>OW386170.1:41668936-51668936 GCA_936431705.1 Cheilosia pagana | reverse complement strand
GGTCTGCTGACCGAAGCATCGGTCACAGAGGTGGCAGCGGAAGGGCCGCTCCTTGTTGTGGATGTTGCGCACGTGGCGCTGCAGATTGCTGGAAATGCTGAAGGCGCGATCACAGTACTTGCACGTGTACGGCTGTTCGCCGGTGTGAGTGCGCAAGTGACGCGTGAGGTTGGCCGATCGCGGAAACACTTTTCCGCAGAACTTGCATGTGTAGCGGTCCTTGATTTTTCCCGCTGCCGCAGTCAGTCCGCCTGAGATGCCTCCGGCGGCCATTAGGGCCTCGTGAAACGTGGGCTTGGGCGGAAACGGTCCATTGCGGTGAAGCAAATGGTCGAAATTAGGCCGTCCGCCCATTGGCCCTAAAAAAGGAAACGGCCGGGAGAAGTCCGTTCCAACGGCCAAGCCGGTTGGCCTCGCCTGGCTGTAGAACGCCATCAGCATTGGGTGGATCGGGCGCGGACATGCCATAGCAGCGGGTCCGTTGCTCGGGGGAGATGGCGACGGCGTCGGCCCAGGCGATGGAGTAGGACTGTCCACTTGATAGGATTGAGGTGGAACCTCGTCAGTGGATGGTGTTAGTTCGATCTCCTCATTATAGCTCGAGTTGCTGGCTTTGGCGGCAATAGGGGGTGTTTCCATGTCACTCTGTTCGTCCCGCTTGCGCTTCCTTCCCAGCGACAGGTCGAGTGGCTCTTCCCCGTTACCAAGGGTTGTCTCCTCCGGGATAGGCGGTGATGGCGTTGTCACATTAATTGATTTCTACAGAGAAACACACAGTTAGAAAGGACTTGCAGTGAGGTGGCAATGTGTATGTCTTACCTTATCGTCGGCTGAATCCTGGTCCTGTTCATGGTCTGGCTCGGGCTTAAGTTCCTGCTCTGGTTGTTCAGATTTGACTTCTTTTTTGATGGGCTGCGTCTCCATTAGGGAGGAACTCGTGTCGTCATCGGATGCCCTTGAGTTGATGCTTCGAGGGGAGTGTACGGGGGGCAGTGCCACTGGCTTGACGTCCATTTTGTCGCCGTTCTCCAGGCGATGCATGTTGATCGGATTGTGGCCGAAAAAGCTCTTGTCCACTGAAGATCGCCTTACCTGAGACAAGTGTCGCAACGGAGGCGATGTGCGTTCCTTTTTCGGTGGCGGGATCGATAAATCCATATCAGACTTCGGGAACAGAAGCTGGAAGTTCGACGCCTGAGCTGGACTCGGTGGAAACATGCCCTGCAGGCCGTACGGCTGGAATCCCGGCGGAAAGAAGGGAGGCGGCACACCGCGGAACATGAAGAACGGATTCGGTGGCGTATTCATTGCTGACGGCGAGATGCCGTTCGATTGCAGACCACGCGCCTGAGCCGATTGATTCGAGTGGCTCGACATTGACTGGTGATGGTGCTGCATGTGCGGATGGTGCGGATGGTGAGGTGGTATCCCTGTGGGCGCCGCCGAAGTTGTTGAATCACAGAAGCGTTTATGTTTCGAGAGCGATGTCACCGTGCTGAAACTCTGACCGCACTTACTGCATTTGATTTGCATGCGACAATCGGCGTGCATCCGTTTGTGGCGGCACAAGTTCGAGAATTGCGTGTACGCCTTGAAGCACACCTCACACTGGAATGGCTTCACCGATGAATGGATGTGCGTGTGCTGCTTCAAGCCGGACGATGTAGCGAATGTTTTACCGCACTCGGGACACGCGTGACTTCTAGCGCCGACGTGGTGGGCACGAATATGTCTCTGAAGATTTGATGGATCACAAAAAACCTAAAAATAAAAATTTAATTGTAACAACATTAGCCATGCCATTAGACGCGCGAGTACGCACTCAAATTTAGAGCGGAGGCCAGCTTCCATTCGCCATCGCAATATGTGTGTATGTGCTTGGATATTGTATCGGATTTCATGCAATTTTCATTCAAATTAAACGACAACCAAAGACACACAATCGCTCACAACCATCAATCATTTGAGTGGGCATATATAGCAGACGGATACTGTATCTGTTGCCAGAGGATTACGCAAAACTGCGCTCTCTGCCACGAGCGTTACCTGTCCTACCCCCTCCTGATGGCCCCCGTCTATCATATCAACAAACAAAGATCGTTATGCCTAATCATACTGTCATAATAGAGTACAATCCGACATCGAACATGCTCGTCGCCATAATGAAAACAAAACAACAACAACAAAAGTGTCCCAACCGATCGACGCCTTCAGCATTCAAATTGTGTTTCAATGGAAACGCAAACGGCCGGCGACCAACCGACATAGTAGGAACCATTTTTAGAGGTCTTCTCCACACGGCCGCATACTCTAGACGACGGAAAAGAAAGTACTCGAGTCGAGATCGAGATCTCAATCTCAATCTCAACCTCAGTCCCGGCTGTGATAAAAGCGATCAAAGATGGGATTTCCAAATCGAAAACCCATTTTAATGCGATCGATCAAAGGAGTATGGGTAACTCTACTCAAGCAGGGCCGGTTCATCTTTGTACCACTAAAAGGCGATGGAATTTTTGTCTTTTTTTTCTTGCCTCCGTTTTGTGAACTAAACCAGATACAGGTACAGGTAGTATTTCTCATTTCACAACCGAGCATAATTGTAGGTACCTTCGGCCGAGTGTATGGCCCCAATTTCCGACAAATTCTCAATCGGTCGGTCCTAAGCTTTCGTAGAAATCAAAAGTAAATGGATGTAGGCTTCGAGACATTATCTGCTCGATTACTGATCAATTAAGCAGATAGCTGCTTGCCGAACAAGTGGAGATCGATTTACTGTACTTAGGTCGCTGCGCGCCATTAGCCCGCCTCTTGCCACCAACAATGTGGAAATATTGTCATCTGGATCGAAGATGGGTTGACCAATGGCACAAGTGGTCGGCCTCGTTTGTCATTTTGTATTTAGTGGTACGGAGGGTGATCTCACGAATTTCGGTATTGACTACAGAAGCCTTTGTTCAGGAAACAAAACCCGGTTAAGTAAAGCGCGGCGTGATGTGTAAGAACACACTCAAAAAAAATTATAGGTCTGCAATAGTTGTCAGAAAGCTACTCGATCAATTTAGGACGTCCAAGGTCCGCCATTAACAAAGCCTCTTAGCACAGGTAGTCGATTACAGTCTGTAGTCTTATGAGCGTGTTTGTTAAAGCTTCTGTCTTGTTTAGACGGCCAAAAGGGACTTCAACCTATAAAGATCAGAAGGTGCTACCAGTCTTCGGGGCCTAATACTCCCACAAAGCACTGGAAACTGAGATTTTGTGTCCTCAGCAATTCCAATTCCAACTTCTGTGACAAATCGATTTTTACACACAAACGTCTCTTCTTTTAGTGTCCCTTTCTCTCTTTTTTTTAAACTTTTTTTCAACTTTCATTCAGAAACAATTGCCCCAACTATTCGTGACATCCCTGAGTTCATGCGATGGCAGCTGGTCCCCACTTAAAACAAGCTTCTACTATATCAAGACGTGTGTATTCACCTCTTCACTTACCTTGGTGCAGTTTTCACAAGGATATTTCCTGATATCGTTATGAACCAATGCACGATGCTTCAGCAAAGACGGCCGATAGCAGTAGCTCTTCACACACAAATCACAGTTGTACTCGTCCTTGCGGTAATGGTGTGCGGCGATCAAATGCTCGTCCAATCTGAAAGTGTAAACAAACAAACAAACCATTAAAGCCAATCCCCAGCAACTAAAGTAATTTTGGTTGATGGACAACACTCAACATGTGGGTTACTTCACACACTATATATATACCCACCACCACTACTGAGAGGGAAAAAAAAATGACAGAAAAAACCCTGATTCATGATAAAAAATGCCCACAGGAGAGACAATTAGCCAAATGATGTTCAATATTTAATGTTCGATTAGATCCTGGGCGTGTGTTTAGTTTCGTCCTTGATGCGAACGATGACAAAGATCCTTATCGGGCGCGCACTCAATATGTGTGCTATTCACTGGCCGCCCAGAACCCGTGGGAGGCGGTGACTCCAACATCTGATAAGAGGCATGCACAGTCCCTCCACACACAGAATGTCCTGCTTCGGATGGTTTCAATAAATCGAAATCATCGCTGCCAGAGTGCCAGCTCGTGGCTGAGCGTCTGAGCGAGTGTGAGTGTGTGTGTCTAAATGAATAGCATTGTTGTGTACTTCATCAATAATGCAGCGGCTAGAAAATGTCATCGCCACAGCGTTCGTTCGAACAAATCACAGAGGTAGATTTGCGTGTTCCGATTTTCATTTCATAATGGGAGAGAGTACTCCTTTGTTTTGAAAAAGAGCTGCAAGCTCTCGAAGCTATGTATAGACGTCAAAGCGGAAGGTGACAAACGTCCTCTTGTTTGCCTGTTTACCATTCACTCAGAGTAATGTCTGTTGCCTTTCCCCTGTGAGTATTGGATTTAATTGCGGCAGCCGACAGCCGGCGGTACGCGTTTACCCACCAAATGTGGAGCCTCTGGGGAGAAATTTAGAATGGACATTCCAAGCGCAAACATTGTTGAGAGCCAAATTAGTTTCTATATCAGGACATGACACGTGACGTGCTACTTGGTTAGTAGTTCACCGTGCATTCATTTGAATCAATAAACACGGTTCCTCTTGTTAGCAGCGCACATCTCAAGAGTTTAATCGATCGCAACAAGTCCTTAATTAACGCGGATCTCCAGTCTCCGCATTTGTTGTTGGCATTAGCATTGAGTGAATCGGAAGCGCCTAATTAAAGGCGATTCGTATCGATCAACACCCTTCGTTCTTCTCACACAGGCAAATGTCTTGTGTAAATTTGGTTAGTTAACAGGGCCACGATTGGAAGAGATATTCCAAAGCGGCCACGGGCCACTCATTCCTAATGGCTACTCGGAATAATTATCGAACAATTATCGGGGAGGTTTTTTTTTTCTATATGTGAGGGAAAGGGTTATCGCTGTCTAACTATCATGGCTAATTACCAAAGGAATCCCACAGGAAGGAATTAACACAATCAGTAGCACACTGGCCAACAAATTAACCCTCCCAACGAAGTGTTGAGCCATGAAAAATGTATACGTATGTACGGGGCCAATTAAAAGACTCACCAAGCTGTCGGATCTAATCAATTTGGTGATGAATTAGTAAGCGCATTTGATTGTCATCGAAATGAGAGGCGCTACGTACTATAACAACGTTAATTACACCCGACAACAAATCGTTTTAGTTGGTTAGTTTTAAATAGTTTATGCGCCATATAGATACGAAGAGCTCACAAGGATTCCATGGACGCTATAGTGTTTGAGGTGCCATTGACTCTAAAATTGTTTGTTTAAGAAACAAGCTAAAAAGATAAATGTACCTTCTTAAGTGGTATAAAAATGTTGAAACAAGTAGTAGAAAACTGTAACTTTGAGGTAGTAAGGGCAGTAAGTCGGCCTACCTCGGTTTAGTTGTGAACTCTAAAATCAAAGAAAAAATAGGCGTGGTTTCTTTGACGAAGGATTTAAGTAAGGATTTAAGTAAGCCAAAGAGAACTTTTGTTTAACTATACAAGTCCTGGATAGATGTTAGCTAAGGTGGACGAAGACATATTTGATCATTTTGGACTCAAGCTATTTTCGGTCGGGATTGGAAAAGGATATTTTTCCTCGACTCAAAAAGTTGTTTGATGTCTTTGACTTGGTCAGAAAACCCGCGAATCTTTCATCTAAGATAGAAAGGAAGCTTAGAGCCAATCGACGATAATACTGCGGCTCAAAAAGTTTTTGAACTTATTTAATAGGTCAGGTTTTTAAAGGAGGCACAGCCGTTGATTAATACTCAAAAATGTCTCAAAATGTAGATATATGTGGTCCTATTGCTTCATTCATATAGCATATGAACCTCGGAATTGCTGGAGAGTTTATCCAATTTTAAATCAATTCGCAAATCGGCCGTCAAACTTCCTTTCCTTTTTTAAACTCGCGCTAAATTAGGTATAATTTTCTACTTTCCCTCAAATCTTATGTTAAACTAGCTGTGCCCGCGACTTCGTATACGTCTGCGCTAAAAATGAGATTATTCACCGATCCGGAGTTTTGTGATTAAAGTCTTATCTAATTTTTCTTTCCTACCTTCTCCAAATGTCGACGAAAAAGATGCAGCAAAGAAATGAAAACAACGCGACACACGATCAGCATTTACCACAAGTCCATGGGCAAAGATTTTTCAATGAAAAACATCTGTGATTTGACATCTGAAACTGAAACTATAAAGTTCCTTGGACAAATGACAGTCATATGTCATATCTGCCCTATTTCAAAAAGCTTTAAATTCCTGTTTCACGAGGTGGTCGATGGTTACGAAATAAAAAAGTAAATGTAACTCCATATTGAGCCCTCCTTTTTTTTCTGGAAAACCCCTACATCAGAGCCAGAGTAATGCGCGTTCAAATCTAGATTCAAAATCACAATCTTTTCAATTTTAACACATGCTAGATTGGTAGAGTGCTAAGATTGCTGTTAAGACTGGCGAAAAAGATCAAGATGATGATTGTTTAATTTTTCGAATTAAATTGAGCACAATTGAGACGTTTCCTGTGCTCAAACTGATAGTAAATATTTTTTTAACGCCAGAAAAAATATTTGCAACTTAATAGCAATCACCTTTATATATTTCATTACCTAAGAATGCAAACAAGTTTACTTCACTTACTTTTTGAACATCAAAAACACTTTCAAAAATTATTTGAATTCAATTTATTTTGTACAGTCTGTTCTTTAGAAGAGGTTTACTGCTTTGCATTGTCGATGTTTTGGTAACCAATTTCGACAGGCCATAATTGGCAGTCGTGTCTAAATTATATTGGAAAGAATCTAAAATTGCAGGTTCTGAATCACAAAAATGTATTAAATCACTCTACAAAATGTTTGTGTCTTTTGTTTATTGAGTTTATTGAAGATTTTTGTAGAAAGAGTTTCTGTAGCAGGTAGGTACGTAAAGATCATACAGTGGTTGTGCTATGAGCAATTTAACATCAAAAGCTTCCGTGCACTTTTTAAGTATTTATCATGAAGTGAGGAGAATGAAACTTATATCATTCGAAAAGTACTGTGCCATAGATGTGCAGAAACAAAAAATCGTAGGTATATGTCGCCATTAAGTCTGGTAAAATTAAGTTAAGAATTTCCCATACAAATTGCTTAGCAGTTAATCGAAAGCATTTTGTTGCCATTCAATTTGTCGCCGTCATGTTTCCAAGTAACGAATTTAATCATCTTATAGATTAGAACCCATAGAGGTATGCAATTTAATTACCCCCAAAAGTAAGCAGGGGCATTGCAGAGTTATCTGCGAGGTATTACTATGGAAACGAACATTCATGTTTTGCCCTTTTCCATTCTTTTTTCTTAGCGGAATGGTATATGAATTAAGATTTAGCATTTAAATAAATTAAAATAAATAATAAATAAATTATGTAAAAAAACAAGTTGGCTTTCGTTACTTTATCTACAGACAAAATTGGTCGAATTTCGAACACGGGCGGTACTAGTTTAAGTTAATGTTAGTGTTGAACTCGACAGGATTGAATGGTTGATAATTGTGGTTCCAAAAAAACTGCAGTAAGTAGCTCAGTAAAACGAATATCCGCACATAACATTTTGTTTCGTTGCGTTAAATTGAATAAGTTTGGACTTAAACTGAAGGGTACGACCTATTTTTAAAATGGGTGACATTTTTTAAATATTTTCTTAATTTAACAAAATGTCTTGCACAACAAATGTTTCCAAAATTCCACAAAAGGAACAATTTACTAAGAATTAACATATTTTTTACTAGGTACCTCCTTAATGTACCAGTTTTAGTTTACGAATCTAGCTACAACCTTTGCAAAAAGGCCGCCGCATGAATTTGATGCTTTTGAAAAACTGAATTTTGTAAGGGGCCAGTTATAGCGCCACGAAAAATGCAACCGAAAAAAATTTCTTTTGCTTTTGCTTAAGCAAATTATCTTAAATTTTCGAAAAAAAGAACATTTATTAATTTTTCTGTAGGTACAACTTTTTTCGTACAGATAAATTATTGAATTCTTTTTCTAGAAAAATTGAAGATAATTTAGTTACTTTTCTTTGATAAACTAAATTTACAATTCCTAAGCAACATTTTAAGACCAAGATTGAGTTCAAAAATTAATTTTAAGTGGTTAAAAAAAACAAAAGAAATTTTTTTTGGTTGCATTTTTCGTGTCGCTATAATGGCACCCTAAGACAGAACAGAAAAAAACAGAATTTTGAAAAGCATAATTTTTGTGTTAAAAGTCAGAATTTTGCAAAGCAGAATTTCGACCCGCTCCCGAATTTGATATTTGCATTTACAGGGGACAGGTCGGCTTTAACAAAAAATCACATTAATTAAAAAAAACAAACAATGCATACGAATAATGCATATTTTAGGGACTGTAATGAGACTTTGAGCACTAATCGATACGAAAAGCGATCTTTTACTAAATCCATGCTTCCCTTGTTTGTCCTAGGTTCTAAATATCCGCGACTCTTTCCCAATTAAAGCTTTATTAAGTTGCTACTTGATATACATAAGGGGGAGAGCCTTTAAATCCAATTAGAACGGGTCTCAAAACCGCGACTGACCGACGAAAGCACCGGGCTAAATCAAAACGCCTTTCTTTGCTAATAGTGGTCAATTTCTATATTTACGTTACGTTATGTACTACTTCCAACAACGGATTTTCAGTGTAATTTTTTTTTAAAACAATATCTCAACTTACCGGTCTAGATCGTGGTACTGCTTGTCACAAACTTCACAGCGTATATCGATGCCGTTCTCGTCATCTGTATCCGGAGGATCGGCAGGTACTTTATCACTTTTTTCAACGTTTCTTATTTTATTCTCACTTTTAATGTCTTGATCGTTGGACGATGTATTGAACTCGTCATCACCCGTTGTATTCCCACTGTATTGAGATCCTGAAAGACCGATAAAAAAAAAACACAAAAAAATTAAGAAAATTATCACTTGCCAATGGATGGAAGGTTGCAATTAGTGTCGCCCTGTTCTACAATAACAACAACAGAGAGCGCGCAAAAACATCAACAACAACGAATTTCAACACGACTTCAAATTATGATTCATGCGCCCACCACCTGGGGGGCTTCACTAAGCCACAATGCAGCACAACTGCACCGGCTCAGCTTGCACCTATTTCCTGGCAAAAGACCACTCTGGGTGCCACTGGCACCATCAACAACGATAAACCTTTTGGTTGAGGCAAAAATCAAGTAGTTGCAACATCGTTTACACGCCACACAGGGGTCAATTGACCAGCAACTCCTACCACACCGAGCGACGCGCCGACGAGTGCAAATCTCTCCCCATTTCGGTGGTGTTTCGGTGTGCTGCAGCTATAGTAAGTGCCTTGTTTATCCCGCCCCCTTTAAGTAATGATGATCCATGGACGAAACCAGTGCAAGACATAGAGTTGTAGGATGTAGGTGTATGCCACAAGTTTTATGAACTTGGCTACAAGTGGATTATTGATGGGGGGGGGGGGACAACACTTCACTTTCTATTCACTTATGCAAACTTGTTGTACACTTAGTTTTATTTATAACTGAAAAATAACTCACACTTTATTTTGATGTAGAGCTGATGGTTTTCGTTTCTGTTCTAACTCTAGGATGCTCGAAGGAGGACATCCGAACTCTTCATCGGCTAAAAGACAAGTGGCTTCGGTGACCATCGTATCCTTCAAATGAAGTGCTATACCGTCGCGTCGTCCGTACATACACAACACACATGCATAAATTGAACTTGATTACCCTACCCTACCTCTGCCGAGCATAGTTCACATTTGGCGTCCAGCCGAGAGAATACAAAAAAAAAACAGTAAAGATAATTATACACAATTTAACCCCACCCCTGGCCAACACAAGCACAAATACACACCATCGCCGCTACCGCCACTACCGCCGCCACCACGAAACCAACCACCACGGTAGGGGATAGAAGAAAAAAGCACCTGAATTCAATCAAAGGACACTCAATTAGAATGAAAACATTTCACCTCCACAGGTGAAGCGGCCCGAACGCACTTGCGACGACCAAGGTCCTGGTTCCGGAGGGCGACATCCGGACTATTTAGAACGGAAAACTTAAAAAAACTCACCCTCTGACGAAATTATTGTTTTCTAAAATGCGCACTCATGTAAGGGATGATTTTTCCAAGGGTCAACTATGCCAGTGATGGACATGGGCCATGTGCATGCATACAGCACGGCACCCTTTACCCATTGGCACGCTTGAGAAGGCACTGTTCGCGGTTAAGCGTCAACGGTTCCAGTGGACTGGCTCTCGGAAAGTCATATAGCACCTTACCGCAAGGAGGCACACAGGTGTTGCATTCACGTAAGAAGCCACGCTATAAGGACCCCAATTATACCTTTTCGTATATAATAAGTAAATGCAGAATCTTCCAGACAAGAAGTTCCCACGTTGGGAACATTCTGCGTGAATCCATAATGTCCTTGCCGAAGCAGCCATCCTTGACTTGGAGTTTCACAGTGGCCCTGGCCATATGGCACCTCACAACACTTACCACTGTCTTAGCGAAAAACCGTGTGCGTGGGAAAATAGCTGCTTGCATCCTTTCTCGCACAAACTCTGGCTGACATCGATAAGCAGTTGAAAGTACACCAGCACGTGCGTAATATGCGTCAAAAGTCAATAGAAAAGTCAAATCGTTGACTTCTTTAACAACTGTTTCCACTGTTTCAGTTTCAGTGACCAAATGCAACCCTCGCTAGCCGAGTGCGACTCGAATAAAATCTGTCTGCCGATTGTAGTATATTTTAGAACGTTCACAATCAGTCACCGCCAGCCGAGGACATGTGAAACCAGTTGAAACGTAGTCACGCAAACCTCAGTCGCATGTGCAGCTAGCAGCTACTGCTGGGCTACACCTTTCGATTTCCACTATGCCAAGTGATTAATCATTTCGGTGTGCGGGACGAGAGAAAGGTCCCTGTCCCTGCCCCACCCCGCGTGTGTCGCCTTGGCGATTTCGATTTAAGCAAACACAAAACATTCTCGGCAATCGAATGATCATCACTCCTTTTCGCCGATAGCTCTATCAATCGGCATTCGGACATTTGACGCGTCGTTACGTTGTCAATATAACATCCCTAAATGGCGATTGTTTCGACTCAGACAACCCTTTGCCGCATCCTCGCATCCTCTGGTCGCAGTGCATTGGTGAATTAAGACCTTTTAGCGACACGTTGAGTCATCTCCTTGCGCCCATTGTGTGTGGCGTGCGTTTGATAAATGACTGTCGCTCGGGTGATGCCTGAGCCTGATGCCTGATGCTGTCGGTCGGTCGTCATTGGCGTTTGATTGGAGGACATGCGACAGGGATGTGTGTTACATCAATAAAACCATCAGGAACGTGTGGATTTAATTATCATCCAATATGATGAGCTAATGATTGATTGGGTTACATGGGGCTATGCTGTAAAAGGGTTGCGAAAACCATTTAATAAGCCACCCGGCTAATAACAGTTTCTACATCCGATATAAAAGGGTTTCTCCATGCTTATGTGAACGATTTAATTTACAAACAACAGTTTGTAAATGGCAGGCAAAATTTACGTTGTTCATAGAGTTTCTCCCACCCATAGAGTTTCTCCACCACCACCACTTTTATAGTGTTAAAAAAAATTGGTTCAATAAATAGAAACTCTCAGATAATTAAAATTTGGTAATATTTAGCCAACCTAAATTGCTTGCCATAAAAAAATTCCCTTTACAAATTTTAAAATTTATATTAAGTTGTTAGAGACCTTCCGAGCAAAGCAATAATGGTCCTACGAGGAAGGCTTGTTATGTCTTTGGTTGGTTTTATTCTGTTACCTTAAGTAGAATCAAAACTCAATTTTTAAATTGTTAAACTACTATAAAAATTCTGAATATCTGTTTCTGAAAACCCATTTTGTTAATAAACTTTTTTTATTCAAGTTGCAAGCTCAAGCTTCTGAAATTTATAACAAAATTGATTTTTTCTGATAAATAGAAACTACACACTATTTTCAAGTGACAACAAATTTCTTTTCCGTCATCGAAGGACCATGCGTTACATTTATCAATGAAAACACCCATTGATCTCGTAAAATGGATTATTGGTGAAGTTGAAAATAGTTTTAGTCCCAACTGAAGTGAATGAAGACTATTTATGGAACTTTTAAACAGCACAGCAACTCTGCAAATATTTTTTTAAGACGAACGCGCCCGCTTATTCAAGCGAGAAACGTTGTTACTACTCCTTGATTTAAAATGTACACTGGTCAGGTCAGGATAAATAAGGGTATCGACAAAGTCCGGTCTCTCGTCTTCAAAATGCGTGTCAGTGAGGTTGGTTTCTTCAATTAGGTTTTTTCAAATAAAAGTTTAAATAATGCCACAAGGGAAAATCGTGTTTTATCGGTCCCATACTTATTACTCCTAGTACAGTGCATTCCGAACCACTCCATTTAAAAATCCAGTTTTTCTCATGTAATTTGCTACGTTTTTAAAAACCTCAAAAAACCTTCAATTTGATTCTCAAATGATCATCATTTTATGACTCCAAAGTCACGTTTGTCAAAAATCTGTAATTCCCAGCTTGCAAATATTTATATGTCGGCGTCGGTTTAACATCAAATGATTTACTTGCGTTTTGAAGCACTTTCAACCGATTCACTAAAAATTTAAGTTTATAGTTTTTTTAGCGAAATACTCGGCTTTAAGTTTTTAATTTGTTCGCACGTTTAATGTCATTTCTGATTTTCTATTGGACGCTGCTACGAAAATTGAGTTTCTTGTACTTCCTGAAACATTTTCGAAAGCATTACTTGAAACGATAGTTAATTACAGTTTTTCTTGGTATTTTGCTTTGAGAACCTTTTAACAAGCCGCATTTTGAAAACGTTTACATTCCTTTCGATAAAAAAAACAATTATTTTAGGAAATAAACTAGGGCAAGGATAGAGCTCAATTTTAGTCCGGAGAAGTATTGTCATCATTTTTTTAATGCGATATATTTTGACTTGAACAACAACTTTCAGTCTTTTGTGTCTTATTCTAATAATTTAGGCGGACGCAGTACTTTTGGAGTTATTATCGAGTTAGGAATTTTTATTTTACAAATTTTTCTACGATAAATTGATAACAACAAAAATTGTCCTACTTGACATAATTTTAAACCGTCAATATATACGCAATAGTTTTTATCTTTTTTCAATAAACATCATAATTATTTGTTTATGGAACGAAATAGCTTAGGTGGATTTTTTTTTAATTTCGGAAAATTTGATGAGAAGCTACTTCGCTTAACTTAGGTATTTTTTGTTCAATGCACATTAAGCAAAAAACATAGATGTGGGGAAAATGGACAAATGTCTCTTCAGAGTACCTAGCCTTTTTGACTCCATACCTTAAGGCAAACTTTACTTACGCTTACAAGAATTAGAGTCAGTCGAAAATCGCTGTAATCAAACGTTTGGAATATAGCGGTTCGGATTTTTATAAAAATTCGGTTGTCATTAAATGGAGTTCAATGAAATTCAGTACAAAACAGTTTTTTACATTAAATTAATTCCACGCCTAAGAGACTTGAAAAAATGGAATAAATTCAAAATCTAAAATGTTATAACAGTCAAGTAGAAAAAATAGGAAAAATGCCTTTAGTGGGGTATAAATTGAAAAATAAATGAATGTAATCAAGTCCAAAGACTTGCCACAATTTCTACAAAATATTTGGGACTCTGGAGAGAGTTTGAGGTATCAAAACGTCAATAAAATCGGCTACCCCTCCGTATTTAAAGACTGAAAACTTCCCACGTGCTCAAAAGAGTAAGGAATGGCCTCACACTGCCAGTAAACTATTTATACGAAGTCCGAACGTATCCAATAACGTGCGCTTATTTTATGTCTTAGAAACAGCGTAAACGGTTACCTATATCATCAACAATGCGGAAAAATCATTATTTTAATATAAAACGCAATGCACCAGTTTCATTGTAAATCCCAATAGCAGTTGGTCCTTTTCTAATCCGTTCAAATCGGGCAACCGTTTTCCCCATAAAACACATAAAACTGTTAATTAAAACGGCCACAAATTCAAAGGATATGCCTTCCTTGTCCACAAATAATTAAAATATGTATTTCCCAATATGGGTCTACCATGTGTGAAGCATGTCCCATGAACAACCCAACGGACAGTGGCCAATGGACAATGGACATGCTCAGGATCCATGACGTTGTTGGAATTTGCGTGCTCCTTGCATTCATATCCGTTACGCAAGAGTAGAAGAATTAAATTATGCACTCGTAGTCGCAAAGCCACACTCGAAACACTCGAAACAGTCAAAACAGGTGCATTGCATTTCTCCTCTATTACCTAAATAGGTACGAAGAAAAATGTAGCAGGTGTATGTGAGTAACCGTCAAAAACCGAATTTGAATCTGGGAAATTTTAAACATGCCGCTCAGTAATAAACATCCTCCCCGCACTGATCCGAAGGGGGATATACACAAGTAAAATAAACAAACACTGCGGATAATTAAATATCAACATTTTCCCATCGGATTTAGTTATAAATATCCGTCATAAATCTCGCCCTCCTATCACCACCTCACGATCAACACAGATGCAGATGCAAATGACAGCCAACCTCCCTGATGGTGGTGCAAAATATATGGCACGGGGTTGACAGCCAACACTAAACCACCAATCATAACTCTCGTCGCGCCGTTGCGCCGATTGAAAACAGTCGATAGTGTCAATCTGGCCGGCTTAGGATTAAATTGACCGTGAGTGTATGTGCTGGAATAAAACATGTGGTTAAGCCTCAGTCATTCATTATGCGCTGTTCGTCCCGAACAATGCCAACAGACAATTTATATAAATCCCACAATCAAATAAAGAATGCTGTCCTTTTTCCAAACACCATCGCGGCTCGCTTCTGCAGATCATGATGATGACGATGATGGTGACGGCGACATCTCTATTAGGGTGTTGCACGCAAGAAGACCCTCATGCGATGCTCACACCATTTGCCGTATGCTTCCGTTGATGTTTATCCGTAATGCAACGGTTGCGCGGTGCGCTAAACAAATAATTGTGTAATTGATCGTCAACACTGCCAGCCAGCCAGTCAGCCAGCATCATTGTGATCAAGCCTAATCAACCCCCGTTCACGGACACTACCCAACCCCTATGCAGGAATAAGTCCTAATCATAATTGATACTTCTGCGGACGACGCAATCCTGTCATTCTGCTTTGTGTCATGTTCTCTTCGATCGCATCCTAGATAAACGTGAGATTGCGTGTCCTGGGCATGTAACGCGTATTTGCAATTGAAAAGGATTTAACTTTCTCACTTAGGAATTATATGCAAAGGACTAAAGGACAACAGAAAATGTGGGGTGCCGAACAGACACAGAAACAAGGCCTAGTTAGCACACAAAAAAACGTATCAAATTGGATTTGCGTACGCCGAGGGTTGATAATAATTAACAACACCAAAAAGGCCAACAAAAAAAAGGGTTACCCCCAGAATCTCTCGCTCGTCAGGGTGACACACAAAAAATCATACCCAGATCAAGCCTATCAAATTTCGATTTGTTTTACTACCATGCGCCGTGCCCCTGTCGCATGCCACACTCGCGACAAATTAAAAAAAAGGAATTACAAATTTAGAAACAAAAAAAAGTGTCACCAAATAAAAAATGATGGTATGGAGGTAATTTAGATTTTTTTTTAAAGTCTTTTTTTTAACTTACCACTTTCCCTTTCACTTCTGTCGTCGGCATTGAAACCGGTGCCGGTGAAAATATCATTGAAATGCAGCAGGCCCTTGGATTCGGAATCAACGGATATCTCCTCCCCAGCTGGTATGTCCCGAACTGCCTCGTACCACAGCTGTAATTTTGAGAACTTATGTTAAACTCCCACTGGAGGTGGCGGCAACTTGCGAATTGACTTACATATCCCTCGACTATGAAATTATGCAGATTAGCGTCTTTGGCGTTGTTGACTGAGCGGATCTTTCTTAGCCATGTCGATACCTCGGGCACTGGCTCTAACCAGCCTCGAAAGTGTGCACTGGCCATTACCTGAAAAGATGGAAATATTATAAGTTGGCCTGTTTCAAAATGAAGACATTGAATGGGGAAAATGAAATTTTCATACGAAAATTCTTCTTGTTCGACTTTTCGCCATCTATCGGTGACTAGACGGAGGAGACTTGTGTGGTTTATGTCGTTGCTATGCTGTTTGTATGCCAGTTTATAACAGTAACTCGGTTCGTTACTTTTGAATTTGCCTTTGAAAAGTGACGGCACTTCCGTGGTAACCGTCAGTGCCTGTCAAATTTAAAGTAGAGTTGGGAGAATTAATATAGCCTACTGCCAACAAAAATTGCTTCTTAATATAGTTATGTCTTACGTTGACTAGAGCGAATGTGTATGCTTTGCACCTCGTTCAACTGAGTTATGAAAGTCACTGTGAGCTCCCTTGCATGGAAATGGAAAGTAGAACAGAGGACACGAGTCACAGAAAACCAATCGGATCTGTTTGAATACAGCAACCAGAAAATATATTAGATTGGTAGGTTTCGTTTGCAACTTCATTAGATACATAAAATATAAGAATTTGAAGACTTGACCAGTGAACCTACCAATTTTCTTAACATTGAACATTGTTAAACTAAGAACTTGGTATTTACATTTTTTAAATCCCATTACGTTTCGTGGCTTATATGAGAACTTATGGCTCTTTTTCTTACATTTCTGATTTTGGTGTGATTTCAATTCTTGCAAAGCTTTTTTTTCGATTCGATTTTTGATTTGTGCGGTGCAGTTGCTATCGCTTTCTTAACACTGCATGTGCTTTTACTTTACCAAATTTAAAATCTCTACGACAATCAAAAGTGCTACAAGTGGTCGTATACCACTCCCCTGAATGCGAAATGTGAAGTTTTCGACTTTTCCAAATGTATTCACCACATGATCTGCTATTGTTGCACATTTCACGGTTCTAGAATGTCAGGATATTTATAATTTGTATATGATCAGTCAGTGGCCATCTTGAAATTTGGTTTTAATGATCTGATCGATCGCTTTTTGAACTTTCCCCTTTAAATATTTATGCGTGGACCGATTTTTATTTCGAAGCATTCAACGGCAATTTTTAGTTATTTCTAAAGCTTTTTTAAAGCGGTTCATATTTCAGTATTTTTTGACGCGGCATTTCGAGACATTTTTGACAAATTTCGTGTCAATTCTGATGAGACTTTTTAGGTTATTTTTAAATTGATTCGTGGAATTTCTATGCGACTTACAGGTTAGTTTTTGAAGTGGCTTGGACACATTTCTGAAACGCTTTTGTTGAATTGTTAAATTGTTGATAGTGGCCAGGTTGAAGCAGAGAAGAAGAGAGAATTTTCGCGCCCATATAAATATATATCCTAAATTTAGTTTTAACCGATTTCTGCGGTAACTTTTTAGGTAATTTTAAAGTTAGTTTTCAGGCGACTTGTGAGCTGGTATTGAATGAACTTTATCCGATTTTCGGCTGGTTTTTTTAAGACAACTTTTATGTTGATTCTAAATGGGATTTTTAACAATTTTGAACTGGTTTAGGTATTGTGTCCGTATTCGATGTATTTTTTTTATGCAAACAGTTTTTGGGTTTCTTCAGTTTGATGCTGTTTTTTTGTGTTTGGATTATTTGGACACGATATTTTTGGCACAGTGGTTGACAATTTTTTTCAAACCATCCTGTGGTATTACCTTGTCCATTTAAAAAACTTTTTGTAGTCTTTTTTGAGATATTTTGAAAAAGTTTTTTGAGTAATTTAAGGGCTTTTGTGGTGAATATTGAAGCCCAATTATGCCTATTTATTTTGTTGAATTAAAATGTATGTACTTAACAAAATTAGTGCAGTTTTTGTTCACTTTTATAAAACTGGTTAAAATTAAATGTGTCTGCCTGGAAAATTATTTAGACATCATCTCGTCTTTCTACGACTTCCGTATAAAAACGTATAACTCAATTGGTACAAAAAGCTGTTCTTTAGAGCCGATGAAAAGAACCTTGCCCGCATGAAAGTTTCTACGTAAAGTCGATTTGGAAAAATCTGCGTTTAGAACTGAAATGGGAATCTAAAGACGCACGCGGATTGGACTTTTAATGTTGAAAAGTTCTGAACTTTAAAAATAAAACCGACAGTAATATTATGTTCATAAACATTTACAAGTCGGGTAAAGCTGCAGCTAAACTTAAAATATTTTAAGATTCATCTTTTTAGAATCGGATTTTCCCAGAAAAATGTAGATTATTGTTGCGAGGTCCGTCACAATCGTATAGAACTCGGAAACGTTCAACTTGATTCCGACATTGAAAATGATTGAAAATTAACTAACTCTAAATAAAATAAATTTACGGGTAGGTATATCTGTGGCAGAAATACCAGGGATTTATGTAAATATGAAACTCGATTCTCTTGTTCTTGAACTTTATTAACTATGTGCTCAACATGTTCGGGGCAACAACTTTATCATTAGTAAAAGGAGTAATCGCTGTTTCCCATTTTCATAAAAAATATGTAAAAATTGATATGCAGGTCGGAGCGGCCATAGCATCGTTCACCTGTAAAAGAAGATGCCAACACTTCAATTTGACCGAAGTTATCTGGATTAGGGTCTTGTCTATAGTTATCTATCGTCTTCTTTCGAAAATGTATACGCGAGCGAAAGAAAGCCGACGGCTTTCCAAAACTCATTTGGCCCCTGATTTTCAATTAAAAATAGATACGGCTTGAACCTATTTAAAAAATATTTAACTTTACGGAGTAATAAAGACACCTACTAGTAAATAGTCTAAGCAAAATTGAGTCTGTGGGTTTTTCTGATTCACGGAACTTACGGCTGTTCAGAGGGTCTTCGACGCAACTTCGTCTTGTTCATCGAAGGTTTCATTTGGTTTTTGTGGTAAATAACAGGCGACTCTCTTTTTTTAGAGACAGCCTACTTATAGCTTCGCTAGGTATGGAGAATGTGTCATCAAATGACTTGTTTTACAAAGTTCTTGACTTAAATTCTTACCAGATCACGAATATTTGGTTGAAATATTTTACGAATTCGATTTATTATTCACTTAAATTTTCAAAATGTTTAACTTTAGAAAATTATGTAGGTGTACCTACAAATGTACGGCCAGTCTTTGAAGCTCCATTGTAACCATTCACTTGCATAAAGGTGTGTACCTATGAGGTTCTTAAGAGACTATACTTGCTTGCAGATCACATACATTGCAAGGTTTCCAAAAACGAAAATTCTTCGAAAATACCTCAATTCCTTTCCTTTTCAAAGACATCTCAAAACCATCATAAAAACAACCAACTTTTGATTAATTACTCGCACCATGCCACGCATTACCACCAAACAATTGAGAGATACCTAACCTACCCAAAGGAGGAGCTGCATATCAGAAGCGATTATAACATCATTCCGCTCGGAGAAACCCCTTCCAAGGATAATTAATTTCTGTCATCGTTTTGGTACGTGTTTGCACATGAATGAATGTGCTCTTCTCATAAAATAACTGTGAAAAAAAGCGTACACAAGGATAATCATAATTGATTCCTTTAGAAAAATGTTATCCTCGCTTAGACGCACATTGTCAAGTTGTGTACGCTGTGTAGGAAGCAACCCATACGGCGAACACAACAAATCATAAAGTAATCATCATTATCCTTGCGAATAACACGTCGCACACACACCATACAGACAAAAAACCGAAATCTTCTTCGTTTGTTGAAGGCGATGTATAGAGAGACAGGAGCGGCAGAGAACACAGGAGAGAAAGACTGCACAGAAGGTTTTGCCAATTTGCTTGTTTTTTGTTTGACATCACGCTCACGCACTGACAGACCGCCTCACAAAGGATGCGTTTCTTCGGAAGCCAAGTGACAGAAGGTGGGACGAGTATTCCCGAGGGATACAGCAACCAGCAACGTGTCCGCGAAATCACAGAGAAGTAAAAATGAACCCATACACAGAAGAGCGACGTTCGCTTTGAAGTGGAATCCTTAGGCCATCGCAGAAATCCCAAATGAGCAACAAAACAGGACAATTTCGGTTGGGTGGGCAAACCACCCACTCATGGATGATTTAGAGTGGAATAACGACTCGAAATTACACTCACACACGCGAGTGGGGGGGTTGCGCTTATCTGGCAAGTCATTTGGAAAAACGACATTTTAATTGAGTGGCTCTCGTGGGCTAACGAATTCGGGTTGCTGGGTTGCCATTTGCCAACGCATATATGCAGACTCTCCTCCTAATGGCCAACACAACATAAGTGGCAAAAAATAATTAAGGGCGTAGGCACACACGCGTGTATCATGCGGTCGTCTTCGATTGGCCGCAAACAAACTGCACGGGTGTCCTTTGTACGGAATTTATCTCGAGTGGAGGCTGAGCGTTTGTCACAAGTGGTGGTTTTAAAATGCTTAAAACACTCGCCGCCTGCAGCTGTATCGCGGAGGGAGTGCCTCCTTATTGTTTCCGCTAAATTGGTCATAGATCCCGCATGAGTGTGTGTACAGATTTAAATCAATCGAAGCACACATGGTGCGCTCTACAAATTTGACAATTTTTACCGCAAATTTGCGCGCCCTCATTCGAGCTGGCGTTCTCATTCTTTAAATCGGAAATTGGATTCCCTATGTCTGAATGCATGGATCGTCATCGTCAGAGTCTGACAACGAGGAGATCATCTCTAATCCCGGACCGTTTCTCACCTTCTGCTCGGCGAATGCGATGCGACAAATTGTCCGTGTTTGTAGAGCACGCACGCACACATAGTCCGCAACCGGCCTTGTACCGTGTTATCGATCGGAAAAGTTGTCGTCTTCGTACTCGACTCAAGTTGTAAGATCAGAGCGATCCTGCCAATTGAGATGTCAACATTAGGAAAAAAATATTTGTCTACCTGCCGTAAGCGGTCCTTATTCACACCTTTTCTTCGGTCTCCTTGTCACAGGGATGAATGTATCTAATCTGATCGAGAGACGAGCGTCAGAAAAACATATACACATTCGAATTCGACAGAGTATGACACAAGGATCGCTCTGTTGTTATCTAAACACACATACTTCTGGGATCTATTTTGATTGCACCGTGGAGGGGTGCCCTACAAGAGAGCTCCTTAATTGAAATTACTGCCGTCACCGATTTTCAACAGCCGAAACCGAATTTAAGTCTCATTTAGGGGGCATTTTGTGGATTTACGCTTGTTTGCTTCTGGTCGATGTCGGCATTCAGAAATTGGCCTGCGATTCCGGACAGAGGATTATCTGCGAAGAAGGGGTCTGACAACTTCCTTCTTCCGCATTGTTGTCGGCCCGAATGATTGACAATCGTGTGTCGGGTTTTAATCAAATATTTTCCCAATCACTTAATTTTCGGGTGCGACATATTTTTTTTCGGTACTTTTTCGACGATTTTACCCCAAATATGTGAAAAATAAACGCAGGCACGTATAGAGGGATGCAACATTTTTGATGGGATTAAGTTACATCGTTGATTAGATGCATTTTTTCGCATGAAATTCGAACCTTTTTCACCGGGACTGACTGTGCGAAAGGATTACGTTTAGATACATACCTCCCAGGCGAGTTTTTTGTCGGTGGGCTCATTGCACAGTTTCACCGCAAACGGTCCGAATCGGGTGCCCCTTCGCAGCAGGACCTTGGCATAGACGCCGTTCTCGCGTATGTCCAAATCGCATATGGGTTCGTGCAGGCGCGCCATTTCCGAGAGGAATCGCTCCGATCGTTCATGCAGAGCCTTGCTGTACAGTTGGTCCATGGGGTTCATGGACATGGCTTGCGCGTTCGCGTAGCGCCGATAATCATGCAGCTCGTGGTCGTGTTCCGACTGTTGACTTAGATTGTGCGGGTTGTGGCGAATAATCGGCTCGAACTCATCACCACTACTCCCTGAAATTGAATGGAAAAATATAGATTAGCTTAGGTTATCTCTGATGTGCAAAAGAACAAAAGGTATAAAAATAATAACATTTTTTTAACAGATAGTGGAATCATCGACAAAATCGGACACTTTGACAGTAAATTAAAGTGAGGTGACACTATCTGCGGCCCCACATCGTGGCAATCTCCCCCTCCCCATAAAAAAGCATTCCCATCGAGAGGCTTAGTCATTTGAATCGAAGAATCGAATCGAATAGCGTCACGTCAAGTACAGATACAAGAATTAGATTAAGTGAAACGTCGCTTGACAGTGCTCACTACTGCCCAATCTATTTGCTATCTGTGTTGAATTTTTTTATTTATTTTTTATTGAGGAAATTGTCTGGTTGATAGTCATCGCTGAGTTGTTGTTTTCGCTGGGTAGGTAGGTACACCGAATATTCTATGATTTGCGGGTCCTTTGCGCGGCTCCTTTGCGCGGCGGCGTTCTGTGTGACTCCAAAATTGTGTTTGCGTTCTAGGTGCGAGAAACACGGCAATCAAACAAGTCCTGCGGTATTTATTGAGGACTTTCAGATTCAGTGTCGGGCGGTTTCTGCGTCTTTCCGGTCTGATTCGGATGCAATTTCATCTCAAGGACGGATGATGGATCGCATACTTAACCGCACAAAGGAAGACGAGGATCTCTTATCGGTTTTGTTCCTTTGCACAAACAATGTTTGATTGCTCATCACAACAATATAAAAGATCGTTATCTCGTGATAGAGATGTGTACATATTGGGAAAGGAGCGGACATGATCTTGTACTGCAGCGCACCGGCATCGTATTTCATGTGGATATCCCTATATGTTTGCACAAAAGTGTTGTCTTTCATGTTGTTGTCTGGCATGAAGACAAATCGCTCAGTGCGCAATGCAGGTGCAAAACGTTCGTATGCGAGGTTGTATTACACAAAATGGCACACAGAATGGATACTTGCATAAAAGTGAACATCGAGTTCTTTGTGACATCTAATAGAACAGCTCATGCGACAGAGTGGTCTTTGCAGGAGTTTTTGTATACAAAAGGTGAGTTTTATTTTAGCCCTGTACACTGAGAAGACTTATTTTTAAAGCATGACTACTAAACCCGACAATTTTGCTGTACCCACAACATAGCAAGCTTACCCGTACCTTGAAGGTCGTTCCCAAAGCGGGGCTGTTGTAGATAACAGAGACTCGAAAACGAACTAGATTTTTGTCGGGAATGAGCACCGCACATCAAAGTCCAGTTTACCCCTAAAATGGCTTCAAATATTTTTTATTATTTAATGTGCTTGTGCTTTACCCATGTAACTGAAGGCATCACACCTTACTTTAGGTTATAAAGCAGCCACAAAATTACCAGTTAATAAAACAAAAGTGGCTCATTTAGTAGGTCTTTCGTGGGTCTGTAATTTTCCGAGTGCGGAAGTCTTTCTTTACTCGCAATTGGAACCTCAAGAAAATACTCCAAATTCACTTACTTTTTTTTTAAATTTCATGAGCCAACGTTTTTAGAGATGTGTTCAAAGACTTGAATAAACTTTAACTTTTTGTTAAGACTATCGAACTTGTTAAGTCTTAAAAGACGTACACTGAGCAGTTTAGGCAAGTTAATTAAACGTCACTCACTGCGTTTATTATGGAAACTAAGCTTTTTTACATAATATTGAACTTACAATTTCGTCCAACACAGCCCGTTATAGGATCATTTGTGTGATAGATATGATGGAGTGGTTTAAATCAAATATTTTATAATTGCCAATTTTTTAAACGTTGCCAATTTTTGTAAATCTAGGCATACATCCTACGTTGTATGAAGCGATAGCACAAGTCACTACAAGCCTTGTCACATCCCGGTCACATAAAATAATCAACCACCTTTGCGAGTAGGTTTGTGGGTTCTGATCTAGATCAATATTTTTATATTTACTTTGTAGTCTAGCCAAGTCAAGCTAAATCATCCGTATTAAGAGACTCTTTGATGTCTATCCAAGACCAAACATCGCAAATTGGTCACTATATGTGCAGAACCTTCATTGACGATGTCTTGGATTTTACTCGTTGATAAGTTTACAAGTTTTAAGAGATATTAACTCAATAAAACCACAATTGGCTGGTCTAATCATTACATAAGATGTTTAAATAAATTATTTAGAACGCTTGATCTTTCGCAACCGACTCTATATATTATGCCGGCCTTGATTGAACTACAAAGAAATCAGTTTTGCAAAAGTCCTTTGGATACAGGACAAGTAATACTTTCAACTGGACATATGGATAATATTTAAAGTGGACTATGATCTGAAGTCGCTATGTAAATGCGTTTAAAGTTCGCCTTATCCGATTGAAGTTTTACAAAATAAATAAAAAGATGTGTAAATCAAGATCATCGTCTTAATCTCAAGGTTACTTATCGTTGGGTATATATTTTTGTTAAATATTCCACTGATACGAATCGATGCAGTGTCGAAAAATATAAAACTTAACGTTTCCATATCGGAAAAAAATTTGGAAAAAAGATAAGATAAGATTTCTGCAAAGATATGTCAATTTGGAAGTGTAGTTCTATTTGTTTGCAAACTATTATTCCAAAAAGTTGTGTGAACCCCACATATTCATAGCAACGTATAGAAAACTTGAGGCAGGTATGCTGTATACACTTTAACGAGTCGTTCTTTTAAATTAAGTATTGATACATTTTAAAACCTTATCTCATTACGCTTAGGAATTCGTAAGACCTGCCTATTCAGCATGCATTTCAGACGACCTTTCGCCGTTGTGTGCACTAAGCCATCACAAATCAGGTCTTTTTTGGTGCCATAATAAATAATTCGTTGTGCGAATTCACTTCCTGATAGGGGAAAATCCAACAAATCAGAATTCAACTGTTAAATCAGCTAAAAATGTCTACTTTATTTAAACGGTGTTGTTCAAAGTAGTGTTTCAATTCAAGCATAAGGGTTTTGTAGCACTGCTTTTTGAAACCAAACATAAAACGTAGACTCGGCCCGAAATGTAAATTGATAAATTGTGATTTTAAGACTGGGTATATCTGAAATTTTAAAGAAAATATTAAATATCTTAGTTTGGAAATTTAATTTCCTTTTTCCTAGAAGTAAGACACCAACCTACATGACTAGGTACTGGTATATAAGTAGTAGTAGGTACGTACAATTTTATGCCGCTAATGAACGGATGCATAGAGAAGCTTTCTGGTGACAATTATAATTAAATCCAACGTTTGTCAGTGGAAACAACCTTTAAATGTCAAAAGTTTGTGTTTTCTGGTGGTTGAACCTCGTACGTCGTACCTTCTGGAGTTAAAGATTCGAGTTGGAACTCAAAAAACTATATTGTTAAAATCGCAAATTAAAATATACCACAGATTTCACCTTTCTATTTTTGGATCTTTCTCAACAATGTATATTCGCAACAAATCCACTGCCCTGCCCAATCAAACTCGCTTGTAGGTTGAAGCTCGTCGGTTCTGAATCAAAAATCGCGCTTTTTTCCAAAGGGCGCATTATGACTTATAACTTAGTCCCTACTTGTAAACAGGGAGGTTGAAATACAAAAATAGTACCCACAACGTTGAAAATCAATTTAGAAATACTCCATAATCCCTTTTAGAGCGATTTAGTTGATATAAGAAGGCAGAACCATGTCGCGCGTCAAAATGTAAAAGTTGGTGAGTTTAGTTTGGGCATTGCAATTGGCCTAACTTAGGTACAACTATAGCAGTTTTTGTAAAGTTAAGGAGGTACCTCTGCAGAGACGGCCACTCGTTTGATGGCGCCAGTAAACAACCGCAACAGCAGCGACTATTCAAGCAGACAAAAAAATAACCTCCTTATTCTTCCGATAAAAAAAAATGTACCTAAATAGTTTTTTACAACAGGTCTACCTATATATTATAATGCTTGGCCAAGCTTCTCAGAGCTGCCTCTTCCGATAGCAATGAATTATGGACATATTTTATTTGATATATGTACTCCTGAACTGATCTGGATCAGTTTTAAGCACACATTTTATGCCTAGGTAATCTACCTTTTCAGATATACATATTTCAATTTGTA
This sequence comes from Cheilosia pagana, assembly GCA_936431705.1. NCBI lineage: Eukaryota > Metazoa > Arthropoda > Insecta > Diptera > Syrphidae > Cheilosia > Cheilosia pagana. Next base: position 51,642,832 of record OW386170.1, on the reverse strand, counting down.
TTTGTATACCTTGAGAAGAGAAGTTCTTACGTTAACTTGAAGATGTCGCTGCTTGTATCCTCATCTTAAACTTAGTCATGCAATGTGCAAAATAATTGTAGTTTGTGTCAAAACCTGAAGTCAACTTTGCCTTGTGAAAATTGCTTAACGAAAGGTTAGGATAACTGTCTAGATAGAGCTTTATAAATTCAGTTTTTCTTGATCCGATTTTGACTATAATTATTACTGTCTCTTCTAGACATAATTTACATCATCGACAGAGGTACCTATCGATGTTCTTTTTTGTTGAGAAAACCTCAGATCACATAAAAGGCAACCTTTTGGTATTTTAGACTACAGTGATTACCTACGTTGGCGTCAGATATAAACAGTTTCACAAAGTTAAGATTACATCAATTAAAAGTTGAGTCACAAGTCTCAAATACTTCATTTATAGATTCCCGAAGGACCTTCTTTTTGGTACCTATCCTCGTACACCCACTCACTTTATAAGAAAAGTCCCGAATTTAGCGATTTCTTTTAACGATTTGGGACATAAGACATGATTCGTATACGTTGTGCATTGGCAACTTACATTACTTCAACGAGTTTTAGACGTACATCAAGAATTGAAAACACTTAGCCCCCGCCCCAAATTCCAAATTTAAAGTCCACCTGTAGTGATAAATTTCATTTTGTGCATAAGACTGCTGCTCAACACTATGTGATATATAACCACCCAAGAAGTCTGTGCTAGCGCTAGGTATCTACTCCCTAATCCAATTTAATCTGACAAACCTAACTTCCCAGCGACACACCGCTACCACCAATTTCAACTGGGGTAAAAGATTACAAGCGAGCCTAAGTAAGTGATGCCACCAGTATTACCCTCCCAACCTTACGGTAAACTATGCTCAGTTTATAGGTTTTTGACACCATATTCCTTTGAGCTTGAAACGCAGCAGCTTTTATCTTGAAAAACATCATCAGTTAAAATCAAAGACGCACGTAATTTAAGCATAACCAATCCAAAACTAGGTAAAAAACTCATTTAGAATTAGAGTGCAAATACTGGGGACATACCTGACATCGCATACCGATCGAACAACATTTATTCCGATTACGCTGATTCTATCCAATTGCAGAGGTAGAGGTAAGTGGGTGGCTATCTGCGAAGTAGCTTATTTTCGGTTGTCAATTCGTTCACACTTCGATTGCGTAGTGATTACACATTTTTTGGTTCACTTCACACACTTTGAGTACATGGTGTACTAGGAATACAGGGGATTATGGCGTTTATCTTGGACCGTAAAAGGATCTAAATCGAACTGCGAGAATTGGCCAAACACAAAAAAAAACACCACACACAAATCTTTATCGCCTTATATAGCACTTAAACTTTGGAATCACAATAAATCCAATATCTTATCTGAGTTTGTTCAGCTGAAAAGCACTAGCCGTTCGAGAGCACAATCTATATGTGTAAAGCACGGTTCCTTGGAGAGAGAGATCCCAGTTGGATAGTATGCGGCAGCAATGACACGGCACGAGTTGAGATGCTGCGACTGACCGACTAAACTGGCGGACAAACCGAACAGAATACAGAACACACACACGACTGAGAGACAATCCGATGGAAATCGAAAATCCAATGAAATGCGACGAGCAAAACAACCCCTAGGCCTGTATACGAGAGAGAGATGTTGTCTGTCTGACGGATGCTTTCGCTGGACTAAAAACTGTGTTTTGATTCGATTGTCAAACGAACGGTAACATCCACAAACAGCAGGGGATGTGTTCTTATCCTGGTTCTCATTCGCATTCGTAAATCGTAATCAACCACCGCGCGGCGGCCGGCGATGGTGATGGTGGTGGAAGAGATCCTTCCAGCAGTAAAATGTCCTGATGCTGACTGTGTGTGTACGAATACGAATCATCTGGGTTATCTTCATCGTCCTCGTTGCCATATCGTGTGCACACTCGCTCGCTCTCCTTCTCACTTATACTGCCAGAGGCAGCGAAACGTTTATCCGTGACATGCCGACGGCGCGCGTTCCCAAACGATACCAGAAAGCCCAGAAACCCGAGTTCGAGTAGCAACTGACATTTGGAAATTGGAATTGGAATTGGAATACCTTCTGCGAGTGCGAGCATGGGTTGTGTTTATTTCGGGTTCATTGCGATTCATCGCAATGGAAATGAACTCGGGTCGGGGTGCAAGGATTCTGCTATCCTGCACGCTGCGATGAAATTCCAATCGGAATGAACACTATCTCCGGTCGGCCGACGACGGAGTGAATGTAATCTGACACCGCACATACACAGGGCACACACCACACACATCGCATCATAGACAGAGTATATCTGTGTAAAAGGATGAATCTTCAGCATTCGTTGTCGGACGGTGATGATGCTTTTTGTGTGCAGAATAGTAGTCCTCTCGCTCTAGAGTGCTGCCGCCGATACCAAAAAGGATGTACGCCAACAAGGGAGGAGCGTAAAAAGGCGGGATCTTCGGCAATCTCTCTCTCTCCTCAGTCTCCCTGGCACTGGTACTGGTGGCAAACAACAGCACAGCAGCACAAAAAAGTGATGCTGCAGCAGAAGCCTCACATTAGTAAACACACATATAAAGCGAATTATCACTGTGTAATCTTTGGTAGACGTCGTCCTTTCGCCCTCCTTCCGGGAGCTCTTCACCAGTTCGTTCCGTTATAAATGAATGTATGCCGTTGCCGTTGCCGTTGCCGTTGCCGTTGGTAGTTGTTGCTTTTTTGTTGGTTGAACTTTGTTTCCATCCCCCGCTGTGCTTTGTACATTGGCGGCGGCTCTAGGTGGGCAGACAGCAAGAGATAGAGTATTTGGCAAGCTTGCGCAATATGTCCGGGTGGTGATTCCTCAGTCGATAGGTCGGCCGCCAGTACCTACATATATCTACACGCAGTGGAGGTGGATGTGGGAGGGGGGGAGGTTTTGTGAGCGATATGATATATCTGTCGTTCGGTATCCAGGGTAAGTTCTGGGGGCTGATTCTTTATTCCCATCCAGAGCCAGTGAATTCAAAAGAAATGGAACGATTCCGAGTTATGGATGAATGGAATGAATGGCGGTGCTGCTACTGTGGCTGGCCCATAGATAGTGCCTCTACCGATATGTTGGTAGGTATGTGTACCTACATGTTGCAAACGGGCGCCCCGTCGAGTGGGGCGGTGAACTGACTTCGAGTAGGTACATCTGGTACATGGATGGATGTACCTACGGCTATGGGGGGTTGGGGTGATGTTATTTTTTGAAGTTTTTATTTTGACGTTTTTCAGAAAACCAAAACGAATTGGCTTCGATGAGGGTAGACTTTTCAAATCTTCTCTGGCTCTTGGGCCAGAGTTAAGTACTTTCCTCCCCGACCACTTTTGAGATCATTTAATGGATTTTGCCAATATTTTCAGATGCTTTTGTTGACCTCCGACTTGTGTGTGTGTTTGGCAAGTTTGAACAGTTAAATGGTTTCGCATTTCGCTGCATATACCTAGTCGTTTGTATGTTAAATTTCGCAACCCTTTCGTTGCTGCACCCTACTACCTACACAAAAAAAAGATAACAATTTTGACTTTTATGCGTCAATGAATTTTGAGAACCGTTAAAGTGTTCTTGATCTATGCACAAGGGGGTTGACGGGCCGATGATACCTATGAGTGAATTATATCGACACTGCATGCAAATAGACCGAGCTATCTGCGACTGCGACCCTTCGCACGGCGCAATACGGCTCGAACCACCCCTGAGAGCGACCGACGTTTCAGGGGTTGACACACGAAGATGATACATGACAACGTTTAACACCAATATTGCCCGTAATTGTGTTGTCTGCAGCGCGGATGAGTTTGTTAGCATGACATTAATGGTCGTCGTAGGGTTCGTCGGGCTTGCCGAGCTGTTATTTATGGCCAATGAAACAATTAACACAATCGCTTTGCATTCCTTCCTGTTTTACATGACAACTATTAGTAGTATAGGAACTTGCACTGTCGCTGTGTGGAAGGATACGCGTTGAATAGATAGAGAGATAGACGTGTGTAATGAAACCAAATGGGGTGAAGTTTTTAATTATATTTATGAAGGTAGTATTTAAATTATGACTGTCTTCTCTGCCAGAGTTATTAAATTATGAATAAATTGCTTTGGACAGAGCGGTGTTGGGTCTTTCAATGGATGTGTCAAGGAGTACTAGGTTGCAGAGGGTAGAGAGAGGGCAGAGGGCAAGGTACTTTTTTTCCATGGATTTTTGAAATAAAAGAGGCGTGACTTTAAAAAATACTTAAATCAAATGGAATGAAGTTTGAAGGTAGATAGTACGAAATTGACTGTCGCACAATTGAATTGCAATATCGCTCGAAACATTCCATACCCAGCAGATAAGACCATAACAACTAACGAGTTACCAGTTTTTGAGGGAAGCACTGTGCCCATTGCCAATCATGGAATCTCCGCCAATGTTGTGCGTGGTTCTTTGACGGAGCGTAATATCATGATTGTCCACCTGAGGGGGTTATCCGCCCAAGGGAACAAAGTGTTTTTAAAAGAAATAATATTTTTATTCATAGCTCTACATATAATAAATCTGTAAAATAAAAAAGCCTGACCACGCATCACGCAGAAACTACTGGACGGATTTTTATGAAACTTGGCATAGTGATTGCTTATATTCTGGGTCGGGACTTAGGACACTTTTTATCCCGGTATAAAACGTGGTTCTTACAAAATAGTCAACAAAAAAAATCGGATATATGTAAGAAAAATTATATTTATACAGACCGAGCTCAGTAATGGCTTATCGGAGTGAAAAATAAAAAAATGGGTGAATTTAGTAAATTTTCCCCTAATTCATTTAAGGTATAAAACATCATCCTGAGTTGTCCTGAAGCTGAGCAGTGTCCAAAACAATTATTCAAAGCATCGCCCAAAATGTTCCTTCAGTGGATACCACTGCCATTATTATTATGTGTGCGCTCTAACTAAATAAATAAAAAAATAAATAAAACATTCGGGTTGAACACATTTTCAATTGTTGTTCATTGGGAAAAGTTTAGAAATGGGCTGGTGGCATTCGTGTGTCAAGTTGTTTGATTCAAGTTGCTCCCTTTTCGTCGTCATTTGAGAGAAAGAGGGAAATAACACAACTCTGCGCAAATCTTTTTTGTGTAGACTTTTTAGTAGGAATTAAAATTATGTTTTTATTGTCTTTGTTTTTGCTTTATATTGCAGGCGGTGAAGCAAGGCGAACACGGGTTAGCTAGTAAAAACATATAAAAGAAGAATTTTCTGCAACTTAGTTTAAAAAAAAGAAAGTTGAAAGACGTCTTTATATATAACAGAGTTTTGTTGATTATTGTTATTAATTAAATTAATTAAAAAGCTAAAAAACAGACTGTTAAAAAATACTGAAAATATTTTAAGAAGACCACCTACCTAAACAGATTGACAAAAATATGCGTAGCCTCCTACGTCCAATTTAGTAAGGTATGTTTGAATGTGTATTTTTTACATCATTTCAGTTCTTTTTAACAGTCAGTCCTCGAAATCGGTCAAGCCATTTGAGCTACAGGAGGTCACATTGAACGGACATACAATACATTTCTACGCGCGAAAAAGATAACCCTCCAGTCCAGTAGGGTGAAAATCAGTAAGAAGCAGAGGTGTTTCCTTTTTCATTTATCGAACAGTTTTTGGAACCTTACGTGCAAGTCACCAAGAAGGTTGAAGTTTTAAGCTGTCAAGCAGTTTATGGTCTTTTTGTTCGTCTTACGGAATTAAGTAAAAAGAAATTGTGAAAAATATATACCGGGAACGAAGAACTAGCCAAAACCAAAACTTAGAACCTTGGTTAGAAAATATATGTCGATCTTAGGAATCTGTCCACACAAGGGAGCTCTTCGGAAATTGAGATTTCGCAGCAAAAATATATAGAAACCATTTGTCTAGATTCTTACAATCACAATCATTCCGTGAGTTAACACCTTTTGGAACGAATAAACTTACAATTTGAAGGTTTGTCGGATCCAAATGCCCCAATTGAGAAGCTAAATTTCTTAAAAATGCAACACGTGTCGATTACAATGCAATCTTTTTGTGTCAGGCAAACGTGATATCTTTGAAATTGTAAATTTTACATAAACCTTTCAATTTTTAGGTTCATACAATTATAAGTTGTAAATTGCAATGTGGGTTCGGTACAGACCTTGGATTTGAACTTTTTTAAGAAGATATTGTGAAATTACACCTACTTAAACGCGAGAAAAAAATTTAAATAAATTAATGCAATGAGCAAGAATGTTGAAAAAAGGTTAAAACGTTAGTCCACCTGACCTTTACGAACAGCGGGAGATAAGCTGGTAAAAAGTATAACCTACCGGTGGGACCTAAGCATTATATCTTAAACCGCAAGGTTTCGTAAAATGTTTTCAAATCTCCGAGGTTTCGCCATACATTTTTGACGGTTCCAAATCTCGGAATTTTACCGAAATCTATTCGAAATCCCTCTGAATTCATCCGCCCGTGAGAGGTTATCAAACCGAACAAGCCTACAGCGTGAACTTTGGTTTAAATAGTCAAATTGGTCAAAATAGTAAACGCCAAAACAATAAAAAAAACAATCATAATAAACAAGTGTTCCTGCAGACCAAATAATTTGTATCAAAAAAAAGAGGTAAGTAATATTTTCAAAATTGACAGCTTATGACTTTTGAAATCACTTCAACTTGGTGGGAACGACTTACGAGGTTTCAGTAAAAGTTGATCGAAACCTCGCGATTTCAGTTTGGTGGGAATATGGAAATAACTTTTACAAGGCAAAGAATCAATTTCGCGCTTAACTAAATTCTTTCAAGGATCCGCGTGGACACGAGTATTTAACATAAGAAAAAGCAGTTGCTCCGCATTAAAATTCTGAGTTGCAATTGGTTGTATTGAAGATTGAGCATCCAGCCAACTTTTCCCAATGATTCGTTTGTATGAGATTATAGTTCTTGGAACGAAGTGAAGTGACCTACCGTCTTATGCCTGTTATGAGAAGTTTTAGTACAATTGCAGCCTCGGATGACTGTTAGAGGTTCTCGAGATGCTGAAAAGGGCAAACAAATTTCCTCGTGTTAAACCCACCCTGCATTTTTGAATCAAAAGCACAAGATCAGTGGAAAGTCTGAACTTAGAAGTTCGTCTTGGGCATAAAAATGTGTGTCCCATTCGTCCCAAAAATTCAACTCCTACCATCGATTTGTTTGAACTTATAGTTTGCACCTGAAGTTATTTTCAGAGTCAGCAATAACTTTTAAAGCATAAGGGACCGAAACGTTTTTTGTGTTTCTTATTCATAATTTTTGTGGCGACTTTACAGTGTGAGAGGTTTGAACAATTTTAGCTGCGAGAGATTGTCAACTCAGTGTTCCTTGTGAATATTTCAAATGCCTATCATTCAAAGCTAAGAGTGAATGGTATCCAACAGACCAAACCTAGAAACACTCGTATATCCTTTTGTGCATACAACTACCCTGGCACTTAGTCATAAAGATAGGTACGGATAAAAAAAACGAATACCTACTTCTCATGGCTGAAATCAAAAGTGCGTAATCCATACGGCTACGCTCGGAGCAGATGATAACTTCGCGAGATTCTATTGTCAAACTTATTTTGAAAATGCAGCAAGCCGAGGACCTAAGACACGCGTCAATATGCTTCCGGTGCAATCGACTAGTTTCGTCTTTGAATATACCTATAGGCATGTACACCACGAGTGACATGACGAGAGTACTTTAACAATGGGACCTACCCCCGTGTACGCCCTCCAGTTTCGCTGTTCCCAGTGACTCGCCCGAGTGTGGTGAACTCATCGCCCCAGACCCAGACCGACTGGTGCCGAATACCACCTATGCCTCTCACAAATAGATGCATGCATCGTGTCGCTGCAGTTGCCAAGTCGCATAGAAGAACGTAGGAGATTGAATTTCATTGAGCGATGACGTTCTGTGCAAGTCCCCGTGTGTGTAATTATTTCGTAGCGCAAGCGGGAGTCGATTGTTGGGAAAATCTATTTGAATGCTTGACAGTCAAGATGTTGTCAGACGTTTTTTTTTTTTTGTTTGCTAGTCCTCTGAAGTCTGAACTCTGACAATGAGTGCGAGCTCGCTCTCCTTTTCTCTGACCCTTCCAGTGCAGAGCACATACGACCGAATGTATAGAGAGGGTCCTCGGTGTTCCGACTCCGAGCCGCGCACACCGCACTTGGACTATTTCGGAGGGGGCTTTCGCTTTTGTCTTTGTTTCATCGGTGCGGCCACTCTTCGCGACTTCCGCTTGCAATTCCTGAATCCTGAATGGATGGAATCCTCGATGACTTCTCTATGCTGTATGCGTTGACTTGAGATCCATTTTAACTTTTCATTTCTTCGTCTGCCTCCTTGCCATTTCAAAAAAACGTGTATACAAAGGACTGCTGTGGCATATATACATTTCTTCTTATTTTTTTGAAGGAAAGAAAACACAAAAAAACGATTTGTAAGCAGAAGGAGGTCGGAATAGAAATCGCTGACTCTTCAGAACAAGCTAAGCATTTTGCGGATATTGTCAGTACTTAAGATAGTCTATACTGATGGCAAACGTATACAAGCAGGGGACCATTGACATCATTACATGAGAAAGTGAATAAAGTTTCGGTTTCCAGCCGAGTTAATTATAGGTCGTCGTCGGGTAAAACTGCCAAGAGTCCATCAGTGTATGGCAATCTTGAAGCGTCATTCACGAAGAAATAAAAGAAATATGACTTTGTTGGGCAAAATAAGGAACAATACAGATCGGAGGGAATTTTGAGATCAACAATTGATCTGTCCTGTTGACGCGACCCCTTTGACATTCAGAGAGGTCGGAGATCTTGTGTGTGTACGTATATTTCTTTTTTTCAAGGACATATCGACTAAGTTTAGCCATTGTTCAAGGAATAGGGAAGGAAAAACGCGGGAATTCACAGAATACGAATTGATTCCGTTTCGGCATTTGGCACTTTGATCGGAATTTCAAATTTCTATTCCAGCCCCGAGGCGGATACCGGGATATCATTGATTGGATTCAAGAGTTCCGCAACAGAGTGGGTATAACGATCTGTTTTGCATATTGCCTGTTATGTCTTTGGGGAAAATGGTGACATCGCTGCCATGGAGCGAAGAGGAAGCGCATTTGTTTCGAGCCATATTTCTCGTTTTTTTTTAAATCGTTTAAAAATTAAGAGTTTCTAAGAAAATAATCAAACCTCTTTGTTGGTCATTATTTATCCACATCCAGAAGCTATATTTAACAACTTTTAGAGTAATTATTTATCCAATAGAATGCTTCATAAAGCTTGGGTTGGTACTATGCGCAAGACCTTACAGAAAAGTTATATGTAAAAGACGTAGTATAAAAACAGTAGTTTCAGGTTAGGAATGATTTTAGGGATTAAAGCGCCAGTTTCTCTCTACAATTGTAAGGCGGAATGCGACAGAAATATTTACAAATATCGATGACCTTTTAAAGATACCGAAATTGGCTTTCATTGCAAGGACTAAAACGGCTTCAAGTTGGGGTAGCTATTATTTTAAGTCAGTCCACAAGGTGAATACTTTTAAAGCACAGCCCTCCATCTCAGGGAGCAACTTTCAGCTCTTAAAGACATGGTTTAAGGAAACCATATTAAATACAGTCGAATCCCGCTAAGTCGAACCTCACCGAATTTCCCCCTACTCGAATTTTTCGACCCAATTTTCGCATTCCCTTAAATTTTATATAGAAAAATCATCCTCTAAGACGCAATCTAAGTAGAAAATCCCTCGTACTCGAACAAATTCGAATTTTTCGCCTGAAGAAAACAAAATAAAAAAAAGGATCTCTCTGCCGCAAAATGTGCCTACTTTCCTATTTTTTACTTAAATAAATTCGCTTAAAAAATATAGTGGAACTAATTTTGATCTCCCATAAAAATTCGACTTAGAGGGATTCGGCTGTAATTCATACCAATACTATCCTTCAGAAAAAACTACTCTGCCTCCATACCAAAAAAAAAAAAAGAATTTAAGTATGTGTGACAATGCAAGACGTACATATCTACATTGGCGGGCAGGAGTTTTCTTCGAATCTATTTGCATAACGACTCGACAAAGCTATTCAGTGACTAAAGTGTATTCCTTAAAATAGTTAGGCACTGATATCCTTAATCAATACAAGACTGCAATCGGCGATGTCAGCGATGAAGACACTAGACAGTGAAACTTTTAAGTCTTTGGAAGTCAGAACTGCAGAAGAGTCAAGGAAGTATGCGAACAAAGCAAACTGAATATAAAAACAGATGATCTTACAAGAAAAGGGTCACCTTAACACATAAGTAGGTTAATTTAAGGAGCACAGTTTACACCTTGTGCTGTATATAAGACGGCGTGTTGTGATCACTCTTTGTAGGATATGCGACTCTGATAATGAATTTTCTGAAGCCTGGTAGGGGTATCTTAATAAGATCAAATAACAGCGATCTCATGAAAAAGAAGCAGCTTTCCATAGATCAACGCCAAGTCTAAGACTGAAAATCATTTTGAGACACCTTGGTCTATTCTAAATAGCTATCTACATGAGATACCTACCATGGAGGCGTATGGTGTTCTATGCACCCCCTGATTCAAGGATTTCTCTCCTAATTCTGAGTGACAACTAAAAAAGTCCACTGTGCAAAAACTACGAGACACTCAAAAATGTTTGGTCACATCCAAAGCGATTCGCGTTGATAAAATAAAAAATAAAAAAACTACCACTTTACAAAAAAAAAACAATCGATTTAAATTCATCCATAAATCACTAGTAAGGAGCATCACTTCGAATTACAAGATCAATTAAATGACACGTCACAGGTCACACGAATCACTATAGGGTATATCTTCAAATCCAGTTGAGTGAAAATTAATTTATTTTCCAACAAAAAAGAGGTTTATTCCCCCAAAAAAGGGTTAATCGCAATTAAAACGAATTGTGTTGAGCCCAGGTAGATTAATCCCATTACCAAAGGACATACAAACACCGAAGACAAGACACCGCTCGCTGCGGTCGTCTTCTGCAGGAGCGTGAGAGAATTTTTCAATTGACAGTTGAGACATTCTTACCGTCAGAGATGCCAGCGTATATTCCTTATATTCACGATTCTCCTCAACACAAGTAATATCCGTATCCTTGGTGTGGCTTATTGCGGTCAGTAGCACTACTATCAAAATTATTCGCTCTTTACCGGCGGCAATAGGAGCAGGGTTATCGCAATCGCAACCGAATGGCCGTTCAGGTTAAACAAACAATAATGTCATCACTAGACTTGCGTTATCCACGAACAGACATTTTGACTAAAAAATTAAAAAAAAAAAAAAGTGAAATCTACACAATGAGAGAAGAAAGTAAGTGACTATGTCAAACTTTAAAGAGTATATCACCACCTGCTACTATCTTCGCATTTTAGACAGTGATAACAATTCGTAAAGTGAAATATAATTCGAGTTGGTCGCTGTACTTGTCAGTTTCACTGAGACACGAGTGCTGAGATGAGTTTTTTTAAACAATTGAACGACAGTTGGGTAGCAGGAACGACTCAATAGTTGAAGGCAGTGCCGGATTGAGGGGAGGGCAGGCGGGGCTACAGCCCCGAACCTCCACAAAACAGGGGCCCCCACCATTGACTTAAAAAAAGGACATTGTTCTTTGACCTGACCGCACAACAAATGAAATTATCTAACATTCGGCTGAAATGGTTCCACAAAACTTCAACATATCTATGAAGTAACTCTGCAGAATTCAGTTCTTTAAGATCATTCGCGAGATAGTTCCAACTTTGTTCGGAAAGGTTCAAAGAAAATGTTTATACGCCACAATAAAAATAGAAAGACCGTCAATCGATTCTTGCTTTGCTTTTCTCCAACTACAAATGCGGGCTCTTATTTTGGAGAAAACTCATTTATCGGCGTTTATCCAATGTTGCGGTCAGTCTCTCGACTTGAGCTGCTAACCCATGTCCATCGGTTATTCAATTCTTTGATTTCGATCAGCAAGTACAGAACGATACCAAATTCTGACTGAAAAATGATCGCAGAAAAAGAAAGCTGAAGTTCCGAAAGCCATTGTCAATCACTATTTAAAAAAAAAGGAGTACAATATATCTTCTTATAAAAGAGCAAAAAGATATAAGGGGAACTAAGCATCGCACCTTTTACAAAATATGAGTTGTCTCGAAACCGCTCTAGTTGCTATCTTTTGGAAAGTCATCTCGGAGCGATTCGATGCTACAAACAAGATGTTGCAGGACCCGAAAACCATTCTTGAATCTTGCATGCGTCTATTAAAGCTATCTCTACTCAGCCAGGGCGCCTCCACTCATTTGTTGCCCCAAGGCCTCCAAACGTCTATCAAAGCTATCGTTGAAGGAAACTTGCGGCAGTGTAATGCAGTCGTCCAGCAGGACGACATTAAAATGGATCTTAAAAAAGTCTCTTATAAGGATGTAGGCGTAGGACAATGGGTCCTCGTGTAGAACTCATAAAAGTTTTAAGTGCTGAACAAGACAGACAACTAACGCACATTTCGAGAGACAGGGTCTTTCAATGGGGACCTCCGAATTTTGACAGTTGATAGTGGCCATATTGTTGAAGATCTATCAAATTTTTTCAGCCTGTTTAGCCAAATCACGATGGAAGGCCATAACGTTCAACAAATGATAAAATTGATTTATCAAAATGGGCCTCGGATGTTAGTCAGACGTTCGCGAGAGGTGGCGCAGTGGAAAAAACCTTAAGATATAATTTGGTTCTTTCGGGAGTCGAAGGAGGGGAACCCCTGGCTTAGTAGTCCAACATACTAACCACTAAGCCACTGCGTCTGAATGAGCGTCAATTGGATTTCGAAAATGTCACTTAATAAATTTAGTTTTTTGATGTTAGATTTTGGGTTGTAGCTCAGCTTCTAGATGACACCGAAAGATGATTGATGGCTCAAAACAATTATGGAAGTGTTGGCTTTCTTAATTTTTTTGTTTTGTTTGCATTTATTAAGAATTGATTGAGTAATGGCGAGCTAAAGGCAGTAAAGTCAGAAAAAACATACATTTTGGTTAAAAACGCTGCCAAAAAATAAGCATGGTAATAAAAGGAATAGCCTATGTCCGTCTCAGAATCTTAACTAACATTTCAAAAAAAGTTTCATCGAAATCTGTGCAGTAGTTTTCACGCCAACCGCGAACATAGAAAACGGCTACAGTTTTATTATATGTTTAGATGTAGTTAAAAAGCATTAGCTTTCAAAATCAGACTTAGACTAAGTTGCAATCCAATATCAAACTTTGGACAAAGGATCCACCGTAGTCAATTATGTAGGAAGCACATTTTGATGTTGATCCTCACAAATTTTAAGGTATAAACTCCAGCTGGGCAGTACACCCCGAAGCCACTCGTATCAGGTGAATTTTTGGGAGCCCCATATATATCGATCAATAGATGTGTGGACATAAAATCCACTCGACATAAGCTATCTTCTGCATCAATGATAGAGAGAAATAAATATACGTACATGGCTTGAGTCTATCTAACAGTCATTCAAAAATAAAACCATAAACATATTAATAATAAAAAAAAATAAAAAAAATTACCAGCAAACTAATAAACGAATAAACACAGCCAATAACTCTTTTGATGATATCATCCTCCCATTATCTATACGATTTTCGATAATTTGATTGATTAGCCATGTATACAACAATAATGATCATGTCTCTCTAATACTGCTGAAAAGCCCCAAAATTATGGTAGGTATATCGATCGTTGGTGAGCAGATAACGCAACATTGCGAGGATGGGAGCTTAACTGCTGGACTCCAACTTTATTCGACAGTGATCACTGGATGACAGGTGCGCCACCAGACTCTGTAAGGTTCGTTTTATCAGGTGTCTCCTGCAGGTCGAAGTGAAGTATGTACTCTCTGCCTGCCATTGAAACACATCTCTTGAGATTGGTAGTTCTTTAAAAATGAACGCCGTACCTTCAGGCAATTTGATGTGGGTAAAATCAAGCGCTAAACACCAACCGAGATAATACCGAAATTTCGATCGTTAAGATTGTCTGTGCCTTACATAAAAATTAACACATCGTTTACTGAAATCTACAAGAGATAAGGGAATTTGTCAAACATAACGCCATAAAACCGTCGTAGGTATTTGCCGATCGATTTTGTAATAAATTCATGGCATTAGTTTCCATAATTAATAGGCAATTGATTGTTTTTTGAAGCTCTAGATAACGTTGCCTGTAGATATAGTAGGTCCTGATATTTTGCGAACAATATTGGCAGCTTCTATTCCCTGTGCGAAAGTTAACCTTAGGCGCGTTGACGTTTGACAGTTCGTTGGCGCGTTCAAGGTGGGAAACTATCACCAGGGGAATGGAAACCCTGACAGCCCGTTGACAGTTTTATGATGACAAATAAGCGATAAATAATAAACGGACACGCTTGTTAGATTATGGGACAAACGTGCTCGACTTGAGTTATTGTTTACGAATTTATTGCGCCGATGGCAACATTATCAATGCGCGTATGACATTATCAATTCTTGTTATTGAGCTTGATGATCTTTTATTTTTGGTTTTATCTTCATTCCGATAAGTTAGATTGTAAATCATGCATAAATTGCATGTGAGTTGTCGAAGAAATATTTAAAGTCATCACGAGCGCTGAGTTGGCAAAATTGAACCGGGCGAGGTGTGCATAATTAGCGCGGTTTGGTCGTAAACTGAAATCTGTGTGACATTTTAGAAAATCAGAAAACGCCACTTGTCCATGGGTTTTGGAGAAATAATAAGTTTTAATTATAGTATTGGCTCTTTTTTGAAAAAACGCTCATCCAGGCTTCTTGCAGGGATATCTTTCTTCAATATTCGCATTGCAAGTTTACACGGAGGTAAACTGAAAGTCTAAGTCGGATTAAATTGTTGTTTTAGGTCCATAGACCAAGAAATTTGAGCTCGGCCAAGGTCGCTTCGGTGGGACTCATTTATAAAAAAAAATGTTTCAACTTCGCGACGTCATAACTCTTAAAACGACCGCGATGAGATTGGCAGAGTTTACATTTTATGACCTACGGCCCTATGAACCTCAAGCAATAACTTAATCCTACAAATCTGGTAAAAAATGCTAAAATATTCCATTGGAAAATGTTGTGCTAATACCGAAAGACTGAACTGTAAAGCTTTCTTAAGGCTGGTTATACATACTTTGGGATATATTTCACCCGTTTGCGGGAAGTGCGGTGGTAGAAAAATGCACAAGATGCAATGTTAGTTTTTCGCTGTGATTTCGTGGAAACTCTTGTCCCACTGTACGATTTTAATGGAAATTGATAATTTTCATACATATGCAACATCCTTCCGGTTGAATTATTTGTCAGCGAAAGATTAGACCACACCCGCCCATACTTTTAACACTACGACAGATCTTGGAGGGACCCTCGGAAGTTTAGACTGATACAGGTTGCACTTTTATCGATTTAACTTGCGTAAAATGTAGAGAGGCGAACTATATAGAGTCATGTCTGGTTTTGACATCTCTGTCAACTTAGTCAGGGCTGTGCAAAATGACGATAGAGATCGCTCGCCGCTCCAGAGAGGTCGTAAACAGTCTCGGTTTTAGGCCCGGTAAACACTCACACTACGGCAGATCCTGGAAAAAACCCAAGAAGTCCAAGTCGATACCCACCACATGTTTATCGGTTTTAAGGCCGCATATGGCAACATTAATAGAGACGAGCTATACAGAACCATGTCTAGTTTTGGCATCCCTGCCAAACTTGTCAGATTGTGAATGACGATGGAGACGCTCGCTGCTCCATAAAGGTTGGAAACAATCTCACCGAGACCTTTGATGTCAGAAAAGGATTTAGACAAGGTGATGCGCTGTCATGTGACTTCTTTAACATCATTCTTGAGAAAATTGTGCGAAACTCGCAAGCCAACACCAGAGACACAATTTTCCAAAAGTCTCTACAACTACTTGCATACGCAGATGACATTGACATAATTGGTAGAAAACAGCGAGCTGTCACTGGTGCGTTTGCAAGTATCAGTACGGAAGCGGCAAAAATGGGTTAAGCGGTTAACGAGGGCAAAATCAAGTATATGCTGTCGACAAGACGGGACACACAACATCGACGAATCGGACAGAACGTCACGATAGACAGCTATAACTTTGAGGTATGTAGTTAGGGACTTTGTCTACCTCGGCTATCAATTCTGAAAATGATATAACCTCATAAATCAAACTTGCCAACCGCTGTTACTTCGGCCTAAGAAGGCAATTGATTAATAAGGCCTTGTCGAGAAACAATAAGTAGACTCTATATAAGACCCTCATCATCCCAGTCCTACTACATGGTGCAGAAGCATTGACGCTGTCAAAAATCAAAGATGAAGATCTCCTTGGTCGTTTCGAACGAAAAATTCTTCGAGTGATTTTCGGTCCTGTTTGCGATGACGGGTTTTGGAGGAGAAGATTTAACAGCAAACTCTCCGAGCTGTACAGCGACATCGCCCTGGTCAAAAAAGTACGCATCAAACGTCTAAAATGGCTGGGACATGTAGAGCGAATGGACACTAACGCTCCGGCGAGAAGAGTCTTAGATATAAACCCGGAGGGACAACGCAGTAAAGGAAGACCTCAACCAACTTGGAGTGCGGAACTGGAGGCAGTTAGCCAAAGATCGCGCTAACTGGAGAGGCGTATTGGTTAAGGCCCAGGTCCACCCCGGACTGTAGCGCCAACTAAGTAAGTAGGTAAGTAAGTATCTACTTAAGAAAATTGTGCCAACACCTTCAGGCCCAAAACTTTTCACAAGTCTGTATGTTTATATGTGCTTTCAAATGCCGATGACGACATATTTGGACTCCTTCAACGCCTGAAAGGTCGGTGGAACAGAAAACTGGTTGCAAAGTTTAGATTTGCATTGTTTCGCCCGAAAATATACTTTTCTCTTACAGTGTTTTCGACCTCTCCAGAAATAATACCAGATCCAGTGCCGCAATTATCTGAAACAATAGGAACGCGGGCGCCAGCCACCATAAAGTCCATAAAGCAAAACATATTTCTTCTGCCGAATGTCTGCGAAGACATCTACACTTTGACACATGAGTTGTGAGTATGAGCACCCCAGACTAAAACAGACATGGACAGAGTCCACATTTCTGGATTCTTGGAAATTTCAAGCTGAGTCAACCAGCTAAAGTAAAATTTTATCGCAAACGCGCGACCTTACACTTTAATCGCGTTATTTTTTTTTTTTTTTTTAAGGAGCCTACTGAATGAAAAATAATAAGCTAGGCATAATTCAAAAAATTGCGACTTCTCAACGGCAAACTATATACGCCTCGCCATTCAACCAAAATTTCACAAACTCGAATTAAATTCTAACAATAACCTCATGCTCTCACTTCTCAAGCATTTGATAAGACCAGTGGTCGTAGATAATATATAATTAAGAAAACATACCCAAGCCACATGTGAATCCTTTTCCAAAAGCAAGATAACAAAAATTCGCCAGAACGAATTACTCATTCATTCTTTAGATACATTTACACGAGCGAAATGTTTCAGCCCCGGTTTCAGCCCACGGCCTGGACATGCCCGCACGTTATCTGCTGTAGCACACAGCTCGGGAATATCCAAAAATACAAAATTCCAAAATTCTACCCACAAACAGAAGATACTCGCGCTATGCACTGTATATGCTTCCTTCTGTTTATGATAAGGGCCGCACGATGAGTATCCGAGAATGTGGCAACGTTGCCATTGCGCACTGGGTTACAATATATATTTTATCTGAGTTTCTCATGGATACTCCTACCAACTACTGGCTACATGCATTATTATCAGTGCTTGACATGAGGCTGTGCTATCCCATTGTGTTCTTCAAACCGCAACTCATTCATTATGTCACCATGTGTTCCGAAACGAATTCCCGCTTATCTGGAGTAAAGTTCCAGTTTCTTTTGTAATTTTTATTTTCTTGCTTTTTTCGCCTCAAAAAAAAACAGTTTTCGCAATATTTCATGGGCAAATTTCTAATTACGATGTGCCTTTGGAATTATGCTGCGTGGGTAGTATGGACTTCCTGCGTGCTATAGAAGCTCGATATCGACTCACGCAGATAACGTGGAGCGGGACGGGAGTGATAAAAACAACAATTTTGTCGGTCAGCAATGTTGCTGGTCAACACAACAAACAACAATGATTGGATACAGATACAAGTTCTTTTATGTTGGTCGATTTATAAGAGATATCGATTATGGAGGTTGTAACTTGTAAGTCTTGACTTTTAGTTGGACATATAAAATTTCATTAACAGACCCAGCTCGATAGCAAGTCGCAAGTCAGTAGCCCTAGCCGGCAAATGTAGACGATCCAAAATGGGCGCATTTTTGATGTCCGCCACTGTCACCGTGCCACAAACACTCCACTGGCGGTTATTGCAACATTCAGAATTTACATTGGTCAGTAGAACTCACACTGTCTTATTGGAGAGAAAAGCATGAGTACCCGAATGAAAGTACCATTCGGGGAGACTTGTCTAAGTGTGATTCAACCAAGTAGAACTGCTAATTCCAAACAAGTGATTTAGGTAAATTTAACCCTTTCAGTTGGTTAAATACTACCAAGAAAGTTGGGTAATTTAACCAATTGAGATGGTTAAATTCAACCAAAAAGGTTGGCAAATAACAACAGACTTAATAGTTTAATAACAACAGACTAGAAAGGTGAAATTCTACCAAGTTCGATGACTAATTTTAAAATAAGTTGGTTAAATTCTACCAAGTGAGTCGGTTAATAACAACAGATTAAATAGCTTTAACTTTTCCAAGTTGGTTGGCTAGTAATACCAAAGTCAGTTGGTTAAATACAACAGAGTAAGGTGGTTAGATTCTTTCAGAGGGAAAATTGATAAATCGGTTATTTTCAACCAATTTACCTTAAACAAGTTGACTCAGTTAATTACAATCAATTAACTCTGTAAGAGCTATATTAACAGTACTGCTTAGTTGTTTTTAACCGAAAATCGGTTGAATTTAAATAAGCCATTTTTCTGCGTGGGTCCTTCCTATCAAAATTAATTTTTCCGTCGATCCTCAAAAATCACATTCAGATACTGCATTTTAAGGACTTGATCTACAGTACTCAAGCCAAGGGTTTAAGGGAAGATTCCAGCCCATTTTTCATCAGAACTTTTAAGTCTGTGATTCATCAATATAAAAGTGTCAAACATGGCAGGATGATGTGGACTTGGGATATTTTCAATGATCTACTTAAGTTTGGTCTCATGAATGTAATGTAATCCTACTTTGGCTTGAATTGCTTTTAAGATGCTGTTTTTCATTGTGAAACTGATGTCGCTTCTTTTTAGGGTTTATATAATGTAAAAGATGGGCTTCCTAGATTTTGTAACTTTATTTAGGTGCACATTAAGGTTGTTTCACGCTTCCTTTTTCCCGTTTTCAAATTTGTAGCTAAGAACAAACTGATTAAGCTTCTGTACCTACCTACTACCATTGTTCCTTGTAAAATGCTTTTTCGAACTATGTAAACTGTTATAGGGGGCTACTGTTTAAAAGGAAATCGAATCCCGAAAGAACCAAATTACATCCTAAGGTTTTTTCACTGCGCCACCTCTCGCGTCGCGAACGTCTGACAAACATCCGAGAGTAAAACTGTCATGAAAAATCGTTTGGACTCGGCGTAAAATTGTAGATCCCCATTCGCAACAAATTTTGAAAACTCACACAAAACGAATGGTTGTGAAAAGCTACTAGGCCTAGGGTCCCACAGACCTTTCGCGCCAAAATATTTATTTATTAATTTCTGACAAAACGAAAAAACTTTTGCGGCCGCAATTGTGAACCCCTACAACTTCTCGGGAAATAATCTTAAAAAGTCGGTTGGGAAGCACACCGCATTTGCGGCTACTTCAAACTCCATTTGATGATGATCACATCGCCAACAAGTTATATACAAATTTATACGTATTTTATTCTTTAGTATTTAGGGTAGACCATCCATCTCATGTGTTAAACAAGGGTCTCTCATTCTAACCTGTAAGTTTATTTTTATTTTAAAAGACAGCAAATCGTTCAATTTCTAAAATAATCCCTGCCATACTAAAGTCTAGGACCTCCCTTATCCCTCAAAAGACCTCATTTATAGAAGCCCTAGACTCTTAAATACCCCGCACCAGTTAAAGCGTTCTTCGTGCTCAACTTAAGGCCTACTCACCTTGAGTTAGTTTTCTAGCAATCGCCTTTGATCGCATGATTATCTCCAGTAGGGATGCCATAAAGCTTATTGTAGGTACTATCCAATACGCAATCAGCAGCGTGGCATTATCATCCACCGATTGTATAGGTACTCCGCACTTGACAGGTGAAGGTGCTGCTGTTGTTGTTGATGTCGCCTCGTTCAAAAATTCCACCGAAATTATTATTTATGGCACTATCGCGCAACTTCGTGGCACATTTACAAGCCCATGTGCAATAAAAATCAACTAGTTAATCAAAATCTCATCGCAGCACAGTTAAAGGACGAACCACGTCTTATCGATTGTACACGGCGTTGTTGGTCCGCTGAAGGGAAGGAGACGACAAGTGCAGGGGGAAGTTCGAGTTCGACTTCGAGGTGTGATGTTTATTAAAAAAAAAAATATATCCGTCAGTGGCGCAATCTAATAAGTTCGACTACTTCCACCGTCACGTCACCGTCGTCGTAGTGTGGAAACAAAAGTGAAAAGTGAAACCGCAAGGTCAACGATTCAAATTGAGGCAGCAGCCGCTTGATTTTCCACCGTATTGGCTTTTCCGCGCGCTCGAATAAACGTAAACTTTGTTCGCACATATACACCAGTTCACACACATCTATGACAATACATAACACATACACCGCCACCGCCACCGAGAGAATAACTCCTGAGGGTTGTGAACTTCAGTTTACTCCCGATGCACGAGTTTGCACAGATTTGCCCACCGCACTCTGGTAGGTATGGAAATCCTTGCCGATTTTCTCGGCCGCCAAGAAGAGGAACAAAAGAAAAACTCCTGTTCCACGTCGCGCACCTGTTTTCATTAAAGCACCTCAGTCGCGACTGACGAGACTCCTCGACAGCAAAAAACTTGCGACGACACAAAAAACTGCCAAAGAAAAACAGCCACCACTTGCAATGGCATAACCTTACTACAAAAAGTTACAACCGAACAAATTTCCATTCGAGAACCTAATTAGATGGGTATGTTTACATAGACCGAAGAGGGTGGTTCTTTTGTTTTTCTCTGCTTTTTTTTTCCACTGAACTTTCAACCACCGCAATAAGAATGAAGAATGCGCCCCCCCGCCAACACACGAAGAGGGTGTCAATTGTTTTTCGCTTTTTTTTTAGCGGTCTCAATGTTCACATAATAATTACTTTGAATTGAGTCGTTGCGCGGGAGGATGAATTCCTGACGAATCGCGACAAGAGGATGATGGAGGATCACAGCGCGAATGTGCGACCCGTTGAAGTAACCTCACGGATATGACTTTGCATATGCCACTCTGCGAGAGTCTCAACTGAACAGACATCGATAGTGTGTGTCGCTATAAAAATGCTGAGTTTCTTTCACGAGACGAGGCACGAATAGTGTGACTTATGGCGTTAGTGTGAGTTCGCGACTGTCGCACTTGTTCTGGCCGACCAACGAGACTTTGGATACATTCTCATTATACATCACACATCTTAGATGTTTCCCGCAGATAAAGGGAAAAGCTTATTGTCGCATGAGAAGCATTCATAAAAAGTGACCGGGATTGTAATTAGTTTGACGATGAAAAGAAACAAGGATAGGAAATCGTGTATACTTTGGGAATACATGCACAGAAGTGTTTATCTAACTTGAACTACTTTTATAAAGTTCATTATATATTTTTACTGCGTTGAATAGAAATATTTCTATGTGATAATGGAGTAATGGGTGACATTTCTCCTCGCAAATGACTGTATATGTTCATCTATATCTGCCGGACGAGTCAGAACGTATAAGTGTAAAGTTCAGATGAAGCGCAGTCGCGCAAATAAACAAAATCTTGAAAATGAAGTCAGAAATGGCAACGCTGTCAGTCTAAAGAGTTAGTGAGAGACATTTGTTAGGTAATTTTGAAGATTCTGAGACGAATAAAACAGTAATCCTGGGTTAAAAGCGTAGAAAGTACGAATTAAGAACGCACCAGTTTGACAAGTCTTCAAACAGATGTAGGCTCCTTAAGTCGGCGCGTGCAATTGTAGAGCGGTCCTTACCATTTTGGTTGGTTTTACTGGAGATAGCTAGCTGATTGGAGTGGGTTGGTGCTTGATCTGTCATCCAATAGTTGTACGAATGCTTTTAGGTAAATTCAGGCAGCATCAAAGTATGCCCAATACTTGTTCGATCAATTTTTCTATACCCCAAGTCCGACCACATTCTGCTGTCGTTCCGCTAAAATAATTTTTATGACGTTTTGCAACGCAAATATTTATATTGCTTAAAAGAAAGTCCCAGCTCCGGTACTGGCTCTTGGCATTTTTAGGTCTCTCGCTATAGCTCGCCGACTTGCACTTTTAAAGATATATGCGGTAAATAATGTTAAAATAAATAAAAAAATAAATAAATATTTTGGCGCGACAGGTCTATTTTCAACCATTCGCTTTGTTTTCAATTTTTTGGGACGCATGGAAGGGATCTACAATTTTACGCCGAGTCCAAACGGCTAATTGAGAAGCTCTTTCATGACAGTTTTACTCTCGGATGCTTGTCAGACGTTCGCGATAGGTAGCGCAGTGGAAAAAACCTTAAGATGTAAAATGGTTCTTCGGGATTCGAACCGTATGTAATGTTGAGTCACAAAAAACTTTACCTTCCGAAGGTAAGGTAAGAAGCCTTTAATATATAGCTACTATCTTAGAGCTTTGTGATAGAAAGAACACATTGTTGTCTTTTGAAGATCGAACCTTAAATTTTGTCCGGCATCAATGTTTGTATCACATGTCAAAAGAAAGCCCCGAAAGGTCCTCAACATGCGTTGAAAAAGGCATTGATCTGGTGTGTTACTGATGAACATAACATTTTGTAGTCTTCCTTTGGAATTTAAAAGACCCGGCGCTATGAGTCACGGAATCGTTAAACTAAGAGAGCGAAACCCCACTTAATGCGTGAAATAGACTTTATCGGATCCTTGTAATGATTTTGGTGAGTTTTAGCGACTTTAACGAATTCTTGGTTTTCCAGCGCTGCTCTTGGTAGCTCTACACGATTTGTTCTTTTCTAGAAAATGGTGGCACTGTTAATTCTTAAAGGTGTCTAATGATATCGCCCTGAAAATCATGGACCGTTTCCAAGGCTTCTTAGTTCTTACTCCTAGAACACTACAATCTTTTCTTCCACTTATAAGCCGTACCTATTATTTTTTAGTATTTAATTTAGTATTTGCCTGCAAAAAGCGTTTTTCGACACTGTTTTGGGTAAAGCTCTAATAAATGGTCTACTTGAACTGCTAATATGGATAGACAAAATTACAATCTACTGACGAATGTAAAACATACCAGATACTACGTCCGACCGCATTTAAAGACAGCTTACTTCATAGATATGATGTGGCTTGTGACCTTATCATTATATTAATACGTTAACATCGAAAGTTTCCGTGCACTTTTTAAGTATTTATCATGAAGTGAGGAGAATGAAACTTATATCATTCGAAAGGTACTGTGCGATAGATGTGCAGAAACAACAAATCGTAGGTATATGTCGCCATTAAGACTGGTAAAATGAAGTTAAGGATTTTCCATACAAAATGCTCAGCAGTTAATCGAAAGCATTTTGTTGCCATTCAATTTGTCGCCGTCATGTTTCCATAGTAACGAATTTAATCATCTTAGATTAGAACCTGTTGGAGAGTCTCATTAACCCATAAAGGTATGCAATTTAATTACCCCTAAAAGTAAGCAATCATAAAATCTTATTTCAGGGGCATTGCAGAGGTGTCTGCGAGGTGTTACAATGAAAACGAATATTCATGTTTTGCCCTTTTCCATTCTTTTTTCATAGCGGAAAGGTATATGAATTAAGATTTATCATATAAATGAATTAAAATAAATAATAAATAAATTATGTAAAAAACAAGTTGGCTTTTGTTAATTTATCTACAGACATAATTGGTCGAATTTCGACCGCAGGCGGTACTAGTATCTATTAACATCACCTATGCCGGCTTTTTCATATTGTAAGTGATTTTTGTCCCTCATTTATGCAGAAATGCTGTCAAAATAATTCAAGCGTACAACTTTGTCGCACGAAACTGCGAGTTAACTTGCCGTTACCTACAGAAATGAAAATAAGGTATAAAGTGACGAGAGGGATTACTTACACGGTGGCGCTATAGTCCGGGGTGGAGCTGGGCCTCAACCAAAACCAGTTGCGCACTCCAAGTTATAGTTGAGGTCCCCTTCCACTTGCAAGCGCTACCTAAGGGCGAGGTCTTCCGATACTGAGTTGTCCGTCCGTGTTGGAATCGAAGACGGAACCTTGGTATAAATTCGATCATCATGTCCTAGACATCTTTGAACACTCGTGCGTGTACACAGTTTGGTTATAGGGAGAATATTTTGAAACATATAAGACTTAAGCCAAAACCAGGGAAATAATATAAAATCGAAAGTTAAGTTTTGCGAAAAAGGTTGCAGTTTTTTAAAGAATAAAAACTCTTTTCAAATCATCAAAGTAACCCTTTTTAAAGTGCTGATCAAATGAGAAAATAGAGGAATTTATTAATAATTTTTAAATTCTTTAAATAGTGTTTTTGATCAGTACCTACAAATCTACAAAATTCTGACTCATCCGCTTAATCAATTGCACTCGTAACAAATGCCAATTCGATTCACCTTAGCACTACAAGTCACACCTACACACATCTTATGAACAAAATACAAGCAAAATGTATGATTTATGAGAAATGCATTTTATTTCAAATCATTCCAACCAACCAACTGCAACAAGCAGATTGGAAACCCACCACCATTCAACAGGAGATAGCGGATGCAAACTAATTAGAAATGCCCCAACTGCTGTGCTCCATTTGGCAAAGCCACACAACCATGTGTGATTAAATGTGAATTCCACGAAAACTATAAGTAAACTGAGATGTTTTCCCAACAACACAGATTTTCCAAACATGCACTAGTCAGGATTCATCTCATCGAATTCACCAGTCCACCGCCGGAGAGTGAACGAGAGAGCAGAAGCAACTGGGGCTGGGGGCTACCCCCATACAACCTTTCATCATTCAGATAATGGAAAAATTAAATTTTTTATTATTCTGACAGAACACTGAGCTAAGGGCAAAGAAAGAGCAAAAGCCACCCCCACCCAACCAGTCATACTGTATAGGTGCACACTCAACACCCCATTAATTCTGTATAGGTAGATATATCTCGTCTGTCCCACCACCCACTGCCACTGTACACCTACTCGCTGCCGACGACCATTCAGAGAACGTGTATCGTTGATCGATTGAGTTTCCATCCCCAACGACGAGGGGGCTAGATTGTCGCCGAATATCCCCCACCGCATCGACATTCGACAAAAGAGTGCTCACATCACATTCACAGTGCCAGTGGACAGGGTGCGGTGCGAGTGACTCTGGTTGCTCTTATCTCCTTCAATTATCTCTGGCCCCGCTCACTTGACTCCACTGACGATGACGACGAGCGACGACGACGACGACGAGGCGAACTTTTTTCGCGTCTGCGCCCTCTCTAATCTGTTCTAACGACTTGTTGTGGGAGGAGCTTTCCGCCGCCGCAAATATTCCTTTTCTCACCGAATCGTGCGGTGCCGCTGATTTTTCAACTCTCAGAAAATGGATGTGGATTTGCACTTTTTTACCCGGCAACGCATGAAAATCATTGCAAATATATATGGCCAAGTTAATGAAGTGTGTGCACGAGTGTAGAGGGTGCACTTTGGTGCACGGCAGCAATCGCGACGCGGTTCAATTAAAATATTTCCTAGTGCGGGCGGATGATCCTCTTAGGTCATCAGACATCCAAAAAAAAGAAAAAAAATCCTTTCCGCCGGTGGATATACTAAAAAGAGTAAAAACCACACACACACACGTTTGGGGTTGATTTTGTGCGGTGACAATGATTTTTATTTGACGAAGCAAAGTTCAAAGGCGTGGCATGCCGAGAGATATCTACGAATGCGAACAAAACAGTATCATATCTCTGCGCTATTCTATCTTTGCTAGTGTGCGGTTTATCTGTTGGCCAGCAGTTGGGGAAATGGTAAAAATACAAAATAAACTAATGAGTACAGTGATTTCAGAGCTCACCCCCCATCCGCACTAGCAGTCCCATCCCAGCAGTTTTGTGTGACAAAGATGTGTGCTGCCCTTTTTATCGCAGCGTGTCCTGGAAAACTTTCACTATCTGAACGACGTGCTAGGACCTGGCTTAGTTGGTGGAGTTTTCAGTTCCGGATCGGAGAGGGAGCAATGGCCCTCCCGATACAATATATTATGGAATTGGACCGGGTGAAGTCGATATACCGCACTATCTGGTAGTTAAATATGTTCACGACGGACTCTGGGAGGTAAATGTTGTGTATACCTACATTTTTTATATTGTTGGTATTGGTGATGTGCAGTAGGGGATTTAATGCAAATACACATGCGGTTATCTGTGTCGATGTGGATTTGTGCGAAATAAAGTAGATTGTAGATTCTGTTAGACCACAGTTGAGGAACTTTATGTTGGTACCTCGAATGCGCGACATCTTCATCCTAAAAAGGGACTGGACGGACCTTTAGAGTGCATTTTTCGTAATATTCCTATGAATTTTTGGCTGTAGGGGTAAAACTTCAGGTCCGGATTGAACCGTTGTTGGCTTGTTTATGTAATAACTTTCCTTGAGATGAAACCAAAGGAAGGAGCCTAAAGTTATTCTATCTGGCGAATTTGAAAGCCTGTGGACAGCAAACTCTTGGAAAATAACAATCGCCTTTCGTATTGGGAAAAGCTGAATACACAGAAACATTTGAAGCGACTTTTGTTCTAATCTGAGTGGCATGGCTTGAGGTGTTATTGTTGTTGTGCGATTTCAATATTTTCTACTTTTATAACTGAACTCGTGGCAGATCACTGGCTGTATGCCCTGTTGACATCGATGGTAGGCTCGTTCGATCAAGGTAACTAAAAAGCGATTTTTGTAAAACAATTGAAAGGCTTTTAGTTCGATACTGAATCACATGGTACAATATTTATGTCATCTTTGGAAGTCCTAAATGAAGAAAAAAAAGGATCAAACCAATGCATAACTTATACGCCACGAAGTAGATATGAGCTTTAAAATTAATATGGTCAATTACCGATCTCTGAAGGCGTGAAATGATAAATAATTTGGCATTTCAGTTTTCAAGCCTATTTTTCATTTTATTCACGATCACGCATTTTGTATTTTCGAACTCATCGTGATAGACTGGTGTCAAATTTGAACTAAAATGCATTAAAAGATAAGTGCCAGCGTTGTGCGCTCAAAGAACCAATTTTAAACTTTTTTCGAGAGTGCGTGGCACAATTTTTTTTCCTATTTTGGCCCTGTTTTTGTTTGAAAAGGGACTTTGCATTAAAAACACTATTTTAGAAGTCTCTTGTTTGCGACTTTTAAGAACTCTGCATCCTTCACCCTATATCAGATATTTATTTATTTAAATTGTTAGAGATAGATCAAAATTGAATATTTAATTTACTTAGGCAATTCGCAGTTTGAGTGGTCCAGGGTAAACCAAAATTGCATTTTAAGGCCTTTTATCACTTTGACACGCCTTGCGAACGTCGAAAAAGCATACAAAAGTATACCTACTCGTGTACTGTACTGGGAAAGTGAAAAGCTAATAGTTGTGAAATGTTAAGGAGACATATATTGCACAATTCGTTTGTTTGTTTTTTTTTTTAAATTTGTAACAAAATTTTGGGAATGTAAAAAAAACTGAATTTTCTTGAAGATATAATATTTCACAGTATACATTGCATCGGAACCGTAAATAAAAACAAAAACTTATTCGGTTTTAAATGTTTCCGTAGAAAACATTTTTTTTGTCAAAAATTTTGCTATGGGGTGGAATTCTGTAAGCTGATTTGCGGTAGTTGATAGTCGCAATACAATTTTTTGGTCTACGTTAGCTGATAATCACTGCGATTGTCGCTTTTTTGCGATCGTTTTCTTGCGATAGCTATTTAGGTGTCATAGTACAGTAATAAATAATAGTACAGATTACATCAATGCATTCTAAAGCTTTAGTTCGAAAAGCCAGTACGGAAAAATTGCACACAAAATTCAATATCTACTAAAAAAAAACAATAAATTTTTGAGTTTTACAATTTCCCAACTTTTCCGGAGAGGTTTCACAAAATTTTCTTAATCTAAAACCTTCTCCTGGCAATTACGAACAAATGTATAAAATTTGAACCAAATCGGCCCAGCCGTTCTTAGTTGATGAATTATTATACATTTTTCACACCATTTTTATATTACCTATAGATAAAAATCCGCCCTATCCTTTTCTCAATTTTGATTCTTCGAAGTGACCTAAAAATTCAAAAAATAAATTATATACATAAAAGCTTGAAAATGTATACCTATACTCACTTATTTCCATTTCGTAATAAAATTTCAAATGAATTTGTCTCCCAAATAATCCCACGAAACACAAGTTTATTTTGAAACGGTTTAGATCTGATGTATAAATGACAGCTCATAACAAAATAATATTCAGAAAAGGCGATGTGATGTCAACCATTGATATTTATTTTGCGATCAACTAACATAGTAGAATAACGATGTGACTATCGCGTTTGACTATCGCAAAAGTGACTATCAACTATCACCTTAGGGGATTCCACCCCAGGAATTACTTAAAACTTCCGGTTTTTTTACCAAATTTTTTTGGTTTCTTTAGGAGGATATGCGCACTTGGTCAGAGTTGTCACTTGCGAGGTTTAGCTTTTTTTGGTGCTGGTATACAGAACAAACTGTCAAATGTAAGGAACTAACCGGACCCGTCTCCTAGGTTCAGAATCCCCAACATGAGCGGATAGTGTTTTACAATCCTTTTTGTTTAAATAGTTTATCGCCTCAAATTGTAACGATTAGCGATAAAAAAGATAACGTTTGCCAAAATAGTCATAGAATCGGCTAAAATTTTAAATCACCTGGACTTTTTGTACCCGTTTAACAGGTCATCTATGTTCGGCTTGACTTTAAAGCAACAGCAGTTCGGAGAATTCAAAAAGCTATAAAGTTCAACTAACCCAAAGGATCCCTAAGGTAAAGAAGGGAAAGTTTCGTGTCAACAAGTCGTGCACCTTCTTTTAGAAAGTTCATTGAAAAGGGCTCACTTATAACGCTTCATGACCCAATATGATTGGAAATAGATCCTAGTTCCATTATTTCGGTCTCCAAGTCCTGCTAAGTCTTGAAAATGCCTCCGACAATTTTGTTTAAATTTATTATTCGAGACTTAATAACAGTTTATGTAACAAAATCATTTTTAACCTTTCCGCGGGGAAACGCAATCTCTTTCAAGCAATTCAAGTTCACGAACTGAAGGCTTCTTAAATATTTTAAGGCTAGGGAATTTTTTATATTTATCTTGCGATGGCCTGACAAACACCCAAAAACATATAACAACACAAAGAAAAAACACCCTTCCAACAACCGCTAATTTCAAAGTTTGATAACGGAAACAATTGCAGCCTCCCCGTCAAAGTTGTCCTGTAAAATGCCTCATCTTTTAAAATCTCCTATTTATATCGCGTTATTATAATTGCATTAGTAGAAAAAACTCCTCTCTCTCTCTTTCGCTGAAGAAGGCGTGTTGAAAGGTGAACGGAAATTGAATACAGCACACAGGGAACATAAATCCTTTTGTTTGCCAGCACTCACTATCCCTCTAACTCAATCAGAATCGGGGTTGTAGTGCGATGACGTTGTTCTCCATTGTACGACCATGCATCTGCTTAGGCAGAAAGTCGGTAATTGCTCAATCCTGCATTCACACTCGCCGCTCACTCATTTCATACCAAATTATATTCAAACATCCTTGTATCCTACTTGCTCGTCCCAAGTCCAAACTATCCACACACAGCGCCGAGCCACAACGAAACATGTAATTGAACCGGCAAGTAAATCGTCCGGAAACTTGGGAAATTGTTTAACGACTTTATCATTGATTTAAGGAAGATCTAGCGTATACTTTGGCATCGGTCGACGTGGTTTCAAATTGGTTATGAAACCACCATCACGGGAAAACGCTGAACGTGAACGTGAACATGAAAATCGCTGGACTCGTAAATCATAATTTTCCACATCGTTTGATGCGCCCATGGAACGGGCGGCGGCGGCGGCAAGATGTAGACCAATAGCTACCACCATTCACCACTGTGGTGTAGAAAAATCCTCGCAAGGATATCCGAAGAAGTGGCAAGAATCCATATGCAGCCAAGACGGGGGGCGTAACATCTGTTTTTAAGGATTTCCTAATTTCAAGGATATTATTCGTGCGAGGGCGCGCACGATAACCGTTTGTGGGAAGTCTGAATTTGAAGACTGTCACTTCGGGAATGAATTATATGCGCGCAATGAAATCGTAGCCCAGGTAGCGCAATTACAAATAAAAACGTTCAACGACGATCGCAATAATTCTCGATTAACGGCGTGTGTGTGTACAGTCCGGCCAGCTCCAGATTCCCAGCTCCCCAGCAATAATGTCAACCCATAAACAAAACCATAAACATGTCTCTTTATCCCATGGTTTCGCTCCGAAATGAGAAATAATAAAACATCTCCCACCATCAACCCCCAAAAAGCCAGCAGCAGCCAGGCAAAAGCCGTTTACAAATCCGCCGCCATATTGCGCAAAAGTTACTTTTTTGATTTATGGCGGAGACAAGTTTCGTGTGCTTGTTGTGCACACTGCGCACTATACACCCGCGAGTCCTGCGAAGGGCCAAAATAAAAACCGAATCGGTTTCCCGATCACACCGAATTAATGTCACAGCAATTGGCCATGGGATGGGCGGCCATTGTCCGCAATAGGGTCAGGGCAATTCCCAACAATCTGTCATAGACATAAATAATAATCCACTCTCCCTCTCTTCGATGCTATCTGGGTAGATCTCTCGTCGGCACCTATTGCTTCTCGCTTCTCGCTTGACCCAAAAAAACCTCGCAGTGTAATTAGTCAATCTATATTCAAGGAATGCCCGCGCGTCTAATGCTTGCGGTCGTTAAGAGAACACGGCTTGTTGGAGGTGCTCCACCCCCCCAGTCGGGTAAAATTATGCCAGAACGGTGGAGCGAGTGCACTGAAATCTGACGTCCACCTGACCAACTGTTATTAATCCTCATTTTCTGTCATAAAGATTGTTATCCTGACCAGGGTCCAAGAAATCATTCAAAAGCCTGCGAAGGAGGTAATGAGGTGAAATCAAAGTCGCGTGTTCCATTTCAGTTTCGACTTGGAGTGTGTGTGCGCGCACTCAATTTTGAATTTCATTAGGAGCCACGACGGTCGCACATTTATCAGTGCTCTCGCCATAAGTCAAATGCTGCGCGGGACAGAGAATTGTGTCACGACAGGAAACTAGATAAGACCATAATTTCGGAAGTTGAAGAGACCCGCTCGTCGCCGCTCGTCGCCGCCAACAACCGCAGCACGAAGCTGTCCTATACGCGGATACTCCAACTCCAACTCCAACTCCAACTGTAATGACGAAATGACCCTGGTTGCCATTGTGCTAGCATGTTTACATTTGCATGAAATTACGTATTCTCTTCTCGGTGGTGAACTCATATTCGGATCGACCGCACGCGCCACGTGTCCGATTACTTTGTGCCCTTAATTACTCTATATATATTTGACATGATATCTACTCGAGTCATGGTCAACTTGGGACTGCGATTGGGATACGTGTCGTCGCCCTGAAGATGACTCGCCAAAAGGCAACCTGTCTGCTGCGAGTACACTCATTCATCTCGATGCCAATCGACAGAACGTGACTTCTTGTATGGGTTTTCGGCAATGGCGAGGAGCACAATCGGTAGTGACAAATATACTGCAACCGGATACTTGTATTCAGATCACTTACGTATTTTATGAGGTGGTAGACCTGTAGGATGCCTGCTGCTGTGGCAGCCCTTTTGTTGGCATAGGTTATGGCTGGAGTGTCAGCCGAAAGTCGCGCTCTCGCCACCAAGTCTAATTTAATAAAGACATAAAGTCGAGCGCACAAGAATCAGCAATCAGCATCCGTGCTGGAGCTGTATGTGGAGCTGTGCCGATTCGCTATGGTAATTTAGCGGACACAAAGCAAAGAAACGCTTCCCATAAATAAGTACGGATGCGTACAAGAGAATACGACTGCGTGGCTCCGCAATATAATATGAGTCAGTTAGTTCTGCATCGAATTCCATTTAATGAACTGCACCTAACTCATTCTATCGCAGGAGACATGCATGCGGTACGAACGATGGCTCGTCATTTAACGTTCAATGGTGGAAAATCGGTGAAAGGAAAACGTACGCTCTACTGCGAGAGAATCGTCCAAGTGAGACGAAGTGATTTCCAGTGAAAAAGGTTATGACAACGAGACAATATTGTTTACATTATTCGAAGAACGTTTTCTGCGTACCCGCATGAGAAGGAGACATACGAGATTGTCGGCGCGGCACTCTTTTAATTAGTTTGCTACTGATTGAGATGGGCTTTAGACTCGTAGGCGTGGGTCTTTAAATTGTCAAAAGAGTGTAGAGTGTTTCTTAATTTTCGCCATCAGCATCTCTTTTACAGAGAAGGTCCTTTGGAACGCATCAAAAAGGCACTGTCATTCAATGCTTCAGAGAACAATCGCGAAAGACAGGTAGACTTAAATGGAGGGTCACACAAATTCAAAGGGAATAATCTTCGGTTGACCTCATGGATGAAGTGATTCCAGCCAGAGACAGCGAGGCTTATATTTTTTAATGTCGGACAAGGATCCCGCACTAATTGATTAAATTGGCGATTTATAGAAGAAAAATATTGAAAATTAGAAATATCATCAATAAGTATTTATTGCCGCGAACCCTCTTTATTCGGTAAAAGAACCTCAGTTTAGACATTACGTGAACCAAATGCTCGTTCACGGACGACGCGATTCGACCCCTGGTTACTGATGATGCATACAAAATAGCCCTACAACTTTTGGAATTGTTTTGTAGTCCGTATATGGTTATCCTGTCTTTAATTGTAAAAAACATTCCGATTCTTTCTTATAATACTAAATCTGAGCTCAATATCATTTAATAGTTCAAATAGGGGTACCTACAAAAAATATACATGACTTGTTCGCACGAAACTTTCCTGGTCAATGCGAGTTTGGCTGTGTAGAAAAATCTTCTGATATGGATATGGTTTGGTTTTGTGTTTACTAATAATGGGACCGTCTTGAGGGTCAAAAGCTACCGATTTTAAGCACATTTGAAACCCATTTTAATTTAAATAATTGGTATGTTTGATTAGAGGATTATTTTTTTGAATTGGCAACACTCTTCTTAACTATAACGAATTTGTAGATGGCAGCGGATTTGCGTTCACTCAGTTTGCCTTTTCATAAGACAAACTAACGTTTGCTACTAATCCATCAGTACTGACACACGGCCCCAGCTGCTCGAAAAACTAGTCGAAAATTCGACTCTCAGATTGCACTGTGTTAGACCCAACAGTAGGTACCTATCCGAAGCACCGAATTCTCATTTAAACGGTAGGTATCTAATGACAGATTGACTTTTGTTTACGGTCGGTCATAACTATGACTTGTAAAGTGTTTTATTTAATTTTAAGATTGGTACCTCTAAAGAAAACAATATTCGTACAAGTTTAAGGTTAAATAGTATTTTGACGTAGTGACATCCAAATGATTTTTATTTGGATGTCACTATTTTCTTGTCGAAAACTTTATATTTGAATGAGTTGTCGCTTATTTAAATATTTGACACTTTAGCATCGCGCATGTGTTTATTTAGTTAAACTCTGTTAAACAATAACGCCATTTTTGAACATGCGTTGCCTGCTGAAGATTCCTAGCTACGTTTTTTTTTGACTGTAGCGAAAAGTTGAAGAATTTTTTGTTGAAAGTATTGCTCCGGCACAGTTGATCAAACACTTTCGCTTATGTCAAAATTTACCTAAGCCATTTGAGAAGACAAATTAGACAGCAGCTATAATACCAATACTTACCGATTTTTTACTTACACTCATTTTGGAAATGCGTTTCTCAATTTGACATTGAACATTAAGAAATGTTTTAGCTTTGTTTTTGAAGCGCTGTAAATCGAATGCCCAAGTTCGTAGTAGCTAGAAGTTTCGGCTTCTTTCTGCAAAGTAACACGTACAACAGACTGACACCGAAACCAGGGATGTTTTTGAGGCGCGCGTTCAGAAAAAGCGATAGGTACCTAATTTAGAATTAAATATGAGATATGATACGCATATTTTTTGAATGAATTTTAAGAATAGAATGTAAGGTTTTTCAAATTCAATAACTTAGTTACCTTAAGTCGACTTTTGGTCGGGAATAAATGTAACCTGAACGCAAAAACTAAATTGGTTGGGAACGTCACTTTTCGCGATCTGACAACTTAGTACTTAGTCACGAATTTCTCGACTAGTTTCGTCGGCTACCCCTCCATAAACGTCAACTGACACAGCTGCCCATTGTGACCAATCTAGGCCAATCAGAAGTGAGATATATCATGTCAATCAGCTGTCAGACTTTCTAAACTAGATACTTGAACGTCCCCAGTCTCTATTGCAATCAATTTCAAATGACATTTTTTTCTCTACATATTGCTGTTGTTAGTTTTCCATTTAAGAATATTGTTTTACTGTTGATTACTGTCAGATTTCTATATAGAACTACCAACTGTTCCCGAAAGAAAAAATTACATCTTAAGGTTTTTTTCCACTGCGCCACCTCTCGGCGAACGTCTGACAAACATCCGAGAGTAAAACTGTTATGAAAGAGATTTTAAATTAGCCGTTTGGACTCGGCGTAAAATTGTTGATCCCTTCCATTCATTCCCAAAAACTAAAAACTACCAACTGTGACATAAACAAATATTTAAGATGAGAGTTTAAAACGTTTATTATAAATCCCAGCGAATAAATATGTATAACAAAATGGCTTTTATTCAGAGGGATATAAGTCTCAATGATCTTTATCGAATGAGAAAATGGAGCCTTTCTAACAAAAAGTGTTGAAATGGTTATTGTTAAATATTGATCTAACAAATTTTGGAGGTCTAATAATCGGAGTACCAGAATATTTAAAAAAGTTCAATGATCTGATTTCACGCTGTAACAAAATTCCATACAATTAGACAGGCTTTAAGGGGCACACGTCTAGTACTGGCTTTTAAGAGAAGTAAGGCTTGTTGTCAAGTCGACGACGAATCTCACAATCGACAAACGACTTTCAAAAACCGAAAGTTCACTGTTGTCATTTACCACCTGCATCCATATGATAGCCATATATATATAGGTATACCTCCACATCAATAAAGGTTACATGCCTGACTGCAATACCAATCGAAATCACGCATTTCCGTCCAGACTTTTCCAGTTGGCCGTGCTAGCTATTTAATTACCATTGACTTCCTGAATGTGGACAGCCAACTATCTGTTCAGAGAGTCGTCGCGCCGAACGAGTCCGTACTCCTATGAACTATAATATATAAAAGGTGTCCTGCTGGGCCACCAACAAACACCAACAGTCCTTCGCTAAATGAACACATGCCGTAGGAAAATTTGCATAAGTTGTCTGCCAACGCGATTGTCTCAATCGACTGGACACCGAAAAAAAAAGGACAACTCATTCGGTCATTAGACTCCTTGCATATAAATTGCTCGTTACTCGTCATTCGTTTCAGATATCTTCCATCGTGATTTTTATACGTTTTTTGCTCCGCTAGGCTCTAGCGATTTATACGCGAGTTGGTCCCTTCGAAAACGCCCACCAACTCTATCCTTGTGAATGGAATGAACGATTTATTTCTGGTGATATGGCGGCTCATTTCCATATTTATGAATAATGAACAATTTCTCTAATCCCCTTTTTTGTGTGGTCGCTGGTAGCTGGTATAGCCCAATGGCGGAGACACGATACCGCCGCACCCCGACTTTGGAATCGTTGTCCGTCAAAGTGGCCCCAATCGTGTGCTTCGTTCGTGTCGTCCGGGTGATGGGTTGCGTGATACTTGACCACCGTTTGTTCATCGTAGATGTCCTCGTATTTTTCCAAATGCGCCGAGTGCCCTCCTTCTCTCCCTCTCACTCTATTCGAGGACATTAAAGGACACAACCACTCAAGTCACCTACATCGGAATGGACAGGAACGGGGGGGCTTTCTTCGTCGTACAGTAACGGCGAAGGAAAGACGCCTTGTCTTTGCATGTTTTTCGCTATGTGAAAAACCGTCACGAACGGAAACCCTGATAAGGCTTCAGTGTTTTTGTTGTCATAGCAGATATTTATTGCTCCAGCCGTAGGGCTAATAACTGCCTCCATCATCGGGCCATTACAGTGATTTCATTTTTATCGAGCGATAGTTAAAGCAAATTCAACTCGAGATTATGACATAACGTGCATGGGAGAGGGTACTTATCCGCTCTGGATGTTTATATCACACGCACTCATCGTCCGTTTCCCATTCGAGGGGTAGGTAGTCAAGGAGGCCGACCGACGACTTACAATTTCACGCCACATCAAGTGGCTTGGTCGGAGTAACTTGAGACTTATCTTTGTCTATTCACAATAACTATGGGATCGGTCAGCTTCGGCTCCTTCTGATCACTGCGAGCGTCACTCTTTTTTCGAGACATAACGAGAACTAATTTATTTTTTATCGACATTAATTATGATGGGAGCGAGTGTCGCCGATGTCCATGGTACGTCCTTTGTATACAGTTTAAAACTGCGGAAAACCATCATTCACTGACAGTCCCACAAAGTAGGCAAATTGATTCGAGTGCCGCTCAGATATTGCTGCGTGAAACCACCCTCGATGTGCTCGCAGCGATTAAACCCGATTGAGCTAAACAACCCTAAGTGCAGCGGGATAATAACAAGGATATTACATTATTGTTACATCATGGATAAAATTCCCAAATTGGGGGTGAAAAACGGTAATGATATCCATATTGAGCTGATTTCCAAATATGATTACCTTAGAGAGGACATCGAGCACAAAGGATGTCAATAAATCATAAACGAGCCATCAATTCCAGGAGTGCGTACTTGACCCCTGCCAGCATAGCCAGCGGTAGATGGTGTGCGGTACGGCTTCACGACTTGCCCGTGGCCGTGATATTGCCTATTATGTGTCCTGCTCCTGGGGGTGTACGAGTATAAGTGAAAAACAATCAGCGGGGTGGAAGCGATGTTTTCTTGTTTTTATTGCCGCCGATCGGAAACCATATTCGAAGGAAAGTCACTTTGGTCAGAGTTCAGAGATGTGTCCTGGCTTTTCAAGGGAATGTTGCAAATCACAGAAAATGAGTGAGAACCTGTGAAGCGTTTAACGTGCCTCTAGTCTTTGTTGGTGAAAGACGCGCTTTGCAAAGGTCTCTCCGCACAGCGAATAGAAGTTTCCGAGTGACTTGGTTGATAAGGATATTACGACGTTGCGCGATTATTCCAGTAGAGAAGTTCGCTTTCAGGAAGGGTTGAATAATTTTTCTTTATTCTTCGCTACTGCCGTTGGAAGTTCGCCTGAGCATGTATAGTAAAGGAAACGTTGTAAAGGACAAGAGGGGGGAAGGAAAAAGAACAGAAAATCGTTACATTCCTCGTCCAATTATCTCAAAGTGGAAGTGCCCTCCTTCCCAGGTGCATCTGATTTTTTTATTTCATAGCTCTGGCGCAAATTATCCGCGAGTGTAGTACCTTTAAAGGCTTTAACTTGCTTAACTTGCATCAAATGGGGAATGGTGGGGCGTAGTTTTTACGCAGCTCACACGAAAACTATACTCATTGTAGATGCAGCGAATTGACTTGAATCGTCCTTCCGATTCCGCTGCACATACAGATGGCAGACTCGCAAGCAGAGATTGGTTAAAAAGCACTGTGCAGTCAGTCTTAATTTTTGGATTTTTTACAATGCCATTTACGATGAACAGGGTGCCCCAAAAGTCGTAAGTGCGTGTTCTAAAACTGAAAGCTTTAATCTCGCACTCATTTTACAACTTCAGCTTCGAAAAAAAATGTTTTTATTTCGCATGGGAGATGCCACGCCCATTTTTGTAGAATTCTTCCAGCAGCGCATACTCGTATACGTCTATTTACCGACTATCAATGACATATCTAGTCTTAAACATTTTTAATAATTTTATTTTATTCTTAATATGACAGCAACTTAATAAGCCGCCAAAAGTCTCAAGAAATATTTTTATTTTTTTATTTTTTTTAATGTCTTTTTGCGCGGAAATTGACACACCTCTCTGTCTAATTTTGACCAAACTTCACAGGATCACTCCCGGACCAGGTCAGTGCTGAAGAATGCTTGCAAATTAAGTCATCCCTTCTGAATGTTTGCGGCAAATCTTTGAGTTGTCCTGCACATTATACGACTTAATAAACTAAAAGCCTTCAGTCCCAGAAATATTGTCAAATATGACAAATAACCAACTGCAAACAAAATTTAACCACGCAGACAACCACTCAGACTCAGAGATTCTTCTGCAACTTGCAACACGCACCGACTGCAACAAATGCGCGATATTTTATTTTCGCAGCACTGCACAGTGCGCACACATCAAAACTTAATTACTTGAAGGAGATATCAATTTCGTTTGCGGTTTACTTAGTGATGCTTAAATTAGCAATCGAAAGAGTCTAAATTGTGTCTGTCAGTGAAGGGGCGCTCATCGCGATTCCGCTTGGAAGTCACGTTCGAAAAATATTCGAATTCGATACGAAGATCGCATCTTTTATTCATTTCGCTGTCAGTAAGAGGCAGATTATCAGCGGAGATCGGACCAGAAACATAAACATTTGTGCAGTGGCATGCGCTTCTTGAAAAATTCAACGCAAAAGATATTCAATTTCAGATTTGAACTGCGCGCCCTCTTCGTCATCGGTCTAATAAAAGGCAGACAGCATTCAACATGTACTGGTGAATGTTAGGATGCGATAAGTTTGCTGTTGTAATGAATTGATAACATCAAAAAACTTTTTTTTCTTATTTTTGTTGGTGTGGTAGAGAATTGCACGCTTTTATTAATACCCGTAATAAGCGTAGAAGTCACGTACCGAACACCACCGAAGATGCTCGCCAACTTTTGTGACAATTGGATGTGGTGTGAGTAGAGATAATAAAACTGTGCACCCGTAGTTAATATTGAATTGAACAGCCTTACGCAATGAATGGTGGGTGTGCCCTGCCCATTGGAAAGTCTACGAAGAGCACTATTAGAGCCAAGTGTTTATCATTTTCCTGACAGAATTACTGTGAACTGGGAATGCCATTCGATACTAAACTCCAAAAACTCCTCTTGATATAAAAATAGCTGCGTTAATCAGGAACGAAGAACGGAACCCCTAAATAGCTAGGCCAGAAAACAGAAGTAAAACTTCAAGAATATCGATAAAAAATTTTGTTGAGGAGCACGAGTTTGAATTCTCACACCTCAAGAACATA
Organism: Cheilosia pagana; assembly: GCA_936431705.1. Classification (NCBI taxonomy): domain Eukaryota; kingdom Metazoa; phylum Arthropoda; class Insecta; order Diptera; family Syrphidae; genus Cheilosia; species Cheilosia pagana. The sequence continues at coordinate 51,602,988 of OW386170.1, read as the reverse complement.
GACTCTATAAAGAACAACTGATTATACGTGTGGAGGAGCTAATTCCCTCTCATGAGAACTCGTCATGCTCTTACGAAGTCTTCTAAATTCATACTCGTAATGGGATCATATAGTACCAACCTACCCACAAACACGAGAAGGAGCGTCGGCATACGCGTCTAACACGCCCCATTTACCTCTCTTGGCTGATTTTCGGTAAGTCGGTGCCCACCACGAGCGTTAACTCCTTTTTTCGTTGCCTACTTAGATTCTGTCGCATTTTCGTTTCTCTCCCATGTCTGGTCTAAGCTGCATCTATTTGGGCGACGGCCCCTGCCGTTTCCGGTTGTTTTTTTGTGTTATCGAGTTCGGATGTATTGTCAGACAACCTGTCGGTTTTTCGTTTCATCGGAGTTTTAAATTGCTGCCCAACAAACTAAAAGAGGAATTTTCGTTTTGTATGCAATGCATTTCGAATGTGCAACCGTGATCGCTATAATCTGGGCAAAAGGAGGTATTTAAAATGCCAAAACATACTGCAGCAGTCTTCCTTACCTTCACGAATCGGGAGCTGATCCTCCGCTTCAGAGACCAAGAAACTGTGCATGACGTAGCCTTTGGTCTAAATGGGTGGAAGTTCAATGCCTGGTATAGCTGGTGATGGAAAACTATTAAGCAAGTAACGCCTTTACGAAGCGATCAGCTTTGACACTTATCCTTATCCTTGGCCCCGACTGTTTAAAGCAATAATTGTAACGATTTAAAGTTAACATTTTCCGACGACGACGCTTCGATTTGTGCCTGGTTTATCCCAGTTTCTACGACTTTCAGATTTTTTTTAACGATATTTACGATTTTAAAATGATTAAAATACAACGTAAAAAATATTTTCCGATTTATAACTTAATTCAATTTCTAAAACCTCGACGGAAGAACGAATTGTCTTCTAATTGTGAGTTCGAGTAAGTAAAACGAACGTGTCAAAGATATAGAACACAGAAGACTTGTACCATTACACAAACGGGGTTGATTACTATTCCAAAGCATAATAAAAGTGACTTCTACTTTCAATTGGAGATATAAGATTTTCAATGTATTTTTTGCATGGGCGGTGCCATGCCCCTTTGTCCAATTTTGACCAATCTCCACAGGAATACTCATGCGCCAATACCTAAGATTGTGTGTAAATTTGAACTCAATCGATTTGGTGGTTTTCGAAATATAATGTATTGGATGCATTTTTTGTATGGGAGGTGCAACGCTCCTATAACTCATGAGCCAATACACCCACAAAGACCGTATATGCCTACAAACCATGGTATTAACGTCACCTTTCGTGGGAAATTTTCAGAATCAAAATCGGTTCACGCATTACAGAGAACATTGGCGACAAACACAATTCAACTTATTTTTATATATAGGTACCTACCGTCTTACATGAGCGTGGAGCGTCACACTTTGAATAACCAGCTCACTCTTTAGAAAAAAGAAGAACATTTTTCGGGAGTCTTAAAGCCTAGTTATTGAGACTTAAAGCTTTAGCGCCAAAGTTATTATCTACTTAGTCATTTCCCAAGATACCTTCAAAAAGCATGCTTGCTGGTCAAAATATGTTGTGGAGCAGCTCACCTGCTTTATAACGTACGAAAGTTTTAGAAACTACATTTTATTAGCCATACCACTGTGCATAAGCAATACAAAGTTAAAAAAGAAAACTGTTTTTAAAATTTTGGCAAAACCCAAAAACAGATTTTCTAAAAAGTACACTGTTTCCGACACAGAAACAAAACTATCCACAGTAGAGTGCAAAATAAATGTAATTTTATTTGATCATACAATTCACACTCGCTGAAAATGTGAGTGTAATTTAAGACAGTGGACATTTTACCTTACTGTATGTTAGATGACGACTTCCGTTCACAGAAGTTGACGTCCGTCGGTATTGCACTTTCGCTTCGTGGTGGAAATTGTCAGAGTGACCTTACCAATGGCCTGCTTCCATGTCCCTATGGTCAAATGGGTAATATTCGCACTCCTTATTGTAGAGTCTCATTGAGACACGCTCTTAACGCTGGGCTAGATTCTGCCGCCCAGTCCTAGAGTCCACAACTCTGTTATAAGAGTACACTTACTGGAAATCCTGCCACCAGAAAAATTGTCCCATCCTTTATCTGCTTCCATCTTCCATCTGAAAGAAAAATCTCCGATTAAGTCCAAGTACGATTACCGCGGTCATGAACAAGCATGTGGGAACAAATTGGTGACACAAAGGCGACCTCCTCTCTTCTGATACAAATCTCGCTCGGCGACTGAATGGTCTCTCTATACACAACAAAGCCAACCTACCCTCTACACTAATTCGGATGTCTCAGCTCATCGACTCACCTCAACTTCTGCGGAGATACATCTTTTTTGTTAATCACATATCCCTTTGGTTTACTTCCAGATGATCTGCATGGCGAGTCCATGAGTCCATGTGCGCTCTGGCAAACAAAACACCGGATCTGGTGGTGGATATCACTTGTGGAGTATGGAGTGCGATGTCGACGTAGACAACATAATGGGAAACCAGGCGATGATGATGGAAATAAAGGAACGATGAACAGGATGTTTCTGCATTATGAACGGACATTGTCTGCGGACGAATGCCCTGCAAAATGATTCCGCCAACATCCGTTGTGGGTATACCTACCATCGTACAATACACATTAAATAAAAATCTACAGATGGGAAGGCGTTATAAAATAAAAGGGGATCTTGAGGGACATTGTGCGGTCATCTCTCTTCAGTCTGACACACACGCCTGTCAACAGCATTCCTACAATTGTATTTCTCTTCACTTTTTTCCATTTTTGAGTCCTGTAAATCTGATTTCCCCCTCCACCGCCATCATAGGACAAGTGAAACAATCTTAGCGTTTCCAGGACGCTGGGTGTGATCAAAGGTCTTCGCTTTTGGATACAATAGCACCTTGGATGCCAATTCGACAGAATATAATAAACCCAGCGACACGTGTTGGACATCTTTTCGAAAATAACAAAATTTAAACTTTTACAGCAGCCCTCCCCGTGCGAGGCAACGTTATTAGCTGTCTGGCGAACAATGAAACCCCACCTCGAGCAATATTGCTTTCTTCCAGGAAAATTCAAATGAGAAAACTCCAAGAATAGGAAAGCCCAACGTCATCAAGGACCAACAATAACATTACTCTTGCTGGCAGACCATCATCATGTTTGTTAAAGGAAATCTCAATTAGTTAGACACAAAAGCCTTTCTAAGGATTCTCCACAATCAGTTTCACAGCGGTCGGTGGCTTCCTCCTCCGCAAACTGTGTCAATACGAATAGACGAAGACAAAGGTGTCGTGGGTTGTGGTGTTCGTCAGTTCGTCAGTTCGTCGCCGAAAAAACTTTTTAATTGCGTGCGCTGCGAGCGTATGGTTCGCACATTGTCTTGGCTATCATCACATAAATTAGTTTAAAATTTCATTAAGACAAATTATTGTCTGTCAATATGTTGCCAGGAGCGTCGCACCCAGAAGGGGTGCTCTGCGAGTATCTACTCGTGGTGGTTGATATAAATCATGAGAATGCCGCCGGCATTGTTCGGGTGGTTCTGGTTGGTGGAAGTGCGGCTTGTAGCGCGGGCTGCTTCTGTGTGTGTCTGTAATTAAACAATTATTACATGAAACCAAACAACCCCCGATAGCTGGGGGCGATAAATTATAACTGTTCGTCAAGTTGTATTAACATGGTCCTCTTTTATTGGCTTTGGGACGCTGTTACGCTGTTACGCTGCTATGCAAACAGTCTCCCAAATCCAGGGGCGAAAGTCTTAGGCAGATTTACAGTACTGACCCACTGCAAGAAGTTGCCGGCAACTCGATCTTAATGCGAGCGGTATATGTTTTTTTGCAGTGGCTTGTGCCAATTTCATTATTGTCGGCTTGTGCCATTGTTGTGGTTTGGGTTGTTTTCTGTTGTTTTTTTTTCAACGCGTAGAACGCCCGGAGATGGATTTGTTTTCCCAAAATCAACCTGGCATGTAATTACATTAATTTTTAAACACTGCATTTATTTTAATAATTTACATGGAAGTAGGGCTGGGCTTTGAAATGCACAGCACAATACGTTGGCAGCGCACCTCGGGCTGGATACACACGAAACAATCGTTGGCCGGGCGTTGGATCACTGTTTAAGTAGCTTTGTTCCACAATATGCAATCTAATTAGGATTGCTGCCACAAATTGAAACAGCAGAGCTATTGCAATTGTACCTACCACTCAATGGTGGTCCTAGCATCTGTATGAATGCAGCTCCAAGTTGGTATGGGTGTAGTCGATTGAAAAATTATTGGCTACACGACTTTGGAATTTAATGTTCTCAAAAAATAATTATGTCTTTAAAAACTAGACCCGGGAGCTCGTGGTTCCGTTTTAATACTGAATGGGTTTCCATAGAAAATGTGACAAGTTTCTTATAACCTCTCGCGAAAGTCGAAATATGCTGTCAATGCAGGATTTTTAAGAATTTGTGTATTCCTACGTCTTTAAAACTAATGCGATGAAAGTAATTCCGCAGTTAATCCTGTTCGCATACTTTTGGGTCACCGGAACGAACTCTTGCAAGAAGTTCACTATCAAAACTGATGGAATATCCCGGACCCTATATCAGTTATATGAAAGAAAGCCAAATACCTAGTTTCTTCTTATTTGAAAGGCTTCGGCTTCGGTTGTTTTAAACTATACTACTTATTCATAAACTCATTCAAGTGATTAGCAGTTGGATTGTGACAGTTCCTTCTGATGTCAGGATGTAAATCTGCACTTCGCTTTTTCATCAATTGAGAGATGAACACTGGGTATAGGTCTGGAACTTCAGACAGGCGTAATGCGGTGTCTTAGCTTGAAAAGTTCTGCCGGTTTTCCAGTCTTCTTTTTTTAATACAATGGGTAATTTTTATACAATTTCATATGCGAAGGAGCGTTTTGACTGAAAGGTCGTGTTTTTTGTTAATTAGTTGAATAGTGAAAAGCAAGGAGTGACAACATTTATCAATAAAAGCGGTCCCCATAATATTTTGTTTCTTCTACCAGAAACTTGATGGAAACGTATTTAAAAAACGAAATTGAATACAAATGTAGAAATATCAAAAATCGTAAATAAATAACTTACAGGACTCCAAACTTAAACATTTCCAACTGAAATCGATTTTTCAAATAAAATGTGACCTTTGTCTATTTAGCCATGTGATTCCCAAAGTGGTCCACGGAAGACTCGACAGGGTTCTACTTTGGCATGGAAAAAATATCACCAGTTGTAAGAGAAGAAGATAGTCTGCCTGTTTAGCATTATTTCCCTGCGGCATGCATCTGTAGACGAATTTCCTCAGAAGACTTAAGAATCAACTATACCTGGCTAAAGCGGACTAAAGACTTAACTAATTCCCCAAAAGTGATGGAGAATGTAGTTATGTAGGTTGAAAGAATCTCCAAAAATGAGCCACTAATCTTATTATTAAAAAACACTTTTTATTGTTTCCAACACTCAGACAGCAAAAAAACTTAATATGACGATTTTCTTTTAAATTAGGAAATTAAATAATAGATAGTGTTGTTAAATAATCACATTCAGTATAGACCTACTTGTTTCTATAAATTTAAATTTAGTATTCATTTGTTCTCTAAAAATATCATTATTACTTTAAATGTTGTTTAAAAAAAATATACAACTCTTGAAATAGAAAGGAACAGGGCATTCTTTGGAAATTCCAGGTTTCAAAATAATATTAAACAAGTGTATATTAGATATTATTTTAAATTAAATAACCCAAAAAAAGCAATATTCATTTCAGATTTTAAATAAAATAACTCAAACCATTTGTTTTTATTTTTAATGAATTTTATTTTGTTCGTATTGATTTATTTTATTTATAAAAAATTACATATTTAGATTTATGTTTCACAATGAAATTTTATAAATTACTCTTTCCCTTTTTCAAATATTTCATAGGTACCTTATAATATGAGTTTTTAATTTTTCTCGGGACAGATTTTAAAATCCCTGCTTTTTTTCAATATTTTTCACGTCCCGTGCCGTTGAGCAGCGAGCAAAATTTGGCAACCCTAGTCGAGACACACAATTTGATCACATGCGGCAAAGCTGTGTTTGAAGGCTATGCGCCTAAATGGCTTAAACAATTCACTATGTCCTATGCCAACATTTTGTTCCAAAACGTTTACGCTCATCGTCAATCCCCGCACGCTCTAAAAATACCCGTTTGTCATAGGAATCACTTCCACCTTTCACCGCCATATGTTTCTTTTCACCACCATCTATACTCTCAGTACAAAGCTTCTGTCGTTGTCGCTGTCGCTGCCGTTACCGCGAAAAACAAAATCACACCTTTCGCGACTCAAACTCGTGCCACATTTTTTTGGAGGCAAAAAAAAAAATTATATAGCTTCACGCCTCCTTGTTGAAACCCTTAAATCAAATTGCACAAGAAGCACATTTATTAATGTCCTTGTCTACTTGTGTCTGTGACAATGGAATGTCCTCCGGCACCCTTATTAACATTTGATAACATCTTCAGCAGCAGGCCCGCCGACAACGCCTGCTAAGAAAATTTCTCAAAAAAAAACAGCAAAATTATTACCTATGTCCTTGCAAAAGAGAGGGGAACACACCAGCAGAGCCAGGCAATAGGATTATCAGATGACAATTTGCAGCCATCAAAATGTAATTTTCCTGTTTGCACATCACACGGAGGCGAGATACATATACTCGTTTGTTGTCAACGACTTCCGACAGATGTTAGACGACGGCAAATATGTAGTGAATCCACGGCATGGTGGCATAAATCCTTTCGATTTTTGCCGTCGCTCCTGCAACTCGAAAATAACGTTCTTGCAGATGACACATTGTGACACAAGGATATTAACTTGCCACTGCAGCCCAGCGTGTTGATTATGACTTTATAATGGAATGACAGTGTCAAGAAATCCCCGCCTGTAAGGATCACAGGACAGAGAACTCCATCTACGTCAGCGTCCCATCCCAACTGAGGAATGGGAACGGTTCGCGAAACTCATTTTAATTGGAATGATAATATCTCTAGGCATTAGAAACTCGAGAGGACACTTACGCTCTCCAGCAACATAAAAGAGATTTATTTCAATGTGTATGTGAAATGTGCAACGGTTTAGCATTAAGTACCAGCAAATGTTTTCGTATTGTTTAACACTTTAAGCAACCCTCGCCTCAATCGGGGCTAAAAGTACACACATTCTCCATCTCCATCAGCAACCGCGAAGACATCACCGCGGAACTCGACCTCGAATTTGGTGCGCAAACCCAAGTACTAGTACACCACTAAAGAGCAGCTACCTAACGGACAACAATGGAATGCTCAAAACGAGACCATAATGATGCAGTATAGCAGTAGGTTAAACACGACGAATATGCTCCTGAGGTTAAAGGGTGTGTGCATGTAATTGTGTTTCGGCGCGTATTGTGCATCCGCATGTATACAATATATACATATGCGATTGAAAAGACATCAAATATCCGGCATGCAGATCCGCTGGCGCGTCTAGTGCAGGGTTGCCGTTCATTTCAACCCCCTAGCTCGTATCAATAATTGCAAAACAACCAGAAACAAAACCGCGCAGAATAAAACAATTTGCTGTGCTTTTAAACACACAACGGGAGAGAAGAAGAAAAAACGCGAAAAATATATCCCATTCCGGCCATTTGAAAGAGGGCGAGTGCAAAAAGCATTTAAACGTTTTTTTCGCTGTTTTTTTTTTTTTGTTGTTTGAATTCAAATTTGAACTCGACATAATTGTTTGATACGTATTTGGTGGGTTTCGAACGATGAACTCGAATGATGATGATGCTCTCAATGGCGGGCAGTTTTTTTCTTCTCTCCTCATTTTTATTCAGCAAACAACAAAGCCGGTAGGAAATTCGTTTCCAGGGGGATGAACTCGGAAAGGAGGATTGGAGTGGGAACGGGATAAAGTTGTTACAAGATATTCAAATTTATGACTTGACAGCTGTCGATCAAACAAATTATGATCCTCCTTGGATATTCCAGTTATTGATGGCAGAGTCGGGTGGCGATTATCCCGCAATTGTTTGACAATCTCATGAATAAACTATGAGGTGCGATTGTCTAAATTGGAAAGTAATTACGACGGGATGCTGCCTCGGTTGTTATTGAGATTGAGTTGCACTAGCGACTTGGGATGTGTCAATCGGAAGGAGATGGGTTCATTTCAGTGTAGTTCAGAGACTGTAATTTCGAAATAAGCCCCTGGGATGTCGGACATTAATGTGTAAATCTTACAGTAGCCGAGATCAGTTACTGGCATTATACCCGCACTTTCATAATTGGGACGCGTTTGTGCGAGCATCAGAGGTAACTAAGGTGAATAAATTGGATATGTGTCTGTAGGTTTTTTATTTGGTAAACCGATGCGTCACACCTATGTGACAAATAGCAACCTTTAACAACCCAGCGCATTCTTTTTAGAAGTGGTATGATTGCTAATGGAGTGAAATACAGAGAAGCCAGCAACATTAGACCTAAATTTGAAATCTCGGTGGAAAAGTTCCTTCAAGCGCTGACATGGTTTCATATTTCATATCTGTTTTTAAAAATGTTAAACACAATCTTCATAACCGGCAAGCGGTCCATCTATGTTTTATGAAAAAAATACAAAATTCACCAAATTTCCCAAATTTCAGCATGAAATTCCTCACAAAGAACCACCCTATATCCATCGAGGTGAGCCATGCACAACGCAAACGTCTTATCCATGAGCGGCGATTACTTTTATGGAATTTGTTTTGTTTTTGAGTGAAAAGTTGGAATTATTAGCCAATTCGACCCCAGGACGACACAACTTCCTTTCGAACCATTGAAGGTTAGATCAGGGCTGAATATGGATTATATATTGAGCTCGTCCCAACTTGCTTTACTTTGAGAGTAGTTTGACTAATATGACTGCCGCTGTCGCACAGAAGACTAGTCACAGACTTAGACATGCCTCAAAATCGATCAAGCGGTGTTCATTTTCCCGCAAATCATCCCACGATTCATACCGACAACCTTTAAGTTTTAAGAGGGTTATTAAAAAAAATTCAAGTCAGCATCGCTAGTCATCTCTTCTCTATCTCTTCTCTTCTTCTCTACATCGCTACATCTACATATATCTCTTCTCTTCTCTTCTTCTCTATCTCTACATATAATAAAACTGTAGAATAAAAAATGCCTGACCGCGCATCACGCAGAAACTACTGGACGGATTTTGATGAAACTTGGCATAGTGATTGCTTATGTTATGGGTCGGGACTTAGGATACTTTTTATCCTGGAATATAACGTGGTTCTTACAAAATAGTTAAAAAATCGGATATGTAAGGAAAATTCTAATTATAGCAACCTAGGTCAGTAATGGCTTGTCGGATTGAAATATAAAAAAATAGGTGAATTTAGTAAACTTTTCTCTGAATCATTTAAGATATAAAACATCCTCCTGCGTTGTCCTGAAGCTGAGCAGTGTCCAAAACAATTATTCAAAACATCGTTCACAATTTTCCATCAGTGGTTTACACTGACAGTAGTCATGCAGCAGCGAGTGTCGTTGCAGTAGTGTTATGTCCGCGCTCTAACGTGATCTTGTCGTCTCTTTTCAGCGCACACATTCAGGTTGACCACATTTTCGGGTGTTGTTCGTTGTGATAAGTCTTAAAATGGGCTGGTGGGATTCGTGTGTCATGTTGTTTCATTCGGTTGCTTCCTTTTTGTCGACATTACAGGTGAGTAAGAGGGAACTAACAGAACTTTGCGTAAATCTTTTTTGTGTAGGCTTTTTAAAATTACTGTCAGTGTTTGAAAATAATGTAGTGATTTTTGAAAGTGTAAATTTCCGCTCGAAAATTTTTGTTATTTACTTTGAGTGATAAAAAACTCTTCGATGTAGGTAGTTTTCGATGAAAATACTTTTTGTCTTAAAAGTGGCAGGCGGATGAAACAAGGCGAGCACGGGTCGTCTAGTTAGCTATATAAAAAAGTCAGTTTCAACTGGCCGAACTCTGCTTGAAGACCAAAACCAACCTGGCTATTTTTAAAAAGCTGTCTGTAAGTCTGTCAGAATCCCTTTCTTCCTCAAAGGGTTCGTCAATCGTCAGTAAAAATGCAGTTCAATGCATGGAAACCTATTTTATCCGCAGTTGTATCTAAGAAAAGTTCGAGAGACTTTAAAAAGCATCATACATTCGCCTTGATCTTCAAACTTTGTGAGAAATGATGCTTAAATTGATCAAGCATGGAGTTTTTAGAGTCCTAAAGAATTTTTCATATTTTCCATTCTTTGAGCCATTTTTTTTAAATTAATTGCTCAAAAAACAAAGTCTCAAATTTTAAATTTACTTAAAATATATTTGTAGGTTTCCATCTATACTCACCTTTCGTATTTGCAATAAGATAAAATCAGAAGTTCAATATTAGGTACATTGGAGCACCCAAAGACTGGCTGTCTATCTATAGTAATAGTGGATACATTTTGAAAGCCCCTTAGCACACCCCATTCATATGCAGAATATACCACGCATCCCAAAAATATGCAAGCACTTCTGAAGACAGTTAAAAGCCATCACCACCGAAACGTGCGTCGGTCGACGTCGATCCATGACTAACTTCTTAAAAAACTCATGCAAAAGTAACAATGGTAGGGGTTGAAAATTCCAAACCCTACCGTAACTAATCGCATCTCATCAGTCTTGGCTTGGCACTGGCAAAGTTACAGAACCACTTGTTCACTCTTTCCGCTCGAACAAACACAGACAGTTCTGGCAGAGTCGTTGACCACAAAAGCATATGCCGTCGGTTGGTGAGTCTTCATTCCGCAGAGGCGTAGAGCAATGATGAGCGGAACTAAAAACTGAATCAGGAAGCGGCAGTTTTAAACGACTTTTCATGTCACGTGCTTTTACACCGCGTACTCCCAGATCTTTGTTACTTCTGTTTTCTGTAAAGTGACACGTGCACTGAGCGTGTGTTCGGACACATTACGGCTTACTTTCAGCATCAATATACCGTCACACCTCACTGGAAAAATAAATGTCCTTCGATTTATCAAAACGCACCATTCCAGTTGGTAGGGAAATACACTGCAGCAACAGTCCACTCATAAGTGGGCAATGTCCACCATATCTCTCTGTGTTTATCAATGGCATGAGACAATCGCTTTTAATTTATTTTGCACAGGATGCTACTGACTGGCGACGCAATTACCCAACCATCAGACAAAGCGATAATTTTCAAAATTGAAATTTATAAATTTCTCCACGAGCTGTGCACGGCAAACCAATCATGCTATCCGCCCACCCATCGCTGTGGTGGATTTTTACATTAATTTTTCGGGGCGATAAATGGATGTGTCAGAAATCATTACCACAACACGCAAGCAAGGCGTGAGTGCTGAGTGGCCTTTGATGCTCGCAGTAGGGTGCTTCCTTGTTTTGCTTTCCTCATGCTGCATGCAGATGAATAATATCTTCCTGCTTCTTCCAGACACTCTGCGGCAAAGGTTGCGATTCCGATCAAAGATGTGTACTCTGCCTTGTAATAAGGATGTCGGGATAATCAAAACGTAATTAAAACGTCTCCACAGGTGATCTCTGATCTCTTACCCAAACGTCACTTGCAGGATTTCCTACGAACCACCCGCGTGTGCGAGTATCTTCTCGCATTTGACTTTGCATTCGTTTCGGACTCGGATCAACCCCTAGTGTACACATCTCTATTAAGAGACCATTAAACACTTAATTTAGACAACAGACGTTTTATCGGGTAAAAAACGATTGAAAAAAAAATATATAATCCTCTTCCGTCAGCAAATATGCTCTAAAGTCCACTGGCAAACGAAAACATCATCCCTTTTGGAGAGGACGATAAATCACAGAGACATGATAATAGCCGTCAAGCACGTGCCACCCTCGTCACAGTTCTCGCCTTTTCAGTTGCAATACCTACCATACTTGGCATGCTATAAAAGAACAAGTGCTGCGCTGCGACCCCTTTTTTCGTTCGTCGTTCGTTTCAATTACGACATTAACCACCCTCGTAAGGGGATAACTCCTTCGTTGTCACAAAGGCGATTGCCACGTCAAGGATACATTCCACTTTCTGTCCTCTGGTGAGGAAGCCAAAGCGTGGGATACTTCTCGGCTTAAACAGAACAAAAAAATACAAAACAAAACGGAAAACTTTGAATTTCAACCCAAAGCCAAAGGGCAAACGGTTCGCTCCAAGAAGTGAAACACGGGAATTGTCAATTAAGAGAAAATTAACTCCTCCCCGGGAGAGTACACCTTCTGGATGAAATTTGATAACAAATTCGCCGCTGTGCCTAATAATTTTCTGCGAGAAAAAAAAAATCACAAAATTCGAAAACTTTTCGAAAAGTAAAATAATTTTATTTATTTTACTGCCTAAGTCGGATGGGTGAACTGATTAAGAGAAAAAAACAGAAAATCTTAATAACAACGGAGCGCGTTAGTATGCAGTACTTGTCTGTCATAAAATTAGCTGAACTTACGATGGAGATAAATTCAAGAAGTCGTGCAATTACCAGTGAGCCCACGCCCAGCAACCAAGCACAGTCTGTGCACTGAATTAACTGCTTCCATCATACACACAACACACCCTTGGTTTTCGGTTCTTTTCGGTTCGTCTTCCTCTTCTCTGCGGATCCTGGGGGGGTGAATGCTAAAGGTTTACGTACGCTTCCTAATTATTACAATCTGGAGAATTTTATTAATTATTATTGTTATTGCTTGAGCGATTTTGTTTATGACGTCATCTGGTATTGACTGCCGCACCAATTTCTCCCATCCATCCCATCGAATGGGAATCCATTGATGCCACCGTTCGGGCAAGAGCACAGAATACCCAATACCCAATACCCATGAGGAATGATAACACATTGAGCTGGAAATAGCTACTCTTTCACCGTGTCGTCGTTCGAAAGGATTGTGTCGATTTAAAATTTAAATTGCACACATGATAAGGAATCTATTACAGTCGTCGTTTGGCACACGTTCTGTCGCTATCGGTCGAGAGGAGAGAATGTATTCGTTTTATTCCTTTTTTTTCCTCAATTTAGATGCGGGTGGTGGCCATTTGGCAGAATGGTCTGCAAGCGATAAGGAATGGGAAAATCCCATCAACAATGAGATGGCGGTCGTTAAGTTTAAGAACTATTTTAAAATTCATCACACGTGAGGCGGGGCTGGTGTACGCGTTTTTACGAATGCATGGCCGATAAGGAACCACTATACTCTAGACAGAGAGGGATTCGGTTTCGGACTCCTGTACGTGTAAGCAGGTACATCATGTGATCAAGGGTTGTATGAGTTGGGATGCATTTCGTTTTTAATAAAGCAAACTGGCAGCTTTAGGTTTGGCTGTAATATTTAAGCCGACTCATTTTTTTAAATTTGTAGACACAGTTGGTGTCAGTTCTTGATCTTTTTCGTGGCCTCGGGGACAGTGTTGTCACTTCTACCACAATTTCTAAATAACTTTTGTCATTCTCTTGAGCACTATAAAGTTTTTGGTACTTTTCCACCTCTAGTAGCCAGACGCACTTTATATTTTTTTTATTATTCATTTAGGGCCCGGATTTTTATGATCTAAAAAAAACACAAAATATGCACTTAAAATCGCTAAATATGCCATAAAAAATTCAAAACATGATGCAAAAATATTAAAAAAGTATCTAAATGAAAAAACATTGAACAAAAAAAAAACGAAACAAAATTTACTCTTTTATTCATAGAAAGTTTTTACAGCAAAAAGTTAACAAAATTAATATAATAATAAAATAAATAGTATTTATAATATGTACTTATAAATATAAATTGTTTTTAGTGCTGCCAAGTGATCAGTAGTATTTTTTTCCAGATGGAAGATGGCATTTTGGCGAAATCAATATCGTTGTGTAGTTTACACACGCTATCGGGATACAACACCAAAGCAACTTATGGGTCAGCTTAATGTCAATCGAACGATTCCATTTTTGCACTCAGGTGTGGACTATGCTGGTCCATTCACACTAAAAACCTGGCAAGGACGAGGAGCTAAGAAGTATAAGGGATACCTGGTGGTGTTCGTGTGCTTCACCAGATCTGCAGTTCATCTAGAACTTGACTACTCGACGGAAGGATTTATTGCGGCCTTCAAGCGCTTTACTTGCCGACGCTACGGGGTATTTGTAAGTTGTTTAATTCGGCTTCTAATAATATCAAATCTTTAGTAGATCTACTAGCCAATGATGGTACGAAATGGTCATTCAACTACATCGCCTCACTTTGGAGGCAGCTGTAAAATCAGCCAAATTTCACATCAAGAAAGTAAAAGGAGGTGCTGTTCTCACATACGAACATTTTTCGACATTCCTGATACAAGTGCGGAAGCTGTTTTAAACTCCCGCCCCATCTGTCCCCTCTCCGATGACCCAAGTGATCTTGAAGCGCTTACCCCGGGCACTTCCTGAACCATCTTAAACAGAGTTACCCGCATCAAGGCTTTCGCGTTACCAACAATTGCGACAAATGCTTGAAAGATTCTGGCAGAGATGGTCTCACGAGTATCTTCAACGATTACAAGATATTGGTAAGTGGCATCAATCATCGAAAAATATCAGAGAAGGAGCTTTAGTTTAGGTGGACGAACGCTATCCTCCAAGCAAGTGGCCCTTAGCACGAGTTATTTCAACACATCCTGTCGCTGATGGACTTGTAAGAGTCGTCACCGTGAAGAAACAATCAACAACACTTAAACGGCCCATAGGGAAACTTTGTTTACTGCCAGTCACCATGGATGTCACTGAAGAAAAATTATCAGTCTAAAAATCAGTTACTTTTCAACGCTCAGAATAGTGAGAGGTCGAAGCGGGCGGAATGTTTGAAAAATAATTTTTATTTTGTTTATTATAGTATTAAATACCCATGTTTATTATTCAATTCTTTTCTGAAGTCTGTCCGGTAAATTTTGGACTGAACTTTGTCATTCCAGCAATTAGACCATTCAACTGTCAAACCATCTAGCTGTCGAACTCAATAAACTTCACTTAGAATTAAAACGTGATCGGGTGAGGTTATCCCTCCAATTTTTCTTCCAGATTAAAAAGTTCTACAAATTTCAGATTACCACCAAACAAAGTTTTTAAGTTTATTATTTTATTGTTAAAAAATGCTTAATAAGCCAAAATATGCATTTATATTAAAATATCCAAAAATATTGAAGGCCATTTTAAAGCGGATTTCATTCCCTAATCATTGGGTTCACACGAAACATCAGTAAATTTATTTAATCCAAAGTGGCAGCACTGCACAGCGTAGCATCTACTTTAAAGCACATTACCCAATACTTAGTTTGAGACTTTTAACGCCAGTGATGAGATGTTTGCCTGCAAATATAAATTGTATTTATAAAAACACAATTCCCACCTCTTTAAAAACTATTTCTGAAGAAAAACTTTTCTGTCCTCCAAAAATAATCAAACTGATTGTACGTGGATTTGAACACGGAACACGTTAAAACCATTAAACAGATTTCAATGAAACTTTCTTGAAACGTTTCCTAAGACCTCGAGAAGGATTTAAACTATTAAGGTGATTGCCACGCCTACTTTTTGGGATTGTTTTCGATTAAAATGTATTTTTTTGTTCTGTCATCGCGTCTTTTAACTTTCCATGGCTCAAATATTTCTTAAACGCAACAAAAAATAGAGAATACTTCCGGAAGCCAACACTTTCCTTAATATGTTATCAATCAGCTTTCTGCTTCATCCAAAAGTTGAGCTACAAATCATGTTTAAATTATTTTATCAAATCGAAAAATATCAGCAGCGATTGTTATTAATCGTGGTAAGTTTTGGATTTAGATTTTAGGTATATGAAATGAATTTTTTAGTTCGACTTATCCAACTTATTTGACTTGCCGTGACAAAAAAGTCTCTCTCCATACAAAAAAGGTTATATTTTTTAAAAGTCACAAGGCGGTTCACAAGGCTGTGCTTCCAAAATATTAATCGACCGACTTGGGCCACTGTCAAAAAGTAGTTCTCAAAAATTGCAGCACTGAGTTCATTCGGAGTATTCCTTGGTTCAATAGGGTCAGGGCCAGAGGTGTAACTTCGATTAGGTAAATTGGTGTTGTGAAGAAGAACCCGTTTTCATACCTAGAGCTAGAATCTCTTTTGGCTCTTGGCTCGCATCATTGAATCACTGAACATTGTTGGGGTTCATGAGGTATGGCTGATTCTTCTAAGGCCAGCTATAAGTATGAGGCTTGCTTCAGGAATTTTGCATCCGCCTTTGATAACGTCCATCATTCTGCATCATAAGTTCTTTCCTCTGAATGCAGTCCTGTGTGGTTTATTAAAAATATTTCGGATCATCCCAAGATGCTGAAATTTCAGAATTTGTTAGACCTTAAACCTACCGTAATTTACATCCTATTTGAACTTAGACGTAGGTGGGTTTCCAGTGTTCATCCCAGCTTTTGACTAGACCAAATCACGTTGTCAACTTTTTTAAAAACGCAACAACTTTCCTTAGGAAGACGGCTTTTCGTTAGACCCATGCTTTATTTTATGCTACAAAAACGCTCTACTCTCAAATATTTCCTCAAATTGTTCGGGCTCATTCCATTTCCCGACCGCCTTCTCACATCGGAAATGCATCGACTTACTATACGTCAAACCGGTGGTGCCGTGACGTTAAATCTGTGTAAGGTATACTTAATTACTGTCTGCTTTCGTATAGTTTCAGTTCCGAGTTCATAGAAATGAAATGCTTCCCCATTTCTGCAAAAATAATACACATGAAAAAATTAAATACAAAATATACTCGTAGTCGTATACCTGCTGCAAATGCAGAGACGAAAAAGCAATCGTATATTGAAGTTTTCCGGAAATTGTATTTGTTTCCTTGAAGAGTGCATGAGTTTCTCACGTGATCTATCAGTTTGGTGTGTCGTGTAGCAGTGGGATATGGGATTCCTTGAGGGAAAACTCGCAAAAGGGATAAAGTTTTAATGCGCGCTGATACTTCCGTGACAGTAATCAATTTATTTCTTTGCCAGGAGCGCTCTCCTCTGCCATCAGATGTGTGACGAGGAGACAACGCCGAAGAGGTAAGTCGATTGGGGTTCCATTAATTCGCCAAAGCAACCATTGCCGGCTTATTTTGTCCGAACAATACCCCAAGGTTGGGGAGGGGGGGATATAATCAATCTTCGTGTCTAGTCACTATACCCGTTTGCAGTTTTGCCCATCAAGGACATGCGCCCTGCCGAGGCAATTTACTTTCGCCAAAATCAAAATGAGAGAGAAATCAGCAGCACTTTGGAATGACCATGCAAAACTCGTAAGCCAAAAGCAAGGAAAAGCTGTAGCTACGTAGGATTGGGATGGACTCACTGCTGCTTGGCCAATAATTGACGAAATCCGTATACTATGTCGTCCTAATGATGTAATAATGCTACAAAAGCATTCCAGCAGGGGTCAAGCATCGCTGGAGTCCTGGAACCGATTTTTCGATTATGATTTATGGCCAAATCCCTTTGCATTTGATGTCCTCTCGGATCGAATGGCATCTCCAGCCAGGAATGGTGAAGTAAATCAGATCGACGGCGATTATGAAATGTGCTCGCTCGTCTGTGCCATACATGTGCGGAAGAGCAGAGAGAGAAAGCCCACCCTCTGTAATGTACCCTTGATGTAATAACCATGTTCAACCCATGTAATGCGGGCAGCATATTGGGGTTGGATAAGCGAAATTTTGAATTGTTTTGAAGTTAAGCGTGTGATAATTTAATGACTGCTGACGCCGGCAGAGCACGGCCAGATACCATCGGGGGTAAACGCCACACGTATACCTAACGCGAACACCCACTCAACCGAGAACAAGACAAGTGTACATTGTAGAGCCCGGGCTCTGTGGGAAGGCATCCGTTTGTTGTAATCCTTAATTAGCGTTGTTTGTGGGAATTGTAGACTTCTTGCCTTCGTTTGAGTCTTATCTTTCCCATCGGAAGGTTCAATTAAGTTCAATGGAGGGTCGGATTTTAAAGGCAATTCAAACATTTCACGCATTTGTCACCCAATTTTGTCACATGTGACATGTGGCAAGGTAGTCAGCATAAAACAAAGCGGTACAATGACACCTCTATAATATAGACCCTGGGCTTCAGCATAATTGGTATAATAATTATATTATCGATCGGAAATTTCCACTGTACAATCCTTAGCTGAGATCAGAAGACACGCAGCACAGCGAAAGCGGCTGATGCAATAAAAACATCTCATTTCGTCAGGCGGCCATAACGACCGGCAAATTCAAATGAGACCTAAACTTGTAGTCGTCGTCGTAATAGAAATTGGTTGGCGCGATTTGCATTTTGATTCCAATTCCAAGTGCATTTGATGAGCGAGCTTCGGGTTTTTGGGTCACCCAACAAACATTTTTGCACCCGCCCCAAGTACCGATAGTTGATATGGATAACTATTATCGGTGCGAGCTTACATGACGTGTGTGATTTACACCCGGCCGTCGCGTCGTATGCAGGCTTTCTGGATGTCGGTCGGTATAGAAAACCGCTCCCGGAATCAAACATACGTGGTATATGATATATCGTTTATTTTTTTTTTATTAAATTGAATTAATTTGGTTTGTTGCTAATGGGAATTTTTATTCTGATATATCGCGAGCAACCGCATGGCACGTGTCGCAGATTTTGCAAATTTGCTTGCTGACAGTAAAAATTGTTTGCAATAATTTGATATAGTTTTTGGAACCAATGAATGCTAAATAAAAAAAATGCTGAATGCATTATGAGGCCATTAATTTTTTGCAAAACTTCTTCCGCTTCTGAAGGGTGAGGACGGGTTTCTCGCAATTCATCAAGGACTATGTTGCAACGAGCAGAAATTTAGTTTATTTTAGATTCAGAACTGTTGTCTAGTTTTCTAAAATTCCTTTTTTTGTAATGCTTTCTCAGAAGGTATTTTTTTTTATTAAATTGAGTCTGGGTTTAACTTAGGTAAGTTCAGTAAATCTCAGTTGTGACTCTAATTTGTTTATTCGCAGCCGAGTTTTTTTTTTTGTTAGAAGTATGTAACTGACCAAAGCCGGTTGGTTTCAGATCAAAATATTGTCGAAAATGAATATTGCGTCTCAGGTGACGTATTATTTTGTGTAAACCGTAAAACGAGATTTGCCAGTTGTGTTCCTATTTAATTTATAACACGTAGCTATAAACTTAAAGTTTGTATATCAACATTTACGATTTAAGGGAATGTCTTTTAAACGTACATGTACAGAGATCTGTAATACCATGGCTATAATTTAAAAAAAGTTATTTTTGTCACTAAAAAACAAATAGATCGCTTATCGACTTTGATCTTCTCAAAAAACCTACCGTAAATGACTGGGGTATTGCGCTTTACCAAGGAACTGCGTAGTTTATAACATAAGGGCAGGTTATATCTATAATTTAAGGTACGCCTTTTTAAAATGTAGGTAAGAATTCCAAAAGCCTGTTTAACAATCAACAAATAAACAATTTAGATATTTAAATCAGCACAAATAACGACGAGGGTTGTATCAGCGATGAAATGAATGAAAACCGCGCAAGAGTCACGAGATAAAAGGAAAGAATGAAGCACTTTCAGCCAAATAAAATATAAAAATAAGCGCTTGGATTTGCATACAGTTTTTGTCAGAAGGAAACAAATAGGTAGGTACTCAATACAGACTTCTTTCTATTGGAACATCCAGCAAATTTTGAAGACCAGATTTGAAAGTGAAAAAAGAGAGAAAATTAAGTCCACGATTTTAGGACTTTTAATCAAACAATATTGGTTTGAATTGGTATCAAATTGGAATTTTTTTACAAAATAAATTACTTAATTCTGATTAAAACTTTTCTTTAAATCCATTTTTATTTTTTCACTGATTGAAATCGATTTGAACGAACGGCTGATTTTCATTTCTCAAATTTGGAACCCAATCCTTTCACTGATGTTCGATTCTCCTTGTATTTTCAGCTGTTAGTTTTGCGTTCAATGATCAACACTAACCTCGAAACCTGGAAACCTCGGTTCAATTTCACTGACAGGTCCTTCCACTGACTGCAATTTTTCAATTTAGCTATAACTGGGGCCTAACAACACGGCCAAAAAAATACAGTCAACTCCGCTTATCTGAACTAAGTAAATACGCGTTAATGAAATAAACTTAAACTGAAATTTTTTGCCCTACAGCATTTTTTCACAGTCTTTACACAAATTGCTCCACTTAACTAAAATCCGCTTAACTGAAAAACCTGGTTGAAGAAATGTTTATTTTTCTCTTCTTTAGCGGAACACTTAATAATAATAACTTTAATAATAACTAGTACCGCCCGTGGTCGAAATTTGACCAATTTATTCTGTAGATAAAGAAACGAAAGCCAACTTGTTTTTTACATAATTAATTTATTATTAATTTTAATTTATTTATATGCTAAATCTTAATTCATATACCTTTCCGCTATGAAAAAAGAATGGAAAAGGGCAGATAACTCTGCCATGCCCCTGACATAACATTTTATGATTGCTCACTTTAAGGGGTAATTAAATTGCATACCTTTATGGGTTAATGAGACTCTCCAACAGGTTCTAATCTAAGATGATTAAACTCGTTACTATGGAAACATGACGGCGACAAATTGAATGGCAACAAAATGCTTTCGATTATCTGCTAAGCATTTTGTATGGGAAATTCTTAATTTCATTTTACTAGTCTTAATAACGACATATACCTACGATTTTTTGTGCACATCTACCTTTCGGATGTACCTTTCGGATGATATAAGTTTTATTCTCCTCATTTCATGATAAATACTTAAAAAGTGCACGGAAACTTTTGATGTTTACGTATTAATATAATGATAAACGCCACTTCATTTTATTCCCTGGCCACAAACCTTGGCCTTCAGTTTTGAAGGTTCGATTTTTAATAAAATATTGACATAACATAATACATTAGTTATCCGAAGTTCGCTTTAGAGCTGTTCGAGCTAATTTTTAGCTCAGATACAAACTTCTGGTCAAAATTTTGCTGTGGTCGCATTTCTTGCTAAAAAAAATCAAATTTTTGTCTTAGAATTTGTCCATATTTAGCGCGCTCGCTGAATGGGTCGGATCTTAAGATCTTTGTAGCAAGTTATTACGTCTTCTTCAATTTATTTTTAAACCTTTAAAGGAAAAATTATTTCCAAAGAACAGCTGTTTCTGTGACACTTATCCATCCACAGTGGCGAGCTCTATGTCAACATTTTGCTGAGATTTTTGAAGATCGCTTGTAGAAAAATATCTCTTATTTCGGGGTTTAAATTTAAACTCCAATTTCTAGCCGGTCGCATACGCACCCACATACGGACGCTTAATTTTACTTCAAAGAACTCAGTAGATGGTTTAGTGGTTAGTGTGATGGACTACTAAGTGAGGGCCTGGTTCGATCACTAGGAAAAAACACAAAATTTATCTTAAGGTTTTCGTCACTGCGCTACCTCCCGTGAACGTCTGACAAACATCCGAGTATAAAACTGTCATGAAAGAGCTTCTCAGTTAGTTGTTTGGTTGAACTCGGCGTAAAATTGTAGCTGCCTTCCATTCGTCCCATAAACGAAAGTTATGTCCCTTACGGACCTGCATATAAATTACAGCTTGTAGTTTTGTCACTCTTTAAGCTGTGGCTCGCAGTGTGGTTGACCTTTTTAGATTATTAAAAGACACAGTCTGCGAACGCAAATTTTCTGTCACGACTAATTGTTCTTGACTTGAGTGGATTTTTCCAAAAGCCCCATTTATTAATTTTTCTCGACTTACAAAAACGAAGCATCTTGGGTATCTTTTGCAATGTTTTCATAGCGAATGGAGTCCCATTTGTATTTATTTTTGCGTCATACGCATATTATGAGTGTTACTAGGCGAATCGGAATTAGTGACAGCTTTAATTTACTATCTGACTTAAAAGTGAGTTCCGCTTAAAAAGGTGACTCACTTTAGTCCATCTCTAAGCAAATTCTTAAAAACGCGTGAACTATCATTATCATGTTATTTATATGTATCCGTAAATATTCAGTTTCAAACGTCAAAGGGGTCGTGGGTCCTGTTTATAAATTACATCAGACGCCTTGTAATGATGATGTAAATGCCAATGAAATCCTTTGTGCGTCACACACTAAATGAGCACCCATCGTTCGCCCTGTTCCCTCATACTCTACATTCGACACTCGTATGCAATCTAAATCATACACCTAGTCTAAAACAAAAGGTTTCCTCTATTGAGAATTAATAATTTATTTTAGCAAATGAACTTCCATCATGACTAACAAAAGTGAAGATTGTTGAAGGCATTCCTATCCTTTGTGACCATGTTTGAGTATTTCCATTTGTCAGCCGCATTAGTGTGGGTAGGTATGTCTTTCCTTGTGCCTTGTGTTGGTGCGGATTGTTTCTCCGCATGACGCATTGGACTGACATCCTTAGCGAAGACGTTCTTTGTGCAACGATGCTTTTGGACCATTTTGATGACGGTTGTCTGGTTGGATCAAGTATTTCAAATGAATTACGCAATCAGGGCACGTTCTGGATGTAAGTTAGCACTGAGTTCTCTAGACAATTTCCACAATTGCTTGTGCGAGATCCTTTCTTTGAAGATAGGTGCTTTGATAGACTGCAAATGAAAAGAGTTAAAATTAGTTTAATTGTCAATTGTTGGTGGGTAATGATAACTTACCTTAAATTATCAAGTAATTTGGCTTTGGTGTCGGCGCGGTTATTCATTGACACATTTCCTGTTTAAACTTCGTGTTGAAATTAATATATGCTGATGCTCACTTGAGAGATGTCCAATGGGTTATGTCAGACTTGGGATACCGAGATTCTCTTTTATACTCCGTCTCCGAATTCTCCTATGAATAAATATTTCAAATTAAAAGCTAGATTTGAGACTGGTTTTTCGAGTGAATAGATTCTCATGATGTTGTTGACGAGGAAGAGATCCATTAAATTAAATTTGTTTACTTCTATGAGTTGTGGGGCTTTCCTTACCATGCGCCGTAAGCGTGGGCTAGAAATCAAATTACACTAGTTGGGCTCTCTCAGGGGTGTTTCCCTGACTTTGATGCAGGGCGAAATTGCTGGGAAATATTGACATTTTAGTTGGTATTTCACTTACCAAGAGTTTTATTAGATAGAGAATGATAACAGCCGAGATTTTTGAGGGTTTTAAACTTAATTCCTCAGACAATTTTGTGGTGCTATGTGATGTGAATAATCATCAAGTGATTAGTTGTCTTAATGTACTCTCAGCTTTTGGGATTTTTAAATGCGATCACTTAATAAGCCAATTTGTATTGTTGTCCCTTTTTCGCTTTAGGTCGGAGAGATATCTTTATTTTATTTGTTTTAAGATTCCGGTCAGCCACTAAGAGATTTAAGGTATATCCTTTTCGTCCCGTAAAATAAAAATTATTATAGAAATAATTTTTTGGCTTAGCAATTATTTTTTTTAAATAATAATACTTTTATTTATTCTGATACCTAAAAGATTAAAACAATTTTTTATGTCATTACATTTTATGAAAGAATAGGTTTACATTTTTTTCTCGTATACTTGTAGATAACGAAATTTTTAAACAAAAACAAAAAGTGGTTTCTATGGATTGCAGATTTTTTATTTTTTTTTTAGAAGAAAGAGGTTGATCTCATCTCTCATCATTCATTTTGAAGACTCTGGAAACATTCATTTATAAAGGAGGACTTCTCTGTGGAGACAGCTCACTTCACTCGCTAGTGGACACCATTGAAAAGTCATGACGAATGAGGGTTGCAAATGTAATCTGCTCTGAACAAGTTAGCAAGTGGGCGACTACTTAATGTCAAATCCACCAAGTTAGAGCTAGGACTGGCTACTTAAATATTCAAGGTTCCCAATCTATGTCCACCTTATATTAGAAACAACGCGTTGAATTTACAAATTATGATAAATGATAGGCACGGTTACCAATTTTACCTTCTTATAAAAAAAATCAGCATAAGAGTAATATATTTGATATAACAATAAAAACCTCAAGAAAATAGCGATAGCTCTAATATATATAAATAGATATATCTCGGAGCAAGACATAAATGTTAGTGCCGAATATAATATCTCTTAATAAAGTTTAAGGGCTATTTACTTATTTATTTAGAACTATAAGCTTATTGTTATTCGAACAACTCGTACTTCTTTGTGCTCCAATATACTGATACAAGGGCTCATTTGGCTAATCGCGGTATCAGAGTATTTTGAAAATATGCACGATTGCATCGCATGGGACTCGCTATTTTATACTATAATCATTATATGACAAGTTTAACGTTTATTTCAGAGCTAAATTAAAAATGTAGATTCTCCCTAAGGGGCCAGTTATAGCGATAGGTACGTTAAATGCAACCGAAAAAGTTGAAACACTATGAAAATGACTTTTTTTTCGTTTAGGCGGTCATAGCAAACAGAAATAAACCTTTCAGAAAAACTGATTGACACCGTGTAAAACAAATGTACAATGTACAATGTACAAATGTACACACAAATCAACCACCACTGATTAAATTCCATCAGAAAAAAAATTCCTGACAGATGGAACAGTAAAGAAATGACACATACCTGACAGTAGAATGATCTGTTTTTTTTTTTTTTTTTTGTGGCATTAACTGAGATGTTGATCAAAAAAACTTGTTCGTCCTGAAAAATGATTTAATTCTTTTTCTACTTAATAATTCATAAGCAAAATTTTAAGACCAAGATTGAGTTCAAGCATTTTCTTTAAGTGGTTAAAAAAAGCAAAAGAAAATTTTTTCGGTTGCATTTTACGTGTCGCTATAAATGGCCCCTAAGAAGATTAGCTTAGAGAAGTTTTAAAAGGAGTTTAGTTCAAACTTGCTCATATAATATGTAGGATGCAGTAGTAAAGTGTACACACAGCCAACTAAAAATGGGGCCTCTTGTCGGTAGTTCCGTTTTTAGAAAACGAAACAGGTAGATAAGTCATGACACATTATGTATAAATTTGCTTGACAGATGGAATGGAAATTTTCCTATGTAACAGTCATCTATATAGCGAAGAAATCTCACATCAAAGCCACTGACTTATCAAATAGGGCCACATTAAGTCACCAGAAGGTTGAAGATGTTTTCCTCAGTATCAAAAAATGTTAATGGGTTAAATCTTAAATGTTTCTTAGTTCACAGGAAACAGTATCAATCCGGTAGTACTTGCCACCACGTGGTTAGACAAAACACAATTTAAAACATAATAACAAATTCCATACGTCTTAGAAAAGGCAACGAAATTATGATTATATGTTATAGAAGTTTGTGGAAGGTAGGTGCAAAACGAGTTTAGCTACTAACGTGATTTCAGTTGCTGGGTGATTGTTGGTTGACGCCCTGGTTCACGCCAGACTGAACTATCCGGACTGTTGCTTGCATATATTATTTCCATTTCACAAGCATTTCATTTGAGTAAGTCTTACCAAGTTAAGAATTTTACAAAATTGTGTGCACAATCAGCTCGAAGGAAACCATAATCAGTTGCAAAGCAAACCTCTTTCTCATGTTTATCAAACATTATTAACACTTTTTAGTGTCCAAGCTAAATTTGGTACTCAAAATGGTGAAATTTTCCATTCAAAATTGCATATAGTGGCCTACAAAATATTTGAGGTGAAGGTTAAAAAGGCTTAACCATAAAATTTGCTGTCACGTTAGTGCAAGACCGTCTGACGGAAGTTATATCTACGGGACAAGTGCTTTACTCGATAAATTATTTGCTTTTTGGAAGCGGTTGGGTGAGGTCGAGGTAGCAAATTCAGCAAGACCAGGCGCTATTTGACATTTAACATGTGAATCCTTAGGTCTGTTCCTTTACTTTTAAATCTTACGATCTTCTACTAATTTTTACATATTTTACTCAATAGTCGTTCCTTAACTCGAAAAATTCGTAAAAGAATTGGAAAAACTGTCATCAGTCGTTTGACAATTGACAGCTGATTCGAATTTGTTGTTCTATTTGACATTTTTCACAGGTTACTACAAAAGCGTTCCTTAACTTTTCCATGAGAGAGAGTTCATCCGATCCACTGTCATTTCGACAGTCTTTTTCATTTTTACTACAAAAGTAAAGGAACAAACCTCTTGTCTTTTTAATTGTATTGACTTTTTAATTTGCTTGATTGTTAAAATTGGTATTGCAACAAGCTCTTTGAACTTCCAGCTGGTGAGAGTAAAACACTTTTTGACAGTTGGACTTATAACTATTTTGAAAGACCCTCCTTCCCTTGCCAGGATGTAAAACACCCACCAGACAATCAACTGCCCCAACTGCAAGTGAGCAGAGAGGATAATCGCATCCATAAATCGAAACACCTTGAAACTCTTTTTTTTCTGTTTAAAATAATTTATTTTCAAATCACATATATTTAAATAACTTTTGAATGACTAACAGAAATGCAAATTATTAAATGAATTCCTGTCCTTCATGACCATGTTTGAGTATTTCCATTTGTCAGCCTCATTGTTGGCGTAAGTGGTGTTCACCTGCTTGACCTCCTTTAACGGAGTCGCTTGCTTCCTAGCTTGACGCATTGGACTGACATCCTTAGCCAAGATGTTCTTGGTGCAACGATGCTTCTGAACCATGTTGATGATTGTGTTTTCTTTAGGTAAATCAGGTAAGTCGGTTAACTACCGTTGGGTAATCAGGGCACGTTCTGGATATAGTTCAGCACTGAGTTTTCCAGACAATTCGCACAGTTGCTAGTGCGAGATCCTTTTTTCGATGACAGGTGTTTTGATAGACTGCAATTGAAAAATAATACACGTTATGATATCCATTTTCGATGCAATCCTATAGTTGACAAACAACTCACCTCAAATTATTAAGCAGTTTCGCTTTGGTATCGGCCCGGTTATTCATTGACACATTCCCTTCTGAAGCTTCGTGTTGGCAAAAGTGCGCTGTTTACTTGAGAGCTCTCCAAGTTGGTTTGTTGGTCTTGTCTAACGGAAATTGGCTTTTATACTCCGCCGTTGTGGCGATACTCTCTATGAATAAAATATTCAATTTATTTGGGGGACAGGTTTTTCTGTCGCCGTTGTTGTTGTGATTTTTTAACATCGCTGATGGAGAAGACATAAAAACAAATTTGTTGTCTTCGTGGTTTTTTGGGTTTTCTTTCGAACAAAGGCCCGACGCAGGTATGGAGCGAAATGTTTTGCAAACTTGTTGATGACCCCGACAAATGACGTAAATTTACACACATGGCAGACGTGATAAACGGAACGAAAATCCCGGCGATAACTTTCAAAAATGTATGCGAATCTATAGATTTTTTTTTTGTGGAATAATCTATCTACCAATTTAATGTGGTTAACTGAGAAACACGTTACTCATGTTCTCGCAAACGAGAACGAAATACGTTGATCGGTTTAGCATTTCAGGTTTCTTTTCTTAATAATTTAAATAACATTTCTGAGTTTCTGTGATTTTGCCTGCAGTTGCCGTGTGAAGTTGGTTGGTTATGTTTTAAGCCGAAGCCGAAGTCATGTTTACTAAGCAGGGCAGCGGTTGACGCACCTCTGGCCAGGCAGCCGGCGAACTGACATCCCTGTTTCCGAGGAGCGAATGTCTAATAGATATGGTGAAGGTGATGGGGAGTCACACGTTACATAGCTTTGGTCGCTTTTGGTATTTAATGGGGGAATTTTCCGTGTGAAAATTGCTATTGTGACCTACAAAATGTTGAAGCTGAAGATAATTAGAAATAAGGCCCTCTGTAGGTATTTAGTCATCAAATTCAGCTCATAAACCAAAAACCTATGAAACCTAGATACGTTACTGTAACTTTTTGCACTGATTACTGATTCCTTGTGGTTGTTAAATTACATGCTATCAATAGAATTCTTGCATATGTTACAACAGTTAAATTAATTCTAATAAATACTTGAATAACCAGTTAAGTTTGAATAATTACCGCGATAAAAGTAAGCGATTAAGCTTTTCCAGTTTGCACTGCACCGGTAATTTACATATTAATTTATAACTAACCATGTGCAGCAGCTGTACATGTACATTGTACATGTACGGAAACAAGTCCTGCCTCAAATATCGACCTTGAAACAAGTCATTGACTCGAACAAGCAGTACTTTGTTCGACGAGTCTATAATGCAAAGGCAGCCCCTAATATTGCAGAACGTCTATTGAGCCTGCAAAAGTTTAGTCATACTAAAGAACTTGTTCCTTAGTCACTAGCTGTAGGTGCACACCTGTCTTGCTGACTGAGGGTAAATCAAATGACTGTAATACAAATATGAACATGTACAAGGTGTCAACCCCGTAGATGGAGGCTTCGCCGTGCAAACAATTGGACGACAGGGTTCATTTTCAGCTCTGTTAAGCTGCTTGATAAAAATAAAACTTTGAGTTAAATTTGCTTGTCTTCAACCTGAAAGGAGATGTTACTTCAGTGACTCATTTCGTTTGAATTTTTTTTGATTTCTGTCAAAAAGTTACTTCTTGTGACCGTAGGGGGAAAACTGGATTTAGAGATAATTATAGTTATAATGAAAACTTTTTGAAAAAAATGCATTTTAACAGAAGCTTTCCACAAATTTCAGCCTAAGGACCTCTTTTGGGTGCATGAAATCACACGGTGTTTTCAAATTAGCGCAACTTTTTTGACAGCTACTAAGAATTCCTATAGGTTAAAAGTACCTATACATAACGCCCCACCAGTCTAGCACGACTCATGCTCAACTTGTTCGAACCATTTTCATTTTGTGGTGTATTGCGTTAGGAAACGGTTGCGATTTTTTTTTGTAAAATTGCGAAATATTGTCCGGACAACATTTTTGCCGCTCAAACATTTTGCGGTGGGTAGGCAGTGTTGCCAGATTGGGCGCTTAATCGTATTTTGGGCTATCTTTTTTCTTAAAAAGCGATAGAAATTTCTTCGAGATATCGTTTTACAAATTTTGTGTTTATTTCGTTTGTTTTATTCCTTAACAAAACTAAATAAAAAATATTTTCAAACTAACCCGAATTTTTTTATATTTGGCAGCACTTTTGCCTTCATGTGACAAGGTATAGTATGTCAACTTGCATGTACACCAATTTCTTTTCCATGACGTTTGGATTTGACAGTTTTTTCCGAGTTTTATATTAAACGATATTGGGCTATACTTTTTCAAAGTTTGGGCGCCTAAAAACTTGTGGCAAACCTGGGGTAGGTAGAAATTTCTTTAGAAACAAGAAAAGATGCACGTTTATGCTGGTTTTAGTGTAGTTTTACTTATCAAATTGCCCTGGTGGCTCTGAGTACTTATTTTTAATAGAAACTACGACCTACGAGCAATCGAGAATTATGATCTAAAAAGACATGAAAGAAGCATTGACAAAAGCTCGAAACAAGTCAATTGGAGTAGGTAAATAAAGCAAGTAGGCAGTATAATATACCTTTAAGAACTCTTAAGACATATATTATGAAAAAAATCAAAAACCCCACATTTGATGATCAACAGTTCTGTGTTTAGAACAGGAGAAAAAATTGTTGATCATATAAATGGTTTTCCAATAAGAGGTGTTATTTTGAATAGCGAGCTATTTCGGTAGCTGTCACTTTTGAAGCTGTTATTTTTTGACATTTGACAAGTAGAAACTACGCCATTACTAAAAATGGAACGACACACGCTTCAACAACGCATTGAAATGGTGAACATTTTGCAGTCACAGTTCGCAAAACTAAAGCATTTTTGGGTCGTCGTGAAGCACCTTGTCGGACCGCAATACAGAAATTGGTGGAAAAATGCAAGTTAGTGATGTGAAGAATAAAACCATGCACGTCGGTCAAGAACAACAGAGAATATTGCTGCTGTAGCCCAAAGTGTTGAAGAAAACCCAGGTTTACCCATTCCTCGTCGTTCTTGGGAATTGGGCATGATTAAAGATTTTTTATGACCGGAGTTGGGTGGTATTGATCTGGACAACGTTTACTTTCAACAAGACGGCGCTTCGTGCCACACAAGCAACGAAACCATTGATCTTTTACGGGAAAAGTTTTCGGACCATGTTATCTCTCGAATAGGTTATCACAATTGCCCACCGAGATCTTGTGATTTAACACCTTGCGAGTTCTTCCTTTGGGGCCACGTGAAAAATAAGGTCTGCGCATGCAAACAGCCCAGCGTCGATCTCAAAGTTGGAATTCGTGATTCTATCGAGGACATAGGGCAGCCACTTTGCGATTTTGCTGTGGAAAATTTCATGAAAAGGATACGGTCTTGTAAGCGTGGTCCTGGTGGCCATTTGGCTGATGTTGTTTTTCATTATTAAAG
Source organism: Cheilosia pagana (assembly GCA_936431705.1). Lineage (NCBI taxonomy): Eukaryota > Metazoa > Arthropoda > Insecta > Diptera > Syrphidae > Cheilosia > Cheilosia pagana. Next base: position 51,572,503 of record OW386170.1, on the reverse strand, counting down.
GCATACCTTCCTCTTTATTATGAAATAAATATCCGATCATTTATCTCAAAAAATGAAATTTTTCTTTGAATATCAAAATAACACCTCTTATTGGAAACCCCTTTATATCAAAGTCAGGACTTTTTAAGCAATCCTGCTGTGGCCAAAAAGTGAAGAGACGCCAATGCAGCATACTAAACAATTTTCATACTTTTTCTTAAGGGCGTTTTGTCAATAAGGGTGCACCCTACCTTTATTTTAGACACGGCTTGTGTTGTATGAGAAGGCAAAAATCTTAACAGAGGGCTATGACTAACTATACGATTGACAATAAGTCAAGGGAAATCGCCGAAGCTTTTTGTGTGGTTTTTGTCAAGAGCTTTGTGTGTTTGTGCTTTTGAGAAAATTGAGACTTTGACTATCTCGGAGTGTTGCCGCTTGGTTTTGTTTATCGACTTTAATTTCAACAAAAAGTAAGAGTAGGGTAAAGTATGCAATAATTATTTTTATTATGCTTAACAAATTGTTTTATTTTTAAATCAACGGATAGTAATTATTCGGGTGTTGCTCTCCGCAATTTATCACTCATTCTAGAAACCCAGGGAAAGTTTGAAAGGGTAATCGGCTTATAGAAACTGGAAAAGACTGAAAGGGAATTTTATGTTTCCCCGCACTTGCAATTTGTGTGTAACAGATAAAAGAATAAAATTTGTTTATATTTATTATAATAATTCATTAAATAATAGAAAATCATTTGTTCCTTATAAAAGGGCAGATTTTTTCTGTAGTTGAAGCAAAATTGGTAAGCAACTTGGTAGGGATTTCAGCCAAACCAATTTTTATATGGAAAAAGGATCATTTTTAAAATTCGTTATAAATTTAAAGACCCACTAAAAGCAGCCTTAACGACTTTTAGATCTTTTAATTTTTATCATGCATGTACTATTAGAATTAAAGCTGTTTTGGTAACGCATTTCGGGTGCGATTTTTTTTTAAATACCAAGAAACAAAAACCAAAAGCAATGAGTCAAATTTGAAAACCCGAATTTTATTATAGCTCTGGAGGGTATTGCACTTGCACCGAACAGTCCTCAATTTGGGATTGCGCAGTCTCAAAACTGAGACAGAACAAGTTCGAAATTGGCGTGTCGGCGCAAGGGGTGTGGCAGGCTTGACTTGCATAAGTCAACCGAATTGAGGAGAGATGATGAAGGAGTATAAATTATTGTAAAACTGCATCGTAATTCACAAGCATTGCGGGATGGGAATACCTGAAATTGTAGTAAGTAACCAGTTTGTCAGGCTTATTGCTGCAATTATTAAAAACTGCGGTTAAGTACAAGAAATTCGTTTACTTATTATCGGGTAGGGTCAACAATGAACTCGAAATCGTGCTCTCAGTAATAGTAGTTTTGATATTTGCACACAAAAGGCCGTTTTGGGAATAACAAAACGAAACGGACTTTGCCCTGAACGCTTTTGACATTCAAATGAACTTAAGTTGAACTGGCTGCAGATACATCTGTTCGTATTTATCATTTTCTGTATTGTTTGATTGTTCACATGAGATCCGAACTTTGTTAAAATTACAAATTACAAAAAAAAATGGGAGAAATCAACGACACCATTTATGAATACCTGCTTTACATGTATCTTAGCAAGTCGCGTAGGCACTTCATAGCACAAGAAAGGCTGATGCAATATCGCCAGTGCATTTCGTCAGATGCAAATCGGAACAACTTATTATAATACGCGACTTTAATTTATTCCGAAGAATGGCATTCGCGTTATAAAGGCCAATTTTCCATCTGGCTTTGTACACTTTTTTGGAAATCCGAATTAATTTTCCGCCTTAGATACCTTTCTGTGCCGAACACGGTACTCATTTTCATCTAGAAGGCAACACTGACCCAGCTAAAACGTGATCACTCTCATGTGGTCGGCCGGTGACAATGTTGCACGTTGCATTGCTTCTGCGGTCGACTGGCAAAGGCAATTCCCAAACCGGTTCACAACACACTTGAGCCTTTTGAGAATATATTGGGGTACTTGGTGTTGGTGGTATTTAAGAGACTGCCAGTGAAACGTAGCGCATTAGTAGCTGCTTGAGGTTCTCAGTGTACGAAGTCTAGTGCGGTATCGGCCTGTTAACAACATCGAAGTTAGTTATCCTATCAAGTTCAGTTCGTTCTGTGCGCCCCCTTTCGACCAATGGTAAAAGCGAGGAGTACGATTGGTGTCAATGCTTAACCCGAGGTGCACTCATTCCAAACTTAAATTTCTGAAATCCATAAGGTAAGACGACGCTCAACGGAGACACTGTTGTGGAGATAATAGCGAATTTGTATTCCTTAGATTGTCGAAGAATCTATCGTCGAGCAAGGGATCTCGAACGGGAAACTCCGCTAACAATTTAGAGCTGCAAGTGTTGACCCTCATCGAATACGTGCCTTGAACTTGTGACGCATCATCGATCATTGAAATGGTTCACACAGAACGCACCGACAAATGCCCGTCTACCGGCGCAACAGCGGCGGCAGAGAAAACCCAACCGGCCAGCTCTTCGTACAAAAGCAGCTCTGACAGCAGCTACCGCAGTAGTAGTGCTAGCTCACACAAAACGGATGACGACAAATGGAAGTACAACCGCATGGTCAAGAATGACCGCGACAAGTTCAACGGCTTACACCATTGCTAGTCTGCGTCCTTTTGTTGGTTACATTAACCAGTGAAGTGGCTTTATAGAGAGGTGGGCGATATGCCGTCTTGATTTGTAAATATTGTTAGGTTAGGTCTAGTAGGTCTGTAGGTAGCATAGGAACTAGTCTTACACGAATAGCACACAACTATAATATTGAAGATGTCTAAATAAAAAACATTTGTATCAGAACGCAATGCTGAAAATTGTTGCTTTTTGTTTGACTTCAATTCCAGGTGCCCTCAAACTGTCGGCGGTTTTAATCTGCCCTAATACTTTTCGCGAAAGTCCGTTGTGGGAAAATAAGGTTCGCATATATTAAGCTGGACACTTTAGTAGGATCAATTGTGTTCTTTTGTAAAATGACAGAGGGAACTCGGTCAAAATGGTGACATCAACGCTGCGTGACTCATCGGCAAACACAAAGCACCTTAGCAACAAATAAATTACTAATCGCAGACTCAAGTGGGGATCGTCTTGGACTCGCTGTGTTATGATAAGTTGGTCCATTTCATGTATATACTTTTATAAGTAACTGGTTCTATTTTACTCGAAGCGTAAGCTTGGTGACTTTCATTTCCATCGACCTTTTGACTTGAAACCAATTTTTTATGACAGGCTTGAACGAGGGATAAGTTTTCTTTCGGTTTTAAGGATCTAATTGGATTCAAAGATGTACTGTACGTGGTCACAAACTCATATTTGTAGGTGTAGTCTAATCCTGGCTCGAAGATTGATTCCAGAGAAGGTTTCATGCCCAAATTACGACTCACGAAGTTGAACAATTTGTCGCACAGTGACGGGGTTTCAAAGAAGTGATATTTTGCAGTCTTAAGCTAAGTTTTTCTTATCACATTAATAGAGTGAATTACTAAAAGAAAAAGAATAGGAAAAGAAGCTATTCACATTGGGAACTGATTATGAAGATCGAGCAGGATTTTTTGTATCCTCGTAGGCTATAGGGTATGACTTATCATGAAAACAATTTGTCTAGTTTAAAAGCCTTGCCCCTCTGACTTAACCAGTCAAACAAAGTTATTTCAAAGCTTTGTACTCCATTTCGAAGGTTTCAAAATTTAAAGATTCCACTCATTCACACAAACCTGAAATGAGAAAAGAGGCCAACTGCCTTGCAATGTATAACAGTTTCATTTTCAAAATCTTTAACGGTCGGTTTACATTTCTCATTATGGCTGCTTACCTCCTTCCGGCATTATTGTTATATGCTTTTGAACACTAAACTGTATGCCAGTTCGCAATGGGATCGTGCATCGGGTATATACCAGTTAGTCTGTTATTAAACCTTTCATGGAATATTGGATTATTTCAGTTTGGCAACAGTAGCGGGCTCAAAGTGAGACAACGTTTTTTAGCACAAAGAAAGAGAAACAAACTGAAGGGTACAGAAATATACATTTATCTGAACTACGCTTTAAGGCATCAAGTGACAAAGAACAGAAACAGGAACAAAAACAGAATCTTATACCTTTGCAACAGAAACCGAATTGGGAACAGGAAATTTATTTTTCAGCAACAGAATTTAGCGACAGAAAAATGGCTGTTTGAGGACAGAACGCAAACAAGTCTTTATTGATTGTTCCAATTTATCGTGGGGGGGGTTTTTTTTGTTTGGATTTTTTTCCATCTGTCATCTGGCTGTTTGTTTCGCATCGTACCTACTATTGGTTTTAGTAGACGAAGAGGAGTGAATAATAGATTTCGTAAGAAATCACCAAATTTTATACAATTTCATTCTGTTCCATGTTTTTCGTTGAAGTCAAAGCTAACGACATACAATTTGACGGAATAGGCGGCTGCCATGTTTTTATGGATCTGTTTCTGTTTCAGTTCTGTGTAGCTGATCGAGCAACGTAAACAGAACCAGAATTAACTACAAAACGATAAAACTTTCTGTTCTGTTTCAGTCTCTGTTTCTGTTTCTGTTCTTTGTCACTTGGTGCCTTTACTGAAATAATCGGTTAACACAAAGATTGTCGCGGAAATGGTTTTTAAATTCGTTCGTCTAAGAAAAAATACCGCTTAATTGAAAAAAAAAATTGTCGCAAATTGGTGTATAAGTCGACTGTAGACTGTTTTATTGAGCACCTGCCTATGCAAAGTAAAATAGGCGAATCGTAATGCACAATAAAACAATTTGGTTTAATTTTTTGTACATCTCGACTTTTCCTTTGATTCAAACAGTACCCACTCGCTAAAAGTGACTGACATTTTACTTGCATTGTTATGAATTCATTAAGAAGAAAAAGTGACTTCAAGTCACTCAAGTGTAGATGAAAATATTTATAATGCCTGTGCATCTCAGAAGTGCCAAGTAGAATTGATTTTTTGGAGTTGTTGAATAGAAATCATAGCCCCTTATGGAAACCTAAAGGAAATTGACATTAAGCTGAGCGCTTACTCTGGGCATTTAATTTTAACCCACAAGAATAAATCGTCTATAGCGGAATAAGCAGCCTTATCCCTTATTTGATTCTATCTCAAGGACAAGCTTCTGATCTTTCGACTCATGTATAAAATTGCATCTACAACATTACGCACGCGAGTTTTTGCATGAGATGGGACAGAGAGATCCGTTTGTCCGCATTCAATAGTTATGAAAGCGTAAGAATGAGATAACAAATCAGACGCGTAAAGTGTCATGGATCTTCTACCAGTATTTCTGCAATCACTTGAAAATTATTCCACTTCTGATAAAAAAAAAAGTCAAATGAGAGTGTTTTAGTTGGTTTTAGTAAATTAAATCAACAATTCATCCATCAATTCACGTGAAATCCAATTTTTCATACAAAATTTTAACTGCGAATTGTCAAAATGAACCTAGATTTCACTAGGCTGTACTCTGTTCGTAACTTAAGCTATTTTACTTGGCTTTTATTGTCCGTCGCATTAAATTATTGACATTTCGGTGTAAAAAATTTACTTTCAATTTTACAGCATTTTTTGGAGAGGAGTGAAAATTTCACTTCAGTCGAACAGCGTACCAGCCTTTAATTTTGAAAATTCTTTATTGCATAATAGGAGCCAGTTCTTTTTAATTTTAACGATTTATTTGTCTTAAATGCATAGGTAAGTCAAAAAACAGTGAAGAAGGAAAACAAGATTGATGCTCATCCAATAATAAGCGCAGGATATACTCCTCCTCTTTTTCGAACGTCAGATGTCCAACTATTGACAGATCGCTATCGTTTATAAAACCAAAAGTTAAAAAAGCGAATATTTAACGATTGCTTCCAATATTTTTGATTTCATTTAGGAATACGAATTCAGGAAACTTGTGTTTTAGTTGCCCGCACTTTGTATAGAATAAATATTAGGTCTGTTCCTTTACTTTTGTAGTAAAAATGGAAAAGACTCTCAAAATGCCTGTGGAGTGGATGAATTCTCTCTCAAAAAGGGAAACTTACGCAAAAGTTAAGGAACGCTTTTGTAGTAACCTGTGAAAAATGACAGTTGCGAATATTCCACCCAAATGCTAAATAGAACAACAAATTCAATTCAGGCAACTGACAGATGTTTCAATTCTTACGCAAAGAAATTTGTTAAGTAAAAACTAGTAAGAGGGGAAATATATTGCTCTCTCGAAGCCACTCTCTTTTACGAATTTTTCGAGTTAGGGAACGACAATTGAGTAAAATGTGTAAGAATTCGTAAAAATTCGTAAGATTTAAAAGTAAAGGAACAGACCTATTAACTAAGCAACATGTTCTCTATATCCAAAGCTTGTTTGATCAGTACGACCCTGTTTTGTGTAAAAAAAATTAAAGAGCCAACCGAAACTGCTGTAATTGCGATGTCGCCAGCTGAATGTCCCACCTCTGCTGAATGTTTACCATAACCCAACTCTTTCCAACTTGATCTGTGATATTGTCAATTAAAATTCCTTTGTTTAACTATTCTTAATGTTTATTTTAAATTATTATTATTATGCCAGTAACAACCTCGACCCCAAACAAGAAGCAAAAGGCAAAACACCCACCGATCCAGCAAATGGTAGATGCGGCTTTATTTTCTCTCAACAATGGCAAGGGGTGTTCCTACTCAGCCATTAAGAAATTCATACACGCAGTCTTTAATATAGAAATTCAAAGAATTTCTGTATACCTGTCAAGATATATAAAAAAATCATTGGAAATGCGAAAAATCATTCAAATTAGTGGTAAGGGATTAACCGGGTCGTTCCGTTTGACGGCTGCTGGTAATAGACCCAAAAAGTTTGCAGTAAAACTCGCTGGCGAGAAAAGGAAGAAGAAAGCTCGGCTATCAACCAGAAAAACACCAAAAGTGGATGCTGGGAATAAAGCGAACTACACACGGCGCCGGACATCATTGACCCAAAACTCGTACACCAACAACAGGCACAAACGGCGATCAATAAGGATGTCCTTGTCTAAGTCCAAGAAGGATGAGACATTGGTTTGCAATTTAGTATCGTCGGAGGAAGAAAGTGAAGATGAAGATTTGCCGTCAACGTCGCATAATACAAGAGGAAGGGCGGCGAAAAAAGTTTAAATATCTCAGGCAGCTGTTGTTTTATGTTTAATTGTGTAATTGTTGTGTTTTATTGTAATTTATGTAACAAGTGTTTCTGATAAATAAAATGATTTTGCAGAGACCTTTGCGTGCAGATTTTGAGCTCAATTTAATTCCATGACGGGTGAAGAGGGTCTCTTCATTCCGTCCGTCTGTTTGATCCGAAGCGAAATTCAATAGATTTGTTAACTGTTACCAATACAAATATTTCCATTATTATTCCATCTGAAACTGCTCTGATTTTGTGGAAAATAGTATTCTATATATGTTCAACCTGCTCACAAGATACACCAGTCAGCTTCGACAAGGATGACTTGATCAGTATCCTTCGGTACACCGTGGCAACAAAAATGGTTCAACTAGAAAATGTTTTGTGCGATATACCGATAGTAAAAAATAAATAAATAAATAGTTGGCGCAACAGGTTCTTAACGGACCCAAGGCCTAGCTCCTCACAACCCTTCGTTCTGTATTATTTATTAATTTTGGAACGAATGGAAGAGATCTATTATTTTATGCCGAGTCCAAACGGCCATTTGATTAGCTCTTTAAATCTTGGATGTTTCTCAGTAGTTTACGAGAGGTGGCGCAGTGGAAAAAACCTTAAGATAGCTATAAACTGTGTTTTTCCAGGGAGCAACCATGCTGGGACTCCCGCTTAGTAGTCCAACAAACTATCCTCTAAGGCACTCGGCCTACCGTTCATCTGTATCAACAACTTTTAGGACTGCAACTACTGGCAATGATTGCAAGAGGTATGGTAATAGTAAATCCAGCTTCATAAGTAAACCAGTTACGTAAATATATGACCGCAGGGAGAACTACTTAGTCCCACCTCTTAATCTAATCTAGTTGAATCAACAAAAAATATTATCACCCCGTTTCTGGCAAGCCTCACTGATGATACCCTCAGAAAACATTCACCACTTGTCGGGGTCACAACACCAATCGAAATTGTGATCTCCTATCGAGCAGGTCACATATGATTCAAAACCAACCATAACCACGAAACTGACCATGCTGAGGTTTTTTTTGTCAGGATTATCGAAGAAATCGGAATAAGTTATCGAATCACAACAAAGCTTACAAGAAATTAGCCTCCCATGATCTTGTGACTTAGAATTTGAAAAAAATTGAAAACCTTTTCGCAAGCTTAATTAATTTATCTAAGTGAGTACTTTCTCGCACGTTGACTGTCTTTTTCAGCTATCGGAAAATCAGCTTCAGTCAAAAGGACGCCACAGCTCATTGAAACGCCAGTGCGCCAAACTCAAGTCAAGTCAGTTTTTCTTAATTTATCATGCAAATCCTCTATCTAACAACAACTAGCTGTTCCATTGACAGAGTCAGAGTCAGAGTCGGACAAACGAGGCCATCAAACGATCTTCAAATATATAGCGTCACCATCGATAAAAATGTCGCTAAATCAATAAACGTCAAGTACGAATGATCTGTACAGAACAATGAGACATTCAAGGTCACCGCGCTAGAACCGCCCCGAGCACAAGTCAAAATCAGCATAACATCAAGACTGGCTTCGATCAAACTCGGCTCATCGAAATGCAACTGCACCCAAACTGCAAATGTGTATCTCCGGCATTCGTCTTGATCCCAACCGCCAACGAGTTTACAAGTACACATGTGTGTAACGAAATTAAGCGCTAAAAAAAAATCCCGAAGAACTACTTTAAAAAGCTTCAAACTTGTAAAGTGGGTATGAAAACAAAAATATTGCTAAATTGAATTTCAGTTATGAGATCACAAATGTTCGTCCGTCAGCATCAACAATCATCGAAGGCTGCAGGCTTTATACAATTTATAGAAAGTAGCTCAGAGTATAATTGCGGATGATGATCGCAAAGAAACTCGTCGCGTCGCGTTGTTTAAACTGGTCCACCGTACTTACATCTTCACTCAAAACTTAATTAACGTCAATTACATCAACTGTTTTCACACATTGCCAACTCTGTTTACAACGACAGTTCTCGGAAGATCTCCGAACAGCAATCAAGTTTGTTCTTCATACTACAGTGTGAAAATTAGGGTTACATCACAATGCCCACTATCCGATTATCGTCTTCCCGAAACCTTCGGCTAGTGCTGAGGCGCAGCTTGACCTACATCTGAGATCCGTAACGAATGGAGGTCTTGAAATACAGATGACGACATACGTATCAGACTACACAATGTTTCAAGGTTATCATAACAAAACAAAAAATTAACTTTATTACTTTAGCACCCAACGTTGCTAATAAATATTACTTAGGTAAACAAACTTTATTTATAGCTACACACAGCGTCGGTCGGTTTTAAACCGCCTCGAGGAGCTCCTTGCCAGCGCACGTCGCGTTGCATTCCTCCAGGGTCTCGAAATTGTTCACATTACCAGCACATCCTCCGAAGTAGAAAGCCGAACACTGATTGCGTCTGAAATTGAAGTAGAAGCGCTTCATTTTCGCTCTGCAGTAGCCAAAGTCCATGGGCATGAGGCAGCGGTCGGGCATATCTACTCGGAGAAGAGAAATTAGTTTTTCAAATTCGAATTGTTTTAACATTCAACTTACCCCTATAGCGATCTTCGATTTTGCAACTCGTCTCGGTGACCAGATTCAGTGCTAGCACAGCAAGGATCACAGCCAGACTTAGGGTTATCGTGGTTTTCATTGTGACACACGGGATATGGTGAACTTGTCAAGTGGTTAACGCAACACTATCTGCGGTCGACTACTGTATGTACAGAGAGAACTGCTTGCTGATCGTTGCTGATTGCCCGCAGAACTAGTTTCTCAGTCAATGCAATATTTCAGCTGTTTGTATGAGAGTACGTTTCGGTGTTGTTATGGAACTTTTCTAACTGAAGATACTAATCCCACGGCAGTCTGTAAAATACGAAAACAAAAATGTGTGCCCAAAGTCAATTATATTGGCTAAAGCTTGGCGACTTTTATTGCGTAATTAATAATCGTACAAAAATACGTCTTAAAGTTTAGCATATGGCGGTTATTTACACATTCCAAATGGAGCTTCTAGAAGCGAAACAAAAAAGAACAACAACAAAGGAGGGGTTGGTATTGGTACGAGTATTTGGCAAATATAATTGGTGGCTTGGGCGACTTGTGTCATGCTATTGTTTTTAAAGTACGCTTTCACAAGAGCAGGTTGGGGGTGATTAAGGAGGTAGCAGGGGCTTTGTTCAAATAATTCTCTTTAAAGGCGCTGCAGACTGGAAAGATTGATGATTTAGATATAAGAAAGATGATTTAATAAAAATCAGGGGCAGTCTTGAAGATTTATTCACGGAATATTAAATTTTGTTCCCAGGCTTATGAGGATTTTAGCTACTTTTGGCATAACCTATGTTACTTTAGCTCTTATGGGTATAAATAGCTGTTACTTAATGCAAGTCACAAGTCCAATGGATAGAAAAACGTGAAAGTTTTCAATCGAAGTGTGAATATACCCACTCAATTATTGGTAAACAAAATCTGACAGTGACGTTCAAACTGATAATGTTCTTTAAAATATTCGCAGCCGAATTTGAATTTAAACAAGTTTGATGCTCATGCTAGGGGTTTGCCCGAAAAATGCAATATTGACACCGGTTGAAACTATTATTACTATTATTATTATTAAGACGTTGTATGACAACTTTTTGCACGTCGGTTTGACAAACAGCTGACAGCGACTACAGACAGTGATCGAAGCAAACATTAAGAATTACCCAGAAGGCGATGGTCTGATGATGGAGTAAGTTAGGTATGTCACCAGGAGGTAGGACTTAGGAGGATGATTAAGATTATAACATAGGTGTTATACGAAACCCGCTTTAGAGATATTGGACATGATTAATAGCTCGTATCTGTCGTCGAACATAGTTAAAATAAAATCAATCACACATTTATTGAAATTCAGAAAATAAATGAAGTTGGTATACCTACTAAGTATCAATAAACAGAGTTGTTTACTTGTTGTTGATTTAGATAATTAAAACCCGTCTTACTGTTTTTAAACAATAAAAAAGAACAATCAGTCGCAATTAAAGGCAAATCAGATCAGAGAGTGACAGCCCATTAAATAACTAAATTTCGTGCGATACCCTTTCCATCTCATTTATTAATTTTGTACAAAAAAATTATCGGATCGTAATGAAATATTTTCTAAAACCTGGCCGGAGTATAGATCTATGAACTGAAAAGAATTTATGCAAATCGATTGAGGGGTTCTCGAGTTAAAGGCGAACAAACGAAAACTAGAGAGACGCAACGTTGAATTGAATTCTAGAAAAACCGAATCTGTTTTTTCATTTAACCGTCTTAATCATAATTCTTTATCTGTTGCCTCGGTGTAATTTGGTGATTCGACGACTTCTTCTTTGACATAACCTTTCATCAGTTTCAGCTGAATAACTCCGATATTCCGATAGTAAATGTACGAGAGGAAGAGGAGAGCATCACTATCACTAGATATACGTCAAATAAACGAGTCCCTTTCAGTTAGGTATAGCGTCTTAAATCAACAATTCCCAGTGATAAGAATCAAAAGCAAATCGGATATGAGATATTTTTCGTATGACCAGTCAGTTACACGGATGGACTCATTTGATTGAATTGTTTCAACAAAGCGAGAGAAATCATCAAAAACTGCAAACAAACAAAGAGTGATGGGAGGTTTTAAATTTGCATATATTATAGATTTGTGGGCATTTTTTGATTTCAATTCTGAAACCATATACGACTTGGCGAACCGGTTTGTTTGGTGTCGATTTAAATGAAGTCATACCTTCGATTGGCGTCTGCAGTTTATTAATCAATCGAAGGGGCACTGGCACTTTCACTTGAAATAATTAATTGTTTAAATTTGAAAAAACACCCAATTCTAAAATATATAGATAACTTTTTATTTAATTTCATTTACGAGCAGACTTTCTGGCATTCCTCCTGTGTGTTGAATCGGTTATCGTTGCCCTTACATCCTCCGTAGAGGAACAATTCGCACTCCTTGCCGTTGAAGAAGAAGCTTTTGCCAGCCCCACGACATGGTCCAACATCTTTCGGCAGAGCGCACACTAAAAAAATGTATTAATTAATTATGCAATCTTTAAACAGACGATCTATGAAGACGAACCTGATTTGTCCACCTGCGCACGAACAATGAGGACCAAAGCGAATATTGTCATCAAGGCGAATAAGATCTTCATAGTGATAGAGTGTTTGTCTCTTGACTGGTGTTGACTGATACCGTATTGCAAATGAAACAACCGTTTTATACTACCATCGTTATTGAAATGAGGGGAAATCCAAACTGGAGATCGATTACGAAAGTGTATGTACGAGATCAATATTTTCACAATTAATTAGAATAAAATCAGTGAGATGTTCACTTTACTTGTCCAATACGCCGGCCGATGGACCTGTAATATTTGTACTTCTGTTATGTACACAATCACACCTCCCCGAGAAAGGTATATCTGTTTCACAGACAAAAGGTACAGAAAAGCTACCTAGTGTCAAATGGTACCCTATGGTGGCGTTTTTTATTTTTGTTGGTAGTAACTGCGCAATCACTGATCGCAGTCTTGGCACAGTCTTTTAAAAGACCTTTGATATATGTTCATCGGTTTATAAAAATGAGAAATTTACAAAATAACGAGTAACGAGTAGTTTCCCTCGGTTCGACTGTTTCTGAACACAGCGTCATTTAAAATGATTCAGCAGAACGTGAACTGACATCTGTTGAGTTTTAATTATCAATTAAAAACAGTGATAGATAATAATACAAATTTATTAAATAATAACCAGCAATTTATTAAAATTGCTCTTGTTTTCGCATGTGGGAAGTAAAGCATGCTTGCAGTCATTAAAGCAGATGATTCAATTTTTAAAATCACGCTGAAATCGCTTTAACAAAAACAACGGAAGTAAAGTGAATGCTGGTTGAGGTCCAGGTTCGCTATGGACCGAAGCGGCTGCTAGCTAAATGCCAGCAATTCTCACTCGCAGAACCTATTAAGCTTGTAATGAAGCGAAGAAGACTTCTTCTATCATCGGTGTTAACAAGATCGCTAGTAAGTTGAAAACCCTCAGGTTTTCTCCTCTGAAAGAGAGGAAAGCAGGTACAGAGAAGGCTCATTCTCCACATCTCTACAGCTTCTACAGAAATCTTTTGAAGGTACACCGACTCTATCAGGCCGTGCCCAGTATGATGACCGGTATCAGATCCGGAAAAAATTTGTTTAGTCGCTTGGGACGTTATAGCACTTGCCCACCTAAAATTTGCTCTTTCGAATGCATCTTGCTTTAATTTAAGTTTGCTTGCAGCGATTGGTATTTTGTGTAGCAAAAAAGGTATAGGTATTTCACGTTTGGCATACAATTTCCTGAAATATCCTTATGCACTCGCACCCAATATAGGTGATAGTTAAACTGTTCCCCCATCTCTGAATGAGAAGATCGGCAGTCCATAGCTACCTTCGAATTCTTTGCTGAGGGCAGTGGGTAAAGCAAACTATACTGAGCCGCCTAGCCCGCAATCCTGTGGCTGCTAGTCCCGTCATTAACAATTTTTCTGCTAAATATCCTATATCCATGTCCATGCTTTAATTTAAAGCGCAGTCAAAGTGAGGTCTTTAAGGACTTTTTAAAGTCTCCATACGTTTGTTAAATAGTAAACACCTTGTAAGCTCTAATCGAGCAACATTTTTGTAGTTAGTATACAAACAAAACAAACCCCTACTCAATTACAGACGTCAATTTATTTTATTATAAATAATTCGTAAAGCTGTACCCAATCTAACAGCATCAATATGCAACTTACAAACATGCTCTTCTACATGCTTCTTTTGAAATGAATCTGTTATCATTGCCATCGCAGCCGCCGAAAAAGAACAACTCGCAATCCTCTCCGTTGAAGAAGAAACGTGGAATTGCGGCACGACAAGGTCCTTGATATTTTGGCAAAGCGCACACTTTAAAGAAACACATTTTCAAATGGGAAATGAAAGTAAGTACTACATTTCTTTATTAAAATATTTATAAGGAAAGCAGTTATGTACCTGATCTGTTAGAGTAACCGCTAACGACGAGACTTACAGCCAGGATTATCATCAAAGCGAATAAAAACTTCATCGTAACGTATTGTTGAAGCGAATGGCAGAGTTTTGGATGTCTATTGCTTACCGGTTGTAGTTTGCGCTGCGACTGACAACTTTCAGAATTTTCGGAATAAACATTACCGGATATTAATGAAACAACACAAGCTTAGATAAATTACAATATGCAAATCAAAACCCATTTACTGTTTGGATGGATTATTATCCAACTAATAATGTACGTTATATTCAACTCAACGTTATAAGAGTACCTAGTTGCAACAATAAATAATTAAAAAGGTAGAGACGAAAAACGGAAGCATTACGTGCTTCCATCTAGATGTGAGATATCGCACAAGGCATTCTCGTTCATTTGTAATTGCTTAGCAAATACATAAAAACTTCACAAATATTATGAGACAGTCGATTCGAGAACCTCCTCAAGTTGTGCACGTGATAAGAGTCTCCAAAAGCACAGACACATACCATTACGAACACTGGCCGAATAAGTTATAAAAAAATTAATGTCGGTACACACTACGGGCGAAAAAATTACTTTTGTTTAAACAAAATTGACAAGAAGCAGATACTGTGAAATTGGTGGAAATGTCCTTGTGAGACATATTTGTTCGTAGACTTTGGGCACATTCAAAAACTTAGTTATCTTAAGTCGACTAGATTGGTCTGGAATAGATGTAACCTGAACGCAAAAACTAGATTGGTCGGGAACGTCACTTTTCCTACGTCAGCCACATATGCGAACTGTCAACTTAGTACTCAGTCACGAATTTCTTGACTAGATTCGTCGGCTACCCCTCCATAAACGTCAACTGACACAGCTGTACATGTGACCAATCTAGGCCAATCAAAAGTGAGATACATCAAGTCATTAAACTGTCAGACTTACTAAACTAGATACTTGAACGTCCCCTTTGTATTGACAGGGTTCCTGAGCTTCCATACGTTTATGCAGAAATTGTTTTAGAGGCATACTGACTAATTGTTCGTATGTAGGTACCTACGTCACACTGACAGTGCAGCAAATTTTCTTTCGTTAATTTACTGTAGGGCTGTTGTCTGTTCCTTTATTTTTGTAGTAAAAATAGAAAAGACTGTCAAAATGACAGTCGAGGGGATGAATTCTCACTCAGAGAGGAAAACTGTTAAGGAACGCTTTTGTAGTAACCTGTGAAAATTGACAGATAGTTCATAAATGCCATTTATGCCAAATAGTACAACAAATTCAAATCAGCTGTCAATTTTCAGGCAACTGACAGTTGTTTCAATTCTTACGCAAAGAAATTTGTTGAGTAAAAACTTGTAAGAGGGGAAATATCTTGCTCTCTCGAAGCCGCTCTCTTTTACGAAATTTTTCGGGTTGAGGAACGACAATTAATGTCGTTTTCCATTGGGCAAAAAGAAGCGTCCGGGAGAGTCCGGAATCGAAAAAATCACTTCTGAAACCGTTCCATTGGCACAAAAAATACTCTTCTGGTGATTCTGAGAAGAGAAATTCGCTTCTCGATTTGAAGTCAGAATCCACTCAAGAAGCACTAACACAAGTGTAATTTGTGTATTTTATACAAGCCAGCTGACAGCGGTCATAGTTTATTTTTTGGCATTTCACCAACACAAATGTGGAATCAACCAGAAGCAGTATTCTTGTTCCATTGGATTTCAGAATGAGTGAATCCCCGAGTGAAACCAATGGAAAACGACATAAGTAAAATGCGTAAGAATTCGTAAAAATTCGTAAGATTTAAAAGTAAAAGAACGGACCCTGTGTGAATATTTAACATTTATTATTGTTTTTTACTTTTTAATGTTTTGTTGTGCTTTCCAAATAGATAAGTAGGTAATGCCTGATGAAACTAATATGACACCCACATTACCTTGGTCTATTTGTTGCCTTATATGAATTATCAGTAGTTTTTTCTGAGTATACCACGAGGCTAAAAGGTTATCTGTACACACTCAAGCGCACCTTAAAACAAATTTAGTGATAATTCGTTCTAAAACGAAAGAAAGTGTTCCTAGTGTATTATAAATTATTTAAGCCATTGTTTAACGCCAAAAAAACGCATCCTGTTCTGTTTGCAAGCGGAGCTGTGCGCTTTTGGCCTTGGTGTTGAATCGCAGCCACCATACAAGAAGAATTCGCACTCCTTTTGTAAAAAAATGTCTGCTTTTATACAGTTGAAGTTCAAAAGAAATCCCAACAACTATTTCTACAATCACTTAAGCCCCTATTATGGAAGACAACTACAACCAAAACAAGGTTGTCTTTCTCCAATTGGGATTATCGATTACAACTAGTTGTCTGTCAAAGGACAACCATCATCCTATGAGTAGACAACTAATAAAATGGTTGTCTTTTCAGTTGTGTTGGAGTTGTCTTGAAAGTCAAAATCAGTCAACTGCTTTTTATCAGTTGTGTTGGATGGTTTTGGATTTGTTGAACGAAAAGGATCGGCTTTTTAAATGAAAAATGTAAGTAGGAATTAGAATAAAAAATGGATAATAGAATGTGTGTTTTAAAAGATAAAAAATCACGAAACCAGCGCAATTTGATCGGCTGAATTTTATAGGAACAAGCTGATCTGGCCGGGGAAAAGGACAGTTTGGTTCAACAAAAAAAAAAACTATTGACAAATAATGGCAAAAATTAGCTTTAGAGCTCAATAGTATCGGATCGGGCCACCTTCAAGGATTGGAAAATAATAAGAAAGGGTTCGTTTATAATGCGAAATAAGAACTTTTCTACACACAAACATTTTTTGCAGGGTTGGGTACATTACAAGACCAACTTAAAGAAAAAACTGGCCAGCTCTTCGAAGACGAGAATGCAAGCAACGAAGAGAATGTGCAACCGGAAGATCCTGCTTTAGCATTCACATCCGCACAATCTGTAAGAGCACCTAACAGGAGGATACGGCATACGGGTGAAAGAAGAGAGAATTGCCTACCTCAAAACGCAAACTGGGAACCAAGCGAATATGCTAAAAACAATTAGGCAAATCGAAAAAGTGAATTACAGAAACTGTGTTCTAAACATCCAAGTCATCAAAAAATAAATCAAAACTACTTTCCAATGTTTTTAAACTTTTTCGTTTTAATTGCAAATACCCATTTTACTTGGTTCGATTTCAATTTCCACAAATAAATTCACAAAATTGACATTTCGATTTTCAATATGCCCCTAAAAGATGGCAATTTATTTCCTAAAGACAACTGAAAAGAGTTGTCTTGCATAATACGAAAAATTTGTTTGGTTGTCTCAAAGTTGAGTTGTCATTAAGACAACACAACTATGTTGAGTTGTCATCCATAATAGGGGCTTTAATTAATACTGAATGCACGTCCTGTACTTAACCAACTTAGCGTGCGAAACTGGAGACAGGTAGCTAAAGATCGCGCTGGCTGGAGATGCTAGTTGGTTGAGGCCAGGTCCAGGACTGTAGCGCCACCTTAAGTAAGTAAGTAAGTAAGTACGTCCTGTATACACTGCTACAATACTGCACCGTCCTTAAGAACATTTTTTCGGCTATTGCCTGACAACAGAATCATCCAACATGCAGGGGCAGCCTTTGAGAAAATATCGTCCTATGTACCTGTTCTTCACAAAATTATGTAGACGTTGTCTTTTTAAACAATTTGTTTGCTCGTCTCCGTGAATGAATAAGAAATTGATCAAACAAAAATAATAAACAAGAAAGTCTTCTTTTATTTTCATTTAAATCATTTGCCTAACGTTGACCTAATAAATCATTTTACAAACAGAGCTGTTCGCATTCAGCCTTGCTGTTGAATTGGTTTCCATTGCCTCTGCAGCCACCATACATGAAACGTTCGCACTCCTTGCCATTGAAGTAGAAGCTAGGAACCTGTGCGCGACATGGTCCGATTTCTTTCGGCAGTGAACACACTAAAAATAATAATAATAATGTGAATCCAGAATTGAAAAATGGAAACAACCAATTAGTCTTGACACTCTTGGTCTCGATATCGAAACACACCTGAGTTGTCCGCGCGGACGACGAAGACCAAAGCGAAAATGGCTACCAATGCGAATAGGAACTTCATCTTTAAAAATATATTTCTTTTCGTTTGAAGCACTTCTTATGTTAACAACTGTTGTGACAGGACTGATTTGTTTTTGGAAATGTCTCCGTTTTTATACCGCCACTATTATCGCATTATTGCTGCTGCTGCTGCTGCTGATGCCGATAACATTCAACATTTGTACAGTTATGACATTTAGAGATTGCTCTTGACACTAATCTTGCAAAAGATTAGAATAAATTTCACTTCAGTTAAATATACTGAGTGGCAGTACCGAAGGAAGGGGAAAACCGCTGTAGTTCGGATTGTAAAATGTTTCCACTGATCCAATCTATTCTCGGAAACGAAGAAAACAGAACAAAAAACTATGACAAGAGGGCCCAACAAAACCCTTCACAGGGTCCTATAATTTGTAGCCTTTCTCCCAATTTAAAACACGAAATCACTGAATGTTTCCTCAAAAATGATTCCTCACGACACTGTCAATGATCAGCAGCAACAGAGAAAGGTACGAATCGCCTTGTCGAGAGATCAGACATCAGACATAAGTAAGTTTGACTGCCACAGCTTCCCGAGTTACCCTCATAAACTGTCACATGTATACTTGTTCCTTTAAACCAAGTTCATGGTCGTTTCTTGCACGTCTGAACCGTACCAATTTCTTTTATGGGATCCAATAAAAGACAGCAGTTAACAAAAAATCTACACGTTACATTTATTCACAATATGCTTAAATAAAATATGTATAATATATATGTAATTTTACAAAATAAAAGAAAGAAAGAAAACACGAACTTTTGATTTCTATTTTTCGAACAACAAACGTTTCTCTTTTTAAAACATAATAATAGTAGCAATTTATAAAATATAATAAATTCATATTCATTTAACAACGACACAGGATATAATTTTCAATAATAAATCTAGCTAAAAATGGGCTGTGGGTTAATAAATGAGAGTTAGTCTAGCGTTATTGCATGGCGGTTTGCGTGCAGTAAATGACGCCACATTCATATTTAATTTATTTAATTTATGTCAGGGGAATACATTCAAAACACCGCGTACTTTATTAAAACAAACACATATTCCATAGTATTCGATTTCTGTTTTCATTATACAAATATTAACACCTTCTTTGCGGGGCCCAGTAAGACGCCCGTGGTTGTTTGAAGGTGTTGCTCGAATAACGCCAGATCTAGCAGTCAGAAAGTACCCTTCTTATGTGAAATTTACAGATTCTTAAATTGGTTTTGAGCAGGCAATGGACCGGGACTGCGTGATTAGAAGTCCTTGTCCCAACCAGTGGCATCATCTGGTGGTGGACCGTCTGGGTCCGGTGGGTAGTCATCAAAGTTCGTAGTGTCGATGACACTCTTCACAGTTGGTAAGATTGGCGGCTCTAGACTGCGGTTTAAGAGTCCCTCCCAGTAGAAACCATCAAACCACCTGAAAGAAAAATGTTGTTAATGCCGGAAAACAGACCACCTCCGTGACAAGTGCTTACTTGTGCTTCTGGATCTCACTGATTCCGCCTCTCTGGTAGCCCAGACGCTCGGCAGGATTGTCACGGCATAACTTCTTAATAAGATTACTGGCATTGCGGGTAATATTGCGGGGGAACTCGATGGCGTCGATTCCCTTCAAAATTATATTGTATGTGCGCATGGGATCCGATCCAGTAAATGGAGGGGTACCTAAGAAAGGACAATTAGATTTCAAATGTAACACATATTTTATTGTAGGTACCTGTGAGCAGTTCAAACATCAGGACGCCCAACGACCAATAGTCGGCACTAATGTCATGGCCTCGATTCAAAATAACCTCTGGGGCAACGTACTCCGGAGTGCCGCAGAAGGTCCATGTCTTTCGTCCGGACTGCAGTTTCTTAGCGAATCCGAAATCCACCAACTTGACATAGCCCCTCTCGTCCAGCAAAAGATTCTCCGGTTTGAGGTCCCGGTAGATTATGTTGCGCGAGTGCAAATAGTCGAATGCTTCCACCACACAGGCGGTATAGAATCTTGTGGTCGCGTCGTCAAAGTTTCCCTTGTCACGTAGGATCGTCCACAATTCGCCGCCCAGGCAGCTCTCCATCAGCATGTAAAGGTATTTTCGATCCTTAAACGTTTTGTACAGCTTCACTATGAACTGGCAATTGGCCTCGCCCATGATTTCCTTCTCGGACATGATGTGCAGCTGCTGGCGCGTCTCGACAATTTGTGATTTCTTCATCTGTTTGAGGGCGAAGGAGCGTGTCGGGTCGGCTTGAATTTGCACCAACTCAACTCGCCCGAAACCGCCCACGCCCAGTGTGGCAAGAACTCGCAGATCAGAGAGGTTAACGTCACGAAACTGTTCGTTGATCCTGATAAGAGAAGATTTTTGTGGTTAGTTGTAGGTTAGTTAGTTAAAAACTGGGGGTGTTGGGGATTTGTGTGTGACTTACTCAAAGTTCTACTCTGTTTCATCTTGTTTGCAGTTTTATAATAAAAGAAAAGAATTACTTAGCGATTTGACAGGGATCTTCATCACAAATAGGGGTTTGTTTTAAAATAAGGAAGGAATTACCTTCGTGGAGGTTCGTGTAAGCTTCAAAACTGTATTTGGAGGAAACTACTTGTAGATATGTTTTTAAATCAAACAGTGGGGACTGAAGAGGTCTTTCAAATAGGTTAACAACTTCGGAGAATGGGTCCTTCGATTAAATAGCATTTTAAGCTAACAGTGGATGAAGAGATTCTGGGGTAATATAGATTGTAAGCAAAAATGGATTTAGTGGCGAAGAAAGGACACGTAAAATCAACGAATCTCACAATATTGGCTGCCCTTTTTTAAATCAGCAAGTTCATGCCAAGACTCCTACAATTTCTACGACACATTTCGCCACAAACTCCGCCAATGTCTCATCGTAAATCATGATACGTCAAGATTTCTCCCATTTTGCGTAAATTAATCTAAATGCAAGCTGTCTCGCGCAAAGTTCAAAGGCATTTAATTTAAACTCCACGCTTGCGTTAAACATGTTTGCAATAAACGCCAACATCCGCTGTAATGTGAAGCTCTTAAAATAGCACTAAAACTATTTTTAGCAGCCAATATCGAATATCGCACATTTGGAATCAATTTTCGTCTACACTGGTAGAAAGTACAAGTGGACCCACGCTTGTCGTGAAAGTTCAAATGGCAAACACCATGTTGCACAGATGTGCTAATGGAATACTCACTTTTTCCTCTCGAGTGTTCCCTCGTCGTCGTATCGGTGCCGGATCTCGTCCAGATTCGATATGAGTTGGTTGAAAGTCTCCCTGTCGATCACCAGACAGCTGACACCATCTGGCGAGTCACAAATGATGTTGGCGGTACGAAGATCATCTCTGTAAAGACCAATAAACGTTAGAGTTTGAAAAAAATTCAGTTGCAAAACGAGTTACTCACCCTTGCAGCGCCTTTTCGCCAAAGAAGTCGCCCTTGCCCAAGGTGCGAATGAATTTCTCCTCCTGGGCGTCTTGCTGCTTGATGGTTACGCGCACTTGACCTTTTGATATGATGAAGAAAGTGTCGCCGCGGGCTCCTTGGCGCACGATGTAATCGCCCTGTTGGTAGTATGTCTCCTCCAGTACGTCTGATATTTTGATGAGAGTGTCTTCGGGCAGTTTCTTGAAGATGGGCACACTGGAAAAACAACATTATTAGATTTTTATTTGCATTTCCGTATAGGGAGGCATCGAACTCGTCAATGTCGACGCCTGTAAACACAAATGAAGAAAGTTTTGCACCTTGAATTCCTCGCCTCGACGGGTGTTACTCAATTATGGCCGCCGATTGTTTTATTGAGATCGCATTTGGCATTGATCAACACAAATAAACACAACATCCGTGCAATTAGCCGTTTGGCTTGTCTGTCTGACAACTCTGCGCATTGAGACCAATCGGTCATTAGCTTGCGCAGTGAAAGTTCGCCTGTTGCAAGCACATCGCAGTTACAGCAATAGGCTTATTCGATTACTTGTTAAATTTGCACACAAAATTGCCTAATAATCTTGGAGAGGCTTAGTGCCATCATACACGCAGCACGCTCTGCCGCACATGCTTGAGCGAATTTTTTTCAACTGAATTTGGATGTGCACTTGTGTATGACTTTTAATCAATCGGCTCGAGAGCCAGATAATGGTTGCTTATTATGGAATGATTTCACTATTCTTCTAGTGTGTGGAATGGCAATTGCCTAACGCGTACGAATGGTGCGCCGCCGCCGCGCAGAATTTCCCTCATATGCGGAGCAGTACCTCGGCGAGATGCAGTGATCGATCCACATTCGTTCGTTGCCCTCATCATCGCTTGCTAATTGCAGCTTAAGATGATGGCAAACCGCTTGGGCGAGCTTTCTAATAGCCTGATGCGGTGGGTCTTACGCTTGGGTTTGAACCTTTGCGTATAAGTGAAACTGTTTGAAGGCAACTTGAACGGAGTCACTGAGCTTATTCACTTCGAGGGTGTCATGTGCGAAACTGTGGCTTCTGGTGAATTAGGTGTGAATCATACATTTGTGGCCGTGATTGAATTTTAAGTGGATGCACGGATGAGTAATTGGGTGGGCAATTTATTCCCATACAAATCGCTTTTACGTTCAATGTTGGCATGTTAACAGTTAAAGATAACAAGGAGCGGTTGGGGGCGTATGCGCAACTATTTCACTCTTGACGGTTAAGAGGCCCTTCGCAAGTACCCCCACTGAGATTGAGATTGTTAGAAGCTGGTCTGACACACTTTTGTGAAGCATTTTGTAGCACAGCACGCTGAAGTATATGCAGGGCGTTGGCTCCAAGGCCCATACTCTGAAAATACCAACAATTTAATATTTTATAATTTAAACTTCTTTACAGGAAGGCTGACATTGAGCTCTATTACGAGACAATTACGAAGTTTAGAAGCCTTCACCTGATGCACTTTTACCTGTTTTTTTTTTGTTGGTTGTGATTTTAGCTTT
This sequence comes from Cheilosia pagana, assembly GCA_936431705.1. Taxonomy (NCBI): domain Eukaryota; kingdom Metazoa; phylum Arthropoda; class Insecta; order Diptera; family Syrphidae; genus Cheilosia; species Cheilosia pagana. The sequence continues at coordinate 51,549,138 of OW386170.1, read as the reverse complement.
GCTTATTTACGAGTATAGATTGCCAGTAAGAATAATGACATCGTTGAGAAATTCGCATGGCGGTGACACTGACAATAGGCGTGATGCTGATGGATGGGTGATGGAATTCGTATTTCGTACGACGACGGCAAGACAATTTTGAATTTATTTGACAGGGTTTGCCGGAATCGGAAGTTCTATGTCACTTACAACAATCAGTCAACTAACTGCCCCTTCCTTGATGGTTTCTATTATAAAACTTCGTCCAAGTATGCTTTGTACAGGGTGCGCCATCTTCTTTCTCAGTATAATAACATTTCATAACTTTGACGTATACCAAGACATCTTTTTTAAACGTCAATTTAGTACAATTTTAACCATGAATCGCTTCTCACGAAAATAGGGATTCTGTACATTGAAAAGAGGCAGTTGTCAAGTTGTGTTAACTCAACCTGGGGTCGAATCGCGTAAGTTGATTTAACATGCGAAATAAAAACAAAATTCCGTCACGTAATGCTCGTTCACGGACGACGCGATTCGACCCCTGCATATCGTCGAAGATATCGTGGGCAACAAGCAGCGCCTGAAAACACTATTCGTCGTTTGGTGTCGAATTTTATTGAGAGCGGGACAGTGGGAGTTCTTCGACCTGCCGTTCGAGAGAGTGTTGCCGTTTTTTTTCTGCAACGAAAATTTTCGAACGTGTACCTTCTGTTAAAAATGGCAACATTGATCTCCAGATTTGATCACTCCAGGCTTATTTTTGTGGAGTTATTTGAAAAGAAAAGTGGACGCCAACAAACCTTAGATCATTGACGAGCTCAAGACAGACATTCGTGTCGAAATTATCGCCCAGAGATGCTCGTAAAAGGGATGGAAAGCGCAGGAAAAATGGCACATTTTGCTTTGGTCAATATAGATCGATTTTGTATTCAAAAACTAGTTCAAATAAATTGTAAAGGATTAAATTTTGGTTCTTTGGTGACAAACAAATTAATTTAATAAAAATACCAATATAAAAATCGGCTTTTTTTTTAAAGTTATTTCATATTAATAAAATGGCGCACCCAATAGACTTTCTTTCATTTGTTTCCAAAGACCGGCACATTTTTTAAGCGGACTCTTCATAGCTCGTAATCTAAATCATCAGTGGCAATCACGATCATTCCGATCAATCCCATACACACATGGACACGCGGTTTGATTTGAGCTTCGTCTAGCTCCGCGTTTGCTGTGCCTTTTTCCTTCTAAAACATGCTTTTGTACACCTATTTCCATCTGCCTCCGGACATCAAAAGACTCGAGCATACCACTGAATTTTCAGCATAGGATAACAAAAATCACAGGCGAACGTCAGCGGCCGTGTAGCGCATTATTTCTCATTTCTCAAAGATCTTGGTTTTCCCTGATGCCGGTTTAACCTGATCGCCCCCGAAAAATAGTCACACCTCACATTCCATCCGGATCGGATTCACATTACCCCCCGTTTCGCACATGTTTCCTCGCAGACCAAGTCACCAAGATTATCACATAACAGCGCTACTGGTCACTCACCTACTCTGGCCGAGATCTAATTTCATAGTACAATTCCAGCTTGAAACCCAAGAATCCGTGCAACGCCCGACAATTCACTTTTACTTTTCAATCTAAGCTTCTTGAAGTGTGCCATCGGACGTGCAATGAATGAAACCAGGCACTGTTCCAGTGTTTAGTTTGTAACTCGAGACTCTTGGCCGCCCCCTACCGGGCCGGGAGACTTCACCACGAGCGCAACTTTCCTTTTCCATCGATGTAGCAACATTGTTTTCGTACAATAAGCATACGCCCGTATACGCAATTAAATTGCTGGCTGTGGGGTAATAGCCGCCATAAAAAACGGAAGTTATGGGTGAAATTAACCGCAGTGCTAGACAGTAGGCAACATTGGCAAAGCGTCAGTGAAGCAATTGCAATCATTTGGCCAGTTGTCACTGTATGCACAAGTCGTAGCATTTTAATTACGGATTGTATAACACCTAACTGCGGACGGATGGAGGTGCAATGCGTTCGATTTCACGCAACACAAAGTCCCAGGGTGAATCTTTTCGGTCTTCAAGTGCGTATGCATTGTCCACACGTCGTCATAAACGTTTGCCAACTACTGAGTTGGATAACATGGTTACAATTTGTTTACTTGATCAAATAAAACTCACCTCTTGAGGAAGTCCGTGTATTCGGCTTGACGGATCAGCCCAGTGCGCATCATGATCGTCTGGAAACATTGTCGCTCGATGGCCCATAGTTTGCACTCGGTAATGGCGGTTATGGTGGCCGTCCGCTGACAGTTGTAGAGTATTGCCAACTCTCCGAGTACCTTTGCTCCGGTAAGCGTCGACAAATATTTACCTTCACGCGAGACCTCGACACGTCCCTCTGCAAAACAAAGAAAACAAGACCGCAATTAGTCATGCACAACATCAGTATATATCAGAAGCCACAAGACATAGATAGCCTTAGCCATCAGTACCAACAAAGAAGGTTCGCTTCGCCATCATAGCCAAATGTCAAAGTTTGTGGGGGGGGGAGAAAAACGCCAGGCCAAACCTGTGTGATTTCACTCGAAACGAGTTTCTATTCCGTGACGTCTGACGCCCGTTGATGGATCTGCGCTCCGCGGGAGTGCGCCACAAAAACCACAAGCAATGCGGCTGTACATTCCTCTGCAGATAGTCCAGCGCCCAGCATCCACAGTGCATACGTCATTGCATAGTGTATCTGTTCGTTTCTATTGCCATACAGCGATACAGTGTGTAGAACGCGAAATTTCTCCCCTAATTAGAATCATAAGCGAGCCAGCAGATGGATGTGCCTGCGATTGTGATCCACTGGCGTGTAAACGTTATGTTTCAACTAATGAAAGCCATTAAAACTAATTTGCACTTGGCGTGGCAGCGAAACGAGGAGAGAAGACCCTAAAACATGGAGCATTGTTAAGCCGGCTTTAGAGGTCGTTTCTTTCCATGTTCACACACAAAGTTGGTTCGCTATCTTGAATGGGACAGCAAGACTGTAGATGCTGCATCTCAAATGGGGACGCTCCAATTTGTGTGTCTTAATTGGAATTGTGAAATGTGAACTCTTTTTTTTCATAATTCACTTGGCGAATAATTATGACAGTGATACCAACGGAAAACAAAAAAGTGAATGCCTGGAAAATTCATTTTAATAATTGCTTTTGTAATCAGATCGGTGACAAATTAGATCGTTTGACAGATACACCATTTGACACTATTCGCCTAAGTAGTTGGAAGTTGTAGCGCAAGGTTCTGCGCAGTCTAGCCGCAGACCTTCTTGTTTTAAATGGGCATTGGGTCACTGATTTATCGCAGTTGGCACTTTTGTGGTTTCTCGGTAATTGCGACAAATATGTTCGTATAGATAACGTTTGCATTACCGAAATTAAACCGCAAATGTGTGAAGAGATACAACTCGGGAAAGGCGATGTGGCATTACTCACTGACTGAGTCAAAGGCGGCAAGCGAAACTCAAGTTTGAACTTCGGAGTTCAAAGTCGCCGGCCTGCGAAGGCTGCGAGCATTACGCCACATTTGGGTGAGTTTCATGTAGGCGGCAGACTATTACTCGGGTGTCGAAAATATATATTAAAAATGTATAGCTATGCATTATCAAACTTTAAAGGAGGAAGAGGTTTATGTGAAGATCTTGGACTTTTCTTATTACTTTATTTGATTTTAAGCCTTTTCCAAGTTTCGGAAAGCTTTGAATAGGAAAAAAAGACGTGGAAATATGTACAGAAAATCTGTTCTCTACAAATAATAAAACCGTAGAAAAAAAAATGCCTTACCACGAATCACGCAGAAACTACTGGACGGATTTTGATGAAACTTGGCATAGTGATTGCTTATGTTCTGGGTCGGGACTTAGGATACTTTTTAACCCGGAATATAACTTGATTTTTACAAAATAGTAAAAAAAAAAAAACGGATATATGTAAGGAAAATTCTGTTTAAGATATAAAACACCCCCCTGAGTTGTCCTGAAGCTGAGCAATGTTCAAAGCAATTATTCAAAACATCGCCCACAATTTTTCTCCAGTGGATACCATTGCCAGTAGTCATGCAGCAGCGAGTGTCGTTGCAGTAGTGTTATGTCCGCGCTCTAACGTGATCATGTCGTCTCTTTTCAGTGCACACATTCAGGTTGAACACATTTTTTCGGGTGTTGTTCACTGTGATAAGTTTTAAAATGGGCTAGTGGGATTCGTGTGTCATGTTGTTTCACTCTGTTGCTTCCTTTTCGTCGACATTTGAGGTGGGTAAGAGGGAACTGCCAGAAATTTGCGTAAATCTTTTTTGTGTAGATTTTTTAGTAGGAATTTATATTATGTTTTTATTGACTTAGTTTTTTGTTTTATATTGCTTTGAGAAAGGTCCAAGGGTAGGACCGTATTTATAAAAAAACTGTTCGATGTAGTTCGGTTAAATTACTTTTTGTTTTAAAAATGGCAGGCGGTGAAAGAAGGCAAGGGTCAGCTTGTCTGAAATATTTTTATCACATTTGATCGGACCACTTGTTGACAAGCACTTCGCTTGGAAATATTTTCAACTACACCCAAAATTCAACAGCGGATCCATCTTATTCATTGGTCAACTTAGTTCTGGACAGTCAAGTCTCCGTCTCAGTCTCAGGAAGTGAACCTGCAAGCGTTCCGCCTATCTCCTATGCCTAAAAAATTCATTCTCAGCCACCAATTGGCAGTAATTTCCAAACATTACGCTCCTTGATCGGATACGTAAATCTGCATTTAGTCTGGTTTAACCTGAGACTATCCAATGGTTAAGATTGTGAATAATGGAAACAACTGCCAACTAAAACGCATTTCCTCAACTTCATCAGAGAACGTCCGATTTAAGAAATGTGAACAAACTTTTCAGCGGTCATCAAGGCTATCTGGATCTAAAATTTGTATTCAAATGAAGCCAAACAGAGTTGAGTGATGAGAGACGGAAGCGAAAACAATTATAGTGCAACGCAGTCAACAGCCAGCAGGGCGTCCGCGTCAGGCGATTAGTCTTCCGTGCCGTCATTAAGAGATCGGAAGAGAATACAGTGAGTTGGTGATTGTAACTGCGGCATAACCATATTTATCATTGCCATTTCCAAGACGACCAACTTCTTGAGTTTCGGTATATTTTAAGCTTCGAAAATGCATGCCTACCTCAACCTTGGCCATGAGTTGAGGCAGTGATGAATAATTGATATTTTACGCATAGAGTCGTTAAAAAAAAGGTGGGACATCATTAAATTGTGTGCCTTGTGTTGTCCAGTTTTATTAATTAATTTATCTCCGACTTAAAATGTTGCGGGGAATGCAATCGAAAAATGAAAATTAATTCAGAATCCACGACGCATTGTTGTCGCGCAAGCAACATTTTCAAAAGAAGTATCCATGATGCAGTCAATTTCAGACAACACCTAAATCTGCAACAGATTAAAATTACTATTTTTGCACACAGTTAATATTGGAGGAATCTGTGACAACAAAATGCGTGGTCAGTATATTCAATTTTTTTCCACCGCTCGGTTCACAAGCAAACACTTAAAACACAACACCATGGCCACCCCGAAGCGTATGATGCTATCACTATCTTAAATAGACTTGGATAAAAAAAGCTGCGCCTGCATAATTAACGCTTGCAGATCTAGTCACATAATCTTTAAATTTTCAATCAGATACTGTGATCTGAGTATTTTTCTTTTATAAACAAATTCAAGACAGAAACCAATTCAAAAATTTAATTTCAGCAAATAAAGAGTTAAACCAAATTTGTATTTGGTCTCCCACACAAGTCAGGCAGATCCTCTACGGTTCGAATTTTCGACGAGCACAACAATTGTGGTAGTGCTCGTGCGCTCAAAGGGTTTTAAATAAATAAATAAATATTTTGGCGCGACAGGTCTGTGGGACCCAAGGGTAAGCTTCTCACAATCATTCGTTTCGTGTGAGTTTTCAATTTTTGGGACGAATGGAAGGGATCTACAATTTTACGTCGAGTCCAAACAGCGAATTGAGGTTCTCTGCGTTCTTCGACTAAGGGACAACTTCAGGAAGAAAGTATGTAATGTACTAAACGATTAAGCTCCAACTGATGATCCTCGACATCTCGACAGGAGAAACATCTTACAAATGGAAACACTTTAGGCTAGCAGCTCTGTCTTGCCGTTTCCTCGTTGTTACTTTCTATGGTAGTAGTTGATTTTTGTTATATTTTTAAGGCAATTTACAACGGACCTGGATATCAATATCAGGTACCCTGAAAAATATTCGCATTCGTAAAATACGACAAAAATAAATCACCAAGTTTGCCGACGCACGCCCAGAGAGCAATGTCATAAACGGATCAATTTATATCTAAATTTCAGCCATAGAACTTAAAACTATTAAACAGCGTTAACTGATAGTTTTCGATATGCATGTCGACGAAAATTATTTCAGTTGGTATTTTTTGTCTACTCAAAAAGTTTTTATTTATTGACATCTGGATATTTCCAGATCAGCGCTATTTATAAGTCGACCTTCGTGCTGAGCAATCAAAGAGACAAATAAAACAAAATATCAAAACAAACTGACTAAAAGCGGCTGTGTATAGAAATTGATACTGTCTTTCCTAAAAAAAATACTACCAATGTGTGTAGCTTCCGTGGATTTATCTTATCTTGCTGGCTGGCTTTTTGAAGAATATGTTTATTAACAGTTTGTATTTGGCGCCGTTTCTCTTTTGCAAACAAACTATACTGTGTCCTACCGTAATTGAAAGCTGTCAGTGGTTAACTAATAAAAGTCATTCTTCCCAATAACCACTATGACCAATTGCTAAATTGGACATCTAGTTTCAAATTACATTTTGCCCTAGCGAGGTATCCGTCGAAACCGAAAATTCTCCGATTTTATACGATTAGGAGAATTTTTGCTTCGAGGTATTCTTCCGAACAGCTAGTCGGAATATTTTTCCGATGTTTTGTAACCCATATCGGCGAATTGCGATGTAGTGCATTATTTAGTTAAACATTTTGACAGCTGGGTTCCGATATCCTCCGACAGAAATTGGTTGCGGAATTTATTTACGATTTGTAGTGAAACGTTTTCTTTTACGACAGCGGATACCTCGCTAGGGCCGAATATTTACACCAAAAGTTGTTTTAGCGGTAAATGAAAAATCATAAATAAATAAACTTTGGTATGAGTTCAAATGAATTGCAAAAGAGATGAACATAAACAAACAAGCAAAATACCTAAATCTTCCCATATACCGAAAAAGAATTTATAAGACTTGATGGACCTTAGTCTCGATACAGATAAAATGGGTAAAAATCATATCAAGTGATTAATTTAGTTATTTGGTGTTGATTTTTGAAATAGCAAGAAATGGCAGTACCGCGAATTTCCTAAAAGTAACTGACTTTGGCAAATATTTCTCAGTGAGAACCTGCTCGGTTCCTAAGCGTGGGGGTTCCCGGTTTGATCCCAGGAAATATACAAATAACACCACACAAGTTTACAGCCACCGACCCACCTTTCATGAATAGACGTTAGCGAGTTCAAGCTGGAGCAAAAGTCATCACCTACTGCTATGATTTTGCAAATGGCGGCAAATGTCAATTCTACTTTTACACTTGTGAAATAAAATAAAAATAAATACGTGAGAGGTGGCGCAGTGGAAAAAAACCTTAAGATGTAATTTGGCCCTTTCGGGATTCGAACCTGGAACCCCTCGCTTAGTAGCCCAACGCACTACCACTAAGCCACTGCGCAGACTTGTGAAATAAACAAGTACAAAATACAAAGTGGAACAATTCGTCGGTGGTGTTGTCGCAGCTTGAGCTTCGGTCGCTAAGAAATGTAGGTCTGGGGTCGAATCACGTCGTCTGTGAACGAGCATTACGTTCACGGATTTTACATGTGAAACAAAAACAAATTCTGTCACGTAATGCTCGTTCACGAACGACGCGATTCGACCCCTGGCCGGTGACAGAGCAGCCCTTCTGCTGATAATATCGCAGCTGTGGCCGAAGATGTTGCAGAGGACCCCGGAGAATGGACCAGACGACGTGCCACGCAATTGAGCATCAATCTTTAGTATTTACAGAGAATTTTAGGAATGGTGAACATGTGGTTCCAATAAAAGTAAAGCACACACTGCACGAGCCACAATTGGCTGCATTTCCGGGTCGCCTTAGCTCTTTTTGGTGGTTTACACTGGACGGCAAGATCGACTTAATTAACCGTTTAAAATTTATTTTTGTGGGTTTTTTTAAAGATACGTGTCAATGTCAACAAGCCTTCATAAAGCCCTCAAAGGGAATATTCGTCAAGAATGCGAGGACCTATCGCCGGAAGTTCGAGCAAGAGTGATGGAAAATGCCATAAAATGGTCATCGGTTCTGGCGCGGCCACTTAGCCGATACCATTTTCTTGACTTATTGAAAAAAAACTGAAGGAACCAAAGTTTTTCATTCAAAAACAAAAAAAGGTGGCAGCCAATAACATTGGGTGTTAACTTTAACGCCACCTTGAACAAATTTCCAGCGAAAGCGTTTCAAACTTATCCATTTGGATACGGACTTTGTGCCAAATGGACTTGAGGAAATTTGTATTTTGTAATTACTATTTTTAAGGCCAATGCACTTGGCTAAAACATTGCAGCACACATCACCCCTACGACAGTAAACAATGGCTTTCATTATTCATTCATATAAAAGTCGAAAACTAACAACAAATAATGTCAACATTACTGTCAAGATTACGACACTTTGTCGCTGCTCTAATAGTCACCACGGGGGGGATACAAATACAGATGTACAATGTACATTTATTCAAAAATGACTCAATCAACTTTTTGGTCAAAACTCAGCTTATTGATGGAGTACCACCTGATTGCGATGACTTAGTCACGAATCGTTGATTTCGTTAGACTCATTTTTTTGGAGAAAACAAAATACCATATGCAATACAGGTCTCGCATTCGCCATCGGCATGATAAGCCAATTCGGAGCCGAACTTCAAATTTTGATCACGAGTTTTTGCTAATACAAAACGAGTCGCATCTCACAAAAAACAAAGAAAAAAAAAAACACCTCCAACCAGTTTGGCATTTAGCTATATTTTTAGTGTCACTTTCAGAGAAGAGTGACAGGTTTTCATTGCGATTTTCCAGCGAGATCCGTTAGTCGTTACCTCATAGTTAGCTCCTCTTGCAGTTAGGCTTTAATTACGCTAAGAGCTGATCGTGCCTGCGATCGCACACAACGAGCCAACAAACTGATTTATGTTGCAGATAAAATGTTGACATTTAAATGCCACGCAGACGGGGATTGAGTGGATTCCAGTATTCAACAAACGCATGCAAATTCGCGTAGAACATGAAGCGGCACCCAAAAATAGTTTTTCTACGAGCGATCGCGCGCAAAAAACAAAAGTAAAAGTTGAGACGCTGTCCCACATTCGAATGGCAAGCGCGATGGGGGAACGAAAGTCGACTATTTCTGGACTTTACAATCTGACGAGGGTGTGAAACAATTTTTCGAATACCTACCAGCTATACCGGTTTCGGACTTAGTTTGGCGAATAACCTGATCGGCACGGTACAATATACAACCAACAATATGACACTGGGTGATGTCATTGACAGAGGCGGCGAATATACACACTTACCATCATCTCGGTAGTCGTCGGTGCGGATGGTCTCTATGTCCTGGTCTTTGAGCAGGTTTCCGGTCCTTCGCTTCCGCGCGTACGTGTGGACAGGGACGATTAATCGCGGCCGGGGTATACTGAACTGGTCGTCGGAGTTATGGGTGCTGTTGGAGGACGAACTTCCGGGTTGGCGACGACAACGATTCTCGTGCAGAGTTAGCGCGCCGAAAGAGCTCTCCGCCTGCAACTGCAGTGATGGATCGTTTAGGTTTGTGGTCGAAGCGGTCAGTCGTGCCCTGCCGGCCATTTGGCTTGGTTCCAGTTGGAGTTGTGACTGGGAGTGTAATTTATTGAGCTGGTTGGTCCTGCCGGGGACATTTGTCCGCGGAGGCGGTTTGGGTGGAGTTCTCGCAGAAATCTGATCATGGACGTCGGTTTGGAGTGTCACGCTTGGCACTCGGACGCTTTTCGCCCGCAGTATAGATCTTGGCTTCACCGCAGGAGGGTTGCCCCTCTGAGCTGCCTTCGGAAAGCCACCCTCCTCTTCGTAGTTTCCATTTGAGCTAATCCTAGTATCACAGTTTCGAATGGGCGGAGGTGGCGGCATCACCTTTTGCCGGACCGGCTGGGTGGCGATCACCTTCTCCTGGGCACTCTCCGGTGGAAGGTAGTTGGCGGCCGGTTTCCGAGTCTCAGTCTTCCACATTTTTCTCAGATCCTTTATGTCTAGGGTGCTGCATGCGGAGGATGGTTTCGGTGAGTACACAACTGTGTGCGACCTGCGCAGCCCCTTGAACGGCGGTGGTTCACAATTTTCCGACACTGGCACCAGCTGCCTGGGGCGTTGACGCTTCTCCGTCGGATCTACCACGTAATGATTGCCCGTGCTCTCCCTGTTAGAGGGGGGGATTGTCATTTTTGCTGCTAAACTGTCGTTAGCTTCAATAAGTTCGTCCCACCCGGGGTACTGCTTGCGTGGTTTGCGCCTCAACGTGGACGGCTTGTATCCGTTGAGATCCTTTATTGCTTTGACGATCCCCACGTCCTTGTTCTGCTGCTCCAAGGCTCGGATTTGCTCTAGAGTCATTTGGTATTTGCTCAACACTGACACGCCGTCATTCAGGTAGCCTTTACCTGCTGGCTGGAGCGGTTCAGCGTTCACCGTGTTTATGCTCTCGTGCGCCTGCAGCCAGTTCGCCTCGTACAGAATGCCCATCGCATTGGACTGATCCAGGGAGAGACTGGCGTCCACTGCCTTTCCCGGGTATCGCTTGATCCGCATTTTCGTATCTCTTATACCTCGTCGGCCAGTACCCAAATTCTACGTTAAAGCTGCAATAAGAGTTATGCGGTTGTTTAAAAAAAGTTGTACCTTCGCCTGCGCTTATGTCTGTGGGCTTCTTTGTGTACTTGCTGCGAATAAAGTAGGTAACCGCCATGCGAATAAAGAAGGTGAACAAAATCTTTGGCAAAAACATTTTTCTTGTAGCTTTTCCCATTGGACCGTGAAGCGGTGGATCATATTGCAGGTAAGAATAACTCTTCGCTTCAACACACCACCGACGAAGACGTTTATTCCGCCATCGGAGGGGAGTGAGTTGATGTCTGAGATTATACTGGGAGGTCAACGTTGACAGTCATATGGTAATGTTGTTGTTTTCATACTCCTAGCATGAGTAATGCTATCGGTTATTGTTTCTTTGCGCAAGTGAGCTGCTTCAAGACAACCTTCACACGCAAAACAATTGCGAACGGCCCTCATTGCGAGTTGCGTAAGCGCGAGTCGAACGATTGCCACTGGACGATGTTTTACATGAATGGCGGGGATTTGAAAACAAACAAATTAAATACGAGTATGTGTAAACGAATGGCGCAAAGAAAACGATAAGAAAAATGCCTAGGGCTGAATTTTTATCGAAACTGATCTGATAATAGCGGGGTTGATTTAAGGGCAATGGACTGTCCTTCCTTTAGGTTGGGCCAGCGCAATAAATTCCAATTTTTGGATAAGATAGTCAGTTGCCGTATGCCGCTATAAGTCAGAGCGGTAATCGAATTGTTTTGGAAGTGAAAAATCAGCTTACAAGAGGGGCTGTCACACGAAGTATTATCCGAGTATTATCCGACATCCCTGCAAAATCGGATAGTCTTGGCATCTACACCTGATTTTGACAGGCCCTTCTATATGTTGTACCCTGACAGAGAGGATTGGCATACTGGAACTTGTTTTCAAGGGGAAAAAAGATCTCATTATATGCTGATAGTTGAAAAACCAGTGAGGGTTCGGGGTCAGGTATACACTCTAGTGAGTTGGACCTTCCAATGGCCCATAGGTTCTGTCCATACTCAAAGCTGCGTAGCTACTTAAGATGAGTAAATGAATACCCAATAAGAATATCGCCATCTACAATGACAGTCAAGTTGAGCTTAAGACGCTGTAGTCACAAACCACCAAGTTTGAGCTTTGTTAGGAATCAGGGTTCAAATCGCGTCGTCTGTGAACAAGCATCACGTTCACGTTGGGTTGATTTTGCATGTGAAACAAAAACCAATTCCGTCACGTAATGCTCGTTCACGGATGACGCGATTCGACCCCAGATTGTGTTGGGTACCTGTTCCTTTTGTTATTTAGGGTAACGAAAAGGGCGACGTTATGGCCAAGGAACCTTTATAGGTAGATACTTAATAAAGTTTTTTTTTTCAATTGAGACGGAACAATGCTGGAACCCTGTGGCGGTCTGGTGGTTCTAGTGGCGTCTATCTATTTATTCAGTCAATGATACCAAGGTTGGAATGCATCCACAAAAAAAAAAGTTTTTTTTGGAGCGGATTTTGGGCCGGCGCGGCAGCGTCATTGGTCCGTCTTTTTTTGAAAATGACGGCCATTATGGACATTCTGTGAAAAATTTGAGGGAGTATGGTTATCTTTCGCAGATGTGACGTGGACTGGCAACCAAGATCGTGCAATTTGACCCTGTAACACTTTTTCGTGCGGGGTTTCTTGACGAAGCCCGAAGAAACCGATGTACTTAAAGCCAATATAACCAGTGGTATCGTTTAAATTGACCTGGATCTATGCACCAAAGTTGTAAAAAAAATTAGAACAGTTTGAGCTGTGACTCCATGAGAAATTTAAACGATGTTACATTCCATATGGCTCTGGGTACGCTAGAAGGATTCTCTTATCCAGAGTGGTCAGTTCAATACTATGATATATACGCTGCACCGGTCTGGGCAGGGGCTCTTACAACGAAAAGAAGGAAGCTCTCGTCAGCATACAGGCTCTGCGCAATAAGAACAATAAGCGGATTCCGAACAATTTCGGACGAAGCAGCCTGCGCTATTGCGGGACATACTCGCAAACGAAATGCAAAGGATCTACCTTAGGCTAACAGTCAACAGGCAAGATGTCATGAACCATAAGGAGCAGAATAAAAGAAGAAGAAAGGGCAACATCTATAGCACTGTGGCAAGTCCGGTGAGATAACACGGCAAAAGGCAGATGGACCCAAAAACTAATCCCAAACATCGAGGTCTGGACAAGAAGAACGCAGTTCCTGTCCTGGTACGGCGGTTATCGAAGTTATCTTCACAGATTCGGCCTCTATGCTTCGAATGCCCAGATGAAGAAGAAGAAACGGAGCACGTAATGTTCTACTGCAGACGATTCAATTTCAGGAGGAAGAGTGAACTTACCCATTCCACAGCGTATGCTGAGCTCAGAAGACGACGTACAAAACGAGCTAAGAAGAGCCGAAAGACTAAGAAGGGTCGAAGTGGCAGACGTAGATGACTTAGCATGAGTTGCTAACCAGCCCCACGAAGTAATACAGTCCCGCGGGGAGAACGGTAGAAGAGTACAGGGGTGTGGTTTCATACGGCGCCAGGCACTGGAGAAACATATCCCGCGAATCGTGAGTGCTAGGCTAGTAGCATGCGCAACTAGTATATTTTGAAGATTAAACACCCTTTGGACGCAACCAAAAAAAACATACCACATGTAATGACAGACATGGACCTTTCAAATAAAGAAAGGATTTCGTTAACACCTCACACACAGCTTGTTTTATTCTATTTTAACATCGATCTGTCGTTCTATTTGTTCTGATCTCACAGCCCTACGCAACCCAACCTTACCCAACCTTTAACGACATTCATCAGAAAGTGACGAGATGTTAAAACCCTGTATTTCATTGTTTACATCTGACCTATTCACAGTCATGGGAAGCCTGAACATCATCGGCGTTTTTATTTCTTTAACTTCGGACTTCGGACCCATGTAAATGACCCGTAAAACACGGCACAATACGAAAAATTGTACCTTTCGTTGAAATCTACTTACATGTCGTCCGAAATTCAAGCAAACGTTATTTAACTGCAAAAAGGTTTCTGCATAAAAATTGTCTTATTGCGCAATTAGTACCTACTCATGCAATTAGTTTTTTTTATGAAGGTCACAGTGGTACTTAAATTTTGAAACACATTCAGGGTAACTATCCACATCTGTGAACTGTGACACAATGGGGATATCCACACTTCAGTCAAAACTGCTCAGAGACGCGAGAATGTCTCGTTAACGACAGAACGGCTGAGTGCTTCAAGGCTGGCCAATCAATTTTAAATGCGTTATACAATTCGCAAAGAATAGGGTTCCTTTTCAGTGAGTATATTTTTAAGTAACTAACTAGCTATTTGCAACGCAAGAACGGACAGAGTTCGTAACAAACTTCGTGTTCAACAGCGCGTACGATACAAAATTTTATATAACAATTCTTGGACTTAAAAGAAGACCAAAAATTGGGCACAAATGGAGAACAGCGAAAGTAATTCGAGGCAATTTCTCACACAATATGCAAATGGCCATCTTGTAAATATTCATTAGCGGATTTATTCAAAAATCACGATCACGGTGCCGGGTATTGATGAAAACGTGAACATGGACAAAGCTTTGACTCGATAAAGCAAGTTTTCATGTGGGAAAATTGAGACAACTTAGCCGCTAATGAAAAGCTGAGTCAATAAGTTGGATGGGTAATTACAGAGCTTTCAAAATGAGTAGGTACGACGAACATTGATTGCTTATTAATCTTTTTCAACTGGAGGTTTATATTTTGTTTAACAAATAGAGAAACAAATTATGGCCAGCGTGTGCTGCATACCGCGGGCATAAGCCACAAACCAGCAACTACAACGGAAGCAGTTCGAACATATCACTGGTTCTTTGTCTTCGAGGCGGAATTGGCTAAGGTGATAATTTTCGGGCTGGAAAGAGTCATTACAAAAGCAAGGCCTGGGGTCATACGCCAACTTTTTATTTATTTATTTAGATTTATGATCAAATTGGCCATCATCGGTTTATGATTGTTAAGCATCTTTACACGATCAACCGATTTATAGATCAGTCAAAAGCGGATATAACAAAATTGATCGTCAACGGTTGCCTAAGCCGATTCCACCCCAGATTATAAGTAATTTTGAACAAGTTAGTAAGGGATATACGATATACATACGACCTCTCCGAACCACCTCAGCATATAAAGGGTTTTCCAATTAGAGGTGTTATTTTGAATAGCCCGCTATTTCGGTATCTGGCACTTTTGAAGCTGTTATTTTTTGACATTTGACAAGTAGAAACTACGCCACTAAAAATGGAACGATACACGCTTCAACAACGCACTGAAATCATAAAAATTCTCGACAAAAATGGTGAAAATTTTGCAGTCACAGTTCGCAAAACTAAAGCATTTTTGGGTCGTTGTGAAGCACCTTTTTGGACCGCAATACAGAAATTGGTGGAAAAATTCGAGCTGATTGGAGCCTTGTAATGCATGAAAATGATCCCGAATTCCATCGAAAAATCATCTTGACTGATGAGGCCCATTTCCACCTCGGTGGCTACGTCAAAAAGCAAAATTGTCGCATCTGGGGCTCGGAAAACCCAAGAGTTATTGTTGAGAAGCCTCTCCATCCTCAACGTGTGACTGTTTGGTGCGGTTTTTGGTCCGGCAGGGTCATTAGACTAGACCTTACTTTGATCAACAGTTACGGTGAATGGATTGCGCTATCGAGATATATATAAGTAATTCTGGACAAGTTAGTTAGGGATATACGTCTTCATAACTGCGAAGTATTTCCCACACGACCTTTCCGAACCACCTCAGCATTTATCTTATTTCGGCAGCTTGTAACGAGTGAGTAGCACGTACTTTGTGTAAAAACCTACTGCCCACGCCATATACTAAGTGTCTACTTCAAAAGCCAAAACTATGAAACATCAAACAAAAACAGCTTGTTAAAAAAGAGCTCAGAATGCTGAAGATTCAAAAACAAAAATGTTATAGATGGAGATGTTAGACTTTTTATTGCTATCGTAGTCACGAGGAAAAATCAAACGCCACGTATTTTTACAGCAAGAAATAAAAATCCAAAAGTTTTAGTACTTCCATAAAAATGTACCTGCATCAAGACTAATTTTAGAAACCTAAACAAATGCAGTACTTATGCATATGAAAAGGAATGATGCTGGAATACTATTTTAGATTCCTGGCGCAACCAGATTCCATTTTCACCTTACTTGACCAGATTTTCCGAGTCCAAAAACCATTAACAGTCAGTGTAAACATTTATCGTTGCGAGAAATGATTTTTGAAAAATCTATTCGTTGATTGAAAACAATTAAAGTCGGAAATACATTTTCGGAAACAACGAGTGTGTAGGAACATTTCAAAAATAAAATCACATTTTCGGCCAGTGACACTGTGAGTATGAATGCGTCTTTGTTTTGATGCTAGAGTCGATAAAAAAAAAGTCCATACACCTAGCAAAAAAGTGGGCGGTCGACTGTTTTTTGTTACTTTTTGTTTTTTATATTGGGACCAATAACACATTTAAGCTTCCTTAAAATTCCATGGCCTACTCGTATGTACAGAACTCAGTGACAATCGGAAAGGAGCCATGTGGTTTGTCAACCAAAATTAAAGTGGGGACGTTCAAGAATCTAGTTTTATAAGTCTGACCAGAGACAAACCATACTGAGACCCCCAACTCGCAATCCTCTTGCCGCTGGGCCCCTCAGTTTTTTTCAAAATTTTAGCCGTTGGGCATCGGTGTTATATCAATCAGAATCTGTGTGACATGGAAAAACATACAAAAAATAAAAAAAAATGCTACCAACCTTGAAAAAAATGCTACCAATCGTAGTGGATATGATAGAGTTCGGGAATACTAGCTTTTAACATAAACATTTTAAACATATGAACACTTATTCCTAAAAAAAATACCTACTAACCAAATGTAATGAATAAATTCAAACTCAACGGATAAAATTCTATGAACGCTTTACCCGCTTTTGACGTTGCAAGATTAGGTGCGAGAGTGTTGGTTGTTGAATTTTCGTGACATTTGTCAATACGAATTCCTATGGACAATACTAACGCACCTTATCTTGTCAGCTGCGTACAAATTTTGCTCGTAGGCAAATAACTGTAAATCGGTCGAAGTTGGCTGACTTGATGTGTCTCAGTTTCGATTTGTCTAGATCGGTCATAAAGAGCTTGATGTTTATGGAGGCGTGGTCAAGGAATCTATAAAAAAATTTAGTTACTGATTTAACAATTCGTATATATTTGGCTGACATCTAGTCCAGACCAATCTTTTTGACTAAAGCTGAATTTTTTAATATGCCCAGCGTCTCCAATTTTGCTACGTTGTGATATTGGCAGCATTGGAATTGGGGGCTTACAGAGTAGGTAGGTGTTACAGCGTTTGATGATGACTTGGAGGCAGTAGTTCGGGACAGCAGTTGGCGTTTTAACCATAAAGATCAGTAACTTATTGCAAACCTGACCTTTTCATAACGAAAAATAAATCAAAGTTCAATGTATGCACCCTCAAAATGTACAAACAACAGAAAACCACCTAAAAAAATGTGTGTCCTTTTTAATTTTAGGTAAATGGTACTACGTCGCGACCTTTACAGTCATAGCTTAAAAAAAGACTTATAGCTGAGAATAATCTTTCACCCACTTTTACCTTTCAGAGATTATGCAAATGAACAACACACGCCGCATTAGTCACAGTTTATACAACAGTTAAGCTGTAGAACCATTCCTTCTCCTTTGCCTTTCACTTTTAGCTCCGAACCAAACAAAGTAACCTCCTACACTCTGAAAGTAGTAGCCACGCGCTGATTTAAACGTTAGAGCTCCCTTCCATTGCAATCAAATTAGAATCGAGTTGCTAATTTCACACACAATTAGTCGTTCGAACACAATCGCCATAGTTGCCGTAAAAATAAATGACAAACACATTTTAAATTGAACTGCCACGTGTGTGACAAGTGTGACGGCGACACTAAAACTCCAATTATCGTCTAATTTGTTTGCTACCGCAGCAAGTCGAACTTAGACTACCTATTAAGAGACCAGCCTACGCATACGCACTCCAATTCAGACACCACCAGCGGTAATACAAAGTTACCCACGTTCAAGTGGGGTTATTGAACATTTGTACTTTAGAGGACTAGAGTGACTTTGCCCTATGATTGGATTGCTCGCATCCAAAAGCCCCACCATTTTGAGTTTAATAACAAGTTTTCCATTCTATAGCTGTGTCTGATCGCTGGATCTGGAGTGTGATCGAAACCCGTTGACCTTGTGATCGGATCGCATTTTATGCAAACAAATCAACTGCAGATACCTTTCTCTTTTCAACCGCCTGCCCTATGGCATTTGCTTCTATGTGGGCTTTGTTACATACCAGCTGTTTTGTTGCAACACATATTGCTTCTGCTAGACCTGATTTCTGAGAACCTGAACCGAGGCACACAATACAAGAACGCTACTCCACGGGTCGTTCAGGTTACCGCTGTTGGAAGACAAGAAACTAATTTACAGCAACGAACCGGCCGCAATAAGCGCGTTTACTCGATTTTCTCACACGAATTGAATTCGTGGTACAACATACGTTCAACGTAATGCCAACCTTAATACGCAAAGCGGATCTTCGTGCGGTTTCACAAAGCACCGGCCACACACTCAACGCGCTCGCATGCTCACCTCAAGTTGCATAATAGAATTTTAAGGCCAGTTTCGACCGAGAGTGGGTAATTGTGCTGGATCAAATTAGTTCCGCAGCTTGTCCAAATATTTGTTCAAGAGACATGAGAGTGAGTCTGCTCTGTTTGAAGTTTGGAAACTTGATAGCCGGTTTTGATTCGTTTTTAATTGAATTGTAGATAATCACAGACAAAGGCATTTTTCGAATAGAAACTATTTTTAGAACCTGCGTCGACTCTAATCACACGAGATTACCTGGTTTTGAGTTTGGGAAACAAACCCACACTCTTTCTTGCTTCGCAGCGAAGTTTTAATGATATCACTTTTCAAGTTGCAACCAATTTGTTTATAGTAATTTGCAAGTCGAATCTAATTTAACAGCGAACCGGTTGCAAGAGCAGACTTTTATTGCTCACAGCCATTTAGAGTTGGACTTGCTTCTGTAAGGCTAAGTCCCGCTGGAGGAATAGTTGTCAAGGTTTATTGCGGTACACGAGACACTTACACGTTACACTTATGACTGCAATCGAAGCACGCAGTTATGCCGTCATTCCGTAAAAGAAAACTTAAGGTTAGCCGGCGTTGCCGTCGCACGTATACGTACTGTTTGGTGGCATTATGCCACGTATAATCACGACTTAGATAGAGAGGTAGATGTTTAGTTATTCCGCTTTCCAAACAAGCTGACAAAAAAAATCTGCATGCTCTTTTTGTGCAAAAGAGCGACTAAAATTACGCGTGTGACTATGCGCATAGTTTGAAACGAAATTACGAGATATGAGGCATGAATTGCTGGAGTTATGCATTTATCGGAGACTCACTCACTTCCCAGCGCCGAATGGTAGCGGAGATGCTTTTATTATAAGTTTTTGGCTAGGCATGCACTATCAGGTGTCACACTTTTTGCGACTATGTATGTATTTATTTATTTATTTATTAAGCATGTATTAAAGGGTTTTCTAATAATAGGCGCTTTTTTGATAGGTATTCAAAGAAAAATGCCATTTTTTGGGATAAATGATCGGATATTTATTTCATAATAAAGAGGAAGGTATGCCGTTAATAATGAAGAACAACATCAGCCAAATGGCTACCACGACCACGCTTACAGGACCATATATCCTTTTCATTAAATTTTTCAATAACAAAGGCGCAAAGTGGCTGCCCTATGTCCTGGATAGACTCACGAATTCCATCTTTTAGGTCTTGAATCGACGCTGGGCTGTTGGCGTGGACCTTATCTTTCACGTGGCCCTTAAGGAAGAAGTCGCAAGGTGTTAAACCACAAGATCTCGGTGGTCAATTGTGGTCACATCTTCGAGAGATAACACGGTCCGGAAACGTTTCCCGTAAAAGATCAAACCAACGACGTTGTTGATTATCGGCCGGCTTGAGTTCTTGTGTTTACTGAACTTTAAAAGCCTTAAGACCCAGATCTTTATGCAAAATACGGTGTAATGACGTTTGTGGAATGCCCAATTCCAAAAAACGACAAGGAATGGACAAACCTGGGTTTTCTTCAACACTTTGGGCTACAGCAGCAATATTCGCAGTTGTTCTTGAGCGACGCGTGCACGGGTTTTAATCTTCACATCACTAACAAAGCTCGAATTTTCCACCAATTTCTGTATTGCAGTCCGACAAGGTGCTTCACGACGACCCAAAAATGCTTTAGTTTTGCGACTGCAAAATTTTCACCATTTTTGTAGTGAATTTTCATAATTTCAATGCGTTGTTGAAGCGTGTGTCGTTCCATTTTTAGTAATGGCGTAGTTTCTACTTGTCAAATGTCAAAAAATAACAGCTTCAAAAGTGACAGCTACCGAAATAGCGGGCTATTCAAAATAACACCTCTTATTGGAAAACCCTTTACTATTAAATTCAATTTACAAAGGGTCTGTTCCCTTACTTTTTGGGCCAATTTCGGCAAAATGTCAGATATCAAGGAGTGGGGATATATTCTCTCAGAAAAAGAGAATATAACCAAAACGTACAGGAACAAAGGTTTGGCATGACGTTTGTTGAAAACATATCCGAGAAATTCAAAAATAAACGTCAGTGGGTTTAATATAATTACCAGACGTTGAAAAACATTCAGATTCATCAGGATTCACTTTAATATTTATTTATTTTTGCGGATTTATCCATTTTTAATAACAGCTTTCAGCACTTAACAAAGCAAACCGAAATAAACTGCCAATTCAAATTGACTTTTGAGAGATTTGACAGCTAAAGTCAGTTATAACAAACTAGCCCAAAGAAATTTGTTGGGCTATTATTTGCAGGTTTTTTATGAAGGGGAAATGTTTTGTTCTCTCTTTGTGGCTCTCTTCTGCCCAACTTTTGCGTAAAGAAACGAAGTTTGACTAAATTTGGCTAATATGTTCGAATGCATTATCGTTAGGGAACGGACAGTAATCTGACAGTTTTTACCGACGTCTGACACACATCCGATTGCATATAACTGCGAAAGCTACTCGATTCAACTGTTCGTATTCAAAAAAAAATGTAAAACCCTTACAATGCTCCAAAAAAAAAACCGGACCTGGGGTCCTAAATGGACTTACGCTAACTTTTCTTTTACATTGAACTGTCGCATCTTTTAAAAGCCTTTTAGAGCTTGACACTCATAGGTATGCTTCAAGGATACATGTTTAGTCCGAGTTTGAGTACATGTGCTTATCAAAAGTATAGTGAGTCCTTTTCTTGTTCTTACAATTATTCGACCAATCCGATAAAGGGGATTTTAAAGTTACGATTTTAAAATGTAAACCTCTTTCGAGATAGTTGCACAAACAAACAAAAAACTGTTTCCTTATCAGTGTGACATTAGAGTTCACATTTTATCAGCAACTATAGAAGGCACGTCAATAGCGCTGATGCGAACCGTAAACAAACATGGGGATCACCCATTTCCTTGAACGGAAATAATGCTGTTGAACTTTTTTGTCCGAAAAACAGCACATCAATATTTCCCATAAAAAAAATACAAAAAATGCATCATTAAGAATCTAAATCCATCCAAAGTTGAGTAAAATCCACAAATGCAAACGAATTTTCCGTTGACAATAGGAAAGGGAAACGATTGCAACAGTTGGATGACCGACCGGGCAACAGCTGCTGGATCGAGTTCGGCTTCGGGTTCGGATATTGAATACCTACTTATGTAGGTAGGTACCTACTTCTTCGAATTCAAAAGAGGCCCACAGACAGTGCCGACGAATACCTGTAGCTATTTACTTACAAGTACACACGCTAAGCATATACTGGCAATATCCATTCTTGTGTTCATATCTCAAATGTTAGCGATGCTGCAAGATGCAGATGTTTTTTTTTGGTACACTATCTCTCACACACACAACGAAGCTGCCTTTGGCATTTGCACACTAAATCGATTTGACACCACAATCCACAAGGCGACAAGGCAAACAAAAAAATATCCGTGAAAACCGGAATAATACCGAAAATGTTGTATAGGAAGGAGCTCGCTTCGCTAGTACAATAGCCCAAGACGTTGCGGTTGCAATTTGCACGAACGGCTCAACAGATTCACGGTAGTAGTTTTACTTTCATTGGGAAAATTCCAGGCAAGGAGCCTTCTTTGTCACTAATCGACACGTAAAATGCGGAACAAAGAAAATCACGCGCGCTTGGTATGGTAATGGTAAATGAGATGAGATTCGCTTCACATGTGCACAGCAATGAACTGTGTACCTATTCAAAGTACAGTTTTTCCTTCAGCGATGCAGCAAAATAAACACAACAAATTAAAAATAAACAAATCTCGAAATGGGAACCGAACGCGCGCTGCTCCTTTGCGACACAACCGCACTGGGCAACGTTTCTCTAGCGAATGAGCGAACCACACTTTTTCGGTTTTGCTTGCATTGCTTCGAAACCAAAAATGAAAGCAAAATTAAATTCGAAGTCGAATCGGAAGCAAAAAAGCTGTTTGTCCGAAAAAAAATAAGAGAGACTTGCTCTCTTCGAGTTGGAAGTGTTTTTGTATGCTCTTTGATAGGGTTACCATGTGCCAATCATTTTTGAAAGGGTTTGCTTTTTTAAATTTTTGATTGACGGTTTTTTTCACTTAAGTCTATGAAAAATTTAATATTCCCAACCCTTAAAACGACAGAATTAAAAAAAATGTAAAGATCGGTTAGTGTTAAGTTGTAAGACTTAAAACAAACGACTTATATCAGAGAAAGGAAGGTAAATACAACAATCAAACTCACTTCCTCAGAGTAAGTTAAAATTCTGCAAGCATTTTTAAATAAGTAAATATTAGTTCTTAACTCGATTTTGCTCCGGAATAGTGTCCTGTTTGCTTGAATTCCTTATCTACTTGGATTTTTCTTATTCATTAATTATAAATCTGTCGGATATCTGTGCCTTGATTTTGTGCGGTTTTTGCCGCAATTGCGCTAGGGAACGTTGCGAATAGGATTTGAATGTGTGAGTGAGCCACTGGCTTTGACTGCGTTCGGGTAGTTCACATTACCAGCTATGTGCATCAAAGAAATCTACTCGATGCATGTTGACCAAATAAATTAAATGAAATCTTAAAAACTAGATCTGAAAATGAGTTGATATATTTACAACCAATGCTTAAATTTGTTTTATATATTTATAGATGAACATTAAGGCTTTAACGTTTTCATTTCCAGGAATTTCCAGGAACAAAGCGATTTTAGAACAGGAAATATTGAAAACTGTCAGTTCTCGACATCATGCACACATTTATAAAATCCGCCTGTACGTGAACCCTTTCCGCAACCGCCATTGCGGGAAAAACCGCACAAAATCAAGGCACTGATCTGATAGTACCAGAGAACTGAAAGCTCTGTGTATTTTGGAGTCGACACCCTTGCAATGACCCAATTTTGACAGTTCTCTGCTTCCCCACTCAAGAAAAAATGTTAAAAGTTGTTGCCAGAAAATCTATCAGCTCTAGGAGTTGCTGCTTAGTTTTGTATTATAAACTAGTATAGTTATAATATTAATCAGAACAAAAACTAGAACCAGTAGCTTTTTAAATCCTTCCTTTATATTTTAGCAGACTTCTTCATGAATTTGAGCCTCCCTATCTGTCGCCGAGCAAAATTCCTCGAAATGAATGAATTGATATATTTATTTCTGAAAACATAAGTTAAAAAATACATTTACATTTCATTTAATTACATTTTGCTTAACGCAGCTTTCCCAGTCGCTCGGCTTCCATTCAACTTAAATTTTAAGCGAAACGGCAACCAATTTGACAGAAGAAACTACGGCAGACGGCAGCATTCAGCGACTCTTTTGGTTCTTTAGTTTAGCTTTTTGCAGTGGCTGTATCCAGCTCCTCTCCGCGACAATATCCGTAGGTACTATTCGATAGAAGCTGAAAATTATTTTTAGCATTGCTATTTTAACATCAGTTAAATAATCTGGGTCCACCAATATCTGACATTGGATTCTTATCTTTCTTGGCTAAAAGAGATGTCTTAGCTTATGGCATGTTCCCACCAAACTGCAATCGCGAGGTTTCGATGAACTTTTACTAAAACCTCGTAAGTCGTTCCCACCGAGTTGAAGTGATTACAAAATTCATTACCTGTCAATTTTGAAAAAACTGTATGGCGAAACTTCGGACATTTGGAAACATTTTACGAAACCTCGCGGTTTCGGTTGGTGGGAACATTGCATACAACTGTTATTCTTATTACCAACCATGGTGTGGTTGCTTGTAGCTATATAAAAAACTATAATCTTCAACCAATTGTACGTGCAACGCTATTCACATAACTTTCCAACAAAGCAAGAGAAGATGATTTTTACCTCCATATTTCTATGATCCCAAAATGGCACTGATACTTTTACTCCCCACTCAAAAGAACTCCACTTATATCTTCAATAAATCTCAACACGTTTTAACCTCTTCCTTAAATTGAGACATATATTTACGTTTATACTTATACTTTAATTAAGATACTGCACAGTATAGAGATAAACGAAAATATCTAACGCACCCGTGAGTCAGCCACCGAAATCACTTGGATGAACTGCAGACTCCGAACAAATTTAAAAGTCCAATCTCAAGTTACACCCAGTCCGGTTTGCCAAGTTCGCCCCCCCGGAACAACTTTGAAACTGGTGTGCTTCCTTATGGCAAGTCACACTCGACATTCACTTTTCATTTCATTTCGAGAAGAGATATTTATGAGGACATGGAACCGCACATTTCATGCACCGCATGCGAATCACATGTAGACCAGAAATGTAAGGAAATAAATGCGTATGTGTAGATACTTTTACTCTTTTCGTTTGCCGGAGAATTAATAAATATAAGTCGGCCAAAAGGAAACGCATTACGGCAAATTTGTGCTCACATAGGACAAGTAACTGTACGCATTCATTAATCGTTTCATCAGGAAACGTCATGTGGAAGAGCAACACGCTCTGTGGAATGCATACAGAATCAACAAGCGCATTCAATAACCTTTTCTGCCGTCAAGCGCTAAAACAAAAACATAACACACAACGACACCAGGCCGGGAGAGGGGAAACGCGAAAGTTGGCTTAAAATTACGCTCAACCAGAAACCACGTGCATTTTCAAAGTTCAATTACCTACCCAAAGGGGTGCTTAGGTTCGGTGTGCATTGGCATGGTTTGGACTTGGACGAGACACCTTCGTAGATATGCATCACCATGCATCGCCTTCCCACGTTCATACAAAGAAGCTAAACATATTTTTACAGACAAATGTCATTGCATACTCGTAGGAGCCTGTGCATGACTAAAAATCGGTTATACTTTTAGGAATTTTTAATTTTCGAATGAAAAAGGGTTACCATAAAGCAGCTTTTTGGTTTTTCAAAATATTTTCTTATAAATAAATGCTAAGACTTATTCAATTTATTTTTAGTGGATATTTGGAACACTTAGGCGACTCGAAATCATGTAAATTTATAAGCTGCGTCATAGTCTTTAATGGATTGCTTTGGAATGGAAATAAAAGTATATTCATCAAATCAGTTGGACCTTATGGCTTTAAAGGGACAAACAAGACAAAACGATGGAATGTACACTGCCGATCAACCAAATAGACTCAACATAATTTTTCTTTTCCTTTTTGATTTTCTTTTTTATGCTGTAAGGTATCGCCATAGTTGTTGTTGTTTTTTTAGAGCAAAGCAATAGACTAATTTAGCGATGAGAGTTGAATGCAAAAAATTTACAGTTATTACATATTTCTATTTTGCTTTGCTTATGGCGAAATAATGTGCATTTTAGGCGATCCTCAGAATAGACTCAGGAGCTGTAATTTTAGTTTCAGATAGCTGTCCAAGTGGAAAAGTGTCAAATTGTCTTCTAAATCAAATTCTGAATAATTTAACACATGGGGCGTGGAGCAGCACTAACTTCGGAAGAAAGAGGCAATTTGCTGGAAAAATTTCTAGATGTCAGTCTGTTGTTTATCATTTTTTAAGAAACCCATCGCCTTACGGAAAAAATATGAAAAAAACCCTCCTGGAAAGCACTTAAGCCTTGCGAGGAGCGAAGGATCCTTCGAGAAGCTTCAAACTCAAAGTGTTCTGCAGCCAAAATTTGACAGAATTTGGGTGTAAATGCAAGTGAAGCTACCCTACGACGAGTAATCCGCAAGGCAAAATATCTGAAAAGATTAAAACTAAGAAAAAACCACCGCTTACCGACATTCGTAAGCAAACTCGCTGTCTGTTTGCTAGGAGTCACATGGCATGGAATAGGGAGTGGCATCAAATCGTTTTTTCTGATGAAAAACGCTTTAATTTGGATGGACCGGATGGATTCAACTATTATTATTTGATATTCAATTCGTTTCATCTAAAATGAACGCAATAAGATACAAAGAGCTGCTCCAAAATGCATTCCCCCATTTTTCCAACCTTTTTGAGCCATTATCTTGGACGTTTTAACAGGATAATGCCCCAATCCACACTGCTCGAGTCGTAAAGATGTGAGTCTATTTGGTTGATCGGCAGTGTAGTATCAGTAGCAAAAAGAAACAGGAAATTTAAAAAAGATCCGTGAATTATTAATAGCATAAACTGGGTGCTTAGTGCCTACAGACGGAGCCGCTAAGAACTTAATAGGTAATTTTGGAAAACAGATGATAAACTGACCAGCAAACTTCTTACAGAAATCTTAATGTGTGATCTGACTATGAGATATGTTATAACCTGCTTGCTTAAAAGTCCCGGCTGACGTATATTCATGCATTTTTAAAGAACAGTAAAAGTAACCATTAATGTCGCTTACAAGATCCTATCTAACGTACTGTGTGAACGCCTAATCCCGTTCTGCAACACAGTACTACTTCGTTGCTACTTCGGTTTGGCAAAAGAACTGGGTTCAAAACTCCTTACTCGAAGGACGAAATGTGTGCTCTACAAGACCCTTATCTTGCCAGTTCTGCTTTATGGCGCCGAGTGCAGGACCATAGGCAAGAAGGGAGAGCTGATACTGGGCTCGTTCGAAAGAAAAATTCTTCGGCGGATTTTTGGTCCTGTGTGCGAGGAGGGCGAATGGAGGAGAAGATACAACCGCGAACTCTATGAGCTGTACCAAGATGTGGATGTAGTCCAAAAAGCCAAAACACGTCGACTAAATTGGCTCGGCCACATCGAGCGAATGGACAATAATGCTCCGGCTAAGAGGATCTTCGAATCCCAGTCCCCAGGTTCGGAAGACCGAACCTCTGTTTCAAAGACCAAGCCATTGCGGATGCCAGAGCGATTGGTCTGGGCACTGGAAGCAACGTGCCTGGGATCGTAGAGGATGGAAGGCTGCAGTGTCTCAGGCAGAGACTCTTCACGGGTCGGGAGCCCGATAAATAAGTAAGTAAGTAAAAGAAACCATTGGAAAGTGATTATGTTCTTTAAAAATTCAACGGCTGCTGGAAAATATTTTACACGCTGCGAATGAAACAAAATTTGTTTTCACATACGAAGGGTTGCTAGAAGCTGTGCCTGAATTATATACCTAGGAACTTTTTTTTTTGCTTTTTTTACCAACAAACCACCACAAAGATTAAAACAGTGAATTCGAATTTCGCAATCACCTTCGACACTATTCGTCTTACATATTTTGTAGTTCACAATTCAGAACCTCGGGCACTCTGACGGTCTTTTTACTATTTCTGCATCTGTGAAGGAAATTTACTTCAGCGATTTTATCATATCGGTCAGCACCCGAATCTAGAAATGGCACCAACACCGACGGTCCGTCCTCTCCTGATAAGAGATTAACCCACTTGCCTCAAAATTTGTACAGCCTACAGGAAATCTCATCAATAAGCCATCAATCAATACACTTAAACTTCTTCAAGTGCTTCAGTGACTCTCCACCAAACAAAACCCAAAAAAAACGTCTTGAAAGCACATTTTGTAATAACTTCAAATGAGGGACGAGATATTAATGCCTCAGAGTAAATTTGCCCCATAGCACTGGACGGACATCGGCGTCGTTAACACCCCAACAAAATCTTAAAAAATCCATTATAGAAAATTCCACTCTGAATTTGTTTCGCTGAAAAATACTTTAGAATATTTTTTTGTAATGACTTAAGATTTTTGACGAGTTAAGTATTTTTTTAGGTGCGATTATTTATAAGAACTTCTTGGCGTTGAATGTATACCTATACCAAGCGGTATAGACTTGGCTGTCAAAGAATTTTCTTGGCCAACGTGTTTATTTTTAATAATTTCATTCACTTTCAAATTTGAATTACGAAATTACCCGGAAAAATAATAAACTGTGCTGGCGAGTCAAAATGGGAACACACTGACCAAATCCATGCGGTGTTTCAACAATGTTGAATAACAAACAAAAGTGATTCAGATTTACCTGTTTCCCACTTTTGGGCCGTGTCCGGTCAGTGATCTACTATTTAATAGGCGATTTTCCAAACACCTGCTAAAAAGAGCTCCTTCTTGGACATCCACTGAGACTGACTGAGACAGCGGCCCGCAAAAAACCGCGAACTTAAACTCAAATGACGAGGCGAAAACTTGGCCTATAATTATGTCTTCGCAGATTAAATTTCTGGACATCATTAGCGCTGTTCGCCCATCAACAAGACTCGAAACAATTAATCACTATAGGCGGAGAAGACTCACCTTCCATCACGTAAACAATGCTGCCCACATCGCCCTCCTTGATAATGAGACTCTTTGCCGCATACTTCACTGGATACATGCAATCGACGATTTCCCGTATTTGCGTTATGTCCAGATTTTTCATAAAATCATTGTCCAGAATGGCCGACTTGATGAGTTCACGAGATCTGAAAGCAATAAGAACAACAAGTCGATTAGATAAAACAATTATTATATACCCAGCGTCATTAGCCTGCGGCAAGCACTTAAAACTTAAATCTATAAAAACAAATTAAGTTCTTACACAACAGATTTTGGAATTTTGATGAGCTCACTCTCGGCGCCGGCCATTTGCGACAGCGGCTCGGCGCTGTAGCCCTGGCGTTTCAGGCGAGGCTCTGATGTGGTGTCCAGCACTCTGGTGGACTCGATGCCGGGCGCCCAGATCGAAAAGTCTGCACTCATGTTGCGCTCCAAGAACGCCTGCGTCAAGGGGCGCACCACTTGACGAAACTTGTCGATTTCATTCTGCAGATCAACAATCAAGTGCTCCTTCTCGGAGCACTTCTTTTCGGCCAGTAGCAGTTCGTTTGTTAAACGGATAATCCTCTCATCGCGCTCGTCGATCATTTTGTCCTTGAGTCGAATCTCTGACTGCAGTTCCGTTTGCTTGGCGGCGCAATCGGTTCTAAAGTCGAGCGAAGGAATGTCGGACAAGCTCCTGCAGGACACCTGACCCCTACCGTTCTTCCGCATATCACTTTTAATGGCACTCACATTCGCATCGCGATTTGCAACGCCTCGAGCATCAGTTTCACTCATTTCGCGGCTTAAGACAGTTTGACAGTTACGCTAAGTCGACATGATCAGTCAATCAGAGTCGAACGACAGCGGCACACTGCGGTATGTGGCTGCGTGGCCCAAAATTACAAATTCAAAATGGAAATAAACCGACGACGACGCGACGTTAACATTGACATCGCTGTCGACTGCCGTGTTAAAGAAAACTATACCCACTGCCGAGGTGGTACGTGCGTGTGCTTGTTTCCAAGTTTTTCCCAACTTTCATTGCGTCAGCCGCTTGTCAAGGGGCGCACAATTGTGCGTGCATTCGCTGACTGCGCTGTCGCTGGATGTCAGTTGGCCTCAAGTTTAAACAAAAGGAAACTTTTTTGTTGTCGAAAATAAATTTGCATGTCGCTATTAAGCCTGCATTGTTTAAGCGCGACTCATTGTACAGTCACTGCACCCACACACGCGACACGCACACAAAAACTTCACTGCGACTTTTGCTTGGCACTCTGCGATATGAGTGGAGTGTTTTGGTTGAAGGTACTCGGCGCGGTGTCGTCGTTTCGCCTTGGCACGTCAACTATTGGGAAAACGATTCAAAACTTTACAACTTATTCGAAATTCGCCCTTCTGACCGCGCGCCGCCAAAGATTTTGGCAAGTGTGTTCGATTAGATGTCAGTCAACGCATCTGCGGCAATTAATTTAAAAATATTTTTAATCCGTCCGATGGATATCGAGTACAAGTTTAATGGATTTAGTGCACACATCCCCCGGGCCAATACGGAACAGGGTGTACTACATACAGCTTCCGTTCGGACAAATTGGCAAAATATTAATTGGCGTATAATATCCTCGTGGACGCAAGCGGCTGCCACTCTTGGCCACCTCGACGTGTAGACTGTTTGGAAGGCGCGATGTTCTTCGCAGCACAAGCTAAAGATACACTGACTACGCGACGGATCGCTGTTTACACAAATTCTGCTGTGCTTGTCTTAGCCTGTGAGTCGGTTTTCGTCGGCTGATAAAATCGCGATATATTCAGTGTGGCGATCTTTTTTTTATGTATTTTTGTTTATGTGCCCATGTCTGTCAGGAGGAGGAGGAGTGCGCTCGATAATGGCATAGTTTGTTACTTCATAAATTCGAAATGGAAACGCTACAGAAGCAGTGACTCCTTGGGTGGATTAGTGCGGGGCTGCTCTAGTTGTCACTAGAGCATGATCAACGATCAATAGATCGTTTGGGCTCGAAGCGATTACGAGCTGTTTGCGATGTACACTCCTCCGCACACGGTGGAGCGGGCAATTTGAATACCTCCGGGGTGCAGTACACGCCGGCATATAAGTTAAATTTAATTATTTAGTTTGCGGCAACAGACAGCGCGGATTGTTTAACGCAGCCGCTCTGAGGCTGCGCTGTGTGGTGAAGTTTAAACGTGCAATTTGTAACCGATTGGCATAGGTAGCAGTCACATGGTTTGACAGAATGAATTGCCTCATGATTACGGATTTATTTATGATTTATCGCGCTCTTACAATGTCTGCAGAGGACTGCAGTAAAGGATTCTGTCTGCACAGGGCACTCGTATTGTTATTCGAGCGATAAGGTGTAATCATTTTGAACTAATTTTTCAGAATAAATAAACAACGGCTGTCTGTAGAGGAGAGTAAACAGAATTTGAGGTATGGGGCAATATTTGACCGATTTTGTCCGTGCAGATACTTAAATTGTATAGTCACAGTTGCTTTATGTAAAAAATTTGCAAACAAAAAACTTAGCAAAAGGTCTGAGTCGGCAAAATAGCAGAAATGGATTTTCTGAGCAATTGCTACATTTTATTTATACCTATCTGAGTAAAAGGTAAGTGGCACCTAAGTTGGAGGCAACTCAAAAATGTTTTATTCTTCGATTTTGACATTTCTTTTGAGTAAAAGCAATTGCTACATTTTATTTATACCATACCCATCGTCTTACAGCACCTAGAGGAGGCAAAAAGTTATTAATAATGCAAAACAAACGAACTTTAATTTTAGTATCGAACAGATCAACTTTACTACCACTCATGAGCGAAGCGGAAAGTTTTCGCTGCTCGGATTGGGGGCTTGGCTACCACAATAGTTGACCCATACTCCTTAGAACTTAGAATCCAATATACATCCGCTACATCATAAAACAACAAGAAACTGGCTCGCACAATTAGAGTGCAACCTTTAAGATATTTAAGTAGCAAACCATTAGAGTTTGAGACGTGAACATGAACACGTCATTAATCATCAATAGCCTTAAAACAAGGAAGGAACGTTAATCGAAGTTCAGATCCATAGGCTGGCGTGCGTTCGAGCTGGAAATGCCATTTATTTATAAGTGGCCACATCAGGTGATTGACAATAGAATTTGAGCTCCACAAACACGGACAAAAGGTATGTGTAGTTGGATTGCGATTTTTAGCTTCTAGTCCGTAAATAATAGCTTAAGTCGTAAACAACCCAAGGCGAAATAGCTAATAATGATATAACCGATTGGTTGGATAAATTCGGCAACACTGCGTAAGCACTTTCATGACTTTTTTACCGGGTGTCGCAAGTTCTATTGTGAAAGCTTACATATTCGAACAATAAATAAAGCTGACTTTCGAAAAGAACAAGACTGACAACTTATATAAATAAATCCTAGGGAAAAATAAGTACATACTAAAAAACTTAAAATCTTAGGTACAGGGTGCAGCCAATACTGTAAGAAGTAAACTCAACTCACTGACAGTACGATAACTAATTTGAATACGCAAACCCAACCTGGCTTCCTTTTATAAACAAGGCCTCACCATCGCCGTCTGATTGAAGCAGCAAAGCAAACCGAAAGCAAGATAAAGCAAAAAGTGGCAACAAGCGATCACAGCCAGTGATGTAATGGCGTGGGATCATTGGGATATTTTGCCTTTGACAGACCGTTTTTTTTAAATCAACCTATGGCTCTGTTTGTTCAACGAACAGCTGGTTAAAATTTCAGTTTATGCTTTTATACAAAAACTTTCCTCAGTTAAATTATGTATAATAACAAAACGCTACAGCTGACAGCTAATGAACAAAGGCAACATTGAGACCAGCGCTGCCGCAGACTTTTGGGAAAATGTATTTTATTTTTATGAAAAATGTATCAAAAGTATCAAAATTTCAGCCTGTAAAATGTATCAAGAGTGTCACAAGCAAATATGGGCTATCCAAAGAAATTAACTGATTAGAAACGAAAAAAACGAAAATTAAAATACAAAATAACAAAATTCTTTAAAAAAACATTACATTTCACTCTATAAAAACAGTAGCAGATAATTAGTGAAGATATTGTTGACATTTGACAACTTGTTGACGATACTTATAATCAATTATGGTTTCGACTTTGGATTTACGGAAGCTCACAATTACCTACTGTGAACTCTTCAAATTGAAGGTCGGAACTGGGATTGGTTACGACTATGAGTAAGGCCCAATGCGTGTAAGCGTACTGTGTAAGTGCAACCGCAGATGAATTGAATAATTCGAGGTCGTAATCGAGGTCGTACCTACTCGTATTTCAAGATTCAAATAAAAATATGGAAAAATGGAGAATTTGATAAATTTTTCACTGAAAATTGCAAAATGTATCAAATTGAACCAAAATCAAAAAAAAAAGTATTTAAGCATCAATTTTTTGCACTGAAGCAAAAATGTAGGTAATTTGATACAATTGTGTCTTTGTGGCAACGCTGATTGAGACTATCGTCACAAAATCAAAATCGCTACGGTCAGATATTTTTCAATACCAGAATTTCATAGTCGCGATTGGTTTATTTTTGAGCCTAGTGCTGTATTATAGTCCATAATGTTCGGTTTTACGTAACCTTATCAAATGTTTAAAGACATTACAATTTAGACCACTTTTGACAACTTTTTCCCACTAAACGTTTTTTATCACAAAAAATACCAACAAAAGGGAAATTTTCCACAACTGATCAACACTGATCTATGGCATTAAAACTTGTCGGTTGGTTGATTTACTGCTATAGCAACAACCGGAATATTTAAAATATTATAAGCACCCGTAAACAGGTTTGGAGCCTTGCATAAAGGACTGAAAAATCGGGGAAACAAATTTGAAGTCGTTGACATATTAACAAATAAAAGTTTTTGCAGCACAGAAACTTACAATTAAGAAACAAATAAAATGTAAAAGGTCATCACAAAATATGAATTTCATTATGCACTTGTAACATCGTAAAAATATGAATTTTAATTTTGATCATCCAAATATGTTCGTATTGTTCGTATAAATGAAAGTGTCGAATTATAAAAGAAAAAGAAATACCGGTTCAGATTCAGGGTACAATTTCAATAAGAAGGCAAAATCTTACATATTTGAATACTAGCTGACCTGTGCTCGCCTTGCTTTACCCGCCTGCCATTTTTAAGACAAAAAGTATTTTTATCGAACTACATCGACCAGTTTTTTTTTATAAGTATTATGTGCCTTGGACATTTATAAAAAAGCCATATAAAGAAAGAACAAAGACATAATTTTAATTCCTACTAAAAAGTAAACACAAAATAGATTTACGCAAGTTATGTTATTTCCCTCTTACCCATCTCAAATGTCGACAAAAGGAAGCAACACGAATGAAACAACTTGACACACGGATCCCACCAGCCCATTTCCAAACGTTTAACAATAAACAACACTAAAAAAGGGTTCAACCTGAATGTGTGCGCTGAAAAGGGACGACTGCCCAGCCCATTAAAGTGCAAAAATAATTGTTTTGAACATTGCTCAGCTTCATGACAACGCAAGAGGATGTTTTATATCTTAAAAGATTCAGGCCAAAATTTACTAAATATTTTTGTATTTTTCAATCCGATAAGCCATTACTGAGAATAGAATTTTCCTTACATATATCCGGTTGTTTGACTGTTTTGTGAGAATCACGTTATACTCGGGGATAAAACGTATCCTAAGTCCCGACCCAGAACATAAGCAATCACTATGCCAAAAATCATAAAAATCCGTCCAGTAGTTTCTGCGTGATGCGCGGTCAGGCATTTTTTATTCTACAATTTTATTATATTTAGAGATTTAGCAAAAATACGGAGAAGCCTTCGCATAATGCGGTACTAGTTATCATTTTAAGTTTACAGGTCAACTTTTGTAAACTCACTACATAGCGAATTTTTCCAAATCAAAGTATCTATTGTAATCCACAAAGTACCTATTTGTGATTATTAGCGAGACCCTTAGGATTTTTGTGGGTTCAAAGCAACTCATCAACAATCATCCATGCGAATTTCATACTCATGCCGCTTTCCAGTGGTACTGCCTACTCATCCATTGATATTTCATCCAACTTCAACTACTGCGTAGGGATACATAATAATGTCCAAAAATTGTATACCTACAAGAGATTAAATTTAAAGGCTTTTCCGCGTACGATAGCTCGACATGTAGATGAGTTTCCCTAAAAATCGTTTGTCTTGTATGATACTGGAGTCACTCTGCTCAGTAAGTATGCTTCCTGATAAAGCCTGCGGTCGTATCGCGTCCTCCGTGTTATATAATAAATATACATTCAAAATAATATTTTAGGACAAATGGCAACAAAATTAATTCGACTCAAAAGATCATTTTGGCGGAGTACATGAGGGATCACCCGAACTTGGCCAAAAACACGATTCCTAATACTTGTCAAGGCAAAGCTACTTCAATACGAATGTGGGATAGCTTGACCATGAAATTTAATATTGTGGGACCCCCGGTTAAAGAAGTTAAAACAAGGAAAAGGTTGGAAAGCATACGTGGTTTATAAAATCGTTTGTTTTTCAATTGAGGTTTTTATAGGTTTTTGCAGACCAAAAATTTCAGACAAAAAACAAATTGTCTTTTAACAAAGCTTAGGTAAAATAACAACGCCGAGTCCATTAAAGCCTGCAAAATTATCCTTTTAAAATGCAATCCTTTTATTTTGCCGAATTTTTTTCTTAATGACATTTATTCAACGTTAAGACTAGTACAATTGCCACTTTTATTCTGGTACAACTACCAAGTAAAATTAAAAATTACGTTCCGTGAGCATTCGCATGACACAATCTCAATACGTTCGTTCGTATGACGGTTCACTTAATTGTTGTTCGTACGATTGACGATCCTTTCACGGAGGACGCGATTCGACCCCTGGTTGTTGGGTTGTTGTAGGTGCAGTGCCACGAGAGAAAATGCCGAGAATGCCGAGACTATAGTAAAAGACTTTTGTGTCTAAAAGTGTAAGTTTGACTAGAAAATAAATAGATCTAAATCTGAACCTACTCCTCCTTGACCAAAGAGTCATACAGATCTCGATTTCCTCCTTCTCTACATCGCAATCAAGCAATATTTGATACAAGACCAAACAATATCAAACCTTTGAAAGCAATCAAAAATTGAACAACAATCAACCCCCGATACATAGTACTAAAAACGATATTAACAATTCGAACTTTGAACCACTAAACGTCTGGCAACTCAATGTTACCCGGGCATCTTAACAGATTTTGAAAAAAAAAACCGTCCTTGACGATGATCAACTCAGAACTCAAAATTTCCAATGAAACACTGCTTACTCAGAAAGATACCTACTCTCTATCGAAGGCCAAACCCTACCCACTTGTTAAAAAGCACAAGTCCAACCGAACGCACACACAAACCGCTTCGATTAATGAGTGTGCCGCACAAACAAGAAATATCTATTTTAAGACAGAACCTCCCCGCATTGTTGGTCGACCCTCGAAAGAATCAATTGAATATCGTTTAAGCAATTGAAATTCCCCGAAGAGAACAAAAAAACGAACAACAAAAACCATAAACAAAAACAAAAAAAAACCGGCATGAGACGTGAAATTCACGTGCACTGTCTAATTGCCGCGAATTGATCAATTCAGCCAACTTAAAACTGACAAAAGATGTGCGCCATCACAAAATGGCTTTTGACAATGACCGCGAGTAAATTAAACGAAAGTATGATTTGAATTTCAGTTTTACACAAGCAATTAACATGCCAAAAATTAAGTTATTTTGTTCGAGTCGAAATCGCTTCGTCGTCATTCCGAAAGGAGACTCAATTATAGCGAGGTACTCACCTTAAAAGGATGTTCAGCTGAAATACCAATTCAAGTCATGTGGCGATAAATTACTTTGTCCTCGTTCAGCGAATTTTTTCTGCTTCAGTTTCGGAGTAAAAGATACTTTTCCCGTTGGCCTTGCACACTTTCAAATAGCCGCAGCAACAGTGCATCCGCCAAGAGCTTGTGCCGGGAATTTTAATTGGATCCCTGTCGAATTGAGTATAAATTTGACATATCCTTCAAGAAACTCACTAATTGGGGGAATGTTTGACTGTTCATACATGTCGGCGATAAATCAAGCCGTTCGTCAATTCGCGGAAGGAGGCGACTTTTCTCTGAAATAAAAACCTCGCAAGGAACGTCAACTGGAATCCTCGGCATACGCTGGGCTGCTACCCGCTATCACCAGGCCGAGCAATTAATTACGAGATATGTGGTCGACAAAATCGCTAATTATGACACCGACCGCAGAACAGAGACGGAATTGCAATTGGCTGTGAAGCCTAAAGTCGTTTTCGGTGTTTCGCCGCCCTCTTCCTGTTTACTCGACGACAGGCCCTCAACCGAATATGATAATCGCAGCGAAGTGCGATCAATCAAAAATGAGTCGAGCACCTTCTCATTAAAAACGGATTAGTGGAGAGCGAAACCACTCAAGCAGATGGGTAGGGGTACGTTCGGGCTCCTGCAAGTTCCGGTTGTGTATGCGACGTTTCACGCTACTGCCACCTATTGGCCAATAGACACGAATTCACAGCTGGCCAGCGAAAGCTTCAAATTGAATTCATGATGCGCATGATTAGGTATATCCAAATAGACAACTGACAGCGACAGACACTCGTGCAACTTTTGTGTTTACCTACTAACTAGCCCGGTCGAACACTGGACAGGTGCATGAGTCGTATGGCTGAAAAAAAAAACATCTTGTGCTGAACACTTCATCAATCACAACTTGTCACATGGTCTCGCTAATGAAAAGCTACGCGTTTCCCTTTGTGAGAATTAAGTTAACATGTGCAAAAGCGAAGAAAAAAACACCGCCGTCACTCTGTAGCTATTATTGGACACATTCCTTTGAACTGTAAACATTTGGTTTACAACTCAATTTATTATCGTCTTTAGGTTTTGCGGATTAACTCGACTCAGCTGACTCACAACCGGTTACGATGTAGACGCAGCGCAGAGTATAGACGAAGGACTGCACAATGGACTGCTATCTGTCGACATGCATATTATCCAAAGCAGCATGGGACCTTGGCCATTTGCATGCAGGCAGTAGGCCTCGTCGGTGGCGTACTGTCTGCCAGATCGCTTGATAGGATTATCCGCGGCTTAGCGTCAGTCACGAAACACACACGTGGACTCGTTGCACTTGAGCGAAAACGAACATGATGGCAAATTTGAAAAAAAACATAAATCAATCAGTGGTTTTATCGGATTGAATCAATCAGTGGTATCCTTAATCTTGTTAAATTGGATTAATGCGGCGCTGTCAGCGATGAAGTACACACCGTACGAAGGTGTCTAATTAATGCGTGTAGTTTGGCTGCGCGCATGCGTGCAATCCAATGCTGGATCGAGTCATTTTGGGTGGTAATTGATGTCAGGAAAACCGAAAACTAGGAGTGTCTCTTTGAGTGAATTGCCTCCTAATTACCTTTCAAGTGCTTGTTAGCAAGCCACGCTCAGAAAATATAGGTAGGCCGCAGTGGGTTTCACTTTCGGTCGACACGACAACATGCCGCGTGATGAAGCGTATATCAATTAGCCAGACAAGCTGCGTGAAGTACATGAGCTCTAGTTGAAGTGATTTTCGACACCAGCAACTGTTCGAGGCATCCGAGTGCATTTAATTGCATTCAATTCGCATCAATTTGAGAGAAACTTGAAATTGATACATTCGTGCGCGACTATTTGTGCTTGAGACAAGTCGTTAAATGTTTGTTAATCTTTGGGGAATTAAAGTCTTGAGTCAGATTTACAAATTAAATTTATCGTGCGCAGCAATATCAGACCGCACTAAACAGTCGTAACACTTGTGTCGGATTATAGGAAGTCGATTAAAATTGATTTAACGTTCAAATGATGATTTTACAGGGGGATTACCATAAAAGACTGGTAGCTGATTAATTTGCATATTCA
The DNA here is from genome assembly GCA_936431705.1 of Cheilosia pagana. Classification (NCBI taxonomy): domain Eukaryota; kingdom Metazoa; phylum Arthropoda; class Insecta; order Diptera; family Syrphidae; genus Cheilosia; species Cheilosia pagana. Next base: position 51,510,235 of record OW386170.1, on the reverse strand, counting down.
TTGGCATCAGTTGAAAGAATGTGTTTCAAGGATTTGGTCTGCCTGTCGCTGTCGCAAGTTGTAGCTCCTCTATGGCCCTGATGTGCATCAAGAATGACGCGTATACGAAACGTGTATATTTTGTTTCTCTTTCAAAAGAATGTCACTTCTTGTTGACACCTCGAACAGACCACACGCACTCGACGAAATGAAGTCAGTGTGAAGTCATTTCGATCTGTGCAACGAGATGGAATTGAGTTGGACCGCGGAAGGACGACTGCGTGCTGATGCTGACTGCGCACATAATGTCGACCTGTCAGTTACTGCCAGTACCAACGGAAGCCTTGACGCGGTGTGGATTCGTAATGGGAAAAGTAAAATTAAAAACAAAGTTATGTCAATCGAATTTTACCGATTTACCGAACTTTGACAGGTAAAAGGAGAATGATTTTGTTTGTTTTAGATCCAAGGGAATGGACTTTCATTCTGGATCAGTAGTGATAGAGGGTTCCACGGTTGAAATACCGACGACCTAAATTGTCTTCCCTGCCCGAGTTCTTGTGAATGTCTGACAGACTTGAAAGAGTTTAACAATGCTAAGAGCGATTTTCAATTAATGCGGTTGAATTTGGGAAAAAAAGGTCCAATGGTCCCCAAAAAAACGAAGAATAACCACAAGCAAATGGTAGCAAAAAGAAAAAGGAAGGGTCCCATATTGACCTGTTCTGCGTGAAAACTTAACTAGCCACATCAATTAGGAACTTTTGTCCTTCTACTAATTTAATGCAGTTCTACCGTAGATATAGATCTCTGGCGGCAAACACCTCTGTATCTGAATTTTTCAGTTTCAGTAGAGGAGTACCACAAGTTTGAATATTGGGGCCACTGTTGTTTTGCGCGTACATTAATTTGCATTGAAAACTTTTAGGATGAAAATATGTACGCCGATGGTATTCAAATGAGGAAAAGTTTTCATTTGTGTGCCTTGTCGATAGCATAACAGTTGAGCTAATTAAAGACTTAAGCGGAATTTCTGTAGTCCCACTCAATTCGAAATGCTTGACTATTTAAAAAAAAATACCCGTTGTTATGTCAGATCACCCCAAAATGTACCTTGAAAATAAGCAATTTAATGAGTTTTCCTACAAAATGGGTATCGTGGGCTCTGCATGTTGTGGGCCCACAAAATCACCGCATTAAAAACAAGAAAGATACACAGAGCTAAAACTTTTTAGTTTTTACTACAATAACGACCACATTTTCAAGTTTTTGAAGTCATTGCCTGGTGTTAAATACCTTTATAAGTCAACACTGCTTCACAATGTAATTTAAACAAAACTTACCACATTTCGCTGCACATTTTTCTGTCAAGTTTATGAAAATTGTTTTTCAGATTTAGGTCTGTTCCTTTACTTTTGTAGTAAAAATGGAAAAGACTGTCAAAATGACAGTGGAGGGGATGAATTCTCTCTCAGAGAGGAAAACTGACGCAAAAGTAAAGGAACGCTTTTGTTGTAACCTGTGAGAAATGACAGATGACAATATTTCACCCAAATGCCAAATAGAAATAGAAAATTAAAAAAAGCTGTCAATTTTCAGACGACTGACAGTTGTTTCAATTCTTACGCAAAGAAATTTGTTGAGTAAAAACTAGTAAGACGCGAAATATCTTGATCTCTCGAAGCCGCTCTCTTTTACGAATTTTTCGAGTTGAGGAACGACAATTGAGTAAAATGCGTAAGAATTCGTAAAAATGCGTAAGATTTAAAAGTAAAGGAACAGGCCTTTTATTTTGGAGAAATCTTGACATTTCTTAACTTTATTTGTGATCTCATTTTTGACATGACATTGTAAGAAAAAAAACTGAAATTCAATCAAAATACAAACAAATCGTTTCGGATTCGGCACCGTAAGACTGAGTATACTATTAGTCGAAAAAAATCAACGAGCCTAACAAAAAATCTCTCTTCAAAGCATTTTGTTTAAAGTTTAAGTTAGCTTTGCTTTTTTGTAGTTGCACTTACAGTACTACAATTATTATTTATTGAATTTATCATAAATATTGTAGATTGTATGACCATCTAATGTTTTTTTATTTGTATTTGTTTATTTATTTTCCTCTTATGTCAAAGCTTTCGTCGAATTATCGTTGACCTTTAGGTGTGAATAAATTCAAAAAGTTTTCCCAGTAAAGAGCTAACTATTTGTTTATGATTGATAAGGAATAAATGAATGAAACATATTTATGAGATAACGACATCGACACGCGCATAATTCTTAGTTGGTTGTCCTATAGTTTTGAAATTTAGGTATAAGTCGGATTCGTCATTGCGACACTTGCGAATCGACCTACTGTTTATAAAACCGTCCTTGTTTAACGCCGATTTATCCTTCGATGCACACTACCCACTGGGTCACATAGACCCTTCAAACTATGTATTTCTAACACGAAAATTAAAAGCCCATGTTTACTTGTGACCCGAGCGGCATTGGTTCGAGCCCCTGATAAATAAAACCAAATAAAATTAGCTTCCTAGTAAAATTCTCCCAACTCATACTGGCGACACTGTCAATATAATTAATCTATTCTGATTTGTGACGATATTTAAGGCGAAGGTTAAAAATGATTATTTGCTTCTAAGGGTTATCCCTCTTTCCAATCGAATTTCACTAAAAATTTCTCATTTATTTAAAAATTAATTTGGTATTTGTTATTTATATTAAACTTGTTCATATAAACAAAGCATTAGTTCATCGGAGTTCGCCCTACATGTGATTGGTACTTGCGTCCGCCCCTGAACTCTATATCACCAATTGGCGGTAACATTTTTCAAACAGTTTTTTTTAAATGTCCGAATGGAGAATAAATACTTTCATTTAAAAATGACAACGGCTCCGCAATAATTCTTAGTTTTTAATGAACGTTTAAATATGTATTATTCAATAATTGAAAGCAATACATTTTTATAAATCTAAGTTTAGCACTTTGAAAAGGATTAATAGAACAGTGAACTATACCATCGTTAAATTTGATTATTTTTCGAATTTGTCGCCAGCAAATACCTATATAATTATTTAAAACTTTTAGCCACCAAACGAATTGGTACATCAAACAGAAGGTCAAATCACAATTTTTAACAGAAGATCATTTGTGACGCTGACAATTTTCTCAAATAAGTTTTTCGTTAAAATTATCTGCCTCTTTTTATAAATAAAATAAATGATTGCTTAATAGAGAAGGAGTAACGAAAATTGTAGGTACCTACATATTCAAAATTTGAATTCTTATTAAAGAAATATCGTCACAACGTGTTAGAATATTGTGACGCATGTTACCAGCTATGACGAAGATCCATTCCGGTTGAGAATGCAAGATTTTCGATAATTTTTAGTTAATTTTAATATATTTGTATTTAATTGATTACAAAAGCGCTCAGTGTTTATTTCTAAAAACAGTATTTTGTTGGTTAAAGATCAAGTTTCCACTCAACTTTCGTTACAACTTTCGAGTTTGTAATAAATTTCTATAACAATATTACAAATCCCATGTTGATTCTAATTTTATGTTTTATTAGGTGTTACGAGACAACTTTTCATTAAAAGTTTGTACTTCACTAGATCTTACGTCTCTGGATCGCGAGAATTGAAATGAACTTGTCGTATAGGTTAATTCAAGAAGTTTATGAGACGTTATAGGGTCTAACAATTCGGTGTTAGATTACGTAAAAATCCCCACAAATTTGGTAGTTCAAATAACCAACGAAATGAGTCAACGTTTGCCTACGTTGCTAAGTCTACTTCAAAAGAACGATTTTCAGTGGTAACTTCATGCGTTGCTAGAAATTCCTTGCTCTGCCATAAAGTGGAAATTTCTCCAGCTACTCTGTACCGTAACACAATTGACTCGGCATCGGTACAGACATCATTCAAAAATCCCCTTCTGTCTCCCATATAGGCACTAAAGCTTGCAAGTCAAAAACTGACTGGAGACAGAACCAACAAACAATTCTGCGACTAATTGTTTCCGAAGCCTGACGAAGATGCCAACTTCAAATCCCACAACTGATCAGTATAACAAAGAACTCGCTTTCAAACTTAACTGCTACGCATGTGGGTAGCTTTCGCACTCGCCCCTCGACGACACATTCGCAATTAATTTTAATTGGTCCTTATTCATTACAACGCGCCGATATGCCATGTAGCTGCAAACAAGGATTCAATTAGCGATCTTATCTCCGATCAGGCCAGGCCAATTCCACTCCGTTGATGAAGTCATCTGTCTGGCTGGATATATGCCGTGCCCACATTCGGCTCGCAGGGAGACTTTAAGGAAATTCCGCGCTCCAGTTGGCCGTGTCTCAGAAACACCTGGCCAGCCCATTACTATGACTCCATAAATCACAGTTAAAAAGAAAACGAAACGAAAATTCGAATTATTTCACTGCAATCGACAGATAATTTACGAGTCCGCCGCAATTCGCATTTTAAATTATACCAACGCGCAGTTGGGTTCAAATTCGCGTCCCGGCCAGCCGCGCACACCACCCGCCTCATTGAGCACTTTTACTGTCACAAAGTATTTTCTGCATGCCTCATAATGATCAAATTTCAACGCACGCTGTCTGCAGTGGGTCCATGACCGAGATTGCCCCACATCGTGGTGTCGCGTATACGCACCACACCACAAGTATTAGATCATGAGAATTGACATTTTTAGAGACGTTGCATGCTCCGCCAAGGAATGCAAATTACTATGCAGGCACGCATTGCAAAAACATGTAATTTGTCGATATTATTCAAATTGGCATCCATCGAGATCATATACGATCGTCAGCGGGGCGAACAGCACGTGTCCAAATACCCCACTTACGCAGAGCTCCTTAACTGGCCAGGCCATTAATTCCACAGTTGGTGGCCTGTCGCCCGATAAGATTGGGTTTAAGGGAATCCGAATAGGTGTTGCTGCAACGCGCTGTGTGTCAGTGCGGGTCGAGACATATGACTGCGATTGGCAATTGGCAAATTGGACACACCGTATGCGATCGCCTGGCGTGACGTATGATTAATGTTACACGTTACAGACTCACCTGTAACCGAGGGTAGAACATGTTCCACGGCAAAACGCCTTATCTCGGCACTGGATGAGCCGCGTTAATCTGTTATGCGATTGGTACGCGTTCAGACTACAGACACCGCATGGAGGGGTTACGTGCCCATGGGCTGGCTCCACTCCAAATCTTGTTTGACAAGCAAAAATTAATTACTCGTGATAAATTTCGTTCGCCTCTTGGCATCGACTTTGCGAATACACAGGCGGCCTCTCAGCGCTCCGCGGACAGCTTTGCGATACTGTATCTGTATCTCTGAGGTAGCGTGTTTTACGCCATCTAGGATCGCGCAAAGTTTACGTGATCGTAATCGTATAAACATTAAAAATACTCGTAACAATGCATAATGCAGGCGAACAAATTGTTTATCGGCGGGCCTGCATTTAAATGCAGTAGCTTCGGGGTCACAAATCATTTCGCCTGCAACGCAGTTGCTTGGTGGAAAAATGCAAAATTTAAAATCTCTTGGCGCATTCTGCCAATCAAAACACAAACAATCCGGCTAATAAATACACCGCTCCCACTGGCCTCATCAGAACTGAACTCTAAGTGTGTGAATAATGAGTTTATTTTGTGGAACCAGCTACCAGCCCACACATCACGACAGGTACGGATTGAAAGCTAATAAAACTGTCAGTACTGCAAACAGTGGTAGTTGGGAGGTGTCTCATGTAAACACAGATGACGTCTCAATAAGTAAGTGCTTGCCTGCGTACATAGTGCATAAAACTAGTAGGATGGCCTCTGCGAGTTCCGGTTAAGCAAGTGTCCAGTGGAGATTTGAAATACAGCTTGCGGTTTTCTAAAAATCATGAAACAGCCCCCCAAAAACGGAAAAATTAACGCCCACATAGGGTGATAATTTTAGAAAATGTTAAGTGTGTTTCATTAATAGCATTCTATTATTAAATTTAAATTAAATGCGACCAGGAAAAAATTGACCCCTTTGCCGATTGCCCCTTTGTAGGGGAAAAACCCCTGAAACAAGTGTCCATTTGTTTTGTATTCCCTAAAACCGCTTAAAACTACACATCGCTGTGACAAGTATTAAGCAAATTCCAGTACTTTTTCAACGTACTTTCAAAACTTGACCCCTCATCGAGTGGTCACTTTGAAGAACAATAGGGGTCACCTAGCACCCTTTAGGGAAAACGTTTTCTAAAATGCTGAGAAAAGTGTTTCATCATAAGCATTACCATTATTAAGTTTGAAAGAAATGCCACCAGAAAAAAATGTGGCCCCTCTAAGTGGGGGTCAAACGGGGGAATACCTCCTAAAAAACGTTTCAATTTATTTGTTACTCTCTACAACCGGTTAGAAATCATTCAGAAAGCAGAAGCCTTAAAAACGGACATACATACTTTCAAAACTTGACCCCTCAAAGAATGGTCACTTAAAGAGCGGTAGGGGTCACCTTGCACCCTTTTAGGAAAACGTTTAGGAAAATGCTGCTACAAGCTGAAAATCATTGTCGAGCAACGTAACCAAGTTTCAAGTTAAGTTCGTGAGCTATGAAGAAGACCCCTTAAAAGGGGGTCATATCAAAAAGTCCCTTCTCAGTGCGCAATTGCTCAGCTGTTAGAAAATACCCTCAAATTTTTATGAGTCAACAATTAGTTGTTAAACCTGTGCTAACCATGGTACTTTTTAAGAAGCTTTTTTGAATGAATCTTGCACTTTCGAAAAAAACCGTTTTTTAGCAGTTGATAATGTGCAACTGCGAGGTGGATTTGAGGCATATCCGCCCTGTCCGTGAACGAGAAATACAAATACGAATGAAGCAAATAAATATTGGTTACGTTTCAGTGGCATTTTCGAGTCATATTTGGCAGCACCGAATTTTCAAATTCAGCTAGAATCTCATGTTTTTGTAGTTTAACTAAATATTTAAAAAAAATTGCACTTAACTGCTTCACATACACACACATACAGAAAAATAAAACACTGGATGCAATACATTTTCTTAACACACTCACTGATCGACTTACCGTTCATCCTTGTCGTGCTTCTGGAAGGTGACATGCAGCAGCGACTCACTTTGGGGCTCAGCGGATATGCCCTGGGCACGCTGCCGCTGCGCCACTTGGCCAGTCTTGCGGCTGGGGACGCCGGGTGGCGCTGTCGTTCCGCCCGACACACTCCGACTAAATGGAAACACACTTTGGAATTTATCGAGGTGAGATTTCAGTTCGGCTATCTCCGTGTCCTTGTACTGGAGGGCCATTTGCATTTCCTGGATCTTCAGGTCCTTGGCCTGGATGATCTGCACGAAGCGCTGCTCCTGCGCCGTGCTGGGCACAAACTGCGAGTTCATGATGTTGACGGGAGCAGCGGCCTCGCAATTGTTGGTCTGTATGAGAAGTCCTTGCATTTGATCGGCTAGCAGTTTGGCACTGTAGTCAGACACAGGGCTGTAGAGCGGGCTGCCTTGTTGAGACGGCGCTGGGCCGGACGCAAAAAGTCCCTGCGTCTGGGCTTGGAGTTGCTGAAGTTGCTGGTAGCGCTGCTGCAGCTGCAGCTCCTGCTGCTGCAAGTAGGTGTAGGTTTGTAAATTCGGATCTGCGTTATTCTGTTGAGCACCCGTGGGCACTGTCCCATAGATGAGGGCGTGCGTAAGTACGTCTGAAGCCTGCACCGCCGGGCTATTGTTGTTCACTATCCCCAGTTCGGGCTGGAACTGAAAACTTGTGTTCGGTTCCTGCTGCATCTTGCCGTCGTTCGTATCTGGATTTTGTCCACCTGTCGAACTTATTTTTCGCACCTCTGTGCTGCCACCGTTGGCGGCACTATTAATATCCGCGTTGTTGCTATTTGAGTTGCAATTATCGGCGGATGTCAGCACCAACGTTGCGTCAACGTCTGTTGATGTTTCTCTTCCTCCGGCTGGGACGATTTCGCTGGGGGGTGCTGTCTCGGATTCCTTCCTGGTTGCAGGTGAATGAATGCTCTTTGACGGTGGCGGCGGTGCTATATGGCCGTCGTCGCTTTGATCTGGCGGATCCAATGCGTTGATGGAAGCACCGTGAAAGTGTTGCGCTGGCTTGCCGTAGCTATTGCCGTTTGTGTCGACTGTCGTGGGTGTGGTGTTGTTGTTGCTAAGGCTGGTGGTCGGCGATTTCGCTCTATTTTTGCTCGGACTGATCACCGCTACTGCTATGGGCGGTGGTACTGTGGGCGCAGGGGTGGTTGTAATCACTCCTTGGATATTCGGTAGCTGATGGTTTGTTTCTGATGTGGCTGGCCTCTTTGTTGCGAAGCACAGCCGATCAAAACAAATCCGCATGCAAGCGATTTTGTGGAATCACCACGGCGGACCAAAACAAAAACGAAGTTCCCGTTGGCGCCTCCCTGAAAAGAATAAACGAATCGTTTGTTACGTATTTATCGTATATCATATGTGTAGGTATATAAGGAGAGAGTGTCGCATTGGATCACGTTCGTAACAACATCGCAATCCAGGTTGGATTTGCATTTCAACGATTATGTCACACGCAAGCTGCTTGCTTTATCGGCAGCTGCTATTTTGAGGCTAATTCTTACGTTACGTGTCGAAATGTATGCGCGCGAGTTCTGGGCCCGATGCTGTCTCTGTTTCCGTTCAGAAATGTATCGTGTGATAAGACCGCATTGTCGTGTCGCACTGACATTGACATACATTGTCAGTCAGAAGTATATACCGCTCCGCGGTTTGGGGAATCGGCGGGCGGAATAACCTCCATAACGAGCTCTAATTAGTTCTGTACCTGGTCGTTTGAAGTGTTTATCGGCCAATTAGACAAGTAGTTTGGGGCAATTTGTATGCCGTCAAGCCCCAATTAGGATATGCAAAATAGACTCGTAAACGTATAGTGGAAGAGTCGAGTGAGTAGGTACTTTTTTTTCAGCCAGTCATTTGCCGATTTGTATTCAGCGGAGGTCGGAACGAGTTCGAATTTAAAGAGGAGCGGTTCGCCTGATAAAACTTGGCTATAAACTGTTTTATAAGTGATGGGCTTGCTGAGTCTAGATACGGCACATAGAAACGGAAAATATGAGTGATTTAGGACCGCTTTATCAGGCGGCAAAAAAAAATACTGCTTAACATGCGAATTTATACAAGCGCCTATGGGGATCGCAAATTAAACTGTTGGGATTCGCAGAAGACAAGACAATCTATTTTTGTCACTCAAAATTTCCAAGCACGTACTCATGTAGAGTATAGAAATTGTTTATTTACGAACTCTGCTCATAGATAAACGGGGAAATGGAGGTACGCTTATCGACGCCCAAGTGTGTATTGGACTCGAATGGAAAAGATTACATGCCCTTGACAAAACAGATATAGTCTTTGGGTATAGTTTTCGTGATCAAGGTTATTGAGTGGGCAGGGAGACCCCTTTCGTTTTAAGTGGAGGTTGATGTACCTTAAACTAAAGTGAATTGCTTCTTGGAGCACTACTCTTATATCGATATGAAACTTGTAACCGCTGTTGATGTAAATCTGCAATTTATTTGTGGGACTGAGTTTGTGAAAAAGTAGTATTTCTTTTAAAAGTTTCCTGAAATCATATATTCCAATTCAATTTGAATGAAAAATTCGTAAAACTGGGGAAGGCTTGTTTTGTGGCAACAATTTCAATAATTGTAATTGTAGTTGTATAAAATTGTAATTGACTATGTTTTTGAAGTTCGTGACTACAATTGCTTCTCACTTTGCGCCTATTAAAATGACTGCCCGCTTGTTTGGAGGGCGAACATTCCCGCAAGCTTCGAAATCAGATTTTCCCTCGTATGCTCTATCTGAGAATATTTGTAACAAATGGCCGCAAGGTGTATTATGTGCACATAAAAAACTCTCAGCCTCATTAGATGTAAGGAAACAAAGTTTGACTAATGTGTCCCATTGCATTATCCTTAGGAAACAGACCTAATATAAACAAAAACGAAGAAACTAAATTGTGAGTCGATTTATGGGGGTCACCTAGCACCCTTTAGGGAAAACGTTTTGGAAAATGCTGAGACTCGTGTTTCATCATCATCATAGGCATTACCATTATTAAGTTTGAACTAAATGGGACCAGAAAAAATAGTGGACCCTCTAAGGGGGAGGGGTCAAACGGCGGAATACCTTCTAAAACACGTTTCTATTTATTTTCTACTCCCTACAACCGTTTAGAATAACACTACGGCGTGAAAATCAGTCAAAAGGTAGAAGCATTTAAAACATACTTTCAAAACTTGACCCCTCAAATATTGGTCACTTAAGAAACGGTAGGGGTCACCTTGCATCTTTAAGTAAAACGTTTAAAAAAATGCCTATATAAGCTGAAAAGCACTGTCGAGCAACATTACCAAGTAAGTCCGATAAGTTGTTCGTGAGGTATGAAGAAGCCCCCTTAGAAGGGGGGTCATATCAAAAAGTCCGTTCTTAGTGCGCAATTGCACAGCTGTTGGAAGATATTCTCAAAGTTTTATGAGTCAACAATTAGCTGTGTAACCACGGTACTTATTTGAATGAGTCTTGCACTTTCGGAAAGAACCCTTTTTTTACCAGTAGATAATGTGCAACTGCGAGGTGGATTTGAGGCATATCCGCCCTGTCCGTGAACGAGAAATACAAATATGAATGAAGCAAATAAATATTGGTTACTTTGCTGGACCTGGAACCCCTTACTGTGGCATTTTCGAGTCATATTTGGCAGCACCGAAATTCAGATTCAGCTAGAATCTCATGTTTTTGTAGTTTACCTCTTTAATTACAAACAAATATTAAAAAAAAAGATTTGCACTTAACAGACATATTATATCAAGCTGTAAAATTTCCTAACCGTATTCAGTAAAGTTTGTCGAAACCTTTTCTTTTCCAAAAGTTATGTCGAATTGGTAAACAAACACAGAACTTTGACACAAAACGAAGACTGGGAAAACCCTCTGGAAACGTCGGGAAATTCGATAAATCGAAAATTAAATTTTTGTATGGAATTTTGAACCACCGAAGAAAAATGTTTATAAATAAATAACGCCTAGCAAAGCTGGAGGGGGTCCACTAGTAAATAATAAAACATTTTTCTCGTCGCAACAAAAATTGTGCACCGCTCATAAAGCTGTTTCACGCATCAGGTATACCTATGTACTACCAGAGATCAGCTTAAACATGCAGTTTCATTGCGAAAACAGCTCAGGAGGTTGCGCAATTGCCGCTAACGTTTTTGAATACAAAAGTTTATTTTTTATTATTCTTCCTTGTTTACAAATTACAAAGGATTATCTCCCAAAACTACCTTTTTCGGAGACTTTGGGCTAAATTTTTCAAAATCACACTCTGTCTCTCACTAGAAAATAAATAAATATTTTGGCGCGAAAGGTCTGTGGGACCCAAGGCCTAGCTTCTCACAACCATTCGTTTCGTGTCAGTTTTCAATTTTTGGGACAAATGGAAGGGATTTACAATTTTACGCCGAGTCCAAACGGCTAATTGAGAAGCTCATTCATGACAGTTTTACTCTCGGATGTTTGTCAGACGTTCGCGAGAGGTGGCGCAGTGGAAAAAAAACTTAAGATGTAATTTGGTTCTTTCGGGAATCGAACCGGGGACCCCTCGCTTAGTAGTCCAACACAATAACCACTAAGCCACTGTGCCAACAGGATTCTTAATGGAATCAATAAAACACACGTACAGACTGGCCATCTTAGCCGCATCCGTTTTTGTATACTTCCTACTATCCCGCCGGTGACAGTCTTTTGAGTTTTGTCAATTATCACTAGCAAACTCAAGTAAATGCATTGTTTTTAAGCTTTTGTACATAAATAGTGATTAGGTAAATTGTTAAATTAGAGTCTTAAAGAAGTCACTCGTCTGACCACCTTGCCTAACTGACTTTTCTTATAAACCTTTCTTTCTTTAGTATATCTGAATATGTCTAGCTCGTCACTTTATATACGGATCGAATCTGTCGAAAAATGACGGCACATCTGATGAAACGTCAGACCATGCAGCATTTTAGACTTTTGCTCATAAATAGCTACCCATGATTGCAAAAAATCGATCCAGCTTTAGACAATGCGAGTTTACATCGAACTTGCTTCATAAACAGTGACATACCCTCTTCACTTTGTGAGCCAAGTGCATTACAAATGCTTCCTTCAAAATAACCCATATTGTGAATGAACCCGATCTTTGTTGTCAACCAGAATATGACGACTCTTAGGTTGTACTTATCACGTGAAATGTCTACCGGAACGCCAACACCATTTAGGTGGCAGATTTATCACGATAAAATTAACACTTCAAGTTTCTTCGGATATCAAATGTAACTCGAGCCACTGCTGTGAATGGCCGAAACTTGTTACTGTTTGGTAGATTGTTAGGTATCTTCATCTCAGCTGGCATTCGAGAACCTGTCCTCTTGCATTTCGTATTGGGAAAAAACCTCTTTCGTCTGTTTACATCAGAAACCAACAATGATCATCTTGACAAAGTATCTACTAGACCGACAGATTCATATATCCATAGATATTTGCACATAATAACGAGTTACGTAGGTGTTTATGAATACCAAATAAGTTTCAACAAAACAATTCCCGAATAAAATACATTTTTGTTTATTGCTTTCGAATGCATAATTATTCAACGTTCATATTTTTATGGCAGATTTAATTATTAAATAAATAGGACCCCCCCCCCCTTCCACACACAGAAATCAACATTTTGTTTGTTAACTTATTTGTTCAATGATAATACTCGTGATAATCAGATCCACTTCAGTCTATTGTTGTCGATACATGCGGACAGGTACTCGTACCGAGCGAGTCACACTGTCAAACAGAGTTGCAGTCACATTTATCTCATTAGCTGCGGTGAGTGGCCTTTTTTTCCTGTAGGTAAGGGGTCCCTCACTCTCAAGAAAGTAAATACGAACAGGAATTCCTGTCTGCTGGTCGTTATATCGCCCCCATTTGCGACGCGTCATCGGGGAGCATGTCACAAACGAATGTCTGCTGAGGCTTTTAAAAATAACTCCCAAGGTTAGACGTGCCGTGTACATACAACAAAGTTGATGAATGGCCCGGTGGCATGCAGTGGAAGTGTGGCTATTTCGGTTGTCGCCAAATGCCAAGTTGACGTATTGCCGCTGCGTTAGGTGTACACGTCCAGTCCATGCCATAGGTAACCAGTTCTTACGGAGCTGCGTGGTACACTCGGACTGCAATTACACGCCCATCAGCCGGCCAGTCACCGCGCCGAGAGATTACGCACCTCATTGCGCCGAGAAAAGGTGCTTGACCGACAACGGTGCTCGGCAATTAACCACTACCGCATACACAGGAAGGAAAATCTTGATGGGGGCCAATTTGCATATATGCACTCGCAAGTCGCATCTCGACTGACAGGATGCGCGTGTGGATTAATTGCTGCCATGTCGATTAGGGCATTCACAAACAAGTCGATCCAATTGGAATCGATCGGCACTTAATTGGCCCGCGAAGGTGTGTCATATAGCGACGCGGTGTATACTCGCAGCGTGCACCTGTGGTTAGTTAGACGCAGGCTTGGCTATGTTTATATGTGGCACAGCTACTTATTAAGTGGTCTCCAGTGGTTAGGCGGCTCGAATGCAACCGAGTGGGCAACCGATTGGCCAATTGTGGCGATCGATGTGCTTATCTCATGCTTTGGGTTTCGATCTCGAGTGCGACGTTGTCGCTCGCTGGTTTAGACGCGACCTTGCAGGTGCTGACATCAGGCGTCTGGTTCCACCCATCGCGGTGCAGACGCGTGTGAGCTTTCAGCAAGCCCTGTCATAACAGCCGTTTAAGGACAAACACCTTTCAAAATCGCTTCTGCGGTTAGGGCTTGGGAAAACGCAAAAACACGACCGCGTGTCAGCCAATTAAGAAGCCAGTGGATGCATTCAATTAGCGTGAGTGAAGAAATTATTGTCACATGCACTGGAGTCGCAGTCTCAACGAACCTCAAGTGTCCAGAGCTCTATTGCGCAACGCGCCTGACAACACTTTATGATGCATCGGGAACATAAACTCAGTTACACGCATTTGCAATTACGCACATGCCGCAATAAAATAAAACGAACTAACTTAGTGGCTGCGATTACTGTTGCGTAAAAATTGCAACGCACTGGCTGGGTTGCGGGTTCACTCAGCAAAGGCCTGGACCTGGACTTGTATATCTTAAATGCTTTCGACATGCGTTGCAGTGATACGCGCGGTTCAATGTTACCGCGAGCAAGAGCAAGTCTATAAAACCTTGTCAGGAAGATCAAGCGAGATAACAGATTAAGTTACCGTGTACGGCATGTGATCTGCGTCTCTTAGGCACCTCCTTAATTGTATATGCGAGATTTGATATCGATCTAAAATGCAATGGCGCACTGCCATCCTTGGAGGCTTCCTTATTGGACGCATCAGCATGGCGATGTGCGTCTGAGCGAGATGGACATCGGAACCACCGCCGCTTGGAGAAGAATATTTGGTGTGGAATCCTTTCAGGTTTCAGCGAACCTGTTTCGTGTTTATTATAATTTTAATGAAAGCCAACATTGGGCTGTCTTGTCTTGTCTTTTCATACATTTCATTGTCGCAGGCTGTCAAATTTGGTTTGGACGATTTGTAAAATGAGTTTCTGGCATAATGCTTGACCACAACCGACGGAGTCGGTTTTTAAGAATGGTAAATTAATATCGCGTGTTGTGCATGACAGGCTCAATGAAAGGCTGTCTGAAGGTTGAATGTCAAAAGTTATTATATGGGCGCTGACTGAAACGGTAGTTGTTTAACAAGAAACCCGTCTGTTTTGTTGATGATTGATAAGGGTGGCGAGTGGGAACAAAAATTGATTCCAAGCAAAGATAAAAATACACGAACCAATGTCGGGGTCGAAGGGCTTAATGGTAGGGGCCTTCATTTTGTCATCTACGGCTCCTTAGATGGACATTGATCTCAGTAAAACCGATTTTAGATTAGGGGGAAGTTTTACCACTTTTTAACACACACTGTCGATTATTAATAAATCTGAGTGTAGTAGTGGAGAGACTGCAATCGCAACCTTCCGAGGTTCATCCGAAGGGTTTACATTAAAGGGCTTGATCTTTGATTAAATTGAGAGTGTGGGGCTTTATCCTGGGGTCCAAAAACTTCGCCAAAATGTTCAGTTTGAGTTTGATAGTAATAAAGTAAGCTAAATTTAAGGGATGGAATTTTAATATGTGAGGCTTAATCCTTGCTAGTCAATTTGGAGAGCTGTTTTTGGACGGCCGAAAGCTAAAGTTCATCCGAAAAAAGGCGTTGTGATTCCAAATATTTAGATTTTTACTCAGTCCTCAGTTTATTGATACTTTCAGCACAGAATTTAAGCGCAAAAGTCCGACTTTGGAAAGGGTTAATATTTTATCACGACAGTGAAAGAGACAAGTGGCGCAGTGGCTTAGAGTTAGTGTGTTGTACTACTGAGCGAGCGGTTCCCGGTACGGATCACGAAAGAACCAAATTATATCTTAAGTTTTTTTTCCACTGCGCCACCTCTCGCGAACGTCTGACAAATATTCCGAGAGTAAAACTGTCATGAAAGAGCTTCTCAATTAGCCGTTTGGACTCGACATAAAATTGTAGATCCCTTCCATTTGTCCCAAAAATTTAAAACTCACAGGTCCTGTCGCGCCAAAATATTTATTTATTTATCTATATATATAAAAATGAAACCAGTTTTCCGTTGTCACGACATCACGCGTGAATGGCTGGACCGATTTCGTTAATTCTTTTTTTGTTGCGTTTGTTATTGTCAGCAGAAGGTTCTTATGAAAGAAAAAATTAAGAAAATTGCGCGAAAAATTAGAAAATTTAAGAATACTTAACCACCATATTAAATTTCTACTGTATTATTCTAAAGAAAAAATAAAAAAGTATTTGCAGGGCTGTCATTCATTTCTATTTTATAAAAAGATGTATTCCTAAGCCTACCAATTGAATTTAATATTCAGAAAATGGTGCAAATACGTAAGCTATCAACTAAATATTGTGTGTATATTCATTTTCATCCATCATCGTCATTGTCACGGCAAAGCAAAGGTAACCCCGATAGGTGGCGCTGTTGTCGATCTTCTTAACCACTCAACCGATTTCAATGAAATTTTGTGGGTTTGCATGGTTATATGGAAAGATTTTTTTTTTTATTTTTTCAACTTAATTGTCAAAGTGAATAGAGTATGGGCACGCTGGAGTAACTGAAGAAGCTAGGTTTTACACAGACACTAGCCTACTGAATCAGTTGACGATATGAAAACAAAATGTAAACAAAAACTCTCGAACAAGAAAACTTTGGATTGGATTTCGTTATGAAAACTTTTTAAATTTTTGAACATAATTATCTACTGTGCTGTATTGGGCTTGAATACGTTTCTATATAGCTACTGATTATACTTTCTTATACGTGATGCGATGTTTGCCCTGTAATGATAACCCTTTGGCGACATTTCGTTCAATTGCGCAACGGATTTCTATATTGATAACAAATTAATTGAAATGCAGACAATTTCATTTTGAAAAGCTGTGCTGTAATTGTTGTTTTTCGATGGTGTTAGTTACGCGTTTTTCATTTGTAACGTTTTAAAAATATTTCAATTTAAGTACCCTCGTATAACTTGAACTGTAGTTTTTTTGGAATCAGTACTTAAGTTTGGTTGATAGTTTTTTATTGTCAGAAAATAAAGCCAGACGAATTAAAATGAATGCTGACTTGAAAAAGTTACACCCTGTAAATAAATTTGGACTAGCTTTGAATACAACATCGATCAATACAACGCCAAACGATAAATAGTGATGCAGACGATGGTTGTTGGCCTCAATATTTTCGACGACTGAACGTTAACTTAACACAACTGAACGGCTATTTTCAATGTACAGCGTCACTATTTCAGCTTTTACTCAAGTCAATCAGCTGATAAATGTCGAAGTTATTCAATATTAACATATCGACATAAAATATGGCGCACCCTGTACATATTTTGTTTATCTAAAGAGGAAAAAACAAGCAAGTGGACAACGTGGAAAGCTATAAACAAAATATGTTTTCTTGCACAAGTTGATCAATTGTTACCCAAATATTTTGGTTCCGTCACTCCAGCTGATTGATAGAAAAGTTTATTTTCTTACGGATCAATTGAACCGATCTCTTTCAATAAAATTAACTTAACCAACATCAAAAAGATGCAGCAATTTGGTATAGGTCTAAATAAAAAACTTTATATTGATCATTATCGGACCATTTTTATAAGTCGAATTTCTGTTGGCTTGCATATAAAAAGAGTATCGAATTTCAAATGACGCCAAGTATCGTACTCGTTTAGTTGAAGAAAAAATACCAAAAAAATCAGTTAAATTATGTTCCGAAATATTCCGCTTTGTTTGCTGCTGTACCAAATGTATAGGGTGAAGTAGGGTACATCCGACACATTCTGTTCGCACTTAAATTCTGATGAAATGAGGTTTTTAGCACAAGTCCTTTGAGGGGTAATTATCCAAATGGGTTATGAATGTCTTTATTAAGTTCTAGTTTACCTGAGGTGGATTTATACGAAGGGTAAAATATGTGGAATTTACATTTGGAGAAATGGTTTTTAGCGTCGCTTTTTATTACCTTCGGGAGATTTCAAACTTGCTTGATTTAAAGCTATAGTTTCGAGGTATTGGTTTCGGTTTAATAAGCAGCCTTCTACTCAAGAAGCGAACATGTTATACCTTTGAGTCACAACCACCTATCAAAGAGTTTTTTAAGAACCCAGTCAAGTTTTGCATTGGATACCTATATAAATTCCAACGCCAAACAACTTAATGGAATAATTAAAAGCATTTTTAAAATCGATTACAAAAGTCGAGAAGTTTAAAAATCTTTTCAGAAACAATTTCGATTAGAAACTAGTCCACCCCAGTTCACCCTACCCGTTTCTCTTACTGGATCGCTGGATGATTAATCGATTTCAAAATTAATTTCGTTGACTCATTGATTATAATTAAAGACAATTGAAGTTGAGTGGAATACAAACCTAAAATGAGAAGTGAGCTGTGCATTATTTGACTGGATCGAATTGGAATAAAACAGATTGAATCGGAGCAGGGTATTCTCACAACTTGGGAATGAGACGAACCCCTTGTTCATTAATAATTACTTTCATACCAATCAACTGAGTGATGTACCTCGTAAGTGATAATAATTGGCTATGAATGGGTAAATATAAAGAATGTATGCGCATCTTGGTGTACAACTCTATGGCGGACATGAACCACAAAAGTAAACAAGACTAAAAATTGCATAACCGAATGTAACAAAGAATCTACTGATGCAACTCTTATACTAAACAAACAAAGTGACTTTTAAAGGTTTTCAATACTAGAATGATTCATGTTAGGAAGAATTTGCTTATGGGACTTTTTTTAAGCTCTCGAAAACTGTCAAAAAATATTCTGTTAAAACAGTTTGCGGAAGATTGGACTTGTGAAGGCTACTAAATGTGGTTTTATTTAATTTTTGAAGTTTGCATTTTTTGTGTTTGTTTAATACGGGCCTGTACATTTTTACGACTGACCTTTTGTATGCCTTTTTGTTCGTTTTAGGGCTGCTTTCAAAAATATATACAATGCTTTTCTTTTCTTTCTTTAAAAAGTTCTTTTTTAAACGTATTTTTAACTACCCTTAACTAATTCTACTTTCGCAATACATAAGAGAAGTTTTGGTCTTTATTTGATTGACGAATGGAGGGCACAGACAAATTTTGTCGAATTCAGAAAATAGATGAATAAGGGTACCTTGTGACGACAATTATTCACTCGGGTGTTTGTCCGACGTTCGGAAGAGGCGGTGCAGTGCAAAAACCCATCAAGTGTTAAGCTAGAGACGCCTAACGTAAGACCTGACGAGATATTAAAAACGAAAGTCAAATGCTGTAAATCAATTACTAAAATTGCTTGACAAATTCCAAATGAGATCACAATAAAAAAGTAAGTCAATCTATTTTCAAAAGACACCTAGAACTCTTTTTTTTTTGTATCAAAACACGAATAGATTACTTTTCCAGTTGCGTAAAACTATGTGA
Organism: Cheilosia pagana; assembly: GCA_936431705.1. NCBI lineage: Eukaryota > Metazoa > Arthropoda > Insecta > Diptera > Syrphidae > Cheilosia > Cheilosia pagana. The sequence continues at coordinate 51,491,067 of OW386170.1, read as the reverse complement.
CCACAATAGACAATAACGATATACGAATAAAAGACAACTATAGACACCACATATGGACTTATTTATGCAAGGTAGGTATATCTGGTCTATAGGTTGAGTCTGTTGACATGACATGGAATTATTTTTCGTGTTGCATTTCAAGAAAAAGAAATAAAATTAAACATTTAAACAAAACCAATCTGCCGTAAATAGATGTGTAGTTTCGTTGAAATGAATTCTGTTATGAATGAAGGATCGCCATTGTGTGCCTGAAACGAGTTAGTCGGGTCATAAAACTAAAGTCTCATGCAAATCATCATCAGATCAGAACTACGTGTGTATATTTTTATAAGTTTATTAGAGTTGACTTCAGAATGGAATGCCGCTGCATTGTAAAACAAACGTAGATGTTTCTCCATTGTATTTGGGTTAAGGGGTACCTACACGAGTCGGTTGTTTGTCATGTCGAAGTTTAGCAACTGACTGGCTATAACAATTCAGCATAAAATGGTCTTAATGTCAGACCAAGAATGGGATCAGTGTTTGGCTCTGGAATAGCATTGGAACGGATTTTGCGCGTCATTTATTTGGTCCGGTGTAGGATGGCGCATTATTTGTGAACCAAATTCATCCCGATTTGTCCTTTTTTGTTGCATTGGGCTGAAGAACCTCTTTCGTTTAAATAGATAACTTTACTTTAAGGTAAACATAGAGCTGATGTATTTCTTGGAAAAACGTGATGCCACAAATTGTCTGCGCAATTTTAGCGGGAGTTGCAGCGCCATCTGGAAAATGCGTAGTGCCATTTGCTGATCGTTTTTGGAAAGAAGGAACTGTGCGGTTCCAGGCTTAGCAAAAACGAAAAGGTACCTAATTCAGGAGCGAAAAAAGCTTAAAAGATCACCAAAGTCCGAGAAACATGTCGAATATCTTATCTACCACAGAAAAAAATGTCCCAAGATCACATAAAAAAAAATATACTCCGAGTTTCGTGTTGTCAAAGCTGTGCAAGTTTTAAAGTTCCAATCTTGGAAAAATTAGGGCTCCTGTCTAACACTCTAGAAATATTCCCAAGTCAAATTTCAAGTTTGTGTAAATTTCAAAGTTCGGTGGAAACAAATCACTCTCAACTAAACCAGAATTTGAAATCACATTCCACAAATAATTAAAAGGTGTAACTCTCATTTGGAAGAGCTACTTCTCATTTGAATCCCTATTTTCCGTGTCAAATTGTCTTTTTTGTTTGCATGAGCAGATAAATTAATAATTTTAATAATTATCGCGGCTGTTTTCCACTTAAATAAATTTCACTGTCGCAATGTTTACCTTCCGATTAGGCAGATGATTCAATAAAATCTAAAAACACCATCAGCACGTTATCTGCCTGAAGACAAATATAAAAAACTTCCCCAAATAAATCTTGTTCGAGCGGAAAAATCTGCTCTGGCAACGCAATCAAATAGTAGACGACTTGTGTGCTGCTAATTAATTAATCCTAGTCTATAAAGCATCATTAATTAATCACAATTGCTGCGAGAAAAACTCTGCCGGCGCATTAGCTTTACGATCACCCTGTGCCGTCTTTAACGAAACCAGCAGCGGGGAGAGACATTCCCGTGTCCGTTGACGTTATCAATTAGCAGATAAATTGCATAAAATGTTGTCTATCAATTATTTGTAACTTATCAATTTCAATTTCAAGCACGTCGTCTACAAGTTGACAAAGCTTAGATAGCACCTCACTCATCCTGTCGCCGATGACGACACGGCGTGTTTTATTTTTCCACTACAATCGATCATTGAGACAGTCCTCTGGCACTACCAATCCAATCATCGATAAGCCCGAATTCAATTAAATCAAATCACTTCTTCCATTTCAATGGTCACAAGTCGGCCGTGATGGACCTCCGTTTCCAAGTGGAAAATAAAACAACCACCAAGCAAAAGTGACACAATGGCTCGATCCAAAACGCAGACCAATTAGCTGCGCTATATTGGAATCAAATTCATCAATAAATGTAAATATTTGAACACAACATCACATGATGACACACAAACTAAACTGTCATCGTGTCGGACGCCAGTCTTATAAGTTATAACCAAGCACGACAAACACAAATGATTTCCTCAGTTACATACTCGGGGATATTTTCCATTAAATTGTTTACAAGCTCCTTGAAATCGATGAGCTTGACGGAAGCACGATTGCATACAATTTAATTACTGCTAATTATTACCTGCTTAGCGAATTTCGCACGCCTACCCCAGCCGAGGGCAAAGCAAGTCGAGAGTTTGTCTACCCCGCACTGAGTGAAATCGGGTTGAATGTGGCGCACGCTGTTTGCCTTAAAATCCGGGAACGAGATCATCAACTTTTTGCCGAGGATGCGTTTTCAATCGTGGCATATAAAACCGGACCGCTCGACTTTGCCTTATTGAAATTCTATGACGCGGTATAACGGCGAACCGAGCTTGTAGAATGCTAAAGATACACTGAACGGTTTGGCAAATACGAAAATGGTTTTCGCCCCCCATGTCTGATAATCGGAAATCGGCAGCCATTATACCAGTTTCAGCACGACCAACACTTCAACCTGCCATGCCATGCCAACCACCCTATTAGCACCACGATCGACACATACAGTTGGGAAGTTGCCCTTGCCGGCGCGCGAACGCGTTGCCGCCTCATTGAGCTTCAATCATGTTGCATGTTCGAGCGATGTTGGCGACGATCGTCGATCAAGAATTCCGATTTAAATTGACTGTGCTTTTGCGGCAAGATGAGCATGTTGCTTTTCTTTAAAAGCAATAAGCGCTTTTGAGGACAACTATCGAGTTGATTGTGAAAATGTGAGAATTTAGAGTGTCCAGTTGATAAATTGCAATTTTAATTACAAACAGACCAGACATTCATTTTAGGCCCAGTCCAACCAAAGTAGGAAAAGAAACCACTTAATTAAGCTTTTAATTTTTAAAAAACTGTTTTAGTTGTGCATTTCTCTTTATTCAGCAACTTTTTTTATACACAGCTTTAAGCTTGCGGCGAAAGCTTTAATTTCTCTTAAGCGACACAACAGGAACTAACAAAATCGCATTCTTCTCAATCACAATCACAAATACAAAAAGAGCGAATATTCGTTGGAATAACAACACATTTCAGTGTCAGTATAAGAAAAATGTGCTGTGCTATTTAACTCTTGATTTAGAGCAGGGTTCGGTAAATGAGAAAAATCAATTTATTTTTGGAATTTCGACTTCGAAAGGAACAAGGGATTCTTTTCTATTTTTCGCTTATTTTTTTTACAAAAGTTAATCTGAAAAACGATTGCCACGATTTCTAGTTTAACATTTTAGTTATTTATTCCATTTCATATATTTATGCAACATTTCCATTCTAACCTTAATGTTTTGTTTCCACCCTAAGTCATAGATAGATATTATAAAGAACAACTTAAACTTAACCTGTCAAACTGACAACCAACCACATGTTGAATTAAATTAACCTAATCTTTTCTTCTTGTTAAGTTTTCTTACAATTGAAAAAACTAATTTCCTGTACATCATTTATATTTTAAACGCAATTGTATAAAACTAACAAAACCAGCTTTAAACTAACGAAAGACCTGGGTTTTTCAGAAGAGCAGGTACAGCCATACCATGAAAGAATTTAGTTTTGGTAGCCACCAAAATTAACTAAATCGTTTGACAGCTAAGAGACTGACCGATAAGGTAGATTGAACTGTCTCGGATGTGAACAAGAAATCATGAGGTCTTCCTAAATCAGGTCGGGCCGTTTTAAAAATATGCTTAAAAAACGGACATCTATTAAATAAGGTTTGCTTTATGTGAACACCTGCCGGATGGCTTACATTTCACGGTGGGCATACCCACATAGAGTCAATGAGAAAAGCGTCTGATACTACGCCCTGGAGTTAGCACTAAGACCAGCCCCAGATTACTTTCCGGATGACTGTAAGATCATACAGCACTGTGATCGGTGCGAGGCTATCTAATACTCTGTGCTCTAATGAACACATCTAGTTCTCGCTATTTTGAGTAACCACAGCCCCCACATTGTTTCTTGTCCCATGATGGGCAGCAGGAGCCCCATCCCCGTGGGTACCAGTTTATAGCTACTGGTCGAGCTTTCGCAACCCGAGAGTCTCTTACAGATAGATTTCTTACAAAATCCAAGGCCTGTCAACCTTTTGTTTGGCCAAAAAGTCGTCTGGAACACAAGGTCACAGTTGAACCAGAATGACTTAAAGGCCACTTTCAAACGTACTGTTCTTGCACTGTTCAATTTGGTGAAGCCCACAATAAAGGCAACACTCAAATTGGGGCAGTGATCCAAAAAACGGACAAGAAGCCTTCGCAAGAGATAGAGCTGTTGTGGTATTAAATACTTCCTTTTCAGAGCTGTCAGCCAAAATCAAACGACTTAGTGCAATAGGTGCCTACAGCATCTTCCTATAAGGTTTTGTAAAGTCTTTCTTCTTAGAAATTATTGACATGGAACAAGAACTTGACGTATCTCTACCTGTTTAAAAGTAAGAATAAATGCCTGAGTATGATCTTTAAAAAGAAAAGTTGTCCCAGCTGATTTGTGGGACTATCACTTTAAGCCCAAAAATATTGAAATTTGAATATAGGTACTCAAGACACTTTTGCTCTATAAATTTGTATAGTCCAAAAGACGTCAAATATGTCAAAAAATGGAAAAGAAAACGTCTTATGGGGACATGAGTTGCTGCCAGAAAGTGAGTTTCGACTGGCGTCTAGGGCTGCAATGTGGTCTGGCCATCAGGCCTCTAACGCACCTACTTGTGAAACTACGAATGACAATATCTGTCATTCCCCGAGTAATCATGACGTCTACCAGCATGGGCACTCGTTAACCTCACTTGCTAAGTATTGCCGCCATTCCTTGAACACTACTTCATAAATTAAAGTAAATGAATTTATAGTAATGCATTTGACTATTACAGGCGAATCCCTCTAAGTAAATTTTTCACGGGAGATAAAAATTAGTTTGAGTTAGAGAGCTTTCTGGAAAAATTCGAGTTAGAGGGATTTACTATATTTTTGTAAGGGAATTTATTTAAGGTAAGAAAATAGGAAAGTAGGTACATTTTGAACAAATCTCATCAATCTAACTAGAATAACAACACAAGTGTTGCGCATTTAGTTTTTTTTAACTGAATTTGTATATGAACATATCTAAATGCATTATCTTATATATATTGGATATAGAAACAAAACGTATCGTCGCGATGCAACACTTGCGGAAGGGAGATCTTTTTTTTTTATTTTGGTTTCTTCAGACGAAAAATTCGACTTAGAGGCATATTGTAATAGGTCAAGAATCAAAAGAATATGTTCGAGATAGAGGGATTTCGACTAGAGGATGACATTTCTATGCAAAATTAAAGGGAATGGAAAATTGGGTCGAAAAATTCAAGTTAGAGGGAAATTCGAGTTAAAGGAACTTCGACTTAAGTTCGACTGTATTTACAAGAGCTATTCCAAAGAACCTACCTACCTACTCCTTGGTTTGTGATAACATTTTTGGTGTCTCATCTGCCTATCTTCTCAATAGTTTTGTATAAACTTTTTCCGCATTCTGAATTTTTGGCACACAATCATTGCCCGTTTCAAAAATAAACAAATAAACATTTCCCGGAAAATCGTGTAAACAACGTCGTGAATGGACACACACATCCAAATCAGACCCAGTGTCCCAGTCATTCACCACTTCCAAGTACAATTTAGAAGTTAAATCGAAAAAGTTCCAAAAAGAGCATGAACAAAACGAACCACTACAGATGCACTGCCTCGGCAGCTTTACTTTAAGAGTGAACAAAAATTTCTCTCAGTTCTCTTTTCTAACCCACACACTGGCAGTTGAGTGCTCTATTCGCCGATTGTAAAAATAAAATAAAAACAAAAAAGAAGCCAGAACAAAACACACAGTTTGTTTTTCATATGCCTATGCCTATTGCCTAGTGAGTTGGTCCCCCCCGTTTGGATGTGTTGGTATTGTTTGGTTAAAAATAGATTTCCATTTAAATTATTACCTTGCTGTGGCTGGTGGTGTCCCCTGCTTCACATGCGATGGCACACAGTGCTGCCTCATGCTCATTTATTTGCCTTATGTGCCACCTGAACTACTTGCAAATCGCGCACCGGCTGATGGAAAACTTCCAGCTCAGAGTCTAAATTCAAAACTTCGATCTCCGAATCGCCCCATTATTCGCACACACTGTCATTTCCAGCCTACAGCTACAGTGTGACGTGACACGCGATCACAATTATTGACAAGACAATCGGAATTTCTACACAGGAGGTCAGATCGAAACTGGTTTTCGATTTCGACTTAAAGTCGAACCATATTGAGTCAGATCGCTGTGTTCGGAATCAACATCGTGCGGCGGCATTTCACGCAGCCGAATCTCTAAATCCGTATCTCTCTGTGCGATAAACGAAACGATAACTACATGCTCCATCGGGGTTGCGGTTCTACACTACACCTCTATCGCCATGCCATCTAGACATGTCACCTAAAATAACCCTTATCAGCGCTGATATTCACCTACTTTTATATTACAGCCTCCCGGTTCCACTCACCCCCACACCGCTGCCCCACTACACGCGAGTGGAATATTTTCTGTGTGTGGTTTCGTGTTTTCGATTCAACGCGATTCCGATAAGAGCGGCCCGCTCTGTTTTTGTAGTCCCGCATACGGCATAATTGCGCAGATAAGACTCCATGGGCTTTGTTTGGGGCGACGCTACACATTTCGGCCTAGCAGTATGTGTCACGTCATTTTCGAATTCGACTTGGATTGATGTGCTACCACAGCCGTGCCAAATAACGATAAAATCACAGTAATTTGAGCAGTAAGTTCATATTAATAATGATTGCCGCCTAGTTTGCCGTCATCGAGTCACTGCCGTCAAGTGACTGCATAATTTCAATTGCATTCGGTTACACGTTTTCAATTGAGAGCAAAGAAAAAATTTCATAAAAAAATGTTGACGAACTATAGACAGTAGCGGAAAGACTTAATGTGCTGGTGGTGGTGCAACTTGTTGTGCACTTGGCGAGCACAGAAAACTTAATTATTTTAATTTTTTTTTCAAAAGAGTTGTAAGGTCTGATGCGAATTGCAGGTAACAAATCTGCGGACGAGCTAGCTAGGGCTAGATCAGAATTCAGAATTCGCGTTCTGCGGACCAGAACCATATTGCAGAGTCAATTAGGCTACGGCTTTAGGGCTTATCAACGGTTGGGAACAACAACTCCGCCTAAACCAATGGGAAAATGTCCCAAGTTTAAGACAATCAAAAAGACTAATTACTACAAGGAAATCCTAAGACTCAACAAGGAAAGTATTAGAAAGCTAGTGGGTTTCCTAACAGGCCACTGTGGCTTGAGATACCATCTTAGCAAGTTGAATTTGTGTCCAGAGACAGAATGCAGGTTTTGCCTAAAGGATGACGAATCCTCTGAGCACCTGCTCTGTAACTGCCCGGCACTTTACTGGTTAAGACGACGACGGTTAAGACGATCTTTAACAAAGAGATACTCTAGCCAGCAGAAATTAGGAGGTCAATCGTCTCTTAGACTAAACCATCCCTCCTTGATACAATAGATCTTTTAGGTCGCAGTGTCAGCCATTGGGCAGGATATAAAAAAAAAAAATTATAAGAGCTCGGCTGCTTGTCATCATCATCGTCAGTCATAAGAATGAGCAGTCTTCATTGCACTATCTATAAGAAAAACACTGTGGCCGTACAAGTTTGCCACTGCCTCTTTTTACAGCGAACAGGCTTCTCCGTATTCAGTAAGCTCGATCCGCAGCTCGTTGCATCAGTTGCGCAAGCCATGTCTCTTCTTTTTCACAAAGCTCCCCACCTTCCGTGAGGTTTTTCTTTAATTCGTTGTTACTCTAAAGTAGAGCCGAAGATTTTTTGAGCCGGGGATTTAATTGAAAATCGATCTATAGGCTGTTTTACTGTCTTAGAACTTTTTCGAGTACTTTTTGATCCATTGACTGAACTAACCTAAGTTGAAAACCATGATCAGAAGATCACTCTTACGAATGAAATTTGTAAAAATAGTTGACAAATCAAGTCATCCCTTAAGACCAGCTTTAGCAATGGCTAGACCCAAAAAGAAGTGCGAGAAAACGCAACAACGACATCTGTGGGAGGGTGTTGACGACGTCATATCACTACGAACTTTTTTATAAGTCTAGAAAATTTGCGCGGACAGGAAACTGAACTTTTAAGGAGAAAACACTTGCGGTACAAAAATATGAAGACTAACGTGTGTAGTGTTCTTTAGGTATGCTACAAAAGTTGGTCATACGATCGTCAGTCAACCAACTTTCCGTGCTTATTTTAATACTGGATAAGATGCAATTTTTAAGTAAATTTTTGTCCACGAATCTTGTACCGTTATTGTAGAAACGATCAACTGATATGAATTTCTCAGTATCCGCTTCTAAGCTTACGATTCCTTGGTCCGCAAACACAAAATTTTGTTTCCGATTGTGTTCCTTTTTTGAGCGTGTTACTCGATATGTAATGTCATAAAACAACAGGTCCTCTCCATTCGTGCCGACAATAGAGTTTCCATTAGATTGCGAGAAGCTAGCATAAGACCTTTTACGATGGATATTTTTTTAACTCGCGTTTCGTAACATCAAGCAATTTTTTTAATGGTTTTGATATACCCAATAAGGGCAAAACTCAAGTACCTACATTTCTTTATTTTTTACGCCTACACGTTGGTTATCTTTCAACCTTTACACGGAATTCCTTTTCTCTAATATCCTCATACCTCATATCTTCTTGGAATCGCGCTTCCATATAACGAGTATCACTTACATCAATACGATCGCTTCGGCCAAAACGGTTGATTTCCACGTTGTCCTTGGTCTACCAACTTGCCGTGTACCTTGAGGATTCCATTTGAAGGACTGCTTCGCGATGTTGTCGTTTGCGCCACTTACGCTGCCTAATTTCGACATTCAAAAGCTTTTGACCCGTTATGCGCCACAATTCCTGGTTCGATATAATTTGCGGCCATCGGATCTTAAGAATGTATCGAAGGCAGCTTTTCACATATGTATGCCTGTAATCTTCTCGAGATGGAGGTAAAGACTTTCCAGGTTTCACAGGCATACAGCAGTACGGATTTGACGGAATTGAAGAGCCTTAACTTGGTGCGTTGAGAAATTTGACTGGAGTTCCATACTGAAGACAAGATTCCAAAAGCGCTGCGGGACTTACTTCTTTTTTCTGCTATTAACATCCAGATCCGTTCCTCCATCCGACGATACAAAACTGCCTAGGTAGTTAAATTGTTTGACCTCCTCAATGGCGTCTGCCTCAGAATAATCGGCTGAGCGGCCGGTTTGCAGTATTTTTGTCTTGTTGCAATTGATGTTAAGACCAGCCATCTTTCCATTCACTTGCAGTCATTGGCACATCTCGTTCATCCCGCTACAGATATCGTCAGCATAATCTAGGTGGCTTAGCCTCTCAAACGGTCTCCATTGTATACCATGTCTCTCAGTTGTACTTACGGTGGCAATCAGTACGTCGTGATAGGACTTAATAACACCAACAATCTTCCAGATCCATTCGCGGTTGACTCGGTCAAAGGCCTTCTCCAAATCGTTGACTGTTCGAGTCTTATAAGAAGAGTGTTGATGTGATTAACACAAGACCGACCACTACGAAAGCCCGCTTGATGCCTCTTGAGCGTATTTTCGATCCTGTCCTTTGTCCGTTCAAGAATGATAGTTTTTTTATTGCAGCTCTTAAGGTTCCTTAAGTACTTTTTACCTTTACTCGACCAGAATTCCGTAAAGCGAAAAACGCGTATATTGGTTTTTCAAACAAATTCGTTTTCAGCAATGGGGCTCATTTTTCTCTTGGCAGCTTTGTTTGTCGTCAAATCGTTTCAATTTTGAGATCAGAAAATCTATGAGTGAGGGTCGTTATAGACAAACAAATTCATTCGAACCATTTAGTCACATTTAAACAAAATAGTCATGGAAAAATTTGACGAAAAAATACGTAAGTGCCAAAAAAACCCTGGACGCAGTTTACCCAACATGTTATTCCATATATAACCGTCCAATACTGTTAGTAACAAATAAAATAATAAGAAAATTAGAATTTCCTGAATCTTGGGACACCCTTAACTTAACCAGGGATCAGTACCTATTCAAATTCGACAGACCCACTGTGCCACGGGCTGCACTATTCACACGTCTATTGGTTTCAACTCCTCCGATAGTGCACTCGACACTGCTATGCAACGTCTTTTCTATCTATCTATCTATCTATCTATCTATCTATCTATCTATCTATCTATCTATCTATCCTTTCTAAGTACATACTATTACCTATTGCCTAAGCGCAGTTAAAATTAATTTTATTGCATATTTCACTTGTATTTTTAGAGCTGTTTGTTATGCATTAGAATCACCCGGTTTGGTAAGTGATTATCGCTTGCAATAATAATAAAAAATAAACATTTGTATTCCACATTTAGCCACTCGTCTACTGCTATCAGTGGGCAACTTGAATAATAATCGGCGGTGGATGCATAAGAAGTGCAAGTGCACTTATAATAATTAAACAGTCTAAAACGGTCAAAGTCTAGACCATTTTGCTAAGTAGATCAATAAAAGTTCAGGTTCACGCTAAGCCATGGAAACACCGGTGAACAATCGACGACTGTGACGTGTGGGGTATACGGAGACGCACCTAATAATTATGATGAACGCGTCTAGAATGCTATAAATGAAAACGTACACAGCCAGAGGAACATAAAAGCCAAACAGCTGAGTTTTATATGCACTCACATAACTATCATTTCTACTCGTTAACAGTTAATAGTTTAACCCGCGACAACAACAACCAAAAAGATCTAACAAACAAAGCAAATATAGAGAGACTGAATTTGAGGTAGGTCTGCATTTAAAAATTCTATACCTAACCTTAATTGAACTAAATGCTAATCGGGTTAGGGAACATTTAGAGCTAGCTAACCAGTCAAAGTTGATTGATTTTAATGGTCAGTTAGATATTTTTCTTGGAAATTATTCGTTCTAATTAAAAGTGTTCGTCTTGAAGACCGGCTTGGCAACTATAGTTTACAGACAATGTAAAGAACCTGCCGTGCATTTAACTGGTTTTTATTTATACTTATTTGTTTGTTTTTCCATTATATCTTCATTTGAAGCATGAGTTGCAAGAATATAATCAGTTTTCAGTGGCTGAGCGGCTTAGACCAGCGAGGGCTATGGGGTGCACCTATATAAAGTCGAGTGCTGTCTCCAGAGAAAAACTGTACAAGTTAATGAAACTTAAACAAAATTTTAATAAGTTGTTCACTTGTGGCGACACACCAAACGAACACAGCCGATCACCAGCAAATACAAACCTACCCATCCACAAAGCGAACTACTCGATTAACACGAATAGAGACTCGACAATCCACGTAACGTGCTACTCGATGAAAAAATGAATTTCCGTCGCCACGTTTCCGCGTTCGGTTTTGCAATACCATCTTTCTTTCTTGTTAGACTCGTGGAGGTAGAAGGACACGCCTAGTAGTGTGGTGGGGTAATTAAATTAAATTAATCTAAGAAATAAATGTATGTAATAGCACATAAGGATCAGTGAAATAAATAAGGAAATAGTTAAGCACAATAACGACTATGTGTTCTTTTTTCCTAAACACTCAAGCAAGGGTAGCAAAATAATTAACGGACTATTAACACGCGTCATTTCATTTTGCAAGTTTCAACGCAAACGCATTCCCCATACCCACGCGTACAATTCGACCTCCGCCACAAAAAAAAGGAAACCCTTAGAAGCAAATGCAACCTATTGAAGACAGCAGCCGACTTGCCAATGTGCGTTTCTGTCGAAATTGTATGAAAGCGTTTGACTTAACTCAATAGTTGAATAGTTGGTTGGTTTTTGACAGCCACTGATTGATTGATTGATTATAATCTTTATTTCCTATTTATTTGAGGTTACAAAACAGTGTAAAAAATAAAGTATTTTATATACAGCTTGGCTTATCAGCCGTCTGCCGTTCAAAAACTTTACAAATTGATAAAAAAAAGAGAGAATACATTATAGTGTGAAAGAAAATAAATTATAGGTAAACAGGTTAAATATGAGTTAAATTTGCTAACAACAGGCTCTTAAGTTAAAAGTAAAGTGAAAAGAATTGCAATTGAAACTAATCGATGGAGATGAGATCAAAAGATTTGTATCAATAGACATTATGGGCTTTTAGTTTAGCTAAAAACAAACATTTAAAAAAGGTAACGGATTTATTTTTTATTTTTTTTTTTTTGAGTTGAAAAAAAAAAATTGGCTTTTAGTTTAGCTAAAACAAAAGATAAAATTTTATTTACAAAGATGCAAAAGAGTTTCGGTAATTCATGGCATGCACGATAAATCGGATAAGCGATCTCCACCCACTATCTCCATTAAGAATTTGAGCACATTCATGAAAAGTTAAGAAGCTTTTGTAGAAGTACAGTCTACGAATTTCCTGAATAATAGGGCATAACGCAAGGAAATGAAAAACATTCTCGTTCTGGTGCAGCTTACAAAGTGGACACCTGGGGTTTAAATCACTTCTATGCGGTCTGAAATTCAATTCAAAAATGCCACTGAATGACCGATCGAGCAAAAAAACCGGGCCAGAAGCCCTATCAAGTTTTTGAAATGTTACTCAGTGCACATTGTTCCAAGTGTTTGGTATTTAAAAAGTCCCTGACCATCAACTTTGATAAAGACCAACTTAACCTCCACCAGCAAAGTAATGGCGATCTTGTAGCATTTACAGCCTCAAAAAATTACCACATGTGCGGTTCAGCAATGCCTAGAAGAACAGCTAGTACTAATGCCGAATATTAATACCTACTAGTGATTAACCGAAGTCAAAACGCTCTAGGAACAGTACCAGACCGACAAGCCGCCCTTCTATTGTCTTACAGGAAAAACTTTTACTACGCCGATGGCTTTGACTCTACTGTAGAATGTAAAAAGGAAGGTCATTTTTAAAAGAGAATTTATTAGATCAACAAACCGAAACTAACAAACTGCAATCATACAATTTGGAAACTTGTGCTCAGATCCGTACACTTTTTTCAGTTAGGTTCCTATAAAAGTCGTTGAAAATCGTTACTATATAAAAATTGACTGATAGATCTTTCTGAAGATTTTTTCAAAGCCCAACTTGCAAGTAATTGGCTGATCGGAGTAGGGAAGTCTTACTTACTTACTTATCGGGCTCCCGACCCGTGAAGAGTCTCCTAAAAATAAAACAAGGACCTTTTGCGTGAAACACCTATTTTTAAATATTTATTTATGGGATTAAGCAAGGTTAAGAAAGAAGTTGCTAAGACAAATTACTTAGCAAACAGAATTATTATTTATCAATAAAGATTACTTCAGATTAGGTACCTACCTATTCAAGAGTATTAAAGATTCATGCACAAAACATTGAATTGTTTCTTAAAAATAAGTGTTGAAGAATTGCCTAATGCCATGTAAACTGGGATGATTTCAGGGGCCTGTACCACAAAACTACAAGTCTTGTAAAACAGGCGAATTTTAACAATTAACAATTGTTTTTGTACCACAAAACTACAATTGTAAAAGCAAACCTTAACAAGTGGAAAATTCTTAATTTCCTCACTTTCTGTACCACAAAGCTAGAAGTGTAGAAAAAATTTAACATTCAATTTAATTGTTAAGTGGTTACAAGTCAGATTTTATGTGGTTTCAAATTTGAATTTGAATCGTTAATCTTCAGAAAATGTTATTTTAATTATTCTATTCTCCAATGTTCCAATTTTGAGAGTAACCCTTTATATTAATGAGTAAATAAAAGTGTAAGCGGGAGCCTGTACTGTACTCCTAACATTTTGTTTTGACTTTAGTCAGTTCAAATTCGTATGTATCTTAACAAAATGTTTTTTTCTTTTCAGATGAAAGTGATAAAGATGAACATGAACCACGTTGCGTATTGAAAGTTTTTAGACCCCGTATTAATTTTGAGAGTGTCGAAAATACATTTGCCTAGAAATTCCGCGCTTTAAATAGTGTAGTGGATTATCTTGTTGAAAAGCTTACCTATAAATTAGTGCCGTCAACAAACCAAAAGAAATCTCTACAATAAATTTTTAATAGCCACACTATTGATGACATGCATGGTCGTTATGTAGCTTAAGTTACGGCTTCTATAAAAGACGTTATCGCAAGCATTTAGCTTCCACTTTTCACCTGGCCAGGGCCAGTTCTTTTGGAATTCTCTATTTTCGCCGGATAGATTTTTATTTTTTTTTTAAATTCAATTGTGCAGATTGATTTTTTTCAGTTCTGCCAAAACACGTCTCAAATATAAGACCAACTTTTATTGGTTGGCATGATATTTAAGCTTAGAGAGCCAAACTTTTCCAAGAATCAATTTCATTTTCCTTTGAAATTTTGACAGCTAAACTTATGTCAGGGAAGCACTTGCACAAATGACTTGTAAAAAGAAGGGATATTTCCATATTTAACAAGTGAAGCATATTTAACAAGTGCCTGTAGAATTGTTAAATTGTAGTTTTGTGGTAGAGGCCCAAGAAGTTCCTGAATGCTGATACATCCATTCAATTGACGTGCAGATGCCAGCATATATTTTGTAACCGCGTAAAAATACAGGAGAAGTAATAAGAATGTTACATTCAAGAACTCAGTTAAGAATTTCGTAGCTGATTGCAGGTCGAGGTGGTTATATTTCATAATTTTCATTTGTATGTGTATGCAACAGCCTACATCTGCAGAATAAAAAACAGCGATGCGTCATTTCACCAGAAATACAATTTATTGCAACGAATCCACTGCTTTTTGATAAACGTTGCATGGAAGTACATATACTTACACTAGGCTCATCATAATCTACCTATACTGATATGAGTGTTGTTCATGAAAGTAGGTACGTTGTACTTTGCACCCCTGTAAGTAGGTAAGTTGTTTCGAATACGGAACCAGACGAAATGTCTCGTTTTTGTGTTATTATGCCGATTTACCACAGTCGGACCATCTGTGGCGAGTCACATGTCCAGACTCACTTAATGCAAGTACCCACCTAAAACATGCAACAAGTAGAATTTGTAAAAATAAACAAAGTGCAAACGACCCTTGCCACGTTAACACAATACCAAGCAACAGAGCTAGAGAGCCACACTTTGTTTACATCAATAAAATAAGCAGTTTGTCAACACACATGCGATATACGTCAACGTCAGTGCAATAAGTTGTAAGCTTTACAGCCCTTTGTACAGTGTACAATCAGAATCAGCCTATTACATCATCCGGCATATGAGGCGATTGAATATTTTTCGATTGTAAACAATTATCCAGAGTCCAGTGGCGAAAACAAGCGCCACAAAAATAAAAATACCCAAAAAAAAACAACACACACAAAAATAGCAGGGAAACAATCTCTGGCAACCATTTTTAGCGGCTGCCACTGTACACACTTAGTGCAGCTTCTCGCTCTACTCAAGAAGTCAAGAAGACGCGAGACGCGACAGGCAATAGTTGTGTCGTATAGGAACACGTTTCGTCTCCGCCAGAGAGATCAATGTTCCAAAAATAGAAAACAAGTGGTTGGGCTGGGGTTGCCTGCTCGCTCGGTGAAGAAAAACAGAGCCAATTGCTGAAACAAAGACGACACACAAGCCAACAACAAACAGTGTCGTCAACTCATGCTAGTATTAGAGGGAGGACAACAACAAAAAATCAGTGCTTACATTTTTGTCAGATCGATACACTCAAGGTCCAAGTTGAAAGACGTAAACAACCGAAATAATCCTCTGATGTTCCCTGATGATGGTGGCACCGTGCTCCTTGCTGTGTTATCAGATCGCGAACGAACGAAGCGAAAGTGAAAGCGCACTCTTGCGGCGGGAATTTTCTAGCACAACACTTGCAGATCAGCGAAGTTGCTGTTGTTGTTCCGAAACAAGTCGCACACACTTCTGGTGCATTAGACGCTCCGCCGCGAGACACAAACAACAAATGGAACTAGTTATCACCTATACGATACCGGTCAGCCGAGTGACGGCGGCCTGTGGGATAGTGGGGGGGAGCTCGCGCCGTGCACCCGCACGCCCTCCGACGAACACAAAACAGATAATCGTATGCAGCACAGGAAGCACAAAATTAGAAGGAATGCAAGCGAGGAAGCAAGACAACCGGCCCGACGACCGAACCCGAACCAGATACTCTCCGTCAACGAATTCCTCGCGCAGTCGTCTCGCTTCGATTTAATAAATTCACTTAAGCGCTTGTTAATCTAATTCGATTGTTCACCACGGCGAACGTTCGGTGTACCGCTACCGCGTGGTGCGGTCGACGTAGATTACTCCGGATTTTTGGCAAATTGGGCGCACTGATGCTATTTTTAGTTCTGGCCGTAGCACGTTTCGCACGAAAGAAGTTATGAAGTTCACTTGTTCTTTTTTTCCTAGTTAGGTAGCAATTTGCGGGGCCGACTATAATCGCGCTACACAGAGCCCTCTCTTGCCGATCGTGTTCACTTCATTCGATGTGGAGAATCGCACTGCTGAGGTTATCACTTTTGAAGCCGCTCTCGGCCGTCGTCGGTGTTGTTGCTTGTTGGTTGCTTTGCTAGTGTAACGGCATGCGGCGGACCGGTGTGCTTTCTGTTATTTTCAAATACCACCATAAAAATAAAGACTCTCCCCTCGGTGTGAGTGAGAGATACAGTTTCTCTTCGAATACAGAAACAGATTACAGATCACACAGAGCAGAAACAGAGCCAGAAACAGAAACAGATGCGTCAGCGTCACTATTCAGCGGTCTATTTCCAGATTGACGCAGCAGGTGGATTTTCTTATGAAATGGTAGAATTTTCCATGAAGCTTTCGCGGAATGCCACACGATTTAGCTTGGCACTTGGTCGGTGGTCGGATCGAGACCGCGAACTTGTGCTGCTTTTTAGGAAGAAAAGAAAATTCCTTCGCATTTCGCGAGCTGTATTTGTTGCTGACTGCGAAGTGAGACCTGAGAGTTTGAAAATTCAAAGTCCGCTCTCTGAGAATGTGTACTCACTCTCCGCCTTACGAACGAAACGACTTCACGTTGCCGCTGCACTTGACTTAAACTAGGTGTGACTTTTTATTGTTTTTGGAACCAGGAGTGCTTCGCAATGTCATCTCGCAGAGATGTACCATGCCAACTACCAACTAAGGTTGACCTTCCACACCCGCACACTCAACATTACCGACCGACGGCTGTATACTGTAGGTACACAGGCATCAGGCCAGGCCAGTAACAGGGGGAAGATGTGTCACACATATAGGCTGATGTCTGATGACATTCAGTTTCAGATCTCGCGGAAAAAAAATAATAACGAACACTCCCCGGCCGAGTGTGTGGGCCGATGGAGTGCATATGCATATGGAGAATATGTGCATCGTAACAGCGCTTTTGTTTATCGCCCTGGAGCTGAAGCAATTAATTGATGCAATTATTTATTTACGCAAATAAAGGCCGTAGACGTGCACCAGCCCCAATAGCCCCACCAGCCCCACCAGGCACGTACATAACTCACCGAATTGAGGCAGCTGGCGCATTCTGAAGTGCACTTGTTGTTATTCAACAAAAAAATTATTATAGATACATTCGTTGAGTATAGGTTAGGTTGCCACTTCATAATGCATTTCGGTTATTCATATACTTTTTATTGTTTATATTGCATAATTGCAGTTTGTTTGTGCAATAATTATAGACGAGATAAGGCTGTGCACTCGCTAAAGGTAAATAACATTTTAGGTAATTAAAATATCGGTCAAGAGCTTTCCGATTAAATATGGGAAATATTTTCAAGGGCCTTTTTTTTTAAGCCGAGTGCAGAGTCCCTTAAAGACGGCTCTGTTGTGCAGACATTTTAAAGGTGCAAAAGTCTTTTGTAGACAAATTTTGTAACACCTTTCGAAACAACAAGAACAAGAACCTTATTAAGATATTTTTGCAATACTCTCGTTTGTCATTTTGAAGGGATTTATCTACTTTTCGCGGGGCATATCTATGCGGAGAAACTGACGCAGATTATAGCTAAATATTTGCCACTTATTGTCGTACTTATGTGCTTGGTAAAAACTTGGATGACGTATGCAGTTAAAGACTGTGCTCCCTGATAATCAGTCTTGTCAATTTCGTCGGGCAATGAAGATATCAAAGACAGTAGGTAAGCATTCTCTCATAGAACCAAGGAATTGTTGTGCAACGCCCTAATCATCCATGATGTGCTGTAGGGTTCCTCTTGGGACTCTTACGTTTAAAAAAAAAAACTTTAAAAACAACAGCTGAAAATCATACCGTAGGTATATTGACAACAACGCACAAAACTCACAACTCTTTGAGTTCAACACTGATGGACAACGCCAGAGAGGTATGTCCAACAGGGCCGGACCATATGTGCAAGATGTGGAAATTACACAGGGCGCCATGTTTTGGGGGGCGCATTGATAGGCTTCTAAAATAGGCTTCAGTAGAAGAGGTTTCTGGTCCTCGGCAAGTTGGGATGCGGATTGAAAAGCATTTTTAAAGAAATCGTCGACATTTTCCCTGACGTTCTTAAAAGGATTCAGAACTTCTTTTGTTCGGCTTACTAGGAAATCACTTTTTTGGACCGTTGCCAAAAGTGTTGATGCTTCCGAAGACATCGCCCACGCTCTGTTCGTTATTTCTTCAAGACTTATTGAGATGCATTTGAAGAGCTCTACAAAGGAAATAATACTGCCATGCCTTTCAATGAATCTTGTTTCGCAAAAGTGTAGAATTCGAGTTTTTCGGCTCTCTGGTGCGTGTTTTTAATGACATTTTTGAATAAATAAATTTGCGTTTGAATGGTTGCACTCAAGCTCACCCCCCTTGCTACGTGCCTGCCTGTGCTGAATTATTTCTTGCACATTAACTTACATCACGTGCAATGTTGCACCTTCATGGGGAATCCCTAAGGCTAAGGCTTGTTGAAGCTGGTTGTAAAAAGGGCGCTTTCTGTAAATCTGAATCTGAAAATTGAGGGCGAGTTTAACCAGATTAACTAAAGGGAGCTAGAGCTAGGAGCCGAGCTATGTTCGGAAGAGCTTTGTTGGTTAGTCCATCCGAACTGTAAGTAGCTTAAATTAAATAAAAAGTATTTACCTATTTATTTGTTAAATGGTCTTTTATTTAAATTGTCAAAGCAATTATGAATGTCAAGTCTAGGTTAAGTTAGCTGGTGACTATCCGATACTTTCGGAATAATTCGGAATAATTCGGAGTAATTCGGAGTAATTCGGAGTAATTCACTTGTGCATTGTGATATACGACATCAACAGAGTATATCGACTCTGATTCCAAAATGTGCTTTATGGAGTCCGTACCACAAGGTGCAGCCACAAGTCCGGAATCTTACCTCTTTCGTATGGAGGTTGTCACTGACTATCGAACGACGGAACAGGATATTTCACAATGATCATAAATTAGATTGATGAAAAGAAGGAAGCACCTTTTACATGTTTTATGTGAATGCCATCACCAAAAAGGTTCCAACAAAAGCTGCTGCTATCAAATGGAAGTGCACTTGGGATAAATATGTACCTAGCGTGAATGTCGGTAATGTCAAGTAGGACCTAGTTGGTGTATTTGGGTGTTGAAAATCATTCCTTACTTTGCTTTGCTAGGACAAAAGCTTAAAAAACAAGTCTATTGCCGAAATGAATATCAACAAAAGCAGGAAATTTCTCCAAAATGCAAAATGGTTCCAAGAGTAGCGGATATAACCGAATGTCAAAATGACCAAACTCATGCACGCTTTATATTCGTCATGCATGAAGAAGTAGGCCCTAACGAATTGACCGATGTTTCCAACATAAGCAGTAAGCACCCATTTCTATGTTTTAAAATTCACTGTGTTTCGATGTGGCGAACGTTTTCCACTGGCTTCTTAATTATTAATGGCACCTAATTGATTGGCAACCGAAACCGTCATCTATTGTCGGTACACCACAATTCTATAAACAATTCTTGGTAGGTACTAATACTCCCTCTTAGTGTCCAAAGTTTACCACCTCACATTGGCGATGTTTTCCACTTTTCAATCGACCCATTGCGACATGAAAAATCGAAAGGTAAATGTTTAGAAATTAAGTATACGACCCGAATATATTGAAAATCAAATCTCTGCCTATAAGTGATGCTGAACCTTTCTCTACGAGTTTTCTGTGATTTTCGACACACGTGCTCTCGCCGTCCCTTTGGCGCAGAGGATAGCGCGTTGGACTTCTAATCCAAAGGTCGCGGGTTCGATCCCCGCAAGGGATGTGTTGAGTTAACAGCTCAGTGCTTTTTTTTTATTTTCTAATTTCCATTTTAAAAACCAAGCCGCGAATCCTACACAGCTTATAGTCTCGTTCGAAGCTTAATAATCATGCACATTTTTCTGGAAAAAAACACCCCCAACCGGTTGCGAGACGCAATTCAGTCTGGTTTGGGTCGCCACTGTAAAAAAAAATCCCAGTATATTCTGCCTGCGGTTTGTGACTCCGAAAAGCAGCTGGTAAAATAGGGAAGTTTCAGAGGGACATTTCTCCAACCACGGGGAAATAAAATAACCATCCAACTGGAGTAGGAAATAAAATGGCGATTCGAATGAGGAGAAATCGGGTAGACACTGGACACACCCTTCGAACACACACACACCACCTTGGCATTGCCCCACTCAGTAGTCAGTACATTCCGTCGATGGCCGACGGCACGTGGTACTTGGCATCCTCTCTACGCTGCGCTGCTGGTGGGGGAAGTTGATTAGATAGATTTTTTCTTGTTTTTAATCACACACCCGTTATTGAATCTTTGGGGGCATTAGCAGTTTTTGTGTTTGGCGTGTCTTCCACGGAACCTGGCGAGCATTTTTCTTGCGCAGATTTTCAATTACCAGATTTTCTCCCGACTCCCGGCTGCCGGGTAGAGACACATTTTTCCTCCTCGCCGTGGCGGTTGGCAGTAGTGTAGCTGTATAGCTGGCGAAAGGTCTCCTGAAAATGAAATTGTTACAATGGCACCTCTACGGCCGGCGAGTGTGTGTGAGAAGGAGAGTGGTGTGTATTATTATTATCAGCATCGGTGAAACACAAGAATGGTACGGTTTGGATTTTCCATGCAAACGCCAACGATGATGTCGTCCTTGATGGTCATTGGGGTGGCGGAGGGCGATGGGTTGCCGGAATCGCATGGGAGTACCTACCTAATATAACGATATATATTACATCCCCCAGTGGGAAGGGGATGGTGTGGCAGTGCTGGGCTGTAGATGGAGATGCTGTGTGCACGGCAAATGGAATCAAATAAATTGCGCCATCAAGAGAAAAGATTAAGCAATTTATATTTTTTATTCGCTTCGTATCTCTTGGCTCTCCGGCTTCCATCGGAAGCAACTTCCGAGAATGCGGAGTTTGGGTAGTCGGGCGATTAATGTCCGTCGGTTTCTCCCCTTAGTTATGGCCATAAATGAATCCATTTAGAATGCTGGTAGCGGTAGGTACCCAATACATACCTATCTTGGTTGATGTTGATTTTTGTCCTTCTGGCCAATGCTCATGGGACTGTATATATTGTGTCTCTTGCGATTCAATTGAAATGACAGCATTAACTGGTATGTAGGTGATTACACTAAACGTTTGCAGAAATGCAAGTGTAGAATGCGAATATCTAATCAATGTCGTCGCAGGCATCTCGGGGGTCTGTTTGCTTTGCCTAATTATTTAGCCTTGGGCATCCAACCATTTCCTTTTTGGTGGTACCTAGTCGATAAAAAAGGGTCAGGGAAAGTATGCAGCTACGTAAATGTGACCTTAAGAAAGACATTCTATGAAACGATCCTTCTGCGTGATCATTTGGCAGTCAAAACTATGTAACCATTTAGAAAGTACTGTCAGAACTGCGGTTGGTAGGTCTTAAAAAGAATTATCTATATTTTTGATTGTATACCTATTTATTGTTTTAATGATGGAAATATACGGAGACCCAATTTGTTTCTTATGTTTCCGTAAATTTACACAATATAATCAAATTTTAAGCGATCCTTGCGATTCAAATAGGACAGTCTAGGCCAGTTTGTGTCATAATTCACAATGGTAAGCTCTCAGAACCACGAAGCTGTAACAAGTTCAGTATAAATTAAAGTAATTTTATCTGTCAATAGTATACCCACATGGGATTCGACCGACACATGATATTCAGCTATGCTGAGAGTCTATTTAGGCGAGGTTTCCTTGTTTTGACAGAGCATAAGCCATAAGCATTTACACGATTCTAACGATCGTATGGGCAAATTTTTTAACAGGATTGATCTGATGTGACTTATATTGTCGTGGAAATTCCTTTAAAAAATCAGTATCCCTCAAAATGTCGAAGACTCTGTATAAACTAAGCTTAAAAGAAAGCTCATAACGTCGGCGGGTGTAAAAAAAAGGATGACAGCAGCTACAATATGTGATGAAAAATCAAATGAAGGATTTAGTACTTTGTAGGGCTTGAAAATCAATGTCAAAAAACTCAGAATTAAGAACTTCCTCGATAGCCGTAGGTAGAGGTAGAGGTAGAGGTAGAGAAAGTCAAGGGTTTTCAATATAAGTCTCAAAAAAAAAAAAAAAAACAATCTGGTAAAGGAGAATTTGCCGAACAAGGTCTGCATTTCAAATGAAATCTTGTGTGGAAATTCGTCCACCTTTAAAATTAGGAATTGATTTTTGATGGTATTTTGGGTGACGACTTACAAGGATACGACTTTCTTTCTAGATAGGTTTATAAACATGAATGCGAGTCGAGTCACTAAACTATTATTCTATCAGTCAAAATCGATGAAGAAGACTTTTTTGCAAGCCTAATCGATCCACACTGCATATATCTGGACTTTTTTTTGCTATTTTATATTTCTACGCTCTTACCGTTGGTCCCGAAGGAAGACATTAGCTCACCAGTAAACTATTTACAAAAAGAAACTTGGAATGCGAGTGCTTTCTGACAATCACTCTACTTAAAGTTAATTTATGCCATTCAACTGCAAACATTTGGGGAATGGAGTTTAAAACGCGTTCTTTATAACAATTTAATAAACATTTTATTTTGTAAAAATTACACGATTATTTGATTTTTAGATTACGTTATACAATTTATCACCAGACCACCCAACCGATCCCGAGCTCAACCAAACCGTTCGTAAGTTCTTGTCTGTCCGTTCTGTTTGTTTGGTAAACTCAGTGGCTACCCAGTTGTGTCTGGTCAGTCGTTGCTACAGAAGCATAATGCAAAAAGAACTCACTCGCACATTTGCTAGTCGTGATTTTGTGTTCAATTCAATTAAATTTAAATTCAAAAAACAATTACAAAAGTACATTTCTCAGACTTTTGGGCTTTTAAAAAACAAAAAATACTGGTGAAAAACTAAATAACTGACCAGAGCTAGGACTGACTGCGTTTGAACAAACCTATAGCTAGATACCTATGTACGATATGTTTCTTAAAACTTCCTCTTTTTTCTTAAACAATAAAGATAGTTGTCCTGCAGTGGTCCTTATACATTTACATCTTGGCAGTACAATGATAAATGGCACTAATCACAATCCAAGCTTTTTTTTTTGCAGTTCCTTGGCTCTTCAAAAAGGCATATCCAGCTTATTGTTACAACTGCGTATACTTGTAAGAAGGACACCCTCAAGCTGCCTATTATCATAATGTGTGCGACTACTTAGGTAAGCAAATTTGTTATTTGTATTAAGTTACTTCAATGTGTTAAAGGTTCATCGTACCAGTAGCAACACTGTTCGTAGAATTAAAGTCTATATTCATTATTTCGATAAAATTCTAGTGTGTCCTGGGGCTCAGTCTAATAGAGGATCCATACTCAAGGACGGCCAAGTTGTCAACTGAGAATAAATGGCTTAGCCTTAGTTCCCCAGAAAGGCGCCCCTGCCGAGTCTCAACACTCACGGTAAGGGATGTTGATTTAACGCTAATCCGAGCACAGCTCGTTACATTGGCCGCGTTCCTCTGCCCTCTAGACATTTAGCATCACAAAATATCCCCAATATCCCCCTATGCCTTCTCCAGTCACTGCAATTTGTCAATCTCCAAGTGTTCCATGGCATTTTCAACAGCTTTTTCACCTATGTGGCGCATTTGGCCGTCAAAATACGCCATTTCAACGGGCCTTTTACTGCGTAGATCTGCACCCTGATCCTTAGGTAAGCAACAAATAAGGAGCCCTTTAAAGACATCAAGGACATCCATGTTAGTGATCTTTCCCATCAGGTGAGGTCTTAAAAACATTTCGTCACTCAAACACGTTTCTGGAGACCAAGAACTGAGATACATAGGTACATGTTGCCGATGAGACATCCTTGTCGGGCGGTCACTCCACTTTAAAACCACGGACGGAGCGTGTCTACAATTTTTACAGGCTAGTAAAAGCTGTAGTAAGTTTCAAAGCCCAGCAACACCAGAAACTGATTTTTTTCTCATCAGCGCAGACTTTCGCAGTGCATGTTATAGGTAAAAACTGTCAGCTAACGAACTCCAGTCCTTGATCAGCGATCGCACTCATCTGAAGTAAGTCCAAGCACTTGCCCAATTTACCACCGAACTCAATTGAAGAAACACTCATCGCATATTCGTCACAAAATGTTCTTCACATACACACACCCACATGTATATCTACAGTTATAGGTCCTAAATATTTTCATTGAAATTATCCTTTAATTTTTCATGCCATCGCCTACGCACACACACCCACACACAAAATTTTAATGTCGTTTATGCATATACCTATACCTATAGGGGAAAAAAAAACAATTTTATTAACACTCTCCCTTGGGCATTTTTACAGCAGGATATAAATAATATTTCGCCACTTCGCGAATGGTATGACTGGCAATAAAAATGTCAACTGCCGAACGTCATCCTATTAGATGTATGTATGTATGTATCCAAGTGTACTCTGTCATTACTGATGGTGATAAACGCAATAAAAACAAAACCGCAATGGACTCTCCTTTTTTTGCTGCTGCTGCTGTTGTTGTTGTTGCCCAAATTGTGCGGGAAAAACTGTGCCGCGCCATAAGTCTTCCGGACCGGAAATAAATACCTTCAGTACAGTACTTAAAAGCTAAAGCAGCTATAAAAGTTCATCATTCGGACGGGTAACGCCAGCAGCAGCGCGGGGATAGAATACGACGACGTAAAATTTACTGTTATGCTGCGAGCCCACTTAAATACCCTCATCGTCTTGCCATAAGTGAATCCTTGCTCCGTCCATTTTGAATAAGCAATGAAGATCTTCGTCTTACGGTATCCTACTGAAAGTAATGGCCGCGGCGGCGGCGGCCGACCCACCGAAGAAATGAAACATTTTAACCCTCAACTGCCGCACAATAACTCACGCAAATGTTACTCGCTCACAGCTCCAGTCCGTAGACCGTTTATGCCGTGTACAGTGTACCCCCACCGACCGTGTCGTGGTGATGTCGGTTCCGGCCGTAAAATAAAACCATAAACGCAGTCGGAATGAAATTAATTATTTTCCATTAAACTTAAGTGTAATATAAAATTTCCTCGAAAGGCAATTTAAACAGTCAAGTGCCCATATAAATTACATCAGTTTCGCACAAAAAATAAAATAAACGATTAAGGGTTGCCGTATATATATATATTTTTTTCGGGGGGGGGGCTATATGCTCTACGGTGTATACAACCGAACAAGCTCAGCAGCGCAGTGGCAAACAGGCAAACGGGATCGCTTATCCCATTACTCACCCTCACCCTCATCTGTGCACAGATATGGGGAAGGAAACACCCCCCAAACCATCCACATAATCGAAAGTTATACTCCGAAATAGAAAAACCGAATGACGCCGATTACTTGTGGGGAGCAGCAATCTTCGAATTGCTTGTGTAGTGGTGGGCGCTGTGGTGGCACGAGGTCGTTCTTCGCCCTTGCCATGCCGCATTGTGTTCAACAACATTGAGAAGAGTTTCTTCATCCATCCTCCAGGATAAACAGACGAAAAGAAAAGGTAAATAGAGAAATAAAAATGGGGGAGTGTTAGGGACATTTCCTTATCGAGCATTGTTTCTTCTTCCCCTGATGAATGCGGCTGTGTGGGTGAACGAACAGCTACCCCCCAGTCACTCTTGCAATGTTAGATATAGCTATTGTGTGGGTTTGGCGGGCCCGGGCATGTGTGTGGGTATGCGGAGAGCAGGGCAATCTAAATCTGATGAAATTAAGGAAAATTGATTGTGGCTCCAGGAGGAGATAAATTGAAATGAAGTCAAATGGAAACTGTATATACACTTGGCTTCGAGTAATTCCTCTGTTTGTTGTTTGTGTTTTGTCACTCTGGTGATTTTTCTTGTAACAGATATTAATGGATCTTTTGTTGTCTCTAAAGGATGGCACTCCTATTGTTTCCCTGCCTACCTATATAATATGTATCTATTGTATATGGAAGAATGTGACATTATATACTGGGTCGCTTAGTCAAGTGAATGAATTCCAGCCAGCAAAATGAAATCAATTAGATGCGAGTAGTTTTAGCTGATTAAAACAGTGGAAAGTGGGTATGGGATGTGGGAAAAGGTTACTTTTATAGAATAGAATAGACACACACATAAATCTATAGGTATGAATTTGGTGCAGATCGACAGCAATTATCTAAAACGTAGTTAAAGTTTTAGGTCGCTCTCGATTAAAACTGCCGAGGCCTTTAATCGTCCCTACATAGGCGATGGATAATCAAGACCAAGGCTGCTACAAGATCATTGAACAAACAGGTTTAAATGGAAGCTTACATAAGATTAACAAGGGCAGTGGATAGAAGTGTAAACCAAGCCCTATAATGACATTAACGACCTTTGAGATGCTGGTTTTTTTTTAAGTCGTAAGAGCTCCTTTGATCGTTTGGTGTCCAGAATTGGCCTTTTTTTTCGTTGCAGTATTCTATGGATGTTGTCAAGTGTTAGATACCTACTACCTATGTCGGACAAGCTTTCAAGGTGAGCTTGATGAAGATATAGTGTGTCGAAATATTTCCTGGGATGACAGAAGTAGGTATTGCCGGAATGCTTTTGCTAAATTATTGGAAAAGGACCCGGGGCACCGATTTCAATGGATTATAATCTTCTCTTCTCTTCTCTTCTCTTCTCTACATATAATAAAAGTGTAGAATAAGCAATGCCTGACCACGCATCACGCAGAGACTACTCGACGGATTTTGATGAAACTTAACATAGTGATTGCTTATGTTTTGGGTCAGGACTTAGGATACTTTTTATCCCGGAATGTAAGGTGGTTCTTACAAAATAGTCAACAAACTGTGTATCTGTGAGGAAAATTCTAATTATAGGTACATACTCGTTTTTTGAAGTGGGTAAGAGGAAAATAACAGAACTTTGCGTAAGCCTATTTTATGTAGACATTTTAGTAGGAATTAAAATTATGTTTTTATTGTGAAAATTCGAAATCGTTAGAAAGTAGATTTGTTCGCATTCACTTTTCAAAATCGACTGTCGCATCAGAGCGAGTTCTTGTTTACAAAGAGATAGTGCACTTACATTTTAGCAAGCTTGATTCGTCTTTCGAGTTCCTCCCAATCGACTACTCAGTTTCTCAGATCAGTTTCTCCATGTTAGAAGTGAGCCTGTGGGTATTTTTTGGACAAATTTTAACTTCATTCATTCTTTTATTTTTTTTTTATCTTATTCTATTTATAATTATTATTTAATTCCGAGTTCCCATGCGGAAATGCAGCCAGCAAAAATTTAGAACAGGGATTGGGAAGTCCCTTTCTATGCCGGAGACTTATTTGGTACACAAGATTGGTGCAAAACACACGTAGACAAGTCTCATCGAATGACACTCTCATTCGGGTATTCATGGTTTTGCGGTCACTAGGCAAGTCACTCCTAAGAGACGAATGCAAACAGTTTATTGCTTCTATAATGCCTGCATGCGGTCGGAAGCTGTAAAGAAGCTCCTCGAATGTGCTTCCAACCACAAGCTTTACCGAAACAATTTACTTTCCACACATCTCATCCTACGACTTTTCCAAAATTATAAAAAAAAGTCCTCCGAAGAACAGCACAGCTGTTCCTTTTTAGAGTTAGGGTTGGAATTTTGTAAATACAGTCATTGAGCACTAATTAATACATTTTAAGAAAATTCGACCTATAGAAAATATTTTCTTTCATACAATTTTTTAAATCAACTAGCCCCCAAAAATCGGACTAAGACAGAATCAAAATGTAAAGCTTCTATTCTCTACCACAGTAAATAACACGTCGCTACGAAACGCTGTTAGAAATAGGTATTACTTGGGTGAAGAACGTACGTATTTAAAGTACATATCTCAAAAATGGATAAAAGGTCTGGAAGAGCTTAAAACCTGTCTAACCATTCATATAATAATGACCAGCAGTTTCTGAGTAATCGCGTTTTTAACAAAAAAATTATGAAAAATACAAATAAAAGGGTTGCCATTTTGACTGCTTTCCAGGCAAATCTGACTGGATTGCTATAAGTTTAGCTGGAAGATTTTTTGAAATCCGGCCGGCTGATTTCTTAAGTGTATTTAATATTTTTTTGACTGCTTTTAACTTCTTTTCAAAATGGGATTTTTCAAATTCAATTTAACCATATAAAAATAATCCCACCAACACACTGGGACAATTCATACACATTTTTTTCTTTGACTGAGTTCGAGTTTCTTGACTGCTTTTTTCCTAGTCAAATCTGACTGGAAGCACAGGGATCGAATTCGCGCACCCGTGAGCGAGCGATACGTCACTGAAATTTGTTGATTTTACATGCAAAACAATAACAAATTCAGTCACGTATTGCTCGATCACGCGGATGCGGTAATTCAACCTCAGATTTGAAATGGCAACCCTGAATAATTATGCAAGTCCGTCGCATTTCCATCGGTGCTTGTACTCCTGGTAGTCCTCCAATCAGTCTTTTTAATTGTAGAATAACTGCGAGAACTTCTCAACAGTTAAACCAATTGAATTCAGAAAAGTATATGTACCCAGGTAGGTTTTCAAAAAGTTTGCCATAGAATAAAAAAGAAGCGAGCCCTAGAACTAGGACCGTTCACTTTAGAGCTAAAATTAAAATTCCATTCCATTTTTGAGTTGTGACCAACAGTGACCAACTGGGCTCAAATGACTAACCTTAACATTGCTTGATTTGTCAGACAGGTTCAGAATTCAGCAGATCCACACATCTCCCACCACTGCTTTGGTTGGTTTAGGTGGTTGCTTTCTCACTATCCTGATGAGGGAAAAACACAAGTAGCGCTTTAGCGCCGTTTTGAAACCACAAACTGGTAGAACCTGAAGAAAGATAAAAAGGGTGACATATGTTATGGGAGCTCAAAACCAGACTGAGGAGTTGAGAAATTTTATGATGTTGTTGAAATGGATGCCTCGAATGGACGATAGGTGTTCAAAGAAAGGACTTCCCAGAGCGCCGTGTCTGGTTTTAGATAGAGCCGGACATTCCCAGAAAGATGGAACACTGTTTGACTCTTGTAAGTGTCAGCGCAGATACGAGAGCTGTGGGGGATGACTAGCTTAGCTGCGTGAGTGGCTCTTTAACTGTATACAGTACTTCTCTAACTGTATAGGTACTTAAACCTTCTCGAAGGTATAGGTTGCGAAAGACAAGTTGACACTGACAGGTCTGCACCGATCTCTCAGCGAACTATAGCTAAAATAACAGCCTGAATAATAAGAAAAATGCAGTCAAAAATATTTCAAACAGTGATGACATTTTTGCTAATGGAATCCACTAACAAAATGTTTACGGTTTAAAGTTTTCAGATATGCTTGACCAACTTCGGTATAAACTTAAAATTAAAGCCAATCCTCTATCAAGGAAATTTCTTATCAAGGTTAGGTAAGGTTAATGGGGATTTTGAAGATCGTCAGAATAGACCAGGCACCCATCGCCTTCCTCTGAGTAGGCAGTAAGTCAAAAACTAAAAAGTGTTATTCGAAGGTTTCCAACGTTATCACTGATGATTCTATTTGAGAAGTTCATCTTGGTAAGGTTTTCAGTTCAAAATCTTTTACTTTCCTACCACATAAAGGTGCCCTATATACCTTCCTTCAGACCATCATCGATTGAAAAGTCTTCAGGCCTATTGTTCGCGACAAGATATTAATAAAGGTGTAGATGGGTACCTCTATAATGAGTTTTCAGGGTTCTTTTGTCAATTGCAACTAAATTTTGACTTGGGTAAATCACGTGCAACCGAAATCAGGGCTTAGATCGACAATTTTCCTGAACGCTTTTGTCTATTTCACACTGCGTTCTGCAAAGAAGTTTCAAACTTGACTCACTCTTTTAGTCATCCGCACGGATCATATATAGATGGTAAATAAATAGCTTTCGTTTTGAAGGTGATTTTGCCAAATAAGAAGTTAAAAAGGACCCGATCCCCTAGTGGGAGCTGGCAAAACTTTACTTATAGATGCTAGAGTAGTTAAAGTCGAAAGCAATAACACAATTCGCACCATACATACCTAAAGCCCAAAGAAAACCCTCCTATAATCTCTCCATACCTATATATACCTATCCTTTGCGATAAGTCCGATTCCCTGCTGACCTAAACTAATTTACGAAATCAATTAGTTATCCGAATCCTGCGACACTCTCAAAAGAAAAAAACAAAATCGGTTATACCTACCTACCTTCCCAATTCAAAATCGAAATAACAATGTAGACACCCACACCTACATTCATACGGTATGTGCTACCTAACAACTCGTTTCGGGATCCCACTCCCCTCTACACGTTACGTAGGTAGGTATACCGTAGAACAACAGAAGAAAATTAATACAAATAAATTGAGTTGTCAGAAATGATCTCCCAAATAAATGCCTTTGTGAGTAATTTCTTCCTTGTCATCCGTGCCCCCTGACAATCCACCTCCACCAGAATCAGAAATCTCTCCGCAATGTTGCCAGCCCCACAAATTGAGTGCAGAGACCAAGGCAAACATACTCCCACTTCCTCTCTGACCCGTTGCTATACACGGCTCCACGGCTCCACCACGCCAGCACCATCAGCTCTTCCTTCATTCATCCCCAACTCGTTTCCATAATGCAAATTGAATTTCAAAGCGAGGAAAACGAGAAAATTTTCTTCGTTTAATGGCGGCTCCATAGGTGGTGATAGTAGCTCATCCATGATGGGGAAAACCAAGAAAACCGTTCAAACAAAACAAAAGCCCACAGTCCGGGCGCCTCTGCGCGCAGGCCCAAAGCTATATGGGGAAATTTCTCGTAAAAGAGCAATTCCCTCATGCACACATTCATAGAAACAGAAGGCGTGTCCAACATCCAAGCAGACAGCACAAGAGAGAGAGAGCTCAATTGGGGTGACGGCTGACGGGTGAATTGAGCAAACAACCCCATTGTCCGCGTCCGCCATTTACGTTTGAGCGCTTCACGTTCACAGTGAAATAAACCCTCGTGACAATCGCTGGCGTGGTTGATTTCATTCGCAGACTCGTCCCGAGAAGGTCGTCGCAGATTGTTCCATTCCAACTCTCGTGTATTTTCCGTGTGCGGTGTTTCACAAACTCTATAAACGTGCGCCCTGCTGCGTGCAACAAGCGATCTTGTGTGCGATTGTGTTACGTAAGCCTCGTCGCTATTCACAGAAGACAAAGTTCATCGGGAAGTGTATGCCCGCATCCCGTTTGCCGAGTTAGAAAATTTGATTTACCTACCTGTGCGGGAGCGTAACTTTCTGTGCTGTTTCCCTGTGTGTGTTTGTGTGCGTTGTGCCGTTTTTCCAATTTAAACTTGAGTGATGAAAACTTTTCGGAAAAGTTAAATTGTTTCCCAACATCGACTACGACTACAACCTGTGCGGGCGGTTCACCTGGCACGCAGTGCATTGTGCTGGCTGCTCTTTTCGAGGATAATTAAGTACTTGATTGTGCGAAGGACAGATCCCATCCTTTTGCGAGGACGTGCGAGTGCCAGCGCCACGAATTCGTACGAAAAGTTTCTGTTTGTGTTCGGTTAAAAGTGTCTGAGCTGAGGACGAGGACACGAGGAGTAAGCGAGTGAGAGAGAGAGCGGGAGAGTGTGTGAGAGTGACTTTGACGGCGAATATAATTGCATCGAGCAATCGGTGTGCACACTGGTTTGTTTGCTAATTAAACTTTTTACGCAGGGACGTGCGGCGGGGCTTCCTCCAGGAACCCGCTAATCTAATTTCGACAAAATTTTCACGGACGGGAACAAGGTAATTACTTTATGAAACAAAAATATTTCACCAAGAGCTGACGATGTTGGTTACAAGTTGAATTGTATTGAATTGGTTTATCTATTTGGTTGACTGGTTTCGTGGCTCATCAAATTGACACGGCTTCTTTGGGGGTTGAGAATCAATCGGGAAAGTCCAGCGATCAACTTCCCTTACCACTTACCACTGAAAAGACTCGTCCTTAAAGATCCTTTATATTGATCACTACGTTGTATTTTTGCAATACTTACTTACTTACTTAGATGGCGCTACAGTCCGGGGTGGAACTGGGTATTTTTGAAGTACCTACAGTAAATAGGAACAGACGCTTGTGGATGTTTTTCAAGACTTTATCGTGGTTTCGACTTCTGTGGACAAGACAAGGTTCTCAAATGCTTTCAATTTTAAAAACTGGGGATTATTTTTATTTGTTTTTTATTTGCGTACATAGACACGCCTTGTTAAACGCACGCTTTAAGCATTAACTGCTTTTACCTTTTATATAATGAAAATATTCGTGGCTTGTGCATTTTCTGTGTTTGTTGTGACTGTTTGATGTCCTGAAGCAAAAGCTTTCTGCACTTTGATTCAAACTATTGAAAGAATCCGAATCAAGTGCAGGACTGACTTTCTGGAATGACTAGCGACATCTGTAAGCGTTGATCGGCTGTCTCTCTCATTTCCCTTTATGTTCCTATCACCGGGAAACTATACCCAGTGGTTTCATAAAGCGGGTCACCACACCAGGGATTCATACTGTGGACAAACAACCAACAAAAACAACCTAACCCTATCTGAGCCTCTGCATCAACATTGAACATGATTTCCAATTGAAGAAATTAGGTACCCCAATAAACTTGAAATCCTTTGTGCTTTGTGAGAGATTTTTGCAAGTCAAATTGAAAGCAAATTTGTCACTACTTTTCAGCAAATATTATAATTACATTTAAACAAAAGAGACATTTTGTTGAAGCTTAGTAAATCATTTACAGTACTCGAAACGGACGCTTGTTAGGTCAACACTTGAAACTTTTGTCCCCATTTTAACTGGCAGATGGGCGTACGACTAGACACAGACGTAATCTGCAGAGCTGTCCTGTTGACAAATTCTAAAAAATGTGATTTCAAAGACAATTCGTTGAATTTTCTTCTCCGTGTGAACGCAGCGCCTCGAACAGTTTTGTAACTTTCAGAAAACAATAGATTTAAGGAGTGCGTTAAATTAATATTCAAAACTGACTAAATGACATGTTTTTATGATGTATGTTATGCAATGATTGGGAACTCAAGTTGTCTCTTTTCCAGTTGTCTCAACTGACAGTTCTGTGATACCTAATACGTCGCAATGACTTGTCCCAGAAATGTAATTCCCGTCGGCTTTTATGAGCCGTCGATTTGCAGAGGATCTGGGTATCGACATCAGAATTTTAGAAAAGGCTCAGTTTTACAAAAAAAAAATACTTTATTTAAATAGTGACGAGAGAAAGAAATCGCCAAGTGTGTGGGCCGACGCTGATTTGAAGTTTGAGAGCAATAGAACGATCGAAAAAAAGGTTTTCAGATGAACGTCTCCATTGTTAAAACTATCGAAGAACTTCTGTTTCTGTCAACGGGAACTATCCAATTCTTGTTGGCCATTTCTTATTTATTTTTGACATCTGGATTCGCATCGTCGGCCTTTGTAAATCAGTAACAAACCCGCGAGCGAAGCCGTCGAATTAGGTGCTACCCCAAAAATTGGTTGTTTTTTTAAACAATGTGTGGAAGTTTTTCTTACCCATATGTCAATGAAGAAAAGAGAAGCATTTTAGCAAAATTTCCAACAAGGAATTTAGAAAAAAATTGAAAAATGGATAGTTATTCAAAATTGGGAACACAATTTCCAACTGGGGACTGCTTTGGAGTTTCGTTATCCACTGTTTAAAGAAGTATACAAAACATGAGATAAACTTAGAAAGCCTGACTACGTGTATGTGGATTTGTTCATGCATCACATTAAAGCTACTACCCCCGTCCTTATGAATGTTTTAGAAAAACGTAGAACTTAACATGGAGCAGCATTTACTTTTTATTTCATTGCAAACAGAAAACTCATTTTGATCCACGCAAACCATACAAATTTAGATGTCAGCTCATTAGAATAGGTGATTTGTTTTCCCATGGACCGGTGGTAGTCGCATGTCGCATTTTTATCGTTCTTTTTTAAAGTTTAAATTCATTAAAAAAAAACTCGCATTGAAACTGTCTGCAGAGTTAATCGTTTTTGTCCTCCACATAACAACGTTGAGCCGGGGTTAGTTTATGCATCATTTACAAACGTAGCTAGACCCTTTGGTGCCCAAAAAACAAAAGAATTGCCACAAAAATGGTAGTTAAGGAAGAAGACCTCTGCTGGTATCAGGATGCAATTAAAATATACTAAGAAGCCAAACATCTAGTTCTGTGAAAAAGCAAGATTCTCCGAAGCAAAAACTCAAAGACTCTGTGGTTCGAAATACATATTTATTTAGAAC
Organism: Cheilosia pagana; assembly: GCA_936431705.1. Taxonomy (NCBI): domain Eukaryota; kingdom Metazoa; phylum Arthropoda; class Insecta; order Diptera; family Syrphidae; genus Cheilosia; species Cheilosia pagana. Next base: position 51,456,147 of record OW386170.1, on the reverse strand, counting down.
AATTATTGTCAATACATTTTTTGTATTTCGTTTAATAAGGAATAAGGAAATCAAACAACATAAATCATCTCATAACAATTTTTATTGCTAAGTAGAGAGTTCGAAAACAAATCAGTGAATGCATTTCTTTCTGATTGTACCTATTACTGCTTGCATTTATAAAACAAATAAATAAAATTTATTTAATATTCGAAAAAAGCAAAGGAGCGAGTCCCTTCAAAAGAAAACATACATAAGTCTTTAATATTTTATATACTTCTCTAAACGTTATTCAAATTGAACAAATACACCAGAAATGTTGAAACTATTGCAAAATAGCCATCGTTCAATCGAGTCGTTTCGACGACGGGATTTGACGGTTGAATTTGTAAGCATGTCAATGTCAAGCAACAAAAAACGCTAATAGTTTAATAGTTTTGGAGATTATTGTTATTTTGTTTTTTACACGGAGTAGAAGCATTGTCGAGACGATGTCGTTAGATCGTTTTGTTCATTCGCGATTAGAGCCCAGAAAACGACAACGTTGGCAGCACTTGTATATGCTAAATCGCTTTCATGGTTTAAAATGCAGACACCTAGCGCCTAGCTATCGATTGGCATAAAAGGATCCCGGATGAGATCACTGATCTCAGTATAACCATGGACGAAATAAAAATGACTCGCCTAAAATACATCTGCAGTGAAGCGCGCAGTACAGAAAACAAGCCACACGAGCAGAACATTTGTTTGACGTAATTGCAGTGAGTTACGTCATACAACAACTAAGCGTCATTTTGTGTGCTGTGGTGTTAAGTACAATTTCTTCCACTTTTTAATACTTCACATAACTGTTTCTGTAATATTCGTTGCGTTTATTATTATACATTCAATTTCCCTTCAAGAATTCTGTTAATTTTTCCTCCATTTGCGTCAGTCAGCCGGTGTTATTTGTTATTAAACGTCATTCACAATGATGCCAAACCAGCTAAAATTTATTGTTTAATTTTTCTTGTTGTGGTGGCATTATAATTTTGCAGTGGATTTAGAAATAGAGACAACTTGCAGTATTGCAACGCATGCTAAATTTACATGAATGTGTTCTCTCCCATTTAAACGTGTGGTTTCTATTTCCACTACAGGAAAAATTCTGCACATGTGTTTTCGGCATTACCGAAAGTTACCACGTTTTCCCAAATCGCTTCCCTTCAAAAGTAATCCACAAGCCACGATCATCATGGATGGCTCCTGGTGGATTCTCGAAAGGAAGCAGGTGTCCTCTCAGAAGTACGACGCTTAGCTTGTCATCTGCATATATAGTAATGAAATCTAACGATACCTCTGCAGCATTCGCTGGATTTTTTAGCAGAAATTTAGGTGCAAGAGAAGAATACTCGTAAAACGCTGAAGCTGGACAGTCAGTCTGTGATCAGCAGACGATCGTCAAAACAGTGGGAAAAGTGTCTAAAAAATTTCAGGGTGAGCTCCAAAGTAAGCTCACCCTAACGTTTTGTTGAGTTTTGAGCTTGAGCCTTACAGGAAATACCAGCAGGGATGGAAGGATGTAGAGGCAGAGACTCATTCTGAACAGAGATAAAAAAAAGAAGATATAGTCCGAACATTTTGAATGTGCAATAGCATAGCAAAAATGGCGCTGCAAATGCGTGCACCCATTTCCAAGCGGGAGGTTTTAACCATGAAGGACTAAAGGCTTTAAGTCTATATGTAAAATACGTAATAGATATCAATAAATGAAATACAATGAAAATGAAATGTGGCGAGGAGCACTCAAGGTAGAAGCGAAAGGTTTACTCACGAGAAGGTGGGACTTCTTAAGGCTGACGCTTGAAAAGCATGATGCCTTGAAGATATGTTGACTAGTAATGCGTTCAACAGCGACATTCAGTAAACAAATGAGAGAACTCAAAGTCTGCAAAGACTATTTTCCTATATCCACTTCGGTTTGAAAGGAATTCTTCTTCGGCCACAATAGAACACACGATTGTTTTCCCTCAGCGCAAGTATGAAAGATCATATGGGAAGACAAAACCCTTCCCAGAATGGTGGCATTCAAGCAAAACACACCAATTCTTCTCACTTCCTCGCCATTATTGAATTTCTTAAGCATATAATGTCATTATGCACTCCTCACTTTGAGTTTATCCTCTTAATCGGCGATAAGATCTCGATCGTTGTGCAAACGATCGTCTCAAGGAGTCCGCTCCAGTCTTCGCTGAAGTGTTTTGTTTCATACCTCGCCTGTGAATTTGCACGCTCCTCTCAAGTGCTCCCTTCCACATGAGTGTTCGCGATATGTATCGCACCGAACCAAACACATCCTTTATTCACGCACATTCGTTTGGAAAACACACAAATTCAATTCAAATTACAATGCGCTAATGAATACGGCCCGCTTACCTAAGCTAATTTGTTTCAATTAAGCGTTTTCCCAAAAGCAATCGATTAAATGCGGCCCGATATCCCAAAAGCGATTATGTAATGATGCACCCCCCCATACGTGTGCTATTTTTATGCATGACCCACCGAAAAACAACGCGCCACAGTGAAATCCTTAAAAATTGCATGAGCAATATCGGATTAAGTGGGCCGGTCGGCAGGCAGGCAGGCTTAATTAAATAAATATGATTCGACATCGGACGGCGGACGCAAGTTTTCCACTTGATCGAAAATTCAATCCGAAAAGCCAAAAAGTGATCAATTAAAATGCAGTTTGAATAATTGATTGTAATTAAACAACCCTCGGGGCCAAGCAGTGGTATAGCCCATGGCAAAAAGATGGCGTCCGCAATATTGCAAGGGAGTCCAACTCCACCATCTCGACATGTGGACCAACAGCAGCGCTGCGGATGTCATCACCCGATCGAAGTATGGCTTGTATAGGCAAATTAAAAAGTTGCTCCATCGAAGAATGTACAGCGAAATGGAAACGCGGACAGCAAAAAAAGAGAAAAAAAAACAACCAGCTGAATTGAATTGATAAGCCACAAATTAATTAAAACTGGCGGCGGCGGTCAGTCCTTTTGGCGGGCGTTTTTCTGTTCGATTATTCTGTGTCTTGTTTTTTTTGTTTCGCTTTCGCAATTCAATAAAGAAATTATTGAACAAAATTGCGGAAATTCGATTAAGCAATGTCGCCGCCGCCGCCGTCTGTGGAGCAGCACGGTCGCGATGGTTTTCCAACGCCCCCTGGGAAGGGTGGAAATTCAAACACACCCTCTGCATCGCCAAACTAAGTCAATCGACTCAAAGGGTTGCAAAGGGTGCGTGTTTTGTGCAATTGACAACATAAGCTGCAACCTGAGACTTTGTCTCATGTCTCATTATAAGCCTAGTGCCGTATCATGGCACGCGGAAAAGTGACAGAGGATTTTCGTGTCACAGTCGCAGCGCATCAGCGGATGAAAGCACAACGAGCCCAGCGAAAATTATGTCGTTACGGAGCGTAATTGAATTTAAAATTTAGCAAACGTCGTCGCGGGTATAATATCGTTGTCATACCGCGCGCCGCTGCGATGAGCAGGCTTTTCCGATAGACGGCCACCGAGAACTATAACCGCACCGAAACTCAAAGTGACCATGCGCTTCACGTTCACGTTACCTACGCTCAATTGCCACAATCAAATTCAAAAACAATTGCCTCAATTTAGCAGACGACTACAACGTCGACGGATGTCGGATATGAGCGAAGTGTAACACCATCAGTGTGTGTAGATACATTTATGGCAAATTGACTGCCGACGCGACAGGGGGTGGTCGTTCATATAGTGTTGCAGCAAGTGCTGGTGCAGCAGAGTCGCGCCACCGCCGCCAAACTTATATCTGATTATGATGCGAATTTTCATTCCGCCAGATTGCAGGTCACTCCGTCCACTGACAGTTGGCTGGGCACTGCCTACACCTATAGCCGCCACCGCACACACCGAATGTGGGCCGGGGTACATAGTGTTGATGATGCCTCGCTCTCTAAAGTCCAAAGTGAATTAAGTGCAATATCAGTTCTGATGCCATTATGGACTCGCACGTGGATTGTAAATAATCTCGGTGATAATTTGCACTTTAGATTTTCCATTTCCATTTCCATTTTAATTTTGCACTACTGCAACCGACGCGACGAGTAGGTAGCAACTACGGGTCGGTGATTATTGTGGGCGGCAGGCATGCTGCTTGTAATTGGGATTGTCACAGTTTCGTGCAAGGTTCATCTGCGGTGCGCGTCTTCGATGGAAAATCTGTGATCAGTCTCGCACTCAATGAAGGCATCGAATTAATATTAATTTAGGGCAATTTGATTGAATCACACACAGTAATTCGTGTTGAGTGTTTACATAAAATGTGTCATACCAGTATATGCACGCATATCCATGCCCATGTCGGAGGGGATGGGAATTCGCTTTGTTCAAGCGGGCACGGGCGCACTTACTCTCTTTGTACTGTGCATTGTGATCGACGTTGTCGGGAGAGAAAATGCAATTAATTTGTGCCAGCCAATTGATTTGTTTAAGGACAATTTAATCAAGCGCGTTATTATACAGAGAAAGAAGAGTATGATGCAGCACTTGTGCAACCAAACTGCACTGCCGCGCACAGATACAGATATACACATATACAGATACAGACTGTATGCCTGATGTCTGGGCTCGATGATGGAGCAAAGACTCGTGCGGTTTGTGCTGCCGCTGCGTTTAATCAAATCGAATCGACGAATATGTATTTGTCGTACGCTGTGAGCGCAACAATAATTTCTAATTGAATCGAATTTAAGGTGCAATTGACAGTAATAATTGAAATCTGATTGAAGGAGTCCGATTCGAATGCGAGGCGCATGTATACCGAGAGCAGAGCGTGCACTCGGAGTGTGCATGCATATAAATTGTATATGACCTTGGTATGCTGTTTTCGATGCCAATGATGATGAGGGCGATGCATTTCTATATTTGTTGAGAATTTTTATCGAATTTAATTTGATTCATGTTGTGCACTTCACTCGCATAATGCCGACAGAGGTTTTACACAATCGCGCTTTACCGAGTTATACGTGTTCGCTTCTAAAAATGGAGTCTTGTTTGTAGATTGTGAATGCGATATTGTGTAGGGTCATGCTACTGCGGTACTGGTCCATTGTAGCACCAGAAAGATGCAACTTTCCCTACCTTTTCAATGAGATTGTCAAATGAACTTCGGGTTAGCAGATCAGCAGTCAGCATGATCATCATCAACCATCATCCCGTCTATCCATTAGTAGGGTCGCGGCTGTAGGATAGGTTAGGTTAGGTTAGGTTGATGAGGGTTGTGAGATCGTCACAATCGACCAGGCAACATATCGGGCCCATCGCCATCCCCAGGGAACTATTACGGCTAAAAGACCTAAACAAATTCAACCAAGCATTCGATTTTCCTACAGAATTTCAGTATGGTCTCAAAACTATTTGAAAAACCAACCCTTTTCCAAATTATTAAAGAAGTACATGCCGAGATGCTTTCTTCTACTGCTTGACATTCACAAAGAAGGTGTGGTACCTGCATGTATCCGTATTAGCTAAGCCAAGCCTCATGGCATGCTTCCTGAGAAGGCAGTGCGCAGATAGTATTCCTATGGTTGTTCTCAACTTTGTTCTGCTGAAATTGATTAATTGTTCAGACTTTCTCTGATTTAAAACAAGCTAGTGCCCTTGAAACCAAGGATTTCAACACAGTCTGAAACCTTATGCCCTTGTGTTTGCTTTATTGAAGACTTTTTCAAAAAGTATCCTTCTGGACACGGCCATTTAGGTGGTTTTATACCTGCAATCGTTGCATCAAGCGGGAGGCCAGCTCCTTCCTTGGCCAGAACGTCTGCCCTTTCGTTACCGTCAATATCACAATGCCCAGGTACAGAATAGAGTCTGACACGGTTCAGCGAGCACAATGCCTTGACTTGGTGGTTTTGTGATGGTGCCGTGACATAAGGCCATGTGACATAAGACCATATCTCAAAATATGGCCTTATGACGCTTTCACAAAGTGTCGTAAAGCCATATTTCGAGGTATGGCTTCATGTCGCTTTCGAAAAGCGACATAGGACCATATTAATTTGAGACATAAGACCATATGTTTTATTTTTTTATTTTTTCAATAACAAAAACCCGTTTTAACCGTTGGAAATATGATTATGAATGACCCTGACCACTGGTAATTGCATGTAACAACTTTGCGCGCTTCTCATTCGTATATCGTGACGCGAATTTTCTCACTATTACTTTATCTAATGCTCAAAAACTGAAGCTTAGATTCTCAAATTAGACATTAGGTATATATAAAATTCGCGCGAATTTTTTCACTATTACTTTATCTAATGCTCAAAAACTGAAGCTTAGATTCTCAAATTAGACATTAGGTATATATAAAATTCGCGCGAATTTTTTCTTTTCATCTGATTGAACATAATTGTATTTATAGAAAAATAAATATTTACAGTTCTTATAACAATTTTGAGCTTTTAAATCTTTGAATCCTTAATAATTTTGAGCTTTTAAAGATGACATTTTATCAGGTAAGGGTTAAAAATCCATTTGAAAGTGACATAAAGCCATACCTCGAAATATGGCTTTACGACACTTTGTGAAAGCGTCATAAGGCCATATTTTGAGATATGGTCTTATGTCACATGGCCTTATGTCACGGCACCCAGCTGTCAATGAAGATGGCGATATTCTTATTGGATATTGATATCATCTCAAGTGCCTCCGTGTCTTTAGGTACGGCCAGAACCTCTGCCTGAAACACCCTCCATGTGTCCGGAAGTTTCAGGGCCAATTAAAGGTCGAACTCGCTGGAGTATAAACCTGACCCCATGCCCTTGCTAGTTATGGAGCCGTCAGTATATACTGAGGCCTCGTTTTCCCTCTGAATTAAGTTCCTACACCAGTCCTCTCTGTCAGGGTACAAAACATCATAAGGTGTGTCAAAATCAAGTGTACCAAGACTTTCATCCGCATTTACGGGGATATCACTATTTTCCGTCATACAGTGGAGAGTTGTTAACCTCTATTTTTCATGCCGTGGGCCCCAGTGGCTTCAAATAGCACGTGTCTTCAGCCAGCTCCATCCTTAGCTATCTCTCTCTTATTTCGCACGTTATATTGGTTGAAGTCCCCATCAACGCCATCTAAGACAAGTTGTTTCTCTTCAGCGCTATCCTTTCCCGATGATAATATCCACACTTTATGTCCTGGAAAATTTTTGGCTTTCGTTGGACAATTCGTAAAGCTCTTTATAGTGCCTTTTCCTCCAAACTCCTACAAATTGGACTGGGGTGGAATCGGCTAAGGTGATAGTTTATTGTCGCTTTTTTGATAGTCGTTTTTGATTATCAACTCTTCTCTGCTCTGCATAAAGCGATCACAAAAAACTGATTGATTATTGGCAGCACTTAGAGTTTTGAACGTCACTGCCTTGCCGACGCTGTCATTCTGATCAGCTGATATGTAGGTTGGTACCTTGCGAGTAACCTACCTATCAGCTGCTCAGAGATAAAGGTAATATACTCGGCATAATAATTTTGGTAACGTTCTGCGCATCTGTCAATATGGCGGACAATTGTGACTAAAAACATTGTTTACAATTAATTTTCTCACTTTCTCTCGTGGACACCGGTTATATTTCTTTGTTCGTTTAGCTAAATATATTAATTTTGTGTTGTGTAAATAATTGGAAAAGAATATAATGAGGAAACTAATTTCCATTCGTTCCCAAAAGCAAATAAAATGTGCAATCAGTGGGTGCTTTTTGTGTCAAAGAAAACACAAAATTAAATTGAAAACTGCTCGAGTTTGCTCAAAACATATTAAGGAAAGTGATTATATTTCTTTTTATGCCTTTTAATTCTTTATATGAACAATATTGACTAAAATTGAAAATTTATATGGTATACTGATTAAGCAAACAGTCACAGTAATCCGCCATTTTTGCTTGTTCACATTACCGACGCCTGCGCAATATATATTTTTGTACTGTCGGTTACTCATACCAATTTTATTCGAATTGTTCAATTGTAAAAAATTTAATTGAATTTATAATACTTAAATGTTAACAAATAACAATAAATTTGACTGCATTTTTTTAATGACTGCAGCAGTAATTTCAGCCACTGTACCAGACATAAATTATCTTTGCACTGTACTTTGACCCATTCTTTTGATAAGCGATAGTTTTTCAAAAATCTAAAAGACACAATAATTAATGAAATTAAATAGTGAATATTTATAAATATGCATTCTAACATCCGGTTTGTCAGTTCCAAGATATTTGCTTTATTTCTCAGGTTTCTTCTTAATAGCTGGTAATTTTTGAAATTATTTCCTTCATTTTCCTCTCTGTTTGAGTTGTAGAAAATTTCCAATTACGTAAACATTGCACTTCATAAATTTTCTTATTTCACTTAATGTTTTTTATTTTTATTTATTTAATTAAAGGTCTGTTCCCTTACTTTTTGGGCCAGTTTCGGCCAAATGTCAGATATCAAGGAGTGGGGATATATATTCTCTTATAAAAAGGGAATATAACCAAAAAGTACTGGAACGAAAGTTTTGCAGTATGTTAAAAACATTCAAAAATAATATTCAAAATTAAATCTCGATGGGATTAAAAAAATTATAGTTCTCATTTAAAAAAAAAATGAGTGATGAAAATTGCAGACGTTAAAAAACACTCGGATGCAGTTTAATATTTATTTTTCTTGCTCCATTATCCATTTTTAATAACAAATTTCAGCACTCAATAAACCAAAGTGAAATAAACAGCCAATTCAAATTGACTTTTGAGAGATTTGACAGCTAAAGTCAGTTATAACAAACTAGCCCAAAGAAATTTCTTGGGCTACTATTTTTGCAGGCTTTTTATGGAGGAAAATGTTTTGTTCTCTCTTTATGGCTCTCTTCTGCCCAACTTTTGCTTAAAGGAACGAAGTTTCACTAAATTTGACTAATTTGTTCGAATTAATTGTCGTTAGGGAACAGACCTAATATTAAATAGTATGTCACATGAAATTGATCGCAAAAAAGCGATTGTCAATTTGATAATCACCTAACGTTCACACCTAACCTTCACACCACATCCGGCATGCTTCTGGGCGACATGGCAGGACCAGGATGATATTGGTCTCATAAAACGTCTACTCATAGAATCAGTGATTGACAAGAGTTTGAGCTCCGCACCGATGGCATTCGTGATGAGGCTCAAAATATTGATTTCCAAGGTGGCGATATTTTATTTGGCCTTGCTTTCGTTGTTCCGATTATGTCAATACCTTCGGCCTGAGTTTTGAAGAGATCTCACAGCCTTTTGCAAGGTTATACGATCAACTTGAACCTGTCTGTGTCTATCTCAATGATCACAGATGCCCAGAGCCCAACTTAACGCGTTTACATTATTACAGCCGAAAGAAATTGCATGCAATGTTAACAAGAATTATTCGTCTGTAGTTGGCGCGATTCAAAGGATCTCGCTTATTTTTTCAGAAACGATGCTGGAATTCTATATACCTAAGGCGCATAACCCAAAAACCACTAAATGAGCTCATTTGTAGAGCTACAAGCTGCGGTACCTAGTTTCGTTGAATATAAGTTGAGAAATAGTTATAGCCCAAGTCTTCATGTTCATCATTTATAAACATACTTCGACAGGTCCCAGATGGGAAAAGAATCTGTATGATGACAAATTCTTCTGGCATGAAGAACCTTAAAAAATCATTTTTAAAATTCGGAAATATCAACTACTTCAAAACAGGGGATGAAGCTAGTTGCAATTTCATGAGTTTTACAACACAAAGGCGTTTCTTAAAGTAAGAAACATTTTCTTAAAATAAGAAAAAAATTCTTAAAATCAGAAACATTTTCTTAAAGTAAGAAATATTTTCTTAAAGTAAGAAACATTTTTTTTAAAGTAAGAAAGAGTCTCCATTTAATGAATCTGGAATTTTTAAATGAACCATTTGTTTATTTAAACTCAAAGGGCTTCCATTTTGCTATAACTAGCAAAAAAATGTGTGGAACGGTTGAATCGGGCGATCTTGCGGGCCAGTGCAACCGGGAACGCCGCCGCCTTCAGAATATCGGTTGTAGCTCGCGCAGTGTGTGCCGTAGCTCCTCCCTGTTGGAACCACTAGTCCTCCAGTCCAAATTCTTCTACTCTTCTACTGTTGTCGTTTGACCAGCGGCGTTCTCGAAAAAAATGGCCCAATAATTCCCCCAGCGTGAACAGCGCACCATGCAGTAACTTTTAGCGAATTTAATGGCTCCTCGTGCATTACTCGTGGCTTTTCGGTGCCCCAGAAGCGATAGTTTTACTTGTACACGTAGGTACCCGCTGAGGTGAAAATGAGCCTCATCGCTCATTATGAGTTTGGTCAAAAAATCATCCACTTCGTACTCGATATTGAGGATGGCTTGGGAGTAGGTTACACGCGTTTGGCGGTCGACAGGCAGTAGCTGATTCACGAACTAGAGTTTGTACGGGAACATGCGCAAGTCTTTGACCAAAATTCGCCTTAGGGACGATCGGCTGATGGATAATTTGCGAGCCGAGTCGTCTGGTCGATGTTTCCGGCGACAGCTCGATATTCTCGGCACAACAGGCGCTCCGGGCCGGCTACTGTTGGCAACGTCTCGTGTACTCCCATACTCTTCAAGGTTGGTGGACACACGGCGCAGTGTTTGCCCAGTCGGAATGGCGCGGAATTCGCGCTGCGCCAACATTACAGACGAATTTTTACGCAAAAAATAGACACGATGATTCCGCGTTCTTGGGGAGTGTATCGCTCCATGGCTTGTTCACTTGTATTCTACATCTGTCTAGTCCACAAATGTCAAAACATGTCATTTGCAAAAATAAGAGCATCTTCCAATAGGGTGATCTCTTTTGGCGCACCTTGTACTTATAACGGACTCCCTAAATATTCTGTACTTTTCTATTGTCACAAGTCGTTTTGGCGAACTTCGTCTTAAATGTTGGTGCTCATTTCAGCCCCTTCTCTGCCTCTGTCAGCATGATTTATATAAATCCCCAACAACCTTCTCTATTAAAAGCTATGAATATTCAGTTTCACCTACCTTACTGGGTATTTTTGAAAACACTTTGTTAATAATTGCTTTCTCCTTATCTCCAACTACACATGGCGGTAGGCGAACTCCTTGATTTATATATAGTTTCTCACCAAAAGTTGGCGGATGTCCCCACCCCCTACTGGCAAACGTATCCAACCACTTCTAAAACGGGACGGAAAAAAAGGAAGAAATAATATCCTAATTGAAAAAACCCCTGAAACAAGTCCCTGGCAGCCAATTTGAATTGTGTAACTCTAGAGCAGACGATTTAAGTAATTGCACACTCCCACCGAGTCCCAGGTACCTATCTACTACCATATACGGTCCACAGCAAATGTGAATAATAATTTTTTAATTTATTTGAATTATTTTCCAACTTTTGTGAATTTATTACCCGAACACGCTCCTGGTGCTGGGGCGCTCTCGACTCTTTCAGCTTAATTTGTGCGAATAATTTGCACCTGAGCTTGAGCGGAATGATAAAGTTAACCCCGGATGAGGAAGGCGAAGTGTGGAAAGGACATGCAAGCCTTCATAGATTTTCATTACGGAATGAAATTTAAAATAACAATATCTGCATGCGTCCCCATCAGAATCATCCCTTCTGCTGCGGCAACCCCAACACCAACGCCGCCGCTGGTTTTAATTCGTAATTCCGTGCGCCATTGTGTTTGTGTGTTTTGTTTTTTGTCCTCCTGTTGCTGCTGCTGCTGCTGCTGCTGGCAGAGTCCATTATAGAAGTGCACATGGTTAGATAGAAAGCAGACCCTTTTAGAGGGAATTACTATATGTGCGGACAGAAGTGAGTCCAGCGGACAAATGGAGCCCATGTGTGCTGGCGCTGATGGCCTTCCATTTGGGTAGTGGTCGGTGCCTACGTTCGCTTAATCATCGCTGAGCGGTGATGATTTGGTGCGTTTAAAATGCAATTTCCACTCAAATCTAATCCGGCGTCGCTGTCGTCATCAGGGAAAATGGAAAATGCGATCGAGTGACAAGTGCCCATGCCGTCCGCAGCCAATTTTCCAGGCTCTGTATGTGGCACATCGGTTTAGCCGGCGGTGTCGATGCCGAGTGCTGCTGCTGATGATATTTCACGAAATTTTAGCAACAAATTACATTATTTGCCATGATACCTGGGGCATTAGCGATCACAGGCAAATGGAATCAGATTTTGGAATCCGAAATGAGCGGCGCACAGCAAACGCCGCATATACTCTCATGCACAGAGAGAATGAGTGCTCTGAGCGAGCGAGCGTCGTGTCGTCGTCGACGTCCAATTGAATAATTGAAAGTTTTAAGTGTGACTATTTTAATGTGGTGTCCGTAGGTCCGTGTTGCAGCGACCGGCATCTCTCCGGCAAGGTCGTTTGAGTTAGGTACGATCTGGTGGCAAATCGGGCCTAAGTGCCGGTAGCTTCGTGGGTGGATGGCTTAGTGATTTATGATCGCTGATAGGTAGCTACCTAGGAAGGATACTCTCTGATGGCAAACAATTGGCCAAATGATGTCATGTTGGAGCAGCACGACCGCCTCATTAAATTCAATGTGGAGTGGTGGGGGGCTGCCAGCAAATGTGCATCCATCATCCGGATGGCAATTTGTAGAAAAGTGCACTCCGCCGGCCGGATAGGAGAATAGAACGCGGACATGTGTTTCGTTTTAATTTAGTTAATTCAAATTAATCAAGGGAAATTGCATTTTACTGCATGTGAATGCGCATAAATTAGCGTAATTGGCGTCACTGCGGTTGGCTTGATGCAACATGAAAGGAGGCTGCGTATAGTTGGGGTTCCCAAGTCGTAATTGCACTGGTCTGGTGGATGCGCGGTAGATCCTGCGTCGCTGAGAGCCTTCAAAGTCGTCCCGGAATGCAATTTTGTGTAGCCGAAATTCCAGCGCAAACATCTGCGTCACTTAAACAACGAAATTAGCGACACGAGTCACCGCAGCACTACTGGCGTAAATAGCACAATTGAGAGGCACTAATCTCATTAAATTAACTCGTAACTGGGACAGTGCGCGGTCTCCGCGCAGTTATACGCTGCTCCGTTGTCCGTTCCATTGTTTTCTGTATTTTTTTTTGGTTTGTGTAGACTTTGCTTTCCTCCCGAGTGTGGGGAATTACTGTTAATTCAATAATAATGTACGAGCGTATAGCGTATAAGATGCGCGCGTTGGAGAAGGGTAAGATCTGTGCCCGTCGAGAGAAGTAAGGCCTTACAAGTGCCCTTAATCAAAATGCTGAATGTGTTCCACTTGAAGTTAAATTTTCTTATTAATTTTTTTGTTGGCTGCATCTGATTGAATGTTGTTTTTATTTGTTCGTGCTATAATTCCGAGCAGCGCGATGTTTTATAGGGTGCGGCTGCAGGAGGATGAATCCAAAAAGTGAGGGCGCATTAATTGCACAAATACACAGAGCATTTGAACGCCAGTCTAATTGACGGTAATTGAATTTAGAGGAGAGCAGTTTCGTTAAGATTTAATTCGTTTCTGGTATGGAAATATAAAATAAGTCAATAAATAAATAAATAGTTGGCGCAACAGGTCTGTGGGACCCTAGGCCTAACTTCCTAGATAAGGTATGGAAATGTACAGGCGACAAAAGCTGGAGACAAATCGAGTAAAGTGCAATCAGTTGCTATCAACAAACGTGGTGCATCGAGTTGGGAAAATGATCCTAAAAGTATGCACAATTTAATTACGCTGTTTGTTTTACATTTGGCGGATCAGAAGAAGAGAAACAGACAGACGAACGCTGCAGACGGAATTATTTAGATATAAAATAAGGAACTGTCTTCCTTTAAAAAAGGAGAAACTTGCGCCCTCTCACTCAAGAAAATCGAGAAAAATATCCCGCGCAACTTGAAAAAATATTCAAAAACTTTGGGCCAGTTCTGGCACAACACAAAGCGCTGTTGTCCAGCCAAGTGAATCGACTTAAAGCGCGTTGAGTAAACATGTTAATGGACGAAGCCGGAATTCCATCTTAACTGAGCCAGGTATGTGGCGGGATACTTAGGCAAACAGTTTGAAAAAACACTTTTCAGGCAAGTTGTTGGCAACGCGAAGAGGTATCCATCTTTAAAAACAGATACGCAACTCTGACAATTGCAGACTCGATGCTTTGAATTGATATACTTAAGAAGCCGAACTCCCACTCCATAATCACTCACTATACGCGACGTTGATCTATGAAATCTTTGTTTTTGTTCGCTAGAATGACTTTGATCAAACTGACGCTAAGCTGCTTCAATTTCGTTGGAAAATTAAGATCAAAAGAGACACAACTTACTAAAAACCGCTGTAATTTTTTTCCTGCATGGACTTTGTTGATATCATCTGCAAAATTTCGAGTCGGAAGCTTCAAACGTCGGTCTTGTTTTAACAACTGCTGTCAACTAGAGATTAAAAACAAAACCGACCGAAGACTTACGTAAAACGTGAACAACGAAACTTTGAAGGGATTTGTTCATTAGTCAAGTTTGGCCCGAGAGGTCGAACCGGTTGGAAGGCTGACTTCTTCTAGATTGACATGAGTGGGGCGAAACTCAAAAGTTGGTAAATGGAAGTAGTGAACTAAAGTATCACTTTTGTAAAATAGGTTGTGTAGTTTAGTCTTTCCAAAGACTCCTCGGTTCCCGATGTGTTTCTTTTAAAATATTGAGTAAAGTTTTCAGGTAAAAACGTATACCTGACTGTGTTTTCTTCCACTTAAACGGGGAAATTTATATAGTGAAAAATTGACTAAAACCTAACAAACCGTGTCTCTTACTTACTTACTTAAGGGCCTCATCCAACAAGCGTCTCAAGGCAGCGCGATCTTTGGCTAGCTGTCTCCAGTTTCGAACGCTAAATTGGTTAAAGTCCCCTTCCACTTGCACCTGATTCGCGGTCTTCCTCTACTGCGCCTTCCCTCGGGTGTGGATTCAAAGATCTTCCGGGCAGGAGCATTCGTGTCCATTCGCTCTACATGACCCAGCCATCTCAGTCGTTGGACCTCCACTCTTCTTCCTAGGTCGATGTCGCTGTACAGCCCGTATACAGTTCGTCGTTGTACCTCCTTCTCCATTCACCGTCAATGCAGACGGGACCAAAGATAACACGAAGAATTTTTCTCTCGAAACAACCGAGAGTTACCTCATCCGCTTTTGATAGATTCCATGCCTCTGCGCCAAATAGCAGGCCTGGGATGATTTGGGTCTTATAAAGGGTCACTTAAGTTGTTCGAAAGAGGGCTTTGCTACTCAATTGCCTTCTTAGCCCAAAGAAACAGCGATTGGCAAGAGTTATTCATTGTCTAAGTTCATAGCGGAGCCTAGGTAAACAAAGTCTTTAACCACCTCAAAGTAATATCTGTCTATTGTGACGTTCTGTCCGAGCCGTCGGTGTTGGGTGTCCTTTTTAGTTGACCTCATTAACCGAAAAACCCATCTTCACCGCCTCAGTCTCAATACTCACAAACGCGCCATTAACATCACGCTGCGTTCTGCCAACTATGTCAATGTCGTCGGCGTACTCGAGTAATTGGACGGACTTTTGAAAGATCGTCCCTCTGGTGTTGGCGTTTGAGTTTTGCACTATTCTTTCAAGAACGATGTTGAAGAAATCACATGACAGCGCATCGCCTTGTCTAAATCCTTTTTTTAACATCGAAGGTCTCGGTGAGTTCTTTACCGACCTTGATGGAGCAGCGGGCATTCTACATCGTCCTGCACAAATGGACGAGTTTGGCAGGGATGCCAAAACTAGACATAGTATAGTTTGTCCCTATAAATGCTGTCAAAGGCGGCCTTAAAATCGATGAAAAGGTGGTGGGTATCCATTTTGAGTTCCTGGGTTTTCTCCAAGATCTGCCGCAGTGTGAATATTTGGTCTATGGTGGACTTTCCTGGCCTGAAGCCACACTGACATGGACCAATCAGGTTTTTGACGAAAGGCTTCAGGCGTTCATTCAACACGGCAAATAAGACCTTATAGGCAATGTTAAGAAGACTGATACCTCTGTAATTAGCGCAGCTCAGAGGGTCTCCTTTCTTGAGGATCGAGCAAACAATGCTGAGGTTCTATACATCGGGCATATTTTCCTCCGACCATATTTTACTGATGAGTTGGTGAATGCTTCATCCATGGACATCTGCTATAGTGGCTTTGTTTGACTTAAGCTTAGATATAGCTGGCTTCACTTCGTCCAGGTCGGGTGGACGGTATTGTTGAAATCCGTGTCTCTACATACAATAAAATTGATTGTTCGTTTGTATGGAGATTTGTTACCGCATTACATCAACAACTACTGCCCTGTTTCGCCTCGGTTTCTCAGACATAACACAGGACTTAATGGAGAAACATTTCATCGCAAAAGACAAACGCATTCAAAAGTTATCTGAATTTAAAAATGCCTTATAGAAGGCTCACGACATATACAGCCGCATTTCATCAAAATAGTGCCAAAATGTTGTCAATGGAGATCAGTTGCAGTGAGCGGCAGTCATCAGTCACAATCTGTAAGAAAAGAAACGAAGGAAAAACGCAATTATTTAAAAAAAAAAGGAAACTTATAAGAAAGGCACCTCCTTTTTTAGGTGGTGCTTAGGTGAAGAAAACACGAACTAAGGACTTCCCGCAGACATAGTCATCAAGTGATCTTACTTCAAAATCTCAGCAACTGAGAGCAATTTAAAAACCTTACAAAAGGATGAGAGATTTTTTTCGAGGATCAGGCTCAGAAAAAAATATAAAGAGCAACAATCCCAATCGTTCGTTTAAAAATAATAGTCTTCCCGACAGTTATTAATAGAATTTCTACTTTTAAATTTCGCTACAGGATAACAGAAAACAGTGGCGCATGGTGCCTCTCACTTCCCCACATCAAATAAAAACAAAAGAGTTAAACAGCGAACTTGAGTTTACTCGGCTAATCAGTTTCAGTGGCAGTTTTTTTTTTTAATTCTCCTCTTAATATAAGTGTAACTTCCTTACTCATAAACAAAAAAAAAGGACATAGAACGACAGACTTAGACCATTTATATATATAAAAAACTCGAATTTCGTTGTCCCCTTCATAACGCAAAAGCAATTTGTCCCACAGTCTGTATTCAATTATTCGTAATCCAAGAATGTCTATGCCCCCAAAGGATAAACCCACATGTCAACACTACTAATATTCAATTCTCTACTCTGTAGTCTCTCTCACGCACACACACTCAATATAATTTTGTTTAATTTCTTTCAGCTGGGTCCTGCAGCGGCGGGAAGAGGAATGTTCTGCTACCACTGTCCGCCAGCGTTACATCCAGCCGGACCCCATCCGCCGCGGCTGCCATCTTTGGAATATCCGTTTGCTGCCACACATCCATGTACGTATGTTGCCATTCGTTTTGCTAATGAAGTTAGATACAAAGTTACAGATAACACATCCCTATACCCGAACGATGCGCCATGCACACATTACTGAATTATCGAATCAGAGGGATATCGAGTTACCTACCATTCTATACTTGTGTGTAGTAGTGCTCATCGTAGATTCTCGCCAGCGATAAGCTTATGATGAGCACTCTACGTCTATCTATTGATTTATGAGCATATGTGCGCTCAAACATACGGAGAATCTCGCATGAACACTTTATTATCACAGCGCATAACTTTATCTAACACAGTTAGGCGCACACACACACATGCAGGCATACCTAATGCACTCGTGCTACTTTGTTCATCACTTTTCGTCGGAATTAACGCAAATTAAGTTTGGAAACTTGTTCGATCTAGATTGAGGAGACTCGCCCGCCCGAAGGGATGAAATTTGATATCATTTGGATATGGCACAAAACTCGATTAGTTGCACAGTTTCACTGTGCTCAGAAGTTTGCCGCTAAAAGTAGGTATACGTACAGTTCAACAAGTCTAAGTGACAGGGAGCACAATGTCCAACATTTCCCCAGTTAGATTCCGCAAACGATGTTAGCAGTTTAATTTTTCTATTCAATTTGCCAGCGCTCCACTGGGATTCCATACTGACGTACTGTACCCACACTCGGAGCCTTTAAGGACAATTAGTGTGACTGTTCATTTGCATGCGAGGCCGTGATGGCCATTGTTTTGACGGTCCATGCGTCCATATATCCATTAAGGAGGCGCGGCTGGAAAATAAAAATGCAAATTCCACTTGCTTTCACGCTCGATTGAAGGCGACAATTGATTGTATTACGCTCGTGAAATATGTATCATAATTTGCGCCTGTCGCCCCAGCCGACGAATTCCATTTGGAGATTCTTTCTGGCACACCATTCCATGAAATTCCGCACGCAAATCCCTGCACTCCTTCCGAATGAATCGATCGATATGCCAGACACAGGCGCCCATCAATACCTCTATATGGAGCGCAAATGCGGAATGTGCAGGTGCGTCAGTGTGTCGACACGCGGTGTCGGCTGCTTGCATCTCAAAGGTATTGGATTGCCATTACAAGCGATTGAGTGCGATTGCTCCGAGATTCCGATCCATTTCCGCGAATTATTTACCATGCAAATCGAGCTGGTGGTGTGCGTACTCATGAAAAATTCCTTTAATCAAATAACCGAATTGTCAAGTCTATCGGGCTGCAGCTGGCAAGGTGCGGCTAATCCTAAGTGTTGTGGATTTCACTTAGTTATATGTTGGTAGTCTCTGGTGCTCTGCCAAAGGTGTCGGTGTCGGTGTTGGAATGTGCAATAAGGCATCTCGACCCGAATGCATTATTAATCAGTTCGACACCATCCCAGTCGTCGCACCCCCACCAGGACCACTGCCATTTACTTGATTAGAAGGATGTTAAGCTTGCGGCCATCAGCACATCCTTCTCGGTCGTCGTTACATATTCTGTCAGTCGTCGATTTTGGCATAGGTGTCTGCTGCTGCCTCGGACTAATGAGATAATCTCAAGAACTTGTAAGCGCATTAGCAAGAAATGCTGAAATTACTTTACACTAATGTGTGTTGGTATGTGATGCCGAAGAGTCTTCGTGTAATTAATTCAAATCTACGGACATGTGTGCAAACTTCTACTCTGGATCTGGATCTGGATCGCTCAAAGGTGTCAAGTTATTGCATTTAGTGTCTCGAATCTTAATAATTTATGCCAAGTGACCTGAACAGGAATCTGATCCTTCTCTCTCTCTCTCTTGAAAATCTGTGATAAAAATCATCGTTCACCCTTCTGGTGTGAATATCACTTCGACGACGACGACGAAATCAAAGAAAACCTGATTTACATTTGAAATTGAATTTTTTCGAAGGACACACGCCGACAGAGAAAAGGCTCTCAAATGCCCCGATTATGACAAATTCAATTTGCTATTGAGAATGTGACACTTAAAATATTCTCTCGCGTCTACTCGCCCCAGTCAAATCCGTCTCTAGCTATACAGCAAGGACGAGACGACACACACAATATAAAAAGGCAAAAGAGGGCGCATTGAAAGCGATACTCATCACTGCACCGTTGTTGAAGGGTTCGCCAGCAAAAAGAGCAAACATTTTTACAGTAATGTTTCCAATTTGCATATCTCTATTAAAATTCATAAAAAGAATAAAAAATAAGTGGAAGATAAGTTACTGTTACTGAGTGAGAGAGCGAGTCCATCCCTCGGCACACAGTCACTCCAATTATTACCACCACCTCAGAGAGGCACTCATCCCATGCTTAGAGCAACCAGATTACAAGCAATTTTCATAACGAGCGTTATATTAGTTTTGGTCTAATGTCTAAGTCCTTGCAGAGCAACTTTGAGTGTGTGTGTGTGGAATTGTGACATCCGATACGACAAGCGAACGCACTCGGGGTTGAATTGATGATTCTCGATCTCGATTCTCCTGATTCTCGGATGTGAATCCTTCGAACTCAATATGGAAATTCAATTATCCAGTGGCAGAGGAGGGTCGTCGAGTGGAAATCCTTTAATGATGGTTATACCAACTGTCTGAAAATCGAATTACGTCCTTTATGTAACGATAATCATCAACAACAAATTGTATACAGATACACTATGTCCTGGGCTAATGGTGGTGATGTTTCTACCACCTCGAAAGTTGTTGGACGAATGAACTTAATGCGAACAACGAGGCAAGTCGCCAATGACATGAGACATGACATGTGATGGTGCGGTCGACGCGACGGTGGGACGAGAGACAAACCCATGTGTTGAGTTAATGTTGTACAAGGAATATTTAATCTCCTTCGTGCGATGTGTACGGGTTGATGTGAGATGTATTTATCGGATTATTGTCTCGAGTAATAAAATGTTCCTTCGCACATATATTTTAATTTGAGGCTTTGCGGAGGATAATGATTTATTGTTTGGTATAAGTGTACATTACCGCTCGTCCAAAATCGATTGTCTTACGAAGAGTTCTATAGCCAAATGGCCAAGGCCATACTAGGAGCTAAGGCGAAAGCGAGGGGGAACGGAAAGTGTCTCAGACAATTAAAAGCAATTCTCGTATACCTCCAGTTAAATTAAAATAACTCTATTTTTGAAGCCCATTGGTTTGAATTAGTTATGGTCCTTCTGGCAAGGATTTCTACGACCCAATCAAGAATCAACCGACTTATGCGGCTATCGTTTGGAAGAAGGAAAATGCGTTGCGACAGTAGAACCTTTCGGGAAAAGCCAAAAAGCTGGACAGCGTTCCGATCCTTCGCTTAAAGAAATAAATGTCATGCCCCAACGACACTCGTACAGTTGCAAGAGTACTTTACGATCTGAACATAAATAAATCCGCTGGTCCAGACTGTATCTCCCCCATCGTTCTGAAGAGGTGTTCTTCCACGCTGGCAAAACTATTGCGTAAGCTTTTTCATCTATCCTATTCTTCTGGACTCTTTCCGAGTAGGTGGAAAACAGCATTTGTCCAGCCCGTCCCTATAAAAGGCGAGTCTTCTTCTCCCACCAATTACCGACCCATAGCACTAACGTCCATTCTTTCTAAGGTCGTGGAAACGTTGATAAATCGTCAGCTTATGAAATATCTTGAATCTTGAAAACTTCCTAATGACCGACAGTACGGTTTTCGTGGCAACAGATCCACTGGTGATTTGATGGCTTATCGCACCGAAGAGTGGAACCAATCTCTCCATCACTCCGCTGAAACGAAGATTGTTGCGCTTGATATTTCAAAGGCATTTGACAGAGTTTGGCATCAAGCTCTTTTGTCGAAAATGCGTGCCTATGGAATCGATGCGTCTCTTATTCAATGGATTAGAAACTACCTTTCTGGCCGTTCAATTCAAGTTGTCTTGGATGGTTTCAAGTCTGAAATGCACCATTAAAATGCTGTTGTTCCCCAGGGCTCCATTTTGTCTCCGACTCTCTTTCTCATTTTTTATAAATGATCTCTTGTCAGTAACTTCAAATCCAATTCACTCTTTCGCTGATGACAGCACCCTCAGTGCAAGAAATATTTTACTCCCTCTGATCTGGCTAATATATATAAGGCGTTCATTCGTCCTAAGCTTGAGTATAATTCTCATATCTTGTCTGGTGCGCCAAAAACCTCACTGCACCTACTGGATAGGATCCAAAAAAACGACCTTCATCGCTTTTTCATGCAGACACAGATAGGAGCGTCTTACTAATCTGGCTCGCTGAACGTCTGTTGAGGACGTTTTTGAATTCTTCAGAAGAGACGTTCTTCCACTCAGTAGCTCGAGTTTAAAATGATTCAAGACATAGGTCCATATTTAGTACCTAAAAAAATATTTCTCGCAACAGGTCCTTAATACCGTAGGTGTGAGTTTTTTTTGGGACGAATGGAAGGTTTCTAAAGAGTTTTCCAATAAGAGGTGTTATTTTGATATTTAAATAAAAATGTAATTTTTTTAAGAACACGGTCCGGAAACTTTTCCCGTAAAAGATCAATGGTTTCGTTGCTTGTGTGGCACGTAGCGCCGTCTTGTTGAAAGTAAACGTTGTCCAGATCAATACCATCCAACTCCGGTGTAATGACGTTTGTGGAATGCCCAATTCCAAAGAGCGACGAGGAATGGACAAGCCTGGGTTTTCTTCAACACTTTTGGCTACAGCAGCAATATTCTCAGTTTTTCTTGAGCGACGTGCACGGGTTTTATTCTTTACATCACTAACTTGTCCCAAAGGCTCAAATTTTTCCACCAATTTCTGTATTGCGGTCCGACAAGGTGCTTCACGACGACCCAAAAATGCTTTAGTTTTGAGAACTGTGACCAGTGATGCCATTCTGGCATTTTTAATGCTAGATCTAGCATTTTTGCAGATTTGAAAGCATTTTTTAAAAAAGAAAAATGCTAAATGCTTATCAGCATTTTCTCGAATTTGTTCTTAATTTTGCATTCTTGCTCTCTTTTGCTGGAACTTTGGTCATAAGTTTACTTTCTTGCATTGCAAATGTTTCCATCACTTTCCACCGCATTGAATGAAACGTGAGATGTCTACGGTCCAAGTTTCTCCGATAAATCCATAGTGTATCATTGTATGAACTTGTATGGAAAAATATTTTTTTCTTAGTTGAGCTTCTATATTAACTGATCTGTGTTTTGTTTTTCAGAGGTTGTGCTATTTTTGTCATTGTGCAGTGATTTAAGATTTTTTTTTAACCCTGTATAAAACAATTTTTTAAGTTAGCATTTTTTGATTTTGGCTTCATACATTTTAGCATTTTTTTAAATGTGATTTAGCATTTTGGTTTTTAAAATTATGGCAACACTGACTGTGACTGCAAAATTTTCACAATTTTTGTGGTGAATTTTTATGATTTCAATACGTTTTTGAAGCGTGTATCGTTCCATTTTTATTAATGGCGTAGTTGCTGCTTGTCAAATGTCAAAAAATAACAGCTTCAAAAGTGACAGCTACCGAAATAGTGGGCTATTGAAAATAACACCTCTTATTGGAAAACCCTTTACAATTTTATGCCGATTGCCGAGTCTAAACGGCTAATTGAAAAGCTCTTTCGTGACAGTTTTACTCTCGGATGTTTGTCAGACGTTCCCGAGAGGTGGCGCAGTTTAAAGAAATGTTTTGAGGAAATGCTCATGAAGAAAATGCTGTTTGTAGTACACTTTAGGCATGAAATAAGACCTTAAGCCAATTTCAGAAAAAGACCCATAAATTCAACGTCAATGTGAGCGACTTTGGAAACACCAGTCACTTTAGAAGTGTCAAAATATACCATAAACGACATGGAAAGCATTGCCAATTCTTACTTTACTCTCTCTCTCTCTCTGTCTTTCTTTAAATCTGGAATTCTTGTTTTTCACTACATTTCTCGTGTTTAAGAACATTCAAGAACACGTGTCTATTAGATTAAAGCCCCAATAGCACCCCCATCTATCCAATTGAAAATAATAAAATTTTCCTTAGTTTATGTTCACAGTTCACTTTGAATATTCGTTTCAAAAGACGCGCTTCGTTTGCATTAAGTGGTGAACATTCGAACTCAGAATAAAGTGGTTGGCAGCACTGCAAATTCACAAAGTAAGAAGAAAAATGAAATGGCCAAATTCTAACTCCAAAAGTACCAAATTGGGTCCCTAAAATGCGAAAGAACATTATTTAAGGTTAAAAGAGATAAATTTAAATACCATTTAAGAATTTTGTTGATAGGACTGCGGAAACACACAGTTTGAGTTCCTAAAATTGATTTTCTTACCCACATTAGATGGGGCTTAATTTTCCAAAATCCGTTTAAAGCTTTATTTACAATTAATGGAATTTCAAATTTCTGAAAATGTTACCACTTACATTTGAAACATGAACCTTCTCCCCAAACGCATCTGTTTATTTGTCAGATGCTGCCATCATACGTACCCACTCGCATGTCCTTTTACGAAAGGGTAATACCCACGCCTACCATGTATAGAGATAGAGAGAAAAAAAATGAAAATAATTCCAAAACTGTTGCCCTTCAAGACCCAACAAATTCGTAATTACTAAATCCGATTATCCCTGCGCCCCGGGGGATGGAGGAGAACGAGTGAGAGAACACCGTTTGAACTTGAGCAAACCGGCACACTACAATTGAATTTTGTAATTTGCTCTTACTAATTAATTATTTAAGCGAAATTGAAAATTAATTTCAAGAGAATTTAAGAAGACAAACTCTGTTGAGAGGCCATGTCAGAAGTTTGGAATTTTTAATATCGATGGCCAGTTTCGTTGGATAGAATGATGAAAAGTGTCTGCTGGTATATGTGTGTGTGCAACATTATTTTATAAAATAATTACCTTCCTTCGGTTTTGAAACGGATGTAGGTAGGTACTTTGTGTTCTCTTTGTCAGGAGTGCAAAGAACAATTTGAGTCAATCTCGTGGGGCGGATTATGAGGGGTTGAAAATCCTCTCCTAAGTGCTTAATTTGGTCAAGCATCAGGAGGACAGTGTTTTTTCTTCTTTTTTTGTATACTTTCCAACAGGATCACCCATAGAGAACAGTGTGAAGTGTATAGGGACTGTTTGTACTTGCCTCGCTTGAGGTTTTAAGGAGCTTAATGCTTATTTTTTTGGTATTTTTCTTTTTGTTTCAGACACAAGTTACTCCTATCACCCTGCCATCCACGATGAGACCTTTGTTAGACGGAAGCAGAGGAGAAATCGAACGACGTTCACTTTGCAACAAGTAAGTGGCATATAAAGAATTTAACGCCTTTTAAACTTGAATGTTTGTGTGTTCGTTAACAGCTAGAAGAATTGGAGACTGCATTTGCCCAAACTCACTACCCAGATGTGTTCACACGTGAGGATCTCGCAATGAAAATTAACCTAACAGAAGCTCGTGTTCAGGTGAGTCTGTTTTTCTAAATTAATTACTTTTTACAGATGGATTTATCAATTTACCTCATTTTAAAAGAAAAATATAGTTTCGGAATACAAGTTTAACCCCAAAAATTTTTTTTCTTGGGAATGGCTGAGTCTATAACTATTCTTATACCATCGTACATCCATTTGCTTTAAAAATAAATCCTCAGTTGATATTCACTTGCAGTACCAAGCTTGAAACAGTAGTCACAGATGGTGAGAGTTTTCCCTCTTAAAGGGAATTTTCGATCGCGAAATAAAGGGAGTCTGTTGCTTGCCTGTTAAAAGGATAAATAATATGAAACTTCTGTTATTTTTGAGACTCCTCTTAAATCGGTTTTTATTTTGAGAAAAGAAATTGGGAAATATAAATTCAGGGACAGCTCCATTTTAAGCAACCAATCAATTTTAAATGTTCTCCCTATGTTTAAAAAAAAGAAAATATCCCGTAGTAAAAAATATATATACATGTTTTAAGTGCTGTCAGACTATTGATCATTTAAAATAAAAGTCGTGAAACAAATTAAAGGAAGATTTGAAACAGGCAAAAAAAAACCTTTAAATACAACTTTCACGATACCGCCACTTTTTGGTCAAGATGAATCCTTTTTACAATTTAAATTGTTAAGTTACTAAAGCTAGTTTGTCAATCGGCAGACGGCATTGCCATGCTATTTAGATTTTGAATATTGTATAAATTGTTAATTTTATTCAATTGTTTTAATAAAATCTAATCTAATCTAAATATCCTTTTTACAATTTACTTTCCGCAGTAACTCTATTACACGTTGATTTATTATTGTTTCTAGTGAGTTGGAAAAGGCGTAGATATTTTACTAAATAGTTCGTGAGTAGGAAGGGAGATTTTGTCTCTCAGCATGGGAATAGAAATTGCAAAAACCTGTTACCACTAGTTTTTTAAATCTGAAGTATCGTATTAAGTGACTGTTTGGTTTGTCGTTTTGATGTGAAACATCTTATGGCGCGACTTGGGAGTAAAATCGATTCATGAAAGCGGAAATGACCAAGCGGAAGTGCGAGACAGAAATTGGCCTGTCGCCATCGCTATGCCACCGCCTAAAACTCCTTAACTACTCAACCGATTCGAATGAAATTTTGTGGGTTTGAAGGAAGGTGAATACCTACTTGTATGGACACGCTGAAGTGAACTGAAGAAGCTAGGTTTTACACAGACACTAGTCTACTGTATCAGTTGACGATATGAAAACAAAATGTAAACAAAAACTCTCGAAAAAGAATACTTTGGATTGAATTGCGTTATGAAAACTTTTTAAGTTAATGAACATAATTATCTTCTGCGCTGTATTAAGATTAAAAATAAATAAATAAATATTTTGGCGCGACAGGTCTATGGGACCCAAGGCCTAGCTTCTCACAACCATTCGCTTTGTGTGGGTTTTCAATTTTTGGGACGAATGGAAGGGATCTTCAATCCTACGCCGAGTCCAAACGGCCAATTGAGAAGCTCTTTTATGACAGTTTTACTCTCGGATGTTTGTCAGACGTTCGCGAGAGGTGGCGCAGTGGAAAAAAACCTTAAGATGTAATTTGGCCTTCTCGGGATTCGAACCTGAGCCCCTCGCTTAGTAGCCCAACACACTACCACTAAGCCACTGCGCCGACGATTAAGATTATAATACAGTGAAACCCGGATAAGTACCTCTCGCTTAAGTGCCTAAGCCGCATAAGTACCTTTTTTTGAGAACAAAAATTCAGAGCACTTAAGGCGGATTTTTGTTATAACTGATTAACCCGCATAAGTGCCGATCAAAACGGGAATTAAAGGTGAGGCACTTATCCGGGTTTTACTGTATTATAAAGATTTGGTTTTTAAATTAAATTTCGTAATGAATACAACAGTTCAATTTAACATCCACATTTAGCGAGAGAAGTTTCACATCTGGCGTGTGGTCACAAGCACGCTCTCTGTTTTTTTAAATATGTGAAAAGGAAACCGAAAAATTCATCTTAACATATTTTCTATTTGAAAATTTGTAATAAATATCCTGGTGTCAGAAAAATTTACTTTAATGCCTAAGGTCGGAGAAAAAAATTCCCACGTTGGGAAAAATTTATTCGTGGCGGTCTGGCTGTCAAATGCCAAGAAATAAACGAAATCTGTCGATTTTACATTAGAAACAAAAACAAATTCTGTCCCGTATTGCTCGTTCACGGATGGTGCGATTCGGTAACAGAATTTCAAGCCATACTCATTTCAGTGCTGCCATCGTTTTATCTCTTCGTACCTTAGTACATTGCACCGATTTTTAAAGAAATTTCCTAATTTAAATGTTAAAATTCAAATAATTATAAATTTAATAGTTTTACCAATTACTTGCAAGTTTTAGAAAATATCTCTAAAAACTGCAATCAGTGAAAAACTGGCGAAGAAGAGTAATGCGAAATTGAGGTCATTCCATACAGGCATTTCAATTTTAATCAACAGAAAGTTAAATGTGGGATCATGCCAGCAGTTGTTACAAATCAAGGACTTCACTCATTTTTATGGCATACTAGCGGACCCCCTGCACACTTCGTAGTGCAAAATAGAAATATAAAAAATCAAATTCATTTAAATCAGTGGTTAATAGTTTTTCTTGTTATGCTTTGTGCTTCACTATATTTGGTTTTTTCATTTTCGGTGTACCAAGTCGCCAGGAATCTTGGATTGTATACCCATTTTTAATTCACTGACATCTTTGTTCTTAGCAGCTTAAATTGCTCTATCACTCAACCACGCATGGTATCACTGTTGTGCTATGTTAGGGAAAACTCTTTTAATCAATTTCTCTTTTGCCAGTATACAAAACGGCAAAAATCATTTGGCAATGGCATCGCATCGACTTAACAAATCTCTATAAATATGAAGACTTTAAGCAACCGTTAATTTCATCAGCAGTTGTCGATCTAGGAATGACGGGCAATGTTTGTCTTAAGTCGCCTGACAATAAAATCAATGCACCAGCAAATAACACTGAATTAGGTATCTCGAACATCTTTCATTGTTCTTTCCAAAGCTTCAACAGATTTCTTATTTGCCATAGTGCATTCATCCCAAATAATGATACCGCAGCGTTTTCGCCGTTCCAGATGTTCTTGAAATGTTACATTTTGGAGTTTCAATAACTTGGTAATTCATAGGCAATTTCAAAGCAGGATGCGCTGTCCGACCACCATCTAACAAAATGGTTGCAATGCCAGAAGGCGCCAACGTTAATGAATTTCTATACTGGAAACGTATCGTTACCAACAACAATGAAATTATGTAAAAAACGTTTTCCGGTGCCTCCAGGCGCATCTAGAAAATAAAATCAACCGGTATCAACCGGCTTGCATAATAGTATCGTACACCTTTTTTGCTCCGCATTCACTGTCGAAAGATTTGCTTGAACAAAAGCATTCAATTCGTTGCGATCGTATTGTAGTTCACGTTGCAATTCTAGATCAAAAATTTCATGCATTGCACGATTAGGTGATGGCATTCCCAACTGTGTTTTATTAGCAATCGACAAACAGAAATCTTCAATACAAATCATTGTACATTTTCGGCGTGAAGTCCATTACAGGATTACGATTAACTTGGCGCACTCGAATCAGAAATCGATTCGGAGGCTTTCATAATAAAAGATTTTGACCGTTTTTTATGTATGGGAGGTGCCACGCCCCTATACCTGTCAAAAATCTTTAAAACTTTCGTCTATTATCACTGTTTGAAAATATCGTAATTATCTCTCAGTCTGACTTGCTCATTTATTTGTATTTGTATTGTAGTACATAATTCAAGCTCTTTTTTACATTTCTATTGTCAAGATCAGTTATCATTTAGCAGTCATCAGATTCGGTACTTTTAATTTGTAAGCCTATGAAATAAAGTCTTTCAGAATTATTATTAAACGGATCGTTCTTCTTTCTTTCTTTTTATTGGATTCGGGTGAACGTTTTTAAAATCTGGTGCCGAAACCCGGGAATTATCGAACGTATAAGAAAGGAAACGATTAAAACGTGCTTCTAAACTGTAATTGAGTAAACTAAATGGATTTCGCTAGTCGCACTTCTTATCGTGGTCAAGTGACCAAACTTGTTAAAAGCGCGACCGATTATTTAAAATCTGATGACTCTAAAATAAAGGATTTATCGAATAATATAGACGATATTGAGGAGGAATTAACTGTTATGTTGGATCGGCTTACTGCCGCACATGAGAGCTTAAAAAAGGCAAACGCTGAAGTATGCCCCTTGATAAAATCGGATGACTTGGCAAAAGAAGCTGATGCTATAGCGGAGTACGAGGACAAGGCGATATCTACCATTACACGAATTAAATGTCGTCTGTCTAAAATTCGATCTTGTCAAGGGCAGCCGGCAGCTAACGATAATGTTCACGAGTCCGCTTCTGTAACGGCGATACCGCCTCCTATTCAGACGAACGTGTCATCACATTCCAATGCAGTTAAATTACAGAATCTGCAACCCAAACGGTTCTCTGGCGATTTTAAAGAATGGGTTCCATTTTGGGAACAATATCGCTGTCTCGTTCACGAAAATCATTCGCTTAGCACGATCGATAAGTTTAACTATCTCGAAACGGTATTGACTGGAAAAGCGGCCGAAACATTAGCTGGTCTCACTCCAACCGAAGCGAATTATATCACCGCCATAACTCTGTTAAAAGAAGAATACGGAAATAGTGAGAAAATAATAGATTTCACGATGCAACGTTTGCTCTCTATCCAACCCGTGTCTTCTAAGACAGATGTTGTCGGTTTGAGACGACTATACACCTCAGTTTTGAGTTCTACTCGCTCGCGCTCAGCTCTGGGCATTCCGTCATCTAATTACTTCGTTATGCTGAAAGGTGTATTGTTACGTTGCATTCCAAACGAATTACGAGTGGATTATCATCGGTACTACGAGGATTCAAACTCAAATGTAAATCTTCAAAATGTTCGCCCTGAGTATGAAGACGAAGCAGCAAGTGTATCGTCGGCGTCCGAAAACTCTTCGATTACTATCGGCGATAAACAAGTTAATTGCTTGCTGAAATTTTTAAAAAGAGAAGTCGAGTCTCTCGAAAAGGCTAACGAAGCAAAGTTACATCCGTCTCGCTCTGGTGTGACAAATACAAATTTACGACCTGTCAAAACGGCACTAGGTTTGCTCACTTCTGAGAAAATGGAAAGTTGTTTATTTTGCAAAGCCACAAATCATGATGTCAAGGATTGTTGTTGTTCGAAAGATATATCAGAAAAGAAAAAGTTGCTGATTACTCAAGGAAGATGCTTTCGATGTTGTAAAAAGGGTCATAACTCTAGGATGTGTCGAGTTAAAGGAATTATTTGTAAATCCTGCAATGGACGCCACGCTACCAGCATGTGTGACCCTTCGTATTCTCCAAGTGGAAATTTGAAGCCTCCAGCAACAAACAATGATTCCACGGTGAATTTATACGCAGCTGATCGAGTGCAAAAAGGTACTGTATATTTGCAAACAGCACGTGCTTTCGCCAGCAGTGAAACTTCTACTTTTTCTATTTTTGTTCGTATCGTGATGGATGGAGGAAGCCAGCTCTCGTTTGTCAAATCAACCATGGCACGCCGCTTGAATTTACCCGTTGTAGGTGTACACAACTTAAGCGTCATACCATTCGGGAGCGACAAACCTAGGCCAAGCAAGCTCTGCAACAAAGTTCGTTTACTACTTCGCAGCCAATATGATGACCAAGCGGTCGTTCTAGAGGCAATTGAAGTTCCTGCTATTTGCTTTGATGTGCTGTTAGCACCCGCCAACGAACAAGCTATTTCCACAATCAAGCTGAACTTAGCGGATAATAATGCTCATGGACAACAAGTTGAGGATGGGATCAGCGTGCTAATCGGTGCCGACTCATATTGGCAATTTGCGACCGGAGAACACAAACGAATTACGGAAAGGTTAACAGCAATTAATACTGTTCTGGGATGGACACTACAAGGACCCTCGAACGTGGAACAAACATCACCCGATTCTTATAGTGCAGTGTCACTAAACGTCTGTGCCTGTGAAGACATCCAGAGATTTTGGAAGCTTGAGGTTCTGGGAATAGTATCTGCTGATAAAAATTGGGTAAGTGATGATGTTTGCCTACATATTCAGAGAAAAGGTGACAGATTTGAAGCATCTCTTCCGTGGAAAACTATATCGACCCCAATTCATAACAACAGAACTGGTGCTTTCATACGGATGCAGTCCCTTGTCCGAAAGCTTTGTGCAGCTGGCAAACTTATAGAGTACGATGCAGCTATGAACGAAATGTTAGCAAAGGGTATTGCAGAGATCGCTCCGGACACCACGGCTGATGGCAACGTAGTCTATTATATGCCACATCGTCCGGTGTACAGGGACGATAAAGAAACAACGAAGCTTCGCATTGTGTTCGATGCGTCCGCCCATGCACCGAATCATTTGTCGCTCAACGAAGTTTTGGAAGTAGGAGAAAACTTTTTACCAGATCTTTTGCTAATCCTTTTGAATTTTCGAGTGGGAAAAGTTGGTCTCATTGCAGATATTGAGAAAGCATTTCTGCAAATCCTACTTCAACCATCTGATAGAGACAGCCATCGCTTCCTTTGGTATGCAGAAAGGATACTAAATGAGAAGACATTGTCTGAAGTAAGAACCTATCGGATGACGCGGCTTACATTCGGAGTAAAGAGCAGTCCCTATATTCTGGGCGCTACGATACAAGAACTTATCAAAGAGGCCAGGTTGAAGTTCGAAAAGGTATCTGCGTCTATTAACAAAAGCCACAAAGAGGTGGTATGTTATCAAAATATTTGCGACCTTTTGAAAAAAAGCTTCTATATGGATGATTTTGTGGCAAGCGTTGATGATGAGGAATCCGCCATGGAAATTTACCGAGGGGCCATTGGAATCTTTAAAAGCGCATCCATGAAATTGCGTAAGTGGACATCAAACAACGCTCGTGTTCGAGAATGCTTTATGGAATAGGAGATGTGTTCTGCCTCACCAAAGGTACTAGGCTTGCGATGGGTTATAGCCACGGACGAACTCCAAGTAGATCTTACCTCGGTGCTCAGTCTATTAAAATCTGAAACCATTCAAGGTACCAAACGCAGTGTTTTGCGGGTAATGGCGAAAATATTCGATCCCTTCGGTGTACTCTCTCCGTGGACTGTGCGGCTAAAGATCCTTTTCCAAAACATATGGCGTAAGAAATTAGATTGGGACGAGGATTTACCAACGGATTTACAATGCATTTGGGCAACATGTCGGAAGGAAATAATCGACCTAAACGAATTAGCTATTCCAAGGTACTTATCGACAAGCGATTGCAGATCAACTCAAGTACACGTATTTGCTGACGCAAGCCAACATGCTTTTGGAGCCGTAGCTTACGCAAGGACGGTTCAAGGTAATGGGGAAGTAGCCACGCAGTTCATTTGCTCAAAAAACAGAGTTGCGCCTCTCCGAAATGATGACAAAAATGAGTTGACCATTCCAAAGTTAGAACTAACAGCTGCGTTGATTGCTGCGCGTTTGCTTGCTTATTTACAGGCCAATCTTCGAATTAATATTTGCGATGTGTATTTGTGGACCGACTCGAAAATAGTGTTATACTGGATTTTGGGATCAAATAAACGTTGGAAGCAGTATGTGGAGAATCGTGTTAAGGAAATAAAGGCTTTGTCAAATGTTTCTTCGTGGCGACATTGTCCTGGTGTGCAAAATCCTGCGGACCTGCTTACGAGAGGTGTAAGTGCATCGTACCTATAAGGATCTTCAGCATGGCTCAAGGGGCCTTCTTGGCTAATGGAGGATGAACAATACTGGCCATCACAAAATAATAACGATATTACATTCTCATTGTGTACTCAGTTATTAAATATTGAGTGTGAAACAGATAACTCAACAGGTGTAAAATTGCAGTTTGGTGACCCAGTCATAAAAGCTGAAAATGTCAGTACATGGAGCCGTCTTCTTCGTGTCACAGCTTATTGTTTCCGAGTTGCTGATATGATTAAAAGGCGCCGATTTGAATCTCATCTTTCTGCTCAAGATATTAACCGAGCTGAAATGTACTGGATCCGCCAAATTCAATACCAGCATTTTCTTAAGGAAATTTCATCTCTTAAAAATAAAAGGAGTATGCCTACTAATTCCAAGTTATTGTCTCTTTTTCCATTTTTAGATGAGACTGATATGGTTTTGCGAGTTGGTGGTCGCCTCCAAGATGTTGAAGCTGATGTAAACATTGCTCACCCTATTATCTTACCGAAATCATCTCATATAACAAAACTTATAGTTGCCGATGTACATACACGAATTTTTCATGGTGGCACCTCTTCTGTTCTTTCCAATTTACGTTCAAAGTACTGGATAATAAAGGGAAGGCAACTAGTCAAAACTATTATCAAAAATTGCTTCGTTTGTAAGATCCTTCGAGGAAAAGCAGCTACGCAGCCTTTCGCACCACTTCCAAAAGATCGGATTTTGTCAGCAAGGGCCTTTGATGTGACGGGAGTTGACTTCGCCGGTCCTTTATACGTGGTGGATACATCAGGTCAACGAAGAAAATTGTACATTCTCTTATTCACTTGTGCAGCCGTTCGAGCAGTGCACCTAGAATACACCAATGATTTGACGACAGAAAGTTGTATTCTTGCCATAAGACGGTTTATCGCCCGAAGAGGAACTCCTCGTATAATTTACTCTGACAACGCTACCACTTTTAAAAAGGCGTCTTCTGAGTTTAAACAACTAAGCAACGTCCGGACCAGTGAACGCTTTCTAGGTTTTTTGAGTGACTCTCGAATAAACTGGAAATTCATCGTAGAGCGAGCTCCATGGTGGGGTGGTTTTTGGGAGCGACTGGTGGGTGTCGTTAAAACGGCTCTAAGGTCAGCGGTAAGAAGAGCCACATTAAACAACGATCAGCTGTATACCTTGCTTACGGAGGTTGAACGTGTGGTGAACGCGAGGCCTTTAACTTACATAGGGGATGACCCCTTAGATCTCGCACCACTTTCTCCTAATCACTTCCTCAATGGAGTCTGCGGAACTTCGGAGGAATCAACATCTGCAGACCGGACGGGTAATGAACTACGAAGGATGTGGAAGGAGCGTTTGCATGTCTTAGCGGCATTTAAAAGAAGGTGGTTTAAGGAGTATCTTCTCCAACTTAGATCATTGCATCACACGAAAGGTAACGTGGGGTCTAAGTTACGAGTCGGAGACGTAGTGCTGGTTGAAAATTCATCGTTACCACGACCTCTTTGGCAATTAGCAATCATAAGAAATGTATATCCTGGACGAGACAACAAAATTCGCGCCTGCGAGGTAAGGCTTTCTAACGGCTCTATTTTGCGAAGACCAATACAACTTCTCTACCCGTTAGAGATTTCCAATTCATCCTGAAATTGTTGGCGGGAGGATGTCAAAAATCTTTAAAACTTTCGTCTATTATCACTGTTTGAAAATATCGTAATTATCTCTCAGTCTGACTTGCTCATTTATTTGTATTTGTATTGTAGTACATAATTCAAGCTCTTTTTTACATTTCTATTGTCAAGATCAGTTATCATTTAGCAGTCATCAGATTCGGTACTTTTAATTTGTAAGCCTATGAAATAAAGTCTTTCAGAATTATTATTAAACGGATCGTTCTTCTTTCTTTCTTTTTATTGGATTCGGGTGAACGTTTTTAAAAATACCTCATGAACCAATACACCTGCAAAGACCGTATATGCCTACAAACCATGGTATTAACGTCACCTTTCGTGGGAAATTTTCAGAATCAAAATCGGTTCACGCATTACAGAGAACATTGGCGACAAACACAATTCAACTTATTTTTATATATAAAGACTCATTCTTCTTGCATTAACTTCCCCATTGGTTCGCTAATCGCTCTCCCGGATGTTTGCATATTAATGATACAAGCAAATGTTCGCCATTAGTTATTCCGTGGGTGCTTTAGCCAGGCAATTTTCTATTGACACTTACAAGGACGTCAGCCATTTCTACTGACTTTTGTGTTCAAATGCATTATTTTTAAGAAACAGACCCAAAATTTGTCACGTAAATTGTTTTACAACTGTCCAAAGTTCGCTTAAAAGGAAATACCGCTTAAGTGAAAAAATAATTCTGGCAAATGATGTTTGAATTAAGCGAAGTCGACTGTATATATCGCCAGGGATTCTCAGATTAACTCGTCAATGAAGGAATGCAATAGAAATAGATCATCAATCCTCAATTTGTCGCCCCAAAACTAAACACAATACCTTACTTAAGTTGCACTCGTTTATACTAGTTAAAACATATTTGCCTATTTGAAGCTTTGTTGCTGATCCATAATCGTTCCCTCAGTTATTGCCACTAGGCGATGGGTCCCCGGTTCGATTCCCGAAAGAACCAAATTACATCTTAAGGATTATTTCCACTGCCCCACCTCTCGCGAACTTCCGACAAACATCCGAGAGTAAAACTGTCATGAAAGAGCTGCTCAATTAGCCGTTTGGACTCGGCGTAAAATTGTAGATCCCTTCCATTCGTTCCAAAATTAAAAAAACTCACGCAAAACGAATGGTTGTGAGAAGCTAGGCCTAGGGTCCCACAGATCTGTTGCGCCAACTACAAATTTATTGCCACCAGGACTTAAGTCATTCTTCTAAAAACGTGCCAGTAAATAGAAAAAGGTTTCAAAAAATCACAAGCTTTTAGGATCAAAACATCATGCCTCGTATACCGGGCCCTGAATGCTGAACGCCAAACAAACTCTTTGACCTCGTCGCAGGCATAACTACAACTTGGAGGTGTTTAGCACACCACCACAGTCGTCATATCAGATGACATTTGCCCACTCAAACGAAGCCATTAACTCAATGATATGACAGAAATTGCTTAAAATGCTTTGCCTTCAACAATAGAACTTGAAAGATCCACTCCTGAACAGAGGGGGGGGGGGGGGGTCTACTTTACCAAACCAATTAGCACAATTTTCCATTTTTATAAGCTATTATTGTGTGGCACTTTTCCTCTGTAGTGTGGTTGTCGTTATAACCGCTTTAATAAGTCAGTGCAATTTTCGTGTGTTCGTCTCGAATCACAGCTACATTCTGAGGAACTATCCAATTAGTGGGCACTTCCCCTGCTGCATGTAAGACTGCAAGTGGTCTTGGCAATGTGGCAATTGCCTCATTTCCATTTCACACATATTCGCATGAGTGCCAAAGCACGTAGGCGCACGAGTATATGTGTATCAAGAAAAATTATCACCAAACGAGGAAGCTTACCCCTAACGTACTCATATATAATGGGAACTAACGAGAACGACATGTGGAGTGGCTACCTATTTGCCGTAGAATCTCGTATTTCCGGAGCAATTACACGGGCAACGTGAGGCGGTCCAAAAGGATTTTGTATGCGCCTCTCGAGGGGGTTTTGTTGGTATTAGCAGCGTCTGATTATATCATAAGCAACACAATTACCACGAGTACCGAGGCACTTCTTAGAGGACGTGGCACTTGGTTTCGAGTTTGAGTTTGTTTTGCTGAAAAACAATGGCCCATGCAAATTGAAACAGTTGGTTTATTTTGGACCGAATTAAATTGTTTTCACGAAGAGTGGTCCTCCAATTACTGTTTGTGCTTCCGTGTAATTTTTAGCAAATGCAATTTTCGCTCAGACGCGTTGCTTTGTTCCGTCGTCAAAGGGTGCAACGTTCGCATCAGGCGCATGGGGTAATTAAACAATAAACTTTGCATTAATTCTCACGAATTAATTGGCGCATTTCTGCACCATGTGCTAGTGCGGCTGCCGCATCGGCATCGCCACCCCTTGGCTGGTATGATTTTCCCACCACTGTCACATTGACAAATAACCGTTTGTGAAATTAGTTTTGCACGCTTTTCAAAAAAGAAAAAACTCAAATGGAAAAGCAGAATTAAAAGGAGCACAACAAATTTGACACTTGATACGTCGAACTGGGCTGCAACACGTGCACGCGTCAAACCGACACTTTCGCACACATGCGACTGGAGCTCATTGGAAAGTGGTCCACGTTTGACTCCTGTCACAGAGAGCTATGCCAAACCACAAAAGCCCCCTTATCAAATTAGAGGCAAGATGATGTCCTGTCTCTCCAACTGCCGCAAAGTAATTCTTGAGAAGCTGGTTCCTTTTTTTCCAATTCGCCTAAAAGGGGATTTAATAAAATTCAATGAGGTTTTTTTTCTACTCACACTGATACGTCTCTCGAAGGTCTCCTTTGATAAGGGTGGATAGAAAGCATCCTTTGGCAGGAGTACGCACCGTGGACGCGCACACGCTCTTGAAACTTGACACCAATCTAAATTGTTGAAAATGGTTTTCCTACCTTGGCATTTGTTGGCGCGAAGGCAGGGCAACAAAATAAATAAAAGGAGAAGATTTATATTACGTTATGCTTCTTTTTATTTTTGGGGAAGAAAATATCTAATTTTCCCTAATAGAAATGGACATTATAATTTCATTTCCATTTCGGTTTCGTTTCGACTTTCGAGTTGAAATTTAGACAAAGTCGGCGGGAGATTTTATAATCTTGTTGTGAATATTCTCAGCGGGACTTAGGTTTAATAATTCACGTGAAGGAGGAAAAAAATGCGTCCGTCTACGTCGGTTCGGCTTCGGATCCTTTTTTCTGTTTTGGGACATGTATTTATGTACATATTTCATTGCGACGGAGATGACTTCTTATTGAATTCGGTTTTTTTTCTTTGCGCTGTGCTGTTTTATCCTTTCTTATGTTTTATTTTGCGTTTTTTTTTCAGAGTTATTCCTTTGGATGACTTGATGTTGTCCGAGATTAATCCTTTTTGAATATTATTATTAGGTTGGGTATTATTTTTCATTTTAGCAATTATGTTTGGGGGAAATGGCAGCATGGGGATATGAATAATGTATTGGAGGGTGGGTGTGTTTCACCTCCAACCGGGGGCGGCACTTGTAATGCTGTTGCAAATGAGAATAGTAGGGTTGCCAACAAAATTTGTTTTGTTACACATTTAACTGTGAGTGGTCGAGCTTATTTTACAAAACGCAGAATTTGAATAGAAATACAGCGCGCTCCTAAATATTTTTCTGATCAGGCTGCCCGAACTGCTACCAAGAATCGATCTAACATTCAGAAATTTGTGAATTTTTTAAGTAATCCCAAGCTCCGATAAAACGAAAAAGCGACATGCCCTTTGGTGGAAGCGGATTATCGACAGGAGACGGACGAGGTTAGCACGTTGTGAAGCATATAGATCGGGTAGAATTTACGGCTCAAGGGGCGGTAACTGCGAACTCTGATGAAACGAAAAAGCGACAGGCATTTTGGAAGTACTTTCAAACTCGGATGAAACGAAAAAGCGACAGGACAGGACTCGTTGGACAGTGATTCCAAGCCGATACGAAACGAAAAAGCGACAGGCCCTTTGGAAGTATTTTCAAACTCGGATGAAACGAAAAAGTGACAGGAAACTCGAGGAGGCAGCAGCAGTACTATCAGTGGCAGAATGTATACGACTCGTTGGACAGTGATTCCAAACTGCGACGAAACTAAAAAGCGACAGGCCCTTTGGAAGTATTTTCAAACTCGGATGAAACAAAAAAGCAACAGGAAACTTGAGGGGACAGCACGCTTTGTAATTTAGTACTGGCAGTGACAGAATGTATGCGACTCGTTGGACAGTGATTCCAATTCGCGACGAAACGAATAAGCGACAGGCCCTTTGGAGTATTTTCAAACTCGGATGAAACGAAAAAGCAACAGGAAACTCGAGGGGGCAGAGCGCTTTGTAATTTAGTACTGGCAGTGGCAGAATGTACGACTCGTTGGACACTGCAGTGATTCCAAACTGTGACGAAACAAAAAAGCGACAGGAAACGCGAGGGAATAGCGGGAGTTGTCATGCGTCTAGGGCTGAATGAGACACGAGCGAGGCAGGGATGGTAGGGAACTGAAACAGGGATACACGGGATACCAATGCTCTAAATCGCGTCCATACTAGGGTATAGGGACATAGAGAATCGGATAAAGCTTTGTATGTCGAGTTTTCATATGAACTTACAATTGAATCAGCTTTGTTGTAGAGTATCCCTTTTTTATCTTTCTAGTTTATACAGTGTGTCGAAGTTGTTGAGGTTACTAAGTCAGATGCCCAGCCGTGCAAGGAATGCAGAAATCTATGATGGGCAACCTCATTTTGTATACCTATTTATAGAGCTACATGAAGTTTCACTTCTATCACCTAGCTTTCAAGGCTGACCATTTTTTAACAAATTGTTTAACCACTGTCATATTTTTGTTAAGGATACCAATTCGTCAGGTAACTTCTTTAAAATGTCCTCCTTTGATCTGAAGAGACCACGGTTTTCGAGTTTGCATTCAAAAAAGATGACGACTCTCACCGTTGAGCCAGTTTTCTTGTTAGACCAAAACTGCGTGCGAACTTTGACTTTAGCGATAAACAAAACTCCACCGAGAGCGTCCAAAAGTCATTCCATTCCTAAGTCCTTCACAAAGGAACATCTCATTATGTGCGGGTGCAAAACAATCATACACTTGACTTGGCATCCATACCACCCCTCAGCCAAAATTACAACTAACACTAGAAAAAGTATACGCAACTTTGAGAATTAGCTGAAACTCAATGCTCGGTGGCAAATTGGTCGGTAGCTATATACCCCAACCACCACCACCAACCCATTAGCGATTCAAAGCCGATTGCGCTCCCGGCCAAAGGGGTGGATGATGGTAATTGCATTTGGTCGAATAATCCTTTAATGCTGATGCTAACTGATGGCTAGATTCCAAGATCGAAGTTCGCCGCCGAAAGGGGTACCGAACACGCTCATAGTTAACACATCTGTTCGTTCATTCCACTTGAAGAGTGTGTATGTTACACGTACGCAGTGGGGTGAAGGACTATACGCAGCATCAGGGCGCAAATTTGACTGCGGTTTAAACGCAACACCCCTCCCGGCTGCGATTCGATTCATCGATTGTGTAACAAGAAAAACACACATGTAATTATATTCATGATGCCGCCGCGCCGCCGGTATATGATTCAGTCGGGTCGGTCTAAATTACCCGAACCACTTACCGCTTGACAAGTATATTTGCCGTC
The DNA here is from genome assembly GCA_936431705.1 of Cheilosia pagana. NCBI lineage: Eukaryota > Metazoa > Arthropoda > Insecta > Diptera > Syrphidae > Cheilosia > Cheilosia pagana. The sequence goes on along the minus strand of OW386170.1, from coordinate 51,416,094 downwards.
GCCACCCTTGGCCAGGGTTTGTCATTATTTACAGATTAGTTTCTGTTTCGTTTGTTTTGGCTGTTTGTTTGTTGTTTCTGCTTTATTGTGTGCGGTGTTTCGACAAACATTGTAGCAACTGGCAGGCGACAATTGAGAACAACAGGAACAGGAGCTTTATAGAAATAGATGGACATGAATGGCTGGAGGCGCAGCGCACTTCACGTTGTGTGTGTCGATCATTAGAGCGAGAATTTTAAATTTCCATTCAGCCCGACTTTATGTTTGTACATATGGGTCGATCCTGGATCCTGGTGGGGATGGGCTGATACGACAGCCAACCCTCTGAATAATTCAATTTCCGTCAAGTTCATTGAAATATGAAATTGTTATAACTCACTTTGGCGAGAAGCCCTCTTTATTGTCTTCGCATCTCGTTGCGAGATGCCTGCGAGGCGTCTCCTCGTCGTCTCCGCATTCCGTCCAGAAAGGTCTCGAAACACAATAAATTCCAAAAGCCCCTCAGTACTATGGTGCTGTGCGACGCGCCGTAAGTGGAGGGCGTACATCTTGTTTGCCATTAAGGAATGTGATGTTCCCCCCATCAGAAGTGGGTGGATACCGAACGAAAATCCACGAAAGGTTTTATTTATTACAATGTATACGGCGGGGGAATCCTTTTCAATTGTTTTCGCTTTCGTTTTCGTTTTCGTTTTAGTCCTTTTTATGGCATTGCTGTGTGGCGTGTATTCAACCCCTAGCCGGAGGGGTAATTGAGCCCCACCCACTCAGCCGGCAATATAATCCCTAATAGAACAATTGAAATTATAGCCATGATTACAAGACACCACACCCGGTGGCGCTGAAGTTTGTCGATGTGTGGCTGGCGTCTTCGAGGCATGTGTTTGCGTTAGCAAGGCTCGGGAAACTTGGCCCTCCTATATATGCGGAAACATCCAATTTGAATTTTGATTAGGAAATACTATATTTACTTGCAAATGTGTCGGTCTCTCTCTCTTGTTGGAACAATGCGGAAGGGAAATCATTGCAAGGAAGATGATTGTCTCATTAGTTAAATAAATAATTTATGCTTCTCATCCACTTGCGGTGCGGTGTGGTGGCCAGATGCCAACAGCTGTGCCGCACAAGGATAATGATATTGTTTTGATAAATTCCGTTCTGCGCAAACAAATTGGATATGTGCGGATTTTATTTATTTGTTGTTTATAAGAGGCAATCAGAGGACTGGAATGGAACTGTTTGCATGGTATAGACAGAAGAGGAGGAGGACATTCAAATTTGAATTGAAATAGATTTGGAAATCTTGTAAGTCCCACATACACTCGGTCGGAGGGAGCTCTTGAGGCTCGGAAACTTTTAAAACTTTTCCAATCATCCGAGGTCCTTGGGTGCATGAAATTCGAGTTGGAAACTCGATTTGCCATGGCAAATTCTGTTGTGTGCTTCATGTGTGCGTGTGCATAGCAATAGGCTATCACAGGTTTCCATTTGTGTCCTTGATTCATTTGGAAAAATAAAATTTATTTACCCAGATCTCAAGGCTTGTAGGTACATCTAATTTCGGTTTAGGTGGTCAATAAAAGTTTTAAACAATGTCTGATACTGAACAAGAAGGATTGACTGTACTTCTGATTTTGGGGACGTGGAAAAGTTGGGGGAAAAATCGCGCGCTTAGCTGATTAAACTTTGTGGACTGGAGGTATCTCTTGACATGGATTGGTGGATCGTCAGTTTTAATCTAGTTACTTAGTGGATACTTCTTTAGTCCCCTGGGTACCTTTCTTTGCTAGAGGTCCTAATGTTGACTGAGAAGTAGGTACTAAAAGCGATTGAGCGAACCTATCCTCAGCTTCTGCTGTCTTATCGCAATTTTTTAAAAGAATCGTAGGACACGAGGAGCAATTTTGATAAATTAAGGAAAAGGAGACAGGTTCCTCAACAACCTTTAGGCTACTGTGCATGCCAGGGACTTTTGGGAAACTGGCGGCCAGATTTGGAACGCAAGTGACCACTCTCTGAAGGAAAATACGTGGTCCGAAGTGGCCTTCGCAGTAGGAGCTTACGTAGAGTTCGGGAGAAGTTTCTCCAGGTAGGTATGTCAAGGCATCGCATCTTGCATCGATGATTGCGTTTCATACAACAGGTACAATCTTCGAAAGCACTCTTCGGGCTGCAGACAAATCAAGCTAGACGGATATTTGTATAAGAACAGAAGAAACTACATGCGATTGACGCGACACCATGTTTTTCAGTTACCTAACCTCAAAGTGTTGGACTCAATTGATAAGTGGTACTAATATTTGCCACGACTGTGCAACACTTCCTCTGTGATTGTCTTGCCTTTTTGTTATATACATTGTTTTGATTGTGGACATTTAAGCTATACTGATAGCTAAAGGACCCTCCTGACTTTCATAAAGAGTCGGGCACATTCCTACTGTAACTTGAAATATCCATCAGGTAGATTACCGCACCAGTTTCAGTAGCCCAACAAATGTACAACGCTCCACAAAAATGTAAAATCCGCACAGTACGACAGATATTTAATACCAATCGACGTGGGTTCAGGCAGCCATGTTTAGAAGTCGTATGGGAGATTTGTCGCCAGAGATAGAAGATCTATTAAAATAACCCAAAGCTAGTAAGCACTCTTCTAAATGATGCCTTTTTGAGTAGAGTGTCAAGAAACATCATAAGTGATGATTTTTCGTTTACGCAGTAACCAGTGTTTTTATATAGTGGAATTTCTCCGTTTTTGTGGGAATTCTGATATCCGAAAAATGCGGGAATTTCAGGATTCTGACAAAAAGAAATTTCTAACTATAAATTTGTTGCTCAAATTTCATCAAAATATTTACATTTCACCACGTTTTTCAACACACTTGAAGTCCATGAAAAAGAGCTCATGTAAGTCGCCTTTCAGCAAAGTTTCCTTGTACAAAAATATAATCATAATAATCTCAAAAAAAACTAGGATTTTTATTCTACAGGTTAATTTAATGGAATTATTTTTCTGATGCTAATAAAAATTATACTTTTTTCATAAAATAGTATCGAGGGAATTTAAAAGGAAATTTTACTACGGCGATAAGGGAAAAATGAAGTGAGAGTGCTAAGAACACTGGCAATAACTAATATTGTGGCCCACGAGCTCTGAGAAGCAAGAACCTAGTCACGATTATTAAGTTTCCCTTATTAGTACCCTGAATTTGAATAGAATTGTTCATATTCAAGTCGGTTCGGCCATTTTTTCAGTTAGAACAGGGTTGTAAAATTGAAAAGAAAACGTGTTTCAAAGGAGGTATGATTAGAATGCAAAAAGGTTTTTTTCTAACTCATATTATGAAACTGCCATTCAACCTATTACTCTGTCCGTGTCTATGGCTGTTTCCTTCCGCAGCCTCGCTAAAGGTACTCCTTCTTGGCTACGCCGCTGATCAGTAGAAGCTGAAGCCAACCTTACTTAAACTTGAGCCTATTACAAAGCTGCTTGCCTCTCTCCCTTTAATGTCCCACAAAATACATCACAATACTCATTGGAGACTTTATTTTACTTGCAGGTTTGGTTTCAAAACCGACGTGCCAAGTGGCGGAAAGCCGAACGTCTTAAAGACGAACAACGCAAGCGTGAGAACGGTGGCGACGGATCAATTTCCCTCGACAAAGTAAGTATTCCCACTGCATTTGCACACTGATTATGAACACCAGTTCTCTTTGCGATAGATGGAAGACAGCAGAGACTCATCGCCTGATATCACAGGAGAAATCGATGACGATCCGCGCAGTTCACACAGCCCGCCGCCCACCAGTCCCCGAATGGATTCGGATCCCGAACGACCGTTGTCCTCGACACACCTCACCCAATCAGCATCGCAATCGGGCGGCTCGATAAGTGCGGGCTCCCCATCACCGGGCGTACGAACTCCGCAAAATTCCGGAACCAGCCCAACCAACTCCAACAACACAGATTCCCCAATCGAAGTCGGCGGCCCCATGTCGCTGACATCACGAGCCCCTCAGTCCATGTCGACTTCAACGTTTAGCAATCACATATTTAACAGCTTCACCGAAAGGTAAGTACCAAAACTACACACATACCTACTGCCATTCACACATCACGCATCGCACTCGCCGGCGGAGACTAAATGCGCCCTTTATCTTCCGGTGTTGTTTATTATGCTGTTTGATTAAGCATAATGATCTGCACGTGCCGGCAATCGAAATCATTAGATTTGTGAGGCCAAAACAAATGCTGGGCCGTACGTTTATCGAGTTGGAACAACGCTCGAGAATGCACACTTCCTTCGCTCACATCCTGTGCAGAGAACTTTTTCGGCACACACCAGAATAGGAATAAAAACAAGAGCGAAAAGTCATGCAACGAACGACTGAACAAACAAAAGGACATTACCATTACCAATGTCGCTTCCGCTGCCGTACCCGTGTAACCACCTAACTGCTAAACAATCCCAGCAGCATCTCTTTAGCTGCCTCGGCATCCTTTCTAATGTCATTAGGAGCAAGTAGGAAAATCCACATAAAATGGTGGCAAAATGTTTTGGTATATAAACACGTAATTGCCGGACCGCCCGCTGGGTGGACGCGTGCGCAACTCGGCTTGACAGAATAAAAAAGAAACTCTCCGCCAGTCGCCACCCCAAGACACATCAGCATGTATCTCGGAGGGGTGCAGCATTCATACCCGCACTCGGAGGGATGAAAATTCCTCCGCCTTCACTCGTTTCGGTGGATGGGATAACTGCCTTGATTGTCTGGGAGGAAATGAAATCAGAGTTCCTTTATAGTTATCTACTTTCTTTTGGATCAAACGTCCTTCCGGTTCGAGTCGACACGATGTGTTTCTAAATCAATTGCCAATCGTCCTGATGTGCTTATACAATACTTTTGTGTCTCTGGCTCTTGGGGGTGACAATGGGCCAAGCCGAGAGGGAAAAATGTCACAGATTGCTCTGAATATTTATGAGATGTTGATGGTTTTGCTGCACTGGGCGTCGTCGTCACAATTGTATAGCCCACTGTGCGACGACAAGGGGCGGCTAATGATACGTACATAATTAGCGATCATTAATGAAGTTGTTGTTCCTTGTCAAGGGGGATGATTACAATTCATTAGTTTGTTGGAGGGATTTAATTGCAGCGGAATTTAAGGAAATTATTCGGATGATTTAATTGGAGTAGGTTTTCGTTTTCGTCTTCACTTTTGACGTTTATTTAATTTGGGGTTGAAGTGTGATAGGCAAGTGCACATTGGACGAGGTAAGTGAGGACAGTGGCTCAGCGGTTAAACTGGAGCTCTCACAAAAATTCATCTAACGCTTGTCTACAGTTTGACGAGCACATTTCGATACGCAAATGATTCGGAGAAGCCAGGCCTTAGAATTAGGACCGACAAGGAGCTAAGCTAAATATTTATTTATTTGAAGGCAGCCATCAAGCGACTATTTATTGCTTCCACTTAAAAGCTAGTCACCATATTATTCCGAGAAGTTCTTACAAGACATTCCGAAAGTTTTCCAAAATAAGTATTTTACTGACTCAGTTTTTCTAATTACAAAAATACAGTGTTCGAGCTTCTCTTCGATTTCATGTACCAAGAAACATGATTTAATGGAAAAACATGTGCATGACGCTGTTTTGTGTTCACGATTGCGCCAGAAGTGCTTTGCAATTTCTCTTACCCTGTGCAGATACGTCACGTCATATAAATGAATCATGCCAAAATGTACTTCCTTTGACCTAAAACGAAAAACGAAGTAATCCTCCGACCGCCGACATATTTGAGAATAGAATTTAGATCAACAGGAAATAAAGTGCACGACTGGATTGCACGAAACTTTCTCGTCCATATGATGATGGTAGGTGGTGACTCGAAGTAGGGTTTGTGATAGGCCGATATCTTGACATAGATTTATTATGTAAGAATTTAGAGGTTTGTTTTTGAATTTATCGATGGACGTGTTTGGGGGTTGCAAATGAAGTCCGGGTTTCTGATAGTGTAAACTCCAAATGGTTGGAATTATTTAAAGGTTCATGATTAATATGGTTGGAAAAAGAAGAAGTGGGAAATATTTGCTAAAAAGGAGTTTCTCGTAGTTGTGATATCGAAAATGGCGTTTTCGAGATTTGAATAGCCTTCAAAATCAGCGCTTCCCGTGGTTATAATCAAAAATGAAGAACGCAATAATGTTGAAAACGTCAATTTTACTTTAAATATGCATTTTGGTCAAAATCGCTTGAACCGTTTTCATGTATGTAAAAAAAAACAAATTCTCAAAATATGCATTTTTCAAAAATCCATTATACATATGCAATTTGAAGAAAAACTGAGTTCGCTATCATGTTAGGAATGACCATATTACCTTAAAAATAAATTTTTGTTGCAATGGTATTGACCGTTTTCGAGATAAGGCCACTTTTCAAAAGTACCGTTATTTTTAGCCAAAAACTGGGTATGCAGCCATGTTAGATTTGCCTGTATATGCCCAAATATCAATTTTGGTTGAAATCGTTAAAGCCGTTTTCGAAAAAATCAAACTTGTTTAAAACCGTTATATGGGAAGTACCGTTAATAATAGGGTTAACGTGCAAAAAAAAAGTGGCCCCGAACTGTAAGCCCACAAACTCCAAGTCTGAAGTTTGAAAGAAATCCGTCCAGCCGTTTGCGCTGTGGAGCTCAGGAAAGGACCGACGGACGGACAGATTTGCGAGACACACGTTTTCGAGTTCCTCAATCATCGTAATGTCAGATTTGATTAAAATCTCGAGTTCGATTTTTTGTACGAATACCTACAATACCTTTCTCTTACTACGCATACGAGAAACTTAAAAATTGTTGTCAGTGTTGTACGTCGTAGGAAGTTTTTCTTTCCCTGGGAAGATTGATAGGTACAGTAAATTTGGAAAAAAGGCGAAAAAACAAAACTCCTCTGTAATTCCAAGGAAAATTTAATCAGCACAAAATGTTAACCTCAGATTCTCAGATCTATCAGCTTGTAAATTAATGCTACAGGAATTGTGCAATGTTTATTGTTTTTTAACAAAACAATGCTCTAGCGAAATCCATACATGTAATAAAACTGTAGCCGTTTTCAATGTTCGCGGTTGGCGTGAAAACTACTGCACAGATTTCGATGAAACTTATTTTGAAACTGCGTCGTTTTGTCTTAAAAGTAACACGGCTCAACTAGTAACCTATAAGTTTATGTTTTCCTAGGCATTTTGGTTGGCATTTAAATAAAAGAGAACGCAAATGTGAAAGCACTGGCTGAACACAAGTAAAATAATGTTAAAAATGACACAAGGACTTAAAAAATTTTTCTTATAATAAGAATTAAACCAGCTTGTGAAAATTTTTTGCTGCAAGTATTATCTTTTTAAGTTTATTTAGACACAAAATTATATATTAAACAAAATTTGACAACAAAAAATGGCAAAATGCTTTCACAACTGTTGTGGATTTAAAATACATATAGCTATCCGCAGTGGCATCTTTTAATAAAAAAATTTTTCTTGTCTTTTTGATTTTGAAATAATCTGGGAATTTAAGTAATATACGGAGGGACATTTCTTCAACACTATACTATACACTATTCTTGTTTCAATGAATATCGCACTTTATTGAAATTTTTAGGTTGGGTGTGTAGCCATAAAAATTCGGATATTTCTATTGGATTTCAAAGGCAGTTCGCTCAATTTAAGAAATTATTGTTTAAAAAAATACCCATTTTTAATAAAACAACAGAAATTGAGTAACGATAAGGCCAATTTTATTGAATCAAACAGAATGCCTTCGTTTGCCTGCAGACGCTACAACTTTAAACTCATATTAAGCCAGAAGGAAAGTTGCAGCAGTTTATAAAACGTATATAGTCTTCTTGAATCCATTATTTTCAGATAAATCCTTGGGATAATATTCTATCAAGAGAAAGTGTTTTTTCGACACGAATTGATTACAGGGACAATTTATTGTTGTTCCCATTTCTTGGTAATAGTCAGTTGCAGGACATGTTTCATTGCAAAAGTAAAACTCACAAACAGGACAAGTAAATTGTCCTAATTTCATATAGGATCTCAAGTGACAGTGGCTAACAAAACAATAATCAATCAAACATCCTCCATGTCCTGGTGAATAGGAAACTATTCAGCTTTTGACTTTGAACATCTGTGGTTAAAAACGTCACCACCTACGTAATAGTACACCCCATTAAAATAAATTTCCAATTACGTCTTCATTTTTTATCAATTTATTCCTCAACCTTACATCCGCAATGGTCAACATTGTTGTTTGTCATCATTAGATGATTTATTAACCCATCGGATGTCCGGCGTTACACTTCGTAATCACATATTGAATAGATACACACTTTCCGAGCCATTTCCAATGTGATGATGTTCCGATAAAAAAAAAGAAACATTGAATATTAAGTACGCCAGCAAGACACCAAGTAAGGGTGAATTAGCAATTCATAAACGTTACAATGGCAATTCCGATTTGGTCATGCGAGTATAACGACAGGATAAACAGAAACACCCCTTAGACGCTCCTGCTGTATTGACAATCGAGGAAAACAAACAAATCCTGCTTTTTAAGGGATCTATTATCCGTACTTACCACCCCCATGGAGTGGGAATGTTTTGGTTTGTTTTTTTTTTTCTTTCTTTCTTTTCTTTTGCTCACTCGACAGGGAAGCCTTTTTGAATAGAGGCGAAAAACTGGCAACAATGGGATAAAAAAGGCACAGCCGTTCTCGATTTAGTTCACCATAAGTTTTGGTTTTATTACAATTGAGGGTTTTTCTTAACGCCTCATTTATTTGGCTCTTGAGGGGGTTATTTTTTTGTTTTTTTTGCCTGATTTGAAGAGTTTTATTTAAGTACAGTTGTAGCTAGTTAAAATAAAAGTGTGTGTTGATTTACGCACTTGCACTTACGGGTGTTTTTTATGTATTTCATTTAGTTAAACAAATAAAGAATTGAAATATAAAATGTTTTAAGGGAAGTTTGGGGAATTTTCTTCCTGGTTAATGGGATTTTTCTGAAAAATGTCACCACAGCACTCTGCTACCCCATTTGAAAGGTATTTCTGGATTACATATTATTTATAGATAGTAACCATTACAAAATAAGGACACAATGGCAACAATGCGATGAAGGAATGGGTGGCATTTCTCATTCTCTCAGTTATAAAAGTTTAGAATATTTTTTTCATCCTGTGCCTTCTAAGCGACGATCTTGTACTCACTCAGCTTATTGGGGAAATTCTGATTAAAAAGTTGTCTTTGGGTCACATTTTGTACTTTTGTTTGTTGAAATATTGAGTTCTAATTTTATTTCTTCAAGTATAGCTCGGAAGGGTCTTAAAAACCAAAACTGGGAAATTTTTAAACAAGATGTGGGGTCACATTTTTACCAATATCCCGTCACATATTTATAACCAAACAAATAGACTGTGCAGTGCACTCATTACGTGTTAACTATGTAAGTTTAAATGGCTGAATTGTTAGCGCATCATTCACGTACTCGTCTAAAATCAAACATAATCATTATACGTAAACATCAAAAGTTTCCGTACACTTTTTAAGTATTTATCATGAAATGAGGAGAATGAAACTTATATCATTCAAAAGGTACTGTGCCGTAGATGTGCACAAACAAAAAATCGTAGGTACATGTCGCCATTAAGTTAAGAATTTGCCATACAAAATGCTTAGCAGTTAATCGAAAGCATTTTGTTGCCATTCAATTTGTGGCCGTCATGTTTGCATGGTAACGAATTTAATCATCTTAGATTAGAACCTGTTAGAGAGCTTCATTAACCCATAGAGGTATGCAATTTAATCACCCCTAAAAGTAAGCAATCATTAAATCTTATTTCAGGGGCATTGCAGAGTTATTTGCGAGGTATTACTATGGAAACGAACATTCATGTTTTGCCCTTTTCCATTCTTTTTTCATAGCGGAAATTAAGATTTAGCATATAAATAAATTAAAATAAATAATAAATAAACTATTGAAAAAACTTGTTGGCTTTCGTTACTTTATCTACAGACAAAATTGGTCGCATTTCGACCACGGGCGGTACTAGTCAATATAAATCAGTCAAAGTCACTTAAAATCCCATACACATTCTCATCGAAAATCAAAAATGCGAAAAGGTAACAGAGAAACGAGTAACACTCACGAGTTGTATCCGTCGTGGTTTTAACTAGTTGATGGAATTTCTTTCGGTCCAAAAAATGCGAAAATTTAACACTTAAATATATATAAATAAATATTATATATTTTAAATATATAAAAACAAAAAAATGGCTGTGAGGAGCCGGTCCTAGAAGCAGGTCCTACTTATAGACGTGCTGTTGATTTATTTAAGAACTAGCTCGACATTGCCTTGGAGTTGTGCGAAAATTATGTCTATCAAGTATCAACATCTAAAGACCTTTTTTTGAGAAAGCTTTATCTTCTGTATGAGTTGGGCGATTGCGATGAAATAAAAACTAAATGCTGCTCCATTAAGCCCTATCTTACGTCTGAAAGTTTCATTTGAATTGCTTGAGTATTTTTATAGTGATGCGATAACAAAACCACTCTTCCCATACTCTTTTCGCCGAAACTGAGCGTTGGGTTGAATTTATAGAAAATTCTATTTGCCCTTCCTTAAATTAAATTTTTTTTTTTGGGAAATAATGAAATAATACATAGTCGTAACAAAATTCACCTAATTATCGTCAAATGAAATTATTCGTTGAAATGATGCCTTTGATCACAAAATACCTAATCCCAGTTGAGATTAATATTAAATTAGCGCTTGCGGTTGTGAGTTGTGAGCAAGCAGCAAATTTCCAGAGTGGAAAGACAGACACAACTTCCTGAAACTTTTTCGGTTATTTACACGTCGCCGTCAAGCTGTCTTTCAATGGTTCCGTTTCCGTTCAAGCTTAGTGCGTGTTTAAATTAAAGAGAGAGAGAGAGAGAAAAAAGGACCGAAATAGGATTTTCACCTCGGAGCACGAGATTTGTACTTTTCAATAATTCATTTAGTCTTAATCTTGCACAACGCGCCCCATCAACGAACTGTAGCTCGTACACAATGTCGTAATTCGAAATTAATTTAAGTCTTCTTCACTTGATCTTTCGCGAGTGTAAAAACATGAACACACACAAAAAAAAAAGGATTCCGCTCTCTAATTGTGTAGCAGTGGCAAATTCCGTAAAGATGCCGTACACACTGTTGGTGGGCGGTTGGCGAATGGGTCCACCCACAGTCGATCCTATACTTTATTCATTGCATACTTATACAAGCTTATGGCTGAATGAAATTGTATCGCAAACACAAGGACGGGCGCGATGCTATGGGAAAGTTTAGCAGAAAGTGTCTTCTTTTAATTGGTTTAATCGGCAAAATGAATTAGTTGGTTACATATTCATATGGTAACGGAATTTCTCTTGAATTTCCATTTAATTGGGTTAATTAATTGAAATTTATCAAAGTGGCATGTATGCGTTTATGATGTGTCATCGGGTGTAATTCAGGGTGCTACATGGCTTTTTTTTATTTTTTGTGTCAATTGGATGTGTGCGCGATTCGAACCGATTATATGCAGTTTTTTATTTTTACAATTATTATACATCATCCAGTATGACATTTAGATTGACAATGATGACATTAACAGCTGAATCGTTTTACTGAAAATAAAACGCTGGTCTATTAGATAAAAGTTTTTCTTTTTCTTTTAGATTGACAAAATTTTGATAAGTTTATCTTGTTTTAAAATTTTTGTTGTGATTACAAAAAAATTGTAAGGTAACAAAACTTGTTTGTTTGTGCATATAGAAATAGTTTGTTAAATTAACCAAAGTGCTGTTGATTTTACAAAGAAATTAATCAATTCGACATTTATTTTTTGCTTAATTAGCAAAAAAAGTTGTAAATAATATTAAAACAATTTGTGATTTTTTTCAAATCAACAGCAAATACTGTTTATTGTACAGAAAGAATCTGTCAGTGCTACCGTTGTGTTTTGTTGAATCTATAAGCAAATTACTGGTTAAATAGAGTAATTTCCCTCAGTTCCATTATTTTAATATGTTAATTCAACAAAAAATTGCGTTGGTAGTTTAGGTATTAATGAATGATACACAAAACAAATAAGTTTAGCAATTCGGTTACTTAAAAAAACTAAGTATAAATTACATTAAATTATTTTTATTGTAAAACTTAGTACAAAATATCAAAGTAAATACAGAATCAAAAAATTAAAAAGGACATAATAACAATAATGGGGCATATTCATATATCTTTGATAAGTTATTATTATGTACTATCTAAACTAAACCGGAGGTTATTTAATTCATAGACAATTTAAACCCATGTCTAAACGATTAACTCGAGTCTAACATACATTAATCACAGCAAAACGTATGTTTAAGCTGTTTTTAATTCTGTTAAACGTCAAAAACCAGTGAACGAAACAAATATTTACGAATTGTTTTGTTTAAAGTCATCTTAACGTCATTTCTTTTGTCGTCCACAACTCTCAGATGACCTCGCACCAACTCACGCAGCATTTCTTTTTCTGATTCAGACCAGTTCTGTTCTCTAGTTCTTTTCTCCTTTACACTCATCTGCAATATTATAATTTTTGCTAATTTCAAAAAATTCATAAGATTCTTACTTTGTTTTTAAATAGCACAACCACAATCCACAAAAAAAAGTGACTTTTGATATAAATTGCTGTCAGAATAGTGTGATTTGTAGTAGAATACATGTTAAACTCGTATCTTACTAAACAGAGCTGCCAATTTGTTTATGAATAGCAGTCGTGTTTTAGCTCTGGTTTAACTTTAGACTCTAGTTCAGTTAGACACGGGTTTAGAGTGCAACTATGAATATGCCCCAATATGTTTAAAACATAATGGTATCGAATAAACAAGCAACAACATTTCTCGACATTTGAAAATCCGGTCGTTTTTTGCAGCACATATTTGTAAAATCCGGGAACACTTTTTGAATTAATTTTTAGTCTACTTAATTTTTAAAAAATAAACTTGCAAATTAAACAATCGTGTATGACCCGAATTTTTGCAAGTATTTGGTGTTATTATATTTATTTTTTCACTTATCTTTTAAGTATTTCCTATTTCCAAATCAGGATTTCTTTTATAGCAGAAAAGTTTAGTTCACTAAAACTTTTGAAATGTTTATTTTACTTTTTTTCGGACTAACAAACTTTGTACTTGCCTACTGTTTACATCGCTGGTCAAAAAAAAATGACACCATCGATAGCATTGCATTAAGGGACTACGCTGTTAAAAATGTATTTTTATCGATTTAATACTTTTGTTAATAATTCTACAAAATTCTACAAAATCTACAAAAAAAACGCTCAAAGTTTTGTAGATTTTACAAACGTTTACAAAAGCGATTTTTGGTTTCGTTTTTTTAGATATAATTGTAATTGTATATGTAATATGCCCTGGACACTGAGACACTGTGTTGGCCCCTATTTTTTAACCTAGGGAGCTGTTGAGGCTCTTTATAAACCTCAGTACCCTTTTTGTTCCAGTTTTTCTATATCTGCATTACATAAAAACGTCCCCTGCATATGGATCGCCCTGCTCCTTGCTACAGCAGGGCATTCGCAGAGTATGTGTTCCGTGTTCTCCTCCTCTTCTCCGCAGAGTCGACAGGAGTCGTCGTCAGAAAGTCCCATTTTTTGAGATGGTATCTCAGTGGCCATTGAGATAACTCGTTAGGATCCTTAGATGTTCTTTGCTTAGCTCAAGTAACTTTTTTGTTGCTGGGAATCTTTTTGCCTGCCTCCGTCCTTTGGATTCCGTCCAGTATTCGGCAAGGTGATCATCTTTCCATTTCCTGAATTTTGAGTGTACGTAACTCTAAGTTAAACAGAAGTAGGGCTCAGGACCAGATATAACAACATTTTTAAAAATATCGATTTTTCAATTTTATTTAACAGAAAATCCTGTTTTGTTAATCTGTCAGAGTAGACTTTTAGTTAACACTTGATAAAAGGTCGTTAAAATTGATAAAACTTAAGTTGGGAAGTAAATTGGTTAATCTGTTACGGAAGCGTTACCTACGAAAAGTATGAGCTGGCGGGACGAACGAAAGCTGAGAGGAAGATATACAGAAAATGAGAGAGAGTTATTGTTATACGCAGTGCGGATCACAGGGGATCTTCGTGTATGTCTTGATTTCGAAGAACTGCAGGGGCAAGGGAGAGAGGTAGGTGCAAATTCTCTTTCTCTATTTGCTCCTTCCTAATGTAATTGAAGAGACATTTTTTATAATGCAAATGAGCGTTACACGAACGGATATTTTTCAGTTTAGTGAGAAAAGTTTCACGCCTGTTTCACTATTTAAAGCCAGTTCGAACAATTTGTCGTACATAGATCCAAAGTATGCATGCAGGTCGACATTGATTGTACGAACGGCGAACAAAGTGTGCTGCGGATATTTCCAGCGTACTGCCGGTCAGTTTTGTTAATTTCGTATTACGTAGGATCCCCAGTTCAGATACCTACTTCAGACGGTAGGACCAAGTACAGGCCTTTCTTTCATCAGTGAAGCTAACCCCATTTGCGAGTGAAGCTCCTATAGGTTAACGAATAAATTCTCTCGTAAAGAACGCCGAGCCGATACCGCCTTAGAATGCAATTACAGGCAAATGCTTCCCAGTTGGGCCTAGCACTCACATCCACTCACACAGGCGAACGGATGAAAGTCAAATGGCAACTGGAGAGAAAGGAAGTCTTAATTCGGCTCGGATTGTTCTGGCGCAAATTGCGAGAGCACCGAGTGTAATGATGGGGTGCACCAGCCGCCCCATTTTTATCTATGGAATATAGTTTGCATCATTGAGAGCATTGTGGCACTGCGAAAGCCGCCCTGTTCATCCGTTGCATCTTCAAATGCAAAGGATCTTCTACAGCACACACCGGGGTGAAATTCATTTCTCTTCCGGCATTAGGAGGACGCAGGCTCCAGCTTTATACATATATCGTTTGAGTCATCTGAGTCATTCTGGCTGGCAACCCCCCTCATATTTTAGAAAAGATTTCTGAATAATTCCTGAAAGTGTTTTGTTTGCGCCGTCTTGTCTTCTGGTCGGCAAACGAGACTGTCGTCGTCTCCATATATGTAGATACATACCTATGTAATGTGCAAGCACTCAAAAATGTGCATCCGTCGTCGTCGCCGGGCGGTATATGCTCCTCTGCTGCAGACAACTTCCCTTATGCTGGTGCGGTGGCATCAAATGTGAGAAAATTCCATAACAATGCGAGGCTTTTATTTCTGTTTGTATAGGCTGGCATTGTTGAGAGAGAGATCTGTGATGCGACGTGTTCCTCCAGGATTTTTCTTAATTAACAAAAATTGCTGCAAGGCTAATAGACGAACAAGAGTGAGACTTGGAGTGCTGGCAAATGGAATAAAGCAAACAACAAATTTAGCAAACAAGAGCCTAACGACTCTGCTCCTCGGGGATAATGTGCATGCGAAATTAAATTACGCAAGAGGATGAGTGCTTAATTACGGACATTTATCGTCGCAACGAATTCCCTTAATTATATGTACTCTATTTTAGCCAAAAGCCTGCTCTTCTAAGTCGTTGACTTGCCGGCACACATAGGGGGCGCGTAAAAAACTACATTTTTCACTGAGATTTGTGTTGCTGCGGCGCTGATTCAAGTTTCTAAATTCCCCAACTAAACGAGTCGCTTTTTCTGTCCACCACCGTCTGATGGTGGATGGATTAAGTTGATAACGTAAAAACTCACAAAGCCATGATGTAAACCCCTAATAGGATTTTCATTTAATTTAGGGCTTTTGGGCGACACATCTCTGCGCCGGCATATTGTCAAAACACCATCGGCCGCATATACCTAGTGGGGAATGGTTTCAAATCCGTGGCACAAAAATGGGAAAACCTCCGTTTGCCGCATGAAATTGTGTTTCCAAATTTATTCATGCGGAAACGTCGCCGGCCAAAAGCTGCAAAACGTCCGCACACGACTTTGCTTTGGCCTGGACACAGGTTGATGAAATTTTCATTTGTTCGTGGTTTCACTGGAATCCTGCCCCATAAAGTTGCGCGTTTTTTTTTTGCCCTCTCTGTCTCTCACACACAAACACTTTTTGCAAATGTAATAATTTTTTGAATTTTAAATATCCTACAGGTTTCCACTTAACTTTCGTTGCGACCACAATTGCGAGGGGATCCAGGACTCAAACTGGCGGCCTTCTAAGCACCGCACCCGCACCGACCATCGCGCATCGGTCGGGGGGTGCTCCACCCACTGCCGTGTCCGTGTGTCTGCACAAGTACTCTCCAAATTTAATATTCCAATGGAAATTATTATATTTCCCCCGAAAATTGCCTGACTAATAATGTAGCATCGCAGAGCGGGCGTGGGCGGTAAAAATGAAAGAAATTTGCAATAAAAAGTTTTATTCTCATGCAAAATTGATGGCGCTGCCATAATACGCCAAGGATATCATCGCCGAGCAAGGATGGCGGACGGTGTACATAGTGCAGCCAGTAGCTAGGGGATTCTTTGCATTATCCCTAGCGAATGAGACGTGCACGAGCGGGGGTAAAATTGGAAAATTGCATTTTCATGTTGCTCGGTGAAAAATTATAATCAAAAATGATTTTTCCTAGTCTGCATTTCTATATTTGCATATGCGGCGGGGGGGGGGGGGGCGAACAGGATCTGCTTCTGCAGCGCGCAGTTGCTGTCTAAAGCGTTCAGCTTTGCATTCGTTAATGCGGAATGCGTTGTGAAAAGTTTTTCAATATTTTCCAAGTGGGTGGGGTGCTAGATGAGCATCTGCAGAGCCCGCGCCGTGTCAGGGTTTTTAGTTTTTTTCGCTCCTTCTTTTTTTTTTGTTTTTGGTTTTTAGAGCTTGAGCTGATTGAATTTTTAAATTTACATGAACAGACGCGAGTGCGGTGGAATGCGGGTGAAGTTTGCGGTAGTTGCGATGATTGCAAAGGAATTAATTAGTTTGGGATTTTATCACTTTTTAACTTGATGATTTCGCAATCAATTAAAAGTTGATGGTTGGGATTAAGAAAACTTTTTGGCTGGAAACCACGTTTGCTGGGCGCGGTTCTGAGAAGGTGTATTTTTTCGAGTTGTTGGATTCCGCGACGGAGAGTGGGTCATTCTCAAGTGATTGATATTGCGTATTCAAATAGACACAGGCAGACAGTAAGAATGGAATTGCTTGTGTTTATGTATTAGAAGTGTGTCAATTTTAAGATCGTCCTTACAAATTTGAACGTCATAGTCCGCAGCGACTAACAGAGATGCATTAATGCTGCTCCTCCCCTTCGTTAAAAGGTATTAAGACTTAAATCTGGCGATCTAGCCACGAGCACAATAATGGGAAATATATAAAACATTCCAATAAACTCGACGGAAATTGGAAGGCACATTGAATAAGAGTACGTAGGTGTGAGGAGAGGTTCTTCCGCTGGACTAGAGGCTTAAATTCACGTTTCTGGACAAACGAAATGGAAAATAAAGTACTTTTTGAACAATTTGTAGTCTTTTAAGAATGAGAATGCCGGGCAAATCTTATGACTGAGGGATTTGACCCCGCTATTCCTTTGGCCAGTGATGATAAAGATCGTTATAGAGCTCCAATGTTGGATTTGAGCTTTTTAGCGCAAAACTACTTCGCCAAGCAGACAATTCACCACGACCGTCGCAGCCTTGAGGGGCCAGAGCTACCATAAAGCTGCCCATAAAGAGAGCGATATTAATAAGTGCATGCCCACGAACGAGGAACGATCTTGCTGGAAGAGATCAGTTGCGTGACAAGGTATTATTTTCCCAACTTGAAACACTCGAAATGCGGGCAGCAAGGAGTCACTTCTGGACTTATGTATAGAGGAGGAGCTGTTTGAGGCATAAGTATGTCTGTTCTTGAAAAAAGTAGCTCAACTTTGAGGACACTGATCTTGCGATATTTAATTCGTGCTCCTGCGATATTCTTTTGTTGGTTGCCTATATTTAAAATTCTGGGAAGGCCTGTGCTTCTCCAAAAAAAAAACGTACTGAATTGTGTCCGTACATAAAATACAAACAAATTCTATTTTGCGCACTTTAACGGCCGTATTATTCACTCGGTTTAAGAACTAAGTTAAAACTCTTTTAAACCAAGAAA
Organism: Cheilosia pagana; assembly: GCA_936431705.1. NCBI lineage: Eukaryota > Metazoa > Arthropoda > Insecta > Diptera > Syrphidae > Cheilosia > Cheilosia pagana. Next base: position 51,397,877 of record OW386170.1, on the reverse strand, counting down.
ATAAACTTGACTAAACATACGCTTTAAATTAAATTAAAAATTTAAACCTTACTACGTAATATTCACTCAGTTTACCTGGTTTAAGCTTTTGGTTTATATTAGTTTATTTTAAGTACCAAAAACTATTTTAAGCTTCGCGGGCAAGTTCGGGCAAAGTATGCCTTTTATTATGAAGGTATGAGAATATTCTGAACTGTTTCAATTCATTTTTAGTTGTGGTTTTCATTTATTTTACAGGAACAATTTGTAAAATTTATAAAACGGCTACACGAAAGGCAATAAAAGAAAACGCTTCTTTCTGGAGCTGGAAGTATTCACCGTGGAAATCGACGTCGTCGAAATCGTCGACCTTAGCACGTCTGTCTATATATGCGTTAAGGGCGTCGAACCGCACGTTCCACCTGACGCACGTCTTCCTCTTTTGATGAGGACATCACCGTTTCTTCAAATTCAAACAAAAATTTGAGTGAATATTATGGAAACTGATTTAAACCTCCAGAAAACTACGTAAACCGGTCGTCGGAGTGCGGTTTAAAATCGAAGTGATAAAAGGTTTCAAAAATTACGTTTATAAGGTTTAAATCGAGTGAATAATACGGAATTTATATGGTTTAAACAAAACGTAAACCACGGTCTAAATTAAACCACTTTTTAAACCGAGTGAATAATACGTGCCAAGACTCCCAGTGTCGTTATCTGACAATCCGGTTGCATTCACAATCATACTGTGCAAAAATAAGTTTATTTATTTTAATCATAAGCTAGCTGGAGAAAGAAAATGCTGAAGGTCAGGTTTAACTGATTGTCTGATTGTCTGAATATGATATAGAAGATAGAAAACGTGGAGGGTTAACCTTTAAAATGTTCCATAATTTTTTTTTTTCAATTTTACCACATAAAAATAGAAAAATGTAATCATGGGATTGATGTTTTCTAACCTCAGCTTATTTCATATTAATATAAACTCTACCAGCCTTATTCAAAACATTTAATTAAAACTGAATTAAGGCTGATTTGAGTTTAATTTCATAAACCCTTATTCATAACCTATTTTGAAAGATAATTCACTCTTAATCAACTGTCTAAAAATGAAATGCCTACATTCGCATTTAGCAGTGAATTAACTTTCGTTTTCTCTGTTGTGTCCACAATCAAATAAGATGGTGGATACATTTTCGAATTTTTTAAATAATTCTAATATTTTATTTAATCAAATCGGTAACCAAAGGCGATTCAAATATTTTTGTAGATTCAGGACGAAAGCGCAGATATTCATGGGTTAAGTCAACCCACTCTAAGACGAATATGCTCAAAAGTTCCAAAGGGCATTTGCCTCGAAAAGATCATTTGTCTTAATTTGTTCGGGTATTTTTCCTTAATTTAAAAATTGATTGTCATGGTTCCCTATTTTTGAATTTATTTTAACTTTCAAAACTCAAAAATAACACAGAAGTAGGAGTGCTGCCAGATTTTCGGATAATTAACTGATTAGCTACTACATGGCAAAACAATTTTTATGAATAAACATTTTGGACGACGTGATTAAAGTCAAATTAAGTCATTTGACGTGAGTTCGTGGAGACTCTGATAATCTATTGATTAAGGGAATCTAATAAATAAGGCTGCACAGGTTTAAGTTTTCTTGGAAATGGAAATGAACGTTGCTTCTTCTTTTTACCCCTCAGTTAATCTCCATCGCGTTCTTAATGCGAATACGCATCTCGTAACGTTCTTTTAAGCCCAAATTCTCTTCCTTTCTCAGATATCTTGAGGTACGAAGTTGCTCCATCCTGTCAGTTCAATTTTCGGGCACTTGATGCCGGACAGAATCACCAGTTGTAAAGAAATGAGGTGAATCAACAAAGTGGGCAAATGTTAAAGACATTATTAGCTTCAATATTTACTAGTAATTCATTTTAGGAAAACAAAAGTTAGTACACCGGTCGTAAAAACGACAGAATGTGAATTTCAGTGGCTTAAAATTGATAGAAAAACTAGTCTTCTATCAACAGAGCAACTTTTCAAGATGAAAATGGATACCTATCACAGTTTATAAAATTCCAGCACAGCAAATTATCCACACCAGGCAAAGACGGTAAGAAAAAAGCATCATTCCGATATATTTAAACGGCCGCAGAAAATATGATATAGCAGTCCCAACAATATTCAACGAAATACCCGTCGATATTTTTAGTTTATCAAAACCAATTTTCTCAAAGAAATCCATAGAAACTTTTACCAATATAATTTTATTTTAATTTTTCACTTCAAAAATCAAATTTATTCGGAACTCAAAAGACGTTCCACTCTTTTTCTGAACAATCTTCTTCAGACAAGCCTCGTAAGGGTTTGCAAATATCTTATATTTTTTGAATATTATTAAACTAGCTGACCCGTGCTCGGGTTGCTTCGCACCTCAACAAATTTCGACGAACGGGAAGCAACATAAATAAAACAGCTTGACACACGAATTCCACCAGCCCATTTCCAAACTTGTCACAATGAACAACACCCGAAAATTCAACCTGAATTTGTGCGCTGAAAAGAGACGTCTGCCTACTCACTGCTGCATGACTACTGGCAGTGGTATCCACTGAAGGAAAATTGTGGGCGATGTTTTGAATAATTGTTTGGGACATTGCTCAGCTTCCGGACAACGCAGGAGGATGTTTTATATCTTAAATGAATCAGGGGGAAATTTACTAAATTGACCTGTTTTTTTATTTTTCAATCCGATAAGCCATTACTCAGCTAGATCTGTATAAATATAATTTTCCTTACATATATCCGGTTTTTTGACTACTTTGTAAGAACCACGTTATATTCCGGGATAAAAAGTATCCTAAGTCCCGACCCAGAACATAAGCAATCACTATGCCAAGTTTTGTCAAAATCCGTCCACTAGTTTCTGCGTGATGCGTGGTCAGGCATTCTACAGTTTTATTATACGTAGATAAGAGAAGAGAAGAGATGAATTGAATTGAATAAGTCAGCAAACTTAACCAATGAATGTTTACTTCATTGCCATTTTGGCAGCACTTGCGAGTATTCAAAGCCCGATTAAAAAAAGACAGTAACAGTGTGTACTACAAAAATGGATTCCTCAATATCTGTGCAATGTCCATCTGTTTCGACACCACACATGAAGGGCATCGCCTGTGTCTTTCCATTTGTTCATCTTTTCTTAGAATGTGTTCCTTTTTTTATCGTATTATTAATGCAATTACAAAATATACTTCAATTACACTCAATTAATAGTTAATTGAGTGAGTGTCTTGTGCGCGAAAAATTGAATTGTATCCAAATAAGATGATGCCAGCACAAATCATTCCATCTGCCCGGGTGGATTTGATAGATGACAGCATTTATGATGATGGTGTTGTACTCGCATGCGATCATATATCTCGGTGGCACTGGGAAAGGGTTTTACACATAATCTAGGCCCGCATGGCATGTCCCGTGTCAATTATGTCAAATGGAAACAAACGTTCTCATTCTTTGGCGGCGTGTTACGACACCCATGCAACGAAATCTCGCTTTCTGGTGTTCCAGTCGTCACACACAGACGCCAGGCCATCCATCCATTTCAATTTGAGCAAATTAAATAATTCATATTTTGGGTAACGGGGCTATGGAGCATGCTAATTAATTTCAGTTGGAAATTAATTAATTTTAATTTAATATGCGCGACAATTGCCAACTCAATCATGTGACTCGGCTGTGCTCTGCGTGCGTATACAGTTGTTTTGTGTGATGGCAGACTAATTAAGCGACGACATTCAAAAAGAGACACCATTAATGTTGACTAATCGAATTATTTGCTTTCAGTAATGGGGGTTTTCGACCGGTACTCGATTCAGCTGCTGCACAACGATCCAATCAGCCGCTCTTTCTACCCCATCATCACTTGGCATCGCTGAGTTCGCAGTTCTCCCAGCCACTCTTCCCAGGACTAAAAGGTAAGTTTTCCCTGTTTTTCTCTTTTCCATTTTCCGCGCGCAGTGCCACTCAAAAACTTCCACCGCCACACCTCGATGGCTGTCACTGAAGCACAAGACGGATTATTCCAAATTCAATCGGAGTAGCTATGTTTAGAGATTTGATGACTGTCAATCAATGCAAGCGATCCGCTTTCGTTCCCATCCCACCCCCCCTGCCGTTCATTTTTGATTTTCCCATGGAAGAGTGACAGCAGATTCCATTCCATTACGGAATATTACATTTCATTTTATGGAAACCAGGGAAACACCTGACACTTACCACCAGACAGGTTTGATGCCTTATGCCATCGCAGCATTACTCCTGCTCGTGGAGTAGCTCCTTTTGTCATAATTAAATTTCATTACGTGGAACTTTATCAAATTTTAAAGGAATTTCCCTGAAGAGTAGTTTAACTTTCAGCGGGGCACTCGCTTTTAGTGAAATTAACTTTTAATGACGGCACTCGTCCTGTCATCGACAGCAGCGCTCTACTCTCTGGCCACAGCATCAGGTGCAGTCATCGACCTGTAATCGAACATTTATGTGCGCGCACCGGAGTGTGTGTATATATACAGAAACTATATACAAATGTAAAGTGTCCTTTTGATGTGTATAATTTGTTTGTACTTTCAGCCTTTCCCGGACTGTGCTCGTGTTGCCCGATAAAACCACCATCGGTGCCAGTTTCGTCATCGAACTCACCAGGCTCACCGCCAATCTCCAATCACTCTGACCCGCGTTCCAGCTCTGTTGCTGAGCTGCGGCGCAAGGCCCAGGAGCATTCGGCTGCCCTGCTGCAGTCACTGCATGCTGCCGCCGCTGCTGGACTGGCATTTCCCGGGTTGCATCTTCCGCCTCTGAGTTTGCACCATGCGCTGAATAACAATCGAAAAAACGAGGCCCAAGATATGACAGCCACCACCATGAACGGCATGACAAACAACAACAACAATGGCTCCGACATTCAACACCACCAGCATCAGCATCAGCACAATCAACAACAGCAGCAGTCATCGCATGGCCATAACCACCAGCCGAATGCCGTCGGCGAGAATGTAGATTAGACAAAGGACACCCGCCGCGGGTGTATGTCCTTATCTGTACAATATTGTAATATATAGGTTTCCTTTAACTTTTTAGTGCCTAGGTTTATTCAGCAATTTTTATTCATTATGTGATGGAGATAAGTTTAGTTGTTGTACAGTTATCGATTTTGCGTTTGAGGTTAGCTTTTTCCGACTGTGTATTTCTGAATCATTTAGATTTCGAAAAGCTTTAACGTAAACCTTGCATGTTGGACTTAGATCTTAGGCTATTTTTGATGGTCCAACTTTGGTCTTCAGACTTGGAGCTCTTTCCTACCGATAACGTGCTGAATATCGCCTTTCAAGGCCGGAATAGTTGGCTTTCTAAGAAGAAATCACAATATAGAAGCGTTCTTCTTGTGTATGACAGTTTGTCAAACAATACTGAACATGAATGTCAAAGAACTCTCAAAAATTGCAGCAAGGGTTATTCCTATTGGAAAATCTATCAATCTCTAAAATAAGGTTTGCAACACTTTTGTAATTCTTGACACATCGACACTTTCTGTGAAAAGGATCAAAGCCGTCAAATCCGAAGTAAAACTGAAATTCTGCACAACTGTCGCTACCAAAAAACTTCCTTGGATTTCATAGAAGAAGTTTTGACTTGCGTGGGTTTCTTTTTCCATTTTAATTTTCGAAGTGATCAAACTTAGTTCATTCTTCGATCTTCGAATATAATAGATTTCATTGTGACAGTTCTTTGAGCGGTTATTTTGTGTCTGTTTCTGTTGTGTTGATTGAGAGAATAACAACTTTTTAGAAACACTTTGGCTGGATTTATAGCTTTTAAGAACTACGCAACTGGTTCAGCGAGCGCCTGTTTTTATGTGATCATTTTGACAGTTGAATTCTGTCAGACATTGCTGCGTTAATATTCCCTGTGGAAAGTTATAATTGGGGACGTTCAAGCATCTAGTTAAGTAAGTCTGAAGTAAGTCTGACAGCTGACTGACTTAGATTGGTCACATGGGCAACTGTGTCTGTTGACGTTTACTGAATCTAGTCAGTAAGTTGACAGTTCGCATATGTGGCTAACATAGGAAAAGTGACGTTTCCGGCCAATCTAGTTTTTGCGTTCAGGTTACATCTGCTACAGACCAATCTAGTCGACTTAATCGGCCCTAGCGAGGTATCGGAACGTCGGAACGGAAAATTCTCAAAACGCATACTCCGTCGGTGGCTCAAATTACATTCGAGGTATCCGCTTTCGGAAAAGAAAACGCTTCACTTAAAATCGTAAATAAATTCCGCAACCAATTTCTGTGGGAGGATATCAGAACCTAGCTGTCAAAAATTTAACAAAAAAATGCACTTCATCGCACTTCAACGCGATTCGCCGATATGCGTTACAAAATGTTGGACAAATATTCCGAATAGCTGTTCGGAAGAATACCTCGAAACAAAAATCCTCCGAATCGTATAAAATCGGAGAATTTTCCGTTCCGACGGATACCTCGCTAGGGCCGAATACAACTAGGTTTTTGAAAGTGCCCATTGCTTTCGCCTGTCAGGAAGAGAACCTTCATTTTCCCCTTAATTGACAAAACTTCTTCTGCTTAACAGACGTCATTCGATTGTTGTTTCTTGCAAGACCTTGAATTTTAAAAGCTATTGCTATCCTCGTTCAACCTGCTTCGGAATATACACCTGTCCATTTGTCCAAGAGACTATTATTGTTTTGCGAAGCATGGCTCTGCCTCGATTCCAAATGAGCACACAAGTGACTACTGACTAGTTGGGCTGTTCAAAATAGCTAGAGCGCCAACCAAAGAGTTTGCTTGTAAAATCATTTACTAAAATTCAAATCAATTTTGATTGATTGTTGATAGAAGCGTTCCCATATTCCCTACCATTGGCATCAACTGAAAGACATTACATGCAATCTGTGTTATGTACACATGCTTCTAATTTTGGAAGTATTTTCGTACTAGCTAATCTAATGTCAGAGATAAACAACAGAAAGTCTACTGCCACCGCGGCAACTGATTCGCCCTTGAAATACGGTGTTGAGTGCCGGTACTCGTTATGAACCAACATCAGCCATCAACATTACCATCAGAGCCAAATCAATGATCAGAATAACAACATCCTTATCTCTAGAGTTTTTTTTTGTCTGTCACCTTAAGTCAAGTTATTTCCATTGCTTCAGTATTATTATATCTAGATTTTTATGAAGAGACATATTTTACCATTTCGTTTAGAATCTTCTCGCTCAAATATTGCACAATTTTCGACATTTGCAAGACTTAATCTTTAGCTATGTTCAATATAAGGAATAGTAAAATAAAGCAACAAATTTAACGAACCATGTTACATAATTGCAAAAAAAAAGAAATAAAAATAAAATAAAACTAGAAATCATTTGAAATTAACGACTTTTAAGTTGCAGGTTTTATTGTTTATTCAGAATCGTAGTGCGCCCGTGTTTTAGGGTTTACAGGCCGACTGGCACTCTTCTTCGGTGGCAAAACGATTGGCGTTTCCTTGACATCCGCCATAGACGAATTTCACACACTTGTCCTCTTCTGCGTTGTACGACCAAGACGGAATGTACGCCTGGCAGGCGATGAGTCCATTACCGTTCATGGAGTGGCGTAGCAGGCAGGGTGCTGTTAAGTTGCAGGAAGAAATTAAAACACACATCCTTACCATGCACGTAATTTATTTTCTATACCTGCTCGTTCGGCTCCAATCATGGCAAAACAGCTGAAGACAGCCAACAATAGTCCAAAAAACAATTTCATGATGCGATATAGATGGAAAGATGAACTTCACTTGACACTGGCTAAATCTCAATTGAAAACTGAGGCCGGAACCGAAAATGTGTTGCACATTAGATTTTATATATACATGCTACGTCAAAACATTGAAGAGATAAGAAAAATAGGGCAGTGGGATCAAAATTTAATTCAACAAGTGAAACTAACTAGAGGAGAAATACGGAGAAGCTGCATTTCATCTGAAGCAGGTGGTAATATGCCCTATAATAATTATAGCGGGTGACATAGTACAAGGCTGTGTTCGAAACTGGTCAGAACTTTAAGGGTCTTCCATTGGAAAAACCACCACACATCACATGTCAAGCAACTGAAGACTGAATGAAGCCTAAAAGTCACAGAGTTGGATATGTTTCGAACAAGAACAATAACACCAAATATGCGACTTTTGGAATATTAAACACTGTCAAACGGTCTTCGCTGTTATATAGATACAGATCTTGCGCTATTGAACCAAAACATCGCATCGCCTCAAAAAAGTTAACTTTTGACTCCTATGGTTTCTATAAGGCAAGGAGACGATTGACTTCAGATTGACTGATCCTTAAAATACCTTAGAGTCGGCAAATCATAATGCTAACACTTCAGGTTAACCCAAAGGAGAACATGGACAACCCAATGCTAATACTTACTTGACTACTGAGTATCAAACAATACACTAGTGTTGAGTATCATAAGGACGCTCTCAAAGCACTTAAAGGCAAAGCTCCCAAAAGAAAATTAAGCCACGAAAAAATGCTCTCGTCAGGTGTTGAATTTACCATTAACAGTGGGGACCTGTATTGCCCCCGTAAACGGTAGGATCCGAGTACTGTAAAAAGCATTATTAGGTATTGAGCAGACAGTCCTATTTTTTCAGTTCTGACGTTTAGTCACAAGGTGCTGTGCCACTCTACGATGGAGACCAAACTTGCACTGATCGGCTGAAAAGCGGATAACTTTGTTAGCATATTTTTAAATATAGCGACGGACGTATATTACTTATAATATATACTAGTACCGCCCGTGGTTTGTAGATAAAGTAACGAAAGCCAAATTGTTTTTTACATAATTTATATATTACTAGCTAACCCGTGCTTGCTTCACTCGTCTGCCTTTTTAAGACAAAACGTATTTTCATCGAACTACATCGAACAGTTTTTTATAAATATGTTTCTTCCCTTGGACGTTTTCGAAAGCCATATAAAGCAAAAACAAAAACAATAAAAACCTAATTTAAATTCCTACTAAAAAGGCTAAGTACAAAAAATAAGATTTACGCAAAGTTCTGTTATTTGTTCCCTCTTACCCACCTCAAATGTTGACGAAAAGGAAGCAACGCGAATGAAACAACTTGACACACGATACACGAACCCCACCAGCTCTTTTCTCAACGCATGGGGATGTTTTATGTCTTAAATGATTCAGGGGAAAATTTACTGAATTTACCTATTTTTTTATTCCTAAGTCGCGACCCAGAACGTAAGTAATAACTATGCCAAATTTCATCAAAATCCATCCAGTAGTTTCTGCGTGATGCGTGGTCACTGGTCGGGCATTTTTTACTCTACAGTTTTATTATATGTAGGGATTTATTTTAATTTATTTATATGCTAAATCTTAATTCATATACCTTCGTTTCCATAGTAACACCTCGCAGATAACTCAGCAATGCCCCTGAATTAAGATTTTATGATTGCTTATTTTCAGGGGTAATTAAATTGCATACCTTTATGGGTTAATGAGACTCTCCAACAGGTTCTAATCTAAGATGATTAAATTCGTTACTATGAAAACATGATGGCGACAAATTGAATGGCAACAAAATGCTTTCGATTAACTGCTTCATTTTACCAGTCTTAATGGCGATATATACCTACGATTTTTTGTTTCTGCACATCTATGGAACAGTACCTTTCGAATGATATAAGTTTCATTCTCCTCATTTCATGACAAATACTTAAAAAGTGTACGGAAACTTTTGATGTTCACGTATTTATCTTGTGATATGAACGATTGAGGATAGAAACGACAAATTGCATAAACACTACCCAGAGCAGCATGCAACGAAAACGAGCGGATAAGAAATATGTGATCGAGAAGGATGCCCACTGTGATCGCAATGAAAGTGATGAATGCGTTTGTTGATTTCTGAGGTGACAGCAGTATCGACTTGATCGCTTGTAATCAGCACAATTTGAAGGTCAACTTATTTCTGACGAGGCTCCAAATATGGGAGAATCATTTTGGGACAATTTTATGCCCTTAAATCAGTCTGAGGGGCTGCCAAATTTCCAAAAGCAAGTTTCCACTCTTGATCCTACTAGGTCGACTAGCAAACTTGATCAGGGGACGAATCGCGTCATCCGTGAACGAGCATTACGTGACGGAATTTGTTTTTGTTTCACATGTAAATCATCTTAATTCCGTGAACGTAATGCTCGATCACGGATGACGCCATCGATTTTGGAAGGAATTTCAAAAGTAAAAACTAAGACGTTTTTCCTATTTTATTTTTTATTCAAAATCAAATGCGCCTGTGATTTAAGACCTGCAAGCCCTTTCGCAAGATTGTTTGGAGCCGAAGCGATTAGCGTTTCCTTGACATCCGCCATAGACGAATTGGACACACTTGTCCTGTTCTGCATTGTACGACCAAGATGGAATGTATGCTTCACATGAGACGAGTCCATTACCGTTCATGGAGTGGCGTAGCAGGCAGGATGCTGTTAAGTTGCAGGAAGAAATTAAAACATACGTTTTTTACATGCAATTATTTTCTATACCTGAACGATCGGCTCCAATCATGGCAAAGCAGCTGAAGACAGCCAACAATAGTCCAAAAAACAATTTCATGATGCGATGTAGATGGAAAGATGAACTTCACTTGACACTCGCTAAATCTCTAGTGAAAACTGAGGCCGGAACCGAAATTGTGCTGCACGTTTGACTTGCTACGTCGAAACGTTATAGAGAAGAGATAAGAAAAGTAGGGTAGAGTGAGATCAAAATTTAACAACAAGAGATTGATACGAAACTAAAGTCAAAAATTACGAAAAATACGCGCTACAAGGCTGCCATAAATCAGTGTTTCAAATCAGTTCGAGCTTAAAGGGACTTAAGGACAGTAAAAGAACTAAGATGTGAGTACCATAGCTCATCGCTAAATATTCTGCGAGATATCCGCCGGAACGGAAAATTCTCCGATTTCATCCGATTCGGAGGATTTTTGCCTTGAGGTATTCTTCGGAACATCTATTCGGAATATTTTCCGACAGTTTGTATTGTAACGCATATCGGCGAATTACGTTGAAGTGCGATGAAGTGCATTTCTTTGTTAAATTTTTGACAGCTAGGTTCCGATATACTCCGACAGAAATTGGTTGCGGAGTTTAATTACGATTTGAAGCGTTTTCTTTTTGGAAAGCGGATGCCTCCGACGGAGCGTTGCGGAGAGTTTTCCGTTCGTTTTCCGTACATCGCAAACCTTTAGATTAAGACAGACAACATTTCAATTTGATCTCTAAAGAATGCAAAAACGGTAGAGAAAGAAATGAAAATCACCTTCAGATTTCAAAAACGATATAAATGACGCAAAAGCGAAAACGTTTTGTTTTTTTTTTCAAACTATTTGCAAACCTTTGAGAATGTATGTAGTTTAAGTTGCATAGTTTTGGGATCATTTTCATAGTTCGAGGAAGAGTCTTTCGTTTTCGAAATTCACATGCAGCGAAACGTTCTTGCAAGCGAAAACGTTAACGTTTTCATCTTACAAAGTGCGCATTGCACTAAAACAGCATGCCCTTATCAAGCGTTTGCGTGAACGTAAGTGATGTAAGTTTTAAAATCGCTGTCACCTTACGTCATGCGTATGCTTTGACCTTATATTGAACGTATTTCGAGTCTCAAACAAGGAAACAAGTGTTTTCATTCGGTTCTAAGTATCTACTTAGAGCGACTTGGAAAAACCCGTGGATTACTCAAACAAATCATGCAATGCTAATCTTATTACATAGCTTAAAGTAGAGTTTGGAGCCCTTTGAGGAACAGCTCCACGTAGTAAAGGGTTAAGATCAAGCAGTCTTTGCAAACTAGATTCCGCATTTGCCGTGTGTATAATTCTCAAAGCGACGGCATCGAATTCACATTGTGTTTCTTTCATTTCCAAGAGTGTGCACCAACATTTTCTTTCAGTGTATGGTATGTCGTTTCGCTCTAAACGATTGCTGCCCGCCGAGTCTAACCCACTGGCTGCTATATTTTTGAGACATTTTGCTCTTTTCCTTCAACCTCTATCAAGACAAGCAACGTGTGTTGGGACTTAAACCATGATACACTGAAAAAAATGTAGGATACCGAGCAAATTGAAGGAAAAAACATTTTTAATCTTGACTACTCAACTCGATGACAGATTTATTTGCAAGCCGCTTCGCAGGCTTGTTGTGTCTCAAAACGGTTGCTATTCCCGTGACATCCTCCATAGCCGAACTCCACACACATGTCCTCTGCCGCGTTATACGACCAATGTAGATCGAAGCGTCCGCATCGAACGCTTCCATTACCATCCTTGGAGTGGGGCAGATAGCAAATTGCTGGTGTAAGGTGTAACAGCTACAAAATGAATTAAGTTCCAACTGTTTTAGAAGGTTACTTACCTGGTTTATCGGCTGCAACCATGACCAAACAGCACAGAACAGCAAGGACCCATCCAAGTACGAGTTTCATACTGCTTCCGGTGTTCTACTTTCTACTAATGCGGCTAATAATTGAAACAAAGTCGTACTTGGAAACTTATGGGAGTGACTTTAGCACATAAACAGCTGATAAGTACATGAGCCGCATCAATAACAGCGGGTCAGGGCAGAAGATAAGGGCGTTTGGAAATACCAACAAGTATAACGCTGAGCCACCCGTCCCAAGCCGTGAGCGATGTTTGAGCGGCGCCGCCGATAAGCCTTATCAGCTGCAAACTGATAAGTGCCTTCACGAGGGAAGTCGCTGCAAGTACCCAACGAAAGGGGCAGTCACACAGCCAGTGAAACTTTTTACCCCGAACGATATCTACCATGAGGCGCCTCCTCGTTGTGCTGCTGCTGATGATCGTCGCGCTCATGATGCAGATGGCCGCACCAGTGGCCAGCGCTTACATCTACACTCCAGTGCCTAGTAAACAATGTCCCAAATATAAACACCATAGTGACTAATGCGGCGCGATTTGATTCCTCAGGTTACTGCTTGAAGCCGCCACCGAGGTCCGAAGGTCATTGCACGATCGACATGGAAGGCTTCTACTACGATCCGCGAACCAACTACTGCGAGCGCTACGAGGTGGGCGGATGTCGCACAATTTCTGGACAGAGCTTTGGCTCGCGCGACGACTGCTTGGCGACCTGTGTCTATCGTACGCGACGCATCCAGGATATATACATCACTCACTAGTGCGTAGTGCCCTCTGCGCATTGAGCGAAGAAGCTCGAGTATTTCGTATTTCGTATTTCGTATTTCGTATTTTTCGTGTGTCAATGTGTAACTCTGTATTATGAATAAAGACTATACGTTCATTTATGTATTTCGACGGGGCGGGAGCGCGGAGCCTAATCTCGCGCTCTCTCTCAGTTGTCAGTTGATATGTGCGGAGTTTAATTTTCATTCTTTTGGGCCCAGCCACAGGATGGAGCGGTGGAAGATGGGCAGCAATTCTGGTTTCGGTTCGAGTCACCACCGGTTGTAGCCGGTGTGAGGGAATTATAAGCGCCCACGGCTGTGGGAGAGGGACTTTGCTATGGCGATCAGTCTCACATTGACAGCCGCCGCCCGTGGCCACACTCAATTTCCATTCGAGGAAAGCAGCTCACATTTCGCAGATCCGACATCGATTGACCGAGTGCATATACTCAAAAGTCATGCCTTGACTTTTATTGGGATCATTCACGTATCTCGCGACTATTTTTCGTTCTGGGGTTACTTGCTACAGCGATTAGCTGCGGGACGTCGATCGTTTTATATACATATTCATTTTTTTTCGTTCTTTTTTTCTTTTGTTTATCAATGTGACGAATTGGTCCGAATGGATTCGTTTTCTGTGTTGAATGCAGCGATAACAGACTGCCGGAGAAGAATAAATTAGTTGTGGACAGAAAAAAGTCAAAGTTAGTAAAAGAACCGTGATCGCATCAAGAACAGCTCTCGATAGAGGGACGCGAATATAAAAGAAAAAGAATTTTATCAGTATTGCTTGGAACTCGAACAACGATGAAGTTGGTGATTTTCTTCCTGTGCGCGTTTTCCTGTGTCGCAACAGTGTGGTCCAGGACAAGTAAGGCTTTTGGTGTTATTCTGTGGCAGGAATAAAACTGTTTAAAATTTTTAGAAATTTGCGACAGAAGACCGACAATAAATGGACTTTGTATCACATCCACACTGGGCATATACTATGACGCTGAGACTGAACGCTGCAAGTACTTGGGCTGCAGCACAGACAAAAGGATATTCACTACCTTGGAAGACTGCGAGAGGATTTGCAACAGCACACGCCGAAGGCTCCACAGGCGGGTTCAACTCCCCCTCAAGATTTAGTTAGTTGTGTTCATGTTGCTGTTGCTGTGTAAATGTGTATCTTATGTTGCCATAGTTTTAAATAAATTATATTTAGGTCTTTTCTTTTGTATATGTTAAATGCCGGATGTTTTTATTCTTTTATCAAATTTGAATTGGAATGGTGGCCTCTTTGGGAAGGCAATTGTGTAAAAATTGCGCAGTATACCTTGTGTTATGCAACGCCACAGCATAAATGAGTCCGAACAAAAGATGTCAGAGTCAGAGGCGGAACACAGAACATTATAATCTACAACAATTCGCCGCCACCATTTATGGTGATTAGGTTTACACATTCCTGGTGTCACGATAAGCCTACAATGACTTGCTGTTTGACAGTGCCTATAAGCTTGGTTGTCTAAATTTGTTTGTACAAAACTGCCCACGAGAAGCAATCGCAAAAGATGCTGGAGGAAACCTCTTTTTTGGTTGTTTTTATGAAAAACTTGCCCTGATACTGTGACTTATCACTTTTTGAGTTTTTCTACCCGCACCCTTCGTAGAAAAACTGGTATAGCCAGTGGCGCCATTAGGTGACAGTAGGGAGTAGATAAAAAATAAAAAATAAATATTTTGGCGCTACCGGTCTGTGGGACCCAAGGCCTAGCTTCTCACAACCATTCGTTTTGTGTGGGTTTTCGATGTTTGGGACGAATGGAAGGGATCTACAATTTTACGCCGAGTCCAAACGGCTAATTGAGAAGCTCATTCATGACAGTTTTACTCTCTGATGTTTGTCAGACGTTCGCGAGAGAAGTAGATAGAGTAGATAATGTTACTAAAAAGACAGGTCGATTCTGGCATCTTATAGCCGCCATGTTTTTTTGGTGGCCTCTGTCTATTCTGGTGACAAATTAAACGATTGAGAGTCCGTCCAAATGATGAGACGTTTTAATCAAAATGAATGATCATTGTCAGTGCCAAATTCGAGACAATCGGTTCGGTAAACAACCAGCCGTACGTCAGAGGAACGCCTAATCGGCCGAGAAAATTTCCGTGAAAGTGTAGAGGTTATAGGAGAAGCCGAGGCAGACAATTTCTCGCCACTCGGCCTTATGCGGACTTGAACTTTGTTAAGTTTGCGTCAGGACTTAGGCCTACACCCGTACAAGATCCAACTGACCGGGCGATTGGAAGGGAAGAGGACTCGAATGTTGGCCGAAAATTCATCCTTAGGAGTGAGGCGCATTGTTGGATGAATGGCAAAATTTTTTGTACGACGCCAACGCACACGGGGTTCAAAAGGTAGCTGGCAGGGACACGGCGTCCCTGGTGCGTACTTTTTTTTAAATGAGGTTGGTGAGCCCATCACCATTAACGGGAGGCATATACAAGGTGGGCCAAAAGAAGTCATCCGATGTTGTTTTTCTCTTTTTTTTCTAAATATAAAACTTCGATTCGGTTTTTTAATTATGTTTATTTGAACCTTTTGAAATTTATTGGTCGAGTCGAGAAGATGATATCGGCGAAATGGGTGCCGTCACAATTGATTGTCATACGGGCTCGTTTTATGGCATTTTTCATCACTTCGGCAAAACTTCCGGCGACAGATTCTCGCACTCGTCTTGAATGTTGTCCTTGAGGGCTTCTAGGGTCTCTAGCTTGGTCACGTAAACACGGGACTTCAAAAAAATCCACAAAAAATAGTCTGGAACGGTTAAATCGGACGATCTTGCGGGACAGTGCAAATCGCCAAAACGAGAGATCAGGCGACCCGGGAACGCCGCCTTCAGAATATCGGTTGTAGCTCGCGCAGTGTGTGCCGTAGCTCCGTCCTGTTGGAACCACATGTACTACATTCCTAATTCGTCCAATTCCGGCACAAAAAAACTCGGTTAATATGGCCCTATAACGTCTGGTCGATGTTTCCGGCGACAGCTCGACATCCACTTCAACAGCGGCGATATTCTCGGGACAACGGGTGCTCCGGGACCGCAGTGTTTGCGCAGTCGGTGTCGGACGACCGTGGCGACGGAATTCGCGCTGCGCCAACACTACAGACGAATATCCAAATGACGGCAACAAAATGTCAAGGCAGTTTTTCTCACAGATATCGTCCTTTATTCTGAAGTCCCTCAAAGTAACCCATTTGTTCCGACTTCGTGGCTTTGTGGATCAGTGGCTAGAATGTTGCTTTCTCAGAGAGAATTTCCAGGTTAAACCGCCCATCGATAAACGACAATAATTATTTTTGATTAAATTTTTAAATATTTATTTTAATATTTACTGTAGGTTATACGAGTTGCATATGACAGCTGTAGCTTCAGCCAAAGTCCCACCCCGCGAGGCGCTTTCGAAAGTAATTAGGGCGAACAACTCTGATTTTGTGCGGTTATTCCCAAATTTCAAGTGTCACTAATCTGACTATCAAAATTTTAGTTATAGAAAATTAAGGGAGGCGAAATTGTAAAGAATGGATTTTGTGTTAAAAGGGCAACTTTAGTTTTAATACCTATGTGAAAAAGTTGCATGATTACTAATCGGTCTTTTAATATGGGCGGAGTTTTGTTCAGCTCCTGAAATAAATACACTTTATTTTCATTCGTTGTGTGCCTTTCATTTATTAAGAAATTCGATCTACATAAAATAAAATTGTTTGCCTATAGGTATGTGGATTTGGTAAAACATTCCGTTGAAACTACTCATTTTATCCTTATGGATTCCTTTGACATAACCAAGAAGTGAACGGTGTGACATTTAGTTTTTATTCCATCGCAACGGGTCAACTCATTCAGAAGACTTACGTACTCACTTTAGGTGGCGCTACTGTCCAGGGTGGACCTGGCCCTCAACCAATACGCCTCTCCAGTTAGCGCGTTCTTTGGCTAACTGCCATTCAGAAGACATTCGAATTAAAAGTCTTGTCGATTTGGCTTTGTTAACAAAACAACATTAAAATCAACAACATTAGATCATTCTTTTTGTATTGAGATTTGAGATGTGACAGCATTACACGTATTTTCTTTGGGAGTTTGTACGTGAACGCAGAAGTCTATGCTGACAGTCCACAGGCCTTGGATCATTTGGAATCCCATATTCGCCCGATGCGAGAGTGTAAACAAAGCCGTGGTGGACACTTGAGTGATATCAAATAAAGCTGAGTATATGTCAAACCGTTGCTGTTTTACTTAAAATTCATATCGCTGTCAATGTTGACAAACAAAATATAATAAAAAGCTAGCTTTATAAACGAGTTTCCAGAGTCGGAAATGAAATCATGTTTACAACAAAATGGCAAATACAAACACTCATCTCATCTATATAATCAATAGATGCACTAGACACCGATTAAACAACCTTATTCAACTCACGCAATCTTGTAACGAGTGTATGCGATTGCGCCTTTCCCCAGGGACTGCGCCAGTTACAAGGTAAACGCAATCGCAGCACCCATCAGTAGTGACGTCAAAACATGTACCTAAAAAATATACGTAACCAACAGACGAGACGATCAAAACAAACTTCACGCCGCGCCGCGTCAATTAAAATTCTGAAAACGAAAGTTTCCCATCGACGGGTTCATTAGATATGCGATGCCCAACATTATCGTCGTTTATAAAGCTTCTTGCTGCCCTCACCTGTCTGTCAACTTAAAGTTGATAAAAGCGCAATCCGCCAGAGATCACCTTAAGCTTAAACCCAGGCACTTCACACTCCAGCTGTCTGCATACTCAGTAGTTTATGGCCAATTCGCGGGCTTGATCAAATTTCGTTCGTTTGTTTATTTGTTTAACTATTTTTTTCAGCTACGGTTTTCTTGTGAAATACTAAACTAAGTCGCACAATGAACAGCAATCTAGTCTTGATAGTGTCACTGGCTATTTTAGCTGCCAGCTCAGGGGCCAATGCTGTCCTAAGGCGAGGTATACATTCTGATTTAATTTTTGACATTTAAATAAGATGCTCTTGTGACACCCTTCCATCTCGATTACTCAGAAAAGTGTCGCCTACCCATGACGGCTGGCAGGTGTTTTGGATTTGTGCCCAGCTACGCATACGATCCCATCTCTGGAAAGTGCGAAGAATTTATTTACGGCGGCTGCGGTGGCAACGAAAATCGTTTCGACACAATGAGGGAGTGCGAAAAATCGTGCAGGGGTATCTGAAGGTCGACTGACATATACCTCTATGAGTTTTTATCAATTGTAATGCAAAATAAGTAATAAAACAAACAAAACAATCGCTGAAACAAAGCAGCGCCCTGATAAATTGCGATTTTTCAATTTGAGTTCATTGGCCCTGGGAAGAGTCAGCTCAGGGAATGACTTTTCGTGAACCATCCTGATACGGTGGTATCGTCGAAAAGTGCATTGCGACTTCTTACCCATTTCGGTTAGGCATTTTTAGCTTGAACTGCGGCCCTGTCACATCGCTTTGACGCAATGGATTTTTTCAAACTAATACGAATAGTGCTGCTGTGGGCGACCTTCACCTATGTCAACTCGTACGAAATACCAAGTAAGTTGTCTTCCAACCTAATTCTAGTGTCTGTGTCTGACATTCGTATTCTACTTTAATTTGTGACTGCAGGGGAATGTGTTGGAATGGAACCGTATGCTGTGGGAGTGTGTCGAAAGGCGTTCGCTGGTTATTTCTTTAACATAATGTCGAAGAAGTGTCAAAAATACGAGACAGACGGATGCTTTCTGAAGCCCGGAAATGCGCACAGTTTTCCAACGCAGCTGGAGTGCATCAAGAAGTGCAAGGAACCAATCGAAGCGGCCGGCAGATCATCGTCATAGGTGAATTAACATATTCAAAGCGATACCTACAGTCGGTTTTTGCACTTGGCGGTCGGTCATGACCTCAATTTTGTGCGGGGTCAATAAAAAAATAAGCAGCTGTTTGTCTGTTTCTTTTGTTGTTTTTACCTATTATGTTTATGTATCGCTTTAGCGTGTGTGTTGGATGTATGTGTGTTAAAGTGGCTCTCGGTGAGAGAAACACGGCCAATTGTGCAAGCAAACCACTGGTGTTGGGGGTTCCTTTGACGGTTACTCAGTTTGCTACCATTTATAAAGCTAAGAATATTCGGCCCTAGCGAGGTATCCGTCGGAACGGAAAATTCTCCGATTTTATACGATTCGGAGGTTTTTTGCTTTGAGGTATTCTTCGGAACATCTATTCGGAATTTTTCTCCGACATTTTGCAACGCATATCGGCGAATTACATTGATGTGCGATGAAGTGCATTTTCCCTTCAATTTTTGACAGCTAGGTTCTGATATTCTCCGACAGAAATTGGTTGCGGAATTTGTTTACGATTTGGATTTGAGCCTCCGACAGAGTACGCGTTGCGGAGAATTTTCCGTTCCGAAGGATAACTCGCTAGGGCCGATTAGCAGCGCTGGTGAATCTTAGATCACTTAGATCATTGAGGAAGTAGTTACCTAAGTAAGCCCTTCTTAAGTTGGATAGGGCGGGGCAGCTGCAGAGGAGGTGGGTGACAGACTCGTCTTCCTCCTCATCCATGCAGCTTCTGCAAAAGTCATTGATGGCAGTCCGAGTCTAGTGTTTATTTGTTCATACTGATACAGATGACAAACAAATCCGAGATAATTGAGACATTGGGCATGTTATAAATGCCTATTCAAAAAGCAACAAAGCGTTTTTTATAATTATTTATCAATCAGGTGATGATGTCCACACTTTCGGCCAGTGTTTTGTTACTCCATATGAGCAGAACAATACGTTATTAAGTCATTTCCGTAATAATCGGGGCGTAAAAATGATTAACCGGTTAAACGTGTCGTTAGTTGCATCACATTTTTGCGAGTTGCCATCTCACGTTTACTAGGAAGCCTTGACCGTTTACGATTCTACGACAGTCACAACAGATGACGACACATTCTATGCTTTGACTTAGCATTCAGAAAACCTGTCATCGGATCAAACTTATTTAACAACTATGGGCAGCATTTTCAGAGACATCAGGCACCTGAAAGCGAAAACAAATCAAATTGGGCACATTCAAAAACTTTTCTTAAGTCGACTAGATTGGTCTGGAATAATTGTAGCCTGAATGCAAAAACTAGATTGGTCGGGAACGTCACTTTTTTACGTCAGCCACATATGCGAACTGTCAACTTAGTACTCAGTCTCGAATTTTTTAGGTCTGTTCCTTTACTTTTGTAGTAAAAATGGAAAAGACTGTCAAAATGCCTGTGGAGGAGATGAATTCTCTCTCAAAAATGGAAACTTACGCAAAAGTTAAGGAACGCTATTGTAGTAATCTGTGCAAAACACAAATGCGAATACTCCACCCAAATGCTAAATAGAACAACAAATTCAAATCAGCTGTAAATTTTCAGGCAACTGACAGATGTTTCAATTTTTACGCAAAGAAATTTGTTGAGTAAAAATTAGTAAGAGGGGAAATATCTTGCTCTCTCGAAGCCGCTCTCTTTTACGAATTTTTCGAATTAGGGAACGAGAATTGAGTAAAATGCGTAAGAATTCGTAAAAATTCGTAAGATTTAAAATTAAAGGAACAGACCTTAGTAGGTACTCCGTAAATGTCAACTGACACAGCTGCCTATGTGATCGATCTAGGCCAATTAAAACTGAGATTCATCAAGTCAGTGAGCTGTCAGACTTACTAAACTAGATACTTGAACGTCCCCATTCTAATTGCGGCTCCTTTTCTGTAAGTAGAGAGCAGACCCTCAGAAAACGCATCCGCGTAAGCTTCTCAACTCTCTCTTTTCTGTTTTTTATTCATTCATACTCAAAAGATAAAGCGCACATGAACCATTCAATTGGCTTTAAACAAAGGTTCCTAATGTAACCAATCTTCATAAAGTTGGACCTGAACCTACTTACAAGTTTGCATAGAAACAAAGACAACAAAATGACAAACAGACAAACATTGTACGCAGAGAGACAAGGTGCAGACAGACTCTTAATAATTTAATATTAGGATTAATTGCGGTCAAATAGGACAACAACATCAGAAATGCGAGATAAGAAGGAGAATAACTTGAAAACAGCCATCGGTTTGCATCAAGGGGGTTATGAAGAAGCAGAAACCGTGTGTGAAGGGTGTCACATGAAATATTTGTTCTAATATTCAAATTAGAATCAATTTTAACCTTTACCTTAGGTAGATATATATTTTGTAGGTCACAATATGCATTTTTGTATGGAAAATGCTGCCATTGTGAGTTCGAAAAATGTTTCCTGGACTGGACACCAAAAAGGATTATTAGTATTGCGGATGGAGTGCGGTACCTATTGCCTTAAGATCGTCAAGGTTAAACTTAAATCCAATAGCGAAAATTCGCCATATAAAACTGTTTATTGTGACCTAAAAAATATATAAAGCGAAGTAAGGACAGTACAGATTACTTGCTGGCAAACCTGATAACAAGCCGCCTCAAGGGGACACGCAGCTACTATCCTGGATAACAACAAACATTAGTGGTGGCAGTGGTGTAGTGGGTAGAGTCATTGCTTGTGACCCGGTCGGCGCAGGTTCGAGCCCCACCGGGGGACAGCAGTACTCGCCACCCAAACACATAGAGAAACGAATAATATCAGAGTTTCTCCCCCACTACACCAAAAAAGGGGTTTCTGCTTGGAGTACAATGGACGGGTAATCTGGTCTGAGTGCTCCAGGATTTGAAATCCCCTTTTAAAAAAAAAAAAAAAAAAAAATAAATAAATAACAAACATTTGTGTCCTTCAAATTTTTTTACGGTGAAGGTCACAATAGATAATTGCTACTTCATAAGATTGGACCTTAAAAAGGGATCTGGTTAGGAAGTCAGTCAGGATATCGGGCAACGAATGGAAACAGCACGTATCCAAACAATTCAAACGAGCCTTTTAGCGAAGTTATCAACTATCGTTTTCAAGATAACCTTAAAAATAAACAAAAACTCCGCCAGCTGAGTCGTTTCAACATAAATTTTCCATAGAGTTAGCTCAAAATTTTGTTTAAGGTTCAATACCCTAGCCAAACAAGGTTTTTGTGTAATGCCGACCAACATTTCACTATCAGCACTTGGCGGGATACAAAAACACAAGTTCGATTATGAGTAAGTCATCTGATATAGCCCACCATTAGACGCGTTGTATGCCTAATCGGGCCTCCGGTTAGTAACATCTCGGCATAGTTTCAGAAGAAAAAGAAACATCAACATTCACGAGGACAGAAAACACAACAGCATCTTTTTTCCAATTTACCATCCGCCAATGTGCTACGAATCTGAATAATAATTTAATTATTTCCCTCTGATTGATGCGATGTTTATTATTTTACGCCCAATTATTCAGAGTAATAAATATTCAGTCGCGGAGCTGATTAACAGAAAACATTTGCTTGTCCATTCAGTTGTAGATTGTGTACCACTTATCGCACTTGATATGCGTCCTCTTTTGCTAACTGTATTGTATTTACTTACATTTGTGTTCGTGGTCCAATTTGACGCGACCAATTGTGCGAAACCAGGTTTGTTAATTAATCTTATAATGACGTAGATCGCGCAGATTGATTAATTTTCGTGGAACTCCGTTGATCTGTAGATCCCAAGTGCTCGTTACCACTGGAGTCAGGGCCATGCCGAATGAAGCTCGCTAGATTCTACTACAACCCCACGACTAAGGAATGTGAGGAGTTCACATACGGCGGCTGTAGGGGCAACGATAATAGGTTTGGGATTAAAGGTGCCTGTGAGTCAGCTTGTAAGCCGCTTAAGAAATAAATCGAAATCGAACAAATTTGTTTGCAACAATAAACTTTGTATTTGAAGTTGGCGTACTAAAAAAATATATATATCTTAATAGTTAGGCCACGCATGTTTGTTCACATTGGGCAAGGGACTGGTATCGATTGCCATTGCCTTGGCATCCGCCGTACACAAACTTTTCGCATGCGTTTGTGAATGGGTTAAAGCCCCAGACTTCGAAGAAGGCTCTACATGGTCCAGCATCGAGATCGGACCAGCAATCTAGGGATTTTTTTCGTTCTTCTATAATATTTCAATCTAAATAGTGTATGGTGAACTTACCTGAGGCAGACGCAGCTACCGCAAGGACCAACAGAGCGAAAGTGATCTTATAGAGCATTCTAGGAATTACCTTGTAAAACGTCAAAATTAAATGAGGTGATTATTCGGAGAAGTTGCAAGTGATGCTACTGATTTTCTGTAGCCGGATAATCTCAGTTTTATAGCAGATGCATGATACAGATGAATACCCACCCTTTTTGAATGGCACACCTGTTGAACAATTAAAACTTGACCCGATTCAGAAACAAAAAGATTTAACCAGGGCGCCATCTTTAGTACTGGGAAGATTGTATTCAACCTACATACCGTACCTTTGTAAAGGGTTTTTCAATAAGAGCGCTACAAACGTTTTTTTTTAAATAAAACAAAAACGGTTTTGGATATCAATGAAATTCTTAATTTCTGTGAAAGTACGTTCGATGCCATTCAGCTCTTTAAAAGCGTATGGTGAATCTATTTCTGAAAGATCCTGTTTGCTGACTTCTGCTTTTGTGTCAAAATGAAAGTGTCATCTTGACAAGGTCTGTTCCTTTACTTTTAAATCTTACGAATTTTTACGAATTCTTACGCATTTTACTCAATTGTCGTTCCTCAACTCGAAAAATTCGTAAAAGAGAGCGTCATCGAGAGAGCAAGATATTACCCCTCCACTGAGAATATTACGAATTTTTACTCAACAAATTTCTTGGTGTACGAAGTGGAAAAGCTGTCAGTCACAGCTGATTTGAAATTTCTTGTCCTATTCGATTGCATTTGTTTTTCACTTAATTATGCAATAATAAACTGAAGTACCTTCTTATATACTGAAATGAAGCTTTTATTTGTCTAATACAAAAATTAATCCGAACGAATGTAATTAAATGCACATTTCTTGATAAATTGCGTCCCGAATTATATTTCCTCTAACTATTTCTCCATACTTTGTTGATGCTGTAGTTTCAAATGGATCTTCTGTTGGCTGCTCGTCAAGAAAATTTAGGTCGTCTTCATTTGCTAGGTTATGCAAAACGCAGCAAGCTCTTATAAAGTGACACAACTTTTAAGCACCCCTTATTTTACAGTAATAGAGCTGCCGAAAACATTGCTTTAAAATCCCAAATGTATGCTCAATGGTGACCCGACAAGAGCTCAACTTTGTATTAAAATCTTTTTGAGCACTTGTCAAATGCCCATTGTCTCTATATGGGGTGACCAGATACTTCGAGCATGCATAAGCGGAGTCGCCTAAAATGTAAGAATTATTATCGCATTACTATTCTCTTGAAGATTTGTAACTTTACTTCAACAAAAATTCAATATATCGGAGAGTTTTGTAGTACCCAATCCGATAAATACATTTAAAAATGTTCGTTTTTCGTCGCAAATTCCTTGCATACATATACTGGTAAGTCCTTAACGATCTATGTAATCATCTTTACATTTTGCTGGAGGGTCAATAACGATATGAGTCCCATCGATGCAGCCTGTAAAACAAAAAATACTGAAGAGCTGCAAGTGACATACTTCTTTGTTGTGACATACCAATGGCATTGGGAATTCCAGCTTTGTTTTTGAAGAAATTTGCAATTTCGGCTTTTCTTTCTTCATTGGGAAGTTTTATTACCCCTGTGCATAAACTGCTTACAAATATTGTGACCCTATTTACCTATTTACTACTCGACATACCGAAGACAGGGAAATATCAAAGCGATCTGCTAAATCACGAAAATTACAAGCCTCGTGCCCAGCAAACCACAGAAAAATCAACAGATTCTTTTCACTGGTCTTTCGCTTATCAGAACGTAAATTCTTATAGGCTTCACACTGTTCGAATCGTTTACTTAGCCTTTTGTATAAGCTCCTTGATATACGAAAGTGACGACGAAATTCTTCCTCGCTGTACGAAGGCACGATCGCCTCGACGTAATTTTAAATGCAATGTCGTTTTTTCCTCTTCTCGATTGCTTGAAGTTCACTCCGTGCAAACTCTTCCACATACTCGGGTTCATCAAAAACAAGTTCTATTAACTCCGAGTCACTTTCATCATATTGGTAATAAATTATCCAATTCTTCTCGTTTATCAGACATTTTTGATTTTTGTTTACCACTGCAATTTATTGAATTAAGTATCTGTCATATCTGTCATAAATCATAGTTTACTACAAAAGCGTTCCCCAACTTTTTTGTTAATGGCTCTCTCTGTGAGAGAATTTATCCCCACCACTGCCATTTTGACAGTCTTTTCCATTTTTACTACAAAAGTAAAGGAACAGACCTACTATTTCATTGTATCATAACCCATTACATCTACAAAAATATGCGTTAAATTTGATCCGCATGCACTTAGTAACATTGTACAGAAGATTCAAAGTGAATGATACAAAAATCTTAATGTCGCACTCACCCACGCTTCAATTTATTTGTTTGATACACTTAGAAAAACAGTTATCACACTCCTTACTTTCTTACTTAACTAAACTACAACAACTCGTTCATGTGGATGTCTTTGCGGACGGCGTTGGTAAAGCCCAGCTTATATTTATACCAAATAGGGCTCTTAACGACTGGATCAAGTTCGGCTGGAATGCGAAAATATAACGCTAAGTACCAACTACTTCAATATAATTTGTAAACGTACCCTCTTTCGCCAAGTCCGCCGCACTTTTTTCTATTATTCTGCCAAAGAAGTCTCTAAGGACCTGCGAAATAAAAAAGAAAATAAATTACAAAAATGTTCATTGCATTGTACCGACTGGCATATACTATTATATACGGGGGTAGGTATCATGCACACACACACTCATACAGACAATTCGAAAATTGAACTATATTGCTGTGGTCGGTATAGCCCCCAGCATCAAATATCCCTCGCTTCGAAACAAAAGGATTTATTTTCAATTTAACTTTATAATTATGTTTGTGGAAGCCGAATACTTGAGCTTTCCGCTCCAAGAGTTGAAATTGTAACGTGCTGCTGCCTTGTCGAGGGTCCTTGCTGGCATGCTTGCACCCGCTCTCTAAGCTCGCCGGAGGGCGTGGGAGCTTGACCCAGGCACGTCACAAAAACCATCTCATGCCAGTCTTCGCGTTCGATGTTCCTACGCTGCGAGACATTTTGTCTTTACCCACCCTTCCTTGGCTGTCGTACTCGCCTTGACAGCCCCTTTATAGGCATCTTCTCCTCCTTTATCCCAGCAACATCTATTTCCTTCCAAACCTCCTCATCCCATCACCTTTCCTTAATTAAAACTCATTTTCTTGAGTTAAACTATTCATAATACTTCTATTTTATTCATTACTATTTAAGTATTTTCTTTACTTTACAAATTTTAATTGCTTAACTTTACTTTACTTTACTTTAAATTTCAATAAAAAGAAAGTATTCTTAATTTATACCAACTATTTTAAATACTCGCAACTCCCCTTCCCAATTAATCCCTGTACCTTTTGTTCACACTAGTCCCCCACCCACTATTCGTCTTCCGTTACAGTATAATTATAGTAGAAAATTGTCTAAAAAGACTTACCAATCTTAATCCACAACTGGCGATGACGTGGCCACAGCATCCAGGTTGCGTTGGTACTTTTTCTTGCTTCTGGTACCTGTATCACTTTAGAATTAAATTAATATAATTATACCTATGTCTAACGAACCGAAATTTCACTTTTCTTTTTTGGTACCCCGCGTTTAACTTCAAACTAATAAATTGAAATTACTTTCTTTTTGCAGTTAACAATTACTATTAACACTTAAATTCAATAGCTTTTCCAATTTCAAATTTTAGTTTAGTTTCGAAGTAAAAAAATTGTTAAAGAGCGGACCGAGATTTGAACCGGGGTCTTCTTCTATCGAGCGGTGCTTTCGCCGCTTGCTTAACCGCTGCGCCAACGGATGCTTTCTTTTCTTTTGTGTCACTTGCGGTTCTGGATCGACAATCCTTTTGGTTTTGTATTTTTCCGGGAATCCGGGATAAATTTTTATGGGCGGCCAACACTTCCTGTTGGTCCGTCCACTTATAGGGAGTATATGTTTTTTTCTGTGGAAGTTCCCTGTTTCAAACAAAAAATGATCTACTCTATTTCTCTAAAAATTATTACTTATGCTTTGTTTTACCTTTTCTCTATTTTTGCCTCTATTTTTGTTCTAATTTCTGCTCCAGTACCTCTGTGGTTGCTTCTTTATAATTTTAAAACACTGATTTAAATTACTTTCTTTAGTATTTTGTACTTTTGCACTGATTCTTTGCTTGAACTCGACTGTAATTCCGGTTGCTTGAATATTCAAACTTCGAATGCCGGTCAAGGAAATTATCAACGGCAAAACCGAACAATTTCTCTTTCCCCAGTACTGCTGTTCTCATCTCTTGCAGTTTTTTTAACTGTGGAGGTGGGCCGTTTCAAACTCTCTTTTTCAAAGTTTCTCTCCATTAGAATTATTTTGTATTAACCCTGTATTTCTACTTTACCTAAACTTGTGAACACCATCATCGATAAGTGTTTTGGCTAAGTAGTGCAGCATTGGTCGGCCAGGTAGTTTATATTTTTGTTTCGAGACTTGAGAGTTGTGATGTATTTGACAGAAAGAAACGTATTTGAGAAATCAAAACATTTTCGGGTGGGTTTGGTGTTTCATTTTTTTTGTTTTTATTTGGTACGTTCATTAATAAAAAAAAACGGTTCGCACCATTTGTTTTGCAACACAGGGCTTTTGCTTTTCTTTGATATTTTAATTTATCGAAGAATTGCAAAAATACGAACCCACGCGTGTTTTGTGTTCCTACATACTTTGTTCTTTGTGTACTGTGGATTGTTATAACCTATCCCAATCTAAAGGTTTAATAACAAATTTTTGTGACTGCAGTGTCTGATGTGGGTCGCGAACCCCGATAAAAAGCCGGGCAATTAAATTCAGATAAGTGAAATTTGTATTTTATTATTTTTTTTTGGACGTGATTCTTTGTGGTTTTGTGTTTCTTTTCATGTTCACTGACGGATATCTTTGGCGTGGAAAATGCCAATGGATTTGCCACTACGTGTTTCCAGGTGGTACATGCAGTTGCCTACAACTTCTCGCACTCTGGATTTTATAAACTTCGGCATGAGTTTTGAGTTCAGACCTTGGACAAAGTTACTATGAGCGAAGTTTCGATGGAATACTTCCTGGCCAACTCTAAACGACACTGGACGAGACCGTGAGTTGTATATTTTTTTCGATTTCTCGTGTGCCTTCAGCAACCCTTCTGAAATTCTTTGCCGAGCCAGTATGGTTTTCGCCTCATTAGGTACGGCCAACATCTCCGGATCTGACAGTGTCTTTAAGTTGCGAAGTACTTTATACGCTGAAGCATGGGTGATCATGTTTTGCCCAAAAAGAGCGTAATATGGCTGACATCCAATTGCTTCATGTATGTCTGATCGTAGTGCGCAAGCTATGCTGGACAAGTGAGCATCCCAGTCATTTTGTTGTTCCGCTGTAAGTACTCGCAGCTTATTCAAGACACTGCGGTTGACCCTTTCCGAGATGTTGGCTTGCGGAGAATAGAGGGCGGTCCGCACATGCCTAACACCATAATCCGACAAGAATTTCTGAAATTCATTCGAAATAAATTGTTTTCCGTTGTCGGAATGAATGACTTCGGGTGTGCCAAAGGCATGAAATACTTCGCTCTCCAAGTATTGCACTATCCGTGCAGACGTGGCTTTAGGTAGGGCTTTTAGGAACATGAACTTTGTAAAATGATCCACAGCTATGAAGATGGACACATTACCTCGCTTAGTTCTTGGATACGGTCCTAGGAGGTCTATGTAAAGGCGTTGCATCGGTCTTTCGGACACAATCTGCTTTGTGATGGGTGGACGAAGATTCGTATTTGGTGCCTTCACGGACTTACATATATCGCAGTGACTCACAAATTGTTTTATGTCCCTTACCATTCTGGGCCAATAATATTTTTCGCGAATGCGACTATACGTTTTGGCGAAGCCGCTATGGCAAGACAATTTGGTGCTATGAGCCATTTCTACTACGTTCTGTGTAAGTTCATCTGGCACCCAAAGACGCCATAACGAATCCTCGTCGCCAACCTCACCAGTTCTGAACCTAATTCTTTTGTATATATATTTTCCCGACACAACTAGGTCCGGGAGAGCAGATTGGTTCTTAATGATGTCCTCTCTCAACTTGGCATATTGCTCCGAGTCAAACTCCTCCGAAGCTAAATCAACATCTACACCTATCGACGTTGCCGAGATCTCTTCCATGTCACCTCGTGATAAAGCGTCAGGTACTACGTTGAGAGATCCCTTCCGATGCTCGATAACAAAATCGAATCGTTGGAGCTCTAAACTCCACCTCGCAAGTCTTCCACTTAATTCTTTTTGCGACATCAGCCACTTAAGAC
Source organism: Cheilosia pagana (assembly GCA_936431705.1). Classification (NCBI taxonomy): domain Eukaryota; kingdom Metazoa; phylum Arthropoda; class Insecta; order Diptera; family Syrphidae; genus Cheilosia; species Cheilosia pagana. Next base: position 51,368,067 of record OW386170.1, on the reverse strand, counting down.
TAGAGTGATCTGTTATTATTCGGAAAGGCGATCCCTCAACATAGGCTCTGAACCTGCGCACACTCAGGACAGCGGCAAGACATTCCAGCTCCGTGACGGTGTAGTTCTTTTGTGCCTTGTTGAGCTTTTTGGACATAAAAGCTATCGGAGTTTCGTGTTGACTCTCATCAAGTTGGAAGAGAACACCACCCACGCCCTCTGAGGACGCATCGCACTGAATAGTAAATTGCTTACTAAAGTCCGGCTGTGTTAGAACAGGAGCAGAGGTAAGTGCCAATTTTAATTTTTCGACTGCTTCTACAGCTTCAGGAGTTATTTCGAAACCTTTTTTCTTCTTTAGACAGTCTGATAAAGGAGCAGCTAGATCTGAATAGTTCTTAATGAATCGCCTATACCACCCGGTTAAGCCTAAAAATCTCCGAACTTGTCTTGGTGTCTTAGGAACGGGAAACTCTACCATTGCTTCGATTTTGTCCGGATTTGTCTTCAAGTTACCCTGGCCGACAATGTATCCAAGATACTTAATTTCCCGCATGCAGAATTTGCTTTTGTCGAGATTAATGGTGAGATTCGCCCTACGTAAGCAGCCAGCCACCTCGTTCAGTACACAGATGTGGGAGTCGAAGTCCGCTGTACATATCAACAGGTCATCTAAGTATACAAACACATGTTCTCGTAGACGCGAGGGGATTACACGGTCCATCAGACGACACATCCTCTGTGCGGCGTTGCATAGCCCGAAAGGCATAACCGTAAATTGGTAGAGTGGCCGACCGGGTACTGCAAACGCCGTTTTGCTTTTGGACTTTTCGTCAAGCGGAATTTGCCAAAAGGCATCTTTTAGATCGAGCCCCGTGATGAAAAATGTGTCTTGTAGTCTACTTAGTAGACCGTCGATATGTGGCAGCGGATACGCGTCTTTTACGGTCACAGCGTTCACTTTTCGAAAGTCCAAACACAACCGGACTTTACCAGGCTTCCTGACGAGCACCGTAGGGGAACACCAAGGAGAATTACTCTCTTCGATAACGCCAAGCTCTAACATGCGGTCTAACTCCTTGAAGACTTCCTCCTGACGAACCGGAGACAATGGATAGTGCCGAGATTTGATGGGTATTGCGTTGCCAACATCAATACTGTGAGTTTCGAGACTCGTTCTACCAAGACCTACCTCAACAAAGTTCGGAAAAAGCTTTTTCGTGGCATTTAAGCGAAGATTTTGCTCGGGGGTAAGTACAATCAGGTCAGCTGTTTCTTTAAAACTAACACTTTCTTCACTTAGCATGACATCGGTCTGGATTTCGTTGACTTGTGGGCCTAAATGGAACTCTCTCCAGAAATTCATTCCCAGGTAAACCTTCTGAGTTAAGTTGGGAATTAAGTAGAACAAAATGGGTTTAGTAACGCCGTTCAGCGTAGTTAGAAGTTCGCAAAACCCTACAATATCATGCGCTGTGCCATCAGCGGTTCGTACATGGTTCTTGTAAGGCTTCACTACAACCGCATTTCGTTCCACTAAATCCCAACACCCACTACCTAGCACAGAAATGGATGCTCCGCTGTCGAGTAAGCCAAAAACTTGCTCGCCAGCCAGCTGAACGTTTGCATACATCCGACCATCTGTGTCTGAAGAAATAATAGTCTCCACAATCATTTTACGAATTTTTTGGCGGTTCCGGAACCGATGTCTGCATTTCTGAATATGTCTGCTTGCTGAACTACTATCAGTTCCCATTATCTGAGAACGAACCTTATAGTAGTTTAGTTTACGTTCGTGCAGAGATTTCAGAGCGAAAGTGCTAATAGGGTGACTGTCTAGTTTAGAATTTGTATCTTCTTGCCGTTTTAAAATTTGTATTGGAGCATTTTTTGAAGAGGGCTCACTACTCTTGTTCAGCATATCGGGACTTAACTGGATGTGCCGGGGTTGTTCTCCCAGGAACGACTCTCCCCGCTTCTCCTTTCGTTCCTGCGATAGTTTCCCGAATGCTCCGTACATTCCGGAGTTGCCACACCCTTTTTACCACACAGAAAACAAAACAGATTTCGGACGTGAGACGGACAATGGTAAAAAGTGTGACCAGATTGATCGCAGTTCCAACAGCTGGGAGCAGAAAAGCCAACTCTTCTACTGCCATTTGTTAAGGCAGCGACTTCTTCTAAGTTCGGATCAGATGTTTCTGTCTCTTCTTCTACCCTGATCTCATGAACCACCCTTTGAGAAGAAGACCGCTTTGCGAGAAACCGCTCAGTTTCCCTAGCTTTGTTTCGAAGCTGCTCTAAGTTTTTTATGTCTGCTGCTAGAAGCACTTCACCTAACTTATCCCTCGCGTTACTCCTTATGATATCTATTAACTTTTTGGTGTCGAAGGGATCGTTAAGGCGATCGTTAAGATCTATTATCGATCCATAAAAGTCATCGAACGATTCCTTGTATTGTTGCTTTCTAGTCAGCAACTTCATGAAAATATCTACGTCACTTTCTGCACGACCAAACTCCTTCTTCATCGCTGTCTTAACGTCCGCAAAGTTCGCCGTCGGGTTTTTGCGCAAAAACGCCCAGAACCATTTATTTGCTTTTCCAAACAAAAGCGTATGGAAGTTTGCGGTTATTTGTTCGTCGCTATAAGACGACGAAGCCTGCAGACGATTGACTTTAAACAAAAAGTCAGCGATATTCTCCGTTCCATCATATCTTACGTTCCATCGATCTAGTCTACACGCTTCTGACGCGCTGAAGTTAGAATCGCCCTGTGCATTTGAAGCAGATCTAGAAAGAGAACGCCTGGGGTTTGGAACAGGCTGTGTAATGCGTGTTGTTTGTGGTGGGCATTGTTGAGGGATGCCACCTTCAAATGGATTATTTGGCGGATTGGATATGTTGTCCATCCTATCTAAAACTCTGTTCATAAAAAGGTCCATCTGTTGAAAGAATCGGATCTGGTTTATATTTAGATTGCGTTCTATTTTGTCAGCCAAATCATCGCAATTAGAATTTCGAGCATTAGAAGGACCTGCAACAGGTTGCTCGTTTGCATTCTGTTCTTCAGACATGTTCGGTGATGACTTATCCGAAAAATTGATTGAATTATCGAATGTTAAACGATTTATGTTATTATTGTAACGACTTTGAAATCTATCAAACTCCGATTCCGTATGTGCCCTATTTTCGGGTATGTCGTCGTACATCAATGAATTGTTTGAGCGGTTGATGTTGCTCATATTAGCCTACGATAAAGGCAAGAAGGAAAACTTATTTTGTTTTATAGTCAAAATGAGACTAGATAAACAAAATGAAAGGTAACAAAGCAAACCCAATCAAAACAGATTTAAAATTTAAAGCTAAAATTCGGAAACTAGATAAAACAAAGCTTAAAATATAAAAATTCAAAAATGGAAATAAAAGTTAAAATATAAAAATGATGACTCTATATAAAGTGTTAGAGCAAATGGTTATGTATACTCGATTTCGACGAATTGATTTAATTTTAAACTGGTTTAGGATGAGGATTACGGCTGAGAAAAGATACTGCTGGAGAAAGAGAAGATGCCGTAGTTCTGTGAGCCAATAAAATATAGGAAAAATTTAACTAAACTACTTTTACACGGTAAAATTTTAAAGCTACTCTACTGAATTTATTTTAATAAGCATTTCTATTGTTTTAGGACACTTAACAATCAAATTGCATGACTGCAGTGGCTCAAAAGCAACAAAAACTGAAGAAAAAAATATTCATCATGTGAAGAGGATAACAAAGAAGACAATCATTACATATCCACTGGTCTCTCTCCACAAAAAAATATTGTACTGAATGTGTTTGTGTATGCCCGGGCATGTGTGAACCTGCTTTACAGATTCCCACATGACTCAGGCACTTTAGAACACATTTTTGTTTTGTGGTTTGGTATAATCTTCCTTATCGCAACGCGGTACCGGGTCTACGTCACCCAATTATCGGGACTTATAAGGATAGACGATACCAAATCCACGAAAATATTAAATTAAAAAAATAAAAAAGAACAAAAAAAAAGAAAATTGAAAGGCTCTAGATTATGCCACGCTATTTTTCAAGCGGGCCTCACGTTGTGGATGCCATTTAAAAACCGAGGCATCGGTTACAACGCTTCACGTTGGGCGCCATTTTGTAACGTGCTGCTGCCTTGTCGAGGGTCCTTGCTGGCATGCTTGCACCCGCTCTCTAAGCTCGCCGGAGGGCGTGGGAGCTTGACCCAGGCACGTCACAAAAACCATCTCATGCCAGTCTTCGCGTTCGATGTTCCTACGCTGCGAGACATTTTGTCTTTACCCACCCTTCCTTGGCTGTCGTACTCGCCTTGACAGCCCCTTTATAGGCATCTTCTCCTCCTTTATCCCAGCAACATCTATTTCCTTCCAAACCTCCTCATCCCATCACCTTTCCTTAATTAAAACTCATTTTCTTGAGTTAAACTATTCATAATACTTCTATTTTATTCATTACTATTTAAGTATTTTCTTTACTTTACAAATTTTAATTGCTTAACTTTACTTTACTTTACTTTAAATTTCAATAAAAAGAAAGTATTCTTAATTTATACCAACTATTTTAAATACTCGCAACTCCCCTTCCCAATTAATCCCTGTACCTTTTGTTCACACTAGTCCCCCACCCACTATTCGTCTTCCGTTACAGTATAATTATAGTAGAAAATTGTCTAAAAAGACTTACCAATCTTAATCCACAACTGGCGATGACGTGGCCACAGCATCCAGGTTGCGTTGGTACTTTTTCTTGCTTCTGGTACCTGTATCACTTTAGAATTAAATTAATATAATTATACCTATGTCTAACGAACCGAAATTTCACTTTTCTTTTTTGGTACCCCGCGTTTAACTTCAAACTAATAAATTGAAATTACTTTCTTTTTGCAGTTAACAATTACTATTAACACTTAAATTCAATAGCTTTTCCAATTTCAAATTTTAGTTTAGTTTCGAAGTAAAAAAATTGTTAAAGAGCGGACCGAGATTTGAACCGGGGTCTTCTTCTATCGAGCGGTGCTTTCGCCGCTTGCTTAACCGCTGCGCCAACGGATGCTTTCTTTTCTTTTGTGTCACTTGCGGTTCTGGATCGACAATCCTTTTGGTTTTGTATTTTTCCGGGAATCCGGGATAAATTTTTATGGGCGGCCAACACTTCCTGTTGGTCCGTCCACTTATAGGGAGTATATGTTTTTTTCTGTGGAAGTTCCCTGTTTCAAACAAAAAATGATCTACTCTATTTCTCTAAAAATTATTACTTATGCTTTGTTTTACCTTTTCTCTATTTTTGCCTCTATTTTTGTTCTAATTTCTGCTCCAGTACCTCTGTGGTTGCTTCTTTATAATTTTAAAACACTGATTTAAATTACTTTCTTTAGTATTTTGTACTTTTGCACTGATTCTTTGCTTGAACTCGACTGTAATTCCGGTTGCTTGAATATTCAAACTTCGAATGCCGGTCAAGGAAATTATCAACGGCAAAACCGAACAATTTCTCTTTCCCCAGTACTGCTGTTCTCATCTCTTGCAGTTTTTTTAACTGTGGAGGTGGGCCGTTTCAAACTCTCTTTTTCAAAGTTTCTCTCCATTAGAATTATTTTGTATTAACCCTGTATTTCTACTTTACCTAAACTTGTGAACACCATCATCGATAAGTGTTTTGGCTAAGTAGTGCAGCATTGGTCGGCCAGGTAGTTTATATTTTTGTTTCGAGACTTGAGAGTTGTGATGTATTTGACAGAAAGAAACGTATTTGAGAAATCAAAACATTTTCGGGTGGGTTTGGTGTTTCATTTTTTTTGTTTTTATTTGGTACGTTCATTAATAAAAAAAAACGGTTCGCACCATTTGTTTTGCAACAAAATCTACCCAACGGATACAGTTCTGAAGGTGCACGAAGGACACAACGGCAATTTCGCATCCTATCTGTGTTTGTACGATTCGATATATACCTACTCCTCTGCCGAGTAACAAAGAGTTATTGTTTTAATTTGGATTATACAATTTTATTTAATAAAGCTTTAGAATGTTGTTCGCCAAATAAACTCTTCGCGGATGAGCTCCGCCGAAAGGTTATAATTCGGGTCATGACAATTCGGAAGAGATTCGGCAAAGCAACACCAATTGGGAAAAAGGATCAACTCCTTAAACGAAATAAATGTTTTCATAGATCTTTTATGCACTCTTATTTATTTGGTAATCCTCCATTATGGTCGAGTCATTTTTCAAAATCCCATCAGGGACTTCGGATACATTGAATGCGGCGTAGGTATGGATAAAGGTAGATGATAGTAGCACACCCTTTGGACCACCATTGCAAATACCAACAGCAAAGTATAATTGATTTATTGGCATTAAAACCTGCCGACTGAATGGAAGCAAATAACTTCTTGTTTTTGGGCTGTGATCCTTTTAAGAAAGGAAATCAAATCCACTGTGATGGAATTTACACAACCAAAGGAGCAGCTCAATGCCATTACGAAAATCCAGTCTCCCTGGGGGATTTTTCCAAGGATTTTAGTTCACGAAATCAAAGTCTTACGCTGCAAACGTGTCTACGTCAATAAATCGATATAATTAGAATAATTTCGGCACTGAACACGATGAAGCAGCCTAACTTCCGCTGACAGTTCTTTTGTGCACACGAAATCATTGCTCAGTGTAGGACATCCGCATTTGCTCTCCCTTATCCTGCAATTGAATATTAATTCAAGGGGCGGATAGATATAAATATCAAAGGGGTTGAAACTATGCATCAAGCAACAAGGGTGGAATATCGTGTAAGCCAATGTGTTGCGATTCCGCCATTGTGGTTTTCACGGAACAAGTGAAGAGCAGCAAGGGTTAAGCGATGAAAGTCGTGTGGTACTAGAAGCAAATTTAAATTTGCCTTTTTTGGAAAACCCATTTTTGGCGTTCACTCAAGTACACGTTATTTGAAAGTTTAAATTTGCTCTCAAAGGGGGATTGAGGTTGACCTTAACATATTCGTTATTCGTACGCACACTGAACAAAGGAAGGCAATTTACGGATTGGTTAGTATGGTAAACTTTTTCTACAGAAGCAATGCAATTTAAATGGAAAAGTGCATTGGTGCTCGCTGGGTCTCTGGCTTCGGTTGATAATAGCACTTTATTGATCACGCATATCAACTGTGTTTTTGCTACTGATATACGCAGTGGCACGACAGCTGCCTCTTCTACCGTCCTTCTTCTTCTTCTTAAGGTTCCTCTCCGCTCCGGAGGTTGGAAATCATAATTTTTATAGTTCGTTTGTTTGTTACTCCTCTCATTATTTCCGAGGTCGAGAGGTTGAACGATTCCCGCATGTTTGACAGCCAAGTCATCCTCTGTCTCCCGACCGCTCGCCTTCCTTCTATCTTTCCCTGAAGTATTAGTTGCAGGAGTTTATATTTCTCATTTCTCAGAATGTATTCGAGTTTTCGTTTTTTTAATTACGTACATTAGTTCTCTTTTCGTTTCTATTCGTCGTAGTTTCTTCGTTTGTTATCCTTTCGACCCAGGAGATGCGCAGACTTCTTCGATAAATCCCCATTTCGAAGGCCTCTATTTTTCTAATCGTGGCTCTGTGTAGTGTCCACGTTTCAACTCCATATAAGAGTACCGACCATATAATAGCATTTTACTAATCTCAACTTGGTATGTAGGTTGATTTCTCTGCTGCATAATGCTTTTTTAATTTTACAAAATAATGTCCTCGCTTGTTCTATCCTGCATTGTATTTCTTTACAAGGATTTGCGTTCTTATTGATTATCGTTCCTAAGTATTTAATGGTGTCAACTCTTTCTATGTTTTTATTGTTAACTTTTAGTTCGAAATTTGGCAGTTGTTGTTTCCTACTTAGAACAATAAACTTTGTTTTTGCTGTGTTTATTCGTAGACCGTAATTGTTGCTTACATCATTTAGCTTTTTCATCATGTTACTAAGCTCGTTCATGTTTGCTATTATGACGACATCATCTGCGTACCTTATGTTGTTTACGTTGACTCCATTTATTCTTATCCCACCATCGCTTTCTGAGATTGCTTCTTTGAATATTTCTTCCGAATACATGTTGAAAAGGGAAGGCGATAAGATGCATCCCTGTCTTACTTCTACCGTCCTTAACCACGCTTAGCTTATAAACTAAACGAAACCTAAAGTTTAAAGGACACAAGTTTCGACAATGTTAAAGAAACATAATGTACCTTCTTCTTTTTATTAGGATTGACATCAACTCTCTTAGGTACAAGCTTTTGCAAAAAGTTGGCCACCTTCTCCTCATGCAAGGCAGACGCGGCCTTCTCGACTTTCTTCCTGCTCGTCTCACTTTGGGCCCCGGACATTTTTGGCGCCGATCTTCTCATTCGCTCAAGCTCTATTTCCCGTCCCAGGAGCTGCTTTCCCAGATAACTTAGTGTTATGCCCAGAAAACCTATTTAAAAACATTCACAGTTTATTTATGAGTACAGAAACAAGTCAACATTCAAATTACCGGGAAATTGTGCCAAAACATCCAAATCGGGTTCTATGTGGTACTTCATGGTTCCATCTGGGTTCCGTATCTGGTTGAACGATATGCCCATATCAACCATAATGTTTATCGTGTGCGTAAACTCTGCCTTCTCTCTAGACAATGAATCCAACGTCATTTCAATCACATGAACCCTTAACAAAAATACTTACTTCTCTGTTAGAAGTTGCGATGCAACCGAACGCATTTTAGGCGACAAAATTCGCTTTAGCATCGGCACGGTTTCGATCAAAACAACTTTACCCTGCCCAATGCCAGCTGCGCTACAGGTAATGCCCTTTCTCAGCGATTGGAAGATCTGCTTCTGAGTCGTTGTCTTCTGGTTAAACTGAAATAGAGAGAGATCCCGCTTTTAAATGACTCCATTGACGACGTGCTGAATGAGGCCCCTAATTGCTGGATGCATTTTTAATTCGCCACTTAACTGCATCAGAATCGAAAATGCCCAACGCCCACAGTTTAATTGTGAAATTTCTCTCTCAATTTCTGCAAATTGTGCAAACACATCCCCGGCTCATCATTTATTTAACCAAAGAAATTCTTTGTTGGGGAATTTTTATGGAAAATCTTTTCAAAATAATATGATGACATGTGCTGTGTACACACACACGGGTCCTCGATTTGGGGCTGCTGCTGCTGCTGCTCTCTATTGCGCCACCGAGGCGCAGTGGGGTAAGGAAAAATGTTCATTAAAAGGATAAAGACATAAAAGGATAGATTTTATTTTCGTCATTTTTATCTCACTAAAGGGTAATGAAGATTGCATAATTTATGTCCCCATCAGCGTTTGGTATCCACCCAGAGCAGCCACGCCACCTAAATCGTGCCCCGTTCTTGGCAATTGCAAACAAAAGCGAGCATTTAGGCGGCCAAGTTTGTGTAGATGAATGAATGGTGACTCAATACATTATTTCTGTTCTGCTTTGCTCTACTATGGGATATGTCGAGGTCCCCCGAGCGTGTGTGAGTGAGCCAAGCAAACAAGTGTAGACTCATCACACTCTTGCGTGGTTCTTGATTCAGCTAGGTAGCGTTTGAAGCATGAAGAGAGCCTCTAAATAGACTTTTATTTGATTGCAATGTGCTGTTCATAACAAAATTGCATGGTTAAAGGATGGGAAAATAATATTCTTGTTGATAAATAGATATAGCTTAGAGGAGTACGTCGGTATTCGAGGAATTATGAGTTTCAAAAATGAATGAATGTGCGAATTTCCATTAAATGTTATTAGGTTCTAAGTATGCCATGCAACAAGAGGGGACTTGATGAGTTTTGCCGCAGCGTATGAGTCGCTTTATCTTCTGAGGACATCACTGGTGGCAAGTTCGTTGTGCTATGCTGCACATACACGTCTATAGAAACTAATGGAACGTTTGTTTGTAATGAAATTGCATAGAATTAAGAGAGTTTTAAAAAAAAATGGTATTGATTCTCCGCAACCTTAAATGGTTCTTCTCCGACGAAAATTCGAAGAATTCTTAAGAGGATCGAGTGAGAGTTAGCCAATGCGACCTCCTAGGTAATGACTTAACTTTTGTTGGAAGTGATCTATCATCGGTTAACCTAAGAAACGTACCTACATTTTTTTTTTTTTGTTGGAGGTTGCTACTATCCGATGGAGCACTCAGACACAACTACTGGTCCATTGTACTGCCAAAACAGACACCTTACATTGCTGTACTTAGTTTGCCCGTCTTTCGAAGAAAGATGAGAAGGAGCTTCAGTGATGAAGAGCTTAGATGTTCGGCACTCACCACGTCAGCCCCAAAGATCCGCCACCTGATGCGAGCAAAGGCAGGACAACTACAAAGGAAGTGTTCCGCTGTATCGTCATCCTTTCCACAAGCAGGGCAGATGGTGGTGTCGCTCAAGCCCAACACATTTAAGTGTTTGGCAAAAGCTTGGTGGCCCGAAAGGACACCCACAAGCGGTCTACAGTCGATTCTCCTGAGAGACAGAAGGAAAGATGCTGACCTTTTGCAGATGTCCGCATGCATTCGTTTGGTCTGTCTACATCCAGCACAGTCACGCCACCAACACTCGTGTTCACGAGAAACCCAAGTATCAATGGATGACCTAACCACCGATGCTGGCAGACCCAACGCAGGTTCAGGCCCTGAGAGAGCTTCTTCGGAACCCAGCCTGGCAAGCTCATCAGCGATCTCGTTTCCCTGGATACCAGTGTGACCTGGGACCCAGACAAGTTTCGCTGTGTTTAGCCTACCGACCAAGTTTAAAGAAAGAGGGTTGAGCAGCGCTTCTTTAAGCTACCTACCTAATTTCTCTATCGGCCAATTTCTCGCTCAAACTGTTGACGCCTCACTTATTGAAAATAAGTTACAAAAGCTCAATGATGAGTTCTCGCCTGGCCCTGACGGTTTTCCAGCCATTTTTCTTAAGAAGTGTTCTTCCAATCTTTCGCTCCCCCTTTCTAATCTCTTTCGGCTATCTCTTGTAAAAGGAGAATTTCCTTAGATTTGGAAGACCTCGTTCATAACTCCGATACACAAAAAAGGTTCAAAAAATGAAGTTAATAATTACCGCCCAATTGCTAAACTCTCTCATATACCCAAACTTTTTGAAAGTATTTTATACGAAGTCTTAAGTTTTCGCAGCAAGTCTCTTATATCCCCCCACCAACATGACTTTCTGAAAGGTAGATCAACAACCACAAATCTCGTGGAATTTGTATACTTTGCCCTCTCAGCCTTAGAGAGCGGTAACGAAGTCGACGTTATTGCAACTGATTTTAGTAAAGCCTTTGATAGGATATCTCATCAGTTAATCCTCTTCAAACTGTCTGCTCTCGGCTTTGAACCTATACTATTAAAATGGATATCTTCCTATCTGGAAAACCGGTATTATAGCGCTCGCTTTAGGTCCGTACTATCGTCCTCCTTCTTAGCGACATCTGGTGTTCCACAAGGCAGCCATTTTCGTTCGCACATTGACGAAATAATTTGTAAGGCCAATTCATCACTCGGCTTTGTTAAACGATGGTCTAAAGAATTTTCCGACCCCTTCGTGACTTGATCCCTCTACATAACCTTCGTTCGCTCCCTCCTTGAGTACCTACGCTAGCCAAGTGTGGGCTCCCTTCATCAAGTTCATGTGCATAGAATTGAGAACGTCCAACGTCGCTTTCTTCGATTTGCTCTTCGTGGTCTGCCATGGGACGATCTTTTTATATTGCCACCATACATAGACCGACTCAATCTCATTAACCTGAATACCCTTGAGGAACGCCGAAACGCCGCAGACATTCTTTTCGTTTTTCGTTGACTGTGCGTCTCTCTATAACTCTATTTTCTTTTACACAAACCCCCGTAGTTCACGTTGGCCTCGACTCTTTTACCTATCAACCCATCGTACCTCATATGGCTCCAATGAACCAATCTACCGTATGCTGCGAAAGGTTAATTCTAACCTTTCAGCTTTTGATTTCAACCGCAGCACTGCCCACCTCAAACTCGATCTCCTTCATCTACCACTGACAAAAGAGGTAGGAAAGTAGTCGGTCGTGATTGAACCATAAAAAAACATAAAAACTATTTGGATTTATACAGTAATTCCGTCCCCCTCCACCAAAAAGTACTCACTTCATTTCCCCGCAATGGAAAACTGACATTTGGCCAGGCTAAACTGGCAAACAGCAAATGCCAGACGACGAATCCAAACTGCAGGTATGGATATACTGTGTAGTTCTGCAGATGCTTAATATGATGTTGCACAATGTCCGAGAAGCAGAACCATCGCGTCGCATCTGCCACTCCATCCAGGTTGGGATCTGGCATCTTCTGTTGCAGATAGTTTTCGTAAACGCCCTGAATCAATCTGCAATGCAAGACAACTCAAATTACTACCCCTTCTTTTACAATTCGGTATTCACTTACATATTGTAGTCACCTCCTGAGTGCACAACATCAAGAACATGCCGCATCCGCGTTGCGTTGCTCATGTCCGTCATTGTTACCAGAGGGCCGCCGTCTATGCCACCAGAAGCATCTAGTTGTTTTTGAGGCCTTTGAATCTGTAAGGGCAACATTTAGCACCATAAACTTTATAGACAAGTTATGTACCTTAAATATTGATGTCCACACGTCAAACAGACCCCTATGTCGATCCTTGAGACCGAAATTACTGTTTAGCACATCCGAGAGGGTGATGGCCTTTTTCATTGCACTGTGTTATAAATATGTTGGTCCAAAACGTTCAAACAAATAGATAAATCATACTTAAAGAACTGCATCGTGGATATGCAAGAACGAACATCGTTTCCAGACTTCTCCGCCAGTGTGATCAGGGTTCCGAAATCTGCCTTGATGCGCTCCTTTTTGGCTATTTCCCCCAACCTGTAAACAAAGTTAGGTGAAAGTTTTAGTGTGATCAGTTTGACTCTTACCTTTCGGCGAGACGAGAAGAGTTGATGGGTGGGAATGTTACGACAAAGGCCACCTGGCGCAATTGTCGCAGCGAAGGCTCGTACAAGTCATTGCAAATACAAATAATAGGCCGCCTCAAGACATTCTTTTGCGCCTTGGCACCCTTTTTGCTGGCTTTAGCTACCACATTGTCCGACGTGAAGCGAATTAAGAATTCTATTGACTGCCTTGGAGCTCCATCGATCTCGTCTGAAAGACAGAAGAGTTTTCAAAACGGAATTCCTGTGTGCATCAGTGGCAAACCTAAGATTATGCAGTTGGGTTTCTTGTCCGTGTTTAGAACAGAAGTCATTTGGGTTCCGTTCTCTAGCGCCATTTGAAACGCATCGGGACTTCTGTCGTCAGAGGCATTTACCTCTCTCACTTGGTAGCCGGCGTGTAGGGCAATTGTATGAGCCAAGGTGGTCTTGCCCAAACCAGGAGGACCACAAAGAAGGGCAATCTTCTGCATTGGCCGTCCAAGGCTATCGGTTTTAGTGTTCAAAGTTGGTTTTCTGGTTTTCTTCCAACCGCCGTTTACCTCAAATTTACCAGTTGCTTTGTTGAAGTTGCTGTAACCTTTCGTTGATACTTTCTCTTCCTTCGGTACGAATTCCCTACATCAATTGAACAAGCGTGAGCATCATACCTATCAGAGAACGATTTTATTTCTCAACTTACTTGCCGAACACAACCTTGTCCCACATTTTAAGCCAGAAGAGGAGACTCCTGTTGGTTCCTTCATCGGAGAGCAAGTCAATGTACTTCCGGGGCTTGTACTTTTCAACCCATAGGTTTGTTGCGCCGACTAGACCTTGCTCAGGGACATCAATAGGGGCGGATGGATTCCTATTCTGAGTGCTGCTCGTAGTCATTCTGCGTAGCACCTATGAAGAAACGTTTTAAATCAATTCTCTCCTTGTTATGACTGTCTCTTATACAATCTCTCTTGCGTCATGCCAAATGTCCTCTTTTGACTCGCCCAGGAGTCCACGATATCCTTTGCTGAACACGTTGATGTCGTTGATGTGTTTCGTTTCGTACTCCACCGAATGGTAGCGACAATACACCCGCTCCTGATCGCTACGCTGCAGTGGTATAAACGGCCATCTGCAACAAGACCATCCGCATGCTGTTGACTATTTAAATGAATATGTACTTACTTTGGAACGCTGTAGGACAGATTTCTCATCTTGAAGTCGTGTATGGCATCTAGTTGACTGACTTTTGGCTTCTTCAATGCGTTTGACATTACACGATGCAACCGCCTTGCTTCTATTACCCTCGCTATTGCTTCTCGATCTCGTTCTTCATCGAGCTTTTTCTTCTTTGTCTCTTGGTCTACGTAGGTCACACCACCGTCTAGGTCGTCAATGTCTCCAAAAAGATCTCTTTCAAGCCTTCGTTTTTTGCTTAGTCCAATGTTTTGCAATTCTTCCTCAATCGGATTCGGTACATGTAATACTTCCTCAATGGCAGGCAATCGTTTTGCGATGGGAGTAGAGAAAGCCCTCTTCGACGTCCCAGTCGGCGTACCAAATAGCCGGCGATTCACCGGACCAGAGATTTGTGAAAGCTGAGGAGATTCTAGAAAGCTGTTGTTTTCCGATAATTGTGTTATGCTTTTGGAACAACATGGTGTTGGTTCTATGTTTATCATTTCCGCATTTGGCACTAGAAATAATGTTTATTTTAGTTTCTAGTTGGACGTGGAAAGCTCCTTACTTACTTTCATCCAGCATGTCCAACTCATCCTGGTATTGGAGCTCAAACTCTTCTTCTTCTGTTGGATATTGATCCATTTTACTTATTAGAAAATAATTTTAATAATTTAGTTACTTATTTACACGAAATTTACAAATCACAACATCGCCGTTCGGTTGAGTTATCATTCGCGCCTAATATTTCCAATTTTGTGAGCAAATGTCAATTACGAAAAAATGTAAACAAAAGTTTATAGCGGCATCTGTTGGGAGATAGAGGAAACGATGGAGTTGTTTGGGGAAAACACAAGGTGACTCTAAAGCCAATCTTATTTTCACAATGCGGTTTCTGTAACATGTCATGTTATACCTACTCACCTAAAAAATTCGATTGCAAATAATTGAGGATATTCAATAGGTTTGTGCTTTTACTTTTATATCTCACGCATTTTTACGAATTCTTACGCATTTTACTTAATTATCGTTCCTCAACTCGATATTTTTTCTCTTACTAGTTTTTACTCAACAAATCTACTTTGCGTAAACAACTGTCAGTCGCCTGAAAATTGACAGTTGATTTGAATTTGTTGTTCTATTTGGCATTTGGGTTTTATGAACTATCTATCAATTTTCACAGATTACTACAAAAGCATTCCTTAACTTTTGCGTAAGTTTACATCTCTGAGAGAGAATTTATCCCCTTCACTGTCATTTTGACAGGATGTTTTCATTTTTAATACAAAAGTAAGGGAACAGACCTAATATTCATGAACAATTCTACGCTAACGTTACGAAATGTCAAATGTCTTAAATAAGATAGTTAATACAAGATCTTGAATTGCTAAATATGATTCTCTTCTGGTTGGCAAAGTCGTAAACATTTTATTCAGCTAAACTTTTACTTATTTAGTTACACGAATATTTCAATGCTAAACGTCAGGCGTAGTTTGATTTGGAATGTGCAGCCCAAGTTGTCACAGTTGTTCAAATAAAAGTCAAATTCAACATTATTTCTTGCACTGACATGTCACTTGTCGTTTGTCGATACCCAAATTTGGACAAATTACTAGGTCTGTTCGCGTACGTTACCAAACTAAAGCCTGGTACGCTGTTCGAGTGAAATGAAATTTTACATACAAATTTTTCACTGCGAAATGTCAAAATGAACTTTTCTAGTGAAAATTTCACCAGGCAGTACGCTGTTGAAGTGAAAAATAATTGTTCAAAAAGTGATATGTAGAGGGCGTTACTTGCTATTTCACTTGGCTTTTATTGACCGTCGCATTAAATTTTTGACATTTCGGCGTGAAAATTTCACTTTCAATTTCACAGCAATTTCTTGGAGAGAAGTGAAAACTTCACTTCACTTGAACAGCGTACCAGCCTTAAGCACTAAAAATATGTCAACTCTCTCAGAGAGCGAAAAATATACTCCAAAGTACGTGTACATGTTTCGAGCTACTTTGAGCCACTTATACATTGTTTGACATCGTCAAAAATAAAACAAAATTATTCAGGTGCACCTACAGAAAAAAGTTAAAGCAAATATTCGACCACCACCGAGTTTTCTTTATTTTCGAATTTTTTTTTTTTTTGTGCACGACGTTTGACGGATGTGTGTCTTGTCAACTTTGTGCATTTGACATATTTATCAGAACTTGCCGGTTGAAATTCTTTGAGCTGTTTCGAGCCAAGAGAAGAACTGCTCGTTACTCGTAATTTTGGTAATTTTCCCTTTTTCTGTCATTTTTGATGAGTACGTGTATAGACTTTGTGCGATTGCGATCGGTTTATATCGATTGCGTTCGATTCAAACCGCGCACGCGAATGAACCTACTGTCTAGCTAAGTAAGTCTGACCGCTTGCTGACTTAATGTAGGTATCTCAGTTTTGATTGGGCTAGATCGGTTACAGTGGGCACATTCCTTAAGTCGACTAGATTGGTCGGGAACGTCACTTTTCCTGCGTCGCGTCAGCCACATATGCTAACTGTCAACTTAGTACTCAGTCACGCTTTTCCTGACTAGATTCGTCGGCTACCCCTCAATGAACGTCAACTGACACAGCTGCCAATGTGACCGATCTAGGCCAATCAAAAGTGTGATACGTCAACTCAGTCAGCTGTCAGACTTACTAAACTAGATACTTGAACGTCCCCATTTACAGCAGTTTCAGTTGACGTTTTATCAAGGGGTAGGCGACGAATCTAGTCGAGAATTTCGTGAATCGTGACTGAGTACTAGGTTGACAGTTCGCATATTATGTGGGTGTCGTTGAAAGACTGACGTTACTTACCAATCTACCTAGCTTTTACGTTCAAGGTACATCTAGTCGACTTAAGATAACTAGATTTTTTAAAGTTTGTACCTGTACCAACTGGAAACTAAGTTTGAAAACAGGGTGTTCATTTATCCCAAATCAAATACTTACTTCAGTTCCACCCGCTACATGTCAAAAAACTGCTGTAACGTTCTATGAAATATTCAGTTCTATTTATTGAAGCACATATATATGTATTTTACATTTATTGGTTACATTGTTTTGATATTAATGTAATACCAATCAAATAGGAAGTAGTTTAGGGTGTCATTTGCATTCAACATTTTTAAATCTTATGGCACAAAGTTTTAAAAACTAGTTTTTTCATTTAGTATAATGCTTAAAAATATAAATTAACTTTTAATTATAGATACCTACAGTTAATTTTCTTATTTTAGTTTGAATTAAATTATTTAAAAAAAATCATAATTTAAGCAACTAATAGTCAAATGGTAGCCCTTCCAGCAGTCACCTTTTAGGCGAATATCGACCCTTGAGGATCCCTTTTAAGGAACATATCACATATAAACATAGCAGACTCCTGCGAACGCGAGTTGGGAACAGTTCTACAGAACAGTCTCATTTCCATAACGTCCGAATGCCTGTTGGGGCATCTTATAACCGTTACGCGATGAACCTTGTCTAGGCATATGGGTCGTAGGATACTTCCGTACCGATGAATACCTAGAAATCTTATCCATGGATATGGCTGTACTGGGTGACTGACGAACGGTCTGATATGATGCGGTACTGTAGGCAGGCGCTGGAGGATATTTTGTTGGTGTGTGCTTGCACTTGGCCGTCATTTGATTTTTGTACATGTTTGCTATTCTCGGACCTAGGACCCATGACGATGACACCACCCCGAGCATGAGTTCCATAAAGGCTCTGGTCATGAACGGCCACATGGGCGCCTTAACAGCTGTCACCGGTTCGAAAGCTGGCGCAGGCAAGTTAAGCCAAACATCGCTATTCGCGAATTCGTAGAAGACGGCAATCAACAGCAGAGCACATGGGATGCAGTAGATAAACAAGAACGTCCCCACACCTTTCATGTTGACCGCCTTCTGAGTCTTGATGTTAATTGGCGCAGAACGAGGTCCGTACGCCGGCAACGGGGGGCTTCGGCGATGTACCAAATATCCTGCGAACAAGTTGACGGAACCAAAAATCCAGTAGCAGAACAAAGGTGTCGCCACCAGTATTCGTAGTCCTCTGTCCGATTGATTGCCAACGAAACAGGCACCTGCAAACGAGAAAACACATAAAATTAATACGAAATGGCCACCTGATACTTTAACGCATGAAAAGACACCAAATAAACTTAATTTGCATTGCTGCAGTACGTAGCAATAGATATAGATATAGAACGTCATTAAGTAAGCGACAGACAGACACTACCCTCGCATTTATCAATCGGCGCAAAAAAATTAATTCACTCGAAAAACGAAGACGAAACGTCTCCGTGGGTTTCCTGTGTGCGCTGGTGGAAAGTATCGAGTTACCAACCACCACGCCGGCGGACCATGAAACAAAGGATTCCTTTCACAAGAGCTTTCCACTGAATAAGTAGACTGCGAGTTCAACTATGAAGAACAAGATACGACTTCGGCGAACACACACAATGGAGGAACCGGCATCGTCCAGCCGTATACGGATTTTCACCTGCGAAGCCGTTCAACATCGGATTGTCGGAATAGGTGTGGGGTGGGTCTGGGTCCTATATGACGAGAACAGCATTAGTGTCTGAATTGAAGGGAGTTCAATGAATTCGAATGCTGGCTGAAGTCAAGTCCAGTAATACAATATGTGATGTGCGGAACATTAGTGACACATTGAGGCGAACATCTGCACCCCATTAGCCGTAGAAGCGAAATGGATATTGTTTTCAGCCAGCACACGCTGCCCGGCCTTGAAAGTTGTCTAATCTTTCGCATTTCGCGTCGTAAATCGTAATTAGTTTTCCAGTAAATTCTGCGCATATATAACAGATGTGTGCATTCTGATTCAGATCGCATAGTTTGGCGCTCTTCGGTGAGCGGTTTGACACACTTCCGCTTGTTTTTAGTGGCTTTGCGTCTAAAAATAAACTCGTGGTAAACGATCTCTCGTTATGACTGTGAGCATTTATGATTGAGTTTTCAACACAGTCATTATTGTGTGTGAGAAATTCGAATTTGATTTGCAGTAGGAAAAGAGGCGGAAAACGCTAATCATCAAATATTCCGACACATCGGCAAAAAGTTTCATTATAGGTCTGTTCCTTTACTTTTGTAGTAGAAATGGAAAAGACGGTCAAAATGACAGCGGAGGGGATGAATTCTTTCTCAGAGAATGAAACTTCCGCAAAAGTTAAGGAACGCTTTTGTAGTAAAGGCTGGTACGCTGTTCGAGTGAAGTGACATTTTTACTCCTCTCCAAAAAGTGCTGCGAAATTGAAATGTCAAAATTTTAATGCGACGGACAATAAAAGCCAGGTGAAATTGCTTAAGTAACGCCCCCTACAAATCACTTTTTGAACAACTATTTTTCACTTCACTTTCAGCGCACTGCCTAGTGAAATCTTCACGTGGAAAGTTCATTTTGACATTTCGCAGTGAAAAATTTGTTTGAAAAATTGGATTTCACTCGAACAGCGTACCAGCCTTAAGCTGTGAGAAATGGCAGATAGTTCATAAATTGGAGTGAACCAATAGAACAGCAAATTCAAATCAGCTGTCAATTTTCAGGCGACTGACATTTGTTTTAATTCTTACGCAATGAAATTTATTGGGTAAAAAGTAGTAAGAGTGGAAATATTTTGCTCTCTCGAAGCCGCTCTCTTTTACAATTCGAGTTGAGGAACGACATTTGAGTAAAATGCGAAAAAAATCGTAAAAATTCGTAAAATTTAAAAGTAAAGGAACAGACCTAAAGTGTTAGGTCCAATTGATTTAAAAATTTTACACATTTGGTATAGTTACTTTTCTATACCAAATGTGTAAAATGATTCGTCATGTTTTGAATTTAGAGTTACAGAAATAGTTAAGAACAGTCTCATCTTCTAACTCATCCCTGAAGCTTCTTGCGATGACATTGTCCAGAAAGATTTAATTTTCTGAAAGTGTTGAGTCAAAAATGACTGCACCATTTGACAGTTATCTCTATTCGAAGATCTATCTGTCAAAAAACAAAACCTTTACGACGACCAGCCATCTAATGTGAAGAGCTCCAGGGTTTGTACTCAAAACTAGCTGTCATTAGAGGGTAAATAAAGCACTGCATACTTTTCAACAAATAATGCGTGAAAAACTTCGTTAGAAAAACTAGATCTGTTACGTTTAACAGTCCTAATACTTCGAATATAAGTTAGATTTCTTGTCTTGATCAATGCCCCGCATTTCCAACAAATAGTAGAACTGGAGCTCTACGAAGGCAACAATGGGGACGTTTAAGTCTAACAGCTGACTGACTTGATGTATATCAATTTTGATTGGCCTAGATCGGTCACATGGGCAGCTGTGTCAGTTGACGTTTATGGAGGGAAAACCGACGAATCTAGTCAAGAAATTCATGACTGAGTACTTAATTGACAGTTCGCATATGTCAAAGATAATGGAATCATTGTCTGAGGGTTTACGTGCTTCGAAGATAGAATAAGCTCGCGTTCATTAATACAAAGCGCTTAAGAAAGATCCAAACTTTGTCCACGACTACATGGAGGCAGTTTAAATTTATATGTTTAAACTATTTAAATTAAAGTAATTGGAACGTTTTAATTGAATTTTTAATATTATTTTACTAAGAAACTCCAACTCACCTAAAAGCTCATCAGCATCCACCAGTCGTGTCACCAAAACCGCAACAGTCTGCAACGCCGGCAATCCCCATGCAGCTACCTGTGCCACATTGCTATACGTGTCCTGATTCTTGCGCAATGATCCAGTTGTACTTTTGGCGGCTGCAGGACGCTGGCAATTCACACCAGGAATAAGGCCCAACGCGTTAGCTGGTTCACAATATTCACTCCTTGTCTGACGAACGCCACGATGCCATTCCAGACATAGTATGGACCACCTACGTAAACGATTAACAAGACATTTGTTATTAGTCCAAGAAGAAGAAGGAGGG
This sequence comes from Cheilosia pagana, assembly GCA_936431705.1. Lineage (NCBI taxonomy): Eukaryota > Metazoa > Arthropoda > Insecta > Diptera > Syrphidae > Cheilosia > Cheilosia pagana. The sequence goes on along the minus strand of OW386170.1, from coordinate 51,346,957 downwards.
GGAAAAAAAAACAAATAAACCAAACGCCCATCACTGAAAGAGGACAAACTCTGGAAGTACACTATATGCCACCCAGCGGCAGCGCGCAGCACTTTTTCAACTCTTCAACCCAACAAATTTGTCTGCTGCTGTCGGGCCCCCTTACACGATACTTGAGCAATGCAATGCGCCTCGCAGACAGCGTACGTGTTATTGGGTAAATATTTACTCGCAAAGGAAATAATCTCAGTGGCAGTATTGGGTTGGGGTTCCGGCCCAAAGTAAACAAATCCTCTATGAAAGGTAATCCAAACAAGAGAATACCATCGGGGTGCATCTACCTATACGAAAAATGGCCGTGCAACAAAATCGACTTAATGAGCTGGGCCTAATCGGAATGCGCATGTATCGTGTTCGTGCTAAAGATTGCCATCACACCGAAAAAATCATCTCTTCGCTCTACAGTCGATACACGCAGTGCGGCGAAAGATTCTCGGGAATGCATATGCACACTGCACACACACCGAGCGAGAGGGCAGCCCAAAAGGAAGCACACCACGACCACCACTCCACCAGAACCTGCTATAGCATCATCACCTCATCAAGGCACCCATTTAACTTGCAGAGAGGGCCGGGCAGCTCGGAATTGATTTCGCTTACCTCTTCTGCCGCCAACGGCCGACATGCCAGTATCCAACATCCAAGTTTGTTTCCCTCGGCCAAATGTGGTCATAACAATCAACCGATGTAAACCGCGATCCATGCACGAGATAAGTGGAGTAGACGAATGAAATTTAAACGAGCTCAACCGCTCCCTATATGCACGAAATGCGAGTAGGCAGTAGGCACTGCAAGGGACAAGAAGACGCACACACATGGCCAAGAAAATGCAGACTATGCTTACCTTATCTTAATTACAAGCAGTTTTATTGCATTTCTCGACAGCTGAACAGGAGGATCGCAGCCCGGTAATCGTAGAACTGTCACATGTGACAACACATGTAATAATTAGGTTCCGATGCATACCGGGGTTTGGGGCCAGCGCGATATCATCCGCCGATAGCAGGTGATTTACAAGGAAACACTCGTGTACTCGCGTACTCGTTTGCTGCTATCTCTTCGCGTCGTTGTATAACAAATAACAATAAATAAATATTCAAAAACTGCGTGTATGGGTGGGTATGTGCGTATGTGTGCCCATTCAAGCTACGTAAACAGATCTTGTGACTCAGCAGCAGCAGCAATAATTTATCTATCGACAGCTTAGTTACTGTATCTGGATGTGGCGTATAATACCCACAACTGTGCGCCTCGTGTCTTATCTTTCCTCGCGGCCAGCGCGGCGGCGGCTCACTCTACGTAAATATACACACAATTACCAGCTGCAGGTTGATGATCGCTGATCTTCCGTATTCGTTCTCAATTCGCTTGGTTGCGCTCGTCATTAGCCCACATCGTACAGCTCCATTCGTAATTGCTGCGTTACAAGTTACAACTTAACTTACAGCAGATGGAGGAGGATCCGCCGAGATCAAGTGCACCTCTCGATCGATTCGATATTTTGGCACCGATCGTGCTCCCCCAACCACCCGATCTATATGTATGTAGATCATTTGGTAAAAATAGTTGGAAATAAACAAACATTGGAAATAAACTTGATGAACATACAAATCAAAGAATTTTAAATCAATTTCCATACGTGGTACGCGCGCATTCCAATTTTCAATAGGTATTTTTAAAATGTAGAAAAATCGAAGCGATTTTTTAAACACCGTTTGTGAGTGATGACAGTTTGTTTGTTGATTTTCGTATGCGGAGAGGACTCGAGGAAAGCACCCCCGAAATGTAAATTAATGAGGAGCCAAGGTAACCACGCCGGGCCCAGATTTATTATACAATCAGTTTTGTAATTGCTGGTGTTGTTTGTTTGGCTTAGCGTATCCGAACGGATTAATTACTGTAATTAATTACAGCAAGTACACGGACGGAACGCTCTGAGGGCGAGATCGTTAGACTGGTTTGGTATTTTCCTTTGTTCACCTGTGGCTAACGAGGTGCACAGATCGCCGTACGCACATGAATCGGGAACGGGATGGAATCAAACTCAAAGGCAAAAACCTAATATATTCTCGTCGATTTTATGTTTGTCCATTTAACAAGAGCTGCAGCGACCAAAGGCCCAATTATTTATGCAAACGAAAAACGAGAACTCTGAATTCTAATGAGGATGGACCACGGGAGAGGAGTGCAACAAAGGAAGAAAAACAATAAAATCGAAGAGCTATAATTTAAAACCAATAAACACAGCCGAGTCCTGTGGAGAGGGAGCGGAATTCGAATCGAAAAATCGAAAAAAACGAAAGGTAAATAAAGAAAAGGTCCAAAAATATCTGTCCCATCTTAACAGCCAGATCAACAAGCAGTCATTAGCCGGACGATGTTGTTGGTCGTATGCAACTTATGATAATTTTCGGAACCAGTTCGATTCGCATTCTCCATTCCATACTCCATCTCCAGAGGTTAGTTGGTTTGCAATTGCAATTAATTGCCAACACGATGGGGGGATACAAGTCATATCCTAGAACGAATGAATTATGACGGCCCGGTGTCTGTGTCTGTGCGCATCCATAGGCGCAAAGGCTCGAATAATAGCACCCTGGTTAGCTATGCTACAAATCTGTTTCGAAGGCGTTTCGCCACTCTTTTTGTGCTGCACTTACAGCGGGTTTTGCATGCGCCCTATAAATTTCCAGCCAACAAATTCGATTTATCACTGGCTCGTTGCGCAGTCGCTTCGTTAGCACACCTATTCAGCGGGCCGAGGTACTACCTGCTCTGCATGTGTATGGTGCAGAAGCACGATCACGGTTTCGAATTGTGTGAGTCTGGGATCGGTCGATCGGCGGGATGTAGATGGCCTGCACACCACAGACTGTACAGACTCAGCTGGAGCTTAACGCAAATTTATTTATTCTGATTTCTGTATGCACCTACTTGGTTTCCTTTTTAAAGGCGAACATGAACACGGATATCGTTAGGAGCTCGGCTGCACGTCTCTCTGAAGTCTGAACCAAACAAAAAGAGTAAGAAAAACGAGGAAAAAACCTGGCATTCCCTGTTAAATGCTGATATGTATCTTTACCGCGGGTACAAGTACCTTCATCTTCAGCGGTCTTGTTGTTGTAATTCTTTTCCATTGTGTGTTGGCTGTTGGGCCGAACGGACATGGGATACATTGACAAGATGCTGACGGTGAATATGGTCGTTTGCGAGTGAGCTGCTTGCTGCGTGCTGGTTGGTTGTTCTTGTTGGCAAGGCGTACGGGTCGGGTACGGGTACCTAGGGGATTTCTACCTCTCGGGCATTTCTCGTTATTATTATTGTTTTTTTTTTCTCTTTTTCTTCTTCTTGTTGTTTTCATTTCGTTTATTTTCCCTTTTTCTTCTTTAAATTGTTCAATAGGAATGGAAAAACATCTTGCAGCAGCGCAACAGCCTCGTCTACATCTCGTTTGAATACATTCTTTGAAGCCCTTTTTTGTTTTTAACGTGCAATAAATTCTGAAAGAACTACCTTGGACATGGACAGGCCACGGACCAGTTTTTACGTGACAGTTTTACTCAGTGGTTTTGGTTATTTGTTTGATCAATCACGATCAGAGTAGAGTTGTAGGCAAAACGCAACAAAAAGTGGGTACCCTTTATCTGGGTAGGTAATTGAATTGTTTGGGACACTATATTCACTCCAACCTACGCAAGGTTTTTTTTATAAATATTAGCTTTCCGTTGGCGTTCTAAGCGTCTAAGATCGCTGAGTATACGCACCGCCACGTTACTTACAATGGTCCAGTTTTCGTTATTCTGAAGCATATAGTTTACGATGTTATCGGGAGCGAACCACTCACCGAATTGGTCCCGTAGGGATATTCTCTCAGTTTCGTACCGTTGGCAATGAAAAAACACGTGTCCCGCGTTTTCAGAAACATTTTTGCATGCGGGCAAGGTTTCATGTCCGCGGGTACGCAAGGGTAAACAGTTCAGTGAGCTTAAATCACCACTTGGTGAGAGTTTTACATACTTCTCTACAAGTGCGCACCTTTATTCTATAAATGCAATCGCTAGCTATACTCTGTGGAAACATATTAAGTACCTACACAATGGAAACTGAACTATTATTCCCTGGTACAAGCTGCCTTTTAATGAGAAGGGCGGATATAAAGACACATACCTACCTATGGTCGTATGAATAAAAACTAGCATTTGCTTTGAGTAAAAGGTTTTAGCAAAGTAAAAGCCCTTAGCAAATGCTTTGAATCGGTGTGAATAAAAATCTAGTTTGCTAAAGTAAGTTCGAAGATTCGAAAATAGCTTTTACTTCGCTGTACGTGTATTTGTCTTGCAATTACTGTCAAACTTGACAAGTGACAACTGACAACTGTCCGGTGGTTTGTTTATTTTGAATTTATTTTGAAATTTTTGTGGGAAACTTATCAAAAGTCCAAACAATTCAAAGAAAAACTGAAAAGAAATAAATAAGACTCTTCTGAATTTCAGCAGACGATGAGGAACTTCCATCTACATCGTCTACTCCCAAGAGTGACCTAAATGAGTTGGTGTTTGTTTAGGCCATAGAAGCTGTAGGAAAGATTTTGCTAAACACATCCCAAACTCCAAATATCAAGTCCTTAAAAAAACCGTTGCGCTTAAAATGTGTGATTTTTTTTTGTCTTGGTGCTCAATTTTGTACACGTCAGACAAAATTGTTAAAAAAAAGTTGCAAATTTAAAACAAAAGTGTGAAGAAGAAATCTGACATGAAGGCAATGGGAAATACACCCCTTCGTTTGAAGGAATAAGTTGATTGCGTACAAAATATTTAGCAAAAGGTCTGATTCAACTAAATAGCAGACTCAGAATTTGCATAGCATTTGCTCTGTCTGATAAGTTTTATTCATACCGAACATGTCAGAAATTGGAACTAACTCAAATTGGTGTTTATTCATACGAAACGTAGCAAATGCTTCGATTTTGACACTTCTCTTGAGTAAAAGCAATTGCTACGTTTTATTCATACGACCCATTGACAAATTTGAAATGTCGGAGAAAGTTGGAATTGCTCGTTAATTCATGCAGGAAAAAAAGACCTGGACTTCCTCTCACTGGAAACATAATCTGATTTACTTACGATCCAGATGACAGCCTTTTGGTTAAAAAGGATCATTTTGAGCGTCAAACATGCGCGACTCCTCTGAAAGCTTTTTGGAAGATGGAACGTTTTAAAATGAGTGAATGGATGAGTCTTAGTCGACTTCTGGCTGAATGTGCTACAGCCCCTAAGACTCGGTCTCGCAAACCTGTCGAGTTCCCTAATTTCATTTTTGATTACATGTTAGACAGTTTTTTTTTTAAAGGTTAGGTAGGTATTTATTTTGACTATACTCACTGATAAAAACAGATATCAATGCTACGAAAGCTGAGGGCATAAGCTTAGGCCAAATATAAGTTGTTTTTAAACTACGAGTCTAATACAAGTTAAAATAGGATGGAGAGTAAACGAGTGTCTATATGTGCCTTTATAAGGATCCATCGGCTATCTGGTGCAAATAGGTTCCAACAACTTCAACCATTCCTTTGTGTGAGTTCTATTCTTGGCTCAAGTGGACGGATTGAAGCCTTTTTTGAACGGATTAACTTAGAAGCATTCTAGGGCAGTTATAGATACGATAGAAGTGCACTTTTACAAATTTGTAAACTAAAGGCTGCTACGCAGTTCACGCGAAATCCAATTTTTCATACAAATTTTTCACTGCGAAATGTCAAAATGAACTTTCCACATGAAAATTTCACCAGCCAGTACGCTGTTCAAGTGAAAAATAGTTGTTCAAAAAGTGATTTGTAAGGGGCGTTACTTAAGCAATTTCACTTGGCTCGCATTAAATTTTTGACATTTCGTCGTGAAAATTTCACTTTCAATTTCACAGCACTTTTTGGAGAGGAGTGAACATTTCACTTCACTCGAACAGCGTACCAACCTTAAAGTTACAAATTTCTTCATTAAGGCTGTCTATATTCAACCTGCCTTTTATTTTCAAGATCAATGTCAAGAAACGAGTTTCTAACCTCAGATTTAGAGAGCTTGAGTGGAGCCGATGAATGAAGAAAATGTCTACCGCGAATCTTTGTTCCTAAAGGTATTAAAAGTTACAGATTTATACTTTGAGAACACCCGACAATATGTACCTATCCCAAAGTGGAAGAGGGAATGGGCCTGATTAACGACTGACACTTGATGGCAAGAAATTTTTGAGGCAAAATACTTAGAAAAACTGCAACTATCAAGATCGGGTTCAGTATTTTTACGATCGTAATGATTCCCCCCAACTAGAAACAGAATTGGCTAACCAAGACCTAAAACTGATACAAGTAAAACTCAGCAAACACTTGAAGTTTTGCATAGTGAGTGGAGTGCCCACTGGAATCAAGGCTGCGTTCTGTGTTCTTCTCATACGATCGTAGATCACAATCAGACCTGCATATCATTCTACTAAATGAAAGGAGAGTATTTCTGTAGAGTCGTATGCGGACTGGAGCCGGCCACTGCGCCATTATGGGTGACTCCAATAGGTAAAGGGTTTGTATGCCATTCTGGGTAACCATTATGAAATTGTTTATATCCACTCATGTGCGTGTGTGTGTGTGTTTGTCAGCTTGTTTTGATCTCAAAGGACTGCAATCATTACAATCGTGACTACGCATTCGTTAGTTATAATTTCCGTTTCCTATTTGAGTTTTTCAGTAAAAATATTCGTTTTCGAATTTCATTTTTTTTTCCATTTCTGTGACAGAGGGTGATATTCTTTTTAGAAGCTTAAATAAATATTTGCAGACGTTAGTTGGCGGCTTCCTCGATCAGATTCCGTTATTAATAATACGAGTTATATTATCCTTATCTCTATATATACTATAAGTGCAGAAATCAATATTAAAAGGGGAATGTTTGTATCGGCTGACGTACTTTATCTACGACTATTTCAACAATTTTTTCGTTATCGTTATCGTTCGAATGGTTTCAACCGAAACATTTTGGTTCTTTTTTTTCTGTATTTGTATATGATTTTCGACAGTGCGTGCTATCAACTTTATTGCGATGCGGTATACCTGAATGAAATCGATGAGAGGAAAAATATGTGCCTACGTGGGTAGGTTTTATCTTAACCAGGTATTTGTGCGTGTGTTTTTGTACATACAATTAAGAAGGAAACCATGTTCACGCGATTATATCTAATCTAGGACTGCATAGGTTATTGCTTTTCGGTAGTGGTCGACGACGACGACAACAACTGCTATCCGTTGAGCAATTACTCTTGGTACCTATAAAATTGGGTCTCCAAGACGAATAATGAAGCTATAAATACCAAACTTACCAAACACTGGCTGACATGCCAAAGTAGTAGCGCAGGAGGAAGGTGGCCGCGCATGATGCATTCGATAGTCCATCGATGAGGAGCAGGGAAACATTGGGCAACTGTGGATCATAGCCGCAAGCGGTTGTGTTGCGCCCTGAGACGAATCTCACAGTCCATCCTACGGCCACTAGGCTGTGACAAGTGACCAGAGGTGTCAGAATGCGATCCCACTTTGTGTCGGACATAATCAGGCACAGAGTGGCTATGACCGCAATTCCAAGGGCTGCATAACTCCAAGTGGTCACCCACATTTCAGCCAAGTGCTTCTCCCGTTGATCAAAGAGAATGTCTGCCTCGCATAGGGGAGCGCAGCGCCCAGAACGATTCAGACGAATGTACAGATGAGATTTGGCCAGACCTTGGCAGCCGGGCTGCTGGAAAGACGTGACTTTCGATATTGGCGGAGGCAGGCCAACTCCTATTTCCCCAGGCCCCTCCATACACATGTGTTCGTGGTTGTTCTCCTTCGGGAAGCGGTTGCAGTCCAAAGCAGGTGGCCAAGGGAATCCGAACCCCTGCAGAACGGGGTGACATCGAGTCCGCACCGACTCACACAAGCTCCTGCAGGGTCCAATTGGCACTGGCACCTTCGGAGTGCACATAGGAACGTACGCCGCGCACAAAAACAACTTGAGCTGCGTGCTGCAAATGTACTCAATCAACGGCGCAAATGTCTGCAATGTAAAATCGACATCGGTCTGTAATTCGTGTCCCACCATATTTGGCATCGAAGTTTCGTTGTAGCCGATGCCGCGACACAACTCGATTCGAATTGGCTCACAAACTCTTGGAACCAAATCTGCATCCGCTAAGTTTCCAGCACTGATTAAGAGCGCAAATGTACAAAGTGCTGCGTGCAACTTAGCCATAACTCGTTTCACTTTTAAACCTCTTTTGGGAAAAATTAAACCGATTTTCAATCGACTTTAAACTCAGATCTCCCGAAGCAAGTATCGGAAAGCACGGCGTTCGTTTACTCTGACACTGTGGTTTGTATATTATAGCATGTCGTACTGACAAACAAAATAAAGAGTCAACGCACTACGCACATTCAAGGAAGCAGCACAAGAACATCACTGAATATCGCGTTGTTCTCAAAAGATCTTTTACACCGCAGCACGAAGGAGTATCTCATAACAAAACCATGATGAAGATGAGGCGCATCTATACTTCTTTTAATGTTGCTGCTCGATCAACCGCCGAAAACCGCGAGATCGCTGTGCGCGAACACAATTACAATCAACAGTACTAGCGAAAATCTACTCCAGAAAATAACGATAGGTATATAAATCCGAAAACAATATAAAGGTGATTGAATTAAGGCCGAGATCCCACGTCACGACGACGCAACAGCTCACTTCTGACTGAGAACTGAGTGGGACCGACGATGAACGTGTAGCAGACACCAGACTGCGGACGTCGACGTAGTAAAGAAGCCAAGTAGTTCTGCCTTCTGCTGTGCGATTTCGCCTACAGCAAACGTTCCCATTCCCTCCCTGGCTAAAGACGAAGAGAGGAAGCACAAGATGTTTGTGTTTGACAGTAGGGCGGAAAAGTATTCCAATTGGAACTATTTGATGTTTTTTTGTAAATTTGTTCTTAAAAAATTCAGAATCTAGGAAAAAGCGTGTTTAAAATGACTGACTGATCAACATAAATTTAAAAAGTAAGAAACGAAAATATCGCACAAATAATGCATGATTGCTCAAATGAAAGAGTTCAGCAGCGAACTGGAGTAGGCAAAAGATCTTGTGGGCAGATGTTTTCAGAATTATAAATTGCAAGGAAAAGATTTATAACTACAAAAAAAAACTCCTCAAATCAGGGGTTGAATTACCGCATCCGTGATCGAGCAATACGTGACTGAATTTGCTATTGTTTTGCATGTTAAATCAACAAAATTCAGTAATACGACCCCAGAACCAGCACCAAGTTGTTGGTCCCTTTGATTGATCCCAAATAAAGGGGTTTTTAACAGGGACGCTACAAAAGTAGAGCGACAGGGACAGCAAACGACGCCGAATTTCTTGCCGCTCTTTTGACATTTCTCTTCAGTAAGGTTAGCCATTTCATGATGGAAAGATATACGAGCCAACAACGAGTCGAAATTATTAGAATTTACTACCGAAGTTCGGAGTCAGTGGCCTAATTTTTTCATCGAAAAATCATCTTCAGCGATGAGGCTCATTTCTGGCTGAATGGCTTCGTCAATAAACAAAACATGCGCTATTGGTCAGGCAGCAATCCACACGTACTCCATGAGTCATCATTGCATCCCGAAAAAATTACGGTTTGGTGTGGTTTATGGGCCGGCGGCGTCATTGGGCCGTACTTCTTCCGTGATAATCAATACCGGCACGTTACTGTGAATGGGAATCGCTACCGTTCAATGATAACCGAATATTTTTGGCCCCAATTGGATGATATGGACTTAGAGGACATGTGGTTCCAACAGGACGGCGCCACAAGCCACACAGCGAATGTCACAATTTATTGGAAACAAAGTTTGGAGAACGTGTTGTCTCACGAAATGGTCCACTCGACTGGCCGTCTCGGTCGTGCGATTTGACGCCGTTAGACTATGTCCTATGGGGCTACGTCAAGTCTATATGGTCTATGCCAACAAGCCAGCGACGATTGATGAACTTCGTACGAATATCAAACGTGAAATTGCAGCAGTATCGGCCGATTTATGCTTGAAAACCGTCGAAAATTGGGTGCAGCGTCTGAACTTCTGCAAGAGTGCCCGTGGTGGCCATGCAAAAGAAATCGAGTTCTATACATAATGGCATCGAACGTACCTACTTTCACAGGAATAAAAACCCTTTTCTCTCTTATTGAAAAACCCTTTATAAGGCTCCCACAGACGAGTGGGTTGAAGTTGAATGGAGCTGTTGCGCGGACAATTTGGCATTTAGCTATTGAACCAGTAGGAGTATATAATATCTAAAATCTGTGGAAGGTTTTAGAGATTCTGAAACTCATCGCAAAAATTTAAACCTTTTAAAAAGACCTACTTCAAGGACTCATCGAAGAGGCAAAATTAGCTACCACCTGCAAGTGGTATGTTAGCTTTTCCCCCACACTGTTGGGAAAAGTATCCAATTGCATTTTGTATATTTTTTGAACCCACAAGCACGGAACTGAGCGAGTGGAAGTGATGGCGATGGGAGCTTGGGTTGGGAGCTAAAGCGGCAGAAATTCAGTTTGGTGTCTAACAAGTTTGCTAATCACCTTGTTTTACGATGTTTGTGTGTTTGTGAGTAAACATACACGAAACGAAGACCAAAATGCGCTTACATTATTCTGCCCGCTCTAGATGGTGTGTGCTTTGCTTGTGTACGATAGTTGGTTAGGTATTGTACCTGAAGTTTGTAAAGAACTCTGCTAGCAGTCAGATCCAATTCCAATTTCGTTTTTGTGTTTTTTTCTGTTCTCTTTTTCTTAGCTTGTTAGTGTAACCAGTTCGTTTTAAAGCTTTAACGAGGCGCAGACGACAAGCAGATCCAGACTTTGATTTGGTTGCAGTGCCTATGGATCTGTGTATCTGTGTATCCAGAATCCAAGAAGCACCTTTGGCCTTTTTATTTTCTTTTTGTTTTCATTTTGACATTTTTCTTGTCAGGCTCGGGCTTAAACAAACCTTAATCACTTAGGGGGGCGCAAACAAGACTTGTTGTTTTTGCTGCTTAGTGCGCCGAGGCGGTGTGTAGGTGTTGCGGCGTTGAATTCTTATGATATGTGGCTTGTTTTTGTTTTGGTGACGTTGTCTGACCTTAACAGACTTTAGCAGATGGCGAGAAGAACAAAAACTGAGGTGCAATATGTTGTAGATAGAAGATGGTTCGTTAGGAATTTGAATATGTATAGATTTTCTTTTTAATAAAGAAAGTTTTTACCTTTTTTGATAACAGTTTTTATGTAGGTTACCGGTGTCTAATTAGAACGCTGTTTGTTCACAGTTTTTGAAGAACGTCACGAAGAATTCACTCCTAGACTGTACAATACTCCTGATGTTTTGCAGGGTTATTTGAAAATCCTCTGTGGTTTCAATAGAAATGTTTGTTCGGAAGCAATTCTGTATTCTGTGCTTAAGATGAACTTATTATTTACAAATATTTTAACGAAGTTCGCAAAATTCGGGACACTTGAATTTTAACAACAGCTTTATTGCTTCGAACTGCTCAGTTTACTAAGGGTTCGGTGAGGTTATGAAAGGGTGATTTTCTCCTCAAATTAAACACTGGATGTAGATACCTTCTCAATGATTTTGAAAACAGAACTGAGTAGTTCTTAACACGAATCAAAGAAAGTTAGGGTTTTATTAACGTAACAGCAACATACACTGCCGATCAACCAAATAGACTCAACATAATTTTTTCTTTTCCTTTTTGATTTTCTTTTCAGTTGTTATTTTTTTAGAGCAAAGCAATAGACTAATTTTAGCGATGAGGGTTGAATGCAAAAAATTTATAGTTATTACATATATTTATTTTACTTTGCTTATGCCGAAATAATGTGCATTTTAGGCGATCCTCAGAATAGACTAAGGAGCTGTAATTTTAGTTTCAGATAAGCTGTGCAAGTGAAAAGTGTCAAATTGTCTTCTAAATCAAATTCTGAATAATTTAACACAAAATGGGGCGTGGAGCAGCAGCACTAACTTCGGAAGAAAGAGGCAAAACATTGGCGTATCGAGACTGCAATCTTTCAACCAGACAAATTGCTGGAAGAATTTCTAGAATTCAGTTTGTTCTTTGTCATTTTTTAAGAAACCCATCGCCTTGCGGAAAAAATATGAAAAAACCCTCCTGGAAAGCACTTAAGCCTTGCGAGGAGCTAAGGATCCTTCGAGAAGCTTCAAACTCAAAGTGGTCTGCAGCCAAAATTCGACAGAATTTGGGTGTAAATGCAAGTGAAGCTACCCTACGACGAGTAATCCGCTAGGCAAAATATCTGAAATAATCTGAAACCACCGCTTACCGACATTCGTAAGCAAACTCGCTGTCTGTTTGCTCGGAGTCACATGGCATGGAATAGGGAGTGGCATGAAATCGTATTTTCTGACGAAAAACGCTTTAATTTGGATGGACCGGATGGATTCAACTATTACTTCCATGATATAAGAAAAGAAGAACACTATTTGACCGGTCACCGGTATAATGGTGTGGGGTGCCATATCCTATTTGATATTCAATTCGTTTCATTTAAAATGAACGCAGTAAGATACAAAGGGCTGCTCCAAAATGCATTTCCCCATTTTTCCAACCTTTTTGAGCCATTATCTTGGACATTTTAACAGGATAATTCCCCAATCCACACTGCTCGAGTCGTATAGATGTGGATAAGTGACCAAAATGTGAACTTAATATTATACAGAATTTGTGGGGATGGTTTTCGCGTAAAGTCTATCAATCTGGTGGACAATTTGAGGACATAGAATTATTAAAATTTGCCATTAAGAACGCCTGGAACGAAGTGTCCTTGGACTATCTAAAGGCTCTCTACGATTCAATCCCTGACCGAATTTATGAAGTAATTTCCAATAAAGGTGGTTATACACATTATTATTTAATTATAATAACTTATTTGATACAATTTTTTTTCAATAAATCTGTGATTTATATTTAGTTTTTAACCTTAACTTAACTTTTAACTTTTTAGGATCACTCACAGAAAAAAGAATTTAAAAATTTACCATTGAACTTAGAACGCTCATTTTTGTTTTGTTTACTTAAGAATTGAATTGTGCTTTACAAAAAAATACGTTTTCTAAATTATGTTCTTAAAATGATATAATAAAGTCCATTTTCTAAAAAATTAGCTGTGAGTCTATTTGGTTGATCGGCAGTGTATAATTTGCGGAAACCTTAACACCACCGCAATGTTTTGTTCCTATACTTTTTTCAGGATAATACAAATACAAACTTATTGGAACAAAGCCATTAATCGATTTACTACAAATTCCTACAAATCCAAAACGAATTCAGTCATGTTTTCAAAATCGCTCTTTTACAGAGAAGGCGATTTGAACCGTGCACAACGACAAAGTAACTTTAGTCGTTCGGCCTGCAGACCTCAAGGGCAGACAAATAGTTTAAAAGACCCACTTTTTTGAGTTGTATTATGAGAATTGATTACAATATTTCACAGGGAAACAATTTTGTGATAAAGTTTGAAATGCTGATTAACCTCCAACTGTATACTGTACTGCTCTTGCGATTTAAATGTTATAAACAAAATCACCGCTGTACAATGCGTTAATGGGGTCAACCATATCCTTGGGAAAGTGAAAATTTCCGAAAACGAATATTTTGTACAGAATACAAAAACAAAAGCGGAACGAAAAGCACTTTCAAATAAGATCGACTTTCGGAACGAAATACAGAGTAGGGCCCCTTGTATCTTATAGAAATAGGTCGGCTTTATAGTTGTGTTTATTGGCTTTAAGTAGCTCACCGCTGCACGCTTCCATAAAAAAGGAAATACTATGTCGTCCTGTTTATCGCCCTAAAAATGTTTGTATTTGTGAAATCTCTTTAAAGATCTTAGCTGAGCAACTGTTGAAATTGTAATGAATTTGCAAATATATCTAGGTAATGAATGCCAATGCAAATTAACTTTTTGAGACATATTTCGAACTCAATTGGATAATTCAATTCATTTCCATATGATTAATAACGAATTATAATATAAAAATCGCTCACCTCAATCGCAATGCATCCATGCAATCCACATTTATCTTTTCTTAAACTCAATTCGTTGTTCCACTCATTAGCAGCTGCCTTGCAAAATGATCTGATCTTTTACTATCATAACCATAAGTGACTAAGCCTCTACGAGTCTCAATCTCTCAATAGAGACTCTCAATTCAACTCCCCAGAATATTGGCTGCAAACATTTACAGCTACTGTGCTTAACACACAAAAAAAACTCACATTTTACTTCTAATCGAACAATTTTATAATTAGGTAAATATGTACAGGTAAAAGCGTTCACGGGTATGAATGTGTCAAAAGAAAGAACGTGTCAGCCAAAATCCCACCCCGAAAATATCAACTATTTGGAACAACACTTTCATCCATGCTTTAAATTTGCTCGCAAAAGTTGTGCTGACGCATTGTCTCCGGAAATGCAAACATGACTTAGATACACTTACAAGTTATTTTAAAAATTAACGACATAATGAAAAGCACAAGCAAGAAGGTCTGACTATTTTCACGAATGGATCTCGAACAGTTTCGCCACTTCGTTCAGGTCTTTGTAGGATTTGTTCTGATTAACAATTGTCCTGGCGAGACCTATGCGGTTGAATATATTCCACAGAATAATGCCGACAATCTTGTCATCCTTCAGATAAAATATGACACCTCTGCCATAATCTTTTTCTTGCGATTCCGTCGCAGTCGCAGACGGGCTTTCTATTTTAACTTCAGTGGGGGCTTCTGAAGTTTGCTGTTCGGCTAGTTTTTCGTCTGTGGGCTCCAAATTGTTCGTTTTTCTGTCTTCCTTGGAGGGTAAAGCAAATACACCAACTGTTGGCAGAGAGGCTTCAGTCCTACCGATGCCCTCATAGCCAATCGCTGGTCCCAGATCCGACCAAAACATACTCTGATGCTCATACGGTTTTTCTGTAAAGAAAACTGTGATAAAATTCCTAAGAAACAAACAAATCGCCTCAACTTACTTATATCGTTTCTGGCAACCATATTCTCGCCTGCTAGCCGACCAGATATTACGGAATGGTCGTGGTGCTCCAATCGTCGTCTCCCAAGCAAGGGGTCATAAAAGCATGATGCATCTCCAGCCTTGAAGAAAGCAAACGTTTGAGAGTTCTTAATTTGAGGAGCAATTCAAGCACACATACCACAAACAGATTCTGTCTCGCTTCCAATTCGGCATTGACGACAAATCCACCCATGTCACCATCAACTTCTAGCGCAGATACAGCAGCAATGTCTGTGTTTGCCTCACACCCAACGCATACAACTGTAACATCAGTTAGAACGGTCTGCCCATTGCTGAGAGTCAACTTCAAGCTATTCTGTTCCCTACTGACTTCTTTCACTTGTACACCTGGGACAACGCACACACCTTGCTGCTCCACCTTTTTCGTAGTCCATTTGCTGAGGTATTCGGGAAGGACCTTCGACATGTTTCCTGACTCGGGGTAGATTTGGTTTATTTTAACATTTGAATTTTTCGAATAGTTTGCAAGGGAACAACACAATTCGCTGCCTAGGAATCCGTTTCCGATGACAGTGATCGACTTGTTCTCGTCAAGTAGTTTTTTTAGCTTCTCAAAGTCATTCGGCGATCGGTAGAACATTATTCTGTCCTGGACGTTCTTAGGTGCGTTTTCAAAGACTGGCAAATTCTTGGGCGTACATCCTGTAGCGAGAAGACATTTTTCGTACTCAATTTCTGTCCCATCGGTAAGTGTTGCTATGCGGTTCTTTGGATCGATTTTCTTCACAGTGTAACCTTGAGCCACTGCAATACCCCCATTAGGGGAATCTGTAAGTTTTGTGGGATCGATGAAGAACTCGTCCGGTTCGAAAAACAAACTGCAAATGGATTGATAGTTATTTTTTAGCGATTTAAGTTCACAAGGAGTTTACCTTCTTTCGGCACCCGTCCACTGCTTGAAACGATAGTCTTTGGGCACTACACCAGGCTCAGATGCGTACCAAAGTTCCTTGGATAGTGGCGGCCTCATATACGGCTTGAGGAGTTCGTTACTTATAACTAGAACCTTTGCTTTGGGATCATTGGATTTGATCGCTCGGAATGCTGAAAAACTTGCAGTACCACCTCCTACAAGAAGGTACGGTACCTTGTTTGGTAGATCTTTCGAGTTTTCGGGAACTAAAAGGAAAACTCAAAGAATGAGGAAGTTTTTATGTATAAATTATAAATCACTTCAGAGATCAATGAAGCCTAAAGAGTTCTTTTAACGACGAAGGGAACAATTAAGCCAGGAAATAGTTCGTTTCTTGATTTTATGAATGATTTCAAGATATGTGGTGGTATAAAAGAAATCCAAACTCACCCCTCTTAGCAAGACTCCCTGCATCACTCTGGTCGCCCTTCTTTTTCGACTCATCTCCTCCCAAGAGATACCATGCAGCTGCACCAGCACCAGTCGCTGCTAGTGCCGCTAAAATCCACTTGAGATTATTTCCTCCGCCGCTCTCCGACGATCCGGGTGTTTCCGCCTTAGACCCATCGTCTTTAACATTCTGGCTGCCTTGTACGTTTCTACACTTCGGCTGGAATTAAAACAAACACGTGAACATGCTTAAATAAAATAACATTAGCAAAGGAAACACTTGTCGGGTTGTTTCATATTCTTTTTCATTGGAATTTGCAGGATCGGGACAGGGACGATTGTTGGGATATTCAGTTCTTTTTGATTTTGCGCGAGCCTCAAGTGCTCTTTTCTTTACCGTTTGATACAAATTGCGGCTAAACACAGCTGATGAAACAATTCTACTTTCAGCTGAAAAAAAAGGTTAAATCACTTTTTGAAATATAACCTATAATATTACTCACAATCCGGAAGGCGATATCTGTGTCTACCAACCAAAGCCAAAGCCTGACGGCATGCCTGTATATTGCATCCCAGAAGTCGTGTACATATCATAATGAATTTTGTGTGTTATTTCGGAGTTTAATTCACTAAATTAGTAGAAAAATGCAAAATAAAATATATATTGGTACTCTGGTTGACAGCGAATAACTTTTATAATTCCTGCATGTCAGAATTCCAATGAAAAAAATTGAAAAGCTGACACTCGAGCCAGCGCCTCCTAAAAGTTCAAGTTCTTGAGGCGCTGTGTGAAGCAGCTGATAACAAATGTCAACAAAAATGTTCCACAGATGACATCATTCAGGCGATTAATTTTGGTTGATTTAAATAGCTTTCGATTGCAGACAACAATTTTGTGTTGATTTTAATTATATTGTACTTAAATCTTTTTTAATAAATAAAATAAATTTGGCTGTAGATATACAGAAATACTAAAACACATCGTTTTATCTACTGACCTTGGATTCAGGCGAACTTAATCAAGGTTGTAAGATTTGTTTTAAAACAAGTTTTTTTGGGCGAATTAAATGCTTTAAGGCGAATTGACCCTATGCCCGGAAAATGTTCCCAGCGATGTCTATTGGAATCGTGCCCGTTAAAATATATGAATGGAGTCAGGTACGATCCGATTGGATAGATGAAGAACCCATCCATGGGCATCGAGACTTCCCAATGACCGATTCGTTTACGCAAAAATATGCGCATTTACAAACTCAATAAAATTTCGGTTCACCTTGTCTTTATTTACAAATAAATTAGAATTTTGTATAAGGCTTTCTAGGAAATTACTAGATAAAATTACAACGTACCTAACACGAAAATGATAACAAATATCTTTGGGTGTAGTGCGTCAAAATGTTTTATTTCCTATTCTCTTTAAAGTAATGAAATCTGGTTTACTCTAGTCCCAGAGCCCAGTTAATACCCTGCACGATGAAGAAAATCAAGGGCTGCCATGCTACCAGCCATCGGATCCAGTCTAATAGGCGTCCGTAAAGCACATGCGGGCGTTCCCATCTAAAATAGAAAGAACCTATGTTTCCACGCCAAGCTGTAGTCGCATAAATTAACTTACGGGTTGCAAAACATCTTCTTAAGGTCAACTTTTTCTTTGCAATACGGGCACGTCTGCTTTTTGCCAACAATGCACCATCCTCGGATGCAAAACTCATGGAAAACATGATTGCAAGATAGTTTGTAAGTGTTTTCAATGATTCCCTCTTCCTTTTCACTAACAAACAACTGGTTACCACAAACTGCACAAACGTTGTCCTCTAGATGCCTGGTCGGCATTCCCTGTGGAGTATAATACTGTGAAGAAAAGGATTGCGTTAAGTATGCCGTGGATAAAAAAAAAAGCAGGAAAGCTTACGCCAATATGAGAAGCCATTTTATCCGAACATATTTCAGATATATCACGCCCCAAGACACCAATGTAAAGCCCATAGAACACACACAACAGTCCAACGTCCATCCAAACGTTAGGTGGTTGACTAAATATAAAGTTGAAACCTAAGAAGGTCGCCATCATTATCAGATAGCCTATGATTCCCAAGCCATAGCTTAGTTTATAAATAAAGTAGAACCACTTGTACACGAGTCTGGGGGAAAAAGCAGTTGGTTACCAATGACTGTTTGCAAAGCATAAGAGTAACTCACCTGGGCGTCGTGCCTTCAATGGGTTTACTGAGCGCCTTTCTCATAACGACAGCAGTAATCAACGAAAACACCACCCATACTACTATGAATCTATACCAAACGTAGAAAAATGATATGGCAAGTGGTACAATCCACATTCCCAACAAGGTGAGAGCCTGAAATGCAAAGGGTAATCATATCGAAAAATAAACGAGCAAAATATTAAACCCACGGAATATGATTTGTAATGACGTTTTTTCCATTCGACTAGAAATATTTGTGCTATAATAAGAGTAACGAGCAATATGAGGACCATCTCTGAGTGCATTGATTCATGACCCTTGTGTTTCTCGTGCATCAGTTGGTGCTCAGCCCTATTAGATAAAAAATATATCAAATATCATCGGACAATCAGGATGCAAACTACTTGCCTTATTCTTTCTTCGGGCGTCATATCGTCCAGGGACTATAAGAAAATTACAAGAGGGTTTATTAGAGCGGAAGTTTAGCCTTTTCTTTAGCTTATCTTTACGCACCTTGTTAAAGTCGACCGGCGCGTGTAGGTCGGGTATCTCCATGTTTTTCGATGTATTTTTGGTCTCTAAATAGGGGGTTCTTAATATAAGTATTACTGCATCAAATCGAAATCGATTGTATGCAAAAACATGTGAAAATTAGGAAAAGAAAACTACATCCCGAAGGGAAAAAATACACGGCCGTATAATGAAGAAAAATAAATATAATTTCAGGTGTCACGTCACAATTGACAGTGCCCACCTGTCATTTGTGTATCAACGATACTAACGATAAGGTAGGCTGGTAGTGTACAGTAGGAAATGAAATATTGCCGACACAAATTTTTGCGTTATTTTTCTTATAAAAAAATAAAGGAACTAATTAGTACAAGGCTTTTTTTATTTTACCCACATGATCTATATAGATGATTCAAATAAATTTCGTATAAACCACTTATTAAGCTTAGTACGCTGCTCAAGCTAAACTAAAATTTTAGCTGCTCTCCAACTTTTCTCTCCAAACATCAGCTAAAATCCTAGCTAAATTTTGACATAGAGAGCCCTGTGGATAAATGTCACAAAAAACAGCTGTTCTTTGAAAAAACCTCCCTTTATTCAAAATCTGCAAGTCTTCATATTGATGGTTGTTGCTCCACCACCATCGATAGCTTTTTCTGAGGACTTCTCTGTTATTTAAATGAAAAACTAGCTCCCGGTACTCCTCATCGATGTATTCATTAAAATCACTCATCTTTACACAGCATAACAACAGAGCAGAGCAATCTGTCAAAATTTAGCTTGAACAAAATGTGCCGACCCATTAAATGGGTGCGCTAAATTTTGACAGATACATGAAGGACACTCGGAAACAAAAGTTTGATTTTTAGCTCGAGCTGCGTACCACTCGGCTAAGGGGATTCGCTTAAATTTAGCTCAGCTAAATTTTGGAGAGAATTTTGTATGGTAGCTAAAATTAAGCTCGAGCAGCGTACTAGGCTTTATACAATAAAAATATCATAAAAAATGTACGCAATTTTAATACAGAAGAGTAAACTTATTTGAAAGTCGGAGGCCCAAGGAGCTTGAACTTATTTAATTTTATATTGTGTGTTGATTTACTTATAAGTTAATAATCTTGTTATAAAAAAAAATTATAAAGAATTCGAGTGAATTCATTTTCAGCGTTCTACATTTCGACCGATTTGGTCACTTCGAATATTTTTCGAAATCACTTTTCGTGAAATTGAAAACAGATAAAATCTGTCATTTGAAACGTTGCACAAATATAATTTTGATAAATAAGTTCTTTTGGTTTGAGTTTCACTCGTTTTCGAGATTTATTTAATAATGAGTTCTGACTTAAATGTGGTATTCGATTGGGCTTCTCAGATTCTACTCTCAAATTTTAGATTTCGTAGTCTAATCGAATATAAAACGTCATTTGCCCTCATTTTTGTTGTTATCTTGTGCCATGAAATCTGAAAAAATCCTGACTAGGTACTAGGAATAGTAGGTATTCCTATTGTATGTATTGCGTGGGGCCAATCTACACCGCCGCTTAATAGGAACAGTCTACGGTTGTCATTTTGTGTCAAACTGATTTGCAAAAGTGAACCTACACATCTCGCCCATCGATGATAAGCCCAGTGAAACAAACAAAAATAAACAAGAAATAAATTAAATTAACGCTACTTCGCTGTTAGCATGGTGATGTTAATAGATTTCGCGAGTTTTTGGTACTGAACACCATTCATTTCTGCATAATTTCTAGTTTTTATTAGGGAAAACAATAGCGCAACACCAGAACGCAATAGTAGTACAATCATTTCGAAGCAACAAAATGTGCATAAATTAACTTACCTCAAGTTTCGAGTCAATTTTAATTGCAACAGTGATGTGGATGTTCGGATATCGTCCAAAAGCGAAATTGAATTTAATTTCACCTTGGGTGATCCATATTTGCGCCCATTTATTAATATTAAAAGAGCACATTGCCTGGAGCGAACGAATAGCTCTAATACCGTCCCCCACCCACTTCCAGCCATGCGATAGAAGTAGAAAAGTGTTTACCGAACCCTTTGGGGAAATTTCCGATGGCCCAGCCGGTTTTAATTACACCCAAGACTCGCACTGCGAATGGCTGATCAAGGCCAGAAATGAGAGTCAATTCATCACGCTCACGTTTCACAGCATGGGAACAGAATGCTCATACGACTATATTTATGTGTACGATGGGGACTCTTTCAATGCCACCCTGCTTGGCAGTTTTAGCGGCCGCACAGAACCTCAACGTCTCGTCGCTAGCTCAGGAAGTGTAAGGTTCAATCACTTTAATCAATGCGAACGACGACAATAAAATTATTGTTGCTCATTTTAGATGCTGATTCTGCTGTACAGTGACACAAATTATGTTCTAGATGGATTTCGAGCGTCGTACTACATTTCAAATTGCCTAAATAACTGTCATAACCATGGAAAGTGTGTTGGCCACGAGTGTGTCTGTCATGGAGAATGGGTGGGCCCCGATTGCAAGGATGAAGCATGCCCGGACAAATGCGGCGAACTCTTTGGGCGCGGCAAGTGCATAAATGGAATGTGCAAATGTGAAGAGGTAAGCTTACAAACTCGTGTGACGTCAATGAATTCATTTGAATTGATTAGAAAATGTTAACACTTTGTTTGCGCGTCAAACAGGAATTAAACCGGTAACGGGAGAAAGAGTGTAATATTTGTTTGTTGTGTTGTTTAGATTCGTTGTTGTCTAACCTGATTAGCGAGTCAAGTCGTTTTTACCTTCGCATACATAACTAGGTTTTGAAATCGATACAGACTCGAAACGGTTGAACGTTGGTTTGTTGACCTACATTCCTCGCAACTAATGCAATTCGCACTAAAAACAAGTGTTCCTATATTGTTCTTATTGTCAAGCCGCATAAATCGATTCCATTCACAATGACCTCAGTTTTAAGTATAAGTAAAAACCGACTCCACTTCTCCTCCTTAGGGATATACTGGAAAACTATGCGACCTGTTCGTAAATCCGAATGGCAGTAACTGGCGTTGGTTAGCCGCCGATTCCGAGGGATTGACACCTAGAGCAGCACACACATCCGTCTATGTAGAAGAACAAGACTCCCTCTACGTGTTTGGTGGTTATGACTTAAACCACGTATTGGATTCGTTGCAGGTATGTCACATGTGTATACCCCATAGATATTTCTACTCCTATTCCGAATTCCACAGATTTATCGTTTCAACACAAGCCAATGGGAAGACGAGTGGGGAATTCCACTGCACAATCGTCATCACTTCTACCAGCCGCAAAAAATCGATCGCACACTGCTCCAGGCAGTGCTTTCGAATCGAAACGAGGACGAAGCGAAGCTGTGGGGCCTCAATAGCAACGTGTCCTTCTTTACAAATGTACTTCACACATTGGCGAAAAGCAATTTGAACCAACGCAGAATTCGTTCGTACAGCAATGAAACGGATGAGCATTTTACCAGCTATTTCGAAGACATCTTGGAAAACGTAACGGACAATAAGCCGCTGGCTCGATATGGACATGCAGCTGACAATGTGCCAGGTGAGGGTTAGAAAATCGCTATGAAAAACTGTGGAATAGCTTTGTTCGTTTCGTTTAGATGGGTTCGTAATTTTCGGCGGAAAACTTGAGAATGGGAGCTTTTGCAACGATCTTTGGTTTTACAACACAACAGAGAGTGGTGGAAAATGGCGACTTATTGCCAAGAATTCTGTACTTAAGCCACCTGCAGTGGCAAGGCATTCGATAAACCGTGCTGGAGAGTATCTATACGTGTTCGGAGGAACCTTGGAGACGGGAGATTTTTCTTCAAGGTGAGTTGGACATAAGGACTGGCAAAAAATTGGGGAATGCGTGTAGTGCAAGCTTCAGACGTTCAAGTTTCATAGCAGATTTCAAAAACGGATACTAATTTCCGAAGCAAAATAAATATGTGGAGTTTTTTGGTACATCGACTCGAACAACAGTCATAGCTGGAATGTTGGTTGACCCTCAGATCACTGTCAGGCGACCTGTAGTTTTTACTGACTCCCGTTTATGGGAGCATTGTATTTCTGTAACGCTTTACAATGACATTCCAAGGGCTAAAATAACACGAGTTTCCATTCCCAAGCGTGTTCTTACTTTCTTCCGCATAGCGCAACTGCCAATTAAATCTGAAGTGTCATTGTTGCAACTTACACAAAGAGGCATATGGTTTAGTTAACGATTTTTATCACTAATTCCCAAGCCTAGCGTTAGTGATATGGCACTGCTCTTACAACGATCGATCTCGTTCACGGATCGCTGATCTTTCATAATTTATACGGCCTCAGAAAAACATGAGAGACGCCATGTACCTCTGACATTACATGACACCCACGTGAGAAAAAAGGAAGGGCAACTCACGCGCCTTCGTTTCTCTTTCAATTTTAAATGATTTTTATTTCCCTATTTGACTCACCTTTGAATTCTTTTCTGTTTAAGGATATTTCGGATTAAAGTACCGACAGGTGAGGACGACAATGACGAGCAGTGGGTAGCGATAAACCCGCGTGGCGGAAAATCGTTGGATGTCCGATTGGCAGCTCACTCAACCGTATACTATCAGCATTCCAACTCGCTGATTGTGTTTGGCGGCATAATGACCAGCTTGGCAAGGTTCTCGAAACTCTCCGACCGCATATACTCCTTTCAATTGGACAAGTTCCATTGGACTGAGATCCTTTATCCAAAAACAGCACTGCGCGACACAAACATACCGCGTGAGCGCGCATTTCACACAGCTACGATATCCGGCAACCACATGATAGTCTTTGGCGGTTACACCCACCGCCACAACAAGGAGGAAATCTGCTACGACAACCAAATGTATTGGTACCATCTGAGCTGTCACATTTGGATAAACCAAGAGGTCTCCAATGACAAGCGGCCCTACCCTAAGAAACAGGGCGTTTTCGCACACGCAGCATCTTTAAGGCTGAACAATTCTCTGCTGATTGTGGGCGGTTACCATGGAAATGTGAACGCTGATCTGTTTGCATACGAGCTGCCGCAGGTATTGCGAGTTCAAAACGACATCTATAACCCAGAAAAGTCATGCAGACTACACATCTCGCATACGGCGTGCCTATCGGATCCAGAATGCGGTTGGTGCTCTGCGGACAGCAGCTGCTATGGGCGTACGATTGGAGCAAATTGCACGACTAATTTGCAGATTACACGATGCCCGGGAATCTGCCCATCGCTGGGCGATTGCCACTCGTGCTTGGTGCACGGAACGCAGTGGTCCTCCTCGGCGAGCTACTTCAGTGTAGCCAGTAAGCTGGGATTGAACGAGTGCACTTGGTGCGTGCAAAACGCGAGGTGTCACCACCGAGACGACAACTACGGTGTGTGTGGCGAGGACACCCCATCCCACACCCCAGGCTGGTGGGGCGACAAAGGCACCGAGGTTCTGAGCCCAGAACAGTGCACATATCAGGACCGCCGTCCAGGGCTTACGTACATTAAGTACCACTATCCAGTGAATCTGACAATGCCAGACTTTGTGGCAATTGTGAATGCGACCATGGTTGACTTTGCATCGCCGACCCCGACCACCCAAATGGAGCATCAATTTAGTGGCGAGATGTTGGCCCGTCTGATGGGTTTTGTAAGACCGCCCAAAAATTGGGAGCCAGCTGAATTTCAAATATGCACAAGTTACTCGTCGTCCGTACTTAGGGCGGGCCTCGGAACGACCCTAGACTCCCTGGAAGACATATCGAATCAAACCACCACGCAGTCGTTCTGCAAAACCGTAAAGACGCCCAGCATGGAACTGGCCTTCCTGATTGACTTCCAAGCGAGACGAAAAATTGGCGCAGGCAGTGTGTACAACACTTATCAGAAGAGTCAAATGGAATTACAGCACTCCAGTCACGGCAATCTGAAGGCATTTACATTTGAATATCTCGAACCGTACTTCTTCGGAAACTGCGAGCAGTATACGAATTGCCTTCAGTGCCTGACAGATGCCGCCTGCGGTTGGTGCGAACTTAACAGCAAATGTTTCTCCAGGTCCATCAACGAGACCAAAGAGTGCGCTGTGACAAATGAGGAGACAACTTCCTGGAGATACCTAATCACACAGCCGGGACAGTGCAATAATTGTTCCAATTACATTTCCTGTGAAGAATGCATAGACACGAAACTTTGTGAGTGGTGGGCTGAAGACGCGCGTTGTTCTCGGCTGGGCAAGTCGCCGACTGGAATTCGGGAAATGGATCAGTGCCCGATGCCGTGTCGACTGAGGAATTCATGCTCGGAGTGCCTCAACGACCGGGGTCGCTGCGTCTGGTGTGAAGCGAACTCACAGTGTTTCAGCTTTGCGGTGTATACCAGTGAATACCAGTTCGGCATGTGTAGGGAGTGGATGGACCAGTCTATTGTGCCCCTATCTGCTGTTTATGAAACTCCTTCGCCACTGGTGGCGAACACCATTGGCAAACCCAAACCGCAACAGTGCAAGTCCTGCTCTCAACACTCGAATTGTTCCTCATGTTTGAAGACTCTGAACTGTGGATGGTGTTTCGACAGAGACAACCCAATAGAAGGCGTTTGCATGCAAGGAGACTTCAGTCGGCCCTTTGGAAACTGTTCGGTGATGTTGAACACCACCGGCCACGACGAAGCGGAGTGGGCCTACTCACAATGTCCGGATGTGGATGAGTGTGGTCTCGGCCTTCACGACTGCCACAAAGAAGCGAAATGCACAAACACTCATGGATCGTTTAGCTGTCACTGTCGTCGGGGTTATATAGGCGACGGCCGCATTTCCTGTATTCGAACTTGTTACGAGTCTTGCTCTCACGGGCACTGTTCCGGCTCGCCGGACTACGTGTGCAAATGCGACCTAGGCTGGACTGGGGACGATTGCTCAGTGAACTGCGGTTGCAACAACCACTCCACTTGTAACGAACGCATCGGAAAGTGCGATCAATGCCAGGCGTGGACAGAAGGTGAACGATGCGAGCGCTGCCGTCCTGGGAGCTACGGAAATGCAACATCTCTCGAGGGATGCCACCCATGCGAGTGTAATGGCCATGGAAATCAAGATCTTGGCATTTGTGACGCGCGCAATGGCGAGTGCTTCTGCAAGGACAACACCGACGGCTTCAAGTGTGACGTGTGCAATCAGGACTACTACGGCGATCCACGAGACGGCGGCCAGTGCTACTTTCAGTGCGAGAGCCGTGGAATATTGACTTCTGTGGGGAAGCACGGTATTGGTTCGTATCAGTCCTACAAGAGTCCTTGGGGTGGCGCTGAGGTGCGCGAATGCCTGTGGTTGGTGTCGCCAGTGCCGGCAGTGGCCGAGCCCGACACAATCATTCAAATGGAGTTTGAGTGGTCAAGCCTGGTGATGAACTGTGACGAGAACGCGGTGTATATTTATGACAGCCTGCCCGACCTCACCGGCACTAGTCAGCAACGGCAGCTGGTGGGAATCGTGTGCAGCCCGTACACCTCGCAGCGGGTGATTGAAGCTCATTCGGGACACTTGACGGTGCACTACAAGCAAGGAGGCGACAACTTCGGCTTCAACGCTTTGTACAACGTTAAAAACTGTGCGGCCAGGACATGCCTTGATCCACACGTGTGTGACGAAAAGGGAAAGTGCATTTGTCCGCCAGGATATGTTGGTCCAAAATGCGAGGTTCGCATCTGTCCCAACAATTGCAACTCGGAGCTGTCGAGAGGTTACTGCGACGCACATTACGGGCGGTGTCTTTGCACCTCGAATTATGGCGGTCCAGACTGTGGGACTGCCATTAGGAATAATCTCCTACAAGTCACTGAGCTATTCAACACCCTCTTCGTAAGTGACTCCTTGGAGCATTTGAAGAAAACCATTCCTCGCTTCGGTCATTCGTTGAGCGCTGACAAGCGCGGTTCGCTGTGGATGTTTGGCGGTTATTCGCTCTCAAACGGTCCGCTAAATGACATTCGTCAGTTTGACACAAAGAACAACACATGGGTGCAGGTGGCGGTTGAATCCACACCAGACGCAAAGATGCCTCTCGGCCGGTACTTCCACGCCGCCGAGATCTACCTGGCAAAGCAAACGATTTACATCTACGGTGGCCTGTCGCGGTTCGAAAAGAATAAATCATCGCGAACACAAGTCCTGGACGATTTCTGGCAGTTCTCAATCCAAAACCAGCGGTGGGATGAGATAGATTTCTACACGAACGAGCGCCCGCCAGCGCTGGCAGGACACACACTCACATTTATTAAAAAGCACGACAGAGAGTCCCTATTACTGATTGGCGGCATATCCTCTGACAAAATAGTCAACCAGTTGGAGCTGTGGGAGTTCAATTTGGATGCAGCTCGTTGGGAACGGCTGCTGGCCCTCGGCGTGCAGATGCCAGTGCTGTTTGGCCACAGTGCGGTGTACCACGCCACGTCAAATATTGTGTACGTGTTTGGTGGCTATGCCTCCGGCGAAATCCAAAACAAGCTGTATGCTCTCAATCTGCAAAAGATAACGTGGACCGAGCTGCCCGTATTCAGAGAACTGAACAGGCCGGAGAGTAACCTCCCCCGCGGTCGATATTTTCATTCGGCCGTTACAACAGAGAATTATATGATCATTTACGGAGGCCGAACAAAGCCTTACAACGCCAGTGACGTCCTTGTAGCGTACATATACGAATGCAATCAATGGGTGCGCTTGACGGAAGATGTCGACGTTTTGGGGAAGCTGCCGCAGTATACCTTCGCCGAGGGTGTCACCATCGATCAGGACAACAAGGCCATATACGTGGTTGGCGGATGGGATGGTAGCACGCAGAGTCAGGTGATAAAAGTGGGACTTCCCGACGACATCTGTCAGTTTTGGAGTGCAGGGAAGTATCTGTGTCGCCACTACATGGGGTGCAGTTTCTGCAGTGTCGGCGCCGAAGAGGAGACGACAACGTTCTGCTTTTCCGAAGGCAATGCTGATGTTTGTGATGCCGGCAATGGTACGCTGGTGTACAACAATGGCGCGCTGTGCGATGATGCTTGGATGTCGAGGAGAAACTGTTCAACGTTCACAACGTGTACGGCGTGTCTCGCATCTTGGCCAACTCACAACGAAGCGGCTCCAATTTGCCAATGGTGTGACGACTGTGGTATAAAAGGGCGCTGTGTAGCAGCCGGAGGCGATTGCGAGCGTCAAAGTACCTGGTGCACTCAACACACAAGTGTAGGCCTGCTGAGCCTCTGTCCTCAGCCGCAGTGCCACACTTTGCACTGCGAAAGCTGCCTGGCCAATGAATACTGTGAATGGGCGCTGAACGACGTCGGTATCACGGAATGCATCACCAAGGAGCTCGTCGAAAAGAACCAGTACAAGGTGATAGGCAGTTGCCCGCCGGCGTGCAGCAACTTTTCCAACTGCAGTAGCTGCCTAACAACGGAGCGGGAGAACCCCAAAAACTGTAGATGGTCGGCTATGCTCAACGCGTGTATATCTCCGCGGACACAGCCGCTCTTCTGCGCAGGAGGTGTGTGTGGCTTAGTGCTGGACTCAAGTGACATTGAATATTGCCCTGAGCCGTGCGATGTGTATACTCAATGCGCGACTTGCTTAAAGCACGCTCACTGTGGATGGTGTTCGAAGGATGGCGAAAATGGAGAGGGCGTCTGCACGGAGGGCTCTTTGGAGGTGTCATTGGAAAACCAATCGGCGTCCACGTGTGAACTTGTGTATCCGACAGCAGGCAACAGCTCATTGCTCAATATATCGAGCACTCTAACGTGGAACTATGTGCAATGCCCAGCGGAGAACGAGTGCAACAATGGCCATCACAATTGCGACCCGGTGTCGGAGAAATGCGTCGACTCACACTTTGGCTATCAATGCATCTGTGCCGAGGGATATCGCGAGGAGAATGGTTCATGTGCGCCAGTGTGCTCGCAAGGGTGTGTTCGCGGCAAGTGCGTGAAGCCAAACAAGTGCGATTGTTTCTTCGGCTATGTCGGCGCAAATTGTAGCATACAGTGTCAGTGCAATGGCCACTCCAACTGCGAGGGACCTGACAAACTGGACGCGTGTATAAAATGTCACAACAACACAATGGGCGCCCAGTGCGAAAAGTGTCAACCACTGTTCGTCGGCAACCCCAAGGAGGGCAAGAACTGTATACCGTGCTTGGATTACTGCAACGGTCACACCGACGTCTGTGTCAATGCGGAGTTCGATCCGGTGGTATTCAACATGACCAGAGCCGATTTGGAGAAAATTTTACCTCAAGGTCCGGAGGCAAATGCCACCTGCCTCCGATGTAGCAATTTCACCGACGGCAGCCGCTGCGACACCTGTTTAACTGGATTTTTCCGAGGAACAGACGACCTGCGCAAGGAGTGCAGACCATGCCAGTGCCATGGTCACGGAAACATTTGTGACCCGGTAACGGGAGAGAAATGTAATTGCGGCAACAACACGGAGAGTGACGCCACATGCACAGCCGGTGGCGGGAAGAACTCGGCTCAACTTTGCTGGATGGTTCAATGCTCGAAGTGCCGCGACTCATATGCCGGCAACCCCATTGACGGGCATCAGTGCTACAAGCAGATAACCGTGGAGTCGAGAATGTGTTTCGATGCCAAGCCCATTGGTAAGTAGAGAAATAATTAAAAGTGGTCCACTTTAATGGGAATCATTTGTATTTTCAGAGGAATGTAAAGCGAAACCAGCCCCGCTTCGTCCAGGCCAAACAGTATTCTTCGTCATACAACCACGCTTTATGAACGTTGACATTCGCATCCTCATCGACGTGACACAGGGCGAGCTGGATGTGTTCATGTCGCCACAGGACGATTCCTTCATTGTGGAGAACAACGACACATCGGGACATCATTCAGTATTTCTAGACAATCGATACCGATGGGTGTCGCGGTCGCAACTATCCTACCCACTGAACATTGCGCAACCGAAGTACGAAAACGTCACAATAAAAACGATGATAAGCGAGCAGAAACTCTTCTGGACACCGCACATACACGACTGCAAATCGCTTGGTGGGACGGGTTTCTATGTGAAAGACAAACACGCCAGGGAATTGAGTACGCACGTAACGCTTAACCAATGCAACACGCTCTTACGACTGTTCGGTCTGAAGAATCGACTTGTTCTTACACTGCCTCAGAATGCGCACAACCTGAGCGCGACGCGCTTCTTCATAGCTCTACGGGCCAGTGCTGGATCGGATCACAGCTATGGTTCAATCGTATTCCGACAGGATCAACTACATATCGATTTATTTGTATTCTTTTCAGTATTTTTCTCATGCTTCTTCCTGTTTCTTGCGATTTGCGTAGTTGCGTGGAAGGCGAAACAGGCCGCCGATCTGCGACGGGCTCGCCGTCGTCATATCGTCGAAATGCTTCACATGGCCAAGCGGCCATTTGCATGTGTTTTCCTCACAATGTGCAACGACACAGAGAGTCCGATGCCATTTCCCCGTCGCGGCCGAATCAAAGTCCTTTCTTCATCCTCATCGCAGTCGGCCAATCCTCCGATACGGCTGGTTGCCATCGAACCGACCTTCGACAGCTACGCTGCCGTCGGCACTGTGTTTGTCAGTCTACCGGGCAGTCAGAAAGCGCCCAACACTCTAGCCCTGGGATCGTCGCTGATTCTGTTTCCTCGACAATATCCACTCAACGCACGCAATGTGCAACGGAATAGACGTTCCAGCTCGCACCAGCAACTGCCCGTTAATTGAGCACATTAAACGACTGATACTTATTACTAAAGTGAAAAAGGGCTCCTCTCGGAATCTCTGTAGTGTTTTTTTTTTTTTTATTTTATACTCTTTTGAAAGGAGACAGGAATCTTTTTCTTTTTGAAACAACTTTACAACAAGAGGTCTAGTTTACTGTTCTTAACTATAAGTGAAACAAAAATAATAATAATTAAATGAATGTAAGCAACTAACCGTTGAGTGTTATACAAACCCCCCTAAATGTGATGAAACCATTTTGAACTAACCTATAGGTGTTAATAGTCAATGTATAGGTAAATTGTATTTAACTGGTAGGAGAATTAGTTTTGTCAACCGCGGCCCTAGTATTCGCTTAGTTCCTGTACCTGTCGATATGTTGAAATTTTGTGTATAGATTTTGTGTTTCTCGTTGCGTCGAGAGCCATAGCAAATGGTCAATTAACTCGCCCCTAATCGATGTGCTCGAATATAATTTTTTTGTATTATTTTTCTTTATTTTGTTTACAATTGTGTTTTGTTCGATTTTTTTTTTTGGAAGTGGTAAGGTATTTTGTGTAATTTTTGTAAGATATTTTTTTTATAGCCAATTAAATATTATTTTTTAAGAAAAGTAGAAGCGTTATACTTGTAGAGTTTAAGTGCACGAAAAGTTGTGGTTCTGAAAGTGAATGTGAATGGATACAAACTACTTAAAATAACTGTCAGTTATCTATTGCTTGCTCATTTGTTGAAAAAAAGCTCAATTTTGTTTAGAAAAGGTTTTTTTTTGTGAATTGATTTTATCTGCTCAGCTAAAAAGTCCAGTCCAATGGATATAGAAACATTGGGATCTCAAAGGAATCTGATTTTTTGTTTTGTTTTCATATTTTAAATTGGTTGTTTGTTTCTCCCTTGGAATGTACTTTTCAATTTATTTTTGTAAATTACCTATATTATGTAAAAAAAAAATTAACTATGCTATAAGGTTGAAATAAAACTAAGGTATAAAGAATAATGTGAATAAATGTAAACCGTGTGTTTTTGTTTTCTTTCAAACACTGATGGAAACAGGATCTGAGAACTGCTGTTGTGCTCTCTAAACTACTGTTAATTCAGCCTTCAAAAGCTGACAGCACTTTAGAAGTAGGTATTTTATACGGAGGATCATGGTCATGGCAAGAGGAACCTACGTCTTTGTAGAGATGGCAAAACTAGCTGGTAGAAGGTGAAACAGCTTAACATATTGAAGGTTAATGTTCAGCCTGTTTTGGAATCAAAGAAAAAAATTCTTCAGGCTACAATGTGATGATTAACAGAGGAAAAACATCTTCCACTGGTAACTGACGTTTACACGTCCCCTCTTTGAGATTTAAATTTCGCAATGAAGGTCTGTTCCCGTACTTTTTTTTGGCCAGTTTCGGCAAAATGGCAGATATCAAGGAGTGGGGATATAAGTATGAACCACATCAAAACAAAAGAAATTTCCGGAAGCAAATTTAAACAAATTTAGTCGAGTGTAGCGAAAAAAGAGCTTTTCCTTGCGAAGCTGACAAGAATTATGCAATGAAAACCTGATCTAGCGGAAATTAGAAGTCGAATTCTAACCAAAAAGTACAGGAACGAAAGTTTTGCATGACGTTTATTGAAAACATTATGCGAGAAAGAAAAAATAATATTCAAAAATAAACGTCAGTGGGTTTAAAAAAATTTCCAGTTTGCAGACGTTGAAATACACTCGGATACAGTTTAATATTTATTTTTCTTGGCGATTAATCTATTTTTGATTACAAATTTCAGCACTCAATAAACCAAACCGATAAACCAGCCAAGTCAAATTGACTTTTGAGAGATTTGACAGCTAAAGTCAGTTATAACAAACTAGCCCAAGGAAATTTCTTGGGGAAGTGTTTTATTGGGCACATTCAAAAACTTAGTTATCTTAGGTCTGTTCCTTTACTTTTGTAGTAAAAATGGAAAAGACTGTCAAAATGCCTGTGGAAGGAATGAATTCTCTCTCAAAAAGGGAAACTTACGTAAAAGTTAAGGAACGCTTTTGTAGTAATCTGTGCAAAACACAAATGCGAATATTCCACCCAAATGCTAAATAGAAAAACAAATTCAAATCAGCTCTAAATTTTCAGGCAACTGACAGATGTTTCAATTCTTACGCAAAGAGATTTGTTGAGTAAAAAATAGGAAGAGGGGAAATATCTTGCTCTCTCGAAGCCGCTCTATTTTACGAATTTTTCGAGTTAGGGAACGACAATTGAGTAAAATGCGTAAGTTTTCGTAAAAATTCGTAAGATTTAAAAGTAAAGGAACA
Organism: Cheilosia pagana; assembly: GCA_936431705.1. Taxonomy (NCBI): domain Eukaryota; kingdom Metazoa; phylum Arthropoda; class Insecta; order Diptera; family Syrphidae; genus Cheilosia; species Cheilosia pagana. The sequence goes on along the minus strand of OW386170.1, from coordinate 51,313,683 downwards.
GACCCAATGAGTGCGCTAAATTTTGACAGATATACATGATAGACATTGGGCACATTCAAAAACTTAGTTATATTAAGTCGACTAGATTGGTCTGGAATGGATGTACCTGAACGCAAAAACTAGAATGGTCGGGAACGTCACTTTTCCTACGTCAGCCACATATGCGAACTGTCAACTTAGTACTCAGTCACGAATTTCTTGACTAGATTCGCCGGCTACCCCTCCATAAACGTCAACTGACACAGCTGCCCATGTGACCGATCTAGGCCAATCAAAACTGAGATACATTAAGTCAGTCAGCTGTCAGACTTACTAAACTAGATACTTGAACGTCCCCCTTCTCTCTTTAGGCGTTTTTCTTTTTTAGTTCAGAGCTGAGCTCTGTCAAATATGACTGAAATTTGTATGTACATGTGTAATCAGCTTTTTACTCAGGATGCTCAGTCAATTTATTCTGAGCTCATAGAGCGCGCTTTGATCATGCTCTGAACGAAAAAAGAAACACAAATTTGAGCTCCGAAGTCTCTGAGCTGAAAAAGAAACACGAACTTTTTGTATAACAGTTAAGGTTCTCTGAACTAAAAAAGAAAAACGTCTCTTCTACCCAACTTTTGTGTAAAGGAACGAAGTTTGACTAATGTGTTCGAATTCATTATCGTTAGGAAACAGACCTACTGTTACCGCAGTTTTCAGTTATTTTTAGTCTCTCAAAATTGTAAACGTTGTAGGTACTACGAAGGTACATAGGTTAACTTTATTGTGTAAATTCAGCAGTTCAGCACAAGCACAATTGTTGTTATAGTGACAGATTTTAAAAGGCATTTTTACTAAGCTTTAAGGAGTTTCTATAAAGCGGGCTCTACTTTATTAATTTCATTGGATTACATGGTTAAAAATAAAAGTTGTTGCTAGTACTTAACTGAGTTAGTTTTATATTTACTAATCGTATTCAGCTCCTATGGTTATACTCATTTTCCCAGGAAGTACAACGGTCTGATGATACCACTTGTTCGTGTCTAAAATAACTAATAAAATATTATAAATATATTTTACGTCTCCCTTTGCATATGATTTTCATGTCTTACTAATATCGCCTTCATCCACCACGACGTCCACTTGTTTGCACACAAAATAACACTCTGGTGGTGGCATTAAAATCCATTTTTTACTTCCGGACAGCTGAGCTTGCCATGACGGTAAACGCACATTATCGACCTAAATGTTAAAAATCTCTTTTAAATGCGTGGTTGAAACAAATGAAAACGACTTTACATGCATGTGAGCTCCCAAGCCTGAGGTTCCCATAAAAATCCAATCAACCGCGTTGTTTTCCGAGGTCTCCGGAAGGAAGTACGGTCTCCCATAGTGCTTTCGGAGTTCTTCTGCAGTTTCAGGGTTGCAATTACTCCATCCGAAATACCACGCCTTTTTCCTCGAGTCGAAATATTCAGGCGGGTTGTCCAATGCCTCGTAAAGATTTTTGAAACCAGATTTATAGGGGAAAAATTGGCAGTTCAGAACCTTCTGCTTGTGTTTAGCTTGATTGTACGTTTCCCTGAAGTACCAGTAATCAAAAGTCTTTGCGCGAATTGTATTTCCAATCAGTTTTGAGATTAAACAAATATAGAAACGTATAAATGTGTTACCGATAAAGAGCTCCAATTTGATGTCGCGTCAGTGACAACAACGGGAATCCCTGAATACGCGAATCTCTTCTCGAAGTCGTCACGGGAAATTCTTTTAACTTTTTGAACGTTCGAAACACTTTGACAAAATTCACAAGCGAGAGACGGCCTAAACGCTTTTCGGACACTGTCAGGTAAACCAATTAAGCACTGTTGGGAGTAGGTAAGGTACGGCTTGTCGTTTTGCGTCAATAAATTCTTTAGGTTTAGAAAATATTTACCTGAGTGTCCTTCGGAATGAAAGGAAGCGCTAGACACAAAACCGAGACCAAGATCAAAGTTATTAAAACAACTACGTCCTTCTTAAACTGAATGCAGTTGTTTCTTTTAAGTAGCGCCGCCGAAGACTTGAGCTGCCAAGGACTTATTTTCGATTCCTTACACTTTGAGAGGAGTTTCACGAGTTGCAACGAAGCTTCTTCCATACTGGCGTTCGACTGGATTACTCAAATGGCGAACGCAAAATGAGATTTCCATTTCATCGACAGCTTGTAACACCATGAAAAACCATGGTGAAGAAAATCCATCAAACAACCCACAAGCAACCTTTAAATTCAATCGCAGCTATAATTTCACACTTCGCCAGTTCCCTTATCAATTGCTTGCAGATGGGTTTTCCATTTTATCCTTCGACTACAAACAGATGCCTTCAGTCTGTTGCTTTGCAAAAAAAAAAACACTGTTTCGTGTAGTATGTCCTTGCATAGAGGGGTATGCTGCGTTTAGAACAAATAAAAGGATACAATCGCTGTAAAGGATTTAAAATTTAGGGTTTTAAATTTAAATCTACACTGAGTATTAGTAGGTAGGTCATATAAAGTGAAATAAAATAAGCTCACTACTATGAGAAAGAAAGGTTATGTCAAAAATTAACTTAGAGGTTTTAACTACCGATATTATATTTGAGTTACAAAACCAACCAAGAAGCATTAACCTATGCCAATAACGTGTCGCTAAAAAAGTGAATACGCTTTGCCTAAATTAGCTTGTTCATGCCAAATATCGCCCTAACTGTATGGGGGCGTTTTGGATGAGGCCCAGGTCTACCACGGACTTACCACGGACTTACGTTACGGTAAGTTAGGGTTTTTGATCCGATCGCAACATTTAAAGTGAATGTATTACATAATTGAGTTTTAATCCGAGTTTAAGAAGATACCTAAACCTGGGTTCGAATCGTGTCGTCCGTAAACGAGCATTACGTTCACGGAATTAAGTTGGTTTATAAGTGAAACAAGAACAAATTCTGTCACGAATTGCTCGCTCACGGACGACGCGATTCGACCCCTGTTTTTAGTGGGCAGTTAAAATTCAATTGGATTAAACACCAAACAGGATTACAGGCTGAGTTTAAAGGTGAATTTTCTGCATAGGTAGTGAGTGAGTGTTTCTTTCTCGGCTGCGTCATTAGAGCCAGAGAAACTAGATAAAAGAAACGGTACGTAAATAGTGAGATACAGTCCGCCCTCGGTAAAAGTAACCGATGGAAATGTGAGCAGTTGCGTCAATTGAGATTGTGTCTTTAACCGAGTCACAAAAAAAAATTTGCCTTGAATTAGAATTTAAGGTGATGCAAAAAAATGCACCTACGATCTATGTGTGTTTAAAGTTCTGAGAGAAGTAGCTGTAAAATAACTGCCCAGTTACAGTAAAACCATTTACAAAAAAAAACGAAAAAAAAAAATTAAATGAAAAAAGAGCATGGATGGAAAGTTGCGTTTACCGATGCGAGTCACAGTTTTTTGAAAACTTGCAATTACTGAGTCACTTATGGTCAAATTTTAGGTGTTGCTTTAACCAAGGTATTGCCTTTCTCGAGGGTTGCTTTTATCGAGGGCGTACTGTAGTTCAAATTTTCAAAAGTTATTTAGGCCAATTCGGCAAAATCTTTTATCCATTTATTCTGTTATTCTGTTATGAATTTCCATACAAAAATTCGAACTGTAAAAAAACGTTTAAGATCTCTAGAATTGGTATTCGGTGTGGAAAAATCTTTTATAAACTCTGTTATAAATCATAACAGAATAAAAGACAGAATTTTGTGACTTTTATCATAAAAGATTTTATTAAATACAAAGTTTTGGATTGAAATGGATGCGAATATGAAAGTTAATTACGATGATGGTCGATTTCCTGGATCAGAAAATAAGCGATCGCATATTACATATTGGGATTTTCAACAAAAGTCACAAATGTATGTGTACATTTTTTACGTTTTACTGTTTTATTTGCTGCAATTTGATTCTGGCTTTCCAATTGAACCATGGTTGTTTACCCCAATTAATAACCTACCAGAAACGTCACCTCAATCGAATTTTAATAATCGCTTCTTTCCACAAGAAACTCTGAAAATTATTTATGCAATTTTTTATATAATATGGGTTTGGGACAATTTCTTGACAATGTGTAGATCAAGACATAAACAACAAACGATAAAGAAATCGTAACGAATGGCACGCGTTGGATCCAGGGTTCGAGGACGATATGTGTTAAATTTAACATAAGGAAATAACATTTATTTTACTTAATAGGTACATACAAAGATTATTAATTTATTGCACAAATATAGTTTGTAATAATTCAAAACATACCTACTCTTTAAAGCCTATATTTTAATGTTTTATGCTCAAGTTGAAAACAAATAATGAAAACAGCTAATTGTTTTCACAGCTTCGTAAAAGATTTCAATTTTCGAAGTTTTATAACAGAGTTCCATAAAAGTTTGAAACCCAGAATACGATTTATAAAAGATCTTTTATGATTCATAACAGAAAATTAATAACAGAATAAAAGATTTCGCAGAATATAAATAAATAAATATTTTGGCGCGACAGGTCTATGGGACCCAAGGCCTAGCTTCTCACAACCATTCGTTTTGTGTGAGTTTTCAATTTTTGGGACGAATGGAAGGGATCTACAATTTTACGCCGAGTCCAAACGGCTAATTGAAAAGCACATTCATGACAGTTTTACTCGCGGATGTTTGTCAGACGTTCGCGAGAGGTGGCGCAGTGGAAAAAAACCTTAAGATGTAATTTGGCCCTTTCGGGATTCGAACCTGGAACCCCTCGCTTAGTAGCCTAACACACTACCACTGCGCCGACGATTTCGCAGAATAGGCCTGTTTATTAGGTAGGTATTCGATTTTTATTTCCCTAAAAACGGGGTATGCAGCCATGTTAACCTCACCTACTTAAGCTCAAATATCAGTTTTGGTTGAAATCGTTAAAGCCGTTAATATTGGGTTTAACCTAGAAAACTGTAGGCCCAAAAACTCTAAATCCGAAGGTTAAACCAGGAGCAGAGCATGCGTACAGACGAACAGAATCGCGCGACACATTTCTTTGAGTCCCTCTGTCTTCGTAATGTCAGAATAATTGATTTACATCTCGAGTTCGAAATTTTGTACCAATGCAATAATTTGTTTTTTTTCTTACTACGTATGTACCTATACGAGAAAGTTAAAATGTAAACAATCAAAGCTTTTTTCCCTCCACTTTGCTCATTAAAGCCATGATGGAAGTTCAAAATTATAGGTAGGTAGGTAGGTATATAGCAACTGCATAAGTGCTCATTTAAAACCGAAAAAGCCGGCCGGTTTTGCCAGTTAGATAACAATATCTATAAATATCACAGCTAGGTATGTAGACACACGGTGAGAGCTAGCAAATTGTCATCTAAACATTTCTTTGGTTATACAAACAAATAGGTAGTACCTACCTCCCAATGAAAAGATGACACACCACCTAAAGTCATTTATCTTCCAGCTCACCATTGTCGATTTTCGATGACACTGAAAGCATAGGTATGCAATCAATGTCTTAATCAATAGCCGGTATGGTAGGTAGGTATCTATGCCTACTCCTTATGTAAGTATTTATGCAATCCAAACCTTGGTTTACACATTTCTACTCCGCAAAGCGTTCTTCTCCATTCCTTAAATGCACACATCCATTCATACAGAGGTCTACTCTCTACTGTATTCTACTTTCCATAATTCTTTATAGGTACTTCGCACAATATCAAATTAAAGGAAATCGATATTATTCGATTTCACGATAATAATGAGAAAATTATAAAGAAATTTGTATCTATATCCAACGTTGAGCGTTCTTTCTGTCTCCTCTTCGCAGGGCTTGCGTATGTCGTATGAGTTTCATTCTGTTTTGTTTAGTATGATGGAATGTTCGTTTTTTTTTAATTTTTAAAGCTAAAGACGCAACACACAGCGACAGCGTTACAGCCAGTGCATGAGTAATTAATACTGCAAAGATAACAAAAAGCGAAATCGTAACGCTGTGCGAAGATGCTAACTGAGTAAACACAATCATTATCTACATATACACAGATACCTACGTATGCTCTATACAGAAATGTGACTACCCTCACTAATCCACCTCGCGCATTTATCACCTGCTTGATTAGTATAATTAAAGAGAGCAAAATACAAGGTAAGAGACTTTCGAGCCAACTGCCAAGCTTCCATTTTCAACTAATTCTCGACGACCGCTTTGAAGCCAAACCCCCAAGCTTAACTTACGTTTCTCTTAACAAATTTGTAGGTACAGTTGAGACTCGTTCGTAAGAGAGTTCAAGTTCGATTTTTTGCCTTCTCCAATTTTACATTCATACCTGTGCAGCGTATAGCAATAATCGTTGTTTCTTTTTTAATCCGATTGTCACGGCTTCCAGTATTCATACTGAGCTGGCATTTAATTGTGAATGAGAAGCTCAGAACGAAGGTACCTACCTATTCGCGTCGCGGTGAGAGAATACCTGAGAAAGTCTAGTCGGACTTTAGTTGTTATTTCGGTTTGGGTGTGGTAGAAGGTCGGAAAACAGTTGCTCCTCGAAAAAAAAGGCAAAAAATCCCAAAAAAGTCAAATAAGATAACTGCAATCAAGTGGGTCAGGTCAATAAAATAATAAACTTTAAGTGCGATGAGTGATGCGATGAGTGAAAATCAAACCGCACAAAACGGTCATGAAGATATCCGGCTGGCGGAAGGAAGTCCCAAATCGGGAATCATTAACCCAGTGGATTCGAGTGTTGAGGGAAGTGCTAACAAAAGAACATGGGTAAAATTCGATGACGAAACGGAAGAAAAGAAAAACACAACTGAAAATACTTTATCAAATGCACTGAGCGCCACGGAAACACATCAAACATCAAAAGCACCTATAAAAACAGAAACAACAACAGCGACAGTGGTAGCAAACAAGTTATCTCCACCACCACCATCACAGCGAAATGCGGCCAAGCCAGCAGTGCAACAGAGACAGCGTTCCCCAACAATGGCCCCCCCGATAACTACTACACGATCAAAATCTCCTGCGCAGGTAGGTCGCGCTCGCACCTCGCTAATATTTAACTACATATACCTATAATGAATACACGAACGACTTTTGCGATGTGAATTTTGTAGAAAGATAGTAAACAACACTGCTAAAATAGGTTACATAACTTCCATCTACTACGATTGGATATATTTGGTAGATATTCCAACGTCTTCTATCGGTGGCCAACAAATTGTCTACCTAACATTGGGCAAAATTAGAATTTCGTGTTTCTAGGTTAGGCGATGATAAAAATGGGGGAAAAACTAGTGATATGGATAGTTACACATGAATAAAGGTATAGTGTAAACCGAGCCGATGTTGTTGCAAGTGCGGTTTAGGCTAGGCGCTCGGGTGTACCCTCATAACATTTGTAATGGAGATACTCCTGACATTTCACAATTGGAAGGCGGAAGCAGGAAATAAAGCGTACTAGCTACTAGGTGCGTAATGCTTTCAATTTCAACTGTGGATGTTATGCATTCAAGTCTCATGTCACGTGCTGGAGAGAGATTTTCGCTTTTGCCGGAGATCCAATAACGAAATGACCATACCTTATACGAGAAAAGTAAAGTGTACAAGTTTATAAATGTTTAGCCTAGTTACGTAAATGAAAGTGAACCGAAAACAGTCATCAAATCGAGGGGAAACTGAATACCCATGGATAAATGGAGGATGACTGGTTTCTGGTTTCTGTGTTCGAATGCACTTGTTATCAATTCAGTTTAACGCATTCTTGTCACTGTTCATGCTGTGTGGATATGAAGCAACAGCTGTAGAATGACATCGCGTCATGCAAAATGTCAGGTGATAGTAGGTAAAAAATAAGCGTTCCCATATCCAATTTCAGTAATTTCACTTGTAGATGGTTACCTAATCTACACTAATTTCATTAGCTCTTGTTCGGGTTTACTATAACATTACTTCGTTTTAAATTTAGGGATCTTCTCATGAGAGAGTGGCTCAAATTGCCGTTTACGATTTTTCAAATTTTTTTTCGCAAATAGCTTCTTAACTTATTCCATTTGTGTAAGACGCTTATACAATGATGCTGACGCTGAGTATGATGTGATTCACATACGGCAAGGTGTGCTCCTGATTTGCATACAAATATATTAATTTTCCAAATGCGGCTAAGAATTTAAACTTGAGTTACTTATGGAGTGTACATTTAATTTTTATTTAGAGGCAAACTAAAATATGCTAAAGATAATTCAAACAAATACGTAGAAGGTCAACGAATAAGGAACAGATTATGTCATTGGAAGTAGTTTTTGTATTTAAGAACATTTTTTTCAAAAACAATAGTGTTTTTCTTTAACAACTCCAATAGCAACATTTTCTTCCCATCGTTACCTGTTGTGAGCTACAAAAAATAAGGATGAGGTTAAACTTGAAACATGATTGTTGGTAAAGCGTACGCTACTCGAGCTAAATTTTAGCTCCCATACAAAATTCACTCCAAAATTTAGCTTAATTTAAGCGAATCTCTTTAGCCGAGTGGTACGCAGCTCGAGCTAAAAATCAAACTTTTGTTTATGAATGGGGACGTTCAAGTATCTAGTTTATTAAGTCTGACAGCTGACTGACTTGATTGGCCTAGATCGGTCACATGGACAGCTGTGTCTGTCAAGAAATTCGTGACTGAGTACTAAGTTGACAGTTCGCATATGTGGCAGACGTAGGAAAAGTGACGTTCCCGACCTATCTAGTTTTTGCGTTCAGGTTACATCCATTCCAGACCAATCTAGTCGACTTAATATAACTAAGTTTTTGAATGTGCCCAATGTCTATCATGTATATCTGTCAACATTTAGCGCACTCATTGGGTCTGTTCCTTTACTTTTAAATCTTACGAATTTTTACGAAAACTTACGCATTTTACTTAATTGTCGTTCCCTAACTCGAAAAATTCGTAAAAGAGAGCGGCTTCGAGAGAGCAAAATATTTCCCCTCTTACTAGTTTTTACTCAACAAATTTCTTTGCGTAAGAATTGAAACATCTGTCAGTTGCCTGAAAATTTACAGCTGATTTGAATTTGTTGTTCTATTTAACATTTGGGTGGAAAATTCGCATTTGAGTTTTCCACAGATTACTACAAAAGCGTTCCTTAACTTTTGCGTAAGTTTCCCTTTTTGAGAGAGAATTCATCCCCTCCACAGGCATTTTGACAATCTTTTCCATTTTTACTACAAAAGTAAAGGAACAGACCTATTAAATGGGTCGGGACAATTTTTTCAAGCTAAATGTTGACAGATCGCTCTGTTCTGTTGTGTAGAGATATGAGTGATTTTAATGAATACCTCGACGAGTTGTACTAAAAGCTAGAGTCTTTCATTTAAATTAAAATGTGAAGTCCTTAGAAAAAGTTAGCGATGCTAGTTTATTTATTTATTTATTTACTACTAACATTTAAGCCACAGTTGCTCAATTAACAAAATTATTAGTTATTTTACAATTCACTCAATATTTTTTTTAAACTGAATTTTGTTAGGTTAAAATCAATCAGATGGTTGAACTTATTAAAATCCTTGGTCAGGTTATTGATAGGGCCATTACTTCCATAGTTACATCGAGATGTCCTTTGATATAAAAAAAAACTGGATTTCTTGTTATCCTCGGTCTGGTATTGATGTTAATAGAACTTAGAATATAGGTGGAGTTTATGTTGCCGGTCAGGACGCCAAACAGAAATAAAGCAATTGATGTTTGTCTTCGTTTTTTAAGGGGCTGCAAGTTCAGCAACTTTAATCGATTTATGTAGGGGGAAAGATGTCTATTCAAAATTGCTTTTGAATACTTTCAATTCTTGAAATTCCAGATTCGTAGTTCGGACACCAAACCGGACTACAATATTCCAAAACAGGTTGGACTAGAGAAAAGTATAGAAGTTTGGTGATATAGGGGTCTTTAAATCCTTTTGAAAAACTCTTTATAAGTCCCAATCGGTCTTTTGCCTTACTGACAATGGAATCCAGATGGAGGTTAAAGTTGAGCTTCTTGTCAAAGATGACTCCAAGATCATTAAAGTGATTCACACTTTCAATAACTTCATCATCGATGAAGGAAATGCATTTAAAATTTTTCAGGTTAAGCTGCATATAGTTCTCCTTACACCATTCCTGCATACGGTCAATATGATGCTGTAGGAAAATATAACCTTGTGGTAGTATGGAGCAACATCCATCGATATGGAGTCTTGTAGGTTTTGAACAGCTGTTTTTGTGACACTTATCCTACGTCAAAATTAAGCTAGGATTTTAGCTGATGTTTAGAGAGAAAAGTTGGAGAGCTGCTAAAATTTAGTTTAGCTCGACCAGCGTACTAAGCCTAAAGAGCATTGAAACCGTCGGAAGCAACGATCCACCCAATTTAAATGGCCTATCTAGAGTACGTTCTGCTCAAAATAACAACAGGTATATTCCCGTCCTATTTAGCAGTGGGAAAATTACTTTTTCTGCGAGAGGAAACCAAAATCGGGGGGAAATCAGGGCCATTTCTTCTATTTGACACATTGCGAAAATTTTAAAAAACAAATTTCGTAAGGTTTTGAGTTCATATATAGGTACTTCTTATGGCTATTTGGGTAACTTCGATGAAAAGAAAAAGCGACAGCAAAAATGAAGAGAAATAATTGATTGCTTACTGACATTTGCTTCCACAAAACAAACGAAACTCGAAAAAACAAAGATCAACAGTGCTCAAAAAACCTGTGGTTCCAAATACGCATAGTCTAATATTTTTGTTTTTTTTACTTATAAAAGTACATTCGCAAAAATTACTATCGATTTGAATATGGCAAAGTTGTTCCTATATGTATTCCAACAATCCTCGTTTCGATATTAATTCGTTTACAACTTTGCAATTTTAGAGCCCACCAGTCATTTCAGTAGACATCACACCAGCAGTATTAAACACTGAGAGCACGCACGTAAACCTAAACAATGCGTCCACACCTGACAAGCCAATTTCTTCCTCAAACATCACAAATTCAACCAAAAACACCTCAAATAGTGTAGCGTCGCCGACAGTGCCGAAGAACGATGTCTCCATTCCAATAAGTTCAACAATGCGGACCATTGAACTCTCTACTGGCACGGTTCGTGAAGGATTCGGTAAGAGAAACCCTGCGCTTGTAGCTCACCATAAATCTTCAACTTTTGTGATCTTACAGCGAATGGAGACGTTATAGTAACATTGCTTCCTTGTAATACCAAATGGCCGTGGATAACTCCGGCAATATTCCGTCCAGAACTAGTACCGGAAGAACTAATGGCCCAGGGACTAACAGTAAGTCAACACAATTAACAATTAAACACAAACAAACAACAATCAATTCCAGCTAACTGTTGAGGAGTACGTAAACGCAATGGAAACACTGGTGAACGACTACAGGTTCACAATGTACAACATTTGCTATAAACGCGTTTTGGTGTGCTGGATCCTGTTCGCATTTTGTGTCCTGCTATTCATGTTATTCTCAGGCCTCCAGGGTGTCGCTCTGTTTTCACTAGGCGTTGCGTGGCTTTTCCTCAATGCTGCAGCCATATTTTTCTGCATGTGGATGAAACTTCGACTATCACGGGGCTTGGAGAAGTGCCTAGCGCGCGTTAACAAACAGTTGATCAAACACAAAATCCTTCTCGTCCTGGACGACAGAGGAAAGATATCTTGTCACAAAGTGAATTTGTGCTTTTTGTACTTTGATTCGACGCAGTGTGTAGCGTTTTTGAACAATTTCCTAGAACAGACCGAACAAAATGGGCATAACCTTCAATCTGGATGGGAGTCAAAACTAGACTTGGACGTGAACGACATTGTAATCCAGGGAAGCAATCCAATGCGACTGTCTAGGAAACAGGTGAGTCTTTTACACAACGTCCCGTCTTCTTACTTTTAGGCTTTAGTTTTTGTAAGACCCGCTTGCATCTGTGTTTCTTGCTGGTTATGTAGAATTCCTTATAATGAATAATATTTTCCCTATTAGGCAATAGCACAAGAAATTTACCTCAGCTACCTTCAGCGGTGGGGTAAAGATTTCCTTAGAAGGAGATTGGATTGGACCGTCCAAGAAGCGGGTGTTCATGAAACCCCACGCCATCTGCAATCGTCAATATGTCCGTGCCAATATGAAGAAGAGATCCTTCGAAACAAGATAAAGACTCAAAGCCAAAGAAATCAGTGTTGTGGCATCAACTGTTTAGGATGTTGGCTTTAATTTGCGAGATACTTAAATAAACTTTTGTTTTAGTTTAGAGCGTTTTTTAGTGGCATTACATAATAAATGAATGTGAATTCCAACTGCTGGGCTGTGTTTTTCTCTTCGGAATCGAAACTCTATACCTCATTTACTTTTTGGAATTTTTCATTCATTCATGCTTTTCGCGATTTACAGGAATTTGGATGGCGCATATATTTGCGATACGCGTCCCGCTGGGGCAATGATGTTCTGCGTGGTCTACTGGATGTATCTGCAGCTCAACCCGGCCGGCATTGTGCTAAATACATATGTCCGTGCCAATACATTAAAGAGCACTTATCGTGCAAACCTCAAGGCAAGTGAATAATTAAAAATGAATCGATTTTTGGGTATTTTCCACAAATCGATTTGAAATGCTCTAATTAGAAAGCACTTAAAAAGGGTCTTTGCATAGTTTTTTACTTCACTTTGGCAGCAAACGGTTTTATAATGACATTTAAATTAATACTTAAGTTACTGTTGATCTTGCAATTTCGCACATAGTTTCAAAGAAGTTTGCTATTTGATTTCTGTAAACAAAAATTAATATATGGTAATTTTTACAGGATACCCATGCAGTTGCATTGCTTATTGTTCGGATCCTACGTTCCAGAATCGTTACTAACCCGATCACGTGTTTCCCAGGCTTTGGTTTAAATGTGTGCTTGTTAAGTTAATAAATATTACTAAATTGTTTTACCTGAATATCGCATTTATGACCTACTCATATGTAGTTCTTATATTAACTCGTTTGAAGCTATCAAATTAAGGGCATAAGTTGTTCCTGTCGAGCAATACAGTATAAGAGAGCACTATGAAAACGAAAAGGGACCTATATATTATGTTACTGGGTACTGGTCCATAAATGAAGGAAATAGGAAAGAATAGAAGTTAACACCGACGTTTTAAATGTTAAGTTTCAATTTTGTTAACTTTGTTTTTGCTTGCATGACATTTTATTTTATCGAATCGTAAACACACAAGGTCCGTTCCTGTACTTTTGTAGTAAAAATGGAAAAGATTGTCAAAATGCCTGTGGAGGGGATGAATTATCTCAAAAAGGAAAACTTACGCAAAAGTTAAGGAACGCTTTTGTAGTAACCTGTGAAAAATGACAGATAGTTCATAAATGCCAAGTGCTAAATAGAACAACAAATTCAAATCAGCTGTCAATTTTCAAGCGATTGACAGTTGTTTCAATTCTTACGCCAAGAAATTTGTTGAGTAAAAACTAGTAAGAGTGTAAATATCTTGCTCGTTCGAAGCCGCTCTCTTTTACGAAATTTTCGAGTTGAGGAACGACTCAATTGAATGAACAGTTTTGTCGCAGTAATATTTTTGTTAAAAGTGGGGACGTTCAAGTATCTAGTTTAGTAATTCTGACAGCTGACTGACTTGATCTATTTCAGTTTTGATTTCCTAGATCGGTCACATGGGCAGCTGTGTCAGTTGACGTTTATGGAGGGGTAGCCGACGAATCTAGTCAAGAAATTCGTAACTGAGTACTAAGTTGACAGTTCGCATATGTGGCTGACGTAGAAAAACTGACGTTCCCGACCAATCTAGTTTTTGCGTTCAGATTACATCTAGTCCAGACCAATCTAGTCGACTTAAGATAACTTAGTTTTTGTATGTGCCCAGTGGCTAGGATGTATAACAGTTTTGAATAAATACGTAACTGCTATCGAAATAACACAGCGTCATCCCTGATCAAACGACAGCGTACTCATGTAACTGTTCACTTAGGACGAATTGTCAGTTTTGTAAAGTCAAATTAGTGAAAAAAATTGTTGATATTTTCTATTTTGTTTTCTACACCCAAGTTTTTTAATAAACGTGGAAATATGTTTAAGAAAAATAAAAATGCGATTCAGCCACCGACGGCACCCACAGTGGATGAGGTTCTGGAAGATATTGCAACGTTTCACGTAGACAAACCCCTATCCAGTAAATGCAGACGATTGGATACTGGCAACAATCTTACAGAGTGGTGGAAAGCGTTCGAAACCTTTGTAGAAGATGCAGATGATTTGACCTCAATACAAACCGAAATAAATGGATACAAACTGAAGTTAGAATCCTCTAAACTAGATGTCGAAACAAAGTCTAAATTAATTAAAAATGATATCGGCGACAATCTTCAAGCAGTCGCCATAAGTTAAAGTCCCTACGTTTTTATGTTCATTGAATGTTGGCCTGTAATTACGTTAGATTTTGTTGCTTTTAAGTTCGTTGAATTTGGAAGAATAATAAAAAAGATATTGATCAATTTAAAGCAAAGTATTGTTTAATGTTTTCGGGCGAAGGTCTCGTCTATGACGCTTGTTTTCATTAATAGCTCCTAGAATGCAAATGCATTCAATTGGCATCTACACAGCTTAGAAAATATACCCCAGTCGTCTCATCTTTTGGCTCTACGATTAGTCAGTAGGTCGCTTAAGCGGCAAACTTATGGATAGGAAGGTATATCGTGACGTAACAAACAATGCGAATTGACAACGTTGGCATGCCAAAAACACTCATGATGGTTTTTATAGAGAATCCAGCGTCATTTTTTAAAGAACGCCCTATGAAAATTTAATAAAAATGCAGCATTATAAAAAAAAAAATATTCTGTGAGCCAAATTGCTAAAATGTTCTATTCCTTTTGATTTACTGATCTATTTAGAAATATACAACACACTGATGAATTAGGAGCTTGTCATTAAAATGAAAATTGAATTTAGGATGAAACCTCTTGTTTAAAAGTTTTTAAACATTCAGAATATAATATGACGATTTATAAAGACGCATTTATTGAATGCCTGAACTACATCGGTGACGTATACATAAATGGTGAATTACATTTATACCACTAAATGTTGGAATATTTCAATCAGCCCATGCAAATCTTCATTAGGTTGTCAAATTTTCGCGGAATCGGTATAAATTTACTAATTTCTGAATTAGATGATGAAGTATTTAATTAGTTTTTAAATGAAGCAGGATCAAAATTAAACACGCACTTAATTGATTTCGATTTAACATCCCCCATTTTCCACAATCCGCAAAACTAAATACTGAAAACGTTTAAGGTAAGAAAAGACTATAAAATGACCCATTTAACATTTTTTTTAAGGTTATCCATAGATTAGAGTAAAATTCCAAGTTTTCCCATTTATGTACATATATTTTCCATTTACAGATGAAATTATCAGTATTGCTTATTTTCCTATCGTTATACTGCTACTGCGATAGAATATCAATAATCGCGGCCGACAACTCTTTCGAGGACAGTGATTTTGCTGAATTCGAAGACTTCGATACAGATGAAGAAGACTTTAATGGCAACGATGAGACCGTCGGCGATTTTAAAGAGAACGATGAAGATTTGCAACCGAAGGAAGTCCCAGTACTTATTAAAAAATCAGACAATGATTTCGCCACCATGAATGATGATGAAGAAGACGGTGTCGTTGAGGATGACGACAACGAATTTGAACATTTTCAAGATGAAGAGGAATTCGAGGGTTTCGATGGGGGTGATGTTAAAGATCTCCCAACAGACCAAAAGGCACCGGAACCCAAATTAACTGTCGCCAAAATTCCACTTCATTTCAGGTAAGGCATAATTGAATAGGCGCTAATTATATGGGACCTATAAATCATGAATGTGCTTTATCTATGCACATAGTAACTTTTGAAATCAGAGATATGTGTTAGTAATAATTTTTTTAGATAAGCACGATTGTAATTTTCGGAACAGGTTTTTGTAAGAGGGTAAATCTATCCAGGGATGCTTAACCTGTTTCGAAAAGGAAACCAAGTATCAGGCTGACTTGATAATGAGGAACCCTACCTAATCCATTAAATATTTTTCACTTTAAAGAACTCATTGGGACTCCTACTGGATGGAAATGCTCATGTTGGCTGGTCTCATGACGTACTTTGCCAATTTCTTCTTTGGAAAGTCCAAAAACTCAAAATTAGCACACCTTTGGTTAAACACGCACAGAACTTTGTTGGAAGACAACTTTGTCTTAGTGGGTAGGACATTGAACAATTTAATGTTAGATTTCTTTTCCAAACTAACGTTACGTGCTTTCCAGGTGATGATGGGAAAATAGAAAATGAAAATCCCGGACTAAATAAGGAGAGCGAAAGTCTCTACACCTTGTGGTGCTCCGGACGAACTTGCTGCGAAGGCATGCTGGTTGAACTGAAAATGATTAAGCGCCAAGATCTCGTAGCACTGGTAGCTGGTCTGATGAGACCACAACAAGATCAAATTCATATAAAAGTGGAAATCTCTAAAGACGCAATGGATTCGTTTGTTTTCTGTGTTGGCTCGAAGAAGACAGTCGCCAAGTTTTTCAAAGAACTTGCTGATTTGGTGTGTACATATTTGTCTGTGGTCTTTTCACATTATTTTTGAATATTTCCTTGTTTTGCAGAGCAAATTCTGTATTCTAGTCAATAAACCAGAGGATAGATATAATGTACCAAGTGGATTTAGCGTGCTATCCGAGATACCTGAAGCCACATCGGCGTTGTTAGAGTCGCGTGTTTTAGCTGTGCTTAGCAAATACCAGAATTTAATTGATTATATTCACATTTCGGATCAATTCAGTGGACCAGTCCAACAGGAGGATCCGAATAATTTAAAACAGCCCGAAGTAAAGCGTATGCTTATGGCCGGCTTTAACCTACCTAAGAATTGCGACATGGAATCGGTGAAACCATTGCTTGTTTTGGTGTTTTACATAATGGAGAAGTTGAAGTGTTATCGTTTGTCCAAGGATGTAAGTTTCAAACGAGCGATTCAAATGAAACTCGGTTGCTAATGCGTTTTTTTTGTCTAGGGCAAAGCTAAGGCTGAGAAGAACCGTCTACGTGTTGAGGAGGAATTCCTGAAGAGCACCCATGCGGCGCGCGCTGAGGCTGCCGCTCAACGCAGAGAAGACAAGCGCAAGCAAGAAAAGGAACGTGTTCTGGCCGAAGACGACCCAGAGAAACAGCGTCGTTGGGAGCTCAAGGAGCAGAAGCGACAAGCCAAGAAGAAAGCCCCCAAGATGAAGCGGCTGGCAGTCAAATCACTCTAAATGTTCTTTTAGTAATTTTGTCCAAGTAGAAAAACAATTTACCGAATCAATTTAAAAGTGTTTAGTAGTTCAACATTTTATTGGAATACACTGATCGTTGGACAAAAAGCTGATGTGGTTCTTGAGAGTTTTTATTTGTTTCTGCGCGGAATCGAAGCTGTAGGAGAGTGTGCTCAGTTGACTCTGCATCTCCTTGATGACGGCTTCTCGATCTGTTACCGACAGGTAGGCGTTTGCGCGGCATTGGGCCAGTTCTTTCTCGAGAGTGTCTATTCTGGAGCACAATGAGGTCTTGGTCATTTCGAACCTCTCCTTGGTGCTTGTTATTATTTTAGCCGATTCGCTCCGCATCGTATCCAAGTCGTGCTGAGCTTTAAGTAACTCCTCACATACAACAGCCTTCTCTTTGTCGAGTTGATCCGTCTTATTCTGAAGCAGAATCAATTCTTGTTCGTATGTAGCCAGTTTTTGGCTGCAGTCGGGTTTGTCTTCTTTCGTAGTAACTTGCTCCTTGAGGGTCTTCAGCTCTTTGCACACTAGTATCAGTTTCCCTTCCAACTCTTCCCTATTCTTACATGCAGAGGCAAGTTTAATTTGCTCATTTTCCAATAGTTTCGGATACTGGGACAGTTCACTAAGTTGCTCTTTGAACTTTGCCTTTATGCGCTTGACCTCAGCTTCGATTTGACCTTCAATGCATTTGTTGTTCATGTCGATTTTCTCGAGCATACACTGCTGCTCTTCGACCTTTTGTTGTGCATCGAGGTATTTTTTGCGGTAGTCGTCGAGCTGCTCAGCCTGCTCCTTAATGATGCAGGTGTACTCGTCCTGTTCGTCTCGCAGGTCGTTGACCTTCTCGCGGAGCAATTTCAGCTCAACTTCATCAACACCGTCGGGTTTACTCCCATTTTTACTACCGCAGTAGCTTTTTTCCCGGTTTTGAAACTCTTTCAGCTGATGCTCTTTCTTGGCATAGTTTACGAGTAGTTTAGCGTAGTCTTCTTTAAGCTGCCGCAAGTCCTTGGCCTTTCTATTAATCGATTCCCCTTCGTTTCGAGTTTGATTTCTTTGGCAAAAGCGTTTTATATCCGCCTTAAGCATATCCACAGTGCCCTGCATTTTCGAAATTTTATCCTCTAAGCTCTCTCCCATGCCACAATGTTGATCTGCCCTTTGACTTCGGGTGCACTTCTTTGTCTGCGCACTTTGTCGATGCAGTTCCCGCTGTAGTAGATGGAGCTTGTTGTTCAGGCATTCTACCATTTTGTCCTTAAGAGCCATCTCTTCAAAAAGCTGGCATGTTTCGCTGTCTAGATCATTGTCTGCGGGACACGAATGCTTTTTACTTTTCAACCTTTTACAGCAAACGTTGCAAATATCCCTTTTTTCATCCGAAGCATCCTGACGCATTATTCCCAAAGATCCCATTACATTGCAATTCCCCGTTCGTGGGTATAGATCTTCTTCGAAAGTTGTCACTATCGGAATTTCATCCCACAAGTGGCTTGGATTTTCGTTTTGCATTTCAATTGCCTTTCGCAGCATGCACTGCAGTTTAAGGTTTTCATTTTCAACGCATGCTCTTAGTTTCTTAATTTCCCGCAGCTCGCACTTTGTCAAACCTGGCCTATCACAGCTTCTCATAATTTGATCCTTGAGTTCATCCACAATCTTGTTTTGAGCCTCGATTTCTTTAATCAACTGCAGATACTCAAGTTGATGCTTCTTTTTGTCCATCGCACTCATTCCAGTAACAGAATCGCTCTAAAAATGCGGTCGTGAAACAAAGGAAGACGAACTAACTTACTATAACATTTACCTTCTCGGAATCTTCATCCTCGATCATTTCATCCATCCCCATTTCCTCCGTCAAGGGTTCCCCAGCCGTTTCGAAAAACGCTGTTTCATAGTTTTCCTCGGTCATATCTGCTGCACTTTGCACCGGTTCCATGATTTTATTTCAATTCACTTAGAGGGAAGGTTTTTTTCTTTTTACGATTGTTTTTTTATGTTTTCTACACCAATGGAATTTTGAAAATAAAAAAGTTTTTTGAGGAACTTTGAATTTTGTGAGCGGCACTAGGAATTTGTTCGATATTTTCTGTTTCACTGAAAAGCAAAAAATGTCTGGGCGATGTAAACAATAATATTTTCGGATTAGCAAAGTAAAATCGATAACAAGTAGTTTTCAATAAAGTGCTGCTAACTTTTGGGGTAAGGAAAGCGCATCATAAAGCTGTGTTTCACCAAGAGTTGTTAGATCTAGATTTCTTTCTAACCTTCCTTTGCAGTTGTTCAAAAACGGCGGAAGTTCAGTCATTAAACATAAATGTATCATTAATCCTATCCACATCTTTTCGGTTTGTCCAATAACCATAAAATTAGTCAACTCGGAAGAAGTGTTCCTGTGTTGTTTTTGACGGGCTTTGGAGGAGCTGATTTAACAGCGAACTCTACGAGCTGTACAGCGACATCCACCTGATCAGAAAAGTACACATCATTCGTCGAAGATAGCTAAGACATGTAAAGCGAATGGTCGCCAACGCTCCGGCCGATTCCAACTCGGAGGGAAAACGCAGTAGTGGAGAGGAAAAGGGACCTCAATAACCAATTTGGAGCGCGAAACTGGACGCAGCAGTTAGCCAAAGATCGCGCTAACTCGAGAGGCATTCTGGTAGGTCCAACTGTAGCGCCATCTAAGTCTATTTGTGCAGCAGCAGAAATTGATACAAGCGCGATTCACACAGCCAGATTAAAAGATTAAAAAACTCTACCAGAATTCGATAAGACATCAAGTACACCGCAACCGAATTACCGCTTTAGGGCAATACTTACTTTACTTACTATATCCCTTTGTGGGTCCTAAGGCCTCTACAACGCGGTTTCTGACAATGTGCCTCAGCTCTCCGCAACTCTTTCCCAGTTGCCGTGCTTCCTTCTCGACTGTTCTACGCCATGTTCTTCTAGGACCGCCGCGTATCCTGCCATCCTGAGTAAGCGGATTCCATTGCATCGCGTGGTTAGCTATGGACCTGTCACCTTTTCGGAAAGTGTGACTAATCCACTGCCACTTTCTTCGTTGTATGGTTGTGCCAATAGGTTCTTGGCCGGTTCTCTCATAAAGTTGTTCGTTCGAGATACGGCTTGGCCAAAAAATCCTTAAGATGTTAAGCAGGCACCTATTAACGAACGTTTGCAGCTTTCTTGTGATAGTAGTGGTCACTCTCCAAGTACCACATCCATATAGCAGCACGGACTCAACGTTGGAAGGAAACAGTCGTAGCTTGGTGTTTAAGCTAATTGCATTACTTCGCCAAATTTTGGATAGCATCCCAAACGCAGACTTCGCTTTACCTATTCGGTTGGCTACATCCAGTTCCCAAGGTATTGGAAACTCTCTACTCTCTCAACCGTTTGTCCAGCAATGCATACACGAGTATGAGTTGAGGAGTTCGGTGTCAGGTTGATCATTTTTGTTTTTGCCGAATTAATTTTCAGCCCTCTCCACATTTGCTGTCATTTGATGAAGGTCCATTATTCTGTGAGATAGTAGGCATACATCGTCAGCGTAGTCAAGGTGTTTGAGTTCAGATGCAAGAGTCCATCGAATACCTCCATTTCCCATCGATAAAGCCGCATTTAGCACATCGCTGATCACCAATAAAAACAATATTGGTGAAAGAATGCAGCCTTGCCGAGCCCCACTTTAGACTTCGAATTCTTCGGACAGCTTTCCTCTGTGCAAAACGTGACATATGGGTCCATCGTACGTAGCCTTGATAATTTACGAAAAATTCTCCGATTTTATTACGATTCGGATGATTTTTGCTTTAAGGTATTCTTCGGAACATCTATTCGGAATATTTCTCCGACAGTTTTGTAACGCATATCGGCGAATTACGTTGAAGTGCGATGAAGTGCATTTTTTTCTTCAATTTCTGACAGCTATGTTCCGATATCCTCCGACAGAAATTGGTTGCGGGATTTGCTTACGATTTAGATTTGAACCTCCGGCAAGGTATGCGTTGCGGAGAATTTTCCGTTCCGACGGATACCTCGCTAGGGCCGATTATCTTAGCCGCAGCAGGCAGCACGCAGATGCCTCTCCAGTTTTCGCACTGCATAAGGTTGCCTTTTTTAGGGAGCTTGACGATCATTCCATTCTTCCACTCATCCGGAAAAATCTCGGCCTCCCAGATTCTCCCAACAAGTGGGAGCAGTAGCTCAGCCGATGAAGCTGGCGCAGCTCGAAAAAGCTCTGGGGGTATGCCATCAAGTCCTACCGCCTTCTTGGTTTTCAGTGCTTTGATCGCGGTAATGATCTCTTCCTTACTGGGAGTAGTGATGCGTATTCGGGCATTTCCTTCCACGGACTCCTCAGCCTGACTTGGGTGCATATTGCTGGAGAATACTCGGTTCAAGACCGAAGCAAAATGCTCCTTCCATCTCTTGAGCTGTTCCTCATCCGATATGAGCAACGAACCGTCTAGGCCTTTCACTAGGTGTTGGGGCAATAGGTACGTATAGTATGGAGGAAATGAGAATTTCCCGAAATTCTTGCGTGTGAATTGGACAACTCTTAAGTTGTTTAAGTCGAAATCGAATTTTAGCTGCATATCAAATATGTATTCCGTCCCAACGCAACGCAATACCAGTTGCGTATGTCATTAAGCACACAAATTGTACTCATCATCAGCATCCTGATTCGCGAGTATTAATTAAGTTTATAGATGTTTACTCATAGATATGTATTTAAAGATCGACCTCTACACACTTTAAATACTACAAGCACTGATTATTTTGTCAAATATCTAATAATAAATTGTTGTGTTTATTAAATTACGAGTATTTGTTAAATTTTCTGTTAGACTTGCTTGTTGTGTAGGTAAATGCGCCATCTATATTTTACCACGGGAGTATAATTTAAGTAAACTTTACAGGTACATAAATTCGAAAAATGGCACTGTCCCAAAGTGGAGACTTTGTGAGTACTTCCTTTTACGAGAAGACGAATTTCTCAATGTTCGATGATGCTCACGGTGGTCTTACTTCCCGTACAGCAGAGGGAGACATTTCTCTTAGCCGCGATTATTGCAAATCAACCTCCCTTCGCTTGAACAAAACCGGTAAGGCGAAGCAAATAATGCGAAACGCGCTGAAAGGCAAGAATAATGCCGAAAACGGTTCTTGGAAAAACTCCACCAGAGATTATTCTGCAAACGAGGATATTTCATCTGCAAGCTCATGTACCCTGTACCATTTCGAAGACAACGACGATGACTCTTCGGACAATGCCTTAGAAAGAAAGTGCACTCAAGTGTTTCGTTCACAACAAACACCTGAAGGGCAGTCACTTTTAAAACTTAACAAACGAAACAAATCCCGACAGCGAGGTTACCACGATATGGGAGACAAGGAAAATATACCCAATGCAAAGGACGGCAATAAAGAGCTGAAACTGATTCTAAAAACTTTGAAAAACATATTTAAATCTCCACCAGTGGCTTCAAGAGACACAGGCGAGTTAAAAAAGCTCTACGCAATTGTAAAAACCCTCCAAGAAGAACAGGAAAAATTTCGGAACCTAATAAAAGAGCAACAAGATCAACTGAACAATTTAAATTCAAAATACTTGCAGGCTCATAACATTGTGCAATCGCAAAAATATGAAATAAAGCAGCTCCACACCACCAACGCACAGCTGGAAAACGAATTAAATGTGAACATGAACTCCTTGCAAGAACAATTTAGGAACAAAATCCGACAAGTCTCCCACCTGCCAGGAGCCGCAAAAGCAGATAAAGCGAAGGCTGACAAGTTGAGCAAGGACAACGCTAGCCTGGTATCTAAACTTCAGCAGGTAAAGCTGGAGCTGGCTGAAACCAGGGCAAAACTAGAAGAAGCAGGTCATAAAAGGATCAAGACGCTGAACAGGTTAAAAGCAGCCGAACGGGATTTGAAAATATTTCGAACTCAAAACACGGTTCTTAAGACAGAGAAACGATCACTGATCGAGGAATTGACGAAACTGAAAGGACTGAATGAGGATTTGAAAGCAACAAGCTCGAAGAACGTGTGCCGGCAAAAGGAACGCGGCGAGACTAAGCAGCGTCTTCTTCGGAAAAAGATTGTAGATCTCGAAATGGAGCTCAACCAAAGACGAAACTCAACGAACGTCCTTGTGGAGGAACGCGACAAACTAATTGCAGATCTTAACATGAAGCTGAGTACCCTAGTGCATAATTTCGAAGTATCCCAAAAGCACATTCGCATTCTGAGGCGGCACATTTATTCACTGTCGGGTGCTCAAGCTATTCCCGCAAAAGTCACTTAGAAAAGTAATTGTGCCTGCTCTTAGGAGGGACTATTGATAGTTCTTCCTAAGATCAGGCACCTACCGCGCAGCAGTTGAGCTGCTTCCATCCTTAACGGAAATGATTTGAGCATTTTCATACAGTTTGCAGCATTTTTACCGCACCTTTTAATACCGAACGCACACTAATAGAGTTCAAGGTCCGATATTGAAAGGTGTTGTAAATATTTTCGCAAACTCAATCGAACTACGTATTTCGCGGCATGTAAACACAAATCAAACGCGTTGTGCCCACTTCCCAGAAATAAATTACGTACACCTATTTCTTGTGCAGAAAATTTGAATATTGGCACTTTTATTTTTTGGAAAGCACCGCCAGTACTAGCCAGAGCCACTAGCCAGCTGTGCTGTAATGGAAGGCAGAGAAAAATCACTGTGAGTTTTAAAAATAGACTGGCGCAATTTGTGAGAGCAGAATATGAAAAGCGTATTATAAAATACCGGGCAGTGGTGTTTCTGCTTGGGAAAAGCAAACTCATGCTGAGCAAATTTTAATCAGTCAATAGGTAGGGTTGAAATGAAATTAATACAGTGGTGGTAGAAAAGATTCTTCCAGTTGTAAAATGGCATTGCAAACTGGTGGTAACCAAATGTTTGTTTGTTCTTAAGGTCGGTACGCTGTTCGAGTGAAGTGAAATTTTCACTCCTCCCCAAAAAGTGCTGTGAATTTGAAACTGACATTTTCACGCTGAAGTGTCAAAAATTTAAAGCGACGGACAATAAAAGCCAAGTGAAATAGCTTAACTAACGTCCCCTACAAATTACTTTTTGAACAACTATTTTTCACTTGAACAGCGTTCATTTTTGACATTTCGCAGTGAAAAATTTGTATAAAAAATTGGATTTCACGTGAACTGCGTGGCAGCCTTAACGGTTAACAGCTGTTGTCAGTTGATGGCTTTGTAACCATGAAAGAATCCCATCCACATTTGTATTTTATATTGTTTTTTGAATGTTACGGCGCACAATGAATATAACATGAAAAATGCAATATTACATGTAACGTAACAGTTTTTCTACTGAGTTTATTCATACGTATCTGGGTTCGAATCATCCGTATGCGAGCACCACGTGAGGGAATGTTTTTTTCTTTCATGTGCAAGACCGACTTAATTCCGTGAAGGTATTGCTCGTTCACGGGTGTGGCGAATCAGATATCCTCCGTAAGTAGAGAGGTGTGCATTGCAATATAAATGACCGCAGTTTATGAAATAAATAGGGACCCAGACCTACTTTATTTCAATCATTTTGGCGTTTTAATTATTAGCTTAAATTAAAGAGATATACAATTTAAAGCCCCTCTCCCCACGGCTTTTTTGGGAAGCTTTTTGTTAGGATAGATAGATAGGATCTACAGATTTATGCCGAATTCGACTGTATTGAGAAACTTTCTGAGGACGCTCTGATGTTTGGTTGTATATTATAGGTCTGTTTCTTTACTTTTGTAGTAAAAATGGAAAAGACTGTCAAAATGACAGTAGAGGGGATGAATTCTCTCTCTCTCTCTCTCTCTCTCAGAGAGGGGAACTTACGCAAAAGTTAAGGAACGCTTTTGTAGTAACATGTGAAAAATTACAGATAGTTAACCTACCAAAATGCCAAATAGAGCAACAAATTCAAATCAGCTGTCAATTTTCAGGCGACAGACAGTTGTCTCAATTTTTACGCAAAGAAATTTGTTGAGTAAAAACTAGTTAGAGGCGAAATATCTTGCTCTCAAAGCCGCTCTTTTTTACGAATTTTTCGAGTTGAGGAACGACAATTGAGTAAAATGCGTAAGTTTTCGTAAAAATTCGTAAGATTTAAAAGTAAAGAAACAGACCTTATATGTAAATTGAGTTTTCCACTTAGCAGTTCACTAAATTAACCACTACGCCTTTTTAATCTTTATATAATATTTTTAAACTAAAGGCAAACCCCAACATCAAGAATATTCGTGCCAAGAAACAAGTTTGCGATTAAACTTGATAAAATAAAAATGTCGCCGGATTCCACTTCGATATTTTTTGTTCATAATTATGTCGAATGTGTTTACTAAGGGTTGAGTGTTTACAAATCTTCATCAAAAGCTGCAACTAGAATATAAGTATAAATATAAACAGGCTGACCATTTGGGTCACTTAGAAATACTTAACTCAATCCCAAATATGGACATGTTCTGCTCCATCCCCGACACTATGGTTAGGGAATACAAATTTGGGAAATCATTTGAGGTACAGATATTGGACCGTGCAAAATGGGCGGAATCTAGACCCAAAAAGTCTGGTTTTGTATACTGACGGATCGAAAATGGAGTCTGGAGTAGGTGCTGCTGTCCTTGGATCCAATACCAAGGTCTCTATAACTATGGGAAAGAGTCCCACTGTTTTTCAGGCTGAAATCCACGCCATTGAGATATCTACGCTATTCTAAACTCAAAAAAGGGTATTAAGGGCGCTAAAATACAATCTTCTCTGATACACAAGCATCATTACAGGCCCTATCGTCCAACACGTTGGACTCATATACAGTGAAGTGCTGCCATGAGATTTGAGATTCGAAGAGATTTTTTATTCTATATTTCCTTCCGTAAGTTACAATTATTATGTTAAGGAGAGTAGCAGTCACTTGGTTGGAACTATAAACTTTTATTTTGTATTTTAAATACTATTCGGGGGGAGCAGACTTATTTTCTAGCAGGGATTTCCTTTATGTGGATTTGCCATGCGAAACGAGTTATTTCAGCGTTCAGCGTTAGGACTACGCCATACGCAACTCAGATTAAATTATGCATAATTTCCGACAAGTCATACCGCCACTATCTAAAACTTAGAAGAGGGGTCGGGGATATTCACTTTCATAAATTATAGTTCTGAATGCGAAACATCTCAAGGCCAACTTCTTCAAAGTCTTCTATTACCGAAGTATCCAAATAAAAATTAATATTTGTTTTATACTTGCAAAAAAAATTAAAACAATTCATAAAAAAAAAAATAAAAAACCAAATCGACTAATAATTTTCAGCACCACTGTGTAGCATCATCTTATGTGTCGACACTTTGGCTCTGACCGAATTTTATTGAAAATCAAAATTTAAAAAATCTCAGTGTGTTTCGATGGACTCTCCCGTTCTACGGCCAGTGCGAATCGGATCGAGAACAAGCGAAAATGCTGTGCTTCTCCGATATTATTTTTCACTGTGTCCTCGCCCTGGTGGTGTCGTCGCGATCGATGCTCAGTGTGGGGGCACACGGTAGCGATACAGATAGTGATTACGAAGTAACATCGAATACTTGTTGGAGTACAAACGAATGCCTAATCGCGGCGAATCTACAATTTCTGTCGGGCAACGTCCTACCCATAACAGTCAATTGCTCTGCCGCCGAGAAAATCGTCGACGAAACAGCCAATAACGTGCTGAAACGTCGCTACGAAAATATAAGCACCGTCACGCTAGACGGATGTGGAGCAGCCTTGAACGCGAATACATTCGGTTTCGAATACATTCCCAATTGCGGCAAGATAACTACGTTGAACTTGAAGAACTTCCATTTTGACGAAATCTATGAGATCATCTGTGAGTCTGGGACAGTGCTGCAGAACGTCATCTTCGAACATAACGAATTTGCGAGAGTCAGTGACACTAGTATTGCCAATCTCAAGGGAGTGGAGATCTTGCATTTCTATAATAACAATCTAAGGCATATCGATGGGGAGGCATTTAGGGGATTGCAGCGACTGAGGGAGATACGGCTGGTTGAGGAAGGGAATCTTCGCATCCGGTACGCAAACATGTTCAAAGATCTGCTGCGCCTGGAGAGACTCTATGTTATCAATGTCGATAGAGTTACAAGTGAACTGTTGCTCAACCTGCCCGTGAACTTGGATGAACTTGCGATTGATAAGGCCACCTTCGAGGGCGAACAATTTATTGTTAATGCTCCCCCAACTTTAAAGAATCTCACAGTTACCAACTGCGGCCTCTTGTCCGCAACCATCAAGGGACATGAAATGCTTGTTTGGTTAAATTTAAGCGCCAATCTACTGAAAGACTTCTCTTTGGAAAATTGCACACATTTGCAAGTTTTGGATTTGAGTTCAAATAATCTGACGCACCTGCCACATCCGCAATTCGCCCAGCTGCCCCAGCTGGACTGTGTCTATTTGCAGAAAAATAAACTGAAAACTATATCGATGTCGATTTTCGAAAGCTCTCTGACTCACATGCACTCGATTGATTTGCGGGGTAATGACTTAAGACACATCGATGACATCACTGACACACTTGCGTTGAGCACGCATCTGCGTATCCTTATAGACGGGAATCCCTGGAACTGCATCTGGTTAGTGAATGTCTCCTACAGAATGCCAGAACAGTACCGGGTCTTTCGCTATGAGAAGTTCATTTCGAAAATCAATGTGAACGGGTTGGAGTGTGTGACCTATCCGGCGGATAGCAGTCCCGATTACCTAATTAGTGGAAAGAAAAACTCTACTCCGTCGTTTACTATCGTGTATGGAGGACCGAGGGAGTCTAAGCGAAATCAAAAGGCGGAGGCTTTGGTTATAGTGTTTATGCTTCCGCTGGGAATAGCACTCTTGTTTGTCTTGTTGTATCTGTGGATAAACTGCCAGAAGGTGTTCCACTGGTCCTATTATAGAAATCTACCCTTGATGCGGGGGTCCGCGGAGCGATTTGATATAGTGCGACAATTGCCGCACAATAATACCGCCGTGACGCTAAACCAAGGGTACGAGATCCCGTTGACTGGGTGCAACTGCACCGACCACAGCAACAAGATCTGCAGTAAGCTGAATCTCACTTACGAGGAAACGCCACATCAAAACGCAGCAAAGATCTACGAGGAAATAATCGACTACACCAGCAACACTGGCAATTGCTACTACGATCATCTCAAGTACGTAGATCCAAATGCCGCCGATGCCAATGATATTCACTCGTAGTGGAACAAAGCTTGTATTTGTGTTATATTATTTTTGTACTTATTTATTTTTACCTTCTAGTTTCGCAATAAACTCGATGTACTTAAAAACTGTTTACACAAGGTCTGAATAAATTTCATTTGGTTTTTGCTATTTTGTGTAATATAAACTTATGCATATTGAAATCGGTTAACAACAAAGGTCTGGGTGTGATTTGCATCAATTCCCTGTTTTCCATAACATAAGCCATGTGCACATAAATTGCATATTTTTTGTGAAGTTAGCGAGGTTAGGAGGAGGGCAGTAGGAAAAAGTTGTTCAAGAAACAATTCCATTAGTTTATGCAGATCGTACCTTCGCTCAATGCGAATGCAATACCGTGCGTAACTAATTTTGGGTGTGCGGTGGCATACGATATGGTATAAACTGCAACTGATTGAAAGAACAACGTCAAAGAAGGTCTCATGGAATAAAAAAAAAACGTCATATCAGCTAATTTCTCGTACTCCGACCACAAAGTTAAAGAAAAAGCTCCGAAAAGCCAACTGGGGCGGACTAAACAGCTTCTTTAGGAGCTTTAACTGGTCGTTATGCTTCCTCGATAACGACGTGGATGCCGCCGCTGATATGGTGTCAAACGTAATCACCTTAGGTATGAAATCCTTTATTCCTAATAGAATAAAGAGTATCAAACCAAAAGAAAACGCGTGGTATGACTCGAGCTGTAAAGGTCTTACAAGACCAACCCAACTGAGGAAAACCGAAAAAAGTTCAAACGAACCAGAAACGACTGCAATGCCCATATAATTCAAATTCACATATGACCAAAAGTTGAGGCAAAAAATACTAAAATGTCCCAAGGGTAGGTAGTAAAAACTTCTGGCCATTTGTTAAAAACATTAAGAATTCGACCTCTCCATCAATCAAAACGCTCATTCACAATGACATTCCAGCTGTCAGCTCTCTAGACAAAGCTAATCTGCTAGCTCAATGCTCCCAGATTGCACTTTGTCTCCACCTGTACTTGATAGCGTCGAATTTACCATGGGAAAAATCCATTTTCGCACTCGTTCATTTGCAAGAGTACTTTACGATCTCAACATAAATAAATCCGCTGGTCCAGACTGTATCTCCCCGTCGTGTCGTTCTGAATAGGTGTTATTCTTCGCTGGCGTAAGAATTTTCATCTGTCCTATTCTTCTGGACTCTTTCCGAGTAGGTGGAAAACAGCATTTGTCCAGCCCGTCCCTTAAAAAGGCGAATCTTCTTCTCCCACCAATTACCGACCCATAGTACATTCTTTCTGAGGTCATGGAAACGCTGATAAATCGTCAGCTTATGAAATATCTTGAATCACGAAAACTTCTTAATGACCGGCAGTACGGTTTTCGTGGCAACAGATCCACTGGTGATTTGATGGTTTATCTCACCGAAAAGTGGAACCAATCTCTCCATCACTCCGGTGAAACGAAGATTGTTGCGCTTGATATTTCAAAGGCATTTGACAGAGTTTGGCATCAAGCTCTTTTGTCGAAAATGCGTGCCTATGGAATCGATGCGTCTCTTATTCAATGGATTAGAAACTACCTTTCTGGCCGTTCAATTCAAGTTGTCTTGGATGTATCAAGTCTGAAATTCACCATTTAAATGCTGGTGTTCCCCAGGGCTCAGTTTTGTCTCCGACTTTCTTTCTCATTTTTATAAATGATCTCTTGTCTGTAACTTCTAATTCAATTCCCTCTTTCGCTGATGACAGCACCCTCAGCTTCTCAAATTTATTCCAGGACTCACGTCCTTGCTCTTCGGCCGTAGAACTGGAACGACAACGTATGTTAAGCTCATTAAATTCCGACCTTGACAGCATTTTAAATTGGGTTTCAAACATTTTTTAGAATTTAATGCTTCCAAAACACAATGCTGTCTCTAAAGCGAAACCCGAACCTTCACCCAAATTCAGCGAAATTCGAGGTTTCCTCAAACGGTGCAAGAAATAATTTACCCCTTCTGATCTGTAAGGCGTTCATTCGCCCTAAACTTGAGTAGAATTCTCATATCTGGTCTGGTGCGCCAAAAACCACACTACACCTACTGGATAGGACCCAAAATCGGGCGATAAAACTTATTGGAGTCACGAATATCGCGAATTCAATAAATTCGCTTGAACATCGCTGAAATGCAGCATGTCTCTCACTGTTTTATCGCTTCTTAAACAAACAGTGCTCAACCGAAATCGCCAGCTGCATTCCGCTCCTTCAACAATTCAACCGCAATACTCGTCATGCTAGGAATGCCCATCAGTTTACCATTCAGCCTATTTTCGGTCGTACTATGAAATATAGAGATTCTTTCATAAGTCGTACGACACGAATGTGGAATGCCTTACCTAGCTCAGTACAATTTACATTTAAGACCAATGTGCATATGTGCATCGGAATCTCCTATCTTCCTTATCCCAATTTCCTTAATGCCCGCGCTGTGTATTATACACTATAAGAGTAGTCATAACCTCTTTAGCGCGTGTTGATTATAAAAAAAAAACGTTAGTAGCAACAACCTTTTCTTCTTGAATGACAGACATGATAGAAGTCTAAACTCATAGCGAGCGACCGGGTTTGAAATAAAACGATTTATATGTATTTCTTTTCCAATGCAAGCGTTTATATATTTTGTTCAATTTAACTTTGATTAAAAAATGTACAACAAAGCAAAAAATAAATAGCTATGCGTTTGCAATACAGGTAAATATAATGATCTTACATTTTACGTAAAAAAAGCACATACCCTATAGAACATTTTTAGGCCATTGAATATCGTGATATTTATTTATTTAGAATAACAATAATATGAAAAATTACTGTGGTTTAGGTGGAGCACCTGGCTCCCTCTTACGTCTAGAACCTAGAATAATCGTTTGAACAATAACATTCGACTTTGTTCGTGTTGATTTGCACACGAATTTTGGCTTTGGGTGTTCGGTTTTGGCACCTGTTTCAAAATGCACAGTCTTGATATTGCTTTCGTCACCTAAGATATTCTTTTTACCAGTTACCAGTATCGATGGTTTTGACGTCAGATCGCCGACAATCGATTGGTTAACATTGGCATTTTCTACAAAGTTTTTGGCACACACTTTTGGCATATTTTCAGTTTCCAAAGGAGAAACGAATACGTTTTCCTTGTCTTCTTCATCAGTCGGTTTGCCTTTACATGGCAGATTATTTATGTGTTGCTCTAGTGAATCTGTTGATTCTATTTTTAGCAGAGCTCCTTCGCTCTTGCAAATGGGACTGCCATTTGGTGATTGTGGGCATTCTGCCTTGACAATACTACTCAACCGCTGTTGGGCTGTACACTCTTCTGTCGGCGCATCACATTTCTCTAGTTTGATTGCTGCGACATCCATTGATTGGGGTGATTCTGGAACTTCTTCTGTCTGGACATCATCATCGTCGTCCAATACAATTACCGAATCTCGGTTTGCTACAGATTCAACAACTTTCACGATTTTACAATCATCCGCTGAAATTGTTTGCTCTCTTAGAGCCCGATTGCCCAAGCTTAAATTGGGTTTGACATTCTCTAGTTCATTCGCTGTGAATGTTACATCTCTGTTGGTAAACGTTTTAAATTCGATCTTGTTGTCTGTAAGCAAGCCCTCACGGTCAATTACAATACATCTTGTCTTCAAGGCTTCAAATCTCCACCTGTGATTAAAATATTTTAAGCATAACGTATGCCAAATGTATGACACTATTTACTTAGCCAAATCCTGTTGCGAGTTTCGCAGGCGTTCCTCGAGCAGGCCTTTCTGTATTCGATTACTACGGAGTTCCTTCTTCAGTTCTTCGGTTTCTTGTCTTTAAAATTAGATATTTTTAATCACACACGAGCCACAGTTCGTTTTCTTAATAAATACACTTAAAACTAAATACATACATACATTCGCTATGTAATAAATAGTAACACTTAATAAATATGACTAATACATGAGGGGTTAACTAGGACACGCGCATATAGAGACTTAGATTAGAAACTTGGCAAACGAGAGGTGAAACGCGGTTACTCTTAATTGATGAGCTAAATAGAAAATCTTTGAAAGCGCATACTTGCAGAATAGTAGCATGGAGTCTAGCCATGCTACTCCTTTATCGTTGGCCAGAGAAATCAGTTCCTTCTCGGTGAGTATGAGCTTATTTTCCAGATCTTCATTTTGCTTCAATAGCTGAAGAATTCTTTCGTTCAGTTTTTCTAAAAGAAGAAGAAACAGACACAAATTAAGCTGAAGTAATGGGTTATGGGACCAATAATCTCAACTTACCTTTGTACGTTTTGTCAGCGCTACAGAATATGCTGCTGCAAGCTTGAAGTTCGTTGTGCATTGCGACATTTTCCCTCTTAAGCCGTCGAATCTCATGTTGGCTATCGTTATAAATTTTCCGCATCTGCAAGTAGTTTTTCTTCTGTGCGGCCAAAAGTTGTTTCATCGCCTGCCTTTGATCGTCGACTTCAGCAAATAACGAGTTACCTTTGCGATCTGTTAAAGAGTAAACATTTTCCAGTCTCAAGGCAACAATAGATTTATTAAAACAAAACAAACCAGCATTGTCAGGGCATGAGGTCAGCAAGGCGATTTTGGCATTCATTTCGACCACTTGTTCTTGGGTACTCTCGAGTAATTGCGACTTTTCGTCGAGTTCTTCACGCTTCGATTGCAGATTCTCCTCTAAACAAAGAACTTGATCTTTAAGGATTTCAATGTGTTTCTAAACAAAATAAATGAAACAATTAAATTCTATGCAAATAAGATTAAATAGTTCATTACCTCCTTTTCCGCTAACGACATAGTAAACTTCACAACACTTTCATGCGTTTCGTCCAATTTCGCGAGCAGCTCCAAGTGTTCTATTTCTAGCTTCTCTTTCAGTTCCAAATGTTCCGGTGGAATTCGATAGGAAATCTCAGCAGGATGAGATGCCAAGGTTAGTTCTTTAATTTGTTGATGCAGCTTATCATTTTCGGTGCGCATATCGGCAATGTCCTGTTGCAATTCTTCATTTTCAGTCAGCAGCAAGCTTTGCCTCTTTTTTAGGTCATCTATTTCGTTCTGCTTTTTATGTAATAACGCATCGTCCTGCGATGTTTGAACGGAAGATAGTTGTTCTAGTTCGTGAACGAGGTATGCCTCAGCAGCATTTGCAGTCTCCAAACTCCTTCGCAATTCATGGATACGCTGGGTGTCCTCTTCATTGATGGTGAGCAGTTGAGAATAGCGCTCCTTTAACTTTTGGTACTCATCCTGTAAGTCCTCCACAGAAAGGGAATGTATGTCTATTTCTTCGATCATTATTCGAAATATATTTATTATTTTTTGTGTTATATTTTGGCAAAAGAAGATTTTAAACAAACTACAAGCGGCTCAAACAATTTTTGACAGTTTTCGATTTTCAGCGCAGCCTTTTTAAAAAGAAGAGCTACCAACAGTGGATGCAAACAACTGAAATAAAAAGCCAGCTACTGCCATCTATATATCGAAATGAACACATGTGACTTTCCAGAGTTTTTTAAACTACGAGTCTCACTTAGTAAATTTTTAATTCATGTAATTGAATGTAATACCACTTGTTTGAAAAGTAATAAAATAATTGAATTGAATTGAATTGAAAAGTTCGTTTATGGTTTTTGAGCTGCGAATTGGAATTTCTATGCGTTAAAGTTGCACGGGTTCATTGGGCAGTTTTGATTTTCCATTAATTTATACAGATCAATCATTTTTAGGATTACTACAACAGTATTACATTCCAAGTCAATGTGTTCGAAGCTTAAGACAACTAATAAAGTTCGAGAATGACTGGCGTTTGATTGCTCCTGTTTTTATTTGTGCCTTATCACCCGAAGTGGAAAGCAGTAAAAGGACCTCTTTTAAAAATGCAGAGTGAATTCCTATCGGTTTTAGAAAAAGAACAATCCAATATTCCGTCAGTTACAACATTTCAATCGGATGACTTCATAGAAAAGCTGAAACTTCTCCATTATGAGAAGCATTTGTTGAAAGAAATGAAAATGAAGCCACTTACAAGATTTTATTTTGTAAAATCGTTTAATCCCGGCGAACAGTTCTTTATGTTTACCTCTGTGTGTGCATGGCTCTTAAGGAAACTGGGCAAAAACATAGATCAACCGCAGGAGTACGAAGATCCGAATGAGATTATCAATAAGATTTTGAAAATTCTACAGGAAATTGTAAGAACAAATGTGTTTATTTGAAGTCGTTTTTAACTAACCAGGTTGTACAATCATAAAGGATATCGTAGTTGACGTGCCTACTAGTAAATTAATGCAGGGAGCAGGACCGATTTGTTTGTACATCCTTGATTCCCTAGCAACGCAAGCAGTCAAGGTTTCACAGGTATGTAAACGGCAGCCAACAGGTTGTGCACACGCAATAATATGCATTTTACACTCTAAATGGAACACCAAAGCAAATTACAAGAGATGGATGTAAAATCGACGGGGAAGGGACTGACAAATCCCAGCAAAAGATGGCGCGTGAACGAGTTGAATTTCACATCCGTTTCTAACTGTCAGTTATTTTTATAATGTCATTGAAAATCTTTGATTTTTATTCTCTAAAGTGGTTAGCATTTGGCTGTTGGGTTTTTTTTGTGTAATTATCCTTTATTTGTGGTCCATAAAACTGCTCTCACAAATTTATTTACAGATTCAATTCAAACGCCATCACATAAAACCCGAGATTGAGGCTGCGCCCGAGTTCCTTGAGGACAACGCCGAAATAATACTCGAGAAACTTGACGATGAGCAAAATGCCAACTTCAGTGATGACAGTGATAACGGAGGGAGCTCCCTAAAAGATTTAAATTGGTATTCCGGACAAAACGCACCAAACAAACCGAGTAACGACTTAAACTATGGCGGTGACAACTTCACAGAACATGAAATCTGGCGGTTAGAGCTAGAGAGGGTGCTGCCACAGTTGAAAGTCGTAGTTAAAGCTGACTCCAGAGATTGGCGCTCACATCTAAACCAAATCGAGAGCCTGAAGCTAAACATTGACGGGGTAAAACCACACACCACATGCCTCCTTGCGCTAATTTGTATTCATCTTTTTATGCAGATCTTTGATGAAACCCAATCCCAGCTGAAGAAACTACACAGCGAATTCACCTTCAACTTGGACAAAATCGAGAGTCGCGAAAAGCATTTGAACAACGAGCTGAACGGCCTCATCAAGCAGTTCAAGGAAGTTTCTATCGAACTGGCTGCCGTTCAGCATGCCAGCAAGCAAATTGTACAAGATTCCGAAACTCTGACAACAGAACTGATAACGGTCGTTCAGGAGAACGAAAACAAGAAGTTAAAAATGGAACAGCGCGGCCAACTCATGTCCGATGGAAGTAAGTCTCCTAAACCGTGTTTAATGTACCATCGCCTATACCATTCACTTGCAGGCTCAGTGGTGCACATCAAAAAGGCAATCACAAAACTCAAAGAGGACATATCGCATTTGAATCTTGAAATCGGTCTACTCGTCCACGCATACGATCATGACATCATTCGCCAGTCGTCTATCTACAGTGAGGCTTGAATGAACACATTCATTTTGTAAACAAAGGTTTATTCCCAATTTAAATTTATTTTCGTTATATGACATGCTTTCAGACACACAATATGTTGGCCCGCCGCTTACCTACGCTGTTTTAAAATTTTGCTCTCCCAAAATAAATTCCTGTTTCCTTATTTTTCCGAAGGAATATTCTATAATTTTATTTGCTAAATTAGGAAATTTAAAGATTAATTACATATTCTTTCTTTTTACTTCTTTCAAACTTACATAGGTGAGAAAATACTATAATTATGGAACAACAGCGGCCAACGTCGTCAAACTCCTTTTTACCACGTGATGCAAATTAAAAAAACCAAAAAGATGAAGGCCTGTCTCGATACTTTTGACGTTTCAATAATAACGATTAACATCGCCCAAGGGCGTTGCCAGCTTAAAAGTTAAGACTTAGTGGCTCGATGACACAATATTAAATGCATCATAGGATTACGTGTCCGTCGGTCTAAATTTCGTTCGTTTTGTTGTGATTCAAAAAAAAATTAAAAAAAAAATATTTGGCTTAAATAATAGCAATAACATAGAAAACAAATAACGATCATTTTATTTTATTTCATTACATAATGTTGCTCCTAGAATGTTAATTGTAAATTCCTAATTCTTTTATTCTTCATGTTAAACCATTCCCTTGCTCTTTCCTTTCCACGAGTTGTACGATTTCTCCGATCCAGAGCTCATTTGTCCTGTACCGCGCATGAAATGGAAAAAGAAATCATAAAATTAGTAAATAAAATGGACGATGTATCACAAGGAGGCTCAAATTTGCCATGGCAAGGTAAGGAAGTCCTTAAAATATTGCAAATGGGGGGCTTAAGAAATAAGTTCCTTTTGTCCCACTTTTGGGATCGTGAGTTAGGTGACGCACAAACCAGAAAACACGTTAAAGAGCACATGAAACATCTCTTCGCTCGATCAAAAAGGAATGGAGAGTGACTTAGTCTTTAGAATTCGACTGAGGTGTCATTTGATTAAAGATTGACGTGACTGACTTAAGACACAACTGAACACTTGATGACAACATGCTGTGACAGCGTGACCAACGTCTTATATGAGAAGGAGCTCAAAATGAGAGGAAATACAGGGGCTCAATCGACAAGTCACATTCGTTCAACGGTCTTCGAAGCTCAACGGAACTGGAGACTCTTCTGTGGGAAAATAGAGGAAATCTCAGAAGCATCCAGCCTCAGAAAGATTCTAGCATCCACTCCTAAGATACCGAGCTATCTTAAAAAAGAAGATGGCTCGTGGACCACATCAAGTGCAGAATCCCTAGATCTACTACTGGATTCCCACTTCCCGAATAGCTGTAATGCCGTGACGAGTTCAACTTCGACCTCGGTCAGATCGGTATGCCACAGCTCCTCACATCTCATTACAGAGAGCAAAATTCTTTGGGCAGTAAACGGCTTTAAGCCATTCAAGTCCCCTGGGCCTGATGGTATAACACCCGCCGAACTTCAACGGAATATCCTCCCATGGCTAACCGCAATTTTCAAAGGTTGACTGGATCTGGTCCACATTCCCAAGTCTTGGACGGAAGCGAATGTGGTTTTTATACCCAAAGATCTCAGACCCATAAGTTTGTCATCTTTTCTCCTAAAAACCCTAGAAAAATTGATTGACATCCACATACGATGCAGTATCGATCCAAGTCTTCTGTCAGCACCTCAACATGCATATACTGAAGGGAAATCGGTCGAAACGGCCCTTCACTAGTAACTACTATCGAAAAATCACTAGACTGTAGAGAATATACCTTGGTTACGTTCCTGGATATTGAGGGAGCATTTAACAACGTCGAACCAAAGGCAATTGTAGACGCGCTGACGGGCCTTGGAGTCGGGGACTCGATTGGCGCACTGGTGAACCAGTTACTTACTAATATCAACTCAAAGCTGGGCGAGGCCTCGGCTCGGAGATTCGTCAGCAGAGCGACTGGACTGGGACTGGAAGGGGAAGGGTGTAAGGTAATTGCCTATGCAGATGACGTTGCTATTTCTGTCTCAGGGAAACAACTTAATACGCTTAGGGATCTGATGCAAAGCGCCCTCTCTAAGCTTTTCAAATCGAGTTCAAAATGCGGTCTGGAAGTTAATCCCCGAACTAGTCCTTTTAACAAGGCATCTCCTTGGTGATAACTGATAAGGCCAAATACTTAGGCCTCATTCTGGGCAGCAAGTTGAGCTGGAAACAGAACATTTTGGAGAGAGTTAAAAAAGCCACTACGGCTCTGTACTGCTGTAAAAAAGCTATAAGAAGTAAATGGGGGCTTCAACCTAGCATTACACATTGGCTCTACATATCGGTCATAAGGCCTATACTACGGCGTGATCGTTTGGTGGTCGGCACTTGAAAAGGCCATCCACCTTAACTGCCTCAGTCGCGTACAACGAAGGATGCTTTTACACAGATGGATCAAAAACGGAAACAGTCGTGGGGGTGGTGTATTCTCCCAAGATCTGGATTGCAAGATCTCCTTCCGACTTCCTAATCACTGTAGCGTGTTCCAGGCGGAAATTATGGCGATCAAGGAGGCCCTGTCGTGGTTGCGGTATAATGTAATATCTGCAAGGGACATCACTATTTTTACCGACAGTCAAGCTGCGATTAAATCCTTGGAATTGGTCACCTTCAACTCCAAGACTGCCCTCAATTGCCGCCTTACTCTCAACGAGGTGGCGGAACAATTAAAAATTCACCTTATCTGGGTGCCGGGCCATGGGGACATTCCAGGCAACTGTACGGCCGACGAACTCGCCAGACATGGTAGAACTGTCTCGATTCTACTGGAAAAGGAGAATCTCTGCATGAATCTCGCTACCTCCAAACTCCTAATCAAACAAAACGCGATAAACGCTACTAACCGCAGGTGGGCAAACTGCACCACTTGCTCTATCACGAAACAAATTTGGGCAGCACTCTTATAAGATTAAAGAAATCCGATATAAGCACACTAGTAGGTGTGATCACGGGGCACTGCATAATAGGCAGACATGCCCTCAGGCTGGATCTTCCCGCTAATGACTTCTGCAGAAGTTGCATGGATGAGGAGGAGGAAGAGTCCGTTTTTCACCACCTAGAAGATTACATCTCGGAGAATACTTCTTTGACAATCTTGGTGAACTCGATATTATTAATATCAATCGCCTCCGTCGCTTGACTTTGAGCTCCTGTTGGTTCAACGGGTAGTTTGAGATCATTAGATCCTGTGGTGTCACAATGGGTGTAGCCTGCCACTATAACCTAACCTAACCTAACCGTCTTCGAACATACTGAGGGACAACCATCACGTCGCACTCCCACTCTGCCCTAAAATGACTTTAAAATCTTTAAATGCGCTTTCTTTTCGCCATCCCTACCTTTGCTGGACTTCTTGGGTCGATCCATGCTCTGGTTGTTGCTCGACTGGGGAGGTGGAGAGTACGCCTTATAACTGCCCGATCTGGACCCAGATCGATGGCTCCGTTCTCGCGGACTGGGCGGCGGGCTAAAATCGGTTTCCGTATCGTAGTTCGATATTATATCTGGGTTGTACGCGTATCTGTCTGGTGAGTAGCGAAAGCGATACGACGAGTGGCGCGGTGGCGAGTACGAGTCTCTCCAGTGGCCGCGACTATTCTCGCGGATTTCATCTTCGTCGTCATCGTCGTCAAGCGGCGAATATCTATGCAAATGCGGTGCTCCCGGCGGCGGAGGTGGCGACATTAAGCGACCCATAGGAGGTGGGCGCATCTCTCCAGGCGGCATGAATGGCGGAATTCCCATAAAATGTGGTGGCGGTGGTCCCATGAACGGTGGCGGAATGAATGGTGGCAACCGTCCCAGCATTGGTGAACCGGGCGATTCCATATGCACAGGTGACGGCGCGTTGTTCATGTCTGTGGGAGCGAGGTTCACGTCCACTAAGGAATACAATCACAAATGTTATACATTTCTATGACTCAGTCAGTCGGTACACTTACGATTGTTATCTTTGGCAAGGTTGTGAGTATTACCGCCGACAAGCGAGGTTAATTTGCGACGCAGGGCAGTCGCATCGGACCGCGCCTCCTCGTACTTTCTCTCCGATTGGCGTGCTGCCAACCACGTCTCGTGGGCTCGATTTTCTAAGGTTCCAATTTGAGCTTTGTGAGCTGCAATCTGCGCCTCAATCTCTGCCCGCAAAGAGTCATTCTGCGACCTGAAAAGTGAGAGTTTATCAATCTGCCAACGGCAACCATTAAAAGTAATACTTTAGTGTTTGAATTTCATCCTGCATGTTCGTTAGCCGGTCAACTGTGCTGGTGGTTTCGCCCTGCTGCTTTAGCCACATAGCTTCCTTCAAACTGAGTTCTCTGGAAAATGCAAATCGTTTGTCAAAACAGCCGTCAAGCAATCTCATACTACATACTTTTGCAACTGGGTTTCCTTGTCTTTGAAGTAATTCGATAGAACTTCCAGCCTGGTTTGCGCCTCCAACTTGTCCTTCTCGGATTGATAAAAGTCGTGCTTAAGTTTTTCCACCTCTTGGCTGAATGATTTGACCTGCTCTTCCAGTAATTTTCGCGAGTCCTTCAAGGAAAAAACACATTAAAATTCACATCACTTCACCCACGCGGTTGTTGCTTACCATTTCCGATTCAAGCTTCTCATTGAGCGAGTTCTTTTGGCGTTTTGTGTCGACTAGTTCGGCCTGCACATGCGCCACATCGATTATTTGAGAAACGTTTACGCTAGGATCTCGCTTGACAGTCTTCAAACAGTCCTCCAAGGCCTGCAAGGGAGTAGTTTGCATATATTTCTGCGCCGAGCACATGAATCACAACTCACCTCTACTTTGGCTACACTGGTTTGCCACTTTCTGTGCTCCTCCTCGACGTTGGTTCTTAGTCCGAGAATATCCCCTTGCAGACGCTTAATCTCAGCATTCTTTCCCTCTAGAGCTTTGGTTATGTCCAGTTCAAATTCAGTCTTCATTTCGTCCAATTTCGAGTTTAATGCATTTTTCTCCGCCTCCAGTTCGTCGTTGTCTTGCTGCAGGGATGCAATCTCGCCGCCAAACTTGGCATTTTGCTCGGCCAATATCAATTGCAGTTCACTGTTCTCCCTACTCTTATCGGCCAGTATTGCGTTGATCTCCAGAATGGTGTCTGCAGGAGAACGTGATGGAAAATGGTAACGAATCGCTATAATTCAGACTTACTTTGCTGCTCATTGAGTTGCCTTTGCAGCTCCTCCACACTGCTAATGATGGACTCATCTCCACTTTGGTTGTTCAACAGCTCGGACACAATTTTATTCAGCTCCAATCCTGCCTCAGCTGCGTTCTCCAATTCCTGCAAACCACAACAAAACGCCAATTACTTAGCTAACCCATTCAATCTGCGTTGCTTACCTTTTCGAGTGACACAACCTGCTCCTCCAAGGAGGCCTTTGCCTCTTCGCACAGCTCCAATTCCTTTTTAATCGCAATAACCATATCGTTCGAGCCGAACGAATTGTTCTCGATGCTCGCGAGTTTGTCGTGTGTCTCACCCAGGTCGTGCTTTAGTATGTTGGCTTCCTTGTGGGAAACCAACAGGCTCCTTTCTACCACATTCAGCTTTGAGATGAGCTCGCTCTCCTTGCGACATTGTACGAGGCAATAGTAGCCGAATGTAAAAAGCAAAGTAGCAGCAGCTGATATCGCCATACAAGCAATCAAATCGAATAATTCTAGAACCTTATTGGAAAGACTTGTTAGGAAGTCCATTTCGACGTGATAGACTTCTTCGTGGTAGGTGGATGGGCAGTCATCTCCTCGTTCGCAGTACTCTTCGGGTGGTGTGTTCTTAGGCGCGTTGTTCACCTCCTCCTCCGTCTTCTTGGGGAAGAGTATTCGATCGAGTTCATCCCTGAATTCGGTGCTGGGTGTGGGTTCCTGCGACGGTAGGAAACCCTTTACTGTGCCCAGGATTGTCTGGAAAAGGCCGACTTGTTGAGGTGCAGTCTTGGTTCCTGCGGGTATGGGATTCGGTGTGGTTACTTCAAATTCCTCCGGAGCACTATTGGGACTGTCGTTTGCTGGTTCAGTCGGGGCCGGAATGACTGTGGTGGCTTCGTTTTCGGACGGTAGTTCGGGACTCGGATTGCCTTGATTAAGTGATCGAGTTTCGGCACTCTTAAGCAACTCATTAAGAGCTACTCGAGGTGGCGCAGTTTTAACCAAATCAGGTATTAGTTCTGATATGTCTGGTGGATTAGCGTATTTTGGTGGATCAGTCGAAATGGGGAGAGAGTTTAAATCGTTCGCTTGAAGTGGCGTGTCAGTTGCAGTCTCAGGCGTCAGGGTGCCCTGATAGTTTACTGAAGGGGCTTCAGTTGCAGTTGATGGTTCCGGCAAAGTCGGTGCTGTCGAGGAATCCAACATACTAGCAGCTGTACTAGTTGTAGTTGATTGTTCAGACAAAATGGGGAATACATCGGACTGATTGTCTTCAGCTGGCACGTCAGTAACTGTATCAGCGATGGTGGGAGTGCTTTCAGTGGCTGGTGGCACTTCACTTGTTGCTTGTGTAGCTCCTTCAATTACGGTAGATGTAACATCGAGCTTAGGGGACGCTGCTTCAAGAGCTGCTGACTGCAAATCTTTCTGTTCCTTGGCATCCTCCACCTCTAGAGTATTTTGGTTGATTGCATCAAGTGGCTGGCTGGGAATATCACCAACTGCTGCGTCCTTCACACTCGTAGTTACATTGCCCAGTACTTCTTTGACTGCATTCGCAGACTCGGAGCTATTGGTAGCAACAGGTTCGTTGGAATCCTCTGGTCCAGCTGAGTTGGCAACATCCGCCTCTGTGTTTGCAGTTGCAGTTTCATTTGCAACCATTTCAGAGATGTTAGTAATTATCGCGATTTTTTCCTCCACTTCAGGTTCCTTAGGCAATTCTTTAGACAATTCTTCGTCTGATATGTTTGTACTTTGCACTACAGAGGGTTCTTCTTTTTTTTCTTTGACAGAGTTGGATTCATCTGTATCCTGAGATGTTGTTGCGTTTAAACCTGTTTCCGGAGAAATGCTGACTACTTCAGGCGTTGACTCTGTGGACGCTTCAGCGCTCACAGCAGGCTTGATTAAGTCGCCAGTGGCGTTTTCTATTTGACTAACGACTTTCTCACTATTTACCTCACCAGCTGTCACATTCAACTGATCTTCTTGTGGCTCAATAGTTGAAGCCTCTTTAGAATCTGGTTGCGGGACTATATTTTGAACTTTAACATCATTAAGTGTTTCTTGTTTAGGATTCGGATCCCCTTTAGAGGTTTCAGTCTTCAGAAGGCTCGGAAATAACCCGATTGACGGAATTTCGGTTTTCTTCTCGGGCTCGGGAACAAGTTCAGCTTTCAGTGCAACTGGCTTCTGAGGAATCACTTCGTCGACTTCTTCTTCTATGAAATCGTCCTCTTCATCATCTTCTTCATCATCAAACTCATCATCGCTATCATATTCCTCTTCATCATCTTCTTTTGTAAGATCATTGGCCGAGGTGTTTTTGTTAGTTGTATCAAAATCGATGTCCTCCACAATACCCTCATCGAGATCTTCTGCGTCCAGTGTGTTATTCACTGGCGGAGCGTCCACAGGAATAGCAGTTCCATCCACAATCACGCTTGGTTGTGACGGGGTCACAATCACAGAGTCCACTTCCTTCGCCCCGACATCTGTGAGAATCTTTTCATTGTCCAACTCATTTGGAAGTGGGGCAGTAGTCGTAACTTTTAATGGGGCCTTTGCCTTTTCAGAGCTTTTCAATTTACTCGCTTTAGACTTGCTTGCCTTTGGAGCTGGAATTGTAGGCGTACCCACTACCAACTTATCGAAATTTTGTAGGATTTTGTACTCTCGAACAAACATGTTCGGTACGTAGCCATCTTTTCCGTCGATTTCAACACCCCAAAGTGGGGAATCGGAAGACTTTGATTTTATTTTGATTTCAGCATTAGCTTTAAAGGGCAGAACGCCCTCTTGATTAGGCACATAATTCCGTATGGCTTTTGCCAATGAGATTACCCCTGTTAAATGTAAATTCCAAATAAAGTTAAAGTGAAGAGAAAAAAAAAACACGATATCGATGCAGGAGCGCTGCTCACTTACCAACACAGTTTTCATCCACACAAAGACGCTTGTCTGGGATACTATGGTTTTGTACAATTAATGCAAAAATAACTAAACAGGTCAATGAATTTGTTAACT
Source organism: Cheilosia pagana (assembly GCA_936431705.1). NCBI lineage: Eukaryota > Metazoa > Arthropoda > Insecta > Diptera > Syrphidae > Cheilosia > Cheilosia pagana. Next base: position 51,269,197 of record OW386170.1, on the reverse strand, counting down.
TCATCATTTTACATTGTATTCCTTATTATTAAATACAAAAAGTAAATATAATTTTCAATCACTCAATCGCCACATCACAAGCAAAATTGGAAAGTTAGAAGGTTGGTACGACTGTAGAATGACACTTCTAAGTTGTGACATCAGCTGGACGAAGTGAGTGCCCTCTGTTGGTCGGGGTATATTACACTTACAGGCATGTACGGAGTGTAGATGTGAAATGCTTCTCAGTTATTTTTAATACCTATATGATGGGTAGGTGCGAATTATTATGGTGTCACGATTCCTGTTGCTCTCAAACTTTATTAATCATCACAACGCACCGCAGTATAACTCAATACTACCCAGAGGTAGTTCTGGTGGTAATTGTAATTAAGATCTCCAATGTTTGTGTCGCTTTATACTTTTGTTATACTTTTGTGCAGAATGGTGGGGCTTTGATGAGTCAGTTAGATGATCAGACGCCAGGAAAATTCTGTATAGCAGGAGAGTGGATAAAATTCTACGGATATGGCGGCAATCAGTGTCCAGTTTGTGTTAGTTTGAGGGAACTAAGAAATTTTATCAATTGTTCTCCTATTGGCATCAAACTCTACATAAAACTGAAGTTACTGTTGGCACCCGATTTATACGACGCTTATGTGTGGTTGCTCTTTAACCTCAATATTTATAAACACTGCGGAAAGGTTAACAATTTAAAAGCATCTTTCAGTGCCATTTTTGTTTTATTTTCTCTCATTCTGTTGTTAAAACCGACGACAAGGACCAATTCTTTTCGAAAAATTGGTCGTTATATCCAACATTTCGTTATATACGACGAGTCGCCGACGTTATATCCGATTGTAAAACAGCTTAAAATATAATGAATCAACCAAATGAAATGAAAGTGGACGTTATAAGCCACTGGTCGTTATAAGCGAGGTCCTAATAACTGATTTCCACTGCTTCCTTCCCCACTTCATTTCGTATCCTGGGAAAATATTTATTTTTAAAAACATGAACCCATTTTTGATTTATATTTCAAAATGACAAGCGACGAGGATATTATCATTCGCCGAGGGCACGGACATTTTACATTTCCCAATGGAGACCAATACTGTGGAGACTACGCTATTGACTCTAATAAGAGACGAATCTTTCGCCATGGCAGTGGATCTTATGTGACGCAAAATTGTTGTATCTATAAAGGCCAGTGGGTATATGACAAGCTGCAGGAAAATGCTTCCATCCAGTATCCCAAGGAACAAACTTTTGTTGGCAGTTTGAATTCAAATGGCGATTACCAAGCGGGAACGTACGACTTTGGCGATTCCTGCAGAATCTGCGGCAACTTTGAAGATACTCAGTTGTTGGAATTTTATGACCCAAATGGTAAAATTTGGAAAGTAGAAATGACAGATCAAGCTGTTTTATTGACAAATACAATTTAAAAAAAAGATTAAAGATCTGTCCCCATATTAATAAACAAATGTGCACAAGTTAGTTTGCTAGCAGACGTCAGTTAGCATACAAAAAACTGACGTAACTGCTGTGTAACAAGTGGATACCTTTTACGCAGCCTTTATTAATAGGGGGCTAATGTTTTTTATTTTAGTATTTATTAGGGGTGCAAAAGCATTAACACCGAATTTAGGTGTTCAAATGTTTTGGTTTGTTTTATGTGTTGCAAATAAGCGAGGGGTCCTCTGAAAAAACACAATTTGCGTGTGCGTAAATGTTATCAGAAAGCTTCTCAATCAAGACGTTCAAATATGACATCAAATTATATGTAGGTTCTATGAAACTGTCAAAAAAACTGACGTAAAGGAATGATTGCCACTTAACTATACATCCATCCAAAAACTTTATTAGTGTGTCCAAAACCCGAAAGGCTGAATTTAGGTACATATTTCCAAAATTCCAAAGCAATATAGGTAAAAATTGATGATTGCCTTCCGTTTAAAACACCTGCGTGCTGCCAAATGAATTTAATCTTTGATAAGCTTTATGACTGCAGTTTTGGAATTCCCCTCATTTGGTTACTTTTATGCACATTTAGCAATTATCAACAATGTTGGCATATAATCTTAGTTTGACATTTCAATTGCGACTAAATGAAATTTCAAATAAGTCAACTATATCTACCTCAGTTTTTGTTTTTATTGGCTGTGTATATAAAATCCTACAAAATTTGACATTGCCCGCCTTTTATTGATCTCTCTGGTCTCTGTGACAAGCGACACGTCAAACTTCATACAAACAAAATTGCCATCTCATGAATATTTAGAAGGCTAGCAAAAGTGACAATTGTTGTTGATGTGCTTTTGACTTATTATATGCGGTTAATTTTAATCGAACGCGGACATTTATATTGAACGATTATATTGAGCAAATAAAGTTAATAATGCAATTGAAGTTGTCAGCGCCTCCATCACCTAAAACACTGGACACTGCCTATAAGCTAGACGCAAGAGGAGTCAACGGAAACGGACATATACTTTAATGCATAAGTAGGTATTTCTCTGTAAAATAGTGCTGCCAATAATGTCATGATATTTTATTAAATGTCTTAAAGGCGATATCATTCTTCAACGGTAATGACTGACTATGACGATCCGGCTGCTAGATCTGAAAGAAACAAAATGTCTGAGAGTCCCTACATCGCACACGCACTCGTTTAGCATATAAAGAGTTTTCCAATAAGAGGTGTTATCTTGAATAGCCCGCTATTTCGGTAGCTGTCACTTTTGAAGCTGTTATTTTTTGACATTTGACAAGAAGAAACTACGCCATTACCTACTAAAAATGGAACGATACACGCTTCAACAATGGATTGAAATTATAAAAATTCACTACAAAAATGGTGAAAATTTTGCAGTCACAATTCGCAAACCAAAACTAATGACAAATGCAACTTTATAACATAAAATCTCAAATCTTAATTACGAGAATCTATTTAAGACTCATCAGCGAATCTGACAATGACGTTTTGAGAGTGATTGGTAAATTTTATCAGACCGCTTTTACAAATGTACATCCAGGAGGTAAAGCGGTGATTACATTGATTTTAAGCACCTAAAACTTGAGTAAGAACAGCGACTCAAAATATTTCAAAATATAAGTTAGACGCTCGCACAGAAAGTTAAAAAAAAAATACAGTCCACATTCAAAATCTGTTAATTTGTTTTCCTCAATTCCGGGGATATAAGTAAGGACCAAAAAAAGGTAAGAAAATCATTTTCGTTGGATAGGATATTCCTCGCTCTCTCCTTTTGTTTTTATTTTTATCTCAATGTTGGGTTTGATTTCGTCAGCATCTTTGGTTACAGGAACATAATTATTTAAAGACACGTTAAATACACTTACGTTCTGTCCTTTTCACTTATCAGTTTCATAATACGATTTCATGGAAGTAATTCAACGGTTCGATTTCCGAAAGAACACATATTTCATCTTAAGAATTTTTCCACAGCGCCAACTCTCGCGAACGTCTGACAAACATTCGAGAACCGAGAGTAAAACTGTCATGAAAGAGCTTCTCAATTAGTCGTTTAGACTCGACATAAAATTGTAGATCCCTTCCATTTCGCCTCCAAAAATAAAAAACACACACAAACGAATGGTTGTGAGAAGCTAGGCCTAGGGTCCCACGGACCTGTTGCGCCAACTATTTATTTATTTCTTTTTTAACTTTTTATTTTTCTGCCATTTCTAGTATCTAGAAGTTTGAGGCCATGAATTCCATTGTGTTTGACCGATCATAGTAAGTCGACAAAGAAGAACATCCATTATAGGTACCTGCTTTATACAGTCGAACCTGGTTAATTGGAATCCAATGGGCCATTTATTTCAGTCTCACTTGTAGAGGTATTCCAGTTACCCAGTTTCTTACTTATACTGGTAGAGCAATATTTTTGTGTCACTTAAGGAGGCCTTCAAATAAATTGAAATATATAATGCATATTTAACTATTCAGCTATAAAAACCAATTTATTTAACATTTTTTGTGGCAAGTCGGTCTCACTTACAGAGGTTAAAATAAATAAATTTGTAAGTCTGGTCCAATTACAGAGGTTGATTTATAAAATATAAGTTTCACTTATAGAGGAGGAAAACATTTCACTAATAGAGTTGTTTTTAAGAAAAATGAAGGTGCACGAGAATTAGGCCCACTAGCAGAGGTATTCCATCTTAGCCAGGTCCCACTTAGACAGGTTCGACTGTAATAAAAAAAGTGGATGGACTTTTCGGCCTTACAGCAGGGACATAGCCTTCAGACAAATTCTGAAATTGTTATCATTGCAATAGGATGTGTTATAGTGACAGTTGGATTTAAAAAAAAAGGCTATGCATCCGTTTTGAAATGTCACGCAAGTTAGTTATAGTGCTTCATCTCAACCGATTTGTCGCATCTATTGCGAGCTACATATGTTATGTAATTATGTCGATTGTACAAAGAAAACAAAATACCTCTTGTACCTACTTACTTGTATCGGGAATTGAAACATTTATGCAACCCCGAGAAGAAGATGGCATTTCGTCATTTCATAAAAAAAATTTGGCATATACCTAGTTAGTCCATGTAGAATGTAGATCCTTTAGACTGTTAGCTTCTTAAAACCATTTGTTTACGCAAATCCTTTTTTTTGACAAACGGAAGAACATACAACTCCATGTCAATTATCCGAAAAGGCTGAATGGCTGAATGTTTGTCAGACCTTTGCGAACAGCAACAGATGGCGCAGTTTAAAGAAACTTTTAATTTGTGTATTTGGTAAGGTCGAACATGAGACCTCTAAGTCCTCAGGAACACTAACCACTAAGCCACCGCGTATACCTACGTAGTTACCTATAAATCTCAAATAACAATTCAAAATGGCGGCTTATATGAAAACAGAAAACGAGACATTCTTTCAGAAGCCATTATTTGGTGACGAAAGTAGTAGATTCTCAAGATCCTCATTCATATTCTTGACAGGACCCCACCGATATGGCATATGACAGTTGAAATAGTTTTTGATTTTTTACAAGCAATGGGGACGTTCGGAAAGGTACGTAGTTTGTGTAAAACGTCAACTAGATTTGTCTCGACTATAGGTAGGTATCCGTATACGCCTTAACTAAGTAGGTAAGTTGAGTTGTTGTTGTATACGTGTGGTATATTTCTGAATTCTGACACTTTAAAATGTGAATTGAGTACGCACGCAGGATTTCCTTGACTAGATTTGTCGGCTACCCCTCCATAAACGTCAACTGCAAAAACTAATCACGTGACCAATCTGGGCCAATAAAAACTCAAACACATTCAGTCAGTCAGTTGTCGGACTTACTAAACTAGGTATCCGAACGTCCTCAATGAAAAATACTCAGTCGTTGAAAAAGTGACCTACACCTAGTTTTTTAAAGACGCGACAGAGTAAACGTAGTATTATTTATGTAGGTAGGTAGTCATCAGAAGTTAGTTCCTCAATTCGCGTCCTTTAATACATAAACAGTAAGGTATACCCGTATGCCATCTCCATCATCCATTTTAATGTCAATGAAACCCAATACCCAATCTCTAACTCTAGGCACAAACGTGAATCATTTTGAGAAATGTAAATTTTCACACGAATCGTTAGGCATTTCTCTCTAAAAAACATAGTTTCACTAACCGGAAGAGCAAAACTCTAATCGCTACATCGCAACATCCACTTCTCATATAGAAATAGTTACCTATCTAGTATCTACCTACGTAACTGCCCACAAGATGAACTAAAGTTTTCAATCTTTACGAGATATACCTACCAACCCATGACAGTTATTTTTTGACACATGACACATCTCACTTCTGTTGTGCATTTATTACATTACATATAGATATAGGTACTTATGGTTAGTGGTTCCATCTACATCAAACATCTTAACCTATATTTACGCTCTGTAATGGTCGTAAATATCGCCGCCCTTCAAAGAATCCCGCTCCTAAACTACCCGAATGCCATAGACCGGAGAGAGAGTTGGGGAACAATTCCCGGAATTGCGTGAATAGCTATTTGTCGGCGAAACGTCGACGGCCGACGACCGACGACTGAAAGAGTTTATTTGCCTCGACAATAAAACTCGCCGAGCAATGACATTAGCGGCGCTGAATTCCTTTCCCCATTCCCCAAGACGGAACCGACTTTGAGGTGATTACAGTCACAAAGCACCAGCATTCCAACTCAAAGTCAAATAGAGCATTTCGATTTTAATTGCCCCCGATATGCATACAACCATGAGTGCCAGATTCTAATTTGAAGTTTCCCAATTTGATTTGCAAATGACCAAAATATGGAGACGTACACAAATATATGTGCATATTAAACGCGTTTCCCACGGCGTTGCGTAACAATGGAAGTCGCATCGCAATTATTAACAGAGCCACGGCTTCCCGTGTTTACTCTTCTCATTTTGTCATTCCTTCTTATTCTTTTCGTTATCTTGGCCTGTTCGCACACAGTGAAAGAGCGACACAGCTCTCTGCCTGCCATTAAGTGAGCAAATAAGAAATCACTCACACCAGTCCAGTGCGTTTCCAATTGCCATGAAGAGAGACGGAAACAAACTGAATTCCGGCATCAGGCCACACACCGTTGTATATAGGTACCTCAGATACATAATACTGGCTGTAGATAATGGGGAGCCAGTTGATGCCACGCCTGTTGTGCACGAGTGTGCGCCGAAAAGGGCGGTGCCTGCCGCGAAACGAGCTCTTGCATCAACCCCTTGAAGATGTGGTCTGACAACAAATGGCTACCGGTGTTCACCGAAACCACAGCGCAGCGGCTTCTGACAGTGGGCGATCGATCGCACAACAGTCTGTCCAGCGGTGGAACCAAGCAAATTGGCAGCACTTAAATGTGCTGCCAAACTGTTCGCCGACATTTTTTTTAGCTCTGAACGGCTGAACTGCTCTGCGTTCAGGTGTAAGGCGGTAGCGAGAGTGCATATCCTGGTTAGATCCGCCTCGATCCGACTCGATCGGGACGTAGCGCCGCTGCCATCCCATCGCAAAGGGGAACACGCCAATCGGCGGCACGAACAGTATACATAAACGAACCGCCGAATCAGGAAATGTAAATTATAGGTCCACTTCACTACAACCACCACCACCACCGCAGGTGCCTGTGTGCATGTATGGCCGATCGGGTTTCCCAATGCCAACTGCAGAGCTCGAAACCTGGCTTCTTCAATGCTCGTCTCAGACCGCCGCGGCTGACTAATAGCAAGAGGAGGAGGTATATGTTAAAGTTAACATTTTTATTTATTTATATCGGTGTGTTGTGTCTTCATATGTTTCACGTTCACGTTTTGTTTAATCTTTTTCGTTCGTCGTCGTTGTCGTCGTCGTTGTCGTTGTTGTTGTCTGTTGTGTGTTGTTGTTTTTTTTTTTGCGGCCGCAGCTAACCAGCCAACCATCTCAGCCAGCCAGCAGCCATCAGCAGCAGCAGCACCAGCAGCAGCAGCCGAGCGAACACAGGCAGCAGTTAACTATCAAGCTGAAGTTGAGATCGTAACTTTGCAGTTGGCCGTCGTGCACGGAAGCGTTCGGAAGTGGAATATACTTTATTAATAATATTTAGAGTTGATACAGATTTGAATAATTCAACGCACGGGCTCTCCTATACAGTCTCTCCGCATTCATTGCGCAACCAGATAGTGATTCAGTTGTGATTTCGTTGTGTAGTCGCTGTGACCGTCGCCAGTTGTTGTATCTAGCTCCGCGCGAATTATTCCTACCTACCTACGATTAGATATCAATTCCAGTTGAGACTCTGCTTTGCATTTTGCCGTCGCCTATACTTTTTCGAATTCCGATTGAAAATCGACACCGCGATCGAGATCGAGATACATTTTCGACGTTCTACAGTTTGTTGGTAAGTTGGAATATTTTGTTTTAGATACATTTATACTGTGGTGCGTAACAACCAATGGTAGCTCGTGTTTCGCACACTCGTGACTCCAAATGCGCAGCTACTGTGTAGGGAGCTGCGACTTTGGAGCTCTACGTGTACGTATAGGGGCCGATCGGAGATAGGGCGCCCCATTGGCTGTGTTGGTGGTTGTGTAGTGGGTTTCTTTCAGCTACCGGGCTTAAGCACCTCCTTCTGCGGGTAAGACGAGTAGGACCGCAGTCGTTTGCAGCGCACACACAGCTCTCTTCTGGTCTTGTCTCACTTACGTGTTACGTGTATGTTTGCCCAGCAGCAGTCCATTCATCGGTTTGGGTTTCCTTATGCGTAATTTCCACTTCCACCCATACCACTGTGATGAGTGTTGTTGGTGGTGGTAGTCATCGTCGGCTGTGTGTTTATCAGGTGAGGGCGAAGGTGAGGAGATGAGGCCGCACAGCTGGTGGCACTCTGTAGCATTAGTCCATTAGTCTAGTCGGTGGAAGTGAGGCACACTCGCAGTCGGAATTATTTCATTTTGCTCTTCTTGCTCGTGAGAAGCACAACGTAGTTGAATACGCGCGTACCTACTGTTTCCTTTAATATCGAATTGTCCGATCTCAGCTCAAACCAGTGATGTGCAATTCTCCTTCGAGTCTTAAGTGTAATTCGTGCGGCAGTTTTTGACGTGATTTGTTGATAGGTAAGTCTCGTTTATTCCTAACGCGCCCCTATACCTAGCTGTTTGGTAGAAATGCGCAAAACCCCCCTTTGAAGGCAGTGTGTATGCGCGGCAGTGTGGATACGTGCTGTTGATGTGTGTTGGTAAGGAGCCTGCACTACCGGTTTTACGCGTTCTTATTGGCGAGTGTTCTTTCCGCGATGGTGGTGTGTGGCACGCACTTGGTGGATTTTGTTCGATTGGTTTGGTCAGCTAAACCAATCACATGGGGAAAAGGTGCTTGTTGACAGCAGTTGACAGCCGGCCAAAATGTCGCGACGGTGTGGAGACTTGTCGTCGTCGGCCGCAGGTTTCTGGGGAAAATGGTTTTTCCTCGACTCGGAAAGGCGGAGCTGAGACCTGCGAGTTGGTCATTCATTTTCTTTTAAACGCATGCAGTCGATTCGATTGGGCGGTTAGAGTTTTGTTCGTACCTTATATCAAAGCAACTAACTTTGGATTTTAGTGAAGTGTCTAAAGAGCTGTGTCATGGAGAATTAGATTACCAAGTCTTATGTCAGGAGTTAACTGACGTTTTGCATTCTATTGTGAATTTTCATTGATGCATGATGCTTTTGTCACATTGCACTTTAAAAATTCAACGTTTTGACCTGTCAAAATTGCGGAGGCACATAGGGTTTTTGACATTTTGATCACAGAATTACAGTGATTACTGTGTAGACAAAAAGTTTATACCTAGCTTCAAATAGGTAGTCCATTCGTTTGTCAAAAGAAGTTTTCAGAGTTTTCAGAGTTTTTATCAGGCCAGTTTAGCTAAATTTTAACTAAAACGTGTCACGAGAAATGTCTTTTATCGGTTTGCCAGTCCTACTTTCGACTTTTAACGCCGTATTAACAGTTTGCAATAGTTTGCTGTGGTTAAAGTGGTCACTAACTCAGATCACAGTCGATCGTTACAAAATACGAACGCTCGCATTTCAAAAGATTAGTTTCACAAAATAAAATCATACTCACTCTTTTTAGGATCGTTTTGTACATTTTACTATATCCAATCGAGATTTAAACGAAGCAAAAACAGAAACGACAATTCTAACCACACTTTTTCTGATTTCCTCGACGGTAGTTTTTTGTTCCTGTTTGTTATTTGTAAATTTGTACTTAAATTGAGATTTTTCCATAATTTGTAAGAATAAATCAACGCAGAAATCGCGTTTTTCACAACTTCACAACTGACAGCCGATCTTTTAAGGCCCTTCCACATAAAATTCATGTTCAGAAAAAGCATAAACTGATGATCTAATTCGATCAGCTACAATTTATGATCAAAATTCTTAACAAACCAACCAAAGTACAAAGAGCTGTCAAAAAGCTGTCAAAATTTACATTTTTGGATCTGATCGGAGTGCCGTCCGCCGCTTTAGCTAACTCGGTGAAGTTTTTGTATTACAAGGCATTGTGACAGGTTAACTTGTTGGACACATCTAAAACTTATTTATTTGCTTAAAAGTGACTGGGCATTTGGGACTTAGTTTTTATTTCAGCCTAAACATAATTTGGTCTGGATTGTTTCGGACATCTCGAGCAAATTAAGTCCCTCTCACAACTTTTATTAAGGAATTTGGAGTTTAGCAATATTTATGATGTTTACATCGGTTTTAAGTACCTACTTTAACTCAAGACTAAACTAATATTCTCCTGTTAAACGTCTATTAGGTATATAAAGTGTGTCTTTGTGAAGTTAGGTCTGACATGTCAAATTTTTAATCCATCAAAATTGTCAGCAAGTTTTTTTAACCAATCTTTAAGTCGACTGTACCAACATTGGTAAAATACGCTTCAGATCTGTCTTGTTGACTGACAAAGCTTGCAATTTTTATTTTCTTATTGGCTAGTTTGCTGACCTATTTCTATATAATTCTTTGACATTAGTTTGACATTTTTCCTGCAATACGAAAATGTTCCGTGGACAAATTAAAAAAACAACTGTGAAACAATTTTTGTACACTCCGAGAAGAATGTTTTGCTTTATTTCATGCGCAGAAACTTAATTAAAGCTCAGCAGCATGTCGCTCTTAAGACAGATATACAATTGTCAAAAGTAAGCGACAGCTTATGTCAAATTTATCACTCTGAATCATTTAATTTAGTTGATTCAGTGATACGCGGTGTTGAGTGCCTCGTAAAAGGCGTTTATAAACGGAAGCAACTAGTCTGTCAATCGAATTTTCGGCTACGCCACTTAAAACGGCACATATCCTGTCAAAAATTTTAATCCGATACGGTTTGAGCGCACAATTGGCAATGGAAAAGCATATTCTGACCTTTTTTGACATTAGTCATATACGCGTATATTGTGAACTTCTGCGTCATTCCGCATTCAGAAAACCGCGGCGGTCTGAAAAATAAAAGCAGAAAATGATTTGAGACCCAAATCGAATGTCATTTGACATTAATTACCTTCTAAAGTGGTTTTTATTTGTGTGTTGTCATCTGATGTCATGTTTTTGAACACAAAGAGCGAATCAGAAATGAGTTCACTTTTCTTTGCACTACGAAAACAATGCACAGAAGTTTTAATGCTCAAAAGACAGAGAAAGAAATCTAGCTGTTGGTTTTAGTCAGTTGGCAGTTGTAGGTTATTGTCATTTCCAATAATCATAAACCCAAACGCATTTGAAAACGGTCGAGTACGGTTCCGAGTTGCTTCAAAAACCGCAAAACCTTTCACAACAAGTGAGTTTTATAAGTCCCTAACCTATTTTATTCAATTTTCTCAGGAGGACAATGTTTATCAAGTTTTTCTGAGAGGTGGACGAAAGAAATGTGTAAATGATTTCAAAGATCTCGTCTTCTGTTCTTCTGATCTATAAACTTATCCACCCCCTCAAAACCACGCCTGCTCAAACCTGACCACCGTATAATCTAATCAAATTTAACCTGAATTAAGAAACCGAATCCTCGTCGCCAGGTTTAGGCCGCGAATTCGTGATTAATCGCCGTCATTAATTTTTCAATGAATTAGCATGTCTAACACCCCTGTGAGGCACCGCCAAAACGAATTAAATCCAACTCAGTAGGCCCACACACTACAGCCGAATTTTTAATTAACATTTGCATACTGGATTGAAATTCCAAAAATACTCAATCGGCAATAAATAACCAAGTCTGCCGAAGAACCACCGGCGACAGCATCAAACTATAAAAATCAAATTGCAATTTGTTACTAGTCGCACCCTGACCTCACTGAGTCACCACCAGACTGCAGGTAAATTGCTCAATTTTAACTACCCCCATAAAGACACTCATTAAGTGCGTGTGGTAGCACTCTTCGTCACTCCGATAGGACACCAATGATTGAGATTAATGCTGAAATAGGTACCACCATTAATCTTCGACATATAGTCCGGTCAGGACTCGAATTGTAATTACCACCTTTACCGATCGAAATCGTTTCGTTTTTTTTATTCTGCCATATATATCTTTTGGGCTGCGTTGCGGCTGCCCAAAGTCAACAAACGCACAACAATGATCACAATTCGACTGCATTGTTGTAGATGTGAGAGGCTCACTTGAGTTTTCTAAGAAACCAACACAAAACAGGCCAACACAAAAAATGGGAAATTATCTCTCAGCCGAGACTCAATAGAATCCTGGGAGTTTTCCCTCCCTCGCCTTTTACAATTTTTTTTCCGTTTCTCTTTCAAGGGATAACAAAGGAACGAAACTAGTTTCTGTTCTGATTGCCACACAGATCCACCTCCAAAATCAAAATAAAAATCTGATAGCCAAAGGTGGCTGCGGCGACACTAGTTGCCATCCCTTTCATGTCAGTTGAGGTCTTGAGGAGTCATCATCAGTGATCAGTGCAAAGGGTGGCTCTTCCAAATAAATTCACCAGAAAATCGAAAAGGGAAACGTTTAGTGGGACATCGCATATCAGTTTAAAAAGTTACATCGGACTTTGCTTTTTACCTGATGGTGTACGCCACCGAAATTCAGGGTTTTCCCTGTCCTGCCATGAGATGTGTTGGGTTGGGAATGTTCTGTCATTGTGTGTTTCACAAATCTAATTTCACGCAGCATTAAAGGAATGCCACATGCGCATAAACAGCAACAGCAGTCTGCAGGGATGCTGCATGCCTCCTCATTGGGATTACGATTTCGAAATTCGAAATTCTCCCAGCAGCAAGCGTTCGAGACAAAAGCAATGTTTGCAAATTCTTAATGGATTTTCATTACCTTGGCGAGAGGCGTTCGTTGGTGACCGACCGGCTCACAACTCACAAGTAAAGAAACCTAATTACCTGATGGTCAAACAGAAACATCGGATTAAGAGGCCACTGCGGTCCCATGCGGCGTTGTTTCTCCAGCTTAATTTACTTGCCACGTACCATGACGATGACGACGGTGAAGACGACGATGAAGGGCGACTGCTGCGGATTCTCTGTCAGGGCTCAATCTGGCTTTAGCGCCAGATATACGATTTGTCTTTGTATCGGGGGCCTTTCTCACAGTCCCCCCTGACAAATCGAACAAAGAAGTCGACAATGACAACGACAACGACAGCGACAACGACGACGACGTCCATAACACCACCATCGGCAGAGAGTCCATAAAAACCCAGCCAATAACACAATAAAAATAAAAAATTACACAAAAATTATGAAGATAATTTGAATATTTTTGTATGGGTTCGAGACGCAGCAGTCTTTCTTCCCCCACTATCCAGCTGTGATTTTGGTAATAATTGCGCTATGACCCTGTCCCCCCATCTGAGGCATTGTCATCTTGGCATTCCATGTATATACAATACCATGGGAACCACATCGGCGCGCTTATTAATCACCGAAGAACCGAAAACCAAAAAAAAATAACTGAGAGAGAAAAAAACCCAAGTTGCCACCAACACAGCACACTAAATCTTCAGCCACTTTGTCAGCCGCAGTAAATGTCAATACCTGGCTTCAATTTGTTTTCGGTGTCAGCACCAATAATACACGCCGAGTGACAAGCCCAAAACAGTCACCTCGCCGTTGTTGTCTAAGCTTCCAAAAAAAAGAAAAGAATGAAAGAAAAAAAGCTCTGCGACAATAGAGCACAGACAAGAGACAAGCCAAAGCCACACACAGGGTGCTCGTGTTGTGGTTGTGGGATGATAAACAAATTAAAACGCTCCATACAACAACAAATGGCTAATTGAAATTTTAGCATTTTCTGTCAATTAATGGCGGACCATGCTCCCCAAATCGAGCCGGACCTAGGGTGGCATTCGGCATACCGCATACCATATGCCGGGCGATGTGCTGCTTCTCGTCTCTGTTGCGCTATGGCCATATTAATAATCAGGTAGTTATATTTGGAGCGGAGGCGACTCGTTTGTTTCGCCGCTCAGCAGGGGGTGCTGCTTTATGTGAGTGCGCGCGATGAGGGCCCTCGGGTATATCGGTTCCGCGAATCGCAATTAGTTACTGGTGGTGGTGATGGTGGTGGCTCGCTGGCGACTAAAACAATGGCCTTGAGGTCACCATCAGTATCATCATCGACGATATCGAATTTCATCCGAAAATATACATCTTTCCATTTGCCAATATATACACTCGTACCTAATTGAAATTGTTTTGTGTGATTCGTTTCTTTCAGACGATTGGTTTTTTGTTGCTGGTGTGCTTCATCGATCCCCCCATACAGGAGTATTATATAGAAATAAGACAAAATGTTTGCTGTAATGCGGATTGACAACGACGACTGCAGGTCGGACTTCCGTCGTAAGATGCGACCGAAGTGCGAATTCATATGCAAATACTGTCAGCGGCGCTTCACCAAACCCTACAATCTGATGATCCACGAACGCACCCACAAGTCGCCCGAGATCACGTATTCCTGCGAAATTTGCGGGAAATACTTTAAGCAACGCGACAATCTCCGCCAGCATAGGTAAGTTCTAAATGATGGGTTATTTATGTCTAATTTTTTAAATATGACCCCTCCCTTCCTTCAAAACCTGTGGCCGTGTTCTGTAACTATATTTGTTGTACAAAGTGAACTTGGCACTGATTTAGGAAAACAATTCGGGCCGAGCTTCTCAGGCTTGGCGCAAGATTTTCTCGTTGTAAGCGGGTTTATCGAACTGCCCTCTATCGGGAAAAATAAAACGCACATTGTTTTGTGAATGCGACATTGATTTTATTTTACTCGTTACTCGTTACTTTGAAATGATTTATGACACGAACTTAAAACGCTGTCACAATTGTCCGGCAACTTTTTAGTTGGGTGACTTTTGGGTGAATAAATTGACGAGTTAGTAGTTGCGGGTGACTGCTTTTGTCAAAGAGATTTTTCGTGGAAACACAGTTATAAAGATTATGATTTGCGTTTTTATTTGTATCGATTAAGATATCCACGAGCATTTTTATTCCCTTTTTACTTTTTGACTTGTATCGTTATTGCCTGTCACCGAATACTTCTGTTTATCTGTCTAATTTTTTCATTTGATAACTTAATGAGTGCAAGTCGAGTTATATTCCCTGTGAGTTCCGTGTAGCCAGGAGAGGAATTAATGAGTTACCCACGCTGGCTTACGTCAAAAATTAACGAGAATTCATTTAAGTTTACAAAAATGTACTTATGTTCTACAAGATCCTCAAAAACTTATTTTCAAAGGTTTATAATTACAGTTTCAGGTCAACTAAGCAATTTACTCGTTACTCGTTACTTTTCACTTCTGTTTTTGACTTCGTTTGTCATCCGCTCTGTTCTATTTAATAATCCGTGGCTTAGTGATCATCCTCCTGTATGACCGTGAGTGCGAGGTTCACTTCTGACAGTTAAACAGAAACTGTGAAGTTTGTTAGATCTGTCAAACTACAAAAATGTAATAACAGTCGCTTCTAAAAAGAACTCCAGAGCAGTAGTCGAAAAAACTCGTCTCGATTGTGTACATTTGTATCGATTAGGATTTCTGTGACCATTTTTATTCCATTTTTACTGCTTGACTTGTATCGTTATTGCCTGTCACCGAATACTTCTGTTTATCTGTCAAATTTTTGCATTTGACAACTTAATCAGCACCAGTAAAATGATACTTATGTTATACAAGTTATTTTCAAGGATTTATAGTTACAGTTTGAAGTCAACTGAGCAATTTACTCGTTACTCGTTACTTTGCATTTCTATTTTTGACTTCATTTGACTCTGTTCTATTCAATAACCGGTGTATGACTGTGAGTGCGAAACAGAAATCGCGGAGCTTGTAGGAACTGTCACAGATCGCTAATAAATGAACTGAACTAGAGTTGAACTCGGTCTCAGGCCTTTTTTTGGTCATGTGCCTTGCAGCAACAGAGCTTAGCTTAGTTTTAATTTCAGTTGCTGAGTGAGAATTAAGCTTTAAACAGATAATTCAAGTACAACTATTTTGCTCTTCGACAGTTACAGAACATGAACACATCCACTTCAATCCCTTTCGTCCACCTGAAGGGTTCTTTCTCTCGGTGTTTAGCACTGCATGTCTAACCGGTTTCAGAAGTAACGAAAGGACCCAACAGCCAACTTCAACTCTTCCCCCATGCATACTAATCCATTGACCTATACTCTTCAACTTCACCTTTGTTTATATTTACACAAAACAAAAAATATGTATCTATGTTTTCTCTTTTTTTGTAGATGTAGTCAGTGTGTTTGGCGATGAATCTTGCACAAAACCTTTAAAATAAAATAAAATATGTTGCACGCACTACTACTCATAAGAACACTGATGTGAACACTGATCTCTGTCTATATTGGTGATGGTGGTGTTAAAAGAAACGCAAAAAAATAATAATTATAATAATAATAAACAAAACCCTATACATAAATTCAATTCTCTAACTATATAAAGACAACCGGATATATTTACAAACTTAGAGTCACATTGAAGATCTATAGATTCTTGACGGACGCCATAAAACGTTTTGTTCCATTTTATATATTCGCGCAAATAATAACATTAAATAAAAAAAATTAAAAAATCAATTTTCCTCCCCCGTGCGTCGTAACGAGCACATGAATTTAAATAATTTTACTTTGTAAGCAACAATTTATATAAATACATTTTTTTTTTGTTTTTATAAACTATTCCACTAGTGTTAAGTCATAGTCTATATATTTAATTGATAATGTTTGTTTTATTTTTGAGAGGAAATGTTTCACGTTAAAAACAAAGCAAAATTGTACATAGAACTTTTTTATTTATACACATTTATTATATTTTTAAAAAAAAATTAAAAGAAAAACTATATACTAACAAAACGGAAAAACAAAATCGTTTATTACTTTTCTCTAAATTTCTCTGTATTATGCTTTAAAATGGGCCGGGTGTGCGACTTTCTTGTGGTTCGAAAACTTTCTCGTGGTGGTCTCTATATAAATCTGTTTCTATAATATCTGCAGAGCACAAACACTCACACACACCTTTTGGATGAAAGCTAGTCTGGAAAAGAAACAAAACAACAAAATTAAAACTGATTACACTCTACTTTCAGAACGATACACGTGGATGCGTATGGTCGCACTTACTAACCGCAACGGCCTGCAAAGCTTGCAACAACCTCCACTGCTTAGTTCTTAGCTATGTTATATACAAAAAAAAAGAGTTCCTTTCTGTCTGTTGCTCTGCTTCGGACTTAAGGATAGGATTACGTGTGTACAAACAAAACCACTGCGTGTTTTTGAATTGAAGAATTGTTTGTTTTTTTTTTATTTTTTGTTTTTTCTTTTTGATTTTTAAGGGGGGGGGGGGGATTTATTTCAGTCTGAGTTTTGGGAAATCTCTTTAGAAAAGGCCAATTAAGCGAATCTTGTTGGCCTTTTTGAACGGAGAGATTTTTAAGGAGAAACTATTTGAGGACGGCGCATTTATCCCCACAGAATATGCATTTATTTCTTTCTCCGCTTTTCAAATCGTTTTTATTTTTCATGCCAATTTGAGTATTTTGAATATTATTTATTAAACTAAAAGAAAAGGAAAAATGAATTATTTGCTTATGTAAGTTTTTTTTTATTTCTTCTTAGTTAAGAGAATTTTTTAAAAACGGTTAAAGCACATATCCTCAGTGAGTTGCTCATTATTATTATTTTTGGCAATCTATTTTTATTATAATTTAAAAATACATATATAAAAGAGATAATAAAATTTAATCCACTAAGTTTGTAAAAAAAGAGTGAAAACTATTTATAGATTATGTAATAAACGTCTGTATTTAATTTAACTGTTTGATTTTTAAACAATAAAAACTACTTAAATGTAAAAAAAATATTTGCTGTTTATTTTTGAAAGTGATTTTCAGAATAGTTTGACTGCCGCAGGTTTTTCTGGAATTCACATATTTTTGCGCACAATGTGGTGCCATGGGAACGGAGTTCCATGAGCGGCTGCGAGTGTACCTCGGGCTCTCAGAGGTTTTTTGACAGTCACAAATATTTATTTTCACAGGAAACTCAAATCGAGAAAGTCGATGCTAAGACAATAAGAAAAAGAAGAGTTTGATGCGAAAATTTTAAGAAAAGAAAATACATGTTGCTCTTAATAGCATCTTTTTTAAATTGTTAGGTTGTCTACTGAAGTTAATTTAACAATTTTAATTGAACAATTCCAAAGTCAATGAAATAGGACAGGTTATGACACTTTGGTAGGATAAAGTACCAGAAAACTAGTCTTTTGGGTAGGTATTTTTCTTAAAACTTATTTCCTATTTCTTAAGACTTCATTTGTTGACACATCCCTGCAAAATAGATAGCTCTCTGTTATTACTCATTTGAGCTTGTTCTTTTCTTCTGAACGCAGATATCTTTAAATAAAATACAAAAAGCCACTCTATTTGACCTTTTTGATTGAAAAAAGAGGTTTTTTGATAAATTAAGCAACTATTCTGTATACATGTACATTTAAAAGGATCTGTACTTATTTTGCTGTCATTAAAACTTGTGAAAATCTACGTGTTAAGCTTTTACGCAACAAGTGCGTGCTTCTAATCAAAATACCTTTTCCCTTATCGCCTATTGAGAAAACGTTTCAGTTTTTTAAGTACCACACTTATTTCAGTAAATAAAAGCAACTTCAAGTAGGTTCTTGTTTATTCTTCTCAGTTGACGAACAGAGCTAGTAAATGATCGCTTTTGAGATAGGGTGCGCACATTTTGAAAGATCGCTTAAAAAAGTTATATTTATTCAATAATTTAAGTTTTATAAGAAAAGTAAATTGCATTTAAGTAGTGCATGAAAATTGCGACAATATATTCATATACTCCCTCAATATAAATAAGTAAAAGTGTTGCCACTTATATTTTTGTAAAGTGGAGCGAATCGTTAAAAAACAGAAGTGGATTTTACTCACTTTTTCGTAACAAGGATATAAATGCGAATAAACTTACTGCAGTTCCAGTGTTCCCACTTAATTTTTGTTAAAGCGGAACAAATCGTAGGGGAAGTAGATAGGTACTCACCTTTTCGCTCCTCTGTTTTAATGTACATGCGTTAAGTTGATTTCCTTATTATTTTGCAAGGTATTTCTAAGCACAAAGCACACAGTTTCATGCAGATTCAATCAAGAATGCGAAAACATTTTACGCTTCTAATATTTTTTTATAAAATTTGGTATTTTTAAAAATCATAGCTTCCATATTTTTTTCAGTTTACCTAAGTAGGTTCTTAATTTTTCAACAAAGTTGAATATTTAATAAAGCACTACAGTCAATTTGAAAATAAGAAAACCAATTTTCTATAAATTGGGAGCACTAACTTATTCAAAAATGGCTCAATACACTTGAAAAAACCCGTATGCATAATATGAAGCTCAGCAGGCTTAAACATATCCGAATTTTTTGCAAAAAGCTCCACACACATTTTTTTACAAAGTTCGAAGTGTCAAAAACAAAATTTTTGAAAACGCACTTCTTTTTGCATTTTTGTATTAATAAACGCAGCGTAAGAGTTATCAACTGGCTACTGGGCTATCAACTGGTTTGCATTCAGGTTACAATTATTCCAGACCAATCTAGTCGACTTGAGACAACTAAGTTTTTGAATGTACCCTATGATTTTTTGACATTAGAAGTGCGGTGCAGGTTAAAAAAACTCAAATGCTGCTTGTCCCACTGCAGCGTTGTGAAGACTTTACCCAATAAACATAGGTCTGTTCCTTTACTTTTAAATCTTATGAAGTTTTACGAATTCTTACGCATTTTACTCAATTGTCGTTCCTCAACTCGAAAAGTTCGTAA
Organism: Cheilosia pagana; assembly: GCA_936431705.1. NCBI lineage: Eukaryota > Metazoa > Arthropoda > Insecta > Diptera > Syrphidae > Cheilosia > Cheilosia pagana. Next base: position 51,249,370 of record OW386170.1, on the reverse strand, counting down.
AAGAGAGCGGCTTCGAGAGAGCAAGATATTTCCCCTCTTACTTGTTTTTACTCAACAAATATCTTTGCGTAAGAATTGAAACAACTGTCAGTCGTCTGAAAATTGACAGCTGATTTGAATTTGTTGTTCTTTTTGGCATTTGGGTGAAATATTCTCATCTGTCATTTCTCACAGGTAACTACAAAAGCGTTCCTTAACTTTTGCGTAAGTTTCCCTCTCTGAGAGAGAATTCATCCCATGTACTGTCATTTTGACAGTCTTTTCCATTTTTACTACAAAAGTAAAGGAACAGATCTATTGGGAAAACGAGTTTTTTTTGGAAAAGGCGCACACGTGAACGGCCATCTATGGAATTGTGATATAGAAATTTATAATTTAAACTCAAAACTATTAAAGAAAAGGTTTAAGAGGTTAACAAATATTTTTGATATTTCTTTGGAGAAAGTGTTGATCATATCAAATCAGTTTAAGTGATGGATGTTTGAAGATGCTAAACATGCGACATCGATGATGGGAACAGTGGCATCTTATGGTTGTTTATTGTAAAGCAAACAAAGCCGTACCAAAAATCTCAACCAATCTCCTAATCTGGCGAAGACCGCAATTAAATGTCATAACTTTCTACTCACATAATGCGCTGACGCAGCTGTCATTAATACTTTGTTAAAACGATCTCTATCTGTATACAAATCCGATGAATGAATAGGTCAACACCAGCTCCTCAGTTTGAATCAACACTGTGTACAGATGTGGGAAAAACATTGTTAATTCCTTCTATCATCATGACTAATCCCATCTAACCGCAGATCCACCACAATGTATCAATCGAAATTAATATTACTCATCTTGGCTACTGTTAACAACTCGACTATGTTGCGTTTGTTTGCGTCAATAAACCACTTAGCGGTGCGACCGACAGAAGACTCTGCTAGGTATATATTTCGGATAGACCCGACCATGCCCAGATAAATTATTTGCAGCGGCCCCATTGCTAATTGCATTGACACATTGTCAGTCGTCGAGTAAACAAATTCAGCAGAAACCACTTAAGGCGATCGCGCACGCCGACACCTCTTTAACTGGGGTATAGATCTCGGTCCCAGATGACCCATAAAATACGAGCGAAAGCTTTTACTTGCCAGCAATTAAAAGAACAGTGGCTGGGGCCCGCTCTGTAGCACTGTAGCTCTTGCGGATAAACAAAACCGCACAACAATTGTCTTACGTCTTTAATGGCGCGTCTCCGCAAAGTTTCACGAAACATAAACAATTGCTGGTTACACGTGAGTGAATGCGCAACGGGTATTGGGTATACCCCACCTAATAATCGCCACTTAGCGGGCCTGATGCACAGCAAAATTACTCGTAAAATCCGACGAATTGCCACTAAATAACGCGATTATCGCCTCAAGCAGATCTAATAAGGAAGCCCACTGACAGCAGCGAGCCGCGCGCGCGTTCGTGCTGCAATTAAGTCAATTCCAGGCCATGGCATCAGCCAAGTCATATCAGATCAGATCAGATTATAAGGCCGCGCTGACAGCGCTGTATCATAAACAGCGCGACGACGCTGACTTTGACTTCGGTCGCGCACCAACCCCGAATTACGAAATGGCATCATACACCCATATGCCATTTTTATTATTGGGTGATTGTCATGTGTGTCACTGCGCGGTGATTCTTATCTGGTATGCGGAGGAAAAGTTTCTCAACCTTTCGGGCGGAAGGGCTCTCGACTTTGGATTGATTATATTGTGCAGACCTGCTTACCTGACTTGGCCGCGTCATTCGGTATTGCGCAATAAGTCATCTCGCATCTCGGATGTCGCGGTTGGCGGCGGGTTAGCTCAGCGCAACCAGAAGCTGAATCACGTTGCCTTGCGCAAGAGGTGAGAGAAAATTCGCGCCGGCAGTAGTCTTTCGCTGTAAATTTGTGGTAAATATTGAGGTCGGCGGCATTCCTGTCACATGCGTAACCATGTATAACCTTTGAAAACCCAGACAAAAGTCAAATAATCCAGTCCACGGTCTCGCACAGGAGCTCCGACAGTTAATATCGAATAATCGAGGCATTTATGTGTTGGACCATGGAACCTGTAATTGCAATGGATCCATGTCCAGTCCGTGTCCCGTCGAAAATTTAATTTTGGAACGTGATCTCTTCACTTTCATCCGCCCCCATGAGCATCGATCTTCAGAGCTCGGGTCCTACCTACCGATTAGCTCTATAGATGCCCGAGCATCGCTGTTTATTGTGGGCGCGTAGAAAACTGTTTACTATTGCCCAGGACCCGAACACTGTTATTAAAATGTCAAGGGAGAGGAAAATAATGCATCTTCTTTGGTTCGGAATTCCAGACCGCTTAGAATGATGACTTCAATTTGGGTCCCTGCGTATCAGAAGCAGTCCTAATTGGTAGTATTTTTCGGTTGAATTTCGATGCCCATTTCACTTTTTTTTTGTTGTCTTTAATCCCTTTCTGTCTGTTGTCTGTTGCTTTGTTGTGTTTTCTTTTTCGTTGAGTTTTTGATAAGGTTGACCGTGTGAATTTTGTGGGAGACCCTCCTTTCGACTGCGCGTATATGGCAATTGATCGATATGAACATTTCAAAACACAAGATGGCCATTTTTCTTTGGGTAATTTTGGGTTTTGGGCACGATACTAATTGAAATTGTGTCAGTTCGGGGCCGCGGAGAGTGCAGCACACTGCAATTAAATGTCAGGAGCTACCTAATAATTCGGTTGGGATCATTTCAGGTGCAGAATCAGATGAAGCGGGGCAAAGTAACACAGAAACCAACGCAACTATGGAAAAATTGGCTTGCACTGCCATCTGTTGAGAGTGCGGCTGCATACGTTTTTGACAAGAAGTGTCACTTTTGTAGGTTATCGATGATTTGTTTGCGATAAACCCTGCAAATTTTGTATGGGCGATCATATACTTATGGATGTGACCCTGCATATTGCACATTTGACGTTGGCAGAGTTGCCAGACCCCATTTTTTGTATATTTTTGGACTAAATTGCGTTTAGCAATCTTTTTCTCCCTAGGTGCCTACTCTTGGAAAAGGAAGATTAGTATTTGACGTTGAAAGATATTTAAAGGGCTAACAAATTTATTTTTTTAACAATGGAAAATTTTGAAATTTTCCTCACTCAAGACCGAGAGTTTCTTCGAAAAAACCTCGTAGGGAATACTTTAAATGAGCTTTTATTGTATCAATGTGTCGTTCCTCCAGACAATACGTCAAACAGTGCTGTGGATGTCGGCCAACAACCTCAAAGTAGAACCACGATCGAAATTTGATGAAATAAATTTAAATTTGGCATCTGGAAGCTTTTGGATGATGTAAAAAGCTGATTGCTAGCTTAAAACATTAAGAAAACTGTTGGCTTGGTTAAATAATTTTGAATTTTGTATTGATTAAGAGTTACTCGAGTGATGGCAATTTAAATGCACCGACCGACGTTAGAAAAAAAATATATTTGATCCAAACGCCTCCAAAAAGTAGGCGTGGCAATTCGCGGTATAGCTTAAAACACTCTCGGAGTCCTTGAAACTATTGAAAAATAATTTTCATCGAAAACTGTCACGTAGTATTCACGTCAAATACTAACAAACATAGAACCCTTTTCAGTTCTTTGTATAGATTTTCCCGAATTTTGGTGGTTTGACACCATTGAGGTTGACCAATAACTCCTCCACGTCAATTTAAAAACAAAACTGTTTACCAGATCACTCCAGGACCTGTGAAACCTGCCAGCTTCAACAAACTAAAGCTCTTTGAACGTTTAAGCTTCTAAAAAATCTAGTACGCAAATAAATACCGTCACCCGGCCGCTACGAAACTATGCCTATTCGACTTTTTGGACACCTTACTAGATTTGCATTTTTCCTCTTCACTTCCATGTATACCTTTTCGCATATACGGCCGCTTTGGTATACACCCGCTTTGGTATACAGTTTGCTATTTTTTTAGTGATGCCACTTAAGATTACCTAAATATGGTGTTTTAATGACCCCACTTGAGTGTTGCATATTTTATACATATTAACACACGGTAAGCCGCGGTAGCATATCTAGCGTTGCTATTTAACGACTTAAAGTTGTTGCCTTGCCAGATAAGTCTCTGTTTTATTACACATTCTAACAGATAAGCCTGAGAGCTATTTGTCAATCAGTTGTTATTTTATTACAGTTTTGCTATTTCTGCGTGGGCTTAAGAGAAATCAATCAATTCCATAATGACAAGGCGAAAACGAAACAAACGGTGACATCATGCGCATCTTTTGTCTTCCATGCGGCAGATATTTTTCAACCTTTTGGCGATATATGGACTTCTTTAGACAAGGCGGACAGGGGTCGAAAATTTGCCAATAAAATGTTGACTCAAATCAAGCGTAACTCGGAAAGAAATAGGTACATATTTTTCACAGCTTCTACTCCCAATTTACCCCTCACTGTCAACCACCAAAGTCCGATCCAAGGCTTTGCAACAAGAATCCACTTGAGTTGACAAACCCTCGTTCGCTACTCAACTCTTTTGTTTTAGTGAATAATTTAGCCCTCTCGGCGCATTATTCGTGTCACTTTTTTTGCAAGATAAATGTGCGCCGGCGAATGAAGGCATATAGTTAAACGAAATTCCAAAAATGTCTCCCGCAACACCTTCCAAAGTACGTACAATCCATAGGCCGGTCACGAAGCCGATCTATGACACAACACATTTATGCGCCATTTTAAAGAAGTTGTTCCCTTCGGAGCTGTGTGGCACTAAAACGCGTGGCCATTAAAATATCTGCAAGTCCAGTGAACACAAGTGTAGGAGTCCCGCATGGGTACGCTCCCAGATTGAAACATAATTTATCGCCAGGGACTTGCACATTTCCCGCGGGCAAATGTGTCGCTTGATAAATAGCCAACTAATCGCGACATGCACTCTATAAAGTTCGAGAGCCATATACCAGTGCCGGAAGCGCAATGGCAAATTGAAAATCAAACAGACACAGCATGGGAACCGTGCGAACTGAAACCGTCCCCCCCTGACAGACAACGACAAGTCAATATAAATAGACCCGAGCAGGATTCATCATCGCGGCCAATAATTAACTTGACGTACAGACATATAGGTTCGCGTCTAAACTGAAGGCAGCTCATATAGCACCAGCAACAGCACACCATCGCGACCACAGCCAGTGCGCAGATGCAGACAGTATAGAAAAGATTTCATTGAGAAATGCGGGCCATGCGGTGGTGGTGGTCAAACGTCCATAAAATTGGCACAAAGATAAAAAAAAGCGAACAAGAACAAGAGGACAACGGCGCAAGGAGAACAACAAAAACGATCCCCGTAAGGTTAAGCCGTGACAGGAGCAAGAAAAACCTGATAAGGAGAATGCAACTTTGCGGGCATGTGTTTCGGTGTTGTTAAGTAAATTTCCAGAGGTGTCAGAAAACATCTTGTCGGAATTCATCTAACAAGAAATTTGGATTTTGTTCTCATGGATATGGGGGGGGGACGGACGGTCCGAGAGTTACCTGTGTGAGCTTGTTTGCTCTGGGTGTCTTGCATGTTGTTTGATCCTTGTTTCTTACAACCCAGAGCCTAGTTATTACGGTGCAAGCATTTGGGTTGGGCATACTTAACATACTATTCCCATTAGGGGTTTCGCCGGTGTGGAGCTTCATTCATTCGACCTCACCACCGGAATTCACGCCAAAAGTACCACACCGCACACCGGTACGGTAGGCAGGCGAAGCACATGCTGAATCGAAATTGCTTTGGCACACGTCACTCTAAGCGCGCGCGGACAGAAAGGATCTTAAAGTAGTCGTCGTTGTTGTCGTTGTTGTTGCTGTTGGCAACTCGCCATCGTTGTCGTCCACTCTGTCGTTTATAACCGATACTTATCGGCATTCCAACAGCTTTCGCAGATGCAAAGATATTTGTTCGCACTGCTCGCGCCGAGAGAAGAATGAACTGGCCGCCCGCGATAAGCGATCTCAACTTATTTGTGACGACAAATCTTTTCGCCTTCGCAGTGTCCTACAGTCGAATTTCGTATTCGTCTTCGCCTTTGCCAAATGAAGCGAGAAATCTTTCGATTCTCAATTCGGTCGACTGATGCAGAAAGAAATGTTATTCGCGGGTCATAAATCCTCCAACAAAAGCGGTTACATTTTTGGGGGATTCTTTATTATTGGCCCCTCAGTGAAAAGTAATTCGTTTCTTAGGGGCTTTTTGAGCGCGCGCGGTTTTTGTTTCGCCCCGTCTCGGCAATAAAGATAAGTCAAACACATTTGATTATTTATTCCTTTGCGATAGCGTTTGGGGTGACGTCTGCTCTGATGGTGTGGTGTGTGACAAACGATATTCTTATGAATGGGTGGTGGCTGTTGGGCAAAAAAAAAAAACTGCGCTTAATTGGGTGCCAGCGTTCGAAATAGAATTTATATGGGCCAGACGCTGGCCAATTGGCTGGCATCCACATTCGTATGGGTCCTCCAAGGTTAGGCTCAAAGCTGTAGTCTAAACAAATGAAATGTAATTTAAGATAAAGGATCAAGTGAGTCTGCGCAGATATTTGATAAACTTTAATGAATTATCGAGTGAATTTCGAGAGACAGCCAGACACCATTGATATCTTAAGTGGATGATGGTAAATAGGATATTTGATGTAAATGAGTATGAAGTTGTTTATTCGAGGGGATACTGCGAGGGATATCAAGCAATTCACTCAGAGCATCGATATAGTAATTTTTCACCAATACTCGTATAAGCCAACATAGGGAAGCAGGGTCCAAACGGACCTGCCACAAAAGCGGTTGTCAAAAAAGCCACAATAGCCTTTTAGTCCTGCAGAAGAATTTTTGGAAAAACCTGGGACCATCTCCCAAAAAAAAATTCTGAATGTACGCAGCTATAGTAAGACCTATGCTAATGCTATACCTATGGCAGTCTCGTAGGGTGGCCGGCAACTAATAAAGCCGCCTACCTATAGGCTTTTACAAAAGTTCAAAGACTAGCGTGCATCGGCACCACCAGCGTGATGAGAACAACTCCAACCGCAGGACTTGAGGCTATCTTCAATCTGCTTCCGCTAGACATCTTTATTCAATTATCAGCCGCCATTAGTGTCATGAGAATCAGGCAATCAGTAAACTGGAAATCGAATGCAACGGGTCACTCGTCTATCCTACAGAAATAACCTGATTGTGTACCTATAATCAAGGACTACATCACACCATACTTAGAATTTAAAAGACCTTTCTCGAGCACCTATCCCGCAGTAGGGAAGAATGCGGAGAGACGGACTCCGGGACTCGTACCTAACACGCAATCCATAGCCGTGTTTACAGACGGATCTAAAATGGACACGGGGGTGGGATCAGTTGCCTTCTCCGAAGCGCTGGGCATATCAAAATCGATACGCCTGCCCGACCACAGTAGTGTCTTCCAAGCAGAGGTCCTGGCAGTGACAACAGCAGCCCGTGAGTACCACCTGAAGGTATTACCTTCTTTATCGACAACCAGGCAGGAATAAAAGCCTAACAGCACCAGAAATAAAATCAAAGCTTGTGAAAAGCTGTCGCGAAGAACTCAAGGTTCTTGGAACTCAGCACAAGGTATCGCTCTGCTCGGTCCCGGGACATGAATAAGACATTCCAGGCACAACGAGAAAGCGGACGAATTAGCAAGACTAGGTTTAACAGCTGTTTCAGAACCAGCTGATCCATCTGTTAATATCCTGCCTTGTACACTCAAGCTTGAAGCGGGGAGAAAAGCCACAAGAGAGACGAATGTAAGATGGACTGCGCAAGAAACTGGCCGTACCACAAAATAAAGCCAGAACTGAGAGTCTTATAGGGAAGGATAGGAAATGCCTTTCCAATCTCGTAGGTATTAAAACGGGGCACAATACTCTACGGTACTATATAAAGGAAATGCGCCTGACGGAAGAGGAACTTTGTAGAGGCTCTGGAGGACACTTCCCACTTCCTAAGCCACTGCCCAAGCCTACAGCACACTAGGCACAGATTCCTAGGGAGACACTTCTTCCAAGACCTAGAAGATCTTTCGACAAGTTAATGGGATTCATCAAATCCATAGAATGGTTTGTATGTAACAGCACAGTAAGTGAAAATGAGTGCGGGACAACTCCTTTCCCCAACGGGCATCACAATGGGTCAGTATCGACCTGAGTGTGGCACAAACCTAACCTAACCTATTTACACCATTACCGAAACCAATTTCCGTAAACGACAAAGTCTACAATTACCCTCGCAATGAGTCGGAATATTTTTGTGGCAAGGACATGTTTTCTACATTCCGACAGGGCAAAGTCTCTGCCCCCTGGTTAAACCACGAATGTCAAGTTTGATCTCACTAATGCGATCGACTAAAGACAAGACGCATGAAACTGTTAAACCCAAATGTGATATCGACTTGGGCCGGTAAGAAATATACGATAGTGGATATCTTGAACAGTAAAGCACCGAAAAAGTATTACATCGAACGCCTGTCATTGCAAAAGACTGGCAAAACCTTAACCAACCTTTTTTTTAATTGGCGGGAAGCATGTTTTTGAATTAGATTTTGAATTTTTGAATGAACTTCTGCAGACTCTTATAAGATTTCGCTGGTATAAGCAGTACCAGCAGGCATGTAAATACGAGACTGGACATGGCTCTATTACAGCTCTTTAGCTGTTTGTGTAGGGTGACCATGGATAACTCTGAAACGTCGGCCTTCACCTCTAAAAATGTTTATGTAAGAATAAGACCTTCGTCGACATAGATAAAGACTTTAACTGCTGACTGCATGTAATCTTGCGCGAGCGTATAGTCTCTGGTCGACGCACTCTATGCGACTCTGCTGAAGACAACAATGAGTAGTTGAGGTATTGGTAGGTCCTGTGGATCAGGGCAATTCGGAAAATAATATTTGTTGAAGATGAGGGCTGCCATGTTATGAATACCCAAAATATTTTAAACATCTACGTATACTCGAACATACTAAAGCTAAAGCGCAGAAAGTCTTACGTATTCCTTGACGTCTCACAAGCTTTTGATAAGGTGGCACGACGGCTTAAAATGTAAATTACGACAAGTTATATCCCTGTACGCCTATATGATGTTCTAGAATCATCTCGGGAATAGACTATTCCATGAAATGGAAACAAATACTTGGAGCTTAAAGAAATTTCCGCCGGCGTACCGCAAGGAAGCGTCCTTGGACCGCTTCTCTATCTGTTATATACTCGTGATATACCAAGAGAAGATGGCACTATCCTTGCTACGTTCGCCGACGAGACGACACCGATATTCTTGCAGTGGGTAATAAAATCGAAGAAACGACTGCAAAATCTGCAAATAAGGTTAATGCATGGACGAGGGACTGGCGGATCGCCCTCAACGAAACTAAATCTGTTCACGTGAATTTCATGTATAAGAAATCGATTGACTTGTAAATTTTTCTAAACTAGGCCCGAATACCCGAATACCTAGAAATGACACTCGACGCAAAGCTGAAATGGAATTCGCACGTGAAAATGAAACGTAAGGAACTCGATATCAAAAATATACTCGGAAAACATTCCCAGCTCAGTATCGAGAACAAACTGCTTCTAAACAAGCAAGTGCTAAAGCCGGTGTGGACCTACGGCATACAACTCTGGGGTTGTACAAAGAAAACGAATGCCAATATTTTACAAACTTTTCAAAATAAAGTGCTTAGCTCCATGAGAGAAACGACGATATCCACAGGGATCTCGGAATTCCAGCAATCGAAGTTGAAACTAGAAGCTAGAAGCAATCGGACATATCAACAATACAGTCCGACAAGTTTTGGACGAGAGCAATTTACTGCGCCGACTACAAAGAACGAAACCGTTCGACTTGGCGAGATAAGATTAACCGCGTCCAAATTGCGGAACAGCCAGGATCTTTCATTGGAAAGTAACCTGTCAAAAGTTGTTATTTCGTGATAGAAAAATTGCTTGATAAGTTATATCTTAGTTGCAGTATTTAAGATTCTATCGAAGGGTGGTGTTTTTAATCAGTAAAAATCTGACACTACTATGAGACCGCGCTTGCTATTCTTATAGTGTCTTTGGAAGATTTTCATCTAACCTCGAATAATAAATATAAAAAATAAATATAAAAAATTCTCTGTACGCCTTTGAAAACTCAGGTTATTCCCTTGGAATGTGATCACTCTGACTCAGCCGTAGTATCAAAAGGCGCCTCTAACTAGATCTTCCATGAAGGCAAAGCAAGTCAAGTCGAAGACACCCAAGGCGCCCTCATTTTCTGGCAGCGTAAAGGACTGACTTCAGCCAAAATCTAAGTCTAAATGGGATTTGGGCAGTGTTGCCGGAGATAATTATTAAAAAGCAGTTAAAAGCGGGGAGTACTTTCAAAAAAATGGTAGTACAGTCTTTTTTAGTCTTCAAAAATTGCATGAAACCAACGAAAACCAAAAACAAAATAGAAAGAGTGAAATTTGTTGTTTAAGTGTAAGATGTTTTAGGTCTTCAAAAAATAGGAGTACGGATGTGAAAGGAGGAGTACGGAGGTGTTGAAAGTAGTACAATACTCCAATGGAAGTACTTTCGGCAGCACTGGATGTGGGTCACACTGGGATTGCGGAAAATGAGTTTGAGGGATTCTTAAGAACAACATTTGAAACGACTCTTCACATATGCTCCCGAAGGTATGTAAGAAAAAAGTGGCACTAGTGCTGCCTCTCAGCATAGAAAAGACTGTGGGAAGCTTATTGGCATTCTTAGGAGGCACTGTCCTAGACTTAAGTGACTGTCTTTAAAGCTTGTGGAGGGGGCGACGATACTCCGGATCATATACATAGTTATTGACTTGTTTTATTTTTGGTATCAGGGGGTAGATCTTCGGTAAGTGCGAAAAGTGTGAGATTCTTCGCTAAAGTGCATACTCGGCGTCTCTGAAAGTCAAATAAATTCCACAAAAATTGAGGAGCTCTGAGTGTTATCGCCCGCTAAAGCTACGCGCTGTGAAACAAGTTCAACAAGTAACAAGAAAAGAAATGATGACGATGCTTAGATCCATCAAAAACTGATGAATAAATCGATAACGAGTACTAATTAAAACTGGGCGCATGTCGCGCTGACATTACACATACAGACAGCAATCAACATTGGGCAACAAAAGTGCGATAAACTATAAAACTTGCATTGGTATAAATATTTTCATCGCATAAACAGAACTCTATAAATAATCATCATCGCGTACGCTTTAATTTCGACCTCCAACGGGTTGCGAGTTAATTTGGGGAGGACAGAGCCCACACACACACACCACCGCACAAACACCGCACAGCGACAGCATATACAACGGAACGCAAAATCGTTTCAAAAGTGCCGATAAACCATCGAACCGAATATGATGAGGGCAGTGCCGGCCGTCCCGGTATGTTGTCTTCGTCGCCATCGCAATCACCCAGCCAGTCCACATGCGATGATCACGATTGCGATCCTGATCCGATCAATTCGACTGCGAAGAAAAGATCGATGCAAGATCTCGCACTATACGCGCACACACAGCGTCCGGTCCGCCAGCCACCAGTACCGAGTACATAGGTATCTAAATATCTATATAGAGAGAGAGCGTCCCCAGTGAAAGATTTGTCACATGTCAAAATCAATTAAAGCCAATCCTCTTCACAGGGGGTTCGGCAATGGCTCACGGTCGCCTCATATCGCAACGCGACTCGACTCGACGATATAAAATTGATGAAGTTAGGTCAGCGCATGCTTATACGATTCAGCGAACATCGGGGCTGTTTAAATCTCAACTTATTCTGCGGATTACTCGTTCGAGTAATCCCACAGAGCCCGCAACAACCATCCAAAGGGACCTAGGGAGCGAGCCACCACTTCACTCCACTGTCAAATTATTGTTCGCGCCCAGTCTCCCCCAGTCAGCGCGAGGAGGCTGTTTCGCAATCGCAATTGCCAGACTATAGATCGCTGCCGCTGTTGCGCTGCGATTCAATTTAACATTTCAACATCGCGGATAATCTCGCTATCACATGGCATATTTAGCCCACTGATGTCCACCAGTCCGCCAGTCCACCAGTCCGCCAGTCCACCAGTCCACATGTTGTCGTCGCTCGTACTCTCGTGGAATTTGGAGTTTTATCTGTGGTTCCGTTCTGTGACGCTGATGCTGATGCTGATGCTGGATGGCTGTCTGGAATTCCGTTTTTAATTAAGTGCGTTTTCAGGGAATTTTTGTTTTGATTACGATGATATAAATGAAATTGAAAGGCCGAATTCGTCGATTCGGAGATTTGATACCGGACACTGCCGCTGCCTCGCCTGGGTGGCCTGGCCGCTGTCAACGGTGCGGCGCAATCCAATAAAGGAAATCGCATTTCATTTGTGTGTGCCATCGCCGCCAATTTTGAACTATAGACACACGACGTTCACATTTTGGGGTTGATTTGCGACGCGACGGCCGGGTGACAGTGACAGGGGGGCCAGCAGCGCGAAGAAGGCCATGACGGACGAGTGGGCCTTTTATGGCGATACGGTAATTACCGGGCCGCATTGCTCTCGCTGAGGTAGGTATAAGCTGCATTAAATTACCACCGATATGCGTATGCGTAGCGACGGCGACGTTTTAATCGCATTTGGCAAAACTTCAGTTTAAATCGTTTAAATCGGACAACCGGTGGTGACCACGCGAAATACGTGCGCGTCAATTTTAGCACGACGCCGTAATACTCGCAGCAGTCAAAGCAGTCAAAGCAGCCATCAACATCATCATTGGCAGGCATCGCGGTCGCCGCCGGCCGTTGCCATCCGCAATCCGCATCCGATCCGCCAAGTGACTTAGTGCCGAGATGTGTGCGATTTAATTTAAGAGATCGTGATTAAAGTTGGAAGCCGCTTGATTTATTTACCTTTAGCATTTCAGCCGCCGACATAGGCCATTCGCATTAGAAGGCATGCCATGCCGGTTCAGTGGGTTCCACTGTGTCTTCTAAATGGTGTTGGCGCTGAAAGTGTATCTCCGCATCGTTGGCGCGCTGCTACTAAGTACATATCTCCATCAGCTGACATCTGCGGCTTGATGTCTTTATACGAATGCCATAAGCTCCTCTTGGATGCATGTCCGACCTATCACATATCAACGCGCTTTAGATACCCCGTAAGTCTCTGTACAGTTTCAAGTCGCATTAAGTCGCATTCCCAGCAGTGCCCCTTGCGTCCGGCGGGCATATTAAATTGGAAATGCGTGCTGCAGGGCTTACCGCGGACGATCGGTTCTTGTTGGGCTGCCAGCAATCCGTTCACCTTGATGACGGCCGAGAGGGAGACTAAATTACAAGGATTTAACTTACATGTTTATATTGATTACGATAGCATTCAATTAGGGGTCTTGTGAGTCATTAAGTTGACAAGTCCAAGGGCGCGCAACTTGTAGGTTGCTCTGTTGCAACTTTGGTCGGTGTACTAAAGGTATATATTTTATTGCGACGCCGCGATTACTGCGATTCGATAAGGAGACACAGAGTCACCGGTCGGACTTTGCATAGAACCGCAGCGCTGCGGGGGCAAAGTTCACCGCTGCGGATGTGTTTATGACATTTGTTTCATCTTAAGTGCGCGGAAAATATTGTCGACGTGCCGGCTGATACAACACGCGATAAATGCCGTAAGTTCAATGGGGCTGCCAGTGCGAGCAGTGGCTCACTTCACCCACCGGATGGACGGCGCTGCGTCTTTGGGGGGTTAGGCCTGAGCACATATCAGTCAGTGGAGTTAGAGTCTGCAACTCTTTCGAGTTATGTTCCAGTTTTCGAAATACGGGCCAAAAGAGACTTGTGTCGTCTGAATCGCATCAAAAATGAAGTAGATCAGTAGCATAGGCTCAGCGGATGGAATACGGAGCGAGGGGTTCCCATTTTGTATCGATGAAGAACCAGAAGCTTAAACCTTCAAGACTGAAGTGAAAGGGGACCGGGTTTATGTAAGATGAACACGTTTAATCGTTTTGCTTGCAGGACGCTTAAAAACATGTTAAATCGAAAACGAAAGAAATTTTCGTTTGTGCGAAAACGAAAAAAAAAGCTTTTTCTTTGACTTTTTCGTTTTTTTTTTTGCGGGTTTCTGTAAGATGAACACCATTAGTCGTTTTGCTTGCACGGACGCTTAAAATCATGTACTGAAAATCAAAAACGAAAGAAATTTTCGTTTGTGCGAAAACGAAAAAAAACTATTTCTTTGACTTTTTTGTTTATTTTTTGTGATGCTGTGAAAAATCAAACTTAAAGTTTTGTGAATAAAAAAAGAGAATGAAACGAGTTAGTCACAGGAAGCAAATTTTCGCTTTCGCACGATTTCTTTCGTTTTTCTTGGAAATGCAAAACTGGTTTTCGTTTCGTTTTTTACAGAATCCCACGTAAAGTTTTACATGTCTGCCTGGGAAATCTTAACAAAATGAAAGACTAGATATACAAAACCAAGTGAATATTGTTATTGTTTGGCTTAGCCATTGAACACAGCGTTGCCGCTTTTAAACGACCGTAGAAAATTGCTACATAGGTAGGTATGCGGATTAAAATTAAAATCGTAATAAATTTCGTTTTTAAGGGTTTTGTTCTATTCTATAGGTAGAGTTAAAAGCCACATCAGGAAGTCATTGGAACTGGCAGCCGATAGTTTTTTCTTAACCCCTGTTTAACAAAATTGGTAGGTAGGCATGTGGGGGAATGTTAACCTATAAAGTGTTTTAATTTTAAGGTTCATAGGTTTCAAAGTGTCAAACGATTGCGTTCAGCGACTACAAGACAAGCATTAAATTTAGGCTTCCTTTATAAAAAAGCGAGGTTTGATACATGACATAGTTCTTTATCAACAATAGGCCAATTGTGTCTCAGCTAAGGAGTTTCTACACATAACTGCATAAAGTCCTTACAGTTTAGGTCAATGTACCTTCTATTTACAACCTACACAAATTAGGTCCGTTCCCTTACAATAATGCATTCGAACAAATTAGTCAAACTTCGTTCCCGTACCCAAAAGTTGTAAAGAAGGGAACAAACTTTGACTGAATTTGGCTAATGTGTTCAAATGTATTATTGTAAGGGAACAGATCTATTATTATTCCCAAATCAAACGCAACTGCTCTACTGCGTGGTTATACAAAACGTAGTTCACATTGGCAACTACTGACAGTCAGAATTAATTGTTTTTGTTTTCCAATTTCGAAATGTTATTATTTATTTATCAGCAGCGGTACGAACTAAACTAGGCTTTGACAATTTGTACGGGAATAAGAGGATCATACTTCATACAACACAAGCCAAGTCACAGCCTATGGAAAAGCTGTAGAATATTCCTGTGGCAGAATGATTTAACGAGGAACTTCAAAGAAAGCTGTAGATAAATCTGGAAAAGTTATAGAGCAATGCTGCATTATTGAAGACTAATCAAATCCGACGGAAATAGTTTGTTCAAGCCGTAAACCCCCGAATTTGTGATTATACTTTAGGTGAGTAATTTATACTATTTTTTTTTATTTAATAAAATAAGGACTTGTTAAACGCTCCCATCCCATTCCCAATTAAAGTTTTCCCAAAATTATATAAAATATAAAGGTCAGTTTTTAAAAGTATAAACAAATTATATATAAAAGAACGTCGACTTTACAATAAAACGATTTAATTTTATAACGTTTTAAGCGGTGGTTTTCGTTTATTTTTCAAATTTTAAGAACAGTTGCAACTGCGAACAGTTTTTCCTAGCAAATAGCTCGTCCTGTAGGATATGGCTGCTCCTCTTCCTGTAAACGAAAGAACATAACATTTGTTATGCATTGCATTTACTAAAATTAAACTAGGGAGCCATTTTAAATCTTTTTTATCCCTGCATGCATACTTACGTGAATCCTTGAAATAATTTTTGTTATTTTTAGGTATTTTTACTCTTTTTGTTTCTTTCCTATTTTTACGGAACAAATTTCTGTCATTATTAATGGGAACGTGTGTAGAATTAGAATACGCGAAGAGATCTAAAGTTTTATATAAGCTTACAAAATTTGTCAAATACCTGATATTGAGTGTTTTAATATATCAAAATCTATCCTAAGAGTTCAAGTAACCTGCTGATTTTTTTAAACTTTCATTTAAGCCGGTCCATGTATTTTTTTTTTTCGAAAATAAGGTTTTTTAAATTTTTTTTAAATCCTAGATATATATAACGAATTTTAATGGAAGTCGAAAGGATGCCAATTGGGGGGTGTTCAATTGTTCATAAATTTATTAATAACTTCAAAAAGAGGCCGAAGGGTACCTATCTTTAGAAACACTTAAAACACTTAAAGAAACCATGACGAACCATGATTTCTTATAAGGAGTAATTTATTTTGGCATTTCTATCGACTTTGCCATGTTTTTTCATACAAAAAATCTTGTCACTGAAACATAGTAGGTATACGAACTTATTTTCTTTATCCTTGAGAGTGCATAATTTTAAGCATGCATTTAACTATTTTAGTAAAATCTCGCAAGATTGGTTTCCGGAGTTTGATCCCGGACTTAAAAGTAATAAGCCACAAAAACAGAGAAAAACACTTTTCCTCCATGAAGAGGCACGCATATTTAAATCCAGGTAATTGTAGATCTAGTAGGTTACAACCGACAGAAAATGATGTCTCATCAAAATCCCTACGTGGTCAAATCTAATATCGGCTGTGGTTTTCTAAATCAGCTAAATCGGATTTTTATTTATATTTGACACAAAGCAAAGCATTTTTTTAAAAATAATAAAACTCCATTTGTTGGCTCCTGACCCGTATTTTTTTAGCAGCCTTGTTGAACTTGAGTTTAGATAATCCTTCTCTCATTTTGGCGAGGTGGGCTGCCTTAGCTTACATGGTCTAGCTTCTGCAGAGTTAGGGTTGTCCTTACTCCGACAGTATATATGAAACCACAACACTGAGTGAGACTCGCCACTGCAAGACTTTCATGTTCATCTCTAAAAGCTTCTGTTTGGGCCATTTTCCCTTGCCGAGGCATTGTACTACAGCGGAACTATATTTCCCTGACAGAGGAAGATATTTTGACGTGGATGTCGTAACTTCAAGTCTTCTTACTTGAGTCAGCTACTATAAGAAAATCCGGGCGGCTTTGCCAGTCCCTTGAGAAACACTCTCCGAACCTAGAGAAACACTCTTCGATAATAACTGATTGTTTTTTTTTGAAAATTCGAATAAAAGGCTCGCAAATAGGTTTTTTAAAAGAATGCACAAAAAATTTCAAAAGATTCTTAAAATTTCTGATTAAATTGTGGGAAAATAACCGCAGAAAGACTGCCCTGCCATTTTCAGTTTGAATAAAGTTGTCCACTGTTCTCGGACTCTCCACAGGAATTTGAAAGCCCACCAATTTCTCGACCATGCGCTTATGTGTCACACCTTAAGTGGGAGTTGTCTGTTTTGTCCCACCAATAATACAGATGGCTTAAAAGTGGCCCTAACATGACACATGCAATCTTTTGAACCGCATTTGTAGAAAATGTGCGCGCATTCAACGATCATGTTGGTGCCAAAAATCCTTCCTCCCCTAGGTACGTAACGAGGTGTCAACACTGCCAGGCAATGGAGGCACGATAAAACCGCATTCCTCCATCAGCAATGGCCACGCGTAGAATATATCTATTTGTATCTTGTTGAGATCCAAATCAATTCCAACCTATAAAAAAGAGCCCTTTAGCGTATCCCATAGGTGCTCGTATACCGCGTGCGCCCATACATCTCCACAATCCAGAGCGCAGCAATTTAGCAAATGCAGAACTTAAACAAATACTCCTCGCGATATCGGCAAACCAATCTGCAATCTGCACATATGGGAAGATGAATGGACCTTTTAGTTGACATTATCAGTCGCCAGCATCGGATTCATTTTGAATAAGAACCATGCCGGGACCGCAGTATTCGCAGTCGTATTCGTATTGGTGCTGCTCAATATACAAATCCGTATCCAATCACCCCTCGTTGTATAATGGATTTGACGACAAATTGCCCTCGGATGCATCTGATCCAGCACACAACCGTCCGCAACTGACCGCAGAAGAGTTATTTTGATTTCGGCTCCAGATATGGCGTCACCGAACCGATCGAACACGATCAGGCTTCGCGATGACTGACTAACTACACAAGAGCGCTGACCACATCCATCCGCGCATGCGATAGGCATCGCGCATACGACGCGACGTCTTCTATGCAACATCTCAATATGTTGGTTCGTTCTTTGTTGTCGGTCGGTCGGTTGGTAATTTTCTTATTTGTTTGGACATGCCAGCTAATTTCCACTGCCCGCCTCAGCCCTCAGGTATACGAGAAAGAGTTTTCCACTACCTCCACCGCGTGTACCTGCGGCAGCGGCGGCGGCCCTACAATGTGTGATTTATTTCAGTTCCTTATCTGGCCGGGAACCTTTTAATTAATTTACCTCCGCACTAATAGTTTGTCTGTTTGTCCGCTGAAATTCCCCGGTTCTCTCGGATAGAGAAACCGTGTTTACCCTGCCATTGTGCATATTTGCATTCTAATCCGGGAATCGTGTCCGCATGTGCGTATGGTTTTTGACGAGCTCGTTTTTTGGGTCAATGTCAATTGACCTAATGGATGTCTATTTGTCATCGCCCTGCAAACGCCGACGACCCAAAATGTGAATGAATGTCCTTTCGTCGACAGGATAAGTCGGCGATTTGTCAGAGATGGCGATAACCATAGGTGCATGTGGCACAGCCGTGTCGATTAATTACTCCCCGGCTTTGGGACAAATGCGCCCTCCCATCCCTCGACTGACTGATTCGATAATTGCGTGAGAGCTGTCAGATTAAGGTGTCGTCGTCGTCGTCGCTGACATTCTCCAACCGCGCGCAACAACAATGGCCCTTTTAGGTGCGCGCAAGCAATTTGTCAGAGCCGGGGACGGCCATGGCCGGTGGGAACCGTGTATATTTATGTTCCTGTTGTCAATCAATTACTCATGCCCCCCCTCTCGTGCGACGACCCGAACCCGATGCGATACAATCCAGTGGGTAAATTCCAGGCCCGGAATCAAATTTCAACGCCACAATATTAAAATAATTTGGCTAAATAAAGAATTAAATATTTCACATTGATTTACGGGCTGTGCTCCGCTGCAGGGCTATCAAGATACTTTGCGCTTCTGACGCCCACTCAAGTGCGCGCCAGCGCATAGTTGGCCGTTCCCCAGCAGGCGCTTCATTTGGAACACATTTCAAATTGCCCGCCGCAAAGTGGAATGCATTGGGCAATGGCAGTGGTGTGTGGTGTCTGGCGACGGGCCTGCTGCCAAGGGAGCGCTTCGGCTTCAGCACATTTTGCCAGATTGCACCTCCTGGCGAATGTGCTGATTGCCTCCACTTATATGCGGAGCCTAATCTACAATCTACACGGCCATAGGCGCAAATTTCACAAGGCAATAAAATTTCTCTTGTCGCCCTCTATTGGACACTGAAATGAAATCCATGTTCACAGTTTGTACATTTAACACAATCATCTCATCAATGGACACCAGTTAAACATATGTGAGCAATGGATTTTATGCCCAAAAACAACAACGACGACGATAGCAACGGAGCAAGGCAACGCAGCACGCCGCACAGTGAAGGGGGGTTGGTAACTCTAACTCGAAGACAGAATACGCGTTACATACGTAACACGAAAGAAGAAACAACAATAAAACGACGACAACGTGCGATGGGGACTGGGGACTTGGGGAGTCTCACTTCTCACAGTGTTTGGAACAAGTTTGCTCCTTTGTTTGGGCTGGCGATGGCGGCGGAGCTATGAATTTGCGTTTTGTGGGAATCGTAGACGTAGTTCGAGTTCCGTGTCCGCGTCGTGTGGGCCCCACCAAACTGGTCTATTAATTGTTTCGAAACGAGAGTAATTACGTTTGAATTGGGTTTCGATTGAACTGCGATTGGAAATGGAATTGGGAAGTGTGGATGCCATTGTTAATCGGCTATTAAAATGCGATTGAGTTACACATGTCACTTGATGTCACACCGATTATGGGGAATGGTACTTTGTCTAAGGTGGGATTTATTTCAATATCAATTGCATCGGAATTTTGAAGGGGGAATGCAGTGGAGCATCGTTGAGAAGTAGGTTTCTACCTAGGTATGCCGCCACCTCATGCAATGGATTCCATCTTCGTGACGTTTGTTACTAGAGCCGAGGTTATATATCAGACTCATGCCTATTGACGTCTATTACTTCAGAAGGGTCAAAGGTTTGCTTTATACTTCTCGTCATCAAGGGTGTCCAAAAATGAAGTCTGTCCACTCGCAGCTTTAAACTCGTACATCTCCTGAATGAGTTGGCCGATTGTGATGAAATATAGCCTATGTCTAACTGCGTTCAGCCCTTTGCTGTGTCTGAGAAATTCATAAGGATTGGGTCAGTGGTTTTACCGCGATTTCGTAACAAAGGCAGTTCCACATACAAGCAATTTGGTTATGTTAAGATATGGGATTACCAACAGTGTTTAAATATAGAGTGACCGTCTTAAAAGAGGGGTATTTGGACCCTAATCTGAAATATTCGTTCCCTTTTTTGAGAATGCGATCAAAACGGCCGAGAGGAGACGTATTTTTGAGTCAAATATTCTCGGATGTTTATCAGAGAGAGGAGGTGCAGTGGAGCCAATACTTTAAAGGGTAAGTAAGTTGAACCTGAGACTAAGACTGAGACCCCTTGCGTTCATATTTCGCCATATTGGGATACGTCTTTGATCCGTCTTCTTATAAGTTCAGCCATTTATGTGCTTATTCGGTTCAGACAGTCCGATAGACTACTAACAGAACAACTTTCTCAAATACTCAGCCCCAATTCAAAAGGGCGAATGCTTCCTGCCTTAAAAATAAACTTTTATCTATGTATGGTCATTATTCCTGAAGGAACCAACAGCCTTCCTTTGATCATAATAATCTTTGACGGAAAGCGAGCATTCTCCAAAGTCATCTTAATAAGACCTATAAGTTTAGCTTTAAGAACCAATACGAAAAAGGATATTGATTT
The DNA here is from genome assembly GCA_936431705.1 of Cheilosia pagana. Classification (NCBI taxonomy): domain Eukaryota; kingdom Metazoa; phylum Arthropoda; class Insecta; order Diptera; family Syrphidae; genus Cheilosia; species Cheilosia pagana. The sequence continues at coordinate 51,228,265 of OW386170.1, read as the reverse complement.
ATATAACGAGACGACAATTAAAAACATACTGCAGAATACTAAATCAATCAGAAAAACTAAACAGTTTCTAAACAATGAAAAGGAATGGATAACATCGATGAGTAAAAATAATAAGCAAATAACAAACCGAAATCTAATAAATGAAACAGCAACATGCTTCTTCGAAAAACTATTTAGCACAAACACAATACCAACATGACGAAACAAACATTCAAAGCAGAACTACAATCTTAGAAGATGTGCCATTATTTGAACTAGACGATATAGAGAAATCCATTGACGAACTTAAAACAGAAAAAAGTCCTGGAAATGACGGTATTTCAGCAGAAATACTGACCATTTTATTTAACGCCATTTTGACAAAACAACAAATCCCGAATCAATGGAAACACAGTACAATAACATTGATACATAAAAAAGGTAGCAAAGACGATATTAACAACTACAGACCTAACAGCCTTATATCAACAGTATATAAACTATTCTCAAAGACTATATATCGGACCATCAAAACCGAACTAAACAACAAACAGCCACGGGAACAAGCAGGATTCAGGGAAGGATTCTCTACAACGGACCATCTACAGACCATAAACCAACTGATTGAAAAATCCAACGAGTACAGACAACCCCTATATCTCCTATACATCGACTTTAGCAAGGCATTCGACTCAATAGAACACAACAAAATAAGGACGGCTTTAGAAAACCAAGGGATTCATGATTTATACATCAAAACTCTAAGAAACATATATAAAAACAACACTGGACAAATAAAATCAGAAAGAACAGGACGAATGTTTAGCATAAAAAGAGGTGTACGACAGGGTGATCCAATATCACCACCATTATTCTCTGCAGTACTCGAAGAGATATTTAAACAACTTGACTGGAATCGATTCGGAATAAATATATGGGGACAACATTTGAACAATTTGAGATTTGCTGACGATGTTGTCCTAATATCAAAGAAAGCGGACAACATTCAGACACTGGTAACACAGCTGGCTTCAATTTGTAAAAACTACGGACTATTCATAAATCAGTCTAAAACAAAAGTGATGACCAACTCTACACAAAAGGACATTACACTCGATGGCGTAAATATTGATTATGTTGAGGATTATATTTATTTGGGACAATTAAAACCATTTAAAAATCAAGAAGAAAAGGAGGTAGATAGACGAATATCAAACGCATGGCGACAATTCTGGAACATGAAGGAGATACTCAACGCAAAACTAAATAAACACACAAAAAAATATTTAATTTTACCAGTTCTGACATACGGACTTCAAACATTGGGCTTAACAACAAATCTAACCGAGAAATTAAGAATCTGTCAGACAAAAACGGAGAGGAAACTTCTCGATATAAGACTAATACAAAGAAGACAAACGGACATCATCGATGTAATAAAAAGGACGAAACAACTTAAATGGAACTGGGCAGGACACATATCAAGAATAACAGATAATAGATGGACAAAACTTTTGATCAAATGACCACGAACAAGATGGGTTGACGATATTAACCAATTTAATAGTTATTGGTACCATGACGCAAAAAATAGAGATCTATGAACAACTATGGGGGAGGCTTTTACTATTTGCAAACCATTTTTGAAAACAATGATTAGACTTTGTCAAATAATGATAAATTTATTTTATGTATTTTAAATTAAATAACGACATGATATAAATACTCTAATAACAATGTAACAATAGTGATGAAACATTTTTAAACCTTATAGTAAATAAAAGCTTTTAATAATAATAATAAAAATCAGTTTAGCAGGAATTCCAAAGCACGGTACGATATAATTCATCCCTATTTATTCTGACGTAAGCTGCTGATGTTAAATTCTTGAGTTTTGTCCAGGATCCGTCGTAGATTTTCCAGGTCTGGTAACGACCCATTAGATCGTCAGCAAACGGCTTAAGGTGATCGACTTAACAAGATCTTATTAGGCGATGTTTAAAAGGCTTATGCCTCTTTAGTTCGTGCATAGAAGGCGATCTCCTTTTTTGTGGATAGGGCAGATGGTACCGAGATTCCAATAGTCGGGCATACATTCCTCCGACCATATTTTCCAGATTAGTTGGTTTATCCTTCTAACCAGGTCTTCTCCAGCGCGTTGAAAAAGTTCCGCTTGTAGCCCATCGGCTTCCAGCTGCTTTGCTCATTTTTAGCCTGGGGATGGCTATACTTTGATGTCATTTTTGTCGGGCGGATGCAGCTCTTGATCTTCATCTAGATTGACTGATACGGGTCGATGATTGGCGGGGTCTTGGCTGTCATCGCCATTCAACTGATTGAAATAATCTCTCCAGATGGCTAGATTGACTGTGTATCCACTACGGTATTTCCATCCTTATCTTTGAAGGCCCAGGGCGGGCTATGAGTCCTGATGTCGATAGTTTCTATAGAAGTTTCGCACCTCTTTCCTGCTATAGCATCTCCAAGTTCTTAGAGCCAAAAAATCTCATTAAAAGCTGCTGCGGAAAGACCATCAACGCTGCTAATGAAATCCAATCCAAGAGTTTGGCAATAGAAGCCATTCCGAGGATAAGCAACTACCCGAGCGGCGCTATTTGACCCGCAGCCCCATCTTTTATCTTCCTCTCGACTCAAATACTTGTCCATCACACAACTAGCCATCAATCAGTATGGGTGAAAGCATTACTCAATGAAACCTTCCATATGCGCCAGCCGACAAATCACTTTCCCCCCGGGCGTTTCCAATAACCAAATGACAACGTATATGGGACTCAGTCTCGTGACGCGATTCATCAAACCGCACGAGAACTAGCGCTGCCTAGAGAACTTGACTGATATGGCCAACTTCAACTTCGACTCTCAAAATATTAACTCGCCTCTCAAAGTATCGGTGCGGTTAAATTAATTGCATTCGATTTGGCTGCACGAAGCGAATGAAATTGAACGAGCGAATGCTCGCATGGCACTCGGCCATCAGACTCTGAGACTGTGAGCCCGCTCGGGAACATCACATTAATGCAAGTTAAACGGAAATGATGTTTTTATTTATTTTGCCATATATTCATCTCGAACATTTGTTCAGCAGCTCCTTCTTGACTGTGCGCGCCCAGTGGTTGTCTCGCTGCGCGGAAACAAAAACCGCAGGGGTGTTTTTCGACAGTATAACCATCCACATATATCGGGGGCCCCTAATAAGCCCCGGCTCGGCATAATACAATAATTGGAAGGATTCCTTCTGCCTGGCTCGTTTGTTCGGCTGCTGCTTGCCTTATATTTTTTTTTTTTTGTTATTCGTTTTGACATTTGGCAATGGCCCACCTATCGCCTCGCACCCATACAAAGCGCTTTCCAGCGAAAATATAGCACAGCACTCATTTTAACATATTTCGTGAATTATGAAATTTATAATATCGTGTCTTGGGGGTGATCCAAACACACACAGTATGGCATCCGCTTCGGTAGAGGAATGTCCTCGCAGCGGGGCCTCCTGCCAATATCCAAATGCATTTGCGGGACGCTCCACGCTCGTTATGGCGGGTGCTTCTTCCATACCGAGACATGATTAAAAATATATATTTCGGCCCGGACACATGGGGATGGCGATGGGGAACTGTATCGCCACAGCGCAAATAATTATCCGCTGACTAAGCCAACCTACTGTATGCATACGGAATGTGTAGTGCGCGCGCGTCCATCCATCCGTCCGAGAGGTGAAATTTAAACACTTGTACGCGAATGAACACAATTTGTACACATGAGAGGCGAATTAACACTTTCTTATTGAGCCGTAATTGTATAAGCAAAGAACGCGCACTGAGGCCGGCTGCAGGAGGAGAGGATATCTCACTCGCGCTTAGCTTGCGCGCATAAATCATAATGCAACGTGGAGCGGCCGGTTTCGCGGCGCGGTCCCCCACGGAGGGATCAGATATCCGAGTTCTCTTACTCCTGTTAATGATTTTTGAAACATGCGGCAATAATACATTCTCAAATAAATTAAGAGCCAAATCAAAATTGCGCCTTCGTAGGTATACGCGCCGCCCGGCTATACGACTACTAATTTGCCTGGGTGAACGATAAATATAATTCTTAAGTGAACATCGCTACTGGGATACTGCGTTCCTATACCGGCCAGCCAGCCAGCACTGGACGCGGATGATTTTATTGCCACTGCGATCCATGTTAGATGTGGCGCGCTGCGTACGGGTGTCTATGGAGCTGCTCCTGGTCGTGGTTATAGTGGCGATTGGCGGCGGCACATCAGCACAGCACCGGAATGCAAATAAATGCATTACGCATGCGTGTAGTACATGTGTTTCGGCGGCCTATGCGAATGTGGAATGTACTTAATCTTGGGGAATAAATTTACGTGAAGGATGCGCGAATGGCGCTTGCGCGATCTTGAGAAAAATGACACAAATAAGGCCAGTAGCAGTTCTGGGGCGACATTGTGGACAGAGGGGGCGATTTATAGACGCGGTGTCAATATACATTCATTGGGGAGACGCAGCAGGTGAACCTGGAGACGGCCGGAGTTGCTTAGCTGTTGATATATGGCAAGGTGTCACAACTTTACGATTGGGACCATTGATGCGTCTGGTAAAGTTTGTTGGAAAACAGTTTGGCTGCAAATAAAGGGTTTTCCAATAAGAGGTGTTATTTTGAATAGCCCGCTTTTTCGGTAGCTGTCGCTTTTGAAGCTGTTATTTTTTGACATTTGACAAGTAGAAACTACGCCATTATTAAAAATGGAACGATACACGCTTTAAGAGCGCATTGAAATTATAAAAATTCACTACAAAAATGGTGAAAATTTTGCAGTCACTGTTCGCAAAACTAAAGCATTTTTGGGTCGTCGTGAAGCACCTTGTCGGACCGCAACACATACATTGGTGGAAAAATTCGAGCTGTTGGGGCAAGTGATGTGAAGAATAAAACCCGTGAAAGTCGCTTAAGAACAACAGCGAATATTGCTGCTGTAGCCCAAAGTGTTGAAGAAAACCCATTCCTCGTCGTTCTTTGGAGTCCACAAACGTCATTACACCTTATTTTGCATAAAGACTTGGGTCTTAAAGCTTATAGAGTTCAGTTGAGTTCAGTTCAGGCAACGAAATCATTGATCTTTTGCGGGAAAAGTTTCCGGACCGTGGTATCTCTCGAAGAGGTGATCACAATTGGCCACCGAGATCTTGTGATTTAACACCTTGCGACTTCTTCCTTTGGGGCCACGTGAAAGATAAGGTCCACGCCAACAGCCCAGCGTCGATTCAAGATCTCAAAGATGGAATTCGTGAGTCTATCGAGGACATAGGGCAGCCACTTTGCGATTTTGTTATGAAAAATTTAATGAAAAGGATATGGTCGTGTAAGCGTGGTAGTGGTGGCCACTTGGCTGATGTTATTTTTCATTATTAACGGCATACGTTCCTCTTTATTATGAAACTAGCGGACCCCCTGCACACTTCGTAGTGCAAAATAGAAATATAAAAAATCAAATTCATTTAAATCAGTGGTAAATAGTTTTTCTTGTAATGATTTGTGCTACACTATATTTGGTTTTTCCATTTTCGGTGTACCACATCGCCAGGAATCTTGGATTGCATACCCATTTTAATTAATTCACCGACATCTTTGTTCTTAGCAGCTTAAATTGCTCTATCACTCAACCACTCATGGTAGCACTGTTGTGCTATGTTAGGGAAAACACTTTCAATCAATTTCTCTTTTGACAGTACAAAACAGAAAAAATCATTTGGCAATGGCATCGTATCGACTTAACAAATCTCCATAAATATGAAGACTTTAAGCAACCGTTAATTTCATCAGCAGTTGTCGATCTAGGAATGACGGGCAATGTTTGTCTTAAGTCGCCTGACAAAAAAATCAATGCACCAGCAAATAACACTAAAAAGGTATATCGAACATCTTTCATTGTTCTTTCCAAAGCTTCAACAGATTTCTTATTTGCCATAGTGCATTCATCCCAAATAATGATACCGCAGCGTTTTCGCCGTTCCAGATGTTCTTGAAATGTTACATGTTGGAGTTTCAATATCTTGGTAGTTCATAGGCAATTTCAAAGCAGAATGTGCTGTCCGACTACCATCTAACAAAATTGCTGCAATGCCAGAAGACGCCAACGCCAATGAATTTTTATACTGGAATTGGAAACGTATCGTTGCCAAAAACAATGAAATTAAAAACGTTTTTCCGGTGCCTCCAGGCGCATCTAGAAAATAAAATAGTAGTAGTAGCATAGTAGTATCATACGCCTTTTTTGCTCTGCATTCACTGTCGAAAGATTTGCTTTAACAAAAGCATTCAATTCGTTGCGATCGTATTGTAGTTCACGTTGCAATTCTAGATCAAAAATTGCATGCATTGGACGATTAGGTGATGGCATTCCCAACTGTTTTATTAGCAACAAACAGAAATCTTCAATACAAATCATTGTAAATTTCCGGCGTGAAGTCCATTACAGGATTACGATTAACTTGACGCACTCGAATCAGAAATCGATTCGGAGGCTTTCATAATAAAAGATATTGACCGTTTTGTATTTAAGGGCGGTGCCATACCTCTTTGTCCAATTTTGACCAATCTTCGCAAGAACACTCCTGTGCCATTACCTAAGAATGTGTGTAAATTTTAAATCAATCGAAACTGTGGTTTTCAAGATATAAGATTTTCAACGTATTTTTTGTATGGGCGGTGCCACGCCCCTATAACTCATGAACCAATATACCTACAAAGACCGTATATGCCTACAAACCATGGTATTAACGTCACCTTTCACGGGAAGTTTTCAGAATCAAAATCGGCTTACGCATTACAGAGAACATTGGCGACAAACACATATATTTTTATATATATAGATAAATATCCGATAATTTTTCTCAAAAAATGACATTTTTCTTTAAAAATCAAAATAACACCTCTTATTGAAAAACCCTTTATATAGGCAAGTCCTCTATGAAAGAATGTCGAGCAAAAGTAGCGCACCTAATGTAACTGCAGTCCCAAAAGGGAAGGTTCCGAAGCCAATTAGGTCTGCTCTTGTTTTAAAGCTGATGCAGCTATCAACTGTGATCAGTGCCAGCAAAAACGACAGCCAAGAAGTCATCAATCTCTTCCTCAGTTTGACACATATTTTCCTCCGCACTTCAAACCACCGTCAATGCGTCATCTACCTCCTCCTCCTTTAACGTGAAGTCTAAGTCTTTGCGTAGGCGTATACACCTGGCCCTATGACCTCTCCATAGTGTCACCGCATCCATAACTGTTCCCTCGGCGTTAATGTCTTCTATCGCTCGCAAAGGCCGTACAAATCATTGAAAAATTTAACGGATTATTGGATGAGTACGAACGGAGAAAAAAGCTACGAATAAAACGTTAAATGGGTTCTCGTTCCATAAAGATAAAATAGCCATAAAGTCGCATAGTCCAACACTGTCTTCAAAGAAATCTACACTTTGGGGATCGAAAGTGAGAACAACAAATGAAAACGTTAGCGGTGAGAATTCGTAGATTCATTATACTACCTCTACAGCAAATACCCATTATTTAGAGCCAATAAAACTTTGATATACAACCAGATAAGGCGAATTATTTTCTTCTGGATTGTGGTAGATTTCCATTGTTCATATGACAGCCAGAGAGCAGTTTGGTTCAGGAAATCACCGCATTTGACATTTTTTTTTTTGGGGCATCATAACATTTCGAAAATCTGAGCCAAATTATGTTTCCAAGATACTTAAATAGATATTGCCTAATAAGCCATTAAAGATTATCTAAAGGAGATACCAGCCAAGACAGTCTGTCACTGTCTGTCACTGTAGTTGCGGGATTCTCCGGTATATAGACATGTTGTTGCAAAATAATTTTTAAATTATTCCTATCGCGATCAAACTACTTATTAATAAGATTTATTGACGAAACAAAACGAAACAAAAAAAAGCAAAGCAAAATGCAGTCGCCACTGCCCGAGAGGAAAATTCGAATCTGACACTTGCCAGAGACCACAAACAAACGATCGCGAACTTTTGCAACCACAGCCAGTGAAATGGCTGTGTTCGGTTTGCTCAGCGTACGGGGTGGGTTCGATGGTTTCGCGTAATTGCGTTTATGGTTTGGCTGTGCAACTCCACTAGTTGACAGAACCACCATAAATAGGTCTATAAAAAAAATGGGCGCCACGTAATTTTTCTTTGGCAAATTACGAAACCGTGAATATCTGAAAACAAAGAAAGTCCAGAGAGAATGAAAAGAACAAATTTTCACCACGTTATAATGGCTCCGTTGGAGCGCGGTCTTTATTAGTTGAGGGCTAAAGCCTCGCGAAATTTTACTATCGGTTATCGATTTATACAATTGACGTTCGGACCGTTGGACTGGCCCGCTATCGCGTTATCTCAAACGTTGAAAAAAACTTCTATTACGGGGTCGCGTGTCCCGTTTATTTCGGGATTCTACGAAGCAAGAGCCTACCGAGATTTATAATTACACAATTTCCTACACAAAACGATTTCTACTACACTTTCTACAACTTTCACTCTACTTATCTTTTGTATTTTCCAACACCTGTTGGATTCCTTGTCTGCTTTCTGTTTTCTTTCCTGTTTCTCTTCTTATTGTCCCTCTGACAATCTCTTCTCGTCCTTTTTCACCTTAATCCTTTCTTCTCTATTTTCACTTTTCACTTTTCTCACTAACTACTCTACTTTACTCAAAAAAAAAACCTCCACGAATTACTCTGTTTAACTTTAGCAGAATTTGCCTTCGCAACGCAAAAATCAAAAATCTCAAAAATGAAAACTTCTAAAACGAACTTGTGTACAAGCTGGTCAGCCAAGAAGTGCCTTCCAGGTTTTTTTCTTTGTTTGAAGTCGCTTGGCTTCCTCACACACACTCTCTCATACATTCGCTGGTATTAGACCCCAACGGTGGGATTTGTTGGCATTCAGCTATGCCTCCCACGGTCATTAACCACCACATTCAAACATATTAGCGGGCTAACCGGTCAATGTGTGCGACACCAATGCGCTGCCGTAACCCGCTAATCCTCTCAAACTTTCCATTCGTTTCTCCCTCTCTCTCTATACTGGGACTCACTTTCATGGGATCCTTCCAGTATCGCTGGAATGCCAGCCGACTTCAAACTCTCTTATCTTTTCTCAGAGTTGATCATCTCTGATTATCCCTTCTCTGACCTTCTGTCAACAAACAAAATAAACAAAGTAAAAAGTAATTCGTGGAGGAATTTGCACTCGGCATTTTTCCCCACGAATTAAATAAAAATCAAAAAACTACAAAGTGAAAAAAAGAAAAAAAGGATTATGGTGGACGCACTAATTTCCCACCCGGACATACGACGTTGGATTTTCCCTATTAACCCCAAACGCTGAAAAGGAACCAAACAGGTATTGTTTACTTTTTTTTTTGTCGCGATAAGTTAATCTATCTCGGTAGATTCTCGCGCAGATTTGGGGAAGAGATTTGCAGATAGCAGGCCATTCCTCACAATATTTTGTTTTATTTACGTTGGGCACTCGGCCATTTAGCTCAATTGCAGCCTTTTTGTGTTCAGTGTTTAGTGTTCGCCGTGAATTTTTAGTGTTTGTGTCGTTACTAATTCGTGCTGCCTTTCGTGTTCGTACGTATTGTCACGCACTTTCGGTGCGGGTGATATAGTGGGAGTGCGTTATACGTGGCCGTCCGCCTGCACTCTCTGCTGCTCCTTCGTTGCTCCATCGTCGGGGCATTGACTTAGGGATCGTCTTCCCTATGCCCATCGAACAAGGCTCTCTACCATTAGTGTGGTAGTTCTTTCGTGATATTATAATGTCGAAGAGTGTCTTTTTATCTCGGCCGTCCGCCTACACTCCTCTGCTGCTCCTTCGTTGCTCCAGCGGCGGGGTGATTTGCCAAAGAGATCGTCGTCTCTCCACCCATCGAACGTACTTTGTTGCTGTCACTATTAACTGAGTGACAGCCGTTGGGGTGTTTTATGTTGGCTGTCCGCCACACCCTTTTGTATAGACATAGTGGTTGTCTAATTGTCCCACGGTGGAGTGTTTGATAAGGGGATCGTCCTCCCCCCACTCTTACGTCTCTACCGACCTCCTGTCGGTACCTTGTTGAGTCGGTGGGAGTCTCCTGACCGCCTGTCAGGCTCACCATCCGACTTGGCCTCGCTTTCCATCGACGGTTGCGAGTCTCCCTTCCGTCCGAAGGGCTGCGCAACCGGAACTTCCATACTTTACCATTCAGACCGCCTGTCTGATGGTTCGTGACCGCCTTGTCACTTTGTGTACCTGTTGGTGGTACCCTAAGGATCCGAGGAGGTGGTCCGAAGGTTGATGGGGACCTCGGATGCCCGTCCACATCCCAGGACCTCGAGCACACACCCAAGAAACAGAGGGACCATGGGCAGGAAAGAGAGGAAAACGAGAGCAGACCTTGTTGCGGTAAAATTTAACGCAACAAACCCCACCCTCACCTCCTAGGAAATGTGCTTGGTTTTCAAAGAAACCCAAACCATTTCCAGAGGCCAAGGTTGACGCCACGACAAAGGAGAGACATTCCCACCATTGGCCAAAATTGCCTGTCTAGATCAACTCAAAAAAAGCAAAACCAAAGTTAAAACAACAAAAAGTAAGTTAAAGCTACTCTACTGGGACTTCTAGACTATGCATCGTGATGAGACTTAAGGTCTTTCACGTGCCATGTTCCGCGGTCTTTTCCGCTCTCATCAACTAGCGTATATGTCCAAGGTGACACACGCTTACTTATCCTGAAGGGACCGACGAATTTAGGAGCCAACTTTGCGGCATAATAATTAGCGGCATCTGATAACGCGAAATTTCTGCGCCATACAAGCTCGTTCGGGAGATATTGGGTATCTCGCCGTCGGAGGTTGTAGACTTTCGCGGACTTCTTGGCGGCCGCCGCTAACTTTCTACCTATGTCTAACCTAAGCTCCCTAAATCGATTATCTAACTCGGCCCTATCTACATTCCTATCTCCTATATCTAAGTCCCTATCTCCTAAATCTAAATCTCTATCTTCTGAAGCTAAGTCCCTACTTGTCGATGGTGCCTCTGCACTACCCGAAGCTATTTCCCTACTCTCGACTTGATAACTTGCAGGAGCTGTCTCACGACCACAAGTCATCATGTCCCTACCAAAATTCGCGTAATATGGTGATATCCCTAAAACGTCGTGTTGGGCTGTGCGTATCGCGCACGCAACTTTCGCCAATTGTGAGTCCCAACTTCGGTGATTTTCCGAGACATACGCTCTCAGCGTTGTCTTAATAATTTGGTTAATCCTCTCCGCAGGATTAGCTTGTGGATGGTAATGAGCTGTAAATCTAATTTGTGACGCGTACGCCTGGCAAAGCGCTTTCAGTTCCTTACTACGAAACTGCGGGCCGTTGTCACACACGACCGCTGCTGGAACGCCAAATAACAGAAAGACATTGTCTTCCAACTCCTTACAGACTGCCTTTGCGGTAGCAGATCTCAACGCGAATAACAAGGGGAATTTGGTAAAGTAATCGACGACAGTCAGAATATAAACGAACCCCCTACTGGACTTGGGAAGAGGTCCTACCAAATCTACGCAGATCATTTCCCAAGGCCGCGAAACCCCTACACGTTCCCTCATTAGACCAGCGGGTTTCTCATTCACCGGCTTAACTTGTTGGCAAACTTTACAATTCCTAACATACCTAGTTATATCCTGTCTCATCTTAGGCCAATAGTATTTGCCTCCTACTCTGGCAAATGTCTTTCGGACACCCATGTGTCCTGCTAATGGACTGTCATGGCAGTCTTTTAAAATCCCTAATCTACCTGATTTTCCTACAACTAGTTTCCATTCGTTACTATCCTCGTGGACTACAATGTGACTGGCTTTCACAAACTTGAAAAGCCGTCCATTTTCCACTCTCCACGCTGGGTATGCTAGCGGATTCAACTCAACCGCTGAAATCATTTTCACCAACCAAGGGTCCAAATCCGCATCTGAGATCTCGGCCACAACCGGAACTCCTCGCGACAACATGTCCGGGACGACATGTTCCTTCCCCTTGCGATGAATGATCTCAAAATCAAATTGTTGAAGCCTCACTGCCCAGCGCGCTAACCTACCCGACGGATCCTTAAGATTACTCAGCCATACCAGCGAGTAGTGATCCGTCACAACCGTAAACCGAACTCCTTCGATATACGGACGCAACTTCTCAACTGCCCATAGCACAGCTAAGCACTCCTTTTCGGTCGTCGAGTAGTTTCTCTCACACCTATTGAGAGACCTACTCAAATAACAAATTACCTTCTCTCCTTCCTCAAACTCCTGAGTTAATACGGCCCCGATACCAAAATCTGATGCGTCGGTTTGCACCACAAAAGGTCGCTGAAAATCCGGGCATGTCAAGATCGGTGCCGTTACTAAACATTCTTTCGCCTTCCTAAAACTTTCCTCACACTCATTCGACCATACAAATTTCCTACTTTTCTTTAACATATCTGTTAAAGGCCTAACTAAAGTGGCGAAATTGGGTACAAAACGTCTGTACCACGAAACTGTCCCTATAAAGCTCCTAACTTCCTTCACATTCTTCGGTGCAGGAATCCTAACCATGCTCTCCACCTTTTCCGGATCAACATGTAATCCGTTCCTATCAACGACGTAACCTAGAAATTTTAAAGAGGGCCTACAAAAGTTACATTTTTCCCGACTAACTTTCAACCCCGCTTCACACAAACGCTTAAAGACCTCTTCCAGTATCTCAAGATGTTGTTTGAAAGAGTTTGTGACGATAATAATATCGTCTAAGTACACGAATACGTGTGGCTCCAAATCGGCACCTAAAACGCTGTCGATGAATCGTTGCCACGTCGCAGGCGCGTTATGCAAGCCGAATGGCATTCGCTTGAACTGGAATAGGCCTCTATTCGGAACCGTAAAGGCTGTGAGTGGGCGCGATCCCTCCTCCACAGGGATCTGCCAATAGGCCGACTTTATGTCTAATGATGTTAAAAACTTCGCATCTCGAAGCTTATCTAGGGTCGCTGAAATATATGGAAGTGGATAAGCATCCCTATCTGTAACTTTATTAAGCTTCCTATAGTCGACACAGAACCTAAACGAACCATCCTTCTTTCTTATAAGGACTATTGGAGATGCCCACGGACTGTTTGATTTCTCAATAACTCCCGCATCCAGCATCTCCTGTAGCTCCTTATCTATATGTCCCTGCATTGCCGGTGAGACCGGATAATATCTTTGTTTGATTGGTTCTGCCGACGTCCTAATCTTATGCTCTACCAATTGTGTGCAACCTAAGCCCTCTGGCATAACTTCGAAAATTTTGTCTACCAAAATTTCGAGTTCCCTAACCTCGGCTTCATCTAACTCGGACTTCTCCCGAATCGCTGAAATCGAGCCAACCATCTGTTGACCCGAGAAACTCCATTCACCCGACCTCAAATCCGGGACTACTCCCGTAAGTGCCCAAAAATCTGCACCTAATATGATCACGTGTGGTAGAGCTGGTATAACCAAACACTCTAACAACACCGTCTTCTCCTGCACAACAATTGGTAAAGAAACTACCCCTAAAACTTCTATCCCTGCTCCATCTGCTAATGCAACTGATTTTATGTTGCCTCTACCTAACACTAGTCCTAAATCTTTCAAAATATTCCACCCGTCCCTACAAATGATCGTGCGTGAAGCGCCCGAATCCAAAAGTCCTAACAACCTAATTCCATAAATCGAAACTCCTAAGTATGGTCGCCTATCTTCCCCGTTTGCCTCCAAAGTAAAGCCTAAATGAACTACAGAACTCCCTAACTGGTCACCAGCAGGCGACCTCTCTAATTGCGACGGCGCTCTTGTCCTGCTGACCCAAGAGACCGTTGCGCGTTTCCCGAACAGCGTCGACAATCCTTACGAGAAATCCCTACTGCCCCACAACCATAACAACACCTAGGAGCGGAGCAACGATTAGCGAAATGCCCTTCGCTATCGCAGTTGAAACACCTCATTGGAGGTCGTTGAGGTCGACGCTGTTGGTTGTCTGGAACGACAACCGAAACCCTTGGTTCCTCCGAACCAATGTAGGCCAAATCCGGTTCCAGGAGATGCCTACTTCTCGATGTTGGAGGTGGAGCAAACGTCTCCACATTTGCTCGCACTGTCTCCAACTTTCTTCCCAAAGCTACTAATTCGTTGACGCACTTGGGCTCCACAAGTCCAAGCTGCGTCTGATAAAATGGTGCCAAGTTCCTTTGCAGGATCGACAGCTTCCTTCTCTCTGTAAGAGGCTCGGAAAGTCTGCCGAACATATTCTGCATCGTCGCTACATACACCCCTATCGATTCGTCCTTCCCTTGGGTACGTCGTCGAATCTCTTCTAAAAGAAGATCATCGTAGTTGGGAGGGAGAAACTCCAGTTTCAATTCCCTCACCAACTCTGGCCACGAGGAAACAGTCCGCCTAATCGCCCTAAACCAGAGAAGCGCCTTCCCAGTAAACAAATCCACAGACGACCTAAACAATTGGGATTCACTAATCCCCCTAGCTTCCCTAAGTTCCTCTACTCTTTCCAAAAATGAATTTACTGATGCCCCGCATCGTTCACCAGTAAATGTTATATTCCACTTGGAGAGGTTTTCGGGCTTCTCCGAGTGGATAAAAACGCGTTCATCAGCAAAGGTATTTGGATTAATACCCAAAACCGATGCTGACGTCGATGGTGTTACTCGTTGAGGCTCTACTGGCCTTTGTTGCTGTTGTTGTAGTTGTTGTTGATGTTGGACGACATGTTTGTCGTTAAGCGTTGCATTTTCGTCACAATCGCTTTCTTCATCGCTATCCTCTAACTCCCCGAGGATATTGACCAGTTCGGTCTTTAACTCTTTCTTTAACGCCGTCTCGTCTTCCGTCATAGCGCGAGACCTCCCTATCCTACTGACTGACCAATCAATTTTGGTCAGAATCTTCTTATACTCTGAAGATCCCCGCTCAGGGTGGCTCGCTACAAGCGCCTTGATCTCCAGTATCTTTTTTTCTACCGCGTCCCTATCTTGTTCGAAACTAAATGGGTACGTGTCCGATTCGACTACCGAACCACGTCGCTCCATTGCCCTAGCTGCCCTAAGCGATTTACGCATTGAGTCGACGTCGCCAACCGACAACCCTTTGCGCTCAATCTCGTAAACTAATTCGTCCCTAGCTAATCTGTTAATCTCCATTTTAAAACGCGAAACAAAATAAATTGCCAAAATTAAAATCGAAAAGCGAAAACTGTTGGTCTCTACCGACAAAATCAAATAAAAATAAAACTTGTTGCAAACAGAAACCAAAACGATGTGTTGTTTCTGGCAATTCCAAAAAGTTAAACACCAAAGAGAATGAAATCCGAAAACAAAGCGAAAAAATATAATCCCAATTTGACCAAATGTTAAAAAAACTATGTGGCAACTCCACAAACTTCCTCAAAATAAAAGAAATATTATCCCCCAACGAACCGATAAAAAAAACGTAAGAGAAAAATCGTAAAAAGAAATCGTAAAAAAAATCGTACCAAATAACTCGTACTAACAAGACCCAAAAAAAATTCACCGACGGCAACACTGTTTTCAAAGTATATAACAGAGTACCACTGACTACGTATATATAGCAAACGAATAATATGTATATAATAGTTAAAACTACTAAATATTAATAAGGTATATATATAGGTATATGTAAATGCAAGTGCAATTAAAGCGACAATATTGAAAAATAAAAAAATAAAAACAAACCACCTACTTGCTTATTTCCACTGTGGGAAATCTTACTCAGCTTCTATTTCTGTTTGTTTTCCTCGGCAAATCCAACAACAAATCTTCCGAATTTTGTTCCAGAGACTGCTTCTACTGCTTCTTATTTTATCCCCAAGGTACCGAACTTTTCTTCCACTTCATAAACAAATCCTAAAAGAAAAATAGCAAAAGTAAAAAGCACAAAAAAAAAGAAACACACAACACTTCCCTAAGAACAACACTTCACAGAAAAATGTTTGGGGTTGGAATTGTGTACCACACAAATTCCTTAAATACCACAATAAATACGCACAAAAATTGCCCCACGTCGGGTGCCAAATGTTGCAAATTTATTTATTAATACTAATCCGCGATCAAACTACTTATTAATAAGATTTATTGACGAAACAAAACGAAACAAAAAAAAGCAAAGCAAAATGCAGTCGCCACTGCCCGAGAGGAAAATTCGAATCTGACACTTGCCAGAGACCACAAACAAACGATCGCGAACTTTTGCAACCACAGCCAGTGAAATGGCTGTGTTCGGTTTGCTCAGCGTACGGGGTGGGTTCGATGGTTTCGCGTAATTGCGTTTATGGTTTGGCTGTGCAACTCCACTAGTTGACAGAACCACCATAAATAGGTCTATAAAAAAAATGGGCGCCACGTAATTTTTCTTTGGCAAATTACGAAACCGTGAATATCTGAAAACAAAGAAAGTCCAGAGAGAATGAAAAGAACAAATTTTCACCACGTTATAATGGCTCCGTTGGAGCGCGGTCTTTATTAGTTGAGGGCTAAAGCCTCGCGAAATTTTACTATCGGTTATCGATTTATACAATTGACGTTCGGACCGTTGGACTGGCCCGCTATCGCGTTATCTCAAACGTTGAAAAAAACTTCTATTACGGGGTCGCGTGTCCCGTTTATTTCGGGATTCTACGAAGCAAGAGCCTACCGAGATTTATAATTACACAATTTCCTACACAAAACGATTTCTACTACACTTTCTACAACTTTCACTCTACTTATCTTTTGTATTTTCCAACACCTGTTGGATTCCTTGTCTGCTTTCTGTTTTCTTTCCTGTTTCTCTTCTTATTGTCCCTCTGACAATCTCTTCTCGTCCTTTTTCACCTTAATCCTTTCTTCTCTATTTTCACTTTTCACTTTTCTCACTAACTACTCTACTTTACTCAAAAAAAAAACCTCCACGAATTACTCTGTTTAACTTTAGCAGAATTTGCCTTCGCAACGCAAAAATCAAAAATCTCAAAAATGAAAACTTCTAAAACGAACTTGTGTACAAGCTGGTCAGCCAAGAAGTGCCTTCCAGGTTTTTTTCTTTGTTTGAAGTCGCTTGGCTTCCTCACACACACTCTCTCATACATTCGCTGGTATTAGACCCCAACGGTGGGATTTGTTGGCATTCAGCTATGCCTCCCACGGTCATTAACCACCACATTCAAACATATTAGCGGGCTAACCGGTCAATGTGTGCGACACCAATGCGCTGCCGTAACCCGCTAATCCTCTCAAACTTTCCATTCGTTTCTCCCTCTCTCTCTATACTGGGACTCACTTTCATGGGATCCTTCCAGTATCGCTGGAATGCCAGCCGACTTCAAACTCTCTTATCTTTTCTCAGAGTTGATCATCTCTGATTATCCCTTCTCTGACCTTCTGTCAACAAACAAAATAAACAAAGTAAAAAGTAATTCGTGGAGGAATTTGCACTCGGCATTTTTCCCCACGAATTAAATAAAAATCAAAAAACTACAAAGTGAAAAAAAGAAAAAAAGGATTATGGTGGACGCACTAATTTCCCACCCGGACATACGACGTTGGATTTTCCCTATTAACCCCAAACGCTGAAAAGGAACCAAACAGGTATTGTTTACTTTTTTTTTTGTCGCGATAAGTTAATCTATCTCGGTAGATTCTCGCGCAGATTTGGGGAAGAGATTTGCAGATAGCAGGCCATTCCTCACAATATTTTGTTTTATTTACGTTGGGCACTCGGCCATTTAGCTCAATTGCAGCCTTTTTGTGTTCAGTGTTTAGTGTTCGCCGTGAATTTTTAGTGTTTGTGTCGTTACTAATTCGTGCTGCCTTTCGTGTTCGTACGTATTGTCACGCACTTTCGGTGCGGGTGATATAGTGGGAGTGCGTTATACGTGGCCGTCCGCCTGCACTCTCTGCTGCTCCTTCGTTGCTCCATCGTCGGGGCATTGACTTAGGGATCGTCTTCCCTATGCCCATCGAACAAGGCTCTCTACCATTAGTGTGGTAGTTCTTTCGTGATATTATAATGTCGAAGAGTGTCTTTTTATCTCGGCCGTCCGCCTACACTCCTCTGCTGCTCCTTCGTTGCTCCAGCGGCGGGGTGATTTGCCAAAGAGATCGTCGTCTCTCCACCCATCGAACGTACTTTGTTGCTGTCACTATTAACTGAGTGACAGCCGTTGGGGTGTTTTATGTTGGCTGTCCGCCACACCCTTTTGTATAGACATAGTGGTTGTCTAATTGTCCCACGGTGGAGTGTTTGATAAGGGGATCGTCCTCCCCCCACTCTTACGTCTCTACCGACCTCCTGTCGGTACCTTGTTGAGTCGGTGGGAGTCTCCTGACCGCCTGTCAGGCTCACCATCCGACTTGGCCTCGCTTTCCATCGACGGTTGCGAGTCTCCCTTCCGTCCGAAGGGCTGCGCAACCGGAACTTCCATACTTTACCATTCAGACCGCCTGTCTGATGGTTCGTGACCGCCTTGTCACTTTGTGTACCTGTTGGTGGTACCCTAAGGATCCGAGGAGGTGGTCCGAAGGTTGATGGGGACCTCGGATGCCCGTCCACATCCCAGGACCTCGAGCACACACCCAAGAAACAGAGGGACCATGGGCAGGAAAGAGAGGAAAACGAGAGCAGACCTTGTTGCGGTAAAATTTAACGCAACAATGTGAAACTCAGATGTCACGTTCTTGCTGTACGACTGTTTGCCAAGCATAAAATGTATAAATAATAGTTCGACAAGTCTTAGTCTTATCGGCGGCTATGCGTTGTTGGCCTATGTCTGTGATAAGACAGAAGGTTTCAGTGAAAAGCTGCGCGATGACTTGTAGTTATTCTGCAAGGCAATTAGGCGAATAAATTATGCGCTAAATCGCACTAATAAAATGTTTATGAAGACATAAGCGTACAGTTTGCTACCCCTTTTTTCTCTAAGCTTCGCGAGTATCTGCGGTTAAGTTTACTGCGAGATAAACTTTAACTCAGTACAATAATGGGGAAGTAAGTGACGGGGGTTAGATTTGGCAAAAAAACGCGGTACGTATATATGACAGGGTTATAGGTATATGAGCAGGGAGTAGAGCGCCGCGACACCGCAGTGCCCTTGAAAGTCAGAGAAAATATACAAATTTGGAGCAAGAGCGAAGTTTATTCATTCTGAACCCCAATAAAACAAGAAAACTGCTTCTGGTTGAATTCACAAATGTGTTGGTTAGCTCAGTTTAGGTTAGGTTGAGTAGGGTGTGAGTTCTTCACAAAGACCAGGTACCATATTGAGCCCATTGCCATCCCTATAGGAACTTTGCGGTCAAAAACCTAAACCAATTCGCCCAAGCACTCAGTTTCCCTGCATTACCTAAAGATGGATTCAATTGTGTTTTTGCGAAACCAACTTTTTCCAAATTATAGAAGAAGTACCTTTCAAGGCATTTCCTTCTCTTCAGAGCTATAGCTTGACATTAGCAGAGAATATGAGTAACATCCCCTGCGAGATGTTAGTCCTCAAAATACCTACATGCATCCTTGTTTGTTAAGACTTATAGTATTCCTATTGTCAATAGCAGCTTTGATCTACTTAATTTTTACAATTCTAGAGATTTTTTCCGATCTAACTTGGGCCACAGGGCCTTTGAGACCCTCATAGGTGAAGGTCTGCCCTGTTCCTGGTATTCTCATTCTTTTGACCAGGGCCAATGGTGGTCTTATGCCCTCGATTGTATCATTCTGTGAAAGTTCAGCTCGTCAATATCACAGTGTCCAGGCACCCAACACAATCTGACATGGTTCTGCAGGCATTATACGACAGCTCTTAACTAGTTTAGATTTGATGACGTAAGACTATACCTCACACACACTTTGTTTTATTTAAATTTAAAGATAGGAAGCGCTTAACGAAAGACCCTTTATACAGCTTGCAAGCTTCGAAGTCGATCTTTCCATAAATTTAGACCATCCAATGTCTTTAAATCCATATCTTTCTCAGCTTGGCTTTCTTTGAACTTCAAACCGTAGTTTTCTTCATATTCCCTTCAAGATCGATAGGAAAAGAGGCCGAGAGCACATTTCCATCTTTCTCGGGCTATAGCTAGATACTTCAAATGTGGGCGGGCTTCCCTTTGAGTCTCTTTTTTTGCCAAGAATGCTGATAAAGATCCTCAAACCTGCCTAGCAACCTGAGTATTTACGATTTTTTCATTTGGTTTCCTTAGTAATTGATTTTACTGCATTATCTCGACGTCTAACCGTGTCTGAGACGTTTTATGCCATAATTCCTGGTTAGTTTGCAGCCACGAATACAAAAGATGCATTGAAGACAGTGCCTAAGAGAAGCGTCTTCCCTTTTAGCAATGTTCACCGAGCCTTTGCGGGTTTTACCAGGCATAAGGATATCAGTTCTGATTAGAAGAGTCACAACTCAGCGCGTAACGCAATTTTACTAGTTACCAAAGGCAGCTTACTTTGAATTTAACATAATTTTTACTCCTGGTCGAGGTCTTCCTTTGAGTTTATTTATTTAATTATTCATCAATTAGAGCTACAAACTTATTTAGACAACTTTGACCCTCTATGTACAAGAGAAGACTCTACGGTCCGGACCATTCACGTCAAATACCCACTGCATGATGTTCCAATTAATGCGAAGGTGATGTCCTTATCTACTAAATCAGCACTGCAGCCAATCTCGACTCTAGAAAAATGCTAAAGACAGTAACCCAAGCCTTCAGCGGTAGTAGGACGACAAGACAAGTGAAAGCTATAGAGAGATCTGGAGAACTAGGATCCGCAACGACCAGCACCAGCCGCTCAAGTACATCGCAGCCACACAAGTATCTAGCATTGTGCATTTCTCGGAACCGCCAGCACTTCCACAAACTCCCATACAGCTCACAATGGGTCTAGGCAACGCGTTTCAATAAGGCCGCCATTCAAACCAGGGCATTCTTTTAACCTTCTCCTCCACGACCACGGCTATTGTACACAAGTTGTGTGTTATTTTAATCCCCCCCCCAAGTGCCTTTATATTAAAACAACAATCAGTTGAGATGTGCCAACACTCTTGACGATCTATAGCCTAGCTCCGCATGATGATCCCAGCCGATCTGCGCCATTGTTTGAAGCAACTTTTGTGTAACAAATCAAATTTAACTGCGCGCGCGCTCTTCAAATTGTTGTATTGACTGGTTATTGATCATGTTAACTTTTCATCATTTCTATAACTACAACGAAAAAAGTTGGGTTAGTCATCTCGTCATGAGGAGGGCCCACCCAAGTCGGCTCTATATACAATTGGGGTGCGGTACACAACGAACGACAACCTGCTCTATGCCACAATTCGCCCGAATACATCTCGATAACTAAATGAAATATTTTGTCGTTTTACAAACGAGGCGACACCTCAACAAAGATCCACGCCGAACATCTATTTCCACTTAACAAAAAGAACACAAGCGACTCGCGCAGTTTCCGGATTCGAGTTAATTCAAGAAAATGTAAAACACAAGAACCCAACAAAACAAAGCGAAGCGCGCTCACACACAAACAGAAACACAAACACACACACACAGTAAGAGCCAAACTCGGAATGCCAGGGATCAGCTTGGGCAATATTTTAAAGTATAATTCCGAAACCCCGTAGACAAATTTAACATAACTATTAAAGATTTGGAACCTGAAGCAGGCACCGTACAAATCTCAATCAATTTGAATGCAAATTTAATCTAATTCGAAACGCCCAATGTCCATTCAAGCCGCATGCGGTATGTGATCATTCACCCGCTCTAACAAGGTAGGTAGACAATAAAAATCACCAAATTTACATGCTGAAGTCGTCCAGAGGTGGCAAAAGCGAAACGGGACAGCTCTCGTCAGCGGTGATCTATACGTGGATGGTTCCGATCGATGCAGTCGCCATCATCTGACCCGGATGTGCTGTGACCTCTCGCGAAGGATGCACACTGAGGGGCAGACCCTATGCGGGATTTGCGAAAAAAAGGACACTCGTTGTCGTAGGTGTACGAGATTTGTTCGACGTCGGAACGCCTTCTCATATTGCTCAAAAAACACAATCGGCTATGATGCCCGCAGGCCATACAGAAAAGCCAAACGCCTACGCCTAGCACAAATTGAATGTGCGCTGTTGCTTTTGCTGTAGGTATGGGGAATGTGGCCCACGTTGCTGGGGTTTCTGTTTTATGCCATCTCAGAGTCGAGGAGGATGTGGTGTAGCGTCACCATTAACATGGCAGCGTACAGTGATGCGGTGCTCTCAATGAGCAGCGCCAATAAACGGTGGCTGGCGGAATAGTCGTGGCCCTGAAAAGGGGCTTGGTTCGATGGCATAGCACTCCTTTTTCCATTGACACTCGAGTGCCCTATGGTAAATTTGGCAAAAGTCCGACGGAGTTTTTTTTTATAATGAGATTTGTTTGGATTTGGACATTCATGCCGGACTGATGGGGTATCGAATGTCCGGTTAAACGGTTTCCCATGCAAATACGCGCACGTCCATTGAGTAATCATGCAAATCAGGCGGAATCAAATCGAAAATATTTGACTCGAAAATTTCCATTCACAGTCGGAGTTTTGTCAGAGTTTAGGTACAGTCGGGGATGGTCTGTCGAATTTGGGACTTGGTTCCACTCTCATGGGCTTGCAAAGTTGGTTACTAGTCTTTTTGCGATACTAATAATCATTTTAGTGTCCAGGCTAAATTATCGAACTCACAATGGTGGAATTTTCCGTACAGAATTGCATATTGTGAATTACAAAATATATAAGGTGAAGGTTAAAAATAATTATTAGTAAGGATCTTCATGTGTAGTGATCGATGGTCGTATTTTTATAACCAATTGGTGGTTCTGGGTGTATTTGCTTTGCTAGTGTTTCAAAGTTGCTTTATACATTTTTAGGAATATCTCAGGGGCTTCACTTTTCGGTTGGCTGGTTTTTTACATCGGTAAAGCTTGCGAAAACTTCTTGACACACTATATGCAAATATTTGACAGTACTTTAGGCACGGATTTGTGCAAACAATTAGGTGCTAGTTCTCTAAAACAAGTGCAGGTAAACCACCGCGTCAAATGCAAAGTTGCGAGGGCAAAAGTCAAGACAGTGGAAGACAACGGAAACCAACAATGTCATAGGAATTCCCGTAGATTTTATTGCTTTCACTTAAAACTTCACAACTGATTTCAAACAACCAGTTGACAAGTTCGAATATAGGACCAGGACCATTAACAATGCATACAGGCCCGCATTGCGAAAATGTTTCTGAAAACGCGGAACACGTGTCTTTTCATTGCCAACGGTACGACACCGAGAGGATCCCCCTACGGGATCAATTCAGTGAGTAGCCCACTCTCGATAACATCGGAAGCTATGTGCTTCAGAAAGATGAAAACTGGACCATTGTAAGTAACGTGGCGGTGCGTATACTCAGCGATCTTAGACGCTTAGAAGGCCAACGGAAAACTAATAGTTTCAACAATTGAGCAACAAGCTAGGTCTTTATACCGACCCCCGCGAAGTAATGTCTTATGGCGGTTCCGCGGGGGAAACAAATCGGTCTGTTCGGAAAGGGAGGTGGTTTTAGGCGGTAGGAATCTAGCATTATCAATGGATGACGGACCATGCCTCATGCAAGGTTTCCACCTACCATCGCAAAAAAAAAACCGGAAAACACCCTAATAAAATGCTTAGCTATTGAATCATTTGGAAACCTTTAATGACTCTAAATGGGAAACTTAAAGACTCTGGCCGGAACGATAGTGTGCAATAAAATAATGTATTTATAAAAAAGTCTTGGAACTTTGACTTCTTTTCGCTTTTTACAAAATTTAGAAAACCCCAAAACATAGGTCCAAAATTTGACATTAAAAGTAGGTAAGACTGATAAGCTTTACACTACAAACTTAACAGAAATCTGCCTGGTTGCGATAGGTCTCTAAAGGTGAACTTATTGCACTGTACTTACTGATCAGTGTCTTTTAGAGTTTGCTATAAAATCCTTTTTTTGAGATTAATACGACAAAATTCAATCAAACTTGGTTCACAATGGTGAAATATTTCCCCATAAAGAATGTAAGGCGACTTTTATAAATTTTCAACTTCTATGTGCGGTACCAGTAATCATTTTAAGGGTCCAGGAAAACTATTTATTACCAACAAGCTCACAATAGAGAAATTTTCCATGCAAAGCGTTCTATTGTGACCCATAAAATACTGGGTTTGGAATTTTAAAGTTAGGTGATGGTTTATTTCTATGAAATCTGTGTGCTGTTGAATTTTCGTCACAAAGTTGTTACTAAGGAGCTTATACAAGCTCGGAGTTCAATCCCACGACTGACCTAGCATACCTAGTGAAGATCCAACAAATTGCTACAAAATTCTTGTTCCGAATGACGAAATAGTTGTACGTTTTACAAACCCTTATTCTGGCTTTTGTGGTGCAGAGTAGTGAACGATAAGCTGAAAGGTGTGCCAAAAGGAGCACTGCGACTGATATTGGGCTCCTTTTGGAAGACAATTTTTTCTATAAGCTGTTTATTGTTGAGTGCAGTGCAAAAAGACAGAACTAAATTTAATCAGCACATCAAACGAAAGAGCAATAATGTTCCAACTTCGAGGTTCGAGACGACAAGAAATATCGTACCTATGTACAGCCGCAGTTGATGAAAGACCCACTGTCCACTGCTAAAGCATTTACTCATCTAAGACTTGATTGGGCATGAACTTGTAGTTTTGACGGTGTAAAGTTAGGTTACTCTTCGACCATTTTGATGATTTTGATTGGGTTATCGTCTTTAATCAACGGTCAAGACAGCCCGCTTTATCATCCAATTGTATGGCCAAGAGTATAAACTGTAGTATATTTCACACAACAAAATTTTACAGCCTGAATTTGTAAATTACAACTACAAATTTGTATTAACAAAGTGTGTTTCACAATTGACAAATATACATATAGAATCCACAGATTCATGTTTCGAAAGGAATTCATGGAATTATTATTCAGAAGTTTTTGAAATTCCAGCTGCACAGGACCTGTGATTGACTTGTAATCCACAAGTCTGTTAAAGGTGACGCCACCGTTTCGAAAATTGTATGGCTATGCTTGTGAGACGATGTGTAGCATGTGGATATCTAAAGGGTGTCCTTTTTTAGAGGTATAGAACTTTGAACTGGATTAATACAAAGATGATTTTTTCAAATTGACATAAAATTTACTTTATTCGAAAGATAATCTTCTGGCATTATAACTTAAATATGATTTTTGGCATATGACCGCCACGGCTGGCTCCGACGTAGTCTAATCTGGAGGTGGATGACTTTTTGCAACATTTGTGAATGTATATCGGCAATAACGGGGCGAATGTCGTCCTCCAAGTGGTCAATCATCAATCGCGCTTATCGGCGTAGACTAGTGACTTCACATATCCCAACAGAAAATAGTCAAGCGGCGTTAAATCGCACGAACTTGGAGGGCAATTTACGGGTGCGCAACGTGAAACTATGCGGTTTACAAACGTTTACTTCAATAAATCAGTTGTGGCACGACCTGTGTGACATGTTGCGCTGGATGGTTGAAAGTTCCTACACATCATGGTTGTTCAATTGATGAACGAAAATGTCAGTAGTCATGGTCAGTAATAGCGGTCACCATTGACTGGCTTCGGCTCTTCCTCTGCGCTACGCTCTACAGCGGCAATGACTTTTTCTGTACGCACTGTACGACGTCTCTGTGGATGCGTATTATCATTTAGACTAAACGTGGTGCGAAAACGTTAACGTTCGAATTAGTTGCTGTGATGGACGATTATGTTGACCGTAAAATGGACGATAAGTTTTTCGAACTAAACCATGATTTTCAAAATAAATTTGGAAGCGTTGTTTAGGCGTCAGTCTATTCATGTTGAAATGCCAAATCAAACTAAAAACGAGTCACTTGACAGCTGACAAAATGGCCGCCAGTTAAAATACCTCTAAAAAAACACCCTACACATTACTTTACATACTAAAAGAGAAATAGTTAAATCTAGTCATTGTGACTTCTAACTACAGTCGAATTTTCAGGGGAGATAAAAATTAGTTCGAGTTGGAGGGATTTCTGGAAAAATTCAAGTTACAGGAATATTGCAATAGGTCAAGAATCAAAAGAATATGTTCGAGTTAGAGGGATTTCGACTTAGAGGATGGCTTTTCTATGCAAATTTGAAGGGAATGCAAAAATTTGGTCCAAAAGTTCTAGTTAGAGGAATATTCGAGCTAAAGGAGGTTCGACTTAGAGGGATTCGACAGTATTACAATTTTATTGGTAAGAGCTGCTACCTTTTTGCTATGCAAAGTTATTTTTAAGTCATGAGGGCTTTCCTTGGTCCAAAATTTGTAATTATTTGCTCTGCCATGCTTCGATTCGGACGTAATTGTAAACTTGTCAATTTTCATTTGTGAAAAAATCTGCTGTACTGAGCTGAAATTTGAAAATTCCTCTAGTTTTCTGAAATTTTAACTCACAAAAGAGTACAATTTTCACAAATGTCCGACTTATTCATCTCTTCTCTTCTCTTCTCTTCTATATCTCTACATCTCTACATATAATAAAACTGTAGAATAAAAAATGCCTGACCGCGCATCACGCAGAAACTACTCGACGGATTTCAATGAAACTTGGCATTGTGATTGCTTATGTTCTTGATCGGGACTTAGGATAAGTTTTATCCCGGAATATAACGTCGTTCTTACAAAATAGTAAAAAAAAAACGGATATAGCTACGTAAGGAAAATTCTATTTATACAAACCTAGCTCATAAATGGCTTATCGGATTGAAAAATAAAAAAATAGGTGAATTTAGTAAATTTTCGCCTGAATCATTTAAGATATAAAACATTCCCTTGCGTTGTCCTGAAGCTGAGCAATGTTCAAAATAATTATTCAAAACATCGCCCACAATTCTCCTTAAGCGGAAAGTATGGAAATGGGCTGGGGTGGAGTTCGTGTGTCACTGTCAAGTTGTTCCATTCATGCTGCTTCCTTTTCGTCGAAAAATACTGTTCGATAAAAATACCTTTTTTCTTAAAAGTGGCGTGCGGGTGAAGCTAGTTACAAATAAATTTTAATGAATCGACAGTTGAAGTTTTGTCAAACAAATCCAAACAATTTCTGTTTTTTAATCACAAATTTGTAAGAGGCTACTGTCGCCATGCTGGAAATGCATCGATTCTTGACCAAATGCCAAACTGTACCAAATTTAAGTGGCACTTCCACTTCATATAGACGATCAAATTGTAAGAAATGTTAAGCGGCCTTACTCCCTCCGCAAACTTGTCCTCACATCAAACCCGTATTTTATAAAACACTGTGCCGCTTTTTGTGCCGAAAACCGATAGCATCGCCATTAAAATTTCAAAAAAAAATCAGGCGCAATTCTCTACCTAAACGCCACCAACAAAAGAAGCAAATTACCAATCTGCATTTGCATTCCCATTCCAATTCCCTCCCTTCCGTCTGTGACCAGCACCCAAGCCCTACCGAAAATATAATTACCTCACATAACGAGAAGGACATTCCCGGTAATATTTCCTTCCGCCCTTAAGATTAAAAATGAAATTATAATCACCCGGTATGTAGTTTGCGTGGCAAGACCGTCCTCGGCGGCGACGGCGTCGCCTGACAACAACAGATGCCAACTACTCCCGACTACTTCAAAAGGCCATACACGTACATGATGTGATGACGGGATGATCATCAGCGGAGATTTTCCGCTTATCATCACCCGGATCGGTTCCTAATCTGACATTTTATTCGCTATTAAGTTAAACCAAAACGGGCAATCATCGAGACACGGATCCCTCTTGTTCGAAAGGGCGTGTCTCAAAAACTCGCTTTAAAATATGCAAACTCTTGCAGAGATAATTGGGCAGCATCACTATGAATGCCTGCATTTGTGTCCTTGTGAGGGCTGTTTTTGGCAGTGATGAAGACAATTCTCACCCTAACACCCCGATTAGGGGTTGCAGTTGAACGCTTTTGCTTGTCTAATTGAATTAATCTCATCCCTCTGTGTGAAAACGAGTAGCTTTCCTGGTAAATCGTCCTCGCTCTTGTCAAGCACTTAGCAGCGCAAATAAAAAAGAAAAAAGGAAACAGGAAATGCTGTGTGCAAGTTTTGGCGATCTTTTCGGCCGGCAAACTTGTGAAGCCATTCAATCAAACACATAACAAATTGGCGGCGTAATTACCTTTGAAGTTGATTGTTTTCGGTTCGGTTCGGTTAATCAACGGCTGCCGCACCTTCCATTCCACGACCGCACGACATAGGTGCACAAATACCTCCATGTACAGCAATGGTGTGAAGTACTTATCAGTCGTGTAGGGCAACAATCAAGATAAGATACTATCGCTCTGTTTGTCAGCGGTAATAAAATTTCATAAAAATGATGACTCGATTAGGAAAAAAGATCACATCCATCCGCGAGGGCAATAAAACGCTCCATTTATACCATTTACCATTTACCATTTAGCATGCCTAGTCCTGGTTCCTGGATGGCCAACCGCAGTTGAAGCTGAACGCATCCAAAACGCGGCCATTTCCGAGAAATTTCCACATTCTCAAAACAAATTCCCCAAATTGGCCCTGCCGCTTTCCTATATATCTGTTGATGATGGGTGTCTGCTTGTGCGCAGTTCCGCCAGCCGTATGCCGACAATTGTGCGGTGTCCGTGCGCGGCATTCTTCAAGCCTAGATAGACACTTGAGGAGGACCATAATTGTTAGTCAAATACAAATATTGAACTATCATAATTTTCTCATCGCCGTGAGACGGTGAGACAGTGAGACGGGCCGGCGGGAAGATAAGCATGACCCAGAGCCTGCCTTTGGGAGTCAACTTGAGCGCGTGGTGTGAAAATGTATATCCACGGCCATGGTGAGATACTTTTCAAATTGGGTAAACAGAACGGTGCGCCTCGCGCGGCCCGGATGATATGGATAATTGTCGTGTCGTGTCGTGTCGCATGTCGTTTTGTGTCGGCTCACTGTCAGATGTCTCATAGACAATCGGTGCCGACGCGTGTAATTTCCCAAATTGTCTCATTTGCTTGCTTTTCCCATCCCCAGATACACAAATCACTTACCGGGAAATGTGTCTCTGGCATCTGCAGCGGGACACACCTTCATATGTGCTGGGTGGTGGTGTTGATGGTGGAAACGCAAATTAGCTTCATCCGCGCAAGAATTTCGGTTCTGTTTCTGTTGCCATCCGCGCACAAAGAGGCGATAAGAAACCAATCTTAGTCCCCACCGTGGAATTTATGGGCTCCGCGGTCTGCGGATATCAGAGACACTGATGTTGTCGATGCTGACGACGCTGACGACGCGACCAAGGCGACGTATTTATATTCGCTTCTTCCGTGCAGCCCACGCACGGGTCGTTTCGAATCGTCTAACACGACTTTTAAATTAGGGTTCCTTTGTTCAGACTGAAAGCTCTGCTGCACAGCCACTTAGGGAAGATTTGTGGCTCTTGTTTTCACCATCTCATCTTGTCGTCGCCGTCGTCGTTGCTGGTGATGGGGAATTTGCAATTACGTAGGCATATACGCTTAAATTAGTCATACGGAATAAAGAATGAGTTTCTGATTTCTCTTCGCCCAGAGACAGGTTTGGGATGCATGCAGCCTGAGGGGCAGGCACGTGCTCGAAAAGTATCGAATTTCAGTATCCATATCGAGCGTCGATCACTTTATGGTTCCAAGAATCTGAAATAGATACCTCCACTCAATGAAAAAGACCAACACAACATCTCTAACTGTAAACACATGTATATATATTTTGTTTCTCTCATCAGATACATTCTTATGAATCTATATACAGCCCAAGCTAGTGGGCCCGATGCCTAAACCTACTTAAATCTTAAATTCTAAGCCGCTCTCATGTATCGCTCGTGATAATGAACAAAAAAAATCTATATATACAGTCTATGCCAACATTTGAAAGATCACAATGGTGAGAGAGGGAGGAAGGAGGCAGCAGCACAGCACACTACTCGATTTGATCCTTGTCGACTAGGCCGTCGACGACAGTGATTATTGTCTCCTGGGAGTCGGCGACAGCGCCCGACGCGAGATTGTGGGTGAGGCTGTGACGCCGGAGATCGCAATTCCTGCGGAAGACCTTGCCGCAGGAGCCGCAGTTGTACGGCTTGATGTTGGTGTGAGTGAGAAGGTGCGTCTTCAGGTTCGAGCGCTGGTTGAAGCTGCGATTGCACACGGGACACTTGTGCGGCGACTCCTCCATGTGCAGGATCTTGTGCACGGCCAGTGTGCGCGACTGGCAGAAGCCCTTTCCGCATTCGGTGCACTTGAACGGCTTCTCCTTCGAGTGGATGTACCTGCAACGAAAGGAATTCAATTAGCATCTCAATAAATAAGGAATCGTTTGTGTCGCGCACAACAGGTTCCCGCCGCAATAAATTCCCCGAGTTATGAACGCCGCGCCGCCACAGAAACAGAAACAGTAAGAGAAACCCATAATCACGGTGTGCGTGCGTGTCCCCCGGGATACCCCATAAAACCGAAACCGATGGCGCCCCATATGCTTCGTAGGTGTTTTTTCGTTTTCAAAATTTACGACCCGCCCCGCGCATATGAATTCCGATTGTGAAACTTGAAAATTTTGGAAACATTTTTATACGACAATTATTATTTTTATTTATCGGACCGGACTGGACCGCCTGACTCATTCCAGGTATACGCTGTTTAAGAAGGATTAAGCCTTTTTCTCGCGGGCGACATAATGAGCCAAAACACTGCGGACAATTTATTGGGTCCACCGCCAGCCGATCAGATTCGGATACCTCTGCCGGCCGCATAATGAGCCAGAGATTTATGGCGGCGCAAAACCAGATTGGCTTGCGGTTTTGCCGTCGGTACGCGCACGGTAATTATAGAGCTATTGTCGTCAAACAGTGCGCTATCTCAATTTCGACAGCAGATACACACACACAATGAGGAGATTAACGCTAAGACCTTGTTGTGTGTGCCCAACTTGATAAATGTGTCGATTTGGGTGAGAGATAAACACACAACAAGTGCCGTCTCGCATCCGCACAGCGACGACGACGCGTGATTTATGCCGGGGTAATTATTCGGCTGTCTGGGGCGAGTTATTAATGGGATTTGGGGGCAAGAGCTACAAGCAAAGGCAAACAAAGGATTTGCATATAGTATCTATCTGTGGAACAAACCTGTGGTCTCTGAGGTGATCCTGTCGGCGGAAGGCCTTGCCGCATATATCACAAGAGTAGGGGCGCTCGTCGGTGTGGGTGCGCTCGTGGATGAGCAGGTTGTACGATTTGGTGAACTGTCTATTGCAGAACTTGCAGATGAACTGCTTCTTGGATCGTTGCTGGTTTCCCATGACCACCACTGCGGCCGCGGACGTTGTGACAGTTGATGAGGAACCTGCCGCCGCCGATGTCGATGTCGAGGTGGACGAGGGCGACGTAGTGGGCAGGTTTTTGACGGATGACACTGATGAGGAGGGCAGGCTGCGCTTGCAGCTGCCATTCGAGGATGCCTGGGAAGAGTTTAGTAGCATCTTGTCGTGCAGCATCGCCGCCTGCAGGGTCTCCGAGTGCGATGGGGTGTAGGTGGCGTTGATCATCAGATTGTTGTAGGTTGTGTCGAGGCCTTGCAGGCCGTCGACTGTGGTCGCGTCTATCGCCGATTCGAAGGACAGCTGCTCGTCGGCGTCCAGTAGGTTGAGATCATCACAATCGCCGAGATCACTGGCCAGATCGGACGACTTTGCCTGCTCCTGGTTGCGAAACACATCCGACTTGCCAGTGATGCGTTGCAGGGCCAGGTAAGACTCCAGCGCTTGCAGGTTGAGTGCCGCGGCGGCTGGCGAGTTAACAGGAAGCATCGCCGCCTGCTGCAGACTGGACACCATGGTCCCTTGTAGCGAGAGAACAACTGCAGCGGCAGCTGCCAGATCGTTGTTCGCGTTGTTTGCCATTGAGTTGGCCATTCTCGAGAATAGAGCGGGCGAATTGGCATCGGAACACGCTGCTTCAGCGCCACCGGCACCAACAGCAACAGGTTCTGCGATATCCACGACTGATGAGAGACTGCTGCTACCTCCTCCTCCTCCGCCGCCGGTTGCCATGGTGCGCATTTTTCCACCCACAATTGATAAGCAGTTGTAGTCTGTGGCAGCGGTGCTCGTCGTTGTTAGGCTAGCAGTGCTCTGCTGGTGCTGCATATCGCTCACGGCAATTTGCTCCATAATGTTCCCCGCACAGCAGGATACCAGGTCTCTTCTACTCGTTCGCAGTGTTCAATGCAGCGCACACCTACGCATAGACAACAACCAGCTAAGGACTCTGCAACAGAAATTCACAGATGACACGCGACCATAAATCACTCGGCAGTCAGGAGGTGGGGGCCGGGGGATGATGGCCAGCAACTGTTTTCGAAATCACGTTTACCTATATGCAGATCGCTTTTGTTTGGACACTCAAAAAATCGATTGTATCTGGAATAATTGAATTCATCTGCATCTGTCGGACAACATCTGTATCACGATGTGCCTCACAAGTCACAAGTCAAACAAACTAACAACAACAAAAAAAAAAACAACAACAAATTTTAAACAAACACGACAACCGACGATTATGTACGAGTACGAGTCGAGTATGACGAAATGAAACGAAACGAAACGATACCACGAATACGAAATGAAATATGAAGACCGAAGACCAACACGAAAGCAAAACAACGTCAAACAAAGCAAACACCACCCTATTTATTGACTTTTGTCATCATCATCGTCATCGTTGTCGGCGGCGGCATCGGTGTGAAAGTACTTGGCTCCTGACACGCTCGTCGACACTCAAGGAGCCCGATCTGTCGTAACAGAAGATCGGCCGGCCGAAGCTCTAATTAAATGTGTGCACAATTTTATTTTATGGAAATCAGTTGATTGTCGTTTAATTGTTGCCACGCACTGAGCCACCAACTGACTCTGGAGAGCGTCGATTTTGTGTATATGCGCGCGCAATGTTAGCAAAGTCCACGATACAACTAAACGTCCGCCGCACCGTGTACTCTACACGGACCTGTGCTGCCCCCTCTCTCACTCACACACCTCTGGCGTTGCGCTGCGCCGCGATCGGCGATCAGATCGAACCAGCCCAGCAACAACGGCCACACCAACCCATACAGCAACAGCCAGCAACAGATACAGAATACACAAAACAGAACCGTCGAGCGAACGTGTGCTGTTGCTGTTGCTGTTGCCGTCGCTGCTCGCTTACCTACCGGAGCCGATCTACTGGTACTGGTGCTGGTGCTGGTACTCCTTCGGTGCCCATGTGGTGGTGCTACAGGCAATTGGCGTGGTGTGGGTTAGAAGGGGAAGGTTTACGTTTGCTGGATATATAGGAATTCCTCCTAAGCTGAAGCTGATCACTGATCGCCCCGCTGATGGTGGTGGTAGGTGGTTGATTGCTTCTCGAAAACCTGTGAAGCTTATGGCATTCTGCAGATATTGCTCATGTCCACATTTGGGCACCTTGACGTAGGCAAATACGTGTGTAGTGCGAGTGTTTTACACGTTTTCGATTCGATTCGACAGGTTGGCTGTTGTTCTGCGACGACGACGCGCGACGTAGGCAGGCGGGCAGCAAGCCAAACAATGCCACGGTTTGAAGTGTGATTCGAAGCGGCATGAAGAATGACATTTTTCCCAAACACGTTTTCCCATCGAGCAAGCAGTCTTTTTCCACACCATAGGCCGCTTGAGAGAGCGACACAAACTTTTTTAATAGATGCACAATTTGCACGCATTTACGTTTGTTCAATGTTCATTGCTCATGATGGAAATGCTGATTTGATTTAATGATTTGTGACTTGGGCGAGTGGAGCGGCTTGGGCAATGTGCGGATTGACAGACGTCATCGGTATATGTGGAGCTGGGGGTTGATGGAAAAGGTCAAACGTCTGCTAACGGTTGCAGAGAGCCATTTGAATAACTTCGAATTACAAATTTTCTGTCAATGGTTACTGCCTTGGAGCTTACGATATGGGGGAAGTCTAATATATTCCATAAATAAAAATCTCCGATGGTATTGGGTTACATATTCGTGTGAGCTGTGGTCATAAATTGACACTAGCATCTCTGTCACGACTGAGTCGGACAATAGGCCAGAAGGAACCCACAAAGAAGTCGCAGGTTTTGGGCTTATCAGGGCTAACCATTTGTTGGGTGAGTTTTCCAGATTTGGGTAAGCATTGGCGGCCGGAATATGGATGAACTTATCGTGTAACTCGTAGTTGTTTGGTAAAAGCCCGTGAGCTTATATTATAATAGAAACCATCAGGAGGACTTGGGGCTACGAGAAATTTGTAAAATAATATTCTTTGAAAGGTCTCTATTTATTTATTTATTTATTTATCTAAATAATTTACAAAAATCAATTTACAAATTATTTTTTATTTAAGGCTACCGGGCATCAAGGCCCTTTGAAACCGTTTTTATACTTAAATTTGAAAGGTCTTTTCGTCCATCCAAAGGTTCCTAAAATGTGGTCAGTATTGGGGGTTTTTAAAAATCGTGTTCAAGTGGCAGACTCTGAAAAGAATTTTCTGAAAAACATTTAAGGAAACAAAATGAGGTAAGGAAAACAGAAATTGGTCGCAAGAAACTAGGTGTACTTCCTGGAAAAATTGATTTTCCTTTCCAAGTGACTCTAAGTGAAAAACTGTCACTTATTCAAAGACCGTCACAAAAATCGGCCGATGAACAAGCACTAAAGTGACAAACCTCTCCCGAACAAAAATCGGAGGACACAACTGCAGAGAGAAGACATTTAAATTTAATCATACGGACATTTAGAGAGCATGGCTGGCAAACCGAGCATCTGGTAGTTTAAAAAAAGTCCATTTCCAAACTTTTCCCAATGAACAACACCTGAAAATGTGTTCAACCTGAATGCGAGCGCTGAAAAGAGACGACTGCCCATTGAAGTGCAAAACATTATGATAACATTTTCCTCACATATCCGGTTTTTTGATTATTTTGTAAGAACAACGTAATCGTCTGGGATAAAACGTATCCCAAGTCACGACCGAGAACATGAGCAATCACCATGCCAAGTTTCATCAAAATTCGTCCAGCAGTTTCTGCGTGATGCGTGGTCAGGCATTTTTTATTCTACAGTTTTATTATACGTAGAGAAGAGAAGAGAAGAAGAGATTTATTTATTTAAATATATGTATTACATTATGAAAATTATTTTAGAATAGTATTTTTAACATTTAGAGTTTTTGAAGGTGTTTTGGGGTTATCTTTTTTAGTTTCTATAATTCGAATTTACGGAAATGATTATTTTTAATATTTTATGTTTCGTCTGTCAATTATATAAATGTATCTGTCATTTGCTTGTCACTTTACATGCCAGTGGGGTCTTAAATTGATTTAGGAATTAAGAAAGGAAAGGGTTGCACGAGATATGTTTTTATGAAGAAGACTCATGCCAGAGAAAGAGAGAGTTTCGTGTTGAGATCACATCCTCGACTAGCAAACACGAATTAGGATTCCGTCGTCATTTTAACACCTGTCAAAAAATTAAGGAGATATTCTCAATAAACTTCCCAAACAAATTACAAGAGAGCATGAAACATCTAAATAGTCTGTGGATAGGCAAGCCTGATTGTCTCGCACATACCTATCCAACAACATTATTGCAAAATCTAGTACAATTTCTCTGACATGGCCTGAATTCACTCCGGTTACGGCAGTTTTCTTCAGCTGGGTGTGTGGCTGACCACTTCCTTTCACTGAGATCGGCCATTTCGTTAGCGGCTTTACATGCGTAAGCATACGCACAACCCTTAGTCGTAGGTGACTTTTTACAAGTGTATAAATAGTTATAAGTATAAAAGTTAACTAAGATAAGGAGATATTAATCTAAGGTAAGAAGTAATAGATAATAGCCAAGAATTTTGAGATTCATTCCTGTTTTCTTCTAAGAAAACTAGATTAAGCGAGACGTAACACATTAATCTAAGGACTCATATGCAACGTACGTATATAGAGATCTATTCGACACGTGCACGAAGATATTTAAAACATTGAATTTAACGAGGAATGCAATCCGGCACTAAGCACACGCAAAAAAAAAAACCATCAAAAGCAACATAACGATCGAGCATAAGATATTTGCCACAAAGCTACAAAACACGCATACTCGAAACACATAAAGACACATGTTATCTTAGCACAATACGTGAATATCACAATCTTAACCTATATAAGCGTATGTATATCAGTCTCCAAATTAATGTATTTTAGTTAAACTTACAAACTACGTAAAACTTAAAATAATATCACAGAAAATTATCACAAGTCCTTGTACAAAAGTACATGCAAACATATACCCATATAAGTGTATAGTTCTTAAAAATCGTACTCTGTCGTCCTATGCTAAGTAATATGTATAACATTCTTTATATAATTAGAATATACGTTGTCATGAATTGCATAAGTAATTTTGTTTCTCGGGTCATTTCTTCACAAATGGTAGCAACATATGGTAACTCTAACTCTTCTCACTGGAACTTAGCTCTTCCCACCCCCAAGCCCTGAGCAAGCCGGAAGAAAAGACATCTAAGAGAGAATCCAACAAGAGCTAAGTTTCAATTAAATCTAATCTCTCTCTTTAAATTAATAATTGTGGCCATACGCCACAAGCAATATCTGCGAATGCTCACATTTCGCGTAAACGTCTGACAAACATCGAAGACTGTAACTGTCCTGAAAGAGCTTCTCACTTCTGTCGTTTGGAGTCGTAATAAATCTATAGGTCCTTTTTATTCATCCCAAAAAATAACAGGCCTAGAAAACCCATTCCATTCATACCTATTGCCAAAAATATTTATTTATTTTAAAATTTGCGAAGAATAAGAAGAAATGTGCACGACTGAGTCGCACGTAACTTGCTCCTTTAAGACTCTCCCACACCCACGCGACTTATTCGCAGCGATAGCGAAACTTTCGACTGTCAAATTATATAAACATGGCAGTATATGAGAATACCCACACTCACGGGATCAAGTGCGACGGCGATTAAAGTGCAGCGATTTTTTTTATATTCGCTGTTGCGTTGCGCAGCGTTTTTGTCGTTGTCGCGGTCTAGGGAGCTGTGCGTATCTATCATTTTTGTTTATTTTTCTGCGATGGCATACACTGAAAAAATTGATTGAGCTGGTAACTGACACATACTGACGCGACGCTTCGTTCTGTGCAGGCCTGCGAATTTCCTTGTCGCATTCAAAGTCGAAATTGTCGTCGTCGCTGTCGCTGCGAATAAGTCGCGTGGGTTTGGGAGAGCCTTTATATGCTTTAATCACAAAGAGTGTCATTATTTGGAGAGCGAAATTGAAAAATAGAATTGTAGGGAAGCTAAAAACAAGCTTGAGTTAAATCCCAGCACAGCGCTGGACTTGGCTAAAATTGGAGACCACTCAAAGGCTGCTTAATATTGTAAAGTTTGAGAGTGCAACAAGGGTGCTAGGCTCCGTTTTGAATCGAGCAGATTCTAGTCGAGTTATTTAGGTTTTCTACACTGATGACATCACTATCTTTCAACCCATGTCCATGCTCTTCGAGACAATAGCTCTGGAACGGCTAATAAGTCACAGAAACTCGGTACCTACGGTGGGGGTCTGGTGGCTTTTTCAGTTTTAGTGAAAGTGACGCTTGACTTTTTCTATCCTAATATTAAATCCATCAGTCTTCCGTCATAATCCATAATCGCCCCAAACTGGGGAACAACTTTCATAACAGTGGGCTCTATTTTACAAAACGCTGTATTATCATTTCTAACTTTAAAATTATAATCAAATTCACACTCAAGTTTCAAGTAATAGACGTTTGGTCTGGTGATGCAAAACAGCACTTTGCGCCTTCTATGGATAGGACTTAAAACCGTGCGTTAAATCTTGTACTCGAGAGACGAATAGAGAAATAGTTGGCCATCCCTAATAGGCTAGGAAAATAACAAAAATACAGGAGCAAAATGCCAGCCTTGACAGATGAGAAAAAAAGCTTGGACTGAACCCTACTTGGAAGACTGTGCCTCTAACGCCAGCCTTGTCCTAAAACCTTTCACAATAGTCCTAAAAATAACAAAAAAACGAATCTAATGCCCAACACAGGAGTGTAATTCGTTTAAACAATTTCGCAAAACTGTTATACGAATTTCTATATTTATACATTCCCCGATACACGCGCATTCAGTTAAGCACAGCAATCAGGGGTAATTGGAATGCACCAGTGGGAACTGAAATTCATTAGTCCCAGGACTAAATTGCTGCAACTCTTTTATACCGTTTCTCTTCTTCTTGTGCCCCCAATCCACTAACCACAGTGACCAGTGACGGTGCGTCGCGTCGCGTCGTCGTGCCATTCGATTCGTAAATTGGCAAATTTATGTGCGCCGAGTGGAAGTCCCTGTTCGACAAGCAAAACGGTGACTATAAAATTTATTTTCAAATTAAAATGCCATTTTGTTGGAAAATAATTTTTAATTGATGGTGGCTCATTCTTTGATAAATGTGACATGATCATGGCATTTGGTCGTTTAATCCGCACTGATTTGTAACCATTAAGATGGACGTAGTTTTTTTTGTTGCGAAAATCCACTCACTTGCGTTGGAAGCTGAAAGCATTTTGATAGGTACCTAATTGTGAGCGATAAGTGAAGTGGGGTTTAAAGCTCTGCCAATTGCGCGAATTATCATAATAAAGACCTCTTTCCTTGCGAACATACATCCGCGTAATATAAAATTTGGGTTACTGTCATTTGAACTTGGTCGAACTAAAGGAATCCGCTTCGGGATATCTCGCGTTCAGCTCGTGTGGGATTTTGTGAAACTGTTGCGTCAGGTGGTTTCGCGTCGAGGCGTGCGATCGTGATGGTCGGCTTATATGGTGCATCTTTTGGCGAACGTTGAGAAGTTAGTGGCAAAAATTAAGCCCTAAGGGTGTGGGAAATTGCATCGCATAAAGAAGGAGAATCTCGCACAAATGTGTGATAAGATTTTACGAGTCTTTCGAATGCTTGAGGCTTGAGGCTTTTTGGGATTGGGGTGCTGGCCAGACGCAAACAGTTTTTGAATTGTAAGAAAATGCTCAGTGAAACGTGGAGGTGCCTAACGACAGGGTGGGCCAACTTGGACTGACTCATTTGAAATGCTTATAATTTTTTTTTATGTTTTTTTGCAGATTGCAGATCATAATGTCACCATACTCAGTGCAAGAACGAGTCAGAAATTGTTGAATTTTATTATGTTTCCGGACGAACAATTTTTGCAATGCAAAGAAACAATTTAAATACTGTGACGACTTCCAATTCAAACATGATAAGAAGCTTAATGACCCGTTTTGAAGATCGAGATGTAGTATTCGATGAACCACGAAGAAATGATGCTCGATCAGTTCGCACTAAACAAGCTGTGGATGCGGTACGAGCAAGTGTTCACACGGATCCTTCCGTTTCTACTGGGGCGGTATACCGGACAATGTTGGGAATTGTTTTCACAGCCGGTAGTTCTCAATAATCTTGACATATGGTTCCAGCAAGATGGAGTTACAGAAATTGCAAAATTGGAGTCAAAAACGTTGGGCAACGTAATGCAAAATGAATTTAAAAGAGCCATTCACTGCAGGAAAACGGAGGTTATTTAAAGGATGTCATTTTCTACATTTAATGTAAAAAGTTTAATAATTTGAACTTAAATTTAAAAATAAAATAAAATAAAATAAAATAAAACATAAAAATTATAGTTAAGCATTTTAATTCAGTCAGTCCAATTTGGCGCACCCTGTATTAGGTTTTTTTCACATAAGTCCTCGTTATAATGCTTCAGAAAAGACAGCATTATTCATGCAATATAGCAACCTTTAGAAGCCTCTGGATAATTGTGTAGTGTATTCCTTCTGATTTTACATCAGGTTTGTTCGACGTGGCTAGCACTACTGCCCACTAGTGCGCATTGAGAAGTGTCAGCTAATTTTCCCCCCTGTTCAAAACCCTGAAAATTTGGCTACTATATCAAACACAAAATATGCTGCCCTGAACTTTACATTGAAAAATGAATGACAGCGAAACTCAGCACTGAATTCTTGCCCCCAAAAATTAACTGGGGACAGTTCCGGGCACAACTAGGGCGAAATAGAAGTCATGTCGAATGCAGGTTTTCAGTACCGGGGGAGTTGAGTGCTATATCGAACACATTAGAGATTAGGCCCACGTCGAACAAACCTATTAACAACTGACATGGGACAAACTGGGAACCGCAATAAAGACAGATCTCTAAAACTGTAGAGGTGCTTCTTTTGACACTGTTTGTGAGTTGTGCCACTGGGGACAGCTGTTAGAGAAAATTCTGAATCAAACCCTTCCGTTTAACAGAAGTTGAGAAGTCTTTGGGACGGGCCTTGTCGCATTTCAATTAGCTTTATAATCACATTGGACCACAAACATTTTAAAACACGCAGTCGATCTGAAAAATTGGTGTGCTGGACTACTGAGCGAGACGTCTGCGGGTTTGCTTCCCCGAAACTATACAAATGACATTTTCAGTTTATTTGCCACTGCGTCACCTCTCCCACCAAGCTTCTCAGATCAGCCGTTCAAAGGAGGGATAAAATTGCAGGTCCCTTCCATTCATCCAGGACCATTTTGATTCTCCTCAGAATTACTATTTGTGTTCAAAAGACTTTTCCATGCCTTAATTAACTTTACAATGATATTTGCTGAGTCAAGACGCACGTCCCTCCACTTGCATGTCGCTTTTCCGTTTCATCGGAGCTTGGAATTACAATTCAACTGAATTTCCTTTCCAAGTTAGATAGATAGATAGATATTTTATTTTTCATAGATAAAGGCTTTTTTATAACATTTTTGTGCTTGCTCGGAGATTAGATAGAACTGCTTTTTATTTGACTTCTGCACGACCATATCTCATATCTCTCGAGTTTTGTGCGCTTTTCCTTATTCCGACAGTGCATCACACGCACTTTAGAAACTTAGACCATGCGTAAATTGCAGTTTCGATGCATTGTCTAATAAAACGGAGTGCACTAAGAGTCCATTAAGCTTGTCAAATGAATATTTTCGCGAATATCCAGTAGGTCGCCTAAATCTAAAAGCATTTTCTCCGTGCGATCCCCATTAATCACCTTCTGTACTACTCGCACTCGCACATAGGTAATCTTATAAAGAATGCATCCATTGACAAGTCTATTTGAAAAAATCTTTATTCATGAGCTGTCGCTCTGGCGTTTCCAACCAAAAAAAAGTGAAACCAAAAAACGAACAAAGATTCACTCAACAGCAACTGACTCATTTTTCATCTTAACGCATGCATAAATATTCGGACAAACGGTTAAAATCTAATCTCTGAAATTATCAAGCTTATTTTTATTAATAGCTTGTCAACGTCACCGGATTTGAATCGAAATTCGAAATGAATTGCTAAAATGGAATCGCCGTCGTAATGATAAATGGTTTGGCATAATATTTTGAAAGCTATACTCCTACTCAGTTGATTTTATATATGTTTCTGCAAAACGGAGGTATGATATAATTCAGTAGATATGGCAACAGCTACAACTGATATAAAAGATCGTTTTATTTGATTTATATATTGTTTTTGGTCGCATAGAGTTTAGGAAGCAGACCAATGAAACTACAAGTAGTCGCTTTCGTATGCAGAGGTCATTTGAAGATATTAGTTGTTGTTACACTTAATGTAGTCAAGTCTAGTCCTGGATACTTGGAGTATTGAGCTCAAAATATCATATAAAGGCCTCAAAAACAATACTGAGGAAATTGATTTTATAAGTAGGTATGGCTAAAATAATAAAAAAATTGTTTGCTACACCCAAAAATTAACTTTCATTCACAAATCGAGGCTATTGTAAGTAACAAAGTCACCATAGCCTAGAAAGACGCGTACACTGAAGTCAAGTAACCTTTTAAGCTTGTTTTCAACACATTTGTTGTATACAGATCTGCGTAGAGTTACCTTTGCCCGGGCTCATACAACATGTGACAACTCAGATGACAGGCCTTTGTTGTGCACCAAACAATCCTTCATCTTTTTTGTCAATGTTAGGTCTGTTCGCGTACAATAATGCATTCGAACACATTAGCCAAATTCAGTCAAAGTTTGTCCTTTTCTACACCCTTCCCTTGGGTAAGGGAACGAAGTTTGACTAATTTGTTCGAATGCATTATTGTAAGGGAACAGACCTGTTATTTGTTTTCATGAAATCGTGTTTGTCAAACCTGTCATTAATTCAGCCCGGTATCAGTTTTTCCATTTTTTAAACTCTTCCAAAGTTTTGTGATGCACATTTAAATAAAGTGCACGACTGGATCGCACGAAACTTTCTCGTTCATATCATCAGTTTGGTTGGTTTATTTTTATTTTATTATTGTTTATAGGCTATAAAACCAGATTTTTCAAATTGGTGATGCTGGTTGGTGGCCATGACTCCAAGTAGGGTTTGTGATGTAAGAATTCAGAGATTTGTTTTTGAATTTGCACGTGTTTGGGGGTAAATGAAGACTCCAATTGGTTGCAATTATTTTAAGGTTAATGATTAATATGGTAGAAAAAGGAAGAATTGGGAAATATTTGCTAAAAAGGAGCTTCTAGTACCTAGTAATTGCATTTTTACTGGTAATTCTTAAAACACGGCTTTAATTCCATTTTTTAAGAAAAACTAAGTAAGGGGTCCCATTAAGAATACCTACTTATGTTATCATAAAAAGGGGGTTTTGGGCAAAACCGTTATGGCGGTTTT
This sequence comes from Cheilosia pagana, assembly GCA_936431705.1. Taxonomy (NCBI): domain Eukaryota; kingdom Metazoa; phylum Arthropoda; class Insecta; order Diptera; family Syrphidae; genus Cheilosia; species Cheilosia pagana. The sequence goes on along the minus strand of OW386170.1, from coordinate 51,185,282 downwards.
TGGAAAATAATGCGTACCTACAAAATAGTAACAAATATTGCAATGTTGAGTTCGAAAAATTATCTTGCTCAACTGTTTAGCTAAAAACTGAGTACCTATAGGGTATTATTCGGGATGTTAGTATTACTTCGTTTTTAAAGTTTTATCCATATCGAAAATCGTGTTTTCGAGATTTGAGCAGTTTTCCAAATCAGCGTTTCCGGTGGTTAGAATCGAAAATGAAGGACGTAGTAATGTTGAAAACGTCAATTTTACTCCAAGTATGCATTTTGGTCAAAATCGTTTTAGCCGTTTTCATGTAGGTTAAACAAAAGAAAACCAAATTCTCAAAATATGCCTTTTTTCAAAAATCTATTATAGACAATTAAGAGAAAAACTAAGTTTTCTATCGTGTTAGGATTGACCATATTACCTTAAAAATTAGTTTTTGTTTTAATCGTATTGACCGTTTTCGAGATAAGGCCACTTTTCAAAAGTACCGTTATTCGACTTTTTAGCTAAAAACTGGGTATGCAGCCATGTTTATCCCATGTAGCGTAGAGCAAGTATACATTTTGGTTAAAATCGTTGAAGCCGTTTTCAAGTAAGCCATAATTAAATAAAGTCTTAAAAAACGATATTTTTCGAAAAAAGTTCGTTGAACGATAATTTAGGAAAAAAACTGAGCTTGCCATCATGTTGGGAATGACCGTATTACCTTAGATATGAATTTTTGTCGAAATAGTTTTAACCGTTTTTGAGATTTGACCAATTTTCAAAATTACCGTTATTCGATTTTTCTGCGAAAAACTGAGTATGCAGCCATCTTAGTTACACCTATTTAAGCCCAAATATCAATTTTGGTTGAAATCGTTAGAGCCGTTTTCGAGAAACTCAAAATTGCTGAATACCGTCACAACGGCAACTCTTAACGTGCAAAAAAAAAAGTGGCCCCGAACTGTAAGCCCACCAACTCCAAATCCGAAGTTTGACAGAAATCCGTTCAGCCGTTTGCGCTCTAGAGCTCAGGAAGGACGGACAGATTTGATTAAAATCACGAGTTCGATTTTTTGTACGATTACAATACCTTTCTCTTACTACGTAATGCGAGAAAGTTAAAAAGGAACCAGAAACGAACAACTTGATGATTTTCTTGCAGTTTTAGGCTACATTTCTCTGACTTTAAAATAGACTTCCCTAAACAGCTAATACCTGTAGAAACTAAGGAGGTATGTTTAAGTTTTTAACGCGTTTTAGTAGACCTGGCAGCTATGAGCTTCCTAGATCTCTGAAGTGTTTATACAGGTAAAGTTTAAGAGTCTTAAAAAGCTTCTAAAAGGCTTTAATATCCACAAAGGTTTTCTCTTTATGGGTATAACAAACGTTACTAGGCTATGTCAGCTTTCTTTTTGCGTTGTCAACATCTCTGACAAGTTTCTGACAGCTTTGTACCTACATGCGGGAACTGCAAATCGCTTGAGAGGCTTTGACAGCTTCCGATTTTGTGCATTGTTTACGGGTACGATTTAGCTTATTGTGGGTGTGCCGAAATATTGTTTGTTGGTTCACAGTTAGCAAGGTATCACAGCTGACTTGAGGTTATATAGCAGTCACGAAGTCAGCGGTTAATGTATACCTAAATCAAACAAAAGTGGCGCATTTAATAGGCCCATCGCAGCTCTACAGTTTTCTGAGCGAACCCTATAAAGTCATACTGATGCGGTATGCCCATAATCACCAGTACCTAATGATAAGTCCTTCATCACAAAGCTTGTTTTACAGCTTTCAAGTCCCTAAAATAAAAATAAGTCATAACAAGTCTGTACAAGAAAATCTGTAAAAATCTGTCCAAGAAGTTCTTTTTTGTAAATAACACAAATTATCAAACACCTACGGTCATCGAAAGACTTTCAGCCCTTGAAAAAAATTGTCTCACTAGTAGGTTGGGTTAAGCTGACAAATTGCTTTCCCGCTTATTCAAGCCTTACGATTGATTTTACGGTCAAACTCTTTCCAAAAACCTGCTCAGTCCTTGAAACAAAAATTCGGCTTTGTGGTCTTTGACGTGAAATCAATATAAACCTATGAACAAAGTATTTTTTAAGCCTTTTTTTAGTCCTTTATCAAAATTTAAAAGACTGTGCGGACCCGTAGGCTGTGTAGTCTTGATTGGTAGCGTTTAACTGCGGCCCTGACAACAAAGATTGTTCACTAGATGTACTAAGTCTTTCTTTTGGGTAAAAGTACACAACTTTTGCTTATCTAATAGCATTCTACAGCATTCAAAAGCCTTTTTAAACACCGTTTCAAGTGAAATCATACAGTCAGTCCCCTTTCAGTTTCGTCAATTAAACGGTCACATTCCCCGCAGAGAGCTATTCCACACATGGTTGGGATGGAAAACAATTCTAGTAATGAAATTAAATTCTGCGACACATTTCGCAGATAGATGGTGTTTACGTTCCCGCAATGAGAGAAAGGAGAAGAAGAGCAACAACAAAAACAACAACAACGAACGGAACAGCCCATTGGCATCATCGTCATCGCACATTCGTGCGCAGTGTGCGATATGAATGCGCGTCAGCGATCCCTTGCCGGTACGGTATAGATATATACGAAAAAATTTCATGAGCAACAGCGGAAGAACCTGCTGTGAATTGAGTGCCCCAAGACATAAAGTTGACCCCGATGACTTTTGAAATGTTTCTTGGAGTCCGCGAAACCGCCAAAGTTCAATTTTGCATAGTTTGCCATCCATCTGTCCGTATGGTGCCTCACCAGCACCAGCACCAGCACCGATGGCGCATTTGAGTTGGCAATTCGCTTTCGCAGGCGCTTGCCCGTCCAAACTCCAAAGATGGAATTCCAGATGCTTCCAGGTATGTGTCTTTAGTGTTTGTTAGTGCGCGACGTGTATCTGCATTTAAATGTGTGTTCGTATGGTACTTATATTATTGCTGTAGCGAAACGGTATATAAAATTGGTTGCACTATAAATAAGATGAGATTACTCGCAGGCGTAGTTTGTAAAAATAATATGCGCACAATTTTAGTTGACTATTAATCGGATTGTCAATAAATGTTGGACAATTTTATTCACGTGATAATTAAGGCGGTCAGATCAGGTTGAAAAATTAAGACTGCTTCGATGTTGATTGAGAGAATCTGCCATAGAAGTTGTGAAGCACAGACTCTGACAGTTGCATGCCATCAAAGTTTACTCGCCGAGGTCTTTCTACTGAAATTAGTAGGGAATCTTATTGGAAGTAAATGCATTGCAGTGCACAAGAAATGGGCTTTCAGTGAATCCTTTTATAACTACGGTTGTTGTCTTCACGAGAAGGAGGAAGGTCACTGGTCTGACTCAACTTGTGCTTAAAGGATAAAGGTGTCACTATCCCGATCTCTGATGAAGTCAAATATTTGGGAGTAATCCTCGATAGAAAACTTCTTCGGTCCAAGCATGTCGAAGCGAAAGCTGTCCACTTTCCGGCAGTACAAATGTGCTTTTCGCAAGACATGGGGCTTATCTCCTAAAAGAGTAAGACCTCTCCTCTCGTATGCATCGGTTGTATGGTGGAACAGGCTTTCGCGGAAACGTGTTACTGCCTCTTTTGCCAAACTTCAAAGAACGGTTTGTCTCGGCTGCACAGGGGCTTTCCCCAGTATTCCGGGCTCTGTTCTAGATGCTATGATGAACCTTCCCCCCCTTAATATTTTTATCATATGGTGTACACTGAAATCTATCTCTCGGTTAAAGAGAGGCGGCTTTTGGTAACACGCGCATTGGAATTTTGATGAACTTGTGCTAGAATTATCCTTTGACCCCTGTCTTATGGATATGCCGTCTGACGCAATGATACCCGAAATCCTGCGACAAAACTACCACGCCTACTTTCCTCAGGCAACGGAATGGCTTTGGCCAGTCTCTTAGCCAGGGAAAGAATGCCATCGTGTAAAAAGTGCACTAAAAGCGCTGCTCAAACCTCTTACCTCGTCCAAGTAAGTGCTTGAACTCAAGCTTTCTCTGAACTTGGTCGGTAGGCTAAACACAGTGAAACTTGTTTGGGTCCCAGGTCACACTGGTATCCAGGGAATCGAGATCGCTGATGAGCTTGCCAGGCTGGGTTCCGAAGAACTCGATTACGGATGACCCCAGTTTAAAAAGATTGAGTGTTATTTCTATTTGCATTTAAAAAAACATTCTCCAGATATTCGCCAGTTACCGATACTTCAGCATTCGCATTCTGAGATAGGAATTTACGAAATATGTCTCGCATTGGACCCCCAGGTGAACTTGTGGTTGAACCCAAGTGAGGAAGCGACCCAAAATTCGAATGAGCGACCAGTTTGTTGCTCTTAGTTGCTTTTAAAATACGATTTTTTTCTGCCATCGTACATTGTTTGGTAAAAGACTTAAACCCTCGTTTTAATACCAACACAAGTGTGTAAAAGTTCTAGCAGACGTCAGTTATAGCATGCAAAAATTCGACACCCTACTCTGTACCTCGATCCGAAAGTAAAATTATTCGAAAACGCTCGTTTTGTACTCTCTATTTCAAAAGTTTAATGAAATCTACTGCTCTTGCTCCTACTTATTCCGAAAGTGGAAAATTGTTCGCATTCCGAAAGTGTTACGGAATAACTACTGAAAAGCGAAACAGAAAGCTATTTCGAATAGAATTGACCCTTGGAATGATACAATTCGTTTTTAAAAGCAATTATGTCTAACATAGCAGTTGACAGCTGAGTGGCTTATGTCAAACTAATATTAAACTCCTCTGCAATCGCTTTTTTGGGTAAGCTGATTGTCAGTTGAATAATTAATTTAATTTGCACTTTCATACACTAATTCTGGTCAAGTCCATGTCGAAAAGAACCACCCATCCGCTCTGGAGTGTTGTTGTGGTTTTTCGCACGTATTTTGAAATGACACACGAAACCGATTTGAGTGATACTTGAGTGTTTATCCCCTTGAAACTGAAGTTACATTTAAGTGCGGCCACTGTAAAACCGGGCATAATAATGTCATCAAGCAAACAGGCGCTTCAGTCATGTGTAGCTGTCATACTTGTCGGTATTTTGACGTAAGAGCATTTCTTTGTCTCACAAAGTTTGCGAAGGATTGAGAAAATTAATTGAAATCATAACTAGATTTTAAGCTGACAGATTTAGGAAGTGAGACTGTTCTTATTGTGACAGGTGAGGGGATAGACACTTAGACAGACAAATATTTTGAGAGTTGTTATAGTTTGTGTCCAATAATACCTAAGGAAATCTTCATGCTGATGAAAAATGTGCAAAACAAGAGCCGCCAACTATTACATTTCTTGATTCATCGATGACAGTTGAGCATTGACCAATCGCCGCACTATACGTTTACGGAAATGAGTAGATTTTACATACGAAACAAAAACACTTGACTGCTGGATTATAAATAGGCAACGAAGCCTGACAGAACAAAGAACTCAATACAAAACTTGCACCTATAGAGGTAATGTGACAGCTGTTAAACATATCAGTCTTCCCAGAAGACTTTTTTATAATTCCTTGAAGACCGCTTCCCTATTAATCGGTTCCTCGCAAAAAGTTTCCCAAATAAACTGATTGTAGGGCTACGTTTCGTTCCATCTAATGTAAAATATAAAAAGTTGGTGCAAAAGGTCTGTAAGGGACCATAGGCCTAGCTTCTCACAACCATTCGTTTTGTTAGAAATTTTTATTTTCGGGACGAATGGAAGGGATCTGCAGTTTTAAACCGATTCCAAACGTCCAATTAAGAAACCGAAAGTGGAAAAATCATTAATACGTAATTTGGGTCTTTCCGGGGATCGAACCTAGAACCCCTCGCTTAATAGTCCAACACACTAATTCAAAACACCGTTCAAAAAACTGAAAGGGCAGTAAATTTCGGTTTCGGTGACAGTAAACTGCGACCGTATTTAAAAATATTTTACTGTCATTCAGCTGTCATTTTGTTTTCTGTAAAGAACGCATCGAAATTGTAAAAATTGGGTGTCAAATTTGATTGTATTCAACGTCCTTTTCAGTTCAACATTCGACAAATTGTATGACAAAATTCGAGGACACAAGGATGTACATATTTATCACATCCAAATAATATCTATGATGGCTTCAAACTAGGTAAACATTTGTACTTCAGTTTCCATTAGGCTTCTCTTGACACAAAATGAGATTATTCTGTTTGCAAGTGGACTTGAATTTGCATGCATTTCGGAGACAAAATGTAGAGCCTAATGGACCAACTTTTAGATTTTATTTCATCGCAATCGGTCCACTCAGTCAGGATTTTTGCGGATTAAAATGAAAGCGTGCAGATCTCATAGTTGGTCACCATTGGCATTGATATGTTGTTTAAAAAAACATTGTTAATTACATAAATTTATAAAAAGTCTGTTCATTTAATTTTAAATCTTATCAATTTTAACAAATTTTCACGAATTCTTACGCATTTTACTCAATTGTCGTTCCTCAACTCGAAAAATTCATAAAAGAGAGCGGCTTCGAGAGAGCAAGATATTTCCCCTCTTACTAGTTTTTACTCAACAGATTTCTTTGCGTAAGGATTGAAACAACTGTCATTCGCTTGAAAATTTACAGCTGATTTGAATTTGTTGTTCTATTTGGCATTTGGGTGGAATATTCGCATCTGTCATTTTTCACAGGTTAAGGCTGGTACGCAGTTCACGTGAAATCCAATTTTTCATACAATTTTTTTACTGCGAAATGTCAAAATGAACTTTCCACATGAAAATTTCACCAGCCAGTACGCTGTTCAAGTGAAAAATAGTTGTTCAAAAAGTGATTTGTAGGGGGCGTTACTTAAGCGTCACTTGGCTTTTATTGTCCGTCGCAATAAATTTTTGACATTTCAGCGCAAAAATTTCACTTTCAATTTCACATCACTTGTTAGAGAGGAGTGAAAATTTGACTTCACTCGAACAGCGTGCCAGGACCAGCCATTACTACAAAAGCGTTCCTTAACTTTAGCGTAAATTTCCCTCTACGGGAGAGAATTCATCCCCTCCACTGACATTTTGACAGTCTTTTCCATTTTTACTACAAAAGTAAAAGAACAGATCTAAATTTTCAAGTCCAAATGGAAGTACCTAACATACAAATTTGAATACAGATGCAGGCTTTGTCACAATCGCCTTTATTTTATTGCTCTTATTTTTGACAGGGTGATGTATATTTTTAGACTTGTATTTGACTGCTAGTTGTGCTAAACTCTAAATTACTTGATATTTTTTTTTGGGTCTACGACAAGACAAATAAAACAAACAGCGCAACAACAACCGAAAATCTGTTCCTCGGTAATGTTGTATCAAAATAGTACAAAAACCAAAAAAGAGATCCTGGTCCGCACCACGTGCAGACAAAAAGAAGCCCTGCCTCGACCACTCAAACACCTTTTACGTAACTTTGTTTTGATTTCGATTAAAAATCGTTCCAAAGCGATTTGAATGGTTTCCTTTGTTGCATCACAAACAATAAATGTTTCGTTATTGCCATTGAGTCGTATTGAATGCGTCGATTCAGGTTTTTGGCCGCTGAACAAAACCCAAAAAATAAAAGAACCCTCCAAGTAACAATACACATGTGAACATCTACCCATGACAATGGGAAGAATGGGAGATATTCCAGTGAACAAAAATAAAAAGACTGCGTGGAAAAAAGAGGTGACGACTCGCTTCTAAGAAGAAAACCAGCCCAGAACCGTTCAACAGCTACAGCTTATTTAGCCGCGTCAAGGTGGCCAGCGCACTCCGATGCATCAAGGTATCGAGGCATCGCCTATCAATCTGCCAATTTGACGCTTCACTTAGTGGCGAACTGCTCCCGCTGGATGATATGCGAAAAGCGCACGTTTTTGTTGCTTTGCAAACGTTTTAGCCGAGTATGTGGAGTGTCGAATGTCCTGGAACTATATACGTCCGAAATTGACATCAATTACAATGGATGTAGATGGCGAGGCGATTTCCTCTGTGAGCAGCCGCGGCACTCTTCAAAGCGTGCCCGATCGCCAAACCCTGACAGACGGATCTACGGTTCTGTTTGCTGTCCGATGTGCACATCCTTTGCAGCGTCGCGCGGTGTGTCGTAGTTCATGTTGTGGCAGGCCACTTCGATGCAAATTTTATGTTCGCCATTTGAGTTATTCAATTACAGCTCGTAGTTTTTCGGCCATCTTGGAGGCGAGCGTCAACCATAGTCGCCCAAGCGACTTCTAATCCGAATGTGTGATGGCCCGATGGGTCCTTTCAGCGCGCTGTCGTCAATTATGCACAGCGCAGGCGCAGCGACCGGCCGACCGACCGTTCACTCGGTCTTAAATGGCGAATTAGTGCAGAAGATGCGTGCACCGCCGAGTAAGTGCGTGGGCAGAATATACATGATCACGACCGCTAAAATTGAAGCCTCTCGCTACATGTGCGCACTCGACTGAAAGGCACAGCGCCCCAACAGCCAACAACGACAACCATGTCGACGACGACGATGACTACGTGAACGATGATGGCAATGGAATTTCGACGACGCGACGTTCGCCTGGCCATGTTGATCGTCACCATCGCCATCGCGCGCAGCATTGTCTTGTAAATGGGCTCGCGATTGCATCGTTGCGTTTTTTTTTTTTTTTGTTTTAACGTCGACGTATAGTTGTCGATGACGACGTGAACATCCCATCATTAGATATGGTATCTCGGCGCTGCGGCTGGGCGCAGTGCAGGGCGCTCTCACAGGATGGTCCTGTGTATCTGTTCCCCGTCCCATGCGAATTTATCAATGAAATCGCGCTGGGTGGAGGCCCATTTGCTCTTCCTTTCAGGGAGTGTCTCCAAGGGTATACCAAGTCGGGCCGCGGGCACAATGCGCGCGAATATACATTTCGAATTGTTTCTGTCGGGATGCCATGTCGCGGGGTTACATTTTAATTAAATTGAAGCGAACGCAAAAAAAGGACTCAATCGACCGCCTCGTCATTGCGGTGCCTATTTGCACTGCCAGCCCAAGTCGTGTTTATTTCTGCCTGGGATGGCGCATGTTTGATCTTCACCGGAGCGCAAACACCCATCAGACAATTGACAGCCGAATTACATCCAAATAGATACCTGAAGCCGAAAAACACACTTGGGTCACAGTCCCAGTTGATTAGACGCATTTGATGGTAGCGCGCGACTTTGCACGTGTTCGTTAAAAGTCTGCGGCCCTATTTGAGCTGGCCAAGGCGAAGGGAACAAGGAAAATAAACATCGCGTCCTTTGCGCGGCGAGTGTCAGTTGGGATCAACTGATCAATAATTTTACTTGCATAATGGGCGAGCGCATGAAATTTATTTCGCCGGATATGCCGCGACAGCAGCCAGCGTACAGTGCTCTTCTTTGACTTTGACTCCTTTGAGAGCCGTGTGGTGGTGGCTCTTAGTGCATGCACTTATTTATTGATTTTTTCGACAGCCAAAGCGCACGGAGAGCGCGCACCCCGGAAAGATAACTCAGGCAGGCGGGCTGCAGGACCATTGCAAGATATATTGATTCTAAAATGAACATCGACTGTAATCACGTCCAGCATTAGGCTTTTTTTCGCGCACACACACACACACACAGTGCCGAGAGACGACAGGCAGCCGCATGCAAGATGGAAGGAGCGCACTGCGCAGCGCATCCACCTACCTACTACCATCGATGACTGCACTGCGCGTTCGCTGCGAGGGGTTGACTTATGGTTAGCTAAGTTAGCTCCGTAAATAGCCCCCTATAGAGTTGTTTGTAAGTACTCGAAATCGCTGTCCACGAGGGAGCAGATAAAATGCGATCGATGAGCACTGATCGCTGCCATATCGCATCCGTTAGCCAGGTATATGCGCCCGCAGTTGTGTCGTCGAGTCCTTTAATTTATGCACTTCACTCTCGTTGTGGCGGAATAATTTCCATGACAGGGCTTAATTCTTATTTATCATCGAAGGATCTGATCTGTGACCACCGCGCCATTTGACAAAGGCCGCCCATTCCGACCGCAAACATTGCCCGGCCGACAGTCCACAAATATACACGTTGAAATTCTCGGAAACAAATCCACGGCAATTCACAGCAATTCGTTTTTGATCTCATTAGCAGCAGTGCGTGCTTGCCAAAGATCGATGCTATTAGGGTCCGCCGGCCGCCTCTGATAACCTTAATTCAACAACAACAAGCAGCGGCCAGGTAATGCTGGATGCGGTTTTCCAGCGATTGATAAGGATCGTCGCTCAGCTCAAATTAGTGCCTTTCCGCCCGCACAGTGTTTATCCCGGACCGCAATAAATTCCCTCAATAGGCCGGGCCCGTAATGGGATAATTCCGTCTTCCTTCGATGGTGCTGTCAAATATTTGATTCGATTATTGCCGATGGAAGCGGCCGGCGGCTGCAGCCACAACAATTGCGGGAACATCCTTTCTGTGTGTTCGTCCGTTTATGGCTGCGAGAGTGCGCGGAGCGGAGGATAATGGAACAAACAACCCCGAAGTGAGCCACTTATCGGCTCGGGAGAGTAAATAGAAGAAGCGTTGGTAAATGTCACGTCCACCGATTGTGTTTAATCCATTTGGCAAACCGAGATGATCTCGTCCTGATTACGCGGAATTCATCGGCAGATCAAGTGCAATGGAATATTCTTATCTGTCAGTTCTGTGTAAATCCGATAGATGAGTCTTAATGGGGTGCGGATCAGTTTTCCCAAAACAGAATGGACTTAAGCCCGCTTATGGGATTACACGCCAAAGTCAAAATTATACAGTCGGATGAGGACAGTTTGTCTTTATGGGCTTACGCAGGTCAGGTTGCAGCTTTGTGTTGAGGAACATTTGATTTTGATCGGCTTCACTAATGAAGGTGTTCAAATTCGGATTTGTTGTCACACGAGATGGGTTCAGGTGTTTTTGGTTTGATGACGAAAATCAGTGACAGCCGACTTCGGTGGGAGTTTTTATGAGGAACTTATTGTTACTTCTGGCAAAGTGTTCATCGAATGGCGAATTATTTGCCCAACTGTTGTCAGCTACCAAGGGTGGCGTTGAACGTCAATAGCAGTAGCATTTTTAATTCGCCAAGTGAGGAAGAAATAGAGTTTGGGAGAGCTATTACATTCTGGGGTCACTTTTGCAAGAAAAACCGGTGATGGATCGTGAACTATAACTTGAAAAAAATGCATGCCATCTACCATTAGAGTGTTGTGATATTCCACAGAAGTAAAATCAATTCCAGACTTGGGTAAAAACTCAGCAGTAGATTCAACATTCGTCTATTGCCTTCTCCACTTGTTTTGTGCTATTCCGCTACCATTTTTGAGCTTATTCAGTTTAAATGGGTTCGTTCCCATATATTTTGTCGGTAAAACACCCGAAATGTAGAAATCCTCGTTACTCTACAACGACCCTTAATTCATTCAAGATTTTTAAATTGAAGTTGCTGATTTTCCAGTCGTCCGAAAAATTTAAAACTCACACAAAAAGAATGTTTGTGAGAAGCTAGGTCTAGGGTCCCACAGACCTGTCGCGCCAAAATATTTATTAATTTATTTACTTGCTGATTTTTCAAACAAAGTTATTTCGCTAAAATATAAATGCTTTAAAAAATCATTATTTTAAATGCGATACAAATAAGTACAATGTCCTTATGCACAAAAATTCATATGGCCTCGGCAGCAATCAATTATAAAACCAGCTAACAGCTTTGAGAGCTGCCTTAAGATTTATGAGATGATATGTCAAAAATAATCCAAATTAAGGCCCCAGTTATAGCGATACGTATAATGCAACCGAAAAACTTGGAACAGTTTGAAAATAAGTTTTTTTTTCGTTTAGGCGGTCATAGACAACAGAAAAAAGTCTTTCAGAAAAACTGATTGTCACTGTGTTGACACAGTACAAACAAATCAACCACCACTGATTAGATTCCATCAGAAAAAAAAATTCTGACAGATGGAACAGTGTGGAAATGACACATTTCAGTAGAATAATTTGTTTGTTAAAGCTTAGTACGCCGCTCGAGCTAAACTAAACTTTAGCTGCTCTCCAACTTTTCTGTCCAAACATCAGCTAAACTCCTAGCTAAATTTTGACATAGAGAATGGTGTGGATAAGTGTCACAAAAAGCAGTTGTTCTTTGAAAATATGCAAGGCTCCATATCGATGGATGATGCTCCACCAGCATTGGCCACTGCCATTTCAGTGAAAGACTCTACCTCCAGGTACTCCTCGTCGAGGTATTCATTAAAATCACTCATCTTTACACAACAGAACAACAGAGCAGAGGGATCTGTCAAAATTTAGCTTGAACAAAAATTACCCTACCCATTAAATGCGGCTGCGCTAAATTTTGACAGATACATGAAGCACACTCGGAAACAAAAGTTTGATTATTGGCTCGAGCTGAAAACCATTCGGCTAAGGGGATTCACTTAAATTGAGCCAAAGTTTTGGAGAGAATCTATATATATAAAAATAAGATGAATTGTGTTTGTCGCCAATGTTCTCAGTAACACCTGAACCGATTTTGATTCTGAAAACTTCCCATGAAAGGTGACGTTAATACCATGGTTTGTAGGCATATACGGTCTTTGTAGGTGTATTCGTTCATGAGTTATAGGGGCGTGGCACCTCCCATACAAAAAATGCATTCAAAATCTTATATTTTGAAAGCCACCTCATCGATTGAGTTCAAATTTACACACAATCTTAGGTATTGGCCCAGGAGTATTCCTGTGAAATAAGTACAAAATTGTACAAAGGGGCGTGGCACCGTCCATACAAAAAAATACATTAAAAATCTTATATTTCGAAAGCCACCGAATCGTTTGCTGATTCGAGTGCGTCAAGTTAATCGTAATCCTGTAATGAACTTCAGGCCGGAAATTTACAACGAAGCATTGATTTGTATTAAAAATGTCTGTTTGTCAATTGCTAATAACGCTTTAGCACAGTTGGGAATGCCATACCCTAATCGTGCAATGCATGCAATTTTTAATCTAGAATTGCAATGAGACTTACAATACGATCGCATCGAATTGAATTATTTTGTTCAAGCAAATGATAAAAGTTGAAAATGGTGGGATGCCTGCTGATGAAACTGGATTGATAACATTGCCAAATGATTTTTGCCGTTTTGTAGCTGCTAAGAACAAAGATGTCAGTGATTTAAACATTCCATTTAACTGAAAAATTTAAAGGCGAAGACCACGAATCCCAATGATTCTATCTGATATTCCATTTGAATTTAAACGACTTCAGTGTTCGCGTGTTGGCAAACAAAATCATCATTTAAATGAATTTTAATTCTTTTTTAAATCTCTCCATTGCACTACGAAGTGTGCAGGGGGTCCGCTAGTTTTGTATAGAAGCTAAAATTTAGCGTAGGTACTAGGCTTAAGAAGAAAAATTAATTATTTCATTTTCTAAAAAATCAAAACTTATTGTCTTTTGATAAACTAACTTTATAAGTCATAAGCAACATTTTAAGACCAAGATTGAGTTCCAGCATTTACTTTAAGTGGTCAAAAAAAGCAGAAGAACATTTTTTAAGGTTTCTATTTACGTATCGCTATAACTGTCGCCTTAAATAACACAAGCACTTTTTGTTCCTAATCAATTTTAATGTCAAAAAGAAAAAAATATGTACAAATCTTCTCCGAACCGATCTTTTCTTATTTTAAAGATTTTCTGCAAGCGATCTTGAAATGAAAAAGACTCAAAGAAAAACTATAAAAAGGTTTTTGATGTGAAAAATAGTTTCAAGAAATCCTCCATCAATTTAATATGATATTTCTGGGACGATTTATTCTACAACAAATTTTAAAAGAAGCTTTCTTACATTAAGAACATTCTTTCTTATATCGAACTTAAATTTAAAGTACTCCCCCATTTGTCTGCAACAAATAAATCAATTTTTTCCGTGAAGAAATGAAAGCCGTAATCAAAAACTTATTTTCTTAAAATAAGCAATCATTTCTAATATCAAGAAAATGCTTTTTGCTAGAGACCAACCAATTATTACTTACTCAACCTAAAGTAAGAAATATCCACATCAAAAAAACACCTATTAGCTTAGCAAATAATTCTTAATTTACCATAAAAATGGGTTTCTTAACCCTTAAACACTACCCATCCCTGAAGAAACACTATTACTACCCTGGGGTCCAGAAAACCCCAATAAAGTTTTGTTATTATTTCAAAAACAAAAAGACTTTTTAATATAAACTGTTTTTAATTAAAAGGGAGTATTTTCAAATTTTTAAAGCATTTAGCCCATAAAAAAACCATGTAACCGATGCATTTAAGAAACAAAGCCGACTAGATATATGCGAGTCTGCGGAAAAACAATTTCTTGCGTCTGAAATTTCTGAATTTTCAAGGCAATTCGCTCCTAAAACCCTTCTCCAAGCGATATCGTTTAAGAAATGTTCTTGATTCTTACTCAACATGGAAGGAAATTAACGTGCTGTGGTAAAAGGCTGAGTTTCTTAAATAAAGAAAATGTTTCTTATTTTAACCCTTAAACCCTACCCTGGGGTCCAGCGCGATGCATAAACTAAACTTTCGTAGATATTTTTTCAACTACAAACTACACGATGGCGCTATTCAAGCTAATCCTGTAAAGTAGCAGTAGGCGTCTCGTCAGTAGTCATTTTTAATTGTGCGTGCGGTACAGTCGTAATTGTAAAAACTTCCGGGTCGCCTAGACCCCAGGGTAGGAATACTGTATAATATATTCGAGTTTTCGTGGTATATTGTTTTGTAATTCATTCGATTGGTAAGTTGATAAAGTAATAGAAAAATAGAATTGTATTTATTATTGTGTTACCTGGGTTTATTCTCCGTGTTTTAGTTTCAAAAAATACTTATTTAAAATATGGATGAAGATATCTGCCGATGGTTGCATGAAGACGGTGAAATGGAAGAAGAGGTAAATGACATTGTGGCCCCTGAAAATCTTAGTGACCTTGGAGACGATGGAATCATTGATGATATTCGTTCAGACTCATCGGAAAATAATAGTGATGATGATGTACCTTTGTCTAACTATGTCTCAGGGAATTTTCTTGCACTTGACCTCATCACGCCCCAAATGGAAGAAAGATTTACTTGGCCAACTTTACCTGCAAATCTCCAAGTTCTCCTCGGAGATATTTTAAAAAAGAAACGGCCATTAGTCGAGCCCAATCCATCTGTAATTGGAAAAAAAAGATGTGCAATCTGTCCAAGGGATAAGGACCGGAAGACGAAAATTAGATGCGGCAGGTGCCGAAACCCCCTTTGCGGCGAACATAGCCGGTCTGTGTGCCAAGAATGCCTCGATTCTAAATTTTAAGATATTTTTAATATTAAACTACTTAGTGTGATCTGATCCAATTGTTAATAGGTAAAAGTCTAAATAAATTGGTCGTGCTGTGCTGAGACTTTTATTAGGAAAGCAAATAGCGTCCAATTTATTTTTATTTTGCTCTACTTGTTTGGTAAAACTTTATCTTACTACACTTCTCATCTAAGTCACAAAATCCTGCGCCATCGCCTTCTATCACAATCCACTCATAAACTAAACTAAATAAATTTAAATAAAAACGACCAGTTCACCGACCTCATCGCTTTTCTCCTCAATTAATCTCTGCATAGCTAAACGAGGAAATTAGTGCGTGCATCTGTTAGCAAGGTCACACCTTTTAATTTATTTGCCTCCAAACTGCCTCTACCCATGCGCATCTGTTTACGAAAACATTTATATTGTTTAAACATTAAAATCTTTAACTAATTGCCGAGCATTAGCATAAATTATGACTGCGGCTGATTTGCATAGGAATAGGATTGTGAACGCAGTGAAACGCTAACAAGTTTTGACTCTAATGGTGGCTGCGCGCTACGGCTTTTAAATCGCTCATTAAATCAGCTCCGACTAATCGCCAGTGGAATACTGTCGTGTTTAGACTGACGGCGAAGTCCAATTCGCAATTAATCGACTCATGACTCGATTCAACAATTAAAATTCACGAAGAATCCACCAATCAATCGGGCATTAGTTCCCAAGCTCATTTTAGGTCACGACAGTACAATACAAACGTCGACGTCCATCCAACTTCAGGTCAAACTCCCATGAATCATCGAATCACCCCAATCGAATTGCGATCCCAAAAAAAAAATACACTGCGAGTTTCCGCCGAACCCATCTGCGCGAACATGTCAAACACCCAATTATTCAATTCGACACGTATACATGCAAATTGCTGGCAATTCAATCACAAAACCGTCAGAAGGAACCCCAGAAAGGGTTCGCCGTTTTACTTCCCATGTTGGCAGCGACTGCGAGTTGTATGCCAGACCTTTGGCTCAATCAGTGCGCGCGAGAGATCGGGCGCAGATACCATTTCCGTCGGGCCATTGTTGTGTCCATCACAGATGGCAAAAGCGCGCACAACCTTCACTCTGCTCGGCTGTCGAAAATGTTTATTTGCTCCAAATGGGGGCCGGCTGCGAGCGCGTTTCCCACGATTCGTCCGGCCACGTCGAGCCTGCCAATAATTTGCCACCATTTATCCATCACCATTTTGGTGGGGGCCACTGTCACTGATCGCATTCTCGGTGAGCTATCCGACTTTCTGGGGTTATCCTGCGCATATCGTCCTAGTGCATTCCCAACTGGCCGGCCGCACGATTAATAGCCTTAATTATTGACACAGCTTGGTAATGATGCGAGCATTTTTTATGTGTCGATCGGAACAAGGCCGAGAAAAATGATCACAAACGAACGAATGATCACAGTCCCGAAAATGCGCGGCATCGAGAGAAGACCGACGACGACCGACGTCGAGGAAACAAAGGAAAAATGTGAAAGCATCGGGAGATAAATTGTATTGGCACAGTCGCGCAGAAGTATCAACCTAATGTAAATTTTCTGTGGGATGTTAATGTTTAACGAATTAACGAAGAGAAACAGCGGCGACTGATCAGATCATCACTTTGTCATACTCGGCGGGGGTTATGATGGAGCCCCTCTTAGATCGACGACGATATGACGGGCCTGGTATGGTATACCGCATACCTATAGGTATACCTGGGCCGGGCGCTGTTGTGATCGGAGAATTCCGCTTTGATTTCACGGAGATCGCTCCCCGACGACACTCGGAGATATTGAGTTACAATTAGCATATGGATCGTGCGTTTGCGGTATTTGCACGCGCTAATCATCAAGTGTGCGTGTGTGTCGCCTAGCCGCGCGGCATCACATTATAGTAGGTATCAATGGCAGTGACTATGACGTGAACAAGCTTGTTTACTTGTTGCCGCATGTTCAGTCATCTGCATCTCGCGGCGAGCCGAAACATTTACGAGCAACAAAATGTTGCTGCAGACGGCTGTTATGGGCAGAGCGCAAGTGTTAGCTGGAGCCCATGGCCCATTGGCCATTGGCCATAAATCATTCCACCCATAGGGTTGGTTGCCGCTCGGTGGATGATGCCAAAGGTTGATTTTGAGTCATAGCGCGGTTTCGGTGGTGCGAGCGCGCGCATATGCCCACACAGAAGACGATGACGACAACAGCAACAGGAACAGCGGAGATGCGATGTTGCAGGTGACCGCATGTGATAATCACATGGTTGCCTCTTGTAGCAATTAGTGGTCCGTCGCCATAAAAGCTAAATTGTGGCGCTGCGGTTTTCTCCTGATCGCCGGCCATCAGTCTTCGTTTTATTAACGCAATTTATTCAACGGTGCGCAGTCGAAATATTGCGGTCAATGTGTGAGGTTTCCTTTCGTTTTACGGAAATAAACAAAAATTGAGTGGGACGTGCGCGGTCGTAACCCGACGCGCTATTACAAAAACACACGAAAAGAAAAACAAAGAGCGTCAAGACATAACAACTCACCATATTGGATGGATGGTTGGCGTGGCAGATATACTCGCGTTTAATGGACGCGTCTTGCGTCTATACGGGCCGGCCGGCAACCGCGATAGACAGCAGAAGGAGGCGACTCAGCGACAATGTGCTAATTGGAATTGGAGAGGAGAGACAATACATTTATTGCGCAATTGACGGCATATTAATGGGATTTCAATTAATCTAGATCGATCAAGTTAACCGAGGTGGTGAGACTAAAATGGTTGCAGGAAATGAAGGTAGGATCGGTTTTTAGTCAACCGCATCGGATCGGGCAACGTCTTCTACGGTCAAGGGAATGAGCGTCTCTGAACAAAACTTCTACCAGTCTTCTCACTATGGATGGTTTTTGAAAAGAAATTTGAAAAATTATCATTCAGAGTATTTATAAAGAACCAGAACGCGTCTGCTGTAGTCTATAAAATTGTCTTCCATTTGAGATCTCACTCGCTAAGAATTTTTGGACGTGGGAGTCAAAAAAGGGATCTTTGCTAGAGAAATATGCGGATGTGTTCAAAAAACAAAAGAGTTGAACAGCGAACTGAATTTTTTGCGCGGATTATTTAAAAAAATGTTGTCGCCGAATTGAAGTAGTGTTCTATGGGGGTGGGAGTGCAAATAAGGCAAACAAATTCACGACTCAACCTTGCGGGTACTGGGGCTGATGGGTCCGTGTAAAACTAAGCCCCGTGACGCGTAACTTTTCCTCACTGTTATACATGTATACATCTCGTCCATTTAGCATCTAATATAGATTTCATTCGATTCAATAACATTTCAGCTGTTATTTTCTATTTTCGGCACGTCTGATGGACACTTTTGTAGCTGCAGCAAATGTCGTTCATGATCCCAATCAGTTCTGTGCTAAAGATGTTCGGTAGGGGGCAGGTGTCTTTTATACTAGTCAAAGCGTTTTGTGTCGAAAAATGTTGTATAGGACTATCCAATTGAATTGACCGCAACTACAGTATGCCATGGCTCGTTTTGCAGGAATAACAAAAGTAGTAAATGCTCGAAACTCTCCACGTCGATCTACACTGCGGCCTCGAAATCGATCTTGGTCCCTTGTGTTGTCTGCATGATCTTGAGTAAAGTGAAGATTTCGTCAAATTTTGATCTCAAGGCGATATCAATGCAAAAAGTAAATAAGGAGTACACTGGAAGCTTAGCGATGAGTAGGGTTGCCAAAAAAAATGTCTGCGCATCATAAGTGATCCCAAAAAATGTATTCAAATTTATTTATGTATATCTGAGTCGAAAACCGTTGTCATCATTACCCTTTTTGTGCGCGCAAAGCTATACCAAAAATTGACGCCGTATTTTAAATTTAAGTACGGCCCCAACTTTCCAGCTTTACTGAAAAGCACTGCCTTCATAGTCCGCCTGCATCAAACAATATTTTTGCGAAAGCATTCTGTCAAAAGACAGTTTCAGACGTTGCTACCGAAGCCTAGCGCGAGCCGCCACGAGAATAATTAATATTTTATTACTTATAAAGACCATCGCACAAACATCGCCCAAACATGTCTTTCCCATTCCCCATTCCAATGCGATTTATATAGTTGCGCGTGTTTACGACACCCTAGAAACCGACTCATTTTCGAAATACGTAAACAGATTGGACGAGTGGTATAAAGCCCCCAATGCAAGCTGATAATAAGGAAAATCCTAATAAAAACAGAATCCAACAGATGATCACGTTTTGAATAGATGCTTTTATGGCTAATAAATTTATAAAGCGATAGGAAGTCACAGCCCCCTTCGCTAGCTATAAACACGTCTGATAAAAGCCTTTCGACGAGACGCTACAAGAGTAATAAGAGAACTTGGCTGCGCGAAACTTGGCACGTATGCATAATTCAGAATTAGTTGAAGCATGCAAACAGAAACAATACGAAAGATTAGGTGTAGGTTAGTTGTATGGAAAAGGAACGTTTTGTTGGTTTTCTTAATTTAACAAATTTCCCTTGGCAAGTGCTTTTCTTTCGGTTACTTTATTGAGACTGGTTTCGACTGAATGTTAAATAGAATAGAGTGGGAGATCGGTAATGAGTTAAAATAGTGAAAAAACGTAGTACGAGATAACAAAAGTGATGTCAAAATTCAGAAAAACTGTTTCAAATGACGACAGACATTTTTGTTAGTTTCAACATTTAGTTTGATTAAAGCCGATCCCGACGCAGCGGCCTGTATTTTGTTTCCACTTGTTCAGGCTATTTGGGAGAACGAAACCTTTCCCAGGGAATGGAAGGATGGAGTTATTGTCAAGAAAGGTGATCTTAAAAATTGCAATAACTGTCGTGGTATTACTGTTTTGTCCATATTCCCAAAGCTGATGGCAACTATAATTCTCAAAAGGATAAAGTCCAGGATCGAGTCGACGCTCAAGAGGCACCAAGCGGGATTTCGCAGTGGTCGATCATGCGTCGATCATATTAACACCTTGCGAATCATTTTTGAACAATCATCGGAGTACCAATCACCGCTCTTTCTCATGTTCGTCGACTTTGAAAAGGCCTTCGACCGCGTTAATCGTGATTGTATCTGGAGATCGCTTGCTATGAGAGGCATCCCTGAAAAAATTGTTGCTATCATCAAAGAGTCATACAACAACGCAAGGTGTTTCGTTTTGCACAATGGACAGCTTTCCGAGCCATTCGAAGTGCGTCAAGGAATGAGACAAGGAGATGTACTGTCACCGATCTTGTTCTAACTTGCGATTGATAATGTATTGACTGCCACGGTGGGAACAAACGAGAGACCCATTTGATGGGCTTAGCCATTTGGACTACGCCGATGATATCTGTTTCCTGGCAAACAACATTGGTGCCCTTAACCAAATGTGTCATTCACTGCAACGGAATCGGGAGGTGGCTGGCCTAAGGATAAACACCAGAAAGACAAAGATTATGCACACTAGCCGAGACAAACAACAGAAGGTTATCCTGAGACAGGAGACCATAGAGGTGGTCACGCATTTAAACTATTTGGGTAGTTATGTGTCACTCGATGGTGGAACGGACCAGGACTTCAGAAATAGACTAAATAAAGCTCGTAGTGCATTTGGAATCCTTTATCCAGCGTGGAACTCCAACAAAATTTGAGTCCAATGTAAAATCTGTTTTGATATACGCATGTTAAACGTGGAAATGCTCAGCCAGCATCTCGAGCAGGTTACAGGCTTTTGTTAATCGTTGTCTGCATTACATTCTAAAGATACGGTGGCCACAAACGATTTCCAATAATGAATTGTGGCTTAGGACTGGACAAACGTCGATGTTGACATCAAACAGAGAAAATGGCGATGGATTGGCCATACATACATATGCTTTCAATGGAATCCTCAAGGTGTAAGGCAAGTTGGTAGGCCCAGAACAAAATGGAGGTCAACTGTTATGACGGAAGTTCAGTCCCAGGATTTACGATCGTGGACACAGCAGAGGCATCGAGCTGCAAATAGAGGGAGATGGAAGGACCTGGTTGTCGCCCTATGCTCCAGGAGGAGTTAAAGTGTTGCTGTTAACAGCAGCTTCCGGAATAAAAGAAGCCACTTTGATTAAATTCAAATGTCGTTTGTAAAATTAAAAAACCGCTGGGAAAATTGAAAGATTTTCAAAAAAAGTCTCAAAAACAGATTTTTTACATTTATGAAAAGTTTGGAATGGTTTGGTGGTTTGGAATAAATAAATAAATAAATGCTGTATTTCAATTCAGAAAAAAATGTGCACGACTGGTGTTATATGAAACTTTCTGTCTTGTTGGATATGTTTCAAAATCGTTGATTTGTATTGGAACTGTCAAAGCAACAAACGCTAAATAGAGAGTGCTTTTAAGATCTTTAATGGTGCCAAGTTCAGTGAGAGTGGGAGACTTCTTTAATATTTATTTATTTCCATAAAACGGTTGGACACGTTACCTTGAAATTCGACGACGCATTCGTTACAACAATATTTTTCCGTATACCAGTGAGATTCCAAATAAATCGAGAAAACACCAGAGTTGACCAGTACCAATCTCGTGTACCGCTGAGTTTGATCCTCAGGCAGTTATCCGAACGCTTGAAACTTTTGGTGCTAGTAGGCCTACGGGTAACTAGCGAATTGCCGCGTCCGCCATAAGGAAGACTTAAAGACCACCGCGACTGTCGCAAGACGGACCTGAAGACCGCCAGGGACACCATTTACGCCCTTACCCAGAGACGCAAGCGAGGACCGAGCAGCTACCCGTTAAACCGTAGATTGTATAAATTGTAGAAAATAATAATAAAGTTGAATTAAATCTTGTAAATTAAACATAAGACGAAACTGTAATAAAGGAAACTCCTCTGAAATTCGTGTTTCTTGGCGATCCGACGTACAAGATTTTCTCTCAGGCCTTGGAAGCCCATTTGAATTCATTTAAAAAGTGGCTCAAAGTTAGACTGGTAGAAACCCACATGTCCATTCTTTTCTCAAACTGAAAAACTACTTTTGATTTCAACTCAATTTATTAAAATTGAAGTTCATGACTGCGTCGCACGGAACTTCGAATTCCTTTCAATTTTTTTAACCTTTATTCAAATCCACAAAGCAGAGTCCCCGAGGAAAGTTCAATTCTTGCGACGGCTTTTAGGTTGAGCAGTGACTTGCAACCTTGTAAGCTGAAAATGGAGTTGTGAGCTAGGTATATGAATCACTACCTGGTTATGCCCAAGTCATTGACTGTTCTTTTCGGATATATTCCTGCATTCAAAAGCAATCCACAGAACAATGTCCAACAGGTTCCAATAACGAATATAAATATTAATTTCACCCCGGAGGTGGACCATTTAATGGTAGCCGTCGTTAAAGTCGCCCAACTCTGAAAAGAAAAACCAATTTAAACATATATACGCTCTGCATACCGCGCAGCAGACGCCATAACGAGCGCTCATAATTGACAAGTTTTTCACTTTGATTTCATGGTGCATCAGTTTGTTGCCCCCCTCCCAATTTACATAATGTTGAGCCACACAAAGGAGAGGACTATACACCAAGGGGAACAAAAGACATCTTTTAAATTGAACGCATATTTACTACCGAATGCTAACAAGTATCTGTTCTAGATCCTGTGGCGACGACTACAGATCATAGACAAGTGTCCGTCCATTCCTTTGTGTTTATTTATTGTGAAAATAAGAAAAGAAACAAAAAATAACTAACATTTTCGAGGCAACCATAAAGCCGATAGGCTAATGCTGATGGGAAAAGGTCCGACGCGCGGATCCCCTAAAACGCCACGCCATCGGCCGGTTATTTATGTCTTCTTTTACCTACTTTGGAAAATTTTTATGAAATGTTTGATTGCACCCTCGTTATGAGGCACCGCTGACTACCACTCGAACGACCCTTGAAACAATAAAAAGATGATCAAGTCGCGCGGTGTCCTTTTGTCTTCACAGAGAGTGGCATCCAATCCGTGTAGGGTTGAAAGATGGAATCCCGGCATTTTTAGCCAGAAAACAGTTGGATACTCATATGTGGTTCGGTTTTCCATCTTTTCCACCATCATCATGATGACCCTCATTAAACGGATATAGGTGGTGGGCTGCAACCACAGCATCTGCCGAAGCCGATATGTCGCTGCAAGTATTAAGGATGCGTCTTTCAAACGAGTGGTCCTTTTATTTTCATCTTGGTGGGGAAAATTAAATCGCGCGATTGGGAATAATCCGCGCGCCGAATGAGACCAGAACTGATTGTCTATTAATTTGGAAGCGGATAATGGAAGATTATGCGAGAATACGAGGAACGATCACACGGCCACAATATTTACTTAGAACTCCCGCTGTGCTTCTGAATTGAGTATAAGCCCGGAGGCAGAATCCGAAATGAATTCTGCCATCGTTTTTATTGTGCGCTCGCAAAAGACTTGGTGCTGGGCCATCGCTCAGTCGCGCAATGAATGAGTTATAAGACAGCCGGCCAACTTAGGAGTCTATCGATTTTTAATGAGCTTTCAGGGTATATATGAGAACAGACATCAGCGTGTCCTCCTTTTCGCATTCGGTCGACCGTTGGTCGTGTGGTCATGGCCATGCAAATGTATTTTCTTAATTTAACTGGAAGCCGGGGATGGGCTGCTACCATCTCTCACAGCCTCTTCATTTTCTGTCCATATTTCGCCAAAATAGCCGACACTTTTCTAAGCCGCTGGCGGCCGTGGCTCTGGCGTGGCAGAAGCAGCGCACAATAATAATAATAAAAAAAAATGCAAAAAACAACAAAAACCAGCAACGAAGATCACATATAAGGTGGGCATGGTAGGCAGGAACGCACAAATCGCTGCAAGGAATCGCTGAAATGAGGATGGGTGCAAATATATGCAAAGTGGAACCTTTAGGCTGACATATCGCTGGCCAGATGAAATATGGGTACAAGAAGCTGACCGCATATGCATATTTTAGGGCCACCGTTTAATTAGGGGTTCCATATTAACTGCGGATCTCCCTCCCGGGTTGATTGCGGACGCGAGCTGTTTAATCGCCGCGCCGACCGACTGCACGATAGAGTCCAAAACAAGGATTCGCGGTCGCTCTTGCTGGTAGTAAAAAAGGGGGCGGTCTGGTAATGGCTTAAGTAACGAAATTTGATTCAATTAGAGGCCGAGCTCGTCAGTTGGGGAATGCTGAGGGGTGAGTACTTGCTAAATGTGCTTAAATCATTCGATTGCGTTCAGAATTGCCCACTCTTATTGTGCCTTCGAACATTTTGCATGTTAAGTTCGCACTTGAACTCTTTTGTTTTTCATTTGGTAAGTGGTAAGTCTCATTCGAGAAGTGATTTTTCCGGGAATTCTTTTATTTTTTTTACGTAACGACGTTCGACATTACCACAGAACTCCAAATGGACAAAAGTTCTACCAAAAAGGACTTGTATCGTAGCTTCTTGAAGCCAACGACTGCAGATGTCTCTAACTCCACGAAAATGAAGATTTTCCTCCTGATGAGACTGAAAACTTTGGTGAATATTTGGACATTTATGTAAGTGAGAAATAAATGTCCGAGGAACCGAGAAACCTTTAGGGAATTAAGACCATTTATATACAAAGATGGGTAGTTGGGGCCAAGGAGTATCCCCGGCGGCAGTCATCACGCTCAGTCCAGGAATACTTTAGAATGTTGTGCTGCTAATAACTGCTGACATGATTGTCTGAATTGTGAGACTTTCCACCTTTACACAAGGAGGTAGTAACTAGTCCCGTCAGAGATCTAAATAAAATCTCTTCTGTAAGGTCGCAGAAGTAAATATTCAGTGGTTTATAAAAGTGACCCTCAACATAAAGAGGTTCGATTCCAAATTGAAGAGAGATGAAACCCACCTTAAGGTCGAGAACAGCTTACTTAGTGTGTCTTGCCTAAAATCGTGTGAGATAGTGCAACAAATTCCGATACCGCTTTCTAGATCGATCTTAGAAAGTCAAATCAAGTTTTGGCGAAGATAGCAAAGACACTCAACTGACGGCAATCAAATCAGTCTCTTTTCGACTGCACGTTTAAAAATTCCTACCACTAGTGCCACACCAAACCGATGCGCACTGGTAGGTAGGTATAGATACGGCCAATGCCATCTAAAGACAATTGTGATGACGGGCCATAAGTAACCGAAATTTCAATCAATTAAACGCAACGTGTGTAATGAAGAGATGCAGCAGGAGGGTGTAGAGAGCCCCACCGATCCGTATCTATTGTTGTTATTTCAATCGCCTGTAATGCTCATGTTTTTCCCCGAAAAAACCTTTCATACACGCAACAACAAAGAGAGCATAGACGAGGGGCCTCCACAACAAGTGCCACATGAAAAGAAAAACGCTGAGATTTCGAAGAAAACCACACGAAACGAAACCACATTGTATCGCCTTTGCTTTTATTTATTTTATTAACAATTTTGGGTATGGTGCGGCCGATATAGGCACACTAGATCCACTGCTGCTGATGCTGCTGCTCTCAAGCACCCGCTCGCAATGTGTGTGTGTCCAAGTTGAACACGTCATTGAACACTTCTCTGTTCTGAGATCCTTTTTGGGCCAAATTCAAGAGGGTATCTATATAATACGCACAAGCGACACACACACCGAGTGCATGTTACAATAAATTTCACTAATTTCTGTCATCCCGATTGAAAGCGGCTCATTGGTTTAATTTAAGTGTACGGACGGGGGACGGGGCTCTTCAGCATGGCACCCCGGTCGAGAATGAAAGTTATGTGTTATTTTCTTTGGCGTTGGTCATTGTGTTGCGAGGGACCTCATTGAATCGAAATGACCAAACATTTTTGTCCGCACAATGGTCATTGTCCGCATCGTGGGATGGCACCCATATAATGGACAACTTAGAGTCGGCTTGTCATGAACCTACAGTGGTACATTGTTGTGCCACAAAATAGAGAAATCCGTGTTCGGACAAAGCACGATTATGTGTGTGGGAAAAGTCCGATTGTGTTGTGCCCCTCTGCCATAATTAAAAGTCCGTTGAGAGGGTTTTTTGTTTTGGCAAGCATGCCGAATCCCAATTGGCACATGGTTGCAAATCGAACGGCCGATGACCACCAAAGGGGCCGCTTAATAACACCAATTTGCTAACTTCCATCAAACGAAGACGACGCAAACGGGACAGACGCATCAGCCGTAAAGTTCAATGAAATATGCTGCGCAGGGATGTGGGTCAGGCCGACACCCTTTGTGTGGGACCGCGCCGCAGAGCTTAAGTGCAGCGCGCACGCGGATAATTCCGCGTACACTGTCAACCGTCAGGAGCGTATCACAATGACGAATGTGGTACTTGGCGGATTGGTTCGAATTGATTCGACACAAAAGGATCGGCGATTTGAACCCTGAATGGGTTGCATTTAAGAGACAGTGGATGCATACCCACTGAGATGGAGATCACAACGGCGCAGACAATCGCTTGAGGTTGATACGAGTATCAATGGAACGGCCCTTCCATTGTGTTGGCCGCGGTGGTTCTCAAGTGGGAGTGGTGGCAACACAATGATATATGCGGAGATGGAGCGGGAACGAACCAGAGGTAGACGAAGAGTCTTGCCTCCCCAAAAGTGGATTTGGTGCCTTTTATCTTTGTGGGAGATTTAAAGGCTTGGTGTGCGATGACTGGCCAAATGATGATGATCGCCTCACCGTGATCATTGGCAGACAATTTGTTTTTCTTCATCAGTCAATCTCAAAGTTATAGTTCGATGTGTTGACCTCTCGCATTGAAACATCAGCTCGGCCGCGCCAACACAAAAAGATGAATGTTCCTCGAGTGCGACTCTGTTCACGCTGCGCGGCCGAGATGCTCCGACGGTGATGATTGCTGTAGGGTGACAGGAATGCGCCACGTCATCATCGTTTCGAACGTTCAAAAAAAAACCTCTCTCATCCACATCCACCCGCTGCGTCTGTTTTCGCCAAAACACGACTCAAACTCAAAATGGACACCACCACACCGCAAACAGTTCCAGTTTCCAGACGCATCGCTCGACTCAATTAAAACATAGCTCAAAATTTACGTCTTGGCATTGCCTCGCGCACCACCATCGCCATCGGCGCATCGTTGTTATATGGGGGCATTCAGGTTTTATGTGACACTGATGTTCGGGCTGTAAATAACCCGGCCGGCCAATGTATGGGGGAGAAGAAATAAAGAAATCTATTGTGACATTGTGAGGAGAACATTCAAATGGAAATCATTGGGATGGGGGACCTTTTGATAGAAGAGCGCCACCTCGGGCTCCGGCCCTCCGGTGGTCCGTGAGAGTGGTCAGCCATAAAAATTAACTGGATAGTTATAAATTATTGAAATACAATTCCAACACGGTCGAGGTAGTTTATGGCTTTTTAACGTGCGCGCGGCCGCCCGGTCAAACTCAAAACAATATTCACTGGAACTGCCAAACCAAACCAGTTCAGTTCGGCCGAGTAATGACCAAAAATGTGACGTCGTCGCTACCATGCCTACTACCAATATACCTACCTGATTAGTGCCAGCAATCGATTGTTAATTGTAATTGTTGTGCTGTCGTTTGAGCGTGTGTGTGTGTCAGGATCGGCTGGAGGTCCATCTAACATGGTATCTGCGACTACGACTCAATTGTACGGCAATAAATTAGATTGGTACTTAGATAGAGCTGCTGCACTTGGGACAAGGGAGCAGGAATTCAGTAGATAACATTGCCAGAACCTGCGCACACGATCACTTGGTATCATTTAACAAGCGAGCGTGGGGTCCAGTGGACTATTTTTTTTTTCTGCGTGGAAACGCCCAGTCAACAGCAGCATCGTCTGCAGTGCGCAGTCGTATCAATTCCGCAATTTTCACGCGGATATGAGACACTCATTCTGGCAGCAACTGCGCTGGCTGTAATGATATTAATGGCATGCACTCTTGGATTGGATTGGAGGCTTGTGTAGTTGGGATCGGCGGATACTTGTCGATGGACGCTATCGAATTTGCTGCACTGGCATACTGTTTCCTTCCTGCAAAGGGGCTTCTTGTCAGTGCGCAATCGGCTGACCGACAGTGGGTGGCGAAAGTATTCCACCAAGTAGAGCGCTCTCCTTTGTCTGAGCGGATAATGAAATGCAACGTGGAAGTGACGTTTGGAGTAGTTGAGCAGCATCGATTTTAGCGCAATTTAGTCAAAGTTTATAAAAAGCAGGAAAAGTTTCTAAAATGTATATACAGTCTGAGTGGTTTTTCTTTCAGCTTTGACAGAGTTTTATAATCAAAGATGGATTGCAAAACTGTTGCTAGATGGCGCTGCTCCTGAGCACCCCTAAGAAAGATCTGAATTTGAGAGAACCTTCAAATTTGACTGAAATTAATGACAAATAAAGAATATACTTGAAAGAATGGTGGAAACAACTCTGCAAGGAAGCAAACAACACGTAGTTAAAGGATTTCAGCCCTGCTTTTTTATATGCAACTGAAGCACTTTAAGGGTAGTCACTTTAGGTCATAATTTTATGCAGCTCGTAGATTCATAAATTTCTACGTTGTTTTAAATGAACACCCCTCGAAAATGTCGGTCTGTTCCTTTACTTTTAAATCTTACGCATTTTTACGATTTTTTACGCATTTTACTCAGTTGCCGTTCCTCAACTCGAAAAATCCGTAAAAGAGAGCGGCTTCGAGAGAGCAAGATATTTCCCACCTTAATAGTTTTTACTCAAACAAATTTCTTTGCGTAAGAATTGAAACAACTGCCAGTCGTCTTAAAATTGACAGCTGATTTGAATTTGTCGTTCTATGTGGCATTTTTCATTTATGAACTATTTGTCATTTTTCACAGGTTCCTTCAAAAGCGTTCCTTGACTTTTGCGTAAGCTTCTCTCTCTGAGAGAGTATTCCTCCCCTCCACTGTCACTTTGACAGTCTTTTCCATTTCTCCTGTCAAACTCAGCTGTTCTTAGACTTCCCAAAATTATCGATATAAATAACAGAAAAACAGTTCAGACGATCGCTTGTCACAGTTTGACATTTGAGAATTTGAGTAATTTTCCGCAGTCGATTTCCGAGTGAAATTGATAGCGGAAAATTATGAGGCCTGCGTAAACTATTCAAATCTGACAGTTCATTTACGAGGTGGTAAATTTCTGCAGTTTACGCAACTTATGAGGGTTTTACGCGTTTAAGTGAATACCCTTTTTATACTTTTTTTTTGGGGTAAAGCTATGTAAAGTAGAACCATCTTTTGGTATACCCAAACTTCTTGCCACTTCTGAGATTTTCGTTAGTTCTTTATTGCAAGTAGGAGTAACCTGAAAGTATACCTGATTTATTATTGACAGCATTCTGGTGATGTGTTCATGACACTGCATTCACTTTCAGCGAGCGAGTACTACCAGAACGTTAAGTCCAATAAAAAGTCGGGAAGCACATGAAATACCTAAACCATAGTTTAAGATAATTTATCGCAAATGTCACTGGGAATGGTTTTATTGAGCTTTTCGCTAGGATATTCTTACATAAAACGCATTTCGAAAAATGATAAAAAATCGTCCCAGCTTTGAACGCCAAATTTTTTCATTGAGGTTCCGACGTGAAGGGAATTTTTTAGATTTGTCCTCTTAGGATTACAACATTTTTATATCTTCAATTTGAATGAAAAAAGTATACATAAAAATAAAAACAGCCCAGCCTAAACCACAAGACCCAGAAGATTCAAATTTGTCAAAAAGTTTCAGCAAATACTGAGGATGATCTACAACAAGAATTTCAAAAAATTCGACCCTTAGGCTCTAAAGTCTAGTATCCTGCTCGCGCTAAATTTTTAGCAAGGCAGTTCAGTTTAGCAAAGCATGTAACTTTATAAAGATGACAAGTCTCCACTCGTATAGCTCGCAAAATAAATATCCGGTACATTAAATCGGAGATAAATTTTGACATGAAAAACGACGGAACGGAGGCTGTGTTTACTATGGGAGAAACTGTAGTGAACATTTGGCTGATAAATAAAATAAAAACGCAGAACCAAATAGCCCTTTTCATGCGGTAAAAAGATAGTTGCGAGGCTTGTGGAGGAACCCCGAGCAATATAGAACTTGCAGCACAAATCTTGCGGCATTATTGATGGAAAACTCGTCTTTTTTTTTAAAACTTCCAATAGTCTTACATATTTCGAAAATCGGCCTTAATTTTTTTGGAAATAGGAAAGGAAAGTGTCATCTAAAACTTTTTTCTCAAATATTGCGGTGTCTTAGAAGCTTGAAATTCGAAAATTCTATAATTATGCGTAAAATTAAGTTCACTGTCATCGGTCATGAACAAATGGTTTTCGTCCCATCTACATCATGTTTAGTAATTTATCAACCATTTACCTCTGGTGTGGAGAGACAAAGTGGAGACGAGAGACGCTAAAATTTAGCCCGAGCAGACTTAAAGAGTGACAAAGGAAGTTCAAAAATATCTATTTCCCGACTTTACTTCATTTGACTTGTTTTTACATTCATAAGTCGAAATCAATGCCGGAAAGCTTAAAACCGTTTCTAGGCAATACTTTCACAAGTATTTTAAGCTATCACTCATCTTTCTGCTTCCTCCAGAAGCTGAGCTACGATAAACTCAAAACAGATCTTATCCAACCAAACGCGAAAAAATGCAAAAAAAAATTGTTTCCGATGGGAAACAAAGCTCTGCTTTAAGTGGCGGCCAGTTTAGTTACTCAAATAAGGAATGGGACTTCAGCCACAAAGATCGAAACGTATCACAGATCTTTGTGGCTGAGGTGCCATTTGCCGCATTCCTTCTTTTCCGATTGTATGGAGTCGAGTCAAGTTGGAGGTAAGGTTGGAGGTGCTCCATAGGACAGATTGTGAAAAATGAAGAAGGATCCATCTAGTAAAAGGATTTTAAAAAATTGGAACCTAATCTACCGGCCAGGTTTCCTTGTTCTCTGTTCAAACACACTGGCCTTAGACTCGTTGCAATTAATTGTCTACTTTCGTCACCCACTGTACTGCGTTCATCAAGAGATAGACTGACCAAGGCACACATCTCTAATACGGTGCGGCGAACCGACACCGCTCTCGCGTCGCACTCACTACATTTAAGGCATTCTGGGCCGGACATTAGCCACAACTAATGGGAATGATGATGATAGCACTTAAACACGATATCCGTTTCAATTTGTTTGGATTTCTTCAATTTAAAAGGTGATAATTTTCTACTTTATGGCCCCTGACATGTGGGCCACCCATAAAACTGATATCGCAACTCGATGTTATTCACACTTACGAAGATTGTCGCCGATACTCCTGCGCGCCGGTCGTCCGATCCTCGCTTGAATCTGGGCAGCAGCGCCGTAAAATGCCATGCGCATGGAATGGGACTGAGATTGGGACACCAACCACCTAAGCACAGTCCCGCAGTCAAATGCGCGGACCAACCCAGCAACTTTGGATGCAGATAAGACCGCAGACCCAGGGTTGTTCTGTTCGAATTTTATTGGCTTGAGTGCGGTGTTCCACGGAATTGACTTCATCATCAATATGCACTATGCAGCCGCGATTGACTTCTTCTCTAAAAGGTGCACTTTCTTGGGCGTCCTCGCACTAGTGCTCATATTTAACTTATGACGACATAATGTATACCACGCCGACGCGACGCGACCAATCCAATTGGTATTATATGGCCTAGCGAGCGACTTGTCGGGGGTCAAGTCGAGGATAATTAGCATTCTGAGGTCTAGTTGACCTGATGGGGTCTTACCGCTGGGACGGCCATTCACTTGGAGTGCGGCGTATGCTTCTATATTCGTGCTGCTGTGCGCTCCACATGACTCTGAAATGATACTTAGCCACGGGATGCGTAAGGGTTTCCCCGCGGCTTTTGGGTTGGCGGTTTCGTTGTTATTCGGTGATTAATGGTGCTGCGCATGCACACAAACCCTCCTCCGACTAAGAGAAGGAAATGTTAATTAAATTAAAGCCATTCTTGTGGGCTACTCTCTGCTTGCGATGGGTGCGACGCGGCAGGGCTCTAAACCGAATTTGTATCTTTCAACATTTTTGTATTTAATCTGGACAAAATCTCTCGCGATCGGGATCATCTTTTGCCGACGATCACAACACACACACATACAGACGCACACAGTACATAATTGATGGATCAATTGCTCGACCATAGGTGAGAATTTTCACGCGCTCTCTGGGGTCCCCGAGAGTCAATCGATCGCCAATAGATCTCGATCTGAATCGCCCGCTCTACACAGTGCAATCAATTCATATTGTTGGGCAACATTTCTTACGAAATGAAGGCTCGCGCACTTACTGTGTGTGGCTGGGCGCATGTGTTTTTGAACAAAACACCGCCATTAGGCGTTGTTTAGCTTTCATTTGTCAATGATGGCGCGATACAAACATCAATTTGCATACGTGTGTCTGTGGACTGTGGGTCTTTTGTGGGATTTGAACAGTCGTTCAACTTCAAGTTGATTCGATTTGTTGTTCGGCAAATAAGCTGACAGTCGAGTTGGCTTACTGCATTCGGTGGTGCTGTGGCGCGCGTAATTAAGAGCTTTATTTACACTTGGCCGGGGCGGGATGTTTGTCTTGTGATATGCAAATTGGTTGCGTTCTCGAAATCGCAACAGCTGTAATGGGTGAAGGAGTTGGGGCGGCCGCTTGCAATTGGCCATCGGAAATGTTGCCTAAAATGTGAAGAGCTTTTGAAGCGATCAGAGAAGTGTCATGGCAGTAGTCTTTCATCAAAATTCTAGTAGGGGATTAATGCTTAAGCTCCTTGAAAGTGGAGTAACTGAAGGGGAGTTGTTTTTAGTGACACTCCAAGAGATGTCGCATCATAGTTCTTTACCTATATGGCTTTGGATGCGTTTATGATGGGTTGTGACTTGTGAGAGATGAGATATTCAGTCTTTTTTGGAGGGCGTCCTGTGCAATTGGAAGGGCGTCCCAAGGGCGAATAATATGAAGAAAATATTGTCCTTCCGTTGTGAGTCAACGCTACCGAGATGGCGGTCAAACAAAAGATTGAGGGAAATTCATGCTTTTGATGTGTAAATACTAGGGAATTATTTATGGTTGCCCTTTTACTGAAAAGACGTAGCTATGTCAACCTAAGCTGTCGAGTTTACACATGTATACTTTTAGAAAGCGCACGATCGAAGCAACGCAGACTGTAAACACAACGAGCTTTGCTATTATACACCACATTCAGTCTTCGATTAGTCGTATAGTTCGTGCAGCAAAAATGTACCATTCACAACAGGACTGCGAGTAGCAGAGTTTAAAATATGTAGTTGGTAAATGTAGCAGCCTCATCCTCTTAGGAATCATGCTTTGGGTAGTTCGAAAAGCGCGTACAAGTGCCTATGAATTTTACCAGCAGCACTGTCGGTTCACCTTTAAAATGAGGCCGATTTGGTTAATAAAATATAAAACTGGCCTTCTTTCGTTTTCCAGTAAGGAAATAAAGCAAAAATTAAAAATTTGGTGTAATTTCGCTTTGGAAAACGAAAAAATGACAAATTTTGAAAATTCGGCCTCATCTTGTTCGACTTCGTTTCACGTCACCTGTCGATCCTTGATAAGGTACGATTGGGTTGTAGCCCTTGGAGATTTTATTACATCCATAAACGCAGACGCAGTTGCTTAGTGATTAGTGTGTTGTACTACTAAGGGGAGGAGTCCCCGGTTCCGAGAGTAAAACTATCATGAAAAAGCTTCTCAGTTAGCCGTTTGGACTCGACATACAATTGTAGATCCCTTCCCTTCCCTTCGTCCCAAAATTTAGAAACTCACACAAACGAATGGTTGTGAAAAGCTATACCTGTTGCGCCAACTATTTATTTATTTATTTTTTAAACGCCTTTCACTTCTCAATTTGTTTAAAGTTAAAGTTTTAAAATTTAAAGCCTAAACTATATAGCAATTCATCTTTTCTTGCTTTTCATACGTTTATTATTGACCTTCTCTCTGTCTAAACTCAGGTTTGATGCTACCTGTCATTGTGGGTCCAATTGGACGGCACTGTCAGGAGCGTGACAAGTAGCATGACAAATAGCGACCAAGTTTCAAGATAAGTGAAGCTAAGACATACCTAATAAATATCTTCTTTAGATATACAGCAAAAGGGTTTGACTTGAGCAAATCTGACACCAGACAGTCATTTTAGCCCTCTGTAAGATGGATGACAAAGTCAGCACTATTTTGCTAGCCCTGTATTTTTAGTTGTTCGCTTCATTGGAATTTATAAGTAGTTGAACTGAACAGCTTTATGAAAAACACTGTTCTTAAATCAGCTGTATTAAAAATTCGAGACTTGAAAGTCTGTAAGAAATATGTTGACAGTCCCAATTTCAGACATATCTCTCATTTCATACTAGTTCCATACGAAGGCAAGTTAATTTGTAATAAATTATTAAGACGTACAGGAAAAAACCCTACACTTTTTGACAGCAGGGCATTTTAGCTTCTTGTTGATTTCGAGCAAAGTAACAATTATTCCTTATTACTTATCCCTTTTAAGCTAAAAAGTTGCAAGTCTTCTGAGGTTATGAAAATTGATTTTCTGTTTTGTTGTGTTAATCATTTAAAATTGAGTTATGTTATATTGTTATTTGCATAATAATCATGATTATTTTTCTCTTAGGGACAATTTTTCAATAGTCAAATAGCCAGTCAGATAGGGGTTAGCTAAGCTAGATAAGACATAAATAAATTGTTCAATAGTCCAATAGCAGCTTTCGAAGGATATTACAGCCAACTGTCTCAAAAGTTATTTGCCCGTTTCTGAGACGCATAAAATATAAATCTCTAGTTAAAATATGCGAACTGTCAAATTTGAAAATTTTATTTTACAAAAGGTTCATTCGGATACAAGTCAAACTCTATTTATTTTCGTCTTCAACGATGTCGGAGGAAGAAGTTATAGTTGAATGTTCTCCTAGAACAAATTAGCGCATTCAAAATTGTAAGTTTAATAGATATTTAGCTTTTAAAAAAGTTGCTCAGTAAACAAGGTACTTCATAGCCAAATTAAAATGACAAAATGACATTTCTTAAACTTTTTGTAAGAAAACCGGTCAGCTACTTCTCTTGAAATTTAGAGAATTCTATCTCGATTTTTGAGATTTGACATTTTTCATTTTTCTATGCTAAAAGTGAACGAACCTAAAGTTCTGTTAGGGGAGATATGTTCATATTGTAGAACTGGAATTGTTCGACATTATTGACGATATTACCTATTATTGAAGATGAGGAATTAGCAAACAATTACTTCAACCCAACAAGGAAACAAAGACTACACAATTCGGTAATTTTATTCCTTGTTTGTGACGGAATCAGTGTTTTTTATTTCATTTTCTATAGTCTTTTGAACTTGAACACTCGCGTTTCTGAAGAGGTAAAATTAACAGATCTCTCCAGCGTTTTCCATTGCAAATTTAATGTTCTTGCCACTGAAACTAAGACGGTTTATGATAAACGTCAAGCTTGAACATGACTATCTTCTATGCTTTAATACAAAATAGTGTCAATCAATCTGTCTCACTCACACCACTTTACGTACCTTCGAATAGTTGCCTAGCTCTTATTTTGTGATTAAAAAACTCACAGCTTATATCTAGCATATTAATAGTGAACTAAATTTAATTGTTAATTAGCAATCAGGCGATTTATCTGACTATTGAAAAACCGGCTCTAATTTTTTAGGCGGACAAACACTAGGTCTGTTTCTTTACTTTTAAATCTTACGAATTTTTACGCATTCTTTTGAATTTTACTCAACTGTCGTTCCTCAACTCAAAAAGTTCGTAAAAGAGAGCGGTTTCGAGAGAGCAAGATATTTCCCCTCTTACTATAGATTTTACTCAACAAATTTCTTTGCGTAAGAATTGAAACAACTGTCAATCGCTTGAAAATTGACAGCTGATTTGAATTTGTTGTTCTTTTTGGCATGAACCATCTGTCATTTTTTACAGGTTACTACAAAAGCGCTCCTTAACTTTTGCGTAAGTTTCCCTCTCTGAGCGAGAATTCATCCCTGCACTGTCATTTTGACAGTCTTTTCCATTTTTACTACAAAAGTAAAGAAACAGACCTATTGTGTCACCGTCAATTTAAATGAGAACGCCAATGCAAACGTTCACTTTCGACTTATCAATCGATATTAATAGCCAAAAACTGATTAAGGGCGTCTCTTGTGGTCAAAAAAGGAATTTGAATAAGACAGAAACTGTCACTATACACAAAGTAGACTTTAGTGACACAAAGGGACTTGGGAAAGCGTTATGAGTCAGTACATTTCAACATAAAGATCGCACAACTATGACAGAAAGTCGCTACAAACTGCGACGGCGGCCGTCAAAGTTTGAATGCATCCAGTGAGTTTGTGTTAATCTTGTCAACGCAGGACTGTTGAAAAGTATTTCTCATCGCTGTGGACCCTGCGTTTTAGAATGAAGAATGATGTATCGATTACCGAGAGGCAGATGGTACCAGTTCAAAAATTTCGTTTAATAACCAAATGCTTGATCGACAAGTGGCAACATTTACAGAGGATCAGCTCCCAATTGAAATTCTCCAAACCTTACTGATTAAAACAATTGAAGTGGAATAGGGCTTGAAACTTTCAAAGGTACCTTTTTCTTGTTCATTTAAAAGAGTTGATAGCATTTGCTTGACATTTTTGCACATTTTTCGGCGTTGGACGACTACCCACTCCATTTTTGGCACTTCCCATAAACGCATTCCCAAGCATTAACCGCAGCAACGCGAAGAACCCTCTGTCACCTTTCCCATCAAAGACAAGCCAGCTGATACATAAACTAATTGCTCCGGTTGAATGAGACCTATATAGGTATAGGAAGTGCGCTCGCGGCCAAGTTTGCCATTCCAACTCTTGTCTGAGTTCAATTAACTTATCAAAGCGATAATTGATACCTTTGCATTCCTAATGAGACGTTTCTAATTACGACTTACTGCACTTTGCAGTGATATGCCTTCACCACCGTATCTGGCTTGTTATTAATCAATCTTGTGGCGATAGAACGCCACTCCATAACTCAATTAGTCTAATTGATGCACACACGCCATTCCATGGGGCTGCATTTGGGGGGCTTTAGGCTCTATAGTTAAACGAGGACATCAAGCATTGCGCCAGCGACATTATGCAAGCACTCATTACGTCGTAGAAAGACAGGGTGGCTCCAAAAGCCACACCGCACCAATGACGATGACGAGTGCGCAGTCATATATTAAGAGAAGCCCCCTCACCGAGGTAACAGAGACGAAAACAAGAAAAAGATTGCAATTTCTGTTCGGATGCGGACTGCGAATAAAGTCACGTAATTTATTCCTAAAAAACTCTCACGGTACTTTAAATATAATTTTCCGTTCACATCGCGCATTTACTGCACTGTGCAGTGTTTCTGTTTCGTCGGCCGTCGCGAAGAGTGATTCAGGGAACACAGCAACAACAGGGACGAAGAGGAAGACGACGCACAACCACCACATCAAGCAGATGGAAGAACACCAAATAAAAGTCCAACACTGGCGCAAAACTTGAAATTCTTCTACGTGCGACGATTTCGCCCTGCGGCGATTTCTATAGCCGACCATCTCGGCTGCGCTGCGCCTGCGCGGGGCCGCATCAGATTGGCGAGTGCAATATGGTTACTTGAAGTAAGTTTATTACTGGTTACGCTGGCCGTCTATGCGCGGATCCACTAGGCAGCAGCCAACCAAATGAATGGCCAACCTTCCATTGTACCGCGCGCCGCTCCGCAGCACAACATCGAAGAGAGGTCAAAATGAGGAAGACCGAAACCGAGACACGAACGCGCAGACCTACCCCGCGCTTGCTACTCCCGACTCCCAACTCCCAACTGCCGAGTGCAGAGCACCCAGACAGTTCAAAGGAACAGAGTTATTTATAAGGGGCAGTAAAATAAAATATTTCACCGGCCGGCCGGTCGGCCGAATGAACCCCGTCCCCGAACAGATTCCCATAAGGAGCCGCCTGCTAGAGCATCAACGATTTTTGAATTATTACCTTCGTTTACTTCTTGTTGGCAAAGAGTCAAATTGGTCGGCACACGCTCGCGGGCACACGTCATTTCCCACGGATCTTGTGCGCTGCGCTTATACGGTTACCGGTTGCGGTTGTGCCGCTTGCGCTTGCGCTTGCGCATCGCTAAACACCGAACAGTGCATGTCAGATGCATGTGGCTGTAAGTGTACACCTATACTTTGAAAACTCAAATCTGCCAACACAGCTAATCAAACTGACGACAGGAACGGTCCCCCGAAGAGTTGCTATTGATATACGTGTCACGGTCACCCACTGGGCAGGCGCGCATTTGGCGACAAGCGACGTCGTCGGCGCATGCAAACAAATTAGTCGCATTATCTGCGCGTCGCGCATGTTCGCGCCTTACACGAGTCCTAAGCACCCCGCCATTAATTACCCACACACCGCAATTAAATTGTAAAAGGATAATTAAATTGCGCATCGTTGTCGCGTCGAACTAGGCGGCATGATTCCCCCAAATCGACATCCACATAGTGCGTGAATCCATGCGTCCGTGTTTGGGTGAAGCGAAACTTGAAAGTTGTAACCCAATCCGATGCACTCACCCACGGGAAATAAAACCGAAACCATTGTCAAAGCGAGGCGCGACCGACCGACGGAGGAGTCCCCGCAATATATTCTCGGTTTTATGTGCGAGTATCCCGCTCGTGTCGAGTGTGTTTCCAAAAAAACCAAAACGAATTAAATCGCTCCAAGGTGGTGGTCCGTCCGTCCGTCCGTCAGACTGATAAACCCCGAGCCATGAAACATAGTTCCGAAGACGGAGAGGCGATAAAGCCGGCTTGAGAGCAACCCTCAATTAATTTCATTATCACGTCTCCAAATTGATTTGTCGATTAAGTCCCCTGATGGCCAAACATCTAAATTTGTCTTCCCTGATACAGATCAGCGCATCGATGGGTCCTCCTCCTCCTCCTCCTCACTCGGTTGACACTGAAAGGATGACAGCCAACTTGACCCAGCGATGCGATGCACGACGACAACAACCACGACACAACATCGACATCGACATCGAAGACGACCGCTTGATTGAGACGCGACTTTATTCTGAGATGAGGTGACCAGTGACCACCATAACCACCGCACACGCAGGCGCAGGCAGGCAGTCACACAGTCAGACAGTCAGACAGTCAGACAGATAGACAGAGAGACAGCCCCGAGACAAAGAAGAGAGTTCCAAATTGAGGCAACTATTTGGCCATAACTTACAAGGAAACAATTTCGTAGGCCGTGTTCCTAATTAGCCCGCACACGGACGGGGCGACCGACGCGAGAATTAATAGTTGACAGTTGTCTTGCCACACACTTCGGACGGTGCTGGTGTGTTGGAAAGTGTCACCTGCTTTATCTAAACGATGAATCAGTATCACCAACTGCCGCGGAGGTCTGGCTTTTCAATCACACACATTAAAAACTTAATTGTAGTGTGGATGCGGCGCGGCGGTCGGCGGACTCCTTATGGTGTCTTATGGTTGCGCGGTCGCACTCCAACAGCCGTGGGGTTTCTCGTTTCTCTCTCATTTTATTTCTTACTTATATAGAAGTCAATTACCATTTCGGTGTGGTATCAGGACGCATCTAAAGGCTGGTGGTTAGCATTACGGATGCAGGTGATCCTTTGCCAATGCGCGCGCGTCTCATATGCCTATGCGTGAGACTGCCAGCCTGCCGAGGAGCTGGTGAGATTTCTCATAGTTCCGTTTGTAATTTATTTGAAAACGATAAAAAGGGTGTGATTAATGAAGTTTTATCCAGTTTCGTTGTGCTGGCATTTGTATGTGCGTTGTAACACGTTTCAATGCTGATAACGAGAGTGCGCGCCAGGTTTCTCACAGGCAGATCGCGCACTGCCGACTGCCTGCGTATGCCTACCTACACGCTTCGTATCGAAGTGCGCATTCAAATTAAGATTACTTACACCAACGCGAACGCGAACGCATATGCGCGTTTTGAGAAAATTATGTTGCTCGCCTGCGCTGATGAGCGATTAAGTATGAGATACGATGTGAAAGTGGCATAGTTCGCCCATATGCAGGGCTATAGCCAACTGGCTTGCAATGAATAGAGCTTTGGACGCGGGAAGATATATAAAACGCACTGAGGTGTCGTAGATTACTAGGACTTGGATGGTTGGGAAGCTCTCTCAGATATTTGTCTGACATTATCAGTGGACAGAGACGAGAAAAAATTGATTTGTGTTGAAATTTGAGTCCGATTGGTATCTACGTCATCCCTTAGACGCTTTAATGGTATTCAGTTGAGACGGTCTTCCTTACTTCATCGGACCTTTTTTGTTAGTAAAGAACAGGGGCCTAATCGCGTTATCCGTGAACGAATTAGTTGATTTTACATGTAAAACGAAAACAAATTCCATCACGTAAAGCTCGTTCACGGAAGACGCGATTAAGCTCCTGATTTTGAGATTTTAATTACTTTTCAATCGCACATTGCAAAACATTTTGTGTAATTTTTCAATCTGTCGAATCGGTGGTGAATCGCCCGAGGACAGACGACCGACGACTGACGCGACGCCTCGAATTCCACTCAACATTCGTAGTTAGATTGCGTAAAGAAGGCAACTTTTTAACGCACTATCGAAAAGTTGAAAGGAAATATACGCCAAATTTAAAATTAACTCACAGTAGTGTTGCCATGTCGTGGGAAATTTATATTTCCCTTGAAATTTGACTTAAAGTGGGAACAAAAAGGAAACTTTATTGGAAAATTTTTTAATATTGAAGGAAAATAATTATTCCACATAAATGTTTGCATTAGATTCCTAGAAACATACTTAAATATTCTGTATATTCTATGCATAGCCCATCAAGGGTTTTGGTGTATTAAAATGTAATAAATCTTCAACAACAACTGCGACAGTCCGACCACTTGCACTTAGAGTGGGTTTGTTTTTCAATGGGCCAAATGTGCCAGTTGTTTATTTTCCACGCACACGTATCGCTTATATTCCCATAAAATTTTATTTATTAAATTTGTCTGAAATTTATGATCAAAAAAACTATCTACTTTTTTTTAAAAAAAAATTGTCAATGTTTTGAGTCTGCGACTTTTAAACTGAAACCTTTTTCTATCTCAAAACGTGATATATAAGGTGGCCCAAAAAAAGTCATCCGATGTTGTTTGGCTCTCATTTTTTTTCTAAATG
The DNA here is from genome assembly GCA_936431705.1 of Cheilosia pagana. NCBI lineage: Eukaryota > Metazoa > Arthropoda > Insecta > Diptera > Syrphidae > Cheilosia > Cheilosia pagana. The sequence continues at coordinate 51,143,646 of OW386170.1, read as the reverse complement.
AAAAACTTCGATTCTGTTTTTTGATTATGTTTATTTGAACCTTTAGAATTTGATTGTTCAAGTAAAGAAGATGATATCGGCCAAATGGGCGCCGTCACAATTGATTGACATACGGGCTCGTTTTATGGCATTTTTTATCACTTCGACGAGAACTTCGGGCGTCAGATTCTTGCACTCGTGTCGAATGTTGGCCTTGAGGGACTTCAAAACACCCGCCAAAAAAGTCAGCCGAACTTGCGGACCAGTGCAAATCGCCAAAACGAGAAATGAAGCGACCCGCCTTCAAAATATCGGTTGGGTCGCGCAGTGTGTGCCGTAGCTCCGTCCTGTTGGAACTGCATGTCCTCCAGTCCTAATTCGTCCAATTGCGACAGAAAAAACTCGGTTAACATGGCCCTATAGCACGCACCGTCCACTGATGACGTTTGACCAGCGACGTTCTTGAACAAATATGGGCCGATGACTCCTCCAGCGTGGACAGCGCACCATGCAGTAACTTTGAGCGGGTGTAATGGCTCCTCGTGCATTACTCGTAGATTTTCGGTGCCCCAGAAGCGATAGTTTTGCTTGTTCACGTATACCCACTGAGGTGGAAATGAGCATCATCGCTCATTATGATTTTGGTCAAAAAAATCGTTCTTGAGATTGAGGAATGCTTGGGCGTAGGTTACACGCTTTTGGCGGTCGACAGGCAGCAGCTGATGCACGGACTGGACTTTGTACGGGAACATGCGCAAGTCTTTGACCAAAATTCGCCTTAGGGACGACCGGCTGACGGCTGATTGCGACGCACGGCGTCTTTTCGATGTTTCCGGCGACAGCTCGACATCCTCGTCAACAGCGGCGATATTCTCGGCGCAACGGGCGCTCCGGGGCCGGCCACTCTTGGCAACGCCTCGTGTAGTTTCATATACTCTTCAAGGTTGGTGGCCAAACGGCGCATTGTTTGCGCAGTCGGTGTCGGACGGCCGTGGAATCGGCGACGGAATTCGCGCTACGCCAACACTACTGACGAATTGTTACGCAAAATAATAGACACGATTATTCCGCGTTCTTGGGAAGTGTATCGCTCCATGCCCTATTCACTTGTATTCTACAACTGTCTAGTTCACAAATGTCAAAACAGATTTGACATTAGCGGCGATTTGCAAAAATAAGAGCATCTTCCAATAGGGTGATCTCTTTTGGCCCATTGTGTATTTTTGCAATAACTTCTAACACATAATTTTTGTACAGCTCGCAATTCGCAAATATTTGACGGCAAATGTTTTTTTTCTCACAGAATTAAATCACGAAGCTATTTTAATTCGTTTTCCCGCAAGACGCTGTCTTTTTAAATAAGTTTCCACGGTAAGGTAAATTTGCTACGACCTTACAACAATTAAACGAAGAAGCTATTGAGTTTGTGGATACCTATAAATATTTGGGTATAACAATTGACTGTCACTTTTTATGGGAACCTCACATCAACATTCTAAGAAACAAGTTAAAGGGATCTCTGTTTGCACTCGCCCGTCTTCAATACAAAGCGTCAACCTGTGTTCGTAAAGCGGTCTACCACGCTCTTATAAAGTCGAGACTTCGATATGGAATATTGGCGTGGGGAGGTGCAGCGCAATCAAACATTGTCAAGCTGCAAAACATACAAGACAGGACTAGAAGACTGCTTTCAAGTTCAAGTAGTATATCTACGAGATGAGTGTGGCGATGGAGTACTTTGGCGAAACAATCTTCAGGATACCTATCGATCCAACATCAAACCAGAAGACAAGCGGAGGGTATGTTCCAAGTTCCAACTTCCACCAATCATCAACGAATATGGAAGAAGATGTATGATGTATTCCGTCCCGACCTTACTCAACAATCTCCCTCAAGACTTAAGAAATTTAAGAGTAGTCAGCGAAAGAAAAAGAAAATTAAAACAATATTTTCTCGAATTGACAACATAAATTAATACTTAAAACTTAAAAATTGTTTATAATGCACTTAATTCTTTTGTGACGAAAATTAATTTAATAGCAACCAATGATAGACATATTCATTTTAAAAAATCTCCTGCAGATAAGACCTATAAGGCTTCGCAGGAATCAAAAAAATGCGTTGTATTTTATTAGCTAATTAAATCAATAAAACTAAATCAAAACTATTGCTGGTGATACTCGGGGTTACTTTCGACGCATTCAATGGCAACTCAATTCAATTCAACGTGGATTTTTACAAAGAAAAATAAACTCAATGCGTAGTATGGCGTTAAAACCCTATTTATCAAGGGCACTTTTTTAAAATAAGAAGCACAATCGCAGCAAGCACAAATCAAACAAATCTATAACAATTAAACTAACAAGCGACAGAAAATGCACTTTTTGCAAATGTAAAATATTTAAAAAAAGCAGCATGAGAAAACAAAATGAAGGTTGACAGTATCGATAAAAGTGGTCCCAAACCACTCTTAAAAAAGCTCCACGGACTATGAATAGGTAAGCATTTGATTTGCATTATGGGTGGCGGACTGCTTCGAATGTCCGGAAAATACGACTTACTTTTGCACAACACACTGTTACACACAAAACACACTTATCTAGGAATCCCGTTTTTGTGGAGAAATGGTTGGACAGATCCTCGACAGGATGCAAAATTCCTTTTAGCCTGACGAATTGGCGGGACAACTTTGTTGGTAGATTGCAGAAGAACCAATATTTTTGCTGATGGTATTGAGATTCGCGGGACAGTCGCATACATTATATATTTACGTAGAAAACATTCTCGGATGTACGGGCAACCTTGGAAAGAGAGTGGTTCTATTTTTACAAATTTCTAAGTTGCAAAAGGCTTCCATCCGTAAAGTCTTTTACTTATTATCGAAGGGCGCACACAGTTGACTGACTCTGCAGCGGGAGACTTCGTTTCAGGCCTCCTCTAACCCGTTTAACCAAAATTGTCGCACAATATTCTTCGCGGTATTCCAATTTCAACAATTACCGACCACCGACGGTGTAACGGCGCTAGGCGTCTTTGGTCAGTTGCCAACATGAAACTCCCCCGGTACCTAAATCTTCGCCGCAATTGCCCAAAGTACTAGTGAAATTCTGAAAAAAAAACAAAAGAGTTGAACAGCAAACTTGATTTTTCCAGGCAATAGGCATTTCCATTGAACTAACGCTTTGAAGACGCCACAGTCTCTGCAATCTAGCACAGAGCAAATTACATTTCCAAAACGTACTACTTTGGTTCGCAAACTCACTCACAAAAGTCCACTTGGGCCATAACTCATTTAGAGGGAGCTTAAGCGCACTGCAATGTGAACAGTGAACACCTTCGGAAGCCTACCTTGTCTTGTCCTTTCTACTTAAGCAACGCAAATGGATATTTAATGCCCTTCTGCATACATGGGAGTCGAAGGATCCTTGAATATCTGTCAGATCTCCTGCTAAAAACACACACAACTGATGCGAATTGAAACAAACTAAACATTTTTCCCAAAAGGACCAGCTCCGAGAGCAGTATATGGCAAGGAAAGTGAAGCACATAAATGCCTTAACATTCCAGAGCCACAACACACCTATAATTAAGGCAGTTGCAAACTTTTCAGCGTGGGCTGAGCCTATTTTGAACATTTTGTAAGAACTTTATGATCAGCGATTACATTTTGTGCCTTCGCATCATCATTTTGGTGAAATTATAGCCCTTGGCTATTTGGATTTAAAAGAGTCGCGCGGCGCAACAGCGCTGTGCCGGTGCGAGCCAAAAGACCTTAAACGAATACCATACCGAATCGCCCCCGACAAACTCCGCGAGCATTTAGAGGCGCGTCCCCTTCCGTTGCTCCTGCCGCTGCTCCTGCTGCTGTTGCTGCTCATTTGGACAATTTAATTCGTCGTTCTTGTTGCTTTTGTTTGTTGGCTTCTCGAGAGCGTTCTCCGAAATCGCCCCCAATTTCGACATCGGCACCGGCCGCGTATAACGCATTTAAAAGGTCATTTGCTCGACTCGTATCGTATCGCCAGTGGCATTTTTTGGAATCGACAGTGAACGAATTTGTTGCCGTGCTCCTACACCCATATTGTCTCTGAAGTAGCGTTGAACATCGCTGAAGGCTCCGCACAGCAACCCATAATTAAAACGAAACAATCTTGTTCTTTATGGGAATCGCGCACAGAATTAGGCAATTCGGGGTGGATTCCAATTCCACTCCAACTCGAACTCCCTCCTCTGCCGCAGATCGGCCAGATGCACGTTTTATGACAAATGCCACTCAATGGTGTCGGACGGGGAACGTAGGAGCACAAATTGCCGTCAAGCGTGGTGGTAACCTGAATTCAAATTTGCGTTCGCGCGCTGTGCAATGTGGTAAATTGTTTTGGGCCAACAGCATGCATGCATATACGCGTCCGTGCGCTGTTGTATTCGCCCTTCTCCGTCGCGTCGGCCGGTCACTTAGCGACTCCCAGCCGACAAACAACAGCGCGCCGTAATTACCAGAATCACTGGCTCGGGCTCCCATCATACCATCACCATGCACCACATAGCCACAGCCACAGCCAGTCAGTCAGTCAGTCAGAGTATATAGTAGGCAATCAAAGGCAATCTCTCTTTGTGGGTAAAAAGTGTGGGAACTTTTACCCGTTCTCCGCTTCTAAACGGAGTCGGGGAAATTAACTTAACGTTTACTCCAATAATGCACCACAGCGATTGGGGGAAGGCGCTCAATTACAAACAACAACAACAACAACAGTGAAACAAAAAATCAATCCCTGACTTTGATTGTGCACACAAATTGTTGCGGATTCCTGGGGGCTATATGGGCGGAATGCCTCTGGAATGCCGGGTACACTAGATGCGAGCCAATCATCACCGACCACTTTATGGGGCAGAGCGCGGTGAATGCGAATCGGTTCGTTGAATTTGGGTGCATCTGCATATATAGTTCCAGACTTACCATCTGATGTAATGGGGGCCATTGCATTTTGGTGCATTCCGGGAACTTGAAATTCTCCTGTAGTTATACTTGTAATCAAGTGCAAATTGAGAGCGCACTATTTTACTGCTGTTGGGAAACTCGAAAGAGTTGACTCACAGAACCAGGAAACTGAAAATGGCTGTAAGAACTCAACCTTATGCACCAGGAAGCGTCTATAGGTCTTATAGGTCTGCATCAAGCAGAAGGAAGACTGGTCCCTGACTTGGCGATATAAAAATTTGCAAGTTGCTGCATGGCCTCTGTAAGTTACCATATTTTTTTCTGGTAGATGAATTTTAAAGGAATCTTTGGAAATTTATAACTGAACTACTTTTGCATATTTGAAGTTAAATCGAAATCACGGAACCTATAAACCGGCAACAACTTTTATTATGATGCCATTAACGACTTTTCGGAGTTGTGACTTGTGCTTTCTTTAACAATTCCGCTGTCCATGACACGAGCAATAAAGTCCGTATAGTACTTTTCACTACGCTTAAATTTTCTAACGTTGCCTAACTTTTTGCTGAATATGGTACCAACTCCAGTTTTTTTTTCTACCCAGAGATACCATTTTAATGTACCTAATAGCATTTATGCAGAGCGTCAAAATTACCTTCTAAAAATCGTTTAACAAGGCTGGAACATTGGATTGCAACGTTGTAAATAAAGAAAAAGTTAAAAACAGACTAAGATTTAACTAGTTCAGTTTAAAAAAGAAATAGTTGTGCGTTGAACTTGAAAGGGAAAATCCGATTTGCCAGGTTAGAAGTACGATCGTATTTAACTTAACTGTGCTAAGGGATATCTTAAAAGTAAATAATCGATACCTACCCGCAATCATATATTAAGCGAAATTTTTAATATTTTACATTAGACAGATAAAACTTACTGTGAAGGTAATTATTTGCGTATTTTGTAGTAATAAGCATATTTGGATTGGAATTTGCACCACACATTGTTTTTAATTATTGTATGAACGAAATGTCAACTACATAAAAAGCTTTTGTTGCCTCAGAACATTTTTATGGTCTAAAGATTGTCGGTTGATACAGAGGTTAATGGCGTTTAAATCATTGACATGGTAATTGTTGAACAACATAGCGGCGAGTCTAAAAATATTTCTAAATAACGGTAATAATTTCTAGACAAAAATGTCTCAAGCGACTGCAAATGGAACAACTTTTCGGTGGTACTTTATTCTAAGTGACAATATTAGTTAAACTGAGTGCAACACTTTTTCTTATAGGATGTGTTGCATAGTACAATAATTTTGTATATATTTAATAATAATGGCGCTTAGCATAAAAGTTTTGGTGATTACAACAAATAACAGGGTGTAACAAATATCTACCCAGCAAATATGACATACTACAATTTGTATTACTCTCCAGTGTCGTTTGTATCAATGGTAGAGACGTCAAACCAAGATTCAAAACGTGGTACAATTTGTAAGGCATGCCAAATAGTCATTTTCTGAAAAATTGTCGCTTAATACATTCTTCCGAGAAAGTATCGAATGTATAGAATATAGGCTGATTAGGATGCCATCTGTTTTATGTATGTTTCGATGACTTTGAAGTTTTAGACCAACTTCCCATTGCCGACGCTCTTAACTCTTACTTGACAAATATAACCAGTAGATTAAAACCGTGGCCCCTACTTTCCGTTCGCCTATTTTTACCTCTTTTGAAGTGATAAATCATAACAGTTTGGTTTATGATCCATTGGAAGCTTACAAAAATCAATCTCATCTGGAGTTGATCGGGCTTAAAAATATTGCATGTGTGATTCGGGCGTTTTCGCAGAAGCCCTCAAATGTTCAGATTTTGTTCCTCTATTTAAAAAATACTAAGTTTTCGAAATAAAAGCCAATTACATATTTTTTTATCATATACAACCTATAACACAATACAAGAAGTGCTTATTAAACAAGTGAATTTCAACAACTGTTCAAAATTTGTGTAACACGTACTAACCAGTCTGTGAGCATTTCAACAATTGTTTTATAGCAATTTAACAAGTGGGAAATTTGATAATTTTACTGTTTGTGTAACTTGAAACAACAAGTGCTTAAAGAAAAGAGAATGCAGTTGTTAAAAAGATTCCTCTAACCGACGGTGATCGACTTGTTAGAATTAAATATTTTTTTATTTTTTTTTATTTTGAATCAGACAGCGGCAGTGAGAATTTACGAAATATAAAAGTATTTAAAGAAAGAATAAATTTCGAAATAGATTCCATTTGTTCGTTGAAAACTTTGTGTGCCAGTATAAGTTGCTGATTACCACTGAAAATCTCTCCCATAAAGTTAATTTGCCAACTAAAGCAAGGCGCTTAGTGTTACGGAAACCATATTCATAGGCTTGCATTGGTTTGGGACTGAATCTCAATACCATGTTATAAGTGACGTTCACGGTCATAGCAAAATGACAGTTTATCGGCCTGTAAACAAGTCACTTTTGCAGTAAATAAAAAAAAAACTTGGATTGCAGTCTTTACCTCCTCCAGAAGCGGTGTTTTCGAGTTATCTAACATGACCTAGCAATAATTTTCCATTCTCATCATGCATTTTCGACTTTTGGCAATTCTTACCACAGCATAATATTTCCTTCCTATTTGCCAAGCACATCCAGCCTTTTTCTCAGGAACTATATTTGAACTTTATGCCAATGTAAATACTTCACGCCATTTATCACTTTTATTTGTTTTTGTTAATAAATCAGAGAATGCACCAAACAAAATATGTTTGTTTTCTATTATTTTAGATAGGAGGCTTATATTTTTTTTTCACAAGTTATCCGTTTCATAATAACAACTGACTTGTTAAATTGATTCAACAAGTCGAGGGAAATTTTCGATTTTAACAATTGTTACGTTTTTTTTGTATTATTACAGCTTTAATCTACACTTGTCAAATAAAGATAAATCTACAAGTGCCTGTTGACTTGTGGTCTTGTTGTTCTGTGTTATGGGCCCCTGGTTCTCAGAAAGACGTATCAACTGAAGAAGCACTGCTACACTTTTGTCAAATAATGTCTAACCTCGTGTGGCTGTGTTATATTTATCAAATTCGTATTGTATTCTGTCTAAAAACAAGTAAAACGCCTTAACTACTATATAACAACTTTTCCTCTGGCGTACTAGCTGCACATATCGGCTTTGCACGTACCCCTAGTCGCTGTGTTATGTTCCTGTCTCTATCACCATCTAGAGAATGAAAGGACGTGTCTGACTTTTCGTTTTCGTATGAGATTCCTCTCTTTAAAATACTAATTGTCTACCCTCTCTCTGTTTCATTTCTAATTGCGAAGACAAAAATGTTTTATTCTACACAACTGCAAAATTGCAGTCCATAATGATTTTTAAATTCCATACCATGATGTAGGTATACGTGTGCCGTGTGTAGATGACCGACCAGCAATGAAATCTGTCCTCTATTGAAAATCTTTAAGCTCGTATATTTCTTGAATAAGTTGGCCGATTGCAATGAAATAAGAACTAAATGTTGCTCCAGTAGGTCATTTGTTTTGCCGAAGAAATCTAAACTAATTGTGTGAGTATTTCTACCGTGATACCTGGAAGCCTGTATCTCGGACAGTACATTTTTAAATATTCTTTTGAAAAGGCTAAAAGACAAGACGTGCTTAACTGCTTTGCACAGCTGTAAGGTATATGCATATTTCTTATAAGAAAACTTCTCTAAAAATATGCACTTTACCGAGAGAACTAGCTCAAAATCGATGGCTCATTTTGGGTTTTTTGAGCGTGTGCTCCTCTAGAAACTATGGGGGGCACCTTCAAATATCATTTTCATGGGTAATTTTTGTGTAACCTTAAGTGGACTAACTAATTAAAGCGAAGCTATGCAGAATGCAGGGACACAACCTACAAGACTTTCAATTTAAGCCAGTCGTTACCAAACTATCTCCTGTTGGCTGAGGTTTATTTTTCTAATTTTGCACCCCACCTAGGCGAGGTTTTCAACTCTTCGAGTTAAGACCAAAGAAGAAAGATGTCTGCGATAATCTGTGGCTCAGAAATGTCTTTGAAAGCTAAAGGTTCTACAGTTGTGTCAAAAATAAAATCCTGAGTGGCAACAGCTTGACCTAATTAATGAAAGTCCATTCGAATGCCTAAAACTACAGGAAGATTAAAATAAAATCAGTGCAAACCCCCGTCGCAATATTAGTCAAATAAAATACTCCCTGTGGCGATTTGGTAAGAACTTTTATGGAAATATGACATCTGCCAGTACTACTTACTTAGCGAGTTGAACTTTTCATAAAAATAACTTGAGCATCATGGAGAGCCTCAAAAGACTGAAAGTCTACCCAAAGCGCAATGAAATGATGATGAAATTTAAAAATAAAAAACTAAATCGGCAGAACTTTCTAAAAATTTGTATCGCAGACTCTAGATGCTCAAAGATCTTTTAACGACTCAAAAAAATTGGAAATCATTTAAGTGTCAACGAGTTCACACACTCAAAGTCTTTAAAATTCAGCCAGATGATTCCAAATGCTATAAGGACTATAAATGTCATAGAGAACTGTTAAGGTGCACCTTCACGAGTCGGCAAATTTAACATGCTCCGAGGCAAACGCACCCGCTGTAGGTGCATCAGCGATCAACTTGACGACGGTTGACCCTCCCTGGCGATATAAAACTCAACCCCCTCACGCACTCGCGGCTGATAAGGGCGATTCTCTTCGAAGCGCCTTCGCTTTCATCTCCTCCCGCAGGCCCGAAGGGTGCAAACAACACACAAATTATTTACAGCCACTTACGGTTTCCACACCTGTGCAATTAATTTTCGATTTAAAACCGAAAGGACAATCAAACAAGAGTAGGAGTTGCCCAGTGACTACTTCGGCTCGGCCGCTTTGTTTTTACCCAGAATCTATACAATGCCCCCAAAAACCATCATCCACTGTACTCACCAGACTCAAAGGTGTCTCTGCGAAGCCCATTTATTTCGACTATGACACAATGATGTAATTTATTTTCGGCAATATATCAATCCACACGCATTGTGTGTCTCTCGGTGCGTGTAGGTATACCTGCGCAACTTTACGAGCCAGCAATGCGCGCCTCCCCGTACATACAGTAGAGAAGAGAGCACCATGCACCGCACCATTCGTTCCGAACAAAGAGCCAAACGGGCCAACAAAATAAGACATTTACATCAATAGAGCAAGTGCGACAAAGGTACCTGCCACACTCAATCTTTCAACTCCCAGAGTGAGTGTCGCGCTATTTTGTGGGATACATGTGTAAATTTTGGCCATGTCACTTCTATTGAGCCCTTTGTTCGGCGCTTGCCGCCCATCAAACAACGCACAACGCTAAAGGGCTGGGAGCAACTGCGGTGCATAACGAAACGGTTTCTTCAAAGGGAACTGTCGCACAATGTAACAACTGGTGTCACAATGGCTGGTGTGGATGTGACTTGATTTCACGCACCATTCTCGGGCATTTCTGCTTGCTTGCCGAACTGATCGGTGATCAGTGATCGCACGGCGTCAATCACGCTGGAAATTTGCTTCAAATTCGACACAGCTTTCTCCAATCGCACACACAAACACATACGACTGATGACGGCCTACGGAGGACCGGACGGGACGGGACACCCACGCGCTCACCCGAATAGGTTTTGTTTATAGCTCCCGATCAGGCTGGTTGCCAGCATAAGGCATAACAATTTAGGAATGACATAAATTCCGCTTTTGGACGTCCGCGTCCCAATCTCAATCGTAAAACAAGAGAAAAAGGCCACACAGCACATCATCGTCAACCTCCGCCGCGCCGTCCACTGCCAACAGGTTTCTTATGGTTCCACTAATTGGCGGATGAACGTTTACATCACTGCGCTGCCTGATCAGAATCATCAGACTTTATGACGTTTATCCATAATTATCATCCAATTAATCAGTTGGCCCAGAGCCAGACCCAGAGCCAGAGCTGAGAAGTTCTCTCCATGTGATGGTCAAATACTGCTGCCGACAACAGATGTCAAGGCAATTAAACAAAATCCAAACAGTGGGAACAAAAGTTAACTAATAGGTACAAGTCTTATTTATTGGTTACTTTAAATGGTCACAGTCGTTTGGTTCGGCGAATTGCTGCCATAACTCAGTATAGGCGTGTTTGCAAATCATTTTGTCATCGGTGTCGTTTTATGCTCTGTCAATAGACCGAACGCACACGCGGGCTTGAGATTATGCTAAAATCGTTATCTACACGGAGACATCAGACAGTTGGGCTTTCGTCTTGGCTTGTTTTTTGGTATTTTCAACGACTACGCATCGCGCTATATCTGATTTGACAACTTCCTTCTTCGAATCTCTATCTCTCTCGGGGTGATTTATCGTCGCCGTATGGCTGCGGTTGAAAATTGAAATTGCAAACGATCGACCTATACGAGTGTAGGCATTGGGTGAATAGGAAATGGGTGAAGGTACAACTGGAGTGTGACCCTGATTTGAAGACGCTTTCATTTTTGTCCACTTGCACCAGAGATTACAGATGAAAAGCGCTGCCTTGGGTTGAACAGTGGCGTTGATCTTCTACCTTCTAAGGGGCTAATCGTTCTAAACAAGGGGGTTTCATAAGCTTTCGACAGAAAGACTATTAGGATATTGCTGGGTTTTCTTTATTCATATCAAAAAATCCCATTGCTCTTGAACGACAGCCATCACTGTCACAGTTCAATCACAGGTCACAGGGGAAATTAAGAAAAAAAAATTAAATGTTTTTAGGTACCTTTTTTATTTTAAAGTTTTGTTGTGTATTTATTTTTATTAAATTGCATACCTTTATGGGTTAATGAGACTCTCCAACAGGTTCTAATCTAAGATGATTAAATTCGTTACTATGGAAACATGACGGCGATAAATTGAATCTCAACAAAATGCTTTCGATTAACTGCTAAGCATTTTGTATGGGAAATTCTTAACTTCATTTTACCAGTCTTAATGGCGACATATACCTACGATTTCTGCACATCTATGGCACAGCACCTTTCGAAGGATATAAGTTTCATTCTCCTCATTTCATAATAAATACTTAAAAAGTGTACGGAAACTTTTGATGTTTACGTATTAATATAATGATTTATTTTTATTTTACTGTAAAATCGGCATCACTTTTCTTGTTGATGTTTTTTTACTTTTATTTATTTTTTCACTTTCGTGCTGTTTTAAAAAAAAAAATATACCTATATAGTTTTGGTGCGCAAGGGGTCAAAATTAACGCTGAAAATTTTGAAAAACGGTGGTCAAATGACAGAATGACTTGGCAGCGCTGGATACTTCATGAGGCTTTCAGAAATTGATTTTGTTTCTAGTGTACAAGAAAGGAGAGTGAACAGATTGGAAAAGCTGTAGAGGTGTATCATGGTCTCTTGTGAGGATACTCCAGTAGTCCGGCACGTTCATTATTCGGACGTTTTAAAAAATGTATACCCCTGCAATAAGGACATAGCATCATATTTCGTGGTTTATGTAAGAAAAATCGTCAAAAATGTTAATAAATTTAGTAGATAAGTAAAATTTAAGACTGTATGGAGAATATTGTCAGTCCGTACGAATGGCAGCTGACATTTTTAGGGTTATTGTTTTTGACGTATTAAAATAGGTAAAAGGATAAAATTAGAACTCCTTACAGGATAGAAACAGACAATCATCACCCACGGTAAGTGTACTGAATTAAAAAAAAAAAAAAAGTTGATGGTCCATTCAACAATGAAATGATTATGCGTGCCAATTTCAACGAAAAAGGTTCAAATTTAAACCAAATTCCTTTACAAAGAAGGATCTGATTCCAAAAAATGTATGCCAGAAAAGTATAGATACCTACAGCTCATTTATGCTGAGCTGAACTGATACTGTTCTGAAATTTGTTCTTAAAACCAAGTTCGTATTTGTCTCAAAGTAAAACTGAGTTCCATTTCTAAATATTTGAAATAAACTTACCTAAAATAAACTTCCATCAATTCAAGTTGCTAACTTCATGTCATTGCTAAATTTCAAATAAATTGTGGTCATAAGTTGTTGGCTGTTGGCTGAACTAAATTTGTTTCAAAATAAATTGTTTAATGAATTGTATATGTCATTTATACATTGTTACCAAAAAGACGACAACAAATTCCAAGTGTTCTTCAAATAAAAAACACACCCTTTTCCACTGCGTATTTGATAAAAATAAAGAAGAAACAGCAAACAGGGGGACTTGAAAGACTGAAGTAAGCTATTGCTCACTTGATTCTCTTCAGGAATCTCGCTGTAAAAGCCCTTAAAAATCTAAACCAAGTAGGTATATAAAAATGGAATCACCAAATGAGTGCATCAGACAAAAAGTGGTAGACCCCGACATGTGACACAAATTACGTCGTCATAGCGCCAATGATTTCGAAAAAAACCTTTCTGAAGGTGACACGGTGCGGTTGAGTTATTCAAAAATCAACCCGCGTTTTTACCCTTTCTACATTTAAAAAATAAAAAAACCCAAGGAAACTAAAAAAATGTTCTCAATTTAAACAAGGAACATCGAGGTTGGGTGCATGCATTTTCCGAAGCAGTTGCTTGATGTAGCATATCTGTGCCCAAAAGGTTAAACATCTTAAGTCATTTTTGTACACTTTTCAGGAGATCAATTTTAAACTTTAAATGGCAATACAAATGATGACCTAAGCTAGTTTACAAACAGCTATAACTTCATTATTTTTATTAAATTTTTCACCTGGATTGGCTTAAAAAATAAAGCAAGAAGATGTTTTAGCTTTTAGGCCGAGATATATGGTAGAGTAGGTACCCTTATCTAGATAAGCGAATGTGCAACGAATGCTGCAAGCTATACTTCCTCCCAGAGCTTGGCCTTTCTTTCTGAGCAACTGTGGACCTGACTAGCTTACATCATCGCCCTTTGGAAAAAGCGGCATCACATCATATGAAGTCACTAATTTTATAAAACAATATTGGACCCCCCCCCCCCAAGCTCTACTAAGCGTTATTCACTTATGAACATAGTAAACTAATTTACACACATTTTAAGCCAACCTCGGAACCTCCTATCTTCCTTAATCCAATTTCCTTAGAGCCCGCGCTGTGTAAATCACACACTACACTACATAAGAAAATACTCATAACCTCTTTAGCGCGACTATAAACAAAATCTTTTATCGCAATGAATTTCACAAATATCCGAAATTTTCCAAGCTTCACAACGAATTTTCCACCTTTCGGAATTTTCCGAGTTCTCCACTACTTTTTCACAACATTTTTCTACATGCAGATTTGTGAATATTTAAACAATTTTTAAGGCTTGGGTTGCGACAGGATTTTCAGAATTCGTCTTTTTTCTTACTTAAAAAAAAAAACTTTGTAACTGTGGAAGTTTTTAACAGTCAAAAATTACTATTACTCAATTGGCCACCGATAACACTAACAATCCTTAAAAAAGAATACCCCAATCCTAATCCTGACACCATAGAAGAGGACCCCCTCATAAGATCATCATGAGACATCATAAGAACTTTGTACATAAATTGCAAAAAGAACTGACTTTCAAAAAACTACCCACAATTGTTGAATACAGATTTTATTAATACTGATCTGTCAAACATGTGACAGATCCCTAAAAGACTGCTCAAAAAATATGTATTGACAACCACATTTTGAAATGCATTCCGCTACGGATAAGAACTCTTTTATACAACTCATTTAACAAGAATCGTCGTCCCTTTTCGATTAGGAGATTGAAACACCAACTGGCACCAACTTCAGTCACACCATTCGAATGTGATAAACCAATTATAGGAACTCCGAAGCACATTTTTCCTTGGTATCTCTGTCGTTTATCTGTCGAGGAGAAATTTAATATATTCCCCACAGAAGATAGACCTACCACAAATCAGCTCTCAAAAAAACAAGTCTTATCTGAAAGGTTTGCGGGAACAATTACAATACCGCCGCGGCAACATCCAACTCCGAATGGACAGTTGGGGTTGATCGATACCCATACCACAACGACCACACTCGCATAAGTACTCGCACTATCAGTAGTGGCTGAGGAAATTGCAATAAAAATTACTCAATTGAACTACTGTTAACTCAATGAGCACTTGAGGCTTCAATATATAATTATGAGCGTGTATGGAATTCCGTCGAAGCGACTTTGATCATCTCCGCGGCACATGCGGGCTTAGTGCTTACTGCTTAATCGGAAAAAAACACACACCCGATAAAAATCAAACCCACTTATTGAGTGTGTGTAGTGTAGGTGTACCAAGATAGCAATAAATGATATGTCGATTGGGAACAGGGTAACCCATCGGTGCACATCTCAATTTCCTCCATATGTCCCTGGAGGCAAGCTGGTACCTACATCCTTGTCATATAATTAAAACGTCTGGCTGTCAATGCGAGCGCATGCCACAAGGTGGGCATTTGCCCTCATTAGATCGAACGTGTCTCTAGGAGCGTCTGACTCCCGGGAGATTTCATGAATAGGCCCAGGAGGACGGGAGCTGCCCCGCCGAGAGCCAAGACATAAAACGACGAAATACCACCCTAGTTGCGGAGAGAATCCTTTCAAAGCGACACCAGCATATTTGGTGACAAAACAAAGACCTTGTGCCCATCCTTGGTCGTCCTGTTTGTTGTCATTTGTCTGTTTGTTTGTACTAGAAATCTGCATGCGTTTTAAGGGCTGGCCACAGGGTGTCCCTGTCCTTACCTGCTGCTTGGACGTTCAGGGAATATTGATGTTTGCTGATAAGGATGCACTTAATTGTTTGGTAAAACACAAATTGCACTCACCCCATGGTGTGAATGGCACACTCAATGGGTGGTGGTGATGGTGACTGGTTCGGTCCACCAGAATCATGACATCACGTCACATAGCATCCGGATAGATGCCATTAAATCGCCATGGGTTGGCCGCATGCGCACTGACAATACTCGCTCCCGGTGAACCAACTGCCGGCCGTCTCGGGCGCATTGTTTAGTGCCGGCCCTCCTTCGATGCTGGTTTTGCTAAATATATATATTTTCTGATAAAAGGCAAATGGTAAGCCACAGTGTGGGTGCAGCTAGTATCAACCTCTGACGACTGACGACACTCGCCCAAAAAAAGGAAAATGAAAAAAAGGAGTGACATTACCGCTGTGAAGTGTGCGCGAGCATCATCTAAGGATACTTCTGAATTTGCATAAATCTGACACAGACCTCACACTAACTATTATTGATTTATGTGGAAAAAAACACCAGGATCAGTGTGTGCCTTTGAGTTTTGATGGAGAGAAAACCGAAGGTTTTGGTGGTGGATTTGTGATGAGATTGGCTGTTGCAATATAGGAACAAATATTGCATGCTCTAAGGATGCATTTTGGACTTCGTAAGGTTATGAAAAGAAGACATAATTTTTACACAACTTTCTTAACTACTTTTTTTCTGTGAAAATGGAAATAAGACAATGCAGTTGTTGGGGCCTGAACATCGGAAGAAAGTTTAAGATCCTCTGTCGATTCTGCTGTCTTAAAATTAGTAACTGAATGAGTTGGTTGGTTGCGATCAAAACTAAATTCAACTCCATGTTAAGGCCTTAATTTTTCTGCGGAACAAATACGGACTGAGTGAGTAGTTTTAACATAATGCGTGTTTTAAGCCACATGTACACTCTTTGCAATTTAGCTATTTGTGTGGATTTTTATGCATTTTGTATTTTTTAGGTTGCCCAATTGTATTTTTGTCCTGGAGACTTTTTGACATTTTTATTTAGCTATTATTGAGACGCTGAGACGCGTTGTTACATCATTTGGCAATATATTGAAGAACTATTCCAGTTAAATATATTTATTTTTCAGTTAACGACTCTGCACTCCAGGAGCGCGTGCCAAAGATAGCTGGGATTGCACAGGTCCGGTCCTTGGTCCTTGGATAATAACACTTGAAGTCATAAAAGAAGGGATTTGTATATATAGATTATTTCTTGATGTACCTTGATGATGTACCTACTTGATGTACCTTATTCCTGTGCTTTCAGTAGGTTATCGTGATTTTTTAAATTTTTATATACCCAGTGGTTAGAGTGCGTTACTCCAGAAATTGTTTTTATTCATCCAGGGTGGGTGTGGGATATAATATGAGTAGATATTAACGAACCTACAGTCGAAGTCGAATTTCAAAAGTCTTAGCCAAAGCGAAACTCAATTTCGGCAGCTAATACCTGCAGAAGTTTTTCCTTTTGAATAGAACAGAGAGGATGATTCTGCTCTTGTCGTCGAGCTAAATATTTCAGTTGGTCTACAAATTCAGGAAGTACATATTTTTTTGCTTAAGTTGTTAAATCAAATGTCTACAATTTTTAACTTTCTCTTTTGAACTCCGATCGCTTTAAAAAAAAATGCATATTCGGCAAACTTTTGTATATTGTTGGCAACGCCTTCATTCCAAGTTTAGGACTTATTTTTAACATATGACTTGCTTGGGCAGTTTTGTTTTTAAGTGTGAATGGTTATTCCCCACCGCGTCATTTCCATTTTAAAAACGTGACCTACCTATTTAAATACTTTCGAATCCATGAAAACCCCTGAACGTTGATTTAAAAAACGGAGTTAAATAAGTTAGAAAGGCTTCAAAAATCCACAGCCGTACTTTGTCTCTGAAATGGAACTCGCACACAACAAAAAATGTTTCAATGGTTGCAGTAGGTAATGTTGAATACCGCAATTAACTCAACTGCATTTATTGTCATAATCGACCCGACATCCAATCCGGTCAATTTAACAGGGAAATGTTGTGTATTTCAAAACCGAATTATGAAAATTGATTAGGTATACGACTAGAAAAGTTCTGACTACAACCGCATTAATTGTTGAATGTACAACACAATTTGTTAAATACACAATATTTATACTTAACTACAGATTTTGGTTGTATTCACAACACGTTGCGGTCAAAATACAATTTCAATCAAATCTAGAACTCGATTTGTAGAAACTAATACCAGGTCTGTTCCCTTACCTTTTTAGCCAATTTCGGCAAAATGTCAGATATCAAGAGGTGGGGATAGGTATATTCTTTCAGAGTAAGAGAATATAACCAAAAAGTACAGGAACGCAAGTTTTACATGACTTTTGTTAAAAATATATGCAGTGGGTTTAAAAAAAATCCCATTTTGCAGACGTTGAAAAACACTCGGATTTAGTTAAATATTTTTTTTGTCGATTTAAAAATAAAAATAAATAAATAAATATTATGGCGCGACAGGTCTGTGGAACCCAAGGCCTAGCTTCTCACATTTGCCGATTTATCTATTTTTAATAACAAATTTCAGCATTCAATAAACCAAACCGAAATAAACAGCCAATTCAAATTGTCCTTTGAGAAATTTGACAGCTAAAGTCAGTTGAAAGTTGTAACAAACTATTATTTGCAGGCTTTTTATTAAGGGGAAGTGTTTTGTTCTCTCTTTGTGGCTCTCTTCTACCAACTTTTGCGTTAAAGAACGAAGTTTGACTAAATTTGACTACTGTCTTCGAATTCATTATCGTTAGGGAACAGTCCTACCATTTGCTTTCATTTTGACAGTCTTTATTTTGATTATTATTTGGGCTAAATTGGCATTTGCTGTTTCTTTTTACGCAAATATACAATCTGCTGTAAATTTGACTACCACACGTTGTAAAATTTACAGTGGAGAATTTCTTGGGTGTAAAAATGTCAAATCTGGAATCGATCGTATATCATCTAGAAATCTAGATACAGTAGAAGTCGCTTATAACGACGGTGAAGGGACCAATGAAATAAGGTCGTTATAACCGGCGGTCGCTTTATCCGACTGCCTTCCATAAATATTCAGGAATAAATTAAACAAAATCACATAAAATAATAACTTTTTTTGATAAAGACGCTTAACTACAAGTACAGTTTAAAATCAGCTTTCACGACGACGCATCATATAAAATGCCAAAATATTTAACAGGAACATTTTGTTTTTAATTTTCTCTCATACCGTTGTTAAAACCGACGACGGGGATCAATTTTTTTCAAAAAATTGTTCGTTATATCCGACATTTCGTTAAATACGACGAGTCGACGACGTTATATCCGACAGTAGAATAGGTAGCTTTAAATATAATGAACAAACCAAATAAAATGAAAGTGGACGTTATAAGCAACTGGTCGTTATAAGCGAGGTCGGTATAAATGACTTCAACTGTAATTGGTTTAGTGGTAGATATAGGCACGACAGGATTTTTTAAAATCCCATTTCACATTGCGAAACATCGAACCTCTTTCAAAAGCAGACCTCTAGAACTTGGACTTACTTTACACATTTTTCATAGCTATAAAGATATTTCTATTTATGTAAAGTTTATGCCCCAAGCCTTTCACTCAACCACAAAAGCTGAACATATTTTCGGGGGACTGTGCACCTTGTAGCAATTTAAAGCGTTATGGATGCGCCATTTTCAAGAGAAATAGGTAGGTATACTTAAACAAAAAACTAAAAACAAATATGCAGGCTATACGGTACAAAAATTAGAAAGATGTAAGCCTACTCTGCGCACATCAAGTTTTATCGCGCATTTTTCAAAAAAGCAAGAAGAAAGTATGTTTCTAAGTTGTTCAAATTCAGCCTTTCCCCAAAAAAAGTAGGTACTCAGTTCCATAGAAGTCTGCTGCCCTACAATAAAGCTATCAACCGACAAAAAACTGGACCCAAAAGATTTTTAAACTGGTGAAAGTGGAGTACCGCCCGTATCCACAACCAAAATTCATCAGAATTTAACCTACCTTCAACCAAGCTTGACTGCATCACAAAATCTTCTCGGATTCCCGCTGAATGTTGACATATGCCGCCTTGCGCTCTGAAAGGACTGAAACTGGTTATAGGAAAACTCCCCAATTCGGGGAACCAAACACAACTGCACCGTCATCGCTCCCGCACCGCAATCGCCCTTATCAACGGACGCGGCTTATTTTAGAACCACAGCACCGCACAGTACCGTAAATATCATTATCGCTCGCGCTATAAACGTATACGGTATACCTCTATATATTTCTTCAAACAGAAATTGTAATAAAATCAAAAAGAACAAAAAAAAAAGAATGAAAAAACCGAAAAAAGCACAGAAATCGATCGAACGTGCGTTATCGATTTTGATAACTGTCGGTCGGTCGGGTGGTCGCACGGTCGGTCGGTTGTGCCGGCACTCGCAGCGTTTGTGTTCATAGCTATTCGGATAGGCGTCTGATCAAAAGTACCTATAGCTTCCGCTGCCGTCGTATCTCATATCTCTGGCTCGTATCGCACATAAAACAGAATAAAAAAATACGCTTTGTTGTTTTCTTTTGTTTGTTGTTCTTTTTTTGCATTTAGTGAGTTTTGTTCAATTTTTGACACATATCGTAAATGCTGTTGCACCGTTTCAAACGGTCTCAAACACAGAAACGTATCTAACAAGTAGGTGTGTCATATAACGATAATAATTTACTACGCTTGTATTAATGCTTACGACTACGGGCTTACAATTTGTTACTACTTAACATCTAGGGTCTCTAGCTAAATCAGTCTTGGAGCAGAGAGCGCTCCGCCATTAGGTACTAATAAACAGGTTCCTATATCTAAACAGCTAATCGCGTGTAATACTCGTTATAAACTTTGGCATAGTTGTCGAATTGTTGTCGCTAATCAGGTGGCCGACTCCGCCGCGCCGTCCTTTGCTTTGTGGGGATAACTCGTGTGAGAGTGTTGATCGCCTCTGCGGGTGGGTGGGTGTGTGCACCAAACTACAGGTCACTGGCAGCTTTGGTTTGGTTTCGAACTGGAAGCCTTCGTCCTCCCGCTACTGGGGCTTACCTCTTCATGATCTCGTCGATGGTGAAGCCGAGCGCCCGCTTCGGCTGCGGGTGGATGACGGTCTTTTGGGACAGGTCGAGCACGGGGGAAGGCAGCTTGACCTCGATCTCGGTCTGTGGCTGGTGTTCGTGGTCGGGGGCGCCGTGGCTCTGCATGTGGGTTTTCAGGTTGGCTCTTTGGTTGAAGGTGCGGTTGCAAATGGGGCATTTGTGGGGCGCCTCCTCGAGGTGGGTCACCTTGTGGACGGCGAGGGTGCGCGACTGGCAGAATCCCTTGCCGCAGTCGGTGCACTTGAACGGTTTCTCTTTGGAGTGGATGTAGCGGTGGTCGCGCAGGTGATCCTGGCGGCGGAACGCCTTGCCGCAGATGTCGCACGAGTAGGGCCGCTCGTCGGTGTGGGTGCGCTCGTGGATGAGCAGGTTGTATGACTTGGTGAAGTGGCGGTTGCAGTACTTGCAAATGAATTGCTTCTTTGGTCTGGTGCCGTTGGGTCCGGCGATCTTCATGGGCGGCAAGCCTCCCATCACTCTGGCGCCGGGGTGCATGCGTTGCATATCCGGGTATGGGCGGATGTGCAGATGCTGGTGCTGGTGTTGGTAGAGCGCGGCACTGCGGATCCACTGGTTCATCAGCAGCGCCTGGTGCTGTGCCGCTTCCATGGTGACGCCGTTCGGCGCTTGATTGTACGGCAGGGGGTAGGTGTGGTGCTGCTGCTGCTGTTGCGCCTGCTGTGCCATCTGAGCTTGCAGCCACAAGCGGTGTTGCTGTTCCTGCTGGAGCTCGATGTTCTGGTGCAGCGGCACGGGCACGCTATGGTAGTGCATGGGGTGCTGTGCCGACTGCATCTGTTGTTGCTGCTGGTGCAGCTGCTGATGGTGGTGGTGTTGGTGGCGCATTTGCTCCATTTCGTAGAGCGGACTGTGTTGGATCTTTCGAATGCGATCTTCCGTCGGCGTGTGTGGCGGCGTCAAAATCGGCGATATGCTCGATGCGCGCTCTTCTTTGATTGTGATGTATTCCGGGGAGAAATCTACAAGTAAAAGGAATACAACGGTCAGACACCTTCTCACAAAACACTCGCGGACAGTGTGTGCGACTTACCTTGATCTCGGATGTGAATCTCGTCAACGGTGATGTTACTTATTGGGGATGCAGATGTGGATGACATAGTTGGTCCAGTGTTGTGTGTTCAATGCGATTCAATTTAGTTCATTCAGTTGCACTGGCACTTTTCTCTTTTCACTTATCACTACCAGATAAATATTCAATTCTTGTCTATGCGCTTATCGGTCACAGTACGATCCCGACGAACTCAGATACACAACTAAAATGTATTCCCAAACTGGTGGCAGAACAACCCTCGAAACGCAAACGCAACGCAACAAAAAAAAAACGAGTAATGTAATAAACGAAACGACGACGGCAAACAGAAACAACTGGCGAGCGTATAAGAAAACGCAAAACTCTCTTCACTCTTCGGATACCGTGAGTAGACTAAATGTAAATGGAAAACGTGTCTTGCCGCTGTCGTATCTTGCTCAGTAATAACTACTTATCGTCAGTTGCGGACCTGTTTAAAGGCACTCGGTTAGTGGTGGTGGGGGTTGTTGGTGTGCCGCTGTGTGCGTGTGTGCGAGGGCTAAACAAACAGTTTTTGGTAAAGATGGTGACTGGGAACCGCCTACCTAAATGCAAACAGCGAGCGTATTCGGGTTCGGATTGGCCAGCGCCGACTGCTGGCTGGTAAGTGAGTGGAAACTGTTGGGCTCCTGATCGACAACCGGGTGGCAGCGCACATAATACACGGTTCGGTTCGTCGAGAGGGTGTGTGTGTGTGTGTGTTTGCATGTTTATAGGGGTTGATGGTTGGTGATGCGCGCTTGTGAGTTGCTGCATCCCTTTTGCTGGGTCCTTGTGGTTAGAAATTGATTTTTTTTTTGCGTTTCTACGTGTTTTTTCCTGCTGTCTATTGTTTGTTTTGTATTATCCTTGTTGATTCCACGTGTCGCTTCTTAGGAAGACGTAAAAATAGCTGCTGACATCGTGTGGTTTTTTGTTCTCGCATGGGATTAGGTATGAGGCGAGTTTTCGCATCGAAATTGATGTAATGACACCTGGTGCGGGGAAGGGGAGGTTTTTCCCTTTGGACTGATTTATCCTCGGGGCTAGCCAGGTGATGGCTGAACGTTATAGGAATTTAATTAGCAATTAATGAATGTCTGTCATCAGGTTGGAGTATTTTTTTATTTTGCTAGAAAGAGACCCAACTAGGTATATAGATTTTTATTAACCTCGGTGAGTAGGTAGATACCTACCTACCTTTGGTTCCTTAAAAATGCAATGAAAATATTTTAAATCAATAAAACAATTGTGGCTTTTTTTACCATGAACTTCTTATCATGCTTACTTTTTAGCGTTTAATTTGTTTTATGGTGGGTTTTTGAAGTTAGATCTACTTTTATGCATATCTATAGTATCTAACGTATTTCCATGCGAATGTATGTCGATATAGGTGTAAGCGCATGGATAGGATACCTATAAACTTAGTATAATAACCCTAAAGGTGTGATGTGACAAATCGGTACCTTTAAACTTGTTTGTTTGCGATTAAGTAGGTAGGTATAGGTAGGTAGTTATAGGCACCGTATAAAGAGTGCTTGTATTTTTAGGTTCCTGATTGAGGCTAGGAGGTTTTACCAGAAAAATAATTGATAAGTAGGTACAAGGGTGGTCATTAGGTTAAAGGCAACTCTAAAGTTATACATCTATAAAGGGGGTAACTGCCGGTTAATTACTGTTTGGTTGTTAAAAGGTGTAGATACCTATAAAGTAATAACGTAGGTAGGTACCGATGACTTGCAAAATTCCAGCTTTTTGTATCACTTATCTACGAACCTATAGCTAGGTATACCAACCTAGCACCCACTTCATGGAAAGAAATCTAACCTAGCTGTTTAACGCAAGGTTTTGACAGATAATGCTATCCTTTCGAAATGTAAACTTGGGCGCTCTAGAGAAAAAAATGTGGGCTCTAAAAATAATCACCAAACAAATAAGTAAATAGGTAGGTAGATGTACCAGTACCCGGCCACCTAACACTTTTTCTTACTTTGAACCGTACCAACTAATTCAACTGACAATTTAAACAAGTTTTTTTCTTTTTTTTTGTACATCAAAAACAATTTTTGTTCAAAAAAAAAATATTTGGACATAACTGTTGTCTTGCATTAAAAACTAAAATTATTTTTTTGAAAGAAGTCAAAATTCACCAGTACCCGGCCAGCAAAATTCAGTAGTCGGCCACTTTTGCACCGGTATCCGGCCAGCTTATTTTTTACTTTTTTATTTAAAAAAAACTGCAATTATAAAGTAAAGTAAACATTTAAGCTAGTTTTAATGTTTTGGTTTCATTTGAAATAACAAATTTCATTTAAATCAAAGATCTAGTATCGGACCACCTTGGCTGGACACCTGAACACCTCAAAAAATAAAAGTTCTAGTGACCGGCCACCTTCTAATACTTAAATAAAAATGAAAATTTCATGTTTTTTTCACATTTTATGATTAGTCATTACATAACTTAACAGAAAAACAATATACGAGTTGGTTAATATTGGAAAAACACTGAAACTAAAGTTTTTCATTCGATACCTCCACTAACATTCTCGAACTAAAAAAACGCACTTTTTACTTCCTGGACGAACTACAAAGATTGCGCTTTTTTTTTGTCGGCCTAGTGTTGTCCACCGCTGTCAAATTTTAGCAGCACGTTAAATAGGTCAATAACTATAGCCACAATTGTTGGCCCGTGAATACAACGAAAAACTTAAGTATTATTAACTTTTTAACGCAAAGTGGCCGGATACTGGTGACTGGCCGGGTACTGGTGCACCTACCTACCTACCTAGGAATGATGAATGCGAAATGCTAAGAGGTTTAGTCGTTAAAAGGTTAATTTTCTACCTTTTATAGACAAAACCTTAAAGCCAATTGTATCAAGTTCTATTGCGCAAAGAGAAAGGTATGTACCTAGTCTGGGACTTGAAGAAGGATATCTTTATAGACATACCTTGGCAAGAATTGAAAAAAGGGCTTGGCACCTCCCATACAAATGAAAACCCGTTCGCAGTCTTATATTTCGAAAACTACCGAACCGATTTTCCAACAATCATGGGAACTACAGCCGTAAAAAACAGTTGTATAGGCATTGTCCGATGGAAAGACCAAAAATGGGGTTTAAAATAAAATAAAAACGCGTTAGGGTAAGTCAGTCGAATATGCCAGTGTGGGTAATATGCCACCTATCAATATTTTACACTCCTACGTTGATATTGGCAATGCTGACGATGCAATTCGCTCAGTTGCAACAAGTTGTCTTGGCAGAAAGATGCGCAACTTATTAGGCTATTTGTTTTGGCAGATACCTACACCGTGGAGTATAAATCTAAGTGCCTTTTTGTTAAATTAAGTGTGATTTGAAACGTATTTTCAATACAGTATTGGAAGGTTTCTTCAAAAAAGGTAAGATTCGTTTTGTATACGTAATTTTCCTCCGTGTCTTGACGTGATTTGTTCCGTCCATTTTTGTTCAGGAATGTTTTTATATTTTCTGACTTTTTGCCAGTTGGTGTGGAACAAATGTGGCATTTTACCCACCATTTGTGACTGTACTTTTACGACAAATTGGGACCAAGATGTGACTGCGTCCAATGCTCTAAATGTCAAAAATGGATACACGAGGATAAAATTAAGTACCATGTTTGCTGGCATTTCACCCCTTCAAAAGTGGCGTATTACCCTCACGTGTGGTTAAAATGCCACTTTTTAAGGTTTTTAAGAAACTTATTTTAATATTATTTATAATGGTTTTTGTTATGTTTTTCTTTTTATATTTATGAAATAAAATAATATTCCAATGAAATTGAGAAAATCTCGTACTAAACTTGTCATTTACTATTTCATTTTATTTGTTTACTGCTAAGTGTGCCATATTACACCGACTCACCCTATTTATAGAGGCAGCTCTCATCTAAATAACTTTTTAAATGGTTGCAAAATGTTTTTTCAAGAAGCTGACTTATGGTACCTAGGTATTTGAGGTTTGTACAGCCCTTGGATATGAAGCCTACCTAATGTCATCCCCATAGGTACCTACTTCATCATCACAATTTTTGCCAACTGCAACCTTCTGTTACTGCAGTTCCTTCAAACATTTTAAATTTGGCTTCACATATTTTAGTCTGCTAATATACCTACCAAGGTATCTACCGACTTGTGAATTTCATGAGGTGTATCTATGTGCACAATATTGGCCTACGGTTCTATACGAACCTATATTCGTAGTTCGCCGACTATTTATTTATTGATGAAAAATTTTACATTTTACAACTTGGGTGAATATAATTTTCTAGCCTCAGTTAGCCGCCGTCAAATCGGAGGACTAATAAATATTTCATCGCTTGTACCTAAATAAACCTAGTGTAAAATGTGACAGTTTGGTTAGAGAAGAGCAAAAGCAAGACGAACCACACGAGATCTCAGACTTGGTCCTACAAGCAAGCTACAAGTTTAATCACCGTCTTACATAAATGATCTTGTTCTGGTAGTAAATTAGTCAAAATGGTGCAAAACAGTCAGACATGTGGGACTATAAAATTAGTTCTTTTTGAGCATTTTTGTGTTTGCCAAAAAACAAACTAGGTACCTACCTCTACTGTGTTTGTATAAACATATAACATAAAAACGAAAAGTTGCTTTAGTTGATTCAACACCTTTGCTTCCAAAAAAGAAGGCAAAAATGAACGCATTTGAAGCCCCCTGCTGGCGCCAGTATAGTACCTACTGCGATTAAATTCATTCGGTGATTCGTTCTTTTGTTATTCAGAGTACCATTGCTGTCAGCTTCGATTCACAGTATCATTCTCATCTCTGGCTAGATGTCACTATTCAAAAAACCACGAGGAGTAATCACTCATTTTTAGTATTTATTTTAGTAGCTCCGTCGGAGTTCCATTTTTTCCTATGACTATTTTCTAACCTTACTCACATATATTGCGAAAACATTGAACAACTCAGATCTCCAATTTATTTAGTGTAAAAGGTCTTGTGACTTGTAAGCTTTTGAGAATTTTATATAGCTAGATTGATACATTGACCAATTTCTCATTTGACGTTTATGTACGTCAAGAAATTCCTGCCTAACTTGTAAAGTTTTCCATTGAGACGAAAAATCAATTTCTTTTAAATTCTTTTTTTTTAAATTCGATTGAATCTAAAATTCCTTTGAATTCAAAATAAAATCGAATAAATTGGCTCGGATTCGAAGGAAAATTCTTCAATGTCAATAGGTTCGTGTGTGCTACGTCTAGTCTCTCACAACGAAGAGACCTACACTTTTATATCGAGTTTGGACCGGCTGAATGAAGTAAGACTTTCAAATGTTTGTCTGAAGTTCGCTAGAATTAACACAGCGGGCAAAAAAAATTGTTTTTCCGGGTTCGAACTTGATACACCTCGCTCAGTAGCCCAGTACCTACATACACTGTCATCTGTCACTGCGTCCACTGGGCGAAAAAAATTTAAATACTCCCAGTTTGTTAAGGGCTCCAAAGTCGCAAGAAGCAAGTGATTGTCGTATGCCTTAAATTCTTATTATACTTTTGATCAAGATCCTTTTCTACAGCTGCGTTTCATAAGCAGGTCTTCGTATCCTTGTGCAATAGAGTACACAGCTTATCAATAGCCGCCGAATCGCGCCTTCATCGTTCATCGATTGCATTAATTTATCGAATATCGAACGAAGAAAGTAAAATTGTTGAATTGAACTCTTAAGAAAAACAAAAAAAAAAGTCCTTTCAGCCAAAGAACGCTTAACACAAATGTCACCCTAAATTAAATGCAAAAAATTACACACAAGTGACAGTATAAAAAACATGACTGCCTCGATCCTAATTATAAGAACCCTTAGCGCAACATCACAAAATTTAAAAAATATACCATCTACCTAGGTAGGTATATGATAGGATACATCTCTCCAAAAGTCTTCTTCTTGGAGGGACGTCCTCAATTAATTCGATTTATCCTCAAATCCTCAGCAAACCAGAAATTGGGCGTTGCTTTTTAAGCAAATGGTGTTTTTTACTACCCTAAGAGACAACCTTGAAACGGTTGACTTTTGGATATCTGTCCTTATTTCTGTCATACAGATATTGTTTTTTGATATTTATAAACAACGCTAATGAATTTCAAAAATGTTCTTAAAAAATCAGTTGCCGATTCGCCCAGTTTGCATAAAGTTACTATCGGCAATGACAATAATTTTAAGCTTAGGTATGTGGTTTTTTAATAGAGTGAGGCCAAGCCACAAGAGACAATTACTTGAGACTTAATTAAATCAAAAGCACCCAACGCTTGGTTCGGCTAACACTCTGAAGGCTTCATAAGACCATCTTCCTTAAAAATAAAGCCGGACTTGCGCAACGGTAGCCGCGTCTTGATTAATTATTTTCGTTTAAAAATACCGACGACATGCGACTTCAACAAGGAGGTATGTACAGATTTCAGAAAATGTACCAGAGGCGCTTTTTAAAGTCACCCGTTTATGTTGATGTACCAAAAACAACCGTGCCCAGCATTTCTGTAAGTTCTTGTTATAAACGGACAGGGACGCTCGAAGGTTACCCGAAATTGTGCTTCCAAAAAATTGGTACATCGTTGAAAAACCCCGAAATTGATTATTCTTCTGGTTGGTTTTCATCATGTTCAAAATAAATTGCAACTTTCGTAATAACTTGCGGCACTCTAAAAATAGAGCGGGAAAACTCTCAATTTGTATAGGTATTGTCAACTGCAACTTCTACCTATATTTTCCACATGCATTTTCGAGATTTTAACATACGATCTGTCAGACTGTAAGTCGCATGATTTGACATACGAGTCAGTTTGATTTGAGAAGGAATAAAGTGAAGTCTTTTGTGAAATAAACTCTGGGAAATGATTAAATCTGCGTATAGTTTTATTTTATTTCTGACCGTCCTTAGAAATTTAAACCCACCTTCCTGAAACCATTCGTTCGGCTCTTCTTTATCTTGTGTCTAAAATCGATCGAGTCTTGACAGCCAATTCGAAGGAAACTCTTTTTCATAGGTAGGTACAAATGAATGGACCCTAAACGATTTTTCTCACAATAATTGTAAACAAAATTAGCAAAAAAAGATTATGACAAATTTGCACATCTCTACCCCTCTGCATTTGGGGATGTATGCGGTTTTAAACATTATTGAGTTTGTTAAATAAAAACTGATTGAATGAACGCATTTCCCATCTACCGATTTTTCATTAAAAAACCACTCAAACCTGGTACGACCATAACCCGTATGTGTGTGTCAATGCCCATCAGCCATTATGTCACCACACGTGGCGGCACCTTTGTAGGCCTTATAAAAACAAAAATGTAAACAACGCCGGCAACCGCAACATCAAACAAAATGCACGCCGCGCGTTTCATTTTCCAAACCCCAAAGTTTATATGAAAATCTCGAGGGCCACACCTGTTTGCACAAAGCGCAGAGCCCGGCGGAAATTATGGAAAATATTGGCACACATGGCATTGATCTGCTGAAATACCAACAACTGCATCCTTGTGGTCAAACATCAATTGCAACTTGTTTTCTTTTCTAAAGGTTTTTACTCCGCTGCTACCTTGGCGGATACAAAAACATCCAACACATTTTCCACATCCGTTGGTGGACGAAAATTCCCACGCATAGTCAAATTTACGCAAAGGTACGGCCGGCTAACCTGTGCACCGAAATGGCGTTAAAATTAACGCAATTTGTTGTTTCAGCACCATCACAATCTGATTGGTTTTTCGACTGCACATGACCGCACTACCGGCTGGGAGGATTCCCAATTCCCATATCCCATGCGTGTGCGCATCTGCAAAGGATTAATATTCCCAAAACGCGGGGCGGTAATTTCCGTGCCTAATCCGCCATACATGGTCGATTATTGCCCCCTATAATCATAGAGTGCGCTGTAGTTGGCAATTCGCTGTCGCTAAGGAACAAAGAAAGCGCTTCTTTCGATTCCGGGGAAATGCTCCACTCTGATACGCCGAGAGATACTCGTGTAGCGGCCTGTTTGAAGGCGTTGCGGATGACATTCATTAGTACTTCCATTTACGCGGGTAAAACTACTTTTTACTGTCACCTGTTTGGCACTGATAAGCAGCCGCCCGCCCCAAGCCGCCATGAGGCGGCGGCGGCGGCGGCGGCATGTATCTTGTTGCCGCTTTGATCGGTGACATTGTGAATAAATTGGATCTGCAATCACTCATGTTTCGCTTTTATTAGAACGGGCGTTTTTTTTTTTTTTTTTTTTTTATTGGGGAAGGGGTGCGCTCGCTCTGCGACTTTATCTTTAAAGCTTGATCAGCCGTCATAAAAGGCGGCAAATTAAAGTTAACAGTGTTTCTAACCTGCTACACGTATATACACACATATATCGGGTACATTGTAGTACATGCCGCACGCACCCACCTTGAAGAGAGGCTCTTCCGTCAACAAAACAATGCATCGGCATTCATCTACACCGCGAAATGACTTGACAAGCAGACCCGCTCTGTGGTTATCGAATGTCCTTCTAGATGGGCACACATACTGCTCTTGGAATTTGCATCCATAAAGTTTGGTTCCTTGAAAATTGTCACGTCGAACTCTGTCATAAAATTGAGTGATTTTTTTTTCTGGATATACCTAGGGTAAAAAAATCATAAAAGATGAACCATTTAGCGAAAAAATTAGGACAACGGCCAAGGCGGTGCCGTAATAAAAAATCTATTTTAAATATGATTTTTTAGGACACCTATTTTTGTTCCTGGAACTGGGAAAAAATGTTCTACTTAAGGAGTCCGTCAAAAAAAGAACTATGGGTGCAATTAAAAAATGCAGCCGTTTCGGGGAGGATGATCTCAGGTAAAAAATGGAATTCTCTTTAAACCAGCATTGGTATTCAAATTTGTGACTTTTCATTTAAGTGGAATATTCCCAGAGGGATGGAATAGATTAGCGGATTTTTATTTGAGGGACAGAATGATTTCAGAACCCAAATTCGACTTATTTTGCTCCTGCGTATCCTGAAACAAAAGACAAAAATTCGAAGACATGGACTGTACCTAACTGAATTTTATTCATATCATGATACAATTTTTGAGTGGAGGCTTGGCCATGACCGTGACGATTTGGCATCTAAGTTGCAAATATTTTAGGTGCTTATTTAGAGTCAGAAAAGAGTTTGAAAATTTTCAATGAAAGGTAGGTAAACATGACCTTTTATGAAAATAGTGAAGCATAGCGTCGAAATCCTCCCAAAAATGTGTGCTTTTATTTGGCTAACAAATTTTTGAAGCTTCAAACGGATTCAGTAAAGTTTTCTTTTAAATATTCTGTCTGAAGCAGAGCTGTATTTTTTGATTTTGTTACAAGCGAACGCACTAACAACTTCACCACGGCGGACCTTAAAACTAAGAATCCTATCATTAACTTTCTTTGGCTAGTCTTGCGAGTCTTATATACCTGGCTGATACGATTATATGAGTATTTGGGCAAGTTCCAGGGTGCCAAATATATATTTGGTTGGTGGGACATCATTAGCAAAAATCTTAACAAATATTTCCACCATTCGTCTTCAAGTCAAAAAATCGCTTTATCCTTTCTAAATTAAAACGTACCTAATCCTGTTTTAAGCTAGAAATACCAAATCGAAGGGTAAAATATGTGATTTGTGTGAACATTATTAGCAAAACAAGAGGCGTTTGAAGCGACGCGACGGATAGGAACTAGATCGAGCTCTTCGAAAAATAAGGTGCACGAAAACATGCGGTTGAAAGATGATTTTCCAGGAACAATACGTTCGAATATTTTACCAAAAGGTTAAAAGAACGTGCCAGGGATGGAAGGTTGTTGTAGAATAATAACCGGCCCGGAAATGTTATTTATGCAGACCTTATAACGTCGAGAAAGACCATCATACACCTACAGCTGTTATGCATAACTCAACATTCCATATTTAGACGATGAAAGACGAAATTTGCACCCACTTGATGAAAGCAAAACTTGGGGGTAGCAATACCCAAACTTAAGACCGATAAAGGGTGTTGTGCCCGACGGTTTGGCACCGAAGTACCTAGTTGGAAATGGCTTAGTAGGAAGCATATGCCTACCAACTTACTTCTCAGATGAATGTACCTATGATGAGTGAAATCTTGCATCATTTGTCTGGTCAACAAGAAATGAGTCAGATTCGGCATGGAGGTTTCTGCCAAAAACACTTTGGAAATCACCTGGGGTCGAATTACCGCACTCGTGAGCGAGCGATACGTCACTGAATTTTGTTGATTTTACATGCAAAACAATAACAAATTCAGTCACGTATTGCTCGATCACGGATGCGG
Organism: Cheilosia pagana; assembly: GCA_936431705.1. Classification (NCBI taxonomy): domain Eukaryota; kingdom Metazoa; phylum Arthropoda; class Insecta; order Diptera; family Syrphidae; genus Cheilosia; species Cheilosia pagana. The sequence goes on along the minus strand of OW386170.1, from coordinate 51,111,370 downwards.
TAATTCGACCCCTGATTGACTAGGAAAGTCTTCCTTCGATACTTAGAAACATTCTGAAAAAAAAACGCCAAAAATATAAATCAATACTCACCTTCCTTTTACCGATTTCAAAGTCTTCAACGACAGCTTCTGTAGAGACAAGCTACGCAGAAACATGTCTACTTTTGGCACCGCTCGTCCGTCTGTCTAAAAAGATGGAGGAAGCTTTCTGCTGCATCGAAATTGCTTTTGATGCGTCCACAAAGGGTTTAAGAAAATGCAGCTCAACAATAAGTTTGAAAAAAATTGTACAAAACTCACACGCCAATGCACAAGTCTTTTAAAATCTTGTTATATAATTTGGATATGCCGACGACATTGACAGGATTTAGAACACTGCGAGATGTCACCTCTAACTATGCGAGAAGATGTATAGAAACAGATGCGTCACCAAGAAGCGACACCCAAAATCGACGGAATCAGTTGGAACGCCAAAAAAAACAGCTATTGCTTTAGAGTATCTAGTAAAAGCCTTTGGCAGCTTCGGCTGTTTTACTTTTTACTTTTGGTGGCGCTTACATAGCTGCCTCCAGTTAAGCACACCACGTTGGTTTATGTCGTTCTCTAATTGTGCGCGCCACCTAAGGTGGGGTCTTCCTCTGCTGCGTTGTCCGTCAGGGGTGGATTCGAAGACTTGTCGAGCTGGTGCGTTATTGTCCATACGCTCCACGTATCCCAGCCGTTGTATTTTCAGCTTTTTGACTAGGTCAGCGTCGCTGTATAGCCCGTATAGTTCGTCGTTGAATCTTCTTCTCCACACTCCATTGACACAAACTGGACCGAATATCACTCGAAGAATCTTTTTCTCACAGAAGGTTTATCCGCTTTTGACAAGGTCCATGCTTCTGCACCATACAGCAGGACCGGGATGATTGAGGTCTTAAATAGTACCTCTTTGGCTATACTTCTTATGTCTTCTTAGACCGAAGAAACGGCGATTGGCAAGAGTTTTTCTTCGCTTGATCTCTGCGCCGATGTTATTTTGCTTCGGCTGTTTATTCCATTTAAAAACCTTTTCTAGCTTTAGATGTTAAAAAAAGAACAACTTTTGCCAATCGCTTTAGCTTTGAGCTGAAGGCCTTGCTCCCAGTCGGCATTTGTTTTTTGACCTTCTACCTCAGCAAAGCAGAGTAAAGTAGACGAATGCGGAAAAAACGGTTCCAGTCACATTTGTGCTTGAATTGTATAAACTGGTATAAAATGTCGTGTGTCTCGAGTTTTAGTTTGCAGATTACCAGCATAATTTCCACCCACATCACCAGAAATGTGCAGTCTTAAGCTGCTGCTGAATCATGTCACTTCCCCATGGGATAAATGTCGGAACTGTCAAGTAGGCCGTATGTATAGTTGTTGGAACTATGTTCTGAAAATCCTTTAGGTTTCCTTTGGTTCCTAAGAGAAAAGTTCAAAAAAACTCGCAGAGTCTCTCTGCCACTAAAACAAAAAGGGGTTTCAACTTGGTCGCCATTGACCGTAGTTTAAGTCTACGGGCTCCAGAACTTGAGATCACCTTTTCAAGAAAATAAAGAAAAACATCTCCCAAACAACTATCGAAACTCTGAATAAGACATTAAAAATGTTATTCTTGGTCTTCTACTCTTTCAAAAGCGGATGGAAATAACCGCCGCGCAAAGACTTCGAACTAAACCCAGGAGATCTATTAATGAAAGGAAGACATTTGCATAATTTGAACCGCAAAAGTATGGCAAACGACTTCAGGCGTGGCTGAAATCCAAAACGCAGTCAAAAGTTCTAAAACAAAAACGAATCACAGTGATGATCATACCATCTCAAAATGCATTGTAAAAGAATCAACTGCGCAAATTAAAGCAAACAACGCATCATGAATAGCTATGAAGCAAATGTCAATTCTCCGATAAAATTGTTGTTTTTTTTTGTTCATAATAAAATGAAAGTGTCGACGGCCTCGTTAGTAAATTTAATTATTAAATAAGTTATATCGAATTTACATGGTTTATTTCTTTAAATTTGTTGAAACAAAAAAATGGACTCATATTTAAACAAAGCTGCAGTTTGAGTCCAAATTCCGGAAAAAGATCGGGACTATTTCCAACAGTTAATCGACATCGAAAACGCCAGACTAAGTTGAAGAAATGAAAAAATGTTTACTTTATTTGAATAAATAAATAATTAAAGTTCTATAATCATTTTTTTTATGGTACATTTTAAGTACCTACTTTTTTCTTTAAAGCTATCGTTGTCATCACTTTCGTGGACATTTTTTCTATTTCAAATAAGGGCTGAGTTCATAAAAGTAAAAATGCGTCAGTACTGAAATTTTTGCGTTCATATAAGTAAAATGACAGTCAAATTGCGATCAACTCTGCATTGAATTTTATTGTGTTGCCGAGTTGCAGGAAGACGGCAGAAACAAATATGTTAGTAAAATAAATGAAAATTAAATAGATATGTAAAATAAATGAAGTTTTTTTTTTTATTAAAAAGTTAAAATATATTATTTGTTTGTAGAAATAGAAAATGAACCTGAAACGTTGCCTTTTTCATACGGAAATGGTTTCTGAAAACATCATCTGGAAATTGTCCTATGGTTTTAAGAAAATTCTTAGTTTTTGGAATGTTTCTTGAAATCCTGTGTTCATTTTTATCAAAAGACTCTTCCTTTTTCTTTGAATTTTGCTTCTACCTATATCTTTCAGAAAATGTTTGCCTGAACACTTTCAAAATTAGATCCATTTAAGTGATTAAGAATCAGTCCTAAAATGATTCTTCTAATTGAAATTATTAAATTTTTTATAAATAACCATCTGTCACTAAAAGAATAAGATAAATTACAAATTTTTACTGCGTATATGAACTCTTTTTTGGAAACGCAAAACTACTGCAGACTTGCAGCAGTGTTTCAGTTCATAATTGCATTGAATCAATATTTTTTGCATGGCGTGTGCAACAATGTTGCAATTATGAACTCGCCCAAGGAATCAATTGACGCTTGTTTTCATTAAATGTCATTCCAAAATGTCAACTATTAAAAGGCATCACGGATATTAAGCAGTAGGAAAAGCATCATTGGAAAGCATCATGATCGCAGTATGCAGTCGTTTTGAATGCGCATTTTTTGACGTTTTGGAATTCAGCCCGTAACTCGAAGCAATTGGTTGTTATAAGCCTACTGGAGAGACTTGTTTTTTTACTGCCTGGTTCACTCCGAATCGTGCCACCGCCTGGGAAGATTTTTTGTTGACTTTACCAACGCGTCTTGTCACTACAAAAATGTCGATGCCATTAAAGAGTTTAACGAGTTTTTGAAAAACGGTCTTCAATTGCAATTTTTGACAAAAGTCCTACTCACAGCTTATGTGGAAGAAATTTATCTACCTACGTAGGTACTATGCCTGCACAATATTGAGCCGAAAATGGACTCTTTTGAATGCGTAATGTTTTGTAGATGAGTTGTCCCGTAGGTCAGTTGTTCTTTCAAAACGCCGGTATGGTTTATTTGAGGGAAAGTTAAGATCTTATATAAAACAAAAACATCGCAAAATCTATTTAGTTGTTTCATTTTTTCGCTTTCGTAAATTCTTTCCCATGGGTATTGAACTAACAACTTATTTGTGCAATACTTTCAGCTCTTAAGTCGTTCGCAGGTGCCTGCTACAGGACTCGTTTTTGGTCTGAGCCCTTAGCAATCGCTAGACAACATACCACCCGAAGTGGACTCTAAACCACGCCATAAAAACTGGAAACAAAAAAAAGCCCGCAACTTTGAAAATCGGTAGGTAGGTACCCACCTATAACTTATTGTTTATATGGTGTTTAATTTTGCTTACGACTTTCACTTAAGCAAAGCATAAAACCTCTAGGAAGTTACTGTTGTTTATCGTTAAAAGTTAAACGTGACGTCAACTGGTATATTATATTTTCGAAACCGCACAATCAGTGGGCGGTACCTCACGGCGTTAGATTAGGCACGACCCAATAAAGCCGCAATGCGCGCGGTCTCTAATATCACCGGTGATATTAATTCATAAAAAGTAATTGCCGCCGCCATCAGTAAACACACAGCTATGTGTGTGGCCACAATTTGGGGTAACTTTATCTGGTATACGCCAAACCGGCAAACCAATAGAAAGTCTTCGCTTCAAATTCCCACCAACGAACCGTAACCCTTTGATGGTAAACCTAATGAACCTCCCTATCCAACGCCGCACCAGGTACCTTCACACCCGTGTTTGTTTTGGAAACAAATCAAGCTAACTGCACCACAAATGAGCCCAGCCAAAGTCCAGATGAAAGGATTAATCTAATGATTTGTCAAAATGAATAACCCTTTTCCAAAATACTCGAACCTCGGTGGAGAAGAAAGGTCGCTGTTCGCCCGACTGTGTCTAATTGAACTTCTACAAGGACACTACATGTGACTATAAATGCGTAAATGTTTGCAGGGATTTCGTTGAAGCGAAAAAATCGCAAATGCCATAAACGTCTTAATTCTCAATTCCTGTCCAAGGTGAAACGTTCTTTCTGTGTGTGAAACGAAAGGATGCGAACCGGCAAATCTATTTCAGGCGGCAATTGCCCTCATTGTTTGGACTACCGGCGCAAAGGGGTGGATCGTTGACAATAACAAACTACCTGATGGCCTGATGCAAATTTCCTCATAAAGGATTAGCAATAGTTAACCCAACCGCGCGCAGATATACCTGGCCGCGCTGAATCACTGTTTACTGGTAAAATAATTGAAATGGTCGCCCTTACACCCTTTGATTGAGGAGATGCTGTTTGTGCCATCGCGGAACACCCCTTTTATATGGTTGCAATAAAATTGCGGATGGAAGAGTTTTGGGCGAGTCCCGGCCTGCCCTTTTGCCAAATATAGTTGCTGTAGTTGCTGTAGTTGCTGTAATTGCTGCAATTTTGCACGCCGCCCAAATGAAAACAGAAAGTACGGGTGTCCTTGACTGCGCTATACGGGGAATTATGCCAATTTGCGTGATCATTTCAAGGACGATATGTTTTTTTCTCTCTCTCAAATGTCCATGGGAATCCAGTCGACAGATTTCTCGCATATATCGTTTGCGTTTCGTGTAAGTGGCCTCTTTTGGGACTTCAATTACAGAGAGATTAGGAAGCCATTTGAAGTCCCCTCCTTGTTTTCATTTCGACATCGTATATCTGTCAGCGGAGCTGTGTGGCGTTATAGGGAAATTATAGCCGACCCTTTACGTTTTTTTTTTAAGTAGATATATCGGTTCATTTTCCCAGAACATTATGGGCGCGCAGATACTCAGATACATTGGTGTGTTTGGTTACAGCCCAGCAGCCAGTGCCAGACCGTCAACACTTGTTGCCATTGCGCGTAAATTTATTCGAGTGCGCCAATTTGTCTCTCACATTACGCTGGCTGGCTGGCTGGCTGGTGCGACCAGGATACCCAGCGTTGTAGTGTAAACAAATTTCAAGGGCTTAGTCGGAACGCCATGTAGCCTGCCGTGCCACATAGATTTATGAGATTACGAGGTCGGATATTTTTACAAAATACCCAAAGCACTCCTATTACGTAATTTATGGGCAGCCGTATTCTTGGATATTTTGCTCTAGTGACGTGAATCTGAATATGTGTGACCGCTTCTTGTATATGCGGGTCCAATTTCAGTGTGTCACCCTAAATCGTTTTGTAGGCGCGTCCTCCAACAATGCCTGATGGCCACTCGAACTATCGCACTTGCTTAAGTGGCGCTGAAGGACAACGGGTCGGCTGCATTTTCGGTCAGTGTTTGTACATGTGGGTCGTCCTGGCATCCTCAGAGGGATGCATGTGTTTGAGGTATTAAATCATCGGGTTTATGGGTGCGCCGTCATGTCTGTTGGGCTGTTTTTCACACTTTGCATTGCATATATGTAGTATGTGGGCCAACTCCTACTCCACAAACCGGACACCGTTGGGAATTGTTTGAGCGCCTATATTTGTAGGGCAGGCTCTTTAGTTCACACTAAGTCGATAAGGAGATGCGTGTAAGTGCCTAATTACTTGAGAAAATCCTTATCAATCGATTCTCCTTTGGAAAAGAAATTGTGGCGACACAGATTAGGGCTGCAATTAGGGCTGGAGCTGTAACTCATCATATTTTCCATGCCTGGTGATTGAATTATTGATGCGGATCATTTGTAATACCTAATACGATGATTGGTGGGGTACCGCAGGGCTCTGGAATATCTTGCTAGGTATATAAAAATGAAAGGAAAAGTTGTGTGTTCGCAAAAATCTTAAGGACCATTGCACCGATTTACAAATTCCTTTCTTTTAAATATCTGAAATAAATTTGTTCTGGTTTTAGGCTACTTTTGTTTTTTAAAATAACTGAATTTTTCATTTAAAAAAATTGTGTTTTCGTGCGGTCGGGATTGCATTTTTCAACTGCTTAAATTTGGAATCGAAAGGCATAGAATTTAAAAGGTTTGTTTATAAAAATTTGTAAAAGCGGAGTCGTTTTAAATATTAGTTAAGAAAATGAAGAGCAAAAATCGCAGTTTAAAAGTATTCTTAACTACAATGATGAACAAAAGTATTTTGACAATAGCAAAATGAGACTGTTGCGGCGATTTCTTGTGATTTATTGAGTTAATATATTTTTACGACTTTTAAATTTATAAATAATATTTTAAGCTTCTTAATATGCAAAGAAATAAAAAGTAAACCCTCCTTTGACATCAATGACCTTCTGTAAGCGTACAGGTATTGATTTTACCAAATTTTGTAATGTTTCCACTTAAAAATCCGGCCCCAATCTCCTTACGCGTCCTTGATAAGTCTGAGCTTCGTTTTCTTTTTATATAATCCCACACATTCTCTTTTATATTGAGATCGGGGCTTTGAGGTGGCTAATCTAATGTATCGACTTCGACATTCCTCAAAAATTCAGTTATTATATGGGCCTTGTGACATGGAGCGCTGTCCTGCTGCAGTATAAGCGATTGTCCAATGAGCCGGTCACCGGATGTGAATGCGTGGTCACTCAGGATGCGTAAATATTTGTCCTTGTTCATTGTAGCATCAATTGGTGTCAAATCGCCCAAGCCATTGAAGCTTCCCCATAACATTTCCGATCCTCCACCATGTGGTACCCGTTGGCACACAGGCCTAAATTTTTTGGGAGCATTCTTTGGCAAACTGCAATAAATCGTTTTCTTTGATCCATGATATTCAAAAAAGCTTTCATGTGTCCATAATACTTGTTCCCAAAAGGATTGCGACTTGTTTATGTAGGATTTGGCGAATGTTAACCTTTTCAGCTTATTTTTTGTTGAAATTAAAGAAATTGGACAAGCTATATAGAAAAATCGGCCTTCTTTAGCTTTATTTCGACAGTTCTTTTACTAATCGATATTTTATGGTGCTCTTTAAGCTCAATGGACAATGCTTTTGGTGTAATTAGCACATTTTCTTTAAATTTTCCAGGCTTATGCGGTCCTCTATAGGCTTTGTTTTGCGTGGTCTTCCCGATTTGGCCTTTTTTTTTTGCGAATCATTCTTCTTTTTTTTGTTTATTTGGTTTTAAATTGTTTGTCTAGATACGTTGTATAATTTGCAAAGGTTTTCTGCAGAAATTCCTGGATTATACTAAGTGACCATTTCATTTCTAATAAGTTCACTTATTTCACGTGTTTTGACCATAATTCAACAAAAAATGCGATCACCCCTTCTTTCCCTCAGTCAATTATTTTGAAAATCATTTGAACTTTAATGGGTAGCACACACAGTACAAAAACGAGAAGAACTCATTTAAATTAAGAAAAAATGAATCTACATTAAATCAAATTACATTGTATCAATTAGGAATATATAAAACTTTTCCTGAAAAAAAACGCCACTAAAATCGAAACGCTCCTTGCAAATTTTCTTATTGCATTTACATATTTTTAAGCATTTCCTTTTACAAATTCAATACATTTTCTCTTAAATAATCTAAAATTACTGTCATATTTAATGTCATTTGGTAACGTGTTAAATAATTGAAATCCCTTGCGTATAATCGTATTTTTTGGTCCCGATGAGTTTTGCTTTCTCAACCTAAAGGCATTTGCATTTCGTTGGTAGGGTTTAACCCCAAGTAAATATTTTGGCGCAGCACAGTATTTAATTTTAAAAACAGTCAAAAGCGTATTTAGCTCCAACCTCTGTTTAACATTAAGCCACATGAGGGCATCTAGCATATACCTTACTGGAGTATATCTGTTGAACCTCAGGATGCCCCTCATAGTCTTGTTTTGCAGTTTTTGAAGCCTTTCGATCTGACATTGGTTGTAGCAAGAATACATTATTGAGGAACATAACTCAAAATGTGGTTTGACTATGGTACTGTAAACTGTTACAGCAGTCAAATAGTTAATTATTTTCGGAATCCTTTTGAAAAATCCAATTTTTTTACCAATTTTTTTGCAGATAAAATTTATATGGTTGTGCATTTTTAGCTCTTTTTCAATGATCAACATGCCCAGATATTTTATGTTCTTAACTTTTTCCATGGTTTTCCCGTTTATTCCTACATTTGTTGAGCCATTCATATTTATCATCATTAACTTTGTTTTCTGTTCGTTTAATTTTAGCTTGTTCATATTTAGCCATTTGATCAATTTATTTATATTCATTATTGAGTTTGTGTTTGCACTCCTCTTCACTTGTTCCCTCTAAGTATATCAAAGTATCGTCAGCGTAAAGAACTATTTTGCAAAATTTTATGATTTCTCGCATACCGTTTACGTAAATTATAAATATCGAGCCTTGCGGCACTCCTTGCTCCACTTTGTTGTGTTCTATTTGTTAAGAAAGATCTTAACCATCTTAGTTCTTAGTTCCATCTTGAACACCATAAATATTTGTCTCGAAAGCTCGCTTAAAATCTAAGAACAGTGCCATCGTTTTTTCCTTTAGGTCAAAATTCGCCTCGTTGCGCACACGTCTGACAAACATCCAAGAGTCCAACTGAGGAAGCTTCTCGATTGGGGTTTTGGGACTGGACATACAAATTGCAGATTCCTTCTTTATTTGCCCCAAAATCATATACTCATATATTGGGCCTACGGTGCTAAAGGGACGGGTCTTTATTGAAAAACCCTCTTTATGGACCTCTTGGTCCAACTATTTTCTTGTTTAATGCAAGCAGAATAATGCAGAATTTCCTCTTTCTCTTTTAGAAACCTGGATGTAAAATCGATATCCTAGGCTCAGATTTTATGTTGGCGCAGTGACTTAGTGGTAGTGTGTTGGAATCCCGAATCCCGAAAGGGCAAATTACATCTTAAGGTTTTTTTCCACTGCGCCACCTCTCGGGAACGTCTGACAAACCTCCGACAGTAAAACTGTCATGAATGAGCTTCTCAATTAGCCGTTTGGACTCGGCGTAAAATTGCAGATCCCTTCCATTCGTCCCAAAAATTGAAAACCCACACATAACGAATGGTTGTGAGAAGCTAGGCCTTGGGTCCCATAGACCTGTTGCGCCAAAATATTTATTCTTTTTTTTATGCTCAGATTTGTTAAGTGTTTCTTTATAGCTTTAGTTTTCTGTTCGACTTTCTGAGGTTGTACAATTCCTGAGGGAGGTTTGAGTTGCGTAAATGATCTCTTTTCTAGAGATTATGACGAGGGGTATAGTTACTCTCAAATACCTACTGGTTTTCCCTAATTTTGCAAGCAACGGGCAGCTTCGGCGTTTGCCAGAACTTCTGCTTGGAAGACACTGCTATGATTCGGCAGTCTGGGGTCGAATCGCTTCGTCCGTGAACGTGTAAAATCAACTTAATTCCGTTAACGCAATGGTCGTTCACGGACGACACGATTCGACCCCTGATTTTAAACGGAGTAACATTTAACATATATCTTATATTTCACCAGAGTCCCTGGTAAAAGTTCCCTGAACGAGGACAGATTTTCGAAAAATTTCGTTCTTTCACGACACTTTTTTGAACTTCCACTTTCTTGGCGTCGACTCTTGCTCTGGTATAAAAATTCAAAGAAGCTATGAATAAGTTGCAGCTAATTGCTCCAAAAGTTAGGCTTCCACATTTATTTTGAATGCCAAGCCCTTTAAATATACAGTTTAAAAACGTTCCTAACCAAAAATGTCAAAATAACCGATTTCATTTCAACTTAGAAGCTCTTACACTTCGTTGTGAGTGCCAAAAACGACAAAATGGAAACACCTGATTGAAGTTCCACAGCCATTCGACGCAAGAAGACCCACCAACTGACTGACATACACAATTAACTCATACCCGAGAGTAGTTAATTTGTTGTCAATTACGGTAGGAATGCATGTCCTGACGTTGCTACTAAACAAACAATACCAAGAAATTAACCTTGGCATGTTTCGGTTGATGCGTTTAAACGAAAATTAATAGACCTGCCGATCAGCCCCCTCCCCTCAACCACAAAGCAAAGCCCAACAACGATTTATCAATCATTTACATCGATCGCAATAGACCGATCGCACAGATCTCTTTCTTATTCCAGACACGTACCGGTATTGTTCGGAGCCGAGCTCTGAGCACCACCTTGTCAACATGTAGGGTCGTCGCGCGAACAAAGCGAGACCGACCCACACACCTATAGTCTCCTCCGCTCCGGCACAGAAAAAACAAATCCAAAAGATACATCGCCCAAAAGCCAGTGCCAGTGCCAGATCACACAATGAGCAGCGTATCGATTCTTAACTGTGTACATTTATAATTCACCAGTTAATGACACAAAGTCTGTCATTTATCACTCAAGCGAGAGGTGATGGACTCACAAAAGCCGCCATCAATTATTCGGTGTGATGATACGAGTGCGATGCTGTGTGAACCGAAATATCATATTGTGTAGCTGGGGGCCCCCATTGTGTTGGGCTGAATAAGAAATTATTAAAAATTAGCGGATACCCGATATAGGATGCTGAACGTGCACTCATTCCGAATGCGGGAATGGGGAAAAGTACTTAGTTTGGATTGCTTCTTATCGGGTGCTCTTGGGTGCCCCGGCAGTTCATTCTCGTAACGATCCATAGGTTGGAGTCGGATATGCGCAAGGTCCCATGGGAAACTCGGAGCAGCAGACGCCCACCACAAAACCAGAACACGCATACTGACTGCCCCTTTTAATTATCGCGCAGATAAAGGCTGGGACGACACTCTGCGCTATCGGAATGAATTAAGTGAACACTTGGCTGGAGTTGTCCTTGAAAATTCCAACACAAATTTGCCGAACAATGCGACGTCGTGTTAGGGAAGAGGTATACCGTATACAGATATAGAGACCGTGGTGCGACATTCGTTTTTGTCGCAGTTCTCAACATTAGCCCATAAAGCAATTCCATGATGAGGCATGATGATTCCTTCAAAGGAAGTCGCGCAATAAATCTTCGAGTTGTACCTCCGGCATAAACTAACCTCCGGCACGCTGAAAGGACGTTTAAGGTCGCGTGCAATCGACTATTTTGAATATAAAGAGAAGCTCGTGTAATAAAAAAAAGAGCCCTAGATGGTAGCTAAGAAAATACGGGGTCATAAACGTTGGGACCGAGTTGAGAGTCAAAAATCAAGTAAACAAAGCGGCAATTGCTGTCACGGCCGTAATGCGCAAGTATTCCTGGTATTTTGCAGGCATTATATCCGCGCATTCTTGGCAGTTGTGCGCGGGCAGCGATAAAAAGAATGGTCGTACGCAATGCAGCTCTATCGTAAAACTGACGACTTCTTTGACAGCGCTGCAAGGGTGTTTAGTGGATCACTGAATTTGGTACTTTATTGATCCAGGGATACGAGGAAAATAGTATCAAGGTCGAGGGGACAAATCTTCCATATCCAGTGTGAAGATGGTTCCGACTTCTGAGTTCAAAGGATAGAGTCGAATCGGACTAGAATTGGAATTACAAAGGTCGTAAAATTCGGCTTTGGAAACGGCGTTCAGCATAGGTTTTTATTTCGCAACCAATCTAAAATTGAGGCTGACCACTTTCAAGAAATTAGTTCGGCGGTTCGACAGAGTATTCTTCCATATTCGAATACCGAATTTGGTTTTTTTAATTTTCGTTATCGAATAATGATGCCTAAAATAAAAAGTATGACCCTGATCCGTTCTTTCATGGAGCTCCAAGTCTAAAATACGTTGGACCAGTGGCATCCATTATACCGCGTGTAGAGACGGAGTCTAGTCTTTAAGTTTTCTGTGTAGTGCTTTGCCAAATCTAAGACAACGTTCCAAGCGAAGACTTTGCTGGGCCTATTGGGTTGACACATGCCAGGTGGCGCAGGGATAGGTAGGTATTGGGATATTTTAGAGTATAACTTCCAACAGTTTCAGAAAAAGCAATCGGTTGCATATCTCGCACTTGACTTAAACATAAGTCATCGGGATGATGGCGGTGTAAACAAGTAAGTTAACATAGATGCAGCCATATAGTAGGTGCTGGACCAACATGAAATAAGCAGTGCAGAGTATCATATACGACGTGGGAAGCTTATAACTATGATCACTTTAACGTTTTGGACATCGAATTGGCGATAAGAACGGTCACCAACGATCTGCCAGTTGGCTGTCACCTGACGTAGTCAACTACATATACAGGTGAAAGGCCTAGACGGTACTTGCTTCGGATGGGAAACATTTCCAAAAACGGATGTAGAATAGCCATCCCATTTCATTTTTGTGGGATTTTTTGTTTAATTTTTTTAAACGATGTACCTTCTCTCTGCAACCTTGCCAATAAAAGTGTTTGTCGGAGGACCTGGATTTGTTAGGGAATCAGGTGAAAACTATTCAGTAAATCTGCGTGGATTTTTCAGACATAACAAAGGGCTTAATGGGTCAAGATTTAGTTTTTATTTCATCGCAATCGGGCAACTCGTTCTATGGCTCCGATTTTTCAAAGTATTTGATGGTAAAATCAACTTTGACATCTTTGCTGGGCCGTGCTACGTGCAAAAAAGCAATGCTGAAAAATGTAATTACTCTCATAATTTATTAATATTCATTAAAATTCGTTAATTAAATTTCGGCAGAAATACGTACTGTCTGGAATTTTAAAGCAAGAATTCACTTTAAACTCTGTAGTATATTGAAATAAATGTGAGCGTTGGATGGTTTTGTAACGTACTTGACAAATGAGCGAGGGATCTCTGGTATGATCCGCGGTAAAATAAAAATTACATCCTAAAGCGAATGAGAAAACATCCTGTACATAAGTTAAATCTGATTTCGTCAGAACGACGGTCCAGCTGCAACTTGCAAAACATAATTCATGGTTGAAAAATCACTGGCCACCAAACTACTAAACTCAAATTTTTTGTTTTGTACTTTTATTCAGACCCGGCTCGCAATGGGTGGGCGAAGTGTATCCAGACTGTAAACTGCTGCTAAATTCGTCTATCAAAATATTTTTATAATGTTTTGATACTGTATGTATTCACTCCAAGCAAACTATCCAGTGAACCTTGGCCAAAACTCATCCTTCTTGCTATTAACCATTGCACTAGAATAAATCTAAGATCTAACACATGTGGAAAAACCATATTTATCTTGTCAGACAGCCAAGCAGCTCTTAAAGCTCTTGAAGCTTTTACTGGAAACATACATGGCCATTAAGGAACTTGCTAAGAAAAATCTTGCTATTCTTTACTGGATCCCAGCCCACAGAGATTTTGATGGCAGTGAAAAACTTGAACTCTTCTGCGGTGTCAGCGAACAGCTTTTTAAAAACCATGATATGAACCGGCTTAAATAACCTGAGCAGAACTGCACCAAAAAAGAAGATACAAGCAAATAAGAGTTAACTCAAAGGGAAATTGGTAGCACGAAGATCTCGTAAAACTTATACAAGCCGTCGAGCAGATCCGCACGTTATGAGATATATCCGCTAAAAAATCGACTGAGCCTGTTTGGAAGTATTTGAAGCAAATATTGTTTTTAGAAACCAATTTTACACTACACGTACATTTTACCAGAATCGCAGAAAATCGATAAATAAAACACGATCTGTAAATTTTTCAGCATATAATCATACAGGTGTTCAAAATTTTCAGCATACCGAATTCAACATATCGTGTAAAAGGGCATCAATCGCCAGACTAGCTTAACAAACATCTGAAACTGTCATGTTAATTAGCCGTTTGGACTCGGCATAAAATGGTAGCTCCCTTTCATTGGTTTCAAAAATAAAAAAACTCACGCAAAACGAATGGCCGTGAGAAGCTAGGCCTAGGGTTCCACGGACCTGTTGCGCTAACTATTTATTTAGATTTATTTATATTTATTTATTTTATTATCAGCCACTTTAACCTACCCAAACCTCACTTCTCCCATAACAAATAACGTCACTTATGATGGTAACATTTTGTCAAGCAATGTAAGCTTCAAGCTTGACAGGGCCGATCTTCTAGCAGTTGGACGCATGGTCGGTCAAATCACATGGCCTAATATTCAGCCCTAGCGAGGTATCCGTCGGAACGGAAAATTCTCCGATTTCGGAGGTTTTTTGCTTCCAGGTATTCTTCGGAACATCTATTCGGAATATTTCTCCGACATTTTGTAACGCATATCGGCGAAATTCGTTGAAGTGCAATGAGGTGCATTTTTTTCTTCAATTTTTGACAGGTAGGTTCCGATATCCTCCGACAGAAATTGGTTGCGGAATTTGTTTACGATTTGGATTTGAGTCTCTGACAGAGTATGCGTTGCGGAGAATTTTCCGTTCCGACGGATAGCTCGCTAGGGCCGATTATCTTAATTTTGACTCAATTACAGAAAACAGAAATTGTAAACTTTTGTTTAGTAGTCAAATGGTCAAACGCTGTCAGACGATGCCAATGAATATGAAGCTATACCTACACTTACTGTGCCGCAACCAATACGCCTCTCCAGTTAGTGCGATCTTTGGCTAACTGCCTCCAATTGCGCACTCCAAGTTGGTTGCGGTCCCATTTCACTTGCGCGCACCACCTAAGGCGAGGTCTTCCTCTACAGCGTTGCCCCTCCGGGTTGGAATCGAAGACTCTTCGGGCCGGAACGTTGGTGTTCATTCGCTCTACATGTCCTAGCCATCTTAGACGACTAATGCGTGCTTTTTTGACTAGGGCGATGTCGCTGTACAGCTCGTAGAGTTCGCTGTTAAATCTTCTCCTCCAAAGCCCGTCAACGCAAACGGGACCAAAAATCATTAGAACAACTTTGCGTTCGAAACGGCAGGTAAGATCTTCATCTGCCTTTGTTAATGTCCATGCTTCTGCGCCATAGAGCAATACTGGGATGATGAGGGTCTTATATATAGAGTCGACTTAGTGTTTCTTGTCAAGGCCTTACTAGTCAATTGCCGTCTTAGTGTAACTCTTCGTTTGATTTCCGAGGTGATATCATTTTCAGAATTGATAGCGGAGCCGAGGTAGAAAAAGTCCCTAACTACCTCAAAGTTATATATAGTTAAACCGTCCGATACGCCAATGTTGCGTGTCCCTTCTTGTTGACAGCATATATTTTGTTTCATTTACTACTAAAACCATTTTTGCCGATACTTGCAAACGCGCCAGTGACACCTTATATCTTGGAAAACAACAAGATTATCGATAGCAGTCAGTTAGATAACCACCCATCCTCGTTTTATTTATTACAGAGACAATTTTCCATTTACACTATTTGACTATTTGACACCATGTGTCCAAACCTCTTTGTAAAATTTCACAAAATTGTGATGGGTTGGGTAGTTGCGAATTACGTTCGAAACATGTCCTTATCCAAACACCATATGCCATTTTCAAGCCGAACAAACAATCCGCCATAGAAGTGGGGGCGAGCGTCATTTGTCTGCGTAATTCCTTACCCATTCATTTGACGCACAAACTACACATTCAAGTTCTTAATTAAAAAGAAAAGATTTAACACGATGCGCGCCTCCATAAACGCTCACCAGTCCCATCCCAGTGCCCAGTCCCATCATTAAGGTCATGCTCGTATAAATCGAAATGTTATTGATTTTGAAGTAGTGTCCTCATGTCCACCCTATTGTGTATGTAGGGCGCGCACACAATGGGCAGCAAATGTCAGTTTCGTGATCAGAGAAACATTCTGGCTTATTGCATGATAAACGGCCGGCCGGCGTTACGATGTTTGCATTTAATCTGCGTTAATTATCCTCCTATACAGCTGTTTTGTAGCCGTTCTGTTTGTCCGCAAGGCGACCATCAATTGAGGACGCCGCTCTATGTGTCTATGCGGAGTCCAGTGGCGAGTGGCGACTTCCTGGGGCGGTCATCTCGTTTACACAAGAAATTGGTTCACGTCTCCGCCATTGGCATATATGGCATCTGTTTTGCGGATTATATGTAGTTTGGAACGTTGAGCGCATTCCTGAATGACGACCGACCGACGACGTTAAGCTTATTAGAGCTGGCACACTCGACAATTTAATTAAACACACCCTCGAGAGGGTCTTGTTCGTCGCAACCTGTCGAGTGATTTGTAAACTACAGAAGTCATACGAGCGCAGATAAGACATGAAGTAGCAAGTGGCCACTTCTGGCGCAGCGACTTAAGGGGCCTACAGACCCACTCAGCGCTGATTAGCGCTGTCATATCCAACTGCCATGACTATCAGTAGTTTGGAACGTAATTTGTCATGCATTGAGAGCGGGAACTCGGACTTAGGTATATGTTATATCTTATATGCATTGCGCCCTGTGTCCTTGACGCAGGCGAAAAAATAAACAAATCGCGATTGTTGCAACACTTTGAAAAGCAAACATCCGAGGACGGTGCTGGTGCACACGCCCTTCTCTCCCTCCACGCGACCGTAGAAAATCATAAAACGAAAACGCGCACTCGCACCGAAATCAAACACAAAATCGGCCGCATTGTTTTGCGTAGAAATTATGGCCCCTAATTATCATAAAATTTATTAAACACTGCAGCAGAGATGTGGCTCTGAGAACTGGCCATAAAAACAGCAGTCTTGCAATCGTAAAAAAGGACATTCGAAAACGCTGGAAAAATCCAGCACTACTCTATCCCAATTGAAGAACAAAACATGAAAAGGAATGACTTTATAGCATTATGGTCCTTCAATTATTGTACCTTCTGTATTTTTAAATTTCCGTCATTAATGGCACAGGATGGTAGCTCTTGCACACACATAGTCAAGGACCTCCACGGTCGTAGCGTTACTATTTCCGTGTAAACATCGATTGTGCGTTTTCGAAGCGCGACGAACTTCCTGCCGGCAGGCATTATGGCTTTTCGGAACGCCCGGCAGGTAGTGCGGATTGTTGCCGAATGTGCGCACATTAACGCACCCAGTGGGAGACGCACTGAGGATAAAGGTCTCGTAAATGATCGCACGTCTTGGGGGATCTCGCCAAAATCGTCAGTACCCTCGCGAAATCCTCGCAGGCGGCCTATGAGGATTTCTATGTCAACGCAGATAATCATCAACGATGCTTGGTTTGCGTTTCGAGGTTATGTCTCCCCGGAGAGCCGAGCGATTCTAAGGTTACCCAATATGGCTATATAATGATGTGGAAAATTTGCTGGCAATTATGGTGAGTCTATGGGTGATGTGCCGTGAAATTGATGCGACATGCTGCATTTGTTTCACAGATTCGAATAGGTATACCGAATGCATAAGTCAATTACGCTTCAATCTGGTATCTGGTAATCTGTAATTGAAAATCTTCCGCTTTGACAGAAAAAGACTCAAAAATTGAATTTGGGAGACTTCAAAGAATCAACTCGCAACATTATTCATACCTTGACGGGAGGAGGAGGAGGACCTCTGTTCAGTGTTCGCGTTCGGGGGACGAAAACAAGGAGGAAATAAAAGTCAACTTGGAATTAGTATGCAAATGGAAATGTGGGAACAGCCATCCCTCTATTGCCAACGGGCGGAAAGCGCACAGAAACGAAAACAAAAATCCCATCAACTTTTCATTTACTCTCCGGAGAGTGGTGTGGATGTACCTACTAACTGCTGGTGCTGATGCTGAGCATGGTGCTGATGCAATGGACGAGGCATATAACGAGGTTATGCGCTTCAAAGGGTTCTTGGAATTCGTACTTACCTACGCATGGCATGTTCGAAAACGAAGACTGATGTGACTTTGCAGATTACACCAGAACGACTGTTGGTAAACAAATTTTGTTTCTATTCAATAAAACTGTTGCTGGGGCGACTCTGCCTTCTGTCACACAAATTGAATAAAAATTGAACAAAACTGCACGACAATCGTTTGGTCCGAGAAATTTCAATTAATTTGCGTGGAGGCGTTGGTTACGTGGTGCAAATTTCTCCTTAAAATGTGGATCCTTCTGTTAAAGGTTGGATTGATGAAGGTAAGGTATTTAGGTAGGTCCTACTGCTTCAAACTTAAACTGATGATGGTGACGGTGAGTGCCATGACACACTTTCGCACTCGATTGCTATTCTTGGACACGTCGGAGTGGCAGGCAACTGGACACCAGATAAAGTGGCTAGAAGCGGGTCCGGCAGGCAAGTGATTCCACCTTTCCAAACAGCTAAAAAGCACATTGATGGTGGACTAATGGAACGTAAGTTTTCTGAGTTTCATAAACAAATTAATATGAGGCCGTATTCCGAATCCCGGCAAAACTGATGATTTAGCTGTGTCGCGTGACGCTGGAAAACACGGGCCGCAGCGTGCAGTTTGGAAGTAGTTCCTCTGAACTATTTCAAACATGCACCGGACTCATTCATGGATATCATGCGATTTCTTCAATCTCGTACTGGAGCAGATAGTGGGCAAGGCAGGTGTCAACGTGGAAGGCACTATTTTTAACAGGTCCGTCCAGCTGCTGGGCTATGCGGACGATATTGACATCATCGGTCGCTCCCAGTGCATGCCGTGGTAGATGCGTTCACGGCGATTGAAGAACAGGCGAAATCCGTTGGCCTTAAAGTAAATGAGGGCAAGATTAAGTACAAACAAACAAGCACCTGTCCACCGCCTAGGACAAAACGTCACTATTGATGGCAACAATTTCGAGGTAGTTAAGGAGTTCACATACCTCGAGTGACACCATAGTGGAGATCCGGCGAAGAATTACCCTAGGAAACCGTTGCTACTTCGGTTTGGCAAAACAACTGGGTTCAAAACAACTGGGTTCAAAACAACTGGGTTCAAAACTCCCAACTCGAGGGACGAATGGAGGAGAAGAACTCTATGAGCTGTACCAAGATGTGGATGTAGTCCAAAAAGCCAAAACACGTCGACTACATTGGCTCGGCCACATCGAGCGAATGGACAATAATGCTCCGGCTAAGAGGATCTTCGAATCCCAGAAGACAAGGAGACCGACCCTCCGTTTCAAAGACCAAGCCTTCGCGGATGGCACAGCGCTTTGTCTGGATAACTGGAAGCAACGTGCCCGGGATCATAGAGGATGGAGGCTGCAGTGTCTCAGTCAGAGACTCTTCACGGGTCGGGAGCCCAATAAATATGTAAGTAAACAAATAAATATACTATCCATAAGGCCTGGCGTCAAATCAGACTACCAACAGACTTAATTCCGAAGCAGAAAAAATTCAATATAACCTCAAATTGATTTCTAGAATGCCAAAGTGAGCTGGTAACGCTTGATCAGGTCAAAGTTTGTTGGTTTCCAGGCCATAGCAACGATTTCGAAAAGGAACAACTTTTTAAGCTGGCCATGCAAATCTCGGTGTTTTACTTGAATCAGTTCATATTCCGCTCGGAGCGGTCAGAGTAAAAATATTCTTAAAATTCCTAGTGAAAGGCGCAACCTTAAATGGGGAAGTCTGCCGAACTGTGTCAAAAACCATCCAATTTTTACACAAATGGCTAAGAGATATCATCAGAACACAAGCAAGTTGTCTTTTGGGATCAGTCAGACTGGGTCCACGTAATATACGCCCTGCTAGAGTTGTAACAATGCAACTCTCATCAACTGCCCATGTCCGGCACTAGATAGTACCAGACGAGAAGCTCTTTGAAAAACCTACTTTCACAAGTATTTCGTCTTCTTGAGTATTTTTAGTATTTTATTTAATTTTACAAACAACCATTTGCAAAACATTAGCATTTAATTTACCTATATAACATGCAGATATGTGATAAAATGTTAATAATTTGAAAAAAAATTCATTAAACAAAAATTAAATTGAATTGAAAAATGCAAAAATGTCCATGAATAGCATGTAAAAGCGGGAGTTACATCTAAACCAGGGACCCCCAGGGGTCCACGGAAGACTCGACAAGGGTCTACGTTGGCATAAAAACCAGTTAAAAAGTTGTAAGTTGTAAGTAAGAACATTTTTCTGGTTTCGATAGCAAAGACAAAATTATTATGATTTCCCTTTTTCAAAAACCTGCTTAATTTTTTTGAGTATAGTGTATTTTACGACTGTTACTTGTAAAAACTTGCATATTCGATATTTAGTGTAACGCGTGTTAAGACTTGCTAAGCGCCGCGCCGCCCGCAACGCTTCTTCAGACGTGAAAAGGAACGAAATACGACTTCTATTTTAGAGATTTTAAAATTGGAACTCAGGCGCGACGCAAATTTCCATTGTTAGATCTAATCTTCACATTTCTTGACGAATTTTGGGAATATGGTAAAAATGTAGCAGCAGGGGGTCCACCGAAAGAAACAAGGTTAATTTTGAAAGTGGTCCACAAAGAAAATAGTTTAGGAACCTCTGATCTAGACTCTTAACTTAGAAAAAACTTCAACAACAAGGTCAAAACAAACGGTCCAACTCCGGTTTTTCAAAAGTTCATAGCTTTACAGTTTTTGCGGCAGAATCTGAAACTATTTTGATATTAGACATGGAAAGCCGAGCTCTAATAACCTCAATTTTTGGACTATAACTGAACTACCTATAGCCAACCAGTGTGCTAAAGTAACGGGCTTCAGTTCAGTTCAGTCTACAAAAATATTGAACAAAGTGCCGATAATTGCGAAAAACTGTTGAGAAAATAACTGACTGCGGTTTACTTCCGAGTTTAGGCACTTACAAACTAGTCCAGCTAGGTCCCTAACTATAGCTGCTAAAAATTATCCAAATTGTCTGAGAGAGAGAGACCTCTTCTCTTGTGAGGACCACCTATTACATTCTGCTGCGGACTCAGAGATCCGTAAGGCTGGTTCTTAATCGTTTTTTAAAGCTTTTTTTATCCACCATGTCTGCCCATAAAGATCCTTGTTGAATCCGAGGAATCTTTTACCCAAATCGCCCCAAAGTCCACATGATTCTGTGTCTTTTAGCACATACCGAATGACTGCAACAAAAATCCCTTGGCTCTTTGAAACAGGGCTTGACTTCTCACATATGCACGAAGAAACATCGTTTGGCAAGAGTGGTTCTTCAGTTGATCTCTGCTCCGATATCATTTTAGGAGGTTATGATCTTAGTGTGCCCCAGGTACGCAAAATTGTGAGAAAACGTCGAGTGAGCATTTGCAGTTCAGAAGGCGGTGTATAAATGGATCTTATGGAAGGTTATGCGAACAAAACAACTTGTGGGGCTGTAACTAATATTTAAGTCAAATGACGGTTCCACTAGAACGAAGATCAATATGATCTTAAAGCTATAGGAGATCGACACTATGTTCTTAGAAAACGGCAAAGCATACCTAAAAGTCAAGTTACCTTCTTAGCTCCTTACTAGAACCAGATACAAAGCATATGTCAGACAATGTAAGTCTTCGTGTTTTGCTACTATCAATTGATGTCATTTGGCCGATCCAGCTTTACAGTTTATTAATTAAAACATGTCCACCTCTTATCAAAGAAGCAAAACTAGTAAACACAAACATTGGCCGGGGAATGGGTGCAGAAATCGTTTATCAGAAATGCAATGTCCACACGTAAACAAACGTAAAAGCAACAACACGTTAACATGGTATTTTCAAGAGGGTAACACGATCTCGGAGACAGTACCTTACAAGTTTAAAAGTGATCGTGAATAAGTGTACTTCAGGTGTCTCTGACATGCAATGAGCACATGGAGGGTAAACTGTAAGCTAAGAGTGAAAGTCGGCTTTGTGTGATTTGTCAATTGACTATACGCTAAGGCAATGCAATGCGACCTTCTTTAGGAATGCTCTCATATCGCATCTGACAAGCTCAACTCAACTTGTGTCACAGACCCATTCTTCAGCTGGTCGATCTGTGTCAAAACTCGAGCACCCATTCCAATTTATGTCCAATTCGCGTCGATAAATTGGTTACAAATCGAAACGATAACGAGGGCTAGATGTGGCAACCTCTCCCTTACTCATGCGCCTCCAAGTCGTCTTATCTGTATAATGGTTATGTGGATTTTCCGGCTATTAAGTTCCCAAGGCTCTGGTCCAAAATGAAATGTCACTTCACCTCACCCAGCAACGCATTAAAATTGAACTGTTTACGAAATCTATTCATTGATATCTGAAAAGAAGGACCCCATCCTTTCTTGGCGTGCTAATAGCAGTTACAAGGCAATCACAAGCAGCCACATCAACAAGGATACCTATTTCTCTCTATCACTTCTCAGCTATTCTCTACGCCTCATTAAACGCAGGACTTCTCCTTTGTGCGACAAATGCATGACCATGCAAAGGACCACACGCATGGTCTCGACTTACCTCTGCTGCAAAATGCTCTCTATTACATGCCCATTGGATGGTGTTTGTTCCTAATTGTCCTGCAATTGCCCAAAACATTGAGGACAAGATTTTTTATGTGTTTCCTTTTATTTTTGGGTCCTTTGTTTAGGTACACGAAGACCACAACAAGGCTGGCTGTCAGGGTTTAAATTTCTTCGGAGATTAAATTCCTGTTGGGTGCTGCATATCCTTACCGAGAAACGGAGACAACAAAAAATGCAACTTTTCAAGGAATTCACAGATCGAATGTCGCCCATTGAGGTTTACACAATCACAGGACGTCGATCTACACAGTAGGTCCCATTGAAAGGTGCGAAATGACAGTTGACTTTCTTCGTTTTTGGTTTGGCTGGAGATGTGTGTACGCAATTGGAGAACCCAAAACCAAAACCAACAATTGTTATTATTGTCGCCAAGTGTTTGTGCTGTCAAAAAAAATATAAACACAAATGTCGTGTGCTGGTCCTGGGTGTATCAATGCGACGACTATTATCCGCACTGAAGTGATCCTTTTGATACTTGTGTCGTATTAAAAAAATAAACGCTCTCAACAATGGGATAACGAGCGGATCTGTTTTTATCGATTGAGGATCGGTAATCCTGTCAGATGTGAATGTAGTTGGAGTGCGCATTCGATGGGTTGCACCGCCGACCGGGCCGGCATCAATCAAGTGGCTTAGCAAATAAAAATTGCACAAAGGAGTTTGAGTATACATTGTTTGGTTAGAAAGAAATAGGTACCACTTGCGCACGTAGGAGGCTGAGATTTATGATATGGGATGATTGGGCCTGGTCACTCATTGAGTTAAATTTGTATAAGAGAAAAGTATCCAACTAATTTGAAGCAAGCGGAAAATCAGGGGCGTGGACGAGGAGTGGAAGGTTTTTTTTTTTTTAAGAAAACGAGAAATATTGAGCATATTCAATGTGGCTAAGAACTATGGACAGCGCAATCAACAATCACCTAAAAGTGCGGTTAAATAAGAACTACTCCGAGAAGTGAGCCGTTTGAGGAGTCGATACTAAGTAGATGCAATTTAAGGGAAAAGCGATGTCCTATAAATTTTCTATCAAAATGCTAGGAAATTAAAAAAACACCACTAAATCCAGATCCAAAATACGTACTCTAAATAAAGAAATTCTAATCTGGACTTTGAGAAATAAAGCATTCGAAATCAATTCTTGGGGAGGGAAAAAGAGTTTTATTTAAATTTGATGACGTATATCTAGAAGCTTACTCAGACAGACACTTTGATACATAAGCGCCGGCTTTCTAATTACTCAAGGGGGTTAAAAAGGGTGTATGACAATTTTCCGGTACCCATAGACTAGGCGGGTCTGCCTTCTTTTACTTCAATTACCAGGAAGTTATCACGCTTTATTCAGCCTGGTCATGAAACTCTGGTAACACTCCGCGTCTGTCTTCCAAGAGGAGATTTTTGCTATCCTTATGGCTATGCACTATATTGTGACAAACAGGTGGAGAGGACAAGAAGCATTTGTGTCTGCAGTGACAGCCAAGCTGCACTAAAAACGCTGCTCAACCCTCTTACCTCGTCCAAGTTAGTGCTTGAACTCAAGCTTTCTCTGAACTTGATCGGTAGGCTAAACACAGTGAAACTTGTCTGGGCCCCAGGTCACACTGATATCCAGGGAAACGAGATCGCTGATGAGCTTGCCAGGCTGGGCTCAGAAGAATCTCTCTCAGGACCTAAACCTGCGTTGGGTCTGCCGGCATATATGGTTAAGTCATTCATTGATACTTGGATTTCTAGTGAACACGAGTGTCGGTGGTGACCGTGCTGGGTGTAGTTAGACCAAACGATTGCGTCCGGACATCTACAAAAGGTCCGCGTCTTTTCTTCTGTCTCTCAGGAGAATCGACTGTAGACTGCTTGTGGGTGTCCTTTCGGGCTACCAAGCTTTTGCCAAACACTTAAATGTATTGGGCTTGAGCGACTCCACCATCTGTCCTGCTTGTGGAGAGGATGACGATACAGCGGAACACTTCCTCTCTAGTTGTCCTACCTTTGCACGAATCAGGTGGCGGATCTTTGGAGCTGACGTGGTGAGTGCCGATCATCACTGAAGCTCCTTCTCATTCTTCGAAAGACGGGAAAACTAAGTACAGCAATGTAAGGTGTCTGTTTTGACCAGTAGTTGTGTCTGAGTGCTCCATCGAACTATTTTATGTATATTTGTGACTGAGCTTGGGCTCTGACGTAACCGAAGTACAGAAACAACAGGCAACATCATCAAAATTTTTGTGTTTTTCCTTTTCGACATAAATGAGAATTCCGCCATAGCGATTCCCTTGGGTTCGAACGTCCTGCAGACTGCAGTTTTAATAATAAATATATCGGGCATTTTTGGTTTATTCCAAATATTTCTGGCCCACTGTCGTTCGTCGACTTTTAAGTTGCCTATTAAAACCCACAGTTGTGAAATTTATAAAGGACTAGCACTGTGGTACAAGTCGTAAGTCCAGTTGAATATCCAATTGACTAGTAGGTCTTTCCTTTTAACTAGATTTCAATAGCCAACATTAGCGGCATTCATTTTCATTTAAATAATTTTGTTTATTTAAACCCGAGAAATTGGCTGTGGCACAAAATAAATGCTACCAAATGAACACACACTTCGTATTTTCGTATTTGGCGTATTTTCTTTTTAATGGGTAGTAGCGCTGCGGAACAATAATGTAACATTTTGTTCTTATAAAATATCCAAATACACAAACCATTGTGGTTAATGATTTTAATATTTAGCTATAATAGTTTAAAAATTTCCTAATAGGTGGTGCATAACGAGCAAAGAAGAAGGAGATATCACATATCACAACCCATTGCCGCTAGCGCCATTCATCCAAGTAGCGATGGATGTGGAACCAACAGCGTGTGGTTTGTGGAAAAGTTGCTTAGCACTATGGTTTGTTTCTAATCTAAATATTTTAAAATGCTACAAAAAATTCCCAATAGAGTTGTAGTTGTTCAATATGAACTTCGACGGCTGCATTCAGCGCAGCAGTTCATAATTTTTAGATTTTTGTTTCTTCTTTTAATTTTTTGCTTCCAATGTGATAGATGAAGATGAAGAAGGTTTTTCTTGTTATTATTGATTTTTACTCAAACTGTGAGTTGTTGGGGGTAAATGGGAATTTAAATACAAATCAAATTATGTGCTATTGACAGTTTGTCAGTAAAAATATTTTAAAATTGTTTATTGAACAAAATTTCTGAAAAATATGTCAGCAATAGCCGGAATGATAATAATAAATAAAGTCGCCCGTGGAAACTTTACAGTTTCGTAGCGTAAACGTTGCATAAGCACTTAGGAAGATGATGGAACTACCCAAAATGCTGTTTAAATTGAATTGGTTTGCATTTATTGTACCAAACATTGGAAAACAAATAATAACAAAGATTTACATTTCCCATCGATTAACCGACATCGCTTTTGATATATTTTAATCCACAAGATAATTTTTAATCGTAAAATATGTAGTTACAAACTAATGCCATATTCCGACCAAACTGAAATCGCGGGGTTTCTATTTCGATGAACTTTTACTGAAACCTCGTAAGTCGTTCCCACCGAGCTGAAGTGATTTCAAAAGTCTTAAGCTTTCAATTTTGAAAATATTACTTACCTCTTTTTTTTGATTCAAATTATTTTGTCTGCAGAAACACTTGTTTATTATGATTTTTTGTTTTGGCGTTTACTATTTTGACGTCCACAAATGAACACAAAATAAACCAAATTTCACGCTGCAGGCTTGTTCGGTTTGATAACCTCTCACGGGCGGATTAACTCAGAGGGATTTCAACTAGATTTCGCTAAAACCCCGAGATTTCGACATGTCAAAAATGTATGGCGAAACTTCGGAGATTTGGAAACATTTTACGAAACCTTGCGGTTTCGGTTGATGGCAACATGGCATAAAATCTAATCTAATATAAAATCTAATTTTGGGAAACATTAATAGTCAGTCAATGTCTCGCCTTAAAGATTTCTGAAGGGCTTTTTTTTCCTAGCTCAGGGTAAAGGATTGTACAGAACTCATAAGACATAAGAACAGCATTTACTGTTTGTACTAGTCTGTTGCACTTTTTAATTCTTCTTTTTCCTTCTTTGAAACTCTGTTCTCTTATCAGGCTGGAGATATTCACCGGAAGGTCATTTTAAAGTACTTCCATTTGTGTGACACTTTTGATATGCCGACTCCTTATTTTGCACGACTTGAAAGGCTGTATCGATTTGTAAATATTATTTTATCAGAGTGAGCCAAAGTTTAGGCAGAAGCGGGGTACCTACTTTAAAAGACTTTTCAGTCTCACAAGAGTCTTTCCGCGGTACTAATAATCGTTTTTAGTGTCCAGACTAAATTTTTCGAACTCACAATGGCGAAATTTTATATACAAAATTGCATATTGTGAACTACAAAATATATAAGTTGAAGGTTAAAATTTAGTCCGTCTCTCCGTATGCTCCTGAGGCCTACAGCCCAAATGGCGAGCCGGATTTGTTTCAAACTGAGGACTTGGAGTTTGTGGGCCTAAAATTTTGGGCCCTAATCATAATAACGGTCTTAAACAAGTTTGAATTCTTCGAAAAAGGCTCTAACGATTTCAACCAAAATTGATATTTGAGCTAAAGTAGGCGAGGTTAACAGGGCCACATACCCAGTTTTTCGCCAAAAAAGTCTATTTTGAAAATTGGACAAAAAACGGTCTTTACAATATTAACAAAAATTCATTCTTTAGATAATAAGGTCGTTCTTAACTTCATAGGAGACTCAGTTTCTCTCGTAATTATAGTACAATGGATTTTTGAAAAGAATACCTACTGTGTCAAAACGGCACTAATATTCCATAGAAAAGAGAGAATTGGCCAGCACACTCATACTGTGGAATGCGGCCAGACTCGAAGATAGAGTGATGCAGCATGCAGTTATTTATGTGCCAGCATATAAATTATTATGCTAAAACACTTAGTTATTAATATTGTTATTACTTGTTACTTTTTAATTAATTTATTTTTTCTCTATGATATGATTTCTAGTTTAGAAATAATAGATTTTATTGAGTTAGTTATAATTTGAAAACCGAAAGAAAAGGTTGAAAAAATAAAAAGAAAGAAAAATAAAAAGAAAGAAAAAAAGGAAAAAGAAATTATTTCACGATGCCACCTTCAAGGAAACAGAAGGTATTATAATAATTAAAAGTTTTACAGTCCATTGTTTTTCACTAGCTGAACTTTCGACACCTACATTTTGTTAAACATTTGTATTTTATGTTTTACATAAAAACGGGTTTAACGATTTTGACTTAAAAACATATTTCGAGTAATATTGATGTTTTTAAAACTAATACGTCCTTTCGTTTTCCATATGAATCCCTGAAAGTGTCCAGGCTAACCCACAATGGCTGCATTTTTTGTATAAAATGTTCTAATGTGACCCAAAGAATATTTAAAATTAATTTTAAAGCGATTAAAAGTAAAATTTACCTTTTAGACACCTTCCCACTTATGCTTTGTAAAATCCCATCAACATTGCCCCATTTCCAATTAAAAACCAACTGAGAATATCTTTTTGTATATTTGAACTTGACGCCGCTGATAAGAATTTCAAAAGGCAACCTTAACTATGAGGCGTGCTTTGATGAGTCTCTGATGTATACTCCAGCACTTCGTATCCAATACAAAGACGGCCGAGATAGCATTTTCTTTATTAGTAATGTACCTACGTGTGTTCCACAAATGCAATTATTCATATCGCATGACTGTGTTTTAATTGTTACCTACCGATGGATGACAAAATCAAAAGCGGAAAGTATTCATCTCACTTAGTGAAATTGATTATTTTTTTGCTTGCTTGCAATTTCCACGTACCTGACGGCAAGTACGTGAGCTTCCTTCAGGTTAACCTATTTGCTGGTGGTTGGTAATGGTAACCGAAACCGCAATACCAGACCGCCAGCCATGCCCAGTTCGAGGAAATAAAAAAATGACGGAATCGGAGAGCCACTCATCTTACGTGATTCGGTTTATAAACACGGCCCAATGTTAAGCACCTTTACTACTCCTGTGGTGTTTAAATAAACATTTATGAATTTTAAGTTAATTAGTGAAGGCGAAGCAGGAGCTGCATTTTGTTCCGCTCGTGTAGGCAATGAAAGGGTAACTGAGTTGGGTGGGAACAATGCAGCAGGAACAATGACAGGTTTCCGAAATTCGGCTGCAACTTCTTTAAATTGTCTCTTCTTGACTCTTTTCTATAAAGTATTGTTATCCAGCTGGAAATCAACGTAAGGCGAGACAAGATAAGACACAGTTGGGTGCAGTTTTCAATATTTCAGACATTTCTTCCTCTTCAAATTACTAGACTTACCTTTTGGAACGGACTATTCTTAAGTATAGCAATTTAAGTATAGACAGCTGCTTAAATCAGTCGTTTGGATAAAGGTCCTTTCCATTAGTCTTAAAAATACAGATCGCACTGCCAAATGATTGCCAAAAGCTGGAACTAATGGGCTAGGTTTAGAAACAAAAATAGCTTCCATTGTATAAATCTTCTGAACCACGTAGAAATTAGAAAATAAATATTTTATAGCTAGGGGCAAATCCGTCAAAGCTTACAATGTTTAAAATTTGTGATGTGCGGTACCTATGCAGAAAGTAGCCAACTTATTTAACATGTAGGGGTAAACACTTTCCCTGATAACTTATCAAGCTGAAATTGTCGCCATAGACAAGGCAGTAAAAACCATATCTACCAAGAATCTGGACCCTTCTAAGGTTACAATCTTCGTAGACAGTCAGGCGGCCATTAAAGCACTATAAACAGCGTAACTATTAAATCAAAATCAGTCAGGGATTGTCAAAGAGCCTTAAACAAAATTGACGAAAAACGCAAAGTCTGCTAGGTTCCCGGACATAGTGACATTGATGGAAATGAGAAATCATATGAACTAGCAGGAATTTGATCGGAACTTGATGCAACAAATACCATTACATCAGATTCAGTTAAATATTTATTATGGCCACGAGACTAGGCATCAACTCACCAGACTTCTGCAGGAGCTGTCAAGATATAGAAGAATAGGAAACCATCAAGCACCTGCTCTGCGAATGCCCAAACCTCCAAACTAGTCGACTCCGATATCTGGGAGACAGACTTTTCGGAGACTTAGAGGCATAGTGCAGGTACCATTGACGGACATTATCAGGTTTGTTAAAAGTACGGGTTGGTTTTAGTAGGCCAACTCCGCTAGAAAAACTTTAAGAAATCAGGAAAAGTGTTTATGCATGTTTTTATTCGGATAGGAGCTTTGCAAACCTGGCGACGAAGAAAGTGAACAAAATAAGCCTGCACCGAGTTCCAGGTATAGTTGTCCTCGTTATCAATTATTCTAGCAACATTCTCTAAGACTTATCAAATAAAGATTTGAGCTAAAAGTGGCTAAAACACTTGCCATGACGTATTTTCTGGTGGGAGCACTACTCATAAGACCCCAGTTAATACAAATATTGCCTAAATAAGGGGCTGTAAAAGCGAGTAAGAAATCGTTCCCTGTTATTGGCATAAATCTGATGCGATACGTTACTCCAATACGAGCTCAGCATTAGGGACATTTAAAAATCCAGTTCTTATTCTAAGTGGAGAAGATTAATCTGGACTAGATGTACCCTGAATGTAAAAACTTGATTGATCGGTAACGTCACTTTTCCTACGTAAGCCACATATATAAGGTCTGTTCCTTTACTTTTAAATCTTACGAATTTTTACGAATTCTTACGCATTTTACTTAATTGTCGTTCCTTAACTCGAAAAATTCGTAAAAGAGAGCGGCTTCGAGAGAGCAAGATATTTAACCTCTTACTAGTTTTTACTCAACAAATTTCTTTGCGTAAGAATTAAAACAACTGTCAGTCGCCTAAAAATTGACAGCTGACTTGAATTTGTTGTTCTATTTGGCAGTTGGTATTTATGAACTACCTGTCAATTTTTCACAGGTTACTACAAAAGCGTTCCTTAACTTTTGCGTAAGTTTCCCTCTCTGAGAGAGAATTTATCCCCTCCACTGTCACTTTGACAGTCTTTTCCATTTTTACTACAAAAGTAAAGGAACACACCCACAAACTGTCAACAAAGTATTCAGTCACGAAATTCTTGACCAGATTTTATGGCTACCCCTTCATAAACGTCAAATAAAAGAACTGTTCGTGTGACCGATCTAGGTCGTTTTTATCAAAAAAAAATAAAAAACGTAATAAGGAAATCCTTTTTTTATACTTCATTGAAAAAAGTGCACTCCCATGTCAGAAGAGTCCGGAATATTTTTAAAAAAATGCTCTGAACTCACTACTCATCTCACACTTGCCAAATGTCAGATTTCAATGTTTATCGTTTTGCTTGAAATAAATTTTACGCTTAATGATCCAAAAATTAGGAAATTAAAAATAAAATATTTTCATTTGGTCATCAGCTGCCTTTATTTATATACGGTAGCAAAAAAAACACAAATCCAACATTATGACGTTTATGGTGTCTACCACTATTGCAAAATCGCTCCAAAGAATTTCATTGAATAAAGCAATTCTGAAGTTTGTGGACAATTCTCTTGGATTTTCAATGAAAAACGTCATTAGACACATCAGTCCAACCAGCTGTCAGACTTATTAAACTAGCTTCCTGAACGTCACCAAAATTTGGCTGCCCTGGAATTCCACAATTTTCAGTAGAAAAACAGTTTAAACAATTTCAGTTATGGCATAAAGATGAGTTGTAGTGCCAAAAGGAACAGTCATTTCAACCTAACCTAACCTTCTGGCAGATCTTCTTAAGCGATCATTTTCTCTTCTTTTAATTTTGAAATGTTACAAGTTGTATGAAGGTTAAGTCATTCTCTGACCCAAATGTAAGCACGAGCACGATCCTTTTCATTCCACACAATTTAAACATGTGATATTAGTTCGATTCAACTGCCTTTGATTCCGAGTCAGTAGTCCGATTAGTCGCCTTCCAAATCAGCCTCACAGGCAAGTAAAAAAATCATTCAACTGCATTTATTTATTCTTTAGACTTTATTTTAATTAATAATATGATGGAAAAACTTTAAAAGTTTACAGAGACAAATAAAATACTTTCGAAACTCCATCTGATCCCTTAGCTTATACTATGTATATCTATACTTAGAATATTATGCGTACGTAAGCCTAATCTTACATTGCGCGTTTACAACTTATTTCACCGAAGGTGCGTGCAGCTACATCACTACTTGGACAAAGGCGACCCTTTGCTAGGAAGATAATACAAAATGTAAAGTAAACACTTAGTGTTTGGCAAGCCTTAACAACGACTAATAACTAAACGGTAACTTAATAAGGGGCTCCCTTTCGGCTCTATACGAATGCGCACTTACAAACTTACAAGGTAAACCTACAGATGGGAGCATCTCGGCTCTCGGCTTACGCTAAACGTTGTTGTATACAGATAAATTTTGAATCACATATCTAATAGGTTTTCATTCTTATCTAGGTGGCTAGCTGCCGGTCTTGAAATGCCGGTAGGAGGGGGCATCAGCGTCGCATGATGTCCTCTATGCTGAAGCCGGTTCGTCTTGGAGGAGGAGGCTGGTTGGCCCTTGCGGCCTGTTGGGTAGGTTGTACCTGTGGTGGTGCTGGTGCTGGGTTCGAACGGACACTGGGCGCTGGGTTGACGTGCAAACTGATGTCAGGCGGTGGACCTGGTTCGATCAGAATCTGTGAAGTGATCGTTGCGGGGTGTACGATGGGTTGGATGAGTTCTCTCGTCGATTTTGTGCTCAATGGAGGAGCCATGTCGTGCAAGGGTAAGTCGTCCTTGGTTTTCAGATGGGAGTGGTGCTGTCGAGTCATGTTGATGGCCATGTGGCTGTGGCTGCTGAATTGTGGAGACCTGTGCGCCACTAAATGCGGTTCGCCGTCCAGACCGATCGGCCGCTTGCGAATGGGAATAGAGCCGAGGAAGCTCGGCATGGAGTCCAGTGCCGAGTGGGCATTAAGTGCGTCCGAGCTCACCGGAGGGGTGGCAGAGTTCTTCTGGT
This sequence comes from Cheilosia pagana, assembly GCA_936431705.1. Classification (NCBI taxonomy): domain Eukaryota; kingdom Metazoa; phylum Arthropoda; class Insecta; order Diptera; family Syrphidae; genus Cheilosia; species Cheilosia pagana. Next base: position 51,078,617 of record OW386170.1, on the reverse strand, counting down.
GATGCAGATCGCGACGAACGTGCAGCATGGGAATGTAAGGCTCTGGCGGCTTGTGCGAAGACGGCGAATGGATGGACTGAGCCAGGCCCGATATGAGTGGGGGTCTGGCTGGCAGATGTGGATGTGGGTTTAGGGTTGCTCCGTAATGCGGCGGCAGTTGGCCGCTGCACAGAAAGTCGTTGTAGTCTCTGTCTTTGTCGGAGAAATTAGGACGCATCGTATAAGTCTCGCCACCTTCGTGGTGGCAATGGGTAACTGCCTCTTCACGTTCTTTTCGTTTTTCGGCATTCAGCTGCTGTAGGAAGCGCTCCTCTTCTTCGTTCAGTTCATCATCGTCGTCCTCCGGCTCTTCGTCTTCGTGTTCATCCAGTTCGCAACCGTCGAGTTTGTTTCCACTCTCGGCGCTCTGGAGCTGTACGTTGCTTACGGCGCATTGCTTCTCTCCGGAATTCGAGTTGTTCTCTTCCACCTCTGAGACAACGTTGTCGGGCGATGGTGATCTGTGCCTCTGAACCGGAGACTGCCGTGGCGAGTCCACCTCCAACAGTGAATCGTCCTCGTCGTCACTCCCGTTTTGACCGTCTTCTTCTCCGACGTCCAAGACCTCAGTGGGAACGTCCCCGACGGCGTGCGTCAACGCATGCCTCCGCAGATCACAATTACGACGGAACACCTTGCCGCAGGACGAACACTCGTACGGCTTGTGATCGGTGTGCGTCAGAAGATGAGTCTTTAGATTTGAACGCTGATTGAAGCTCCGGCTGCAGACTGGACACTTGTGCGGCGATTCCTCCATGTGCAGGATCTTGTGAACTGCCAGCGTTCGCGATTGGCAGAATCCCTTGCCACATTCTGTGCATTTGAACGGTTTCTCCTTCGAGTGAATGTACCTAGAAGGAAATTTAAAAAAATAGAGATTATTTTAATTTTTCATTTCATTTTTTCAGCTACCAACTTTGCGCTCGTCTGTCTTCTTTGGCAAATAGCAAAAAAAAACGGACAAACAGACAAAAGCTATAATTGAATTTGGTGAAACTGTTTACTCGTCGATCGTATTTTTCATTCGAAATGCTAATGACATTATTCGGCGACGAGGCGGCGGCTCGCCTTTGATTCGTTTCGGGTAAATGAATCTGTGCGCGACAGACACTCGTCACTGCTGTTACATCCATCATGGCGTTCATTAGAAAGTTTAAGAGTGTACACAAAGACGTCAGATGAATACCAAATTTTGAATTGTCTTTGGGTAGATTTTGCGATCAAAAAACAAAATAGCTTTGTTCCTTTTTCTTACGACTGCAAAGCAAACAAAATTGTACAATAAATATGTATCTACGCAGAGGTGAAGTTTAAAGGCAAGTCCCTGCTCGTGATAAAATTGAGCCCCCATACAAAATGTGCCCAAAAATGAAATCTTTTCGAACTAAATTTCAGCAGCTTTCTTCTCGGACTGTACAGAATCACTGATTTTAAGCGCGCGTAATTAACACGCGAAACAACTAAAGTTTGACCACTTTTTCCGGAGAAGATGAGAATCAACTTTTATAAAGCCTTTTAAAAGACGTGCTGTCGGACAGTCCGAAATTTCTCCTCTACACATAAAGAGATTGTCCTCGAATACTGCGAGTCAGTGGTGAAAGATCAAGGGCACCCTACATCCGCGATCCTTTTAATGAATATGTGCAACATTGAAAGCCATTTAATTAATGAATTAAAAGCTATGAACGTTTTCGACAAAATTTTAATTCTGACAAAAGGTTAAAAACGATTGGCTACAAAATATTTCAGACAACTGACATATTTTTCGTGGCTACTTGACAGATGGGATTTACTCTTTTCAATGAAAAGTCAATTGCAATATGTTGGGGACGTTCAAGTATCTAGTTTAGTAAGTCTGACAGCTGACTCACTTCATGTACTTATCTCAGTTTCGATTGGCGTTTATGGAGGGGTAGCCGACGAATCTAGTCAAGAACTTTGTGACTGAGTACTAAGTTGACAGTTAGCATATGCGGCTGACGTATGAAAAGTGACGTTCCCGACAAGTTTTTGCGTTCAGGTTACATCTTCTCCAGACCAATCTACTCGACTTAAGATAACTAAGTTTTTGAAAGTGCCCCTTTTGCATCCTTTCCGTTCGTTTTTCTACCCTTTTTCTTCGGCAAATGAAAAATACGACACGAGAGACAAGAAAGAGAGAGAGTGAGATTTATTTGAACTTTTGTTTTCATTCGAAAAGATCGGAGAAGATTGTGAGATTCTGCAGTGTGGCATTTGATTTGAAACGTCAAAAAGCGAAGTAGATCTGTTTCGACCTGAAGCACCCTGATTTTGACAGAAAGAAAAAGTATTTGTGTTCGAATCGCATTAACAACAATTGATGTGGTTATTAAAACAACAAGCCGAAAAAACTAGATGTCCACAACATCTACACAAAGATTTAAGCAGCCATTAAGCAAACGTCATGGAGTTAAAGCTCGTAATAAGTTTCGCTGCAATTTGTCCTTCCTTACTTACTTACGCAACACAAAAACACAACAGAACACAACGATCTGTCAAAATTTATTATGAGAAAACGTACCCAACCAATAAATGGGGCGCTCAAAATTTTGACAGATACATGAAGTACATTCCGAAACAAAGATTCGATTTGAGGGGATTCGCTTAAATATAGCTCAGCTAGATTTTGGGGCGAATTTTTTTTAGGCTAGCTGAAAATTTAGCTCAAGCTGCATTCTAAGCTTAAAATTCCTGTGATTCAGTTAAATAATTTTACTGAAAGAATAAAGTATTCGTAATTACACAATTTGTCACTTTTTGTTCACCATTGGTATCAGAAGCTTACATCTCTAAATATTTACTACGGCTTTTCAGTTTAGATCTGACATGATTTCTGTTGGATTTTCATCAGTTTGTTGCTCAAAGTTTAACCTGCAAATTTATATTATGGCTGACCCTTTAGGAAACTGCTTTTTAGAAATCTGTCAAAAATCCTGATCATGTTCCGAAACATAGATTAAAACTGACTAGTACCGCCCGGGGTCGAAATTTGACCAATTTTGTCTGTAGATATAGTAACGAAAGCCAACTTGTTCTTTACATTATTTATTTATTATTTATTTTAATTTATTTATATGCTAAATCTTAACTCTTATACCTTTCCGCTATGAAAAAAGAATGGAAAAGGGCAAAACATGAATGCTCGTTTCCATAGTAACACCTCGCAGATAACTCTGCAATGCCCCTGAAATAATAAAAATGCTTTCGAATAACTGCTAAGCATTTTGTATTTGAAATTCTTAACTTTATTTTACCAGTCTTAATGGCGACATAAACCTACGATTTTTTGTTTCTGCACATCTATGGCACAGTACCTTTCGAATGATATAAGTTTCGTTCTCCTCATTTCATGATAAATACTTGAAAAGTGTACGGAAACTTTTGATGTTTACGTATTAATATAATGATTCTGTTGGGATATGTATATTTTATACGGTTTCTCTGTTAGTAATGTTTTAAAGCGATTAAGATTACTTAAGTGGGAAATGTTTTGACGGTAAACAAATAAAACAACATAGGGGTTGCCACTTTACTATGGAAAAATATACCTACTACTAAATTTTAATTTATTAAACGTGTGATATAATAGAAACGTGTGACCGAGGTACTTTTTAACACCCGGAAATGTCAGAAAATTCAATGAGAATAATAATTTATTTAACGCAGTTGATATGCGGGCCAGTCCTATAGTCGAAAAAGGTAAAGCGGTGAACGTGGACAGAAGATCTTGGAACTATGGAAAAACCACAAGTGGAACTTGCTCAAAATCTGTCAATAAAAGTCAAAACAAGTATGTACCTAAGTATTTTCTAGTTTTGCAAGCTGTCTGCTACAAATTCTATTAACAAAATTGTCCACACTCTCACTTACTTTGTAGGAAATTATTTTCAAAGAACTTTTTGTTAATCAAATCCACGTAACAAAAACTACAACTAACTTGTTTGTGTTTGCCTACCCTATACCCATTTGTATAGGCATTCGCGAATTAATACAGCTTTATGAAGTTGACTCACTCTGTCACTCTGTCCCTAACCTATGAGCTCGAATAAATTAACCATTAGACATGTTTATTCCTACGCGGATGGCATACGACCAAGTAACTACTACAGTTCACGAATCAAGGCACTTGCCCTGGATCTCTTACACTCCAACTCCACACGTGAACATTCAATCACCCGAATGGCGTTTGGCAAGATGATCTAGAACAGGTTTTTCTCCATGGGCGCATTCGTGTTTCTATTATTTTTGTTGGTGAGCCGCAAAACGCGCTTTTCGTTCTCATTAATTTGAATTTTGCCCCTTAAGAGTGTTTAAAGGTAGATTCAGTATTTTACTGCTGAGGCAGTCATAAAACGAGTCTCTTCGCGCGCATTCTGATCGTGCTCGATAGGATCATTAATTATGAATTTATCTCTCGCTGGCTTAAGTTGGTAGTTGAGTAATAAAATTCGCCATACGCAGACTTGGCATAGAATATTTTGAACAAACAACTTACCTATGATCTCTGAGATGATCCTGGCGGCGGAAGGCCTTTCCGCAAATATCACAGGAGTACGGTCGCTCGTCGGTGTGTGTGCGCTCGTGGATGAGCAAGTTGTATGACTTGGTGAATTGACGGTTGCAGAATTTGCATATGAACTGTTTCTTAGGTCGCGACGCACGTCCAGGTGCGCGCAGAAGTCTGCGATCCAGACCGGCATGCATGCTGGGTGGCACTCCCGGTGGGAAGAGACCACTTGCGCCGGCCGAGGGTGGAAAGGCGAAAGAGCCGCCTGAAGTGGGCGACGGTCCAGGTCCTCCAAGGTACGCCGCCGGTGAGTACATCACTTGTGGGGGGCCACCTGGGCCCTGACCGGGACGCGGCAGAAGCATTGCAGCCGCTGCGGCCTCCCTAAGCGCCAGTTCCTTGCGTTTGTCAGCCATCATTGCGATTATCTCGTAGCTGGATCCGCGTTTCCCCTGGCCAATCACGTCCTTGTCAGGTCCGTCCATTATTCCCGAATAGAGCGCACCTGGACCGCGGAGATTTCGCGATGGCAGCACTGGCACAAACGCGGATATCTCCCGATGGTGACTCGACTGGGGGCCAGACGAATTGATTATGCCCGCCGCAGCGGCCAAATGGTGTTGGTAGGCGAGTTGCGACTCATACGAGGAGACCGACGAGCCGCGACCCCCCGACGAACTGCGCTGCACATCTGAGCTGGAGTTCGAACTCGTTGGCGACTGCAGAAACTGCTCCATTCGCGATGAACGCACCAACGGCACACTCCCATGGTCAATTACTGACTTCTCTGTCGGCATGATCCTTTTTTCATTTCTCACGTTCTCTAAACACTCAAAAGCTGTTCCTCCTACGTCTCCTACGCGTTGTCACTGTTACCAGAAGCCTCTATCTGGAAAAAAAGAGTACACATACCAATTAGAAAAATAGTTTGTCCCGTAATCTTATCAATATTTTTATATTTTTTTTGGAGGAACTTTCAAAATTTTGTACAACAACCGCGTACTGGAAAGTTAATTATGTGTTGACGAGTGGTTGTTTACCCTCGGTTTTTCTTCTTTTTTGTCAGTCAGGTCTGCCTCTTTTCCACCGATAAGACGCAATGATTTGGCTATTGTAGAAGCATATGGGAGCGAGGCATATACTGTGGTAGTTTTTTGGGACAAAAGTGCTGTACCTGGTATCTTTATTGGCTTATGATAATCGAATGGCCGTAGATAAGGAAAACATGCAGTGGCTTCTATATCCAAACATTTGAAACGAAACAAACCTGCCTTTGCCTTACCTTGCGCGATACCGGCTTGGCTTTTTACAGGTAAGCAGATAGGAAGTTGGGAGTGTTGTTTATCAATAGAGTATATGGAAGCCAAGTGTCACAGTTTTACATGCGGTGACTGGTAACTGGTGAGTTTGTGACTGCAACTGTTGGGACGATGCTTGTAGAAGAATTGAGGTGGGGGTGGGTATATTCGTCAGTGAAACAAGCAAATAATTGACGGTCGACAGGTGGTTGAATCCTTGAATTTGGATAGGAATAATCAGGATTAAGAAGAACACATTAAAATATTTTTTGAAATTTTATGAACAGGGATACCCAATTTGGAGAGAAGAAATAGAAGTAGTAGAAGAAGGATGCGTTGTACCACATTTGCAGAGTACTGAGTTTGCGTAACTGCAATGTTGCAAAAGAACTTTGTAGCAAGAATAAAATGCGTTGCGGTATTGGCAGCCCTGTCACGAAAATGCCCGAAATATCTACCTACACATGCTGTTGAATAAAACGAAGCAATTGCTTTCACTCGCACGAAAAGTCAAAAGTGACGCATTCGTTTCGAATGAATGGAAACTGATTGAGTTAACCCCGATTTTTCATTTGTTCGAAAAGTGGCGCCCTCTACATTTTATTCAGATACGTACGAATTAAATGCGTAAGGCAAAGCAATTGCTACAAAACTTCCAAATCTGCTACTTTGCTGAATCAGAGCATTTGCTTCTATTTTGCACACACGTTTTTCACATAAAACTTGTGAGTTTTCGCTATTTTGTTTATAAATTGTTAAGTTAAATTTTATTTGTGCAGAAAAAAATATGATGCGATAAGTTTACACTTTTTACTCGTTCATAAGGTTGGATCACGTGTCGAAATGTGGACCATTTGGGTATATCCTAAGGTCTGAAATTCCAGGTTGATATTTCAAAAAATCTCGATAATACAGTCGAACCCGTTTAATGGCAGTTGGCAGATCGCACGATCCGTTTTATGTTACACGTATGAGTAGCCAGTTGCCTTTTGTCACATCTCGCCTAAAGTCGCATTATTTTGTTGAATATTCAGGGCCATTTGCTGATACGACTCATAGCGAATTAAGTGCCACATAAACTCTTATGTGACAGTTTATGCCCTAGAAAAAGTAGCCCATAAGTATTTAAGCAGAACTTAAATCGTTAAGAGTCGTATGAGCAAACGGCCCTCAATGTATTAAGGGTGCAGGTAAGGTTGGAAGTTTTTCAAATGTTTACACTAGATGGCCCGATTTTCTGTCCACGTTGTTGGATCGATCAAAACACTCGACAAAACAGCAAAAAAAAAACATATTTTTCCATCGAAAATCTGATGATTGATGTGTGGCAATAAAATCGAATATGTGCGCCATTTTTAAGCAAACGAAGTCAAATTCTCGGACTTTTTAAATAAATAGGTCTGTTCCTTTACTTTTGTGGTTAAAATGGAAAAGGCTGTCAAAATGACAGTGGAGTGGATGAATTCTCTCTCAGAGAGGAAAACTTACGCAAAAGTTAAGGAACGCTTTTGTAGTAACCTGTGAAAAATGACATCGTTCATGCCAAAAAGAACAACAAATTCAAATCAGCTGTCAATTTTCAAGCGATTGACGGTTGTTTCAATTCTTATGGAAACAAATTTGTTGAGTAAAAACTAGCAAGAGGGGAAATATCTTGCTCCTTCGAAGCCGCTCTCTTTTACGAATTTTTCGAGTTGAGGAACTACAATTGAGTAAAATGCGAAAGAATGCGTAAAAATTCGTAAGATTTGAAAGAAAAGGAACAGACCTTATAAGCACAATTTGAAAACGAGTAGGCCATGTTTATTTGTATTCTAAACACAAAGTGTCATTTTACGTGAAAGGTGTTTCGCTTTTGAAATGGTTTACATTGTACAATCTAGAAAACAAAGAAGCCTTACGTCTTATCAAAAAGACTTTCAATTTACCCTTTGTTTCGAAGTTGTTAATAGCTTTTAAAACTGACAAGGGGCGTATCAATTACGCGAAACAATAAATTCGTAAAAATATATACGGATTGTATTTTTGCTCACAGATTACGCAGACGGTTAGCATAATTTCTTCCGAGGTGAGCCAAGGCTTTACATAATTCTAGTCTTACGTTTTACTCATTTTAAATGACCTCATTCCCAAGTGACCCGCATCATTCTATTCCATCGAATATCAGTTTAGCAAGGAGTTGTATGCCTCAGACCTCTTTTAATGGGCTTAGTTCGGTGGTTAGTGTGCTGTGCTAGTACTAAGTGAGGTTAGGTTCTAGAACAAACATAAATTTAAAGTTTTTTATCCACTGCACCACCTTTCGTGTATGTCCGATAAACATTCGAGAGTAAAAGTGTCATGAAAATCCGTCTAAATTAGCCGTGCAGCAATTGTAAGAAGTAAGGACTTGGGTTCACGAACCTGTTGAGTCAACTATTTTTCATAAATTCATAAAAATGTGCACGATAACCTATCGGACAGGATATAAATGTTCTGTTACACATTTCTTTAAGAACTGCATGTCTACAAATACGACAACTTTTTCTCTCAAACAGAATGTCGGATCATCCGTAATATTTTACGATCCCAACGATTAAAAAAATCCTGCAATTCCAATTGATTTACTATTTTATTGCAAAAAGTTGGTATATTTGTTAAAAAGCATCACGGTTGGAATTAGTGCATTTAAAACAACATCATCAGGTAGGTAAGTGATTTTTGCGAATATTTTCATTCAGTCCGTCAACTCTTCGTTAGACATTTTCTTGCACTCAAAATGCCATAAAATTTGAGAAACACAAGTTCCACAAAAATGCCAAGTACCCTTCTTATATCCAACCATTTCGAAGTTCGAACCCTCTCGATGGCTAAAGAAAATTAATTATTCCCTCAGTCGAGCGCGCAGTTGAAATGATAAATTTGAAGGTGATCGAATTGCGTTAATCGTGTGGACGCCGGCCGTTTCCGAGATAATGATCAGTCAGAAAGGTACCTCGTTCGATTACACTCCAATAGATGAATCGCACCTGTAATCGATAAGTGGAGGCTTTAAGGATACGGGAAGAATCCCTCGGGCAAGTAAAAGAATGTGATGATAAATATAGTCGAAACGAAGTATAGGTACAGTAGGTAGTGAATAATAGGTTACGGATGGCAAAAGCCTGCAGGCAGATCAAGACATAGATGGGAAGATATCTCTTGAATGGGTATTCAAGAAGTCACTCAGCTGTGCACTGGGTGGTTTTGAAGACACACCCAGAGAAATGAATGACTTGGAAAGCGGTTTAGACGAAAAATCAACCGAAACTAGTTTCCTCCAAATGATTAGAACTGGCCGGATGTGGGTAAGTGGATTTTGTACTTAGTTTTATTTCATTTTATACAACAAAGTGTATTCAAAGGCAGATTCAACAACAGCAATTTCTTCGGTTTCTTCAAATAAGACGGACGGAGACGAACGCTGACGGATTTGGCTTTTTCTGTAGGATCGCTGTCGATCTCCGACTGAAGGTGCTTTTTAGCATAAGCTTGTCGATTTGCTCTTTCAGAAGCTTGTTACGATATTCCAACTGTGCAACCTTTACTGAGATTTCGTCTTGTTTTATTTTCATTCCTGAAAGCTCAGAATAAAGCAATTGGAAGTCGGATTTCGAGACCAGTTCTTTTGCGAGCTGATTATTCTTTTCTGCCAGAATCTGCTTTAGCTCGTCTATGGTGATGCCAGTTATTATTTCCGATGTCATGTCGTTGAAGTGAAGTCGTTGGTGAAGTTTCTTGCAGTAACCTTTTTTTGCTCATTTAGTGAGGTTAACTAACTGGAGCGATTTAGACTTCAGTTTTGTGCTTAGAATGCTAGGACTTACTCAGGTTTTCGTTCGTTATATTCTCACTTTGTACTTAAAACCAAAATTGGTCAATGGTTTCCACTTTTTCTTGCTTTATTTAAACTTTTTCTCGGAGCACTTCTACTTACTATGCCAGACCAGTGTTGCCAAAGCAAAGATGGGCTACTCTGTAAGGATACCTTCCCCAAATGTCGACCACAACAATCGAACGAAACCTCCGACTGATACAGCGCAAAAAAGCGGGGACAACAGTCAATTCCATACACTAAACATTAAAAAGAAACTCCTATTAGAGCCCTGTAGGTTCAGGCATAAGCCTGAAGAACCGAGAATTTGTACTCATTTTTGACTTATGCTGTTGCCACTCTTCAACATCAGACTTGACGCATTAGGAAATGTTTCAAAAATGCGTATTTCATTGACTTTTCAATGGGTGGAATGGGTGGAGTGTGAGGAAGATCGCATTCCAAAATAATGTAAGCCTCTCTCACACACGATTGTGATTGTATACAAGAAGACGGTATAGGTCCAAGGGAAAATCAACATAATTTGGGATTAAATTTGACTGAAAGCTCGCAAAACAATTCAGAATTGCTTTACCATTGCTCACTTCAATCATCCTACGTACAGGTAGAGCACACTTGTTTGGTTTTTAGTCATTTGCCCTAAGGTATTTAGCCGTCACGATCAAAAGCTCTTAGCGCAATGGTACGCAGCACACCCCTGTTTCATAAAACTTGACACATACGCTTACTTTTTCAACCAAACTACCAAAAAGTCGTCATGCATCGACACTCGATCGATAGAGATGGATATAGGTATCACGTATCGTTCCAGATCTCATTTTTGAACCACAAGCGCTTTCGGTACACATTGTTGCGCCAAGATCTGTGGAATGTACTTCAACTCTCCAGAGGTTCTATCCACTTTCTTTCCACACTTCCTCCGAAGGGGATTATGTTAATTATTTTCTCTAAGCTCGGGTAAAACTGGTAAAGGTCAACTCGAACGCATATTCCTACGACTATGCACAGTGGACCCTCCCTTGTTTTTCTTCATTAAATACTTAGTATTCTTTAATTATGTGTCAATGGTATCTACAAAGTAAATATAAAAACTCGTTTGCTGTCATCAAAGTTGAGATACGCAACTTTGCACATTCTGATGGACAGACAGACAGTTTGAAGATAAACAAAAGCGTTTGCAGCGTCAGATGGAAAAACAAAATGTGGATCAATAAGACAGCCAGAGCCCGATCCCCAAATGGAGAAAATACCAATAACAATAAACTCTACCGCATACACACAGTCACACCGACATCAGCATCCTCCGCTGGACCCAGATTCAATAAAACGAACGACAGAAAGACAGAAAAAAGACAACAAAAACGAGAAAATGAAGTGGCAAAGAAGAAGGAATAAAAGTAAACAGAGATCGATGCTGAAGGCGATGATGATGGCGAGAGAGGGTCGAACGTCGTCGAAAGGCTTAAATTTTTCCACACAGTGAAATAATGATGGCTGCCGCCCGTTGCGTTAGAGGTGCTTTTCTGGTAGGTGAATACACTGAATAATCGTAATCAGGAACCCATTAGGGGAGCAGCACAACTAGTCTTCCTGTACGAGTGGAGTACGTCCGTGGTCATGACGTGGCGGCGGCACTAGCTCTGCCCGGACTCTGGACAAAGCGTTTTCTCCGTCATCTTCTGACGGTCTGTAAATAACCACACCGACTCTTTGCGCAAACAATGCGCCATCGAGTGGCGAGTGTGTGTACCTAGGTTCTTTGCACATCTAAGTGGATTTCGCTGTACCGTAAACGCAAATAATATCTATAGAAATATACTCGTAGTAGTCCAACTCACCCTGAGCAACGTATTAAGACTTAAATCCAAAATCCATTTCTGTATCACTGAGGGATAAGTATCGCCAACTCTATTCCACATTTAATCCATGCACATTCACTGTATAGTATAATATTCCATTCGAACGCGGCCTACTATAGTAGCATTTTGGGATCAAAAGCCCAACATGGCATCACACTGTGTTCGGTGGCAATGGCAGTGGCAGCAGACACACCAACACACGCAAACGATCGCACCAGATTTTTTATATTAACACAACTTTTCTCCGCGTTCGCGTTAGGCCACTCAACTTGGCTATAAATGTCGCGACTTTCAACCAACAATTGCGTTTAGTTTTAGCGTTTAACTTAAGACCGCACTAGTTTAATCCCTGCACGCGTGTTGCAATTGCAAATAACTTTTTCACACCTCCGTCATCAAGTACGAACGCAAGTTGTACGTCTTTGCATAGTTTAACCAACCACTAAGCAATGAATTGAAATTTATTAATAAAATTCACTTAAAAATTGTCGCACTTCTCCTATACCTGAATCGCGCACACTTAAAACTTAATTCAAAAATCCATTTCGAGTCGAGCCTCACACAGTAATCCAGATGTTATGTAGTGGTGCAGTGGATCAGGTTTTGGAATTTCATTCGGTAGGTATCTGAGATTTGTGGCTCGCATATGAATTCAATGGGAGCTGACGCTAGCGCTACCAATTTGCTCCTCAAGTAGTCCCAATCTCTTCCCACACGCCAGTATGCCAATTGCGTGTGAGCGGGAGGAAATTTCAGGCCGAAACGAGACAGACTTAAAACTAGATACCGCACACAGGGACGCGACTACTCAAACACTCGGACATTGGGCTCTCCGTATAGGTGTGTATTTCTCAAGACGCTCGAAACAGTTAAATTACAGGTGCGCAAGGTACGATCAACTCTTTAAGACTGATCGAAGAGCAAACTCGAAACTCTGTTGGGGGCATACGGCTACGGCTACGGCTACGAGACATACACTGGCGAGAGATTAGGTCTTTGCTGCTACCAACTGTGGGTATGGATGCGAAAGCCAGAGCGAACTGGGTAGTGTGCATGTCCTCGTGGAAGAGTGGGACAGTTTCAGCTACCAGATAGTTGGTGCGGATGGAGAATAAGAATATTTGAAAAGTGAACGTGCCGCTTGCTGCTGCTGCTATTGCTTGAGACCCGCACCCGATCCGAGCTCAAAGTTAGGTTTTTGTTTAGTTTGTCGTTTCTGATGTTTCTCTTCGTGTTGTTGTTGTTGCTGTTGCTTATACGATTTTTTTTTTTGTCAGTTTTTCTCGATCCATTCGAAGATACGAACCTATATAGGTAGGTAAAGAAATAGTGTATAACCTGTCTGTATGGTGGCCCGTAGCTATTCAGAGCTGAGCTCTCTTTTCCTTACCGTGTGCCGTGTGCGTAGTGCGCGATAACGAACAAAACAAAAATTCTTCAGCTTCATTATCCGCAGCTACACACACAAGTCGTACTTTGCAAGTACGGTTACGGTTAACTTACTTATTGCTGGACAAATGTTTGCATATTGTAAAAAGAGTTGAGCAGCGAACTCGAAATCGAATCGGTAGAAGAAGGTGGGTTTCTGTCCATTGAAAAGGACATGCGCACGGGTTGCATGGCTCTTGTTTAGTGGAACGTTACTTACCCGACTATAAGCAATTTTGTATTCAAATTAGCTTGAGGCACCTTTTCATGTGTGCGGGCAATCTAATGCTTGGTTTCCACTTGTCATTTAATTGACAAAGTATGACAGCTCTTGTCAGTTCAACAATGTTAAAAAGGCAACGAATCGCTCTGGCTTCTTTTGTGGTGCTGCTGCTGGTTGGATCCGAGTTGGAGCTGCAAACAGAAAAAATAAGAAAAATAAAGAAACCTGATTGTGGGTCCTTATTTCTTTCTTGGCTTTATAGTATCCTCTTTTTATAATCTTTATCACGCGTTTTTGGTGTTGATTGTTTTATTAAAATTGTTTATTTAAAAACGATGCCTATCCGTGTCCAACGTGTCTTTTGATTGACAAATATTTGAACGTGATGTCAATCCATTATAACCGTCAATTAAAGACGCAGTGATATTTTGATTGACAGCTCAGCTATTTCCACTTGTCATTTAAACTCTGACAGTCAATTCAATGACAAGCAGTTTTTCGTTATTTCCACTTGCCATTTTCTTAAATTACGTAAAAGTACGTCATTTGTCGATTTTACTAAGAATCTATTTCGGAATCATATTTTTCCAATAAATCAGTCAGCAAGTACGGCGACTTATCCTGGCCCCCTCGGTAACCGGACCAACTTTATGTTATGGGGATGATTTAAATGCTCCGAGGGGCCTCAGGTTCCATCATCGCCTGAAAAAAAAAACAGAATCTTGAGGATTTTTCAACGTCTGACAACCATTGTCCTGGAGACTTTTTTAATCAAACGTTGGGACTCGGCATAAATTTATAGGTCGCCCTTCCAGTCATCGGAAAAAATAGAAACTCGCATAAGTGAATGGTTAAAAAAAAGCTGTTGTTGTCCTTTGCTGTGGCAACTATTAATTTTTTGCCTTAAATCGAGGACTCAAAGCTTGCCTCTATTGAATCAACGTTTTGCTCTCACGCGTTCACTTATACTTTCAACTTTAAAAAATCAGAATGCAATATTGGGTGGAGAGGAAGGGACAAATATTGTTTATATAATGTAAGATCCGCCGCTGGGCGCCCGTTTTGTCTTGCAAGTGGTTTTAATTCAGTAACAAACACGAAGGGGAGTCGCCAACTTGAAACTTGTCCGCCCTGAATATGTGTTTAACAGGAATATTCTCAGATTCGAAAATATACGTAAACGAGAAAATTAAAAATGTTGACGAAAACGTAGGTGATCTCCAAGGAAGAAAAAATTCAAAAGATTAATAAAAAAAATGAGCAGTGCAAAACTACTCGATGAATTTCCAATTAGGTTCTGTGTACACCACTTAGGTCCATGTGGACCCATTGGGATGCCCTTGTTGGGGGCTGTCCGATGTTGTTGACTATGAAAATTGAATATTTATGAACCTGTAAAGATTGGTTAGTGAGACATCAGAGAGTTTCTCTATATCATCGAAGTAGTAACTTCCAAGAGTTCTATTCCTCAAGTGACAGAGACTAGGTCATAGACAGAGGAAGCGAAGTGTGTCCTTATGAGAATCCTCGCCCCGCATCCCCTGCATATATCGTCATCTTAAAGATTCAATTTTATTATATGGTTCCTTAGAAAGTTGTGACCTGTCAGGGCCCTTACCAGTTTGTATACCGCCGTTCTATCAAACTGGTCCGACTCACACTATATTATGGTCATAGCTTTCGTGAAATTCTTTCCACCTATTGTTGGCTTTCATACGGGTCTAACTTTCCACTCTCTCTCTGAGATTGCAGGGGGGTGAAGCGCCCGCTCTTAATCCATTACAGATCCATTTCTGGCCAGTTCATCATATAGCCATCTCGTTGCCGGTTTTGTTCCTGTGTCCAGGCACACAGCAGTGGTATGCTGCGAGCAGAGAACCTCAAGCTCTTCGCGGCAGCGGCGAACTACCTTTGACTTTATTTCAATAGCAACAACTGCTTTTATAGCCGCCTGACTGTCGATGAATATGGTAATATCGTCCTTAGGTATTGCCAACATTGACACCATATGTGCAGCTTCGGCGATGGCCAGAACTTCAGCTTGGAAGACACTGCTATGATTCGGCAGTCTGATTGATCGGCGTATGTCCAATTCCTCGCAGAAAACTCCGGTACCCGTTCCGCAGGCCATCTTCGATCCATCCGTGTAGATGGAAATTGATTTCCTTTTTGTGGGTTCATCTGTGTCCCATTCGTGTCTGCTGGGGAAATAGCAGGAAAATGGTATATTAAGTCCATGTGGGAAGACGTGTAGTCAAAGGTGACAGTATTCGCCAGAATCTTTCCAGAATCTTTCTTTCCAACACTTGGTTTGGCTAATTCTTAGGGCACTTTTGGCTGCATATTTTTGCATGAATAGTTCTGTAGGTAATAAGTTGAGGATTGCCTCTAGTCCAGCAGTAGGTGTTGTCCTTATTGCGCTCCTATACATGCTAGTCTTTGTATTTCAGTCATAAGCTTAAGATTGGACGACTTCTTCGTGGCTTGCCACCAAACTAAGCATGCATCCACAGAATAATTTTAGGTTTTGGGTCCCATCTTTTTCCGTAGACTCGGTTGCATGCGTAAAAAGCATTGGCTGCTTTCTTAACTCATTGATTAACGTTTAGTTTCCAATTAAGCTTCCTGTCAAGTATAGTCCCCAGATATTTAGCACTCTCTGTGATTTTTAGGGGGTGCCCTCAATATTTTTAGGCTCGAAGCTTGGAGTTTTCCTTTTGTTACTGAACAGAACTAGTTCAGTCTTCTGTGGGTTAACTCCAAGCCCGCGTTGTTTAGTCCACGTGCTAAGTGTTCGTAATGCGTTCCCTAGTAGTTCGCTTATGGGCGGTAGAAACTTGCCTGTTGCAAGTATGACTACATCAGTTAATTTGACCTTCGAAGTAGTATCCAAGGAAGGGCAAAAATATCCGTCTAGTTCTATACAACTTTACCAAAGCTGTGCACTTTCTTTATACATGTGAGGTTGATAGCAATCAATCGAAGACTATCTGGGACCGATTTACCGCATGCGTCTTATTTTTTTTGCATGTAAAATCGACATAATTTACTGGCTCGCTCATAGGAGCAGTAATTCGACTCGTGAATTCAATTTTCAAAGCAATTGTTCCAAATTATTGGCTACCTGAACTAAATACCAGCAAACCATCACATCTTGGACCTACGTCGAGTTGAGAAGTATAGAACAACAGTGAAAATATTTTAGTCACTTCGTACAGGTAGAGGCATTATCATTATCATCATCGTCATCTTCAACGTTCTTTAATTTGTTGTTGTTCCTTTATTTATTTCTGTTATTTTTTTTCCATTTGGTTCTTTTTATGTTCAGTTGTTCGGTTGACGGTTGGTACTTGCAGTAGTGGTAGTGGTAGTGCTGGTGTGTACCTTAAAATTCTTCAAGTTGCTTACTTTAATCTTGGAAAACCAGAAACTCAACAAAGAAGGTAGTGTAGTAAGAGAAAAGGTAAAGGTAGATGGTTGCCTTTCTTCGATCTACACCAGGTAAGTATAAAGTACTCGATGGAAAAAAGTCCATGATTCTGGAGCCGGTTTGGACCGCCAAAGATTTTTTTTTGGTTGTTGTCTTCTTGACTCTTTGTTTTGTTGTTTCTTTTTATTTGTTGGATTGTTTTTGTTGTTCTTTTTTACCTTGCTCTTCCTTCTTGCATATACAGCGGACGGAGATAGCTGCCGTGGCTGTGGCTTTACCACCAGCAGTCTACCGAGCAGGAGCAAAATGTTATAGTTTTGACTTCTGTACCAGTAACTGAATAAAAAAGGTAGTGGCAGTGAATAAAAATTTATGCACGGTGTCAATGAGCTCAGCCTATTAAGAGTTTGATAATGCACTTGTCTGTCTGCCAATATGATGGTGTATGGGAGGAATGGCTATACATCTTCTGGGAAGGATGTCAACCGTGGTAGGTTTGTAGTTTTAAAGATTAAGTAGCTGCCGAGTTTCTTGGGAATTTTGATTTGGGAATCCGGAGCGGTAGGTTTGCCTTCTCTTGTTTCTTTTTGTATGATTTATACAAAAAAAGAAGATCACTTCTGTATTGTAATCAATCATGAGTGGTAGTCCTTTGAGGTTGCACAATGTTATTGAGGGCTTTGTGTTGGCTGTCTGATGTTTAAAAATAAATATCAACTGCATTGTCAATTAAAACATGTTTATTTAATACTAAGATTTATTTATTTTTCTTGTTATTTGAATTCATTGGCTTGGCAGTGCTGACTACTGTTATCCAATACGTATTTTTTTTGTTTTAAAATTAGGTAGTCACCCTAAATACCTACAGTTTTTTGACATAAAAAAGTAAAAAGTTGGGAACACTGGTAAATCATTTAAAATTAATGCATTTCGGGGCCATTTAAAAAAAAAAATTGGTAATAAAATTTGGTGTTGAACAATTGCAAAATCAATAATTGTGTTGTATTGTTTTGTTTTTGTATTGTTTTATTGCGACCATCATAAAAGGTATATCTACCTACGACCAGAGACTTGTGGAAATGTATTCTTTTATAAGAGTTACGGAAAACTGTTGCATATTTCGTATGAACAGATAAAAAAAATGCCTTCCCTCCTCCTTAAAATGATGAAAATTGTCTCCCTTCCTCCTTAAAATGATGAATATTGGAAAATGGAATAGGTAGGTACCTATTTTAAATGCAATAAATACATACATTTTTGAACAATATTGGGAACAGTTCTTTTTTAGGAGTGTTATAAATTTGGCGCAGGCGGCGCGCATAGGAATTTGGGGACTACATACAGTACAGAATGGTTTAGAACATGTTTGACAGAAGTGTACTGTCAAGGTGCCAGAAATTATTACAGGGAATGCCAACGAACAATGAAAACATTTGATAAAGAAGAAGGCATCGAAAATGCCCAAACTATACCAAATGTTCTGCATTTTAGACAATTCCGCAAAAAAAGACGAAAAGTAGAGATTTGAAGCTTCTGTCTGTAGTCCATAAATAAGTAAAAGAAACCATCGTCAACTGGGAGCTGTCAAATAGAGTCTTGTTTTGAAAGCTGCCCGAAATATTACTGGTTTTAAAAGCATGGAAGGTGGCAGTAGTGATCAAAAAGTATAAAATTGTTTTATTATTACGAATATTCCCAAAATAAAATAACACGTAGAAAGCGTGAGATAAGTTGGTACTCCATTTCGATATATGCTGTTATGATAAACTTTTTGTGTTGTCAAATTCGATTTTTATTTAATTAAATAGCGTCGTGACCAAAGCAGAAGTTTTTAACCAGTTTTGACTTCTGACTGGAATCAGAGATGTCAGACGAAAGAAGCCTTTCGTGTGTGAAAGGCTTCTTTTGGACTTTGTGAAACCTACAGAGCTCGCAGAAATATCAGTCTCTTCAAATTCAGAGACGTATTTTCTGAGAATTTCCCAATTGAAATTGACTAACGGCCATATTATTCACTCCGGGTGTAGATAACTCAGTTTTAAGTTTATTTTACACCCGTGCATTAATCCCACAATAAACGTACGTAATGTCAAATTTCACAAATAATGACATTTGGTTTTTATTGTTTATCATTTTTTTTTTTGGAAATTATCCGCATTTGAGCAAGGTTCACCATTAAATGCAAATGAAGCTCATGTGGAACATAGTGGCGATGATGTGGCCCATGCCGATACAGACGAAGTTCGAAAAGTATGAAAGTCTCTGACGCAGTTCGGTAATATCACAAATGAAATCCATTTTTTTTGAGCGTCTTGATAGGATCTTTTTTTATTTTGTATCACTTATTTCCTGCCTCCTGCGAGCAAAGAAATGTCAAAAAATTGTGGATATTATGAAATTGGGTTTTAACCCGAGTTAAAGTACTTTAACTGGTCTCTATAGTGCAGTTTAAATTAAATCGGGTTAAACGCTGTCAAGTTTAAAAAAACTCGGTTTATGTTTGGGTTTAACGACTGAATAGTATGGACTTGGGTTTAATTTTTGGGTTAAACTCACTTAAATCCGGGTGTAACCTTTAACCCGGATTAAAGGGAGTGAATAATACGGTCGTAAGTATCATTCCGAGCTAAAATATTTATGCGCTCACAATTTCCCTCATAACTAATGTAGACACTATGAACTTTTAACTTGATTACTACATTTCGAACAGATACAGGAAATTTCAAACATCTTCTGAATCTGTAATTGATATCACTCTATTGTCTTACAAGTTCCCATTCATCCCCTTCATAAAAATGCCGGCAATTTTAGTGCAAACAAATTTCCAAAACGAAGTCTATTACAACTGACAGCCAGGTTGTCTGTCAAATCCTATAAATTAAATACAAAAGAGTTACAGAAGTTAAATGTTCATTTCTGCATCCATGCGAAAGCTGTCAAGTATAAACATTTACATATTTTCTTTGAATAATGTATATTATTTTTTGAATCCGTTCCCGTACTTTGTGGCTTTTTTAGCAATATTTGAAATGCTACGCCGTTTTAAAGTCTATACATTTTTACAAGTCCAAGTTCTACGTCAAAAAATACGAACATTTTAGGTTTGTTCTCATTTTTGTCTGCAAACGTTAAAAGTAGCTAAGAAATATACGAAATATGAGGTTCGTACGGTTAATTTTGCAAACGTAAAATTATCAAAAATTTGCTAAGATATTGTACGAATGCGACCACGTAGGGACGTAGGTACTGAGAAAATTGAAAAAAGTGAGAGAGAAATCCATTTCCCCTCTTTTTATTTTTTCGTAATTTTCTACTCGCCGAATTTCAGCTTACTGAAAAATGAAAAAAATTAAAACTGACAACTAAGTGACAGCTCAAAATTTTGACAAGTCAAACTCTTATTTAAATTTTAAATCTTCAACGATGTCGGCTGAAAAATTTGTGGTGGAATGTTTTCCTAGAACTTATCAGCGCATTCAAAATGGTAAGTTTAATAGATATTTAGATTTTAAAAAAATGCAATTCCAACTTATTTTGTAGATGCTGCATTTAAAGAGAATATTGCTCAACTTTAGAACCATAGGAATGCGAAACACAAGACTTTGTTCCAATTGAAATTGATGGAAAGTATGGAAGACTTTTGGTAAGATCCCGATGATTTCTACTTCTCATCGGTAAACGAAAGTACGAATATTTGACATTTTTCATTTTTCTATGCTGAAAGTACGCGAACGAACCTATGGTAATAGGAAAAAAAAAAAGAAGAATGCATGAAAATACTCTTTAGGTTTGTTCGACGTGGCTAGCACTAGTGCCCATTAGTGAGCACTGACAACTGACAAGTGTCAGCCAATTTTCCCACCTGTCCAAAACCCTGTATAACCCTGAAAAAATTCGGCTACTACATGGAACACAAAATGTGCTGCCCTGAAGATTTACATTGAAAAATGAATGACAGCGCGCAAAATGACAGCGAATCTCAGCACTGAATTCTTGCCCCGACAAATTAGCTGGGGTCAGTTTATGGCACAACTAGGGCGTCCTAGAAGTAGTGTCGAATGCAGGTTTTCAGCACCAGGGCGAGTTGAGTGCTATATCGAACACATTAGGGTTAACCCAGTGCGCATTGGGGCCCACATCGAACAAACCTTTTGATTCGCCCTCTACTTGAAAAGTGAGGTGATAAAATTTGGTTGTCAAATACGTATAAAAGTATGACACGATTACTCCCAGGCGGATAGTAGCTCTTCTGTGTGTTTCTTACTCATGTTTTCTGTCAAATACGCCTTTTTTATTTGTTCGTAACCTCAAAAGCCTTGTAGTTGACTGAATGATTCTAAAAACAAGATCCGATAAATCATTTTGGCATATGGCCTAGGAATGCCTCTCAAAGATGTTATCTACGGTATAAAAAAAATGCAAATTTAACTTCCCAACTACGCGCCCTTGGTAGCAAAAGCAATTATTCCACTTTCCAAATTGTAGTTTTATTTTTTTCCTACACTCCACCTGAATACGATAAAGTCAGTAGATCAACTCAGTTACAGTTGGTCATTCATTTGACAACATAAAATCATTAATGGACTGGACTTGGTATTCAAATTTGACAGAAAATGCTTTCCAAAATAAACATAAGCGGGTGTCACCAAAAAAAATTGATTTTGTTTTTTTGTTTATGCAAGGAGTGCTCCACTAATTTTAATTACATGAATTACTTGCATTTATTTTGTTTGTTTAAAGCTTTCTAGGTGTATACGCATTTGGTATATTATGTGGTATACAAATAATCAACATAATCTATACTATATAGACAATATCATTTATAATTTTTTTTTGTGGAACAATAGGTATATATTATTTTTCCTAACTTTTGATAACTTAGTTAAACATTTACTATATGATAATAACACATCGAGGCATTAAAAAAAATACATTGTACAATTTCTAACTAATTAAATGTATACATAAATATTTGCATAAGACATTTTGTTACCAGGACAAAGGACGGACCCTCCTGGATTATTTTTATTGACCGATTGGTCCTTTTGTTTAGAGCAATTTTTCTGTGTTTATTTATCGTTATATATATGATTTCGCGCTACTCATCGATTTAACGTTTTGTTTTAGTAAAAATATTTAATTTCTTGGCTTTTAGTTAATTTTTGGATTTTTTTCCAACACTTTGTACAATGCTTGTTCATTATTTTTGACAAATTTACATACACACACATGGATAAGTATAATTAAGTAACAATGACACAACAACTAGATGGATGACTTCATGCGAAGCTCCTAACGTACGCCTGCTTCGTGAATAGACTCGCTTCCGTCTTAGGAGTAAATGGCCTTGCTGATACTGCGCCGTTTCTTTTTGTGGGGCTTGCCTTTGACCGCTAGTTACCCGGTTTTGATCCATCGATCTATGGAATACTCCAAAGCCGATATCCAACTGAAAAGAGTGAAATGCTGGTCGTAACATTTATGCAAATGGTGGCGTGTATCTTACCGCTTCTTGTCCATCTCGGACTCGGTACTGAAGTAATAGTGACGGAGTTTTGACTCTGGTGGGATAATTTCAAACGAGTTCTTGCGGCCAGACGAATTTGTTGACATTGACGCTACCTTGTAGCCCTGCAGACATGCCATACCTGCAAAGAGTATTTAGTGAGTATCTACCCTAACCTCTGAATCGGGGTGTAAAAATACCGAAAGCAACTTTGCTGTTTGCATCTTGATAGAAGTACAGGCAGGCGTCCTTGAGTACGCAGTACCTCTTGGACCAGCCACACCAACGTGAACCCAACTTCATAAGGTAACCGAAACAATCGGGCCGATCAATTCCGCTGGGCGGGAGTTTTAAATTCCTGGAGCTGAAATTCGAGTTTGTTTGATTTAAATGTGCAAATTATGTCTGTCACTTTACCTCATATCTAACCATGGATCGCCCTGGGAGGCTGAATGCCGCATAACTGCTACCCAGCGGCTCAAAAGGTCGTCTGTGTCTGCCGCTAGGTACATGGGAATTCCCTCGCCCGAATCGATCTTAAATGCAAACGGCTTTCCGATGGTGGTGTCGCAACGCTCAACGGAGTGCTTGGCCAGGATGATGGCTCCCACGGGTTGGGTGTCCTAAAAGGTTGAAATTTGGAATTTTAAAAAATACTTTTGTACTGGGGGACACTTAAAACGTTGAAGTTGAAGTTTGGTATTTAAAAATTATATTCGACACTTACATCTTCAGTCTTGTAATAGTATAAGCAATGGTCCGGTCGCAGGCAAAACCATCTCCTCACCCACTTCTTTGGGTTGGGGATGCCCTTGGCATGGCCACTTTGTCGCCACAAATAGCCCTTATGAATGATGGGACTCGGGGAATCTTGTTTCTCGTTCATCAGCACTCCAATGGTGCGAGCCACCTCCAGTTCGAGTGTTTCGCATCCTGCGTGCGCGATTTTCACCACCTCCGTGTGGTGTTTGTCCAACACAGACACCCCGTTCACAGAAATTATAATGTCACCCACTTCCAGGCCTGAACTCTCTGCAGGTGTGTCCGGTTCGATGGCGGCCACCACAACGGGCTTCGAGCCGTGTATCCTGAATCCGAATTCGCCCGAATCGCTCTTGACAACAATCGTCTTGTCGATTTCTGAAAATATTCAATGAATTTAAAAACACAGCCAGAAACCGTTTACTTTATGCAATAAGAAAAGTTTTGGGGAAGTACCATTCGCCTTGTTGCTTAACTTAGACAACGCCTGGCCCTCTCGCGCCCATACCAACAGCATGAGCTTTAAAATTTCCTCCAACTTCCCTCGCAGTGGTTCGGTAGCAGAATTTCCCAAAATAAGGTCTACGGAAATTGCATCACAGTCGTTATGGATTTGAAAAACGAAACCCTCTACAGGGGGTTGACAACATACCCAACATCTTGATCGACGGCAGACTTAAGAGTGCATAACTTTTCCAACTATCTCAGTACGAGGTGAAAGAAGTACACGTGGTATTATTAGACAGTGCGCGTCGACCGCTAGACTATTATTAGAAAATGGAACTGAAAAACTCTTCCTCTCGAATTTACACTCTGCCCGATTGTTCGCAGTGCGTGATCTTCACCCATCGGCCTATTCTTATCAACTGCTGCAGCCGCCGAAAATAGAGAGTTTTCAGTTTCAGTCAGACGTATACAGTTTTTGAAAACATGCGAGAGCGCGTAGAGTGCGTGAGAGAACTGCTGCTCAAGGTAATTACGAAATAGGGCCATGTTAATGTATTTCTGTACTATTTGCCTACGAGAATGTACTCGAGTCCATTCATGAGTCAAGATGTTTTTATAACTGACCTGCAGGCCGATTTGCAAGTGATTGCAATTGTTTAGGGTCCCAGGCTTTCCGGGTCAATAAAAGTAGTTGTATCTTGATTTGTGCGCCATCACTGATAGTCTAAATCTAAGCAATGACGACATTTCGTATTTTGGCGCCTAAGCAAAAATAGCGTTTTTGAAATTCTGTTTATAAATTTGATTCCATGAACATGACCTTAAGATCAAATTGGCTTTGTAGATATAACTGGCCATATCAGCTGCTGGAAGTCAAACTGATGATGACAATCTTATATACTTCCAGCAAATATCGGGAATGATAGTGAGTTTTTGATAATCGGCATAAAAATAACACACAACAGTGGGATGGTTTTATTTTTAACTGGCGTATTCTTCATACTTGTACACGTATCAAGTTTAAATTAAAACTTTTGTTTGATTTTAAGTGTGAAATAATAATCTATTGTGACCTACAAAATAAGGTGAAGGCTTAACGTTATTATAGGTATGTAAGCAGGGCCGGACCAACCGTATATGCAATGTCTGCAGATGCACAGGGCGCCAAGTTCTGGGGGCGCATTGCTAAGAAAGAAAAATTAATTCTATCTTGCTCCAACAAATACTATCACTTGCGTTTAAAAAAAAAAATTCTTGTTGAAATAAGCCCAAAATATCAACAACTACCATACCTGTGCTGAATTATTTCTTGCAAATTAACTTACATCACTTGCAATGTTGCAACTTCATGGAGAATCCAACTCAAAATACCGCTAAATAAAAAATCGCACTAGACCTATGCAAGTTCATTTCTTACCTTAAGAATAAGGCGAAGGCTTGTTGAAGCTTGTTGAAAAAGGGCGCGTTTAAGAAATCTTGCACAGGGCGCTAGTTGGCTGAAGCCGGCACTATATGTAGGGTCGATGATATATTTAGGAGGAGTGCAATTTTCGCAGTCCTCTACAAAAAGTGCAGCGAAATTGAAAGTGAAATATCTTTTTCGTGGAGAAATGTATGCAGAGTGACTTAGCTCACTTTTCTTTATGAAAATTCACGAAGAATAAAATGGAACAAAATATATTTAAATGTTAAATTTCTCATTTCCTACTTTAATTTTGTTGATATAATTACTGAAACTTAATGTACCTAGTAAAAAAATTAGTTTATCAGAAAACTGCAGCATCAAAATTTTCAGAACTTGTCGTGTAAAGTTTCCTAATGTTTGAGGATTCAAGGACTATTTTTTTAGAGAGAACTTCGAAGAGCAAATAAATCGATTTTTGTATATGAATTGTAGATATACACAAAGCACTGTATTTAATTGATCTTACACCGCCGATTAAAAAAGCCGGTTTTATTCTGTAGGTACATATTTACTTTTCTAAGATCTACGGCTTACAATTCATACAAATGTTATTTCAAAATGTCTTTAATGTCGATGTATTGAATTTTTTATAAAAAGAAACGCGTGAGTTTCAAATGAATAAAAATATAAATAAAGTGCACGACTGGATCGCACGAAACTTTCTGGTTTCTATCATCAGTTTGGTTGGTTTATTTTTTTTATTACTGTTTGTAGGCTATAAAACTAGATTTTTGCGATTGGTGATGCTGGTAGGTGGCTATGACTCGAAGTAGGGTTTGTGATATACCGACATCTTGATATAGGTTTATTATGTAAGAATTCAGAGGTTTGGTTTTGAATTTGCACGTCGATGGACGTGTTTGGGGTTTGCAAATTAAGTGCTGGTTTCTGATAGCGTAAACTCCAATTGGTTGCAATTATTTTAAGGTCAATGATTAATATGGTTGAAAAAAGAAGAAGTGGGAAATATTTGCTAAAAAGGAGTTTCTATTAGTTGTGATTACATATTAACTGGTAGTGCGGTAATGTTTATAAGACGGCATTATTTGCATTTCTCTAAGAAAAACTAAGTACGGGGTTTTATTAACAATACTTATGTTATCGTTAATAAACATTTTAGTCAAAATCTTTGGAGCCGATTTTCGAAAATAATGCGTACAGAATAGTAACAAATATTGCAATGTTTAGTTCGAAGATTAATTTGGCTCAACTATTTAGCTAAAAACTGTGTATAGGGTATTGTTCGAGATGTTAGTATTACTTGGTCTTAAGGATTTATCCAAATCAAAAATGGCGTTTTTGAGATTTGAACAGTTTTCAAAATCAGCGTTTAAGGTGATTCGAATCGAAAATGAAGGACGCAATAATGTTTAAAACATCAATTTTACTTCAAGTATGGCTTTTGGTCAAAGTTGTTTTAGCCGTAGGCCAAGTAAAGAAAACCAAATTCTTAAAATATGTATGCCTTTTTTAAAAAATCCATTATAGAAAATTTAGAAAAAAACTGAGTTGGCTATCATGTTAGGAATGATCGTATTACCTTAAAAATTATTTTTTGTTACAATCGTAGTAACAGTTTTCGTGATAAGGCCAATTTTCAAAAGTACCGTTATTCGATTTTTTAGCGAAAAACTGGGTATGCAGCGTTTTAACCCCACATACATTAGCGCAAGTATACATTTTGGTTAAAATCGTTAGAGCCGTTTTCAAGTAAACCATAATTAACTAAATTCTTAAAAAACAACAAAAATAGTCCGTTAAACGATAATTTAGGGTGAAACTGGGTTTGCTATCATATTAGAAATGACCATATTGGGTATGCAGCCAAGTTAACCTCACCTACATAAGCCCAAATATCAATTTTGGTTGAAATCGTTAGAGCCGTTTTTGAAAAAATCAAACTTGTTTAAAACCGGTATAAAGGAAATACCGTTAATAACAAGGTAAACGTGCAAAAAAAAGTGGCCCCGAACTGAAAGCCCACAAACTCCAAATCCGAAGTTTGAAATAAATCTGTCCAGCCGTTTGCGCTGTGGAGCTCAGGAAAGGACGGACAGAATTGCGAGACCCACTTTTTTGAGTTCCTCTATCATCGTAATGTCAGATTTGATTAAATTCTCGAGTTCGATTTTTTGTACGATTACAATACCTTTCTCTTACTACGTATACGAGAAAGTTAAAAAAAATCCTTACATCTGCGTACCTACCTTGAAACAAAATCACACATTGTACATTTGCTTTCCGCATCAACTAATCAAAAACAATTCAAACCTCCATTTTTTATATTTCAAGTCATTAAGTTCTATATTACACTGAATTTATAAACCAAAAGACTTACCTACCTCAACATGGTAATTATCCACACAATGAGAAGTAGAAGAAAATCGAATAAGTCGATGAAAAGCGTGTTGACTGGTGGAAATATAAAAAGGGAAGTCGGTAGGAATCGGGTATTATGAACGCCACGCCACTGTAAAGCAGCTATTTTCGCTTGACATTGACATTTTGCGGTGAAAATTGTGTATGAAAAATTGGGCACTTTCAAAAACTTGGTCTTTAGTAGATGTAACCTCAATGCAAAAACTAGATTGGTCAGGAACGTCACTTTTCCTACGTCAGCCACATATGCGAACTGTCAAATTAGGGATTAATGGAATTTCTACTCCATTAACCCCTTTCTAATGTCTGAGAAATATACGTAAATTGGGTGAGTAGTTTTGCCGTGATGCCGTAACAAATCCAAACAAACAAACAGAACTATGAACCCTTTGCTTACTTTTAAAGCTTAAACTTTTATTTTGACCCTCTAAAATAAATAGCTTTTGACTTACTGAATGAGTTGGTCTTCTGGCGGTGGTACATCTCCAGGGTGCATCTCCTTTGGACCAGCCTATGCAGGATAACTTGGTACTTTGAATGGAAATTCTTTTCCGATTCAGTGGATCCTCGCCGATCTCGATGGCGATCTAAACAAATTTAAAACGTCAAGAAAATCAATCGGAAATCTCTCATTATGTTTACCAAAAGTCTGATGGTCCAACTGGATCCACACATCGATGTCGGTCAGCCGGGTGTAGTGGCTGTAGTCGTAGCTGCCGCGGTACACACAGTGATCCTTGTCCACAGCAATCGGTTCGTTGGGCAGAACACAAGGGCTCGAACCAGCGGGACGCAATACCGGGGGACTTTGCGAGCTGTTATCCTTGCCACGCTCTTCACTCTGAGGACAAACAAAATATCTGTCACACAGACTACAAACACCCGTTCAAAGCCTACCTTAGCTCGGATGTTTTCCTGGCGACTCTTGTAGTGGCGTCCACGATCGCCATGCCTCTCCTCGGAACGGAATCGCTTGTCCATTTTCTTGTACAGTCGCTGTGAGGTTTTCGTTGTAACCGGTGAGTCTGCAAAATCAGCCGGCGGCTTCACTATGTCCTGCTCATCGTCATCCTGCTCAATGGCCGGTATGGATTCCTGTGACCCAGATGCATTAACAATTTCAACTTCCTTTCCACAATGTAAACAATGTACTTGCTGATCTACTCCTCCATCGCCGGCCTCGCTGTAAAACACCGAATCCGATCCTGGCGACACCGACCGCAGCGACTCGATGGACTTCGCTTTCAGCTGGTTCACAGAGCTGTGTGATTTCGGTGGACTGCTGGAGGTCGTTGCTGCTGGTTCCGCATTGTAGTCGAGGAACTTATCCGTACTCCGTCCGGGCACACTAGTCGCCTTCTGCTTCCGTGGCGTGCACTCTTCTCTCGATGATCGGCGAAACTGTCGTCGTATTTTTGGACGGAACCGCTTCATTTTGCTGGGGCTCGTGCCGTCCACAGCTGTTGCGTTCGCTGCTGCCTGGCTCTCGGGCGTTACTGCAGCTGCCGGCTTCGGAGTGAGAATGGTTTTCTTAATGGGGCTAGTTAGAGCGCGAAGGTTCTCGCGTTCGATGTCCAACTTCATGGAAGTCTTTCGCCTGCGACGTTCTTCTTCTGCTCGATGTCGTCGAAATTTGGACAGTTTCGGATCCTCGTCGTGTGGTGGGCTCTCGTAGTAGCCGGAGGACGAGTATCGCTTTTCGCTGCGTTCATCGTCCGAGACGGACTCGGCCTTCTTCTTAGCAGCTTGTTTGACTGGAATACCTACGGTCTTGACGGGTGACACTGTGACCGCAACGGGAGGGCTTTCTTCCTTCAGCGGGGTTATCGTTGTTGACTGGTTACCTCCGGCGACGTTGTAACTTCCCGAGGAAGTGCTGCAGACCGAGTGGGACGGTGATGCCTTGACCATCACCGCATTCGGCGATACAGGAGACTGGGAGAGCGCTCCGGGCAACTGTTCGTCTATTGTTGGAGCCTCCTCGGACAGGCCATCTCCGCGTGTGGAATACAATGAAGAAGCACTTTCAAAGGACGATCCCTCATGAGTTCGTTCCGTCTGCGAGCTCTGGGCTGAAACTGGAAAAGAGAAAGCGGGTCAGACAACGAGTGCGCCTTCAGTGTGAAAGCACAAGACTACACTGCAAGCAGTTCACCAAACAACAGCAAATACCACCGAATAAGTGGCCTGACAATAGCATCTAAAGCCTAAGGGCTGTAGCTCAACAGAGAAACACAAACATCAATTAGTATGGGGAAAAGTTTGCAAACCTGGTACTTGTGTGGTTGATGACGAGCTTGTCGTAGTCGGTGGAGTCTTTATACCTGGCGTGCGCCTAGAGGTGTCCGTGCACGTGATGTAGTCGTCGGTGTTCGTGCTGCACTCCGAAAGGTCGGTGTTGTTCGTCTTGACTGCCGAGTCCCGCCGACTGTACATGTGGAAATCGGATGGCACCTGACTCGCAACCGTCGCAACAGACGTGTCCAAGAATCTGAAAGAAATTTTATGTGAACTGCGGAAGGGTCCTTCGAGCAGGGCTTACCTATGTGATGGGTAGTCGGAGACTGGCGACAGCGTTTTAGAAAGACGCCTGTTGGCGACGGGTGACTTCTTTGGCGACGGTAGGCCATCTCCTCGAACGGCTATCGATGGTGTGACTGCAATCGATGGGGAAGGAAGCAACCCCGGGACAGTGAGGCTATTGCCAACTGGTTCCTTGACGGCCTTCGAAGTTTGACTGGACACGGGCGGCTTGCCCATGTGCGGAGGAACTAAGTAGGTTGGACTCTGGTCGGACATCTGATCGTCATAGTCCAGGGCGTCGGTGTCTATGGAGCTGCGCTGCTGGTGCTGCAGGAGCAGGTTTTTCCGCTTCGATGACGGAGTCAGGAGATGTGTGGAACCGGTGTCGCTTTGCTCGCGCGGCTCCACAGTGAGAACAGTGACTTGGGAGTCGTTCCACAGTCCGTCGGAGTGGTCCCGCGTTAGATCGTTGGCCAGCGAGTCCGACGACGGATAAGTGGATGTGTTGGCCAGGAGTTCCTCCTGGCAAGGTGACGGCGGAGCAGATTTTGCAAGCCTCACATCGTTGGATGTGCTTTGGTCTTCTAAGCTTATCGATCGCTTGCGGAATCTATCTCTTTTGTTGGTGTTTTGTGAAGGACTCAGACCGATGACGGTGGGCACTGGTTTTGCGTCGCAAATGCCCTCGTCTTTTATTGGAAGATTTTGGTACAGGTAGTCGCCCCCGTCCTCCTCCTCCGCTGTGCTGGACGACTGAAAGCCTTCGCCACTCGTCGAAATCGAGGGCTGATGTGACGAGCGCTGCGCTTCGTGCTTCCGCTGTCTTTCCAACAGAATCTCTCCGTCCGACAGAGTTTTCGTCAGCTTCTTTCGGTTTATCTTTGGACTCGGTTTCGGAGACATGTGCGGTTTGAAGTCAATGAATATCTCCTGTTCCTCCTCGGGCTCAGCCTCATTGTCCGCCGGCTGTGGCCTTGGCGGCTCCGGCATACTTGGCTTGACAACAGCTGTGGTCGTCCCGGGAAATGGAATGATAAATGGCTGCATGGGCATCGACTGGCGGCGGAGTGAGTCCCGCGAAAACGCACCCTCTCCGGGCGGGGCCAACATGGATGAGCGGCGTTGCTCGCTCCACGACTGACGGTGTATTTCCAGCTTCTCCAACAGATCGTCCCCTCTGTACTCCCGAACGGCGTCTCTAAGCAATTCGGGGCACTCGGTTATATGGCGGCATCCGTCTTGAGCGTACATATGCTCGCGACGCGGCAAACTGTGGGTATACGACTCCACGTCCAAACGGTGCTGGCCGCACGCCCGTCGCGGCAGACTGTTGCGTTCGAAATCCACATTCGGACCTTCGTAGTCGGTTGTGCTGTCCGCTTTCGAGGATCCTGGCCCGTAAATGCTCTGCGATGCTTGAATACTTTGGGAGGACGACCTAGATCTAGGAACATTTTGCATTTGATCGTCTATTCGATCGCGAGCGCTGAAGGACAGCGCGGATTCGGTGTCCGTTGCTCTGTAGGAGAACGCGCTGTCATGGGACTGCTTCCGGGGCAAGTCGCGCATGTACAACTCGTTGGAGTCGACTGTCTTCAGATGGGAAGATATGTTTATTGGCGGTGGAGGTTCATAGTACTTGATGTTTTGGTCGTCGCCCATGTTGGCTTGTACTACCATTGATGGTGATCGAGGTGGTTCTTCCGACTGCGTGCGGTGCAACTGCTCGTGATCCATTGTGCTGCAAGAGGGAGGGGTCAGTAAGTAGGTCAAAGCAAATGATTAAGGCTGTCTTACATTTTATTCTTGTCCACTGAGAGATACTCGTTTGGCGGGCCAGTGGCTGCTCTGCCATTGGTCATTTCGGACAGGCTTTTCGTCAGCTTCCTTCCATTTAGAACGCCGTTTGTTTGGGCGCCTTGGGAAACCACTTTCACCTAAAAGAGAGTTGAATACGAGGTAACAATTTGAAGCTTATTGATTGACATCCATTCAGGTTTGTTTAAAAGTCAAGGCTGATTTTGTTTTATCAAATCACATGAAAAAGCCCCAAAATACCAAGAAACTCAATCTCGCCGAACCTCTTTGAAGCAAAAGGCACCTCTTTTCTAAGACGGTGGGTTGTAAAGCTTCTAAAGTTGGAATCTAGCTCCCCAAAGCTTTGAAATCTGAGTCAGGGTATTCAAAAACTTATCTACGAAAGACTTAGATGCCTGCTCAGAGAGAGTGTGATGTCAAAATAGGATGTCATCAATTGACACTTTAGTGAATATTCGACTCATTTAAAAAAATAATTTTTAGTTGTCCTGTTTCATCTGTAGGAGGTTTTAGTGGACCCTTTATAGCACCCGGCCTACTAGCTGAGGGGAATGTCTAGATTCAATTACGTTAGGCCAACCTACAAAGGATGCCTAACTAATGAAACGTACAAAAACGTTTGAAAGTTTTACAGAATGTCAAACGCTTGGCTTGTATTAGCATCAAGCCTGCTTAAACGTCTTCCTCTAGACATCGTCAGTAAGGAACACGCCGCAAATGCGGCAATCAGACTAAGGGAAGGGAGGCACTGGAGAGAACAATCAACTGGTCAGCATCTTCCGGACAACTAGTGCCTTACCTCTCACCACTGATTGCCTGCCTACGAAAATAGACTTCGAAAAAGGCTTCAAAATTGAAATACCGGTCAGATCCCAATGGGACTCACTGAATGTCCTACACGAAGGAGCACTGTCAATATTCACAGACGGTTCCAAAACAGCAGATGGAGTCGGAGCCGGGGCATTTTCAGAAGAACTGAACCTGGGCCTATCCTTCTCCCTCCCAAAGCACTGTAGTGTTTTTCAAGCCGAAATCACAGCTATTCGTCAAGCCACAGCGTGGCTGTCGATTAATACAGTATCACGTAGGGATATAGTTATATACATAGACAGCCAGGCTGCCATTAGATCCCTAGTATCCAGTGTTTTAAGATCTAAGGCGGTGGAAGATTGTCGCATATCTCTCAACGAGATAGCTAAACAGAACAACCTCATCCTTTGCTGGGTTCCGGAAAACAGTGATATTTCGGGGAACTGTCAAATTGGCGAGAAAAGGCTCTTTCGGCGTTGATAGTGTCAGTCTGCACAACTCATTCACGCGGACGCAGGTAAAGCAAGTCAACTAGGATACTGCGACGTTGCTAGGCTTACTTGGCCAACCCTGGACACTAAAACAACCAAGGCGCTTCTGCGACTCAACAGATCTAGTATCTCGCTAGTCGCTAATGTCATTACCGGGCATTGTATTCTGGGTAGACACGCGTGTAGACTCGGAATGACTTTTGCAGAAGCTGCATAGATGAGGAGGAAGATGAGTCTGTCACCCAGCTCCTCTGCAGCTGCCCCGCTCTATCCAGTTTAAGGAGGGCTTACTTAGGTAACTTAGCAAATGGTTTATATGAGTAACCGGTTAAGGAACCCCCAACACCAGTGGTATGCACATGCAAAATCGGCCGACTTACGGCCTAAATGTTTCTCTCAACGAGAGCCACTTTAACATAATATAACATAACATTTACAGAATTTCGACCCTGGCTTTGGAAAGCTATTGCTGATTCAGTTTGGTAAAACCAGGCTCAAAACTACTAGGGCTGAATTGAGCCCCTCTACATGAGAAGCTTGTCTGTTTGTAGGTGGATTTCTTCACGCATCACGTAAAAACTGCTCGGAGTAGAACAAAGTAGCTCGGCACGTAAATTGAAATTATAAAAATTCGCAACAAAAATGGTGAAAATTTTGCAGTCACAGTTCGCAAAACTGATGAGGCCCATTTCCACCTCGGTGGCTACGTCAACAGGCAAAATTGTCGCATCTGAGGCTCGGAAAACCTAAGAGTTATTGTTGAGAAGCCTCTCCATCCTCAACGTGTGACTGTTTGTTGCGGTTTATGGTCCGGCGGGGTCATTGGACCTTATAAAAATAAAATAAATATTTTGGCGCGACAGGTCTATGGGACCCAATGCCTAGCTTCTCGCAACCATTCGCTTTGTGTGGGTTTTTAATTTTTGGGACGAATGGAAGGGATCTACAATTTTACGCCGAGTCCAAACGGCTAATTGAGAAGCTCATTCATGACAGTTTGACTCTCGGATGTTTGTCAGACGTTCGCGAGAGGTGGCGCAGTGGAAAAAAAAAAAAAACCTTAAGATGTAATTTGGCCCTATCGGGCCAAACATAACATAACATAACATTTTACAGAATGTCGACCTTGGTTTTAGAAAGCTATTGCTGATTCAGTTTGGCAAAACCAGGCTCAAAACTACTAGGGCTGCAATAAGTCCCTCTACATGAGATGGAGAAGCTTGTCTGTTTGTAGGTGGATTCGTTCACGCATCAGGTAAAAACTGCTCCCCCTTTACTTATGGATTTTTCAGAAAAAACATAGTGCCTTATATAGAGCGACTTTTAGTTTTTATTTCAATGCAATCGGCCAACTGCAGCTTGAGATTTCGGCTTTCAAGTTTCTTTCGCTCGGAGTTGTAAACGCGTTGGCTGGTGGCAAACATTTAACGCTTTGTTTTCTGTTCAATGAAAGGGCAGACGTTCTGGCAAAAGAAGGAGCTGAGCTCCCACTTCATACAACGATTGAGGGTATAAGACCACCTATGGCCGTCTTCGAAAAAGTCTTAAATAAAGCGACAACAAGATGGTCACAATTAGAAGGACATAAGGTTTCAGAGGCACTTTGGCCTATTTTTAAGAGGAGGAAGACTGAACAATTAATCAATTTCAGCAGAACAAAGTTGAGAACAATGATAGGAATACTCTCCGGGCTCTCCCCTTTTTAGGAAGCATGCCGTGAGACTAGGCCTAGCTAATACGGATACATGCAGGTACTGTGAGGGCCTACAGGTCACATTCACACCTTTCTTTGTGAATGTCAAGCAATTGCTTGGAGTAGAAGAAAGTATGGAGTATGGCATGTAAATTGAAATTATAAAAATTCGCAACAATTATGGTGAAAATTTTGCAGTCACAGTTCGCAAAACTAAAGCATTTTTGATAAGGCCCATTTCCACCTCGGTGGCTACGTCAACAAGCAAAATTGTCGCATCTGGGGCTCGGAAAACCTAAGAGTTATTGTTGAGAAGCCTCTCCATCCTCAACGCGTGACTGTTTGTTGCGGTTTATGGTCCGGCGGGGTCATTGGACCTTACTTTTTCGAAAATGAGGTTGGATCAACAGTTACGGTGAATGGATTGCGCTATCGAGAGATGATTAATGATTTTTTATGGCCGGAGTTGGATGATATTGATCTGGACAACGTTTACTTTCAACAAGACAGCGCTACGTGCCACACAAGCAACGAAACCTTTGACCGTGTTATCTCTCGAAGAAGTGATCACAATTGGCCACCGAGATCTTGTGATTTAACACCTTGCGACTTCTTCTTTTGAGGCCACATGAAAGATAAGGTCTAACAGCCCAGCGTCGATTCAAGATCTCAAAGATGGAATTCGTGAGTCTATCGAGGACATAGGGCAGCCACTTTGCGATTTTGTTGTGGAAAATTTCATGAAAAGGACATAGGCCTGTAGGCGTGGTCGTGGTGGCCATTTGGCTGATGTTGTTTTTCATTATTAAGGGCATACCTTACTCTTTATTATGAAATAAATATCCGATCATTCATCTCAAAAAATAACACTGTTCTTTGAATATCAAAATAACACCTCTTATTGGAAAACCCTTTAGTTTTGAGGATTGCTCATGCTTAGGACTACACAAAGAGGCGGCTTATAGCTAAAATGAATCAGGGATCAAAAAAGTATAATGCATTTTTTTGGTCTATAGTCCCATAAGCCGTTGTGGAGTTGGATCCGTGCATTTAACTCGAAAAGAGGCAACATTTCATATAGACATGTGTATTTAAGTCAGGTTTAGCTGTCTTAAGCGATAGGATAGATTAATTTTAAGTACGCCTAAACCTTCCCTAAGGAATTAAAATTATAACAGTAAAAACTGCATCGAAATCGGTTCACTGGTTCTCAATATTAGCGGCAACGACTTGCCGCTTGCAATATTGTGGATCTGAACCAGCCAAGTCTTTTGGAGCAATAATTATAAGTATAACGGATATGTAAATGTGACATCTTGTATCACGAGAAAGGTAAAAATATTTTTAGCAGATTCCAGGATACCTGTCCAACCAAACAAGACCCC
Source organism: Cheilosia pagana (assembly GCA_936431705.1). Classification (NCBI taxonomy): domain Eukaryota; kingdom Metazoa; phylum Arthropoda; class Insecta; order Diptera; family Syrphidae; genus Cheilosia; species Cheilosia pagana. Next base: position 51,042,680 of record OW386170.1, on the reverse strand, counting down.
GCACTGCACTGAAACCAGTTACCTATACCTACAACTATCGGAGATGACTGCGATCTTTTCTGTTACGTATACCTACAAGATAGAGGACACTTGTTGACAAAAATTCGCTCGTGGACGCATATTCGAACGCAGCACCTTGTTTTTGAAGGACACGCGGCTCAGTTGTGAGTAAGCCGACTAAAAGTTTTAAGGCTCTACGTCCGAAAAGCAAAAACTACGTCTTAAAATGATCCCGAATGTGGTCCTTTTTGAGATCGCTGCATAGAACGTTCGCACCACTTTTGTCACCCAAAATTTTAAAACGAAAATATTCGAATCGTCACCTGTAACCTGTTTGGACAGCCATATGACAGCCCTGTGATTATCTAAACTTACAACCTCAATAAATCGATTCAAACTCACCCTGTGCACAGTCCGAGGGCTCAAGGCCAGTTTGTAAGGGACTCCCTCCTTCTTGGCCGCCGCATAGCATTCGGTTTGTGTTGCCTGAGTCTTCATGGCGTTTCGCTTAATTTTCTCCACCAGGACAACTTCCGCGGCCGCTGGCGACTTTTGTCCGCCCAAGCCACTTCCGCCTGCTCCGGTAAACTCACTAACTGCAGCTCGATTGGCTTGCATCAATGCAATCAAGTCCTCGCTAGCCGGGAGCGGAGGTGCCGCCATCTCATGCTGATGCATCGGTATGAGTATATTTGGATGATGGATGTGGTAAGCCGGTTGCTGAATTATTTGCGTGTGTTGATGCGGATGTGGCAGCATGTGGTGATGCGAAGTCCTGGTAACAAATGCGGCCTGGTGTTGCGGCTCGTAAATAGGTCCCGTATTGATGATGGGCTTCTTTCCGCCGATCAGTCGCTCCTGGCTTCTGGCCGCCTTCATCCGTCCCGACGAACGCAGCCCGAGGGACGCCTCATCGAACGAGGTCAGTGTGTGCGATCTGGCAAAGCTGACATGTTTCGTCCTTAAACGACATTTGATTAGTGAAAGTGGAATAAATCTTTGCCGGGGGGGGGGTTTACCTGGGGGTTGGTGGTCCACTAGGGGCGTTTGTTGGTGGGGGAGGAGGTGGTGGGAGACCAACATGCGCTGGACATCGATACACACTGTCAAAATGGAATCAACTTATTATGAATGCCAACTATAGGTGAAACAAAAATTCTCGGGAACACTCAACCTAACCCTATATACTTATTGCGGGAGATCTCTCCGCATCATGTGTATATACATGTGGGTGCTATTCAAATATACCGGGGCATGGTTTGGCAAAAAGCAAAACTGTCTCTAACCGAACTGTACATACCACGTAATGTGTTCTGAATTCTGGCCCAAGTACGGCGGCTGATTGTAGCCCCTCACAATAAAGGCTTCTTGCTGGAAGCTGGATTCCGGCAATGACAAATTTTATAACAAATTCTGTATTGATAGTAGGTATGCGGTAAAACATAAGAGAGAAAAAAAGCTAAGCAATTCGGCTCTTAACAGACTCGCAGTCGAGTCTTTCAAGGCAAGCAGCGAGAAGGGATTACAGGAGGCGCTCATGCCACACTCTCTACTATTGGTGGCTGTATCTACTGCGGGATTGGGGTTTTTAAAAATGTTTAGGCGGAACAACGTTGGACAACAAATACACCAAGAAGCTTCTATACAAACCCCAGGTCCTTTGATCGCAAGTTGCTGTCGTCCATTTGGGTTTCCGGCTCTATCCACGAGTACCGGGAGGGCGGGGGGTTGTCGGTGCCGCATTTGGCTGTTATCAGTATCGAAGCCGGTTGGCGTCGAAAATAGGAACTGTCAAGGTCGTCTTCGTGCGGTTTTGGTTCTTGTTGGCCACAGTGATGATGGTAGCTGCAAAAACGGCGTCTTTTTTATTTTATACACGTGAAAATATTTGCTCACCGTGGATATTTATAGAACGGCGCGTAATCGGCTATGTTCTCGTCGGACGGCGCTCTGCGCCCCACACACACGCCCAGAAACGACTGCGGTGTTCCTCTGCTTGAAAAACAGCCGAAAAATCGCTCCCGCCGCGGTCGTTCGATGGTGTTCAGTTGTCTATCCGTCAGGCAGTACTTGAAAAAAAAACAATATTTCGAAAAATTTCATTCAAGGAACTATTTTTCATGCGGCAAACCTGCTCTCGAATATCGCCCTTTGAGTATACGGACGCCTTGGGGTACAAGTCCGACGGGGACGGATTTCGTGTTCTTCGCCTGCCCATATTTTCGTCCTCAGAATCATAGCATCTCTCCACTTGATACGCGTTCGACTGCAAAATTCGAAAGAATACATTTCACTGCGCTGCACAAGGCGGACCCCGCACTCAACACCTACCTTTGCGGATGTTTCAATATTCCCTAGCGAGATGGCATGATGCAGCCCTAAAAGTATAAAAGACAATTTTTCAACAATTCAATTTGAAAAAACAATCGATAAGATTCAAATGGGGGGATCTTAATTGAGGTTAATAGAGCACAAGATGGGTCGGGTCCACTCCACAGTCCACTAGTCCGCTATACGAATGACGTCATTGCACTTTCTTGCATTAGACTTTATCGCTTTATCGCTGTACGCACACACACACACACAAAGGTGGTTCATAAATAAAACATGTTTACTTTGAAAAGTGTTTACTTGGAGATTCGTCTAAAAATACCAACAGAAATTAATAGAAAACGCTGGAAAACCGCCGAGCACCTCTTACACTATTTATAGTCCCGAAATTAAATGAGAAAAACAATAAACTTTTGTTTGACACATAGCACAACACACAAGTAGTGTAACAACAGTTGGGGAGAGCGAGCGAAACTCCTGCCTGCATACAGCAAAGGAGCGTGGTACGCGTGTGCGAGGCGGGGATGCTGCAAAGAGCCATCAAACAGTCAAGCATCCCCTCTTGTTCACAGATACAGCTGATTTATCAGGGGAGCTCTCTATCTCTATACCCTTAGAATATTCTTCGTAGCCACGAACGGAAAAAAAATATCTTCCTTATGCATTGTTGATTGAAAACGGGCAAAACGCGAAAACTTAAATCTATTAAACACTTTTGAGTTTGCAAGCGATTTCTTGTGCAAGCGATTTCTTGTACTCACCATTCGAATGTATAGTTGTAGTAGTCATGTCTGAAGTCCACTTCAATATTTCAATCCCAACGAATTTAGATTATAGAAGTTGAAAAGTTTGTTTAAAGATTCGAAGCTAGTTAGAGTTGGAGTGGTGAAATTCGCGGAAGCATTGCGTGCGGTCGAGAGGAAAAAACCAAAACTTTTCTAAAACACTTGAACCTCGACCAATGATCCTTTACGTAATGTAAATCCCTTTCGCTGGTACAGATACGATGCCCGAGACGAGTCGCGAAAAGTCGTCCTCAAAACCATACCGCGAATATTTTCACAAATCCAATTATGGAAAAACCTGCAGCCGTGCACGGGAGTTTGGAAAACGCAGAAAAGTTTCAACACAAAAAAGAGGAAAATAGTTTTTTTTTTTTTTTTGCGTGTTCAATGTTCGCAGCAGCCCTTACACCCTTAACGCAAAATCCTCGACACTGAATGAAGTACCATCGAGTCGTCCTTTCATCTCAAGTGCAGCGAAAAGCAGTTAAATATTTTCTTTGGCGAACAGTTTTTGGGAGAGCGCAAACGCTGCTCCAAAGTTTCTCCTCATGGAGGGTGCCGAAATTTTCTATAGGTGTATGGTGTATCCCCCCCGCATTATTGTGTGTGCTGTCAGATGCTGCAGGCAGAAGGCATATGTAGTTCGTCGAGTGGAAAATTGTTATTCGTTGTGTAACCATGGTAATAAAACGTGTCTTCTGCTTGAAATAATTTCCAAGCATCCGCATATGGAGGAAAAAATCCACAACGCTGATACGGCCGCTATCTATATTAAGCCTTGAGTTTAGGAATAGGCCTAACAATACCCTTTGATTAATGTTTTATTCTTTTTTGCCGTGCCTTTTGTATAAATAATGGGAGGATGCACATGGAGATGTTGTATATTTGGACGTTAGGGTCAAGGTTTGTTGCCGGACTTTAAGATTCAATTGCCACGTGTGCAGAGGTGGCTCGAATTGGTTTAGAGATGGCTTCTAGGATGTTTGGATTCTCAACAGGTCACGTCCTCAGAGGTTGTAGCAATCGGCAGCGACTTTAAGAACCTTAAAGCTATAAGTTGAACATTTATTTGTTTGTGAATAAATAACCTGTGGAGATATTGGTCTTTTTAATAAACGAAACGAACATTTTGTGTTTGATTGCTTCCGCTATCGCTTTTTGGGGTACTGCTTAGAGATATTGTTTCTCGTTAATACAGCGGGTGCCTTAGGCAATGGTTTGAATAATTCATTTAGGACTTACAAAGGACTTTTGTTTTAGGATTTGTAAACGAAATAAATAAAAATGGAAAAGAAACGAGAAAAAAACATTCATTGACTGTGTCGGCTTCGATTTCTGGTTTTAATTTTTGACATCTGGATCTGGGGAACAAAACACAGAAAGTGAATGTACTTCCAGCTTTATGATGTTCAAAAAATTTATGTTTTCTTGACAGTGGGTTATCCGCAATAATTGTTATCCTTTTTTGAAGATATTCCCCAAAACTTCTTAGGTCGTGTGTCGATTGTGCTAAATTATTGGGAACGTTTTAAAATATAGTTAACAGCTGGCTGATTTTATGGGTGTCCTGTCAGTTTTGGTTGACCTATATCAGTCACATGAACATTTTTTCGGTTGACGTTTAACCAACCAACCGACTAAAGTGACAGTTCCAACTAACTAAGGTGACAGATCATATATGTGGCTGACGTAGGAAAAGTGACCAAGATTATTTATATCATGAAGGAGCTTCTCAAGTAGCTGTTCGGACTCATCATAGAACTAGGTCTAGGGTACACAAACCTTTTAAGCCAACTATTTACCTACTTATTTTTACATTATCTTCGGATAATTTTCTAAGTGTTGAAGCGATAAATTCACCAATCACAAATTTTAGAACAGAGATATCTCTAGTTTCACTCTTTTAATCATTTTTTCCCCGATCGTTTACCAGTAGCGAAAATTTAAATAGTATTAGCAAACCAAAATATCAATTAATATTTAATCGTTAATTTTAATTGCAAAAAAAACAAAAAATAAGTGAAATGAAATAAACTAAAACTATTGTTAATTTTATATGAAAAATTTCACCATTAAGAGTTCGTAGACACTAAATGTGATTATTATCGAACTTTTAAAATTTAATCTTTATCTTAATTTACATGGTTTACAGGTTTAGTAGGAAACTAACGCGCAATCGTGGTCAAACTAAGTTTTTCTTAGAACAACGACTCTTGGGAGTACTTGGGCAAAAATTCATTAATGAATGTTTGGTGTAAAGTACAAATAATTAAGCCCCAATATATTTAACTGTGTAGATAAATAAAAAATATTGGAGTCTTTTTCATGTTCATAACTTTTGCGCTGATGACTCGAAGAGTTACTAGTACCGCCCGTGGTCGAAATTCGGCCAATTTTGTCTGTAGATTAAGTAACGAAAGCCAACTTGTTTTTTACATAATTTATTTATTATTTATTTTAATTTGTTTATATGCTAAATCTTAAATCATATACCTTTTCGCTATAAAAAAAGAATGGAAAAGGGCAAAACATGAATGTTCGTTTCCATAGTAACACCTCGCAGATATTTGTGCAATGCCCCTGAAATAATAAAAATGCTTTCGATTAACTGCTAAGCATTTTGTATGGGAAATTCTTAACTTCATTTTACCAGTCTTAATGGCGACATATACCTACGATTTTTTGTTTCTGCACATCTATGGCACAGTACCTTTCGAATGATATAAGTTTCATTCTCCTCATTTCATGATAAATACTTAAAAAGTGAACGGAAACTTTTGATGTTGACGTGTTTATATAATGATATGGAAGGAGAAAAAAGAAAGAATACAAACCAAGTGCTCAAACACTCCTTTCCTTGCTTTACACTTTTTTAGTGGTAGTTAGAATTGAAAAGTAAAAGTTTTAAATCAAAACACCTTTTGTGTGGAAGTCCCTTTTTCGGATTACATTTAAAAAATAACATAAAATCTATTATTCTTGGCAAATATGTCTAAAACCTGTAAAAATCTAAATTCGAAAACTGTTTTCTCATACTGAGAATCATACCGGTTTTTTTCTTAAAGGTTATGGAATTTTGTGCAGCAAAGATATCTCCTTCTTCTTCTTTTATTCCGGTAGCAGCTGCTATTAACAGCAACACTTTAAGTCCTCCTGCAACATAGGACGACAACCAGGTCCTTCCATCTCTCTCTATTTGCAGCTCGATACCTCAGCGTCAGCTGTGTCCACGATCGCAAATCCTGGGACTGAGCTTCATCATAGCAGTTGACCTCCATGTTGTTCTGGGCCTACCAACTCGCCTTACACCTTGAGAATTCCATTGAAAGCACTTCCATCGCCATGCGTGACCACCTCTATGGTCTCCTGTTGTTGGTCAAAGATATCCCTCCTTATAATTTAAGTGTTTTGAATATGCTTTTACCTTTACACTGTAAAAGTCAGTAGAAATTGGAGACGTTTTTTGGATACCCATTTTATGTAAAGCGAAAACTAGATTTGTCTGGACTAATTATACGAATGACTTCAATTGTTATCATATTCTCGTGGTTTATATGGAATTTTGACACTTCGAAATGTCCACTGAGTATGCAGGCAGGATTTTCTTGACTAGATTTGTCGGCTACCCCTCAATAAACGTCAGCTGAAATAATAAGTTTTAGGTCTGTTCCTTTACTTTTGTAGTAAAAATGGAAACGACTGTCAAAATGACAGTGGAGGGGATGAGGTCTCTCTCAGAGAGGGAAACTTACGCAAAAGTTAAGAAACGCTTTTGAAGTCACCTTTGAAAAATGACAGATAGTTCATAAATGTCAAATGTTAAATAGAACAACTAATTCAAACACCTATTTTCAGGCGACTGACAGTAGCTTCAATTCTTACGCAAAGAAATTTGTTGAGTAAAAACTAGTAAGACGGGAAATATCTTGCTCCCTCGAAGCAGCTCTCTTTTACGAATTTTTCGAGTTGAGGAACGACAATTGAGTAAAATGTTTAAGACAATTCGTAAAAATTCGTAAGAGTTAAAAGTAAAGTAGCAGACCTATTTATTCACGTGACCAATCTGGGCCAATAAAAACTGAAATACAGTAAGTCAGTCAGCTGTCAGACTTACTAAATAGTATTGCCCTGAGGTCTTACTCGTAAAGGGACCTGTTTTTTACTTACTTTTTATTAGTATCTTGCAGGCACATCCAGTCTATTCATTTCGTACCGCTTTTCAAAGCACTTTTTGTAGGGGACCCTTCAGCGTTCAAGTCTATTTGATTTTACGAACTCACAATTGAAGTGGGCTATTTGTCAACTGTCAATATCTCAGAATTTCTTTTCAAATTCACTGTTCACAGTGTCAAGTTGCAAAAAAAAATGCGTTGAATGTGTAACCTGTAACTGGGTATTGTGGATGTAGTCCATTCACAATGAAAATGAAACATCCACGATGAACTCAATCAAAAGATGTGCAAACTGTCACCATTTCACCTCGATTTCGAAATAAAAAATCCCCTCTTTCCACAAAGCATGTATTATTTTGATTTCTTTATTTAAAAAAAAAAAACAAGAAGATTGTGATTACATTAACATTGATTTAGCTCCTAAATATGTATATAAAAATCCTATATCGAGTTCTATATACAATACAATTCTAATACTTGAACTTTTCGATATGCCTGATATTGGTGAACACAATTTTATTTATTTAAATCGTTCCGTCCGTTTACCCAACGACTCATTCGCCTATAGGTAACCTTCAATCTTTGGGTGGCATTTCACATACAAAAGACTTAATACTTTTCACTGTGTCAGACTGACGTTGTTATTTGTTCAACAAAATGAACTGGTTTCGACAGGGACTGCGATCGTTGACGATAGACGTTGTAACTTTGACAATTCATGGCGGGACACCGGCAAGCCATCGTCGACAGCCCCTCAGGCACACTGCGACTTTTCGACGAGAGGCGCAACGCTCCAGCTCCGCAATAGTTCCGTGTGAACGAACTGTTTTGGGCAACTGTTTTTGGTCTGAAATGGGGAGATTACATGAAAGTGTTCTTAGGACTGGGGAGAAAGGACCCACCTTTTGGGAGTACATGGCAAGCAGTACTGCTCCGGGTAAGTGCATATACATTGAACACTGCAGGGATTGGTGACGAAAGAGAAGCTCTTCTGCAGTCGCTTCCCCATATGCGCCCCAATGCTGCCGGATCCAAATGTGTACTTCCGTGACTGGTAGCGAGCTTGGTTCTCTCGGTTGGAGGCGCCAGCGCTGCATTTGTGCGGATACATGCTACCTTCATTGTAGCAGTACTGCTGGGAGTAGGGATTAAAATGACTAGTTCCATGATATCTGGAAGCGATATTAGGTACTTGTTGACAATTGTAACAACTCCTCTGCATGAGATTCAAGCAGGCCTGGCAGCCGCATTGGCCCATGCATTTGCATCCACTGCTAGGCAGGTTAAGGTAACTACGATTGATAAGGTCGCCAGTGAAATTACTATTCGCGGTGGAGTACTGCGACCGGAGAGTGCCATTGGTGCAGCCCTTCAGCGTTACACTCTGCCTGGTGCTGGAGTACCCGATGAAGAATATCAAAACGACTGAGATGGCAGCTGCCGCTGAGCAGATGTAGTACCCAGCCCGACCGTACTTCAGCGAGTAGTCGTTTAAGAACATCGTTAGCGGCACGCTGATTATCACAGGCAGGGACTCTGCGCCTCTTATGAGACCTAGCGAAAGTAGAATAATCCATCAAACTGTGCTTCTATGTATTTATTTGTCTTACCCCAGGCTTTTGTAAAATATTTCGCTTTAACTCGCTGTAGGGCCAACATCTTGAATGAGTATCTAAAGCCACCGAATCCGATTCCGTAGATCCAACACAGGACGCACAGTGCCCGAAAGCCCAACACAAACGAAAGAAACAGTATGGACACAGCGACAGCTATCAGGGATGCCTTTTAAAGAAAACAAAAATTGAATACGTGATTGCTGATCGAAGGCTCTCGTACTTACTTGAGAAACAATCTGAACGGATATGAAGGTGTTCTTGATTCTGCAGGACCTCCGTATAATTGAACCGGCAATCACTACACCCACAGTTGTTGAGAGCCCGAGAAACGTCTGCAGCAGAACCAGGTCCTGGATGTCACAACCCTCCTTTGCAGCGTGCAGGGACTAGAAGGAAAGACATTTTAAGCGAATGTTCGAACCAAATGAGTTGCCCGTAATTCAAAATATCTCCAGCCCACTTTAAGAACCATCCGTTCGGATGTCTACACGATGGATGGATGTTTGTAGACGAAAATGCAAAATATGAGGGAAAATGCAATTGGTATTCAAAAGTCAAATGTGACCGTTAATTTTCAAAAAAAAATTTAGGGGCCGGTTATAGCGATACGTAAAATGCAACCGAAAAAAAATTTTGCTTTTTTAGACCACTTAAAGTTAATTCTTGAACTCAATCTTAGTCTTAAAATGTTGCCTATAAATTATAAAGTTAGTTTATCAAAAAAAATTAACAAATTATCTTTACATTTTCGAAAAAATAACATTTATTAATTTTTCTGTACGTACAATTTTTTTCGTTCAGAAAAATAAATTAATTATTTTTCTAGAAAAATTTAACATACTTTTCTTACTTTTTACGATAAACTAACTTGACAATTCCTAAGCAACATTTTAAGACCAAGATTGAGTTCAACCATTAAGTTTAAGTAGTTAAAAAAAGCAAAAGAAAATGTTTACGGTTTGGTTTTTCGTGTCGCTATAACTGCACTCTTAGTTCTAATCTTGATACCTTTTGATGGAGGGCGGAGTCTTTTTGAATTAAGGGCACTTTAAGCGGGCTTCACTTCAATTGAAATATTTGTTTGTCTTAAGAGAGGGTTCAACATTTTCGGTCATGGGCGCATAACGAGCATTCACTTTGACATTTGCCCAACAGGCCAACTTCTCTCTGCTTCTACTAATAACGCCCATTGACTAAAAATTCGATACCCTGTGTAAATTACCATGGAAAATATTGGCGCATATATCCCCAATGCAGACACCGCCGAAGTGATTATGAGCACTCTAACCGTTGTTGACTTTGCTGGCACAAGATCAATGAAGCGCTTCTTCGGACTCTGAACTGCCGTCTTTTTCTCCTTGACCTGTCAATTGGGACACAGTTAAACCACACACATGAAGGTCCCTATAACTCACCTTCTTCCTTTGGTTTTTGAGGTGCTGAATGGCCCTCCGTTGCGGGTGGTACAGCGAAGCAGGCCGGTATAGGAGGCCCATGAAAAAGCTGATCGACACCATGCCGGTTATGACCTGTAGTCCAAGTCTCCAACCCATTTTTCTGCAAAACAAAATCAAACCATCAGAGGGCGCTCAGTTCAAATGGATCTGTGTGCAAAAACTCACCCCACACCTTCCTTCAGAATAACTGAGAAGAGCGCCAGGCCAACCCCTTCGCCGGCCATGGCCACCATTTCGACAAATTGCCGACGTTTTTTAAAGTAATTTCCAATCATTATGATCGACGTTTCCCGCACCATGGAGACCCCAAGCCCCACCAACACTCCTTCAAGGGAAAAATGTGAAAAGGACGTCGAATTAAAAAAGTCACCCAATCTTACCATAGCTGAAGGACATCTGACTCAGCTGGGTGGCGAACGATGTGAAAAGAACACCGAGGGGAAGCACCAGCCCCCCGATAACGGCCAGGAGCCGCGTTGATTTCTTCCTGCAGAAGGCAATCACCACGGGAATGGCTATAGTGGACACCGACCAGCTTAAGGCGCCCAGCCAATCTGAAAGCAAACAAAGACAGTTTTAGGGCTCCTTCGAGTACAGAGAAACTAAGAGCGAACCAATTTCGCTTTTGTGGCCCAGGTGTTGGGTGGCGTAGAACAGCAGCAGCCCGTAGGAGAGCTGCAGCCCCGAGGTCAGCACATGCGCGAGAAACGAGAGGCCGCAAATTATCCAGCCCCACCCGCCGTCCGGGTAGAAGTGCTGCCGGATTGTGGTGGTATCCACGCCAGATCTTCGCAGCGCCGGTACATTCCTATGCAGCACATGGAACTCGCGGTCCAAAAGTCCGGCTGGAAAGGCCGAGTCCTCGTCATCCGTCAGTCTATTCCCTCGTTCGTATCCTGCAAAGGAGTACTGTTAAGCACAAATGGACTCAGCAACTAATAACAAACCTGAATAGCAACTGGGCATCTCTCTGGGCTTCTGCTCCCGCAACCACTGATCGGACACCTTGGCGGCGGCGGTCCCATGACCATGGCACTGACACATAAAGCTGTTGCCGTAATGATTATCGAAAACATTGGATAAGGCTGTGATTGATTGGGAGTGCTGATTCGATAGGTTGCCATTGCCGAAGCTGGGCCTCGACTGCTGCCTCCTAAGGTGGGATGTGGGTGGCAGGGGAACCGCAGCCGGCAGCACAGGATCATCCGAGTGCAGATGATGGCGATGCTGCTGCTGCTGGTTGTTGTAGAAGTTGTATGAGTTGTAGAAGTTACTCATGGCGGCGGGTTTGTGCTGGTGCTGACGACGCAAGTCCAAATGGGACACACTTGGTTCTATATCTAATTTCGATGCCGATGCGATGGAAGACAACCGAGGACACGACTCCCACCATATGATGGGTCTGTTATTAAAACTACAATGACAACAAATGTATCTATTCGTGGTGAGTGCATTAGGAGCAGCAGCACCTTCGGGATGATTGCACGCTGCTGTGGTGGTGGTTGCGGTGGTTGCGCCAGTCAGCGACCGGTTCTTCTCGGGTTGACGAAGGTCGATACTACTGGAACACTGGTTTTGTCACACTGTATTCAATGGCCAATGGTGAGGTGGTTCGATGTAGTAATTGTTGTTGAACTGTTGCCGCCGAAGACTATCGCTTGCACACATGCATTGTGGTCTATTAAACTGATGGTGGTGATGGTAGTTGGTATTGGCTACAATTTGTGTCAGTTGTGGACAACTGTGGGATATGGGATTTTCCGGTGCCGGTTTGTGCTGCCTTTGGTCAAGGGGACATCCGTTCATCGTTTGTGCGGTCGAAAAGTCTATTTTCTCTCTACGATTGCATGTGCACTTTTCAATCATTTTAATTGACTTTTGTTCAAGATGTCCAGTTCATTATCTCTTGCAAGCGAATTTGGTATCTGTGGGGAACAAAATTTTATTTGAGTGCCACATCTATCGATTTTTTTAAAGCAGTTATAATAATAGGAGCTATGTTGATCCTTCTCTCATGCAACAATTGAGCGGGGATAATTCAATTAAGTCACTTATTGACAATGTATATTTTCAAATGTTTCCCCACCACTAGAACTTTTCAAATTGACTTGTAATCTAAGCTGAACCGCACACTGTGTACGTACACAAGCTTCCATGGAAATGCGGGACGAAACAAGGGAAACAATTTCGAAATAGATTATATTTTTGGGGAGATGGCTGCAGGGTATCTATATAAAGAGTTTCCACCTGTGCGTTGGGTGGTTAATGGTTTTGGGGGGTTGCAGCCTCATACCTTTGGGCCTTATCTTTTGAAAGCACGCCATGTCCTGCGATACAATTTCACTTGGGGACAACGCTACATGTAGGTGGATGCCTTTGGGCTTTGTGTAATTGAATGCATATGTAACGGTAGTACATAGGTGGCAAGAACTGGAGGGGGTAGTGTGCAAGATAAAACGCAGAAAAAACCCGCTGAGCACCTCGAAATGGGTAGACCAGAAGAAAGTACATATCTAAATGGTTGTATTTTATAAAGTTTTTTTTTCTAAAGCTAACACATCGGTGGATTTTTTTCATAGTTATTTTAACCAGTGACATCCTTGGTTTATTAGAGGATACGCTTTTTGCTACACCTAGTCCAGTATGAAGTTATACGATGTTTTTCTTAAGCCTTTAATTAAACAAAAAAAAGAGAGTGGGTTTATGACCGTACATTAGGAGTGAAACTTTTCTCGCTAAATGTGGATATATGATTTTATCCCTTCTCGTTACGTGCACCTTAATTCCTCGCGTCTATTCTTCATCCACGCTATCAGACTATGGAACTAACGGGTGATTTTTTAGCTGGTTTGGTTTTGGCAACTCTGGTTTTGACAGCTGACGTGTGTTTAGTACCTTGTGTCACTGTCAAACAGCTTCAGTTTGGTTTGCAATTTAACCATGGATCGTCTTACAAATGAACAACGCTTGCAAATTATTGAATTTTACTATCAAAATTCGTGCTCGGTTCGAAATGTTCATCGCGCGCTGCTTCCATTTTATGGACGAAGCTCATTTTTGGCTCAATGGGCACGTAAATAAGCAGAATTGTCGATTTTGGATTGAATATCAGCCAGAAGCATTGCAAGAGCTACCAATGCATCCAGAAAAAGTCACAGTTTGGTGCGGTTTATGGACGGTGGCATCATTGGACCGTACTTCTTCAAAGATGATGCGAATCGCAGCGTTACTGTCAATGGTGAACGCTACCGAGCGATGATAACAAACTTTTTTTTGCCCGAAATGGAAGTTCTTGACTTGCATGATATGTGGTTTCAACAAGACGGTGCCACATGCCACACAGCACGCGAAACAATGGCGCAATTGCGAGACGAGTTTGGTGAACAGTTAATTTCACGTTTCGGGCCGGTCAATTGGCCGCCTAGATCGTGCGATTTGACACCATTAGATTATTTTTGGTGGGGGTATATCAAGGCTAATGTGTATAGGGACAAGCCCGCTTCGATTGACGCACTGGAAGCCAACATCCATGCATTCATTCGTGAGATACCGGCCGATATGTGTGAAAGAGTATGCCAAAATTGGACTCAGCGGATTGACTACCTGAGACGCAGCCGCGGTCAACATTTGCATGAAATTATCTTTAAACATTAAATTGCAAGGTTCAAACTATCGATTCAAATAAATATTTCATTCATTTTTTCGAATTTTTTGTGTTTTTTTTTAAAAAAAAGTTCTAAACCTCTTAAAAAATCACCCGTTATTTACCTACGCGAATTAAAACAATTTCTAATTTCACAAGTTTTAAAAGTGCCATCTTTCTCTATTTCTCATTCACTAATTCCCTAGATATCGTTATCTCACAACGGGACTACAATTTTCTGTTCACGTTATTCACCTCTGAAAATCCCTACCAATTGCGCTGAGAAGAATCGGAAATACAACTCGTTTTACAACCCGTTTCTTTACGTATTTGGCAAATAGTTACACATAATATTACAACAAAATTAATTTTCATTTTATTTGTAGATTTTTAAATGTACCTTTTTTCCTATCTTAATTTCGATACTTTACAAAAAAAAACAGTAATGTATATCTTGTAAGGCTTACAATAATTTAAAAGACTTTGTCTTACTTTGATAGTGATTTTTTTGGAACAAATAAATAAAAATAAATAAATAATTCTTCTATTTAATATTTAATACCTACCTTTCATAATATCCTATCTCTCTTTTTTCTTTCTACTCTCCTCAAATCTATTCCAAACATTTTTTCAAACCGATTTTCTTTCTTTTTCTTTCTTTTTTCCTTTTTACTTGAACTTAAATTTATATTAAAAATACGTTAAAGTTCTAAGTAATATAAAAGATATTATCTGTACAGACCAGTAAAATATATAATTGAAATTGAAAAATCGTAATGTGAATATATCATAATGGATAGAAAAATAATAAGCGCGTGCACCACTCTCTCTTGAGACTTGTTTCATCTCAACTTAACCTTCAAACTTACTTCAGAGCCCTCTATTTGTAAGTAGTCATGCTACTGTTATACATCTCGCGGGTCGTTTTCGATTGATTTTTGGTCTTAAGCTTAACCCTTAGAAAAACATTCATTGCCCCTGGAGGGTTTTTTTTGCAACTGCGCCAGCACTTCCGAACGTCTCACAAAAATACGACAAAATTAGTCTTTCTCTTCTCTTCTTATTCGTTCCAATTCTACAACTTGTAAAACACTAAAATAAACCTCACGATTTTGAGAATTGTTCGTTTTTGGTACATTTACAACGTCACGCAAAAACAGCACTCAATAATAGCGAAAGACAGTAGGTATAAGAGACAGCACTACTCAAATAAAAATGTTTAACATCATACATTTTGGTCGGCCATATTAGGTCTGTTCCTTTACTTTTAAATCTTACGAATTTTTACGAATTGTATAGAATTCTTACGCATTTTACTCAATTCTAGTTTTTACTCAACAAATTTCTTTTCGTAAGAATTGAAACAACTGTCAGTCGCCTGAAATTTGACTGCTGATTTGATAATTTGTTGTTCTATTTGGCATTTGGCATTTATGAACCATCTGTCATTTTTCACAGGTTACTACAAAAGCGTTCCTTAACTTTTGGGTAAGTTTCCCTGTCTGAGAGAGAATTCATCCTCTTCACTGTCATTTTGACAGTCTTTTTCATTTTTACTACAAAAGTAAAGGAACAGACCTATTGTTTACGTGACATGAACTATGGAAAAGAACGCCATGATGATAATTTATGGTGGATTTACAACATTACGTTCGCGAGTTTTTGCACGATATTGGACAGGAGATCCGTTTGTGACTGCATATGCTACTAGAATGAGATCACAAATCAGACGCTTAAAGTGTGATGGATGTTCTACCCAAAATTACAGATATGTAAAACGGAAATAAACACAAGTTCCGGCCGCCACCACTTGAGTTAAAAAATATGTTAAATTTAGAGTGGTATTAAGATTCTGTTAATTTTAACCAACAATTCACCAATCAATATTATACGAAATATGAATAAATAATTGTCCGTTGATCACTTTCGGAAGCCATTTTGTTTTAAAAGCGAAATTTCTTAGCCCTTAGCCATTGCATATAAAAATAATCAACATGCTGAACTTTCCCATAATTGGTACCACTGAAACAAGATGGCTGACCAAAATATGTGTCAAGCATATTTGCGTTTTAGGTAGTGTTGTCCCTTTCATTCAGACGCCTATTTACTATGCGTGATGTTGTAAATCTACTATTATAAAGACTGTCAGTGCGGAGTTCAAGTATCTAGTTTAGTAAGCCTGACAGCTAAATACTTAGTGTGAGTCTCGAAAATGTCAAGTAGGACGTAGTTGTTCTAATTGCGAAAATCCTACTTTGCTGGCCAAGGTAGAAGCTCAAAAAAACGCACCGATACCACCTCTAAATTTCAACCTCAAATGCGATATAAAACTGAAAGTAAAATTTTTGTAAAAAAATAATCGCACATCCAATTATTAGCCACCAAAAGTTCTGAGCCTGATGGACGCATAAAATGTAATTCATCAGCTATAACTACATCAATTAAAGGAATTTTATTTTCTAAGTGCACTCTCATAGTATATTCTAACGATAAAAGTATCCTGGATTAATAACCACGTCCAGTTGACCACCTAACACAGAACTTTTATTTATGGTTACATTCGCAGTAGTTTGCCATTTATTTAATGTAAAACCCACGAGATTAGACATGACTCTGACTTATGTCTGGAACTTCACATTTTGCACCGCTTTTTTGTTTATAAAGATTAATGTGCGTGATATATTTACACTTTGGTAGTCCTTCATGTGACATCTGAGCCTTGTATGACACTTGTATGACACTTGAATATGCGGAGTTCCATTTTGCTCTAAAAAAGATTTAAACATCAGTAGTTACTACTAGAGGTCGCTTGTGTTGGTATTAAAAATCGGAACCATGTGTAAACAGCCCTTCCAGTGATACGTTGGAAATATACAGACACCCTGCTGAATTCATTTGAAAGCATTGTGCTCCGGTGATTCTGGGGTTTAAAATAAATATAGCCATAACAAGACGGCTGCAATTAGCATACCCGTCAAAGGTTATTAGGCATAGTTATGGATGAAATTAGCATAGGCTTCGCAAGGTATTTGGTTATGCTCCCACAAGTACCTACAGGTATATACCGTGATTAAGTTGCCTGTGTCAAAAATGCAAATTGGACGAAATGAAAACTGACTGCTCACTGCCAAGGGTAGAAATCGACTCCTGAAATGGCATCTGCTTTAACCTGATTGCTCACAGAACATTAATTCCGACTCTTTTCAGTATACGACACGTCACGAGGCAGGGACAGTTCCACAGAACTGTAAATGTAATAGGAACTAAATAAAATCTAAACAAGGAGAGCTGGTGAAAAGTTTGTTCAACTTTATGCCGCGTTGTCATCCTCACGGGAACGATGCTAACGTAATACGATTTGTCATCCACCTTAACTAGATTCCTCGGCAACGCATAGCGATGCGGAACTCGATCCAAGGGTGACAGAATGCCACTTGTGAGAGATGAGGGATGACAGTTGTTTGAAAGTCATATTTATTCATAGCAGTTGGCACTTCAAAGTGACTTTAATTTATTATTTAGCAGATATAACCAATTTTCATGAGCTTAGGCAAATTAAAATGAGCTTAGTGAAAAGTGAAGAA
Source organism: Cheilosia pagana (assembly GCA_936431705.1). Lineage (NCBI taxonomy): Eukaryota > Metazoa > Arthropoda > Insecta > Diptera > Syrphidae > Cheilosia > Cheilosia pagana. The sequence continues at coordinate 51,025,092 of OW386170.1, read as the reverse complement.
AGTGCCTTTGATTTAACGCACATAAGCTCATTTAACTAATTAACTGTCTGTTGTTGTGGTTTCTGGTGGAAAATAACATTTAATAAGTGTAGGACAAGATGTTAATGAGAGATCCTATTAACTTCGATAGATTATAGCAAATGCTCATCGATATTGGTATTATGAATCTGCTGAAGGAAGAGTGCTTCCTTGACAGACTTTGGCTCAGTGTGTTTAAAACTAAGCGGGTCAATAAGTGTTTTGCTTTGTTTTGCAGTCGTTAGGAAAGTGACAGGTAAGACATTTGTGATTATTATGAAAGCAATTTCCATTCCAAGAAAAGAGATTTTACAGCAGCCTTTGGGAGTTCTTCTGTGAGCTCAAGTTCGGGTTTAACCTAAGCGGCAACTCACAAGCCTATCGAGTTGTACTTTGCCGATACTCACTGCATTTGCAAACATTAAGTAAGTCAGAATAATCGGCCCAAGTGAGGTATCCGTCGGAACAGAAAATTCTCCGCAACGCATTCTCCGGCGGAGGTTCAAATTACATTCGAGGTATCCGCTTTCGGAAAAGAAAACGCTTCACTACAAATCGTAAATAAATTCCGCGACCAATTTCTGTCGGAGGACTGTCAAAAATCTACAAAAAAATGTACTTCAACGCAATTCGCCGATATGCGTTACAAAATGTAGGAAAAATGTTCCGAATAGCTGTTCGGAAGAATACCTCGAAGCAAAAATCCTCCGAATCGTATAAAATCGGAGAGTTTTCCATTCCGAAGGATACGTCGCTAGGGCAGTTATGATCTGCGATCTAAAAAGCGAATTATTTGTAAGCTTATTGAGCTTGCCTAGCCTTTAAACTCAAACAACGACCTAATTATTTACAAGCAATATGATGTTTTACTTTTAACATTTAACATTTTACTATAACTAAATAAAAAAACAAATATTTTGGCGCGACAGGTCTGTGAGACCCAAGGCCTAGCTTCTCACAACCATTCGTCTTGTGTGAGTTTTCAATTTTTAACAAGAATGGAAGGGATCTACAATTTAACGCCGAGTCCAAACGTCTAATTAAGAAGCTCTTTTATGACAGTTTTACTCTCGGATGTTTGTCAGACGATCGCGAGAGGTGGCGCAGTGGAAAAAAACCTTAAGATGTAATTTGGTTCTTTTGGGATTCGAACCGGGGACCCCTCGCTTAGTAGTCCAATACACTAACTCTAAGCCACTGCGCCACTTTTTTACTATAATTGCTGTTGTCAAAATATTAACGCGCAAAAATAAGCAATCCCCAAAAAGAGTCGTTGCCGCTAATATCGAGAACCAGTGAACAGATTTCGATGCAGTTTTCACTGTTGTAATTTGAATTTCTCAAGGAAGGTTTATGCGTTCTAAAAATGCCTCTATCGCTTAAGAAAGCTAAACCTAAGCTAAATACACATGTCTTGATGAAAAGGTACCTCTTTTCGAGTTAAATAGACAGATTCAACTCGACAACGGCTTATCGGACTTTAGACCAAAAAAATGCATTATTTAATTCCTGATTCATTTTAGCTATAAGCCGCCTCTTTGTATTGTCCTAAAGCTGAGCAATCCTCAAAACTAAAGGGTTTTCCAACAAGAGGTGTTATTTTGATATTCAAAGAAAAATGCCATTTTTTGATCGGATATTTATTTCATAATAAAGAGGAAGGTATGCCGTTAATAATGAAAAACAACATCAGCCAAATGGCCACCACGACCACGCTTACAGGACCATATCCTTTTCATGAAATTTTCCATAACAAAATCGCAAAGTGGCTGCCCTATGTCCTCGATAGACTAACGAATCCCATATTTGAGGTCTTGAATCGACGCTGGGCTGTAGGCGTACCCCTTATCTTTCACGTGGCCCCAAAGGAAGAAGTCACAAGGTGTTAAATCACAAGATCTCGGTGGCCAATTGTGATCACCTCTTCGAGAGATAACACGGTCCGGAAACTTTTCCCGTAAAAGATCAATGGTTTCGATGCTTGTACGGCACGTAGCGCCGTCTTGTTGAAAGTAAACGTTGTCCAGATCAATACCATCCAACTCCGGCCATGAAAAATCTTTAATCACGTTTGCGGAATGCCCAATTCTAAAGAACGACGAGGAATGGACAAACCTGTGTTTTCTTCAACACTTTGGGCTACAGCAGCAATTTTCTCAGTTGTTCTTGAGCGACGTGCGCGGGTTCTATTCTTCACATCACTAACTTGTCCCAACAGCTCGAATTTTTCCACCAATTTCTGTATTGCGGTCCGACAAGGTGCTTCACGACGACCCAAAAATGCTTTAGTTTTGTGAATTGTGACTGCCAAATTTTCACCATTTTTGTAGTGAATTTTTATAATTTCAATGCGTTGTTGAAGCGTGGATCGTTCCATTTTTAGTAATGGCGTAGTTTCTACTTGTCAAATGTCAAAAAATAACAGCTTCAAAAGTGACAGCTACCGAAATAGCGGGCTATTCAAAATAACACCTCTTATTGGAAAACCCTTTAGTCATACCTCCCATACAGAAAATGTAAACGCTATTTTTCGGAGCTGAGCTTTAAAATCTGAAATATTGATGTGCATTGGCCAAATAAAGCACTTTGCGAAATGAGGGCGGGACTTGATACTTAATAAAGCTAGTCCTAAAATAAAGTTAAGCAAGGCAGAGAAGCTAAAAGCAGTAGGCAATTCAAAATACGTTTTGTCTCCGGTTAAAAAAATCCCCACAAAATTTAAGCTAGTGAATAATCCGATGAAGTATTATAAAGTTAAATAATAATAAAATAATTATTATAATCATAATAATAATTATTTTCGGAATACATTTTTTCACAGCTTAATTTTTAAAAATTGCAATCGTTGAAGAAATCTTACCCAGACTTATGTATGAATTTTTAAAAAAATATTATTATTATTACTAATTTTATTAATAAGTAAAATAAATTTACAATACTAATATAATTTACAGCACTAGCTACAGGGGCTCTCGGCTGCAAAAAAAAATATATATATATATACTTTTGTATGATTTCGTCCTTACGATACATGGCTACCAAATAACTAGCACTCTTTGTTTATACCTACGTCTATTGTAAAACTTTTTAACAATCTTAGCCCAAAGTCCAAAAATGCGCACTCTTACCCCCACACAAATCTATTGAATATTAACTTCCAGTCCCTTTTGAATCGCATTATCGATTTCCCCAGCGTCACCAGCAATAATATCGGTGACTGTTGTTAAAATTGCTCCCCCTTAGGGGTTGACTACCCCAAAACTTGATCGAATTTAATTAAATCTACTTGGAATCATAATTCCATTTTGAAAGTGTACGCATAATCATAATCATACTCAACACAAAATTCAGACGACAATCATTTTCAATATTGCCCAAGGGAATGACTGCCAAAATGAAATTTAGTGGGTAATTCCCTTTAGGTCCCTCATAATAAACTTCTTCCACTCGATTGCTTTCGTTACTTCATTATTCCGTGCGCCTTCGTTAAAATTTTATGAATTCAAATTCATTCCCGGCTCAGTGAAACACTTAGAAACAAACTTTAAAATGAAACCGAAGCGGCAAACTTTTCATAATTAACCTATACCCAACTATATTCTCATTTTTATTTCGCACACTCAAGTACATTTTTATATAAAGTACACAATTTATTGCCATCAGCTGAAAAGCCAGTTCAACTTGAGAAACAAATTATTGAAAAAAACTGAAAATTGAAAACCCATTTAATCAACATTCATGGAAACCACTTCCATTCGTTTAAGTAGATGAAATGAACGTGAAATGAATGGAGAGACACTTGGCATTTACCATCCACTCTCAACTAAGCGCACTTAATTCGCAAAAAAATAGGCGAAGGTCATACGGCGTCTATTTCCATCCCACATGACCTTCAAAGGGACAGAAGCACAGAAGCCAGATACAAGTGGATGCTCAATGGGTATGGGAATTCATGAAAACCTTGCAAACATTGGGTCTGATGCCACTCAGCATAATGTATACTGTAATCCTCGCAATTGCCCCCCAATGATTCGTTGGCGAATCGATTTGTGCTCCTCCACCATTAGACTGTGTGTATCTGTGTAGTGTCGTCTTCTGCTCATTTAATAAATATGCAACGCCAACAACAAGAAGAAGAAGAAGTGGAGAAACTCATTTAACGCACAAGACCTAGATGTGAGACAAGCCAGCAATGCCATTAAAAATGTGAATAATGGTGCGATCCAATTTTCTGTGACATAAAATAGAAAATTTTACGACTCTGGGAGGCGAACGAACGACCGCCACCACCCACCACCAAGCAAATTCGTAATTAGGCCAATTGCAACCGCACACTATGCCATATAGTCGCACAGTGCTGGAGATTTAGCGTAAATGTTTCGCTCTCAATGATGGCCATGCAAATTTTTCGTATTCCCAATACCGCTTTAGATGTAGCTATCGCTGTCAACAAGGCAACGACCTGTGGGCCGGGGCCGTACTCGTTCGTCCTTTACAAATGCTAATCTATTTATGAGTGAACCGTCGTCCTACATAACAAATTACACCAAATGACAGCTATTGATGTCAATTACGGTTTTGAGTGTGCGTTCTATAAAAGATGAAGCAGGGAGCTGACACACTTGCTTTGTTCCGCTTGCAGCTCATCACCAGCGATTATGCACGAATATGTGACTGGGTAAGTTTCGTCCTTACAAACATTCTAGGAACATCATCTTAAGCGGCTATTATCAGATCTCAGATGATGCCGCTCTGATGGGGACAAGAGCTTATTAATGAAGGGGTCCCATTCATTTGCAAAAATTAATTTCTAATTCGACCGGCGTCCTTTTTGCGCCGACGACTTGACTTATGTATGCATGGTAATTGTGGCCGTATCATCTCTATGGCAGAACCTCCCGCTCCCAGTAGCACAGTCAAGAGTTTCATGAGTCCATTGGGGCTTTCTGAAGCGGAAACCTGCCGGAGATTTCGCAGTAACCACCGCAGGGGTGGTTCTTCTGTGCGCTGGCTATATGATAAACATACCGAAAAATTACGTGCCAACATAAACGCATTAACAAAGTAGGTAGGTAGGTAGCGAGGATTGTGTACACACCGATGCGGTCTTTTGCAGAAATTAATTAAAATTTCATACGTACTGCATCCGAATGTGTACTCAGCACAGAATTTAATTCCAAACAACAACAGCAACACAAGCGGTTCAAAGGAGAAACCAAAAACAGTGAAAAAAAGCGCACAACACAGAGTAAAACACTGATTTAAATGTAAGTCCTTAAGCAGGTGAACAAACACATACCAAGCAAATAGTCGAGTTAAATATATGCATCCCCCGAAAGTAATTCTCCGCAAATACATCACCGCACCGCGCGTATACCGAGTGTGTCGTTGTCGTCGCTCATTCACCCTATTATCTCCGATGGAACAAGGACGCAAATACGGCGAATACCATTTTTAAAACTCGGGTCAATAAATTCTGTTCCACACACATTCAAACACAAATAAACATACACACACACAGAGAGACCACAAACCGAATGTAACAGAATGCGAGCGCAGCAGCGTTCCAAAACTCTCCTTTAGATACAATTTATTTTTATTGTTATAACGATAACAATAACACTTTCTTTTATTTATTCAATTGCCTGGGATTTTCATAGGTCTTCTTCGTCGGGCTTAACTCGCTCAGCAGAGTCGTCTCACTACACACGGCCACGGCGACCGACACGACGAGATGGATACTCTCAACTCTCGTCTCGTCTCGTACGTCGTATCTAGGCACACTCATTCACAATCACAATCGGCGCGTATTGATTCGATTTGGGTTTGTGATTTTTCTCTCTATCAGCGAGCAGCTTCCACAAAGTGTCGACGGAATTCACCCCATCACTGTCTGTAATTAAGGTCACGACGACGACGACGACAACGACGACGGCGATGTGTACGCCATTAGCAGTTTAGAGATTGTGAAGCTGTTTCTTATTTTAATTGTTTTTTTTTTCTGATTTTTTTAATTTTTATCCGGTACCTCGTTTACTTTGTAAGGCCCTGGAAAGCGCCCCGAGTATTTTGTCGCACTAAATAGGTAGGTGATAAATATGAAATGTACCGGGGAAATGGAAACCTCACGCACTTTTACAACACTCGTACTGCGGCGATGAATATTGTGGGATACCTGCTCAGGGCCCCAGGTACGGAAACAGTAAGAAAAACCCTCGAATAAGAGGACGCACCAGAGGAAAGATTGAAAAAACCAAAACTATGACACCAGTGAAACGTATGCTACTAGTTCCGCGCCACACTACACCCGCCGCAGAGAGGAGACAGACTCTCCGCCACACCAGCACCACTCACGCCGCAAAACTTGCAGAGACAAATTTTTTCGCATCGGATTTGAAAAGACGACAATTTCTGGAGCATATTGCAACGTCCAAAGCAAAGCTCCAACCGCACACACAAAGCTGTGTGTGAAAGTTCTTTCTCTGTTGGGGCATGCGGACTGATTTTGTAATTTCTCCATCGAATCTGTGCGCCATCACCTGCTGCTGCTGCTGTATATCTCTCTTGATGGGGGGCAGCTTTTCTTCGCGATTCATTGCCTCGGTATATGCCTCACGTGGTGCGCGCTAGAGCGCTTCCAAAGTTACATCGAGGAGGGGGGGGCACAGTACCGCATAAATTTCTATGATTTTGCCCCAGGGCGATCGAAACGTATTGTGCTATGACGCGCGCGGTTATCTCATCGCAACTTTCATAATTCATCGCCTCAGTCGCCGATGTGCGGAATGAGGAGTGCGCATTCTTCCACTCGGCTGCTTTCTAATTCCATATGTTTGTGAAATTCCAGGGACTCCTCCTCTCCAGAGGACCCCGACTCGTTCCTGACCGACATTCGTTACACTCACGTACTTTAATTGTTTTAAAGTTCTCCCCCCACTTTACCGCTGGGTATTGTGTGTCTGTCCTGTCTTCTTCCCGACGGCGTACTCGTTAGTGGTGGATGACAATCCTCCGGAACTGAAAACATGCACATAGTGGGTGAAATGCAATCAAGGACGACGTCGCTTACAACACTCCACAGTGTACGACTGTACGTGTCCCACTATGCGAGTAAATTAAAGTTGTTTGAAAGAACAATGTCCATTTGAATACACACACACAGACACATAGCCGGTGGTGTAATAATGGTTATTCGTATTCCAGGAATCACGTGAAGGCTCTTAATGGTGAAAACTAATGCACTCAGTATTTCCATCTGATGTGGTTGAGTATAATTAGAATTTTGAAAGGCGTACGATGCGACTGCAAACCGCTGCAGGCGAACGTTATGACACCCTACGTATGATGGTCCTTTCGTAAACCGATATCATACAAATGTCAAGTCGTATATGTGTATAGGTAGATGGTATCTAAGTGGCGACTATATAGATAATGGGGAGGTGTTTACTTTAGAAGTGTTTATCGAATATACGGACACTTTGCGAATGAAGGAGAGACCATCTCGAGGACGAGTGGATAGATAGTATTTCAAATTAAACATCTAAAGTGGACACTGTGCATTAATTAAGGCACATCCTGTACGCAAGTGGCTGCTACGACAACACATCAAAGTTCGTTGTTGATTTTGAGAATCCGGCAGCGCTGGTAAGGGAGGTGGCTTGTTTGCCTAGCTGCTCATTTTAGGCTTAAAACGAGTGTTGGCGTCTGAACGCACTGAAGGTACTGGAAGATGGTACTAGGTATTTGTGGGAATACACTTTCTTTGAACACCCAGGTACTTTTAAGCCGTTCAAAGGACCAATTCCTATGTTACTTACTGTAGAAATGATTAATTGTTCAAAAGTAAATGCGTCCTAAGCTAAATCCAAGGGTTTTAGTGCAGAGCTTAGTCCGTTTTCAACAAATGTGACAGCATGAATGCATTTTGAGTCCAAAAAATAATTAAATTAAAATAATATCCAACATTCTGTATACAAATTTGAGGCCACAGTTCTTCCGCACTCCCTTTTTGAGTTGTAAACTCTTTTTTGGAGCTGAGAAGCCATTCATATCTCCTTTAACTGGTTCGACACCAGTACATACTTAATGCGGATTCGCATTTTTCTTGATACCAAATGTTTCGTTCAAAAACATTGCGACAGACGACACGGTCAAAATTCAAGGATTACATCCACTTATGAGTGTTATCCGTGTGCATACGAAAGTAATATACCCTCAGGGATCAGGCAAACGAGTATTTTCCCTAAGGAGACATTCCAATCGGAGTTGTTTTTACGCTTACACGTTTTTCTTTTTACTTTGCTTGTTATTCCCTCTGTTCCCCGTTTGTGCTTAGCCAATGGCAATTGCTGAGGGTATCCATTACTGAGGTATGATTTACTGTGTAAATTTGTACGCAAGTCGTATGTAGAACCAGAGAGTTTATTTAAATTTTACAGAAATAAGTTCACAGCCTGCGATTTAAGGTGGCGGTAGTTGTAAGTATTATTCGAAAACGAACAAGGCAGTACAAGGTCTTGTTTAAAATTATGGCTATTCCGAAAAACACCACCCGTCCGTCCTGAAACTGATATTTAACTCCAATATAAGGGAGTGATTTTCCAACTTTCCTATAAATAATATAAGTTAAAAATCAAGCAGAGTTTATTTAGAAGACAGCGATGGCTTTGCTTAAAGAAGCTGAGGGCTATAAGCGATTTCTAAGAATGATAAAAATGGAATACCAGGGGGCATTCGGCAAACAATCTTCCTTATATTTCCTTGAGATTTAATCCAGAAATTTGGTAAAATGGCAACTGCGAAAATTGCAGCATAAAATGAGAAATTTCTGCATTTTAATTTCATAAAAGAAAAATCTCACACATGCTGAATTTGCGCTGAATTTGCTTTCTATATTCAATTTGATACTTTTTTTTAGAAAAAATCTTTCAGAAAATGTCCTTCTTTAATATTTTATTCCCCCATTACCCACACATATCACAAATGTAAGAAAAAACGGTTCCCGAAAAAAGTTAAAAAATAGCAAGTATACGCCCAGTGTGACTGTGATACTACTACAGTCTACAGTTGAAACGGCAACACCGCAAGTGCAATATGAAACTTGTCTAAATGGAAATGTGAGAAACAAGGACTCCGAAGCAGTGTATATATACATAGCATGAACTACATACTTCTTCCGATGGCAGAGAAAATCATTCTGTGAAAAGAACAGGAAAACAAGTTGGATACTCGCATATGTGATGTGGTTCTATTGCTGGGCGTAACGGACACGCAAAGGCATCATTTCAACTGGGGATCAAGGATTTCGTGAGTGAAAAGTGTATAGTGAGGTTTTACTGTCGAAAAGGACCCACCATAATCCGCACGCAGCAGAGTCCAAATCAGCTTTTAGAGGTTTTGTCATGCAAGCCTAATATTCGCTTTGATGTTGGAATTGCCAAACAGGGGGAGGCGTCGGTCGGTTAAAAGAGGACTTAGTAACGCAATTTGGGGCAGAGGATTTACCACTTTTAAGGGGGCTCGTTATTGGACTATTTTATTCAATAATCACTCAACAATGAGTACCTATTTGTTATGTGCTACTAATGTAAGCATTAGTAACAAATTTCTGAGGAATGTCTGACTAAATAAATGGTACCTATATTCATTGGCAATGTGACACTGTTCTGATGTGAGAGGGAAAACTAATTTCGCAGACTTAAAAGCACATTAAGGCGTTTTCGGACGTCTGTGCCATCTGAACAGTAATGTTGAGAGAGTTTAAAAGTTCACTTAGCATGTTTCTAGAATGGGGAACGAGAGAACTGGATACCGGATGACCGGAAAAAGATCCAAGGAAAACCAACATGGAACTTTTGGATGCCACTTAGTGTAAAATTGAAATAAATAACACACGCAAAAGATCGTGAGTCGGCAGCGAGGAGTCTTGAAAGTTGGGATTGGGCATTTCGATAGCGCTTAAAAAGGGAGGTAGTGGCATTTACTTATTCCCAAAGTGGAAATACCAGAGAAAGCAGCTATATTCCAATTAAGTCTTGAAGAGCGCCGTTTTCGCATTCAATTACTCTCCTTTTTTTAATTGAATTCTTCTTTTAAGCTTAGTTCGCAGCTGTTGCGAAATGAATTTTTCCAGCGGTCTACAAATCGACAGATAAAAAATTTCCAAATCCCATTCAAAAAATCATTATATTAATAAATACTTAAACATCAAAAGTTTCCGTACACTTTTTAAGTATTTATTATGAAATGAGGAGAATGAAACTTATATCATTCGAAAGGTACTGTGCCATAGATGTGCAGAAACAAAAAAATCGTAGGTATATGTCGCCATTAAGACTGGTAAAATTAAGCTAAGAATTTTCCATACAAAATGCTTAGCAGCTAATCGAAAGCGTTTTGTTGCCATTCAATTTGTCGCCGTCATGTTTCCATAGTAACGAATTTAATCATCTTAGATTAGAACCTGTTGTAGAGTTTCATTAACCCATAAAGGTATGCAATTAAATTACCCCTAAAAGTAAGCAATCATAAAATCCTATTTCAGGGGCATTGCAGAGTTATCTGCGATGCGTTACTATAGAGATGAACATTCATATTTTGCCCTTTTCCATTATTTTTTCAAGGCGTAAAGCTATATAAATTAAGATTTAGCATATAAACAAATTAAAATAAATAATAAATAAATTATGTAAAAAACAAGTTGGCTTTCGTTACTTTATCTACAGACAAAATTGGTCGAATTTCGACCACGGGCGGTACTAGTTTTTGTTAAAACAAGAGCAAGTGCTTGCGTATTTGGAATACACTTCAATCAATTGCGTGTTTGAGTTCTGTGTATCTTAAAAATAATATTGTGTACGAAAATCTTTATTTATCATTTTAAAAGCGATCACAAAAGCTAATAATTCGAAAATCGTTGACACTTCGGTTTACTTTTTCGAGATTCTACTGTAGAGCTACATTTTTCCTTTAAGCCTGGTACGCTGTTTAAGTGAAGGGGAATTTTCACTCCTCTCCTAAAAATTGCTGTGAAATTGAAAGTGAAATTTTCACGCCGAAATGTAAAAAATTGAATGCGATGGACAATAAAAGCCAAGTGAAATAGCAAGTAACGCCCCCTACAAATCACTTTTTGAACAATAATTTTTCACTTCAACAGCGTACTGCCTGATGAAATTTTCACTTGAAAAGTTCATTTTGACATTTGTATGAATATTTTTATTTCACTCGAACAGCGTACCAGCCTTAACGATTTTATCGTCAAAGACTGTTCGTTTCGCATTTGCTTAATTTTTATACAAACTACGCTCTATACTCACGTTTAATGCGATTTCCTGTAAATAGAACTTTTTTCAAACTTCCGGTAGATGACGCCCGCTCTCCCCAGCCAATCAGAAAAGAAAATACATTTCAATATAAATATGAAGAGTTTTATTTTAAATAAATATTCGCTTTTATATTAAAAATTATTATTGACAATTGATAAACCTATTTATATAATTTGCTTATTTCTTTTGTTGTTTTATATTTAATGGGATGATAGAACTTAAACCTTTTATTTAGCTACAATTTAGTACTTGGTTGGATAATTTTAAAATTGCTATCTAGAAACAGAGTGTCATGTGATGATATATTTATATAACCTCCCGATCCTTGAAATATGTATACTTGAGCTTCGTAAAGTAATTTATTTATTTAATACGTAACACGTAATCATAAGCAATCGTATATATATATTCGTATATGGTGTTGAGAAAATAAAATATCTCTCTATCTCTAGCACACGGATGCAATTGAATTTGAAAAAACAATAAAACAAATATTTTCGTTGAGTATTTTTCTAAGAGGATTTTTATATACAAATCCGAATTGAGGTTACTTTTTGGACTTGATGCTTGACAAACGCTTAGTAATTTTTTATTAACGAAAACTATGCAAAACAGATCGGATGATCGTTTGGAAAAGAAATAAACTACGTCTAGCTGTGAATGCGACAAATATTTAGTAGGAAATCATCATCGAAGGTTTCGTACAAGCGTATATACAAAAAATTTTGATCTCAATTTCCCTAACTTATAATCTAGAGATTTACAATACAAATCAATCTTCCGTAGCCGTTTCAACATTCTCTGGCATGTAATGGTCGTCCGATAGTCCTGTAGTTAGTCAAACTTTTTCCAACACTGGGATTGGTCTGCACTTAAGAACTAGGAACTAATTTAAATTTGTATATATAATTTGTTTTTTTTTTTTAAATGTAAATTTATATTTCACAAACTTCATAAATATGAATATGGTTAAAGATATGTAAGTAGGTTTTTATTTTGAAAATATCATGTGTGAGTGATTTTGAGTATGTAGATTTACAGAGTAGATTTATAACATTGAACTTTCCCCCATTTTCTTACAGGCAAATCTATGAAATACAGTATTGCAAATGCACGAACAAAGTTTGAACAAAAATCTGGAACAAAAGTCGCAGTGTTATCGGGTAATAAAAACGACTGCGAAAACTTAGAGGAAGTTCTTCTTAGTAGAGTTGTCGAGCGGATTCCGAACTCCGTCTTTATCTTTTGTAGTTATCGGTGGACCCTTGGATTCAAAATTTGGTTTGCTCATTGCTAGGGCTGGATTTAGATCTAGCATGGTTCTTGGACTCATAGCGACAATGCTGGCACCAATCGGACCTGTTTGAGTTTAGCAAACGGATAGATTTGAATTAGTTTTGCGCTTTGAGGTTAGAGCGAGCTAATTGTGTGAAAATGGCATGCGTAACATAAAACAACAGGCTATAGGTGCAAAATACGACATTCAATAAAAGTGTGCTAGAAAACATGCTCTTTCGAAACTATGGGGGGGATGCAGTTTTTAAGTTGAAGCAATGAATATAATTGGTTTTTTTGGAAGTTCTAAAGTGCGTGTTCAGTAACATGGAAAGGAAAATGTAAATGAACATAAAGAAGGGTTTTTTTTTCAAACATCATTTATGTATACATTTTGGACACTCCCTAGTGTTTCCAGCGAGAAATATTATAAACTGAGGTTTAGTCAAAACTGAACGCCATATCTGAAATGGAAGGTTGAACGGGATACCACTGTAAAGATGTCTTGTAAAGTTTGTAGATGTTGTTTTATTTTGTAATATAAAGCTAACTACGGCATCTTAGGAAACTGTGGTGGAGACGCGAGGAATTTTCTCCTTTCGACACACCAATGTTTTTGGTTTTTTCCGCTTTTTCAAAATTTACGGCTTACTATTTTACTTTAAACTAGTAAGATAAACGAAATCATTTAAGTGCTGCGTTATATAAAGAATTACAAACAAATATCTACTGTAAACTGTAAACTGTAAGGATTATAGCAATAAAACTGAACTTTAAAACTCTATTAGATTTCCAATCAGATGATTTTAAAATGATGCCTTCGGACAGCAACTATTTTCAAAAACTAATGTTCGAGGTGTAAGCACAGTGGCTTGGTGGTTAAAGTATTGGACTACTAAGCAAAGGGGACCCAGGTTCGATCCCCGAAAAACGCACAAAAATTACTCCTTAAGGTTTCTTTCCACTGCGCCACCTCTCGCGAACGTCTGACAAACATTCGAGAGTAGAACTGTCATAAAGAGCTTCTCAATTAACCGTTTGGACTCGGCATGAAATTGTAGACCCTTTCCATTTGTCCCAAAAATGAAAAACTCACATAAAAGGAACTCCAACATTGCGATGAAGTATCTCTGCAGAAATTAGTTCTTCAGTTGCGAGATAGTTCGAACTTTGTTCGGAAATGTTCAAAGCATAATGTTACACTTCACAGCCAAAAATTAAGAGTCCGTCAATCGATCCTGCCTTTGCCTGCAGACTCTTGTCCATCGGCTGTTCAGTTCTTTGATTTACAAATTCTCATTGAAAAATTATCGCAGAAAAAAGCGGACAATTTTACGCTTCAAAAAAAGTATAGCGTTAATTGTTAGTCTTGTCCAGACTAACGATGGTTATTCTAAAATAGAAGGAGCTCTAACCAGCATATCTTCTGATAAGGAGCAAGAAGACATCGCTTGTTTTACAAAAGATGAGTTGTCTCGAAAACGCTCGTTTTGCTAGCTTTAGGAACGTTAAAAACCCGAAAATGATTCTTGAATCTGCAATGCGTGCATTTGAATGATTGAAATCATTCGTTAAATCCAAAAGAGACGATGTTGATAAGTACATGAATTTCATACCAATCAATATGTAAACCGAAAACTACATATTAAAAAGGCTTCGAACTACGATGGGACAAAACCGTCTTTTAAAGCTATCCCTACTCAGCATTAAAGAGGTTTACTTCCGGAACTGGATTTCAGCGAAATCATCAGGGATTTTTCGTCTCATAAGGTTCCATTTGTTAGCGCTTTAATTTAACTCATATTTTTGTCTGTATTTAAAGAAATATTTATGTATGTTTGTTAAGATAATTTGAAAAATAGGTAATAAGCCAGGGGGCCTCCACACCTCTAAATCCGGCCCTGCTTAGTTGAATATACATAATATTTGTGGGCGCAGCTATTTAAAATTTTAACAAATCATGCCATTTTATAAACTCAGGCATGGATTTCCCACATAGAGTCCAAAAATGTGACTATCTCAAACCAAAAACGCCAAAAAAATTTAAATTTGACGTTCTAAAAGAACATCGAATTTTGTGTGGTCCAAGAATTCCCTGGTTGCATTGGATTATCAGCCAACATGCCACTTGGAAAATGGAACTTAAAATGACATATTTTTAAAAAATTTAAGGACATCTCTGTCATCAAAATGTGTTTCTATTGGCCGAGCGGTTTTGAAATATTGTGTCCGTTCTACCAATCTGAAACCTCAAGATTTGAGCCTATGCTAAATATGTTTCTTGTTATTGAACTTACAACTCGATTTAGAAGTCGATTGAAGACGCTTTTCAACCTCATAAACTTCAAGTTGAACAAAATGTGAAAAAGAAACATAAAACACGCGTTAAAATATTTAACTTTGTTTGTCAAACGGGTCGAAATGAAATTTCAGTCTATACTCGTAGAGTTCCACGAATTTTGATAGACAAGCTTAGAAGGTACGACTGGGTTTTTCGAAGGATCTCCTCTTTTTAGGAAAAAAAGCCTCAAAAGTAAAGTTAATCGACGTCACAAAAATCGCAGCCGATATGACTGACAGTTTTATAACTCGATAGGTAGGGGAGGCACGCCAACAGTTAGACACTTTTTTTTTTAAGTTACTATTATTTAAAAAGTTTTGAAAATACTTTGAAATTTAAATATTTGTTCGTTTGCGTCAAGTTTTGCCTTCATTTTTGACTATTGAATTTAATGTTTGTGTTTATGGATTGAAATATGTTATACAAAAATTCTGCGAAACTCTTTTGTCTCACTGTTGGGGTACGTCCGCATACAGTGAGACATGTGACTTAAATATTACTTTTCTTTGCTAAAACTTTAAATAAATAAAAATTTTGCACGAATTTATGTTTTTTTTTTAAGTTTTAAATATAAAAATAAATAAAACAGTCTTCAGTGACTTAAATCCAGACATATCTCAAAATATAAACAAAAATGAAACAGTACAATTTCGATGTCATCTAAGGCAACAAATGATCTATCGGCCACATTCGGATGTAAAGGGTTTTTCAACAAGGGCGCTACAAAAGTAGAGCGACAGGGACAGCAAACGACGCCGAATTTCTTGCCGCTCTTTTGACATTTCTCTTCAGTAAGGTTTGAAATTTCATGATGGAAAGATATACGAGCCAATAACGAGTCGAAATTATTACAATTTACTACCGAAATTCGGAGTCAGTGGCCTCAACGTTAAGAGCGCTACGTCCAATTTACGGTCGTCATAATCGTCCTAGCAGATCAACAATTGAGCGTCTAGTGGAAAAATTTGAATCCACAGGCACAGTACAAAATGTTGCCGTGCCAGTGAGACTAAGAAGTGCCCGTAGTGTCGAGAATATTGCTGCCGCTGAGGCTTCAGTTGAAGAAAGCCCAAATGTGTCTCTCACACGTTACTGTGAATGGGAATCGCTACCGTTCAATGATAACCGAATATTTTTGGCCCCAATTGGATGATATGGACTTGGAGGACATGCGGTTCCAACAGGACGGCGCCACAAGCCACACAGCGAATGTCACAATCAATTTATTGAAAACCAAGTCTGGAGAACGTGTTATCTCTAGAAATGGTCCAGTCGTTTGGCCTCCTCGGTCGTGCGATTTGACGCCGTTAGACTATGTCCTGTGGGGCTACGTCAAGTCTATATGGTCTTTGCCAACAAGCCAGCGACGATTGATGAATTTCGTAGGAATATCGAACGTGAAATTGCAGCAGTATCGGCCGATTTATGCTTGAAAACCGTCGAAAATTGGGTTCAGCGTCTGGACTTATGCAAGCGTGCCCGTGGTGGCCATGCAAAAGAAATCGAGTTCCATACCAAATGGCATCGAACGTTCTTTCTCAGGAACAAAGAATTGATATCCAAAACCATTTTTGTTGAAAACCCCTTATTGAAAACCCCTTTACAAATCACTGTCTCACTGTTTGTCGGTGTGCATTGTCTCACTGTTAGCGAATCCTGGCGTACCTCCCCTACTTGGTATTGAGTTTGGAAGGTGCAGTCCGCCTACTATAAGGTAAGATAAAATAAAATATGGTCTGTCTAGAAAGCTAGAAGCTCGATAAATAGTTAAAATTAGGATATTTTAGTGGCTTCTAGCAGTTTTGAACGAGCAATAGGTACGTGGCTTATTTTTTGTTTGTATTCATGGACGATAAAATTCCATGAACGTTTTACACGTTCGCAGTTCGGCAATTCGCAAAGCGTTAGCCGCAGCGTAACTTCGTACAGTCCTAAAATGCTGCTCAACAGCATAAAAACTTTTAGTACAGTTTGCGTTTGGTTCGCATTTAAAAACAAATTTTAAAACAAAAACTCTGGAAAACCCATAAAAAATACAAATCTCAATATAAACACTCAACAAAAAACTGACGCCTAGTTAGAAATTTTTCAAATAACTGATCCAGAATCAGCATGAACAAGTATACAATACATACGTACGTTGGTACGCAAATGGAAAGCCATTAAATAAAATTTCAAAACGAAAATTGTGTACGTACCAATTTAGAATTTGTAAACAAACTTAAATGCGAAAAACAGACTTTTGTATAAATAGACCCACAAAAAAATGAATAATTAAAGAAAGAAAAACTGTGTTCCATCGATTGGCATCGATTAAAATCAGACGCGGGTCATCGACAGCAAAGAGACAAAAGCAAGTATAGGCACTATCGATAGATACAAGATTTATATACTTAAAACAATTAATACACATTTAATACGACCACACGGCTACACACAACAACTTAACATATACGACACAACATTTAAAAGCTGAGGAATACTTTAGAGCTCCGCATCACGAAACTCGTAATGATTAGGTACATACGGTGTACGCTGTCCAACTGCGAGAGCTCCTAACAAGTGGCAGTTATAAATTTGCTCTAATTTGTATTAGTGAATCTAGATGGTTTGGGGAAGCATGGGGGATCATCCTTTTCGGTGACTTGTGGGTGATTATTGTTTAATTTATTTTTTTGTTAGTTTTGTGAGGGTGAATTTTATTTTTTGGGATGCTGACATGTGGGGTAGCTGCAGCAGCGGCGCCGGCGAGTGTCCTATTTTCAAAGAAGCCGCGACATTTTGCCTTCTTTCGAGTTCTTGCCAATCATAGCTGAATATTCATCTGATGACGATAATTGGATAAATAAAAAAACAATTGCAAATAAATAAAAGAAAGTAAAATCCAACAATTAACTCGATGACTTCTGCCTACGATTGGCATAACCCTGATGCTGACATGTGGAGCGTGTTATGTGTGTCGATTAATTGTGATTGAATTTAGATATTAGATACAAAAAAAAAAACAACTACGATTAAGAAGAAAATTGTATCCGCAAAGCGTTTCAAAGCATTTCATCGAGACACTCAAAAAGCAGAGGATACGTTAGTTGATTAGAGCTTGACTGTGTTGTCTTGTTTGTTTGTTTTGTTTATTTTGATTTGAATCTGTTCGCGTGAAAGAGGTGTTCGGATACAAAAGCGTTCGGCTGACGGGCCGGTGAATCATGTTTGCGTGTTTGGTTTTTTTTTCGTTTTTAGAAAATGTTTTTTTTCTTTTTTAATTCGTTTTCTGTTTGTTTTGTTGGGTAAATATATTGCAATCGGTTTTGGCATAAAGCTAAATTATATCTATACATATTTACACTTGACTGTGTTGGTTTTCTGTTAGAAATCTAGCAGCGATACATACCTGACTTGGGGCTTACTAGATCTTTCGTTTTGTTGTTCATCCTACGCGGTCCAGTGCCACCAGAACCCATCGGCCCTGAGTGTGGGCCAGAGCCTGGCGTTCCACAACCACTCACCGCACCTGGTTGACCTAGTGGGGATAGAAATTAAAAAGAAAATTTTAGTAAGTTTGCAATACGAAAATTACTTTGAATGGGTACGTAGTTCTTTTGTTCCTACTTTGGGCTTCCACTTTTTTTAAATGAAAGGGTTTCACTTAACAGGGTTAGTACTTATTCATCAACTAACAAACTTTGTATCGACAAACGCAAATTTGCAAAGAAGAAATCAATTTTTAGAGTTGTTGCCAAAAATGCCTCTTTTAGAAAATTCTCCCCATCAATGACCCCAACTTGAAAAGGGACAAGTGTTTTTTTATAAGCTTTACACTTTGCAATTGCAATTTTGCAAACCTTAAAAAAAAATTGGCCTGTTCCTTTACTTTTGTAGTAAAATGGAAAAGACTGTCAAAATGACAGTGGGGGGGATGAATTCTCTCTCAGAGAGGAAAACTTACGCAAAAGTTAATAAACGCTTTTGTAGTAACCTGTGAAAAATGACAGATTGTTCAACAAATACAAATCAGCTGTCAATTTTTAAGCGATTGACAGCTGTTTCAATTCTTACGCAAAGAAATTTGTTGAGTAAAAACTAGTAAGAGGGGAAATATCTTGCTCTCTCGAAGCCGCTCTCTTTTACAAATTTTTCGGGTTGAGGAATGAGGAACGGCAATTGAGTAAAATACGTAAGAATTCGTAAAAATTTGTAACATTGCAAAGTAAAGGAACAAAGTAAATATTCACTTGCAAATTATTGACATTTAATTAAAGAGGTAATAAAAATGAATACTTCGAAGCGCTTTTTGAAAATCCAAATGCTTCTATAAAATTCCATGAGGGATAGTTTTTGGGAGGCGCAAAGCAGAGACTCTTTTTTTTACTAAATCTCTTGGAATTTCGCCTAAGCTTTGTTCCACATTGCTTGAGTTTTTGATGGCCCTTGATATTCTGTTGAGCATTAGAAAGGGTTCTCCAATAAAGGCACCAAGTGACAAAGAACAGAAACAGGAACAGAAACAGAATCCCATACATTTGCAACAGAAACCGAATTGGGAACAGAAAATTTATTTTTCAGCAACAGAATTTAGCGACAGAAAAATGGCTGTTTGAGGACAGAACGCAAACAAGTCTTTATTGATTGTTTCTGTTGCTGCCAGCAACAGAAATTCAAATTTATACTGGGGGGCGGGTTTTTTTTGTTGGATTTTTTTTAATCTTTTTGTTTCGCATCGTACTATTGTTTTTAGTAGACGAAGAGGAGAGAATAATAGATTTCGTAAGAAATCACCAAATTTTATACAATTTTATTCTGTTCCATGTTTTTCGTTGAAGTCAAAGCTAAAGACATACAATTTGACGGAATAGGCGGCTGCCATGTTTTAATGGATCTGTTTCTGTTTTAGTTCTTTGTAGCTGATCGAGCAACGTAAACAGAACCAGAATTAACTACAGAAAGATAAAACTTTCCGTTCTGTTTCAGTTTCTGTTTCTGTTTCTGTTTTTTGTCACTTGGTGCCTTAAGAGGTGTTATTTTGAATAGCCCGCTATTTCGGTAGCTGTCACTTTTGAAGCTGTTATTTTTTGACATTTGACAAGTGGAAACTACGCCATTACTAAAAATGGAACGATACACGCTTTAACAACGCATTAAAATTATAAAAATTCACTACAAAAATGGTGAAAATTTTGCAGTCACAGTTCGCAAAACTAAAGAATTTTTGGGTCGTCGTGAAGCACCTTGTCGGACCGCAATACAGAAATTGGTGGAAAAGTTCGAGCTTTTGGGACAAGTTAGTGATGTGAAGAATAAAACCCGTGCACGTCGCTCAAGAACAACTGAGAGTATTGCTGCTGTAGCCCAAAGTGTTGAAGAAAACCCAGGTTTGTCCATTCCTCGTCGTTCTTTGGAATTGGGCATTCCACAAACGTCATTACACCGTATTTTGCATAAAGACTTGGGTCTTAAGGATCTGGACGACGTTTA
This sequence comes from Cheilosia pagana, assembly GCA_936431705.1. Taxonomy (NCBI): domain Eukaryota; kingdom Metazoa; phylum Arthropoda; class Insecta; order Diptera; family Syrphidae; genus Cheilosia; species Cheilosia pagana. The sequence goes on along the minus strand of OW386170.1, from coordinate 51,004,659 downwards.
TTTTCAACAAGACGGCGCTACGTGCCACACAAGCGACGAAACCATTGATCTTTTACGGGAAAAGTTTCCGGACCGTGTTATCTCTCGAAGAGGTGATCGAGATCTTGTGATTTAAAACCTTGCGACTTCTTCCTTACGGGCCACTTGAAAGATAAGGTCTACGCCAACAGCCCAGCGTCGATTCAAGACCTCAAAGATGAAATTCGTGAGTCTATCGAGGACATAGGCCAGCCACTTTGCGATTTTGTTATGGAAAATTTCATGAAAAGGATATGGTCCTGTAAGCGTGGTCGTGGTGGCCATTTGGCTGATGTTGTTTTTCATTATTAACGGCAGACCTTCCTCTTTATTAAGAAATAAATATCCGATCATTTATCTCAAAAAATGACATATTTCTTTGAATATCAAAATAACACCTCTTATTGAAAAACCCTTTATAAAGCGTTTTAAGAGCTGAAGAAGTCTTGCGGGTCGTTTGCACTCACTAAGGAATTAAATTTACACTTGGTCAAACATTTTGAAGCTAAAAAGCAACAAAACTGCTGGCCACTCTTAAAATAGAATCAATCGAGTGCACTAAGCTCTATTATTCTACACCTCTACCGATGAGGAACTAAAACTGAGCAGGATATTGCCACACAATTTTTGAATCCTACTGAACATCTTAAGGATTTGTGGCCCAACTGGATTTTAACCAAAAAGGAAGAGAATAGACACGAGCAATACGATGGAAGTGACAGTACATTCCAAAAAGACTACTGTTCATAGCGAGCTACTTTATATTCCTTTTTAAATGTTTAATGTCCTTCCATTTGCATTTGTTGTCTAAAAAATGTGCATGAACATTTAAAGGCGAAGCGTTCTTAAACCACTTGGCATTATAATGAACAGGGTACATTTACACATCTACAATGCGAGTCCTTGAGGCTTGTTTTTCTACATACAAAACACGAATGGATATAATAAAATAATAGAGAGAAAAATAAAAACTCACTCACCTGGAAGTCTAGGCGGTCGTGGCTGTTCAACTGGAAGTACTCTTCGTCGTTTTTTAGGCAGCTTCGCTCGGGCCTGTGTATGCGAGTAATACATTGCAAAGTTACTTACTATGACCGGCACTGGCAGTGCAATTGTTAGTACACCGGCCAACGCACACAGTGCGCCAACAAACATTCCTATGTACGTCTTAGGAGCCATATCACCATAACCGACAGTGGTCATTGTGACCAGAGCCCACCACAGACCCAACGGTATACTATTGAAATCATTGTGCGGATTTGTCTGTATCCGTTCCGCGTAATAAACTAAACTAGCAAATATGACGATGCCTAACACTAAGAAGAATACCAGTAGCGTCAGCTCTTTGGCGGATGCCCGAAATGTTTGTATTAGAATTTTCAGCCCCGACGAATGGCGCGTCAGTTTGAACAACCGCATGATTCTTATTATGGAAAAGAACTCGAGAATGTCAGCGTTCTCAAGGTGTGACGCAAATCTCTGAAGCACTAAATCAATATAAAAGCTAAGCGTTGCAATGTAATCTATGATGTTAACAGATGACTTTATGAATAGACATTTATTTGGTGAGGAAATGAATCTAACCTACAAAAAGAAAAAGAAAGAGAGGGAGGACGTAAACAAATAACATTCAATTGTTCTATTAACGCGTTGAATCTAACTTGCTTACCAAGATTTCAAATGTAAACCACGCGTTGCACACGCACTCGATGTAGAAGAATGCGATGTGCGCATTTGTTTGGGTCTTGTCCAGCACCCAGGCGGTTCTATCGGACGCGACTGCAGTCCGCACTGTGATATTTCGTATGACAGGCACCCGCATGTCGGGATGGGTCTTAAGGCAAAACGATAAAATTGAAATACATATGAAGAACACCGACACGACACCAATTATCTGAAAAAACAAAACAGATAGATGTCATATGACGTATGTTAGTCGAAGGGGGTAGGTATACCTTGGCTGCGTTTGAACTGTAGGGCTCGTCGAACAAGGACCAGATACGGGGCTTCATCTCTTGCCACCAGGAAAGCGTGCCCTTGTAGTAGTCCTCTTCGAAGCCAAACTTTCGCGCCAACTCTTCCTCCGAGGGTTTTTCAGTGTCCAAGTCCAGTCTGTCCAAGACTGCCAGAGTCTCTTGGGTGTCACGATGCTGTAGAAGAGCAGTATCAATTCAAACAGTCATACACTGACTATAGGTTTGTTAAGCTCACCTGTGTGTACGTCATCCAACAGCAGGGCTCAACCTGATTTGAATCGAGACCCCAGAACTCCAGCTCCTCTTCGTAAAGAGGACCGCACACATCCGTGGGATAGTGCAGTTTCCCAGTCCTATATAGATGAAAAATTGCATTGGCCTTTCCAAAATATCCAAATATCCTCACCTGTAATAGTTCAATACTTGGGCGAATACTCCAGGATGTCGGTCAAAGAAGTACTCATTCAAAATGGGGTCATAATTGGCCAGCGCTTCGGTGAGTCGTGAAAGCCGCGTGGCTGGTATCTTCTTGAGGGTGGCTTTGTAAGTTTCGTGACGTATACCACCCACGTTGAGAACCACACGGTTTTCCGAATCCATGTTAATAAGATTCATTGCTGGAAAATGGAATGCATGTGAGGAGAGGTAGGAAACTCGATATCAAACTATACACGTACTACGAGTCATACCTTTCTATGATTCGGTTATTGCTTCCCGCTCAAATTCAAGTTAAAAACAAATTACATAAATGAATGTAATTCGAGTTTTTTAAATCTTATCTTGGGAACATTTTGCTAAGGATTCGATTGTGCATCTGAAACGAGAGAAACATTTTTGTCGCAACGAAGAAGAGTAGTTTTGTACGATAATTCATAACTAACAACAACGCAACCAAGAACAAGGGAAGTGTGTTATAAATAAAAAAAGGATACCGGAAATGGAATCAAATTTAGAATAACTTGCAGAAGCCATAACACATCCGTCATATAAATATATCTGTAGATCAGTCAGAGCTAAGGTTTTGTATTTAGGATTCAAAGACTTCCATGGAACGAACTTGAATGTCAGGCGGTAACGCTCGGGATGCCGTAGAAGTTGCTACTTGTACATCCTTTCATGAATGATATATGCATGATGATAAAATTCTAGTCTTGGAACGCAGTAGTCTGTCTTTTCTGGCAGGATGGTAACCGATCAAGGATCGTGGAACCTGCTTTTAGACTTTATGCTATACTGACAGCGGATTGTTTGCCAAAGATGTCGAGTGTCAAGTCAAGATGTGGCGTCACCTTCAATGCTGGTAGATCTGAAAGCGGCACTTTATGGAAACAAAAGGTTTGTTTGACGTGGCTAGCACTAGTGCGCACTGAGAAGTTTCAGCGAATTTGTACGTCTGTCGGCTACTAAATCGAGCACAAGAACGCCCTGAAGTTGCGCATGGAAAAATGAATGACAGCAAGCAAAATGATAGCCAAACTCAGCACTGAATTCTTGCCCCAACAAATTTAGGTCTGTTCGTTTACTTACGAATTTTTACTAATTCTTGCGCATTTTACTCAACTGTCGTTTCTCAACTCGAAAAATTCGTAAATGAGAGCGGCTTCGAGAGAGCAAGATATTTCCCCTCTTACTAGTTTTTACTCGACATATTTCTTTGCGTAAGAATTGAAACAACTGTCAATCGCTTGAGAATTGACAGCTGATTTGAATTTATGAACTATCTGTCATTTTTCACAGGCTACTACAAAAGCGTTCCTTAACTTTTGCGTAAGTTTCCCTCTCTGAGAGGGAATTCATCCCCTCCACTGTCATTTTGACAGTCTTTTCCATTTTAACCACAAAATTAAAGGAACAGACCTAACTGGGGTCACTTTAGGCCACAACTAGGGCGCCATAGAAGTCATGTCGAATCCAGTGCCTTGATTTTGTGCGGTTTTTCCCGCAATGGCGGTTTGCGGAAAGGGTTCACGTATAGGCAGATTCTATAAATGTGTGCGTGATGTCGAGAACTGACAACTTCCAATATTTCCTGTTCTAATATCGCTTTGTTCCTGGAAATTCCAGGCGGGATTTCCCTAACGCAACCTATTTAGGTAGCGAGAAGGATGTCGGTTGACGACAATTGACACGCTATCCGATATTTCGAATGGATATAATCACGTAAATATCGATTATAAATGTAAGTTTTTGTTTTACGCTCGTAATACAGTATTGACGGTAAATTGATCATTTTCACACAAATTTTATTTTACAAATAAACAAAAAACAACCCAAATGTCATTTGATGTAATTCAAATCGTTCAGCGGATGAGCTATGCACGACTATGAAACAGTAGATGCAATTCTTTTTAAAAAGAAAACTTTAAAATGAAAATGTTAAAGCCTTAATGTTCATTTATAAATATATAAAAACAATTTAAGCATTGGTTGTAAATATATCAACTCATTTTTAGATCTACTTTTTAAGATTTCATTTAATTTATTTCGTCAACATTTAATAGCCAATCCGCGTCGAGTAGATTTCTTTGATGCACATTGCTGGTAATGTGAACTACCTGAACGCAGTCAAAGCCAGTGGCCCACTCACACATTCAAATCCGATTCGGAACATTCCCTAGCGCAATTGCGGCAAAAACCGCACAAAATCAAGGCACAGGTTTTCAGTACCACATTAGGGTAAACCCACGTCAAACAAACCTAAAGACACAATTGAGAAATAACTGCAACAATTTTGAGCAAGAACAATGCATCCGTGGAACGCGCAGGACGTTTGATGTCGATCCTTCCGACAGATTATCAAAAAGTAGCGCATCCAAACAAAATTTGTCAATCCATTTACGCGAGCTTTCATGTAGCTCAGACCGTCAAATTCTGTCATCTAATTCATAACAACCGACGAAACAATATTATTCGTTTCCACAGAGGTCATGTGGAATGATGGATCATTTTATAAACAAATTCCATTGTTGTCATTGCGTGAATGCGGATAGAACTTACATCTATAGAATGTGAACTCGAACAGCCTACAACACATGGTAACCCGCGTGTATTCAAAGCTCATCAAGTGTATAATCATGATTAGGACAGAATAGTAACAGGCCTGCGTACTACAGCACTATGTCGATGTCCTGCATTTCTCCACACCATACTGTTTACATGACTCGGAGATTAATGCACTCGCTGTCGTTGAGTGACACTTTGAGTAGCCTTCGAATTGCACCGACTTTTTGATCAGCCCGATTGCAAATCAACAGATTTTCCTAATCTCTTAATCTATTTTGAAACTGAAGACTGCGGTTGTCTAACAAGAAAAGGCAAAGCGGGCATACTTTATAAACAAACTGCGCGAACTAATACTGAACACTTTGTATACATATGTGGAAGCCATTGCCTCGTTATTAGGTACACGTCCATGTGAAAATTATTTCAATTATAGCCGCATCCCCACCGTCTCCACTACCAGCACATCTCGAAACTCCCACTAACGACGACGACGACGACGGGCGAAAGAGCGGAAAGCTCTGGGATCGATCGATATATAAAAAAAGGCGTATTTGGAATACAAAAACTAATGTAAAAATAGGTCCCGAACGAAAAATCACATCATCCCCAGTTGTAATGCCAGGAAACCCCCGAACGTATCGCCGAACAAACTATACAGATAATCTTGATTGAATGGAAAATCAAACACCCCGTCCGTGCTGCAAATGAAGTCCTACGAAAAGCGAATTGAAATTTACTTGGAAGCACTTGTCACAGATTATTCGGTTCGCTATTATTTATTTTCACAGTCATTCAACTGGATCGATTTTTCAGCACACTCATCTGTCCATCACTCAGGAGGGTTTTTTCTTTCGATTTTTCGCGTTTTATTAATCGGTTTTAATTTTAGTTTTACGTATTTTAATTTTCACCTATTTCGTAACGTCAGGAGGTGCCAGGATGTGGATGATTACTTACACGTCCAATGGAAAATTTGATTTCAGGCTGTGATATCCCAGGAACGATACTCCCGACGAAGTGTATGCACCCCACTTAAAGGAGCATTTTTCTATTCTTCCTCGCAAATGTAAAGGACAAGCAATTGTTCTAATGATTTGTGAAAATCAGGAAATGAAAAATAAAAAACGCACAACAGTTGAGTCCACTTGACCAGTTTAATGCCACCCAAAACAAAAATACACTCTTCTGGAACGACTAACAAAACGGAGGCAACCGCTTAAAGGGAACGTTTAAATGGAGAAAAGCTCCTGAATCGACTGATTCAACTGTGGGGCGCACATTGCTTTATGCGTGTGAAAAGTTCGCCATGGACCCTACTGTTTAGGTGGGTGGCGCTGGCGGTGTTGGTGGTGGTGGTGGAGCATGGAGTATATTTTTTTTCCTCTCTACAAATGTTTACTCACGTCCACGTCCACGAAGAAGCCCATGTACACACTTAATGTGGCGCAGGTTACTGGAACTGATGTGGTTATGAGTCAATTGTAAGGAAATTACAACAAAAAAAAACTGCAAATTGAAAATAATTGTTCCTGAAGGGTAGCCGAAGCAGCATGATTTGGTTTTACTTCTTTATTGAATTTGAAATCGGCTCTCAGCTAATGTAAACACTTGAAACGAAGCTTTGGGAAAGTCTTTTCTCCTTCACTAATGTTTGGAAAATTGTTTTTTTTCCCCTGAAGTGATTTATGCTGATACTAATTGCTCAGGCACCTGTAGGCATTATTGAAAGAAGTAATTAGCTCGCCAGAAATAGTATGTGAGGGATAAACGAGTCAAATGGTATTTGCACAAGTTGCCATATAAACAGTCTCGAGGTTTAGACATATATTTTATAAAAATGACCGAGGTATAGCTTATTATTGTAAAGAAAGCGTGGCCAAAATAAATTTCTATCTATTTGGGAAGGAAAGATTCAAAAATGTTCTCTTTTTAAGAAAGTCGACCATGAAACCATCGAAAACTGTTCACCAAACGACTGCAAAACTTGCCGGAAGAGTTTCGAGGTCAATGGAAAATAACTCACTTCCGAAGACGGTCGGCACTTCGGGAGTTTTTTTAATTTTTGTGTGAATCATTTACCGAAGGAAAAATATTACTCCCACTATATTTATTGTTTTTATTTCCCAATTACAGAAACAATGCTGCTTTTTTAAAGGCATGATACATTGGTACATATTTTTAGTATTTTAAAAACTCATCAACTCCCTGCGGGGCTTGCTGGAAATTTATTTTATAGTGACTAACCAGAAGCGAGTGCTGGCTGAAGTTAAAAATGTATAGATGAACGTTTTCAATTTCGAGAAACTGAATTGTTGTAAATCGAACGCAATCTGGTAGTCTGGTAGGAATCACTTCATTGGGAATTTACTGTAAAACACTTCCAGTCATAGAAAAAACGATATGCCATGCAGCACGTATTTTCTTGATATCTGCGTCTCGACATGACATGATCCCCACCACATATCCATTTTGAAAATATGACAGTCCAAGAATGGGAGATTTGCATTTGAAAACTATGCGTTACAGTTCTTATACTCACCATTTGTCAATCTATTAGCTATTAGCCTTTGTTGGCCATTTGTATTACATCTGCGACTGCATTTTCCTCACCAGACTCTAACTTTCTTGCCGGATGGTCAAAAATTGACTCCAACAGTACCTACTATGTATGAATTCTGTATTTTTCTTCTTATGCCCTACTTTTTAACAAACACACATTCTATTTCCTATATTAAAATTAAATCGCGCATAATGCGGTCAACCAGCAGGCGTTGTATCGAGCTCATTTCCCTCAGGCTGCACAGCTCATCAATGGCACTCTTGAGTTCTTCTTTGTTGCCATCGTGCCATGCGGCAACAACATCCGAAAGCACGCACTTTAAATCAAAAGATATCGACTGCACGTCGTCCACAGAATATGCAGACATTGTATCCATTTCGTTGTTGTCGCCCTTTCTAAAATTGATGTAGTACTCCATCAGTTTTATGTGCGAAGGCGACTGTCTGGACGGTGGCAAGTTCAATATGACCAGGAGCAGTAGCCGGGATATTTCGATTTCTTTAAGCAGGTCCGAGTACAAATGTTGTTTCTTACGTTCGCACAAATTCTCGAATATGTCCGTCATGCGTTCCAGCGCACCCAGAAAGTCTCCCTTTTCGATGTTCCTTTTAGCGGATAGTTCCAAGTCGAAAATACGATGGCTGGGTGAAGAAAACGTGCTTGTGCCATCAAAGTTCGGATTGATTGCTGTTGTTTCGCGGATTATTGCAGCCTTTAACACTCCGTCGTCTGTGACCCTCGAAAGGGCTAAGTAGTAGGCCTTTAACGCACCCTTGAACACGGAGTTTATATCAAAATCTATTTATATTGAGTTCAGTGTGACTTACTTCATGGTATTCACCATTGTTTGATCGCATTCGTAAGTTCTCTGGAACGTCATTGGCCTTTAGGAAAGCTCTTGCTGATTTCAGGTAGCAATTTACCTCGGATAGGTTGTTTCCTAGAGATCGTGAATAGTAATTGCGGGCACTAGATTACAGCTAAGACTCACCTATGCTCTTTTCGCATTTAGCCGCTCCCAAGTAACACATAGCTGCGTACTGAAATATTCCAGCATCCTCGAACTTTAAGGCCAAGTCGTTAAAATCGTCCAGCACTTCACAGACATTTGGAGCAAATCGCCTGAAAAAAAATAGTTACTAGTAGGCCATGAGCGACGTTCATCCAATGTTTACTTGAAGACAATTCTGTCGAATTTTTTCAGTTTATTTGACGCTTTTAAATATCTGTCGATAAGATTTTTCGGGTGAGGCTCCATTGTTTTCTTCATTTCAATCTTATTTATTTATTTACAAAGCGAATTATGGCCTCGAAAACAGTGGAGTACAAAGTAGCTGTCAGCTGTTGTAAGAAACGTTCGATTTGCGCATTTAGAAATTTCCGAAATCAACGGAGTTCTGTTCCATTTGAGAAACATCTACAATCCAAGCTGTTTCGGGAAGATCTGTTTAAAAATTCGAGTGATTTTGATGAATACCTCGACAAATAGTACCTGGAGCTAGAGTCTTCCATTAAAATAACAGAGAAGGCCTCAGAAATAGTGGGCGATGCTGGTGGAGCAACATCCATCGACATAGAGCCTTGCAGATTTTGAATCAAGGAAGTTATTTTCAAAGGACAGCTGTTTTTGTAACGCTTATCCGCAGCGCTCTCTATGTCAAAATTTAGCTAGGAGTTAAGCTGATGTTTGGACAGAGAAAATTTGGAGAGCAGCTAAGCTTCTTAAGAAAGTAGTTGCGATTACATCGTTCGAGGAAAGCACATCCTGCCTGTACACCATAACCTAAAAAGAAGCATCACTAACAATATGTATCTTTCAAGCGCGCAAAAAGAAACAGAACTGATTAATTGACATTTCAAGAAATAAAAAAAAATAGATCGCCTGGCAGAACAACTGTCATCGCGAAATAAACTTCTTTACATAATCGGGGAAAATTAAAAAGAATGTCTGCATTATTTCAAGTTCTAGCTAAACCCCAATTAGCCAACAATTGGTAATTCAATAATTTCATGCCGAATCAAAGCCCGTTCTACAATTTCTAATTTGTCCCTTAGGGCAAGAGCAGCAGCCCCTCTAGTACGATGGAAGTCAATAGGTGCACGCGAAGCACCTCTTATTGATGTATCCACTGCCCTTGCAAAGCCAGAGGAAATCGAACAGAAGAACAAGCTGAGTGGAACCATCACAGTTCCTGTTAAGGTATGTTTGTGAAATATAAGTCAGTCAATTAACTGGTATTTTGTTTAAAACAGGTCGATATTAGTCCAATATCTGGAGTGCCATCGGAACACGTCAAGACCCGACGAGTACGCATTCATATTCCACCTAAGAATGCAATGCAAAGCGGCACCAACAACATTCAGAACTGGCAAATCGAGTTCGATAACCGCGAACGTTGGGAGAATCCATTAATGGGTTGGGCATCCACGTAAGTCCATACTAATGGAATGAACTGCGTTTAATAATTCCTTGTTCCTTTGCAGTGGCGATCCATTGTCAAACATGCAAGTTGAGTTCAACACCAAAGAGGAAGCTATTGCGCACTGTGAGAAGAATGGACTTAGGTGGTTCGTCGACGGCGAAGAGAAGCCGAAAAAGGAGCGTGTCAAGAATTACGGCGTCAACTTTTCGTGGAACAAACGCACTCGAGTGTCCACTAAGTAAATTTTGACTGTGAAAGAATTGTGAATAATGCAAACTTGTCTAATGTAAAATTGGTCAGATTATAAATACAAAATGAAGAGGCGGTTTGAAAAACAGAAAGTTTGTCGTTAATTCCAAACAAGGGAGATTTCCTTTTGATGTGCATGGACAGAGCGAAGATAGTTTCCTATCTGTACACCAGTAGCATGAGCACACTCTAGCTACCTATTTAAATGACTGTTATTGCAGATATTGATCCCACCTGTTTTAGCTTTGCCTCGACTATATAACTCCCCATCTGGACTTCGGCATACCATTCTCCTGCTCTTTCCCGAGTAGAGAGGAATGGAATACCAATGAACCCACGAAAAGAAAATCAATATCCATCACGGATGGATCAAAGATGGACAGTGGAACCGGTGCCGGCATATTCTCTGAGGAATTAAATATACACTGCTCAATCAGGCTACCTGATAGTAGTAGTGTATTCCAAGCGGAGGTGCTGGCTTTCGCGGAAGCGGCCCGTAGGTTGTCAATTTTGGCAATACCTCGTAGGGATATTACCATCTTCATTGACAGCCAAGCGGCTATAAAAGCAGTTTCTGCACATGAAATAAAATCCAAACTAGTCCAACGCTGCCGCGAAGAGCTCAAGGTTCTTTGCTTGCAGCACACCACGAATCTCTGCTGGGTCCCTGGACATAGCGACATAACCGGCAATGAGAGGGCGGATGAACTGCCGAGAATTGGGTCCGCAATGGACCATGACAGAGCACTTCAGTCGGTCAAGCCACCGCTTTGCAACCTTAGAGAGCTGGTGGAAAACAATATTCGTATGAAAACCAACAACAGGTGGAAAGAACTACCTACCTGTGAAATATCGCGGAAGCTTTGGCCAAAATATAACAGTGGCCGGACCAATAAACTCTTACAGTTTAGCAGGTCTTCACTATCTAGGCTAGTAGGGGCTCTAACTGGTCATAACTTCCTAAGAAACCACACAATGAACAACCAATACGTAATGCCCGTTCACGGACGACGCGATTCGACCCCAGATCCCTTTGCCTCCTAGTAGTCCAGTACTGCCACAAGCTTAGCTACTCAATTTTTCAACTTCCTATGAAGTTCTGATACAGTTTTCTGTCTATAATTATGAAAAATCGCTAGCAGAGACAATATGGTATGGTTTGTCTCTAATGGTTAGCTTTTCACCGCCCATTTTGGCAATATGCATGCGCTACTAAATTCACCGTCGCCATCATGTCCCACTCTCTTTAAAAACTTTGCTTGACATACGCCGGAAAAATGTACGAACAGCTCGACATAACCTCGAATGGAACAGTCATCAAATGCTTCGAGTTACTACACTACATATTTAATGCGTGAATTAGGTCACCCAAAGTGTAATTCGATAAACATTTTCTGTTTCACGCAATTCCCCTTTGAGTTCGTTCCGTTTTCTTCCATTTGTTTGCTTACCTGCGACTTTCTTCCCCGTCACAAACTCAACATGACCTTGAAGTCGGCTGTTGCACTTGGGCAAAAATACTTACTGACCACAGCTGAAAAGTTGCCAAGCTTTACTCTAAGAAAAAGACCAATTTTAAATAGTTTTTATAATTCTTCGTTTATTCTGCTTAAATAATCTTGTTTAGGAGCGAGAAGGAGCGGAGAAATCATTTAGACACACAAAATCAAGGCCATCGTCCCTCAGAAGAATATCTAATACTTTCCTTACACATACTTCATATTTTATTTAAAAGATCTTTCTGACTTGGCAAAGAGATTATTCTCGTACAATAAAATCTTTCTTTTATATCATTTAAAATTGAAATCGTCCTTCGAAAACCTAACATTTACGAAATAAAATCTAAAATACTTGCCGCATTACACACGACATTTTTCTTTTTCTGTTTGTTTGCATCTATCTTTTGTTTGCTTTCTTTTATTATCATCTCTCTTGTTTATGCAATTAATTTTCTTTTGTTATTTTTTTTACGCAGTAAGATAAAATTCAATATGTATTTAGTCATACAGCAGTGTGTCTTATGTATTATATGTATTTATAAGTAAAGTGAGTAAAAGATTGCAAATTTAGAATCTTCGTCCGCCGCCGGCTGGTGATCGAGACCGGAAACGACCGCTTTGGCTGCCACCACTTCGGCCGCCACTGCTAAAGCCGCCGCCACCGCCACCGTAGGAACGGCCGCTATCGCGACCACCCCCACTGAAATTATCGCGTCGACCACTGAAACCGCCGCCCTCTCGACTGCTACCACTGTAGCCGCCGCTTCCGCCACGACGTCCGCCCGAACTGTAGCCATTGTCCTGGCTGTAGCCGCGACCGGGTGGTCCCCTGGACCGGAAACCCCCACTGCTGCTGCGTGGACCGCGGAATCCTCCACCGCCACCGCCGCCCTGACGACGACCAAAGTCACGGCCGCCACCACGACGACCCTGTCTGGGGTGACCCTTTGAGATTTCCACACGTAGTTGTGAGCCCAAGATTTCCGAACCATTCAGAATGTCGCATGCTTTTTCCGCCTCATCGCGGTTCTCGAATTCGACGAAGGCAAAACCTGGGGGATTGAAAGCAACCCAAACAGAGTTTAATTTACCGTACTTTGTGAATTCTCCTTCCAGATCCTCCTTTTTAACTTTGTCGGTTAGATTGCCAACGTAGACGCGTGTGCCTCGACTGTCACTCATGTTTGTTTTGTAGTTTCGACGGTTCGCTGTGTAAAGTTGCTAGTGCTGTAGACGCTGCGTAGGTTATTCGTGCGTATGTGCGTGGTACGAAGACAACGTTGCCTACGAAGATGTGCACGCAGAGATGCTACGACGACTTCGAGTTGACTGTGAAATGTTTTGATAATAGTAGGTAAAGGTATTCGTTCTTTGATATGAGTAGTAAATGTGATTTTTGATTATTTGCATGTAGAATAGTAGGTACTAGTAGTAGCAGTATAACATAAAATTCGGCGTACGTGATTAAAGTAACAGCGAAATAAATTAAGTGTGTAGGTGGTACCAAAGGAGAAATTTTCGTTTCGTATTTATTTTTTTTATGCTTTTAACTACAAACATTGAATGAAAGAAGAATCGTCTCTAATTTGATATCGGTGGTGGTGGTGGAGGTGTTGTTGGAGGATATATTGCAGCCGCTGTGGAACCAGTTTTTTCTCTCCATCTTTTCTCAAGAGGATGTGCAGATGTGGATGTATCTATTCGTCGTTAAAAATGGCGGCAGCTCTTACACACAAATTGTTAAGCATCTTCGTTTTCAAGCGATAATTGCGTGCGAAATGGGGATTCACAAAGACGGCATGAGGTGAGCGTCTAGTTTAGGCATTTGTGATCGTTTTAATTTAAATTCAGTCGTAAAACTGGAAGCTTAATTTACTTCATCTACGCACAAACAAAATTAGATTCTGCGGCGAAGTTATGATAACAAGAACATCACGGGCAGGGCACACGTCCAAAGCTTTTGACACAGCTTTCAATGGACACACTATTTGTGGAGGAAATATGTATTTGTGCTGCCTACATTCGGCGATTCGAATAAAGGGGTTATGTTTAACAATCAACTAGAAGAAAACGCACACCTGCAGGAAATCCCTGGGGTCTGAAACATTTTCATCGCCGGACTGAAGCAATTAATGAACTCAAAGTCCATAGAAGATTTCTTACTAGGACAATCAGTTTCCTAATCTAATGTGCCCCAAATATTTTTTCAAATTCGTGTGTACATACACACGCGACAGCAATTGAAAGATGGCGTCTATTGCAGCTTCATTTTAGCCAAAACCAGACAGCGCGCATGTCGCCGCCGCCAATAACGATTTATTTGCACCGCAGCGGATGTGTGTATCCACAGAAGGAAGAATATACATTCTAAATGACGAAAAAAGAGGAGAGAAAAATTCCAGTTCCACACCACGCAATCGATGGATGTTTTTTTTTTATGTAATATTTGCGCAAAAAATATGTCGTGACCATGAAGAAATTATTGCATGCGTAATTTATTTCCCACAAACTGAGGACAATTCTTGTTTTTCAATTCGGGAAGAGGAGGAAATTGTGTTATTCTTTTTTTTTGCGGTCGATAGCCATTTCAAGTCGCAATTGCTAAAATACACATTTTTTTGTTCTAGATGTATTATTTGCGCGCAGCCAGAAGGGAATAGAATATTTATACGTGTTTTTCTATATATACGGCGTATCATCGATCTACAATTAAGGTGATTGTGTCTTGTTCTGTCTGATTCAGCTTCTTTATACATATATGTATATTTTTCGCAGGCGGATAGTGAAAAATTCGATGCGATAGATATTTTTGGGATGGTACAACACCCCATTTCAAGATGGCGTCGTTCGGAAAATATATAAATGTATGCATTCTATTTCGTTTGAGAACAGCGTTTCCTTTGCGATTTCAGTGTAATCGACGCGATGAAGCCACAAATGGCGTTAAATTATGAATTAATTTGCGTTTTCGACTCGATTGCTGTAGCAGAATATTGAGCTAAAACAAGGCACAGGCACTTTAAATGCGCTCTAAGAAATTTGTTCTATATATACTATATATATATTATGTAGTTGGAGAATTAGGGAGTGGACGAAAACGTCGAAAATTACAACTAAAAAGAAGAGTAATTTTTTCTGTTTATCTTTCCAATCTTTGCTGATATAATGGGTTGAGAATTTTACCGTTGGGCCTAATTTCCCCGGCTCCTGATGTAATTTTTTTTATAAAAAAAAAAAACTTTTTACTTTTTCACTTTTTTCTATTCACCACTTTTTTTTCACGTCTGCTTTTCACGAAATGTAAAACGAGAATGTTCCTCGTTGAAGAAATGGCGGAGGGCAATGGCTTGGTTTGGCTTTTAGCGTAGACTTTTCAGCCAATCAGCAATCGGCATCTTCGCATTTTTTTGCCGGCGGCCGGCTTAAGAAGTTCGTATCTGTGCGTTGGCAGTACTAAGCAGGGATGGTGGGAGGAATTCTTGTGCCGCCATCTAGTTGCAAGTAGGGTATCAGCTGCGTCATTATAAACTGTAATACTACATCAAGTTAGCCAGCTATCTTAAAGGTACGTCAATACTTTTTATGCTTAAGTTTAATACATTGTTCGGGCTAAACTAAATTGCAGCTTCTCTCCAACTTTCCCTTCAAACATTAACTAATTAATAGCTTAATTTTGACATTGGTTGCGCTGTGGATAAGTGTCACAGAAAACCAGTGTTCTTTGAAAATAACTTACTTCAAAAATTCAATCCAAGTGAGGAGCTAGATAAATTGAATCATTCACTGCGTAAACTGCTGAAAATAGCTGTGTTTCTTTCGTCCCCGTCACGGCTATAGGATAAGCAAAATAAAAAAATCCCTTGTTAAATACAACAAATGCTTAACCTGGATAATTATCGGGGTTAACAGCTTCGCGGCGATAGAGAAAAGTATAGCCAACACAAATTTGTGTATGTTATCGATAACTTGTATGGATATTTCATAAATAACATTTGACATGCTGACAAAAATTAAAATTAAAAAATTCGAATTTAAAAAAAAATGTCTTAGCAAGCCAAAGAAAAAAGGTAAATTACCAAGAAATGTAATATATGAAACAATACACACTTTGTTATTGTGTTAACTTGATTAATTTTTTATTTGAATATAAACTTTTTGGTGCCTCTGCTTCGTTAGAATTTTCCATTAAGAACATTTTATCAAATTAAATTTTTCAAATACCAATTTTACTGTCAATGTCAATTTGACTTTCAGATTGATGCGTTGCCAACTCATGGTTTTATTCTTCGATGTTCGTTTTTTTCGGCAATCCCTGATAGAGACGCTGATAGGGACGAAAGAAACAAAGCTAATTACCACCTCGTAAATTAACTGTCAGATTTTGTATAAGAATACTTTACGCAGGCCTCATAATTTTTCGCGATCAATTTGACTCGGAAATCGACTGCGGAAAATTACGCGAATTTACATTTGTCAAACTCGGACAAGCGGCCGTGTGAATCGTTCTCGTTTTGCTGTTTATAGACTGGTAATCAATAAAATTATGTCAACCGATTATTAAAAAACAAAACTTGATGGAAATTTGTGTTTGCTTTTGTTTTACTGTCAATTTCATCAAAAATTTACTTTCGGCATATCGATAATTTTGGGAAGTCTAAGAACAGCTGAGTTTGATAAGACACTTGAGAGTCGATTTACGCGAAATACGCAATGACATTTCCGAGGGGTGTTTACATAAAGAACCGCAGAAATTTATTCACGATTGGAAAAGTTCTTCTACGGCATACCTGGTGGACAAAAAAAGAATATGTAGAGCCCTATACCAGTCTGACAGTTGATAATTTTGCCTAGAATTTGTATGGGGAATACGTGTAGGTATTTGATGTAAGCAAATAATATATTTTATCAATTAAAAACTTGAAACACTACTTCAAAAGAAACTAAATTTGCAACTCAATGTACATATTTTCCGAAATATGTTTAGTGCAATAACATTTATCGGATAAAATTACTAAAAAAAGCAGTTCGAAGTGGAGTGAAAACAGACAATAAATTGACATTATTACGTACATTTTTTAGTTTTGTTTTTATGATTTATTGGTTTTTTTTTAACTTTTGAATGTATTCTATTTATGGAAGATAGTATAATTTAATTCCTTCTTCTCTAAATCATTTCATTGAGTGTTGAACTCCCTTTGCTTTCGGCATTTTCAGTAAAAATTAAGTCAGCATTCACTTATCATCAACACTCTTCACACTCACTTTTAAGAAGTAATTTCTTTTTAATAAAAAGGGAGTTTAGATATTAGATATTTTATTTATAATATGTTTTATGTAACTTTTATCAATCGGTTCTGTTTTTTCAATACAAATATGCACCAGCTGTCAAAATCTATAGCAACTTACCGATGCGAAAATTTACCGCCAGGTTTTAGCCTCCATTCGTCAATAAATTAACGAGCTGCATAAAATTATGAGATTAAGTGAATTGAATACCCTTACCTACTCCTGGCTTACTTTTCCACAACACAACATAAAAAATTATTATTATTAAAGACTTCATTGACAGAATAATAAATTAAACTGTACTAGGTACTAGCTACCAGGGCTTTTGGCTAACACAAAAAAAGTAGAGCAACAAAACAGCGATTTGTCAAAACATCAGTTACGTCAATATTTTGTATGCTAACTGACATCTGCTAACTAACTTTATGCATTGCAATGGGGACGTTCAAGTATCTAGTTTAGTAAGTCTGACAGCTGACTGACTTGATGTATCTTAGTTTTGATTGGCCTACATCGGTCACATGGGCAGCTGTGTCAGTTGACGTTTATGGAGGGGTAGCCGACGAATCTAGTCAAGAAATTCGTGACTGAGTACTAAGTTGACAGTCCGCATATGTGGCTGACGTAGAAAAAGTGACGTTCCCGACCAATCTAGTTTTTGCGTTCAGGTTACATCTACTCCAGACCAATCTAGTCGACTTAAGATAACTAAGTTTTTATTATTTATTTTTGTTTTATATTCTTCTTTTGTTTTATAATACTTGTAGCAAAAGTAGTTTCCAATTTTTCCTACAGAAAGTGTCTGCATTGTTTAGTTATTGGGACGCGGTAAACTGCTTTCAGCGCCAGTCATTTTCAGTTAGCAGGTACTGGAAGAACCCTAAATAGGTAATTTGTACCAAAACTCTTAACTTTCTGTGTTCAAAAATGTTTAATGGACAAGGTCCAATTTTTTACTAAGAAATTTAGTATGAAATTCCATTACTGTTTAAATATTGTCAATTAAATAAATATAGGTTTTAAAACAAACTCATAATTTAATGCAAAATTGTCTTTGGACACTTGTTTTAAGTTAACCAATCGACGTAATTCATCAGGCAGGCTATAGATAGACTTTTTAAGATGTAGGCACATATTTAAAATGCGCTTATTATGTGGGTTGAGCAAGTTACTGGAGTCCAAATCCAAAACATATAATGCCTCTTTCCAAAAGCCAAAAGAACATAAAAAAAAAGACTTGAAATATAAAGCCTAAGAATAACAGACGGGGAAATATAAGTTCGGGAAACAAAAGACTGTTTTTTTTAAAGTCTTTAAAGGCTTTTGCAAAATATTTCAAATATGTAAACAACGAGAGTTTGTTTCTGAAAATTAGATTAAAATACTTGCTAAAGGATTGGTACGCTGTTCAAGTGGAGTGAAGTTTTCACTCCTCTCCAAAAAGTGCTGTGAAATTGAAAGTGAAATTTTCACGCCGAAATGTCAAAAAATTTAATGCGACGGACAATAAAAGCCAAGTGAAATAGCAAGTAACGCCCTCTACATGTCACTTTTTGAACAATTATTTTTCACTTCAACAGCGTACTGCCTGGTGAAATTTTCACTTGAAAAGTTAATTTTGACATTTCGCAGTGAAAAATTTGTATGAAAATTTAATTTCACTCGAACAGCGTACCAACCTTAAGATAAGTAAAGGATCATTGGACCTGCCCTTTCTTCTGACTAACCTTAGCTTGATAGGACGGTATATCACTACCTTTCACTTTTATTGGACCTACCGCGTCCCTCATGCATCATGCATCACATTAAACATACTGCATCTAAAGATTCGCAGTTAAAAACAGCAGCTCAGTATTTTCTTTGAAAAAAACAACTCATATGTCTATAGCATAATGACTGGAACCTTGAAACGCTGACTCACATATAGGTCAAATGCCCCAACTTGGAACTAATTAAAAGTTCTAATCAAGCAGATGAGAACTAACCCGCAAGGTGTTTTCAAAAAAAAAAAATACTACTACCTACTCACATGTTCGAGACCCCAGAAAAAAAGCTTTTGAGCCAAGCTTTTATTCACAACAGGTGAACACAAAAGAGAACACCTCCAAAAGAGAAATCCCAATAGCCAAGCCAAACCCAAAGTCGAACTTGAGTTGAATATGATCAAGCCACACTTGAAAAGTTTCCCCCCAGCGATCGTATCCATTGTCGTCTTCACCTTTGAAGTGTTCGTTTGTGCTTTGTTCTTGTGCTTCGTCAAAAGTATCTGCGTCTCATGACCGCACCTAAAAATTGATCTCAATCAAATAAAATTGCCTAAAAGCGTGGGAAATCGATTCCAGTTCTAATTAATTAAACAAAATAAGTGAACTGCATGTAGTGCGCTGATCGCGAGTGCAAAATTGTGTTCCTCAAAGCTTGAAAAAATGGCGTTAATATCGATCGTGTATCTCTAGCTCCAATCTCGTTCTACCTCCATTCCCATCCAGTTTCTTGTTCATTTGGATTCAGTTAAAAAAGGAAAACAAAAACCAAAATCCGTTGCTCAACTCTATAAGCGCATTAATTGGCTGTCAGTTTTGAGTGTATACCTGTTGATGGTTGAGCGATTCCACAGAAAGTCAGAGCCAGAGCACTTCACGCGTGCGGAACAGTGCCATTCCACAAACTTGAGTAACCAAATAAATGCCCACAGTCTCTGCCCGTAATCAATTGTGTGGATTTGTCGTTGTCTTCACGTGTGCTGCGTACACCCATACCACGGCATCATCACCTGCATTCAAAGTATCTAACTATCTATTGGCATTTGAAACCAAATCGACGACGGGGGTTCAATGCACAGTGCCTTTCTGCAGCTTTTCATTCACGTAACACTGCTTCGCGTTTGCTTAGTTTTCCTCCGTGACTACGCGCCATCACAC
The DNA here is from genome assembly GCA_936431705.1 of Cheilosia pagana. Taxonomy (NCBI): domain Eukaryota; kingdom Metazoa; phylum Arthropoda; class Insecta; order Diptera; family Syrphidae; genus Cheilosia; species Cheilosia pagana. The sequence goes on along the minus strand of OW386170.1, from coordinate 50,984,724 downwards.
ACTTCTCTGCGCGCCATACACACCGATTGTGTGTGTAGCAGTGGCTCGGTGTTTGTGCTTCGGTTTCCCGAGTTTCCAGTGTTGTGCTTTGTTTAGTTCTTCGTAACGGTTCTTTGAGTGTAGATGCATTCTTAATCTGGCTATACCAGTTTTCGGTCGTATCGTTCGTTGTCTTAGCTCATCGCCGCGGTTCCAGCTGAGAAGCCACCCCCGCCCCATCCAAAGCGTGTTTTTTTTTGGTTTCCTGCCATTGTGCCAGTGAAATTAGATAGTTTGCGGGCTCAAATGTGTGATTTGGCTAAAATTTCGATACAAGTGCCAAGTGGATATGTCATGAGCGGAAATCAATGAATTCACTAGTGACTATGACTTATCTGCGAGTGAGTAATCGGAGCGGTAGACGCTCCGACTTGATTGTGATATTTTCTGTAATTTATGCCCTGAGCTGTAGTGGGGTTTTGGCCCAAAGAAGCGCAGTTAGTGAGAATGAAATAGATATTGACGGGGAAGTGCCCCCGGATACACTCAACCGGCCTGTAACGCAGCTGCATGGAGGCGAGATTGTTGGCGAGCGAATGCTTCGCGCTGTGGAAAGTCCCTACGTCGTCACAGAGGACATCGATGTTCCCAAGGGAGCAAAGTTAACGATTGAACCGGGAGTGACCATTGAATTTGCCCCATCGGTTGGAATTACTGTGAGAGGAGTCATTCATGCCGTGGTAAGTTCTATTTCGCAACCTTTTCCGTGAGATACACCTGTTTCCAAACGTAAAAGCCGCGCTATCTTATCACCTGCAAAAGTGTGTGATTAAGCTGCCGCTGATAGCAAAGCACATAGGTAAACCTATTAAGCAAACAAACGCGAATGCGGTCGTCAGAGATATGCATGTAAACAGATTGCGTCATCGCCGATAAACCCTCTTGCGGGAGTAAAGGAATGTTTTGCAGTACACATATGCGAGTACATTGTGTGAGTTTGAGGGTGTTCAAAACAAGTGGATGAACTACTGACTTTTTATTGTTGTCACTGGGTTTATGTTAAGGAAGGCATCCGTTGAAATTAGGGCAAGTGACATCATTTGAAGGCCAATCGATACATCTTACGACGAGAAAAATATACGAAAACCTCCCCTGTAAGAGTAATTTATGCAATCCAAGAAAACTGGTCAATGAGTGTGTGGAATGGGGTTAGTCAACCCCAATAAATAACAAACAAAGGGAGTGTGTGTGCCGTGTGGGTTATTGTGATGTGTAAACCACAGAAGGTGGGACTTTGACGCTCAATGAAAGTCTGATCTATTATTGGATTCACTATTTATGCTTTGGCTTAGTTATATTTATAATCAGTTTTGATTGTCAAAGTTATCCACTTCTCAACTATTTTGTGATGAACGTTTACCCAAGCTCATGTGTCCTGAACCGTAAGGGTGATTGCCCATTCGATTTTAATAGATCGCAATGGCGCCAATTCTGCACGTTGCTGTCGCAAAAATTACAGAAAAAGAGGGACCTGTCAAGTTGGGTCTAAAAAGTCAAAACTTTGGGATTTGGTTTGAAAGTTAATTGGGAATTATTTCACATCACACTGTTGATGTGATTGATGGAGTTTATCGCAAAGCTTAGGTTTATACATTTTAAAGCTACATCCTACATTACATCCACATTCAGAATGAGCCCTTTCAATTACAGTAGAAGTCGCTTATAACGACGGTGGAGGGACCGATGAAATGAGGTCGTTATAACCGGCGGTCGCTATATCCGCCTTACATATCTGGCTTCCATAAATATTCAGGAATAAACAAAATCACATAAAATGCTAAATTGTTTGTTAAAGACACGTAAACCACAACTAATTTAAAAGCAGCTTTCACGGCGACACATCAAATAAACTGCCATAATATTTAACAGACAATTTTTTTTTGATTTTCCCTCATTCCGTAGTTATAACCGACGAAAATGACCAATTTTTTCCGTTATATACGACGAATCGCCGACGTTATATCCGACGGTGAAATAGCTTTAAATATAATGAACCAACCAAATGAATTGAAAGTGAACGTTATAAGCAACTGGTCGTTATAAGCGAGGTCGTTATAAGTGACTTCCACTGTATTTTCTTTAAGATAACCCCACAAAAGATGTGAGGGGCTTCTCGATTATGACTTAATTGCATAATTAACCAGTCACAGGTTCGTAGTAATTTTGGTTTAACTTCTGTACCAGTTAAGACTTGTACGGGAAAAGGTTTTCGATCTACATTGAAGTGCGAAGGATAACCAGTCGGATAGATCGTCTCTAGGCGGAAGTTCCAGGTTCTACTTTTACATCCTGCACATGATCAATTGGGTAGATCACCTCCGGGTCAAAGTTCTAGGTTCTTCTGCAACATCTGCACGCGATCAATATTTAAATTTATGTCAACACGTTTAAGATCACTTAAGGTACCCTATCGCTGAAGTCGATCGACTAAGCGACTATCCACTGCTTCTGAGGGATCATCTCTATCATTAAAATGGTCTCTATAGGACCCTTGAGTCATGAGAATCGATTGTAGGTTTTCAATATAAAACTGTAAAATGTTGGGTGGTCTAAGTCTAATGTACATTTTTCCACGATGAATATCTTCAACATCCATTACTTTTCATTATAATCTAGGTAAAGGGTTTTCCAATAAGAGGTGTTATTTTGAAATTCAAAGAAAAATGTCATTTTTTGAGATTAATGATCGGATATTTATTTTATAATAAAGAGGAAGGTATGCCGTTAATAATGAAAAACAACCGCGACCACGCCTACAGGACCATATCCTTTTCATGAAATTTTCCATAAAAAAATCGCAAAGTGGCTGCCCTATGTCCTCGATAGACTCACGAATTCCATCTTTTAGGTCTTCAGTCGACGCTGGGCTGTTGGCGTAGACCTTATCTTTCACGTGACCTCAAAGGAAGAAGTCGCATGGTGGTAAATCACAAATCACGGTCCGACAAGGTGCTTCACGACGACCCAAAAATGCTTTAGTTTTGCGAACTGTGATTTTCACCATTTTTGAAGTGAGTTTTTATAATTTCAAAGAGTTGTTGAAGCGTGTATCGTTCCATTTTTAGTAATGGCGTAGTTTTTACTTCTCAAATGTCAGAAAATAACAGCTTCAAAAGTGACGGCTACCGAAATAGCGGGCTATTCATAACACCTCTTATTGGAAAATCCTTTATTAAAATTCCGTCTTGACCTATGGGGCATCCTTATCCGAAAAAGTATTCAAAAGACTAGCTGGCACAACAAACCGTGGCTTGAAGTAGGGATATATATTTCGTATCTGATTATCCTTCTTAGTCATCGGTCCCTAGGCATTGTGACAGGAATGGGCATCGCTTGACAAAATCGATCATACATCCATATAATTTTAAAGATGGCAGTCCTACCTTCTTGAAGACTGGCGGCGAAAAGAAAACAAAAAAAAGGCAAACATAGTAAAAAATCAAAGATCATTCAAAATGTTTGCGAAGTAGAACCGATTTTCAGAATTTTAAAATCGATACCTTCCAATTACTGGAAAATGATTACGAATTTTGTTTAGGTATGCATTAAATAAACGACAAGTTGTCATACAGTCCACTAAGTATAGTTAAGCAAGCCAAGTATACATACACTGAGACTACAAAAATGACCTTTGTCTAGGACAGCAGGACCAGCTTTATCTCAGGACAAGTTTTACAAAACTGATTTTATTTTGTGATTAATTGTTGTAAGAAATCTATCTGTAAGTGACTCTCGGATTGCGAAAGCTCGACCAGTAGCTATATAAACTGGTACGGGGATGGGGCCCCTGTTCTCTTTTGAGCAGTCCATCATGGGAACAGGACCAATGTGGGGCCTGTGGTTACTCAAAGTCGCGAGAACTAGCTGTGTTCATTACAGCACAGAGGTGTCAGATAGACCTCGCCCCGGTCACAGGGCTGGATGACCTTACAGTCATTCGGAAAGTGGACTGGGGTTGGTCAAAGCACTGACTCCAGGGCGTAGTGTCAGACGCTTTTCTCATTGACTCTATTTTGTATGCCAACCGTGAAATTTAAGCCACACTGGCAGGTCGTCACGTTAAACAAACCTTATTTGAGTTCGATGACACCAATTTGCCACTAATTTTAGAACATTACAGTTGTCAAACGTATCCAAAGGTAGTTTCCAAAATGAGCAGCGTAATCTATACAAATGAACAGAAAAATGGCATGAATCCCCTACCCCTTACCAAGTGATTTAAGTTTTGGTATACCATCCCGAACTTTGCGCAACAAAACAAATGATTGCCTAAAATAATCTCGGTCCTACTTATGACATGAAATGGATCCAATTTTACATTAATCCAAGTATCTACTGTCGCCCGCTCGACTGTCCTGTGTCTGAATTCTTCCTTTTCTCGTCAACAAATCGTTGAAATATTGATCCATTCTTGGCGCCACTTTTTCTCGGAATGAACCTACATACACACACAGACGAATGCAAAACTCTATTTAATTTTATTACCCCTATGGGACCTGGGACGGATATCTATCCCTACAAAACAAGTTGACGCTGAGTGATTAAGTAACGTGCATTTTATTCAAGTCTCAATGAAATGAATCAGAAATTACTTGGAATGCGATAAAAAAATATAAAAAAAGCTATGCCATGTATTAGTAAGCAAAAAAAAATAAACAGACACAAACGCAACATAAAAGACGCACTGGGAACGTAATTTCTAATTACTGTCTTCGTCTCCCAAATGCTAATTTAGCGAAAACAAAAAAACACATTCTTCCCACAGAATTGACCTACACAACAAAATGCCTATACATGTACGAGGTATACCTACACTCATGTGTCATGTGCACTATTTCGTAGGAGTCGAAGAAGATTAACAAAGTGATTCAGTCTCAGCCGTAGTTAGAGGCGCACAAAAGATCTAATTGAAATTGAATGAGCGAACTGACCCAATGCTCTTTAGGTCGCGGCTTCTTAATTGATGTCGTTCCCTTTGATTACGCGCACCAGCAGCAGCAGTCTCTGCAGATTGAATTAACTCATTAAGGGTTTCTAATGACGGTTCTGGTTAGGGAGTGGCGCTGACACATATATTTCGATTATTATTTAACGCAAGACCTTTTTTGTTTGTAGGGTACTCCAACACGGCGAATAACGTTTACATCGCGCGACACCTCGAACAAGGTATTTCCCGACCCCGAAGAACTGGGCGCACGATTGGTCGATGGTCCAACCCCGCTGGAAGGAAGACTGCAAATCTACCACAAGGGGCAATGGCGCTCGGTGTGCACCAATTCCCGAAAGTAAGTAATTATGTCGCCCAAGTTGGCAGCAACTAACCGAGTGTATCTTTCTTAGTTGGACGCAGATGGAGTATCAGACTACGTGCCGCCAAATGGGATTCAAGGGCGGACGGTTCTGGAACTGGATGGAGAGGGCGGCGAAGATCGCGCCGCGACTGCTGTACGAGGAGCCCAAGTGTCGGGGCAGTGAGGCGTCTTTGTTCGACTGCGCCTGGCAGTCGAGGCAACTCGGGTCCGGGGTATGTGACTACCACAGTGATATAGGCATCCAGTGTGTGCCAGTGCACGCAAGTGGGTCTGGCCACTGGAGAGGACTGCGGTTCGAGAACGCCCCCGTCGCGAAAACACTGGGACTGGATAACACCGTCTACTCTGCGGTGTCCCAGTCCAACCTTAAATTTGTGGACATAATCCGAGCCGGCTACGGGAAGGATGGAGCTGCCAAATCGGCGCTGGAAGTCCTCGGCCTGCCGCCGGATATGGAGCACATTGTCATCAATCACTCGGCGTTTACTGGACTGAACACCACCCTGCCTGATGGGGGGTTCTCCATGAAAAACGTCACGGTCAGAAACAGCAATGGAATCGGGGTGTTTGTCAACTCCAGCTATGGCTCCGTCAACATGGAAGGTTGCGTGGTCGTGGAGAATGCTGCTGATGGCATTAAATACGTGGGACACGATCTTCGGAATGATCTGCGAACGGACAGAGCCACGATCCACGATTTCTGCACTTTGCCCACAACTTCGGGGCAAACTTTCCCGATCAGTCTGTCTTTACATCAGAAGTTCTATGCCGGGGCGGCTAAGGAGTGCGGAAAGTACTTTTTCACCCATCCCGGCTACGTGCTGACAGTCCACTTCGACTACTTCACTGTGGCCCGCAACGAATCGGCAAGTATTACGATCTTTGACGGCTCGTCTCCGAGCGATCGTGTGCTGACATCGTGGAATTTCAGAAACTTTACCCGCCACCAGGCGGTGACCAGTACCAAGGACAAGCTCTATATCCAGTTCAAGGCTGACATGCGCACAGAGGTATTGGGATTCATACGCCTTACCACTGGCTTCACCCGAACCTATGACTTGAAGGTGGTTGACTCTGTGGTGGAGGACAACTCCGGTCGTGGCGTCGCCATCGATAACATCCGATCGCAGCTGCAGATACATCGATCGATAATTTCGAACAACGGCCACGTTTCCGGTGTCCATGTGACGAGCGGAGCGGGCGATGTCAACATCACCCAGAGCAACATCAGCTTCAACAAGGGCGATGGCGTCAACATCACGTACTACGGTGGTAACCGGAATATCTCGAGAAGTGCCATCAGCTCCAACCAAGGCTACGGGTTCGCCGTGTGGCTTAACGAAACCAAGGACGTGGAGAGGAAGGAGTTCATCCCACTGAATCAAACCACCACGGTGGAGTATACCGACATGTTCAATAACTTGGAGACCGGCATTTACCACGGCAACTTCTGTGCTCCCCTGTGGGTCAACATCACGGGGAATCATTTCAATTCCACCAATCTGGACGATGTGCATGTACACAGCTGCTGGTTCCGACTGCAGAACCCTGACGCCGAGGTCCTGAAGCTTCAAATAGGACATAACCTCTTCGAAAATAGCAAGAGAAATTCGATTCTCCTGAGTCCCGCTTTGAACCTCGTTGGACGCATAGAGTACAACCAGTTCCGGTACGGGTCCTATGGCTCGCTGTACATAAAAAACAAACCCTGGGACGAGTTCAATGAGCTCCCAGTGAGACTTGTCATCCAAAGCAACTACTTTATGCGCAACAAGGGCATCTACGTGGTGTCCCTAGGTCTGTCGCCGTACAGTGAGAGAGACGTGCAGTGGCTGCTGTTCACTCGAAACTTTGTGCGAGAGAACAAGGTGCGAGAACCCTTTGGACCGGCGTCACCAGACGCGGGCGACAGGAATTTGAATCCCCGATCGAGGGTGTCTGCGCCCATAGTCATCTCATCGAGCAACGTGGATGTGTTCCGGAATATCATTGCCAACTACGACTCCCAGTATGAAATCGGATCGCAGTTGTGTGACCAAAGTCAGATTATTAACGCCACATACAACTGGCTCGGCTATACCGATGAGTCCAAGATTTATGAGCGACTGTTCCACCGCAACGACCGCTACAATTTGGCCAAGATTCAGTACCTGCCCTACCTGTTGCACAATTCAAACCCAGGCAGTTCCACAATCATATCGATTCCCACGTTCGTGCACAAGTTCTTCAATGAAGGGTCCGACTTGGTAGGGGGTGAGGTCGATGGACAGGAGATGATTCCGGCCGGGACGTACCGCGTCAATAGGGACATAAATATTCGGCCCGGAGGAAAGCTCATCCTACAGCCAGATGTGACACTGAAGTTCGAGCCCAGTGTTGGTATGATGGTTGCGGGGAAGTTGGAGGCAAGAGGCCGCCGGCCAGATGACATTATGTTCACGCTGAAGCGGGAAACATTAATGCCGGGGCCAACAAATGACACAGTCGACGCCAACGGCGAAGACATGGAGTCAATCGACATGGAAACCGAATCGATTATGCGCAAGGAAGACTCCGCTGAAGTGCCAGTTCGGCTGCTGGGTGGCGCTGGCGAGTACGAAGGACGTCTGCAGATATTCCTAGACGACCGGTGGGGAACTGTCTGCGACTACGGGTGGAACATAATGAACGCGGCCTTGGTCTGCCACCATCTGGGGTACACGCTCAATCCACTGGACTGGCGACTGCATCCGTCGCAAATCCCCGGAGTGGGAACCACCGAGGACGTCATTGTCTCGAACATAAAGTGCACCGAGCATGACATTGACATAACCAGGTGCCGATCAGAGAGAGTGTCCCGTGGTGAGTTTGAAAACTCCTGCTCACATGAGAACGACGTGGGAGTGCGTTGCCACGAGGGCGGCTGGGCAGGGCTCCGCTTCAGCATGTTGGCAGAACGCGCTGATCTTCAGTACGTAACTGTGGAAAGGGCTGGACTTTTCGACTACAAGACCAACTCGTTTAAGCCCGCTGTGCAGATGGACTTTGCGCGGCACAACTTGGAGAACGTCCGCATTGTCGACAACCTGAACGACGGCCTGGGAGTGATCTACTCCGACGTCTTCGGAGGCAAGTCCATTAACAACATCAAGAACAGTGAATTCACCAACAACAAAGGCGACGGGATCAGTCTAAAACAACTGGGACTGCGAGTGCATGGCTCGGTGATTAAGGACAACCTTGGCAGCGGAATCTCGCACGATCCCGTGGTGTCTGCAATAGAGCAGCGTGAGCTGGGTGGCTGGTTCAAAATGGCGCCTGACTTCAACGCATTCGACACGGACTACGAGCCGGTGTTTCTTCCCAAGCACGACTTTAACTTTGACCTCGGAACCTGGCAGACAAAGTACATCATCACGGAGAAGCATTCGGGCGAGGGCGTGAGCAGAAAAATGGCGATTCGATGCCAGCCGGGCTACGTCATGGGCATCCAACTGTTGAATCCCATCGAAAATCGATCGACAGAACGAGTCTCGATTCTCGACTCTCAGACGGAGAACGATCGGTCGAGCTTGTGGGAGGTTAAGCGGGATCTCAGTGTATTCCCCGTGACGAGTAGCAGCTACGGAATCATACTTCACTACGAAAGTGGCAACAATGCGCTGGGCGGTGCCGTAATCATGCTGTCAACCCTGACAGCCCCCATCCAAGATATCCGAAACCGGGTGACAAGCGGTCCAACGCCATCGCTCACCGTGCGATCGACGAAGATTCAAAAGAACGCTCGAGCTATCTCGGCCTTCTACTACAACCGCTATTTCGGACAGAATGGGGAGCACTACCTGCGCAAGGCCAATGAGTCGATAAAGATCTCCAATTCAGAAATTAGCTCAAACGATGGCGAGGCGCTGCTGGTTAAGGCGCCATTCTGGGACGTTCATTCGAGCAACATATCCGAGATCACTATTCACATCAACAACACGCTGATCTTCCAAAACGGCCAAGGCATTCGGCACGTCTCCAAGGATCTGCGATCCTCGAATAACCTCTTCCACTACGCCTTGCAGGACAACACTATTGAGTCGAACCTGCACGGCGGCATGGACATATCGCTGCCTTACGTGTGGCAGTACAATGAAAACTTCACGCACAGCATCTTCCTCGGCAACAACACATGGCGTCGCAACCGGGACTTCACCATCGCCTTCAGAGGTCATTACGCCTCGGTGAACCTATCTTCGAATTTGTTCCTAGACAACGACTGTCGAAAGGGCCTAATTGCGCTGGACGGCATGGAGAAGAAGCTCAGGTTCGACTACAACCGAATGGAGAACAACAACGGCCGGTTCGTTGTCGAAATTAAGGCGGACAGTCTCAGCGAGATCGTCGGCGAAGTGCCGGCCATCATCGAGTACAACACGATCAAGGACAACCGTTACGACCCAGTGGCCGGCTACCGAACGTCAATAATGCGCGCCCAAATCAGGACGCTCAAGCAGGAGCAGAGAACCTTGCCAAAAACAGCGGTGATCCGGTTTGATGGAGTGCAGAATGTTAAGATACATCGAAATCTCATGTCGGACAACTCGATGGACTATGACCTGATTGCGGGGGTTCGATCGGCAAGGCTGAACAACTTCCTGTATGCCATGGAAAACTGGTGGGGCTCTTCGGACCCGGCGTACATTCGCTCGCGAATTTTCGACTTTGACAACTGGAACAATCACGCTGAGGTGGTATTCCAGCCGTACCTCATAGAGAACTCCTACGACGCCAGTGTTTCTGTGGACACCAGCACAAATCACGGCAAGGAGCTGGACGTCAGCCTGGACAAGATCGGAGGAAGAATATCTAAAGACTTCACATTGAAGAGGCGACCAGAACCCTACAGAGTGATGTCAGACATCACGGTGATGCCAGAGGTAACGCTGACGATCCAACACGGGGTAGTGATGGAGTTTGAGCCGAATGTGGGAATTCTGGTTCTGGGCACACTGAACGCGATTGGCTACAAGGACTCGCAGATAGTGATGCGCCCACGGCCGCCCAAAAACCACGAAGCCTACACGCTCCTCAACAAACGTTCGCTGGAGAACCTAGTATCGCACGATTCCATTCGCCTGTGCACGGCGAAAAACTGCTCATCCAGATCGCATGATGATGAACTGTATTCGGTGCACGAGGGCTTCCTGGAGTACTTCAACCACACCACGTTGCAGTGGGTGCCGATATGTGACAAACGATTCACCGAGAGGAATGCTCAGGTTGTTTGTCGTGAACTGGGCTATGACCCCCTGAACGTCTACTACGGGCACGATCGGCGCATCGAGTTCCACACGAACTCCCTGACGAGAATATGGTCGTGGGTTCAACCCCTCGAATGCAAGGGAGAAGAAAACCGCCTGGAAGACTGCACCGAGCGGCTGAATGGACAGTTGTATGGAAGGTTGCATGAATGCCACTGGAACGACGAGTTTGTCTTCGTGAGCTGCTACGGCAACATGGAAACAGACGACTCCACCTACTGGGGAGGCATACGTTTCGCCAACTCCGACTTTGAGCAGAACTTGTACGAAAACCGAGTTCACGACATCCGAACCCATGGCCTGATGACGGGCAGAGAGAGTCGCGTAGAGTACGTTCGCCTGGAGAACGCCGGTATCCTGCACAACGAAAAATCGTCAGCCATACAGGCGATCTTCAAGAACCCAACGATCACTTCGGTGACGATACTGAACTCGGCACACCACGGGATCAATCTTATATCGCCCAGTGGATCGGTCAACCTGAACTTCATCCACATCAACAAAACGTTCGGCAATGGTTTGAACATTATTTCCCTTACAGGCGAGGGCCGTGAAAGCGATCTCTCCAGTTTCGTTCCACTCAAGGCACTGGACCTATCCTACCACCTCTACTCGTTGGTGGACATCTGCGATCCGAGCAAAGTCATAACTGTGGAGGAGCGCATTCTGTTGTACTACAAGTATGACAATAACCCCGTGAACTGTGTGAAGATCTTCAACGCGGTGTACCGTGCCAAGCCGGTGGGCTTCCGCCTGCTGCAGTCGAACTTGTTTAACCACTCCAAGGAGTACGGAAGGCCAGACACGATTCAGCTGTACGACGGTGACATCTATAATGTCTCGTCCAAATTTCTGGGCCAGGTTGAGGCGGACTCATCGAACCAGAACTCGTTCTTCAAAACTACCGGCCCCACGCTAAGTATTCGGCTCATTGCGAGTGGTGCTCCAGAGACGCATGGATTCATAGCCGAAGTGGTCACGGTTCCCATTTCAGCTATTGGCCTAAGTAAGTATACGCACTGCGCAAATGAGTTGTCCTCTATCACCTGTCCTTACAGATCGAGATGCACAACATAACCTCACATATTCACAAATAAGTGGCACCACCAAGTCCGCAGTTACATACTCGTCGGCTGGGGAAGTATCACCCACGTTCACGATGGCATCGAACAAGTTCACCAACAACTGCCGCCAGCTCTACGGCAATTTCTCCACCTGCGAGTCCGCTCTCAGGGTGGATGTTCAAAACATGCAGTCGTTCTTCTTCACGGTAAGTTTCCACCGACTTTTTTTTATAAATCCTTTTGACACCTGAATGTATTTGCAGAACAACCTCGTCCAAGGCAATCAGGGAGGACTCTATATTCGAGCAGATTCCCGTGGAACGGCCACCTCTCTGAAGGGCTACATCAAGCACAACCTCTTCACCGGCAATCGCAACAGACCGACTCTGCACGTTGAGGCCAGACAGTCGTCCCCCTACCAAGAAGTCGTCCTCTATCGCAATTACATTGCGCAGAACGATGCCAAGTATCACGAAGTGATTCGACTGCGACAGGTGATATCGAATTTCACCTACAACTACGTGCACAGCAACACCGGCAGTCGGATTATGGAGATATCCGGCTTTAACAAGGTTCGACTGCCGATCTACCAGACAACCGCTCACAATGGATTCTATGAGTAGGCGTGCTTCTATAAAAGCTTGCGAGGGCTTGATAAATCTGATTTTATATTCCAGGAATGTCGCCACCAGCTATGAGGGGAGGGCTACTATTGTCGCGGGCACTGCTGGCCAGCAGTATGTGGACAACATATTCCAGAACTTTGAGAACGACTACGAAATGATAACTGTCAATAATTCCAAGTATGTTAAAGCGTTTCGAGGACTTTGTCTTCTCCCCGTAGAACTGATAGATTTGTATTTCTCTTTTCTCGTTTGATTTTCCTATTATCCTGTTGCATGCTTTCTACCGTTGAATCACTCCTAAACAATTTATAACACAACAGCTACGACATGCAGTACTGGAACAGGTAACATGTATAAACTTTGGGGAGCCACACAAACAAGGGAGCGTCCTGCAAACACACATTTCGTTCATTTAGCTGAAGAGTGAGGTCTTTAAAGGGGGTTGGCAGAAGACTTGCAAGTTCGTATATGCCATTTGAAGGCTTTTTAAAAAATCTTTGAAGATAAGCTGGGAATGCCGGAATGTTCGGTGCCTAAATAGTTTTCAATGGCCGCCTTCAACAAAGTGGCATGTGATTAGAAAACCCTATTGCTTAAAACTAAAGCTAGTATTAGACGACATGCTGAATCAGCATACGTATGCTGAAAAATGTGTCCCATTCACAACATATCGTGTAAAAGCGCAATTTCTGTCATCAAATGTATGCTAAAAGGTGTTTGTTGGCTAGTCAGCATTATGTATGTTGGCGACCTAAACATATCGTATCCCTTTTGGGACTGTATGCTAACATTCGAACAAATTTTCGGCTTATGCTGACTCGTATGATATATGCTGACGAACTAAAGAAGGATATTAAGTTTACGCCACATTTTTTAGCATACGGCTTTGATATTTTTGAAGTTTCGATAAATTTTGAACGTGTTTTTTGTGTTTCCATTATCCTGATTTTTGTTGTAAGAAGCAAAATGGTATATCCCTTCGCTCAGCTATACAGTTTTGTTTAACAGAATATGGTACTGTAAACTGCTGCTAAATTCGTCTACTATCAAAATAATTTTATAAGATTTTGAGACTTGTATGTATTCACTTCAAGCAAACTATCTAGTCAACCTAGTCATCCATATTCCAGGCTAATCATTGCACTAGAATAAATCTAAGATCTAAAATACGTGGAAAAACCATATTTATCTTGTCAGACAGCCAAGCAGCTCTTTAAACTCTTCAAGCTTTTATTGGAAACATACATGGCCATGGCCATTTAGGAACTTGCTAGGAAAAATCTTGTTAATCTTGAATGGATCCCAGCCCACAGCGATTTTGATGGCGATGAGAAACTTAAACTCTTTTTAAAAACCATGATATGAATCTAATGATTGCTCGCATCGAATCTAATAAAGTCTGGCTTAAATAAACTGGGCAGAACTGCACCAAAAAATTCGTTTCCCAATTTTACCCCAGGAAACCTAGAAAAATATAACCCGAAAAAGCATCTTCTCCGCATTGGCCTGACAAATGCTCTCTTCACATGCTCACGGAATGTGCAACCCTATATTGTTTCGGGAAATGATCCTCGGTGAGGAAATCGTCACATTGGCAAACCTTGCCGAAATTCTCCCAGAGAAGATCCTCGTCTTTCTAAATTGATATCGAGGACGAAGATAAGAATTATAAGGATCCAAGGCATCCTGATGATTCACAGGACTTCGATCGTGTAAAAAAAAACAAGCAAATAAGAGCTAAGTGAAAGGGAGATTGGCCGCACGAAGACCTCGTAAAACTTATAAAAGCCGTCGAGCAGTTCCGCTTCCACACGTTATGGTTATGAGATATATCCGCTAAAAAATATAAATTTCCCAAAACGCCCATTTGGAGGAAATATCAGAGAGTTAAGGCCAATACACGTTGGTGGATTGTAAGGCAAAGTGGACTAATCTGCGGATCTCCTTTAAAATAAAATTTGCTAAACATCGCACCAGTAAATCTGGGAAAGCCATCAACAAATCGACTGAGCCTGTTTGGAAGTATTTGAAGCAAATGTTGTTTTTAGAAACCAATTTTACACTACACGTACATTTCACCAGAATCGCAGAAAATCGATAAATACAACACGCGATTTGTGAATTTTTCAGCATATAATCATACGGGTTTTTAAATTTTTCAGCATACAGAATTCAACATATTGTTTAATAGGGCATCATACGCCAGACGAACATATGCGTATTTGCTGAGAATTTTTAGCATATGTCAGCATACGTATGTTCATTAAACATATCGTCTTATACTAGCTTCAGAAAAATATTTGTACGGCTCCTGAAAAACATCCAAGATCTTTATCCTAATTCTTCCATCTTCATTTCCACGAAAGTGAAGAGCAAAATAAAAACAGACATAAACAAAAGGCAGTGGGAAGCTAGGTCTAGGGTTCTTTAAATACCTGTTGGACGAACTACGTATTTTTCAACGTCTATAACTGAGTTTGAGTCAAAGAACTTTATAATTATGAATTAGTATGATTAGTATAAAAACGAGTTCAAACGAATAGCCATTTTGACTGAGTTCCATAAGTCTTTCGACTACCAACAACGAGCTAAATTTTGACTTCTTTAGACTGAAAAGTTTGGGGTCCATCAGCACACTACCTACCTAGTCCTGACATAAATTCTGTTACAAATATAAAGCGGCATAGAAAACAAACGAGTTAACATTTTAACTAGATTTTTTTTGTCATTCATTAGACAACAATATTTACTAGTACCGCCCGTGGTCGAAATTCGACCAATTCTGTCTGTAGATAAAGTAACGAAAGCCAACTTGTTTTTCACATAATTTATTCATTATTTATTTTAATTTATTTATATGCTAAATCTTAAGTCATTTACCTTTCCGCTCTGAAAAAAGAATGGAAAAGGGCAAAACATTAATGTTCGCTTCCATAGTAACACCACGCAGATAACTCTGCAATGCCTCTGAAATAATAAAAATGCTTTCGATTAACTGCTAAGCATTTTGTATGGGAAATTCTTAACTTCATTTTACCAGTCTTAATGGCGACATATACCTACGATTCTCTGTTTCTGCACATCTATGGCACAGTACCTTTCGAATGATATAAGTTTCATTCTCCTATTTTCATGATAAATACTTAAAAAGTGTACGGAACCTTTTGATGTTTACGTATTAATATAATGATTAAAAAATACATCACTCCAAATGGCCACCTTTTGATTTAACACAAGCTCTCAAACGTGTTGGCCATTGAGCTATAGTGGCACGTATAGTTTCCGTCGACATCGTTGACGATTTTTTTAGAATCTCCAAATTTCGGTGGGGAGTGCCGCAAGCCTTGCTCTTCAATTCTGACCACAAACTGTAATCCAATAGATTCAGATCTGGACTTTCGAACGGCCAATACTCTGCTGTTATAAAAGCAGGAATATTGACCCTGAGCCACTCCTGCTTGGTTTTGGCTTTATGCGCCGGAGCAGAGTCTAGTTAAAAGATCCATCTTTCTCCATAGAGTACTTGTTAGCGTCTTTACAACACTCTCTAGCACATCTTTCTGATAAACGTTTGTCCCTGTTTTAACACCTTTTTCGCAAAAATGCGGAGGGATGTGACAGCTTGGTGAGAGACCCCCAACAAACCATTGCGGAAGCAGGATGATGGCGACTCTGAACCCTTGGAATATTTGTTTAGCTTCCTTTTATGACAAAGCATAAACTGTATCATTTTCCTTGTTATAAACTTCATTTTCATCCGTAAAAAGACTTTTTTCATGCCCATTTCTCGCGTGCCATACCAAAAGTATCTGGCTTCTCTCCGCCCTAATTTTTTTTAGTTGAGGAGTTAAAGACGACCTTTTTATCGACGATAGGCTTCATATGAAAATCATCCCGTACCAGCCTAGACATCGATTTGGAGGATATGTTCAACTCCCTGGACAAGATCTTCTGCTTCCTAAGGGGATTTCTTCGAATATGTTCATACACAGCTTTTTCTACAGCGCTCTTACGTGCAACGTGACCTGTCCTCCACTTCCGACAATTCACTGAAGCGACCAATAGCCCGCTTGATGAACATTCTCGATATGCTGAGAAGTTATAGCAAATAAAAAATGTTACCAGCACTCTTTTTTAAGTATCCAACGCGATTCTATTTTCTTTGGCACCCCACTGGAAGCTGAAACGAAACTAGCTTCTATTCTTTAGTAATCAATGCACATGTTTAGAAAAAAAAGCTAAGGGATCTATTCCAAGTGGAAGTTTTAAGATATGGGCGCCGGGCGTTACTAGGTATACATCCATGAGTCCATAGTCCCACAATAAGTTTAGTCAAATTTAGGATTTTGTACGTCTTCCAGAGCAGAACAACCTTCATTCATACCCAATTCATAGAAGCAAAGCCAAACTGTTTGTGTGGCTCCTACGACGTTGCACTTAAAACCTCCAAAACACTTCCAATGGGTGAAAAGAAACCGTACTAATCTATCTCCAATGTGTATTTAAATTCCTCTTAGCACAATTGAACTGTGGAAGTCCAAAGTCGATGCCCGTCACAACTACTGGAGCTTCAACGAGACCATTTCCGTGGCGTCTCGAATCCGTGATAAATCAGGTTCGTCCTTTGCAATCTGTTGAAAATTCAAACATTAAACTGTCTCTCCTTCTGCAGATGATCCATACTTACTGGAAGTGGAGGCCGTGCCATTCCAAATGAATAACCAAACGATTCTCGATGGAAAGTGTCCACCGGGATTTTCACTAGTGGTGGATACGTGCTTCATCTACATCGGCGCACCAATGCCGTTCCGGCAGGCGAGAGACTTTTGCCGTTCAGAGAACGCATCGATGCCCTTCATCCGCACTGACAGCGCTACCCTGTGGTCATACCTCCAGAGTCAAATGCAGCATTTGAAGTGACGTCTTTACCACATTGAAATGTCTTAAATATGAGGCTAATTGTTTTTGCTTTCGAATATAGGTATCCTGAGAAGGTTTGGATCCAGGACTATAACCACATTGACAAGTGCACCAGTTTCATATTCCGGGGCGTTGAAATAGAAGAATGCGACGAGGAAAAAGGCTTCATATGCGAAATAGACCCAAAGGTATAGCTGGAAACTTTTTACAAAGACATAATTTACATTTCAAGTCCTTTTTCAGGTGGTAATTGATCCGCTGTCTTGGAGGGCCGACGTGTTTGCAATAAGCATCATTTCAGCCTTCGTTTTGGCCATCATCCTGCTGATCCTAGTCGCTATCTGCTGGTTTGCTAAATCGAAACACCGACACGTTCAACGCCTTCAAAGGAGGAACAGCATTCGCCAGAGTCTGAGAAGTTTGAATGGCATTGACCCACAGGGGTCGCTGAGGCGCCGCAATTTTGTATGAATTTTTAGTTTTTTTCTTATTTTCATTTCTGTTTTGCTTTTATTACGCTTTTTATTTATTTATGTTTTATTTTTGTTTATACGTGGCAACAGAATGTGTCATCATCTACAGCGACTTTGACAAGAAGCGTGGCTCCCGACTATAAGAAGATGGAGTCGAACGGCTCAATCGATTCAATGGACAAGAGCGTGTTGAGTTCCACTGCCAGTTTTGATACATACGAACACGAAGGTCCCGGCGCCAGTGGCAAGGAATTCTACAACCAAACCAGTGATAGTCCAAAGTCACAAACGGCCAACAAATATGGCGAGTACTCAAATCAGAGAGCTGCTCCTTCCAACTACGGCAATGAGCCGAAAGTGGCTACAATTGGGGCGGCGAGAGCGGGCACAACTAAAGCTGTTTATGCACCCAATCCGGAACGTTTTGAGTTGTCCTTTCGCAACGAGGGCTTCAGGGACAATTCTACCTTCTCCAGCACAAGGAACAACTCGATAAGCACAAGCATAGCCGAGGATTCTCCCATTATGCATCAGACCGACAACGCAGATGCCGACGAAGTGGGCTCTGATTATTATGGCAACGCAAGCACATTGCCTCTAAGGACCCACAACGAAAACCTCGCATTCCTGAACGAACTCAAGCACACCCTGCCAGAGTATAAACGCGGAGAAAAAGAACAAAGCCACAGTAGCTTTCTGACCCGACCCTCAGAGCCAACCTACTCCTCGAATCAATCCCAATCAAGTACACTGCCGTACGAACAAAAAATAGACAACTTCAACTTCACGCCCGTCAACTACGATTCGAAGAAGGACTTTCAGCATTTGGTAAGAGACACAGCCGCCGAGAATCCGGCGGATATCCGCAGGCCAGACTCTTATTACACCGCGGTAAGAAGCAGCAAGGCGCCACCGCCGCAATTCACTCACCCGTCCGTTCATCCTCCGAGAGAGGCGGGCAAACGCCCAAAGACTGTTTATCAAACTGCCGACCAGGAGCCGGGCTCCAGTTCCTATATGCGATCCAAATCGGAGGCATTGCTCGAAACGAATTTCGACGACGACGGCTCTAGCAGTCCCATGAACCCACTTCAGGCGGATAGTCGCAGCTACAGTCAGCCGCTGGAGACTGCTATGTAGTCATTAATTAGTTTTAACCATTGTACATAGACAATCGAACCGAAATCATTGATTACATAGTATTATAAAATATATATTTAAATTCGATGTAGAACCGCCCTTGGCACAATTTTACACGTACGAATAAATTTTTCAATCATTTTTTTTTTACTGAAATATTTTTTAAAAATAGTCTGTAACATAAATTTAATTAAAATGTTTACAAAATGCTTAGATTTAAATAAATGCAATTCGAAATTGTTAAATATTTGATACAGTTAAACTGTGTTTTGGTTTTTGTCACTGTTAACAAATTAAGGTTATTGTTAAAAGTTGAACAAGAGCACTTAAGGACTACTCAAGGACTACTCATTCAGTTACATATTTAATTAAATTGGTTTGTTTTATGAGCAGGTGAGTTTCCTTTTTTAAATAAATGTTAAAGGTTTATTGCATAATCGAGAAAACTAAGTGGCAGCACTGCAACAATTTTAGGAAAGCCTTTAAAAATGTGTGTTTTGTTAAAAACCAAATTCGCTTGCATAAATTAAAGAGAAATGGAATATAAGCTTTAAAGCTTAGATAAGGTTTAAAAATATCAGAATAAGGCTTGCTACCAGTGTTGCCAGAAGGTTATGATGGAATATCCCACATTGACTGTTGACTTTATCCCTTTTATTATGAACCGCAGATATGTAAAATTGTAATGCATTTTCAATAACAATTAATCGTTCTCCCCAATTTAGAGTGGATATATGTGAATCACAAGACGGGCCTAAATCAATATATTTTTAATCTAAGATTATCCTCAAAGACTGCTATTTCAAAGTAATGGAGTAAGACAGTCCAGTTCTCTAATACTCTGTCAATACGTATAAATAAAATAGTTTTCGCTTTTTTTAGATTTCCATATAATTTTTTGGTAACTTTTGTTAATTGTTTTCATATTGAATTTTCCATAAATTTTGATAATCTTTTTTTAAGTCTGAATAGCGTTAATAAGAAGAGCCTTCTTATTCTTAGTGCTATCAGAATTTATAAAACAATTTTGGAAGTGTATGAAAAATGAAATTCAATGAAAAGACCACAGTGTGAAAAATATGGTCCAACCGATTTGTGGGCATTTGACCCAGTAGGCCATATTTGACACACGATAGAATCGATTCGTTCTCTAAGAAAAACACACAAAAAACAACTGAAATGGGCTAAGAAAGACATGATCCGAGCAATCATTGCAGGTGGGCCATATTTGCAGCACTTACTCTAGTTATGGATCGCCCTCAAAAGCCCTTTGACATTATTAGGGATTTTATATGAAATTTGTTACTATGAAAGAAAGTCCCTTTAATAACTAAAACATCCCTTTATCCCTCGGACATGTTAAAATTTACAAAAAATCCCTCAAAAAGGGAGGTCACTGCTTAGTACTTCTGAGACTTTTAGTACTGGCTTTATTTTCAAAGCAAAGACGTGCGTGTATATTTTCATTAGAGATCATAAATTCATAATAACTGTCCTGAGAAAGCTTTCACATTCAGACGCATTGTTGATTATTTATTAATAATAAATCTCGCAAGCGAATGGTTGTGAGAAGCATTGTTCTAGAGGAAACTGTTACGCCAACAATACACTTATTTATTGGAAGACAATTTAAGCGCCTGTTTTTGGTAAAACATAAGCTCGTTTGAACCTTAGAACTCCTAATAGCTAAAACTAGGCCCGCAGGCATTGCAAATGCTTAAAAACGAAAAAAATGTTGATGAGATAACAGCAGTCCAACACTCAAAAACTTAGCGTCTTAAGTCGACTAAATTGGTCTGGAGTAGATGTAACCTGAACGCAAAATCTAGATTGGTCGGAAACGTCACTTTTCCTACGTCTGCCACTTTTGCGAACCGTCAACTTAGTACTCAGTGCCGAATTTCTTGACTAAATTCGTCGGCTACCCCTCCATAAATGTCAACTGACACAGCTGCCAATGTGACCGATCTAGGCCAATCAAAGCTGATATACATCAAGTCAGTCAGCTGTCAGACTAACTAAACTAGATACTTGAACGTCCCCAATGTTGTGATGTGATGTGTTTTTGACACTGCTGTCAGCGCCATTCGCTTTCTGTGTGCGGGAACAACGTGAATGTTCAATCAAACTAAAAGTCAAGACACACACCAAATGAACCAGTTTATACCGCTTTTATCCGTTCACCGTTTCAACTGTTTTTTTAATAAATTATTAAAATTGTTCTTCAAAGGCACTGGTAAGCATTCTTTTCAATTCTATTCTAGTTGCATCATATAAGAAAGGTTTTTTCCGAAAATCAGAACTTTATAGACATCATAGAGGAACAGCGTTTCAAATTTGTAGGTTGTAAGAATATGTCACACTTACATTTACTAAATTTTGAAGCAGAGGCTACCTTAGATGTGAAGATATACTTTGTTGTATGGGAGGCGCCACGCCTCATTCTACGATTACTCCCACATTTGGCAAACAGTTCAGTACATAAAATATGGATCGATGTGCCGAATTTCATACCCAAAGCTGGATTGAGCGAAGGCCCCAACGTGTCATGACATTCTGTATAAATTAAATAGTAGGTACACACGAAACAGTGATTTTTACAAAATGTTGCTCGTCACAAGTGACAAATTGCGAAGGTAAACTATACACGACATGCTTCCACTGTTAAAAAAATAAAGCATTATCGCTTAATCGTCGTACTTATATAAATATATAAGGACCCTAGGCCAGCTTCTTAAAAACATTCACTACCAATGTTGATTTAATTTAATTTTGACAGAGAATGTTTTAAAAAAGGATCCAAAAGGGGTTTATAACGAAAAAAGAGGTTAGAAGACTGCAAAAGTAAGTTTACTGGGAATTCGGACGAGAGTTCCCAAGTTCAGCAAAACTTGCGGTATCAAAGTGCATCTTCAAATGTTGCAAAGTTCAAGTGGAAGACGGTAGCAAGTATTTGGCCCAGCAGTGCGTGAGCTCAGAGTTTTACCGAAGCCAGTCAGTCTATTGCATCTTTTCAATCTTCAAAGGTTAAGGTAGGTATGTATAAACACTTTCAAAAATAAATTATAGGTACTTGAAAGACCAGCGTCCTGATCAACTCAATCCTGCTTAAATTCGACTTTTGGCATACAGTAACCACTATAAACTGGATGTACCTCTTCAACTTTTTTAGAATCTCCGCGGATGCTGTGTACCGTAATCGCTGCCAATTTGTTTTTCCCAAATATGGAACCACCCTGTTCCGTGTTAAAAAGTGCTTGCGCCGTAAACTTTCGAAACTATCATCAAAAGCACTCGCATTAAACACCTACACGCGACACAGTGCGCATGACATATCGTGCGTACGCTACCAAACAAGTGTGTATACACAGTATCTCAGTTATACATATGTAGATTTGTATATTAACTCACCCACTACAGTAACATCTATATACAACAACCGCCGCGGATACAAATACGATAGATACGCGAGCTTTTGGCAATGAACAGGCACATACCACCACCAAACTACTCAGCTACACATAGTCACGTTTACAACGACCAACGTCAAGAGTTGTATTTCTGTTGTAGGTACGTAGTAAAATGTCAACTCTTCGAGCCGATTCACCAGCGCGTATCCATGAGTTGCATGCCAAATCGTGAAACCAAAACCAAGCCACAGCCATCAGTCAACTTTTTGTGGTGGTGAATGAAAGTCTCTTATCTCTGCACAAGAGAACGGTCCAGTGATCGAATCGTTTTCGTTTTACGGGAGGGCTATACCGCTGCCACCCACCATCTCACCGCCGCGGAAACAATCAACTATATGTTCGTTTTGCAAAAAAATCTAAAAAAAAATAAATCCAATGCCTAAATTGACCACCAACCACTAAAGTCCCCAGAGTTGTAGCTCGTAAAGGTCCCAGTCTTGCTCTGCTGATGGCTTGAATCTAGTGGGAGAACAAAAAAAAAAAAACAGGGCACACACCACAATGGGTCTATTGATTTTGTTCCATCGTGCAATGGCTTCCACCATCCCGAGATACATTGTTTAGTGCAATCGCCATGTGTGCATGTGTACATGTGTTTTGAAGTAGAGAGTTTGGTTGGACGAAAAGATTTTCTTTTTCATTTTTCGGCGTTTCAACTTTCAAACCACAAGTGGACTAGTGCTGTTTCTAGAATTAGTATCTGCGGCTCGTTCACCATAGACACAGAGCCAGAGCAGTCTAGCTAACCTGTTCGGGCCTTTTTTGTTCGTCTTTTTTGTTGACACGTACCTACCTACATAGTGTTACATCGTTATGTAGTTCTTTATCGTCATCGTTGTTTTCTTGGATTTTTTTTTCCCCATTTTGCAAGCAGCAGCGTAGTGGTTACAACTCGCGCTACATATGCGCAAGTCTGAATCCAAATTTATTTCGATTTATGTATGCTTTTTGGAGTTGTGTATAGCGACAGCGAGACATTATCAGCAGACACTGAAGTTCAACATCTCTTACAACGCGCAATGCACACACCGTCATCAGTGCAATAAATCGCAGAGGTAAGCGCGTCCAAATTTAAATCCAAATGCAGTAAGACAGGCAATTGAATGAATGTGTATCTATTACTTAATATTTTGCGAATGCCTTTGTTTGTGAGACATTTTTCGAAAGCTCATAAGAGTGTCGATTTGAATTTGAATTGAAAGTGTTCCTTATGAGGCAAAGAAAGTTTAAGTGCAATCCGACGAATACGAAATACGACAACGAGAACGGCAACAATAAATACTACACACACTCGAGGGCTGCACTTGGCCAGTAGTGTGAGTCTACAAAGTCTGCAAGTGTATTTCGATTTCCCGAAGAGCGAGTTAGAGAGTGCTTTCTGGTTTTGTCCCCCCAGCCCCCACACAAATAACAGCAGCAGTTCACTTCTCAGTTGTGACTCTTTGTTGGGGGTTAGATTTGCCAAAAGAATAATACGCGAGTTTCGGTTACAGCATTCAGCAGCTGGGCCAGCAGCTTTTGCTTCTTATGTAGCGGCAGCGTAATCTTGACCGGATTAAGCTTTTCGTGATTAATCGCTGGCCATTCACTGCACTTTGCTAGTGTTTCTGCTTAAGAGAGTCCACGAAAGAGATCAAACAGATGCAGAGGGGCAGACGGCAGACCGCCGACTGCAATGCAAGATTGTTACGTCTATGTACCGCTCTAATGGCTGCGATTTCGGGTTTTCGATTAAACCAAAACCAGTAACCAGTATCGACTGGCGCGGGCGAGAAAAATTAACAACAATTTCGACAATCGACGACAATCGACGACAATTGGTTGATTTAATTTGCTGTCCGTGTCATTTGTGATTTCACATTTAACTGAATGTGACTTGTGTGACAAGCGGCCATAAAAAGCTCAAAATATTATTCGAGATACAAATAATGTAGACAAGCTCGCTCTGGGCATAGTACTATGTGCTGTTACGGCGCATAAAAACACAGAGGCTCGCCCTCCGTTTTTCGTATGGGCAACATTTTAAATTCGCGCATTTCGACGTTCGTCATGATTTACTAGTACGAAACGCACATATATCCACACACACACAGCGCACAAACACAACTGCAACTGTGTGTGACACTATACACGGAAGAAGATAGCCATCCACAATCAGTTTTTGTAACGCCGCGCCGGTAGACACAAATCAACTGACATTTTATTAACAGTCCGGTTTATTGCACAATACTTAAATCGAGACCATAACCACTTTTGGAATTTGTTTAATTTCAAATGGATAATAATCAATAAATTGCCGTATAAAAATTGCTAACAAAAAAAGAGAGAAAAAATTGCGACGCGTGGGAGACGTCGACAAAACCCCCAAAAGTGATTAATCGTTAAAATCGATATTGTGAACCTATGTTGTACGTACTCCCGGAAGGTGCTACGGCTATGAGTGTGCTTCCGTACGAAAGAGGCCGGAGAGCTGGCTGGCAGTGAGAGGGGGTAAAGACCCCATAATTCTGCTTTCTGCTGTGTGTACCGTGGATTCTATTTCGCAGACGATATAGTTTTTTTCCCTGACCGGCGAATATGATAAGATATATAACGCACAAGTTGCGAACACAGTCAATAAACGATAACCTTACCAATTGTAGTCTAACAAAGAAGGTGAGCAAAGACACGTATCTATCTAATTTTCGGTGTAGAAAAGTACGCCTCCCACGAAATAGTTGAAGGTCATGAAATATGGCTTCCATGAAAACGATGATAGTTTTTCACGGCACCTCTCCAGTGAAAAACGAAGAAAAAAAAATGATTTTCAGGATGCAAGCGCAGATTTCATACAACTCGTATTCACATGCACATAGACAAGGATAGTAGGTACTCGGAATTTGTCTATGTGCACGTACACCCATGTGCGCCAGTTTGTTGCCTCTTCTGCCGCATGCAACCGAATTTACCCCAAACGTGTATATTTTAATCTTTGTTAGTTATTTTTAAACATACATAATATTTTTATTTTTTTTATAGTAACTGCAAATATTTCGTAATCTTTTTAGAGTGACGTACACGATTCCGGTACCGAATCTGATGGTGATATAGATGCTGAGCGAACCCACTCAGAGCCCGACATGGAAACAAGTTAGTTGAACATGAATGACGCATCAAGAGTCAATTTTTTTACTGAAATTTTAACAGGCATGAGTTCCCGCCTAGACACATCTTCCCCAACGGATACCGCCTGCTCCTCTGATTCCCCTGCCATGATGTGCCAGTCCCACCTGTTATACGATCAGCACAGTTCGGAGGAAGAACTAGAGGTGATCAATGGACCCTCGTCGTTAGCCGCTGCCGAGGCCGCAGCCAGTATTCTAGTGGTACGTGGAACAGCCTCGTCACTGATATCGGAAAGAGAGTCGTCGTCTTTGGAACCAGACGAACTTTTTGGCGAGGCTGCTTCCACATCGAAACGTTCCAGTTCAACAATGATTGAAAACCGAAAACGATCTCTGGCGCACAGCTCGGATGATGAGGTGAGACTTTTAACCGAATGGTATTTGGGGTTGTAGGGAATTTTCAAATTTGGGAAAAGTTTTTAATTTTTCTTTGAATTTTGTCACGTTTCATACGGTATTGGAAAACAAAATTTCTTTTGAAAAGACAGAGCTGCTTTAAAAATGAGCGTTGATTTTGGGAATCGAAGAATCAAGGTTTTTCATATTTTTAGACTAGTGAAATATACTAACTTTTGAAATAAAGGGTTTTCCAATAAGAGGTGTTATTTTGAATAGCCCGCTATTTCGGTAGCTGTCACTTTTGAAGCTGTTATTTTTTGACACTTGACAAGTAGAAACTACGCCATTACTAAAAATGGCTCGATACACGCTTCAACAACGCATTGAAATAATAAAAATTCACTACAAAAATGGTGAATATCACAGTTCGCAAAACTAAAGCATTTTTGGGTCGTCGTGAAGCACCTTGTCGGACCGCAATACAGAAATTGGTGGAAAAATTCGAGCTGTTGGGACAAGTTAGTGATGTGAAGAATAAAACCCAGGCACGTCGCTCAAGAACAACTGAGAATATTGCTGCTGTAGCCCAAAGTGTTGAAGAAAACCCAGGTTTGTCCATTCCTCGTCGTTCTTTGGAATTGAGAGATGGTTAATGATTTTTTATGGCCGGAGTTGGATGGTATTGATCTGGACAACGTTTACTTTCAACAAGACGGCGCTACGTGCCACATAAGCAACGAAACCATTGATCTTTTACGGGAAAAGTTTCCGGACCGTGTTATCCCTCGAAGAGGTGATCACAATTGGCCACCGAGATCTTGTGATTTAACACCTTGCGACTTCTTCCTTTGGGGCCACGTGAAAGATAAGGTCTACGCCAACAGCCCAGCGTCGATTCAAGACCTCAAAGGTGGAATTCGTGAGTCTATCGAGGACATAGGGCAGCCACTTTGCGATTTTGTTATGGAAAATTTCATGAAAAGGATAGGGTCCTAAGGATATGTTCCTGTAAGCGTGGTCGTGGTGGCCATTTGGCTGATGTTGTTTTTCATTATTAACGGCATACCTTCCTCTTTATTATGAAATATTATCATTTATCTCAAAAAATTACATTCTTCTTTGAATATCAAAAAACACCTTTTATGGGAAAACCCTTTATAATAAAACGAAATTGGTATTGCAAAATCCAATGCTTCTGTGAATATTTAAAATAATCAGACGTCTGGCAGGCGAATAACTTGGAAAATGCCAGTTTTTTTGAAAACAAAATATAGTTTCGCATCTGGGGAATCTAGATCTAGATAAAAGCTTATTTTGTGTTCATGCACGATATTCCAGGACGATTGCTATCTAAAATATCGTCCATTAACTTCAATCGCAATCTCTCGCTGCCATTGCCGATGCATATCGCACTCAGCTCGATATACATGAACTAAATTAAATACCTACATGTGATTGCGATATCATTATCACTCACGCAGATGTTTAGAAACCTTTAATTTTAAAGTTGATTTGTGATTGTATTACAGTCCAGCTCGGATAAAATCGCATATCACAAATCGTTAAGTGTCACAATAATGTCGAGTCAGTTGTTTTTTTTATCTAAGAATTTGTGCTTTAAAAGCAAATCGTTAAAATCACTAAAAAACATCAAGTTTTTATAACTTGATCGACTTTATTCACATCTCACTTGATACATTAGGTCTGTTCCCTAATGATAATGAATTTGAACACATTCGTCAAATTTATTCGAACTTCATTCCTTTACGCAAAAGTTGGGTAGAAGAGAGCCACAAAAAGAAAAGAAAACAGTTCCGATTCATACAAAACCTGCAAATAATAGCCAAAAATGTAAGGGAACAGACCTTGTCGTTTTAAAATGGAGAACCGTAGTCTTAATTTCAAATAAAATTGCGAAAATATGTTTGAGTCGGAGAACGAAATTTTCGAGAAGCCCTTTTACACTCTTAAAATATAATTTGTGTTTTTCCGGGGATCGAACCCGAGAACCCTAACCAATAACCCCCAAATTGATATTGAAATTCGCACAGAACAAAGTTGAACAAGTTTTTATAATTCTATTACCTTTTTGGATGCTTGAAAATACACCTTCAGTTCCCCTTATTGTTCAGTACTGTTTTTCTAGCAGTAGCAGTAGAGAGGCTAGTGATTTACGTAGTTATACACACTTTAATCGGGTAAAAACTTGAAGGAAGGTGAACTATTCGTTTCAAAAGTACTATTCCCCGTCAGACGTAGTCTCTTAAGCCCACCACATTGACCCCTTTAACTGTTACAACATTTTAATACACACACGTAATTTTTATAGCAAGTTTTTTCAGCTAACTCAAAAGCATCCCAAATACAACCGACAAATCTAATGCTCAAATCTTTTCCATTTGCAGTTGAAAAATATATTGGAACCGATCTCAACCCCAGTTAACTTTCGTTCATCACCGCCATTGGAGGCGTTAAAGCCGAATCGAAGCCATATGTTCCGTTCCGCAACTCCACTTATCCTGACTGAGGCGAGTCGCGGTATCGAGAACATTAAATTATGTGATAGCACTAGTAGTGACCAAAATGGTAGCGGTGATGGCAGCAGCAGCAGCAACAGTGGCAACGGTGAACAAATAACAGCCACTACCAGTAATCAAAGTAGCTGTATTGCTGCATTAAAATCAAGCTGTAGCAGCCATCACATCCACCAACCTCAGCCAAAATATCAATTCCATTACAACAGTAGTAGGAGTAGTCCAGCATCGACATCGGGACTAGAACTGGACGTGCGTTCGGTTAGTCCGCCGGCGAAACTTTTTCATTGTGCAATATCTCCACGCCGGCGACCAATGCGAACACATCACGCACCGCAAAGACTACAGCGTCCTCATAGACCGTGTTTAGATTTTGATAAAATGCAACAGGTAATTTGATTTATGTAGTGTGCTGATAAATTTAAAAATAAATCTCCCTCCCCTTATCGTCGATAAGAATGCATTTTTGGTTTTGGTCATGCATATTCTGTCTTTGAATCGGACATCGTATGCTCACTTTTGACACAAAGGAAAGAAATATTGTACCTAAACAAATATGACGGCATTTAAACGAAAATGTAGGAAGCAAAATCAGAAGGACTACGGCTGAAATTATCAACACCGTTTCTTAACAGGGCTGTTACATTTGCACAGTTGAATGTGAAACAAACCCACACCCGAAGTTTTAACTCATTAAAATGTGACTCATGCTTAAGCCGAGTTTTGTATATTTTACTAAGGCAATTCTTTGAAAAACTAGTAAAAAATAATTATGTTGAAAGCAACAGTTGACAAAGTGAAGTTAAGTGCAATTTTTGTTTCTGCATTGCTTGAAGGGTGCACGCTTCACCAGGATGACGTGGGCTTAAGCTGAGTCAATAACAGACAAAATCCGATTTAAATGACAGAATAAGCATGGCCATATTTAACTTGAGGCTTAAATAATAAACCAATTATGTAAGACTCTTTGCTAGTGCGATATGTTTATAGTCTGATCACACACCAAATAAGAGTAGACATCCAGCTATTCGATTTTACACATTTATCTGTCAATCTGTATATGAATCACAAATTTTGACATTTGAGGAAGTTATTAAATATTAGAGAATAGCACAAAACATCATAAAATAGCATTTTTTGTTGCGAGTTCTACGGGTGGGTTTCAGGTGTGCAATTTTTAAAATGTCATAAGAACCATTTTTATAAATTAGGCTGAATTCCAAAACGCAGTACTGCCTAATCAAGCAAAGTATACTTTTCTAAAACGCATTGTGACCGCATCAACTGCGCAAATAAAAGCAAACAGAGAATCGTGAATGATTACGACGCAAATCACATTTCAGTTTAAACCGACAAATAAAATGGATTCATCGCAGGAGTCGTAAGTAAAATAATAAATTTTGTAATTGATTTGTAAAAAGGCTGGTTCACGTGAAATCCAATTTTTCATACAAATTTTTCACTGCGAAATGTCAAAATGAACTTTCCACGTGAAGATTTCACCAGGCAGTACGCTGTTCAAGTGAAAAATAGTTGTTCAAAAAGTGATTTGTAGGGGGCGTTACTTAAGCAATTTCACTTGGCTTTTATTGTCCGTCGCATTAAATTTTTGACATTTCGTCGTGAACATTTCACTTTCAATTTCACAGCACTTTTTGGAGAGGAGTGAAAATTTCATGTTTCAAAACCTGGCATCAGAAAAACAGTGTGCGTTCACAATGCGCATTTTCTTGACGTTTTGGAATTCAGTCTTACTCTGCTGGATTTCCATTATTTATTTGGTGTGTGACTCTGATGCGAACAGTATACGTCTAAAGAGCAGTACTATTTTATTTCATATCAGTTTGCATTTATTTAAGAACCCTATAAGTTTTTTTTTATTTTTAAGTTACTACAAACTACTTAGGAAATGCATGTATTTTTGCAAAATGTTTTCCATTATTTTATTTTATGTTATAATTTAATTGTAGTTTAGACACATAAAAACCATGTCAAGCGCTTAAATAATACTTAAGGCTTAAATAGGATTTTTTAAGGAAACCTACAGCAGAAATTTAACTTTTACGAAATTGACTTAAGATGATTTCAGAGCAGGAGAGAATCAATCTGAGATATTCAATTTTGAAACCAAAAACTTTCAACAGTACTGCCAGCAGCTTTATAAAGTTCGCAGAATATTTAAGAAGTTGTGATTTCCTAACAAATCTCGTCTTCGAAAACTAGGAAGCGTATATATCTTGGTTTCCCCTGACAAGATTAGACAAAAAGTAAATCTTTTTCGGTGTTTCAATTAAACAAAAACAGATTTATTTTGACACTTCCAAAGCCATTGACATAAGATGATGTCAGAAAAAAATATTATTCGTTGCCCAGCCCTCTCCTCCTCTTTCTACTACTTTCGCTTTTAAGTTATTATTTAATAATATTAAAAATAGTGTCAATTATATAAAAATAACAAAAAACTCGTTAAAAAAAATATAAAATAAAAACATAATACTTGCCTAATTTCTTCAATTGCCAGCAATCCCTTTTAATATGTCCTTTGACCTTGCAATAGTGGCATTTCTTAACGTTGCGTTCTTTTAGATCAACCGATTTTAAAATTGCGTTTGAAAGGCAAGCTCCCCACTTTCGCTGCTTTTCGTCAATCAAACTGGTTTCGACAACATTAAGCGTCAATTCTCCAGTTTACGAGCTTGTTGTGCAGTAACCGACGTATCGAAAGAAGATGGAAGACTACTGAGCCTTCATTTTTATTTCCATAATATGCTTCGATCCGATATATTGAAATCCATAAAAAAACTTCATTCTTCCTCATGAGACGAACGCTGCTTCCTAAAGCCTCTCGTGCGGAAAAGTTTCTTAAGTTTCTTCCACACTGCATCTTGCACTTGCGGGCTGGATCCGCAATACATTTCCAAGCTCCATCCTTTTTCAATATTAATTTCAATTTATATTTAAGTTTTGCAAAAGACGATTTCAGAAATTCCATCTTAAAAACTGGGCCTATAACCTCTTGAAAAGCAGAATTAAAACATAATAGGCAATGTAGTTGTACTATAATGAAATGTATTGAACGAATGAAACATTAGATTATTGAAAAACCTTAGATGCTGTAGTGATTAACTATAAACACGTATTCGTACATAAAGTAGTTTATAATAATCTTCAACAAATCTGACCTGCTTCATATTAAACAGGTTCATTGTGTGCACATTTGTCTATTATCGATGGAATGTTAGCAGCCAACTTCACGTGGGTTCAAACATGAACACTATAGTTCTTTTGGCTCACATTGGCGAAAACTAGAAACACTAAGAATTGGAGACAAACCATACTGAGACCCCACCTCGCAATTCTCTTGCCGCTGGACTCAGTTTTTTTTTTTTGAAAAATGTGGCAGTTGGGCCTCCTATCGGTGTTATGTCAACCAGAATCCGTGTAACATGCAAAAACATACAAAAAATTAGAAAAATGCTACCAACTATGTTGAAATGTGATAGAGTTCGGGAACACTACCTTCTAACAACAATGAATGCTATTTAATAATTTCAAACTCAACGGATAAAATTCTATGAACGCTTTTCCCACAGTGACGTTACAAGATTAGGTGAGAGTGTGATGGTGCGTGACATTTTTCAATACGAATTTCTATGAACAGTACGTTGGCACCTTTGTCAGCGCTGTTAAAATAAAGTTTGTAGGCAAATAACTGTAAATCGGCCGAAGTTGGGGGTCTCAGTACTGTCTCTGCTCAAAATAGCATTTACCAGACTCGTAGATTATTATGAAAATCGTACTGACAGCTAGTACAAAATAAAGACCAGTGGGGTATAAATTATGCCTGACAAAATCTATCTCGACGATTATCGGCCAAGACCGCACTAAGTTGCTCCAAACTCTTAAGCAAAGTAAAAATACCTAGATACAACACAAGACACAGGCACACATTTTTCCCCAGTAACCTAGGAATCTAATAATAAAAGTTAAAAATCATCGTAAATGTTAAGAAAATTGTAGCCCATTAGCAGCGTCGAAGTTATTAGTTTCCAACTAGTTTTCCCAGTCATTTTGGTTGTAATGTTTTTTTTTAATTTAACTTACTCCTTTCTTTTGTTCATTTGTACGTTTTTACACTTGTTTCGGTTTAAACTTCATATTTAGAATTCTAGTATTTAAATTTTGAAAGCCGTAATAAAATAAAAATAAAAAAAAAATACTTTGACGGTATGATTTTGATTTTTTGTTAAACAAAATAAATTTTAATTAAACTGTCAGCTATAAATTAAGCATTTTTTTTATATCCATTTTATTAAATTTAAGCAAAGTGACTCAACAACCAATGAACCTCCAACGTGTAAGAGCGTATTTCCAATAGTATGACCATTTTGTAGGAATTATCGTATAGTAGCCACTACTGTGATAAAATTACTGCAAACGACATGAATTGAAAGTATTATTAAAATGACTTCGCCAAAAAAGGACTAACACTAAAATTCGCTTCTTTTTTATAATTGCAGCTCCAGGACCGATCGGTGTCCTCGTGGCGGCACAATAGCGAACACACAGGTGAATTGTCTGTTTTCTGTTGGTGATGAAGATCGTTTGCCCCAGCATTCGTGGGCGATAAATAACTTGGCCATTATAACCTGCCATCTCAGCCATCTCAGCCACCTCTTTAGGAACCTCTCTATCCAGTGGTCCTCGTCGAAGTATATTGGATGTTTGTGCAATTGTTTGTGGCCCTCGTCGTTTCAATGGAAGGATGCCAGTTCTGTCGACAAAACACAATCGAATG
This sequence comes from Cheilosia pagana, assembly GCA_936431705.1. Classification (NCBI taxonomy): domain Eukaryota; kingdom Metazoa; phylum Arthropoda; class Insecta; order Diptera; family Syrphidae; genus Cheilosia; species Cheilosia pagana. Next base: position 50,951,560 of record OW386170.1, on the reverse strand, counting down.
TTGATTTGTTTCCCAGGGAAATGGCAACTCAGCCATGTTGTATTAATACTTACTTTTAATTGAATTTAATAATTTGACATGATTGTTATAGAGGTGGAACTTTGAAAAGTATTTTTGTTATGTTTAGAATGCGTTTTTGTTTCAATTTTTTTTTCTCACAATCCAATAGTAGTTTTACTAATAATTTTTGCCTAAACCGCCAATTATCTTCGACGACAGCACAGTTACAGCAACAACGTTTCAATAATATCGAAAACTATATTTATGTAAAAGCAAAACAAAAAAAAACAAACAAAAAAATTCTCAACGGAAAGAACATTATATTCATTAAGTAAATTCATATTCAATTATATATATATTTTAACAACCAATTTAGTGTATAAATCTCAACAACAATATTTAAGTTGCAATATGTATGAAAGTAGAAATATATGTTTCTAACTGGATGACACAATCACACAAGTCCCCCCCCACACGCAGTGAGGACTGAGTGAGTTCGTTAACACACAAACTTAAGTAATTAATAAGTTATTCAAATAGAACTCTATATATAAACAAACAATAAAATGAAAATAAAACATTAAGAAAAAAAAACCGAAAAGAAACAAAAATTAAATTAAAAATGAGAAAAAAAAACGCATTAACCAAATACCAAAAGTACTAAACAATTTATAATATCACTACAATGAATTAATACAAACAAAAGTAATAAAAATATTTTTTTCTAACTTTTTACTCAATATACATACAATACTAATTAAAACAAAAGCGATAATAGAATTATACAACAAAAGAATAAGAAAAGAAACACAAATTCATATTTTAGTTATGGAATATCATATAAAAGCAACAAATAAGGAAACCTATCATTTTTATACGAGAAAGAGAAATGCAAATTACATACAAAATGAAGAAGAATAACTTACAACTTACAAGGATCATCGTAAACATCATCATCAAATTCAGACAATTAATACAAAGTAAAGTTAAGAAGTGGAAACAAATGTATGGAGCAGACAGAGGCACACCCGTTGTGTGTACAATTATTATGAAAACACAAAAATAAAATGATAAAATAATAATAATAATACAAAATTCGAAAACTAGGCATTTAAGTAGGTATCGAACAAACAAAACAAAAAATGACTGACAGTTATTGTGTAGATTTAAGGTAAATAATTATTTGGTTGAACAGTACATTTAGATTTATCCAAAACCAATGATGCGCGTCATCGGAAGTGACATTTGTAGCATTTAATGCGTACCATGCAGTTCCGTTGACACAAGAACTGTAGTTGCGAGAAAAAAATCAAAACGTATTTTTCATTGTAACTATATAAGTGACGGGAGATGGTAACTCCTTCTACTCAAGATATTAATGGTAATGCGATCATTTTGGACACAATTGTATTTACTCTTTAATTTAAGTAATTTCCTCTACCTTTTCTGTGAACAATAAATTGTGGTTTTGAATAGATTCACAACTGTCTATATCATTATCATTGTTTTTAACTAACGAAACACATACCAGAATGGGAAATGAATTACAATTAATAAAACAAATTAAATGTATGAATAAACGTTGTCGTTTGTTGTTTGCTTGTTAAAATTGTCACAGAGGTAAGTTACACATGAGATTGTAAAATTGTCGCAGGAATAGAAGTTGCACTCGTTTTAAACTGGCAACGTTTTTGAAAACGCGTCTCCGGTCTTCACTAGTCTCAGATTTGTTGTCGGCTATTTTTCCTTTTGTCTTTAATTGACAAGCTCTGTTGTGACATTCTTTTGTACAACTTATTGTCAGCGAGGAAAGAAAATTAAGGACATTTTGAAAGCATTTTAAAAGGATTCGGAAAACAAAATGTAAGTCGAAAAAAGAAGATTCTGGGTGAATCATCCATTTTGACAGAAGCGCAAATACATTTTTTGCAAGTTGTTGCTTTTTTTTACAGTACCGCATCTCAAAATCGAATCTGTTCTTTCAAAATAAATGCGAATGATTGCAATTTCTTCCAAAGGATTTTCAAAAGCACGCAATAACAACAACTACGTCCTACTTTACATTTCCAAGATTCACTTTAGGTAACTATCCCAATTGAAAGTGATTTCTGGTGATGTGACATGTGGTGGAAATTGCAAGTAAACTGCAAACTAAAAGTCGAGACACACATCATTTTATACCAGATTATTCCACTCCAGAGCAAATGTGTTCTCTGAACCCTGGAACCGTTTTTTTTCGCATTCGACTTCTTTACTTTGCTTTGCTGGGGTAGAAGCTAAAATGCACACGTATAGTCGTGTCAAATCAGATGCTATTTATCCCATAAGTCCCTTCAAAAGTAAAAAAAATCCGTTCCAGAGCAGGATACTTATTGACAAATCATATCTATAAGTACCTCTTTAGGGACATTTACCCCTCAAAAATGACTTTGTACCCAAAAATTCAAAATTTAAACATAAAATCCCTCTTTTAATACATCTTTTGTATCGACTGTCAGATTGTTGTTATGAAAGGAATAAGGATAATGTATCACTGAAAGTAAATTTCCAATACGTTCATATGTGCTACATTCAGAAACTTAGTTGTTGTAAGTCGACTAGATTGGTCGGGAGTAGATGTAACCGATGAATGCAAAAACTAGATTGGTCGGAAACGTCACTTTTCCTACGTCAGCCGCACATGCGAACCGTCAACTTAGAACTCAGTCACGAATTTCTTGACTAGATTGGTCGGCTACCCCTCCATAAACGTCAACTGACACAGCTGCCAATGTGACCGATCTAGGCCCATCAAAATTGAGATGCATCAAGTCAGTCAGCTGTCAGACTTACTAAACTAGATACTTAAACGTCCCCATCCGTTGGTCTCTTTGCTAACCGATGCGAAAGGGAATTGGGTAAAAGCATCTACATTTTTATTCTTATTTTCGGAAAGGTTTGCTTAATCCTCTACATTATCTATTTCTGGCATTTGTAAGAAAAGGCAAGATTTTCAAATTCATTTGGAAAAATATTGCTTGTTTCTACATGCCAGAACCGCAATGGGGCGCCACCTATCTCTAAACTGTTTAACCTGCAAGGCATTCAGCGTAATTATAGTAGTTAAGACATACACCACTTTCTAGCAGATACACCTAGGTAAAATCGCACACACTACAATAATTTTCTTGCAAACGTTTCACAGGGTGCACTTGAAGAATATGTAAAATGTTAAGCGCATTTAAAAAGACACATGGCAGATTAAACAATTTTTTATCCATAAGATTAATACACTGCTCGAGCTTAATTTTAGCTTCCATACAAAAATCTCTCCAAAATTTAGCTCGAGCTAAAAATCAAACTTTTGTTTTCGAGTGTCCTTCATGTTTCTGTCAACATTTAGTAGCGCACCCATTTAATGGATCGGGACATTTGTTTCAAGCTAAATTTTGACAGATCGCTCTGGTCTGTTGTTTTGTTGTGTAAAGATGAGTGATTTTAATGAATACACACCTCAACGAGGAGTAGGTACCTGTAGCTAGAGTCTTTCATTAAAATGACAGAAAAGCCATCAGAAAAGTTGGCGATGCCAGTGGAGCAACATCCATCGAATATGAAGCTTTGCAGATTTTGAATCAAGGAAGTTATTTTCAAAGAACAGCTGTTTTTTGTGACACTTATCCGCAGCGCTCTCAATGTCAAACTTTAGCTAGGATTTCAGCTGATGCTTGAAGAGAAAAGTTGGAAAGCAGCTAAAATTAAGTTTAGCTCGAGCAGCGTACTAGGCTTTAGAGAAAGCATTTAAAAGAGCTATGTCAAATGATGGGTATCCACTGAAAAATAAAACACTTCCTGTTTGACGTCGCATTCAAAATTAAATGTTGTGTGTTCAGTGTTCATTTAAAATATTGTTTCTTGTAGTTGAACTGACTGAAATATATGTCTTGAAAGTATTGCGCAACAGCATTCGTTTGCCTATTATTTAGGACTGTCACAATACTTTCTTTAGGCCACAACATATTTCAACTAAAGCCGTAGGTGGAATAAGTGCTACCATCTGACAGTTCAATTTCAGTGAATTTTATGAATCTTATTGCTGCTGTACTGAAATTGAATTGTATATTGTAGGTGCTTGTTTATAATAATACAAACTCTTATGACAACCAGGAATAAATTTACGAGTAGACTTCATGATCGCTTCCAGTTTATTTAACGATTGTGCCAAAGTACAAAGTTATTCTCTTAAGGCCGATTTTTCAATAGTCAGATAGCCAATAAGTGTCAACTGTCACATAAGACATATATCCATTTTTTAATAGTCGAATAGCAGCTATTCCAAGGATATAAGAGCTATCTGTGTCATAAAATGATCTGCCCGTTTCTGAGACGGATAAAATATAAATCGTCTACTGTCAAATTTGAAAATTATATTTTACAAACTTTTGTTTAGGGAGATATGTTCATATTGTAGAAATGGAATTGTTCGACATTATTGACGATATTACCAATTATTGAACAAGAAGAATTAGCGAACAATTACTTCAACCCAACAAGGAAACAAAGACTACCTAGTGAGAAAGAGACCTAAACAGTATGTACAATTTTTTCATACAGTTCTTGACGAATTTGTTCGGCTTTTTTTGTATTTTTTTAATGCTTTCATACTTTAGCTTCAAAGTTTTTTTAAGTTCTTGCGGTCACACCACTAGCAGCATTAAATACTTCGGTAATTTTATTCCATGCAGCATCTTTTTCCTTGTTTGTGACGGAATCAGTTTTTTTTTTATTTTCTATAGTCTTTTGAACTTGAACACCATATTCATAAGCACTCGCGTTTCTGAAGAGGTAAAATTAACAGACCTCTCCCGCTTTTTAACAAATATATTATTAGCGTTTTCCATTGCAAATTTAAAATTTTTGCCACTGAAACTAAAAAGGTTAATGATAAACGTCAAGCTTTGAACATGACTATCTTCAATGCTTTAACACAAAATAGTGTCAATCAATCTGTTTCACTCACACCACTTGACTTTCGAATAGTTATCTAGCTCTTATTTTATGATTGCAAAACTCAAAGCTTATATGTGGCAGATAAAAAGTGAAATAAATTCTGTGCCTAAAAGCTAAAACATCTTAAGTCGACTTTAGTGTTTTTGAATTTTGTTCTTCTTGCTTTATTTTTTAAGCCAATCCAGGTGAACAATTTAATAAAAATGAGGAAGTTATAGCTGTTTGTAAACTAGCTTAAGTCATCATTTGTATTGCCATTTAAAATTTTAAAATTGATCTCCTGAAAAACGACTTTCTGTGCTTTCTTTTTGCATTTCCGAGAAGCTCATAACTTTATTTGTCAAGATTTCAAGCAGTCATACTTGACACTCGTAAGTAACAACCATATTTTCAACAAATTGAAGTTTTGTAAACATATTCAGAACGTATGACTTACTTTCTGTTGATTAATAAAATAGTTGGAGCAACAGGTCTGTGGAACCCAAGGCCTAGCTTCTCACAACTATTCGTTTGTGTGAGTTTTTAATTTTTGGGACGAATGGAAGGGATCTATAATTTTACGTCGAGTCCAAAGGGCTAATTGAGAAGTTCTTTCATGACAGTTTTACTTTCGGATGTTTGTCAGACGTTCGCGAGAGGTGGCGCAGTGGAAAAAAAACCTTAAGATGTAATTTGGCTTTTTCGGGAATTGAACCGGGGACCCCTCACTTAGTCCAACACACTAACCACTTAGCCACTGCGTCACTTTTGATTAATACTACATATTTATTAAGCGGTTCACATCTGACCAGACTCCACTGTATAAATGTCAACATCTATGGTTTCATAAGGTGTGGCATTTGCCTGCACTCGATCCTAAGCGGCTTAATTGACTCTCTTTCCAAAGTGACATTGGACTATTCAAATTTTCATCCAACATATTACGCATAACATATCGCGCAGCGATGATTACTTATGCAGGCGAGTAAAACAATGTTGTACGGTTTCCTAAGAATGCGAATTTAAATAAAAGCTATCCCATATGGAAACCATAACTATTTGCCACCACCGACTGTCTTTGTACTTGTGGCAACGGCAAGTCCACTTCACCACGCTCATTTTCAGTGGGGTGGCAGTTCGTTTGCAAATCACTGGATCTGTGTGTGTGTGTGCAATAGTTTAATCGACCGCATTCGCTAAAGACCCTTGATGCACTCTCTAACATCGTTTATCGGCGTCAATCGCCTAACGGGTAAATGCCTACAGCTCGTCTGCCCGCATAATCATCACATCCACCTATCATCAGATCTCCGCACTCTTAGGCGTGCTGTATTACGCCGGCACGCGCTACTGATAGCGCCCTGTCACAAAGCGATATTATGTTTTGATGTGATGCTGTTTGTAGTCGCCACTTAAAAAGATCTACGTGATGTTAAGCTGCGTTCAAACCGTGTTTACCACCGCAAACAGTGTTTTTTCATGACTGATTTTTATTGAGGAGATAATTTCTTTAATCATTTTTCTCGCCCCCCTAACTGTTGGAATTTTTTTAACTGTGACACAGTACATTGAACACAGTGCACCTTAATAATTGTAAACGGTTTTAGGCGTGCGACTTTGGACGTGTTTATGACGTAGGCTATAAATGCGTGTTAAACATCTGCCCTCGAAAAAAAGGTGCTATTTACGAGCCGTCAAGTGGCGATTCATACAAATTTCACGGCTCACGGTTCACCTTGTCCAGCAGATCAATAAGCGGGACATCCTTAAAGGAGTTTCATTTCAAACTAATGTGTTAATGATCGGTCATAAATTGCGTGCGGCTCTCTATTGATCGGAAATAGGTTTTGGTCTTGGCCGTCACCGAAGTCGGTTGGTTCCTAGTTCGTCATATGCCATTTAACAGTCGTAATTTGTAACTGAGCTGTTCTTTTTTCCTTTTGTGGAGGATGCGGAGGTTCGAATGGATGAATCCATCTTTGACATTGTTTGCGAATGCATTTTATGTAGAGCGTGTCTCTTTTAAGTCGATATGCAGAGTGCAATTTCCGGCTTTAGGACCAAAGATTTTTGTTATCGAGAAGGCGGTAGAATGGGGTTCCTCTTCGTCAGTCTCCTTCGTAGGATCATAATCAGTCGAGGGCCTTTAAATTCTGACCCAAGTCCTTCTCTAACCACGAATTCGCATCCACATTACCGTTGATCCTGCTCCTTGTCGTAGTCCTATCCCATCTCAATTCAACCCTGGAGTGGAGACCCTGGAGAGCAAATATCTCCAGGGTCTTCACTTCTTCTAAGCACTTGCAGATCCCCAAGCTTGTTGTCATTACAGCTTCAGACGTACAAGGTGGGCCAAAAGAAGTCTTCCGATGTGGTTTGGCTCTCATTTTTTTTTCTAAATGAAAAACTTTGATTCTGGTCAAGTCGAAAAGATGATATCGCCCAAATGGGACCGTCATATGGCCATACGGGCTCGTTTTATGGCATTTTTCATCACTTCGGCGAGAACTTCGGGCGAAAGATTCTCGCACTCGTGTCGAATGTTGTCCTTGAGGGCTTCTAGGGTCTCGGGCTTGTTCAAAAAAAGCCCACAAAAAAGGTCTGGAACGGTTAAATTGGGCGATCTTGCGGGCCAGTGCAACCGGGAACGCCGCCTTTAGAATATCGGTTGTGGCTCGCGCAGTGTGTGCCGCAGCTCCGTCCTGTTGGAACCACATGTCCTCCAGACCTAATTCGTCCAATTGCGGCAGAAAAAAACTCGGTATAGCACGCACCGTCCACTGTTGTCGTTTGACCAGCGGCGTTCTCGAAAAAAAAAAAATGGCGCCATGACTCCTCCATCGTGAACAGCGCACCATGCAGTAACTTTGAGCGGGTATAATGGCTCCTCGTGCTTTACTCCTGGATTTTCGGTGACCCAGAAGCGATAGTTTTGCTTGTTCAAGTACCCGCCTCTTCGCTCATTATGATTTTGGTCGAAAAATCGTCCACTTCGTCCTCGAGAATCGATATTGAAGATGGCTTGGGCGTAAGTTACACGCGTTTGGCGGTCGACAGGCAGCAGCTGATGCACGGACTGGACTTTGTACGGAAACATGCGCAAGTCTTTGACCAAAAATCGACGACCGGCTGATGGCTAATTGCGAGGCACGGCGTCTGGTCGATGTTTCCGGCGATAGCTCGACATCCTCGTCAACAGCGGCGATATTCTTGGCCCAACGGGCGCTCAGGGGCCGGCCACTGTTGGCAACGTCTCGTGTGGTCCCATACTCTTCAAGGTTGGTGGCCATACGGCGCAGTGTTTGCGCAGTCGGTGTCGGACGGCCGTGACGCGCAATTCGCGCTGCGCCAACACTACAGACGATTATTCCGCGTTTTTGGGGAGTGTACCGCTCCATGGCTTGTTCACTTGTATTCTACATCTGTCTAGTCACACATTTATGTCAAAACAGATTTGACATTGGCGGCCATTTGCAAAAATAAGACCATCTTCCAATAGGGTGATCTCTTTTGGCCCACCTTGTACAAAGGTCTAAGAAACATTTCTTTAAAATGTAATAGAACAGGTTTAATTATGAGAAAAACAATAAAAGCAACAAAAACGAGGGTGCAAATCTATTTACAAAATAAAATTACTCAGCACGACATTGTACATCACAGGATTAGCGGCGAACTGAGGTGTTGTGAAAACAAAGAGGATTTTTATTCGTAAACACGCAATAAATTACGCAAAAATTGTTGAGATAAATATTTAAATTTTCGCATAAGCATCGGCTGAGTTGAAAATACACCCAGCTAGTGAGTGATGTGTGTATACGTTGTGTTTTTTCAACAGAACTCATTTCCTGAGAGGCTGACTTATAAATAAACACTCGCCAGAGCTCCAGGCAAATGGCCATTTTTATTTCTGCTTCAAGTCCAAAGTAAATTTATTAACAGAAATATAGTAAAGAAGAAGTAGAAATAGAAAACTAATAATCACTGTCGCAGGGACACGCCACCGCACCGCCATATGGACGCACACATCGCCGACTGCAATTTATGAGCTGGATTATTCGGGAACACATTTTGTGGGTCTCTAGTCTCTTGAAGAAGTCAATTGATCCGTCGGCAAAGATCTCATTTACATAAGACAATTCATTCCGATTAGCCGGACGAAAAGGTGCCCCTACATTGAGTATTTTCCTGCCACTGTGTGGGTGCATTGTCCCGCCCGAACAAAGGTTCAGCATTCGCAAATTACTACCGTGGCTGTGAAGTATTTGCAATATTTAAGACGATTTGTCGGGCGTGCAACGGAGGAGTCTTACTAGTCCTCATTATCGAGTTTTCACTCTGGAAAGTGTCCCGGTGTAGGTATGCACCTAATCCCCATTTGCTGCTCTAATAGCATAACGACTGCTGTTGCAATATTGCAATATTTCATTTAAAGAGTTCACCAGGAGGCAGGTGTTTGGGTTTCTGTAGGGCATCTAATGAATCAATAGCAAAGGGACCCCTGAGGTTAACCGATTATTGCGAGAATTTGTCCATCACAAACACCTTCTGTCCTGATGATCGCTCATTTGGTGACATTTTCTGGTCTCGTTGCAAGCAAATTCAAACAAAAGTCCTTTTCATTTTATTTTTCAAACCTAAAATCAACTTTCGAAACTCGTCCGACGACAGCACCCTAGGTAGCACCGCCTTCTTTCAAGATTCTTCCGTGTACTCTCATCTGTCACCACATGTTGGCACCATCCGAAGATCGATAGATACGCTCCGGTGACATTTCATTCGAATTTCGCAGTGCGCGTCCATGTTTAGCACACTTTTGTCATGCTGCGCGTGACAACTGACAACAAAAGGACACTTTTCATCGAAAGATGAACATTTTCGAAAATTGAAAACAATTTTTTAAACGAAAAAACCGCTCTCTGATCTCTGACAGGATCCACTGATCAAAAGAAGCAGCCAAATCAAATACCAACGTCAAAGGAAACAATACAGCGGCGACCGAGCGACTGTGTACGGTTATGGTGAACCAAATTAAAACTGTCGGCGGCGCGAAATGACTTCAAGAGAAGAGTTTTCGTTTTCCTTTTTGTTTTTTTGAAATCCGATAGTGATAATGAAGAGCTATTCGATGAGAAAATAAATTTGTTTTCCTCCAAATATTTTTGCTATTTCCCAGCTGGTGGCTGGTGGTCCCCCCAGCCACCTACCGACACACTGCATAAGTAAGTAAAAGGAAGACGAAGAAAATGAAATACACTTGTCTGTCCGCCAGAAGTCATCGAGTTTGATGTAAAAGCGCCGCCGACGAACGCGCGAGTTGATTTTTGTTTGACAGAAAATTCCGGCTGCGAACACTTTAAAGTAGTCCCAATCGGAGTCCTCACAAATACACACATACCACGTACTTAGTGGTATGCTGGTATTTCAACAGAAACACCCACTCCCAAGGTCTATTTATCATTTCATAAGCAACCATGGCATAAATGAGAGCCGCGCCGCATCGCGCGCAATGAATGGTTTGTTTGAAAGGCCATCTAAGAACGAGCAATTCTAGGTAATTATGTGTTTAATCTTTCACTTCTTATTGAACAACCCCCACGAATGCTTTTTATCTTTTGTTTGTTTACTAACAGATAATTACAATCACAATTCCTTTGATTTATCCACCACTGACTGTAACCGCTTTATCCACCGAGGCCGCTTTGTTATTGTTTTAGAGCGATGATAGTGAACAAGCAGTGTTTGTTTACCCCACCGAAGAAGCGTGCATGTTTTGCCTGACGATTATCCTTCTTCCATTGCGTCATAATCAGAGAGCTCAGCGCGTGAATTGTGAGACCTGTTTGTGCAGGGGACACGTGTGCGCACTTTGCGAGTGCAATGTTTTGAAAACTTGGCTTAATTGGAGAGTGTCGTGCGCTCGCAATGCGAAACAGAAACAGTATGCGAATTTGTTCGCCGTTGAGAGAGACACACGTGCCACCCTTATAGGGGGTGTGTTTGTGCTGGCTGCGTGCGAAATGAGGGTTGTTGAGATTTCGTGTGTGTACAGTAACTTACTTAAGGACGTTTGCCGCTTAACGGTTTGCACAAACAACAAATGCGTGTCCTTTTGAATGTTGGTCATTCGAACATGATGCTCATTAGTTTTTATTGAAAGGCAACACCGAGCACGCTGAATCCCCTGACACCGAGGGAGGTCCTTGCATGCGCGCCATTTCCATGCGGGAAAGCCACAATATTTGTGTTCGTTTTGGAAATTGGAGTCATGTTGCATTGTTTCGTATTGCTGTTACACTGCTCTAATCAAACCGCGAAATTCGAGCAGATTCGCTTCGAAAAATTGTCTAGAGGGAAATAAAAATTCCGAGATACGTAGGTCGATGTAAGAATTTCTTCTGTAATTTGCCTGAAGAGCAAATGTTTGTGGCGGCGGATTCTGTTGCGTCTGATGTGACGTGACTGTGGGTTGTGTCACGATTACCTCCTGGATGGCCTGTATAATTATGATTCCTATTTTAAGTGTCGCGGTTCTATAAGATGTTTAAAATAAACAAATAAATGTTCATTGTTACTATAAAGTCGTAGCTAAAGTTCTGTTTTTTTAAAGAAGGGCTGGGATGAGAATCTTCTTCGTCAAAAAATGATAGTCTAAGACCACGCTTCGTTGTCAATCTGCGTATCTCTCTGAGGTAACAAATCTCCACATATTATTTAATTGTTTGTTTGTATGTGGACTGGTTACCGCGTCACGTTAAAACTACGCACCCAATCCGTTTAAGTTTATCGGGGAAAACGAAGGCATTCGGCCCTAGCGAGGTATCCGTCGAAACGGAAAATTCTCCGATTTTATACGATTGGGAGGTTTTTTGCTTCGAGGTATTCTTCGGAACATCTATTCGCAATATTTCTCCGACATTTTGTAACGCATATCGGTGAATTACGTTGAAGTGCGATGAAGTTCCGATATCCTCCGACAGAAATGGTTGCGGAATTTGTTTACGATTTGGATTTGAGCCTCCGACAGCGTATGCGTTGCGGAGAATTTTCCTTTCCGACGGATACCTCGCTAGGGCCGATTAATGGAGCAACATTTGATTTTTATTTCATTGGGATCGGTTAACTCGAAAAGAAAAGAGCAGATCTCATTTTTGGATGCTGTATGAGATATCCAGTGGTAATCGTGTTTGTGCTTTCCTTTTGTTGACGTTTGAAGAGGAACAGAAGGCCATAATCAAGAAAAGCAATATCGGGTTAAGCTACTTTTGACATACAAATTCGAAAGAACCCAGGAAAAACGTTTCCGACTGCGGTTCGGACCCAATTTCAACATTACCTACCCAAATATTATATTTCCGGAGAATAGTTGCAGTATTTGTTTAAACTTCTGTGTCATTTTAATGTCAAACTTAACTTAAATCTCGGACATTTTGTGCAATAGCAATATATGTCAGGTGATGGTATATTTGTGTCTAAAAATAAAATAGACATTTGTACAAAAATGCTGATAAAACTTTGCATCAAAGCCACAACTGCCTGGTATATATACCTACCTACAAAAACTTAACGAACCATGTAAAAGGAACAACCGTCTAATGGGTACCGGACCATGTGGGGATAGAGATGAATGAAATGGCCGAAATGGAAAATGGTCCTCGCAAAAAGGTGATCATTAGAAACCTTTATAGGTCCTGAACAATTCTGCGGAATAGACGACAACATTCTCAAAGAATAATACAGAAAACTAGAGAAAGAAAATATGCTCAGAACCTGGAAAAACACTCACGACCGCGCCAAGACCCATATAGGGGAATACAACCGAAAATGATTGCAAGCATGCAACAAAATGAGCAAGAATTACCTATGTATGCTCTTAATGGACTTATGGACTTATGGGTTGTGACTTATATTAAATGCGATAATTAAAATTAATATTCCATCAATTTTCATTCCACGTTTCATTGGTATTTTCCAACTTCTTCAGGGACACGGTTCTGTATTGGAGCTTTTTTCGGGGGGATACACTGGGGTGGAATTCTGTAAGGCGATTGCGATAGTTAATAGTCACAATAAATTTTTTTGGTATACGTAAACTGATTAAATAAATATAAATAAATATTTTGGCGCGGCAGGTCTGTGGTACCCAAGGCCTAGCTTCTCACAACCATTCGTTTTATGTGGGTTTTCAATTGTTTGGGACGAATGGAAGGGATCTACAATTTTACGCCGAGTCCAAACGGCTAATTGAGAAGCTCTTTCATGACAGTTTTACTCTCGGATGTTTGTCAGACGTTCGCGAGAGGTGGCGCAGTGGAAAAAAATCTTAAGATGTTATTTGGTTCTTTCGGGACTCGAACCGGGGACCCCTCGCTAAGTAGTCCAACACACTAACTATAAGCCACTGCGCCACTGATTATCACTTCTTTTTCTTGCCACAGCTATTTAGGTGCCATCTTCATGTAAATTTAATTTTCTTTTTGGAGTTGGTGGCTTTCGAATTATAAAGAGTGAACCGGCCCTATCATGGTATCTGTTCGTAGCGTAATTTTCTCCGCAACGCAAATCGAGTCGGAGACTGAATTTACGTTCATAGTAGGCCGTTTTCCGAATAGACAATGGGAATAGGCATCAATGCGTTCATGTGACATTTGTCCACTTAAATATTCCCTCGACGAACAGATGTTGGAGACCGTTAAAGAGAAATTGACGGGTGTCTGTCAAAAACAAATACAAAAAACGCAACCCATCGCAATAAAACGCAGACTTATTTCACTAACTGAAGCCTCTATTCCACATGCTACAACGATAGCTTCCTCAGTCGCATCCAAAGCCTCCACCGGTTATCTTTAATGAAATTTGAATCTTCGTAAGCTTCTTCCTTACGCTGTACTCTCGAAGTGACCAAACATATTCCAATTCAAAAATTAAATTACATACATAGAAGCTTAAAAATGTATACTTACTCGTTTCCATTCTGCGACGCTCTTTGATGGTGGACCATCATTATATTAATACGTAAACATCAAAAGTTTCCGTGCACTTTTTAAGTGCTTATCATGAAATGAGGAGAATGAAACTTATAACATTCGAAAGGTACTGTGCCATAGATGTGCAGAAACTAAAATTCGGAGGAATATGTTTTGCCCTTTTCCATTCTTTTTTCATAGCGGAAAGGTATATGAATTAAGATTTAGCACATAAATAAATAAAAATAAATAATAAATAAATTATGTAAAAAACAAGTTGGCTTTCGTTACTTTATCTACAGACAAAATTGGTCGAATTTTGACCACGGGCGGTACTAGTTGGTATTAAGGGATGATGCAAGTTTTTCCCACTGGTGTTTTTGGCTGCCAGATTTTATTTGCTTGGCCTCTAAAAAAATTTACAATTTATTGCCAAGCTTATAAATACATGTCAAAGATTATTTACTTACCTACATTTTATTTAATGAATTTGTCTCTAAAATCTTCGCACAAAACACAACTTTATTTAAAAAAAAAAAATTCCTTTGCTCTTTTCAACCACTTAAACTTAATTATTGAACTCTTAAAATGTTGCTTATGAATTTTAAAGTAAAAGTTTAAAAATAAGCAAATTATCTTAAATTTTCGAAAAAAAAGAACATTTATTAATTTTTCTGTACGTTAAACTTTTTTCGTACAGACAAATTTATGAATTCTTTTTCTAGATTGAAGATAATTTACTTACCTTTTTTTTGTTGAACTAACTTTACAATTCCTAAGCAACATTTTAAGACCAAGATTGGATTCAACCATTTTGTTTAAGTGGTTAAAAAAGCATAAGCAAATTTTTCCGGTTGCATATAACTGCACCCTTAGATTTGGTATATAAATGACAGGCGATGTGATGCCTACTTTTGATGGTTATTTTGGGATCAACTTGCATAGTAGAAAAACGATTTGACTATCGCTTTTGAAAATGTCTATCAACTATCACCTTAGGGGATTCCACCCCTGATTTTATTATAAGATATATATTTAACTGATTGATTTAAAAATTGCACTTCAAATTTTGTTTCACAATTTTGAAATTTTACGGTCCTGAGTTTTTTTTAAATACCAAACAAAAAATAAATAAATAAATTATTTGTACTAAATAGCACTTAAACATGGTAACAAGAAATATCACAGATTAAGTAGCCATACAAATTCTACAGTCGCATTTTATTTTATTAGATATACTCAAAAACGACATCGGCCAGGAACACACAAAGCACCCTGTAAACTGTCCTACCCGTAGTTTTCACATCAAACAGTGTCTACGATCATGAAGCGTCGCTTTCAAACGCAGTATTTAGTCGTTAGCGGCAAGAATCTTAATTTTGGAACAACAACTTAAATTCAATTTTATTTTAGCTGAATTGAAAATTGATCAACTCTTGAAAAGCAGTTAAAGGTTGCTCACAAAAATCAGGTTAAAGACAAAAATGCACAGAGAATAAATTCCTTCACTTTTATAATTTCTAGGACGTTTTTGTATGCGTTTTCCAGACCACAATTTCAATTTCTAACTGCCCTCGATCACAAACCTATTCACATGATCCATCTACAGTGTGCGTCTTGCATTTAATGACTCTGTGTGCCTGCTTGTCAACGTTAGCACATCAGACAATCGATTTCATTAAAAGTACGTTTGCCTGCCACAGGTTGCACATTCGACATTCGTCTGTTCACCATCAACTGGGCACACATACTGCTCTTTCCAGCAGTTGACTTTCAAACTTTCTAAATAATTTCAGTAGTAAACACGCATTATCGGTTTTCCAATTCAGCATTGCGTATGGGTAGGGTATGGGTCCTTGCCCAGCTGGAGTTGTATCATCTTCTCTGACAAAACAAAATTCGAAGCGAAGAAACGAAACGAAAAAGTCCCATCAGTGACATCTTGTAAATTATTTCGTCCAGTGTCACAGTTGGAATCGAAGTGCTAAATGGATCTTTGACAACGCACAATACGCCATCACCGTCCTAAGCGATGCGTGTTAGGCACTGCTCTCCGTGTCAAATTGGTCTTGAATAGCTCGTCTTCGAATCGCATCCAAATAATGCGCAACGAAGATCTTGATTTGTTTCCCTCAATTTATGGCTAATCTGCAGGAAGTGACATCCTTGTTTGTTCTGTTCCTCGGCACGGGGCACATTGTTACTGCTGCGTTCGTACATGTCACTTGCATAGCGGTTGTGTATTCAACGAAATAGTGACGTGTTGTCAATGCGATGGTATGTGAAATCCTGGTTCGATTGGAATGTCCTTGAGCAGGGGCTCAAAACAAATCATTTAAGCACTGCGAGTATCCCGACCTTGAGCTGGAGTTGTGTGACCGCGACATTAGAACCATTTGCTTGGTTTCTTGGTTAACCATCGAATTTTGGGTTCCCAAGATGACCATGGAAAATGAGGATGTCCTTGGCCCTTGGAATGGGCCGTGGAAATGTGATTTCACCCGCTCCACCATGGGCTGGGCATGTTGTTCTCACTGCACTTGTGCTGGTGTTGGGCTAGCCCCGCGCAATGGGAAGTTTGCATTCAATTTCGCAGCCGGACGGATCAACTCAATCGAACGCATAATCGCCGCCGCGCTGCACCCGAACAATGTGCTCACTTAATTGGAAGTAAAAGTCAAACCCAATTCAGACTAGTTTCTCTGAAGAAATTCTGCCATTTGTGCGCTTGCATTGCGAACCGGTGCGCGGTGGCGCAAACCCTCGGTAAACAATACGCCTATTGGGAGGAATTGGGTGGCAGTAATGTCCTAACATTGTTTCACAGCCGCAACCGCAAACGGTTCGCATATGCTTTAGTCTCGATCTCCTCAGATGAAAGAAATATTTTCAAAATAATTCGAAACAAAACAAAAAAAAAAAAACGGAACGAAATCAATAATAATTGAAACCCACCCCTGACGTGTATATTGGGGAGGAAAATCCTGCGGAAAATAAACTTCAAATGAAATGAACGCCGGTACTTGGTGTTGTTATTATTATTCTTTATTATTCGTGTTAATATACGTTCGTCCTGTGGGGAACTTCTTCGTACTCCTTGAAATGCCTTCGGGATAAAAGAATCCTTCAAAGTACCTCTATACACGGATACTATATATACCTTCATGGAGTCGTAGCGCAGTTTTGTTTTTTTGTTTTTCGTTTTTTGTCATAACGAAGGGATATCGACGGTTGCGTTGGCTGCTGCAGCATAAAAGGACAGAGAGAGCGAGTATGCCACAAAACGTGACGTTAAACAAAAGAAGCCACTTTCCTCGAACTGCTAGCCGTCAACTTCTATGTTGACAGGGTAGAGTCTGGTGCTGTGTTTTTTGTTTCCAGCAGAGAGTGTAAGTGTGTGTCTTTTCTGCACAAGGAGGAAATAACTTTTTAACTAAAAATATTGGAAGCATCAGATACGAGACCGGAAGGATTCACTTTTCTTGTTTTTCCCAAGTTTAGCACGAACTTTTGTTGTGCCTCACAACAAGAGGGGTGCGTGTGTTTCGAATAGAAAATAATTGCTCACATCGGCCAACTGCATGTGTCAGAAACGTATCAAAGTTTGCCGATAATGGGACCGAATTTTAATTTACAAAATATTGCTCAAACATTTGCTTCATTTCATCCGAAAACAAACCTACACTTTGGGGTTATTTTTCAATGCAAGAAGGATTACCCCTTCGGTGGACAGGTAGCAGAGGATCATTTGTTGTGGATTAGTGATTCCCACGATGACAACGTGGTCAGTGTGCTGTTGGCAGCAAACTTTTGTTCGTATTCCGTAAATCCGATCGCATTTATTTACACAAATATTTGTGCATCCATCGAGGGGGTATGTTTGTTTAGTATTCATATGCTTGGGCATGAGCAATAAGTCCGAAGACAGCCGTTGTTATTCTTTAATTTTCGAATCTTTTTCGCAAAAGAAAAATCATTTCAAATTACGCTCGTGTTTATTTTTAAACAAATATGAAAGGTACATAGATTTTTGTTGGGTTTGTTG
The DNA here is from genome assembly GCA_936431705.1 of Cheilosia pagana. Lineage (NCBI taxonomy): Eukaryota > Metazoa > Arthropoda > Insecta > Diptera > Syrphidae > Cheilosia > Cheilosia pagana. Next base: position 50,933,584 of record OW386170.1, on the reverse strand, counting down.
ATTTCGTGTTTATTTTCCTATACAAAATGCGGATGTTGCAAAGTGGGTCTGAGGTTCCTATTTACTTTAATTATTTTTGCATTTTCTAAATTTCTTTTTGACAGAGATGAATGAGATGAAAATATTATTCGTATTTTTTATCGTTTTAAAAAATGTCTAGCAGATTGTTAAAGATTTTTTTAATGCTCTTTTTTATTTAATTTCCCTTGATCATGCAACACTAACAAAGTTCAAATGTTGAAAAATTCACTTTTTATTCAAGTTCAGTGAAACTAGAGTCGCTTTGAACGTTATATTCTTCAGTCTTGTTTGCATTCATTGAAGGAGTAGATTTAACAGGGAACTCTACGAGCTCTAAAGGGCACATCAGTCGTCTAAGGGGGCTAGGATATCTAGAACAAATGAATACCTACCAACGACGGCCCAAAAAGACTTCGATTACAACCAGGCTTGCAGCATTCGACATCAAAAATCGCGAAAAATGAAATTTTGTGTCGCAAAAAAGCGCACTTTGAAAAATCGCTTAAAGCAGGTAGAAATAAGATTAAAAATAACAAGAACTTATTAACTCAATGTCACTTTTCCTTCAAAACGTCGCTTGGGGCTTATGGGCTTGTGAAAATGTCGGATTCAAAATGAGTGTGTTTTGGGCGTATTCGTATTAAAAGTTATAAAAGGTGTGTTCACCGACAGTTAGTAAAATAAATTAAGCCTGTTTAATAACTAAAAGCAAAGAAAGGTTTAAGGTATATTTGAAGTAAAAAATCACACAAAAAGCGCGAAAAGCATCAATATCGCACGTTTTCGATACATCGCACCATCTGGCAGGCCTCATTACAACCCGGAGGGATAACGCAATAGAAAGAGACTCGCCTTAACCTCACCTCAACCAACTTGGAGTGCGACACTGGAGGCAAGGCGTATTGGTTGGGGCCCAGGTTCACCACAGACTATAGCGCGACTGAAGATTAAGTACGAAATCAGTGCAACTTGAGCTACACAAAAAGATGTCGAACTTTTGAGATCTTAAACTTTTGTTCATATTTTGCAAAACTTCTTTCTTAATGATAAAAATGTTTTGCAAGTTGGAAATTTGTCTTTCTTAAATCGAAGAATATTTTTACAGAATTTGCAAATTTTAAAATACGCGGAGAGATCTGCTTAAGTTATATTTGAAATGGGAATTGTTCTCATGTGACGCAAGTTATGAATTTCTTTCGAATTTGAACTTCGCACAGTGTTGCGAATTTGCTTTATATATCTGTTACACTTTTTCGCAACACTTTTGAAGAATTTTGAAGACGTAAAAAAATTAAAAGATTTTCAAAATTGGTTAAGTTCGTTTTTTATGATTAAAACAGTGAAATTTACAGACAGGGATATATTAACATGTCTAGAGCTAGTGTTGACGTGTTTTGTGTTTTTAAACGTTCGCTAAACAAAAAACAGTATTAAATTTTATTAGTGATCACTTTAACACTTGACACTTGAGGTGTCTACAACATCTAAAATAGATACCTGACAGCCATAGAAGTTCAAGGAAGCTACAAATATAGTCGCTGAGACAACACTAATCTACACTGGGAACAAATCCACGACCGGAATTTAAATTCTTTTAAGATTAACTTTGGAAAATACTTCGGCACAAGCGAACTCAATTATTTTTAAAAACAAAATAATCTCTGTCGTTTAATATTCGCACTGCTGACAACAATTTCTAAAGCTAGAAATATAATATAATACTTAAGCTAGTATTAGACGATATGCTGAATCAGCATACGTATGCTGAAAAATGTGTCCCAATCACAACATATCGTATAATATCGAAATTTCTGTCATCATACGTATGCTAAAAGTTGTTTGTTGGCAAATTTGTTGGCTAGTCAGCATATGTATGTTGGCGATCTGAACATATCGTGTAATACCCCTTTTGGGACCGTTTGCTACCATTCGGACAATTTTTTGGCGTAGGTATGCTGACTCGTATGATGTATGCTCACGAGCTAAAGTAGGCTCATGAGCATACTCCACATTTTTCAGCAAACGGCTTTGATATTTTTGAACTTTCGATACATTTTGTACGTGTTTTTTTGTGATTTTGTTGTCCTGATTGCTTGTTAAAAACAAAACGGCTGAGTTGTTTAGTTCGCAGCCATCGGCAACAAGAGTGTACGGAACGGTAAATTCTCGACCGGGCTGCGGCTCAGGTGGTGGTAAGCCCAACTGATTGGTATCCATCGCTTGTGCAAAGTTGCAGCGATTGAAGACACCACCATCAGAAAATCGTCCGTTGCGACCGACGTAAGCAATTTGCATACTCCGCGTCTGCGATGCCCATCAATACGATACCATGTGTGTACATTTCCCCAGAATCGCAGAAAATCGATAATTACAATACACATACGCACGTATACTAAAATCGCGATCTGTCAATTTTTCAGCATATAATCATACGGGTCTTCAAATTTTTCAGCATACCGAATTCAACACTGGCGAACTGGCGTATCACCAGTTTCAGGCCGACGTACTTGCACAGATGGAGCGATGGATTGGATATGAGTTTAAAATTGAATAATTCAAGTGGGTTTTGGTTACTACTACTCTATTTTTCTCTCGGTGTAAGCATTTCCCATAATATGAGGAAACAATTGTAAAAATTACCTGCATTTTTTCTAGAGCTCGAATTAGAAAATATGCTAACCTCACAGCTTATGAACTTTGGTCAGTGAGTTACAAAAATGTATTGTGTCGGATAACATGGTGGCGCAAATGAACTTTCCTATTTGAATAGATTGTAACTTTTTTGTTTTACACAATTTTTGCTAAATTTAGCAAACAAAAACAAAAAGAGACCAAACGCAGCATATAATCGACAGCCTTTCAACTGCCTTTCAACTGAAAGCCAATGTTTTCAATGAAATAAATCCGTGTCAGAAATTTGGCGAAAGATGATGGAAAATGAGCTGGAAAGTGTGTTATGAGTCTAGGCTTGGCCACAGGGGCATCTTCGAAAAAGTGGAGGAGGACGGTGGCACGCTCGCGGTTGCGCAGCTATAGCTCGTCGGGCGGGGTTGTTCTTGTCACCCCTCACACTTTACCACCTGCTCAAAACAAAAAAAATAACTCGTGCCAAAAAAAAAAAATAGAGAAGGATAGGAGAACTAAAACTTGCTAGACCTCGGACTGACAAATCAAAGATAGGATAGAGAAGAGAAGTGACTGAAAGGAGAGAAGAAAAAAAGAAGAACCCAATAACCTTTGCCTCACCAGGGAGAAAGGCCGGAAAGTCAGATGCAACCAACATCACTTAGCCTAAATATGCTACGACTATGCTAACCTAAACGTACGTATGCTAAATCCTACTATAATCCTACTCAAACTTACATCTAAACTACTCTAGCCCTTTGCATCTACTGCTTTCCGAGATCACTCCCCAGTGAGGTTCGTGCAGTCCCAGAGACGTGCCGGATGATACTGGAACTGGCTTGGACTACCCACCCTATGTTTCAATAGACGCATCCATGGCTAACTCTAGAACTTCCTCGGCCGGGAGCTCTACCGACTGAGCTAGCCGGGCTGGTAGCATGACACTCTTAATCTGAGGGTCTTGGGTTCGGGCTCCACGTTAGGCGCCATTGTTATGCCCCTGTGGCCAAGCCAAGACTCATAAAAAGCGCACAATGTGTGAAGCAGTAATTAATGGAATTTTAAAATGGAAACTATATTTGGGCCACCTTCGTCCATTGGCGCACTTATTGCTTTCATTAATTGAATCTATAGAAAAAAATAGCAGTTCTAACAGCAAGATTAAGGAACCTTCAAACCTGTTAAGCTTCTCATTTTGATTAACAAAAGCGCCTAAAATAAATAAACAAATCGTGTATTCGCTGTTTTCAATTTTTGATCTACTCGAATAGCACATTTTGTAAGGCACAGGTTACGCAAAAAGTATTTTGGTAGTTCCTCTAAGTCTAAGCCCTAATTTAACACATAAAATTAAGCAACTTCTGCAAGAAATCTGTCAGCTGTCACACTTTGCTTTAAATTTTACACTCAAAAAAAAATATTAGACTCCAACCACTACACTAAGTGAATATCCTTAATTCTCAATTAAATAAATTACTCCGTGCTACTCCATCAAGTTGATCCCTGTTTATTGTTTTAGAAAAATATCAATAAATTTGTTGCCACATCTTTAATAATTTTGTCCGCCCGACGCACGAGAGGAGAACATTTTTATGTGCACAATAACTTTAAATGAGTTAATGGTTGGCCCTCGTTAACATCGACCGAGCACAATTATCTCACATCGCATGTCAACACCCGGCAGTGTAATCCGATTGAGAGCGCGATACGGAGCCGGAGCCCTCCTAAGCCGATGCAACCCATTAAATAAAGCGTAAGAAACCCAAAAAAAAAACCAGCCAACAATTAGTGCACCAACATCATAGTGGCGGTAATAGTTGAGCACGGTAAGTGTTTCACATGCGTTTCAAATATACTTTGTGGAACCATGAGTAGACCCAAAATGTAATTCCCTAACACCAAAGTGTGTGAAGTGGCATTGCCATTGAGTGTCGGAATCTGTATGTGTGTGCGTGTTATAAGCTCCTTCTAATCACAATAGTTTATAGTGGCATAAAATGTGAAGAGATGCGTCTGGGAGTAGTGGTGCAGCCTGGAGCTACTGAGTAATTGGCCCCTTTATGTCCCGTATTAATGACATATGTTCTTGTTAAGAATCCCAAAGTGTAATGCCTACCTATAGAAGTTTCATCTGAGATGATGAGATTATGATGCCTTAATCGGTTACATAAATATGTCATTGTGATGTCTTGGAAGTAATATACTTTGAAGTGCCTTCCAAGGAGTTGCTGGGTAGGATTCTTGTGGAAGTTTCTCTCCAAATTTGCTGCTAATTATTGGTAGCTAATTTTTTGGGGTAGCTGTGTGTCTTTTAAGATGTTTTGGTAATGCTAACTTTAATTTGAATTCCAGCTAAGAAAATTATAGAAAATGTAGGTGTTTAGATATTTAAAACTAAGCACTGTGACAACTGAACACTTTGCTAGATAAAAATAAACATAAACATTTGGATATAGGTACATGATATCATCATCATTATCATCATATAAATAAAATCGGTGTACTCGAGTTCGACCTCCGGAAAAACATAAAATATGACATCTGGCGAATTTTTTAACAGCGCCACCTCTCGCGAACATCTAACTATTGAATTTGACTGCATTTCTTTAAATTCAAAAATCTTAGAAACTGCTGAATATATTCTGGTGCATTTTTCACAGGTCTATAGAGGCTTAGACCTAGGCCTACAATCTCCCCTTTGTTTCAACTATATACCTCTATAAATTCCGAAAAAAACAAATTGTTTCGCATTTTCCCTTGCAACGCTTTGCGTTTAAAAAAACTGGGATATTTTAAATATAGTAAATACCAGATTAAAGAGCACATTTGCAGGAACAACATAGGATATCCATTAACTCGATATCTTAAAGAGGTTTTAAACAAATAGACAATATTTGAAACTTTTCTACGATTTTTACATGGGTAAGTGCACTTCATTCTCAAATAAAACATATCTACATCATCTCTTTCAACATTATTTTACTCCTGTCACAGACAGAGAACAAAAACCTATAAAAGAAATGTCAAATATGTAGAAAAGATGTGTCTGCTCTCTTGCTCAGTTCCTATTTCATTCACGCATTCATAAATCCTGTATACCTAACAGTGGCGTGGCGTCCATAAAACACGATTCCTACCGACTTCCCTTTTTAAATTTCCACCAGTCAACACAATCTACCAAAAACCAAATATACAGGAAAGCCTACCAAATGAATTTAATATTCACAAAATGGTGCAAATAGTTGGTCAGTAACGTTCATTTTCTTACGACAGCCACATAAACGAAATGTCAACCTAGTCATGATTAGACTTGTGGGATACCCTTCCATAAACGAAAAGTGAAAAAATGCTTTACGTGACCAATCTAGACAAATAAAATTCATCTTAAACTTCCTTTTCTGTTTAATAACGTTAAAAAAAAATAAGAACGATTGCATGAGAGCGGAGCAGATAGAGTACAATATTTTTATATGACTTCCAAAGAGTCATACACCTACCCATGAATTTTTTTTAGTTTTAAAAGTGATATTTCCTAGTTAATAAAAGTTTGTCCTGATTACATTTTTTTAAATATTTTTTAAAATTGAATTTTGAGAGATTTAAATCAATCACATGATTGTACTTATTAATATCCCTCAATAGGTTATTAATGGGGCCATTACTCCCATAGTTACATCGAGATGTCCTTTGGTATACAAAAATTGGGTTCATTGTTGTCCTCGGTCTGGGTATTGATGCTTATGAAATTGAGAACATTGTGTGGAGATGACGTTACCAGTCAGAACGCAAAACAGGAATCTACCATTGGATGTCTCTATTCGCTTTTCCAAAATCTGAAGATTCAGCAACTTTAACCGACTTATGTAGGGTGGAAGACGACTTTCGGGGTTCCAAAGCAAATAACGTAATCCGAAAAGAAGAAACTGCTTTTGAATACTTGCAATTCTTGCGATCCTAGATTCGTAGGACGGACACCTAACAGGACTACAGTATTCGAAAACACGTTTCCATCAGAACCTTTGACCTATCTGATATCTATGGACCGTCGAACATCCGTGGATATTCTTAAAGTGTTCTAAAACTATTAAAAAAATTTATTTAATGGGCGTGGCACTTTCCGAACAATTAACCATAAGCGCTGTATACTTCCCTTGGTTAAACGTGGCTTTCAAAATTAGCTCTATCATCTCTAATGCCAATACATGTCAGTTTTGGTATATTGTCTTCGGCTGGATCGCCGCTAACCATTTTACACGATTTCTGTATCGCCTGCGATTCTCAGAAGAATTCGCTAGCGAACGAAATCTTCTTCCGGGGAATCCAAAGTGGTCGATTTGGCTTTCGAGCATTTCTTACCAAACTGCACACTTTTTAAATTTACAAAAAGCTACATTTAGTGCCAATCAATTTTAATAAATGCACAAAAATCATAAAAATGCAAACGACACAAGTCCCAATTTTGCTAAAATTTTGTTTTTTAGCAATTGTTTGGTAAATGGCACCTGCATAATATTTATATCTTAATTTCACACTCCAGCGCAATACCGCCATGTTCACAGACCGAAAATTGTATATCCCGCCAATCGCATTTGAGTCCTTTGAAAAATCGAATTCGATCATTAAACGAGGATTAGGCGCGCTGCTCTGTGTTCAATCCGACAGACTTCCAAATTGACACATAATCCGCGCGTTTGAAATCTGAGCACCAAACATTTTCGCATGGTCATAACACGAGGGCGTCGTATTGTGCGACACTTCCTGACCAGTCTCGCACAATCCAAATGTAGTTCGTTTGAAGATTTTCCGCTCGAATAGCCGGTACTTGTACGTATACACTTTATCGATATCCTTTTGACTCTAAAAAGAGCACACACTCTTTCCACATGTCTCACTTTTCACATGGACGAGGCGGAACCTAGTGAAAAAAAAAAATAAAATAAATTATTGTCACCATTTGGACATGTAATTGCTTGAGCTAGGTTTTGTCAACAACAACAGAAAGGACACCGCCAAGATCTGAAATTGAGACGTCGTCTTTTTACTCTCGTTTGAAGTCCGTAGCGCATTTGCTGTTTTTCGACCCAAAAAAAAAATAGAAATAAAGGGAGAATTGTGTGTAACCCAGTAGGGGTTTTAATTGTGTGCATGCCATGTCCTTTTGCCGACGTCCGAAGGGAGAATAAAAAACCGATTGCCTCTCCTTTCAAATGCGCCCAGCTGAATGCAGCAGGTATTCACAGTGGCTGCGCACATCAAAACGTTCGGAAAGCATTAAACGTGTCCTTTCTTCTGCGCTCATTATGACCATTCCTTTGATTTAATTGATCGGTTTCTGATTCTGTGCTGGGTCCTCGGTGCCGGGATATTTTGATATCTTATTGTTGACTTGATGCGGTTGCACATTCTGTTTCTGTGTGCCGGTGTGACTTTCGGCATTGGTTTGATGTCATTGTTGCGGCAGCGGCCAAAGTGGCCAAAAGCAGTGTAAATCTGCTTACACAACAATGCGTCAATGGCTGAATAGGAGTTCGGTTGTCAAGCCATCGTGACGTCTTCATCATCGGCTGCTCAATAAATAACGACTGTGAGCGTGAGGTAGCACCTTGCAGGACCGCTTTGTTTCCATATGTTGACAACTGCCGGACTCAACACGGGATGCTTTATTGGCTTATGTAATTTGAGATTTTCGATTTTCCAAAGGACAACATGTTTTGCCATGCTTCTTTAGCCAGCCCATCCTCTAGTGGAGGGGTTCATATTTAAATGCGAGTATGTGTTGCTTGTTGACATCGTCGTAAACACCTTCTGGATGGTTATGGTTACGGTGATGATGGTGCTGTTAAAATACCCGGAAAACACTGTGACTTCTCTGGTTTCACTTCAAAGGTCCCGGCTGCATGCAACGCATCGGATATTTTACAGAATCGAGTACGTTCTGGTTGCGCTCGTTGATGGGGCACTTGAGTGAACCGAAGTTTTGACATATTCCGCGTGGTAAATTAAGACGATGCTGCGATGCTGCACTGCGGTTTGTCTTCACCACTATTTGTCTGCGTGTATTGGTCTTTTCCCATTGCAAACCCATAATTGGGTTTAAATCTCCACTGCCGAAGGATTACAGGCGAGTTTAAAAATATTTTGAATGTTTTCTGTGTTCATTTTGCATGCGTGCACAGGACATTTTGTTTGACGGGCAGTGTACCAATTTACTTTTGTCAAACAATGCCGGTGTACCTACTTCGCCTAATCTAAATAAGTAGTTGATCCCTTTTGCGTTAAAGGATTTCAATTCTTTTTAATTAAACAATCTCATTGAGGTTCGGTCTGTGTATGTCGGCCGAAACAGTCTGGATGATGATAATCTTGTTGTTGTTTATTTTCGAAATGGATATTCGTCAATCCGTTTAAAATGAGCATAATGGATTTATCTCCTGGATTTGAAAACACAAATTTCAGTACTGAAATCGATACACTTAGGGAGCATCAGGTTCTGTGTGGGATTTGAGATGCAAATCCAGCTGGATTTCAATTTCAGTGCGTGTCTCGACTCTCGATTGTAAGAGGATTTTCTGTAAGCGCATTCCGGTCGGCAAAACGGTTTTCCGTTTTTGTGTTGAGAAACCGAACCAAACAACGAGTTATTTGTGACCGTGAGTTAAAATGATAACGCATTTTGCACGCACTGGATTTGTGTAACCCGAAATAAACAGTTTTTGCGGCGGCCCTTTTGTGCCGGAATGAGATCGCTTTTCGAGAGATGTTGTTGGAACACTTTTATTGTGCGATAAGCTACTTGCAGGATTACAGTGGATAGTTGTGTGGCGGTAATTGAGACATATATATGTATAGAGGAAAAAATACATGAATAAATAAATAAGATGGGTGCAACCTTTACTTTTCATATACCTAAATTTAACTGGAAGCGGGAAACACTTGAGGGGTATAATTTTAAAACTCTTCTATTACACTTTTTTTAAAAATGAATTCAATATGAGAAAGTGTTCTTTAGAAGGGCCCTCATCTAAGTATTTAATTAAAATTTATCAAAACTTGTTATTTCCTGTACTTTAGAGTGCTTAATAATTTTTTACAAGATTATTTTTATTTAATAGGTACTAGCGGACCCGTCAGACTTCGTGCCGCCCCAATTTAACGCCTTCAGATAAACTCCAGAGTGATAATAAAACACAAATAGTTAAAATTTAAATTGAGCGATATGATGGACAATGTTTTTTGTTGTGTTTCCGGGGCAAAACAAAAAATCCCACCTTCAGCTGTAAATTATGTGGCGGAGTTTCTGTCACATCAAGCGAGCTCAAAAATTCCGTTGGATAGTTGTTCGCTTTAACCTCGTCGGTCACGCGGTCACCGGATTTCTACGAATGCATTTCTTGATAGATTTGACTTTGAATAATCCAATTCAAGCTATCGACGACCTTATTCTTCGCTGCTAGTATTGCTTGTTCACTAATCCAATCTAGATTTTTATAATTTTGTGCAATGCCGGGGAATACTTTGGTGATGAGTTCCACCTTCGATGATGTGAAGGTGAACTCACAAAAATTTGCAGGGAATAATATCAATCCAGCCGAAAAAATTCGTTCGAAAAAAATTAAAATTTTTCGTGTTCTTCCGGAATTTTCCAAATTTTCCACTAAGAATTTTCTATTTTTCCATTCGAAAAGCCATTCCGGAACAATTGCACAAAAAATTCCATACAAAAGAAATTAAATTTAGATTTTTTCAATTTCCCGACTTTTCCGGAGGGTTTTCCCAAAATTTTCTTTCGTAGCGTGATGAATCGTACATAAAGGTACATTTTTCACACCAATCATAACAATCTGTGATTCTTATTTAAAATATTGTTTTTTTTTTTTTTTTGTATTTGAAGTGACACTCCTCGATTTCCGTCCAGTTAATTTTTTTTTAAAGTGCGTTTCCCCATTTAAAACGAAATGTGTGCCTACAACGCCACCTGTTGAGAATTTTCCGACTTTTCTTTTTTTTTCTAAACCATCTCTGATGCAAGACGAACAAAACACAACAAAATCATTCAATTCGGTTGAGCCGTTCTCGAGTTTTAGCGAGACTAACGAACAGAATTTCGTTTTTATATATAGTTTAATATTTAATATTTAAATATATTCTATTAACAAATCATGGAAAGATATAAAAGGTCGAAAAAAGTTAGCGTTTTCTCAGCCAAAAATGTTGAAGAAAGGCATAAAAAGTAAGAAATTATTGCGTGGCATTTTTTAAATCTGGTTTGTATTTTTATAGATATTCTTCAAAAGAACTTTTACAGATTCATAATACAAATAAATTGCTGTGTAAGTTTTTTTAATAATTAATAATATTTTTTTGTGATCCAGTTTCAAAGACTGTTGAAATTTTATGTTTTCAGTTGAGTTTTTTAATATTTAACATTTTCTTATAAATAAAGAAAAATGCATTAAATCGATAAAAAAGTTTCTTTTCTTTTCAAAACTCCTCTATTCCTAAATAGGTCAGAAGTCGACTATTCCAATCGTAATTTTTAAAACTCTTCTTTTCCAAATTAAATTGATTTTTTATAATTAATTTTTAGGTATGCAAAACCATAAGAAATAGACAAAGATAATTTTAAACTTACAATTTAGCCTTCAAACCAATCGCTAATATAATTTTAGCAGCTTTTAACGTTTTTTTCGTTTTATTCAAAATTCCCAAAAGTGGATAAGAAGAGTTTTCAAATTATACCCCTCACTTGTAAGCTGAATACCTATTTTTTGCTGATGGGATTCCCGAACGACAGCCTTTGTGCTTCTCAACAGTTTTTAGGGCACAAAAATACAAATTTCCAATTTAAAAACCCTGCTTGGGTGCAATTTTAAATTTTTTCGACTGTAAGATGTTTGTTCGAAATAAATAAAAAAACTACTGCACGAAAATGATTCCGATTTCAACATTCCCAATGCGAAATGTCGCGATTGAAATATAGGATAGGTAAATATTTGGATGAAGCTAAGAATATCAGGAAAATTTATTTTTCCTCGGGAAGGACGCACCCAAAAATCATTAAGAGCGGCACCTACTTGCTGCTTTAGTACATTCCCTGAATAAGACCATCTGCCACTTGTTACCGGTAGTTGTTATCAACATACAGCAAGACACATAAATCAGCTTAAACTGACGTTTTGATTTACCTACCGTCGTTAAACGCCGACAACCCCATGCGCGGTGCACAGATCGCAAAGCAAATGCCTATCAACATCTACGAGATTAAAATGAAAATATATTTTTTGAATCGATTAACGTGACAACTGCGCCTCAAATATTGTGCTGACAACATTTTCGAATAATTCGTCACAGTTTTGCTATTTCTTATATACGATCCTGTATATGCATTCACATGGTATATGTATGTACGTTTCAAAGGAGATTAAGACCAACATCAATCGATTCGTTTCACAGATAGAAATCCATTAAAGCCAATCATTTGACATTAGGACACAAAATATAGTCACCCATACCGCAGAGAATGCTACCCAGTGGTTCCTGGCTCGCCAGGACCTCCGCAGCACCACAGCGCACATGGAGAGAAGGATATCAATGTGTTGTCGCAGTGAAAGGACGCGTATCAAATCGCTCGGCTCAGCTTGTTATCTTCATCTGTGATCGAGCAGCAACAATGCAATACATGCATGGGCATATGACGACCAAAAAAAACACGCTACAGATGAACAAAACAAAAAAACTGAAAAAACTCGATCCTTAATGTAATTGAGCACGAAACAATGCCCTGTGGAAACTCTTTGTTTGGACACATTCGAATGAGAAAAGGAACAGAAAAAAATAATGAAAATATATAGAAACGTCAGAGGCGAGCATGGATTCCTGGACAGAAACTAAGGCTGCCGGCGATAGACACAGACACCCTTGTGTATGTTTTCCTTATTAATAACCGATCGAATGCGGTAGCACATTTCGGCAAAGATTAAACGAAGCGGAGGTGGCAAAGCGGCACAGTATGTGAAGTCCTGTGAAGTCAAAGATGAAAGAAGATCAGTAACCCGCCCACCATTTCGATGGCCAAGTAAATTGAAATGAAAATTTGCAAAACACCGTGACATACGAATAAAGTGAGTTATTCAGCAAGTGAGCAAAAGGATCAGACGGCCAAAGAGACCGACACCCATTGAATGGTGGTCTCCGATTTCAAAGGAGGCGAATGCGACAATATCGACAAAACTAATTGATTTCAAACACCACGTCAGAGAGGGTGTTTCTGGGACCTGGTGAAATCTATTGGTCCTCTGGGTACCGATGGGTCTTGCACTCTTGCAGCGCTAAAAAGTAATAGACGCACAACTAAATTGGAAATATGAACATATTTCCCTTGTTAGGCATGGTGTCCTGTGTGGTGCCTTGTGTGGGTATATTTCTTATCGTTTCCACAAAACTGTCCAAGGCGAAGAAAGAAAATCGAATTATCCTGTGAACAACGTAATTATCGATACTAAGCAGCTCCGCAATCCTTGAATGTCCGTGACATATTTCTTTTTCAACTTTAACTGCGTCTTCGCATTCAACTGGTGGTGGTGAGCCACAGAGTGCGTTTCGTCTCACCGCTGGACCGCATTGAACGTAATAATTGACCATAATATGAGGATTCTCACAAAAATCGACAAGGTTAAGTTATTTGGTATATAGGATGGCAAACGGGACTGCTATACTCGATGGTTAATGCGCGCACAGCACGCACAACCAATTCGATGCGGTCGCGAAGGTCCTTTTCCTTTTCCTTTGGGGAATGAATGAGGTGCATAGCGAAGAATATAAATCGCTTATTGAAGGTCTTGTAAATTCATTATCCTGCATAGTTAATGCGACTGTGGTGAGACTAATAAAATTCAGCATTTCCGGGGAATGGTTGACATTCGACAATGTATATCCACAAAGAGTGTTCGATGAGAGAAATGGATAAAAGATACATACAGCTGAAAGAAATGTCGTTTGTAGATTGAATGAGAATTTTGTATCCTTCATAGGTTTATTGATAGCAATTTTTGTACGAGTACGCAGTTTGGCGTGGACTGAACGGACTGTAACTCAATTAGACACCTTAGTTTTGAAATTCCCGCCTCATTTGGAATTAAAGGTAGAGTACCTACCCCTTTTCCATCGCTGTTTCTTTAGGCTTCCAATGTACATCTTAAATAACAGAAATGAGATCGATAATATGGCTTGTAAAAGTCACAAATCGGATAGCCTACTGAACGCACTCATAGAACGCATGTGACCTTTCAAATGAGAGCGCAAAGGGCTGTTTCATATATGGAAAACAAAAAGCGCTTGATCTGTCATCTGTCTCGACTTATGTCACTTATTCTTGGATTACTAACACGATCTTTAGGGGTCAGAATCACCTGCTCTGTTCTATGGATCTGAAGCTTGAACGCTACGAGTATGACAGACGGAAGAAAATGGGTCGGATATGAAGAACGAATGGGCATCAAAGCACCGTTTTCGGTTTAAACCTAAGGAGTCAGTAGAATATACAACTTCGGATAAGCCGGGGGACTTCAGCAAAAATAATTGCTAATCAGTGTTGCCGAAAGTACTCCCATAGGAGTATTGTACTACTTTCAACACCTCCGTACTCCTCCTTTCACATTCGTACTCCAATTTTTTAAAAACCTAAAATATTTTACACTTGCAGCAAACCTTAAATTAAATTTATTTCAGATTTAATACAAAAATGTCACCTTTTCTATTTGGTTTTTGTTTTTCGGTGGTTTCATGCAATTTTTGAAGTCTGAAATGTATGTACTACTATTTTTTTTAAAGTTCTCCCCATTTAAGGCTGCAGTACTTCCTTTTATGAATTTTTCCCTGCAACACCATGCGAATATTTTAAATTTAGCTCTCAAGCTGGTAGTGTGTGTGGGGCAGGTGACACTGACAATGCGGAAGGCTCCATTTTGTATGATGTGTTCTGTCACAGTGGTATAATCATCAACAACCGTCCCACTTGTGCCGTAGACTAAGAGAGGGCAATAAACCTGTCATGTTTTGTTATAAAAATCAAACCGATTAGCCACTTCTCGAAATAAAAACTCCATTTTCCTCTTTTGACATTTGACTTTTGACTTATAGAGACCTGATAAGAAAACATTGACGGCGTTTACATGTAACATTAAAATATTGAGTGAATTTAAGTACTTAAATATATAATACATTTTATATTAAATGAATTCTGAACAAAACCTGTAAGCATTAGATACCTTTCAACAAAAGGCAAACATTTATGACAAAATTTCACTTTATTAAGAGTTTAAGGTCCTTAGACATAGAAATTATTAAATGCGATGTCTAAAGTCAGTTTATTTTTAGTTTTCCGTTCAAAACCTTTCTTATTGTTGCGAATTATTTCACCATTGTGAACTTCAATTGATTGAATCTTTCTGTCATTTCTTTCAAATAAAATATCGACTGTCACTTTAAATTGGACTTGAATTTGACAGTTCAAATCACATCTGAAGTGACAATCCGATTAATTTGAATTCCACAATGGTAAAATTATTCACAATAGAAAGGAAAATTTGATCTTAAATGATGTTAAATAACATTTTTGATGTGAAACATCTTATGGCGCGACTTGGGAGTAAAATCGATTCATGAAAGCGGAAATGACCAAGCGGAAGTGCGAGACGGAAATTGGCCTGTCGCCATCGCTATGCCCCCGCCTAAAACTCCTTAACCACTCAACCGATTCGAATGAAATTTTGTGGGTGGGTATGGTTGGTTGTTACTTGATGGATAAAATAGTTTTGGACCCGATAGGTGGCGCTGCTGTCGATCTTCTTAACCACTTAACCGATTTCAATGAAATTTTGTGATTGGGTATGGTTGGTTGTAACTTGATGGTTAGAACAATTTCGGACCCGATAGGTGGCGCATGGTTATATGCAAAGATATATTTTTTTAATTTTTTCAACTTAATTGTCTAAGTGAATACTTGTATGGGCACGCTGAAGTAAACTGAAGAAGCTAGGTTTACACAGACACTAGACTACTGAATCAGTTTACGATATGAAAACAAAATGTAAACAAAAATTCAACTACATACAACACAGTTCAATTTAACATCCACATTTAGCGAGAGAAGTTTCACATCTGGCGTGTGGTCACAAGCACGCTCTCGGTTTTTTATTTTAAATCTTACTACGTTGAAATCCTGGAGAAGAGACTGATCAAATAAGGTCGTTATAAGCGGCGGTCACTATGTCCTACTGCCTTTCACAAATATTCAGGATTTTAGAATTTAGAATTTAGAATTTATTTATTTCAAAATCGCTTACAATGTAAGACAAGAGTCTTATAAATTTTTGAAAGCCTTTAAATTAATTTAAGAGTTTGAATTTAATTTAATTTTAATTTTTAGCTATTTACATCATTATATGTTTATTAAAAAGAAATCTAAATTTAAAAAGAGAAAACAAATAATAATAAATTAATAAATAGATAAATATTATCAATGATTTGCCAAATGGTTGAAAAGTAAACATTTAAATCTTCTAGTGCTTTTTACACTTCTCATACTTGTGGGCAGGGAGTTCCAAAGGCGAATAACATGTACGAAAAATTGACGCTCAGTAATAAGAAAATTGTATCGTGGTAGTATAAGAGCAAAAGACCTTGTTGAATGAGGGAAGTTCAGCTTACCGTGTAAATAATCAGGCTGTTTTGTTTGAATGATTTCATGTAGATAGCTAAGTGAGCGAAAATTGAGTAAATTGTCTAGACTACAGCCAGAAATGCGAACAGCAAAAGAGGAAACGTGGTCATAGCGACGTAGATTGTAGACATAACGGGCAATGTTGTTATATGCGACGTTTAACTTGCGGTTAGTAGCAGAGTCCAAGTTGCAAAAAATTTCACATCCATATAACATAATGGGTAGTAGAAGCGTTTTGGCAAGAAGAAGTTTGGTTTTTGTGGGGATGAAACTTCGAGTGACTTGGAGAGCACGGAGGCTGCCATATACTTTGCCAATTACTTGAATAAGGTGGTCGTTCCATGTGAGGGTACGATTGAAAACCATTCCAAGGTTTCTAGCGCTGCTAGCATATTCGAGTCCTTTGTTTTCAAGATTCAGTGGTCTTAAGACTGATAAATCAAAGATTTTGCGATAGATGGGGAGGGCTGTTGATTTGACAGGGTTTAGGCACAGATGATTTCTTTTAGACCAACGTGAAATGAAAGAAAGGTCCTCATTCATTAATGCAACGGCATCATTCTTTTCCCCAAACGGTCGACTTATCAGAAGCTGCACATCATCAGCGTAAAGATGAACAATACAATGTTTAACAACTTTTGGAAGCTCATTTATGTAGAGTGAAAAGAGAATTGGGCCAAGAATTGATCCCTGTGGCACTCCATTCAAAACGTTGAGAAAGATCGATGATTGACCATTTGCCACCACGCGTTGTTGCCTTCCGCTAAGGTACGAGAGAATCAACTTACAGGACTCTATAGAAAACCCAAAGAAATTGCGCAGTTTTTTACATAAAATTGAATGGTTGACAGTGTCAAAAGCCTTTGAAAAGTCTAAAAGCGTTAGAAGTGTAATATGATCCTTGTCCATTGCGGTTCTTATTTCGTCAGTAACAAAAAGCAGGGCAGATTTGCAGCTGCGCTTTGATCTAAAACCAGACTGACAGGTAGTTAACAGATTGTTAATCGACAGATATGTTTGTATCTGCTTCATAATGGTTTTTTCAAACACCTTTGATAGAAACGGGAGGATAGCAATGGGTCGGAACTCTGTAGCAATACCTGTTTGCTTTTTAGGAACGGGAATAATTTTAGCCTTCTTCCATTCTGAAGGAAACTCGGATGTTGTTAAGATGCTATTGAATATATGAGCTATAAAGCGTAGTATATGAGGAAGCAATAACTTAACGAACTTAGGTTCCATTAAGTCGAGGCCAGTAGCATTTGATTTGATAGATAATATTGCCTCAACTATATCTTCTTCTTGTATTCTTATAAAGCTCAGCGAACAGTTGACACCTGTTGATTCCTCTTCAATAGGGGAGTCAGCAGGTGTAACAACGTCAGAGGATCGTGGCGTGGAGGTGAACTTTTTGTTGAGAGCATCACAATCGATGTTATCAGCAGACTTTTTGGATTGATTCCCTATACCGATTTCTCGCAGGTTTTTCCATAACTTTTTTCCAGAAACTAATGGACCAACTTTGTGTTCGTAGTAAAGCCTTTTTGTTGTTCTGATCAGTACGACGACTTGATTGCGAAGTCTGCAATAAGATTTGTGGAAGTATTCCAATTTGAACCGCCTCCATTGACTGTAAGCGGCATCTCGTTTCAACATTAGAGCAGAGATGTCGCCATTCAGCCAAGGTGGAGACGTGTGCTTAATGAGACGGGTTTTTAAAGGAACATGAATATCAAAAAGCTGATTGATGTTATGTCGTAAAAAACAAATTTGTTCATTTACATTTTCTATGAGGTATATTGAGTTCCAGTCTATGCAATTAAGGTCGCGTACTAGTTCGGATGTGTTTAAATTTTTATAGTCTCGATATTGGAAAAATTGTTGATCAACCCGACAAGCTATATCCAAACTTACAAAAATTAAATCATGCTTGGAGAAACCAGGTGCCAAAAGCTGTGTGTAGAGCATTACCCTGCCAACATCGCTAGCAAGATAAAGGTCTAATAGTGAACTAGACTCTTTAGTAAAGTGGGTAGGGGTGGAGTGGTTAACGGGGCTCAGAAATAAATAAGACAAAATTACATAAAATGCTTACTTTTTTGTTAAAGACGCGTAAACCACATTTAATTTAAAAGCACCTTTCACGGCGACACATCAAATAAACTGCTATAATATTTTACAGAAACATTTCTTTTTTTGATTTTCTCTCATTCCGTTGTTATAACCGACGACAAGGACCGAAAAATTGGTCGTTGTATCCGACATTTCGTTATATACGACGAGTCGACGACGTTATATCCGACGCTTGAATAGCTTAAAATATAATAAACCAACCAAATGAAATGAAAGTGGACGTTATAGGCAACTGGTCGTTATAAGTGACTTCCACTGTATTTTGTTATTTTTTCCAATCAATTTAGAATTAAAGTTCAATATTTAGCTAAAATTTGTATTATTTGGAAGAGCCAATTAGTTCATCTGCCTCCGATTAGACATTAACTCCACGAATGACGCCCTATAGTAAAGCCTCGTTGAAGAATTTCAATAGGTGACCCTTTGGTATTTCAAAGCAGATGAGGTCAGCCTCTAAAGAGACCTTATTCTTTCAGTTTCACTTTATGGCACTGAGTGCTTGATAAGCAGGAAAGGTAGGTAGGCTTCCTTTGAAATAAAAAAATCCTACGACTGACTTTTGGTCCAATATGCGAGGAGGAAATATAAAACGAGCTCTATGAGCTGGGCCTACCATAAGTCGCGGATTAAGTCCAAAATGTCAAAACATGTGACTGCTTCAAGTCGGCTATATGGATCAAATGGATAATAGGTACTACTTATAATGTTCCCAAACACGAGACCCTTCGAATCCAAGCCCCTAGGTTCGAGGGATGACAAGGAAGACCTGATCTCCGTTTCAAAGATCAAACCAAAGCGCTTGGGTTGGGTGGGGTCACTGTAAGCGATGTAAATGCAGGTGGCTTATATGTTGAAAGTTGGTAGTTTAAAAAACATTTAGGAAGACTACTTTGTAGGTTATTTTAAAAGCGCTAATAGTATTGCTCAGTAAACGAGAAAAAAAACAGTAGTGGTGGATCAGCTTCTTGTCAAAAAGAGGCTTTTTTGATGCAGATCTCCTGCAGTTTTGCTGTGTCTGTACATACACCTTTAAATTGGGGTTAGGTCCACAGCTTTCACCAGTACTACTACCATTTCGCCATTAATCCAATGCAGAGCCACAAAACTTGCACCATAAATCTAAAGTGAACCCCGACACCATTTTTTGCAGAAATAACTTTAGGCAGAAATAAATTTAGGTTCCGACTCGTACCCACTTATGCGTTAGGGTGAATATTTACCACGTGCCTCGTGCGCCCCAATTAGTAGATAGATATACATTTCAGTGTTAAATTCACTTGCCACAACAGTCATCAACAAATCTCCCCTACTAATGAACTAAACTACACACACCTACCAAACCAACACGTTAATCAATTTCCATTAACTTAATCAAAATATCCCATCACCCCAAATGAAGACATCAAATTGGAAACATCCAAAAACGGGCGAAAAAAATTCTTATTTCTCAATTTAGTTTTCCATTCGTTACCTGAACTATTAAACTTAACTCAGTAAACGAAAAAAAAAAAAAAAACAGAAGCCCTAGCCCTATCCCTATGTGTGATGTACCAAATCTTTTTGTTGTCCTACCAAACACAAAACAACTTATACATTCCCTCGAACAGTACAAGTACACGTAAACCAACAAAAACAAGGAAACGAGAAAA
Source organism: Cheilosia pagana (assembly GCA_936431705.1). Lineage (NCBI taxonomy): Eukaryota > Metazoa > Arthropoda > Insecta > Diptera > Syrphidae > Cheilosia > Cheilosia pagana. The sequence continues at coordinate 50,913,436 of OW386170.1, read as the reverse complement.
GTCTACAAACAATACAAGCAATTCGTCGCACTGTTTGACAACAACCCTTGTTGCAGGGGATTTGTGTTTGCGAAACAATCGGGCCATGTCTGCACACAATTGCGCTGCCAACGCCTAATCGACCAATCGCGTCAAGTCTCCGCGTTCTCTACAATGCACCAACACCTACCTACCCTCATCCGGAACATTGAGGCGGAGTCATCCACCAGATGGTATAAATAGCTGGAACTGCAGCCGACAGAATCAGTTTCGAGCAGTCTTCCGTCTGGTGAACAACGTTGAGCGTAGTTTAGTGTGACACAAGCAGAGTGTAGAGATTTTGTGACAAGAAAAAAAATAAAATGGTTCAAAACATGTCAGGATTAGAATTCAAAACAAATTTCTCCATTGACGCCATCCTTTCGAACAACGTCAAGAAGGAATGCCAGGAAGTGACAGTGAAAAAGCCAAACGCGTTGGCGGACAACTATTGCGACGGCGATCTGACATCGTCGTCGGAGGACTTTGAGCATCCGTCAAGAACCAGCACCCCAATGAGCAGCGTAGCTGAGTCCCTGTCATCGGGAGAGGACAAGATCGACGGCGAGAGCTGTGACGGCGATAGTGGTGATGGGGACGATAAGAAAGACGGCGACGAGAAGAAGCCACCCTACAGCTACAACGCACTGATAATGATGGCCATCCAGGATAGCCCCGAACAGCGACTGACTTTGAACGGCATCTACCAGTACCTGATGAATCGGTTCCCGTACTTCAAGATGAACAAGCGCGGCTGGCAAAACTCCATCCGCCACAACCTGAGCTTGAACAAGTGCTTTACGAAAATCCCCCGCAGCTACGATGACCCCGGCAAGGGCAACTACTGGATCCTGGACCCCAGCGCTGAGGAAGTGTTCATCGGTGAGACCACCGGCAAATTACGCCGCAAGAACCCCGGAGCGAACAGATCGCGATTGGCCGCCTACCGTCAAGCAGTGTTCTCACCAATCCTCGGAAACTATGGCGGTGCACCGCAGTTCAACCCCTCGCCCTACAGCAACTATATGGGCGCAGCAGCAGCAGCCGCCCTTTACCAACGACTGGCGCCGCCGTCCTACCACACCGGATTCCCGGGACAGAATCCATACCAAGCGAATCCCTACGCAATGCAAATGCAACAGGCCGCCATGAACCCCGCAGAAATGCTCCAGCGAATGCAGTTCTTCAACAAATACGGAACCAGTTAAGCGACATCCCACCCAGCCACACGGGAAACCATTTTGAGCAGCCCCTTCGAGGCCATTGCTGCGTGATCAGTGATCGTTGATCGCTGATCGTTGATCGCTGATCGTGACAAAGTCGTGTAACTAACCAGAAAACGGGTCCGGACATTTGGACGAATGGGGGGCGTTCCAGCCCAGATACTCACTCTCCGATGGGAACTTGAACCGAGTGATGCCAAACGTTACCCCTAATGTTAGAAAACTTTTTTTTTGTTGTTCCTAGTTTTGGTTTTAAATAAATTTGTATACAAATGAATTTTGTTTGTCGTTTTTCTTTTCGTTGTTCATCTGCGTGGTTGTTTTTCTTCTCTGTTGTCTCTATTTGTAAGTGACATATCTAATGACAGATCCAGCTGTGCCGGGTTCCTGCGGAGTCGTTTGAACCGCCTAAAGGCCGCAGGTAGAACGACTGCGACTGGGGTTAGAATGAAAGACAATTATCCATTTAGGCGTCACCTTCGCGCCGCACTTTCTGACGTCTCAATTTCTCATTTAGCGGCTGGAGTCGTTTGATCCGACTGCGAACCGCACCATGGACACCGTCACCGTGAGCCGTAATTTATTTGTTGATTTAAATATTTTCAATGATTGTAGGAATTTCGAAATCCATCCGGAGACACGCCTCGTCGATGCGTGAGCGGTTTGTATACTCGGTTCTGTGTATAGCTAAAGCGATTAGGACAATAAATGCATTTTCAAATTAAACAAAAACGAAAAAGGACTACCTACACCGGGTAGGAGGATTTAATTTTAAGTAGATCATAACATTTGAAATAATTGTAATCTTTACACATCGTCCGGGATTGTTGTGAGCCAGATTAGGCGGTGGATTTCCTGAATTGGATTCATTGCACAAATCCACTTACCTAATCCTGCCGGGGATATACGCTTTTGTGGTTCAGTGTATACCTACCTATAGATTGAAGCTAAAGGCGGAAGGTAAATCCACTCACCGGGCACACACGCACAATGGAGCAGTGCTCGAGATGACATTAACAAGGTTATCTTCTGCTTGGCTTATGCACTTAGCAACTTTTGTTGTCTACACACTGTGTGAGCAGCCAAAGTAAACAAGCGTTCGCTTCCAGTAAGTTACACTTGGCCGTGCCCATGCCCATGCCCATATCCATGTATCCATAGCCGGCAATCGAGCAGAAAAAGTGGATTTATTTTGAGTGCCACACTGGCAGATGTGCTTTGGAAACCGGAGAGTGTTCATTATGTTTGGCAGGGATTACATTTTATTTCGCTGTTGCAAATGGAGTGAAGTGCGGGATTTCATGAAGGGTTTTTTGTTATATTAGTTAAGGAGAGTAAAGGAGGTGTGCAGTTAATTTGCCAGTGGCTGTAGTTCATTGGGATAGGTACTTGTAAGTTTATTATTTATTTATTATCGAAAAGGAAGCAGCAAGATGCGCTATAATATAAGTTTAAACCGGCTGATGGTGTGGGTCACCTAGAAGTACTTAAATCAATAGGTACATTCTTAAGTCGACTAGATCTTGGATATAGATTGGTCGGGAACGTCACTTTTCCTACGTCAGCCACATATGCCAACTGTCAACTTAGTACTCTTTCACGAATTTCTTGACTAGATTCGTCGGCTACCCCTTCATAAACGTCAACTGACACAGCTGCCCATGTGACAGCTGAGATACATCAAGTCAGTCAGCTGTCAGACTTATTAAAGTAGATACTTGAACGTCCCCAATCCCAAATCCCCGACACTATGGTTAGGGAATACAATTTTGGGAAATTATTTGAGAGAGATATATTGGATCGTGCAGAATGGGCCAATGGTGTCCCGAATCTAGACCCAAAAAGTCTGGTTTGGTATACTGACGGATCGAAAATGGAGCCTGGAGTATGTGCTGGTGTCTTTGGACCCAACACCCAAGGTCTCAATACCTATCACTGTTTTTCAGGCTGAAATCCACGCCATTGAGTTGATCTGCGCTATTCTTAACTCCAAAAAAAGGGGGTTAAATGCGCCAAAATACAAATCTTTTCTGATAGACAAGCAGCAATACAGGCCCTATCGTTAAACACGTTGGACTCGTATTCAGTGAAGTGCTGCCACGATGCCCTGCAAACACTATCGAAACACAACAGGGTTATACTTGGATGGGTACGAATCAGCGGATGAACTAGGTATAGGTAGGACTGGATCAGAATCCGCGTTCTTTCGGACAGAAAAATATTGCAGAGTCAATTGGGCTACTGCTTTAGGGCTTTATTTTCCTTATTTTTATTTTTTTTTAAAGGGGACTCCAAATCCTGGAGCACTCAGACCAGATTAATCCCCGTCCATAGTACTCCAAGCAGAAACCTCTTTCTTTGTAGTGGGGGAGAAACTCTCATATTATTCGTTTCTCTTATATCTTTGGGTGGCCGAGTATATGCTGTCCCCCGGCGGGGCTCGACCCTGCGCCGACCATCTCACAAGCAATGACTCTATCCACTACACAATTGCCACGCTTTAGGGCTCACCAACGACTGGGAAAAAAAACAACTCCGCCTAAACCAGTGGGAAAATGTTCCAGGTTTAAGAAAAATACTAATTAGACCCTTCTCCTAAATCCTGAAACTAAACAAGGAAAGTCAATTAACTAGTGAGCTTCCTCACAGGCCACTGTGGTTTGAGATACCAAGTTGAACTTGTGTCCGGAGACAGAATCCTACTCTGTAATTGCCCGGCACTTCACTGGTTATGACGACGCATCTTCAACAAAGATTTACTCTCGCCAGCAGATATTAGAAATTCTGTTACTAAGGACATACTGGCCTTCCACTAGGGAGGTCAATCGTTTCTTAGCCTTAAATACCCCTTCATGATACAATAGATCTTGTAGGTCGCAGAGTCAGCCAAGGGGCAGGGAAATTAAAAAGAAAAAAACAAGTTTATTATTTAAGAAACAAACTTACGAGCCACAAATTAAAATAACAGGATAACAAAAAAATGGGTTTTCTTTTTTAGACAATTTTGTGACATTATATCAAACCAAAGCATTTTGCAGACGATTTTAATCTAGCAATTTTATTTTCAAACTCTACAATAAATTGCTATAACTATAAAGAAAAAGTTTTAAACTTCCTCTGCTGTTCAAGAATGTAGGTGCATTTGAAAAAGTCTTCATTTTATGGACACCATGGTCGACTATTATGTTCATAGCTTAGGTATTCAGCGTAGCTCTGCAAACTAAAGTGCAAATCCAGATTAAAGTCGATATTACTGTGTCGCGTAGCTCTTTTAAATACTTACAGAACCATGATCTGATTTACACGACATGTGTCTAAGCCCTAATCCTGAAATAAATAAGTAAATTAAATATTAGGTTTCGGTTTGGTAAGTTTTGTGGGAACACTCAGCGTTTGAAATTTAAAAAAAAAAAGTATATTAAACTCTTCGAATGTGACATTGATGATCAAACGCAAACCAACACACTGTGCTCTCATATTCTGTACTAGTTTTGTAAAAGCTTGAGGGACCCCGTTCCGTGTCAACGGCATGCAGTCTTCTGAATTAGAACCTGAACAAATAGGGCCTTAAAAATCGACTAAGTCTCAACAATGGGGATAGGGGTCAATTTTGAATAGGTAGACAGCTCAGTTATATGATAAATATGTGAAAGACGTAAGGCCCTTCATTAGAAAAATTGCAAGAAGATATTTTATTTAAAACATTGGTAGGAGGTCCATCCAGAAACGTCACACATAGAGCAGCTTGCGATTCGCGACAACAAATGACAAAAAAACTCTAAAAAACCAAAATATGGAAAAAAACAGATTTCATAAATGGAAAGTATGAGAATAAACATTGCAGAATTCAATCGGGCTTTGAGTCATATTTTACGAAAAATGTCCATCATCAGGAAAGCAAAGCATTTTAATCAAGCGATGTGCGACACGTACCTACATGAAGTTCTAGCCAAATTTACGTTGGGAGCTCTGCGAACTGCGACTTATTCTTTCAGTAACTTAGAAGAGCAGTCGCGCAGTGGTCTGTGTGTTGGATTACTAAGCGAGGGGTCCCAGGTTTTTCCATAGCGCTACCTCTCGCGAACGTCTGACAAGCACCCGAGAATACAACAGTCATGAGAAGGCTTCTCAATTAAACGTTTGGACTCGGCGTAAAATTGTAGATCCTTTCTCACACGAACGATGATCTAAAGATGACTTGAAATTAAACAGAAAAACTCAGCATTCCCTCGAATCGGCCACCTGTTTTAATGAGATGTTATAAACTTTCATTGAACAGGCGATCTAGAGACGATTAACACTTAAAATTTCTTTAAATGGGTAGAATAAACAAAATGTCGGTGCCAACCTTATACCCTCACTTTTGATTTGACTCGAATCTAAGTCAAACTTCAATAATTATTTATAAGGAATTAGAGTAGAGTTTGATCCGAATTTTTTAAAATTATAGTTTCAAATTGAAATGAGTTCCATTGCTTCCGATTTGATACCCTTTGAAAAAAAAATACAGCAAAAAACGCACCAACAGGTGGCGCCTATTTGTATGAATTTTATTGCTCACCATCTTTCCAATAGAGGATTTTATAATTTTCGACTTTAGGGCTTCCCTTCGGTCTGCCCTCAAAAATATAAAGAACCCAATAAAAACAAATCACTTTACGACTGTTCATAAAACAATAACGCACCCAAAAGTAAATAACTGCGGCAATAGTTTTATGAGGTGTTGTTAATTTTGTTGCGCCCGCTAAAAAATTTTCTAAATTTGGTTCCTACCTGTTTTTGAGAATAGTTTCATTCAAGAAAGTCGGAAAAAACAAATAATAAAGTTTGTACCGCTGGAGAAAGAACATTCAAAGATTTGCTGTGAAATCTGGATTTTTTTGCCGGCTGCAGTTACACCTAAAAAGGAGTTCGTCCTGACTAAATGACTTATCAACGCAGGGGCTTAGCCGCTAATCGGGGAGTTTTTTACGAACTCTGTAGATCCGCTCTAAGAAGGAATGTCCCATTTATGAATTTTGGTGCGATTTGTTATAAAATAAATTTAAAAAATGAATTAAAGGACAAAATTAATCGAATTTTGTGTTTCGTCGGCCGCGCCAATGTTTTAAAGACATTTATCTCTGTAGGTAGAATAAACAAAGTGTCGAGTGTCGACCGCTGAAATATCCTAAACGCAGTAGAATTTTTTAAAATTTTTTTTATGCAAAAATCACAACTTTTCGGTACCGACAAAAATAGTTTCACTTGCCAATTTTGCTTTGGAGAATCAGCATTTGTTTCGAATTCTTTTTTTAGATTTATGCTGTCATTTTGCAGTTGGATAAAAAAATTGCTTAAACTTGCAAGAAAACAAATTGTAAAATATTTGTGTGTTATTTAAATTGTTAAAATATATTTCTGACTGAATTCCTTTACCGGCTCTTCAATTTTTTGGTTTTTTCCTGAGTGTCTGACATAATTCTCACTTTTTGTCTCTTGCACAAGTTGCGTATAGGAGCCAATTGAGAAAACCCACATACACCTACATATTTGGTCTGTTCCTTTACTTTTGTAGTAAAAATGGAAAAGACTGTCAAAATGACAGTGGAGGGCATGAATTCTCTCTCAGAGAGGGATGAACGCCTTTGTAGTAATCTGTAAAAAATGACAGATAGTTCATAAAACCCAAATGCCAAATAGAACAACAAATTCAAATCAGCTGTCAGTTTTCAGGCTACTGACAGTTGTTTCAATTTTTACGCAAAGAAATTTGTTGAGTAAAAACTAGTAAGAGAGGAAATATCTTGCTCTCTCGAAGGCGCTTTTTTTACGAATTTTTCAAATTGAGGAACGACAATTACGTAAAATGCGTTAGAATTCGTAAAAATTCTCAAAAATTCGCAAGATTTAAAATTAAAGGAACAGACCTATTTACTCACAACCTCATGACGTTCAACATTCCTGAAATGGCAACTATCAAAATTCCGCCATTTCTTGGAATCATCGACAATATTTTCCTATTTTAACCCTTTTCTGCGGACAATTTTGAATTTCCCGTCAATTTGTAAGTGAACGCTTACTTTCCGTGGAATATTTTAAATCCCTGCTGCGAGGACTTGCTTTAGCCACATCTGGTACCAATTAAGCAAGCAATATCTGTTCCGTACATACCACATCAAATTTAGGGCAGCTCTCTTTCTGAATGGTCAGTCTAAAGCTGCGCACAATAAAAACAAATAAAAATTAATAACTCTCAAAGGTCAACTCCCATGCAAACATGGCGATACCTCTGCGCACTAAAACTCCATTCGGAGGGACAATAATATTTTCACCTCGGATTAGCTTTGTTTTAGAAACAAATTTCCACTTATCTAGAGGTGCAGTGCTGGCCCAGACAATAGCTTAACCCTTTTGGCGCGCTCTCCATACGCTCTCGCTCTTTGAACCCATCCATATATGACACGTCTTCCGAGAACTCCTCGGTTTATTTGGGTAGGCTCTATGGTCGCCTAACCACAGGATTAGCATGTTTGCACAAAGCAACCATTTCGCAGTGAAAACACCATTTATTGTTTTGTACATACAAATACAACCCTTCTATGAACAGTAGCTAAATTTTCCAAATTGACCTCACCCTCCAAAGTCGGACTTTCAGGACACGCACGGTCAAACACACCCATAAACGGATTATCTATGAGAAGGAAGCTGTCGTAAAAGGATTAAATCCAGGTACCTACCTACATAAAGAGAAATGCCATCAACACCTACTAAAGTCCTTGGGGATGTGCGCGCATCGAAACCTATTTTGCGTACTAATTGCCATATATATATGCAGAGGTAGACGAATCGAGTCCATTGTTAAATTTAATGAACAGCAAAGGGTTAAACAAGCGGTGGGTTTCCTGGCTACCATTTGCGCCCATCTGACAGCTCTTGACACCGTGGTAGCCCGGCGAACACCATTCGGGAAGACCTTGTGTTTTTTTCGTGTGTCAGTTGCTGACTCCGTTCACACTTAATTGGTCCAATTTAAAAGAAATCATGCTCTTCAGACGCCCGGGCATCAAATCTAATCCCAGAGCGTTGGCAAAATAACGAACCGAGTGCTAATGGCCTACCGATGCCCGGTCGCACCAGTCGCCCTTTCAGACACAAGGGATGTGTTTTGTAGATGTTTGCACATCAATTAATAAAATTCAAGTAGAAAGTGTAGCATTTTATGGCGGTCAGCCGAATCTGCTGGTATGCGACTGCCTGAACTCTGATTTATTTCCAGGACACAACAACAGTGGACAACACAAACCATCACATGTGCAGTGCATATTTATTCGACAACAACGACCGCAGCAAGTTTACTTAATTCACTTAATTGAAAAACGGGTCAACAAAGGCCAATGCGATGCATGTAACTAATTAGAGAGTTTCCTCCGTCTCAACGAAATGTTTCGGACAACAGTGAATATTCATCGGGAGTACTATACTTCGTAGATACACACTGCGCACAGTCATTCCGAATTAGACGGGTCGCTCTAATCGAATTGACTCGAGCTCGAGGAGCAATTATTATTTAATTTTGTATTTTTTTTTTCTCTCTCTCCAATAGTCATAGTTGGTCCCGTATGTGTGTGGACGATGTGTGGACACGCCACCGCTTAGAGGTTAAATATTGTCATTCTTAACACTTGGGCCGTAATTAGATTTGATTAGGTTAATTGGTGGGTCTGTGCGGCTGAACCGAACGTGACTTATGTTCGTTTATAATTCATAATTCTTTATTATCTGGGCTATATGTGTGCGACCCCCTCTCCAACCTCTGTCCGATACTGTCAAATAAGCAAATTCTGAAGAACAAGTCGAAAAAGAAATCAATTTGCACAACACAACAATAACAAAACCACACGAGGAGGCAACAACAGCCATTTTGTAAACATACACTCGGCGTCGGCCAAAGCCATCCCGTCGTCCAAAAAAGGCAGCCTATCCAAGGTAAACAGAAAAAGTCTCCACATTCCATCATTGGATACAGCGCTCTGCACTCCCACCATATACCTACCTACACACGGCGAATGGTTGCGCGCACCACAAAACAAAAACCAAACAAACATCAACTGCACTCTCAGCAGTCAGCAGCTTGCCCGCCTGCTTACGTAAACAATTTGCATAGACAATCCGGCGTTCCGGTGCCACCATTAAACCAACCAACCAACCAACCACCCACCCACCAGTGCCGCAGTGCAGAGATACCATGAGCAGTTGGGACAACACAAAAAGCAACAGCAACAAGAAACCAGTATCTAGATACAGTAGCTGTGTTGGGATTGCGCTCGGCACAACCACCACCTAAACTGTCGTCGTAGTGCCCTATTCTTCTTGTTTCAGTTTGTAAACTCTCGACAATAATTTACAGTACACACGCATCACAAGAGATCAGAACATTCGAAAACATTTGTACGCCAATGTGAGCTGACAACTTGCCAAGCTAGAAGGAGAAACAGCCAGGGAACAACAAACAGAAACATTGCGGTCCCCCTGGCCAGCGCTCTACCTTTGTAAGTGTGTGTACCAGTGCCACACCAGGTAGACCGACCCCATCCACCATGAATCCGTCCATCGAGGCGTCGGCTCGGGTTGGGAGAGGAAGCAAAACCGCTTCGGCGCACCGCGTCCGGGTGACGCCTCCTCGTCGTACTCTCCGAAAGTGGAGAGTGCTTGCGACGCTCTCATTGGCCCAGCCACGAGGTGTGGTTACTGCAACTCTCCAACTATATAACCGTACACAGGCGGCACGTCAGGCAGCCCGATTTAGTCTACGAAATCCCTCAGAACGAATTGGTCGCGAACGCTGTGCGCCTGTTGTGTGATACTCTCGTTCAGTGATCGTCCTTGCAACGCGAAATGTGATATATGATAAATTCAGTATTTCCACTCATTTAAACAATTCCAATTGGATTACAGTGTAAACAAATGGTGACAGTGCAGTGTTAGACAACAACAAAGTGACATTTGACACCCATGACAATGGTGAAAATTGACGGTATTCAAACGACACCGATTCATCACCAATCTCACGCATTTCACCACCACCATCAGCAGACGGAGCTGCCGCATACTCCGCTTTTTAACATGGCGCGGACACCGCACCTCAAGTCGAGCTTTTCGATCAACTCGATTCTGCCGGAGACTGTCGAAAGTAACCATTTGGAGCGACATACGCCCACTCCGGAGCACTGTGCCGCGTCCCCACTCGGCTCCGAGGAACAGGACGTCTCCGACATCGAATCCGACCTGGACGTGACAAGCATGTCGCCGCCACCGCCGGTCGACGGCAGCGAGGGTAGCGTCAGCAGTCAGCACAACGACAACGAAAAAGATGGCGACGAGAAACCCAGCGATGGGAGCACCTCCAGCGATAAAAAGGGCAACGAAAAGCCCCCCTACAGTTACAACGCCTTAATCATGATGGCCATCAGGCAGAGCCAGGAAAAGCGGCTCACTCTGAACGGTATCTATGAGTACATTATGACGAACTTTCCCTACTACCGCGACAACAAACAGGGCTGGCAGAACTCCATCCGGCACAACCTAAGTCTGAACAAGTGCTTTGTGAAGGTGCCGCGGCATTACGACGATCCCGGCAAGGGCAACTATTGGATGCTCGATCCGTCGGCGGAGGACGTGTTCATCGGTGGATCGACGGGGAAGCTGCGGCGGCGCACGACTGCGGCGTCACGATCGCGGCTGGCGGCCTTCAAACGATCACTCATCGGTCCCATGTTCCCCGGACTGGGATACCCGCAATTCGGTCAATTCTTGTACCCCGCCGCGGCGGCGGCAGCGGCCTCAGCTCCATCGCTCCTCGCCAGCATGTACAGTCGATACAATCCGTTTGTACCAAAGAATCCAGCGCTTTCATTGCCCATGTCCTTCGCGGCAGCAGGGCCGCCATCCGGCTTGGGTTCCAATCCGGGATTCTCCGCCAACATGGAGCGCCTACTGTCGTCGCCCTCCCACCAAAGCGGCGCGTCAGCACCTTCACTTCCGTCCTCTGCCGAACTCTACCAACGCCTGCAGTACCAGCAGCTGCTGCAACAACACGCCGCCGCCGCAGCTGTAGCCGCCCACCAGCGCCAACAGCAGCAGCAACAGCAGCAGCAGCAGCAAAACGCTCACCTCCAGCCGCTGCAGCTGTCGACACACCTAAGCCAAACAAGCCCCTCTGCGCCCGTGTCGCCGACGGTACCGCCAGGGCCCATATACAAACCAGTCACCGTCGTCTCCCGCAACAGTTGAGATCCAATACGCTGCTGCAACTGACGACCGCCTCCCCCGCCCAGTGGCTGAAATAATTCCTTGTTGTGTACATACTTCTTACGTCCGTGATGCTGTGCGTCCGTAAGCCTAGTTTAGTATTTAACTTAAATTAATTTATTTGTTGACATTAATTATAAACAAAAAGAAGAAAAAATTAAAAGCTTTTGTATCACCGCTAGACATCCCTCTCAAGACAATTGTAAATATAAGGTAACCGAACCGGACCCCCGTAGTTAGTTTAGGAAATTGAATCAACGTCTGCGTCTGTGACTGACAACTGCTGTCAAAATGTTGTAAGGCAAATCAAAATCGATCGATTTAATAAAAAAAATATTTAAAGAAATACAAACGGACTAGTGTTTTCTTTTTGCGACCGCTTATTGCGCGCGGATTTTGCAGATTAATTAAGCTCGTTAAATGGTGAACTGCAGCGGCCTTGCTGTACTTGCTAAAAGTGACGCGAGGGTGACAGGCGACAAATTTACCATCTATCTCGTGTAACTGCTCTATAAGCCATCACGTTACACAGGCCGTTCTATCAATTAAGAAGCGTGTTGGTGGCGGCGCGCTCTAATTAAGTTGACACATGCGAGCAATTGAACAGGAAGTAATTGATAAAAAGAGATTTTAGTCGCACTACCCACACACACAGACACACTGAAACAGAAAGTGGTTGCGTGCGTGCAGACGATTTGGTCGCTGTGCGAATAGTGACAGCTTCAAATTGAATTGTGCATCCGCACTTGGGTTTAAATCTAGGGAATCGCTGGCTCGCTGGTAGCTGGTGTGCCCCCACCAGCATCTTTGTGATCTTTGTGAAGATGTATTTCAGTCAATTGGTGTTGCCATTTCTTTGAATGCAGGAAATTAGTTTAAACGATCAGTTGTTGCTGAAATAACCGACATTTTTTAACTGATTTGTTTTTCCCTGGGAGCGCGGCGCTGGCGGCGGCGTTAGGGTCTTGCCAATGTACGAAAGCAGGGGTACCCTATATATTATACTTTGGAATTAATATACCGATTTTGTGACTTTTGAGACCCACATAAGAAAGTTTGGTTGACAGTTCTAATAATTTTAACTACCCCACGGTTTTAAAATCATGCAGAATTTTTCTTCGATTGTGTAAACCATTTGTATAATTGGGTGTAAAATATCAGCTGTCGGACTAAAGTTGGAAAAAGTTTAACATTTCAGTTGACACATTAGAAGCAATAATATTTGAGACTTTTTACAGAGATTTCATCCACATTTTCGCCTGGAATTAAACTTATATTGAAAAGCTCTTGCGTTGGTTTTAAATATGAATCAGAGTTATCGCCCAGGGGAACAAATCTCCCGCAGAACCTAAGAACTCTTCAAAATCATATTCCAATGTCTTGACATTGGCCGCGTTCCTCTGCCCGCTAGACGTCTAGCACAAAATATCCCAGATGAAGGAACGCTCGAGCTAGAGCCCTACCGCCAGCGGCAAATTTTGCAAACGTTTGAACGATTTACCTTTGACTGATCGTTTTTTTTCTCTCTCTCTTTCAATACAGAGGGTAGTTTTGCGCTATATTGAGATATTTCTAATTTTCCACAAAAAGTGGTAGATGTCTAGCGCCTATGGTAAAATGCCAAATTTTTTATATGAATTGACAGAAGTCAATCGTCTTTTGCTGTCATTAAAACGCATATTTGGGAAATTTTTGTGAAAATTTCTTCTGAAAATTGCATTTATTTTGGTAATTTTTAAGACTCAGGTAAATCTTAATTTTGACATTCGCACCCCCCGTAAAACAACGACGTAAGTGCAAAAAAATTGATTTCCTGAGTAAGTATGTCAAAAGCATCAAAAATTATAGATCTTTCCAATAAAACAAAGACCTACTTGATAAAAACTAATTTTGCCACTAGGAGGCAGATGCGTCTTTGTTCCGTTCCGTTCTAATACTTCGTCATTGAAAAAAAAAAATTAAACATCAATGACATATCAGTCAGTCTTAAGTGCAAATTTGCTCGTTTTTTATTTTTTGCATTTTCGATTTTTAGTGTAAAAAATACGTAAAACAATATTTTTAGTTATTTTTATTTCGTTTTCAGTGGAACAACGACATAAATGCTTAAAACTCCCGAGCTTTTATGAACCATTTTTCAAAAGCAAAAGTCTTAAAAGTTTTAAAGTCAAAAGTTAGACCAATTTTTTTTATTTTGGTTACTTATTTTTTTAGTGAACATTTGTTTTATGTTACAATTAACTTTAATTATTTTAAGAATTGTGTTCCTTCGATTTTTAAAATAAAAACGATTTTAAAATTTCAGATGCGTTTTTCTTTGAATCAACATTTTTGCATTTACGTCGTTGTTTTACTGGAGATGCGATATATAGTTCAAAGTTTAAATATAATCTCAAGAATCAAAGAGAAATAATCAAAAGTTTAAAAGAAACGTCAATCCGACTGTTTATGGAGTTATCGGATTATAAAATGAAACAAAATGGTGTCCTTCAAAATATTAATTGCTTATTTATTACAACAAAGTAAGCAAGATTTATTTATTTTAAGCATTTTTTATGTGACTCGCGAATTGCAGACAGGGGAACTGCTTGAAAAATCAAATTTATCATAATTATGAACAACTGTCGAACTGTCAGACTTTATTTGAAATTCACTAAAACCGTTTTAGATTGAATTGAAGAAAAGAGCAAATCTAGAAGTGCTCTTTCTATGTTTTCCATGTTTCATTGAAAAATAAAGTGCACTTCCAGGTCAATTCTTACTACGAATAAAGTGTGCAGAATATTTTTTAAGGAATTGCCCTGAACTCACCAACACACACTAGCAAAATGTCAGATTGAAAAGTTTGTTGTGTAATAAGAAACAAATTTTGACGCTATGTGATCGAAAAATTTCCAATTAAGATTGCAAATGTAAATTTAAATTGAAGTATATTGATTTGGCCCGTTGAAACATTCATATTTTATGTTGAAAACAAAAAAAAACAGTAGCAACAGAAAACCAAATCTCACATATGATCTGCATACGGTTTCTATCACTATTGCAAAAGTGCTCAAACGAATTTCATTGAAAAGAGCACTTCTGAATTTCGGTGCGATTCTCTCGGATCTTCAATGAAAAACGCCACAGCACAAAGGTCTGTTTCGAACACATTAGTAAAACTTCGATTTTTCCCTTATGCAAAAGTTGGGAAGAAGCTAACGAAGTTTGACTAAATTTGTCTAATTTGTTTGAATGTATTGTCATTGGAAACAGACCTAAAATGTAAGCAAGCCGATTCACAAATTCAAGAATGTAAAATTCATCCGACTTAACCTTGAATTTGTAAATGCGACCTAAAGCTGAAGCCACAAATTCACGAATTGCTGCGATCAAAAAATTGTTCAGTTCACAATCATGTCAGAATTTAAAAATATTTTCATATGAACGACTAAATGTTAAATTTCACAGAATGCTAAGTGCGTTTTATTTAACAAAAATATCACTCGTCGGCGCAGTGACTCAATGGTAGGAGTGCTAGACTTTAGGGACTGAGCGAGGGTTCATATGCTGATTCGGCATCCCTTCTATTTAAATAAATAAAAACTATGAGAAACTTTACCTTAGTGTATTATACGGACCACTTGTCTCAACTATTTAAGTAAATGGGGAACTAAGTAAAGGAGTGCTGGTTTAAAAGTTACAATATTAGTTGTAAGAGCTCTAACAATAGAAACGGACTGCTTCAAATATTAATTTTTATACATTTCTTAAAACAAATGTTCCAAAAAAGTGTAATACACCTAACCGGTACGAAGAAACGACCATCAATATGAAACTTATGCAGGGCAACTACCACTGCATTAAAATGTTTTTTAAGCTTTAAATCGGCCGTTTATTTTCAATTTTTGCACGGCACTAAGGAAAGTGTCGTTCTTCAATTTTTCTGGTTTGCATTGTTTTGGAGATATTCAAATATTGCTTAGAAGCTTGAAACTCGTGAAACTCGAAAATTCTAACTGCGCGTATTGTTTTAACTGAACTTTAGAAGCCTTAAGACTCAAGTCTTTATGCAAAATACGGTGTTATGACGTTTGTGGAATGCCCAATTCCAAAGAACGATGAGGAATGGACAAACCTGGGTTTTCTTCAACACTTTGGGCTACAGCAGCAATATTCTCAGTTGTTCTTGAGCGACGTGCACGGGTTTTATTCTTCACATCACTAAATTGTCCCAACAGCTCGAATTTTTCCACCAATTTCTGTATTCACGACGACCCAAAAATTCTTTAGTTTTGTGAACTGTGACTTCAAAATTTTCACTATTTTTGTAGTGAATTTTTATAATTTCAATGCGTTGTTCAAAGCGTGTATCGTTCCATTTTTAGTAATGGCGTAGTTACTTGTTAAGTTTCAAAAAATAACAGCTTCAAAAGTGACAGCTACCCAAATAGCGGGCTAATTAAAATAACACCTCTTATTGGAAAACCCTTTATTTCATATTTAATAATTTAGCGACCATTTATCTTGGGCGTGGAGAAACACAGTGGAGATTTGGGACGCTAAAATTTAGCTCGAGCAGTTTACTAGGCTTTAACGTATACAGAAAGGCAAAATTTCCCCAAAAAGACTCGTTTCTTAGTAAAACGCGACATCAAGTGGAAAGTTTTACGTTTTATCGAAAATAGGTTCTAATCCTAGATTATTCATCATTTAATCAATAAAATGTATGTAAATATTTGACCGCCCTCAGTTACTTTTCGTCTCTCTTGTGAAGAAGCTCTGAAGTTTTTTGCGTTATAATCGGTGGCAGGGTATTGCTATTGCGTTCAGAATCAGACAAGTTCGATATAAATATCTGAATCTCACTCTTCTGAGTCCGTTTGAGTTTACCAAATCTGAGATTTACAATAAACCCTAGTTTTGCTTAATCCACTATACAAACACAAAAAGACAATAGAGCGACAGATGAAAATCCGTCATTAAAAATAAGCTACTCGGTTCCACTGCTAAAATATCAATAATCCTACAAAAAAAAAAATAGAAAAATCTACGTGGGTATACCCATAAAACAAAGCGGCGAATAATATATTTTGCATAATTAATTGGCTGACTAAATTGTTTTGCATATTAGTCAGTTGCAGTCAATGACTGTCGGCATAAGAAAACCAAAGATGAAGTTGACGTATCAAGTGACACGTGTGTCATTCTTTTTTTTTGGCATAATTACCATGAAGCTGAGACTTATTAGATTATACATTTTAAATCATTTATGTAGGTAGTAGTTAAAAAGCATTTGTCTTTGTGGACCGAGCCCTTGAACAAATGTTAACATTCCGTCAAAATGACAGGCAGCAAAGTAATCGTTTTATTTACATATGAGAAAATATATGCTGTAACTAATGTTTTTCTATATCCATTTACATACTAATATCGACTACCATAAAAATCAATCCGGATCAAACTTTGATCTCCATACTGTAATAACAATGCGGCCAAAGTCGATTCGATTTATTCATACAATTTCGGCTGCTTTTGATGCATTTGAAGTAGCCCTCGGGGCACTTAGTAGGCATTCCGTCAGATTTCCGTCACGATAAGGTGAGTCATTGATAATAATTGAAGGGTGTAGTAAATTTCTTCACGGCGCAGCTTGTATTGTGTACTACAAAACTATATAACCTGAATGATATACCAAAACAAGGTAATTGTTTTCCCTAAAATCGTGATTCGACTTAAGTTTTCCAGTTATTCCATCGATGGAGCGCGTACCTAGATACATAATGATGGCAATTCCGTTTCGGGACACATTCTCGATATCGATGCTTGCCAACTATTCATGCTCATTAAGTTTATGTTTCCAGTTTATCTGACTCAAATTTTATGGGTCAACCACGGGCTTTTAGTTTTGTAGTTGAGATCCAATCCAGTAATTACATTTAGCACTCAAATTAGAGTGAGCGAATTCGAAACGAGGACATCGAGCAAGGTAGTAAATGAACATCCAATTATGCCGCTGTAGATGTTCTTGTTAGAGAAATGCGTGATTTTCCATTAGAGTGCTTCTTTGGCAAGGCCGCAGGCTAAAAGTAGGAAGTCGGCCAATAGATAATTCGACAATTAGCTCGAGAATCTATAAAAGTGTTTCAAGAAGCCCACAAATATCCCGAAACGGACAAGACTTATTTGTTTAAACTTCTAAGGCTTTTTGCTATAGCAAACCTGATGCGGATATCAGAACAAATATGTCAGTTAACCGAAATGCAAGTGCAAATCAAGTGCAATCGATGAGCCAATTTGGGACCGTGTTATTAGTCAACCAACAATATATGTCTTCCTTTGGGTTAATTCATAACCTTCAAGTCAACACAAAATTTGCTGTAATTTTTAAGCTTAAAGTGGCAACGCTGCTCGAAAAATCACTTCAGATAAAGTTCAAGTTTTTGCTTGTGGTAGTCATTAGAATTAAAAAAAATTAAAAACGGTAGGTACTCAGAAATAAGACGCTCAGCTTTGGGGAGAATAACAGTTATTCCCCACCAAGCAAAAATTAGATAGGTAAAAGATGATTTTATTTCTAAGTTCATTGCAAATTCATAAAACGTAAATTTTCATTATTAATAAAAATATTGAACATAAGAAATATTATCGATATTTGGTTTTTTTTTTTTTTGCACTAAGTATTAAAAATAGTGTTGAATGCCACTTCAATTTGCTCATACAAAATTCAATATTAGTTTTGAGCGGGGTGCGCCTATAACAGAATTTGCATTATGAAAAAATTATTGTATTTCACAAAAAAGTTTAAAAAATAATAATTTACGCATTAAAATTTAATTTACTTAAACACACAATATAAAGATTAAACCAGAATTTTAGAAAGAATTAATTCGAATTCACCGTAATTTAAATTAAAAAGCCAATGTTTAACACGTTTTAAAAATATTCCAGATATCGATACAGTTCTGAAAAAACGACATGATGAAACTGAATAAAAATTACGATATGCAGTGGCACGATAGTTTGATACTGATACCATATCCGAAAAGTTAATTAGAATTTAATCGATAATTGCGATTCACAAGAAAGTCTTCAAGACTCTTTAAACGGTACAAATGTCGTACTGAAAGAATTTTCAGATCGCAGAACAAAGGAAAACTCGGATGTCTTCTAGGTTTCCGGCATATTTTCAGTAGAATACATTTCTGCAGAATCACCAATGGTTGGAATTTCATTCAAATAAACTCCTCCTCCCCAACAAACAATTCCGTAAAAAAATGTTTTTAAGCGCATTGCTGAGCAGATATTTCGCAAATAGTAGAAATGTCTAAGTGTGCAACGCAAATACAGTCGTTGGCAAAATTATTTGCACAATTTGTTTTTCATACCACATCTCTTCAACAAAGTGGTAATATTTTGAAAGAAAGTAATTTTAAACAAATTGGTTTATTTATTTTTAACTCTTAACATTTTCTTGAAACGGTAAACACATAATAAAAGAACAAATTTTATAAATAGCGGTAAAAAACACGAAAAAAAAAATGGCAAAATTATTGTTACATTGGAAAAAGGTGGTAAAATTATTTGCACAAGTGCATTTTTCTTCTTCAACGCATCTAAAAGCCGAAAAAAAGATATTTTAGTACAATCACGATGGTTTTATTGGCACAGTTTTACCTAATAGCTTGTGTTTCCTCCTTTTGCAGCAGTAACCTCTGCATGTCGTCTTGGAACGGAATCTATCAAGTTTCGAATTTGCTCTGCAGGAATGGTACTCCAAGCTGTTATAAAATCCTTTCAAGTTTCATCTGCAGATCTTCCTATGTTCTGTGGAATTTTCGATTTCACAAGATGCCAAATCAGGACTTTGCGGAGGCCATTTCAAAGTTTCTTGACCTACTTCCGATAGATTTTTTTTATGTTCCATAGGCAGTGTGTATGATGGGTACCGATGAATCTAGAGCCTGCAACTAGTTCAACATTATTTAAAATCTCTAAATAATGTGGCTGTCGTATATGATGGGAGCACCGCACAAGTGGTCCAACGCCGCCATATGATATGCATCCCCATATGCCTACATTGGAATGTCTAGTGGGCTGCGTAACGGACTTTTTAGCTTTTGTTTTTGGATCATAGTACCATCCAAAGAACAACCAGTCTCGTCAGTCCAACGAAGCCTGCTCCAAAAATCCCGTGGTTTATTAATATGCTCCCTTGCGAATTGAAGTCTTGCGAACTTGTTTCTTGGTGTAATATAGGGCTTTTTTGGCTGACATAGGCTTTGATTTTGTTTTCTTTTAACCTCCTACGTAATGTTCGTTCACTGAAATTATTTTCACGGCCCTTGTTTAACTCCTTCAACACATTTTTCACTTTTCCGCAAGGGTTACATTTAAAAGACCGAATAATTAGATAATTGTCTTCTCTATTGGAAGTAGGTAACCCTTTTCCTGCACATTTAAAATTAAGTGCAAGAAGTGAATTAATATAAATTAGAAACAAAACTGGTCCCAAAACCGATCCTTGGGGTATACACCCAAATTGGAGAATTGAATTTCGCTCCTAATCTCACCTATCTTCACTCCTTGCGACCTATCCCTAAGGTACCTATGACCTAAACCCATCTAGTACGAAACCACCAAATCCAGCTTTTTCCAATTTTCTTAAAAAAATTGTCGTGGTTGTACAAAAATTCAGAAATAGCTTTTACTTCGCTGTACGTGTATTTGCCTTGCAATTTCTGTCAAACTTGACAAGTGACAACTGTCCGGTAATTTGTTTAATTTGAATTTATTTTCAAATTATTGTTGGGAAATTATCAAAAGTCAAAAAAATTAAAAAAAATCATACGAAACGTAGCAAATGCTTCGATTTTGACATTTCTCTTGAGTAAAAGCAATTGCTACGTTTTATAAATACGACCCATTATATGTTAATTGTACTGAGAAAGGAAAAGTTTCGACAAAATTTTAGGGTACCAGTGGCAGCAGGATTAAAAATCATTTGGCGAGTACAAGACTCGAACGAACTTAACGCTGTCACTCATCTTTAGATATGTATTTCATTCAGGAAGTTAAAAGACGATCTCTTATTGATTAGCTACCCAAATAGGTCGCACTTAAACTCCACTTCCAGTCGGAGCCACCCTTAACATAGATTCAAAGCACAACTCATCAAAATCATAAAAATGCTGCTTCACGGGATGTACAAAAAATACTCAAACATCATTTCCTTGTTTCTTTCTCCAAACACACACACATACTCACAAGAGTGCCCAACATGGGAGGGAACACTGACCGTAAATTCTGTCCACTTAGGGTAACTTCGGGCATTATGGCGCACTTTTCTTCTTTCCCAAATAACTTTAACACGAACAATTTTTTTATCAAAAAACAAAACGATTAATTAATAATATTAAACATAGAACCAAAACAAATTAAATAAAACTACAAATTGATGGATATAAGAAATAAAAAAAATAATTTAAAAATGCTCTATAAAAAACCATAATGCCCTATGCATGGGGCAATATGGCGAACCCTAGTGGGCAATATGGCGTGATGATTTACTTGCGGTTGGATTTGCCACAGTGTTTTTAAAATGAGGGCAGGAGTCGTGGGACTAAAAACTACCTATAATGCACTGCATCCATTCATATTTTTTGTTGTTTTATTGTAGTCTTCCAAACAACCTGCACAAATATTTTTTTGGAAATTTTCGGGCCCATCGGACTCGTCGGCTAACTGGATTTCGATGTTCTCATCACCAGAAATCGAAGAATTAAGATCGGGCTTTTTATTTTTCTTTGTTTTCGATCCGCCCTTTTCTATGGAAATAAGATATAAAATATTGGAAGTTGACTGTGAAAAATTGCTGTACTTAAATGATTTTCAATGGGGGCAATATGGCGGACTCTACATGTAAACTTCATAAGGGCATTATGGTGCATCCTTGCCATATTGCCCCTACAGCAAGTGCGCCATATTACAAAAAATACGCGTTTGGACAACACATAAAAAAAACGCAAGGTGTTCATTTCCTGTTACTTTTTAATGTCACCAAACGAAAACAGATATATTTCTCTTCATTTCACTATACACACCAAACACCTGCGCTGTATACTTACCAAGCACCACACAGTTGAGAAATAGGCAACAATATAAGGGGGTGAGAA
This sequence comes from Cheilosia pagana, assembly GCA_936431705.1. NCBI lineage: Eukaryota > Metazoa > Arthropoda > Insecta > Diptera > Syrphidae > Cheilosia > Cheilosia pagana. The sequence goes on along the minus strand of OW386170.1, from coordinate 50,891,751 downwards.
AATAGAAACTTTTTTCAATAATTTTTTTTTACTTACACATAAAAAATCGCGTAAACCCAGGAACCTGACACGGCGCATGATTGACGAATGCTAAAGTTTTCTCATAGTTTAATTTATTATTAGCGAATCGGATATGTGGTATTTCCGAGGTTCGCCATAATGCCCCCTGCGCCATAATGCCCGAAGTTACCCTAAACATGAACACGTAATTCTATTGTACGGTGACATGATGCCATTAAACATTATCCGTGGCGCTGCTGTATTGTAACTTATTCGCTTTTCTTAAACAAATTCAAAACGTACCGTATACACCACCACCATTCGCCTCCGTCTATCTTTAATCATTTTTCTCCAAGTTATTTGCTAGATATTTGAGTCACTTTTGCTTGCAACACAATTCCATTCAGCTTGCCAATTACCGGCCCATTATTCAATCAAGACAAATTTATTTGTTTATCCAGGCAAGTGCATCATTTTCATCATTTCTATGCCCTCATGATGGCAGTGGTGTATAGCAATGCGATACCAGAATATTGGATTTCGGTGGCTTATATCCGCGCACTCCTCAATCTTGCGGGCGTCGCGTCGTCGCATGTGAATGAGCAGAAACTTGTTTGCTATAGAAAGTCGCGGCTGTCACGGCTCCAAAAGTGACCTATTATTGTCGCGGTCATTACATTGGTACACATCTATTATTTTAGTTTGAATGGAAATTTGTATATGCACAAAGGGAATTCTCGCCCCCGGTACGGAGCGGTGGGCCGCAATAATATATGGTTCTTTTAGCAGTGCGGCGGCAGCGTTACCAAGCGCTTTTCTTAATTATTCATTTACGCGGCAGCGGCAGTTTTTTCGTGTTGTGCTGTTCCCCGTCGATTAGACAATAATTTCCACAACTCACTTTGCATGACAGCCATTGTTACTTTATTTGTTATCTCAATTTGCCTATCGCGCATAACAGGCACAGTGCGAACTGGGCTGACTGGCTGGACATGAATGGGCCGGGGCTGGCAAAAGATATTGTGTTAAAGCGTAACACCTTCAGATCAGGTGTGTTGGTTGGACGGCAAGCTGCCTTATGACGGCAGCAATTATCGTTATTAGTCGTGGCTTTTGTTGGTCGCTTCTCACAGACTTTGGAAGGCGAAAAAAAATGGTAGCGCAGAAACCCCTAAACGATGCAGTTGTAGTCCGGTGCTTGCACTTATTGTTCTGTTCAAATGCCATTAGCCATTAGGCCACAAATCCCCAGCTTAGCATGAAAAAGGCTAATGTTACACTACTGTTGCGCCACAGCCGCAATTCAACGCACCACCTGCATCGATGGTATCGTAGGCTAAGTGAGATCTGCTGAAATCCTAGACCGCACAAAATGCCATCAGATGCAGATAATGAACCATTGCGAAAGAGCATCCTTTTATCCTTTCTTTGGGACGATGATTGGCTTCCGCAACAGTGGATTTCCTCAGCATCTGCTTTTGGCAATAATAAGATCCTTCGCACATGCGGTGGGAACAGTTTGCACCACACGGAGCCAGAGTTCGTGGAAGAAATCTCGTTCCCATTTAGCTAAACAGAGCCAAAGTCAAGCGCTTTTCCAGCACCAACTTGAAAACTCAACAACTTGAAACTAATCAGCGAAAAGAAAACGCCAAACGTCGACGGTCGTTTGTTATAGAAAAACTCACCCTCAAGAATGCGGCTGTCGACGATAAGGACGAAAGGACGACTGTGTGAAAACGATTTGTCGGCGAGGAAAACAACTCAATCAAAGAAGAAACGAAAACGAAATCGTCATCGATTCCGATCGACTGCACCTAATTAAGGGAAGTGACGTTTGACTTTCGTGCGTGCAAAGGACTTAAACGTTTCTTTTCGCTTTTCCCACAACCTCCGGCGAGAGATACTTAAAACTCAATTTCGTCTTTATCCCATCAGCGGGGTTTACGCACTTGACACTTGAGAGCTGGCAAAATTTCAACCAGCGGATTTGTTCAGCGTTTTCGAGTGCGAATCTATGAGAAATTTCGGGAAAAAGTTGTGTGCGGTCGAGATTTTGAGAGGAAATGAGAAGCCCACACACGGGCCAAACGACGTCAAAGACGGCTGCACAGTAAATGAAAACATCCCGTTTGTAAATTCAATTCAATTAAGGAGCATTCGAAGTTTATTGGAGCGTTCGGCGTCCTCCCTTTCCTGCTCCTCCGCATTGCCGTCGTCGAGACATTGACTAATCATTCGTGGGTCAAAATATTTACCACTTGACCCTTGATTTAATTAAACCGTTGCTGATACACTTGCGAAAGGAAAGATTGTGCGCTCCATCTTCATGCGAGGAGGGCACATTCAGCCTGAGACTGCGAAGAGGGACACGACTCCTCTGATGTTTGCTTTGATTAGCATACGTTGGTGCAGTGCGCGCGCTTGAGACAGGCTACATATGTTGGATCGCCGACGCTGTCATCGAACACGATGTTTACGCCCGACCAGATACGCCCAGACTAAGGGTGTCACATCGAAAGATATCAGAAATAGGTTCGGATGTGTTAATTAGCCGGAATCTTGTACTAATTGCCTTCCACGCAGACCTCTCGTTTGCAATTCGATACCCCAACGACGACGCGCCATTAGGTTTCCACCTTGTCAGCCGCTTTTTCGATTCCTTTTGCCCGCTTTATTCGGTATTGGTATTTTGTTTTAATATTTTCACATTTACGATCGGTTTGAGTTATGTTCTTCGTGAACGATGGGTGCATCTTCAGTAAATGTGAGCGATCGGTTCTGTTGAGTGAACGATCTATTTGGTGGTTGGTTGAGTTGGCAGTGTTTTTTGTTCGTATACTTTTGATTTAGTAGATACAGTTATTTATTTTAGAAATGAAAAATGTATGAAAAAACTTCTCTAACGCTTAAACAGCGCCCCGAGTGTGTGTTCATTTTGCTGCAAGTTGTAGTCCTTTGGAGATTCGAAAATAGGAGAAAATAGGTAAATGGGACCTTCAATCTTCGGAGAAAACCCTTGCCGCTTCGTAACCGTTGTAATTTTCTTGGTTACATGCAAAACGGGCAAACTGGAGACCCTTGCTACAACCCTACGACCGCATGCCTAATATTCCGGTGTCAGTGGCCCACTTTGAGGATAGGACAGGATCAAAAAGAGGTTTTTAGGATAGACTATCAGTCGGATTAGAAATTTTATTAAAGAATTCATAATAAGACATTTAAAAACGGCCAAAAAAGAAAAATATGTACAAAAAAAACAAAAAGCTACAGCTACGGGATGTTACCACGGTTGCCACTTTGGTAATTTTTTCGGTTGAGATTTTTGGTAATTTGGTAATTTTCATCTGGTTTTGGTAACTTTTTGAACAGGGGCACAAAAAATACGAACTCGATATCAACTCATGTCAATGGTGTCTTACTGATTTCATATGCAACAACCTGTAAACCTGTTTTATTTAAAAAAAATACTGAATACACTCATTTTATTATTTTTTAGTAATGTCGTTTTCTGTTGTGACAGAACTTTTTTCAGTTTCAGAGCAGTTTTTCTGCTCTAGAAATCAGCTGTTGTTAATTTTCGTGTTTCATTGGCAGCAAAAGAAAGAAAAACTTTTTTCAGAGTCAGATCAATTTTGCGAATCTCGATTTCTTAGCGAGATTTACAACTACTTTCACTAAATCCAAAGCATTTGACATTTATCAAATTTTGAGGTATGTTATTATTTACATTTTTAGATGCAAAGTTTTAGGAAAGAATTTACATTTTACAAACACAAATTATAAAATTTGTTTTTTTTTTTAAATTAAGCAGCATCACAAATGCAAAAAAAACATTTTGTGTTCCATGGGCACAAAAAATCTGAAGTCTGAGAGAAAAGTCTGAAAATCCCAATGGAATATGATATAATTTAAGTAGGTTAGACATTGTCCCGCAGAGTTTTTACTTCTACAATGTACATATACTTGAATTTAAAATCTTTCAGATTTTTGGCAACTTTTCACTTTGTTTGGTATCTTTTTTTTTAATTTTGGCCGCAAATTGTTTTTGGCAGTGACAACCATTGATGTTGCATAAAATTTTAAACTGCTGTTGATTAATAAACCGATGTAATCCACCTAACAGGACACAGGAGACCAGAAACATCGCGTCGAGTAGCCCCATCGCCTGAAAAGAATAGTGGTTAGGTCGAATACAGGTCAGCGCCAGCGAAGTAGAAAAAAAAACCTTAGCTCAAGTGTCGCGCATAAAATAAAAGAAGCTTTGACGAACTAACTAAGCATGGAAACAAATTAGTACCAGCTATAGACGGTTTATTTGCAAAGACTCTCTTCCGTCTCCGTGGTCGTTATCCTACCATAAGTAGTTGTGTTTGTAGGTAATGGTGCAGAAATGTTGTGGATTTAGTCAGGATGTTGCAAAACAGAGCGGAAAAGAAAAGACCCGCTCCTGCAATAACTAGGAAATTATCAATTTCAAAAATCCCGGTCAAAATTCGATTTTTACCATTAGAAATATATTTTTAAGATATAATTGTGATCCCCTTTCACTAAGGATGATGATCGAAAATGATATATAGGTAATTCGAACTTCTTCTTTGCTATTTTTCATGAAGTTACAATACAACTATGTTAACTTAAAATAAAAAAATCACTACTTATTTTTTAAATACAGTAGAACCCCTATTAGACCTGATTTTTCCATTCCCTTCAATTTCGCATAGAAAAGACATCCTCTAAGTCGAAATTCCTCTATTTTTTATCTTAAATACCTAAATTCGCTTAAAAAATAGTAAATCCTCTATAGCGCTAAAGGCAAATTTTAAAAGATGCTTGTTGTCTTAAATTGTAAGTAATACTGTTATAAATAAATTGAAATAAATCTCTCCAGCTCGAATTTTTTTCAGAAATCCCTCTAACTCGAACTAATTTTTATTTTCCGTGGAAATTCGACTTAGAGGACTGTATATAACTTTGTTAGATTAAGTATGTATGTACCTACTTATGTAAAAATTGTTGAATTAAAAAATATTGAAATATAAATAAAATATAATAAAAATAAAAAATATAGTACTTTGGTTTAAAGTCATGAACAAGCAAAGCAGTTTTTATTTCCTGGATTTTATGTCACTTAATTTTAAAAAATAAAACTTATGTCACTTAATTTAAAAAAAAATCCAATACCTTGTAAATAGATAGATAGATAAAGTAATAGAAAGATTTTCTACTATCGAGTTTTATTAAAATGTCGAAGTCCAAATTGTTCACGAATTCAAAAAGTAGGTAACCCAAAATTTTAAACGGTACCCACCTAGCTTTAGATTTAAAAAAATTTGGATCAATTAGTCAACAGAATATCTGTTTATTTAGTGGTAGATATGACATTTGTAATGGGGACATATCCGAGACTGACAATTCACAAGTCAGAAGTCACTTGCAAAGGTAGGTATTAATCGGTGTAGAAAACTCACTTAACCCGTCACCTCGGATAGTCACTCTAATGTTAGTACGCTCAATTTATTGGAACTTACATAAAAGAACAGTTCATTTTGGTGGAAAGTCGCACTTCTGGAAACTTTTTTCTACTTACACCCTTCGAAAGAGAGAAAACCAAATTTACCACCATCAGTTATCTAATATTACCATTCTGCGTCTGTTGGCACTCATTTTTATACCTGAGTGACACACAAAGAAACTTTGCAACGATCAAAATGCAGCCATTTCCCTTTCCCACTATCGAAGGTCCCTCGGTTAACATTAATATAAAAATGTTAATAAATATTTCCCTATTGTTCAGAGAACCGATAGCCAAAGCCGACAGTAAAAGCAAATGCATCCAGCATCGACGGATGACAAGGACACTCCCATATTTAACACACTAAATTTACTGTTGCCACTGAAACAAGCTACAAGCGTCGTCATCTTGTCTACACACAACTGCGAACCGAAACCTACACCAACCTCGGAAATGTGTTTGCTTCGGGGGTAAATTCATGGCGGGTTAAATGGATGCTTCTGCCCTGCCAAACAGCACCCATTTACCCTCGCCATTCGCGCATATGCTCGGCACTGCTTTATTTATTTGTGTTTATAATACAAAATCAGTTACGCTTTCATAGTTTGCAATCTGACAGGACAACTACTGCGGCTACATGCAGTACGACGACGACGACGACGACGGTGTTTACATTTGACTGTTATTGTTTCCTTCTGCCTAGTCCTTGTTTTATATGCCTCGTCCCCTTTCAATTACCATGGCGTAGCGTAGATAAATGGAATAATTCACCCTTGCGTCGTCGTGATTCCCCCATCGGTCGTTCATGTGTGTGGTAGTTTTTTTTTGGGTGATTTGAAACCGGTCTGTTGGGCCTATCATTTGCAATTCAACCTTCGATGAGGTCTTAATCTAACCAAAAAATTAACGCTACCATTCAATGGCATGTATACGAGTTTGTAGAGGGTTGCAGGCCACAGGGGTGGGAAAGCAAAATAAGCGCAATAAATACATTACATCGTGTATTCGTATGTTGTTTGCACGGCTTGTACATAAGTCTGGCGTAAACACGTATCTGATTATGATGTCGCAACAAACTAATCGAGGAATAAAAATAAAAGCACTCAAGTATGGGGTTGTTATACCGATAGTCGGATTGGCGTTAATTCCTGATTAATTTTAAAGTTTCCTTAAATTTTAATGGAATTGGAATGGGAGATTGGTTGCCAGATGTTCTCAGAAGATTTCGTCTTAGTCCTTACCATGTTTGGCACTTTTGTCAATTAGAGAAATATTCTCAAAAACGAAAGTTTACCAGTTGTGTTTCTGGACAGTTTTGAATAGCAACATGTCTCCCAACACTGAAGAATTTTGATTTCACACAACTTTCTGCTGATAATGACGACACACCACTCTATAGTTCTACGCATCTAATTTCACTAACCCCGTACTTAGATTGATAACAATGACTCGAAGGCATTCCTTGCTACATTCTTCGTCGCCACCATGCAATTTAAGGACACAATGCCAAGCGTAAGGAATGCGGCAAATCCAACAAATGACGTAGAGAAACCGCCCCCATTGTTTTCCCAATTGTTTATGCGTCTTTCTTTAACTCTGGCCATCAGGCAAATTTAATAATAGTGCGGAAAGCGCTCAAAGGTTTGCGCGTTCGCTGCCCCCTTCAAAGGAATAAACGAATCATCAGAATTAATATCGGTATTTCCGAATAAGAACCACAATGTTTAAGGACAAGTTTCTTATCTGTGTGTGAGCATATTCAAAACATATACCTGTTGACTGAGAGAGCATTAATTTCTTCTTCGACTTGTGCTGCGGCAAGATGCAACAAAGCCAAAGGAGAGCGCTCCATTCACGTCATAGCATTCAATTAACACCTGCTCGCGGAGTTATGGTGATCATCAAAGATAACTACTTATATGGGTTGCGCCAACTCGAGAACCTAACAATATTTGATGTTTTGATTGGATTCATAATCGTAGATTCGAACAAGCGGCATTGGAACGGTTTTTTTTCCGAAGCCGGCTAAATGACTCGTTTTGAAATTGTAGGTGGGTTACCTACTCGAAGGGAGTGGGGGCAGCACTGCCTAAATGAAACTTGTTTCCGAACATTTACTTACGCAAATTCAAATGTGGTACTTGTCTGGAGATGAATTGAACTATTAAATGGCAATCAAATCTAGTAGTGTATTTTTGTGGACATTTTACGTTGAAAAGGTACAGAGAGATCTTCCATTGCGGATAAATTTGTCCAACCAACATTTTCTGCTTCTGATTTCATGCAGTTTCATTCATTGACCGGACAGGGACAAGTACATAATATTTGTCACAATTTATTTTATTCAGTTCCCTAAGACGGACAGAAAAACTTCCATTTTTCAATTTTCATGTGCAAACTGAACCACGCACTTCTGACGTTCATAGCACGTCAAATGATTGTCAGATTTTGCGACGTTCCTTTGATTATTTCTAGATGTCTGTATATGCAGAGGGTTATGTCTGTTACCGGTTGACGAGAAATTTAATCGACAGATTTTAATGAATTTTTGTTAAATGTTTCCCAAGACTCCGAGAAGAACTTAGGCTATGTCGTCTATTGCCACGCCTACTTTCTGAGAGAATTGCTGATCAAATGGATGTTTCTCCGACTTCATTGCCTTTAATTTGGCATTACTCAATTAATCCTCATAAATATTTTAAGCTTTCTGCATTATCCAAAAGCTGACAAACTAACATTTAACATGATCAAATTAAATTTAAAAAATAGTATCGATCGTATTTAATCACTGTTCCGCTCTGCAGTGGTGGACGGACGCTTTGCAATACTGTGTCGTCTTTTCTGTTGGAGCGGAACGAATGAAAGTACAAATTAATTGCAAGCAGTTGCCACTTTGATGCAATTGAAGTAGATCTGCATTTTTTCGAAATTAAATCCACTGCATTTTTTAGAACGCTTTATATGCACAACAATTGTAAAATCAGCTTAAGACAAACTTATAAAATAATATATCTTACTGTTTTTAAGCATTCAATGAATAAAATAAATAAAATAAAATAAACAGATCGAAAAAAATGCATATTTTTTAGAGGTAGGTACAGAACTTTGAAATGGAATAAAACAAAAATGATTTTTTTAAATTGACATGAAATTTATTTTATTCGAAAGATAATCTTCTGGCATTATAATCTAAATATACTTTCGGACGTAGTCTAATCTGGAGGTCGAATTTTCGATGACTTTTTTCAACATTTGTGGCCGTTTATCGGCAACAATACGGCGAATGTTGTCCTACAAGTGGTCAATCGTTTCGAGCTTATCGGCATAGACTAGCGACTTCACATATCCCCACAGAAAATAGTCAAGCGGCGTTAAATCGCACGATCTTGGAGGCCAATTCACTGGTCCGCAACGTGAAACTATGCGGTTACCAAACGTCTCCTTCAATAAATCAACTGTGGCACGAGCTGTGTGACATGTTGCGTCGTCCTGCATATCATGGTTGTTCAATTGATTAACGAAACAGTCAGTTTTTGAGGATTATCATCACTCCAAATTCGCCAGTTTGTGAGCTTCATCGCTAAAAAAAATTGCTTTTGAAAATACGATATTACGTATTTTGAACGGAACCATGATTTTAAAATAAATTTGCACAATTTGGAAGCGTTCTTTAGGCGTCAGTTTTTTTATGTTGAAATGCCAAATCAAACTAAACATAAATCACTTGACAGCTGACAAAATGGCCGCCAGTTAAAATAGTGTTGCCAACTTAAAGTTATAAAGTCTTAAAAAAACACCATTTACAACACAACTTTTCGCGAAAAAATGAGTTACCTATCTAAACGCTGTCACCACACACGATACATAAACGAACTTATTCACATGTCATATCTTACAATGACATCGGCTGACGGATGCTATGTCAAAGTGATTTTCTGTTCAACATTCTCATTTCCATTTTTTGAGTTTTTCTGTTTATTTTAAATACTCGTTTTTATTAATTTTCTGTTGTTTATGCTACTTTTTATTATTTACCTTGGTTTTATTTGAAAATAACTAATGCAAAAAACTGTAATTTTAGTCCTAAAGTGGCAACGCTGATTGCCAGTGCTTCCCCAGGCTTTTGAGGGAAATACTCGATTTATTAAGCGTGAATAATGAATCGAATGTAATGATAATGACAACGAAACTAAAAGCGTACCCAGAAGGCCAGAAGTCTGTCATTTTTACACTCCCTTAATGATTAGTGAGCTAAACTACTAAAGCGCCAGCTAAAAAACTTTGATTCTGCACCGCGTTATACGATTATTCTAAACTAAATCAAAAATAGATCTCCATTCGTCAATTCGCGATCGAGGCCTCCGCAGTTTTTGGCACAGCAAGTCTGGTTCAAATAAACACAAACCGAATGGCGAAAAACACGATGCAAAAATTCGCTCTTCCTCGTCTTATGAAACTTGAAATTTGACATCTCTAGGTTGTAGCCTTAACTGCTTCGCCATCCATGGAGCTATCGAGGCGGATCGAAGATCAGTTGAGACCATGTTTTCCCAAATAAAAAGACAACAAACGAGAACCCTTTCATGAGATCACACCGCAAAGACTGTCAAAATTAGTTGCAATCTACACAACTGGCTGTCCAGCGTAAACCGACGCACTAACGCTAAAGCTCAAAACATATTTATTGCCCCCATAGCCGTCACCTTTATACAAAACGATCCGAAGCGGCAACGCAACAGACTTGTGTTTAAAACCGATCTTAGCGCGCACTGCTTGTTAAAAAAAAAAAGTGTCAGATTTACAAAGACTGAACCGCCACAATATTTAGAAACAGAAGTTCAGCGTTCAGGGAGCCTCCAGCAAGCACTCATCCGCACATTTATTTGTGCCCAGCGAGCGAGGACGATGATGCCGTAAGAAGGCACACCTAGATCATGTTTTCTCCACTCAACCGAGATTCGATAAGGGTTGCTCTTCTTAAAATGTGTATCGAATTTCAGCGTTGTTCGAGTCGTTGTCGGCACAACATTTTTCGCGGATATCTCCACAATTCAACACAAAAAACTGAGAAAACAAAACAATTGCCTACCCTTTTATGTTCGTACGTCTAATTTGTATTGGGTTACGTCTCGAATAGGGTTTTGTTGGCTCTCTCTAATCCCCGATCATCGAATATATTGACAATGATCGGCTGCAAAAAGGACCTCAAGACACCAAGTCGTGCAATCCGAAAACACCATGTGCGTAGCGGTGTTATGCGATATCCCACCAGTGGTCATACATTCATACCCATATAGGCGTGATGATAAATTTTCAATAAATAAAAGGCTCGTTGCAGTTGCGCGCACACTTACCCGATGTACTGGGTGCCGGACAAAATGTTAATTAACTTTTCAGGCCAACAATAACGTATGCCCGGCTACATCAGCCGCATGCTGGTTAAGCTTTTATCATGGTCGTGGGCCAGCTGGGTAAAGGAAGACATTTGCCAAGAAGACACCTATAGGTGGTTGGTTCGTGAACACAGTGGTGGCGGCGGCTACGACGATGGTGGGGGTTATAATTCACTTTTGGATTAAGAAAACTATTTAGATTTTTCGGTAAGCACTACCGCACATATAATACGCTGTGCCAGTGTTATTAGCGGCGGATTGCGGCGAGCTCCTGGGGTCGCAGTCAACACTCGGAATTGCTCCCATGGGCAGAGGAAATTTGAAAATATCAGCGGGCGATTTTAATGTTTACACGCAAATTTACACTCCGCACTTTGTTGGCATGAAATTTAGACGCTTCGCGGTCGCACTCAAATGGAGCGCACAAAAGCAAACACTTTCAACATGTTAACCAGAGTCCTTTGCGTTCGCAGTGAGGGTCGCCCCCTCCGTATTGGCCCGTTGGCCGTCGCGCCAACGATCTTGTCGTCGTCGCGGTCGTCGTCTTTGGGTCATAAATAAACAGCCGATCGAACAATGAAGGCAATTCCTTTACATATATTTGGATGAAAAGCGCAGAAATTAAATTATGATCTTGGCAGTATATAACTTGCAACCTGACACCCAATTTAATTGAGTTCTTAGATGATAACGAATGAGCACGAGTAGTACGTTTTGAGGGTTTTTCTGTTCCTGTTTTTTTTATTTCCTTTTTCTTTGCGACTTGTACTTGGAAGTGTGGGACAGTTGACGGTTTTTTAGGTGTAATTTTGTTTCCCCCCCTTCATATTTATTTATAGTGTCTCAGATGTCTTTATGTAAATAAAAGGACGATTAGCGTGTCTGGTGTTTATGTTATTTATAGCTTGTTCAAGGATTTGGCATCAAACCAGACAATATTATCTTTGTTGGTGCTTATCATTCCATAATTTTTAAGTCTTGAGGAAGACAAATTTGAGAAAATCCAATGCGTGACCATAAAGCGTAAGGATGTTCTAAAAGGGGCAGCTTCGACTATTCGAAAATTAGTTATTGGAACTCATTGAAAAATCGTCATTGATTACATTAGTATAAAAAAAAAAAAAAGAGAGCGTGCTTGTGACCACACGCCAGATGTGAAACTTTTCTCGCTGTGGATGCTAAATTGAACTGTGTTGTATGTAGTTGAATTTCATTAAGAAATTTAATTTAAAAACCAAATCTTAATAATATTATAATCTTAATTTAGTGCAGAAGATAATTATGTTCATTAATTTAAAAAGTTTTCATAACACAATCCAATCCAAAGTTTTCTATTTCTATGTCGAGAGTTTTTCTTTACATTTTGTTTTCATATCTGTATCGAACTGCATGAGTATTGCAACTCTGCAGTCGATGTATTGAAAGAGTATACATATAAACTTAACGAAAGAGCGAGAAGGATCTAGTAATTGTATAACGAGAGTTAGTCTTTCAGCAAGATCGAGCATGAGCAGGTCACAGGCGCAGGTCTAATAAAAGTGGTTTTTAATATATTTCCACTATAGTTCATTGTGTTTTATTTGTTCCGGCGGTTTTTGTTTTGTGCTTTATTCTTATTTTCCCTGAGCTACGATACATTATGGTCCGTGTCGAGCCGGATATTATCCCAGTGACGGAATAGTGCAGGTTTAAAACAAAAAAAAAATATATTGTGAGTGCATTGTGAGTGAGCAGGGCTTCGTTTTATGACGAACAACAATTGTGAGAGTGAGATGTGCAACGATGAAAATCACGTTGTCACAAAACAAATCAAAATGTGCGCAGGAATCATGTTACGACATGATACGTGCAGGCAGGAAGTTTCATACCACCAGCAGGCAGTGCGAGAAACGGCACTACATATATACCTACTATCGTGTAAGTAGTTTTGTTGTTTTTCCTTTTGCAAGGCAGAAGCGACAAGCGACCGATAAAAATTCTTCGTTAAGAATTAAGAGCAGGAGCAGGTAAGAGAGTTGTATACTCGCCCACAGTGAGGGTAGGTATACATACTCACTACGAGCAGCGAACGAGAGTCGAAGGACACATACATGAAATAATAGCCTGCGACGCACTCGCAGAGGCTGCGAGAAAGAGAAGGTTTCATCATTCAAAAAAAGCAAAGGACAGTGTTTTGGAAAGCGGCAGAATTTATTAAAATACAAAACTAATTAATAGTTAGAGAGGGAGAAATATTTTTGCAATAAATTTTCTTAGTCCACATTTTTACAGTCCACATCTACAGCAGGTAGCAGGAAAAGTGAAATTCTATTATCAATAGAATTTCCCTAGTGAATCGGGTGGTTGCATATATACTTAGAGAAGGAGCAGGTTGTTGTTTCCCATTTGTTACCTTTTATAGGGAATGTGCGCCGGCGTCGGCAAATTATGTGCAGAGTATATGAACAGCGAAATGAGAAGGAAAAAATGTGCGAATGAGTGCAGCGAGTGTGCGTATTCTTTTTGTGCTGGTGTGATGGGGATGGGGAATAACAATAAATTCCATTTTTTCTGTTTTGTGCTTGTGAGATGGAGGAATAATGATAATTCCATATTCTTTGTGCTGGTGTGATGGGGAATTACGATAAATTCCATTTTTCTGTTTTGTGCATGTGAGATGGAGGAATAATAACAATTCCATATTCTTTTGTGCTTGTTGTGATGGAAGTTATAACAATTATATTTTTATAAAATAACAAACATTGGCGGTTGTTGTTGCAGCTGTATTGTAAGATAGGGGTTGAACATTTTATTTTTCTTCTAATTTACTTGAGTTAAGATTTTTTTTTGGTCATCTTTGTCTTGACATAAAGAGCAGGAGTGAAGGAGAACTTGAGCACAAATGTGCCGGTCGCCATCAATTGTACAGAGTGGAAATTATAGGTCAAGACAAAGAATGTGAATGGGAAGGAGAGCAGGTGGAACTCAGAGCACATGTGTGCGAGTTACCAAAAATAAAAATGGCAGGAGTGAAGGAGGAACTTGAGTGCAAACGCACCAGTTACCATATACATATCATAATAATTGTTAATTATGCAGGATTGCAGGAGCAGGAAAAAACTTAAAGCACGACGGTGCTAGTTTTTTAAGAGAAGGAACGCTTGCAAGCAGCAGGAATCGTATTTCGGAATATGCTCAAATTGACTTGAGTTCTGATATACGACAGACAAAGAGCAGGAATATATACATATGTATATATATAACACAACAACAACAACACAACAACAGCTTCAAAAGCAGCAACAATTTGCCAACCCATTTATTTATATTTATTTTATTACCTATTTACCATATTTTTGAAATATTTTTTATTGTTTGACTACTATATTTAACACATACATTATCGCATACTGGGAAATTTCACATCGAAGTACCTACTGCGAATTATTATTTATTTACTTTTTTTTGCAGGTTAAAGCATTATTGCAATATAACTTCTAATGCAATACGGGTCTCTTTGCCTTTCCAGGAAATAAAAGCGAGCAGGTATATTTTGTTAATATTATATTAATAAAAAAAAAAAACAAGAGATGGAAAAGGAGCAGGAACGTAACGATAGTTATACGTTGGACGCCGGAATATTTTCGGTGAGCAGGATGCTGGCCTTCGTGGAATCTCCAACTTTTGGAACTTGCAGGCTTGAAGTCTTGCAGGATGCTTGGGCGCAGGTGAAGGAATCTGAGACCAGGATCGCATCAGCCGACGATTTGTTAATAAATCTGGAGATGCAGCGCATGATAGCTGAAGCCGAGGCGAACTATTTCAACGCCTATGCAGCATTGAAGGAGAAAATACTTGAAACCACTCAAGCAGCAGGCACAGCAGGTAGAGCAGGATAGCCTATCGAAGTCCAGGTTAATCTTCCAATCGCACAACACGATGTGAAGAACACCTGGGATCGTTCGACGGCGATATCACCAAATGGCAGGGTTTTCGAGATCGCTTTGTGGCAGCGATCCACGACAAAGACAAAATAGCGCCCGCCTATAAATTCTCCTATTTAAAAGCATCGCTATCAGGAAGAGCAGCGAAGACTCTCGGTGAATGGCAACTCACCGAGAAAAATTATTGCGAGGCATGGAAGCGTATCAATGAGATATTCACTAAAAAATACGCAACGTGCAGGGAGCTATTGAGAAATTTAACCAAGAGCAGGAGATTTACAAAGAATGGCCAATACCACGTACGAAACGTTTCGGCAGTTGGCAGCGCAGGGGATCCCAACGATACATTGGGATATGATTATCATTCATGTTCTACTTGAAAAGTTGGATCCAGAGACGGCGTGCAAATGGGAAGAAGGGCGCACCTCTGAAGAGCCCTCTTCAAAGGAATTTGTGTCTTCTTAGACAAGCGTGCCGAGATGTTGGGTGGAGCAGTGAGCAGGAAATTTGAGCAGCCGCCGCCTATACAACAAGCGCGGTTAACATTGAGCAGGAGTGACAATTTAAGAGCAGGTAAAAGCAATGCCCGGAGAGTGGAAGCAGCAGGTGATAACAGACCGTTACCTTGTCACATGTGCAAATCTTTGAGCCATCTAATGTGGCGTTGCCCACAGTTTGCAATCTTGAGCTTGCAGTCCAAGCAGGACTTTGTGAAGGAAAAGGCACTCTGCCCAAATTGCCTTAAAACTGGACCTACCCCGAAGGACAACAGTGTACTCTGTCCTATGAGGAAGATCAGGAAGAGTGAAGCAACTGTGTTTTATGCGCAGGAGAAGGAAAATAAGGGAAGGAACCAGCAGGAAGGCATAAACAAACATAAGACGGATTGACTAACTGCCCCTCCCGAGAAACGCACTCGGTTGGACAAGAGCAGGACAACCGAAAGAGCAGGTAGAGCAGGGGTGAAGGAGAAATAGAGCGAATCAGAGGATAAAATGTCCTGGGGAGATTTTAAGAGAGCAAGGTGTTCAAGAAAGAAATTTAAAGATATTAATAGAACTTACTTAAAATCTTTTAATTACAATGAACATGAGCAGGAACATTTTATCTTGATGCCTACGGCACAGGCACGAATTGAGATGGATAGCAGGAAGTATGGCCCAGTAAGGGCACTTTTAGATAAAGGGGCACAGCCTAATCTTGTCAGCTATCAGCTTGCTCAGAGATTGGCCTTGCCAAAGGTGCAAATTGCAAGGAGAATGATTGGTCTGGATGGCGAACCTTTCAACATCAAATACAAAACCACGCTTCTTGGAAGTCCATGGTTTAATTCACAGGTTTCAGTAGAGCAGGGTTTCTGGGTACTACCCAAAGAAGGAAAATGGCAGCCAATTGTGCCTACACACAATTTGGAATCGCATCTTGCAGAACCAGATTATTATAAAGCAGGTTCTGTAGATTTATTGCTTGGGTGCAGGTGTATATAGCAGAAACATTTATCTCTGTTTTAGGACATCAGCCAGGTGGTGTTCTAGAGATGGAAACTATATTTGGCAGGATCATACTCGGAGAGTATGAAAGAGAAAAGGATAGCATGGCCAATGAGCTTGAGCAGGTGTCACATGTCATTTACATGGACAATAATCAACTTCATGAATCGCTTAGGCGTTTATGACAGTTGGATGATGTTGAAACGTCATCAAGCAGGTCAAAAGAGCAGGAGCAGGTGGAACAGAATTTCAAAAATACGTTTTCACGTGATGATTCTGGCAGGTTTATTGTGACAATTCCTTTTAAGGAATCAGAGAAGGAGCTTGGTAGCTCAGAACTTACAGCGAGGCGTAGGTTCTTTGCTTGAGAGAGAAGGTTAGCAGGAGATTATGAGCTGAAACAAATGTATGTAGAGTTCATGAGAGAGTATGAAAGAGCAGGGCACATGACACCAGTAACTGGTACAGTGCATAGCAAAACTATATACCACATCATTGCGTCACTAAAAAGTTTAGATTCGTATTTGATGCAAGCTGCAGGAAAAATAAAGGCATTTCAATAAATGCAGTGCAAATGCTAGGAGAAAGGCTACAAAAGGATCTGCATGATATTTTAATGCGCTTCCGCAGGCATCGTGTTGCTATTTGTGCTGACATTAAAATGATGTTCAGAATGGTGAAAGTTGTGAAGGAGCAGTGGGATTTGCAGCGTATATTCTGGAGAGAAAATCCACAGGATGATTTGAGAGAATATTGGCTGACAGTAGTCACCTATGGTATGACCTCATCAGCTTATAATGCTGTAAGAGCGTTAATACAATGTGCAAGAGAAGCGGAGCAGGAGTTTCCAAAAGCTGCTATGGCAATTATGAAAGACTTTTATGTGGATGACTGTACCACAGGTGCTGATTCCGAAGAGAAGGCGATCGAATTATATCGATTTTGTTTTAAAAAGCGCAGGTTTGAGCTTAGAAAATGGAAATCTAATTCAAAGGCTCTAGTGAAGGACATGAACTATGAAGAGCAGGAGTCAATCTTGTTTCAAGATTCAATTCACATTTGAAGTGAAAACACCAGTGATTGAGCAGGCAATGACGAAGCGAAAAGTAGTGAGCTGTGTTGCGCAACTTTACGATCCCAATGGGTTCATAGCTCCCGTTACGATCGTGGGCAAGATTCTTATCCAAAACATATGGCGCTTAAATGTCAACTGGGATGAGAAATTACCAAGGGAGATAGATGAGAGATGGAGAGATTTTTGGCAGGAGAATGTAAAAATTCAGAGATGGATAGGTACCTCCGATGAGGTACGGAAGGAATTACATGGGTTTTCGGATGCTTCCGAAAGAGCATATGGTGCAGCGATTTACGTGAGAACGGTATGGGTAAACGGCAGGATTTCAGCAAATCTCCTGACAGCAAAAACACGTCTTGCACCACTTAAAACAGTGGCAATACCGCGCTTGGAGCTTGCAGCAGCGGAGCTATTGGGACGACTAATTGTCAGCGTCATCAAAACGATGGAATGGGAAGGTATCGAGTATGATCTCTGGTCAGATTCACTCGTAACGTCAGCATTGGTTGATAACAAGTTGTGGTTGCACGGGCCGGAATGGCTGACAAAACCCCGGTCGAGCAGGTCATCTGAAAAGTTTGTGCCAAATGTTTCAGATGGGGGGAGGGATGAGATGGCGGTTTTTGTGATTATGAAATTCACAGACCCCTTATCTATTTATGTGAGGTGCTGGAGAAGGAGTATTCCATTGATCGAATACATGTCTACGTAAGAGAAGGCTATACATATAATCAGCTACGTACTTCACTTTATCAATGCAACTAGAGCAAAGATAAAGCAACGGAAGGATGATGAGAAGAGATTTGGTAAGAGACGGAGACATTCTGTACGTCAGGTGAGAAGGAGAGAAAGAGCAGGAAATAGAGCAAGTAATAGAGCAAATATAGCAGGAGTACTTGATCAACCGTCTTCTGAAGAG
The DNA here is from genome assembly GCA_936431705.1 of Cheilosia pagana. Classification (NCBI taxonomy): domain Eukaryota; kingdom Metazoa; phylum Arthropoda; class Insecta; order Diptera; family Syrphidae; genus Cheilosia; species Cheilosia pagana. The sequence continues at coordinate 50,873,436 of OW386170.1, read as the reverse complement.
AAGATGGAATCAATTGGTCACTTACTAAGAAAATAGCAGGAAAAGTATTTTCCGAAGGAAATTACTTGTATAGAGAAGGACAGGTGCTTACCTGATAAGAGCAGGATCGAATCCTTCAAACCAATTCTGGATGGTAAAAGAATTCTGAGAGTCGGAGGCAGGTTAGAGAGAGCGGAGATGGAATACGAGAGAAGGCATCCAGCAATCGTGCCAAATGGTTCCCGATTAGCCTGGTTGATCATGGATACTGCTCATACAGCAACTAAACATGGAGCGGTGCAGGTCATGATGTAGTACATTCATCAGAGATTCTGGATTCCAAAGCTCCGAAGTGAGCTGAGGAATTATCTACATAAGTGCTTGGTTTGAGTGCGATATAATCATCGCTTTGAGATGCATTTGATGGCTGACTTGCCGTCAGAGAGAGTAACAGCAGGAAAAGCTTTTCTACACACAGGGGTCGATTTGTCGATTACGCAGGTCCGTTTGAGATCAAAATGGTCGACAGAGCAGGCGAGCAAAAAATAAGGCAGAAATTTTGGGTTTCCGTCTTTGTTTGTCTCAAAACAAGAGCAGTGCATATTGATTTGGTATCAAATCTGACGTCAGTGGCGTTTATTGCTTGTTTTGGAAGATTCATAGCGAGAAGGGGCAGGTGTGAAAGATTATATAGCGACAATGGTACAGCATTTGTCAGTGCAGCGAAGGAATTGCAAAAGGCAAAAGAGCGTTGGCTAGTGAAGGATACTTTTGAACATTAAAGTTTGAAAGGGACGGAATGGAGGTTTATGGCTTCTGCAGCACCACATCAAGGTGGTATATATGGAGCAGCGGTAAAGTCAATGAAATATCATTTGACGAGAATTGTTGGAGCGAAGGTTTTAGCATATGAGCAGTTTTTGAAATTACTTACTGGGATAGAAGCCATCTTGAATTCAAGACCGCTACATTCATTGAGCGATGATCCAAATGATCTGTAGGCGTTAACGCCGGGACATTTTCTGATTGGTGAGCCACTTGTGTTACCGTTACCGTTCGTAACCAATGAGATGCCGAATACAAATGGCATAAAATTGTTGAAGGAGCGTAAGACTATGCTTGAGCATTTTTGGTGCAGGTGGAAGGAAGAGTACTTATCTACTCTGTATGAGAGAAAGAAATGGCGAAAAGAAAAATATGGCTTGAGAGAAGGACAATTGTGCATAATAAAGAGCGAGAATTACCCACCATCGACATGGGCGATGGGGCGGATAATGAGATTGATACCAAGCAGGGACGGACTAGTTCGGAGCGTGGTTCTTCAAACAGCAACCAATCAACTTACGAGGCCGGTACATAAGATCTGTATCCTGCCAATCTAAGCTGGAATAATTTATTAAATTATTATAACTTATAATTATATTAGCAGTAATATGTTTAAATAAAAAGCGAAAGGGTAGAAAACCGTAGGTTTTCGCCGGGACTGTATCGAACTGCATGAGTATTGCAACTCTGCAGTCGATGTATTGAAAGAGTATACATATAAACTTAACGAAAGAGCGAGAAGGATCTAGTAATTGTATAACGAGAGTTAGTCTTTCAGCAAGATCGAGCATGAGCAGGTCACAGGCGCAGGTCTAATAAAAGTGGTTTTTAATATATTTCCACTATAGTTCATTGTGTTTTATTTGTTCCGGCGGTTTTTGTTTTGTGCTTTATTCTTATTTTCCCTGAGCTACGATACAATATCGTCAAATAATTCTGTAGTTTAGTGTGCTCCAGCGTTCCCATATAAGTATTCACTGAAAAAATTTTAAAAATATATCTTTCCAACAACCATACCCACCCACAAAATTTCATTGAAATCGGTTGAGTGGTTAAAAAGATCGACAACAGCGCCACCTATCGGGTCCAAAACTATCCTATCCATCAAGTAACAACCAACAATACCCACCCACAAAATTTCATTGAAATCGGTTGAGTGGTTAAGAAGATCGACAACAGCGCCACCTATCGGGTCCAAAACGATCCTATCCAACAAATTACAACCAACCATACCCACCCACAAAATTTCATTGAAATCGGTTGAGTGGTTAAGAAGATCGACAACAGCGCCACCTATCGGGTCCAAAACGATCCTATCCAACAAATTACAACCAACCATACCCACCCACAAAATTTCATTGAAATCGGTTGAGTGGTTAAGAAGATCGACAACAGCGCCACCACCATCGGGTCCAAACGGTATGAGGATCGCGATAAATGATTTGGTAACTCATTCTCGATCGCGATCACCTCATTCGATGCTACACCTTTTATGAACCCATAAGTTTGGGGACTGCAATCAACATTTACTCGATCACGATCGCTTAGTTTGAAGCGTCATGGACGTATTTTTGCGAACGCTCAAACACATTTGTTTGGCAATGTTGTCGATCATGGTTGATCGCGATCACTTCGCTTGATCATCGAATTTTTGTGAACAGTCAACCCATGATTTCCGTCACCAGATTGCACTCGACCGAACACATAATATCTCCGAACAATGAGTCAATGCAAATAATACTTGCAACTCCTTGTGGACCAATTCGTTAAATTGTTTTAACCTCGTACGCACCGAGTTGATAAACCAAAAACTTGTTGAGCAACGATCTTCAACCAGTGACGATACCATTGAGCTGTCATTAAAGCCCCGAACACCAAAACCACGAAAAGTGAACCAAATAAAAGAACTTGTGGAACAAAATCATGACAACAGCGAAGCGAACTTTAGCAGAGAAGATGACATGACCATTGACGAAACTTTAAGGCTGACCAAAGCCAAACATTAAGACCATTCAATACGTTTCCTTTATTGCAGCCTGTTAAATTGTTTTCTAGTTTGGTTTGATTAAAGTTTCGTTTAATTTTGCTTAAGATTGCATATTAACTGATAAAGCAATAAAACAAAAAAAAGACAATACTTATATAAATTTTGTCCAAGGGACACTATCCTCCCCTACCTATTTGCAGGGAATCCACCACTGGAGACTATCATTCCGAACTAAAAAAAAAGTTTAGTTAGAGGCCGGTTATAGCGATACGTAAAATGCAACCGAAACTTGGTCTTAAAATGTTGCTTATGATTTATAAAGATATTTTATCAAAAAAAATAAGGAAATTATGTTTACATTTTCGTAAAAATAACATTTTTTAATTTTTCTGCACGTAAAATTGTTTTCGTACTGAAAAATTAAAGAATTATTTTATTAAATTAATTCACACGTTAAAAATGTTTATTCGTTAAGAACATTTCCGAAATCTATATAATGAATACAAATCCTTCCCAGCGAAATAAATATCAGAATAAGATTTGCGAGCTGAATTTTCGATACAGGCTGTACGGGTTATGCGCGGTTTGTTTTCATAAAATGAGAATGGTTGAGAACTTTTATTTGACAACCTAAATCATTGTTAAAAAAACAAAGTATAACTTACAAAATTCTAAATTTGTACTTGAATCTTCTCAAAAACACACAAAATTGAATTGTAACAATTTAAAAAGGGACACTACATTCGTTTCTCCCAAAAGCTACAGGCATTTCACGCTCGAGCCAATGTGCGGGAGTCAGTGGGTGTACGCAGAGGATAGTGGACGTTTAGGAGGGCCACTGTTGAATATAAAACTCTAGTTTGTGTAATAAAGAAAAGTTGTGTTGAATTTGGACTTGTATTCTTATTATATAATTTTGCATCAATTAAGGATCCGGACTTTATGTCAATTTTAGTAGATCTACTGCGCCACTGAGTCGCTCCTTATGTTATGTATTACAGTCTTTCTACACTGCAAAAGACGCAAGACTTCACTTTTATTTAAAGAACTGAAATGCATTCATCTGTAGAATTAACGCTTTTAATAGTTGTTGAATTACAAAAATATAAAATCACTTTTCACGAGACGTAATTCGACTTAAAAAGACAAGTTTGGTCTGAGATTTTGAATCTGAATGTCAACTGTATAGAAAATCTAAGAGTTTTTGACGAGTCAGCCAGCGTTTTGAACGGAGTTTAAATTCATTATCTAATTGCAGGTAATTGTTTTAAACAAAAATAAAATCTACGGGCAATATAAGGATTCACTGCGACTTTTTGACGGTTTTGTCCAAATTTCGTTACCACTATGGTTCGTGCATGATATAGCGTGATACACTTAGGGTCGACTAAATATAGGAATAGGTACCACTGCCCATTGCTTCCGCCTTGCTGCGAAAGATGTTCAAGAAAACACACCTATTGTGGTTTTTCTTCAAGCCGAATAGAACCACAATGACTCTCGATTTTGTAGCATTCCCGAAACTAATGTCATTTTATATTTAATATTAAGATTTCTGGATAATGCTCTACATTATTTTTAAACAAATACAAAAGGGACCCATCTAAAAACAAACAGATTATGGAGCAAACATCCGCATTTGCAAAGTTCATTGGGAGGAAAATGTTTAGAGTTCCAACTCGATCGCCTGTGAGCAAATAAAGAGAAAGGATTCTTGTCAAAAATTGATAAGCCCCATGCTTCAATGCATGCATACATACAGCTTTAAGACTTCCAAACGGTGCGCGTAAGTGTTCCTCCTTTTCCATACAACAAATCCTCATTTAGGTGACATTTAAAAATGCAAAGGCAAACCCGAAAAGGAATACGATTGTCGGCATCAAGCAAACAAACAAACACACACATCCAGTATTAATGCGTGCATTGTATCCTTCCTAACCAATGGGAAAAGGAGACAATTATTACGATCAACCGATCATTAATAATTTGTTCGAGCTCCGATTGAGACCGCAACAACGCTGGATTCCTGTCACCAAAAACCATTCCCTTATTGTAGCTCATAAAAACGTACAAGCAAAGCATAATCATCGACCATGTTCTCCCTCTCTGCGCGGCGAGGCTGATTTGTTCGGATGAGATGCTCATTTGTTGTGTATCCTCATAAATCATTGGCTTCCTCTCTGGGCTCTAGTGTGCCGAGGACGACGATACACCCAGGATCAGTGTACTATACTTGTGAAATGTTTTCCTTTTTGTTTGCGTTGTGCCTCGGCTAATGTGAAAATATGTTTGTGCCTTTGTGATAATTCGCATTTTGGTTATAGTTATAGTCGGGTAATGTCAATTTTCACACCTTGTTCTGGTGTTCGGAACTCAGCACGAATCTAGGCAATCAACACAATGGGATGCGTCACAATGCAATGCGGAATGCAAATAATACCAGATGTTTGATGGATCAATTCACTAGAGGCTTGTCGATTTGGGCACACACATCGGATATGTGTGTAGTTGAATTTGTTTCAAATTGGATGCCATTGTTTGCATTTGAAGACGGAAATGTTTGTTCAATTTATGTGGCACTCTTGATTAGGATTAAGTGATGTTGATACGCATTGTCATGTGTGAATGTGCTGGTACGAATTGAGAAGATTATAGTAAAAATTGCAGTCCATTGCCTTTGGGCTGTAAAGTGGTGCTGAATTTGCAGAACCATAACCGCAGTGTCATTACAAGATGGCGTCACAAGTTAAACTGGTTGCAACTTCACTTGCGCGATTTCGATTTGAGTTAACTTATGGAACGAGACTCGACAAAAATCTCATACAATATTCGGGAAGTAAAACTAATATTCTTTAGGCAGAAACTACTTCAAGAGACAGCTATTTAAAACGTTTATTATGAATTACGAGGACGAAGGTTGACGAACAATGAAAGAGTTCGAACCTGGCAATTTGTAGAGCACTTTAATTGCATCAATGAATTACCCCAACCAATTAACAGCAGAAGGATATATCTTAAAAAGTTAATATTGAATTAAATCGACAGTTGGAATCCGTCAGTCATATAATAGAGTTCAGTGAATTATTTCTTCTAAAAGATTAAGACTACATAAAATTGAGAATTTGAAGACTTACCCATGAATGCGAGTAAACGTCTTCGGCACTAGTAGCATAAGACCCCCTAGAACTCCGATAACTTGCGTTCCTTTAAGATCTTCTTTCAATTAGTTTCCTGATTAATTTATTGAACTTTTTTCTAAACTTCTGGCGCCATCGCAAAATTAGTAAAGCAATGATAAGCAGGCGCACTTGTTTTCAAATAAAGCAATTTTTGAATTTCAGACAGCGAAGGAAGAAATGAATAAATCTCTAAAATCCTCCAAGACTCATAGCTACCAGAAAAAAACAGGAACAGGACTATTTGTTAAGCGGATATCTGTATTTTGAGACCTGCTACTTTCTTTAAACGTAATAAATTGAATTGAAATTTATATACATAAATTAATACGTAAACATAAAAAGTTTCCGTACACTTTTTAAGTATTTATCAGGAAATGAGGAGAATGAAACTTATATCATTCGAAAGGTACTGTGCCATAGATGTGCAGAAACAAAAAATTTTAGGTATATGTCGCCATTAAGACTGGTAAAATTAAGTTAAGAATTTTCCATACAAAATGCTTAGCAGCTAATCGAAAGCATTTTGTTGCCATTCAATTTTTCGCCGTCATGTTTCCATAGTAACGATTTTAGTCATCTTAGATTAGATCCTGTTGTAGAGTCTCATTAACCCACAAAGGTATGCAATTTAATTACCCCTAAAAGTAAGCAATCATAAAATCTTATTTCAGGGACTTTAAAGAGTTATCTGCGAGGTGTTACTATGAAAACGAACATTCACGTTTTGCCCTTTTCCATTCTTTTTTCATAGCGGAAAGGTAATAATTTAAAATTTAGAATATAAATAAATTAAAATAAATAATAAATAAATTATGTAAAAAACAAGTTGGCTTTCGTTACTTTATCTACAGACAAAATTGGTCGGGCGGTACTAATATACATAATAATTTGACATTAATTTGACATAGTTTCCTTTTAATGAATTTCCCTTTTAGTGGGCGCGTTTCGTCACTGATTGAAGTTTTCGTCGTCAACAGGAGGTACGCTTGACAAAAGTTTGTCATACGTTTGTTGTAAAAGGATAAGCATTCCCACCTTGGCTCACAAATACTCGTTACATAACAACCAGCTTTTGATGGTAACCGTTGACGTTTGGTGTCTACTACCTTGAGTGTAGATTGAGTAACAAACCCCTTTGGAAGGCATGGTTGGTGTATTATTATTATGTGAAATGGGTTTTTGTACTGCGACCCTCATCCCCTCACGTTATAATTCCTTTCGGAATCATTTTAGAGGTTTTTTTACTCTTGTTTATCTTTGGCGGAAGAAATCTGTCCCAAAGCACTCTCTCTAGTCCATTTTCCTTTAAGAATCTAAGGATGAGAGCTGGCTCCAGTGACTGTATTTCCTCATCAGATAATTGGTACTTGCCCAAGTGTTTCAGTCTTTTGTGGGTCATTGCCCCGCATGATCCCAACACGTATTCTGGGATTTCACCGGACTCATCGCAGAATCTGCAGAGACCTTCTTCAGATATACCCAGCTTCCTGAGGTGTTCCTTGAGTTTACAATGCCGACGTTAGGAAACCCGTTAGGATGCAAAGGTTATTTTACTCATGCCGATGCAAGCTTGGAATCTTTTCCGGTTGTATTGTTCCAGAAGTTTTTTTGCCTGCATCATGCCTTGCCAGGTTCTTGCCCTGTTTACTTTCTCTATTTTCCTGAATTCTTCCTTGAGGGTGTGATCCCCTATTCCGCAGAATGGTTCAAGACCTATATGAAAGTTTCTGATGCTCCCTTTCTTGGTTGGGAGTCGGCCGTTTTATTACCCTTTATTTCCACACTAGCTGACCCGTGCTCGCCTTGATTCGCCCGCCGGCCATTTTTAAAACAAAAAGTATTTTCATCGAACTTGGACCTTTCTAAAAGCAATACAAAGCAAAGACAGCCAGCATGACTACTGCCCACTGGAGGAAAATTGTGGGCAATTTTTTGAATAATTGTTTTGAACATTGCTCAGCTTCAGGACAACGCAGGAGGCTGTTTTATATCTTAAATGATTCAGGGGAAAATTTACTAAATTCACCTATTTTTGTATTTTTCAATCCGATAAGCCATTACTGAGCTAGGACTGTTTAAATAGAATTTACCTTACATATATCCGTTTTATTTTTTTACTATTTTGTAAGAACCACGTTATATTCCGGGATAAAAAGTATCCTAAGTCCCGACCCAGAACATAAGCAATCACTATGCCAAGTTTCATCAAAATCCGTCTAGTAATTTCTGCGTGATGCGTGGTCAGACATTTTTTATTCTACAATTTTATTATATGTAGAGATGTAGAGATGGCCAGGTACCCAACAGCGGGTTATTTTGTTTCTCCTACCCAGGTCATTAAGTTTTTGGAGGCATTCCCACACAAGTTTGGATTTAGTGATGTAGGAGTCAAGTCCCATAATAGCAGCTTGGCTGTCTGACATTATAGCTATATCAAATTTGGTTTTGCTTCTGTCAAGGTTGATTTGGACACATCTGTCTATCGCATAGATTTCAGCCTGAAAGATGCTTCAGAATACTCGGTTCTAGGCCCGAATACTCCTACTCCATTTCTCTCATCAGTGTTTGACCCATCTGTGTACCACTTTGGTACATGCTTGCTCAGCCTGTGAATTGTGGATTTATTGCTCCAGCTTTTCTAGTTGCTGAGCCTGGTAACAAGGTTCTTTTGAAAATCAAATCTTTTGATGGTATCGTCTGTAGGAAATTCCAATAATGTTTGTTTTTTGAGTAGTGCTTTATACTGTTTCAGTGGGATACACTTTGCTCTTTCTATTCTTTAATTGGCCAATCTTAGAATCGTTTTACTTGCACATTCCTCAACTACAAGGTGTAAAGGAGTCAGCTCCAATAGCACTTCCATAGCTGAAGTTGGGCAAGTTCTCATGGCACCTGTAATACATAGGCATGGTTGGTGTTACACGAGAGTGGAACGCAAAATGGTCTTTTCAGGCAGGCAGGCGACGAATTTCCTATATGGAAAATGAAATCAAAGTCGGTCAGTCCAATCACGATAAACAAATTTGGGGTAATCCCAATACGACCTACATCGATAAAGGCAGAGCGAGAGAAACAGAGCAAAAATGTTGTGACGGATTAACTTTTAAAAGATGAAAGTCAGATGCCACATCCTGAAATGGGTTACTGATCCCGGCCAGCTATACCGATATTCAATTTATGAGCAGACTGTCAAACTATTTTTCGAGTCGCCTGGAATATCTATCGAATAGTTATAGCCCATGTGGCAAGACATAAAAACAGAGAAGACGCAACTAAAGATGGTTTCTCAAACCTTCTTGCCGAACAGCGAAACCTTTCAGCTAAATACCTTTCCATGCTGTGTATAAATTCGAATGAGCATTATGTCAATATTCCAAGACCTGTCCTACAAATTTATACGGAGAGAACGACAGGGCTGTAATTTTTACCACGAAAACAGTTATTTTTATTCATCCACCTCCCGTTTTACAAATCGCTCCTCCATAGACAGTAAAAGACGTTAAACAACGAACTTTCCCCGATTTAGGTTAGATTGAAGTTTCAAAATGGCTATATTCATTTTATTCCTTAGCCTCGCAGGCATTTTTCAAATGTTAAGTCGACCAACAAAAGCCTCTCCCCGCAAACAACGAACATAACCCCCAACCCCAAGAGGGTATAACAATTGATCTAGTTCCCGCTAATGTACGCCGACTATAGTGTCAATTAATTTCTGTGTTAATACTTGCGCCGACTTAAAGGTTTCCGGTTAAAGAGCACGCTGCCAGGCTCCCGCCGCTCCAGTAAACCACAACGGAAGACAGATGTCAAAGTTCCACCACCAGTAGAGAAAATCAAATCGAACAAGACTCTTGTACTCGCGCACATCTACTTCGTGTTTCGTGTATAGCGAGCGCACTCACAATCACAATCAGCAGGCTGATATTCTGGAGAGAAATTGTCTCATATTGAGTTAATTGAAACCCACGTACTCGAGCTGATTGAGTTAAGGGTCAAGTGGTAAATATTTTGACCTCAGAATGATTGCCACAGTGGCATTTCGCTGTGTGTCGTACCATCGTAGATCACACAATTGATCCGTACATGTACATTTGCCTCCACTCTGACAGTGGAATTTCTCGTAGTCAACTGAAGACAAGACGGACCACTCACTTTCTTCCTCCGAGAGACGACTGCATTGTCGCCGCGCTATATATCGGCGAGATTTAAGCAACAGCGGTCCAGCGTCGAGGGGGCAGGCTATTTCTGTGCGTTAAAAATTAATTCATTCACGTCTCACCCAATTAACATCACTGATTCGTATTCGTATTGAGAGACTGGAGTTCATCTTTCCCATTGACTCATCGGAGAACTCATCTGAGAGCGTTCTCGAAAGAGTCATAGATCGAAACGAACCGGAAACTAATTGGCAGGCCAAGGACAAGTTAATCCGGAGGTACTTTGCCGCTGTTTAGTGGTCACAAATGCACACCACACCACCGCCGAAGAAGACTCCACAATATTGCGGTGGTTCAGCGTCAAGTTACGACCTTTGTTTAATAGGCCACCTAATAGGCTTAACTCGAACGTGACACCTTGTAGTATGGGCAAATTGCACCATTGCGGATGGCACTCCAGGTGACACACAATATCGTCATATACAACAGCCGGAACTTGGAGTTTAGTTTGGAAACCGCACCACTCTGCGGACTGGCATAATTACAAATGCTTCCTTAACCTACTCGTATATAGGCTAAAAATGAGAAACAACGCAGCACTTTATCTGCGTCGGGTAATCGGATATACCCTGACCGTTTCGGGGCTGCTCTTGATTTTTGTGCCCAGATTATCGCAATTCATTTGTTGCCTATACAAATATTCCAACCAATTGACATGAATATAAAATTATTTGCACCGAGGAGGGTAGCCTTCCGAGTGAATAAAGGATCACATTACGTTTCTGGCCGACTACATTGGCATATCGCTTTTTTGAATGACGTATAGTCAAGCGTAATCTCCATTTGTAACATTAGGATGTTTGGAATATAATAAAAGAATAATCCGAAAGGATGTTTGTTGTCGCTGCTCGGCATTCAGAAATTAGGAAAGGACATCAGACGACGGAAAAACGTTACATTGTGATTTATGCCTTATTTCGTCGTCATCAGTTTACTGTAACACTGCTGTTTCCATCAGCCAAATAATGGCAGCTTATCTCGATTGTAACTCGATACATTTGTTTGGAAACTCGGTAGGTAGAAACGAAAGTATAACGAGCTGTTGCCCGGACAACTCGGCAACCAACCACCTCGTCGCTATACAATATTCAAGGATAATAAAAAGCTAATAACATGTTTACCTCTGTGCGCCACATGAGCGCGAATCGTCCCAGGTGCCTGTGTGCATGACAAAGATTTTCCCCATAATTACCCAACTGCTTGACTTAAATCCCATCGATTGACTCTCATGCGATACGAGTACGCGTACAATTCGAATCGACGACCGACGTGACGATTCTAAAAGGGTGTCGGGTATTTAATTAATCTAAATAGAAACACTGATTGAGAACAAGAATATCGGTCTTCCACATGTCAATCTGGGACGCGTGAACGCGTATCAACATAACGAATATGGGTGTGCAAAAATTGCACGGTCCACTGACCGCGCACTCTGTCTTTGGGATCATAAGAATTGATGGAACGACGCTCCCCCACTGTATTGTGGCCGGCGACGAATCCCATCCCAACACCGCCAGAAGTTTATCGGATTAAGATATTATAGAATTGAAAGTGTCAGCACCTAGCATTGTCAAGCTTTAGCTGAAGTTTGGAATTCGAACGTAGCTTAGCGGAGTCTTACAGTGATGGCGTGATAAATTGAACGGTGGGTTGAAACGAGATTTGTTTTACTATACTTGTAGTTGGGTGTTCATTTAAAATGCAGATCACGCAGGTTTTAAGAAGTTTTTGAAATGTATTGAGAAAATGGAAGTAATTTCTCAAACTAAGTCAAACGGAGAAAAAGCGTGAAGTGTTTTCCACAAAGTAGTACTATAAAAAATTCAGGAATCAATTTCAGATGTTGCGCACGACTTAAACGTTCCTTAGCAGACTTCTTTTGCTTTTGACTTGGTCAGAGTTTTATTTGAAATAGCGATTGGCGTTGTCTGTCCAGGTTCGACCTTCCCCATCAAAATTATGTTGGACAAGGAAAATGGCGGAATAAAATATAGCGCTCACGGATTTTGTGTTGAAATTTCACAAACTCTCCATCAGTCTCTTTAAGGGTTAAGCTGTGCCTTGCTAGTTAACTGCTCGGGGACCTTTTTGACCTTTCTGCATCTTGATCCATACACTTCCAGCGATACAGACCAACTTTATCTACAAAGGATGGAATATTCGCAAGTTTAGACAGTCCGTTAAGAGGATGCATTGGGCACTAGTCGACTAGATTGGTCTGGACTATAGCTGCAACCTGAACGCGAACACTATATTGGTTGGGAACGTCACTTTTCCTACAACAGTCACATATGCGAACTGTCAAATTAGTACCCAGTCACGATTTCCTTGACTAGATTCGTCGGCTACCCCTCCATAAACGTCAAATGAAACAGCTGCCCATGTGACCGATCTAGGCCAATCAAAATTGAGATACTTCAAGTCAGTCAACTGTCAGACTTACTTAACTAGACGCTTAGACGCCCCCATTTTATTTGGTCACTAGAACCCGCGAATCCAATGAACAAAACGCACAAACAAAAAATACTGAGGTTTAAAAAGATTGAAGGAATTTTGTTCGTTTATTATTTTTTTGTGGAACGTTTTTACTTCACGTTCCACAAATAATAATCGAATCAAATGCGTTCAATCTTTATTAACCTAAAAATCGAGATGATATTTAATAGATTATAGATCTAGGCCATCTTGTGCTTAGGTCGTCCTGTAGGTGATGATGGACGGCGGTATACATCCACAGATCCGCATCTTGCTTAAGCGTTGTTTTGCAGCGTTTTTTGGCTATTACTCGTGTGGTCAGTGGAGGCATTGATCTTGTGTTTTGTAGTGCGTAGGACTACTAAGCGAGAGTTTGCAGGTTTAACTCACGGAAGACATAATTCAACCTTAACGGTTTCTGAAAGGGTAAACAGGGGCTGCCCTCAAGGCGGTGTTCTGTCTCCCCTTTTATGGGTGTATGGTAGTAGACTCTCTGCTAACGGTTCTCAATCTTCCTGAAACCTACACACAAGCCTACGCGGACGATGTCGCCGTTCTATCTGTCGGTTCAAACCTAAGGACTGTCTGCTCTCTGGCGCAGAGATCCTTGGGATTGATCGATGATTGGTGCACAAGAAATGGGCTTTCAGTGAATCCTCTTAAAACTACGGTTGTTCTCTTCACGAGAAGGAGGAAGGTCACTGGTCTGACTCAACTTGTGCTTAAAGGTGTCACTATCCCGATCTCTGATGAAGTCAAATTTTTGGGAGTAATCCTCGATAAAAAACTTCTTTGGTCCAAACGAAAACCGATAAAGCGTTGTTGACTTTCTGGCAGTGCAAATTTGCTTTTGGCAAGACATGGGGCTTATCTCCTAAAAGGGTCCTTTGGATCTATACGGCAATGGTAAGACCTCTCCTCTCGTAGGCATCGGTTGTATGGTGGAACAGGCTTTCGCGGAAACGTGTTACTGCCTCTTTTGCCAAACTTCAAAGAACGGTTTGTCTCGACTGCACAGGGACTCTCCCCAATACTCCGGTCTCTGCTCTAGATGCTATGATCAAAAAGCGCTGCTCAACCCTCTTACCTCGCCCAAGTTAGTGCTTGAACTCGAGCTTTCTCTAAACTTGGTCGGTAGGCTTAACACAGTGAAACTTGTCTGGGTCCCAGGTCACAGGTCCCAGGCTGGGTTCCGAAGAAGCTCTCTCACGGCCTGAACCTGCGTTGGGTCTGCCGGCATCTGTGGTTAGGCCATCCATTGATACTTGGGTTTCTCGTGAACACGAGTGTCGGTGGCATGACTGTGCTGGATGTAGACACACCAGGAGAATCGACTGTAGACTGCTTGTGGGTAAACCTTTCGAGCTACCAAACTTTTGCCAACACTTAAATGTATTGGGCTTGAGCGACACCATCATCTGCCCTGCTTGTGGAGAGGATGACGATACAGCGGAACACTTCCTCTGTAGTTGTCCTGAATTTGCTCGCATCAGGTGGGGGATCTTTGGGGCTGACGTGGTGAGTGCCGAACATCTAAGCTCCTCATCATGGAAGCTCCTTCTCATCTTTCTTCGAAAGACGGGAAAACTAAGTACAGCACAAATGGTTGAAGCTGGCATTTCGTCGCCGAAGAGTCAAAACCTCGTATCTGCATTTTAGAAACTTAACCTCGTATCACATAACTTTTACTTGTTACGATTTACCTTTGAATTCGTTTTCTTTATTTATTTTGTATAACAAATAATGTTTTTTTTTTTACTTTAATAAAAAAGAATTAGACTTTTAAAGTAAATGGTTTACGATTTAGCAAGTTTTTTGAGTCTACTGAAAATCTTGCAAATTGTAAATACGAGGTTTTGACTGTTTGGCGACGATTTGGCATTCTTCATTCACATTCATTTATTTATTATTAATGTATTGTTTTATTTCTCCAAATTTATAAAATAAATTACAATGTTTATAGGTTTTTTTTTTATTAAATTTTTTAACAAACAATATAAGGTACGGCCGTCACCTTAGATGGCAAATAATATATACATTTTAAATAAAGAATTATAATTTAAATTAGTTACATTTAAATTCTTGCGTGAAGCTGGTTTTAAAAAAAAAAATCAATAAAATAAATATACGGTTGAATCTAAAAGTTGCACTTCCAAAATTCCTCAGCTATTATTTTGTCTTTTTAGAGACTGCTGCTTCTTTGCAATACTCGTAGAGCCGATTTCAGCCTTCATCTCCATTAAGGATGCTGAATGTCCTTTCCATAGACACTACAGTTCTATCGAAGTAGATTTGTTTAATATCCAACAAAATAGGACACACCGACAGGAAGTGGAAGACATCTTCGCGTGTACCGCAAGGTTACAAAGACCGCATTAGGAAGATCCTCTCTGTGTGGCTTGAAATTAGGATTTAGCAGTTCGCCTCTGGCTTTAAAAATAATTGAAATGCTTGTTGCGTTTAGATCTTGAAAATATTTTTTCTCCATTAAGTCATAATTCAATTTATTAGAAGGGTTTTTATCGAAACGGTATATTCTACTGTAAGCCTCGTCAGATGGAGCCCGGCTGGGTCATTGCTTTTATTATATAATCGAAGTGAAGCTTTAACGTGGATATAAACAAAGGACATAAGCCTGATTCTTAGAGCAGCATGTAGTGCGGCGCGTTAGATGGAAGACGAAACAGTCGTTGCATGAAAAATCTAAGCAGTTTTTCAACTTCCCCAAGTTTGCGCTGCATAAAACATAACAGATCTCGATGTCTCTTCAAACAATTTAAACGTAGCACTTAAGCTGAGAGTTCTTGTGCTCATGCAGGTCCTCCATGTTGAATTAAGTCTTGGCTACTACTATTTTTATGGTGAAATGGCTCTTTAGATTTAGGTTTGAAGCTATTCCTTCACAACTTCGATTTCCTCCCCAGCAAAGTATCAGCGTTCATTGCGACAGCAGATATTGATCATTTTACACTGACTGCCTTAAAACGCATCGACCGAGGTTCACATTTATGACCACCAGTGTACCTACGCGTGTATTTGTTAACTCGGTAGGTGATAAGGGTATGTAAACAGAGGAAACCCTGCGAAACAGGTATATTCATCAATCTTTATTAACTTCCTCCCACAGATTGTGAAAAGGAAACCCGATACGCGACATCTTCGTCTGCAATATAGACTCTCCACAAGATGCGCGCCAGAGTAATTACCACCTAATATCTGTGTTCAAAGCCCGATCTCACTCGTTCCTTAATCAGACTCTATATACGTTTCGGTGATTTGTCGTGGCTCGAACATCCTGTCTTCCATTCAGTTTGGTATACCGAGAAACTGGCGATTATTTCCATAACTCGCACAAAAGCCAGGTACGTCCACATAAACATGACACTTGGACCCGAAAAGCTGATGCGAGCGTTCGTTTTGATTTGCTTTTCTAATTAAACCGGCATCGGGAACAAAAACGTTCATGTGTGTGTATAACAACAACAAACAGCATGAAACAAAAGTCTCAAGTTTCATGCGAGGGTTCAGCGCGGTGTAGAGTAATAAGCTTATTGTGTTGATTTAACACTTTCGTTGAGACGCGCACAAAAGGACCACAAAAGGCTGCTGCGGTGGTGGCGACTGTCGAGGCGACGAACGAAATTGAACTTAAAACGGAATCCATGTAAGTCGCACCAATTAGCTTAGTCGCTGTGTGTAAAGCACAACCGCTCAATTAGCCACCATATATCTCTCTCGCATTTGTGATTTGTTATCATGGCGAGTTTCTGCTGCGAAGCCTCTAACGACATCTATACTCGCCATGTCCAGGTTATGGGTAATTTTGTATTATTAGTCGTAGATGCGATCCGATGGTAGGGTAATTTTTCCTCAAAACATAAAAACAAACCGCCTCGGTATACGGATGGTGGTGATCAGACAGAAGCCCAACGCAACCGAACAACGACCGAGGTAAGGCCAGTGCGCTTATCGTCTAATGAAGTTGACAACACACGGATTAACGCACTAAAAACAGAACGAACCAGATCACGAGGACAGCAACGACCACGGACCATAATAATAATAATAATAATAATATCGTAATAATGCCGCAGCGGATAGCGCTCCGCAGTCCGCACCGGAGTGCACAAAGTCCTGCTGCAAATGGTATCGGAATTACGGAATGTTAAATGATTTCAGCAGAGGGAAGCTGGTGCTGCACCAAACACCACTCGCATCGAATCTGCTACGGGTGGTTAAGGAATTAAGATGTAAATTTCTACAGCGTGTCGTCGATGTTCGTCCGCACCACCGACTTAAAATCAAGTTTTCGAATTATTATATCAAGCTGAGAGTTTTATCTTTTTATGCTTGAAAGTTGTTAAGAGATAAAATTTTCTTATTCGTTATTGGGCATTGGGCTGTGGATTCTCTCGTGCTCACTTACTCACTATTAGTGGCCGTCGCGTATATTCATCCTCCCTGTCTTCGCCTTGGCTTTGGTGTTGTTGGTTGGTCCCCGGATTTGATGAGATGCAAATGGGCGAACCTTAAACTAAATGTTTAGCGCGGTTTGTCTTTTAAGATTTTCTTCTTCGTTTGTATGTGGCTGCCGCGTGTTGGTGTGCGGATGCCTTTGGACATCAAGTGTTCGTATGGAGGTAGCTTCTGTAGTGACATCCAAAATTATATGATGTGATGATGAGATTAAGTTTTCAAACTTTTATTTCCGATTCTGGTGCTGTTCTTAATCTATTCGCCTTTGGTATGGCAACGACCGATCGTTCGCTTTGAGTGTTAACGAATTGAGAGGCTGTCCCTGTTCTTTGAACAGGAAAAAAACAACAAAATAATATTAAAAGGCAAATGCTATTAAGATTAATATTGAAAAATCGTTTGCATTGTTTTGGGAATAACATACTGATGCCGGTGCCTAAGTGAATTCCTCGGCTAAGCGTCTATTCAGCGTTAAATATAAAGGAAGACTTTTATGTGTGTTGAATTTAATTCGTGAAGTGTGAAGTTTGGAAGGGTGGAATATTTTTATAACACAATTCCATGGGTACTGAAATTGGGAGAGCACTTCATCTGGTTTCGTATGTGGGAGGATACTCTTGATAGGATAACCTGATTGTGGAATATATTGTCCACTATGATGCAGTGAGTCTTCGAGTGCCAATCAGTTGGAGGGAGTTGTGTATAAATTAGAGGCAATCTTATCTGCCTGTACATTTTGTCAATTTAAAGCACAGGTTTAGGATCGACTTAATTTTTTGAGTGGCTTAGTGGTAGCGTGTTGGGCTACTAAGCGAGGGGTAGGTACCCGGTTCGAATCCCGAAAGAACCAATTTACATCTTAAGGTTTTTTTTCAACTGCGCCACCTCTCGCGAACGTCTAACAAACATCCGAGAGTCATGAAAGAGCTTCTCAATTAGACGTTTGGACTTGGCGTAAAATTGTAGATCCCTTCCATTCGTCCCAAAAAAATTTAAAACCCACACAAAACGAATGGTTGTTGCGCCAAAATATTTATTTATTTATTTATAAATTATCTGTCATTTATGTCAGGGAATATTTCATTGCTAAGATTATTATGTCCTGAAATTTTAGCGAACAGCATTCTAAGTTGCCCTCGCACAGAGTATAAATGACACAAGCCTTTCTATTACAAGTTTATAAAGAACGGTCTTAGGGCGTTGCAATTTTAATTAAGAAGCGAATTGAAGTAGACTACGAACTTACCCCTATGATAACGCTTTGCAAAACATATACTCAAGCTTTGAAAGATCTGTCACAGACTGATGATACTTGGTTGCTACAAAACTATAGCCCGAAATTGCCCTCAATTCCTTCTGAAACTGGCTAAAACAAACGAAACTCACTTTATTTAAATATACCAGGCGACAATGGATACAAAGGAAACAAAAAAGGAGACTAAAAAGCCAGAAAAAGAACTGTCAATGCATGATGCCTAGATCGTTCTGGGGCTTAACAAACAGTCTTCAAAAAAGTTGTACTAGAAACGCAATACTACTAGAGGTAAACTGAAGGTAACATGAGCATGCAACAAATGTTGTACCCATTTCATCCGCTAACGGCCATATTATTCACTCCTTTTAATCCGGGTTAAATGTTACTAAACCCAAGTCCATAATATTCAGTCATTAAACCCAAACATAAACCCAGTTTTTTTTTAACTTGACAACGTTTAATTCGATTTAATTTAAGCTTCACTCCGGAGACCAGTTTTAGTACTTTAACTCGGGCTAAAACTCAATTTCATAATATTCACTGTTTTTGTTTAGGTCACATTTTTGACATTTCTTTGCTCGCAGGAGGCAGGAAATAAAAAAGTGAAATAAAATAAAAATTTCCTATCAAGACGCTGAAAAAAAAGGATTTCATTCGTGATATTGACGAACTGTTGATGTTTTCGTCGTCAGAGGATGAATTTATTGCTTGAATGAAGAATGAATGAAGAACGAAATAACTCTTGAAAGCAGCAATCAGATTCAACAAGTTGCAGCTCACCAAAAGAGCTAGCCGCTTTCATAACAGTTTACGGAATCATGGATAAGCTCTAAATAGAGGATAAAACGTCATAGGTTCACTTGTCAATATAAGATTTGTTGGTTTTCATACATCTTCCTCACATTTTGGGGTTTGTATAATTTTTAACGGAACGGAACGAAACGTTTTGCCAAGTTCTACAGTTGGTTGGTTGGAGAGGGTGAGCTTTCCGCTCTTCACTGAGGCCTCAGATGGCCCCGTTATGTTCTCTAAAGTACAATTTTATGATGATGTGTGAAAAGACAGGAGTAGGGGGGGTTGGTTCAATTATGGGTAGCCACTGGATGTAGGTTTTGTGTTATTGGCAAATCTGTTTGTTCGTTTAGAGAACTCCATGATGTCGCTTAGTTCCACGGTACTGAGGCATGTAAGGTCTGGTATCAAGTGTACTTCCAGGATTTTTTTACGTAACCTCGCTGTAGCTGGACAGTGGCAGGGGAAATGTTCTTAAATCGATGTTTCTGAGATGCCGATTCTATATGAATGTTTGTTAAGGATAATGTGTCCTGAAATCAGTTCCACCATCAGTCTTAACTGCGGTCTTCCAGAGTTTATCGCTCGTTTTGCCAGTTCTTTTAGTTGGTGTTTCTAATATTGTATTTGCCACTCTGCATGTATAAGTTCTAGAGTTAGTTGCATATAAGAAGTGGTCTACAAGTCGATGGGCGCTGTTTGCAATGTAGATCAAGCCGTTAAGTATCCGGTAGAGTTTTTAAATTTCCTTGAACCATCGTATATTCCATACCATAGACTAACTCTTTGCATACAAATTTAATTAAAGCTATTATATTGACCGAGGTTGTAATATTACTGCCGCACCATAAAAAAACATTTTCTTTACAGAAATCCTTAAAAAAAACAATTTAAGTAGAAAGTTTTCTGAAAAAGTTAATTTTAATAGAATGACACGCGGACGAAATCGCGAGTAACTGCTAGTTTAATTTCTATATTTCCTTATATTTTTGAGTGACCTCACTGAATAAAAATCCCCGAATAGTGATGACAAATTTATAAATTTATGTCCTCGAGGAGAATGTCAGGAAAGACAATGGAGGTCCAATAGTTTTTGGTTTTATTAACACAGAAACTTACAAAAACAACAAAATTAAGTCAGGGACACATTGGCGACATCTAAAACTCTAGTTTTGTAAATCTGACTTGATAGGTCTGTTCCCTAACAATAATGAATTCGAACACATTAGTCAAATTTAGTCAAGCTTCGTTCCTTTGCGCAAAAGTTGGGTAGAAGAGAGCCACAAAACCAGAACAAAACATTTCCCCCCATAAAAAACCCGCAAATAGTAGCCCAAGATATTTCTTTGGGCTAGTTTGTTATAACTGACTTTAGCTGTCAAATCTCTCAAAAGTCAATTTAAATTGTCTGTTTATTTCGGTTTTTTCAACGTCTGCAAATTGGTAAATTTTTTTAAACGCAATGACGTTTTGGAAAACTTTCGTTCCTGTACTTTTTGGTTACATTCTCTTTTTCTGAGGGAATATATCCTCACTCTTTGATTTCTGACACTTTGCCAAAATTGGCCAAAAAAGTAAGGGAACAAACCTGATGTGTTTCAGTTTTTATTGATCTAGATTAGTCACGTCAGCAGTTTTTTTCTGGTTGACGTTCATGCAGGGGAAGCTTTTTTGACATTTTACAGAAATGGACTCTAAAATTTACGAATGTGAAGTTTTTCTTGTTGCAAAGGGTAAAACACTTATCAAACTTCACTTACCCGAGTGGCTGATATTTTTACTGTCCCATAGTGTACAAAGCCGATGCTAACTGGCATTGTGTTTTATGAATGCGTATCGTTTGCTTTAAATAGAAAAGAAAAACATTGATTATTTAAAAAGTTGAATGATTTTGTGCTTGAAAGTCTATTTGATGAGACGGTACCTTAAGACCGCGTATATCCACTTTGCATATTAACAAACAGACAGCAATTATAGAGCTTGTGGTTTGGTTAAATTTATTAAGTGCAATTGCCACAAGGCATTATTTATTGATTTATTTATTTATTTTATTTATTTATTTATTTTTTCTTTATTCCATTAATTCCATTAATAACTTAAAGTTATACAAAAGTTTAAAATTAAGAATCTGTAGCGAAAGACACCAAAACCCTAGAAAGCTTTTTTCTTTCTGATGCCTCCGGAACACGACATCATTTGACATAAGGTGACGAGCTGTTTGTGTAATAGCTCATCGCTCATTGACAGACATATTCAGATATACCTTCCTGTCATTCGTAGGATTATAAATATTGAGTCTGCAATGTCCAACACTGCGTAGCTATATTCAATTTCCCCAAGTATCTATAGTTTTATGTTGTGAATTTAAAAAAAGAGTTCATCAGAATTCCCAGCATATAATAAAATCGCTCAGTCGTATCGATTCCGTGAACTCGCCCAACACCCGCTGTTTTCAACCTTCCATCAAAAGCAGTATATCTATCTATCTATCTACATACAGGAACAGAACACATATTGTGCCCCCAAGAGCATTTAAAACCGAATTTGTACAAATCACTGCGCCGCAATCATTCGAATCATTCGAGCTGTGACAGTTGACCTATCAGAGAGACCCTGCTGATGATGATGTATCACTCTTGCCATTTTTGTTGTGTGTTTATGCTTAAATAAGCCCAGCATAATCAAAGATGACAGTTATTCCTTTGCCGTGTAACAGACAACGGGCTGGCACTCAGGATCCAACTGGTTTGCTGCTGTTGTTGCCGCCGCCGCTGCTGACGAGCACGATAATGATGATGCCTCCTCGTCCTCCTCGCATCTTACGGTCTCTAAGGGATATCAATGTGTTCTTCATCTTTGTATACCATGCACACATGCGCACTGTGACCGCTGCAGACAATGAAGAGGTAGATTATTCCTTTCCACATTTAGGTAGATGGAGATTTTTTGATGAAAATTTGTGTGCGCAGTGAGCTCCTTTCAGGGCGCATTGATTGTGTTTAAAAGAGTTGTGATCCGTGTGGAAAACATGAATATGGGAATAAATAAGCAGTGTTTCCTTTGTGCAGCCATAATGCTGCTTGATGGCTTTCGAATGACATCCGATGTATACGCTTGTTGACAGATAGCTGTGGACATAGCTATCAATCACCGGGACCGGCAGAGCTGACGTTTTTCGCCGGAACGGGTATTACATATTACTCAAAATATGACCCTCATAGGTACATCTGTGAGTTTGTAACCTGCTGACATTCCGGAGCGTACTCGAAAGATCGCCCGAGTCCAAATTAGCTCTGGGTGCCTGGCACATTAGTCTTCTAGCATTTTGTTGTTTCGGATGCTTTTTGGGGTCTTCGTTTTTTTCTTTATTCCTGAGCTCTCGCCGGACAAAAGCAGCGAAATCCTCATGATTGTGTTTTAATTGAATAAGAAACCAAATCAAATGCTGCCAGGCTTTTGAGGAATTCTCTTTCTCAATACCACAATGAATGCCATGCCACAACAAAACAATTTCACTGTGTGTATGAATAACTCCACAGCCAAACAACCGCAAAGATCCAAAGAGCGAAGCCGATCGCTCAAACGATCAGTGCACAGTCAAAATTGAAAATTTATTGAATAAAGAGTTTAAGTACAACACGGCAAAATCAACAAAGGATTTCCCCAAATAGCTCGTGTCAAAAGACTTTGATCCATTAATCAATATGCTCTCAAAAATTAAACAGCGCACCGTATCGACGAAGCGAAGCAATAGCAACCGCAACGCGACCGACGGCAAGAAAGACAGAGCAACCTCTCGTCTCAGATCAGCAGACCAAGATCACTGTCTAATCTTCATCTCATCATCTTTCGGCATACAAAATAAAAGAAACGTGCTTCGTGTATCCGAAGTACGCGCACGGCTCTTTCAATTCGATCAATGCGCAGTGTTGCGCGTTGCCCCCCCCATTCGTCGCGGCAGTTTTGCGGTGCGGGTTTTTGTTTTTGTGTCTTTTTTTTGTACGATTTACTGGCCATGCAACTTCGGAGTATTAGGTGTTTAGTGGTTAAAGAGTGTTTAATGGTTGTGAAAGTAATGGTCAAGTAGTGACTTTTGTGCGTAACATTTGCATCTGAATGGGGGAGACACACACATCAATTTCAAGTGCGAACAAAGCGTGGAGCAGTGGAAGGAGTCATCCCTTATTGTTGCGCGAGTGTGAGTTTGGGACTGCTGGAAATTTTTTTTATTCGAAACACGCTTGATCGTGGATCGCAATAGGCCTGTGGAGGGAATAAAACGAAAGCGTGCCCTAAATGAAGATTGTGTCGATAACCGATAGAGTAGGAGTATAGGACAAGACTTCCATCTGGATTTAGGTATGAGAAACTAATAACATTCGCTGGATCACTGAGCAGAGGATCAGGTAGGATATTGGGGCGGTGATAAAGCATACAAAGCAAAGATCAGAATGCTCAGAATGAGCTAACACTGGCTTGCGTATAA
The DNA here is from genome assembly GCA_936431705.1 of Cheilosia pagana. Lineage (NCBI taxonomy): Eukaryota > Metazoa > Arthropoda > Insecta > Diptera > Syrphidae > Cheilosia > Cheilosia pagana. The sequence goes on along the minus strand of OW386170.1, from coordinate 50,849,765 downwards.
AACAAACGAAACGCTAAAGACTAAAACTTAACTTAACTTTTACTAATTTTGGAGCTAAATCGGGGAGCTCTGAAAAAATTCCAAAGAGTTTCCTTACTAGCAGACCAAGTAACAATTTGACTTCGGTAAGGCCTTACCGACACTGTAATAAAAACTTTATAGAAAAAATATCCCACTTTGTCATTCTTTTATTTTTTATCTTGTTCTATCATAATATTAATACGTAAACATCAAAAGTTTCCGTACCATTTTTAAGTATTTATCATGAAATTAGGAGAATGAAACTTATATCATTCGAAAGGTACTGCGCCATAGATATGCAGAAACAGAAAATCGTAGGTATATGTCGCCATTAAGACTGGTAAAATAAAATTAAGAATTTCCCATACAAAATGCCTAGCAGTTAATCGAAAGCATTTTGTTGCCATTCAATTTGTCGCCGTCATGTTGCCATAGTAACGAATTTAATATCATCTTAGATAAGAAACTGTTGGAGAGTTTTTTTTCGGGGATCGAACCTGGGATCCCGCGCTTAGTAGTCCAATACACTTACCACTAAGCCACTGGGCCTACGGAAATGCAGCCGCCAAAAATCTAGAACAGGGACTGGGCAGTCCCTTTCTATGCGGGAGATTGGTACAAAACACACGTAGACAAGTCTCACCGAATGACACTCTTATTCAAGTATTCATGGTTTTGGGGTGACTTCCGATCGGAAGCTGTAAAGAAGCACCCCACATTTTCAGAGGTCTTACCGAAACTTAATTCCATTTCCCTCTATAAAGCCTCCATAAGTAAGGGTGTTTTCATAAACGTCGAAAATCTGCGTTAGTACAATCGTCTTTCTTCTTTGTTGCATTAATGAACACACTCATTCTGCAGAATGTGTGCAAGCCTGCTTAAGTACAATTTTAAGTAGCCACTGAATGTTCATAAACGTCAGACAAAAATCAGAAATGGCAGCGAAAGAATTTGTAAAGAGAGAGATGAATTCTTATTTGACCAGAATTCTTTTATCAATTAATAGATTAGTTTTCGCCAAATTCCACGCCGCAACTTCTTCTCCCCTTAAAAAAAGTTATATATAATTGTTAAAAAAAATATCATTTAAAACTTAAATTTTTCCCACTTCAAATTTTAGTTCTTACCACCTGCGCTTTCTGCAGCCAAACAAGTATGGACGCACAATCTCCCAGACGCTGATGACATTTGTGACATTAATTTATGAACATATCTTCTGCAATTCATCTGCGTTTGTTCGATCAAAAATCTGACTTTATGAACAAGTCTAACGCAGGTCTTTGTCAGGCAGACGTTAAGTTAAGTTAAGAGTGAAGAAGAAGTAAATGCTTCTATTACTTCGAAATTGCTCTATTTTGGTTAACAAATACTTAGAAGCTCTACCGAAGTTTTGCCTACAGAAATTACAAATCTCAACCTTACCGAAATCAAATTGTTACTTGGGAGAAGACGTATCGCTCAATGGGTTATCATTTTGAATTTGGATAATGATTTTTTCGCGGACTTACAAATTTTTAGCTGAGTTTTTTCGCTTGTTTTAAAGAAATAGGGAAACCAGGGCAGTTTACCTATGGCTTCTGGACCACTGCCTGTCTCCTCTAAGTGTCTAAAAACCATCAGAGTAAAACTGTGCTGGAAAATAGTAGATCTCTTCAATATGTCCTGAAAATACAAACGAATTGCTGTTAGAAGCCAAGGTCTCATATGGACCTGTTAAAAAAATAAATAGTTTGTGCATTAGATTCGTATAGGACCCTGGGACTAGCTTATTCACAACCATTTCTTAGTGCGATATTTTTGCAGACAAATGGAAGAGAAGTTTAATTTTAAGCCGGCACGAATTCGTTAGTTGAAAAGCTTTCTCAGAGCAGTTATACTCTCGGATGTTTGTTAGACGTTTGAGGAACCTGTGGCCCGTTTCTCACCACTTTAGCACACCAACCACTGAGCCACAGCGTCCACAAAAATGTCTTACATTATGCAACCACTTTTTGTACTACTTCTTTTTACCAATTCAACTAATTGTGATCATTTGAAACCATACAAACAAGCGTTGACAACGACTTTGCTTGCCCGGTACCTTCCTGCAGGACTATAGCTCCTTTTTGAATAGTCCAATTTTTTGTCTGGAATCGGGGCATTTATTTCAAAATTCAAATCAACGTCAGCGCTCTATTTCCCGCTAAAAGTGAGCAAAATCAACCAACTCCTCGTTATAGCGCTCTAGCGCCGGCGGAACTTCTGGTGGCTTTCTAAGATTTTCTGCCACTCAGAAAAGTTAAACAATTACAGATAGAAGAACATTTATTTTAATTTGCCAATATTCGCAATTTCCCTGCCAAACTTCAAGCAAATTGAAAAGACCTCTAAAAGCAGTTCAAACTGAAGCCCCTTGGCCTGCAAATTTATGTAGGCATTTTCAAAGCCCTTCAAAAATGTATTCAACCACTACCTACCTATAAAATCAATTTATTTGTTTTGCTACTGACGACGTAAAAGCAATTTCTAATTTCCTAAAAAGAGATGTCAGAAGCCGCAGTCGTTATCGCCGGATAGACTCTATATACGAGCCTCCATTATAGTGCCGCAACTGTGACTGAAAACACGCTCGCATTATCTACTTAACAACGTATTCAAATGGAAACAAAATATATTTTGTATCCTCCGCTAATAGACAGCCTGACGTGTTCCAGAATAACCAATGAAATAATATTTCACGAGATATCTTCATAATAGCCAACACCTTTTTAACTGGTCAGTTACCAGCCAACCAGACAACCACCGAAACAATAATGCCGGCCAAACTATAAGCGAGCAATAGGACGCATAAAGCCAGGTTCAATCGACGCCGACCATTCTCTCATTCCACACTTAAGCCAGAAATGTTGACAACTTGAGAAGAACTCCGGTGATTACACACCTGAAGATCAACGTAAGTTATGTTGTATAATTTTGTAATATCGACGGTGATAACATAATAATGCCGAGTGAAAGAAGTCGGCTGCATTAAACGAGAATCGATGCGCTCCACGTGAAACCAGTAGGCTAATATACACAGAGATCGGATATAGTCGTATCTTCGGATAGCAGAGGTCTCGCTCTCTTGAAAAGAATGCCCAAAACAAATGAACAACAACGAAAATATTGGCTCTGTTGAGAGTGAGTCGTATTCGGTGACCGTCTGCGTCTGCGTCTGTCTACCTGCCGACGCGACGACAGAGTATAGTTGTTGGAGAACCGAGAACGAACCGACAAATAATGTCGTATATTTAAAACCCAAAACAAAAATATACTAAATGCCCCAATAAATATGCTAATGATGTAATCAAATCAGTGGTCCATTGCTTGGGATGATGCGGACGCGGTCCACGTCGACAAGTGTCAGCCAGTCAGTCAGTCAACGGATTAGTCGGCCGGATCACTTCAGTCGTGCGGAGTGACTTGTGCTTTGGACTTAACTCTGTCGCTGTCCAATGGGAATTCGTTCTGGCAGTGGTGAAAAATGCTGATTTGGCTTTGTCTATATACGGATTGAGTGATGATTAACTTAATATCTCTATTAATGCAGCGCAGCTGCTGTTTGAAGATAGGTTGTGTTCTTGTATAGGAAAAACATTAATCAAGTCTCAATGATGGTTGACATGATTTTGGGTCATTTTTATTAATCAGAGAAGTCAATGAAAGTTTGGTGTGGGAAAGGTACGGAGCAAACCCTTAGCTGGTTGCAACAACTGTATAAGCTTTCGCCATGCCCAGAGAATGTGATGCTGTAGGCAATGCTTCATGGAGTGGCTTCATGTCAATAAGACGAGTAAAACTGACAGGGCCAACATTAGAACATCGATGGTAGTAATTAGCTATATAAGAACCCGTAAATTTTTGATATTTCATGCGTCACAAGTTCAGTTTTGCTCCTTTCAAATGTCACTTAGGATTAAAAATTATAGGTCTGTTCCTTTGTATTTGTAGTAAAAATGGAAGACTGTCAAAATGGCAGTGGAGGGGATGAATTCAGAGAGGGAAACCTGTGAAAAATGACAGATAGTTCATAAAACCCAAATGCAAAATGGAAAAACAAATGCAAATCAGCTGTCAATTTTCAAGCGACTGACAGTTGTTTCAATTCTTACGCAAAGAAATTTGTTGAGTAAAAACTAGAAAGAGGGGAAATATCTTGCTCTCTCGAAGTCGCTCTCTTTTACGAATTTTTCGAGTTGAGGACAATTGAGTAAAATGGGTAAAAATTCGTAAGATTTAAAAGTAAAGGAACAGTCCTTATGTGAGTGAGTTATAGGTTTGCGTTGAACTTCTATGAAAGCACTTACATGTTTTTACACCGCACATAAGTACTCCTTTTGCGTTCCGCTTTAACAGAGAAATGACACACAGTGCTTTCGCTGTGCCTCCACCATCCGAAAACATAACCACGATGACGAACTAATGTTGCTAATATTTTTCAATTTGATGCAATAAATTTTATTTTATTAATGGGTCGTATGAATAAAACGTAGCAATTGCTTTTACTCGAGAGAAATGTCAAAATCGAAGCATTTGCTACGTTTCGTATGAATAAAAACCAATTTGAGTTAGTTCCAATTTTTGACATGTTCGAAAAGCGACGGCACTGACCTTTTACTCTTTTTTTATTTATTTCTTTGGAATTTTTTTGACTTCTGATAATTTCCCGCAAAAATTTGAAAATTTTTCACTTGTCAAGTTTGACAGAAATTGCAAAGCAAGTTCATGTACAGCGAAGTAAAAGCTATTTTCGAACTTACTTTAGCAAACTAGGTTTTTATTCATACCGATTCAAAGCATTTGCTAAGAGCTTTTACTTTGCTAAAAACCTTTTGCTCAAAGCAAATGCTAATTTTTATTCATATGGCCCAATGTTGGAAGTTGGTCTACAGTTTCTAGATGAAGCGGATAGCCCATTGATAGATTTGAATATTTGATGAAGTGGTGGCAACTGTAAGTACACTTTCTGTCTTAAGTTATTTGATCGAAGGGAAGTTTGCCTGATGAATGGAACCTCAGCATTTTTGGCCCGAGAAAGCAGACCGTCTAAGCTACATCAACTACTGAGGCGGCAGTCACTTTAATATCTTTCAGTTGTACCTGGTGATCACTTGAAACCATTCGTAAACGACCTTATTGGTACCGGTGTAGTTTTAGGCCCAGCAAGTAAACAAGCGACCAAATATTCACACTGCGGCAGATCCTGGAAATAAACCAGGAGTCCAAATCGATACTCGCCATCTTTTTATCGATTTTAAGGACACATATGACAGCATTTATAGAGACGAGCTTTACAGAGCTATGTCAAGTTTTGGCATCCCCGCCAAACTCGTCCGTTTGTGCAGGATGACGATGGAGAAATATCGCTTCTTCGTCAAAGTCGGCAAGAACACTTGATGTCGAAAAAGGTTTAAGACAAGGAGACGCGCTATCATGTACTTTCTTTAACATCGTTCTTGAAGCAATTGTACGAAACTCACAAGCCAACACCAGAGGTACAATTTTTCAAAAGTCCGTTCAACTACTTGCCTATGCTGATGATATTATTGGGTCTGGCTGTTAATGAGGACAAAACGAAGTTATGCTGTCAACGAGAAAGGACTCTTAACATCGGCGACTGGGACAAAACGTCACGATGGACAGATACAACTTTGAAGTTGTTAAAGACTTTGTATACCCGGCGCAGAGATCAAGCGAAGAATCACTCTTGCCAATCGCTGTTTCTTCGGGCTAAAAAGGCATCTAAGAAGTAAAGCCCTCTCTCATAGAACCAAGGAGGTACTATATAAGACCTTAATCATCCCGGTCCTGCTGTATGGTGCAAAAGCGGATGAAAACCTTCTGGGATGCTTTGAGAGAAAGATTCTTCGAGTGATATTCGGTCAAGTTTGTGAGAATGAAGTGTGGAAAAGTAAATTCAACGACGAACTATACGGGCTATACGTATACAGCGACGCTGACCTATTCAAAAAGCTGAACATACAACGGCTGAGATGGCTGCGGCACGTGGAGCGTATGGACAACAATCAACAACGCACCAGCCCGACGAGTCTTCGAATCCACCCCTGAGGGACAGCGCAGCAGAGGAAGACCCCACCTTAGGTGGCGCGCACAAATGGAGAACGACCTCAACCAACTTGGTGTGCGTAGCTGGAGGCTTCATAAAGGTCGGAAACAATCTCAACAAGACCTTTGATGTCAAAAAAGAATGTAGACAAGGTGACGCTGTCATTTCATGACTTTTTTGACACAATACTTGAAAAAATTGTGCGAAACTTGCAAGCAAACCAACCAGAGGCTCAAATTTTGCAAAATTCAGTGCACCTGTTCTTGGATATGATGACGATGAGCTGTCACTGGTGCGTTTGCAAGTGGTGAATGAGGACGATACAAAATATCTGTGGTCACAAGGCATAACCGCCTAAGTCGAGTTATGACGAAATAGAGCTTTTAATGGTATTTTAAAAGCATTTTTCTGCTCTATCTTCATTATTTTTTTTAGATCTGTAGCTTAGTTACTTTGGAAGTTATGCCCTGAAAAAGATCGGACGTTTCCTTGATTACTGACGCTGATTTGAAACTTAAAACTGCTCTCCTGAAAAAAGTGCAAAACAGACTTAGGCGGTTATGCCTTGTGACCACAGATATATGCTGGCAACAAGAAGAAACAACATCGACGAATTGGACAGAACTCAGAGTTATACACTTGCCAATACTTAGTCCTAAAGAAGGCAATTGATAAGTAAGGCCTTGTCAAGAAACACTAAGGCGACTCTATATAAAACCCCCATAGTCCAAGTCCTGCTTTATTGCGCAAAAGCATGCGGACATTGTCAAAGGCAAATATAGACCTCCTTGGTTGCTGTGAACGTTGACAGTCTTTGGAGGAGGAAATTTAACTCTACGAGCAGAGGGGCACTACCCCAATTTGAGTGTTGCCTTAATTGTGGGCTTCACCTTCACATAATCGAACAGTGCAAGAACAGTACGTTTGAAAGAGTAGTAGCCTTAAAGTTATTCTGGTTCAACTGTGACCTTGTGTTCCAGACGACTTTTTGGCCAAACATTAAGGTTGACAGGCCTTGGGTTTTATAAGAAATCTAGCAAAAGCTCGACCAAGCTATAAATTGATACCCACGGGGATTGTAAGTAAAAATTACTTGAGCAAGAGTCAGAAAATACTACGCTTTAGTCAAAAATGATTCCAAAAACTAGGCTGGGTAATGAACGCCATAGCCTATAGCTTTGCCAAGGTCGTAGGAAGCATTTTGAACGAAGTTTCATCAAAATCCATCGATTAGTTTTAACGCCAACCGGTAACACACAAAAACCCTCTACAGACCTTCAATTTGATGCCGATTCTGAACGGCTGAATAAAAAAGCTTTTCCAAAAATCGTTTCTAGGATGTTTGCGAGGCGTTCGAAAGTGAAAAAAAAAACATAACATTGCGTTTCATGTACGCCAAACCTAAGGTTGGTGGAAAATCTATACCTACTGCATATGATGAAGGTACGTTCACTGGCAAACCGCGTCTTCAGTATACAACCCATGCATCTATACAATAAGGGATCAACGTTTTTGCACTCGTCCACCAGACATATTCGCAAACAGAATTTAAAATCACATGTCCTGGCAATAACCCCTGCTAATAACAGCACTCAATTTTTTTCTTTGTCAAACAGACAGGCAAAGTTAATAATTGCTTTAACCCATCATGTATCACAACACATGACCTAAGACCACAACTTGCTAATATCTAAACAGATGCCGTTCGAGCTTCCTTTCCCTCAACGAAGAGCCATGCACACACGGATTCCAAGTACACACATATAATATATCGAAGGACTACCTACAAATCGCGTGCGTGATCTTTTGATGCCAAACAAAAAGTCCCCGTCAAATACACCGCAGGCATATTCCCCACTTGCATGGTTCGACTCAACCGCCCGCCGCCGCCGAACATACAAATGAAAAGCCTTAATGACAGTGCCGTACTTGAACGAGGATGACCACTCGCTAAATTATTCACAACACATACCTGCTCGAATTAGTTTGATTCACATAGTCTACGCGTTAGCATGTAACCCTCGGCGTATAAGATATGTAATTTCCACCCCCACCCCCCGAGTTGACAAACACGAACAACGAACAACGAACATGTACGGAACATCTTCGCGAAGGACTGGCTTCTTCTTACGGGTATAATAACACGGCCCGGAAGGGACTTAAAAATGCACAAACACCTGCCGGGATTCGCATAGGTGTTTGCTGTAGCCATCTATTATTGCTCTTACATAATTTGTTTTATACACAAGTTGGGAGTTTTCAGACCTCACAATGAATGGAATCAAGTCCAGTTGGGGGCTCATTAAAAACAAAAAGAAATAATAAGTCTCACCCCGGTTCGATGGCATAGCCATTAGCATTTCGGGGAATAGTAAATAATTCGGAATCTCGAAGAAGAAGATTCATAAGTTTGCTGTCAAAATATTTTACGGAAATAGTCACAATCAATAATTTGTTGCTTGTTTTAATTCCGAATAAATTTGGCCAAGTCCAGCTCGAACCGAAATCGGATCAAAGATCTCCACCGCGCGCCGCGCCGCCCGGTGCGGTAGTGCGCGGCAACCCGCTGCCGGCTACTCCCTCCGTTGCGTTGTTCCCGCGCATCATCAGCATCGAAGTCGTCGTCTTCGTCGTCGTCGTCGTCGTTCGATGCTCGTAAATTTCTCATTATTGTTATTAATATTTTTATTTTCTGTGTAGCTGCTAATATTGGTCGTCGGTTTCACATAAATACGCCATGGATGCCCCATTCCGGGGCATTAACAGCTCCAGCTTAGGAATAATAACTCATTTGAATTGTGGACAGACCGGGCCAAAATGTGTACGACACAAGAAACTTGTTTGGTTTGATTATAATTAACACATTATCAAGTTTTCTTATAATTTCGGAGGGACGACCGTGGTCAGCTCCGCACAGTTCCCACACCGTAGTCGTCGCTGTGATCCGTGTGTGTATGCGCAAATGGGACGAGGAGAATCAGCTAAAGGTGCCCCTGCCCGTTCTGCCTGATTGTGGATTAATTTGGGCGATTTGTTGTCGTGCTATGGCTGCGTGATTTGTCCCAAATTGGTTGGGAATGCATAAAAATTGCTGTCATGTTTATTTGCCTAATTTTTTATCGGAACTGTTTACACGAATTTTTTTTGGGGCGACCCGACCCACAATATCACAATGAATGGTGAAACCGAATGCCACAGCATATGCGATATGCCATCACAATGCAGCGCGGCACTTTCAGATCTAATACAGATTGGAGTAGATCTCAAGTAGACCAAAGAGGATGCCGGCATTTGCCAGCGCGAACGGATTGTTCACCGTTTGGTCTAGTGCCTAGAAAAGGGTATATCTATATATATTGTGTAAGGCGGGAAGGCGGCATTTCGAAAGTGAAATGGGTTAATGGGAATAATGATAAAGATGCAGATAATAATAGTATATGGTGTAAGAAATTGACAAGAAGAGGGAACTAGTTGGCTGATCAAGTAGGTCTCGATGATATCCTTTTGAAAAGAGACGGGACCTATCGGCGCACAAAATCTGAACACACACATCTGATGGTGAAATCCGATATCGCCTATTCATGTGTGATTCGCATGTCGGCGGCGGCAGTAGCAGCAGTGGCGGGGCGTTTCCTTTCCGAGAGCTACCATACAAATCCAATTGCTTCATTAAAGGATAATCATGGAAATTATTTTTCCTCTGTTCTCCTAACTAAGTAATACTGAGATGTTGGCCTAACAATTGTGATTTGTTTGGAAACTTTAGATGTACATATGTGGATTTGTGTAGCCTATATGTACATACGTATATGTTTAATTGTAACGTGAGAAACGAAGGATGTCAAACATGTGTGAAAGGTGGGTGTACTTTGCGTTTGTGTGCGTGAAATGTTGGATGATTGGCTGTACTTAAAAACTTTGTAATGTGCGGGAAGTTGTCCGAATATTGAAGGGAGTATGCAATTACGGTATTTTGTGAAAAAGTCGTTCTATTTAAAATAATTGTATTTATTTTCTAATAAATATTCAAAGATATCGTGTCTCTTATTGTCCCTTCTTTACGTAAAAAGAGTTCTCTTGCATCTAAATGACACGAAGTGCAGAAGTGCGACACAAGAAATTGCGTATGTGGAATTATTGAAGGTACAGGGTGACGTATAATTCACGCATTCGTTTGAATAGTTGATAGAATTTGATATTTGAAATAACTTTATTAGTACATCTTTGATACATCTTGAATTAAAACGAGTTGAAGTTGAGAAAACTGAAAGTTGTTCAACTTCGGATTTGCTCAACTCCCCGAAATAGTAGAAGTTGAAGAGCAAACTTTGGATTTTTTACGTCAAATGTCCGATTTTGTTCTCATTTCTGTATTTGACTGTACGAACTTCAAATCAAGTGGCGAAAATAATAAAATATTAATTTTTAAAATTTAAACAATGTATCGCTCTAATTTCTTCTGGGAGGATTGGCCATCGTCGAACAATGGGACGACCGCGACTTCATATACCTAGGTATCATTTTTGTTTTTCAAAGCGGACGACAAAGATAGTGCTCCAACTTATAACGCATTCGTTGCTGTGCGTTAAGATAAGTGTGTTTTTTTAAGCTCCTTTTCTATTCAATTGGCGGCTGCCGATTTCATTTCGTATGTAAATGACGTGCAAAATTCAAATCTAAAGTTGAACTGACATATTGCGTGCCATGTGTTACAAATATCCCAGAATCTGCCAGTTAGCCATGTTTTGAATTTCAACTGCGGAGTTGAGAATTGAGTGAAGCAATTTTCACTTGCCGCTCAACTCTCTCTTTCAAATCTTTTCTAATGCGGTGTAAACAACGAAAACAGGGGTGGAATCGGCTAAGGTGATAGTTGATTGTCGCTTTTTTGTTTGTCGTTTTTGATTATCAACTCTTCTTTGCTCTGCGTAAAGCGATCACAAAAAACTGATTGATTATTGGCAGCACTTAGAGTTTTGAACGTCACTTCCTTGCCAACGCTGTCAATCGGAGCATCTGATAGGTATACAATTATATTCGAAGTGTTTTTATTGTGAAAAATGTAGATAAGTGAATGCATTACAAATGTTAACAAATTAGAATAAATTTGTTTGTTTTTTAAGGTCTCAAGAAAAAAAAGTATAATTAGTGCTATTTCAACAATGAATACCTATTTTATTTTGGAAGTTCCAAGATATTTGCTTCATTTCTCAGTTTTCTTCTTAATAGTTGGACATTTTTGTAATTATTTCCTTCATTTTCCTCTCCGTTTGAGTTGTAGCAAAGTTCTTATGAAGCACTTCATGAATATTCAAATTTCACTTAAAGTTTCTTATTTTGATTTATTTAATATACCTACCTATTCCTTTATCACTAAAGGCTGGTACGCTGTTCAAGTGAAGTGAAATTTTCACTCCTCCAAAAAATTGCTATGAAATTGAAAGTGAAATTTTCACGCCGAAATGTCAAAAATTTAATGCGACGGACAATAAAAACCAAGTGAAATAGCAAGCAATGCCCTCTACATATCACTTTTTGAACAGTTATTTTTCACTTCAACAGCGTACTGCCTGGTGAAATTTTCACTTGAAAAGTTCATTTTGACATTTCGCAGTGAAAAATTTGTATGAAAAATTTCATTTCACTCGAACAGCGTACCAGGCTTAAAGTATTAAAATTTATTTGGAGTAGAAGTTGAGGGTATACCGCATACCTATTAAAATGACACAAATGTATATGAAAGCGACACCTAAATAGCTGTCGCATGAAATTGATCGCAAAAAGCGATCTTTACCTTACCCGATTCCACCCCAGAACATTTTTTTTTCTGGATGTTGCTCTCGAATTTTATATTTCGAACTTCGAACTTCGGACTTATAAGCGCCTGCCCTATCTATGAAAATTTCCTTAACTTAAGATATGCTCAATTGAAATAGTGTGAAACTTTTAAGTAGAGTGACTGGGAACACTGCAAAACTGGCGAGTTCATCAATCAAAGCCCAGCTAATTAATTTCACAAAGAAATGTCAAGCATTGCAGTTTTGCAAGGTTCTGCAAGGATTTACGCCCAATCGCCAAAAATTAGCGCATCTTGTTAGCCTATTATTGGAGTTCGATGTTGATGTACTATCCAAAGACTACAGTAGCAACGTTATTCGCAAGTGCAAGTAGCCCTCTCCGCTTATTCCAGACAGGTAAACAGGTATAGGGTGACCAGATAAACGATTAAGAATAACAATTTAAATAAAACAACAACGGTGTGAAATATAAAATTGATTCCGGCTTCTTTTTTTTTTAAGCTACATTTATACCATTATGTGAAACAGCACATCATTTAAATGGCCGCCTCGGCTCGCTGGCGGTGCTTCAAACAGTCGGGGCGATTTCTGATGACTCGGTGCAATATGTACGGTGTTATTCCGGCAAAAACGTCTCGAGTGTTGGCCTCAAGCTCGTCTAAAGTGGTTGGAAATGGGCCTCGTCCTCGTCGAAGATGATTTTTTGGCCAAAATCAGGATCTCTGGCCGACATTTTCAGCTTCCAATTAGCGAACTCAGTTCGTTATAAATGGTTGTCCGAACGATGTTAGCCTAAATCCAAGGCCAACCCCAAAATAAGCAGGGTTGTTTCTCTGGCGATGCCCGATTCAACTAGAATTGCCCATGGTGAAGCTTCAGTAGATTTTGCTATTTTTTCTCTTCATTTTGCAGGAACATACATCTTCTTTTAAAGGAGCTGAACATTTTATTACTACAATTTTAATATACGATACACATCAGGATTTTCATATTTTCAAATACCTCCATTTGTTCGAACACTGCAGCCATTATGACGAACGACCTCACGACGAAATTCACGTCACAGCCGAGCCTAAAGTTGAAAAGGCAAACCTTACTGAATATTTGGACAATTGGATGTCATTGGAATCTTACTTTGACAGATGCTGAAACCTAAAAAAATTGTTATTGCTGTCTGGTCACCCTATATGACGCCACCTAGCGAGTTTTATCTAATAACTGAGGTCCCGCCCAGGTTTGAATTGGTAACAACGCCACTGAGCCTTATTTTAAACAACTCACGAACTTTTTAGAGCTGACAGTGCATTAGCGTTGGCATTATTAAGATCACCTTCTATTTGTACGATAATGTGACCAATGTTTTATTTATTTGGGGTCCTCGATGTAAGCCTATGAAGAGCCGATTCCAACTTCCGCAACAGTTTGCTATATGTAAAACCTAATGAAAACTGTCTCTAGCAAAAATAAAAACTCTCGCAAACGCTTCCACAAGCTGTTGCGCCAATTATGACCAACCTTTGTTTTGTCCTCCATTTCCGACCAAGCTATACTGATTTTATTGTCGACAAAACGGATGCCGTGCTCCGACAAATATCCCTATCAATTTCTGACGATTCTTATAACTCGCTCAATTGGTTAACTACCCCAACAGGTCTCATTTAATTTCACTCTCTCAAGCACTTGAGAGAGAACCGCCGCGCCATCGAGAAAGAAGGATCGCAACACAAAGCATAATTATCCATACTTTATAATACGTTCCGCCCTTAAGAAACCATTAATTATCCGAAATCTCGCCGTCGACCACACACACAGGGTTCAACTAATAGGACCTACAACAACCACTTAAGTCACAACCTGCAATCAAAACAGACTCGCTCTGATTACCATAGTGCCACTTGACTACGCTCCGGATTGGCGTCTCAACTAAAAATGCTGAGGATCCTACTTGGCATATGATGGCAAGTGACATCCCAGACTCCTTTCAGATTGTATATATGCTCGTAAATAAATGCCCAAGACCTCCCAATGTTTACCTACCTAGTTGTAGATCTGATAAGGATTATTATGCAATGATTACATACATCAAGAGGTAGGAGATAAGAAGACGTGTTCATTTCCGTCTCAGTTAAGGATGCTCCTTTCTGCCTCCTGGCCGTAATGAAATCGTCAAAAAGACTATACAAAAACAATCGTTCGGAAGACATTGTATGCTCGTAAAAGGATAATAAAAGAAACCACACCAGCAGCCAGCAGCAGCCCGAAGATCCCACACCAACTATATACATAAATCTTCGTCGGGTTTCTGAGGCAATGAAGGGCGTGTCGGATTGCTGAAATGTTTTGGCTTTTTATTAATGCCGTATGCCGATCGCTTTCGGCGGCCGGCCTTAGTAAAACATTTGATCTATCCAGCAACATCTTTATATCCCTGTTTGTTACTTAATTTTTCTTTACCTGGATTTTGGTTATATTGTTTCGCCTTTTTCAATAAATGGAAAATAAATCTATTATTATTTGGCACAACTTCATTACGGGAATGGTCAGAGCATCTGTCGTTGGGCTTAATGCCTGTTTGACTTATAGGAGAATGTGTGCGATCTTGACAAAAGGCATTGCCTTATTCAGACCTTTTCAATAAGCGCGATGAAGATGTTAATGCTCTTGACTTCTTGTGGTTTCGCCAGCTAAATAGCAAAAAATGAGGCTAAAATCAGGGAATAAAACGGGATAAGTTACTTGTGGAAGTACCAATTAATATAAATTCTTAATACGTTTAAGGGTGTGTTGATTCTATATTAATAGGTTTGTTCGCGTACGCGGTTTAAATCGAACGCAATCGCACAAAGTCCATACACGTACTCATCAAAAATGACAAGAAAAGAGAAAATTAGCAAAATAACGAGTAACGAGCAATTCCTCTTTTGGCTCGAACCAGCTCAGAGAATTTCAGCCGGCAAGTTCTGATAAATATGTCAAATCCACAAATTCAAAATCCGACAAACGTCATGCGCATGTAAGTGGCTCAAAGTAGCTGGAAATCTATACACGTACTTTGGAGTATATTTTTCGCTCACTGAGAGAATTTTTGTAGTTCGACCGATGTTTAGTCATTTAGTGCTTAGCTCGGGAAAGTACGCGAATAGACCTAATGCCTTAAAGCGATGTGAAAGCGATTTCAAAGTCGCTGACATTTTACCGATGGATTGCGATATTTTGTTGAACAACTGTTGGAAATGTTCATTCTTTGACAACTCAGAGTGCAGTTCAACCTTACCCCAAAAGGGCACTCAAAATGCGTAGCAAAGTCTAAACAAGCCACGAGTTAACGAAGTTCGGTCTGATAGGAAAATTTACATAATTTCTGACTTCTAAGTCTAGTTGAAAAGAGTCATCAAAAGCCGATTTTCTTTACCTTTTCAGAGTAGAGCAATTAAGGGAGTTCAAGCGCGATTTCTAGTTCGCTCTCATCTTGAATAAAGAAACAATAAACACTCACAACTATGAGCTAAATACACAAACATTTTTGACAGTTCAGGGCAGCCATTGTTTCCAAATTTGAAACATTAATGTTGGCATTAATAATTTTAAGACAAGATTGGGTACATTTAGAAACTAGATTGGTCGGGAGTAGAAGTAACATGAACTCAAAAATTATAGATTGACCGGGAACGTCACTTTTCGTCAGCCACATATGCGGACTGTCAACTTAGTACTCAGTAACGAATTTCTTAACTAGATTCGTCGGCTTGCTCTCAATAAACGTCAACTGTGACCGACCTAGGCCAATCAAAAGTGATATACACCACATAAGTCAGCTGTCAGACTTACTAAACTAGATACTTGAACGTGATAGTGTTAAATACTGAGTATCTGGCTATGCTGAGGCTGATTCAAGATGGCTACTCTGTTTTTCTGAGTTCTACGAGTAATGTACTCATTTTAAGTTGATCTATAAATATCATATATATACGAGATAAGTAATATCTAATGGTGAGGACTAAACGATGTCAAAATAAGGCAGCCCACTGACTCTCTAATGTAATTTTCCATTGCGGTTTGTTTGAAGGACCATATTTTGAAAATCAATGGAATAAGAAAACCTTTCTGGATAAATCTACTTTTTTACTGGTGAAATGTCAAAAATTAATCTTAGTCTGGCAGCAGACTGGCTGACTTGTGTAAAAACATAAAATGCTTGTGTAAGTATTTTTTGACTGGAATCTGACTTTAAATCGACAAGTGAAGCCCTCTTCTAAGACTTGTGCTTATTTAACCGAAAACGACATTTTGACCACCAATTATGGAATGCGAACTGATTTTTAGTACTTTTTAAATAATTTTCACACATAGCATCGGCCATTGCAAAACCAAAGACGTCAAATAAAATGTTTGCAACAGGTCTGTTCCCTTACTTTTTGGGCCAATTTCGGCAAAATGTCAGATATTAAGGATTGGTGATATATTCTCTCAGAAAAAGAGAATATAACCAAAACGTACAGGAACGAAAGTTTTTCATGACGTTTGTTGAACACATATCCGAGAAATTCAAAAATAAACGTCAGTGGGTAAATTTAAATTAACAGTTTGCAGACTTTGAAAAACATTCGGATTCAGTTTAATATTTATTTATTTTTGCGGATTTATCCACAAATTTTAGCACTAAACAAAGCAAACCGAAATAAACTGCCAATTCAAATTGACTTTTGAGATATTTGACAGCTAAAATCAGTTATAACAAACTAGGCCAAAGAAATTTGTTGGGCTATTATTTCCAGGTTTTTTATGAAGGGGAAATGTTTTGTTCTCTCTTTGTGGCTTTCTTCTGCCCAACTTTTGCGTAAAGGAACGAAGTTTGACTAAATTTGGCTAATGTGTTCAAATGCATTATCGGTACGGAACAGACATATTACTTTCTTTGAATGTTTATCAATGCACCTATGAAAAATTATAAACCTATTTATCACTTAAATTCATTCATGCATTGGCGAGCGCCCATCGACAGTTTTCTTATTCCAAATCACAAAACAGACAAACCCCCGTGTCGTAACGTAACACCATGGCGATGGCATCACTCTTCCATTCCGTTCGTTGACAACCCAATACGACAATTGAGCAAGTTGTATTTTTTTATTTTTATTTTTTTGTTTTTCGGATTTACTTTGCCAATCGCTGAACAATTTTTTGTAGTTAAGGCAACTTTTACTTGACATATATTTCGGGAGCATATTTAAACAAAATTATTAGTGGACGAAGCATCGTTAATTCCGAGATCTAAAAAGGTATGAAAACAGTAACCCCAGACGTATTTATTTGCACAGACAAACTACCAGTGGAACGGGAACTAAATTCACAGACGATTGTTCCATTAGAGATTGAGGTTATGATTTAACTGTGAGCGGCTTATTAATTCCATATATCCATTGTAAACAATTTAAAATTGCGTTAGATAACTGAATCAATTTTACTTCATGGATTGTAAAATTTAGTTTCAGTGAAATGAATACGTTTTTTGTTTTCGTTGCGTTTGCAGTTGGTCGTTGCTGGTAAAGTGGTAAATTTTCTTTGTAATTCGAAATAAAGTAATTCCAGTAAAAAATCGTTCAAATTTTAAAATCTTAATTCTTCCGCTGTATCAATTTTCTGCTATTCAAAATCCAATTGGCACAAAGTTTCGCAGACAACCTTTTGTTTTAGTACAAACAACTCGCGACATAAATCTATTTTCGGTTATGCCATTGCAATTTGCAGAGAGGAAGAGCAACAGCTAATTGACTGGTACACCTATTTTTATTTACCTATTTATGGTCCAAAGAATGCCAAGTATTCGCATCAACCCCGCCACGGTCACAATCCAATATGTCACCTTCGTTTGTTCTCAAATGTATAACATGTCATTTGCTGGCGGATGGACTGCTGCAAATGCAATGCACCGCCTTCGCCGCCCTTTGTACATATGTCTTGTTTCTAATCAGTCGACACTGCTTTTGGCTGCTCTTGCTCGCTCACCCCGCTCTCAGTAATGACCCTTTGATTGATTGCCAAGATTTGGCACAGCAGAAAGGAGGAGAAGAATATATTTTCGTAGCGATGCTGTGTTAGTCACATAAAATATGCTCAGCGGAAAGCACAGTAGATTCATCATCATATGATTTACTTATCTAACACCAGTGCTGTGATAAAAATCGTGATTCTTTCTATGTACCGCCAGAAATTCAGCAGACAGCAAGACGAAAGTAAGTGCAAGGATTGAGGTCGCGCAGCACAATGGCCCCAATTAGTGAAAAGAGATCGCCTCCGCCACATATCAAGGAGAACGCCAAGGAGAATGTGTCGAAGCCACTCACGAAGAAGGATTTAGAAATCCTGGACTTTCACGAGTCTTGGCTAAAGGATATCGAACTCTACAAGAACCAGGTAAAAATGCAACAGATGCTAGGCACCCACAATCATGTCCATACACCGGAAGGATGTCCGGTTGAGGTTGTGTCCGATGCATCTGGTAAACGTCGCAATCAGCTCAACTCTTATCCCACATTGACGCAAAATGGGAACGTAGTTGTGGACTACGAAGGGGTAAGTTGCAGTTTGTGTTGGTTTTGCCGCGGATAACATGTGATAACTAGTGTTAACTACTAACTTGCTTGTGTTTTGTGTTTCCTCTGTTTTGCACGTCAACACGGGGTTGACTTTTGAATAAACCTTTCTAAAAAAAGAGAAATTTAAAGCGGCCCCGAGACGAGACACCGAAGACCCACCGCGGGAAGGCTAACCTACATGCCAAGCACAATAATTCGCATAACACCACAAATACCATCCAGAACCAGCTAAATCAAAGCCAAGAGACTCCCCATTCGACTGCCAAAATAATAGTCAACTCATTTCATGCCAGTAGCCTGCTTAACTCAAAAAGTGGCGACCTCTCCTCAGCGAGGTTGCCCAGTACGCAAAACTCCCGCTTTACTCACAAACCAAACTTGCCCGCAAATTCGAGAGAAGGACACCAATTCAAGTTGATAACCCCTCCACCGCTTAGTCCCTCTTTAGAAGCAGATCAAACGGAAGACGAGTCAAAAGCTGAATCGCCGGCACTTGATGACGATAACTGCAGCCATCCAAATGTGGACGATGACGACAACTGGGTGGACGACGTTGGAGGTTGCCCATGCACCTACCTATTCAGTTCACAGCTTGATCATTTCCTTATTCCTTACAGACATCGATGACCTGAAGGTGTTTGAAGAGTCTGACGACGATGGAGAGGAATATGTGGGCTTCCCCTTCACACTGGACAGTGATTCTGAGATTAAATTTATGAGCGAAGCAATCACCGCCGTCAATTCGACTCCGCAGTCCGTCCTCACGCCAAGTTTATTCCCCCAAGTACCACCGTACTTGACGTTCTCGTCACATGCCGAGAAGGGACCCAGTGTGCCAACCGCCCTGCATAAAATTCTCAAATGGAGACTTAGCCCAGTGATGCCCAGAATTGTGCGCCGAGTGATCTTCAATTCCGGATTCCGCCTCATCAAAAGCAAGTATATTCAACTCTGTCTGGGTCCATGCTAATCCTATTGTCACACACAGAAACCACCGACTGGATGGCCGTATGGGAGAAGCATATGAGAAGCCCCGGATTCAAAACCATACGCTCGCATCAAAAATTCAATCACTTGCCTGGATCTTTCCGAATCGGGCGGAAGGATAGCATGTGGAAGAACCTGAGAAACTACATGTCCAAGTTTGGCAAGCAAGAGTTTGGATTTATGCAAAAGTAGGAGCGAAAAGCGCACAATTCATATGCCAGTTCATTATGGGGTTGTTTCTCTTGCAGAACTTATATCCTTCCCGAAGAAGTGGATGCATTGAAGAAAGTTTGGCCTCGATCCGCAGCGAAATCAACTAAATGGATTGTCAAACCTCCGGCAAGTGCTCGCGGCACGGGCATCAGCGTGGTCAACAAGTGGTCGCAAATTCCAAAGGACAAGCCCGTGATTGTTCAGAAGTAAGTTGGCAGTTGAAATGCACCCTCCTAAAATAATTTGTCTCTCCCTTCAGATACATAGAGAAACCGCTGTTGATAAACGAAAACAAATTCGATCTAAGACTGTATATACTTGTGACGTCGGTGAATCCACTTAGAATCTTCATGTACAAAAATGGTTTGGCTCGGTTTGCTTCAGGTTTGTTAACATCACACACAACCACTGGGTGTGTCAAATAATTCCCTTCTTCAACAGTGAAGTACAGCTCCGAGCAGGACTCTCTTAATGACCGCTGTATGCACCTCACCAACTACAGCATAAATAAACTGTCTGAAAACTATGCCAAAAATGAGGACATCAATGCGTGCCAAGGACACAAGTGGACTCTACAGTCGCTGTGGTCGTACTTAGAAAAGCGTCACGTCGATACAAAGCGACTGTGGGGAACACTGCGAAATTTAGTTATAAAGTCGTTGATCAGTGGCGAGGGATGTCTGAACCGGATGTATCGGCAAAACGTCAATCACCGCTACAACTGCTACGAGCTATTTGGGTTCGATGTACTGCTTGACGAGAACTTGATACCGTGGTTGCTGGAAATAAATATATCGCCGTCGTTGCACTCTGAATTGCCGCTCGATTTACACGTTAAAGGGCCGCTTATTCAGGGCGTTTTGAATACGGCACTGTACCAAGTAAGTTGACGATGTTTACCTTCTCAAAGGAGTCGACATAATCAAGTGTTGTTGCAGGTCCCTCCGAAGCTAAGCGTGAAGCAACAGGTGGAAATATTGAAAGAGTTGAATTTGTCGGGACCGCTGTGTTACAACAGGCATCTCTTTACCACAGTCCTTTCGCCCGAAGAGACCAAGAAGCACAACTTCTTCACCAGTCGCCTGATTGATTGTCGCGAAGAGGTAAGGTTGATATTTCTTGAGGCGGACGCAACGTGACTATGTCTTTCATCGTAGTATATTGAGACGATATTAGATACACTAACCCCAGACGATGTTCGGTGTCTACTTATCACCGAGGATGAGCTAGCGCGCAGCGATCCCTTAGAGAGAATTTTCCCCACTGCGGATAGTTACAAGTTCTTGAAATATGTGGAGAACCCAAGGTACTACAACAGGTTGCTGGACGCATGGGAAACGAAGTATGCTGACGATCGGGAGGAGGGAATTGAACTACTTCGGCAGCTGTGCAGCGAAGGTTACCATTTGAAGGTTGCTCCCGCAGCGTTAATTGAGGTTAGATCACTTTAGTTTTGAATTAAAACAATTTCACTTATATTTCACTTTGAATTGGGCTAGGAACCAAAGATCGAACTTACGGACATCGATTTGATGTACATGAAACCAGATGAGATTGAACGGCGGCGAGACTCAAATGGTTTACTAAACGGTAACACAACAGGGGGCAATAATAGCCAGACAACGAATGTTTACAATGTAAATGTGCAGCCTTGCTCCTCGGAAGTCAGTGACGGTGGGGATGTTCGTAGCAGCGCTCGACCGATAGCTGTAGGAACTAACGTGCGTATATAAATTTGATTTTTTTCCTTCAGTTGTGATTGATTGAGTGATCTGTTCTTGCTTTTAGTAAATCGCTCGACTTTGAGACTGTCCTAACAAGAGAACACCATTAGATATATTTTTCCAAAAATTGTAATCGGCAATAAAAATAAATTATTGAAGTAGAAGCGAATCGAATTAAAAATGTTGGTCTTTTTTATATTACAAAGATTAGACACGGTGTGGAGATTTGAGAAGATGCGTCAATCTGAACGACAAGAACTTTCTAGTTCGCCTATCCCACGAAATCGAAAACATGATAAAAACAAAACACCGCGAAGCATCAGGAAGATGGAAGTCATCATTCTTACAAAAATTGAGAAAGCAGCGATTTACCATCAAATAAAATGACACAAAGTTTAAAAACTAACATCTCTTAAATAGTTATATTTGTTTTTGAGACTAGATCGCACTCTGTTTATACATTTTCGTGTCCAATAACTTCTTCCCACACATCGCACATATTCCTTTTTTGTACGCGCACGATTGGCAATAGTGAGATCCTGCCTGGTAGACTTTTTGTCGACAAATTCTGCAAAAAATAACGTACGTTAGTATAGGGCCCATGGCAAAGATAGTAATTGTTTACTTGCAAGGAGCTAAAGCCTTTGCCAGTGGACTGGCCTTATCTCTTGCACTGGTGAGTGCTTTGTTTTCATTGATTTTTCTGCCTCCTGGTTTGGTGGTATTTCGTGCGCCGGCCTTCCAAGGATCAGGTGTGACTATTTTTGATAGTTTGGATTCACATTTTTCGCAAACCATTGTTTTATTTGTACTATAATTGACTTAAATATTAATAAAATAACAATCAGAAGCAAAATAAATAACCCGAAACCAAATGTTTTGACAAATGAACACGATCTGTCAGATGGCAAGGGCATGGGTGTGTTCAAAGTGAATAACAAAGAGGCGCAGTGCAAATGGATTCATTCAGTACACTAATTGATAAAATTACTAGGCGACTGGGGCCAAGTTATGGAGTACAAAGAAATGATCCCGTTTTAAGCTTAGTACGCTACTCGAGCTAAACTAAATTTTAGCAACTCTCCAACTTTTCTCTCCAAACATCAGCTAAAATCCTAGCTAAATTTTTACATAGAGAGCGCTGCGGATAGGTCTCACAAAAAACAGCTGTTCTTTGAAAATAACTTCCTTGATTCAAAATCTGCAAGGCTTCATATCGATGGATGTTGCTCCACCGGCATTGACAACTTTTTTCATTTTCTGTCATTTCAATGAAAGACTCTAGGTTTAGGTACTCCTCCTAAAATCACTCATCTTTAAGGCCTCGTCAAACAGAGCGCGTTTTAACGCTCCGTTTTACCGCCGCGTTGTAATATAGTGAATAACACATCCCCCGTCACACAGAGCGCGTTTTCAACGCTGCGTTGAGTTCATCACGGCGTTTGAAATAATTTACCATGACTTCATATTCTAAAAAACCGAAAAATTAATCGAATGTGTTTGAAATTACCCATATTTGTACGTTATGTGTGAGAATCGTATACAAATGCAGTTTTAAAGGCTGAGCTATGGGAGTAAATATCAAAATAATTTCTCTTTTTGTAAATTTCGTGCACTTAAACCCTTTTTCTTTTTAGGGAATGACATATCACGGCAAAAAAAGCAATAATTCTTCCTCCGAGCTGCTTGACATTTTTTTAGACAATGAAAACCAAGAGTCATGGACATTAATGAGATCTTTCTGTCCGACATCCTCTAACGCGGCGGTTAGAACGTTGCGTCAAAATAATCTTACCGCCGCGTAAATTAATCTCACCGCGGCGTTAAAAACGCGTTCTGTTTAACGAAGCCTTTACACAGCATAACAACAGAGCAGAGCAATCTGTCAAAATTAAGCTTGAAAAAAATGTACCGACCCATTAAATGGGTGCGCTAAATTTTGACAGATACATGAAGGACATTCGGAAACAAAAGTTTGATTTTTAGCTCGAACTACATACCACTCGGCTAAAGGGATTCGCTTAAATTTAGCTCAGGTAAATTTTGGAGAGAATTTTGTGTGGTAGCTAAAATTAAGCTCGAGCAGCGTACTAGGCTATAGCTGTAAAATCTGACAAATTTTCAGCTACTTATATTGTGACGTATCTACGCAGACCAAATAATCCATAACACACGGTAACGTCATCAAGGTTTTCTCTTATGTCTATTCTATTCTATTCATTACAAAATACAGCTGAGCTAAATTTTAGCGAATGCCTTCAGCAGCTCGCTAGATTAGCATTTTCGAACGAATTTTTTTTTAAGGAAGAACAGTTTTCTGTCGAATAACTCATACAGCGGCGTTGAGAATATGAAAGATTGGTATTTGTATTAAGAATAAGTTTGCCGCACTACCTTACCGACCCCGTGAATTGATAAAAATTATTTTTCTATATATTTCAACACACCCGGTAATCGAAGTGTATGCGCCGTGTCAAAAAAATGCGATGTGCCGCCATTACATTTTATCGCCTTGCAGTGAACTGCGTTGAAATTAAATCAAAACAAAAAGTTTTAAAACCAAAAATAAACATAAACATTTCGAAAAAATTATGTCCGATATAGCTGATAATTACACAAACTTTGTTGTTATTAAAAAAGAAAAAAAACAAAAACGTGAACCTAACAAATTGGTAATAATCAACGAGGAGGATCTAATTCGCCAGGTTGAAATTCGTCCGATTTTGTACGATAAATCACTGAAAGGATATCGCAAGTCAGCTTTGCGCCACCAGTACTGGAAGGAGATTGCTGATTGCGTTGGCTCTAGTGGTGAGTGCTCCACAAATTATGGCGTACATTTGTCCCTGAATTGCTAACGATCGATTATCTTTCCAACAATCTTGTAAAACGGTTCACTGTTTCAATAAACTACCTACAGTTCAGTCAACATTTATTTGCTATTAAATTTTTCAAAGCTCAACCCGAATTTGGTAACTGTTTTTATTTCGAACAATATTTACTCACCAGTTGAAGAATGCAGAAAACGATGGCGTTCTTTGCGTGATGCATTTTCGAAGCACTACAAGCTGATGGGAAGAATGGATGACGTCGTTCCCGCCTACAAACGCAAAAAATGGATATTCTACGATCAGATGAGTTTCATCGCCCACTACCTGGACAACTCCAAGTAAGTTGAGTCCAAGCAAAGCATATCTATGTTAATTGTGCACCCTTAGCAGCTTGGAGATCGAGGAAACTGTCCTGGAAGATTTGGGAGATAACTCACATGATGATATGTTGTTGCATGATACGGAAACCGACGGTGACATGAACGTTACCGATGTCACCCACACTACGTTCAAGACTGACAATAGTTTGCACGACACGCTCGGAGAAGAGGAAACACCCAGCCTGCACCACGAACATCCATCTGATACGACTACTATTGACCTTGGCGACGGCAATCAGTTCATAACTCGGATATTTCGAAGTCCAACAGCAACCACGCAATACCTCACATTGGATGAGCACGACAATGAGGCGGAGAAGAAGGAAGTTCCCTCTTCGAAACCCAGCTCTTTGACGCCTGAAGAATATGGAACGCTCATGAACATCGATGGTGACGACAAATTCCTGTTAAGCTGTTCGCCGATTCTAAAGCGCCTGCCCCGACAGAAGAATGCACTCGCCCGTTTCAAGATCCAACAACTCCTCTACAACATTGAATTCGATGGCGAACTCTAACCCTAAAGATATTGTATTCATAGTGTAATATATGTAAATTTTTATTTAACAGTGTGCCTTTGTTAATCTTAATACAAAGAGTTACGAGTGTTTAATAGCCTTTCTGCAATCAAAACGTATTATCTATCGTCTATCTATCTATCAATCAAATTTTATCGCGTCGATAGACGACGTTCCGCAATCATAAAGAAAATACCCAACCAATTCAGTTGTAATTGGTGCAGTGACAAGTGAACAATGCTTAAATCGCGGCTGACATTAGGAGTGGCTTTACTGGGAAGTCTTATTGTTGCAGGTATGTGCGTCTGCGTTGTGATATCGTAATCCGTTTACACCTTTTACGTGGTCTTCAGCACACAGCTTGGAGTGCTATTCGTGTGTGTCCAGTACGGACGTTGATTGCGCCAGAAAACCAGGCAAGCAGCTGGACGTGGAGGAATGCCCGGCCAAAGACCAATGTGTAACCACCATAGGTAACTTCTAAACGCATTTTAAGCAAGAATAATTCACTCTAATGCATTCTGCAGTGTCTGGTGTTACGTACAGAGGTTGCATGTCGAGGGTATTGCCAAACAAAGTATGCTCCAGCCTGTGCGAAAGGTGCACCACTTCACTGTGCAATGTCCGAATTTATCCCTCAGATCGTCTGCGCTGCTATCAATGCCTGGGCTCTGATTGTATCGATGTCCTAAACAGCACAACTTATTCACCCCTACCATGTCCTGTTTACAAGGACACCGATCGATGTTACACCAACGTCATAAGCGTTAACACTGTTCAAAGGGGCTGCGAAGCGACCGATCTACTAACCGACACCGGCTGTAAGAACATCTGCCTGCGATGCAACTACGATGGCTGCAACACCGAAGTGGGGGTAACAAAACACTATTGCCATGAATGCTCTTACATGCAATCGCCCTCGTCGTCGTCGGATTATGCATGTCTGCGCAGTCAGGGCGAGTTCGTTGGTGAGTGTGCCGTATCAGGGGTGAAAACTTGTCACAACAAGGTCCTGCACGGTCATCGCGGTAAGTGCTACATACACGTGAATGAACAAACAAACGTGGTCAATCGGGGCTGCTCATCGACCATGGGTTTTTTCCCTACTGGCAACGTAACCGAGTGCTATGGAGATAATTGCAACACCAACTGCGTGGACATCATGTGCAATGTCTGTGATACCTCGACAAATCCTGCTTGTCGCAATCAAACTAACGCCCTCAGAGCTGGAAGGTGCAATGCTGGTACCCATTCATGCTTCTCCTGCGAAAATGGCAAGAGCCTTTGGCGGGGCTGTGGCTCTGATTTACCCCAACCCAGAACGAATCAAGTGTGCTACCAATGCCGGGATGGGAGCGGTTGTAATCGCCAAGTTGTTCGTTCGTGCTACAAGTGTTCGTCCGTTGATGACGAAAACTGTGCCAGTTGGGCTGACACTTCAAATATAAAAACAAGCAACTGCTCGCACGCAGATGAGATATGTGTGAGCACGTTGGTTTCCCGGCTTAATATTGTTTACACTTTGCGAGGATGTGCGTCACAAGTAAGCGAATGCACAGAAAGTGATCCGTTCTGTGATAGGTGTGAAGGCAGTTTGTGCAACAATGGCCGAAAAACGTGGGACCTTGAACCGAGGACCAGGAAATTCCTTTCCTACTTGCAGTATTACAAAATGCAAAAAAGTGCAGGTGGTCGTTTGGAAATAAGTAACCGTTCTTGGAGCGCTCTGTTCTGTATGTGGTTCGTGAAGTTTGTTTTTAGGTTAAGAGTAGGTTCGAATTAAAGATGAACTTTAAATATGTATTTTCCACTATTTTTCGCATAAAATCCGCCAAGTTTCCTTTCGCTAATTGAACCGGGAATAGCATTGCTTTCAGAGGGTGGTGAGTGTTCGAATGCTGAGACCTTTTTCCTTTCGAATACAACGGCAGGCATGGCCGTTGAGTAAAACACAATACAAAATATTTTAAATAAACACAAGGACACCAGCCACGTATATAAATTGCCATTTTAATGCTTTTATATTTCGTAGAAGGTATGACCTCCACACGTCAGGGTGCAAAGTTTTTTTATAAATGTCGTCACAGATAAGAGGAGCCAAAGTCAGGCATAATAAAATAGAGCCTAACCTACTCGTAAGAGAGCAAGTATTCCATAACAAAAACCCTTAAAACTCGGTTTATATTTTCGGTGGTTGCAAAGTCCACCACCGATAGGTTGTCATCTTTCGTATGCCAAACGGTGGGGAAGGGAATAGGAATCAAATGAAGTATTGGTACGCCTAGATTCAAGAACGGCACGTGATCGTCTTCTATTAGGGTTTTCAACGACCTAGGTTGGAAGTATTGATTTGGATTATCTCGCGCCACTCCGTTGCTTGTGTATCGTTCCATAAGACCAGCGTTCGAAAGTCGATCCTCTATTATGGCCAACTTTGCGTACCATCCTTCTGTATTGTGAAAGCAACTATAGAACTTTGGATCGGGTGCTCCAAGCAAATCCAACAACATCAGCATATCTATCCGATCAAGCAAATCCTCAGACTTCCACTTGTTTGCTAGATGCCGTGCACCATATATCGAGTCTTTGGGTCCCCATGTTTCGAATGCCTCCTCGCCGTCAAAGAATATGAACATCAAGCTTAGCTTTCGATCTTTGACCGTGCTCAGGTGGTCCTTCATGACCAAAGCCAGGTTCAGAAGCATAGCACAAGGCACTGCCGAGTCCGTTGCCCCAAGGAAGTCATAGTCCGGCATGTACTTGCTGTCGTAGTGGCATGCCATAACGAGATATCGTTCCGCATTGGGATTGTGTGTAGCTATGATGTTTTGGAATTTCAGTTTTCCCTTGATGGGAGCAGTGTCTTCAAACTTATCCAACGTCACCGACCAGTTGAGGTCTTTCATAGATTTGACAATATAATTGCGAACCTTTCGATGGCCTTCGGTACCGACAACTCGTGGAATTAATATCTTGTCTACAGCTTCGCGCAAGTGTTCCGCATTAGAGAGATGACTGTACGTGGCGAATTGTTGATCGGATACTTCCAACGTCTCATACCTTACCTATGAAAAAGATCAATTAGAAACAAAACAGCTAAAATAAGACAGATAGGTATTAAAACTCTAATCACCTGTTTGCGGCCTACGTATGTAAAGAATTCTTCATCAGAAGTGGTTGTAAGAATGACCAACGAAATGAGTTTTATCAAAATGAAATTAAACGATGTGGACAACATTCTTGCATCTAGTGTGATCCTATTGACTATTATCTGTCGTGTTGGGTTATTTCTATGATATTTACTAGATTGTGCATATTTGCTTTAAGACATATGTTTTTTTTTGCACTTGGCACTCTGGCAGTCGTATGTTTATCTAGAATCTAGATGTTGACTGTTGCTGTTTATTTTGACGCACAAAAGGGATGCATTCAGGAAACGATGTTGAAAAAATGAATGTGTTTGAGTAGGCATTGCAGGTACCTTCAACTAGCTACCAACTTCGACATCGTTCGCCGCCAAGTTCATTTGGGAATCTCCAAATCTCTACCAAATGTGAATATCTACATAAAGCTTTAACGAAATGGAAAGAAGATTGTGTCTCAACTCTTAAATTCGTACGGGCGGTTTTAAAGCACAATTTTTCGAATGTTGGATATCAGTTATTTTAAGCTGGAGCTAGACGCACACGTTTCGAAAACTTAAAGGGGGATTTTAGGTTGAAAATGTTAAGAAATATGTTTCTATTTTCGAATAGAATTGTAAATATTGTACCAACTATGCAGTTTTACAGCCGTTCTGACATATTTGTGTATGACCAATGAATGACAAATATGTTGTTTGACCTTTGACGAGGCCAGTTACTAAACACTATAGCTTCCAACACATAGCTTATTATTGCAACTTAATTTTTTCAACTCAGGATTCTATGATTATTCTAATTATATTCATGTGTTTTTGGCATTACTGTATTTAAATTTTAGTTGCGCTACAAAGCACGATAAACTCACCGAACACACCCGCCAAATGTCATGTGCAGCGCAGAGAGAAAAAAAATATGGCGTAGTGAAATAAACAAGAACATTTTAGACGTGTTGTTTTCATCAAAAAATGTTTTCCTAATTTACCTACACTTTCACAATTTGAATTTTTGCACGCAATTTTAACAATAATCAACAGCAATCATGTCCTTTCGCAAGAAAGTGAGTAAACTCTTATTTTACTACTAAAATATACTTACAGCTTCAGCCAGTCTGCGATTAGTGACTATTTCTGGATAAAACTGATTGTTCGGTGGTGTTTTTGTGTTTAATATTTGAATATATTTCTTGGCTTCTTTTAAAAGCGACATCCCGAACGTAGAAAACTTTATCATCGTTTCCGTGTTCAGACAGCGAGATTCAGTGCACCATTAAAATACTACTATAGGTACACTCACGAACTATGAACTGACAGGCGCGACTATTCGTAATAAAACTTACGCAAGCAAATTTGTGCAGAAATACCATACTGCTCTTTACAGAAAACTATTTTCGTTTTACAGAGTACAACTTCTACAGAAGAATCTAGTTCAAGTTCATCGTCGGGCTCTTCTAGTTCTAGTGGCAGCAGCAGCGGGTCGGAGAGCGGCAGTAGCTCATCAGAATCGGATTCCACGAGTTCTACAGAAGGGAAAACAGCGACTGGCAATCCCAAAGTTACTGAGCAAGTAAAGTCGCAGAATTTACGAAGAAAAAGTTCGTCGGACGTTAAGGGACAAGCGAAAAATGATGAAAAATCAACGTCCACCACCGCGACAAAAGTTCGAGGTGCAACCGGGGTTGCAAATCCAAGACTGTCGAGAAGCAGCATTTATTCAAGTGAAGATGATGTGCCGCCTGCCAAAAAGCTGAATAGATCCAACTCTGGTACCCAGGTTGCAAATACTCGCAAGAAACCTCCGACTGATGTGAAGAAAAATTTACCTCCCCCTGTTGTTCCGAATCATCCACCAGCGAATGGCGGTGGTAAGGCCCCTCCAGCAGTGGTAAAACAACATCAACAACAAAACTTTGCGTCGAAGGTGGTTACCAGCAAAACAAAAGCGTTTCAGACTGCTGCCAAATCACAAGCTCTTTCCAACATCAATTCAAAGAACAAGAGCATCTTCTCTCCAGACAACTCATCTGATTCGGATCACGTGGAAGCAGTGAAAAAACCCGACAAAAAACCCAAAACCAGCAGCATTGCATCGAAAGTTAAGACTGCGCCAACCGCAAAATCCAAAACAACCGCGATAGCTAAAACTAAATCCCCTCAAAAACAGCGTTCGGCAACAAACAAAACAGATACCCAGAAAAGCTCGGACGAATTTGATTCAGGTAGCGCTTCAACATCAGGCTCGTCATCGTCAAGCGATTCGGACGCATCTGAGTCCAGCGACACCTCGTCATCGCCTACGTCCAAGCCGGCCGCGCAAAAGAAGGCACTCTCGACGAAGACTCCAGAAAAAATAGATGCAAAGGCGGTTGTCCTCTCTGACTCAGATGGCGGAGCGGCTTCGAATAGACCGGCAGCACCTAGAAAGCTAACTCGCTCGTTAAGCACACGCAGATCAAAGCATGTGCTCGGCAAAGTTTCAGATAGTGAATCAGAAGCCGAACTCGATAAGCGTTCACTTTCGAAGAGCCCAGCAAAAAAGGCATCGGTTGTAACCAAGAGCAAAGCAAAAGCCAAAACCAAACGAGAGTTAAAAAGTGAAAAGATTTCCGCTGAACGCGTTGTTTCCCCACCACCGCAGGAGCAGAAATGTCCCATCGAAGGTTGCGATTCTTCGGGCCATCTAAGTGGAAACCAAGAAAAACACTTTTTACTTGAGGCTTGTCCGATTTTCCACAACATGTCCGCCTCAGAGTGTAAGGAGCGAGCGAACGAAAGGAAGCTAAAAGAAGAAGAATATAATTTGGCATCAAACCAATACGATCCTCAGAGAAAAATTCCCACACCCGAACAGAAGGAATTCCAACAGAAGATTCGAGATGCGCGAGCGAGATTCAAGCCCCTGCAATCACACACATCAATGGCGGACAAAATAAAAAGTGAGAAAGATTGCACTGATCATGACCGCGAACCAAACCTTATTGGTCTTGTGCCAGATTATGATCTGCAGTTGTTTAGGGAAGCTCAAGCTATCGCCAGCGAAAAGATTGAGAACGAGCTGAAAGATCTGCCTGTGGGCAAGGGCATTAAGTAAGTTCCCATCGATACGTCGTGAAGATCTCTTAACTTGTTTTCTCTCTTTACAGATACATCACAATGGGCAAGTACCAAATGAAGGTATGGTATCAGTCGCCATACCCTGAGGATGCGGCGCGTCTTCCGAAAATGTACATTTGTGAATTCTGCCTTCGATATCAACGGTCTGAGACTGGTATCAAGCGACATGCACAGAAATGTATGTGGAGGCATCCCCCTGGCGATGAAATCTATAGAAAGGGGAAGCTACAAGTATGGCAAGTTGACGGCAAACGTCACAAACAGTATTGCCAGCACCTATGCCTGCTGGCGAAATTCTTTTTAGACCACAAAACGTTGTATTACGATGTGGAGCCTTTTCTTTTCTACGTAATGACACTGGCGGACATCGATGGTTGTCACACCGTGGGATACTTTAGTAAGGTAGAGTGGTTTTCTTTTTATAAAACTTTATACTGTATTTGGATTGTCAGTTTTAACTTGTTTTCATGTATAAATGAAGACAATGAATTTGAATCAAAATTTAACGACAGTATTTACAAGTTTACTCCTCACATTGTTGCATTTCCTGAAGCAATCCTTTTTTCAGTTGGAGGCGAACACAAATTTGTCAAATGACTGCTTGCTAGATAGGTTAGTTTCGCGGTGTCTCTTCCATTCTTTCTTGAGGGTATTGGTATAGGTCCTTGGACATTTTTCCTTTTCGACGCTATTTCTCATTTTTAATGGCCCGACGTCAACGTAAAGTAGCTTTCTCCTTCTTCTCTCTTTTCTATTTTATTTGCTGGCATGAACTATGCCGAGCAACCACAAGCATACCGCGCCCTCCTCACCTATGCCAAAGCTGCCCCTGTGGCTCGACCCTGGCTCACAACAAATGCTACCCTTAAAACTCATTTTTTCGTCTTTAAGGGTCTAATTTTTTGATAGGGGGGTACAAGTACTTAATTAGTTGTTAGACTTTCATTGGCGGAAAGTTAAGGTCGGATAAAGCTCACTTTAAAATTATTTTAGTACTTGACAATGTCCTTATTAGTGTTTTCTGAATTATAGTCAAGAAAAAAGGCATTTTATCTCTTAGTATAGACTCTCAGTCATCTGTCATCTGTTCCCCAGTATAATCATATTTTTGAAGACTTCGAAATGTTTGAAGATTTTGAGCTTTTATGTGTTTTGTATTTTTTATATTGTTCTGTCGCTCCTGCAGTTGTACAACTAGTTCATGATAGATGAGTTAGGTTAGGTTAGGTTATAGTGGCAGGCTACACACAAGTGCAGCCACACTTTGGCCAGAATTGGCCCATTGTGACACCACAGGATGTAATGATCTCAAACTACCCGTTGAACCAACAGGAGCTCAAAGTAAAGCGACGGAGACGATTGATATTAATAATATCGAGTTCACCAAGATTATCAAAGAAGTACTCTCCGAGATGTAATCTTCTTCGAGTAGAAAGAGCAGGACAGGTGCATAGAAGATGAAAAATGGACTCTTCCTCCTCCTCATCCATGCAACTTCTGCAGAAGTCATTAGCGGGAAGATCCAGGGGCATGTCTGCCTATTATGCAGTGCCCCGTGATCACACCTACTAGTGTGCTTATATTGGATCTCTTTAATCTTATAAGAGTGCTGGAGCGCTTGAGTTCCAACCTGGGCCAAATTTGTTTCGTGATAGAGCAAGTGGTGCAGTTTGCCCTCCTGAGGTTAGTAGCGTTTATCGCGTTTTGTTTGATAAGGAGTTTGCAAGTAGCGAGAGGCATGCAGAGATTCTCCTTTTCCGGTAGAATCGAGGCAGTTGTGCCATGTCTGGCACAGACAAATCTTATGGCCAGGGAACTGACCTCTCTCATAAGGATCCACCAACTCGTATAATATTTAACATTCTTGTCACTGATTAGTGATTTAAAAAAAAATGTACAAGCTCTTAATAAATATAATAAAACCATCGAGTGCTAACTACAAAATCTGCTGCGATAGTAACCGCTTAGATGTTAGCAACAACGTTTTTCGTTTTCGGTTTATAATCCAAAAGCGACAATAAATGGACTTTGTAGCGTCAGAAATATGTTCTAGTTGTGTTATCTTACTTTTTCTATTCAGTAGTGGGGCAATATCGACCGAATGACACAAGTGGTAGGCAAGGGAAGAGGCAGGTCTGTACGTTATCTCGGACATATACAAAAGATAAACAGTCCAATTATAACTGCATTGAGGGCTTATAAGGTAGGAGCTGCAGGGTTGGAGAGTAGATAAATGCGAAATTGCCATGCACTGCCCATAAATACAAAAGAGTGTACTAGATCAGTGGCTTAGTGGTAGTGTGTTGGGCTACTAAGCGAGGGGTCTCCGGTTCGAATCCCGAAAGAACCAAATTACATCTTAAGGTTTTTTTCCACTGTGCCACCTCTCGCGAACGTCTGACAAACATCCGAGAGTAAAACTGTCATGAAAGAGCTTCTCAATTAGCCGTTTAGACTCGGCGTAAAATTGTAGATCCCTTCCATTCGTCCCAAAAACTGAAAACCCACACAAAACGAATGGTTGTGAGAAGCTAGGCCTTGGGTCCCGCAGACCTGTCGCGCCAAAATCTTTATATTTATTTATTTTTGTACTAGATCATTTCTTTTTTCGAATTGGCAATGTTATTATGGATAACATTTAAAGTTAAGTTCGAGCAGCCGACAGTAGAACCCCTATGCGATTGTATAGCTCGTGGGCAACTAGAACCGCAGCTGTTCCTGATCCTGTGCAGTAATTGATTAAAAATAAAAACCTTATAAATATATCAACATGTTGGTTAGATGTGGCTTTTCTAAACCTCTTTTTGAGAAAGACTGCTCCCTCTACCCAAACGTCAGACATGAACTAGAGGTCATTGACACGTGGTCATGCCAAGTGGCAGTGGGCAATGACTTGTTCAAGCAAACACACTAATCGGATAATAAAATCAAACTAGAAAACAAAACATCATTAGCCAGTTTTACGATGTCCTGCCCGAACAAAAAAATTGCCAGTCCTTATTATTGAAATCAATTAATAAGGAAAATTCTTTCTCATTATAATTGTTGACAAATATGTAGGCACTTCGCAGTTATGAGATTCACTGTGAGGTATAGGTGGCAATGAAAAAAGTGACAGTGAAAGAACCCCTTTATTCCTGCAAAGAAATTCAATAGCTATGAGCAAAATAGCTGAGACAGCCGCCTATTAGCGTTCGGATATATGTATATATTCAAATAAAGCTCCCAGTCAGAGAAACAACAAATCTTGACCATACCCAAACGCAGACACTTCTCACCCCTAATGTCTTCAATGGCAACGGGTTCATTATCCCTTCGTTACAGGAATCAAGTGTAGTATAGTACCTAGTGAAAAGCTTGGTGCGACATGAAGACTGGGTTTGTGTTACAAATTGCGCATGTCGTGGGTACATTTCAAAAATTAATTTTGTGAATGCTCACACAGGCAGACGCCTATTGTTTCCAACGTTTATATAATATAAGGCGCGCACAGAGCGTACAACCCGAGCCTCAGAGTGCTTACAAGCCCAACGAACGCGACAAACTCTACGTGTCGACGTCGAGGACAAGGGTAACTTGCATTGAAACGCGGCCTGGGGTGCCTATGTGTTGGTGCCAGACGTTTTCCCCAGTTTTGTGCTATTCGCTAGCTACCTCTATATGTAGGTACACACACCTTTTGTATATATTATTTGACATGTGGCGAAAAATGTATATAGATACCAAGTAAGTATAATGACGTGACATCATGTCTACACTACACACAACACACAACACACAACAAGTTCAAAAAAGGATACAAAGCTTTCTCAAAATGCTACCATCTCGCTCTCGGTGTGCCTCTCATCCCTGGTCGCAGCGCCACCCATATGGATATGTACATAAGCATATAATAAGGTCGTGGACCTCTACCGACAACGAGCATGTCGACGACAAAGGGAGAAGCAAGCAATCTGCCTCTTCGATTTTATTACTTCAGCAAAATGAAATAAATTCTTTGACGCCACAATGGGGAGAACAAAAATAACACAAAAATAATAATAGTGAGACTAAAATTGATGAGTGCTGTTCTACGATGGGCCGTCGTTTGTAGCCTCCGCCGCGCGCACACTGCATTTGTGTGTTGAGCTTTTGCAGTCTTTCATTCATACACAACACGACGACGACCGACGGCAAGGAGAATGCGAATTGCAAACGAAAACGAGGAGAGGTGATAATATTGCTGGTGTTGAAGATGAGGATGATGGCGATATGTACTCTCTGCGCTGTCTAGCCTGGCTGACGAAAGCTTCTCGCGTAGAGAATGGTTTTTGCGTGTGGAATAGACATTTTGAAGTCGCCGCGCCTTTTGCCTCGATGTGTATTTATATAGTCAGTGCATTTGGTTGGGGGTGATGGCTGATGGCGATGGGAGATGCTGCTGCTCGACTCGGTGTGGCATTCTGTATTCACCCCCACTTCGGCAGACAATTCTTTAGCCAGACGACAGTTAACATGTACGTTATAGCGAAATGTTTGTACAAATTTAATCTATGGTCATTGAACTTGTTGTAATCCCCGAGCATATCGAATCTGATTTGTATTGTTCGTGTCGCCACTATCAGCCAGGACAAGTGCTTTTTGTTCGATGCTTTTGCGGTTCCGGCAACTTCTTAAAAACTATTCTTTTTTTTGTGGTAAATTTGTATGCTTTTTTGAAACCATTTTCGACATTTTTGGACAATTTCCGCATTAACCGACGTTCGGGTGGTCTGCTATTGTAAGGGGTGTTTCCATTTAACCCAGGAACCAATAGTCTGCATCTTTTCCCCAACTTCGGGCAAAGTTTGTACACACGATGTCTGTGGCTCCATAGTTTGGGAATATATATATTTTTTGTGTTTCCTTTGCGTGGCATGGGGTTGGTTGGGAAGTTGGTGAAATTTTGAGAAGAGTATAGGGCCTCCGGGAGCCTGGCGATGATATCGATGGTGATGTTAGTTACCTAACAATGGTAGATATGTGTCTATGCTTTTGTAATTGGTATGGGTGCACGCCGACAAAGCTACGTAGTATAATACAATTTGGGGAATAAATACATCTGAGGGAGTAAATAGCGTTTGTCGTCTCCTAGTACATATCAGTGTATTCAAGGTTGTTGAACTTGGGATCCCTACCTCTAATAAAATGGCTTATTTCTCTTTCCGCTGGCGCTAAAAAGAACCAACAAAAGGATTGGAATACGCGACCGAATATTAATTTAAATATTGCAATTTTTGTTCTATTCTAAAGAAAATGTTTGTTGTATACTTTCAGGAGAAAAATTCATTTTACAATGTTTCGTGTATTTTGACGTTACCGCCCTATCAGCGAAAAGGATACGGAAGGCTGCTTATTGATTTTAGTAAGTTTTTTTTTACAGTTTTTCTTTTAAAATATGTATATACTTTTTCGAAACTAAATCGATTTTCGAACCACTGTTTTACAACTCAAAAATCTGCAAAATGTCCTACGTTTATTAGATACCATTATTACATTTATGGGAGGTTGCTTGGGTGAATTGGTTGAGGTCTTTTAGAAATAATGATTAGCCTGGTCTATTGTGACGATCTCACAACCCCCATCAACCTAACCTAACCTAGGGTTGCAAAATAAAAATGTTTTTTGTGCTTAAAATACATATATCCTTCCCGTACAGCAAAAAACATTATTTTAAGCATAAACGCGTAATTATCGTGGGTAGAAATGACTTATAAATCGATTATTGTGTTGCGAAACCCTTTGTAAAATTTCTTCTTTCAAATGCGTTTATAATAATGGAGTGGCTACCTATAAGCTTAAGGGGTGAAAAAATATGGAAATCTGGTTTTACAAGCCAGTGCAGGAGCACACCTTCAAAGCTGACTAGACTTCGTAGTATCGGTTGTGATCAGAGTCCTAAAATTGACCTAAAATACCCAACATTTTCTTTTAAATAAACGAATTTTCGAAGTTTAACCAACGTGAGGAGGTTACAAAAGTGATTGGTTTCAAGTCAAGAACTTGATCTCCCGCATTCAAGTGTTCAATGTTTAAGCTCTTCTTTCTTTCTGCGTTAAGATTAAATAATTGTAAGCAAATATATTGTCGGCCCAATGGCTAAGTGGTTAGTGTATTAGACTACTAAGCGAGGGGTCCTCGGTTCGAATCCCGAAAGAGCCAAATTACATCTTAAGGTTTTTTCCACTGCGCCACCTCTCGCGAAAGTTTGACAAACATCCGAGAGTAAAACTGTCATGAAAGAGCTTCTCATTTAGCCGTTTGGACTCGGCGTAGATCCCTTCCATTCGTCCCACAGACCTGTCGCGCCAAAATATTCATTTATTTATTGATTCAAGCAAATATTTCAGATTAGAAAACAATTTTTCTCTAATTTGGCTTAAAATAAGTTCAATTGGGTACGTTTGAGCAGTAATTCCGAATTCCGAAGAAGGAAAAAAAGCGACAGTTCGTTGGTCAGTTTTTTGAACTTTGATAAAACAAAAAAAACAACTAAAAATCCGAACTCCAATGAAAGGCGACAGAAAATGGCAGATGGCACCGCGTGTACCGCAGTTAGGCAGAAGGAGACGAGAGAAGATAGAAAAGGTCACATACCCGGGCTAAACAGCAAAAATAGAGAGAGTGGGGCACTTACTTAGACGTAATGGCCAAAGAGCAGCAGATGCGGACTTCTGGAGTGTCTTAAAACACCTGTGATCTAGGCTGAATATCCTCATTTTAACTATTTATTGAGTTTTATGAAGTTTCACAGCAAATACAAGCGAAATGAAAAAGTCTCTTGCCTACACAACCATATCGCCGCTGATCGAAATGTGAATCAATTTGAATTAATTTAGTGATAATGCTAAGCTCTACGACATCCGCTTTTCTCTACCCACTTGGCGTCATCAATTCCCTAATCCTGTGAGAGAGTAAACATTCAAAGTCAGAATACTCGAGATGTTTAAAGGGAGATGCAAGACCTCAACAAATTCCTTCACTTCCCGTCGACAAAGTTGCAAAATTGCTCATTATAAATAGAAACAACGCGTTGGTGAACTAAAACTTGCTTAATGACTACATCTGCTTACGTTCGCCATCCAATTGCGTCACTGTCCTTGTACTGCACCCACATAATGGTACAAATAGCGTTATTCCTCCCAAGCTACTTTGATGCATATATGCACGATTGCCTTAAATTGAACTGACATTTGTAAGGGACTGTTTTTTAAATACCTGCCATTTTTTCAGTCAAGTTGAGGATTTGAAGTTCTAAAACAAAACTCCCTACTCACTATCCCCATGACTCATGGCAGACATCTACGAACGCATTTAATTCGTTTTATATATAGTAAAATGTATCGAGTAATTAAAAATCATATGATAAACAGCTGTGCCTACACCGCCGACTCATTCCCTGCTCTTACTTAGAGAGAAAATGGGCTCTCATAAAAGCCACGCGACATTGACCTCATGCTTTGGACATGCAAACGCTTTAAATTATAACCAGACACAAAATAAATACTCCAGGAAGAAGTGCAAAATATACATGCATGCAATGTGCAAACGGCAAACGCCGCGTTGCTGATGCTTCACTTGCATATGCCGTGAAAGCTTTATAACAAGGTACAAACCTCATTTGCTTTTTTCACGCAATTTTAGTTAAAGGATTAAGTGAACACGTTAACTGGCATTTGTTTATTTATTTTTTTGTTTTAATCAAGAACAACCATTTTAAATTGTATAAACAAAATAACGATGCCTCCGCCTCCCTGGCACATATAGCTACCCTTAAA
This sequence comes from Cheilosia pagana, assembly GCA_936431705.1. Lineage (NCBI taxonomy): Eukaryota > Metazoa > Arthropoda > Insecta > Diptera > Syrphidae > Cheilosia > Cheilosia pagana. The sequence goes on along the minus strand of OW386170.1, from coordinate 50,810,566 downwards.
AAGTTTTATTCAATCAAAGACACCAGGCGACGTATGCTCTTGCCGTCGTGTCGCTTCGATGCAGTACGCAAAGTCGGAAAAGGTCAGGGCAGGTCAAACGTACAGGGCGTCGTCCCCAGGACCATGAACAAGGTAGCTAGCAGACTAGTGGATGGATCGATAAAATCGTCTCGACGTTTCTCAAAACGCAAAAAAGGATACACACAAAAGATACCCGGGGAGAGGAAGTGATTATATAGGAGAAAGAGAGCGATAGGCAAATGCAAAACTGGAGAGTGGCAAACTCCAAACCTGCCACAGCTTTTTTCATATTATGTAGGGGTTTATAAACTCCAGACGCCGCAACGACCAACGAAATATTTACGTTTGCTATATATGGCTACATTCACAAGTAAGTGTATCAGGAGAATTCGCAATGGCACCCGTACAAGGATACCATCATTCCTTTTCCAAAATTATGTTAACTGCTATTTTTTTTCCTTCCGAATAAAATAAATAAAATAAAAATGTACGAGTATATACCTGCTTAGGGATTAAATACAAAAATGTTTGCGAATTTCTTCAATCAAGCAATGGAAATGATTTAGAGGAAAACCCTACTACTACTACTGCTGCCGGCTGCTTCTGGCAAGCCGTATGTCCTTGCGTTTCCCTTCTTTTCACCGTATTTCTGGTGGAAAAATCAATAACGAGTCTGTCTGCCGTCTGAATTTTACCCTCTCTCATGTAAACGGCATAGAATGGGAAACCCCAAAAATGTATGTTTGCCTGAGTGCAACACCCTAACCTATGCCAATAATGCGCAACTTCAGTCTAACGATATTATGCGCAACACAGACAGAGAGAAACAAACAATACAAAGCTCGAAAACAAAAAAGTTGTCTGGAAAGTTCAATTCGGATTTTTGTCCTCTGTTTTTTTTCCGGTTTCTTTTATAGTTTTTTTTTTTATTTTTATTTTTATGAAACGCAATTTGCCAATGTTAAGATTATCTCAAGTCATTGACACTTCATTTACAATAATTGCTTTTCTATACGATAAACAGGTTACCTTCTGACTAGGGTTGAAGGAAAGATTGGATCTCCCGAAAAACCACTATCTGACTTGGGTCTGATATCTTATCGGTCGTACTGGAAGGATGTACTTTTGGATTACCTTTGTAATCGCACAGGAACCACCTTGAGTATAAAGGAAGTTTCACAGGTAATTGAAAATTTTATAAAGCGGTTCACTAAGAGTGGAGTTGGTACACGGTCTTTTTTTTTAAACCGTACCTACATAAACCAACACCAAATTTTGTACATAATAAAATAATGTAGCCTGTAAACCTGTAATACCTATAACCTTTTTTTAATTAGTTTGTTTAGTAAAATTGTATGCAATATATATTTTTTGAAGTTACAGACGTAGGTATGCAGTTCAAAAACATTTATATTGCATCGGAGGACGTACTTAGACAAACTGGGATTACATGCTTTCTAAAAACCTTTTTTCAGACTAATAACAATTTTAGATGTCACCACTTTCGTTATGTAATGTTGGGTATAATTAATTTCTTTATCTATTAAAAGCCAACAAGAAAAAACAGAATTTTTATCAAGAAAATATTGCAATTGAAAAGACCAACTAGAGCGGAAGTATTCGGGTGTAGAACCATAGAACAAAAATACCAGCATCATTCATGCTAAAATATATATAGTGAGATGGGTATAATGTCAGATAGCCAAGCTGCTATTATGACATTAGATCCGAACTTAATGTCAACAACAACTTAAAGAACTGGGTAGGGACAACAAAATAACCTTCTGTTGGATGCCTGACCATGTGGGAATAAAGGGTAATGAAATGGCCCACTCCCTAGCAAGAAACCACTAGCACTAAGAAGGATTTATGAAACTAGAGAAAGAAAATAGGGTAAGAGCCCCGAATAACACTCAGAGCGTGAAGCAGGCCAAGAAACTTCTAAGGCAAAATAAAAAATAAATAAATAGTTTGGCGCGACAGGTCCGTGGGACCCGAGGCCTACCTTCTCACAACCATTCGTTTTGTGTGGGTTTTCAATTTTTGGGACGAATGGAAGGGATCTGCAATTTTACGCCGAGTCCAAACGGCTAGTTGAGAAGCTCTTTCATGACAGTTTTACTCTTGGATGTTTGTCAGACTTTCGCGAGAGGTGGCGCAGTGGAAAAAACCTTAAGATGTAATTTGGTTCTTGCGGGATTCGAACCGAGGACCCCTCGCTTAGTAGTCCCAACACATTAATTTTTATTTGTATTCTTCATTAAACTTAAGCCTAGATAAAAACTAACATTGATCTTAATTCTACTGGCTCTAAGCGAGCACTCTAAACTTATCATTATGCTTAAAACTATTGCCTTTCGGCCTTAATCTATCGATAAGTAGTCCAACACACTAACTCTAGACCACAACTCTAGACACAACCGAAAAAGCTTCCAAGCATCGGCATGAGCATATATACCCTTCCTATCCAAACATGCTTCCTAACGCGGCATTGTAGGCTGAAGTACCAATTATTTAATGAGGAAATACTGGCAATGCAGCCAACTGTCATCCTTAGAGTTTTAAAGGAAACTGGAATAGGGAGAGTGTTGTAGGACGAATTTATTCCGCCAAGGCGATAAATAGTACAGGACCTTCAAACATTTGTTCCGAAAGGAATGCGAGAGAAACTCTTATGAGGGAATATACCCATCTGATATGTAAACAGTGGGTGGTACAATAGACCTAAAGGTCGAAGTACAACAACACTCTTTTTCAAATAATTAAAACCATGGGAGTCTTAACTTTTAATATGTCAAAAACCAAACTAGTTGGTTTTTTATATACTCAAAGAAAAATCTGCCCATCTAACATTTAGTTCATCGTAAGCTCAAGATACTGGTCACTATACATTAAGAGTTTACATACCTAACCATAATCAATTCAGGATTTCATAATAAGGCAATACTGCATTTCAGCATTATTTACTACCTAACGGCGTTAGAGTTTAGAGAGCTATTTAACTGCTAGCAAAAATAGTCCGAGTTTAATGTTGTATGGACAAAAATAGTTGTGCAAGGGGTCCCTAAAGGACCTTAGGCATTCCAAACTATTCGCTTTTAACCAGCTGTTTAAAAGGGTTCTTTCTTCTCCCATCAATGGGGTATAAACCGGTCTTTCTATCGTTCGCACTAATAATGTTATTTAAATATATATCCACATCTTTAAATAATTAATTTTTCGTTTTTCCTTCAAGGAAATGGCAATCTATTCATACGATATCGTAAGTACACTCCAGGCTCTTGGTATGATGAAGTATTGGAAAGGAAAACATATAGTGCTAAAGAAGCAGGTAATTATTCTGTTTTTAATTATTGTTAATTCTTTTATCCTATTTAATCTCTTGTTTTAGGATGTACTTGATGAGTTTGAAGAACGACTTCGCCGAAGGGGCAATTTTCCAAAAATTGATGACAATTGCTTAAGATGGAGTCCATTCGTTCCGCCCCAGGCGAATAATTCACCATAAAATATCTCATTTCGAATTAAGTCAGTTTAATAATTGTGTGTAAATGTGTAGGTATAAAATAAAACAACAGGTTTTCTTTTACAACTTATCATGTAGGATTATATAAAGACTTATTTTTTATTAATTGTGATGTTTTGCGACGCAACTAAAGTCAGCATGAATTGAATTTTGAACGTGGTATTACTTTGGAGGTAACCGAACAACCCCTAAACAACTGGCGTCATTTGCCTTATGTACGGGTAATGTACTTTTTTATATTTCAGGATATGAAAGAGGTTCCCTAAATACTAAAATTTGCTGTATGGGCTTAATTTGCGTGTCACAAATACTATCCTAAAGTAGTGTATTGCGTGAGAACTACTTAACACTAAATGTGGTCGGGAATGATTGGAAAATCACCCCCAAAATGAATTTCATTCAACCCGGACGAGTTTTTTTTTCCCGATTTATTGTCTTTCAGGTGAGTTTTTATACATGTCTTGCAATCCAAATGATTAACGGACATGAAAGTGCATGAATAAAAAATTAAACCAAATGCGACACTTCAGGGGTAATGCTCTTTCTATTTTAAAATTGTCTACCACCATCAAAATGGGACTGATAAAGTTAGGACGCGTTAAAGAGTAACAGCACACTCAAACAAAACTATTATAAAGGTAAATAATAATAGTTAATGTATCTGTTTGTACACTGCTTTGATTATAAATCGCAAGATGTACTAATTTGTGGCAGACCTTTCCAATTAGACCAGCAACTGGTAAGTTGTGTCTGGAATCGTTTACCAACAGACTGTGAAAATCGCGTGCTTATTAATAAGAATCCACAAACAGTTTCGGACAATGTGCAGCAAACTCAACCTTAAAAGCACCATTAATCATTTACAATTAAGACAGTGGATGTATCTATCTTCCTGAAGAATGGTAAAACTCTCAAACAAAGGGATTATTAGTGAGTAATGGCCGGCGGTTGATGGTGCTAAAAGTTAATAAATAAAAATGTAAGCACTTGCCTGAGCTTTTTACATTTGATTATTTAACTTATGTCTTCAAAGGGTATAATATAGTCTTGCAAACATTATGTTGACTGTATCAATGAACAAACTGCAGGGTGTTGTGCAAAGGCATTTAAATGTAGAGAGGGCAAACACATAACTTCAATTTAGAGTGCAGAAGAATCTTATTCGGATTTTATGGTTTAAAAAAAAACATTTTCCAGATGGAAGGAGTTCAAAAAATTCCTCCCCATAAGGAGGATTGGAACTCGAAAGAGCGAAGTTTGGGAACTGTGTTAGAGATTGATTGGTGAATGTCTAGGATAAGGTTCAGCAGTACATGTATAGCCTCTGTCTTTAGATATCTTTAGTAAGAAAGCAGAGTCAAGATTAGGCCATTAATAAATATTAAAGTTCGCCCAGTGATAGAAATTCTTCCATTTTACTGACCTGGCTTGTACACAACATATTGAAATCTGTGCACAGCCTTCCCAACAAAAAGAAATCAAGCGATTTGTTGTGTTAAATACAGTAAAAAAATTTCTCTGATTAAAGCAGGGGGCAAACTATGTAATTCGATTCTACTTTCGATTCTATTCGAAAATAGTTCCGATTTTACTTTGAAAGAGAACTGTTCTATTTGAAAGTAGAATCGGAACAACTTTCCAATAGAATCGAAAGTAAAAAAGACGGCTACTTCCATGTATATTACAATGCTTTGTATTTTTTGGGGCCGCAATAGAAAAGAAACTCTTATTTGTTGTGCATGTCCGGGCAACAAGATCTAACGAGACCCTTCTTTGCTTTCCTCCCTTTAGGAAGTCTCGGAGAGTTAAATAGCCCATTGAAACTGAATAAGTCGTTAAGGAAGGAGCAATGATTTTGCAAGCTTTAAGATCAGTCAGACTGGATCAAGTTTGAGGATTGCTAGGACATCAGAAGGTCCAACCTTTACTTATGGTCATGGGATTCGAGTAATGACAATAAAATGAAATTTCTTCGTTATTTCCTGGGCTGGTACCCAAAATATGCAACGTACGGTCCAAAGGAGCAGTCCATGCTTTAGTTTGAAGTGGTCTATAACACGGAATGCATGCATTAGGCGTCATCTTGATACAAAGGTCTAGAATGATATGGTTAGATGAGGTCGGATATCTCTCCTCTACTTATGCGTAGATTACTTATGAAAAATTTGAGTTGGTGGCGAAATATGAAGAGCTACGAAGGGTCAATCGATGCTGCTTCATCACAACTTAAAAAGTTTCTGTTTCCCAGCATGAATCCATTAGAAGTGCGGCGCAAGCTTAGCGATAAGTATCTAACGTTTTCCAAGTTTAAAAATAAATAAGGCTAAAAAACCTCAAATCGTTGATTTTTCAAGTCCTGTCGGTTTAGGTAGAGCTGATTCATTTGTTCAATCATAACCCTATAATCTAGTTGATCAACGTCAGTTCCTCTTTTTACCGTTATTTTCCCTATAGTAAAATTCTCAATAATTTTACTGTTCAGTTGATATTGTTAAATGTATTTAAAATCTCACTATCGCACGTTATCAAAACAAATATAACTCTGATTCAGACTAAAGATTCATCCTCATACAAGGTAATGACAGTCATATAAGTATTATTGACGTAAGCATTACCGGTAAAAATGTATGAATCATTTTGTGGTTTTGCAGAAACAAGTCTCACGCATTTTATTTGTCCTTTTGCTAAAAATGAACCGCCGTACAAAGGAAGCATGATTCACTTGTGTTCTTTCTTTGTTCGCGCGAGAAACTTAAGGACGTGGTATTGACCTTTTCGTATCTTAATTGAAGGCTCTAGTCGAAGTGTAGAAATAAAAATGCTGAGCAGTAACAGCCAGTAACTTAATCCGTTGATTTGCAGCACAACGATAAATATTTTATCCCGCTAGGTGAGCGCTACCGCACCCCATCACTTTAATAATGCAGCACTTGGCCCAGGCCCAGGCCCAGGCCCATCTATCCAACAATGGAATCAGATGAAGGATGTGGGAAATGATGGTAGCGTTGGTGTTTATGTACGTATATCAAGTGGAAACGTCTGCCTAAAGCTCAGTCTCACTGCAATTCAAGAAACACCTCATCCATCGAACCATACGGTGGCGGCTACATCTGCACCCATCCGTCTATCCATCTAACCGCCATCCGTTCATCCTCCCCCAATTTAGATGGCCGCAGTCAAAGAACACAATGCCAAGCGTACTATACAACACAAGCACAGACAGATGCAGCATTCATATGTAGAAAGTTACATGAAGCGGCATTTGGATGCAGGGAAAGGTGAAGAAGAATCCCAAAAAAAAGCTTACGATCCTGGTTTGAGTTGTATGCAACCTGCGTCTCTGCTGAAGGTTGTCTGGCTGGCTCAGCTGAAAAGAACAGAACAAAAAAAACAAAACAAGCATGTAAAAGCTGTACAGTCAGTACATAAGGCCCACATCGAAACATTCGCGAAATTCGGCAGGAGAATGAACACATAAACGATAGACTGATGTACTGTGCTGTGATGTTTACCAACCATGATGAAAATCGATGGGTGGATTTTGTATACATACAGCTCTTCCTATGCATGCACTACCAACACGAAAAGTGTTCTCCCTTCCATCGTCAAATTCGGAGACGACATCATTACACACAGATGACTAAGAGGTTTATTCGGATATTGTAAATGTCGAGCTCGAGGTCTTCAAGTAGCGCACAGCCAGTTCTTAGCTCCATTCGCAATCAGATTTTGGAAGCGTGTGTTGTGTGCCATCATGGCAAAGAATATTAGTCACAACCCCTTGCGGTTTCAAGAAAAGTGAATAATTTCAATCGGCCAGTAGCCAGTACTTAAATTCGAGTTTTTACCTTTTGCGAGTGTAACCACAGATAGAGAAATAACGACCAGAAATAAATAAAAAAGGAATAGTGAAAAGCTCGACATTGGTTAACCCTGGCTGTCACTGCTGATTGCCGGCTCATTTTTATTTTGTTTGTACTTTTCTTCGCCTTGGCGCATACATAGAGACGTATCAAAACTGCCAAAGTGTGCTGCTGTCGTAGCTTATGTACTCTGCTCCTATGCGGGGAACGCAACTGTTCGTATGTGTTATCCAAAGTTTCGCGCATACTATATACTCGGGGCATGCAAACGCCGTCTGCATAGGATGGCAAATGGCAATGGCTGGATGGCTGGCTGCTGGCTAGGACCAATGTTCATTTTGGGAAAGTTCTCATCGACCAGAGGCAGTAGTGATCAACGAACCAACAACTGGGGTGGTAGCACCACTGCCACAAGACATTCTATCTGAACACATTTTAAATTAAATATTTGTGTATTGTTGCCGTGGTCATACTCATAATCGTCGCCGTTGTCGTCGTCGCCGTCGCGTTTCCACTGCCGCTGCTGTCTGTCGTCGTCATCTTGGTAGACGTGTACGTTCATCGCTTTCTCGCCATCGCCAAACGCCAACCATACCGATACCGACTGCCTGTGCATGTATGTACAGTACATATATCATATTGCTTTATGTCCACCACTGTCGTCGTCGTCGTCGTCGCTGCTGCCGCCGCCGCCGACGAGCTTTATGCACACAAAAGAAAGACACTCGAAGTGAACTCCTATATGGTGGTGCATACTCATTTGATCGGCGACAGCCGGTCGGATTGGTTTGGATAGAAGTTTTGTGCGCTGTGCTGCTCCACTTCCAGTTTGGACTTGTGTGTAATAACTAATTCATTTATCTATAACATTCTTCAAAAATAATACTGCATCATATCTACCGACTACTATCGCAGTTACAAAAAAAATAAAAAATAAAAATAAATAGTGCTAACGACCATAGACAATCGCATTGAACACTCGTCGTGCGTATGTGTGAAAAGTGAGAACTCTAATTTTTATTGTGAAATTCGCAGACATTTATAATCAAAAATGGAAAAATAAGAACTTAAATGTGGTTGAATTTATTTTTAGCAGTTTTGCATGTATTTTTTCGTATATATGACGTAAATGTTGAGGTATGTGAAAGTTATTTCCGGTACAACTGAGCTTCGGTTTTATCGTCGTCGTCGCACGGGTTAATAGTTTTCTTAGGATATTTTATTTAAAAATTTAGAAGAAGAAAAAATTAGTTATTCATCGTGTGGCTAGTCGTTTGCAAATCATTTCCATAGGTCATCATTACATAAATTAATTGAAAGATTTAAACAATTTTGTGCGTATTTTTCGTCGTCGTCCAGCCGCAAAAGCTTCTTGTGGCTGGTCATATGAGCAGACTTCGCCAGACGCATACAGCTGTTTTGTAAATGAACTCTGTGTGAAGGGAAGTAGACAAAAGTAGACGACCCCGATCACATGGAATAAACCAAAAATCCATTACATTTAACAGCAGCCGCATACGGCGAAAGCTTAATCGAGCTTTTGCTGGCAAAGCAAAGCAAAATTGCAATAGTGTCTCGTGGCCAATAGCACCCTGCCTCTGCATGAAAGCCGGTAAGTTGGTGCCATTCATCGCAATTAATTGCCCACTCGCTTAGTCTGCCTAATAATAATTGAATTACCAGACCATATCATATTAAATTCTTTTCCTTCGTGAAGCCATCCTAAGCTCCTTATTCATTTTTTTTTTGCTTTCTGTCTGTTCTTTCTCTGCCATAAATTCGCATACACACGCACACTCTATATACATGTGTCTCTCGCTTTCATGTGGCTGTGAATGTCGTGTATGGTGGATCTGCCCCACCCAAAGGTATTTCGCGAAAATTATTCATTTGTCATTGTTCATTGCAAACACCAGTTAATGGCTGGAGACGACGACCCGCCGCGCCGGTCGGTCGTTCGACGTGCGGAAAGTCGTGAAAAGAATTAAATGAAAAGCTTATCGGCGGAGCTTTTCTGCATGAGTAATTAGCCAAATGTGAATGTAGTTGGGCACGTGTTTTTGATTGTATTTGGTGGTGATCGCGAATTAGGCGTGTATGCGCGCAGCGATCATCTTTTCTTTCATTCCACTGCTGCCGTCTCCACTTGGCAACAACGTGTGCGCGACGGTTTCAGCATTCTCTCTTTCTGTCCACACATTCCCTTGATTTGCCTTGCTTTGCTTCTTCTTGTCCCAACAATTCGTACTTTTTCATCAAAAGAAATAAAAAAGAATCTTTTTCAATGTTTGCTCATCCAATCTTGAATATTTTAGTGTAGCAAAATTAGACATGTGTGGACCTGAAAAGTTCTACTTATAAAATATCTCTTGGGCGATAATTTCGTATTTTTTCTTTCATTTTCTGATTAAATTTTATACATGATGATGATCATCAGCTGACAATGCGATATATGTATGAAAGTAAACAGTGCGGTTTTTCTCTGGTATCTATTTAAAGAGTCTTGCCTATACGTGTGCGATTCCCAGGCCTCTTAGAAACTATACTGCATATCTATCTCAGAATCTCAGTGTCCTGTTCAGCTATCTGCAACAGGTTTGCGTGTACCTTTAGTCGGGGACGACGACGACGACAGTTGTTCGAAAGGAAGTTGGTTGAAAATTTTCAAAAATGACATCATCACAAAACGAGCGAAAATGTATGACAAATGCTACAATAATCCGCTGATTCGGTGAAAATGTAGTTGCTAATGAGCGAGTGTGTGTTATCGCGTGGCAGTGTTGGTTTCGAATTGTGTCCAAAGTCTACGCATTCCATAAAGATAGTGCTTTCCTGCCGCCGCCTTCTACCACCTCTTTTTCTTTCATATTTTCATATATTTATTTTTTCACGCTTTTCATTTAAATTGGACGCACTCCAGAGTGGTACCATATGCACGTATACGGTAATGCGGTGACGAGGAGTATCGCGCAATATTAACCTCGAAATCGGTGCGGCATACGTGTGCGTATAAAGTCAATATACAACGAGTTTTTGGTCTCTTGTGCATTTTAATTTTTATTTTATATCCACACGTACGAAAACGGACGAGAATGTACGGATATATCTGTACATTTATATATGCGCGTGGAATCATTCGTTGGAAAAGCTCTTTAAAAGGTAGTAAGTGTTGGTTGGAACCAACCTTGTAAGTAGTGGTGGCGTGAAGTTGTGAGATCGTTCACCTTTAATATTCATGTAGAACTACCACAAGGTCGTTTCCTTTTCGCAAAGAAGCACACGATAAAGAGGAACTAACATTGTGTCGGTGCCGTCGTGGTCGTACAATGCTGTACCAATTCGTCTTTGAGAAAGATCCATTATCTTTGTCGCGTTATTGATATTACCAGAGTGTATGGCATCAATTTATTACATGAATGCGACAATCCATCAAACTGTTTAAGATTTATGATTAAGATCCTAATACTTTGCGCGCTAATCAGAGACCGGGGCTGAGATAAACATATATTTGAAGCAGTCAGGTACCTGAAGTAGCGCGCGGAGTGCTAGATTAAAAGCATCATTACACCATCATTTAGAATTGAAGAATTTATTTTACTTTTTTTCCCAATTCAGCTTGAATTCATTTGTTCATTATGATTTTGAACCTGATCCTACTTTAAATTATCCCATGTCTATTGTACTTCATCAGGTGCTCTGGTGAATTGGAAACCCGGCACATGTTGAAGTACATTCAATATGCGGATGATTCTCTTCATTCTTTTTCTATTTGATTTATGTTTGTGCAATTTATAAGTTTAATATATATATATTTATTGTTTAAATTAATTTTTCCTTTTCCCTTAGCTTCTGATACCATAATCGAAACTGGCTAAAAATTATTAGCTGGCATTCTGTATTTTCTTTTTCAACAGGAAATTTCTTCCGCAGGAGCGGCACCAATTTCTTCTGGAATAACGGGAGCGCAGTCCAGCAGACAAATGGTCATGAATATTTTTAATTGTATATTTGTAGAAATAAAGTTTTGAATTGAAAGAGTTTCTAATTTTAATTCAGTTTATTGACAGCAAAAAAAAATCGTACTTATTTAAAAATTAAATGTTTTCTTTCGTTTTTACTTGTTACTGTGTTTTTTCATTAATTAAGTAAATGATATTAATTATTAAATAGGAGAAAACATAGGTAGTTGGATACCCAGTCAGAAATACGCATCGTGCCTAAATCCACTCAAGAAAATTGTATTGCAATCAGTTTAAAAAAGGATCAGAAACTAAGTCCCAGGAGTTGGGCAGCAATCTTGATCACTTTAAATGGAATTATCTTTAAGCTGACACCGATTGAAGTTCTATTTTTTTTTTAGATTTTCCTTGTTTTTGTTTTATCAACATTAGTTTAATAAACATAATAAGAAAATCACTCAACTATTGAACATACAAATAGGTTTTGAATTTGTTTAAATTCTATGGCCGAGTTTGTTACGCATTTTTTGGTGTTAAAAAATTGTTATTCCTTGCTTAAAAATGAAATGCACTTCTGAGGTAAGTAATTTAACATCTGAAACGGATTGAAATGCTGTAGCCATTTTTATAAAATTAATTAATGCCGAGATTCGGAAAGAATAAAGATAGGCAATATTTCACTAAATCAAGTTGAGCCGAGTAAAAATGTTAAACCAAATATTAGAAGAAAATAACACGACTCATTATCTACTACTTTAAAGATATATATATAGGAATTGCTTTGGTTGATGTTCTTAAAGAAATGCTGACTACTTTTGCGTAGCTTCTACTTCTTAAATTGCATTTACAATATTATCTTGACATTTTCTCAATATAAAAGTAGTACTCTTCTATATTTACAATAAAAGGATTAAAAACGAAAAAAGTAACACTCACCTTACTACTTTGTACAATTGATACTACGGGTCCATACAGTAAGGATAGATCCGTCTTCGCCGAATACCGAATGTTAAATTGGACTTCATCTTTGTGTTTGTATAATTACTACCCCATTTTGCGTGATGAGCGTTCACCTCACGTCCTAATGTGTAAATCACATTCGCGATTTCAGCAGCTGAAATCATCTAATATTACCGACTTATCATGATTTTAAACCAAGATCCGTTTACCTTGTACAGCGGTCCGTAGTTTAAAGGCTTGACATCCAGATTTACATTTGACTTTCCGGATGATATTCACTTTCAATATTGTGAGCGCAATTTCCCAGTAATTGAGCACTCCAGCCGCATCAGCACAGCACATCAATTTGATTCCTATGTGGCCGCCAACCGATATTTGAAAATATTCATTGTGGCATGACCTAACTAGCTAAAATATTTCTTACTGGTCGATTTGTCTACAATTTTGGGAAACCGTTTGTGTTTGGAAATAGCGAGAAGATGCCTGCTGATAAGTCAGTGTATAAAATTGATAATTGATTTTAATTGGTAAATTGTTACTTGTATAAAGTTGATCAAACTATTTACAGAAATTGAATTTAAGTGTCGGATGAGTCTGAGCATGTTTCAAATACTTATCAACCCCTTCATTCAGTATGGAAAAAGCAATTGATTTAAATTTAGAAAGAAAGTAAGTACAACCAGAAGAAATGTCTAAAATTATTACAACTATTGATTATAACTTGCAGGAGTGAGCATCGATGATTAAATTACAAAACATTTTTTGTTAGGAACATGAAACCCATCTTTTTTTAACTACAACTTTCCAGAAGCGTTCCTTTCTGTCTTTTACACTATAATAGTTATAAAGTTCAGTAACTAAAGCATGATAAAACGAACAAATAGACTAATGATCAATATTTTCGAGAAAATTCTGTGAAATTTGGTTTCATCAAATTCCGTATCCGAATGACTAACTTGAAGCAGCTCGTTTGAAGCGTACAAATATCTTTGCCTTATCAGGCTAGTTTTTCGACACCCGAATAACCTAACTATACGCTTCAACTAAAGCCGGAACCTCCGATTCGGAATACACTTAGGTCACTTCTTGGTTATTTTATGATAGTCACATTGCAATGCAATAGTCAGTTGGAACTCACACAGCCAAACTACACACACACACACACAACAATTGCTGAAGCTGCAGGGAATGCTGTAAATGCCCTACACCAGATTCGGCATATTTGACAAACCCTTATACAAAGGAAGTTAAATTATTTCTAAGATTAAATTAGGCAACATCGTTAACTTCCTCAACTGCACCTGCACCAGATATTTTTGAAATATACTTGGTCTAATACCGACAAACAGTTTACGTTAATTCATGGTATCTGAAAATCACGAAGCGTTGACGAGCCAAAGCGGTCACCTCTACGCCTCTACGATCTCTGTTCTCTGTCTATAGTTCTCGAAGACATCAATGTACCTTAGATTAACTTAAAGGGGAACTGACAAATAGTTTCTTTCAGAACTGAAAATTATTGCGATCTGCTTTCAAGTTCAAGAACGGGGGATGTTTCGTGTTGTGTGGAAGTGTTATTTTTTTAACAGGAACCGAGTATCATTTAAGTAAGAAAATAATTGATTTTAGAGACTGATTTTTGAAACGAAATTAAGAAGGTTTGCAACTTGGCTTGCGAGAGGCACTTTTTGCCATTATTGAAAACAGAACAGAACAAAGTTTGACTAAAGGTACTCGAATACAAAATCGTTGATGAACAACCTAATATTGAATGACAAGAATTCGAGTCATTGTGGCTTCAAGCTACACCACTCTCGACACTGTCAAGCAGCCAATTCACTTTTTTTATGATTAAAATTATGCTATGAAGTTAAGATGGCTCTATACTAATCGTCTTCTCAATCTCTTAGGATTGGTAGCATAATACAATAACATACGCCACAAGCTCATTCGTTTCCAAAATCCTTTAATATTGCCGTTCTTTAATTAGGTGTCCAATAACATCTGACAGCATATTATTTTGAAATTTTAACGAACTGTCTTTTGTTATGTCGTTTTCCATTGGGCAAAAAGAAGCGTCCGGGAGAGTTCGGAATCGAAAAAATCACTTCTGAAACCGTTCCATTGGCACAAAAAATACTCTTCTGGTGATTCTGAGGAGAGAAATTCGCTTCTCGATTTGAAGTCAGAATCCACTCAAGAAGCACTCATACATGTGTAATTTATGTGTTTTACACAAGCCAGCTGACAGCAGCCGTAGATTATTTTTTGGCGTTTCACCAATACAGTCGTGGATTCAACCAGAAACAGTTTTCTTGTTCCATTGGATTTCAGAATGAGTGAATCCCCGAGTGAAACCAATGGAAAACGACATTAGTAAAGACTGAAATTAGTCCTGAATATACACTTCGCTAAAGGAGATAAGTTGTCGAACTATTTTCAATCCTCGTGTACTTTCAACAGCGACCAGCCATATAATTAAAAAATATATAAGAACAAAACTTACCGGCTCAGGATAATGTATACGACCTGAAGCCAATCTTTATCTGGAACCTAAAATTAGGATATTTTTGTCACATTTGTTTATAAATTCAGTTTTACGTACTTACACTTTGTTGGCATACCGCATCTCTGTTCCTAGCAATTGAGCTAAATTGCTATTTGGATTTTGCGGCAGGGTAGGTAAAATTTCCAATCAATTCACTATTCACTTTAGCACGAATTGCTTTACATTAAACACAACTTTTAAAACAAATTTTTGTAGTTGAAAACAGATATAAAAAAGTATCTGAACCTGAACAAATCGGATCTCGTATTTATCTTTAACATATTTTATTTGCCGTTATTTCCGTCGAGACTTCGTTCAGGCAACAAACATATGAAAAACCTAAGAGTTCTGTTTCATTTTAGCAATTTCGAATTGGAATGCAATAAATGCATTTACTCAGAATATTCTGTTATGCTGTCATTGTTTAATTATTTTTTGGTGTGTATCTGTATATTTCGGTTGTTGCTTTTGATTAAAATACCATCCACATTAGATAAGCAATTTTTTACTCAGCAGTAGTATGTAATCTTATAAATTATAAACAATAGCAGCCCAGTGAATAATTCAATGCAACAAATGTGTCAACAGCAAATACACATTTTCCCTGGTGGACACAATTATAAAATAAATGCCTAGTAGGAACGTTTTCATTAAATCAAACTTCCGTGTAAAAATCTGAAAAGCCCAATCGGCATAAATAGATTCTTTTTCAAACAACGACTTCTCTTAATAAATCTTTCAAACAAACAGTACTAGATTCCCATTTGTTTTTCGCACATCTTTGACATTTGAAAACAACTTTTCATGCTCGATGAAAAAGCTCTTTTATAGCGAAAAAAATAATTGAAAACATTGAATAAGCTTTCGCAAACTGTCAAAAACGTATGACCTATCGAAGAGTTTCTAAGGTCGGTGTCGAAAATTTTGCTTGCGGTTCTCCAAAATTTAATCGGCTTTTAATATAAAATCCCGACACCTACAATTCCAAAGAAAAAGAGACATTTTATTTCTATCGAACGGGCTCCACGAATCAATCGCAAAAATGCTACGAACCATTGCCATCCGCAACGAATCGATTCTCCGAGGAACTCTGTCCAAGGCGGCCAGAACTAGAGTAGCCTTACGCCTCCTTAGTACACAAGCAGCGAGGAAGCAGCAGATTTTCAGGTAAATCAATTCAAACATATCCTTACAAGTTTTAGTGAAATAGTAATTTCAATAATCTTACATCGATGTAAGGTTAGAAGTGTTGTGTAATCTAGTTCGAAAGCATTTTGCTAAAGCTGCGGCAAACGTCAATTGCATTAGTGCGAACCACTGCAAATGCATAAATTCATAACGAATTGCTGGCGTCGACAAGAAGTGTAATTTGGCGCTCTGAAATGAACTGATTTCCTATCAACAAACTACCTCCAAAAGTTCGGGTCAGTCTACTATGTTGGAACTTTTTGTTTATTTATAGTACGAATACGGCAGCAAATTCGTGTTACGATCAAAGCACAGCAAAAGTGGTCATAGTATATTATCGCGTTCACGTATACCCCACATGGGGTTATATGACACATTTATCAATTTGGATTTGGGCAGCGAAGATTGTTTTATTTTTATATACAGTGCATGCTAAATTTTCTGGTGGATTGTGACGTAAGGATAACTATTCAAATGCACCATAGGCACTCTTCGCTGTCCATTTTAAGTAAGAGTGTCCTCGCTCAAATCAAAAGTGTTTGAAGCTGAAATAAAGCAACTGGTCTCAAGAGTTTCAACTCAGATGAAGATTCCTTTTAAGACTATTATTTATTTTGACTGCAAACTAACCACCTTCTGCCTATTGCTATCGCAGACTAACCGACTATGAGTTGAAAAAGCCAAAGCAGGCAACAGCATGGAGTACAAATTACGTGCGTGCCTACAGCAGCCTGCCGCATCACATCAAGGTGACACTGCCCGCCCTCTCACCTACAATGGAACAAGGTACCATAGTTAGCTGGGAGAAGAAAGAAGGCGACAAGTTGAACGAAGGTAAGCGATGACAACTTTCTATCGCTGCAGCTTTAACATATTTTTCTTCTCTTTTGCAACAAGGTGATCTTTTGGCTGAAATTGAAACAGACAAAGCCACGATGGGCTTTGAAACACCAGAAGAAGGTTATTTAGCGAAGATCGTCATAGCGGCTGGAACGAAGGACGTGACCATTGGCAAACTTGTGTGCATCATTGTCGAAAACGAAGCTGATGTTGCTGCCTTTAAAGACTTCAAAGATGACGGATCAGCTGCACCTCCAAAGAAGGCTGATGCACCACCACCACCAGCAGCAGCTCCCGTTGCTGTCGCGCCTCCTGTGGTGGCAGCAGCACCAACTCCATCTGCTCCCATGACCGCTTCAGAACAAAGAGGTGAGAGAGTTTATGCTAGTCCAATGGCAAAGAACTTAGCTGAGGCTCAAAAGCTTAGACTTGAAGGTAAGGTGTGCACTAATGTTTTGAGCTTGCTGGATTCACCTCTGTTTGTTTTGTGTTTGCGTGCAGGAAGGGGTAGTGGAATATTTGGGTCTATAAAGTCCGACGATCTTGCAGGAATGAGTGCCGATGTGGGCGGAGCTGCCCCAGCAAGAGCTGCAGCAGGTCCTGGCGGTTACGTTGATATTCCGGTATCCAACATTCGAGGAGTTATCGCAAAGCGATTGAAGGAATCGAAGCAACAGATTCCACATTACTATCTGTCTGTCGAATGTAATGTGGACAAAGTAAGTTTATTGCGTGTCGATGTTAAGTCCTTGCACTTGAATGCATTTCTTTACAACAGCTTTTGAAGTTGCGTGAGAAGGTCAACAAGAAACTGGAGAAGCAGGGCGTAAAGGTTTCAGTCAACGATTTCATCATCAAAGCAGTTGCCACAGCTTGCCGCAAGGTTCCAGAATCGAACTCTTACTGGATGGACACCGTCATTAGACAGTTAGTATTGCTGATGCTTAGCAACGTAGAAAGCACGCTCATTCTATCGTTTTAGGTTTGACAATGTCGATGTTTCAGTGGCTGTGTCTACAGATCGCGGTCTGATTACTCCAATTGTCTTTGGCGCAGACCGAAAGGGAGTAGTTGACATTTCCAAGGACGTGAAAGCTCTAGCTGCAAAGGCTCGCGATAACAAACTCAAGCCACAGGAATTCCAGGGAGGCACCGTGAGCGTATCCAACTTGGGAATGTTCGGTATGTTGTCAAAACGAGAGTTTTTCTCTACTCATCTAATGTACGCATATTTCAGGTATTAACAACTTCGCTGCCGTAATAAATCCTCCACAATCTTGCATTCTTGCTGTGGGAACGACGTCCAAGAAACTCGTTGTCGATCCATCTAATGTCAAGGGGTAATCTTAACAATTTGATTCTCACTCTACCTGACTAACGTTTACCTTTCTAACAGCTTTAAGGAAATCAATGTTCTGGCAGTTACACTGAGCGCAGATCACAGGACTGTTGATGGTGCCGTTGGTGCCAAATGGCTGCAGCATTTCCAAGAGTTCATGGAAGATCCAGCATCAATGATATTGTAAATAGCCGACCATGCGACTGTCGACCCATTGTTAAGTTATTCTGTTGAATAGTCTATAAATTTCCCATTGAAATTTTTTATTGGCGAACTGATGAATTTGATTATACTTGCTGGTTAATATTATTTTGTTTCATTTAAAATCTATCTCGGCAGTCATCTCTGTTTTAAATGAATCGCTAAGGGATTAAAAAAATATATAAATAAATTTAGTTATATTTGATTGAGAGTTAACTGAGCGTCCCTTACAGTAAATGTAATGAATAAAATAAATTGATATTTATTACAAAACAAATCGAGAACATTTTTCATGGCTGCTTTTATTGGCTGAAGTTTGTTTCACTCTGTCTGGCATACCATACTGCCGCGACACCACAAACTCATGCAACTTGTAGCCCCTGGTTCAGTTGTTCAGGAGGGCAACTATGTAATCCGATTCTACTTTCGATTCTATTCGTAAGTTGTTTCGATTCTTTCAAACAAAAATGTTCTATTTGAAAACTATTTGAATTAAATAGTTGGCCCCAGCTCCGATATTCCCCAGCAGTTCCTCCCAGATAAAGGACGGCCTTTTTGTAGATGGGGACAGTTTGAGCTGATACTGCAGTCAACAGAGATGCTTACTTCCATTCGTACATAGTTAAGAATGCGATTTATCAAAAGCATAACCTCTCTATTTCTGTTTCGCTTGTTAAGCATCAGAGCGGTATGTCTTAGCATCCAGCGGCACGGCTACCCGGCACTTCTAAGCATCGTTCACATTTTCCCAACTCCCAGCGCTACGGCTGAAAGACAGATAGCATACAGATTCGTAAATGTTTGTAAGGTTTCGTCAAATTAAGTCAAACTCTGTTACCGTACGCAAAAGTTGTTCTGAGAAAGACCCTAGCACTAACAACTCTGCTTTGCTTACTTCAATAAAATAATCTATTGTGACCTACAAACCGACCAAATATTCACACTACGGCAGATCCTGGAGAAAACCCAACAAGTCCAAATCGATACCCATCATCTGTTCATCGATTTTAAGGCCGCATATGACAGCATTTATAGAGACGAGGTATACAGAGCCATGTCTGGTTTTGGCATCCCTGCCAAACTCGTCAGATTGTGCAGAATGACGATGGAGAACGCTCGCTGCTCCATAAAGGTCGGAAACAATCTCACCGAGACCTTTGATATCAGAAAAGGATTTAGACAGGGCGATGCGCTGTCATGTCATCATGTGACTTCTTTAACATCATTCTTGAGAAAATTGTGCGCAACTCACAAGCCAACACCAGAGGCACAATTTTCCATAAGTCTGTGCAACTGCTTGCATACGCGGACGATATTGACATTATTGGCAGAACACAGCGAGCTGTCACTGGCGCGTTTGCAAGTATTAGTAAGGAAGCGGCAAGAATGGGTTTAGTGGTGAATGAGGGCAAAACAAAATATATGCTGTCAACAAGAAGGGACACACAACATCGACGAATCGGACAGAACGTCACAGTAGACAGCTATAATTTTGAGGTAGTTAGGGACTTTGTCTACCTCGGCTCCGCTATGAACTCGGACAACGACATCAGCGCTGAGGTTAAACGTAGAATTACTCTTGCCAGTCGCTGTTTCTTTGGGCTAAGAAGGCAATTGAGTAGCAAAGCTCTCTCTCGAACAACTTAAGTGACCATTTATAAGACCCTAGGTGGCGCGCACAAGTGGAAGAAGACCTCAACCAACTTGGAGTGCGCAACGCGTATTGGTTGAGGTCCAGGTCCACCCCGGACTGTAGCGCCACCTTAAGTAAGTAAGAAAGTAAGTATTGTGACCTACAACATATTTGGGGTGAAAGTTTAAAATGGTTTTCAGTAAGGCTCCAATTTTTGTGCATATATCTGGCATTGGTATACTCTTGCAAAGTAAAACTAATTAAACCTAGAATTAAAAACCTAACAAACACAGAAATTCCCCCGCTGGCTGTTTTGTAAAGAGTTTTGAAGAGTTTGTTTTCTTTAAAGACAATCCGCGATACTAATAATCGTTTTTAGTGTTCAAGATAAATTTTTCGAACTCACAATGGCGAAACTGTTCATACAAAATCGCATATTGTGACCTGCAAAATATGTAAGTTTAAGGTTAAAAATGATTATTAGTAAGCCGCAATTAACACTTAGCTAATTTGACGCAAAAAGTATGGAAAAAGACCTGTTAGGAATCGAAGCTCTAAATAAGTCTGATGGAAAATTAGCAACAAATTCGCTCTAACAACAAGACGGTGTAAAAATAGCAAATAAACAACGCGTGTAAGGTAAACAATAGCATTTATTCTTAAGCTAATACCTAAAATGTAAATGTAAATAGAAAAATAATATGTTAACACTTAAGGTACTAAAATCTAGTTATAATTGATCATGTCGGGCAGTAGAGACAAAACAACCTTTTCCAAAATTAAATCCGTTCATGAAATGACTTTTACTACATGTAATATGAACGGACCCATTGAACTACATTTTACCACTTGGCCGGTCCCAGCTCAGACCACTCGGCAATAAAGTCTTGGTGCTTATCAACAGCTGGATACCAGTCCTTGCCGTCATAGTCAATTTTAGGCAGCTGACCGCCATAGTTCGCTGGTAGAATCTCAGGCGATAAGAACTTTTGCAGAGATTTCATGTCGCTGCCATGGAAGTGCATCTGCAAGAAAATTACAAATAAATTCATTAAAAGTCCCTTTACTAAAAACCAGTTGAGACGACTTACCCTCTTGTTGAGCTTCTCGCGGACAAATGGCTTGAACAGTGACCAAACCAGCTTGAAAATAAACGGTTGCTTCACAAAGTGCACCTCCTTCATGCGCAACGGCATCGCATCCTGAATGAATGTCAGCAGGCGTTTCGAGAAACTTGGAGATAGAGCCTTGATTTGTTTCATGGACAGGCCTTCAAAGTCCATTATGACTACAACACCTCGGATTTGTGTCTCTGGTTCCAACTGAGCTGCCAGATGGACGGCATAGAGCATTTGAAACATCTCGTCCGATGTGATGTAGGATGGATCCCAGATACCGCCGGCATTCACAATAAGGACACGACGTCCCAACTGATCGCAGTTCTTCAAAACAGTCACTATGTTTCCCTTGATGAATTTCTCCTTCAGTTGTTCCATTTGGAGTCCATGGAGGAGTTTGGCGTTTTCCTTTCGGAACTCGGCAACCGTTTTCATCTGTGGAAAAAGTTTAAATTATGTTTTATTATATGTAGGTACGAGGATGTGTAGCGGCACGGGACGTTTGTGCTTATGGCCCAATAAAAAATAAATTATCTAAACGGTTTTATATGACCGATAGTGTCGTTGATAAACGCGGTAGTTGTGTCCAACCACAATTGGGCTTATCAACGCACATTCTACTGCATTTCGGCGTAATAAAGCAGTAAAAACGATTAACTTTGGTCAAAGGTTATTATTTTTGTCTTGTGGCGGTAAAGGTGCCACGCAATCTTAGGTGTACTTGCATGTTGTGTTGCAAGTACGACTTGGCTTGAACCCGTTGACCAGTTACCAGAGAAACTATTGCGTTGCTTCTTCGCTTTTAACATCAAGCGATGCTTTGCAAGTCGCTCTTATCAGCACCATTTTCGTGCTGTTCTCCCCGAGCGAATAGTGTGATCTGCATCTGTTTCTGGTGATACACATAGACACAGCTCAAGCAGATAAGCACCCGTAGCAACGGTCAACGGTCCCGATCTAAAAATAGTGATTGCTCTTATTTCTGATTCTCACCTTTTCGAGGGCACTTTTTGGATAAAAATGACAGGCTCTGAGGAAGATCAACAGGAACTCGTCATCGTCCTTGAAGTTAATTTCCGGGCAAGCCCGTAACAACTCGCGCAGTTCCTTGATAGCTGCCTCTCGCACCTCAGGCGTTTCACGCAACTCCGTCTCCGCAATTTCCAAAGATGACGGATCAGTATATCCAATACGAATGTTGAAGGCTGGGTTGCTGTTCTCCATGCTGAAAGAATACACAATACACAATATTAAGACCCTACTAAGCCAAACTGATCCTTTTATCAGACTGTCGACGATGGTTTTTTGAAATGATTGCGCTTGATTTCACAAAATTACACGATAATCGCGAATAGTTTAAGCGTGCGTGCGTTTAATGTTGTTTGGCTGCAACTTACATTTATTTGTTTTAAAATAATTTTCCGCTTCTACAAAATTGTTAAAGACAAAACGTCTCCAAGCACGACTTTTCACTGAGGAGCTCTCGTGCCGACTGTGAAATTACCTACTCAAAACTGGAGTGATTATAAACTTTGGTGGCAACGACAAATGCGACTCTGGCCACAGCTATCGCTGGAAGTGTTCGTTATGGTTAAATAAAAATCATATACATTGAAAACATTGCGATACTGATATGGTACTTCTGTTTTGTGTGTTTTCAGGGAGCTACATATATCTCTGGGTTTGAACTTTGTCAAAAATGTTAAACGCATACTTTTCTATAACTTTGCTGGGTTGTTGTATAGATTAAATTATATCAGAAGCGAGGAATTACCACGACGCCAAGTGGAGCTATACGATGCAGTTGGAGTTGGGTTGCTGAATGGTTTCTCTGGAAGGATGTCACACCGAACCACGGTCTCTTTGTAAAATATTTGGTATTGAACAATACTTACGTCTGAAATAAGTTTTTATTTCCTCACTTTTTTCACTGAAATATTCAAAGTTGTATACCTACCTACCTAAAAGTGGTAAAAATGTTCTCCGCAGGATGCAAATAAAAGAACTGGAAACAGTCTGACACCCCGGCGGTGTAATCCTCTGGTGGCCAACTATGTAATTCGATTCTACTTCCCATTCCATTCGAAAGTTGTCCCGATTCTACTTTCAAATAGAACAGTTCTCTGTTCCGATTCTACTTTCAAAGAGAACTGTTCTATTTGAAAGTAGAATCGGGACAACTTTCGAACAGAATCGGAAGTAGAATCGAATTACATAAGGGGTGTTCCTTTACTTTTGTAGTAAAAATGGAAAAGACTGTCAAAATGACGGCGGAGGGGATGAATTCTCTCTCAGATAGAGAAACTACCGCAAAAGCTAAGGAACGCTTTTGTAGTAACCTGTGAAAAATGACAGATAGTTCACCCACCAAAATGCCAAATAGAACAACAAATTTAAATCAGCTGTCAGTTTTCAGACGACTGACAGTTGTTTCAGTTCTTACGCAAAGAAATTTGTTGAGTTAAAACTAGTAAGAGGGGAAATAACTTGCTCTCTCGAAGCCGCTCTCTTTTACGAATTTTTCGAGTTGAGGAACGACAATTGAGTAAAATGCGTAAGAATTTGTAAAAATTCGTAAGATTTAAAAGTAAAGGAACAGACCTATAGTTGGCCCCCTGATCATTTGATTTTAATGGCTGATTGCATTTGAAATTTGCTCCGTCAATTTCCGTATCCGTTCGCAGAACTTTATAGGTATAAATCTTATAAATAGAACTTCCCTCCTCATACGAAATCCCCTAAAAGTTCAAGACAGACCTTTGAAACCTCTTAAATGCCAATTGACTAATTAATTTTTGTGTGTTATTTTGCAACGTCGGAACTTTGGCCACAATTGTTTGACGTAAATTTATAGCTGCAACTTTTATTACCTTTAGGTTGAAGTTAGGTTGAAGTGGCTGTCGGTTAGCTTACACACTTATGCCATTAAAAGGTCCCTTGTGATTACCTTTACTCAATTTGGAGCTGGAAATGTGCTTTTCTTTCTTTCAGGTATCTCCTAGATGATATAAATCGATGTCTGATCTTCGATTGCGCGTATATGAAACACGTCTTCAACATAACCAAATCTGTTAATCTTCTAAAGCAAAACTCTTTTACGTCATCTGAATACAATCGACAAGTGTAACTGTACAAATATGATTGATAATTTGATTTAGTGCACATACATCCGATCGCTTCGAGCTCACACAAGTGTGCATCTTATCCTTATCAGTTTTTCACTCACACATACGTATCGTGGGTGAAACATTGCTTGAAACAATCATTGCCCTGGCTAATCAGAAGAATTCAAGTGTTGTTTGTTGTCGATCGAATTTCAAAATTGATAAATTCGATGTTTATACCCCGCACCGCTGTTGTTAAGACGCACTGCAATAGGATATACCAACTTTGCTCGTATCAAATGCGATAGCAACCTGTTATCGAACTATATGCCAGGCAAAGTCCAAGTTTATCGTCTTCTGTCAAGACAATTTTATTGACAAAATGCGACAGCTGATAGTTAGACGATTTTCACTCAGAATTCGAATTTTGAACTTATTCAAGGACGAAATTTGAACAGTTTGATCATCGATTGTTCGTACCGCTGACAATGAAAAGAAGGATCTCCTGCTGGATGCGTAGATTATGCGCCCAAAAAAAGAGGTTTCTTCACCCACTGCAAAATGATGTTATCGGTGGGGTTTTTTCCTGATAATGGACATTGGACCCTTCGATTCATACACGCATAGTTCACACGAGCGTTCTTTATTGTGTGGGAGCCTTTTGATCCATGCATACATAGTTCCGATCGAAGAAAGAATAATAAATATTAAAGTGCCGAAAGTAAAAGTGTCTTCTCTTTCCACAGCAACTGCGTGTAGAACAAAGGTCGTATCGCACAGGCCTATATATTCGTTAAAAATGTAGTAACTCCGATCAAAGTTCAAAACATTGTGATGGTGATTCAGAACAACACTAGTATGGATATGGAGTGACGACGAGGTGCAGACGTGTTGCGGACAAAGACATTGTTTGTTGACGTTTAAACATGCACTTTGATATCAGCTGATGTGCCATGTACTGTATTGCATTGTTGTTAACACATTTCGCACTTCATTAATTATTCTTTCGTATGTATGGCTTCATTTGTAAAATGTAAACAAACTCAAGCGAAATGCTATTTATAAGCGAGCCCACAGATATGCTATAATATGTTTGTACAAGCGATTTCTATTACATAAATCTGGGATGACACTGTGCAGAGGAGTTGGGACGAGACTTTACGGAAAGGAGTTCGCCGTTTATAGCTATTAAAATAAATCGCCAATACTGAATCGTTAATACTGTTTTAAGATTAATCGTGATAACTTATTTGCCAAAACAATAACTTGAAATGCTGCAGCACATTAAAAGCTGGGGTTGAATTACCGCATCCGTGATAGAGTAATACGTGACTGAATTTGTTATTGTTTTGCATGTAAAATCAACAAAATTCAGTGACGTATTGCTCCCTCACGGGTGCGGTAATTCGACCCCTGATTTAGCGTATAGGTATACAAATAAATACCATCAGCTTTTGTGGCCTTGACCCTTTGTGGATAAGCTTAGCACTCTGGGTTAGTTGAAGTTGGAGTTGATGTTTCTTCGTGGAGGAGTGTTTTAGTGTTCAATGGCGCAGCATGTCCTAGCCATCTTAGGCGACTGATTCTGACTCTGTGTAAAATCTAAATCACGTCAACGTATAAACGGGACTGAAAATCATTCAAAAATGTTGTTCGTACTAAAACGTTCAAGGATATACACATGTTCATCGGCTTTCGCTAATGCTTCTGTGACGGAGTGGAATGATTAGGGTATTTTATACACCCACCTTTGACAAGGACTGTACAATCCAATAGCTTTCGTAGGCCAAAAAAACAGCAAGTGGCAAGCGTTTATAGCGGATACCTTTCACGAACAATTTTTCTTTTTTAAATTACAGTGAAAGTCACTTATAACGACCTCGCTTATAACGACCAGTTGCTTATAACGTCCACTTTCAATTCATTTGGTTGGTTCATTATATTTTAAGCTAATTTACCGTCGTATATAACGTCGGCGACTCGTCGTATATAACAAAATGTTGGATATAACGACCAATTTTTCGGAAAAAATTGATCCTTGTCGTCGGTTATAACAACGGAATGAGGGAAAATTTAAAAAAAAATTGTCTGTTAAATATTATGGCAGTTTATTTGATGTTTCGCCTTGAAAGCTGCTTTTAAATTAGTTGTGGTTCGCGTCTTTAACAAAAAAGTTAGCATTTTATGTAATTTTGTCTAATTTATTCCTAAATATTTGTGGAAGCCAGATATGGCAGGCGGATATAGCGACCGCCGGTTATAACGACCTCATTTCATTGGTCCCTCCATCGTCGTTATAAGCGACTTCTACTGTATCTCTTTTACACTTAAAGAAATGGAAGCGATATCAAAATTGCATTGATTTCCTGCCCCTAAATACACCATAAATAACGTATATCCCAGTTATAAAATAAGAATTATATCAGATAATGACTCCAAATTAAGTTACAAAAATGCGGAAATAATCCTACGACGTAAATAGTGTCTTAACTTAGAATCTGCAAGATGTATAGGGTCTTTCGTAAGCCGTCTTTGCATTCGATAACTTATAAACGACTGATTTCATTCGATTCAAGTTTGCATTGTTATGTCAAAATATCTACATTAATTGCTGAACGTGGGCAGTGGATGGATCATGTGACACAAATGAGTCAATTTGTTTCTTATCAACAAATCGTCAGCTACAAAGTGTTTTATTGTTTTCCCTGTCGTTGATAACCCCAATTAAGTTAAAGTGAAAAAGAAGACAAATCAAAATAAAACAATGCATGTAATAAATATTGTGGCATTTAATTCTTATTAGAGCTTATCAGGTAATAAAACACGGCAATCATCTCATAGTCCATCCAGTTTTAGGACACGGAAATATTGGCAGAATGCCAGCAGATTTATACAAGTTTACAAACCAGACTGACTGATTTTACCCTTTTTGCCCATGTCTCACGTCAACTGAAAAGGTTTATTCCTTTACTTCTGTAGTAAG
Source organism: Cheilosia pagana (assembly GCA_936431705.1). NCBI lineage: Eukaryota > Metazoa > Arthropoda > Insecta > Diptera > Syrphidae > Cheilosia > Cheilosia pagana. The sequence goes on along the minus strand of OW386170.1, from coordinate 50,783,283 downwards.
AGTGGAAATGACTGTTAAAATGACAGTTGTGGAGATAAGATTCACGAAAAGTTAGGGAACGCTTTTGAAGTAAAGCCTGGTACGCTGTTCGAGTGAAATCCAAATTTTCATACAAATTTTACACTGCGAAATGTCAAAATGAACTTTTCAAGGGAAAATTTCACCAGGCAGTACTCTGTTGAAGTGAAAAATAATTGTTCAAAAAGTGATATGTAGAGGGCGTTACTTGCTATTTCACTTGGTTTTTATTGTCCGTCGCATTAAATTTTTGACATTTCGGCGTGAAAATTTCACTTTCAATTTCACAGCAATTTCTTGGAGAGGAGTGAAAATTTCACTTCACTTGAACAGCGTACCAGCCTTTACAGCAAAAACGAATTTAGTCGCCACTTTCCTAAAAAGTTTATTCAAAAATTTAAATGAACGAACAATGTAAAGCCTATAAAAAGCTACGTTCTGAACGAATGAACGCGAATAAATGTATTCCCAATTAGGTATTTGTTTTGCTCCCTCTTTATACCATTTTAATAAAAAAAGGGGCAACAACTTTTAAATCATCTGTCAACTGTCAGGCAGGTGACTGATCACTTTTCAAATTGGGCACATTCAGAAACTTGGTTTGAGTCGACAAGATTGGTCTGGACTAGATGTAGCCTGAACGCAAAAACTATATTGGTCGGGAACGTCACTTTTCCTACCTCAGCCACATATGCGAACTGTCAACTTAGTAGTCAGTCACGAATATCTTGAGTAGATTCGTCGGCTACCCCTCCATAAACATCAACTGACACAGCTGCCCATGTGACCAATTTAGGCCAATCAAAACTGATATATTACATCAAGTCAGCTGTCAGATTTACTAAAGCGTTTTCGATTGAAGAAAAGATTGCCTTTTCTATGAAAGGAGCAAATCTAGAAGTGCTATTTCTATGTTTTCCATGTTTCATTGAAAAAGAAAGTGCAATTCCAGATCAATTCTTAACACGAAAGAAGCGTCCGGAATATTTTTAAATAATTGCCCTGAACTCACCAACACGCGCATGCAAAAATGGCAGATTGAAAAGTTTGTTGTGCAATTAGAAACAAATTTTGCGCTATTCGATCAGAAAATGCCAAATTATTAGTCAAATGTAAACTTTAATTGAAATATATTGTTTTGGCCCATTAAAAAACTCATATTTAATGTAGAAATCAAAGAAAAATTAGCAACAGAAAAACAAATTTCACATATCGTCGTGTATATGAAAAAACCGCACAACTGACATTTTTTCAAAAATCCACTTTTTGCTTTCAACGTCATCTACTAGTCAAAATCCATATTTAAAAATTTTATTTACGGTGGTGACATCTATTTTTCAGTGAAAAAATGGATTTTGAAATACCACACAAATGCACCCATATCACTTTTTTTTGGAAATTTGACACATCTGACGTGTGTTTTGTTTTACTTGAAATTTGAAATTCTTAGGCAGAAAACAGTTTTTGGCTTCTCCTGAACAATTTATAAAATGTCAGTTGTGCGGTTTTCTCATATACACGACGATATATGTCTACCACTATTGCAAAAGTGCTCCAACGAATTCGATTGAAAAGAGCAATTCTGAATTTCGGGGCAAGTCTCTCTGATCTTATATAAAAAAACGCCATAAGCTACATACTTGAACGTCCCCATTCAAAGTACAAGAAATTTTTTGAGAAAAGACTAGCAAGGGACGGCATTGAGTAAGGAATAAGTAAAAATTCGTAAAATTTAAAAGTAAAGCAACAGACCCAATGAGTCAACATCTACGCGCCTTAACGAGATAACTCCAGAAATTCAGGTTTAAAAAAAAAACAAGACTCGCTTTCCGAAAAACTAGAAAAACTCCTTAATTCTGGCAGTTGCCTATGACACTTCAAACCGTCTCCCTCTTTCAACCACCTACAGCGAACCCAAAATAATTACTACACGTGATGTCGACAAATTGTCTGCCACGCAAGAAGACGTCACCCAAATGATTCAAATTACCATATGCACTGTCGTTTGCATTAAATGCAATTATTTCCGTGTGACAATGACATAACACTGGCTGACCACTAAATTAGTCGCAAACTCATCGCAATCTAGTCAACAACAGGTGTCTATACACAATGACATTCAATTTAGAATTTGTCTTAAGTTATTGTAAATTTGCATAACACGTCCGAAATTATAACAGACTCCCATTATACCTTCAAACCCATACCAATGGCCAAAACTGGATTGCGCGCATAAATGATCTGCGACCGTAATAGCCAAATTCAGCTGAGTTGCCACTTATTACGTTTGCCAACACCGAGTGAACTTGGTAATAAGCAATTGCATTTTTATTGAACTTGCACGCTGGCTAAGCCCATTCGCAAAAAAGCTCCGCGCACCGAAAACGCACTCAAGCTCAACAACAATTAACAAGCCTTGCTTAGCGCGTCAAGCTTTCGCCCAGATGATTGCAAAGCCACATTTTTCGACTTTGGCAAAATTTCCATATTCCAGTCCGGCTGCAGAATATAGCAAGAGCTCTTAGTAATACCTAAAGTCAGTTACTTGAGTGCTCTTATAGCGAACAGTCGCTAGCTGTGTTCGATTAGTAATTCGTGGTTAAAAATTCAGAATTTTTGTTTAGTGACTTTTTGCATTTGTGTACCTAGAGTATTTTTGCAATTGAAGCGAGTTCGTCTAAGTAAGTAAACAAAAGAGTTGTGCAATACGCTTCAAAGTGTGCGTGTGTGGAATTAATGCGTTACATCGTTACATGCTGTTTTGCAAGGCCGCCATTAGGCACAGCAAAAGATGCCAGTTAAAAATGTTAATTTGATTCTCTCTCTTGCTACCAAATTTGAAATGCGAGAATCCGCGTTTATAGGCCTCGCTTGGAGACAATCGCGCCAGCTTTGTACTTGTGTGATTCTGTGAATATGGTAATGGCCCAACGCTCAAGTCGCAATACCAAATTTTTTCAAGGTTAACCTGTCTGAAAAAGAAAGACGTCTCAGCTCTCAGTGTACCTATAGATGTGTGTCGTAAAAATATGCAATCAAGCCGCTCACAGTGCTAATTAATTCTAGGCACTCGAAGCGATATATCTACCTATATTTATAATGAAGGAGGCAAGCGCGTCGCCGTATTTTGTTTGGTGCGGTATGCTGAGCCAAAGAATTCATTGACCATTCGAACGATTTAACTGAGTGAACCTTGGACACAAACATACGTGGAGTGAATCAATACACGAAATGTAATGCAGGTCATTGGCAACGTAATTATTCGTATTGGCCCCCCCGCCTGTGTCTGCACTAATGACACATTAGCAATTGAAGCCGCGGCGAACAAACGTAAATTTGGTTTCGATTTCGGACACTGAGTCCTTCACTTATTCAATTCGCCGAGGGATTATAGACTGTGACTAAGCCGCATTTGCGAGTGGGCCGAATTTCGTGCGAAGCCTTGCTGACTGTAGACCTTCGGTGAATGTATGGATTATGTTAAAGAAGCGGTACGCTAAGTTGTGCAGCGCATACAATATTTAATTATATCTCTTAGTCAATCGTTGACCTTTTTCAAAATGTACTGGCTCTTTAAGCGCACGACATTCCGCTATAGGTCAGTAGGTCGCCGGTGTCAGCATACTTCGGTGTGCGTGCATTTGTAACAACCTGGGAAGTTTGCACTTCATGGCCACGCCAAAGGTCATTTGGAAACCATATACTTGATTGCGGCCAATAAAGCTGTCAAACTCCGCGAGGCTGTGCAATTATTTTAAGAGATCACTGCCTTATGCAAGGCATGCTAAGTGCTCTCGTTACATTCAATTAATAGCACGCACTCGATGTCTCAGTCTCAGCTATCAGTCTCCTCAGTGCGGGGGATTCTGCGACACACCTTGACTTGGTTGTGATCTTTGCGCGCAGATCTACAGCCAGCTGGCAACAACAAACCCGCTGAATACGAAAAGACAAAAACCACCTGTGAAGTTCGGCACAAAGCATGACGCCAATTGTGCAACAGACTATTGCTGCTCGGCGTCTATTCTCTGTTCAGCGTCTAAGATGTTTGTTAACACCTGGTTGCGCTAGACTAGCCGCAATTGCAAATTTTCCGTTGCACAATCAGTTTCGAGTGCAATTGATTTTCACACCAGAAGAAGTTATATTCAACTCTCAACTGAATCATCTTTGAGGAAGTTAACGTTTCCTCTTCGAACATTGAACGGCCGTGACTTTGTTCATTTGTGCTTTGTAGTGTGCTTTGCTTTTGGATATACCTACGTAGGTACAGTATGTACACAGATACACATGGGTGCGGGACACAACTTATGAATACGATTTGAATCGATGCTGATTCAAGGTGAACTGAATCAGTTAATGGTAATTTCGGTTTTTAGGTCTTTCGAAGATAGCCTTTTGTCGTACAGGCTATCACCAACGGAAGTCGGCAACGTGAACAATTCGCAAATTGGTAAATAGATTACCTTTGTTTAGTCCAAGTGGGGAGGTATGGTGCCTGGTTGGCTGCGCATGCATCAAGCTGTATAGCTGATGCTGAAATTGAGGCCATTGGAAATAGATTTAAGCGTCTAAGAGTTCGTATTTATTATTCAACTTATTCAGGCCTACGATCGTTTTACGATTACCTACTTGTCTAAACGTACGTGTGTCGGCTTAAAACGTGTTTGGCCGACTGTTTAGGTTTGTGCGACATTGAAGTTTATTAACACTTGTAGGTACGGCTTTACGACGCTCATTTTCGGCGATCATAATCGTTAGATATGCCATCACAAGGCAAAGTACTTGTATGTTTGACCGCGATTATAAATATTGTAGAGAATCGGTCTTGAAGTTGAACTAGTATGAGAAACGTAAACAAAGTTAAGAATTTGTTTCCTTGGCTTATGGCAGCTAATTGTAACCTATAATTATATAGGCAAGCATGGAACAGCTTTTCAGCTGTAGCTACATTAAGACTTGTCTTTCCAAAGCACCGCGGTCTTTGAGGTTGGCATTTTGAGCTATAGACTGATATAGAATATGCATATATGAAGGGATACAAGGTGTTCAAGCTGTTGGAGCTGGTAACCATGGACTTAACCACATTTTTTCTTAAAATACAGATGGGGAAAAGCCGCAGTGTATTCAAAGTAAAGCTCCACGCTATTGAAGAAGCTTCTATGTTATACTCCTAAGTATACATTCAGGTATAAACCTATATGAAAGTGCAGCCCTTTTTACTTTTATTAATTGCTAATAGCATCATAAATAAATAAATAATTATTTTGGCGTGACAGTTCTTTAGGACTCAAGGCCTAGCTTCTCACAACCATTCGCTTTGTGTGTTTTAAATTTTTGGGACGAATGGAAGGGATCTGCAATTTTACGCCGAGTCCAAGCGGCTAATTGAGAAGCTCTTTCATGACAGTTTTACTCTCGGATGTTTGTCAGACGTTTGCGAGAGGTGGCGCAGTGGAAAAAAACCTTAAGATTTAATTTGGTTCTTTCGGGACTCGAACCGATGACCCCTCGCTTAGTAGTCCAAAACACTAACCACTGAGCTACTGCGCCGTTTTGTTGATAGCATTATCTACTTTATAAAGAGGGTACAAATAAGCTTCAAGTTTAAACACATTTTTGATTCTATTGTTGAATAAATCTTTAAAGATATTCTTTTCCTCTTGGAATGCAACAATCTGTACTCTCCAGTTCTTTTACCAAGCCCATCTTCTTTCTAAATTATAGGGGCTTAAGCGTGCACTTTACCTACTTTTATGCACAAGGGCATAAATTGGGCCTACATTAAAGTTTGTTGAAATGGATACCAGAATTCCATCGAACATTTTCAAAGACAGTTCCGGTTTTACAATTCCAAAATGTGATTGGTCTGGAAGAGACGCAAAAACTAGAATGGTCGGGCACGTCACTTTTACTACGTCAGCCACATATGCGAACTGTCAACTTAGTAGTCAGTCACGAATTTCTTGACTAGATTCGTCGGCTACCCCTCCATAAACGTCAACTGACAAAGCTGCCCACGTGACCAATCTAGGCCAATCAAAACTGAGACACATTAAGTCAGTCAGCTGTCAGACTTACTAAACTAGATACTTCAACGTCCCCATTGTCGCTTGTTTTGTTTTGTCCAGCGGAAAGGTATCGTATCTCTATTCGCTACAACTTGAAATGAAACCCATTCGACCATACAACATTTCGGCCTTGTTTCCGGAAGTAAACAAAAAACATGTTTTTCTTACCGTGCTCTTGAAACTCGAAGCCCACTCTTTAAGTACTATGGGCAACAAATACCGATGTAGATTATCTTCTCAAGTTTGTTCCAGTTCGTCTCTTCTGGAAGTTATTTATCAGTAGAAGCATACTCGAAGAAGAAAGCATACTGCACCCAATGGCGAGTAGGGTGATAAGAAAGTTGCGGACGCAGAAAGTACACACTGTACACTGATTTGTATGCAAACATTGTCCCATAAGTTCTTCGATATGCTTGGCAGGTTTGAGTCATCTTTGTTTTACTTAACCTATACTCAGATGACTCATTTACGTCTTGAAATACAACACTTTAAAACTATTTCTCATTGCAGGTTCGAAAAAAATAAAAACATGAGCCCTCCAGAAGCAACGAGTCTCAAGTTTGACAACAATCAGCTACCTTTCATTGATTTGGGCAATGCGGTCATTCGCCTGGAAAAGGAGGTCCCACCACAGTGGGTATTGGACAAGGCACGCGACGAACTTCGCGAGACTCCAGAAGTTGTTGAAAAGGCAATTAAGGATTTGCGAGAATTGATTCAGAGTAAGTACAAATGATAGTATTCAAACTGACAGCCAACAGATCAGTAGTATGATTGTGCTTCAAAGCACGTTCTTGTTAAAGTCATCATGTTGATTAGTGATGCGCTATATACGAATTACAATACTACTTTTGCATCGGTAATGAGATTTATTTTATTAAAAACTTGTTTTAGAGAGCGATTAAGTAACTCGAAGTATTGGTTGCAGAAGCCCGTCTAATCCATCCGGTTATGCATTTTAACTGTTCAAGGCGCATATACAGACTGGGATTAAACTGTAGGTTCTCGAAACAAGTATGAGTTCGAATACAGAACCGAATTTTATTATCCTTTTTCGTTGCCAAAGGTCACTTGAAAGGGGAGCTGTTTTTTTAAAGAATAACATCCATCTGAAAGTGAATTTTAAAGATTTTTATTGACAGTTTTACGGGGAATGATTTTGCATTCTTGCTTGATAACAAGCTGACTTTTGATCAAGAACATATTACAATAGTTAATTAGCTTGAATGCTTACAACAGCCTTTAATTATCTGTTTTTGAAATGCAGTACAAATTTATTCAACTGATAGAGACCGGCTGGTACGCTGTTCGAGTGAAGTAAAATTTTAACTCCTCTCCAAAAAGTGCTGTGAAATTGAAAGCCGAAATGTCAAAAATTTAATGCGACGGGACAAAAAAGCCCAGTGAAATTGCTTAATAACGCCCCCTACAAATCACTTTTTGAACAACTACATATTTTTCATTTCAACAACGTACTGCCTAGTGAAAACTTCACGTGGAAAGTTCATTTTGACAATTCGCGGTGGAAGATTTGTTTGAAAAATTGGATTTCACGTGAACTGCATACCAGCCTTATTCATCTAGGTGCAGTGTCATGAATATATGTAAACTTCTGTGACTGCGTCTCAATCCTGAGCATTTCTAGCACCAAAAATGGCGATTTCTACAAAGGGTTTGTGTGTTATTTTCCTCAATTGCTGTCTTTTTCAATTGATTATTGAACTGCTCCCGTCTTACTTATGAACTCGTTTGTTCTAAAAACTCATTTTCCTTTCATTCTACACGTCTGTCAATAAATCATTGAGATGAGCCACAGCAGGTGCGCATTCTTATTTTGCCTTTAAAATTGCACCCCCTTATTGATAAACGAATGTGCACAAGTTAGTTTGCTAGCAGACGTCAGTTAACATACAAAAAATTGACATAACTGCTGGGTAACAAGTTAATAACTTTAACACAGCCTTTATTAAGACGGGGGTTAGTTTTGAACTGTATATCAGAGCTTAAGAAGATTCATTTGCTTCGTAGTCCTTAAGGCTTTGTCAACCCGACTAAATCAGTTCAGTAGTCAGGCGGTTTTACCCCGCCTGCTTGGCTTGGCCGGATGACACATCGCCACTAAAGTTGTTCTCCAAAATGTCGATGCTGTTTAATTTATTGAAATGGCTCTGCGTTTGTGCATAATATCAGCGACTGCAGGTCCCAAGGTCAAGTTTGACTGGTTTTTTATAACTGAAATTAGAGGAAAAAACTTTATCTGATTTAATCATGTCAAATGAATTGCATAAATGTTAATGGGTGAATAATAATAATATATTTTTTGCAAGAAGGAGGAAGTAAACCGCAAATTATGTAAAAAGGTTATAGGAGGAAAGTTGAAATAAATTTTTTTTATTTTAACACAACTTTATACAATTTATACAATACTTATAGCAGTGAATTAAAATAGGTACTGGTGAATAGCAACAACAACCAAGAAATCATTCCCGCAATTAGAATCGTTTTCAGTTCTCACTTTCAACTGAGACACCCTGTGTAGCCGGTAACTGGTATAATTTAATTACTTACCTATCTAATCTAGCTCATCCCTCTAAATTATTTAACTTTATGGTTTTAATTAAATTGTCCATATGGATCAACTGTTTGACGATCTTAAACTAATGCGACTGACTCATTTTAATTGATCGTAATTAGATTCTAGTCATACACTAGTCGACAGTCATTGATGCTATTTGTTGCATTACAACACAAGCCTTCACAAGTTGCTTACGCTGGTAAATTGCTGCACTGTGATTATAAACTATTTCTCACCCTTCATTCCAACAAACTTCTTTTTTCTTACTCCTACTTAAGTTGCATTTGATTTTTTCCTGTTGTCAGAAATTAGCATGCCGACCATTTAAGTCTGCTATTACAAATAGGAATGACAGATACAGACATAACTTGTTTGTCAGAACTTAAAAATTCGATAGTCAGAAATCTTATATATGACTCCAAATGACAAAGAATGGAAACCTTTAGTAAGTCTGACAGCTGACTGACTTGATGCATCTCAGTTTTGATTGGCCTAGATCGGTCACATAGGCAGCTGTTTCAGTTAACGTTTATGGAGAGGTAGCCGACGAATCTAATCAAGAAATTCGTGACTGAGCATAAAGTTGACAGTTCGCATATGTGGCTGACGTAGTAAAAGTGACGTGCCCGACCATTCTAGTTTTTGCGTTAAGGTTACATCTCTTCCAGACCTAGTCGACATTAGAAGTGCGGTGCAGGTTAAAAAACCCAAAAGCTGCTTGTCTCCCTGCAGCGTTGTGTAGACAATTTAGTAGTCTTTACCTAATAAAAATAGGTCTGTTCCTTTACTTTTAAATCTAACGAATTTTTACGAGTTCTTACGCATTTTACTCAATTGTCGTTCCTCAACTTGAAAAATTCGGCTTCGAGAGAGCAAGATGTTTCCCCTCTTATTAGTTTTTACTCAACAAATTTCTTTGCGTAAGAATTGAAACAACTGTCAGTCGCCTGAAAATTGACAGCTGATTTGAATTTGTTGTTCTATTTGGCATTTTGGTGGGTGAACTATCTGTCATTTTTCACAGGTTACTGTATAGACTACAAAAGCGTTCCTTAACTTTTGCGTAAGTTTCCCTCTCTGAAAGACGATGCATCCCCTCCATTGTCATTTTGACAGTCTTTTCCATTTTTACTACGAAAGTAAAGGAACAGACCGAATAATAAGGCATTTCAATGTAACTGCGCATTTTTGACCACACACTTCCATTTGCCTCTGTTAAGAAATTTGCAACGTCACATTTGTCTGTGTTTACCTACAAACCGGCGAGTGAAACCAGTACCCACTCGATGTACTTTTGATCTTTGACAGGTTTTGTTTGAAGACGAGATTTCACGAACATTTTTACTATGACAAGAATTGTCTATATGAAGGCACAGGTAAACGAGTTTTACCGGATGATGATGCTATTCTTGCGATTCGCTTTATACAAGTGCAGTTGAAACGAGATTCTTCAATTTTGTATCCACTTCAAGTTAACAGTTTAGGATCAGATAGGTACCTATTCAAGGTTGTCGCAATTTTTCTTTCTTTTTGCTTTGCAATTGGTAACTACCTACATGCAGTTCAGTCTGGCACATTATCCACAATTAGTTAAGTGAAGCCGGGTAGTCATTTATTTCCAATCATGAACGATCCCCTTTTATAATGTGCATCTAAAAGTTAAAAGCTTTTAATTCATTTTACATAAAGCCATACTTAGTAACATTATAACACCTTCCATAGAAACGGATCACTTGCAATTGCCAATGGACGATGAATACATGACGATGTTCTTGAGACCGGTGAAATTCTATCCCGAAAGCGCTTTGAAAAGGGTATGTCGCATCGGAGCTGAAGAGAAACGTCACTTTCTGTTTTAAATGTTTTGTTTTAGATTACCAACTTTTATCAAATGAAACTGAAGTATGGCGATGTCTGTGATAACATTCTTCCATCCAATGTGAGAAACGTCTTCGAGGAGAACTGCCTCTGCCTCTTACCCAACAGGGATCAACACGGCCGGAGGATTCTCGTCATTGAATCAGGAAGTAAGTTGCCACAAGTAGTCCAAGCATCCGCATAAACTAATCTGACATCCTCCTTGTAAACAGAAAGATGGAAACCATCCAAGGTTCCATTGGGTGATATGTTCAAGGGTATTCAGCTAACCGTCCTAGGCTCCATGGCAGAGCCAACATCACAGATTTGCGGAGCTATCGTCATCATCGATATGGAGGGGCTTCCGGTGAGCCATGTTATGCAATTCACTCCATCGTTTGCTATGATGCTGCTCGATTATATCCAAGATTGCATTTGCATGAGACTCAAGGCTGTTCACATTGTAAACAACTCGTACATCTTCAACATGCTGTTTGCGATTTTCAAGCCTTTCATCAAGGAGAAACTGCGCAAGAGGGTAAGCCCAACCATAAACATTAAAAATCGTGACATAACCAATTTCCTGTTTCTTAGATTTTCTTCCACGGAAAGGACTGGAAGTCTCTAGCGACTCACATTAACAGGGAATTGCTACCGGCGAAGTATGGCGGCACCACGACGTGGGAGATCCCACCCGGTCGCTTGTTGGCTGACTTCTTCGATTGTTACAAAAAGGACTTTGAAAGTAAGCTCACTGTGGTAGTATACACTCCTTGATCAGAATAATGGTTTCCTTTAAATTCTAGTGGCAAATACATATGGATTTACCGACGGCCATAAGATAAAGAAGTAAACTTGACGAGACAACCAAACGCGTCAAGATCTTGCCGCGACACCTCCTTATGTTAGTATTTCTCTCTTTTGTGATACGATAAGTAGCCTTCTCTTAATGTAGGTAATCGAAGATAATCAAATGAATTTTATCTACAGTGTATAAGGCTGGTAGGAGTGTTGAGTGTATATGTCTAGTTTTCTGCTTGAAATATTTTTGTTTGTAATTGTTATTGTATATTATTATTTTATTTTTTTTCCAATTACTCAAGTTGTTGATAATTTGTTATAGTTTAAGTTAAATTTATTAAAAGAAAATAAAGAATTTAGAAAGTTTGGGATGAAAAAAATGATTTTCTTTGCGGTTACTATTTTTGCAACAACGGAAGGTAAAGCTGATGAGAATTACAATTATTGTCGGTTAGTTTTTAACTCGATAACTGTCATGTGTTTTAATTGACTGTTTTGGAAAAATTAAATCGACCAGTGAAGGGGAACCGGAATTTGAGTAATCCATCTTAAGCCAACATGCTATGGCATTGGAACTCAAATTAGTAAAAATTACCGCACTTTGATTGCGGTCCATAAACCTTTTCGTTTCGACAACTATTTCGCTTGCTTAAAATGGGTAGGTACCTACGAAACAAGCTTCAATCCTAAAAGATATTTTTGACAGTTGATTCCAATCAAATGGGCCGTCACTACGAGTGCTTGGGGCCACGAAGTTGGTTTTGATTTCGGTAAATACAGTCTAACAACTTATTGCCTTCGACATGTGTTCTTACAACTGTGGTACCAATATTTATTAAAATGTTATGAGTTTCAATTATTTTATAAATCTGTCTTCTTCTTTACAAACAAGCTTGCCAGCTTTCAAATATTTGACTCAGTTGGTCAAGCCAAGTACATCTATCGGCCGTATTAAATTTTAGCTGCAAAATAGGTCACTCTTAAATAAAGAATTAAGCTTGCGACTGGGATACTGCCAAGCTAACAAAATTTAGCTTAAAAAAAAAGCCTTTAAATTTTAATTTTTAAATAAAATATATGTTTTTTTTTTGTATTTTTAACAGCAATCGTTTTTAACCCCAAATTAAATTGCTTTATTTGTGCACAAAGACAACGACTGTAACCCCTCTTAAATAAAATGTTAATGACAGAGCACACCGAGAGAAAAAAAGAGTAATAGTAAGCAAAAGCACACTTAAATTAATCAATTTTCAAGTCATATTCATCGCTATCCGATCTGTGCTTAAATTAAGCACGTCGGTCTGAAACTGGTAATTATGTCATTCTTTCTTTTAGAATTCGCATGATTAATTTAAGAACTTTTGTAGTAATTACGCGTCCTTAAATTGATAGCGAATTTTCTTATTCCTTAATCGCAATATTATTGAATTAAGAACGATGGGTGCTTAATTTAAGTTTAATCATTTGACTAGGCATTCTTAATTTGAAATTGATTTTGATTATTACTATCACCGTGTGCTATTGAATTCAGAACGCTTTTTATTAGTTTAAGTAAATATCAATCGAAGTTTTGATTGATCCGACGTTCTCAATTTAGTAACTATATTTCTTGTTACGAATACGAAGCATTATTGATTAATACTGACCTTTCATAAATGGACCTGCTATTAAAATAAAAAAAAACACAACATTCGTTTTAGAAACAATTTTATTGTTTTAATAACCAATTTTTTTTTTAATTAACATTTTTTTTTAATATAAAAATGAATACGTATTCACAGAAAAAATAATAATTTTGAGTGTGGATACCTACATAAAACATTATTTTTTATACATTTTTATACACAGTATAATATAAAAGCCCGTTGTTAATCGGATATAAATTCAGGGGAATTCTGAAAAAAAAACAAAAAAAAAGGAAATTCATTAAGTTAATTGCAAATACCGATGTTTGCAAAAACTAGGAGTACATTGTATGTGTATGTATAATATATAAAAAAGAAAAAAAAATGACTTACCCAGAAAATACTTATAGATATCTGAAATATCTACCTCTTTCACAAAATTTAAAATCTTCTCATTGGTTTCTCCGTTATTTTTATCACTATTATAGAATAAATACCTTACATACACAAAATCACCAGCCTCACAAAAATTATTATTATTTTCCATTGCCTTGGAAAGAAACCGAAGCGACACGAACACTTTACTTAACAAAGACAAGAATTTATGGGCAAGAAATTTATTTCTTATATTAAATCCACGTTTTATTAATGTTACTAGGTACGTACTTCAAAGTACTTTTTTTACTCTGCACATTCTAAGAATGAGAATGCACGAACTTTAATAGCTTACAAAACCGAGTAAACATCAAAAAGAATAAGAGTAATATTAAATCTGAAAAACCTTAAATCTAGTATGCAATATATGGCGAAAAGTTGATCTGTTTGTAACACTTTATTTCTTACTTTGAACCTATATGTTGTTAGATTTAGAATCACTGCGTTAATTTAACTTCGCACGTTTTTACATTAAAATTTTTTTTATTGAAGTAAGAAAAATCATTTTTAATGTAAGAATTTTGATTAATAATGTGTGTTTTCTAAAGTTAATCTTAAAAGTACTTAAATTCGGGTCGTGGATTTTCCCTCAGTGCAGCGGGTCAGATGCTGAAAGTATTGATGCAATTGTTGAAATATTTTAACGATCACAGACTTAAAGTACAAAGAAATAATATTCCCTTAACTCAGCCAGAGGATAAAAGTGTGAATCAAAATATTGCTCGTCACATGCTATGGAAGCCACTTGTCTCCTGAGTCTATAACCCATCCTAATGGTTTTCCACCCGAAAGCATAAACAAAAACTCTTCATTCTGATTCACATTATTTAACTTTTCAACTTTTGAAAATCTCTCATTTTTTGAACTATTTTGATTGTACTGTTTTTCTTTCCAGATTTTATATGGCGCGCAATTTTGTTTGACATGACCGGATTTCTTGCAAAAGAAACATTTTTTCCCCTTCTTTACTATTTTGAGTACTGCTTCACAGCATTTGCCGTCCCCATGAAAAACATTGGATTCTTTTCGGCGATGATACTCGTTCACTAGTTTGGATTGCACCAAACTTAATGTCAAATCATGTTCTGGCCTTATTTCCAATGCAGTGACTAATGTATCATAGCTCCGGGGTAAGCTACTTATCATCATTCCGACGATCCAGCTTTGCTTCGGTTCTTCACCAAGATCGGTCAGTTTTTGAAGTAAATTTGCCAAAGCTGCAATGCGTGTTTTAATGTTTCTATTATTGTCCAACTTCGTACAACAAATACGTCGAATCAAGGAAACTTTATTGCTCAACGTATCCTTTTCGTGGTAAAAGTTTATTGCTTCCCATGCTTCCTTTGCTGTTTTCGAATTCCTTATGTGACATAACTGGGCTATCATCTACCAACAGACCTATCCAACCACATACGAAATAATTTCCCCCATTCAGCTTTGCAATGCTTGTTGTTGTTGTCGCCATTGTGCCTGGACCCTGGACCCATAACCTGTGCAATATTGATCCGAAACTTGGCCTCTTTTCTTTTCTAATAAAATTACGTCCTGTTCCCTTCAATCTCAAAAGTTATGTATTTCAAATAAGAAACATTAAAAATAAATATTCTAGAGTAGAAATAATGACTAATTTATAATAATAGAAACAAGAAGAAGGTCTATACTGAATGTGTACATTTAACAAAAAGCTCGTACAAAGAAATTATACCTTACGTAGATTATACGTAACGTAGGTATAATCTCAATATTTCAGTCAAAAAATGTTGGCAGGACTCAGTATAAAATGGTAGACCCTTTCCATTCGCCCTAAAACTGAAAAATAAAACCGACATAAAACAAATGGTTGTGAGAAGGTAGGCCTAAGGTCCCTTACGGTCTGTTGCGCCAACTATTAATTAAAGAAAAATTACCAAAAAAAGAGTCGACCTTAAAAGTCGTCGGCTACTCCTTTGCCTTTAAAGACATCAGCAGGGAAAACCTGTTCCTGTGATCGATCTGGCCAATCAAAACATCAAGTCGGTCAGCTGTCAGACTTACTAAATAAATATGTCTGTTTCTTTACTTTTGTAGTAGGTAACAATGGAAAAGACTGTCAAAATGACAGTGGAGGGGATGCATTCTTTCTCAGAGAGGGGGGTAACTTACGCAAAAGTTAAGGAACGCTTTTGTAGTAACCATCGGTATGACAGATAGTTCACCCACTGAAATGCCAAATAGAACAACAAATTCAAATCAGCTGTCAATTTTCAGGCAAAGAAATTTGTTGAGTAAAAACTAGTAAGAGGGGAAATATCTTGCTCTCTCGAAGTCGCTCTCTTTTACGAATTTTTCGAGTTGACGAACGACAATTGAGTAAAATTGCGTAAGAATTCGTTAAAATTCGTAAGATTTAAAAGTAAAGGAACAGACCTAAATGTAATTGAACGTTCCCATACTAAGTGCAAAAAGAAACATACATTTGTAGTAATGTTTGTAAGCAAAAGATTAGGAAACAATTTAAATACATAACGCGAATAGAGGATTTCGCCAAACTAAATAAAGCTGCTTATTTTTATTCCAAAAAAAAAATAATCACTCAACTTTAATCAAACAGAACCACAACAAACTGGGAAACATATCGTGCCTTCCAATAAACCCCAATAAACCGATAGAAACATAATCTGCATATTTTAAATTTTATCTAATTGCAAAAAAAGCAACCACGATTCGCAACATTCTTATCGAAGTAAATGTTTATTTAAGTCTGTACCTATAGCTTGAAAAAGATTGTCAAACCAATAACAAAGCAATAGCGACTTATTATCAAATTTCTTTTGTAATGTTCACCAAATTTCTCTGCAATGTCCCCTTGGCCCACGTTGAAATCCTGGCGGACAGTGGGGGTCTTCCGCAACAGCTGCTTGTGAAAATCCACCCCTTACGAGCCCCGCAAGAACTTTCGGTCGAGAGAACATTTTCCTCAATGACTTCAGAGTTATAACCTTAAAATAATAAAAGTTATATTATGTGTTCAATGGCCAGATGAAATAAAACAATCCAAATTACCAACCTCATTGCTTGACCACGTTCTCCCATTTTGTCTAATTGCGTCGCCATTAGCACTTCCAAATAGCAGCAGTCCAAGCATTAAAATTCCAACCAGCACACCAATTGACCTCTTCATCTTTACCTTTTAACACTGATGAATTAAATTCTCCAACATCACTTTTATATGAAATTTAGAGTAGATATCTGGAAGTCACCCCGGTTCAGGAGCATTTACCGCATAAAAAGATAAGCCCGTTGTCCACGAAAACGCAATAGTTTACAAAATCACATCAGACTTAGGGGCAAAGCTTTGTGTTATCAGTATGACTAAGTTAGAAAACAAACACAGGGCGGGAATCATCAGCTCCCCCATGGAGCTGCACGCTTGTGACGTAAAACATGACGGTGGACTGCGGCGGACGGTTAAACAAACCACCGTCATCCGCAGTGAGTAATAAATTTATTTGTAATTGAATTCGCCACGTGCAGCAACCCTTACCCGCTCTATTTGCCCCTAGAGGGCGATATAATCGAAAATGGTTGCGGTATCTGCTATTATTGCAGCACGTAAACAAACCATAAACAATGTGCGAGAGAGCTTCAACTCCGAAAAAGTATAGCGAACAAAATTTAAACATTAGAGGATCCGAAACCATTCAATCATAGGCCAAACTTTATCACGTATTACGGAAAATACTTATTTCTTGAAGTCGAGCGCGGTCTTGCATACTTAATTGACACTTGATCATAATATCTATCGGTTCGTAAATGATACGACGCCTCGGATCTTCTGTTTTCAAAGGGCTTACCAAAAGGAATACGTACATTCTAACGATTTGTCTCTTCGTTCTGGGAGCAATGTACGTGTTCGGACACTTGTACTTTGTACATATTAAATAGGTAGGTAGGTAGGTGGATCCATGGGGCTCAAACTTTGTCAGAATTCAAAAGTCCGGCTATATAATGGTACGAACATGATGTTATGCGTGCGCTCTGTTGATGAAGTGAGTGGAATTTACTACTCATTCCTTTGTTTTAGTTTCGACGCACAGAGGGACGTGAATTTGTGGACATCTCTGTTGTCTGTTGCTTGCTGGTGGAAATGCGCATTTACTTCCGAGAAATTCGGGAATTAGAAGACCAGTCTGACGCAGCTCGAAGTAGCAACGCCGACTGCCGAAAACCATCTTGCCCGAAACCTCGGCTTTAACTCATCGAAAATTCCATAGGAACTGTTTTGCTGCCGCCCATTTACATAGAATATAGGGTTTAAATCAATTTCGCTCACCTCCTTAGTAACAGCAACCGCTTTGCCTGGTGTTATTGGCCACTCAGCTAGAGGACGCTTCAAAAAATCAGGACCCGCGAACCATCTCCTGCTCTCAAATGCTCTCCGATAGGTTACACCATCTGCTTCCGTCGTCAGCAACATTATCGGCAGATCCAAAAAACCTGATGCGGATTCGTATAGTTTCCAAAATCTCACCTAAACGGACGCCCATAGATTTATTTTTAGCGCTCTAAATTTTCCCAACTTATGTGAAAATGATGAGAGAACTTTTTTTCTATCAATCACTGAAAATCATGCTTTTTTGCAATGCCTACTCAAAATTTCACAAAGAGGCCGACTTAAACTTAAAAAAAACAATGAATTTGTAATCGAGAATTATTGTTTTTATGACAATGACGATTTTCGAGGTCAAAAAATGCAGACATCACTGACATCTCAACGTCAGTGTTGGTCTCGCCCCCACCGAAGTCCTCACGCCAAATCTCTTGCAAAATAACTCGCCCTCGAATGATGAAACAGGAAATGAGACCAAGAAGAGGATCAAAAATCCTCATGATGGTCCTTAAAATCTGTCGTTTAGAAATCTCGGCTCCGTTAACAGACATCCTCTCCAAGCATTCGTAATCGTTGAGCTTATAAATCAAATGGTCTGATAAAGGATGCCAACAAAATTCCCAGTATTTTGGTGACTCTCGGATTCGTTAGGCTCAATGCTAACCAGACCAGACTTAATCGGCCCTAGCGAGGTATCCGTCGGAACGGAAAATTCTCCGCAACGCATACGCTGTCGGAGGCTCAAATCCAAATCGTTAACAAATTCCGCAACCAATTTCTGTCGGAGGATATCGAAACCTAGCTGTTCCGCCGGATACCTAGCTAAGACAAGGCCGGACCAACCATATGTGCAAGATGTGCAAATGCACAGGGCGCCAACTTCTGGGGGCGCATTGCTAGGAAAGAAAAAATAATTTTATCTTTGCGTTTTAAACAAAATGCTTGTTGAAATAAGCCCAAAATAACAACACCCATCACACCTGTGTTGAATTATTTCTTGCACATAAACTTACATCACTTGCAACGTGGCAACTTCATGGAAAATCCAACTCAAAATATGCAAGTTCATTTCTTACCTTTAGAAAAAAACGAAGGCTTTTTGAAGCTCGTTGAAAAAGGCTGCTTTCTGTAAATCTTGCACAGGGCGCTAGTTTATGTTTGCTTCCAAAAAAGCTCGACTGTTCGATTGAAATCCCACCAGGTTGAAGTTCATTGTGTTACAGATTCTGATGGCATCTCAGCTCACAGCAACAGCTTTTTCCACCACGCCGTGGCTAAGGGTTAATTTTACGAATTCAGCTGAAAGCCAAATTTTTCTCTTAAGAAATGCATTGACATCTTACAACTCCCCTGGAAATTGATAGATATGTATTTTGTTCATCGATAAATTGTGTTAAGTGAGCAGGACTTCTCGGTGTGGAGTGAAATGGACTCTTGGATTTTATTATATACCAACTCGGGCTGTTTTCGACCCCTTAGCATTAGTGGTTCTCAAGATGTAAGGCTTTAAAAATCGACTCATTCACTGACAGATCAACAAAATAATGAAGCCCTCCCTGCCATTCTAGGATCGGAAATTCGGCATAATGACAGATACTGTGCTGCACACGTTGGGAAGATTCGAAAACTATAGATGTATCATTCAGGGGGAGTGGCATACATCCAATTTTTCGAAATAGTTGATATTTAGGTATAGTTTAGCACAAGCTTGAAAATTGGTAGAGAAAAAAACCAAAGTTTCGAGATTTTTGCAAAAAGAAGTGACCAATTTTTTTTTTAAAACGGAACCTTCGTCAACTAAGAACTTGACGTACAGATCACATTGGGCACATTCAAGAACTTATAGTTATATTAAGTCGACTAGATTGGTCTGGAGTATAGATGTAACCTGAACGCAAAAACTAGAATGGTCGGTAACGTCACTTTTCCTACGTCAGAAACATATGCGAACTGTCAACTTAGTACTCAGTCACGAATATCTTGAATAGATTCAAGACCCCTCCATAAACGTCAACTGACAAAGCTGCCCATGTGACAGCTGAGATACATGATTTTTGAATATTTCTGCCATTCTCAAAATAAAAAAATACGTTAAGAGCTTTACTCTTTAATAAAAACATTTAAGGAAGACTGTTAGAAAAAACTACTTTAGTGATGCTCCAAATTAGTTTCCCGAAATGCAACTCTAACAACGACCTAAGACTATAAGTAGTTATTAGGCAAATGACAGCCAGAGAGGCCTCTAAAATCAATCATCGTAAAAGGATTATTAGAGACAACAATTGTTAACAATTCCCCGTTTAACGATGGCAATCAAATTTTCCTTGACCATCGTAATTCATGGACACTTGTCCCTTTATTGGAGGTGTCATAGTTTGAAAATGTATTTGCCAAATTCGGCTGGTGTCGGTACATCCCGGAGATCCTTTTTCCGAGAGCAACACTCTGTTGGGTGCTTCCCGCCTCTTCTTCTTTTCTTTTTTATTGTCAGATTCCGTATACATAAGTGTTTTTCTATATACCTATATACGTCAGCCTTTTATCTGGCAAAGTAAAGGACATGAAGCGATCCGATTTTTTTTTTAGGGAACCCTGAGGTTTTGTTCAAGTGGTCACTCTCTGAATGCGTATCTGAAAGAGTGGAAATTCGTTGGAAATCCATTCAGCTGAAAGGAATACATACAATCAGGATGTAAGTGCGTATCACTTGTAAATCAATAGAGCCATACCTGCGATCGCATCCTCTTGGTTTTATCTATTCTTTTCTTTCTTCCTATTTCATTTTTGTTTTCTTTCTTTACAATCTTTTTTTCCTCGCACTCTTAGTGTTAGTCTGTGAGTGTAGCAGGTAGAAATTGGATAATTTTCTTCAATGTACGTCCTTAATTATTGATATATGTGAAGATGCTTCCCCTTTTCTCGAAATATCTGTCTATACAAAGGGAAATTCTTTTTTTAATGTTATTTTTTTCCAAATGGACATCTCTTTGAGTTTAGTTATCTCTGTTACATGGGCTGGATGAAAAAGGTCCCCGAATCACCGACTTTCGGATTACCTATTTCGATTTTAAGGAAATACAGTATTTTTTTGATAAATAAAAATAATGAAACCCCTATTTCTGATCAATCGATTTATATCTCTGCAACCCTTTTGTTAGAATGGTGGACATTCAGATCCACCTACTTTTTACCGAGATTATTTCTTAATGTACTTTGAATTCAATATTTTTTTAATACGTTGCTGTACGACGACTTAGGAGTGATTTATATTCTAGGAAAGGATTTACTTAATCTAAGCGAAAAGTACCCTATTGGTATAAAAGAAATAGCAGCGTGGGTCACTGGTTTGGGATTGGGCACTAGACAGCTGATTGGAACGAAGGGCCGCCTTTCGTGAAAATGTACAGAATAACCCGAAGCAGTCAATTTCTGGAAGCCGGCCTTTCGCAGACTTCAACTTGGTAAAATTTGCATCGGGACTTGGGCCTGCACCCGTACAAAATCTAACAGACAAAGCAGTTCAGAGTTGAGGTTAAAGTTAGCTCTCAGAGGTGAAGTAAATTGGCCACCAAGATCGTGCGATTTGACCTCGCTAGACTTTTTCTTGAGGGATTTCCTTAAGTCGCGGCTATATTCTAATAAGCCACAATTGACTGATGCCCTAAAAGAAAACATAATCAATCGCTTAAATTCAACCGAATCTACCGACAGAATCATTCAAAAATGGACCCCTCGAATCCGTGCCACCGGGAGAATCCGCGGCGGGCATTTGAAGCTTGTTTTACTATCTACATCAGCGTTACCGTTGAAGAATTTTGGAAAGTAGCAAGAAAAAGGGCCACGGAGAAAAAAAAGGGCCATTTAAGAAATAACTTCAAATCAAAAGTTAACACAAAAAAAAACAGGTTATTGTATTGGTAATTTTTTTTTTAAGTTATAACAATTCAGTCGATAAAACATACCATACATTCGTGAAGCAGGTTTTTATTACTTTTTTATTACTGTTCATCTGTACTTATTGACAAGATCAGAATTTGGCTCCCAATCTTCCAAACCTGTACGTGTTATCAAATTTTATGCAGAAAGCATTGATTCAGCAGAAACCTGTTGGTTTTTTTTTTTTCGTTCAGCACAGGCACTGCTGTGTGGCAATGTCAGTATTTGAACAACAAAATTATACAAGTTTTGGCACACAAATTCATCAATGTGAATTTTTATTTGCCCGACTCTGTACTAAAACTGCTTTTTTAAATCTGCTCAGTGAAAAACCAATCAATGCGTATCAATGAGCCACTTCAGCGTAATTAATTTATGTAAAAGTAATTAGCTCATCTTCAAAGTTCGAAAGTTTTATACGCTTATTGTTCCAAATTGTGAACAAGGTGACAAGGTGTTAAAAAAAGTGCCAAATTGCAACTTTAGTGTCACAACGGTCACGCTGATCTACATTTCAACATTTACCCGTCCTTATTGAAAAATCCTCTGATTTTTGAAAGTTTGAAAGGCATTCTCTAAGGTTGGTAGCATCTGTGACATATAATTTAGCATGTAGGTTAAGAACGATGCTATACGTATTTGGAACACGCTATGAAATACTGTTGGTGCCTGTCAAAAGCGGACAGTTAATTTGACTGATCCAATTCGATTTAACTCGAAAACAAAATGTCTGTTCCTTTTCTTTTGTAGTAAAAATGAAAAAGACTGTTAAAATGACAGCGGAGGGGATGAATTCTCTCTCAGAGAGGGAAAATTACGCAAAAGTTAAGGAACGCTTTTGTAGTAACCTCTAAAAATGACAGATGCGAATATTCCACGCAAATGGCAAATGGAACAACAAATTCAAATCAGCTGTCAATTTTCAGGCGACAGTTGTTTCAATTCTGACGCAAAGAAATTTGTTGAGTAAAAAATAGTAAGAGGGGAAACATCTTGCTCTTTCGAAGTCGCTCTCTTTTACGAATTTTTCGAGGTTGAGGAATGACAATTGAGTAAAATGCTTGAGAATTCGTAAAAAGTCGTGCAAATTCGTAAGATTTAAAAGTTAAGGAACAGACCTACTGTAGGTGGCTGTCAAAAGCTGGCAGGTTATTGACTGATCCAACTTTTCTTTTCATTGTGAACTTTTGACGTTTATTTAATTTTTTCTTTTCTTTACAGATTTATGTAGCTGTCAAGCTGTCAGTTGACGTACAGAAAATGAGACTTTAGGCGATTTAAACAAATTCGAAAAGCAAACTGCCATCGAAAATACCCTTTTAATGCATTTGCATCTGAAAACCTTTTGCGACCAACAAGCAACAACTGTGTGACACAGTAAACAATGACAGACCACAGGCAACCAACATATTATTAAAAGCCTACTACAGTTCTGATGCATGGCATAGTTATGCGGTATTAACCAATCAACAAATTCCAGGTCTACTATCCTTCGCCGCTTGATGCCGCAGCAGTTACGACTGCTCAGACTTTCATTAAACAATCAAGCAGATCAAATTTGTCACCTGAAACCACGATACCTTGGAAGCCACCCAAATATTTGCGTTCATACTCAAAAATTCGCACTCCCTATTAGCCCTATTCGGTTGTATGGAACAAGGCAAAAGGATGTACAATCTATACATACACGTACGCATGACAATTTTCGGATTTCCTTGTGAAACGATTAAAGACAAGTCCTGTCCTCACATTTGTGGTTTTGACAACCTGCACTCTCCTCTTTACACACACACGTACCTATACGTATAGTGAAGGTTAAAAGTTCTGCAACTTGGCATACAGAAAACCACTTGAACGACGACGGCTGGACACTTGTTCCCTATACTCGCAAAGATGCAGCGCCTATTATCACGCATGACTGGCCATTCACTTTGCCAACGCAAACAAGATCAATTTCACTTTTGGGGTGCCTACACTTTTAAACAGGCTTCCCTGCTTCTTTTTTTATTCCTTCCACCAGGGCACAATGATACCCCAAGCCATCGATCAAAGGCTCTATTGGGGAACAGATTGATTCCATCATTGTCCTTTGGCCAGGACAGGTCTTTGACTCGTCGATGCAAAATAAAACAACTGCCTCGGCGGGCGGGGTTAGGTGACATCCGATAACCTTACACCATGTGAAAGTTTTTGAACTTAACCCTCGGGCATAGAGCGTTTTTTTTTCTCTGTGTATTCTTTTTAATTTTATACTTATACCTGCAGAGATTTATTAGCCGCGCGAAAAATTCTCAGGCATCGACCGGTATGGGAGTCCGGCGGGGAATAGTCTTGCTATTTGAGACCGTCATCGTCGTCGGGCACATGATATACGGAATCGAATTGGCATTCTTGTGCCATAATGGCCCCTGGTGAATTTATGTATGACATATCCGCTTATCATAATTCGGTTCCCGAGCCCGACCAGATTTTGGAGCAGAATATTAATGCCCACCGCACATAAATGGTAATTATCATACTCGCCCGGACCTGGTAATTTAAGTCACATTCTACGATCGTGTTGATTGCTATTCAATCCTTCGTCTTCTGATTCTGATTTCCTAACGATTCTTATGGTTACGTGTAGGTGTGCTGTGTATGCGCTGGCTATAAATAAACTGCCGTCAATTCCACGAACGGTAGCAATTGGTATCTGTCCACTATCGGGTCGGGAGGAATGTTCGCTAAATTGAATTATCAATTTGTGTCGACGCGGCATGAGATGAGCGTACTTTGTTTCGGGCTGCGTGAGCCACCGCGCGCACCGCCCAGCGGATAAATTCCCAAAAATAAAAATGTATATGCGCCCCACCGAATACGCGACGTAATGTAAAATGAATTTGTGGTAGCTATTCTAAACAGGAAATAACACCTTCTGCATACCAAACATGGCAATAATCGATGAAAAGCTGTTTGTTCTCGTCAACAGCAGCAGCCGGACGGACGACTCGATGATGGCACTCGAAAGCTCTGTCCACGATCGTTCTGAGATCTGCGTCTGACGATTATTATTATTTTTTTCGTTTTTGTTTTTGTTTTGTTTCTGTCAGTTTGTTAGGTTTTATGAGTAAAAAATTTATGTCATTCCGGTTAAGTGGTGTATTTAAATAATTTTATTAGTGAAGAGGTGACTTTTGAGTATAGTGACTTGAGGCGGCTGGATGAATTTTTCGAATTTTGCTCACGATTCCTGAAGTAATAAGTTTTTATTGGTGGGGCTGTGGCGACAATCCCTAAAGGGGCGGAATGACCGTTTCGGGACTGATCACTATTAGTGGAGATCTTTTTTTAGCAATACACGGTAACTAAGCAGTTCGGATTCATTGGACTGATATCAATTTTAGGTTTTGTAAAATGTTTCCAAATCTCCGAGGTTTCGCCATACATTTTTGACGTGTCGATATCTCAGGATTTTAGCGAAATCTAGTCGAAATCCCTCTGAGCTCACCCGACCGTGAGAGGTTATCAAACCGAACAAGCCTACAGCGCGAACTTTGGTTTATTTTGTGTTCATTTGTGGACGTCAAAATAGTAAACGCTAAAACCATAAAAAAATAAAAAATCATAATAAACAAGTTTTTCTGCAGACACAATAATTTGAATAAAAAAAAAGAGGTAAGTAATATTTTCAAAATTGACAGCTTATGACTTTTGAAATCACTTCAAAACATCACGTATGAGATTGAAACGAAAAGTATTCTTCTCGCACCTTTTTATGAATTTTTTTCTTCTGAACTGTCAAAAAATATAGCTCCGACACATCAGAGCTCTGAATTGGTGTATTTTCCCCTTTCAAGTAAAGGGTGGTTTGGCAGATTACCATAATGGTAAGTAATGCAAGTAGATGCGTACTTTTTTGACCAGGGCGATGTCGCTGTACAGCTCGTAGAGTTCGCTGTTAAAACTCCTCCTCCAAAACCCGTCAACGCAAACGGGACCGAAAATCACTCGAAGAATTTTCCGTTCGAAACGACCAAGGAGATCTTCATCCGCTTCATCTTCAACTGAAGTCTCGCGGATCTAAAAAAAAAAAAACAACGCTATAAGGTTGGCAGCATTTATCGAACGCAAAATATGCTGCCCTGAAGTATTACATTGAAAAATGAATGACAGCAAGCGAAGTGACAGCGAAACTCAGCACTGAATTCTTGTCCCGACAAATTAACTGGGTTCAGTTCAGTGCTTTATCGAACACATTAGTACCCAGTGCGCACTAGTGCACTTCATTAAGTTCCAGCACTCCTATACATTACATTTGCAGATCAGACTTATCCTGTTGACCGAGGACGTTAATGTTAATCGTTAATAAGAATACTGGTTGCTTTTTACGCGAATATTAAACACTATTCCGTTTGCCTTTTACCTTTTTTATCAGTTTTTTACTTTAGTAAGAATAAAAAAAATAATCTGGTAACGATGAGTGACGCTTAACAGTTAATATATTTTTTTCCCAATTGACAATTGACATTGCTATTAATAAAAAACAAAAGCGCGGCCAGCTAGGCTAAAAATCTGTTTTATCGAACGAATAAGCATAAATCCCATTTAAAATAATTGTTGACAGCTATTTGAAGTAAGTTACGAGCGAATTAATTATAGCAAAATCTTAGTTGGCGGTGATTTTGTATTGAAACTTGGTGCAGTACTCCCTTTTCTACAAGACTTTGTTTGCACTAAAACGTCAAATAACTAGTGGGTGGTAGGCATTGACATACTTTACCAATTTTTATTTTTACTTAGCCAATTTTTCGTTGAAGCAAACATAAGCACTAGGTCTGTTCCTTTACTTTTGTAGTAAGAATGGAAAAGACTGTCAAAATGACAGTGGATGAGATGAATTCTCTCTCAGAGAGGGAAATTTACGCAAAAGTTAAGGAACGCTTTTGTAGTAACCTGTGAAAAATGACAGATAGTTCATAAAACCCAAATGCTAAATAGAACAAATTCAAATCAGCTGTCAATTTTCAGGCGACTGACAGTTGTTTCAATTCTTACGCAAAGAAATTTGTTGAGTAAAAACTAGTAAGAGGGGAAATATCTTATAAATAAATACATAAATATTTTGTCGCGACAGGTCTATGGGACCCAAGGCCTAGCTTCTCACAACCATTCGTTTTGTGTGGGTTTTCAATTTTTGGGACGAATAGAAGGGATCTACAATTTTACGCCGAGTTCACGAGAGGTGACGTAGTGGAAAAAACCTTAAGACGGATTTGTGCTCAGCCTACTAAAGCTGAAGTCATTCCTGTGTTCAAATATGCTGTTTTGGATGTTGTTTTGTGTATCTGTTTCTCGCTTTAACAATTTAAAACCATTAGTTTTAAAAATTAAAATCATGAAGAACTTCTTTCTGAAAAGTTTCTTACTAGAACCAATAAGGTTTTTATTTAAAATTTACTATTTAAAGTTTCGAATTAATTTCTGTAGTTCTCAAATGCAACTTGCGCTCTTTTGAGCATTTTTATTCAATAGTCAACTCCATAAGGAGACGACCGGTGTTCTTTTCCTAAGGGACAACACAGAGACAGACATTTAAGCAGGTTTCCAGCAAAAAAAACTGATAACATTCTTGCCGTACACAACGTGGATGTAGGTATTCAGTGCAGTTTCAAAAATGACTTCCTCAATCATTTTCTAGAGCAGATAGTGCGCATCTTATGTGCGTCAACTCGGAATGGACTGGCAACAGATCTGTGCAGCTTCTGGATTATCAGCTCCAAGTTACCAATTCTCAATTTAAAATAGTTCTTTTGAGTCCAAAGTAGTTTTAGCGCACTAAAATCTGTTACTTTACTTAGGTACATTTCATCGGTGTTTCCATACTTTCGATTTCACTGACTTCGCCATCGGCAAAAGCCTTTCCTTGCTACATTCTAGTTTAGCATTTTTAGTCGCACCCTGTAGGTAAAGCAAGACGGTTTCTTGTTGGCTTCTCTACGCATATGAGCGCCTATTTGTTAACAATCAATTGCGCAACTCTTCCACCCTAAGTACCTATACTCTGATTTATTTATTCCCATAATTTGTAAACGAGAAAAAAATTATAATACGCTTCAATTATTCGAATGATCACACCCCTGTCAAATGCCTATTGCAATCATCCTACAAGTAGTTAAATAAATTTAGGCCCAACTAAACGCTTCTAGAAAACAAAAAAAAAAGAACAACCTTCCGTGGGAAAGGAGTCATTCTTCGATCTTCGATGAGTTCATGTGTGAAGAGAAGTAGGTACGTGTGTGTCACAGACACAGTCCCATCACAACAAGTGAATTCTGTTCGAGGTCCGCCGGAGATCCGGGATCATTACAAGAACGAGGCACATACGAGTACGTCAGTACTGCAACTCCACCCATAAAACAGTCCCTCAAACAGTTGCACTTGCGCATATACAAAATGGTAATTTCGATGGACTCATCCGCATTCCGAGTTGGTCGAACAAACATGAGGCACACCACGTGATTACACCGCCGATCTATTGCCTCCGCTTCAGCCTTACACGTACGACCATTAGACGCAAGGGGCATCCCAAGCAAAACATCAAATTATTTCCAGAATTGAAGCCTCCACCGCCACTTGTGCTTCTTCTTCAGCACAACAGAACACAAAACACAGAACACAGAACACAGAACCCAGGAGACCCACAAAGGAGTGCAATGACACTGATCACCGCAGCGATGATGATCATCATCATTATTGGTAACGAGTCGAATGCGGACGACTGCCAGTGTGTATAGCTTGTAGCGCGGTATACACGCATTACGAATGACTGAATTAACGTTCCTTCACGTGCCACAGAACTGTCTTGCACCCGTGAACTGCATACAGAGATGGCCAAGACTATTTAAGAACTACCTTTTTCTGACTCCAGAAGACAATGACCAAAAGAGAACTGCCAACTGGCAAGTGGCAACTGGCAGTGGCATAACAAGAAGTGCATCCAGGATTTTGCTGGCGCGCTGGCAATAGGCGCATATGTGACTCCGCTTTGTTGATTATATAAATGCTGGTAAGCTGGATGACGTGACAAGGTTTCGCTATCACCTTTTACCATTTGCCATTCACCAACGCGCCCAACTACGCAGTAGAGAGTAGAGGACGACGCGACGTTTAGGATGTACCCATTCCAGGTGCCCTGATTCTTCGGAAGTTGCGTCCGATACAGTTGTCCCATTTTGTGCCACCTAATTGCTCGCATCTATTAAGGCGAATGGGGAGATGGGGACTTATGCCGTTCAGGTTGTTAACCATCGTCATCTTCGTCGTGCGATTGCATGTGGCATAAAATCACATCTTCACCGGCCACAGGTAGGTAAGACCCTATTCGTAGAGGAAACGCATCATGCTCCGCTACCCATACTTCCTTTTCCTGATCAGTGCTGCGTGGAGAAGATGACGATGTCTGTAGGGAAAATTACCACGTTTAAGTAACTCCATGTCAGCTCAGGTGAAACGAACGAACCTCGTCGCTCCCTAACACTCAATCTCAATCCGGAGACAGTCACTCCTCTAATGTCAAGGTATTTGGACATTCGGATCGGCTACGGCTACACACTGTGGGTATGTGTAATGCAGGTCTTTCAACTTGGAAATTGATGAGCCAGAAGCTCGACGACGGCCACTTTTAAGATGGTCAGTGAGCACTGCCATACCGGTCCCACTTGCGCGCTAAATGCAAAGCGCAAAACAATAACTATTCTTCCAGCACGTGCATGTGAACTGTGAAGTAGTGAGTGGGATGCAAGGAGAAAGCTATTGGTTGAGAGAGTTTTTGTATAAGGAAAAGGAAGCAGTGCGACCTCATAGCCTACCTACCACACTAGTTTCCGTACATCCGCTTCCGCAAAACCCAGCACACATCCCGGCGCACATAAATGTATGCACTGGCACAAGGACAAACAACGCTTCGCTCCGGAAGAGCTATAGGTATGGAGGGTGGAATGGAAACACCCCATTTCGTCTGGTAATCAGAATTCCTTCTTCCTCGGTCCTTTTTTTTAAATCGCATAATCGAGAGCGAGACGCAAAGCGGAGCAAGAGGTGAAAAGGTTGAACATTTCAGAAATTGTTGCAAGCTCGTCCTTTTCACTCGCAAGGAGCACTCGTGCTTTAAACTAAATTACTTGAGCGTAGGACATTTCAATGCAAGAGTGTGAGTCGTCCTTGGGTGAGCATCTAAGAGTGCGATTATGGCCTTAGCGTGCGATGCCATCACTTCCTTGCAAGATACCCACATCACAGCATATTGCACTGACACACAAGCTAGAAAATGTCCTTCCGTAATAACCTGAAGCGCCCCAGTCTCCGATTCACATTCACAAACCGGGAAGACTGCTCGAGGGTTACCGTGTATACCTAGACCGTACAAGTTGTCCCTATGCAAAAACCATAACGAGATATACTCCTCGTTGTCGTTGGCTGTGTCTGTGTACAAGGGAAATGGGAAATGGGAGTGGGACAGCCCGACTCTATGGGTTCACCGTTGTGTGTATTCTTCTTATTGGCAGTGGGTGGCGATATGGCGTTACGCCGGCATATCACATACAGGAAGTTGGGATGGCATCGTATTTTATTTCCTGAAAATGTCCTCGAAATATGAACATTTTATCCCGGAAGCAGGAAGATGAACATTTTCAAGGAAGAGAAATTTCAAAAGCCTTCAGAAGATGATTTGTAGACATTTTCATTTTGAACTTTGTTGTTGGTTGCGACTTGCGGCAACACAACCGACCGACGCGACGACGACCGGCAACAGTGGATGGACCAACTGTGGAATAATGAGGAAGTCACAAGGATGATGATTCTGCATATTTAGATTGCTGGTGTGGGTGTGCGGCTGAGTCCCTTGTGTTGGTGTAACACAAAGCCCAAATGTGGGCAAAGTTGGAGACAGTTGTTCTGTTGCAACCGCACAATACAATTCATGGGGGGAGGCACTGGGGTTGATATTCTAAACCTGAAACTACCCTGCATCCGTCGGATGCGACTTAGTAATGAAATGTTGCTTCCTTGTGTTAATAGACTTAGATTTGTGAGGAGAGTTCATGGGGTCGGGAAATGAGACTTACGATTATGATCCAGTTTTGTGATGGATGAGTTTTTGACAGGTTGTGTTGAGAAACGTCTGTGTGTGGTATTGATGGGGATCAAGTGGAATGCATTTTAATAGATTTTTTGAAAGATTACACTTTAAATTGGATTTTTTAACCGACTAAGTCAGAGTCAGGAAGTGAGGTGTGCTATAAGGAGACATAAATGTCATTATGCATGGCAGATTTGAATGCCTGTCAGTTCGATTCCGATAGAAAATCTTCAATGGCTTAAGCTTGCATTTTGTAACGTTAATAATAAAAAACTCTTTCTTGGAAACGTTTTCGTTTTTTTTTTTAATTCATGTAACTTCAAAAACGAAAATCATTTTCGGAAGGACATATTTTTCGCTCACGCTTTCTTCGATTAGATTTAGAGAATAAATTTATCGCATTTTCGCTTTTGAATGATTTCTTTCGTTTTTAGAAATGCGTTTCGTTTTTTTAAGAATCCTACTCAGGTTTCGTTTCAACCTGTGAATGGTACCTATTTTAAAAAATAGAATATCGAGCTTAATGAAAATGGAGTTTTGTTGGGATGTCAAAGTTTGACTGTACTTTTTAAAAACAGTTTTTTTTACACACTTCTCTTAGGAAATGGAACTTAACGCTTCAACAGCGACTGCCAATTCATCTTAGTTCTGTTTTTTATTATTGTGAGTTATGTAGTCCGCTAGAAATATGCCCGACTTTTCGTAGCTCCACCGGGAATAATTGGAGGCCAATTGGCATGTATTCATTTTTCGAAATCATTCTCTCCCCAAATGTTGATGTCAGTAAGTCCAGGCGGTTACCGCCTTCTTGTTGTTGGAACTTCATCTTGTCCGGAATCGATTTTTTACATAACCTCGGATAACTTGGTAGCGTTCTTAAGCCAGATTCTATTCATAAAAGGTCTGTTCCTTTATGTTTGTAGTAAAAATGGAAAAGACTGTCAAAATGGCAGTGGAAGGGATTAATTCTCTCGAGAGGGAAACTTACGTAAAATTTAAGGAACGCTTTTGTAGTACTTGTAACCTTTGAAAAATGACAGATAGTTCACCCACCCAAATGCCAAATAGAACAACAAATTCAAATCAGCTGTCAATTTTTTTCAGGCGACTGACAGTTGTTGAATAAAAATTAGTAAGAGGGGAAATATCCTGCTCTCTCGAAGTCGAATTTTTCAAGTTGATTGTTCTATTGAGTAAAATTCGTAAAAATTCGTTAGATTTAAAAGTAAAGGAACAGACTTAAAGACTTCCCATACGAAATTAAATCATAAATGTCAAAACGGCAGACTCAGTATGACAGCTCGTTTGACAGCTAACATCTAAGCAAAGAGAAAAAAAACCTTCTAAAACCTAATTTCAACTTTTCAATACATTCTACTGATTTAGGTAGACAGAAACCTACTGAAATGCATTCCTTTACTTGTTATACAAAGTTTATTTACTTTCAGTTTCCTTGTTCAACTGTCTAAAAGGACTAACAGTCATCCCAATGAACCGAATGGCTAAATTGAAATGTTTCAAGACCTTCATACAGTCTTTTATGACTGGCATACGTTTGAGAGAAGTTGTAAAATGTAATTTGTGTTTTTCCCGGGGATCGAACTCAGTAGTCCAGCACACTACCCACTGAGCCATTGCGCCCCCGAGTATAGGTACACTTGTTTACAACCAAAAAGATCATGTACATGTGTGACTTACAAGAACGAATAAAGTTCTCCACGTTACGGTTACGGTTGGGGATCGTCGTTAATATTATGATTGTTCACGCTCTAACGTATTTTGAAATTGTTGTCACAAGATTTGCTTCGAACGAACTGATGGGATGGGTACAAAGGGTCAATGAATGCTTTGAGGGGAGTCTTCGTCGGTGTTAAAAGAGGGACGATACGTCAAGTAGTGTTGTGTGGGAAAGTTTTCCCGTCAAATGGCCAATATGAGTGCTTACTTTTTTTTTAAGTAGTAACGATCGCAGTTGTTATTGGGATTTAGTTTTAGTCTTAGTTTTTATTTATTTATCACGTCCAACACTCATGGTGGTTTGATTTTGTACTATGCCTTCCGATCTATTAATTTTTTTAGTTACCAAATGCATGGCTGGAAACCGCACTGTCAAAATCCGTGTCTTGAAGTGTTAGTAAACAAACTGTCGATTTTTGTTGTTCATTTTTTTTTAAATCAGTTCGAGTTCCATCAATGAAATATTGAAAACCAAGTATGCACTGAATTGACGCATCTTGTATACGATGTGCAGTGCTTATTTCGATTAAACGAACTTATTAAATTTATGGGATAAGATCTCAAAAAAACTTGCCCATCGTCATCACATGCACTTGCTACTACAAACACGTGATATCCATCACGGAAGCGGTTTTAATAACATTAGGGGAACCGAAGACAACCCAAATCGAATGCCAGTTTCCCTGGGCTTGGCTGAAGTGCACCCCTGTGGCCTTGAGTCGTTTGTTCCATTAATGGGTGGAATCCCATCGTCAAGCAGCAATAAACAAATAAAATGTACGCACGGACAAAAACTCGTTTAGGTGGGGTGGTATATATTTTCCGCATCCCATTTTCTGCATATGTCACCCGATTAGAATTTTGATTGTAGCATCTGTGTAAATACGGAAATCGGAACGGAAGTAAATGGGATAATAGAAGGTGGTTGCAAACGTGAGGCGTTCGCAGGGTATTCCCCACAGGGAATAGTATACAGATCTTTCCGCAGTTGTTAGGGGATGATACTCGTAGTGTAAAAGTACATTTCAGTGGGGTGGGTTACTGAAATCGCATTTGGCGTGCATAACAAGGAGACAATCCGCATTGTTGGTGACATTTTCATTCACTTGTATTATAGGTATATGGGGACAGGGAAAACAATATTCTCTTTTGGGAAATGACACTTTTACTTGGTTTTAGATTCTATCTTTTTCGTATCCGATGAAGATGATCTTCATATGTAGGAACTTACCTTCATTTAAACAAATTGCTATGCTTCTAAATGATAGGGAAAGGCGCTCTAAATTTTAATCTCACTTGTAGTCGATAGCAAAGTAGATAAGACATGAAGAATAACTCTTCTATAACAATTTTATCTGTAAAACCTGTTTTGGAGCTAATTCTAATGGCCGAACGGTGACAAACCGTGCTACGATCAAAAATACATCAACGAAATTCCACCAGCAAGATCGTAATCATTTCTAACGATTTTAACGCGTGAGCTAAGTAATTGCGCAGCAAGATTACGCACGAAGAGTGAGCTGAAACTGAAACGTATATTTATTATCCAACAACAAAACTAATTCAGACAACAATTGGAACATAATCGTTAAGAAGAAATGACAAAATTTGCCCCGAAACGTAAATAAAATGCACAAAAGTTCAATCAACATTTTGGCGCAGAATGGACTGCTAGATCGCAGTAAATTTGGTGAATTTGTTCAACTGGCAGCTGGCAGTCACAACCAAAAAATATTAAAATAAATCAAAAGTGGTATTTTCAAATTTTTCATCCTACCCCAAATGCGATGCATTCCAAGAAGAACCTCTGGAAAAAAACAGGCAATTTTTTTCAGCGCATGCAAATCTGCTTTACCAGCTCACATTCCGTTCGCAAGGCACAATTCAAAACATCAGCGAAAAAAAAAAATACATATATCCGCAAGAGATCAGATAATCGCAGGTGTTCCCCCAAGGATGGTTTTAAATATCAAACAAATTACGCAAGTGGATCATCACTTTGTCCTTAACGAAACCCAACCACTGTAAAGAGTATGGGCACGTTCATCTAAAATCTACATAATCCGAATTCCAGTGCCCGCATATCTGGCTGCAGCAGTACCTTCTTGAGATTGATAAAGACAAGAAGAAAATAAAACCAAAAACCTTTTCAATGGCAAAAAGGACAGGGCATCGAGTTCATTTAGGAGATAATAATAACCAGCTTCTAATGGGGTCCTTCGAGAATGGTTGGTTTTTGTTCTCAAATTGAAAATATATAAACGAACAACGTAACCGCAGTTATCCTGAAGGCCGGAGGCCAGGTACACACACTTTGTATACGTATGAAATTTGAGAATAATCGGTCGGTTGTACCTACTTATGGCGTAGGCGCAGACGAAATCAATCGAAATTTGAAAAATGTTCCAGGATTAGTAAAGTGATGGCGCAAAATGGGTATGAGGATGGGGATTTGTGCCTCATTTGCCGTACAAACTGCTTAAAAAGAACTCGAACATTTTTGTAGATTCAGGCCATCCGAACTTCCGATCACACTCCGTAGGTATATCCAATCAATGTTCGTTACGTGATCGTCGTTTTGATTTTACTAAGGAAACTGCAATAGTTGGCATAAGTATTTTGACAAAATCAAAAGTTTTTTTTAAATTCTAATGAAAACTAACAAAAAATAGAAAAACATACGAGATATTTTTGAAGGGGAAGGGGAACAAAAATAAATTCGATATAGAGAGATTTACGTTATAAGGAAGTTCGTTATAAATAAGTTTGACTGTATTTAGATTCATTAAATGAATAACTGGCTTTTTAATTTGGCATCATTATTTTGACAAATAAGTTTTACTTGAAAATTAATATAATTTTAAATTTAATAAGGAACAAAATCAAACTTATTATTTAACAAATATATTCGCTTTGGCCTCAACAACTTTCTGTCCTTCTTTCTTTCGTCTTGGAACTGATTCGAAGAATTTTTAAGCATTTCTGCGGGAACGTCATCCCAGAGCTTAATTATAACAAAAATGGACTCCTCTCTGATCCAAGTCACACAAATAGTTCTTTTTTTCTTTACTATAAGCTCATACATCTTAAATGGAACTAAATCTGGGATTTGGAGTGGCCAGTTGTGTGCTTCTGGTTCAATTTACCGCAAAAGTTGCACCATCATTCGGCTTTTCTGGCAAGGAGAATAAATGACAGCAGAATTAGGTGGGAATGCATGATTGTTTAAAGCATTTGTGCTGGTTTAATTGTTTAATCTGAACCAAATCTACAAGGTCGTCAGACGACATGCAACCCCTGAACATTACCGACCCGCCATCATGCTTACTATTCTGAACAACTGATGCGTTTCTGACAAGCTATTTTCGGCATTCAAATAAATCTTTTTTTCGGTGATGCATGAAGCTCAAATGAACTCTTGTCCGTCCACAAAACTTAGTTCCAGAAGCTTCTTAATTTATTTTTATAATCTTGGCCGAATTGTAGCCACCTGATTTTGTTCCCGTGAGTTATATACGGTACTTTCCTTATAGAATGTCTACTTAAATCACATTCAGCTAGAAGCCTCAAAATTGTCCTCTCGCTACTAGGGTTTTAGGCATATTTTTCCATTTCAAGCTTGAGATTTTTGGAAGTTAAACCTGCATTTATGATAAAGTCCCTAAAAATATATCTATCTTTCTTGGTATAACTTTTTCGTTTTGTATCCGAAGTAAATTTTTTCACAGAATTTATTCTTTTGTGCTTATTGATTTGGATATTTACGATTTACATCGATAAATCAAATTATTCACTTTTTTTTAACAGAAAGACGGCAATCATACTTTGCGTCAAAAGCTGCTCGATATTTCATATATTTAACTCTGTCATTTTCCATATATTTTAATCAAAATGGACCTGTGCACAATAAATCTATCAAAATAACTTTGAACTCAAGTACATAATTAGAAGATTTTTCGCCAAACAAACCGTGAAATATGATTGTGTCAAAATACTTATGCCAGTCAAAAAATCGAACTTTAACCACAAAAAGGTCTGACCTGTCCAGCGATGGGACTTAATAGACTTTATTTACACACGCTTTCACAGGCCACACCATTATGCACTCACTCAGTGAAAACTGATGTGTAAATGATAGCTTTTAAAAGTTATGCGCCTTTAAGAGCGACTGGTATTTCTGTCAGAATACTTTTGCCGACGAGTGTACCTATATTAAATATGAAGGTTCATTCGTATACGACTTTATTTTGGGCTCTAGAAAGGCGAAAACGTTGCTAGCGGACTATATAAAAAGTTAACTCTGAAAAAAACTGATCAGAAAGGGAAAGGACTGTCCATCCGTATAACGTTTATTTTTTTAGAACTTCTTATCCTTGCTATACAAAAATCTCTTACTAGGAACTTATTTTTATGTAGTAGATACAAAAAGAAGACTTAATCAAGTACAAACAATTTTAAAACTAATTTTAAACTATGTTTCCCAGGAAATAATAGATCAAAGCGCAGTCCATCTATGCACTCAAGTGTCCGCTGGGACACGTAAAGAGAGAAATCCTCTTTCACTACTCTACAGGGGCCGTGACTAGATGGGTGAACCGCACAAACTGCGTCATTTCTAGAAAGATTTGGCCCACATAAGACGAAGCCAGAACAAACAACCTCCTTTCCAGAACGCGTGAAGAAGTCGCTAGACTTACGGCGATTAGTATACGGGCCACTGGCCTCTAGGTACTCACGTAGCCAAGCTAGGCATCCCCCACAACACCCACTGTCGTAGCTGCGCTGACACTAACAAGAGTGAAACAGTGTTCCACCTTCATGCGAATGTCCGGCTCTAACTAAAACAAGATAGAGTGCCCTGGGTAGTCCTTTCTTTGACGATCTATCGGTCATCAGAGGCATCCATTTCAACAACATCATCAAATTTCTCAACTCCTCAGGTTGGTTTTGAGCTAACATAACAAACGTCACCCTTTCTATCTCCAGGTTCTACTAGTTGTGGTTTCAAAACGGCGCTTAAGCGCTACTTGTGTTTTTTTTTCTCATCAGGATGGAGGGAGTAGCAAGTAGCAACCACCCAAACCAACCAACCATGCACTCAAATGACCTTGATTATTGTTGCAACTACGAATTGTGTGTCGTTGCTTTGTGTCAAGTGTTCTGTTTGGATTTGTCCATCAGTAGGCTTTGTTTAGGAAACTAATATCCAACACTCTGTGATCCGCCATTAGGCCTATACAATAAAACATTTGTGGTAAATAATATTGAAGAAATTCGGCCCTAGCGAGGTATCCGTGGGAACGGAAAACTCTCCGCAACGCATACTCTGTCGGAAGCTCAAATCCAAATCGTAAGCAAA
Source organism: Cheilosia pagana (assembly GCA_936431705.1). Lineage (NCBI taxonomy): Eukaryota > Metazoa > Arthropoda > Insecta > Diptera > Syrphidae > Cheilosia > Cheilosia pagana. The sequence goes on along the minus strand of OW386170.1, from coordinate 50,745,382 downwards.
TTCCGCAACCAATTTCTGTCGGAGGATATCGGAACCTAGCTGTCAAAAATTGAAGAAAAAAATTCACTTCATCGCACTTCAACGTAATTCGCCGATATGCGTTACAAAATGTCGGAGAAATATTTCGAAGAATACCTCGAAGCAAAAATCCTCCGAATCGTAAAAAATCGGGGAATTTTCCGTTCCGACGGATACCTCGCTAGGGCCGATTAACAGACAAATCTTACCGAATTCGCCCAGCGAAATATAAACCGAACACACAGTAAGTCAGTGCAGCCGATAACCTAAACTCGTGACATAACATTTATCCAACTTTAGAGCAACAGGTATATGTAACAGCACAAGTCAAACTAAAAGTCGCGTAATTGACATTTCCTGGACAAATTCTCCTTGGAGGCTCATTAGCACCTGGGACGCCTACACCTTGCCTTTTACCAGAGCGACACACATCCCTTATGGTATAAAAAAATGGCACATGCAATGAAAATGCAAATGTCCATGAAAACATGTAACCGCTTAATTGTGTTGGAAGCATAGCTTGACACGTATATCCACGCTAGACAGCTAGACTTTGTACTATGATGCAGAGTTAACTAGCAAAGATACGATAGACAGTTCGACAGAAATCGCCTTCTCTATCCTCTGCAGATGCACTGCACCACGACGTGTGCACCAACCAACCGCCGAGTGCAATCGCACAGGCACACACCGATTGCTGCAATATACGGAACGATTACGTGAAAGGTGAAAGTTTTGTTTGATTCGAACCGGTAGAAGTACCGAAACCCGCCATTCATTACACATTTGCGAACAGCTCCGCTTTTGTGGGGCATATGGTCCACAGCACTACTATCCGCCGCCGCACCGCCCGCCAGCAACAGTGACTATTTCTGGGGCTCTGTGACTGCATCACAGACCTGTTTGTTTGGTCTTCGTGGTTGTTGTCGTCGTCTTCGTCGTCGTCGTCGTCGTCGTCGTTTGTTTATATCGCGCGGTACGTAGCTATAGTTGCTTTGTTGACATGCTAGCCTAGTGCTCTACCTAGGTGTCTGCGCGCTCTGCACCAGCACCAGCCACCAACAGTGATTCCTCTGCCGTGTCTGGCTGGGCCTTTGCCGTTGGCTACTGCGATTGAACCAATTTCGTTCCATATTTGTTGCGTTTCTTTGCTATTTGCAGATGACATAACGTTCGCGGTGTTTCCAGTTTCTCGCATGCGGTCGTTTTTTGACGTAATAAAATAAATCACGATGCACCTATCCGTGCGGTTGCCAATTATTGGAAATGCTTTCCGAATCGGAATCAGTTAAACGCGCTACAGTCTGCCTTTGGGTTTTATTTTTTTTTTTTTTTTTCTGTTTAATAAGGAAGAGCGAAACAGCCCTGGCTATAGGCAGTGACTGCTGCGAAAGTGACACGCGTTTTTATGGAAATGCTGCGCTTTTAAGAAACAATCAATTAGTGGTTTATGATCCAAGACTAGTATCTATAGATGTAATGCGGTAAGAGTGTTGGTTAAAAGGTATTTCGACTGTTTATTAGATACCTATATTCCCGGCGCAGTGGCTTAGTGGTAGTGTGTTGGGCTACTAAGCGAGGGGTCTCAGGTTCGAATCCCGAAAGGGCCAAATTACATCTTAAGGTTTTTTTCCACTGCACCACCTCTCGCGAACGTCTGACAAACATCCGAGAGTAAAATTGTCATGAAAGAGCTTCTCAATTAGCCGTTTGGACTTGGTAAAATTGTAGATCCCTTCCATTCGTCCAAAAAACTGAAAACCCACACAAAACGAATGGTTGTGAGAAGCTAGCCCTTGGGTCCCATAGACCTGTCGCGCCAAAATATTTATTTATTTATTTATTTTATATTCCCGGCAGATTGAGTGTTATGAAATTGAGTTGACTTTTGGTGAAGGATTTTTTTTTTTTAGTTGCTTTTTCATTTAAAGTCTTGAATTTTCAAATAGAGTCCTGAAGAATTGGCTTCATTGTTTATTAATCTGTATTTGTGACATTTTGTGACAGGACCGGCACTGCGAAGTAATCCGAAAACCACAGGATATATTACCAATCAAAGTTAATGGCTGTGTTCCTTTTCTTTAATCGCTTACGTTTTATCTACTGTACGCGGAACGCATCAGTTCTTCCCTAGATATGATTGAAAGTTTGAGGTTAGGACTACCTACTCTTAAATATAGAGCTCAGTATATTCCTCGCAAGCCAAACTTCCAAGAAAACACTGCTGGTATTGATGTAGTACTGTCATAACTGCCTCGAATCAACCTTTAAAGTAGCAAAGTATTTTTCAAAAGGGCTGTGTTTTTTAATACGGCCAAAGTCGTTATCTAGGCGCAGTGGCTTAGTGGTTAGTGTGTTGGACTAATAAGCGAGGGGTCCCCGGTTCAAATCCCAAAAGAGCCAAATTATGTACATCTTAAGGTTTTTTCCACTGCGCCACCTCTCGCGAACGTCTGACAATCATCCGTGAGTAAAACTGTCAAAAACTATCATAATGTGGTTTCGTGGGTTGCCATTATATCTGCCTCTGGTACACTTATAAAGTTGTGTGGTTCAGTCAAATCATCAAATTTGTGATAGTAGGTACTTCTGAAAATATGGAAATTATACCTATTTAAGGACCGCTCCTGAAGAAGGCTGGGGTAGAATCGCCTGAGGTTATTGTCGCTTTTTTGATTGTCGTTTTTGATTATCAACGATAACAAAAAACTGATTGATTACTGGCAGCACTTAGAGTTTTGAACGTGACTTCCTTGCCGACGCTGTCATTCTGAGCAGCTAATTGGTAGGTTACTCGTACAAATTATATTTGAATTGTTCAATTGTGATAAATGTAAGTGAATTTATAATACTAAAATGCTAACAAATAACAATCAAATTGACTGAATTTTTTTAATGGCAGCATTGGTGCAGCCCAATCAGCCCCGACTAGTCTTTGATAGCCTCCACCCCCGAGAAGATTTAAAGTTGCAGCCAATTGAAGGATGGGTGGAACCATGCGTTGACCTTATTCCATTTGGTAAATCAAGCAGTCCCAATATAAACACTTCTTTTTACAACAATCTATAATCCTTTACTTTTAAGTTTTACGAATTCTTACGCATTTTACTCAATTGTCGTTGCTCAACTCGAAAAATTCGTAAAATACAGCGGCTTCGAGAGAGCAAGATATTTCCCCTCTTACTAGTTTTTACTCAACAAATTTCTTTGCGTAAGAATTGAAACAACTGTCAGTCGCCTGAAAATTGACAGCTGATTTGAGTTTGATGTTCCATTTAGTATTTGGGTGGAATATTCGCATCTGTCATTTTTCGAAAGTTAGGTAGGTACTACAAAAGCGTTCCTTAACTTTTCCACAAGTTTCCTTCTATGAGAGAGAATTCATCACCTCCATTTTCATTTTGACAGTCTTTTCCATTTTACTACAAAAGTAAAGAAACAGACCTAATAATTAATGAAATTCAAAAATGAATATTTATAAATATGCATTCCTACACCCTGTTTGGAAGTTCCAAGATATTTTTTTTTTAGTTCTCAGGTTTCTTCTTAAAAGCTGGACATTTTTGAAATTATTTCCTTCATTTTCCTCTCTGTTTTTACTAAATGTTTTTTATTTTAATTTATTTAATAGGTAGTTATTCTTTTTTCACGAAATTTAATTTATTTGGAATTGAAGCCAAGGTGCATACCTATGAAAATGACCTAAAAATATGAAAGCGACACCTAAATAGCTGTCACATAAAATTAAATTGATCGCAAAAAAGTGATTGTCAATTTTTACGAGGACGTAAAGCGATGATTTTGATTGTGTTTTTGGAAAATGTCCCGCTAATGTTGCTGGTGGAGGTCATCATTACCACGGGTGTCGGGCTTTGAAGCTTTAACCTATCAAATACAGTAGAAGTATAAAATAGTGAGATTTCTTGTCCTCCTTTAGTTTTTTATTTTATTTGACTACTATTTTATTTTTTAAATTCATACAAAAATTTAGTTTTTTACTTAGTCCATATACGATTTGACCTTAGGCCGTCTACCAGATTGACGTTCAAATGAAAAGAATTAAATCATATTTTTTATGTGTATATTTGTATATAACATAAAATCATATTTTATATTAAGTGCTACTTTTATATACTTTTTAAAACGTTTCTTCAAATATACAATTTCTATAACGAATTGCGTTGCCTTGATCTATATGGATTGCTTCCTCCAACACAATTGTCGGAGCTCCGAAAAAGTTTATGCGGATTTCTTGAAGTATTTGACATTTTGCGACGAAGTGTAACACATCCTCCCGCTCCTTGAGATTACAAAGTTCGCATAGAATTGGCAGCTCTGGGGGTGTGGAATAAAATTTAGTTTTAGAAGTTCGCTTCTTACTTTGAAAATAGTGCCAATCTTGTCTACCGAATAACTATTCAAATAATTTTTTTTTTATTTTTTCATATATCTAAATACAAATAAAATTTCACATAGCGGGAAAAACTGGGAACTTTTTGCGAATTTAGGGGAAAATTATTGCCTTTGCTGATAAAAAAGGTGAAAACAGTCTTCAAAGTCTGGGATCCCAACTTGGGATGACTGGGCTTCATTTGAAAATTCGTCATAAACTCTTTGTGCAGTTTCCGTCAGTAACTTTTTTGCTTTCTGCTTTATTTTCTGGCTCATTCGGCATAAAAGTGAGGTTATAACCGCATTACAGTCCAAGCAGTTCCCACTCTTGAGCACATTTAACCTTGTAGCGTAGCATTTGTGCAAGCACCAACCTTGGAATTCTTTCCTGACTCATCCCACAATGACCTTTACAATGTAATCTAGATGCAGTTTGAGGGTATCCATGGACAGCGGCGCTACTCCAGTCTCCAAGTGTAACATATGTATATAGGGGGAACTACTTGGTATTTTAAAATTATCAGATAAACTTTTCCGCAGCTTTAAACGAGCAATAACCCCAAACTTGTGCTGCATAAAGCAAATTTGAAGACGCTGTAGCACGGAATATTTACAGCTTTGATAGGTATATGTGAAACGTGGTTATTATTAATGCAATTTCTACAAACTGCGCAAATCGGCCGTTTAGCTTTTCCTAGGTGAGCCTTTAGATGTTTGCTCATGTTTAAGCTTCTTCTTTGAAACGCTCCGTAAATTAGGACTCTTTCTTTCCATCGCGTAAGCTTAATTAATTTCTGCACCAAACCATCTTTCTGTGGCATCAAAGATCTCGCTCGCGCTGTCTTCCAGTTGGTGTAGGCTATTTCGTATGACCGGTGGCTCCTACATGTCTCCAAACAGACAACAATAAAGTAAAAAATTAAACAATCAATTAAGAGTTGCATAACTCCAGCTCGTTTAATAATACAATAACCATCACGCAAGTATAACCCAATTCCATATGCGCGTTTCTAATTTATTTCGTGTCTTTTCCTCCTCATCGGTGGTGGTGGTCGTTTCCTCATCCAATAACTTAAAACACCGCGTACACGAGCTGGCAAATGTGCTCTCTATAGACACAAAGCAACTAAAATAACATTTCCTCACATATTTTCGAATCCATAACATCCCACACATTAAAAAAAAAGAGAAGGAAAAAAAAACAATACCCGCTCTGACTAGAACGCCGAAAATTCTCGACATGGGGCTATTTTTAAGTTCTACAGGTGCCAAAGGCCAGAGTGGCTCGAGAGCTATTCAAAAAAGACCACGCGGGGAAAATAAAATAATTCATAGCTATGCTAAGTGTTTACAAGCGTTAATTTTTTTCAGAGATAGCTCGCCAACCCCCATCGTTCCCCATCAGCCTGTGGTGTTATGGGAAAACGAAGAAGGAAACTCTTACTTCTGGTGGAAGTTGCGGGCCCACTGCGTGAACTAATCACACCGCGCGCCGCCGGAGCTGTCTGGACCGATGAGTCTATTTCTGGAACCATACCATCTAGCATGTGAGCGCTTGAACTCAACCTTTCGCGCACCTATCATGCTGCAAATTTGAAATGAGTTTCAATAAAAGCCAGCTGTGGGAGGTGCGCGCAAATTCCTCATATATACAGACTCAACATATCCGCAGATACTAAACTGAAATAATTGTTCGACTGCCATTCGATTGGAAGAGAAGATTTGCGCGGTTGGTAAACAGGAAATATGACGGAGTAGATGTGTTTTCGAAATGCGAGATTCGTTGTTTATTTATTTTTGGGAGGCACTGCTCGGCGGGAGATTACTTTTATTAGAAACGGTGCGCGGTGGCAAGGTGCGCATCATCGGAAAAAAAAATGTTTCGAACCGTGGGATGCTGCTCTTAAGCGATCGTAAGTATAGCGAGTAAAAAGCCGATAAAATCGCTCCCAGTCCCTTTGCCTGGATGTGTCTTCTGAGCACACGCATCAACGGAGTGTAAAATTAATATCTCCAATTAAAATCACATAAATTGCCGATAGATGTGTCGCTTTGCATTTCTGTTGCTCCACCACCTGGCAGTCGTAAAATAAATCCAAAATCTGGGGGACTAATGTCGAAGCTGTGCGAGCCTGACGCTACTTCCTGCCTGTTTTTCGCTAGTAATTAATTAGTCTGCCGATGATTTGATGCCAAATGGGCATGTGATTCCGCTGCCCGACATATAAATCACATTCGAACATCAAAGTGCGAGCAGCGTGTTACGTCTCATGGGGATTAAATAAGTGGAAAACCACTCAGCGCTGATTTATCCATCATTTCGGAATAATTAAGCACGGTGGTGACGATTATTTTTCTAGCCTGCGCGCGTGTGTGGAATGTGAGTTTGTGGAACACGCTCTTCAACCTGTAATTTACGGCGCAAACTGATTGATTTTCTTCAACTTGATCTGAAACTGAAACCCTTGTCCAGTTGGGATTTCCTCATAAATGACCGAAGAGAATGGGAAAATGAGATGGCAGAGGAGGACGGTCGCGGTGGGCGGATGCGTTTTGGAGAATAGATAGATCTGGAATAGACGAATGGAAAATTATATGTTTCGTCGTGATGTTCCCGATTGAACTTGAGTTCTTGGAAGTGACGGAGCACTCTTAGGTGCATGCCTGCATTCGTTTCTGTGGAATTTGGAAATGACGTAACGTGGACCGATTTAATTGCACTTTGGGACCAAATTCCTTTATCATGCAAGTGTAATTATTTTCTACCATGGCCATGGTCATTTGGGAATGGTAAGGAACACCTTCATTTTTAAGAGGGGTAACAATAAACATAAAGTAAGATGGCATTGAGGGTTTGAGTGGGGTTTTCTCTTCTTTATTTACTTTCTATCAATGCCGTCATTAACACCTGCACTCTGCAGTCTTAAACTTTGATTTTTACTTTTTTAATTTCGATTTTTAGAGAGAGAGGAACTTTGGACAAAGTTAGCGAACGCTTTTTTAGTCAATTTGCGCGAGTCCGTAAGCTAACGAACAGACCTCTAGGTGCATAGAAAATCGTATACTGTCAAGAAACGTCAAACTTTTCCCTCGCCTACTTATTGCGGACGTTAAAAAATGGGGACGTTCAAAAATGGAGGCATTCAAGAAAGGGGGCGTTCGGATTTCTAGTTTAGTATGTCTGACAGTGACAGCCATCCATCTCAAGGTTTTTTTCCGCTGCGCCACCTGTCGCGAACGCCTGACAAACATCCGAGAGTAAAACTGTCATGAAAGAGCTTCTCAATTAGCCGTTTGGACTCGGCATAAAATTGTAGATCCCTTCCATTCGTTCCAAAAATTTAAAGTCGCATAAAACGAATGGTTGCGAGAGGCTAGGCCTGGGGTCCCACAGATCTGTTGCACCAACTATTTACTTATTTATTTATTTTAAGTCAGACAGCTAACTGACTTGATATATTTCTGTTTAAATTTACCCAAAATATGAAGGGGTCAACAAATCTAGTCAAGAAAATCCTGCCTGCATAATCAGTTGACACTTCGAAGCATTAAAGCTCAAAGAAAACCGCGAGAATATTACATCAACTCTAGTTGACTAACGCTGTCGTATATACCTAGTACAGACAAATAAAGTTGACGTTTTATATGAGCTAGGTTTCCGAACGTCACCAATCTAGTTTAGCAAGTCTGACAGCTGGCTGACTTGGTGTGTCTCAGCTTTGAGTGGATTGTAGATCATTTTAGGTCATTCGATTCGTGACTTAGTACTAAGTTGACAGTTCGTATATGCGTCTGACGTAGGAAAAGTGGCATTTCCGACCAATCCATAGTCCTTACGTTCAAGGTATACATCTAGTCCAGAGAAATATGGATTTTTGCAGTATTATAAACTCTTGTAAAATAAAATTTTAATTTAAACATTGCCCGCGTTCCACTGCCCGCTAGATGACTAGCGGCACGTCAAACTTCATATAAAAAATCGACATTTCACCAAAAGTGCTAGACGTCCAGCGAGAATGGTGAAATGTCAATCGGGGCATCGGAACGCGGCCATTTAAGGGTTGACATTTCGTTATGTGCGCATTTAATTGCTAGCAAATGTCAAAAACATGCATCTCAAAAATCTCAGCATACAAAAAACAAAGTACACACTTCAAACCAAAGATCATTCCAACAGCGCCAGATGATTTTACTGCATGTTTAATATGTAGTTCCTTAACATTCAAATTTAAACTACAAGCTGTCAAAAAACACGAACGCATTTCCTGAACCTGTTATTTGTTTTTTAAATCCAAATCTATATATGTACGTAACAGCGTAACGCACCATTAAAAAAAATTATGAGTGCAGGACGACAAAACTACCAACTCCTACATTATTTTCCATGTGTGTGTGAGTTTTTTTTTTTCAAATAAATTCTAGGCAGGAAAATCCATTAAAAGATTTATTTAGACTGCTAACGGTGCACATCTTGTGAAATTTGAAACCTTTCCTCAAGTCGATGCAAGTGTGTTGGAATTTTTTTTTTCATACGAAACAAAGGCAAATGACAGTTGGAAGGCCCCTAGGACGGTAGAACCATTATCCCTAATCAACACAAGAGAGGGAAAATCCAAATGGAAATGAATTGAATGCAGCATTCCTGAATCTTGACATTGCGCGCTCGGAAGATGTTTTCCCACGGTACACCACGAACTCGTCGTCGAAGGATAACCTACTTTCGATGTATTTAATAGACTTCCACAATATTCACCAAAAGAAGGATCTCGTTTCCAACAAAGCGCAGGTGACTAGGATATAAGGATCGGTTTTTTTGTATCCTCCTTCTCTTTTCGTATGTACCATAGCGATTAATGGAAAAGGATGACAGAGTGAGAGGTCATACACAATGTAATAACTTTTGCGTCATTTTCCTGATTGTGCATTGTTGTTTTTTTTTGTATTCGAAAGATTTAGATTCGGTTCATTTCGTTTTGTGTGTGTGTTTATTAATTTATTGGAAGTATCATCCCTAATCAGAGTGATGTGGGGGAATGAAATGAAATGAAATGTTTTGTTGAGTGGATTGAAGAATGATCCATTCAGGAAGGATATCTCTTCATGGGGGGCATTGTGGGACATGTTGCACCTACATACTGATTTAAGGAAGTCATATTATTAAGTTTTCACAAATTTAATGCATAAAGGAGAGACATCTGCGAAAAATAACGTGGCACTTAATTTTTAAAGTGAACTCTGACAGTTCGCGCCAAAAATAGCCGCCATGCAAAATTCTATCCAAAATGTAGCTGGGCTAAATCTAAGTATATCCCTTAAGCTAAGTACGCCGCTGTAGCTAAAAATCAAATTTGTGTTTCAGAATTTAATTCATGAATCTGTCAAAATTTAGCGCGCTCTTTAAATGGTCTGGTACATTTTCTCAAGCTAAATGTTTGCAACTTAAATTTTAAGGGTTGAAGACAAAAGAACACACAATTTTTCTGCGTTTTCTAGCCGATCGATGGGCTTTAATTTCCTGCAAATTATTGTTAAATTACTTACTTTTAGTGCTTGTAATTTATTCTCTATAATAAATTCACTTCATACGGGTTAAGTTTTATGGTTTTAATGCAACGTGGTGCTTGACAGTTGATCAAAGAAAAAGAAATAAAGGTAGCATACAAATGGTGGGGCCAAACTTCCTTTTGCTGTCAGACCGATGATACCAACTCGTTACCTTGTGGCATTGCCAGCCCGGCAACATAAATTTTGACAGTCTCCATAAAATTTAAGCAAGCGAATAATTTCAAAATACATTTTTCCATTGCTTAATTTTGACAGATCAAGAGGAGAAATCAATGGCAATGAATCTCAACGTTATCGAGGACATTGTTTTCTAGAAAGATCCTAAACAGTTTTTCAAATAAAAGGTAGGTAAAGGGTTTTTCAATAAGAGCGCTACAGAAGTTTTTTTTTAAATAAAACAAAAAACGGTTTTGGATATCATTGAAATTCTTTATTCCTGTGAAAGTACGTTCGATGCCATTATGTATGGAAGTCGATTTCTTTTGCATGACCACCACGGGCACGCTTGCAGAAGTCCAGACGCTGAACCCAATTTTCGACGATTTTCGAGCATAAATCGTCGGATATTGCTGCAATTTTGTACGAAGTTCATCAATCGTCGCTGGCTTGTTGGCATAGACCATAGACTTGACGTAGCCCCACAGGAAATAGTCTAACGGCGTCAAAACGCACGACCGAGGCAGCCAAGCGACTGGACCATTTCGTGAGATAACACGTTCTCCAAACTTGGTTTCCAATAAATTGATTGTGACATTCGCTGTGTGGCTTGTGCCGCCGTCCGTTGGAACCACATGTCCTCCAAGTCCATGTCATCCAATTGTGGCCAAAAATATTCGGTTATCATTGAACGGTAGCGATTCCCATCCACAGTAACGTGCCGGTCTTGATCATCACGGAAGAAGTACGGCCCAATGACGCCGCCGGCCCGCACCAAACTGTAATTTTTTCGGGATGCAATGATGACTCATGGAGTACGTGTGGATTGCTGCCTGACAAATACCGCTTATTTTGTTTATTGACAAAGCCATTCAGCCAGAAATGAGCCTCATCGCTGAAGATGATTTTTCGATGAAAGTCCGAATCATTTTCAAGTTGTTGCTCAGCCCAATTCACGGTGGTCAATCGGCTTCAGTTCTTGCGCCAATTTAATCTTGTAAGGATGTAGGCCAAGATCTTTTCGCGAAATTCGCCACAACGACGTCACAGAGATGCCCAACGCTTGAGAACGACGTGTGAGAGACACATTTGGGCTTTCTTCAACTGAAGCCTCAGCGGCAGCAATATTCTCAACACTACGGGCACTTCTTTGTCTCACTGGCACGGGAATATTTTGTACTGTGCCTGTGGATTCAAATTTGTCCACTAGACGCTCAATTGTTGATCTGCTAGGATGATTATGACGACCATAAATTGGACGTAGCGCTCTTAACGTTGAGGCCACTGACTCCGAATTCGGTAGTAAATTGTCATAATTTCGACTCGGTGTTGGCTCGTATATCTTTCCATCATGAAATGGCAAACCTTACTGAAGAGAAATGTCAAAAGAGTGGCAAGAAATTCGGCGTCGCTTGCTGTCCCTGTCCCTGTCGCTCTACTTTTGTAGCGTCCCTGTTGAAAAACCCTTTACATAAATAAAAATTCTTCAGAAAATGAAACTTTTCTTTAACGAACTAAGAACGTGGAGTATTAAAAACAACGAAAGTGTAAAGAGATTACCAAATCCAGAAAAATTACGGTTTTGTGTGTTTTTCCTCTGACAAAACTAAGCTAACATGTTTTAACTTAAGTTTTTCTAGAGCAACGTACTTAACGTGAGTGTCAATTTATATTTTAAATGTGCAAATTTTAGGTATGTTCCTTTACTTTTGTAGTAAAAATGGAAAAAGCCTGTCAAAATGACAGTGGAGGGGAGGAATTCTCTCTCAGATAGAGAAACTTACGCAAAGTTAAGGAACGCTTTTGTAGTAACTCGTGAAAAATGACAGATGCGAATATTCCACCCAAATGCCAAATAGAACTACAAATTCAAATCAGCTGTCAATTTTCAGGCGACTGACAGTTGTTTTAATTCTTGCGCAAGAAATTCGTTGAGTAAAAACTAGTAAAAGGGGAAATATCTTGCTCTCTCGAAGCCGCTCTCTTTTACGAATTTTTCGAGTTAAGGAACGAAAATTGAGTAAATTGCGTAAGAATACGTAAAAATTCGTAAGATTTAAAAGTAAAGGAACAGACCTTTTTAGTATAACTACGCGTCCCATCAGAAAAAGATAAAAACGACGAAATAAATTCAAAATCACTAAAAAGAAAACGCTTTGCGGGACAACTTTTGGACTGCCTATATAAACTGCGGAAAAATGTAAGGGACTTATAATTCTACAATTTCCTGTTAAACTTTGGCTTAATTTAAGAAAATACCAAACGATTCTGCATGCTTGACAACTGTCCACCATAAATTAAACCCATTCGGGGAGCAGTATAACAATATTTCAAATTCGCATTCACAGTCGAAACTCAAACGATCCAATAAGTCATACAACAGCAAGCGCGCATATATAACAAAAATAATTCTCAATAGATGTTAATTAGGCACGATTTATATCTGATCAATTAAAGATCGTGTACCAAATCGAAAGAGTACACAAGACAAATTTCCACCCCAGACGCTGGCTGGGCGTTTTGCGGCGCGACTTCCTTGTAGCATTTTGTCATATTGTTGATGTAACATTAATTGAAGCTGTCAGAAAGGCATAACAAATTTAAACTCCATGAAGTCTATGAGCTTTTTATTTGTCACATATACTCGGCAATGGCGGAAGCCGAATGCTGCCATGTCTCTGTCGCCACATTTAATTCCTTGCGTATGCATTAGACGCGTTAGAAGGGCCTTCCAAACGCATAGCGTGTGTGTTTTTGTGAAACTAAAATATTCCAAGAAGACCGGGTGCAAGGTGCGTGCGTGGAAGACATGCCACATGCCTATCTCTGATATATCTGCTCTGGCTCTGGCCATAGGTGCATCTGCATCGACAGCAGTTCACCCAGACACTTAGTCTGAAGATGGGCAGCGAGCAAAGATTCGGATTTGGCGATTATTAAGATGAATTTGCATTCCGAGCTGCTTGACTGCGGCGCGTCTCACTTCTCTTCCTGGGACAATCATCATCCGTCATACTATATTTAACACGTCCAGACGCTGTGCTCGTTCCTTTTCTGATCGTCTTTTTCGCCGCGCAAGAGTTAGATTTTGGGTGCATCCCAGGAATAGATTTGAATTTCGTAATGCATCCGATGCTGAATTTTACTGGTGGCAGTGAAAAAAAAGACGAAAATATTGCGCAGACACAGTTGTATAAATTGGACGCTCAATTAGCTTCAATTGCTCGATCTTTCTCGGCGCGCAATGCAGATCGGAAGTCCTTAATTAGAGGCAATAATCGAACGAATATTGATTTGTAATTTAGCTTGCCTCTCTGTCTAATCAAATTACGATCGAGTTGAGATTTTGCTTCTTCTGATTTCTTTCGATCTCGCGAGGAGTATATCAATTGCCCGACCAACATTTCGATCAATTGACAACAATCAAAAGTTAAATTTGTCTTAATTGCTGATGGAATGGAATACACTTTCCAGCACATTTGATCCGGCAATTGATTAAAGCCTATGGAGAAGGCTGCACCCCTTTGATTGGCGCGAAGACATTTATGGCGTTAATAACCCGCAGTAGTTGAAGGCGTTGTGCTTTCCTCGTTATGCCCGCCGCGCGCCGTGCGCCGGCCGCACTCCCAACATAATAAAATATACTGGTCACCAAAACAGAGTGATTTCCTCATTGTTTGTCATCTTCCTTCTCGAATTTATTGATATAGAGGAACGGAATGTTCTCAGATGGTAATCTGTTTATGCGGTGAGTACGAAACACAGTGTATCTGTGTATCTGGTGTCGGAAGGGTGATCTAGATCGTACAATGTACCCCCACCATGGGATGAAATTGGTTGCCGCCGCTGACGGCTGACGCCTTGTGTGAGATTCAAAATAGAAATTATGAAGAGAAGAATGCGATGTGTACTTTGATGGCGTCGGAAGCAGTATACAATTAATGATGAGTACATGTACATGCTTGGTCTTAATTGACGTTGTTTTAATATGACAGCGAGAGGGTCTGTAAGCTTTGCAGGAGGTCAAAGTATTCCGTGAAAGACCCAAATGGTCACAATGCGTTTTTACAATTCTCCGAGTGGCGCATATTATTGTGATTCTGATGCACAAAAGGACAAAGGACACCAAAGTCATTGTGCCCAATGAGTTGTACGCGCATTAGGGATATTAAAATTACTCTGTCATACATAGCTCTGACGATGTTCCTGTGGCAATTATGACAAAACGCGGCAGCTCATGCCATTATCCTGATTCCAATCGTCTGTAAGTAATAGGTGGTCCTTTTTAACTTTCTCGTATAGGTACGTAGTAAGAGAAAGGTATTGTAATCGTACAAAAATTCGAACTCTGACATTACGATGATGGAGGAACTCAAAAAAGTGAGTCTCGCAATTCTGTCCGTCTGTCCGTCCTTTCCTGAGCTCCACAGCGCAAACGGCTGGACGGATTTCTTTCAAATTTCGGATTTGGAGTTTATGGGCTTACAGTTCGGGGCCAATTTTTTTTTGCATGTTAATCCTATTATTAACGGTACTTCCCATATAACGATTTTAAACAAGTTTGATTTTTTGGAAAACGGCTCTAACGATTTCAACCAAAATTGATATTTGGGCTTAAGTAGGTGTGGTTAACATGCTTGCATACCCAGTTTTTCGCTAGAAAGTCGAATAACGGTACTTTTGAAAATTGGACATATCTCAAAAACGGTCCATCCGATTTTAACAAAAAATCGTTTTAAGGTTATATGGTCATTCCTAACATGATAGAAAACTCAGTTTTTCCCTAAATTATCGTTTAACGGACTATTTTTGAAAAATGTCGTTTTTTAAGAGTTTAGTTAATTATGGTTTACTTGAAAACGGCTTTAACGATTTTAACCAAAATGTATACTTGCGCTAGGCTACATGGGGTCATCATGGCTGCGTTCCCAGTTTTTGGCTAAAAAGTCGAATAACGGTACTTTTAAAAAGTGGTATTATCTCGAAAACGAAAATAAATTTTTAAGGTAATACGGTCATTCCTAACATGATAGCAGACTCAGTTTTTCTCTAAATTGTCTATAATGTATTAAATAATTTTGAAAAAAGGCATATTTTGAGAATTTGATTTTGTTTTTTACCTACATAAAAACGGCTAAAGCGATTTTGACCAAAATGCATACTTGGAATAAAATTGACGTTTCCAACATTATTGCGTCCTTCATTTTCAAATCTAACCACCGAAAAAACTGATTTGAAAACTGTTCAAATGTCGAAAACGCAATTTTTGATTTGAATAAAACTTTAAAACCAAGTAATACTAACATCTTGAACAATACCCTATACTCAGTTTTTAGCTAAATAGTTGAGCAAGTATAGTTTTTGAAATAAACATTGCAATATTTGCTACTATTTTGTACGCACTATTTTCCAAAATCAGCTCTAAAGATTTTGACTAAAATGCTTATTTAAGATAACAAAAGTATTCTTAATAAAACCCCGTACTTAGTTTTTCTTAGAGAAATGCAAATAATGCCGCGCTATAAACATTACCGCACTTCCAGTTAAAATGTAATCACAACTAGTACTGGCAACTCCTTTTTGGCAAATATTTTCCACTTCTTCTTTTTTCAACCATATTAATCATAAACCTTAAAACAATGCCAACCAATTGGAGTTTACACTATCAGAAACCCGCACTTCACACGTCCATCGATAAATTCAAAAACAAACCTTTGAATTCTTACATAATAAATCTATGTCAAGATATCGGTCTATCACAAACCCTACATCGAGTCACCACCAGCATTACCAATTTGAAAAATCTTGTTTTATAGCCCACAAACAGCAAAATACAAAATAAACCAACCAAACTGATGATATGAACGAGAAAGTTTCGTGCGATCCAGTCGTGTACTTTATTTTTTTCTTTGCAATGTATGAAGATGAAGATGAACTTTTTAACCTCCATTAACTAACCGCATACGCTCATTCTGTAGGATTCAGTGCCATATAAAGATAAACACTGATGCATCTAATGTCGTTTTCCATTGGTTTCACTCGGGGATTTACTCATTCTGAAAACCAATGGAACAAGAAAACTGCTTCTGGTTGAATCCAGAAATGTATTGGTGAAATGCCAAAAAATAGACTACGGCTGCTGTCACCTGGCCTGTGTAAAATACGCAAATTACACTTGTGTTAGTGCTTCTTGAGTGAATTCTGACTTCAAATCGAGAAGCGAATTTCTCTCCTCAGAATCACCAGAAGAGTATTTTTTGTGCCAATGGAACGGTTTCAGAAGTGATTTTTTCGATTCCGGACTCTCCCGGACGCTTCTTTTTGCCCAATGGAAAACGACATAAGGAAAAGTTTTTAAATTTGAGTTAAAGGGCGGTTTCAATGAGCTCGGCAAGGGGCCAATTACAGCGATACGTAAAAAGCAACGAAAAAATTTTCTTTTGCTTTTTTGGATCACTTTACGTTAATGCTTGAACTCAATCTTGGTCTTAAAATGTTGCTTATAAACTATAAAGTTAGTTTATCAAAAAAATTAGCAAATTATCTTGAAATTTTCGAAAAAAAAGCATTTATTAATTTTTCTGTACGTACAATTTTTTTCGTTCAGAAAAATAAATGAATTCTTTTTCTAAGCAACATTTTAAGACCAAGATTGAGTTCAACAATTAAGTTTAAGTGGTTAAAAAAAGCAAAAGAAAATGTTTACGGTTTGGTTTTTCGTGTCGCTATAACTGCACTCTAAGACCTGTTGCGCGTACCTTATATTTACTTATTTAAACATTTTTTGAAAAAGAATCATAAGTACATCCATATCTCATGCTAAAGACAGAAGATCCCTCTTTTCCTTCGCGTACACCGACAACGCATCAAACTTGATTCAATAAACCGATCTCGACGCAGACAAACTACGCATCTATTCTCAAGGAGGAAAAAAAAGGTGCGCATTTGTATAATACATCGCATTTTCCACAACTTGTTGTACAGGGACTAACTCTAACTATACAATCTTCTGTGTGATAAATTATAGACTCTTCGATACGGAAGAGTTTCCAGAATAATATTGTTGGTGGCTTGCCAAATATACGCACAAACGTTCTGGGGCCCCAAGAGCCGCTCGTCCCTGCCTGATGCCATCGCATTAATTGTAAAATCTATTTGGATTGCAATAGCTTTGTTTTTAAGGGACACGCAAATCCCTTCCTAGTATCGCCTACCAAATTCACAGATTTCGCTCATCCAAAATATGTATAATTGTATATCCAATGCAGCGGTTGCATATATGATGCGGCTGGCGTAAGGAAAACCATCTTTATGAAACAGACTGCGGTAGTTTGGCATTTTTGCTGCCTCAGGACTTCTAAAAATATCTAGAAAAACACTTTTTTGTGCACTCGTTTCAATACTGCCTTTCTTTATGGATTTGTTTTCAATTGGTTTTGTTTGTTTTTATTGTGGTTTGGAGTGGCCGATGACAACAACGCATTCTTCGAGATGTTGTGCGAGTTTATGATGATAGGTAAGGAAAGAGATAGATGCTATATCGATGCTGTTATATAAAAATGGCGGACATAACAAAGTGCATGTGATCAGGGGTCGAATGACGTCATCCGTGAACGAGCATTACGTGACGGAATTTGCTTTTGTTGCACATGTAAAATCGACTAAGTGAATGTAACGGACGACGCGATTCGACCCCAGACTTCCTTGGAAGGTGAAGTGAGGTACGTCAAACTTTTCGAATTCTTTTTAAGGTTATGTTGCAGAAAATCTTTGATTAAAAAAAAAATGCCCGCAAAATTGACGTAATTCATGGCGCTTTCTTGTTGCCGATCTGTCGCACGACAACGCAGGAACTTTTATGTTGTTGTTGCTTAAAAGGTGATGAAAAGTAAAAGGAAAAGAATTGGATGAGTTCCTTTTATTTAAGCTTTAACATAAAGGGTTTTCAAATAAGAGGTGTTATTTTGAATAGCCCGCTATTTCGGTAGCTGTCACTTTGGAAGCTGTTATTTTTTGACATTTGACAAGTAGAAACTACGCCATTACTAAAAATGGAACGATACACGCTTCAACAACGCATTGAAATTATAAAAATTCACTACAAAAATGGTGAAAATTTTGCAGTCATAGTTCGCAAAACTAAAGCATTTTTGGGTCGTCGTGAAGCACCTTGTCGGACCGCAATAAAGAAATTGGTGGAGAAAAATTTGAGCTGTTTGGGACAAGTTAGTGATGTGAAGAATAAAACCCGTGCACGTCGCTCAGGAACAACTGAGAATATTGCTGCTGTAGCCCAAAGTGTTGAAGAAAACCCAGGTTTGTCCATTCCTCGTCGTTCTTTGGAATTGGGCATTCCACAAATGTGATTAATGATTTTTTATGGCCGGAGTTGGATGATATTGATCTGGACAACGTTTACTTTCAAAAAGACGGCACTACGTGCCACACAAGCAACGAAACCATTGATCTTTTACGGGAAATGTTTCCGGATCGTGTTATCTCTCGAAGAGGTGATCACAATTGGCCACCGAGATCTTGTGATTTAACACCTTGCGACTTCTTCCTTTGGGGCCACGTGAAAGATAAAGTCTACGCCAATAGCCCAGCGTCGATTCCTCAAAGATGGAATTCGTGAGTCTATCGAGGAGATAGGGCAGCCACTTTGCTATTTCGTTATGGAAAATTTCATGAAAAGGATATGGTCCTGTAAGCGTGGTCGTGGTGGCCATTTGGCTGATGTTGTTCTTCATTATTAACGGCATACCTTCCCCTTTATTATGAAATAAATATCCGATCATTTATCTCAAAAAATAAAATTTTTCTTTGAATATCAAAATAACACCTCTTTTTGGAAAACCCTTTATAAGTTTCTGGTTTATGTGGACCGCCTTTACTGCTCATTGATTTCGATTTGTATAGCCTCTGGTTCTCTATAAGGTGGTTTGTCCGCATATACCCTTAGAAAGTGCCGCGTTCATAAATTAAACTATGTGTTAAATTTAAAGTTTTTGGACACATTTTCGTTGTTTATAACCGTTTTTTTCACAGAAATTCACTAAAAATCTGAACCGAGGGAGTTTATAGCGATCTGATATATTTATAAAGTCATAATGACGATAAAAATCCAACATGTGACCAGTATTTGTTGTATTTCTTTAGTCGTAATCAGACGGCTGTCAAAATTTGTACTGAGCTTATAGAAAACGCTCTGAAAAAACAAAAATTTAGAGCTCTAAAGATTCGCTGTGACACCACTCCTGCATTTGAATTTTCTTTGTGATCCTTTACGCTTTCCTAAAATCCAAGCAGTGAAAAATCCCGAAAATGCACTTACAAGTCATTCAAAACTAATAACAACATCCGAAATTGCAATTCTTTATATATTTTTGCAGTAGATTCCTAATTTAAAGACACCCAATGGTGAGTTGAGTGCGGCATTTATAATTCTAAAGCAAAACTTCATCAGGGTGGTAGTAGTGGAATATATTCCTTAATCGCATTTACTAACCCCTTTTCGATTAGGTCTTAACGCCGTGCAATTCGCAAACTCTGGAAGCACCCCAAGACACATTTTGCGTATTGCGCCAGATGTCATCATCGTTCTTAGGCATACGGCAGACCTACTATGCCATTTGTTCTTTATGGATTGTAATAAACGCGGCCAAACCCACGTAGATGTATATCTGCGAATCTCTATAGTCAAGAAACTATCCTGTCTACTTATACTGATACCCTAGGTCATCAGGGTGAAAATGTGCAGTAATGTACCATCATGAAATGATGGAAGGCTACTTATTGGTATTGGTATCTGTAGGAAACCGAATCCAGCAATGATCGTGGCTTCTGAACTCCCATGCAAAACTGTCAAAGGTCCAAGTTCAACTGATTTGAATTAAAAAATAATTATAGAAAATGTGCAAGTGGCACTCGGTCTTTCTTCCCTTTGGTGCATCGTATGGGCTTGGGCATTGTGCGATTGCATTGAAGCAGGGGTATGGGTGTGGAACGTGTATAGCGTATGTGCAGTTATTCTTCATTTTGTGCAAACCACAATTCTTATAGTTGCTCTGTTGCTGGTCGTTGCGGGCAGTGGTGTGAATGGATGACATGGAATATTACCCTCAAAAGTGATGTGTCATATTAATTTATGTGAATTTGATGATTCGGAGATTGATTTGCACCTGTGTTTGATCAAAAGTGATGATGAATGATGAACAATAGATATACCCCAATATTTCTCATTTAAAAAGTTCAAATAAATAAATTTTTTTTCACTCTAAAATATTTGTTCCATTTAATTTTTCTATTTTTTCTAGCATTTTTTTTATGAAACAAATCAAAATAATCGCATTTTGAAAATAAGGATAGAATAACTAACCAATAGCATTCATTGTTGTTAATAGGTAGTATTTCCGAACTCTATCACATTCCACCATTGTTGGCAGCACTTTTTTTTATTTTTTGTATGTTTTTGCATGTCACACGTATTCTTAAATCTAAATTACATAACAACGATTTTAGAAAAAATAAAATGGAGGGGATCAGCGGTAAGAGGATTCCGTGTCTGGGGTCTCAGTCTTAGTGTGGTTTGTCTATGTCCAAACTGTGTAATTATTTCACCTTATCCACCTTTCCTGAACGTTGAAAATAAAGCCAAGCTTAAAGCAAGGAAAACGACGACCATTAACGGCTTATCGAATTTAAAAAATTGTATATTAGGTTTAGGAAGATGAATGCCCAGTTTTTTTTATTTTACAAAACTTTAAAAAAAAAGAAAATAATTATAATAAGCATGGAAATATTTATATTCCGAAGTTACAGGAAAAGCTTATATTCACGAAATATTTTCCATTTTTTAAAAATAGGTACCTACTTATCGGCAATGAATTTACAAAAAAGGGAAAAAATTCCCCCCGGAATTTGATTGAATTCGCCGCGGAATATTTCCTTCGCAAATTTGCAGATGGAATTTCGAAACGTAAGCAGTTTCTATGGGAGTTTAAAGTCTTTTCGGTTTTTATTCAATTTGGTTGATTTAAACCGAGAAAATAAAAGTGCGTCATAGGATTGGTATACTTCAAGCAACACGAAACAATACTTTTTAATCATTTTGGAATCTTCTAGAGAAAGAACTGACAAAGAACTTCTAAGAATGAAAACTGTGCCAATCCATGATCCATGATTGTAAACAGATTGTCAGAAAATCCAGTTGATACTTAAACCTTGACATTTAATTGACCCCGTAGGACTGGTAAAATCTAATAAGGAACGAATATGTAATAACTGTATTGCAACTCTATTCAATTTTTACTTACAATGCCTGTGGTTATTCTTAAGAGATTGGATTTATCCCGTAAAGTGCTTCTGTTCAGTTTCACTTCTTTTTCGTGTTGAAAATCTAAGTTCTAAATTCGCGTCCTTGCAATTTCTCAAAACGAAAATAATTGGTTTAGAACAAATATTTGGAAAATATTCCCAGATATGAGCTAAATTGACAGCTATCAATTCATTCGAAAATGTCTTCAAAAATTCCGGGGAAATAAATTCCGAAGGAGATTCACGATACGAGTCAAATGCCCACAAATGGGGTGGAACTTATTGCACACACTGTGGTTTTAAATTCTGATAGCACAAAAAACATGAAAAGCCCTAACGCTATTCAGACTAAGAAAAAGATTATCAAATTTAAGGAAAATTCAATATAAACAATTAAAAAAAGTAACCAAAAAATTATATGGAAAACGAAAAAAAGCGAATACTATAAATATCTTCCACATCCTTCGAGCCATGCCTACCTTTATTGAATGAGACAAAACTAGGCTGAACTTGGTTGGAATGAATTACCTAGTTTGTATCTACCTGCGGGAGGCCATATTACCATCAGAATTCGAATCAAAATTCAATTACAAAACCCAATCGTCCATTAATCGCTGTTGAAATTTCAAAATATTACACTTCTACCACTTTTATCTGTGTATACTACTACTAGGTAGAGGTACTTATACTCATCCATCAGTGTAGTCAGAGTGCATGCCTTATTCAAAGTTGCATATCGATAACATTTAAAATGTTGATCCTACAATGGAAGCACGTAAGCGCATCTCCGTTACACTGAAGAAAAGCCAAGATTGAATGTACTGAAATTATCTAACCGTACTGCCAATTGTTGAGAACTGCTATTTTCGATTCAAATACACAGACAGCGCCACACATAGCATAACCACAGTAAGTGATTATCCCTGGACCGTATGAGTGCGCTAAGCGCCAACGCTGGGCTATATGTGCGCGCACGGCAGCTGTAAAGATGCGAATCTCATTTGCGCCAGCCAGCAGCCAGGCCCCGGTTGCACTCTCCCAGCCCCAGTCCAGGCATAATGTGTGCCGTAAGTGACTTATGAACAACTGCAAGGTACAGAAAATCAAGAAAGAAAGAGAAAAATAAAAAACTTTGTTCAACTTATCGATTTATGGATGTCTCCGCACAGACAATTTTGCAAAGCGGCGCACTAGATGAAGCCGTAAATCCAATGAGGAAAAGTCGCATCAAACTTCCACTTCGGCGGCATTACTGACCCCCATTCCTGCGTCCGCCATCCGATGCATGGGAAAATCGGTTTACATCCAACCGCGCGCCGCACCAGTGAGGAAGGAAAGTACACCGCATACACTCGGAAACTGCGATGGCGTGCAAAGCTTTTAAAAAGTATCTATGCCCATTCAACAGGTTGCAATATGCATACATTCGTGTGCGGGGTGTCATGAAACGTGTAATCGTTGCACGACACCATATCAGCACTGGCACTGGGTCTGATTGCGGTAAATTCGTTTCGAAAATCTCTTCCTTCCTCATAACAATGAGCGACTGTTCTGAATATATCAATCAGAATCACTTAAACTCATCGCACAATGGATGTAATTTTCTTGAAGACATTTCTCTCGGCTATTTCCGTTTTGTCAGCGATGATGGCCGTCGCTGCATGTCAGTTCAGTTCATTTCTAAACAGCTCGCACACATATAGCACTTTAAATGGCTCTATAGGAACATCTAACCCCAGTAGCCATATAAAAAATATATAGAAGCAGTGCCCAACCCAAAGACAGTCTTCGTCTTCGTCGTATCTAATATGATAATTTGGACGTCGAAGCACTTGTGCCGTGCTTGTTTGCACACCACAATTGGAATCTTTAGAAGCAATTGCTTCTTGATCCAAAGTCATAGTCGCATAGTTCCCGCTATATGTATTATGATGGCTGGATGCCACCCTATGCTCACTAGGGTGGAGCACAACTCTGGCTCTGGGGTACTCGCCAATTTATAGTCGTATGTCGGTCGTATATGTACACACATGATGTACCCAAGATGCTGTGATAAAATTCTGTCGTGTGCGGCGAGCCGGATCGACATGGATTCATGTGGCCGAGTGTTCGCGACGCGCTGAAGTATAATGAGAGGAACACAAGAAACATTTCTGTTGATTCCTTCTTGATTGGCTCAATTGACGGTATTTGAACTCTGACCAGGGGTTTTTCTTTTTTTGTTTCGCTTAATCGAGAGTAATCGTCACAGAAGTATTCGGCGATGACAGTATGTGCGGTGGAAAGGGCATTGCAACTGATATGGAAGCAAGTTCCTTACTCGAGTTTTTTTACACGTGACGCAGCTGTCATTAATGTGTTTACGTCTTCAGATTTTGGTGCTCAAAATGGGCCCGGAAACAAGAAACTTTGACTTTGTGAAAAAAGTTCTGTGAATTGTAAGCGAACACTAAAATCAATGACAGTTCAACAAAAAGCTCGTGATTGACTCCAAACTATATACAAGAAATAGCTTTCCTCAAGTTCGATTTTAGATTGACGAATATTGATCCTAAGACTTTGTGGATCATTTCGTCTGACTCCAGGGATAAATGTCTAAAGGTGTCAAATCTTAAAATAAAGCTGCTGTAGAAGTTTTGGCGGACCAGATATTTATATAATAGTAGATGTGTTTAAGCAGCATTTCCAGCAGCTGCTAAATGGGCACCATGTAGAGAGAGTGAAAGGGCAAGAAGAGAACCCACGTCCAGTCAATGAAGAACCAGTTCCACCACCGGGTATAGAAGAAGTGCGCTTAGCTATAAAAAAGCTAAAGAACAACAAGGCCGCCGGCTCTGATGGCTTATTAGCGGAGCTCTTCAAATACGGAGGTGGTGTTTTGGTAGGGTGCATGCACCGAATCATCAACCAAGTATGGGTGGAAGAAAACATGCCCGATGACTGGACCATCAGCTCTATATGCCCCATCTACAAAAAAGGCGATCCTATGTCTTGCAAGGACTATCGAGGCATATCCCTGTTTAATGTCGCATACAAGATCCTATCCAACGTACTGTGTGAACGTCTTAAACCGTTCTGCAACACACTAATCGGCAAGTACCTACCAGTGTGGCTTCCGCTTTCGACCGGGCAGATCGACTACAAACCAAATTTTCACACTGAGGCAAATCCTGGAAAAGACCAACGAAATTCAAGTCGAAACTCACCACCTATTCATCGACTTCAAATTCGCGTATGATAGCATACATCGTCAGGAGCTCTATATGGCCATGGCCGAATTCGGAATCCCGGCAAAATTGATTCAGCTGCGTCGCGTGATGCTGGAAAACACGCGCTGCACTATCCTCCTCCGAACTATTTCAAACATGCACCGGACGCGCTATCATGCGACTTCTTTAATCTCGCATAGGAGCAGATATAGTGCGCAGGGCAGCTGTCAACACGGAAGGCACTATCTTCAACAGGTCCGTCCAGCTGCTGGGCTATGCGGACGAAATTGACATCATCGGTAGCTCCCAGCGTGCCGTGATAGAAGCGTTCACGGCGATTGAAGAACAGTCGAAATCCGTTGGCCTTGAAGTAAATGAGGACAAGACCAAGTACATGCTATCAACAAACAAACAAGCAACTGTCCACCGCCTAGGGCAAACCGTCACTGTTGATAGCAAACATTTCGAGGTAGTTAGGGAGTTTACCTACCTCGGAGTAAACATAAACTCAACTCCACGAATGACACCATAGTGGAGATCCGGCGAAGAATTACCCAAGGAAACCGTTGCTACTTCGGTTTGGGTTCAAAACTCCTAACTCGAAGGACGAAATGTGTGCTCTACAAGACCCTTAGCTGGACCATAGGCAAGAAGGGAGAGCTAATACCTGGGCTCCTTCGAAAGAAATTTTTGGTTCTGTGTGCGAGGAGGGCAAATGGAGGAGAAGATACAACCGCAAACCCCAAGAGCTGTACTAAGATGTGGATGTAGTCCAAAAATCCTCGTCCACATCGAGCGAATGGACAACAATGCGCCTGCTAAGAGGATCTTCGAATCCCAGCCCCCAGGCTCGGAAGACCGAACCTCCGTTTCAAAGACCAAGCCATCGCAGATGCCAAAGCGCTTGGTCTGGACAACTGGAAGCAACGTGCACGTGATCGTAGAGGATGGAAGGCTGCAGTATCTCAGGCAGGGAATTAACGGGTCGGGAGCCCGAAAAGTACGTAAGTAAAATATTTTTCAGGTCAAGCTTATCTAACTCTGTCCACAAAGTATCGGACAGCTTGCCCATATTCACTACCTCAAATTCTGCATTTTCTGCTTTTACGTATCCATTGTTGTGAAGACGTTCGCTTGGTAGTACTGTTTGTTTCCGCTTACCTCAACAGGCAATGGATAGTTTTTAATGCAGTTGCCACTGTTGTGATCTTCCATGATCGGGAAAGGTTTATGAATAAAAAAAATTGGTATATGACTTTAAGGAGCTGGGCTTAAGTGCCGAAAAAATGAGTTAAACACAAATTTTCTCTTATTTAAAACTCATTGCACAGCTTTAACTCTACATATAAAGAACTGTTATAAACAGCAACTCATATTCAATCAGAAATGTCACATTCCCATAGTGACATTCAGTCCCGCTGAATCACCACAGCCAGCCAAAGATAAATAGGCTCAGAAGGAAAAGGGTTTTGAAGACCATTCAATTCAAAAGTTTTTTTATTTTAACATAAATTTTCGTTTACATTGTTTTACCTGCAAGGCATGCTTATCTGCAGGTGGTTGGACATAACATTGAGTTTAGTTTTGAAGTGATTTCAAATTGAAAATGTTAAGTTTAACTACAATTAATTAATTTCTGAAGTTAAAAGTATTTTAAAGATTTTAAGATTTACATTGTTTCCTTAAATTACATGAAGAAATTCCACAAAATATTTTGTTAGTCCCTCTTTTCCTTGTTTTGAAATTTAGGATAATTTTCAGTAGCGATGGGAGCGAATTTAACAATTTAGGAACAGTGCATCGAAATTCTCTGTCTCCGTACGAGCTCACAAGCTGTCGGAACTTCTAGCATCCCTTGGGCTCGTCTTCAGGTGTTTGGCGTATGGCTGATGGGTTAAAGAAACCGTCGGTCGTCCATATAGTTTAGGAGTGTTGTCATCTTAAAGATTGCCTTTACATCTAAAACTTTAAAACTTGAATTAGTATGTCTATCTCGTCGATGGTAACTCAGAGGTAGGTACTTAATGGTTTTAACTACCTCAATTGTGCTGCTGCTTCTCAGTAATGGACAACGATCATTTCGATGAAAGATTTCAATAACTTCCGTTTTATTTGCCTTGATCACCAGGCCCATTCAGATACACGGTTGAACTCATCTTGCAGTTTCTTTATGGATAAGTGCAAGTCCTTGTGTTTCACGACGGCACACGCAGTAGCTTTTTTTAAATGTTCTTAATAGTTCATTCGTGAACAGTATTAAATAAAATGGGGCCCAGTTTGGAACCTTGTGGTACACCGTATTTACTCGTTCTTTTTTTCCTTTATGTGTCCGACACCTTGCCTTGTATTACTCTATCACTCAAACAGCTTTTAAGCCAGTCTGCCAGCACTCCAATCAGTTCTAATCTGTTGACACTCTCCACGAGTTTTTCAGGTGTCAGGGTATCAAACGCTTTGCTGAAACCTATAAAAAGCACAAGTACGTGGTGGTTAATGTTCAGAACTATTAAAATAAGTTAAGTTAAGTTTAAAGGGATTAATAAACAACAAAAAGATATTGCTTTCTAAATAGAACTCCAATTCAATTGACTTTGGACTGGTTACTAGGAAGAGCTATCAAACCTTTGTGGAATTTCCTTCAATTTTATCATCACCTCCCGTCACGTATAAATACCCTACAGCGCAGGTTATCGCCAACAACTTAATAGCGTCCGTCTGCTAAACATGTAGTTGCAGAGATAACAAGTTAATACGCATTTGTCACACATCCGGAACGACATGCAACTTATGGAATGGTGTCTATACCGCCTTTAATCGTTTAACCACACTCACCTAGATTCGGTTCCACGGGAAACAAACGTAACGAATGCGATAAGTGTCCCACAAACTATGGCTCATAACTGCAATTCTTCTCAAGCCATGACAAAAGCATGCGTAAAAGGCAAAACAAACAAAAAACACAAACGCTTTACGGTTCTTCAATAGAGGCAACGCGTCGCCTTGTTGTCACTGAAGCGGATACTATAAGCCAGCCGCCATATAAAATCATGTCTGTCGCTTCGTCATCAACACTTACTCAGAGCGTATCCTTATGGAAGCAAGTACTCGCATGCGATATATTCCGTACTTGTCTGACCGTATTTGGCCAATATGTACCATCGACGCGCGCTAGCGGTTGTGGGAATCTTCAGATCCGGTATCATACCATTTTTATCATACACACACCACCGGTCAGTTGGTTGGCAACAAACTCGTTTCCTCCATATAGCATCACCTATATTCAGCGAGTTTACGTTCATTGTTGGCATTTTAATAAATCGAGTTGTCGATGAGCGATTCTGGATTGGCCTCAGATCAGACAAATTAATGATGGGTAAATTATAAGCGACCGACTCCGACTCGTATTCGCATGTCTGCGATGAAGAATCCAGATAGTAAACATTCACTCTTTGGGGACATTGAACTTGGATGTTGGACTAGATATAGGTGGTAGGTATTAGAACATATAGTTTTGTACGACTTTGCGCTGAAATGGAATTTTTTTGAATATATTTTTAACTATATTTGTGATTGTGACCTACTATAATTTATTAAACCCCTCGCGTGTCTGTCAACTGCCCCTGTAAATATGAACAATTGGTAACAGCAATTGAAGGAGGGCATGGTCGGGCTTATTGTAAACTTTTTAAGGATAACAATGTTCACAATATCCAAATAAGTATGGATTCAAGTTTATTTTTTGCGAAACCCTATTCACTTTCATTCTCCTCATCGTGAAGTAAATGTGCATAAACTTGGAATGGTTATTTATTTATTTTAAAGAGTTAACCAAATTGATGGTAAATATTTCACTGGCACTTAAATGTTAAACAGAAACACTTTTTTGGCCAATTTCGGCAAAATGCCAGATATCAAGGAGTGGGGATATAATATTCTCTCCGAAAAAGGGAATGTAACCAAAAAGTACAGGAACGAATCTTTTGCATGACGTTTGTCAAAAATAAACGTCAGTGGGCTTACAAAAATTACCAATTTTCGGACGTTGAAAAACAATCGGATACGTTTAATATTTATTTTTCTTGCCAATTTATCAATTTTTAATAACAAATTTCAGCACTCAATAAACAAAACCGAAATAACCTTCCAATTCAAATTGACTTTTGAGAGATTTGACAGCTAAAGTCAGTTATAACAAACAAGCCCAAAGAAATTTCTTGGACCCCGAAAGAGCCAAATTACATCTTAAGGTTTTTTTCCACTGCGCCACCTCTGGCGAACGTCTGACAAACATCCGAGAGTGAAACTGTCATGAAAGAGCTTCTCAATTAGCCGTTTGGACTCGGCGTAAAATTGTAGATCCCTTCCATTCGTCCCAAAAAATGAAAACTCACACAAAATAAATGATTGTGAGAAGCTAGGCCTTGTGTCGCACACACAATATTTATTTATTTTTATTTTATTCATTATTTGCAGGTTTTTTATGAAGGGGAAATGTTTTGTTCTCGTTTTGTGGCTCTCTTCTACCCAACTTTTGCGTAAAGAAACGAAGTTTGACTAAATTTGACAAATGTGTTCGAATTGATTATCGTTAGGGAATAGACCTATGTAATCTATGAACAAAAAAGACCACCGCCTCCTGTCAGACTTTATTTAAACTATACTGCTAACACTGCCGGAAAGATTGGAAACAAAAAAAATATTTTTTCAAGCTTAGCGCGCTGTTCGAGCTGAATTTTAGGCAACATACGGTTTCCTCCTAAATTTAGCACAACTTAATTTACTCCGTTTATCCGAGTGGTACCAAACTCTAGCTAAAAAATCAATTATTTTTTTTTCAAAATGTACCTATCTGTCAAAATTTAGCGAGCCCGTTTGATGGTTTGGAACATTTTCTCAAGTTAAATTTTGACAGATCGCTTTTTCTGTTGTGTTTTTATGTTGCGTAAACTACAATAACTTGCACAGCTACACAAATAATGACGTCTACTTCTATATTTATTAATTATTAAATTAACATTTTTACTCATTTAAATTAAATTGTAGAAAGAAGTTATTTTCAAAGAACAGCTGGTTTCTGTGAGCTGTTTCATTAATCCGCAGTGCACTCTATGTCAAAATTAAGCTAGGATTCTAGCTCATGTTTGGAGAGGAAAGTTGGAGAGCAGCTAAACTTAGTTTAGCTCGAGCAGCTTATAAATAAATAAATATTTTGGGCCGACATGTCTGTGGGACTCAAGATCTAGCTTCTCTCGGGATTCATACCGGGGACTCCTCGCTTAGTAGTCCAACACACTAACTCTCAGTTAACACTTTCCGAACGCTGTTGGAGTGTTAAGTAGACACAAAAACACTGCTCTTCACGAGCCGTTTAAATTAAACAGAATTGCGGCCAAATAATATTGAACTGCAACAAAAAAAAAACCGGTACTAATGTACTAATAATTTGGTGTTACATTTTATAAATTCATACGGCAAAATATTCCATATAACATTATTTATTGATTTACTAAATATTTTAGCGAAGGGTTAAGAAAACGCATTCTGTAAAAAACATTACTAAATATGTAGTTTGCATTCGAAATACAGTAATGGTGCAAATGGTGCTTTACGACGGTTGTAACCTTACTTTCCTTGAAGCAAAATGCATCCTTCCAAATTACACTCCTGTAGATCTTGGTTGACTCGTCGTTGTTTCCAGTAAAAAATGTGTGGAATAAGAAGAGAAATGTTTCCCTTTCATAAGCAGTTTGTAAAAGGGATTTGGTTTCTTTGGTCCTTGACACTTGTTCGCCTATTGGACGAACATTTCTATAACTCCAATTGACTCCAAGTTTTGGCCCACACATCGAATTTTATTGTTTACCCACACCAATGCCCACAAATGTCATCTGAAATGGTCTAAAGTGGGTATAGGTAGACTAGGTATATGTCTTTCTAAACTAATTCAACTTGTCAACAGTAACATCTGGCACACCACAAATGCATTTTTTTTAATATTATTATTAGTCCGACCTCTAATAAGTCGATTTCGATTTCATCAAATATTTACACAACGCAATGCTGGTGGTTTTCAACAGGCGAGGTGTGTGCCTTGCCAAAGTGAACCCAACAACTTCTCGGCAATATGACAGATCGCTCGATCTTGAGATTGTTGAATGTTTACACAAAAACGACTTTTCAATTTGAACCATATGTGTGTGCGCTCTAGGGATAGCCGGAAACGCTCAATCCCCAAAAAAGGGAAAAACTATCCATAGTCAGTCGATGGTCGGGTTAAATAAACAAAGTGGTAGAGAGTCTTCTTCATCCCATCCCGTATATTCCAGTTTTTAATTATAAACAAACGGCAAATTATCTTTGACGAACCAAAATGCGCTAGAACAATAATTGTGTACGTACAAATTCGTCGAGTTTAAATTTAGCCACATGTAGGATTCACATATAAAACACAAAACTCAACTGTGGGGCAGCACGGATGCCATCATATATCGGGCGTTGTCGTCGCAACAAGTGCAATTTGACTGTACCAAAAGGATATGCGATATGTTTTCTATTTCTATCGAGTGATTCGTTCCATGTGGTAACTATTCGGATGGCATAATTGCCATCGCGCACTCTCTTGAAAATGATTTTCATTATATTCATGGGCGGTATTCTTGGAATCTGTCCGTTGTATAATTACTAAACAAAAGGCGAAGACGACGCACATATTTAGCTCCATTGGTAAACATTCAGCCCAGCGTCAGAGAATACAGCCGCACGGGCCATGAGGCCGTTTGACGGACGAGGAACACAACAAACCTTTAAGTTGTTAAAACCAAAGTTATGTTAATTGATGCTTAAGCCAATATCGGACAGTGTTTGTTGACAGTTTTCGACATTTGCCCGATCGTCCTTCACATTGGAACCATCTGTATTCATAATTTAAAAAGAAGTCGAGGTTCTCTTCCGAACTCCATATCCAAATTCAAATCCAAATCCAAAGTGTTAAAGGCGGATGATAAATATGGATGGATATGGATGTGGCTTCTCAAAGCGGACACTCGGACAGAGATGTGTTTTGTTTTCCATGATGACTCTGTGTGTGCTCAATAATATATACCCACCTCTTCAGTGGGCATTTTCTAGGAACTAACCGATGGGCAAACAGAACAAAAGATAGCCGTCGCGCATGCGTATACTTCAAACAGTTGAAAAGCAGCACAGACATTCCGGCATAGAGAATTGTACTGATCCAGTGCGTCCCTCTTTGAAGAAGCAGACGGACAAAAAAAAAAAACAAGAAGAAAAGAAACAAGTCAAAGAAGATACCGGTTCTTTTATTTTGTTCATCGCAGCTCGCCAAGCGGAGAAAGACGAAGAACATGGCCAAGCCTAATGAGTATTACATGTACCCAATTGACTTCTGCTATTATAGAGAGCAAATGGACACTCGGATTTAATTGCTGGCGATAGTTTGGTTGAGGGGCGTCTACGCACACATTGTATCCTTTAAGTGGTATAAACTTTTGAATAGGTACTCGTATGTATAGTTTTTTCTAAGGTCGAACTATCGTAAGTTCAAAGTACAATATTGACAGCTTGAGTTGTGAGTTGTGTTGGCTAAAAGTCTATCGGCAATCATGATTTTGAAATTTTTAGACGCTTCGGTGGGCTATGGTGAACCAATCGCCCAACGTGACACAAACAACACGTTTTGATGGTGCGATTAGTTGCATCACATCTTATTTCCCTTTGCCTTCGCACTTTGCGTGAACAGAGAATAACTAATTGGGCTTTAATTTTGTTGTTAAATGCATTGATTTGTTGTTAATCCAGTAAGTTTTTTCAGATAAGACATAAAAAAAGTCATAAATGCATGTGGACGCGCATAATTTAGTATGACTGCGTGGGAATTATGCAATTGCCTGCACTGGTGTTTATGTATAGGTATAGAGGGACGCGCCGTAATAAGTATAGCAAGTCTGGTTGCAGAGACCTTTTACCTAGGCAGAAATTTCTAGGTACTTGGTGGTATTCCAAGTCGAACCCTCAGAGCATCACAGCAAATCGAAACGATTTAAATTCAGATCAATTACCTAAATAAGGCAAGGCGAGTGATGCCAAGCTGCTAGATTTTTGTAATAAACTCTCGAATATATAGAATGCAAAAAGATTTGTTGTGGCAAATTTGTTTATCTGGATATACAATATAATATATTATGTTATACTATTTCTAACGACTAATAAAAATTTCCAGGAAGAAAATCCCCGTCACTGTCTATTTATTTAACCTACTATGGCTTTATGTTTTTGTGATAATATTTAGGTCTGTTCCCTTACTTTTTTGGTCAATTTCGGCAAAATGTCAGATATCAAGTAGTGGGGATAATATATTCTCTCAGAAAAAGAGAATATAACCAAAAAGTAGGTACAGGAACGAAAGTTTGACATGACGTTTGTTAAAAACATATGCAAGAATGTTTTTAATGTTTTTAACAAACGTCATGTCAAACTTTCGTTCCTGTAGAAGAAAAAAGAAGAAAAATATTCAACCATAAACGTCAGTGGGTCTAAAAAAATTATACTTTTCATTTTAGAAAAGTGTGTGGAAAACACTTGGATACAGTTTAATATTTATATTTCTTGCCGATTTATTCGTTTTAAGTTACAATTTTCAACATTCAATAAACGAAACCGAAATAAACAGCTAATTCTAATTAGGTCTGTTCCCTAACTATAATGCATTCAAACACATTAGTCAAATTTAGTCAAACTTCGTTCCTTTACGCAAAAGTTTGGCAGAAGAGAGCCACACAGGGAAAACAAAATATTTCCCCTTCATAAAAAACCTGCAAATAATAAATACCTAGTCCAAGAAATTTCTTTGGGCTAGTTTGTTATAACTGACTTTAGCTGTCAAATCTCTCAAAAGTCAATTTGAATTGGCAGTTTATTTCGGTTTGCTTTGTTATGTGCTGAAATTTGTTATTAAAAATGGATAAATCCGCAAAAAAAAATAAATATTAAACTGAATCCGAATGTTTTTCAACTTCTGCAAAACTGGTAATTTTTTTAAACCCACTGACGTTTATTTTTAAATTTCCGCATATGTTTTCAACAAACATCATGCCAAACTTTCGTTCCTGTACGTTTTGGTTATATTCTCTTTTTCTGAGAGAATATAACCCCATTCCTTGATATCTGACATTTTGCCGAAATTGGCCCAAAAAGTAAGGGAACAGACCTATTGACTTTTGAGAGATTTGACAGCAAAAGTCAGTTATAACAATCTATCCCAAAGATTTTTGAATAAACAAAAAACAAGTACATAGTAAAATGTGAAAAGAAAATCTAAAGCAAACAATGTTGTGTGATTTACTCAACAATTGCGATGATTAACTCAAACCACATGCAAGTGGCTTATAAGGCGGATTCTAAAATAGTTTTCTTGTCAAAATTTCTGCATTTGACGTATTTATCAGCCGTTTCAAGCCGAGAGCTAGGAACTGCGCACGTCCAAAAACGGCGACTAGATTGGTCTGGAGTAGATGTAACCTGAACGCAAAAACTAGATTGGTCGGGAACAGCACTTTTCCTACGTCAGCCACATATGCGAACTGTCAACTTAGTACTCAGTCACGAATTTCTCGACTAGATTCGTCGGCTACCCCTCCATAAACGTCAACTGACACAGCTGCCCATGTGACCGATCTAGGCCAATTTGAGATGCAGCATGTCAGTCAGCTGTCAGACTAAACTAAATACTTGAATGTCCCCACTGCTTGTTACTCCTGACTTTGGTAATTTTCTCTTTTTCTGTAATTTTTCATAAGAACGTGTAACGACTTTGTGCGATAGC
Source organism: Cheilosia pagana (assembly GCA_936431705.1). Lineage (NCBI taxonomy): Eukaryota > Metazoa > Arthropoda > Insecta > Diptera > Syrphidae > Cheilosia > Cheilosia pagana. Next base: position 50,710,885 of record OW386170.1, on the reverse strand, counting down.
TATCGATGTAATTGTAGGTATATCGATTGCTTTCGATTTAAACAGCTTTCGATAATTGTTAACCTATTTGTTTATTACAATGAAAAACTATTATCAATTACTAAACAGAAAATAAAAACATTCAGAAAAGGAAAATTGATAGCAATTTGTAGTTCTGTTTGTTCTGAATGACGCGCTTAGATACACAATGGGTGTGTTCCAAAATATATATTGTGATCATGATCGCGATCACAGATATATCATTTGTAATAAATCAAAACATGTCCAAGCTTTCAGCCAGTTGACGTTAAGTAGGTACCTAGCAACCTTACCTAATGTTCATTTTTAAAAAATATTGTCCAAATAAGTAGGTACGTAAAGCACACTGACAAATTCAAAACGTACCCTTTATTGCTTACAAACAAACAATTGCAAACAATTCTTATAAATGTACCTCGACAATGTGACGCAAGGAAGGGGACTCAGCAAATGCTCGTCTCTTGGTGTACCTATTTCCTGACTACATAAATTCATACCATGCATACCGGTACCTAATAGTTTGCAATATAGATGACTTCCTTTGAGCCAAAATAGCACTTATTGCGCCAAAAATAATAATCCACTCGTAGTTGTTGTATAGTTATAAATATACCATAACAAACAAATTCATATATCTTTTATTGCAAACAGTTTCCTGAACATCTAAAGTGACAGTCTCTGAATATTTACACATTACACGTCTAATAAAAATAATTCCTTCCATTTTCCGCCTATAAATAACCGCCCCCTTCGATTGCATTCAATAGAGTTCGCCAATTCGAGTGCGCCCCGACATATAAAATGCAATATCGCGCAATAATCGTTCACCGGCTAATCAAATTGTGGATTATTTATAACCGAATCTTTCAATTCGTCGGCTATTTTTAGTATACAAACTTTTGGTGATCGGTCCAATCGAAAGAGCAATGCTGCACCTTGATGACTCTGGGTCTGGGTCTGTGCTCTGTGACTTCTTTTACATATCCATGCGATTCTACAGCGCGATGGTCATACTTAGGGAAATAAAAATGCATACAGTTCATTTTCATATATGCATGCACTCTGGCTATAATGAATACTCGCCAATCTTCGAATTGCACTTACCTCACTCAAATGCGGAAATGCAGTGCGGCCAGCCGCTGCGCCGCGTTGTTGGTTACGTGAACTCCTGCAGTATCTTTTTTTTTTAACGAAAAATTTTAGTCGTAACAAAACAGTGCATTGCATGGCACACAAAATGCAAAAGAAGGAAGGTAGTGGCAACGCCAGTCACATAAGACCACGGAGTGCGGAATACCTACTGCCGGAATCTAGCAAGCGAGCAGCGAGCATGTCCATGGAGGTTTTTTTTTCGGGGGAGATCGGGAATGTGTGCAGCCCTCGAGGATAATGACAAACAGCAAGCGGGCATGGATTAAGAAACGCACCCGCGAATCACACAATAGTGATTTTTTTTTTACTCGTTCGAGGAGGCAGGCTGGCTGGCAAGCGCACTCCAGGCGTACTTTGTTTCAGACATTCCATCTCTACCTCACTCACTGTCGGTTGTTCGGTTCGCGGTTTTATTGTAGGACAATGGTGCGCATCTACCTGTCCGGTCCAGCTTCGGCAGCTGAGTTTACCTTACCTTTTATACCGGCATCGGTAGCTTGCAACCGTTGAATGAAAGGACGTTCGTTCAATTTGTAGTACCTATACGATTGATCTAGTTTAGATGATACCTCAAGTGTGTACCTAAATCTCTTTGCTCCTAGTACAATCTTATCGTGTAAACAGTCCTTATTTCTTCCAGCAGCACAGCTGATGTACTTTATATAATAATCGTAAGCCCTCATGACCTTATGTAAGTGTTGCGCTTCCACTTTTCGAATGCAAACGTGCATTAGCGGTTTTGGATTACGTATTCGATGCACTGTGATTTAAATTTATACCCAAAATGTTTTGGTTTTGTTTCTTTACAACAGGTTACACGGAGAGAAAGAGAGAGGATTACAATCTTGAAGCGAAACACCAATAAAACGCCCACGAAACGAACGCGAACGCAAACACGAAGTGTGCGTTCTTATGATGGCGATGGGATGAGAGATGAGATGATGACGACAGCAGGAGAGCATCCATCTTTTGCGTTGCGTTGTCGTCGGCGCTCTTTCCGAAATGTTGCAGAGCGCTGCAAGTGTAAACAAACACCAATGCAATGCAAAGTTACACTTCCAAACCAATACAACTGCCTGTGCCTGTGCCTAATGAAAAGAGGATGCGGATGATGGATGAAAGGAGAATTGCAGCTGTGTTGAGCTGAGATTTAAAAGAAATACACGCACGCAAAAAGCTAAAATGAAACGTACAAAATACAGAGGCAGACAAGAAAAACGACCAAATCTCTCTCTCAGTATGTTTAAGTGGGGAACTGCCAGAGTTTCACTGGTGGTAAATAAAATAGCTAAAATAAGTACGTTACCCATGCGATCATGCGATCATGCGATTAATAATAATCGGACCTAGCGAGGTATCTGACGGAACAAAAAATTCTCCCCAACGCATACTCTATCGGATGCTCAAATCCAAATCGTAAACAAATTCCTCAAACAATTTATGCCGGAGGATATCGGAACCTAGCTGTCAAAAATTGAAGAAAAAAATGCACTTCAACGTAATTCTTCGATATGCGTTACAAAATGTCGGAGAAATATTCCGAATAGATATTCCGAAAAATACTCGAAGCAAAAAACCTCCGAATCGTATAAAATCGGAGAATTTTCCATTCCGCGCCGATTATTTGCTCAGTTTCGTATGAATAAAAACTGATTTGAGTTTAAAAACATGTCCAACAAAGCAATTGCTACGAAAATTCCAACTATGCCGTTTTGCTGACTCAGTCAAGTTAAATAAGTTGGCACACAATATACAAAACGTTAGTGAAAAAACAGAAATTGGGAACGTTCAGGTATCTAGTTTAGTAAGTCTGACAGCTGACTGACTTGCTGCATCTCAGTTTTGATATGCCTTGATCGGTCTCATGGGCAGCTGTTTCAGTTGACGTTTATGGAGAGGTAGCCGACGAATCTAGTCAAGAAATTCGTGACTGAGTACTAAGTTGACAGTTCGCATATGTGACGTAGAAAAAGTGACGTTCCCGACCAATCTAGTTTTTTGCGTTAAGGTTACATCTAGTCCAGACATATCTAGTCGACTTAAGACATCAAAGTTTTTGAATGTGCCCATTGTTTCGTTTCTCGTAATGCCAAACTATTTGGCTAATATTTTAGATGGTAATTTTGAGCCACGATTGGAGGTTAATTGTCACAATTGTAAAACAAATTCTGACACCTGAAGAAGAAATGAAACAACACCAACCTATTTGGCAAACAAAATTCTTAGGTGCAATTGGAGCTATATTTTTTTTTTGAATTTCATTCATTTTTGTTAACTTTTCCATATAAATCGATAGACTTGATTTCCCTTTAAAGTCTTGGGTTTGGCAGGAATTGCAAGTACAGCAAAGTAGGTTTTTATTCATACTGGTTTAAAGCAATTGATACAGGCTTTTGCTTTCCTACAACGTTTAGAGCAAAAAAGCGATAGATTTTATTCATACGAACCATTATTTTGGATTGCTAGGCGGAATTAAGAACCTAGTCCACAATAATAAACTTTAGGCTCCTACGCTGTTCGAGTGAAGTGAAATTTTAATCCTCTCCAAACAATGCTGTGAAATTAAAAGTGAAATGTTCATGCCGAAATGTCAATAATTTAATGCGACGGACAATAAAAGCCAAGTGAAATAACTTAAGTAACGCCCCCAACAAGTTACTTTTTTAACAACTATTTTTCACTCGAACAGAGTACTGCCTGTTGAAATTGTCATGTTGAAAGTTCATTTTGACATTTCACAGTGAAAAATTTTTATGAATAATTGGATTTCTTGTGAACTGTATGCTTTTGTTGATAATAAAATGATGAAATGTTTTGATGGCAACACCTCTCGCTCAAAAACAACTTCTCGTTCTCTCTCAAGTCTCAAATTCTCAACTCAACTCGAACTCATTCTCATCTCATTTCAATCTTTCTCTATTCTCCACTCAGCACTCACACTTGTGCACTACCTGCAAAAGCAGAACATATGGTTCACCGCTCTGGTAGTAGTAGTTAATTGACTATGTATGAAGTTGAAGTGTGACTTTACTTCACTTGCATCTGTATGCGTTTGCGGAATTTGTTGCCGCACACAAACACAACCACATAACACAATAAACAGTCGCTCTCTTCTGCTTTCTGGCTTTGCTTCGGCTGATTTGACAGGTTCCGTTTGTTATGTTTTCAACTTTTATTGCCAGTCGATGCTTCGCCGTCGATGACGTCGGTCTGTTCTTTGAGGTAGTGTCGAGAGTTCTTATTGGATCTTTATTTATATTTATAATTTTTTTCTTGTTTATTGAATGCGGATCTTGGACTCAAAAAAAAGAGGAAATATTTCATATTACGCGCACACATCCGAAAGCAATAACACAATCAAACAAACCCTCAGAAAGGGATTTTTGTTTTTGCATATAACTTTTAATTGGTGAATCAAGTGTATTTTTTTGTGCAGCGAGTAAATACAAATAGATGAATCAAAATTAAAGCGACAGCATAATTATTATTATTATTAAGAGATTTTTCGCAAGTCAAATAAAATTCAAACGAAAAATAACTTGAGGATTACAAATTACAAACATGAATACGAATCGTGGTGAATATTAAGTTTAATGTCGTCGCAGCAGTGAGTTAAGTTTAAATTCGTTTCGGCAACTTTGTTTACACGAAGAAGAAGACCCAATCAAAATAAATACACTCGAGTTTAGTGCGCTCCGCTCTTGTTCGGTCCAATATTAAATAAAACAAAAAAGGACTGAAGTCAGTTACTCGTTAATTGTACGCAGTGGATTAGTGAAACTTTGCTTGGATTACCAGTTGAATTTCGGCGACGCACCAAAGTCATGGAGTACGAGTACAACCGGAAAGCGTTTTGAATTTGAAAGCACAAAATTCAAATTGAACAACAAAAACACTGAAACAGGTAAGATTTGAAAAAAAAAATAAATAAAATCTCGTCTTGGGCGTGTGAATCACAAACGGCATGACACAATAGATGAAATATTTATGAATATTAGTTGTATCTAGATATATAGCAAGCCGTGTTTCGGCGGCACGGGTTGAACGGCCCTACCCGGACTTCCTTGAGTTGTCAAATGAGTCTAGCTTTGGCGTGTTGTCTGCAGGTATTTGGGCTCATCTTATTCCAAACCACGTTTGTGACATAAATCAGCGTCAGCTAGCAAACATGAGTTGGTCATTAGTATAATGCTAATCAACGTCGCAAACATAATACATACTCCAATAGGGCACCCCCATCGGCTTGTTTTTGAACAGTTAGGTACCTGTTTATATTTTTTTTGCGGAAAGCGGCTCGAGTTCCGCCTTCCGCGTAGGTACGAAATAGAGAAGCTTTAAATCGTATCCGCATGTGACAGAATGCGTACTTTCGCACACACTGCTGCACAGCGCACAAGGTCATCAGAAAATTTCACGGAAGGAAAGCCAACACACACACATGTACGTATTATGTTCTTGCCTACAATGCATTTTCGTTCTTATCGTAAAGTTGACCTGCAACGTAAATGCAATTTTACAATGCAACGATGATTCTTGCGAGTTGCGAGAGAAGATGTGTGTAGTTTAACCGCAGTCATGCACACGGGACGGGCGTCTCCTGCTCCCCCGCATTTAACGAGCTAAGCCGCCCGATTCCGTCCGTCGTTACGGCACTGATTCGTCTTCCATCGCGCGCCCATTAAAATGTAAAAAGCGCAAAATAAATTAAATTCACTTCCGCATTGCTCCACAAACACACAAACACATTTGCAGTCGCGACGACGACGACGACGACGAAGCAAGCAGCCGAAGCAAAAATGGCAACCGAAGAAAATCAAAAGGAAAACAAGCAAAAATAAACGCTCCACGCTTCGCACAAAGTATCTCTGTATCTGAAACAAAAGTCTTCTTCCTTCTCATCGTCGTCGTTGTCGTCGTTCAATTCAAATTCAAGTTTCAAGTTGGCTGTGTCTCGCTCTCTGTCTCGGTTGGGTACTCCACCAGAGAACGGCCACATTACAGAACAATTACAAACTCGTCGTCGCGTCGCGTCGCGGCGAATTGCAGCGGTGTTGATTTGATGTTGCTCCTGCTGCAACTGCAACGGCCTTTCGGCTCGGCTACACAGTGCTGATGCTGAATGATGCTGAATGATACGATTCAGCAAACTCAGAATTCTCAGAACTACACTTTACACACTTGGCTCTGTTGGATGCTGCCATCTGTGACATTTTGTCCTTTGATTGCCAGGAAGCATTTCCATTTCCACATCCACCCTTCGCTTGAATTCCACGAAAATTCATAAGACATCCCCCAAGGAGTTTCGAGTGTCGGCCAGCGTTGCCGCATGCTTTTCCTCAGCGCATGTACCGAGCATTCCTTGGAAAAAGTACCAACATTCTCAATATCTGAAGAATTTATAAAACAACCAGCAGCGGAATTGTGTGTGTTATTGGGTAACACATCCTACAAAAATTACTTGCAACGAACAGAGCATCCTGCGACCCTTCTGTCTGTCTGCTGCATGCGTGTTTGCAGAAAGGAAGACTGCCTGCATTTAAACGTACCACCACTGCCGCCCAACTTATTGCAAAATAAGGAAGGGGAAATGTGGGTAAAATGTAAAACCAAAGAGGAAGAAAATTGAGACCAAGAAAGAGGCTAAAAAAAACCACCAGCAAAATGTCGTTTCTTTTGTGGTTTACTGTGCAACAGCAACACACATAACTGGTATACGAACTGAGCGACCGACACCGAATCTCAGCTAAGTGGTGCTACTGCGGCTGTCGCTATAAACAAGTTACGTATAGCCTATAATACAGCTCTGCGCCGTCTTCGTCGCTTCTCCATGTAGCGGCGGCGTGGGCATCAAAAAAGTGAATTAGTGGTGCACGTCGCCGCTGCAGGTCCCCCGCCAGCCGCCACCCTCATCGACAACTACCACACATATCTAACCTGTTGTCGGGAGGGATTTGGTTACGTTTCGAAATAGGAAGTTGCCAGACACTGAGCGCATAATGTCGGTTGTAGCTGTGTTACCTAACAACCGACGTTCATTTTCCCCCGCCATGCCATCGGTGTACTATACTTGCATGTGCGCGCTCCTTGCACATTCCCGCGATTAAGATAGTTAAACGAGGAAGTGGCAAAGAAATGCGATAGGGGCACGCCAATTTGCTTATACCTATGGTGATTGAACGGCGCGGCGAGGTGTCAAAGGTAACTATTGTCCTCGAACTATATGCTATATATGCAAAGATTTGAGCCACAGGTGGCAGAGCTATATAACAGTACATATATGGATTATAACTAGGATATTGTGCAGGTGTGCATTGTTTAGGATGCGAACTTGAGTGCGTACTTGAATTTTGAAGCACTGCGCACGAGTACCTATAGTGCGGCAATAAAACTTTGTCATTGTTAATGAGTGGCCGAAATGCCCAGGACCCACCTTAGATTTATTGCAAGGACCTATGCGAAAATGCGTTACCTGCCAATGCACAGCGAATCGAAAGTATCACACAGCGCTGCCTCTACACAAAGGTCCCCCTAAGACAAATCCCTTAAGAAAAATTCATTAAGAATCAAAACAATACGGTTACTGGTGTTTGTACAGTTTTAGGATGCTCTCAGACCTCCCAGGGCGGTGGCAGTGCTTAGATACTTTTCCGATTCGAAATCCGCTTTTGTTTTCCTAGTACCTTTTTCAAGTGGTGGTTAGTTTTCCCTACAGATGCAACAAATGATGTGCATCCTCGCTTTGGAGATGTGCGTTCTCTTGCATTTTCCGCTTTTAAAATGAGGAATTCTTCTACTGCAGGTAGGTACCCACTCCATGTGAACGAGTATCCTATTTCAATCAATGAAAACCATACAAATGGAAGGTGATACTCAGTTTTGAAGACCACTCAAGCGATTTTTAATGGGGTTTTATCTGGAGGACTTTTGGTTCCTGGAAGGTTATAATCATCAGGGATTCTTATAGATTAGGAAGTTTGGTTTTCGTTTTTACGTCGGTCGCATGGAAAAAATGTTACTGGGTGCGAGAGGGATTCCGTTTTTTTTTCTATACGCCACAGCAATCCACTGCATAAATAAATAAACGTTTGATGTATAGGTAGGTAAAGGTTCAAGCGAGAAGAAGAAGTCTAGTTGAATCTGTCCTACTTTCTGGGTAAATTGCGAAAAGAACACAATTAGCTCTGATATTCTCCATTTTGATACCACAAGTCGCCTTGCTTAGGCTGTCAGAGGCGTCAATTCATTCATTTTTTAAAAGGTCCATTTTGAGGAAGGTTCTGAAAAGGTTTCCTCTTCTCGTGGAGTCTAGCTACTCTAGCGATGGGTGTTAAATGGAATACCCACTTAGTTTGGCAACGTGAGTGTCTATAGCTGGGTTTAAATCGCGAGATCCGTTTCGCGTTAAAAAATTAGGTTCGTTGACGGAATTTTGAATCATTTCACGAGTCTGCTAAGAAAAAGGTATACGTCAAATCAAGTGGTGGACAATTTACCAGAATCTGATGAAAAGGAAGTAGAAAGTCAGCCAGAAACTTGAACTTTTCTGTTAATTGCTTAAAATCACAAAACAGGCCAATTCGAACGAAATTATCCTACAGTTTTAAGGCTGTTTGCGTACTGCCTGGTGAAATTTACATGTGGAAAGTTCATTTTGACATTTCGCAGTGAAAATTTTGTAGGAAAAATTTTATTTCACGTGAACAGCGTACCAGCCTTTAGATGGGAAAAATGTGTCCTGCAAAAATTGAAAGGTTTTTGAATAGTTTTCGGGACAGCTGCTGATTTATTTGTAAGCGAATAGGTTCTTGGTGGAAAAATTGGTTCTTTGTCAAGCTCTGTTCGAAACATAGCCACATTTATCTCAAAGTTCGAACTACCTTACCCAATGTCTTCCCTTAAAAAATAAATAAATAAATACTTTGGCGCGACAGGTCTGTGGGACCCAAGGCCTAGCTTCTCACAACCATTCGTTTTGTGTGAGTTTTAAATTTTTGGGACGAATGGAAGGGATCTACAATTTTACGCCGAGTCCAAACGGCTAATTGAGAAGCTCTTTCATGACAATTTCACTCTCGGATGCTTGTCAGACGTTGGCGAGAGGTGGCGCAGTGGAAAAAATACCTTAAGATGTAATTTGGTTCTTTCGGGATTCGATTCGGGAACTCCTCGCTTACGGCCGTATTATTCACTCGATTTAAATCTTATAAACGAAATTTTTTAAACCTTTTGTCAGAAAAACCGAAATATTCACGAACGTGCGGTTCGACGCCTTTTCCGTAAATACTTCCGGCTCCAGAAAGAAGCGTTTTATTTTATTTTATTGCCTTTCGTGCAGACTTTTTATAAATTTTACAAATTTTTCCTGTAAAATAAATGAAAACCACAACTAAAAAAATTGAAACAATTCCGAATATTCTCAGGCCTTCATAATAACAGGAATACTTTGCCCCAACTGTCAAACGCGAGGTTTAAAATAGTTTTTAGTACTTAAAATAAACCAATATTAACCAAAAGCTTAAACCATGTAAACCGAGTGAATATTACGTAGGCAGGCTTAAATTGTTCGGGTTTAAAAGCGTATGATTTAGTCAGGTTTATTTTCTTGGTTTAAAAACTTTTAACAGATCAAAATCCGACAATTTAATAAAAAGCTTACAGTCATCACTCAACAGATGTCGTTAATGCGCATTTTGACACATTCACCGAAACAAAATGTCCCATATAAGGCGGGTTTGAAGTTGATCAGAAACAAAAGAATAAGCAACTAAGTCCGATCTTGCCATTGATGAGATTGAGACCGTTTTAACCCAAATGTCAGCTTTGCTTAATTAAAAACGTTAAATGTCACTTGAAAACTAAACTCCTAGACACTGCTGCGGTCGGATTTTCATATGATTGACCCACAAAGTATAATTTTAATGTTAATACCCCGTTCAAATTTAACTAATTCCCCGATCCAGCTCAGGTTCTCCCGACTATAACATACACTCTTCCACGATCCAAGACCATGGCTTATGTTGCAGGTGTAAAATTCTCTTGTCCAGTCTTATATTCCGACATGTTTAGTTTTATGTTCGCGCCGCAATGCCAACGCAAGCAAAACGCTGTACAATGACATTAAGTTTACACCAAAAAAAAAAAAAAGGTGTATCGCTTACTAATCGAAAAATCGATTACAAATCGTCCGAAATCGAATGGTGTAATCGTCGGAATAGTGCCATCGTTGGACATTCAAGAAAAGTGACGTATCACGGTTCAACGAACCACTTGTTGTTACCCGAATCTGAGTCAATAGAGAAGCAAAGACTGAAGAAGTCGAAAAAAAACGTGCATGCATTCAAATAACAAGAGGTAACAAATAAATCGAAGAATTTTTATTGATAATCACTGGATAATCATCGCGCCGCTTGTTGCATTTCCAAGGAAAATTCCGTCCCAGAAAAATGCTGTAAAAAATTCAAGTCACGTACGGGAATGCACGTTATAAGCAGTAGGCTTACGATATTTGGGACAGGCAATCATATACGCCAGGTAGGAAGATCGCTGGGTTAGCTCTTTGCTCAGACAAAAGTGTGAGCGGTACCTATTTAACCGAGACTTAACCGGAAAAGGTGGTATTACCTTTCATTGATCTTTATCGCACCTTTGTAATGCGCATATCGAACGGGGATGGATGGATGCAGTGTTTTGTATTTCACCAGAATTTCAGGCAGCATTTTTTTCTCTCTATTTAATGATTAAAAGAGAGAGAACAAAAAAAAACCCTAATATTTCAAACGGTTTGGGTTTATCCGGACTCTCCAGGGCAGATACTTGCATGACAGCGACGAGATGGCCAGTGTAGCTCTTGACAAACACACAGTAAACATGACAATAAACCGAGTCTCGCTCATAAATCAATTCGATCACTTTATGGTTCTATGTATGTAGATGGAATTATTATTGTATCTAATTACGGAAGTGACGCAAAAGCTGATTACTATTATTATTTGCAAATAATAAATACACACACAGTATGCATATCTATATAAAAAAAAGCGTGTGGCTATTGGTATTTCAATTACTGTTATTGATCAAATCAGCGTTCCGTTTTTTATCAGCTATGTACTCAAGAAAAACTAAAAAAAAACCTAGCTAGGCCACTTTACGTCGCCTTGCGTATGGAGGAAGTTCCGAAAAAAAGAACGAAACAAGAGACGCCGCGCATTGGGTTCGTGCAGTTATATTGAACTTCACTCTCTTTATCGCTGTGGGTCTTTTTATTTTGGTGTGGTCTTATCGATATACGGCCTCTTGCAGATTTCCAATCCCAGATTATGAGCATTGACGTTTTGCACTCATACCTGTCACCAGATAGGCGAGTTACAAGTGTATAGGTATACGATACCTAAAAATACGTCTGTGACATCTGCATTGCTGGTAATAATGACACTTCCTTGATACAAAGCCGCACATTGTAGCCAATTATAACAAAAACACATCGTCCCGTAGAGTGGTAATACGTGCATCGACAACACTACCATGTATCTATATAAAAGTAGGATAATGTATAAACATATTAGCTGGAGGGTGCGCGCGCTCTCAAAAAATCTCATTAGCGACAACAAAAGATAACTGCATAATCCTTTGCATGTGCCATGATGATTTCCTGCAAGAAAATGAATTTCTTACAATTGCACAATTGTTGGACGACAGAAATAAACACATCCTTGCTTTGCGGACTCTGTTTCCATGGAGATAATGAAGACAAATTATGAAATTGACACGAAGATGACACCCTAGAAGGCATCAGCTAGGCTCCTCCTGAATAGAATAGTAAGAGCCGAGCGAGAATGCAAATTAAATAATCCAGGCAAAAACGTAGGTGCAAGGCGAACAACAACTGTGTATTGCCTGCGGCCACTTCCACTCCTAGTTGACAGTCCTTCATAATTGTGATAATGCAGCATCATTGACGTCGAAAGGCGAGAGACAAAACAACGCCAAACTAAGACGCGCACCAATAGTGACAAGAGAATGTATTTATATGTTGTCGCTGTGGAGTGTGTGGACAATTATTGCTGTCTGCACAGTGCACAGTGCATACACATCCTTGTGCCAAACTTATATAATTGTGGGAAAATGATCTCTCGTGAGGTTTCTACTTTACTGTCAAGTGGTGGTGGATCGTGTTTGAAATGCAAGCGCGTCGTTGAAGGCTCAACGAGTCGTGCTTTGAATTCAACTTTAGAATTGAGTTTTCTTGTTAGCCCAGAAGAAGGAAGGAGCGTCGCCTTTATTGTTTTGAAAAGACGCATTTTATTTATGATTGGATGACTTGTTATCGCACACAAAACATCAGAAGAAAGAATTCAAATTCACAATTAAATGAAGAGGAAGTGCAAGGGTAGTTGTTTCTGGATAAAAGGGCCACTTGATTTCTGAAAAAGCTAGGTAGGTAGTGCATAAGGACCTAAAAAGGCGATTGACAAATGATTTCACGAAAGTATTTAGTTGAATGAAGCTTCACTTAACTTTTTTGATTTGAGAAAGTCACTTGTTGTTTTAAAAGTCGACTGTTTAGCTTGAAGCTTCTTCTGCATGTGATTGTACACTAATAATCGAAACTATAAATAAGCGAATGACAGTGGCCGCGTTCCCCTGCCCGCTGGACATCTAGCAGCAGCAAAATTTGCAATCATTTCCTGAAAGGGATATTTCACAAAAAGTGCTAGAAATCTTGCGCCAATGGTGAAATGTCAATTTTTTCATATGAAGTTTGACATGCCGCTAGTCATCTAGCAGGCAGTGGAACGCGGCCATTATGTGCTCGCTCGTTTTCGAAAATAGAATAGAATTGGGGAAGTTCGGATACCCAGTTTGTGTAAAACGTCAACTAGAATTGTCCGAACTAGATATACGAACGGGTTAAATAAGTAAGCTGAGTTGTTCCTGTAAAATTGTGGTTAAGTTTTGAAGTTTGACACTTCGAAATGTCAACTGAATATTAACAGGTACGATTATCTTGACTAGATTTGTCGGCTACCCCTCCATAAACGTCAACTGATTAAACTAATCACGTGACCAGTCTGTGCCAATAAAAACTCAAACACATCTAGTCAGTCAGCTGTCAGACTTACTAAACTAGGTTTCCGAATGTCCCCATTGATTTTAAGTGTGAGAAAATTAAATTAAAAATTGGGCACCAATATTGGTCTAGACTAGATGTACCTTAAACGCAAAATCTTGGTATCGCCTCCAGCTAAAGTAATTCTTATAAAAAAGTCATTAATTTACAGCTTTTGCAAATCAAAATATCCAGTTCTGGTTGCCTTATAATTTGCTTACAGTTGGTCCCGACTCCCGATACTGTAGTCGGGAACTCCAGTTTTCCTACGTCGCGTCAGCCATATATATGAACTGTCAACCTAGTCATGAAATTTGTCGTTTGACGTCTGTCAACTGAAAAAAACTGCCCATGTGATCGATCTTGGCCAATCAAAGCTGAGACGCATTAAGTCAGCCAGCTGTCAGACTTACTAAACTATAAGGTCTGTTCTTTTACTTTTGTAGTAAAAATGAAAAAGACTGTCAAAATGACAGCGGAGGGGATGAATTCTCTCTCAGAGAGGGAAATTAACGCAAAAGTTAAGGAACGCTTTTGTAGTAAAGGCTGTTACGCAGTTCACGTGAAATCTAATTTTTCATACAAATTTTTCAGTGCGAAATGTCAAAGTGAACTTTCCACATGAAAATTTCACCAGCCAGTACCTACCCTGTTCAAGTGAAAAATAATTGTTCAAAAAGTGATTTGTAGGGGTCGTTACTTAAGCTATTTCACTTGGTTTTTATTATCCGTCGCATTAAATTTTTGACATTTCGGCGTGAAAATTTCACTTTCAATTTCACAGCAATTTTTTGGAGAGGAGTGAAAATACTTCACTCGAACAGCGTACCAGCCTTAACTCGTGAAAAATTACAGATGCGAATATTCCACCCAAATGCCAAATAGATCAACAAATTTAAATCAGCTGTCAATTTTCAGTCGACTGACAGTTGTTTTAATTCTTACGCAAAGAAATTTGTTGAGTTAAATTTGTAAGAAGGGTAATATATTGCTCTCTCGAAGCCGCAAACTTTTACGAATTTTTCGAGTTGAGGAACGACAATTGAGTAAAATGCGCAAGAATTAGTTAAAATTCGCAAGATTTAAAAGTAAGGAAACAGACCTTATGTTTTAATTTTAACGTCTTAGAAAGGCTATGTACTTTGTTGAGAAATCAAATAAATAAATAAAATCCCTACTGTTTGAATTTGTCATATAGTGCTCTTTCAAAAGTTGTCACCTGACTGAAAAATTCTATCTGCCAAGTAAAGTGTTTAATTTTTTTTATCAAAGAATGTTAGCCTACTGATTGAATGTAATAAAACTTTGGGCAGGGGAATAACCTTTTCAAGTTGATTATTTCATCAAACGTTGTTTACTATAAATTGCGAAGTAGAATTTCCTAGAAATTTTGACAGGTTTCCTGAGTAAACCAACAAAATATCAGGTTTTTGTTTACCAATAAGCTACAATTAACGTCAGCACCGCTCTGCAAAAATTTAGAGTGATTAATTGACAGGACTGTGGTTCACATTACACACTACATATATCTATTTCCTTCCAGTGAATACGGAAGTACAATTACATATATACATGCACCTATGCGTATATGAAGTCAGTTAGCTGGCAAACGAAATGCGTCATTTGATTCTACGCCCGACTAAATAGGTATACGCGATGACTAAGACGCTTTTATTGGCAAATACCAAAGCTGTTATAATAATTATCAATTTACATACATCTAGTTAATGCAAAGACTGTCAGAATGTGGAAATCTCGTCAAGTTTTACGTACTGGTTGTCACAAGTTTTGCAGAGACCACTCTGCTCGCAGCTTTGCCGGTTTTTCTTACACGTCTCCGACAGTAATCTTTAGAGTTTTACGAGTAGGAAGTAATCAGATAATCAAGGTAATCAACTTGTTGTATCATGTCGTTTCTGTTTTATTTTATAGGTTTTTGTCGCTTTTTTTTCGCCGCACTTGTTCTGACTGTGCGGAGTCTTGAGTTCAACCCCCATCGTCGGTGTGTGTGTGTGTGCGGAATCGAAATTGATCGCGCCGCAAACACACATTTCCTCATCGCGGTTGAATTGTCTTAATCGCTCGAGTGTGTAGAACAATAAATTTCCTGCCTGTCAATTGACTTGATATCTCGCAGAGTCACGTTTTTTCCTACCGCCCGCCACCACAATCACAACTACTTCCCCCTGGGCAAACCAGCCCCTCCGCATATAGATAGGAATGGATATAGGTGGCAAACGAGTACACAACCCACCTTAGTGAGAATTATTATAATAATTTCCACTTGATTGCGTGATTTCACATTTAAATGAAACAGCAAATCTATACCGGGAAAGAATCGCAATGTTTCCGCATTAAATGCAAATCATTTCTACTGTATTGTTGGTATATGTGCCCCCGCTGTCTCATTTCTCCATAGAGCGACGAAGCTAAGCCGCCGCCTAAGCGCCATCTTATGACAACTGGCCAGTGGACGGGCAAACTATCTGCTGCAAGTCGATTTGTATAAATAACATGAACCGAGTGTTTAAGGAAGCGATAACAAGTGGCAGCTATAAATTCTTGCACTTTTGCAAGGCTGTGGTGGTACGTATGCAATGCACCCATACACAGCGACTTGTAATGTTTGTTGACATATTTGCTGTAATTATTTACACTTTGATCGAAGTTCAATTAAATCAGAACTAAATGAAAAACGAACATAAATGTGTTATTGTTCTGGCACTTTGCTTCCTCATTCTCGCGCAGAGTTGACTCCTTCTGCGCGTTGCTGCTGCAGCTGTAATTATTTATTGTGACTTGCAGTCGAGTGTCCGGACGGAGGCGGGTGGGAAGCGGCCAGGGAGAATATCGAAAGTTTTCTCTTCCTGAAGAACACTGCGGCTCGACGACGACGACGACGGAGATAACGTCGATACTCTTATCTTAGTAGGAAATAAACAATTTCATTCGACAATAAAGCAGAGCAAATACTCGCACTCGTATACAACCAGCTAGACGAGAAGTGGTCGTGTTCTGGAAATGTTTGCCCTGCATGTAACAGCGTTGCCTCTGTGATTTTGTTCCACTTAACTACAGCTACTGCTGAAAATAACACGTACAGCTAGATACTAGGTATGGTGGGCTAGAGATAGAGGCTATACTCTCGCACACAAGTGTCGCGCGGAGCCGCATTTTCCGCATTTAACATACACTGACGACGCAAAGCGGATAAGAACATGTCGAAGTGAATCTCTTCCGTGAAGTCGTCGTCGGTGACGGCTGACGGCGCTAGATTTAATGCATGTCTCAAAGCAAGACACTCTCCAGATACTATAGGTATGAAAAGATATTGGAAGAAAAAATATTATTCGCTGCGGTTATGTAATTACATGATTCCGTTTAACTTCTACGGTAGTTGGTAAAAATGGCTTGTGATTTATGGGTTCCATAAAGTCAAACAAATATAGAACTCAGTGCGAGTGTGAATATGAAGATAAAATGGAAGCGACGCGACACGATAAGACAACTTTGACGCAAAACCATTTCAGGTTTTCTTATTTTGTACGAGTATAGGGAAATTGAGACAGAACTATGCGGAAGGTTTGCCATTCAAAAAGGAAGTTCAAACAAGAGCGTTTGCACTTGTGAACTGTGAGCGGGCTTTGGGACGACTTTGCACACGTTACAAATGTTGCTAGCTGAGGGAAGGAAGTAAGACCTCTGATATTTGACTGATAGGATAACTGTGAGAGTTTTCCTGTGAAAGTTGAAATGTTTCTCGGTATACTGAAAGCAAGAACTGAGATCGAAACACTGTCAATGGTTGGAGCTACAATTATTGCTCAGTGACTTAAAGTTTCAGTTTCAGTTTACGATAGTTGTTTAAGTGAATATTTTAAGATTCGATCGTGTTTTGCTTTTTAAAAATGAGTAAGTAGTCCTCGAACCCATTTCTATGCAATTTTTGGCTGGCCTATGCCTTAAGATGTCATCTCCACTTAAAGCGACTATTTTCAACGTTGAATTGATACAAATTTTTACTGAATTTCATTCCCATGTGTGAAATTTTACGAAATACCTAAATTTAATACCAACATTTTCACAAAAAATCATCCATTGAACTGACATTTAAGAATTTTCCTAGTTCTGTTTCTGTAACGAGGTTGAGTGACGTTAAGTTTACCGCCAGCCCTTGGGCTCTTCTCACAAAGAGCGATTTCATTGACTCGCTGTTCAGACGATCATAGGCAATCAACTGTGTAGTGTTTTGAAACAGAATTTGTGTTATTTTGAATAGCCCGCTACTTCGGTAGTTGTCACTTTTGAAGCTGTTATTTTTTGACATTTGACAAGTAGAAACTACGCCATTACTAAAAATGGAACGATACACGCTTTAAAAATTCACTACAAAAATGGTGAAAATTTTGCACTCACAGTTCGCAAAACTAAAGCATTTTTGGGTCGTCGTGAAGCACCTTGTCGGACCGCCAGATACCTCGCTAGGGCCGAATATCAAAAAGATCGATCACAACTTTGATTTCCAAATTGAGCTGAACTTCCGTTTAAAAAAACTGCTCATTTAGTCAAAAATATGAAAAACTGGGCTCGTTTAGTGTAACACAATTGTGATTCAAATCAAGTTAGCTCTAGGTCTGTTCCTTTACTTTTAAATCTTACAAATTTTAACGAATTCTTACGCAGTTTCTCAATTCGAAAAATTCGTAAAAAAGAGCGACTTCGAGAGAGCAGGATATTTCCCCTCCTACTAGTTTTTACTCAACAAATTTCTTTGCGTAAGAATTGAAACAACTGGCAGTCGCCTGAAAATTGACAGCTGATTTGAATTTGTTGTTCTATTTGGCAATTGGGTGGGTGAACTATCTGTCATTTTTCACAAGTTACTACAAAAGCATTTCTTAACTTTTGCGTAAATTTCCCTCTCTGAGAGAGAATTCTTCCCATCCACTGTCATTTTGACAGTCTTTTCCATTTTTACTACAAAAGTAAAGGAACAGACCCACTAATTCTGAATCACGCATTTGATTTATGTATTATTAAACGCGATAACTAAAGTGAATATAAATGTCAGATCTGAAATCCCTCCAACTCTACCAACTGAAAGGGTTTGTTGGCAACTGAAAAGAACAGAATCACAATAAATACTGCAAAATCGTCTTCATTCTTAAAGCTTATAGTAATTGTGTTTAAGTCTTTAAAGAATTTGTTTTATTCATCATAATAATTGCATGAATATTTTTATTTTCCTTTTACAGAAAAAATCATTTTGTCTGACAGAAAAGTTTGCACATATGACTGGTCTAAGGAAGCTGTCTACGTGAGGTGAGTCTGCCCGATCTATTCCCTTAAACATAAGTTATAAATATGAATTTAATAGTAGCAATTGAGTAGCATTTATGAAGAAAATGCGTTGAATAGGAACGGCATCTAGATGACTTTACTATCCCAGACAGCTGAGAGGCCTAATAAATAAATAAAAACCATTCGCAAATACGAGAAAGTCACTGCGGTATTAAATTTAGATATACCAGGCGTAGTAAAACAATAAAACGATATCTATAATCTTACAACCGTTACTCCATTAAAAAGCTACAAATACTTGTAGTGTTCGTTCTTTTTGCGTAATCATGTCCAAAATAAATACACCACTGAATATTTTAGGGAAACAAAGCCGAAAAAAAAGAAATACAAAATACCAAATAAGGTGGAAATAGCACTAGTAAAAGAGTGTACTAAATTTTGTTGGTGGTATTAGTCACATTGTCTTATCTTATCGGCCTATGTACAAGATATATCAAGTTTATAGCCAAACTCGGGCCGATTTATCGCGTGTACGCAGAGAGCAAGCATTCTGATAGCGCATATAGAGGTCGTGGCAATGGAATCGGTCTTTTTTTTCAATCCCCAATTGAACACATAGAGCTACTACCAAAACTCTATAGGAAACTTCTAAACAGCAATGTGTGTGTATTTGTCTAATGACGCATAACAAAACACACTACTGTTACCTTTGCCTGATGTGTCCATTTCGATTAAACATTCTCGAATGGCTTGAGGGCAGGGCCCCAAATAAAATCAGATTCCTTGCGGCTGATTGTATGCCCGCCCGTACGGAAAGGTAATGACTTTTCTAAAATGAAAAAAAGGTAAAGCTAATGTCCGCTCCGCTCCCCCGAAAAAAAAAGAACAGCAGCAGCATAAGACTGCCATTCTTATACCAATAACGTTGATGTTGATGATGATGATCATGATCTCTCATACCAAAGAAGCAACAGCTCTAAGTAGCCACCAACATAAATGCGTAAACGCGAAAGGTTATCGAACGATTAATAACACCTCTTAAGTTTACCTATTATTTTTCAAATCTGTTCTTTTTTTTCTGTGTGTTTTATTCTTCTACTTCTTTTCCGAATAACGAAAGTCCGATTGAGAATGACTTTAGGAAAAAAACGAGAAACAGGTATTCGGACACGGCACCACCTACTTCCAGCATAATTAAACCACAGCAACAACAACAACGAAAATTCTGCGACGAAGAATGAGGAAAAAAAATACCACTCGACAAAATTGAATAAATTAAGTTTCTTGTTTTTTTTTTTTTCATCGATTGATTTCTGTTTCTCAAGATGATAGAAATTTTGTTCGATACTCTTAACAAGATTCTGCAATGGGCGATTTTGGCCAATCACTTCCAGGTCAATGACTTCTCTCAGTGAGAGAGTAGCAGCTTGTTCTGTGCCGATGGTTTGTGTCCCCAAAAATATGAGCAACAGCTTTGGCATACAAATTTTGTGATTTTAGTTGTGGATCACGGATCACCCCCGACGACACTGAAGTAGACATTATCCTGCTTTTTTTTCGACATCCATTCCTTTGTTTATAGCTCTATTCACACACATTGGCAGTGGCATCGGGCGGGAGAAATAATACAAAAAAAAACATGTTTGTCGCCCGCAAATGTGTGTGATGTCATCATCAGATTTCATGATATTCACGTCATACAACGAGTTTACTGGAAAATCCAATATCAAATATCCAAGTATTGCTCGTTCGCCTGCACGGGCTCTCAAGTGTTTCGTGCACACAGACCCCAGACAGGGTGATCGTAAATTATAATCCATTTAAAAAGTGCATCTATAATTAGAGAGATGGAGAGTCTTTGGAGCAGTTTTTAACAAACGTAAATATATGCTAATGTTTCTTGGTAAATTTAATTGCGACATGGCTTAGTGGTAGTGTGTTGGGCTACTAAGCGAGGGACTCAGGTTCGAATCCCGAGAGGGCCAAATTACATCTTAAGGTTTTTTTCCACTGCGCCACCTCTCGCGAACGTCTGACAAACATCCGAGAGTAAAACTGTCATGAATGAGCTTCTCAATTTGCCGTTTGGACTCGGCGTAAAATTGTAGATCCCTTCCATTCGTCCCAAAAATTAAAAACCCACACAAAGCGAATGGTTGCGAGAAGCTAGGCCTTGGGTCCCATAGACCTGTCGCGCCAAAATATTTATTTATTTATGGATTTTTCTGATCAATAACAATCAATTAACATGTAATCACTAGACGGTCCACGGGCGTGTTGCATTACATCCAACGGAAACCATTTCGAAACTTGGTAGTATTTTGTAAAAATGTAATAGATCGAGGTCACTTTCTTTCTCAGAAATTTTGTTTCAGGGATCGGTTTAATGGGTCGTATGAATAAAAACTAGCATTTGCTTTGAGCAAAAGGTTTTAGCAAAGTAAAAGCCCTAAGCAAAAGCTTTGAGTCCTAGTTTTCTAAAGTAAGTTCGAAAATTCGAAAATAGCTTTTACTTCGCTGTACGTGTATTTGTTTTGCAATTTTTGTCAAATTTGACAAGTGACAACTGTCCGGTGGTTTGTTTATTTTGAATTTATTTTAAAATTTTTGTGAGGAAACTATCAAAAGTCAAAAAAATTCAAAAGAAAAACTTAAAAAAATTAATAAAAAAGAAAAAAATATGCTGAGCGACTCTTCTGAATTTCGGCAGACGACGAGGAACTTCCATCTACCTCGTCTACTCCCAAGAGTGACCAAAATGAGTTGGTGTTTGGTCAGGCCATAGAAGCTGTAGGAAAGATTTTGCTAAGCAAATCCCAAACTCCAAATATCAAGACTTTAAAAAAAACGCTGCGCTTAAAATGTGTGATTTTTTAGGTGCTCAATTTTGTACACGCCAAACAAAATTGTTAAAAAAAAAGTTGCAAATTTAAAGCAAAGGGTGAGAAGAAATCTGACATAAAGGCAACGGGAAATACACACACTCGTTTGAAGGAAGGAACGTAATTCGCAATTCTTAAATTGTTTTGTGTTTAAAAGTTGCGTACAAAATATTTAGCAAAAGGTCTGAAGCAACTAACTAGCAGACTCAGAATTTGCATAGCATTTGCTTTGTCTGACAAGTTTTATTCATACCGATCTGAGTAAAAGGTCAGTGCCGCCGCTTTTCGAACATGTCAAAAATTGGAACTAACTCAAATAATTTTTTTTCATACGCAACGTAGCAAATGCTTGGATTTTTACATTTCTCTTGAGTAAAAGCAATTGCTACGTTTTATTCATACGACCCAATAACTAAATTATTACATTCGAATGACGGATCCTTTCTTCTAACATTGGCTTAACACATCAGCAACGCGACATCACTTGTTTTGTTTGACTTACTTTGGGGTTTTGAATGTTCTCAGACATATTATGTCAACTGGATGTCATATCGAATGTCTGATACGAAAAACCTCTAAGAAAAGTCTGGTTCATCACACTTGGGCAGTGTTCGCATCGTATTAGTTGAAAATTAGTTGACAGTGTGTCTCACTTCGACTTCGACTATATATTATACAACCTCTACCAAACTTAAAAAGTTCTATAAACATTAGCAACATCATTAAACGTCACAAGAGTTTGCCGGTGTCAAAAAAGGATAAAATGTGATTGTCAGAAATAAGAGCTGACAGCAAACAATGAAAGACAATTTTTAGCAACCGTTTTAGAAACTTATTTTCAAGCTCAAGTAGTCGGAAGGATGTGAAAAGTTTCAAATCCCTTTGATTGCCATTCCAAAGTGCTGAAGAAATCACCCAAAGTGTTTGGATGTCGAAAAAAGTAATAAGGGTATTTGTCCCGCAGTTTTTGAAAGTGGATGAAAGCCTTTTGGAGCGATTGAAGTCCTATTACTTGTTTACTTCCTAAATTTAGCCCGTATGCGACTATTGGTCACATGGAAAAAGCTATAACTTGCTTATAAAAGGTCGCTAATAATAGGTACTTTCTGTGCCAAAATTGCTTAACTATTATTTATTCTATTAAAGAAACTAACATGAACCGTCCTTCCCCCGTTTAATCCAATAAACAAAGTGGAAAATAAGATCTGTCAGTTCTTACACTAGCTGACTAACTCAAAGAAGCTTCTCGGACTAGGCATTTCTATGGAAGATATGTGTTTCGTTCTCCTCTGTACATTAGTACGAAAGACAAAAACGCTATACTTGTCTTAAGTTGACTCTACACTATCTCTGTTGCTGAATTCTTATCTAAGATGAAGCATATTTACCTTAATTATATCAAAATGTTGAGCTTTTCGTTTGCCTTGAGATTAGCGCAACGGTATTTACTAAGTACAGTAAAACCCGGATAACTACCTCTTCACAATTTCTGCTTTCTTTGGGTACTTAAGCGGGTGAGGTAGTTATACGAACCCGCTTAAGTGCCCAAAGGAGTCAGAAATCCGAATCCTCTATCTACCTCAAATATGTGTAAATAACAATTAAGTTGTTCTAAAGATTTGATGGGTTTGTTTTCTTTTTTTGACATCGAACGAGAATGAGAAGAAGAGAAAATGTCATTTTTGGCAAGTAACACGAAGTTTGCTGCTATGAAATTGTGTGCGTTTTGATTGAGGTACTTAAACGAGTGTAACCTGAGCAAATTAGCAAATAAAATTGGCAAATAGAGGGCGTTAAACCGAATAAGGTACTTAAGCGTGAAGTACTTATCCGGGCTTTACTGTAGTTACGTACCTACCTACTTTATTAGCGTTTTCGGTGCCAGTAAGTGATTGAATTTGTTTTTAGTTGCAACGCGACATAAATAGGACAAATAGGGGGCTTTTAATAATTCTTAAAATATAAATGATAGAAAAAGGACAACAAATCGTTGCCGAACAGTCGAAACCTCGTATCTGCATTTTAGAAACTTAACCTCGTATCACATAACTTTAACTTGTTACATCTAGATTTACCTGTGAATCTGTTTTATTTATTTAGTTTGTGTTACAAAAAATGTTTTCTTACTTTAATAAAAAAGAATTCGATTTTTAAAGCAAGTGCTAAATGGTTTAGGATTTAGCAATTTTTTTATATTTCTTTTTGTTAAAATTTCCTGTATTATAATAGCTAAATATTGCTAAATAAACGAAATGAAATGAAAATGAAAAATGAATCTCCTGAAAACCTTGCAAACTGTAGATTTTGACTGTTCGGCGACGATATTTGACAAAAGGAAGGAATGCTTTAAAATTCCTACGCACCCTGTCTCCATGTGTGATCGCGAAGTTGGTCAATTTAATCATCATCGTCATTCCCATAACAGCGCGCATAAAAAAACTGAAGATATTTCCTTGTTGTATTTTTTTTTTTCCACTGACAAGTTAAAGACGCGCCCTATCTCTCTAGCTACGCACCCTCAGTCCCTGCTACATTGCGGCATGTGCATTTTTTTGTTGTTCTCGTTTTATTTAATTTTTTTTTCGAGTCCGATCGCATCATCTTTCATTTTTGTGTACGGCTCAGATTGGAGTGGTATAAACGGCAGCCACACACTGTCAAAAAAAAAAATGTAAGAAAAGAACTCGTAAAAGAATCGTTTTTTACACATGTTCTGAAAGATACCCACTGCATGGTTTTCGTTTTGTGTCTGCATCGTAAATAGCGATACCTATTATTCACTTGGCACAGGGAAGGCATAGAGTAGTAGCGTAGCAGAAGGGCAGGGTAGGGTAGTGTGCTGCACATCAGGAGAGGAGGTGCAAAGGGTAAACAAACAAAAAAAGTCGATTTCAGTTTGGAATTTGGCCATCGTCGTCTCCTCCACTCCATCAACGTGCTTCTGCTGCTGCTGCTGCTGCAGTAAAATGTTGTGTAGTTTCCGCTTAAACCGGTTCTCATTTACTCACACATTTTAACACAGATGAGCGGCGGTATAAAGTACAGAAATTGAAGCGTATTGCTTCCTCCTAGATTAAGGTTTCATCCTCCTGCGATTCCAGAAGAAGGAACAGACGACCACGACAACAACGACGATGATGATAAAGAAGTAGGTACATACATACTCGTACATGTTATGTGTGTAATATTGAAATCTGCGACTGGTTAGCTGGATCAGGAACGAATACGAGGTCATTGCAAGCACCAAGGGGCAGCATCCGCAACATGATCAAAGGAGGAGGCGATCGGAATCGGCAACATCATGATTATGGAGCTGACGATCGTCGAAAGAGCACACAACGATTCCAGTTGCCCCGTCCATCGATGGTGGTGGTGGCTGGAAACAAGATTTTCGTCTGGGATCCAGGAAGTGAATTTCAAGTAACATCTCCAAACGGGCGCGTCGGGGAACGGGCCGGCCAATTGGTGTTACGGGAAGGATGAATCCAGAGGAACTTCTCATAGCTATGTAATTATTTTGGGGAACTTTAATGCTCTCTCAACTGCTCTCAACCTGTTGCCGGCGGTGTTGTGGTGTTGTGGCCCGGGGAGGTGACGACGGTGATCACCCAGTGGTGGTTAGACCGACCAAGAGATGTAACTACCATTTCATCTCATCTTAGCAGCGCATGTTGTAGATAATAGCACAGCTTCCAAGGAAGCATTATACAGTATGCGGAAACTTGTTTCCACGATCCGACTACAGCCTAAGGAGGAGATCGATCCTCCGGAAGATCGGCAGAGACAGTTTTGTCTTTTGTACGGATATAGAAAAAACACATTTGAACTATGATGATTCATGCGACGACTTTGGAAGTTTCACAGTGCGTCTTACATAAGTTCCACCTATCGAGAGACTTGGTCATAACGAAACTTTGGAGAACAACAAATGGCCAAGAGTGTGAAACATTTTTTGGTAGCGCACACTAAAATAGCGCCGCGCACTAAACAGATCCACAAACACACACGTATGAGTAGGTATATCTCTAGCTAATTGTGAGCGCGTCTGCAATTGTTGTGTTGAGTGTGTAGCTTCCTATATGCAAGCCAGCAGTGTATTATAGTGCTGATGTCGATGTCTGCTCATCGCTTTTCTTAGAAGCAACGTTTTTTGGTTTTTCGTTTCTTTTATTTCGGCATGACACCGGGAAGTGCCGCTGCCGCAGAATGCTAGCGAGCTGCTAGCTGCTCCGGGCGTAGGAAATGAAACTCACAGCGTAGCATAGCCAAACAATAACACAACAGTTTTGCTGGCAGTGTCAGTCGGTCGATCGGTGTTTCGGTTTGGGGCGACGGATCGCGGTCGGAGGCGAACGCAAACGCGGACACGAGCGGGAGTCGTTGGACTTCCGCATCGTCTGTTGTATATGTACTCAGTTGTTTCTCCTCCGTATATCTCTGGTTATCTAAATATAGATTTAGAATTTTTTTTGACGATTTCCGTATTTATCTGCTCATTTTGTTGTATTCCGTTCCTTCTTAGCTCTTTTGTCTGAAAGTGCTACAGTACAGATGCAGGAAAATCGTAAAATTCGAGACCGCAAATTCGTCATCTCCTCTCAAAAATTGTATCTTATACGTGTTGGCTGCGCCCAAGCTATATCTTGTAGATTGTAGTACACTCCAAAGCTGAAGAGAGATGTTATACACACAGTCAGATATTCACAAAAAAAAGAAGCATAGGTGAGTGAGAAAAAGACTGAGAAAGAGGAAAACACAAGATGATGACGGTAAAAGAATCTGAATTTCCGCTTAAACTGGATTTGCCGGATACACTGTTTGCGTTTAAATAAAGCAACAAAAATGTTATTATCTGGTGACCGGCATTCCTAAGCTTCGTGACAAGTATGCCAGAGCGCGGTAGTTTGAGCCAATCTCTGCTTAGCTGTTGTTGTGGTGCTGCTGCTGCTTGGCTATAAGTGATCGTGTCTCGCTACAACAACAAATTGCCCGTCACATGATACCTACCAGCTACCACCTACCTGTAAAGGCGTATGAGTTGTGCAAAATATTGAATTTTAATTAGAACTGCCGTAGCCAAACAAGATGTCGGTTGTTTGGAGCGGGATAAATAAATTCAGAGCAGGAGGGTTTGAATGATCGACAGTTAGATGAACTTATGAAATGGTCAGCGTGTGTAAATTGACGTAGGCTCCCGCTTGGGTAGGTGTTCGTTGAGCAGAAATTCTTGAGTCAGTGTTTGGGGGAACTTGAAAGTAATTTGGAAGTAAAGCGCAGGTTGCAGGTGTCCTATAAGGATCTACCTATAGTCTCTAGAAATCGCAAATATTACACCAACTGTCTTGAGAAAGGTTGTTATGTCACCCAGCATAAGACAGGAGGACGTGTCAAGCTAGGAGGAGGCTAATAAAGGGTTTTCCAATAAGAAGTGTTATTTTGATATTCAAAGAAAAATTCAATTTTTTGATATTTATTTCATAATAAAAATGACGTTAATAATGAAAAACAACATAAGCCAAATGGCCACCACGACCACGCTTACAGGACTATATCCTTTTCATGAAATTTTCCATAACAAAATCTCATAGTGGCTGCCCTATGTCCCCGATAGACTCACGAATTCCATCTTTGAGGTCTTGAATCGACGCTGGACTGTTGGCGTGGACCTTATCTTTCACGTGGCCCCAAAGGAAGAAGTCGCAAGGTGTTAAATCACAAAATCTCGGTGGCCAATTGTGTTCACCTCTTCGAGAGATAACAAAGTCCGGAAACTTTTCCCGTAAAAGATCAATGGTTTCGTTGCTTGTGTAGCACGTAGCGCCGTTTTGTTGAAAGTAAACGTTGTTTAGATCAATACCATCCAACTTTGGCCATAAAAAAATCATTAATAATGCCCAATTCCAAAGAACGACGAGGAATGAACAAATCTGGGTTTTCTTCAACACTTTGGGCTACAGCAGCAATATTCTCAGTTGTTCTTGAGCGAAGTGCACGGGTTTTATTTTTCACATCACTAACTTGTTCCAACAGCTCGAATTTTCCACCAATTTTTGTATCCGACAGCCCAAAAATGCTTTAGTTTTGCGAACTGTGACTGCAAAATTTTCACCATTTTTGTAGTGAATTTTTATAATTTCAATGCGTTGTTGAAGGGTGTATCGTTCCATTTTTAGTAATGGCGTAGTTTCTACTTGTCAAATGTCAAAAAATAACAGCTTCAAAAGTGACAACTACCGAAGTGGCAGGCTATTCAAAATAACATCTCTTGTTGGAAAACCCTTTAGTGGATTATGTAGGTACTTGGCATACTTTTTCGATCGCCATTCAAAAGGTAATTTTGACAGTGCCTAACGAAACAGAACAGTTGATTAGTTTCGTTTCATTAGATAGAAAAAGCAGTAATATTTTTCGTCTTGCTTGTACAAATGGGCTAAAGATCTCCACTTTGAGGATCGACCCACTGCTACTCGGCGTAAGGTCTGTTCTCGAATTTTAGGACCAATATTGGAAGTCTTAGTTTCTCCAGTTGTATAAGATTATTATTTGCAAAAAGCAGCACATTAGTATTTTTTAAAAAATTTAATCGTTACGAGTCGTATCAGCAAACGGCCTTAATTCCTTATGTTAAGCTTGTGCGCTTCAAAAATGCTACACATTGCTGGGATTAGTTTGTCTTACCTCACGGTTTAACGTATGCTTCTATCAAGAAAGCGATTTCTACATTCATTTCCCTAGAACAGTTCTCCGATTGGAACTAATTTGAACTAACAAAAACCTTCTCTTAATCTTTTCAGATAAGTTTTCTTGAAATAAACAACACTACCAAGACGCCGAACCAGACTTGGAATCTACCAAACAACCGCCAATCCAAAATGAAAATGTTACCAGTGCAACTATCCTTGAATCCGCCGCTAGGGCTCTGGAGTGACGTATTGTGGAGGTGTCCGCCAGCTCCGCCAAGTCAATTGGCCGAATTGAAGACTCAGTTGCCGCCATCATTACCATCGGACCCAAGACTTTGGGGCCGGGAAGATGTCTCAGTGTTTCTTAGATTTTGTGAGCGTGAATTCGATTTACCAAAAGTGGAATATGACCTCTTTCAAATGAATGGCAAGGCCCTGTGTCTGTTGACAAGAGCTGATTTTGGTCATCGTTGTCCCGGAGCCGGAGACGTGCTGCATAATGTATTGCAAATGCTTATCATTGAATCGCATATGATGCATTGGCACCTGCCCAATAGTCCGGTGACTCCAACCAGCCGATACCCGCTATCTCCACACAGTCATCCGCCTACACCAACATGGCCGCCAATTGTGCCAACAGAGAGTCCCTTCCACAATGCACACATGCATCACTTTATGCCCCCCAACTCGGTAACACTGAGTCCACCGCCATCCGTTGATTCACAAGCCAGCAGTCCGCCACAGGTTCAAGATCAAAATGCGAGCAGTAATGGTAGCTCTTCGAATAGCACCATGAACAATGGAAATGTGTTTAGCCAAAATAATGCGACCAGCTCCAGTAGCAATCAGTCCGATTCAGATGAGGAGAGTTACTCCGATTCAAAAGCCGCATCGCGGGCAGCAGTTGCCGCAGCTGCAGCTTTGGCGCAGTACAACAACAATAGTCCACCACCAACGCCCGTGCTGAAGGATATGTCACCAAGTCTTACACAACAGATTACAAATAGTTTTGTGAATACATGGTCGCAGAATCAGGCCAACCAGAAACAACTGCACAGTACTCCCAGCGGTAGCAGTAGCAGTAGTGGTGGCTCCTCGTCAGCACCGACCACACCCAGCTACATGCCAGTGAAGCGGGAGTTTTTCCCAGAGAATTCCGAACCCAATACAAGTAAGTTAATACCTTTCCTTCTATAGAATTGACATGCTAAGCTGAAAATGTTTTCCTTGTTTAGATGGCCGCCTTCTGTGGGACTTTTTGCAACAGTTGTTGAACGACAGGAACCAAAAGTACAGCGATCTGATTGCTTGGAAGTGCAGAGATACTGGTGTCTTTAAGATCGTTGATCCAGCTGGCCTAGCTAAATTGTGGGGAATTCAAAAGAATCACTTATCAATGAACTACGACAAGATGTCAAGAGCGCTCAGATATTACTACAGAGTGAACATCCTGAGGAAAGTTCAAGGGGAACGACATTGCTACCAGTAAGTTTGAAAATTTGCAACTCGACAAATCGGCAAATTTTCTAAATTTCGTTTTGTTTTTTTTCCAGGTTTCTTCGGAACCCCACCGAACTGAAGAATATTAAAAATATTTCTCTTCTGCGACAGTCCGTTGCTAATTCAACAACCGGTGGCAACAACAACAGCAACCCAGGTAGCAATTTAACAACACCCGCAACAAGTGGTAGCAGTACAAATTGGCCAATGTCATCACAAAATGCTCAGGGTCAGTCTGGACAGACTCAGCAACAGCAGCAACAGACAGTGTCCCAGCCTTCACAATCCCCACAGAGGCCATCTTCGCGAAGCAACAACAATCAGCTTGGTCTACCCGGTTCAATGGCGTCAGCTTCAGCGATCTCACCTTCAGCAGCAGCTGCTGTAGCAGCTGCAGCCGCCGCCTATGGTCCACCGCCCACTTCTCCACTTTTTATGCACGCCATCAATGGTGCCTTCCATTACCTCACATCAAACACACATCCGCCCAACTCACCTGTACTGCCTACAACGCCCAGCGAAAAGCAACAATTTAACTCGATTAAATTGGAAGCGAACAGCCAGGACGGCGATGAAATGAAACCAACAGACCTTAGTGTTTCGGCGGGTCAGTCAAGTTCCGAAAAGAGGACGTACTCGCAGGCTAGTTCTGATTGTTACCCGTAAGTACTCAAACGAAAGAAGCCTTTTGCAATATTTAAACAAAGTTGCTTGCGCTTTTCTCTCCATAATTGCTTATACCGTTTTTAATTTTCTTGATTGTTTCAGATTAATCCGAAATGCCGATGGTCTGACCACAATAAAGCTGATTCGGTACAACGAAACCAACTCGCCAGAGTCCCCCAGTCATATGCAACAGAGCCACGATTCATCCGAAGAGATGCAAACCTCTGCAATGGATAATGACAACGGAAGCGAAGTGAGCAGCTATGACGGCATCATGCCCACTGACTTGCGCAAATAAACAACCAATCGCTGGACAGTATTTTGAGGATCATCAGCAACAAAATTATAGACAATCACGCGAAAATCGAGAAGAGGATATTTTTATTATTAAATATTACAATCCAGTTTTTTGGACAAGAGCAGTCTGTATAAATTATTCATATGCCGACTATATATTTTATACACAATGTAATACCATAAAAGATGAAGAAAAATTATTTAATTTTATTAAACTAGCATTACAATTAGACTTTAGGTGATTATCCAATCAAAAACAATGTAAAATGTGCCAATTTTAATGATAATTCATATTTTCTGTAAAATTATTTCGTATATAAGTTTTTAGTTGATAATAGAAAATTTCAATAGGTTCGTTTCGACCTACATATTCACATGAAGAAGTTCTGGCCGGTGGCGATGCGCCCATCGCATATTGTTTAGTATGTAAGGAACCCCCCTCTCCAAGCTTTACTCTTATTACATAGGAAAAATGGAATAAAATATGACATTGAGACAAATGTAAATAAGTAATGATTATGTTATGATTTTGTTGTACGAAATAATGTGCTTCCCTTTTATTTTCCACACGAAATATTGAAATTTGTGATCCGGTCTTCAGTTGTAAAATGATGTTAGCGAGATCGCACCAGCTTTTCTATTATTATTATTTTTTTTAGTTTATACTCATTGTTGATTTTTGTTTTACGATTTATGTGATACAGTATATTTTTTATGTTTAATTCTTTTCTTTCCATTTGAAAATTGTACGTGCGCACTTGCAGCTAAGGGCTGTCGCGATCGCGATTGAAGACAGTCCAACGATCGCGTGCAAAGCACAATCCAACAGCGTCAGGTTTGAGTGCGTACCAGGGTCTTGACGAAAAATTTCACATTTTTTTTAATTATTCAAACCTCACACGACATTTAAAAAAAAAAAAGAACATAAATATATGTTGAAAACAAATTGGCTTCCATTTTAGTACACTTTTTTGTTTAAATAGCTTATAGTTTAGCCGTGTAAGAAACAAATACATATATATATATAAAAAAAATATCAATTTAATTTTAAGTCAGTAGAACATGTGGTTTATTGGAAGTTTTTACTTGTTACCAGCCTGTTTGTTCTTTTACTTTCATTTAGCATTAATGCACATACTGCCCTTGTCATAAGGCGGCAGGAAATTATATATATATAATGGAAACAAAAGCGAAAAGCAACTTTCATCATCGATCAAAATGAGAGGCATATCTGTTGTAGAGGTATATAAAGAAAGAGTGTTCAGCTGCAAGCAGAAAGCAAACAAATAATTCGTATTTCTTTTTGTATTGTACATATTAGGTAAATAAAAATAAATAATAAAAAAAGTAATTATATATTTACATTACAATAATTTTTCTATTTTACATTCTATAAATTTTTATACAAAATAATATTATTTTGAAAAAAATAAACAATAATTGAGAAAAAAATATAATAAAAATGTATTTGTTAATAGAACAAAAAGTGGTTTATCGTTTTCATTGCTGGATGTCGCTGCCAAATGGTATGATAAGGACAAACATATTCGCTAGCGGAGACACGCCTACGGCCATCGAACTGAAATAAGGTTTGCTTTGCGTGAGTCGCGAACTGTGAAATGGGTGCTGGCTTTATCTACAGGACACGGTAATTTCGGGTATCACTTAAGGAAGATAGGCCTTAGAGAGAATGATACTATATGTAAACTATGCCTGGAAGAATCTGAGACAGCCGCGCATATACTGTGCGTATGTCCGGCGTTGGCTGGCAGAAGAATGAGGATCTGGACATCACTGTGTCGAGACCCAGTCGATGAAAGAAATCTCCGATAAACGCGCCCAGGAAAGAACTCTGGAGAAATCCAGAGAGTCTCTCTGGGTAAGTTTTATAGTGGTAGAGAGACGAAAAGGGACGCGACATTGGTGGTCTGATTCGACTATCTCTCGAAATCTATATATATAGCGTGAATACCTGCCAGTGTGGCTTAAATTTCACGGTGGGCATACCCACATATAGAGTCAATGAGAAAGGCGTCTGACACTACGCCCTGAAGTCAGTACTTTGAACAACTCCAGTTCACTTTCCGAATGGCTGTAAGATCATCCAGCCCTGTGATCAGGGCGATGTCTATCTAACACCTCTGTGCTCTAATGAACACATCTAGTTCTCGCGATGTTGAGTAACCACAGCCCTCACATTGGTCCTGTTCCCATTGTGGGCTGCTCAAAAGAGAACAGGGGCCCCAAGAAAACAGGGTTCGAATCGCGTCGTCCGTGAACGGGCATTACGTGACGGAATTTGTTTTTGGTTCACGTGCAAATCGTAATGCTCGATCACGGACGACGCGATTCGACTCCACGGCTCAAAAGAGAACAGGAGCCCCATCCCCGTACCAATTTATAGCTCCTGGTCGAGCTTTCGCAACCCAAGAGTCACTTACAGATAGATTTCTTACAAAACCCTAGACCTGTCAACCTTAATGTTTGGCCAAAAAGTCGTCCGGAACACAAGGTCACAGTTGAACCAGAATAACTTAAAGGGCACTACTCTTTTAAACGTACTGTCCTTGCTCTGTTCAATTTGGTGAAGCCCACAATAAAGGCAACACTCAAATTGGGGCAGTGCCCCACGCCTACGGCCAGCAGCTCCGGTGTTATTGTTGATAGTTGTTGCCGGAGTAATCGAATCTTTTCTCTGTCAATGCAAGCGTCACTAAAACGTTGGGCGCGATTCTTGTACTAAAAATTGTGCTGGAGAATCTAGGCTGACAAGCGCGAGGAAATAACATGCAGAATGTGGAATTTAAATATTTCAATAACCCTGATTCTAAACTTTCGAATTTTTAGGTCGACGCATTGGGTTTCATAAAGACACTAGAAAAAATGAGTGAGTGATATTGGTCGTACAATTAAATAAAACTAGCTCTACCCAGCCGGCTCTGCTCGTGTAGGGACTTTCTTGTTTCAATATGCTCTTGTTTATTATCATTTAAGGAAGGAGCTCGGAAATGACGTAACCTATACCTTTCGTTTTAAGTTCAGACAACTATTCGCAGTGTTCTCTCTTGATTTGTCCCTTTATCCGATTTTGACTAAACTTCGCAGGAATCAACTTATTTGGTTTAATTGTAGAGAAACAAACAAACAACATGCATTGATGTACCAATCAAAAGCAAGGCGTCCACATTTGCTTTACGGATTTGGATTTTGGTGCAGACATTCTTTAATAATGCGTTTTTGGTCTGCGTAGATTAAGGTAAATTAAACGTCTTTTTACTTACTTACTTAGGCGGCGCTACAGTCCGGTGTGGACCTGGGCCTCAACCAGCGCGATCTTTAGCTAACTGCCTCCAGTTGCGCACTCCAAGTTGGTTGAGGTCCCCTTCCACTTGTGCGCGCCACCTAAGGCGAGGTCTTCCTCTACTGCGTTGTCCCTCCGGGTTGCAATCGAAGACTCTTCGGGCCGGAGCGTTGGTGTCCATTCGCTCTACATGTCCCAGCCATCTTAGACGGCTGATGCGTACTTTTTTGACCAGGGCGATGTCGCTGTACAGCTCGTAGAGTTCGCTGTTAAATTTCTTCCTCCAAAACCCGTCAATGCAAACGGGACCGAAAATCACTCGAAGAATTTTTCGTTCTAAACGACCAAGGAGATCTTCATCCGCCTTTGACAGCGTCCATCTATAAAGCAGGATTGGGATGATGAGGGTCTTATATAGAGTCTCCTTAATAGTGTTTCTCAACAAGGCATTATTAATCTATTGCCTTCTCAGGTCGAAGTAACAGCGGCTGGCAAGTGTGATTCTTCGTTTGATCTCTGCTGTGATGTCGTTTGCAGAATTGATAGCGGAGCCGATGTAGACAAAGTCCCTAACTACCTCAAAGTTATAGCTGTCTATCGTGACGTTCTGTCCGATTCGTCGATGTTGTGTGTCCCTTCTTGTTGACAGCATATATTTTGTCTTGTTCTCATTCACCACTAAACCCATTCTTGCGGCTTCCGTACTGATACTTGCAAACACACCAGTGACAGATGACAGATCGTTGTGTTCTGCCAATGATATCGATGTCGTCAGCGTGGTCGAATCGCGTCATCCGTGAACGAGCATTACGTGACGGAATTAGTTTTTGTTTCACATGTTAATCAACTTAATTCCGTGAACGTAATGCTCGATCACGGACGACGCGATTCGACCCCAGACTTTTGGAAAATGTTGCCTCTGGTGTCGGCTTGTGAGTTTCGCACAATTTTCTCAAGAATGATGTTGAAAAAGTCACATGACAGAGGGTCACCTTCCTTAAACGTCTTTTACTTATAGGAATTTGTTGAATTTATTTTTAACTTGAGCGTAAAAATACATTGAAAATAAACCGTGGGTACAAAAGTTTGAAAGGTTTTCCACTTATCTTACGTATATACAAGTACATAGTATTTACACAATAATTTGCCCGGTTGTTCCATGGATCCATGATCACAGCTTCAAAAGTGCTAAATAAATATTTAGGGGTATGGCGAATAAATTCCGATGGCAATTGGGAAAAAGGATACCCCTAACTGATGAAGCAATGTGGCCAACATTATTACAAATTAACATTCTATAACTATAGAGGTGAAGCTCGCAAGAGGTGCTAAAATATTTTCTTTCTTTCATTAAACTTGTGCATTGAAAGCTCAGTAGTAGATTTTTTCATTTTCAGTCAATACAAAAAGGTTTTCCGGCATCAAAGTCTGCTTACAAACTAGTCAAACTATGTCACAAAAGAGAGCTCCGAGTTTTCTATGTTCGCATTTACAAATGCGTCTTCAGTCTTAAATAGATGATCAATCTTGCTGCTCATCTTATCCAAAAAGAGCAAATCGTCTTTACTTGTTTTCTCGTAATCCACCTTAAGGAGCTCATCAGGTTTTACATCATCCAGCACGGCTGATTGCGACTTGGTCTAGGTAAAAAGAAATAATGAGTGCCTTAAGTTTAAGCTATTGATTATTCTTACAATGCTGCCACTGGGATGGCTCGATTCGACAGGCGTTTTAAAGCTCCGGTCATGTGTCCTACCATGCCGTCTGAGGTCACCGGACACACGAAACTTCTTTCCACACGTCTTACACTCGTACGGTTTTTCACCTTAAAGAATTCATGCAAAAGTGACTTACACTCGCGATAAATACTATAAAAATGGTACCTGTGTGAATTTTGCGATGATTCTGTAGATATGAACTGGCCCGAAACGACTTTGGACAAAACTCGCACTTGTAGTTGCGTTCGCTTGTGTGGATTCGTCTGTGTATTACAAGGGAGTACTTGCGGGAGAAGGATTTGCCACAGAACTCGCATTGATAGTTCTTCTCATTCGAATGGATCGATACGATGTGGTATTTCAGATCGCTCCATTGTCGGAACTTGCGGTTGCACTGGTCACACTCATACGGCTTGTCACCCGTATGCACTCTCAGGTGGGACTTTAGGGCACTTTGGGAGAAAAATGATTTCCCACAGACATCGCACTGGTGAGGTCGTTCTCCGGTATGAGACAGATCGTGGTACTTTAGAGCGTTACAAGAGTTAAACTCGCGGTTACATTTCGAACATATGTACCGCCGCTTGTAGGTATCGTCCATGTCGTTAGAGCTTTCGTCTTCAAACTTAATTTCTGGAGACACTTTCTTTTTCCTCGAACCCTTGGGACGACCCCTTTTCCGCTTTGAGTCTTCAATGGGAGAGTCATTCAAGTCGTCTGAACTCATACCATGATGATGATCGTCATCATCGTTGTACTCATCGTCGACTTGATTTGTTTTCATAGAAGTTGTCGGCTTTTCGGTTCGATCGCTTGCACTAGGTTGTACCGGCTGCATTGGAATCAGGTCAGAGACCCTTTGAAACGACTCGCTGTTAATGGCGTCGTCTTTGAAAGCCAGTGCATTGAAGGCGCTATTTGTGAACCATGGCTCTTTCGAAACAGACGTGGGTGGCATCTCAAGGTCATCTGAAGTGTCATCTACTGATACTTTGTCCACCACACCACGTATGCCTTCCAGCATATCCTCAGTGTCACTGAATTCCACTTCATGTGATGTGTCCACTGCTTGTGTTGTGTCTTGGCTCTGGACAACGTACTCCATACACTTTGCGATTACATTTGAACTTAAGATTTTCATTTCGGGTTGATCGGCAGCATTATGAGAAGCATGCTGCTGTTGAGTTGAAAGTCCTACGACCTCGCTAAAGCTATCGAAATTCAGTTCTACTTCATTAAATACCTGATCCCCAACAACTGAGCTCTGTGGAGTTTGCTAAAAGATTACAAATTAAATTTGTCGGTTTTCAAGGTGTGACAGTTTTGTAAGTACCGTCTTTTCTATAACAGATATGTCGTCGGCCGCTATCACAATCGATGAAGGTCGCATATTCTGGGCTTCACATTTGATTTCTCCCAATGTGGTAGGTTCATAGTGCTCCTTTAGGTGGGAGAAGAATTGTACTTGAGATTCTGATATAGAGCCACAGAGCTCACATTCAAATTGCGCCCCATTCGACATCTAAATGGGAATAGAGGAAGAAGTTAACTTCC
This sequence comes from Cheilosia pagana, assembly GCA_936431705.1. NCBI lineage: Eukaryota > Metazoa > Arthropoda > Insecta > Diptera > Syrphidae > Cheilosia > Cheilosia pagana. The sequence goes on along the minus strand of OW386170.1, from coordinate 50,673,707 downwards.
TGATAAAGCAGAAGACCAAATAATATACGTACCACTAGCCGATCGTTTCGCAAAGGAATTTCTTCATTGATCGGGTAGAGATTCTCTAGTTTATCCAATATTTTGAGCTTCTTTGAAATTCGTTTTTTATGCGGAAGAATTTTTCTGGCAGTCCCACCCAGATGGCCCACCAGCTCTGGTATTTGCTCTAGTGGTTCTTCGTACCGTTCCTTTTTCAACCATCGCATAGGCGTCAGCGGCGGTGACGCCACCGGAAGGCTTTGGAGAGGTGAAACATTTACATTCATGTTCTGACTTAGCGCTTCTTGAGTTGGAATGCTCTGCTGGTTGCAAAATATTTTGAAATTCTGTTCATTCAGTAGATTGCCATGCATAGCCATAAAATCCGAATCGAGTATCTCTTTGTCAGCGTGATGAATGAGTTGATCGGTTGAGCTTTCCTGAAATGCATATTTATGTTAGAAGACAAAGGCAAATTTCGTTCGAGTTGTCATACTGCAGTGACGTTTGTTTGAGTCCGGATCTGTCCTTGCCTATTGACAAACTGAAGTATTGTGTGCAGCTGAGCTTCTGAGGGAAACGCCTCGTTAGTACCCAGAGACGCTATAGTACAATCGTTAACATTCTGTCCCGGTGAGTCTTGTTCCATCAGATCAATGATGAAGCTATTCGATATGGTATTTGTGATGTACTCTGGTCCGAGAAGTGTCTAAAATAAAAATGAAATGTGTCATTTGTCGTGTTTTGCACGCAGCTACATACATGGTCGATGTATTCTTGTTCTCTGCTCTGAATGCTCATAAACTGAAGACTCCCACTTTCGACTCCTCGTAGCACCCCCTGTGCGTGGGGGGTTTTTCTTATTTCCATCTAGAAATAACCACAGAATTATTTGATATATTGGAAAAATATTGATCGAGATTTCCCACATTTTCGCAATTGCTGGCAAAGTTGTCCAACATAGTCCGATCTATGTGCTCATCCATTTTGGAACCAAATTTAAATCAAACACTATTTGACCGCTGCTCGTGGATATTCTGCATATTCTCTGATTCGATATTTCACGATCGCAGTTGCATTTGCATTTATTTACTTGTTTGTTTTATAAGCAAAGAAGCGAGCACAAAATTAAAAACAAATTTTCTCAACAAAAAAATTGACTGCTGCACTGACAGCTGTCACATTTTTGACTACAACCCATTAAGTTGAATGGTTTCCATCCAAACTATTTTATCTTTTCAAGCTCTCAGCTGTTCACGGAAGTTTTTGATTGCAAACGTCATTTCCGGTTGTAATGTTTGCTTAGTGGGTATCCGCTCCACAGCCATTAGAGCGCAGACGGATTTTTTAATTACTGAAGTTAGGTTCATGGCGTTAACTTCCGTATCCGATAAGTATCCTTTATCTCTACAGGGGTATGTTTGTGTCTTGTTGCCAGTTAATTGGCCAGTAGGTCAGTTTGATTCTTGGCACATGTGTTATGCGTGTAAGTTTTTCGGCCCTAGCGAGGTATCCGTCGGAACGGAAAATGCTCCGCAACGCATGCTCTGTCGGAAACTCAAATCCAAATCTTAAACAAATTCCGCAAACAATTTCTGTCGGAGGATATCGGAGCCTAGCTGTCAAAAATTGAAGAAAAAAATGCACTTTATCGCACTTCAACGTAATTCGCCGATATGCGTTACAAAATGTCGGAGAAATATTCCGAATAGATGTTCCGAAGAATACCTCGAAGCTAAAATCCTCCGAATCGTATAAAATCGGAGAATTTTCCGTTCCGACGGATATCTCGCTAGGGCCGATTGCTTTTCTTGTTAAGAGAATCACAATTACAACTCTTCCTGTCAGAAAACCTTGCATTTATGTCGTTTTCCATTGGGCAAAAAGAAGCGTCCGGGAGAGTCCGGAATCGAAAAAATCACTTCTGTAACCGTTCCATTGACACAAAAAATACTCTTCTGGTGATTCTGAGGAGAGAAATTCGCTTCTCGATTTGAAGTCAGAATCCACTCAAGAAGCACTTACACAAGTGTCATTTGTGTATTTTATACAAGTCAGCTGACGGCAGCCGTAGATTATTTTTTGGCATTTCACCAATACATTTGTGGATTCATCCAGAAGCATTTTTCTTGTTCCATTGGATTTCAGAATGAGTGAATCCCCGAGTGAAACCAATGGAAAACGACATTAGTTATCAATTACCCAACCGCATTCCACTTACAGACGACGTCACATTTTGACGTTCCGAAACCAAGCGGTCCATCTTTTCAACTTGCATTCCGTTGACATTAAATTAAAAGAAAACAACCTTTCGTAATTTGGTGTTTTTTGTTTTATTTAGCATGCTATGAAACACTTCCGACTAACACTAAATTGCTGCAATTGATGAAAACTATATAAACCGTTCTTTTCGTTAATGGATCCTAAGCGACACTGTCGATTAGTTTAGTTTGTTGTGTTCATAAATAAATATCAATATAAATATTTAATCAGTTGTTTCCTTTTTTTGTTTGAAATTCATATTAAATAGAGCCTTAGTTAAAATTAATGGAAATTAAGTTTGCTAATCTTTGCGTGGCCTGCGCTTTCGAGCACCTTCAGCTGCTGGTGGGGTGGTTCGTTCCTGCAATGAATTCCATTTGTAAGACAGTAGCTGTTGACGATTATTTGGGTTACTTACTTCAGTCTCTTGGGAAGCGTCTGCGATTTGCTCCTTCTCTGCTACGATCTCCTCCTCCTGTTCCTCCTCACTACTGCCAGTGCCACTGCCACTGCCGCCACTATTCGTAGCCGGTGGTTCTGTTGTGTCCTTCACTTCTAAATCAGCCTTCTTCACCTTGGGACTAGAGTGTTTCTTGCTTTCGTCAACTTTTTGGGTTGTGTTATTATCTTTGGGTGTGTCATCGTCTGGAGTGACTTCATCGGTTTTCTTTTTGTCTGCTGTAGAGTCCTTTAGTCGACGAAATAAAATTATTACATGAAACAAATTGTATTTCGACAAAGCTAGTGTGCGAAAGCGATTTTGTTTACCTTGCTGGGGGAGCTACAGAATCGATAGACAGTAAATGCTAGCGGCGTTCCTAGCAGTATAATACTTATGCGCCAAACCCAAGGGTTCTCAGTTAAATACTGCATCATTTTGTTTAAAAATGTCTCCTAGGAAATGTGCAACACAAAGAGGAAGAAATACAAGTGAAATACAAGATTAGCGTTTCTACTGACAACTAAACAAAGCATAAAGCGTTTTCTGGTGGGCAGTGAGTCTTTACTTGGTACCTCTTTCGCCCGCTTTGAAAGGTAGTAGATGTAGCAAAAGACTGGTATTGCGATATAGCAGAAATACAGAGCCCACCATCCGGGCTTGTAGTTCATTCTTTTCAAAATTCGGTGGAACAAAGTTTTCTTTGCAAGAATTTGGTTAAATATCAATTGGTGTTTAGTGTTCTTCGTACTTACCGATTCCTTGTCGATATATTTGCGCTTGATGTCAAAGGTTTGGGCGGCGAAATCATCGGCAACTTCAATGTCATCGGTTATGATCAAATTGTCGAAGAGAATGTCACTGGACATTGACCAAAGCTCGATTCCTACCGCTGACTGAAATAATCACAGAATTAGAAATACAAGTCGCTTATTGGGCTCTTTTCTTACGATTGCTGTCATTCCGAAGGGGTTGAGATCCTCGAAAAAGTCGGGGTTGGGAATCTTGCGGGCAGCCCATTTGCCTTGGTAGTTGGGGTTGTCGATGAGGGGTGCACGCCATTTTCCTTTGTACTCTTTGTTTTGGACAAAAGGCGCCTTCCACTGGCCGCAGCCAACAGCCTTCTCGCACACCGGATTGTCCACCAGTGGAGCCTCCCAATCACCATCGATCTCCGTGTCCCAGTCTTCAGGTTTCTGTGCATTTGGATCAGCAATCATTTCTGGCTCATCATCCAACCAACCATCTGGTTTGGCTGCCGATGGATCGGGAATCTGTGGTGGTGCGTCCTCATCCCAGTCAACGGGTTTCTCTGCGTCTGGATCGGGAATCTGTCGGAAAAATGTGAGTAACCAGCAGAATTTCTTGAAATGGCGATAATACCTTCTCACGTTCATCCCATCCCTCTGGTTTCTTGTCTTGCGGGTCGTCGATTTCGCTGGGCGGATTTACGGCCGGCGTGAAATCATTAAGCAACGAGCCCTCGTTAACTACTTTATGGTCTACACGTATTTGAAATGTGTTGTCTGGCTTCACGAGTAATTGATACAAATGCGGGAGTTTATCTTTGAAGGGCTCCTCCAAGCGTTCCCTGTAATGCGACAAAAAAAACACACACAAAAGTTATGCAGGTCAACAAACAAGCGTCGCTATTGATTTGTAGGATGAAAATCAATTTACTTTGGTTTCCGGCTGTGTTTCTCTTCGATAGAGCCATTTATCGGATTAACGTGACGGAAAATGAAATGCAGCTTGATATCATTGCCACACTTGTCGGGTCCGAACATGATAGTGTATGGTGTCTTGTCATTGAACTGAGGAATTGGGTGATGAATTATTTTCGTGTTTTGTGCACACACCTGGGGCGAATTGCGTCGTCCGTGAACGAGCAAAATAGTGACGGAATTTGTTTTCGTTTCACATGTACAACCTCGTTAACGGACGACGCGATTCGACCCCTGCGTACGTACCTTTTTGAGATCTTGGGTATTTTTTCCTGCCGATAACAGTTTTATATATGATCCTCCGCACTCTTGGCCATCCTAATAGCAGTTTAAATTAGTTATTTTCATACATCACAACTTGCTTGGATTGAGTTACCTGCATTGTGACTTCGTATTGAACTACCAATGGTTTGACATCAAATACAAAGGGTTTCTTAAGGAGAGATGAGATTGCGGCGTGTTTGGCTTTCGACTTTAGAACAAGCCCGATATCGTTCTTCCAAACAATCCGTTGGGGTGCTTCGAAACTCCACTGCCCGTCGTATTTGGCGATTTCTTCGGCAGTGTCATCTTTCTTAGCTTGAGATCGAGTCCAGGACTTTTCTGATGACTCAACGTCGTCAAAATGTTCCACAAAGTAGAACTTGTTTGCGTCATACTTTGGGCTTTCGTAAACTATTTCTTCATCAGCGCTGTCGGCAGCGTCATCCTAATTTTAAATAAAATAATAGATTTATTAAGAGAACATGTACAACCTTCTTTGAAAAACAATATATAACATGGGAAGCTTCACTTTGTGAACGTATTATAATCTAGGTTACCCCTTATTTTACAACACATGCCTTTCAGAACAGAAAACAATCTGGTACGGTATAATACAAAGGGAATTGGAAACAATGGGAACGCGGAGATTCTAACTTTCACACGATTATTTGAAAAGCCGCCCTCTCACCATCATACGGTAATAACTGTCCAATCAGTTCGCAATGTTAGAAGAAATCGTTTCGACGGAGTTTGCCCAGTGGTAGAAATTTTACCATTTATAGTGACCTGCCTTATCTTCAACGTATTGGAAAACAACAGCATTGCATATCTTCACAAGACGTTGACCGCATTAGTTTATGGGTAGTATTTTATTTTATTGATAATTGTTTGTAAGGAAGAGTGCATCCATCCCTAAATGAACAGTAAGTTCAGTTTTCTCTTCCGAATCTAGTTGTTAAAAAGCCGCCCAGATAAATAAGAAAACCAAATAAAACATGCTGAGTAACTCTGCATTTTCTGTTTACCTACAGAGGGTATTAACTGATAATCGGAATCCGATTAACACAACCAGTAGATAATGACATACAATTAAGAGCACATTCTCGCTGTAGCCAACCACAGTTCCGCACGTCACAGCGACATCTTCAGGCCCGCGCAAATGCAACAATGGTTTTCTAAGAATGCTGATGCAATTTTATTTCAAATCCTGAAAATGTTATTCTCTTTATACGTTGAACTATGTGCCATGAAGGGATGAAAAAATCCAACCTCAATTTCTTTTTCGCCTTCACGTTTCTACCTACTGAGAGATAGTCTGTCTACAAAGCGTTAAATGCATAAGGGAAATTAGCTTTGTGGAAACAAGATGTTATCACCTTTATATGATATTTAACATAGTAACACAGATAAAGAAAAAACATTGAACGACAGAAAATTGATGCTTAGATACTACTTACTATCATGTTGAGACTACAAACATATTTACTTAGAGATAATTAGTGATATCACTTACCTGGATTTCCTCTGAAGAAACTGAGACCCCATCGTCGAAATCTTGGTCAATACAAACGACTAGATTTAGTAATAAAAATAAAGAAATGAACCCTAAATATTTCCGCCTCATTGTTACACACAATCTGAAAGTGGAAGAAAAAAAAAACAGAAAATTAATTAAAACTAGGAAAAGTAGGGAGAATGGGATAATAGAAAAAGTACACGTACCTCCCTCCCTTGTAGTAATGTATGACGAGTGGTTGATTGGATTTATTAGGGTCGATCACACGGTGTTTTCCAATTGATGAAAATCTAGTTTTTTTCCCCCCGACTTTCAAGGAACACGTCAATGAATGGACAGGTTGTCTACTTTTGCATTACTAAAATATAGATGAGAAAACTATTTGAGAAATTTTTTGAATTTTCATTGTATCCGGAGTAGTTTACTTTGGATAAATTATTTTGTCCTTTTAATTCAATTTGTGAGCACACGACACGATTCAGAAAAGAAAACTTCAACCAAGCATTTGCCGATTAGCTCAGATGAGACGTTGGCTAACCTGATGCGAGACTCGATGTTCTGTTTGATTATAGGGATGTTCTTGTTTTCCATCGGGCTAGATATGCAGAAACTACACTCTACAGTGTGCTCGATTTCGTAGCCGTTCCAATGTTAATATGAGACGTGTTTTATTACACAATTATCTCGGCAGAGATGAGTAGTTATACAAAAATGTCCACTAACCGTACAATAATAGTTTTAACGCAATAAGGCTAGTACGCTGTTCGAGTGAAGTGAAATTTTCACTCCTCTCCAAAAAGTGCTGTGAAATTGAAAGTGAAATTTTCACGCAGAAATGTCAAAAATTTAAAAGGACAATAAAAGCCAAGTGAACAAGCTTAAGTAACGCCTCCTACAAATCATTTTTTGAACAACTATTTTTCACTCAACAGCGTACTGCCTAGTGAAATCTTCACGTGGAAAGTTCATTTTGACAATTCGCAGTGAAAATTTTGAATGAAAAAATGGATTTCATGTGAACTGCGTACCAGCCCTTATAATCAACATTAGAGAATCAATGGCTGATAAACACACGTAACACAAGAGTAAAAATGATTACTTGATAGCGGGTATTTTTATTTCAAGTTGAAGAAGGGGACCCTGGTTATTCCAGTCAAAGGATGCAACACTTTCCTCAGGAAGTACAATTTTGAAAATACTGAATCTCTTTCGTTGCGTTGTTGAAACGTATAGCGCTCCATGTTGCATGTTAACAAGGAATGATAGCCAATTAATGCCGCAGTCATATTTCTACGTTTAAATAAAAAAAAAAAAATAAAATAAATATTTCGGCGCGACAGGTCTATGGGACCCAAGGCTTTGGGGCGAATGGAAGGGATCTACAATTTTACGCCGAGTCCAAACGGCTAATTGAGAAGCTCATTCATGACAGTTTTACTCTCGGATGTTTGTCAGACGTTCGCGAGAGGTGGCGCAGTGGAAAAAAACCTTAAGATGTAATTTGGCCCTCTCGGGATTCGAACCTGAGTCCCTCGCTTAGTAGCCCAACACACTACCACTAAGCCACTGCGCCCACATATTTCTACGTTTATTTCCTAGAAATCGGTCATCGAATAGGTAACAATGGAAATAGTATTAAGGTACCTAATATGGCAACTCTTTACATGTTAAACATCTCATCTCTGATCGAGTATCGACTTGTTTTATCTCTTCTAAACTGACAATCCACATCTTTTGTTTTCGTTTTTAAACAAAACAATGATATCCATAGAATTAAATATTCTAACGCTCAATATTTGGTTGGTATAATTTAATTAAACTCTACCACATTTGCTAAAACAATTGTTACTGTTTCCTCGCTCGTGTAGGGGAATACCATACGTGTCACATGACCGAGACACACGAATAAACTCCATAAGCACAGAGCTAGCAAGTGGCAAGTACGATATCGTATCGCTGCAGGAAGTCTGGTCGCAAAACGACTACAATTTAATCAAACAAAATGTAGTGGCTGTCTTACCCTTTTCCCACTATTTCTACAGGTTTAAAATCCTACATTTGTGCAGTTTCTTTTCTAACAGCTGTGTTCTTTTAGTGGAGTAATGGGAGCGGGGTTATGTGTGCTTTCCAAGTATCCAATAATAGGAGCACTTTTTCACGCTTGGTCAGTGAATGGCTATTTCCATCGAATACAACATGCCGATTGGTTTGGTGGAAAAGGCGTTGGTCTAGCTAAGATATTAATGAACGGACACATCGTACACCTTTACAACGCACATGTAAGTTTCTTCGATTTATTAAACATTTTTAATTCATGGACCTGTTTTTCTTAGTTACACGCAGAGTACGACATGGAGAACGATGAATACAAAACGCATAGAGTTATACAAGCGTTTGATACTGCTCAATTTATTGAAGAAACTCGTGGAAATTCTGTTCTACAAATTCTAGCTGGCGATCTCAATACCCAACCCCAAGACATATCATACAAGTAAGTTACAAGGAAGCCTGCTATGCTTTGAATTCAATCGATTGTATATTTCAGAGTCCTACTGTACACATCGAAAATGATGGATTCTTGTCTGAAAAAGAACATTGGCACCAACGAGTGCCAGCATAACTCTTATACACCAAAGTCCATGCGAGAGAAAAATCCAGCGGGAATTCGTATCGACCACATTTTCATCAGGAGCGGAGAATTGTATGATACACGCGTTGAAGAGTACGCTTTACCACTGCCAGAGCGAATACCCGGTCTGAAAATCAGTTATTCTGATCACGAAGCAGTTCTGGCTAAACTAAAACTTACTTCCAAACAATGCTCAAGCGATAAAGTCGACAAAAACAATGAATACTGCTTTAAAGAGCCTCCCATTGAGATGTCCAACATGAAGACAATAGCAGTTCTCCAAGAAAGCGTGCTTCTGTGTGATACTAGCCTACAAAAACTGAAAACCGATCGGATACTCTACTACATAATAGCGGTGTTTGTAACATTTTTACTGCTCGCACTCGTCGACTATTCTGTGCCCAGTGGATTTAAAACTCTTTATCTCCTGCTTAAGTTTATCCTTTTTGGGATAATCTTATTTGCCTTGTTTATGGGCTCCTTGTGGAATTACATGGAACGGAACGGAGTTCTATCGGGGAAAACATCGATGGAAATCAAGCTGCGGAGGCTGCAACAATTGGAGCTAGAACTGAATTAGAAATGCTTAGCTTCCATTGTATGCTTTAGGTTAAAAATGAATAAAGTGTCAGTGGCACTGTATTACTTAAGCGTAATCTATGTCCTTTGTGTCAATAAGCAAAATGTTTCTTCTTTTTTTATTTTCAACATCATTTATCAAGAAACAAATTGCATTAACTGGGTAACCGCTCTTACAGTTGCGTTAATATGAACTCGATTGTCTAAAAGTTGGAAGCGGATAATTCATTTGGATGAACCAAAATGTATCAACAGTTCCCTCCATACTAATAATCAAGTGTCGAACTCACAATTGCGAAATTTTCCATACAAAATTGCATATTGCGACCTACAAAATATAATCAACAACGTCTTTTTTGGATTCAACGAATGATTTCAATGATTCTAATGCACGCATGACAGATTCAAGAATCATTTTCGGGTCTGGCAACATCTTGTTTGTAGCATGGAATCGCTAAAAGATGTCTTTTCAAAGCAAATAGAGCGGTTTTGTTTTTGTAAAAGATGTGATGCTTCATTCTTCACGATATCTTTTTGCTCCTTATCAAAAGACATGCTGGTTAGAGCTCCTTCTATTTTAGAATAATGATTGACAATGACTTTTGGAGCTTCAGCTTGACAAGACTATGACTATGAGTCTCAGCTTTTTTCTGCGATAATAATCCAGTCAGAATTTGGTATCGTTCTGTACTTGCTGTGAAATTCTGAACGAAATCAAATAATTAAACAACCGATGGACCAGGGTTAACAGCCAAAGTCGAGAGAATGACCAAAACTTGTTCAAAACGCCGGTAAATGATTTTTTTTTCAAAAATAAGAGCCTGCATTCGTAGTTCGAAAATTCAAACCCGAATCGGTTGACAGTCTTTTGATTTTTATTGTGGCGTGTAAACATAAGGTCTGTTCCTTTACTTTTAAATCTTACGAATTTTTACGAATTCTTACGCATTTTACTCAATTGTCGTTCCCTAACTCGAAAAATTCGTAAAAGAGAGCGGCTTCGAGAGAGCAAGATATTTCCCCTCTTACTAGTTTTTACTCAACAAATTTCTTTGCGTAAGAATTGAAACATCACTGTCAGTTGCCTGAAAATTTACAGCTGATTTGAATTTGTTGTTCTATTAAGCATTTGGGTGGAATATTCGCATCTGTCATTTTTCACAGGTTACTACAAAAGCGTTCCTTAACTTTTGCGTAAGTTTCCCTTTTTGAGAGAGGATTCATCCCCTCCACAGGCATTTTGACAGTCTTTTCCATTTTTACTACAAAAGTAAAGGAACAGACCTATATTCTTTGAACATTTCCGAACAAAGTTGGAACTCCCTCGCGAATGATCTTGAAGAACTGAATTCTGCAGAGTTACTTCATAGCAATGTTGAAGTTCTGTGCAACCTTTTTTAGCCGAATATTCGATAATTTCATTTGTTGTGCAGTCAGGTCAAAGACCAATGTCATTTTTTTTTTAAGTCTATGGGGGGCCCCTGTTTTGTGGAGGTCCGGGGCTGTAGCCCTGTCTGCCCTCCCCTAAATCCGGCACTGTGCAGAAGCCAGACGTTGTCTGACGAAAGTTAGTTCTAATTAATACCTTCCATTATTGGAAAATCGATTTCACAATGGACAGGGTCAGGGTACATTCAAAAACTTAAAACTTACTTTCTAAAGTCGACTAGATTGGTCGGGAGTAGATGTAACCTGAACGCAAAAACTAGATTGGTCGGGAACGTCACTTTTCCTACGTCAGCCACATATGCAAACTGTCAACTTAGTACTCAGTCACGAATTTCTTGACTAGATTCGTCGGCTACCACTCCATAAACGTCAACAGCTGACACAGCTGCCCATGTGACCGATCTAGGCCAATCAAAACTGAGATACATCAAGTCAGTCAGCTGTCAGACTTACTAAACTAGCTACTTGAACGTCCCCTGTACCTGCTTCGAGAGTTTTTAGTAACAGGTTTGTTCGACGTGGCCAGCACTAGTGCCCACTATCGAACACATTAGGGTTAACCCAGTGCGCACTAGGGCCCACGTCGAACAAACCTAACCGTACGAGATCACAGAAGTATATGAACCCTGGACCGACAACGCACTCTTTATGCTAAGACGCATATGGCTTTTGTTTGCGATAAGTGAAAGATATATTCATCATAATTTCTAATACGCAATGCGACTTGGTAGTCCTGGGGGCCAACTATGTAATTCGATTCTACTTTCAAAGAGAACTGTTCTATTTGAAAGTTGAATCAGACCTAATTAATCAGACGGTGAGTTCAAGTCCGACATCTTTCCACTTATGTGGGAGTTCGCCTGTTGAATTACAAATTTGGTGGCGGAGAATCAATCACAACTGGTAAACTTGAACATTTTCAGCTCGCGACCGTTGCAATGTTGAAGTCGCTTATAACGACGGTGAAGGGACCAATGAAATAAGGTCGTTATAACCGGCGGGCGCTATATTCGACTGCCTTCCACAAATATTCAGGAATAAATAAAACGAAATCACATAAAATGCTAAAGTTTTTGTAAAAGACGCGTGAACCACAACTAATTTAAAAGCAGCCCTCACGGCGACACATCAAATAAACTGCAATAATATTTAACAGGAGCATTTTTTTTGATTTCCTCTCATTCCGACGACAAGGACCGATTTTTTCCGAAAAATTGGTCATTATATCCGACATTTCGCTATATATGACGAGTCGACGACGTTACATCCGACGGTTTAATAGCTTAAAATATAATGAACCAACCAAATGAAATGAAAGTGCACGTTATAAGCAACTGGTCGTTATAAGCGAGGTCGTTATAAGTGACTTCCACTGTAGTTTGCAAATGATGATGATTAAAAATGACACAAAAATATAAATTCAATTGGCAAAAAGACGCAACAGCCACAAGTATATACAATAGCATTTTATTTCTTAACAATGTTCGTTATTAAATAATGCTAATACAATAGATATACACATTTAGAATTTGTTAAGCTACGTATATAAAAAAATGTTCAACTTAAATTTAAAATAAATTCTCATTTAATATAATGTATTTGAAATACTCTTTTTCTAATTTCGTTTATATATACCTGAAAGAAAAATGTAGATTGTTGTTAAGTAAACAGGGGAAACAGAGAAAACGATTTGACCAGATACCAAGTTACAATCACCGTGAAAACAAGCAAAAATGGATGAGAAATGGGTTCAAATAGGATGCGAATGCGTCACATCGCAGTAGATTACTTCTAATCAAGTGAAAGTGTACATGACATAAGTTATTACGGATATGGATATTAGTAACGTGGCATGAAGTGTAAAACAACTGATTAGTACGTCCAAAACCAACGATGTTATGCGCGCTTTCAGCGAGTAAAAAACAATCACTACAGCCTGGTGATGTATGTAGTATGAGTGTCCGTTGATCAAATCTGGGAATGTACAAATAACCACAATGGAGCATGCTCGGTTCGGTTAGTCTTTGGCAAAATACAGATACGTGAGGGAGAGATTAAATAAGATGAACAGAGATAGCCCATTAATGTGAAACAAAGCAGTATACAAGTAACAAAAGTAAGTTCAGCAACACTTGAGCGGCGACACACGTACCCTCAAAACACTGAAGATTCAAGCCTTTGGATTACCCATATTGTACTTAATGCGATCTTTTTCAACGCCTCTCACATCGATGCCTAGCATCTCGTCGGTGGGAGTGCTTAGCCAGTCGGAGTTGTTGCTGTCTGACTTTTTTATTGTACCTCCGACGCTGTTAATTATCGACATGGAATCGCTCTTCGACGAGCTATCGTTTCGAGTGGTAGTGTTTGAGTCGGTATTCGAACCGCCTCCGGTTTTACGGGCCTGCAGAAAATTACCCGAAGTGGGCGCCCCGTAATGCGGTGAGTATTCTTTTATTTCATCCCTCTTATTGATATTAATGGCAAAGTTCGATGAGTGTTTCGAGGAGGAGGCTTCGGCGACAGCTGACGTTGACGGCGCTTGAAGAAGATTATCTGTAGCTCCATAGCGATTTTTGGTTACCATCGGATTACTAAATGACTTTCTATTACCTGTGTCGGTGTCGGTTTGGTAGGCTTGTCCATATTGCGATGAAGCAACCTGCCCAGTTGACATTAAGTACTCTGATTCGCTGCTCGAACGGCGTCCTCGTGACAGCGGCTGGTAAGCAGTTCGCCCTTGAAATCGCCTGCTAAGTGAACTGCTCACAACGCCAAAATGCTCAGTCACATCCTCTTGCATGTCTGACACATCAATCATGGACAAGCACGCGCTAAACCAATTATTACTTGGGTTGTTCCAATATTGCGGTAAGTTTATATGGAACGGATGGTGGGGGAAACTGTAAATGTGTGCCACCGCCGCAATAAACATTTCTATGCAAATCAAGAAATTCTGTAAACAAAAATTACTTTTATACGCACGATGGAGATGTTATAGTGCCACACGTACCTGCAGCATAGAAGCCAGATTTGTAACGTCTCCAAGGTCATTTTTGAATAGGTTGATTACTCCGTAGTACACGAGGATGTTAAGCATAACTCCTTGACTGCGATTTGGGACAAATTAATAATATTTAGAGAGCCACCAAAATGTCACAAGACTTACAAGAATGAGAAAAACACGACAGCCTTTATGCACAAGAACTTCGGAATGGGTTTCATGGGTTTGAGGTCGACCTAAAGAGTTATTTCAAAAATTAGCCCGCAATGTGTGTTTGTCGCAAAACACCTCACCTTGTTTGCTCTGTAGAATAGAACCAGGCAGTACATAGCAACGAATTGCGAGATATTGTTAATTACAACAATATAAGGGAATGCAACATTGGCAGCAAAGGTTCCTTCGCCGTATACTCCGCACAGTTCGCAAATGCTGAAATGAAACAAATTTAACTTAATAGCACTCGCTTTAGACAAGTTGGGTGCCGGTTGCTGGTAAATTCAATGGTATTTACACACACATTCGTTTTAAGGGAACTTTAACATGGTAGGTCTCTATTAGGTGTAGTTCCGCTGGCGATTGAATCCGTGCGTTTGGAGCTAGTGCTCGTATTCGAACCTCAAGTTAAATTTTACACAGGTACAATGTTTACTTACGTTTTCAAGGCGAATAATACCCCGAAATGTTACCTCTCGCACATCAGTGTGATAAGAAACGACCTTTCTTCGCTTTCGACTCGTGTTTCATAATTATTATTACTCACAGATAGATTTCCCCTTTTCCTACATATATAACGATTGTGGTTAACTGAAATTATTAATATGCATACGTACAGTGTATGCTATGGCCTCATGTATATGTATATAAACGCCGGCCACTGTGGCAAGCGATTGAATTACTTACATACATCATGCCAAGTTAAACTTAAGTGAACACAAAACCGATTTGAACGAGAAATAGTAAATAGATCAGCGATCTCAATTTCACTTTGCAATATAAAAGCAAATCACTCCATACTTACACTGAAATGAATGTTGTTATAGGCCTAACCACGGTATACTGCAAGATGCCATGTTTGCAGTTGTGTATGAATTCTCTGCCCATTTGCCACGGACGCATACAACACAAAGGAAAGATGTGCTCCACTTGAGGCTTTTGCTCCATTGTCGCTTCCAAGTCCATTCCCAGATTCAAGTAGTTCAGCAGATATACCATGAAATTATAAATAACATAAGCCTCGTAACATTCGCGCAACGAATCGACATAAATCGAGTGCTGAGGGAAAAGTAGACCCAACCACTAGAAAGAACATGTAAACGCGATTAATAGACAAAAGAGACAAATAGTCTATGGCAAAATTATATACCGCATTTAATGCATAAATAGGCACCATCCATAAAATCCTTATGATGTGTTTTTGCAAAATCGGTTTCGTAAAATGTATGACGTGCTGTATTATGTGCCAAATGGAAATTGGCACCGCCGACAGTACAAACAATCCGCCAATAAGTATAAGTTGATCTTTACGTGAAAAACCATCCTTAACTGAATTAACTATGAGAAGCGGTACCACAATAATAGCAAATATCACATATGTTACAATGAGTAGAGGACGAATCCAAATTCGCCATTCCTCGCAAAAATGACGAAAGTTCAGATTACACATTTTCGCTGTTGACTGATGATTTCTTTATAAATTTCATACTTTTTTTGAAAGCCGCATAGGTACTTTCCAAAGGCGTATGTTTATCGCAATATTCTAATACAGTTTATAGATCAATTTGGCGTTCTTTCTTTTTTAAATAAAACACAAAATTATCAAAATAAAATAATAGTGGCCTTTCTTTTCGTCCTCTGTTTACTACGTGATGTCAAAAATAATTTAGGTGTTTTTACAACAGCTGGCCGAGACTCGCAACAGTGTTACCAAGGTAGGTTCATTCTTGCTGACGTTTCAATTCGGTTTCAGATGATTAATTATCAGTATTACCCATTGAACTGTGTACTGAGACTGACTGATTAATCATTTTCTGTTATCAGAAAAGCCGACTGAAATACATCCTCTGAGGAATGAATAAATGTAAAGCAAAACATGGAACCTATGCCAAATGGGGATTGTATTTTTAATTTAGTGTCAGTGTTCGAGACAAAAGTAAAGCATTTAAAACTTTTTTCAGTCGCTTAACCACCAACTCATAACCTATTTCGAATAGGAATGCATCAAAATAGTACTCGGGCAACACCAGTCTTCGATACTCGACAACGCTTGGCGTCATCAGTCATCGATTGTTATTTTCAGTCAAATGATAAGGTTGTCAAAAAACATATATATATATTGATCGTCGAACGATAAATTCAGTGACCGATTTGTAATCGATTAAATTAATAAAAGACCGTTTAAATTTCATATTTTGCAAGTGAGATTCACATTAAATATGCCCTCTTCCAAAAGGTTAAACCGAGACAACACCGAATTTAAGTTCGCCAAAATTCATATACCAAAAATGAGAAGTGTGTTTTGGAAATATTTCGGTTTTCCAGCAGACGAAAATGATAAGATTATTACAAAGCAAAAAGTCGTTTGTACTCTATGCCATACTGTTCTCCGAAATCACTGCAATACAACAAATATTCGAGCCCATGTTCAATCAACTCACAAATTAATATTCGCCGAACTCATTGCAAAGCATGGCATTCAGATACCGCCACGGAAATCTCAGAAGCGGCTTAAATTGGAGTCGTCTATATTATTTGCCGATCCCATAAGTTACGGCACTCGTAGTTCCACAAATAATGAACTATCTTCAAGTAGTGCAATGAATGACGAGGATTCTATGACTATACTGGAAACTATACCGCTTACCTACGAAGACACAGATCAAATATCTAAAGATGAAGGACTTTCAGATGTAGAATCGTCGCCTATCTTTGTTGAGAAAAGAAGAAACACCGTCGAGACGTTTAAGACTGATCTTTCTAATACTGATGAGAAAGGCAAAAGTGTGGCGCCTTTTAATATAACCGTCGATATCAACCCCATTCGAATACCGATTGAGTATGATGTTGAAGAGGCGCTTAGAAGAGTGGTTATTAAAGACCTGCAAAATGTGTCATCGATATACGGTGGCGCGATGCAAGAGTTTGTCGCGGCCCTCTTGAGCAATCAGACGTTGATCCCTCTTTGCAAGGTACGTTTTAAATGTCATTATGTCTTCAATGCTTGTTTTTTCAGCCATAAACACCAGCAATGCCATTTGTATAAAACAATTAAGCTCTGTTTATGCACCACTATGACATTTCTGTGCGTTGCAATGTAGTAAGACACTGCACGATCAACGTCGCACCATTATTTCTCATATTTTGCAGTTTTACTATCGATAAAAATAATTTCAATTCGCTTTTTTTAATATTGAAGATGGAGACATCAATAAGAAGCATACATACCGACAAATTCACCAAACTAAGAGACCGACTAAAAGTACATTCACAGGTCAAGTTGTATTCCTTAAGCTTCGATGTGTGGACAAATATCGAAAACAAAGAATTTGTTTCGATATACTTCAACAACATATCGGAAGAATACGAAAATCAATTTTGCGATAATCTCTACGTGACTGTCGTTCTCAACGACTATACGATGTTCGATCAAATCTTCGATGAGTTCAATCTGGAAAACTGTTCAGCAGCGGTAATCAATGGCAATCACAAAATTCTCAACACATTTCTTTCAAACAACAGTAAGACAATAAACATTACATATTTATACACCGCGACATGTTATGTTCTTGTGTTTTGTGTCACTAGATATTCCAATAGTGTATTGCTTTTCGTACATTGTCAACACATGCCTCGACGATGTGTTCAATATCCCAGAGGTTTCAAATATTTTCGACGAAGTTCAAAACGTAATTGCGCGGTACGCTTCTGAAATATGCTCTGAGGTAAGAGGAAGCTTCCTAATTTGTTTTTTGTCAATAATCGTTTAATTTTCACCAAAGGAAGTTGAAATACCCGCCGTTTGCAAGGAGTTTGCTTTAACGAAAGTCGCTGTGTTGAAGTTTTTTTGCGAAAATGTATCCTGGCCCGAGGACTTGGAGCTGCTGATTTCAAACTCTAAAAAAATTCTCGACACGATATCGGCCCTAGAGGTAAGATGGATCTCTGCAAATGTTCAGTTTATACATTTAAGTAAACTCAGGTAACCTTGGACACATTGAAGGAGGAAGAGATCCCCTTGAGCAGCTTGTTCTTACCATTCGCAGACAAGATAATAGCAAAACATTTCGTCATCAACGAGTATGACGATAATATCCAAGTTGAAATCAAATCAACGGTAGTAAGGGAGTTTAAAAGGAGGTAAGCCCTTCACCAAGCTCATCACAGGACCTTAAAACGTTTACTTTACAGCATCTGTTCAAACAATTACCTAGCAGTAACTGCTTTGCTGGATCCGAGATTTCACAAGTTTCTTTCAGTGAAAAACGCAAGCATTTGTCTATCTATTTTGGAGAAAAAATACTCACAGATTAGCAAGCATCGGGGTGATGCGCAAAAGCGTCTGCCTGTAGACGCGCCGAACAATACCCCGAGAATTCAAAGAAAATCACGTGAGTTTAAGTCAAGTTAAATCTTTTCCGTGTTAGTTCTGAACTTCTCTTTTAGATCTTAAGATGTTTTTCGAAGTGGACCCGTGCACGCCGTCAAAAAATGAAAAAAGCAACATTTTCATCGAACACGATTTGCGACGTTATCGCGACGAGGCGTTCGCTAGCCTCGAAGAATCGCCTTTGATGTGGTGGAACCAGTGGGGCAATACGTATGGCAGTCTGAAATGCTTGGCAGATGCATACAACTGTATTTTGGGCTTTGTCAATATGAGTTTTAAGAACACACTCAAAAATCAGATTCTCTTTCACCGAAAACGTTTCATGCTAACGGGCAACCTCATTGACCAAATTCTTTTTTTAAATAAAAATTACTAAATGCTAAATTTAATTGTTGTCTGAAAACGGACTAAGGCTGATTGATTTTGCTGCGGGACGTAATGTTACCATAGCTAGCTAACGGTTTCCTCACCTCGATATACATAAAGGAACATGGCGGTCACCAGATCATCAAACCGTCAACCAAATTGATCATGTTGCGATCGACGTAAGGCACTCCTCCAGTATTCTAGATGTCCGAACTTTCCGAGCGGCCAACATTGACTCGGACCATTACCTGGTTGTAGCCAAGGTACGGATGCGGATATCCCAAACGCCAAAACAACGAGATAATACTGTGAGGAGATTTAACGTTGGACGGCTACAAACGCAACAAACTGCCAGAGCCTTTGCCGATCGCGTATCCCTAAACCTCTCAAGAAGTCCTATGCTGCCAGCATCAAGTGCCGAAAACCAGTGGCGCCGATGCCAAGAAGCCATCAAAAATGCCGCAACTGATGTGCTCGCTGCTCGGTTTCACCAGTCCACCCCCTCGAAACCCCTGGTTTGACGAAGAATGCCGGCAAGCGCATGCAACAAAACAACGTGCCTATGAAGCGGCGCTGCACAGAAGGACGAGAGCAGCTCGTCAGCTCTACGAGCAAAAAAGGAGTCAAGAACATCTGCTCCTCCGGTGAAAGAAGAGAGAGCATGAGAAGCGCGCGGGATTTAGAGAGGTGCTATTCCAGGAATAATGTTCGGAAGTTTTACCAAAATGTAAAAAGAACGTGTCAGGGCAACAAAACCCGAACAGAAGCCTGTAGAGACGAAGAAGGAAACTTTGTAGTAGAGTCACAGTCGGTGCTGAGGATATGGAAGAACCATTTCTGTAGACTGTTAAACGGCGAAGACGACACAAATTCCGTTGTCAGGCAGAATGAACCATTCAACCTGGACGATGACAGCCAAGACTTCCGTCCACCTGACCAAAGTGAAGTAAGGATAGCAATATCTAAACTTAAGTCCAACAAGGCTGCTGGACCGGACGGCTTAACTGCCGAGCTTTTTAAAGCAGCGGGAGATGGCTTGGTAGAGAGCATACACCAACTCGTTTCCAAGATTTGGTCAGAAGGAAGTATCCCTGATGAATGGAACCTCAGCATCGTTTGCCCGATCCACAAGAAAGGAGACCCTCTAAACTGCGCCAACTATAGAGGCATCAGTCTCCTAAACACTGCGTATAAGATCATATCTGCTATACTGTGTGAACGCCTTAAACCATTCGTCAACGATCTGATAGGTCCCTATCAGTGCGGTTTTAGGCCCGGAAAGTCCACAACCGACCAAATATTCACACTACGGCAGATCTTCCAAGAAGTCCAAATCGATAACCACCATCTGTTCATCGATTTTAAGGCCGCATATGACAGCATTTATAGAGACGAGCTATACAGAGCCATGTCTAGTTTTGGCATCCCTGCCAAACTCGTCAGATTGTGCAGAATGACGATGGAGAACGCTCGCTGCCCCATTAAGGTCGGAAACAATCTCACCGAGACCTTCGATGTCAGAAAAGGATTTAGACAAGGTGATGCGCTGTCTGATAACGACACCACAGCAGAAATCAAACGAAGAGTTACACTTGCCAATCGCTGTTTCTTTGGACTAAGACGGCAATTGACTAGAAAGGCCTTGTCAAGAAACACTAAGTCGATTCTATATAAGACCCTCATCATCCCAGGCCCAGGTCCACCCCGGACTGTAGCGCCACCTAAAGTAAGTAAAGTAAATGTGTTTGTTGTACTCCTCGCCTCAAACCTTCCTAGGAAGATTGCTACCAGGAACCAATTCCTTAGCATTAGATGGACAAATTGTTACTAACATTCTTTTGAAACAGAAAACTCCGCAGTTGTTTCAACAAAAACTGGAAGACCAGAGTTAGCGTTCGTTGCAATAAAATATATTATTTGTATCAGAGCAGTACAAAAATTGCCAACTGCACCATTCGTTTTGAACATTTATTTTATACTAAGACACAAATCGCTTCCTCTTGTTGCATTATTTCGACTGATCCATGTTGAATTTTTCCAAGATCTCTTTATTGAAGTGCAGAAACCACATCTGGTTGGCTACATTCTTTCGCAGCATAAAGCGTCGATTTATAATCGCTATGCGATCGGGGAGAGAGTATCGATAGTGATTCGCCGCACAGCACGGTACGCACAAGTAGTAATCGGATATTTTTCGAAGTTTCCTATATACAAATTCATTTTCTTCCCACCACTTCATTGGGCATTGGTCCAATTCAGCTTCAGTGTCGGCCGTGTACTTCATTATTTCATAATCTAGCGATCGTTTCATGTTGCTCTGGACGGGTTTTGTTTTCTGTTCGGTCCCACGGTTGAAGAATAATTTCAGGGCTAGCAATATCGAAAATAGAATAAGGAAAAATACATTCTGAAAATTAGACTTACAAGATTTTCTTTTTGTACTGTTTACTTCCATTTTTATCGGCTTCTCTTCTGCCACATTGTTGGCTAAGAGATGCTCAAAGCGTTGCGCAATGGATTCTTTAATCTCAGACAGGTTTTCACTCTCAGCTGTATCGCTCTGAAAGCGGGGGTCTAAAAACGATGCTTCCGACAAGTACATGTTGCCGAGAATTCTGAAAATAAACACAAAAGAGTCTGATTCAAACGTATATTGCTATAGGGAAGCTTAAGAAGGAATGTATTCCTCTGATTTAGTATGAATAATTTCTCAAAAGATAACTACCTTTGTGTGAGTTCATTTGCAATGGTATTTTTCACATCGTTTAGTGCATCTGTTTCGCAAAAGTAAGAGGACAAATATTCCTCGATTAGTTTCCGACTTAGGGGTTTCATGAGCGAACATAGAGGCAACGGCTCATCGGCTATCGTGTCGATTGTAGTCTGGATATAAAGGGGTTAGTATCTTGTGAACACACAAAGCGATAAGACTTACCTTTAGATGCCTGAGGAACCCTACCAGCTGCTTGCATATTTCAACTGCTTCATTGTTCTCCTCGTCCTCCGTCGACACATCGTGATCTTGAACGAACTGCAGGAAGTTGTACTTGGACCAGGGGTTCTCTTCGTAAATCTCCGGAATGGACTCTATCTAAAAATAAATGCCCAAATAAATATATGCAAACGAGTTGCAACAAACGGCTTATTACCAAAGAAGCGCCATCGTGTTTTTCAAAGATGTCCACCATTTTTTTGTACGCATTATTCACCACAGTATTAGCGAACACAGCCATCATGCAATTATTGATCACGGAATCAAAGCAGAGTATGACGGGAATGCCTGCGAAAAAATGTCTTTAGTTTTCTTAATCCTCATTAGGCAACCTTTCTCACCATGACTTTCGAAGAATTGCTCGACTAATTCATTCTCTTCGTTTATTATAACTGCAGAGCAGTTACTGAGATTAAAGTCTCTGAAAATGTCCGTGTAATCAACGCTGGTTGTGACCTCAATAGTGGTATATGCGGTATATTCTAGACGCGCTTCAGCGGGTATCAAGTGGTTGAAATATATGCACATCATCGTTTTACTTTCTATATTTGGATAGCTTTCCATGCTCAGTGAGTAGGGCATTGTGTTCGTAATTGCTTTCAACTCCTGGTGAATTTTCTTAAAACTCGTTTCAAAGAGTTTGTTTATTTGTTGTTCTATCTGCAAGTATTTCAATTTAGTTAGAGGTTTTGTCTTTATTAGAAGCAGCTTACATGACTCCTCCGGAGAAGGGCTTCGGAAGTACCCATAGAGGTCGCAAATTTCATAAAGCCGGCATCCTCAACCAAAGAAGCTGGTTGAAGGTCTGTTATGAGCATTTCAAGAATATGTTCCTCGACACTTGAGCTGTTTTCCAGAGACGCTGCAACTTTGAGAGCGCTTTCTTCAATTTCCTCGAAAGCATACTCCGTGTTGTTGGTTATGGAGCCCGAATAGTCATCGTAATCACTGTTGTCTATGGCTTTGTCGTCTCCTTGTTCTATTACTTCATTTACTTCAATAATCGCATCGTTATACGGTTTTAAATCGGTGATTTCGGTATCATTCGCCGCGGAAACAAATGAGGAGTGAGATATTACATTGCTCTTGCTTTCGTTGCTGCTCAGTAGGTATAATGTCTTTGGGCGCTTGGATGCAGGCTCAGAAACTGTTGATCTACTTGCAGTGGCGGCAGCTGCAGCAGTTTCATTGTTTTTCTTGTTTTTCTCGTTGTACAATTCGATCAAGAGTTCCGGATGACGAGCTACTATGTGCGTACGGAGATTGGAAGTATTTTTATTGTATGCAATGACTGCACCGCAAAGGGAACATACAATTTTCTGTTTTGTTAGAACATTGTTGGAGCTATCCGAAGGAAATCCAAAGAATTTCCAATAGGGACTGCGCATTGTTGATGGCACAACTGTGCGAGTGTACTCTATGTGGTGAGTTTGTAGATCATCGGTGTTATCCATTATTGAATTTATTTTGATGTAGACTTTTACGTTTATTTAGTGCTTTTTAATTTAAAATTTATCATAAACAATACACAACTTTTTACACAAACGCACAAGAAGACCGTGTTGACAATTTAGGTGGGTTCGTTAAAAGGGGTTATGTCAAAATTCTGACAGCTTAATAGTTCTGTTTCTTTCAAAATATCAGGTGAGTTTTTTTCAAAGAAGACAGTTTATGTCATTTTGGAATAGAAAGATACCTAAATACTTAACAGAGTACCTATGTTAAGGCTTAACTACATTCGGCAAAAATTCAAAAAGTTAAGAAGTGAAAGCTCACACACATACGCAGCTGCCCCCTTGTTGTCAGAAACTTATAAATAGTTTCAGAGTCCATTGTTTCCGATATGATTCGCGATGACAACAAAAAATGTGACATTCTGCCAAAAATTAGGGTTGTTTGTCTAGAATCTGCTTGCATCAGAGCCCTCGGAGGGTGAGATTTGGAACTAGTGCAAGCTTTTTTGTCAATGTGTTAGTTTTTTCCGAGCTTTTAGTTTGTCAAATACTTGAAAGTTAGAGATACCTCTAACTTTCAAGTGGCACACTTTCTTAAAAGTTGAGAGAAAAATACAAATTTCAATATGGTATGGAAAGAGAAAAAACATTTTCGTGCAAGTACTTTACTTAAATCCGAATGTAGTTAAGCCTTTAGAAGCCAGATATTGCTGGCGATTTCCTCTATTAAGCATATATTATTATTATATTTTTTTC
Source organism: Cheilosia pagana (assembly GCA_936431705.1). Classification (NCBI taxonomy): domain Eukaryota; kingdom Metazoa; phylum Arthropoda; class Insecta; order Diptera; family Syrphidae; genus Cheilosia; species Cheilosia pagana. The sequence continues at coordinate 50,649,670 of OW386170.1, read as the reverse complement.
TAGTACTAGCTGCCCCAACGGTGTCAAAGCAAAGAATAGGTTTATTCCTTTACTTTTGTAGTAAAAATGGAAAAGACTGTCAAAATGACAGTGGAGGGGATGAGTTCTCTCATAAAGAGGGAAATTTACGCAAAAGTTAAGGAACGCTTTTGCAGTAACCTGTGAAAAATTACAGAAAGTTCACCCACCAAAATGCCAAATAGAATAACAAATTCAAATCAGCTGTCAATTTTCAGGCGACTGACAGTTGTTTCAATTCTTACGCAAAGAAATTTGTTAAGTAAAAACTAGTAGGAGGGGAAATATCTTGCTCTATTGAAGCCGCTCTACTTAACGAATTTTTCGAGTTGAGGAACGACAATTGAGTAAAATGCGTAAGAATTCGTAAAAATTGGTAAAATTTAAAAGTAAAGGAACAGATCTAAATTGTCGTTTGTCAAATATTTTTCAAAAAAATAATTCCATAATTTTCTTAAGTTCTAAAAACTATTTCTATTATTAACAACATTACTTTGGGCAGTTGCAGAAAGCGCGTACCCAATGTTATAGGTATAGGTACCTGCCTAACACCCCGACTCCACAGGAGATAATTTCTCGCATAATGCTTATCATGAGATGAAATGTCTTGTGGAGACACTCTATTTTATCTCATGATTGGATGTCTGCGATCCCTCTCTGCAATTATTTCTTGGCATGGATGTCTGACATGAATTTGACAGATACTTGTTTTTTTTTTGGTTTTTTTTTGGAAATATCATTTTTTGTCTCATATAAGTGTTTTCTCATGCCGATTTTGGTTTTTGGCGTAAGTAGTTGTTTTAAAATGGTAACAAAACAAACAGTTGAATAGTTTATTTGTCCAAAAAACCAAAACTTCATGTACAGTCTCTCGTGCCGCTGTGATATGAAATGAAATTTCATGGCATGAATTGCCCAACTCAGATAAAAGAAATTGCATGAGATGGATGCCAGATATTTAGTTTGAGAGAAATTATCTCCTGTGGAGTCGGGGTGTAACATAACCGATTTTACGGGATGGTCGGGATTAGTGATACTAGGTGTTGTATGTACCACTGAATGCACTCACTAACATATTGAACTGCTACCATGTTCACGCTGGTTTACAGAAACGATTACACAAATTATTAAAGAATGTCAAAACAAAGCGTTAATTGATTGGCAAGATTTTTGTGATTTGTGAATTTTTGATTCGTTTATTCTGTTTAAATTTAATGTAAAAAAATGACATCGAATGAGGAAAATAAAGCTCCAGAAAAACAACAAGACAAACCAAACAAAAGTTCCGAGTGTAAGGAAATAAGTACCGGAGATGTTTACCTTATACGCCGCACCGACGGAGAGGTGTACCCCGCGCAAATAATACAATCGCGGTGCTGCGAAAGTGACTCCTCTAACAGTGAATACTACGTGCACTACGTAGGACTAAACCGACGTCTTGACGAATGGGTTCGACGAGACCGCATAACCGACGTTTCCACAGAAACCGAAAAAGGGGACGCAGCAACAGCCTCCAATAATAATGCGAAAACTTTGCAACAACTCAGCAAGGAACAGATAGCTTCACTTGAAAATCCAATTTCAGTAGAAAACAGCGATCGAAAATTGACCAGGAATCAAAAGAGACGGCACGATGAAATTAATCACGTTCAGAAGACCTACGCTGAAATGGATCCCACCACGGCTGCACTGGAAAAGGAACACGAAGCCATCACAAAAGTCAAGTACATAGACAAGCTGAGGATTGGGAAATTTGAAATCGATTCCTGGTACTTTAGTCCGTATCCCGATGAATACGGGAAGGTCGGGACACTGTTCGTCTGCGAGTACTGCCTGAAGTACATGAAATTGGAAAAAACCTATCGCTATCATACAACAGAATGCAGTCAACGACAACCGCCAGGCAATGAAATCTACCGTAAAGGAACCGTTTCTATATTTGAAATCGATGGAAAAGACCACAAACTGTATTGTCAAACCCTGTGTCTAATGGCCAAACTCTTCCTGGACCATAAAACATTGTACTACGATGTGGAACCGTTTTATTTCTATGTTCTTTGTGAGATTGACAAAAAGGGTGCTCACATAGTGGGCTATTTTTCCAAGGAAAAGGAATCTCCGGAGAGCAATAATGTTGCGTGTATTTTGATTTTGCCGCCATACCAGAGGAAAGGATACGGAAAACTATTGATCGCCTTTAGCTATGAACTTTCACGCAGGGAAGGAGTGGTCGGAAGCCCGGAAAAGCCACTAAGTGATCTCGGTAGGCTTAGCTACCGCAGTTACTGGGCGTATACTCTGTTGGAGTTAATGAAGGATAATCGAACGACGACGCAAAGTATAAAAGAGCTAAGCGAGCTCAGTGGCATCACACAGGATGACATCATATATACTCTTCAGTCAATGAAAATGGTCAAGTATTGGAAGGGCCAGCATGTTATTTGTGTCACACCGAGGACAGTCATCGAACATCTGCAGTTGCCGCAGTTTAAAAAACCGAAGCTTACCATTGATTCAGCATTTTTACGTTGGATGCCGCCAAAGCGTGCCTCAAACACAGGAGCTAAGTTTAAGAAGAACTTGTAAATTGCCCAACAGCTTTTTGTGCATGATCGCAGAATGCATTGCTGAGCAGTTCTACTGGGACAATGTTTTTTAACTGTCTTATTTCTAAAAAAAACATGTCCTTTGACATTATGTATTAACAAATAAATGTTTTGAAATTTACAAAAATTACAAGTTTTATTCATAAAAATGAATCGATGAAGCCCGACAAATGAATGCCAATAATTCGGGCTGTCGACAACAGCGCTATTAGAAAAATTGTCTTCCTAACCTAGTACTTTGGATTGTTCGGCGGATTCCCTAGTCACCGTATGCAACGGTCTCCAAAATGTTTTGAATTACATGAACATGACTGATCATCGGTATGTTTTTGTGTCTGAGCGCAGAAAGCTTAACAAACGCAGTAACAATACTTGCAGAAGGATGTGAACTTATTTTGTTATGAAGTTACCCCAACCTATAAATAAAACCATTATTCTTCAAGGAAAGAAGAGTTATTATTGAAAGAAATAAAAAACAATTATGCTGCACTACTCTCTCTAAACATTTAAAACATTAAACTACTATCAGTTGGTGCTACAATCTCTGCTACGCCTCTTTTAGTAGGTCCTTCTCAACTTCAGTACCTTCGTAAAGCGCTTGCTTCTTCATTGCTGCTTTAAGTTGCTGGTATTCGAATTTCTTCTGCGACCATTGGTATCTGAAAAGTTGTTATTGTTTTCAATATCTAATAAGAAACTAAAACAACAGCTTACCTGCACACAAACCAATATCCAATTGTGCCAGCGCAGAAAGAACCAAATCCCACATTTGTTGAAAACTGGACACGGGAAGTTCTAAGGAACGCTAAGGCTCCCACAACTAGGCCGCCCCCGATGCCATACAAAAATGAACTCCGAAAGCAAGGAATTTGGGAGACATCTCGACCAAAGATTACTAGACTCTGAAAGGGGTGTATGTACAAACGATATGAAAATTGTTTTCCTTAATGTATATTGTGAAAAATTGTGATCGGATGCTTATTAGAAGTGAGTACGATTTCTTATGTAAGAGCATCACACTACCACACAAAAGGACATTGACCAACTTTTCCAGTACTTGACTTAATGTTAAGAATAGAATGTAAATAATGATTTCTAATTCAGCCCACAGCTTAATGAGTGCCCAATTTTATAGTAATTTGTTCCTGTAAGATTTAACGGGGTGATTATTGTGAAATGGAAGTACGAGAAGAGTTATTATGGATGTTGCATGAAACTCTTTCGAAATGAACTAAGCAATTCGTGGTTTTAGTTAAACTGAATCTATTCAAGTCTTTAAAGCATCTCGAAAGTGGTAAATAATAAGACGAATTAAATAAAACTCAACCTTATGCGGCTCCTCGTCAGTCATTTCTCACAAAATAAAGTATGTAAAAAGAAAAACATGTCAACTTGGTATATCAGCTGGTGTTCTGTCATTACCAACATGATGGGGCATTACCCAGTATTTAAAAAAACACACGCACAGTGGGAGCCATAAGTAAACAGACGTCTGTTTATATTTTTGTGGTATCTGATTGATCTTACCAGATTCTGTGTGTACAATCGAAGATTTAAAACCGGAATTGATCTATTTATTGTTGGTTTTCGTGTGATTGGAATGTAGTTTTCTGGATGGAAATCGAAATGATGGCCCAAATTATTTTAAAAATAGATCCAACCGTTCTAATGCACTTGAATAATTTCACGAAAATTCATTAAGCCTGGTACGCTGTTCGAGTGAAATGAAATTTTTCATACAAATTTTTCACTGCGAAATGTCAAAATGATCTTTTCAAGTGAAAGTTTCACCAGGCAGTACGCTGTTGAAGTGAAAAATAATTGTTCAAAAAGTGATATGTAGAGGGCGTTACTTGCTATTTCACTTGGCTTTTATTGTCCGTCGCATTAAATTTTTGACATTTCGGCGTGAAAATTTCACTTCACTTGAACAGCGTACCAGCCTTTATTTGCTGTCAAACTCAAACGCCCTTCTATTGTTTAAATCTTATTGGACAACTCTTAACAACAGAAATCGAGATTCGGAAAAGGGCTCTCGAAATTAAAAAAAAAAAACATAAACGGGTGGCCTGGAGGAAACAATTTTATTTTTTCTACTTAATTAAATATGTCGGCGCAGTGGCTTAGTGGTTAGTTTGTTGGACTACTAAGCCAGCGGTCCCCGGTTCGAGTCCCGAAAGAACCAAATTACATCTTAAGGTTTTTTCCACTGCGCCAATTCTCGCGAACGTCTGACAAACATCCGAGAGTAAAACTGTCATGAATGAGCTTCTCAATTAGCCGTTTGGACTCGGCGTAAAATTGTAGATCCCTTCCATTCGACCGAAAAATTGAAAACTCACACAAAACGAATGGTTGTGAAAAGCTACGCCTTGGGTCCACAGACCTGTCGCGCCAAAATATTTATTTATTTTTAATTAAATACGACATAAATTAATTCCAGCGGAACCTCGACTTCTCATTTAACTTTTGTAGACGCGATTGCAGCTTTTGTTTTAACAAGAAGTCAAGGCTGAGCGCTCATCCTGACTCTGAACAATGAAACTCAATTTACAGCGCAGTAAAGTCTTAAATTTCTTTGAACAGTAGAAATAGGTTATGTTTGAACCATCCAAATCATTTATAAAACTCAGGAGCCTTTAGGTAAGGTTAAATCGGTAGCCAGCACAATCCGACCAGTAATAGGTCCGTTTTGACATCGTCTAGATCAAAAATCCTCACTAGAAAAACCAATTTGGGCTTCTAATAAAGCGAAACACATTGCTTTCATTTAAATATGTATTTTATGCATTTATATAGGTAAAAGAGATAGATGTTCAACGTTTGGCGAACTCATCGGCCATGGAATATCCATAGGCCCCGGCACCCGGTTAAACTGCTCCGCCATCACTGAAAGAGACTATTGACAGTCCAGAGCCTGCTCCGCCATCTCAGAAAGAGACGATCGGCAGTCCAGAACTACCTTAGAAGTGTTTAAGACTGATTCCAACCATCTGATATGCGGAAATCTTTCGTGGATTTCAATTTTTCGTTAAGCCAAAATAGGACCTCAGTGAATAACTAAGAAAAAACCAATTAGTCCCGTCTGATATGCGTGCCTTTCTCTAAAAGTTGTACCTTTTCTAAAGAAATTCTTAAAGGCGTTATAAACTTAATTGCCGTGTCTATCGAAAAAAAATTGCCGATTAAAATATAAAGCTTAAAGGCTGGCTTTCAAGTTTTTTATTATCTTTATATAGAATCATTTCACTTTACATTATGTATTTAATATTTCAATAGTTTTACTTTAAAAGTTGTGTGCACATATAAATTCAACTTAATATTCAATTTTTAGTCTTTCTTACATTACACCGCCGCAGTGTAAAAGCACACTCCTACTCGTGTCTTCTGAGGCGCCACTTACCACCTGCACACGGTTCTGTGTGTTCTTATATATTCAAATATATTTGCGAAGTTCATAAAATATAAAACAAATCAAGGTATTCATTCTCGTTAATGTATGATGACCTCTGGGGGAAAAAAAAACAAAATTTAAAACAAAATAAATTACAATGTATATCTTAAACAGATTCCGGGCGAGCGGACTATCGACGATGCAACAAGTTGGACAAGGTCCTGATTTGCGATTGCAGCTCAGAGTCCATCTTCATGGCCTCCTCGTCGAAACGCATCTTGATGTCGAGCAAGTTTGGTAGGATGTCCTGGCTTTTGATGTTGAGCATGCTGCCGTAGAAATCGGTCCACACGTGTTTCTTCAGGTAGCGCGGCAGCTTCTGTTTGATGTCCCAGGTGTCGAACTTCTTTGCGATCTGCATATACTCACCGAAGAGCATTACATGAACAGTGCCGGCTATGCAAAACAAGTCGGTTTCGTAAGACCATGGGCGGCCCTCTTGCATCTCGATGCAGGTGAAACCGTCCGTTTGTATGATTTTCTTGAACTGGGTGCGTTCGGGGAATAGCGTCATGTCGATTGCACAACCAAAGTCAATCAGTCGTAGCGACGGATAGTGGAGATCTGTGTTGGGTACACGCATCAGCAAGAAGTTGTCCGGCTTGATGTCGGCGTGTATGATCTTACTCTTGTGCAAACAGTGTACGATGTTGAGAATTTGGCTGCTGAAGTGCATTACTAAGCTCTCGTGCATAACCTTTTTGGTGGCTTGACGGATTTTATTGTTTATGTCCAGCAGCGACCCGTATGGTGAGAACTCTGTGGCAATAATGCTTGCGTTGGGCGCGATGACTGCTGACGAAATGTTCATTACGCCCGGCAGGACCGACTCTGTGCGGATTCTGTCACGCACCTGGTGGCAGATGTATATTTCCCAAATGTTTGGCGGTTTCTGGTACTTGAGTGCTACAACCATTCCGGACTTGCAGTCCACAGCTTTGTATACGGATCCGTAGGAACCGCGGCCCACCTCCTTTTCGATGCTGAACCGGGTGTCGGCTAGCGTTATCACCTTTGTGTTGGCCAACTTCGGCAAGGGCGTGCTTACCACCTTGTAAACATTGTCAATTGCATCGTAGGACGGAAAGTTTAGCTTGGTCAAGAACGCCTTGCACAGCTCATTGTTGAACGGGTCGATGGCCGGTTTCGCCAAGTGTGTGTCGATCACGCTGATTGCCTTCTGAAGACGGCTCTCTTGTAGTTCTTTGTCGTTCTCGGATGCGAAGAAGCTGTTCTCCGCATACGTGGAGTAGTCATCGCGTTGCGTGTCATGAAAGTTTAGCCGACCCACAGCCGAACTCACTGAGCAATTCGAGTTGTCCATGAATGTATTCTCGTTGAACGAGAAATTGGCATTGTCATTTGCGGTGTAGTGTATGGAATCACCATTTTTCTGTCGGATTTTTATCGGAGTCCTGTTTTGTTGGGTTGTTGTGTTTTCTTTGGCAAAGGTTAGCAGTAAATTTGCGTCCTCGTACTGATACTGAGCCTGTTGAGGCTGGCTGCTAACATAGTCGGATGAGTTGCTGTCGCCATATGGGACGGGCATGTACTTGCCACTTAGGTGCTTGTTGACGCTCTTCAACTTCTTGGGCTTCTTTACTTTCGGCGTAGACGTTTGCATCTGATATGGGTGAAAGCCATTTCCACGATAAGGGGCCTCTGCTGTGCCATCGTCCTGCGAGGCTGTGTCTGCTCCGTAATTGTTTTCAATGGTGTAGTTGTACTTGTTATGGCCATTCGTGGAAGTGCTGGAAGAGTCCAAAGCACTTGACGACGGTTTCTCTTTTTTGAACTTTATTTTGATTGATTTGCTCTTGGTCACTCCGTCCTCTTCGTGTGTGCTAAATCGAATCGTAGATGCTTCGATTTGATCTTCTATGTCTGCCGGCACAACGGGTGCTATAACAATGGGGTCTTGTATTTCAAGCTGCTGCTGCGTCGGCGGTGGCGGTAACTGGGATTTCGCCTTTCGCTGGTTGGTTTTCCACTTTCTGGCCCGTAGCTCTTCGGGGCTGAACTCCACATCCCCTCCTGGGTACACCAAGCCTTTTTGATACTGGCAGCGTTTGTTAGGTTCCGCGGGTTCGTCTAGGAAAAGTGCTGGCTTCCAAACTTCGTAATTGTTGCGACTGTATGTAGCGAACTGGGCTGGCAGTTTAACATTGCCTATCGGAATCTCGACCGGTTGACAGCTGAAGGCGCCGTCTTGTGGATACACCGGTGCAGCCACTTGTGACTCATTGTATATGTAGTTCAAAGAGGAAGATATGGCAGTAGCAGTTGAGTTTTGCAACTCCGTGTACTGACAGTTGATGTTGCTGGGCGCTTGAATTGCAGCATCAACACTTTCCGGCTGTTGTTGTGGTTGAACTTCGGTGCACTGTTGTACTTCTGCATTGATTGGGCGTACTGTTTTAGAATCAGCGCTAGTCTCTTGTTTTGGCTTGAGTTGAGGCTGAGCTAGGGTAGTTATTTGTTGTCGCTGTTCACAAACCTGTTGGGCATTCTGTTTTTTCGATGATGAATTATCCTCGTAGAGCATACGCTGAGACAGTGAGTAGAGGAACTTTGTGTGAGCACCTTCCAGTTCATTATACGGCTCAGCCTTTGCTTGGAAGCCCAAGTTGTATATGGATTCGGCCTCTTTAATCGCATTAACCGAGTCGTAATAATGCGCCCAACTAATGTAGAAACAGGAACACTGTCTACCGATGCCTCTTTGATATAAGATTTGATAGAAGTGCAGCGGATTGGACTGGAGATCAATGTATTTCACCCACAACTTGACCATACGGTTGTCTTGCTTGTAGTATTCGTTGTGCTCGTACTGTGTGAGGCATCTTTCCAGAGTTTCTCGAAATTTGTTCTCCGGATCGCCATGAAGGTTGATATTGTACCAGCAAATGTAGTTGTACCAGTGCTCTAAGGGATCAGGTCCATTGTACATGGCAATGGCATTTTCCCATGCCTGTTTATCTTTCAGGAAGCTGTGCATCTGTTCGGCTGTTATGTTCCGCCGCATGTAGGAGTTCATCTTCGTTTGAACTAGAAGGGAATTCAAAGTTTTTTTGTAAACTGCAATTTAATACAAATACAATTTTTCACATAGCACAGCAAAACATTTGACAGATCAGTAAGATATGCATGCCATGAGCACACAGTTTTTTCTTGGAAAACTACTGCACTTTGGGATGCCCTTTTGATTAAATGCACACAATTTATTTGTAAACTAACCTTTTAAATACTGGACGAATAATTTTTGCAGAACTTTTGCCCAATTTTAAAAGACAAAAATAAAAATACACAAACAACCGCAAACGACTTTGGAAAATTTATCCGTACTGACTTGACGTGTGTTAAAATTGAAAATGGAGGACTGACTTCAGCTGAACAGGTATGTCGTTAATTATGTGAGTGAAATTGGACTAGATTTGCGATGTTTTGTTTTTCGAGGAAAATAGTAGAACGGTTATCCTGGGATATGGACAATAATAAAATACCTACCTACCAACTAATTTCTAAAGACAAAAATAAAAATTAACAAACACCCGCAAACGACTGTGGAAAATTTATCCGTTGAAATTAAAAATGGTGGACTGACTTCAGACCAACAGGTATGTGATTAATTATGTGAATTGAATTGAATTAGATTTGCGATGTTTTGTTCGATGAAAATAGTAGAATGGTTATCCTGGGATATAGAAACAAACAAAATATCAACCAACAAAGTTGGTCAGCGTTTGCTTCATTAATTCATTTACATAATAAACATTATACTGTCTGAATAAGACAGATAGATAATCCGTAGCATAATAGAAATGGGAAAGAGAACGATAACAAAATAGTTATTCTTTTTCATTCAATTCAAAAAATGAATGGTGCCAAATCAAATAAAATCTGAAAAATCAACGCCACCTTTTTCAACGGCCCGTCTATTTATCCCGTCGCCGCAGTGGCTTAGTGGTAGTGTGTTGGGCTACTAAGCGAGTGGTCCCAGGTTCGAATCCCGAGAGGGTCAAATTACATCTTAAGGTTTTTTTCCACTGCGCCACCTCTCGCGAATGTCTGACAAACATCCGAGAGTAAAACTGTCATGAAAGAGCTTCTCAATTAGCCGTTTCTACTCGGAGGTAAAATTGTAGATCCCTTCCATTCGTCCCAAAAATTGAAAACCCACACAAAACGAATGGTTGTGAGAAGCTAGCCCTATGGTCCCATAGACCTGTCGCGCCAAAATATTTATTTAGTCTATTTATCTCAAGTGTCGTCGGTATAAGACACTTAAGTGGACGGTAGACCCTTTGCCGATATCGACTAGTGCCATTCTACCAGTCCCAAACGGTTAATGGGGAACTGTCGGCTTTTATTCAACCATCTCACCTTGAGAGATGGGTTTGCCCTTATCAAGATGATGCTTTCCTCATTGCACGAATTTAGTAGCACGACAAAAACTCCTTTTCTTTGTAAGCTAGCACCCCTCACCCAGTTTTGTTCACATTTCATCGATAGCTTCTATCCGCTCATCGATAAATACGATATTTATGTTGATAGCGATGAGCGAGAGAGACGACCAGATAACATTGTATATAATATTTTTATTTACCTGCAGTAAGATAGAATAGTACACACATATAAGCGCACATATTTTTCTTGGTTTTCTCTTCTGAAAACTGTCAATTGGTACTCGTACCACACGTACAAGAAAATTGCCTGAGCACGGGGAATTCCGTGAAATTCTGTGTAGAAAAAGAATTGGAAAAAGAAAAAATAGACATTTGTATATATTTATTTTTATTTATGCTTGTTGTATGTGCTACAGTTAAGGACAAAAAAAGAAAAGAAAAACTATTTGCTTTAATATTCGTACGGCTGGCTTTTTCATGGAACTTCCTTTTCTCTGCAAATTTAATAAATCAAAGATTAACACTGACTGATATACTCCAATATTGGGAACAATCAATTACTTCGTCTATTGACCCAAAAGTGAACAAAAAAAATGGAAGTTTCATCGGACCCCTATGAGCAAAAATTATTTCAAATGTTCACTAGCTGTGACACAAATCATAGCGGTGCTCTGGACGAAAACGCCCTCAGCAAATTATGTGAAATGCTCGAACTACAGGATCGCGGATCTGTAATCATAAAAAGCCTAATTAAAAATCCAAGGTCACGGGTTTCTTTCGGCGACTTTAAAGAAGCACTGTTGAACTTTCTTGGCACAGAAATCGATGGATCATTGTCACCGGGGGGTAAGTGCAACTATTTTCTTTTTTCTGTCAAGTAATTGTGCTCTATTTGCGTACTGCGTTCTACCTATTCGAATAAATGTGATTGTTATGCACTTTGGCTTACATAACAAAACGGACCAATTGCATTTTTGGAATCTTGTATATGTATAGACTGATAATTAATCTTAATTAATTATAACCGGTTCCACCTCAGAGAGACTATTTGTAATTAAGTTCTTTCAAAAATTGCGGTTCGACATATTATGCCGTACGAATTTCATGAGCTCATGAAACATGAATAGTTTCTGATGGATTCTGCTTGGAATAGATTCAAACTTATACATATTGTTGGATTGTAAACAGCTGGAAATAAATAAACCGAGGCATCGTTTTGTAAAATCAATTTTGTTTTCTAATTAGAATTTACCAAATAAACCTTATGCTTCATATTTTAAGTATGTATTTGTAAGGAAAGCGTAAACCAGTGAGAAACTATTGTCTCTGGCGTAAACATTGGCATTTGAATACAAAAGAAATCAAATCAAATAAAGAACAACATTGTGGAAACGCTAATACTTCTTGTAGAATCAAGGATTTTCATGTGGGTCCCCAAATTGCACTTGAACCTCCCTATGGGGTTGAGCTAAGCTTTGCAAGGTGCATCTTAAAGGATCGAATGTCTTCTAACTTCTCTCGTAACATTTCATTTAATTTACCTTTTTCTAAGCCAACCTACATTACATGCCCATAATCGATAGACTCTGATAAAAAGTAGTACGGTGTATTCTATTTTATTTGAGTACAAATAAATTGTTTGAGAACCCCAAACAATCTTGTTAAAAACAAATATTTAAAATCTCTACCGGATATAGTCTAATCAAAGAGGAGATAGGTTCCATTTGCACTACTACGAATGTCAAGGTCAACTAGCTTGCCGACAATAATGCCCGTTTTAAATATTTGCACGAGTACCATGAACATGATTATTAAAACAAAATCGGACCGAATAATAGTTTGAAGCTATAGTTCGTTGAACCTTCAAAATTTGCATCCGTACAAATGTTTCGTTTGCAATTGTTGAAATTAAAGTTATATTTACTTAAATGGTTCTGGTCATTAAAAAAAATATAAATAGTTGGCGCGACAGGTCTGAGGGACCCTAGGCCTAGTTTCTCGCACAACCATTCGTTTTGTGTGAGTTTTCAATTTTTGGGACGAATGGAAGGGTTCGCCGAGTCCAAACGGCTAATTAAGAAGCTCTTTCATGGCAGTTTTACTCTCGGATGTTTGTCAGACGTTCGCGAGAGGTGGCGCAGTTGAAAAAAACCTTAAGATGTAAATTGGCTCTTTCGGGAATCGAACCGGGGACCCCTCGCTTAGCAGTCCAACACACTAACCACTACTGACCACTGCGCCTGGTCATTATCAACTTTATAAATACCTGAAAACGAATTTACCAATCACATATTTGATCGTAGAAATCTTATATTGTATAGAAAATTTGCGTTCCTGGAAATTTCCCACCCCTTCTTTTTTTTCCTGTTGGGGGGAGAAGAAATGCTTTACGCACCGTAAGGAGGCCTGTTTGCGTTGACCATCCCCGGGTGTCAGGCTCTCTCGGACTGCCTTCGAGCTATACGAACTAAAACTCCTCCCAATCCTATGGTTTCTAATACACCCCCCAGGGACCGCTCTTCGCATTACTTCAAGGGGGAAACGCTTCTTGTACATTTCTCATTTATTACCATACTGAGAAAGTCTTCTGCAATAATATTAATCAAAGGGTTGAGGTGGAACGTGTTTTGAAGCACTATTTTTGTTCAAAGCGAGCAAAGGATCGTGAAACCATCCGGACTGACAACAATCTTGCATGTTAAAGTCTCGACAGACCAAAGATTTTTTTTTTTTTTGATCGCTGAACAGTCGGCCCTAGCGAGGTATCCGTTGGAACGGAAAATTCTCCGATTTTATACGATTCGGAGGATTTTTGCTTCGAGGTATTCTTCGGAACATCTATTCGGAATATTTCTCCGACATTTTGGAACGCATATCGGCAAATTACGTTGAAGTGCGATAAGGTGCATTTTTTTCTTCAATTTTTGACAGCTAGGCTCCGATATCTTCCGAAAGAAATTGGTTTACGATTTGGATTTGAGCCTCCGACAGAGTATGCGTTGCGAAGAATTTTCCGTTCCGACGGATACCTCGCTAGGGCCGAGTATCTCCATTTGTAACAAATTCATCTCTTTAAAAACAAAGTTGAACAGGTCCATATATATGACTCCATACATAGGTTCTTACGTTTGTGGAGGGTTTTTTTTTGGGGCTAATGGAATTCATCTACTGTAATAAATACGAATTATAAAAACACTGCGTACAAGAATTTATTAAGACTTAGAACGGAATACAAATTTCTAGTAGCGTTTGCGGAAGCGGGATGTTACTCTTTACAATACGCACTTGTCGTCAAAGTAGATGATATTAAGAAAAAACTTCACAATTTATACCTGCATAGAAAAGGCTTCTGAAATGTCTGATACCGTCGAAAATACTGCATTGGGTTTTCCAACCGACCGACGCATGTTTACAACATGCAAATTTTAATTGCTATCTCTAAAAGACAAAAATACCTGCTCTTTAAGGGAGTATTTTGAATATTCGCATTTATTGCCGCATAAAATGAACCTGCAACATCCCAGGTTTATGGGGTGTTATCCTTATGGCAATAAAACGCATAATCTGTTCTTATCATCGAATTTTACTGACTACCTATCCTATCACCCCGATATGTCACCCTTGTTGTTGATCGAGTATTTAAGAAGTCCTGCCTGTGCATAAATAATGCCAGTTTCGAGGCAGACCCGATCCAATACAGATCTAAACATAAATTTAAGTTAAAAATTATTATTCACCGAGAAACCGAGAAAAATGGGAACCAGTTTTTTCTACGACACTGCCTACGAAACAGCTATCAACGAATTAGTTATACAATTCGGTAAGGAATAGCTGTCTTAGTTTAAATAAACTCTTCATCCTTAACCTCTTAATACAAAATATCAAATATATTTTCAGAGCGCACACTGATTTTGAACGATGAGTCTGAACGCAAACACGTAGAGAGCCCACAGGAGTCATCGGATCGTGAAGTTTCACCAAAATTTGTTGTCGGCGCTAAAAAATATGGCCGGCGGTCGAGGCCGCAGTTCATTGGGACAGATTCCTCGCCATCCGAGTCCGATGATCAAGACATAGCTCCAAAGAATTCCAGCAACAACATTGTAAGCCCATCAAACACAGAAAACATTTGTGGCAAATTTCATTTGATTGTCCAACTTTCAGGTACAAAGATCATCGTCACAGAGCGATATCCTGTCATCGCACAGACGGAAGCCACTTTGCGGTGGAGCCAAGCTTAAGCGTTGCGCTTCGTTGCCAGCTCAAAAGAACCAACGCGTACGCGATGCGATTTTGGAAAAAACCAAAGCAGCCAAAGCGGCAAACAAAATCAACAGTAGCGTTGAATCCTTAGGTGAGTAATATGCTAAACTAAATTTTCACATTTTTATTTAAAGACAGCACTCTAACTGACATTTTTATCATTGTTCAACACAAAGCTTGTAACTAATACCAAATCGTTGAAAGTTAATTATTTTATAGCGGAAGCACCTTAATAAGAAAAGGGAAACATTTTATTTGATTTGAATCACTTTATCTTTTGATTTGATTGGAATAACTAAAAAGCATCCACCATTTAACATTTGAATAGGAAATTCCGATTTCGATAATCTAAGAAATAAGATTCTTGACGTTTGGAAAACGTACGGCAGTGAAATCGGTACCTATTACTTTACTTGTGATCAACTGCAAGTGGTCTGCGAACGTGTCGGACTTTTGAACACGGCCGCGGAAAGAGTAGCCCACGAAGTGTATGAAAAGCTAAGCAAACCCGAAACCGAGTCGGTGATTACCTTTAGCGAATTCATTAATCTCATTAGTGGTGATAATACGCCATTCGCAACAACAAAGTACTCTGATAACGAACATTCACCAACGTATCGAAACAATTCACACCCATTTTTTGGGCGACAATTCTCCGACACTTCAGTCAGCAATTTGGACCGTAATCAGAGTATTTTCTCATGTACGGTTGACAATAACCGAATGACTGTGAAAGGTTTGTTCCAGAAAAAAAATTTGTTACTTCTTTGTTTGTTCTGTAGTTAATTGCACCGTTATATGTACAATGTTGGAAATAAAGCTCGCAACGCACTTTGTTTTAGGAAAGGTCTCTCTCTAGCAGCAGAGATGCCTTTTGGTGTTGGCTTTTTGCGTAGATCCTGGTTTGTTTAATTCAAAGTTCACCATTTGCGCACCATTTGTTGTTTTAGTACGTGCTTGTACCGTTAATTATCGTCTTTCCCAGTTGGTTCCCCATTTCGTTGGCAGATTGTCTTATCTTTTTGTTTAGCTGCGCATTTTGAAAAGAGTAAGAGTACAAAAAACTTATTGATATATTTCTTTCAGATATTCCAGCACAATTAGAGACAGTACCGACACACAGTATAATTGAGATGTGGGAACGAGCGAGTATAGGCAGCGCCAAGGGACTTTTGTTAAGCCTTGGCTTCGACGAGGACGAAGTCAATGTCTTGCAGTTGTCGAAAGTCTTGGAGGAGGAACTTCGAGGTCTGGGCGGTGAAGCACAGACAACATTATTGAAAGCGTCGCTAGCTCTGCAAACGGCAGAGTTGTCCACATTAAAACAATCCTACCACCAAATGAGTGAAGAGAACAAGAAGTTGCACGCTGATAACAAGGACGCAAATCGAAGAGTAGTCATGCTGGCTCAAGAAATCGACGAAAGGCACGCTAATCTAGAAGACACCACAAAGAAGGAGGTATGTTTGAATAAAAAAACAGGTTCAGTCAGGCACTTATGGTGGTTTTTTGTTTCAGATAAGACTATTAGAGCAACGACACGCAGAAGTAGTGCGTGACTTGACCACTCGAATGGCGAACGACCGCGAGAATTGGTCGAACTTGACCACACGCTTGGAGTCGCGGATCAAATCACTCGAACAAGAAGATCTCAAGTTGAGATCCGAGACGGAATCGCTGAAACAAGAGAACAGTGCCTTAGAAAACGAACAAACAGTTCTGCAGAAACAGATAACAGGTCTTCTAGAGACCAATATTCAATTGAACAAAGACATCGTAGAGTTTGAGGAGAGAAGTAGAAGTGACGAAGGGTCGAAGAGTGAAAAGGAGACCGAAGAGATGATGGAGCTGATGGAAAAGATCACAAGTCTCCAAATGGAGAATTCAAATTTGCGGGATAAGAACGACGAGTTGGTTGCCGAAGTCGAAGGCTTAAACTTTGAAATATCGCGTGTTAAAGCGAAGCGAACTGCAAAAGCACCTGCAAGCGCAGACGATGACCAAGACCATGCTTCCGCGGCCGTAAAAAGGCGAGGAGATTCGCCCAGTAAAACGAGAATAACCGAGGAAAGTCCGCGATTGGGAAAATTCCGAAGGTGCAATGCAGATACCAACAGCGAAAGTGACACCAGCGGCGATTGGATGGCATTGAATTCGGAATTGAAAAATCCCCTAAACGTTACCTCAACACCCAGCACGTCTTCGGGATTCTCTCAGGAGAGCACCAGTTCAGTGCACGACGCAAAGGATCAAGAGATTACAAGCCTGAAAACAAAGATATTCCAGTTAGAGAATGAGCTGCAAGCATTCACAGAAAAGCTAGCAAACAACGAGTCGTCCGCATCGGACACAATCGACATGACTAGCATGAAAAAGGAAAAAGACACTTTAGAAGCACGCTGCAAGGAGCTGGAAGCCAGCCTAGAACAAATGCAAAAAGCCTACGAGGACTGTGAGGACTATTGGCAGGATAAGCTTGCCGAAGAACGTCAACTCTTCGACAAGGAGCGAAAAATCTACGAGGAAGAGCAAAAGGAGAGTGACATCAAGTTCACAGAGCTTGTTGAAAAGGTTCGCGAATATGAGGAGCAATTTAGCAAGGATGGACGGCTGTCGCCAATTGAAGAAAAAGACGTGCTAGAACAACAGTATGCCGATTTGGAAGCTGAAGCCGATCAAATACGTGACAATGCAAGGCAAATTTTCGAAGAGAAATCAAAAGAAATCGAATCACTGCAAAGTGAAATCGAAGATCTCAGAATGAAGCTGGGCGAGAGTGTCGAAATATTGACGGGCGCAAATGAGCTGCAAGGCGAAATGTCCGATTTGGAGAGTCCAGCCAGTTCCCCCATCAGCTACCTTTGGCACCAGAGCACAATTCAATCTCCAGTCACACAGTACAAGAATATCAATAATCAGAAGTCTCCTCCAATGCAAAGGAATCGGTGAGTTTAGTTATTTATGTTGAATGTTGTTTAGGATTTAGTTGTAAGGGTGTTTCATTTACGTATTATGGCCATTTTCATTTACTTTTTTAGGTTGCTGAAAAGATTCAAGCGGAATAGCTCGCGATATGGGGGGAAATAAAGTTTTATGTGGTGTGTCAAGTATTTCTTTTTTTTTGTTTCTGCAATCTGGGGACTGTGAAAATATTCTGCATTCCTTGCTTGTTTAATAAATGTGCATTTGGGGATTTATAGTTGTGACTGAGCTGTATTCCAAAGCGGAAGTGATCATCTGTTATAGGTTAACCTCTCTTTTGTAGAATGCAGTCAAATTTTTGTTTCTGTTTTGGCAATCTCGGTCGCCAATTGGGGTCTCTCTCTGCGAACTTAAAAAAAGTATGATGCTTGTGGGTTTCGCTTCATGTGTGCTTCCCAACTTAGGGTTCGAATCGCGTCATCCGTGATCGAGCATTACGTTCACGGAATAAAGTTGATTTACATGTGAAATAAAAACGAATTCCGTCACGTAATGCTTGTTCACGGATGACGCGATTTGACCTCAGTCTTTGTAGCTAAAGTCCGTGAGGCTTGCAAACGCGATAGTGATCATGTCATTAATAGCTGAAGGGGTTTTTGAAAAATTATTCTTCAAATGTTATCTCGTGAGCTTCGTAAAACTACTTTAGGAAAAAGTTAAAGCAGATACATGATATTCTCCTCTCAACCATGTTTCTGCCGACTTTGAGAAAGCAAAAGTTGACTTTAATGTTGTTGAAGATGTTCTACGAATGAATATCAGACATTTCGTTCATCCGCATGTGTTTCTCGCCTCAAATGATTTAAAACTCGTAGTCAGATGAAGTATCAACGGCCGAGTTGTCAGTTAGTTTTGTGTTCTCTAGGGCCAACTGTTTTTAATATCATTCAAGTTGTGCATAAGAGAATATTATCTACTTCGTTGTTTTACTTTTTCCAGATTAACCAATTTATCAACATCAGAAACTACTGTATTCAGCACCACACAGCCCAATTGCAATACAATAGGAGCCGATGAGCCCAAAAACATATCGCCCATTCAAAAGCCCATCGCTCCAAAAAATACAGCAAAGGCCATCACAAAAGACTGCGAAGACTCATCGTCCACCGCATCGGCTAAGAGTTTTGAAAGTCAAAGTGTTGCCTCAACGCACAGTATTCAAAAGTCATCGGTCAACGGCTCGAGCAGTTGTTCCAGTCCGAACATGATGAAAGAAGAACTGAAGCGTCTGAAGTACTTTGAAATGCAATTGAAAGATCAAATTAAAGACTTGGCTCTGCAACGTGACGGACTGGTGATGGAACTTCAGCAGCTGCAGGAGGCGAAGCCAGTACTTGAGAAGGCATACGCTGTAAGTCATTACTTAAAACCATTTTTTTGCATATAATTATAAAATTTACTTAATAGCGGGCGGCACATCCATCGCTTATCCAGAGAGTAAATCATCTTGAGCTGAGAAATCGACATTTGCAGAATGTCATCAAGCAGCAGCATCAGTACACGGAATCTTTGATGCAACGTAAGGACTGAAGGATGTTTCATTGTTCTTTTTTACTATTGAAAACTTTTTGTTCGTTTTTAGAAACATGGCAACAGCAGCACGCAGAGTTATCAGATCTACGCAATCGCATGGAGACCCAGAGCATGATAATGACAGAGCAAACGCAACGTCTGGCAAATGCAGATGTGCTTGTCAAAGAGTTGTATGTAGAAAATTCACACCTTACAGCCACCATACAGCGCTTGGAGCAGCAGATGTGTCGCGTGAACCTAATGCATCAGCACCAAAGTCTAAGTGGCCTACCAGGAATGCCTTAATCGCAACTAAATAAATTTTAATTCAAACTTAAATAGCACCAAATAACTATAATAACCTAATTTCTAGTGCCGGATTGTTACTCCATCAGGTATTACATAAAAAATGCAATTAGTCGAACTAGGATTTTCAATGGGCGCGGTATTTTTTATTCCGCATTCAAAATCATTGGATGACATTCTTTCAAGGAATATGCAAAGCTTTTATCAAAAATTAATGATAGGGAACGGTACATAGAGAAACGATGTGGGATATCGCAATTGTACATGTAAATATGTATGTTTAATCTCCCCAAACACAAATGTAAATAAAACAACGTCGAGGGCACTCAACGCAAATGAAATTTCTTTCAAATAATCACAGTTCGACTATAACGCATGTTACTCAATGTTTTTTTTATAATTTTTTCGCAACTAAGATAGAGATTTTATGAAAGTGATAATGGTGTGTGTTTGTGTCAACGAAAAGTCCCTTAGATTGTATTTTTGTTCAGAGATAGAAATAGATAAAACTTATTAGATAAAACTAATTATTACAATTTTTTTATTTTAATATTTATTCATATTACTATATGATGTCTTTGTTTTGTTTAAAGAAATAGACTATTTAGCGTTTCGATATGAACGCACTTAATTCTAATTTTTGTTGAAGTTGATGATTTTTTTTACATACATTATATTTATATTTCCACTTTGCCTGCCCGGTGGAAGGATGTTTTTTTTCGGTTTTTTAAAGATCTCAAAGAGAGTAAAGCATAATCAATATTAAAAGTAAGTTTTTCATAGACAATCCGACGATGATCATTAATTTGGAACGAGAAACTTATGATTACGGTGGTTATCTCCGTTCTTGAGTTTGTTATTTGAATTGAAGGATCGTTATTGAATAGATTGTCTGGGGAAACAAATGAAATTATTGTTTAAAACTAAAAGCAAGTTGTAAGAAAGAAACTAATGCATGTTCAAAATTAAAATTTAAAAAAAAAAGAAACAAAAAGTATTACATTTTTTAGGTTATAAAGCACGGCAAATAAGTAATAGACATTGTTAAAAGAAATGCATTGTTAGCAGTTTAAACTATCAACGAATAATTAAAAAAATATATTTTATGCAAAATTAATTTATACTAAAAAAGAATGATGTATTTTTATTTCGGAAGAGACGAAAGTTTTCACGTGTGCTATTCGGCGTATAACACTTTTAAACTATCATAGTATACGTGAATCGCCAAACTCGATGGCAGAAAAAGTGAAACTCGCCAACTTTTTGAATAGGCCAACAAAATAACAAACAAGAGTGGAAAATTGTCGAACTTAACCTAGATTGGCCGGCAAAATCTAAAACTTTTATATTTGAGAGCAAACCGAAACTGATTATTTAACTATTTTCATCCGAAAAGTGCGAATGATATCGCTTTTTTGAAACTGAGTCATAAGACACCCTGGGGTACTCATTCAGTAACTTTTAAAACGATAATCGTCCGCGCGATAGTAGTCGATGATCTCGTCAACAATTTGCTTTCCGTAACTCTATAACTATCGTCTCGTGTCTCGATTATTTGGTATAAAGTTTGAGAACATTATTTCACAAAGTTTGAGAACTTTCCGTATCTCTGTAGCTCACAAACTGTAGTTTGTTAAACGATTTCGCTTGAAGTGTTTGGTTAATGTATCCTAGACGGCAACCGCCTGTCAGTTTTATTATTTTCAAAACCATCAAAAATGCTTTTTCTGATAGATGAAAGCGTTGACTTAAACTTCTTAGATAAAAAATGTGGGATGAATTGCAATATTAAATGCCGATAGCCTGCCCACAAAATCCGTGACTGCTTGGAGAAAGTGATATTTATGTTTCTTAGTACATTGGAGTACATTGTTTTTGTTTTTTGTGTAAATTAATAAAGAAATCATTATCTGCACAACGCATTTTTTATTTCATCCCTCATTTTTAGCGCCAACTCCTTCATCCGGTTGGTTCCAATTCCAACTTGCACATTCTTCGTTTAGGTAGTTGTCAATTGCCATAATGTTATCTTAAACAAGCATTTAAAGTATTTTCACAATAAAATTCATGAAAAATATTCCAATTGTCGGAAAAATACACAAATCAATGCAAGACGATACCTCTTTAGCTATCGTGAATCGTCTTAAATATATCGCCCGGACGATAGACGATTATTAAAGTTACGGAAAGCAAAGCTATCGTCTAAACGCTATCGTCTGACGATAATAGACATACGGAATGAGTGCCCTGGAAATGCGTATTACTGTCCAAAATCGAATATTGCAATTGAAACGAATACTCCGAATGAAATTTGTCCGATTTCGCACTTGTTCTACCGCATTGAAACCAAATCAAGAAGTTTATTTGGGGTTAAATCATTACTTGCTCTGCTGAATGACGAGAAGACCCTAGAAATTTCGTATATTTAATTATCAGACAAGCTCTCCATATAGCGACCTATGCCAAGATTTCTTGCAGTTGTTCCTCTGCACGCACATTTCTAAATCTTTCCGTGAGTCAGCATCAGTTGTTAGAGCACAGTGTCATGTAAATGAGTAAACAACCAAGAAAAGCATCACCATTCACGATGTAAGTCATAGTTGCAAAAACATTTGACTTGCTCATTTATTTAAAGGTGTGCACTTTAAAAACGAATGTAAGAAATTACATCTGTCATTCTCAAGCAGTGTAAAAATATGCATTAAAAAAAAGAAACATTTATGATCAAACTTTGAAGTGAAAAGCTATTTTTATTGAAAAAGATCGAAATACATTCATTTTATTGCAAAAAATCGACAACTTCCTCTAGTTCACGTTCTCTGGCCTGTTTTTGTGCCCATCGGGTTTCGGCGACTTTCACATTTAACACCCACCGGTCATGTGCTAAGCGGATGCCACAAGTTAAATCTTCGTTTTTTGGAATGCCTTTGATGTGAGTAGCGTAGCTAGCATCGGATCGAGGATGTCGCTTCTTTGCTGGACACAGTTTCCCACCTTTTGGAAAAGGTGGCTCCTGCAGGTATTTCTTCAGGCATCCCTGATGAAACAAGTGTCCACAATAAACCCGTTCACAATGCATATCGCTTGTATCATCCGTGATTATATCGGTGGCATTGCTAGGAAGCACTGCCTCGCCACAGATGGGACATTTTTCCTCGTAGAAACCCTGTGTGGCGTCAATACAAAATTGCAGGGCCTTATATAAGCTGGGCGCGGGCTGAAATGGTTGCGCACTTTTGTCCTTTGTCACTCTGAGCGGTGGTTCGACGCACTGCCTGGCAATCTCCTTAGATTGTCCATTAAGATATCTTAGAAGAACTGCTGGTAAATTTGTTTCGGGGTCTCGCAGTACAGCACATTCTTTTGGATATTCTATAGGAATATCAGCCTTGACCTTGTAGTAATAATGACCACCTTTTGCAACCAAATGCACACACGATGATTTCTGTTTCAATTTTAATTGATCTGTGGCATCTTTTCCTAGAGCTTTCTTTAGATTAAGGATTTCGTCGTAGGCAACACAGAGTGGATTTTCCTTTAAATATTGTTCAATGAACTTAAGCACATAGATAACCTGCGGTTTGCCAAGTAAATCCTTTGCTTTTGTCTCCGCTATATTTGCGAGTCCGTCAAGAAATTTACCGGAAAGTGTTCGGCTTTTGATTTCAACTAAAATTGGTAAATTTGGATAGTTGTCCGGGAACCGCAGACATACGCTAAGTTGCCGACTGTTGGTTTGGTTTATATCGACTCGAATGAGCACCGGGGTGCAGGTTATTATTTTAGAGTTTTCAACGACATTTTCACACAGTTTTTTGATTTCTTCAACCTCAAAATCAATTATGCTCATAATCCTAAAACGGTATGGGGTCCTCTGAATCCCTGGGAGTTTGCGATTTCTTAAAGTTTGCCAGCAGTTTTAGGAAACAACGTTTTACAAGTGGACGAAAAATATATTCACCAGTTTTGCCTTTCGGCTGATTTGACGTTTTTTTGACAGTTTTTAGGATGAATCACAATTGATTTGGACTATATTTTGTTATAATAGCGAACAGAACTAATCAGTGTTGCCGTACCTAGTTCTCTCATGTAACCTTTTGTGGTTAAGTAAAAGTACGTTAATACATTTTTTATTGACTGCATTCAAATCAAATATGGGGCCCACAACAAACTGAACTGATTTTTGCTTTTGAAAGAATCCGAAAGTTTTTATCAAGTAGTGCCATACTAAAATTCAAAGGTTGTTTAAAAAAGTATTTATTAGTACATATTTCGCTTTCAAACTCTTAAACTAGAATTTTATGTATTTGTTTGTATTGAGTTAGCCCTTCTTTTTTTGGCTTCATATTTTCTGACAGTAAATTGTTTAGTAGGTAAGAAAAATAAACAAATATGTTTGACCTTGGTTTGTTTGAAGTGTTAATAAATATTTTCTTATACTTGTAATCGGCAACACTGGTTATTACTGATGTCATTTGTCATATCGTCGTCAGAAAGTTTGCCGCAGCACTCAGCCACGTTGTTTCTGCGGTTTCTGCTTGCGCTTGGCTAAAATCTCAAAAGGCTTGAAAGTATTCAATAAATTCCATAAAAATGGTTCTAGATCTTGACTTGTTTCGTAGCGATAAGGGCGGAGATCCCAACAAAATTCGGGAAAACCAAACCAAGCGGTTTAAAGACGTAGCTCTTGTGGAAACTGTAATTGCCCAAGACACTGAATGGAGACAGCGTCGACATCGCGCAGACAACCTTAACAAAGTTAAAAATGTTTGCAGCAAGGAGATCGGAGATAAAATGAAGAAGAAAGAACCAGTTGGTGATGAGAACCAAGCAGTTCCAGATAGTCTGAACCAGGATCTTGCAGAGATCACAGCTGATGTCCTGAAAAGTCTGACAGTCAATCAAATTAAAGTGAGTAAAATGTCGTTTATTTCAATATACTATCCATATCTCCATAATTTCCCATCTAGAAAGTCCGTGCCCTGATCGATGACGCTATGGTGGATAATGAAAAGCGTTTACAAGAGGCAGAAGCAACCCGTAATACTGCATTGCGTGAAGTTGGCAATCACTTACACGAAAGTGTGCCCGTCAGCAACGACGAAGAGGAAAACAAGGTGGAACGTACTTTTGGCGATTGTACAAAACGTGGAAAATACTCTCATGTTGATCTCATTGTTATGATTGACGGTATGAATGCCGAGAAGGGTGCTGTAGTTTCAGGAGGCCGCGGATATTTCCTCACCGGTGCCGCTGTTTTCCTCGAACAGGCAGTGATCCAACACGCACTACAGAGTCTCTACAAGAAAGATTACACTCCCCTTTATACACCATTTTTCATGCGCAAAGAGGTGATGCAAGAGGTTGCACAACTTTCGCAATTCGACGAAGAGCTGTACAAGGTCATTGGCAAAGGCAGTGAAAAGGCTGAAGAGGGAGTAGTCGATGAGAAATACTTAATTGCGACGTCTGAACAGCCAATTGCTGCTTACCATCGTGACGAATGGTTACCAGAGGCTTCCCTGCCCATCAAATACGCAGGCATTTCTACTTGTTTCCGACAAGAAGTTGGATCGCATGGACGCGATACTCGTGGCATTTTCCGTGTGCATCAGTTTGAAAAAGTTGAACAGTTCGTACTCACATCGCCGCATGATAATAAATCCTGGGAAATGATGGATGAAATGATTGGCAACGCCGAGCAGTTCTGTCAATCGCTGGGCATTCCATATCGAATTGTCAACATTGTCTCGGGTGCTCTAAACCATGCTGCCTCAAAGAAACTGGACTTGGAAGCATGGTTTGGTGGTAGTGGAGCATTCCGTGAGCTCGTTTCATGCTCAAATTGCCTAGACTATCAGGCTCGGCGTTTACTTGTGCGCTTTGGCCAGACAAAGAAAATGAACGCAGCCGTCGACTACGTGCACATGTTGAACGCTACTATGTGTGCTGCTACGCGTGTAATCTGTGCCATTTTGGAAACGCACCAAACCGAGACCGGAATCAAGGTACCAGAAGTTCTGAAGAAGTACATGCCCGAGAAACTACAAGATGAGATTCCTTTTGTTAAGCCAGCTCCAATTGACGTGAAACCAGCTACTGCTGCCAGTAAGAAAAATAAGAAACAAAAGGATGCTGCTGCATAAAAGCAGCCGATTAACTATGCACAATACCCTACAACTGCTTAACATCAGATTTGGCTTTTATATCTTTTAGTGTGGTTGTCAACCATTTAAATAAATAAATAAATAAATTATTTAGCTCGGCTAACACAGAAATTGTATTTTTGGATTCTTATTCTTTTTGTAAGGTTATAGGGAATGCGTTGTGCAGTCATTTGATGTAGTGTGGTTTGCTTTGTTAAAAATCCAGTTTGTTTTCATCAGTACGTTTAAGGAAATGACGTCCCGTATCCCTAAGCAATTTTATTTTCGACTGGAAGAGGGAGCCGATGTTCTATGAGTTCTATGATTACCTACTACAGATTTTGTAGTCGGATGGTTACACACAGCTACAAAGTTTTGGTGCGTCATTTTCAGACAAAAACCTGGACTCCAACTCTAGATTAGTCTATGTTGCACTCCTTTTTTCTATACGAACACAGCTTCTTTTCTAAAATACCATTTTGCAATATGCATCCACATACAATTTATTAGCAACGTACAACAATCAATGAATATCCGTAGTCCGTGAGTAGTGAACTATCCTGACTGCCGTTGCCATGGAATATTAGGAACCCAAAAGGTTGTTTGTTTCTCTCACACATCTATTTGAGTATCCGAATATTTGCAGTGCATATTATTAATGTAATAATAACACAACCAAAATGGTTTGGACAATTATAAAACCGGATAATAAACGCTTAAACAAGGATACCCGATGGGACAGAATACGAAAGAAACATGCAAACAATACGAATATGAAAACCACTCTGGTTAAGAAGTTCGTAGAAATGGATTTTATTGGAAAAACGAATATAAAACTTATGAATGGGGACGTCGACGTTAAACAGAATTTAGATCCAGTTCTAGTCATGGATTTAAGACACGAAATGGTAAGAAATGCATCGGAAAAGTTACTAAAAAAAATCAAAATATATATTTATATTTATGTGGAACAGTTTCAGAGGACTTCAAAGAAACCCCCGTCTTATGCGACTAAATACATGGCAAACGTCGACAAGTGCATTGTTCACAACTTAGAAGTGGAGGAGCACTACATTCTTAATGAGCTTTCTAAATTTAGGGCGCAGCTGCAGAAAAACCGACAGCAATGCAAAATTAAGCCCACGACTCTGAATAGCGATCATTTCAGGCTAAATAATAATGAAATACTGAAGAGCCTAGAGAACACAAGACGACATATGAAGGATTTTTATGAGGCACCGATGCAGGCAATAGAACAGTATGGTAAGATTCAGGATGAAATTGAGGAGATATTTGTGCAAAATGAAGAGCAAGATGTCAGTGAAGCTTCGGCGGTAGCCGATCGAAAGGGCAACACAGAAACTCGCTGCGTTCGCTTCGAGGAGTCGGTAGGAGTAGTTAATTATGACAGGGAAGCATCCACTTGTTCTAACACTAGTAACGGCATTGACTCTGTCATTTCTGATCTTGCCGAGGAAGCATTAAATGAAATAGGGGTAGAGGGTGCGGTTGAAGAACCTAATATTCAAATCGAGGGATCCTCCCTGCAAAAAGAGGACATGTCACTTCTTAGTGTAACCAAGATTCTGGCAGATAATGTGCGAATGCCTGATCTGACTCCTAGGTCATCTGTTGAGAGTGAAGAAAGCGTTTCAAATGAACAAAACGCCATCATCGAGCAACTATTTCAGGCCAGAGCTCACTCCAGTAATGCGCTTTTAAAGAATTATTTTCTTAAATGGATCCACTACACGACTATCCAGAAGATTGAGCGGCAACATGTAACGAGTAAAAATGACCGGATCCACAAAATCAACGCTTTTCTGGACCACATTCGAAGAGAAAAGAAAAGTCAGACACACGAAGAACCTCTCAAGCCAATAGTGGAAACTAAAATACAGACAGTTAACATCACCAAGAAGTACAAGTCAAAGTAAGAAGCTTTTATCTTCAAAAATATTTTGTGAGTTGAAACAGTTTCAATATTTGCAGAATCAAAATCCAGCAGGACATCATAGATCTCCAAAGAATGAAGCTGGAACGTCAGGAGCGACTTATTACGGAGCTAAAGCTTAACAAGCTATCTGAAGAGGCCAAAGAAGCCCGTGAGGAGATCAAGGCCGAGCTAAAGAATGCCCTTCGAAAAGGGGACTCGAAATCACGCGCCAAGGCAAAATGTCTACAGATAATGGGAAATCTCCGAGACGAGGAGGACGATGAATTTGCACGTCTTCAGGGCAAGGCTATGATACAACCAAGGTTCTTAACAAACATGCAGGAGCGGGCTCTAGAGAGAAGTGTGAAGCATGAACAGGCCAAACAACGGCGACTGCAGCATGAAGCTGAACGTGAAGCTGCTAAAGCAGCTGTAGAAGAGGCAAAGGTAAGTAAGGACCCAGAAAGCATACGAAACAGCGGTTTTAACAAACATTTTTCTATAAAGCGTTTGGAGGACGAAGAAACTAAACGAATGCGTATTGAAGTTCTGAAAGAAAAACGTCGTCAGGAGAAAATGGTGAAAATCATAAAAGAACGAGAACGCCAGCGAGCCATAGAAAATAACAAGAAAGCCCAACAATTCTGCCGAAATTATCTTCTTCGCCGCATAGGAATGCAATGTTTCAAACGGCTCCTAGAAAGGAAAAAGGACAATCTAAGAAAAGCCGATTCATTCCGAAAACAATTGCTAATGAAAAATGCGTTTCAGGACTGGAAAAAGCTCTACCTACTTATTATTGACAGAAAATTGTATATGGCTGATGAGTTGCATGAGAGAATTCTCAAGAGAACCACGTTGCAGGCTTGGACTTGTTATTTGCGTGAAGAGCGTAGCAAATATTTGGTGGCAGTCGACTGGTATGAATTAAAATTGAGTCAAGTTTTATTCACAAAATGGTGTGGGTACACAAAGTTACAGAAATTAGTGGAGGACATGAAGATGAAACAGGCTGAACTTCATCACGAATGGTTTGTTGGTTGGTTTGTATTTTTCGGACACTAATTTGTGCTTGCATTTGTCCTTTCAGGCATTTGAAGTGGAAAGTTGTCGACCGTTGGCAGCGCCTACCTCAGATCTTGAAACTAGAAAAGGAAACGGATGAGCGTCGACAGAGATGGCGAATGAAAATTTGGGAACTGCTACCCGACTACACGCCGAATAGGGATCAGATTTTGTAATAACAACGACTGAATTCTACGGATTTTGTAATTATTTATTGAATTTTTCATTAAAACAAATTAAATTAAAGCAGTTTCATTCGTTTCTTAGCCAACTGTCGCTAGTTTTCTTAGGTTAGGTCGAAAACTCTGCCAGACTCTGTCTTTTTCGCAACTGATATTATAAAGAAAAGTAATAATCCACTTTAGTTATTGTTGTGCTTTGAGTTTTATATTTAAAATCGAATTCATCGAGTATTTTGAGTTGATACACTGTAAACTAATAATTTTTATTATTGATTCAGTTTATTTTAAATCGAACGTTTCGTTCTCTGACTAAACTTAAGGATAAATGGTAATAATTTACTACAGAGTACAATACTTATTGCGTTCAAGCACTAAATCTTCTTTTGGGTTTGCCTTTTGTGCTGCAACAGCAACCACGCAGTTCGGGTGGTTACTTTTGTTTTAAATAAATGACTAATCAATCACACCAATACTATTCGGTCGTGTGAAGCAGCCAAGTTGTGCTTCAATACTTTTTTTTCAAGTAAATTCCCCTACCAGCTGGTAAATTCTACTAGATTGAATTTGGAAGTGCATTTTTGTCAATGACGGTTAATATTTGCAATTGATTAAAAAATTAATATAGTTAGTCATTAACGTTCTTCGATTGCCAGTGAATCCGCGTCTCCATTCCGTCAATGTAATACCCTTGCCAATCAGATAAATTTGCATTAGCGATGCAAAAATCACAAAGAATCCCATGATAAGCGCGTAGATGCCCATTACAAAGGCCAAGCTTATTCTGAAAATAAAATTAGAATCAAAGTAGGTAGCAGAGAGATATATGTACTTACTCATAGTCATCAAACACATCGCTGCAGTCATCCGGCAACAAGACGGGTATCCCGACCACCTTGAAGAGCAGAAACGGATGACAGACGGCCGTGGTGGCGAGATTAGCTCCAAACATAAGCGCACACTGGCCAAACATTAGGCCGTAGAAGTAATACCGATGATTGGACTCGCCAATGCAACAATCCAGCCAAAAACTGTGGTGATCGTGACGGACAACACATGCCTGGCAAATGGTGCAGTGGAAAGTCCGTGGTTGGACGTACTTGCGGCATATTTCACAAATGTTCGGATGACTTTGATCACCCTCATCGGATTCGCTATTTTCTACCAGCAGAGAAGTCTGTTCTTCTGTAATGTCTGGCAGTTCGTCCTCCGATACACTACTCTGAAGTACATGATTAAGATGGGCACGCATCTTTGTCCGATATAAACAAAACACTGAAATCGATGCTAGGCATACTAAAGTTAGGTTCTCCTCTGGCAGCAGCTCCATCATCGGAACAGTCAGCTCAAATAGAACCACCAAAAAGACTACGGACCAGAATGTCCACATGAAGAAAAACTTTGTCCTCGGCATACTTCTCCTCAGATAGTAGTACGAGTAGCCAAGGAACATTGTAGTTGCAATGCACATTATCAAAGCAGCATACGAGTTAATTGCCGCGATACCAATCACAAGGGGTATAATAAACAATGGCAGGATTGCATCTAATGATATCTGCTTTGCTCCACCCTGCCAAGGAATGCGCAGGCGGTCTTGAAATGTAAGCAGCATGCCTTTTCGATGTTTTGGGTCGACCTCTGAGCAGCAAATTATTCTGAAAAATCACAGTTCAGATGTGTTCAAATGGAGAAAGGGTGGAACAAACCTATCGAAAACTTGGTCAAAGTCACTGCAATTACAGCAACATTCTAGTATGTGGAAACGTTCGTTTTCCCGATTAAAGTACTCGCAACAACACAACGGATCGATGTCAGTAGTTGTCTCTTCCGTGTCCGTATTTAGTGGCACTTGCTGGTTCATTTTGTCAGCATGCAATATAGAAGATTTAAAATTATTTCGCCGACACTACTTTCAGAAAAAAATTGCATGCAATATTATATAAAAACAAAAAAAATGCAGTTCTTTGATTTACCAAGGTGCAAGAACTTGAAAATTTGTCTCCTATGAGAAATTCCAATTCACACTTTGACAGATTTGACGCTAAAATTATTCCACTTCACCGGCCTGCACCAGCAACAACGAAAATGTATAATGACATATCTGAGATGTTTTGGAAGTGAAATATATAGGGTGGCAGTTGATATTTTACCTTTAATTTATTTGTAGGTTAAAAATTATGCATTTTACATAAACAGAGAAAACTTTAAATATTGGTTAGCTAAATCTGCCTCTGCGAAGGGATCTTTGAATAACCTACACCCCTAAATTGTGTACGTATTTTTAAATAATCATAAATAAATAAATCAATAAATTGGAACCGGGACCCCTCGCTTAGTAGCTAAACACACTACCACTAAGACACTGCGTCTTTTTCAAAATAAACAACTGTCCCAAATAAAAACAGACCTGAACAGTAAAACAACATCCTTTTTTATAAAAGTAATTTACATCTATATTCTTTTTAATTCGATAATTTCTCTGGAAAGACCTTCTGCGGAACTCCATAGAACGCGGGACGTAAATCGCTTATCTTTTTCTATTAACCCCTCAAACTGTCGTAGACCGCCGCCAACACCAAAGTAGTATATCTTTGCTGCCAATAGAACTAGTCCGTCATTACTGAGTTTCGCGTCGATTGTATTTAACAACTTTTGCTGGTTATCTGGATTGTAAATCGTTTCCGAGGTAAGAATAACATCGAACTTGTCATCGCCCTTTGTCAACTCCGCATATTTACTCCAGTCGCCGGAGTAAAATTTAACATTGTCCAAATTGCTTAATTTATTATCAGGGGCATTTAAGACAACGTTGGGAATAGTTATTTTTTCAAGAACGTCTTGATTCTGTTAAAATAAATTCACTGATTAAAAGCTTAACACTTCCAAATTCAATTTTGTTCTTACATAATCCTGAAAATTGACTATTGCTCCGCAAGTGTACGCATATATACCCAAAACTCCAGAACCACAGCCCAAGTCTAGGACTCGTTTGTTTTTCAATTCATTTGGCGGGTAATGCGTTGACATGTACGCAATTAGGTCGTCTGTACACTCCCAGATTTTTGCTCCTCCTACGAAAGTCATCATTTATACATTTTTATAAACTTTAGTTTATACAAAAAGCTTACCTTCATAAACGCCTGGTATTAAATCAGAATGGCTTTGTTCCGCCTTGGTGATATCATTTGTATCTTTTGTTTCATTGTCGAAAGTTTGCAACAAGTAACCCGACTTTATGTAACTTATATTTACATCTCCAGCTTTTATGTCCATTGAATTTACTTTGTAGACATCTAGATTTTCAAGAACTTCTTCTGTCGGAATGATCTCCTTTGAATCATAGCACTCCACTAATGTTCTTTCATTCCTGTATTTAATATTTAATATTTAAGGTAGTTATAACATGAGATTAAGGTTAGTTACCGACATTTTGCGGAGCAATATAAATTTATTTAGATGTATATTATCCCCCGTATTAATAAAGAAATGTGCAGAAGTAAGTTAGCTATAAAACGTCAGATAGCATACAAAAATTTGACATAACTGCTGAGTAAAGAGTTGATAGCTTTAACGCAGTGTTTATTAAAGCGGGGCTATATATTTTGACTATGAGATAAGCTAGGGTAAGGTTTTTAACCTTTTATCGGTTAAATGATTCTATGTAACGTATGAATTTTTTAAATAATACTTACTTGTCATCTGAACATATTGTATCGTTCTTATCGGTGAATTGATTTTCATCGGTCAGATCGTTTTCGCTAACATTAAAATCAAATTTGAACATGCTGGGATTTTATTGGCACCCTATACGTGAGAGGACGAATGAAATATCCGAATGGATATCGATTTGATTTTGATTTAAGACGGATATGAAGGCACTAACTGATGTCAATTACTATTTTTAAACTTTTTAAAAAATTTATCTAGAGGGTAATAATTATTAACTACTTTGCGTTTACCTCAGTACATAAAGCATTTATAGCACAACACACGTTTTTGCTTTGTTTTGACACTGTTCAAAATATTGTTTCAGTTTCCATTTAGTTTCCCTATTTGACAACAATAGCGAGTGTATTGCCAACTGCAGATTCTTGAAAGCTATTCACATAATTTAGATTTGATTACAAGAATAAACGTTTTTATAGGATCAGATATATTATTGTATTTCATACTATCTCGTTTATATAGGAAAACAATGATCATCAAGGGGGAGAAATAAAGTTTTCCAATCTTTTAGGCGGTTCCACAATGTTAATAAACCTACGATTAAAGTTTCGTACTCCATTTTGAATGAGATTTATTTATGTCACTTATAAGTAGACACCGTAATAAAATTTCGAAATAAAACACTAAAGTGGCAACTTTAGCATCAGAGAAGATTGGCAACTCTAAAACTTTGACAGCCGAAAGAAACGTTTTGGACATTTTTTAGCTTCGTTTATCGTTTTGCTTTTCACTGAAAACTTTTGTATTATTAAATAGCATACCTTCAATTAGAAGACGGAAATGGGTGATCAATATCCAGAGGTACGTAAAAAAACATTCTTGTTTGAGAATTTTATTATTTTAACAACATTTAAAGCCTCCGCGCCCCCATTTGGGTGGACCACCACCACTCATGATGCATCCGCCGGGCATGGGTCCACCGGGCATGCCACCAGGAATGGCTCCGCCGCCTAACATGAGACCCCCTGGCATGGGACCTCCGCCGAATATGGGTCCACCAGGTTTTCCACCACCTCAACAAAACTGGCCACCCCCGATGCAGCAAATGCAACCACCCCAGCAAGTTGCGCCAACTCCACAAACAACGCAACCGCAGCAGTCTCAACCGCAACAGCAACAAAACCCACAGCTTCAGCAACAACCAGGTGCACCACAACTCGAAGATAGTCAGAACAATGAGTCGCTTCCCTCTTTAATGTCGGTTTCTATAGATAAACCAGAGGATGAAGAAAACAAAAAAGTGACTGAAGTTATATTGCCTAAAGTATTGGAAGATGTGCTAGCTCTAAAAGACCAACGTGCGGCCCAGTTTGATGTTAATCCCGATGATCTTATCTCTACCGCTAGCGAAGAATTTGACAAGCAACTGACAGTTCCCAGCGGCGTTATTAGCACAGATTATGCTGATGCCGACGGAGACTCAGATGATGAAACCGAAACTCAAACAAACGGCATTGGGGAGAAAGCTGGCAAGCAAAGCAAGGCCGAAAAGAACAAAAAGAAAAAACGCAGAAAGAAGCAAAACCGTAAGCTACGACAAGTCGTTCAGCTGCCTAAGGATGCTGAGGAAAAGGAGCCCGATGAGAAGGATTCTAAGAAAAATGAACCTGAAGGAAAGTCTAGCCGAAAAGAAGATTTAGGGGACGATGAAGTTACTGTAGAGTAAGTGAAATAGAGCGATCTCAAATTTGATAATACATTTGTACTTCCGGCAGGTATATTCCAGAAAAGATCACCATTGCCGACCTTGCACCGATGTATCGGCAATTCTATCGCGTCTTTGAGATCTTCAAGTTGGAGAACAAGCCAAAGCCCGTAGACAAAGACAAAATTGCAGAGCACGAGGCCGCAGAAGCAAAGAAAAAGGCCGACAACAAAGATCTAGATGATGATGACGACGACTTGGAAGAGGTAAGAAAACAAACATGCTGTTCATAAATAAACTAATCGTGTTAACCTAAAGGAATCGAAAGACGATAAGGAGAAACTGTCAAAGCGAAAGCTGAAGAAGCTCACCCGTTTAAGTGTTGCTGAGCTCAAACAACTGGTCAGCCGTCCTGATGTTGTGGAAATGCACGACGTTACTGCCAGAGATCCCAAGTTACTGGTACAATTGAAAGCCCATAGAAACACTGTGCAGGTTCCCCGACACTGGTGTTTCAAGCGAAAGTACCTGCAAGGGAAACGCGGTATTGAAAAACCAGCCTTTGATTTGCCGGCTTTCATAAAGAAGACCGGCATCATGGAAATGAGAGAATCACTTCAAGAAAAAGACGACGCCAAGTCGCTAAAGTCAAAAATGCGCGAAAGAGTGCGCCCCAAAATGGGAAAGATTGACATCGATTACCAAAAGCTTCATGATGCCTTCTTCAAATGGCAGACAAAGCCGCGCATGACCATACATGGTGATCTTTACTACGAGGGAAAGGAATTTGAAACCCGTCTGAAGGAGAAGAAACCAGGAGATCTGTCTGAGGAACTGCGCATAGCCCTGGGAATGCCTGTGGGGCCTAATTCACACAAAATTCCGCCGCCGTGGCTGATCGCTCAGCAGCGTTATGGACCGCCACCAAGTTATCCCAATTTGAAGATACCAGGTCTAAATGCCCCTATTCCAGATGGAACTTCATTTGGTTACCACGCCGGTGGCTGGGGAAAGCCTCCCGTTGATGAGAACGGCAAGCCGCTATATGGTGATGTGTTTGGTACCAACATGATGGACATCGATGTAAGAGACCGTGCCAATAAATTTGCTGTTTGTTTTTTATCATTTCTTTCCACCCTTGTAGAGTGGTATCGATGAGGGCGACATAGAACGCAATCAATGGGGCGAACTCGAATCAGAATCAGAAGAATCTTCTGAGGAAGAAGAGGAAGAGGGCGAGGATATGGCTAACCAGCCAGACGAGAGTGGATTGGTCACACCTGCAGAAGGACTGGTAACCCCGTCTGGTCTAACAAGTGTTCCCGCCGGAATGGAGACCCCAGAGAACATTGAACTGCGTAAAAAGAAGATCGAGGCAGAAATGGAAGAGTAGGACTCTACCACATTTTAAGTTGACAAGTTTTTAACACTAATTTCTTTTCAGCAATGAAACACCTGTCCTGTACCAAGTTCTGCCCGAAAAACGTAACGATCGTATTGGCGCTTCTATGATGGCCTCCACACATGTCTACGATATAAGTGGAGTCAGTAAGGCAGCAACTACTAGAACTGCTCCCGAACGCGAAGGAACTGTCGAATTGGCGCTTGATCCATCCGAATTGGATTTGGATAATGAGGCGATGGCTCAACGTTATGAACAACAAATGCGCGAACAACAGAGTCACCTTCAGAAAGAAGATTTGTCCGACATGTTGGCGGAACACGTTGCTAGACAGAAGTCGAAACGCAAACGCCAGCAAGCGGACACAACAAAGACCACTAAGAAGTATAAAGAATTTAAGTTTTGAAATGATTCTCTGCTATCCATTCGTACTTTACTGAAGCTCTAATAAAAAGATCGGTTTTAAACAAATGCGTTAACATTTTTTTATTTAAATAGTATTTCTTTCTTCCTCACAGTATTTTACTACGTGAGGAAGTTTGACGTCGACAAGATCTTTTTCCGATCGAGTCTATCTCAATCTCTCAACAGGTCCTATGCAGAGCCAGCATCAAGTATTGAAGACCAGTGGCAACATTGCCAAAAAGCCATCAGAGACGCCGCCTCTGATGTGCTGGGTTTCACCCGACCGCCATAACGAAACCCCTGGTTCGACGACGAGTGCCGGCAAGCACATGCAGCGGAACGAGAGGCATACAAAGCGGCGCTGCAAAGGAGGACAAGAGCTGCTCGTGAGCTCTACGCGCAGAAGAGAAGATACGAGCACCGGCTTCTAAGGAGGAAAAAGAAAGAGCATGAGACACTGCGGTAGGAACTTCAAATCGATACCCACCACCTTTTCATCGATTTTAAGGCCGCCTATGACAGTATTTATAGGGACGAGCTATACAGAGCAATGTCTAGTTTTGGCATCCTTGCCTTACTCGTCCGATTGTGAAGGATGACGATGGAGAATGCACGCTGCTCCATCAAGGTCGGTAAAGCACTCACCGAGAACTTCAATGTCAAAAAAGGCGATGCGCTGTCATGTGATTTCTTCAACATCGTTCTTGAAAGAATAGAGCAAAACTTAAACGCCAACACCAGAGGCACGATCTTTCAAAAGTCTGTTCAATTACTCGCGTACGAAGACGACATTGACAAAATTGGCAGAACGCAGCGTGATGTAAATGGGCCGTTTGTGAGTATTGAGACGAAGTATATGCTGTCAACTAAAAAGGACATCCAACACCGACGGCTCGGACCGAACGTCACAATAGACAGATATAACTTTGAGTTGGTTAAGGACTTTGTCCGCTATGAACTCAGACAACGACACCAGCGC
Organism: Cheilosia pagana; assembly: GCA_936431705.1. Taxonomy (NCBI): domain Eukaryota; kingdom Metazoa; phylum Arthropoda; class Insecta; order Diptera; family Syrphidae; genus Cheilosia; species Cheilosia pagana. The sequence continues at coordinate 50,612,640 of OW386170.1, read as the reverse complement.
TGAGGTTAAACGTAGAATTACTCTTGCCAATCGCTGCTTTTTTGGGCTACGAGGGCAATTGAGTATCAAACCCCTTTCTCGAACAACTAAAGTGACCCTTTATAAGACTCTAATCATCCCAATCCTGCTTTATGGCGCAGAGGCATGAACTCTATCAAAAGCGGATGCTGTAACTCTCGGAGTTGTTTCGAGAGAAAAATTCTTCGAGTGATTTTTGGTCCCTTCTGCTTTGACGGTGAATGGAGAAGGAGATTCAACGACGAACTGTACGGGCTATACAGCGACATCGACCTAGTCAGAAGAGTGAAGGTCCAATGAGTGAGGTGGCATGTAGAGCGAATGGACACGAATTCTCCGGCCCGGAAGATCTTCGAATCCACACCCGAGGGAAGGCGCAGTAGAGGAAGACCGCGACTCAGGTGGCGCAGGCAAGTGGAAGGGGACCTTAACCAACTTAGCGTGTGGAACTGGGGACAGCTAGCTAAAGATCGCGATGGCTGGAGACGCTTGTTGGTTGAGGCCCAGGTCCACCCCGGACTGTAGCGCCACCTTAAGTAAGTACGTAAGTATTTTTTTCTGTCAAGTGAATTCGTTGGTTGGCCAGAAACAAAGAGGGGCACTTAATGCTCCCTGACGGTAGAAAACTCATTGAAATTGGGGCAACGCGGTCGGCAAATTGAGTTGTTTCTGATAACCACGCAGACGCACCTTGACTGGAGCAGTGGTCCGGGTCTGATTCACTCTTTCTTTCTCACCTTTTGTCGTTGCTGCTCTGCACGATAGGTAAGGTATAGCGTACCCTGCAATACCACACTTAGGTCCACGTGGACCAATTTTGACGGTCATTTTTTGGGGGTTAACCGCTGGTATTGTATCGGTTGTCCTCTTTCCTTTCCTCATTGTGGTTAACAGACACTGTCCAGCCATCATAATGTCCTCAAAAAACTGTAAAGATCAGACAGTGATACATCAGAAAGTTCTTGTATGTCTTGAAAGTAGTATCCCCCAAGTGTTCTGTTCCTCAAGTGACTGTGAGACTGGGACAGTGACAAAGAAAGTGAGGTGTGTCCTCGTGGACTTCTTCGTCTCCGCAGACTCTACATATGTCGTCATCTTTGAGATTCAGTTTCATTGTGTGGTTTCTTAGGAAGTTATGACCAGTTAGAGCCCCTACTAGCCTAGATAGCGAAGACCTGTTAAACTGTAAAAGTTTATTGTTTATTCTGGCCAAAGCTTCCGCGATATTTCACAGGTAGTAAGTTCTTTCCACCTATTGTTGGTTTTCATACGAATTTAGTTTTCCACCCGCTCTCTAAGGTTGCAAAGCTGTACGATAACTCTGATTGTACATAAAAACACGTCATATAGAAACAATTGATAAATGGATCGTAGTTAAAATTAAACAAAAACGGTTAGATCAACAAATTTTTAATTTATTCATTTTTATATATATAGAACTATTCAATACTCATATATATATATATTTAATATACGTATATTTTCATCATCAATTTCTTACATAGCTTTAATAATATATTATTATAATAGTAAACATTTTTTACATATTTTTTGCTTTTGGGGGAATAATAAGACCTTCTTCATATTTAATTTTTTGATTCGATCAGCTAAAGTTTAATTGAACTGCATCAATCAGCGAATGCAAATGAAAAAAACAAATATTAAGATTTTAATCAAATCTCAACTTCAAATTATTATTGTGCCATTCTGCTTGAATATTATTCATTTATACACTGAAAGGAATGTTAACTTTGGTATCATTTCATTATTCATTGAATTTTGCGCAATAGTTATGTCTCTGAGTGTACCACATACATTATGCAAAACTAATATATATTTTTTTTCTCCATAAGAGATGCGACAATTATGCGAATCTTACTGTTGTGAATGCGAAATGTGGTGCGCACCAAAATAAATATGGTGTCCAAAAATGTGATGCAATTTTTTTTAGTTTTAAACAAATTCTAACAATCTGTTCAGCTCAACTACTGTTTAAATTTATGTGTTATATATATTTTTACTGTAAGTATGTTATTTCGAATTCTATTTTTATGTGTATGTGCCCAATTCACGCTGATTATTCAGAGTTTTGAATAATAAAAACAAAAAAAAAACTTTGGGCGTATTGCACAAAATCATTTCTGATTTCTGATTTTTTATAGCAAACTTAGTTAATATAATATTTACAACTTATAGAATTAAAAAAAAAAATATCATCTCTCCACAATAAATATTTCTCCAAAATGTAACAAAAAAAAAATACTCAATTTCATTTCTACACTACTAACGATTTTCTTTTGCTTTTTATTTTATTTTTTTAGAAAATATATATTTTTCAAAATATATCTATGTGAAAACAAAAATTTATATATTTATTTATATACAGATAAAGCTTAACATAAAAACCTTATAAGAATAGAAAATTCATCTTTTTGCAGTTAATTATGCATAAATTAAGAGAAATAAACCGAAACAGTAATTTCATTTCCGTTTGTAATTGACAGCTTTCGAAAATAAACGCCTAAGCTCGTCGAGCTTATTTTGTGAGTGATTTGAGGGGATTAACAAGGATTTGATGATTGTTGCTCTTATAATATATATTTGGTGTATTTCTTGCGAAAGGTAATGATTTTTACTCGCCTATAATTCGTGCAAATAAATGTTTCTATATACAACACTGGCACGCACTTTGGGTATCGATTTAGATTGGTGAGATCGACAGCGGTGCAGTGGTTGCATCTGGCATATATTCCTTGAGAAGGTCTCGTAGCCGAAGTATTTCCTTACCGGCAGCAGATAGATCACCTTGTAGGGATAGTTCCCGCTCCCGCAATCGCTTAATGTCTCGCTGACACGTCTGAAAGAAAAACATCTCATTGTAGGCATAAAGAAGCGACAGACGTTTGCTTTATCAAACTTACCACATTCTGTCTCAGCAGGTCCAGCTTGTCGCACTTCAACCGGGTAACTTCCTGTCGTAGATTGTCGATGACAACCACAGATTCGTTGCTCGGCGAACTGCCCATTACACCCTGGGAGCCATCCAAGCAGAGGGAGCACGCCTTTGTCGTTGCTTCTGCTGATGACATCGACTCTAAGCCGGTATCGCTGTCAATGTATGCAGCGCCGCCATCCAAATGACCCATCATCGGATCGAGGTCGACACTATTCAAGCTGGAATCATCACTTGTCTCGGACATAGTGGCCATTCCGTTGTTGTTGCCGTTTTGAAGATCTTTCGAGGGATTGCCACCGTTGTTGTTGTTATTGTTGTTATTGCCGGTGGCGATACCACCGCTGCTCAACGGACCACGCGACGTGATGTCTGGCGATGAAGACGTCGAGTCATTTGAGGACTTCTTCGACGAGGACTTTGAACCCGTACGACTGCATGTCTATGAAAGAAAACAAATTATCAACAAAAATTCACACCAAAATCAGGCAGTCCAACTTACATTGAGATTAGGAGTCTCAGTCAGGCTGTTGTCCTTCTTCGACTTGGTATTGACGCAGAACTTGTCAGCGGCATTTCCAGTTAGGTTGCTTGTATCCACACTTTGCGATCGCACCCGCGATATCAGCGCCTTCTTCACGGTGTCAATAAATCGTGTTCCAGCACTGCTGTTGTCCGATTTTGGCGTCTCTGGCGTGGGACTGGCAGTGCAGACAGTCGACATGTCTGCTCCCAGGAAATCTCTTGTCTTCTCTTTCAACTCTTCCACCAAATTCTGCAGAAGCGAGGTTCTTGTGCGAAGTTCCAATTTGGCGAACTTCTCAGCCTTGTAGCAAGCGTTCTCCGCGTTGATTAGCTTCGTCAGAATGAACTCCTTGAATTCCTGACCCTTGCGGAAAACCGCGGGGTTCGGCAGTGTCGGTCCAAAGAAGGGAACATCATCGCGGGCGGTCACACTCACTTTATACCTTGTGTTTGGGGTGTTGGGCTCCAGTGGTTGCACCACAATGAACGCATGCAGAAAGTGGCTAGCTATCATATCGGGAGAGAATGGAGTGTTTGACTCCTGAAACACAATAGCCACGATGTCGTTGCCAATGTGCCGTTTGCGCTGCAACTGCTGCGGATCTCCCTCTGTGTACGGCAACAACGTCGAGACATGGAACATGACTTCACGCTCCTTAAATATGTCATATATGGCTATATCTCCAGTGTGACCATTCTGAATGTCAAGCCCTCCGCGATAGCCCTTGTGATCTTTCAATTTGATTCTCTGTCCAAGTACGTCTAAAAACTCCTCGAACGCCTCCGACGAGTTGTTGTTGCAGAAGAGCTCCTCCTCGGTCGTTTGACCATATCTTTGGTAGAGAACGCCGAATTTGAAGTTCGACACTAGAACATGCTCATCATAGCTGGCAATAAGCTGCGACGCCTTCGAGCACAGCACTGGCATGAAGTTGTCCACGTTGATTTGTCCGTTTAGCAACCTGGCCATCTTGAACGGACTCGGATTCGGACTTAGGCACGACAGTGGGATCAACTCGTGCATAGTGCCCGTTCGAAGTCGGAGAAGTATGCGAACGTGTTCCTGATTGGCAACATTCTCGTTTTTGATCGACAGCAGTACCGGACCCAGCTGATCGTCATGCCCCACCAAGTTCGAGTGATCCCGAGCGACATAGAAACGTCGATAACACTTTGCCGTGTCGTCTGTCTCGAATTTGGCCATCCAGGTACTCTGCGGAAGCACGGGATTGCCACGGGAATCGAATGAACATTCATGGTCGGTGCCATCCATCCAATAGCCGCCATTTGCGGGCAAAATTATCATCGGGTATGGACTGGGCTTGCTGAGAGCGTCTTCCAACAGGCGTTGCGATGCGGGTATTGTCGACACAATCGATGACTGGGATGAAACAGATGATTGTGATTGATAATGATGTCCATTGGATAAGTGTTGCTGCTGGATGCCACTCAGCTGAGGCGATGCTGGAGTTGAGTTCGATTGGGTGCTGATCGAGTGGCGCAGGGTGGAACGAGATCCAGAGTGTTGCAGCCCGTTTGCATGGGGCTCATGTGGTGAGTGTGGATTCGGGACACGTTCATCGTTGCGATTCTAAAAAGAAAAATAGTAAAAATACAATTAAAAACGTACACAAGGTAATAAGCAGAAGTAGAATAATATTTGTCGCTACAACGATCACACCTATATCTACGCACACACCCAATGCAAGGTACGCACAAGTGTGTGGGCATTCTATGAGCTCACAAAACGATCCATCAACGCAATTTTAAGTTTATTACTACCACTCCCACCTCGCCAGACTGACATGACGTCAATTTATGACCGATTTTCGACGTCGCTAAAATAAAAATCACTAGTAGGATGTGCGCTGCGGTGGGAATCCATTTGAAACCCAACTGGCGTACTTCATTATGCAGGAAAATAAATGCAAAAAAAAACAAATGGTACTTGAGCACATCTTGCAAGCCCGGTAATGACAGGAAACGCGAACAGCACAAACGTGGCTAAAGAGATTTTTCTATGACACTATATTCAAGCGGCGCAGTGGCTTAGTGGTAAGTGTGTTGGATTACTAAGCGAAGGGTCCCCGGTTCGAGTCCCGAAAGAGCCAAATTACATCTTAAGGTTTTTTTCCACAGCGCCACCTCTCGCGAACGTCTGACAAACATCCGAGAGTAAAACTATCATGAAAGAGCTTCTCGATTAGTCGTTTGGACTCGGCGTAAAATTGTAGATCCCTTCCATTCGTCCCGAAAAATTGACAACTCACACAAAACGAATGGTTGTGAGGATCCCACAGACCTGTCGAGCCAAAATATTTATTTTATTTAAATAATCGATAGAATTTAGCTTTCGCCAAATAGACTGGTAGCTTACGAGTCTCGAATCTTTGAAAAATCTAGAACCGCCAAGAATTTAAACGTGTTCCCGACGACATAAGAGGTCTGTTCCTTTACTTTTGTAGTACTAATGGCAAAGACTGTCAAAATGCCTGTGGAGGGGATGAATTCTCTCTCAAACTTACGCAAAAGTTAAGGAACGCTTTTGTAGTAATCTGTGCAAACCCACAAATGCAAATATTCCACCCAAATGCTAAATAGAACAACAAATTCAAATCAGCTGTAAATGTTCATGCAACTGACAGATGTTTCAATTCTTACGCAAAGAAATTTGTTGAGTAAAAACTAGTAAGAGGGGAAATATCTTGCTCTCTCGAAGCCGCTCTCTTTTACGAATTTTTTGAGTTAGGGAACGACAGTTGAGTAAAATGCGTAAGAATTCGTAAAAATTCGTAAAATGTAGAAGTAAAGGAACAGACCTAAGGAAGTTTAAACTGTCAAACCAGACTTTGCGTATTCTCTTACCTTGTAAGCAGAGCCCGATGTTCTTTAAAACAAATAAATAAATAAATTAATTTTGCTTCAAGACTTTCTCCCACTACTGTGTGAGGTTCCGCAACAGCTCATAGTGACAATATCTAGTTCAATGGGGTTAAGCATATCGTATCTGTTGTCTTGTAAATGTCAAGTAGCTCTGGTGACTTTCAGTCCATTGTGTGTCATTTGATGAGGAGAAATTTCATCGAACAGAAAATATGTCACTCATCGATAGGTTGGTCAATAGGCGGTGTATGACTTCGACTTTTCTTATCTCGATTACAATATTGTTTAGCTATTAAACAGGTCCACAAACATTTTTTATCTAATGCAAATCAGCCCCAAACGATCTTAAGACTTCCATTAAACATTTAAACATAATAAATATAACTTGCAACATTTGAACGAGTTTAACCGACCCCATCAACAATGTGGTAGAAACATTTTTTAATGCGTAACAAACTTTAATACACTCATCATCCATCGTGTCTCAAGGCCGAAAAGAGGCTAATGCAAGCAATGTACATGCTAATGATGACCACATTAAGATGACGATGAAGAAATGACCTACATCCATTATGTAGGGTTATCCATTTAATTAATTTGCCTCTCTGTTTATAATATGAATTCATAATCAACACTTTGATTGATTGTGGTTGTGTCTTGTCTTCTGATATAACGTAGACGTATATGTGGATGGATAATGGAGGATTGGCGATGGATTTACTATGAGGATATTGCGAACAAGGGGAAAATTGGTGTTTATTACTTAAGATCTATTTCGCTTCGAGTTTTTATAGTTATGAGATTTATTAGAACGAAGTTGTGAGGACATGTGATAATAACCTTGTTATCCATCTTCCTTTTAAGGACGCCGGCCATAAAACTTGAAGTTAATTAAACAATCGGGTGGTTTATTAAGAAATGAACGCCATCAGAATGAACAAATTTGGGGAGACCTTTTTGTATTGACAATTTATCTGTTTCCACCATTTTATTTGGGAAAATATTGCTGAACTTATGTTCAGTTATAAAAAGGTACTAAAACAAAACTGGTTATCATAAAAATATATACGCCACAAATTTTCTATATATTTTAAGGTCTGTTCCCCTACTTTTAGGGCCAATTTCAGCAAAATGTCAGATATTAAGGAGTGGGGATATATTTTCTCAGAAAAAGAGAATACAACCAAAAAGTACAGGAACGAAAGTTTGGGATGACGTTTGTCAAAACCAATTTGCAGACGTTGAAAAACACTTGAGGTCTGTTCCTTTACTTTTGTTGTACAAATGGAAAAGACTGTCAAAATGACAGTGGAGAGAATGAATTCTCTCTCAGGGAGGGAAACTTATGCAAAAGTTAAGGAACGCTTTTGTAGTAACCTGTGAAAAATGACAGATAGTTCATAAATGCCAAATGCCAAATAGAACAACAAATTTAAATGAGCTGTCAATATTAAGGCGACTGACAGTTGTTTCAATTCTTACGCAAAGAAATTGGGGACGTTCAAGTATCTAGTTTAGTCTGACAGCTGATTGACTAAGCGTATGTCAGTTTTGATTGGCCTAGAACTGTGTCAGTACGAAGAATCTAGAAGAAATTCGTGACTGAGTACTAAGTTGACAGTTCGCATATTTGGCTGACGTAGGAAAAGTGACGTTCCCGACCAATCTAGTTTATGCGTTCAGGTTAAATCTATTCCAGACCAACCTAGTCGACTTAAGTTAACTAAGTTTTTGAACGTGCCCATTTGTTGAGTAAAATCTAGTAAGAGGGGAAATATCCGAATTTTTCGAGTTGGGGAACGACAATTGAGTAAAATGCGTAAGAATTTGTAAAAAATCGTAAGATTTAGAAGTAAACAAACAGACCTTTTGTGTCTGCTCTCGAAAAGACGTTTATTTAAGTCAAAAAAATGCCATACAATTTTCTTTGTCAATTAAAACACCAACTTCCCTCAGTGTGCCCCGAACTATTGAGAGAAATAGGAGACCTGCACCAGAATCAACTGCGAAAATAATTAAAGAGTTTACGTTTCAACCATATTTAAATTCCCCCCATCCTTTCGTTTTCAGGGGGAAAATTATAAACCCTTTCCAGATGGCAACAACAAACAGAGGGGCTCTTGCATGTCACATCCCTTTTTTCAGTTTAGAATTTCAGATTTTTGGCAGCATTCCAGAAACTTCCTTGATTTCGGATCGCTATGCTCAGCTCATGCTCCCTATACTTCGCTCCTGAGAATGAAATATCAAATGAAATATACCCCGAGCAAATGCTTTCGTTTTTCTTTCTTTTTTTTCGGGAATACTGTTGATGCGATGTTGATGATGATTCAACTCTGTATCTATGTGCAGAGTGGCAAAGCAGGGCAACAAAAAGCGCACTCCTTGCAGGATGCCAGCAGCAACCGTCATCGCTCCAATCTTTTCAATCTTAATTGAGACTATTATTCCTCAGCTCTGAACGTAAAATAAACGGACAAGCACACAAAACCAAATAGAACAATGCCAGAGATAGTTTCGCAAGTATCTAGCTATAGGGATAAGGAGAACGCTTATTCGTCTATCGAAGCAAACACAATAAACACTCGGCACTCTATTTGAAGGATTTTGAGTGACAACAATTTGCTTTTGGCTAAGGGTGTCCCTTTTCTCTGTGTGTTGACTAACTTTAGAGTACGCAAAATATGCGGGAAAGCATCAAACAGAGCTATACGATGGTGGATCTGGAAATCCATCAACACAGCATACGATACAGAACAACATAAGTGCTACCTTCATCCTTGAGCACAGGATTATCTATATCGGTGCTTGGTTTGTATCGAAATCAAAACCAGGGAGTAACATTGCGATGGTTTCTTTGCGGCGTTACCACCCTCATTACAGCTCCATCATGCCGGGGTTTATTTATTTATGTGCGGCAATGCCCCATTCCCATGCACCAGTAACCAGTTCCAGTGGTATAAGGGTTGAATGAAAATAATTGCGTACCGATGGATGGATGTTGGTTGTATGCATGAAGTGCGCGCTGATGGTGGCAACTTCGATGAGTCATCGTTGTTCTCCCGCATCCTCTCGGTGGTGGCGGTTAGCGCCCCAGCCATAATACAATTCCAAGGGATGAATTGGTGATTCCGATCTCTCTCTAATGGAATTGCCACACAGTGCCCTAAAGGGTTGTCGAGATTGAACTATACCACTAGTGGCAGATTTGATTGAGATATGTTGTTACAATTGCTGACACTTCAGTGGGGGTGAATCACCCTTTGTAAGCAGTCTGCAAGATTTACAGCACGAATTAGCTATTCCAAATAGCGGTCCATAGGAGAACCTCCAATCGAATCAAAAGTGAAAATTTTCACTTTCCAACGCATGTTGACAAGAAATATGACACTTCTAGTATCGAATTCCTATGCTAATTTTGCTCCACTTTGGGAAGGTTCTTTGTACTTCCGAAATGAAGTAAAAGTTTCTATACCAAACAAAGACATGTGGTTTCCTCTCTCCCAGCTTCTTAAGTCTGTCGATATTACTGCGACCATTTGGGTTCCAGTAAGAGGCTGCGGTTTGTAAGCAGCTTATAACCGATTCTGGTCCACTGAACTTGTTTCTCGATTTGATGAACTCGAAGACAAAACTTTCGTTTCTTTCTCTTTCAAATGTGCAAATGCGTCCGCGTCGATCAACAAGTGATTTCAGCGCGAAAAAAGGTCAATTTAAATCTTTGAAGCTCTTTCGATTACACTTCAAGATAAGTTGTAACCTTCAAACCCCAAATACGATTCCCCGTTCACTCATTTTAAATACTAAGTGCTTCGCTGTCTGTTCGTTGTGCGGAAGGGAGCGTGCGCTATAAATTTTGCTGTTTTTCATCAAGGAGTGTAGCTACATATGTTGGAAATTACGACTCCCCCTCATCGGCGACAGAGACGACGATGTTTAAACTTATATTAATGACATACAAGTGGATTTCGATGACATTAATACTGTTGATGGTTAAGGCACAGTGCGCCAACTGAATGATATTCACATAAGCATTTGGAGAGCTTGTTCATGAGTAAGGGCAGACGTTTTTGTACAAAAAAGACAGCTCCTCAAATGTTTTACTGTAATATGTCCTTTGGTATCTTGCTTCAAGTATATGATGACAAGTAAAAGAAGTAAGGTTGTAGAAGATATCCTCGTACATATATAAAAGGGAATGCGGGAGGTGCCCCCATCTTTTGTCGATAATTCTTTCAAGAGGTAACTAAGTTAGCTTCAAAGTGGGGTATTTGTAACTATTTTTAGTTTCCAGGCTCAATTTTACAACCTATCGCATTTTGCATACAAAATTGTGTGGGCATTGTGAACTACAGATAATTGAAGACTTAGGTTAAAAATGATTATGAGTAGGTAAGGATTAGTTGTCATTTTTGACTTTCTCATATACGTAGTATTCATACAAAAATTCGAACTCGAGATTTTAATCAAAACTGACATTACGATGATAGAGGAACTCAATTCTCGCAATTCTGTCCGTCCTTTCCTGAGGTCCACAACGCAAACGGCTGGACGGATTTCTTTCAAACTTCTGATTTGGAGTTTGTGGGCTTACAGTTTGGGGCCACTTATTTTTTGGACGTTAACCCTATTATTTACTGTACCTACTTCACATACAGTGCGACCTCAATAAAAGCAACCCTCGATACGTGCAACTCCTCGATAAAAGCAACTCCTCAAAAAAAGGTGACTCGATAAAGGCAACTATTGTTTCAAGAACTCTTTTTTAACTGTTTTTTTCTTATTGTTTATTTTAAACATAAATTAAGTTATCAGTTTTGGTCTGTTAATCAGTGCAAGTCACGTTTTTTCGATTATTATGAGGTGTTTAACTTTTTTGTCTCATTTTTGGCGCCTTTACAATTTTTTGACTCGATTATTGCAACAAGTTCAATAAAAGCAACTGCCCAAATTTCTATTAGTTGCTTTATTGAGGTCGCACTGTATAATGTTTTTAAACAAGTTTGATTTTTTCGAAAACGGCTCTAACGATTTCAACTAAAATTGATATTTGGGCTAACGTAAGTGAGGTTAACATGACTGCATAAGTGCATACCCAGTTTCTCGCTAAAAAATCAAATAACGGTAATTTTGAAAATTGGACATATCTCAAAATAAGTCAATAAATATGATTTTAACAAAAATTCAGTTTTAAGGTAATATGCTCATTCCTAACATGATAGCAAGCTCAGTTTTTCCCTAAATTATCGTTTAACGGGCTGTTTTGGAAAAATGTCGTTTTTAAGACTTTATTTAATTATGGTTTACTTGAAAATGGCTTTAACGATTTTTTACCAAAATGTATACTTGCGCTACGCTACATGGGGTTAATATGGCTGCATACCCAGTTTTTCGCTAAAAAATCAAATAACAGTAGGTATACTTTTGAAAATTGGCCTTATATCAAAAACGGTTAATACGGATGTTACAAAAATTGATTCTTAAGGTAATAATAACATGATAGCAAGCTCAGTTTTTCTCTAAATTGTCTATAATGGATTTTCGAATAAGGCATATTTTGAGAATTTTATTTCCTTTGGATTATTTACAGGAAAACGGCCCACATAATTTTGACCAAAATGCATACTTGAAGTAAAATTGACGTTTTCAACATTATTGTGACCTTGATTTTCCATTCGAATCACCGGAAACGCTGATTTTGAAAACTGTTCATACCTCGAAAACGCCATTTTCGATTTGGTTAAAACTTTAAAAACCAAGTACAATGCTAACATCTTGAATAATATCTACCCTATACTGAGTTTTTAGCTAAACAGTTGATTAAGCATAGCTAATTTTTTAATTTAACATTGCAATATTTGTTACTATTTTGTACGCATTATTTTCCAAAATCAGCTCTAAAGATTTTGACTTAAGTGCTTATTAACGATAACATACGTATTCTAAATAAAGCCCAGTACTTCGTTTTTCTTAGTAAATGCTAATAAAACTGTAGTGTAAGGATTACCGCACTGCCAGTTAAAATTCAATTAGGTACAACTACGAAAAACTCCTTTTTAAGAAATAACATTAACACACATTTTCTTTTTTCATCTATTTTAAAGAAAAAAATTAACCTTAAAATAATTTCAACCACTTAGAGAGAAATTCAGAAACGCACATTTCATTTGCAACCCCCAAACACGTCCATAGTCAAAAATCTACAATTTATAACTGCCAGTGCAAATTCAAAAACAAATCTCTGAATTCTTACATAATAAATCTATGTCAAGATGTCGGTTTAGGTACATATGTCACAAACCAATCACCAATCTAAAAAATCTTGTTTTAAAGCCTTTAAACAATAATAAAACAAAAATAAATCAACCAAACTTATGATTTGAATGAGAAAGTTTCGTGCGATGCAGTCGTGCACATTTTTTTTAAAGGTGCCTCAACGTCTGGCAAACTCGAGAATATTTGTCTTGAGTCGTTCAGATTCGCCTATAAATTGTAAGTGTCAAAAATAAGCCGCTTGTATTTAAAATTTATCAACTTTAGCGGAATTTACCATTTCCACAAACAATTTTCAACTACCAAAAGCACCCATTCCCTGAGCGATTAACGAAAAAAGCTTTACAATTCTGTAAATTACAAGGAATGTAACCGTACACCAGTTAAGACAACAGTGTTAAGTGATTAATACAAATGTTAGTATAATTATAGACATGATCTGTAAGTCGTTATCGTTATCCGGCTTTCTTTCATCATTTGCCTAATAGCTCGAGCTTCTTTTCAAAAATTAAATATGCACTGGCACTCGTTTACGAATTCATGAAAGAAACTTTTATAAATATAGCATAAGCAACCTTTTACCATATCACATATACCTACTACATCCATTATAATTGTTCCACCATTCCAGGGGAGGGAAACAAAGTTTTCTCCAACTTTGGTGCGGTGACCCAAATCTCCGCCTTTTATCTATCAATATCTGCCAGTTATCGGGAGTTATGATTAATGGGTCTGTTTGTATCGGTTTTCTAATATATATTTTGGCTGCTCAAAAGATTTATCACAGATATGCGTCTTCAGCCACTTAACCAAATGACTGGGCCGAATAAAACGGCCGAGAGAACACAGACTGTAGTGATTCCTTCATTGGCATTCCATTTGGGCTATAACTTGTCGCCGCAAACGCAATGGATTCTGAGCTGTGAGCTCTAATGTATGCGAGCAGCAGCAGGAAGACAGTTTTACAGCATGCAGTGCTAAAATTAGCCAATTGCCTGTCGTCCCAACGCGCACCAGTGTATGGTATCAGTGAGAGCGAGAGATTTTCCAAAGAATTTTCTTTTCCTATTTTTAGACGGCTACAAAAAAAATAAAAACTCTGAACAAACGGCGACAACTTTTCTCCGAACTAACAGCATACCAAAGTGCAATCGGGTATTTTGCGTTTTTATCGATGCTCGCGCTATGTGAAACGATGATGATTTTTTCAATTAAATTCAAGGAAGCCTGCCGTAAATTGTAATCAACGACGATTCCAACAATTTTAACCGCTCAAGTGTGTTGCGCAATTATGACACTTTGCGGTATATATAGTTGTTGCGGACTCAATTTAAAATACTTGCGCCTGGTTAGCAGTTGCATTGCAAGAGAATGACCAAGAAGTGTTACAATTTTGTGCGGTTACTTAACTAACTAATCAGAATCTGGTGTAATGGATCATCTGAGGCTCTGTGGCGTCTCGCGAGTGGGTCTGCCATAACAGAAGGTGGACACAATTTATGGCAAATTAATTGAGTTGCTACCATTCACTTAAGCATAATCACGTAATCTTATGGCCTGTAAATGGAAACCAGTTGTGTGGTAGATGCTAAGCAAACTAGGTTTCTGTAAATGGACTGCGCTTCGGATTAGTCACGCTCGGAATGTGTGAAAAAATGTTCTAGGATTATGACTGATGTCAATTTAGATATGCAAATTTAGTTTATACAGGTCGTGGTTTAAGAAAATTGGGCCTGGTAAGTCACAAGACAAACACCTTCTGTTTATGGTGGTGGAGGCTCTGGAGACTGGTTTTTTACTTCGATTTTGAGACTATTATTGAATCGGCCCTAGCGAGGTATCCGTCGGGACGGAAAATGCTTCGCAACGCATACTCAAATGCAAACCGTAAGCAACTTCCGCTACCAATTTCTGTCGGAAGATATAGGAACCTAGCTGTCAAAAATTGAAGAAAAAAATGCACTTCATCGCACTTCAACGTAATTCGCCGATATGCGTTACAAAATGTCGGAGAAATATTCCCAACAGATGTTCCGAAGAATACCTCTATTTTCGCACAAGACTGCCCCATACTTACAGTTCCCCACTTCACATCGATCGCAAATTGAAAGGCCCAGGGAATTTGTATCTTCTGTTGACCTTACATGCCCTATTAAATTCGAAACACAAGTTAAACGTATACCAAGCAACAGTAAACAACGTTTCGTAATATACCGCTGTCCTAATGAAAAGGCCTCGACAAATTACCATACACCTATAATCTTCGGTTAAGCCAAACGTAGAAAATTGATTGCCAAACCTAGAAGCTGAGGTTCTTCTCTCATTCCCAGTGGATGGGCTGTGGAAATTAGCGAATGATAAATGGGTTTGTGTGAACTCTGCAGTTCCTCACACCGGAAGGTGAAGATACTCTTGGCTCTTGGGTTGTTGCTTTGCGTGTTGCCACTGTGTTCACTAGTCCGCAAAATCAGACCGGTGTTTTTTTCCCACATTTTCCAAAAGAATTTACGTTCTATTCCCATACATTTGGTTGCGCGAATATTAACGAAGAAGCACTTGATAAGACTTCGAGATATGTGATGTTCCCTTCTTTACCTACTGGCGGGAAGTTGTTAATCCCTTTTTCACTTTACCGCCGTTCTAGGAACAGAATAAATTTTGTATTCTTCATGTTTCGGTCTAGTGGGTTATTCTCACCGAATATACCTTTACAAATATCTTCCCTCTGGTTAAGGTAGTTAACCAGATACGATGGCAATTTGCCCTCCCTACAGCATATAAAGTCAAAGCCAACTCCTTTGTCTTCGTTTTGGAAACATCATTAAACGCAAAACCGTAACGCATAATGCTGGTGGAACTGTCAAGAGTTATGTTTTCTGCATGAACTCCTCCCACTACTACCAACTATAAACAAGTCGACTTTGAAACACGGCTCGGGGCTCATCATTGGATGAGTATGTGTGCCCCTGTTGGCACCTTGAAGACGTCAAGTCGAGCATAAACATGCACGCAACCATAGTCAAGGTAAAAGGGCTGCAATTTGAGACGAACTATCTGCTGGAAGGTTCTCAACTGTCATTTCTTCTCTTATCAGAGTTATACAGAGCGACAATCAACTGACATGCCAGTTAATTACAATATTCGTCTTGATGATGATGGTACCTACTTTTATACGAACTTCCTGTAGACGTTTTGAAAATCGCTCACTTGTGACTCCCTTCTAGAGACGAGAAACATCGAAGTGAAATTTGAGACGGAGCTGAGTTGTTCCCTTGTGTGATGGGTTTAGAGTTTCAAGGAATTTTATGAAGCAGGTAATTCGTCTGATGTATCGATAATCGAAAGCGATTGGATTAAGTAATAATTTCATTGCACGCACAGTAAGAAGCGTTCAGTTTTTGTCTTTAAGAGAACACCAATAAATTATTTTATTTATTTCATTGAGACCAATACCTCCAATCGATAACAAACGATTTCAATTTTGCAGTCGATAACCTAAAAAAGAAATAACTTTCTATTAGCAGAAGATTGTGACAAGCAATGTCAGTACAGACACACAGCCAAGTTAATGACGTACTTCTCTGAACGCCTCATTCAAATAAGTGCATTTCGTTTTGCAATGGACGCTGGCGCAACCAAAATCGATCTGTTTGTGTTGACAGTTGGTTCATAATCGAAATCTATTTAAAAGCAAAAGTATGCAATAAATATCTTCTCATTCGTTTTGCATTATCTCCTGTGCCCTATCTAATCAATAAAATGTACTTCCGATCACCTGACCAAACACACGCAGAACAAACAACTGACGCGTCCAATATGTCAGACCGCAAGTCTCTTCGTATCCGGCGATTCACATTCACATTCACGTCCATGTGTGGCTTTTTAATTAAGCTACGCATCTGTTTTATTGTCATGAATTCAATAATACGTATATACACAAGAATAAAGAAAACACAGGTGTGGCGCAGCAACCCAACGGGATGACAATGTAAAACCCCGAGGAACAAATTTCAACCCCAGGTGAATGAATATTGAGCGGCTGGCACGAGGGTAATTATTATGTATTCCTCTTTCTTTCAGTTGGAATTGGAATCGATATCCCCTGTCCATGTAACCGTACATATATATTTGGGCAGTCAATTTTTGGGATGACTCATCGAGGGAATCTCTCTCAATGTCAGCTGTTTTACCGATGACAGGTGCGTAAAGCCATAACATTGATCGAACAGTTTCCGTCGCATTTATCCGAAGGTGAAGTCATGGATCTGACTAAATTAGATCGTTTCATTGGTATATGGTTGAGATTAAGGACTGATGTAGAGTAAAATATGACCATTTTTGAGTGACTATACTAAAAAGCTTTGGTATAGTTCACACAAATCGGATTGAATAAATTTGGAGCGAAATATTTTTCTGTCTGGGCGGTAATTATTATTTTTATCCATTTCTCGGTTCAAATATAGACAGGTTGTCTTATAAACAAGATATTTCGGCATTTTTGGAGCCAGCCCAGTAAGTAACTGGTGTTTGGATGAGTAACACTGTGTCAGTGGTCGTAAATTGATTGGCTGTCAACATTTTGGGCTATAAATTAGCATTACCCGAGGCAAGTGCGCCTCCTTTTATGACACTAGCTTAATATATAGTACCATAAGCATTGACCCTTGAGTCCAATAGGGATATTTGCAGGAAATAAATAAATATAGAAATCAGAAGATGACATTATTAGTTCCATCTGTCAGATCTAAAAATTTACGACTGACGCTTCTGGCAAGCCAATTCCCTCCCCTCAAAATCTTCGACATATTGACATAGCAGACGTTGTATTCTACTGTCAAAAAGCGTGAATTATTAGGTCTGTTCCTTTACTTTTTTAGAAAAGACTGTCAAAATGACAGTGGAGGGGATGAATTCTCTCACAGAGCGGGAAACTTACGCAAAAGTTAAGGAACGCTTTTGTAGTAAGAGTAACCTGTGAAAAATGACAGATAGTTCATAAGTAAATTCAAATCAGCTGTCAATTTTCAGGCAACTGACAATTGTTTCAATTCTTACGCAAAGAAATTTGTTGGGTAAAAGTTAGTAAGAGGAGAAATATCTTGCTCTCTCTAAGCCGCTGTCTTTTACCAATTTTTCGAGTTGAGGAACGACAATTGAGTAAAATTCGTAGGATTTAAAAGTTATTGAGAACAATTATTAAAACGCAGTACATCTTCTATTATATTAAATTATAATTCATAACCTTTTAGCGAGAGCTCAAGGGAAAAAGGAAAAGCAATTCTCTCAGGTTAATTCAGAAACGTGGTACAGTACAATTTTTTGGTGAAGACGTCAAAGTGACAACTGCTTGTCAATATTTATGGTGTGTGGGTTGCCAACTATCATCGATCTTCAACAAAGTAAAGGAACAGACCTATTGACATAGATGACGTTTCGTGTAGTATTCTACTGTCAAAAAGCGTAAGTTGCAGTTTCGAATGTCAGAATTATTTACACTCCCAACTAATCAACAAATCGATACCAAAAACTACACACAAAATAATACAAAATTTGTCAGCTTAATAAACTTGGCATTTGTCCATATTCTCATCTCCCTTCCCAAAAAAAAAACCTTTGGCAACAAAATCTCACTCAACGCCAAGCCATAGGTATTGACATAATTGAATTAGAATATATCCAATGACAGCGAGCCCCACTTTAGTTTCAACACACTAGAACCATACACATCGCAGTCTCAGTCTGAAATTTATTCGCTTAGGGCTGTTTACGTCAGGCGTTATTATAATGTGTATACAATTTGGGAACACCATTAGCGTTTCCCATTAATTACCCCAGGAATCGTCAAGGACTTTTGCTCCGATGGGGGATCATTACAAATGTATATACACAACATTCATGCTAATGAAAACAACTCCCGACATTCGAATTAATTGTGTCAATCCAATAGTCGATTTGTTTTCGACAATGAAACCAGGCTAATGTATTCCACCAGCCGACATGGCATATGCATTGCAAACATTCTCTACCCCTACACAAGGCTTTTAATTGAATGCCAATAGGGGCGTTGTCAATTATATAATTCATTTGAGTCTTTTATTTACAACCACCCACGAAGGGTTGGTCGCAATTTCAGAATCACAATCTCTATTCACTGAATTAAATGAAATTGAATTGTAATGAGCCATAAAGCCTACAGTAATAACTTGTCTGTCGCCTTGAAGAGGCAGCAAATCAAAGCAATAATAAAAGTTGGCCACTCTGCCACTCCCAAGTGTGGTTTCAGGCAACAGCGAACTGTTACCGAGGTCAGTGTGCGAAACATGCATCCTTTGTTGTCCTTGACGTCGGTTTACAGCACTTGCGTGACCACGACCATTCATTTGCATCAGTAGGTATTATATTCATAATCCACACGCAAGGTGGGAATTATTAAGGGTGGCACCGGCATGAACCCGCGCAACACTGGCGCCACACTATATATTTTTGTCTGGAAACTGGAAGGTATACGCGCGTCATTTTACATGGAATTTCAATAGAAAATTTGTCTCTCCCTATTCCACTCCCTTCAAATGTCTGATTAATTAGCGGGGCAAGTCCAAAGTTGCGCATCGCCAAACTACCGTGGCACACAAAGCATAAACGCAACCCAGAGTGTCAGGTTCCATACACAAATGACATCACTCACAATCGCATTTGCCGATGGGGCAGTAGAGCACCACCACCGCTTCAAGGGCTGCCGATATACATAGCCATTATGAGTTGGGCTACCACAATGGGTATACAAGAAACCCGATAGCAATGAATCAAACACGCGTCTCTAGACAAACTGGTTACTAGTGACGTCTGTGCCACACTACTGATGGCGTATAATAATGTTTTAACAAATTGCTGGCGATGCGTGTAACCCTACCCGCTCGGCATTGGCCTGAAACACTACCTTAGATTATTTAGACCGTAAACGATCTTCACTCGTTCAAACCTTGAAGCGAAAACTGAAAACCCCTTCTAAATGCAAATGGCCAATAAAAGCAATCGTTGTTCTCGGGAAGAGAACTGCGACATACGATCCGTTTCGTGATCTACCAGGTAAATCGTGCAATTGTCCGTCGATCGTTTAGAACGGATATGCTAATAAAACTCTCAAAACGTTTTTACGTATAAATCGACAATCAGTATCGCTCTTTGTCTTTGTGAGTGTTGCCGGCAGTTCCCACTGTGGAGATTTATTTTGCAACTTCATGCGGTTTCCAGCTTAAAATGTCAGTAAACCTTTTCGGCGGGACAGTCCGAAGCGAATAGGAGGTTGGAGTTGGAGGGAGGACGGTGTGGTTCTTGGAATTTTTGTTCGATCCATGTCGCGCACACAAATACAAAACACTCTACTCCACTGTGATGAAGTCATTATTATTTTTTTTTAAACTCACATCTACGTTGTTGCTCTCTTTTGCGTTGAAATTAATGCTTTATTGGTTAATAGTTCGTGAGGTTCAACATTTCGAGAGATTGTATGGTTTTTTTAATTCGACAGCAGTGCCATTACCAATTAAATTAAGTTTAATTATTCCCTGATTTTCCGGTGCCGATTTATGAATGGTTGGGCATCAGTGTTGACCTTCGTGTTCGGTCAGTTAAATATATAAACCGATTATTTATGTACAGGCGTTTTCGTACCTTGAACTCTAGCTATTTATGTTTCGAAAGGATAAACTAACAGAAAAGAAAAATCGAATAATAATCGTTCGGGTTTCTCAATCAAGGGGCAAATGTGTGCCTAGTGTGAACTGCAAATTGATTTATAACAGGAGAATTGACATTTGGAAGCACATTGAAAAACCAAAGTCACGGTCGTGGACGTAAAGTTTAATAGATCGTTTAGCTTAATGTTTATGACAGTTGTGGGAAGCGCAATTAAAACAGTGGCTGCGGGATTGTTTGCCTATGAAAAATGTAAGCGCTTGATTTTTGAACAGAAGGAGAAACGGAAACAGCGTCCCTGTCATATTGTTACCTATAACGCGTATATTTGAACATCGCTCTAATGTAGGACTCTTATTCTCGTTGTCACTTGTCGCAAAATGTATAATATTTCGTTTTCAAATCGGGCTTAGAAGCTTTCTTGGGACACGATTTGAAATGTCATTGAACACCGAATGAATGAAATATCTCCTTAATTGGCATTTGAGAAATTTGACATCTGACAGTTAAGGCACTCTATCAAAAAAACCACAGACTTTATTTTGTGACCAAGTTTATCAATATTTATTTCTTTAACTCAAATTTTACACAATATTTCGAAGAGCTGTCAGATTTTGTAACATCTAAATGTCAACTAACTTCTTTAAGAAAAGACTTTTCCACTTTTAACTGGGCAATCAAAAGAAGATGAATGCTGTCAGACCGAGAAAATTGGAAATTTGACATCTGACAGTTACAGCACTCTGTCAAAAAAATAACACGCTTGATTTTGTGACCAAGTTTATCAAAATTTATTTCTTTAACTCAAATTTCACACAATATTTCGAAGAGCTGTCAAATCTTGACACATCTAAATGTCAAATAACTACTCTAAGAAAAGACTTTTCAGCTTTAAACTGGCCAATTAAAAGGCTGGTTGAAGGGTTGTGATGCGTTTTATGAGAACACAAGCGTTCTCACTTAGCCTCTCACAATCAACTCCTACTCTCACCTCCACGTTGGTGACTGGTGGGTGCCTAGTACCTCGACTGGAGATTGGGTAACCAACCCCTTTGGAAGGTCGCTGGTGGCAGCAGACGAGAGAGGGGGGGAGGGAGTGTTTTCTCACTAAGGCACTTCCTCTTGTTCCAGACGGCAGCGGAGGAATTCTCTAGATGGAATCAACGGTGGCGTCTACAGTTCCAGTCAGGCCGAACTATTTAGTGTAACCCCTATATGGGCTGCTTCGACATATTCGAATACCAGGTCTATAGGGATTTCCAATACTGAGCCAGGGTGTTGGAGAAGAGTTGGTGGCGGATGAACCCTTAATGGGCCAACGGCAGCGCTCACATCCCAAAGTGGGTTACTGGCACCGGAATAACCGGCCTGCTGTCCTAGGGTAAAAACAAGGGCCTGGCCCTCCAGGTTGGGGGTTGTGCCGTCGGGGTAACTTCCCGACCACGGAAAAAAGTACTAGTTATGAGAGAGACACGAGGAGCCTCGGATATTGAATTCCCTCAAACGGCAACTAGACCCGGAACGTCAACGGACAACGACATGAGAGTATGCACCTGGAACGTGCGGACGCTGTATACCCCAGGTGCTACTCAAAAACTTGAGTCTGTCCTCACGCGGTACAAGGCAGACATTACCGCGATCCAGGAGATACGATGGATAGGATCAGGTATGATGAAAAGGAAAAATTGCGACATTTATTACAGCTGCCATAAAAGATTGCATGTATTAGGATGCGGATTCGTCGTGGGAAATCGGCTTAGGACAAAAGTTATTGACTTTAAGCCGATTAGTGATCGCCTGGCTGTGATCCGCATCAAAGCTACTTTCCAAAACATAAGCCTAATATGTGCACACGCCCCTACCGACGAGGCTGAAGACCCCATCAAGGAGGAGTTTTATGACCTCCTGGATGGAGCCTACGGAGCCTGTCCGGAGTACGATGTAAAAGTTGTACTCGGGGACTTCAATGCTAAAATCGGAAAGGAGAACATCTTTGGCGGGTTAGTTGGTAAGCACAGAATCCACGAAACGACAACAGACAACGGCTACCGACTAATCGATTTTGCAGCAGCTCGTAATACGGTGATAAGTAGCACTAGGTTTCCAAGGCTAAGGATCCACACAGCAACCTGGCGCTCTCCAGACGGTCGAACCGCCAACCAAATCGACCATGTGCTAATCGATGCGAGGCACGCATCCAACATCCTCAACGTGCACACATATCGAGGGGCAAATGTCGACTCTGACCATTTTCTTGTCGCGGCAAAATTCAGAGCTCGACTGTCCAACGAGAAGAAGCTGCGAACCGCCCAGAAGAAGAAATTCGACGTTGGACGCCTTAGCACACCTGGAGTAGCCAGAGTCTACAGAGAGCGCCTGAGTGAGAAACTCTCCATTGTGCATTCACCCACCACAGACGCCAACAACCAGTGGTCCCAGTATCGCGACATCATCAAGGAGGTAGCCGAAACTACTATAGGGTACCAGCCACCCCAGAGAAAAAGCCCGTGGTATGATGATGAGTGCGTTCGTCGGAAAAAGGTGACAGAAGATGCACATATGAAGACGCTGCAGCGCAAAACAAGGGCAGCGAGGGAAGAGTATCGAACCAGGAGGAGGGAGGAGAAGAAAATCCTGCGTCGAAAGAAGAGGGC
The DNA here is from genome assembly GCA_936431705.1 of Cheilosia pagana. NCBI lineage: Eukaryota > Metazoa > Arthropoda > Insecta > Diptera > Syrphidae > Cheilosia > Cheilosia pagana. The sequence continues at coordinate 50,589,639 of OW386170.1, read as the reverse complement.
CTACGCAGTCTCCCAGCTCAAGGAGATCGAAGAGTCTCGCGATCGAAACAACATCCGGAGGTTTTACAAGAAAGCCAAGCAACTGGCTGCTGGCTTCAAGACCGGAACGCAGGCTCTTCGAAACAGCGAAGGAAATCTAGTCACCGAAGCGCAGGGAATAGTAGATGTGTTTAAGCAGCACTTCCAGGAGCTGCTAAATAGGCACGATGTAGAGAGAGTGATAGGGCAAGAAGAGAACCCACGTCCAGTCAATGAAGAACCAGTTCCACCACCCGGTATAGAAGAAGTGCCCTTAGCTATAAAAAAGCTTAAGAACAACAAGGCCGCGGGCTCTGATGGCTTACTAGCGGAGCTCTTCAAATACGGAGGTGATGTTTTGGTAGGGTGCATGCACCGAATCATCAAACAAGTATGGGTGGAAGAAAACATGCCCGATGACTGCACTATCAGCTCTATATGTCCCATCTACAAAAAAGGCGATCCTATGTCTTGCAAGAACTATCGAGGCATATCCCTGCTTAATGTCGATGACAAGATCCTATCCAACGTACTGTATGAACGTCTAAAACCGTTCTGCAACACACTAATCGGCACGTACCTACCAGTGTGGCTTCCGCTTCCGACCGGGCAGATCGACTATACCTAGACCAAATCTTCACACTGAGGCAAATCCTGGAAAAGACCAACGAAATTCAAGTCGAAACTCACCACCTATTCATCGATTTCAAAGTCGCGTATGATAGCATACATCGTCAGGAGCTCTATATGGCGATGGCCGAATTCGGGATCCCGGCAAAACTGATCCAGCTGTGTCGCGTTACGCTGGAAAACACGCGCTGCTATGTGCAATTTGGAAATAGCTCCTCCGAATTATTTCAAACTTGCACCGGATTTCGGCAAGGAGATGCGCTATCATGTGACTTCTTCAATCTCGTGCTGGAGCAGATAGTGCGCAGGGCAGGTGTCAACACGGAAGGCACTATCTTCAACAGATCCGTACAGCTACTGGGGTATGCGGACGATATCGACATCATCGGTCGCTCCCAGCGTGCCGTGATAGAGGCTTTTACGGCGATTGAAGAACAGGCGAAATTTGTTGGCCTTGAAGTAAACGAGGACAAGACTAAGTACATGCTATCAACAAACAAACAAGCATCTGTCCACCGCCTAGGACAAAACGTCACTGTTGATAGCAAAAATTTCGAGGTAGTTAGGGAGTTTACCTACCTCGGAGTAAACATAAACTCCACGAATGACACCATAGTGGAGATCCGGCGAAGAATTACCCTAGGAAACCGCTGCTACTTCGGTTTGGCAAAGCAATTGGGTTCAAAACTCCTAACTCGAAGGACGAAATGTACGCTTTACAAAACACTCATCCTGCCAGTTCTGCTTTATGGCGCCGAGTGCTGGACGATAAGCAGGAAGGGAGAGCTGATACTGGGCTCCTTCGAAAGAAAAATTCTTCGACGGATTTTTGGTCCTGTGTGCGAGGAGGGCGAATGGAGGAGAAGATACAACCGCGAACTCTATGAGCTGTACCAAGATGTGGATGTAGTCCAAAAAGCCGAAATACGTCGACTACATTGGCTCGGCCACATCGAGCGAATGGATAATAATGCTCCAGCTAAGAGGATCTTCGAATCCCAGCCCCCAGGTTCGAGACGACAAGGAAGACCGAACCTCCGGTTCAAAGACCAAGCCATCGCGGATGCCAGAGCGCTTGGTCTGGAAAATTGGAAGCAGCGTGCCCGGGATCGCAGAGGATGGAAGGCTGCAGTGTCTCAGGCAGAGACTCTCCACGGGTCGGGAGCCCGTTAAGTAAGTAAGTAGTAATTAAAAGATGATGAGTGCTGTCAGATCAAGAAAATTGGATATCCATATGCCTAGAAGAATCAAACTAACAATTGCTATGTGAATTGAATGAAATTTTGACTTTAAATATGCCAAACCCACATGTAACATGTGCCGAACTCCTTGTAAAGCGAAATCGAATGACAAGTATATGACATGTCGCTGAAGGCTACCACAACTTAAGAATCAGAAAGCCAAGAAGAAAAGCAAAATTAATAACTTCGCAGATCAGCCGCAGCGAAAGTGGCGTACTGCGCCTAGAACCAAATAGAAGCGCCTTCCTGATTGGCTGACACACAAATTCATCGCAGCTTTCAAGTCAGTCGACAATTGAACATTAATTTAATGTGCTGTAGGGATTTTTGGATTTTGTTATGTTCCATCACTGTCATTAAACCGACAGCAGCTAACAGAAAAGGGTGAAACAAACACAATTTTTAAACAAGCCACAAGTTAATTCAATAAAAATGTGTACTGTCAGTTAACAAAAGAGTGTCTCGCGTTTTTATTTCCAGCATGACTGGTGTAAGAACCTTCCAAAGCATAAAACATCTAAACGTAGTAGAGAATTTATGTGGTTTCTGTTCTGCACAACATTCACGATCGAAAACGAACCAAACATCATGACATATGGATCACATGAGTCCCAATCCCAACCGTAACCGTAACTCAAAGTCGATCACTATCCAGATTTACGAGCCCACCTTTCTGCCTCCAAACAAAATGACGTCGCCAGCGATAAATCTCTAGATATTCCCACTTTGGCAAACCGATGAATCACAAAAAATAGCGTTGACTCTAAGCAGCCATTATTAACAAGTTTTACAGAGTGTAACAGCATTTTATTGCCCACGCTTTGTTTAATAAACTTACATACAAATTCCAATTAAACAGATTACACAAACTAGTATTTGAGTTTTTTTTTTTAATTAAATTAACCAGCCTGCACAATGATCAGCCCTAAAGAGGCCTACGCAAAGTAAGACTACTGTCAATAGCAGAGCAATTCAAATTGTTTAAATATTTGTGCTTGCGGCAGATAGCACTTTGCATTTCTCCAGACGATAAATCTGGGCAAGAGCGTCAGCACATTCCAAAAAATATTGTTTTCTATTCAAACTCAATACAGATATGGCGAAATATTGTTATAATTCCCATAAACTTGGCACAAGCTGTCAAAAATGTTATTCAAAGTATATTCATCTTTTTAGTTTTTGCAATCCGTCGCCGTCAAGCGGCTGTCATAAATTGACTCTAGCGGCCGCTGTTACGTCAAACTGACAGCCACTCACTAATCGTATGCATAAAGTGTGTATTTATACAAAATTTTAAGGTCACCACGACGGCGTTGAAGATGAAAAGTGAAAAACCTCCAACTGGTTACAGAAACAGAGTTACGATGACAGGGTATCCAGTGGCAGAAACAACAGCAGCACAACAGCAACTGCGCAAGCGCGCAACTTTCTTTTTCAGACTCTTTCACTTTGAAGGCGATACTTAGCCAACAGGTAGATATCGGTTGCAACTACGCTCGCACAGATACTCGTGTTGTAAAATGAAAGCACAGATGTGTACAGTATTTCTCTGGCTTAATCGATGAGTAATTGGCATTTTTTTTTTACATGGTGTTTGGTTTCCCCGAGAGTATGTGGCAACCTTCAGAATGAAAGCCAAGGCAACCATAGCCACCAACGTTATTTCTGTCAGTGGGTCAGAGACTTGGAAATTATCTACCTTTTGTTCTTTCCTCATTGTTTTCAATTGATTTCTGTGATTAGTGATTTTCAGCCAACGCAACATACTGGTATATATTTTACTCTTTGTAACGGGAATGACCAAGGTAGGTGCGCGCGCGTACTACACGAAGTGGGTCTTAATGAGGAAACAACGACCGCAAGACACATGAAATGGTATTTCTCAAAAATCAAATTAAACTTCAGACCGGGCGTAGGGACGCGAGAAGGCGGGAGTTTTCTATGTTAAGTGCTACAAAGCCCACGTCGTCGTTTTTAGACGGATTTTGATTGCTACATGAGAAGTTAATTGTTGTGTGTGCACCCGAGTGTTGCAGAGAAGTCAGTAGGTAATGGCATGGAGTACGTTATGGGAACTGTTTTCCATAACAATTGCCCTATCAATCGTTTAACGTTTGGAACTCTGTCAAAAGTTGAACTTTCATTCATTAGTCGTGCATATTTCATGAGTTGGATTTGGGAAAATCATATAAAATGCTCCAAATGTATGAGATGTCAGTGCGTGATCAAACTCACGAATTAATATTGCGTGCGCCGTGCATTCAGGTATAGTCAGAGCGACGTGCGATTTCACAGGTTATATCCACCGATCTTTTAATAAAACAAAAAATCCATGGCATATTGCCAGACATTCTTACACAAATGACCACCTATCATGATTAAATAGCTCAATGATGTTTATGCTATAAATCAGAAATTATATCACACAAACGATTTAAGTCGAAAAAAATTAAAATTTATTGACCGTAACCCTGCGTCATGTTGTATCGACTGATGTGAATAGATCAAAGGAGTTCATTCTTAGTATTTTGCTAAAAATAGCGTATTCTCTATTGTTATACTGAACTCTTAGAATTCGGAATTTAAACATGATGATACTGAGCAGTTTAATTAATGCAGTCGAAGAATAGCTTTGGAGTTGAGCTTTGTGGGAATTTCCCAGAATATAAATTGGAAACAAAATGAACTGTAATCATTATAAACAAATGCTTTGCATTTCTGAGTAAAAAACAGTCAACAGAAGTCTATAAAATTGAAGTTTCTATTTCCACAATGTTTCGTATCTGCCGCAAATGCTTCAAATTGACAGAACTGTGATTGCATTTTTTCGAAAATGTTGAATTTAAAAGACGTTAGGTATGAACTTTGATTTGGACTGCATTTGCAACATTACGCACGCGCATTTTTATGCGATCTGACAGAGAGAGAGAGAGATCACAAATCAGATGCGTAATCATTATATTAATACGTTGACATCAAAAGTTTCCGTACACTTTTTAAGTATTTATCATAAAATGAGGAGAATCAAACTTATATCATTCGAAAGGTACTGTGCCATAGATGTGCAGAAACAAAAAATCGTAGGTATATGTCGCCATTAAGACTGGTAAAATGAAGTTAAGAATTTCCCATACAAAATGCTTAGCAGTTTATCGAAAGCATTCAACTTGTCGCCGTCATGTTTCCATAGTAACGAATTTAATCATCTTGGATTAGAACCTGTTGGAGAGTCTTTCGTTACTTTATCTACAGACAAAATTGGTTGTATTTCGACCACGGGCGGTACTATAAATAAAAATAAAATAAATATTTTGGCGCGACAGGTCTATGGGACCCAAGGCCTAGCTTCTCGCAACCATTCGCTTTGTGTGGGTTTTCAATTATTGGGACGTATGGAAGAGATCTACAATTTTACGCCGAGTCCAAACGGCTAATTGAGAAGCTCATTCATGACAGTTTTACTCTTGGATGTTTGTCAGACGTTCGCGAGAGGTGGCGCAGTGGAAAAAAAACCTTAAGATGTAATTTGGCCCTCTCGGGATTCGAACCTGAGCCCCTCGCTTAGTAGCCCAACACACTACCACTAAGCCACTGCGCCGACTCGGTACTAGTAGTAGACGGGCGGTACTAGTATACGTAAAACACAAGTTTCGGGGACCAACATTTTTGAAATCACATGAAAATGATTCCATCACTGCTTAAAAACAAGTCCAATGAGAGTGGTAGTTGATTTCAGTCAACAATTCATCAATCATATATGTAATATGAAACAAATAAATATTTGGTCCGTTCATAACTTTCGGAAGCCATTTTCTTTTATAGGAAAGCGAAATTCTGCAGGCCATCGCTATAAAAATACCAACAAGCAGAGCTTTCCCATAATTCCTATACCACGCACCCAAGTTTCGTGTGAGGTAGAGCTGCTGTAGATGGCTATTTCGTATTGGGCATCCCATTCATCGACAGCGAATTCATACAAATCAAACGTAAATACAAGTTTATTCAATTTCGCCATAAATACTTGCAGACTTTCAGGCTGATACCCTCAGGAAAAATATCAGTTCTTGCGTGTGACGAGAACAAGTTTATTATGAATTTCATTTCATAACTAATTGTATAGAAGGACTAAACAAAATTGGCTCAAATACTTTAAATACTTACTGGCACTTAAGCAACTAGTAAATTCCCAAGCTATCGCGCTTGTTTTACGAAACAAGTCACGCCCTACATGAACACGAGTTCCAAACAATCAAAACTCACAGTCGTTGCTGTTGTAATTTCAGATTAGTCCCCATGAGAACCCTAGTTTCAGTTTTCCAATTCTAACCATCAAATTGCCGTCATAATCCCACACAATTATATTCTTTGGAAATAGTTTTCCCCCAACTTGCTGCAATCAGGGAGGTTCACTGTTATACCCAGCCACTTTATGGTGTATTACTTTTTTTATTCCCGTCAAAATTCATCAAAACTTTACAATCCAATTATTTTAACTCACAACAAAAGACCAACTCAAACTGCAAACCTAATTAGATGAGGAAAATAATAATTATTCACACCTCAAAATTTACTGACTATAAAAAGTGCACTCAAAGAGCAATAACCGCCGCATTTCGAGAGCAAAAAAAAATACATACGTCCATCTATCCCAATGGCAAAAAAGAGAAATTTTCGAAATCACTCTTTCAACACTTCCAGTTGAAAGGTTCTGACTCAACCCACGCTATTGGTCAACAAACACCACGACACAGAGGCACAAAACTGCTGCAATATGTACAGTCGACTTTCGAGCAATAAATTCATACCTCGCGGTATGGATGGATTCCACATCGCTCATGACCTACTTCAACACTTCAACAAAATGTCCACATCTTCAACTTTTCGAATCGCACACCTGTTTCGAATAAATCTGTTCTTTTCATGATTAAAGGAAATTTTCCATCACTGACACCCGCTGATTGGTATCTCGATATATATCGATATACCTCGATTGTTTAGGATTTCTTGTATAAATAAATAAAAATAAAAATAAAAATTCCTATCCTACAACGAGCTACTAATATCTGTCAGCGATAAATTGTATTTTGTTAATGCGTGCTGGGCTTATGTCAACAAACTTTTGATAGCCCGCCAGAGGGTGATAGACTCGCGAATATTTTCGATTGTTTAGATAGTGCGATGATAATCGAATGCAAATGTGAACTGCTAACCAAAACAACGTCGACCGACACCAACCATAATGGCGACTGTGTCGTGATGATGAGCGTTGTATAAATAATCTATTCCGATTGGCAATTTGCTGGCCAACACAGAGAAAAGGTTTTTATTTTCTTCTGTTTTTGCTGGTATAGATTAATGAAGGTTGCGAAAATGATGTGCCCCCCTTGGGCCATGTTTCGTTGTACTTGATGGAGGATTGTGCTTAGGCGAATGGAAGTCTGATGCTTATGAAAAGGGACCATTTCCCATGCCGGTGTAGTCGTCCCTGCGTTTGTGTAATGTGTCCCCAGTTCCCACATGGAAACGTCACAACGGTAATCGCAGTCAGTGGGGACATTTCGGCTCAAAGGGTTAAGACTGCGACATCCGAAAGCGTTTAGGCAACATCTGTGCTGCCAATTTCGTATACACCGGATGATGGGACTCCTTAATTGAATATTATGTTCGCCACAAATAAGAGAAAGGGTTTCTGTCACGGTCCCAAGGTTTCTTTGCTTTTGTGGAAGTCACAATGCCCCCCAGCCGCAGCCATTGTCGCCGGTATTGGTATTTTTCTTATACCGATTTCCGATTTTTCCATCGCTACCGAGTATTGATTGCTTTAGATTGCGTCATTGGGTAGTAGCTTCGCTTTGCACTTTAATTACTTGTTACTGGCTTATGTGGCAAACAGCAGAGCACCACTCCCGTATACCCGCCTTCCGAAGAAACAAACAGTTTTGGTTTTGTTATTTATTTTTGCCATTAATTATTCATCGACTGTTGTTTGCCGTTGTGAGTTGTGACTGTAGCGTGGAGTTTACACGATATATAGTTTGGCATTAAATTGAGGCTGCCATACACGACATGGTATCAGATATAGTTAATACCGTCGTACATGTAACATGAATGTAGGCTAACGTATGGCATGCCTCAGCTACGGCAAACAAAACGTGGTAACAACAGCACAACACGTAAAAAATGGGCTTAGCGCTTTTATAAAGAAATTCCACGGATTTCCTTGTTTTGATTAAGTGTTTATACCTACTGTAAAAATGCGCTTTGTGGCTGCAGCGGTATTATGTGGCATAATCTTTATAATTAGCCGGAAGTGTTGAATTTTGAATTAAACCTTCTTAATGGAGCGACAAAAAGATGTCATCTGGCATTAGACAGATGACAGACGAGAGAAAAACCTACGCAGATGTCAGAACAATGACGTTTGAAAGTATTTACATGAAAAAGACTTTAATTAACTGGTTTTTGAAAAGATTTTTCGATAAATTACCTGCAAAGAATATATTTCTGTGCATTTATTCAGATCAAATTTAATTCAAAAACTTTCTCAGTTGTGTGAATCACAAGATAATAGAAAAAGTGCGCAGAACTATGGGCGGAAAGAGCTACATGTTAAGTGCATCTATTACTAATTTTAAATAAATTTAATTCTACTTTGATTTTAATGGATTAATAAATAAAAAAATTTATAGTAAGTTGCATGGATTTGGCAGCATTTGAATTTAAATCTTTTGCAAAGGATATAATTGCATTCATTTCACTGTAAATAGCAAATGTTTTTAAATAAATTTCATTTTACTTTGGTTTTAATGGACTTATAAATAAAAAATGTATGGTAAGTTGCAGGTATTTGGCAGCATTCGAATTTAAATCTTTTGTAGAGGATATATTTGCATTTATTTTACTGTAAACAGCCAATGATCCACAGTTCTTACACAAATAGGTAGATATTCAAGCCGTAACTCGACAAAAGTGAATAAATTGGCATCACTTGTTTATATTTCCCCAACTCGGGTATGCTATACGTCAAATAACCAGTGTAATTTGCTTTTTCTACTGTTAAAAACTAGTTGCATACTTTTTAATAATTGAATGGTTTTGTTGTCGAACTGCCAGTGCTGCCAAATTGTTGTAATACAAGTGATTATATTTTAAAAAAATATATTTTTTGCTAATCAAACCAAGCATAACTAATTGAATAGAGCTCTTTTCAAATATTCTAACAAGAGAATGTAAAATTGCCTTGTTGGCGAACAGCCAGTTCTGCCAAATTGTTGTAATACAAGTGATTATATTTTTTTTTAATATTTTTTGCTAATCAAACCAAACAAAACTAATCGAATAGAGCTGTTCTCAAAAACTCTAACAAGAAAATGTAAAATCCCTCTCCTAAATTACTAAATTCAGATACCAGTGATGCTCTTCAGTAATTAAAAAAACGATGATGCCATATTCGAAACAAAATCTACTTGATTATCACTTCAACTTTCATTACTGATGACATCGAAAATCTCGTTTAAGGAAAACATCCTCTACCCTGACTCAAGGATGCATAGGAGCACCTTGAAGCGCCATTTGTTATCGTCATTATAAAGTAGAGCACCTCGTAGAAATTTCACTTCCTTCAATCCATCTACACATACATAAACATTGTTCACTCGTGTCGTCGGCATTTTTTTACGCGAATAGTTTTATTTGCATGCGAGCGAGTGCGAGTGCGACTGAGTATATCTATAAAAAGTTGTTGCAGCGAAAAGAATGGTAAATTGTTTGGAAAATGGGCGCTCATTAAATTATAATTTGCACTTTTCTCTTGTTATGGTTGATGTTGTTGTTATAGTGTTGCGAAAGTGTTGCCACCGCCTCCGTCTGTAATTAAAGAAACAACTATAGAATTATAGACACCGCACGATCTGCAATTAACAGACTCAGTTCGGTTGTGCGCCTTCTGTCGTTCCATTCTTCATGACCTAATGCTGTGTGCATGCATAATATTGTTCAAACTTCAAAGTCTTTAATATGCGAACTTAAAGAAAAGAAATATGAGTGGGATACCTTTAAGGAGAATCTCCTGCGGAGTATGACAACAACAAAAAAAAAGAACAGAAAGGAGATTAAGTCATTTTGTTCGGTTAATGACATGGGAAAGTTCATGCGCTGCTGTGTAACTGTAAGGGGGGGGATACGCCACTCCAGCCCACGCCGCGGCGACGTTGTCAGAATGCATTCTGTTTTTTTTCGAAGTCGACTTTTTGTAGATATTTTTAGAGTGGAAGCAGATATGTGTGTGAATGTGAAGCTGAAGATAATTACCCGGCAGGGATCTGCATTTTGCATTCTGCCTGCACTACCTCTCGTTTTTGTGTGCCAGATTGTGCAGTGACAGAGAACGGAGTACGAGTGTCGTAAAATTGCCTCTGCATCTCAGCCTTTCGTTTGCATTCTGGAGTTGTCGCGGCTACGTCGCACTCCTAAAATACATATACACTTCTGGAAGATTTGTTTTCCCTGTTTTTTGTTTTTCTGTCAAAAGGAGACAACTTGGGTGCAATATTTCGAACAATATTTTACAAACTATGACAGTTGCATGTCATTTGATGTGAGGTGTTGACGTACGTAAATGGCAATTTCACGCGTGGAGCGATTATTTATGTAAACAGCTGAATATTTTCTAAATAGTCAACATTTTGATTACATCATGCGCACAAACAGCTGAATACATTTTTTTTCTAATAGTGGCAGCACTGCTTTGAATTTCCATGAACTCTGCTGGCATTTTAAAAGTTGCAACAGAGCACACAAGACACAACACAACGTGTCGACATAAAAGAGAGCGCTGCTAACAAATAGCAACTTTAGCAAATACGTATCTAGATTTAAGCATAAATAAACAACTGTCAAGTGTCTACAGGTTTGTTTCTTGCTGCTGCAAGTCTCTGCACCTGTTTTCGATATTTACACTCATTCGTTCAACTCGATTATAGTATTGGCGTCCATTGGACGTTGTTCAGGTTGATTTTATTTGTTCCATTTTCCAATACGTGATCATCCATCCCAAGTACGAGCTGTCTAGTTGCAGCCAATTGCAGTAAAATTTCAATTGATGCATAATGAAATCCATTTTGTGCACGTATTATTACTCGTATATAGCTTCTATTGCAAAAGAGACAACCAAGAGTTATGCTAAATCGAGTTTGCATATATAAAAAGAGAAATAATTTCAAAAAGTGAAGGACCATCATTCTGTCGATCGGTTGCTGTAGCTGATTGTACTATAAATGACTTTACGTTATGATTTGTGAGTGCGCTGAGAGACATGAGGTAGAGTATAGTTTAGCATGTGAACCGAAAGACAAAGCAATTGATTTTTAAATGAAATATCAAGGTAACGAACGCGACTGGCGTTTATGTCAAATTTACAGGCGCAATGCACATTTATGTCAGTTTAATAAGTGATCGCATACTTGTCAAAAATAACAGGCAATGGGTAACCGTGGGAAAAATGTATTTTGATATCCATTTTACAAGTTACAAGTGAAATGCGGTCAACGGAATGAGATGAAAAAATGACATATTTTGGCATCACTAGCATACGAATTGTTGTACTTATTGGAAAGTAGGTAGCATTTTAAATTCCATTTCCTTCACTTACTATCTAATTGTTGCATTTAAATAGTGGGTCTCGCCTGGTTTTTCTGACACTAACGTGTTCATTGAACTGTCAAAAATGATGCGGTTCAGGTAGCTAAGTAACAAATAAGGTCTGTTCCTTTACTTTTAAAGTAAAAATGGAAAAGACTGTCAAAATGACAGTGGAGGGGATGAATTCTCTCTCAGAGAGGGAAACTTACGCAAACGTTAAGGAACGCTTTTGTAGTAACTTGTGAAAAATGACAGATGCGAATATTCCACCCAAATACCAAATAGAACAGCAAATTCAAATCAGCTGTCAATTTCCAGGCGACTGACAGTTGTTTCAATTCTTACGCAAGGAAATTTGTTGAGTAAAATCTAGTAAGAGGGGAAATATCTTGCTATCTCTAAGCCGCTCTCTTTTACGAATTTTTCGAGTTGAGGAACGAAAATTGAGTAAAATGCGTAAGAATTCGTAAAAATTCGTAGATTTTAAAGTAAAAGAACAGACATATAGTATTTTTGGTTTAATTTTTAACGTACTTCGCCGATTGATGGCGTAAAATTTAGGAAATCTGCGTCCCCAAAGAAGTTTTGTGACTTCGTTTTTACATGACTAAACAATAAACTGTCAAAAATAAGCCGAAGATCGACTATTAACCATTTAAAAGCAAATACCTAGAGTAATAGAAAGGACTTATTATGCACTTCCACTGTCACTTTTAAGGTCCGCAGTAAGTTAAGTAAAAAAATTACAGTTGATTTAAAAGTTAAGACTTAAATTGAAAAAAAGCAAGTGAAAACGAGATCAACTCCTAAAGTGCGAATTGAAATCTGAAACCTGACAGACAGACCTCCACGATGCCTCAAAACTCCAATTTAGGCCTGTTATAGCTCTCATTAAAATGCATCATTGAAACAAATCAGTGGAATGGTGGTTTAATTTTTTTTACAAGTCAGTTATAGCAATAATTGAAAAATTCCTGTCAGTGGAAGGATCTGTCAGTGAAATCGAAGAGAGGTTTTCAGGTTTCGAGGTTAGAGTAGATCATTGAACGCAAAACTGACAGCTGAGAATAGAAGGAAAATCGAACACATCAGTGAAACGAAATTGATTAGCCAATATTTTTTGATTAATCGTCTTAAAATCGAAAATCAAAATTTTCAATAAAACATAGCTATAACTGCGGCCTTAAATCTACAGATTGAAAATATTGACGAACGAAACTGTTTCAATTTCAGCGTGTTGATTCGAACCCACACCAGATCCCGCACTGATTCAGTGCTCTTTATGACATCTCATTACACAACACTATGGGCAACCCTAATTGCCAAACCCTAGTCTATGTGCAAAAGACAGCCCTTATTATTAAGGCTTCTTCCTATGCGCACGGAGACATTTCCCGTGGAAATTCTTTCCTTGTACGACGTACCCTCCTCATTGCCTGCGGCTTCCTTTCCGCTACTACCCTTCACGGAATGGATATCCGATTTCTTTTGCTGAATGCACATGGGAAATTATTTTTTATAAGAAATACACCATACCCGCCCTACACCATTGGTTTGCGGAATTGATTCCTCGCCTTGTTCGGCATCATCTTTACCCAATGCCTTCGAGCCAGTTCCGGAATTGATATTACTTTTTTTTCCTTCTTCTTTCTTTAAGAAATCAGCACAAGTAGTAGCACTTTAAGGAGCAACATTAGCAGGGCTGATGGCAAGCCCTCCTCAGATGTGAATGGTTACCCAAATTGAAATGTTGTGTATGTGAGCATTTTATTAATTTATCGTCATTCCATATTCAATGGACATGGCAGAGAAGAAAAAAATCCTTTTTTCCGTTACTTCCCACTATTGTGTCGTCAAAACCACAAACACGGGATGCACATAAAGCCTCCCACAAAGGACCGAAGGCGGCTGAGGTAAGTAACATTAGCACAAGAGACATCAACAACAACAACTATTGTGTAATATTTATTTTGCGCAAATGTTTTCTTTTTCATTTCCTTTCGCTTCTGTCATTATGCAACTCAATTTTCTGTCAATTGGCAAATGCCATCAAATTTATCATTTCCCAGTCTGTGGGGTGTAATTATTATTGAGTGTGGTACGTTTTTGTTTCTGCCGCCTTGTGTGATGTCCTTCGATGTGTCTACTTCAAATGGGCGTCGTAATCGTAAGTAGTAATTCAAATCAACTGGCGGGCTGCTCAATTAGGCACAAATTGATTGATACTTTGATTGGATTACGACATCTATTCCCTGGGCTGTGGGAGTTATAGGTACGTACTTATAGAGGTTTGTGTAGCGCGGATTTAAGTGAAAGTACATAATGATTTCAGTGAAGTGGCACAGTGCGACTTAGCGCTCGTTAAGCCGATTAAGTAGAATGATATCGATTTGGTTAAGGCGATTAGGACGACTATTTGTGCGGGTACTTTGTTGCTGCGGCGGTATTTATGTAAAGTCAAGCAAAACGGATGATGCGGCAGGAAAAGAAATCATAACATAATCGGGGAAAATCTTACCAAGGATACTCTTGCAAAGCAGTGAGGCAGAAAGGACATAAAGATGATTTAGAATCCCGAAATCTGGGATTTTGAAATACGCATTTAAGGGATTATATGGTAATTGAAAAACAGACCGGAAGGAATTATCGCTATGATGAGAAAGCCAAGTGAGAGGCTGCCCGAAATAAGAAAAAGGCATTTTTTACGCCTGAGTATATGCAACAATAATAATAAAAGCAGGTCTCACTGTCTGAAGAATCGAAGGACAAGGCTTTTCATGAAATAAATAGGCACTACGTTTATTAATGTTTGTTGAATGATTGCATGCAATTTAACTGGGGCTTTGTTCCCGTACTTTTTATGACAAATGTCACATTTATTTTTAAAATGCTCGGGAATGGGTTTTTGTTTTTAGGTCAAATTGAAGTAAAAACTTCTTTAACTTGTTGAAATTTGTCCTTATGTATAAAAATGTGTTGCGAAACTTACAAACGAACTCAAAAAACGCAAGTTTATCAGTAGGATTTGACAGCTGAAACAAACTTTCCCAAAGAAAGCAGTCTCTGAGTTATAAAAGTTGGTCCAAAGCAGAAATTACTCGTTACTCGTTACTTTTCTTTAGTTCTCCCTACTGCAGTATAAATTTTAATGGCCGAATTTGTGCAATGACGTTTGTCTTAAGTCAAGCGAATTGACCCAACTTGTCACAAAGATCAAGATACAAACTACAGACATAAAGCAAGAAGAAATGTATGTCTGGGGTGGGATTTTGCAAGATGAAAACGTTCAATCGTTTTCGTTTCAACGAACGCTTTGCTTCATGTAACTTCAAAAACGATAGGAAATTTCATTTATACGAAAGCAAAAAAGCGAAAGCTATTTCATTGACGTTTTCGCTTTCTTTGCTTCATGTAACTCAAAAAACGAAAGATATTTTCGTTTCATGCGAAAGGAATACAGCGAATGCGATTTGTTTGACGTTTCTCATTAACTTTGGTTATTTAATTAATGGTTGTGACTCATTCTTATTTCACGAAAAATATGCGGGCGAAGTTCACCTTTTATAACGACTAAAATATCAACAAACGAAATATTTACATTGAAAGCGGTCAGCTAAGCACTCAAAACAGCATATTTCATACATACAGCTTCTCAAACCTTAAATTTTTTTGTCACACAGTTTCTCAAACCCTTGCGAACGAGAAGAAGAAAACGAAAGCAGTTGCGTGAAGCAAATTTTCGCTTTCGCGTGATTTCTTTCGTTTTTTTAAATGCGAAAGTGGTTTCGTTTTTTACAGAATCCCACCCTGGTCTGGATGCAAATCAAAATTCAGACAGTTAACGTTTAATTTATAGGATCCAGTGATATCCAGCATCTCTTGCGACCGTCTTTGTACATTTTAAACCAATACCAGTTGTTGATAAAGTCACCTTTTCCTCCATCTGGCAACACTGTCATTCCGTACAACTTGCCATCTGACACTAGCTGCAGGCGAAATAAGTAAAAAAAATAACAACCCCCTAATGAGGTCAAATATAAGGTAAAAGCAGAAGGAACGACCATTTCTTTTTATGTGCCATTTTCGACTGAGCTAAAGTTCTAAAGTCCTTTCCTACACAATCGTGAAAATGTTAAACCAGTCTGCCGTAGTTCCTTGGCTCCTATATCTGCCCAGGAGCAACAACTCTCTCCTATACCGGATGTCATTTGTCGTTTGAGGATTTCCCTCCTCTAACGATTATTTGCCTTTGCTCATCTTATTCTATTTTATTTTTTATTATTGTGCAATATGTTACCATCCAGTGTTTTCCATCTGCCGATGGTGTAGTTCTAGTACATACCTGCAATGAGAGAAAAAAGAAGAAAATGGGTTACTTTCGTGTAAACATAAAGCGAATGTCATGTTTGACATGATCTATAAATCAAAAGGAAGCAAAAAGCGAAGAATTCCACAAACTTTATGGCAGGATGGGAGTTTATTATTCCAAGATGGAGTACGAGGATCAGAGGACTACCTTCCACTCACTCAGGCAACAACCACTAAATGATATGCATGGGACACGAAGCAATAAATCTCCTTTCAGGGTACAACCACATCGACTCGGCGCTGCTTTTACATTTTATTGTTAACCAGTCGTTGAAGGAAAGCGGCAGGGGGAGGCGCACAAGGTGCCAGGACGAAATTGATTTTTCGTAAAACGAACACATTCACATAGCAACGTGTTGGCGCTGCAGGCTACACAAATACAAGCAAGTTTTACCTCCGGCAGCAGCAGCATGTGCAGCGCACTGCATCCCAGCATTGGATTTATGAATAAACTCTGTTTCTGCAGGCGGATTACCGTATACATATGTGGGCTCATTTTATTCATCCCTTGAAGGGGCCACTTGAGCACTTGAGAGCGCGGAATGGGAAAGGAACACATTCAACACAAAGGAGAAAGGACTCTCTGGTAGGCATGGGAATGCTCAAGTGGGCAGGTGGTACGAAAACATTGCTCTTCGTCACACAAACTGAATGGTGTCCTCCTTTGGATTAGGATCAAAACATTGCACAGACTGAAGCTGGAATGGGATATGTGCTTGAGACACTCTAATTGTAGCAATCATTTGCCTGATTGCCGCCCTCGAGATTCACGTTGGTCGTAGGTATATCCATATTTGCTTCGGAGCTGAGAACGTAATTTACTAGACAGAGCCGGAAGTTTACAACTAAAATCAAAAGTGCGTAATGAGAGCAACTGTGGAGGCAAACTGTTTTTTCTCCTCTCTTGGTATCTATAATTACCAAAGTTTGTGAGCCAAATTCGCGAACTGCACACAACCAACGCCAGTTTTATCCTTAATTAAGTTCGTGTTGAAAATGTCGTTTCCCTTTCCGGGATGCTTCTCAACTACTCGTATATGTATGACGGTGGTGACTCATTCGTTGCTGTAATTATTTTCTCCTTTTGCGCTCGCCTCTAATCAGGCAAAGCAGAAGAAAAGAAAGGTGGGAAATGATGTTCAATTAGAGAGATGACCGGCAACCAAACCCACTCGTTTAATGACAACTGTTGGTGGTAGTTGGTGGATCTTGGTCGTGTGACACAGGAAACTCAATTACTGACGGTCGGTTAATGTGGCTGGTCTGCAGGAAGTTGTCTTCTCGTTAACGTCCTTTCATGCAGGAAGACTTAACTGCGCCACTGTGCTTTGCTTCTTATTTGTTTTTGCAAAAGAAGTGAGTCATCGCGTTTAGTGAGGGTCGTGTCTCTGTGCAGATGTTTTCATTTTCATGGTGAAGCAAGCGACAATTGACCCAAATTAAAGTGAAATATGCACGACCTCATGGCAAAGGACATGTGCTTGCATTATTCATTTAATTTTAAAGATGAAAAGTACAACTTTAGCATGTTTTTTTGAGACAATTTTTGCAAAAGAATGTTACGCATTGGAAAACTGTGTGTTTTTGTTTGTCCCAACTCAGACAAAGGACTTGTATTCATTTAAGCGGCAATGGCGTTTAAAAATAGTTTAATTTGCTACTCAAACAATTCCTACTCGTTTGCACAAATAAGGTTTTTAGGCGAAGCGTATATCCTTCCAAAGTTGCAAACTAGTGCTTGGTACAGAGCTAATCCGACGCGCTAAATCTCTTGTCACAAATGTCAGCAGAAAGCCTTTTCTAATCCGAGATATTGAGAATAAAAATAAAATGTATTTGTGGAGAAGTATTATGAGTATTGTTGCCGAAACGAGGTTAGATGTGTCGATAAGGTTCACACAATAACAGCGCTGGCTATGACAATATTTGTGATGAGAGATTACATGTTACATGGCATAACAAAAGGGATACGTGCAAGTCGAGGCGTAAAACCCACAAGTATGACCTTAACCGTGCAGTAGTGAATTTGGAAATACTAAAGACTTGTGCGCCTAAGGTCTATTTTGAGTTAGCTTAAGCGTAAGACCAATGTATATAAACAATAATCTCCATATACAGTGGTAAGACGAGCATTTGTTGCTTAGTGTTGTTTGACTTGGTTAGCATTGTGAGTTTTATAGTGAAGTGAGTCACCCAAAAGACCAATTTCTGATGAGTAGGCTCAAAAATATAGATATTCTCTAAAAGTCCTGATGATAAAAGTAAAAGCCGCATCCAAATCCCTTTAGTGGTTCTCGAGATTAGCTCGTAAATACTGTTGAAGCAACAGCGCCCCTATTGGATTTTATTAGAACCACTACCCAAAGACTGCCGACTCTAATAGACTAGGTTCGAAAATCGACCACACAGTTTTTGATATCATCATTAGGTAAATAAAATTGGTTTAGCTCTGATGGATTTGAGGTTAATTTGACTATACCTGTCTTTAAATTTTTTATTATTTTTTATTTTTTTTTAAAGAACTTGTATTGAATTTTTTTTCATAATTCTTTTTTTTTTAAATTCTTATTCAATAATATTTTTAATTTTTGACTTAAATGCAGCTAAAGTTGATGCGGGTGCAGAAGTTTGTCCCTTTGGTGATGCCAGAAACTGGAATTGCTTATCTTCAAATACTTGAGATATCTGGAACACCTCCATATTTTCTTTATGCGATAGCTCTGTTAATTAAAAAAAATCTTTACCGTCCCGGATGACAGTAATAGATTTGTTTCCTATAGATATCTCTGTGTATGATTCTCCTTTTTCATTTCTGATTCATACAGGATTTGAATGAGCGAAAATGTGATTAAGTAATCCTATTACCCTACCCCTACGCATCTCCTCTTCTCTCCATCTTTCGTTTCTGGTACCATTTATCCGTGACACCGCAGAGTTAGTGAAGGCGAATAATCGTTCATTGTTTGCTACAGTGTTGTTGTTTTAACCAAGGTAATTTAAAAACATAATTTTCACTATTTTGCAAATAATTTTTTAAAATTATTATTCTCTTCGACACATCTAAGAGTGGATCGCTTCAATTTGGCGATAAAAAAAATCGAATTGGTCTTCATTTAGTAGGGTAAATATGTACCGAAAGAAATTGTGTCGGCGATTAATATGTAGATTATTAAATTTAAATAAATTCTTGTCATCGAGCCATATCCATGCCTTGTTTTAAAATTCAGTAACTTCGAATTTGGTATCTCTTTGTAGTTTGGTAGCACTTTAATAGCGTTGATTAGGAGTTCCGTTCCTTCGTTCCTTTTTAATAAGTGAGCATTCACAGATATGAGCAAGTTACAAGTGGCATTTAGTTACAAAATTTGAAAGTTAAAATTAGTTCATTCGTTCTTATTTTATTGTAACCCTTTCTTCTTTAGAAATAAAATTGAATTTCACTGGCTCAATATATATAATTTGGAATTTTGGAACCAGTCGTTTTGCAGAGGAGCAACAATTGTTAAATTTTAACAAAGTCTATCGAGTAGCTTTTGAATAAGCCACATACAAAAGTTTAAGGGACAGCAGTGCTAAAGTTGATCACCGACCCAAGAAAGATTGGACGGCGACTTTCGCAGCAGACATCATTGACCTTTAAGACGGATTCAACGCAGACGCATTAATATCGCAGTATATTCCAATGAGTGTATTATTTATTTTAGGGTCATACCGGAAGACTTTACAACTCCCTTGTAAATTAACTGATTGCTTCAAGTTTCAACAAGTAAACAGGTTTAACCAATAATCAATAATAAATCGATGACACATTCTTATGCCCTGGGCGCGTAAATAATAACTGAGTGTGAGTAGCTATGCCCAACCTCAACGTTTCATAAGTCATAACAAACACTCGTAAGTAAGTCGTAACCTCAAGAAAAGACTTGAACGACTTAAATGTTGTACGAGTCTTGTAAAACTCGTTTTTTATGCTAGACGCAATACGCGTTTTTTTTTTGGTTAAACGTCCTTCATGTAAATATAGGTTGAAATATTAATTCCGTTCCCTCTTCATAACGTTCCCCGTCTCACAATGACTGGCCGCGTCTCAGTCTCTCTTTTGCGAAAAAAACAATGCAAACGAGGAATAATCGCAAAAGGCGCCACACGGCCAGATAGCAAATGTCAATTTTAAAGGGCTTGCCTCTGCGAACAGCGTAGGCGTCCGGTTGAGTTATGCCTTATGTCCTCCAGCGGAAAAATTTCCTTGGTAATTAAGCGTCTAAGGACATGCGACCAAATTTGTGGGTTTTTCTTCAACAAACACAAAAGAAGTGAGTCCTTCTGCGAATCGATTTTATGGCGGGATAAAGATTTGGAAAGAAGAAACACCCATCTCTGTGTCTTCTCTGATGCCGATTCAGAAGATTAATTTGGTTTTTCATTTCCAGTATATTGTGTGCACACATTTTTGTTTTATTTCGTGAAAGCCTTTCAAGTTGTTGTGTTGTATTTGTGTATACCTACCTATATGTGAGTTGAAAATTTAATGAAGGAAATTAAGTTTTTAGTTCTCGTTCGCCTTGATGTTGTTGGAAGCAGAAAGTTCTACGTTCTTTGCTTTTTGAAGAGGAAAATTCCATTTTCTTTGAAAAGCAAAATAAATAAAAAATAAAGAAACAGAAAGCAACACATATAATCAGATTACGGAGAGGGTGGGAATCTTTTATTCTACTTCTCCTCAAGGAAGTCGAAGACACAAGACGTACACTACTGCCGACCATAATAAGAATAAAAGAAGAGAAGCAGAGAATAATATCTCAAATTTCACAACTTGCCACAGTTTTCAGTTTCAAGACTCTTCCCCAAGGAATTTCCTTCACTTTTCTTGTTGCTTCCCTGCTCCATTGGAAATGTAAACTTTTCATACTCATAGTTAGGTCTGTCTCTGTATTCAATTTTGCATTTTCTACGGCTTTCCATGTCGAAATGGAATTTTAGATAAAAACCTGAGCTCTTATTTCTTTGTTCCACCAAAAGAGGTGAACAAACTGCAAACGTTCCAAATCAATCGGTATACGCACATAAACCAACAATAGAAGAGAATTTCCTACTGTCGATCTCGGCCATTTAAAAATTGAAATTTCTGCACTCAATCAAGGCGCACTTAATTGAAATCAATTGGTGGCCACTCGACCAGGCCATGTTTTGATGACCTTAACTGTGAGCGCACCTGCATCAGTAATAGAAGTTTGTCATTCAGTTTATTACTTCGAGTGTAAGATTACAATATTAATGATGACATTACAGGATGACATCACGTAAAGATGACTCCATCACGACGACAACACCGACGACGACTACTGGTTTATGTCGGACGTCGGATCATGAAATCGAATCAATCGGAGAAGACCGAATAAAATTGCAAATCATTGCGAGAATCGAATTGAAAATGTACAAAAAAAACACACAGAATTTTCTAACCATCCTCCCAATGAAGAGCAGATGGAAAGAATGATAGAGCACAATCGAAAATTCGCTGTGATAAATTTGTTTTCCATTGCAAGTTGTCAGGGGGCAACCTGAGTGTGGAGAAGGTGTTGTTGGTGGGGGTCATGTGTTCACGATGATGATGAATTGAAGTTAGTTTTTGCCTACGAATAATTTATGAGGATGTTTTTTTTTCCGCTTTGTCGACATCGGGGGCAAATTTGTCTAATATAATTTAACTTTTTATTTTATGATTTATAGGAGGGTAGTTCTTGGAACAATGCGATTTTATCTTTTTTTTTGTTTCTTGATACCTAGTTGAACTTTGAAGGGGCAAATAGTTCAATGATGTGTTTGGAATTAGGATTTTCTTCTTTATATATTTTTAAGGTCTGTTTAATACAAATGTTGACCGAAATTCGCTGGGAACATGGAGATTGTTTGGCAGGTCACTTAAAACTGACACCAAAAATAACCTAGACCTCCTTAAAAGAAGAGAATAAAAATCTAGAAAGCTACAATAAATTAATAAATTATCACACGCGGCAAAAAATTAAACTGCGATTGTGTTATCCGCTCTGTTCTATTCAATAGTTGGTGACTTTGCCTTTGAAATCGCTGTGCTTTAACGAATGTTACAGTAATATGCCGGTAGGACGGGACAGACGTACAGAATTTTATTTGAAACTCAGATTTTTGCTGGGGCTCTTTTGTTCAATCTCATAAACGAACAAGACCTCTGTGAATATCCCGGCTTGTACACTCATGCTTGAAGGAGGGAGAAAAGCCACAAAGAGAGGCGAACGTTAGATGGGCTGCACAAGAAACTTGCCGTACCACAAAAACGCTATGTCCGACCTTCAATGAAGCCAGAACCGAGAGTCTTATTCGGAAGGACATGAAATTCCTTTCCACTCTCGTAGGCATCATAACGGGGCACAATACTCAACGGTACCATATGAAGAAAATGCGCCTGACGAAAGAAGAACTTTGTGCGGTTCAATACCTACTTCCTATGCCACTGCCCTAGTCTACAGCAAAGTAGGCACAGATTCCTAGGGAGACACTTCTTCCGAGGCATAGACGAACTGTCCAGCGGCACCAATCAACAAGTTAATGGGATTCACCAAATCCACAGGATGGTTTGTATGTAACATCACAGTAAGTAATTAATTACAACACTTAGACAGGGTCAAAATGGGTAAAGGACAACCTCTTTCCCCAACGGGCATCACAATGGGTCAGTATTGACCTGAGTGTGGCACGGAGTATTTCCAGGCAGCCCACTAACCTAACCTAACTTGGAAGTTTTCTTGCCTTCAACAGTTTTAAAACAAAACCATGATCCACCTAAAAACTGTCACTTTGGAATATTTTTCGTTTAATTTCTGTAAAATCTTGTCTTGAATCACAATTTAACAGTCCAGTGACTCACCTAATACCAAAACGTGCTAAACGTATGTCACTCCGGATAATTTAGAGAATACAAAAACTAGGCTGTCGCGCATGAATAAAATAATACAAAATAATTCATCTAACTTATGGCGCCTCTCGCACTGAGGCAATAAGCAATACGCAACCTTTATTTTAACCTATTCTCACATTGAAGCAACAGTGTTGCCAGACATTTTTAGCTGTCATGTCATTCGACGTCTCCGATGATACGATTTTGCACCCCTCATTAACGAATTTAGGTGGAAATATTTGCAAAAAGGAACCCACCCAATTTCAAAATTAATAAAACGTAGTAACCATGCGCAGAAGTCACTGTCACTACTCGCAAATATTGATACTACGACGCGATATAATATCGGTTTTCAACATGCCCTGTGTATCGCCAGCAATAATGTTGCCGCAATCAGCAACATTTTTCGTTAGACCGATATTGAGTTGACTTAATGTGAGCAGTGCTGCCACAAGAGAAAAAAATTGCGTAGCAAATTTGTGTAGCAAAACTTAATTTGCGTAGCGAAACTCAAAAGTCCAAAATATATTATTTTTTTTTCTAAAAAAAAAAAAAAACTAAATTCTTTATTCAAAGTAAATATGTTTTTAAGGACTAGTACAAGTATACTTGTTGGGTATGGTAGAAAAAAATTTAAGTTGGTGTGGGAAAGTGAGTAAAGATTGAATAGGTATACTTCCGTTTATTTTTGTTTTGCAAGAAAAAATCCAAGATTTATGCAGATATTTCGTGCTTTAAAAAAAAGTAGCAAAATAGACGTTTTTAGAGAGAGTGCGTAGCAGCGTAGCAAATTGGAAATCGCGTAGCAATTTTGCTACGATCGTAGCAAAGTGGCAGCGCTGAATGTGAGACGGTCTAATTTGATTCAATGTAAAATAACAAGCGATAATATTGCATGTTTCCTATTGCCAGTTGCTTGTTGCCGCCTATTGCCTGAAACAGATGTGCAGCAAAAACCGTGCATCAAAATTAGAGAACATGGTTTTCTATACAAGTATTACAAGTAAACACACGACATTGCTGCAAATAATATTTTGTTGCAACAGACCGCTATTTCTAATCTTGATGCAAACAAGCAGTACTAGAATAGCAAAGTTGCACAATTTAGTACATTTCTTGTCATTTGACGTATGGTGTCAATGAGAGTCGTTACTTCGATTTGAAAAAAAAAATCAAACAGTCATGGAGTACAATCTTATAGAATTTATTAAAAGCAGAGTTCTTATTTAATAAAAACACAAGAATTACAAAAATATATTTTTTAAGGGACAAGCCTTTTGCAGAACTGTAACTTTCTTTAATTTATTAAGTCGTCCAAATTCATTTCGAAATTATTTTACCAATATAAAATTAATTGTCAAATGGCTGTAGTGTTCTTAATTGATGCGATGTAATGTCAGTTACTACTGCACGTCGCTGTACGCAGTATTACTGCAGGTCTTTTTCAGGCATATAGAGTACGTTGTGCGCAATATCCTAAAGAAAGCCACAATCTACTACGTATTAATGTCAGATCCAAATGAAATGATGCGTGAACGCAGGTTATTCAATAATACAAACAAATCACATCACACCTCAGCAAAACAATGTCATATATTCGAACTGACGTAATCTTAACAGCGTTCAGAATAGGGCAGATGACAGCTTCCTATTGCAAACTGACATTTTAGTTAAAATTGAAGCTTGGGGTTTTTATTTTTGAATTTGCCCGCAGGCTAGTTTTGTATACAAAAATAAATCCAATTTGAATAACCAGCTATCATAAATTCTGTATGTAAATTATTTTATCCATGAAACTTCTCTCAAACTTGTATTTTTCGTTTGCCGATGGTGTAGTTATTCATATTTCCACGGTAGTGTTGAATTTTTTAAATAATTAAATACAGGTCTTGCGATTAGTAGATAAATTTGAAAACTATTTATTAATAAAATAATTGTACTTAATAAGTGAACGCACAATTGCTGAATTTTATCCAAACCTTTATAATGTCGTTTAGATTTCAGAAGCAGAAATTATCAGCTAATCTTCCCATCATCCTAGATAAATTGACAAGTCATAGAGAAGATTCACTAAAAAGGGAGAACTACATGCCGCCCTTTGATTTAGAAGGGTTTCTTAAGAAATTAGACAAAATTTTAGTGTAAAGTCGAGTAAAGACAGGGTGCCCGGATGATGCTCCAAATATAAAAATAGACTAAAGCATGAACGCAAAAAACTATAACGCAGTACGACAGATAGAAATCAATTCTAAAATACAAGAGTAAATATACCTTCTGATTTTGTCTTCCAAATTCTGAATTTTTAATCACTCACTCCGACCTCTGTTTCCACAATCTGCTACAGGTTTTCGAAATTAAAATTCACAGTTTTCCTTGAACTTTTAAATAATTGATATTCCTAAACACAGATCGTCTTTTAAAATCACAAAACAGTACAAATCATTCCGCACCGACCGTGTCTCATCAATCATCTGTGTACTGCCCAACCTGGCAATGTCACAAAGTAGATCAACAAAGTTGTCTGTCAAAAAGCAATGACAAACCAAATGCATGAAAATGGAGATCACTTCATTCAGATTGTCTCACGCCAACCTGTCATACGGTCATACCCATGCGCGACGAGAAGAACTTAGTAATTCCAAATGACATCAGCATTGTACTCAATTATTTCATACCTTTAAATAAAATAAAGAAACACATGGACGAAAATGAAACAGTAAAAACTTGCCGCACTATTCCAAGACCATATTTATATCGCCTGGCCTCGCGACCAGTTAAACGGCTTTCACTAACCGTATACCACTTCAAATCGAAACCACGTCATTGCGGTTTGCATTGCATTTGTTGTATTCCTTCGAGCTAAATTTTATATAAAACATTAACAAATTATTAAACTATCAATGGCATTGTGAAATGATCACACATTTTTTTGTGTGGGTCATAATTCAAAACAGATACCGAGAAAATTAATGCGGGCGTGTGTTACGCGCGCACACGAGTTGGAGGTGGAGGAGGCCAAGACAATTGACAAATCGCATCTAGTAAATATTTGACAATATTTCCCAACTGGAGCACAGCTCACACATGTGACAAAAGTAAAAACCCTCCATAGCGTACTATCTGTCTATCTGGCGTTGTCAAACATTCTTATTCCGAAAATTTCCCAATTTCTTGTTTTTCAGTACACACGTATTTTTATTTGTCAAAAAAGAAAGAGAGGGAGGGAGAACTGATAATGTATACACAAAACAAAGTACAAGATTTCATCAGAAGACGGGTTGGAATTGGGATGCCTAGCAAGACAGATTGAAAACCTCCTCCAGAGATAGTGGAACGGTACAGTATGTTGTCCCTCTATTCCTTAAGGTAATTAAAAAATGGCAATCGTCGTCTGACACAACAATAGCCATTGGACTGTCACTAAGAAATTGTGCGTGACTAGAATACGCAATTTCAAATTGTATCATAAATTTTCGAAGCGCTGGACATTGGAAAAAGAAAACGCAGCATTACTGACGCCGATGTCACCGTCGAATATCTTTTGTGCAGCGCGATGAATGCCTTACCTGCACTTAGGTATAGGGTATCGTATCAGCACTCGGTATCTGGCATCACTCTGAATCGATTGTTATAAGAGGAGAGTCCGCCGAACTTTGGAAGGCAAAACACAATTGCACCGCGGCTGACGTTGATTGAGGCGACAGTATATACAGTAGACACGTATAAAAAGGAGACACGACACAAGAAAGGAACAAAAGAAAAGGCAATATATATATTTATGTACTGTCAAAAGGAGATACGACTACGAGGAGACGTAGAAATGGAAATTAAAAACGGAAACGGACAGAAGCTATTACAATATCTCGGGGGAATATAGCGTGACAGACAGTAATATGCTAAGTCCGAGTTGGTAAATACCCCAAGTTGGATTTAATGAAATCATGAGTTATAGCGGCGACACACTAACGACTATTTGGAGTGGAGTTTTTTTTTTCTTTAATTTTGGAGCAGAAACGAACACCGGCGCGGAAAATTAGTCATGCCAGCTGAATCACGGGAAGGTATCTCAATCGTCGCAGAGCTTAGCTATGATTCTCTGATATTTGTGACAGCTAGTGTCAGAGTGGACGGTAAATGTCTCTCCTTTACTTTTAATTCTTACGAATTTATACGAATTTTTACGAATTCTTACGCATTTTACTCAATTGTCGTTCCTCAACTCGAAAAAATTGTAAAAGTGAGCGGCTTCGAGAGAGCAGATATTTCCCCTCTTACTAGATTTAACTCAACAAATTTCTTTGTGTAAGAATTGAAACAACTGTCAGTCACCTGAAAATTGACAGCTGATTTGAATTTGTTGTTCTATTTGGTATTTGGGTGGAATATTCGCATCTGTCATTTTTCACAGGGTACTACAAAAGCGTTCCCTTAACGTAAGTTTTCCTCTCTGAGAGAGAATTCATCCCATCCAACGTCGTTTTAACAGTCTTTTCAAATTTTACTACAAAAGTAAAGGAACAGATCTAATATGTCGATTCTTATTATTCGTTGTGATATCACTTAACGTTTGAAAAGACGAAATGCGATTGATTCAATTTACAAGAAAATATAAAAATAGCGAAGAGTCGTCTTTGGTATTAACTTCAAGATGACATTAACTAATTTTGACACGATTGAAATTCCCCACTCGCATTTTATTGACCACTCAACAACATCGCCAAATATCTGTCATTATATCTACGTCTGTCACTCTTTCCACATACTCAAACTTGTGCGGCGAGTATGAGCGCGTTTTGCTACTTCAGAACACACGTTAAGTGGGAGCACTTGTCATTGCATGTCACCGTAACATCTGTCATGGGAGTAAATATTTGTTTATTTAATATCTGACGAATGAGCTTTGATCGCGCAGCGGGAAGAATTTAATGGAGTCCACTAAATGGGATTTATCTACTTGGTTTGACAGCTGGTTGTCGTGACGTTTCTCAGTTTTCATTAGAGTATATTATATTGATCATGTGTACTATTTTGGCTGACGAATAGGAACGGAAAAATCTATTCAAGCAATCCTCAATGTCACATTTATTGATTGTCACTTTGACGTGTAGCGAAAGTGACGTTTAAGACAAATCTGCGCTGAATTATAAGCTAATGCTGACTGTAAAATTAATAATTACTGCAATATTGACTCATTAAAAATGGTACTAATTGCTTCGAAAATGTAAAACTGTCACATCTGTCAAACATGGAAAAACCGCATTCTTTGACGTTCCGCTTCGACTGCCTGCAAAGTGCAGGCCCAATTTGGGTTTAAATCACAAAGCACCGAGCACCCATTTTCATTTCCTTCCTTCCATCATGCCTAACCTAGATTCAGCAATTCAATTACGTATTAATATTTCAATCCTCAGCATCTCGCCATACGCCATACCGGACGTTAAAGTCTCGTATATAAAGCTCCACCAAAATGTAATTTCATACCGAAAATATAGGCGAGTTGTGTGTGCTGTGTATACCTTTCGCAAAGACGAGGCCCACCGCACCCTTTTCAAAGAAAAATTATTCCAGGCGTATTCCTATGCACTTTGAACTTTATAGGTATACCTTGCACAGCTGTGAACAAAATTCACCCGAGCGAAGGTAGAAAAAAATATTATTATTGCATAACTCCTCCACTCCATATAAGTAGAAGGCGCAACGATTTACGGGCGGGACATTACAAACCACAGTTGTAAAACGAAAAGTCTACACAAAAGTATCTGTGAGAACGAACTGCTACTGCTGCAATGCAAATATGACTGCATTTCCACCCAAAGACAGACCGTCAAACTGCCTGACGACTCACTGAACTCACTGAACTCTCTGCAGCTCTCTTTGAGGTGAATGCTGCTGGGAAGGAAATATTATTGCGACTTTTTTTTTGTAATAATTTTTCATTTATGTCATGGAATATGAGTGAACGAGGATGATAGAGGAAACGTACAGCTAGACGGGCCGACAAAAAAAGATATCCAAAGTCTAATGATGTACTTGAACAGGTATTTTAACGGTTACATGCGAGCTGAAAAATATAATGTGCACGACGACTTTGACAGTATATATGGAGCCGTCTTCATCGCGTCTTAGTGGTTCGGATTCATCCGATGACAAAGATTAAATTACCGCTTACGACTTGCAAACAACTACAACACGCAGTCTAGTGGATCCATTGATTTATTTTTGTTGCGATGTGGAACAGGTACATGTTCGCACAGCTGTCGTGCAACGAACAAAAGCTAGGAACACGCTGCTCCTCGATGTCATCGAATTGATTGGAGTGGTCGGAATTGTCGTCTGGATAGACTCACTAGATGAATGGATGGATGAAATGATTGTGGTTTCGTTTGATGTCCCGATTGTGTGTGTGCGTTATGTCGACCTAATCTCGAACATATCACGCTCCATTTTTTGTTTCCTTCCCTGTTGAGTTTTTATGCTTTCGAAGGGACAAAATCCAATCAAGAGCTTATGCAATGCATCCATGGACGTTGGGCTATTTAGGTTTTCAACAAACAATTCGAATAGCAAGATCGAATAGATTTTCCAGTTGCATGGGGGTGGGGGGACAGATATCTGATGGTTATGGCAATTCGTGTCACACTTGGTGTGCGGCGTTGTTGATCGACAATGAATGAGTGCAGATACGAGATAAAAAAACTGCAAGCAAATTGGCTTCTAAGAACAAGCGGAGGAGATGGGAAAAATCACACAGCACAACTGTAAATACGATTACGAACACGATGTGAGAGAAAGGCGAAAGAGTGCCGCAGTGAAAGAAACCTCTTTCTGGGTCATTGCACACAATGCATAACCGAGCTGAAGCTGGCTGCGGTTATATAGTTGGCTGGCGAGATTAACATCGCGGTGTGACGTGTCGCTGATGATTATTTCAGGAAAAACCTCCGCTTAAAAGGAAATGCAGTCTCATGCATCTTGAGGAAGAGATCTATATGTGTAAACAGATCGCATTTATACAATGTTTGCAAGAGGTAACCTATTTTCTATGCCACATGCAGAGATGTGGTAAGTTGTGCTTGGAATATGCACAACAGTCGCATATTAGTAGGCAACAAATGAAATCAATGAATGGGCTATGTTGGTGCGGTGACGTTTCTTGCATCAGTTAAGGGCTTCGGTTCCGGAAGACGTGTGTAGCGGAAAACATCAAGACTGCATGTGCTTTTAAGGTAAAGTGACGGTACAAAATGTCACCCTTGCAAGAAACAAGCTTACCATTTTAAAAGCCAATAAAAGGTCTGTTCCCTAACGATAATGAATTCAAACACATTAGTCAAATTTGGTCAAACTTCGTTCCTTTACGCAAAAGTTGGGCAGAAGAGAGTCACAAAGAGAGAACAAAACATTTCCCCTTCATAAAAAAACCTGCAAATAATAGCCCAACAAATTTCTTTGGACTAGTTTTTTATAACTGACTTTAGCTGTCAAATCTCTCAAAAGTCAATTTGAATTAGCAGTTTATTTTGGTTTTTTTTAAGTGCTGAAATTTGTTATTAAAAATGGATAAATCCGCAAAAATAAATAAATATTAAACTGAATCCGAGAGTTTTTCAACGTCTGCAAACTGGTCATTTTTTTTAAAATCCACTGACGTTTATTTTTGAATTTCTCGCATATGTTTTCAACAAACGTCATGCCAAACTTTCGTTCCTGTACTTTTTAGTTATATTCTCTTTTTTTGAGAGAATATATCCCCACTCCTTGATGTCTGACATTTTGCCGAAATTAGCCTAAAAGTAAGGGAACAGACCTAAAATACGCGTAGATGACAGGTAAACTGTCAAAACAATCACACTTTTCATTAGTAAGAAATACTATTCTAGGATTTCTATAGTCTTGAATAAATTTATTTTAATACAGTTTACAACTGAGACAGAAGGTATTGATCCATGCTTCCTGTTGGCGGCTGTCACGAAACGTCACAAATTCTATGTCCCTTGAGCAAACGCAGTTAAATACAGTCGAACCAATGGGCCACTTATTTCAGTCCCACTTATTCCAGTTACCCAGTTTCTCACTTATCCAGGTAGAGCAAATATTTGTTTCACTTAAGGAGGCCTTCAAATAAATTGAAATACATAATGCATATTTTAGCTATTCAGCTATAAAAACAAATTTATTTACCTAACATTTTTGTTGCAAGTCTGTCTCACTAACAGAGGTTAAAATAAATAAATTTGTAAGTCTGGTACAATTACAGAGGTTGATTTATAAAATATAAGTTTTACTTATAGAGGTGGAAAAATTTTCACTTATAGAGTTGTTTTTAAGAAAAATTAAGATGCAAGAGAATTAGGAATTAGTAGTAGAGGTATTCCACTTAGCCAGGTCCCATTTAGACAGGTTCGACTGTAATTTCTTAAAACCACACCACTGGACTATTGCATTGCATCAAATCCGTGTGACAGTTGACAGATGTCATAATTGGAGAGGACATTTAGATAAAAAACAAAATGGCCATCTTCGGCAAATACTTTGGCAATAGTATTCCCAGTCAGATGTTTACAATTGTTGTAGGTTGGGTTGAAAAATGTCAAAATACACTTTGGGTTGATAATAACTTTGTTAAAAATTGAAAAAAAAACTTAAAAAAATCCTTTTTGTTCTATATTCCAAAACGTTATAAGTTTATTCAGTTAATATTCTTTTTATAAATGAAAAACTGATTTAACCATTTTTTTATTTACGTTAAATTCATGTTTTTGACAGATAACAAATCTCTCCACAAAGGTGGTATCTAATTTAATTAGTGTTACCATTTCTATCTATTTATTTCCAATAGTTTGTAACAAAACAATTTATTGTGTTCGCCAACAATTTATACCTCTGACAAGTGCACAAAATTAGTCAATCCAACCCCAAATGTCAGAATAAATTTGGTAGTCCTGTTTAAATTAATATTAATTATTTGATCCCACTATACAAACTAAATATAAATTACCTATAATCGCATCGTAAAATGAAAAGCTTTTATCTATTTATGGGGCCCATTCAATTAGTGCCAGTTTCAATAGAGGTAAACGGCATAGCCTGCGAAAAATCACTCAACTGAAACACATAAAACAACTGCAATTCAAGTTTGTATATGCAAAATTCAACAAAACTGTTAACTGATAGCACACTCCCGTTATTCGGCGTTAAAAACCACCCAAAAGGCAAACAAAATTTACATATCTATCGAACCAACACTTTCTCAACCTCACAATTCCACAAGACGGGAAACGGATAACACCTTCTTCGTCACATTGGTTTTTTTTTACAGCTGAGAATACACGATCAAATCACTACGCGGTGTGAGTTTTAATGTTTTGACTTCAAAAGACAGTGCTACCCGTGGCGAAAACACCACTTAATTTATAAAAGTTGCTTGAACTCTCTACCTACGATGGTTCTATGTATTTCAAATTGATTTGATAGTTTGTAGAACACACACACGCTCGGTGCGGGCCCGGGCAGTAAAAGCAGTCACAAGTCACAACAAATGTCTCTCTCTCATAATTGGCAATAATTTATGCGCGTTGATAAATTATTTCCTGATTAATAAAACAAAAAAAATATTTATAGACGCCGCGGCGGCAACATGAATCTTCAACATGATAGTGGCACCAAAAGTGAATAAAAATGCAATTTCACTGGAAAGCACTCACTCATCTACTTGAACATGCACTGGGCACTTGTATCTAGATACCTCCTCGTAAGGAAAGGTACATAAAAGCGAGAAAAAACATATCAAAAGTAATGTCCCTTGTAGCGCAATTAAATCTCGGCGTATTTACGATCCAATTTTAGCACATCTACTAAATTTTACCGGAGTGTTCTTGTAAAACAATATTTCGAATTTTTTTTACGTTTGTTAGGGTCGAATTATTAGAGCAGAGCCATTCCAATGGGAAACTACGTTTTAGTACTGCCTCGTTTGGAAAACAATCGTAAATGTGGAACGCGATTTGGTCGCAGCGAACAATAAACATAAAAAGTAGTCTCGTTTCAGTGAAGATTTGAGGCTATTTTGAGCTGTTTTTTACGGCTAAACACCAGCAGATTATAGTTGAGGAACAAAATGCTAGACCGGGTTGAAAAATTGACGAAAGTCTCAGTTTTCAAGGTCGAAAAACGTAGGTTAGAGTGATTTCTTTCGATCCTCGAGCTTGACAAGTTTTAAGTTTCCATCTGCATGCAGAAATAAAATACGCCAAACGCTAATTCGGCATAAATAATCGCAAGAACAATTACCAAGTTGAAATCAGAAGCAATTAGAAACGATTAGGCAACGCAGTTGGCAGGTAATTTGAAAAGAAATTCTCCACAAATCGTCTGTCCAAAACAGAGGAAAGAAATTTAATTGCACATCGGGTTTGTTGTTTTTATTTTATTCGCACGGAGAGCAAAAACCTCATGAAAATCGTACCTAAACATGCGATTAACGCACGCAGTAATCTCTCCCTCGGCTAATTAACAAAAACGAGGGAAATCTACCCAAAAGTATCGCATAAAACACACACAAACCCGGTTGATGATGGACATTTTCTACTTTGAACAAAATTTGGTGATTCTCGCATCTGGGTCAATGGCGACAGACATCTTGACTTTGTCTGTCATTAAAATTCATCAGAAAATGAAGACGAACTTTTGGCATCATCATTATCATCTGCGATGGCCCTATCTGTCACGCATCGCGTACATTTTGTTTTATGTTATTTTTGTTATGTCTCGGGTTTCGCTTCTAATTTTTGCCAACATTTCTCACTGACTCAGAGTTCATTGGCAGGTAATTTAGATGTGAAATTGCAGGCTTTTAACGCACAGAGGTATTCGATAATTTTGATGTGCTGTGAACAAATTATTGTAGACTTTTACTTTTCTTTTGGCCGTTGTTTTTTTGTACGTTTTGTTTAGGGGATCGAATGAAACGAATGGAGAAAATCGAGGTGCAATTAACTCGCAAAGGGGAGTACCTACATTTGTTGTCGTTTCTTTTGTCACTTTTGACGATTATTTTCACTTTCGGTTTTGTTGCGAAAAGAATTGTCATCGCACTGCTTCTGGTTTGCACTTGGAGCGATGTTTTTCTGCACGAGTTAACGAGACTTGGCCGTGAGGTTTATGTTGACTGATTTCTATGATTGATGACTTTAGTATGGGTCTTCATCCAGATCATTGTGCCGTGTAAATGGCAACTGTTGTCGGATCGGCAATGTTTACTAATGGCGGTTTTCATTTTAATTGCCTGTCAATCTGTGGCAAAAAAAGTTTTGGTTTTCACGCTTCTTTGGGCGTTTTTCTTAATGCTTCAACGGAACACGAGACGTGTTGATTAAGCTTTCGCGTTAAATATCAAAAATTGTGTTTCTCCAGAGAGAGTTAGTCGACGAATTTGGCAGCACTTGTAAAGTTTCATAAACCGACAACTAGCAGAATTATTTCCTCTTTGACACGACGCCGCTACCTACCAACCTACTCATAGGCGACGTTCAAGTATCTAGTTTAGTAAGTCTGACAGCTGACTGACTCAGTTTTGATTGGCCCAGATCGGTCAAATGGGCAGCTGTGTCAGTTGACGTTTATGGAGCGGTAGCCGACGAATCTAGTCAAGAAATTCGTGACTGAGTACTAAGTTGACAGTTCGCATAAGTGGCTGACGTAGGAAAAGTGACGTTCCCAACCAATCTAGCCGACTTAAGATAACTAAGTTTTTTAAGGTGCCCATGCTTATTGCGTGGGCGCAGTGGCTTAGTGGTAGTGTGTTGGGCTACTAAGCGAGGGGTCTCAGGTTCAAATCCCGAAAGGGCCAAATTACATCTAAAGGTTTTTTTTCCAATGCGCCACCTCTCGCGAACGTCTGACAAACATCCGAGAGTAAAACTGTCATGAATGAGCTTCTCAATTAGTCGTTTGGACTCGGCGTAAAATTGTAGATCCCTTTCATTCGTCCCAAAAATTTAAAACGCACACAAAACGAATGGTTGTGAAAAGCTAGGCCTTGGGTCCCATAGACCTGTCGCGCCAAAATATTTATTTATTTATACTTATTGCGTCAAAGTTGACTTTATTTACCGGCTTTGCAACTCATTAAAACAAATAACGTTTGACTTTAAAATGTCAAATCTGTTTCAAGTCGCTATTCCGTCCCTGATCCGTGTTCAGCTTTATTTACATTGCAGGCACTCATCTGCATCTCAAGCTTTAGATGAGTGGCACAGTCATTCCTTTTGAGCATAAACGACGACGATCATTCTCAATTAATTCAACGCCATGTGCCATGCCTCCTTGGCTTAACTAGTATGAGTAACATGCAAATCATCTGTGCAACCATCGTGCGGCAAAGATTTCATTTATTTTTCGTCTTCTTGCGTCGCGTCGGTTGTATATATTTTTTTCGTTTGTTTAATTCCCCATGCAATGCGTCATCTCCGGCAATTTGCGCAAATTACACAGGCATAAGCGCCTCGCACATCCGGATGGTGTTCTCTCTCTCTCTGTTTTTTGTTTCGTTTTGAATGTTGGTCTTACAATTTTTCTTATGTTCAAGCAAGGTATGATACAACGTAATAAAAAAAATACAGTGCTGCATGGGTCGTATATAATGTGCCTTTTAATT
Organism: Cheilosia pagana; assembly: GCA_936431705.1. NCBI lineage: Eukaryota > Metazoa > Arthropoda > Insecta > Diptera > Syrphidae > Cheilosia > Cheilosia pagana. The sequence goes on along the minus strand of OW386170.1, from coordinate 50,554,154 downwards.
TTTGTTCTTTTTTTCATAATTTTTTCCATGCCCTGATGAATTATTCATGACACACCCAGTCGGATAGACGTACGGAATAGGAACCTCGGAGAACCTTGATACTGCTGCGATGTCGCCGGCGCACAATTGTGAATCCTTTTTTTTTGTGATTGCTGCAAAATCAGACTTAAAAGGAAACTCACTTCCGTTTTTCTCCTTGATACGTTTAAACAAAGGAATTTGAATTTGTTAATTGCCAGTCACAATTGTTCTGACAAACGAGTAGTGATCGAAAAGTGAAGTAAATTCGTTCAGATTTGTAAAATTGTTGAATGATTTAGAAATGTTCTTTAAAGAAAATGGACAGCGACTCAGAAATATTGGATTTTGATTTTGACTGTAATTCGTTGTAGGTCACAATAGCTAATCCACCCTCAGAAAAGTCGAAAAGTATCAGTTCTTTTTTAAAACGACCACCTTTTCCTTTTGTCACGTCTTTTATAATTTAACAGGCAAAATAAACAAAGCATGACAGGTTATAAAAGCTGATTGCAAATCTGTCAAAAAGCCCTTGAAATTATAGAGAGTTGTGAATACTCCCTAAAAATTATGCACTTTCTGTTAATGTCTGTAAAACTGCGTAATTTCAACAAAGTGACATTCCTTATCAAGAAACGTCAGTTGTTCCAATAACCAACACGATCACTGACATTTCGAAACGATTTCCGATCCATTTTTTTGAATGCAAGCGTTCATCAATAAATCAGCGCAAAACAAAGGAATTCCAATTTGTCACACCGCCTGTCAGATGGTTTGACAAACTTCGCATTCACGATCGCTGATCGACATCCACTTAGCGGAGGAGCTCTTGCGAAATGATAAAGTTCTCGGGGGCAGTGATTATTTATATCTACCTCCTCTTAAGAAATGCCTAATATTTCACAGATAATTCAGGCCCAAGGTTTCACAAAGAAAAAATATTACAGAAAATATATTAAGCAAACCGCACACGAACTGGAAGAGGTCGTGAGCCAGGCATCTTTCAGTTTCAAAAGACGCGAGGTAACCCAGAAGAAAATTGTGTAAAAATAGGAAAATGTGAATGAAAGAAGAAGGAAAAAAATGTATTTCCGTGAGAGACAGTGGGAGTTGCTATATTAGACAATCTGCACGATTTTTTTTCCTATATAACTTTTAGTGGATCGTGAGTTTGTGATTGAAATGAAAAATGGAAAAGTTCGCGGTAGACTGCGAGGCGTTCTCATAAATGATGACCGATTATATATGAATGATATGTCAAATCATACTAAGCGACACATTTTCAAATCTTTATGGGGAATAATTCAAAATAACGATATGCACTGCAATTCGATTTAAATTGCACAAGTGCATCCAATGCGGGTCATTAAAACTTGAATTACAAAACACATACACAACTGGGGCAGGGTGTGTAATGTGTGTACAGCTTAAATGAAGTGTCAAAGTGAAAAAAAATAATAATTAAACGATGAGAAATGGCTGTAAAATAACAAAAACATTCGCACATCGAAAATCTAAAATTGCACAATTAGCGCAATGACCGCGCCAAATGTACCCGTCGCATGGTCTGTGAGCGCGCCTGGGAAAATATTCAAATGGAAAATTTTGTTAAAGATACATGTATCCATGTGTATAGATCTGCACTAGCTGTAGCTATAGCTATACTGAAAACGTGTTCCCTCTGCGGATGGTGGGTATCTGTGTTACAAACACAAAATTGATTTATGCAATTAAACTCAACATCTAAACATGTTTGCGTGCGTGCGTTTGAAATGGAAACAAATCGCCTGTGTTGCGTAGCTTTCGATATTTTTCGCTCAGATTATCTGTATCTGTATACCCATTAAGCGAATGTCTATGTATGAATAATTAGTTACTGTCAAAAATGAAAACTTTCATGCACCTCTTGTCGGAATTGGGGCTAATTGAGAGCTAATGTTGAAAAGACTGCTCAGACTGTCTCTAAACATGTTCATGACAACTCTTTCAGCACACACACACGCACTCTATTCAAACTTTGTGACTTTGAGAAGGGAAATGTATGAATACCTCAACTCAAACCGACTACAAATAGACCGAAATAGAACACAAATGTTCGTTTTTGAAATCTGAAATGCTTTCAAATGTAGCTCTACTGATAACACAGTGAATGTAAAAAAAATACATAAAATAGAAGACCTTGTGATACTCTGGTTAAGGGCGCACAACTTAAAAAGACGCATCTGTATGTGTCGTTTTAAATGCGTGGGGTGGGTTCTTCTTCTTGATATGGAAATAATCTTTAAAGTATTCCAATTTGGAACGCATAAACAACCGCAGCCGGCAGCTAGTCCTCCATCAACAATATTACTGCTCAGATGGGATTAAGGTACTCATATTCAGTCAAGGGGGCTCTCGACTGCGCACGCAACGCGATGAGATGAAAGGGTTGAGGGGGAACATTCCTCTTTCAGGGAAATCTCTCCATAAACGGGATCTAAAGTGTACATCACCTTTATGTGGGCTATAGTGTTTATTATTCTATACCTATACACACACCGCACGTCTGGGTAGATCGATTTTGTCTTGTCATTGATCTTTTTATGATCGTGTCGGATTAATAGATGGTTTAACCCACAAGGAAAAAAACAACGATTATTGATAAAGTAAACAAGGGAATTGTTTCAGATATTTTATGAAGCAATAGCGAGCGATCAGCGGTAGGGATCAATCAGTGGAAACTCTCATGTAGGTTTATAAACATTTTTATGACAGTTTGGCGATTGTTTAATGAAGAGCACGATGTCAAGTAACCTTGTAACCTTGAATACAATTTAAAGACAGGGATAGGAGTGCCTTTTCCAATGCGGTGATCCATAGTTAAGAAAACGGCCTGCAGCATGTCAATTAATTAGCAACAGCTTAAGAGTTTACAACGCATACCTATCGCATGCTATATGGCATCAACATGAAGATAAAAAAAATGCAAAACGAGTCCGACTTCGCTTTGAACAAGTGTGCGATAGAGGCGTGTGTACTTAACTGATTCAATGACTCGAATTAATTTTTACTTTTATGGCATATGGTACGGACGGTGTACATTCGTTTAATTAAAATGAGAGTTGGTTTGCACATTTATGTAGAAAACAATTAATTAAAAAAAAATAGAACCACACAAATGGTACTAACTGAGAATTGCTCATGAGCTGTGCGAAATGAAAGGTGGTTCTAAAGATATGTAGGTTAGGTTCTAGTTAAACTTGAGATATGTGCGAAAATCCACTTAGTCTTGGGGATATATTTCAAAGACTAAGAAGGTTGAATGTGCTTTTTGTGTTCAAGACAATCAAAATTGAAAAATTGTTATAAGTTGCTCATGTAGGATTGACGAATTATAAACGACTAAGCGACCAGAATTAACTGAAACCCTACAGTGTTGGCTATTTAACATCTGGAACTTAGTGCAGCAAGCCTGACCAATTTTGTTTGTCCAATATTGGGTCTAACCAACGTTTTGCTTTTCGAAAACTGTCTTAAGCGAAACTTGTCTTTTTTGTAGTGTTTCATTTGTGTACACAGCAACTTTGAGAAGATCATTATATTAATACGTAAACATCAAAAGTTTCCGTACACTTTTTAAGTATTTATCATGAAATGAGGAGAATGAAACTTATATCATTCGAAAGGTACTGTGCCACAGATGTGCAGAAACAAAAAATCGTAGGTATTTGTCGCCATTAAGACTGGTAAAATGAAGTTAAGAATTTCCCATACAAAATGCTTAGCAGTAAATCGAAAGCATTTAGTTGCCATTCAATTTGTCGCCGTCATGTTTCCATAGTAACGAATTTAATCATCTTAGATTAGAACCTGTTGGAGAGTCTTTCGTTACCTTATCTTCTGACAAAATTGGTCGAATTTCGACCACGGGCGGTACTAGTTCAAAGAAATGCAACATTTCTTCGCTTACGAAAGGTTGAGAGTAAGCAAAAGTTTCTCGCACTTCTTTTGATCAACAAAAACAACGATTTCCGTCGTAAAAAGTAAACTGCGATTCCTTTCTTATCATAAACCTCCGCTGGAGCCAAAAAAGAGCGATAAGTCCCCCAACTGCCTTTTTGGCAACTAATACAACACACCCAACCTTGAGTGTCAACCGAAAGCCGAAACTCACAACAACCTCAGCTTAATCGTTTAACCACCCGCCACAGATATAAATAGCAGAGCAAAAAAATCCTTGATAACTATAACCGACATATTTTTTGCGGAAGTTCACAAAAAAATACGTAGCCTTCAATCGTGGACCACAAAAATCCATCATATCTCTGCAAACAGTTATAAGCGTTTTACGATATTTCCGCGCGAAATACAAGAGAAAAAAAGCCAGATAAGCACTACAGCAAATTTTCGGCGCAAATTAAATTCCCAACTCGAGATAAGCAGTGCTTGACAAATCCAATCATAAACAGAAAGCAGGGTCCCGTCAAACGCATTGTTTCCTTGAAAGTGTATGTTCTCTATCCCAAATAGAGGGCAAAGCAAAAAAAGCGGCAACATTAATTAACCCTAACCCTCGTTTCTGCTTGGTAAGAGAATAATACATTTCTGCGCCACATTTAGTTGACATTTTGTCACGTTTTGTACTCTATTTGGCCAAAGCCGAAAAAAAAACTAGGAACGGTACGAAAAACGAAAACCCTTTGCTCGCACCCACCGACGACCCTTGCCTAATTTTGAAGCTTTATCTGAGAATGGGAACAGAGAGAAGTAATATTTGTTGTACCGTGTTTGTACATATTCCACACAACTTGTGATAGAGTCACGTCCCGAACATTTTATATTTCACTTTGTGTTGTGTTTTTTTCTGTTTTTTTTTTGGTTATTTATCGTTGTTGTCATTTGTCACCAAAAAGAAAAACATTCGAAACTCCTCGACTCGCTTATCTGGTCTCAGAATTCCAAATGTGGACCCTAAACCTCATATAAATTAGACGTTTTATGGTGTAGGCTTCTCACTCAATATAGTCGGCACTCCAATTAAACAAATTTTTTTAGAGCTTCTGCCGATGCCGACTACCTTATCGCAGAACGTTTGGATGACGTCATGTTGTCGTGCATCTTACAAATCCCTGATGGTTGCAGTGGCGGTCATAGTTGTTTCATATTTCATAGATAACGCTCCATTTATGAGAAGTTTGTGTGTGTTTTTGAAGTATAGCCAAGATTGACGTGTCTCTGGTTACAACTTCTGCAGTACTTCCGTCCCCCTTCTCTCGTCCAATTGGAATGGATGAGCACAAAAGGGGCAAACAGCAATGAAAAACGTTTAAATGGCATACCTACTACGGTGTGGAGCTCACAAACAAGGGGTGTGTTATGGCATAGATAAGATATCTTGCGGATGGCTCACGTTTTCTAGTGTTCGAGGCGGGTTGTCGGTTCACACTGGTGCGTTATCAGTCAGGTACAATCAAACTTCATTTTTTTATTCTCTCTGTTCAAATTTTGTACACAATAATGGTTTTGATTAATTAGTCGGTTCAAGGCGACCATCAGTTAAGATCTTTATTTTTTAACCAAACAGTCTTTGAAATGAAATTTAATGGGTAAATGTTTGGTGAGTCTTTATTGCTACATTTTAGTAGTGAGTTTCCAGCATAGAGCTTCTGACAATGGGTGATTTGGAAGTGTTGATGATGCCAAGAGTTTTCCAAATTTGTAGCAGTGAAATAGTAACGCCTTGACAGCGGTTTAAATGTAGATACAGGGAATGGCGGGTCAAGTATTACTCAAGTAGGCGTAGCTTCAGTAGTTTGCTAGAAGTACATTGAAATACGAGAGGCGTTTCGAACCGGAACAAGAGTGTACATTTCGCGAAACTCGTTTTTAAAGCATTGACAACCTTTTTTTTCCAAAGACTGGCATCGAAAGAGTTTGAGGCAGAAAGTTGTACACCGATTTAGAAAGTTTGACTAGAGCTAAAGACTAAAAGTCTGAATCCATTGGCTAACAAAGATCGCCCACCATTAGGAGAATTTCGAATCTACTCCAATTAAAAATGTGTCTCAATCCAGCTTCGCGTGTACAATCAAAGTCTATATACAACCTCGCTGGAGGGCTATGTTGAGGTGGAGGGGTTCTTGGCTTATGATGCTATCAAAAGTTTACAAATAACCGAGCTCAGTTTAATTCTGGATGGTTACCCTTATTTTAAACACACTCAGATTATGCTTCGTCGAATCGACGTAGTTCACTTTAAAACCTACATACTCCGAACTTTACTCCGAACTATGTCTTACCGTCAAATTGAAATTTTTCAACAAGACTCTTGGGCATATTTAAACTAGATTTATTTTAGGTCTCCATATTTCTGTCACATTTTAAATGTAAATTAAATATATCAATTCATTTTTTTACATTAACAGAGATTGATTTAAAAAAAATAAAAGCAAAATAAATACATAAATTAAAAGAATAAATCCAGATCAACTAAAAAAAAAAAGAAAACAGTTTTATATGCAAGAAGCACAGGATTCAACTTTGTGCTCACCGCAGATGTAAAAGCTATCCTTCGTCGTTCGTCGAATAGTTATACATACCTGTAAAAAATAGATTTCTGATAGAAAACACAGCCAACTGATGTTGTAAGAAAGAAGAATATAATAGGACGAATAGTTAAAGAGAAATCATAAAAAATAAAAGAGCTGTTCGGCGATACGACGAAGGGTAAACATCCAGGGTTAAAAGTACAGCAACTAAAAAACTCCCCTCAGAGATTCAAATTCGTCGTTTAGCTTACACGGCAGCAATATTCAGAAAGACTAAACTAAACAAAGCATTTCAGAGCAAGTTCCTGAATTGACACAACACTCGGTCCTTGTACCTTGTGTAGAGATAGCTGAATTCCCATTCCTAACGTCATCCTCAATCCTCTCTCTATAGTTAGAACCAAATTCTAAAACAGAAAGGCAGTTTTTTTTTTGCCAAAAAGGTGAATAGCTCCAAACTTGCGGAATGGTAAAAGGGTTATAGTCTAAAATCTGTACCTACTAGCAGCCGAATGTTTGCCAAAGATTCAGTGGTAAGAGAGGTAGGTAGTAACATTTTCGACGCTAGCGCCACTTATATTTGCCCGAGTTAAATGCGTGTCGCAACAAATGCTTGAACATTCAGTTATCCCTCATTTATCAGATGTCTAGGCGCACTGTTTGGTCGATTCCAATCAAAACCGACTAGGGTAACATCTTAGCAAACGTTCGTGCGACAATTGAAGAATGGATTTATTTTATATCATGCAAAATATCTAGAAGTGTCAGGTTTAGTCCACATCAAGCAGACATTTCTTCAGTATCTCTACGGCGAGGTTGCATAAAAATTGAATAACTATGGCTTAAATGTTTAGTAGTTTAAGAAAATTAAACTTATTGATTCCTTTTTTAAAAGTATTTAATTGATTAATTCCTTCGTCTTTGACTATCCTGGTTGAAAGTCAACACCAGAATGCCCACTCTCCTTCGTTTTTTACCTTCAACGTCTCTTTCTCTTTTTCTGTTTCGTTTTGCGTTGCAGTAGTTAAATAAATAAATAAGTCCTAAATTCAGCTCAAAATTCCTTCCCAAATCCACCTTCGACGTATATGGAATACCCACATGCAATATCCCTAACCAACACTTGACAACCACTCATTTGATAAAAGCTCAACAGTGGTGGGCCCAGTGCGCACACTTGCGGCACTTCATTAGTTCCCCGACTCATGATGGACTTACCTCATTTCTGCTGCTGCTGTTGTTGTTATTATTGTTGTTGTTATTCCCAAGAGATACTCGCGATCCGGGCAGATCGCGCCACCTTAGTACCCCCATTACGGCCTGCCGAACCCACCGCCTTTCAGCGCCTTCGCTAATAAATGCCACCGTTGGCTGATTTTTAGCTTTACGACCACAACTGCTGCTGCTGTTGTTGTTGTTGTTATTGTTGTTAATCCAAAGGATACGGATTCGCGCTGCGCTGTGTGTCAGTTCGAGAACTTTGTAAACAAATAAAAAAATTCGTTGCGAAGGGTTCGTTTCTGGTTTCCAGCCAGAGAGGCAGTGTATTTCTTTTATTTAAAATGCATAAGCATTGTGCACATAAAGGCAGGGATTTGTGTATCTGAGTGGGCGGTAAAAATCACCAACACACAAGGCATATAACTAAATGTATATATTCGTAGCGAGCTTGGGCACAGGTAAAGTCAGTTCCTCACTGGCTAAAAGTGCAGCGCACGTATTGTTCAACATAAACTAATATCCACAACTGTAGAGGCGAGTGTCTGTGCAATCCACCGCGGTGGCTCGAAACGGGTTGCCCGTCGACGTCGTCGTTCGTTGTCGTATCCACGAAAAAAAGAAAACTTGCAACAAAAATCCATCCAAACCGAAAAAATAACTAGTTTTGCAGGTTCTGCTGCCAATTGGTAATTACACTCGTAAGCGGGGCAAGTGTTTCGTGGGTCGTTTTTGTTTTACTTGTTTCTGAAACTTTATCCACTAGCATAATTTTTTTTTGCCCCTACATTCACTTGAACTTTTACACTTTTGTTCGGATTTTGTTTTTCCAGTTGAGGGGTTTCGAAAATTTTTGAAAAGCCCGTGCAATACGCGAACCGGTGTCGCGAAATGAGCGTGGAAAAGACACGAATGGTAAGAAATGGCAAATGAAAATAGTAAACCCTCAAAGCTGGAGGAAGGCTTTTTTTCTTTTCTAGCGATTGGGTTTTTTTTTTTTTGGCGGAGCGCACTTGCAGCGACGACTGTCACGCGACAAATTCTTTCAAACGAATGAGCAGATGAGCAGCAGCGACAAACCGACGAGCCTGCCGTGTGGAGTTCTGCAGGCAGCAGAAAAGGCAAAGCAAAAGCAACACAGCAATAAACTAAACAAATGCAGCAAAACAGGCATTCGGTGCGGTGGTAGTGGTGAGCAGCGAGAGAAATCAACAAAAACAAACCATTAACAGAGAGCGCAAATGAGAAATCACATGAGAGAGAGCTGTCACTGTCAGTTATTAAGTCTGCAGAGCACTTTGCAGTGACTGTAACGTAACGTGAGTGAACTAGAAGTGAATAAGAAATACTGCCAATAGATGTCGCCAGTAGCAGCTAACAGAAAATGCGCTTACTTGGATGGGGCCTACGACTACGACATTCAAAGTGTTCTGCAGAGAAGTTGGAAGAATTTTCTTAAGATTCCAAAAAGACTTTTATGAGACAAAGTGGATTTGATAAGTCATCGAACCCTTGACTTAATTGCTCCTATCCCAGATTCGACGACACGATAATTTCCAATCATTAGCACGTGCTACAACAGACAGACTACGAGTCGAACGATAATTATTGCGGCCATTTGTTTAAACAAAATAAAAACAAATCACATATTGTAAGCTTGGAATAATTAAAGGCAAGCCTTCTTAGAGGCCGGTTATAGCGACACGAAAAATGCAACCGAAAAAAATTTCTTTTGCTTTTTTTAACCACTTGAACTTAATTGTTGAACTCAATCTTGGTCTTAAAATGTTGCTTATGAATTTTAAAGTTACTTTAAAATTAGGTATCTTAAATTTGTTTCGTACCGAAAAATCAAAGAATTCTATTTCTAGAAACATTGAAGATAATTTACTAACTTTTTTTTGATGAACTAACTTTACAATTCCTAAGCAACATTTTAAGACCAAGATTAAGTTCAACAATTAAGTTTAAGTCAAAGTAAAAGCAAAAGATTTGTTTTTTCTGTTGCATTTTCCGTATCGCTATAATTGCACCCTTAATGAATGTGTTTTAAAGTGGACCCGCTACATAGTTTGACAAGAACTAACTACCTATATAACTTTTAACTTTGCTGTTGTTAATTTTGTGTTTTTAATCTGCAATTTGTAGATAATAGCACAATTTCTACAAACGTCTCATACAAAAAACAAAATCATAATCGATAACCAATCGACTAATTACGGTCGCTTCCTGTCCAACAAACCCTAAAACCCGATCGCCTTCACCGCCAACAATAGAAACAAAAATGAATTGTTACGACCATTCAACAAATCACTACTAATTTACTTTAACTTACTGTAATGTAATGACTAATGAGTTATCATCAAGAAAATATTCCCTTGGGCGCGCACAAAAACGGCCACGGAGTATCATAAATTTGTCATAGTCCCTTTTCCGTTTTCGTGAATTGTGCCAAGGAAGGGAAAGTGAAGTCGCTTTCATTGAGGATTTCCGAATGTCAGATATCTACTACAACGAAATCGAGAGAGGGAAAGAAGAAAGTTTCCAAATTGCCACAGTTGTTTACATATTTGCTTAACACTCATACCCGCCCATTGACTGTTTTCAAAAATGTCAAGGTTGACATTTCTGTTGAACCACTTTGTGTTGGGTTTTTGGTTCAACGTATTGCCATGTTATTATCGTGATTATCACAAATTAGGTGTCCTTCGAAAAAATAATGTAAATCGATGGCGGGTGAGATAATCAATATTTAAATTTTTATTCAAAGTGGGTATGCGTTGACGTGTGTTTGTTTACATTTTTCATTCTCATCATAAATGAGGGGAGAACGATTTTTAGTTACTTTGGTGAGTCGTCAAGTTGATAAACAAAAGTTTGCGAAAATGAAACAATTTATCGATTGATGTAGAAAGGCGTGGAGCTGCAACAAAAAGTGTTTTTTTAGCAACTTTGTTTGACAGCAGGGAGGCACATGAAAGATCATTTATTTACGGGAAGTTAATGTTTTTTTTTTAATTTAACGACATCATTTTTCGTTATTCAAAAAATAAACTGAGCATGTAAAATAGCCATATTAAGTAGATGGCATTTTATCATTAGTTGAATAGATTAAAAGCTTATGACGCACGACTATTATCCCTCACAACGCAGTTCCTAGAGTCGTGAGAAATTAGTTTCGAGGGCGCTAATTTTGAACCTGGTTTCCGCAGCTCTGGTACACATTTGGATAAGAGTGAGATTCATTCATTAGGCGCGTCTTTTAATAAGCATTTAATTCAGTAAAGCGCAGGTATGTCATCAACTTAAAAATAGCTGGTTTCATCGTGCAAAAGTTGGCACTACTAGCAATCTACGTCAATTAGGGAATATATATGTACAATCAAGAGATCAAGACATTGCAGTATCATACATGTCACAATAAAAGTTCCCATATATAGAGATATTTTTACATTATGACGTTTACAAATCTGACGTTTAAAAACAAGAATACAGAAAAAATATCGCCAGTTTTTGCTTCCGCCAAACACCGAATTAGTTGTAAAACTACGCACTCAAATTTTCGGCAATGAACGAGCGGATTGTCTCCCAGCTCGTAGTAAAACAAAAAAGTTACTTGAGCTAAAGAAAGAAGATCTAAGGATCCTAACGGGTTGTCTTACTGGTCACTGGCCACTAAGATACAATCTCCAAAAAATGGGACTTTCCGTCGACGACTCCTGTCGACTCTGCGGAGAAGAGGAGGAGACAACGGAACACATACTCTGTGAATGCCCTGCTGTGACAAGGGGCAGAGCGATCCATAGATATGCAAAGGGCAGATATAGGAAAAATGGAACCAAAAAGGGTATTGAGTTTAATCAACAGCCTCACTAGTTCCTTAAGTTAAAATATTAAAGGCCAACACAATAGATCTCTTCTGGTCGCAGTGTATAGGGCCTATAACTAACAATACAATACAATGCACTCAAATTTCCCTAGGTATGTGTCAACTGTCAATGTCAAACACAACTGATGTCAACCGAAAATTTGCTGTCAAATAAAGAAATGTCACAAGCTTTTGGAATTTCTTCGAACATTTTCTGTACGCAAACAGACATAAATTGCAAATTAAGTAAATCTCTGAAGATCCAAAAACAGCCAATAGTAGAATAGTAGTAAGTAAAGGTAGTAGATTAGTTTTTGTGGAACGCAACAGATGGCGTAAAAAGTAGGTACCTACTGTGTATAGAACTTCATGAATTTGCTTGCATTTTATCCAATGAGATGATGAATCAAATGGAATAGTGGCATAAAAATGGTGCCAAAAAGACAGTCAAAAGAATTTAAAGAAAAATCTATCTAACGGTACACATCTTACCCGTAACAAGTAAAGCCTAGTATGCAGTTCACGTGCAATCCAATTTTTCATACAAAATTTTCACTGCGAATTGTCAAAATGAACTTTTCAAGTGAAGATTTCACTAGGCAGTACGCTTTCACTAGGCAGTAGTTGTTCAAAAGTGATTTGTAGGGGGCGTTACTTAAGCTATTTCACTTGGCTTTTATTGTCCGTCGCATTCAATTTTTGACATTTCGGCGTGAAAATTTCACAGCACTTTTTGGAGAGGAGTGAAAATTTCAAATTTAATGGAATGACTATTTGAACTTTGAATAGGAAGTTCGTTTTAATTTTAAAGCTAGTAATATTTTTTTAGAAAACTACTTATACTACTATAACAGAACCCTATTACGATCCACCAACATTTAAGTGACAGCCTTCGGTTATGGGGTTATGGCTAGTACTTTAGGTTTCACTCCTTTTTTCCGTGCTAAAAGTTTTACAAAAAGAACTGCCAACAAGAACTATAGAAGTTTTAGATTTTGATAGTTCATTTGATATTAAAAAAGCCGTAGGCAAAGCCAACCGATCGAGCAAAAAGCTGTTTAAAAATTGATCATTTTTATAGTGACTGGCTGCAGAGATAAATCATACCTACTTTCACGTGTAATAACGTTTTTCTAAGCTGTGTAGAGTGAGTTTACCCGAACTTTTAAAAAAAAAAAACAGAAAAACCAGCCCAACAATTAACAAGAAAATATCTAAAGGTTGTGCGTACAGTACACATCAATTAATAATAGAAAATCGTGGGCAAACTTTCGAGGTTCCGTTTTGAGCGGATGAAAGATTAATCGCTTTTTAAAGTTTTACCACATTAGTACCTACATTTTGCACACACCTATAGACACTTATACTTTGTTGTAAGTATTATTAATTGAATCTTTGGCCCAAAAGCTATCCCCCCACATAAGAGCTATAATTACCCAAACGAACTTTTGGCTTTGATTCCTAAAAGAACAATTAAAATTTCCCAAAAAGTTCACGCTCTAGCAAATCTCTCCCGCATTTCCGTAGAAACAATTAAAATAAAAATATATTATACTCCACCAGCTAGTAATTGTATTTTGCGGCAACACGAATTTCGCACGCGTTTCACACAATTACTGTCTCAAGCTACAGCAAAATTAAATATGCAGAATAAGGCGAGTGCTTTTTTTGCGCAATCAAAGACCACGAACAAATTGGGGGTGAGATATTCAAATGTACGAGACCTGCACACCTCACCGAGATGGAGCACATCTGATAAAACGATGCAAATCAACGCAAAACAATGAAATTCAATGAAACCACCATGAGACTGTATGTGAATGTGTGGCATGCTCATGAATATTCATTTGCCAGTGTGTCCTGGATCGGACGAAAACCATAAGAAAGACCACCGTCAGCATAGATACCGGATATGTTGTGAAAATTGCCCCTAACGAGACACATCCTCTTGTCTGACTTTGGTGCAGTGCTATGCCGTTTTTTTGCAATGCTACTGTGGTAAGCCACAAGGGATATATGAGTCATATTTCTATTGCACACAACACAGGCAACAACTAACTACCAGCGAGAGGCGGAAGGATATACCATGATTCAAGTTTTTCGTGTTAAACGACTCGTTGTCGTGGCCGTTGTCGTGGCACGACATCCAGGCCAGTGAACCAAGCGATATATAACAACTGCTGTACACAGCTGGTTCTATACGGCGCGTTGTTCTATCGAGGAAGCGTCTGCAGGATAGCGAAAAGGATTCGTAGATGATTTCCTATTTCTATGCATGTTCATTACATAAAAACGAACGAGCCACTGCCACAAAGTCAGACGACCCAGAGGAAGGAACAGAAAAAAAAGCAAACCTGGGTAATGGCATATAAATTGCCAGCCTTCCTGCTCTTCTTGACAAGAAATGAATACATTGTGAGGCAGGAAACAAGTAGTGCAACCAAGGAACTCGGCTACAATAGGAGGCCATATTTCAAGGTACCCTCAAGGATTCTCCCAAGTTTTCTTTTCGCTTCCGAGTGTTTTTGCTACAAGATTTGCGCAAATAAATTTTCAAGTATTGACTTTGGCCCTTGTTTGCTGTTGCTCCAGAAGGTACCCACACTTTCTCCTGGGAGCATAATGAAACTCTCCCAAGAGCTGAGCAAATAGTGCAGCAATTATGTAGTAGTACAGAGTTGAAACTCAGTTGAAACTGCATTTTGAAAGCTTCGTTTAATTAGTTGCAGTAACACGTAAGAGTTTTTCTTTGAGTTCGATTCACGGGGCGTGGGTAAATGTGCCATTGTCGTCCGCAAATGTATAAAAAGCGATTCTAATTAGCAGGAGGGGAGAATTTTCTTCCATCTACCGTCGCCGCCATCCAGGTAGACAGGAAGCAATTTCAAAAAGTGTCTGAATCTGAATGCGAGTGCAGCAGCATACACTGAGCGCACACATTCGGTGCGGATTAGTTCCATTGTTTTCGCCAACCGCACATTGGTTACTTTGAAGGGAGCAACTCTCTGGCGGGAAAAATAAACTCAACCATTTTCCGGTTGCTTTAATCATCTCCACCTCCTCGTCGTCATTATCACCACCCGACAACAGCGTGCACATTAGAAGCCATTCAGCGCCGCAAAGTGAAGTGGCCGTGAAAGAGACTCAGAGATTCAAACAAAAGCGGACAAATTTTCTCAAAAACACCATCTTTGTATCTGCGCAGATGGGGGTGCATCGGATCTGTTGTTAGAAATAAATTAAAAAATGATGGGAAACAGGATCCGGTGGCCATATCAGAACGACCACCTTGCAAGAGTCACCTCATTGTTTGGTGCTCCAGATAACGTAATGAAATGCGACGACGCTTTGGTCTGTGCGGACGGACCAGTGCCACGTCAAATGGGTATCTTTATGTACGCCTTCGCTCGTCATTTCTGGTGAATGCGCTATCGTTTTCATCATCGCACTCAAAGCCAATTACTCAGATAATAGACACTTACACTAGTCGTTGTGGAGTCTGCCCAGTGTACACCCTTAGCTGCATCCCACAGGAACTGGGTACCGGTCGGCGATACATCTGGAGGTGTGCACTCTGTGTCGATGGATGGCACTGGCATGGCATTCGCCTGTCTGGGATGCAGTTCTCCTCCTCAAGTCGTCGCTCTGTCCTAGGGAAATTTACGACTTCAAACGAGCTAAATATAGCCGGGCCCGTCTCTGCTCGTTGTCAGTGATGTATGCGGAGACGGAGACCCTCTGGAAGGGACAACACAATTCCAAAATAGGTCTGCTCTGTCATAATTCAGTCTTTTGACGATTATATCCACTGCACCCAAGGTCAATTAGAGAGTGGTGGCGCGTGTGGCTGCCATTGGTGTCATCGGAAAATGTTTGTCAGGAATTTAGAGCATGTCTCTTGGAATGAACAACGATTCCGCTTTCAATAACCACGAGTAAATAGAATAAGCGATAAGCGGTTGTGTTTGAGTGCATCCAGTATAAATATGCTGATACTCACTTTGATAAGGACGAGCTATGTTGTCAGTCAAGTGGCGATAATGGTGTGTACTGCTATTGACATTGTGAGATATGCAGTAATAAATCATAGAGCGGGTGTGTTTTGTGTTTACTCTACGGGAAAGAAATCCGCGATAACGCACGAATTTAATCAAATCGGTGACGTTTTAGTGCAGATTATTCGACAACTGGATCGCTAAAAATGTTACAAATAGCGGCGTCGATTTTAGATGCAAAACAAATACCGTCACGTAGGTTTTTCTCGATCACGAACCAAGCAATTCGGGAACAACTGGGCCAGAAGCTCGATCGCACGCATTCGGGGACATGACTCAGATTTGTTAGTCAGACATTTTCGATGGTGTGATCGAGGGCGGAAAGATGTTTTGTCACACAATTAATTAAATTGATTATTTAAACCAGCTTTAGATAGTGCAACACATGTCATGAGCTATCTATGATGGTATTTCTTTCTATAAGGCGTTACACAAACGTTGAAAGTACTTAAAACTGATGCATAATAAACATATACCTACCTATAACTGTCAAGATAAAGAGTTCTTCCCAGTTCCCATAATTAGAGCTCGTTTAATTCACCATTTTAAGGAAGTTTGCATAATATTGATGAATATGTAAGTTGCATAAGATTCCTCTAGATGTTGGCGTTTTCTTTCTTCCGCGAGGGTTTTTCTCAAACTTGAACCCATCATTTAACAACTTCGAGTCCCTTTCAATCGGCCAAAAACTATTGACTTATCTACTTGACAAGAAATGTCACCCAAGTCTAAAGATCTGTCAATCATTCGAAAGTAAAGGGTTTTCCAATAAAAGGTGTTATTTTGAATAGCCCGCTATTTCGGTAGCTGTCACTTTTGAAGCTGTTATTTTTTGACATTTGACAAGTAGAAACTACGCCATTACTAAAAATTGAACGATACACGCTTTAACAACCCATTGAAATTATAAAAATTCACTACAAAAATGGTGAACATTTTGCAGTCACAGTTCGCAAAACTAAAGCATTTTTGGGTCGTCGTGAAGCACCTTGGGAGATCGCAATACAGAAATTGGTGGAAAAATTCGAGCTGTTGGGACAAGCGATGTGAAGAATAAAACCCGTGCACGTCGCTCAAGAACAACTGAGAATATTGCTGCTGTACCCCAAAGTGTTGAAGAAAACCCAGGTTTGTCCATTCCTCGTCGTTCTTTGGAATTGGGCATGATTAATGATTTTTTATGGCCGGAGTTGGATGGTATTGATCTGGACAACGTTTACTTTCAAAAAGACGGCGCTACGTGCCACACAAGCAACGAAACCACTGATCTTTTACGGGAAAAGTTTCCGGACCGTGTTATCTCTCGAAGAGGTGATCACAATTGGCCACCGAGATCTTGTGATTTAACACCTTGCGACTTCTTCCTTTAGGGCCACGTGAAAGATAAGGTATACGCCAACAGCCCAGCGTCGACTCAAGACATCAAAGATGGAATTCGCAGCCACTTTGCGATTTCGTTATGGAAAATTTCATGAAAAGGATATGGTCCTGTAAGCGTGGTCGTGGTGGCCTTTTGGCTGATGTTGTTTTTCATTGTTAACCTTCCTCTTTATTATGAAATAAATATCCGATGATTTATCTCAAAAAATGACATTTTTCTTTGAATATCAAAATAACCCCTCTTATTGGAAAACCCTTAGAAGTGTAACAAGAAAATTTTTCTATTCAGGCCCTCGGTTCAGCATCAATTGTTGTCCATTGCATTCGTCTCAAAAATAAAAAAGAGGGAATTTGACAAATCGAATGGTTGCAAGAAGCTTCGTCTAGGATTCTATCGATGGACCTGACCAGTTCCTCAAAATAATTTCGTTTTTTTTATTTATTAAGCGTCCGACCAACGCGGAAGCTATCTTTTTTAACGATGCCACCCCAAGGCGTAGTTTCGTTTTGTTTCACTTCTCATTCAACTGTTGACATCTTTTAACTCAGTTGCACCCTCCCCTTAGACAGAGGTAAGTCTGACAGATATCCGACCGCAAGTACAAACTGCTCTGCTGTCATGAGATATTTCCACAATAATGTTGTTTGTTTTTTACGTAGATACAATTTGTACAAACAAAAAACCATTTGAAAGCAAATCACATTAAAAAGTGCAAGTGCAACTATCCAAGATTAACACAAAAACCATTTTTAAAATCCTACTCATTAATTTTACAACAAAATGTCTTCCTCGTTATGCAAAGTCTAGTACTTTACCACAGTAGGTGGATTTTCTTTTGGTAAATTTAAATAAATTTCAAACCTACTGGGATTGGTGAACCATTTTTTCTGCAAATTCTGCAAGTGCAGCACGGCCATTTGTTCAAATCAATATTTTCTTCCTATTGCTATATCGCGCCACCTATAGTCTATTTCAAAAAACAACTTCCAACCCTAGACAACAACCAATAATTTGCGTTCCACTACCAAGACACCGCACATGTGGGGACATCAACCACAATGCCCACCAGTTGCTGTAAATACATCCACAGTCTGTTTCCGCTATTCGCCGTTAGGTGGCTATGGCTAAACAGCGAAAAAGTCAAGACGGGATCCACTATAGAAAGAGCCTAGAATTTCTACCAATGAAAAGATGTCGCAGGGGGTAAGAAACATTTTTTCACGTGCAAGTCAGCCGCTTCCATGAACGTTCCCTTCCGTAAAACCGAAAAACGTTGGAAACACGTTTTGATGTGTGCTATATCTACCTTGATGACGGATGAGATGACGATTTATTATTTAAATCCAACGTGATTCTCAAGTCATTGACTGCCACAATTAGAAAGGTGCGGATGCAATACTAGTATGCAACTCTATCCAGTTGCTTATGGAAACCTGGTACCTCTCCCGATCACGTTTGGATTCCACTTTCGATGACGCAACGAGACAACAAGAGTTGTGCGTACACGGGGACGGTGAGACAATCAAACTCAATCGACTGTAAAATGCTCTGTCAACCTAGGACAATGAATTTTGTGTGTGCGGCGCGCACATCCCACAAATCATGTTGTTCCTCCCCGCCGAGAAACAGTCTATACGTATTCATGATGCGGCACGCGTCCGTATGGATTTTATGTTCAAATATATAAATAACACCACCAAATGTCACAAGGTCCTGGCTGTCGCTCTTGTGAATGGATGGCGATGAAAAATCAAAATGCACCCCCGAATACAGACATGAGAAATCTGTACACCAAGGTTCAAAGAGTGCACCAAAATAGAAAATATTTTATCCCCACTGATGAGCTGCTCTTTTACTTACCTGGGAGAAATAGGCTGGCAGGACGCATCTTTGATCATCTAGCCGTGAGCACTGAACTCTTTCAAGCAATTCAAACAGATCCTGTGTCGCACCACGCAATCGTTCCGGACTGTGGCTCACACTACCGCCGCCCTTCTGCGATGCCCAAGCGTGTTGCCGTCTGCAAAAAAAGAAGAAAAAACTACAGTCAGTTACATGTACACGCTACGGATACAATCAAAATATATGTTTCACTAATTAATACCGACAACGAGAACGCTATGACCACTCTACTGGGACGCACTCATACTATGCGCTATGGCAAACCAAGTGCAATCAAGAGCCCTACCGCACATATCAATCAAAGGCTCAATTAAAGTCTAAGAAACCGAAACCACACAACGGAGAGGGCTATGCAGAGTGACAGTGACTCTGGTGTTCCATCATTCACCGGCACTCGAACGGAGGAAGTACGCCCTTTGATTTCCTTTCATTGAATTTTTGCACGAGAGTCTTACCTCGAGGATCGGGGAAGTTTAAGAAAAGAAATCAAGAATTTCATGTTTGCTTCATCTGCACTAACACAACACAATTTGTACGGGATTTGTCGTCGTCGTGGTACAGTAGTTGATGGCTGCTCTTAATCGACGTCGAGGGGGAATTTATGTTTCCGTTGTTGCGCCCCATCCACAAAGGACAAACAACAGGATAACAAAAAAGAGAGAGAATGAAAATAAATATAGTTTGTCAGAAAGAATACTCCTGGGAAGAGGAATCTCTCGTTCTCGTTTTTTTTTCTCTGATGTTTATACTTTTTGTTTAGTACCAACCACTATCCGAGCCGATGACATATTGCATCACGCTGAACAAATATCCTTCACAGGATATGAAGATTGTCATCTGCCGGTGGCGATGTCAAACACTCAATGAATCAACACCTACCCACAACAAACACTTGGAGAGGCATGGATTCGAGACAAGAGGAACAAAACAAACGAAAGCAATTATGGTGTAAGAGGGAGGAGAATAAGGACACTCTTCATCGCTCTGAAGTGGGTAATTGTGTTAATTCAAGTTTCACATATCCAGATTTGGGTTATATAATATCTTTCCGTTGCACGTTTTAAAAATGGAACTGAAACCAGTCATTTTAGACGATGACAGCCAATAAGTCCCTCGAACTGAAAAGACTAATGGGTTGAGGGTTTATCACATAGTGCAATGGACCAATTCATTTTGGTCAAATGAGCATCATTTTCTCAATCTACAGGATAAAAGGCATCAACTGCAGTGGAATCCTCTTTCAGTCAGAACGAATTTAGGATAAAAAATCCACCGACAAACACTGCTGCATGTACAAGGTGGGCAAAAAGAGATCCATATGTCAAATCTGTTTTGACAGTTGTGGACTAGACAGATGTAGAATACAAGTGAACAAGCCATGGTGCGATACACTCCCCAAGAACGCGGAATAATCTTTTTTTTTTGCGTAACAATCGTCTGTAGTGTTGACGAGCGCGAATTCCGTCGCCGATTCCACGGCCGTCCGACACCGACTGCGCAAACACTGCGCCGTTTGGCCACCAACCTTGAAGAATGTGGGACCACACGAAACGTTGCCATGAGTGACCGCTCCGGAGCGCCCGTTGTACCGAGAATATCGCCGCTGTTGACGAGGATGTCGAGCTGTCGCCGGGAACATCGACCAGATGCCGTGCCTCGCAATTAGCCATCAGCCGGTCGTCCCTAAGGCGAATTTTGGTCAAAGACTTGCGCATGTTCCCGTACAAAGTCCAATCCGTGCTTAAGCTGCTGCCTGTCGACCGCCAAACGCGTGTAACTTACCCCTAAGCCATCCTCAATCCGTCAATGGACGATTTTTCGACCAAAATCAAAATAAGCGATGAGGCTCATTTCCACCTCAGCAAAACTATGGCTTCTGGGGCACGGAAAATCAACGAGTAACGCACGAGGAGCCATTACACCCGCTCAACGTTACTTTCATGGTGCACTGTTCACGCTGAAGGAGTCATCGGGCCATTTTTTTCCGAGAACGCCGCTGGTCAGACGACAACAGTGGACGGTGCGCGCTATAGGGCCATGTTAACAGAGTTTTTTTCAACCGCAATTGGACGAATTAGGACTGGAGGACATGTGGTTCCAACAGGACGAAGCTACGGCACAAACTGCGCGAGCCACAACCGATATTCTGAAGGCGGAGTTCCCTGGTCGCCTCATCTCTCGTTTCCAGTCTTTTTTGTTGGGTTTTTTGAAGTCCCGTGTTTACGTGACAAGCCCGAGACCCTAGAAGCCCTCAAGGACAACATTCGACACGAGTGCGAGAATCTGTCGCCCGAAGTTCTCACCGAAGTGATGAAAAATGCCATAAAACGAGCCCGTATAGCAATCAATTGTGACGGCCGGCGTCCATTTGGCCGATATCATCTTCTCGACTTGACCAAAAAAATTCTAAAGGTTCAAATAAACATAATCAAAAAACAGAATCAAAATCAAAGAATCATTTTGGCCCACCTTGTATATGAGAACATGCCTAAAATTTTTTTAGTTAACGACGGTTAACAACAAGAAAGGACATCCATGAGGGACAGTTTAAGCGACTGCCTTGGTTTATCAGCTTTCGTACCCCAAAAATAAGAAGTTAACAGAAATCGAACCCGAAATCTGTTTCCTTAACCCGAGTGGGAAATTGTGTTGTAAGACCTTACCTAGAATAGCTAAATAAAGACGGTCTGTAAACGACTTTAATGATCGCAGTCCTTCATTATTTGAAACTTGAACCGATAAAGATATATGAACAAAAAGAGCAGTGACAGTGAAATCAGATAATGCAGTCAGATGGCCAATACCACCCACTGGCAATGACAGAGAATACCAAGAAACCGCAGATGGAATTGGGTATTCGTGTAAACCCAGAGACAAAAATATTCTCCATCTTTTCACGATATATAAATTGAATGTCCCTACAAAATCGATGAAGCAAAATCTTTATTTGGAAATTTGGGTCATCGTCTACCTGTTGAATGATAAATTAACTTCCCAGATTTTTTCTCTACCGAAACGGACCCACATACTGCCCAAACACTCATTGCTATTCCAGGCAGTTTTTTTCCCTTCAATTTTCTCATTGTTTTCATGTGTCAAAAAATCAATCATCTCCCTGACCCTTGATTTATAGTCCCCTCTCATCACAGTGTGCACCGAAAAACGTCCGAATCGGAGTCGTAGTCTGAATAGTTAAACAAAATCATTTCCCACTCTGCCGGTGGACGGACACTTTTGGGGAATAACATTTGCATATATTTTATTGTCTTCTTCAATTTTTATTTCGGCGGTTGTAGTCGCTATTGGAATTTACCAAAATTCATAAAAATTGTCTTCACAAGATTTATGACTGGAATGCAATCGGAAAACCTCTAACATCGACCTGAATAAATTAGGATCGGTAAATCTAGTATTCAACCCTTATTTGTGATGTAAAAAATTGGAAAGAAAATTATAGAGAAAATATTCATATAAACCAGAAAAGCGAGTGTATCCATGTCAACCACCTTTCAGCGGTGCTGCCTTATCCGACGCAATCTGTTTCGGTATACGTAGTCTAGTGAACACATGTTAACTGAGAAAATCTAGATAGCCGCATATATTGCATTACAATAATTAGAGGAGTGAATACACGAGTCCCTATATAACGGCGTGATATCCGCCTCCGTTTACGCCTGCTTCTTTTATATGCCCGATATTCTAATTAGATGCGGCATGACCGTGGGGGCTAACCTAACCTGCATTGTTGTGGAAGATAAAACGTTTGTTCCACAAAGTGCCTTAATGGCATCAAATTAGTATGGGTTGCGAAGCAGTTCCGGGTTGTTGCAATAGAATTAGATTGTATCTAGGAGTTTGTTTATTTTAGTTTGCGTTGCAGTAACTTTGGACGAAAACAGTGCGGCATGCAGGGTCAAATGGACGAAGGAATGACGGGTGTAGTTGCAGGGAATGATGTCTTAATTATGTGCAAGGACGCTGACATTTGCAATGTGTTTTTTAGGTAATAAACAAAAATATTATGCCCGTCGGAACGGAAAATTCTCCGGTTTTATACGAATCGGAGGATTTTTGCTTCGAGGTATTTCGAGGTAACACATATCGGCGAATTGCGTGAAGTGCATTTTTTGTTTAATTTTTGAGATCAAGTTTCCGATATTCCGACAGAAATTGGTTGCGGAATTTATTTACAATTTTTTAGAGAATACTTCGAATGTAAATTGAGCCTCCGACGGAGTATGCGTTGCGGAGAATTTTCCGTTTCGACGGATACCTCGCTAGGGACGATTACAGCCCATCATACCACTATAATCTATGAGACATTTCATCCACCATCATTTTCAGGGAGGGTGGCTCGCTTCGCTCCCGACTTTGAACTTCAAGACTTGACACTTTTTGGACGCAACTTAAAAACCTACCATACTGTTGGGGAAATGTCAAAAGATTTAAGTCCAATTCTGGATTTTACATATTTAATTTGTCAGTCTACTCGGAGTAGACTCACGTCTCTCCAAGAGAAATAAAGTGCACGACTGGATCGCACGAAACTTTCTCGTTCATATCATCAGTTTGGTTGGTTTATTTTTATTTTATTGTTGTTTATAGGCTATAAAACAAGACTTTTCAAATTGGTGATGCTAGTAGGTGGCTATGACTCGATGTAGGGTCTTTGATGTAAGAATTCAAAGATTTGTTTTTGAATTTGCACGTGTTTGGGGGTAAAAGAAGTGCGGGTTTCTGATAGTTGTTGGGACTATTTTAAGGTTCATGATTAATATGGTTGAAAAATGAAGAAGTGGGATTCTAAAAGTAGCTAAAAAGGAGTTTCTTGTAGTTTTCGCGTTTTCAAGATTTGAACAGTTTTCAAAATCAGCGTTTCCGGTGGTTAGAATCGAAAATGAAGGACGCAATAATGTTGAAAACGTCAATTTTACTCCAAGTATGCATATTGGTCAAAATCGATTTAGCCGTTTTCATGTAGGTATAAACCAAAGGAAACAAAATTTTCAAAATATGCCTTTTTTTAAAAATCCATTATAGACAATTTAGAGAAAAATTGTGTTTGCTATCATGTTAGGAATGACCATATTACATAAAAAATTAATTTCCGACCGTTTTCGAGATAAGGCCACTTTTCAAAAGTACCGTTATTCGACTTTTTAGCCAAAAACTGGGTATGCAGCCATGTTAACCCCATATAGGGTAGTGCAAATATACATTTAGGTTAAAATCTTTGAAGCCGTTTTGAAGTAAACCATAATTAAATAAAGTCTTAAAAAACGACATTTTTCCAAAATAGTCCGTTGAACGAGAATTTAGGGAAAAACTGAGTTTGGTATCATGTAAGGAATGATCATATTACCTTAAATATGAATTTTTGTCGAAATAGTTTTGACTGTTTTTAAGATACATATGTCTAATTTTCGAAATTACCGATTATTATTCGA
This sequence comes from Cheilosia pagana, assembly GCA_936431705.1. NCBI lineage: Eukaryota > Metazoa > Arthropoda > Insecta > Diptera > Syrphidae > Cheilosia > Cheilosia pagana. Next base: position 50,529,738 of record OW386170.1, on the reverse strand, counting down.
TTTTTTTAGCGAAAAACTGGGTATGCAGCCATGTTAACCTCAACTACCTTAGCCAAAAACAAAAACGTGCAAAAAAAATATTGGCCCCGAACTGTAAGCCCACCAACTCCAAATCCGAAGTTTGAAAGAAATCCGTCCAGCCGTTTGCGCTGTGGAGCTCAGGAAAGGACGGACAAACGGACAGACGGACACAATTGCGAGACCCACTTTTTCGAGTTCCTCTATCATCGTTATGTTAGATTTGATTAAAATCTCGAGATCGATTTTTTGTACGATTACAATACCTTTCTCTTATTTCGTATAGGTATACGAGAAAGTTAAAAAGTAAACAATAATGGAAAACGGAAAAGAAACTAGAAAAGAATTATGTATCAGGCCGCCAACATTGAAGAATTCGGTGTAGGCCAGCCAACCGCTTGATGATGAAGAGCTACTGTTTCCAGGGTTGTTACAGATCTTAGACACTTACTTAAAATGGCGCTCACAGTCACTCCTGGGAGAACCACTAGTCCGAAATACGATTTGGCCTCCGATACGATCCAAAAAACTGGACTCACTGATTTAAAACAGTTTGCAGTATACAATCCCACAAACATCTGTGACAAATTGTTGGAAAATAAAACCGCATTCCCACTATACCCACTCCCAAACCGATACAAATCGTCAGAGCGAAGTTCCACGTTGTGTAATACGAAGACCACACATCTCTTCCTTAATTCCCTTTCAAGTTTCCTTATACTTTTATATTCCTGCTGATCCACTTTTTCACTCCTTATCCCATAAATTTGCACTTTCCATTTTCATTTTGAAAATACCATAAAATCACCCAAATCGTTTTCCCAGGAATTCTTGATTCACTAAAAGATACACCGTGCAGGCGATAAATTTAAATGCAAATAAAAATTTGAATATGCGCCCATATAATATAATCCACACCACGTCCACCTATAAGCCGATCCTGCTGCTTCCTTTATTTTCCATTTCGTTTCGGCAATAAAAACTGTTCCTCCCATTAATCTTGGTTAAATTACGAGCGAAAAACATGTTGTCTATGCTTTGGTCAAATCTCATTACAAGGATCTGACAAACGTTGACATTTAATCTCTTCCACGATGGTGAATGTGTGCGTGTCATCGACCTAAGAAAATAGAAAACCATATAGCAAAAGGAAAACTTGTTTCCCATTTCTCGCAAGGAAAACAAAAAATGGTTTCTCAACTTTCCTTGGTCAGAAATGCGAATGCCGATCGAGAAAAGAGGGGTGGATACGCATAGGCACATATTGTTCTCGAGGAACAATAGCATCCTTCGAATGAAAAATGAATTATCACCGCGAGTTGTATAAACTACCGCGAGATTTCATTTAATGGTGCAATGAAAATGTGCATTCGCAAATAGTTGCGCCTGCTTCGGAGATTATTACAAGGACTCGTCGAATATAAAAAATAAAGGGTTGAGAAAAGAAAATGTTCTCACGAGGAGATGTGTGCCTGATGCGTTAATTCTTCTACTCTGCCAATGAATAGGATGTACGAGCATTCGCGGCATGTGTGTTTTTCGTTTTTCCCCGTTGTAAGTGCGTCCTTTTTTGAACAAATCGTGTTTTCATTTCGCTTATGGGTTTTTCGTATATTTCGAACGAAAAAAAAACTAATTACACAACGCTACCCGCTGAGAAAACGCTAGCTCTTGACAATTTCCTCTTTTTTTCTCGCAACTTTCAAACAGTAACGTGACATTAAGAGCGAAAATGTCCCTTATCAATGGAAATAAAATGAGTGTGTGTGTGTTTTCCCTTTTAATTATAACCTAGCTGCGAACTAATGACGCTGTAATTTGCCTAGCTTTTGCCCCCTTTATCAGTTTCCAATCAGCGGGATACGTAGATACTTTTCGAGTACTGTATTTAAATTTACACAAGAGCCAAGAGCTGAGAATAATTGCGGCAAAGGGGTTCTCTACAATTTCCAGTTCAGCAGATATTGCTAATTGTGTATTGACGTTTCCGTTTAATTATTTTTAATCACAAATCGAAAGTTAGTCGGCCTGGGGGAGAGTGCGTTGCGTTTTAAAGTGGAGTATGAAAAAATGGCTGCATAAATATTGTTAAGAGAGTTACAATAATTTTTAAATTGCGTCAGTTATTCAGTAGCAGTCTGTTTTTAAGCAACTGTTACTGAATAATTGGATTCTCCATATGATCCTTTTCTCAATTCCATCAGCCTTTATATGTACTTGGAGATCAAATTTTATCCAAATAAAGGGTTTTCCAATGAGAGGTGTTATTTTGATATTCAAAGAAAAATGTAATTTTTTGAGATAAATGATCGGATATTTATTTCATAATAAAGAGGAAGGTATGCCGTTAATAATGAAAAACAACATCAGCCAAATGGCCACCACGACCACGATTACAGGACCATATCCTTTTCATGAAATTTTCCATAACAAAGTCGCAAAGTGGCTGCCCTATTTCCTCGATAGACTCACGAATTCCATCTTTGAGGTCTTGAATCGACGCTGGGCTGTTGGCGTAGACCTTATCTTTCACGTGGCCCCAAAGGAAGAAGTCGCAAGGTGTTAAATCACAAGATCTCGGTGGCCAATTGTGATCACCTCTTCGAGAGATAACACAGTCCGGAACCGGAAACTTTTCCCGTAAAAGATCAATGTTTTCGTTGCACGTTGCGCCGTCTTGTTGAAAGTAAACGTTGTCCAGATCAATACCATCCAACTCCGGCCATAAAAAATCAATAATCATCTGCCAATTCCAAAGAACGACGAGGAATGGACAAACCTGGGTTTTCTTCAACACTTTGGGCAACAGCAGCAACATTCTCAGTTGTTCTTGAGCGACGTGCACGGGTTTTATTCTTTACATCACTAACTTGTCCTAACAGCTCGAATTTTTCTACCAATTTCTGTATTGCGGTCCGACAAGGTGCTTCACGACGACCCAAAAATGCTTTAGTCTTCCGAACTGTGACAATTTTTCACCATTTTTGTAGTGAATTTTTATAATTTCAAAATGCGTTGTTGAAGCGTGTATCGTTCCATTTTTAGTAATGGCGTAGTTTCCACTTGTCAAATGTCAAAAAATAACAGCTTCAAAAGTGACAGCTACCGAAATAGCGGGCTATTCAAAATAACACCTCTTATTGGAAAACTCTTTAGAGCCGATAAATAAGCAATTAAACTAAACAAAAATAATCGGCGTTAACAATTTATTATACAAGTGCACATACATAATTTTAAATTAATTTTACATACACACAGTTGCATGTATTAATTGCAGACACTCTTGTGGGTCTGTCTTTTTATATATACGGGTTTCCAAATGGGAACCGCAGTGATCCAATAAATCTTGATGGTCGTTATTTAAATTGCTAAATTAAGAACATATCTTTGAGAGCAGCGGAAATAAAACTACTCCAACGAGGACATCCCATGCACACATTTCCACAATCGAATTTCAAACAGGTCCGTTGATATTTATCCGAACGGACAATGTCACCTGACAATAGATACCCCACTCACAGCAAGTTCGAAAACAAAAGGCGCTCCATCAAGCCGTCTAGGTCTCTGCACATGTTCACCAGAGAGTGAATACTTGTGCGCTAATATTTTACCTACGCGACACTGTCCAACTGCAGTGATTTAATATCCTTAGCGAATAGTTTCCCGCCAAACGGAATTCCTTAACAATTTTGGTCACCTTTGCTTTGTGTCTGAGTTCCCATTCGGCCAGATAGTGAACATGTACATATGCCACTTTGAGTATGCGTCCCGATAGCCAAGACCGGACCACATGCCTAGAGCAATGGGAACTGTCCCACAAAGCTCTCCCCATGTATCCCATTCCACGTACGCTTATAGTTGTTGAGTAATTTACTCCAATTCACAAGCCAGCACTCGTGTTACATAATCAATGTGACAAGCATGAAGTTACTTCAATTAGAGTGGCGAACAGGAATGGCGCGCACACTATACAAGCATAAGGGAACGGGCCAAGGCAGCTGTGATCATCCGCGACCAGTTTCAATTTCCGGGGTGTTAATTATCTGTTAATTTGAATCATCGTCACTGCAGCGGAGCCCTTTTGATCCGAAGCCAGTTCAAATTGAATCTGCATCTATGAGTGACATTTGCATGATCATCGTTGATCGTGCGTAGGCGATCGCTTAATTAATATCGCATTCGATTTTATTTTATTTATGCAACCAACCACGATCGTCATTGATTGATTCTATGAGATGGGGCAATGATCTGCAGATAATTAAAGGAAAACAAACGCCGACTAGAAGGAAGAGATAAAATCAAAGAAAATTGTAGAGCATTTGTATTTCCTCATTGCTGGCACAATTGATCGGAAATAGAATTTGCTTGCAATCTCTGTTATGCGACATTCGACATGGGCGATGCGTATGATGAAGAAAATTGTTTTGTAAACAGGAAGATGCTTGTGACTTCTTGCTTGATAAGCTTTGTCACACATCAAAGGGTTTATTTTAGGAGAGAGTTGGTTCCGGTATAGTTGTATTCCCAAAAGCGTAGATTCTTACAGTTCGGCATTGATTTATAGGTACAGATGGGATTTAACAATGAAAAACTCGGAAGTAAAATATGTAGAAATCAAATTCGATTTGTCATGTGGTAATTAAGCCGAATGAAGCGCTGGACAAATTTATACGTTCCATTGGGACACAAAGGCGATCTTTTTGGTATCGAGATCACGTTTTCCTGATCTAGATTTCTTTTCAGAGTTCTCACAATCATTCGTTTTGTATGGTTTTTTAATTTTTGGGACGAATGGATGGGATCTACAATTTTATACCGAGTCTAAACGCCTAATTGAGAAGCTCTTCCATGACAGTTTTAGTCTGGGATGTTTGTCAGGCGTTCGCGATAGTCCAGAAGTTTAGTTTTTCTTTAAATTGTTGCTTAGGAGAACAACAACTTTGTTTACAAATATTTCGGTTAAAATTATAGCTATTTGCAAATGCTTTCAACAGTTGAATTCTGACAGTCAATTCAAAATATGTAGGGTTTAGAAAGACATTGTGGGTGAAATCCAAAACGCAGTACTGCAACGCCAAGAGTTCTTAAACATATACAGATCACAGTGATGCAATTCATATCATTTCAAAATGCATTGTAAATGAATATACTTCGCAAACTAAAGCAAACAACGCATCATGAATAGCTTTAATGCAAATGTCAATTCTCCGATAAAATTGAAGCGTCAACGGCCTCGCAAGTAAATTTAATTATTAAATTTGTAATATCGAATTTACATGGTTTATATCTTTAAATTTGTAGAAACAAAAAATGGACTCATATTTATACAAAACTTTTAATAAGCACAAGGCTGCAGATTGAGCCCGAATTCCGGAAAAAGACCGGGAACATTTCAAGCAATTAATCGACATCGAAAACGCCAGCAACAAAGTTGACCAACAAAGGGTTGAAGAACTGAAAGAATAAACATCAAAAGTTTCCGTACACTTTTTATGTATTTATCATGAAATGAGGAGAATGAAACTTATATCCTTAGAAAGGTACTGCGCCATAGATGTGCAGAAACAAAAAATCGTAGTTATATGTCGCCATTAAGACTGTTAAAATTAAGTTAAGAATTTCCCATACAAAATGCTTAGCAGTTAATCGAAAGCATTTTGTTGCCATTCAATTTTTCGCCGTCATGTTTCCAAAGTAACGAATTTAATCATCTTAGATAAGAACCTATTGGAGAGTCTCATTAACCCATAAAGGTATGCAATTTAATTACCCTCAAAAGTAAGCAATCTTTCGTTACTTTATCTACAGACAAAATTTGTCGAATTTCGACCACGGGCGGTACTAGTTTCCAATATTATACGAGTATTCAAGAGAACAAGTAACAGTCGCCAAAAATATTTGTATTTTAGTCAAGAAAGATCCACCCCTAATGCAGGAGAAGTCTTCATAAGGTGTCAGTGGTTGGTGCCACAATTCTTACAAAATTAATCATGTCCTCTAAAGGCAAAAAACCGACTGAATTTTTTGAAGATTTTGGTTTGAAAAACACGCGTAAGTTGTCAAAAACCTGCTGTATTTTTGTATACAAAACACGCTAGGAAAAAAAACAAAGCTATTAAATTTAAGCTAAAAATATATTTCAAAATGATTTTTATCACTTTTCACCACTTTGCATATCTACACTAATATACGATATACCCATGAAAATAAAATCTATTTCGGTTCATCGATGCATGACACCGATCTGACTAAAATAAAATTTCAAAATTTATTTGAATAATTAAATTCAACGCAATAAAGTTGAGCACAATTTTGGTCAGTCAAACACTAAAAATTGACAAAACGGCAGTGTCAAGTCGAACAACCCTTTGAGCTGTAAAATGCGCTGCAGTTATACCAAAATTTAAAACATTTCTTCAGCAATTCTCTAGAGGAAATGTAATGTGATTTGCCAAAGAATATTAAAAACGTATAAAAAAAAACGTGTAACGAAAAGGGGCCCGCCTAAAGTCACTTAGGTGACGAAATGAAGTTTATTGAACATTCGGCACAATCAATTAAATCCAAGCACGTACTATCTTATTTTTAGTTTCCGTTTGACAGAATTATAAAACAGTTTAAGGAACAAAAAAATCGATTTCGGCATGCCCTTTTGGTATGGAGCCACTGCCCATCGACAGATCATCTTTCGAGTGCGAAATATCTTTGAATACACAATTAATCCACTTCCTGTCTGACTGACTAGCTCGCGTTAATTTATGCGTCGTCGACGAGCACATGTGAGATGTGACGCGACAAATGTAGACACAGCGACTGCAAGAACAAATGGCTATCGGATCCGCCATTCATGAAAACGATAACTTTTCAACTTCACTGCATAAATTTGCAAATTACAAGTTTGGTTTCAGGCTCTCCATATACAGTTTGTGTTTGTGTATGACCTAGCCACTTGAAGTGATGTGCAAACATCGGCCAAGCCCGTGTAATGCATCTGAGCTAATTACACCCGAATTCCTATTGCTTTCAAACAATGCTCGCAGTTGTACAAGGATCGACATTTAAAGTCGAAAGGGGTTGCAAAAACCAACATTCACCCCAAACCACATAAATAAAACGGCACCGCAATGAAGGCTGCAGTTTTCGACGACTGACTCCACAGGCGAAATGAATGCGCCGTATTAAATGTCATAATCCCGGCCGAGCTGATATGATATTTGAAAAAGAAAGGGTGAAAACGAGACCCTTTTCGCTATCCATTTCCAGCACACCTTCGCAATAAACTCCGCACGTCCACACGCAATGAAAAGAATAATATTTGCGGAATTTTATTTCCCAAAGAAATTAACTTTGCAGTAAATAAAGCCGAGAGCAACAACAGGACGGGACATCCTTACAAAAAGATCGCCTAAAAGGGTTAAAACTCATCGAGATATACCTAGTTTTTTTTGCCGAAATCAGTTTGAGTGTGAAAAATCCCGTAAATCACACGGCACACAATGATGAGAGACGGAAGTAGACTGGGGTGGACCAGAATTCCAGGTGCTGAGTAAATAAATCCCAGAACCGGAAGATAGTAAATTTTCTTCCAATTTAGACCTGAACGGGACGACCGACCGTCAGTGTGTTGAGACCATTAATCATTTGGCCAAACCTAAATCACAGAATTAGCTAAAAAAAATCCCTCTTACTGGACACTGAAAGGCCCGGAATTATTCTGCAGTTAGAATTTGCCACGCGCCTCGAAAACGAAAAAACAATCTGAATTTATAGCCGCAGCTATTGAGAAACAACAAAAAAATAGGTAGGTATGCAAATCGTCTACAACGAGTGCAATGCAAATCAAAGACGAGGGTACCCGTCCCAATTCCGTAAGTGGAAGGGAGAGTTTGGTGATTTATGTGTCCGCTTTGCTAACCCCTATAAAGGGCACAAACTTTGTGCAAAAATCTCTCCAAACGTACGAGGTACCTAATTATATCGTCGCAAAAATACACTGGATGTGTCTGTCAATCCTAATGACGTCGTTAAATTTTACGAGTCCAGAAAATTTGCATGCATTTGGTATTTCTTTTTTCGACTTTATCACTTTTTTAAGCAAATCGAGTCCCAGGTGCATTGGGTTTTTGTTTGCCTCCTATTTTTGGAGGCACATCGCATCTGTAAATGACATCACACAGCTGTTTGGTTCTGCAAATAAATATTTGTGATTCGAAAATAGCACAACCCCCATGCGTTCGAAAATGATTTATGAGAATAAACTTCAAAAGTTCGAAATAAAACGCTTTTCACTGACACTGACTGAGGCGAATTGCCCTCAATCCAATTGGTCGAGCGAAATCTTCAACGGAAGCGATGAATGCCAATCGCTTTGCAAATTTATGCCAGCTGAGTGTGTGGGAAACCGATACGAGTGACTGGCCTATACACAGTCGAAAATGACATAACAATAGCAGCGATGAGATGAGGAGAAAGTTAGTTGAAGAGACTGCGCATATTAAGACAGACGTTAATTGATTCGAGTCGAAATTATATATGAGTTGCTGAAAACGGCACATTTATGCAATCAATTAGACCAAGAGTTAGTTGTGTGTGTAGTTCATCCAGTATAGGCTTGTCAAACCAACTAGCTGTTTTATTGAAGCAGTTAAGCCAGTCAAATTCAGAATGGAATCGAATCGCTATTGCATAACTTATAACTGTTTTGATTGGTTATCGAATGTCACTTAAATTCAAACTGACAGTTTGAAATGACTTTGCATTGTTTGTAAGGTCGTTCCAAAGTGACTTTGACAGATTTGAAGAAGTAGATTGCGGAGCTCCAGGGACGTTTCAGTTCAACAGTCGTTTGTGTTTTCAACTTTTTGACAGGTGATCGTATTCCACTTCACACCTTTGCTTTATGTGTGCTTGTCATAGAACTACCAAATCATTGTGGTGAAGATCTTTAACTGCCACGCCACGCGTGTTCTGTTTGTTTTATTGGGACGGCATTTTATGTGATTTCTAATCTTTAATACACTGCGTCATTTACATGTTTTCAAATACACACGATGGATTCAATAAACTGGTTTAATTACCAAAAGAGTAATAAAATGTTTGGACGGATCAACATGATGCGGTTAGATAACGATTTTCTTCATCAAACGCGTCCTTAAGATAGTTTTGCAATGGACACGTGTGGCGCTTTTGTTCTGTCACAAAGTTATCGGTTATGCAGGTGCTCACACTCTATAAAGAGACAGGGAATAGGGAAGGAATGGGCCAGCTTGAATCACGCCCTTAAAATAATGTAGGGTTTGAGATGGATTATCGGTTATGCAGTTAAAATAACATATTTTGACAACTACTCGCTACTCGTTACGTTAGTTTTCACTAAGTAAACCGCTTTCCTTTTTATTTCGCTTATTCAATGGGTAAATGTTTTAATAAATAACTGGAAATCGATTCGTAATTTTATTTCTACTCGCTACTCGTTAGTTTTCACCAAGTTATCCGCTGTCCGTCTATTTTGCCTATTCACTGGGTAAATGCTAAAATTAATTACATATTTGAAATCAATTCAACATTTTATTTCTACTCGCTACTCGTTAGTTTTCACCAAGTTATTCGATGTCCCATCTATTTTGCCTATTTACTGGGTAAATGTTATAAATATTTATTTGAAATCAATTCAAATTTTTGTTACTAGCTACTCGTTAGTTTTCACTAAGTTATCAGCTGTCCCATCTATTTTGCCTATTCACTGGGTAAATGTTATTATTAATAATTTGTAATCGATTCATAATTTTATTTCTACTCGCTACTCGTTAGTTTTCATCAAGTTATCCGCTGTCCCGTCTATTTTGCCTATTCACTGGGCAAATGTTATAGCTAATTATTTGAAATTGATTTACAATTTAATTTCTAGTCGCTACTCGTTAGTGTTTGGCAGAGAGACATGAGACATGCTGTCCGAGTCATATAAGATTATATTTAACAAACAAGTCTAAGAGAATGGAAAATACTTTTATATTATACCTACTGTAAGAATATTCTTTAAAAAATCGATTGTTCAACTCGTTACTTTAATTGTCACTTATTAATAAAAAAATCGCTTACATCCATTAGGTACATTCATTTGTAAGTTCCAACGTCCCGAAACAAAGAAGTGATCTACAATGTTGCAGCGTGAATGCAAAATTATGCGGAAAATTGTTAATCGCAATGATTTTCATCATGCACACATTTTCCACAGCGCACATGACGTGGGCGAATGGCACAACTAAATGCACTCGCTCAAAGACTTATGGCCAAATTCAAGGTAGTCCCCCAATCGTGCACCATGATCTTTACGCTTGTGTCACCTCAGAACTGGTCTATATTGACAAATGACGCAATTGATTAATCGCTTCTAATTGCTCGCACTTGCCTCCCGTCCCATAAGCCATCAGAGCCGCAACCAAAAGGACGACAAGTTATCCAACACCATGTCCAATTTGCTCGGCAGACACCTACACCACCGCCAAATATGATTAAGAGTTCTTTACTTGGTAAAGACCTCGCCACTATCGCGGCCCGTCGTCAGTTGCACTGTGCCGGTCGGTGGTGTGGACTTCGCAACTTCTCTCATGAAGCAAGTCCATTCGGGGGCGGATGACATGCCGGTTTGAACAAACTATCACCGTCAATGGAATATCTAATAAGATTCAGAGAGCATTTGCGCATTCTAAGTGCAAGCGGTGCAGAGTTTTATTCGAATGCACTATATAGGTATAGTGTTCTTAGATTTGGTTGCGCTTTGTGGTTTTACGCGCTCGGCACAGGTTTATGGCGAGGTACAACGAAAAGTACACTTGAGTGGATGCCATAAGGAGGAAACATGTTTACATTTGATCCGCGCTCGCTCAATTGGCTCCGCCGGCCGATAATGATGGAGAAGGTGCTACTTGGAATGGATGAGGTAATTTAATTATTAAACGCACAACAATTATGAGAATGTAGGTGGTGTTGTGTTGTGTGGCGGAATGGGACTAGATTTGCATAATTATTCCAATAGAATACAGAGAATCAAGGAATAATTAAACACGAACGATGCATACGAAATAAGGTTTGTTTTTCCACATTTCGAAGAACTTCCGACAGTGCGCCTTCGGGAGAAAGTTCAGTCACTTGACTTGAGGTTGCAGACGAGTGGTGAAACCGTGGGTGGCAAAACTGCTCGTGAATTACCTAAACAAGGAACAAAATTAGTGAACGACATTAAAGTTAGATAAGTAGGAAGGTGTAACAATAGCTTTTGATTGTAAGGGGTTTTTTATTCACTGGACAAGTGGAATTTAAATAGACACTGGGAATATTCGCAGGACTTCTTGTCTTAAGTTTGGCTACATTTGTCTCAGCTGAATTGTCTAAATTTGATGAGCAAACGCAGCCAATAAGAGTCAAGCCAAGCTGCTCACTGTCACCGGTTTGTTTGTTGTAAAAGCAATTTGACAGCACTGCCAAATATTTTGGCACTCAGTTTATTATGACATCATTTTATGTAGCCAGTCAAATTTGGACAATCTGTCGGGTATAAAAAACATTGCAGTCGCAGATTTTGATCGACCTTATACCTATCTTCTTCGTCTTCGTTATTTTCCAACTTGAATTTATGCTGAAAACAAGAGTCTTTTGACAGCTGAAATAAGAACTAAGTCGGTCTGACAGTTTTCTATAATTTTCCCTTTTTATACTTACGTGCATCTATTTATTCGGATATTGTAATGAAATGTTCGAAATTAGGTCTGTTCCTTTACTTTTGTAGTAAAAATGGAAAAGACTGTCAAAATGACAGTGGAGGGGATGAATTCTCTCTCAGAGAGGGAGAGCAAAAGTTAAGGAACGCTTTTGTAGTAACCTGTGAAAAATGACAGATAGCTCACCCACCAAAATGTCGAATAGAACAACAAATTCAAATCAGCTGTCAATTTTCAAGCGACTGACAGTTGTTTCAATTCTTACGCAAAGAAATTTGTTGAGTAAAAACTGGTAAGAGGGGAAATATCTTGCCCTTTCGAAGCCGCTTTCGAGTTGAGGAACGACAATTGAGTAAAATGCTTAAGAATTCGTAGAATAACTGTCAAACGCAAATGTCAATATCGAACAACTTTGAAAACAAATAAAGATTTGGAGAAATAAATTGGACGATAAGATTCCATCGTATAAAGAAATTTGCATAAAGTTAGCTAACAAATGTCAGATACCGTGCACACATTTGACAGAACTGGTGTGTCATCGGTTGATAACATTTTCGCAGCATTAATTAATATGCGGCAAAATGATTCCGATAACCCTTGGTTATATTTCTATTTGCTGATTGACCATCGACCACTTTTTCCCAAAATAACATTGCAGTGGCACCACTGAAAAATCTGTTCGTGTGGGCATTTCTACATCTACATTTCTTTTCTACAAATCAAAACAAATAGGATTCAACAAAAGGATAGACGTGCAGGTATACATACAGAAGTTTTTTGATATACCTCTTTCGGGCGACCAGGGTGTAGGATTCCCGGTGCCCACTGGTGAGGTACTTCATGGTTTCAATTGTGTTGTTTTTCGTTTTCTGGTGTGCAGCGCCCAAAAATGTTTATCTGTGTTAATCCAAATGTGTACAGTAGATATTCCTGCTTTGCGGTGGACGAAAAAATATCCTGTTCCTATTCCTAGAGATAGATAGCAGGTAGGTGGAGTGGATTTGTGTTTTGTTTGTGATCGTGGCACTGATATTTCACTGGTCACTCACTGTATTTTTAATTTTTTGTAATATCTCAAACGAGGTTTATTTAAATTCACTTTTACTTTGTTGTTTATCTATCTTTTAAAAAAATTGCACGGGTGTAAGTTAAATTTAAACGAAAACCGATCGCACTATAAAATTCAAATTCGAAAAAATGGAAACCTCCCTTAACACATCCTTACGCAACGGAATTAACGGACAGACTGAACCGAGTGAGTTCTTTCAAACAAACAGAAGCACTCGACGATCTCGCAATTCTATGTTCTATGTTCTTGTATGATGCCAGTTGTGTTTTGTTTGTGGCAGTGGTTGGAGTTGCATGTTGCAACTGTTTGTATCGGTTTCTGGCTTTGTTTTGTCATAGTCGTCTTTGTAGATTTGTATTTTGTTCATTGAGAATGAGAATCAGAATTGTGTAGTGGTTGCGTTTGAATATTGTTCTGGCCAGTGGTGCCACCTCCGCAACCTAAAAATGTGTTAGATTGAAAGATAAAAGTGGTCCATTGAAGTTAATCGACATTTAAAATGCCTTTGAATTTAATTTTCTTACAAATGAAAATGTACAAAGACTAAAGGCAGTTAAAAGATGCTCAGTCGAAAAAGTGGTAGAACTTTGAATGCAGTGCTAGAATCGGTGGGCTGGAAAAATATTTATAAACTGTGGAAGATCATCCATATTGTGGACCAAGGGGCAACACAGGTGGATAGAGAAGGATCAGGAAGGGTGGCTTTACTTATTGACACATTTCGAAATGCAAATTTGCGAATTTTACTTTTACAGGGTGCGGCAAGAAAACTTGCTGATTTGTTTTTGGCGCCAAGCGGGGGTGGTCGGATGTGGGTGGAGAGTGTCTCATTTTTTAGGGGACTTCAGTCAGTCGACATCATATGGACGAAAGAGCAACGCGCATTTGCCTGCGAGGCTTACTTTTCCAAAGGTCGTTCCATGATTTCCACTAAACGTGCTTTTCGTACTCGCTTCAACATCCATTCCGCAGGTCCCGTTACTGACCGTCGATTGTTTCGAGCGAAAACGTGACGAAATCCCATCCAGCACACCGGAGAATCAGAACAGAGGAAAACATTGAGAGGGTGAGAGTTTATGTCTTGCGATCTCCCCGGCCGGCGTTCGGCGCGCAAACATGCAGTTGCTTTGGGCATTTCTGATCGCACTGTGAGACGAATTCTTCACCAGGATCTTCAATTCCATCCTTACAAATTGGAGCTTCATGAACGCGATTTTGTTGCCCGCCGAAATGCTTGTGAAGCGCTACACCTGATTTGGCTCCGTGCGTTTTTTTTATGGGGTTACTTATCGTTTACACCGATCGGCCTTGAACGTTAAATCATCTGAAGGACAACATTAGTGAAGCAATAGCGAACATACCCAACCCATCGACATTTTTCAAAGAGTTCAGAGGAGCTTCGAAAATCGGGTATCTAAGTGTATCGAAAACGGAGGCCATCACTTGTCCGATATCATATTTAAAACCATGTAATGAAAAATTCAGATCATAGGTTACAAAGAATAAACAAGTTTTGTAACGCTATGTCCACTACTTTTGGTTTTCTTGCCGCACCCTGTACTTGCCTTGCTTCGTGCTGATCAATTTCAAACTTGAACAGCTCCTTGTCTGCAATTTTATTTTAACGAGCTCACTCGAAAAATTATCTCGAAATAAAATAGTATATCTTAAAAACGTTTATTTATTTAATTTATTTATTTATTTATTTAGATCTACGATAAATTACATGAACAGAGTAACCTGCAATAATACATTTTCGTTCGTTTCTAGGGCCGATGCTGCCAGATTCTATTTTACTATTATTTTAATTAATACGACTTAATCTACAAAACTGAATGAAAAAATTATATGTCCGCAAAAAACTCTCGGATCATTGCCCCGATTTACATTTTTTTTTTATTTGTGTGAAATAAATATGTGCAGGTTTTTGGCTACTTTGTTTTAAAAATACAACGTTTTTTATTTAACAAAAGGCTAGCAAAGTAGGCAGAGTTCGGCTAGATGCAAATAAAATTAATTTTTTGAAATAATCTTCCATGATTTCTATCACTTTTAAAAACAAAATTTATAAAATTACTAATAAGTAAGATTATGTTGATCATTTTAATAAAAAAAATGACTCCTAAGCTATTCATTTTGTAACGTCTGGTGGGACAGCAGCAATAATCGTATCCAATGACAGAACAATAAATCAAATTTCACATGATGAATTGGATGCACACTGTCCACTGTCACATGTCACCCCATCCCCTATCCTTTCACGAAAATACATATTATATCCACTGGTCATTTATCTTGACGGCAAACAACAAAATAATCCACCCTCTGGTCAGTTGGATAGTTAATCCCTTCAAATGACTGAAGAATGGCAGTGCCACCTTCCACTTCTCACATAATATGATAATCTGCATTAAACATCCCTTCTACACGGAATTAACTGATTCTATTCTGCATAAAGCCCCCATATGCATAAAATTTGCATAAAACATCATTTAATCATTATTTTTGTGTGCAAACATTTATCCGATTCTATGGTTGCAGGGTTGTTCAATTTAGCAAGGGATGCAATTTTTTTCTCTCTCTGCCAAACCCTTCGCATACTATTATAGCGGTTGGCGAGAAAACATCCGTTTAAAGACGTAGACAAATTGCTTTAAATCTGCAATGTTCCCTGACAAATCAGACAAAAAGACGACATTAATCTTAAATCATCCAACCGATAACCATATGCAGAGCCGATTCGTTGGGTTTAATTCCCTCGACTAGGTGTGAAATACTGATTGATTGATTAGGGAGGATTACGGGCCTTAAAGCCTTGTTTTTGGATTCCCATTTATATAAATGCAGTCATGCAATTTAATACACCTTTATTTTTCACACAACAATGAGCCCAGACAGAAATGCAACTCGAGTGCCCAACACAGAGTGCGTTAAACTCCTACACAAACACAGCCGCTGTAAGTTTTACTCCTTTTTGCACTTGTCACTTCCACGGTTGGTCGTCTGCGCAACGCCTGACAGTACAAGTATTTGAGGAAATCATGATGAAAATTTCCTCTTAATGCATAGACGACGCTGGAGAGTAGGGAAAAAGTCGTCGAGTTCCTAGGCTGCCGCTCTGCCATGCCTTTGTACACCCAGTAAGTATTAAGTATAATTAAAAAAGGAATTTTAAATTGTTTTCCTCGTCCTGCTCCATGTGTGTATAGAGTGGGTGCGAGTGTGGTAGGGAAGCTAGGCATTTTTTGTCCTGCACTGTCGCACAATTCTATATTGCATTACCTCCCCGAAAGGGAGCTGGGTCGGGGTGGTGCCTATCGCAGGATGACAAGGGCTTTAAAAATCCCTGCACATGCAAGTGCTTGCTATTTGAGTGCATTCAGATTTAGACTGTTTTCGAATAAAGGAAACCACTGTGAACTGAAGTTTTAAAATCATATTAATGGTTCCGAGAAAGTAATCTCTTTTCCATTGTATCTGCGCAGCTCCTTCTTTTTACCCCTTTGACCTATAGCATATACCGGGTATAATCGTGCCGTTATTTTCAATTTGTTTCTCACCTTTGTGAGAACTCGCACAAGGTAAGGTAAGTTTCTTATGGAAGAACATTAAACTTCCATTATGGTATACTTTGTGGTTATTTATACGATTTCTTCTATTTTTCATCGGTTGAGTGGAAGAGAGGCTTCTCAATCAATGAACTTCCTTTTGTGTACGCTTCAAACAATAGATACACTCTTCGTCTTCAGGCAAAAAAAAAAAAAAAACGGCTTAAGCAGGCGAAAGAAATTATGTAAATATATTTTTTATCTCCCAGTCAACTTGATGGAGGTACTTGAAGTGCTGTAATAATTTTTGAGTGCCTCTATGCCTCTTTTTTTTGCTTCATGATTCATGAAAAAAAGGATACAAATATGGAAAAAAAATAAATATACTGTCATCCCTTTAGGGGATTACTCTACGGAGTAGCACCCCACAATCCTCCGAATATAGGGGTGAAGCTCTTAACAATGTGTGATATGCTAGTCTGGGATAGTCAGAGGAAGTTAATCAACTAATTGGAGGGAATATGTAAATATTGCTTGCATCTCACCTTTGCTAGACTCTGTCTGTTCGGGATGAAATACGGGACACGGGACAAATTTGGTTGGAAGAGCAAACGAAACGGCCGTTGTCATTGTGTTTGTTTAGCCCGGCGATGAATTTACATACGGTTTTTTTTTTTTAAAATGTTAATAGAGTCTGACGTAAAAAAAAATAATTTCATTTGTTTTTTTTTTTCATCCAACTCTTATAGATTCGTTTAAGGGATTTAATGCGTTTAATGTTATTTTTCTGGGAACAAAAAACTTGCATTTGTTTGGGTGAAAATTATTATTTGTACCTATTTATGATTTTTATTCGGTTGATGGGTTGGCATTTAAAATATTTATACGGTATGCAGTCGCAGTCCCCTTAAAAAAGTACAGTCCTCTTCTAAAAACACCAGCTCATTATGTACCCACTTTTTGAATTAAATTTTAAATTCCATTTTTGATTGGAAAATATTTAAGGATTTTTCATATTTGTTCTATATCGTTTTAAAGGGAATGGTAAAATAAATTTTATATATAGATATACAGATTGAGGAGATAATTCGTTAATTTGAATATAATAAGTATAAACTGGTATAAAAGAATACAGGGTGTCCCTTATACAATGACTTGACGGACAGTGGAATTTTACGTGTTCGTACCTAACTTTTCTAGATTTTGAAAATGACATCAGATCAGAAGTCAAGTGTTACTTCAGCCTATGGATGCAATTGATTAGTAAGGCCTTGCCAAAAAACACTAAGGAGACTCTATATTAGACCCTCATCATCGCAGTCCTGTTTTATGTTGCAGAAACATGGACATCCGTTACCAAAAGGTCATGCAGATCTCCTTGGTCGCTTCCATCCCCCGTCCCATTTTCGTTGACGGAATTTGGAGACAAAGATATAACAGCGAACTCTACAAGCTGTGTAGAGAGACGTTTTTTTTGAGATGTAAGGTGGAAACTTTTCAATGGTCCGACTTCCATTGATAGTGCCGGATTCCTACCGGCTAAAACCACCTCCCTTCCCGAACGGGCCGATTTGTTTCTCCCGCGGAAACGCTGTCAGACATTTTACTTCGCTGGGGTCGGTATAAAGTCTTAGCTTGTTGCTCAATTGTTGGAACTATTAGCTTTCCGTTGGCATTCTAAGAGTCTAAGATCGCTGAGTATACGCACCGCCACGTTACTTACAATGGTCCAGTTTTCGTCATTCTGAAGCATATAGTTTACGATGTTATCGGGAGTGGCCCACTCACCGAATTGGCCCCATAGGGAGATCCTCTCGGTTTCGTACCGTTGGCAATGAAAAAACACGTGTTCTGCGTTATCAGAAACATTTTCGCAATGCGGGCAATTTGGCCTGGTTTCATATCCAAAAGATATAAGAGACTCTATCTGGTCAGAAAAGTAAGCATCAGTCGTCTAAGATGTCTGATAACACCAACGCGCTTCTCGGTTTGAAGAGTCTTCGATGCAGTAGAGGAAGACCTCGCCTTAGGTGGCGCGCGATAGTGGACTGCACAACTGGAGGCAGCTACCAAAGATGGCACTTACTGGAGAGGCGTATTTGTTGTAGTCAGGTCCGGGCTGTAGCCAGATCAGACCCATTGTGATACCTCAGGATCAATGACCTGAAAAACTATCCGCTGAACCAACTACAGCTAAGAATAAAGCGCTGGAGACATTTGATGTTTATATTTGCGAATTCGCCAAGATTGTCGAAGAGAGGGCTGTAAGCACTAAGCAAGTTCCAAAGAGGACTCAGACTCCTCCTCCTCCTCGTACCACCTAAGTCAGTAGGTAAGTAACTTTTGCGGTTACAATTTTTTGTTGGCAAACGTGGTCATGCAAATTCTTCAAGTTGATAATTTGTTTGAGACACTTGATTGCCAATCTTAAGAAGCTGGGTTTAGTTGAGGTTATGTCCATCAAACCGGGGTCGAATCGCGCCATCCGTAAACAAGCAATGCGTGACGGAATTTCTGTTTGTTTCGCATGAAAAATCAACTAAATTCTGTGTGCAATAATTGAGCGGAGTGTACGAAAATGCTAACGAAGATCAAAATGGGTTAACCGTTCAGTATGGATGCAGTGTATACACGAACCTAAGAACTCCTTCTGAAAAAAGGTATACAAAATTGTAGCATAAAGTACCAAATCATATAACCGAGACACCCGAATGTTCTATAAACGTCTTACGCATTTTACATCCACTGTCAATTCCCTATGCTTGGTGGAAAATCTCTACATATAATAAAACTCTAGAAAAAAAAGGTTGACCACGCATCACGCAGAAACTACTGGACGAATTTTGATGAAACTTGGCAGAGTGATTGCTAGTGTTCTGGATCGGGACTTAGGATACTTTTTATCCCGGAATATAACGTGGTTCTTACAAAATAGTCAAAAAAGCTGTATATTTGTAAGGAAAATTCTATTTATGCAGACCTAGCTCAGTTATGGCTTATCGGATTGAAAAATAAAAAAATAGGTGAATTTAGTAAATTTTCCCCTGAATCATTTAAGATATAAAACCTCCCCCTTCGTAGATCTGAAGCTGAGCAATGTTCAAAACAATTATTCAAAACATCGCCCACAATTTTACTTCAGTGGATACCACTGCCAGTAGTCATGCAGCACTGCAGTGAGTATCGTTGCAGTTGTGTATGTGCGTAATCATTTATGTTTTGCACTTCAATGGGCAGTCGTCTCTTTCCAGCGCACACATTCAGGTTGAACACATTTTCAGGTTTTGGTCATTGGGAAAAGTTTAGGAATGGGCTAGTGGGATTCGTGTGTCAAGTTGTTTCATTCGCGTTGCTTCCTTTTCGTCGACATTTGAGGTGGTCTTACCCACAGAAAGGTCCAAAGTTATTTATAAAAAAAACTTTTCAATGTAGTTCGATGAAAATAGTTTTTGTCTTAAAAGTGGTAGGCGGGTGAAGCAAGGCGAGCATGGGTCAGCTATTGGTATACAAAATGAAGTAACGCTTGAACAAACTATAGCTTCAACTCTCCAATTTCTCAAACGCCACTCCTTTGTGTCTATACGAACTTGACAGACAATCGGCGGACCTAACATTGAACCCCGAGGGATCCCTGACCAATCTCCCAAAAAGTATGTAAAGTTTCTTTCATCGTTTTAAGATCGACTCCTTTATTTACGTAGTAGAAAAATGCCTATCTGCGTCAATCTCAAGACTTATTTACTTTTTCTATTTTGTGAACAACCCAGACTCATGCAGTTCTATATCAGTCGTCATTCTGTCCTATTAAATCATAGCAATTTTTACTATAATATTTCTCTCATCCAACTCTTTGAGGCAAGCGATTCTGCTTTCTGTTTCAATATAGTGCCCGCTGTTTACGCCTGAAGTAAAAAATAAAAATTGTTTGCTACACCTACACGCATCTGCTGTCGCTTGCCAAAATGCTATTTTTAATTAAAAAAACTCTGTTATTGTTGATCATAAAACACAATTAATTCCAGCAGTTTTTCTACGCCGTTGAGAACATTGTTCCAGGTGCGGACATCTGCTGAGCAGAAACGAAAACGATTATGGCACGCGTTGCATGTTTTGTTTTCAACCAGAAAATATAACAAATCGCCTCTATTTATCTATCCCATTGGGGGAGATCCCTTGCCAGGGCTTGAGTTTGTCTGGTCCTGTCAAAATGCAGAGGCACATGTCAAAGTTTTACTTTAACCCCTTCGTGAGGCCTTTCCCCCACCACCCAAAGCTGGCGTGCAACACTGCCATAAAGAGGTGGCAACTGGCAGGAAAACATATCAACATTTTACAGTTTTGATGGATTGCTGTGTGTGTGCGCGCCGTTTTTATAACAATCATTCCTGTATACTCTGTTTGGGATGTACTTTGCCAACCCTTTTGATGCGCTGGCATGCACATGCATTTCGCGTAAAATTTGACACGCTTGTCCTGGGATAATTTTTCAAAACTTTTCAATTCAATTGTCTACAATTTGCAATGGCACTCAGAAATAAAACAAAATGCGGGGTGGTGTGTTACACGTACGTATCCTTTGTAGATCGGAAGTATAGGCTCGTGGGGTGGGGTATATGTAGCCATAGAGAAATCGGATACTGCTATGCAAATGAGGTACTATGGAAACTGAAATTTTGTTCGCCTCCTATACCCATACCCGTGTACGCAAAAGCATCAGCACCAGCAGACTGTGTGGCTACACTTCAATTTGTCAATGCTCACGTGAGTTGTGCATAAATAAATAAATTAATTTCCAACTTTTATGTGTTAAGTTTTATCTCCGGTGACGTGTTTGACGATATTTGATTCTCTTGAATAATTAATCAAGAAATCCTTTGTAGAGATTTTTTTTCGTTCGTTGTTGTTGTCACTTGAGAGTTGACAATTGGATCTATAGGGAGGAAGGATGGGAATTAAAAATTCAACAATGGTGCGGACCTCACTCTCTCTCTCTCTGTCAGTAATTCAATCAATCTATGAATTTCAATTATCAATTACATATTTTAATAAAAGTACCGATGACAACTGAATATTTATTCAATGGGTATGTTTGGTTTTTGTGAATGCGCACATTGACAGTCTTTATCATTGACAAGTAGTGCGTTGATTTATTATTTGGGCGGAATGGAAAAGTATTAAAGAGTCAAGTGTATTTATAAAAGACAACCAACAATAAATCAAAATGATCTTTATAATTATTTTCAGTAAATAGTCTTTGTATGATTTTTAAAATTATTCGTTAAATATTTTGAAGTTTGATTAACGAAACATTGGAATTTGATGGCGATGACATTGACAGGAGCGTAGCTGTTGGTCAAAATTTATGTTAAGGGGCGAAGTCGGTTGTTTAAATTTTAAAAATTATCAATTAAACAAACGATTATTCATTTCATTTCATTTATTTATTTGATTGCTTACACATTAAGACATAAAATTATCTTTTAAAGTAGTGAAAGCATTATTATAATAAGTACAATTTTGATACAAGCTACTTAAGCTAATACGAGTAAATAAAGCCAAGTAACTTGGTATAAGTGGATTTAATTTGGACATCTATGGCTCTGTGTACGAGTCTAACTTTAAGCTATATAATTGATCACCAAAAAGTTGTTTTCTTTTAGAAAGGTTTTAAGGCAAATATTTTGTTTGTTAAAGACAGTAAGAACGAACAGGTACAAACGACATGAAAAAAATGTTTTTAGTTCACATCAACATTTCATCTTGGAAAACTTAAAAATCAGTTGAAATATTCTTTATAACATTAAAGGATCGAGCGTTTCGTTTGATTGAAGTCATCATAATAAGCAAGTAAGTTTTGTAGATCTTTGCACACGGACTAGAAAATTTGGATACAGAGTGTTCCTTTCAGACAAATGTCAAATAGGTGATTTGTACGTTTTTTTTAATAACAACCCAGATCGATGCATAAATCCTATAAGAGTCTTTTAAGCTCTATGTTTGTCAAAATGCTACTGTTTATCAAATAAGTAGCTACCAATTCCGAATATCGTCAATCTATTATTTTGGAGGGCTGGCAAACGCAAAGTACAGATGACAAATATAGGTTCTATCCTTTTAACATCTCTGCAGACACTGGGTCGTATGAATAAAACGTAGCAATTGCTTTTACTCAAGAGAAATGTCAAAATTGAAGTATTTGCTATGTTTCGTATGAATAAAAACCAATTTGATTTAGTTCCAACTTTTGACATGTTCGAAAAGCGTCGGCACGGACCTTTTACTTAGATCAGTATGAATAAAAAAATAGTTGACTCCGACCTTTTGGTAAATATTTTGTACGCAACTTTTTAACATAAAACAATTTAAGAATTGTGAATTGTCGACGTTTTGTCTATAAATAGGTAAATTAAGTTTTGTTCGTGCAGGAAAACCAACGGATTCCTTCATGTCAGATTTCTTCTCCGCCCTTTGCTTTGAATTTGAAACTTTTTTGAACAATTTTGTCTGGCGTGTAAAAAATTGAGCACCTAAAAATCACACAGCGTTTTTTTAAGGTATTGATATTTGGAGTTTGGGATTTTCTTAGCAAGATCTTTCCTACAGTTTCTATGATCTATGGCCTGAACAAACACCAACTCATTTTGGTCACTCTTGAGAGTAGACGGGTAGATGGAAGTTTCTCATCGTCTGCTGAAATTCAGAAGAGTCGCTCAGCATATTTTTTTATTTAAATTTTTTTTTTTTTCAGTTTTTCTTTGAATTTTTGTTGACTTTTGATAATTTCCCCACAGAAATTTGAAAATAAATTTAAAATAAGCAAACCACCGGATAGTTGTCACTTGTCAAGTTTGACAAAAATTGCAAAGCAAGTACAAGTACAGCGAAGTAAAAGCTATTTTCGAATTTTCAAACTTACTTCTTTTATTTATTTATTTATTTTAAAATCACTTATAAAGTAAGACAAGAGTCTTATCAATTTTTGAAAGCCTTTAAATGAATTGAAGAGTTTGAATTTAATTTATTTATTAAGGGCTTGTACTTTGCTAGAACCTTTTGCTCAAAGCAAATGCTAGTTTTTATTCATACGACCCACTGTATGCTCAAAATACATGTGCAGAATTTCTGGACGCAGTGAAGCACGAGCGGAACTTTATTTGTTTGACGTTATTACAGTGAGATAAGTCATACAATAGCGAAACGTCTTTCTTTTGTTTACAGCTGTGTTGTAAAGTGAAATTTGACTTTAATGTTTTTTGTAATATTTCTTGCAATTATTATGTAATTTTCCCTCACGAATTCTATTAATTTGTCCTCCATTTCGTCAGTCAGCCGGTGTTATTTGTACACAAACCATTTGAATTCGAAATAAACGTCAATCCCAATGATGCCAAACCCGTTAAAATTTTGTTTGTTATTTTTCTGTGTTGTGGTGGCATTGTCTTTTGCAATGGATTTAGAATAGAGACAACTTGTTGTAATGCTCTTTCCCATTAAAAAGTGTATGTTCTATTGTCATTGCAGGTAAAATTCTGCACATGTGTTTTGGGCATAAGTCGTTGCGCAGCATGGCCAGAAGTTCCACCAAAGCTAATATTTTTATAATATAATTTCAACTTCATTTTATTCACCAGAGTTTTCTCGTAAACTGGAAGTCTCATGTCCTGAATCCTCTGCAAGTGCTTAAGGCGAATAAATCTTTGATTCCTTTTCTTGACAGTTAATCCACTTCCTCAAGTATTTCATGCTCTGTTTTACTGCCTTTGATTTTAATACAGTTGGCTAAGCAAGGCGTCTCAGGTTCGATCCCCGGAAAGACAGAAATTACATCTTTCAACTCAACTCTCAGTATAACGTCTGACAAACATCTGTGAGCATATTTATCCTGGATACGGCTTAAAACTGAAGGAACCTTCCTTACATTCGTCCAAAATCAGAGTGATTCGCTCAAATTTAAGCGGCGGGCCCATTTTAAGCCTAAGGGATAATTAAACAAGTGCCATATAGAAGAATCCTTTAGGAGAGCCTTTTTACCAATTTCACGCGGCGGTATGAAGAACACAAATTGTTTAAATAATAAACTGAAATCATACTTTGTTACAAACTGCCAAAGTCGGAAAAGAGCCACATTTATTCAAGAAAGAAAGACCCACGTAAAATGCAAACACTCCAAATTCAGAGGTCCTGAACCAAAACCAAAACTAAAAAGCAATTTCCAAGAAATTCAAGCAAAATACTCACCCCCTGTGATTGTTCTGTTTGTGAACAGAAACTCTCTCTGTCTTTCCTTGCGTTGGTTGGCTTAAATTGTAACTTAATCTGTGCTTGCTCATGCGATCTATTGGGTGTTGTAAATATTGTGAGAACCAATGCATTCCCATCTTCCTTCTCTATAGAGATTCATTGCATCCTATAAATGTGCAATGTGCCTCCATAAGATATGTGGAAATTGCGTAACGCCACAGGAATATGCCAGATTATTGTGTTCAACATGAACGACCTGAAAAGCAGTAGGAAGTCACTTCTCATTGAAGGATTCTGACAGGATATTTCCATCCTTTCCGTACAATTCAAAAACGGAAGTAGCACAATGAATTTCCTCTTCAAAGTGGAGCACAGTAGAAATTAGAAGAGGACGTACAATGGAAATGGGGTTTATAGTACGACTGTATCACTCTGTGGGTTTTGAGAAATTACTAAATCTCCTGGCGAAGGATGTTGTTACCGGCAGCTATTCTTATTCCCGTTTCGAAAGTGCCGATTGACATTATTTCCTTTTAATAGAGTTGATAATTGGTTTGGTTCTGAGCATACGATAGGCGAGATAAAAATATGTCCACCTGATGCCTTGGTGCAGTGGTATACCACCAGAAGGTGGCGACTCCTGTTGCGCACACCTTTTGTTTTTTGTTTAATGTTCCATATTCCATTGCCTCTGTTGTTTCGTCCGCCAGATAAAATATCCCTGTGCACTCATTGAAGCAAAAAACAAATTTGTTTTATGAACTCCTGCCCTTCCATAGGTATGTTGTGCATATGCCTGGCAAGGAGCCACCTCTAAGATTGTGACACCATCTGTTGCAATTTGGGACGTTAAGAAATTGAGTTGTTTTTCTTGTGTTGCCCTAATGATCCGTAACTTATGACTATGAGGATGTCGGATGTCCTCGTTCTCATTCTCAACGGAAGTTAAGTGCGAAGAAGAATAATGAAACCGCGGTACGCGTGCAAGAAATGGATCACCGAAATTAGGTATCAAAGTCATTGAAGCGAGCTGTACAAGTAATTGGCTTGGTGTACGTTTCATTTGATCGATGAATGGGTTCGGTTCTCGGTTTGGTGTATTTTTTAATTGGGGTTCCCAATGTCACGGACGAATGTCATCGAGTGATAAGATACGACATATGAGCAGAGCGATTGCCAGAAGAAATTAGCTGTAGGTTTTATTGCGATTCAGCCTGTTATCTCGGACTTGCCTATATGAATGCTGTAATCAGGTGCGTGGAATATACAAATCACATGGTGAATATATGTATAGATATGCGTTCATTATTCATTTTCTTAAGCTGCAAAGCTCACGGGTTTTCTGAAATATCTTATCGATAATGACAGTTTTATAATGAACAGTGCGACTTATGTCTGTTATCAGCTTTAAAAGTTAAATGTATTCTGTTCTTGTGTGGTATTCTGTGGGCTAAAACAAACATAGTCCACTAGTGTACCCGACTCTGTTAGGAACAGGCAGCTTTTTGATTGGTAAACCTGGTTTAAAAGACGTAGTCATTACAACACAAACTATCAATAAAACAGCTTAAGGTATGATGGACGCATCCGAATAAGGAAACTACGCCTTTGGGAGGGTTCAAAAATATTAAAGGCTTCCTTAAATTTTTAAAGCTGTCAATATACTTTCTGTTTTATCCAAAAGCTGAGATACTAATCCAAATCTAACATGACCATAAAATTGAAAAATAACTTATGAAACGATTATTCTAGATCGCAGTTCTGCTTTGCGTGGGCCTGGGCGCACTTCGAAATCACTGTGTGTCGTTTTCTCTGTTGTAGCGGAACGAAAGAGAAGTATGCGATATGCATGTAAACGTTTTCAACATCGATAATGTTTTTCTAAGAAAATCCGCAAATTACCAATCCGATACATGGGCTGGCAAGAGTTTTATATTAATTTGGAACCTCATCCCGCTTATAAAGGGTGTTTTTTTAGAGGTAAAAAACTTTGAAATGGAAATAGGTAAAACAGGTGATTTTTTTAAACTGACCTGAAATTTACTTTATTCGAAAGATAATCTTCTGTCGTTATAACTAAAATATGATTTCTGGCATATGACCGCCACGGCTGGCTCGGACGTACTCTAACCTGGAGGTCCAATTTTTGATGACTTTTTCATTTGTGGTCGTATATCGGCAATAACGCGGCAAATGTTGTCCTTCAAGTGGTCAATTGTTTTGGGCTAATCGCCGTAGACTAGCGACTTCACATTTCCCCACAGAAAATAGTCGCAACCGGTGTTCAATCGCACGATCTTGGATGCCAATTCACGGGTCCGCAACGTGAAGCTATGCGGTTACCAAACGTGTCATTCAATAAATCAATTGTGGCACGAGCTGTGTGACATATTGCGCCGTCTTGTTGAAACCACAGCTCCTGCACATCATGATTGTTCAATTGATGAACAAAAAAGTCAGTAATCATGTCTCTATAGCGGTCACCATTGATTGTAACGTTCTGGCCAGCATAGTTTTTAAAGAAGTACGGACCAATAATTCCACCGACCCATTATTATTATTATTATTATAAGCTTTTATTTACTATAAGGTCTACAAATTGTTATTGTTATAAGAGTATTTACATCATGTAGTTATTTAACTTTAATTTAAAATACATAAATAAAATAAATATATCATCATTTGACAAAGTCTAATCATTATTTTCAAAATTAGTTGCAAATAGTATAAGCCTCCCCCATAGTTGTCCATAGATCTCGATTTTTTGCGTCATGGTACCAATACCTGTTAAATTGGTTAATATCGTCAACCCATCTTGTTCGTGGTCGTCCGGTTGATCTTGTCGCTGGTGGTGTCCATTTGATCAAAAGTTTTGTCCATCTATTGTCTGTAATTCTTGATATGTGTCCTGCCCAGTTCCATTTAAGTTGTTTCGTCCTTTTTATTACATCTATGATGTCCGTTTGCCTTCTTATTTCTTCGTTCCGCACTCTTTGTATTAGTCTTATACCGAGAAGTTTCCTCTCCATTTTTGTCTGACAGATTCTTAATTTCTCGGTTAGATTTGTTGTTAAGCCCAATGTTTGAAGTCCGTATGTCAGAACTGGTAAAATTGCTGAATCCATTAAATATTTTTTTGTGTCTTTATTTAGTTTTGCGGTGAGTATCTCCTTCATGTTCCAGAATTGTCGCCATGCGTTTGATATTCGTCTATCTATCTCCTTTTCTTCTTGATTTTTAAATGATTTTAATTGTCCCAAATAAACATAGTCCTCAACATAATCAATATTTACGCCATCGAGTGTAATGTCCTTATGTGTAGAGTTGGTCATCACTTTTGTTTTAGACTGATTTATGCATAGTCCGTAGTTTTTACAAATTGAAGCCAGCTGTGTTACCATTGTCTGAATGTTGTCCGCTTTCTGTGATATTAGGACAACATCGTCAGCAAACCTCAAATTGTTCAAATGTTGTCCCCATATATTTATTCCAAATCGATTCCAGTCAAGTTGTTTAAATATCTCTTCGAGTACTGCAGAGAATAATGGTGGTGATATTGGATCACCCTGTCGTACACCTCTTTTTATGCTGAACATTCGTCCTGTTCTTTCTGTTTTTATTTGTCCAGTGTTGTTTTTATATATGTTTCTTAGAGTTTTGATGTATAAATCATGAATCCCTTGGTTTTCTAAAGCCGTCCATATTTTGTTGTGTTCTATTGAGTCGAATGCCTTGCTAAAGTCGATGTATAGGAGATATAGGGGTTGTCTGTACTCGTTGGATTTTTCAATCAGTTGGTTTATGGTCTGAAGATGGTCCGTTGTAGAGAATCCTTCCCTGAATCCTGCTTGTTCCCGTGGCTGTTTGTTGTTAAGTTCGGTTTTGATGGTCCGATATATAGTCTTTGAGAATAGTTTATATACTGTTGATATAAGGCTGATAGGTCTGTAGTTGTTAATATCGTCTTTGCTACCTTTTTTATGTATCAATGTTATTGTACTGTGTTTCCATTGATTAGGGATTTGTTGTTTTGTCAAAATGGCGTTAAATAAAATGGTCAGTAGGGGGGATAGTGTGTTTTTTCCATATTTTAACATTTCTGCTGAAATACCGTCATTTCCAGGACTTTTTTCTGTTTTAAGTTCGTCAATGGATTTCTCTATATCGTCTGGTTCAAATAATGGCACATCATCTAAGATTGTAGTTCTGCTTTGAATGTTTGTTTCGTCATGTTGGTATTGTGTTGAGCTAAATAGTTTTTCGAAGAAGCAGGTTGCTGTTTCATTTATTAGATTTCGGTTTGTTATTTGCTTATTATTTTTACTCATCGAAGTTATCCATTCCTTTTCATTGTTTAGAAACTGTTTAGTTTTTCTGATTGATTTAGTATTCTGCAGTATGTTTTTAATTGTCGTCTCGTTGTATAAATCAATATCCTTTTTCGTATTGGTTCTTATAGCTTTTCTTAAATAGTTCAGCTCAATTTTTTCGTCATTTCCCAAATTTATCTTATTTCTTAGTTTTTCTCTTCTGTCAATGAGTGCTTTTGTTTCGTTTGAAATTTTTATGTCTTTTTTGTGCCTTGTCTCCATTATTATATTTTTTGCCGTTGTTTTTATAATGTATTCTAGTTTGTCATAAGTGCTTTGAATATTTAAGTGCATATTGGTAATGTCGATAGCTTGTCTTATATGCATGTCAAGACTACTGTTGTAGAGTACGACAGTTTCTGTTGATATATTTCTCGGTATATGTAGGGTATGAGTGTTGCGTCCTAAACTTTTGTGGTCAATTTTTATTTTCGCACGAACCATTCTGTGGTCGCTTTCGTATGTTAATTTATTTATAACCGACCCATAAAGCACACCAAACAGTCAGTTTTTGTGGATGTAACTTGAGAATTATCATCACTCCAAATACGGCAGTTTTGTTTATTGACGTATCCATTCAGCTAAAAAATGAGCTTCATCGCTAAACAAAATTCGCTTATGAAAATTCGATAGGTATTTCGAACGGAACCATGATTTTCAAAATAAATTTGCACAATTTGGAAGTGTTGTTCAGGCGTCAATTTGTTCATGTTGAAATGCCAAACCAACCTAAAAATAAATCACTTGACAGCTGACAAAATGGCCGCCAGTTAAAATAGTGTTATCAACTTAAAGTTCTATACCTCTTAAAAAAATGATTTGTTGAATATGTACTTCGTTAACTATCCAAGTCCACCATTCATAGTGGTGAAGAATTTTCCGTCTACCTGCAGTTGAAGTGAACGCACTTGCCCGACTTTTAAGATGCATAAGGTGTTGCTCCAAGCTAAACATATAACAACTTGAAATGGCGATAACTCGCGACATGGCGTATGCTTTGAGAAGCGTCCTTGGGGAGACAAAGGTTTTGAAAAATATGTTCTGAAAGGCGAAGGATTTTTTTTGGTATTGTGCTCAAAAATGAGTAATAATGTTGTGATTGTTTCATAATTTAGCAAACAACCCCTATTGCAAATTAAAAGGCACTAATTTCTGTAGGAAAAATTTCTTTAATGAAAACTATTTATTATTTAAATATATTTTATAGGCTCAAAAATGTAAGTGACTTAGTCGCTTGTTTTTAACGAATCAAGAGAAATTTAAAATTTTGTTTATAAATATTGTTTGAAGTACAGTGATAAATTTAGGCTGTGGTGTCGTCTATGGATTTCTTAACAATACCAACGATTGATTTTTGTGACTGAACAGTTATTCTTTTAAATTAAAGAATCCGTACTAACGTTCTAAATTTTTACCAATGGCGTGGCGTGAACATTTTAAAATGGGAAGTCGAAGCATAATTAATCGCATATACAAATGTAAAAAACCTTTCATCTGTGTACCTTGAAACAAAATTATATATTGTACATTTGCTTTCCACATCAACTAAGCAAAATTAATCCAAGCCACCTTTTTTATACCTCAATTCATTAATATTTAAAATTAACAATGAACTTAAGGCATAGTAAAAGTGACTTCGATATTACCCACAAAATAGTAAAAGAAAATCGAATAACTCGAAGAAAAGCGCGTTATTTTCTACAAAACCAAGTGGCTGTGGGACTGGCACTGGGTGTTGAAAAAGTTGACACCTCAACTGTCCTCCTGTCAAGTCAAACACAGTGCTCATCCTCATTCATTCATATCGAATTCATTTCGTAGGGTTTCATGTATAAATGTACAAAGTATTTGGTTTTTGGTAGATAGTGTTGACTGGTGGAAATTTATAAAGGGAAGTCGGTAGGAATCGGGTTATATGGACGCCACGCCACTGATTTTTACAGAAAATACTGACGCATATTCAATTATGAATTTGCGTTTCCCAAGAAGTTTGAACAATATTTTTATATGTAACTTGCAAAAGCTTTCTCTATATGTTCGCATTTTGTTCTTCCACGTAAAGTTTTGTGTTATCGCAGTCGATTCCTTCATGCGAACACGAAACATGTATCGCCTCGGTTTCGCTGAACAGCTCGCTGGCGTGGTAAATGCGAATCGCATGTTTTGATGGTCTGTTAAAATGGCCGAAGTAACTAATAGAAAATAAAAATTAGGGAGACAGACTGGACAGTTGTCAGAACTGACAAGGTGTGACTTAAAAAACAACCATTGAGAGCGATTTATTAAATATTTTCACATGAAATCACTGCTTCAAAGCTGTGACACTTATAGAGCATGAATACATAAATTAAAATTAAAATGGAAAGCATACTCCACCCTTTTAAATTCCGACTCGCCGTTGCGGTAAGAGGCACGCCATCCTGAGAAGATCTATTGTACCAGAATACTTTACCTACACACATAATTAAAACCTCAAACGACTAATGACTTTAGAAGAATTTAATTTTCAAGTTCCAGCTGAACACTAATGGAACAAACCACTTTAACTGCGGTTTGGGGAAGATGATGAATTTCGTCCTTCAATAAGATATAAGCTATCTCCTTCGTTCTATAATGGCATAATCCACAAAATCAAACTTTGTCCTTACCTTGCCGCTTATAAAAAGGCAACAGTTTCAGGCAAAACTTTTCAATTGGCCTTCGACGTTCGGTATACCATATACCTACCAAATGGATAAAGTTTATTTACCTCCCAATAGCTAGATAGAGCCCATCCGGACCAAAACAACCGTCCGCACATTTAGAGCGATTCCAGTAAGTCCCCAACAATAGAAGATAATGAACGAATCTACAGCGCTGTCATCACATGTTGAGCATAGACATCTGCCATCGACATGTTTAGAAATTGAAACCCTTTCAGCATCCTTTGTCGATGTGCTCTGATTCATTTAAAATTAATTTATACCCCTGTACCTGCGCCTGATGATGGTGAAGAAGATGGTGGTGGAATATGCTTCATCATGCATGATTTGAATCCTTTCATCATACACAGCAATACATTGGTGACGAAATGTCCCCAGACGAGATTGATGATGTGTATCTGTATAGTCTGGTAGTGGCAGTGCCGCACCAACTAAAGGTGTGAGTTTCGATATATATAGGCGCAACGACAACGACCCCTCTACTAATGTGCTGAATGAAAAAGGTAAAAACGGAAAATTCTATCATTTAAACGACGTCGACGACGGCTAGAGATCGATTTGCCAGACGTCGCACGTAGGTCTACCTACAGTCTGGTGGTGACATAAGAGTGCTCTCTTTGAATGAACATCTATTCTCCTTTTGGAAAGTCTATGAACGGAAATTGAAGCCGTCTGCAGTTGGCTTTGGTGAGGGGAAGTCAATGAACTTGACAAGCTTGCATTTAATATTAAAGCGCGCACTCGGAATGATACAGTCCCTTTTGGGCAAGTGTATAATTATCGCCAATTAATTGAGTCAATACCGGCTCTGATTCCACTGGATCTTGTGTAAATTTATCATACAGTCTAATTATACAGTTCGACTTGGGGCATGTTTTGTTGTTAATGAACCTGTACTATCTATTAATCTAAATTGCTTCGAGTCCAGTTTGTCGTGTCTCCTACTCTTGAACCAATACTCGTGCCATTAAAGTTGACAAAGTTGTTTGGTATGGAAATTAACTGCGGCGGCGGGTAGAGTCATAGGTATACGTCTCGTGTCTGTGTTGTCGAAATTTAACGTAATTGTTTGCTTTTAATTATGCAAATGATTTTCGAGTTTGATGCAGTGGGTGCTTCCTTAATCGAACTGGGAATGGGGCGTTCCCCATTCTGGTGCACAGAATTTATTGTGATGGAGATTTATTTATGTTTGGTTGCGCCAAAGGATGTGTTGCCCGTGCTACTAGCATGCACGATTCGCGGGATATGTTTCTCCAGTGCCTCCCGCCTTACGTACTAAACCACACCCCTATGTAATTCGATTCTACTTTTGATTCTATTCGAAAACAGTTCCGATTCCACTTGCAAAGGGAACTGTTCTATTTAAAGTAGAATCGGAACAAACTTCGAATAAAATCGAAAGTAGAATCGAATTACATAGTTGGCCCCGTGTACTCTTCTACCACTCTTCCCGCTGGACTGCCGTTAGGTATTACTTCGCGGGGCTGGTTAGCAACTCATGCTAAATCATCTACGTTTGCCACTTCGACCCTTCTTAGTCTTTCGGCGTTTCTTAGCTCGTTTTGTGCGCTCGTTATGTTTGAACATATGTCCAACCAGTCGTCTTCTGACCTCAACATACGCTATATGAGAAGCTGTGAAATGGGTAAGTTCACTCTTCCTCCTGAAAAGCGAACATTACGTGCTCCGTATCTTCTTCTTCATCTGATGGGCGTTCGAGGCATAGAGGCGAGCTATCGTGGCCGAATCTGTGAAGATAACTTCGATAGCCGCCGTGCCCGCTTGTGCTTCTTGTCCAGACCTCGATGTTTGGGATCAGTTTGTGGATCCAACTGCCTTTTGCCGTTTAATCCCTTCCGGACTTGCTATAGATGTTGCCCCTTCTTCTTTTATC
This sequence comes from Cheilosia pagana, assembly GCA_936431705.1. Taxonomy (NCBI): domain Eukaryota; kingdom Metazoa; phylum Arthropoda; class Insecta; order Diptera; family Syrphidae; genus Cheilosia; species Cheilosia pagana. The sequence goes on along the minus strand of OW386170.1, from coordinate 50,496,176 downwards.
CTTCTCCTTACGATGACTTCTTGCCTGTTGATTGCTAGCCGAAGGTAGATCCTTTGCATTTCGTTGCTGGCTGCTTTGCCCGAAATTCTTCGGAATCCGCTTATTGTTCTTATTGCGCAGAGCCTGTATGCTGACGAGAGCTTCCTTCTTGTTTCCTTCGTTGTATAAGAGCCCCTGCCCAGACCGGTGCGGCTTATAGCAGTATTGAGCTGACCACTCTGGACAACAGAATCCTTCTGGCGTATCCAGGGCCACCGATGTTTGGTATAATCAGAGAAAGGGCTGCTTGCATCTGTGAAGCCCTTTTGCTGGTGTACTGGACGTGCGTACTCCTAGGTACATTAATGACTCCTTTGATCTAATTATTTGGTTTCAAACACGAAAAAATGCATATTCCACAGTCTTTCGGCTGGTTATGAATACAGCCTCGGTCTTGTGATCAGCTAGTTCTAGCCCTGCAGAGTCTAGCCAATCTTGACTCTGTCTACTGCTTCATCCGTGGCGGACTCTATCTCGTGGATATGTTTGGCCACAGTAACCACAGCGATATCATCAGCAAAGCCTATAACTTTAACTCCTTGTGGCAGCGTTATTCGGAGAACTCCGTCGTACATTATGTTCCACAGGAGGGGCCCAAAAACCGAACCTTGTGGTACTCCCGCGGTGATGCTGTAGTACTTAACGCCATCGTCAGTATGGTACCTCAACTTCCTGTCGGTAAAATAGTTTGCTGCTATATTCAGCAGGTAGTACGGCGTTTCTGGCCAAGAATCTCCTAGTGCATGACCAGCTGGCCGAATTGAAGGCATTTTTAACGTCAAGAGTCACAACCGCGCAGTATTTCTTCGTCCCCCCTCATTCCCATCTCTTTCCCCGCACAGCGGCTGAAGCAATACGGGAAAAAAGATGGAGATGTTCTTTTGCAAAGGGTCTTAGAGGGCGTATAGTTTGTAAAAAAGTCGACAACCACAGTCTGCAAGGCACTTCGAACTATCGGACTTCGCCTAAATGCATAGTGCAAATGGTTCCCTCATCTGATGTTTGACAAGGGGACTAGACTGACTGTGACTGCCAGCGAAGTACTGTGGAAGCATAATGTCAAAATCTGTAAATTTAACAAAATCAGTGGTTGGATATTTCAAAAAACATTTCAAACTTATCTTACAACTGCTCTAAGAACATTTCACTGTCAATTCCTGGTATTTTATTCGTTGAAAGATATTTCAGTCGAAAACCAGTTCACCAACTGTCATTTTGAATGTAACAGAGAGGATGACAGACCCAAAATAAAATTTTTGTTAGATATTGCAATTTTTAATAAAGTTCTCTTGGTTGTCCTTCGACAATAGCTACACTTTAAAAGCCCTTGATTTTTTTCACATGCCAATCTTCGAATTGATATACCCAGCAGCATCCGCAGAAGTCGTCAGTATGAAAAAGGGAACCTCCAGCTCGCCACAAGGTGTAAACTATAATTTAAGATGTGACCATATAATCCTGACCATAAAACCCAATCATCTGACAGACGCGCATACGAGTGCGTTTATATCCCATCCAACGAAGGACACTCAATTTTTATTCTTAAAATCCCATTTAGCATAAATTACCCAGGCAATAGTATTAACCATCGCAAAGCCAATTTATATATACAGCCTCCTATCCACTTTGAATCATATTTCCTATTTTATAGCTTATAGTTCAGTATTGCCTACCTGCGTGAGTTCCTTATACGCCGAGTCCTATCAAATTTCCATAAATTTTATCCGCGTTCATTTCGCCAGTTTATGGTAATCGATTTGCAAAAGGGATAACACGTGTAAACGCTCAGGTGTCACAATATACAGCGGTTCGTGCGATAGGCACTTACCCAACAACATTTAAAGCCTTTATAAACTTTAATGGACGCGCTTGAAAGTTCTTAACCTAATCGTTTGCACTAAAGTTGATATTTTAATGCCGCATAAATAAAATATTTAATTAAATTAGGCGTATGTTAAATGCGAACATGTGCAAGGATATTTCCGCAGCAAAAAAGTACCATACCTGCATCATCAGTGTGATGTTAAAACAATTTTATCAATTAATGTGAACAGCGGCTTCGACATGACCACAAAAGTTATTGTGTAATCATTCGTTTCATCACTGTCAGTGGGTATTGGTGTAATGTTACTGTGTTTCTGTTTTAATTCATGGTGATTTTGCAATGCAAATTGCAGCGCACCGCAAAATGTTAAAATACAAATTATTCACGCATCCGAAAAGGTCATTCGATATGCCCGTTCCCATGCGGCTTCGGTTCGGCTGAGTCTGATGTTGGTAGGGAGTCCGTCAAATTGAATTAGACGCAAACTGAAACTCAGTTTTGGTGGGCTACCTCGCAGCCGTTATGGTCAGTTAGTTATTATAATAATCCACTCTTCTCGTTGATCATTTGAATTCAATTCAATTCCATTGACATGAAAAGGGTTACCGCGACGATAATTTCCGGTTTGTATTACCTGCGTTGAATGCGCGGTACCTATTCTTAACCCCTTTCTGTAATTGCGACAAATTTGACGAGCCTTAAAAGGCACCCCGGGGTGTGATAAACACCATGTTGGTGTCCTTTGAAGACGGCTGAAGGAATTTTGTTTCAAATTGCCAACCGTTTAGAATATAAATGGGGTTTTTTTATTGGTAAAAAATAATTTAAAAAAATATGTATATATCGCATTGCAAGGAAATTTGCATCTCGAAAGGATAATAAACGGAAGTAGGCGTGGGGGATGCTGTCATCGTAGCAAATTGCGTAATAAGATCCTGCGAAATATTCACGAAACCAGCAGTTACCGGTTAAAAGCAAACTGTTGCAACATCTCGGAAAAGAATAAGAAATTTAATACTAGCAATTTATTTACACGATACCCACGGGGTGTGTAGTGTGTTGCAAATGCGACACGAAATGAATTTGCGCGAACAAGTATCCTTTCATTGTGATTGAAAAGAAAAACAGAAAAAAAGGAACACAAGTTGTCGTTTTATGTCTGAGCTCTGAGATTGGCCCTGGTGTCGTCGGTGAGCTGGTTCTGGTGAATGAGATATTTTATTCGTAGCCCCGGGCATAACTAATTGATTGGGAAGAAGATGATTGAGTGTGTCGTCGTCGTCGTCGGCGCGGTACGATTGTAGAGAAATTGAAATTGAAATTCAAAGTAGAAAATAAAATCGAGATAAAAATCAATTGATGGAGTGCATTTGTTTGGGGCAACCATGGTGTCAGATTTTTATTCGAGGGCACTGTTGAATTTTGTTTTTCTTGCTTTTGAAAGGAGCGGCGCATTTTATTGTAGGGATAGCTACAAGCAATGTTGTCTTTTGTGGCACTGTCAAGTGGCGTGTTCTTGTGCTGCTTCGACACTTTTTTGTTTACTGAAACACAATGTAATGGATGATGGTTTGTCGAAGATATGGAAACTGCTGTTGTCAAGTAGCAGGGCTCTTGAAATATTTTGAATGCTTTTAGAGGCAATCAAATGCTGACTTGTTGGGCATCTGCCATTATTTTATTTAAATAAGTTTCAATGTGCGAAATTGAAATAAATTTAAGGAGACCTACAGTGATGTCTTTTGTCCCGCTCACATTTACAGAAGGTGAATCCTGTATAACGATTTAGGTGATGCAAGGGGGGGATGTAAGCTTAATTTATTTTTTTTTTCAATTTTAGTGGGAGCGATATGAGCTAAAACTAAAATTTAGCCTTAAAAGAAGAACTTAAAACAAAGACAGTTAAAACTAAGGTATAAAAAACCTTAAAAGACTTCGAGATAAGGGGGAATAGTGCGAAGGAGTACAAGTTTGAGGTGGACCTGGAGGGAGCGTATCGGAATCCCGCTTTTTGAAATCCCCCTTTTCAAAAATCCCGAAAAATAAGTTTTAAAATCCCGTCTGTTTTTTTTTAATCCCGTCTTCTAAAATCCCGCGTGTTCAAAATCAAAATCTATTATAATCCCGCTTTTTAAAATCCCGCCAAATCCCGCTTATCCCGTTTTTTTACAAAACATTGTTATCAAAAAAATAGATATGAGTAAAACAGGTTTTTTGCGTCGCATTGCTTATATACACTTGAACTAATAAAATAAAAAGTGTTGTTAATGGTTTGAAGTTTTTTTTTGTTCCCTTTTGCAGAATATCGTATAACATTACTTCATTTTTTTTTTTTAATTTAATGAAGATTGTCATATTTATTACTTAAAAATTAATTTTGATATTATTTATTTATTTATTATTTTATTACTTCCTCCAAAAATGATAAATGTAAAAATAAACTGCATTTCAATAATTTATTTTAATTTTCTTATTTATTTTATTTTATTTCGCGGCGATTTTTTAAAAAGCAGGATTTTAATAGCGGGATTTTAGGAATCGGGATTATAAAAAGCGGGATATCGGACCCAACCCGGACCTGGACAGTGCTGCGATTGAAACCGAGAACTGAAAAGTTTAAGTTAACCTTTCGCAGCACACGAGAGATTGGTTTTTGAAGTCATATGTGGTACGATGGTTTGGTGGGTAAAAGAGACGAGGACAACGTAAATTACGGGGGATTGTGTTAAGGAAAATAGAGTTCTTAACCGACGCACAATCGAGGGAGCCTAAAAGAAGACATAACAAATGAAGAGAATGTCCTGCAACGTCACTGCTCACTGCGTTCCTCAACGGTATTCAGGTTAATGAGATTGAGGCGGTCTGTTTATAGAGGCAAGATAAAACGATCATCCCAAGGTAGACCTCGAAGGGCAAATCGAAGAAAGCGACATTGGACGTTCTCGATTCTTACCACATTAGAGAAGTCTTCAAACCAAAAGTCGGCAAAAGAGGTCTTGTTTTCTTGAAGTAAACTCTGAGTTCTTTTCCACCACACACCTTTTCATAGCCTAACCTTACCTAACCTTGAAAATTTTCTGTCGCATTGCTTACAGCAGGGATCATTCAGGTAGGTATTAAAAAAAAGACCATCGAGAGGGAGCGGGCATGCTTCACAAAACTGAACATATTCGAATCGTTTTGTGGCTACAAACTATCCAAACAGAATATCAAAAACTACTCCAGCACTTTTCGAATATTACAGAAAGCTCTGACCCAAACTATTGGTCTTTCCAAGTTCAATTTCTCCTTGATTCCGTGGATATAAAAAAGCTTGTTATCGCCCATAATAGGTACTGATAGTGGATAATTCCGACGTTGCGTGGACGAAATTTGGGCGCAGCGGTTTAATGGTTAGTTTGTTGGACTACTAAGCGAGGGGTTCCAGGTTTGATCCGCGGAAAAACACAAATAACATATATCAAACAGCGTTGCCATTCTGACCGGATTTCAGTCATATATGACAGAATTTTCTTTACTCTGATCGGAGAAAATTTTGAAATCCGGCCTAACCAATTTTTCTACCGGAAAAATAATATTGTTCTATAGATTAAAAATAAAGAAAGATTTGCGAAATTTAAATGAAATTTTGCCGTACTTAACGAACATGCTCACAATATCAAACAGAGTCCGATTTATTGTGAATAATCCTAGAAAACTACAGTGGCGCCTGATTTTGACTGATTTTTATTGAAAGTTCCGTTTTAATGCAAAGATTTTTAATGAATTGCATATTTTTTGTTTACTTTTAAGACTTGTTACGTAAAATAATGAAACTAAACATAACCACTAGTATAGTCAAAATATATTGCTATATTCTATTTTTGACCAGAATTCTGATTAAAACTTTTTATTTTAACTTTTGACCGTATTTTTTGACATCATTTTTTCTTCTCTACATATAAAAAAACTGTAGAATAAAAAATGCTTGACCGTATCACGCAGAAACTACTGGACGGATTTTGATCAAACTTGGCATATTGATTGATTATGTTCTGGGTCGGGACTTAGGGAACCTTTTATCCCGAAATATAACGTGGTTCTTACAAAATAGTCAAAAAACCGGATATATATAAGGAAAATTCTATTTATACAGACCTAGCTCAGTGAAGCAAGGCGAGCACGGGTCAGCTGATAATAAATAAAATCGGTAACTGTCAACTACCCGACTCGACATATAATTGTAGATCGCTTCCATTCGTCCCAAAAATTAAACATAACTCACACAAAACGAACGGTTGTGAGAAGCTAGACCTTGCGTCTATTATGGACCTGTTGTTTACCAGATTTTGTAGGTGTTGTATGAAGTACTGATTCTCTCTCTGCTTATATAATCTAGCTCTCTTATATTTTATCTTCTATAACTGTTATATATATATATACCTATTTGCTTCTTGTTAGTAGAAGTCAGTCACATTTTGTCTTCAGACTAAAATATACGTTTTAACTCGTGACTACGAGACAAAGTCTTTTTCTTTGCATCATCTTATAACATGGTGTCAGATGTGCTAAAATCGTAATGTAAAGTCGATTCAATTAAAAACGTCAAATAAAATGCTTGATGAAACGGTTGAACCAAAACCAAGTGGTCGTGTTTTTTCTACAACGATGGTGACGCCAACATTCGCGCCGACAATTCTGCCGTTAGACTTGAAATCTTCCAACATGCCATTGACGTGGAAAAATTGGCATACACAATTTAAAATATTTCTTCGTGCATCCAGCCTAGATTCGCAGACTGATCAAAGGAAAGTGGCACTTCTGCTGCATCACATGGGTCCTGATTCCCTAGACGTATTTCACTCGTTCAATATGGACCTGGATACTGTCAAATATGATGACTTGGTGTCTAGATTGAAAACGTATTTTCTGCCAAAAGTCAACATTGTCATGGAAAGACATAAATTCTTCACAAGAATTCAACAAGCTGGTGAGTCTATAGACGAATATGTCACATCTCTTAAAAATCTAAGTCTCTCATGTGACTTCAGTATTTTACGGGAGGATTTAGTAAGAGATATCTTTGTATGTGGCTTACATAATAATTGGTCAATCATAAAAGAACGACTATTAAACGAAGGTTCTATAAAACTCGAAAAAGCACTTGAAATAGCTAAATCGATTGAACTAACGAAAGATCATGCAAAACAACTACAAATACAAAGTCCAACCGAAACAATCAATGCCATAAACCGTCATTTTAATAAGCATGCACAAAGTCAAAAAAATTACAATACAGAAAAACACATTACACACAAATCAAAATCATTTTCTCAACACAACAAATCTAAACCACGCTTCGCTAAGACACCATCAACCAGCAGCACTTGCTCCCGTTGCGGAGAAATTCACCGATACCGTTGCCCAGCAATTGGAGTTACATGCAACACATGTAAAAAAAATAATCACTTCTCAAAAATGTGCCATTACAACAAAAACGCTAATGCAAAGAGCGCATACGTGCGAAATGTCGATGCTGATTGTGATTCCCAACGGGAAAGTGATTCTGATTCTTTATTCTTGGGCATTCTGAAGCAAACCAAACCAATGCCAAGAAACAGTTGGATAATATCGCTGAAAATAAAGGGTCAAGCGATCGACTGTCAAATTGATACGGGGGCACAGGCAAATGTTATGTCGCTGCAGCAGTTTAATCATCTGAGATGCTCATCTAATCAACTAATAACGTCATCAACTCGCATTATGACATTCAGTGGAGAGAGGTTACCCGTTGTAGGATGCTGTTCCATGGAATGCGAGTATAATGGACACTATTTCTCGATCGAGTTTCAAATATTGGATTTATATTGTCATGCAGTACTTGGGTTATCAACATGCGTTCAACTTCAGCTTATAAATAAGGTAGATCAAATAAAAATTGCATGCATTAATAAATATAGTTCTAATAATTTATATACTTCAAATATTAACAATTTCACAGATGTAAAGAGTTGCAAAACAATTTTAACTAAGAATAGTGACATTTTTCAAGGTCTAGGGCTATTAAAAAACAAATGCCATTTAAAACTAATTTCTGGTATAACTCCAACAATAGATTTACCGCGCAAAATACCGTTTTCTTTAGAAAAATTATTAAAAGACGAATTAGAACGCATGGAAAAATTAAAAGTGATAGTGAAAGTTGAGGAGCCTACTGAGTGGGTAAATTCCATAGTATTAGTGAAAAAACCGAATGGGAAAATAAGACTTTGTCTAGATCCAAGAAATTTAAATAAAGCTATTCTTAGATCGCATTATCCTTTTCCAAATCTCGATGAGTGCAAGTCAAAACTAAATGGTTCCACTATTTTTAGCACATTAGATGCAAATTCTGGGTTTTGGATTATTCCATTGGATAACGACTCATCCAGATTGTGTACATTTATCACACCTTTTGGTAGATATCGTTTTTTGCGTCTTCCTTTCGGAATTAATGCAGCACCAGAAATATTTCATGCTGAAATGGTGAAACAATTCGGTGATATTAATGGTCTTATAATATACATCGATGACTTTTTAATACACGCTTCGACTATGAAGAAACATAATGAAATCTTGGAAAAAGTTTTAAAACGGGCACAACAAATTGGTCTTAAATTCAATAAGGACAAATCAAAGATTTGTTTGAACGAAATTAAATTCATTGGGCATATTTTTAATAAGCATGGTATCCGACCAGATGATTCCAAAGTTAAAGCTATTTGTGAAATGCCTCGCCCTACTTCTGTCAGTGATTTACAAAGATTTTTGGGAATGATTAATTATTTAGGAAGCTTCGTTAAAAATTTATCAGTCAATAACAAAAATCTTCGTCAACTTTTAAAAAAGGATATAGCGTGGCAGTGGAGTGAAGCCCATGAAAAAGAATTTATTAACTTAAAATCGCTTATATCTAATGCCCCAGTATTAACATTTTATGACCCAAATAAAATAATAACCCTTTCGGTTGACGCTTCCAAAAGCGCTGTCGGTGCAGTTATCGCGCATGAAAACAGTCCAATTGCATATGCTTCTGCAACGTTGACTACTAGTCAACAAAATTATGCTCAGATTGAGAAAGAGCTCTTCGCTATTCTCTTTGGGTGTATCAAATTTCATCAATACGTCTATGGTAAGCGAATCCTAGTAGAGACCGATCATAAACCGCTAGTTCCGCTGTTCACAAAGCCACTATATAAAGTCCCCGCTCGTCTTCAAAGGTTTATGCTTCGATTACAGTCTTACGAATTGGATGTTGTATACAAACCTGGCAAGTACATGTATACAGCTGACACGCTTTCAAGGGCAGCATTGCCAGAAAGTGCAATGACAACATTTGAAAGTGACATTGACCTTCATTGCAATTTATTAATTTCGAATTTGTCTGTATCTTCTGAAAAACTCGAAAAAATAAAGCTCGCTGGTAATACCGACGATGTGATTACAAACGTTAAAAAATACACTAAATCTGGATGGCCCGACAATAAAAAATCTGTTTTAAAATCATGCATGCCTTATTTAAAATAAGAGATGAATTGCATGTTATTGATGACATTTTATTTAAATCTAACCGAATAGTTATCCCTTCTTCCCTACGCCAAGAAATCTTGCATCTTTTGCATGAAGGACATTTAGGAATCCAAAGATGTCAAAGTCTGGCAAAAGATATAGTCTTCTGGCCCAACATAAACAATGACATTTACAATATTGTCACCGATTGTGAAATTTGCATGCGTCATAGATCTTCACAGCCAAAAGAACCTTTACATCCACATAAAATTGAGGCAATTCCATGGTATAAAGTAGGTACTGATTTATTTGAGTTCAACAAGAAAATGTATATAGTAGTCGTGGATTATTGGTCTAAATATATAGAGATCGAATTGCTAGCCTCCGGGTATAGTAGTCAATTTGTTGTCAGTAAGCTGAAATCCATTTTTGCTCGTCATGGGATACCTCAGATAATGGTATCTGACAATGGCCCGCCATTTAACTCTGAAGTTTTCAAAAAGTTTTGCCGAGATTGGGATATCGAACATAAAACTTCAAGTCCTTATCATCCTAAATCGAACGGTTTGGCAGAACGTTCTATTCAAACTGTCAAAAAACTTTTACTTAAAAGTAAGGAATCTGGATCAGACCCTTACATTTCCTTGTTGCATTATAGGACTATCTCAAAAGGCAACCTACCGTCGCCCTCAGAACTTCTTATGTCTAGAAGACTTCGTACAAAATTACCGGCTATGTCAACTAATTATTTACCCAAATCAATTGATTACAAACAATATCAGAAAGACATTCAAAACAATATTGAAAAAACTAAATCATATTACAATAGAACAGCTAAAGTACTTAAATCTTTAGTTCCAGGACAAAAAATAATGTATAAGAAGAATCCTACATCTTATTGGTCCCCAGGAATAATTATAGAAAAATGTCAAGAACCGCAGTCATACGTTCTAAAAGATCGAGATGGAAATATATACAGAAGAAATAGACAACATATATTGGATAGTCATTCAGAAGAAGCCTCAACTTCACCACAGCAAAGTCCAGGAAAAGAAAATAATAAATCGCCAACTTCACCACAGCAAAGTCCAGAAAAAGAAAATAATAAATCGCCAACTGTCTTTAAAAATGTTAGTCGGTTTGGTAGAAAAATAGTACCACCGTCAAAATTTACATATCCTAAGGATCACATTAAGTAGTTTTATTGTTTTGCTGCTCTCCTTTTTGTTTTCTTTTTTTTTTTAAAAAACTGATTTACATTTTATATATGAATTTAGAATTGATTTATATAATTCTTATTTATTTACCATAATATATTTAGTACATTAAGCCAATTATGTATTATACTTTCCTTATATGAATTTACTTTGTTAATTTAACTTAAATTGCGAGATGTTGTATGAAGTACTGATTCTCTCTCTGCTTATATAATCTAGCTCTCTTATATTTTATCTTCTATAACTGTTATATATATATATACCTATTTGCTTCTTGTTAGTAGAAGTCAGTCACATTTTGTCTTCAGACTAAAATATACGTTTTAACTCGTGACTACGAGACAAAGTCTTTTTCTTTGCATCATCTTATAACAGTAGGCACAAATGATTTATACCCCTGACCATGACCAGACCACGCTCTACCTGCAGACAGGTCTTCACTATTTTCACTCCTTGATACAGTAAGCAAACACAACTCTAATCGCTCTCATTTTGAAGGCATATTAGACACCTATACCTACCAAATCCATGACCGAACTAAATGCGCGCACTCCTTATCTTCTCTGCTGTATCTAATTGAATTAGCGCCCCGCTTTTGTTGGGACAACAATCCAAATCGAACTGAAATGAAAGTGCGGTAAGGTACGCCAAACAAAGCGGCGGCACACGTGCAACCAAAGCCAAACCCCAACACACCAAAACAAAACGCGCTCACTGATCTCGGGCGACGTAGACGTTTATCGATCCAAAAGATAAGAGCTCGCAAAGGCAGCCATTATGCGATTGTTCACCAACATATTTTGTGAAATTTTTACGCTCAATGAAATCCGGAGCCACAACAAACCTCAATGAGTTTTGCTTGCTTTGTTGATCTCCATCCCCATCCCAATCCAGCGGGCCGTGCAATGTTCGGCCACTTTTTGATTAATTTAATTGCACGAAGAGAAATGAAAATAATTATATAAAAGAAGCTCGGTTATATGGAAAGATGAATGGCAATACTGTTTGGTGGTTGCGTCCTAATGTAACACAAAGGCCGTTTCGCAATGGCTAGAAGAGGTGCTGTTCGCTATATACGAGTACGTTTCCAAACTCGGACGAATTCGAATAGCGAAGGCCAATTATTGAAATTGCCTGCCAGAGTAGGTGCACTTGTGGCGTATACTATCGCCGCTCAGGCGCTCACTTGTGCAATTCCGTAGGTAATTGAATTTGAAGGAGTTTCGACTTATTTGTACTCGACGCTAATCGTTGTGCTGTTTTCGGTATCAATGAGGCCTTTGGCGATTGTGGTGACCACTGAAAAAAATCACACAAAAACTGACCACAAGCTGTTGTGACACGGGCATAATCGTAATGGTTGGCAGTTTGATGATACTTGTTTCGCGGGTGAAGTTTCAAATTCAAGTGCCTCAATTGCACAAGAGTGTGAGATTTAAGATGATATCTGCCCTTAAGATGGAAGACAATGAAAGTTCAATGCCATGTGAACTGAGGCAGATTTCATTGGGAGATAGGCGCTTCTTTTGTGGCAAAAGGAGTGTTGCAAGTCTGGTCGGATTGGACTACGTTAGAGTTAAATCATTATTAAGATGATTAAATTCGTTACTATGGAAACATGACGGCGACAAATTGAATGGCAACAAAATGCTTTCGATTAACTTCTAAGCATTTTGTATGGGAAATTCTTAACTTCATTTTACCAGTCTTAATGGCGACGTATACCTACGATTTTTTGTTTGTGCACATCTATGGCACAGTACCTTTCGAGTGATATAAGTTTCATTCTCCTCATTTCATGAGAAATACTTAAAAAGCGTACGGAAACTTTTGATGTTTACGTATTAATAAAATGATTTTGCAGATCAGAATATTTTTTTGATTGCTGAAATGTTCGTTTTTCACCAAAATATTTATTTACGCAATTGACACTCGGCCAACTGTCGATGCGTGGTTCCAATATTTTTTTAAGTTTGCTGGTAACATTTTACAAGCTTTCATGTTTTTATATAAAATTCTATGAGGTTAACACTGGCTTGGTATACAGGACCGCTTATGTCGAAGACGTACCAGGTTTTAGCAATCATTTTAAATATAGTAGAAGTCGCCAATAATGACGCGACGCTGAAGGGACCGATGAAATGACGTCGTTATAACCGGCGCGCGGTCACTATATCCGACTGCCTTCCACAAATACTCAGGAATAAATTAAACTAAATCACATAAAATGCAAAGCTTTTGTTGTTAAAGACGCGTAAACCACAACTAATTTAAAAGCTGCTTTTACGGCGACAGATCAAACAAACTGTCATATTTATGTTTTTTGATGTGAAACATCTTATGGCGCGACTTGGGAGTAAAATCGATTCATGAAAGCGGAAATGACCAAGCGGAAGTGCGAGACGGAAATTGGCCTGTCGCCATCACTATGCCGCCGCCTAAAACTCCTTAACCACTCAACCGATTCGAATGAAATTTTGTGGGTGGGTATGGTTGGTTGTTACTTGATGAAAAGGATCATTTTGGACCCGATAGGTGGCGCTGTTGTCGATCTTCTTAACCACTCACGCGATTTCAATGTAATTTTGTGGGAGGGTATTGTTGGTTGTAACTTGATGAATAGGATCATTTTGGACCCGATAGGTGGCGCTGTTGTCGATCTTCTTAACCACTCAACCGATTTCAAGGAAATTTTGTGGGTGGGTATGGTTGGTTGTAACTTGATGGATAGGATAGTTTTGGACCCGATAGATGGCGCTGTTGTCGATCTTCTTAACCACTCAACCAATTTTAATGAGATTTTGTTGGTTTGTATGGTTGTTGGAAAGATATATTTTTAAAATTTTTTCAACTGAATTCTCAAAGTGAATACTTATATGGGAACGCTGGAGTAACTAAAGAAGCTAGGTTTTACACACACACTAAACTACTGAATCATTTGACGATATGAAAACAAAATGTAAACAAAAACTCTCGACATAGAAATAGAAAACTTTTAAATTAAATTTCTTAATGAAATTCAACTACAAACAACACAATTCAATTTAACATCCACATTTAGCGAGAAAAGTTTCACATCTGGCGTGTGGTCACAAGCACGCTCTCTTTTTTTTTATTTATTTTTTGTTTATTTATTTTAATGTTTGACACCCTCAGGTCTCCATGCTTTACCAGGAATTTAGGTTCCTACATATTCCTCGTTAGTAGCAGTTAAAAATTCTTGATGGGAATGATCTATATTATAATGGAATAATCGTCGCAGTTTTTTTTTCATTTATTTATCGTTGAAGACAGATCAGTTATGAGCGGTTATCACTTTATCAGTGTGAAATCCCAAAGCAAACAATTCAATTGAAAGCCCACTTCAGTTGCCCGTAAATCAATTAAGTTCTATTAAAAAATCGCCCTGCATTTAGTATAGGTTAGTTCTTTACCATGATAAGATTAACTGACATAAAAACAGCTTCTCAAGTTAGGCGTCTTAAAATTGCAGGTAAAATTCATTCGTCACAAAAATATAACTCGTTTCGAAATACTGGGGTTAGACAGACTTCTGCGTTGCGCTCAAATTGTATACTAGCTGACCTGTGCTCACCTTTCTTCACCCACCTGACACTTTTAAGACAAAAAGTATTCTCATCGAACTACATCGAACATTTTTTTAAAAATATATTCCTTCCCTTGGACCTTTCTGAAGGCAATTTAAAGCAAAAAGAAAGAAAATAAAAGCATAATTTTTATTATTTCATAAATTCCTATGTATATAAATTCAGTAAAAAAAATAATTCTGTTATTTCCCTCTTACCCACCTCAAATGCCGAAGAAAAGGAAACAACTTGACACACAAATCCCACCAGCCCATTTCCAAACTTTTCCCAATCCGATCAGCCATTACTGAGCTAGGTCTGTATAATTAGAATTTTCCTTACAGATATACAGTTTTTTGACTATTTGTAAGAACCACGTTTTATTTCGGGATAAAAAGTATCCTAAGTCCCGAACCAGAACATAAACAATCACTATGTCAAATTTCATCAAAATCCGTCTAGTAGTTTCCGCGTGATGCGTGGTCCAGCACTAAAGTTTTATTATATGTAGAGATAGCTACAGTTGTTGTTAGAGTTGTGAGAAGCTAGGCCTTGGATCCCACAGATCTGTCGTGCCAAAATATTTATTTGTTTAGAGATAGCTTTTATAAATGATCCCAAACCTGCGTTTTATATATTTAGTAAAAAGGCAAACAAACCTCATACCAATTTCAACTATCTAATATCATAAAAATATTGAGAAAATTTTATTCCGGGAACAGTCTTTTCAAAAAATGCGTATATTTTCGTCGAATTTTACAAATAAAATTCAATCAACTGCGTCTAGATGTAAGCTTGTCAAGCTTCAAAATATATTTAAGACTTTTCTCAGAAATTAAATAAATTTTTCGATCAGCTTCTGACTTCAAAACTCGCCATATTGTTTCATATTCAGTTGAATTGATTGATTTCCGGTCAATCAATTGAGGCGGCACGAATCAATCAGTTTTGATTTCTATTCGTACATATTTTATTTGTTAGCTCCGATCAAGTATAACTAACTCATTTACATTTCTTCGAAATGGAGAGGTTTATTTTGACTGCAAGCTTTACCAACGATCCATACACAGCAAAATTGGAATAATTGAATGTGAAAACAATAACTTGGCCATTCGTCAACTCGATTCGATTCGTCAGTGTTAACGATTTCTTAATTTTTTTCTTTCTAATTTGCACTTGAATGATTTTACTTTCAAATCGCTGGGTGTCAAAACGCCGCGCTCCGATGTAATGAATGCCCTTTCAGGGTGCCGCATAAATTTTAATTGGGTTAAATAAAATCAAAAATGCAGAGAAATTATGTGTTTGCAATAAATGAATACAAAGTTGACCGGCGATGTAACAGTTGGGGTTAAGAAATTGCAATTTGTTTGGCTTAGTTGTCAAACAAACTGAGGACTGTCAGTAGTCACGCGTCTCGTTGGTGGTTAATTAAATGTCCAAGTCCGAGATGTGGCACCTGCTTAATCTGAAAACGTGCTAATTTTATGTACATATGTGTTTTCCAATTAGCTGTGAAATTCTCCACTCGAGGTGACAATTGTTGTGCATGTTTCTTCTGAAGTATGTGGTTTCTATTTCACTTCACAAATTTTTTTTTAAGAAATAACTTACGCATATCGTACTACAAGCAAATATCAATATTCACACATACCTGGAAAGAAAAAAAGAATTTAACACCTCGTTAGAAAAAAGATACAGCATTCGTTTATTTTTTTTACAAAACATATATTACACAATAAAATCATCTCAGTTGAAGAACGTTGTCAAAATATGCAAACACACAACAATTGAACGATTTGTTCAGATACACGAACAACAAAGCAGCCGTCAGAAGAACGATTTTGCCAATCCACTCGCACTTAAAGCCCCTGTCGCTTTGTAATTCATTTGCCTTCTAGCCATCCAACACTTGTCGCACATTAATGGATACCGAAAAAAATCTAACTTTGAGTGCCATTTTATGGGACCTCCTCAAATCATGGGCATACACGGAAAGAAATAGAAATGTATATACATTTTTTCTAGGTCAGTCCACTTGACTGAGAACCAACAAAGGTCCACGGGACCAGAGGGAAAGTGCTTAAGTGCTTGCAATTACTAAAAACTTAAACACGAGGTTAGGCCTCATTTGAAGTTTCTAATGGTCTCCACCGCAAACGTCTCGAAAATATGCTTGCATTGAGACAAAAATATAAAACAAAAATTGATGCAGAGTTGTAAAAATATTTTACAGTTGCATTTTCCATTGGAAGCGATAAATTCAGTTATACGGAGTGAATCAGAGCGGCGCGCATGAAGAAGAGATATTTTTGTTTTAATGTGTTATGGATCGTATATCTTTGAGTATTTGTAGGCCAAGCCAGAGCCCAGATATAGTGCATAATGCTTTTGGGGGTCATTATAAAAAGTTCGGTAATTATGCTTTTTCTGAAGATGATAAAAAAATAAAAATAAAAATAAAAGCCGGGGGTGAACGCACTTAATAAGCAAATTCGGTGATTACTACGGGGTGTTGTGCTTTTAGTATATAAACTGCGAACGGCTGTTGTAACGCTACCACGATTTAACAAAGATCACGAGGTGGCCAACTTCGCACGTCTTCAACAATAATAGTCGATTCGAAGGTAGTTAATGTAATTTTAACAGCTTTCTGAGCACCGAAAAATATAGTGTGCAGGTGTAATGACCATTTAAAGTATTTTTTTATATTCCCGCGCCGGTGGCGGTACCAGATATCAGATGTGTGCGGTCTGCGTTCCCCATAAAAGACGGTAGGAATTATAAATAAACATTATTTTTCAGAATATGGGGAAGGGGATAGAGGAGAGTTTGTTTGCATTAATTGGTATATGTCGGGGCCATGGCAGTACAGGGAAATAAAAACACTTTAAAATGATACTGATTGATTATGGCTCGAAAATGCTACAAATTTAGGGGGCCCTCGCTAAATGCTTAATCCCGACTTTGAAAAATCTGAGGAAGAGATATTCGACTTTTTGCTTAAACAAAATAACTCTCCCTATAAAGGATCACAAAGAATTTTCAAGACAACTGCCCACAACAAACAAAAGCGAATCAACAACGCAACGAAAAAATGTATCAAAGTAAACTGCGTTCGTTTTCAAAAAAAAACCTCTCATTCATGTTCCAACAGAAAAACAAACAAAAATAGCAACGCATTTAATATATTTGCACTTTCCCATATTAGCCCAGGTCTTAATTTTTTTTTAAAGATCGGACCAGATAGAAAATGAAAATCTCAACATTATGAGGCAACATTTTGGCAATAAATTGCAAATTGTAAAAACCAGTAGCGAAGTTTGTCCATTTTTATGGAAAGGATCTTCCAAAATCTTACAACTCGCTTTCGAGCCTTGGGAATGCCAGCCAAATTCGCAGAATGGAAACGAGTGAGTATAAAGCTTCTGTGTACAAGGTGGCGCAAAAATAACCTTCCGATGTTTTTTGGCTGTAATTTAAAAAAAAAATGAAAAACTTTGATTCTTCTTGTGGATTATTGTTGATTGTTATTTGAGCCCTTTTTATGGCATTTTCCATCACTTTGGCCAAAACTTCCGGCGATAGGTCCTCACATTCTTGACGGATATTGTCTTTAAGAGCTGCAATAGTCTGAGGCTTGTTGACATAAACCCCGCGACTTCAAAAAGAAGTCTGGAGCGGTCAAATCAGGCGATCTTGCTGGCCAGTGCAAATCGCCAAAACGGTAGATTAGACGCCCGGGAAATGCATCCTTCAGCATATCGGTTTTGGCACCTGCAGTGTGTGCCGTTGCACCGTCCTGTTGGAACCACGTGTTTTCCAATCAAAATTCATCAAGTTGCGGCAAAAAAAACTCGTTGATCATTGCTCTGTAGCGCTCACCCTTCACAGTAACCGTTTGGTCGATGTCGACGGCGCTTCCAAGCCATCTTCGGCTACAGCAGCAATATTCTCTGCCACGCCTGGCAGCATCTCGTGTTGTGCCAGTCTCTTCGAGGCGAGCGGCTAAACGTCGCAGTGTTTCACCAATAGGCGTTGGACGGCTAGGAAATCTGCGACGAAATTCACGTTGTGCCAAAGTCACCGACCGATTATTGCTCAAATAAATAGTCACCAATATTCCGCGTTCTGGAGCAGTGTAGCCTGTAGCGTAACATTGTTTATTAACGTGTAGAATCAAATTTCATTAAAGAAAACCGGTGGAAGCCCATTCAATCGTTGTGGCATGTGGAAGTGGAATGGAGGATTCAGTTAGTGGTATAAGTGGGTCGCATTAATTTTAAGAAGACGCACATTTGAGGAATAAATATTATATTCCTTAATCCTTACTATCACTATGAATAAAGAACTAGGATGGAATCGGCTAAGGTGATAGTTGATTGTCGCTTTTTTGATTGTCGTTTTTGATTATAAACTCTTCTTTGCTCTGCGTAAAGCGATCACAAAAAACTGATTGATTATTGGCAGCACTTAGAGTTTTGAACGTTACTTTACTTCCTTGCCGACGCTGTCATTCTGAGCAGCTGATAGGTAGGTTACTCGTATAAATTATATTCGAATTGTTCAATTGTTGAAAATATTACATTTAAAATTCTAAAATGTTCACAAATATCAATAAATTTTACTGCAGCAGTAATTTCAGCCACTGTACCAGAGATAATCAGCCCTAACTTGTCTTTGATAGCCGCACCACCCTCAAGAAGATATAACGTTGCAGAGCCAATTGAAGGATGGGTGGAACATGCGTTGACCTTATTCCAGTTGCTAAATCAAGCAGTTCCAATCCCAAAACAAACATAAACGCTTCTTTTGATAAGCGAAACTTGTTCAAAAATCTAAAATACACAATAATTAATGAAATTTAATAATGAATATTTACAAATTTGCATTCTAACATCCGGTATTTCAGTTCTAAGATATTTGCTTCATTTCTCACGTTTCTTCTTAATAGCTGGACTTTTTGAAATTATTTCCTTCATTCTCCTCTCTGTTTGAGTTGTAGAAAATTTCCAATCACGTAAACATTGCACTTCACAAATTTTCTAATTTCACTAAATGTTTTTTATTTTAATTTATTTTATAGTTATTCCTTTTTCACGAAAGTATTGAATTTATTTGGAATTGGAGGCGCATACCTATGAAAATGACACAAATGTATGAGAGAGACACTTAAATAGCTGTCACATGAAATTAATCGCAAAAAAGCGACAAACGCAGTGATAATCAGCTAACGTAGACCAAAAAAAAAATATTGTAACTATCAACTATCGCAAATCGCCTTACAGAATTCTACCCCAGGTTTTACAAAGTTTTTAAGTACCTACTTGTTGCGAAAGTGCTGACTGGATTTAAAATCTGACCCAAGAACCTATTATTCTCGGTGAAATAAAAGCCCATGTGGAATTGGCTAACAGAATGGAAAAGGGAAACAAGATTCCAAAAAATTCTAACAATAGATAAATAAATATTTTTGTATCTAGTTCATTTTATGTAAAATTAGTTTGGTAACAGCTTGGACAGACATTGGAGCTAATCAGGGGTGGTGTTAAAGAACAGCTCTTTCATTGAAAACTTAAAAAAAACTCTACAGGTTTGTTGTAGGTTCCATCCACCTAAAAACAAAAAGCGGGAGAGCCATTACGAGCATACTAAAAACGGGACAAATTTGTCGCATGCGCGGATATAGGAGAAGCAAGCATTGTTCTACTAGTATATGCCTACCAAGCAGCGCAGCAGTTGAAAAAAAAAATCCCATTGCCACCAATTATTTTTTTGAGTGACAAAAAGTGCCTCAAAGTGCCAAATTAAAAAAATCGTATTTTTAAACCTCAGTATCAGTAGATTTTTGTGGGAGTTTACAAAAAAGAGTAACAAGTGTAGCAATGTTTTTAGTTCTTATAAGGAAATTTAATTTGAAATGTTTTTAATGGAAATTTGTTTGATATTGTTTTTAAAAAAAGAGTGCCAAATTTAAAATTTTTAAATGCCAATGGGTGCCAAAGTGCCAAGCTCATTTGAAAGTGCCAGTTTGGCCCTAAAGTGCCTGTTCCTGCAGCGCTGCTACCAAGTAGAGCCACTTCGGGACTAAGATGGACTGCCAGTATGGGGACCAAAAAATAATGCTCCATAAAAATAATACATTTGACACTACCGTATGTCAAAGTGTACTTTTTATGAACTACAACTATTTAATTTGAAGGATTTCCATTCATATGTCATATTCAAAGGTCTGTTTTTAAAGTCTGCTATCTAGAACGTGCGATTATAGGTAAAAAAATTAAAAATCTGCCTCTTCAAAGAACAAAGCTCCTTTTGGGTCTGTTTAAAATATTACTCAAATCAGACCTTTAACAAAATGAGACAAAAAGGTACTCCAACAAAATAACTAAAGCAGTTATTACACACTAAAGACTAAATGGAAAACAAAAGCATTTCAATCCGACCACAAGTGCACGTGTTATTCCAACGAATCTGAATTGAAATTCCTCTTCCGCAAATAATTGAAAGCCTGCACATGCACCTGAACCCTCTCCCCCCGTTTTAGACGAGAAACGAGAGTACTTTATTTTGATTGTATTTATTTAAAGCTGCAGCAAGCAGTTAACAAGCTGCAAATAATAATTCTTGCCAAAGGGGGCAAATTGTTCGAATTACACAGCTGCAATGCTGGAGTAGGTGGAATTTCATCACCCTCCGCAGTCCGCACACACCCACTCATTCCACTGAACCGCATAATAAAAGAATCAAACGACCACCGCGCAAATAGCAAGCTGCATCCACAGCAACTTTCGAATAAGTATCTGTGTATGTTTTCATTCAACACAAGAAAAGCACACTTTGGCGTGCAAGACCGTAAAATGTGGAGCGTGATTTATGGACGAAAACTATTCAGAGAAACAAATCGAAATCGAGTCCGTTTTCGTTGGCCTGGCAATTCCGTGCCACTAGGTCGACCGTCGACTGCTTGCTATTGCTGGGCCGCTGGAACTGAAACTGGAGTGCATTGTTGTCATTCGACGACGACCACAGTTGAGTGCAAAATTATTCCGGTTAACTATATCGCTGCCGCAATAATAACACACCGCGTTGTTGTGTACACAAACAAATTTAACTGATATGCGTTGGCAAGACAGACTCAGCGGCGCGTCGCGTCTGTCGGTCGGTGTGGCCAAACAATGGAACTAGTCCGTGAAAAGCCATTTAGCTGACCCCCGTAAATTGAATGAAAACATTTTCGTTTCATTTGCTGCTGACAGGTCAACATTGAAAAAACGTCCCACTGGACTGGGGATAAGTCAACCTTTGCCGGTGCATTCTCTCGCACTTCGCTCTATCACGGATCACGACTTAGAAATTTCTTATCGTCGGAGAAACAGCGTGGCCATAACCAGTAACGATGGGCTGACTTTTCGATTCGATTGGCCCCTTTGATTTGTTTTATTTTCAATTTTGTAAGCTGTTATCAGTGCGCTCGGTGAACATAAAGAGTTCCGTCCGATAAGGCGACAAAAAGTCTATTGTCTTGACACTTGGGTGGGCGAGTCAAAGGAAATTAATTTTAAAGACTTGATTAGTGAACATGGAACTGTTTAAGTGCTGCATTTTTGTTAGCTTTTGTTTTTAATTTAAAAGTGGTCGAGTGTTGAAAGACATTAAAAACCTTATCGAAAAAAATTTAGAATTGTGTCAACGAAATGATTGTGGATGCTGTTACAGATAGAGTTTGATATGGCGATTTATGTTTGACAATTGCTCAATAGATAGTTAATAGTTGGGCTTTTCTGGAAACAATGGACCCAATTGATGTTTGAGCTGAATTTTTGTACGACTGTAAGGCCTAATAACTATTTATTTAAAATCAATCAATAAGAATGCTTAATTCAGAGATCTGTCAGATTGAGGGGCACGTTCATAAATTCTAAAGAAAAAGGGCGACGATAAAAAAAGGGGTTTTTGAAATATAAATCGGTGGCATTTGAGGTTGGGGAACAGCGTTTGCAGAGGCTTCGCTAGAATTTGATTGAACATTTGCTCAAAAATTGCCCAAAAAATTGCGTGACTTGTCTTTTAAGCAGCGTTTATATTAATACAGGGGCAAAGACCACTTTACATAATAAACAATCAAATTTTTCCATGCGGTTCGATTCCCGCAAGATCCAAATTACATCTTAAGGTTTTTTTTCCACTGCGCCACCTCTCGCGAACATCTGACAAACATCCGAGAGTAAAACTGTAATGAAAGAGCTTCTCAATTTGCCGTTTGGGCCCGGCGTAAAATCGTAGATCCCTTCCATTCATCTCAAAAATTATAAAGCTCACACAAAACGAATGGTTGTGAGAAGCTAGGCCTAGGGTCCCAAGGGCCTGTTGCGCCAACTATATATATATTTTTTAATTTTTTTTATTTGACATAAAATCTAGTGACACTATTCCCACCGCTGTATTTTTCTGTTTGAAATCATTTGAAAGAGAAATCTAGGGAGTCAAATGAGTTCTGCGACACTGCGAGTTCGTTCAGACCACCGGATTGTGACTTATGACAGATGTCGTGTAAATTGGGCTAAAGATGTCAGCAATACGCACTGCCAGTACTAGTAACTCATTTTTTAATCTACTACAAAACACTGCGCTCTTCTATTGTGAAGCGTACCTACTGTCATCTGCCACCGCCTTCAAATATGCTCCCATTTCGGGCATGCGTTAGTTCCTGTTTACGCTTTCATTTTCAATTCTAAATTACAAACAGATAAATAACATCATCGGGCAACACTGTAAGCCTTCTCTGTAATTTCACACTGACTTTCGAAGTAAACATGCGTAGGAAGTCGGATTAAGTCGTTCATGTGTCAGTCCATTAGATGTCATTAGTCGACTGCTATATGGTATATATATGTACACTGTCACGGTAGCGCTAACAAATCCGTTGTGTCTAAATTTTAACACCAAAATTCAACGCAAGTATGTGTCCAGGTATTTTCTCCGAAATCGCTCTTTATTTACGCTTTGTTGATACTCTTTTGTGACAGTCGGTTCAAGTTCGCTGACCCGGGGAGCCATTATTTCTTCGAAGGGCATGAATGTCGCTTTAACGCCGACCTCTTAATCTTTACGGACACGACATGCCCCATGCCACACAACGACATCCGTAACCAGCCATAGATCAAGTCGCCATGTCGTCGAAAAAGGTTGCAAAGCTCTATATATACGCATTGCTCAAGTCAATGTCAGTCAATCAGTCAGCGGGGAATGCATCTTTTTGGAATTCTTGTTTGCGTCACCTTTTTATGGACTCTCGGACGTGGATCTTTTCTTAATTAAACTGATTTTGTCTCGCGCGACAGTCGGTGGTGTGTATGCATGCGTGAAACCTGATTTGGAAACAGCCCAGCATATACTGTCAGTTGGTAAGTGTCGCTTCGAATGGTATTCAAATTCATGTGCCCAAATATGCATTTCAATGGAACTCCAATTGCAGCTCTGGCGGACCTAATGAAAATGGAAGTGCTCACGGTGTGGTGCATGAATGACTAGCCCCACGGGGATAGTGTGGTAAAAGTTGATGTAAAAATGACAAAAAGCCGCAACGCTTTTCAACTCGACTCCTAAATAGGAGTTTACTATGGCCGATTTGTGATTTAAATTAATAAACTTATAAGGTACCCGTCTCCGCTTTATGTGTGCTACAGACTTACGTTGCATGTTAAGCAGGGAATTCGCTTGAGAGGTTTTCATTTCAATTACCGCGTGTATAGTTGGGGGAAGATCTCACTTCTCTATAAGTGGGACAAAATGTTGCCTTGTTCTATTTAAAGAAATGTAAAGGGAGCGCTTATTGGTTGTTCCAGTAAACATCCTCGGGAAGTTTTGTTTTTCGTTTTGGCAGGGGCGAGATTTCCTTGTTCGTTCGTGGGAATATTTCGAAACTTTATTCAACGGGGTGCGGGTGGAAACTTTTAGCGCAATACTGACATTTCGTGTTTAAGAAGCCGCGGTTTTAATGTGGAGTTTACTTTGCACTAGGACTGACAGGAATAGTTTTGTAGTCCCTAAATACTTAGATTTAATTTTTTAAAGTCTTGTCTCATAAGTGGCACAAGTTTTGGTAGGGAGTATCCTGGGATTCCTGTAGTTTTATAGTGTGGAATACTTTTCTAAAGGACTATATTTTTGGAGTACTTTTCTGACTTCTGACGGCTGAATTGTCATTTATGTGGAAATGACAAGTTGACGACGATCTCATTCCGGTCTGTCATAAAGGACAATAAAACGCAACCTGGAATATAATCTGACAATTTTTCGAGACTTTTAGGTGAATGTCAACCAAAATGAGCACAAATAGCCCCGCCAGCTGTTAAATGGGCTGCCACTGGAAAAAGTGTTGCCAATTCGAAAAGCACCCTGCAGTTATTTGGTCCTTTATATTTGCAAAAAAAACGTGCTTAGGTTGCGTATACGCAATGCAACAAATTGTTTACCGAGGATAAGTCAAAGGGCGGTGCCACTAAAAAATATCAACCTCTAGGTCCAGACACTTAAATCGGCTCGTAAATTTTTCGGAGTCAATTTTATCACGTTGAACATTGATGAACTTTTCCATAGTTCCCAGTCCAGTCTACCGCACTAAAAACGTCCAAAAGTTCGTTTGACTTGAGTTCGATTAGATATTTATTACCCACATGCGTAGCCATCATTAATCTGGAAAGGTGAGTGCCCGCGAAATCTGATTGTATCGCCCCCACAGACAAATGATCACAAAAGCCCAGGCGAGATACCTCAAAATCTAATTGTTCATGGTGTGCAGTTTGACAAGAAATTCCTTCCTGAGAATATACCTCACTTTGTCTTTGTGCCGGCGGACAACCCAAAGCTGTTGGTTTAATTAATGGTCATGAATTAATTTATGAATCCATTGGCTGCGAATCGATTTATAGTGCAGCAGACCACTTGTACACAGATTTTCAGATAAGAAGGTATTAGACTCAAGCGTAGTCAACTCAGACCAACTGTGCACGCTGCAATCTTGATTGGAGTTGCGATTTTGTAGTCCTTAGTTTTTATGTCGCATGTGTTTGTCTATTGCTTGCATGTGAACGGGTTTGCGGAGCTGAACGTTGATCGCACTGCATTGAACGGACCACAATTGTTACACTAATTGGATTTATGGACATTTTTTTACATTAAGCCGAGCTATTAAACGCTGTTGTGTCACCGTCTGTTTCCGGCTTTGTGTCAAATTACTGTCGAGTGTTGTCACATCGTATGGCACCTTTTCGCGGGAGTTTTATTGCGCTGAATTTGCTTTTTTGACGTTTCTAGGTATTTTTAGTGTCACTTCCAGACACGATAAAATTGAGTAGATAAATGAATTAGAATGGGTATTCCATTGAATGTTATATATTGACTATGAGGTAAGTGTGGAAGGGTTCTGTTGAGGGGAGGAAGTGCCCATTCTTGCGATCGTTTCTTAATGCTGTCAGTTGAGTGAAACAATTTTCCTTTAATAAAGTCAGACTGCAATTTATTTGAATCCAATAAAAGTGCATTCCCATTTTGATAAAGCAGAATAAGCAAGAGTACTTTCAAGTGAACATTTCAACCCAAAAGGAACGTGCTTTCTGATGAAATTTTAAACTTAACGTGCATTTGTATACACTCCTGTCAAAAGAGAACGACAGTGAATGAATAAGGATGTAGGATATGGAGAAATGGCACTCCAAGTCACAACATTGAATAGCAAAACGGAAGAAGGGAAAACGGATATTTAAAAAGGGGTTAAAGGAATCAAGCCACGGGAATCTAACAAAAGTATATAGTCGAAATCACGTAGCTTATTGTTGAAAGCATCAGTCTTAAAATCTCAATTCAAAAATATTCAGATGGTTTGCAGAGGTACACGCACATAATGCATATACACAGTTCTTATTTACATACAAAGAGTCGCATTGTTTTTTTTATCCTTGAAGCACTTATCCTCGCATAATATCTAGAGGGATCCGCTGTGCTTTGTGGAAATGTTTGTGTTTACATATATATAGAAATTATGCAATATTTTTCGAAGAAGCTACGTGGCAGCAGGGTTTCCTACTAAGTGAATGTTTTAAATCCCAATTTGAAGCAAGCGAGGTGTTTATGGATTGTTAACAGACTGAACGTGTCAGGTACTTTTCAGCTTTGTTCTTTATGCAAAGGTAGTGCAACTGGCAACAGAAAATCAGACAGTGCTGCCAAACATTTGGCGTATACAAATTCTCACGTTTGGAAAGTAAAAATTATATTTTTCTAGAAAATATTTTCCACTCACTTAAAACACCTATAAAAGAGAGAAGTACAATTTTTGTACAGAAAAACCACAAGGGTTGTGTTTAATTTGCAAATGCAGACGAATTTTCGATTTCTTGTGAACAAAATTAAATAAATAAACTTAAAAGTTATAGCGATACATAAAATGCAACCGAAAAAGTTGGCACAGTATGAAAATGAGTTTTTTTTTTTGTTTAGAAGGTCATAGCAAACAGAAAAAAGTCTTTCAGAAAAACTGCGTTTTCAGTACCTACAAACAAATCAACCACCACTGATTAGATTCCATAAAAAAAAATATCCTGACAGATGGAACAGTAAAAAATTGAAACATTTTGAATGGAATGACTTGGTTTTTTTGTGAGGAATTAACTGAGAAGTTGATCAGAAAAAATTGTTTATCCGGAAAAATGAGTTAATTCTTTTTGTAGAAAATTTTAACATAATTCACTTATTTTTTTTTAAACTAACTTTATAATAAGCAATATTTTAAGACCAAGATTGAGTCCAGGCATTACCTTTAAGTGGTCAAAAAAAGCAAAATAATTTTTTTTCCGTTGCATTTTACGTATCGCTATAACTGGCCAATTATACAAAAATTCAAAGCACCTTAAACTTGCAGTTTGAAATAAAATAAGACGCTTAGTTTTCCAAACAAAAAATTCCAAAAAATTCGCCTTTCTAAAAAAGCGTTTTTCACCTTATGACTGAGTTAAAAAAAATCGAATTTTGGAGACCTGGGTTGGGAATCTGTAAAATGAAAACGTTCAATTGTTGTCGTTTAAACGAACTTTTTGCTTCATGTAACTTTAAAAACGATAGGAAATTTCATTTGTGCGAAAGCAAAAAAGCGAAAGCTATTTTCATTGACGTTTTCGTTTTCTTTGCTTCATGTAACTCCAAAAACGAAAGACATTTTCGTTTCATACGAAATACAGCGAATGCTATATTTGTTTGACGTTTCTCATTAACTTTGGTTATTTAATTAGTGGTTGTGAATAATTTTTATTTCACAGAAAATATGCTGGCGAATTATTTGTTAATAGCAAGCGATAGTAATGTGGAGGATTATGAAATCATCGAGAGTTTTGTTTATTAAATTGACTTCTCTAACCACTCGATCAGAATACTTTGTTGCGTTTGTTTTGTTTTTGAGGTCCCATAAGAATGGAATTAATTAAAATAAACTGTTTGTATTTCGGTTAAAAAAAAAAACGACAAAAATATCAACAAACGAAATATTTACATTGAAACCCGTCAGCTGAGCCGTCAAAACAGCATATTTCATACATACAGCTTCTCAAACCTTGACTTTTTTGTCACACAGTTTCTTAAGCCCTTGTGAACGAGAAGAAGAAAACAAAAGCAGTTACATGGAGCAAATTTTCGCTTTCGTATGATTTCTTTCGTTTTAAAAAGTGCGAAAGTGGTTTTCGTTTCGTTTTTTTACAGAATCCCACCCCTGGACTATGTGACGTACTTATTAGGCAAGTTTTAAAAGCTTTTGCAGATCTTGCAGAAAAACCATTGTGTAGAAGATTGCCTCACTGACTTAACTTTTCTAAGCCAAGTCGCCAAGTCTATTCAACCGACATCGCTGGGAGGAGTTGATGTGTCAACGAAATTACTTCGGTAAGACTATCTGCCTTTGTGGCCAACACTATTTGATAAGTATTTTTGATAGTCAAGCTCACGTTCTTACATCACATTACTTAATGATATAATTTAAATAAATCCAATTTGTTGCGGTGATTAGAAATGCAAACAATTATAGACTTGCGGTCGTTTTGTGAATTTTAAGACTCAAAATTATTATTTTTTAACACGTTATGCAAACGAACAGCGTTATTAATCACAAGTCAAATCAAAACAAAAACAAAAACAATGAACTGACACTAAAAAGAGACTAACAACAGACATAAGTGCACACATTACGTTGACATTCATATTTTTTGTTAACACACAACTACCGCTGTGTTTACTGTTTCTTATACATGACAACTATTCAAGTGACTCTGACGATACGCAACGCCAAGTGGCAGGTAGTATGCAAAATCCAATATTATATGTAATGACGTGAATTATGAATGTAACCTCCCTGTTCCCCTATACTTGGTTGTAAGACTGCGATTACGGAAAGCGTTGTAGTACACAAGGTGGGTATATTTCGCTTGTGAAATACAAACACTGCGTGTAGAACACTTGAATTGTTTTCGGCTTCCAAGAGGTAGTTCCCGTGTGCTTTTTGCCTTTAATGTCACCGTCTTTGCCGACGTTGTCACTATTCGCGCTCCATGGAGCATAAAATGTTTCTATAAAAAAAAGTAGCTAGGTATATTCCTGTTGGGTAGGTTATTACCTAACACCACATCATATCTAAAGAACCCAGCATGACGAGATTTTTTTCTTGGGCTAGGTATTTTTTTTTTTGTCATTTATTTCCTTCATTGAAGCGAGCTGTAGATGCTGCTCCATCGCTACTGACTTGGTGGCACTGAAAACGTGCAACTTAACGTGAATGACAGCGAATCGAATTAACTCGTAAGCACTGTCCTCTGTCCTCTGAATAGACGAACGAACGACTGCATCCATAGCCAGAAGGCAATCTCTGGTCCAAAGTCGGTAGGTAGATTGATGAAATTGTCATCAAACACACCCTGCTGTGAGTTTATGTCTTGCAGTGGGTGTTAAGTGAGTTAAATCTAGTCTTACAGTCGACACTCTGCACGTTGGGCGAACATGAAATTAAGTTACCGACTTCATCTTAAATTTTAACTGCGGACTAAGGCCAAAGACGAAACCATTAAAAAGGGTATTTGAATTTTTATTTGGTTATAAAAGTGCATCAGCGATTTTTAAGTAAATCTCAAGAACAATTTGATAAAACTATTTTCAAACAGATTTCGAGGGACTTAAAAATTCATTATTTGAAGCCGAACTTTTACCCTCACTTATCGTGTGACAAAAAGTCAGTTTAACTAAGGACGCTGACCTTTCCGTCCTCATTTGTCATTTGTCAAGGAAAAATACAAATGAGCTTGGATTTAGAAGGAAAATCTACAACCAGCCACAAATGCAGGGATATAAATCGCAGGTAATCGTCATATCTAACCCTTTCAATCGAATTGGAAAGTCAACACAATAAACCATCAAATCGATTAGTTGATATATAAATTGCAACCGATTTTCTCATAAATTGTTCCATAAAACGACGTTCGCAGACGATTTCCATTTATGGTATGACATGAACTTCTAATACGTTTGTGACGAGTGGGTGGGTTGACCGCTTGTAAACTTTCCGTGACTGCCAATTACAATGAGTGATGTAGCTCCATAGATGTATGTTTTGTTTAGCAGACTTTCTCATACTCAACTTTAAAGAAACTTGTCATGTGCGCGAAGTGAGTGGCTCCAAATGGCACTCGCATAAATAGTTTTTTCTTTCGGAGTATTTTGCTGACATTTTTTTCTTAAACTACATAATTCGAAAGCGTGGTGTGACAGGTGAAATGATGTAGCCTGCTCACATGCAAGATGTAGTGCATTTCTTTTTTGGGTGGAATATGGAAGCGACCAACAACTTAATGCCGAAAGCAGCAACTGGTTGGAATAAATTGATGAATTTTTGGTTTTCTTAATTTTGTAAAGCCTCACTCTCAATTGCAGGTTGATAATGAACCTTTTAGGTCTCTGAGTGGAGGGTATAAGGTCTCTTGCATCATCACTAACCCCTTCGTGACCCAACTTAACCTAACTTTTCGATATTGATAAGTTTTTTTGACTTTGTTACTAAAAAGGTAGCTAATGGCAGTAGATCCCCCGCTTTTTCTGTCGGTACCAAATTCCTTAAGCCCGTAAGTTTATTTCAATCTAGCTCTTTTAAGCCAAAAAGTATTTTCATCGAACTACATACATCTAACAATTTTTTTAAAAATATGTTCCTACCCTTGGAGCTTTCTAAAATCAATATAAAACAAAAACGAAGACAAAATAATTTTAATTCCTACTAAAAAAAGTCTACACAAAAAAGATTTACACAAAGTTCTGGGGTCGAATTACATCATCCGTGAGCGAGCAATGCGTCACTGAATTTTGTGGATTTTACATGCAAATCAAAAACAAATTCAGTCACGTATTACTCGATCACGGATGCGGTAACTCGACTTCTGTTATTTCCCTCTTATCCACCTTAAATGTCGACGAAAAGGAAGAAACGCATATGAAACAACTTGATACACGAATCCCACCAGCCCATTTGAAAATTTATCACAATGAACAACACCCGAAAATGTGTTCAACCTGAATGTGTGCGCTGAAAAGAGACGACTGCTCATTGAAGTGCAAAACATATATGATCACGTTAGAGTGCGCACATAATAATCAAACTGCAACGATACTCACAGCTGCATGACTACTGACAGTGGTATCCACCGAAGGAAAATTGTGGGCGATGTTTTGAAAAATTGTTTTGAACATTGCTCAGCTTCAGGACAACGCAGGAGGATGTTTTATATCTTAAATGATTCAGGGGAAAATTTACTAAATTCACCTATTTTTTTATTTTTCAATCCGATAAGACATTACTTACTGATAATGATAATGATAATTAGAAATTTTCTTATACAATTTCTTGACTATTTTGTAGGTTAGGTTAGGTTAGGTTGATGGGGGTTGTGAGATCGTCACAATAGACCAGGCACCATGTTGGGCCCATCGCCATCCCCTGGGAACCATTACGGCTAAAAGACCTAAACCAAATCACCCAAGCATTCGATTTCCCTACAGAATTTGAGTATGGCCTCAATTCCATTTGAGGAACCAACCTCTTCTAAGTTATTAAAGAAGTACATTCCGAGATGCTTTCTTCTACTCCGAGCAATTGCTTGACATTCACAAAGAAGGTGTGAGATGCCTTCCGTGACCTGTAGGTCTTCACAGTACCTGCACGTATCCGTATTAGCTACGCCTAGTCTCATGGCATGCTTCCTGAGAAGGCAGTGCCCAGAGAGTATTCCTATCGTTGTTCTCAACTTTGTTCTGCTGAAATTGATTAATTGTTCAGACTTCCTCTGATTTAAAACAAGCCACAGTGCCTTTGAAACCTTATGCCCTTCTAATTGTGACCACCTTGTATTCGCTTTATTGAAGACTTTTTCAAAAAGAATTCTCCTGGCCACCGCCATGGGTGGTCTTATACCTTCGATCGTTGCTTCAAGTGGGAGCCCAGCTCCTTCCTTGGCCAGAACGTCTGCCCTTTCGTTACCGTCAATATCACAATGCCCAGGTACCCAACACAGTCTAACACGGTTCTGCGAGCACAATGCCTTGAGCACTGTGCGGCAATTCCTGACTAGCTCAGACTTGATGGTTTGTGATTCTAGTGCTTTAAGTGCAGCCTGACTGTCAATGAAGATGGCGATATTCTTATCGGATATTGATCTCATCTCCAGTACCTCTGCGGCCTTAAGCACTGCCAGAACCTCTGCCTGAAAAACACTGCATGTGTCCGGAAGCTTCAGGGCCATTTGCAGGTTGAACCCGCTGGAGTATATACCTGCCCCTGTTCCCTCGATAGTTTTGGAGCCGTCAGTGTATACTGAGGCCTCGTTTTCCCTCAGGATCAAGTTTTTAGACCATTCCTCTCTGTCCGGGTATAACACTTCATAAGGTGTTTCGAAGTCAAGTGTACCGAGACTTTCATCCGCCTTTACGGGGATATCAGAGAACGATTCCCTTATAATTTTTCCATGACCTATACTATTATTTTTAAACAGCCCTGCATTAGTGAGTCTAAGTGCACTGTTTCCTGCTTGGATCTGTATTTGTAAGTCCACTGGTAAAAGATGCACGAATGCTTCCAGCGCAGACGTGGGCGTTGTACGTAAGGCACCCGTAACGGCAATGCAGGCTGTTCTTTGTACCTTGGTTAACATATCCCGTACATACTTCTTGTTGGTGGCCTTCCACCACACAAGAGCCCCATATGTAATTATGGGTCTTACAACCATTGTGTAAAGCCAATACATCATTGTCGGCCTCATGCCCCATTTCTTCCCAGCTGTCTTCTTACAAGCGAAGAGAGCATTATGAGCCTTGCGGACTCTTTCCTGTACGTTAAGTTTCCAATTTAGTTTCCTGACTATTTTGTAAGAACCACGTTATATTGCGGGATAAAAAGTACCCTAAGTCCCGAACCAGAACATAAGCAATCACTATGCCAAGTTTCATCAAAATCTGTCCAGTAGTTTCTGCGTGATTCGTGGTCACGTTTCTTGTTTGACATATTTACAGCTCGATTGCAATTTTTCGGGGCACTTTACTATACAAAAACATCACTAAAAACAGATTGAGTGGATTTATCATACATATACCCATATTTATTTGAAACACCAAGAACAGTCTAAAACCCTTTTCTGTGACTGCACCAGTTCCCAAGACCCAATAAGTATCTAGTCATAAGCGGCCGCATATAAACCGCACCATTTATTCTCAAACAACCCAATTAGCATACAAAACGCTTTAATTAGTTAAAACAACGCGAGCTATCAAGATTGCCCAAAACGCAAAACAAACAAATAGAAACCAGCACATATAA
This sequence comes from Cheilosia pagana, assembly GCA_936431705.1. Lineage (NCBI taxonomy): Eukaryota > Metazoa > Arthropoda > Insecta > Diptera > Syrphidae > Cheilosia > Cheilosia pagana. Next base: position 50,463,086 of record OW386170.1, on the reverse strand, counting down.
TATCGATCCCATCGCCGCCGCGCCGCGACGCTCGTTTATACATTTCATAAGCCCCATGACTCAAGTGGCGTTTCTATCACAATCAGAAAAACCGGTTGACAATATTTGCCCTACATTCGGATCTTAACAACAGCCATTCAGTGTGGAGTAATGCCCCCTTTTGAATATTTATTTCATGTCAGTTCAGAACGAATATATGTCAGAGTGTGTCGTGTATCTTCTTTTGGTTCTGACAGAGATATAGCTACGCACCTAAATCTGTAACATGAAGCATGCAAAAACGGTTCTCTCGAAAACTGTCAAGTCTCCAATTCAACTTTGACCTACATTCCGTGGCTGACAGGCAAAGAAATTCCCGAATCACTTTCCTTTGGTTTCCAAATCGGCAATTAAGGAGTAGTCTTCCCCCTCAGAGCACTTTCCATTTAATGGCTTCTAGCAAACTGCATCTACAGCGAGAAGGTGTAATTATAGAGATTTTTCCTTGCACTGCATGCATCGCTTTCATTGACAGATAGAAGACACAACTCGTACGCCATGCAGTGCACCGGCACACTGTCATCTGTCACTAACGAAAAAGTAGTATCTCGCACACACAACATTTGAGAAGCAATTTCTCCTGTTGACGGTCATTTGTTGCAACTTTCAAATTTAATCTATCAAAATTCATAAGGCCACGTGCCACATCGAAATCTTATAGAGGAAAATATAAATTAAAGGACACACACATACCCAGCTGGAGAAGATCCCTGACTGGCGGATTTTACACTGCCGGTCGCCTGGCGGTGTACGGCCTGATGCTGTTGCTGCTGTTGATGGTGATTATGCTGTTGCTGGTGCAGAGGTGAGGATGATGTAGATTTATTACTGGCATTATCCTTGTCGTTATCCACATTATCGCTGGTGACAATCTGCTCCAGCATTTGAATTTTTAACATTTTCACAGGTTGGGTAGTTTCACTTTTATTTTTTTTTGCTTTTTCACTTTGTAGTAAATTGGATTTTCCTTTTTTTTTGGTTTTGGTAATTGGATTGAAATTTACATCACTTGTTGAAGGAAATTTTTTTTGATTTTCTTTTTGTTTAAGTTATAGGGGGGGGGGGGGTCACTTTGAGAAGGTCACATCATTTCGGGGTGATTCTGGAAAATATAATTTTCTTAGTTTTTGTTGCTCCCTGGGACCAATAAAATGAAGCAACATCTGTTGGCGGTGGAAATGTTTGCAAAATTAAATTGGAAAAGTTCTTTAATAACTTGGGAATCGTTACATGGAATTTGTGACATCGATGGGGCATTCTGCGAATAAGAATGAATGCGAGAAAACATGTTTAGTTTTATTTCCGTATAGATGCTTACTACCGCAGTTGGAAAAATTAAACAAATCTTAGTTAATTAAAAACGTAGGGAAGAGTGAATCAGATCGAGTTTGAGCTGCGATGGAGAATTGGTCACAGCCAACCGAGTTTTTGCGTCTTGGTGTGACGTATCTGTAGCGGAAGGTCAACACATTAGGAGAATCTCCCAATGAAGCGACACATATTTGTGAGAAAACTAGTTGCCAGTGATTTGGTCTAGATTTAACAATATTTCGACGGAAAAGCATTTTTTTAAGCAGGTTGGCGCTATTTTTGAATCTTTCGAAAGCATGATTTTTTAAAATTGTATTAGCCGAGGAAAAGTGAATAGTTGTGTGGCCGGAAAAATTTATGAATGTATTTAATCTTATGGTATATTTCGCTGCTTACTTCTGACACTTTGCATCGTAAAGCTGCCCAACTTAGCCGGGGTGGATATATGTCCGACTTATAATAAAAACTCGCGCGAACGCATAGTTAAAAGAAGCTAGGTCCAAGATCGTATACAGACTTCTAATTTACTAACCCTAACCTCTTTTTTATTTGTTTAAAAAATGTGTGCCTATTCGTTTCATGAAATCTTGGTGAAGAAGCCTTTCAGTGTCGGAGCCTTTTCCTTAAAAAAAAAATGTTCAAAAGAGCTATCTGCTTCAAAAATTTTAGAGAAGCAATTGTTCAAAAATCTGGGTTAGATTAGATTAGTTAAGTGCGTTGGCAAGACTGGAGAAACCTGGCTCTTGGGGTTTTATGACCCCCACATTATGAAAACTTGCTAAACAGGGTTGTTAAGCAATCTCGAGTCTCTAACAAATTTTAGAAAGTCTTTTTCGAAAAAGTGTCTCCCTTTACACGGGGATGCTCGAAAGTAATTTTCTCCGGTCTTTTACGATTGCATTACCAATCAGCCGAAAGTCCTTAATCCTTATATACTAAAGAGCTGTTAAAATTTGTATTTTGAAGCAAAATTTGGAGTTGGTGGACCACCGGAGTCCGGACCCTAACAACTTTGCAAATGCAAATGGATGTCTAATGAGGTAAGGCATTTTTACAACGCAGTTTGAAGGGTGAACATTTTAAGGCTTCGCAAGGTACTCTAAGTGGAAAAACCAATTGTAGTATATTTTTGCCAGTATATTTTTCGTAATACAGTCAAACTTCTTTATAACCAACTTCCTTATAACGTAATTATCTCTATATCGAATTTAATTTTGTTCCCCTTCACTTTCAAAAATATCCCACATGAATTAGGTTCTCTATAACGAAATCTCTATAGCGAAATTCTCTTTATAAGGAACTAATTTATTTCGCCCAAAGTCAAAAATATTTCTTTATAACGAAATGTTAAATATAAAAATAAGGCTCACTATGATTTTTAGTTCCTAATTTTGAAAGGGAGTGTTTGACAAGAGACAAGAAAAAAAGATGATGCAGAAAAATTAAGCGTTTAATTTTGAAATGTTTTTAACGAAAAAATAAAAAGATATAAATTTCTTTGTAATGAGTTCTTTTTTGTACCAATTTTCTTTCTTTGAAAGAAACACTTACAGTGTTAAAAATAATAATTTTCTATATAACGAATTTTTATTTTAAAACTTCTTTACAACGAATAAATTTTTTGTTCCCTTGAGGGTTCGTTATAAAGAAGTTTGACTGTATCTACTTGTGTTTTAAGTTTCAAATTCCTAGGCACTAGGCCCAATTCAATCCGGGTTAGGGACAAACCTTTGTAACTAATCTATAAGTCTTTTTAAGTTGGTTTACAACTCATAACTCATGCATAAGATGCTATCGTTTATAAGCTTTCTCAAACTCCCTCAAAATCAGTCAGTTCAAATCGACTGCCAACATTTTTCATTAGCTGTAAAATATGTCCAGGTCCACCCTTGTTTCCGTTTGACTTACAACCTCCCATGTCCATCTCATATTGACCTACTTTTACGCAAGCTAAATAAGATACTGGCTTTTGCAAACCTCTTTGCTGACTTCAGCTATACAAGTTGGACAAAATCCACTGACACATTTCTCTGCCAACCATGAAGGACAAGATAACCCCTCTTTATCTTCCCTTTCACATCTCGTCGCATCTCGTTAATGTTAACCTAAAACTTGGGGTGGCATTTTCACATAGACGCATCTAAATCCCACCACATTTATATCGGACTCAACAAGTTGCTGAGCGGAATCTAACTTTGACAATTCGATGTGACGCTGACAATGTGACAAAGTGACAGCCCCCCCGGCCGTTTCGAGTGAACTCAATTTATCTGGAAGAAAATCGGAACTACTCGTTTATGTTGCGTGTGGACAATTGCCTCTGTGCGGTACACCCAACAGCACGCCTCATCAATTTGGAATAAATTTCAAATCTTCTTCAAATGGCATGGCGAACATGAGAACATGTTTCTTTCCGCTTTATATGCCAGAGTCGTAATGAAATTTCACCAATGCCATTTGGGGAACAGTAGCCGCAGTCGTCGACACTCATTAGAAGCAATTTGGCGCAGTGTTTAGGTGGGCATTTCACTTTTTATTTTCTTGTAACTCTTCCGAATTTGGCCGCCCGGCCCCTGGCCCCAAAGGAAGGCCGGAGAGAGCGGCCAGAAACGTGAAGGCAACAATGGAAAGTAGCGTAGTTTACACATCTTTTAACTTGAAATATTTGTTTGTACGGATATAGTTTTTTTTTTATTTTGCGGAATAGGTTCGCCATAAGGTGTGAATGATGGATGGATGAATTGTTTGGAATTTGCGCAGCATGCGAGGAGGAAACGTTAAAGAACGAACAAATATTATTGCTAAACTGAGGGAATCGTTACAAATTACTGCCTCGGGCTGTTCAAACATGGCGACTCAAGATGGACATAATGTATGTTGCTTTCTTGCATGCGTTTGTTTATTATTATTGATCTCTGTTAACGCACATAAAGATAAAGATAGTTGATGTTGGGCCTGCGACTGGCGAATGTTCGCATGGACGTTGTTTACGTGAGTTTCGCCTTTGGGAGTTCCGTATATGTTTGCCGTGTCGGAGTCAATGACATTCACACCGTCAGTTTCTTGAAAACTAAATGCCCGCCGATGAGTTTTTCTTCATAAATTACAGCAATGCAGTACGATGTGGGGCTTCAAGACCAAGTTTATTTTCGACTTTTTATTTTTAAATATTTCGGCATAAATTTAATGGTTTTCATTTTGTTAGTAACTACGGGTAGTTCGTAGTAGCGGCGGTGGATTTGTTTTAGACTGCGTTTTTGTTCCACATTAAAGATTGAGAAACACTTAGAAGAGGAGCAAGTTATGTGCGACCCAGTCGTGCACTTTTTTACTCATTAAATGTGTCTTGTAATGCAATTTGGTATAAGGTAGTGCCAAATCGAAGATGCCATTCTAGAGAAAGTATTTTCTACTGGCTCAGTGCTAAGAGTGGTGCACTTTTGAGCGACGAATCTGTGGCTCAGCCTCCGAATCTACGCAAATTATATCCTAAAATCTAAAAAGGCTCCGACCGAGAGTATAGCCCGACACGATAAAGCTACACCGAAGTCAAGTTAGACGCATTAAGCCTGCTACGCTTGTTTATGATACCCCATATTATCAGCTCATTCACCTAGTCGTTTCGGGGAAACAGCTCCGATACGGCAATGATAGCTTTTTCATGTACAGTTCTCTGACAACTGAGTCGTTTCTGTATTACAAATGGAAATGGGCAGATTAATACGGGCGTCCCTTATTAGCTGAAGACGCGTTTAAAGAGAGTCTTGCAGCTGCGTGAGTTTCCTAGGTCTCTGAAGTGATTGTATACAAACCAAACGTCTGACAAACATCCGAGAGTAAAATTGTCACGAAAGAGCTTCTCAATTAGCTGTTTGGACTCGGCATAAAATTGTAGATCCCTTCCATTCGTACCAAAAATGAAAAACTCACACAAAACGAATGGTTGTGACTTGTGAGAAGCAACAACCTCTCGGATTAGGTGCAGAGCTCTGTATTGGGTACTACAAATCTTTTGAAAGGCTGTGGTAGCTCCCCATTTATGCGGGAACGATAGCTACCTTGGATGTCCCGTAGCTCTATTGGTGAAGCAGCATACCTTCGGTTAAAGCAGTCGCGAAGTCAACAGTTAATATACCTACAACCAACAGAGGTGGCCCATCTCAAAGGGCATTTACTTATAACATTTATAAACGTTTTCTGAATGAAGTTTAGTCTGCCTATGTGGACCTGTGGTGCCAAATAGTTACATATTTCATAAAAAAAAGATTCTTAGAGTTAGTCCTTCCACTAGAAGCGATGTTAACTACGAATTAGAGAGCACTGACAGCGTTACTTACTTTTGACAATCGAATTTGGAGAGTCTGAAGAAGTTTCCGTACACTTTTTAAGTATTTATCATGAAATGAGGAGAATGAAACTTATATCATTCGAAAGGTACTGTGCTATAGATGTGCAGAAACAAAAAATCGTAGGTATATGTCGCCATTAAGACTGGTAAAATTAAGTTAAGAATTTCCCATACAAAATGCTTAGCAGTTAATCGAAAGCATTTTGTTGCCATTCAATTTGTCGCCGTCATGTTACCATAGTAACGAATTTAATCATCTTAGATTAGAACCTGTTGGAGAGTCTCATTAACCCATAAGTCCTTTTCCATTTTTTTTATAGCGGAAAGGGATATGACTTAAAAAGATTAGTAATAAATAAATTGTGTAAAAAACAAGTTGGCTTTCCTTACTTTATCTACAGAAAAAATTGGTCGAATTTCGACCACGGGCAGTACTAGTATTTTATTAAAGTACCTAATTTATTGGTTTCTACTACCAAAAACTTATTTTTAGAATCGCACATTGCTTCATTTATTTCAAAACCTGTTGTAGTTCTAAAAGGAACATCTGGTGAGTCGGATGTACCTACATCATATAGCTCAGCTATCTAGTCTAACGAGTACGTGCACAGCAATTCTATATTCAGTGTATACTTAACAAGGTTAAATACATATATGAAATAAAAAGTTGTTTCTCCACCAAAACCACCTTGACTTTCGGCGGAAAACTAAATTAATATAAAAATCTATCCAAGTATTCAGAGGTAGGTTGCGATGGAAATTGTTTATTTGGCGCCATTAAATTCTGGCCTACACTCTCGCTTTTTTTTCACTGCACATTTATGAGCTAAAAACTCGTAAACGTCCAATCAAGGTGCTGAAACAAATGAAGATAACGCCGAAAGCATTCTACAACAGTAGCCCTACACCTCGTGCCAAAAACTCATTATAACCGCGTTCTCAATGATCATTATCTCTCGCATCGGGCTCGAGCATGATGAAGACGATTGGACGGGTAGTGGAGATTATGTACTTCCTCAACCTGCACACCATGTGGATGCACGATGAACTTCAGCCGAGTGGTAATGACCCCAGGGAAAACAAAAATAATAAACCAGTAATCTCCACAAAAATAATGAACAATGAATATCAGAGCGTTCGCTCAGATCATGTTGTGAAAATGACGCAAACTATAGGCATGTATGCCGGAGGGCTGCACTGCAAGGGGAGCGTAATCCAGTCGCGGAGTGAAATTATTGTTTACACCAGTCCACGTTGTTTACGTCTTCACACTGTATGTAACTAGACAGATCGGGGGAGTACACTACAGATGGCACTGTCACCACTTTTTCTTTTCACTGCACCTTTCAGATTTGCACTTTTAATTTATTTTTCCATTTAAATTTTTCCGCACTAATTTGGTGAGGTGGTGGTAGGCTTGCAACAATTTCGTATTCCGGTAGCAGTAGTGCTAGTGAAACTCGACACCAACACCAAGGAACGTGACTCCGTCAATTTACGACGCGGCGAAGCGCGCTCTGATTAACAAATTTTGAATTTCACTGTTAGAAATAGCGCTCAGCTCAGTATAGTGCACAAGAGTGTATTTTGTAGCTGTATGCAATGAGGGTATACAACTCTTGTCCACCCACACTTTCCACTTACTTCATGAATTTTTTTTATTTTTTTACACAACTCACTGCATCTGCGAGCGGTGCAATTTGGATTTTAGAAATTATTTGACAAACCGATGATGGCACGAGTTCGAAATCGCTTGACGAACATGCGAGCGCGAACAACAAGTCACATTACCGAGCTGAAATCTAACTGTTGAGCAGAGATTTCTGGACAAGCTGCCTAGCGGTAGCCGTTGTTGGCGGCTGGCTTGGGCTGGTTGGAAAAAATTCGTTCCACACAATATACGAATACGATACACACATGGCGCACGCTCTGTTGTTGGCGGAACGCGGAATCCCAGCAACCAACTCAAGAGAGCGCGAGTGAACGCAAAGAAAAATGTAAACAAACAAATACTGTGTTGAAGAAGCAGCAAACCAGCAAACAGTACAAAAGCGCTCGTTAGATGAGGTTTGACGTTTGAGGTTATCGCTGCGGCAGCCCCACTTGAGATAAATTTGGAATTTGAGTGAGTTGTGAGCTTGCGCTTTGTGTATCGCATTGGCATTTTTAAATGGGTTGGGGCTTGGGGGATATTTTTTGGGCAAGCCTAATCGCTTTCGAATAGGATTTGAGTGTTTTTGAGGTTTGTGTGCGTGGGTGTTCATGGAGTACTGAATACTGATACTGATTACGGGATTAAGAAGTGAAGTACGTTGGGGAAATATAAATTGTAATGCATCGAAGAACACGATCAGCTTCAGCTTGATGACAATGTGTCAAAGTGACCTCTGCAGAACTCCGAAAAGTCATAAAAAGTCTCATTTCTAAAGTTACCCTCAAAGTTTGTAATTTTTGAACGATATTTAAAGAGCATTAGCTCTCTTAACACTATAAAAGTCATTTATTTATTTATTTATTATTATTCTTTATTCATCTACCGAGCTTAAACTCTAACAGACTTTGTCTTTTGTCTTGTCTTTTGAAAGGCGACCGCTTTACATTTTAAACGTAGATATTTAGTTGGAAATAACAGTTTTTGAACAATTTTCTAAGTTCCTTTCTAACTAAAAAAGGGAAAAATAGCAAAGATTGAGACAGGTTTTTTGAAAGAAGTGTCAAATTCGGACTTTAGTCACACAGCAGTCACACTGACTAATGGCTCCTGTTGAAGAGGATAGCGGTCTGTACCGAAAAGTACTGCCTTGGCCGAGTTTTATACCTACACTACATTTAATTAAAGCTTTATCTACTGACTACCAATTGACCATAGCGGGCGGAATCGCCGCGTTCGTAAGAAAAACCGTCACGTATTGCCCATTCACGGATAACAAAATTCGCTCCTAGGATTTGCAGGACATTAATGAAAAATAACAATCTCGCGATTGCTTTCAGATTAATGGAGATGGCTTATCGAAGGTTTGCCATTTTGTAACTATGTACCTATTATTGACGTAAACCGACGCACTTACATAGATACTCCCGAAGGATTGCGTAGGTAAGGTATGCAATCCGTAGCCGTGTTTACATACAGATCTAAAATGTACACCGGGGTGGGGTGAGGCGTCTTCTTCGAAACGCTGGGCATATCAAAATCGGTACGCCTTCCCGACCACAGTAGTGTCTTCCAAGCAGAGGTTCTGGCAGGTGACAACAGCAGCCCGTGAGTCCGTGGTAAGGGCAATACCACCTGAAGAAATAACCTTCTTTATCGACTTCGACAGCCATCAGGCAGCAATAAAAGCCTTAACTGCATCAGAAATAAAATCCAAGCTTGTGAAAAGCTGTCGCGAAGAACTCAAGGTTTTTGGCACGCAGCACAAGGCATTCTTGCAGCGTTACCGTTGAAGAATTTTGAAAAGTAGCAAGAAAAAGGGCACGGACAAAAAAAAGGGCCACATAAGAAATAACTTCAGATCAAAAGTAAACACAAAACACAAACAAGTTATTGTATTGGTAATTTTTTTTTAAAGTTATAACAATTCAGTCGATAAAACATACCATACATATATGAAGAGGGTTTTTATTACTTTTTTATTACTGTTCTTCTGTACTTATTGACAAGATCAGAATTTGGCTCCCAATCTTCCAAATCTGTACGTTCTATCAAATTTTATGCAGAAAGCATTAATTCAGCAGAAACCTGTTGGTTTGTTTTTTTTTTCATTAGCGCTAATTTTGAAAACACGCGTTCAGCACAGGCACTGCCGTGTGGCAATGTCAGTATTTGAACAACAAAATTATACAAGTTTTGGCACAAAAAATCATCAATGTCATTTTTTATTTGCCCGACTCTGTACCAAAACTGTTCCAAATCCGCTCAGTGACATACCAATCAATGCGTATCAATGAGCCACTTCAGCGTAATTCATTTATGTAAAAGTAATTAGCTCATCTTCAAAGTTTGAAAGTTTTAAGCGTTTATTGTTCCAAATTGTGAAAAAGGGCCAAAATCGTTAAATTTTAAAAAAGGAGTCTCATTGTGCCAAGGTGTAAAAAAAGTCCCCAATTGCAACTTTAGTGTCACAACAGTCACGCTGCATTCTTGAAGGCATTCCAGGCAATGAGAAAGCGGACGAATTAGCAAGACTAGGATTTTCGCGGAATTTTCTCACTTAAAATAAGCTAAAATGGTCAAAGGGATTTTTCAACAGAGTACAAAAAGCGGATTTTACTTTTTGGTCAGTTTTTGTTTCTAATTTTATAGTTTCATTAAGAATCAAAATGAAGTCAATAATTAGTTTTAAAAATAAAAAAAAAAAGAATTAATTTATAATTAAACAAGTAAATAACAAAAAATTCCATGCAAGATGGGTGGAGGATCCCCAATTCCACCTTCATTTGCGGCAAAACCGAAGTAGTGCAGTTTGCGCTCCAAACATTTTTCCAACTTAAGATCTTTAAACAAACAACATCTACCTTGTTTTGCAATCAAGATAAAACAATAAACAAAGTTAGAAGCGCAAGAATATTTCGTGGGATTTTTCTAAATTTTGACGAGGGATAAAAGAGATTTTTTGGGTATAACCGTGGAATAACCTGCTTCCAAATCTCAGTATTTGACTTTAAAAATGGCTGCAAATTTATTTCGAAAATGGTAGCTCAGTTCATCAAACTTAGCGTGCGCTACGTCCAATTTACGGACGCTTCCCGTCCATGGCAGTAATTTTACTTCTCGCAGTAAGAACTTGTTCCTCCCTCTATAATCTGATACAATACGAATATTACTTCCTTGCGTACCATTCACTTTTGCCAACAAACAATAACAAAAGAAAACGGAAACCAAAAGCCTTATGAATGCAACACAATGTCCTGGTTTAGTCCCATTAGAAATCCCACTATCATTATACTTTATTATGTCAACTGTCTGCCTTGTACGAAGTTCCATTTATGTCATTGCAGCTGCTCTGGTTGTGCTTTCTATGGCTCTGGCATACAGCCAACTATCTGATTTGTTATACATTAAATGCTTAAAGTAATAGTGGCTTATATACATTTTAAGTGAATGTGAGACAGTTGAGGATAATTCTGCTGTCAATATAGTAACAATTGAAATTATAAAAGGAATGCCAAAGCCAATTTGTATCTTCACTGTTTATCTTCAACAAAAAGGGGCGTACGTGTCTCGGGAGATTTGTGGCTTCAAGCAGAAGGTCCACAATTATCGTAAATTGATTGTAAAAATGCAAATCGCTATGTACCTATATATATAGAGAGAGATATATATACAAAAAGGTCCTTTAACAGATGGTTAAAAGTCTTAAGTTTAAACAAGACGAGAGGGACAAGAGTGTTATTTGTCATTTTGATATGCTCGAGAGTTCCCTCTAAATTCGAAATTTCCCCTTTTTCATATGTACAACTTTTAAACACAGTTCTATCGGCACTCACCCTTTGCTGGCACTTTTTCCGCACGAATATGACATCGGCCTTTGGCAGCCCAATAGCGGAGCCTTGTCCCAGGTCCTCGTCTCCACTTCAGGGCTTTGCGGTGCACTTTTCCATCCCGGCCACCTAACCATTGTGTACTGCCATTGTTTTCTAGCCTTTTGAAAACTATTCCGTCGACTACCTCTTCCGGTGTCGATCTCACACTCGTCTTCATTATCGGACCCCAGCAGGAATTCGTAAACTGACATTTTAGCACGCGTATAATCCGAATCAATAGCCCCCGCCCAAATTCGTAAATCAGATCAATTATTTCAACATTCGACACGATTTACTGTCGCCAGAGCCGCGGAAAACAAACTAATTACAGCAACTTATCGCGAAACTTTCCTTCCTCGCACTGATATCGCATCTCGCATGTGGCATTTAATTCGCTGATGCAAAGCAAAAAACAGCTTTATGAAAAAAAAGTATTTCTTTTTGTTTTAATAATTTTATCTGGAAAAGTTCTCGTGTAAGCGAGTTATGCGCTATGCTGTTGTTAATGGTTTGTTTTGCTGATAAGAGAGAGAGCTATATGCAAAATGGAAGTAGTTATGAAACGCCAGACAGTCGGGCGATGCATTTCAGTTGAGAGTTTTTATTTATATTCACACGTATGCTATGTCCGCTCGGGGAAATTTGTTATGAAGTAAATCGAATAATATCACATGGCGCCTGGTACGTGATTCAAGAAAATTTCGTAATTTCCAGAAGAATTTTTTATATAAAAACATTTATTAAGTGCAGGGGTTTGTCCAGTGAACAAAATTCATTAACAAAAAATGTTTATATCGGTTAGCCGATGGTGCGGTTATGTTAGAGCTACGACGGAAGTTGATCTTATTTATTTGTCTATACTACTCGTGTTCTTCAGAAAAAAATCCATCAATCTAGGTACTAAAGCTGACAAAATTCAAGAGAAACTATTTTTTTCTCCAGATTGGTCTTTCTTTATGACAAAAATACCAAAAGCCGTTTGTAATCATTCTTTAAAAATAGTAAATCCACTTTGACATAAAAATAAAACCTACCTGTCTAAAAATAAAAATAAAAAAAAAAATAAAATAAGTGATATATATTAAATTTTTGTTTAAAAACTACGAAAATGTGCGATTTAATCAGGGATAAATTACTTAAGTCAGTAAAAGAAGGTCCAGGGTTTCATATGCCAACGAATTTTTAAATATTTAAGCATATCAATTCAGTTATGCTGTCTAAAAATATATTGCATCATATTGCATAATTCTACACCAATAAATAAATTATGAATTGAATTATTGCATTTAAAGGAAGTAGGTATACGTACCCAACAAATTATACAAACAAAAATAACATAATAACAACCAGACAGTTTAAAAAAAGAGAAACAATTGTTTTGACTAAATAAGTTTTATTTTTAACTCTTTTAAATTCCGACAGTTTTGCATATTTTAACAAACTCAGAAAACAATAGAGGAAAAGATATCGAAGAAGAAGACCTCTTGCTTGTTCCGTAGTTTACTGACAAGTGAAACTCAGACGGAGGAACAATACCTTACTGATGACTTTCTACCTGTTCTAGCCAAACTTTTGCCGCTTGCCTTAGTTATCAAAATATGAACATGAGCCCGTTTATATTTTAATACATAAGGCAAGCAGCAAAACTTTGACTTTGACTAGAACATTATCTATCATTGTAGGTCCAGCTTCTCACAGTAGTTCGGTTGTGGGAGGCTGCGAAGGTTCAGACTTTAACAATCCATTTCTGCAGTAGATCCTTAGAAAAAGTGGAGTAAATCCGAATTTTGCGGAGTTGATTTTTATAATTATGAAAAAGGGTTAATACGCTTGGCGGAGTTTAATCATTCCTAACATATCATATTTCATATTTTAGACAAACTTTGCGAACGCTATACAAACAACTTGGAATTCAAAATAAATTTTCCATCGATAAACTCGCCTATATTTTTTAAGGAACTTGATTCATTGTAAAAACGGTTTATAGACATTTAAGAAACATTAAATTTTCGACAGTTTTAACATTTAATTTATTTTTAAATTTTATTTTACTTTTGATTTAAATTCATGTCAGAAAATTTTTCCTCTTCATGGTTGTTTCTGACTCAAAAATTGTATTTATTTTTTTTTTAACTGAAAATGTATGATAAATTCATTCAAACCTTCTAGGGCTCTTTCCATATTATTTTTCCTTATTTCTTTAAATGAATAAAATAAAAATTTCAGATGAAGGTTCAAAATACGGAAAATTTAAAAATTGCAGAAGATTACTAGAAAGCATAAAAAAAATTAATTCCGTACAGCAAAATTTTTTCTTGGGCTAAACATTTAGCTCCTCATTCAATACCCACATATCTTTTACTTTCTTAAACCGTTCCCTTCAAAATTTCCTTGAAAAACATTCAAAACCAGAAAAAATCAAAACTGAAAAACACTTCCTGTTTTTAATTTAAAAGATTCCAATCAAATTATTCCTCTTTGCCAAGAATCTCTCATTTGGTTTTGCAAAGTGCATAAATTAAGCGCCTGGATACAAATTTAGCTCAGTCAATGACTTCAGTGACTAAGCTTAAAATCAACGCTTGAACTTACTGCCCATACACCACTGCCAAAGTTCGTTACAAATGTAATTAAATGAGAGGAAACCAGATCCACAGGTTGTCATCAATCAATTATGCGATTGTTAGTCCATGCGTTGTCATTGAGGCCATCATCAACATTGCAATGCAATCACCCTCATCACTGCCTCTGTATATTACAAAAATAAACAAATATATTCCAATTGAACAGTTGCACTCAATCCCGACGAGTGTTGATTTTAAAACTGGAATGAGATCAGAATTGCATTCGGGATCTCTGTAAAAATAACAAATCCATCATCCACGAGTTTGCCCTTTATTTTGATTTCATTAACGAACTGCGTGGCCCCCCTCCTGTGATGCGTTCGTCTTAATCCGGGTCAGACGCGTTTCGTTTGTTTGCTTACAATTTAACATTTCCCTTGTTGTCTGTCTGTAACTTGTGTGTATGCATTGTTCACGAAGAATGGCTTATGTAGGTATATAACTGGATGCATTCTGCATCTCGGCTGCATCTCTCCATATGCAAATTAGAGGGTAAAATGCAAGTGCAAATTTATGGCGCCCCCCTGGATTACATAAGGCTGGGATTGGGATGTCTCTATATGTAATGCGGTGGAAAATTCGGCCACACGCAGTACACAAGTGAAGACGGTACCATGTTGGCTTGGTACGATGTCTCACAGAGCGAATTGCAATTTATTTCAGGCGAATTGCAATTTATTTCAAGCAAGTCACACAAAATTGTTCACCTTTGGCTGCATATGAATGCGATACAATGTTGGTGTCTTTCCTCTTACAGAACTACGACCGTCGGAGAGAAGCCAACAGTTCAACTTGCCGTGAGGATAGAAAATGTTTTCCCTCATACTGAATTCATTAACTTCTTTATTATTGACCTTAGAGAGGCGTTATCCGTTTTGTTGCCTGCAATCAGATGGGACTTGTGTTGGTTCTGCTTTTTGCAAGTTGAGAGTACTCCACCCACTAATATGTTTATCTTTGCCCTGAGATTAGATTTGTGAGCACACAACTTGAACTTATGATTTATTTTCCAAAGGTCAACGAATTAAACTGCTCGTTCGAGGATGTTCCTACCTAACCTCATCTTTTTTGTAAGGAATTCCCTGGGAATGTTCCTTCGCATGTGTAGGTGTACCTGTACAAGGAGAGATCTTCTTTTTGTTTCAGTTTTGCGGGTGGAATAATGATTTATGTAAGTTGACATGACACTGAACTTCGAACTCATACCACATCGCATAAGTTTCATTTGTTGAAATTTGATGTCTTGTGTTGTGAATACCCTCAGTGATCCAAAAGGCATCTGCTCTCTGACTTGGACAGTGCGCACCCCCGCGGTCGCCACCGGTTGACAATCGACTTTCTTATCAGATACTGACCCTCGTCAAAAATATGCGTGCAAAGGATCACTGTGAATTGAGCAGACATTTGTTTGATTCCCTAATTGAGGCGATGAAATTGTTTGTAATGGGCAACTTGCCTTGTTATATGTCAATTTAAATGGAATGTCCGAACTCATCTTTAGTAACCATGGCAGAGATGATAGGGGTTCGCTTCCCTGAAACGTCGGACGAGCATAGCATATACCTGAAATGATGTGTCAACTCCAAATCGAATTCCTTGGGAGGGATCTATACCGGGGTTGTTTTTTTTTTACGCCGAAAACAGAGCAAAGATTGATTTGAAAAGACTGTCACTTCTGAGTCGCTTTGATAAGACTCTTGCTACCAAGGTTCTTCCCCAATTTGAATACACTCACCGCCTGGCATTATCTTATCTGTAATTAAAACTCTGCGCTGCCGAATTTTTGGGGCTGCCAACTCATCATCACTCAGTTGAGCGCATAATATTGAAGACATATATTGATTGATGTGTTGTGAAAAAGACGAGAGAGACATATCGAATAATTAAACGGAAACAATTTTGGGGCAAGATCGTATCACCTTGAGTTGCACCCTCTACCTTTGAAAATGTGTTTACCCATCTTCTCAGCGCTTAATAGCTCAATTAGAGCAGACATTTGACGCCACCACAAAAGTGTGATAATCACCCTACAATTATTCGTTTTGAAAGGTCACTGCCAGGAAGAGGAGCACACATTTTTACTTCCATTTAAGGAAGGATATGTGTGTTCCACATGATGGACTTTATTGTGTTTCTACGATGCATCTGCTACACGACGTGCCAAGATGCATACAGTGCAATACCTACATCAATTGTTTGCGATGACCTTGCAACATTTTGCACATTTCAATCCTGTGGTTACATTGAAATACGGATATACCAGAAGGACTAAGGTCAACTATTAACGAACAGCATGGGGCAGCAATAACCTTAAACAAATTTCAGTTCAAAGAATTTTAAATTTTATAGAAGGGTGGCTAAAAAAAGAATTAATTAAATTAAATGGAGACCACTGATGGTTTCTTTATTGGCGATCGGAATTCAACTAACTACTCAATACGATTATCTCTTCCCGGCAGTTTTTCTCTTTATTTCTTTGTTTCCTCTTTACACTGCCACAATATAAATAAATTTATCCGAAAGTTGGAGCATTTTCGAATCTCTGGCATTGAGGATTTAGCTTCCACTTTTTTCCTCTCAATTTGCTGAATTTGTGCAATTTGTTAAAGGCAGCTATTAAGGCTTTTAAAAATCGTGCGATAGATTCTTACCTTGAAAGTTTAACAACGAAAAAAAAGATTCCAATTATTCACTTTTAAAACTATAAAAGGCAACAAAAGGCCGAAAATCCCCTTGCCGCCAATTAAAATAAATCAAAATGAATGGACAAGGGACGATAAGGAAAAAGCGGACGTTTTGCCGCCCATCTATAAGAAACCTTTAAGCCGTACGATGGTCCGTCCAATATTAATAGGACGGAATTAATATCTGATGATCTGAGACTCACAAGTGCAACGCTAAGGGAACTAAAACGTGAAATCGAATCTCTAAAACCTAAAAAAGCTCCTGGTTATGATTTGATCACTGGAGAAGTTATAAAAGTTCTACCAAGAAAAGCATTAATAAAGCTTCGTCATATTATGAATAGTGCGCTCAGACTAAAACACGTGCCGAACCAATGGGAAGTTGCGGAGGTTATAATGGTTTAAACCAGGAAAACTTCCAAATGAAGAAAAATCGTAGAGACCAATTTTCCTTCTTCCAGTCATATCCAAAGTTTTCGAGAGAATATTTTTAAGGCGCCTACAACCGGTTATAGAAGACAATAGTCTTTTCCCTGGCCATCAGTTTGGGCTCAGAACCAAGCATTCGACGATTGACCATGTGCATAAACTTACTGACGTATTCGAGAAGGCATTTGAAAAAAAAAAAAATATGCTCAAGCGTATTCCTTGACGTCTCATAAGCCCTTAATAAGGTGTGGCACGACGGCTTAAAATTTAAATTATGAAAAGTTATCCCGGTACGCCCGATATGCTAGAATCATATCTCGGGAATAGACTCTTCCGTATTAGAAACGGAAACGAATACTCGGAGCTTAAAGAAATTTCAGCCGGCGTACCGCAAGGAAACGTCTTTGGGCCACTTCTATTTCTGTTATATACTCGAGATATACCAAGAAACGTACCCTTGGACTTGCGGATCGCCCTAATAGAAAGTAAATCTGTCCACGTTATAATTTTACGTATAAGAAAACGAATGACTTTCCAATTTTTCTAAAGTTGGCACAAATACCCTTTGCAGACGACGCCAAATACCTGGGAATGACACTCGACACAAAGCTGAAATGGAATTCGCACATGAAAATGAAACGTACCTAAAGAACTCGAAATCAAATATAGGTAGAGAAATGTGATATCCTACGTTAAATGGTATCTACAGACTGCACAAGCAGCATTTTATTCTAATTTTTGACACACCCTATAACAAAGCCCTAGCCGCCACACCGAACTTTAAGTCATTCCCTTCATCGTTACATACACTTCCTGCCACTGTCTGTATGCGAACTTATTTAACTCATCCACCGGCACCCACTTTAGCAAATTCGCGGGATGCAAACTTTCAGTTAAATCACACTCGCGCTATCATTAACTTCGCGGAAGTGTCTATCAAATGCGCGTGCACCCACCATGCGAATTAGTTCATTCCGAATGGGAATCGCAAATGCCACATTCATTCACAGATCTGCGAGTGATGAATCAATTCTGCCATACACGATGATCTCAATCGTAGATTTCCCCAGACATTTGAACTCAGCCGTCCAATGCATTCCATCAAATTTATTCAGTCGTCTGTTATGGTTCCAGCTAAATGTGTGTCAGATAGCTTATATCTCCCTATCTGATTAACATATATAAATGTGCGGGTCTGGTACAATGGGAACCATCGTATAATTTCAATCTCCTTTTGAATTCAAACGACGGGCTTGAATATTTACACCTCAAAAGTGATTTATGAAACGCATCTATTACGTGGCTTTATTTTACGAAAGCGTGCTAATGGAGCATACAGAAGTTATGCAAAAGTTGTCGATTTAATTATTAATATCGGTGGCTATTTGCATTGTTAACGAGCAGACGAGAACCGCAAGAACATCTCAATCCAAGCTCGGTTATATGTGAGAAGATTAATGGGGTATTCTGAATTCGAGTTGTGTGACATAGATACGTCTTATAGTCATTGGATTTAAGGTAAATACTAATTTCGAACTCATTCGTATGCATCGGTTGCAGTTTTAAGACCGCACCCTTAGATGGTGTAAGTCGTGCACTCCTTATGGTTTCAGAATTACATCCAGTACTGCGGTGGAATTTCTTAAATGGAGTCTTGAGTTGGTGCATTTAATTGGCACCAAGTTGGCCAAGACTGGCGGGACAGATATGGGAAATCACGTCATGATACCCGTGTAATGGAGAGCCCAACAAGATGGTAATCCAATTAGCAACGAAGAATGCTAACCTGATTGAGAATGAGAAAATACTCGCGTCATCTATGAGCGTTAACCCATTTGAAATGTGGTTGGATTGTCATACTAAGAGAATTGGTTTTTGAACAATTTTTTTGAGAAAATTCTAAGGACAATCTTATGAAATCGATTCCCAGGTATATATAAAGCACCCCGAAGGTAGTGCGCAATATCCCAAAATCGCTGTTAGTCAATCATCATTATTTCAATTAAGCAGCTATCTGCAATAGACATAACTTTTCATTTGCATTAGTCGGATATCTACAGTGGTGGACAAAAGTATTTTGACAACGCATTCCAAAATTCAAAACCGCTTGTTTCTGCAAACTGAAAGAAGTAACGGTACCAATTCAATTTTTAGGAGATAGACAATATTAAAAGCTTTAAGATAGCAAAAGATTAGACTGATAACGTAACACCTTTCTTTTCTATGAATATTTGCGTTGCAGATTATGATTCTTTGGCTGGACAAAAGTATTTTGACAATTCAATGTTTTTAAAAAAATTAGCGAAAAAGTTAATATTGATGATAATAACAAACATATTAATAAAAATTAAATCTCCTTTGTCATTAATGACCTTTTATAAGCGTACAGGAATTGATTTTACCAATTTTTTTAATGTTTCCACTGAAAAATCCTGCCACAGTCCTTGAACTTTAGCAATCATCTCCTCACGCGTCCTTGATAAGTCTGAGCTTCGTTTTCTTCTAATATAAGCTCACAGATTCTCTATTATATTGAGATCGGGGCTTTGACGTGGCCAATCTAATGTACCGACTTCGACATTCCTCTAAAAGTATATTATCATATGGGCCTTCTGGCATGGAGCGTTGTCCTGCCGCAGTATAAATGATTGTACAATGAGCTGGTCACCGGATATGAATGCGTGGTCATTCAGGATACGTAAATATTTGTCCTTGCTCATTGTACCATCAATTGGTGTCAAATCGCCCAAGCCATTAAAGCACACGCAACCCCAGAACATTTCCGATCCTCCACCATGTGGTACCCGTTGGCACACAGGCCTCATTTTTTTGCGAGCATTCTTTGGCAACCTGCAATAAATCTTTTTCTTCAATCCATGATAATCAAAATAGCTTTCATCTGTCCATAATACTTGTTCCCAAAATGATTGCGACTGTTTATGTAAGATTTGGCGAATGTTAACCTTTTCGGCTTATTTTTTGTCGAAATTAAAGGAATTGGAAGAGCTATATATGAGTAAAAAATCGGCCACCTTTAGCCTTTTTTTGACAGTTGTTCTACTAATTGATATTTTATGGTGCTCTTTGAGCTAAATCGACAGTGCTTTTGGTGTAATCAGCACATTTTCTTTATATTTCCTCAGGATTATGCGGTCCTCTATAGGCTTTGTTTTGCGTGATCTTCCCGTTCTGGCCTGATTTTTAGTGAATTATTCTTTCTTTTTTTGTTTATTTGGTAATAAATTGTTTGTCTAAGTACGTTGTATAATTTGCAAAGGTATTCTGCAGAAATAACTGCATTATACTTAGTGACCATTTCATTTCTAATAAGTTCACTTATTTCACGTGTTTTTACCATAATTTAATAAAAAATTCAATCAAGCAGTAATTATTATTAATAAAGACAAGACAAATAACTTTAAACATTAGGGCACGTGTTTTGTAACGCAAACGAATTATGGAAAAGTAAAGTGAAAAGCAATGTCAAAATACTTTTGTCCAGCCAAAGAATCATAATCTGCAACGCAAATATTCATAGAAAAGAAAGGTGTTACGTTATCAGTCTAATCTTTTGCTATC
This sequence comes from Cheilosia pagana, assembly GCA_936431705.1. Classification (NCBI taxonomy): domain Eukaryota; kingdom Metazoa; phylum Arthropoda; class Insecta; order Diptera; family Syrphidae; genus Cheilosia; species Cheilosia pagana. The sequence continues at coordinate 50,442,549 of OW386170.1, read as the reverse complement.
TTAAAGCTTTTAATATTGTCTATCTCCTAAAAATTGAATTGGTACCGTTACTTCTTTCAGTTTGCAGAAACAAGCGGTTTCAGATTTTGCAATGCGTTGTCAAAATACTTTTGTCCACCATTGTATACCGAATTTCGTGAAGCTACCTACCTACATAGCGTTCAATTATGTTCATGCCCATTTGGGCATGCTGCTTGTTCGCATAGGCAGAGCACCATTAATTTAAATCAATTTACCTCAGTTAGGTAAAGGTTAATGCCATCAAAGCCAGTTAAGTATAATTAGATTTGTGTGTATGGATTATTGAGGGACGTAAATGTGCATAGAAAAAATGTATTTTTTTGCGATGTACCCTAGAATATAATGATAACAAATTTAAGCAAGTAATTTGCGTCCTAAAAGAGCCAAGATGTACAAAGGTTACTTTATAAGCCCTTAATGTATATCTGCGTAGGCAGGGAGAAGACAATTTGGTGTATCCTACTCTAACTTTTTTCCACCTTATCGGCTGTCTTAATGTTACTTCATAATTATTTTTAGCACTCGATAAGATTTTTTTTTAAATCAACCCAATAACTTACCGAAAATTTCGCACGAAATGTCCTTATCCAATATCTTAATTACATTCATTTACTCGAATTCTACGTGCTTTCTTTAGGCATTTGACAAACCATTAATCGAGATTAATTCAAATCAACAAAATTATTAATTCAAAAGAAGTTACACAAGCAAAACGCTGATGAAGCTGTTAGCCGCAAGCATTTTAAAGGTGGATAAAATGAGAGAAAACGTTATCTACAGAATCAATTCAATCGAAATCAATTACGTATTTTTATTTGAAGAGAATCTTGTTCTTTGCAATTGCACATCAAAGAAAGAACCTCAAACGAACAGTTGGTTAATATTTAACATATTTTTGGTTGGATTTTATATGTCACTTTTTGAGTACAAATCCAATAAAATTAGATATTTAATTAAATTCAGCAAGCTAGCAAAAATCACATTAAAGAAACAGAGCGACAACCATTCGTTTCGTGAGAGTCTCTATTTTTGGGACGAATGGAAGGGACCTTCAAATAGCGAGTTCAAATAGTCCGAGTCCAAGTATGCTCTCGGATATTTTGCAAATGTTCTCAAAAGGTGGCGCAGTGAAAAATGCCTTGAAAAGTACCTATTTTTTGTTTTTCCGGTGATCGAACCTGAGACCGCTCGATCAGTAACCAAGCACACTGAGAAACTACGCTCACCTGACTTACCTACGACACATTTTAGTGAACGCGTCTATCTCGGGAGAGCAAATTTAAATTGAAATAATCAGCCTGTAAGTATGCAAGAATTTGTGTTAATGTGCTGGTGGATGGTTATGTTGTATGGTGTCTCGACTTTAATTGGATTCAGCGTTCTTATGGTATCCGCTCGCTGAAGATGAGCAGCACTGGCAGCAATTTACCAAAGAATAATGAGTCGATACCACCGGAAAGATCATTTCGAGAGCTACACATTTTCCTTTCCGCTCAGAATCTAGCTGCAGTAAAGTCATTTCAGCTATTTAGTGTGGAGGCGCCGAGAAGAGTCAGGTATAGTTGTTGAAGACTCTGTATACATTTTTCGCCTAATTGAAAACTTTGAAAATCAGTATAGGTATATTTTGAAGTGAGTGGGAATCGAAGGAATGGAAAAAAGCTACCTTTTGATGTAGTCAGGTGACCAACTCGTCCCAGCACTGAAGAAATAGGGCTACGATTGTTATTATCTCAGACAGTGTTGGGGTCATAATTCTGCTTATATCAAAATTCTGTACTTAAAAATTCAGCTTCTGTAAATTTCTGCCTTTTTAAAATTCTCTTATCTACAGAAATTCGTACAACAATTTCAAAGGAAGGTATACTTAATATTACCATATTTTTTGAAAATTGGACATGATGTCTGATACCTTAGCTTGAGTAACAAATTTCAAATTTCTGTCGTGAAACATACATTTTACTTCAGTACTTTTTTAAATTATTTAACTGACAAATTAAGTTGTTATTCAGTTTAAAAAAACCGGCCTTATTGCTGACTTTCCCATTTAAAGAAATTTGCTAACGCATTTTCGCTCCAAATTTAGGAATTTATTGAAATTCTGAACACTGAAAATTTCTGCACGAACACTTATCACTCGAAATGCTAATTGCTTTTAACATTTTTTCTTACCTGGACCACTTTGGCTGTCCGCTTCGTTTCCGCTCTCGCTCGATCAGACTTCGTCTACAAAAAGTTCCTCTGCTTTATTGCTTTATTATTTGCTATTTTTAAAACGAAAAGGAAAAAAACTTAACGCTTTCTTTGGCCTTTCTGCAATCTGTAAGTTCCTTTTATAATAATTTTATAATAATTCCTGCAAATTCCTTTTTATTATTTAATCAAAACAAAACGACTTGAAGCTAGTGCTAATTGTATTCGAATAATAAAAAATAAATCAAAAAATTATGACAAGAAAAAACAAAGCTTAAAAATAAAAATTAAATAACAAAGTCGATTTCAGGACAGTGGATCTACTGGAAAATAAGTTTCAAAGCTGTCGGTAATACTGACATAGGTTTATCGTGTACCGGCGTTAACAATCAGAATTTTGAAAACCAGAATTTTGCGCATACAATATTTTTGACAGATTTATAGCAAAAATTAATATAACTTTGTTTACCAAATCATTGGTGAACATAAAACCTCCAAAATCAGTTTCGCAATAATTTGTCCACGGTTAACTTTTATTCTTCTGATTTTTTGGGTGTAAACAACATCGTTAAGCACTCTCATGATGTTTCCGAACATTAAACCATCGGCAAGTACCTTTTCCAACCTAATTCAGTCCACAAAATGTTATATTTTCGGAAACCAACAGCGCTGTTTGTCAACGTAATTGCTTTCTTTTTCGTACCTATACCTTGACGCACGTAAAACAATTTTTAATAGGTAAACATTTCGCCACTTTGGAAAACAACGAAAGAAAAATAATTAATAACGAAACTTGGCGTTTTCATTATAACTCAAGTTGTTTCGCATTTTATGTTGTAGCAGTTGTAGTCCTTAAACGGCAATTTTATGCATAAAATGTATAATGGAAATGTGATTTTTTTTTTAATTAAATGAACACGGGTTGACGTCTCAATACTGTAGGTATGCCCACACCGAACGTTCGGGTACATTATATGACCTACGGAGAAGTGAAACAAATTAAGCCAATAACGTTTTCAGGGCGAAGGGAATGCAATTAAAATTATTTCAGATGGCCAGGAGAGGAACTCAATGAAATTTAATTAAATCAAATAGCCCAAAGATCAGGACTCAGGCGGTACTTCTGCATGAAGTGAGGAAGAGCAATGTTTTGACATTTAACTTGTAATTATGATGATAGGATGCATTTTCATGAGGAGGCATAATATTTGCATTTGTCCTGCTGGTATATGTATGTAGACAAATTAGTTTAAATCCTGCAACATTTATCGTTCCTACGAACAGTAAATTTCACCTCTCTTCATTTTAGATGCACAAAATCGATCATAAAGACGTTCACAGTGAATTTTCTAGAGATATAGGTACATAAACCCAGAGCACAAAGCAACATTAGTAACAACAAGAGCTTACAGTACGAATCGACTGAGTCAAATCATACTTTCTACGAAAATCTGACTCACGGAAACTCTTTTGCAGTACTGTATCGGAAATATTTTGTACGGAAAGCATCGAAAAGAAATATGTACTTCGTTTCCTCTACCGTCTACCGTCTACCGAGTGCTAAGTATCCAAAGTGTGGTGGCGACTATTCAAACTCATGACGCTGTAACCTGTAACACCTTCATTCATTCCGCTAATTGCATTTTTAAGCGGATTGCGTGTGTAGCTGCATTCAGAGGTTTTATTTAGTTTCAATGCAGCTGTGTATTATACCTCACTGTTAAAAGGAATGTCGTAATTGGTGATTATTATTGCTACACTGTAACAGTTATTGGCCTTTCGAAGTCGCTAAAGTGTGCGCTGACATGTCTGCATCATGCACGATTGCCAGAACAGTATACAAGAGTATCCCGACGCTGCAAAGTGCTTGGTGTTAATGATTCTACATTTTATAATTGCTCACACGCCATATATTTTTTTTTTGTATTTAGAATGATTATCAAATACACAAACCTATAACAACTGCCGCTTTGATTTCTTTAACAACTGTCTGTCAAATTTACATAGCTTAAAGAAAAGAATCATCATCAATTGAATACAAAAACGAGTCAAGAGTCAAGACAGTGATGCCAATCGACTTTTCTCAATTGCAATTTACCTACTTTACTTAAGGTGGCACTGTAGTCCAGGTTGGACCTGGGCCTCAACCAATACGCCTCTCTAGTTAGCGTGATCTTTGGCTTACTGCCTCCAGTTGCGCACTTCCAAGTTGGTTGAGGTCCCCTTCCACTTGCGCGGGCCACCTAAGGCGATGTCTTCCTCTACTGCGTTGTCCCTCCGGGTTGGAATCGAAGATTTCGGGCCGGAGCGTTGGTATCCATTCGCCGTACATGCCCTAGCCATCTTAGACGACTGATGCGTATTTTTCTGTCCATAGGTCGGTGTCTCTGTACAGCTTGAAGAGTTCGCTGTTATATATCCTTCTTCAAATCCCATCAACGCAAATGGGGCCAAAAATCACTCGAAGAATCTTGCGTTCGAAACGTCCAAGAAGTTCTTCATCCGCCTTTGTTAGGGTCCATGCTTCTGCGCCATAGAGCAGGTCTTGTATAGAATCGACTTAGTGTTTCTTGACAAGGCCTCACTAGTCAATTGCCGTCTTAGGTAGTCCAAAGAAACAGCTGTCTATTGTGACGTTCTGTCCGATACGTCAATGTTGCGTGTAAGGGACACGCATATATTTTGTTTTGCCCTTGTTTACCACTACACCCATTTTTGCCGCTTCCTTACTGATGCTTGTAAACGCGCCAGTAACAGCTCGATTTTTTTCGCCAATAATGTCAATATTGTCAGCGTATGCAAGCAGTTGACAGACTTTTCAAAAATTCTGCCTCTATTGTTGGCTTGTGAGTTGCGCACAATTTTCTCAAGAATGATCTTGAAAAAGTCACATGATAGCGCGTCACCTTGTCTAAATCCTTTTTTGACATCAAAGGTCTCATTGAAATTGTTTCCGACCTTTATGGAGCAGCGAGCGTTTTTCATAGTCATTCTGCACAATCTGACGAGTTGGCAGGGATGCCAAAACTAGACATGCCTCTATATAGCTCGTCTCTATAAATGTTGTCATATGCGGCCTTAAAATCGATGAACAATCGGTGGGTATCGATTTGGACTTCTTGGGTTTTATCCAGTATCTGCCGTAGTGTAAAAATTTGGTCGCTCTGTTTAGGAGACTGATGCCTCTTTTTCTCAATTAGGGGGACAGTCTCCCTTTTTCATTACAAAATTATGTTTTTCCCCCTTATACAAACCACTGTCCCTTTATTAAATATTTAATAACAAACCTTAAAAAAAAAACTTTCCTTAAATAATGAAACTTATTTTTATAAGCTTTTTCTTACTTTGGTATTAAAATTGTAAAAAAACATGTTTTATCCCCTTTTTGAACAATTGTCTCCCCTAGAAAAATCGCAATGTCCCTGTTTTCGCCATTTTCATTATGGTAACCCTAAAAATAGTACGCACTCTAAATTGGGAAGTCAAATAATACAGAATCTAGTACAATAGTAAGTCAAAAATTAAAATTACCAGAATTATCTATTAATTTTAAAATTTGAAGAGAAACTTCGGTAATTTAACTCTGGAGAAAAGAAGACAGGTTATTTGGACCGCATTTCAAACGAAAAAGAGACAGGAAGGGGCACCGTTTATAGTGAGGCAGCTGGTGAAAAATAAACGGTTCGTTAGGCAGTACTTCAAAACTCCGATGAAACGAAAAAGCGACAGGAAATGGGATGGTGCTATGAAGAAAAGAGGAATATTGTTAAAAAGCGTGGAGACTATCTGGAAGTGTTAATCATACCACTCTTCTATCGCATCCTTTTCAAAATTTGTATATTTCTCAACCCCTTCGAACGTTAACCAAATTTGGCGCAACAAACCTTAAATCCGATCATTCGGGAGAACTGCTATTTTTATCGCAATTTATTCATCAACGCAGAGGGTCCAAAATATACCCGCAGGAAATGAAGGATGAGTGGATTTGATGTACACACAATTGGACATTTGCACAGATTGAAGGGCGATAATCTGTCAACAAAATGTATATATATGTACCCAAATTATGCATCAGGAACAAACACTCTCCGCCTTCCTGATGTTGAACTCGTTAAAAGAAACTTTTCCTTGCGAGTACCCTTAGCCAGTTGAACTAGGTTGAATTTTCTCTCCGAAATAATTTCAAGTGTTAAAATATGTGCCAAATGCGTTGTCAATAATGATAAAATACTGCGGCTTCCGCCTATAAAAGCAGAAGTGTTAATTAACGCTGCAACCTCTGAGCTTGAATTATGACAGTAGACGATATCGTTGGTGGAAGTATTCGTCCTCAGTGCACTGGCACTCCGTACCCGCAGGCATGAATGGTATGTAACTAGGTCTGTTGAAATTTATAATGTCCTCGAGAAGATACGGAACCACAGTTCCACCGACAAACGCCATTAATTTCCTGCTTTCGACTGACCCGACCGGAAGGAGGTTTTAATAACAAATATATTCGCACGTCTACTTTCTGGGTGGCTGTGTTGGACAAGTGCAAATGCAAATCGCGTCTCTTTTCCATGGGCAGTCGCATCCGCATTTGGAAATCTGAAAAGCTACAACTGCAACTTTTGCGGAAATTCCATTAGTACTCGAATTGTTTGTGAATTGAAATTGAAATTTTAAACTAAAATGCAAAAAACACCCTGCGTCAATGGCACTCTAAGCTACCGGCAGAATTTTTGCATTTTACAAACAAAAAGTCCCCGTTCTGACCTTCGGATTCTGCTCTTCATGCCCACAATAATATTTTGCATTTTGCGGCAGATGCAACTAGCTGAGATAGTCGAATTTATGTAGACGTCAGGATGTGCCCTCTTTTTTTGCGATACACAAAAAATCGCGTCCGGTTCGTGTTTATTTTTTAAGGGATGTTTTGCGAACAGACAATGGATTCTGACCGCTTTTGACCTTGTTTATCCGCAGATTGCATGCAGATTATAACGCGTTCCGTTCAACTGCGACAGAGTATTGTTAATGAATGATAGATGATGCTTTAATGAAGCTGTAACATGTTTTGAAGGCGCACGTATCCGTTTTCGATCAAGCGATATGCTTTTACCATTTCACAAGTAACATTCATACAATATTCGTTATGCTTCAGTGGATAAGTTCAACGAGTGAAAAGAAACGAATGCACAATTCACGTGTCATTATTAATATCAATAGAGATGATGGAGGGTGCTGCAGATAGATATGTCAGTTTTTCGGTTAATATGGAAATTGTGCGAAATTGAAGGGTTGAACTCGAAATTCAGATGGGATGCTGTTTCCTTTGTATAGGAAGATAAACAGAGTGAATAAGCATATAAATATTATCGCCCCTAGTAGAATATTTTATTAAAATGCTTGTTTTATTGAACATCTATCTCAGTGAGAAAGACAAAACGCGCAATAGAAATATTCCGGGTGACTTGTTCTGAACTGAACCAGGGGAGCAATCAGCCTGAAAGTCTGCAAGCATTTCTGATATAGTTACGTAAAGTTTGGTAATTGGCTATCGGTATTGGTTAGGTGCTTCAGGTTATAACAAGTTGTATTAGGCAGAAGTAGCTGCCATAGTGCCATACCAAAGAAGTTGTTATGAGCTATTAATTTGGACTTATTTTTTAAATTGACTCGCTATTGCTTAGTATAAATTCAGAGTATAAAGTGGAGTGGTTTCGATTCTGTGCTGAAAATTCTACTCGGCTTCAGATAAGTAAGACTGACTGACAACTAGCCCTTTGTTTATTTTGTATTATTAACTAGCTGTGCCCGCCCGGCTTTGCCCGTGTCCAGGAACTTCGCTGCCTAAATATTTGCTGGTCTATTATCACATAACAGGCGACAATATTCACACACACAAATACTACGGCAACTTTAGCCATAGGTTTGAAATAAGTACAACCTTTTCTCGGTCCTAAATCTGACAGCCGTTGTGGGGATTGAAATGTGGGCTTGAAATGAAGTAGCAATAGATTTAGATCTACATTGTTCATCTCCCTTAAGTGATATACGAATTCTTAATATGCGTAAACCTTCCCTGAGAAATTCAGATCATAATAGAGAAAACCGCATCGGAATCCGTTCATTAGTTTTCGAGATTTACGGTAACGAGTCTTTTTGGAACTTTATTTGTACTATGTGTTGATGGTGATTAAATATTTAAAGAGGATTAAAAAACAGGAGTAGAAAAGACTTATAAATCGATTTATTTTGGACAATATAAATTCAGTTCGACCATTGAAAAGCTATTCAAAAGTGAGCCTTCATCGGCAAAGATGCATTCGAATTTATAAATAAAATATAACTACCAGTTTTTTGTTGTCCTTGATCTAAGGCTCTTATTTATATTCGGCTCTAGCGAGGTACCCGTCGGAACGGAAAATTCTCCGCAACGTATACTCAGTCGGAGTCTCAAATCCAAATCGTAAACAAATTCTGCAACCAATTTATGTCTGTGGAAATCGGAACCTAGCTGTCGAGAATTTAAGAAAAAATGCACTTCATCGCACTTCAGCGTAATTCGCCAATATGATGTACAAAATGTCATAGAAATATTCCGAATAGATGTTCCGAAGAATACCTCCAAGCAAAAAACCTCCGAATCGAATAAAATCGGAGGATTTTCCGTTCCGACGGATACCTCGCTAGGGCCGATTGGAACCAAATTTATGGGTTGGATTTTTTTCATAATTAAATCGCTGTCGGATTATTGATTTTTTTCCAATTTTTGTTTAGGTACAATTAGGCTTGTTTTGGACTTTTTTTTACAGAATTGTCTGTTCCTTTATTTTTGAGCATTATTTTTATTATCACTAGTGGAAGAATATAAGCAGTTAAAAATTCTCCAGTCCAGAGGTGGACGCTTGACATCGAAACAAGTTTTGAGGTTATGTATAACTTTCTTATCGTTCAATTGATTTGTCTAAGCGTAAAAGTATCCGCGGTGGCTCAGTGCGCTGTGCGCCTAGTGTGATAGACTTCTGATTGAGGGTTGTAAGGTTCAATCACCAGAAAATAAATCGCTCTCTAGCTAGAGTCTAAAAAACACCCTGAGAAAGCTTTTTTATTCAGCCGGACTTGGTTCAGTTGTAGGTCCCTTTCATCTGTCGCAAAAATCAAAAGAAGATGTATTGAGAAGAAAATCTCCCATAAATGTTTGTTTAATAAATTCGGCGAGTCATGCAGGCCACTTTAATGTGCACATTTTTGAACCTAAGTGTGGGTACTTTATAAGTTAAAAAATCACAATTTTCTGTATTTCCTACCACCACAGCACGCACACTCGTCCACCTAAGGGCACATACTTTTAGTACATTTTATTAAAATTCATATTTCCTTTTGACTTTTATCATACCACACAGCGGATGAGTGCAAAGCCTCTGCCTAGAGGAATTTCATGCGAAAATACTTGTAAGACCATAAGCTCGATGGAGAGATATCTTCCTTTCCGCTGCTTTAAATATTATTTATGTATAAATCCATTGGCGCCGAATATAAATCATGTGCTTATCTATTTATGGAGCTGTTCATACTGCGCGTGCAATGCCAATGCTGTCTGCGAACGGCTTATACGGTTATACCCTCTGTGGCCTCTGTCATCTGTTGAATAGTCACTAGCAATCAGTCTCTTCCACTTATATCCCAGCCTTAAGACCGTATCTACTGCGAGCGACTGCGATGCATCAGACGTCCTATACACGGATCAGCAGTTGACCTTAGAAGAATTTGGTTTCATTGATCTGATGTGCTAAATACGATCCCTTGAGACTGTGGGGGGCGGTTGCCTTATGAATGGATTTCTTGTTGCACGTTCGTAGTTAGGAAGGCCGTTGAATTCGAATGATAATTGTTGCGTGCGTAACAGAAATGCGGTTGCATAAAAAGAAACACATTTTATTTAATTGTTCAATAAAATTATTATCATCATCACATCACTTACGTCTAATTACACAGTTCGAGTTCGTGGTATTGATGGTGCTGGTGCGTTAGCAATGGAAACAACTTTTACCAGTCCAAAGTGTTGGCCACACGAGTGGGTGGAGTGCGGTGGTGACCGGACGGGAGCTGTCAGTCGAAGCATAGCAAAAAGTGAAAGTCTGTTAATAACGCTCATAATTCGTTACTGTCTTTGTACGTATGGTCTCCTAATTTAGAAGCCAATTCGGTTGGATAACGCAACCTCAACTTGTACTCTCTATGGCGAGAGTCAATGGATAAGTACCTTTTGTTTGTTGAATTGCTACGATGTTGCTATTAGTAGCTATTTATCTTGACGTATATTGGCAAATAATGTGTAATTGATTTACTGGACAGCTTTTGGCTGGTGATAAGGAACCCAACATCAGGCGCAATGAAAACGTATTGGGCTCCCTAAGCCCCAATTATTCATCTGCAGTTCGTCGGGTGGTTGTCTCATCTCATTTTGTATTCCGCTCACTTTTGTTGACACACATTAATTTGTAGGTAACTCCCATGAATAACCCTCACAAATTTGGCGGCATTAGGGGTAATGAATTTAAGCCCTGTAAACATATTTCTAAATTTGCAGGATCAAAGCAGTAGGTGAGTCGTTTCAGTCGTGCCTGCGTTAATCCTCTGGCAGATGTATCTCGTGTGGAAGCATAATAAGCTTGAGAATATGCCGTGGGTTTATATGCGACTTTAACTGACGTCTGTTCTTTTCATTTAATTTTTTTTTTTTCAGTAAAGGTTATTACAAAATATGATTCCGTATAAGTGAGACAGAGATTTTTAAGAAGTTAAATCGATTTTTTTTTTAGTACCAAAGAAAACAATTATTTTAAGGGCGCAAAGCAAACTTTTTTTGCGTGCACTTCAAGAAAAGAAGTAAATTCCACCTTAGGCAATAAATGTTGTGTCTAAAAGTTGTCCATAAGCTCAAGCAAGAATTATTTTTTCTAGAAACCGCAAGTGGTTAATTAAATCGCGATATAGAGTAAGTACTGAAAATATAGCCCACCCTTAACATTTTTTGAAATAAAACCATGAATTTAAGTCGAATTCAATTAGTTTTTAACTTTCTCGTTTTTTAATATAGTCGTAGAAATTATTTCTTCTTCCGTCTTTTTTAATTTTAATAATAAAATCAAACTTAAGAAAAAGATAAAAACAAAAACTTAAGGAAACCCAATTTTGTTCTTTTCAAAAAATTGCTGCTTATACGGCCCACTTGGTGTTAAATAAGTCCAGCCCTTGTTTTTTTTTCATTAACTGCAATGATTGCTCGCATCATGCGTCTCTCAACCCATGTCGGTCGTTTTTTTGTGTGTTTTTCTTAGAGAACGAATCGATTCTATCAAGTGTCATATATCACACTGTGGTTTTTCACTGAATTATATTTTTCATACACCTCCAAAATTGTTTTTAAATTCTGATAGAATAAGAAGAGTCTTAACGCTATTCAGACTTAGAAAAAAATTATTAAATTTAAGGAAAATTCAATATTAAAACAACCAACAAAAGTTACCAAAAAATAATATGGAAAACGAAAAAAAGCGAATACTATCAATATCTTCCACATCCTTTGAGTCATGCCTACTCCGATTAAATGAGACAAGACTAGTTTGAACTGGGTTGGAATGAATTAGAATTAGTTTGTATCTACCTGCGCTTTCTAATTTAGGATATACATTGGTGGGCCATATTTGCCGCACTTACTTTAATGCGAGGAATCGACTTTCGGGGTGGTGAGGGGCCAAGTTATTCATAGGTTTGCGCATGAAATTGGCCCTTTACGCGGCTACAGAATATAAAATCTGACCTGTTATCTAACTATTGGTTTATGCACTTGAATGTGTCAATCGGAATTATTTTTCCTACCAGCATTTCGATCGATTTGTATTACACATTGTACAAACATCCTATTTGTTCTTAATGATCCTTCTGCTTTTAGTTTTTCGAACCTCAAACAAGTTTTTTAAAGATCGATGGTCTTGAGTGTATCACTATCAAGTAAGGGTTATCTTACCATTCATTGAATAGCACTTGAAACGCACAATGGACATTGTTGGCCCCTTTCGTTCTATTTTGCTGGACAAAAACTCGTTCTGGGTGGAAATCATTTTATCGCAACCCATTTGTTTGATCGTTAATATGTAAATTTTGTATTTCTACATTTCAATTGTAATAACACGTGTGGCAGATCTGTGAGCAGAAGTTGGTTCCCTTTTACAAATCAGTTTCCTCCACAACCCTTTTTTGTGCTCAGTAAGCGTAACAGCTTCTAAAATAAACAAATCATAACTACGAGTATACGTAGAGTACGTTTGCTACATTAAGTAGTACAGGAAGAACACTTTCCATAAAGTGATTTATACGTGTTTTGAGTTTGTCATTATGGCACGCGATCCAACGATGAAACAGCTGAAAGGTTTCCTGTTCTAGTCTAGTCTGGGCATGTAAAATATTCAACTGACGTGTCATAAACAGCGCTGCAGAAACAGGCACTTTAGTGAACTGGCACTTTCAAATGAGCTTGGCGCTTTGGCACCCATTGGCACTCAAAAATTTAAAATTTGAAGGAAAGTCATTAGTACCTAACTATTTAACAGCAAATTGAAAAGAGTAATCTTGTTTGATGTGAAATTATACTAGAAACTTGGGGCAACAGATTTATAAAAACCTAGCTACTGCGTAGAGTCAACAATAAAAATGGTAATTCAAATATGTTGGATTTTCACAAACTCACCACAGAGGTGTTGGGTGCTATTTCACTTTGTGGAGAAAGGCGGAAAGCTATAAGAACCTATATAACTATCCCTTGGCGCAAGACTTTGTCATTCTTTGTGGGTGCAAAAGCTATGTGTGTCGTGCAACTTAACTTGTTCATAATTAAATCCTGGCGTATATTGCATATTCTGAGCCTCAGCGATAGCAGGGAATAAAAGCATCAACACAGACGTATAACACTCTACAATTCTTGATATTCACGCTTGGTATACTCGTCACAAACAGCAGTGATTCGGAAGCAATAATCTTTTTTGAACCTTGGGAGTTGTTTATAGTTCGTGGTGTACCCAAAAAACTACTACTTTATACCTCAAACGCACACAAACTGTCGCATGCACCAAATATACCAAATTAAGGCCATTTAATCAAAAATGGTTGCATACTTTCAAGCTGATTGTTCTTACTATAGAAAAATTGAGCATTTTATTAAAAATTTGTGTGGTAAATGTTCAACCTAACCTATTTTTCTTCCAGCTTACACTGAAGCTAACTTGTTTCAAATGGAGCATGGAGGAATTTACAGTCCTACATTACTTGTGACAATTATTACTTACTGACTGGCTGTTGTTCAACCGCATTTCATAAGTAGCAAACAAAATTTATATCTCACCAGTTACCACCTATACCTAATGCCCACCAAATTGCGCTGATAAAATACTTTTAAATGCACTTTCTAAACACCAATCTCAGATTTGAAGCAATGACATTGCGTGCGAAGATATAATGACAGATAAGTCAGAAACCTGTCATCGGTGCCGTAGCACTGCACACAGTAATAATAATGACAGATTAATGTAATTAAACTGTAATTGAAGTATGCGGACGTGCGTTGAAAATGCGTGTCGTATTATTACGCAACATCCACTGGTATAGGGTTATAGTTATTCAAGAATGTTTCAGTGGTTATGGGTGGATGCAATAATTTAATTATTTATTTTGTTGCCTGTGCAAACAAATGGTTGAGAAACAGTGTGACAGTTGAATAAGAAATATGACGCTTACATGGTCCTTTTCAGGACGAGTTACAAGCAGGGCTATCGTCGTAGCAGTATTTGTATAGCTTTCTGTACGGATGTACTGCTGTATTGCACTCTCTCTTAAAATACTTCTTTTCTTAAAAGAGGCGTTTCTTGGATTAGAATTGTCCTAAATAATTCCTTAAATATTCACTAATCAATACATTTTGTAGGACATTATTATTAATCATTAAAAAAAAACTTTTTAATCATCTGAAAGACGGAAAAAGGCCTGTTTTGCAATATGAGAAATTGAGTTTATTCACTCCACTCCAAGTTGAAAGGCTTTGAATATTCCAAAGTTAAGGAAACCCGAAATTGGTCAACTCTGAACTTGCTCAACTCAGCGAAATAGGAAAGAAACTTTGGTATTTTATGTCTAAATTAAGATTTGTTTGGCGGTTTCGACAGTTAGCTAAGCAAATCACGTGACAAATGTAATTAAAATATTAATATGTAAAATATTGTATCATTACAATTACTTCTACTACTAATTATAAGAGCAGCTAAGGTGAAGGAGAGTAGGACAATTTAGTCTGTGAGAGACATGAATACAAGTTTCAAGATGTTACCACATGTTGGACTTGAAAAATGCGACGATCGTGACTTCATCTGCAAACAGTAGATACATAACAATTGGCGCGATTTATTGGCGCAGTGGCCTAGTGGTAGTGTGTTGGGCTACTAAGTGAGGGGTTCCCGGTTCGTATCCCGAAAGAACCAAATTTGTGCTGCGAATTGTCGCTAGTTGGCAGGTCACATAAAAAATATAAATTTCAAATCGACTTTAATTTGTATATGGATAGGTACTTCATAGAACGAAAATCATAGACAGCGCGAAATAAAAATCTAAAGTTGAATCTGACATATGGTGTCCAAATTTTGAATTTAATTGCGGTGTTGAAAAGTAACGTATTGAATAAGAATAACTTACAATTTAAAGTTTAATTATCGATTTTAAATCAACTCCGAAGTTAACCAACTTATATTTTTTAATTTTAAATTTGATTTATGTGTTAGTAGCACCATACATTGGGTGAGGTACTGCTTTGTACTGCTTTCTGTCAACTGCTAGTAGGTACTGCTGCATTTTTCCTTCAAACGACAGCCCTGGTTCCAAGCAAATTCGGTTAAAACAATATTCGTAACCGCTCAAGTTATGTTAGGTAGGAAACGTCAGCTGGCATACAAAAATTTGACGTAAGTACTGTGTAACCATTTGTTAACATTTGTTAGGATCTACAAAGATAGCGAGGAACTTAAGAAAGTTCATTTCTCTCTGACTGCACGACTGCGTTACACGAAACTTTTTCCTTCATTTCAAGTTTTTTTTTCTTTTTTCGTTATAGACAATTAAATAGTTATTTAAAAAATTGACAATTTCACTAAAAAAAATCGTAAAAAAATGCATTTACTTTGGACGTGTGCAAATATTAAATATTCGATAACAACATATTGCTCACTGTTATCGAAAGATTATAGACCTCTGTTTTTCCCTATACCTTGAGTCTGATAATAAATAATTTAATTCCACCCTTCTTCATTTCCGACGCGATGCAAGAATATCTTCACCAACTTAGGGTCAAATGCAGATGTGCTGTTTTTGCAAGTAAATTAATCTTCAAGGCATTTTTCGAGGACACACTCGTGCCAACAGGTAATTAATTCAAATTAGTTGTACGCCTCAGACGAGTAAATTGGAAAAAGGCAATTAGACTCTCGTGAAGACATCATTTGGATTTAAATTACCTCCTTAAAAAGCGATATAGCACGTGCCAGCCAACAGCAGCACGGCGCACATCCTCAAACATTGCAGGCGCCAAATGAATATATACGACCAACAAGTCCTCCGCACACATTCCTATCCCATTACCAGCAAAAGAGAAGACTTATCGATTTTTCCTTGACTGAACTTGTCCCATATACTTTTTCGCAAACAGAAAAAAAAACGAAATCATTGTTTATGTATCCTTGGCGTCCGTCAGTCTGGCGATTCGCAAGTGTTTATCGATCTGTTTGCTCCAAAAGCATCCTTCTATCCGCATAGATACTCGGCGTCGATATCCACTCCTGCTAGAGGAAAGTGATTCAGAAAATTGTTATGGTTTACCAGTTTACCAGTTTACCTGGATTAGAGCGGAGTATTGTGGCGTCGAAAAGTTGCAAAAGTGTGAATGAATTTGCATTTAATGTAGAGTTGCCGCGTGACTGGTACTTTGAGCAAACGAATGGGAGTATCTTACATAAGGGGGACTATGTCGGGGTAGGGTGTTAGAGTGGCCCTTAAATACTCCCACTGTATTGCAATTCCACTCTTGTAGCATTTTTTGGAATCCTCTTGGCGGTAGGTAACTCTGTACTATTCACACGTCCGGAGGTATTTCCAATCCACTGAATCCCAAGTACCTTGATGGGTACTTCTGTTCGATTGTTAAATTTTCCGGTAGACCAAAGCCGTTTACGATTCACTGAATCCGCTCAACCGATATAAGCGAACCTCAAGAAAATCGAAAATTTATGAAGAGTGCTCGTCAATTTGCGACAGCAATGAAAGGACCAGTTCTGTGGTAGGGATGGGTGACTGTCCCAGTACAACTGTTAAGGGGATGGGATGAGGTTTTTCCATTTATTCTTCCAAGGGCAGACTATACCACTGGATTATGAAGAGCACGTTGTTTAGCTAAGCGTTTTAGTTTTTTGTGTGATTGTATAAATCATCAATTGTCGATTACGCAACGAAATTTGAATAGTTGGACGATAATCATGAAAATGGGAGTGATTGGTAAAAGAACTCATTTTATTGGAAGATACATTCGATTTTAGTTGATTTTACGCTCGAAAGATCCAGTTATAATATAAAACATGTTTATGGCGTTGCCTGGTATTGAATATTCCGCCACTAGGCTTTGCTTTTCTACGTCACATACTGAGAAATACCTGCGTCGCAATATAAGAGTTCTATTCCGACACGCTGCGCTGTACGATTTATCAACAGAAAAAAAGAAAAAAAGCTACAAGATCTTCCTGCAGGACATAAATTTCGCGTTCACAATTTATTTCAGTGTTCAACTTGGCTAGAAAAATCCTAGTATTGATGGATAAAATGCCAGCGGCTTATAATACGTCAACCTAACTTGTAGGGGGTTGTTCGTGTACTGGACATATTGAATTTCGAATCTCTTTGTTCTGCTTTTCTATGTTCAGTTCATTTCTATTGTACGAAACCATAGTAGGCGAGGATTTTATAACAGATTGCAGAACAAAGGGTAGCATGTTTTTGTTCTGCTACCTGATTTTGTTTTCTGTTGGAAGTCACAGTGGTAATTGCACTGAACACACACAATGCATATTCAATTACAAATTATTAGCGTTAACAATAATCGAGAGTTAAGTAATGTGGCCTTTCACTGCGGAAGAGGAAGAATGTGGGTATTCTTTCAATTCGTATAGAACATTGTCATTCATAGGTATACCATGAGACGATATCTTGTTAAACAACAGGAAAACATGTGTGAAACAAAATAGTCATCCAGAAGACAGTAGAGCGGTGCGTCGGGAGTCCAAATGTTGATCACGTTCTGAAAGAAATATGATCTATCCGAGCTCTGGCTGAAACACTGTTGAGAATGAGCCCGTCCTTTACCACAAATGAAATATTTTTTGTTTTGCCACCCCTATCATCGAAAGGGTAACAACAACTCACGTTCCTAATCATTCAGCACCCGATTGTGATTAATCTTTTCATCGCATAAGCGCACGAGCGACAGCCGATCAATTCATTTCCCATTAGGCAACAAAAAAAAATCACCAAAAAAATACCAAATCCAGGTACTTTCTACCCAAAAATGG
Organism: Cheilosia pagana; assembly: GCA_936431705.1. Classification (NCBI taxonomy): domain Eukaryota; kingdom Metazoa; phylum Arthropoda; class Insecta; order Diptera; family Syrphidae; genus Cheilosia; species Cheilosia pagana. The sequence goes on along the minus strand of OW386170.1, from coordinate 50,424,691 downwards.
AGGAAAAAAAGGAAAAACAAATAATCTAGATTTGATTGGTTCTATTGTTACGAATGGCAGATTCTTTATTATGAAACTTCACGGTAAATTGATTTCATACAATCGCATTAATCGCGAGGAGACATGGGTGCACGCGCCAAAGGATTACTTTCAGTTTCGACAGCAGGCGCACTCATTTGGACATCCCGTTGACAGGGTCAAAATATCTACGGAAGGGGGTGACTTATTGACAGCTGTGTGTGCGCTACGCTGGGAATACGCACAAAAATGGTAAAACTAACCAAAAAGGCGATACAGATATTCCATTCCCGCAGTGCTGTGGAATTTCGAAATTAAAATTGTGTAATAGGCTTTGGGTTTGTCCATAAGCCGATTATCCATTTCATGTAATACACAATGCAAACACAATGCGCACTGCATGCTGGACTGGACATGCGCTGACCATGTACACATGACCATCGGGATCACCCCACCACACAAAGGTACGCGCCTATCCTCTCACAAAAGGGTCTAATTGAATATGAGCCCACTGTGCCGCTCTCTGGAACAGAACATGAAATGTGTATAATTACTGCCATTGTGGTGATCAGTTGTTGGGAAGTTTGCGTGACATTGACGTGAAATTCAAAACCAAACTGCACGCGATAATGGTCTGGAATTCTGAGTGAGATATATCGGATCGTTCCATATGAATTTTGAATATTTGCCAAGGGTTGACAGTCGCAAGCGGTCAATGGGAAGACCGTCTAATAAATACTATTCCTTAATTAGACGAGAAAGGAACGGAAGTGAACTATATTCTCATTGTTAGGTAGGTCGTAGTAAGTCCCTTCAGTTTCAAATTGGCTATTCTTTTGAAATAGTCTTTGGGAAAAGGACGACCGTTGTAAGGAATATGAACAAGTCCTATTTCGCTACACATTCCTTCCAAGAGTAACAATAACCGCCGTAGGAATTACGTACGAACGGCATTTTGTGAATACCAAACCTATTTTAAAATTGGAATTGAATGTTGTTAAGTACGTACTCCTCTATCAGAAACGACGTTAGTCATGCGGCCTTTTTTATATCATGTAACAAGATACAAAAGCATGTTACACGTCACCCGGAGCACGATCTTTTAAATTTTTTTTTGTCGAACATGAACGTGGATATGGCTTTCTGACTCACTGATTGACGTGCACCAGGAACTGCATTACCCATTCAAATGTACTGCAGCTGCGATAAATCATTTGTTCTAATTTTGTCATCAAAAATGTTATGGATAACTGCGAGGTCTGCAACGACGACAACGAGTGACACGTGCTTGCTGCGGGGTCAGTTTTTTAATAATCTATTTTCGATTCGGATATCATGCATATTTGACATGGGACATGACCTATCCCGATGTCAATGAATACATTTCATAGGCAGGACGAAAAAGTCACATCTGCTATTTTTTTTTTCGTTAGACAGGGCGTGACTTTATTTGGCAGTCTGTGCTACTCTCCAAGATCAATATTATTTTAAATTTGCAAATTCCACGCTCTGAATATGCAATTTGCTATTTCATTTCAATTTAGTCATGGTGAAACGGTTCGACTGGTTCTATTGGTTTGGGATTAAATTTGAGAACAGTAATTACGATACCCCTTGGATTTGGCTCTGACGAACGCGAACTTTCCAAATTTAAATCTATCCCTACAGATACTATATAGGGTTGTTCTACATATTTGGAAAATTCGCAAACTCTCGCCGAACAGAGGGCTATTTGTTTTGTATATCTACCCTTTTGTGAGGGGCGGCACAAAGGCGCACATGCTAATGAACCGTAATGATTTGATTGTTTATAATTTGCGTAATATTTACGCATGACTGTGGTATTAGGGGTTGTAGCATTAGAAAAATGAAATATGATTAGACCTGGTAGCTTGCAGTGTATTTTTTGAATTTTTTCTAACTCGCAGTCTTTCATGGTAATGGATTTGAAATAAAATAAACTTCCAGTTCACCCATTTGCAGGTTAACTATACAAGAAATTCATCAAATAGATCTTCGAAAACACGCACAAGACGAAGACAGAGGGCAGTATATTGTGACAAAGTTTTTGTTATATCCATAAGTAGGGCGAGGAGGTTCTGACACGTTAAAAGATATTGTCAAAAGTAGGTACATCCGTTTACATACAAAACTATATATATGTAAATTTTAGTTTATTAAGGTTTAGTCTATTACAAAAACAACTTTAGCGCTAAATTATTAACCATCTCAGAGTTTTTGATGAGTTTCTAAATAAGGAAAAAGTGACAGAACCTCCTAGTTTGTAGGAGGTTCCGACTTTTAAGATGGAGGTTTCAACATACTATAGGAGGTTATGTCAATCAAAAAATTTTCAGACTAAAATTTAAAAAAAAAACAGATACCTAAGCTTTTTTGGTGCATTTTATTTAATAAAAATAGTAGTAAACAAAAAAAAGGTCTTTTTTTAATTAAAATAAATAAACTTAAATAAAATTTAGTTGCAATTCATTTTAGGTTTTTTTAAATAAGTATTTAACTTTTTATCATTAAAATAGCAGTAAATGAACAATTATAATAAATTACCGCACATCAAAATTACCAAAATCAAGATCAAAACAAATTTTATTTTTGGACCTGGATGTTCCCGGCAGGTTTTAACCTCCTAAGCGAAACGTGTCGAAACCTCCTTTAATGCATGCATTATATTTACGCTTTAAAAAAGTTTATTATTTTGTATTTACGTAAAAGGGCGTCAACTAATAAAAACACTATTAATCTGTTTGTTTAATTTTTGTATTGTTAAAACAAAAAAAGATATAGCTTAAGAATTCACTGAAAAAATGTACATGCCCACTTACCAAAAATCAAAACACGACTGAACTTGTTACGCGCTGATCAGAAACTGAACTCAATAAAGGAAAAAGTAAAGGTACATTTAGGCTGTGGACATAAGAAATTATCATATCTGTCATATTTAAAGGAAGTGAAAAATTTGAGTTTGATGAAACCTCCTACATGTCGAAACCTCCTCGCCTTACCTACTGATATATTATTTTTGTACAATCAACAATATTTGCTGTTGAATTAACATACAAATACGATAACTAAATTCACAAACAACTTCGATTTTGTTTATCTGAAAAAGAGATAAGTACAAAATTTATAAATTTTATTTTAAAAGCAACAATTAATTGTTGATTCGACAAAACAGAATTGACAAAACCCTTTTGAAAAATTAACAAAGTTTTGATTAACAAATTATTTTTGTACTCACCAGAAACCATTTTTGTTAACACAACAGTATTTTTTGTTTTCACAACAAACTTAAAAATATCTTGTCAATCTGATAGAAACATTTTGTTGGACGTATATTGACAAAAAAAAAAACTGTTGAATCAAGCCTCATTTTTATCAAATATACCAAGGTTTTATTTTCAGTGAGTTAAGGAAAACGGAAAAAGCTTATATACTTTAATAGTACCGATCGAAAGATGGGAGACATAAAATCAGAAGAGAATCGTACATGCTGCTAGTTGGCCTACTTTAATTTCCTTTGTACATGAAAAGGGGGAAAAGTGGTAGGCAATCCAATCTGTCCGAGTGCAATGCTAATTATTTAGAGTTACTCCATTCAGCAGTGCGTGTCCACATATATACGACTTTGAAACGGTACGATATATTCCATAATAAAAGACTTACGCAACCTATCGTGCACATTGAACTCACGTCGAAGTTAATCAGATTTATCGATTGCAACAGAACAGATAATTTAAGCCAACTAATGGAAAAGTGCATGTTATGCGGAAAACTATGGTTTTACTGTAACCTCTTCGTATTCTCTTTTACCCGTAGTTGATGTCTCATGGTATTGATCAGAAAAACGGTTTGTGCAGATCACAATTGCAATGGTGTGTGAAACTTGACCAAACTGTTTATATCTCGAGAGAGTTCTATTCACGCTCCTGTCTTACTTATATGTGTTTTACCAAATTAAAGACGATTATTCTTTGTCTTAAAACGAAAAGGAGGTATCCATCCCTTATAAATGCATTAGAAATTGAAGCTGATTTAAAAATTCTCCATAAACCTTAAGGACAATGCATTCTTTTATATGCTACAAACAAGTCATGTGTAAAATCATTTGTGTATAGTCTACTATGCAACAGAACATAAATATTATTCATGGTAGGTACAGCCTGCTTTCATATAAATTTAGAGTCACAGATGCAAAGCGTATAAATAACACAACAATATGTCAGAAGGATCTATGAGCTGTCTATGAATGCGTTCGGTAATAAAGAAATCCACCCCCATAGGAGCTCTGACATCAAACATCTGTGAAACGGTGACATGCAATTGCTACAGTCGATGGCATCATAACAGAGTGAGACAAAAAATCCCTTTCAGTCTGAGAGAAGAAAAGGTTTCAGGTTTTATTTATGTAGTTACAGCCAAGCGTCGCGTCGATGGGTATTTGCCAATCAGTGCATCCAGCAATCTATTTACATAACCCTACTGGAGGCACGCGTCTGACTCTTTGAGGCCTTTCAACAGCCTTCCCTTTTGTTCCACCTCTCAAACATAATTGAGTCTGAGAGGGGGATGCAAATTTTGTACACTTTTTCTATCAATTTCAGTTCACATCTAATGGAAGGGCTTAATTCGAAATAAGGACGCAGTCGATAAAGTATGAGGCGACAAAGTTGGTATCGATTTCCTCCAGACACACGCTTCCTTACAAAAACGAACAACTTTGCTACTCGTTGGCATTCTATGCGCTTTCGGATAAAACTTTTCTGATTTATGTATTATGTATCATGTGTCGAAAAATCAATCATCTCTGGCTAATTATTAATGATGTTCTCATCGACACACACAGCCGACAGACGGAATTACTAAGGGGATTTAACTTCCCTGTAGAGTTGCTTCTTATTTTGCTTTGCTTTGCTTGTTGGGCAGGATTTTGGTACTCCCTCCCTTTGAATTGGTCTTTTAAGGTCGCCATCAATAGGTAGAAGAGTAATGCCAACTCAGTGATGCCTTTTAGTCATAATTTCGATGTTTGAGGAATAATTTTTGCAATAATTTCATTTAAATATGTAAATCTTTTAGGCATCACTACTTTTCATTTACAACTGTGCATCAAAATGCGAAATAAAATTGGAAATGGGGATGTCCAATTCACTGTGGTATGCAAATGCATTACAGTTTATTTTCGTCGTTAAACAATAAATTTGGAAAGACATTTTGTAATGGATTATTTTGAAAAGCGAGTTTAAGTTCAATTGATCATGAGGAGTTTGGTGCAGGTTCATCGACCATGCGCTGTCGACGGCAAAGGAAATTAGATATATACGAAAAAGTGGGAACAAAATCCTCTGTTAGCTTCGTGGATTAAAAAAGTTGTAACTACCTATCGATAGGCCGAAAATTTATGAAAAAATCGCAGACCAAAATTAGAACAAATCAGATGCCTGCTTTAAAATTGATAGCCGCTGGAAAAAGAGATGCCAATTCTTTAAAAAATATTTAAAAATGTTCTGTAAAGAGTTTAATAAATTGCAGGAGTAATTATACCATTTGTAATACTTTTCAATTAGCTATACAAAGTTTGGCAAAGTTTTCCAAAAAACATATGAGGAACGGTCCTTAATTTAAGCGACAAATGTTGTTTCCCTTTCCACAAAATTTAAATAGCCTTTCGTATTACACAATACTTTGTAGATTCGGTAGCGAAAATGTTCACTTAAGTTTAATTTTACAATGAATATGTTTGCCCACCCCTCTGTTGTCTGTAGATCGCAGTGCTGATGGTTAGGATCTTAAGGCAGGTTCTGCCCTTTGCGCCTTGAATAAAGTCTTTTCTGGCTGTTAATGTTTCAAAACTGCCCATGCTTCATTATAATTTCCAACATCGATCGATAAATGCTGTAGAAGACGATCAGCTTCACCAGTGATGCTCGATTTCAAATAATGAAACTTCTGAATTCCGGACATTGCAGAGTTATTGTGGATCAGTGACAAGAATGTGTCATGAAATGATCTCCAGTGAATTGAAAATTGAAGCCGAACATCGGAATTCTCACTTCTTTGTTCTGTACTTGTGTTCTTACAGATCTTGTCGAGGCGATTCATCAAGCTCGTCCTATAAGATACGTATACGTTTCCGTTTGCTTTTACAAAGATCGATTCATCGGTGGAAATTTGCCACAACATTTACGTGATTTATTTGAGGTTTCCCAACAATCGTTGGAGTTTATGATTTGTTGACTGAAATTAAGCAAATATTTATGACCTGGCAAAAAAAAGAAGAAGATGGAAGCCCTAAAAATATTCATATCTATTGATTTTAGTGTCAGTTCACACCACCCCTTTGATTAAATGAAAAAAAAATAAATCAGTGCTCTGTTTGTTTGTATACAAGAAATATATTCCTCAATAAATTACTGGATGCATTTCAGGAACAATAGCAATTTCCTAATGAAAAATGAATTATTGTGCCTGTGCGAATAAGAATTGCTAAGTCGTTACTGTGACAAATATCATTCGCAAAGAGTATGGCAAAAGATACAAGAGATTCAAAGAAAAGGGTTGCAAAAAGAAAGCGTTCTCATGAGGGGTAGCTGTTGCGGTGGACTGATGAATGGCGCTATAATTACATAAATTTGTTTATTTTTATACGAGTGAGCGGCGCCGCACCATGTGTGTTTTTCTATTCACAAAAGTCGTTGGTTTTTCCTTTTCTTATCGCTTTTCTATAGGTAGGTACTTTCTTTTATTTTAATGCATAAATATTCAAAAGGATCAATAGGAATATGTTGTAAACGCTTTGTAACCCGCTGAGGTAACGCCGCGAGTTCTTGAAAAGTCCCCTTCAATTTGCCTTCTATTTATTTTCTAAAAATGTCAAGTGATTTTGAAACTATGGGAAAATCAATTGTGTACACATTAATCAGTAAAAATGGAACCGACATTGACAACACTAAAATATATGTGGATTCTTAACCTCATTTTCAGGGTGTAAACAGAAAATGTAAAAAAATTCCAATCTAAGAAAAACCTCTTTCTTTTTAATACAAAACAAAAGTAACGCCGATGACAACAAGCTATGCTCAGTATGGCAACACTGCCATTGCAATGTCCAACGAAATGCTGTTAAATATAGATTCTATATACAACTTCCTGTGTGACGGTGAGTTGTGACTTCTGACTCACGGTGGTAATTTATGCATGACGCGCAGACACGACAATTTACGCAAATAAACGTAGACACTCTGACTACAAGAATAACCATCAATAAAACCGATTGAAATGTCTTCGCGAAGGAATTCGCAAATACCTTCACTGAGGTTATGGATTGGCTAAGTTATGTGTAGGATGTTGGAATGAGCACAATCCTATAATCTACACTTGAAAAGAGTTAACAATACAAACATCCCTGGTTTAAAATCTGACCTAATTAATTTATGCAAGGATTGGGCAATGGATTACACTTTTTTTTATAAAATAAAATCGTTTCGGGTCGAGAGGTATTATAAAAGAGACCCACCCTTAAAAACACACAATGGGACAGAGAAGAAAGATTGGGTGTTGCTATTGCTATATACCTTTTTGTGACAGAGACTGTAGGCAGAATCTTTGCTCTATATCTAATGTCATAATCCATACGTCATATTACTAAATTGAAAAGGAAACCTTTTTGTCCTTTCATTTTCAACACACCTTCGCAGGAATGAAAATGGTTGCTGATTTATTTATTTTCTAACAAAAAGCAGAAGTAGGGAAGTAAAAATAAAACCACAACATCAAATAAATATATAGAGCGGTCCACGAAGGACTTGCGATGACGTTTTGCCTTTTTAAAAACCAACGTCATTTGGGTACAAATAAAATTCATACGCTGTGATGAAGTGACGGCTAATAGGGGAAATTTCAAACGCCGAAAGGAAGCCAACAAAAATATCTGCAAACGGAATAGTTTCTTTATGATTTTGCGAAATTGAATATTATTGCGTAAATTGTCTAAAAAATGAATAAAGGCTTTAACTTAATGTTTGATACGCGATCTTTGTGAATTTTAATCACAATCACAATTATGTAGGTATATTTAAAAAGAATTGAATTCAGCGTGAGCAACACGTTTGTGAAAAACGAAATACCATTAAGTACGTTACCTGCCTAATAAAAAAATAATTAAAAACCGATGCTAATTTCATCGATGTAAGTTTTACAATTGCTTTTATGTTGTACATCAGATATCCCAAATTTTATGGCCCACAGATGAGTAGTGAGTTGTGATTACACTAAGAAAGGTTAGAATGATTTCAAACGTGCCAAATAGTATCTAAACGAAAAGAGAAAAATTAAAACGTTAGCTATAAAGAAAGTGGAGTAAATAAAATTGAATAATTAATCGGACTAAATATAATATACCATCAAAAGCAGGTTTCTCCGCAATATCTTTAGCTGTGAGATATTCAATTTAAAACGTGACAATTTTTTATTCCAGACTCATTTAATCAGACACTCATCATCAGCAGCGTTTTATAAGCTTTAATGCTTTCTTTAAATTTCTAATATTTATTATTTGGCAATTACAAATTTGTTTGTAATGCATTTATTTATTTACCGCAATATGTTATGTTTATGTTATACTAGTACCGCCCGTGGTCGAAATTCGACCAATTTTGTCTGTAGATATAGTAACGAAAGCCAACTTGTTTTTTACATAATTTATTTATTATTTATTTTAATTTACTTATATGCTAAATCTTAATTCATATACCTTTCCGCTATGAAAAAAATAATTTAAAAGGGCAAAACATGAATGTTCGTTTCCATAGTAACACCTCGCAGATAACTCTGCAATGCCCCTGAAATAAGATTTTATGATTGCTTACTTTTAGAGGTAATTAAATTGCACACCTTTATGGGTTAATGAGACTCTCCAACAGGTTCTAATCTAAGATGATTAAATTCGTTACTATGGAAACATGACGGCGACAAATTGAATGCCTTCGATTAACTGTTAAGCAATTTGTATGGGAAATTCTTTCTACTGTTTCTGCACATCTATGGCACAGTACCTTTCGAATGATATAAGTTTCATTCTCCTCATTTCATGATAAATACTTAAAAAGTGCACGGAAACTTTTGATGTTTACGTATTAATATAAAGATATTTAAAAAAAAAAGATTTGTATTCCCCGATTGTGTTATCATAATAAATTTACACCAGGTGCTTTCCAGCACGACCAAAAGAAGGGTAAAGACTCACATTACACGAATGTTTCTATATCTATGACAAGGACAACACACTTTTGTACTTTTGTTCGGTATACGGTATACCGAATAGTGTGGGAAGAATAATACCGCACTTGACCCAATGGAAAGCCGCGTTTGCTTTCATATTTTACTTACTGTGGATACAATGACGTGAAATGTTTTGTGAGGATACGAACCAAAGTGTTTGAAAGTACCTAACAATAAAACACAAAACACAGGGAATAAAAGAGTGATGCACACAAAAATGAAGGAGATTACTTTTTTATTTGCCCCATAAGAAAACAAATTTTGTTTTTTATACCCGTAATGGATGTTACTGTAAAATGCTATAGATGAAGTACAGTACAATTTATTCAAGGGTTGAATATACCTACAATCTATATTTGAACTATGGGTAGGTAGAGGTACGTAAAGTATAACACATTTAATATGAATTGTTTCCTGTGATGAGCGCAAACGATGATTAACAAAGGTGCGACAAAAACAATATTTGCATATTCGCTTCAATTAGTTGATTACCCTCTTTTGGACTATTCAAATTCAGTCGACACTTTACATCCGTGTTGGACCAGTTCAATCTCCCTAGAGATATAAATTTGGGTGATATAAATCCCTTTTTTTTTTTTAAATAAATGACAAAAAATACAAAAAAAAAAGATTAAACTAAAACCTACCTTCATATTTATGGTAAAAAAACATGTGCATGAATATTTAAATAATTTATTGTAGGTTGCCTTTACAGGACTCTGCTGCCAAAATATTGAAAATTTCAACAATGTCAACTGATTTGCGGTGTAGAAATGGACTGTATTTTGGAAATGACAATTCAGGGTGGTATAGCTATATATATCAGGTCCCAGTAGAAGACTCTTTCCGTACATATTTCGTATGATAAATCATTATAAAGGGTTTTCCAATAAGAGGTGTCATTTTGATATTCAAAGAAAAATGTCATTTTTTGACATAAATGATCGGATGTTTATTTCATAAAAAAGAGGAAGGTATGCCGTTAATAATGAAAAACAACATCAGGCAAATGGCCACCACACAAAATCGCAAAGTGGCTGCCCTATGTCCTCGATAGACTCACGAATTCCATCTTTGAGGTCTTGAATCGACGCTGGGCTGTTGGCGTAGACCTTATCTTTCACGTGGACCCAAAGGAAGAAGTCGCAAGGTGTTAAATCACAAGATCTCGGTGGCCAATTGTGATCACCTCTTCGAGAGATAACACGGTCCGGAAACTTTTTCCGTAAAAGATCAATGGATTCGTTGCTTGTGTGGCACGTAATGTCGTCTTGTTGAAAGTAAACGTTGTCCAGATCAATACCATCCAACTCCGGCCATAAAAAATCATTAATCAGCATTAATTTTCAAAAAAAGTAAGGTCCAATGACCCCGCCGGACCATAAACCGCACCAAAAAGTCATACGTTGAGGATGGAGAGGCTTCTCAACAATAACTCTTGGGTTTTCCGAGCCCCAGATGCGACAATTTTGCTTGTTGACATAGCCATCGCGGTGCTTCACGACGACCCAAAAATGCTTAAGTTTTGCGAACTGTGAGTGTGACTGCAAAATTTTCACCATTTTTGCAGTCAATTTTTATAATTCCAATGCGTTGTTGAAGCGTGTATCGTTCCATTTTTAGTAATGGCGTAGTTTCTACTTGTCAAATGTCAAAAAATAACAGCTTCAAAAGTGACAGCTACCGAAATAGCGGGCTATTCAAAATAACACCTCTTATTGGAAAACCCTTTTTATGATGTTTATTAAATCAAATAATCATTACATTTTTTTTTGGTCAACAAATTTTTAATGCTGCCACAATATAAGTTGGGTGTCATTTAACCCCAAGAGAGCATCTTAATATTTGTGACTTCTCAACTTAAATTTATTTGTCAGAGGTTCATAATCACCGGCTACACTGCTACAGCTGACATCTTTTTTTTCCGCTGCCGTATTGTTTATTAGATTTGATAAGTAGCGATGGGGCCATGGGAGGTATGGCATGACAGGGAAAACTACTGTCGCTTCACAATAACGGACAGTCTAGACGCTGCCTATGGGTGGATGCAGTTTATTCGAATTGAAATACATTTCCCAACTTTACATACATCCAACTGTCGCAAGAGATTGTCTGTTTAATGCTCTTAACAACATCTATTCTTTGTTCAGTGCGAATGTTTTAACTCCCTCTTGATTCTGTGGGACAAAAAACCACAAGGCACATAAATGAAAACATCATAAATTCCTTCCCTCTAGACCCAGCGCGTATGCGTAAGGACATAATACAATATAAATTGCTGCGAAGCATAAAAATACTTTGTTCTTCGCATCACTTTAGATTATACTTTCCCTACAAACAAACAAACAAACAGACGAAACAAATTTGTCTTTATTCTGATTTACATTCCCTATACTCGTATAGGACTAGATTTCAAATGCATGCTGCATACCCTACGCATACAAACGTCCTCCATCAGAAGTATCCACATGAGGGGAACGACGGAAACAATTTTAAAAAAATTCTTTTTTAATTATTCATTCTTAACTTACTGCAGGCCAGGGCACAACATACTTATGCAAGCTCGGCAGTCTTTTCTGTTCCTTCACTCCACATACATCTATTAAAAAGGACTTTCCCATTATGATATCCTGCCTACTCTTGCAACGTAGCAGTGCAGACATCAGAGCGGTAACTGCAAGTGCATACCATATATGCTGTATTTGTGCAGGAGTTTAACGCACTTTGCTGGATACTTGAGTTGCATTTCGTCTGAGTTGTGCATAATAAAGAGGGGCGACATACTCACATCACATATCCTGCCATAAGTATACCCCAGTGTAGGTATTGTTTGCAACTCGGTGGATATTAAATTGTACAAGTCTGCAAAGTCAGGGATATTGATTTTAGACATACTGTAACCGTTTGTTATACCAATCAATCAGAAGGACTTTGGGATTAATGTCCTGTAGGAATTGAAGGCAATCTATCTGTAATTTGTAACCACTGTGAAATTTAGTCGGCTCTAGATAAAAAATTAGCATCCCTTGCTAAAATGAGCAACCCCTAGAGAAAAAAACCATAACAGTTTCGTACACAGGCATGATTTAGTGATCTTTTATGCAAATTTGTTAAGGAAACGTTTACCTTCGTAAAGGAGAAGGATTTGCATGAATATGTAAAATGTACATTCATTATCATTCGATGTGAAAAATGCCCTCGGTAGGACTACTCATTGATCAGATGGAAATGGATTAACTGCCATTGACCATTGGACGTGCAAATTGTTCTCTTTAATGTGTAACTGTTGTGTATTTGATGTTTGGACAGAGCCCCGGAAGCATCGATTTTATTCTGGACATGCAAATTTTAAAAATTTTTCTATTTTACCAATCATGGATAAAGAGTTTTATCGTTTTTAGTGGTTTTCGCGATGAATTTGAAGTTGAATTTGGTTTTTAGTTTAACTTAAGCTGTCTACTCTTAAACTCAAAAGATAAATAACATGTACAGACTCCTTAAATTTTATAAAAATAATTTTGTTGAGGCCGCTTTTAACCTTCCATCTTACTATTTTTGAGTTTAAGTGCAGGAGTAGTCTCAAATATTATTCTGGGAAGTACTGACTGCACATCAAAAATTGATTCATAAATAGTTTTGCAGTATTCAGTGAAATAAAAATATTAAGCCCATTGAGCATTGTCCGAGAGTTCCGTCCTTTCCTTAGGAAGAAGGATAACCATTTTAATGGCACAATTTATGACAAGACATGGAAATATTTTAGCAAACACCTACTGGACGTAGAAAGTTGATATTATGAACAAACTGTCAGTAATCATTCATCCAATCTTAAGCTTATGACTAAAATACAAAGACTACGATGTACAGGAACAACCAGCGCAATAAGGACAACACCTACTTCTGGACTAGAGGCAATCCCCCAACTTATTACCAATAGACCTATTCATGCAAGAATCTGCAGACAAAAATGCCCTAAGAAGTGCGGGACACGCGCTGATTTTAGATATTTCCGTGGCGAATACTGTCACCTCTGACAACACGTTTCCCCACATGGACTTTGATATATCATTCTCTTGCTATTTCCCCAGCAGAGACGAATGGGACAGATATGAACCCACAAAAAGGAAATCAATTTCCATCTACACGGATGGATAGAAAATGAACTGTGGAACCGGTGCCGGAATTTTCTGCAACGAATTGGACATACACCGATCAGTTAGACTGCCGGATCATAGCAGTGTGTTCCAAGCAGAAGTTCTGGCAACCGCCGAAGTCAATGTTGGCAATACCAAAGGACGATGTTACCATATTTATCGAGAGTCAGACCGATATAAAAGCAATTTTTTACTATTGAAATAAAGTCAAAGCTAGTTCGCCGCTGCCGCGAATAGCCTAAGGTTCTCTGCTCGCAGCATACCACTCATTTTCCTGGACACAGGAACAAAACCGGCAACGAAATGGCTGATGAACTGGCCAGAAATGGATCTGTAATGGATCAAGAGCGGGCGCTTCAGCCGATTAAAACGCCCCTCTGCAATCTCCGAGAGAGAGTGGAAAATAAGACCCGTATGAAAGTCAATAAAAGGTGGAAAGAATTAAATTACTGCGAAATTTCATGAAAGCTTTAGTCAGAATATAGTATGAGTCGGATAGAACGGCCCTAACAGGTAACAACTTTCGAAGGAACCATATAATGACGATATATACATTGGATGCGGTGATAAGGATGAGGACACACCTCACTTCCTCTGTCTATGCCCTAGTCTCTGTCACTTGAGGAATAGAACGCTTGGAAGTTACTATTTCCATGATATAGAAGAACTCTCTGATGTCTTACTTTACCAATCTTTACAGGTTCATAAATACATCGGGATGGCTGGACAAGGTCGAGTAGCTGCAAGAGGGAAGACATTTTCATAGCTAGCAAGTAGCAACATCGGACAATACCCCAGCAAGGGCATCACAATGGGTCCACATGGACCCATTTACCTAACCTAATCAGTTTTTCTTGGAACTAGATTCATCGACTAGCCATTTATAGACGCGTCAACTTGAAAAACTTTTCGTGTAACCGATCTAGGTCAATAAAAACTGAGGTGCATCGAGTCAGCCACCTATCAGACTTCCTAATCTAGGAACTTAAACATCTCTTACTAAATTGTATGTATTATTTGACAGACCCTTGATGCATTAGAATAACTTCTTTAAACTTCCTAAACATACAACAAGCATTTTTTTTAATTTATCTCAAAGTTTCGTCTCACATTTCAACAAATTTGTTACTGTCATTTACGATTTATACATAATTTTCGCATTTGTCAAATCTAATTCATTTTTAATTCGTACTTTATTCCATAAACTATTGATTGATGTGCGTTCAATTAAAAAATTCAAAGTGATGGTGATTGAAATATCGAGAGAGCACCCCGTCAATATTGATATTTAAATTTGCATCCTCAGTTCGAAACACTCAATACGAATAAAATCCCAGATGGTATCCCTCAAAGTACTTGAATCAAATATTGTCAAACACTAGACAAACACGCATAACCCACTCAGGTAAACGTTGGCATAAATTATTTTTACAACCCGAGGTACGAGTAAAGCCACATTGTCTGTCTGCTCCTGCACATTAGGCAGATGAGTCCGAAAAAAAAGTCTCAGGTTGCTCATTTGCATACTTTGTATCAGATTGAAACACCCTGTTAGCACGAGCCCACTTCCGATCGGGGAACCGACATTTTGTTTTCTTTCTGAGGGCCGCTCTTAATCGCTGACAATTAATTATGCGTTTTGAAAAATGATCCATATAACGGCGTGACAAATTTTACGCGAACCCATTCGGAGAGCTAAAAATGCATGTCATGCATTAAAAGGATAGCAAGCCCATCCGAGTGTCACACATCCTTTTTCCGCAACAACAATCCATCAAAACTAGATTTTTCAAGTTGCCTCTGTCAGGGGAATGTTGCACGCCACTCAGCCTGGCTGGTGGCGGTGGGTCACAATTTGAACTGTTTTCTGTTGCTGTCACGTCAAATTGCAGAGGCACATGTCAAAGTTTTACATTTACGCCTATCTATTGCAACCCCTTTTCTATGTTACATTTCCCCCATGCCATGCAATCGGGATATGCGTCGTTACACTTATTTGTATCAAAAGCGATTTTGTATTTTTTGGAATTATTTAAAGTGTAACGTGACGTGTGTCTTCAATCTAGTTGGTGGAGTGTTTTCTACATCACGTGCGTGTACTACTATTTCACGTAGCAGATGCAATAATGCGCAGTGACACATCTCACCTGCCAAGTGGTCTATAAATCGCAAAGCGATGATATTTTCACCATTGTTTCAATTTCAGTTGACCGCAACTACAGGTGTTTAAGTCAAAATGCTCCTCAAAATAGTACTTACAAACACCATATCATTATGTATCCCCCTTAACAATATATATTTTACTGTCACCGCATAGAGGGCACTTCAAATGTTAAGAATGACGAATCTATGCCTACCATATTTTCGCAAACTTTTGTTCCATCGTTCTCTTCTTTTATAAACCATCATAGAGGTAAGACCTATTTGTCCTTAGAAATAAACCACATTATCATTTTCATATGACTAATTGCTGCGTTTTTTTTATTCTTTGACACGCCATCATACTGAGGGATCATTTTGCATCCCAACATTTGGTCCTTCGAGCCGGATAATTTAATAAGAGAGAGTACGAGAAGACAAAATTTCCTTTTATTCTGCACGCACTCAACCTCATCCACGTGTTTCCCAACCATCACAATTATCCCAACCATCACAATTAATACATCGATCTTATCAGCATCATCATACCAGACTACTCATCGGAATAGAATCCACCCAAGGTCAAGAGATCCAACGGCAGCCACAATCAGAGATTCAACATCAGTCCATTGCGCTAAACATTTGGCCGCTTAACATTATCAACGAAAAATCCGCTATCCCAGATTCATCGCTCGGTCTCGCATTTGCTACATCAGACAAGCTGATTGAAATTGAAACCAGTTACACAGAAATTCTACCAAAACTTCGTTGTAAAAGGTATGTGTTCTGCATGTTTGTTGGTGCAATTCGGTTTTGTTTTTTTTTCTATTAAATTTATCATTATTATCGAATTAGTCAGTGCATAAGTTGTTAGTTCGAATACACGCCCCACGTGCTCAATAAATTAATTAAAATCATAGAAAATGACAGACAATATGGAAACTTTTATCTTTTGCGCGGATCATTTAGTAGAGTACTTTGCTGATTTAAAAGAAATCCCAAAATGTTCATTAACACTAATGTCGCTTGAAGCAAGAAAGGTTGAGCTCGGGGATTTGTGGGCAGAGGTCAAAGCTGCATACTCAGATTGCGTTCGTGGGACTTCGGAAGTGCTTACACAAGAGAATTTAAGTGCAGTGAAGGGTAAATTTAAGCTATCGAGAGAAACGTATATAGGGTGCTTAGAATACATTTTAAGTGCATCTCGCCAATTAGGTACATCCAGCAACGACAATAAATCTATGGATCGTCTCGAAAACGAAGCGCTTGGTAATCCGCAAGCCTCTCAGACGATGATATTGCCTAACACGCAGGAGAATGTTTCTAGTATTTCCCAAACTAATTCATTCTCACTTCCGCCATGCGATTCGGAATTATTTCACGGCGATTATCTATCGTGGCCATCGTTTCGGGATATGTTTTCCGCTGTGTACATCAAACATTCTCGTTTAAGCCCTGTTCAAAAATTATTTCACCTTCGTGCCAAGACCCGAGGGGAAGCATTCAACATTGTAGCCAAATTTTCTTTAACGGATGATAATTTTGAACTCGCATGGAAGGCTCTCGTTGATCAATTCGAAAATAAACGAATTTTAGTTAATAGTCAGTTAAAAGTGTTGTTTAATATACCGAATATCACAGTTGAAACGCATAAATCTCTCAAACAACTTCATCGTGAAGTTAATGACTGTCTTTCTGCTTTAGTATCCTATGGAATTAACACGGATTCTTGGGATTCATTCGTTACGTTTCTAGTTTCTAACCATCTGCCGGAAAAAACTCTTTCATTATGGGAACAAGATTTAGAAAAGCCATCTGAGATTCCAACGTGGAATGCCATGAGTCAGTTTATTGCCGCGAGGTGTAAAGTACTAGAAACAGTAAGTGATTTTCGGATTACGACAAATCCTAAGTCAATTTCCAAAGTTTCACAGCCTAATGCAAACAGAAAATTTAATGCATATCACACCAAATCATCTAAGCATTCATGTTTGGTATGTAAGGACAGCCATCCCATCCGAAGTTGTCCTAAGTTTGTACAAATGACTGTTCGAGATAGACTTGAAGCCGTTCGAAGCAACAATTTGTGTTTCAATTGCCTTTCTTCTTATCATAGCTTACAATTATGCAAAAGCCAGTTTACTTGCAATTACTGCAAGAAGCGCCATCACACACTACTTCATACGCAAGAATCGGTAAGTGATAAGCCATCTTCATCAGGAACTTTCCGATCCAATGTAGATCCTCATTTACAAATACAGTCCACTAATCAATCATTTCCAGCTGATGTCAAATCGTATTTCTCGACTTCGAAAAAGCAGATACTTTTGGCAACAGCTTTAGTGTCCGTCTATAGTCAGGGTACTAAATACACTCTCCGAGCATTAATTGACCCTGGGTCAGAAGTCACTTTAATTTCTAAAGCTGCTCAAGTACGCTTAGGAATCCCATTCATGCGCACGTATGCTCAAATATCTGGCGTTGACGCGTCATTAGCCACAACGTCTAACATGCAATGCCACTTTACTCTCGCCCCTGTCTCAACTTCAGACATCCACATTTTCGCACAAGCTCTTGTTGTCGACAATCCAACTGGGAAGCTTCCATCTCAAACAATTGACTCACTTGACTTATCAGAAATATCGGAGCTCCGCCTTGCTGACCCTTATTTCTACAAATCTTCGCGAATTGATTTGCTCATAGGGGCTGATCTTTATCCAGAAGTCATTCTAAATGATATTCGTCACAATATTCTAGGCAATCTTGTCGCTCAAAGCACAATTTTTGGCTGGATTATTTCCGGTCCTATACCGACTGAAAATAAATCATCATTTACAGCGTTTGTTACGTATTTTAATAAAGTTTCTCTCGATGATGAAATCAAGCGTTTTTGGGAAGTGGAAGAGGTAACGGAGTGTAGACCGCTTTCAAGCGAAGATACATATTGCGAGAATTTATTCTCCCAAACAACATACCGCGAAACTGACGGAAGATACGTGGTTAAGCTTCCATTCAAAATTGAGTTTCCTAAGAGCATGCAACTTGGATTGTCACGTCAGATCTGTGAATACCGCTTTAGAAATTCAGAACGTCGATTGAGATCAAATCCGATTTTAGCATCTGAATATCACAATGTTGTGTCAGAATACGCTGAGGTTGGCCATATGAAAGAAGTGCCCTCGCAGGAGTTGTCCACTGATAGCAATGTGGCCTCATATTATATGCCGCACCATGCAGTTATAAAACCAGAGAGCGCCACCACAAAACTCCGCGTGGTCTTCAACGCGTCAAATCCATCCGAAAACGGGAAGAGCCTTAACGATATCCTTTATACAGGTCCTATTTTACAGCAGGATCTAGTTTCTCTTATTCTTAGATGGAGAACATACCAATACGTTTTTAATGCTGACATAGCCAAAATGTATAGGCAAATACGCGTCCACTCTAGCCATACACCTTTTCAAAGGATTCTGTTCAGAACGTCTCCGAATGAGAGACTTAAGGATTTTGAGTTGCTAACAGTGACATTCGGCGTTAACTGCGCACCCTACTTGGCGATACGCACACTCCTACAGCTAGCCGATGATGAAGAATCTAAATTTCCCCTCGGTGCGACAATGCTTCGCAACGACTTCTACGTCGATGACCTGTTGTCGGGATCTCATTCCCTCGAAGAAGCGCTCAGAGCTCAGTCGGAAATCATATCAATTCTTAAAACTGCTGGTTTTGTCTTAAGAAAATGGACGTCTAACCACACTTCCTTGTTGCAAAACATACCAAAGGATTATCTTTGTAATGAACGATTTCTAGATCTCAATGACCAAAGCTCGATCAAAACCCTTGGTGTCTACTGGAATGCTAGTTCAGACGCGTTCCACTTCCAGACTAAACCAATACCATTTAGAATCACATGCACAAAACGTGAAGTTTTTTCCCATATCGCTAAGATCTTCGACCCAGCTGGTTGGCTTGCACCTATAGTAGTAAAAGCAAAGATTCTGATGCAGCGAATATGGAAGGAAAAAACCCAATGGGATGAAAATCTCACACCGCTATCGTTATCTGCCTGGGAACGGTTTACAGCATCTTTTCCAGATGTTAGCAAACTCCGAATACCTCGATGGGTCAAAACAGGTTGTAGTACTATGACGCAAATTCATGGGTTCTGTGATGCGTCGGAGCAAGCATATTCAGCCGCTATCTACGTTCGTATCTTAAAAAGTCCCAATGAAATCGCGTGTCATCTGTTATGTGCAAAGACGAAAGTTGCACCCGTTGATCCAATATCTTTACCGAGATTGGAACTGTGCGGCGCTGTGCTTTTGGCTAAGCTCATGTCATCTATGGTTCCCATTTTTAAATCACAAAATCCCTCGATAATTTTATGGACAGATTCCTCTATTGTTCTCGCGTGGCTTGAAAAACCACCCTGCTCCTGGCAAACCTTTGTTGCAAATCGCACGAGCAAAATAAAGAGGTACGTTGGAGGGGTCAAATGGAGGCATGTGTCTTCAGGGGATAACCCAGCTGACCTCGCAACGAGGGGGATGACTCCTGGTGAACTTGTTGACAACGACCTGTGGTGGCATGGTCCAGAATGGCTACGCAAAGCGGAGTTGCTATGGCCACATTCCACTCACACCGTTGTGCATGAAGCCGACCTTGAAGTTAAGCCTATTAAATCCTTTTATACTCATTCACACCAAATTGAAGATATACTCTCAAGATTTTCATCTCTTCCTCGAGCCCTTCGAGTAATATCGTATATATTACGGTTTTTGCACCACACAAACCCTCGTTTCAGATCTCGATATGTGAATACAAGTCGTGATATTCAGCGAGAAGAAATCATTTTCGCTAAAGAAAGATTTGTAATCCTTTCTCAGCGAATCTATTTCCAGAGTGAATACAACGCACTAGAAAATAATGAACCGATTAAACGATCTAGTAAGTTGCTTACTCTCAACCCGACTTTAGACTTTAA
This sequence comes from Cheilosia pagana, assembly GCA_936431705.1. Taxonomy (NCBI): domain Eukaryota; kingdom Metazoa; phylum Arthropoda; class Insecta; order Diptera; family Syrphidae; genus Cheilosia; species Cheilosia pagana. The sequence continues at coordinate 50,404,102 of OW386170.1, read as the reverse complement.
GGGTATAATGCGGGTCAACGGTCGACTAATTTGTTCTAATATGTCATGGGCTGAAAGATATCCAATTATCCTCCCATACGCATCAAAATATGCGAAGCTTCTTTTGCAATTTGTCCACGAGATTTCACTTCATGGAGGAAACCAATTAATGTTTCTCCTCATTCGTCAAGAGTATTGGATACCTCAGCTTAAAAATCTGATAAAGACATGTGTCAACCACTGTAAGGTTTGTGTGATTCACAAAAAACATCTGCGCTCCCAAATTATGGCAGCACTGCCCCCTGAAAGGTCAGAGTTCTCAAAACCATTTTCTAAGACCGGCGTTGACTTTGCTGGCCCTTTCGAAATAAAGTCCTTTCTTGGTAGAAGCTGTCGAATTACTAAGGGCTACGTATGCTTATTCGTATGCTTCTCAACTAGAGCTATCCATTTGGAAGCCACCACCGACTTGTCTACGGCAGCTTTTCTCGCAGCTTTCCAGCGATTTATTGCTAGAAGAGGTCTTCCGCAAGATGTGTACTCCGACAACGGGACTAACTTTGTTGGATCTGATCGAATTCTTAAGGAAAATCTAAGAAAGTGTCTCAATGAGACCCAATCTGCGTTATATGCTTCGCACAGCCCCAGACTTTCGTGGCATTTCATTCCGCCAGGTGCTCCGCACATGGGTGGCCTGTGGGAGGCGGGCATCAAAAGCTTCAAAACCCATTTTAAAAAGGTAGCTTCTGGTGCTAAGCACACACTCGAAGAGTTTTCGACATTACTCTGTCGAATTGAGGCGTGTCTTAACTCTCGTCCCATTTCTGCACTTTCCGAGGACCCGAATGAAAATTTGGCTCTCACACCTGGACACTTCCTTATAGGAAGTCCTCTTATCTCTTTGCAAGAACCCGTATTGGAAAACTCCCCAATATCCCTTGTGAACAGGTGGGAAAAGCTAAAGCTCCTTCACCAAACATTTTGCAAAAGGTGGAAGGAGGAGTACCTCAAGGAAATGCACAAAAGGTATAAATGGAAGTTTCCTCAAAGAAATATACAGATAGGGGATATTGTCGTCGTAAGAAAAGAGTTGTTACCGCCTACCGAATGGCGACTGGGACGCGTAACTAACGTTTTTACCGGCAATGATGGTAATGTACGGGTGGCTACTATTCGAACACAACAGGGAGAAATAACAAGACCCATTGTTAAACTTTGTGTTATTCCTTCTGAATAGCTAATCCGCTGACAATTAAATTTCCTTTATATTACCACTTACATTGTTGCTTATATTAAGAGACCGAATCAGATGAATTGCACCAGTATCTATGCACAACATATCCCTTTGTAGCGACTTAATACGTATTGTATGTTAACAATTTGTTAAGTTACTAGGTATAAGTGTATATAGTTTAGCTATCCCTATTAATTTTCCTGTCCGGAGTGAGTGGAACCCCTTCGAAAAACCAAAAGGTTCCCCATCTGAATCCTCGATTCAGATATAGGGCTTAGATTATTATATTGTGTAGTTATTTGCAGAACAATATTCTGCAAGGCGGGCGGTAATGTTTAAGTCAAAATGCTCCTCAAAATAGTACTTACAAACACCATATCATTATGTATCCCCCTTAACAATATATATTTTACTGTCACCGCATAGAGGGCACTTCAAATGTTAAGAATGACGAATCTATGCCTACCATATTTTCGCAAACTTTTGTTCCATCGTTCTCTTCTTTTATAAACCATCATAGAGGTAAGACCTATTTGTCCTTAGAAATAAACCACATTATCATTTTCATATGACTAATTGCTGCGTTTTTTTTATTCTTTGACACGCCATCATACTGAGGGATCATTTTGCATCCCAACAACAGGGTTGGAAAAAAAAATACCAACTGCAACAACTGCAAAAACGTCAAATTTCCACTCATTCGTCTCACAATGGCAAAAGATTTGAAATGACTTTTAAAAATAGGTACACACAACTACAATTCACACGTTTCGGTGAAGTATTCTCCTCAGTAAAGTGGCACATCCCGCTGGAAATTCACTTGGCGAGGAATGTGCCTGCACAAGTGCATCTTGCAATTTACCCCAGCTAAGAGGTTTCACATTTTATTTTCATAGTTTCTTGCATGAGTGGCTAAAAATGTAAGTTGCAAGAAAAAAAATGTTGGTACAAGATATTACTCCTTAAGTATCCTGTGAAGCCATAGAATTTTTTTTTAAATTAGGACACTCAATGCTGTCAGTTGTGGACACAATTTGTCACATTCTATCGATGAGTTTTTTAAAAGAGTTAATTGTGACTTTCAGAAACCTACCTTTCTTTGCTGTTGAAAAATCAAGTGGAATACTTTGAGGCAAGCCTTGCAAGGCGACAAATCTAAAAAGGATAGACATAAACTTTCGCGTTCAGAATTGTTTGGTGAAAAATGTGATATATTCAAAAATACTTTCTATACAATTAAAATCGAATAAATGTCAAATGCCGCAATCAAATAAATGTAAAATGACGGATAAATTGAAGAAAGTGTGCACAGGTTGCACTTTGGGTGCTTCCAGTAGCTAGTCAGTGAAGGGGGTGGGCTTAGCCGGTATACTTTTGTAGACCGCTGGGGATTCTTACGAACATTGTTGCTCTATATGAAAAGGGCGCTACAGAATTTTTGTCTGGAATTCTGAAACCAATTTAAACCACTGAAGAAAAATCGACGCTCAGGTTGAAAGACCGTGGTGAAAATCTGAAAGTCTTGAAAACAATAAAAGAACGAATTTCGTCAATGTTATAAAGCTCCGTTGGAACTCGGTATTTATTTTCTTGGGAAGACCCAAGGATATGAATTTTTTTCTTTTACAACCCAACGAAAATGGTGCTCCGACCGTTGGAGGTGGCTCACGATTGCGTCGTCCCGCTTTTTCGGGATTTTAAACGAAGCGGGAGTGACCCGAAGCTGTATTTCTTCTTAATACTGCCATAAACAAACGAAATATGTTTGTAAAGAGTTTTCCAAAAAGAAGTGTTATTTTGAATAGCCCGCTATTTCGGTAGCTGTCACTTTTGAAGCAGTTATTTTTTGACATTTGACAAGTAGAAACTACGCCATTACTAAAAATGGAACGATACACGCTTCAACAACTCATTTTGAAATTATAAAAATTCACTACAAAAATGGTGAACATTTTGCAGTCACAGTTCGCAAAACTAAAGCATTTTTGGGTCGTCGTGAAGCGCCTTGTCGGACCGCAATACAGAAATTGGTGGACAAATTCGAGCTGTTGGGACAAGTTAGTGATTTGAAGAATAAAACCCGTGCACGTCGCTCAAGAACAACTGAAAATATTGCTGCTGTAGCCCAAAGTGTTGAAGAAAACCCAGGTTTGTCCATTCCTCGTCGTTCTTTGGAATTGGGCATTCCACAAACGTCATTACACCGTATTTTGCATAAAGACTTGGGTCTTAAGGCTTCTAAAGTTTAGTTAACACAAGAACAAAAACAAGACGCGCTACGTGCCACACAAGCAACGAAACCATTGATCTTTTAAGGGAAAAGTTTCCGGACCGTGTTATCTCTCGAAGAGGTGATCACAATTGGCCACCGAGATCTTGTGATTTAACACCTTGCGTCTTCTTCCTCTGGGGCCACGTGAAAGATAAGGTCTACGCCAACAGCCCAGCGTCGATTCAAGACCTCAAAGATGGAATTCGTGAGTCTATCGAGGACATAGGGCAGCCACTTTGCGATTTTGTTATGGAAAATTTCATGAAAAGGATATGGTCCTGTTAGCGTGGTCGTGGTGGCCATTTACCTGATGTTGTTTTTCATTATTAACGGCATAATTGCTCTTTTTTATGAAATAAATATCCGATCATTTATCTCAAAAAATGTCATTTTTCTTTGAATATCAAAATAACACCACTTATTGAAAAAACCCTTTATATATTTCATTCTACTTATCTTTCATAGTCTAATGGATGTGACAAAAGTTATCAACAAAATTAGTTTTAATGGGCAAGGAGTACAAGCCTCTGGTTAAAGTTCCGCACTACCTTGTTCATTGATTTCTAACACTTTTTGACGCCAAGTTTAACTTTTTTTAAAATTAGCTTGAGAAATTCGACAAGTTCAATATTTTTATTTACGTTCACAGCTAATTTAGAAAATGATCCTATTCTATTGAATACTATTGGCCCTTACGGACATTATCTATTTATTTAATACATCTTTTTTCAGCAAACAAAATTCAAAACAACTCCTGGTCGGGGGCAACTTTTGTGAAGGTTAAACGAAAGCCCCCCACAGAATAATGCATTACATTTTCATATCCTTTTAGCCACCAACAAAGGATGAACCCACTCGACGAAGAGTGAGCAACTAATGGAAGCAACCAATTTAGTTGGACGGAAGAGATGAAAGCTTTTAGCCTTTGATAAGGCATGCCATTGTTTGGGCCACCATACCCGGGAATACAAATCCCAAAGTGCCTTATCTCCGCTCGATGATGAGACCTTTCCTCACAATAAATCTTCCTCTATATGTCTGGTTGCCCTTTCTACATAACGAAGGCAAAACTTTCGTGATAAACTTTCCAATTGGCATCAGGTGGTATATAGTGCGGTAAGATAACCTCCAAAGGTTGGCCCTGGTCAGAGCAGGTGAATGAAGCTATTAACCTTCAAAGGTGGGATCCATCGGGTGAATTCTATTAAACTTCTATAGAGATTTTGGTAAATTCATTTTATCAACAATAGCCCGATAGTGACAGACATCTGCCTGCCGCTGACAGGGCAAAGAAATGGAAACCTCAATGGCGTCGTGCACTGATTCATTCGAAATTAATCGATTCATGTGGGTCGTTGACGGTAGTTGATGTATGATTTTAATCCTTTCAACGCACACGGACGGTGAAGTGCCGCACGAAGATTAATGATGTGGAGGTGTGGAGTGTCGATAAGCAAAAGTTCGCCCTCCCAGAGGTAGAAATGGAAAGGAGGTTCCCGCGTGTACATAAAAAGAGATTGATCAAGAGTTGTCTCTATTTATGTGTCATACATTATGTCTTCTAGGACACTTTATCTAAATGAAAAGGCGTCTAAAAGTCAATGCACTCAATTCGTATGTGGTGTATTTACACGAAAATAAATGTCAATCGTATAATTTTCAAAGTTCTCTTAAATGGTTATCGATGTTATCGATGTACTGGAGATTAACCTACCATAGTAAATCATATGAATACAAGTTGCACAGATTTTCAAATTAATTATGTTGTTGAAGAACTAATCCCATCCACTAATCCAAACAGCTGCACACGCCTGCAGGAGTTTAACGTGTAATTTGTGACGCCTACGCATATGCGAATCACGTTGACAAATTTACCCAACCAACAGTTGGCCATGGAAATTAGAGTTAGCTGTGCGACAACATGGACATGGAGTTAACATCGGCTGTTTGCTTTTAATTATGCTAATTACTGCAGCAAAATATTTGAATTTGTTCAGGGTAGATACATTGCAAAACTGAAATTCACCAAGGGAGCATTATTAAATTCTACGACGGCCGATGGCAAAAACAACAGCTCCAATTTAATATATCTAATTAAGTGGAAATGCCTGTACGGGTCTGTTGAAAACTTTGCAGTCCATCATCGGCAGCAACTTTGGAATTTACTACGAAATTAAATATTTTCACAGACCATAATTACGGTCACAACACGAAACTTAATGAGCCGGCTGTAGTGCAGCTTCGGGGCTCCCGCACATCTCACCGCGCAAAGGACATTAAAATAAACGACTTTATAGGAACATTTTGTCTCGCTCACTTTCTTTATTTTCCTTTTTTATGAGCACCCACTGAATTCATCCAAACAAGGTTCCTTCGAATTTTCATAAATTTAACTGAAATTTTTATTTCGCCTGTTTATGGTGATCGATTTACGTGCAATGATTAGGTGTCGTCGAATCTAGTGCCACGAGGCATTTGCGAACTCAAATTGATGGCGGGGGATTTTCAATTTGCATAAATGGATGCGATTAAAAGTTCCTAATCAAATCATTTTCAATAAATTTCAACATTTTATGAGGCATAGGTGGATAGGAGGATTTTCTGATAAATTTCGCATTTAAATTGAGAAATACTGAAAGCAAAACTCGACAATGTAACCAACTTCCAGTCTGTCAACTGTCAATACAATGCTTCGCTCATTCAATTGTGTTTTGTTTTAAATTGATAGGTTCCATTTCGTATATGCGCACCCTCTTTGTAAGCCGAGTTCATATTTCACCCGGATCTTTGGTAGTTTTACAAGCAACATTCCTTTAATCCTTTTATCATTTTCAAACGCTGCCGATTGCTTGCATAATAACGACGGAATATTTTCAGGACCCCGTTGTACTATTCAGTGTGATGACAGCATAAGCTCCGCTCACGCCTTCTTCCGTCGATTACTTATTGGACTACCTTGGAAATGCAAATTTAGCACTTATAAGAAATGGAAGCATCTTAAATTTGAATCATCAAACAGCTCGGCGCGGCTTCTTGAAAGACATTCCCCTCAATTATTGCGACATATGTATAACACAAACACGTGTTGACTGAAACCCCGGGGTGTTTTTCAATGCATGAATTTCGTTACAGTAACAGAGAACAAAGCTGTATCGAACTGCATGAGTATTGCAACTCTGCAGTCGATGTATTGAAAGAGTATACATATAAACTTAACGAAAGAGCGAGAAGGTTCTAGTAATTTTATAACGAGAGTTAGTCTTTCAGCAGGAGCGAGCATGAGCAGGTCGCAGGTCTAATAAAAGTGGTTTTTTAATATTATTTTCCACTAAAGTTTTATTGCGTTTTATTTATTCCAATGGTTTATTGTTTTGTGATTCTTTATTTCCCTGAGCTACGATACATTATGGTCCGTGTCGAGCCGGATATTGTGCCAGTGACGGAATAGTGCAGGTTTCCTTAAAAAAAAAAATATATTGTGAGTGCATTGTGAGTGAGCAGGGCTTCGTTTTATTACGAAAAACAATTGTGAGAGTGAGATGTGCAACGATGAAAATCACGTTGGCACAAAACAAATCAAAATGTGCGCAGGAATCATGTTACGACATGATACGTGCAGGCAGGAAGTTTCATACCACCAGCAGGCAGTGCGAGAAAAGGCACTACATATATACCTACTATCGTGTAAGTAGTTTTGTTGTTTTTCCTTTTGCAAGGCAGAAGCGACAAGCGACCGATGCAAGTTCTTCGTTAAGAATTAAGAGCAGGAGCAGGTAAGAGAGTTGTATACTCGCCCACAGTGAGGGTAGGTATACATACCTACTACGAGCAGCGAACGAGAGTCGAAGGACACATACATGAAATAGCCTGCGACGCACTCGCAGAGGCTGCGAAAAAGAGAAGGTTTCATCATTCAGAAAAGCAAAGGACAGTGTTTTGGAAAGCGGCAGAATTTATTCAAATACAAAACTAATTAATAGTTTGAGAAGGGAAAAATATTACTGCAATAAATTTTCTTAGTCCACATTTTTACAGTCCACATTTATGGCAGGTAGCAGGAAAAGTGAAATTCTATTATCAATAGAATTTTCCTAGTGAATCGGGTGGTTGCATATGTACTTAGAGAAGGAGCAGGTTGTTGTTTTTCCTTTTGTTACCTTTTATAGGGAATGTGCGCCGGCGTCGACAAATTATGTGCAGAGTATATGAGCAGCGAAATGAGAAGGAAAATATGTGCGAATGAGTGCAGCGAGTGTGCGTATTCTTTTTGTGCTGGTGTGATGGGGATGGGGAATAACAATAAATTCCATTTTTTCTGTTTTGTGCTTGTGAGATGGAGGAATAATAACAATTCCATATTCTTTTGTGCTTGTTGTGATGGAAGTTATAATAATTATATTTTTATAAAATAACAAACATTGGCGGTTGTTGTTGCAGCTGTATTGTAAGATAGGAGTTGAACATTTTATTTTTCTTCTAGGTTACTTGAGTTAAGATTTTTTTTGGTCATCCTTTTTCTTGCCAAGTTATTTTCTTTGTCTAGACATAGAGAGCAGGAGTGAAGGAGGGACTTGAGTACAAATGTGCCGGTCGCCATCAATTGTGCAGAGTGGAAATTATATGTCAAGATAAAGAATGTGAATGGGATGTAGAGCAGGTGGAACTCAGAGCACATGTGTGCGAGTTACCAAAAATAAAAATGGCAGGAGTGAAGGAGGAACTTGAGTGCAAACGCACCAGTTACCATAATACATATCATAATAATTGTTAATTATGCAGGATTGCAGGAGCAGGAAAAAACTTAAAGCACGACGGTGCTAGTTTTTTAAGAGAAGGAACGCTTGCAAGCAGCAGGAATCGTATTTCGGAATATGCTCAAATTGACTTGAGTTCTGATATACGACAGACAAAGAGCAGGAATATATACATATGTATATTATAACAACGAACACAACAACAACGACAACAGCTTCAAAAGCAGCAACAATTTGCCAACCCATTTATCTATATTTATTTAACTCACTATATTTTACCATATTTTTGAAATATTTTTTATTGTTTGCCTACTATATTTAACACATACATTATCGCATACTGGGAAATTTCACATCGAAGTACCTACTGCGAATTATTATTTCTTTTCTTTTTTTTTTTTTGCAGGTTAAAGCATTATTGCAATATAACCTCTAATGCAATACGGGTCTCTTTATGCCTTTCCAGGAAATAAAAGCGAGCAGGTATATTTTGTTAATATTATATTAATAAAAAAAAAAAAAAAAACAAGAGAAGGAAGAAGAGCAGGAACGTAACGATAGTTATACGTTGGACGCCGGAATATTTTCGGTGAGCAGGTTGCTGGCCTTCGTGGAATCTCCAACTTTTGGAACTTGCAGGCTTGAAGTCTTGCAGGATGCTTGGGCGCAGGTAAACGAATCTGAGAGCAGGATCGCATCAGCCGACGATTTGTTACTAAATCTGGAGATGCAGCGCAAGATAGCTGAAGCCGAGGCGAACTATTTCAACGCCTATGCAGCATTGAAGGAGAAAATACTTGAAACCACTCAAGCAGCAGGCACAGCAGGCACAGCAGGTAGAGCAGGATAGCCTATCGAAGTCCAGGTTAATCTTCCATTCGCACAACACGATGTGAAGAAAGGGATCGTTCGACGGCGATATCACCAAATGGCAGGGTTTTCGAAATCGCTTTGTGGCAGCGATCCACGACAAAGACAAAATAGCGCCCGCCTATAAATTCTCATATTTAAAAGCATCGCTATCAGGAAGAGCAGCGAAGATTCTCGGTGAATGGCAACTCACCGAGAAAAATTATTGCGAAGCATGGAGGCGTATCAATGAGATATTGACTAAAACATACGCAACGTGCAGGGAGCTATTGAGAAATTTCACCAAGAGCAGGAGATTTGCAAAGGATGGCCAATACCACTTACGAAACGCTTCGGCAATTGGCAGCGCATTGGGAACATTGGGATATGATTATTATTCATGTTCTACTTGCAAGGTTGGATCCAGAGACGGCGTGAAAATGGGAAGAAGTGCGCACATCTGAAGAGCCCTCTTCAAAGGAATTTTGTGTCTTCTTAGACAAGCGTGCCGAGATGTTGTTCGGAGCAGTGAGCAGGAAATTTGAGCAGCCGCCGCCTATACAACAAGCGCGGTCAACATTTAGCAGGAGTGATAATTTAAGAGCAGGTGGCAGCAATGCCCGGAGAGTGGAAGCAGCAGGTGATAACAGACTGTTACCTTGTCACATGTGCAAATCTTTGAGCCATCTAATGTGGCGTTGCCCACAGTTTGCAATCTTGAGCTTCCAGTCCAGCAGGACTTTGTGAAGGAAAAGGCACTCTGCCCAAATTGCTTGGAAACTGGACTTACCCCGAAGGACAACAGTGTACGCTGTCCTATGAGGGAGATCAGGAAGAGTGAAGCAACCGTGTTTTATGCGCAGGAGAAGGAAAATAAGGGAAGGAACCAGCAGGAAGGCGTAAATAAAAATAAGAGGGATTGACTAACTGTCCCTTCCGAGAAACGCACTCGGTTGGACAAGAGCAGGACAACCGAAAGAGCAGGTAGAGCAGGGGTGAAGGAAGAAGAGAGCGAATCAGAGGATAAAATGTCCTGGGGAGATTGTAAGAGAGCAAGTTGTTCAAGAAAGAAAATTAAAGATATTAATAGAACTTACTTAAAATCTTTTAATTACAATGAACATGAGCAGGAACATTTTATCTTGATGCCTACGGCACAGGCACGAATTGAGATGGATAGCAGGAAGGATTGGCCCAGTAAGGGCACTTTTAGATACAGGGGCACAGCCTAATCTTGTCACCTATCAGCTTGGTCAGAGATTAGCATTGCGAAAGGTGCAAATTGCAAGGAGAATGATTAGTCTGGAAGGCGAACCTTTCAACATCAAATACAAAACCACGCTTCTTGTAAGTCCATGGTTTAATTCGCAGGTTTCAGTAAAGCAGGATTTCTGGGTACTACCCAAAGAAGGAAAATGGCAGCCGATTGTGCCTACACACAATTTGGGATCGCCACGGATGGACATTTCTACAGGGTTGCCTCTTGCTGACCCAGATTATTATAAAGCAGGTCCTGTAGATTTATTGCTTGGGTGCAGAAACATTTATCTCTGTTTTAGGACATCAGCCAGGTGGTGTTCTAGAGATGGAAACTATATTTGGCAGGATCATACTCGGAGAGTATGAAAGAAAAAAGGATAGCATGGCCAATGAGCTTGGGCAGGTGTCACATGTCATTTACATGGACAATAATCAACTTCATGAATCGCTTAGGTGTTTATGACAGTTGGATGATGTTGAAACGTCATCAAGCAGGTCAAAAGAGCAGGAGCAGGTGGAACAGAATTTCATAAATACGTTTTCACGTGATGATTCTGGCAGGTTTATTGTGACAATTCCTTTGAAGGAATCAGAGAAGGAGCTTGGTAGCTCAGAACTAACAGCGAGACGTAGGTTCTTTGCTTTAGAGAGAAGGTTAGTAGGAGATTGTGAGCTGAAACAAAAGTATGTAGAGTTCATGAGAGAGTATGAAAGAGCAGGGCACATGACACCAGTAACTGGTACAGTGCATAGCAAAACTATATACCACATACTACATCATTGCGTCACTAAAAAGTTTAAAGTCGTATTTGATGCAAGCTGCAGGACAAACAAAGGCATTTCATTAAATGCAGTGCAAATGCTGGGAGAAAGGCTACAAAAGGATCTGCATGATATTTTAATGCGCTTCCGCAGGCATCGAGTTGCTATTTGTGCTGAAATTAAAATGATGTTTAGAATGGTGAAAGTTGTGAAGGAGCAGTGGGATTTGCAGCGTATATTCTGGAGAGAAAATCCACAGGATGATTTGAGAGAATGTTGGCTTACAGTAGTCACCTATGGTATGACCTCATCAGCTTATAATGCTGTAAGAGCGTTAATACAATGTGCAAGAGAAGCGGAGCAGGAGTTTCCAAAAGCTGCTAAGGCAATTATGGAAGACTTTTATATGGATGACTGTACCACACCTACTGATTCTGAAGAGAAGGCGATCGAATTATCAAAAGATATCGATTATGTTTTAAAAGGCGCAGGGTTTGAGCTTAGAAAATGGAAATACAATTCAAACGCTCTAGTGAAGGACATGAAATATGAAGAGTAGGAGTCAATCTTGCTTCAAGATGACGAGAAGGCATCGATTTTTATGCCTTAAGTGGCTGCAGGAGAAGGAGAAGGCAATGACGAAGCGAAAAGTAGTGAGCTGTTTACGATCCCAATGGGTTCATAGCTCCCGTTACGATCGTGGGGAAGATCCTTATCCAAGACATATGGCGCTTAAATGTCGACTGGGATGAGAAATGAAATTACCAAGAGAGATAGATAAGAGATGGAGAGATTTTTGGCAGGAGATAACATTATTAGAGAATGTACAAATTCAGAGATGGATAGGTACCTCGGATGAGGTACGGAAGGAATTAAATGGGTTTTCGGATGCTTCCGAAAGAGCATATGGTGCAGCGATTTACTTGAGAACGGTATGGGCAAATGGCAGGATTTCAGCAAATCTCCTAACAGCAAAAACACGGGTTGCACCACTTAAAACAGTAACAATACCGCGCTTGGAGCTTGGAGCAGCGGAGCTATTGGGACGACTAATTGTTAGCGTCATCAAAACAATGAAATGGGAAGGCAGCGAGTATGATCTCTGGTCAGATTCACTCGTAACGTCAGCATTGGTTGTTATCAAGTTGTGGTTGCACGGGCCGGAATGGCTGATAAAACCCCGGTCGAGCTGGTCATCTGAAAAGTTTGTGCCAAATGTTTCAGATGGGGGGAGGGATGAAATGAAGGTTTTTGTGATTATGAAATTCACAGACCCCTTATCTATTTATGTGAGGTGCTGGAGAAGGAGTATTCCATTGATCGAATACACGTCTACGTTAGAGAAGGCTATAAATATAATCAGTTACGTACTTCACTTTATCAATGCAACTAGAGCAAAGATAAAGCAACGGAAGGATGATGAGAAGAGATATGGTAAGAGACGGAGACGTTCTGTACGTCAGGTGAGAATGAGCAGGAAATAGAGCAGGTAACAGAGCAAATGTAGCAGGAGTACTTGATCAACCGTCTTCTGAAGAGAAGATGGAATCAATTGGTCACTTACTAAGAAAAGAGCAGGAAAAGTATTTTCCGAAGGAAATTACTTGTTTAGAGAAGGACAGGTGCTTACCTGATAAGAGCAGGATCGAATCCTTGAAACCAATTCTGGATGGTGAAAGGATTCTGAGAGTCGGAGGCAGGTTAGAGAGAGCGGAGATGGAATACGAGAGAAGGCATCCAGCAATCGTGCCAAATGGTTCTCGATTAGCCTGGTTGATCATGGATAGTGCACATACAGCAACTAAACCTGGAGCGGTGCAGGTCATGATGCAGTACATTCGTCAGAGATTCTGGATTCCAAAGCTCCGAAGTGAGCTGAAAAATTATCTATACAAGTGCTTGGCTTGTGTGCGATATAATCATCGCTTTGAAGTGCAATTGATGGCTGACTTGCCGTCAGAGAGAGTAACAGCTGGAAAAGCTTTTCTACACACAGGGGTAGATTACGCAGGTCCGTTTGAGATCAAAATGATCGACAGAGCAGGCGAGCAAATAATAAGGCACAAATGTTATGTTTCCGTCTTTGTTTGTCTCAAAACAAGAGCAGTGCATATTGATTTGGTATCAAATCTGACGTCAGTGGCGTTTATTGCTTGTTTCGAAGGATTCATACCGAGAAGGGGCAGGTGTGAAAGATTATATAGCGACAATGGTACAGCATTTGTCGGTGCAGCGAAGGAATTGCAAAAGGCAAAAGAGCGTTGGCTGGTGAAGGATACTTTTGAACATTTAAGTTTGAAAGGGACGGAATGGAGGTTTATGGCTCCTGCAGCACCACATCAAGGTGGTATATATGAAGCAGCGGTAAAGTCAATGAAATATTATTTGACGAGAATTGTTGGAGGGAAGGTTTTACCATATGAGCAGTTTTTGACATTACTACTGGGATAGAAGCCATCTTGAATTCAAGACCGCTACATTCATTGAGCGATGATCCAAATGATCTGCAGGCGTTAACGCCGGGACATTTTCTGATTGGTGAGCCACCGTTACCGTTCGTAACCAATGAGATGCCAAATACAAAGGGCATTTGTGGAAGGAGCGTAAGACTATGCTTGCGCATTTTTGGTGCAGGTGGAAAGAGGAGTACTTATCTACTCTGTATGAGAGAAAGAAATGGCGAAAAGAAAAATATGGCTTGAGAGAAAGACAATTGTGCATAATAAAGAGTGAGAATTACCCACCATCGACATGGGCGATGGTTCGGTTATTGAGATTGTACCAAGCAGGGACGGACTAGTTGGGAGCGTGGTTCTTCAAACAGCAACCAATCAACTTACGAGGCCGGTACAGAAGATCTGTATCCTGCCAATCGAGGAGCTGGAATAATTTATTTAATGATTATAACTTATAATTATATTTAGCAACAAGAATATGTTTAAATAAAAAGTGAAAGGGTAGAAAACCGTAGGTTTTCGCCGGGACTGTATCGAACTGCATGAGTATTGCAACTCTGCAGTCGATGTATTGAAAGAGTATACATATAAACTTAACGAAAGAGCGAGAAGGTTCTAGTAATTTTATAACGAGAGTTAGTCTTTCAGCAGGAGCGAGCATGAGCAGGTCGCAGGTCTAATAAAAGTGGTTTTTTAATATTATTTTCCACTAAAGTTTTATTGCGTTTTATTTATTCCAATGGTTTATTGTTTTGTGATTCTTTATTTCCCTGAGCTACGATACAAAAGCCTTCTGGAATATTTCAATTTAATACTTCAGTTTACAACGCGGTAACCCAAACCGGAAATTATCTTCCTTTTCAATCGTGGTCCGGTCATTGACAGGCGGTGATGAGGAGTAACCCCTTTTCGAATGAAAGGATAATAATGGTTTCGTATCTACCCAGACGCATTGAAATGAAATGCATATAGTGGATTAGTGGATCTCTTTATTAAGTGACCATAACGGTTGATTAGGTTTATGCCTTTCGGACTCGCCTGAAGTGCATTTGACTCATGGTGGTATCGAGTTAATGAAAATTTCAGTTGTATTTCATAAAGGGACTTGCCCTGTTTAGTTTTGGATCGGTTTTTTGAAACTACCCTTATTGTTGACCGTTTTAGAGCATTTTTCGAGTTTTTAGTGTTTGCTGGTAGAGAGATGTGACATTTTCCCGAGTTGTCGAATTACAAAGCACCGTCTTGTGACGCGTTGCAAATTCAGTAGCACAGCACTAACTTGTAAAAAAATTCGTTAGTAGATGAAATTATTACAATAAAAATAATAAACACGATTTGGTTAAAATATACCTACAAGATTTTTACCACGAAAGTTTACCGCAGCAACAAAGTGATCTTTCAAATAAAAAAAAAATAAGTAGCTTTATGTGATTGTGAATTTATTTTGCTTATTTTTTGAATTTATATTTTTAACTTTATATTTATGACAAGTGTAGCTTTACTCCATGTAAAGTATTATTTAAAGAAGGGTCCAGGTGACTTTTATTTTATTATGAAGTGATAACGAAAAGGAAGCTTTTTTTCAACTTAAAATAAAGAAAAAAACACTAGACTTGTCCCGTAATAAAATAATACCAAATCTTACTTTTTCTGATTATATAGATTTGCGTCGTAAAATCTAAATAAATAAATTCCGTTCAACATTTAATTGCAACGTAATAAATATAAAAAAAATCAAAGGAGCAATTTAGAAACATTTTCTATCATTTTAATTCAGGCATAAACCATTTACACTTTCAGCAAATGTCATAAAGGCGATCCAATATCTATAAATAAATAAATTGAAAGATACCTAAGCAAAAGGGTAACATTTTTAAGCATTAATATTTTTCACCTTCAAACGGACATTTTCTAAAAAATAGTCATCTGACAGCTGAAAAATGTGACCAATCAGGGGGCTCGTTCTATTTCGCCCAATGAAATCGGCTGTTCAAACATGTTTCGCGTCTTGCTGGAAAAAAAATTAATAATAAAAAAAATGTGAAACGAGTCGGACTTCGGACAACAAATTTTTATTAAAGAAAAATGAAGAAAATAAACTAAATAAAATACAAGGAGGTTATAAGTTATTTCTTGTTTTTTTTTAGAGGAAGGACATACCCTTGACGATATTCCCTTATGTTATTTTTCCCATTTTAAGTTGCCATCGTTGTTTACCTTATAATAAAAATGTGATGTGTTAAGTTTAAGGCCCCAGACATTGCAGTTAAGTATTATTGTAAAAAAATATTCTAGCTAAAATTGTTTTGACTGCGAGTATCAATCATTTGAAATATCTATAGATATAGAAATTTTTCTTATTAAAAACAAAACATTTTTAAAGTGTTTTTTAGTGTTTTTTTTTTAACTTCTTAACAGATGTCCTTGTTTTTTAATTTTTTTGTTGGCTCTGGTAACCTAGTTTATCAAGATTAATGTCAAAAAGTGCATAAAGACTTAGGTAAGAAAGTGATGTATGTGCAAAAGCAGTTGACAGCAGAATTGAAATGTGTTATTAAATTCTGGGTTGCTAAATTTGTTACCGTTGCGAAAACGCATTGCGTAAACTCTCACCAGTTCTTTTTTTCTGTGAGCTTACAAAATCAATGAAAATAAAGTTGGAAACACAGTGACATGGATAGCATTACACAGGTTTTCACTATCAATGATGAAACGGATGGTAATGGTAGACGTTTTGCGGTTGCTCTGTGGTCGTCGCGGAATTAATGTGTAATTATTTTCAAATAGCATTATTAAAAATAAAATTGAATGTCACATTAAGAACAGGTGCAATTCCCTTCCACTAAGCGAAATTAATTGATTGAATTAGCAACAGATAAAAGTTGGGTGGCTTGCAACTTGATTCATCGCATAGGTACTTAAATCACTCCGTTACATGTCACTGTCACATGTATGACAGCATGCCTCAAAAATGCTACATAGCTACTGGTAGTTGGAAAATAAATACTATTAAAAATCTTAAAAAAGGACTCAATAACTTCAATGGCAGCCATGCTTAAAGTGACAAAAAAATGAAATTGAATCTGACGTGGCACTCATATCGTCCGGTTGCATATTCATTTCAATTTCGAGTCAGAAATTTAATTGCACCGAACGAAAGCGAAAAATAATACAGAGTAGTAATAAAAATACTTTTCCGTTGCATTTTCCAGCCGCGGCAATAAATTTAATTTTATGAGTTGTATCGCAGCAATGAAAGAAAATTGTATCTCTGAATGCCAGACATATTTTTGTAGGGCAAACCAGATGTGGTGTACAAACTCTAAGAGCGTGACGGGTCATAACGTGCATTCTTTAATTATGATGCTCTCCTTGGTTCGAAAAAAATGCAACAATCTTTTATTGTCCTTAGAGGATTATGTTTCATATGGTTTTTTGTATACAATGCATAATTTTTTAATGGTGTATAATAAGATTTGTTTTAGTATCTCCATAGATTAAATGGTGAGCATCTTTATGGACTTAACAATCATTTTTACTGCACTTTGTCATAACAATCAAATTGCCGCCTGATCCTTGCGTGTTGTTGAAGTTGCATGCCGAGTCAATATTTACTGAAATCGCTCGAAAGAGCTGACAACTGCAAATAGTAATCTCCGCCAGAGTAGGCAAACTTTTTTAATCACACATCTGCAGAGGAAAATGGGTCCCTTCCCTGCCCCCATGCAACACTGTCACAGTGTCACCCACTCGAACAACACAGCACAAGTGTGGGAGATATTGCTTCAAAAACCCCACGTCTCTCTCTGTTACGTTCGAGTACGACAATCGCGAAAAGTACACATTGGCATGGAAGACTGTGGAAGTAGAATATGATTTATGAATGAAAACTGACCGAGTTGCAATTTTCGGTGCGCTCTGGCATTTCTAAACCACTAGGGCGCGATTACCAGTTTCGCATTCGTGTGTGCTACTGGATCGAAAGCGCATTTGCTGCCGTCCGATAACAATGACTGCAATCGAAGTCGATGTGTACATTTATTCCAGTTGCGGTTTACCATTTCAGCCATAAAAAAAATAATACACACTGCGACAGCGAACGACGCCGACGAACGCACGAGACAATCGCATGAATTGCAGCACAGTGGAGAGGGAGTTCTGAAAAACAAATAAAATTGATACGTTGTAGCTTGGTTTGGTAGGCCACTAGACGGTGTGGCGCTCTGGTAAATTCGAAACTTCAGAATTCAGTTGACCCATCAGCTGTCAATTGTGCCATTCCGCTTGTAAGTGGGTGAATGGAAATATGCTCAACCTATGGACATCGACATGGACACTGCAGCGCAATTTCCGGAATTTCGGACATGAAACATTTTTGAACAGGTTCTGAAATCTCTGTTTACCTACCTCTTCTCTGTGCGACGAGTGTGCTATGCTACAAAAGTATATGCGGTTTAGGAAGGAAGGTTTTTACATTTAGACTCATCGATAACAGAAGACCAATTTGAAGTGTCTTGCAAGGTTTATCCCCATAGCCTTTAGAAAGAACTTCCTGCTAAGTTACACCGGTGATAATCGCTCACAAGATCACATGCTTGTTTGAAATCGATGTTCTTATGTCAAAACTGGTGTTTTCAGTTTATTTTGTAGCCTGATATGACTGCAGAAAAATAAACTATTTGAATTATTGTACGAGAATGAAGCGGTGAACTGAAGCCAGAAACAAGAAGCGTCGTATGTTCGTGAATTGGGCTGAGAAACAACTTGAAAATGATTAGGATTTTCATCGAAAAATCATCTTCAGCGATGAGGCTCATTTCTGGCTGAATGGCTTCGTCCATAAATAAAATATGCGGTATTGGTCAGGCAGCAATCCACACGTACTCCATAAGTCATCATTGCATCCCGAAAAAATTACGGTTTGCTGTAATTCCGTGATTATCAAGACCGGCACGTTACTGTGAATGGGAATCGCTACCGTTCAATGATACCTAACCGAATATTTTTGGCCCCATTGGATGATATGGACTTGGAGGACATGTGGTTCCAACAGGACGGTGCCACAAGCCACACAGCGAATGTCACTATCAATTTATTGGAAACCAAGTTTGGAGAACGTGACGTGTTATCTCACGAAATGGTCCAGTCGCTGGCCGCATCGGTCGTGCGATTTGACGCCGTTAGACTATTTCCTGTGGGGTTACGTCAAGCCTATGGTCTATGCCAACAAGCCAGCGACGATTGATGAACTTCGTACGAATATTGAACTTGAAATTGCAGCAGTATCGGCCGATTTATGCTTGAAAACCGTCGAAAATTGGGTTCAGCGTCTGGACTTCTGCAAGCGTGCCCGTGGTGGACATGCAAAAGAACTCGAGTTCCATACATAATGGCATCGAACGTACATTCACAGGAATAAAGAATTTCATTGATATCCAAAACCGTTTTTGTTTTATTTAAAAAAAACTTTTGTAGCGCTCTTATTGAAAAACCCTTTAGTTCATTTACAGTGCCGTTTTGATACAAGTTCCCCGATTCTTTATGATATTTTGTAACCTCATGCTGGTGTAAATTTGGTACAATAATATTTTTGGAAGAAACTATTTTATGTAAGTCCCTAATTCGTCCTTGCTTGACAGTTTGACTCGTCAGATTCTCGTAAATTTTCTGCTTTTTACATTTTCGGGAAAAAAAAGTCAAATCTTTCTCAATTTTAGTACTTAAACTCAAATCTAAAGATATAAATAAAACTCAATGAACCCATGTGCACATATGAATGTTGAGGCCATTTCATGAACCTTTTGTCTTTAATCCAAATGTGACAGTAAAATACCCCTTGAGCCACTTTGTCGGTCCAATTGCAAACTCATTTGGAATCTAATTTTCCGCCATCTAAAATCATTTTTGCGATGAATTTTCTTTTCGAAAACTTACCACAGATTTTAAGAGCTTCTGCATAAAAATCATACTAAATTTTGAATAATTTTTAAATAAATTCTGCCCAAACGATTCGAATTTCACGCCCCGAATTCGACAGAGGGGCCAGACAGTCGTTGCTTCATCTCTTAAGGAATTTTATTACTTACGATTTGTTGTTCCAGCCTTAACAGAAACTGTAAAACTGTATTTAATGACCACTAAAACTATTTATAACCCCAGGGCACATCAACCACGCGTCTTCTGCTGACCTTCGTATCTTTGCTGAGCTGATACCACAAGAGTGTATAACATCCGTCATCTGCCAGAAGACATCTCTTTTTAAAGTCCAGTAAAAGTGTGGACCTGACTTTTGGGAATTATTTAAAGCAACGCATGCACTCTTACTCACACTCACAGTTGTTGTCATCATCAGCATATTGTGTCGTTCGATGTCACCTTTTTATGGAGCTTCGCACGTGCGTATTTTTCTTAATTCGATGGACTATGACTGCAGCCGTTCGCAGCCGGATTTAAATGCTTTACCCGTAGGTAGGAATGCAAAACTACACTTGTGTCCAAATATGCATTTCAATGAAACTTAAATTGCACCTAATGAAAATGGAAGTACGCCATCGGGCATGAGTAATCCACCAAACGTTTTGTTACAACTTCCAAATAGAAGTACACACATGCAGAGTATAATGCGTTTGTTTAGGATTTGAATTAATAATTCTATGCAGCGTGCTGTGTTACACGCAATGGCTACTTGGCATATTTAATAAGCAATCCATTTGAATACAGTTCTTTGTTTCATCCCGCATTTGAATGTGTAGGAGGATCTGGCTTTGCTATAAGTAGGACATTATGTCGTGTCGCCTTGAAAGGGTGTGTGATATTTTGTTCTCTTTTTGACAGTAAACATCCTGCAAAAGTTTTATTATTCCCTTTTCTTTTTCTGACCCAGATTTCACTTTTGGCAGTAGGAATCTCTTTGTTGGGATGGCAATTTACAGACTCCTATGTAGGTCAAAGTTGTTTGTGCTAATAAAGACGAATGTAAAATTGCCCCAAGGAAACTATTAGGGTGGTAAAGGAAGTAAACCTATGTAGCTAGCTATCTGCGGGGTATTCTTCTTTTTTTTTTCAGGGAAGACTGTACAAGTTAATTTGTTTACATTGCGAGAATAGAGAATACCCAAAAGAAAATGGTTGCGGTTTTAATGTTCTGTGCCAAAGTTATAAGGTAATAAAGTGTAGTCGTTTTCGTTATATCGAGCAGCGACCCTCGCTGCAAGGAAGAGAAGTAAGAGTTTTAAAATTAAAGACATTTTTTGTAGTTATTATTTATAGCTTTTGCAAATAAATAAAACCATTCGCAGAGAATTTCTACAAAAAGGAAAATAATGCGAGTTCATAATATTCATACTTGTCCCAAAAATAAAATAAAAACGTATTCAGACAATGTTTTCAGTGAAAGTGAAACCTGTTTCAACAATCAAGAGCTTTGCGGAATAACAAGAAATTGGTACTGAAATATCGTTTACAACCACTTTAGAGTTTAAATCGTCTTTAGATATTTTTAGCAATGATACCACCGACTCTGTGATGTGCTTTTTGTCTTGGCTGAGGTTCGCTCGCCGGCTTGCCAAGGTTCTTCTCCAAAGAAACACGTAACTTTGGGGTCTGAAGGAGTTTCCTTTATTACTTAAGACTAAGTTTACAAATTCAATTACGTTATTTCGAATAAACAATTAATTAATCCAATATTCAATTTATTACTTAAAACTAACAATTTATTTATTCAGTTATGCTTAAATATAAGTAACTAATGATAATGGGTACGGCTCCAGGGGGGTCTCGATCCTCGTGGTTTACGGGTACGGTCTTCGGATGGGCGTGAGATAGCCCCGGCGTTGCAAAGGTCCGTCTGACGACAGTCCCGGCAATCTACAGGTCCGCCTTGCGGCAGTCCCGGTACTCTACAGGTCCGTCTTGCGACAGTCCCGGCAATCTACAGGTCCGCCTTACGGCAGTCCCGGTACTCTACAGGTCCGCCTTGCGGCAGTCCCGGCAATCTACAGGTCCGCCTTGCGGCAGTCCCGGTACTCTACAGGTCCGTCTTGCGACAGTCCCGGCGATCTACAGGTCCGCCTTGCGGCAGTCCCGGTACTCTACAGGTCCGTCTTGCGACAGTCCCGGCAATCTACAGGTCCGCCTTGCGGCAGTCCCGGTACTCTACAGGTCCGCCTTGCGGCAGTCCCGGCAATCTACAGGTCCGCCTTGCGGCAGTCCCGGTACTCTACAGGTCCGTCTTGCGACAGTCCCGGCAATCTACAGGTCCGCCTTGCGGCAGTCCCGGTACTCTACAGGTCCGTCTTGCGACAGTCCCGGCAATCTACAGGTCCGCCTTGCGGCAGTCCCGGTACTCTACAGGTCCGTCTTGCGACAGTCCCGGCAATCTACAGGTCCGCCTTGCGGCAGTCCCGGTACTCTACAGGTCCGTCTTGCGACAGTCCCGGCAATCTACAGGTCCGCCTTGCGGCAGTCCCGGTACTCTACAGGCCCGTCTTGCGACAGTCCCGGCAATCTACAGGTCCGTCTTGCGACAGTCCCGGTACTCTACAAATCTTCCTATTGGAAGATTCGGCAATTCGCTAGCTACCCGCAGGCCTGCCAGCACCAAAAATTTCAAGTAGTGTACAACACTCCTTGAGGAACAAATCAACGGTACACCAACACCAGATTGGTACTTTCCCACAGTGTGATCTTGCTCGATTATTTCAGATTTGCTTGCTGGTCTCATAGGTTTGACACCAGCAAGCAAGTGTGAATTTTATCACCAACGGAAAGTGAATGGCCAGGCCATTGAGAACACGTCATGGACCATTGCGGGGGTGTCTCGTGTGTATCAGTGTGGTGGGCGGAGCAGTCGAACGACTGTGGAGTGCATTGTGTTATGCAAATAGATGTTGTTGGAGAAAATGCAAAAAAAAATAAATGAAAAAGTGTTTTTGTAACGAATATTTCATATTTCAAAGTTAAGAAAGTCCGAAATTGGTCGACTTTGAACTTGCTCAACTCTCCGAAGTAGTAGAAGTTAGGAAAGCAATTTGGTATTTTATGTCTTAATTTAGATTTGTTTGGCGGTTTCGACTGTTAGCTAAACAAATCACGTGACAAATGTTAAAATATTAATATGTAAAATATGGTATCATTAAAATTAATTCTGGGAGAATTGGCCATCGTCTTATAAGAGCAGCGAAGATTATGTAGGGTAGGACAATTTGGTCTGTGAGAAACAAGATTCAAGATGCTACCTTAAAAATTCAAATGGTTCAATTGGTGCTGTGTATTGTCGCTAGTTGGCAGGTCACATACAAAATATGAATTTCAATTCGGCTTTATTTTTAATATGGAAAGGTACTCAAAAGAACTAAAATCGTAGCGAAGTTACAAACTATGAAAAGTAAGCTATTTCTATGACGAAAATGAAGTTGAAACTGACATATTGTGTGTTATATCACAGAGATTATAGAATCTGCCAGTTATCCAACTTTTGAATTAAACTGCGTTGTTGAATTGAAAATTAAAGTATTGTGAATAATAGTAACTTACATCTTAAAGTTCAAATCTCGATTTCTAATCAACTCCGAAGTTGACCAACTTATATAAAAACCTTAAAATCCAGACCATAATCAATTTACATAATTTTGTTGAGTGTTTTACTTTTAAAGTCGATTTATGTGTTAGTAGCACCATACTTTGGGTGAGGTACTGCTTTGTACTGCTTTCACCCGACTGGTTGTATACTGCTGCTTTTTGTCTTCAAACGACAGCCCTGGTTATGGGTAGATCTTTCACAACAAATTGCATGCTTTTCTAAATAAAAAATTAAATCCTTCCGATTTTAAAACCATATTTCTCCTCCGTCGACATTTTTTTTTAATTTAAATCACGCTCAGGATATATGGACTGGACACAGTTTGTACTCAGCGCAAGTAATATTTTTAACTCGTGCCTAAAGTAGGAGTACATATATTTTTTTCTGGATACGTTTATTACAGTAATATAGAGGTTGTGTGGTGTACGTATTTTTTGTATAATACTTCAAGGAAGTAGAGTAAAGCAATGATAGAAATCCTACAACATACACCAATAGACACTTCTGGTTGTACTCCACTAACCCTTCAAGTGTTTTCTACTCCTCCGTTCAATTTTTGATATATATTCACCCTCTGTGCATAAAAGTTCTGTTTCATTTCTAATTGTTTGACATTCAAATGATATATCTATACCTATACAATGTAGTTGGCATTTGTACACTTGTTTGAAGCACATTTACCCTTTTATGCTATTCTTATTCAGTCACTGTCGAGTGTCGAGTGTCGACTTCTGGTGACATGAGAGAACAAAATGCGTAGTCCCTTTAATAATTTTACAATTCGGACAAAAAGCACGTTTCTATTTCCTGCTGATAAAATTGCACTCGTATTGTCGACTGAGTCACTTGTCTGTTTATCTTAAGAGGAGCATAGACTTTTGTTGAATTCAATTAATTGCTGTAGGGTTTCTATTGCTACTTGAAATAGTCACGATTGTCTTCGAAAATTTAATGTTGTTCAGTGTTGAACAACATGCAGACAGGAGTTTTTGTAGTTGTCCTTTTCTCGATCTTATATTATATCATAGGAAATGATGATAAAAGGCTTTTCTGGAATTTTGATTTAACATTAATCCTTGCAGATTATCGTTTTATTTATAATATGTTATGAGCAAACTCGAGCAGTTTCCACATTAATTTTACATACACCCTCTGGTTGCACATTTTATTTGCTTTTGGGAGCGAATGGAAATTATTTTCCCCATTATATTTTTTCCCAATTGTTTACACAACACAACATTTAAATATTTAGCTAAACGAATAAAGAAATAAACCCCAGCCATGTTCACGAGAAAAACTGAGAAAATTAACTGGAAACAATGTTTTCAGTCACAATTGGCCGCCATATTGCAACATTTTGACAGATGCGCAGAACGTTACCAAAATTATTGCGCCGACTAGGTATATTACCTTATTATATGTTGCTTGGCTTTATAACTCGCAGCTTGTTGCCCACAATTGGTCGCTAAAGGTCAAAGATCCTAACATATCTTGATAGAAACAAACTCCGAGTACTCAATCATTGGAAACTTGGCCAAAAGGATGAGCATCTTTACAAATGACTTCTGCCTCTCTAACCCAACCTAACCTAACCTATGTGGAACATTCCTCATTGCTCTAACCAGTGAAATAAACCAACAGTGAAATAATCATTAATTCCGTTCTTAAATGAAAGTCGTATTTCCTGGAGCGCATAGGAAATTAAGCAGAAGCCACAATTGCAAGGTAAATCTAACTTCATTCATGCGGAAGCAAACATTTTTCTCCGTATGAACAAAAATCATATTCAGCATTAAAACAAAATCTTTATTCATAGCAATTCCATTTCCTCGCAATTTCTTAAAGCAGTTCATACATTTAATTCAATTCCGTATAATTCGTGCACGGGTTTCCCCACTCCTCCCTTGTCGCTTTAAATATGGAAATGTATAATGCACGCTACTCTGAGTTCCCAGGCTAAGTTAAGTATCTAAATATTCCTCTTTACTGCATAATACCAGTACTCATACCAGTACCACTTGTTATACGAGGGGGTTTTCGGAAGTGCTTACAATTTTTGAGCTCGTTCGGGAATAAGATCCGTTTACAAAAATGCGATGTTGTAGAATTTTTTATTAAAAACCTTTCTTCAAATTTGGCTTGTAAGCCAAAATGTTGAACTTTTATCGTATATGGTCCAGCAAATTTAATAGCAGTTTTGGTTAATTTATTTTTTCTTAAAGAATTCAATAATAGCTTCTCAAATAAAATATAATGTCAAAGAACAAGTCAAAAATAGTCTCCAAAATTATGGTCACCATTTTACTTCATAAACATGTAAAGTGCTATAAAAGAAGAGCAAATCTACTGATCACTATGATCACGTGCCGTGAGAGAAAAAAAACCGCCTTAGATCATAAACTTGCATCTCAATAAAAACAAAACTGGATCACCAAATTCATGTCCCAATTTCATGGCCGTACACAATCGTGTAATGCCCTCTTACCTAACCCAGTAGCTGTAACAGTTTGAATGAATTACACAAGTTTGAATAAACCATACTCATGCATATTCATTGACCTATTCTCAGCCCGGCACAACTTTGAACTTGGTATAGCTCTGCTGACAGTGCAACAACAGAAAGTATTGTGCGAAAGATGAGCGACGCTTTTCTTTTGTTTGCTTTGAAAATGATCATCAATTTAAAGAACTCGCATTCACTGAAAAGTTTCCAAGTGCCTTAACTGTGACCTAAATCTGGGGACGACTCGAAATTGTTAATTAAGTATCAACCGCGCTCCTAATGGAGGAAAAAAAACGGGCCTATTACATTTCGCCTTCAGCATTATCCATTATTGATGAGTTCTTGCAAACGCCATATTAAAGGTGTAATTTATATCTGAAGGCAAGTCTTTCCCTCCACAAAATCATTCATTCATATGACGACAGCCGACGGGAGCATTTTTCACTTCGCACATGTTGCTGGGACGGTATAAGTCGTAGGTAAGGTACTCCCAAGCATCTTATCTGCTTACTTTGCAAGGCAAGCAATGAATAAAAAAATTTGAAAAATAAATTTCATCGTGTTTCGTTAAAAGGATGCGTACCCTACCCTACACATGCGATCCCTAATTTGCTGAATTTGCATTTTTTGAATGTCTGTTGTTGCTGATGCTGATGGGAGTGATTGAATCATTTATTTTATGCAGCGACGTACAGGTGAGGGCGATGTCAATTTCTTCTGCCATCACATCATACTTGTCATCGTTATTCGTTACCCACATTAAGGTTTCCTATACGCATCGATTGTGCTCCTCTGCAGTTTTATTTTACATTTTTCATATCTGAAAGGGTGCCAATGACTTGGAAAATACTTTCATTCTGGGATGGTTATACATATACATGTCAAGTTTCTGGTAACTCGTTCAGTTGCAAGTGAGTTGTTTTCGAGTTATATAGTTAGTCAAGTGATGAGAGCTGCTTTCAGTTGTGTATTGATTCGTTAGGCCTTATAAGGTGTCTTCTTCGGAAAGAGTTGTGGACTTTCCTAACAGTCTTTTTTAATGCTTCAAAACCCCCCTGAAATAAGATTTCTCTTCTTAATTGACCTTAAATCTTTCAGTGAACTTGACAGTCATGTTCCAACGGCCTAACATCACGTTTAGACAATAAATGGCTTAGTCGGTATGAGTTAACCACTGCTTTAGGTCTTTTGAAGCTAATCATTTCGTATTAATTGATACTAGGACCGCCCGAGTTCGAAATTCGACCAATTTTGTCTGTACATAAAGTAAAAAAAAACCAACTTGTTTTTTACATAATTTATTTATTATTTATTTTAATTTATTTATATGCTAAATCTTAACTACGGAAAAGGGCAAACCATGAATGTTGGTTTCCATAGTTACACCTCGCAGATAACTCTTCAATACCCCTGAAATAAGATTTTATGATTGCTTACTTTATTGCATACCTTTATGGGTTAATGAGACTCTCCAAAAGGTTCTAATCTAAGATGATTAAATTCGTTACTATGGAAACGTGACGGCGACAAATTGAATGACAACAAAATGCTTTCGATTAACTACTAAGCATTTTGTATGGGAAACTCTTAACTTCATTTTACCAGTCTTAATGGCGACATATACCTACGATTTTTTGGTTTCGGCACATCTATGGCACAGTACCTTTCGAATGATATAAGTTTCATTCTCCTCATTTCATGATAAATACCTAAAAAGTGTACGGAAACTTTTGATATTTACGTATTAATATAATGATTCCGAGTACACGGTTGCTTATTTTACACCATAAGCTAGCTAGGGCTCTTAGTGTGGGCTTTTTCTCAATTTTGTTAGTTCTGTAAGAGAGGTTTACCAACTTATTCTCAACGTTTTTATGTCTATCTGCAACAAAACAAATCTATAAACATACAAAAACGACCTAAGCATCCCACTGGTTGAAGTTTATACCTTATATTGAATGGCTACAGTCATCTGCCCATTTTGTTGTAATGTAGAAACTATCGCTCCTATTCTTTATGGCAAAAAAACACAGTCAATGTGTCAATGACTCAATAAATTTTATTCTCCCAGAAACACGACTCGAATTCGCCCCCACAAACCATTTAGCTCGAGCATGTAGATACCTACCTATGCCTTTATCTCTCCGATTCTTAATGGAATGGAAAATCAATAAAAAATAACCAAAGAAGCACATCCACTATGACTATAAGAACACATAAGCAAAAACGGACAATGTCCATCCGGAGTGCCTTTGCCTTAACTTTTGCCGAAGAACTATAGCAATAAATTAACGTGTAACCTTTTAAGTTCAGCAAGAGTTGTTTTTCTTCGCTTTTGCGCTGCGAAAACCGCCCATTCATCATTCACACCTACTGGTAGCGGCAGGTAAATCCATCCGAATCATTGCCAAGTACTTTCGCATTGAATTTGTTTGCAGTCCAAATTGGGGAGAATCACAAAAAGTAAACGGCCTCCAAACCTAATTGTTTCTAATGAGGATGGCTACCATTCCAACGTGAAGAAAGACGAAAAGGTAAAACAGAAAAATGACTCCCATTCCCCTTAGAAGTACAGGGAAGATTAACAACCCCATTAAAATCCACAAACCGATGAGGCGTGTTGAGTTAATTTTTGCATGACAATGTCCGCAACCCCACGCAGTATTTAGTTCCGGTCTGTTTTTATTTTTTATTTATTTATTTTTGTCTGCGTTGTTTCCCTTCGATGAAAATGAAGGGGATGTCAGTCGTTTCGGTGCACTTAATTAAATTGTCACTTCAAATTGACAAAGTTTAGCTAACCTCAGCAACTTGTTGAGTTTGATATCCACTGTATTTTGGTTGCTTGGATTTGGATGTGCCTGTGAAAAATCCACCCTCGTTATACTTGGATTAACAGTAACGAGGTGTGATGGCAATAAAAGGGGGACTTGGTGACTGTCGACGGTTGGCTGTGTCGGTGCGTGATGCCCATGACAGCCCGAAGGCTGAAGTCGGAATCAAATTTGAAAAGTTTGAAAGGAAGCGATGTGAACAGAGTTGTGAATGTGGGGAAGATACAGGTACACAATGCCTTCATAGAGAATATATTTTAGACAAGGTTTATGTAGACAGAATGAGCCCTTCAAAAGAATGATTGAGCTCAACAAGTGCAAAAGACTGTAGAACTTGGAAAACGCTGACTACGGCAAACTTTAAGCGTTTATATCGATGCTATTGATAGACCTTAAGACATCCGTCATCTTAAAGACTTAACAAAGAAAATGACAGCCCAACTTCTATTCGAATAGAGATTTACATTTGAAGATATTGCCGGTTATGGAGTGACAAAGCCAGACCCCATCAAACAACGACTGCAACTATTTTCTTAGACTTCATATACAGGCTCAACTTAAATTAAAAATCCAATGCTGCCAAATCTAACAAATTTTGACTATTCATTCTGCCTGCCATCAAAGCAGTTATCGATATACGATAATTTGACGACGGAGAAATTCAGTTACAACAGTCCTGCAGTTGTTAATTTCAGTAAGAGTCCAAAAATAACAAAAGACCATCAGATAATGAACAATTTCCAAATTGCTTTCGCGCGTACGTATCAGTAACTTAGGTAGCTTAAGTGATGCCAAATCACTCGCATTTAAATCATTGTAAATATTTGTGTGTAGCAACTTTAGCAACAAACAGTGCGGTTTTTGGAGCATTATTGAAAACGAAATGCCAATTCTGTACAGCTGTTTTGGAGCACCAAAATATCACAGATAAGTTGCAAAATGCGACACGGCAGAAGATAGACAACACTTGACAATACATTTTTCAAGACTCTCAGAAGCAATAGGTAAGCAATACGCAGCTTTTATTTCAACCTATTCTCACATTGAGGCAACAGTGTTGCCAGAAATTTTTAGCTGTCATGTCATCCGACGATTCAAAATTAATTAAACGTAGTAACCATGCGCAGAATTTCCTACCGACCTGTCACTAGTCACTACTCGCAAATATTGATACTACTACGACGCGATATATACGGTTCAACATGCGCTGTGTATCGCCAGCAATAATGTTGCCGCAATCAGCGAGACCTGAGAGCCTGAGACGTTTAATTTGATTCAATATAAAATAACTGTTAGCTGAGCGATAGTATCGCATGTTTCCTATTGCCAGTTGCTTCTTGCTTGCTGCTTATTGCCTCAGTGGGAGAGCCGCCTAACTTGCTTTCAGGACATGTTTTTTCAGAGGGCCTTGTACTATGTTGTATAGATAGTAAAACCCGGATAAGTACTTCGCGCTTAAGTATCCACTTAAGGGCCCACAAATCTCAAATCTATAAATTTTTTACACATTTCTGTGTACATTTATGTGGATAAGTACCTCCCGCTTAAGTGCCTTATTCGGTTTAACGCCATCTATTTGCCAATTTTATTTGCTTATTTGCTCAGGTTACACTCGTTTAAGTACATCAATCAAAACGTACACAATTTCATCGCAGCAAACTTCGTGTTACAAGCCCAAAATGACATTCTCATTCTCGTTCTATGTCAAAAAAGAAAACAAACCCACCAAATCGTTAGAGCAACTTAATAATTGTTATTTACACATATTTGAGGAAGATACAGGATTCGGATTTCTGCCTCCTTTGGGCGCTTAAGCGGGTGCGTATAACTACCTCACCCTCTTAAGTACCCAAAGAAAGCAGAAATTGTGAAGAGGTAGTTATCCGGGTTTTACTGTACATGAAAAATTTAGTATTCAATTCAAAATTGTTTTAAATATTAAACTATCCTATTCCAGTGAGCAGTTTAGGTGTTTTTCGCAATTCAACACGGGCTTCAACATAATCATTAAGGACCTATCCTGGACCAAAAACCAAACGTATATCTTTCGCAACTCCGCAGTTACTTCGATGCTTGAGGGGAAGTGCTATGGCGTTCAGCAAGCAGCACCAGCAACCAGAATAAACGTCAAAATAGAAAACTAGCCGATGAGTTCCACAAGACGAGAAAAACTATACCCGACGCATTCCACAAAAAAAAGAGAAAAAAAGAAAAGCAAGGAGTACGACCGTACGAGTGGTACTAAAAAGCGGGACATCATTTTTTAAATAAAAATAGTTCAGCGACTGCACTCCATCGCTAACAGATGTAATTGTTTATTCAAATTTAATTTAAATAAATATTGTTCCCTAGACACAAAAACCGAGAAAATCTGTCAAGAGGAAGATCAGCGCGTTCCGCACATAGCTTTCATGCCATATTTGTTAAGCAGTCTCCGACACGTTTAATCCGTATTTGGGTCAAACGGGTTTTGTTTATTTACTCATTTATCATTTCAAATCTCCTTGAACGATTGGTTTATTTATCTTGTGCTAAATGTGTACCTCGCGAAGATAAAATGCAAACTCCAGATAAATGGCGCCTCCTTGATCACATACTTAGGCAGGACCAGGAGCATAAATTCATCAGGGGCCCGGACCATAACCTAAATGTGTCAGAACTTCACGTAAAATATGTATTGACAAAACTACCATACAACCACATTTTCCAATGTGAAGAAGAATTCAGTTTCCAACTTCAGCCGAACAACTGGTGCCATTGGTTTACGTCGTGGGCAAGGGCAGGCTACCGTCGCACCACTGTTGGCCATTGAAAGCAATTAACTTTAGCCGGCAATTCGGAACGGTGGGGAAAACCAATAAATACTGGCACACAGTTCCAAGGATAGAGGACAACATTACATTTCAACTGAATACATTAACTTTTGCATTGCTGAGGCGTTATCCGGGGCAGTCCGCTGTCTCGCACATATGAAATTTCTCGTTCCGCCGGAACTTACAGCACACAAATTGAATTTAATTTAAATAAACAAAATGATTTAATCGAGTAAGTGACTCTTTACTTTGAGCGCTTAATAACAAACAAAAAGAAAATACCAAACAGGACTCGTTGAATTTAAAAATGCAATCTCCGGCAAAGAAAGGAATCATCCTTTCTAATTAAACTTTATTCAAGGCAATCGCCCTTTCATCGTAAAAGAGCGAAAACTTTTCAAATCGATTCAAAGTTCTTCATTTTGTGGCCAATATTGGAGAAGTTTTATTCCGATTTTCATTATCAATTGACCCTTGTTATAAACGAATTGGGTTACAGGAAAAGTTTGCTATCTTCTTTGTAATAAGCGGATTAGTTGAGTTTCCTAAAGGATTTATATTACAATCTTTGATTTTTGTTAATCAAGGCAATTGGTTTGTAAATTTCGAATTTTTGAGGTTTGTTTTGGGATATTTTCCTTAATTATTCAAATTGGCAAATCCTTCTCAAAATAAATGGCAGTAAGTAGATTCGAATGCAAATTACGAGGGGGTATACAGAATAAAGATCAAATACCTCGTTTGCGTAAATCCTTTAGGTAGGGGTTAGAAACTTGATTATTGCGCCTGGGCGATAAAAATTAGCATTTCAATTATTGGTCCATACGGATAGAGTTTGCATTTTATGGAGTTTTTTATAAAACAACGGCGGTCAGTTTAGAAAACATTTCTTAAGTCCTTTCAATAGCAAAGTAATTGAAAAATTAACAAAAGTCCTTAAGCAAATTTCAGTAGCACGAACGTTGGGAATTTCAAATGTTCCGCTTTAATTAAAACAGCAAATTTACCCTTTGGCTCAATTTTATATATGTACATTTGCACTAAACAAGTCCCAGAAAAGCGTTCTTCCTTTTCAATGATTTTATGTAAAAAAAAATCACACCCCGCCAAGGACGTTTACAAAAACGAAAACAACTGAGTGCAACTTACAACAATGCACAAAATATATAAACGGCTTGTAAATGGAGACCATTCATAAAGACCAGACAAAGAAACTCATCATCACCTGCGAAGCACTTATAAAAATTGTTCTGCTTTTGCCATATATTGCCACAGCTGGAAATGTGTTTTGTAAAAATAATGAGAACATTTTAGTTTGACCTTAGTTGTGTGCCACTTTACACGGTTGTGGTGGTGGAATGGAAATGAAATGGTTTGTGGACGTTTACGCGCACTTTAAATATTTTCAAAACCGCCGAGCGACGAGTTGTTTGACAATTTCGTCCGTTAACTATGCTGTCGGAATATTCACTGCACGTATCTATGATTGGCACAAAGCCAGGAAATAAATTTGAATATTAACATTCGCTGTAAAAGCACTCATCGTATTGCGTATGTATTTTAAGAAGGGTTAATCACAATATCGGGGGAGAATTAAATAATGAATGTCATTTGAAAATTTGTAGCTATATTTGAAAAATCTGAATCTGAAGAGAGAGAGGGTGTATCGCAATATAAATTTTTCAATACTCTTTACATCTAGATTTTTATTGCATTTGAGATGGATTTGGATAAAATAAACAACGTTGGAAATTTGCATGCCAATCCATGCAAGTAAAGAGTCAAATTTGTACATTTTTACAGACAAGCATGGTCCTCAAAATAACCTTCATTAGAACTGGCTTTGAACCGAGATATTCATTTAGAAAATATTGACGAATTTGAATGGAATGCAAACAATTCTATGGCAACAAGGAATAACGACATAAGTCAGTTTTTGCAACTTTTCAGGAGAGCCATTTAAATCTTTGGCTTGCCATTACAAATCAAGTACAAAACAAAAACTCTTTAGCGTGTAGTTCATAAAACGTAATAGATAAAAGTATGAAAAAGTAATGACAGATAGAATCGCTTATTGCACATCAGATTGTGTAAAAATCTCAATTTCGACATAAGGCGACTATATGATGTTATTTCTTGTGGTCACAGAATTTAATTGTAACCTGACTCTTGTCGTACTTATTGCCTAGGTAAGTCACAATCGAATTGTAATTTTGTAACTACTTTTCTTTTTTTAAGAACTCCAAGAAATTGTTTGTACCTCTTAGATAAAATGATTAACATAAAAAAGCGTCGAGAGAACACTAATGCTTATGTCAAATATTTTCATTTGAAACATAAGGCATATGGGACATTTAGTAGAAAGTACATAGTTACAAATATGACGAATATTTATTATTTCTATCTATCTGTAATCTGACAACTGGCTGACTTGATGTGTTTCAGCTTTGATTGATCGGTCACTTAAACAGCTTTTCGAGGGCTAGCCGACGAATCTAGCTGCCAGTGCGTGGATTTGGTGTATTTTACCGACCAATCTGCTTTTTCGTTCAGATCAATATAGTCGACTAAAGCTAACTAAATTTTTGAACGTGCCCTTTTATTGCAAGACTGGGACAAATTTCCCGTTACTCATTATTTTCTTAATATTCTTGTCTCATATTTCTTTTTAAGAATCGGTGTTCTCTTCTAATTTTCAACACTCATCTACTCAACTATGGGCTGGAAAGGAACTGAAAAGTTTATAACGTCATTTTAAAAATTTGACTGCTCGTGAACGATGGAATAACATGTGTCACTTGCAAAAGCATTGCTCTATTATAGGCAGCACTGTCTGTTTAATTGTCAACGCGTTTGGGTCATTTTCTTTTACTTATGAGTTAAGACGTCCATATGAAAATTTCATTAAAATCACACTCTTCACATAATACCACGGAAGAGTCCATCAAAAGGTATGTATCCATGCGAATAAGTTCATGCGGTGCTTTATTCATAAATCACATTTAAGCAGTGTGAGATTAAGTGGTAAGTCAGTTTGGTCATATAAATGACAGATCAGCCCACCCTAAGCACTTGAATCCAGATTTTCATTTCAGATGAAAAGTTTGTCAAATAGATTCTATAACGGGACATGTTTTTTGAAAAATGAATTCGCAGTGACTTATGTTAATTTATACATCTTTATATTTTAATAAAACAAGCAGAATGACAGGAAAGTACTTGCAAATACAGTCGGCTTTTAGCTGTCAAACTTCCATCAAATTATTCAGTCAATAATTACTTACTTCTTAAATAGATTATATAATTTGTAATAAATCAGGTTTTGATATACTTAATTTTTTTATTGCATGGAGTTCAACTTGATTTACTCCGGATGAATTTTCAAGCGGCCACTTTGACTTATTCCACTTTCTATACTTCCATTCATCTCAGGTAAGTCGAATGACGTAAATTTACTCTCTACTATTGATTTATGATGCATTCACAGCACGTTTGTGGCCACCCTCAGTCTCAGATGGTGCAACGCGCATCGCGTGGTTTGATTCGTACTTCTACGGGTTGAAAATATTTCTCACTCATAAAATTAAAATGCTTCTTCTATTCTCCGTCCGTTTGAAAGGCACTGCCATATCGAGAGTTGCATGCGTAAATGAATTTAATTAGATACAGGTTGACCGGTTGTGCAAACGGAATTGCAAAGGTTGAAGACACTAGTGGTGGTCTCACAACCGCCCCGTCACCTAGTTAAATATAAAGGCAGTTACTCTCTCTGTTGTGAGAGGTATGCGGTCTGAAAAAATGCGTCGCTATAGGTAATATTATCTGGAAAACTTTATGATGTCGTCAAATGTCAGTACCGTGGTACTGGAAAAATAGTCTTTTTTTAAAATTTCGGAACCTTTGCAACTCTCAGCCCACTCAACTCGCTTCTGTAAAAAACTTTCCTTACAATATAAAATCTTTTTTTAATTAAAAAAAAACTTAAATATGCACAACCTCTGTATTTATATTTGTTATAAACATTTAAGCACATGTGTACATATAATAAAACATTTAAAACACAAAAAAGGACTTCACCACAGTCGCTTTAAATACTATCCATTGCTTTTTTGATTTCCCTGAGAATCCTTAGGCGAGCCGCAGCAGTCTCTTCATCTCCTCCCGTCGTTCCTAATTCATAAACTTGTCTTGAGGTCGATGCAAGTGCGGCGTCTAATGAAGTTGGATTCTGATAGTCAAAGATAGCACGAAATTTAGCAAAGCATTCCTCGCACATATTGTCGTCTTCCTGTACAACGAAATTTATAGGTTA
The DNA here is from genome assembly GCA_936431705.1 of Cheilosia pagana. Taxonomy (NCBI): domain Eukaryota; kingdom Metazoa; phylum Arthropoda; class Insecta; order Diptera; family Syrphidae; genus Cheilosia; species Cheilosia pagana. The sequence goes on along the minus strand of OW386170.1, from coordinate 50,368,494 downwards.
TATCAAATAAAATCGCTCCAAAAAAATTTAAAGTGGAAAAAGTACCGTAAAGTCGGGTAGGAACTTTGTAATAAATGTCCAATCAGGACGAACAAGCTTGGTGTAGTATGCCAAAAATTTAAGGCATAAATAACAGGGCATGATTATATTTTACAGAAAAAATACAATTTCGATAGATATATGATTTTAAATAGATAAAAAATAAAACACACGACAAACAAAAATTAGTTGAACACGACGCATTGGCAAATTCTTTGACAAGTTGACTGAAATGACAGTTTTCGCTGTAGCACTTGAATTCGCCACAAACAAAATAAACACTTGCTTTCGTCAGCAACTTTGACAGTCGTTGTTGCCAGCCTGCATTAAATTTAAAAAAAAATACATAAAGAGATTGAAAAGTACTCAAATATAGGACATTTTTTAGGAGTGACTTGTTACAATGCGTCCAGCGTGTCATATCTTAACACGAAATTAAATACTATCATCGGTAAGAGGGGATAGCAAAATACACAAAAGTATGTCTATGTCTAATGCACTCAAATGTCAAAACAAGGTTCGCAAAAATGTTGATTAATTTATGCGGCTAACCGCATAAATGGGAATGGCACTCATCTCTCCGATGAAACTAAAACATTATCTATGTAAAAGGGTACGACATGTTGTTTGCTTTCCGCCATAATGTGGCTAGCTGAAAGAGTTTAATTGGATGTTGCATTTGTGTGGTGAACCACATATACATATAGTTGTTTTATCTGGACCCAAAAGTTTGTCTTTAAAATTCATGGAAATTTTAAATAGGTTCATTACGAATTCTGAATTGTTTTCAGAATGCAATTATAACCCAAAAACTTTTCAAAGGACATAGGTAGACCCTAATTTTACATGATAGATAACATTATCTTTGGAAAGGACCTTTGAAATAGTTTGAAAGAGTCGATTTGCTAATCTTCTTTGCTTACTTTTACTACACAGTGCGTAACCACCCCCAATCCATGGCACCCTCATAAAACTATTTCCAGGTGCTCTGAAAAAAATCAAACACATTTACAAACGATTGTAATAATTAACTGCTGACTTTCTTAATACCGGAAATATACCCGTTCATGCAGAGCAAATGTATTTCCATCGGAAAACAGCCACGACCCCGGTGGGTAAACCTATCGGATGCCGTAAAATTAAAAAGCAACCCTTTGTGGAAGCCTCAACACTCCCAAATGATTTCCGCAAACGATTTGCCCGTGAGTTATTTCCTTTTTATTAATTTACTAGGGTAAACAGAAATGTTTGTTTCAACACTTTATCCTCGCGAAGTTACTTTCGCCACAATTCGCGCTTTCGGCCCACAAATTGTTCTATTTATGGGAGCTTTCCTTTCCTCTAAATGTCGACGTAATTAATTTGCTTTTCCCGAGACGTTGAGGTAGGTATTTATGCAGAGCGGCCCCCATAAAGCAATCTTAAACGGGTAAATATTTATGACCGCTTCGGAGAGCAAAACGGAAAAAAGAAAAATAATTAATTACGAAACTTTGTTACCACATCAGAGAAGTTAGGTATTTGAAATGCAAACACTTTTTAGAGCAAATAGGGTTTCGTTTCCACTTATAAATACAGGGCTACCATGAAGTGTCTTCTCAGAAGGGTGGTAAACTGGAAATAGCATTCAAAAGGCGCGACCATATTCAATTGAAACATCAGGTCTGTTCCTTTACTTTTGTAGTAAAAATTGAAAAGACTGTCAAAATGACAGTGGAGGGGATGAATTTTCTCTCAGAGAGGGAAACTTAGGCAAAAATGACAGATACATAGTTTATAAAACCCAAATGTCAAATAGAACAACAAATTCAAATCAGCTGTCAATTTTCAAGCGACTGACAGTTGTTTCAATTCTTACGCAAAGAAATTTGTTGAGTAAAATCAAGTAAGAGGGAAAATATCTTGCTCTCTCGAAGACGCTCTCTTTTACGAATTTTTCGAGTTGAGGAACGACAATTGAGTAAAATGCGTAAGAGTTCGTAAAAATTCGTAGAAATTCGAAAGATTTAAAAGTAAAGGAACAGACCTATCATGTGCAGCGGGCTTAGTTTTACAGTACCAGATAACATTACTTATTTTTGGGATGTAGCTTCATTTAAGGCGCGTAGAACTGTGCTTTTTTCCATAATCTATTTATGTGATCCTAGAAAACGTATAATGCGAGTTGGCCCTTTTTCCTATTTTTTGATTTTCTTTGAATAGCTTTTTTTGTAGATGCCTAAATTGGACCTATACAGTTTAAAAGGGATACATTCTGTGGCAATTATCTAAGTGCACTATGTACATATTTTAGTCGTCAACAAAGACCAGAAAAATGTCTTACAGAAACACAAAAGTCGCCCCCAAAATGCTCAAAGAAAAGACTTTAAGAACTCGCTACAAAAATTATCGGAAAAGCCACCGCAAATGACCCAAATTTCCTCCGACAAACGCCTAATAGTATCCCAAACAACTTGCAAGAAACGGTCATATAATCGGGCGGAAAATGCCCAAGAAACGCCTCGTAAGACAACCAAAAAAATGCCCCAAAATATGACTGAAAACAGCACCGACAAACGCCATAAAAAGCGTCTCAAAAATTTCTCTAGAACGCCGCAAAAGTTTCAAAATTGTATACATTTTTTCCTATGTTCCATCAGAAAAAAAATTCCTGACAAATGGATCAGTACAAAAATGACACATTTCAGTGGAATGATGTGTTTTTTTATTGTTTCGTGTGGCATTTACTGAGAAGTTGATCAGAAAAAGTTTTTCGTACAGAAAAAGAGTTAATCCTTTTTCTAGAAAATTTAAACATAATTCACTTATTTTTTTTTGATAAACTACCTAACTTTATAATTTATGAGCAACATTTTAAGACCAATATTGAGTTCAAACATTAACTTTAAGTGGTGAAAAAAAGCAAAAGAAAAAAATTCGGTTGCATTTTACGTATCGCTATAACTGTGGCCTTATTTGTATGGTTGTACAAAATTCTGTGCAGATGCAGACTCATGTCAAATCAAAGATGCAGTGCGGTTTTCAAATGCAACCTTATTTCATATATTCCTAAATCATTTCAATCTAGATTCCCCCACTCTCTTTGGTGACATTTGAAAGCAATTCCAGTGCATCTGACATGTGGCACGAAACGATTACATTCTGTATACTCTTACTCAACTCAGGGGTAGAGATATCCAATAAGTGGATGGATAATTCAAGCGCTTACAACCTGCGACCGACAACCCTCTAAAGTTTGCAATTGTAAAGCCGGTTGACTTATGTTTCTGATGATTTGAGCATTTCATTAATCATCCCCACAAATTGATGCGATTAAATCATTTCAGTTGTGGCTTTGTTTGTGCCTGGACGACAAATTAGTTGGACAATTAGCGCTAATTCCGTCATTCATCGTCCACTAATGCTGCAATAATTCGGTCGACAACGTTGTGTACGCTATTCGAATGTGTGCTCTGTGGAATGTCATTTGCAAATTTACCTTCAGTGCGGTGTTGGCAATAAAATGCATTAGTCATACGAGTATACACTCGCACGTCCTTCGGTATAGTTTATCAATTAAATCGTCGGTCGTTCACAAATAGAAAATGAAATCCAATCTCCAACAATTAAAACGAATTGCGTTGGCTCTTTAATATACAAAGAGGAATGGGGTGCCAATTGAATAGGCTCCGCCGGAAGCTGGCTTTTATTTCAAATGTGTAGTTTTATGGATATCAACAAGACTGCACTGGAGCTCGGGACCTGTTTAAATTGCAGCTCTGTCACCTTCGGCATGCACTTCAGATGATTGCATCTGAAGCTATTCAGTAATCACTGATGGTGTATCGGAAAGTTATCGTTCTGCGAAGCATAGTAAAAAATTATTGCATTTTAACTAAATATCTGCAACAAGAACGATTAAGTTTAGTGGGTGCATTAAAATTTAAATGGTAGGTATGTCCCTTGAAGGTGAATTGGTTTAACGTTAGTACTTGTGTGACAATAGATAATCAAAAAAATGACAACTACTGTTGCTTCTCCAAAGCGACATTTTTGATAACTGATGCAAGATCCCTTTTCAAATGACTATACTAAGAGTCCTTTTGTATGCTCCAAAAATATTAAGAAACAAATGTATTTTGATTGTCTATAACAGAATGTTCAAAGTAATTTTACGGTTTTTGTATGTCAGCGCGATAAAAGCCTAGGGCCGGATTACTGTGCCGAACTCAATTAAAAGACGCACATCCACGCACCGCCACATACTCGTATGAGCCTCTGTGCGGCATCGTCCTTGGTAACATAAATTCTGATCGAGTGTGCACTTATCCGTAAAATAGACTTATCGCTTTGGCGTACACTGTATTTATGTATGCTCATCCATATAGAGGGGTATGCAGAAGGACACATTTGAAATATCGTCCACGAAAAGATAAAATGCGGGCCCAGACCCGCAACCATAGGAGGATTTGATTTTAGTTTTTACCTCAACCGCTATCTACGGTTGCAGAGGAGCCTTTGGGTAGGACGCAATAAAGTACGTTGGACGAAGTTCAGAAGGAATTGAGGGTGCCCGGAGTAGGTTCGCGGTTTGTGCACTGTGTAAGGGTGGTATAGAAGCCATTTGAAGGCTGATGTTGGAACAAAGTTGCAGCGCCCTTTAAAATCCACAAGAATGAAAATGCATATGTAACTGGGCTGAACCTCTTGGTGTGGTCATAAATAGGGCGAATGTTGAACCTAGAAACATCATCGGGCAATATTCGTGCGACCTTTTTTTCTCTTCATATGTGGTACTTCAGGATTATCAAAAAATCAAGATTATATTTTTCAGGGTTTAGACTTTTAAGACAAGAAATAGTCACACTTCCGTTTATGTAAAGCTCCTGGGGTAGGAAGGTAATGGAACTCAAGTCAATATTAGAAAATAATGGAAAGTGGTCAAACTACGACCATTTCTGACAGTTTTCGTTAGCAAAATTTGGTTTCGCAGTATAATGGGGAGAACGTATTTCAATCATATGACTAAATGAGTACCCACTGACGGTGCTAATTTTGAACCACTAATTTGACCAATTTGACAAAATAAACGTCAAAAAAATTCCTGACTGAGAACTTAGTTGACAGTTCGCATATGTGGCTGAGGGAGGAAAAGTGACGTTTCCAACCAGACCAATCTAGTCGATACAAGAAAAGCTAGGTTTTTAGATGTGCCCGTTTAAATTATACTTTTCTGTCATTTACACCCACTGACAGTTTGCACAGCATGAGAGAATACGCTTTCATTAGGGCAAATATTGAGAGGAACTGTCCTGTCACCAGTGTTATAAGATCATGGGATTACTTTCTATGGGAAAAAAACACCAAAATTGTGGGAATTTCAGGAATCTGACAAAAAACAATCAAACTTTCGTATAAATTTCACCATGACTATCAACACACAAACTCTCTTTAGAAAAAAGCTCATGTAAATCGCATTTTAGCAACATTTTCTGACTCCAAAAAATAATCCTAATATTTTAAAACAACCTGCAAATTTTAAACTTAAGGTTAATTTAATATTAATTTATGTCCATAAAATACAAATATTACATTGAAGAGTTAGACTAACAATAACAAAGTAACGAGAGAATTTGAATTCAGTGAAAAGGGAAAAATTAATGCATTTCGTGGGAAAATTAAAAGAGAGTGCTAACAACACAGCCTGTAACCGTATACGACGGATTCAAAGGGACTGTTCGTTGCGACAAAAGCGTCAACATTGACGAGACCTTCCGTCAACGGATTCCAGTTACTGGGCCCTTTAACAAATCAATTGACCGTACGTCAGACTTTCTGTTTTCAATGGCCGCGTTCCTCTGCCCGCTGGACATCTAGCACAAAATATCCCAGATGAAGGAACGCTCGCGCAGCTGCAGCGGCAATTTTTTCAAACGTTTGAACGATTTGCCTTTGAAGTTTTTTTCTCAATGCAGCGCGTAGTTTTACGCTAGATTGAGAAATTTCCCTGAAAGGGATATTTCGCAAAGAGTGCTAGATATCTAGCGCCTATGGTGATATATAAATTTTTTTTATATGAAGTTTGACATGCCGCTGTTCATCTAGCGGGCAGTGGAACGCAGCCAATGTTTGCACCCCTAATTCTGTGACGACAATAACTACAAAACTTAGTATGACTTTCTTAAAGGATAACCAAAGCACCATATTCTCTATATATATATTTTTAAGATATCTATGAGTGCATTTAGACCATTAAACGACATCGAGTAAAGTGGTGTTAGGTAGAGTCAAATTGTTTGTGTTACTTGAAAAGACTACGAGACCACAAGGAACCACATTATCTCTTAGCAATACAATGTCGAGATTACAGTTTCTCAAAGGAGTAAATATAAATACCTCTGCAAAATTACCTTCATTTCAAAAGTCCCTTATTGCCATAAGTTAAGATAATCATCCCTTCAATTTGGACTATTGTTCTCCCAATTGGTGTGGCAATTTTCATAAATTTTCAATTCTCCGTTGAGTCCGGAAATTTATCCTTCCAGTTGAGCGGACCCAATAAATGGTAAATGGCTTTGGTTGCCGTCCTACCATACAATAGAGTCTCTAACTATTCGATAACTTCGTGTGTACAAGACATATACAGTTGAATTGTTGACCGCTGTCTTCCCAAGGAAAATTACAAAACAAATAAAATTGTTGACCGAAAGAGACAATTTTTTTTAAATTAAGACTAAATTCAGCAACAAATAAAATGCATGGCATCCCTACACGCCACTGATGGCATAAAAACTTGTACTCTCGTGAGAATTGTCCTTTCGGTATAGGTACTTTTCGCCGCCAACTTTTTTCTTTGAATGAATCTCCCTCACAAGATGGTAGATACTATCACAAATATTCATCTCTTTATAGAACAAACAGATCGATAGACACTTGAGTGCGCCCAGACTGATGGACGCCGCCGAGGGTATACGCAATCATGATTTCACTTTTATTTTCTTCTGTGTTACCAGAGTGTGAAGTAAAAAAAAAAAGAAATAAATTTAATTTCCCTTTCCCTGCTTTTTGTTCCTGTTCCTTCATACATGCGGATGGACGAACGAGGCGCCTTGAAAGTTTCAACTTTGTTGTGTGTAGGTGGGTAGAATTACTCAGTTCTTTCAGTTTTTGGGGATGCAATCCGAATTCGAATGTCGGCTTTCAACGGGGATCAACATAATTGCCTTGCTTTCAATTTAGAACCATGAGTTGCGAAAGTATACTTTTAATTAAATGGACGTGGCCCTCACAGATGTTCTCGGCAATCGGACCTTTCTTTTATTAAAAGAATTAAGTGTCCAGTTTAATTTGTTTGAAATACAAATTTTGTGGATGAAAGAGTATGCTAATGAGAAGGTGGTCCTAATTGAGTCCGTATTTAATTTATTTCCCAAATAGTAGTAGATCCCTGAAGCTTACTTCTTGGTGGGTGACTAGTTTCAGTCTTGACTCTAGCACCGCTAGGAAAGGTTTTATCTAAGAGTAGATATTCCAACTTCAAGAAGAATATCGTAGAAAGGGTTTCAGTTGTTGCGTCTCTTCCTCTATCCCGAAATGACTTTTACCCGTCAATTTATTAATGCACGAGTGCGTTTTTGACCTGAAAACTTGGAATTTTGTTCCAGTTGTGACCAAAACTCAAAGCTTTGCATCTGATAGAGGCTTAAAGAAATGCTGCCGTAAAAACGGTGGCTCCGTTTAAATAAAAACGCATTTAAAAAAAGTATAATGACCGTTCGCACGCCACACTTCATATAATTCAATTTACTGCGACCTGCCACGGAAGAAAGCTGCCGCCCTATAGCGACACAGGATAACTAAATTCAGCTGCTTAAAATATTATGCATACTTAAACGAAGCCAACTGTAGCACACACAAGTGCGTATCCATTCCGGTCAATCGCGTGCCATTATGAGCAAAAAACAATTTACCAACTTGCCCATAAATCACAGCGACCACTTGAAGTAAAATGTTCGTCCTCGCGGTGTAGCGGATCACCCTTCCTGTGCGGCAATACCACCCTACCGCTTAGCAAAACGGTAACTGTGTTTTATTTCCTCCCGGCCGGCAGTGTGTTTCATAAATTGTTATGCTTTCTGGGCACGAGAGAGGGCTGTGGACAAAACAGTTTACCAAACAACAAATCTACGAGTACATCATTCAAACGTGTATCTATACACTGAACGCATCCGGCATTTTTTACGTCCTCCTAATGACTTGTATTCAAGTGCTCGAAAATTCATAAATTTGCATAAAAACTTCACAATGGATTTAACCCTTTACGCGACTGAGCACTGAGTTTCAATGTTAAACTGGTTCCGAACTTGCAAGCGCTTGCGGGACGAACAATGGCGGTATTGTGTTTCAAGTGTCATAATGATTGAGTGGTAGCCGAGAATATAGTTTGCAGCATTTTATACCGAAAACTAGTTTCGTCCTTGGCACACTCCTAATGGTTGATTTATTTGACTGCCCGAAAGGGTTCGAAATTAAATGAAAATTAGATTTTAAAATAATTTTATGGAGACAGCTTCTGGTCAGATGAATAACTGAAACCGGTTGAGTTCATCTGCATTGCATATTGGGGCATATGATTTGACGAGGACATCCCACTCGAACTACGGCCATGGTATTCCTCAAATTCGGTCCGACTTTTACTGCAAAACTTCAGTTTTAATTAACGTGCCCTACCACATCTCGTATTGGGCAGACGTCTTTGGCGTCGCTTTTGATTTAACTACTGCTGGTTCGGAGCTGTAATTTTCTTTTAGGATACAATTAAACGAAATCGCTTGGAATAAACAGATCGATACAAGTTTTACTGTCGTCGGCCGCAGACAGACGCCTGTCAGCTATAACAATCCTCACAATTTTATGTGTTCATTTGGGAAGTTTATCCTGTAGCCATAACGAGGGTCTTGTTTGGGGTAAATCTTAAATGCAAACTGGGTATTTTATTTATTCGTCTGCCTATTGGATTGTTTGTGGAACGAAGGTGGGTGGATCTTTTCTTGTTTTTCTTACAGTAACTGTGCTGATTTTAATAAAATTCACATTTATCTGTCCCTACAAAACGTAGCAAACCAATAACAGTTTGCATAAATTGGAAACGGAGCTTCTGTGTATCCGAAAAGTTACCGAAGTCAATTGAAGGTTATCAATTGGAAATGTTAGCCAATTCGAATGGCTTTCAAATGATCCCTAATTCTGAGAAAACATTTAATCTAATCGTTTGTGGCCGCACAATTTTGTAGGTTAATTCAATTCATTCTGGGTGAAAGTTTCCTGAACTTTGTATTTTCAGCTTCTGCATGCATCCATTCGCGGTATTTTATTTAATTTAAGTATTTACCACTCTTGCCCGCCGACAAAAGAACCAATTTTAAACACCCTACCTACGTCGATGACAAACATTTATTTTAAATAGCCCAGGGCTCGGGCATGACGTCTTACCCAAGAGCCATATAATGGTATATGCTCACAGATCCCTAAACAAGCAAACCGCATTTGTATTCCACAATGGCCTCGCTATCGGAATCCTGCTCAATGCAAATAATAAACAACTAACCGATACAATAGCAGTAATTACACATTTTCGGTGTTTGTCCCGTTCGGCTCAGTGGACAGCTACACAAATTAGATCCCTTTGGGAATAGAGGCGTGAGTTTTGTGGTGCCCAAGGGTGGTGCGACTGGTCACTGTCGGTCCAGTTTTCATTTTTGTACTACATATTTTTTTTAGTCCATTGAATTAAAGAAGGATAATCGGTATTACGCTGGAAGACCATTTTACATTTCATTGTGCACTTCAATTTTGACTAACACACTGCCAACAGCTGTCAATAAGTCACCCCTTCTGTATTATTGTTATTGACCCCGTACAACAGGATGTTGATCCGCGCGCGTTTGTGGAATGTAATCCTTTAATTTTCTATGGAGGTACCTATACATAAAAAATCAATTTTTACGTGACACGCATGTATGACATTCGTAAACAATCAGTTGGAGTTTTTTTTATTAGTTTTGTGATTTTTTTATTGGTTTTTCCCTGTTTTTTTGAAACAATTTTGTTGATTGATTTATGTTTTCGCAATACATAGATACCGAACTCTAATTGCATGAATGCCCCACTCCTTCCCTTCACACCAAAGCCTCATAAACAAGACTCGCACATGCTAAAAAAAAAATATAATTTTGCATTCCACTCCTCGGTGTATCCTGCAGTGGAACAACGTTTCGCCATGACGTCTTTATCTCCTATTATTTGAGGATTAAAATCGAGTGGTTGTTGTGTTGTGTCTGGTGGGGCTTTGTCGCGTCGACATCCGGATATCAGCATTAAATTGCGCTATTAAAATGAGATTAGTCGTCGCTAATGGGTGCCAGGAGGTTTTTTTTTGTCACATTGTTTGCGCCTTTTATTTGCCCGAAGCGTTCGATATAGAAACGTTCATGTCAAGAAGTGTCAATTGCGGAATTTTGCAGCCAGGTGGGCTGTCAACAGCTTTAACTCGCTTTAGATTCTAATTGGTATCTGCGGTATTATTTTGTGTTAAATAGAGCATTATGAATCCCGCTGAGTTGTGCTGATTATTAAGGCTGTTGCTAGATAGGTAGGTATTCCCTCAGCACTTGGGTAGGGTAATGATTATGCCCAAGCATTTAATGGAGATTATAAATGTTACCAAGTGAATTGAAATGTAGATGACATGGGAAGGGTCATTCCATTCGATTGCAATGAGAGTGTAGTACCCTAAGGCAGCATTAAAGACCATGAGGTTAGTTGTATCGTTAAGTAGAAAAGTACGATGATAATTTGAATAACGAATGTATATTACCAGTCAAAATATACTTCTACATTTATTTTGAAATTAATAGAGAGGGCAAAACATAAATGTTCGTTTCCATAGCAACACCTTGCAGATAGCTCTTCAAATAGAAACAAAATGCTTTCGATTTACTGCTAAGCATTTTGTATGAGAAATTCTTGACTTCATTCTACCAGTCTTAATGGCGACATATACCTACGATTTTTTGTTTGTGCACATCTATGGCACAGTACCTTTCGAATGATATAAGTTTCATTCTCCTCATTTCATGATAAATTCCTGGAAAGTGTACGGAAACTTTTGATGTTTACGTATTAATATAATGATATATAAAGCTGTAATCGCCCGCCTTTTGTAAAGTGTGGGTGTTTTCATAAACGTCTGCTTAACTAAGACCTGCGTTAGACTTGTTCATAAAGTCAGATTTTAGATCGAACAAACGCAGATGAATGGCAGAAGACTTGTTCATTAACGTCATAAATGTCATCAGCGTCTGTCAGATTGTGCATCCATATTTGTTTGGCTGCAGAAAGCGCGGGAGGTAATAACTAAAATTTAAAGTTAGTTTCTTAAAGTACCTACTGTAAAATTAGTATTAAGTGGAAATGAATAAATAAATTGAATTGAAGTGCGAAAACTGTATGTTTAATTGATAATTTTTTATTATTTTAAATTTATTTACAATTAAATTTACATTTTCTTAAGGAAAGAAGAAGCTGCGACGTGGAATGTGGCGAAAACTAATCTATTAATTAAAGAATTTCGATGAAAAAATAATATAACTCTGGGAAAAAGAATTTATATTATTTTTGTCTTTATTATAAATAAATAAATATTTTGGCGCAACAGGTCTATGGAACCCTAGCCTGGAAGCCTAGCTTCTCACAACCATTCGTTTTGTGTGGGTTTTCAATTTTTGGGACGAATGGAAAGGATCTACAATTTTACGCCAAGTCCAGACGGCTAATTGAGAAGTTCATTCACGACAGTTTAACTCTCGGATGTTTGTCAGACGTTCGCGAGAGGTGGCGCAGTGGAAAAAAACTTTAAGATGTAATTTGGCCCTTTCGGGATTCGAAACTGGGACTCTCGCTGAGTAGCCCAACACACTACCACTAAGCCACTGCGCCGACCTTTAGTATAAAATAATAATTCACACATAAGTTTCTTCACAAATTCGTTCGCGGCCATTTCTGATTTTTGTCTGACGTTTATGAACATTCAGTATTTAAGCAGGCCTGCACACGTTCTGCCGAATGATTGTGTTCATTAATGCAACAAAGAAGAAAAGCGATTGTGCTAACGCAGATCTTTGACGTTTATGAAAACACCACGTGTAGAGTAACTTTCAAACTTTGTAGAGCCTCTTGCAAAATAAGCTGTAGTCAGCGCACTTTGGATGCGGTAAACTCAAAAGGATGTCGAGTTTTTCTCTAACAACAAAAAAACTTGGAGCTGCCATATCTGCGATCAAAATAAATTCAATACCTCAGAAAGGTTTTCCAAACCCTTCAAGAGCAACTTGCGGTCATGCAGAAATTCACTCAAATGCTGATTAACAAAAAGAAAATCAACAGTTGAATTCTGAATTCAGTGTGACTAAAAATGCCTTTCGACATCCGTCAACAGTCTCCGCCTAAAGTAAAGATTCACCCATCTATTTCTGCAATAAAAACAATAATACAAGCAAAACCAATTCTTAAACAATTAACGCTATTTATTCATTTATTTGCGTGTACAATAAGTTATCGCCTTTAAGGCGGTTAAGGTTCTGACAAAATCAATTTAAACATTTTTGTTTATGGTTGTTTAAAAAGAAATTAACTCTTGTTAACAATATAGGTACTTTGGTAGTATTTTATTCTATGAGTATATGAGGAGATCTTAAGTTACGTTGCATTACTACAAAATCAAAGCTATAATGTTAGCTACGTCATGTTTTTATTTTGACTTTCAATCCTTCATTGAATGTGTGCGCTTTTCCACCGGATCAACTTCATTTCAGCTTTCAACTGCATGGAATTGGGCAAATTCAAAAGGGAAGCTGCAAATAAAAAAGCAAACGGAAGTGGAATTATTTTCAAAAGTCAGTTAAAGTTAATAGTACATTTTTCAACAACTCATAGTTTCAAAAACAAGGTAGGTAGGTAACTCACAACGGTAATAAAATGTTTCAGAGCATCAAACTAATAAATATTTCAATAAAATTGTGCTCGGTGAAGCATCAACTGTCGTAAAATTGTAATTGTTTTCACAATTCCATATATACATAACAATAGATCCCTCGCGCAAATCAGAAAACGCATACAACCCGTGATATGGCACGCGCTTGTACAACTTTAACGGCATTATTTCTATACATAAATAATGTCACAAAATGCCGAAAGCAACTGGCAGTTGTTTGAAGTCTGATGTCGCTTCGGATTGGATTGTTGCATCCGCCCTTGTGTGCATGCGACGTCATATGCCAATGCGATATACCTTCGTGTGGCAGAGAGATTGTAAAAGTACCCTTGTCATCGCACCTATACCGCGTCACACAATCATCTCACGCACTAGATGATACTAGATAATTTCACTTTACAAGATTGCTTACCTGTGAAAAGTACGCCGGTAACACGCATCTTTGATCATCTAGCCGGGAGCACTGAGCTCGTTCAATTAAGTCAAACATATCCTTTGTTGCACCACGCATGTGTTCGGGAGTAGCCGAGTGTTGCAGTCTGCAAAAAAAAAAACAAGAAAATCAAACATGGATGATAATTTTAATTTCACGAGATAAACTTTGAACTTTCCGCAAGAGCGAGCGTGTTTTACTGTATATTTCTAACCTTACTTGTCACAAAGGGCAAGCGCTTACAATTTTTTTTGTAAATGACAGTTGAGAATGCAATTTTAACCTGTCACTTGTCTCATTTATAATAAAATCCTACAACCAAATCTTTGTGAAAGCTTGGAATCCGCTTTTAATATTTTATATATATAATTTTTAAATAGAAAATTCTTTTAAAAATAAAGTTATTATATTAATACGTAATCATCAAAAGTTTCCGTACACTTTTTAAGTATTTATCATGAAATGAGGAGAATGAAACTTATATCATTCGAAAGGTACTGTGCCATAGATGTGCAGAAACAAAAAGTCGTAGGTATTTGTCGCCATTAAGACTGGTAAAATGAAGTTAAGAATTTCCCATACAAAGCATTTATCTACAGACAAAATTGGTCGAATTTCGACCACGGGCGGTACTAGTAACAATTATTAAGCCAATTCGATCAAACGGAAGCTTGTTGTGGGTGGGCTTAAAAACAGTTATTCGCATTTTCCACCCACTAAATAGAAAAATCAGATTACCAACAACTGCAGAAGCCGTTTAACGTCATACAGCGCACTGCGGATTTCCAGTTCAATGACTCCTTTAACACGTCGTACAAAAGTCAATTCCAGACGGGATTCAATTTCCACCTCGGACATGTTGCAAAAGGATAAAAATCAATAGATTAAAAACAAATACACACTCAGTTTGTATAGTTGAAATGTTTGTCAATCGCGTTAAATAAATACGAATCGATTTTTTATGAAGTTTCGCACCTCTACCTACTCAACAGACATCATCAATCTTCCGCCGTCATCAGCAGCGATACATTTCTGGTGAAAGGATTCAAATCATACATCACCGGGCATATTCCATCATCGCACAGACTATGGGTACCAATTAATTTCAAATGATTCGGTGCACAGAACAGGAGCGTCCCTTTTCCCTCGCCTTATGACATATGGACGAGAGCAGATGTCTGCGCTCGCAACATCATGATGAACGCTCCAAATTCATTCATTATCCAGCTCCAGTCGTGCCTAATGACAGAAATAAATGTGACGAAATCTTTATAATTTTAGGTGAGCGTTGAGTCAAGTCCTCCCCCAACGGCTGCCCGCACCTTTTAAAGTTAATAACTTTGTTTCTCTGTTTAGGGTGCGTGCGTTGGTACGTGAAAAGTTAAAGGTTCATCGCAATTGGGGAAGTTTATTCCAAAGTTTTGTCCCCATAATTGAATTGGCTTCGTATGGCCAAAGTTGATGAGCAGAGACATAGAAATGAGGAGACCCTTTTGTTGTCCCCCAGGGTGTTGGTACAGGCAAGGTCAATGTGGCCATTACTTCTGAGGGGATTTCTGTCATCACCTTTTTCCAAGAAATAATCAGTGTTCTTTTACAAATCACCTGTTGTTATTCAGGCAAGTTTGCTACGTAAATAAGTGCGATTTCATGCGACCTTCTCAAGGGGCGGCGAGTAACGCAGTCCGTTCTAGTCTTGCCCGTATCTATGCTCTTCTGTTTTTGGATGCTTTCAACATGACAGGTATTGCATTATATGTATGTGTTTCAAACTGCCACTAAAACTAAATTACACAATAAAATAACAATTTTTGTCGATGTCAAACCTGCGCAACATATTTTACTGCAAGGTACTATTTTTTAGAAACCTCAACAGACTTTTATTGCTCAAATGAAAGACATGGATGCTGTGGTTCCCACGCTACTTACTTACGACTGCGTTCAGCCCACCAGCCACCCCATAAATCGCGAATGGATACAGATTGAATTACGGCTTGACAAGGCGATGAAAGAAAACATTTTTACTCTTGCGTTCATCCAGAAAAATAAATCAAACAGCAAACGATTGCGCCTGCATGTGGATACACATATTTCAGATACACAACTGACATATTTTGCATTCTTTTGTCAATGTATCGCTTGCAAGCGATTTAAATGTTCCCACGATGTATTTATTGGAATTTTAGAATTCAAAGCTATTCGATGCAAGAAATAAGATGGATCGGTGTTTAACTGGTGGAATGTCGATCTGAAAATACACACAGAGAGCGTTTCGTTGCAAGTATAGTTGCATCTGTATTTAAATTGAAATTCTAAGAAAGCAAGATGCGTCTAAGTAAAACGAGCTATCCTGTCAATTTAATGTTGAAAATGCAGTGTGATAAGTCAATTAGTTGTTTAAAAATGATTAGGGAATAATTATTTATTTTGCAAACGAATTTTGACAGCTTCACTTTCACTAAGTCGGAAGGGTTTTTATACATATCGATGCTAATGGTCTACAGAAAAGATATTAAAATAAAAAGAAAAGAAATTCGTATTTACATCTTCGCTTAATTTCAGCTTAAAACTTGGTCTACGAAAATAAGACTCTATTTATAATGTGAGGTAAAGAGCTATGCATCTTTCAAAATCTGTTTCTAAGTACAGCTGTTCTTAAGACCTACCATATTCTGCAATCGAAAATATTCGGTATAAGCCAGTTAATAAATTTAAGCAAAGTCAGACAAAACTTATATTCAATTATGACAAAATGCACGTCCTGTGCCAAAGTCTAGAGTGTACAGCTTTTTTTCCTGACTTGAATACCAGAGGCGTTTACACCCCGAACTGAGTGTACTGGGCAGTATTTTCCATTAACGATTTTAGTATAAAGCAGCAAGTTTTATGCGACCCAGTCGCGCACATTTTTCTTATAAAAGATGTCAAATATGTGATTCAAGCTGAAAACGATCTTCTAGATTTTGCAACTAACATATTTGCAGCTCCATTTATATTTATAAGTATAGTCCAAAGACTAAGGCCCTTAGAAATAAAACAATTTAGAGACTAATTTTGCCAAAAACTTGACTCTAACTCTAAATTACTAGAAATAAAGCATAAAATTTCACTTTAAGTTGAGGAATAGTTAGATTCGAGTAATGCCAAATCTAAAGTGACATCCAAGACATGTATAAGAAACTCCAGAAGATGAAATACATAGGTACCGAAAAAGAAAAGATCTTTCAAAAAATGCAATAGCAGCAATAGAAATTCCTTGGAACATTGACAAAGACAGAAATTGTTTTACATCAGAAGACTCATTTCTTGACAATCGTAAGCAATACAGATGAAAATACAATCACCATTCCAATTCTAATAATAACTTGTATAATTTCCAGAAAGTGAAAATGTTATGAACGACCAAACCCAAGAACAAATGGAAGATTCTAATACACCCACAGGAAGACAACTTTATTTTAAAATATTTTTTAAGGTAATTAATGGAAACAAAGAAAAATTAAATTCACTCGTCATTGCTGTTGTTCTTATTTTTCAATTTTTATGTTAACCGGTGTTAATGTATCCTTTAAAATCTCCTTTTCCTCCCATGTCCAGTTGCGTCCCCTTTCGCGTTTCTAAGAGAAAATGATTACGTCAAATGTTTTTCTATATTCAATCGCAATTCGACTTGCGTTATCCATAATCTTTTTTGAAACCCGTCCTACACGGATTTAAATAAGAATTTAAATAGATTTGAATTTTATCTGTCAAATTCAAATCAGTTGAAGTTTACAATGGTGAAACAGCAGAATTGAGTCACAATAGTGAAGAGAAGTTGACTTTTGTGAAATTTGTTTTTTATCTATGAAATACTAGATGCAGGACTTAGAGTTAGCTTACAAAATAAGACTTTAGAGCAGAATTTAGTTTTTTTTCTATTTCTAAGGGCTCAAGTGTACGAGATCTTTTTTTAAACGTTTGCCATTCGCTGCACAATTTGATTTTTAAAATTCGTTCGACTAAGGACACAGAGTAAGATTTTGTTTCTCAACCCACTATCAATTTTTCTCAGTACCAAACATCAACTTTTTGTGGATGCATTGTCACCTGGTGCACCTTGAGTGGATCGGCGTCGACCCATGCCAAATATTGCAAAATTACAATTTTCAACCGCAGCCAGTTAAATGGCTACGTTCGGCTTTTGCTCAGCGAAAGGGGTTGGTTCAATGTTTTTGAGCGCGCTCTACAAGTGTTTTTAAGGTAGGAGCGTATCGGAATCCCGCTTTCCAAAAATCCCGAAAAAAAAAGTTGTAAAATCCCGTCTGCTAAAATCCCGCTTGTTCAAAATCCCGATCTGTTATAATCCCGCTTTTTAAAATCCCGACTGCATTTCAATAAAACACTCATTGCTTATTCTATTTTAAAGTTCTTTTTATCCCGCTTTTACAATCAAAAGTAGTTGCTTTATTAAAAAAAAACGCTGCGATTTTTTAAAATAAACAACTACTTAAAGCGGGATAATAAGAAACGGGATTATAAAAAGCGAGATTATAAAAAGATTTTAAGAATCGGGATTATAAAAAGCGGGATATCCAGCCCAACCCTTTTATGGTTTGTCACGAGTTGTCAGAATTCCTATGAATTTAATAATCTTGATGAATAATGGGCGCCACGTAATTTTCGGGTAAATTACGAAAACTTCGGGTAACTGAAAAGTCAAAAAGCGACTACGCACAAAAGAAGAAAACCAATTAACAACGTTATGTTCCGGTGGAGTACGGTCTTTATTAAATTGAGCTTAAAATAAAACCTCGCGAAAATTTCACCCAATTTTGCTTGTTGCCAATAGCCATTCACCCCAAAATGCACTGAAGATGATTTTTCCCCCAAAATTTGAGTCCTCTTCGAAAGGCACCGATCCTCAGTCAGCCAACAAACGGCCCTGTCTATGGTCATTAACTTTGAGCTTCTGCGTCATTTGGATCTTTTACGGGTGTAGGCACAAGTCCCAACCCAAAAAATCCCCAAAAGGCCGACATCGACCCAATTGAAGAACCCTTTGTGTTTATGCCGTCAACAAAGGTGCAGGTGCACTAAACGCACCCATCCCAAAGGGAAATTATATAAAAACGTCAATGTCAGCTGTCAAAATTATAAACAAATTATATACTAAAGAACGTCGACTTTGCAATAAAGTAAAGCGGTTGTTTTCATTTATTTTTCCCGGAATTTTAAAGCGTTTTTCTATTCTAAGAACAGTCGGAACTGCGAACTGTTTTATTCCTGTTGTTCTATACAGAACACTTTACATTGTTTACACAATTCTATATCAATATACAAGGTTGTTGAAAATTGCGAAATTCCGAAATTGCAAGCAACACTAAATTGATTTCCTATATTTACAAAAATGCATTATTTGAAAATTTCAAATCCCGCATCAATACATCTGCAGAATGCCAAAGTATCCATCAATTGATTTTCATGTGCACGTTTCAATTCCGAACTCGACTCAATCATACTCATGTGGCTTATCCCCAGAGGGAAGCGGATGGGATACATTTTATTCAATAAGGACTAGACAATTGAAGAAGGGACCAACAGAATTTCATATTTTTTTATATAGATCAGAAAAATGCTTTGAGAAAAGTTATTGAATATTGTAGTTCGTTTGTTTTTTCTAACCGCCTTCAAATGGCAACTGATAAATGAGCTCTACTCCTTTGGTACAAATACTCGTTAGTCCTCATTTATCTTCGGCTTCTTCCGAAAATTGTGCATTTCAATTCTCAGTAACCTAAACCGCATGTTATATACCTACCTCCTTTGACGGGTCTTTCCTATATATTAATGGGCTCTCAGACTCGACACGTAACCCTTTCATTTGCAAGGATAATGAATGGTAATGCGTTCAATTGCATTTAAATGACCACCAACAGGCTTAATGGGACATTGATAAGTGACCATTCCGCTTGATTACGTTCATACCATCGCACGTAAGTGCATTCGATTCGATGAAACGTGCTGGAACTAATGGCATTATGGTCAGAATTGATAATTAGTTCGAATTTGGGGTTCAAATGTGAAGTAGGTAGTGAATTACACATTCAAAATGTGTGAGAAAAAATAAATAATCCCCTAATGTAGTATTGCATGCCATGGGGAGTTGCAATTCCGTTCCAATTCAATTCGAAATGAATAAAAAGCTACTGAATCGACAGAGAAAATCCTGCAAGATATGCATTTCGAAAGAAAGCAAAATCATGTACATAATACCCCCCCTCCGTGAATTTAAATAAAATTGAGTACATGTGGAAGGGAAGGACGTGTGTGGAACGTGTTCCAAACTCCAATGCTTTTATTGCTGTACATAAACCCTTTACAGGTTTTCCTTTCCCCATCAGCCCTTTTGCATTCAAGTTTTTTCTGCTTCTTACTTTATTGATATACTCTTGTTAGTCTTCTTTAGTACTTACTTGAGTACTTTTTTCACATCATGTCCTTATTCAATGAGCATATACGTGTACTCAAATATAGCAAAAAGCCTGCTGGTTATCATTTTAACAGAGAGCACGTTCCTTCGGATTTCGTTTGTTTTTTTTTACCATTTTGTAAGGACATAATGTACAGGCAATTAATTTCAACATACTTCTGATATTGAAAGCACTCGTTGTTGTTTCGAAAATTCACAAAGATATGCCAAGTGTAGCTACTTGAGGCGAAAAAACAAATAAAACTCAGCGAGTTTCTTCTATCTTGTCATAATTTGAATACACATATCTTTTGCGAAATAAAAATATAAATGTCAACAGTAACACATGAGCGCATACTTTGCATTCAAGAGCTATTAATGTCGCAGGGAACTTTTGAAAAACATATTTTACATCAAATACGAAAGCCTCACTAAAATTTTCAATTATATTGCCGCAGTAACAAACTGAACGACAGATAAACAGCGAAAGAAGTCGTATATCATAAAGCCACGCGTCAAAAATACATTTCGTTTCATGTGGGTATATTAAAAAGTCTGTCAAGAGGGTGCCACAAGTTTTAACCACACTTGACAGCAAATTGACACGGTGCCGGAAATAGAGTGAGAACGAGAAGAAGTACGTTGAATATAGGTGAACTGTCAGTGCGAACAAACCTAAATGATTAATGGGGTCTCCATTTGTTTTATGTGCGTTTGATGGGGACGATTAAAGGTAAGTTTCGAAGACATATTTGCATTTCCATCTACTGTCAAAGTAAAGCAAAGGTAGACGCGCATTGTTTGTTTACAAAAACGTTAGCTTTTGCTTCTTAAAAAGATGCCTGTTGGTCATACAGAAAGAAACTTGATTGATCGAATGAATTTCTTTGGTTAAGCATTGTGAGGTGAAGATCGTGGTCCATTCACATCACGCCGGATCTAACCATCTGTGGCCTACATTTTGAGAGCGAAAATGCGTCGGCTAATCGCTTTCATTTAAATTGCAAAAGTCAGCACTTTTTCACTTTTTCTAATGAGCGTAAACCATCCCTGCACTTTGCAGTAAATACTCTTTTCTTGCGGGCGCAGAGTTCGGAGTCATTGCCATGTATCTAACGACTGTTTCTTACACTTTCCTACACTCTCCTACACTCGCCTTCACTTTCCGTTGATTGATGATACCAGAGAAACTGGTTAATGTCGCCCATAAAACACTTGCGCTGATAAAAAGCCGTATATAACTCTCACTCAAATAATAATAAAAAAAAATGAAAACATATTTTCTCTGGTCCATTTGTAACGCGGATGCTCTTGACATAGGTATTTGAGAAATATAACTCACGAAACCTTTCAAGGTCACATAAACGCAGGCGGAAATCTAAGACGCTAAGATTAATTAGTGCGGACACACTTACCCCGCCGGAGTTGATCCTTGACTAGCAGATTTCACCATCCTCGGTTGACGATGCTCCTCTTTTTGATTATGATTCACAGGTGATGATGATTTAGATTTATTGCGGGTATTATCCTTGTCGTCAGAAGCGCCATTATTCTTGAGCATAATCTGCTCCTCCTTTTCAATTTTTGACATTTTCGAAGGTTGTTATATTTTGTTCATATTTTGATTTTCATATAACGAAAATTATACGCAATTTTTAATGGGGCAGATTTGTCAGTTACGCAGATAGTGGAATGAGTATTTTTTTATTGATGTAAGTAGTTAAAAATTTAGCATCAGATTTGGCCCTTTTTTGTGTCTGAAAATATAGAAGGGTTTTGACATTAATGGATGTGCAATGTTGCAAATTACTTGAATTGGAATGACAGTTGTGTAATGTATGTTTAAAAAAAAAAAACATGTGGAGCAGTAAAATCAATAAAAAGTTTGGAAAATCTTTCGAAAACCGTTTACGTTTCGTTTGACTTTTAAAACGAAAAGAATTAACGTTTGCGCGAAAGTGGTATGATTTAAAAAGCGATTTCAATTATGTTTTTTCGTGTTTTATTTTACTTTCAAAAACGAAAAACATTTTCGTTTCGTGTAGGTAAAACGAAAATGTTATGTGCTGTCAAAAAACAAAGTACTTCCATACAATTTTGTGACAACAAAGAAAAAGTCGAAAGGAGTTACATTCAAAAATGTTTCGCTTTTGCATGACTGCTATCGTTTTTTGAATTGCTGAATGCGGTTTTCGTTTTTTTCTTCAATCTTTATCGTTTTGTTTAAAATAATAGAATCAAAGTACCTTAAGTTTTCAAAAATGTGACCAAGGGAACAACTTGTCACGATACTTCACGTTTTTTTAAATAAAACTGTTGCAATAATCGATTACAGAAAGAATATTATAAACTGTGATGCAACCGGTAGAATTAAGGATCATTCAAACTGGGTACATCTACGATCTACTAATAATCGGTTGGGGTAAATGGGGACGAATTTTGCATTTTTCAAAGACAATTTTTTTTCAGAAATATGTAAAATATTAAATTTAATTTTTTTTAACTTTTGAAAACGGATATTATATTATAAGATACAAGATGTTGCACATATGAGGACTTCATGAAGTTATAAGAACCCAAAAAGATATAGGGCAGTGTTTGCTTTTACCCCTTCCGTGTTTACATTTCCCCCATAGTTTATAAAAATACTGGGATAAATGGGGCAACAAATTTCTGTTCTCTTAGAGCTAGGAGCTCGCCTATGGGGTAAAAGTAAACAGACATGAATTTCTGTTAATTTATTTGCTTGAAAAATTTATTACCACAATGTTTACATTTACTGAAGGATATTGCATGCACCGGTGTCGCGACACTCCAAATTCAGATTTTTTTTATGTCTGGGTTCCGAGAATTATATTTAAAATGTGAAAATAACGGCCGTTTACATTTACGCCATGTTTACATTTACCCAAATCGACTATATATTAACTAGTACCGCCCCTGATCGAAATTCGACCTATTTTGTCTGTAGATAAAATAACGAAAGCCAACTTGTTTTTTACATAATTTATTTATTATTTATTTTAATTTATTTATATGCTTAATCTTAATTCCGCTATGAAAAAAGAATGGAAAGGGGCAAAACATGAATGTTCTTTTCCATAGTAAGTAGTGCTAAGTAATTCTTAATTTCATTTTACCAGTCTTAATGGCGACATATACCAACGATTTTTTGTTTCTGCACATCCATGGCACAGTACCTTTCGAATGATATAAGTTTCGTTCTCCTCATTTCATGATAAATACTTAAAAAGTGTACGAAAACTTTTGACGTTTACGTATTAATATAATGATGACTTTTATAGGATTCCGTGGTCAATCATCGAAGTCAAAAATCTTCATGACTCTCCCGAAAAATAATTGCAACTCTCCATCACCCTGGTCTTTGCAACTTTAACAAAATTTTAAATAACTCATAAATTAAATTATACTCCTCCTTTGGTCGATTCGGCCACGAAAAACTGCCCACCAAACTAAAGGATAAACGAAATCATGCTAAAGGCAAAAAAAATAAAACCCATCAGCATAAATGGAACCTATAATTTGAGTTCCGTAATGGATGCAATATAATCAACAGAAGCCTAACCTCTCGCCAAAACGTCATTACATTACCAGCGCCCTTAATGATCATCAGTCACTTGGGTTTTGCAGGAGATGAACTTGTGCTTCCCCCCATTAAATAGTAATAAAAAAAATACAGCCCCGTTTGCATTGCATAAGCCATGTGGAATTGGAATTCTGCATGCATTGCGAGCCTCACCAACAGCGTGGTAATGACCCCAGGGAGATGCAAGACGGAATTTCTGCAACGTTGAAGAAAAAAACAGTAAAACGAACTGACCAGGACTGAAACGACTGTTGGATTGGTGGCACGGGAGGTGCCATTCTGCGGAGTGGAGTGAAAGGTTCCCGGAGGGTGTTCCGTCTTGTTTGTCCTTTTCTTGCGACGTGTCAGAAAGTGAATATTCCTGAATTTAAGTTGTCGACAGAAAATAAATATTTTTCTTTCATTTCACATCCGACGAGTAATAATAATACGCACCTTACATACAGCTAAACTAATTCAGATGCAATGCGCAAGATTGTTCAGTGTCACACTTGACAGTACAATAAAGAACGACACTTGACCACTGCTTGTCACTTTATATTGCACACGCTAAATGCTTATTTTACAACTACGACTGTTTTTGTTTGCGAAATTTGTGTGAAAATGCAGTTAGTTGGAGAATATCTACAAAACCGAATTCGTATAAGATACAACCGCGAACTACACAAACGCAACACAACCGAGCAGAAACTTCACTGCTGAGCAGAGTATGGATTTCTGGAGA
Source organism: Cheilosia pagana (assembly GCA_936431705.1). Classification (NCBI taxonomy): domain Eukaryota; kingdom Metazoa; phylum Arthropoda; class Insecta; order Diptera; family Syrphidae; genus Cheilosia; species Cheilosia pagana. Next base: position 50,344,210 of record OW386170.1, on the reverse strand, counting down.
AGTTGCTTGGTTTGGTTGGTTGTAGAGTTAGGTTCCACAAGGCGAAAAGCCACTCTCCATGCGCGGAATGCAACCAACTCAAGAGAACGAGTCAAGTTTGTAATCAAACAAATACACAACAGCTACAGCAGTGAGCACTGAGCAGACATGTTTTCGTTTGTGTTGCGTAGAAACCCTCACTCAATAATGAAATGTCATACAGTTTTCTATTGCTTGGGGGAATTTTGTGGACCGCATTCATGTGGGGAAAGGAAATGTTGTTAGATAAAGTGTTTGTTCGATCGTAGCTCCACTTTTGCACCAGCGACTTTTTTTTGTTTATAATTTCGACGCCTTTTTTATTAAAACAAAAGAGTTGAACAGAAAACTTGGAATTGGGGGTGAAATTGGACGGTTGTCAATTTTCAGTGGCCAGTTGATTGGTCTGGGCTGGAAGTTCCCTGAACGCAAAAACTGCGTTTGTCACATATAAGAACTGTCAATTTAGTATTCGGTCACGAAATTCTTGACTAGATTGGTCAGCTTCCCTTCCATTAACGTCAACTGAAAAAGCTGTCCATGCGACCGATAAAAACTAAGACTTCCTAAACTAGATACTTAAATAATCGGCCGCAACGCATACTCTGTGGAAGGCTCAAATCCAAATCGTAAGCAAATTCCGCAACCAATTTCTGTCGGAGGATATCGGAAACTAGCTGTCAAAAATTGAAGAAAAAAATGCACTTCATCGCACTTCAACGTAATTCGCCGATATGCGTTACAAAATGTCGGAGAAATATTCCGAATAGATGTTTCGAAGAATACCTCGAACCAAAAAACCTACGAATCGTATAAAATCGGAGAATTTTCCGTTCCGACGGATACCACGCTAGGGCCGAATGGCTTAAACAACGTACAACACTTGGCTAATGCACACATTTGGAACTCGTTTCCTGTATGAATATCCAGAGGATTACATGCATTTTACTCAGCTCTTTTTTACAAACCATGGGAACTTAGTGCAACCATTCATTTTGTCAACATTTAACTTTACCAATTGGATTTGGATGAGTATCTACGTATTTTAATTCAATAACTTTATACTCCAGTAATCCGCACGTCTGTGATAATGCCAAGTTATGACCTTAATCCCAATTAAATTAAATTTGTTTGTTTATTTATGATTTCCAATTTGTTTTCATCTTTTTACCTGTTTATTGTTTTTTCTTCTTCAATTACAGTATCACTATGAGCATAAACGAATTAAAAAGAAATACATTTTCGGTACTTAACCTGACCCATAAAAAACTTTTGAAAAACACTCGCTGAAAATAATCCGCGTATAAAATCCATCAGAGGCAGACGAATTTATTTACCCCTCCATAGACCAACTGGAGTTTTCCTTCCGAAAAGGGCCAATTTCCCGCCTTCAATCGATGAACCGGTAGTCGGAATGTGAATGTGATTTATCTGCGGCTACGGGTTAACCACGCTGGTTGGGTTGGGTCAGCAAACAAATGCGAAGTTCAGATGCGTGGCTTTGCTAGCTGAAAACTGAAAAAGAACGTGAGATGAGGAGTTTGGCTACCACCAAACTCCGTATGTGGGTGCGTGTGTAGTGACTTCATTAACTTTTTCGCTGCTTTACCTATTTGTTGTTCCTGTTTGCCGAACTGTGCTGATAGGTAGGCTCTCTGTCTGACCTACGGACGGCGATAGCCTAAGCCATATTGATGATGAAACTCTGTATACTTACGGAATATACCTCCCAACAGTGTGTTCCCTAGCATGGAGTGGACTAAGATAATCGTGATGCTGTGCTCTGTGTGATTTATTTCCATATCCGAGCTCCACAAGCCGACCGATTTATCGTTGCATCTCTTTTGGTGATTTATTCGAAATGTGTTTGTTTATTTATGTGTCTCGTCGATCAGTAGATTATTTGTATGTTTTTTTATTAATTTCCAAATATTTTGTGGTAAAATTACAGGTGTCCAACAAACTAAAACTAATTCGGTCAAGAAAGATACAAAAAAATAGAACTAGACTTCAAACGTAAACTTTTTCTTCTCAAAATCGATTTGACGTCCTTTTTTGCACCTACCTCAAATTGCCCAAGTTTTCCCTTTTCCGTTTTCATCTGTTCACCATCGCTATACGGTTTTTAAATGGCGGAAACTTTTCCATCCGTGGCTTAAGTTTTGATGGATTTGGGTGGGAAAAAAACTTTTATTGACAACGTGTGGGTGGATACCTTCCTGGACCGACATACCTATGTACTTTCGATAACAGCGGTCATTTAAAGAACTAGTTTACAATCTGCAAACATTTCAATGCAAGAAAAAATCGCTAAGCACCTCACGTACCATATAAAATTAACGAGAAGATCAGAGTTCCCACTTAAAGTTATTGGAAAGCGTATTGATTTGACGTATTTAGTCACTCAAAATGCTGTATTATTTTGTATTTCATATTTCTTAAAGAAAACAGAATGCCACTTCCTTTCTTTATATCAATTAGAAAAGGAGTGGGAGCATTTAAAAATTCGCATTGTCCCGGCAATGGTTAACAAAAAATCCGAAAAAACCGCCAAAAATATTAATAAGAAGATGCGAAATTGACATATGTCTTAACATAGAACAGAAATGACGTTGCGATTCAGTTTTTCATATATAATTCGGGTTTCCCACAATCGCAGTGTTTCCAATTTGTTTTTTAGTAAGGTAGTAGATTATGAAAGTTGTTAAAAAATTTACTAAAATACTACATTAGTGCTGAAATTTAAAGGACTAGCCAAGAGAAGAGAAATTTTTAGGGAATAAATATATCTACAGAATAGTTTCTTCCGACAATATTGAAAACATGACGATTGCTTACATAGGACTGCTGTGCCGTGAAAGACTTTATCTTCGACGCGAGTACTATCTGCATCTGAAGAAATTAACTGACTACATAACCCTGTTACTTTATGTGCACTCTCCGAAGTAATTGATTAGCGCTATTCATTACAAAATCTTCTCAAACTCTTCTCGGTTTTATTTTGTTTTATTTTCATATTAAATAAGGGACTTTAATTAGAGATTCCCAAATGAAATTCAGCCTGGCCTGTGACAACAAAGACTCCTTAACAACCATCGAAATATACTCGTAGACTGACCCTTCCCACTGCCAATAAACTTGGCTCTATTCCAAGACTGCACAAACAAAACCCAAATGAAGCTGCACAAACACAAAACACGCAAAAAAAATTCTATGAGGCAGACAGTGTTGCTAAATCTTACCTAACAAAGGATAATGACAGTCGCTTTACAATAAGAACGAAACCAGGACATTGTGCGGTATAATATTTATACTCAAAAGGGATTCAGTTTCGTTTGTTGTTTTCCTATTTTGCTGGGTGTCAGAATTGGAAAAATTAAAAAAGGGAAACTGTCTAGAACTTAATTGGTGGCAGGAGACTTAATGCCGCGTTATACATGTCGTCATTGAAATTAGGATATCACTTCTATGCGATGCACGATTTAAAGTTTTAAATGTGTTCCTCTATATCAGTGGAGATATTAACCTGTCCGTCTCTGTAACATGTAGTTTAATGGTCGCTCTGAATATACTCATTCCTTTTCTATGTGAAGTTTACGTGATATGGAAGCGTTGTAAGGGACTACCGAGGATGGGACTTTACAGAATATAAATTGAAAACATTATCCCTATGCTTGATTTTTAATTAAAAATTAATGGAAAAGGGTCCTGACTGTTATTCTTTGCTGATGCTTTTATAAAGCGAAAATACATTGCAAGGGAATACCTCATTAATGTTGCCGTGTATCGTCGAGGATTTTATCACAGGAACTCACTAAAGATTAGCAGGAATGATGTGAACTACATTGAGAATTGTTATCTCTTTAATAAATAACTAAATAAATAGTTGGCGCAACAGGTCTGTGGGACCCTAGGCCTAGCTTCTCACAACCATTCGTTTTGTGTGAGTTTTTTTAATTTTTGGGACGAATGGAAGGGATCTACAAATTAATGCCGAGTCCAAACGGCTAATTGAGAAGCTCTCTCATGGCAGTTTTACTCTCGGATGTTTGTCAGACGTTTGCGAGAGGTGGCGCAGTGGAAAAAAACTTTAAGATGTAATTTGGCTCTTTCGGGAGTCGAACCGGGGACCCCTCTTCTAGTAGTCCAACACACTAACCACTAAGCCACTGCGCCATAATCTCTTTAATAGTATATACGAAATAAAGGACCACTAGCTCTCTCTTCTCTCTTCTGTCTTCTGTCTTCTGTCTTCTGTCTTCTGTCTTCTGTCTTTTGTCTTTTGTCGTCTGTCTTCTGTCTTCTGTCTTCTGTCTTCTGTCTTCTGTCTTCTGTCTTCTGTCTTCTGTCTTCTGTCTTCTGTCTTCTGTCTTCTGTCTTCTGTCTTCTGTCTTCTGTCTTCTGTCTTCTGTCTTCTGTCTTCTGTCTTCTGTCTTCTGTCTTCTGTCTTCTGTCTTCTGTCTTCTGTCTTCTGACTTCTGACTTCTGACTTCTGTCTTCTGACTTCTGACTTCTGTCTTCTGTCTTCTGACTTCTGTCTTCTGTCTTCTGTCTTCTGTCTTCTGTCTTCTGTCTTCTGTCTTCTGTCTTCTGTCTTCTGTCTTCTGTCTTCTGTCTTCTGTCTTCTGTCTTCTGACTTCTGACTTCTGACTTCCGACTTCCGACTTCCGACTTCCGACTTCTCTCTTCTTTCTTCTGTCTTCTGTCTTCTGTCTTCTGTCTTCTGTCTTCTGTCTTCTGTCTTCTGTCCTCTGTCCTCTGTCTTCTGTCTTCTGTCTTCTGTCTTCTGTCTTCTGTCTTCTGTCTTCTGTCTTCTGTCTTCTGTCTTCTGTCTTCTGTCTTCTGTCTTCTGTCGTCTGTCTTCTGGCTTCTGTCTTCTATCTTTTGTCTTTTGTCTTTTGTCTTTTGTCTTCTGTCTTCTGTCTTCTGTCTTCTGTCTTCTGTCTTCTGTCTTCTGTCTTCTGTCTTCTGTCTTCTGTCTTCTGTCTTCTGTCTTCTGTCTTCTGTCTTCTGTCTTCTGTCTTCTGTCTTCTGTCTTCTGTCTTCTGTCTTCTGTCTTCTGTCTCCTGTCTTCTGTCTTCTGTCTTCTGACTTCTGTCTTCTGTCTTCTGTCTTCTGTCTTCTGTCTTCTGTCTTCTGTCTTCTGTCTTCTGTCTTCTGTCTCCTGTCTTCTGTCTTCTGTCTTCTGACTTCTGTCTTCTGTCTTTTTGTCTTCTGTCTTCTGTCTTCTGTCTTCTGTCTTCTGTCTTCTGTCTTCTGTCTTCTGTCTTCTGTCTTCTGTCTTCTGTCTTCTGTCTTCTGTCTTCTGTCTTCTGTCTTCTGTCTTCTGTCTTCTGTCTTCTGTCTTCTGTCTTCTGTCTTCTGTATTCTGTATTCTGTCTTTTGTCTTTTGTATTTTGTCTTTTGTCTTTTGTCTTCTGTCTTCTGTCTTCTGTCTTCTGTCTTCTATTTGAATTTGTTGTCTTCTGTCGACTACCGTGTGACCAAATATTTCTTTGTAAGGTGTAAATTGCACTTCGGTCTATAGGCTACGCTTTATTTTTGTTCTTTTATTCTTCGCATACAGTCTTAAAATAACTACAAAGAAAGTCTTAACAAAGCTACTCGCTTTCAATGAAAATATTATTTATTCGATTCAATTGTAATGTTGACTCAATTCATTATCATTTTGATATGAATTTCGGGTGGAAATATCGCTGAAGATGATGATGCCAGCCCAAAAACTTCATCTTAATCCACTTCAAAGACATTACGATTCAGAGACAAGTAATATTTGCATTACATCCAATTTGTGGCTCTATTTGGTGCCAGCAGATTTCCCTATCCGATGCAAAAACTTTTCCCACATTCCAATCAATCAAAGCAAAATCAATTATTTGTATTTACTCATGCCCAAGATGACGGAAACCACCAGTTTCCTCCTGGTTCCCTCTTCGTAGAGCAACTAAAAGGAAGGACGGAATATGACATCGTTGCGTTCCGTTTATATGGATGTTTCCTTTTCTTGACATTTTCGTTCATTGATTCAGAAAATCCTATTTATGACGGTTTTACTCGTAGTACTTGAAAGGATCTAACAGAAAACGAAAGAATACCAACTCATAAGCGGATAGGATATTTTTCGAAGACAGAACTTGTTTTGTGTGCACCATTAAATCGGAGTGTAATGAACAAGTCGTCCTCCTTTTTCTGGTTTTAGTCGGGAATAATGGGAATAGAGTATTGATCCGTTCTCTATATTTCTCTGGGCTTATTTAAGGATAACAAATTTAAATATTGGCATGACCGCATGAAAAAATTAAACGTGTCTCGTTCTGAAACAATTTCCCATTCAAACCGTGTTTACTGCTGTCATGAAAATAATTTTCTTCGCATTTTACGAGCGCATAATACTGTTGCCCTGCCGTTTGAACTTTCCGTTAATAGTCTCAGACTTTATGATGGTTCCATCTAAGCGAATCCTTGACAGTATAAACATCAAATTATCCCATGAAGTACAAATTATTTGGGCTGTCAGCGTCCGACGATAAAACCATGTAAATCTCACCACGCAGTTTTGTTTCCTTGACAGCCATATGCTCATATGAAGCCCGGTGGATACATGCGGACTAACACGCGTGGCAGTGTAGAGGTCGTAAGTAAAACCAACATTAAACATTATTACAAACAGCCAAAGTTACTACTGACGGCCAATTTTATCGCATTTCTTGTCAAGTTTTCTTCTGTCACCGACCGCGAGAATATTTGCCAACTCTGGTCCCAGATACAGTCATAAGACTTAAATATGTTCCAGGGACATAAAAAGTTGGGCTATCATCCTTGCGATCAATTAAGACTGAAATTTAATAAGTTTTTTCCACTTTAAAATTTTTTAAAACTCATCCTTTCAATGAAAAGAATTCCAAACAAATTCAAATTCGATCGGAATTGAACGCAGGGCGGGAACAGGGAAAGAGTTTTTCCTGCGTTGGGATGCAGTGGCTGACAATTGTTGCAGGGGAAATGTAACTAGGTTTCATGGCATTGACTCTAAAATATATTCTGACAGTTTTGGGCCTTCCTCCGAAATTCATAGATTTATTTAAACTAGTACTGCCCGTGTTCGAAATTCGACCAATTTCGTCTGTAGATAAAGTAACGAAAGCCAACTTGTTTTTTTAAACAATTTATTAACTAATTATTTAAATTTATTTATATGCTAAATCTTAATTTATATATCTTTCCGCTGCTTTCTTTTAGGGGTAATTAAATTGCATACCTCCAACAGGTTCTAATCTAAGATGATTAAATTCGTTAAACACGACGGCGACAAATTGAATGGCAACAAAATACTTTCGATTAACTGCTAAGCATTTTGTCTGGCAAATTCTTAACTTAATTTTTCCAGTCTTAATGGCGACATATACCTACGGTTTTTTGTTTGTGCACATCTATGGCACAGTACCTTTCGAATGATATAAGTTTCAGTCTCCTCATTTAATGATAAATACTTAAAAAGTGCACGGAAACTTTTGATGTTTACGTATTAATATAATGATTTGCTAAATCTGTCAGACGAGAAACTCCAAAAACACAGGACAGAGTTTGAACGAACTGGCTCGATGTTTTAGGGCCTTTTAGGGATGATTTTTGGACCGTTTTTCGTAAAGTTTATGGTAGCTCTTTTGGTAGTTTTTTTCTGAAGTTGTTCCGGTTTTTTAGGCAATTTTTGTGCAAAGACTTTTGGGATTTTTTTCGCAAGGTCATTTTCGTCCTTTTTTTGGGGCAATTTTTGTGCCACTTTCTGAATAATTTTGGCCTGTTTTGATAAGTTTTTCTTTCTTTCAAAACAGCTTTTGTATTACTTAGAAACAGATTTTGAAAGATGCACAGTTTTTTTAGCTGACATTATAAATAAAATGAATAAATAAATATTTTGGCGCGACAGGTCTGTGGGACCCAATTTTTTTTGTGGCTTTTGGGATCAGCTTTTCCGATCATTACTATCGCTGAAGTGACAAAAAGTGATTTTTTGACAGTTGAAATTCCGGTCAAGTCAATTTTCAAAGGTTTGTGACTCTTTTTTGCTTACAAATGATCAGCTAAGCTTACAGCGCCCGAAAGTAGTCACAACCATTTAATAAGCAAGTCCTTGTAGCGAAATCCTTAATTTTCAAAGAATTATAGACACTTTTGGTCCAAAATCATGGCAGTCTAAGAATTGTTCTTAATTTCTCAAAGTTCCTTTCTCGCTTGTCAGCCGCACTTGACACTTTGTCAGAATAAAACACAAACGTCAAAAAGACATTTTTATCGGTATAAAACATTCATCTGATACCATCACATCGTTCAGCATCACTCTTGCAGCTCTCACATCGATTGACCGATATATGTTCGTTCGATCTGTCAACGTCAACCAATTAACCCATCAAACGGAACAGCCTTGCCGTTCGGTCCACTTTGGCATCCAATTAACACAATTTCCACAAATCAAAATCATTCACCGAATTGGGATCCAATGTTAAACTTATTGGGAACAACAACTGTAACAGATTGACGCACAGCCACCCCCGCTTTTACTCTGTGCAACCGCATTACAATTCAATTGATCTGACACATGCTTCGCAGCGAATTGCATTCGACCTCCGTCGGAGATTTCCACTGAGAAAAATCTCTCAAAAGGAGACGGAACAGCTATAGGTAGGCCCATGTCAATGTGTCATTAAGCACCATCATGTTGGCGATTGCAGTTGCGCGAGCTAAACCGATACAGTCACGCAAACTCATCGATGGGGCGGCTGGGTATTTCATTCATCTGTACATCCTCTGCCTTGCGAATCTGCGATTATGGCTGCAGTCTTCTTGTTTGTATTTTATAATTAGTTGAACAATTAGTGCAAATGCAGGCAGTCGTCATTCCGGATGGTCATTAAAAGCCATTCGTGCGATGATATACCGGTCAACACTGTTTGTGACTGTTTCCGAACGTGCTGTTGGCGGATAAAATGCACAAGCTTACATGAACGTTCTTCCCATTAGTCAGACAAGTGTTAAGAATAAGAAATTACCGTTAAAGTGTTGTTTTACAACCGCTTAAGGAATTGAAGCTATTTACCTATTACCTCAGTTTCCGCAGATGGTATAGCAAACTCACACCTCGTTTGTCAGCTTGTTTTGGTATTTAGAGCGAGCACATGCTGCACTTCACATGCCTGCGGTTGCAGATACCTAGACCTACGTGTTTGTGCAACTAAAGGAGCTTAAGATACTTGTGGTGTGTGTGTATCGCATCTGAATTCCACACGCGAGACATGACACCTTCACGTTGCATCTTCAAACACTAATTACAGGCACAAGGCTATCGCATGCGAGTCCTTACTTAACACTAAAATAATTGAAATGGGAATTTCACAGCAATAATAGTTTTGTATCTGCATAGTGTGTAAATATTTGTGGTGGTGCATCCGGAATGTCGATCCCTTTTGCCATCGCACACTGATATGTAATTATTATTATTTTGCAGGATACTTTTCAGTTAACCCTTTAGTTTAAAGATTTTACTCAACAATTTCAAACTAAATACACTCATGGTGCAGAGTAAATACGATTAGGACGCGTTTTTTGCTATATATCTGGCGGATTGTTTTGTGCACAACCCTTTTTTCGTGGCCACAAAGCGTAACGATTTCCGAAACAAACATTAAACAAAATGTAAATGTAAGTAGGAACGGCATCACAAACGGGTGGGATAATACATATGAGAGGGTGATCCTCCCCGAAATGTGTACACTTTACGGAGGGCGGTTTTTTATTTGTGGCATTGGCAGTTGGCACGCGTTTGAAAAAAGGGATGTGAAGTGACTTTGTTTTTGGCAGCTGAATTATTTACTTTTTGTAACGATTTATTGGTGCACTTGAAAAGTGAATTCGAAAAGAACTTACCTTGGGATTATATTAACTTGCTGTGTTTTTTTAGCTGTAGCTTTTTATTCGCAATAGTGGAACGTTCATCACAGAAAGTTTCCGCCCCTTAGTGCAGTTGCAGCTTTAGTTCTGCTGTCCTAAAAGCACAATATGACATTTATGAAGGGAGCAGTTTGAATAAAATTCTATAGGTGGCGCTGTTGTGTCAGGGATTTTACATTTAAACCGATTTGAATGGGGTTTTTACTTTTATCAACTGTATGTGTGTTATGTGCTCTTTAAGTGCAGAACCATGATCAAGAACTGTCGTAGAATGTCGATCATTTTAGACTTAGTTCCGTAGCTCAACTTCCGATCGATAAATACTATTCTACCTTTGAATTGACTATGAACTACTTGAGTTATTTGAGTAAGAAAAAAATACATTATAGCCAAAAACGCTCTTAAAATATAGACCTGGCAGTGAACGAAATAGGCTATAGTTCTCTTAAAGTCCTTGAAAATATATCAAAAAAATTTCTTTAAAATCGGTGCAGTAGATTTCGCGCCAACTGGTAACAAACATCAAATGTTGACCCAAAGATTGTTAGTTTGCTGCTCAACTCTTTTGTATGGAATAGGTTTTAAAGTGGATATGTAACAACTCCGCGGCAATGCATGTCTGCTACAAATCTGCTTAGCCCTTTTGTTTGGAGAAAAACGTCGAGCCGTGAATACGACACTTCATTCGACAGAATTAATGAACGACAGATCTCTGTCCGGCGTTAAGGAAAGGCGAGGTGAAGGACATATATGGATTTGTGTTTAGGTATATTCTTTAGTTAGAAAACTTACTGCCGCCATGCTCAGGCGGTACTGAAATGGTATGTGGCACTGCTCACCTCCAACTTCACCAAATAATCTTGCTTTCAAAAAAGGATCTAAAAAATAAGCAGGGAACTACCTCCAGGCGATAGCAATAATTGTAGATATATGAAGATAGGAGGTCCGCGAAATAGAACAATGTCTGTCTAAATTTATGACCCCTCAATAATGACAGCTCTCTAAATTTACTTGCTTTGAAGTTTGATTTGTGGCACATAGGCGATAGTTGATTGTCGCTTTTTTGATTGTCGTTTTTGATTATCAACTCGTCTTTGCTCTGCGTAAAGCGATCACAAAAAACTGATTGATTACCTATTGGCAGCACTTAGAGTTTCGAACGTCACCTCCTTGCCGACGCTGTCACTCCGAGCAGCTGAAAGGTACTCGTACCAATCCACCAATTTCTGTATTGCTTTAGTTTTGCGAACTGTGACTGCAAAATTTTCACCATTTTCGTAGTGAATTTTTATAATTTCAATGCGTTGTTGAGGCGTGTATCTTTCTATTTTTCGTAATGGCGTAGTTTCCACTTGTCAAATGTCAAAAAATAACAGCTTCAAAAGTGACAGCTACCGAAACAGCGGGCTATTCAAAATAACACCTCTTATTGGAAAACCCTTTAGCAAACAAATCAACCTCCAGGAAAATGATTTTGTTGAATCTTTAGGCACAAACTTATTCATAAGTGGGCATTTTTTAATGACTGCAGGAGTAATTTCAGTCACCGTACTTTGACCCATTGGCGCAGCCCAATCAGCCCAAATTTGTCTTTGATAGCCACCACCTCCCGAGAAGATTTAAAGTTGCAGCCAATTGAAGAATGGGTGGAAAATGCGTTGCCCTTATTCTAGTTGGTAAATCAAGCTGTCCCAAAACAAACACTAACGCTTCTTTTGACAAGCGAAAGTTTTTCAAAAATCTAAAAGACACAATAATTAATGAAATTCAACAATGAATATTTATAAATATGCATTCTTACATCCGGTTTGGAAGTTCCAAGATATTTTCTTTATTTCTCAGGTTTCTTCTTAATTTTTGAAATTATTTCCTTCATTTTCTTCTCTGTTTGAGTTGTAGAAAAATTCCAATGAAGTTTCACGAATTTAGTAATTTCACTTAATGTATTTATATTATATATTATATCTTTTATCGTTAAAGTGTATAATGTATTTGGAGTAGAAGCTGAGGCGCATACCTATGAAAATGACACAAATGTGTGAAAGCGACGCCTAAATAGCTGCCACATGAAATTGATGGCAAAAAAGCGATTGTCAACTATCACCGTATCCGATTCCGGATAGTTCCGTAATTCTGAACCACGTAACCTCTTACACTGGCATAGCTATTAAAACTCTTAAAAAGGCCTATAGCTTATAGAATAAAACTGAAGATGGGTTCTGAATAAGCAATATTTAATTTATTTATTTTGTTTAAAAAGACCTCATGCAACGCCGACAATTTATAGAAAATATTTATGATATAAGTTTTCCAAAATATAACCTTCTAAAATCAAAATATCATCCATTTCGATGTTTTCTACTAAAACATGTCCTGGAACACCATTAAAACGTCATAATCCACATTAAAAAGTCCTCAAATACGAATGTGTTATAATCCCGCACCCCATACAATCCTTACGCAAAGAGGGCTAAAGTGGTCAACACATTTGTCAAGTCAAAACAACTGTAAAAAAATGTTCTTTCATCAAAAAAAAAAAACGAACGAGGGTTCGCACGCATGATGAGTTCTATTGTCTGTCTGCAAGTGAGGAACCATCTGCCCATCCTACATATAGTACATCAAGCAATCAAGGTATAAAACACAAATTCAGTTGTGGTGCAGGACTTTTTTTTACTGAAATGTCGATGAATACATTTCAGAAGATATTTATTTTGAATTTTCGTTATACTTGTACGAATTGTCACTCGATTATTTGTGAATTTGGTCTGTTCCCTTACAATAATGCATTCGAAGGCATTAGCCAAATTCAGTCAAAGTTTGTTCAACTTTTAGGTAAGGGAACGAAGTTTGACTAATTTGTTCGAATGCATTTTTGCAGACCTTTTATGTATTTAATGAAAATTTTAATGCAAAGTGACTTTTCATCTTCCCTATACAGGTATCTACTTATGCACGGTATATACCGAAAGGCTTTATTCATTCTTATCCAGTAAAGGATGGCGAATTTATACAGCCAAGAGCTGACCTCATCAATTCGTCGTCTTTAGGAAATTGGTTAATTGGTGACACACGCAATTAAATTTAGGTCAATAAATCGTTGTATGTCACTTGATGATTATTGTGGTGATTGGTGAAGGCGTCTTTGGGGAAATTGCCTCCCTTAAAAGTTGGTCGTTAGAATGCCATCTCATCTGATGGAAAAACTTTTTTGATTTTCCTTCAATAACTTTCTCCATATTTAGGTAATAAAAAACATGACAGTAAAGCAAACACGTGCGTGTTCATTAGGCGCCGATTAGTCTGCTTTTAATGTTTATTTTTTTGTTTGTTTAAGACTGGAGAGAAGGCAAGTTAAGTTATCGAACTTGGGACCGTGTATAAGCGTGCATATATTATACTCACTTAACAGACTTCTATAAACCAAAATCAGTGGTTTGAGATTTTTTTTTTAAATTAGCCTACCCTTTTGGGTTAAATAATAAATTATGGAGAAGAATCTACCGCTTATAGTTTTACTTAAACTCTACTTCGTCCGTTTCTCATATTCTTTTCGGTGGTACTACAGTTTGGGGTGAACCTAGGCACGGTTCTTAGTTAGGTGCTTCAAGTTATGCACTTAAACCCGGGTTGAGTTCTCCTACAAAATTGTGGGCGCCACCTAAGTCGAGGGGTTTCTGTACTGCGTTGTCCCTCTAAGTCCGCTCTACATGCCCTAGATTTCTCAGACGACTGATGCGCAAATTTTTGACCACCGTACAGTTCGACGTCACATCTCCTCCTCCACGAACATTTTGCGAAGCATCTTTCTATCGATTGAAAATGTCTTCATCCGCTTTAGAAAATGTCAAAGTTTAAGCGACTTAAAGCAGAACTGGTCTAATAAAGAATCTTCTTACTCCCCAGACTACTCCAATGCCTCTTTAGCCCCGAAGTAGCTGCGTTTGGCAAGAGTTTTTCTTCCTTCAATCTGTGAAGAGATGACGCTTTCAGTCTGTCAATTGTGACATTCTGTCCCATTCGTCGAATGTTGCATGTCCACTTCGTCCGTTTGACCAACAAAAATTGAATTTCGATTAAAAATAATTTCAGATTCAACAAAAACGTGCCATACTCTTCAAAGGACGTTACCTACCATATATAATGCGAGTCAAGGCAAACAGATAAAACCAACAAGCAGAGTCCCTTCTGACTTAATATTTCAAAATTTGAATCGTTCTATTGAGCACTCTATTTAAATTCAAAATACATTGATACAACACCACTTGCGCCTCAAGTAAGGACATTTTTCCAAGTCATTGCATTTCGAGTGCTTTTGCTAGACACTTGAACTTGAAAGTTGTTCAACTGGAAAATGTCCTGGTAGACCAACACTATTTGGATATCCTTATCCGAAAAGTTACTTTCAGTGGCTCTGTAGTTAACAATAGACCCAACTCTGCGCGTGTGTTTCTGAAGGGAGATCTTATTTCGTGGCATTTTTGTGCAATAGATAGCAATCCACGTTGCAGGGTGCAAATCAGTCATCTGGTTCATCAAAAATCGATCAATCAGTACGTACTTGTACATCATTATTATCAGTGGACGCATAAAAACGCCGATGATCAGCCAAAAAAAGAGAGAGATGAAAAAAATCACACCCCTGGCATGTCAAATCAGTAGACCACATCAAAAAAGATGTCACTTCCTGGTAGGGATTTCAAGAGACATCTGTTTTGGTATTTCGATAAATGCCTGCTCGTCCACACCAGAAGATATTCGCTATGCTTCAGTAAGAATGGCAGAGGGGTGGTACTCTTACTTGACTTCATACCGGGGTTGGTGACTTTTAAATCTAAGCAAAGAGGGGTTCCTGCAACTGACCAGCGTATTGTTGGGGCTTAAATAGATTGGGTTTCCAGTTCGTTGGTATTTCTGAGGCAGTAAATGTTGCTCTTTCGAAACCATAATAGTGGTCGTATGTGGTCATCATCTGTGATTTACTGACAAAGAAAACTAACCACTCAAACCGAACGTTTTCCCCTTTGGCGTGTCTGCTGAACGCAGACAATGGTTGGGTATCACATTTCTAATTATTGGCGTTAACGATGCCCAGGTTAAAGACTCTTTCCAGAGCTTTCCTTTGAAGTCTATACACAGAAAGATGACCACACAAATGGGATTGAACGAGTCGTCGTTTTTATTCAGCAGAGCGAAAGACTCAAACGAGATTTGAACCGACACAAAGGACAACACACTGTTCAATATTGTGGAATGCATTCATGCATTTACATCCATCAGAACCACAGAGCAATGTAAGCAAATCTCCCACTGTAGCCACCTCAATTCAAATGTCAGTGCACACTTCAAAAGCTGGATCAAAATGAAGCCAGTGCCAATATCGCATGCCATATGCAATGCATATGTATATTCGTATCAAACAATATACCAAACAATCAGTGACGTTTATTAGCTCAGGCCTTTTGCAAAACACTGGCTCTGGCACTCCCCTTGCCGGGAAAACTTGTCAACATTCATATCATAGCATAAATCACCCTATTCTTGTGTGTGTAGGTAGGGCACACTTTCGAGTGCATACAAATCAAATTACTTCACAAAGGGTATTGTAATTACTAGTTTCAAATTAAGTATTATTGCAGTCCCAGTGCCAGGAAACCAATATCATTCAATTACCATGATCCTGTGGGTATCCACATGAATAAACTCAGACGTAATTGCAAATTACACATCCCGAAGCGTGGAATTTGGCAAAATTTAACTTGAGTAGACTTTGGAAAATGTAAAATGTACACCCATGCACGTGAATAACTCGAAATAGTCGACAGCTGCGGATGGTATGATGATGCATTGCAGTGTAAAGTGAACAGAACGTGAAAGAGAGAAGAGATAGGAACTAATGATTATAATTTAAAATCGAGGAATAAAGTAAAGCGCCGTCCCGTTCCACCGTCAGGTTCTTGGATACTCAAAACATTCGCCAATCGCATTTTGGTCAAGCAGCACAAATTCGGTTGACTTTTGATGGTTTTATAGATAGTTTTTCAAAGGTCGATGTTCAAATGGAATTTAACAAGTTGTATCAACGAAGACTAGTACCGCCCGTGGTCAAAATTCGACCAATTTTGTCTGTAGATAAAGTAACGAAAGACTCTCCAACAGGTTCTTATCTAAGATGATTAAATTCGTTACTATATGGAAACATGACAGCGACAAATTGAATGGCAACAAAATGCTTTCGATTAACTGCTAAGCATTTTATATGGAAAATTCTTAACTTAATTTTTACAGTCTTAGTGGCGACATATACCTACGATTTTTTGTTTCTGCACATCTATGGCACAGTACCTTTCGAATGATATAAGTTTCATTCTCCTCATTTCATGATAAATACTTAAAAACTGTACGGAAACTTTTGATGTTTACGTATTAATATCACGATAGGCCCATGGTGGCTTCTCGCGCTGTCACGGATCCGAGGGGACCAGTTTTTAATGATTCGGCGGCATGGATCCGGCTGAATTTGAGCGATGACATTCGTTAAGGGGGTTGGTTGATTGCGGCTTATTTAAATAGTCCTGCCACTTCAGGAAACTTCACAAAGAAAAAGTCTAACAGCGCCAAATCGCACGATTTTGGTGGCCGATTCGTTTGACCATTGCGAGAGATAAACGTAAGCTCAAATCGTTCTTCGTTCATGCAGAAGGTCCACGTAGCCTCGTTTTGCTGGAACTACTTGCCATTCAGTTTGGACCAAAAGTAATCGGTAAGCATCACTCCGTAGCGCTTGATGATGATGGAGATGGCTTCACCAACGATATTTTCAAAAAAAGTACGCTCAAAACAGTAAATTTTTGTGGATGCATTGCCACCTGGTGAACCTCGAGTGGGTTGGCGTCGACCTATACACGGCAATTTTTTTGTTAAAATAGCCATTCATCCGAAAACGCAGCGCGTCAGGTGTCAAAAATGATGATTTGTCTTCCAAAGGCGGTTGCTTCGAATTTTGCCACAAACTTTGGAAAGTCGGCTTTGAAACCCCACTTTAAAATTGACGCAACGTGCCTAGCGTTTGTACTGAATAACCCTCACTTTGATAATTAAGTTTTTGTTAATTTGGCATCACTGACTGAGTAATAAACACCAGATTGAACAGATGACAGCGCCACCAAAACAACATGGCCGCCACAGACTGCCAACATAGACCCGTCAAAATGTGGCTGTGGCCTAATTTGCTTTTGGATTCCGTGACTTAATTTGTCAGCAATGTAAGTTGAGGTTATTATATGACTCCTATTGAATTTTTTATACTCAAGCTTAGTACGCTGCTCGAGCTAAACTAAATTTAAGCTGCTCTCCAACTTTTCTCTCAAAACATCAGCTAAAAGACTAGCTAAATTTTGACATAGAGAGCGCTGTGGATAAGTGTCACAAAAAACAGCGGTTCTTTGAAAATAACTTCCTTTATTCAAAATCTGCAAGGCTCCACATCGATTGATGTTGCTCCACCAGAATCGCCAACTTTTTCTGAGGACTTCTCTGTCATTTCAATAAAAGACTCTAGCTGCGGGAACTCTTCGTCGAGGTATTCATAAAATCCATCGTCTTATTAAGCACATCAGCAAAACAACATCTGTCAAAATTTAGCTTGAAAAAAAGGTCCCGATTCATTGAATGGGTTGCGCTAAATTTTGACAGATACATGAAGGACATTCGGAAACAAAAGTTTGATTTTTAGCTCGAGCTATGCGTACCACTCGGCTTAAGGGATCCGCTTAAATTTAGCTTAGCTAAATTTTTGAGAGAATTTTGTATGGGAGCTAAAATTAAGCTCGAGCAGCTTCAATGTGAAATATTTCTTGGAATTTTCAACTTTACAAGCGTGAAAAAAACTACCTAAAAATTTAATTAAATTGGTTGTACAAGTCTGCACTCTTTTTATATAATTCTACGTTTAAATTTCAGTACGCGAACTTTGCTGAAGTGACTTCCAAATTACCATTTAAGAGACTTGACACTTGACAGATGAATGCTCTCTTTCTTTGAATAAAGGTTCACAAACATAAATCGGGACAGACAAATCAGGACATCACAATGGATTGTTAAGAGTTCAAGTTACCTGCCATACGATGAAGTATTTCCACTTGATTATAATTATAAATTCCCCAACTTCCGTAACTTTGTGCCTGCTTATCATGAGCTCATAAACATATCGCACTCATCTTACTCCTACTTCAAAAGCAAAGTCGCAACTCCCGTCCCGACCACTTAAATTTCTAAACACCATCCGAATCCACTTCATCGTATGGTAACATTTTATTGCACTTTGATGGCGTAACTCGTAATCATAAGGTCAAAGGATGTGGGTGTATAAAGTTGCAGTTCATTGCCCTGCAGGTGTACGTAATAAACTGCAAATGCACTTACAACCACCGCCATTATATTGATGTGACTGAAATGTGTCTCGAGAGATGTACACAGGATTCAGCTTGAGAACCCTCTTATCCGTTGATGATTTTTCTTTAATTTGTACAGGAGAAAAAGAGGCAGACAGGATACCCGTATTCCTCTCCACCCACATACTCAGATTTCTTTTGATATTCATTTGAATTTAACCAGTTTGCACCGGCACAGCTTTTAAGTTCAACATTCCTCTCATTAATGTTGATTTCTTCAAGTCCAATATTCATTAGGCTATACGGGCATGACAACAAAGATCCTTTGAATTAAATTAGCATTTTAAAACGTTCATCTTTTGATTTATTGTGTTTTAGGCTTAATGCGAAAATTTCTTCTACGATTGGATTTAAATGTGTGTAGCCTTTTATGTGGGAAGAAAACACTCTGCTAAAAAAAGATTCTTGCTAGAGTCTTTCTAGGCAGGTTCGAACATCTACTCAGGTACATTTAGGATAACTACCATTGAATCAGTAGGTATCCTTCTTCGTGACAATGAAATTTGATCACTTTGGGATTAAAATTGAGCTGATGCTGTGTTGATGGACTTCCTCGCTTATATGAAGTGCACTATTAAAATGGGATTAATTGACAAAATGTTTTCCGAGATTATCAGCGTCATTTTTTACCACCAATCTGGAGGGAAATATCTCCTGCGTACGAATCTATCAACCGCATTGTTACTGACTATTGCAAAATGAGGATTCTGTTTTCTCGTGCCTAATGCTTGTGGACTCCCGCTGTTTAATAGAGAACGGAAACATTTGCTTTGCGTTGCCCCTAAAAAATTTTGTAACAGCGAAATTGCAGATGTACAAAAAAGACTGACGATGGTTTTTTAATTCCAAAGGGATTCGCGCTAAATTCTGACACAAAATTGAAATGTATAATTTACTTTCCTTTTTATTCGGTGCTGTTTTTTATTTATTTTTTATTTATATTCATTTCGAACGATAATCTGAGTTTTACTAAAGGTTTAAGATTGGTCGGTCTAGAGTCTAGACTAACTTTAAGACAGCTACTTCCAACTGTCATCAAATGAACCGAATTTGGTGTCAGGAACAATCGGTCTTTATTAATTATGAGTTTTTTTTTTTCATTTTCAATAGCGCTTCAAAAAAACGTGTTGAAAACCTGCTTTAAGACTTCGTGCACTTTCTTCCACTTTCAAAAGAAGTTCATGATTCATGACATTTTGATATTTTAACTGATTGCGTTCAAGTATCCAGTTTAGTAGGTCTGAAAGCGTCTCAGCTTTGAGTGGGTTATATCGGTCCCATGAGCAGTTTTTCAGGGTAGAAGGGTAGTCGAAGAATCTAGTTGAGAATTTCGTGACTGAGTACTAGGTTAGGTTAGGAAGACGGGTAGGTAGAGCAGGGCGTACCCTGCAATACCACACTTAGGTCCTCGTGGACCAATTGTGATGCACTTTTTGGGGGTTAACCGCTTGTGTTGTATCGTTTGTCTTCTTCCTTTCCTCATTGTGGTTAACAGACGCTGTTTAGCCATCCCGATGTCCTTAATAACCTGAAAAGATCAGACAGTGAGATTTCAGAAAGTTCTTGTACGTCTTGGAAGTAATATCTTCCAAGTGTTCTGTTCCTCAAGTGACCGAGACTCGGACAATGACAAAGGAAGTGACGTGTGTTCTCGTGGAGCCTCTACTATGTCGTCATCTTTGAGATTAAGTTTCATTGTGTGGTTTCTTAAAAAGTTATGATGAAATTTTAAACTGTAGTAGTTTATTGGTCCGGCCACTGTTATATTCTGGCCAAAGCTTCCATGATTTTCACAGGTAGGAAGATATTTCTACTTGTTGTTGGTTTTCATACGAATTTTGTTTTCCACCCGCTCTCTAAGGTTGCAAAGCGGGTGGTTTGACCGACTGAAGTGCTCTATCGAGCCGAGGTCCATAGCGGACCCAATTCTTGCTAGTTCACCCGCCCTCTGATTATGTCGTTTTTTTTCGGTTTTTTCGCTTAGTCCAGTTACCCAGAAGAGACTGAGTACCTACTAAGTTTGACAGTTCGTATATGATGTAGGAAAAGTGTGGCGTTAGCGACATAGACTAAGTCTAGTACAATTATTTCAAGCCAACTGAAGCTTTTTTAATCTATCAATCTAACTATAAAAAATTTCTAGTGTCTTTACCTACTTACTTACTAAGGGTGGCGCTACAGTCCAGGGTGGACCTGGGCCTCAACCAACAAGCGTCTCCAACCAGCGCGATCTTTAGTTAGCTGTCTCCAGTTTCGCACGCTAAGTTGGTTAAGAATCCTTCCACTTGCGTGCGCCACCTGAGTCGCATTATTCCTCTACTGCGCCTTCCCTCGGGTGTAGATTCGAAGATCTTCCGGGCCAGACCATACGTGTCCATTCGCTCTACATGACCCAGCCACCTCATTCGTTGGACCTTCACTCTTCTGACTAGGTCGATGTCGCTGTACAGCCCGTACAGTTTGTCGTTGAATCTCCTTCTCCATTCAACGTCAATGCAGACGGGACCAAAAATCACTCGATCTTTTGATAGAGTCCATGCCTCTGCGCCATAGAGCAGGACTGGGATGATTAGGGTCTTATAAAGGGCCACTTTAGTTGTTCGAAAGAGGGCTTTGCTACTCAAGTGCCTTCTTAGCCCAAAGAAACAGCAATGTGCAAGAGTAGGTAATTCCACGTTTAACCTCAGCGCTGGTGTCGTTATCTGAGTTCATAGCGCAGCCTAGGTAGACAAAGTCCTACACCGCCTCATTAACCGCCAAACCCATTGTGAATATTTGGTCAATGGTTTACTTTCCTGGCCCGAAGCCAAACTGATATGAACCAATCAGGTTGTTTACGAAAGGCTTCAGGCGTTCACACAAAACGGCAGATAAGATCTTGTAGGCAATGTTTAGAAGACTGATACCTCTGTAATTGGCGCAGTTCAGAGGGTCTAATTTCTTGAGGATCGGGCAAACAATGCTGAGGTTCCATTCATCGGGCATAATTTCCTCCCGTATTTTACAGATGAGTTGTTGCATGTTCCTAACCACCTTAACCATCTGTTTTGCTGGACTTAAGTTTAGATATAGCTATCTTCACTTCGTCCATGTCGGGTGGACGGTATTGTTGATCCTCATCGTCCAGGGGCCGAATCGCGTCGTCCGTGAACGAGTATTACTTGTCGGAATTTGTCGGACGACGCGATTCGACCCAAGGTTGAATGGTTCATTCTGTCTTGCAGAGGGATTTAAGTCGTCATCGCCGTTAAACAGTCTGCAGAAGTAGTTCTTCCATATCCTCAGCATCGACTGCGATTCTACTACGATGTTCCCTTGTTCGTTGGTAAAACTTCCGAACCCCATTCCTGCAGTAACATCTCTCTATATCCTCAATCGCGCGCTTCTCATGCTCTTTCTTTTTCCTTCTCAGAAGCCGGTGTTCGTCTTTTCTCTTCTGCGTGTAGAGCTCACTGGCAGCTCTTGTCCTCCTTTTCTTGTGTCAGTAAAAGAAATTTTACAACATTTTAGAAACCTGTGATGACGTTGTAAACAGGTAGACACTCAAACTTGACATTTTACGGAAGGATCTAAATAAGAAAAGTACATTAAAATGTTTTATAAAAAACGATATTCAAGTTTCCGAGTTCCAAAAATACTTGCAGTGTCAAAATCTAAACGACCTATGTTCTCTGCCGCTTATATCCGCTTCCTCGTCCGTCCGTCCAGCAGAGATGCAACTCCAACCCACCAAGTAAGATCCAGATCAATAAAAACTATGCACAAAATATTCTTTGAACAATCAACTGTTTTTATTGCATTTGTATTTCGCTTAAATACTAAATTTAAATTTCTAAAAATTACAGTCTAATAACAAATACATAATATGTTATATATTATCTTGTGGAAAATGATAAGTAGTTGGTATCGTAACAGCAGTGGTAGTATATTTCTTGGCATTTTCTGTTTTCGTATTTAAAATAATCAACAACGTTGCGGGCCATTCCCAACTATCTACTTTTGATATTTTATTGCATAATTATTGCACTGCATTTAAATTGGTTTTAAGACTATGTACTTCAATTTGAATAACAGGAAAAAATATAATGGGAATAACAGTGTTCAACCGGTTTGTGACTCTACTAGACCAACCTTAGTTCATAATAATTGCGCTTTCTCATTTTTCCGATAGGCGGATGCAACCCGTTATTTGTTATGTTGATTATTGTATTGGATAACAACAATGGCGGCATTACTCTTGTCGGCATAGCAATGACACGAACCGGAATAGGCGCATCCAACTGAGCAACTTGGATTCCACAAAGCTTTCATCGGCTTTTGACGTCGTCATGCTGACATGTGACGTCGACGATGATTTGCTTGGTCGCTTGTGCGATTTAACAGCTGGCGAGCCCATTTTCATTTCGATAGGTGTTTTTGGTTTTATTATTGTCCGTTTACTTGTGGATGGAAGGCTGAAAATACAAAAAAGAATACAATCACAAATTGGAAACATTTAAATAGAGCCATAGACGATGGCAATTAAATTAAAGTCTACAGCGCTCTCGAATGGGGGTCACTGGCAATGGCAAACATAAATGGAAAAAATGTATCCACCGATTTCTCAGTCATTGCACAATTCTCCTATGAACGGCAGCGAAATAAATAAATTATCTACGGTTCGTTAGGTGCCCTAAAAATCTTGACCCAATTAAAGGCCCGGCTTGACTATGGCAACACGAATAAATCACTTGGATTGTACGAAACTAGTTCTTGGAATTGGAATTGGAATACATTGGACGACCTTTAGCTAATTGGGGCGGATTTTTGTTTCTTCTTCTTTTCTGGTGTTGTTTTTCTGCAGCACTCGCGTGTAGCTACAGCTCAATTCCGTTGGAGCGTAATAGAACGATTCCAATGTGACCATCTGCTGGAAAAGAACTCAATTTTTCTGTTCATTTATCATTGGGGAGTGGGAGGAGATAAGGTCCGGGTAAACAATACACAATCAGGCATAGTCAATCGGGGGCGCTATAAGTCTTAGAGTCAGTTCCACCTTCCACTTCCTCACCCACGTGCATGTAAAGGTAATTTATTGCACACTTTACTACTTTAGTGACGAGCAGAGAGCATGTGGGGGGCGCCTAAGAGCTGGCGAACATCTTCAGATTAGGGTTGTAACACATTCACAATTAATGAAAAGAAAGTGGAACACATAATAGAGATCCTGCTACTTTGAGTGGTTAAAGTGCAGATACACAAGGCAGTAGGTAACGTTGGGAGGATGTCGTTATGGCGATGGAAGGACTTGTTCATTTTTAGAAATGGGTAAGGGTATGGGCTGCTAAGAATAAACAATTTGAATGCCACATAAAGTTTTATTTAAAACATAAAAGTACCATGAAATAACTTTTTCGGTACTCCACAATGAAAATAAAGGGACTCGCTTATAAATCGTCACGTAGGTACTACCTAGTTAGTAGGTATGTTCCCTTACTTTTTTGGCCAATTTCGGCAAAATGTCAGATATCAAGGAGTGGGTCTGGGTATATATATTCACTCAGAAAAAGAGAATATAACCAAAAAGTACAGGAACGAAAGTTTTGCATGACGTTTGTATAAAACAGATGCGAGAAGGAAAAATAATATTCAAAAATAAACGTCAGTGGGTTTAATAAAATTACCAGTTTTCAGACGTTGAAAAACACTTGGTAGGTACAGTTTAATATTTATTTTCTTGCCGATTTATCCATTTTTTATTACAAATTACTCAATAAACCAAACCGAAATTAACATCCAATTCAAATTGGGGACGTTCAAGTATCTAGTTAAGTAAGTCTGACAGCTGACTGACTTGATGTATCTCAGTTTTGATTGGCCTAGATCGGTCACATGGGCAGCATTGTCAGTTGATGTTTATGAAGTGGTAGCCGACGAATCTAGTCAAGAAATTCGTGACTGAGTACAAAGTTGACAGTTCTCATATGTGGCTGACGTAGGGAAAGTGACGTTCCCGACCATTCTAGTTTTTGCGTTCAGGTTAGGTATATCTCTTCCAGACCAATCTAGTCGACTAAAGATAACTAAGTTTTTAAATGTGCCCATTGACTTTTGAGACATTTGACAGCTAGGGCCAGTTATAACAAACTAGCCCAAATAAATTTCTTGGGCTACTATTTGCAGGTTTTTTATGGAGGGGAAATGTTTTTTCTCTCTTTGCGGCTCTCTTCTACACAACTTTTGCGTAAAGGAACGAAGTTTGACTAAATTTGACTAATGTGTTCGTATTCGTTATCGTTAGGGAACAGACCTTCTTCTATTAAAATATTCGTTCTTTGACAGATGTCAAATATTCTAAGTATTTTTTACGTATTTCTTAGTTTTACTAAGGGACTCATTCGTTCTGGAGATAGAAATCTCTGCGTTTGGTCGATTGCACTCATGCGTCGCCGAAATGTCAAAATAAATATTATGAGTACTGGCATAACGCGTAACCCTGTGTTCTTTACATAAAGTATGAGCCTCTTGAATATAATCAAGAGGCGTAATTCTCTTCCTAGAATTGTTTTTGTTGTAGGTAGGTACTAAAGGAGCAAAGCGTCTTTGTGTCAAAACTGTCAATGAATGTTAAACGACTTGCTCAAATGACTAATACAAATTTGTAAATCAATTAAAAAGAAAAACATATTTTGTACCGAAAATATATAGATACCTATTTCCTGACACTTCATCCACTGTTATTCAAATGTCATTTCAATTTATTTGTTTAATTCTCCTAAAGGTGGATTGGAAAGAGTCAGCGTATCTGTTACGAACAGATAACTCCTGAAGAGCAAGTGATGTCATTGAAAAAATAAACAGATACGTCAAAGTACTGGATTGTCATTCATGTATCAATAAATAAATGGTCAAAGGTCAGAACTGCGTTTCCTTTATGTAATCGACGCATTTAAATTTGATTGCGCAGCTACGTACTTTCTTCCGATAAATTTCCCCTTCACAACCACAAACAATTAGCCGACAAATTGCGTATTCTCTTGAATCACACGCACAGCACGCGATTATCACGTCTAAACACACCAATCCACAAACAGTGTCAGTGCCAGCCGAGTGCATCTAAATTGTATATTGCCTAATGCTGCCCATAAACAACAATAAACTTCACACTAATTTGTTGTCTCTCGCAGGCGTACTACTCGTACCTCTTCTAACTGACATTTAAATCATAAAAAAAGCTTGACGCACGCTCGCATATGCACATGATCATAAATTGAACCGTGCTTAGCGGTCGAATGCGGCTGTCCCCACAAATGATCAAAAGAATTAGTGCATATCCGCTTGAAATATGAGCATCAACGGCTGGTGCTGCGCGCGACGTAATGTCAAGTCGCTTTCGACACGAGTGTCAAATAATTACCGCCCACTCAAGGGATTGACTGCGTTTCGCTCTGAAGTCAGTCTGTGCGGTTATACATCAAATTCAGTTTTTATCGTTTTGACAGTTTGTATAGTAAGTTGTTGCTTTCGGTTAAATGGCCGTGACACATTATTTTCAATGCAGGTCTGCCCCCGTCACGCAACTCCACACACATTACACTCAATTCTGGGCGAGATCATATTGACTTGAAAAACAGCAATCAATTTCATGAGCATGAGCGCTTTGTAATTAGAACGATTTAGTCGCCAAACCATTTATGGGTGCGTTCAGAGTTTGGTTGCGTAATTAAGAAAAACACGTGCTCACAAAACTCAACTTACTGACGTTCACACGAGAAAAATAAAACAAGTTCGACTGGATCGAGTTTGTAGTTGACCTCAGCTAGAATCGTGTTCAGGGATTTTCGAGCAATGTCGCAACATGTCAATCAGCTAATCGCTAATGATGATTGTGTCACTAATGCGTTGAGATGTAAATAAAAACCAATCTCTCAAAGTAGCAACGTCCCTCAAAAAAAAAGAGCCATCTGCTGCGTTAGGAAAAATCCACAAAGCAAACACATGGCCTACATTGATAAGAAAATTGCCAAGCGCACTTAGAGAGTCTCTGAAAGTTGTTGCGCCTGGAGGCGTTCTCCTCTGTCGATGGGAGGAATTCTTGTAATTACACGAAAAGATGGTGTCGACGTTTTCCCAAAGTTTCTATCTATATCTGAAAGCAAAGGGAAAACAAAAACAGACCTACTATGGAAATTTAACACCACCTACACCGAGGACCGTAAGATACGGAATGTGTGCATGGCTTTTGGTACGAGACGGCTTCGTAGGGTGCTTGAGTTTGATATAGCTAGAGCTACATCAGCAACAATGTAACATCAACCACTCCACTGATTGTTGTCGCACTATCGTCTCCGGTTGCTGAAGGTGCCAAGGTGGTACGGGTTCATATTTCGGTTGGGTGGCATTGAGGCCACGTGAATACCGAAATGAAACAGCAAGCAGCGATGTGTAGGCGAACATTGTAAACGACACGATACTCATTTTACGGATGTAAGGTACACCTAACACCGGTACTGGTATCTGGACCCACAACTGCAGGTATACAGTGTGTGATTAGAGTTTTGTTTCGTGTGTTCTGCATTTCCGGTGACGGGCGTTGGATAGAAGAAACTGCTTTCGTTCGTTTGTACAGACAGTTTCTGGAGTGAGTCTTATTTGTTTACGGAATAGGAAAACGTTATTTATTGCGAAACAGTACGAAACGAAACCTCGAACGCAATGGGCTATAAATTTTGCAGTGCGAAATTAGACGAGATGCAAAACACTCAAAGGAATCTTGTAAACACATCTAATCTCATGCTGATCCGCCGGCCATTGTTTATTTCTTTCTTTGTGTTTAGTGGATGAGAGATGTGTGTTACTGCGTCATCTGCGGACTATCGACAGTTGTTGTTGAAGTATTTATTCACTGCAATGAATTTGTTTAATATTAGGCCAGACGTTCACTTATAAAATGAGTCCACACTTTCAGCTAGACGTAACGCTGTTGGAAGTGGTGTCAGAAAATGTAATTGATGGGTGTGCTGTGTTAAAGCCTGAACACACTCAATAACAGTGTCATGGGATTAAGTTTATATGTTTTTAGAACTTATAGAGGAATCGTGATCGTTCCAACGCAAGAAATGGGAAGTCTAAGCATCTGTCAACGCAATCCGGAACAAAGCCTGTTTCATGTTGTTTTCATAGCTATTTTGAACTCAAACAAAATAGGCACAACCTTTTTAGGAATAGGTAGGTCTGTTCCCTAACGATAATGCCTTCGAACACATTGGTCAAATTTAGTCAAACTTCGTTCCTTTACGCAAAAGTTGGGCAGAAGAGAGCCACAAAGAGAGAACAAAACAGTTCCCCTTCATAAAAAACCTGCAAATAATAGCCCAACAAATTTCTTTGGGCTGGTTTGTTATAACTGACTTTAGCTGTCAAATCTCTCAAAAGTCAATTTGAATTGGCAGTTAATTTCGGTTTGCTTTAATAAGTGCTGAAATTTGTTATTAAAAATGGATAAACCCGCAAAAAAAAATAAATATTAAACTGAATCCGAATGTTTTTCAACGTCTGCAAAACTGGTAATTTTTTTAAAACCACTGACGTTTATTTTTGAATTTCTCGCATATGCTTTCAACCAACGTCATGCCAAGCTTTCGTTCCTGTACATTTTGGTTATACTCTCTTTTTCTGAGAGAATATATCCCCACTCCTTGATATCTGACACTTTGCTGAAATTGGCCCAAAAAGTAAGGAAACAGACCTGGGTATGTATTCATTATTCTCGTCTAGCTAATCAAAGTTCCAGAAATCATCGATAGGGGTTCACATTTAAAGGTCTAAAATCTGCAATATTCGCAGCACTTTAAGTGAGTATGCTTTACGTCAATCATTCTTTAGGCTGATTCAAAGATTGGTATGACGTTTGAACTAAATGTACCCTTACCGCAAAAACAATCTAGTTTAGTAAGTCTGACAGCTGACTGACTTGATGTATCTCAGTTTTGAATGGCCTAGATCGGTCACATGGGCAGCTGTGTCAGTTGACGTTTATGGAGGGATAGCCGATGAATCTGGTCAAGAAATTCGTGACTGAGTACTTATTTGACAGTTCGCATAAGTGGCTGTCGTAGGAAAAGTTCTAGTTTTTGCGTTCAGGTTACATCTCTTCCAGACGAATCTAGTCGACTTAAGATAACTAAGTTTTTGAATGTGCCCAATCACATAGATATACGAACTGTCACTGTCATAATCATTCCTGGCTAGACTTGTCGGCTATCAATTAAGAGAAAAAAACTGATTGATCTAGTCCAATCAGAACTGAAATAACATCAAGTAAGCCAGCTGTCAGACGGATTTTCTATTCTAAATACTTGAACGTCACCAATATTGCTTACTCATGTGTCATCTGCCATAGGTAAATTATTTTTTTAAAAATGTAGTAGAGCACAACCGAAAACCTTCATCTGATTTATGCTAATCCAATATTGGACAGCAAAATGGCACAAGGCATTTTCTGTAATCTATTTAAAAGTTGATGAATGAAATTGGTATGGGAACTGTCAATCGGCCCTTCAAAGCTAGCATTTCTCTCTAATTTGTTATTTAGGTCCCAGCCCAACTGCCTTCCACTTCATTTCGCAATACCTACTTCCTGTTTTGTGTTTGTGTACCCAATTACGACACATGTCACGAAATTTAGCAAAAAGTCAAACCGTACTCGTAGTTGTCCTAGAAAAGGTGGGTTGTGTCTCAGTCTCCTACGCGGTAAACAAAAAAAAAACTGTCTCTATTCAACATCAAATTGATTTTACTGTCATCCCATAATGATGCTCGCTCTATATTTGTTTGTAAAATAGAACACGTCTTCCTTTTTTAATTAATTGGCTTCTATTTCGAAGGAGTGATCCGAAAAACTCATAAAAATCGTTCAAATATACATCGTGATCGTTGCTGCTGCTGCAATTTATACAAAACAACTTTTCAGAAAGC
Organism: Cheilosia pagana; assembly: GCA_936431705.1. Taxonomy (NCBI): domain Eukaryota; kingdom Metazoa; phylum Arthropoda; class Insecta; order Diptera; family Syrphidae; genus Cheilosia; species Cheilosia pagana. Next base: position 50,314,838 of record OW386170.1, on the reverse strand, counting down.
CTAAAAATAGACATATCTACTCCCGGCACCCGGCGCATTGCAGTAAAATCACATTGCAACACAATTTCGTGTTCGAATCTTTGACGTTTAGTTTTTATTTTCGCCTTTGGTTTTATAGAGCGGGAAATCATAAGGAAAACCCAATTAGGCCAGCAGAGGCGTTGTGTCATTAAAATTGTTCTGTTCGTCCGAGTCACTTCAAATAGAACAAATCAAATATTCATTAGGATCCAGGGCACAACATTTGATCAGGGGTCGAATTACCACATCCGTTATCGAGTGAGTGAAATGCATACGTTATCGAATGATCGAGTAACTACATTGGTATGATCACATACGAACGGTCACGTATCGAATGCACATTAAAAATTGTACCAATTGTACTAGCACAATTCTGCTACATTCATGGTTGATCGGTGACAAATGTCAAATGTATTGTTTTTTTGTGAATGTTTCGAAAAGAAATTGGTGTATTTATAAATTCTTAAACATTTAATTGAGTATTTGCTGTATTTTTCATCTTCCAAATCAAAAGATGGTCATTGTGAGTCCATTTAACGAAGGCGTTTTAGAGATAAAAAGCAATTCTTTGTCTTTACAAAACTCTGCGCACGTATAATCAATGAAATAATAATTTTCTTGAAAGTTTTAGAGTGAATAAGAGTGCATTCATATTTAAAATAGCCAAACTTTATTTTAGTGGAAGTATCACTACCGCCTCCCCAGTTCCATTCAAACTAGGACAAAGGTCCTTACAAGAAAGTGGAGGATATCAACATTAATTTGGTGTGGTTTAACTTATTCACTAATATTTCAATTGTAAAAACATTGAACAAACGTTTTTTGAAGGTAACGATTATATATCGGAATGTGAAAATAACAAAATAAAAATATATTTCATTTTCTCTACTGAAAATGCATCCACTCGACAGCACAAACCCTACCGTATGAAAATATGCTCGATCACTGATGACAGAATACCAAAATTCGATACTCGATACTCGATCCCGTGTGCAATCATACCAAATCAACATTTATCAGTCACGTATGACTCGATAACTGATGCGGTAATTCGACCCCTGATATCTTTTTGGAAAACTCCACATGTCTACATCCTACGCTTCCCATTACAACTTTGTGTGGTGCAGCACACGCACACATTGAATTTATGATTGGGCAACAGGTGATCATATTTGGGCTTGAATTTACATCTGAGATAATGAAACAAAACTGTAAATAAGGCCAGATAAGTGAAGTCTGAAGTCCCTTCTCAACGCCTGCTGAATTATTACGAAATTAGTGCGCTGTTGACATTCTGAGAAATGTCAAGAAAGAGCCATAATCGGCTTAATTCAAATCAAGATATTGTTTACATTTCACATAAATGTTGCGGGCACGCGCACATTAATTATTCATTAAGAGGAAAAATATTTCCATGTCAAAGTGAAAAAGACACAAAAGAAAACGAAATACAGAAACAGAACTGTCAACTCGTTTGCATTGTATACTGCTGCATCGAAAGTGGAACAAGTGTAAGCGCTTATAAATGTCAGTATGTCTCCGTTACACTTTATCATCGAAACTATCGATAGACAGCTACTGATAACGTTTAACAATAAAAGCAAATTAAGCCTTTGGTGCGATTCGGACCCAAATGAGCTCACAAATGGCTGATATCAGTCATTCTGTTGACATTTACAGGAAAATGGGCTGCTAAATGGACACAATAATAATTACAAATGCTCACAAAGCGATATTTTCCCATTATTGTAATCGTTTCAATGCCGTTCGACTTTGTGTGGCACAGTATATGTTGAAATTCGGAACAATTATTATCAAATTGAAGGCCTGAACGCAATAAACGATAGATACTCATTCATGTGAGTAGGCTGAATGTCGGTCAAATTATGATTGTTAAGTGATTGAAATGCGTTTTCCAATTGCGATTTGTTGTGGGATGAAGATAAAATGCTTGCACGATTGTTGATATAAATTTACAATAAAACGCAGATGAAAAGTTAAACAACTTACATCAGATGTCAATTGGCTTGACTTACTGGTTTTCGTTTATACATATAATGCATACAACCAAATATGTAGGTTGGTTTGGAATTCATACTATGTATAGCAAGTTTTCAATCAATTTTGAAGTTTCAAATTGGATTTGAAAAAACTTCCACTTGTAGGTTTGATGTCATCCACTATTCGAAGCTGGCGATCCACACAGAAATATTATGTCACTATCGATTCCGATATTGAATATTGGGTCGTTTGAATAAAAACTAGCATTTGCTTTGAGCTAAATATTTCAGCAAAGTAAAAGATTAGCAAATGCTTTGGATCGGTAGGAATAAAAATCTAGTTTGCTAAAGTAAGTTCGAAAATTCGAAAATAGCTTTTACTTCGCTGAACGTGTACCTTCTTTGCAATTTCTGTCAAACCACTGAAAAATTTATTGACAGGTGACAACTGTCCGGTGGTTTATTTATTTTGAATTTACATATTTTCAAATTTTTGTGGGGAAATTATCAAAAGTCAAAAAAATTCAAAAGAAAAACTGAAAAAAAAAATTAAAAGAAAAAATATGCTGAGCGACTCTTCTGAATTTCAGCAGACGATGAGGAACTTTCATCTACCTCGTCTACTCCATAGAGTGACCAAAATGAGTTGGTGTTTGTTCAGGAAAGATTTTGCTAAACAAATCATGAACTGCAAATATCAAGACCTTAAAAGAACGATGCGCCTAAAATGTGTGATTTTTTACACGCCAGACAAAACTGTTCAAAAAAGTTTCAAATTTAAAGCAAAGGGTGAAGAAGAAATCGGACATGAAGTCCACGGGAAATACACCCACTCGTTTGAAGGAATCTATAAACAAATCATCAACAATTCTTAAATTGTTTTATGTTAAAAAGTTGCGTACAAAATATTTAGCAAAGTGTCTGAGTCAACTAAATAGCCGACTCAGAATTTGCATAACATTTGCTTTGTCTGATAAGTTTTATTCACACCGATCTGATTAAAAGGTCAGTGCTGCCGCTTTTCGAATATGTCAAAAATTGGAACTAACTCAAATTGCTTTTTATTCATACGAAACGTAGCAAATGCTTCGATTTTGACATTTCTCCTGAGTAAAAGCTACGTTGCTACGTTTTATTTATACGGCCCATTTTATCTGTCAAATCGAGAGTGGCGTTCGTTAAGAAGCGTCTTCCTGTTTTTCGTTGAACTATAAACCGAAAATCAAGAGAGAAATCGTCCTCATTAACTTTAAATTGATTTGAACAGCAATACATATAATACAGTCGTCTAAAGTCGTATTTATTTTACATTTTTTAATTGTTGTTTAGCTCAAACAGAAAACTAGACCTTACGCTGAATGCGCTTCACTAAAAACAAAGTTCTAGTCCGCAAAATATCGTAAATAACAGGTGGGCCAATAGAGATCACCCTATTGGAAGATGCTCTTATTTTTGCAAATGGCCGCCAATGTCAAATCTGGGGTCGAATCGCGTCTACCGTGAATTACGTTCACGGAATTAAGTCGATTTTACATGTGAAACAAAAACAAATTCCGTCAAGTAATGCTCGTTCACCGAGGACGCGATTCGACCCCTGTTTTGACATTTGTTGACTAGACAGATGTAGAATACAAGGATGGAGCTACGGCGCACACTGCGTGAGCCACAACCGATATTCTGAAGGCGGCGTTCCCGGGTCGCCTCATCTCTCGTTTTGGCAATTTGCAAACAAGCCCGAGACCCTAGAAGCCCTCAAGGACAATATTCGACATGTGTGCGAGAATCTGTCGCCCGAAGTTCTCGCCGAAGTGATGAAAAATGCCATAAAACGAGCCCGTATGGCAATCAATTGTGACGGCACCCATTTAGCCGATATCATCTTCTCGACTTGACCAATAAAGTTCTAAAGGTTCAAATAAACGCAATTGAAGTTTTTCATTTAGAAAAAAATGAGAGCCAAACAACATCGGATGATTTCTTTTGGTCCTTTCTTTAATTACTATTGTGAACTCCTTATAATCAAAGAAAAACTGAATATAAGTAAGACCCGATAAACACCAATGATGCGAATCATATCCTGTATTCCAAGGCCACGCAATCTCATTTTAGTTCCCTTATTTCGTTCTGTCATTGCAGTAATCGTAGCCGTCAATGAATAAATGTCTAGAAAAATGTCTACGCAGCTCTAACAACTATGACTCTACTATGTAAAACTTTAATTGTCCTCTCTCGACTTGAATCTAAATAAAAATATCCTTCCCAACCTCACACTCAGTCGCGCCTACTTTCCTGTTCAAGTTTTCGTTTTAAATTTCTGTTTGAAAAGACGTTGTAATTTTATTCGCACCGAAAACACATATACCTCTTCACAAATCCACCCCTCTTAACTTATTAAGCTCAATCCTCATTGAAGCATTAGTCGTGCATAATCTTACATAATTTTGCTTTTATCTCCTGGAGCCATTGAAAGAATTTGCAGCTATCTATTCGGCATCGCAGAAAGGCCACTTTGCAAAGTTTAAAATCCAAAAGTGCCAATCCCCACCCAACGACTTATCGCTTTAGTTTTCCAACTTATTCACATTTAATTTATCGAAGCTAATAGTGAACAAAACTTTCCGAAATCCTCCATCAAGTTACGTATTAAATGTTTTATTCAAACCCTAATCTGACATACACACAAATTTTCGTCGAAATACCCTCACGCTCACCCCCGTAGGGCTACCCCACCAAGGAAAATCCCTTGAAGTCCTTGAGAACCCGCACTATCGCACCTCCCGTTTGTAATTTTAAACACAAACACAATTACGTTCCAGCACTCACGTAAGAATGAGGATGGGATGATATGGCACATATCACACAGAAGGAACTCCACCGTAGGGTCAAATGCGTGTTTTATAAACTTAAATCAACTTTCAGGTCAAAGAACATTTTTTAGAAGAAAAAAAAAAACACCCCAATCAACTGCCTACAGGCGTTGGAAAAGATGAAAAGTTTAGGTTTACTACGCCGCGCACGAATAAGTTTGTATTTTCCAAACCAATTAACACTTCAGAACCGCACTGCGGTTGGTAAATTTTCATTTCCTGCACTCAGGTGCACTTAAATTCCGCTCTTAGATGATAGCAATTTTGTACTGAGAAACCCTCTGTGGATGTGCCTAGGAAACGCGCTCTAAAAATCCAATTACACTTACCGGGAAAATGCAATTAACATCCATTCTCCCGCAAAATACTTTCCAGAGACATAATCCAGGACACTGTGTCAGGTTACGTAAAACGTAGAACCCTAAAAGCCATATACATACACAGAAGAATTGGATGCACTGGTTAAAGGCGGTCGATTAGATACATCCCTGTCACTTGTAACGATTATTTGCATCCCCAGTGCGATTTCCGTTTACTTTAATTTGAAAAAAAAAACGATTCTCCTTACCTGCAAAGTGAATCTATCTGCAATGGATGCTGGAGCGGTTATATGGAGGTCACAGGAAATTCGTTTGTATCTGAAATGTTCACACGCGTCGACCGAAATGTTTCTTTTCCCGAATGCGTTTTTTTTTTATTTTCTTTCTGGGAAAAAGCTTTTCAAACACTTTTCCTTTTCTTCGGATTGTTTCTGGGAAAATGTACGTATGGGAAAGAGGACTGAGTTGAGAACGACCGCACTCTAACGAACCAGCTGACTGAATAAAGTAATTTTCTTTGATCAACTTTATTCGAGGTACATTTCTGTTATCAAGAGATAGAGAAACATTCAGAGAGGGAGAGAGAAAAGCCGAACACACAGTTTGGCTGGCTGTTTGTTTTGCTCGGCAGGCTGCAGAGTGTTTGCTGTTTGGTATTGGTTATGCCTTTGCCAGCCATAAGCCCATAGATGCATAGATTTACATAGCGTCTCTGTGTGGACATAGAGCGTATATTGGTACTAAATGGGGAGCTTTCTCTACATTTATGTTTACATTTATGTTGTAGGTATCTTGTGTGAACAGTTGTACCTAACCTACCCAAAGAGTATTGCCACTTTAAAAAATAAAATAAATATTTTGGCGCGACAGGTCTATGGGACCCTAGGCCTAGCTTATCACAACCATTCGTTTTGTGTGAGTTTTCAATTTTTGGGACGAATGGAAGAGATCTACAGTTTTACGCCGAGTCCAAACGGCTAATTGGGAAGCTCTTTCATGACAGTTTTACTCTCGGATGTTTGTCAGACGTTCGCGAGAGGTGGCGCTGTGGAAAAAAACCTTAAGATGTAATTTCGTTCGTTCGAAATTCGAACCAGGGACCCCTCGCTTAGTAGTCCAACACATACTAAGCACTGAGCCACCGTGCCAATTTTATCTTATGATATGAAATGTAGGGTACTTTAAAGCAAGAGATCGATTCCCGAAAAAAAACCATACGTCTTAAGATTTTTTCTATTCCGTCTTCTCTCGCGAACGTCCAACTAACATCCAAGAGTGTAATGTCGTTTTCCATTGGGCAAAAAGAAGCGTCCGGGAGAGTCCGGAATCGAAAAAATCACTTCTGAAACCGTTCCATTGGCACAAAAAATACTCTTCTGGTGATTCTGAGAAGAGAAATTCGCTTCTGGATTTGAAGTCAGAATCCACTCAATAAGCACTAACACAATTGTAATTTATGTATTTAATACAAGCCAGCTGACAGCAACCGTAGATTATTTTTTGGCACTTCACCAATACATTTGTGGATTCATCCAGAAGCAGTTTTCTTGTTCCATTGGTTTTCAGAATGAGTGAATCCCCGAGTGAAACCAATGGAAAACGACATAACTGTCTGGAGAAGCTTCTTAAGGTCCCTTCGTTCGTCCCAAACGAAAAGAACTCACTCAAACGATTGTTTATGGGAAGCTACAAGCTAGGCCTAGCCGTCCACTTTCTAGACATGTTGTGTCAGATTTTTAGACCAATGTCAAACTAACAGAGGTCGAATCGCGTCGTTGATTTTACATGTGAAACAAAAACAAATTCCGTCACGTAATGCTCGTTCACGGACGACGCGATTCAACACCAGATTATCTGCCAAAACATCAGTACATTAGGCATCATCAACATGGTCATTAGGTTATAAGGTTTGTTTGACGTCCACTAGTGCGCACTGAAAAGTGTCAGCTAATTTCAAAACCCTGCGCAACCCTGAAAATTCGGCCACTATATCGAACGCAAAATATTCTGCCCTGAAGTTTTACATTGAAAAATGAATACATGTTTCCAGTACCAGGGCGAGTTCAGTGCTATATCGAACACATTAGGGTTTACCCAGTGCGCACTAGTACCCACGTCAAACAAACCTATTGGCTTACCAATTTTTTCAACAATGCCATCATCAAATTCAAAAAACTGACCGCAAGATTGCCATTTAGCAATTGTCAACTGTCAAATTGTGCATGGTTTTGGACATTATAGATCATTAGGTTCGTTCGGGTACTTTTATGCAACCGTAAAATTATCAAAAATTTGACTAATACTGTGCGAATGCGACAACATAGTGAAAAAAATTGAAAAAAAATTAGAGAAATCCATTTCCCCTCCTTTCATCATTTTTTCGTAATTTTCTACTCGCCGAATTTCAGCTTACTGAAAAATGAAAATATAAAAACTGACAACTAAGCGACAGCCGACAGCTCAAAAGTTTGACAAGTCAAACTCTATTTATTTTCGTCTTCAACGATGTCGCAGGAAGCAGTTAGAGTTGAATGTTCTCCTAGAACATACGTGATACGTATTGGCGCATTCAAAATTGTAAGTTTAATATATATTTAGCTTTTAAAAAATTCAATGATTTAAATAGATCAAGTGTTAATCTCCAAACAAGGTACTTCAGAGCCAATAATGAAAATGTCAAAATGACATTTCTTAAATTTTTTATAAGAAAATCGTTTAGGTACTTCTCTTTCGATTTTTGTGATTTGACATTTTTGATTTTTCTATGCTGAAAGTACACGAACGAACCTATTAGAGTAAATCATATGATGAATGACCGTTAATGCACCTCTTTTGACAGCAAGAACTCTCTAAAATTTATTATATGACCACTTTAATTATTATTATAATTAAGTACTATTTAAAACATATGCATTACAAAAAAGTGGTATCACTTACCTGTTACGACTGCATGCCCCTATTGAGTGGAGCTTTTTTCAGAAAAGCGCACAATATACCAAAGCATTGAATACCGACTGCGACTGTTTGTCTGCTAAACTGCTATGAACAAGTTAGCTTTAGCTGTTCCGTAAAAGGCCAAACAAAATGTGACCATGATCACAGTATCTAATCTATTACGCACTTATCTCTTTAGCCAACCACTTAGGGTGGCGATAAAATGACAGGCTCCTGCGTTGTGCCTTTTTTAATCCCTCAGCAGTATGGAGCTATGTACCTACCCCATATACAGAAAAAGGAAGCAGCAAGGCCATGTCATGGTGACAACTGCGACCAAATCATGCACCATCACATTATTCAAGTAAACTGTGAGAAAATATTCTTTCAGGAAGGAACTTCATAAAGGATCAGAGTTGCTGCAAAGCACCTTGTTAAATTTTATGTTTGTTACCCAACACCTGCCGCCAAGACGTACAGCGTCCATAACCATTATCCCCGTTCTTGAGTGTTTTACCCCCATTTTTTCTATATAAAAAAAGAGAAAGAACAAACGATTCAAAATCTTCATTTGTGAATAATAAACAAACAAGAGGAAGCCTTTGGAGGCCAACTTTGCGTTGGGCTTAAACTTAAAGTTTCAAATGTACAGCGTCCACTTGAGTCACCCACTATTATGTAAGTACATAGGGAGCTTATCGTGCGACATATGAGTCCGACATAAGAGGCATTGGCAAACTAGGCTACAGTCTTGTTATCAGGTTTTGCATAGCTGTTTGCTGGGCCAAGGTTATGTTATTGCTCTAGAATCTGGGCTCTTCGCAAGAGAAAAGGCGCATAAAGGCGACGTGGAGTGCTGAAAGCATTTTAAATTGGTGCGGGTGTGGGTATAAAGAACCTATTAGTACCTAAACGGATGTGTGGAGCATAATAGTTCATTGCGTTTCTTGAGGCTATTAACGTCTTTTGACTGTTTGTTATTAGATAAAGGCTTCTTCGGTTGAGCAGGGCGACAGTATTTGTTTTGTTTATGTTTTGTGAAGTCGGCAAATTGCGCGTCAAAGCAAACGATATTTTGCGACATCAAATTGTTAGGTCTGTTCCTTTATTTTTGTAGTAAAAATGGAAAAGACTGTCAAAATGACAGTGGAGGGGATGAATTCTCTCTCAGAGAGGGATACTAACGCAAAAGTTAAAGAACGCTTTTGTAGTAACCTGTGAAAAATGGCAGATATTCATAAAACCCAAATGCTGTAAATTTTCAGGCGACTGACAAACTGACAGTTTTTTCAATTCTTGCAAAGAAATTGGGCACGTTCAAGTATCTTGTTTAGTAAGTCTGACAGCTGACTGACTTGATGTATCTCAGTTTTATTGGCCTAGCTGTGTCAGTTGACGTTTATGGAGGGGTTGCCGACGAATATAGTCAATAAATTCCTGACTGAGTACTAAGTTGACAGTTCGCATATGTGGCTGACGTAGGAAAAGTGACGTTCCCGACCAATCTAGTTTATGCGTTCAGGTTACATCTATTCCAGACCAACCTAGTCGACTTAAGATAACTAAGTTTTTGAACGTGCCCATTTGTTGAGTAAAATCTAGTAAGAGGGGAAATATCCAAATTTTTCGAGTTGGGGAACGACAATTGAGTAAAATGCGTAAGAATTCGTAAAAATTCGTAAGGTTTTAAAGTAAAGGAACAGACCTATTTACTTAACCCGTAAAGAGACTCTGAGACCTGAGGCTGAGCTGGTAGGTATTTGATAGGGTGGCAAAGATGGGTAGAACATTTTTCAATATATATGCAGATGGCGCATCCAACAACTAAAAATGATTTAGAGATGATGTAGAAATTTGGTGGATGTGATTTTAAAATGGAAGCATTGAGAAACAAGGTTCCTCGCTTTATTCAGTTGAATATCGACAGTTTCGAGTCAAAACTCCGCTTACAATATTTTTGTTTGCCAAAGACATCTTTCGTTCTTTCACTCGACTGAAGCACAACCAGCAAGTGTCCCCAAATCCATTTCAATTGCGCCGTATCCACATCCACACGAGTTTAACTACATAATCCGTTTGTACAAATAAAATAAAAGCTACAAATTTCGCAATTCCAAAAATGGAAAGTTATCCGCTATTACATCGTAAATGCGCGCGTCTAGTAATTTATGGGCGTCTTGTCGTTCGGCCACAATCAATTCAAGTGATTTACGATTGATTCGATGCGATCTCTTTCTCTGAGTTAAGTCTGTGAAAATGATTGCTCAATTCTGTGGCCATCTTGGCATCCGTGCTCTATTTTTGTGACGCAGATAAATTCCAAACGCCTATTAGCTGCTCCGATGCATCAGCGACTGCTGCTGGCAAGTCACAAATGGAGACGCGCACGCACGCATTTTATTGTGGCATTTTCGAAAACACCGAATTGACTGCTCAACGGAGCATGTATCCGTGTCCAATCTCCAATGGCAAACCCACAATCCAACTCCAGGCATTTCCATCTAATGATAATTATCCGGAAATAAACTCAAAATTATGACAAAATATACAACGTACTTTGGGTCTTTGAATATACGTGTCGCTGCCGCTTTACGTTATGATTATGATCGCGATGATAGATTGGGGTGTGACACGCTAATGTCACACGGTCGATAGTAAATTAAATTAATGTGCTCTCCTTTTGTTGTTGTTGTTCTTCTTACCCAGCAGCCTCAATTAGGAGGTTCTGATTTTTTGAGACCAATTTTCCACAAGATGCCATACAACTGTCAACAACTTCTATCGGCTATAGTTTCATTCTCATTTATTGGGGTGTTGCGAAGGGGGTTGGAATTGGTTTGTTGGAAACTTTCACTTTGTCCTGAAGTTGGGGGGGTTGGACATTTATATCGCCCAAGGGACTAAGTCATTGCATTTGACCTTGCGGATTCCTAATATGGAATCAAGGACTTAGAAAGCGACACTATCGTATAAGAGCAGAAAGCTAATAACCTGAAATGGCCTGGTTGTGGTATATATACTAAAAGGTTTCCCGGGACTCCATGATTAATTAAGTTTCGTCACGCACGTCTACGTGCGCTAGTACCGAACTGATTGAATACACGAACTGGGAGTGCATTCAGAATCAGTTTGAATTCGAATTACGTGTAACGAGATCGTGACATTGAGGCAGGCATTGCGCGTTCAGTACCTACCCAGCTCGCATAAATAACAAAACATACTGTTATAAGAATAGCACTTCTTGGATGAGAAAAATTGTGTCATTTGTAGTGTACGGATGTCCCACTTTTAAGGGTGATTCACCAGAGAACTATTCGCCTTTTAAATGCGTTATTAAATTGCGTTTACATGTTTTGCAGTGTCATCTTTATCTTACCATTGTATAAGTAATTTTTTTAACATTTTAGAAGCCACTTATGTATGTAGCTTAAAGAATGTCACAGAAATTTGTATTTAACCCTCGTTGTAAAAACTTAAAAGTTCAATTACTTTAGGTCTGTTCCTTTACTTTTGTAGTAAAAATGGAAAAGACTGTCAAAATGCCTGTGGAGGGGATGAATTCTCTCTCAAAAAGGGAAACTTACGCAAAAGTTAAGGAACGCTTAACTCTGTGCAAAACACAAATGCGAATATTCCACCCAAATGCTAAATAGAACAACAAAATCAAATCAGCTGTAAATTTTCAGGCAACTGACAGATGTTTCAATTCTTACGCAAAGAATTTTGTTGAGTAAAAACTAGTAAGAGGGGAAATATCTTGCTCTCTCGAAGCCGCTCTCTTTTACGAATTTTTCGAGTTAGGGAACTACAATTGAGTAAAATGCGTAAGAATTCGTAAAAATTCGTAAGATTTTAAAGTAAAGGAACAGACCTTTTATCAACATCAAAAAACATAATTTTCCTACCACACGCAAATTAAACATCCGAGCAACAATTTATCGCGATATTGAATTCCTTTCAAAAGGCACGAGTAGTAACTGCGGTTATTTAATAAATATTATTGGCTTGACAGTTGACACACACCAGGCCTGCCAGATGGTGCGATATATCGCGAAACGTGCGATTTTAATTTTGATTTTGCGACAAGAATTCAGCTTTTGCGATATTGATGTTTTCGCGCTTTTTGTGCGATTTTTGACTTCAAATATTCCTTGAACATTTTTGTTGCTTTTAGTTAATAAACAGGCTTAATTTATTTTAGTTACAGTCGGTGAGCACACTTTTTATAACTCTCAATACAAATATGCCCAAAACACACTCATTTTGAATCCGACATTTTCACAAACCCAATAGCCCTAAGCGACGTTTTGAAGGAAAAGTGACACTAAGTCAATAAGTTTTTGTTATTTTTATTCTTGTTTCTACATAATTTAAGCGCTTTTACATAGTGCGCTTTTTTGCGACACAAAATTTCATTTTTCGCGATTTTTTGCGATTTTTTATGTCCAATGGTGCGACACGACCACTTTTGAGTCTGGCAAGCCTGACACACACAAGCAGAACACAAATTAAACACGGCTGGCAGAAACATCATCCAAAAGGATTGTACTTTAAAAGCACATGAGACATGACCGAGATAAAATTGAAATAAAAAAAACTTGCTCACAGAACGGAAGAGGAAGCTAAAAGTAGGTCAGCGAAATTCGATAATAGTTTCCTGATCGAAAAATCATCCTTTGCAAATGCACTTCCTCGTGCAATCCCTTGACGTCCTTGGCTATACTGGGCAAATTTTCCTGTTCAATTTCTCTCTCTGTTACTTCCTTTGGAAGTCACTTACATAACAACAAGCGGTAAGTGACAGTAGGTACCCACCCTACAGTGTTTGGAAAATTGTTTTCCTTGTTGGAACTCCCACTCTTGCCGATGGTGGATTCTTGTGGAAATAACGCGCTCATTTGTAAATGCTAAGACAATCGGTGTCTAATGACGCTTATTTAAAATGCCAGCCGCAACTTGGTCGTAATTATTCATTAGGTAGTGCGTGGGAACTGGGAACATTGTGTGTAACAATGGACTTGAAGCCTAGGTACATGTACTCGCCTCGAATGTGAATTCCGAGGGGAAAACAGTATTTGTACTGTGTATAGGAAATTGTTTACTTAATTTTACCAGCAGCGGCAAAAAGATGCGTGGCATGGGTGCCTACTTTGGAGTTGATGAAGAAAATGTGTACCCAATCCTGGAAGTTGCAGGTGATGAAATTGTTGTTACCAAAGGCAAACATTTTATGTTTATTGTCGCTCTTCTTCCGGATAAAGTAAGACATAATTTTCTCATCTATTACTATCCCAGTTGAGGTTGATTGCTGAATTTGTTACTCGTTCGTTGTCCTAACTGACCCAAAATGGTGCAACGAATCAAGCCAATACTAGGCATCTGTGCCTACTCGATACCATCATAGGTACCATGCACAAATTCCAAAACAAGTAGATAATTATGTTCATTAATTTAAAAAGTTTTCATAACGCAATCCAATCCAAAGTTTTCTTTTTCGAGAGTTTTTGTTTACATTTTGTTCTCATATCGTCAACTGATTCAGTAGTCTAGTGTCTGTGTAAAACCTAGCTTCAGTTCACTTCAGCGTGCCCATACAAGTATTCACTTTGAGAATTAAGTTGAAAAAATTAAAAAAATATATCTTTCCATATAACCATACCCACCACCAAATTTCATTGAAATCGGTCGACAACAGCGCCACCTATCGGGTGAAAAAATATACTATCCATCAAGTAACAACCAACATACCCACCCACAAAATTTCATTCGAATCGGTTGAGGGATTAAGGAGTTTTAGGCGGCGGCATAGTGATGGCGACAGGCTAATTTCCGTCACGCACTTCCGCTTTGAAGAATCTATTTTACTCCCAAGTCGCGCCATAAGATATTTCACATCAAAAATGCCAAAGTTGCTAGGTTCAAGGATGTTCATGTTCGTATACAGTAACTAGCCATACTTATTTTTACACTTGCGTTGCACTTGCTACAGCCAGCTTTTAGGCAATGCCTTTTTTTCTCTTTGCTCTTAGCCTATTCATAGGTAGCTTGTGATTGTGAATGTGATCAGGGGAAAATAACTTTTCTTGTTTATTAAATGGGCAAGTTCAAGTAACTAGTTTAGTAAATCTGACAGCTGACTGACTTAATGTATCTCAGTTTTCATTGGCCTAGCTGTTTCAGTCGGCGTAGTGGCATAGTGGTAGTGTGTTGGGCTACTAAGCGAGGGGTCTCAGGTTCGAATCCCGAGAGGGCCAAATTACATCTTAAGGTTTTTTTCCACTGCGCCACCTCTCGCGAGCGTCTGAAAAAACACCCGAGAGTAAAACTGTCATGAATGAGCTTCTCAATTAGCCGTTTGGACTCGGCGTAAAATTGTAGATCCCTTCCATTCGTCCCAAAAATTGAAAACCCACACAAAGCGAATGGTTGCGAGAAGCTAGGCCTTGGGTTACATAGACCTGTCGCGCCAAAATATTTATTTATTTATTTTAGCTGTTTCAGTTGACGTTTATTGTGCGGTAGCCGACGAATCTATTCAATAAATTCGTGACTGAGTACAAAATTGCATCTCATAGGTATGTGGCTAACGTAGGAAAAGTGACGTTTCCGACCAATCTAGTCGAATATTTCATGATTTCATGACAGCACGAAATAGTCCCACCACCCAAACTCCTACAAATATGCAATGTACACATGGATTGACACAGCCAATAAACACTGCGTGCATTTATTGCTATTCTGTGCAACTGATATTTTAAGAAGAATTCTGCACTCGTGTTTGAGATCATTTTTTGAAGTAAAACTTCTCTAGGGACGCTTGAGCTGGAGAGTTAACTGGTGAATGCGTTAAGAAAAGTGAGATCTACCGAGCTCAACGGAAGCAGAGAGGGAGATATATATTGGTAAAGCCGGAAAGACAGAGAATTATGTGCCCAAGAGTAAGTACCAAATGCGCTTGTTGCATGACTCTATTACAAACAATTCAGTTTGGACATTTAATAATGCAATCCTCAACACAGACACTTGCCCAAGTATTAATAAACACTGCGTAAAAGTTATCAACTGGTTACTCAGGAGTTACGTCCAATTTTCGTATGCTATTTGACGTCTGCTAACTAATTTGCTATTCCACACTTGTTTATTAATACAAAGACTTGCAGCCTTATTTATAAACCCAGCGTGGAGTCTGCTTAACTTGACGCATCCTCTACAATGCCCTTACGCGGGAAAACAAAAATAACGTTGCCTTGAGGCTGCGTAACGTAAAACTCAAAGTTTTCATATTTTTTTTAGTTTTTGAAATATCATTTTGTTTATGTTTTTTTCGGGATTTTGCCTGTGGCATCCAACAAGCATCTGATGTCTATTTCAGAGCAAAAAGTAATAGATTTCGGTGTTTTTTGTAATAGTTTATCCAAATTCTTACCTATTCATATACAAACCCCGTTTTTTAAAGTTATTGTGGAAAAATGTTTATAAATAACAATTTCAGGAAAGGCACGTAAAGGCTGCGTACATTTTTACGCGATATATAACTAAACAACATCTCAGAAGCGTCGTAAAAGAATCTAATAAATATGGCTGTTGGTATTTAAAATATGTTTAATTTTATTAAATAAGTTTACCGACTCCCTTTCATCTTTAAAATGTGCTTCAACATATTCAACTCACTCCGCATAAACTTTTCAACCATCAGCATTCCATTGGCCAACAGATGGCGCGTATTTTATTCGACACTTCACAAAAGCGCCGACGCTAATGTCAAAAAAAGCGTCATCGAATTCGCCGCCTGCTAATTTGGTTGCAGATTTTTTGCTACGCTCAAGTTTTTCAAATCCTCTCGCTACAGTCGAATTCTATCTTTTGTGTTCAATGTAAGTACTTTGCCTTCGGCAAATTGAAATTATTATTTCATAAAATTCTGTGCAATTTCGTAATAAGTTTTTTTCAAGTGATAGTTAATACAAGTCAGCTGTTTATCTTCTCAAATATCAATTAAATCAGCAAAGGACGACAAAACGTTGTGTCACAGTTCAAGTGCTTCCCCTTTTTTCAGTAAATTACATAATTTTTTTTATTTTGTACTCTGATCAAAAATCGTGATAAATTATATAAACGTTTTATTTGTCCGCCCTTGGTTGTCATAATAGCTTAGTTCTAATAACATTCGCAAATAATGTCTGTCCAATGCAAAAAAAATAAGATTTGCAAGGTGACTTGGGTGATACATCACTGCAAAGGGGAACGATTGGTTCTAGAACAACCACCACGTGTTCATTGAACGAGCAGCAAATTTTCCATGCAATATTCAAATGTCCGAATTTCACTTAAAATCTTCGCAAAAAATTGAATTCTAATGGAAAATAATTAGGACATTGGTCAGCCTTGAATCTTGTGAATTTTCATCCACCCCACACATGTTACGTAACAATAAAGATGTAGCCACTTGTAAAGTACGTGTGCAGGAAAGAGATGAAGAAAGTGAGGAATTTTCCTTGAATGAAAAGCGAGCTGAAAACTAGTGTGTCAAAGCTAATGCGCACTGGCGTACAGCCAGCTCGCGCTCGTGCACTAGTAACACAGATTTTCCACCACCCTCTCGCCAAGGTTAGTGTTGGAAAAATCAATTTTCATTTTGTTTTCCTATTTTTCAATAGATGCACTGCACAGGTTTGCTTTCCAGCTATAAGCGCTTGCAGCTTTTCTAGATTACGAACGAGGAAGTCTACCTTCAATCGGATTCTATTATGTAGCTGCGTGTCGGAAACCTAGACCTCTAAAAATCTGCTTATACAATGCTTCTATTAGAAGCAGAGAATGTTTAGTGTATCTACGGGTTGATAATTGCCATTCAAGAGTGTTGAGCGATCTCGTGATGAACACACGCAAGCATTTGGCTGGAAACGTTGGTGACGCGAGTGGTTGCCGTTGGCATGATGACGCAATTGTCGCTCGAATGGCATGGCAGTGGGTCTTTGTTCTGGTTTCAGCTGACGGGGAGAGGACTTTGGACGTTGTCTCTTGTCTGTAAAAAGTCAATCACGTGTGGGCTACTGGTTTGTCTTTGAAGATGTGCACCCATTAGTGTGTAGATGTAGTAGGGACTTGATTTAGATTCGAGTATTGGACTAGTATCAAAACGTGTTATGTACACAATCTGCTGTTGCCAAGTATTTCATAACATTCATAGGAGAAGAGCGAGGCGATTGAATTGAAAGTTCAACTTGTGTCATTGACTTTAGGGTCAAATGAGGTTTGAGGTCGGAAACTCATTATCTAACTTGCAGTTTTTGATCACCAGTTGTGTGTGAAGTTGTTTTGTTTCCTATTTCATCATGTTGAGGGAAATTACAAATTGTTTTGCTCTACGATGGGAAACTTCCATGCGTTCTTAGCTTCTTCTGTTGGGTTAACCCTTCGACTTGTGTAACACCGTACCGAACCATATGACCGATTAACATTTGAAGTGAAAAAAACCGTGAAGAGAATAGTGAAATAAAGCTTCTGAAAGCTAGCAGTGAATCACGCATTGACTTTGATTTTGCAAAGCAAATGTAGGTACGCGATATACCAACTGTGAGTTCGTATTTGTTGTGTTTTAAAATTTCTAAACTTGTGTTTCTGTATGCGATCTCGTTATAATCATTGCTAGATTGTTGGTTTATAAACATTTCGGGGCGCATTTTGGGTGCTAAATTTGTTTATTTTTACACAAGAGGTGCTTTGTCTTTCAATTTCATAAGCATCCGCTGGGATTGCATACGATTAGTAGAGCTACAACTCTTAGCCTGCTGCTCCTTCGTTAAATGTTAGTTCGCAAATCTCTTTTGCCGGAAATGTGTACTTTATATGTACATATGGGACACGGTTTTCCCTGCTTTGAATTATATAAGTCCCCTAAAAAGATAACCATTATCTTGCGACATCGATACAGCATTCTGTTATTTAACTTCCCCTATAAAGTGCAGACTTTGATAAACCCATAGGTAATTACATAACAGATAAGAGTAAATCATAGGCGTGCTTATCGCATCATTTCCGTGTGGTTTACTAATCACTTAACACCGAATATCAATTTCAGTTATCAATAAATTCCAAAAGTCTACAATTTGTCGATTTTTTTGTTTGTTTTCAGAGCGCTTTACTCAAAAACCTAAACAAAAATGGGCGTACCAGCTGGTGATGTTGAAAAGGGCAAGAAAATCTTCGTCCAACGTTGCGCTCAATGCCACACCGTTGAAGCCGGTGGCAAGCACAAGGTCGGTCCCAATCTACATGGAATCATCGGACGCAAGACTGGCCAGGCGCCCGGTTTCGCCTATACAGATGCTAACAAAGCCAAGGGTATCACCTGGAACGAGGACACCCTCTTCGAATACTTGGAGAACCCAAAGAAATACATCCCCGGCACAAAGATGATCTTCGCTGGTCTGAAGAAGCCCAACGAACGTGCCGACCTCATCGCTTACATTAAGTCCGCCACTAAGTAAATCATCAAGAACCAACAACACACAAATCAACTGCAAGTAACACCGCCAGTATAAGATAAAAGAGGGTCACACGACAAGGACATTGATGGACTCTCTTTTATGTGCCTAAAATATATATAAACATCCCCCATCGTCGTTATTGTCGGAACTTAAACTAAATGAATTCTTAGGACAATTTTAATTATATTTAAAACAATAAGTATAAAAACCAACTGAAAAGAAATAAAAACAAAAACAGAAAAACCTAAAACATACAAACAAAATACTTTACAATAATTTCGATTGATCGCCGATGGTCGCCTACAATCGCTGTAGTCCTATGATATTTATTTATATTTATTTTACGTTTTCTTTTGAGTTGCGAATGTACGTGTAAAAATGATAAAGTTACATAATATCATTAATTACTTGTATAAGATAATATTTAAAAAGAGAGAGCTGAGTCAATTGAGAGGTGGATTAACAATATTTTAATGTAAAAATGTAATAAAACCGTTGGACAAACACGAGCGCTATATTTTTTCTTTAGTAGGGGTAAAGTGGATGGGTAGACGAGCAAGCACAAAATGTCTGTTTCAGTTGCGTAAGAGCTGGGGTGTCAGCACGTAACTTGATACAATCGAGTTCAGTCGATACAATCGAGCTCTGGCAGCACCTAATTTGTTTCAATCGAGGATAATCGGTTAAAGACAATCGATTGAAACAAATTAGGTGCTGCCAGAGCTCGATTGTATCGACTGAACTCGATTGTATCAAGTTACGTGCTAAGGCCCCTGAGTTAGAGAATTACTTACTTACATCGACCTACAGATGGCCCTGAAACTTCCGGACATATGTAGTGTGTTCCAGGCAGAGGTTCTAGCCATACTTAAAGCTGCGGAGGAACTTGGGATGAGATCGATATCCAATGAGAATGTCGCCATCTACATCGATAGTCAGGCTGCACTTAAAGCACTAGAATCACAAACCACCAAGTCTGAGTTAGTCAGGAATTGTCGCACAGTGCTCAAGGCATGTAATTCTTTAATAACTTGGAAGAGGCTGGTTCCTCAAATAGTATTGAGGTTATACTTAAATTTTGTAGGGAAATCGAGTGCTTGGATGAATTGGTTTAGGTCTGTAATGGTTCCCTGGGGATGGGGATGGGCCCGTTATGGTGCCTGGTCTTTTGTGACGATCTCACAACCCCCATCAACGAAACCTACCCTAACCTACTTAGGCGGCGCTTTAACGGGGTGGACCTGGGCCTCAACCAATACCCCTCTCCAGTTAGCGCGATCTTTGGCTAACTGCCTCGCCTTCAGTTGCGCACCCCAAGTTGGTTGAAGTTCCCTTCCACATGTGCGGCGCGCCATCTAAGGCGAGGTCTTCCTCTACTGCGTTGTCCCTCCGGGTTGGAATCGAAGACTCTTCGGCCCGGAGCGTTGGTGTCTATTCGCTCTACATGTCCTAGCCATCTTAGACGACTGATGCGTATTTTTCTGACCAGGTCGGTGTCGTTGTACAGCTCGTAGAGTTCGCTGTTAAATCTCCTCCAAAGCCCGTCAACGCAAACGGAAACGAAAATCACTCGAAGAATTTTTCGCTCCAAACGACCAAGGAGATCTTCATCCTCCTTTGACAGCGTCCATGCTTTTGCACCATATAGCAGGGACTCGGATGATGAGGGTCTTATATAGAGTCTCCTAAGTGTTTTTTAGACAAGGCCTTAGAGACTTACGTTTCAAAAAATGGTTTGCTCGTTGATCATCATCAAAATGGAGAGAAGAGGTGCACCGATTGGCGGTTTTCCATTACATATTTGATAAATTAAGCACTTCGGCGTTAACGCGCGTTGTTTACAACTGATATAGAAGGATTGAGTCATTAGTGGTACAGGGGTCATCGAAGATTAGAGAACAATGAACGCTTCAAATCGCGTCCGTTCTATAGATAGGCGCATCAGGCACTCACAGCTCGTTATGGAATTTAACTACCTAATTTGTTTTTTATGGAGTTTGTCGTGGCCTTATCTAGCATTATACAATAGGCACACACAGTTCGCCTGCCTTTTAGGCTAACCAATATCTTGATTGGTTTGTCGTGTTATTATTAAGCTGCTATCAGCTTCGTTTCCGTTAATAAATTAGTACTTGGTTTACGTTTCTAAATTATTTTTCAGTCCACTTTGAAAATAATTCTCTTTCCAGACGTCTTGTCTTGTCAATGTTACTGCGCCATTTTGAACTTTCATATCATTCGACATCCGCTATTTAAAATTTTACATTTCGCATTATTTCACTCTTCAAACAACAATGGTTATTCCAACTGGTAATGCTGAAAACGGTAAGAAGATCTTCGTTCAGCGATGTGCTCAATGTCACACTGTCGAAGCCGGTGGCAAACACAAAGTTGGTCCAAATCTTCATGGGTTTATTGGTCGTAAGTCTGGTCAGGCTGTTGGATACGCATACACCGATGCCAACAAAAACAAAGGTGTCATATGGAACGATGAGTCGCTATTTCAATACCTCGAAAATCCAAAGAAATTTATACCGGGGACAAAGATGGTTTTTGCAGGCTTGAAGAAACCCGAAGATCGCGCTGATCTCATCGCTTATCTTAAGACTGCCAGCAAGTGAATAGGACATAAGATTAGAGAGATGTTTTCGTCACTTACTTCTCCAAGTATTGGAAGTGTAATGTAAACAAATTGATAGCATTTGAGATACGTAAATAAATTACCATTTTATTGTTACGAGATTTTTAGATGCAAACGCACGTGAGTTTAATTCAATCACGCGAATTAACGTTGAAGTGCGATGAAGTGCACTTTTTTGTTAAATTTTTGACCAGCTAGGTTCCGATACCCTCCGACAGAAATCGGTTGCGGAAAATTCACCTCGCGGAATTTGTTTACGATTTGGAGTGAAGTGTTTTCTTTTTCGAAATGGGATACCTCGAATGTAATTTGAGCCTCCAACAGAGTAAGCTTTGCGGAGAACTTTCCGTTCCGAAGGGATACCTCGATAGGAGTGAATAAGACCTTTATTTTCGACAGCTAAGTTCGTTGGCTGCACAACAGAGAGGTGTATGGCGAGAAAGGATGTTTCTATGACTAAAATCCTGCATTGGGTTAAATTTTTAATAAACGCTGATGGAAGTATATACGGAGACGAAAGTTGTGCGTAAACGAAGTGTCTTTCAAGCTGAAGTAATTTCCATCGTTTTAGCAGCAGAATGCGTGTTAACCAAGAATCTAATCTTTTCCAACATTCAAGTATTTGTAGAAGTTAAGTCGCGGCGAGCTGTCAGTGGCGACTCAACTTCAACAACTTCGCAGTAGTAAAATACTTTGTATACCTGGACTCCACTTTCATTTCGCAAAATGACATCGGCGCAGAGATCAAGCGAAGAACCACTCTTGCCAATCGCTGTTTCTTCGGGCTAAGAAGGCATCTAAGAAGTAAATCCCTCTCTCATAGAACCAAGGAGGTACTATATAAGACCTTAATCATCCCGGTTCTGCTGTATGGTGCAGAAGCACGGACCTTGTCAAAAGCGGATGGAAACCTTCTGGGATGTTTTGAGAGAAAGATTCTTCGATATTCGGTTCAGTTTGTGACGATGGAGTGTGGAGAAGAAGATTCAACGACGAACTATACGGGCTATATTTATATAGCGACGCTGACCTAGTCAAAAAGCTGAAAATACAACGGCTGAGATGGCTGGGGGACGTGGAGCGTATGGACAACAACGCACCAGCCCGACGAGTCTTCGAATCCACCCCTGAGGGACAACGCAGCAGAGGAAGACCCCACCTTAGGTGGCGCGCACAATTGGAGTACGACCTCAACCAACTTGGTGTGCGTAACTGGAGGCAGCTAACGAGGGACCGAGCTTGCTGATGGGGCTTGTTAGTTGAGGCCGTGGTGCACCCCGGACTGTAAGCGCCACCAAAAGTAAGTAAGTAAGTAAGCCGCGCCTATAGCACTGAACAGCAAGATTATGTAAACAAAGACATTGGATCGACGTCCAATCATCACTTATATGATTTATTCTTCATTTCCTCGATTTTTCTGAAACAATTTATACAAAATCAATTAAATACTTGACCACTTGTTGCTACAGCACCTCCCTTCAAGATAACAGCCTCTTTAAAGCGTAAATAGAAATAACGACGCTCGTTTTTTTCATAATTTTTCTTTTATTTTTAATTTACAACAACGCATTTGAGTCAGGACTGCTGTTGATAGCTCTATTATAGATTTAGGCAACAAAATGGCACTCAAAATCCATTCATGCACATCCCGACAGTGGGTTATTACATATTTTATTAATATTTCTCTAAAACAAAACAATACTTTTATATTTTATTCCTTATATACACGCATGAAGATAGGAGACAAAATTTTAAAACATAACGAACAAACAAATACGAGTACTTTTCCATTTAAATAACACTTCCCTTGTGGCTGATGGAAAATTGTTGACTGTTTTTTCTTTTTTTTATTGAATTGGAATGGTTAAGGTTTTTGTTTTTTATGTGTTTTTTGGGAAACGAAATATAGTTGGCAATTACTTTAAGTATTTGTGAAATATAATAACTGTTTTAATAACAAACAAACAAGCTTATGTGATGATGTGTGCGCTTAGGCCTTTCCGCTGATGGTAGCACCGCCCGGTGCGGGTGCCTTTTCGTTGTCCTTTTCGAGCTGTTTGCCGAGGTATTCCCTGTTTTGAGAGTAAAAATTCATATTTTAACAAGTGTTCTTGAGAGTTCTTGATATGGACTTGGCGTTCTGGTCGAAGGAATGAGGTTAAGGCGGTGAAGGAGGTGAATTTTTGAATGGAAAACCTACCAATTGTGAACCATCAGTTTTTGGACAGCGAGGAGAGCTTCATAGCGTACATTGGGATCGTCATGGCCGAGGAGTTGCATAACGATCTGCTTTCCACCCAGTTGCTCAAGGACACTTAAATCGATACATTTATAAGATTAAGACTGATTTGGAATGATTGTACTTACTGCTTTCCTCTGGGGTAGTGACGGACGTACTCGCCAATATCAAAGCAGGCAACCGAGAGAATGACGGGATCCTTGGATGTCTCCAGTAAGTGAACCAAAATTCTCAACAATTCGTAGTTTTTCTCGTTGAGGCGTTGGGCGTTCTCGCGCCAGAACTTAGCTGACTTGTGCACTGGAGACCATTCCAAACGGGCACTCTTCAACTCGGTGGCGTACTCATCGAACGAGCTCAAGTCCTGTACAGAATTCTGCAGCTTCTCAGTGAGGAACTCGACATCGGCGGTTATGTCCTCATCGTCGAAGCGGCGTTGCTCCAAAATGGACAACTGTTTCAGAACCTTGCACTGGACCATTGCAATGCAGTGCTCCTTAGCGACCTGGGACTCCTCGGGCTTTTCGATCAAATTGCGGAACACTGCGAGAATGATGCGAGTGACCTACAGGCGAAACAAAAACAATATAAACATTTCAAACATATATTAAAACTCACCTTCTCCTTGGCACAATCGTTCAGAATATCGGCCAAAATCGGGATAACGCTGAACTTGTTCATCTTTCCGGCCAACAATGGATTGAATGTCAGCACCCACAAGCAGAATACAAGTTGGTATTGCACCTAGGTCAAGAAAATATGAAAGTACAAGAAGTTGCAAGCCCGTGAGGTGGTTTCTTACCTGGAAATTAACTCTCGACGACAGAATACTAATCAGCGTACTGATTCCATCGACAGACACAAAGGCGAAGCGGTACTCATCGATGCGCAGCATCATCTGCAGACAACGTCCCACCGACTGGATGTATTCGTTGCTCTGCACGGTTATCAGGATACAAAACAAAAAACAAAAATTATAGCATAGTACGGGCAAATCACAGGTCAAAGGGTTAGTGGTGTTATTAACAACTAACAACAAACAGATTACAAGTGTTTACTGAACGACACCGATAGCGAATTTAAATTTAAATTAATTTAAATTAAATTTGTGTTCCAATTTTACAGCAACGAACATAAAAAAAGTGAGAAATAATTATTAAGAACTGTTTTCCTGTACATTACCCAACACCTTCGGTCTGAGAGTAATTTGTATTTTTGAGTGAATGTGTTGTTCGGATTGTGTTGAGTTGGTTAGTGGGTTAGTTTTACACTGGACACGCCAAACAGCACAACTAGCTATGTTCCTTTCATTGGCGACACCTGCTGGTAGCGGTGGTGAACCTTTAACGCGCGAATTTCATTCAAATTGTGATCATTCGAATACGAGTGGAAAAAAAAAAAAACAGAAAAAAAAAACGAAGGATAGAGGACAAGAGGAGAGATCGGTTTTTTTTTTTTGTTTAAAGAGGAGAGAGATTGGTTTAATTTTGTTTGGAAGTAAAACTAACTAAAACCACACAGACACTCTACCGGAATTGTGGCCGGAACGTTTGAATTCTCTCCGGCAGCTGATGAGGAGGACAGTTCACCCGACACCTCGCGATACGACTCGTTTGATTGATGATGATCGGCGGCATGGTGGCTGCTGTTCGGACTGTAGTGATGATTGCCACTGTGATGATCTTTCGAGTGGTGACCAAAATGATGGTGGCCGTGTCCGTGGCCGTGCTGGTGTGTGATCACTGTTTGGACGCGCTTGGCCAGCATTTCCATGTCTTTTATGTAGGATTTAGCCTGGCGACAATTTTTGTTTTGGTATTGTTTTCTTTTCGATTAAAATTGATTTTTGTTTGGTTTTGTTTGGTTATTTACACTTGCGGGCTAATGCACGTTTACTTGAAATAAACACAATCAGGATGCACACGATCCTTGCGAGCTAGAAACAACAGTTAAAAGCGCACACACAATGCTGGTGGAGGAACAAACGATGGCTGTAATGGGGTTTTAGGTTTCAGATGATGTGAAATGTGTTTCAATCTGATATTTTTCTCTCATGAATATGTACAGAAATGACGAAGAATAGAAAGAAAACAATAGAAAATAAAACAAGTCAAACGATGTATAAGAAAGTGAACACAATCCTATGCAACAAGGGTGTTGTGTACGAGTGAATGATGGGTGTGCACGATTTCAATCAACTACTGATGGACTTAAAACTAAAGAACAAACGTACATTTTGCATGTTCCACCAATTGAGATGGGGAAATCAATTATGCAGTCAGAGGCATGCAGTTCTAACTCCAAAGACGCCTAACAATAGTCCCCAGCTACAATGAAATGATCGTTCCTCAACGAGCAACTTTTTTAACCTCATAAACGCAAGCTTATGTAATGACAAAATTTGTTGACATCGATTTTAAGAACCCTGTTCACGTTATGTATGTCCGTATTTGTTAGGAGAACAAATGAAACTGTCAGACTACATTTCCTAGAAACTACGAAGGTTCTAGGAGTCATTTTGCATTTTTCTTGGTGGTTACCCAAACTTTGAAGCTTGCCTTAGACATCCAGACACATACCCCAATTCCAATTTCAGAGGCAATCACGCCGTAGATAAGTGCACGCATTTTGAAGACACTTCGGCCACTTACAGATGATTACTCGGTATCATATTCAACTTCAATTGATGCAAGTTTGCTTATTTAATTGAATTAAGCGAATGACCCCGCCTCAGTTTTCCAAACAAATTTCCTGCCCCACAAATGGCGTACCATACAAAATATCTGTTTAAACCAGGAAAAAAAAGTGCAAAAACGTATAAAATTATATCATGTGACAGAACATCATGTCGGGGCGTTTATCTTTGCACCTCATGATTGTCACTCGATGAATGTGTGAACAAACAAAAAAATAACTCAAAAGCTACGAAGAAATATTAGTTGCATGCACAAATTTACAAATATAAACGTTTGAATAGAACTATCTATAGATCTCGATGTGAGACCATCTCAATCACAATAAATGTATGTACAACAAAGGGACCAAAATGGACTGGCAAACTGGAATTTACTCACGTTGACGGTCAGCTGATCCTTAAGGAATTGCAAATAAAAGTTCAAATCAGATTTTGGCATCAATTCCTTGCCCCAGCATGCCAATTTGGCAAGAATTCTTGACGACATGTTAACAATGAAGCCGTCCTGGCGATTGAGTAGATTTAGGAACGGTCCCCAAACGCACTCCTTCTTCTTGCTAGCGTAATCGTGGAAGTAATCGACACGAGCACGATCCTCTTGCAGAATATCATCAATCATAACGAGAATGTATTGAATGGTGGAGTCCTTGGATACATGCGACAACAGATTGAGGAAGGTCTTAACAGCTTGACTTGGATTCTGCTGGAGGTATGCGGCCTTGGAAGTATCCAGAAGACTGATGCATTGGTAGTCCTCTTGCGAAATCATTTGCGATTGCATGTAGGACGCCCAGTTTATTGTCTTTTGACGGATATCGGTAGCTTGCTGTTGCAAGACACTGGTCGCTGCAATCATGTCTGCGGAGCACCAGATGAAATTGTAAAAGAAAATTTCTCATTGCATTGGTTTTTTTTTTTTAACTTACCGATGTTCTCATCGGGCAAATTGATAAGTCCCTTGACGTCTGCCATTGTGTAAATTGAAAATTTAACTTTCTGGAGACAATTGAATATTCAGCTGGAATTGATTTTAGCAAAGAAAAGATTTAGGACGACAAATTCAATGTGAAAATTTTCCTTTTGCGACGATTCAATTCAGCTGACAGGTCTTGTGACTTTTTCGATGGGGAGAAAAGTTCGCCTCAGATTTTTCGAAGTGATTTCGAACAAGAGTTCGCCGTGCTTTTTTAATAATTGACTCATTCAGTGGGGAAATTGTGAATTTATAAATTCGTCTGAATTTTAATATTTGCGGAAATTTGTTTTAGACTGTGTTTTTCAAATTCAAAGTGTGGAAATTAATTGAAATCACTTTGATTTGATACATAAAGAAGCCGGATATTTTAGAATGCTATAACGTTGTTGACATATACAGCCATATTTTAATTTAATCCGAATGCAAAAATGTATTCGAAAACGTACCTACGCATCACACTATTGGTGGAGAGCAATCATTCAAGAAATCAACCTGCTAAGCTACTATTAAGCAGTAGAGTTTCGTAACTCCGAGAATTGCTAAAAAATATGGCTGAAAGAAAAATTATTTTAGGCATCGTTATGAAAAAAAGCTCTTTGGTACCAGAAAATAAATGACAGAAAAACAGCAAATAGCGCACTGAACGATGTTACTGACGAAAAGCTCCCGCTGTCATTTAAATTTCCGGCAGTTCTTTTTATTTACTTTTTTGTACAGCTAAATTATCAAAACCCAGCTGGAATCATGATATTTACACCAACTCTCAAGCGCAAAAGAGGACCTTCAACAAAGGTTCGTCTCGACCCGCTGCCACACTACCCAGCAGATGAGCCGGCTTCAGGCGTATTTACAGGATTCTCTGTGGAAGTGAACGATCCCGAACAAATACGCTTGCTCTATGACTCTGGCTGTTTCGGCAAAGGTTCCAAGTCGCGTAGTTGTCCTGAATTCATGAAACAACATGACGTTTCTGATGCACCAACTGAAAACCTCGTATTGGACTTGGAAGAGTCATTTTTCCTCAAGTGCTACTTAAAAGTACTCCGGATAGAAGATATCAATGGCGCCACTTTAAATGTGGAACAGCTCTTAACCAAATTCTGCAAAGTTAAGCCTTACTTCATAGACAGTCTAGTTGCATACCTTTATTTAAAATCGAAGAACTGGATTATCAAAAGCGGAACAAAGTTCGGAGGAAATTTCTGTGAGAACTAACATCAAACTAAAAATTATCAACTTGAGAGAAATTTTGCATTTTCAGTAATCTATAAAAAGGGCATGCGGTTCTACCATGCCAGCTTCATAGTATTTATAACCAGAGGAGAGGCGCAGCTTCCAAAGGACGTCAAGGGCCTTCAGCGTATCGCAGAGACGTCCGACAAAGATGTGCTCTTTTTAGAGATAAGCCCACCTGCAAATGAATGTGAAGACCCACTAATAAATCTGCAGAACTACACAGTTTCAGAGAATATTATTAAACGTTTTAACTACAGTGGATTTGTTCAGTCAAAATAAAATTTATGAATGCCATCTCACAGCTTTTGTACTCTGTGTTTCTTTGGTATTCCAGTAGCGCGGTATTCGGATCTTTCCTGTAGGTAGATTTCCTTGCATTCTGCTTTGAACGTCTCGTTTGTATACCATTGTGACAGGCAGCTCTTCAGGGCATCATTTTGTTTCCTACAGTTTATAACCATCATAAGACTGTTGTCCTTGCAACAGCTTTCAAAGGATTTTACTTCCTTGAGGCACTGGTCGGCCTTTGCTCTATCTCGCATGATTTTCGGAATAAGCACTTCAACCTCAACTTTTCGCAGAGATTTGTCATTGGGGTCTCCTAGATAACGCAAGGAAAATGTTGAACTGCTTTACTTAACTGAACCAATTTACTTACCTAATCCGTGGGGATTTTTCGGATCAACCCCATTACTTCCAATTGAAACAGTGACATCCTTCTGAACCTCCATCATTTTGTAAATTTTTGTGAAATATTCGTGTTCTTATAAAAATGAAAGAATGTTATGCTGGAAACAGCTGATGTTTGACAGATGTACTAAAAGTCGTGCTCTTAGAACTGAAAGTTCAATAGGAATCGAAAAGCTTTTCTTATAAACCGGAACCAGAAGCAGAACTATCAGGCGGCAGTTATTTTATCAGGCGGGTAGTTTCGTGCAATATTATTCATTATATTGTGTAGCTTTCTTATACGTATGCAAGAATTTCTTCGATGCACTTGTTGGAGCAAAGGAAATACGCTGCAAGATTATAACCCCCAAATCTTTTGTTTGTCCTAGTATCATATATTTATTTATTTATTAGCTTTATGTTGACAAATGGGACGATACACTTACCCACCGAACAAAAATTCTATTTATTTCACAATGTTTGAGATGTTTTTATTGCAAATCCAAAACAACTATACCTATTTTATAAAACGTCGTAACAAGCAACGACTTTCTTGCAAGTTTTTCCAACTAACTGACATTTGTTCAAACTTTATTCCATATATCTACAAGCAGTTAGGTACATAATTTTACACCGAGTAAACAATAGCTAAGACGATAAAAACTATGCAATAGAAGAGAAAGAATATACGATCTATAGCTGTGGCCAAGACTATCCAATCGAATTGGATCGATCGGGTTGTTGAAGCAAATATGCTTTGCTGGTCCTCAAAGCTGGCTTGGATCTCCGAATTTTGATCAGTCAGTTCCTTTTGCGTGGGCTCCTGTGGGTCTGTGTCAGGACTCAAATGCGAAAGACAAAGAACATAGCTTAAGGGTCCGTTCAAAAGGTTCCTCAAAAATGATGGCACACGTCGTCGATGCTTGGCGCTCGATAAGTACAGCACAATCACAGACACGATCGTCGATATACTTACAAGTAGTAAACTGCTGCTATAGAACAACACTGAAAGGAAGGAATATACACTGAGTGCTTACAGATCAGCTGAATTGTTTTCTTACCAACTAAAGGTGTATTTTCCGCCAAAACAGGTAACAACTGAGCAAAGTACATAAGAAAAGCTGCTATTACCACAATGACGATTCCGTTGAGAAGAAGTTTTTCGCCCATTTGCGGGGGTAGCCAAAAACTGGCGAGCACCATCAGAACAATGCAGGAGGCCGGGGTAAAGATCAGAGCCTTGTACATTGCCGCTCGACGAACTAATTTAAATTCAAATTTGACATTTTTGTAGAACTGGTCATTCTCGAAAGACGTAGAGGTTTTTTGAACCTCCCATTCATTGTTTTCCACAATCAAGTCCACCTCGCTGGCACTGTCCGCTCCACCATACAAGGAGAAATCGAGATCCGTCAATGACCATGAACCAATTTTCAGGTGACAATGCTGTGTATCGAAGGGCCACAGTTGAAGGTTAAGACTGCAAAATGCAGTAAACACAGCCGGTGGTACCCACATTATGCTGCCTGTGTAATGTATTACAAGTTGACTACCACCGAGGTGATCGTCGCGGTCTGTGGCACTGTTAAAGAGAGCTATGTCCGGATGCCAAACATCATCAGATAACACATGCATTGATCCAATGGGATCGTATTCCGAAACTTTCCATATGAATCTGTCGTCTTGCCATTCCTAGCACAGAAAAGAAAATTGTTATAGGAAATACTTAAGAAAACAATAGTTTGTTTAGTTATACCATTTTTAACCAGCCGTATACGGTGATCTTGCCTTTGAGCTCGTCAATGTCCACGTGGCGCACGGTGAGTGAAATCTTTATAACCGATGGTCTACCATTCTCCAGTGGGCGAGCAAATTTGTTGTAGTTCACGAAAAGGTCCCTCTTTAGATTCTCACTGACGGTAGAGTTCCATATTATGTTGGTCTTATTAGTAGCATCTGAGGAGGTAATAGAATACAGTAGACAACGCATGCAACAGGAACTATTATCAAAAATATTAATGCAGCCAGACAACACAAAAAGGGGATGTATAGTGCATTCCCAGATGGGGAAAGGATCACGAAATCCCTAAACAAATTCTTAAAATTTTCTTTGATATATTTAAGTACACGATTCTCAGTAGGAACAGCAGAATAGACGCTTGTGACTCAATCCTATTTTCGTCCTTTTATGCGTAATCTTCTATTGGGAAAAACTATTTAATTCGCGACTTGCCTTTTTACACATCCTCTTTTGTTTGCCAACAATTGTAATTTAAATCAACCACGTTAAATCAAGAAGGTATTTTTGCAATCATTTTAAAAATAAAAGTATATGGAAACTTGCCTCTTGTGCACATTATTTTCACAGGACTTCAACTTAGAAGAATCGGTATGCGCTTGTATACGTAAAATTGATCACAAGGAGTATACAATGATGACTTTTTAGATATAGAGGGCACTTTCAACAGGACAGGAAATTAAGTTGACAATCCAATATTCAAGAAAGAGTTAGGAAGGCTACGGTAGCCCTTTTCTCCTGCCATTGAGAACAAATGCGGCTTACAACCTCGAATAATGCACTGGCTCTATACATCGGTTATAAGATCGATAGTCACGTACGGGGTATTGGTTTGGTGGACTGCTTTAGATAAAGTTATAAACCTAAAATATCTTAGCAAAGTACAACGATTAGCTGTCTGTGCATGAGTGGAACTCTTCGCACGACTACCTCTGCAGCACTGGACATGCTGTTCATCTTAAATCAACATCACAGTGGTCTAGTAAAGAAATTGACCATGCCTCCATTTTGTATTAATACGAACTCACTTCAGAAAACACGGACTACACCACTCCCAAGTTAAGCTTTGACAAAAACTTCCAGGTTACTATCCCATGGTGAAGTTTTTCCGTAGGATAAGTCGGTTCACTTTTATATACTGACGGACAAAAAACTGACAAAGACTGATTCCGTGGCGGTGTTTTCTCGGCCAGACACGGTATCAGTCTCTCTCTTCCATCTTTCAAATCACTTTAGTGTGTTCCAGGCGGAAATAATGGCTATTAAAGAGGTCCTATCCTGGATCAAGAAAAACGTGATATATGCTAAATATAGACAGCCAAGCAGCTATCAAATCCTTAGAATCCGTCTCAAACAATTCAAAACTAGCTCTAGACTGTTGATCGTCTAGCTTGCAAACTAAAATTAAAACAAGATGCTTTCGAGAAAACGAATCTTAGCTGGGCTAGTAGCAATACGTGCCTAGCGACAAAACAGATTTAGCCAGTGCTAAACCTATAACGCTCCAAGAGTTTGATCCCTCTAAAAAGGGCGCACATAAGCGCCGTAGTAGGAGTCATCACTGGATACTGTCTCATGGGAATACACGCATACAGGCTAGGTTTCTGTAGAAGCTGTAGGGATAAGGAAGAGGAGGAGACTATCACCCACCTTCTCTGTACCTGCCCCACGCTCTGTCAAGGGAGAAAACTGTAGGTAATTGGGAGTCTTCTTCTTCAATAATACTAGCGAACTAGTTAATACCGACGCCAGAAGTCTGTTCCGCTTCATAAAAGCTCTAATTGGTTTTTCGAGTTAGGATTTAGGATTTTTCATCCATCGGGACCGGAATGAACCTTTTATACTGGTCTAAGTGTGCTATCTTTCGTAGCTGTCAGCCGTTTTTAACCTAACCTAACCTAACTTAGAAGAATATTTAAGTATACAAAAAAAGTAATACCTGTCTAAAAGTATTAAAGGTAATGGGTTCGACTTTTCCAAGAGAAGTATTAAAAAAATGTCACTGTTAAATATTTTAATACAAGTAAATGAAATCGAGAATTCCAAAATGCCTATTGCGAATTTATTTAGCAAGTGATATTTGTATGCGAATACAAACAGTACGGTGATCTTCTCAAATATTCGGCCCTGGCGAGGTACCTATTCTTCGACATTTTGTAACGCATATCGGCAAATTACGTTGAAGTGCGATAAAGTGCATTTTTTTCTTCAATTTTCGACTGCGAGGTTCCGATATCCTCCGACAGAAATTGGTTGCGGAATTTGTTTACGATTTGGATTTGAGTCTCCGACGGATTCCTTGCTAGGGCCGATTATATACTTACTCGGCGGAGAAAAGGCCCGCGCTGACCAAAAGTGGACAATCACATATTCCTACACATTTGTGGGTGTCAGACAAGACACATTTTGTGTCGTTTAAAGAAACAACCCCCAAAGATCGTCTGCAAGGAAAGAACTGATCACAATCTTTGCAATGAAATATATTTTCATCGCTTTTAACTGTTCGTTGGTTCTATAGCCTGGTACGCTGTTCGAGTGAAATGAAATTTTTCATACAAATTTTTCACTGCGAAATGTCAAAATGAACTTTTCAAGTGAAAATTTCACCAGGCAGTACGCTGTTGAAGTGAAAAATAATTGTTCAAAAAGTGATATGTAGAGGGCGTTACTTGCTATTTCACTTGGTTTTTATTGTCCGTCGCATTAAATTTTTGACATTTCGGCGTGAAAATTTCACTTTCAATTTCACAGCAATTTCTTGGAGAGGAGTGAAAATTTCACTTCACTTGAACAGCGTACCAGCCTTATAGTTTTAAGAACATATTTTAAAGATAAGGCTATAGCGAATGGATACACAAACTATGCGCACACGGCCTTAGGTTTTTATCAAAAAATATATGTAAGTGCGTACATGAGTATGTTATGCACAGCTATACACTTGAAAAAAAAAAAACCGCAGACTTTAAAGATTGTGCAATTCAATGGAAGACCTTCACCGCTTTTAACTAACACAGTATCGCAGATTCCAAAAACCATGAGCACATAATTATAGATTGCAATTTTATAGGTATAAGAGGCAAATTCTTGTGAACATTTTTTTGTTATTTTCTCACATCTTGATAGGCATTTTATCGTTAGGCTTATTTCCATGTTTTGAGAGTAGGAATTCGTATACCTTTTTTAAATTTTTCACTCGCATGCCTAGGTATAACCTAACCTAGGCTCTGTATCTTATTTTTTGATTAATACTTAGCACAAAAATTGTATATTTATATATATCTAGTCAAACTTATTCTTTGCCCGCACTTCCAATTACAATCGGCTTAAAAAGATACAGCCATTTTTTGCAAATACGACAGCACTTTATCCAAAAGAAACGATTCTAACCTTCAGATATTTCCTTCGTTGTGGAATCTCCCAAGACGGCGCCATTGTAAAATATCAGAATTAATAAACAACCGGAAGTGGATATTATCGCAAGTCGCATTTTTCCCTTCACGAGTTTATAACACAACGTTTAAAAAAAAGAAAGCAAAAATAAAACCCTCTCTGGAGAGTATCTACTGGTGTCACGGCTTCGCTGATCGGATAGGATATTTACAAGCTATCGCTGCGGCGGTTGAAGAATTACTAAATCCGCTGCGAGACCGTTTATTTAGAGAAAGCACTCAACTTAAGGGTATCGCAGTCGCAGTTAAAAATTGAAGTTTTAGAACAAAAACGAAAGAAACAAACCTCAGCCAGATGTCGAGACTGGGGATGGGAGTAACTACAGTGTTCCATTGAGTTGTTTTGTTCGATCGACTTGCCCAGTGGGAACAATACAAGAAACGCGCTGGCTCAATCCATTGTCCGCTTGTTAAGATTATGTGTGCTCGCTCAGTGCGGTGATTGTGCGATTATTCAATTAAACAGTTTGGCACCTAGATAGGGCTTTGTGATGCCACTTGAATCAATTAGCTAGGAGCGTTGGACGGAGAACTGCGTGCTTGCCAATTTGAGAATTTACCCATATTAGATTTACAAAAAGGGAAGCGTAGTCGGGAGGATGTTGTCCCGATGTTGTCCAGTTGATCATCGATCGTGGAACTGATAGTTGCTTTGAGTTTGGTTTTTAGTGGAAAATAATGTTTATGTCAAAAAGGTGTCAATTATGTCATCTGGCGGTGTTTTTGATCGTTCTGGGAGATCTAGTGAAGTGTAAGTTGAAACGATTAAGTGTGACTTTGAAGTCTTAAATGAGTTTGCTGTGTACATAATGTGATAAAAAGGAACACGTATTTTACTGATATATACACTTAATACAAATGAATGTTTATACAACTATGTGTGCGCTGGAGATAAGAATTAGTTCTGTTCGTTAAGAAGAGCGAAGATGTTCTTTACTATTCCCTTTTTAATACCCAATTAAAAACATCGCATCCTTCCATTTGCACAGACGCTTTTACTGTGAACAGTTCGGTTAGATTGTATTGAAATAATTTCAAATAAAATAAATTGGTGGCGTGCTTCTGTGGAAAATAAAAAGAGTGGACGAACACTTCTGTGGCATAACAGAATGCGACGGATTTATATAAAAATGGTGTGAAAAATGAGAACGTATGGACCGATTTGGTTCGAATTTCTTTTCAGTTGTTCGTAAATTTGATTTTTTGCATGGAATTTTTTGTGCAATTGTTTCTTAGTGGAAAATTCCGGAAAACACGAAAAATTTGATTTTTTTTCGACAATTTTTTGCATTTTATCGCATGATTTGATGATTTTAAGCTTTTGGTGAACATTAGGGGTCCTACACCCTTCGATTCCCTGCGTAGATGATGTGCTGCGCGCCACTTTTCGGGAGGTTTACCAATGTTTAAATGTGCTCGAAAACGATACACATTGGAACTCAACGCATGCGGATGCAAATTTTTCTACGCCAGTGAATCAAATTTGTACATTGTTTGCGATAATCATAGCGACGTTTGATCCCTCGAACCTGACCGCGAGGTGGCTGACGACATTTTGCACAGTGTTCGCACGACAACTTCGAATTTAGATCTTGAAATTAACGACGAGATGCGCAACGAAGCGTTAGTTCTGATCGAAGACATGTGCGTACTCCAAACGCCAAATCGTTCGATACACGATGCATTCAATCGCGAATTGCAACGGGAGGACTATGATCGGGATTATCTGGCCGAAGAGTCCAAACAAATGCGCCGCTGTTGAATGCCAAGCAGAAGAACGTGTACGATTCACTGATGAGGGTTTTTGACGATGAAACGGAAGACATTTACCTTCTCGGCGCACCCGATGGGATAGGCAAGACATTCGTCATTTCGTTGATTCTGGCAACGACTCGGTCAAGATCTCAAATCGCTTTGTCTGTTGCATCCTCCGGCATAGCTGGCACACTGTTGGAAGGCGGTAGAACTGCACATTCCGCTTTGAAGCTGCCGATGAATCTTCTCACGGTTGACAAGCCAACGTACACAATGTTCAAGAATCCACCGATAGCGAAATTGATGCAAGAATGCAAAATTATTGTTTGGGATGACCAATCAGCTGCTGAACTCTCGAGACAACTGCAGACAATGGCCAAATTCCTGTTGATGTTTCGACTGGATTGATATCGTTCCCTGCAAATTTTTGCGAGTTCACATCATCGAAAGAGGAACTCATCGCCAAAGTGTTCCCCGGCATTGCACAAAATTAAATTATAAAAATCTCGATTGGATTAGTGAACGGGCAATACTTGCTGCGAAGAATAAGGACATCGATATAGCTTAAATTTGATTATTCAAAGTCAAATCGCTGGAGAATTGCATTCGTACAAATCCGTTGACAGCATGACCGACGAGGATGAAGCGACCAACTATCCGACGGAATTTTTGAACTCGCTAGATGTGCCAGGAACTCCGCCACATAAGTCACAGCTGAAGGTGGGATCGATTATAATCATGTTGCGGAATCTAAATCATCCGAAGGGGAAATTCAAAAGAGAGGAAGTCCTTATCCCACGAATGCCGATTATTACAACTGATCTTCCATTCCAGTTCCATTCCAGTTCAAGAACGGGGAACTGTTCAATCAATAAATCGCAAGGCCAATCGTTGGAAATCTGTGGGATTAATCTCGAAGTTCCCTATTCGCACGGTCAGCTGTACGTTGCCTGTTTTTGCGCCGGAAAACAAATCGAAAAACATTGTTTATCATATCGCTCTCTACTGATTTCGATTCCATTGAAGTAAATCAAATTGAAATTTAAACTATCTGTGTAGTATAATTACTCTAGAGGTTATCTGAATGCCTTAAATTGGGGCGAGACGAAGTTCGACGGGTCCGCTAGTTTAGTATATATTTATGCGCCGAAATAAGTGGATATGCATAAGTACTTTTAATTTAATGGCTGCCTCTTAAGAACTGTATAAAATCTAGAGAGGAATTTCATAATCTGTATTTTTTGAGCAATATCTTTATTGCTAGAGTCCCCTTAATTCAAAGGATTGCCGATTGAAATGAACTGATTGAAAACTATCGTCTAATCCACCTTTCTTTTCTTATTTGCAGGTTCAACAGTCGAGAACAAGCTCTTGAGAAATCTATTCACCCACTATGACAAAACTGTCCTTCCGGCTAAGCCGCACACCTCAATTGATGTTATGATTGCCTTCAAAGTCAACCGAATAGAGTTCGATGATGCGAAAGGTCTCTTCACCGTCTGCGCACACCTTATAGCTGTGATTATAGACAGACACAGTGACTTTATAATTTCAAAAATATACTTTCTTTGTATAGGAATGGATCGATCCCAAGCTCAAATGGGAACCATCCGACTATGCCAACATATCAAAGGTGCATCTAACCAGACGAGAGGTTTGGCTGCCGGATCTTTCGATTTACAATAGCATTGGAAGCAAGACGATCGACATATCCGACGGCGGCGTTATGTTCTTAGAAAACAACGGGCTGGTCACCTGGTCAATGAGACTCCGTTTGCAGACTCTCTGTATGCTGGACATGTTCCGTTGGCCCTACGACACACATAGGTGTCCAATAAAACTTGGTTGTTGGACCTATGACGGCCTGCAGGTTGACCTCTTGCTAAATGACAATATACCACTCGTAGACGAGTTTATTGAAAACCCGGAATTTAAAATTACCAACGTCACCAAATTAAGATGGACTATCGTATACACTTGCTGCCCCGAGCCGTACGTAACTCTGGGATATGGTATTGAATTCGAACGAAGGTCATCGGCATTTGTTTCAGTGTTCATAGTGCCAGCCTTCTGTGTGGTCATTCTGACGTTGTGCGTGTTCTGCTTACCGCCACACCGGGGCGAAAAAATCCTCCTAAACGGCATCACACTGTTCGTGATCGTCATCTACATCACTTACTTCATGCAGCATCTTCCAGGTTTCGCGTATAACATTCCACTGATCGGTAGAGTATAGTCTGACATCTGACCAACCTATAATACTGAACGAGATCTATTTCAGTGATTTTCCATTGTGTGAGCTTCGTCCTTGTGACCATCTCCATGATCGTGTCAGTACTGGTGTTGGGATCCGCAAGATCGCGTAGCAAGGGTCGATTGCCCCCCGGACTAGCCAAGATAT
This sequence comes from Cheilosia pagana, assembly GCA_936431705.1. Lineage (NCBI taxonomy): Eukaryota > Metazoa > Arthropoda > Insecta > Diptera > Syrphidae > Cheilosia > Cheilosia pagana. The sequence goes on along the minus strand of OW386170.1, from coordinate 50,276,347 downwards.
TGAGAAGCCGCATAGGGCAGTTTTTGGGGCCCTCAAACGACTCGAAAAAGCCAGACCAGACGGAACTTAGCCACCACTTTGAGGACGGGAAATCATATGAAACACACTCTCTGATACTCATTAGCAACTGCTACGACGAATGGACTGCTTTGGGCATAGTCCTCGACCGCATCTTCTTCGTGCTGTACAGCGGCATATTTATCCTGATGGGTGTAGCTTGGTACTTGTAAATTAAACACACTTTCCGTTTCTTATATTATTACATTGATTTGAGGACTTTTCTATTTACATCAAATATAATTTAATATTTAAGTACAATCGCTGCTAATCCTAGTTACTAACTTAATCGAGAGACAGGGGAGTGAGACAAAATTGTATAACAATTACAAATTAGTATATAATAATAATTAACACATAACCTCAATGGCGCAACCTTTTTGCTCCTGCAGTAATCCCTTGCGGACAAATTTTTATCACATGTACGTAAAGGTTTATAGCATCTAATTAGAATTATGAGTGCAGGACGAAAAGGACTCTATTGCTACTCCACCACCACCCCATCACCACGGCGGGGGTCCTAGGAGTTATTACTTTTGCTGGAGCTCTTATAATGACCACACAAGGATATAAGAATGTGTGGCGATAAGGAACAATTACAAGGAATGAACGGGTTGTGAATGAGGTGGGGGTGGGCCAACAAGTTGTTAGTTAAATGCATTTGTTGGTGGACGAGGTTCGAAGCTCGGCGGAGAGTACGGCCAGTACGGTCGTGGTGGGAACATCGGCGCAGATGTTGTGGTTGGTGGTGGCGGTAAGAAATTTGTACTTGTGGTGACAATATTGCTTGGGGAATGAGCGGCTGAGCTGACGGCTGCAATTGGTGATGGCATTGATGTCGACGGCGACGGATAGCCGATGCTGGATGATGACGAGGGTGAGAGATCAGGTTGCGGCCCAGGATGATAATGATGCTTGTAGGAACTTAACATTGAAGCTGTGGGATCACAGCCCTGCGCCTGAGCTTGACATGCCGCCATTAGGCCGTGAAAGTCGAATTTGTAGGCGTATCGCTTGCCGTGAACTTTGGTCATGATGTTTTTGTCATAGTAGTACCTGAAAAGGAGAAAACAGTTTATTTTCATTATTTAAATACAATTTTTGTTTGCAATTGCATTCTTAGAAATACAGTAGGGTTTCCAGAAACACACTTTTAGGGGTACCTAATTAAATTGCATACCTTAGTGGGTAAATGAGACTCTCCAACAGGTTCTACTCTAAGATGATTCAATTTGTTACGAATGAATGGCAACAAAATGCTTTCGATTAACTGCTAAGCATTTTGTATGGCAAATTCTTAACCTCATTTTACCAGTCTTAATGGCGACATATACCTACGACTTTTTGTTTCTGCACATCTATGGCACAGCACCTTTCGAATGATATAAGTTTCATTCTCCTCATTTCATGATAAATACTTAAAAAGTGCACGGAAACTTTTGATGTTTACGTATTAATATAATGATAAGGGGAACTACACTAAGAGGCTAGAGGCTCGTACGAGGGGTACATCTGATAAGTATGTCTGACTCAAATAACCGATTTTTTATTACAATCCTTATCAAAATCTCGGGCAACCCCTCATATACTGATTGTGTATGACAAACCGCTCGTATGTTGGCCCACTGAACTTCGGAAAGTGTCCGATTCGTCTTCAAGACATCGTCACCTACGATAGCCTTTTCAAAAGATAAGGTGTTAGCTTTTTTGATAAATAATCTACTTTAGTCATAGCAGAATTGTGGCTGACTAATGACTACCCTATATAAGCTTAAAGAACCCGATCTATAATTGTTATCGTTATCGATATATCGGTCTACCCCGAACATTATAAAACAGCATGACACACCATGACGAGGCACAAACTTAAGGCGTTATGACAAAGATGGCTTATTATTTAGTGGAAACTGATTTTTGACTACTGAGTGAGAGCTGCGACTGGGAGATTCGATTAAATTTGATCACATACTCATAAATGGAGATAAACCAGCATCCTTATGACTGTTGATATTAAAAACCAGTTAGAAACGAGAAACTAGTTTTTCTGTCAGAAAGTACCAGAACCCAGAGACTCCCACGGGGGTCATAATAACCATCGCGTCGTAAAGATAGTGGAAAGATTATTTATGTCTGACTCAATTAACCAATTTGTTACTATAATCCTTGTCAAAAGTTTTGGACAACCCCTTATAATCAGATAAGATTCACATTGTATGACACACCCCACTGCCATGCTGGCCCACTGAACTTTGAAAAATGTCCGAAATGTCATCGAGAAATCGTCACCGACATGTGAAAGTGACGGCCTCCTCGAAAGATAAGGTGTAGGCTTTATTTTCAAGTAATCCAGTTTACTTTTTAATGTTTAGTGGCTGACTAATGACAATCCTATAATAAATATAAATTTAAAATACGATTTATCGTTTTTTAATTATTACGTTATCGATATTCCGGGCTACCCCAATCAATCTAGACGAAATAAATGTTGGCACGTGTCGTGTTGGAAAAAACATGATATTGCGTAGGACCACTTGATTTTGACAGAACTACACGAGTTAGTATTGCTTAGTTTATCAAAACAAAGCTAATTGGCATTTAATTAACAGCCAATGAAGGTTCTGCTTTTGTAGTTGCAGATGACATTAGGTCTGTTCCCTTACTTTTTGGACCAATTTTGACAAAATGTCATATATCAAGGAGTGGGGATATATTCTCTCAGAAAAAGAGAATATAACCAAAACGTACAGGAACGAAAGTTTGGCATGACGTTGGTTGAAAACATATGCGAGAAATTCAAAAATAAACGTCAGTGGGTTTAAACAAAATTAACAGTTTGCAGACGTTGAAAAACATTCGGATTCAGTTTAATATTTATATTTTTTTGCGGATTTATCCATTTTTAATAACAAATTTCAGCACTTAACAAAGCAAACCGAAATAAACTGCCAATTCAAATAGACTTTTGAGAGATTTGACAGCTAAAGTCAGCTATAACAAACTAGCCCAAAGAAATTATTTGCAGGTTTTTTATGAAGGGAAATCGTTTCGTTCTCTCTTTGTGGTTCTCTTCTGCCCAACTTTTGCGTAAAGGAACGAAGTTTGACTAAATTTAACTAATGTGTTCGAATGCATTATCGTTAGGGAACAGACCTATTATTTGAATTCTATGCAACAGCCTTCAATATCCATTTGGATTCCATTGTTAGCAAGGCAAGAAGCCGATTGGGAGTTTGGGACTTATAAAACGTATCTCAAAGGAATTTAAGGATCCCTATGTAACCAAAACTCTATACTGTTCTCTCGTCCGACCTGTTTGGAATAATGTAGTCCTCTTTGGGGTCCGTCCTACGAATCTGGAATCGCAAGAATTGAAAGTATTACGTCATTTGCCTTGCAACCCCGAAAGTCGTCTTCCACCCTACATTTAAGTCGCTTAAAGTCGCTTAATCTTAAAAATTTGGAAAAACAAAGAGAGTCATCTAATGTTATATTCCTGTTTTACGTTCTGACTGGTAACGCCATCTCCACATACCTATATTCTAAATTCCATAAACATCAATACCAGACCGAGGACAACAAGGGACTCATTTTTTTATACCAAAGGACATGTCGGAGCAATGGCCCCAAGTACAATCATTTAGAACATTTTTTTATTGCAAAGGTATAACCTTCCGCAAAATGCTTATTACAATGAATGCAACAGATTTGTCAGCACTGTTTGCAGTCGCTCGGTTAGTTAAATGGATGCGTTATAAATAAATTCATGCTATAAGCCTTCGTTCCTCACCAGTCAGGTAACTGACCTCGGCTAACCGACAACCATTGAGGTATAATGTTATTCGGCAGGGGAACTGTGCCGTTAGCGCGAAACATTTTTAGTCCTCTGGAGCCGGCGCCAAATTATGAGTACCAAATCACCGAAATGAATTACAGCAAGCTGAACAAATTTAACGCAAACATAAACCTGAAGAGAGACCTCCAACAGACTGAACAGAATCTGGTTCAATACTTTAAGCCAACAAAAACAGAAGCTTTAGCACATATTTCAGTAGTTACAGCTTCAAATGGAGTGAAAATGCCTATCCTACCAACTCGACCTCAAGACGGAAGACGTCAGAAGATTTATGCCAACAAGTGCAACTCGAACGCGAAAGCTTGAAATCACTAAACCCTGTAATGCCCATGCAACAAGCAACATATGTGGTACGGGTACCCCCCTTCCTCCTCCATAAAATAACCCAAATCAGATGACATCCTGTTTGGGCAGAGTGCAATCCGTGAGAACCAGGCTCACACTATAGGTGCACTGCGTTAAAACATCCCAATGGAATGAGTCACACCTCAGCTACACGCAAAAGGCAGTAATCAGAACCCAAACGCAAACCACTGATGACGAGGTGCTATCCGATGCCCATTCATGCCTCTCCAAACACTAAATGCACATGTGCAACGATAAGTGGACTACCATGAGTTACTACGTCGCCGATGACGATGACTACGCGAAATTCAATTCAAGTTCACGGAAATTTCTAATGTCCACAAAACCAGCAACAAGAATTTAAAAAAAAAAAATACCGGCATACCTACCGCGACCGGCTACCGCATCTGGTTTGAACAAACCGTTGCGGCGATTATTCTTAAAATGTGAATCATCAAGAAAGCGCAGAGATAAAAAGCACTCATCCCAACAGCCTACACAATATAAATGTCATGCGAGTTAAGAGCAAAGCTGCATCTGACTTACCTCAAAGCTCTGCTGAGCTTGTCGTAGTTCATATTTGGTTTTGCCTTGCGTTCTCCCCAGCGCTTTGCAACTTCGTCTGGATCGATAAGCTTGAACTCCCCGTTGGTACCCTCCCACGTGATACAACTGGCATTCGACGAATCGGCTAAGAGCTCCAGCAAGAATTGCCACAATTGGATCTGCCCTGAACCCTGTGCCACCAATCGGTGAGAAGCGGCATTCAGCAATTGATATGGATCTGAAAGAAAAAAGCAAACACAAAGAGAGATACAGATTGCGTTGGATTCACACTTTGGGGAAACGAAAAGAAGAAACCTCCTTCGTTCGAAAATTTAATGGCATCGAACTTCAAAATGGAGAAGGTCAAATTGTGGCTGCTTATGATGGAGCGATGCTTTTTTTTGTTGGCAGTCGAAAAAGTACGAATGTGGTTATTAGGTTGGGATGGGTGAATAGATATTTATATTAAAATGCAGATAGATGTAGGACAACATCCTTCATTATCCTGACGTCTAGATAAGAGGTGTTATAGGAGACTCGTTGGATTTTACAAATTCGGTCTATTCGCGTGCCTTCAGTAGAATATAGTTATAGAAAAATGTGAACGTAGGTACCTATCTACATCTGTAAACGCTTTTGGCCGAATATTACAATCAAAAACAGTCAAAGGATTTAATAGAAAAAAGAACAGAGAAGCTACAGTCCATCTGGGTTTTTTTTTACTTCTGTACCTAAATAAAAATTAATTGTCCAGAATATTTTGAAAAACAATTAAGAAATCGATTTATCATTATTTTTTTAACGAAGTGGCTATTCGCACGTAAATATTGTACTGACTGACGTTTGTCGGGCTTCGGGACACGGCTCTATATTCGACGCAACGTTATGGCATTTTCATTAAAAATAGTGTTTTAAGAACAAAGTTGGGCCTTAAAAAGTACAGGATCATGCCCGAAAATGAAATACTGGAGTTAAGAGTCCTTTTTGCGAGCGAAGTGAGCCACATACCCCTTCTTGACGCGATTCAACTTTGACGTTTGTTACGGAGCCGTGTCCCTAACTACGTGCGAATAGCATCAGCCTTTTTTTAATTAACTCAATACTTGCGTAGGTATACGTTATGTTCGCAGACTAGGTAGGTACCAATTACGCGAACTAGAAAGTTATAAAATTCAATTTACGTTCAAAACACTAATCTGTAGCTAAGTTTTAATTGAGCAGTAGATGGAGGTATTGATCATTTTCATGATAAGATAGGCATTTAATTGTCATTCAATTGTAATAAGACAGATGATTTACCTACACTGGGATACGTTTAAAGCAATAATTGAGGACGTTCAAGTATCCAGTTTAGTTAGTTTGACAGCTGACTGACTCGATGTAGGTATCTCAGTTTTGATTGGCCTAGATCGGTAACTTGGGCAGCTGTGTCAGTTGACGTTTATATAGGGGTAGCCGACGAATCTAGTCAAGAAATTCTTGACTGAGTACTAATTTGACAGTTGACATATGTGGCTAACGTAGGAAAAGTGACGTTCCTGGACCAATCCAGTTTTTGCGTTCAGGTTACATCTACTGCTGACCAATCTAGTCGACTTAAGATAACTTAGTTTTTGAATGTGCTCATTTACTTAGTCTGACAGACGGATGGTGTGCTACATACCTATAGGAGTTTTTATTGTTCAAGATTGCTAATAGTTTTTCAGTTGACGTTTACTGTAGGATGGGGTTAATTTGTATACCTGTGTAAACTAAAGAAGTTTTTACACACAACAACGATTGGCCTAAATCAATTGCCAATGACAGCAGCTTTGTCAATTCGTGTTAGTTTAAAATATTATTAATCCAATGGGAACGTTCACAAATCTTGTTAAAGATACCTAAGTGTGACAGCTGGATGACTTGATGTGTCTCCGTTTAAATTGGTCTAGATCGATAACATGGACAGTTTTTTTCACTTGAAGTCTATGGATGGGTAGCCGATGAATTTACCCGAAAAAGACTGAATACTGACTGACGTATCTACGTAAAGTGAAGTTAGAGAACAATCTAGGTGCGATCAATATTGTAAACCTACCAATCGATTGGACTAGGTTTTTAGATGTGCCCAATATAAGCGCAGGTAGAATTGTTTCCGCCACTTGATTTTTACATTCGGTCTGTTACTTTACTTTTGTAGTAAAAATGGAAAAGACTGTCAAAATGACAGTGCAGGGAATGAATTCTCTCTCAGAGAGGGAAACTTACGCAAAAGTTAAGGAACGCTTTTGTAGTAACCTGTGAAAAATGGCAGGTAGTTCATAAATTTGAGTGAACAAATAGAACAACAAATTCAAAACAGCTGTCAATTTTCAGGCGACTGACAGTTTCAATTCTTACGCAAAGAAATTTGTTGAGTAAAAACTAGTAATAGGGGAAATATCTTGCTCTCACGAAGCCGCTACCGCGGAAAAATTCGTAAAAGTTCGAAAGATTTAAAAGTAAAGGAACAGACCTATTATTATTTTCTTCAATTTTTGACAGCTAGGTTCCGATATCCTCCGACAGAAATTGGTTGCGGAATTAGTTTACGATTTGGATTTGAGCCTCCGACAGAGTATGCGTTGCGGAGACTTTTCCGTTCCGACGGATACCTCGCTAGGGCCGATTGTATGAAAGATGGGTATGTTTGTTAAGATGGTTTTTAGTTTGCTATAGTAATGTGAATTTTAATAAATGTCGTATTATTTAATTTTTTTCTATCATAAAGGAATTGTAGGCCTGTAGGTATTTGTTTATCTCTTTTATTTTGTTTAAATTTGCAACTTGCATAATTTGCATAATTAATGTGTCAAACAAGTTTTAAAAAAATCTTAAAAGCAGAAAAAATGAATGAATAATTAGGTATCTGTTACATTCTCTGTAAATGATAGTCATCCTAGATCTTAATAAGAAAGGCTAGGAATCGATAACTGATGTCCAAAATGGAAGTCTTCGAATTTGATCGATGAATAATTTTTTTAATAAATGCACTTTATTTAGATATTATTTGTTATAATCATTTAAATTATTAGTACCTATTAAAGTTTTATTTTATTTTACTAAAGTTTGCCGGCGGAAAGTGCTTATTTGATTGAATTCATGATTCAAACTATGAACTATTATTTCTAGGAAAGAGTGTTCCGAATCCTCGCTTTTGGTAAAGCAAAAACATGTCAATTGGAATTATTTTCCTAATATCCTACACATTTCCAGTGATAAAATCGAACGACACTATCTACACAAAATAAATTTTCAAATCAATGTCATTGAGTGCATCGCCAGCATAGATCACGACTGTCATAAACCACTCAAAGTTAGATAATATATTTAAAATCGATCACAGTTCACTGATGGAAATAACCTTTAAATTCGTATGAATTGTAGCTAACACCCAACATTGATATTCCGTAGACTACACTGGCGCATCATAGGTACAGATTGTAGTGTTGGTTTCGATTAAAATTTAAAAGTATCTGCATGATTCACAAACTGCTTTTGTATAAGATCTGAGTTCGAAGACACACATGTTTATCCCGATTGGATTTCCAAGAACTCAACACTAAAAACATTCGAGTGACTAATTCGCCTGTCAGAGTCCCTCGGCAGCCTGGCGACATTACCCAAATTTAAATGAATTTATTAATTATTACTAATTTGGCGATCGGTATGTAGAAGACAAATATAAAGTACACACAAACCAACAAACCATTGTAAAGCATGGGCCTTGCCGCAGTAGCGGCGGCAGACGGATGATGGTAATGATGGTGGTGGTGGTGATGCGGCTGCATCCGGACGCCAAAACGCCGATTAAAATCCTCAGAAAGGCGCCACATTACGCCCACGTCAACGCTCACGCTCATCTCAAACTTGAACAGTATTTATAAAAATAGGCAGTCGATTTCTGTTGAAAATTATTTTTATTATTTTTCTTGCAACAATGACACCGACGATAGACCGCACGGTCACAATCAGGAGAACAGTATAGGTATACAAAAGGACGATTGTTTTCTAAGCGCGTCCAACCGCCAACACCTCCGAATAGAAACTGAAACTGAAAAGCACAAAGTTTGTCTAAGCATCCTTGAAAGGAAATTTCCTTTCCCATCTTCGGAGGGGTTGGTTTTCGTTTCACAATCCCATCACCTGGTGGGTGGCCATGAAACATATGTCTTACTCGGCGATTAACGCAAATCTAACCAATGATCCCTGTTTGAATAAAAAACAAATCAATTAAGTGACACCCTCGTCAACGCTGACGAGAGAGCAACAGCAACAACCCTACTCCACGTAGACTAAACGCTGATGCGTACATACGTACAGCATATACTGTCCGATGTCAGCGCAGGAAGGATGCCGCATATACTGACACCCGGGAAGGAAACGGAAAGCAGTCCCATTGTACGGCGCTGGAGATGGCGCGCCGCCCGCTGTGCCCATTTCACCGTTGGGGTTGCATATTTTTCGGCAGAGGATTATTGTGATTTTATTATTAGATGCCACACTCTGTTTGAAATTATCATATTTACGTCGTTTATTAACTTCACTTGAACTTTTTATTAACTTACGCCCTCGCGGTGTATACCTACACTAAGAACGGTGTTATGATGTTATGATGGCAGCGGTGATTGTTATGAATAATTACCGTTGAATGAGCACCATCGCTGGGGGATTGAATTAAAGTGCGGAAAATGAATGCGGGGTTGAAAAATCTCTATTTCAAGTGTGCAATTACCGTTGCCTGCTTATCAGTTACCGCATAAATCTTGATCCGCAAGGAAAAGGTTTGACCAGTAGAGGATTTCTTTTATTTCACCCCATATTGGACTGCGGGTGCGAAATTCCCATGGCCATTTATTTAATCATTGCAATTTCAATTGAATCCTTTATGAAGAGAGGTTATCCCCTCGCTTAAGCACGTTAGATCGCTCAATAATGGGTTAATGGTGAGAGATTCTTCTTGGATAAGATGCAGCGTATGTGTATAAGTTCAACTGACGTGATTCGGGGAAAGAGAAAAAAATAATAGAACCCCACCCCAATCCCATTCATTTCTTCCTTCCTTTCTTGCCATGGCATAGTAATACCTTCCTTCCTGGCTTTTATTGACTTCTGGTGTATTCTTTTTTTTGGAAGAAGCACAAACAATCTCCAAACGAACTTTTAGTGTTATCTGTTTCGTATGTGATATATCTATTTCTCGAGCGCGAAAAGGGCGAAAAGAAACAGAGGACCAAAATGAAAGGAGTTGTTCTTTGTTTTGGCATCACGCTGAGCGTTGATCTTATTAAGTTTCATGATGATTTGATATGGCATTAAAATAAAATGCACTTGACCCTTTTGAACCAACGCCGCGTGCCATATGGGCTTTTATTAATTTTGACTTGAATTGTTGTTACCTCGGAAAAGATTTCCATCGACGAGTGTTTGTGCACCTATCAACATCCTGATATATTGTGCAGAAGCAATCGGGTAAGGATATCCTTGTACGTTTTGAACGAAAAATTCTTCGTGTGATTTTTGGCCCCATTTGCGTTGATGGGATTTGGAAAAGGAGATAAAGAAGCGAACTCTACGAGCTGTACAGCGACATCGACCTTGTCAGAAAAGTGCGGATCAGCCGCCTGAGATGGCTAGGACATGTAGAGCGTATGGCCAACAGTGCTCCGGCTCCGGCTCTTCGACTCCAACCCAGAGGGACAGCGCAGCAGAGGAAGATATCGCCTAGGGTAGCGCGCACAAGTGGAAGGGGACCTCAACCAACTTTGGAGTGCGCAAATGAAAGCAGTTAGCCAAAGACCCAGCTAACTGGAGAGGCGTACTGGTTGAAGCCCAGGTCCACCCCGGACTGTAGCGCCACCTAAGTAAGTAAGTAAGTAAGTACATATCCACATTTGCTCTTTCTTTTTAACTTTGCATAAAGTTATTGAAGTACAAATGGGATCGAAGTGCCTAATTGTCTATTTTAATACTTCGCCAATAATCATACATTGGTCCAGGCACAACTTGCGTGTCTTAAGCAGATCCAAAAATGTTGATTGCAAAAACTGTTGGGAAGATATGGACGCGGTGTGTCGATATTTGACTAAAGTTGGACATTTTTTGGTTTAAACTCACGCGTTGCCGAATTAAATTTATTATTATATCGATCTCTCTAAGGATCTGAAAGGAGATATAGATAGAGCTGCAATGGAAACGGAAACCAATCAGCGACCAGCTTTCCGTTGCTAGTTTGAGGTTAACTTCGATAATTTGGAATTTCGCAATAGGTCTGTTCCTTTACTTTTGTATAGTAAAAATGGAAAAGACTGTCAAAATGACAGTGGAGAAGATGAATTCTCTCTCAGAGAGGGAAACTTACGCAAAAGTTAAGGAACGCTTTTGTAGTAACCTGTGAAAAGTGACAGATCATGAAATCCAAATGTCAAATAGAACAACAAATTCAAATAAGCTGTCAATTTTCAGCCGACTGACAGTTGTTTCAATTCTTACGCAAAGAAATTTGTTGAGTTAAATCTAGTAAGAGGGGAAATATCTGCTCTCTTGAAGCCGCTCACTTTTCCGAATTTTTCGAGTTGAGGAACGACAATTGAGTAAAATGCGTAAGAATTTGTGAAAATTCGTAAAAATTCGTAAGACTTAAAAGTAAAGGAACAGACCTAATGAGTCTTTAAGGTTAGCCGACCTTTATCTTTTGACAGCTGGTGCAGCTAGTTAAGTCGCAACCTAGGGTAAAAAAAAATCAAAAGGTTAAATAATTTTGAACTATTTGCATAGCTATTTCAATAAAAAATCGCGATGACGAAACCAAATAAAATTAAACTTAAAAAACAAAATAAAAACGGATGGACGCGCAGACGCTGCTCTTCAATTAAAAAGTACAGCCGTCACTAACAGAAACACTTATCCAGGGGAGGATATATAAGAAACGGCTCAAGTTAGGTACAGTTGTTTCTTACTTCACAAATGAATTAAATGCGGTTGAACACAAACAAAGAGGAAAGTCAATGTAATGAGATGAACGCAACAATTTTGCTAGACGCGCTCATTGTAAAATACGCCGGCAGTTTGGATATAAAACCCCGGCATATTGAATCAAGCGCGTGGTTGAACAAAACCACCAAATTAAAACTAAAAACATAATTGTAAAACCTGATAATGTTATTCACTAAATAAACCAACAATATTAAACAGAGTTTTAAGTTTAATACTGTCAAGAACTTTAATTCATTTCGCTAAAGTTTTAAAGAAATTCTTCGTAGGTACCTAACCTTTGAAAATCAATACGCCTTGAGCTCCAAATCAATCACCTTCAATCAGGACTATCCCTCCGATTGTGTACATTTTCCGACTCCTCGAGATAAAACTCATACGAAAATTGCTCACAGATAAAATCCTCATCTTGCTTTTAAGTTTGTTGTCTCAATTTCAAATACCGTCGGATAAAATGACGAGCAGACAAATGTAAGCCCGTATGTAAATAGAGAAGTTACCTTTGTTAAATTGCACATCGTGGGTACATGAATGTAGAAATATATCCTTAGAGCTATATCCATTCAGGCTAACGCGACCTACAACCCATCACTACCTAAGTGAAAGCTTGACCACGGCTATGTAGAAATCACCCCCGATGGGGTAGTAAAAAAAACTCTGGACCTAATGATGACCTAATAAATTATCGGCTTAAATCAAATCTTACACCCAATAAATTTGACCGGATGTTTTTAGAGAGAGAGAATGACAAACCGTTTCCGAAGTGATTCAGATTCGTTTCCCAAAAATACTCTGCTGTCGAATTTAATTATGTAGGTAACTAGAAAGTAATCTACCTAAGGCTTGACCGTGAGCAATCTCGTTTTCGTCTGTTCATATTGCAAACAGGAAGATGACCATAACAACCATCAATAAATTAACCACATATACACATGAACTATCAAAATGGCCACCGGAAATTGCTCATTCTCAAACAACACGCACACACTTGTCAAAACAACTCACTTGGTTCACTGTCCTCTAGCATTGGACCAGTCTTCTTCCCCGTTGCAAAGTACAGCATATGCGCAAAATGCTGCGATACTATTTGTCCACCTTCCTTTGATCCTGCGCAGACCCAAAACTCCGCCGTGGACAGCGCACACAAATCATTCCCATTCGTTGGAAATCTGGCAAGATCCGGCTTTGGATCAACGTTGAATTTCCTAGTAATCCATCTGATCCAACTGCGAATGTGTGTGGAATCCCATATTCGAGGATCGGATGGTAGCACAGGATCTCCCTCCTCCTCGTCGCTTTCCACTGGATCCTTTTTCTCACTTCGCTTACTTACTCTACTTTTGCACTCACTACTATCCGAACTTTCACTATCACTAATTCTATAATTTTTCTGGCTTCCACGGAGCCTGTTGGTTTTTTCCGCCTCTTCCACGTGGGCTTCATCACTTTGCCATGACGTCCTTTCACCACTCTGCTGTGGATCATATTCATGCATGATAGCAACAATTTTGATTTTTTTCTACAAATTCTTCTAGCTCAGGCGATACATTTAGTTAATTGCATTTTTATGCTGTTGTTGTTGTGGTTGTATTTGTTTTTTTATTATTATTTTCCTCTTGTCTTGTGAATCACTCTTTGTCAAGGAATTCGTGGAAAACCCACAAGGCGCCGCGGCGATGGTGAACGCGCGCTGAATAGCTTGTGAATGGCCTTAATGGTAGACACTAGCACTGATTTATTTCATTCAAATAAAGTAACCGGCACTGCCACACAACATCGATACCGCGGCAAAATAATGAATCAGAGTAAGAAAAAAAAATCTCAATTCTTAAATTCGTACTTTCGATTCTGAGAATTGCCTACGAAAGAAATCGTCCGAATGATTCACTTGGCCACAGTTCCAAACATTGCCCATGCAGCTGGGAAAGCTCTATCAATCACTAAACGATTATTTTTCAATTTTAATAGACCGATAACGTTTTTACAATACGCGGATATTTTGGCGCCACCGATAACAAAATTTTGACCCAGTAAGCCAGTTATTTAAGGGTCACACAAAACGTCCATGACCAAAACGCGTCCTTCTTTGCGAGGTTGCCACTTCAGAATGAAAGACGCGGTAGTTAAATAAATTCGCGAAGATACTCTGTGAAATTCAAGTAAAATATCGCGAGAGAGAGTCGAGCTTTTCGCGATCACTCATCAAATTATACGCGAGCGAAGGCGAACGCGATCAATAGAAAGCTTTCATCTCAACAAACAATCTCTCTCATGCGATTGCACGATTTATGAATGAAATTCCTTGAATTTTCAATGACGGATTTTTCCAACGTTGCCCGCTGCCGCTCTTCCCCGCACAGAGGTCGTTCGGATGATGACGTACAACTTCGGTTAATATCTAGTGCCATGATTCATGTGATCTTCAACAGAAAAATATTGTTTGTGTTTTCAGTTATTTATTTTTTCTAGTTCGCATGTAGATACATTGGAGGAGATTCCCGAATGGAATTCCTATCGCCATATAAGTTAGTGTAATTTTGATTGGGCTTGGATTGAGAGAGTTGCTGCGTCACTGTTCTTCGAAAAGAGGATAGATTTGTTGGAATTCAAAGAGGGGATTGTTGCAATGGTTGAGAGTACTCTTTTGGACCAGTGTTTGTATGTTCTCGGAAGTTTGGACTATGATAAAGCGTTGCGTCACGATCATTATCATCGATGTATGACTCGTTGTTAAGCGATGAATCACTCTTACTACGGATGCTTCAAGTGTTCATTCATAAAGCGCTTATCGTGAGATCACAATGACGCGTGCATTGCGATTGTAATCGCAAAGTAAATTAGCTTGTGTGTTTGAAGTTTATCAGACGGATGTGTGGAACTTAAATTATCAAATACGAAGTGAGCACAATATAAAGATAGTCTAATGTTTGCCGTAGGTATAGTTAGACTTCAAAGTGCGAAAATGTGAGCGGTTGAGCTAAAAGATTTAAGATTTAGATACCAAGTTTTTCTGGTCGTGACGGTAGTGACGCCTGGAATGATTTTTATTACTTTAATATCATATTTTTAAGAGATGGCAGGTGATGGATCTTTGTGGGAGATTGCCCGTATTTGAAGTACCTAAGCCTTCGAAGTATAGGATACAGATTTATCTAACTACCAACGTCAGCAAGGTATCACTTGGCAGACACAGAAAGCATGCACTAGCATTCTCTACCCTCTACGTGAAATATAAGAAAGTAATAAAGCACGGTAACTGGAGTCTGAGCTCCATTTGGCTTTTACGTAGCTTTGGGGCCGTTCAAGTATCTAGTTTAGTAAGTCAGACAGCTGACTGACTTGATGTATATCACAGTTTTGATTGGCCTAGATCGGTCACATGGGCAGCTGTGTCAGTTGACGTTTATGGAGGGGTAGCCGACGAATCTATTCAAGAAATTCGTGACTGAGTACTAAGTTGACATCTCGCGTAAGCAGTACTCGCCACCCAAACACATAGAGAAACGAATAATATCAGAGTTTCTCCCCCACTACACCAAAAAAGGGTTTCTGCTTGGAGTACAATGGACGGGTAATCTGGTCTGAGTGCTCCAGGATTTGGAATCCCCTTTTTAAGATAAAAAAAAAAAAAAAAAAATGTGGCTGACGTAGGAAAAGTGACGTTCCCGACCAATCTAGTTTCTGCGTTCAGGTTACATCTCTTCCAAACCAATCTAGTCGAATTAAGATAACTAAGTTTTTGAATGTGCCCTTTGTCACTTGTGAAGTTTTAAATTCGCATGCCAACGACAGCCTGCTTAATCGATTTCGCACTCTTAAAACCGCTTATAAGAAATGCCGAAGTTTTGAATACCTACCTACCTAAAATGCGCTTTAATGTTACATAAACAGATATAAGGCAAGTTTTTTGAGCTTTTTTTCAGCAAAGCAAAATAAAGTACGATTTTCAGCAAGCAAGTGTAAGTAAATTGACAGATGATGACAGCAACAGATTATGTTATAACCTTTCAAGTGAGGCTGATTGAAATCAAGGTAGGTAGGTACATATAAAAAGGTAATATACTCGGCACAAGAATTTTGGTAACGTTCTACGCCATTGCAAGTAAACTGACAACTAAAAGTCAAATGTGATAGGAACCGCTATTTGCGAATGCTTCAGGCTGGTACGCTGTTCGAGTGAAGTGAAATTTTGACTCCTCTCCAAAAAGTGCTGTGAAATTGAATATGAAATTTTCACGCCGAAATGTCAAAAATGTAATGCGACGGACAATAAGAGCCTAGTGAAATAGCTTTAGTAACGCCCCCTACAAATCACTTTATGAACAACTATTTTTCACTCGAACAGCGTACTGCCTAGTGAAATCTTCACGTGTAAACTTCATTTTGACAATTCGCAGTGAAAATTTTGTATGAAAATATGCATTTCACGTGAACTGCATACTAGTTTGCCGTGAAATCGATGAAGATATACCTACCTACACGCGATTTGAAGTGGAAACTGTAGTCTGTTTATACAAAAGACCAGAAACGCTATTTCACAACATTTCGAAATAGAAGAGAAGAAAAAAGAAGACTCCTAATGGACATTGTATGAAAACCTGGGGTCGAATCGAGTCGTCCGTCGTCCTCGAAATTAAGTTGATTTGACATGTGAAACGAAAACAAATTCCGTCACATAATACTCGTTCACGAACGTCGCGATTCGACCCCTGTTCTAATATGATATGAATTAGTCACCGCAGTCATCATGTGTCACTATTTGTGTAAACATTTAAAAATGAATGAATCAAAAAATCCCCTGAGAGCTTTTTCCCCACGTATATTTCCGCTTCGAAAATCCGTCAGTTAAAACTAATTTCTTGCAAATTCATGTGCCTACGAACACAGCCTTTGAAAAACATCCCAAAACAAAGCACAAAAAGGTACTGTGAATGAGTCACACAAAATGACGTCAATTAAAAGACCACAGTTGTGAATTTTATTCTCCCAAGTGAGTGGATTTTTGTTTGCAATCGTGATGAAAAATTGTCCAAAACTAAAATACCAATCTTTTCAATTGTAATATGTTGCCAAAAACTAAAAAACCTGGATTCTGGAAATTCGTCAAAGGCAGTGCCAAAACATTATTTGTCATTGAAGCTGTGTGTTTTGCAGTATCTTACGGTGTTTATTATCGCATGAACACCAACCGAGGTTAGATAGAACTCCATCCGATGACTCGTGTTGGCAACTTTCTTCGTTATTTATTCCATCCCAGATCCTATTTAAGTTGTATAACTACTTTCTGTGTGATATTTATAAACTGATTTACGTAATAACTTCTAGAGTATTCTGCAATTTCAAATCGAAATTCCAATCAATATGTGAAATATCGAACAGATGGTTGGAAAATCCCATGTTTTATAGGAAAAATCCCTTTCCGGCTGACAGATGTCAGAAAAACTGGCTATAGTGAATGGTGTTGTACCTTCTGCCCTCCTACAAGCATTTTCATTTTCCGGGAAAATTCCATTTCTTTAGTTTTCTGAGAAAAGTTTGCAAACGAAGTCGGAATTTGAACTTATTATATCCGGGTAAAGGCAGTGGGCATTCTTAATTTCATTGTTGCGAAACGGGAGTCAATATCTGTAAGTAGGTAGGTACATTGGAAGTGCAACGCCCATCTTCTCGTAGACAAAGACATGCTACTAAAAATAAAGACCTATTTTTCGATGTGCGATTAGTAAAACTGACAAAGTATTTCGTAAAAAAATGCAATTGATCTATAATTAGGTCCCAACTCTATTGTGTAACTGAGTTCGAAGTAAAACGTAAAATTACCATTTTGATTAAGCCCTTTAATAAATAATCTTTTTATCTCTGCATCATCCGAAGACCTCACGCATGTTGCTTGTGTGCAAATTATTTTCTTGGTGACCATGAGAACAGATTTAATTGTTGGAAAAGATCGAGTTTTTCTCCGTCAGCCAATAGAGCGAAACAAGTCGGTAGTGATATCAAAAGATCGCACATAATTCAGACGTTGCACTTATATCTGGTAAAGAAATGGAAGTTCTTCAATATAAATCCCCATGCTTCTTGTTTGAAGTCTTAGTTTAGCTGCGTGCCTAGCCTTATGTTCCTCCTTTTACTGTTCAATTTAATCCTTTCATTTCATTAAACAATTCGCAACTTATCTATTTCCTTCTTGTCTTACAGAATTCCGACACTATATGAACGACAACTTTCCATTTGTGCTAGACTACTACTACAAAGTCGGAGAAGTCATCGGCGACAGCAACCTGCGATCCATCGATTCAACCGTTTGGAAAACAGAGGAACCAAAATCCAAATAAGTACCCGCTCGCAACAAACGCTATTTGCTTCCCAGTTTTGCAATCACCACTCGGCGAAGTAAATACTTTTAATTACTTATATACTTATATCTCCAATCTAAGACCTACTACTTACAACAAATATCCAGTTCATGGCTACTAATGTCTATGTTAAATCTTTACTGTGGTTAGCATCACTTGGAGGCCTGGGCTACACCTTACTCAAGCTGACTGCACCATCTGAAGCGAAAATACAAGAAATAAAACAACACGCATCACCAACATCCCTCACCGAGGCAGAAAGAAAGAAGTTGCTCTTTTTGAAGAAACTAAAACAATCGACCGAAGAGACTCCAATCTACCTTCAAAAGAAAGAAAAGTAAACCAGCTAACAACTAACAAAATGGAGGTCGACCACAGCTTGGATGTTAATGCAAAGAAGGATTCAGTATTGGAACGGTTAAACAAACGCAACAAAGACAGACAGAACTTCCTAGATGTGAAACTCGAGCAGAGAAACAAAGAAAACCTAGACCTAGAGGGCACCGATTACTTCTCACAAACGTTTGGCGACCGCTCCAAAGAGATCTCAGCGAATATCAACAATGTGAACATTTCCAAGCCAGAAGGCGCTGAACTGATTCGAATTCTCTCAGCTATAACAGTTGAAATCCAAGAACTGCAGAGATACCTTTCAAACTCGACTATATTTTTGCCAGACTACAAGATCAAAGCCAGTCAAAACGTCCTCAACGAACTGTCAAGCCTTGCTGAAGAGACTCGGCAAAAGCTCGTACCGAAGAAGAAATTTGGCTTCAACAGCAAAAAAGTCGCCCCCAAAGTAGTGGTGAACCCAAAAGTTAATGTCGCCGACAAAGTCGACTTTAGTGAAAAAAGCAGTATCTCTTCGAGCGCCTTCACCTGGACGCTATCTAACAAAAAGGATGAATACTTGCTGCTGCAGCCGGAAGATGTCAACGGCAAAGATATAACCATATCGAATCTGACCAATTGCTTTGTTGAAATCCGAGGACACGCTGGTTCGGTGCAGATTTCGAAAGCGGAAAATTGCATCTTTCTGACTGGTCCCATAGCGCGGTCGCTCTTCGCCGAAAACTGCAACCATTCACAATTTGCAATTGCATGTCAGCAGCTAAGGTTGCACTCGTCCGCCGTTTGTCGCCTATCCTTGCATGTGACATGCCGCGCCATCATCGAAGACTGCAACACAATAGAGATCGACAACTACAACTACACGTATCCTGATATCGAGTGCGACTTTATTAAAGCTGGTCTTGATAAATCAATCAACAACTACACCGACATCGCCGACTTTAATTGGCTTTCTCCTGATCTACCATCGCCGAACTGGAAACTCATTCCCATAACCACCGATTGGAATGAGATTCGAAGGAAGTTCACCGACAAGTCCAAGCAGTTATAGTCAATCACACCGAGGCGGTTGACATCGGTCGTACTGTTTCTCTTTCTGATAACAATTGCGTTTCTTTTATTCTCGTCACCTTGTAACTTTCTAGAAACATCTTTAGGAAATTTGTGGCTTTTATTCGAAAGCCTTCTGTAGAACTAAAAAGTAGAGCTTCACATAATTTTGTTCTAAATTTATTTAACTGCGGTACGGAAATTCAATTTGCGGAAGCATAATATTACTGAAGACATTTATTTTTATGCAATTACAATAAAAGAAAATATTAACCAAAGTGTTTTAGTTTTAATGCATTTTACAGCCACAGCGTGACAGTTCCAAGATCACAGTGCATTCGCATTTGCAACCATCGTGCGAATTAACCTTCAAATATTTAATTTCTATTTAAAGTCGGAGTAACTTGTTTGAGACGCTTCTGTTCTTATCGAATGTTAAATTACACTACGACAGAAAGAACTAGAAGCAGTTTATCTGCAAATTATCTGACAGGTGAGTACCTTGAAGTCATTCTGCATTCTGGTAGCCTGCCTACGCTTTTCGTAAACCTCGACGCAGTCACCAAGAAGTTTATCTACTTTTAAATAATTTATTAAAATAACATAAAACATAATATATAATGACACGTGAACTGCGACGCAAACGCCGCTTTGTAATTTTTGTAGATTTATCTTGCAAACCTTAGAACGGATCTTGGCTCGAATGCACAACTTCACCAGTTGTTTTCATGTCGAGTTAATCGAGTTAGACTGCTGCGTTGTTCTTGAGTCCTGAAACAAAGTTGTTTGAATAACTCAATAGTTTCTACGAGTCTTGTTGCTCACCACATTATGG
The DNA here is from genome assembly GCA_936431705.1 of Cheilosia pagana. Classification (NCBI taxonomy): domain Eukaryota; kingdom Metazoa; phylum Arthropoda; class Insecta; order Diptera; family Syrphidae; genus Cheilosia; species Cheilosia pagana. The sequence continues at coordinate 50,255,943 of OW386170.1, read as the reverse complement.
ATCCGCTGACGTGCTTAGACATCTGCCCATTCGATTCTGTCAGAGGTGTATTGTTGCTATAAGATCTCAAAACTTGACGAGTTGAATAACCGTTTGCTAACTGGTGGACCTGGTGTGGTTTAGTTTCAAATTGTTGTATTTTCATTTTTAGAAGAGCATTTTCTTTTTGAAGTTCTAATATGTTTCCGTTTAATCGGCAGACCTGTCCCGTGAGTTTTTGCGCATGCTCTACATGTTGAGTCTTCTAAAATAATAAAATGTTACTTAAATAGTTAATTTCGTGTTACATGCAGGAGTTACCTCAACCAGAGCAGCTTTACATGTCGTCTTCAGGACAGCTAACTCATGTCCCTGTTTGGCTTTCATTTTTATTATTTCATCAGTGTGCTGATCTTTCTACATAAAATTAATTGGAAAATTGTAATAAGAGACTTTATACAGCAATAAAATTTGGTAAACAGCATTACAAAGAAAGATCCTTTTCTATTACTGCCAATTGAGATCGATTTTAAAACCAAATTAAATATAATTTACGACAACCGACAACTGGCATTAGGCCTTTGAACATCTTAGCTATGAATGCTGAGCTTACCATATGTTTTTTCAATGTTTGCATCTTAACTTCCAGTCCCATGCAATTCCTTTTATTTTGGCCATCCTGTGTCCTTAATTGACTTAACATTTGTTTCTTTTCCTGTAGCCACTGAAATAGAGTGTTTTACGTTGCAGAAACTTAAAAATAGTAATGATTAACACTAACCTGTAGTTTTTGAGCTTCCAATTCGGATTTCAGGGCAGCAACATCCCGCTCATGTTTCGCTTTCAGTTTTGCGATCTCATCATTGAAAGAGGTTTTCTAAAATTCATTAACATATTTGTTACCGAACCATATTAAGTCGTTATTAAAATGTTAAGACAACAATGTCTACATTTGTAACTTCCTTCATTAAGAACCGTAAACCTACCATTCCAATTTTGGATTTTGCCAACTTGCTTTCCATATCCAAGCGGGTATCATTCAACATTTGATCTCTTTCCCGTAGTTTTGCGTGCAAAATAATCATGTGTGAATTTAGTTTTTGGTTAGTTAGTTTCTCCAGTTTTTGCATTTGTTCCAAGTTACGAAACTCGAGAGATGTTTTGGCCAGTTGTTTCTCTAACAGTCGTAACTTTTCTATGAATTCCGACTCTGTCGAGTTACGTTCTTCGGCTAGCACTTCGATTTCCTTGAGACGTTGTATTGTCGTTAGGTGTTCCTTTTCGATTGCGTCTCTTTCGGCGACTTTTGTACTTAAATTCGCTCGAAGATTTTCCAATTCAGCCTCCATACTTTTATGGTTATTCTCTGCGGCGTTTAACTGAAGCAATGATTTGGATAATTTCGAATTTAGGAGTGTATTCTTTTTGTTAATTTGTTTGTTCCATTCAATTAGTTCTTGATTTGTGTGATTAGCTGCAGACAGTTGGGTAGTAAGATCTTGAATTTCTTTTAGTTTAATTTCTAGTGTTGATTTGTTGTCTTGCAATTGGGTGTTAAGCTCTTGGATCTGGGTTGTTAAACTGGGTGCGGTTTTTACTTCTCCTTGTTTTAGATCTTGCCATATGTACTCCATTATTGCTAATTTCCTAAGCTGAAGCGGATTTCTATCGATTAATTTAATTATTACTTTCGGTTTAAGTGCGACAGCGACAAGCCATTCTTAAACGACAGGTTGACTTCTTCTTGCAATTTTGTTTCCCTCGACCCTTGTGCTTTGTGTAAAGTGCAATTGCGGCTTTTTTGTTTCTCTCTTTTCTACACAAATCTTATCTTTTCATTTTCTCCTAATATACCGTTACTGATAACATGGATTCAGAGCTGCCACTTTCTTGAAAATAGTACCATTGTTTTCAAAGGCTTCAATTTAAACCTGAAAAATTCTTTATAACCTCAATAAACATAAATTAGATTGTTGTCTAAAATGAGTGTGTATGGCAGATTTAACAAAAGCGAAATCGTCTATCCCAAAGCAACAGTGACTTTGGGCATTTCACAATGCAACTTATCGAAACACAAAAAAATAAACTGCTTCTTTCATATCAAGCTTCGTGAAAACACTTACCGCGTTATAAGTAATTGTGGCGCAAAGGAAAAAAACGAAATTTGTATACCTAACCTAACAAGTAAATAATTCGTTTCAACAGCATTTGTAGTTTATATCATTATTTATTGCAATTATATATTCAACTTACTTAGCATAATCGTAGAACACAATAATTAAGTTTAAATAAAACTACACAATCTTGATCTTAGAAATAATAATTATGCAACTAGCCCGTGCATTTTGGGTCATCAAGAGGTGATATAATGTAAATCAGAATTCAGAATACAGTTTCTACTAACGACATGAACTTCTTCCACCTGCATACTCGTACATCTAGAGTGCACTTCAGGTTCGATTATAAATTATGTTACATAGGTTCGAGTCTTCGAACATTGGCATTTCATAGTTAAATGGTTAAAATAGTTTCTTCGAACCTGCAACAGACTTGTTTCTACTTGCTAATATAATTCAATACTAGTTAAAAAGAAAAAACTCCAAAATATCCATTTGTAAAATAAGGAAAACAAATAATTGATACATATAAATTGTGTGTAGGTACGTATACATGATAGTTGAAAAAAAAAATGTCGTGTGGCGAGTGGTTTACGTTTCAATAGGCAGGTTTAGAGATTCTCAATGAAGCTTACAACTTTGTGCCATAATTGTTTTGTGGGTATTCAAAATCTGCAAACTTTTTAACCAGCATGATTGATTGGCCTACTGATTGAATTCGGCAAGGTCATCGAACGTATTTCCCACCTAGAAGAAATATTTTTGTTGCATTTGCGAAACTTTTGCAATAAAAAGGGATTTTTAAAGTACCTCAGCTCCTTGGGAAGCCACGATGTATCAACACGGTGCTCAACTACTTTTAATAATGCTAAAGTCTTTAGACTAGGATCGAAATCCAGAACGTGCGTATCATTGTTATCTATGAGCGGTGGTAGATCAGGTGAAACGTCATAGGGACTGGAAGAAGAAAACATTTAAAATAGATTATAATGTTTAAAATGCCACTGCTTACCTTGTTCCACCGAATAGAAACATACAAGTTCCTTTGACTAGACAGACCTGCCGGCGGCGAGCAGACGGTGGCTTTCCCCATGGTTTGACTAAATTCCATTGATTTGTTTTCGGATCGAATGTGTACAAATCGTTAAAATGCTGGTCTAAGAGACCATTGTAACCACCAAATACATAAATCAGTCCATTGTAGATGACTGAAAAAGCGGAAACATTTTCTTAATAATTATGATCAATGCTACAACAATATCACTTACACATGGAATGGCTTCTCCTGCCCACTGGGACTTTGCCCGTGGTCGATGGTCGATGCCAAACTCGAGTCTTTAAGTCTAAGTAGACTATCTCTGGGCAGTACACCTCCTCGAGGCTGTGATACGGACTATGCTTATCGCCGCGTCCACCAAATATATACATTCGATCGTGGATGGCTGCTGTCGAGTGAAAATCACGAAATGATGGTGCTTCTTCATACGTTTGAATGTACTTCCACTCCATAGTGTCGAAATTTAGGCAATGTACATCGCATGAGAATTCATTTATGTCGTCTTCGAAACCTCCAAAGATGTACATGCAGTTGCCGACCACACACGCCGAGTGTCCATCACGTGCACCAGGAATCACTCCGGTAACGGGTGGTCGTGACCAACTAAGTTTTTTTGGATCAAAACAGTACAGTTCGTTGCATAAATTTTCATCGTTACGCCCACCCCACAGGTAGATTTTGTCATTGTGCACTACAGCTGTGTGCCCATATCTGCAAATGGGATTAAATTGTATTTAAAAAAATAAAAACAAATTTATACAAAATCCCTTTGTACTTTTTGTTACTTTTGAAATAGTTACGTAAACTACCATTCTAATTTCTTATCTCGTAGAGTCAAACTTACCTTTGGAATGGCACGTCAGGATATTTCAGTGGTACTCCAGTCTCGTCCTTTTTCGTTGGCACCAGTGACCAACGCAAGGTGTTCGAGTTGAGTATGTGAACATCAATCGATTCATATATTTTATAATCGCCTCCAGTGCAGTAACCCCCAAATGAATAAATCAACTCTCCAATACCGACAGCTGCATGATTCACACGCCGTGGTCCCCCGTCTAACCGTACCGTCCAGTGCATATTTTTTCTTTTATTTGTTTCCACAGGGAGTGAGTTTACTTGCTTTATTTGTTAATATTTTAAACACTGCAAAGGAGAGTCAAAAACAAATATATGTATATGTTAAAACACACCAAAGTCACGCTTCACACTCTATTACCTTAAAAGTCCAATAATTAGCTCTAATCGTGGTGATCTTCATGGCCAAATCATTCTTTACCTATGCGCGTCTGCTGCTAATTGATTAGGTGGTTTCAATTCTGGCTTTTGTGTATACACGACTCGCACGTAGTCGTTGCTGAAGTATTCCACCCACTTATAACTGAATCTGCGATAAACGACCGATAAGAGGGAGACTTTTTTACAGCTTATCACAGTTGAACAAAGAAATCCAGTGGTACCTAATATATGGCTCCTTTTCGGGACAAAATTGAAGAACTATAAATGACTTTTGCTGTGTATATGGAAATAGCAAATAAATGGCAAAAAGAACTTGAGATTTTTTATACTGAACAAAAACAAGTAAAGAAGAGACGTTTTGAAAAAAAATATATTAATGAAATTTGATGTCACTATCTACAACAGGTATGGCATGAGGTGTGGTAAGTGATTTTTCATGCGATGTTTCTCAGTTTGGCGAGCACTTAGCCGCTAGCCCATCAAGAAGCACAGTAACTCGAGCTAAAAATGATTTATATTTCAATTGAATATATTTCTTTGTGCTTTTCAAAATTATTTCCTTTAATACTGAATGGCCGGTTTGGTTTATCAATTTTTATTTTCAGTTTAGTTTCGATGCATTTGAAACAACGATTTTCAATCTTGTTCTTGTTCTACTAATTTGCGTATAAAAAGGACTTGAATAGATGTAGTATAAAAAAGATTGCCAGTCATTTATATGCTGCCAAACGAAAATTTGGAATTACAGTAAAACCCGGATAACTTCCTCTTCACAATTTCTGTTTTCTTTGGGTACTTAAGCGGGTGAGGTAGTTAAACGAACCCGCTTAAGCACCCAAAGGAGGCAGAAATCCGAATCCTGTTACCTACCTCAAGAAGATTTTTTACCGGTTTTCTAACATACGGAGAGATGGAAAGAAAATGTCATTTTTGGCATGTAACATCAAGTTTGCTGCGATGAAATTGTGTGCGTTTTGATTGAGGTAGGTACTTAAACGTGTGTGACCTGAGCAAATTAGCAAATATAATTGGCAAATAAATGTATAGATTTGAGATTTGTGGCCCTTAAGCGTGTTGGGTACTTGAGCGTGAAGTACTTATCCGGGTTTCACTGTATAATCAAAAGGCCTATTCACAATGTCAGTTTTTCTAGTTTCGCTCATAGAACTTACAACAAATAACTGACGCAATTCCTCAATAAATGAATTGGTTGGAGCTTGCAAGAATGATAAATAATAAGAATTCAATAATGGGGACCACTAAGCAGCATAGAATGTATAAACAGCGATTTTATTTTCCCAACCACAATCTTCTTTTAGTACTTAGTATAATTTGATTCAGCCAATAAGATAATCCTTTTTAACATTTTTTAGTGTTCTCTGTAAAAATTCCCTTTAAGGGATTTTCGTAATTCCATTACATATCTGCTTTCTTTACCGACTGTCATTAGTGTCATTGGTAACTCAAAATATTTAAAGTGCGTGTGTGTGTGGGGTTATTTTTTCTGCAAATTACAAAATGTTTTTAAATTCAATAAAAACTGGTAAAAATCGCTGAAATTTTGTTCACAAAAAGTTCTTTAATGCTAATTTAACACATTTCCAGCTGGCAGGTTGTGCAGCCTACGCTCGACACAGTCCATTGTACGATGTCAACAGAGCTTAGCTCAAGAAGCTGTCATACAAGAACCGGAGGACATAGCCGAGTTCGGTTGGTTTACATAATTCCATGTGATGTGTTTTTATTTATAAAAGATTTATTTGCTTGTAGAAAAACGTGCCCTGCTTAATCCTGACTACTTCGACGTCCACAATATATTCACCGTGCGTGATCTATTTAATGCTCGCGTACACTATGGTCACAAGGAGGGTTCCCTGGACGAACGAATGCTACCCTATGTGTACGGCAGTCGATTGGGTCACATCATATTTGATTTGGATAAGACGGCCCAACATCTGAGGGATGCATTGAACATAACCGCACATATCGCCTTTCGTGATGGTATAATTCTTTTCCTTAACCGTAATGCTCTCAACGCACATATGGTGGAAAGAAAAGCAATGGAAGCTGGAGAATTTTCCCATACCCGATTCTGGAGGGGTGGCATCTTCACCAATGCCAATGTGCAGTTTGGTGCTGTTACTAGACTACCCGATCTTTGTATATTCCTCAACACTCAGAATAACGTGCTGCAGCAGCACGTTGCTGTGAGGGACTCTGCAAAAATGGCTATACCTACCATTGGTGTTGTGGACTCGAATTGTAATCCAAATTTGATCACTTATCCTGTGCCTGGTAATGATGATTCGCCAGCGGCAGTTGAATTGTATTGCGATTTGTTTAAGGAAGCTATTCTTCGAGGCAAGCAGAAGAGAAAAGAACTGCTGGGAGAAGCACCACCGACTGTAAAGGCCTAAATTTAAATGTTTTACTTTTGTTTGAAAATAAAGGAATGTAATGTAGTTCAATTATTGCTTTTTGAATTGATGGGTATACATTTTCAGCGTAGTATGTGACCGTGTCGCCGCATTGTACTACTTGACATCATCCTCTGCTATTGTTATGCGTTAGAGGTTCATCCCGCTATCGAGGTATCCGTTCGGAACGGAAAATTCTCCGATTTCATACGATTCGGAGGATTTTTGCTTCGCGGTATTCTTCGGAACATCTATTCGGAATATTTTTCCGGCATTTTTTAACGCATATCGGCAAATTACGTTGAAGAGCATTTTTTGTTAAATTTTTGACAGCTAGGTTCCGATATCCTCCGACAGAAATTGGTTGTGGAATTTGTTTACGATTTGGAGTAAAGTGTTTTCTTTTCCTCGATACCTCGATAGGGATGCATATTCTGACCTCTATTCCATTTACTTATGACGGCTTGGTTGTCGCGAGATCAGTGAAGAGTTTTTTCGGTCCTTACAGTTACACAATTTTAATTCCACAAAATCAAGAAGGACAACTTCACGTTTAAGTGTATCAAAAATTATTTTTATTATTTTGCATGTTCAAATTTTAAACTACCTTCCATAAACTTTCTAAAAAGGCACTCAATCTGGATCTTACTCTGCATTATTTAAAGATATTATTATAAATGTTTTAAAATTCGTTTAATACATAATATAAAACAAAAACAAATTAAAACATTGTAGTTGGAAAGTATTTAATTTTGTTTGTTGTTTTATGTTTTTTTTTTTCTTATACACAATATAAGAGCTCTAGCGTTTATAGAAATATTATTTATTTTATAAATTAGACTTTTATTAGAGATAAATTAAATAAAAAAAACACAATATTAAAAAATACAATTTAAAATGTTCTCTTTCTAATTTCAAAAGACTAGACTTATTTTTTATGCATATTCATGCTGTTTCTTGTTTGTTTTTAAATAAATAAAATAAATTATAAAAAGAACGAAAACGAAAAAAATATTTAGTTTCTAAATAAAAGACAGTCAGAAATAAAGTTAAGTTTTTTTTTATAGAAAATCAAAGAAAAAAAAAACAAATACTAAAAAAAATGGTAACCCAATAAAAGCAGTTGGAAAATGAACTTGAATAATAAAATGTTTAGTTTGGTCAGTTATTGTCGAGTAAAGAGAGATCACTAATTTACTTGCGCTTATATCGCCTCCAGCACAGAGCCTGGATAGTCGGGTTGGATCTTGCGTTTTAGCAATAGAAAATATCACAGGAAATATATTGAAAGAGAAACAACAAACATACGAACGAGTAAAAAATCACTCCCAAGAGGTGGAAAGTGTGGCCCAGACTTGGAATAGGTGTTGATTTATACAAATAAAACTTACTTCTGATGGCAGAGACAGAAAACCCTTGTTTGCAAGTGTTTCTCCAACAATGTGTTTGAGGTTATAGAGTACATTCACCAGTGAACAATAGTTACGATCACGTACTCTTCAAAGAGCTCATAAATTGTCGCTATTATGGGATGGTCAATACTTCTGCAAGATGGGCCATTCATGTTTGTAAATGACAGCACTGTTTTTGAGACCGGTAGCTATTAAGGCGCCGATTTTGGGAATTTTAGTCACATGGAAGAACACCAGGCATACATAACAACAATTGGAAAACAACATTCAGCAGGGCTTCGTATGTTGAAAATTCCCAAAACTACAGAATCCCTTTCTTCAGTGATTGATGAAACCACCACGCTATGGCCTTCGCCCTTAAACTGCAAATTCAAGGCCACAAGTTGATGAGTTAACATCAAAAGAAAGATCGAAACCATCCATAGGTGCTTAGATCACTCTTTTTTGTGCTCATAGCCCGCTACAGTTTTTGATCGCCGAAACGTTCTTTGGCTCAATTTCAGTAGAGTTTCTACCGCTTTAAAGTTCTTAAGGTGTCGAAACTAATCAAGGCAGTAGAAAACTTAAACACATCCAAGCCCTGTGATATTCATAAGAATTGCTGACCAAGTCCTCCTCCGGGCAACTGTATTAGAGGCGATATAGACCGATTTTTTACTACTTCTGCTTATTTTAACATATTGGGAATTCCTACCTTTACACTTCCTGTTTCCTTTTTTTTTTGGTTTAGAATAAAATCACGTTAGTATACGTACAGCTATATGAATAAATTATACAAAATTTTGTCACTGAGTTTGCCAAAAAGATAAATTAAACAAAAAACAAAAGGAACAACAACTTTCACCGAAAATAAAAACTATCCAACCAAAAACGATAGACGAAAGTTGTGCTAATACAAAAATAAAAATCTCTTCGTTCATAAATATTTATGTGGTATAAAACTAAGTCTAACTGTTTCATTGTAGTGTTTTGCCAAATCAACGCGTTGTGTTCGATTTCATATCCTTTTGGATATGAATTTAAAAAATTTCTTCTTGAATGTGGTCTATTAAAGAAGGGGGGATTCTACAAAATGATAATTAATAAAATAATCAATTCTATATGCAAAGTGGAGAAATTGAAAGAAATGAATTCTTCATTCATTCGTTATCCTGGGGGTTGTCTGTATCATTTGTCGTTTCATCAGCTGCCGCTATATTTCGTTTGCTGGCAGATTTTACCAGCTGCAAGTATTTTTCACCGTCAAATCGATTGGTCTCATCGTTGATGTTCTGCGAAAGAAGAATATTTTTTTTTAAATTAGATGCGAGAAGGATACATTTGTAGGTTATGTGTTATGTGTAAGAGTGAGAGAAAGAAGGAAATTAGTTTTATTAAAAAAAATGCAAACACTTATGTATTAATGTATGAAAGCTTACCTGGATAGGGGAATCTCAAAGCACGAGCATCATTAAGCTTACCAATTAACCATAAGATGGGCCGACACAATGAAGTACAAGCGATTTAGTATGAATGATGAGTGGTGAGAGTTCAACTGGCTGGTTAAATTTTACGAACGTGATGATGATGGTTTAGTGCAAACAAAAATCATGCCGCTTTCAATTTGAGTTGGCATGATGAAAAGTTTATTATTTTGATACAAGTTTTATTTACCATTTTTCTAGTGAAACGACAAAAATAGCAAAGCGGTTTGCAAGGACTAGTTTTTCCACTCGACGGAATCGCCACATCAGTGAACGAACCAAACAAACTCCGTCGTTATGTGTTGCTCGTTAATGGATAACACGATTCAGCCCTTGGGACTTTCAAACTTGTTTTTCGGTAGGTAAATCAAAAGCATTTACTCAATGCCTGCAGATTTTATGGGTATGAAAGCGTACTCTTAAGTTAAGTTTGTTAAACACTATTTGACGCGCAAAAGGAGGTCGTGGACCTGATTCCAAACAATCTCCTAACACGAAGGTATAAATAGGGAATGCGCTGTCAATAAAGCTAATGAACAACGTCAACGTTATCACTCGTAATTGGTATTAAAATGTCAAAGATCGTGGCATTCTTTAAACCTGACTAGCGAACCGGAAATATAAACTGTGGATGCTTGGTTCTTCTCAGGTTTAACAAGATTTATTAATGGTTTCGTTAACTGCATGTACTATAAAAGGGCACATGGTTAGGCAACTGCCAGAAAAACCTAACTAAAGGCGGACCAACTCTTAACGTTCATTAGAAAAATGGTACATATTCACTTTTGTTATTATTATACTCGAATTTGTTGTCATTTACAAGATTCTGAAAAAGATCTTCATTCTTCTTAGTTTGTTACCTGACTACAGCTGAATTGATTCGATGTAAGCATGCGATTAATAAACGCAAATATTTATATTTAAAAGAATTAATTTCAATACATTTTTGTTTATTGTTAAAAATAGTAATATGGGGCATAAATATAATATTAATAGTTTAAAACAATAACGAAAAAAAAAACACATATAGTGTGTAGGGGTAGTTAAACATAAATTAATTCGGTAAATTAGTACAACCCCACGAGTATAAAACAGATTAAATTAAATATACGTTTCTTTGTTTAATCATAATAATTCTAAACTCTCCTGTTATGTATATTAAATACAAAAATATATTATTATTCTTGAGTGTATATCGAGTTTTTTTTATTTTTTGGTTTATTTTAATTCTGTTTTACAGAAGTTTTTTTTTTTTTGTAATTTTGAATACTAAATTTTTTTGTTGTTTTAATTTTTTTCTCATCTGTTTCACAGCCAAAACACAGATTCTTTAATTTCTTTCATTTAATTTTGATGTGTTTTACACAGCAGATTGATTTTAGAAAATGTTTTTCACAATACTGTTGTCGAAATTTTACCTCCTTGATGAATTTGAAATGAGTTTTATGCATGAAAATTACATAAATATTTTCGTTGACATGAATAATACTTGACACTATACCAGTTACATTGTAAAAAACTATAGTTATGTAGGCGTTTTTATAAACAATACTTATTTGCTTTGATGGCTTTTAAAGAAGCGAGTGGTTTGGAATGTTTTTGAAAATGAGCGTTCAAAAAGGTGGTTCCCTAGTAGAGTAGGTAAATCAGTATCTTAAAATGATGGCGCACTTGAGCTATTTCTGTCACGCAACTGTCAGACGCGTGTGTGTCTGTTTAAGGCAAAAACTATAACGAGTCGTGGCAGCGTTGATAATATTTGAATTGAATGAAATGCGAAATATCAATAACGTTTACTGGGACTCCCCCTAGTTAGCTTCTATTATTCTTTCACTTGAATGCAAATTCAAAAGAGGTGCTTAAAAACAAAAAATCAACGATCGGCTATCGATAAAGCCAGGGGTCGGATCGCATCATCCGTGAACGAGCATTACGTGACGGAATTTGTTTTTGTTTCACATGTAAATCAATTTAATTCCGTGAACGTAATGCTCGTTCACGGACGACGCGGTTCGACCCCAGTTTATTTTATGTGTCCTTTGTTATCCAACTCCGAATTTGAGTGTCTAGCGATGTGTTGATAAAAGAGCTCAACAAAAACAGTTTATATCCAAAGGAACATGTTATTATTTAAAGAATTATATTACCAGTCAACCGTCAAAAGTTGTAGCAGGAAGTCTGGGTCAGTTTTCTCTTTAAATGTTTACGAATTACAAACCTTAACATAAGTACTGCCTTGTTGAGATTTTTCTGCGTGGATTTGTAAGAGTTCACTCTTTGTTTCAATTCTGTTTTGATTTCTTTATAAAATACGCGAAATGGGTGACCAGAGCACAATAAGGACCATTCTGATCCAACGTCGATGCAAATGAAGCAAACTAGGAGACGCGATCATACACACGACTCCGAAAAATGTTTTCTTTCTTAAAGGCCAGTTATAGCGATACGTAAAAAGCAACCGAAAAAACTTTCTTTTGCTTTGTTGGACCACTTAACGGTAATGCTTGAACTCAATCTTGGTTTTAAAATGTTGCTTATGAATTTTAAAGTTAGTTTATCAAAAAAAATTAGCAAATTATCTTGAAATTTTCGAAAAAAGAGCATTTATTAATTTTTCGGTACGTACAATTTTTTTCGTTCAGAAAAATACATGAATTCTTTTTCTAGAAAAATTGAAGATAATTTACTGACTTTTTTTTGATAAACTAACTTTACAACTCCTAAGCAACATTTCAAGACCAAGATTGAGGTTAACAATTAAGTTTAAGAGGTTAAAAAAAGCAAAAGAAAATTTTTACTTTTTGGTTTTTCGTGTCGCTATAACTGCACTCTTAGGTTGAAAAAGAGATGAGAATTGAAACATTTTTTTCATGTTTTCTGTCAGCACCTTCTTCAAATCACCGGAACAGCTCCTTTTGTCATACATGATCCATTCAAAATGTAGGTTCATATTTAAATTGCATATTAAAAAAAAAAACATTTAAGCGGTTTGTAAGCTGCAAGTAATTTTTTCCGGCATATGTCTACCAGGGAAAATTTTGCTTCTAGTTTTATACAAAAAAGAAACACCAAACGATATTTTTAAAACGTTTGTTTTGGGTCGATAATGCAGACGCAAACAGTGCCTTATGTTATATTATGCACTTATGTACAATTGTACAACCGGAACTTGTAAAACACTTGCAGAAAAAAAAATAAAATTATATAACCAAAACTAGCGAGTTCTTGTTCAAATTATCTGCATCAAGTTGAAACATTTACACCCCAAATTCGTTCGTCAAAGCAACTGAGTATTGAAATCTCAGATTAAGTAAAAAAAATGCAACGCTACGAAGTAGCACGTGGAAAACGCAACATTACAATAAAACTAGGTACTGGGCCACCTTAAAAAAAAAAACTTGTTTCACTAAACGAACACGAGACGTTTAAAAACGACAACCTTTAAATTCATTATTGAGCAGCCCCTCAAGTTGGAAATACTTCAGTTCAAAAAAATTATAATCTCTCCTAGAGCGGTTGAAAAAAAAAAAACGAAAAACCTGCCTCGAAAAAAGTAAAATAAAATCGATTAGTCACAAGAAATAAAAAAAAACTAATATAGTTAGTCACACGTGGAATTCGAACGAAAGTCCATGGAAAGCTTCGGTCGAGTGGAGTTAATCTGCGTGTTACTATCGTCCCCCCTTAACCGTCCACTGCCTGCAGTGTTAGTGGTCTTTTCATATTTCGAATTATCTTTGGGATTCTCATTGTTATTATTGCTAGTAATACTGCTATTGTTATTATTATTGTTATTATTGAATTCATTGCATGAGCCTTCATCAATGCTGTATGTGCTGCGACTAAAGAAGCCTTTGCGTTTGATACTGGGTGGCAATGTGCATATGATATCATCATAATTCCTATCAGTAGTACTGGTAGTAGTAGAAGTGGCATGCGTTACCTTGTTCCTTATGATCGCTGGAAATTTCTCACAGATTTTTTGCCAATCGCCGGGCAAAGCCCATGAATGTGGGCTTTTCGAGTAGAACAACAGATGCTCATACTCGTGGACAATTCGCACTGAAAAATGGGTCAAGATATACCAAGTTAGCATACAACCGGTTGTCTTGTACTATTTACCAGCGTCAGCATTCGATCCATCACTCTTGGTACGATTGGCTTCTGGCGTCGAGTCTTTGCGTGAGAAGTGACTCCTTCGGGAACGGGCTAGACCGTTGCTAAGTGATGCCGATGAAGCTGGACGAAATAAATCTCAAATTATCACTTGTGACTAAAAATAATCAAAAAAGGGACGCACCATCTACAAAGACATCGTCGTCGCCTTCGTTCATTGTGTTTGAAATCTGCCCGGCCATGTAATTCAGTCCGATGCCACTGTCCGCCAATGGGGGTGCCATCTGAAGGGGCGTTCCCATCATGAATTGCGGTTGACCCATTGGAGTACTTGGAGTAGAAATCGGACTCACAATTGACCCGTCGAAGGCGGCACCAGCCTCCACGGACGCCAGAAACTCATTGCTGCTGAAATAGTCATCCAATACCAGCTTGGCTACCTGCGGATTTACACAATTGGTTTCTTACAAGTTGCGCACTTGTCGATTGAGACTACTTACTCTGACCAGATCACAGCAGTCGCCGGTTATTTTAATTAAATGCTGACCCACATTGACCGTGTACTTATATTCGCCAAGCGAAGCGTCATTTGTTGAGAACGAGTGCAACAATGCCTGCTGATTGTTGCGCATCGTTTTGTTCGTTGGTGTTGATGCCATCAAGTTTTGATTATTGACCGAACCGGCATTAAAATTTCCTGTCGATGTTGAGTTAAGACTCAATCGATTCGCAATATTATGACCACCGCCGCCACCACCACCAGTCCTCGGCTGTGCCTCATCCGAAGCGGATGAAGCTAGAGAACTGCATGAACCTCCAGCACCGCCACTGTGTCCGCCACCCATCGACGGGTCCAAACGAACTGGCGAAGCGTTTCTACGAATTGTATCTTCGATAAGTTGCTTAGCGTAGCTGTAAGAAAATAAATCATTAACTTTTCCACTCAAGATGCAGGAAGACTTACTTAATTTTCTCCTCGCTTGGTCCAGTTATCTGCACCAACCTCTCTTTGGCTCCGGGATTTACTAAATTTGATTGTGAAAACAAAGGAAAGGTTACAAGGTCTCTGCGGCATTGTTGTCATGGTTTACGTGCACACATGAACATAATGAGTAAAGCTCGCGAATAGTTATGTGAACCATTTACGTTTGAGGTATGGGACAGTATGAGTTATGAAAATGTTTGTTAAAGGATGCGGGTTGGTGCGGATGGTTTTTTTTTTGTGATTTACAAGACATGCTTCTCTCAAGGCCACAACATCAATTACATGCTGGATCACAGTGGGTTAAAAATTAAATACAAATATGAGATGCAACTGTATAGCCCTCAATTGTCAATGCTTTTCGGGTGAGCACTGCTCAATCTTTTAAGCAGAATCAACATTGTTAAATACACCTAAAAGTATGTCAGGAGTTTCTGTTAGATGTTAAGGGTCTAGTCGTTCTCAAAACTCATTTAGCATTTTATCAAATACTCAGCACATTTGATAAAATCCAACGAATGAAAGGCAACCCATCGCGGTATATGAATTCGCTGTAATTTGTCTAAACGCACTCAAAACAGACCGTGGTGAGAGGTTAAGATCGATGCCCCTTGCGAAAGGAATTCCTGGAGTTGTAAGCGACTGATAGGATGCTTTTCTATGAGTAATTTAGCCACCGTTTACTTGTAGCTCATGTCTGAGCCGACGCGATTTGCCTGCTCTGAAATATGAATCAACAGTATATCTTTCTTCAGCTATCTGCTGAAGCGCAAATTGTTTTCAATGCGACTATTTATGCCACGTAAAACACGAAATCGTAATCCTGCAAGTACGGGCTATCCACTTTACGCCCTTTCTATAGTCTAATCAATATTTTAATGACAAATCACCACAATGTTTATTTATTTTCTATTTTTACTCGCTCTCTTCCCAGTTGCTCAGATTACAAAATTCTATTAACCGAAAACCGAAGAACCCAATTACATATTAAGGTTTTTTTCCACTGCGCCCCCTCTCGCGAACGTCTGACAAACATCCGAGAGTAAAACTGTCATGAAAGAGCTTCTCAATTAGCCGTTTGGAACCGGCGTAAAATTGTAGATCCCTTCCATTCGTCCCAAAAATTGAAAACTCACACAAAACGAATGGTTTCGAGAAGCTAGGCCGCGCAAAAATATTTATTTTATATTTTATTAACCGAAAAGGAGTACACAAAATAATAAAAACCGGTGCGATGCGGACATTTTTACCGATTGCATGAGCACATACAATAACAAAATTAAAACATGATTAACAAAAAAGATCTGTTTAGATGTTGATGATCGAGGGTTAAATATAATGCGGTTATGGGTTGGTTGCAAACAAAAGCAAAATGCTCACACACGCCCACATTTGATGAATGTGTTCTAGGTTTTGATTTTCTGTTAGCAGTATGATTTCTTTACCTCTTTGGAAAGATATTATCGTTTCACTTAACTCCTCAATCATATGGACTCGTCTTCCCTTAATGCCCATAACTTAATGGGAACACGAAGAAAGAAAACGTAAATCGAAATCATAATTCAGTAGGTTTTGGTCACTAAAAATATATTGAAAGGAATTTGCAGGCGCTCTGTAACACTCACCTTTGCCAGAATCAGCGTTTCGGATGACGACCTCATCTTTGCAATAAGTTTTGCCAGGTATCTTTGTCGGTTTGGGAAATTTACCCGAATTGCGGATGATTTCGCCGGGGCCAAGGAGCTGCGTCTGCTGAAGTCGAGCTGTATTAACTCCGCCCATTGTGGGGGAGGTGCTTAAATACTCTGCTGATTGATCAACAACTGTGTGATTTGCATGTTCAGGCTGTGAAATAATAATTAGAGATAAAAAATCAATTGCCCTGCAGTGTGTGACAAAACTCACCTCAACATTAGTTGCTTTGCTTTTGTAATACGAATTGAAGCCAGTGTCCTCCCAACCTTTGGCTCGCAATTCAATCAGTTCGAGTAGATTCAGTCTGGTCATGATATTGAGTCTCTCATCTTGTGATGCATTTCGAAACACAACGAATGCTCTGTCGAGCGTGTCCTTGGAAACATTTTCCAACTGCGGTCCGTGCACCCGTAGGTTCTGCACAAGCGACACCATTGGCTCGGGATTGTTTATTCCCGACGCCAGATTCAAGGCAACATTTTCAATCAGCTGAATGAGTTCTTCGATGAGCATGAAATTGTTTTTCAAATTCGATCTCGATTGAGATTTGAGCGGACGTGGTGCCTCCAAGTTTTTTGCTGTTCGTCCGACGTGAGCCATTGCTTTTGATGAGTTTTCTTCTGTTTTGGATTTAGCTACCTTTGATTTGTGTATGGATGTGTGTGTTGAAAATAAGTTTTCTTTGAAACGAAACCAGATGAAGATGTTCAAGTTACGTAGGTTTTTCTTTTTATTTGGTTGGAAATAAAAAAAAAATTGTTTGAAGCGAAGATCTCTTCGAATTAAAGACAAATCACTTTTGTTCGCACCTCCCCCTGTAATTAGACAGAGAATGATTGAATTTAAAATATTGTTGTAATAATTAGTGACACGTTATCGTTGTTTCGTCGGTTCGAAAGAAATAATACACAAGTTCTAGTTTATTAATATATCGAGTGTATGGGAAGCCGTACAACTATCGCAGAGAAGAATGTGTGCAAGTGGAACAAGATGCAATTTCCTCCCCTTGGTGCGCAAAAATCAATACTAGAGCAAGGGTGTAGAGCTCTTGTTTTCTTTGCCGTTCATTACGTCGTGGGTGCAGGAAATAATGATGAAAATACAAATTAGTACGGCAGGTGAGTACATGCGGGCGACCAAGAAGTGGATTCAAGTACTTAGCGCGTTTACCTTATCTTTTGGATGTTATTTGCATAGTGAGATAATATTGATAGCAGAGCACGACTACAAGTGTGTTTGCATAAGTTTAGCGGTGTGTAAAGATACACGACAAGTGACAGCTTTGCTTTGGGCCACACATATTGGTACGCTGTTTTGAACCAGATAGCAGCGGTTTACAAACGCAGTCCCAAGGGCAGAGCGCATTACACAGATGGAGCATAGGTACTTTCCATTTTGTTGTTACAATTTGGGTGTTTTTGTTTGCAATTCTATTCACTGTCAAACGAGACCCGAGTTCAAGAAACCATCAGCGACAAGAATAACCTATTTGCGGTTTGTTTTTCCCCCCATGATAAAATTCAGGGGTATAGTTTGGCATGAGCCATTTTCTTAAATCTAAAATGTTTGTCTTTTCCATACTTGTACTTGATAATTTCTTTTTAAATGCGATTTTTGCCTCGTATCGTCGGTGAATTGAACGCATACTTAGTC
The DNA here is from genome assembly GCA_936431705.1 of Cheilosia pagana. Taxonomy (NCBI): domain Eukaryota; kingdom Metazoa; phylum Arthropoda; class Insecta; order Diptera; family Syrphidae; genus Cheilosia; species Cheilosia pagana. Next base: position 50,237,816 of record OW386170.1, on the reverse strand, counting down.
AGTCATTACTTCTAACTAGTGGAACGCGTGTTTACATCTTATTAATCAAATTACTGCATTTCCATCTCCATCTTTCAATCTCAAAACTATGATTATACATAATGCTGTCATTATTTCAAGACATTAAATATTAGAAAAATCAAACAAATTACGAAATATGTACATAACAGACGACGGTTTTTGTTTATCTAATTGAGATGATGACAAATCTTCAAGAATTTACAATTCAATTTCCATTTAAGGGGAAAACTCCATACACATGCAGACAAACAGATCAAAGCAATGGAATCTATCTACAGTAGGTACATGGAATTACTTCATTTAATTAACATTTCCTCATACCAAACACACACTCTTCTCGCTTTCGATTTGACAAATCATTTATAATAATTAAGAAGTCTGTGCGGCTCATAATGGTAACTAGGTATGCAACTCGTCATTAGGCAAACGCCGAAACGACAGGTTCAATGGGCAACCTTAAAAACCACTGACGAACGACTATTGCTCGTTTCGTTGCGCGGCACTTTTTACCACTTCGGCAGCAGCAGGAATACTAATTAGCTTTTCGCCAAATAAGTCCATCTGTTGTTATCTTCTTATTCTGAATGCAATGACTCTATCTAGCTTTCCAAATTTTTATATTTTCCCATTCTAATTGCCATCAAGGCACAAGATATAGAAATATTGCATTTCTTCGGACGTGGTTGTAAAAATGATGGCATTATTTCCGCCCGGAAGAAAGAATGCGTTAATGAAAGCAGAATAATGCACTTGTAACGGCCATGTAATACAACAAACACTGACAATAACCAAAACACAAACAAATAACCTTCAAATTTCGATAAATTATAAATAATTGAATTTTCCAATCGCACAAGTAGTAAACCATAACCAAACTCTGAATTGTGTCAAAAAATCAAAATCAAAACTTCCAAAATTGATGATGGGCTTTGAGTGTGCTATGTGCTTCCACCGCCACCCACCCACTTGTAGGTTTGTCTCTTTCGCAACAATTTGAATCATATGACGAGAATAGAAACAAAAGACTACTGATTCACAGCATACAATAGGAAAATTCTGTCAGATTGAAACTTCGTCGCAACACAAAAATGCATTTTTGATACATTCCGAGAGAATGGTTGGCAGAAACTTGATCACAATTCAAAAGTGCACACACTTAAATGCAATTATTTATGGTTTTTAGGAATTCTATTGCGTTTTTGAAGGCGTACTTACCTAAAATTTTCACAGTCCGTCAGCAAGAAAACTTTTTACTTTTCGTATGGATGGAACATCCATCCAAAGCAGAGATGGAAAAACTACAGGGTGATTCAAAGCCAAGTGTCATCCCTGATATAAAACTCTACAACAGTTTGACCTGTTGAAAGTTTTTTTTATTTTGTTATTCAAATTTGGTACAGTAAGTGAGGAAAGTATTATAAAATTGTAAATCTGTTTAAAAACAACGGGTAGTGAAGAAATCAGGAACAAACATTTCTTCGAAATTCTGGCTTCGAAAGTTTAACAGAAGTCGAACAGTATTATTAATTATTTACGTAGAACGTCAACTGGGTAGAATTGGCATACAAATTGGCGAGATGTCAACTAGATACCAACTTAAATTGGCAACAAGGGTATCGCTTTGGGTTTATAACAAAAAATGCTTATTAAGTTATTTAGAGCAATTTGTTTTTACTTATGTCAATCTTTATGTGCATGCTATGAGCATTTGTTCTTCTGGGTGCGCCATCGCGTCCTATTATTAGGTAGAAAAGTTACAAAACTCCGTAGCTTGTTAGGTTGTGCAATGTTCTCCTGCTTGTATTGGCCGTTCTTCAGGGCCGAATTTAGAGGTTTGGATGCCCTGGGGCAACAAATGAGTGTAGGCCCCCTGGCTTATTACCTATGTTCCAAATTATGAATTTTATTTTAATGCTTCAATAATTTATTGCTGAACCAAATAAATTATTGTCTTAACGAACATATCTACATAAATACAGACAAAACCAAGAGTTGAATCCTTGATGATTTCGCTGAAATTCATTTCTCGTAGTGAATCGCTTTCAATGCTGAGTAGGGATAGCTTTGATAGACGGTTTTTTTCCGTTGTAGTTCGAGCCTTTTTCTATAGTTATCATTTCAATGATTCTAATGCACGTAGGTATGTCAGATTCAAGAATGATTTTCGAGTCCTTTAACATCTTGTTTGTAGGTACCATCGAATTGCTCCAAGATGAGTTTCCAAAAGATAGCAAATAGAGCGATTTTGAGACAACTCATCTTTTGCAAATGGTGCGATGCTTCGTTCCTCACGATATCGTTTTTGCTCCTTATCAGAAGATGTGCTGTTCTCCTTTTTTTTTAAAATAGTGATTGACAATGGCTTTCGAAACTTCAGCCGACAAGACTAACGAGTGTCCGCTTTTTTTCTGCGATAATTTTTCAGTCAGAATTTGGTATCGTTCTGTACTTTCTGTGAAATTCTGATCGAAATCAAAGATTTCAACAGCCAATTGACAAGAGTTAGCAGCTAAAGTCGAGAGACTGACCACTACATGGTAAAAACGCCGATAAATGAGTTTTCTCCAAAATAACAGCCTGCATTCGTAGTTGGAGGAAAGCAAAGCCAGAATCGATTGACGGTTTTCGATTTTTATTGTGGCGCTGGCGTGTAAACATTTTCTTTGAACGTTTCCGAACAAAGTTGGAAATATCTCGCGAATGATCTTGAAGAACTAAATTCTGCAGAGTTGGCCCGGGGTTGTAGCCCCGCCTCCCCTCCCCTAAATCCGGCACTGCCTTTCTGTACAACCATATGAAAAAAGGTGTAGCGCTCTTCATAGATAAGGCATTTCTACTCTTGAAACGCAGAGAACAGGGGTATAATACAAAACAAAAGAAATTATCAAAACCACTTTATTTAAATTTGTATGTTTCTTTGTAATAAACAACGAGATCCTTCTTGATCGAGATACTAAACCGCAATGCCTCATATCGATATGAATATCCTTTCTCTATTCCCCTATCCTCGTCATTACCATATATTTGTCTCATTCGCAATTACTTGTCTCGTTCCAGCGCTACAGGTAGCAGCATGTAACTTGATACAATCGAGTTCAGTCGATACAATCGAGCTCTGGCAGCACTTAATTTGTTTCAATCGATTGTCCTAAACCGAATATCCTCGATCGAAACAAATTAGGTGCTGCCAGAGTTCGATTGTATCGACTGAATCCGATTGTATCAAGTTACGTGCTGTCACCCCAGTAATTTTTTTTTTTCTTGCAGCTCATACTTAGTCACTGAACAGGTGGACTACTATGTAATTCGAAAGTAGAATCGGACCTATTTTCGAATAGAATCGAAAGTAGAATCGAATTGCATAGTAGGCCCCAGACCAAATTAGTCCTGTGGCATAATAATATTACCAAAACTGCAGTAGAGGTAAATTTTGACATATTCAGCTTTTATTATTACGAGTTTCGCCCTAGAATTTACGTTAATTAACAGTGCATAAGGGACATTTTTTCGAAATCAACAATTTTTCGCCCGGAACTCATAATAAGCGAAAAGTGAAATGTAAATTTTTCGGGTGGAATATGCAACTTGAAGATGTAAAGAGAAGATTGCGCCCGTTTTATTCAGAGTTCTGCATATCTGAAGAATAGAGCAGGTAATAAAAAACGTCCTCTTTTAGCATCACATTAATATTTATTGGTTTTCGCAAAAGTTTCAGCTTATCTACATATATATATATATAGTAAATATTTTACAATTTAATTTAAAAACATTTGTTAACAATATCATTTCAAAAAAAAATCCTCCTCTTAAGTTTTTCTTGTTAATATTGGAAAATAAACTTTCAACATCTTAATCGATAGTTTTGTATTTTATTTGTAAAAATTATAGAAAATATATATTTTGTGTATAGAATGTATAAAACTAAAAAAGCAATGTAACAACAAAACAAATATAAAGTATACCATATACGTCAGAATAGTAAAACTTTCCTTCAAAAAAAATTATAATAATATGGAACTTAACATTATGAAACAAACAATACGAATGATTTAGATTCCGCCTACCTAATGTCAATTAAAGAAGTTTTATAACCCAATCAAACGAAATAACATAGCTATATATACTCTTTGATATGATTTGATTTTCTTTAACGGACGATATAATCATTAAGGTATTCCTTTTCTCCAATACTTTATAGTTCATATCTTATTTAGTAATAATATTTAAATTTTTTCTAGGTGGCAAACAGGTGGATAGGACTCGGAAAACTATTTCTATATAAATGGTCTAAATGATTGGTTTTCTGTAGTAGTTAATTATCCAAGAGTGGCTCCTGGTCACTACTATAGAGATCTTCTCCGTGTCGTGCCCGATTTGCGTCGCGACCAATTTTACTAAAAAAACAAATTCTATGAAGGGGCAAGCACTTACGGGTGATGAAAGCTTAAGTTAACCTATTGTATTCGATCCTTTGACGGGGTGACATGTTGAGATTGCCTTTGGTTTTTTTGTCATAGCCCCAGATAACACATGTAGCTATCAGGGCAACTGCAATGAAGAATATGGCGGTGTGAATAAGTTGTGACAATCATTGACTGAAGAGTTGTGTACTTACGTGTAAGCCATCCAATGAAGAATAGTTGCAGCCAAAGGAATTTTCCATCGCTTTTGTCGACAATCATGCCAGACAGAATGGAGACAACAGCCAAGCCGAGGTTCTGAACGGATTGACAGCTAAATGGGAGAAAAAGTTGCACATTATTATTTGTTAACATGGTTGGAATTGGATTTGTAGAGACATTAAAAAAAAGGCGGCAAAGAAAAGGAGCAAACTTTGAAACACACGATAATTAAAACGACATCTGCATGCATTTGTCCTAATAGAGGACCAAAATAAAATACACTCATCTCAGAAGGTCATACAGACACATAGGACGACGTGAAATGTAAAACTTTTTAACGATCGCATTAGTTGCTGGGTAAAGTCTTGATTCTTGCCTTTGTTACAGTGAAAATAAAGGGAAACGTGGAAGGCGTGGTAGGTATCATGACATAATGCACTTCAGATTCAGCTTCTGTTTCATGAGTGCTCGCACTCCACACCTGCGGCCTTTGAGCCACTTAAATCCAACATATTAAGGTGCTGGTGACCCGTAAGGACGTCTGCAATATATTCTCACTAGTGATATTGATAGCAGGAACATCACAGTCTAAAACAAGTCAGTTTAACCTGTTTACAGCTCTAAAACAAGCCAGTTTTACCTGTTTACAGCTCTAAAACGAAGATCATGTCATCGGAAATTATGCAAGCTTTTATATTCCGTAAACTGGAAACCCAGAGAGGACTTCTACACGAATGCATAGAGTTCTGAAGTGGTTGCACTGTCTAAGAGGTCGTAAAGGAACTAAACAAGACCTTATAACCACCACAGACGCAAATACTTCGCCACCTCCAAACAACATGGCAATTAGAATGCCTTAAGAACAGTCTAGCTTGTCATTAACGACTGTTTCTTGCTTTAGTAGTCAAGTTCTTCGAAAAGTGCCAACCAATATGTGTGAACAGAACGGGCAGTAGCAACCACGCTACTGACTCTTTGACTCTTTGGTCAAACTGGCAAGAAAGTCAAGTCAAGTTTCCTAGTAGTTTCTCTTCTTGTTGTCTACATGCATATGACCATCAAGTGAAGCAAAAAAAAATATGAAGTTGCACTTAATAAGAAAATTTATGTAGCTGGAGACTTTTGGCAAAAGTTCCTCAGCCACACCTTAAATACCTGCTTGCGAACCCTGTTAACCCTTAAACCAAATACAGATTGTTAATGTGTTACTTATCAAACCCCGTGAATATTGGTTAGTTCGGATCAGACACAAAGTATCGTTTATAACTTACAATCCATAGGCTGTTCCCAGTTGGTACTCCGGAATGATGAGAGCGATTAGTGGCCACAGGCTTGCAGCCAACATAGAGTAAGACAATCCCATTAGAATCATGCCAACGTACGGATTCAAATAGGTAAATGCCAGCAAGGAATGTGCACCAATAGTTGAGACTGTAGCCAAAAATATCCAAGCGACATTACGTCCAGTCTTGTCAATTATAAAACCAAACACAGGACTGGCTATTGCCGATATCAGATATACAATGGAATTGACACTGTTTGCCTGCGCCGGAGTAAATGCGTACTTTTCAATAAAGAAGACTCTGCAAAGAGGGCGAATGTTTTATAAAAAGTTCATCATTCGAATGCATTCCATTCAACTTACTTGCCCAGTGCAATGAATGGGAAAATCGCAACGTAATATGCTACACAAATGACCGACACCATCCAGAAAGATACTTTGAATGTCAAGACATCTGATAATTTGGCTATTTCGCCCGAAGGATTATTGTTTCGATGTAGAATCCTCTCCGCCCGTTTGTCCATCCAACCTGGAAAGTTATTGCATTATTTACACAATCAAGTGGATGTGTTTGAGGAAACCAACCTAATATCAGGGCGCATATAAACGACATCACACATGTTAGGCCTGCAAGCAGCAACACCACTCCCACTGCTGTATGGCCTTTGTAAAACTCGGACACGTAGTTGTAGATCGGTTCCATGACCAGAAAGTTCACGGTGCTGCCGACACGCGCAAATGACAACTGCAGCCCAAAGACCATGTTAAGCTCTTTTCCTTTGAACCACAGAACTGCGTAGTTGTTCTGCGCTACGGCCAATGATTCGGCGCCAATTCCGAACACAAAACGTCCCACGATCATCATCCAAAATGTGTTCAAAAGTCCTCCCACGGAGAACACCAGTTGTCCGATGAGCAGAATAAAAAGGTAGATGATTGTTCCCAACCGGATGCCAAATACACGATCAATCAGAAATCCTCCGATAAAGCACAGGACAACATTGGGCCACGAGTAGATGGAGTACAGCATGGTGAATTCGGTTGTAGTGAGATTCAGTTCATGTTTGAAGGCATCTTGGAGTGCGCCCGGATTGTCGTAACAGAAGTACGATCCTGAAAGAGAAGCAAATGTATTCAATTGACAGTTTTTGTTGTAGCTTATCAGTCCCTCATGTCCCAAATTAGTTCCCTAAATTAAGATCTGTGAAGTGGGGAAAGGAAAACTTGGTGACATTTGACAAACAGAATACAGAGCGCGGGAGAAAGAGTTACAAACTAACTAATCACGTTTTGTATATGCAGTTTTTATTGTAATCATTCATGCAAAGCTTCCTATATCGGTCTCTACATGCTCTGAGCAGCGAGTCATTCATTTCATGTATAATTTCTAATCTGCTCTTAATGCATTTCCTAGGAAACATACGTGCACACGTACCCAACAAGAAAGGAGGCTACGTTAAAACTGCGCCCACAATCGTATCAAATGGACCCAGTACATGTGCACTGAACTTTCAAAACGTAATGTCAATTTCAAGCTGATTTTTGGAGGATTCAAACGCAAACAAATTCATTTATTTCTACTTTTACGGTCTTGCTTGTCAACTAGCCATGTGTGTGTATGTTTTATTTTAGCATCTCTATTTTTAGTAACACTTACAGCTGAAACGTCACGAACTTAAAAATACGTATACGACTTCTGACTTCTGAGAAGTGATTTCTCACAGCTATTATGACCGATAATTTGAATTACCATTCCATCACAAGGTAGAGAGTCCAGATTAAATGATTAGCATGCAATTAGTATCAGAATTGTTGTACTTATAATTCGGTTTCTGGACTTTCACAGTCAACGTTTTGTACACGAAGAGATGAGGGGACTAACATCCATTGGTGAGCATGAACACGAAACCCTTGGAATAGTAGCGCTTATGACAAGCGTTTTCGTTGCCTATTTGATGCTGGTTCATAGTTTCATGACAGAGGAGAATCTTCCTATTTTGTGCCTATAAAAGTAACTGCTCGTTATCTGTGAAAATGTTGGCTCATATTGCTGCAACTTAATAAACTGACCTTATTTAACACTTGAAGGGTTTTCTGGAGACCAAATCACCAAATCTACCATTAGTCATTTTCATTTAATGCGAATTGAAACTCTCCCGCAAAACAGTTTGCAAATACCTGGCTGTGCCGGGCAACCATCTCTTACTCCTATTGGTGGCGCCACGACCTGGTAGTGTTTCTGGGTGAACATGAGATCGTCAGAAAGCCAGGACAAAGTAAAGCGAGTTTTCAGATAAACCCTTTAGCATACTTCCGGATCTGAGCCAATCTGTTTGATAATACTGAGCCGCACAGATTTCTGATAGCCGACAAAGTACAATGACTCAGAGTGATCTCATTTCCATTCAAAAGAAATACGTTTCATTATCAAGGCTAAGCGATGGCGAATGAAAAAATTAACACAAAAAATATCTTCTGCAGAATGAACGTCGCACAGTCGCGTGCATTCAGCCTGATAAAAAAACCCATCTGACACAGCCAATGAAAGGTGATAAGCGAGACATAGCCAGCCAGGAAGATGCACCAATAAGTCAGCGCAAAATTAATTGACTGATTTATATGAATGTGAATAGCAGCAATTAATCAGTGTGCACTTACCGAAGCCGAGCAGGCACATAAATATCAGCGCAATAAACCGATGAAGGCCACTGGCTGGATTGCAGCACATAGATGCCCCACATCCAGTTGGCGCAGGATCCAACTCATTGTCTTGCTGTTGACGCGAAGGACTGCCAGCAATTGCTTCCGTTTGCTCCGACAGTTCGTCGTTCTCCACTATAGGCACTCTGTCGTTATTCCGCGGCATTTTCTACCCGTATGGCGTTCCCTTTGTCTTTTTAGCGACAACGATGATGGATGGTGGATTCAAACTTTGCCCGTTGCTGCTTCTCTTATCGGTTTCGAGAGATTTGTGCTTCTAGTTTGAACGCGGACGTTATTACTGTTAATCGAGGGTAGGAGTGGATGTGTATGGTGTGTGTGCTTGCGTGATAGGGATAAAATCACTAATCATACAATGCGACCCGCATTTGGAATAGACTCTACGTCAATCTGGAAAAGAAAACAAATCACAATTAATGCACAGGCGTAAGTAAGTATATAGAATGATTAGGGGCAGAACAATGAATTTTAAGTGTGCCGATGGCTATGACAAATCTGTTATTGAACGTCGAAACCCTACCTATCACGTTACATTTTGTTGATACCTAACACAATTGTGTTAGTTCAAAAAGAAGGCCACCGCCAATCGCCATATGATCAGCTTGAGTAATATTTGTTTCTAATTTTTGCAGCGTAATTAAAAATGAGGCGAACAGATAGATGCTAAATTATATACAAGTATACATCAAATAGTAGGAAGCGAGAGGTACACAAACAACACAGTACCAATTGGAGTAGGAAACATTGGGTGAAAGCGTTATCCGTGACGTCTGATGACCCACAGTCTTGTTGTTGGATTGTTTAACATTTATTTTACATCACCTCTCCGGGGATACGCTTAATTTTCCATTTCCTCCAGCACGGTAAATTAGTTTATATAATTACAATACCGCGAACACTATTTTTGATTGTTTATTATTGACATTAAATAGGATAGATGACAATAAATAGCAAAACCCACGATGTAGATAAAAACACACAAAGAAAAATGGAAGAGACAGATGTATGGAGTTGGCAAACAGTTTGTTACCCCTTTTTAGAGGACAAACATGTTTTGAAAACGATAAAAATTATTTACCAAATTCGTACGTCAGTTGATTAAAATAAGAATGTTATCAAAATACAAGTTATACGCCTCCAAATGGAAATTGAATTGTTGAATTCTCCCTGACGGACGAGAAATTTATAAAAACTATCGATACGCAAGCAACAACAAGGGAGATGAGTAAATTGTAGCTTGCGAGTTTGGAAATTCGTTGGAATGTGGAACTTGTTGACAGAGTGACAGCACACAGAACACACACAGCAATATAAATTTAAAATGAATGATGAACTGGAAGAAGAAATAGATTAGGAACTTGAATAGGGTGATGAAATACTAATGCGGACTCGATTGGGATTCTCACACATTATTTTTTGTTCTAGGTCACTTCTTATGTTCGATTGGTTTAAAAAATAGCAATCTTTTTTTCGGTTTCAGAGCACTTTGGCGAGTCAGAAGTTTAACCAGTGAATGGAGATTCCGTTAAAAGGTGTCGAAGGCTACGAGTTCTTCCACTATTATCATTAAAAATGGAATTATTTCAAGTAGGAAATTTGGAGGAGACTTTTGTGGAGTAATTTGATGCAGACAAAGAGGTAAAGTAGATCTTATTATAGAAAAATATTGGTCTCAAACTATAAACTGACATTTGCTCAACCGATATAACCTATAACATGACAGCGAACTGCGAATTGGCGAACTGCGAACAGACCAATTTAACTGTGTTTATGAATTGAAAATTACTATGGTAGAACAATAAAAGCATTATATTAAATTATTCTAACATACAATCTTAAAAAAATGAGTCTCAATTTAAAAATTGAAGAATTCTTTCCCTGAACTATCACACTTTGAATTTATTCGCATTACTCTAAGGACTTTTCATACGAAAGCCAATTGCAAACTGCAAACAAGCGAATATTCATTAATTCTGACATTTCATTCACATGAAAACTATTTATAGTCGCAATTCGCAGATAGCCCCGAACAAGTGATTTTGTGATCGCAACTGCATTATGTGGATTGCAATGCTGAAAAAGTTCATCCTGTCATTTCCCACCCTGTGAACATCTCTTTCCATTATTCCATTGGAAAAATGTTTTGTCATCAAAAATCAGCTGACAGTTGTGCTGTCAAGTGTCAGGCGTGAATTTTTTGTTTTCCACTTTTGTAGGAACAAGGCAAAGTTCATATTTTCAATTTTCATTCACAACTCAAACGTGTGTCCCCCAAGACGGGACATTAGTGTAAATAAATGCATAAAACAGTTAAAAACATCTCGAACTTAACAACACATTGAGCATAGTTTTGTAAAGTGTTAGCTGCAGTGATACATCCTACTTCAAATGGACATAATAAAGGTAAACAAAGAGCATCTATTGCGTAGCCATCGCATCAGGATTATGCGCTTCAAATTAAAAAATATTTATACAAGTCTGTTGCATATATCTAACACATTTTATTTATTTATTGCTTATAGAATATTTCCTATGGAATTTTACACGGCATCTATGATAGCATTAAAGGCATCGCACTTGTGTTTTATATAGATAGCCAAATTAATCGCCTAAATGAACTGAAGAACGCTGAAAAATCATCGCAACTTATGGGCGATTTTGCGTTGAATCCAGAAAGACTGTCATCAGCCACTGATGAGCGTAGAATAGGATCTAAAGCACCAGCAGGTGCCGGAAGCATTAAAAAGGGGTGAGTAATGACAAGTCCACTTGAAACTTGAATCCCACTGACTAATCTAATCTTGCAGCGAGTTAAAAATAGCGAAGCAAGTCTTCAAGTGTTGTGCTCTGAACGGTGGCTTTACATGGCTCAGTATAATTCTCTTCGAGAACCTCATTCTGCCCGGTCTCAAGTTCGTCCTTACGTGGTTCTACGGGGATAAGTCTGACGACCTACAATATCTGTGGGGATGGTTGCAATCTTTGCTGTCGATTCTCTTTGGCATGATGTGGGTTCTGCCGATATTTCTACTCAGCAAAGTAGTCAGCAGCTTGTGGTTTCAAGACATAGCCAATGCGGTATACAAGTTTCGCAAAGGCCGTCCGCAAATGATACCGAATATAAGCAAACTGATTGCAGACTTCTTGTTCAGCCTGCTGGTGCAGGCTCTGTTTCTGGTGCAAAGTATGCTGGTAAATCTGTTGCCCTTCAACTATCTGGGCAGGGTGTTGTGCTTTGTGCACCTTTGCTTGCTTTATTCGTTGTACTCCTTTGAGTACAAGTGGTTCAATATGGGATGGGAGCTGCACAAACGCCTCAGTTACATCGAATGCAATTGGCCATATTTCCTGGGATTCGGCATCCCGCTGACTGTTTTGACGAATTTAACAAACTCTGTGATCGTGAGGTAAGTTGGCCATTGCATTTTGTTTTAGTCTCTTTGTTTAATTTATCTTTTCTGTATTTTTTCGAGCAGCAGTTGCATATTTTCGATATTCTTCCCGCTGTTCATATTGAGCGGAAACGAGGCACAACCCGTCGTTGGAGCTAGGTAAGTTTGAAAGAAAATATTTACTCTGTCCCTCTGTCCCGCCGAGCCATTATAAAAATCTTGCGAAAAACATATTTATCTCTTTTGGGACTGATCCCTCACCGGAAAACAATGGCAGGTAGTTGGGAAAATGTTACGGCTGTAAAAGTGATTAGCGACCTTTTACAGCACGTCGCCCAATATTCAAAGAATTTTTATGGAGATGAGCGAAAACAAAAGATTTCTTCTTTTCGAGTTGTAAAGGGATCTACGGATACAATGAAAATAAGCTTATCCGCTATACCTCTCTTGCGCATGTCAAAGCAATAAAAGCAGACATGTTTTTTTTTTGTTAGGTAAAATATATATCTAACCTGGGTTTCCATTTACAGCGACATCCCTTTGCGACTGTTCTCGCCTGTGGTGGCTGTATCGAATTTGCTGTTCAATCGTTCGGTTCGCGTGAAAAAACCAATTACTGCCACGCCAATACACAAATCCCGACAGAATCCTCCCAGAAACACCCCAGAGCGTCGTGTCAGTAGCAGCAGCCGCAGTAGCAGCCGCCAGTCGACAACAAATGCGAGCAATCTACGAATGCGGTAGCAAGCTCAGGGCAGACAAATTTAATCGCTGACTTTAGATGACATACGCCACGCCTCGCCGATTTGTATATCCTGCTTCGCTTTTTCGTACGCGTGTAGTACGTCCGACTGTTTTATTTTTGTGTACATATATACTGGCAAGGAGCTTCGAACCAGTGTTTGATGGAAAACTCCCCATCAAGCGCTGATCAAATAACTTTTCCCGCTTTCGAAATAATGACAACAACCGTATTCTAAGTTCCAAGAGTTATATATTTTTTTCATAGTGTTAATCAAGGTGTTTTTTACTTCATAAAATAAACGATAAAACGAATGCGATTGTAGTTTTATTCCAACAGCTCGTCTGGGGGTTCCTCCTTCACTTCGGGGACCGTGTGATAGGCTGAGATGGTTATCAGTGTCTGAAGAGCATCATAACTCAGAGTTGGATCTTTGTCTTCAATAGCATAGCCTCCATCCACAATGAAACCCTTGAAGTTTTGCAGTTTCTTAAAGTTGGACTGGGATTGTAGAAGTGACATCACAGTGGGATTGCCGAGCCCGAAGAAACGTTCGCCCTGGGCACGCAGAGGGAAATTGGCGACATCAGAAACTCGGATTATAGTCTCCAGCAGACCCAGGTGGCAGATATTTGCGGATTCGCCGAAAAAGACGTGATCAAACTCAGCGTCGGGTATGATTTGGAACTGTGGAACACCCGAGTTGTTGAGTATCTTACAAGTGAAGACGCATTTCCGCTCGGGCTCCTTGGGATGGGAGTACACTCGCGTAGCTACATATCCCACTGGGTAGATCCAGTTTTCTGTATGGAAATTATTGCTTTCAGAGATAATTTCGCCAAGCGAGTGGAGAACGAATCCGCCAAGATTAATCGGGAAAATTGGCTTTCCCTGAGCGTCATAGGGAACTTTTTGAATGACAGTAGACTTCTTCGGGCCTGGAGTCTTCCCATTTGCCTTTTCCTTCGGCTTGGGAGAACTTGTCCCGTCCTCAAGTTTTATACGTTTCTTGGGCCCACGCTTTCCGGGAACACGAGGAACAGCTGGAACTGCTTCACCATTCTGTGTGGGGGTACCATCTTGGATCAGGCTATGCCCAATATCGTTTTCGTGTTTAATGAGGCGCTTGAGCAGGAATCGTCGTTCCTCCTTGCTGATTATAATATCCTCCTGAATTTGAGCGATTTGATCACAGAGCGCCGCGTTTTCCTATGTAGATTGTAGATTTGGGAAACATTTATTGTTGTGTATAAAAAGTTGCGCGGCTTGGTAAACTTACAAAGACATAATTCTTAATAACTCGCTTTATTTTCTTGTATTTTGTTTTGTATTTGAGGTTCATAACTCGAGCATATTGGTTGTTTTGATAATACATCGTTTTCGACATGGTTTTCTGTATAGATTTCACTAATTTTTGTTTTAAAATACCTACGACGAACGAAAATACATTTATTTTTATAATTTCTGCATTAATCGGTTGACGTTTTGTATTTATCTGTACAGCGGCTGCAAAAGTTTGTTTGGTGCAATCAGTGCTGTCGCTGTCGTGCGGTGGGTAATTAGATCTTAGGGAGTTTTTTTTATATTTTCTATGGTCAGTAGGACTTCGTACAGTGGTTGATTATGGAGGAGGTATATAATATAATACACGTCCACAATTAGTTATGCTGAAGTATTATATTCGACTTATTTTCCAACATAACCTGTGTTTCTTTCGTCCCTAACAGCGTCTCTATCAAGGATTGCCGAAAAAACGAACATCGAAGAATAAAATCATGAGTTGGCAACGCATCAATCTGGAAGTAAACTGTTCATGAGGTTTCAAGAGCAACGCCGCTCCTACGTCGCCGTCGCGGTAACTACTTGGAACAGTCCTTGCACTTGTAAGTCACCCATTTGTCATTTTCTGACAGCAAATATTTGCATTGAAAAACTTGAACAAAACACTTCTTTCTTTTGGCTTAAGATACGAATTTCAATCGAAAAAGAAAAGCAAACTAATTTATTTAAACGCATAATGCAATAAACACACCCTGCAGGCAGCATATATCTGACTATATAACACCATGGATTTAGAGGAAGAAGTGATCTCCAGTACAACAGTGGATGAGTATGCTGACGCAGAAGGAACAGATTTCTTCCAGGAAAATGAAGACAACAAGTATAGCATAATACAAGACATCCAAGCAGAACTTACATCGCAAGAACCGACATTAAAGCCTAATGGCAATGTAACTAAATCAGATTCGTTCTCCAGCGACAGGAGCAAAGAACTTGATGGGTCTTCAGATAATTTGAGTACAGCTACATCCTCCCACTCGGTTGCGGAAGAGGAAGTAGATTACCTTCATAACAGCGAGTGGCTATCGCAGAAGAAACATATTTTCATTCTTAGCGAAGCGGGTAAACCCATCTACTCGCTGCATGGCACAGAGGACAAGCTGGCCACTTTGTTCGGAGTGATTCAGGCGCTGGTTAGTTTTGTTCAGCATGGCCAGGATGCCATAACGTCGATTCACGCCGAAGGTATAAAGTTTGTGTTTGTCGTTCGAAACTCGCTGATTCTTGTGGCCGCCTCGAGAAGCAATATGAGTGTGCAGCAACTGCAAATGCAACTAACGTGAGTTTAAATTTTGGTAGTTGCTTTCGGGTATAAATATATCATTTCATTTCAGTGATGTGTACAATCAAATTCTTTCCACTTTGACATACTCGCACATGACAAAAATCTTTGAGAAACGGAAGAATTTCGACCTACGGCGACTTTTGGCTGGCAGCGAAAGATTGATTTTCCACCTACTGGCCAATGACAGCAGCAATAAGAAAAGTAACTTAAAGCAGAAATCGTTTGTCTCTATTCTCATTTGGAATGTTTTTTTTGCAGTAACAAACAACGTGTTCACCTTTCTGACGAACACAATTCGTGTGATGCCTCTTACCACGACAGTAAGGGGTAACATAACCAGCGCCATTCAGAGTAATTGCTCCAAGATCAAGAATCTGGTATTTGCCGTTCTGATAGCTAATAACAAATTGATTGCATTGGTCCGAATGAAGAAGTATTCCATCCATCCCGCTGATTTACGGTAAGGATCACATGTTCATCTGTCCATAAGCAAACAGCGAATGCATAAAATGAATGATGTCACTCGATTTGAATGCCGTTTGCTTTGAGCCTGTTTGCAACTCACAGGGTGAAGTGTATTTTGTTTGGTTGTAGCAATTTCTCGTTTGAAATCAAACAGATCCGGTATTTTCCCGAACAAATGCGGAAACCTTCGCTTTTTTTCGGGGTTATTATTATTTTGTCTCACATTAAAAATTAACAATGAATGTGTTATGCAATGACAGTAACAACGAACTCTTTAACGGCATATTTTCAGATTAATTTTCAACCTTATCGAATGCTCGGAGAGCTTCAAGACCGTCGAGAATTGGATGCCCATCTGCTTACCTAAATTCGATATGAACGGCTACCTGCACGCCCACGTTTCGTACTTATCGGACGATTGTCAAGCATGCCTGCTACTACTCTCCGTCGATCGTGATGTATTCTTCACTCTTTCGGACGCGAAGAAGAAAATCACAGAGAAACTTCGCCGCACGCATTGCTTAGAAGCTATTAACGAACAGATCAACAAAGTTCCACAACTAGATACCAAGCTTAATTTAACCGCAATCGGTATTCCAGACCTACGACATTTCCTATACAAACCGAGGTCGTCAACGCATCAGTTGTTGTGTTCTGAAATCAATCCTCCATACACCACACTCGCCGAGTTCGAACGACTGGAAGCTATCTACTGTGACCTGCACCATCGTATTCACAATGCCAGTCGACCGCTGAAACTGATCTACGAAGTGAAAGAGAAAGAAGTCGTTCTGGCATGGGTGACAGCGGCCTCAGAACTATATGCAGTCTTCGAACCAATGGTCGACAAGGGTCTAGTCATAAAGTATGTTGACAAACTAATCAAGTGGATCGACAAGGAGCATGACGTGTTCTTTATACGCAACCATCCGACATTCTGATCGCCGTTGGTCTGGTGTTAGCAAGGAGACGTGTGAAACAAATATGTGATGATGCTCCCAACGTTGCGACGTACGAATGTGTAGCTGTTCTGTTATTAAAATCACCTAGGCAATTACAAAATAACTGATTATTTTTTTACTTCAATGTGTAGTTGAGTGAAATTATGTAAAAGACTATGATTACGGGCGTCTATTATCTTTGTTCTCTATTAATAAGCATAATTATTAATATTAGTATTAAGGTCAAGCTAAAGTAGGTGTGCATAATGAACAATGAAGCAAAATGTTCCAGGCTAATGTTGTTTTATTTAAATATAATAAAGAAAATAAGCAATGCGAAACGATTTTTCGAGTTTTACCATCGATGAGAAGTTCCAAATATTTCCAGCAATGGTCTCTCGCTCATATTCTCGAATACAGATGAAAAAATATCAATTGAGGTAGGTATAGAGAAGTTTAAACAAAGTATGATTTCCAAACACACAATGGCAATGCTTAAAAACGCTTAACAATAATTGTGGGTAGGTAGGTCGGGAAATAAACAAACTGACTTCAGAAATTAGTCGGGTTCTAAGCTTTGATTCTACTTATACTCCTTGTCAATGCTAGAAAAGAACATCAATAAGAAAGAAAAGGAAAATTGCTTCCTTATACAATGGATCGCTGTTTTAGTTGGATGCACCAATGCACGCCACGTACCTATGCTGACAAGGTTAGGTTAGGTTAGGTTGAGTAGGGTGTGAGTTCGTCACAAGGACCATACACCATAATGGGCCCATCCCCATCCCTATAGGAACCTTCACGGTGAAAAACCTATACCGATTCGCCCAAGCACTTAATTTCTCTGCAGAACCTAAAGACGGTTTCAATTGTGTTTGCGAAACCAACTTCCTCCAAATGTTCCAAGAAGTACCTTCCAAGGTATTTCCTTCTCTTCCGAGCTATAGCCTGACATTCGCAGAGAATATGAGTAACATCTTCTGCGATATGTCCTCACAATACTTGCATGCATCCGTACTTATCAAGCCTAATCTCCTGGCATGTTTCCTCAAAAGACAATGCCCCGATAGTATTCCTATTGATCTACTTAGCTTTAACGATTCTAGGGATTTTTTCCGATCTAACTTTACCACAGGGCCTTTGAGACCCTGTGCCCTTCTATATGTAACCATCTTAGATCTGCCCTGTTCCTGGTATTTTCAAGAAGCATTCTTTTGACCACGGCCAATGGTGGTCTTTTGCCCTCGATTGTATCATTCCAGCTCCGTTTTTGGCCAGACCGTCGGCCATTTCGTTGACTTAAATATCATAGTGTCCATTCACCCAACACAATCTGACATGGTTCTGTAGTGCTCTGAGCATTATGCGGCAGCTCCTAACTAGTTCAGATTTGATGACGTAAGACTCTAGTGCCTTTAGCGCAGCCTGACTGTCAATGAAGATGGCGATATTCTTGTTATGGATATTGATCGCATTTTAAGTAGTTCCGCAGCTTTGAGTACGGCCAGAATCTCTGCTTGGAACACACTGCATGTGTCCAGAAGTTTCTTTGAAACGTGTAGATCTATATCTCTAGAGAATATACCTTACCCTGTACCATCTTTGGTTTTGGAACCATCCGTATAGATTGAAATTTAATTTTAACTTGAAACTTTATTCATTTGCCAATCCTCTCTGTCAGGGTATACTACATGATCATGAATGCCTCACGTGCAGCTGTGGGCGTGGTGCGTTGAGCACCAGTGATGGCAGTGCAGGCTGTTCTTTGTACTCTGGTCAACAAATCCCGTATATTTCTTCTAATTGTGGCCTTCCAACAAAAATGAGTTAGTTTGGGTCTGACTACCATGATATATATCCAGTGCATCATTGTTGGTCGCAATCCCCACATTTTTCCCTATGTCCTCTTGCAAATGAAGAGAGCATTGTAAGCCTTACGAACTCTTTCCTGAACATTCAGTTTCCAATTCAATTTTCTATCCAGAACTATGCCAAGATATCTTGCGCTGTCCGAAAGGGAGAGCGCGACTCTACCGAGCTTGGGTAGTTCGAAGGGTGTTATCTTGTATTTTTCACTAAAAAGTACTTGTTCCGTCCATCTTCTGAGGGCCGTTTCCATCGTTTCCTTCAATGTTTTCGGGAATTTACCTTGAACAAGAAGCGCCACGTCATCCGCGTAAGCAGATACTCTAAACCCTGCGTTGTTAAGTTCTTTAAGGGCCATTTGCTGATACGACTCATAGCGAATTAAGTGCCACATAAACTCTTATGTGACAGTTTATGCTCTACAAAAAGTAGCCCATAAGAATTTAAGTAGAACTTAAATCGTAAAGAGTCGTATGAGCAAACGGCCCTAAGTATCGTCTATGACCAGAACCCAGAGGAGGGAAGAGATAACTCCTCCCTGGGGGTGCCTCTAGTGACCGATTTTCTCTTTGAACCTATGCTGACAAAATATACATGCAAATTCTTAGAATAATAAGGGAACAAAAAAGATAAGATCTGCGTCGGCTTCTTCATAACCTATAACCCTTCTTTCTATCTATCAACACGCTTTTATCTAGCTGTGAGCGCAAGTTGCGCATAGCTTGTTCCTACCTTTTTATACGTTTGTTGATATAAACGTCCACCATTTTGTAAGCAATGCTGGCAACATCCTTTTATTTCAAGTTAAACGCCAAATCTAGTTTTATCTAATTTATCTCGTTGCCAAATTTTTAACGAACTGCGTTAGCAGACAAAATTGTTACACATACGCCCCCGTGTATCAACAGTTTATGTCATAAAACTGAATTAAACCAACACTCAAGCTGCGAACATCCCTGTTAACAGAACAAAGCGCATGACCAACATATGGCGGCGAACGAAAAGCAATGTGCAGAATCGCAGAACAAGCTCCACGACAAATTGAATAACATTTTCTCCCCTCCAGCAGTGGTTGCTCACAGTTGTAAACAACAACTCACTATATTTAATTTCGAACAGAAATATAATTTGTATAAAAGTTAAAACTATAAATGTCCGTGGGACCGATTTTGCCACAAGGAACTATCTACTCTCGCTACAATCAATGAGTATGTATCGCACGTCTCCCCGAGAAACTCATTCATGTGCAAATAATAGGCAACACACACACCTTCAACCTGATTAACGCTCTCATCATGCCTCCCGTCATCGTCGTCGTATACCTACAGCCAGATCCAATACTATTTCTAGCACCAGGATGTTCGGTTTCGGTTCCTTTTCCTATACTGCTTCTGGGCTAACTAGTTCGCAGAGCTCTCTCACGCAATCGAATCAGTTGAGCTACAAATTTTATAGCGTGCGGTACGGAATGCGGCAAATTCAAGTGAAATTTTAGCAAGATAATTTATCACAGTATCCTTTTTTTTTTACCGAAGGAAAATATAGAAAATTCAAACGAATTTACTTGAACCTGTGCGAATTGGAAAATTCAAAATAAAGAAAGTTACAAGTGATGTGAAAAACAAGTGTTTGGTGACGAAAAAAAAAAACCATTGAAAACCGATAGGGATAATTTTATTCCAACCGGAAGAAGTGTGGTTCCTCTCACCCTGCTAGACATACCATTAGCAAAGCATCCCCATTTCAACCATGATGTTCATCAGCAAAATAAGAAAAACGATTCGGATACATGCTTAAAGGATATACAGCGGAAGACTTGTTCGAAGGCAAAAATTGTGTCATCCTTAAAGTTAGGTTAGTCAGTCGATATAACGATATTATACAGAATTTTGTATTTCTTTTTTAATTGGCTCCGCCGCCGCTCCGTGCGTGTGCCCCTGTAGAAAGTAATTACAGACAAACTGGTAGGTTGCCGATAGCCTACAGTTCGCGGCTATGGGCGCGGCGAGAGTGCTTCCGCAAAAAAATAATCAAAATAGCAACAAAAGCCTATTTTCGATAGTGGAAAAATCCTAGTCTTGGAAAGCAATGTGCCTATCCTTATAGTGGCCCACATCCCCAGTGGTGGTTAGCTATTCGCCTTGCTGTGTAAACTGGGGCAGGTGCACAACGCACATTAACATTCGTTTAACGAATTTGTTAAAAAAAAACACATCACGACCCAAGACGATTACCCAAGTTAAAAGCAAAAAGGACATTTGCATGGACATTGGCTTTGGCATCGCAAATGAGGATGGTGACCTTTGCCACCACCTTTACTACACACAACACGCCCCCAAAGTCGTGATATCCTGGTTTATTTTTAGCACCGAATAGTTCTTATTTTACACGCAGTAAAAGTAGCTGAAACAAATGTGCTCTCTCTCACTTTCTAACGAGTTTAGGTACTCAAAATGTTAAATGAGCAGGGTCCTCTGACATGACAGACACTACCACCAATACAGAGAGAGAAATTCGCTTGTTTCTCTCCGTCTCCGCGTGTCCTTCGTCTTTTTTACCCCCCCCCCCCCCATTAAAAACACTCGCGAGTGCGTGGTGGTGCCCCGTTGCTGGTACTGCTGATGGATGACAGGTCTTCGTGGGTGGTAAGCGGGGATGGAAATTCTCTTCAAATTACAGCAAATTGTGTGTCGCAGTTGAATACAAATTTCGTACAACAAAATTAAAAATTAAAAAAGTTCGTGCCTCTTATTTATCATCGAGTAAAAATACCGACTCCGAGTGAGTACCGAACTGAGCGGAGTGACTGTTTGCTCGGGGGGTGTCTTATTTGATACAACGAGTATTCCAATGCCTAGCTCTGTGGTTATCAGTTGTGGGATTTGCAGGGACTTGTAACTCCTAGTTGGGCGAACACATTTTAATTACTTTCATGAGAGGCCGATTAGATTGGGTTAACTTCGCGGCCTGAGCTGTGTCGAACCTTAAGCTATAATTCTTGTTCAAAAAGTGACGTTTTACTAGCCATAAAATGTGACATTTTGTGTCTAGTCATGTCCCACCCCAACTAGAAAAATTTAAGTGAACATTTGAGTCCTGAATTTCAGTTTCAAATGTCTTAAACTTGGAGATGTCATTTTGGTTTTAATACAGACACAAATCACGCTTTTTGACATAATACTTTTTACACTCTCTAAAAGCGAGACATTCATTTACACGTGTGTGCTTATGTATATGTATTTATTTTCTAAACAGCATAAATCACTTACCCTTACAATTTCGCATGCTCGCACGAATGTTCAACATGAGATATACAAATGCTTTACACAGTTTTATGGTGAATTGGCAATTGCGATTGCGAGGCGCTTTTTATTTGATTGAGGTGACGTTACATATATTCTTTTGATTTACGTGCATATATGTTTGAATGTACGTCTAGGTGGTGGCAATGGGAAATTGGTTTAGCTTTCTATCTGAGTGCACTAATGAAGTGGAAAAAAGAGAAGACCTTTCAAAAGCGGTGATGATCTGTCACGAATGTTCTACGTCTATGCAAATCCAAGGTGATGTGATTTTTGGTGGTGGTTTGGGGTATCAAGAGATACCAAGTCAGGAATATATTTCGAACCTTAATGTAATTATTGGAGCTAATTGGATTACGGCTTTGGCACTGCATGATGTGTATAGTAAATAGTTCTAGACAATGCCACTCAGAACTGTCATATTTCGTGTATCCTGGAACAGTTTCCAACTACAATAAACTGTCGGGCGAAAGTCATATGATGGAATTCTTACAAAGTTCTGTCAGACTTAAAATACAGCAATCCTTGCAGCTAATCCCAAGCTTATTAACTTACAGTAGAAGTCGCTTATAACGACGGTGGAGGGACCGATGAAATTAGGTCGTTATAACCGGCGGTCGCTATATCCGCCTGCCATATCTGGCTTCCACAAATATTCAGAAATAAACAAAATCACATAAAATGCTTACTTTTTGATGTGAAACATCTTATGGCGCGACTTGGGAGTAAAATCGATTCATGAAAGCGGAAATGACCAAGCGGAAGTGCGTGACGGAAATTGGCCTGTCGCCATCACTATACCGCCGCCGCCTAAAACTCCTTAGCCACTCAACCGATTTCAATGAAATTTTGTGGGTGGGTATGGTTGGTTGTAACTTGATGGATAGGATAGTTTTGGACCCGATAGGTGGCGCTGTTGTCGATCTTTTTAACCACTCAACCGATTTCAATAAAATTTTGTGGGTGGGTATGGTTTGTTGTAACTTGATGGATAGGATAGTTTTGGACCCGATAGGTGGCGCTGTTGTCGATCTTTTTAACCACTCAACCGATTTCAATGAACTTTTGTGGGTGGGTATGGTTGGTTGTAACTTGATGGATAGGATAGTTTTGGACCCGATAGGTGGCGCTGTTGTCGATCTTTTTAACCACTCAACCGATTTCAATGAAATTTTGTGGGTGGGTATGGTTGGTTGTAACTTGATAGACAGGATAGTTTTGGACCCGATAGGTGGCGCTGTTGTCGATCTTTTTAACCACTCAACCGATTTCAATGAACTTTTGTGGGTGGGTATGGTTGGTTGTAACTTGATGGATAGGATAGTTTTGGACCCGATAGGTGGCGCTGTTGTCGATCTTTTTAACCACTCAACCGATTTCAATGAAATTTTGTGGGTGGGTATGGTTGGTTGTAACTTGATAGACAGGATAGTTTTGGACCCGATAGGTGGCGCTGCTGTCGATCTTCTTAACCACTCAACCGATTTCAATGAAATTTTGTGGGTGGTATGGTTGGTTGTAACTTGATGGATAGGATAGTTTTGGACCCGATAGGTGGCGCTGTTGTCGATCTTTTTAACCACTCAACCGATTTCAATGAACTTTTGTGGGTGGGTATGGTTGGTTGTAACTTGATGGATAGGATAGTTTTGGACCCGATAGGTGGCGCTGTTGTCGATCTTTTTAACCACTCAACCGATTTCAATGAAATTTTGTGGGTGGGTATGGTTGGTTGTAACTTGATAGACAGGATAGTTTTGGACCCGATAGGTGGCGCTGCTGTCGATCTTCTTAACCACTCAACCAATTTTAATGAGATTTTGTTGGTTTGTATGGTTGTTGGAAAGATATATTTTTAAATTTTTTTGTTAAAGACGCGTAAACCACAACTAAAGCAGCTTTCACGGCGACACATCAAATAAACTGCCATAATATTTAACAGACAATTTTTTCCGATTTTTCCTCATTCCGTTGTTATAACCGACGACAAGGACCAATTTTTTCCGAACAATTGGTTGTTATATCCAACATTTCGTTATATACGACGAGTCGTCAACGTTATATCCGACGGTAAAATACCTTAAAATATAATTAACCAATCAAATGAATTGAAAGTGGACGTTATAAGCAACTGGTCGTTATAAGCGAGGTCGTTATAAGTGACTTCCACTGTAGTTACTCTGAGTTTTTATTTATTTTCAAACGCAGTCATTTACTGTGGATAGTTTAGAATTAATCGGCCCTAGCGAGGTATCCGTCGGAACGTAAAATTCTCCGAATTTATAAGATTCGGAGGATTTTTGCTTCGAGGTATTCTTCGGAACATCTATTCGGAATATTTCTCCGACATATTGTAACGCATATCGGCGAATTACGTTGAAGTGCGATGAAGTGCATTTTTTTCTTCAATTTTTGACAGCTAGGTCCGATATCCTCCGACAGAAACTGGTTGCGGAATTTGTTTACGATTTGGATTTGAGTCTCCGACAAAGTATGCGTTGCGGAGAATTTTCCGTTGCGACGGATACCTCGCTAGGGCCGAATGGACCCTCCCTTAACAGAAGTTAATAATTTAACCACCTTAAAGTCCTCCAGCATCATTGTTCGCCAATCGTTATCAATAATCCCAATTTCTAATCAAATATGCGCTCTCACAAGTATCAAATTAGGGGGGCAATTGCAAAAATTCATTTCCACGCCAGTTGCCAATTTCCTCAATAGCAACTTCGTCCTTCGTTGGGTTAAGTAATATGACGACTGCCAGACATGAACCCTTAAAAAAAAGATCTCTACATCTGCACATAATCAGCATACCGTATATACCTACGTCAGAAACAAGGGAAGCACTTAAATCCTTTTGAATTACATCCGTTTCATCCGTGGATTTCTTGTAATCAACATAATTTTCCGGTCTCTATTTCCTGGCTGTATCCTTACACATATGAAAATCTACATTTATATAAAAATCCGCATGATCCTGGAACTGTGACCCGTTTTTTTTGTTATGTTGTTTGTCGCAACGGCTGCGAGAATGAATTGAAACTTTTACTGCCGTAGAGATGTGTATATTTGCTTGTTTAAGTCGGATAATAGGACGAGTGTAAATGTAATCCTCTTGTTCAGCTAACAATTGAACAAAACAGCGCATAGTGGCACAATGAATGCTGGAGATTAACTATTAAATAAAGCATTTGAAGATTTGAGAGGAAAGGTCAGCTTGACTAATGTCCTTGACCTGCAAGAGTATAATACATCAAAACAGACAATTTGCTAAGTATTTAGTGACAGGATTTAAGAGGTTATAACTTTCAAGAGTTCCTTCTGCTGTTCTATAAAAATGTCTCCCAATTATGCCCAGGCGGCACATCAACAACCACAGCCAATTTAATCCTATTTAACTAAACAAATGAAGGAAGCCTCAAATCACACATTAAGCAGCACAGGGCAAACAGAGGCCTCACAAAAATGTACATCACACAAACAAAAACAATCTAGTACAGGTAGGTTAATTAATACGAGTGCCGCCTGGGATTTTTCTTCCTGAACAAAGCTCTCTTAAATAAAAGAAAAGAGGGACATTTCTACGAGGACCCATCGACGAAATTGAACAGTGTAGTGTGTAGATAAATAATCAAAATTTGACATGTATATATATTTTGCTTCAAAGTTAATAATGCTCTTTAAATCAGGAACAAATTTTCACCCAACCAAATCCTTTTTTTACGTTTACACTTTAAATCAATAAATTTCTGTATTTTGTTCACACTTTGACATATTCCTTTCTTCGTTTTTGTTGAAAATTTTAGAGCTTATCGATGCGGATATGTATGAGAATTTATTTTCTGACGTATCTGCGCAGAGTGTGACAAAGTGCTTAACGCTTATGTCAGAACTCTTTGTATAAAACAACGTCGTCCACATGTTGGTGGTCTTGCATATTTTTTTATACCTACATTCAAATCGAAGAAAACGTGAAAAGATCGTCATTTGACTAAACGTGACTTATAACATAATAACACGCGCATTAGGTCTGTTCCTTAATTTTTTTTAGTAAAAATGTAAAAGACTGTCAAAATGACAATATGATGAATTCTCTCTCAGAGAGGGAAAAACATGTGAAAAATGACAGATAGTTTCCACCCAAATACCAAATAGAACAACAAATTCAAATCAGCTGTCAATTTTCAGGCGACTGACAGTTGTTTCAATTCGAGTAAAGTGAAATTTCTCTCCAAAAAGTGCGGTGAAATTGAATGTGAAAGTAACGCCCCCTAAAAATCACTTTTTTCACTTCAACAACGTACTGCCTAGTGAAATCTTCACGTGGAAAAATTGGATTTCACGGAACTGCATACTAGGCTTTACGCAAAGAAATTAGTTGAGTAAAAACTAGAAGAAGCCGCTCTCTTTAACGAATTTTTCGAGTTGAGGAACGACAATTGAGTAAAATGCGTAAGAATTGGTAATTTTTCGTAAAAAATCGTAAGATTTAGAAGTAAAGGAACAGACCTATTAGGTTCATTCGCGTACGCGGTTTAAATCGAATGCAATCGCTCAAAGTCAATATACACGTACTCGTCAAAAATGACAGAAAAAGAGAAAAATACCTAAATAACGAATAACGAGCAGCTCCTCTCTTGGCTCGAAACAGCTCAGAGAATCTGAACGTTGAAAGTTGACAAGACACAAATCCAAAATCCGTCAAACGTCTTGCACACAAAATAAAATTTCGAAAATATAGAAAATTCGGCGGTGGTCGAATATTTGCCTTTACGTTTTACTGTAGGCACACCTGAATAACATATTATATCTATTTGTTTTATTTTTGACGTAGTGGATGTCAAAGATGTAGTGACTCAAAGTAGCTCGAAATCTATAGACGTTTGGGGTATATTTTTCGCTCAAAATTAGTTATGGCGTTTTCGATTGAAGAAAAGAATTGCCCTTTCTTTGAAAAGAGCAAATCTAGAAGTGCTCTTTCTATGTTTTCCATGTTTCATTGAAAAAGAAAGGGCACTTCCAGGTCAATTCTTAACACGAAAAAAGTGTCCGGAATATTTTTAAAGAATTGCCCTGAACTCACCAACACAAACAAGCAAAATGTCAGAGTGAAATGTTTGTTGTGCTATTAGAAACTAATTTTGCGCTATTCGATCAGAAAATATTTTGTTTTGGCCCTTTAAAAAACTCATATTTAATGTAGAAAACAAAGAAAAATTAGCAACAGAAAATCAAATTTCACATATATGTCTACTACCATTGCAAAAGTGCTCCAACGAATTTCATTGAAAAGAGCAATTCTGAATTTCGGGGCACTTCTCTCGGATCTTCAATGAAAAACGCCATTAGTTTGACATATTTTTAGTGCTTAAAGCTGGTACCTACGCAGTTCACGTGAAATCCAATTTTTCATACAAATTTTTCACTGCGAAATGTCAAAATAAACTTTCCACATGAAAATTTCACCAGGCAGTACGCTGTTCAAGTGAAAAATAGTTGTTCAAAAAGTGATTTGTAGGGGGCGTTACAAGCTATTTCACTTGGCTTTTATTGTCCGTGCGTCGCATTAAATTTTAGCTCGGGAAAGTACGCGAATAGACCTATTCTGATATTCGAATTGAATTGAAAATTATTTTCTTTACAGAATACATCAAAAAATATTTAAAATATATTCGTGACAGCTAACATTGGAAATACATTCGATATTTCAAAAATGAATATGGTTAATAGTAATCGAGTACATTAATTTAAAAATGAACACTTTTCCCTGCGTTAATATGTATTGAGATTTATATAAAGCTGTTGTTAATGAACCTGCTCTGCAGTTGATCTCTATTTCGTGAGAGTCAGCAATAAACGAACAAAAAGCAAGCGATGAGTAATTTAACTAGCTGCTGAAAAAATTGTGATTCGGCATTTATGTGTAACTGGAGGTAGCCTTGGATCGAGCTAGCTGCGACGTTTTAAAAAATGCAAGTGTCTCACAGAATCATATAGGGGTATCGCGAATAAATTCCGATGGAAATGTTTTACTTGTCAGCAATGTAAATCAGATTGCTGAAGAGAAAACATTCCGGGGGAAATATTATTGCCGATAGGGGTCATAGTTTTCTAAGTAGCCCATCGTTTCTGACTGCCTACAGTTTTGCTGCAACCATTTAAAGTTTAGTTTTTTAATACATAAATTCAATTCATGTCTACATAACCTCAAACCAAGTTTTATATAAATCAAAGAGGGTTACATCAAATATGCAATTTGAATCAATGGGCTCCAATACGAAAAGCCCTTCAAATTCCGATTTCTATTTGAACTAATCCTTTATTCCCACAATGATTGTGATTTTGAAAACAATCCCCGCAAACCGTATAAATTATTGATAGTGCAATCTCTGATATATCCAGATTGAGTGCGCATCCATACAACTTTAAAAATTCATTTTTATCACACCGGATATTTCGCTTGCAGTCAATAACCCCATTTTTTCAATATTGCATCCGGCGACAGGACAGTTTAATAATATTTTTCCCGCCAAAGATTAATGTGCACTGAATTTTAACTCGCTTCCCCATGAAGGAACGTTCTACACCAGCACTTTGGGCCAACAATGTGAAAGTAAATTATTATTTTGCACTACATGCATGCGTGGTAGTATCTGACTCGACAGTACACACCATCCAATGTGTGAATATAATATGAATAGCTCGAAGCTTTTTTATTCCCATTTTTGCACTAAACTGATGGAAATCACAATGAAAAAAGGATATCCTCCCTTTATTCCCCTGCCATATACTGTGCCCACAACAAAGGCATAAGGGAAAAGGCAAAAAGTATAATAATAAAGGGAATGGGAAGCAAACACCCGCAAGAAAAATCCCACCAAAGGGTAGTCAGTGGAAAAATAAATTGGATGCTATGTTGATGACAGAAAATTTCGTTTTTTTTTTGTCGCAGGAACTTTAAAGCAGAGCTGTGCAAATAAATCCAAAAGGATGCAATAAAAGCGAGATACGCTCTATTTGGTTTTTGCTAACGCGCACCGCATTCTGATGGTGATAAATGCACTCGGGGATCCCCCTAATCATTTGTCCCCTAGACAATGGAGGGAGTGCCAGTGCATTGGCGCCAATGACGGAATAACTTTTCTGGCATTTGCACTGAATTTCGCACCTCTCGCTTTGACAGTGTCCACCTCCACCGATGTGATTCACTGCCAAGATCCTTTTTAATTCTCGAGGTTCCTGTCATTGTCTACAGAATATTGAGCTCTTTTTACATGAATTAGCCTAATTGAAAGGACATTGTCTCTGGCTGACACATTTACACGGAGGTAAAGTAATTTCGATGTTTGTTCCTGCTGCCGAGGAGGAAGTTTAATGTTATTTCCGTTGGCAGACAAAACAATGGCGGGCAAAAAAGGAACAAAATTGCTTCTATAATGAGATGGCGATGTGTAGACAGAGGACGAATGCACGATTCCTGTCTGCAGATGCGAATTGAATTTTATGGGGCACTGATGCAGTCGGCACGATTACAAATCTACTCTACAAAGCATTTGCACTTACACTCGGAATGGGGCATGTTTATGCATGGCCTTGCAAATGCAAATTAGAGTAGTTATGTAAATTATACAATCGTTAAAATGTTTGCCTTTGACTACAAGAATAGGAGTGAAAGCATCGCATTAGTGCTGTTTGAGTGATGGCTTGAATGTTGTCTTGTGAAATACTTGCCCGATGCCTTTGGGAAGACTTTTGTAAAACTAATTGCAATAAACATTCGGTTGAGTATAGGTGGGGGGCGGTATGAATCCCATGTACATTTTGGGAAGCCCTTAATTAAATATATACCAATTAGGGATACATATTTAATTAATACACAGAATTGATAGGACTTCGCTGCTCAGATATTTGATACGTGCTTGGAAGTAGGTACATTATGTTTCTGTTGTGGCCTTTCCTTAAAGTTTTTAGGGAATTTAATGTGCCAATGTGCTGCCACTCTTACATGGACACGTTTTGCAATATTTTTCTAGGTTTTTCAAACTATATGGAAACCTTTTCTCAACTGACCATTCGCCCCTGCAACTGACAACAATCTTTCGTAGGGAATCTAATTTTTATCCTTATGATTGGTTTTTTTTTGATTGAATTGAATTGCATAGCTGTTTGCACTCTACACAACATGCAGCGGATGGTGCTGCTGCTGCATAAGTTTTCTTAAAAGCATCGGTCATAAGCGCATACTTGTAGTAAAGTGAAGCACTCTTTATCAAAGGCAGGCTCCTGCAAAATGATTTTCTTAATAAAAATAAAAATAAAAGAAAAACTAATTTAACCCTTATTATTAACAAAGAAACTTTATTTTAATTCAATGTGTTTTGGTGTTTTAAAATTGTATTTTGGTCCTCCTAGTAAAAGCGTCCGTTGCCTATGGGCTTCTTTTTGCAACTACAGTAGTGTCTGGGTAGCGTGAACCCCTGATAACTTGAACACCTCGCTGGCGTGAACACCCATTTTTTTATACAGAGTACTCTATAGCGTGAACAAAAGAAACCTCGATAACGTGAACCAAAAATTTATGCACACAATTGAACATGTTCATACATTCTTTCTATTTCTATCGTCTGATTGGGTGCACTAATGAATTTATGATATTTTTATGTGTATATTTGTGTACCATTTGCGTTATTCCCATCATTAGGGTATTCCGGGAATTGGTGCATTCTGAAATTTGGTGCGCATACACAAATGGTTTTGAAAGTTTAGTTTTTAATTGCTTTTTATTGCTTTGTCGTAAAGCGTTTTCGTGGATTTTTTTAATAAATAAAAGAATGTAAATTAAATCTCAATAAATATTAATAAAACTACTGTCCAAGTGTATTTTATGGGTAAGAAAACACGATTGGATAACGTGAACAATCTTGTTTGCGTGAACGGGCTCTGCAATAATTAGTTCACGCTACTCAGACACTACTGTACTTGCAAAATATGAAAGATGGTACGTCAATGGCGGGCCAATAAAAAAACAGTTCCCACTGGTTCGACACTGGGTTGTTGCTGGCGTTAAATAGCAAACCTACCTCTGCATCAATACTCGTCAACGGACAGTGAGTGACGCCAGTTTTTCGATTTGTAAGAGATCGTAGCTCTAATATACCTATACGTTAGTTTCGCAAGATCTTCTAAGTCACAAAGCGCCACTTTGTCGAATTATTTCTTTACAATATACATCTTGTTAAGGTTGCTCCTGTCTTTTTTAAATGTGATCCATCGATAAAGTTTGGTGGGGATCTGAAAGCTAGACTTGACTCTAAATAGATAGATAGTTGTCACGTCTAGTCAATTGCGAATTTGCGTGCCAAACCTCGAGATTTAAATGAACCTCTTTCTTGTGGAAACACCAACGCGACTTATTCGCATGAGAATACCCACACTCGCGCAATCAAGTCAGTGCGACGACGATTAAAGTGCTGCGATTTTTGATATGAAACATCTTATGGCGCGACTTGGGAGTAAAATCGATTCATGAAAAAGCGGAAATGACCAAGCGGAAGTGCGAGACGGAAATTGGCCTGTCGCCATCACTATGCCCCCGCCTAAAACTCCTTAACCACTCAACCGATTTCAATGAAATTTTGTGGGTGGGTATGGTTGGTTGTAATTTGATGGATAGGATAGTTTTGGACCCGATAGGTGGCGCTGTTGTCGATCTTTTTAACCACTCAACCAATTTTAATGAGATTTTGTTGGTTTGTATGGTTGTTTTAAAGACATATTTTTAAAATTTTTTCAACTGAATTCTCAAAGTGAATACTTATATGGGAACGCTGGAGTAACCGAAGAAGCTAGGTTTTACACACACACTAAACTACTGAATCATTTGACGATATGAAAACAAAATATAAACAAAAACTCTCGACATAGAAATAGAAAACTTTGGATTGGATTGTGTTATGAAAACTTTTTAAATTAATGAGCATAATTATCTTCTGCGCTGAATTAAGATTATAATATTATAAAGATTTGGTTTTTAAATTAAATTTCTTAATGAAATTCAACTACATACAACACAGTTCAATTTAACATCCACATTTAGCGAGAAAAGTTTCACATCTGGCGTGTGATCACAAGCACGCTCTCTGTTTTTTAATAATTTAGTTAATATTGGTTTACTTGAAAACGGTTCTTACGATTTTAACCAAAATGTATAGTTGCGCTATGGTATGTGGGGTTAACAAGGCTGCATACCCAGTTTTGGCTAACGGTACTTTTTAAAAGTGGCCATATATCAAAAACGGT
Organism: Cheilosia pagana; assembly: GCA_936431705.1. Taxonomy (NCBI): domain Eukaryota; kingdom Metazoa; phylum Arthropoda; class Insecta; order Diptera; family Syrphidae; genus Cheilosia; species Cheilosia pagana. The sequence continues at coordinate 50,205,537 of OW386170.1, read as the reverse complement.
CAATACTATCTACTGTAACAAAAATTAATTTTTAAGGTAATATGGTCATTTCTAACATGACAGCAAACTCAGTTTTTCTTTAAATGTCTATAATGGACTTTTTTAAAAAAGGTATATTTTGAGAATTGAATTTTTTTTGTTACCTAGATGAAAACGGCTGAAGCGATTTTGAACAAAATGCATTCTTGTATTAAAATTTACGTTTTTAACATTACTGCGTCCTTTATTTTCCATTCGAATCACCGGAGACGCTGATTTTAAAAACTGTTCAAATCTCGAAAACGCCATTTTAGATTTGGATAAAACTTTAAAAACCAAGTAGTACTAACATTTTGAACAATACCCTTTACTTAATTTTTGCTAAATAGTTGAGCAAGACTATTTTTCGAACTCAACATTGCAATATTTGTCACTATTTTGTACGCATAATTTTCCAAAATCAGCTCTAAAGATTTTGACTAAAATGCTTATTTACGATAACATAAATATTCTTAATAAAACCCTGAACTAAATTTTTCTTAGAGAAATGCAAATAATGCCGTCTTATAAACATTACCGCACTACCAGTTAAAATGTAATCACAACTACTACTATTATACTATTTCCCACTTCTTCTTTTTTCAACCATATTAATCATGAACCTTAAAATAATTCCAACCAATTGGAGGCCACACTATCAGAAACCCGCACTTCATTTACCCCCAAACACGTGCAAGTTCAAAAACAAATCTCTGAATTCTTACATCACAAGCTCTACTTCGAGTCGTGGCCACCCACCAGCATCACCAATTTGAAAAATCTTGTTTTCTAGCCCACCTGTAAACAATAATAAAATAAAAATAAACCAACCAAACTGATGATATGAACGAAAAAATTTCGTGTGATCCAGTCGTGCACTTTATTTTATTTCGAATTGAATGGCGATATTGTATCTCACTCCAGCATTAGGAATATATACGTAATATTTATAAGTACCTTTCTTCAAAAAGTAAACTTCTAAACTAAAGTCCTGCACAAAATATTCAACTTCAATAGGAATTCTAACAGGCGAACATCTCAATGGCCATTCTGATTGAGTTAAGGGTGCCTGCAAAACTTGGCCAACTTAATTTCCAAAATCCCGCACTCGTAACCACGTTTCCATTAAATTCCTACCGCATAGTGCTTCATGTACAAGTACAATTCAGTTCACAGCCCTTTCAACACCCAAAACAAAAAATCTTTACATTCTTGCAGATACTTTGCTTGGGGTTATTGGCTCCTATTTACGACACAAGGTACTTCCAGCAAACATTCTCATAATGCGTACGCCACTGTCTTTACGTATAATCCCACCCGGAATTCCCACTGATGTAAGGGCACGTGTTTATTGTGTGCCTGCTTCTCGAAAATAATTACTCCCGTGGAATGAAACATTAATTACCTACACCATAGAGTTTTCTGCTGACCATGTACTGGGTCCCCTTGTTCAGTCTGGCCTACACCATTACAGCCCCCCACATTTGGTTAAGTGACAGAGCGTATAAATTCTCAAGCTTTTATTACCATCGCGCAGCAGGTTGCAAAAACCCAAGGTCGTTGCTTTGCACTCAGATAAAAAGGCTTGGGTTTCATAATTTCCATTATATTTTAATTAAAATCTGTTATTAAGGGATTTATATGGATCCAGAAGTTTCTTCTTTATTGCTGTGCTGGTGTGGCATGGCGGTGGCATCAGCTCAGTACAAACCAACCACAAAAAAAGAAAACTGCGATACTTATCGGGATTTTTTTTTGTAAGGACATTGGCTTGTGGCATATGGATGCCGCCACCCGTCAAACATAAAACTCTTTTGTCCATCGGTACTTGTTTTTTTTTGAAAGATGGTGTACTGAAAAGTTTTTAATGACACATTTGTTACTTTTAAACAGGAATATGTTCCATTTTGTGTTATTAGACAAAGCTTTTAGCCTATATTTGGGGATGCTATGGAAACTTGTAAATTCGTGAAGGGACTCTTGTTAATGACTCAAGGGAATTAGTAGTAAATTGCGTTGAAAGGTTGTGCTACTGTTTGTGAAAAGGAGTACTGCAAATCGATTTGGGTTACGAAATAGTTGACACAACACGTCCGCATAGGTTTCTCAGGCGAAGCCTCTCATAACCATTGGTTTTGAAAGAGTTTTTGTTTTAATGGAAGGGAGCTACAATTTTATGCCGAGTCTGCGGAGTCCGAGCGGCTTGTTTGAGAAGCTCTTTTATCAAAATCATACTCTGAGATGTTTATCCGATGTTCGCGAAAGGTGCGGCGTAGTGATGTGATTTGGGTTTTTCCGGGGATCCAACTTGGGCCCCGCGGTCAGTAGTTCAGTACACAGTACAGTCGAACCTGGGGTCGAATCGCGTCATCCGTGATCGAGCATTGCGTTTACGGAATTAAGTTGATAAACATGTGAAACAAAAACAAATTCCGTCACGTAACGCTCGTTAACAGATAACGCGATTCGACAACTGGTAAATTGGAATCGAAGTCTTACTTACAGGGTTATTCCAGTTACCCAGTTTCTTAATTATCAAGACAGAGTAAATATTTGTTTGACCTTTAAATAAATTAAAATACATAATGCATATTTTATAAAGTTATAAAAACAATTTTATTAAATAAAAAATCATACATACCTAATCTATATGCATAAAATAAAAATTAAAAAAAAAAACATAAATTAACGCATAACGACTTTAACTCCATCAATTCCGAAAAATATCAAGGAACACAAAAATTTTTGAACAAACATATAAAAAAATTTAAGCAAAAACAGAAACACGGCTTTTTAAATTTGCAAGTCTGTGCCAATAACAGAGGTTAAACAATAAAAAATAAGTTACACTTAATGTGGTAAAAAAAGCTTTACTTATAGATTTGTTTTTAAGAAAAATGAGAGTAATGGCAGGTTAAAGATATTTAAGTTAGGAAAAAATATATATTTTGTACAAAAATGTTTGGAAAAAGTAGGCGTGACAATTAATGACATAGCCTCTCCCTATAGCCTTCTCGCCATCATAAGGGACATTTAAAGAACATTTTCATTGAAATTTGACCATGAGATTTCATGGAAAGGCAATCGTTTACAGTCATACATACTTCCTACAGTTTTAATCTACAAATTGACTGATTGTTCTTGATTAGCTTCTGCTATTAAAAAATAAAATAACTAAATAGTTGGTGTAACAGGTCTGTGGGACGCTAGGCCTAGCTTCTCACAACCAATGAAACGTTAATGAAACAACTTGACACACGAATCCCACCAGCCCATTTCCAAATTTATCAAAATGAACAACACCCGAAAATGTGTTCAACCTGAATATGTGCGCTGTAAAGAGACGACTGCCCATTGAAGTGCAAAACATATGATCACATGCGCATTATAATAATCACACACACTATTGCAACGATACTCACTTCTGCATGACTAATGGCAGTGGTATCCATTGAAGCAAAATTGAGGACGATGTTGTTAATATTGCTCAGCTTCAGTAAATTTATATCTTAAATGATTCAGGGGAAAATTTACTAAATTCACCTATTTTTTTCAATCCGATAAGCCATTACTGAGCTAGGTCTGTATAAATAGAGTTTTCCATAGATATTTTTTTGATTATTTCATAAGAACCATGTTATATTTCGGGATAAAAAGTATCCTAAGTCATGACCCAGAATATAAGCAATCACTATACCAAGTTTCATCAAAATCCGTGCAGTAGCTTCTGCGTGATGCGTGGTCAGACATTTTTTATTCTACAATTTTATTATATGTAGAGATAGAGAAGAGAAGAAAAGAGGTAGAGATAGAGATTGGTCGAATAAAACGTAGCTAATTCTGTCTATATCATGTCAAACGGAAGCCATGATTTATATACTATTCGTTTTGATTACATCCCTTATCGCTGCATCCTAAATACCCATTTGAGCGAGACAAATTTAATTTAAATCAGTTCACATGCACAAAGGCAAACCCAGACCATAACATTGAAATTGAATATCTATTTCGATTTGCCGCAATAATTTGCAATATCGTTCGATCGAAATCAATACAGTTCAATTATTCATTGACAAATGTTATTTTCCTCTAGAAAATTCCGGCGTGCATGATTTCGTATGGTAGGGAAACAATTTTGAAGCAGCGTCATCGTTATACGATGACTCCCAGGCAAATCATTTGTGAAGTGTTAAATTTACGTACATATATTTCCCCCTCTTGGGACATTTTCCAATTTCCATTCAAATAGACTTTGTTCGAGCAGTCGCTTCCTCTGGTGCTTGAAATGAAAATTGAAATGCAATGCCGCACTTGAATGTTTTCGTACATCATTCTGACATGAGTCGAAGTTGGATGCGGTTTTCAATTTGAAAGCGCACTCAATAATGACGGTTGTAGTTGCATTCGAGTATTAGCAGTATTGGGAATAGAATTTCTATTCCACTGGCAGCGGTCTGAAAAGGGACACTGTACAAACAAAATTGTGGGCGCTACATGTTTGTGTAGGACCCAAGGCTGTCCTTCTCATAACCATTTGTTTGAGTCAGTTTCTATATTGAGTGTTCGTAAAAAACTGATACTGACATCAAGTCAAGTTGTTACAAATCATTGACCAAAAGGCTCAACTGATGTAAAGTTTAAGTCATCAATCTGTGTTAATAGTTTGTTCATTTTTCTTTGTGATATACTCTACAAGTGAGCCATAAAGGACAATTAAGCGCTGCGTGGTGAATACAAATTTTGTTGCGCTTAGCATGTGTCATTGCAACAGGGAGCTACGACCATAGTCTTATACGCGGTTAATTTATTCAGTTTGTGTTTTGAATGGAAGTAGATAAGTTGTGCTCTTAGGATAACGACACTCGCCAGCAGATTTGTACCCCTATATCCTTTCCTCAACGCGGCAGAGAAAGAAAAGTGATTGCTTTTATCTTTGTCTAGTTGAAAACGCGTCAACTTAATCAAGTCCTTGTACTGCTTGTATTGTGAAAAAAAAACTAATACTCGAAAAGACGATGTAAGGATTTACGATTTTTGGAGTCAGGCATGCATGCGGTTAAGTTGTAAGTTCAAATACGAATTTATTTCAAATCATATAAGGTCTGTTCCCTTACTTTTTTGGCCAATTTCAGCAAAATTTCAGATATAAAGGAATCAAGGAGTGAGGATATATTCCCTCAGAAAAAGAGAATGCAACCAAAAGTACAGGCACGAAAGTTTTTCATGCCGTTTGTTAAAAACAAAGAAAAATAATCTATTTTATACATATAATAAAACTGTGGCCGTTTTCTATGTTCGCGGTTGGCGTGAAAACTACTGCACAGATTTCGATGAAGCTTTTCTTAATCAATGCAAACAAAACAAAATACTTAAGAAAGCCAACACTTCCATAATTATTTTAAGCCATCAGTTAGTGTTGCTGCCACCCTATGGTTTACTAAGCAACCCATAGAGAGACCTACCTGCGAGCTATCAAATTGATCGTTAGCAGACGTCAAAAGAAGCCCATGTACAAATCTTTCTTTGTCTGGTTGGATTCAGACATTTTTTCTTAAATATAATAAAAACTTAAATTTTTAAAGCACTTGGCTTTTAAAAGAAGTTTATTTTTGTTTCATTTTTGAATTTTGCTTTGGGGTGGTGGGTGGCGCACATCGCAGATGCACATACACTGCAACAAAACTGCGTCGTCAAGTTTTCTCCGAAGTGAAACGAAAGAGAAGTAGGCGAGGTGGACAATGTTTTCCTGAGGAAATGCGCAGTTGGCTGATGTTGTAAATTTATTTTGAGTTTTAAGATTCTTTGAAGGAGTATCGTTGCAGTAGTGTGTGTGAGTATGTGCGCGCTCTAACGTGAACGTGATAAGTTTAACACTTCAATGGGCATGGGCAGTCGTCTCTTTTCAGCGCACACTTTCAGGTTGTTCATTTTTGGAAATGGACTGGTGGGATTCGTGTGTCAAGTTGTTTCATTCGTGTTGCTTCCTTTTCGTCGACATTTGAGGTGTGTAGACTTTTTAGTAGGAATTCAAATTATGTTTTTATTGTGTTTGTTTTTATTTTATACTGCTTTCAAAAACGTCCAAGGGCAGGAATATATTTATAAAAAACTGTTCGATGCAGTTCGACGAAAATACGTTTTGTCTTAAAAGTAACAGGCGGGTGAAGCAAGGCGAGCACGGGTCAGCTAGTTTTCAAATATAAACGTCAGTGGGTTTAAACAAATTACCAATTTGCAGACGTTGAAAAACACTTGGAAAAAGTTAAATATTTATTTTTCTTGCCGATTTGACCATTTTTAATTACAAATTTCAGCACTCAATAAACCAAACCGAAATAAACAGCCAACTCAAACTGACTTTTGAGAGATATGACAGCTAAAGTCAGTTATAACAAACTAGCCCAAAGAAATCTGTTGGGCTATTATTTGCTTGCAGGTTTTTTATGAAGGGGAAATGTTTTGTTTTCTCTTTGTGGCTCTCTTCTACTACTGTGAGATATGCTGGATCCATTACATTAAAGTTGATTTAAAAATAATTGCATAAACAATAAAATTGTCCACTAAAAGCTATAGATTCCAAAATTTCTGACAACAAGTCTAGACCCTCTGCAAAATGAGTTCTAGACACCATCTACTGCGAATGTGCATCTTTAATCGGATTTTTGGCTGCTTCAACGATAACATCGACGCCCATTAAGTTCTTGCGTATATCCTTGCGCGTATACCGTGCACATTCTCTGGAAGACAACATCTGATTTATTTTAATGGCGGTGGCACTCCATAACGATATGTTGACTCTATTGAAATGTCATGTACGTCGTAAGGATATCTTTCATAACAACGAACAACAACCTTTTTTTTACACTTTTCCGCGTCCCATTACAGCATTGGATCTCCCATTTCATCTTGGACGAAGGACTATTCAAATCATTCTGCAAAATAATGGCCAAATTAATGGCGCATAGAAATAAAAATTCAATTTCCACTCGAAGGAGAGTCCACATAAACTTTTTTTCTTCCTTGACAGCCATTGCTAAAAATTATTTCTCCTTTTATGACATTTCGCTTCCTTTTTGATACAAATACACCCACTTTGGGTATAAAACTTATTCATACATTTTCCAAGCAAATCTGACTTGAACATTGAGAAAAGATGTAGAAACGGTTGTAATTCCTGGAGCCACAGGAGCAATTGTTGTGACAATATGCACTGCATTGTGCATCTCAGCTATTCCTTAATAAATTCGTTAAAATAGACAAATCCGAAGTGGAAATTTGATTGGAAATACAAACAGGACTCGTTTCGTCCTAATAGCAAAATCGATGACAATTTTTCAGTCACATAACCTTACTACGCTCACGCATGGCGGAAGCCCATCAGCAGCAGCAGCAGCGAGGCAAGTTATACCTTCATAAATTCCAATGCGAACTACATTCCATCCGCGGCAGTGGCGGCGGCGGCGGCACAACAAAGGTGTTTGAGGCTCCCCCGCCGCCCCCATCCCCTGTGCGGTATGCCAGCCATCAAGGATTCGGGATTTATTCCCTCGAATGTAATGCGGCACAGGGTGAAAGTGGAAATGTGCAAAATATAAATATTTTAGTTGAGGGCAGAACCAGAGGTGGGGTGCGGCCGTAAAAGAGGGAGGTTATGACATCTCATCCTATTCATAGCAGAAGATCGTTCACCTAGAATGCGAGGCATTTCTGGCGTTTTTCTTCGGTCGCTCTTGTTCAGTAATGGTGGTTGGTTTTTGGCTTTGCATTCATCCCCCCTCCCCGCTGTGTGTGGTGTGGAATTGGCGCAGACATTTTCACAGAAATAAAGCGGAGAAAAATGTTTATTTCATGTCTGAAATAGTCTGTCAATGAAGGAGGATACACCCAGGGCAAAAGGTACCAGATTGCAGGGGCGGCGGGCGGCTAAATAATCCGAAAATGTATTCATCGATTGAATTGATGCTGATGTTGAATCTTTGCAATACGAGTGGGTACGTGTCCGCTGGTATACACATGTACATGCACGAGTATGTACGGTGGGGGGCGAACAACCCCAATCTGTATCTCAAATGTTGAACATTTTTGCAAATCGGTAGGAAAATAAATCGATTTTACATGTGACAAACTGTTCGCCAGAGTGAAAGGATGTCGATTTTTCTTTCCTTTTCTCACCTTTAGCCCGCACCCTCATGTTTAGCGAATATTTTATACAGATTTCATGGAATGGCAGTCGCCTTTGGTGTTTTGGTTTTGAGGCGTCATGAAATCAATTGTGGGGATAACCTTAAATTTTGTGGTTATTCTCTGTGAAGCTATTCCATTTTATTTAATGACTTTGGTCAGACGATGGCGCTGCGTGTATAAATGTGCGTCGATGTGTGACTCAAGGTAGATACGAATTACATTTTTATTTATGAGGACTCTCGGTTCAGTTGGCAACGAGTGTCCTTTTTGCGCAGTCATTCGAAGCCGAAATGCAAATCAGCTCAACATCGCATCGGAATTGTTAAGTACCTAACTGTAGTGTTTGTTGTTGGTGTCTGGCAACACGACAGTGTTGTAAATATCCTTTAATTAGATTCAAGGTTTCCAGTGACACGCATGCAGGATAAAAATGTCAGTCTCTGTTTTATATGCCGTGTTAACCCCGAAAGTGAGTGGACGATTAAATCTAAGGCAAAAAGGACTCAAGTGCAAAAACTTATATCACACACGTATAGCTTTTAGATAAAGTTGGAAATATTTGTGTAAACATATTCAGGCGACCTTTCAGTGAATATGTTACCCCGGAATAAGCTCCTGAATAAAATGAGAATTGTGAAACCGCAAATTGCGACTTGAATCTCGGTAATCCAAAGATTACTATTGGGAATATTTAAAATACGATTTGATCGTTTTGCCGATGGCGAATGTGACCAAATTGGGTTTTTGGGTTCGAGACTTGGCCACCAATTGGTCTTCTATCAATCGAAGGTAGTTCTGGTGTTATTGCTCTGTTTACCTAGCTAAAACTTCTGCCTTTACTCGTATAAAAGACCATTTTTGTCTTGCAAGCTTTATTTTGGCATGAAGCAGGAATAAAGATTGCTTTTAATAGGCCTTTGCGATGCCGTATTTAAAGGTTATTTGTACCTACGTCCCTTGAACTTTTTGAAAGTGATAATTTTTTGGTTAAAAGCCTTTTAGAAACTTCGCTCATATCCTCCTGGGGGCCAACTAGGTAATTCGATTTTACTTCCGATTCTGTTCGAAAGTTGTTCCGATTCTACCTTCAAATAGAACAGTTCTCTGTGAAAGTAAAATCGGAACAACTGTCGAACAGAATCGCAAGTAGAATCGAATTACGTAAAGGGTTTTCCAATAAGAGATGTTATTTTGAAAAGCCCGCCATTTCGGTAGCTGTCACTTTTGAAGCTGTTATTTTTTGACATTTGACAAGTAGAAACTACGCCATTACTAAAAATGGAACGATACACGCTTCAACAACGCATTGAAATTATAAAAATTCACTACAAAAATGGTAAAAAATTTTGCAGTCGCAGTTCGCAAAACTAAAGCATTTTTGGGTCGTCGTGAAGCACCTTGTCGGACCGCAATACTGAAATTGGTGGACAAATTCAAGCTGTTGGGACAAGTGATGTGAATAATAAAACCCGTGCACGTCGCGTCGCTCAAGAACAACTGAGAATATTGCCGCTGTAGCCCAAAGTGTTGAAGAAAACCCAGGTTTGTCCATTCCTCGTCGTTCTTTGGAATTGGGCATGATTAATGATTTTTTATGGCCGAAGTTGGATGGCATTGATCTGGACAACGTTTACATTCAACAAGACGGCGCTACGTGCCACATAAGCAACGAAACCATTGATCTTTTACGCGAAAAGTTTCCGGGCCGTGTTATCTCTCGAAGAGGTTATCACAATTGGCCACCGAGATCTTGTGATTTAACACCTTGCGACTTCTTTCTTTGGGGCCACGTGAAAGATAAGGTCTACGCCAACAGCCCTGCGCCGAGTCAAGACCTCAAAGATGGAATTCGTGAGTCTATCGAGGACATAGGGCAGCCACTTTACCATTTTGTTGTGGAAAATTTCATGAAAAGGATATGGTCCTGTAAGCGTGGTCGTGGTGGCCATTTGGCTGATGTTGTTTTTCTTTATTAACGGCATACCTTGCTCTTTATTATGAAATAAATATCCGATCATTTATCTCAAAAAATGACATTTTTCTTTGAATATCAAAATAACACCTCTTATTGGAAAACCCTTTAGTTGGCCGGGCCCCCTGCTTTTATGCTGGGTACGGTTGGATGGAGTTATGCTGACAAAATTCGTCTTAAATATTTGAAACAAACTGTCATTGTCAGTCACAATCGTTTTCGGGACAATCTGCAATAATTTGACAAACGATTCTTATGTCACTGAAGCCATAAATACCACAAATAGAGACTTTGGAAAATACTCTACGCAAACCAGCCAAATTTAATGAAGTTCGGGAATGTTTCTTTTCCTTTTAAGTCCGAAACTCTATTCAAAAACTTGTTTCAAAAAATTCAGTAACTGCACCAAAAATTTGGTTGTCAAAAGAGGACGCAACATCAAAAAATCTCCTGACACCAAATGTCATTTTCTCTGTGACCGCTGATCATTTAGCGCGTTGAATTCGAATCTTAAAGCTTACTACGATGCTTGAGCTAAATTTTAGCTCCCATACAAAATTCTCTCCAAAATTTAGCTGAGCTAAATTGAAGCGCAGTGGCTTAGTGGTAGTGTGTTGGGCTACTAAGCGAGGGGCTCAGGTTCGAATCCCGAGAGGGCCAAATTACATCTTACGGTTTTTTTCCGCTGCGCCACCTCTCGCGAACGTCTGACAAACATCCGAGAGTAAAACTGTCATGAATGAGCTTCTCCATTAGCCGTTTGGACTCGGCGTAAAATTGTAGATCCCTTCCATTCGTCCCAAAAATTGAAAACCCACACAAAGCGAATGGTTGCGAGACTAGGCCTTGGGTCCCATAGACCTGTCGCGCCAAAATATTTATTTATTTATAAATTGAAGCGGATCCCTTTAGCCGAGTGGTACGCAGCTCGAGCTAAAAATCAAGCTTTTGCTTCCCAATGTCTTTCATGTATCTGTCAAAATTTAGCGCACCATTTAATGGGTTGGGACATTTTTTCAAGCTGAATTTTGACAGATCTGTTGTTCTAAATTCTGATGTGTTTAAAAAGATGAATGATTTTAATAAACACCTCGACGAGGTGTACCTGGAGCTAGAGTCTTTTATCGAAATGACAGAGAAGACCTCAGAAAAATTTTGCGATGCTGGTGGAGCAACATCTATCGATATGGAACCTAACAGATTTTGAATCATTTTTCAAAGAACAGCTGTTTTTTGTGACGCTTATCCACAGCGCTCTCTATGTCAAAATTTAGCTAGGATTTTAGCTGATTTTTGGAGAAAAAAGTTGAAGAGCAGCTAAAATTTAGTTTACCTCGAGCAGCATACAAAGCTTAGCAAAATAAAACGCAAAAGAAACCCATCCAATGACAGCTGTACAGTCCGAATAAAACCCATTCGTACACTAATGATATGAATTAAATTAGAGATGTGCAAAAAAAAGAGAAAAACTAAAATATTTCCAGTGTGTCCGTTCTTACTTATTACATTCTTAAAAAAAAAACCTTTCCTTGAAAAGAACTTGATTTGCACTGTCATGACCCATTCATCATTTTCTCTCCTCTTTCGTTCCATCCACCCTTTCAACGCACCCTTACAAATAATCGATAAATTCCCATTACAAGCTCTGTACGTGTTAGCATTTCGCCACATCCTACGTAAGTAATAAAATATTTAACTCACATTTGTATGGCTGACAATTGCTAGGACTCTCCCAGGTATTCAGAGTGCATTTCCACCAGTCAAATGGGCAATTTGTTTTCGCTGTTTTATGCTGTGCACTCATCAACCGTCTATTGGGTCTTGAAAAATGCACACTTTTCTTCATTAAATATTTATCGTGGGACAGGAGATTTACTCGGCTATTGAAGAGGGGACAGCTTAGAACTGGCAGTCCACCAAATTAGATAAGTGCATCATTCAGACATCAGACCTTAGACAGGTGGTTGAGTTGTAGCCAACTTTGTAGTGTGTTTGTTTATTGTAAAAGGGAGGGGCATACAGCAGGAGGACTTATGGGAGTGCACGCAGTTATGGTTGGATTACTTACACATCTTTTGCACAAGCTAGGTTGTTTTACAGCGAATTCGTGACAGTAGTGCATGAGTCCTGTGATGCCGGTAAAATCAAAAAACGATGAATGGTAATAGTTCTTATTTTAGACGGACGTTGTTGTCGTCGATTTTTTGAATTTATTGATCCACGATACGAATGAGCGAGTACCTTGCCAATTTTGTTTGGATTGTATTCTTCAAGCTTGTTGCTTTGCACATTTTTTTTCTTTTAGTGACAACCAAACTTGTCGGCACCCGATATCCAAGATGGACCTTTTTACCAAGCCAGGCATAAAGGCAGCAGATCGAAATCGCCTAATAACTCAATCAAGCTTTTCCTCAGGACTTCATAATCCTTCCTACATACACAAGTACAAAGTACACATGCTTGCACAAACTATGGAATCTTCCTACAACCAGACCTCAGTGAAGATTGAAAACGATGCTTCTAATTGAATTGAAAAAGTTTTCCGTCTGCCGTCGAATTTAAATCGAAATCCTTTTTGATTTTCTCATCATATAAAAAGGAGCAAAATTAATACACGTAGCGACGTTTCCTTAAAGCATTTTACTTATAAATTTCGGATCACTTGTTAAGGAGGAAGATGCGACAGAAGGGAATCGATTGAAATTACAGCTTTTGAAGTTTATTTCAGTTGAGCAGTTTTTCAGTTGCTCGTTCTTTTTGTACCGACTCAGGGGTAGTTGCCGTAGAGATCTATTTCTACTAAGAAAATGATATCTACTCAGTAATCCCCATGACTTCATGTGGCGTTGAAATCATCTTCGGAGAAGCATAGCTGCTGAAAAGGGTTCCCCCAAAAAAGGATGAGTCGTAGTGCGAATTGGATGATAGAGAAGTTTCCTCTTTTTGCCATTTTCCATTATGAGCGTACCTTGAGGGATGAAGTTGCCTCACCTTGTTGGACATAATTCAAACGAAAAGAAGGAAGGAACATCAAATTTCTCATTTCCCGTATCCTTCAAATGCAAATCGGTATGGCTACGGACGGGCGCAATTATATACTCGTATAGGTGCATTCCATTTACAAGTGCCGCATGTTGTTTTCAGGTAAAAAGTGTTCGCATGTCTTGAGCGGAACAAGAACAAAACGGGTTAAGGCAAAGAAAATGATCCACTTTTGTTGTCCTGGCAAACAATGGTGGCACAAACACAGCCGCGTAGACACAACTTAGTGCAAAAATGGCTTATTCATAGCTGAGAGGTACACTCAAGGATTAAAAACTGAGTCGAGGGTTGAGGCTGAGGAGAATGAGAGCCTCGTTTTGAGAAAAAAGTAGGTCTTCAGCAGTTTAGGCATCAAGTGACAAAGTACAAGTGCCATACAGCAATAAAGGAAACGGGTCGCTTGTTGAGCGCTAACCGTTTTACCCTTGTAACCGATTTTCTACTTCTTAGTCTTAGTCAAGTTGTCAAGCATCCTGCCGTGAATTGGATGAGATGGAATGCTTTATGTGTGCGGGCCCGAGGGTGGTGTGGTGGTTGAGAGTGCTTCGATTAAATTCATTGTCGGGGTTGTTTTTTACATTAACCGAAGCATCACTCTGTCTACTGGGGCGTATACGTAACATTATACGAAGCAACACAGCTTTCTAGTTTTCTCACACTGCCATCGTTTTGGCTTCCCCTAATGAATCACTTTTGGATTGGAAACGAACAAAATAAGGAAATCAATATTAAGGAGATGTTGGCGATGGAGATGGGGGGGGGACCTTACGAAAAGTTTACCGACCAAAAACGTCAGATAATGACGGATCAAGGCAGTCGCTATGGATAGATAAGGAAGGAGCTGCTGGTACTGTTCGATTTCGTGTTTCTCATCAATTTTTCGTTACAGAGGGAATGCCCAAAGTGAAAGTTAATCAGTTAGATTACTCTCGAGCATTATAGACAATCACTGAGATGAAATGATTTCTTTTTTTTTCCTTTCGTTCCACTGATTGACATTATAGATTTTGTAATTCTCTTCAGCATGGAGGAATTGGCGTTTTTTCCAAAATGTACTCGTATCTGGGAGGGTTTGTAAATTATGATATCAGTGGAAGATTAGGAACGTACCACTGGGAGCCTTTAAGACGCGACTAATGTATGCAGAAGACCGAATACCAGTGTCTTTTAATAGAAAGTCGGGCAAATAAATGATTATGTGTTTTGGTAGATTAACAGAAATGGAGATTCGAATGTTAATTTAAAACAGATGCGGATTGGATCTTTTTGGTGGGAGTAAATCGTCCCAGAGGGGCTGGCGCTTTCCTATAGACGTTTTTTGTCAGTTAGTACATTTCTCGCTGTCAAATAAGTGCTGTCTGTTTCATAAAAGTAAATTTGGTTAGTAGGTCCTGATTGAAATTGTTTCACAAGGAACTATCTGCATTAAGTTGGCAGAACTGCGTTCCGTAATGGCTCGTATTATTCCATGTTTTACAATTTTTGCATGGAATAGTTCCGCTCCAACAGGAAAAACGACACACAGTGCTTTCGATTTGTCCCATACTCCACCCCAAAGTAAAAGTGCAAGCAAGAACAAATCGATTTTGATCTGCAGCTAAGTTTCTCTATGAAGCAAAAAGATAATTGATGGCTTAAATAATTTTTGAAAGTATTGGCAACTTTAAGCCACATTCCTTTTCAATTGAACAAAAATATTTTGAGAAGCAACAAGGTAAGAAGGGTGAAATCAGACACCCATCTGAGAAGTAGGCGTAACTACCCTTGTAGACTATGTCGCCATTCTGTCTGTCGGTTCAAACCTAAGGACTGTCTGCTCTCTGGCGCAGAGATCCTTGGGATTGATCGATGATTGGTGCACAAGAAATGGGCTTTCTCTTAAAACTACGGTTGTTCTCTTCACGAGAAGGAGGAAGGTCACTGGTCTGACTCAACTTGTGCTAAAAGGTGTCACTATCCCGATCTCTGATGAAGTCAAATATTTGGGAGTAATCCTCGATAGGAAACTTCTTTGGTCCAAGCATGTTGAAGCGAAAACCGATAAAGCGCTGTCCACTTTCTGGCGCTTTTGACAAGACATGGGGCTTATCTCGTAAAAGGCTCCTTTGGATTAATACGGCAATGGTAAGACCTCCCCTCTCATATGCATATGTTGTATGGTGAAACAGGCTTTCGCCGAAACGTGTTTCTGCCTCTTTTGCCAAACTTCAAAGAACGGTTTGTCTTGGCTGCACGGAGGCCTTCCCTCCCCCCTTGATATTTTTATCATGGGGTGTACGCTGAAATCCATCTCTCGGATAAAGAGAGGTGGTTTTTGGTACAACGCGCATTGGAATTTTGATGAGCTTGTGCGAGAATTATCCTTGACCCCTGTCTTATGGATATGCTGTCTGCGAGGCATTTCTAAGCGATGGAAGGAAAGAATTCGTGTATTCACGGATGGCTCCATAACCGGACAGAGGTCTTGTTCTGGAGTCTTCGTATAAAGCAAGAACATTAGACTACACTACCCCTTAGGTAACCATGCGTCTGTCTTCCAAGCGGAGATT
This sequence comes from Cheilosia pagana, assembly GCA_936431705.1. Taxonomy (NCBI): domain Eukaryota; kingdom Metazoa; phylum Arthropoda; class Insecta; order Diptera; family Syrphidae; genus Cheilosia; species Cheilosia pagana. Next base: position 50,189,772 of record OW386170.1, on the reverse strand, counting down.
TTCGCTATCCTTATGGCTATGCACTATATATTGTGACAAACAGGTGGAGCATGGAGGGCTGCAACCCTCTTACCTCGCCCATGTTAGTGCTTGAACTCAAGCTTACTCTCTGAACTTGGTCGGAAGGTTAAACACAGTGCAACTTGTCTGGGTCCCAGGTCACACTGGTATCCAGGGAAATGAGATCGCCGAAGAGCTTGTCAGGCTGGGTTCAGAAGAAACTCTCTCAGGACCTGAACCTGCGTTGGGTCTGGCGGCATCTGTTGTTAGGTCGGTAACGTGACTGTGCTGGGTCTAGACAGACCAAACGATTGCGTCCGGACATTTGAAAAGGTCCGCGTCTTTCTTTCTGTCTCTCAAGAAAATCGACTGTAGACTGCTGTTTGTGGGTGTCCTTTCAGGCCACCAAGCTTTTGCCAAACACTTAAATGCATTGGGCTTGAGCGACACCACCATCTGTCCTGCTTGTGGAGAGGACGACGATACAGCGGAACACTTCCTCTTTAGTTGTCCTGCCTTTGCTCGCATCAGGTGGCGGATCTTTGGGGCTGACGCGACTTGTTGCTGGTGAGTGCCGAACATCTAAGCTCTTCATCACTGAAGCTCCTTCTCATCTTTTTTGAAGACCAAAAAATGTCTGTACTACTATTTTTATAAAAGTACTCCCCATTTTTGTCTGCAGTACTCCCTTTAAATAGTTTTCTCCGGCAACACTGAACCTAAGTCTGTTTTGGCAGTACAATGGACCAGTAGTTATGTCTGAGTGCTCGATCGGATAGTAGCAACCTCCAACAAAAATAAACCCTTGTATTCCGTCTGGTTTAGTTTTGAGTCTTTCATATACTGGATAAAGCTGCCTTGGAGGCTAATTCCCTTTCCATTGCGAACCCCAAGACTTCTGTTTCTTGAGAGTTTACTATAATGTACTCTCTATATATTTTTTTTTAAGTTACAACTTACAAGCCTTGAGAGCCAAACGATCGGCAGTAGACTGAAAAGTTAAACGTTTGATATGAGCGGTTTATTGTAGTGCAAGTCTCTAGAGAACAGGGTCAGCACCGAGTGTATTGCACCAGGCGTTGAGTGTACTATACTCACTTTTGCCCACGGGTACTCATGATTTCTGCAACAGGTAATGAGTGTGACTTGTATGCGTTATGAAAAATCGGCCGTATGCGTTGTTGTGGTTTCGGTTACTGGGGTTGGTGTGGTTTCCCTTTGTGGCGGTCAGTGGTTCTGCGTCCGGTTGAGTGGTGGCTAGTGACACCTCGCTGGTGGGTAACGGATCGTTACAATCTAAATAAATAAATAAATTAATTAATTTTTAATATTATCGAAGTACGAAGTACGCCTCTCCAACTGTATTTTTATCCTTTTTGAATCTTTAAGGTTTTTCTTGCAGGTATTTTTTAAAAATCTCTGTTTCACTATACCCCACGAGGTTACATACGAAACATTTGTGCGAAGAAACCTTCTAAAAATAATTTGTCAGATATTCATGAGAGATGCGGTTGTGAATACAAATGTCCTTGGCATGCAATGCAAAGAGCAAATATCTTGTGTTACAAAGGATATTATTTCTTTATCCGAATCCGTGAGCGCACATACTGCCATAAACGCTATTAAATCTGGTATCCGGCAAGACAGTTACAGCTCATAAGGCCGTTGAATATCCCTACCGTCTGTTGCGGCACAGATAAAATTCCCAATAACCTTAATATTCCCCACCCATACACATACACAATCCACATTTGTATGCGCCTGACATAATTTTTAATTAAATCCAACGTGCATCAGGCTTCTTCCTAGGTCAGCACGGACCATTATCTGCTGGAATGTCATGAAATGGTCAATAAAAGTGTTCGCTTAGTAGACGAGATACTATTTGAAATTAATACAAATGACGTTGGCATACTTTCTTCAACCATTCGCCATTAAAAACGTAGCATCTGCTACTCCCTGCACAATGTGCATGGTGAGCTCCTTTTTTTCAGTATTTCTACCGATTCGCTTCGTCCTATTCCTGTGCACGGACTACATTCCAAGTGGTCGTACAATAGCTCAATAACGTTCGGCCAAAGTAAACATAATGACAACGACAATAACGGCCATCCCCTTCCGTTTGGTTTCTTTTGCTTAATACGTGTCGTCGTCTCGTTCAGTGTCGTAGGCGTCTCATTCTTGTGAATGTAATTACTCCTGTCGCTCGGACGCAACGAGTATGGGTCGGTTCAGGGCCAAAGCAACTTGAGCACCCAAAGGATCAGCACTTTGTCTTGTCGCTGCAGACAATGGACTACCTAACGATACGGTGACAGGAGGGTAGTGTTGGGTAAACATTGTAATGGTTTCATATATTCATGACATGTTGGGTAAGTTGATTAAGTGCTTTTATGAGTATCTCTTTAGAATTAAGGGTTTCTGCTCGGGATGGTAATGCCTATCTATAAATCTTATTGCGGGATAAGAGTAATTTCTTTTGAAATGCTTGGGATCGACCCGAAGACGTATTTCACTTGGGAAAGTATTTAGGGATTTGGTGGAGGTTTGTTTCTAATCCAATTTATAGGTACGGAGATACTAATGAATTTGTGAAGGACTCTGATTTTGCCAAAGACGAGATGGTTCAAGTGGTTGTAAAATCAATAAATTGGTTCAATAAATCAGCTAAGCGCGAGAGGTGATTTGAATTTTATAAAGAATTTTACGCTGTGCTTTACTTTAACAAGTTTTACATTCAAATCGACTGTTTCATTCGCACAACATTGACCCTTTTTCCTATCAAGGAGGTCATTTATCTCTGCTTAACGCTATGGAGTCCAAAAGCCTTTTTCGCCTTCAGTAAACCTGTTAGTCAGCCTTGGCAATGACTTATCCATATTTCAAGCTCAAGTCCTTGCAATCAACTACTGCATTAGAATAAATCTAAGTTCTAACTCACGTGGAAAACCCATCTTCATCTTTCCAGACAGTCAAGCAGCTCTCAAAGCTCTGGACTCATCTGTCATGAAATCGAAGCTTGTCTAAGAAACATTCACAGCCATCTATGAACTTTCCTAGACAAAACTAGTCGTTCTTCACAGGCTTTGCTTGCCAAAATCGGCGCTACAATTCCGCTTATCGGACCTGAACCCTTCTGTGAAGTCAGCAAAATCATTTTACGGGCTACATCAAAAAGCTATCACGTATTGGCTTAAAACTCCTATGCGGAACTGCACCAGACAATTTTCACCCAAATTCTCTCCCGGGAAATCCTACTTCCTGATCAATTTAGACAAAAATTACCTGAGGAACAACAGGAATAATCAGTGGCTACGGCCCCTCTCCGGATCCAACATGCAGACTATGTCTTGAGAGTGATAAATCCTCTTTTCACATACTCATGGAATGTCCGGCTCTACTCAATCATAGGAAAAAAAAAGAGAAGATTCTTTTCTTCCTGACTGCCTCCGGAGTGAAAAGAAGGACCAGGGAAGTGACAAGAGGCCGCAGTGCCAGAGCCCCTTGAGGGTTATCTCTCTTTACAATCTAATCTAATATAATCTAACAAGTCCTGCTAAGTTAATTGCATTTGATATGTTACTGCTTGGGCTTATAATAAAATAATAAACAATAATAAATACTTACTTACTTACTTAGGTGTCGCTAAAGTCCGGGGTGGACCTGGGTCTCAACTGCCTCCGGTTGCGCACTCCAAGTTGGTTGAGGTCCCCTTCCACTTGTGCGCGCCACCTAAGGCGAGGTCTTACTCTACTGTGTTGTCCCTTCTTATTGGAATCGAAGACTCTTCGGGTCGGAGCGTTGGTGTCAATTCGCTTCACATGTCCCAGCCATCTTAGACGACTGATGCGTACTTTTTTGACCAGGGCGATGTCGCTGTACAGCTCGTAGAGTTCGCTGTTAAATCTCCTCCTCCAAAACCCGTCAACGCAAACGGGACCGAAAATCGCTCGAAGAATTGTTCGTTCGAAACGACCAAGAATATCTTCATCCGCCTTTTTTAGGGTCCATGCTTCTGCGCCATATAGCAGGGCTGGGATGATGAGGGTTATGAGGGATAGAGTCTCCTTAGTGTTTCTCGACAAGGCCTTATTAATCAATTGCCTTTTTAGGCCGAAGCAACAGCGGTTGGCAAGTGTGATTCTCCGTTTGATTTCTGAGACGATATCATTCTCAGAACTGATAGCGAAGCCGAGGTAGATAAAGTCCCTAACTACCTCAAAGTAATAGCTGTCTATCGTGACGTTCTCTCCGATTCGTCGATGTTGTGTGTCCCTCCTTGTCGACAGCCCTCGTTAACCGCTAAACCCATCTTTGCCGCTTCTGTTTCTATACATGCAAACGCACCAGTGACAGCTCGCTGTGTTCTGCCAATAATATCGATGTCGTCAGCGTATGCAAGTAGTTGTACAGACTTGTGAAAAATTGTGCCTCTGGTGTTGGCTTGTGAGTTGTGCACAATTTTCTCAAGAATGATGTTGAAAAAGTCACATGACAGCGCGTCACCTTGTCTAAATCCTTTTTTGACATCAAGGGGTTGGTCGGTGAGATTGTTTCCGACCTTAATGGAGCAGCGGGTGTTCTCCATCGCACAATCTGTCAAGTTTGGCAGGGATGCAAAAACTAGACATGGCTCTGTATAGCTCGTCTCTATAAATGCTGTCATATGCGGCCTTAAAATCGATAAACAGATGGTGTGGTGGGTATCGACTTGGACTTCTTTGGTTTCCTCCAGGATCTGCCTTAGTGTGAATATTTGGTCGGTTGTGGACTTACCAGGCCTAAAACCGCACTGATAGGAGATAGGGTCCAATCAGTTCGTTGACGTATGGCTTCAAACGCTCACACAGTATGGCAGACAGGATCTTGTATGCGATGTTGAGAAGACTGATACCTCTGTAGTTGGCGCAGTTTAGAGGGTCTCCTTTCTTGTGTACCGGATAAACGATGCTGAGGTTCCATTCATCAAGCATACTTTCTTCCGACCAAGTTTTGGAGATGAGTTGGTGTATGCTCTCGATCATGTCATCTCCCTCTGCCTTAAATAGCTCGGCTGGTAGGTCGTCTGGTCTATAAATAATAAATAAAAAAATAATAAAATTGTTCGTATGTGGATTTGTTTGCGCATCACGTTTAAACTACGCACCCAATCCGTATAGATTTCTCAGAGAAGCCTTAATATGGCGCAACATTTAGTTCTCATTGCATCGCAATCGGCGGAGTTATTCTGACTCTTACAAGCTTTATAGTTTGATATGTCAACTCATATAACTTTTTTCCATCGAGAAATGTATGCGGATTTCCTTGAGGATACGAGAACGCACTTCTTGAAGCAGATATTGTGCCAACGCTTGGACAAATGGATTTTACGTTCATGAGTAACGACGTGTCGCCGATAGCCGACTGGTTTTAGCTCTCAAGTTTTGTGTTTTCTAGTTAAACGGAAATGAAAGGATGGCGTTTTTATTTTTTACAGACCTACTTTGAATGATCAGACCATATACCTTCCAAGCAGAAATTGATAATTTTATTGAAAGAAGGAGAGCCCATCACAAACTCGGACGTAAGATCCTGACGTAATATACAGGCACAGAATTCAGTCAATAACACCAACAGCAGATGTGCGAAAAATCATAAAACGCTGCCCCAAGTCTCACAAAATTAAAACTCTCGGTCTGTCCCGCTCTATATTTAAAAACACCTCTTTCTCTCTTGTCGAAATCACAATACTAACACGAAGCACAGCCTCTCCGGAGAACAAAAAGCCATTCCATGTTCCCGGCAATTAGCGCATAAAACAACACAAAACACAATGAAACTTTGAATTAAAAATCCGGCCAACATTTTTTGTCCTTCCCCCAAACTCCATCCATTAGCCAGAAATATATGTAGGTATACATTAACAGTCTAGTCCTTTTGTCGTGCAGAAAAATAAAAGGAGAGGATCGATAACAACACCTTTGTGTGTATACCTATACATTGAAAAAAAAACGAAAAGCGCTCAACTTGCGCCTCATTATTATTCCACCATTCATAACATTTATGCGATGAGTAATTATTTGCTTTTTGGCGAGGACTATGTGTCTTTGTTGTGTTGTGGGGGCCTGTGTGTGTGTGCAAGTGGCTTGAACAAATTAACAGCAAACAAACTTTTACAGCCGCCGCCACGCCATATCTTATCAGGCACAGGCAGGCATTCAAATTGGGGAAATTGTTGTGTTGTGTTGTGTTGTGTTGTGTCCTCCCTCGGGCGCACCTGAATTATTTATTCGCACTCGCAGTGAAGGAGGGTGGAGTATAAGAGTCCTCCGAATGATGACAACGATGCTTCTGACAACAAAGATTCGATTTTTTATCAACTATCCACCCCTCCATCCATCATCCATCTAATGTTGTGTGATTTCCTCTCCTTTCAGATGTTTCCTGAAACTTTGAAGACAACTCTCCAGCCGAAACACAAGACTGGGTACAACCGGTGATATGGACGAAAGTTGTTCCACCGATCGCCACCAAAACACTAGCAACTATCGACCACATTGTCGTCGAAAAGGAACCCATCATCAATACCAATACCAGCAGCAACCACCCACCTTACCGCCATCAGTCTCGATATGCTGCGCGGATGGTACCGGGTCACATAGCATCGGTCCGAAACAGCACAGCGCCATCCGTGCACATCGGAGTACCACCAATACTAGCACTTCCACAGCTTTGACGTTTTTTCTGATTTGTATCCTCCTCACCGACCTGACTACAACGACTGCAGCAGCCAAATTAAAATCGTTTACCACAGCAACAACAATAGAACCTCCACCAGAGTTAGACATAAGCAATGGACTGTTTTTTGAATACTACCGACAGCAGAATGTGCTGGAGCAACCCCATCATCGCCATCGACAGAGGGATATTCAGGAAGCAGATAACACCACACCTACATCGACGACGTCATCAGCAGCGGCCACATCAGCAGCAGCAGCAGCAGCAGCAACAACAACCATCCCAGCGAGCACGAACAGCTCAAGTACAACGTCAGCACCGAGCAAATGTGAACCCAAAATTCTGGAGGAAATTCCGCCCGATCCAGTGAGTATTATATACACGAGTGTGTTTGTGTGAATGTCATCTTGTCGGAAGGAACTTCAAGACGAGTAGTCCTGGGAATAGCAAACTAAAAGAACTACAGAGCTTGTGGCTGGCAGGAGATGGGCGGACTTTTGATAAGATACTTTGAAGTTGTCTGTTTTGACATTATTTATGAGTTTTCTTCTCTGCTTGTATACGAGTTCTCCTAATGGTCTTAGTTGCACGAATCAATTAAAACTCTGCGGTGGGAGTGACATGTGAAAATATGAATATTAATGACATGACCAAAAGTTTACAGCGAAACTTTGCGAGTTGTTGCTAAGGGAATTTGATATTTGTTGTAGAGTTTTTAAATTGAAGTCCACACCTCAGAAAGGTATTCGAGATTGTGTTTGACAAATGGCATCAAGAAGCGAGTAGGTTCGGTAGGAACTGTCACATAAAAATGTAGTCAATGGTCTGCGAATGTGCTTACTAGGGTGGAGCGAAAAAACTTTTTTTTTGGTTATGGGTATCTAATAGTGAAAAAAAGGTGCCTTATAGGCTAAAATATATATATGCAAAATATTATTCGATTTGGATAACGATAACTGCCTCCGCAGGCGCACTGAAACTTTTAATAAAAACTTGGGTTTCAGAATAAGGACTTAATTGCGAAAATCATCATAAAACTTCTTATTCCGAATATTCGTTTTTAATTCCTAAACACAATATATTCTTTTTTCATATTACATTTAGTTTTTCCCAGATTATCGCATGATTAAAAAAAATCGTAAAATAAAGCCAAAAATCGACGTTTTCGCAATCAAGTGAGACGGTGTGCTATAAAACTTTATTACTTTTTTTGAATATCTAGTTAGCCACTCTTTCTGTTTTATATCAGTTCACTATTGTTTTATGAGTGCATAAGTCGTATTATCGTCTCTTTTAAAAATATTAAACTTAGAAAAAAAACGCGAAGTATATTTAAATATCCTATATTTGGTGATCCTTGTGATATAAAAGAAAACGTTATACTTATGAACATGAAATATCTATACTATGAATGGAGGAGACATCAACTTAAATTAGAATTGAAAACTGCAAACAAAAGAGCCCACCATTCCAGAAGTAGCAGCTATAGTAACATCCAAAATATATGGCTACTAGAATTGTTGAAAAACCTATCTCTTTGCTGTAAGAGCCAGGATCCATATACATGGGATATGTAGTTCTTTAGACTAGTTCGGCCAAAAGAATACAAATTGGTTAAAGAAGCTTTCTATCAGATGAAGAGATTCCTCAATATCATGTAATGGCTAGCGGTTGTGACGGTACAAATGTGAATACAGGAAAGTACGGCGGTGTTATAAGACAGAACTTCAAAAACCACTTCAACGGATAATATGTTTACTACATTTGATTGAACTACCTTTAAGACACTTATTTCAACATCTTGATGGATATATTTCGGGACCTAAGTCTTACACTGGACCTTTGGGAAAAGCACTTGAAACCTGTGAACAATTCCCTGTAAAAACATTTCGACGTATTGAAGGAAATGTTCTACCAGAAATGGCTAAGGATTTAACTACAGATCGACAGTACTTGCACAAGATAATGTCACGGGCCAACCGCATAATGCGTTTATATAAAGAACAGAGACACCTTCGGGAAACTTGATCACTTTGGCCACGTTTGTTGTTAAGGCTTACGCGCCATCATGGTTCTCCTTCAAAAATAAACCATCGTGCAAGGACGGTACACATCATCTTTTTAACATAGTTATGGCCTCCATATATCTTGTAAAAGAACATAAGAACGTAATCGATCCTGTAATTCAGCGCAATGGTTATTTTGCGCATCCTGAAAACTTTCTTCTTGCTATGGTAACAGATAACAATAAACACAATAGAGAACTAGCAGATCGACGCATATAAAAGCGCGTAGTATGCGTCGGTCTTCAACACCCAGGCTGTTTGAAGTGCCGTTTATTAACTTTTAATAAATTGGGAAGAAAAGGTTTCTGAACCATCGATTATGCAAAACTTGTGCCACAAAGAAATTCGAAGCATCGTGGAGTCTGGTTGTAAAGGTTAAGTGTTCTTTAAAAGGCTTCCGTGCCATACCTAGGCTGTTCAACGAGCCGTGAAGATAAAGACGGAAGCTGCCACTTCTCAGTAGACAGAAAAGTCGTGACTAGGCGCAATAAAGTCGAAAATAGAATTACGAAAGGAAATGGCTAAATTTGAGACAAAATAGGATTTTTAAGCATTTTCATTATATAATACGTATTATTTATTGTTACGAAAATAATGTTGCGAACTTTTATCTATCTATTTACTTCTACATTATTTTCTGCTATACCTATAAGTTTAGTAAAATCTTGTATCGAATTTTGATTTTTGAAGTCAGTGCGGAGGCAGAAGATCTTAACCAAATTAATCGAAAAACTACATTTATTTTTCTTTTAGCATAAGGCATCATTTGCCCACTATTATAATTCCGAATTTCCGTGCTCCACCCTAATGCTTACATCTAGTCTATTTTGGAGGTTCCAATCAATGACCAACCTTTAATGACTGTTCCGCTGTACCACGAAGTCTGTTGCCATTAGTGTTGTCAAGATGATTATTTTCAACTTTGAAACAAAGGATATAAAGTTTTACACAGACGGATGTATAAATCGCGCAGAGGTTTAAATATTTCATAACATTTTCACGGACAAATGATTTTTTAAAATAGTTTTAAAATAAAATACATAACTGGGACATTTTGTTTACACAAGTTGTAGAAACTATAACCTCCTTTTGGTGCCACAATAGAATTTCACATTTTATTCCACAGAATTTCCCGCTCGGAATTTAGTTTTAACTTTGTCTGTAAAATCCCGTACCGCTGCTGGATTTATTAGGTAAACGCCTTCGAGTGATTGGATCGCACGAATCTTTCTCACTTGCTACAGAAAGAACCAGTAGATCACACAACAAACTTTTTCTCGTACTGTACCTACATATAAATCGCCGACACAATTTCTTTCGGTACATATTTACCCTACTTAATGAAGACCAATTCTATTTTTTTGTTTACCAAATTGAAGCGGTCCACTCGTAGATGTGTCGAAAAGAATAATAATTTTAAAAAAGTATTTGCAAAATAGCTAAAATAATGTTTTTAAATCACACCACTGGGCGAGCCTATTTCTGATTATTTTTCGTTCTTTTGAGCGTTTTTCTACTGACAATACCTGACGTTTTGGTCCACTAAAAAAAAGGAACGAAATGATGCAAACGGTATATTTGCCCACCATAAATAAATACGATTCAATGCGAAAATGAAGGCGCCACTTACGTTCCACTTGTCCTGCTGTAAGCCGAAAGAGTTGTTCCTTACTTAGAAAGTCATCTATGGGATAAAACTGCTTCCAACCGGCGGTGTTTTGAAACTAGAGAAAAATAAACACGAAAGCTTTTGAAATAAAATAAGTAGGAAAATAACTTTTTCAATAAGCCTGATAGTGTTTACGTCTAAACAAAGTTGCTGTTAATTAGTTAAGCGCTCAGGAGTACTTCGAAATGAATTCCACCATAAATTCAGCTTCTCCTATTATTTTATCGTTCTATCCTTACGAGACTAACGGCATTTGGTTTGCAATGCTATCCGTATCCACTTGAGAGTTGGTTCCGAAAATAGATTTCATAATTTGAAAATATTTTCATACATCTTCAATGGACACTTGGCGGGTGTGCGGGGTGGGGTTCTATTTCAGTAATTTCACATTCGTCTAACTTCAGCATGTGCGGATATTCCCACAAAACTTTTAAATTGAATTCCAAGGATGCGAGAGAATTTATTCGAATAATGGATCCATTCTTCCTAGAAAAAGAGGGAAGCCCAAAGAGCATTTATGCCCATGTAGAAGTACCCATTATATCACAGATAGAGCGAGAGAGGGTGAAATTATTTCCAGCAACAAATAGGCGAAAGCCCTACCTCGCTCCATCGGGGGTAGAGTCTCCGCTCCTCGCCCGTAAAGTCTCCAATTAGAGTGCTAATAAAGGCGCCATTCATTAACTTAAATTATTTATTTATTAAAGCGTAAACTTTGCAACACAAGAATAATATACATTCATCCAAGAAACATACAACAACAACGAAAAAAAGTGATTAACTTGTTAATTTGTGGATTTTTGTAATCTGTCCTATTTGGAGTCGTGTCATGGGACATATGATATTCGGTATATTCTAGGACAACTTAATTATGAGAATGTAATTAATTGGATTCGACAGGAGGAGTAAAAGTGTCGGTATTGAGCGAAGCAGAGTTAGCTTCCAACGGCGCGCGTTTTTGGGGGGGGGGGGGCGAGAAAGACGTCAGAACGTTAATCTTCCATAGGGGTGTGATTAATTTGTAGGTGGCTGATGTGTGCGATAGAGAATTTGGGCCTGCCATTAGCAATTTCACTTCTGTCAACCTCTACCGATAGCACCGGATAATGAGGTGATTTACCTAACTATTTTTGCAAATATTTAATTTAGTTTACGCCTGAGTTTGTGGTGGCGGTGTCTCCATCCAAGGGCTGTGCCTTGATTAAGGGGTTCGACAGGAATCTCAAAGTGTTGCAAAATTGCGGAAATTCCATTTTAGTAGCAATATGTTGACGTTGATGTTGATAGTGCGAATATATCAAGTGTAAGACGGGTTAATGTTGGTGTATTCGTTAACATCAGTTTAAGCTGAGATAAAGAGGAGATAGGAGGCGCTTTGTGGAGGCATTTTGTATATTTCTGTTGCAAATTTAAAGAATGAGAAGGACGTACAAGTTTACGCTTTATTCGAATTGAGATTAATTCTTTGGGACAATCTTCTGTTTTCAAAATTCAAGATAAATAGACGAATGCTAGCCAATTTTTGAATTGTAGTTTTTACCTTTTATTCTAAAATTGAGAGAGCAATTTTTTGATCAAATTTTGTATGAAGTTTTGAGATTTGAAGCCGATGTCTGTTACGAGAAGTCATAGTCCAAATTATAAGGCTTTGCAAATTTGTTTATAAAACCCCATGGCAACCCCAAAACCAAAGCACACTATTCGCAGCAAGTCATTTCAGAAATAAATTCAGATTCCAAAACTCTAGCTTACTTATGGCGTTTTTCATTGAAGATCCGAGAGAATTGTCCCGAAATTCAGAATTCAGTTCAGTTGGTGAGTTCAGGGCAATTCTTGAAGAATATTCTTTCGTGTTAAGAATTGACCTGGAAGTAAACTTTATTTTTTATTTTTCATTGAAAGGGCAATTATTTTCTTCAATCGAAAACGCCACATTCTGAAGGTTGGCATCCATCGTATTTTTGAATTTTCATTCACCTATATTGAACACGTGAACAGTTTGACGTTTAATGGCGGAGTAGCCGAAAAATCTGATTCATAATAGAGACTTTGAAGTATCTAGTTTTAGTAAGCCTGACAGCTGACTGACTAAATAGGTCAGTTCCTTTACTTTTAAATCTTACGAATTTTTACGAATTCTTACGCATTTTACTCAATTGTCGTTCCTCAACTCGAAAAATTTGTAAAAGAGTGCGGCTTCGAGAGAGCAAGATATTTCCCCTCTTACTAGTTTTTACTCAACAAATTTCTCTGTGTAGGAATTAAAACAACTGTCAGTCGCCCGAAAATTGACAGCTGATTTGAATTTGTTGTTCTATCTGGCATTTGGGTGGAATATTCGCATCTGTCATTTCTCACAGGTTGCTACAAAAGTGTTCCTTAACTTTTGCGTAAGTTTCCCTCTCTGAGAGAGAATTCATCCCCACAAATGTCATTTTGACAGTCTTTTCCATTCTTACTACAAAAGCAAAGGAACAGTCCTATGTTATCTCAGTTTTGAATGGCCTAGATCGGTCACATGGGCAGCTGTGTCAGTTGACGTGTATGGAGGGGTAGCCGACGAATCTAGTCAAGAAATTAGTGTCTGAGTACTATAAGTTGACAGTTCGCATATGTAGTTGACGTAGGAAAAGTGACGTTTCCGACAAATGTAGTTTTTGCGTTCAGGTTAGATCTAGTCCAGACCAATCTAATCGACAACTAAGTTTTTGAATGTGCCCAGTGACATAAATTTCCACACTGAGCCCTAAGTTGACATTTCGATTGTCTGTCTGACGTAGAAACAGTGAAATTGAAAACGACTTAAGATTTTTCTTTCTGTGGAATTCTAGTCGAAACAAATCTAGTTGACTTAAAATGACTGGAGTTTCGAATTTGACTTATTTTCCTAAGAACTAAGCGCGTTGAAATTTTAAGTAGAAGTTTGACATTCCGTCTACCATCTATTAGAAGTGATTCTTTTATTTAACCTCAATGATTGTCTGTAACTCAACATTTCATAAGATCAACCAAGTACCGATGACTTTTTGAAGATCGATTTTGACGTATTATTCTTCCCCTTGCCACCGCAGTCTTCGTAGGGCCTTCTTCTATCCGGTTTGCCATTAGGTTTGTTTGACGAGGCTAGCATTAGTGCCTACTAATTCGCACTGAGAAGTGTCAGTTAATTTTCCAACGCAAAATATGCTGCCCCGAAGTTTTATATTGAAACTAGCTGACTCGTGCTCGCCTTGCCTCACCCGCCGTTTTTTTATAAATATGTGCCCTCCCTTGGACCTTTCTAAAAGCTATAAGCAAAAACAAAGACAAAGACAACAAAAACATAATTTTAATTACTACTTAAGTCTACACAAAAAAGTTTTACGCAAAGTTCTGTTATTCGGTCCCTCTTACCCACCTCAAATGTCGGCGAAAATAAGCAACATGAATGAAACAACTTGACATTGACACACGAACCCCACCCCAGCCCATTTCCAAACTTTTCCCAATAAACAACACTTGAAAATGTGTTCAACCTGAATGTGTGCGCTGAACTGCCAATTGAAGTGCAAAACATTATCATTATCATCATTATAATCACACACATACTACTGCAACGGTACTCACTGCTGCATGATTACTGACAGTGGTATCCACTGAAAAAAAATTGTGGGCAATGTTTTGAATATTTTTTTGAACATTGCTCAGCTTGAGGACAACGCAGAAAGATGTTTTATATCTTAAAAGATTCAACAGAAAATTTACTAAATTCACCTGTTTTTTTATTTTTCAATCCGATAAGCCACTACAGAGCTAGGTCTGTATAAACAGAATTTTCCTTACATATATCCGGTATTTTTGACTATTTTGTAAAAACCAAGTTATATTCCGGGTTACAAAGTATCCTAAAGCCCGACCCAGAACATAAGCAATAACTATGCCAAGTTTCATCAAAATCCGTCCAGTAGTTTCTGCGTGATGCGCGGTCAGGCATATTTCATTCTACAGTTTTATTATATGTAGGGATAGGGATAGGGAGGATAGGGATATGAATGACAGCAAGCGAAATGACAGCGACACTCAGCACTGAATTCTTGCCCCGACAAATTAACTGGGGTCAGTTAAGGGCACAACTAGTGCGCCCTAGAAGTCATGTCGAATACAGGTTTTCAGTACCAGGGCGAGTTCAGTGCTATATCGAACACATTAGGGTTCACCAAGTGCGCACTTCAAACAAACCTAATAACTGTTCTGTGTGCGTTTCCCTCATTTCCCATTCCCACCATATATCTAGAAGGTTTTAGGCTCAGAAGTGACTGTCAGCTGTGATAAAACGTCACTTTACCAGCGCGGTTTTATTACTTTCAAGATGCTTGGCTTTGGGTATCTATTGCTCCTTCTGTTCCAATTATTCCGCCTGTTTTGACCCCAAACATTGCTTTTCTAATAACCTCATTGATGTCATTAACACAAAATCCAGCTACATTATTGTTTGCAATCACTAAGTTCTCCACGAGACACACAACAGTCGTCCTTCGCTATAGCTATGCCACTTTAAAACCAACTTTGCAATTTATCAACTCCCCCCTTTTGATATTCTCATGACCGCTTGACTTGTGCTATTTTTAAGTAAACACGACTATAAATTACTACGTTCTCCATTCTACATTTCATTCATCGATCCATCTGCCATCTCACCCTCATGTAAGTTGCTAGTTTAAAATAAAATCAATCTTGTCCCTGTCACAGACGACGAGTTGGCCAGAACGTCATCGATGTAATTATAGCGTCCGTGTTTGGCAATAAATATAGTCCCGTCCATCACTGAGCCGAGTGCTTGCAGACGTTTTCGAACGATATTGCGTGATTCGAAAAAATAACCCAAATGATTTACCGAATTCCACTGGTCAGCAGTCAGCACCCCCTAATGGTGGGGTTGTCTCAGTTACAACCTCCATTGTTGCAGGTGAAATCTCCTTTTATAGCAAACTCACGTCATATATCGTTCCACATATGTGTGTGGGGGAGAAAAGTCTCCTGCTGGCGCCAAAATACACCAGCTTATCCCCCCGTCGTCGATGAGGAAATCCTCAATGAATTTGAATTAGGTCACGCAGACACCACTTACCAATCCGACCGTTCACAGAGGACGAGTGGGAAAATCGCTTCCCGCCGGCAGTCGGCAATTAAATAGTTTTTGATTACTTAGCTTGGTTTTTCGTTTGTCCCGATGATGATGAGAATACTTTATCAGAATGACAATAGGGGGCGTGGGGGGGCTATTACATTCGAACCAATTAAAAATTGTATTTTCGTCCTTTTTGCAGTTTTATGATGTCACCGACATCGTCGAAGATGCTGCCAGAGAATTTAGCGAGTTTTTATCGGTAAAATTCCCAATGGCTCTGGAACAGAGCATTACCGAACAACTGCGCGATGAGGTACGGCGACGTGCTAATAGTGTGGCGAACAACGCCCTCCAGCAGGATGAGAATCTTTTGGCCTTTGCTATAGCTGCGCCCAGTATTCATACGGTTGTGGTGAAGTTTCGCGATAATGTTACGGTAGGTGCTTTTTGGCAAATTTGTGGTCGAAGGTGAGTGTTGATGTGCTTTTGATTGTGTTTTGCAGATACCACCGCATGAGGTTCACAACAAGTCATTTCTGGGAAACTATTGGCGTGAACTGGGCATGGCATGGAACAGTACGGACGGATCGCAGGAGTGGAGCGCCCCATTTAGGGATTGTAATTTGCTCAAGGGTCGTTGGTTGTGGCCATTCCGGATATCATTTGTGGAGTTTCGGATCAAGTAAGTGTTGAGTGTTTTCTTTTTCTGCACAGGGATTTGGCAGTCGTTAAAATAAATTAGCTCTGCGGGTTGTCAGTTTACTTTGGGCGATTTATCACTGTGTGTGGATTTATTGCCTTCTATGAATTGTAGCAGACAGTTTTCTTATTTCTGGTAATAGAGAAAAGCGTAGATTGCGGGTTTGTAGAAAGTAAAAGCTGAGAAAGTCTGTGGTCCGCACCTTTGCCAATTCACAATGGAAAATTGTACTCCTTCTAAATATATGCGGAGCTCCCCGCGGATTTCTCTTTTTTTTGCCTAAATTAAGTATAAACAAATCAGAGGACTACCGACGACGGTGAAAGACCTTCCGCATGATGCCGGATGCCCATTAAACTAAACTACTCACTGCTCATGAATGTCAAAACTATTCATCCACGTCAATTGAATAAGATGATTGATGAGCTGACGCTAGTTTAGGGCAATGTTTACCAAAACATCTCTATAAATATAGATCCCCTAACCCCGAAAACCTCACAACCATCCCATCCCACCCTGGATACACAACTAGTTTCAAACTCGAATAACCCCACCGCTAACGCTTCAATCGATTTCATAGAATTGTGGCAGCTGCGTTTATTGCCGCCGACGTGGACCTATGCAATGATGCCTTGGAGGAGATTTTCGGACGTCGACATGGGTGAGTAGTAGGCGGGCGCGCCGACCCACATATTCGCAATAATCGACTGTATCATAAATTAACCCCCAGCTGTGACCGCAACACAACCTTCTGTTTGATGACCGAAATGAAACCATCGACAACACGTGATGGCTACACATGCATATGTAAGGACTCGTACTATTTGCCCAATTCGTCGCTGCAAGGTTTCCCCGGCGACAAGGTGGAAAGCTCCGACGGCTATGACAATTTCTCGTGCATTCCATGCCCGGGTGGATGTTCCACATGCGACCAGGATGGTGTTTGCCTATTTGGTGAGCCCCAAGAGACCGTCTCCATGGAGAATCTGTTGCGCGTTACTGTGGGATCGATGCTGGGCGCGTGTATTCTCTGCTGTCTGGTGTTGGCGGTGACTATTTTCCAGCACAGGAAATGCAAGGTATGTATGCCGGCGAGTATACAGTTGGCATAATTGCAAATGTCTCATTCGGTTTCCTCTTCTACTGACAGGCCATTGCATCGGGGATGTGGACCGTGTTGGAGACTATACTACTCGGCATCATTCTGCTCTATGCGTCGGTAAGTTTGGCCATCACAAATTGAAATGTAGTCCTTAATGGTGGAGTGAGACATACAAATTGAATATTTAAATGCGATTGCAAATGACAGTTGTGGACCCGAGTAAGCGGGTTTTGTCAGTTTGTTTTTTAAATATTTCCAACCGGCCGGCAGTCGTACTATCGATAGACACAATAGGTCTGTTCCTTTACTTTTGTGGTAAAAATGGAAAAGACTGTCAAAATGACAGTTGAGGGGAGGAATCCTCTCTCAGAGAGGGAAACTTACGCAAAAGTTAAGGAACGCTTTTGTAGTAACCTGTGAAAAATGACAGAAGGTCTGTTCCTTTACTTTTGTAGTAAAAATGGAAAAGACTGTCAAAATGACAGTTGAGGGGATGAATTCTCTCTCAGAGAGGGAAATTTACGAAAAAGTTAAGGAACGCTTTTGTAGTAACCTGTGAAAAATGGCAGATTGTTCATAAAACCCAAATGCCAAATAAAACACAAAATTCAAATCAGCTGTCAATTTTCAGCCGACTGACAGTTGTTTCAATTCTTACACAAAGAAATTTGTTGGATAAAAACTAGGAAGAGGGGAAATATCTTGCTTTCTCGAAGCCGCTCTCTTTTACGGATTTTTCGAGTTGAGGAACGACAATTGAGTAAAATGCGTAAGAATTCGTAAAAATTCGTAAGATTTAAAAGTAAAGGAACAGACCTATTATTGAAAAACAACGCAAGTCTTAAAACGGAGAATTAAAACGAACTTATACATACGATTTTGCAAAGCACTTGTGAAATGCTAGAAATTATTTTCTTGAAGGTTGCCCTCCACTTCTTTCAAGCGTCGACGGAGCGATGCCTTCTCGAACCCTGGTTCCGTGAACTGGGCTTCATTACCTGCTATGGCGCCATCATACTCAAACTTTATAGGCATTTGGTGGACTTTCGTACCCGAAAAGCCCACCGCTGGGTGTTGCGAGATGTTGATTTGTTGAAATACCTTGGAACGATGGTGTTTGCTGTGACTTGTTATATGGCCGCATTTACGGCCTCATCCTTAGACCTCATCGAGACTGCACAACTGGACGGATTGAGAGAGGTGCGGACAAATACATGCCATCCATTTAAATGGGATTATGTGACGCAAGTTAGTGAAATTTTAATATTATGTTTTGGACTACACTTGGCGGTGGCCAGTCGGAATGCCAATACACAATTTAGGGTAAGTTCAAACAATTCCATTGAATGTAAGATTATGGTGGATTTTTTTTTACAGGAAAGGCAATTCCTTGTTGCATCGCTGCTAATAGAGTTTACAGTATCGACTAGTTTTTATATAGCGCGGGTAATTTATCTACCCGAATTGAGTCCAGGAGCAATACTTTTAGCGCTCTTTTTGCGTTCACTGCTGACGAATACAGTCACACTTGTACTGGTATTTATGCCAAAGATATGGTATCAGCATAAACAGGTATGAAACGAGGACATTTTTATGTTGTTTCAGTTTTTGTTTGGATTCTTTTGGTTTTGTTTTTGTGAAAGTCCTTGCAAGGGCGAGAGTACGTTTTGTTTTTGTTGAAGACTTCGGTTATTGACGGTTTAGTCATTGTTGCACTTTAGTTCAATAGAACGCAATTTTTCCATAGAATAAATCTTCACAACCTTCAAAGTCTAATTGACTGATCCTTATATACAACATTTTAGAATTAGTTTAAATTATTCTTAGTTGGAAGATTAATAATTTATATTTCACACCGTATCGGTCTAATAAAAATAACCCCGATCTACGACCAGAGGCTATGAGACAAATAATTCATTATAACTTGGTGCATTTTTGACCGCTTTTGGAACAGCCTAGCCATTAAACACTCACTCTCAGTGACAACGTTCAACCCCGGAACTTTACAAAAGGTCCAACAATGACTAAATGGTGAAGGCCGAAAGAGTGCATAATATTTGCAGATGTTATGCACGAGACGAGTATATGTATTCATATGAGATAGGAATTAAGTGAATTTGAAATGGAAACGATTTTTGTAGCAAACCATCAGTATTATTTATTTTTTCTTATAAAACATAAATTTTACTTATATAAAAGGCCGATTTTTCCGACTGTCAGATAAACAATTCAATAGATGAATTTTCTATTACTTTGCAAAATAAAAAATTTAAATTTAAAAGGACAAACAAGTTTATCTGAATTTTGAAAATTCGGTTTTAAGTACATATTTAACAGAACTAATAAATGAAATTGCCGAGCTATGAAGTTGCTGCAAGTAAACATTTTGGGATTCTCTTTTGTGTTGTAATTCCTTGACTGCACTTGAATGAGGTCTTTGTTTTAAAATTATTTACCCCTATAAATAATGTCCCTCTTTTAGTTATTAAAGTTTTCCACACAAATTTTGTTATTTTGTTTAATCTGCTGCAGTCTTTTTTTACAATTCCTTGTAGTAGCATGAACTTTAGATTTTAGGATCATTGTAAATATCACTATAAGAACTTGAATGATATACTATAATAAATATTATTTTAAATTAAATATTATTTTAACTCTTTGAATTTGTTGGTAAATTATGTTTTGTCTTTAAAATAAATTAGATTATTTTTACTAACTTAGTTTTTTTTAAATTAAGTTCACGTTTCTGGATTTAAGAAGTATATTTCAAAAAATGCAATACCTCTTGGCGACCTATTCGAGTAGAAAGTGACAGATTAATTTCCTACTGTCACCATCGTAAAAACAGAGTAGCACATTCAAATATCTGGTTATCTTAAGTCAACTTGACTGGTTGAGGCTAATTTGGAAAACTAGATTTGTCGGCAACGTCACCTTTTTTACATCAGCCGTATATGCGAACTGTCAACTTAGTAGGTACTCAGTCTACTGACTCACACAACTGATCTAGATTTTTGAACTTCCTAATTCGCTGCGTAAATAATATTCATGTTTATATGCGAATTTCCTATGAGAAAATAGGGCTAGAGTCCTTGCGCAAATGTTTAAATGTCACCGAGCTAGCTGTCATGGAATGCAGCGCACTAGGGCCCTCATCAAACGAACCTTGATTTACCCTAATGTGTTCGATATAGCACTGAACTCGCCCTGGTACTAAAAACCTGTATTCAACATGACTTCTATGGCGCCCTAGTTGTGTCATGAACTCACCTCAGTTAATTTGTCGGGACAAGAATTCAGTGCTGAGTTTCGCTGTCATTTCGCTTGCTGTCATTCATTTTTTAATGTAAAACTTCAGGGCAGAATATTTTGCGTTCGATATAGCCGAATTTTCAGCGTTGCGCAGTCAAACAAACTTTATGAACTTATGTCTACTACCTTGAATCATTTTTGAGTTTTTAAAACAGGGAAAATCCCTAATGACCGGTGATTCTACGGCTTACCTCACTGAACCAATCTTTCCATCACCCCGAAGATGCCATAATATTTGAAAGGCATTTAAAAGAGCATGTTCGTTAAAAAGTCATTTCATTCACATGGAGGCAATTCACTTTTACGTACTACTTATGTCCTATATCCTTTTGTGGGTCCTAGAACCTCTACAACGCCTACGCATCATCATGTGCGGTTTCTGGCAATACGCTTCAGCTCTTCCCTCCCCAACTCTTTCCCAGTTGCCGTGCTTCCTTCTCGACTGTTCTACGCCATGTTCTTCTAGGACCGCCGCGTATCCTGTCATCCTGAGTAAGCGGATTCCATTGCATCGCGTGGTCACCTTTTCGGAAAGTGTGACCAATCCACTGCCACTTTCGTCGTTGTATGGCTGTGCCAATAGGTTCTTGATTGGCCATATATCAGCACGGAGTCAACGTTGGAACGAAACAGTCGTAGCTTGGTGTTTAAGCTAATTGCATTACTTCGCCAAATTTTGGATAGCATCCCAAACGAAGACTTCGCTTAACCTGTTCGGTTGGCTACATCCAGTTCGGTTCCGCCATCGGTTGAGACAAAACTCCAAAGTATTGGAAACTCTCTACTCTCGCCGAGCAAAATTCCTCGTCATGAATTGTACATATCTTGATATATTTATTTCTGAAAGTCGCTCGGCTCGGCTTCCATTTAATTTTAAGCGAAACGGCAACCAATTTGACAGCAGAAACTGAGGCAGCATTCAGCGACTCTTTTGGTTCTTTAATTCAGTTTTTTGCAAAGGCTGTATCCAGCTCCAATGCGCGACACGCATTGTGTATTGATCAATCGATAATGCAACAAATCGTACGAGCACAGCTCGCAAAATTAAAGTTACGAAGTTAGCTGCACTTGGCTATCGTCAAATTTGATACCAAAGCCAACTTCACACGCAAAAACACCGCCATCTATCACCCACCAACAATTTTATAGCCGAATGATAGTTATTAATAATTATCCTTCCATTTGTTTTAAATTAACAATATTTTGCTACACTATAATTTGTGAATTTTCGCTTTCCCTAGCTTTCAAATATTTATTTCACTAATAATTACTTTTGTTTATCATCATCTTTCGCTTTGTACATAAATTTATACAAAAATCTGTTTCCTATTTTCATACTCTGACATACTCATTTCTAACTAACTGTGATTATATAACTATTCAGTAGAAAAATTCGAAAATAAATTTTAGGAGTTTCTTGATTTATTTATTTTTTATTTTTGGTTTTCCCTATTTTTATTTTAAATTAGATTTTCTTTGTTTGAAACCAAAAGTCCCCCACACGCCGTATACAGTCACTAGAGTAGATACACACAGTAAATTTGCATTGGCCACACTTACCTATACCTTACACTGCTGAATAAAAATGGGTTGCGGTTTAGTGCTGACAAAGAAATATATTTAAACACACACTAATTATGTCAAAATGAAATGGAAAAACTTTTTGATTAATTCAATGCAGAGAGAAATAACAAGAGAACTTAAATCCTTCCAACGGAAAGCAACCGCAACCCTTTATGTAATTTTATGTAATTTTTCTTTCTTCCGATTTAGCAATCCCTCTGAAATTTCCCCACTTTCGTTGGAATACTTCCGGTTCCGTATTCCGTTGTGTTCATTTAGTTTTTTCTTCCCCCAATTATTTTTGTTCCTTTCGTTTACTCTCTGTCTGTGTGGTTTGCGGTGTTGGTTGCATCTTCATAGCTTGCAGGTTCGTTCCCTTGCCCATGATCTATCCTTACGCTTACCTGTGGATGCTTTCAAGGGTTCCCACGATACTGGACATCACCTGGGTGGTGGTTATGCCGGTCTCTGCCTGGGCGATCCAGACATCGGCGAGCTGACGATATCCGAAATGAGCCCCGAAGATATCCGAGCTGAACTTAAAAGGTTAAAAGGTTTTCTAGCACAATGTCCCTAAATGTTTTCCAATTCAAATTGCGTTTCTTCCTTCCAGACTGTATACACAACTTGAAATCTTAAAGAACAAAACTCTGCGGCAGGACAATCCGCATATAAGTAAGAGGCGCGGTGGACGAAAGGCTGGACACCGAAGATTTTCATTACAGGTAAGCCGCGTGTTCGATGTGTTACACTCCTCCTCCCAATGGGTGCAATAATTCTGTAAAATTGTATATAATATACGATTTAGTGTTAACAGTTCCAAAGAGTTGAGTTTAACTTTATTTTTTTCGTTTTTTTCCGCTTTGTTCTTTCGTTGGTCCGATTTTATGATTTTCGTTTCCTTTCGATAACTTTCTTGGTCTCCTTTTACAAAGTCTATCATTTGAGAGCTTCTGTAACTTTTTGATGAAAATATTTAAAGAGTTTTCATTTGATTTTGGGTTAATTGTTAA
Organism: Cheilosia pagana; assembly: GCA_936431705.1. Lineage (NCBI taxonomy): Eukaryota > Metazoa > Arthropoda > Insecta > Diptera > Syrphidae > Cheilosia > Cheilosia pagana. The sequence goes on along the minus strand of OW386170.1, from coordinate 50,166,523 downwards.
ATTTGTAATTTTTAATGTTTATTGCAACACTTTTAGAAGAAAGGAAGTAAGGATAAGGTAAGAGTACAGCTCAGCGGTATAGTAGGTTCTGCAAGCAATGCTTATTTTTTCCAACATTATGGGTGTTTATGTTTTTTCTTCTTCTTCTTTTTTTGTATTTTTATTATGAGAAATCAATTTGCGACTACTTGTATATAATATGCTGAAATATAAACTCTCACGATTGGATACATTAAATTTGGCTTAAAACTTTAACCGTGCACACCTCACATGAGGTTAAGTTTAAAATCGATAACGGAGTTAAATATATTTTGTAATTTTTAAAACAAACAAGATTCCTCCCTTTCTCCAAGCTAAGGACATTGGTTGACAGCAACAGTCACTCAGTCATCTAACTCATACGTGCTGCGACAGAGACCAGAAGCAACAGCCATGGCCGATAACAGTATGCTTAAAGGGAGGCTGCATTGTCGATAACTTCTTATTAACCATGTCACTATACGCAGTTGCGGATTTCGCTTATGTTTAATCTTCTCCAATCTATTAGCAAAGAGTTCTCTTTTTAGGCTCCTTCTGAAAGATTCTGTAACGCAGTCTCGTTTAAAAAAGGGGATGCGTTCGTTTGTAGTTTTTGACATGCCAATTACAACTTTTAAGTATAAAAGCCACTAAAACAGACCCTTGGTCCTTTAACTTATTATGTATAAGGTGAAATGCCTTGAGAAAGCTTTTCAAACAACGTGCTTTGAGAAACATTGGATGGAGTGACTTTTAAGGCATCAGAGGTCTGTTCCTTTACTTCAGTAGTAAAAATGGAAAAGACTGTCAAAATGACAGTGAAGGGGAGGAATCCTCTCTCAGAGAGGGAAACTTACGCAAAAGTAAAGGAACGCTTTTGTAGTAACCTGTGAAAAATGACAGAAGGGGTGTTCCTTTACTTTTGTAGTAAAAATGGAAAAGACTGTCAAAATGACAGTGGAGGGAATGATTTTTCTCTCGGAGAGAACGCTTTTGTAGTAACCTGTGAAAAATGACAGATAGTCCACCCATTAAAATGCCAAATAGAACAACAAATTCAAATCAGCTGTCAATTTTCAGGCGACTGACAGTTGTTTCAATTCTTACGCAAAGAAAGCTGTTGAGTAAAAACTAGTAAGAGGGGAGATATCTTGATCTCTGGAAGCAGCACTCTTTAAAGAATTTTTCGAGTTGAGGAACGACAATTGAGTAAAATGCGTAAGAATTCGTAAAAATTCGTAAGATTTAAATGTGAAGGAACAGACCTCAGATGTCGAGAAATTTCTTGCATATCTGTCAAACACGAAGCAACAATGAGGTTTATCTGCAGCGTTAGCTGCGACGCAAATTAATAGGCCTATGTATTGCCATGCACAGTTGTAACTACATTGAGGTTATGACAAATCATGTCTTAAATTATTTAGTTAAATGAATTTTCCGTCAAAAAAACTATGACATTCTTACCAATATTATAATCCAAGGAAGTGCGGATTTACCAAAAGATTATACTCCCTGTGGCGTAAACGCGATATTGTTTGTGCGCGTCTATAACCTCTAAATTCTACAATCAATCGACAAAACCAAATCGCAATATAGTTTGTATGCTTGCACATGTAGAATTGAGTATTTTTTATAATTTGCATGCTTTGCAAAGAAAAAAGTAAACAGCTAGAGCTCACTTTGATATAAATATTTAATCGCTTAAATGCTTACGTCAGTTTGGCACTTTTGTTTCGCACAATCACCGTATGGCAGTGTTACACTTTCATTCTTCACATATCCTAATCTCCAATGCGTTGTTATCTTTCTAGGCGCTTAGTGCAAAACATCGCAGCAATAAACACCATCAAGATATCGAGATAACAGAAGCGGAACCATCTCGCACTCCCGAAGATTCTGTGTGTAGTGCTGAAGGACCCACTGACACATTTGCTGAAATTTCAGGAATATCACACTCGATGCTATCACACTCCATGGTCTCACATTCCAAGTGAGCCGGAAAACGGCTTGGCAATTCCTTCCTAATTTTTGCTTTCAACATTTTAACTTAGAATATATATACAAAGAACATGACGCAGTTTCCTTTTTATTTTGTAAATTTATTTAGAGAAAAAGTTCCAACATACTACTAACTGATAAGGGAAATTTATTTTTAAATGTTGAACATCTACTGCATGTGTATACTTAACATTTAAAATACAAGTAACATTATTACTAACACATTAAAATTTATCATAATCAACCCTATTTAAAAAGAAAAATGGTGAACATAAATTATGTATTATCTATTTGATTGCTAAGCAAACTAAAACAAAACAAAAAAAAACATTGAAATATACTAAAAATGTATCTATAATGTATTGTATATGTATATTGAACCTTCTCTGACAAAAAAGTAAATAAAAATTAAACACATGTAGAAGAACAAATAAAATGTATGTAAAAACAGTAAACAAAAATGTAGCTCTAAGTTGGTTAAATGTTATGACAAAACAAAAATGCATTTCTTTTTTCGTTCGTTGACACATTTCAGAGGAAGGAATGATATGTGACAGGTTTGGGAATGCAGTTATTGGTTATTGAAAATCAATAGTAGCAACCTCATCAAGTGCCACCAATTCAGGGCAATATAATCAAAATAGATGTAAACATACAACTCCAATAATAGCTACTCAAACTTTTTGACACATAGACATTTCTAGTTAATAATTGTAATAGTAAAGTTCTTAGGCACGTGCCACACTGTTTTTAATCCAGTTCAGTTCCTAAATCTGACATTATACGTGACTATTGAATTTTTAAAAATGCCCCTCAACAAAAATGGTAAATCAGCTATTAGCTGTCAATCCTGATCATTGTCGATTGCTCGCAATGGGCACATTTAGTTGTCTTAATTCGACTGGATTGGTCTGGAGTAGATGTAACCTGAACGCAAAAACTAGATTGGTCGGGAACTTCACTTTTTCTACGTCTGCCGCATATGCGAACTGTCAACTTAGTACTCAGTCACGATATTTTGGACTAGATTTGTCGGCTACCCGTCAATTAAGGAACGTCAACTGACACAGCTACCCATGTGACCGAGCTAGGCCAATCAAAAGTGGTATACATCAAGTCGATCAGCTGTCAGACTTACTAAACTAGATATCTACTTGAACGTCCCCAATTTTATTGAATGTTTCTGTCAAAACAACTCATTGACATGAGACGCTTACTTTTAATCAATCCCCGTAAGTACTACTCCTGTAGACCAAATTTAAGATTCACATTTTGTTGTCACTGCATTCCTTAACCTTTCAGCGATTTTCAAAGTGGAAAAGAACGATAGGACGATTAAAGAAAAACTCAAAACTACACCGAACTCACAGAAATCCCCACCTTTCCGTTATGTTGAACAATAAAAAAAAATAACGATTGAAAACCAATAACAAAGCATTATGAAAACCTAAATAGGTCTATAATAAACAATTCAATTTGAAAGAACTGTTGTTTGACTAAAGACGAGGACGTACGAGTATTTACAAAAATTAGATAAAGTAATACAACCACACGGTTGTTGTTTTTTTTTTAGGTGAAAGTGTATTTAATTAATAAAAGCCTTAAAACAGAAGAACATTATAAAATACAGCACCAACATTATTAATACTAGTTAGGAAGTTGTTTCTTGAACCATAGACCAGCACTTGAATCCGTTCGGTAGAATGACGAAACCAAGAAGCCCAAATAGAGACAGAAAAATTAGTACCGTTAAAAACTCTTTCTGTTTTTATTATATTAAAAAAATTATTTTACAATAAAATGGACTATTGTTTGGTTTTTTATTTAAAATTTGTATTAGAACTCGAATTGTGAGTTCCGTTTTTAGTATTATTTAATATTTGTATTTTAAAAGAGTACATGAAGACAAGAAGCAAAAAAAAATGGGCGATTGACGTTAATGCATTTACGCACATCCAGTAATAATAACAAATTAATATTTGTAAAATATTTTTAAATATTTTACATAGATATATATTATATACATATTATATAAATATTATATATTATTATTATACTATATAAACCAAAATGTCACAGTTTAAAAAAATGATGAAATTAAAAACAAATGAAGCAAAATTTTAAAAGTGTGATAATCGTATGTAAAAAATAGTATATATATATAAAAATAAAACAAATATAATATAACAAGATGTTGTTAAATACAAATAAGAGAAATCAGCCGTAATGTGGAACAATAAAAAAAAACTTGACATGTAAACCGTATTTGTTTTTTCTCTTGATAATAGGTTCTGGATACTCTAGGCAGATTGGGCACATAACTAAACTAGACGTAACCTGAAGAACTCAAAAACTAGATTGGTCGGGAACGTCACTTTTCCTACGTCAGCCACCTATGCGAACTGTCAACTTAGTACTCAGTAACGAATTTCTTGGCTACCCCTTCATAAACGTCAACTGAAACAGTTAGCCATGTGACTGAACTAGCCCAATCAAATCTCAGATACATCAAGTCAATCAGCTGTTATACTTACTAAACTAGATACTTGAACGCCCCCATTCCTTCTTCAAAAGGAGTTGACGTTGCTGCCAAGCAGAAGTTTGCCTCGAGTGTGGGTTCTGTGCCTGTGTATAACCAATTGGAGGGTATTGTAAAGCATTCCATTTTTAAACCCTTTTCTCATTTCAAACAAGAACATGGAAGGTGGAAACCTTGAATGAGGCACCAATGGTCCGACGTCCATTGATAGTGCCGGATTCCTACCGGCTAAAACCACCTCTATTCCCGAACAGGCCGATTTGTTTCCCCCGCGGAACCGTCGTAAGACATTACTTCGCGGGGGTCGGTATAAAGACTTAGCTTGTTGCTCAATTGTTAGAACTATTAGCTTTCCGTTGACGTTCTAAGCGTCTAAGATACGCACCGCCACGTTACTTACAATGGTCCAGTTTTCGTCATTCTAAAGCATAAGGTTTACGATGTTATCGGGAGTGGGCCACTCACCAAATTGGTCCCGTAGGGAGATCCTCTCGGTTTCGTAAGGTTGGCAATTAAAAAACACGTGTTTCGCGTTTTCAGAAATATTTTCGCAATGCGGGCAGTTTGGGTTAGTTTCATGTCCGCGTTTAAAAAGATATTCTCTGTAACAGCCATGACCCGTCAACAACTGAGTCAGATAGAAGTTTGTTTCACCATGTTTCCGTTTAATTCATACGTCGATCACTGGTGTAAGTCTGTGCGTCCATCTTCTATTTAGCGATTCATTCCATTGTTGTTGCCAGGTTGCTCTACTCAGACCATTTTGGAATCGCTCGCTTTTTAATTTTACCATTCCTTCTGCAACTATATCGATAGGTTACATTGAAGATACGACGAGTATGGCATCGTTCGAAACTGTTCGAACAAAGTAAAGCCAACGTCATGCCTAGGTATCTGTGTTATTTTTGACATTTTTAGGATGGTACCTACATGCAAGAAAAAAACGGAAATGCCTTGTTTGACAGCTGATTCCAATTGATTTTGATGTCACTTGAGAGTACTTAATGCCATAAAATATTCTTCCAAGCCTTGTACCACCATACCTTGTATTTGTGTATCAAGCATTTGTATTGTATTGTATTGGAAAAGCATCCCAAAAGAATTATTCAATCCTTCAACAACAATTATTACAAAAAGAATCCAAGTACCTAGGTACGACATCAAAAATTCAGTTGGCTACCTAACAGGGCACAACCGTTTGCAATACAACCTAAACCTAAACGAAATACACGTAGGCGACTCTTATGTCGTTTTCCATTGGTTTCACTCGGGGATTCACTCATTCTGAAATCCAATGGAACAAGAAAACTGCTTCTGGTTTAATCCACTTTTGTATTGGTGAACTGCCAAAAAATATTCTACGGCTGCCGTCAGCTGACCTGTATAAAATACATAAATTACGCATGTTTGAGTGCTTCTTGAGTGGATTCTGACTTCAAATCGAGAAGCGAATCTCTCTTCTCAGAATCACCAGAAGAGTATTTTTTGTGCCAATGGAACGGTTTCAGAAGTGATTTTTTCGATTCCGGACTCTCCCGGACGCTTCTTTTTGCCCAATGGAAAACGACATTAGCCGCAGAGACAAACCATGCTTCTCAGTGCCGCCTATCTCTTGAAGAAGACGAAAGAACTGAGCGTATCAATGTGGTTGACCTTCAATGGCTTTTAAAGCATTTTTGGAAAAATGGTTTTACAGAAGCCACGTAACACCGCGTCATATTTCATGCGTCAGAGGTCTCTATGGCTGTAAAAAGTTCATCTCTATAGATGGTGTCAAAGACACACTCAAGATCGGTGGAAGTAGTGTGGGAAATGTCGATATCGAGCCCGAAACTGCTCCAATGGGATTTTTTCAAAGGATTTTGGGAATTCAAGCAACGGACGTTACTAATAATAATCGTTTCCATGTCATTGCAGCATACATCCTCAAGCCTACATAAAATAATGATAAACAATTGAAACACATTTTGTTGTTGTTTTTTTTTTAATCTTGAAGATTGTTTTTCTTGGTTTGTCTATCTCTTTTTATTGATTTGTTTCTCATTAAGTATTGCTTCTCACAAAATCTCATTAGTTTGCGTATTTTGTTGTTTGATTGTTTTTTAACTTAAAAGTTATACATATTGTGCTATCTTTTTTTTTTTCTTTCTAACATTTCTAAATATGCATTTAAAAAATGATGACTTTTTTTCAAAATATTACTATTAGCAAAAAAAAATAATAAACAAGGTATTTAAAAAAAATATATATTTATATAAAGTATTGTATATATAAAAATAAAAACAAGATTAATAATTTAATTTCTTACAAAAACACAAAAAATGACAGATCTCTATCCACACCGTTTGATCAATCCTACTCCGATTCCGATGTCCGATTCACTGTACAAAGAGCTTTGGTGTGGGCATATGAGTTCTCTCTCTCTCTCTCTCTTTCTCTATTTGACTCTATTTGTCTATTGGACAGTTGGTTGGAGATAGAACGATGAATAAAACACAACATAAACGGAAAACATGATTTTCTTGAGGGAGTTAAGTGGTTTATGGTAAGTTTTTTTGTTATTATATAGGATGCAATTTGGTCGTGTGTACGGTCAGGGCACTTCGTTGGGTAAAGCGCTTGTCGCAGTATGGGCAGGCGTATGGCTTCTCTCCCGTGTGGGTGCGAATATGTTTGGTGAGGTAATCTTTGACGCTGAATGCCTTGTTGCAGTAGACACATCGGAAAGGTTTCTCTCCTGAAAGAAATAATTATTGTTTTTACGACATACGTATTCAAGATACTAAAAGCAGTAATTTGGAATAAAGGACGAACGACATTGTGTATTTGATGCTATTTTAAAATGAACAGTTGGTATGAGCAAAGCACCTATTGTCGACAGAAAAAATTAGGCCTGATTGCGCCCTACACTCTGTCTTTCCACTTCAGTTGACAAGCTTGCGAACGTCTGTAAGAAGTGGCAAAGAAACACAGCAAACGGTGAGTGAGGCCCAGGGTTAATGTGTAGAAAGGACGATTACTTTTGCTGACATAATGGCTGTAGGACTATGAAATACGATTCCCTGACAAAAGACACCTCAACGAAATGAAAAATTCACAGAAACCAACAACATATGCAGCAGAGTAACAACGAAACTATATTCCTCATACGAAACCGAGTCATTGAAGTTGTTTTTAAGGAAATGTTAAGTCACATAACACGATGATACCCTTGCTCATCTTTCTGATACAGCCCTACAATTCCTCAAGCTATGCTCTCACTCCATCAAATTTATCTAGTGGGTTCGAATCCTAACCAAGACAATAGGGAAACATTGAGACAAGGTTAACCAGGACAAAATTCAAGAGAGACTGTTCAAGATTGAATTGTTGTCAGCTCGTTGCAGTGCGGTTGTTGACGGAACTGATTAGCAAATGCGTCTCCATATTTTGCATAGAACAACTACGGCAACTGGAACTCTGTCATATAATTATAACAATGTGTTGAGTATTCAAACTAGCAGCCCTTTTAAAGAATTAAAGTCTGATTTTGGGCACTTCAAACCAATCCTGTAATTTGCGAACGACCGGCAATTTATCAGCTGTCTACTCTGCGGTAAAATCCAGGAATGACGCAATGGACCGATGATTAATCAACAGAAATATCCTGCGGCACTTTAACTCCTGGCGTAGCTGTTACTGTCAGTGTTTCTTGCTTCCGACCGTACCTGCAATGGAAATGCATAGTTTTGAATTCAATTCTGGACACCAAGATTCTATGGCGGGCTTTAGTGCTCTGACGGCTTCGATATGTAAAGTCCTCACGCATTAACTGATTGACACAATTACGACAAAGCCTAAAAACGCTCCACGCATGGCCATTGCATCAAGTATAGGTTAGTTTTGATTTAGAGTAAAACATGCTGCAAATAAAAGAGCTAGAAGACAAAATGGATGGCAAAACACACTTGCAAGAGTTTGCGCAACCTTACTTCTTCTTCTTAAGGTTCCTCTCCGCTCCGGAGGTTGGAAATCATCATTTTAATAGTTCGTTTGTTTGTTACTCCTCTCATTATTTCCGAGGTCGAGATGTTGAACCATTCCCGCATGTTTGACAGCCAAGTCGTCCTCTGTCTCCCGACCGCTCGCCTTCCTTCTATCTTTCCCTGAAGTATTAGTTGCAGGAGTTTAAATTTCTCATTTCTCAGAATGTGTCCGAGGTATTCGAGTTTTCGTTTTTTAATTACGTACATTAGTTCTCTTTTCGTTTCTATTCGTCGTAGTACTTCTTCGTTTGTTATCCTTTCGACCCAGGAGACGCGCAGAATTCTTCGATAAATCCACATTTCGAAGGCCTCTATTTTTTTAATCATGGCTCTGTGTAGTGTCCACGTTTCAACTCCATATAAGAGTACCGACCATATATAGCATTTTACTAATCTCATCTTGGTATGTAGGTTGATTTCTCTGCTGCATAATGCTTTTTTCATTTTACAAAATACTGTCCTCGCTTGTTCTATCCTGCATTGTATTTCTTTACAAGGATTTGCGTTCTTATTGATTATCGTTCCTAAGTATTTAATGGTGTCAACTCTTTCTATGTTTTTATTGTTAACTTTTAGTTCGAAATTTGGCAGTTGTTGTTTTCTACTTAGAACAATAAACTTTGTTTTTGCTGTGTTTATTCGTAGACCGTAATTGTTGCTTACATCATTTAGCTTATTCATCATGTTACTAAGCTCGTTCATGTCGTTTGCTATTATGACGGCATCAACTGCGAACCTTATGTTGTTTACGTTGACTCCATTTATTCTTATCCCACCATCGCTTTCTGAGATTGTTTCTTTGAATATTTCTTCCGAATACATGTTGAAAAGGGAAGGCGATAAGATGCATCCCTGTCTTACTCCTCTTCGAATCTCTATTTGGTCTGACTCTTCTTCATCGATTGTAATTTTTGCTTTCTGACCCCAGTATAGGTTTTCGATCACCCTTATGTCATTCATGTCTATATTTTTATTATTAAGGATCTCAATCATTTTTTTATGTTGAACTGTATCAAAAGCTTTTTCATAATCTACAAAGCATGCAAAAACTTACTAAAATGTCTCAAACATCACATGAAGAATGATAGAATTGAAAACATACGAATTATGATATTAGTACCAATGTATGAATGTGAACAATGCTGCTTCGTATACAAAACAAAAATGCTGTCAATGGAGACTTACATCCAACTATTCGATAGTGTCCAATCTCCAGTAACAAGAAGTGTACACATTAGGGAAACGGACGGAGAAACACATGACCAGTGTGGGAACAGAATCCACCGCAGAAAAACAGTTTTTAATATCATCCGAGTATCAAAATTCAACACAACTGGGAAAGGGTAGAAGGCAAGTAGAGTTTTTTGCCAGCAACTTTAAATAGCGGCGTGCAGTGTTACCCAAATCAGCAATTTCTCTGTTTCGGTTCCCAAAATGATGTCCCATTGAGTGTGCCTTGCAAATTTGTCAAAAATATCGCATCAATCCACCTCAACGTAAATGAAAAATCAAACTTTATCCGAACAGCAAAACTCATTAAACAGAACTGCTGTATTTGCCACAAGTAACATGTCGAAGGAGAGGCCTAGAACCACCAATCACCAAAACTGTTGCGACAACCTTGCAAAATAAATCTACCAAAGGTCATGTTGAAGGTCACAACCCGTGAAGTAAGCCTACGTTGCTACTGACCCAGTTAAACCATGTAAATGAGCGAAATCTGTATTTTTAAACGGACAATGAACACCCATAAGAGAATGAATGTAACTGTTTCACTAACGAAACGACAAACAACACGAGAACTCTCACCCCGTTTGATGATGATGATGATGATGATGGTAGCATGACACATCGAGCCCCCGCTCTACCCTACCATATACCGTCATGTAGTCATTTAGCTAACATTTAACAATACGATAAGACATATAGAAATTGTTGAAATTTTTTTGTAAAATGTTTGTTTTTATATTCCTCACCCGTGTGAGTTGTGATATGTTTGTTCAGGTAGTCCTTAACAGTGAACGCCCTGCCACAATATCCACATCTAAATGGTTTCTCACCTGTATGTATTCTAGTGTGCTGTTTGAGAGTGTTTGACTGTGTGAAACACTTGCCGCAGTAAGAGCACGAGTACGGTCGCTCTTTTGGCGTATAACTGGAAGATAAAAACAACATCAGATATAATTGCACGCATTAACTCATTTTAACTCACTCTGCTTCCCCGCTGTGAATCTTTCGATGCATTGATAATGTTCCTTGGGTCTTGAACGTGCGCGGGCACTCGGGACACTTGTGCCGGACCTTCCCGGGCGGAGTTTGTGGTGACGCGGGAGGCGGCTTAACATCTTCCGCCTCCAATGCCGAGGATAAAAACATCGAGGGATTTTCTCGAATAACTGATTCCTCTTTGGCCTCAACGGCCTCTTCTTTGATCTTTGAGAGTCGTATCGTTAGGGGCGGTACTTTGGGCTCGTTGTTGGCCTCCTTCTCTTCATTGTCAACCAAAGGCGGGAAGCTACTCATCGGTTGGTCTAGGTAAATGGGTTGGCCACCGACACTAGGCATAGTCGGTGTAACGCCACACGTATTGCCACAGTGCACGCACTTGTAGTCACCATCGATAGTGGCGATACCATACAGACCACACGATATGCAGCGTGTAAAACGAAAAGCCTGATGTGCGACTCGATTGTGTTCGTCCAACTCGATGCCGGAACAGAATTTCTCATCACAGCTGAGACATGGATACTCGATGCGATTTAGGCTGTTGGCGGCGAACAGCATCTCTGATGGGTGACAGCCGTGCATATGCTCCGTAAGCATATTCTGACGGGGAAAACTCTGACCGCACATTGGACAGAAGTGGGCGTCTATGCTGAGGTTTGGTAGAAATGTTGTTTTCAATGTGTCGACGGCGGCTATTGTTGTCTCATTGGGGCGCAAACGAAAGCCCTGCTCCTGTGAGGATTTTATCATTTTGCCTGCGTCACCACCTGAAAAGTGTAGAAAATCAAGGGTAAACACAGAATACTGCGATGGCTAATGGCAACGCACGCGTCCATTTTTAGACGTGAATTTTCGCTTTTATGGTTGAACAAGGGGATGACGGCAGAACCAGTCTCCCGGGGGGTTGGGCGCGAAAATAACACCCGTATGCGGGCGACGTAATTTCAACTCACTTGTTTTTCGGAAGATTGTATCAGTTTTTCCAGTCGGCTTGATCTATTTCATATTTTGGTTCTATAAAAATATACGGATTTTGATTTTTGGTTGAGAAAATAAACTCTAAAATCTATTTTCTACGAAAACTACTTTTGACAGATCTGTCAAGAGTGGGCTTTTGTTAAAAATGGCCGTGATAACTTCATGGGCTGTGTTCGTTTGCTTCGAAGGTGTGTTTGTTTTGAGATAGACTGAGAAGCCGGGTGTACTTAATGAGAGTACCTATGCCGGCAGTTGATAAATAACAATCAAAGTAGATAATTTGTCTTGAAGATGAGATCAATCAGCTCAATAGGTTAGATTTAAGAACACTGTCTTCAACATTCATGTATTTTCGATTAAACATTTGCGACTACATGATAAGAATTGACTTTCCAAAAGGTTTTAATGTTTTCTTTTTAACGGTTTCAATTTAGACAACAATCAAACCTAAATTTGATTGTTCCGTTAGTTGCTTTATGTTAATGTACCTACCTAAATAAAGCTTTTGCATTATTTTGACGTTCAAGACTCTAGTTTAGTAAGTCTGACGGCGGACCAACTAGATTTGTTTTAATTGGGCCAGATTCACGTGCTTAGTTTTTGCAGTTGGAGGGGTAGCCGACAAATCTAGTCAAGAAAATCCTGCCTCTACACTCAGTTGACATTTTGATGTGTCTAAATTCCGAAATAACTCACGCGCTTACAACAACAACCCAACTGTCCTAGTTAACGTTTTCATATACCTAATGCAGACAAATCTAGTCCACAGTGACGGAGTACCTACTAAGTTTACAGTTCGCATATTATGTGGTTAACTTGGGAATAGTGGCGGTGGCGTTTTGCGTTCAGCGTTTAGGTTATATCTAGGCCAGGACCAATCAAGTTTACTCATGTCGTTTTCCATTGGGCAAAATCCGGGAGAGTCCGGAATCGAAAAAATCACTTCTGAAACCGTTCCTTTGGCACAAAAAATACTCTTCTGGTGATTCTGAGAAGAGAAATTCGCTTCTCCATTTGAAGTCAGAATCCACTCAAGGAGCACTCACACTTGTGTAATTCATGTATTTTACACAAGCCAGCTGACAGCAGCCGTAGATTATTTTTTGGCATTTCACCAATACATTTCTGCATTCAACCAGAAGCAGTTTTCTTGTTCCATTGGATCTGAGAATGAGTGAATCCCCGAGTGAAACCAATGGAAAACGACATCAATATAACAAGATTTTTTAATGTGCCCATTTAAATTCCGAAATAATTAAGAGCGCTGAACGATGCGAATTTTTAATGGGCGCATTCAAGTCCACTATAAAATTATAGGAAAGTCTGACATGAATTTCTTGCATTCGCAGCTGTTTTTGACAACATAATGAAGCTTTGTTTATGTTCGCATTCCAGTCGCAGTTGATTATTATTCAAGAAACAAATAAATTTCAATTTACGTTGCAAAGTGATAAAGAAATGGCTGAGGAAATTGACGAAAACGGGTTTTATCGAGAAGACTTTAGCACAAAAACTGATTGGGAGGCTTTCAATGCTCAGTTAGGCGAAATTATCCAAGATTGGAATCTTTCTGCAGCGAGTAACGGCCCACCTCTGAAGAAAGATGAACTTTTCAGAGCCAAATGGGACGTTAAACTAGAAACACTGAAGCTTGGGAAGAAGGAATTCAATGCAAGTTACTATCAAGCGCTGATTGAAGGCAAATCTGAAAGCGAGACGACCCAATCGGAACCCCAATTATTCTCCGACCTGGTTAGTTTGGAAAACACTTTTTGCCCAACTGAGGCCACCGACATTCATCTTCTCGCCAAGTGGTATGGCCTGAGAAGCTTTGTTGTAATCCAACCAGCTAATGGCTACATCTCAAATCCAAGCGAGTGTAGCTTCTTTCTGAGTTCAGCAAGTGTTGTCGCCGCAGAAACCAACTCGGCCGTACCGATCTTTGTGCCCGTCTTCAATCCGTCATGTAATTTCTTCTTGGGCGTATGGGTCGGACAGTCTGTTAGGATCAACTTCGATGTAGTTGCTTTGGAGACCTCACCACCATCGTGCAAATACCTCTCCGGTTTGTTGACGATTTTTAAGGAGAAACTGAGTGGCAACAGTCGTCCAGCCACAGTGTCGGTTCGGCAGACATACGCGCTGGGAAATATAACAAAGTACACCAGTCGCATGAAGGTTCCGTTCTTTATAAACCCGGCCGCAGAAGCAGATTTAAATACTGACGAGAGCCCAATGGATGGAACTTACTTTGTGGCCCTGCCATATGGTTATTTCAGTAATGCCAGAACGGATATTTTAATTCATTGCAGCTGGCCAGAGATAGCAGAGAATGTCTCCCTTGATTCGGCGAATTACTCCGACTTTGTGCCCTTGAAGGCGCACATGTGGTCAATGAGAGCTATAACAAAAATCAGAAGTTACTTGTCAAGTGCCATCGACGACTTTTTGGATCTCGAGAAGAACATTCAAACTGTGGAAAGCTATGTGGGTCACAACTATGGAAGTGCATTAAGTGATGAACCAAATCCCCTGGAGCAACTTACTAAACCGAAGTTTGTGCCGACTGCATCGCCTTTTCGGAAGTGGTCGCCGCAGAAAAAACTAGCCGGACCTATTAAGGACAACGAGCTAGGCGAAATGATAAGTTACATTTTCCCAGACATGCAACCGGATGCGCTGTTTCCTTATTCGAAGAAAGCTGAGAAGAATAAGGTAAGCTTCAGGAATATACGAAGGCGAGGGTGACACTTATGGCGGTTTTTGTTTTTATTTCGTTTAGTTTGATGCACTGAGAATAAAGTCGGCGGGCTCGGACTCACTGGTTGTCAGACTGAGTTGTCTATTGGCCACTTGCAACGCACATTTCGGAGGTAAAAGTGGCATGGCACAGCTATGGGCGAATTTCACAATGGAACTCAGATATCGATTGGATAATTGCTTGCAGATTCCTGGGTAAGTTACTTATACAAATTCGAGACTATGCTAAAATCGGTTTAAACAAATAGCGTGCGGTGTAGCACATTCGCAAAGAAGTTGGAAAACTGTTTCAATCTTGTTAGTGTCAGCGCAGCTACGACAGTGGGTGTTGTGGGGGATGCCCAGCTTGGCTGCGTGAGTTCCTAAAGGCCAGTGGCCCGTACTAATCGCCGTAAGTCTAGCGACATCTGCACTAGTTCTGGAAAGAAGGTTATTTGTTCTGGCTTCGTCGAATGTTGGCCAAATCTTTCTAGAAATAACGCAGTTTGTAAGGTTCACCCATCTAGTCACCGCCCCTGCAGTGTAGTGAAGGAGGATTGCTCTCTTTACGTATCCCAGAGTAGGAAGGCTAGTGTCACGCTATGCGATATCTTGTTCAACACAACGCACGGCTGTCAACATTCAACTAGATGGAAGCAATGTCGGCGTGCGAGATATATCAATGGATAAGATCGCACTTGGGCTAATCCACTCTATCCCCATTAGTATTTAATTGCCTTCTGCATTTGAGACGCAATATTTTATGATCTCTAATAATAATTATTTGGCTTCGGTTTGTCGGACACTTGGATCGACGATCTAGGTCGATACCATAAAATACTTTGTCAACCATAGTTAATATTCTTTTGCGTCGTTTTGTTGAACACTTGTTTAAGCAAACACAATGTTCGGATTGACGACTCATCTATGGATTGAAGCTAACGTTTAAGATGATGAACTTTGATTTCATCAGTTGTATTTCTACGTTCAAACTCATAAGATCACTTTCCAAGTTTCCTTTATTATAATAAAAAATAAAGAGATATATTTTTTTGAATAAACTCTCGCTTAAAAAGATTTCTTGCGTGTCTTTTCGGAAGATTTGGACATTAACCTCTCCATCGGCCTCCCGAATTATTTGAGCGTCTTTAAAGCCAAATCATTCCCATTCTACGAACCACTGATTGGTTGACAGATCTCATTATATAAATCGAAAGTCAGACAGCTATAAAATCCCCCATATCCAGAGCTTTACGATCGATGGCATGGCAGTAAATGACCATCGCATATCGCTTGTCCAATAGTTTAATATTTCCCTATGATGTGCTTCTTTTGCAATGTCCAGGGAATGTAGTTTGTCTTCACTATCTTAACGATGTATGGCCAACATTTGCTGCAAGTAATTTGTTCCAGGACCTAACAGTGAGATATACCTATCCTTCCCAGTGGCAGCATGACGAACACTTAAAACCAACCAAACAAAACCGTCCTCTCGTTGATTAGTTGGCAAAACGGACCCTGGGTCTTTCTATAAAAAGAACTTACATATTCGTCTCTTGTCGAGTCCGAGCAGCTCAATTCTCATTAGCAGTTTGTAAGAGGTCTACTTTCAGCTGCTATTGTGCTTGATAGAAAGAACTTCCAATTTTGTCTTGTTTCAAATGAAAGCAACTTAATTCCGTTTCAGAGAGGTGAACAATTTTTTGTCGTATTTGGAGCTGCTCCTGTGCTTAAACTTGATGCTCCTTGCTTATTAATGTATCAAAAGAATGCGAAAGAGACCCCACTTCTTGTAGCCTTATATCGTGCTCACTCCCTGCCATACCCTTTTGATTTTACTTTTAGTTTAGAGGTTGAAAATTGCAGAATTACACTCAATTTACTTACCACAAACATCATCTGTGTAATGTCGCCCATTATACGTTTGTAAATAAAACACTCTCCATGAAAATAACCACGAAAAATAAATGCGTTTATTAAAAACATACGTATATTACAAACAAAATTAAATTACACAAGTTACAAGTACACAGCAGTGCTATTAACTCCATCTGTGTCAAGTGTGAGTGCAATATAATATACCGGCAAACAATTGAAGAATTCAATAACCAAACAAACGGATATTTTACTACTACGAATTTCTCTATACGTATTTATTTCTAATCAAATTTCTAATCAAAGTCCGTGCTAAGGCAGTTTTGCATAAAATGTACCTACTGTAATAATTTTACAATTCCAACTGTGTATTTCTATATACAAAGCATTGCAATTCTAATTTACCATTGTTTATCTGCTTAAAATCTATTGGCAATTGGTACTTGCTTAGTTGTTCCCATTAATAGTAGCATATAGTTGCATTTACGTGTGTCTGTGTGTTTATTTTCTAACTAATCTTAACATGAGTATGGTTAATATTCTTAATATACATTGTTTCGAATAAATATTTTTTTCCTTATTGCTATAGTTTTCTAAATTTTTAATGTTAACGTTAACTCTCAACTGTGTTCATTTGCTTTGAATGCGATTGGGTACGACTTCATTTTCTACACTTGCCCATCGATTCCTCTTAAGACTAGAACTGTTTTCTCTTATTTACAAACTCATAAAATGAAAGCAAACTAAATAATAAAAAAATAGGGTGCAATGTTAAGGATAATGGCAACTGCCGTCGGAGCATACTATTTTAGCATTACATTGTGCGCGCACACAGGATGTTGCTAGTATAATCATTTCTCTCTCGAGTTGCATCCTTATTAACATTTATTTCAATTGCTGCTCCTCAGTTTGCCGTTGTTTGTCTCTTCCCTTTGCTCACTCACTTGGTTTTGTGTTGTGCTATATTATATGCCATTGCTTAAAGTATCCAACCAAGTGCAAAGTTTTGTTCTATCGTCGCTGAAAAGTCCTGTTTTTTTTTGGCCGAGAAAAGAAGGACTAATGGGAAATGGGAATTCCTTTGAAGCATTTTCACATATACACACATTCAGGGCCACTTTGTCTTTTGACAATAATAAAGAAATATTGTGTGCGTCCTTTCTCGAATGGGAATTTGTGTGCGAACATCTGTTGAGCAAACTTATTTCAACACTATCTGTAAGTACTTGCTCCCAGTGCGACAAGTTGCAGATAAGTGGCAGGTTTATGCAAAAGTTACTAACGAAATAAAACAGAAATTATATTCAAAATAAAAATAAAACAAATACATTTCAATACAAACTTTATTTATACAAACAGTTATAACAAATAAAAGAAAACCCCCCAACTAAAAGCTAATAAAAGTACGTAAAAAAAAGAAGTGGAAGTATTTTCTTGTTAGTAAATATTTCTCTTGCTTTTTGTTAATAATTTTACACTTAGATCTAGGTACGTGTATATAAATTGACTTAACTAATGTCAGTGTTAACTATTTAGAGCACCTACACATTAGTTTCTGTGTTGTTTAATTGCTTGTTTTTGGGTAGTTAAAATGTTAAATTGGTATACCTTATGCTACGCTATGGATATGTTCTTAAAATGTATAATACATGGTAGTTTTAGCTAAAATATATAGAATTTTGTTATAGTTATAGTTTAATATATATTTAGATTTTGTTTACTGTGCATTCGAACGAAATTCAAAGTACGTTGTGTAGTTTTAGGGCTGGAATCTGAAGAGATCTTGGTTTTTATCTGTCTTTTCGAGTTTTTATCCAAAATTAACAATATTTCTGACAGTGCTAGTTTGATCTCTGTCTTATACGATCAGTTTTCGAGTTTTTATCCAAAATAAACAATATTTCTGACAGTTCTAGTTTGATCTCTGTTTTATACGATCAGTTTTCGAGTTTTTATCCAAAATGAACAATATTTCTGACAGTTCTAGTTTGATCTCTGTTTTATACGATCAGTTTTCGAGTTTTTATCCAAAATGAACAATATTTCTGACAGTTCTAGTTTGATCTCTGTTTTATACGATCAGTTTTCGAGTTTTTATCCAAAATGAACAATATTTCTGACAGTTCTAGTTTGTTTTGGTGCTTACTCAAATTCCACATTGGATCTCTGTTTTATACGCTCAGTTTTGCCTTTAAAATTGTCATTAAAAATAAAAGCTCTGTCACTTTAAAATCCTGAATAAATACAGCTAAAGAGTGGTTAGAAATTGTCATCCAAATAATGATTGATTATGCAAATGGCTACTGCTTTTTTGTGTTTTAAATTTACGATGAGTGATTGTAATAGTCGTACTAATTTAAATCTGTCACATGCCCATTAAAAATGTCATAATAATTTGTCGGTCGTTTTTCCAAATATAAAACGTTAGTCTCCAGAAATATGAATCTATAAATAAAAACCATTCCCACCTGGATCCATTCAGCTACCAACTCGCATGCATGACACTTTTGGAGTAGAACAAATAATTGTACTTGCGTTCCGTCAATTCCTCCCAGAAAACTACACAATTGACGCAAGCGTTTTAAAATTGTATAAGAAAAATATTGCACCTCTATATTATATGTAACTGTCATCGTTGAATTCGTTCAAATTGTGTTTCCTAATTTGGTTGACGTTTTCGAAGTTTGTATTGAGATTTCTTAACCTATCATAAGTGACATTAGAAGTACTGTCATCATTCATGTTGCTACCGCTACTAGTACCGGAATGTAAAACATTATTATTACCGTTATTATTATTACTACTACTACTACTACTACCACTACAGTGTGACTCTGTCGCTGAAGAGTCAAACGTTTTTAATTGTATCGCACGTAAATGGCGGATTTCCTGTCTGTTGTACTCATCGAAATAATTCTCGACAACGATCTCACCTAAAAGATCATCGGCAGCAAAGGCATGGGGCGCTGTGTTGGAGGCTGCACTGGTGGCAATAAATGATGCGGGACGTGGCACAACGTCAGGTGGCGATGTGCTGCGAATCGGCGAATGACGCCGCTGACTCTGATGCTGGTGGTGCAGGTGACTGTGATGGTGATGCTGATGATGAAGGTTTTGGCGATGAAACCTCTCGTGTTGACGCTGCCTCCAACTGCGTGTTTGATGGTTTTGGTGATGGTGGTGTTGATGTTGATGTTGATGCTGCTGCTGCTGATTATCCTTGTATGGCCGAACGTTCAATCGTCGCCGAGAAACGTACCGTCAGAAAATCTCATCCAAATTTAATACAACATTGAAATATCAGGATAGGAAAACCGGCCCTCATAATGGCACTAATCCATTCCTTGTTGTGGGATTTCTAGCCATATAGATCTCCATGTCGTTCTCAGTCCAGTTATCCGATGTGTCGCAGTAGTTGTTTAGCGTGTGCGACGATCCGGCTGTCGAGTATCTATAGAAATTTGGTAAAAAATTAGCCTCATCCTGTCTTACTTTCTTCTTTTGTTTTGTGCGCGGGAGTACGTAAAGAAGTGATCGGTAAACCAAAATAAAAAAACGAAAGTGTCTCTAATACTGAACAAGTGAAAATGGGTTAATCCAAGCGAAACTAAATCCAAAAGAAAAACCTATAGAGAACCCAAATGAGAAACAGAACAGTAGCGGAGATAATTAATAGAACAGAAATTAAAAAGCGTGTTAATTGTTAATTATTTGTTGTTTTCTTTTCATTCTCATTTGTTGTTGTTGATTGTTAACAGCGGTGTTGTATCATACATAGTGTTAAGTGTTAATATTTTGAAGAGGTAATACTAGTAGTGGAGTAGTGTTTGTTACAAATAGTAGTAGGTATAGGCAGTAGGCGGTGCGGTAATGCGGTGATTAATCCAGTCAGCCCACTTACCGACTTCCTGGTCGATGACTGTGGATATGTGGTCCATTGAGATGATCTCGTGATCTAGATCGCGGCCGTGATCGTCTTGAGCTAGACGCAATGCTTGTCGGACCGTGAATCGATCCGGCATACGAAGCACGCGACATGCGTTCGGATGCAGCCGCCAGCGATTGGCGCGACTGTCTGAGTTCCGGTCGTGAGTTTACCAAATTGGTGGGAAATGCGGTGCCCAGATATCCGCGATGTGAGTTGTTAGAAAAGCTGTGCTGCGATTGGCCATCGGCAATGGATCTGCAGGGAAGAGTTTTTACGAACATGTGTCATGAGTGTGGATGCGTGGCTATTGTGAAGAAATGTCAAATGGAACTCAACCGATATGCATATGACATCTCCCCAAAATGTTTGTGTGAATTTTGTGCGTGTTGTGTGTAATAATTCAAATAAAATGCAAATAAACAAATAAATGCTAAAAATGATAGTCACTTCCGGCGCATTTGTGTCACTCCCATTCCATAATTCAAAATAACAAGCAGCTCTCCAAACTCACCTGGCTTTGCTAACTTTTCCCGGCATACCGGAAAAGTGACTCCTTAAATCATCCTGATTATCCATCGGGTATATCCTGGGCCTGGGTATGGATCTGCTGCTGTACGCCGATACTTGATCCCATTCCTGCTAAATAAATGTGCACAGAAGCGTGTGTTACAAATCAGAATTAAGATGGAAATAGATTTGTTTCTTTTCAATGTGTATTCCCATTCCTATGAGGAGACGGGTGAACGTCAAAACGTAATTCATTGTTTACCATCTCACAACCAAACACACTTTGGCATTAAGCAAAAGCAAATGCAAATTTGTCGCTGTAACCGATTGAATGTACATTTTTGCTATTCTCTCTCTAACCGTGCTGCCAAATCGAATGTTAAACGAATAAACATGCACACGCATTGACTGTGCGGGGGTAATGGAAGGTTTGAAATTGTGGCACTGACAGGGAACATGGAGCCGCCACTCATTCCATCAGCACGAAACGATTTCTTCGGGTGGAAAATTTACGTCTTGTGTGGATCTAGTGGTTTGTTTCAAATGTATGTGTGAGGAATTCGCCGATAACGGTTTATTTGCATAAGTTTCAGCGAAAATCATCAGACGGTGTTTTTGTCTGCTAAATTGAGTTTGATTTTAGTAACCGCTCGCCTTAGAGGTATTCATTTCGCTGAACTTTGACGGAGTAGCTAATTATTGTGCGGTTTATGGGTTGCACTTGAATGGCTGGATTTTGGTTTGACTTTCAATCAGTGAATCGAAAACTAATATGCAACGATGGTTTTGACGTTTTTGACGTTTTGCGTCAGAAGTTGTATAATAAAATTCAAAACATATTGCGGGATGCTAAACGCTCCTCTTGCTAAATACAGCAAATCCCAATTTTACGTAACCCTTTTGACGTTTAGGCGTTTATGCGAAAATAAATGCGACAACAAATCGACTGACAGATCTAGGCCAATCAAAACTGATAAACATTGTTCCTTAACTTTTGTAGTAAAAATAGAAAAGACTGTCAAAATGACAGTGGAGGGGATGAATTATCTCTCAGAGGGGGAAACTTACGCAAAAATTAAGGAACGCTTTTGTAGTAAACTGTGAAAAATGACAGCTAGTTCATAAATTTGATAGAATAAATAAAATAGAACAACAAATTCAAATCAGCTGTCAATTTTCAGGCGCGACTGACAGTTGTTTCAATTCTTACGCAAAGAAATTTGTTGAGTAAAAACTAGGAAGAGGAGAAGTATCTTGCTCTTTCTAAGCCGCTTTCTTTTACGAATTTTGCGAGTTGAGGAACGACAATTGAGTAAAATGCGTAAGAATTCGTAAAAATTCGTAAGATTTAAATGTAAAGGAACAGACCTAATGTCTTCTGTCAAATATGAGTTGGTCGTTTGGGATTGCATTCTATATAAGTGAACTGATGCCACGTCCGCTGAGGCGCTGAGTCTTTTGCACGTTTGACACTTTTATACGTAATAAGCATTAGTGCATTTTAACATATCGTTATGTATTTTCAAACGAAAGATCAAATTATGTTCGTACTTTCCGGTTGATTCATATTCGTGCAGCTTTCGCATGTCCACTTTCTTTAAATCAATAAAAAAAAAGCAATGGCCGCGTTCCACTGCCCCGCTAGATGACTAGCGGCAGGTCAGACTTCATATAAAAAAATTGACATTTCACCTTTTGCGCTTGACGTCTAGCATTTTTGGTGAATGTCAATTTTTTTATATGAAGTTTAATGTGCCGATAGTCATCTATCAGGCAGTGGAACGCGGGCAATGAATTGAGTTTGACATTTAAAATATTTGACAGCCATCTATCAGTTATAACAACCTACCTAACTCCGACAAATTTTCATTTAATACATCCAAAGTTCTGCAACGAAAGAGAGAGACAGATAGTTTTGTCCATACTTTTGGACTATCGGAGGTTAGTTTACACCTTGTTGGTAGATGGCGTAATTTGAGGCGGCATTAATCGGGGAAAACGTAGGAAGAAAGGCAAAGCAGTTGTGTTTGTTTTTTACGTACCTACATTGCAAATAATTTGCCACACAAAAATATTACAATTGAATTTCCCGATTTTCACTTAATGTCTTGCTTTTAACGCGACAAAAATGATTAAGCCAACATGCATCGGCGGCGAAAGCACTTAACATCACTTTTATCTCATTTAGTGCACTGCCGCCGACACCACCGTTCCGTTCGAAGGACGAACATTTCAATTTAAGTGCATTTCTTCGCACGGTAATGGTATGCACTTTCACTCACCTTATGGTTATTGAACGCCGACAACGTGGCCATCGAGCCCAATGGTCCTGGACTGCCCGCTGGTCCGCAACAATTCACCGGCAAGCCTCCAATTGGCAAGGGGCTCTTTTGCTGTGAAGTTTGCAGCTTCCTCGATCGCCTGCGAAAAGGACACAAAAAAAGTAGTAAAAGCCATCAGTTCGGAGTTGCGTGTGTCGATTAAAAATCAATTAACCTGCTTGCTGCAATGAACACAATTACCGCGACGATAATTGTTCCGCATATGGCGGCGCTGGCCGCTATTGTTATCTTGTCCATGTTCGATGTTTGCGACGCTACCGTTCGCACTTCACGACACTGCTGGTAGGGAACTGTCTCTGGGGTGACATGCAGCTCCTCCAACGAGATGACACACACAACGATGCACTCCTGGGCGGGCACGTTCTTTATCTTAAACTCACGTTCGCTGGCCTCTAGCGGTGGGCCCTGCTTGAAGCTCTTTTCACCAAACAATCGATAGACCACACGGAAGCCAAGGATGTTGGCCGTATCGGAATCCCACTGAATTATGACCGAACTATCCTGGCGGAAGGCATTTTTCACTTGCACCTCATTGGTATCGTCGATACGAGTGCCTCGTTGTGGCGGGAAGCCCAACACCAGCGGCGGTCGTTGTTGTTTGTGTGGTGTGCCGGCAGCAGCAGCTGATGAAGCGGCAGCACCTCCACCTAAGCCACCTGGTTGTTGTTGCCGCCACGAGGGTAGCGCCTGATTTTTGGTGGCAATCGGGGCAGTGCCCGTCGACGAAGACGTGGATTGATGCTGCTGGGTGTTCGAGGGTGGCTTCGACTGCAAGGAAGAAATATTGCATGCAATTTGGAAGTGTATCTTTATACATTTTTTTTGGGGGTTGAACTTACCGTGCCCAAAGTTGTGGAAGCCGATTGTGTGGCTGCCGAAGAAGACGGCTTGATTGAAGTAGATGGAGTGGTGGCGATGGTTGTGGTTGTGCTGGACGACACTATTGTTGGCGGGGCCGCGGTTGTAGACGTCGGTGGAATGGTGCTCGAAGTCCTCCTAGCGGTCACCGGCGATGTGGCCTCAGTCGTGGTTGAAATGGTCGTTGAAGGGGGTGGCTTTGGTGTTGTGGTAGTAGAGGTGGTGGTGGTGGAGGTGGTCGATGTGGTTGTTGCGGCCGCAATGGTTGGCTTAATGCGGGGAATCAGCGAGTCAACCACTCCAACAGGTCCATTCAAATCGACTTCCGATTCGGGGCAGGTCAGCTCCTCCGGTTGGATTGAATAGAAACCGCGGTCACTAAAGCGGCTCGGAGTGCCACAGAATTGTGGGTTCCTTTCGCGCGATGTTACCTAGAATTCGATTGTCAGAGGCGTTTGAAAGGTGTGAACGTTGCACTTACCTGCAGATCCCCATTCCTGATCCATTCAGCAACCCATCGCAGCTTGCAGTCGCAATGCAGGAATCGGCCGCCCAGCGACAACCCTCTGAGAGTGGAGTTCAAGTGGTTGAATGCCTTTTCGGGGACTGTAGGCAGTGGATTGCCATCCAAGGCGAGCAGTGTAATGCTGGGATTGCCCCGAAAGGCGACCTCTGGAAGTGCCGTGAGTAGATTGAAACCAATATCGAGGACTCGAAGTTCCCTAAGGGAATGCACCGCCCCAACTGGGAACTCGGCCAGTAAATTGTTCAGCAAGCTCAGTGAGCTCAACGTCTTTCGCACGCCGGTGAAAGCTGTCTCGCCCAAACTCTGGATAAGATTTCTTTCCAAATTGAGCGCTGTGAGGGAATCGAGGCCTTCAAATGTTCGTGTGCCTCCAACCCCGGGAAGTTCCTTGATTCCGTTCAGAGAAAGATCCAAAAACGCCAGCGATTTCAAGCCTCGAATGCTCTCCGGAACCCGCTTTTGACGCGTGCCCTTCAGATTCAAGTTCTTCAAGCTGTCCTCGAGCCCATTAAAAGCACCCGCCGCGAGCGTAACATTGTTGTCGTTCAACTTCAACGTAGACAGCTTGGTGAGTCCTTCGAAGGCATCGTCCGGAATCGAAGCTATCCTGTTCTTAGACAGGTCCAACAAGTTCAGAATCGTCAGCGTTCTTAGTGCTCCGATTGGCACTGTTTCCAGGGCGTTGTCCTGAAGATTTAGATTCTTCAGGACGGTCTCCTGACCCTTGAACGTTCCGTCGTCGACGCGCCTTATCTTACAACTGCTCAACTGGACATTGTGCAGCCGAAGATTCACGAAAATCTCGTCGGTGAGCTCCTCGACCGTCGAGTTGTTCACATACAGCAAATCGATGGGCTTTTCACGAGCATACTTATTCAAGGCGTCCAACAGCAGTGAGAAGTCAACCTAAGGAACGAACAAAAGACGATAAATCTTGCTACCTCACCCGGCCGGCGAGAGCTTACCTGATCACACTGCACAGATAGCTCCCTACCCAGGTTGTAGGAGCAAATGCACGTCGTTTGTAGTTCCAAAATCTCCCTTTGCCACGGGCATTGCGCCGAAGTCGAGTGTAACGTCGCAAGAATCACAATGACTGCCAACAGCCAGCTAGCTAACCCACTCCCTTCTCTCGTCATCCTTATCCACGTATGCTGTCGTCTCATAGTGTGTAGAGTGTCTGTAACGAAATAGAGAATTTTCATGAAAATCCACCGGGATAATGACAAGGGGGTGATTAATGGCAATTGCGAGGAGCTTTATTAATTAAAAGGGAAGAATGATGGGCCGTCCCGAGCAGCGAGTTAATTGTCGTCCACGTGAACGTTATCTCTTGCCTTGGACAGGTGAAGGTATGCTTGTTGGCATTGGAATTGATGCTGCCCTTAGCCATTTAAGATGGAACAATTCTGGTGGATCTCCTCCTGTAAGAGCAATTGATTTACATCGCAGTTAGTAGGTCAACTGGTTAAACGGTTTTTTTTTCCTCGTAAGAAAAGAAAATGTAATTGAATGGAGACACAGAGAAACCGCTCTCTTGAGCGTTCAATGGGACGTATCGGCGAAGACTCGGACTCGGGCAATTGCGTTGTGCGTTTATAAGTTGACATTAATTGCATCGGTGTTGATATTGTTATTGCGTCTCGGGTGTAATACGGCAGTGAAATGAAAAAGTCAGTGTTTTAATCAAGTGGATTGTTATATGTTGAAGACTGATGGAAGATGGTCATTAAGGTGGCTTCGTCATTATGGTAATGACAATGGTAATGGATGGTGCATTAGACACGAAGAGGTGGAGCCGGGATTATGGTGGAGTTTGTCAATCTGTGGGGAGGAGAACAGAAATCTCTGCACTGAAAATTCACAGCTTAATCAGGGGAGTCTCTCATCAGAGGCCTTGCGAAGTAGGTAGATGTCAAATGGAGTTTTTAAGAGCAAAGAAAGTTCATTTAACAATTGATGAGATGACAATCTGTCATTTTGTAGAGTTTAATTGACTTAAATGGAGCAGAAAATTATGCAACTTGCAGGGAAGTATTCATCGGTACACATAGTTTGAAAGAATATTGACAGATACTAAAAAATGTGCCTGGATTTAGCAATCTGTAGAAGCTACGTATCTGCTGTTGAAAAAGTAACATTCATTCTAACCACAAAAATCAACAATTAGTTATTTTCCAAGCATCCCTACTTTGCTCCTCCAAAACTAAATGGCACCTCCTTGGTGATACTCCAGAGCTGACTGGGAGAGAGTTGCAGTTTCTTGAAGGGAATCCATCTGCTTTTACAAAGATGGGTCAAAAGCGGAAACAGGAGTGGGGGGTGGTGTATTCTCCCAAGATCTGGATTGTAAGATCTCCTTCCGACTTCCTAATCACTGTAGCGTGTTCCAGGCGGAAATTATGGCGATCAAGTAGGCCCTTTCGTGGTTGCGGTATAATGTATAATATCTGAAAGGGACATCACTATTTTTACCGACAGTCAAGCCGCGATGAAATCTTTGGAATCGGTCACCTTCAACTCCAAGACTGCCCTCAACTGCCGCCTATCTCTCAACGAGATGGCGGAACAATTCAAAATTCACCTTAGCTGGGTGCCGGGCCATAGGGACATTCCAGGTAACTGTACGGAAGATGAACTCGCCAGACGTGGTACAACTGCATGCCTCTCGCTACTTGCAAACTCCTAATCAAACAAAACGCGATAAACGCTACTAACCACAGGTGGAAACAAATTTGACCCAGGCTGGATCTCAAGCGCTCCAGCAGTCTTATAAGATTAAAGGAATCCGTCATAAGCACACTAGTTGGTGTGATCACGGGGTACTGCATAATAGGGAGACATGCCCTTAAGCTGGGTCTTCCCGCTTATGATTTCTGCAGAAGTTGCATGGACGAGGAGGAGGAAGAGTCCATTCTTCTCCTCCTATGCACCTGTCCAGCTCTTTCTACTCGAAGAAGATTACATCTCGGAGAATACTTCTTAGACAATTTTGGTGAACTTAATTTTATTTATATCCGCCTCCGCCGCTTTACTTTGAGCTCCTGTTGGTTCAACGCGGGTAGTTTGAGATCATTAGATCCTGTGGTGTCAAAACGGGCCAATTCTGGCCTAAGTGTGGCTGCACTTGTAGCCTGCCACTATAACCTAGCCTAACGTATTTTCAAAGCACAGTTTGGACCTCAACTCTTTTGTAGAACAAATTGTGACCTGCTATTGAGTGGATATTCGCAATTTCACAGAAATTTAGTGTTTTATCGCATAATTCGCAAATCAAAATTTCTGCCATTTTTTTGAGGAAAATCCCTGCTGAAAAAAATGTCCGATGCTTTATTTTTAACTGGATTAGGATTTGCGGACGTAAATGATTTTCAAGCCAAAATGTATTATAGGTTCGTTCGTGTTCTTTTAGCATAGAAAAATTAAAAATGTCAATCTCAAAAATCGAGAAAGAATTCTCTATCCTATCTGGTTTTCTTATAAAAAGTTTAAGAAATGTCTATTTGACATTTTAATATGGCTCTGAAGTACCTTGTTTACTTGTTGAGCAACTTTCTCTTGAAATCATTGAATTCCTTAAAAGCTAAATATCTGTTCTAGGATAACATTCAACTACAGCTTCTTCCTCCGACATTGTTGAAGACGAAAATAAATAGAGCTTGACTTGTCAAACTTGTGAGCTGTCACTTAGTTCTCAGTTTTCATATATTCATTTTTCAGTAAACCGAAATTCGGCGAATGGAAAAAATGAAAAGAGGGGAAATGGATTTTTCTCAGTATGTGGTCGCATTCGCAGAGTATCTTTGCAAATTTTTAATAATTTTATGTCTGTTCCCTTACTTTTTTTGCCACTTTCGGCAAAATGTCAGATATCAAGGAGTTGGGATATGTTCTTTCAGAAAAAGAGAATATAACCAAAAAGTACAGGAACAAGAGTTTTGCATGACGTTTGTTAAAAAGAAATGAGACGATATTCAAAAACAAACGTCAGTTGGTTTAAACAAATTACCAGTTTGCAAACGTTGAAAGACACTTGGATACTGTTTAATTTTTAGTTTTCTTTCCAATTTAACCATTTTTAATTACAAATTTCAGCTTTCACTAAACCAAACCGAAATAAACAATGAATTCGAATTGATTTTTGAGAGATTTGACAGCAAAAGTCAGTTATAACAAACTAGGACAAAGAAATTTCTTGCGCTATTATTTGCAAATTTTTAATGAAGGGGAAATGTTTTGTTCTCTCTTTTTGGCTCTCTTCTACCCAACTTTTGAGTAAACGAACAAAATTTGACTAAATTTAATTAATGTGTTCGAATTTATTTTTATTAGCGAACAGACCTTTTACGTTTGCAAAAAAAAAACCGAACGAACCTTATGTCTTTTTCCTAAAACTCGTCAGTTGATCGCTCCTAAAATCGCTGGGCAACTCTTTTTGAATATGAGATGTGCTCTAATTTTTAGCAAAGCCGAATGTTTTCCAATTTGCATGTTTCACAGAGCGGACAGACTTCTGTTTGATTGTGCTAAAAGTTTGATTACCCTTTTACAGCTGAAGGCCACACAAATTACACGACAACCCTTTGATGTGTGTATTCGATTTCAAATAGATCAAACATCCAATTTCTATATTACACCGGAAAACCGCAAAATATCCTCTGGCTATAAATTGAATTTACAAAATATCGCCAACCACCGCCGGATATGTGCCGCCTAAATGACCACATTGCATGACTTGTGCCAAAATTCACTATAATAGCTATCTAATCGTGAAGTTTCCCCCCAACTTTGGGGCGAATAAAACTCGCCTTGTTTGACCATCAATTATTCAACTAATACCGTGCAAATATTTCCCTCTGAGCGCTGGTATTTGCACCGAACAATTAAACCGCCGCCCCACTGTAAATAATGACTCTCCGTTGATTTCGCAAAAAATCAACACCGCAAACCAATCCGCAATGACCGCCGTCGCGACAAATGAAATAAAATTCCAAATGATATTTAACAGGATAATGTCTGTAGACAAAAGGGATTCGCATTCAGGAAGCAATTAAATGTCCACGCCGCGCGCCGTTACACTCAAGATAATGACGGATGGAGTGCAGTGTAGTCAGGATTTAATGGAAACGCGCCCGAGTAACAGGGACATTTTTAACTCAAATGTTTGCCGACCAACACTATAATACTCCGTTCCCATTAACGGCGAATAACGACAATAATGAAAACGAAATAATAAAAGAGGGAAAAAAAATGCAAATGGACCACTAAAAGCCCCAATTTGGGGAACCCAAATATCTGGGTCACATTTATTCGCAGCACTTAGTCCGCTGCAGAACTTACTTGTCCTCCTCCATAATAAAACAATCAAAAAACATCCTGCTAACAAGGCACATCAGTTGCCGGGTGCCGGCCCCTCCACCCAATGCCGCTCCAACTATACCTACTCGCAGAGAAGCCATTCAGAGCTGTCCAAGTGGAACGCAAAACGACCGGTGTGACTGTGTCATAACCACGGAATTAGGTGTGTGTATAGACACTTGTGTCCTAGATGTGACTTTTCGCCGTCATGTAGACCATGTGTGCCGCAATTCCACACGAAACAAGCATCCGGGGATAATGATCCAACAAAAAAGGCAGCCCGGCCAGGTGTCAATGGAACGGAACACATCCAGCGGAAATCGATTATATGGCGCGGTCAAATCCGTGTACGGCGAACTTCAAAACGGTTGTTCGCTTGTGATGATTACTTTGTGCGGTATATGCGGCCGCGGTTAGCCCTCATTTGGATAGCTCACTTCTCACCGGGCGGCGATGGCACACTTCTTTAGTAACTGTATAGTGTGATGACACATGCGCCCTGTCACCGCATGAATTTCAATTAGGACGACAACGTACGCTTGATGGACTTGAATTTAAAGTCGTTTCCTTTAGTTGAGTCCGTTTCTTTTGTTTAATTAGTATATGGTGGTGTGCGTGTTTGTGGTTTGTGCACAACTACAACGCATTTGGCCCTTAATTGCAGTCGTAAAAGGGGGGCTCCCCATTTAAAATTCTTAATTGCGTGCGAGATGCGAGCGCAAAGCACAGAATCGGAATTTTAATGAAAAAGCATGCAGACGCAGTTCTTTTTTTTGGTGGTGTCTCGTTTATTAACGTTGTAATTTATCGGTAGCAAATGACCGGCAATGGGTTGCCATTGCATTACGATGCGAAATGATGTAATTGCATTTTAAAATAGCCGCAGTTCTGTCAAGTCATCTCTCACAGTCGTCAGAGGTGTTGCCGAGACACAAATGACGTGCGAAACTTAAGTGAAATTTATGGCCGAAATTTGCATTCACAATGAGCAAACAATGCTGCCATCTGCAGGGAGTCCAGCGTATAGAGTTGTATGGGAACTGAAGACAATGAACGCTTCATTCGAGATGAATATTCAACGGGGAATTTTGTGAAATTGTTAACACGTGTTCTTCAGCTGACAGCTAAGGACAAATGTTTGACATTCAAGTGTGAAATACCTACACGATTGAGACGTCAATTTGACGCAGTTACGCTAGAAAATCCATTTTGACGTTTCAAGTCAGAAATGTTAAATTGACCAACAATATCAGTTACAATCGATCACTTATAGGTATTAATGATGTGATTGTTCATCTGGGTGATGCTCGTGAAATATTAATCAATGGCTGTCACGATTTCGGCCATGCACGGCATTCATGTTTTAATGCTCATTAGCTTCTTTTGTGGCACGCACGTCGATGAATGTGCAGTGAAATGCGCGCTTTTCTTTAAAAACTGTGCGATGGAAGGAAAATTGAAATTGCTGCCATCAATTGTTAAACACCTGGAGAAATTAGAAGTGTCATGTGTCAACAGAAATACCAAGGAAAGTTGGACAAATTGATTAGCATGTGTCTTAATATATTGGCAGTGGTCTAGACTTGGAACAGCGACAGAATTTCTTTCAGTTGGCTGCGGTTTTCATGCTTTCCATCTTCTTTAAGTGTTGAAATATTTTGAGCGCATGATGGCTTTCTGAAAATTTTCGCCAGACGGCTATATTGACCGAATTTGTCAACGTCGAGGGTGAAGTTGTTAAAAAAGGATCAGCATGAGTGAAGTTACGATTTTTTCTGGGGTCTGGAATTCGATTTTTGTAGCACAATTATGAAAAACTTGTACCGCCCGTGGTCGAAATTCGATCAATTTTGTCTGTAGATAAAATAACGAAAGCCAACTTGTTTTTTACATAATTTATTTATTATTTCTTTTAATTTAATTCAATGATAAATCTTAATTCATATACCTTTCCGCTGTGAAAAAAGAATGGAAAAGGGCAAAACATGAATGTTCGTTTCCATAGTAACACCTCGCAGATAACTCTGCAATGCCCCTGAAATAAGATTTTTTAGGGGTAATTAATTTGCATGTCTTTATGGGTTAAAGAGCTTCTCAGCAGGTTCTAATCTAAGATGATTAAATTCGTTACTATGGAAACATGACGGCGACAAATTGAATGGCAACAAAATGCTTTCGATTAACTGCCAAGCATCTTGTATGGGAAATTCTTAACTTCATTTTACCAGTCTTAATGGCGACATATACCTACGATTTTTTGTTTCTGCATATCTATGGCACAGTACCTTTCGAATGACATAAGTTTCATTCTCCTCATTTCATGATAAATACTTAAAAAGTGTACGGAAACTTTTTATGTTTACGTATTAATATATAATGATTGGCTTCACAGTGCAGCGAGGACGTTTCTTTTCCGCTGTAAATTCTCATGAATCTTATTATGGATGCTAATGTGGAATTAAACAGAAAAGGAACATGAAAACTGTTCTTAAAAAGTCATAGAAATTCAAGCCATTAACCTTTAAAAGATACTCAACTTGTTGGGGCAACCGCACCACTCTGACAAAGAGAGCGACACAAAACGGCACTCCCGTTAATTGCTTGTGACAAGCAGGCTGTCAGTCTGTCAGCAATAAAAAGGTAAATCAGTCAAACCTGCTCAAAAGTGCAATCGAAAAAACTAAACCAAACGAGCGACGTCATAATTTATTGAATGAAACGCATTAAACCCTTAGCCAAAGAAACGCTACCCAGGTCGTGCATTGGTAACCTAGATTCGTCGTCGTTGTCGTATTTATCATTGATCAAAGTCAATTTAACGGTGTAAACTTGTAAACAGTTCGATACTCGTTCCCAAGTGCATATGTATCCCGTTTTGTTCTACTCTAGATTCTATTGTCGCATGCCAATCGATTTGTGGCCGCAAAAGTAGTTGATTACTACGCGCGATACGGGTTTGCGATACGACCAGCATCTAATGTCCAAATGCCAGTGGTGCGTGTCCCCTCAAAAGAAACAAAAAACAAGACTACACTCACCTACGAGCTGTTGCTCTTCGCACAACTGTCATCGGGAGCATTTGGAAAAAGTGCACTTGCAAGACTGGTTTTTCTATTCCACCACATGC
Source organism: Cheilosia pagana (assembly GCA_936431705.1). NCBI lineage: Eukaryota > Metazoa > Arthropoda > Insecta > Diptera > Syrphidae > Cheilosia > Cheilosia pagana. The sequence continues at coordinate 50,133,479 of OW386170.1, read as the reverse complement.
CATCGCACATGCAGCGTCGAAGAAAAACAACAGTTTTCTTGCAAGTGTTTTGTTACCACCATCAACAGCAACAGCAGCTCTTCATCTGGTTTTTAGCCATAGCTCCTCCTTGGGGCAAATTGCAATTTAATGAGTCGTCGCGCACACATGTTGCATGCACCGGAGGTTATTGAATTTTGATTTTCTTTTTTCGATTTGCACTGATGCTGATGCACCTTGGCTGATTTAATTTCGCCAGCCACCCCCTCGAATGCAAAGCCATATAATCGAGCAGAGAGCGCCCTCGAGATGAAAAGGAAAATGGAAACGCACCGCACCTTCAAGTTCAAAGCAAATCGGCAAACATCTCCGCACACAAAAAGAGCGACGAACGTGCGGAATACAGAGGATACTATTAAATTTCCATAACAATGGATTGGATGTGTGTGTTTGTGTCGGGAAATATCCACGCACGGCATCACATTCCGCCATCCCTTGGATGCGCACTTCAACAAAGGCGAGACCAGAAGAACAAATAATGCATCTCCACTTACGAGTAGAAACTAGGGGATGCGGTGGCCGTCCTTCGTCTATCTCCGGTGTGTTCCGGGACCGTATCAGTGTCCCTGCAATCCACACATAAAGTGATGCACTTCAGCACAAAGGACATACAGCGCCGAGGATGAGAGTATGATGTAAGCCGTATCAAATAACATTGCATTTTGAAAAATCTCGCACACACCGAGATGACAATAATATTCGAAAAGTTTGCTGTGCAAAAGAAAATCCATTTTCACTTATTCCGAGGAGTTCGCACGTTGCCCCCAAACACCGCCACGCCACCATCCACGGCCATGCGGCGGTAGCTATTGCATGGGAGGAAGTTCGATAGCTGTATATACACCGACCAAGTTTTCACTTTGATAGTTTTTCCAGTTTGGGAATTTTTGTTTTGCTCGTTTTCACTTTTAGTTGTCGCTGCTTTTGTCATCGTCGTCGTCGTCGTGATGGTGGCCCCTCCTCACATTCATGTGTAGATTGTTGGACATAACTTTCATTTCGAAAAGGACACTCGCATGAGTATAGGAGGAACAAATTGAGTTTTTTTTTTTCATCTCTGTGCTGTGTGCGCATTGAATTGAATAGCACTTAGAAGAGGTGTCCACTGTTCGTATGAGTGGGCTTTGATTTTAATACCTTTTCCCGAAAATTGGCCAGCAGATCAGACTTTTATTTGAAAACAGCGGCGTTTATTAGTTTTCGATTTTAGATGAACTGATAAATAAGACAGGCAAGTCTCTTACATTGAAAATTTTAACTTCCAAAGTTTGATCGAGTCCAATACCATGAAACACAGATAGTTTAGATTTTGGGCAAGCTTTCAATTTGGTGGAATACTTCTCAGCGTTGCCTTCACCTACGACTGGCAATTCTCAATTTGACACCTCTGGACCTATACATGAAAGAGTCTGCTGCTAAAAATGCCCTAAGGATCAGCCAAGCCTACTCTTGGAACCCCTATTATTTTGGGCTTGCACAGATTTTAGGTAAATACGTAGAAAATGCTGTCACTTCTGACTATATGACTCCCTATCTAGATTTCGATAGACTCCTTTCCGAGCAGAGAGGAATGGAACACCAATGATCCCTCGAGAAGTAAATCAGTATCCATCTACACGGATGGATCAAAGATCGACTGTGGAACTTGTGCCGGTATATTCTCTGAGGAATATACACTGCTCAATCAGGCTACCTGATAGTAGTAGTGTATTCCATAGGCGGAGGTGCTGGCTATCGCGGAAGCGGCCCGTAGGGCGTCGGCGTCGTAGCGAAACTACCATCTTCATTGACAGCCAGGCGGCTATAAAAGCAGCTTCTGCACATGAAATAAAATCCAAACTAGTCCAACGCTGGCGCGAAGAGCTCAAGGTTCTTTGCTTGCAGCACACCACGAATCTCTGCTGGGTCCTTGGTCACACCGAAACTACCGGCAATTAGAGGGCGGATGAACTGGCGAGAATTGGGTCCGCAATGGACCGTGATAGAGCACTTCAGTCGGTCAGAACACCGCTTTGCAACCTTACAGAGCGGGTGGAAAACAAAATTCATATGAAAACCAACAATAGGTGGAAAGATTTCACTACCTGTGAAATATCGCGGAGGCTTTGGCCAGAATATAACAGTGACCGGACCTATAAATTTGTACAGTTTAACAGGTTATCGATATCTAGGCTAGTGGGGGCTCTAACTGGTCATAACCCCACAATGAAACTTAATCTCAAAGATGACGACGAAAAAGTCCACGAGGACACACCTCACTTCCTTTGTCACTGTCCGAGTCTCAGTCACTTGAGGAACAGAGCACTTGGGAGTTATTACTTCCAAGACGTACAAGAACTTTCTGATGTCTTACTATTTGATCTTTACAGGTTTCTGAGGACATCGGGAAGGCTGGACAGCGTATGTTAACCACAATGAGGAATGGAAAGAGGACAACCGATACAACACCAGCGGTTAATCCCCAAAAAAGGGCATCACTATGGGTCCACGATGACCTAAGTGTGGTATTGCAGGGTACGTCCTGCTCTATCTACCCATCTACCTAACCTAACCTCAGAGTTGCCTTCCTTGGGTGGGCTTACGCCGCGTTGAACCAAACAGTGAAAGCTTTGGTTTATTTTGGTTTGCTGCTGGACTTATTATACGCATCTCTTTGTTTGAGGGGGATATAGATGTTAAACAAGGTTGATTGATATTGTGAAAGTGAGCGTTTCTGGATACCCTTGCACATATAGTTCGTTGCAACATGTTTTAGAGCAAGAGGATTCGAATAAGTCGTTTAGTACGGTTGGGACTCGTAGAGGGTTTAACCACCAATGAACCGGCGCCTAGTTCAATCAGATCTCAACCGCGCATTTGGAGACAGCGCCACCTCTCGCGAACGCCTGACAAACACCTGAGAGTATAACTGTCATGAAAGAGCTTCTCAATTAGCCGTTTGGACTCGGCGTAAAATTGTAGATCCCTTCCATTCGTCCCAAAAATTGAAAACTCACACAAAACGAACGGTTGTGAGAAGCTAGGCCTTGGGTCCCACAGACCTGTCGCGCCATAATATTTATTTTTATTTTGTTTACAATTTTTCTACACGATCACGTCTACATGGGCGACAGTTTATTCTTCCGCCCAGGAGTAAAATCGACCTGGGAAAAAAACTCTTCCACTCCACATGGTAGAAAGTCCGTTCAAACTGTCAAAAGTCCATCTGCGGATTTGGGAATACTATAAAAAGAGGGTTTTGGACTTGATCACTCAGTTTGTCTTATTGGACTTTTTTGTCAGTTCCGTTTTTGCTGTCAGATTACACGAATTGAATAGAAAAATCTCCTTAGCCGAGCGCTGAGGAACTATTCTCGTTTGACCACTCCGAATGGAGTCACGTATTTCGTCACGTTTCCGTATATTCAAAAAACATGGCTGAATGCTGAGTGAATGTGATATCTCCAAACTATACATCCTGACACAAACTGCCAGCAAAAAAAAATCGTTCTCTCTCTCTGCATCTAAACAAAATAAATGTCAAGCCAATTGGGACAGATTGATTGAATCAATTTAGTTAACATCGCCCCCGGTCGAGTTGTACATTTTCAATTAGAAAAAAAGGAAACGCGCGACACCACCAAATCCCTTATAAAAAATTTAGAAAACTATTTAGTATGCAGGCACACACCACGATCCGGCAACTACATCTAAACATGCCATCGGCATATGCGCCGGGCATAGTATTCAAACATAAACGCCACTAAAAACTATCTGTGGCATTTTAACTTATTTATAGAAATGCTATAGGTAGGCACCTCCCTTGCCATACATTGCAATCCCAAAGCAGAAATTGAATTGAAACTTTCCGACTTTGTGTGTCGCCCGCTTAAAATATCAGTGACGGTGGTCGTCTCATCCACCTAATGCAGTTCGGGCTGAATAGAGCCCATAAAACCCTCGAAAATGGAAAATATCGTGTCGCCTAACTCAAACCAGAAAAAAAGTTGTAGGACTAGGTACAACAAAACACTCCCCCGAAGGCCAACAACACCGGAAGCATGTTGATCCTATCTTTTGAATTATTAATTTCCCTCCACCGAAAAAAATAGAAGGGCAATTGCAGGCGCTTGGAAAACTTAAAACACCTACGACGACAACTATTTTCTGGTTGTGTTTGTGTTTTTTTGAAGGATACTTCCATTTTCAGTTATCCAACCGCACAATTGGATGATGCGATGGGGAAATGACTAAAACCAAGAGGAAAACAAAAATCCCTTTGAACGGCAAGAAGCACAAGTGCACTGCCGTTACCGGGAAGGTGGATAATTTACCAGTTACCACCTCGATGGTGGTTTCCTCCAGTTTCACTTAAGAGCGTATAAATATAATTTACCTTTTGGGCCCCACCTCGGTTATCTGTCATTGTGATGCCCGCCCCATCGACAAGATGCAGATAAATTTATCTGCCATCTTGAAAGTGAGCGGTAGATGCACACAGCCAAAATTGTGGAGGACACTAATCCGTTTAAAAATTCAACATTTGTTTTGGCAGATACCTCGCTGCACCTCGAGGATTAAGTATCTTTGGATCTGCACAGGATCTCTGTGTAAATGAATACTACATTTGTTTCCAGACATGGAATGCACTTCACTTACATCACACGGGTATAGCGACCCGAAGACAGATATGTATAGCCTGAAGGAATATTGTTTTACGAGTGTCGTAAAGTTTAATGGGATGCTACCGTTTTGTTTGTGTTTTAGTAGAAAATTGGCTGTCCCTCCGATGTCATTTGAGTTCATATACACAAAGTCGTTGAGAGATTATTCAGTAGATAAAGACGATGGAGACATTTAACTTGAATCTATTCTTATGATTGGGAATTAATTACTAATTTAATTGATGGTTCGATCAAACTAGAGGTTATGTTCAAATTTGAATAACCCCACCGGAAGGGCAAGGCGGATTGCAGTCGCAATAGGCACGACATACCACTGACATTCTTAGAGATGAGTGCACTTGTATTCATTACTAAGAGTCATAAATATTTATAGGTTGTTTCGACCGCAACGCCAGTGGGAAAAGCTGGGGTCGAATCGCGTCTTCCGTGATCCAGCGGAATCAAGTTGATTAACATGTGAAACAAAAACAAATTCCGTCACGTAATGCTCGTTCACGGATGGTGCGATTCGACCCTGGTTTATAATTTTGCAGCAATGGCTGTGGAGATCCGAAGAAGGCTTGTGAGGTCACGCAGGGGAACACTAACAGGTGGACCTAAAGAGATCACCCTATTGGAAGATGCTCTTATTTTTGCAAATGGCCGCCAATGTCAAATCTGTTTTGACATTTGTAGACTAGACAGATGTAGAATACAAGTGAACAAGCCATGGAGCGATACACTCCCCAAGAACGCGACATAATCGTGTCTATTTTTTGGGTAACAATTCGTCTGTAGTCTCCGATTTTACGGCCGTCCAACACCGACTACGCAAACACTGCGCCGTTTGGCCACCAACCTTGAAGAGTATGGGACCACACCAAGAGTGGCCGGCCCCGGAGCGTCCGTTGTGCCGAGAATATCGCCGCTATTGAGGAGGATGTCGATCTTTCGCCGGAAAAATCGACCAGACGTCGTCCAACAGTCGTCCCTAAGGCGAATTTTGGTCAAAGACTTGCGCGTGTTGCCGAACAAAGTCCAGTCCGTGCATCAGCTGCTGCCTGTTCACCGCCAAACGCGTGTAACCTACGCCCAAGCCATCCTCAATCTCCAGGACGAAGTGGACGATTTTTCGACCAAAATCATAATGAGCGATGAGGCTCATTTCCACCTCAGCGGTACGTGAACAAGCAAAACTATCGCTTCTGGGACACCGAAAATCCACGAGTAATACACGAGGAGCCATAACACCCGCTCAAAGTTACTGCATGGTGCGCTGTTCACGCTGGAGGAGTCATCGGGCCATTTTTTTTCGAGAACGCCGCTGGTCAAACGACAACAGTGGACGGTGCGCGCTATAGGGCGATGTAAACCGAGTTTTTTCTGCCGCAATTGGACGAATTAGGACTGGAGGACATGTAGTTCCAACAGGACGGAGTTACGGCAAGCACAAACGATATTCTGAAGGCTGCGTTCCGGGGTCGCCTCATCTCTCGTTTTGCACTGGCCTGCAAGATCGCTTGATTTAACCGTTCCAGACTTGTTTTTTGAAGTCCCGTGTTTACGTGAACATGTTCGAGACCCTAGAAGCCCTCAAGGAAAACATTCGACACTAGTGCCAGAATCTGTCGCCCGAAGTTCTCGCCGAAGTGATGAAAAATGCCATAAAGCGAGCCCGCATGGCAATCAATTGTGACGGCGCACATTCGGCCGATATCATCTTCTCGACTTGACCAATAAAATTCTAAAGGTTCAAATAAACATAATTAAAAAACAGAATCGAAGTTTTTCATTTAAAAAATGAAAAATGAGAGCCAAACAACATCGGATGACTTCTTTTGGCCCACCTTCTAGTTTTCCTTGGTCACTCACAGTTTCTGCCCTAACCCGCATTACTTTCATATGCCCACTCAACGATTGATGCATCTATTCCCAAACTTGTAATTTTCTCTCAAGCCTTGACTTGAATAAAAAGGTCGACCTTGTACCCTTTACCAAGCGAATACACTTCCCTTTGCTGTGTAATTCGTTGGACACATTTTGTATTCCCTCACTGAAGTGCGAATTGAAAAACTTGCGCATATACGCGCGTCGCAAAATCCTTTTTTTTCTCTGTCATCTCATTGCATTAGAAAAGCTCCATCCAACCCAACAACTAATGCTCTTAGACTTAACGCCACACGAATCAAATTGAATGGCAATGCAGTAACCCTGTAAGGAAGTGCTTTACACAACACACGTTCAGTGTTTTCAGCAATGAAACTCACAGCCCTTCAGTTCGTTCATGATTTAAATATGTTACAAGCACATACAGACATACAGACATATAGACATACAGGCGTGCATTTCACACGTACCCCTTTTTCTTGGTGTTACCTCAAAGGACGCGTTCTGACTTTCCCAATTGGGTCAAACGTAATCGGATTTTGGTTGGCAAGATAATCTCTCTGCTGACATGCTGCCTCTTGTGTACACCCCTCCACATCTAGAGTGGTAAAACTTGCACAGTCTTACCATACCTTTCACCATTAAACTTTAAGTGCGGTTACTTAGGATAATTTGTGTGCGGGGGGGGGGAGGATTTTCGTAGGATTTTCACAGATTTGCAGAAGGTATTTCCACAGATTATATCTCATAAATGAGCGCAAGTAGATGGGATTTCAATAGCCTCAGGTATTTCTATCCATTGCCATGCCATCTATTCTGAGAGGGTGGTCGTTGTGTCGATTCGAATACCACACAAAATGTCATTTCTAACGACACAAACGAAGGAAGGGGGAGTCGCCGCTTTATATGACTATCAGTCGCTTTGGATGACATTGTAAATGTCGCTCTTATGGTTTTTGGCATGTTCACTGGCGACGGCGTTTTACAAACCCCCACCAACTCTCCGTGCACTTTTGTGCGGAAGCCAATTCGAAGCTCCGAAAATCCACTTGAATTGGAAATTCTCCATTTGATGGGAGTTGGACAATAAAAAAAAGAGAAATGTTCTTGTGATCCCATTTTGATTGCCACAAAGTATGTCTGCTTCCCATTCAGTGGGTGGCTTGGTAGATAGGTCTGCAAGGTGTTCACAGTAGTTGGGGTTTGTGCTTGGTAGGTCTTATAACTTAAACAGCTAATAAGTATCTAAACTTAAAAAACTTTAAAAACCAAATTTAAAGGGTTTTCCAATAAGAGGTGTTATTTTGAATAGCCCGCTATTTCGGTAGCTGTCACTTTTGAAGCTGTTATTTTTTGACATTTGACAAGTTGAAACTACGCCATTACTAACAATGGAAGGATACACGCTTCAACAACGCATTGGAATTATAAAAATTCACTACAAAAATGGTGGAAATTTTGCAGTCACAGTTCGTAAAGCATTTTTGGGTCGTCGTGAAGCACCTTGTCGGACCGCAATACAGAAATTGGTTGAAAAATTAGCTGTTGGGACAAGTTAGTGATGTGAAGAATAAAACCCGTGCACGTCGCTCAAGAACAACTGAGAAAATTGCCGCTGTAGCCCAAAGTGTTGAAGAAAATCCAGGTTTGTCCATTCCACGTCGTTCTTTGGAATTGGGCATGATTAATGATTTTTTATGGCCGGAGTTGGATGGTATTGATCTGGACAACGTTTACTTTCAACAAGATGGCGCTACGTGCCACACGAGCAACGAAACCATTGATCTTTTACGGGAAAAGTTTCCGGATCTCTCTCGGTTATCTCTCGAAGAGGTGATCACAATTGGCCACCGAGATCTTGTGCTTTAACACCTTGCGACTTCTTCCTTTGGGGCCACGTGAAAGATAAGGTATACCGTATACGCCAACAGCCCAGCGTCGATTCAAGACCTAAAAGATGGAATTCGTGAGTCTATCGAGGACATAGGGCAGCCACTTTGCGATTTTGTTATGGAAAATTTCATGAAAAGGATATGGTCCTGTAAGAGTGGTGGCTGATGTTGTTTTTCATTATTAACGGCTTACCTTCCTCTTTATGATGAAATAAATATCCGACCATTCATCTCAAAAAATCACATTTTTCTTTGAATATCAAAATAACACCTCTTACTGGAAAACCCTTTACAAAGTGAACTTGCGACATTTATCACTACTCGCACTGAAAAGATGTCATCCATTGTCTACCCGTCTTGGAGGAGGAAATTTTAATTTTCCTCCCCAACAAGCTCTCAGGAAAAATCCCATCCTAAGTGCATTAAATTTATTTTTAATCCCATGGAACCGATAACCTTATCCCCAGGGCAAAGCTCTAGCTGACAGGACTTAAAAAAATAGAAAGAATCTTTGACACATGCAAAAAGTTTGTGTGCATTCGAAATTTTCCTTCGAATAGGTATACGGTCCTGATCCATATATCAGGACAAAGTTTGTTTTAAAAAGGTGAAATTTCATTAATCTTTTCGGATATGCGCCTCTCTGAGCCCCAACGAACCAACTGACTGACTGCACTCTAGCCTTAGTAAATTAATGAAAGCCACTTAGCCCGAGACTCGGTTTTCTTTTACAGCTTGCCTCCGTTGGAATTAATCCAATTAGGCTCAAAATATCCCCAACCCATTCCACGGGTGTTGTGTGTGAAATGGGATTATACTTCTTCCGGATTTTTTCCCCCCGCCGATGATCCTTTTGTTGCTATGTATCTATCTACTATCAGTTCGAGGTGGTCGTGTCTATGCCTTGTCTGGGGTGTGGGCAACAAAGAAGCTTATTTCATCTTTCTGGCTTGGCGGGGAAGGAGGCGAAAACTTTTTCTATTTTCCATCCCAAAAGGAAATTTTAAATAAAACCTGTCCTAGATGCTTGCTCTCTTTGGTATGGCGGACGTGTATTGCACCAGAGCTGATAGTGAGAATGGAATTTAATTATTAATTCTATGCTAGACACAATCCAAGGTACAAAAGTTGGAACGTTTCGTATCTATGTACTGTTGTTTCATTTTTGTTTGCCTCATTGTGCACTCTTTCCTTCAAATTGAATTTAATAGTCGCCAAAAGTGGTGTTGTCGTGGAGGAAATCCATTCGAAATCACATGTTCTCGTAGAATTTTACAACAGGATTCACCCCTTTTACATGGCCGGTGGAGGGGGAGGACACATTTTAAGATGCAAATAATGGTGGTAGTTGTCGTTGCCATAAAACTAAAACATACCACACTTAATGGGTGAACATGTTCGACCACACACACACACACAGAGAAGTAGTACGTGTACGGCACGCGAACTTCATAAAAATGAGAGTCGACGAGCATCGTATAGTCGTTTCACTTGAAAGCACATTAGTATACAGTGTGGGGAGAAAAGTTTTCGCCACCTTTTTCAGGTTAGCCGGGTGCTGTATACATTTTTAATTAAATTGGTTTTGGCAAAGTTTGCTCTTTAAATGAGCTGTTTTGTTTACTGTGTGTAAGGTAAGGTCATTAGGTATTGCAAACTCGTAAGCTTATTACGAAGAAAATGGGGAATAAATTCGGCTTTCAGTTGTACAAGGGACACCTCTATACATAGTCTGATTCTGAAGGATATTTGTCTGCGATAATAGTGCCATTCAAGGGGGGTTTTCAATGGTCACTACAAATAAGACCTGAGTTTTATAGCACCAGGATGCCGAGTTAGAGATTGTGGCATAAGATATAGGATATCAAACTGATTGAAGATGGACAAAGTGAAAACAATAATACGAATTAAGTGACATTGTGGTCATGTCATCCTCTCTGTTCTATTCGATAGTTGGTGGCACTGTGCTTATCCATCTGTTCTCGCCAGTGGTGTCAATTGACGTCGAAGTTTGAGCTTCATGTCCTGTCCGCGGAAAAACGTAAATTTATTTTCGGTAATAGGTTCGAAAAGTAAGGCCCATCGATTTGAAGCTGTACCTGCTGTACCTTTTCTTCTTTAGGTCAAACCAGAAGGGTTTTTCGGTTTTATGAGGCACACTCGGACAACATCGGCAATAGGAGCGTGTTAGGGAGGATGATACAAAAAAATGGGAATTACTTCAAATTCGTAAAAATTTTACAAACAGAAGAGAAGAGAGAAAGCAAAGATTTTGAACTACAGTTGAAGTCGCTTATAACGACGGTGAAGGGACCAATGAAAAAAGGTCGTTATAACTGACTGTCACTATATCCGACTGCCTTCCACAAATATTCAGGAATAAATAAAACAAAATCACATAAAATGCTAAAGTTCTTGTTAAAGACGGGTGAATTACAACTTATTTAAAAGCAGCGGTGACACATCAAATAAACTGCTATAATATTTAACATTAACATTTTTTTTTTGATTTTATCTCATTCCGTTGTTATAACCAACGACAAGGACCGATTTTTTCCGAAAAATTGGTCGTTATATTCGACATTTCGTTATATACGATGAGTCACCGACTATATATCCGACGGTAAAATAGCTTAAAATATAATGAACCAACCAAATGAATTGAAATTGGACGTTATAAGCAACTGGTCTTTATAAGCAAGGTCGTTATGAGTGACTTTCACTGTAGTTACATCTAGCGGCGGCTCTCATTGTTCTTCAAAGCAAAGCAAATGTTTTTATATGGAGAAGGACCGAAAAATTTAAAATGCCAGTGCTGAATTGCTGGCGGGAAAAATAACAGCAATGGCATTCATCAACAGGACGGTGTTTTCTAAAAATTACATTTGTGTAGAAATGGAGCCGGGTGACGATATTTTTGATAAAAAAAAAATTGGAGAAGATATAGATGACAGCGATGAGGACGATAGACCAAGCACAAGCTCCAACTGCAAAGCTCGTGAGGACGACGATAAATACTTGTGCCTAGTTTGCTGCCCTATAAACATTTAAAACTGTGTGCCATATGTTTCAACAAACAGATGCCCAATGTGCAGATCGAAAGTAATTGCCAACATCCAAGTGAATACTAATGTTGCTTTCCATCAATTTGGGCTTTTTTTTCATCTTTTCTTATCATCATTATATTAATACGTAAACATCAAAAGTTTCCGTACACTTTTTAAGTATTTATCATGAAATGAGGAGAATGAAACTTATATCATTCGAAAGGTACTGTGCCATAGATGTGCAGAAACAAAAAATCGTAGATATATGTCGCCATTAAGACTGGTAAAATGAAGTTAAAAATTCCCCATACAAAATGCTTAGCAGTTAATCGAAAGCATTTTGTTGTCATTGAATTTGTCGCCGTCGCGTTTCCATAGTAACGAATTTAATAAGAACCTGTTGGAGAGTCTTATTAACCCATAAAGGTATGCAATTAAATTGTTGAACTTAATCTTGGGCTTAAAATGTTGCTTAGGAATTGTAAAGTTAAAAAAAAAGTTTGTAAATCATCTTCAATGTTTCTAGAAAAAGAATTCTTTAATTTTTCTATACGGAAAAAAATGTACGTACAGAAAAATCAATAAATGTCCTTTTTTTCGAAAATTTAAGATAATTTATTTATTTTTTTCTGATAAGTAACTTTAAAATTCATAAGCAACATTTTAAGACCAAGATTGAGTTCAACAATTAAGTTTAAGTGGTCAAAAAAAGCAAAATAAATTTTTTTCGGTTGCATTTTTCGTGTCGCTATAACCGGCCCCTTAGGAAATATTTCATTTGAAGTTAATTCCTTTGCTGCTATTTCGTAGAGCCGGCCATTCATCAGCCTAAAATAGTTGAGTTGAGCTCAGAACAACCATCATTATGAAGAGTAGTGTTCTATGACCATTCGATAATTATTCCCTCAAGAAGTTGGAATTTTTCCCTTTTTTCTTTAATTATTTTTTCCCGATAGGTACTTTTTTTATAAATAGCTATATGAGAGAACGAGTAAAAAAAAATCAACAATCAACATATCACTTTATCTTCTTAAGTAATACCGCATTTGTAAAAAAAAATGTTTCCGCAGATCCAATAAATGTCATTCGTAAATCTGGTTACACATTAGGTAAGCTTCGGTCCACACAACTTTGTTAAATCATCAACGCAGACATTGTTGTCATAGTTCAGCCTATAAAGCACCGTAACTCCTTACGACACATTCCTCTATCCTCTACTTTCAAACTAACATCAGAGTTACGGGCATTCCAAGACCGAATGTTACATGAATCCCCTGACAAAATGTATTATTGAAAAATATCTTCTTTTTTTCAGACTAAGGTTAAAGTTTAACTTACCAAAACGTAGCAAATTACCCCTTTTATCGCATCTCTAATGCCAGGGATAAATGTTTAAGGGGCCCGATTTATTTGACCTATATCTCAGTCGAAAGACTCCATCGATGAACCCCTGGCCAACTTTAAAATTGAAATGTCGTCCTTTTGTTCTCGTGACCAAGACCAAGTGTTCAACCCCCCGATTGAAAATAAAGCAGAAAATATCTCTATCCATCCGACGGGACAATACTCTAAAATTATCCTGCTGAAATACTGAAATATACGACAGGGTCTCTCCTCCAATGGAAATTTATCGTTTCGAATAGATATGCCACAAAAGTTTTTCACTCTTTTCAAACACAAAAAACGGGCGGCAAAAAAAAACTATGAAAAGAATGAAGAAGTTTCTTCGGTTTTCCCCCCCTGGACATGCTACATTTACAATCCACGTTCCGCTACGATGAGTTTGCTTTATTTCAACAGCAAATTTTCTTATTGTGGTTGTTGTTGTTGCTGGGAGGCGCAAAAGATGTGCAATGATGACGTTTGCGACTATGTTGCCAAAGCCTGTTGGGCATGGATTCCTGTCTGTAATGACACCAGTGATTTCTTTCTTCCCGAATGCACCCGCGTATCCTTGCAGCAAAAAACCAAAAAAAACTATTTGTACGGAGAGTGTGTGCTGGGGCTCAACAGTTCCACAACTCTAGCTGAATGACGGTCGGATATAGACGGATAGAAGAGATCGAAACTCTGTATAGGTGAATTAAGTTGAACTGAAAATTGATTTCTCGGTGCGGTTACTCTTCCGCTGGGTTGCGGGAGGGAGTGTGCCGCATTAGTGGGATATAGCTCCTTTAAAATAATGTAAGCGGATGTTTAGTGTATAAAGTTTTACAGAAACTTTTCGCCTGAGTTGGGGAAATAAAATATTTCCTACACCGAATGGATACGTGCAATTGTACAAGTATCGCATCAGAGATAAAGGCAGTCCCTCTTCAAGAGCGAGGAGCAATCTTGGGAGTCATTCGAACGTGATGTTTAAATGAGATTTTCCATTTACATCGACAAAATGCGGCATCGTGCTAAAATTATTTGACTTTCGTTTGGGAAGAGCTGGCTTCTTTTTTTTTTTACTAGCATTCAAGTTTGTGGTTAGGGTCGCGGAGGGCTGAATCATTTGGGAAATTTTGATCTTATGTTGGCTGGCTTTAAGAACAAGTGACGGCATCTACAGAAGACCCAATTTGACATGGCAAAAGTGGAATCAGTCGCCACCTACTGGTAGCCCTCGATATATCCTTTCTCTGGCTTCATTCCCTGTTCGATTTAAGAATTAAATAAAAAAAACAAAACCCAAGGAGAACCACCAGTTTAACACTTGTATAATTACTAACTTGACACAGCATTTCTAACCTAAAAAAAGCCCAAGAAAGCACGACTGTGTAGTCGTTCGTTTTTGTAATTAATGTCCACCCAGACGCAACTCAATTCGATATGAAAATTGTGCGATTCTGCGGAATTTCAAGTGCCAACTTGATGACAGTTCACTTCGTGCCCGCCCACCTTATTATCTGCCACAAAACATTTTTATTATCGTCACTTTAATGTCGAAAGCGCTTTGTTTGGCTGTGCACAAAGAAGAACTGCCATAAAATCAAAATTAGTGCACATCCATCAGCGTGCGGTTGTATTGTCCTTCAGCACAATAAGTTAATTTCTTTTGTGAGCCGGCCGGCGTCATTGTGGTCAAGTCTTTTGCTACGAAATTCGCTGAACTTTTCGAATTTAAAAAAAAGATTAATTTTTCCCCACTTGAAAGTGATGGAAATTGCAATAAAAAAAAATATCTTCCGCCATAATTCCATTTGCCACTACCGCCGCAGCGCACAGTCAATTGAGTTAGAGTGCAATATCCTTTTCTGCAAATCTAATGGTGGTGCTGCGCATCCTCTCGCCGGGCCTTGCGGGATAATGGCAGGATGCATTGTCATTGGCTTTGATGGGAGCGAAGGACTTGCAATTACCTGTAGGGATATGATTGATTAATGGGTTTTACGAAAAATAATTTCCATTTCGCAGAGTTGCTGCGGGATTTCCTGATATGCGTACGTGTCTGCTGAACCAGAAGCTGCAGATGTTGAATATTTGCATGGAAAGACGTCGAATACGTGAGTGTGGGCTGCCATTTGGATCGTCAGAAAAGACCATGGCCAGTGTGGTGGTTGAAGCTGTCGATGAGGAGGATGATTTGACTGAGGAGGACGATGAGTTTTTCGATTGTTCGGACGAGGAGTCGATCGGGGGTGGTGGTGGCCCTCCGAAAGCCCAAGGCCGACAGTCACGATTGGGTGAGACGAAACTGATTGATGCGGACGAGTATTTGTATGTGCCGGCGACACAGGAGCCCGTGCCAAAGACTGAAGACCAGCTGCTGGACGATGCTGAGGTTATGCTGAAACTTGGACCGGGATCTGGTAAGTTTTCACAAACGAAACATTTCATTTAAAGAGATAAGGATTGTTTTGTGTTTAGGACTCTCTACGCAGATGATGTGTTCATCTTTGAGGTCTGACATGGAAAGTTTTAAGGCTGCTAATCCGAGTGGAAAGATAGAGGACTTTATCCGATGGTATAGTCCCCGAGACTGGGAGGAAGAAACCGACGAAGACGGCAATGTTACCTCTAAGCTTAGCGCACGAATGACAGCGCCAGGCAACACTTGGCAAAATGAATGGAAACAGGCTCAACCAGTGCCAGCTTACCGACAGGTTCGGTATTCAAATTATAAAACAACACTTAAACGTCATTGACGGGGTTCTTTTTAGAAACGTCTTTTCGATGACACCAATGAAGCCTTGAAGGTGCTGCATTACCTAGAAACCCGCACAATCGGTGAGCTTTACCAACTGTCAGTGGTCACACTACTACATTCCGCTGTTCTCAAATTAAAGGTGAGTTCTGTCTCTTCCAAATGACTGTGCATTTGTATTGTGATTCTAACTTGTCAGGACATCATTGCCTACTCGAATATTTTGGACGCATTCGAGGGGAAAATCGAAGAGATCCTCTTGGATTTGTGCAAACTATCCCGCGATAGCGACCTCGTTTCCGAGAGCTCTGTATTTGATGCTCTAACGAAGATTCAGAATCTCGAGTCATCCCTGTTCCAGTATAAGAATCTTGAGAAGTTCTTCCCCCCGCAAAGTCCACCCAACGAAAAGGAGCGGAAGATAATCATTCAATCCCTGGACGGAGATGAAGTTGTCCTACCTGGTGCGGCCAGGAACACATTTGCGCGTCGAATTCTAGAGAAATATCGCTTGGAAGTGACTACTGCCGACAGTGGAAAGGTGAGAAATAGATTTTGAATGTAAGAGTAGCTTAGAGATTGTTCTAACGTGCTGAGATGCGATCCACATTGGAATTTCAAATCTACTGCTATCAGAAGCAGTGCAGTTTCGTTGGAAACAAATTTATTAAAAAAGCTGCTGTCAAAATTGACAGATCTTTCTCGTTGTACTTTGCTCAGCGACGCGACGTATTCTCATTTACGTTTCGAGTCGCTAAAATCAAAGTTAACCTCAATCAAACGTAGTAGATCAGTCACTTCTGTCATCAGGCTGCAATATTTTTACATTCTTTGCTGTTTTTAACTTTTCTTTCATTTGCAGATTCTTCCTGATCCCTCGAGCAAGGAGTACGTTATACGACTTGAAGCAGAATCCAACTCAGGTGGGCCACAATTCCTGCGGGCCATTGCAAGTGGCAGTCGTATTCGTCTTTGTGGAGCCTTCTCTGAGAACACGACCTTCGTCTAAGTTTGCTTTAAGCATTGTATTCTTATTCTTATTCTTATATTGTATGTATTCTATAATGGTGATTGGAAATAAAGCTCAACTTTGAGGCAAGAGCTGTAATTGGGTTGCCATTAAAAGTTTCCTTGGCCAGCAAAAACACATGGCATGCACTTACGTCACGACATAATGTCAAAACTTACCGGCGACGACATTAGTGCTCTTTCGAAACAATGTTCCAGGTATACTTCTGTGTAGTGCCACTAACTGCGCTGAAAGGACTTCGCTTAGTATATGCATGCATATTTGATGTGTGGGCAAGGGGGACACAGATGCTTTTCTTAGATGTCGCACGCAAAGCACATAATTACCACATTTATATCGATGTTTTGAACAGAATGCAGAAAGTGGAACTACCTTGCGTCTGAAGTGGTCGATGACGACGAGGAGGAGGAGGAGAAGAAGAAGACTACAGCGAAAGTGTTTGCATTTGGTAAACGAGTAGTGAGACCGCATGCTGGTGTGTGTCTTGAAGAGATGAATAAAGTCGAACGGTTTATTGATGATGACGATGAGACGTGTGATCTCTTCTCGGTTCTATTACGGGAGAGACAGGTATAGGGAGTATGCAATTTCATTGAACCAGATAATGATTTGCAGCTATAATGGCAGCAACTGGAACGTGGTAAAGAATAGGAATAGGTCAATTGCAGATGTTTGTATTGCGTGGCAGTTTGCAATTTAGCTTGTGACGATTGAGATAATACATGTGCTATGCGTGCCGTGTGTTGACTCTGTTCCAGCAAATGAGGTAAAAGACATTTGGCATAGATTATTTATATTTCCTTTTAAATGGATTGATGTTTACGTTGGAAACGAAATAGTGGTATGACAGTAACAGATAAACCAGAGTCTCTTTAACTTGAACATTGAAGCTGGATCTGTCCTGACACAGATGGAGTTTGAAGATAAAACGGGTATAGTTTAAAGGCTCTGATGAAGAACGTGACCTTAAGCTTCATAGTTTGCTAGTTGTAGATAATGTTACGTATACGCCACAGTCGTGTGTATTTGAATTGCACTACAAAAGAACAATTGACAGAAAAGCACGCCATTCAAAAATGAAACCACAACTAGTCTGGGTCGGCCACAATGCAAGCCTTCTCAAGACCAAATCCAATTACGTTCACAGGCCAATTAACAGAAGACCACATACTCTTCGAGTCACATTAGCATCATTGTTCCATAAATACGTTTATGACCGTAGCCATAATCCAACAATGATTCCTCGCCTTGTGGAGAGCTGTCCGTAATACCCAGCCAATCCTGCGTAAACACAGATTGCACTTACAATCTGCCCATTCAATTCCGGTTTACTTGCACACCACTAATCGACTAATCGCCCAAAGACGAAAGGAAAAGCTGTTGCCAATGCGGAGCGAGGAGCCTCGTGATGGTAGCATGCAATTCCTCAACCATGGAATCCAGACCAGCAGACGCAACTGCAGCAGCAAGCAGGCGCGGCTAATTTCAACTCTAACTGCAGATTCCAGCAATTAATTAAAATTAATATCGTGCAACTGGCAATGTGGGCCCTAGAGCTGCATCTATAATGGTTAATGAACTACAGAAGATACACACATCCACAGTTGTATAGTCGCATTGTTTCTATCCGTTTACAAATTCAGTCGAGAGTGGTGGTGGTGCACGGGATGGTCTCGTGTGGCATCTATCATTGTTCGCCATTAAGTAATAGCGCAGTTATTGATATTCAGAATATGAGTGCGCACTGAAGCTCTGGAACTGAATTATTCATTAAATTGTCGGTCGTACAGCGATAGCTCTGCCCAGAATAGCAACAGACAAACGTAAAGTAATTCAATTGATATGCAACTAAGTACGGGTATCATCTTCCAATCGCAAGTGTCCTCTTCGTTTGCTATTTTAGTTGAAACTCAACCCGAAACTAGAGCTGAAATGCTTTTTTAATTTATCAATATTCTTGTTAGACTCGTGAAGCTGTTTGGGAGTAGGGGGACGTGTTGCAGTACGACGCCACTCATTATGCATTCCACGGTGTACGGTGGTGGTCCTTATGCTTTGCTGAAAAGGCTCCCCCTCTGTTAGCGTCAGCTGAGGTTTGGCTGGCTAAAAATAGCGAAACCGACATGCACGGGATGAGCACGACGACGACGACGATGATGATGATGATGATGATGATGCACAGAATAATTTAGCATATATATTTGCAAGATCCTTTCCTTGACAAGAGAACACAACAGCGGAATACCGTGCTCGCTGATTTGTGCAGGGTTAGCCATGAGGGTTGACTATAAACCATTTTTAGATGGCAATTGTGTGCGTTTTCTTCGAGTTTAGTTGGGGGAGCCGGAGCAGAACTAAGCAAAGAGGGGGCCGAGATGATTGGCAATAATTTGTTTTGACATGTGTGCGTTTGTTTACGAGTGGCTTTCTTTATTTTGAAAATTGTGCAATGATATGACATCTCCCCATACATGGACTGATTGAATAAATCAGAATGACAAAAATATGAAATAAACGAAAGTAATTGAATTGAGAGTGCATGAGTTTAATGCAATGCAAGATTTTCTCTATACCCTAGAGTACATCTCCTTGGATGACAGGTCCTTTTAACACCAAGTGAGAGGGTTCGTGAGTGGTGACTGACCTTTCGGCGACAGATTTGAACATAAAGAATTATAATCGAAACAAAAGGTCTGTTTCTTTACTTTTTATTTTACGAATTTTTGCGAATTCTTACGAGAGAGCAAGATATTTCCCCTCTTAATAGTTTTTACTCAACAAATTTCTTTGCGTAAGAATTAAAACAACTGTCAGTCGCCTAAGAATTGACAGCTGATTTGAGTTTGTTGTTCTACTACAAAAGCGTTCCTTAACTTTTGCGTAAGTTTCCCTCTCTGAGAGAGAATTCATCCCCTCCACTGTCATTTTGACAGTCTTTTTTCCATTTTTACTACAAAAGTAAAGGAACAGACCTAAAGTTTAATTGGGATCCCTCACTTTCCCTGAAGGGATGCCATCCAAACGAAGGATGTTGATAAGTCATAAGGTCTGTTCCCTTAATTTTTTGGCCAATTTCGGCAAAATGTCAGATATCCAGGAGAAATAAAAAGAGAATAAAACCAAAAAGTACAGGAACGAAAGTTTGGCATGACGTTTGTTATAACATATGCGAGAAATTCAAAAATAAACGTCAGTGGGTTTAGAAAAATTACCAGTTTGCAGACTTTGAAAAACATTCCGATTCAGTTCAATATTTATTTATTTTTGCGGATTTATCCATTTTCAATCACAAATTTTATCACTCAATAACTCAAACCGAAATAAACTACCAATTCAAATTGACATTTGAGACATTTGACAGCTAAAGTCAGTTATAAGTTATAACAAACTAGCCCAAACAAATTTCTTGGACTTTTATTTGCAGGTTTTTTATGAAGGGGAAATGTTTTCTTCTCTCTTTGTGACTCTCTTCTACCCAACTTTTGCGTAAAGGAACGAAGTTTGACTAAATTTGACTAATGTGTTCAAATTCATTATCGTTAGGGAACAGACTTATAAAATGTTTATAGGTTCCCCACAGAACAAGTTTGGAAGTTCTTTGTATACTCAAACCAAGGAGAATTTTTTTCCAGAAATTCGTGCTCTAAAGGGCGAAAAGGGCGAGCACATCGAATGCAATATGCACACAATTGTTTTTTTCTTTCGGTGCATGGACAAAGATAGGAGCTTGAGTTGAGTATGCAAACAAATATTCTACTGGTGGGCTACACTTTTATACCATGCTTGCAAAGGTTTCTTCTCCTCAAGCATCAAGCTCTATACGAAAAATTCCAAAATTTCAATGGAAAGTAGCCCATATAATCTCAATTCATCGGAGAGCTGTTTTGGGAATACTAATCATACTAATTGTTCTTGAAATGTAACGAATTTCCAATCATTTCCTTCACAATCTCTCAAGGACCCTGGTGCATTTCTTTCATAAGCTGCACATTGCAATTGTACAATCATTCGCCTTGTTGCATGAATCGCAAGCACTGTTTTGTCTGTTGAAGCCTGAATTTAGTTCTTCTCAAAAGCGAACCTCGAGCAAATCCTTTTCAATGTGTTCTATGGTGAAATTAAAATTGAACGAGTGTACCTGTGCACAGAACGATGACGGCAGGCAGACGGATGCAGAAATTACGCAAATAATTCGAAAAAAAGGGACTACGACTACGAACGAAATGCGAAGATTAGATTCGCCTTCTTTTGCCTGGCTTCGGAAATTAAGGAAATTTCCCAAGAAAATTGGCAAATGGAATAACCGGTAAAAGGAAAACTCCTTGCAGTCCCAATGCCACCATCAGCCACTCTGAGCCAACTAACCAACTTATTCCTCCTTCGTCTTCAATTTGTGGTCGATTCCATATTTAAATATTAAACAGTTTAATGTATCCCCGCAGACTGCAACGAATATTTTTGCTCTCATTCGGTCTGTATGTGTGTGTGTGGTCTTTTTATGCGCGCATTGTGAATTCATAAAGGTGAAATCAAATTTTGAAGTCCAACGCTTTCCAAAGAAGTCCGATATCCACACATCGCATACATAAATATTCGCTTTTCATCAGCAATTTCGTCCTTAGAAATGATCGTACATGTGCATGTGCATATAGAGCACATTTTGCTACCAATAAATCGAAGGTGTAATTATGCACATACGTGTGCATCAATGCAGAATAAAAATCCCGGTTCTTTCATCTATGAATAGAAGAGAGTCCTGCATTGTACTCAGGTGGATACTCGTAGGACGAATGCCTGCCTGCCTGCATAATGAATATGTTTAATTAGTGAAATTTTAGATTTTTAAAAGGAGCCACCCCGCCCCGCACACAAGGGAATCGAAGCAATGTAATAGAATATGCAAGCGGAAGGTCCTCGTGCGGAGGCAGAGTAATTAGGTGCTGCTGCTGGGTGGGCTTGAGCAATCAGAAACTTAGGCAGCAGCTGAATAGGTCGATGCTGGGTTATTACATTATTGAGAATTCTTAACGAGGTCCCTTTTGTTATCCGACACACACGTGGGTACGTATTGTGTGTATTAGCGAATTGATAAAATCCCATCAAAGTTGAAGCGCCCAATTTGGCCTAAAGTGCTCATAAAAGATTCGCAATGGATCGACGAAGGAAGCTGATTTGCCATTTATGCAGATGAACTATGGAGAAGTCGATCGAAGATTTTCACCTTCCAGACCAGTTGAATGCGCGCCCTAATAGCGCGACTTATACATATTTCATTTAATTATCGAAGTACACGTCGGTACTATATGAAACCGCCAGACTGATGTATCATCTTCATCATTATCGTAAACTACTTTTTCTCTGGAGTCCTTCAAGATGTGCCCTTTTTTGATGACACAACTGGCAGTTAGCATTTGGCTGGTTTCTTTATGACATTTCTTTACGGCATGTGACATGTGTTGCAGTGGTAAGAAATCGATAAATACGAATTACTGTGCGCATCCGAAGGATAAACAAAACAACCACTTGTAATAACTTTTGCGAAATTTCGTTTCCCCCAAAGAAGTACACCTTGCGGTCCGATAAAGTTGCTGTATGCCCAGACCCACTGCAGCTCGCTTTTAAATAAAGTTGAATTAATGTCGTTTTCCATTGGGCAAAAAGAAGCGTCCGGGAGAGTCCGGAATCGAAAAAATCACTTCTGAAACCGTTCCTTTGGCACAAAAAATACTCTTCTGGTGATTCTGAGAAGAGAAATTCGCTTCTCGATTTGAAGTCAGAATCCACTCAAGGAGCACTCACACATATGTAATTTATGTAATTTACACAAGTCAGCTGACAGCAGCCATAGATTATTTTTTGGCATTTCACTAATACATTTCTACATTCAACCAGAAGCATTTTTCTTGTTCCATTGGATTGCAGAATGAGTGAATCCCCGAGTGAAACCAATGGAAAACGACATAAGTGTGCAATCTTGAAGTCGTTTCAGAGTTGAGGAGTTGTCAGAATGAAAATAAAATCTACAGTTTTTCTGAAGATTACAGAGTAACAAAATTGCATCGCCATCAGTAATAATCACACTGTAGCTGTCAAAGTCAAAGTCACCCTACTTTTACTGTAGGTATCGTAGAAAGCTTGACATGCCAAAAATCTCAAACTTCATAATTCGAACAGAGTCGTAGAAATTTTATACCTACATATTACACAAAAAAGAAGGGAACTTTTTGAATCTTGAATAAAGTGGCGATTTTAGGAAGCATATGAAAATGCTGAAACAGGATGGGGCAAAACGAGTTTTCTTAGGTGAATTTGTTTAAACTTTTGTATTGTTCAGCAAATGATATAAATATAAAACCCTCATAAACTGTGCAAACTGAAGAAATTTACCACCTCGTAAATGAACTGTCAGATATAAAATAGTTTACGCAGGTCTCATCATTTTCCGCGATCAACGACTCGGAAATCGACTGCGGGAAATTACGCAAACTTTTAAATTGTGATAAGCGGTCGTGTGAATTGTTTTTATTTTTGTTGTTTATGGTCTGGAAATCAATAAAATTAGGTCTGTTCCCTTACTTTTTTGCCCACAACAAATTGACTTTTGAGAGATTTGACAGGTAAAGTCAGTTATAACAAATTAGCTCAAAGAAAATTCTTGGGCTATTATTTGCAGGTTTTTTATGGAGGGGAAATGTTTTGTTTCTCTCTTTGTGGCTCTTTTCTACCCAACTTTTGCGTAAAGGAATAAAGTTTGACCAAATTTGACTAATTTGTTAGAATTCATTATCGTTAGGGAACAGACCTATTATGTCAATCGATTATTATAAAAGCACACTTGATGGGAATATGTAATTGCTTTTGTTTTCGCTAAAAACTTTCAATATAAGTAACTCATTTACTGCCAATTTCGTCAAAAATTTAATCAGTTGTTTCTTTTCACTTACTTTCGGTATATCGATAATTTTGAGAAGTCTAAGAACAGCTGAGTTTGACAAGAGACTTAACAGTCGATTTACGCGAAGTACGCAAAGACATTTCCGAGGGGTGTTCACTTAAAGCACCTCAGAAGTTTTTGAACTTACGAGCTGCATAAAATTGTGAGATTAAGTGAATAACCTTAATATTTTTTGATAAAAAAAAATAAGAAGTTTAATACATAAAGATGAATAATTGCTTGTTGCAAGGGGTGTAATATTTCAATACCGTCAATTGCTTTAACTCTGCACCAAAGTTTGTATTCTATATGATGCTAAAAAAGTCAAGAAGCAGTTCTCTAGCTCTTTAAATTGCCGATATCGGACCGGAAAATAAATAAATCCTGCACCAGATTCAGACGAACCTGGTTATTTTCATAATTCCTGTTTTCTACTTTTTCATCTATTCATGTAGAATAAGGGAAAAATTAACTGCGGAAAAATAAATCGTCTTTGGACAAGCATATAATTTTTTTTTTTTAGCAAAACAATACAATTTTTGTTGTAAGTCTGTTTAACTTACAGAGGTTAAATAAATAAATTTGCATGTCTGTACTAACAAGAGAGGTAGATGTAGTTGGAAAAAGTTCCACTGACAGATTTGCTTAAAACTGAAGGTGCACTAGTATAAGTTCCACTAAACCAGGTCTCACTTTGAAGAGTTTATAAAATACTTAGTTTTAAATTAAATTAGGTATCGTAACTAAATCCAAATATGATGAATGCAACTTTTCAGGATACACACTCTGACAGGTGGTAGGTTGGTAAGTTGGTGCTCTGACATTACCAACAACAGGGGTAGATTAGTCAAAATCTGTTGGATATTTGCTTAATTTTGGTTAAATCATAAGAACGTAAGGTAACAGAGTCGGAAAACGTGTTGACTGAGCACAGAAATATACATACGATCAATTTAAAAAGAAATGGAACGAAAGCTAAAAAAATGCGCAACCAATAAATAATAAAAAAACTTCCATCCTTAACATCTTATTTTACTACATCTCATAAACATGTGAAAGCGCACGGTAGTTTCCAAAATTTGCATCAGGATATAACGCAAGGCCTGAATATGTTTCTCAAAGTTAATCTAAAAAGTGTATTTTCCCCCGATTTCTGAGACTCTATTATTGGAGTAGACACAAATGTTAAAACTTTTTAAAATTTCCATCAACCTCTAAGAAAGTATCTTTGGAATAAATAGCTGAACACATCTACAAGTCCTTAGAACTTTTGCAGAATAAGAGGGCAGCTTGATTAATTGAAAATATCCCACGCTGAAATACCTTTTTTTCAGCAGATGATCTAAGAGGGCTTTCTTAGAAAATTTTAATTTGCAACGACTCAAAAACAGAGTCAGGTAATATCTGCCTGCACAAAAAGCAGAGTCCAATTTATTCTGCCACAGGAAGTGAAACTAAAATCGAGGTGAATCTCCATAGGGGAAAAAACACACATGTGACACATATGGATTGGTCAAAGCAGGCCTGCTTTTTGTGAAAATGAATTAAAATCTACACCATGATTTAAAACGTTTGAAAAACTATTTAAAAAAAATATTTTAAATTACTTACCACTGCATTTAGATAAACCAGTCTTCTGAAAGAAATACAAAAACACAAACATAGTTAATCATAAGAAAAAAACTCTTGCGAAATAAGTTCTTAAATAAACAAACGAAACACCGCACCCACTGCCTTCTGAGATGCATCCGCACAACCACCGACAACGTCGAAGATGGAAATTTATTGGGTCACACGGGCAACGATGTAACTGAAGCTGCACCTGATGCTAAATCCAATGTTAATTACAACACCTTCAAGGCAGCGCAGAACTTGAAGCAAAAATAATAAACCCAAGGCCATGTTGACATTGCACCAGCGAATACTCTTGCGCGATTCAAAACTACAGTATCTTATGCACTTGCTTAGCAAACATTGGCGCTGACGTTCGCACATTGTTATAGTAATGTACATTGTACATCGTAGACGCAAATTGGCTGTATTGCAGCTCGAAGCTGCATCATCTAAGAAAGAGACCCCTACCTCCTTTGGTGGGGGGGAGAGAGAAAAAACGGGAAAACGACTCATCCGCTGAGGGTGGCCGGGGTATTGATGCAAATGAGCTTTCAATTAACTTCTTGTGCATGCGAAGGTGTAAAGTCGTAATTAATTACCAGCTCTTGAGCAAGACCATTGTTTGGAGAGTGAGGCGTTTGATGACTTCAAATTCAGAGCCTTGACGTCTGTCGGCAGAATGTGGGACAACTCACACCTTAAGGTTGAATCATCCCACAGACACAGTCAACTTTTCCATCAACGATAAACCTTTAAACATCCGCCCGAGCCGCATTAAGCTTGCCCACCCGACTGTGGTGCGTATTTGCGGAAATTCGCTCATCCATTGAATTGCAACGCAATTCGCTTCATTTGCTTGTATCTGCTGGCTGCCACGGGCACCAACCGCAAAAAAAAAAACAGGTTCTTCTGTGTACTATCGACGTGCACCTGTTTTAAGCCATCACTGGAACCACACCGCGGCGGCTTGCGATATGTTAACCATTTGTCTTTTTTTTTTGTTTTGCTCATGAGCCCCGCAGTGCGATTATGTAAAAGAGATTTATTCAGGTGGGTAACCGACGAATCCACCATCAAAGGTGCTAACACAAAAGGCACTCAATCGATTACGATAATGTTTGTCCAACGCGCCGTCATCGTTGTGCTGAATAGATATCCACGAGACCGTTAAGGTTTTTCACCTGACAGACTGGAAACCTCTCCCCCTACTGTCTTCCGTTTCTTGATGGTCCCGGTCGGTGCGAGTGGAGGAATCTGTTTTCTGGTCGCTTAGCCATCGCCACAATGGTCGTGTAATTTAATTTTCTTAAATTGTACACACATTGGACAATGGGAGGGTTCTCCTTCTCAGTTTCTGGGAGGGGTACCTATTATTTTTTTTGTTATTCTTGTTCCATGCGAAGTACGGTTTAACCTCTTTACCGAATTTGGGTTGGGCATTCCATCAATGGTGTGTGCTGGTTCAATGACTCAAAGATACGTGTTGTTTCAATGGAATTCATTATCAATTTGCACATCTTCCGGATGTTTAGTTCTTTTTTTGGCGATCTGTTTGATGTAATAGTAAAAGTTATTCTATGCGCTGTACAGTTGAAAAAACCGTTTTTATTGGCAGGCGAGGAGTAGGTAACCATTATTCGCAGAGAATTTTAAATTTATGGCAAAGTCGTCTTGAATTTATTTTAAATATTCTCAAAGATGTACGCAGAGGAGTCTATTGACACCCAAATGAATCGAATGGGCTTCTTTAGGTAGGTAAGTGTCGAGTTCACTTTAAATGATAATAAAAGGAATACAACTTTTTGTTGCAACCTTGTAAAAATCCCATCTGAAGGCACTCATAAAAGTCAAATGAAAGCCCTTTTGACTTTTTGTAAGTCATAGGGGACGTTCAAGTATCTAGTTAATGTCGTTTTCCATTGGTTTTACTCGGGGATTCACTCATTCTGAAATCCAATGGAACAAGAAAACTGCTTCTGGTTGATTCCACGACTGTACTGGTACCTAAAACGCCAAAAAATAATCTACGGCTGCTGTCAGTTGGCTTGCATAAAATACACAAATTACACTTGTGTTAGTGCTTCTTGAGTGGATTCTGATTTCAAATCGAGAAGCGAATTTCTCTTCTCAGAATCACCGAAAGAGTATTTTTTGTGCCAATGGAACGGTTTCAGAAGTGATTTTTTCGATTCTGGACTCTCCCGGACGCTTCTTTTTGCCCAATGGAAAACGACATAAGTAAGTCTGAAACTGACTGGCTTGATTTACCTCAGTTTTAATTGATCGATCATAGGGGCAGGTATTGAAGTTGACAGTTCGTATGTATGGCTGACGTAGGAAAAGTGACGTTTCCGAAAAATCTAGTTTTTGCGTTCAGGTTACATCTACTCCCGACCAATCCAGTCGACTTAAGACAACTAAGTTTTTGAATGTACCCATAGTCAATTGGAAATTGCGTTCCTGTTCTAAATGTACTTCAACAGAAAGTGGTAAAAGTGACAGCTAAACGCTAATGTCTGTCAATTCAGTGGACAAATTACTGACAAATTCTATGAAAAGTCAAATGATTTCTAGAGCTGTTTTAAATGGTTTTTTTTTCACGGAAGCACCCGACGAAAAATGAGTTACTGAGCTGTCAGTATATCGAGTGAAAGTTTGTAATAGAAACAGGTGGAGATTTTTGAAACATGGAAGTTGCTGTAGATCCTAAAGCTTACCTCATACATTATGCATGGATTTTGAGAGATTTTGGAAGCGCTATAATTCTACAACGCGTCAAACCATTTTAAAAATGACGGAACATGTTTGCGTTTTTCGTGATAACGCTCCAAGAATGCAGCCGCCATATTTAGTGCGATATGAATATCAAGCCCTTTGACGTACCTATTTACTTTTGAATAAGAAAAATATATAAAAAGTAACATTAACAGAACAGATCGTCAAGTGGGGTGACACCAATTTAAAGTTTGAGAGCAATAGCGAGACCAAAAAATTATCTTCTTTTAGGGGTCAATCATAGCGATACGTAAAATGCAACCGAAACAGTTGGAACGATATGAATTATGAAAATGAGTTCTTTTCTCGTTTCGACGGTCATAGCAAACAGAAATAAGTCATTCAGAAAAACTGATTGTCACTTTGTTGTAGAAACAAATCAACCACCACTGATTAGATTCTATCAGGAAAAAATTCCTGACAGATGCAACAGTAAAGAAATGACACATAAAAGTGGAATGATCTGGTTTTTTTTGTGTGGAATTAACTGAGATTTTGATTAGCAAAAATGTTCCGTCCGGAAAAATGAGTTAATTCTTTTTATAGAAAATTAAGACATAATTAATTTTTTTTTTTTTTTTGATTAACTTTAAAATTTTAAGACCAAAATTGAGTTCAAGCACTATCCTTAAGTGGCCAAAAAAGCTACAGAAATTTTATTCGGTTGCATTGTACGTGTCGCTATAACTGGCTCCTTAGTATTATTTTTCAATTAAATGTGCGTATATTTAATCGAGCATGCGAAGCCATCGATCGTGGGTCTCAGCTCATGGTGAAGTGTCAAACGAAAGCCTTCTGTTCTGTCTACTCATTATAAAATGACAAACCAAATTAAACACGAATATTCTGTCAGCTTCAGCTGTTAAATTAGTTGTCGCTGGAAAAAAGTGTTGCCAGCTTAAAAAACATGATAAGTGCTACCAAGCTTTGGTTTTTGTTGACAAAAGATGACGCACGTGAGCCGTATTGCCCGCTGACAGACTAAGGTATTTTTAAAAAATACGATCGTTCCCGCAATCGCCATTTTTAATTCAAAAACAAACAAATTGGGCATTATAAGTTGAAGAATCCTAGGGAAAGAAATAGATAGGCATGTGGATGTCATATCCGATGGACATTTTCTATAATTTGCAGGTAATTTCAATCACGATGGCCTACGCTGGTATGCGGTCTTAACTAATTGCACCACTTTCGGCATTTAACCAAATTTTTAACGATTTTCTACGACAGCAACCTTGAAAATAAAACTGGAATTCGGATACTTTACTGTCGCGTGCTATTACATATTTACATCTACATCTTTGATGAGTTGGCCGTAGAATTATGCACATAAATTTATGTCAATGTCACCCAAGACGCGCAAAGCTATTTGTTTTACCAATTTTACCCAAAACACGTTTTTCTACTCCTACTATAGTGAGGCATCGCTTTTGGTGTCTCTATGAAGAAAAATCGTCTTGCTGACCTTACAGCCCCGAATGGTTCGTTGGCTACGTCATGATTAGCTTTGTCATCGACAGGTTATTTAATATTTGTTCGAGGTAAGTACCAAAACTCTCTTTATATTTTACATGTATTTGTCTGCGTCAAATGGGGTAAGCGGGCCTAACTCTTTTCATTTAAAAGTTTCAAGAAAATTAACTAGGGTGCACAAAGGGCTGCCCTTAAATTTCACACAGATTAAAAAATTGTCTATGTTTTTCGTAGAATTCATAGACAATTCGAATTCCTACCAACAAACAGTTGATCAAACAGTCCTCCACGACAAAAAACACAAACTGTCCAGAGAACAACTTTAAAGGCAGCCCATTTGCATCCTCCTTCTCTATCTTTTTGTATTGGCTACTTCCCATTCCTAATGTCAATTTTAATCGAACCTCATGATGACAGCGTTGAGCCCCCTTAATGAAATTCAATTTTTTTCCCACCATGCACCAACACGACGGCCATGTGTCAACCCAGCGTAGGTATATCACTTAACTCAACTAATTATGTCCGTCAATAAAGCCACACTATAAACATCCTGCGCCACCCATCATATCTGAATTTCCTGTCGGCCCTCCTGCAGCGAATGTTGTCCTTCACTTCTTTGAAGATATGATGACAAGCACTTTGCCCCGCATTGAGAGTGTGAGAGTGCCGGAGTTCACTTTTAAAATTGATTAACTAGCCCATGGACAGGAGGATGATATCTGGTTGGGCAAAAACACAGACTATAGATTGATGACAAGGACTTAGTTAGCTTTGGTTTAAGTGCCTCCGCCATTTGGACATAAATCGACGAATCCATTGACACTAAGCCAGCTTAGTTGATTGGTTCGAGAGTTCGATGTATCCTCCTATATCCATGTGTGTATGGTGGATCTGCGTGTGTGCTGTTTGTCTATGGACAGCTTCACCATTTGAGTAGCTAGCAGAGCTGGGGAGACGTGTCATGTGCGACGACCATGATGATGACGACGATGGAGATGAAGAAGAAATATTAAGCAAACATAAATCTCACATTACGAGACAGTTGAGTGTTAAAAGAGCATACAGCGGCAGAGAAAAGGACCAAAAGATGGATCACAACGGCGGCGGGTGGTTGGTGGCGGCGAAGGGCGTTTTTGTAATTCATAAACGAATGGTATCCTATGTGCTTGTTCGTCGTGTTCATCGTCCTTGGCCCTTATCGCTTCGTTATTGCTAATGCATGACTTCTGGAATTTTTTTTTCTTCTCCCAGATTACACACGATGGTAAAGTCTGTCAAACAGGAAATTCTCACACAAAAAGAGACACACGCACGGGACGCGCATTGAATCCGCTGCCGCCGAAGAAGATAGCGCCCTTTAGATTATATACGCATTATGTCGTATTTTCGCCGGAATCGGAATTCCCCCCTTAGGAAGAACACACTGCTAATGTAATTTGGCACAATCCAAAAATATACGTTTTGTTGAAAAAGTTTAATATACAGTTCATCTCGCAAAAGGAAGTGACGTGAATGCGAATGCTATTTCGATGGAGTAAAGTAGGTGACAGTGTGAATGTCCTTTTATGTGCGGGAATGGAGTGGGTGGATATCTAATGAGGGTAGTCCGTAGTCCCCTGATGTTGGGTGATTGATATTGGAGTGCATTTCTGTTTTTCCAATCAAGAATGTTTGCTGGGGAATAATAAACGTGACGTCTAGTCAGTACCGACGACGTTTACAAATATTTACCGGAATGGAAAAGCTGAAGGACCTAGTCGCACAGTGTTACCTGCTGAGACAGGGATGTGTATGTTAATTTATTATTCGCAAGTTGTTGACAGTTGTTTATAATTCTGGCCAGTTTGCGTAGCTACGAATGTAGGCTAAAAGTGACGTAATTGATGTGGTGTTGGCTGTTGGGTTACTTTAAGGTAAGGTCGAGGATGAACAACTAAAAGAAAATATATTTCGACGTATGAAGAGTAAATTGTTTGCTCCTGCATCAGTTCCACCAATTCCAATGGCGTTGCCATTGTTTTTGTTGAAACTAACTGAGACCGCGAGTCAATTGATCTTGCTTGAGTAGAGCGTACGCTCTCTGATTAACCAAAAAATCAAGGAAACAAGTAGATAGAATTAAACTCCGAATAATGTGTCCTATTAAAGTGACTTCCTAAATAGGGCGCCGTCATTGGGTCGTATGAATAAGACGTAGCAATTGCTTTTACTCAAGAGAAATGTCAAAACCGAAGCATTTGCTACGTTTCGCATGAATAAAAACCCAATTTGAGTTAGTTCCAATTTTTGACATGTTCGAAAAGCGGCGGCTTTCATACTTAGATCGGTATAAATAAAACTTATCAGACAAAGCAAATGCTATGCAAATTCTGTATCTGCTATTTAGTTGACTCAGACCTTTAGCTAAATATTTGTACGCAACTTTTTAACGTTAAACAATTTAAGAAAACTCTTGGGAGTAGACGAGGTAGATGGAAGTTCCTCATCGTTTGCTGAAATTCAGAAGAGTCGCTCAGCATATTTTTTTTTCTTTTTCATTTATTTCTTTTCAGTTTTTCTTTGAATTTATTTGACTTTTGATAATTTTCCCACAAAAATTTGAAAATATATTCAAAATAAAAAAACCACAGGGCAGTTGTCAATTGTCAAGTTTGACATAAATTGCAAGGCAAGTACACGTTCAGCGAAGTAAAAGCTATTTTCGAATTTTCGAACTTACTATAGCAAACTAGATTTTTATTCATTCCGATTCAAAGCATTTGCTAAGGGCTTTTACTTTGCTAAAACCTTTCCTCAAAGCAAACGCTAGTTTTTATTCATACGACGCATTATATGAGCTTATATCGGTGATCGAAGCAGCGACATCTGTTGGCGTTGAATAGTAAATGGCTCTGTAAACCATTATTGACTACGGCAAAGGTCTCACAACATTTTAAAATATAATTAATAAGAAATAATGAGAAAACAAAATCAGCAACAAATAAAAAAACAAATCTAAAGGGATCTTTAAAACAGTCCTGTCAAGCTCTGAGTTGTTGTAAGTTATTTTAGAGAGCAGTTTCAGGGACTCTGAAAAAAGAAAACTGACGACATTCACAAGTGGCTGATTTTTTAACCAACAGACAAACAGTGTTAACCTTATCCAGCTTGTTGCCTTCAAGAACGAAAATGGATATTTTTGCTTGCTATTATTCTTCATCAATTTTTGCAATTTCAAATAGTTTCTAATATCGCACATTCAAGGGAATCTGAACAAACATTCGTGAATAGTTAACCCAAGTAGATTGCAAAATGCAAATAGTTACGGGACATGCAATCTGATAAGATTGGAGCTCACAACTTAAGATATATCCTGACGATACTCAAACTACACAGAGATAAATAAAACTTTATAGTAATGCCTTGTGGCGGAAACATCAAGTTAAGTACGGGAGTGCAAGTAATCCGCACAAGTTCGTACTCTACTGTACGTTCATAAAGTTTGAACATGTGCACATAGTTTAATGGACTAAAATTATGACGTTTCAAACTATATGCGGGGAATCCTGGATTTTATTTGTGAAAAACGACCTCACAAATAGAAAGCGTTAAATTTATATCTGATGACAAGAATAAGTGCAGGAAATCAAGGTGATTAAACGGCAGCTTTAACTGGTGAAAACGTTTGAAATGTTATCGCGCGACCTACCTGACATTTTACGAAAGGAAAGGAAAATTTAAAAGTTGTGAAATATATGAGTCCCCAAATGTTCTATCTAGAAATTAATTGGAGCTCTCAACAGACCCGTAAAATTTGACAACTTCGTCAACACAAGCTACTTAAAGACTGTTCATATAGATTGCAGTAATTTTTGTTATAAGTTTTGGGAAATTTTTGACAGCAAGTTCACATGAGACGCCGCTGTCACAATTTTCCACATTTTTGAGAATACCGTACTATAGTGAATCACTTACGAAAATATCATAAACATGATTAATTAACTAAATATTTCGATTATTTAATTGCGACCAGTCAAAGATTTATGTTTCGGCTTGAAGGTTATAAACATTATACAAACTGCTTACAAATGTTGAGTCTCACAGCAAAACAACAATGCTTTGACATCAACCATCCCATTTACTGTGGGAAGTCATTAATTAGCCTCAGTCACATTATTCAAATGCGATGATAACTATAATTCGAGCTGAGCAAGAGTCTAATGACTCGAAGCACCTTACTGCTCTTTCCTAACTTATTTCCTGTCAGCGCTGGAGTCTTCCACACCCAATCTAACTTCAATTTCAATCAAAACCATTTCGATGGAGATATACCCATACTCATACAAGTGCGGTGTAAATGTGGGGGTATGTGGTATTGACAGTCCACGTATAGACATCATAATCGCATCTGCATTGTCATCTCTATACTCGGCAGCGGCACACCTGGAGTGTTACCTTCGCATATCTGGGCAGCACACCTCTGCGAACCAAAATAGTCGACAAAAAGAACAAAACAAAAAATACATCCAATATCCAGATTGAGGTCTTTTGGCTTTTTCTTTGAGAATGTCAATTAAACAAGTACTCCCTCAATTACGATCCATCAGATTGCACATGTACCTATACGGAGAGCAGTATCAACACCTTACGCCAAATGGAAAAGGAGATTTTTTTTCCTTTTTGACAATCTTCTTTGGTTGGCTTTGGATAACAATCTATACTAATGCAATCCACTAGTACCCTGAACATGGAGAGAGAGAGAGAGATCTAAACTTTGCCATTTGCATGTCGTGCTGTCATCGGTGGCTATGTTTTTCCTTGGGGGATATTTTCTTTTTGTTGCTTCTACTTTGAATAAACTGAAATGCCAGATGCTAATGTGTGTGACTGGGGATTGGGGAATGGAACATCTTCGCAGAGACAGAGACCGGCATCTGACAGAATACAATTGCTGTGATTTTCTCCATGCCAGATATGTGGATACGCTTAGAAATTTCACACAATTGGACAAATGGTGCAATGGTCCTTTGATACTGTTTTCAGTATGTCTGGTGGGTGATAAATGGCATGCATTCTAAAACGCATTGTATTGTTTTTGTGTTGAACAATGGCGGCCAGAAAAAGTGACTGAATGAATTTCAGTTTGCAAGTAAGTCAAACTATATTCGGCGCATTTTAATTATCAAGAATGCATGGACTACCTAGGATCGTCATTTGTCTGTATCGAAAAAAACATTTCCAAAAAGGAGAGGACTTAGAGCAAAATTCGACTCTATGAGGGGTGTTGGCAACGCCACAAAAATGTAGTAGTAGGTACCCGCCGAGGTACTAGAGTGCAATAGAGGACCGCCATCTTTCTTCTTTTTCTTCCGGCCTTTTCGTCGCTTGCTCTGTCATTTTTTTTCAACCCCAGCAGCAGCGACACGAGAAACTGAATTTGTCCCCGGCTTTCCGGAATAAAAATAAAAATATAGATGCTAAGAAAAACTTTTTAAGTGAATTTGGATTAATCATTATATTAAACATCAAAAGTTTCCGTAGACTTTTTAAGTATTTATCATGAAATGAGGAGAATGAAACTTATACCAATCGAAAGGTACTGTGCAACAGATGTGCAGAAACAAAAAATCGTAGGTATATGTCGCCATTAAGACTGGTAAACTGAAGTTAAGAATTTCCCATACAAAATGCTTAGCAGTTAATCGAAAGCATTTTGTTGCCATTCAATTTGTCGCCGTCATGTTTCCATAGTAACGAATTTAGTCATCTTAGATTAGAATTAGAACCTGTTGGAGAGTCTCATTTACCCATAAAGGTATGCGATTTAACTACCCCTAAAAGTAAGCAATCATAGAATCTTATTTCAGTTATCTGCGAGGTGTTACTATGGAAACGAACATTCATGTTTTGCCCTTTTCCATTCTTTTTTCATATCCTAAAGGTACATGAATTAAGATTTAGCATATAAATAAATTAAAATAAATAATAAATAAATTACGTAAAAAACAAGTTGACTTTCGTTACTTTATCTACAGACAAAATTGGTCGAATTTCGACCATGCTCGGTACTAGTTTGGATTGTTATATGTAAGAGAAACAATTATGTATTGTGATTATATTTCTAGCCTTAGAAATTGTTGTCAGCAGTGCGAATATTAAACGACAGAGCTTATTTTGTTTTTAAAAATAATTGAGTTCTAGATATATCGTTCCAGAAAAAATTCTCTAACATATACTTATAAATATAGATTAATAGTTAATAAAGGTTGTTGGCCACGAAGTCAAAATTACGTCGTAGGAGTTTATCCCTTTTTTTTATTTTCCTGTTGGCACCAATTTGTACCAACAAAGGCTTTTCGTTTGTATGTTACAATTTAACCTACAAATCAGTAACATCACAATCAGAATACCCTTTTAACAGCCTCCACTGTATGTGCGTTTGCCAAGTAAGCCACACCCAACTGATTCGCCTCCAAAACAAATGTGCACAGCCCGTAGGTACACGGCATAGGACATACGACATACCCTACAAAATGTAGACTTTGAAAACCACTACTGTCCGTAAATCAGATTTAAAAGTCAGTACTCAGTACACTTTATGAAGTGCCCCAGGCAAGAGGCTTTGGGCCTTCCCAAGTGTTCAAATGATTTAGTTGATATAATGCTTCCTGTGTTTTATGATGTCGTACCCACAAACTTTCCCCTTTGAGTTGACAGTATGCTTGCAGTGGCCCACAAAATGCCATTTTTGCATTCTATTACATAAATCTCTAGAACTTTGCAGAGTTGCAGTTTAATTGCTGGAGATTTCTGATATTAACTGTCTTTGCATTGACGTCAAGCCTACTACAAACTTTGCTTACATGTTTGGGAAATTTATTTTTATTTTACCAACCAAATTTGTATGCGATGGCGGAATTATTTCAAAAAGCAATCCGGAGAAGTACTCAACCGTCTATTCAAACGAGAAGCTGTTAACGAATGTTGGAGTCAACCATCGTCTGTAGAAAAAAAGGAGAAAGTCCTCTAGGGGTAATTTAGTTGCAATTGCGTTCATTAATTCATACTAATGATGCATCCTTCGGTAAATAAATTAATTTGATTCTCAAGTGATCGTTGACTTTGAGTGGAAGTTCCTTTGGGAATGTGAAGTCAATTACTTTATCCACCTGGGTTGGGGTTATGATTTAGCTGCTGGGAAGTTGTTCTTCGAAAAGGGAAATTTTTTTAATTTTTCCTTAAAGAGTAACAGACGAATTTCTAGAGAAAGTGCTAAGAACAATGTAAGACTCAATGCTCAAGGCAAGACTATTGGAATTCAGTTTGGCATTACTACCAACAATTGTCGATCCCGCACATCTGTGACATTTGCTTTTCTATATCCAATACAGATCACCAAATTGCGTTCCCCCTCTCTTTCGATGCCCAAGTATGTATAGAGACAGCCCCTGTCCTGTACAGAAACCCTCTTCCACGTACTGAATTGTTCAGTTGAAGACCACTAAATGTCAAAGCAATTTGAAAAGCGTCTAAGAGATCAGCCTTTGAGATTAATACCACTTACTGCATCGCGCAGTGGCTTAGTGGTAGTGTGTTGGGCTACTAAGCGAGGGGCTCAGGTTCGAATCCCGAGAGGGCCAAATTACATCTTAAGGTTTTTTTTCCACTGCGCCACCTCTCGCGAACGTCTGACAAACATCCGAGAGTAAAACTGTCATGAATGAGCTTCTCAATTAGCCGTTTGGACTCGGCATAAAATTGTAGATCCCTTCCATTCGTCCCAAAAATTGAAAACCCACACAAAGCGAATGGTTGCGAGAAGCTAGGCCTTGGGTCCCATAGACCTGTCGCGCCAAAATATTTATTTATTTTTTTACTGCATCGCGCCGTCTTCGGCGCAGCGGTGTCTCAGCTTCATTAGGCCACCCATTTGTTTGTTACACAGCCAGCATTGATTGCAGCATTTGTTTATGTTGCGTCACTTGCGGAGAGGTAATCTTCGATCCATTAGTGTCATTCAATCTTTGTGTACGCCGTCTAATGGAGCGGGGACGTCCATCGTCCATCGTCCGTCGATCATCAAATAAATTTAGCTGCGTCACTTATTGTGTAACCCTCTGGCACATTACTCTACAGCGGATGTGTTAATTTTCATTTGATTCGCTTAGGGGAGTGTGTCTCTCCTTTGGGAATGTATATAACCGTCGTTTATGGGCCACAAAAATCCTGCTAATTGTATGACAAAACCGGGAACAAGCCAATTAGGCCATAGGCCACAAATATTGTTCGAGGAAGCACCGCGATAATATTGTCAACACTTTAGAGGTGCCGGTCACCCCACGGCTGGAAAGCCCAAAAATGACACATGCAACCCACTATCAGGTGAGGTATAAAAAATTTAAATATCCTGGCATGCAAAATGGCTGCTATTCACATCCTCTCGATACCGATACACTGTGCATCTCGGTGTGGAGCAGCTGCAGCAGCATGCCATCATGTTACATGCACCCCGGAGTGAATTTTAATCAATGTGACACTTGTACTAATGGAATATGTCCACATTTTTGAATTTTTTGATTTTTCCCCTATTCCTACGTGGAGAGCAGACTTTATTCAGCCGAAAGGAAAACTCCAGCATCGAAAGGTAATTCTCTATGTGTCTTCAATTAATCTGAATAAATTTCGACTTTAATTAAATTCCAACGGAGGTGAGTATAGTGTGGCTTAGTGGGAGGTGGCTATGCGAATGTGACACTTCTATCAGTGTGGTGCCAAATTCTCATGTTATTGATGTATCTTTTTGACTTTGAGAAATGGGAATGCACAATTCGATTGTAAATGTTAATGGTGTATGACATTTTGGTAGATTTGTTTGAACTGTCCCATATCTCAAACTTTAGGAGATGTGCATAATTCTGTTGTGCAAAGTTTGTACTTTGTGGGGGAGTACCTAGGTCTATAAAGAAGCTGTCAGTAATAACTTGCCGTAAGTCCCTGTTTGTTTATGATAACGATGAACTGAAATCGGCTTACATTTTGGTGCAATATTTGAACAGGTATTGAACGAGGAATTCTTCCTTGAGTTTGATTTAGTGCGAGTTAGTTCACTTAGACGTTTGCTATTATTGTTTTACAAAAGTTGACATTTCCTGTGGGGTTGGGAGGATTCTCAACACGTGGTTGACTGTCAGCTGTAGGGAGGGGACATTTAATTTAAGAAGACTGATGACATTTGCACGTGACTCAGTGAGTGACTTGCGTACGTCTTTAATTTTACCATTTTGTTGTAGATGAAAATTAGGATATAGGTCATTTAAGATGAGAAATTTAAGTGCCATTGCTTACTAACTTAGGTGGCGCTGTAGTCTAAATGGACATGCAATCTTGAAGCTTTAATTTTTGTTTCTGTCATTTAAATTTCTAATGCTTAACTGATATAAGTGGCCAAATAATTTTTGATACCCTTACAGATGACATCAGTGAAAACTACGCGATAATCCATTCAGTTGGTTACGAGATTAGCGCAATTTTGCATAAAGAGGGCTCTGAACGGGAAACAACTAAAGAAAAAATACAGCGCCACCTGTCGGATATTATTCGAATGCGGAACTGCCTCAAGTTACATATCATTTACCATTTAATGAAACATTTAAAATCCCTTTTGGCGGACATTGAAATTTGCGAATAGCTTGCAGCTATGGCCAATCACTTAACAAGCGCGATCGAGAAAGACGCCAAAAGGTGTTGGGTATTTACACTTTTATAGTTATTCAACTATAGTATGACCTTATTAATTTCAAATTAAAATTCGCTGACCTAAATTGCAAATACAAAATATTTTGTTTATCTAGAAAAACCCGGAAACTTATGTTGAACAGAATTGAGTAAACCGAACGAGGTGGTATAACTAAATAAATAATTAAAATAGGTGGGTGAACGGAGCCATATAGGGCCCGAGGCCTAGCCTTTCATAACGACTCTTTTGGGTGAGTTTTTCCACTTTTAAAGAAGAATGGATGCGGGCAGATGAATTTTTACATCCAAAAGGTTTAAAAGGTAGATAACTTTTTAACACCTTGGGTTTTTCTTGTCACAATGGATAGCTGAGCCTTCGTTTACTATATAAAAATCAACTTACTATTTCTACTCAGGCTCATAGCCACAAAACTATTCGTTAAAGATGTAAAAATTAATTAATTGATAAATTGAAGTGAAAAGAGTAAGGACTCCGGTTAACATATTAAGGACTTTTGCCATAAGTAAATACATTGCAAGATAGGATTTTACACGCCGTCAATTTGAATGCTCTGTGAGTGACCAGTGCCGGATTTACCTCTTCAGCCGCCCTAGGCTATTAGCAAAATGCCGCCTCAAAATCATACAATAATTTTTTTAAAATCAATATGAGCTTCGTATAAGTGTAATTTTGTAATTTCAGTGCACAATTAAAAATTTGTATAATCAGGTACTCTGGAAACTGGAGATATAATTTTAAAATACAAATATAATAATACAAAGTCGAGACATACAGTTTCTTCGCGCCTTTTGCTGGGCGAATGTGTCGATTAGATCGTCGAAATTTAGGGCTGTCAATATATCACCCTCAATGTTGAGGTAGTTTTGACGGGGAATCTTTCTCAATACCTTTATTTTAACAGTATTATTAAAAATGAATTAACTTATCTGCAAATGATGACTCAAATCATCTGGAAAATAGTTTCGTAAGACTTCAGCTTTAGAAGCGAAGTAAATTTCTCAAAAATGTCTCGGAAAAGCTAATATTTATTTTCGAGCTGATTTCTTATTTTATCCATAATGGGAATAAATGTATTTATCTGAAAATCAGATCTCCCATTAAATTCAACTTGCCCCTCATTAGTTTCGTCCGCATAAAGACGTCGATATTTTTTCCTTTTCATCTAATTTTTAAACACCTTATTTATCGACATTTTTAGGGCTTTTACCTCGTAATGATCAAAATCCCATCCCACATTATATATAAATTATATATATAGCACGTTTGATTAGACACAAGGACATGCCAGTTTTTTGTCTGTTTGTGTACCTAATTTTGGTAAAATAAAGCGCGGGGCCTGGTGCCTGGCCACACTTTGCCCACCCCTTGGGCCGGCTCTGAATACAAGTAAAAAACAAAAAATGTTAGTTTAGTAGTTTGGTGGCCAGGGATTTTTCAACCATGAGTTATGTCATTATCGATTATGTCATGTGCAATATTCTGTATTGCAGGTTGCAGCTGGACCGTGTCGTTGTGACAAAATCAGAGTTAACTTATGTACAGTATCTTTTCTCGGAATAAATTCAAATAGAGACGGAAAAAAGAGAAGAAATTTGCCGCCCCCAAATTTTGCGGCCCTAGGCTATAGCCTAGTTAGCCTAATGGTAAATCCGGCACTGCCTGTGATTGTGACCATCGTTGTATGACAGGTTGTAACTAGGCTCAGAAGTAGGGTTTAAAAAATGAAACGGTGGGTATTGCACGATCTTTGTTTTCACAGTGGATGCCAATGCAATCATAGTAGCAAATACCTCGATAAATAATGCAAATACACTCGCAAATCAGTATAACTTGTGCGACGAATTTTTAAAAAATTAATTTCCATATACATTTCAAGGTGAAATATTATCTG
Source organism: Cheilosia pagana (assembly GCA_936431705.1). NCBI lineage: Eukaryota > Metazoa > Arthropoda > Insecta > Diptera > Syrphidae > Cheilosia > Cheilosia pagana. Next base: position 50,092,389 of record OW386170.1, on the reverse strand, counting down.
AATTCCACGACCAGTATCCAATCGCTTCCGCATAATTTATCATGACCACTGATGTCACCAGTTAAACTTTAATTTCTTCACTAGCTATACCCCAAAACAATTTTGAGGAATGACAAACAGTGCTGGTACAAAACAGCTCCTTTCAATTGTGGTGCTTTGTTCTAAAAACACAACTTGAGGCGCGCAAATAATTGATTAATGTCAATACGGCTGACAGCCATTATCTGAATTCGAAAGCAAATTCAAGGAATACAAACAAATTATCTATCATAATTTCATCCTATTTTCCGCAGCTATCGAGACAATAGAAATCGTTTGCTCAGGTCAAACCCACACACACTTTCTTTTGATTCAGTGACACAAATAGTCCCATTGAAAGTTTAACCTTGTTTATTCAAAAAATATATACACAACTCGTATAGGATATACCATTTGTCATTTCCAGAATGACACATCCGTACTAATTTGGTGGTACATTTCACCGAAACAGAGAAAAATAAATCCGCACCATGATTTCTGATCAAACAAACAGCGCGAATAGCCTTGAATTCGCCGCCGTAATTAATTATTCGCTTTAAAGCAGGTATATCTTCGCTCTATTGTTTACCGTAAAGAGAATATTTTTAAATCCCCCCCGGGAGGCATATCTACGAGTCCATGAACAAATAAAATGCAAAATCATGCTTCTCGCCGGTTCTGTCAAATTTGAAATTTGAAAGATGGCAACGTCCAGTGGTCCACAGTGTGTTGGGAACTTTCCCGAAAACCATTTTATCCGCAAAAGTGGTACACATTGATGTACGATGCTCGCAACGAGTTCATCTTGAAGCGACAAATTACAATGCAACAGTAATTTGTCTATTTTCACCTGTAACTGGAACACAACAGACTAACGCCTAAGCCGATGACAGTCGGTGTAGAACTCTCGACTTTCGACCAGTCGAACAAATTGCTAATGACTTAATAATAAGCTAAGCACTCTGGTGGAGGTGGTCAGCACTATTATTGCCGTTGCCATACATTCCAGTTGAGATGTGGACACCTCCCGTTCCCGATTTCCATAAATTCACAATTTCTACAGACCATAGACGTTCACACAACACACAGAAAACAGAAACAGAACTGTCAATGATTGATGCGGTGACGATGATGAGGACAGTGACGAAGGCGGCGGCGAGTGCAAGCATTTTTCGGACAAAAATATCTTTGGCTTCAGTTCAATGTCAGGGGTATGGCTATACACAGCTGTCAGACGTGCCCAGACTTTCCGAAAAGTCTCTTTTATAAATTATTTAAATCGTATTTGCTACGTGACAACTGTCCAAATGAATAGATTGCCCAACTCCAGAGCCATACGATAATCATAAACGAAGAGGGATGAGTGCGGGGGCGAGATATGCATCCTCAAGTAGGGTTAAACAACCCCCAGAGCCTTGTATGTAATTGTCTCGTTATTTCACTTTTTTTCTCAGAACATAAGGTAGATAAGGGAATTTATTTTTTGTTATCTTTATTTATCCCTATTCCAGACGTAGCGTTTAATGTTGGGCGCGCACCTGATGCAACAAAACGATAAGGTTTAGGGACGAGACGAGGCTTGATGAATGCATCTTTAGGTAGACAGAAACGAGGAACACGACTGATGGCGGCTTGGAAGCAAATAATCTGTGAAATCAACGGCCTGTGGCAGCAACTTGATGGCGCTTCTTATGTGCGGAGTTGTGGGAATGTTTGATAAGCCTCAAACAATCGAAACATTTGAGTTGAGTTTTATTCATGTGGAGCGGCGGATTTTTCTTTCGCTTTTCGCTTTGGTTGAAAAAATAACGCAAAATTAAATCATTTTTGCATTTAATGATCCAATTTGCATGGTGCAGTAGGATTTTTGTTTTCGCTGCGGGAACTTTCCCCCATTCGAGTTCGCAGTGTCAAACTAAATGCGAGCAAAGAGTTTTGTGAAAAGTCAAACACGACAACATTCATTGTCTTATTTCTTGGGATTGATTTGCATGGAATTATAATTTGAAGGAGTTCGCTGTCGGAGGAGTGGTTCAGTGGGTTGGATTAGAGAACAACTGCGTTCGACGTATGTTTTACATGTGATTATACATTTAAGCAGTTCGTCTAAGAAGCTGATCGATATAAGGTGTGCGTGCAATATCAATGAATAACAGCTTAAAGGGAACTCTGATTCGAGAACTTGGTCTATGCCGAACCTTGCTGACAATAACTGAATGCGTAATTTACTATGGAGAGGGACACACCAAGCCAACACGTAAATCGGTGAATTATTTGAACGCACGAGTACGCAGGAGAAATTATAATACAATGGACAGCTCCAACTGGAGGAATTGCTAGTTGTTACATATGAAAACTTCATATCTACAAATTTACGACCTGACTGCATCAGATGTTGTATGACTTTAACCTAGAATTTGAAGCTCTACGTAACTTAAAGATGCATCTATATAGTCTCCGAATGACGTTCAAGTGCTTCGTGAGGCAGCAGCTTCAAATTTTAAATAAGTTGCCAAGGCTTTTGGGGACATACCTACATCTATAAGGAGTTGAAAAAGACTCAAACTTGAAGTCGCGCTATTGTTTACATCAGGTATCCACATGGGAAGGCAATAATTCATAGAAAAGTTCTTAAAAAAATTGACCCGTGTTAGCTGGCAACCAACTGCTGCTTTTTAGAAAACAGCCGGACATTAAACAAACACATTTTATAGAACATTTTTCACCAGTACCTTTTTTAGGCCGACATTTTCCCCAGTCACATTTTTCAGAAAATATTGACTTAAAAACTAAAAACAAAGCCGTCAAAAATTTTTCGAACCAGCTTTTCTTTTTTTACGGCAAACTGAAATGATATTCAAAAATCAGTCAGTCTATAAAAATTTTCTTAAATCTCTGTAATTTGTGTCTAAAATGCTGTTTTCAAAAATATTGTTAATCAGTTGCATAACCAATCAATTCGTGATACCAACAGGATCACAAATCTGGTACACCGACGGTTCAAAGATGGAAGATGATTACACCGGGGCTGGGGTCTATGGGTCTAGGTTCCAAAGAGCTATATAGCACTGGGAAAATGACCAGACATCTTTCAAGAGGAGTTACACGTCATACAGATATGTGTCCGAAAATGCTTAAGAAGACGCACTAAAGGTGCCCGCATCTGCATTCTCTCAGACAGCCAGGCCGCTCTTAAGGCCCTAAAATCGTGTTCGATCAGGGGCCGAATCGCATCATCCGTGAACGAGCATTACGTGACAGAATTTGTTTTTTGTTTCAAATGTAAAATGAACTAATTCCGTGAACGTAATGCTCGTTCACGGATAAGGCGATTCGACCCCAGGTCAAAGCTGGTTTGGGAATGTTTCGATCTCCTAGAAGATCTGGCCAAGGACCACATAGTCATCGTTGCTTGGATACCAGGGCATGAGGGTTTTAAGGGCGAGAAGAGGCGCGTCACACCTGCTCGCTGATCCTGACCCCTTCTTCAGTTACCTTCGAGTTACGTACACTCAAAATTCAGGAAATGGGAAGATGATCACCTTGCCGTATACTGGACGGACTGCAAAAGACAGAGGTAGGCAAAAAGATTCATATGCCCAGCTCGTAGTAAAACAAAAAAGTTACTTGAGCTAAGCAAAGAAGATCTAAGAATCCTAAGGGGTTATCTTACTGGTCACTGGCCACTAAGATACCATCTCCATAAATGGCTGCATCGGGGAGTCAAAAATGTCCAGTCCAAACTTTGGCTTAAAGGAATCATTATATTAATACGTAACCATCAAAAGTTTCCGTGCACTTTTTAAGTATTTATTATAAAATGAGGAGAATGAAACTTATATCATTCGAAAGGTACTATGCCATAGATGTGCAGAAACAAAAAATTGTAGGTATAATTACCCCTAAAAGTAAGCAATCATAAAATCTTATTTCAGCGGCCTTGCAGAGTTATATGCGAGGTGTTTGTCTGGAAACGAACATTCATGTTGTACCCTTTTCCATTATTTTTTCATAGCGGAAAGATAAATGAGTTAATATTTAGCATATAAATAAATTAAAATAAATAATAAATAAATTATGTAAAAAACAAGTTGACTTTCGTTACTTTATCTACAGACAAAATTGGTCGAATTTCGACCACGGGCGGTACAAGTATTCAGAAATCTATGACGATCCAGCAAGCTCAGTTCTTTCAATGTGTTTCTGAGAAGAGACGACAAAAATGTTGGAACGCAACTTTGAGCTTGAACAAATGTTCCAAAATTTTATAATCTGAAAATACGGTTCCCGTTTCCCGTTTTTGGGCTGTAAAATTGCTGTCAGTTAGCTAAGGCACAGTCAGAATAATGCAACGCAAAGCTATACTTGAAGAAATTTCTGTAAGTTTTGAAGGGATTCAGAATTTTGTGAACCCCCCTTCGGAATACCAAATAAATGCTGTTTTTCAGCTTCAAAAATATTGTTAGGTAAATCCTCTAAAAGATCAGTCGATATTAGGAAATGCAAATAAATTTCAGAAACTGTGTAAAATGATATTTTGTGTTTTCGAAAATACGAGCCTGTTTTTATTTTATTAAGTGCTTAAAAACTTGACAAACTAAAACTAAAAACGTCTGCTCAACTTACGAAAATCGGCTAAATTCAAATACTTGATGCTCGATGGGGAAAAATATTTTTCCCCACTGTCAACCTCTCTAAACTCGTACTATTAAATCGCGTTAATGTGTTAATAAGTCCTTGCCAAAGTGCATTTTAATTGGCACCCATTCCATCACACGCTTGAAATAATTCCAAATGCCCTACTACGTTTACGACTTGAGTCGTCTGTCGGTAGAGATTGCACTTTTCAAAAACCATTCCCTTAACTTAAAATTGCGCCCATTCTCTGCTGGAGGCAAAATCACTTTCTGCACCCCAGTAACAAAAACTTTTGCAATAACTTCCAACTCCAATTCGAAACTATAAAACAATTACGGGAGTTAGTTTTTCCTGCAGCTTATACTTTCAGAAGCAACAGCTTCCCACTTCCTGAACTTCTTTTGTGTCAGTAAATACATCAATTAAAATTGTAATGAAATTGGAATTTCAAACACAAGCACATTCGCCCAGCAACAAACTTCATTACAACAAGATACACTTTGGCAATAGATTTCCCCCATATACCATACGCCATAGCTGAGGAAGAATTATGTGAAAACTATCAAAACGAGTTATAAATTCTCGCAATAGCAACTACATAGCAGAAGATGCAACCTCCCCGATGGTACTTTCAATAAAGCACCGAGCTCTTGCACCCGGCATAACTCAATCGAAGACAATCAAACGTGCTCCAGCGTGACTAATAAATCGAAATCCAAAAATTGAAGTTTCGCAACCCTTTCGCAGACCAAATTGCAACTAATCTAAACCGCTGCTACTGACCAAGTAACCGGTCATTAGTGCGCTAGATACCGCATGCCAATGCAATGTTTATGAGCTCCAAGGCATGCATATACAGTTTCGGAGATTGTTGCCCGTCGAAGGCCCATCGATCGCGCGCGATTTGTCCTCTTCCACCGTCGCGTCAGTCTGCATGTGGGCTGCATCTTGTGAAATCAATATATACGAATCCACCAAAGAGATGGATTTCGTGGGAATTTCATTTTGTTCGTCTTACCTTTGGTAGCACCTGGAAAGAGAAGCAAGAAACAAAAATCCAAAGTCAGTTACAAGTTCCTCTTGAATGAGTCACGATATAAAAAGTAAATTATTGTGAATCTCCGATCTAGCACGTTTACAGATCCCGCTGTGATGCCGCACCACTATTTAGATTTTAGATACACATCTCAATGGTAGTTTCGGATGCCTTCAACAGGTTGGAATTGCGTAGTGGGAGCTCGCTGCAAATGGAGATGTTTATTCCGAACTATTACTAAACCAGTTGGGATCGTCTTTTAGAGGTTAATCTCTTATAAATTTGTCATAAGTAGCTTGTTAGCGAAAAGCTGCCCGGCAGGTGTTGACTCTCGCAATGTCCGGGTGGGACTTTTATTTAGGGGAATCGAAAAAAAGAAAAAATCAAAACACTAATGTGTATATGCAAATTAATAATTTATCTGACCTAGCGCATGCGAATAATGAGGCGTGAATCTGAATCACAAGTTTGAGGTTAGTTCCAGTGCTGATGACATTTTTCACAGATTGAAGGTTGGGCTCGCATTTTCGACGATGATTTCACTTTCAATTGATGGCAAGTCTTGGAGAAATTATTCTCTGTCGTCACTTTTACTTTAACTTTGAAGCAGTAAGATCCTATGCCAAATTTTTAAGAAAATAAGAAACATTCATAACCTTAATCTTAGGGTAACCAAGCTTTTAATATTGCCGAATAGAACTGAGAACAACTTTGCAAGAACGATGACCGTTTTCGACTTTTTGGGTACTAGACAAGCAAAATGTTGGAACCTGAAGACGTTTTTCCAGAGTTTAACTGCATATTTAACACCTTTCTGCAAACATCTTGCTGCGCAAAAAGGACGTATTTTATAAATCCCTGTTTCGATAACAAAACACACTCACAAATTGTTGCGAGAAGCTATAAAGCTACAGGATCCTCCAACTGTGGAGGGAATATGAGCTCTTTTATTGTAGTGCGTGCAAGTATGAATTTAATGAGACTATTGTATATCAATTCATCTTTATACCGCATCACGTAATGTAAATTAAACTCGCTGTAGAAGTTCTTTGTATATACACAGATTGCGTGTCACGTTAAATCAAGAATTTAACATTCCGGTCGGATGGTGCGATATTACGGCCTTGAGTCGCGGTACTTCTAGTGAGTGATGATCTCTATCACCTAAGCGTGTTTCAGCTAAAATGAAGAGTTAAATAAATTTTAAGCGAAACTACCTCATAACAAAGAGCACCAACAGGTTGCGGACCATACTGTGATTTACTGATTTTGGTAAGCAAAGTGGTTATACGTTGGGAAAGACAAATAGCTGTGGGGATGTTGGTATTGATATTGATACCTTTTTTAGTTTTATTGTGAGTGAAGTGGTTAACTGGAGAGTGATTGTGTACTTAATGTGCAGTTCAACATATAATTGAGCAACTAATGTCAGAAAGATCAGCAGCGCAGCCACAGGAATTTTAACTTTGCAGGAAGGGTAGCCATTAGAGAAAAATATAAGTTCATCCTCAACTTTGAAGTGAATAATTCTATGGACATGGACACGCTGCAGCTGGGGAGTCAACTGGTAAATGTGTTACGAAAACTGTGATCTGGCGAGGCAACGGAAGTGATTTCTCTTGAATTTGAATTCTTTAAATTTAAAAAAACGTTAGCTTCCACTAGGAATTCAACCTGAGACTGTGAGATTCCTAAGCTAGGTCTTACTCAATAGACCCCAGTAGTCAAATAAATAAATAAATAAATATTTTGGCGCGACAGGTCTATGGGACCCAAGGCCTAGCTTCTCACAACCATTTGTTTTGTGTGGGTTTTCAATTTTTGGGACGAATGGAAGGGATCTACAATTTTACGCCGAGTCCAAACGGCTAATTGAGAAGCTCATTCATGACAGTTTTACTCTCGGATGTTTGTCAGACGTTTGCGAGAGGTGGCGCAGTGCAAAAAAACCTTAAGATGTAATTTGGTTCTTTCGGGATTCGAACCGTAGTCAGTTGATTAAATTAAATCTAAATTGTAACCACTTAAAAATAAACAAAAACTCCAACCAAGAAAATTTTTTAATAAATAAATAGGATTCAGTTGTTAAATTAAATTTATTAAATCATAATATAAATAAAATCGGTATAGTTCTGTTCGACTTAGATTGAATTTGACTGCATGTCTTTGAATGCAAAAATCTTAAAAACTTCTGAATATATTCTGGTGCATTTTCACAGGCCTATAGAGGATACCTAGGGATACAATCTCCACTTTGTTTCAACTCTATATCTCTATAAATTCCAGAGAAAATTGGACAAGAGTAATTTATTTTTTCGTTTTGTTTTGCTTTTTTCTTTGCAACGCTTTGCGTTCGAAAATACTGGAAGCATTTAAATATAGTAAATGCCAACTTAAAGAGGACATCTGCAGGGATATCCATTATCTCAATATCTTAAAAGGTTTTTAAATAAATAGACAAAATTTGAAACATTTCTACTATTCTCACCTGGGTGAGTGAATATGTACTTCATTCTTAAATCAAACATACTAAACGCGCAATATATTTGGGTACATCTCTTTTAACTTTATTTTACTCCTGTGACAGACAGAGATAGTATGCTGTTTGGTTTGCTAAGCAAAAAAGAAACATAAAAAAATTGGCAAATATGAAGGAGAGACGTGTCTGCTCTCTTGCTCAGTTCTATTTCATTGTATGTATCTATTTTTTTCCCCTGAGGAGAGAAGAATATATTACTGTGAGACCTCTTTGTTCAACCCGCTTGGCCATGCGTAATCACACACACACATACTCACACAACACAGTACAGCGGATGAAGTGCAGGCATGTAATGTGAGGTGTTTCGTGTGTTTCGATGCTTCAGCACTTCTACATCGTCTTTGTTCTGCTCTCTTGATGAGTTTCTATTTCATTTAATTTTATTTATCCATAAATCGCATTTCCTGGGTGTGTTGGGTCATGCTCAAGGGCTCATGGGTCATGGCTCATGGGTGTTGTGCAGGCCGGGGGGCGTGGAATTGAGAGACATAGCAGAAAGCAGATACGGTGCAAAATGTTTGCGGGATTGAGAGAGACAGTGATTTAACCTTTAAAGGGAATACCTGTTACCAATTTACCCTAACGTTAATACTGGGGAATACGAATTATATTATGCAGTGGTAACTGGTAAGAAATTTCTCTTATTCGCCAACTTAAGCGTTATGAGAAATGTGGAGGTGATAGAGTTCGGGAATCCTACCATTTAACAAAAATGAATACTATTGGTTAGTATTTATACCTATACCTATTGTTAAAGGGCGCTTAATTTGATTTGTTTTATTAATAAAACTATCTAGAGGAGATGTTTTACAAAGTTGAAGTATTATTATTTTTCATAAACATTTAAAGCACATGCACCTACACTTATTCATAAAAAAAAATACTCAGGACATTGTAACGAATAATCAAAGAAACCACATTTTGCACGGGTGAAGCCGGGCGGGTACAGCTAGTTATGATATAAAAATATATTCACTTCTGAGTAGACCGCGCCTGCAATAATTGTAACTTGTTCCAGGTGCTTAACCAATCAATGGCTACATGCATACCTCACAAAAGCTCAATATGGCACATCAATTTTTTTTTCAAACACCAAGTTGTCTAATTATTCCCCACGAGTATACCTACCAATATTTCCAACTGCAATTGCACAAACGCAAATCAATCTAACCACTCACCGTGTACCTATTTGGCTGCACCAATTTCTGGAAAGCATCGCTCTTACAATCGCCCGTCACTTTAGAATGGATTCGCCATTCATATAAAAACTAATCTAGAAATTGCGCCAAATTGTATAAAAATAACCAATCGAAATGTTCAAGCCAACTTGTTCCAATAGTGGTTTCGCAATAAATTCGTCAAGTGGGACAAACAACACAAAAACTGCTCCCAAATCAAATTCCATTCAGCGTGTAAAAATAATATAAAAACCCTGACAAAAAACAACAACTAAAAAGCGGTTTAACCATTATTTCAGTTCAATGCAATGTCCTTATTTGGAGTTGAGTAAAGAAGGTTTTTTATTTTTGTCTGCAAAGTGCAAAACCATATCAGCCAGGATTATTGCAATTGAATGCAGGACAAGTGCTAAAATTAATATTATATTACCCACTTAATCATATTCATTTAATGTCCGAGAGTGCCGTTTCAGTGCGGCTAGTCATATACACTCTTTTAATGGCTTTCAGACAATAAAAAGCCAATATAAACCAATTCACAAGCAATGTACCTGACTGAATGAAATTAATTAGAAAATGCGAAAACAAGAACAAAGCAGAAAAAAAATGAATAATCGTAATTCAGCTGAAAGGAGATATTTCAATTAATGAAAACTGCTGCGGGCGCACATTTTATATATTTTACGAGGGTATTTATGAATTTATCGTCTTTCAGTCGGCAGAAGGGCATATAACACGACCCCTTTATTCGTAGATGTCCGACATATTGGTCTATTGTCCAATTATTAATGGCCAATCCGCGCAGTGATTATGAAAACCGCTAGTTCTTGCATGGAATTGAGAGGCTGAAGTGCATATTGCTGGGTATACTTATTCGCATTTAACAGTGACACTGGCTCGCTGGGAATGCGTCTGTTGATTAATTACAGGGTAGCGGTGATTCGACTGGTTTGCAGAATTTGTACAATTAAAATTCTTCATACCAATGGTGGAGTTGTGGCCTGGGCAGCGCCGGAAGTTAGTTTCTTATGAAAAATTGATGCAATTGATAGCTGTTTGAAATGTCTGAAATCGACAAGTGTAGATACAATTGGACATCTACTATATACGTACCTACAAGTCCTTCACTTTAATTTCGCAAATACTACATTGAGAGTGAAAGGGTAAGATGCTGGGTTTCGTTTTTTTGATGGATGTGGATAGGTAACTAACAAAAATGTGACAGTAAAAGAAGTAGCTTATAAGAGAAATAATGTCCATGCACTTTGAAGTTCACACCAACAGAATAAGCAATTCCATGAGACAAGGAGACAGGGTTGTCTGAGGCACAAATTCAACTTAATCGGCGATTTCGTATTGGCTAATTGGCTAATTGGCGAATTTAATGGACTACTTAATAAGCTGTTTTCAAATTATATGAATATGCTGCGAAATTTATTGCTGCGATCGAAATGTTTTTACTCAGGATCATAAACATAAAACTGTCAGCTCAGCTCCGGGGAAAAAAGAGGGATTGCCTATAAGCTGAATTTGACCTTCGATGTAGCCCAGTTTGAATTCAAGTATTTGTGCCCGTGTAAATCAAAGGGGAATCACACATACTTGAATAAAAACAAGCCTACACTTCAACTTGCTTCCGCCATTTTGCCTTTTCACACGTATTCACAGACAGTAAAATTGGGAGAGAAGGGGAGAGGCCATTATTGCAAAAATATGCGGGTGACATCGTAGGAGACGTAGGAAAGCTGTCAGTTTATTTCATACTCAGGATATAGAATTTCAACTTCTTATGAATTTTAAGTAAACTTAAATTTTGCCCTGGATAAACAGGAGAATGCCATTCCCTTCGTCGTCGTCCTTCTCAAACTTTTTTACGAATGGACGGAGGAGGTTTGACCTATCAGAATTGCTTGGAAAGAACACTTTTTTTGATCTAGATCAATTTTTATATTCGACTTGCTTAAAGAGAACAATCTTTCTGAACCGATTTTTGATTTTTTCTCAGAGATGTCCTAGATTTAGCAACAGACACGTTTGAGTGTGACGGCTCTTAGGAGTTTTTAACTGAAATTTTCGGAAAACATCAAAACTCGAAACACACAACTTAAAAAACATTTAGGCAAATGAAATGAATTATAAAAATAAACTAGCAGTTACCCGCGACTTCGTCCGCGTGGCACTCTATTAAAATCTACTTTTTTAGAAAAATTGTTACTTAAATTGTTTTGTTTAAAGTATTTCTGTACAGAAAATGTTTTTGTTTTTTTATGGTGCGAAAGTAATATTACAACCCTGGTCAATATAATAGCTTTAATTAAATTTGTGTGCAAAGCATTCATTTGCAGTCTGGCTCTGGTGGTTTTAAGTTTCGAAAGATCATTACAGGTGTGTCGTGAGCTAGTCTATGGTACTACCCGATTGTTCAAGGGAATTTAAAAACTCTATCGGATAGTTAACGGCTTCAATTACTTTGCAAACAGTGTCCATCGATTTGTAGACCCGTCAAATTACGTAAGTAAGGTGTCATCAATGAACTTAGTCTTTTTTTGCAATGCACAACCTCTTCTGGACAACAAATTTATAATCAGATATATTATACGCATTTATGCATTGTACACTGTGTCTAAAAGATGTTCAATACCATTTTCGACCTGTCGTTCAATCTGCCATTTAAAATCTTCAGATAAAAGGCGGTCGCTCGCGCAAATTATACCTACAAACCTACCTGCATATCCATCCATACGCCATAAGAATGAGACTGAATTAAACTGTGAAACTGATGCGATAAGCACATTCTCACTCAGACTTAACCACTTTAGCCAACACCATACCCATAGCGAAATCATCAAACAAAACAAAAATATATAACAAATCTGTCAAACTCAAAGGCAAATAGACTGGGAACATTTTTATAAGCATGGTGAGGAACAGAGGCTTCCAGTATAAAAATTAAGTTGGAACCGCATAGCAAGTCTATGTTCATTAAGTGCCTTTTATTAAATTTATCATGATGTTTCTGCTTTCTGAACATTGTAAAAAGAAGTTTTGTTATTGAAACGTGAAAGTTTTTGGGATGCTATTTTTCCCGTTTTCTGGGTTATTTTTCCCTTTTTCCCTTTAGGGTCAAAAAATCCCGAAAAACGGGAAAAATCCCTCAATCTGGCATCGCTGGCCACAGCAAATACCTAGTCATGTTGGAGTAGACTGCGATTATTATTCATTTCAGTCATACTCGCATCTAATGCCCGCCGCATGCAACCCTAAGTCCCAAACCGATACGGAATGGAATATGGAACGTTAGGTCGTAACAACTAAGAATATAGATGATGGCGGCCATATAAATGACCCGAATATGCATGCATGAGAACAATTTGGCCAATGGGAGTGCAGGAAGTGGAGTTCGTTTGACATTGCCATGAACTTTAACTTAGAGTTCGTCTTCTAGCTTCTGTTAATTTCAATGAAATAAAAACTAAACTTTGCTCCATAAAGCTGTTTGTTTTGTCTGAGAAATCCATGCGAATTGGGTGAGTAGTTTAGACGTGATGCGTGTTCAAATCCACATTTAACTATTAATTCTTTTATATCTCTTCTTTTATAGCTTTGTTTATTTTTAGTGCTGTTTTGTTGTGTCTAGCGTAAATGTGGCTTGTTTTCTAAAGGCTACCTACTGAGACCGAGTGCGGCAGGATTTCGCAAAGTGGATACTCGCTTTTTGTATTTTTAGCACACATTAGATTCTGCTTTCTGGACCGCACTGGCCCAAAACTTTCATGTTCGTCCTCATTCCCTGTTCAACCTGTTTCTGGTTTTCTGCTCTGTTTGCGACTAGAACTTGTCCCAACTTTGTTTACTATCCATAAGCCTACTACACGTTTTTCGGAATATTATTCTGTTCCTTTTAAAACATTTTCATCCATTCATAAATAAACTAGTGCAGGTGTCTGGAAAACTGCCCTGCAATGTAAAATACGCCCTCGCCCTCCCAAATTGCATCAGTTTAGCTTGTGTTGCATTTTTATTTATTCATAAAATCACCATACACAGAGAGCAATGAACTTATATTAAGAAAAAAACAAACCAACCAACACACAAAGCACGAACATAGGCATATTTCTCTGCCGGGTCGTTTCTAGTTGAATGGCAACAAAAAGCGCGGCATTCACGTTTCTCTCTCGCATTGGTGAAATAGAAAAACCCGCAGCGAATTTTCTTTCATTCTGAGAGTTTTTTCGTGGTTTATTCACGACTCGTCTGTGTGCATGTGCAATGCAAGCGTAATTCGCAACAAAAACTCAATTAAACAACCCAGGGGTGGCACCGGTCTACCTGTTTGTATCTGCCCCCGTTCCTGTATACAATTCATTTGGACTGTGCAAGGTAAATCATCAAACGGTTCGCATATAATGACGATATCGCGTTATCCTGTTTTACAAATGGGTACACACACACCGCCTGCAGCATCGTAACGCAGCCAGAGACACCAAGTATGGAACTGGTCCGTTGGCCAATTGCCTTGGTCAAGTGCATTGTTTTGTTTGTGTGCTCACATCTAACGCTGACCCAATTCGAGAACTTGTTCCCGAAACGAACGGCAATCAATTGGTCGCCAGAGACAGGTTATGCAAGTTTGTTAACGCAGGAATCACACTCACCACAGTCCTCTTTCGGAATCGGGAATCAGCTAAGAGAAGAGAGAACCTGATTGAACACATCTTCCATTATTCCTCTGCATGGTTATTCAATAAATTGCGAAATATATCGTCGAAACTATCTGCCAGCGGGACAGTCGAAATCAAATTAACTCATTTAGATGAAGAATTTCCATGCCATTAGGTTGCGATGCCGAATCTGTGCCGACCGACGGCAATTATTGCGTGTTATAGCACTAATAATGAAATATCTACCAGATATCTGTGAAATAGTCACACATTTTCGCACCTCATAAATAGAACTGAACGGACCGACCGACACACTGCGTATCCGTCACAGTAAATTTGAGACTCATAGGCGGGAAAAACTGTACAGATCGCATCTCTGGTTGTACGATGGATGGAGAATTGAATGGAATCACTGGGGTGTTCAATGACCTTTGTTGGCGAAGGGGCGGGTAGTCGCATCCGTTATGTAATGTGGTGTCAAATTAGATCCATACAAGGATTACTTTGGCCTTATAGCCGTTTATCCGTTTAGTTCTGGGTGGTGGAGTCATGATAAATTGTGGGAACTCTACCGTATCCAAACTCATGGTGCTAATTGACTTTGGTATGCAGATGTCAAACAGTGATATGGATTTAGTTTCGAATTCGAATTTGTTGGCGAGTGTATGAGTTCGGCAAACAATAAGTGGGCATGGGGGTGGGTATTAGGTGTGAAGTGCTGGTGCGATGTTCGAAACTTTCACTATATCGGAACCATTAGAACCTGAAAGTGCCTTTTCCGTGAACTTAGGAGGAATGCGTATTCTGATAGGTTATGTCTAGCAAAGCTTAAAAAAATTGTGATACACCTTGGTTATAGTTTGTGGGTTTAAACTGTATACCTATATACTTATTTTCAAGTTTGAAAGCAACGGACCATGCTTGGAATAAGGATTTTTTTTAGTTTCGTGGTTGTTATCGACAAAATTCCTTGGTCGCCTGCACGCTGCTGTTTGTCTCTTTGGGGTTTTGTGATGGTCTGAACCCGGTTCATGTTAAAGAACGGCAGACAGTTTAGGTTCTCAAGTAGTTTTACAGAACACTCGTCCATCGAAATTGTTAAGGCAAGACTTTGTGAGTTCGATACCTTCCGTAGAACCTTCCAGTCCTTAGTGGGGAGAACTCTATTTTGCAGTCTTAGTGATCGCGAAATATCCTCCGTGGATCGAGCGGTTCCTGGGTTTGGTGAGACCATCTTCTTCCACCATTCGTAGCTTGGCGTTCTCCCAAGGCGAAATTTTTCTGACGAACCATCATCGGGGAGCTTATTCATCCTCCTAACGATGGCATCTTCCACCGCTTTTTGATGAACAGGCTCAAGGTGACCATCTGGGAAATTGTCCAGTAGGAGCCCTACTTTAATTGATCCTGCTACGTTCGCGAATAAAGAAGCATTTGGTTTTGCTCTCTTGCTCGGTTCGGCAGGTGAGTTGGTGCTAGACCGAGGACGCTTGCTGTGTGTGGCTGCATTGTTGAAGGTTGGCTCACTCAGAACTTTTTTCTGACAAGCCATCCTTAAGAAGACGTCTTACCATCTTCTTGTTGGAGGTGGTCAGCCGTTTCACAGATGGTTCCAAAATAAAATGTGGAGTGGGGGCGGGCGTTTTCTCATCCGTACTAGATGTCTCCATGTCTTTTCGCCTACCCAATACAGCCAGCGTCTTTCAGGCAGAAGTTCTGGCTATTGGGAAGGCGTGTAGTCAAGTTTTGAACCGTGCGACACCAGATAAAAAATAGGCATCTTCGTTGATAGTCAGGCCGCGATTAAGGCCTTAGAGTCGGCCAGATCTTCATCTAAACTTGTTGTGGACTGCAGGGAGAAAATGGCTATCGGCTAAAAATCACTCTCGTCTGGATTCCCGGCCATAGGAACGTAGAGGGGAATGGGAAATCCGATAAACTTGCCAGAGGTGGCTCTGCTCTGAGCGTGTCTTATGCGATGGAAGTCTTGCCTCCACTGGGATACGTAAAGAGAGTAATCCTCCTTCACTACACTGCAGGGGCCGTGACTACATGGGTGAACCCTTACAAACTGCGTCATTTCCACACAGATTTGGCCAACATTCCAAAACAACCTCCTTTCCAAAATGCGTGCAGATGTCGCTAGACTTACGACGTTTAGTGCAGGCCACTGGCCTCTAGGAACTCACGCAGCCAAGCTAGGCATCAACCGCAACACCCACTGTCGTAGCTGCGCTGACACTAACAAGAGTGAAACAGTGTTCCACCTTCTTTGCGAATGTCCGGCTCTAGCTAAAACCAGATACAGTGCCCTGGGTAGTCCTTTCTTTGACGACCGAGTCATCCATTTCAACAACATCATCAAATTTCTCAACTATTCAGGCTGGTTTTGAGCTACCATAACATACGTCACCCTTTCCATCTCCAGGTTCTACTAGTTGTGTTTCAAAACGGCGCTTAAGTGCAACTTGTGTTTTCCCTCATCAGGATGGAGGGAAAGCAACCACCTAAACCAACCAACCAAAGAGTGACTTCGAAAGGTAGCACCATGGTTCTATAGATTTATTGCACGTTAGGATTACTCATTCATGACCTGATAAAAGCCTCATTCAGTGACAAGTCAAAAAGAAGATCAAATTTGCAGCGAAAATAAACACAGAAAACATCGAATTCTCAAAATCGAGCTTGTTATGCTTTCGAGCAAGCCCACACGCGGTACAAAATTATTTAAACATCTTTTCAGAACAGCAAGACTTGAACTCAGACTACATTTATGCAAAAAACTACCTAAATGGCGCATTTTGACACCTCACTAATGCTTAAAGCCTCATAAACTGTCAATATGGGTGCCTTTTGTAATTCGAAACTGGCTGATTAAATGTCCGACAGCCTTGTGTGAGTTTCCTATCCATTTTCTGATGTTGCTACACTCCCCTTCAATGATTTAACACGACCAGCTCACCTCTCCAGTGTGCACCCTCACATATTTTCAGTTTCGGACGACACATCACTCCACCCTCCACATTTACAAACTCCATCTAAATGTAAATTTCACTCGAATTCTCTAATATGAACCTTCCTTGTCATAATTAGCCAATTTAATTGCAACATGCAACCGAATTATGCTCCAAAGTTATACACACCTATCTAATGTCTGCGTGTGTGTATAAACACACAATTACTGGAAACGAAATTGAGACTCGCACTCCCTCACAACTTTACACGGGTCTCTCATTATTTTTCGACTCCCAGAGGAGATTATGATGTTTCACAGTGAAATCGAAAATTAAATTGAATTACAGGACCAAAGGAGCGAAAGCGCAATTGGATGAAATATGAAGGACCCGCAGCATTGTATCGCACGTTTGTCCATGTATGACCGTGTGACCGAACATAACCGAACAACTTATATTAAATTTCCAAAAATATCTCCCGAGAAATGAAAAGCTCATTCATCTTTGTGTTGTAACAAGGATTTCCTTAACTCCTGCTGCAGTCAGATAAATGTCAGGGGAATGAATGCCTTTTGGCTGAGCCACACGAGTGGAGTGCGCCTTGCAGCAGGTGATTACATGAGTAGATATAAATGCAGTGGGTATATGTAGTGAAAGACGATTTGCTACTTCCCTTGCTTTTTTGATTTCCTTTCACCTGTGCAAATGGATGGGTGTATTTTTATAATCAAAAAAAGAAAGAAACACACGCAGTGCTTTGTAAAATGTTCCTTTTTTTTGCAGGGGAGAAACTTTTCAGGAAATGAGATAAAGAGAAATGCAGTCCTTCTTTCAAGGGACGCCGAATGTGTTTCTTTGATTTGGAGATCTTTTTCAGTGAAACGAAATTGTCACACCTTGGATTGCTACTTGTCGTGAATGTAGGTCTTCAACATTCGACTTTATGGCGAACTTCACCATTTCCGTTTGTTGGATAAAGTTCAATAGTAAGCCTGCCACTCTCAGGCATTTCTGGCAAAGCCGTTCTATTCACTCCTCTGTCGTTGAGAGAATCATAGGTTCCTTCAAACCAAAGAATCAATTTAATCCATACATCCTTTCCGACAAATGAGGTCTTCGCCTTAAAAATGCTTGAACAGTTTACCCATCCATCCATGAAAAGGGAAAACGTTTCGAGTTATTAAACTTGAAAATTTATTAATAAGCTGGACTTCATCTGTCAAAAATTACTCTCTCTCTCTGTCTGTCACTTTATAATCCCAATTTACTGTCGATATTGTTTCGGAAACCTAACCTTACACAATTTGACGCTGATCCAGATCAGAAGAAAGTGATTCCATTCAAATAGATCTGCTTCATTTTATGCGACTCTTTTGTCACTCGGCCAACTAGTTAAAACGCTCACGGGAAATAGGAACAATCACCCATCTCTGACCTCCGTTGATTCAAATATTATAAGCTCAAGAAATAACGCGATATTCTCAACAGTTCCTATAACATTTTAACAAAAACAAGCATCACTCATTTGAATAAAAAAATTTAAAAAATACGTTCTTCTGTTATTAACATAATTCGAACAATCAAACTTCACAGACACGCTCGTTCGGCAATTTTTTTTGAATAAATCAATACGGTGACCATGGTTTTTGGAGTTCCATAAATCGCCGCCTGATGGTTTACTTTCGATTTGGAATGCAAAATGCAAATAGGGAAGTATATTCCATTGGGTATGTTTTTGTTAAGAATAAGTCTTTAAACCAATCGAAAGTTATTCTCCATTTATTGTGTTTATAGTTAGCATTGTACCGGTTTTGAACCGGAACTGCGTTATTTGTTTAATTTATTTATTAATTAACTGTTTGGAACATTGACTTGGGACATGGCATCGTTTGGAATGTTCCTTAGCTTCAGGTTTAAACGAATTCACAGAATTGACCTCATAATATTGACCTCAATAATTGTGGCAAGAAGAGAACCCATGTCCAGTCTATGAAAAACCAGTTCCACCACCCCAGAATTGAATTGAATAACAAACCCGATCTCATGGCTTAGCACCGGAGCTCTTCGAATACTCAAATACGATGTCAATGTCATGGCGCATGCACCAAATCACCAACCAAGAATGGATGGAAGAAAGCAAGTCCGATTCCGATCACTGTAAGGAACATTTTTAAACGGATTTTTGTTCCAGTGTGCGAGAAGGGAAGGTAGGTACGTAAGGCGCGAAATTTTCCAGCTGTACCAATATGTGGATATTGTCCAAAAATCAAAAATACATCGACAACCTTGGCGCAGCCTCATCGAGCGAATGGACAATCATGCTCTAGCTAAGAGAATCTTCGAATCGCAGGCCCCAGGTTCGAGAAGACAAGAAAGACCGAACACCCGTTTCAAAGACTAAGCCATCTTGGTTTGGATATCGGAATCGCAGAGGATGGAAGGCTGCAGTGTCGCAGACAGAGACTCTTCACATTTCGGAGCCAGTTTAATAAATAATACAATTTGTTTAAGTAGATTTTAAATTTGCGGAAAGTCGAAACTAGATCGTTTTTATTCATAAAACATAAAACTGTCTTGCAATACTGTCTTTCACAGAATATTTCTAAATAGGTTAGACCTTAACATCGGCATGGACTTAATAAGTTTTTTTAGAGGTGTAGATCTTTAAGTTAACGCTATTTTAACTGGCGGCCATTTTGTCAGCTGTCAAGTGCTTTATTTTTAGTTTGGTTTGGCATTTCAAAACGAATAGACTGATTTTGAAAATCATGGTTCTGTTTGAAATACGTATCGCGCACTACGCCCAGTTTACGTTCAACATAATCGTCCATTAGAGCAATGAATTCGATTAACTATGGAACTTTTCGCACCAAGTTTACTCTAAATGATAACACGCATCCACAGAGCCGTCGCATCGTACAGTGCGTAAAGAAGAAGTCATTGCTGCTGTAGAGCGTAACGAAGAGGAAGACCCGAATCAGTCTATCCGCCATAGTGACCGCTATAGAGCCATGATTAATGACATTTTTCGTTCATCAATTGAACAACCATGATGTGCAGGAGCTCAATTGATTTAGGTATTGAAGAAAACTTTTGGTAACCGTATAGTTTCACGTTGCGGACCCGTGAATTGGCCTTCAAGATTGTGGGATTTAACGCCGCTTGACTATTTTCTGTGGGGATATGTGAAGTCGCTAGTCTACGCCGATAAGCCCGAAACGATTGACTACTTGGAGGACAACATTGGCCGCGTCATTGACGATATACGTCCACAAATGTTGGAAGAAGTCATCGAAAATTGGACCTCCAGGGCTCCAGATTGGACTACGTCCGAGCCAGCCGTGGCGGTGATATGCCAGAAATCATATCATTATATTAATACGTAAACATCAAAAGTTTCCGTACACTTTTTAAGTATTTATCATGAAATGAGGAGAATGAAACTTATATCATTCGAAAGGTACTGTGCCACAGATGTGCAGAAACAAAAAAATCGTAGATATATGTCGCCATTAAGACTGGTAAAATTAAGTTAAAAATTTTCCATACAAAATGCTTAGCAGTTAATCGAAAGCATTCGAAATATTCGCTTTCGAAAAATAAAACATTTCACTACGTAAATGGATATGGGAACCTAGCTGTCAAAAATTAAACAAAAAAATTGACTTCAAAGCACTTTAACGCAATTCGCCGATATGCGTTACAAAATGTCGGAAAAATCTTCCTAATAGCTGTTCGGAAGAATACCTCGAAGCAAAAATCCTCCGAATCGCATAAAATCGGAGAATTTTCCGTTCCGACGGATACCTGTGCTTCACTGTATCAACAACAGATTAAGTGCCAAGGACCGATTTGTGTTATTAACTGCGAGCTCCTGCCAGTCTTAGACTATCTAAATCTCCCTTTAGACTGACCCCACCAGCACCTAAAATAAATCATGAACAAACATCATACTTCATCATGTCAGAAACAATCTCGAAAGCAGTACACACCAACGAAAAGAAACATCCCGCTTATATTAATGAACGCTGTCCTTGCAGCAGAAAACCATCAACAAATTAAAATCCCAACTACAGTTGCAATTGCAATACCTAACTGCTACCTCTAATTCCACATGGCGATGGCATTGCGGGGACGTCTTACAAGAAGAGCTTCTTCCACTGTTTCTCCATTCCCCGTAGTTCGTCTCCAGATTTTCAAACTAAAACTATCCCATCGCAATCGTGCACGAAACGATTCCAGAGAATGGAGTACACCATAAAGCAGGGCACAACTTACAAATCTACTGCTTTTCACTTCGCGAGAGATACACAGACACACACACACAACACATCAGATCTTTCAACATGCGGACGAGCGTAGAAATGAAAACTCGTAAAAATGTGCAGCGTCGAGGTGCACATCGAACAAACGCACACGCCAGGCGAGGAGGAATAATATATTTATCTTGAGCTACAGCACATCTAACGGAGAATGGACACTGAAATGTGCAGGGAGCAAATCGGACTCTTGGTGCAATACACCGACAACCGACCGACCGACCGACCAACAAGCATCTTGATCTTCGTATAAGACCAGCGGCAGACCCGTCGCAGTCCATTTCTTTTATGGCTCTCATTTGAATGTAAATGGGTGATCCACCAGGGTTTCTGGCTCACGCCGCCAGACAACTCTCCGCGCGTCTTGGTTAATAATCGCTTATATCGGGAAACCGTAGTACCGCTGCCGACATATCTACGAGTAGTAGAATGCCCATATTTATGTTTGATACTTTTGGGAGAATTCATCTTAAATTGAAACAGTTAGAAGCTACGCATTGGAGGTTGGAGTGGGGCTTGTGTGCGCGCGCCGCGCCAGTGTTGTATGCAAATTTTCCCTGCTGATGCCAGAGAAAGTTCTCGCTCATTTTCCTTCGATCGCTCACTTGTCGAACTATATTGAGCTCCGCGATCTGACGGACGTGTTCTTTTTTGAACTTCTGCCAGTTTGCCTGACTGAGTGACCGGTTTCTTGTATAATATGCGGTGTCCTACATTCTGGAGGCAGAAATTATCATCTCGCAGAAAGTGTAGTAAGTTA
Source organism: Cheilosia pagana (assembly GCA_936431705.1). NCBI lineage: Eukaryota > Metazoa > Arthropoda > Insecta > Diptera > Syrphidae > Cheilosia > Cheilosia pagana. The sequence goes on along the minus strand of OW386170.1, from coordinate 50,070,286 downwards.
GCATTTTTGAGCACTGAAACCTTTTCTAGACGGGGAACGCAGTTGGGGGGATACGGTACGGATTATTATTGAGTGAATTTTATTACCTGTTCCGTTTTTTTTTCCAATTCAAATGGCAAATGGCAGTGGAATGAGAATCTGCAATGAAAATGAAAAGAGGAAATTTAATTAGCAACATCGTTCTGTCTACAAGTGCGGTAAGGTTGGCCAAGTTAAAGGTACTTGAAGTCAAATGCTTTTAAATGCCAAGTGGTTGAGGAATGAGGATCCCCACTTGAAGCAGCATTTACATTTACATACATAAGTGGATGGCTGTAGAGTTGAACGTGAATGAGGTAAGGTCACGCGATGGAAAACTAATGCGGTGATCATCGATTTGATATTTAAATGTTGACACAGCCGACGACCGTTAAACGGAATCTTGTCGGAAAGATCAAGCCCAATTAAGAAAAATAATGTGCACGACACGTAGAGACGGTAAAGCGCATCTATTGGTGCATGCAGCGATTGATGGGGGTTGCATGATTCGTCCTGAAGGAGTGCTACGAGCATTTATAAGAAATAGGCCTCGGGTTTCATACTTTTCTTGCTCTTTTTGTTTAATCGGATAAAGGTTTTTTCTTGCCTTGTCAAATGTCAACTGTCAAATGGCGACGATAAATTAATTACAAAATGTGCGAGATTGGACGTGGGACACAATGAAGTTTGACTCAAAGTTTTCATATCTGTATTAAGGATTATCATCATTATATTAATACGTAAACATCAAAAGTTTCCGTACACTTTTTAAGTATTTATCATGAAAAGAAGAGAATAAAACTTATATCATTCGAAAGGTACTGTGCCATAGATGTGCAGAAACAAAAAATCGTAGGTATATGTCGCCATTAAGACTGGTGCAATGAAGTTAAGAATTTCTCATACAAAATGCTTAGCAGTTAATCGAAAGCATTTTGTTGCCATTCAATTTGTCGTCAAGTTTCTATTGTAACGAATTTAATCATCTAGATTAGAACCTGTTGGGGAGTCTGAAGCATCACGTTAAAAATACTCAAACAATCCACATGAGTTCCTCAGAGAAATCTAGGGCTTATTATGGAGACTGATATTGTTATTTTCCTGAATTTGTATTTTAATCTTATCTTATTATTACAAGTAATTAAATACTTTCTGAAAGAGGACGGACGCTTGACGCTTGGAGAACAGACTACGCACTACAACTGCCAACAAGTCATTATAAGAGGCTGAGCTCAAAGACTCCTCCAAATTTTGGCAATTGACAGCAAAGTTCCCTAATGGCTTCTTTCTTTAGTGTTGAGCCCCAGTTAAGCACCGCCAAATTGAAATCGAATTGCGTCAGCTGGAAATATTTGTTCGGAAACATTTTCTGTGGCCCTCTTTTTGATGTTTTGTTCCCTGTAAAGGCCAAAATATATTGACATTGACATTCCAGCATGGAACAGATAATAATATTAGGTCTGTTCCTTTACTTTTGTAGTAAAAATGGAAAAAAGACTGTCAAAATGACGGTGGAGGGGATGAGTTCTCTCTCAAAGAGGGAAACTTACGCAAAAGTTAAGGAACGATTTTGTAGTAACCTGTGAAAAATGACAGACGCGAATATTCCACCCAAATGCCAAATAGAAGAACAACAAATTCAAATCAGCTGTCAATTTTCAGGCGCCTGACAGTTGTTTCAATTCTTACGCCAAGAAATTTGTTGAGTAATAAGTACTTAGAGAAAAATATCTTGCTCTCTCGTAGCCGCTCTCTTTTACGGATTTTTCGAGTTGAGGAACGACAATTGAGTAAAATGCGTAAGAATTCGCATTCATAAGATTTAAAAGTAGAGGAACAGACCTATTGTCTTCCGAATTGGTTTTGAATGTATGTTACACATAAATAGCTCAGAAGAACTCACTAAAATCAGGCACATCACGAATTTATTTAATTCACCACATATATATTTACAAAGTTTCATATGTTCGACGTTTTTATTTTACGAAATTCCATTGAATCGATATGTCAGCACAAAACTCAGCGTGACAGTCGCCATAATTTTGAGGAACATCCTCTTGTCGATCCGCTGCTTGCCCGAAGAATAGAGCCGGAAATTTATTTGAATGAGTTGACACTCCGGACGACAGTCTGTGATCTTGAAGTAAAACGCAAAAATCACCAAATGACATGTCAAAAATCACAACTTACCTCTTGGTAAAATTTCGATCGTTCACTTATCTCATCGGCCAAAGCCATCAGGCTGTACATTTTGTTTAACGTGGCAGCGGCCAGAAAAAAGACAGACCACGGCGTTTTGCATTTCAGTGACATCATCACCGCCAGCACGAGGAGTGTGGAAAAGTCAACGAAAAAGTGCAAAGAGAAATACCCGTTCAGCAGCTTATTCAACTTCTTCGAGAAACGAAACAACTTCAGGTAGACTTTCAGGACCCTCTCCGATCTATTCGCTCGCCTGCGGACGACCGCGTTGTTCAAGTTTTCGTACATTTTTGACACAATGCACAACGCGATGTACACCGAGTGGTGGAGGATTTCCACCAACATCTTTGGTATCACCCCGACGGCTATGATATACGAGCCACGAACTGTTTTTGGAAATACCACTACCAGAAAGAGAAATAGCACCACAATTGGCATAAACCGCACAGCAGACCGTAGGGCAAACATTTTCGTAAAGACGATCCTTCGATGGGTGACACTGTGAACGTGTTGCAAGATGCGAAGAAACGAATTGAGCAGGACTATAAACTCATTAGACCGACTGCACTGAAGCAGGACCAAGTACATGAGGTGGAAGTAGACAGTCAGGCAAAATACAATAATGGCGGCACTACGACATCCTACTGGCACAACGACAGCCCTGACTACTGTCATAACGAAAACTGGCAAGTAGATTAGGCCGAAGAGGAAACTTAGTATCTTTCGCCGTTTGACGGTTTCGATTGTTTTCTTATCCCTGTCGTATGTAAAGACCACGAATCCAAAGATACAGCAGATTTTCAGATATGTTTCGAGCAGCTGTACTACCCATCGGCTGAGGATTCGTCCCATTCTGGTGGTGAAATGAAACTGAACGCGCAGTTGATGGAAAAATGTTTTCCTTTTCCAATGGGGCATGAAAATCAATAAATAAATTGATATAAATGTAACTATTTATTTCACGGGTGCGTCATTTGCGGGGGAGTAGTTTGTTTGGGGGGACTGCATATCCCAGGCACAAATTTGTGTATTCGTAGAGGTGGATAGGTAACTGCTTTTAAATCGAGTGACGGTAGAGGGTAATGAAAAATACACCATAGAAATGCGTAAAGGAAAGTAAGTGTTATTGGAAAAGCAACAAGTTGTGTTTGAGAATGTTGGGATGGGGTGCGAGATATGTTGTTGCGAGTATTCTGCCTGTAGGAGGATAAAACTTTCGACTTTTTCTTTGAGACTTTCCTTGTTTTTCCACTGAATCACCTGACAGCCATCTGTCATGAGCTTGAGCTCCCCAAAAATTGGCAAGTCCTATTGCGTTCAATGTTTCTTTCATACTAAGAATGAGTTTAGAATGTAAGTCCGCTTAAGCGAAGCTATAAAAGCCAAGGGAACTTACTTCCGATACTCGTGCCCCTTTTACTCAAAAGCCAGCTACAAGAAACCCCTTTGGCCCACAGTGCGCCGTTTACAACCCATTCATTCCACAAATACAACACAAAAACATTGAATTAACACAAATTGCCTTACCTCGACAAATTCCATTCCGCACAGACATGACATTTCATTGCCAAGTGTCAACAAAGTTCACCCGAACTTGTGAAACATACACACAAAAAAGTAGAGCCTACCTAGTTTTGCAACTAAGAATATCCACCCCAACAATATGTCCTTGTCCCTTTTCTAACTATAGAATTTCTCTATGTGTGATATTTTTAGGACAATTGGCTTCTTTTACTATTTTCAAACGTCACAAGGAGGGGGCACAGCACTAGCCCCCGAAACCCACTTTGACTAACAATTGGCCGCCTTTACGGTTATTTGTCTTCCGAATGTAGGCCCTGCCACCCCCGCACGCCAAAGGTCACACGTGAAATACGAAACAAAAAAGAAGATGGATCTACTCGTATCAACCCACATATACAAACACAATGTACGAACTAGGAATATGTCTGTGAACTAATTATTGATTTCTATGTTCCTTAGAAATTATTTCGGTCAATTGGGTGTTCAGTTTGTTGTCAGCGTCACAATGGAGCGATACCTTTGCCGATGGTATTACTGCAAATGTATCTGCTAGTTTGCAGTGCCCGCGGATTGGTGTTCTTCGCGTGTGACAGGAAGAAGGAAGATGCTACATCATTGGGTACATATCACCCTATACGTGGTGTCAAAAATGTACATAAAATCCAACAAGTCACTGATGCGAAGGAAGACGATTAGTTGCTGTGATGAATTTTTAAAAGTTCACCTGGAATTGTATCGCTTCTCGGAAGGACCTAGAACTTATTTGCTGAATTTGGTGTTGGACTCATTTATGTGTTGTTTGTGCGACACTCATAAGCGCTTCGACGGAATATTCGATTGCGTTTTGTTGCCGCTTTGACTGTTCACAAAATGCGTTGCCTTATGAATGTCACTGACGATATAAGAAGTGAGCTGTCAAAGACTTATTAAGAGGTAAGAAGGATCTTCCACTTACAAAAAAGAACCAGTTCAACTTTGTTATAATTTGCTTTAAATTGTTGGACCTTTTTCATCGCGCAAAGGGAGGATTTTTGCCCGATCCTCATGAAAGGAGACCCTCTGAACTGCGCCAATTACAGAGGTATCAGTATTCTTAACATTGTCTACAATATCTTATCTGCCGTTTTGTGTGAACGCCTGAAGCCTTTCGTAAACAGCCAGTGTTGCTTCAGGTCAGGGAAGTCCACCATAGACCAAATATTCACACTGCAGCAGATCTTGGAGAAAACCCAGAAACTTCAAATCGATACCCACCACCTTTTCAACGATTTTAAGGCCGCCTATAACAGCATTTAATAGGGACGAGCTATACAGAGACAATGTCTAGTTTTGGCATCCCTGCCATCCCTGCACGCTGCTCCATCAAGGTCGGTAAAGAACTCACCGAGACCTTCGATGTCAAAAAAGGGTTTAGACAAGGCGATGCGTTGTCATGTGACTTCTTCAACAATATTCTTGAAAGAATAGTGCGAAATTCAAACGCCAACACCAGAGGCACGATCTTTCAAAAATCCGTCCAATTACTCGCGTACGCCGACGACATTGACATAATTGGCAGAACGCAGCGTGATGTTAATGACGCGTTTGTGAGTATTGAGACTGAAGCGGCGAAAATGGGTTTGACGGTTAACGAGCGCAAGACGAAACTAAAAAGGACACCCAACACCGACGGCTCGGACAGAACGTCACTATAGACAGATACAACTTTCAGGTGGTTAAGCACTTTGTCTTCCTAGGCTCCGCTATGAACTCAGAAAATGACACCAGCGCTGAGGTTAAACGTAGAATTACTCTCGCTGTTTCTTTGGGCTAAGAAGGCAATTGAGTAGCAAAGCCCTCTCTCGAACAACTAAAGTGACCCCTTATAAGACTCTAATCGTCCCAGTCCTGCTGTATGGTGCAGAGGCATGGACTCTATCAAAAGCGGATGAGGTAACTCTAGGTTGTTTCGAGAGGAAAATTCTTCGAGTGATTTTTGGTCCCGTCTGCATTGACGGTGAATGGAGAAGGAGATTCAACGACGAACTTTACGGGCTGAACAGCGACATTAACCTAGTCAGAAGAGTGAAGGTCCAATGACTAAGGTGGCTGGGTTATGTAGAGCGAATGGTCACGAATGCTCCGGCCCGGAAGATCTTCGAATCCAAACCGGGGGCAGGCGTAGTAGAGGAAGACCTCGACTCAGGTAGTGGAAGGGAACCTTAACCAACTTAGCGTGCGGAACTAGAGACAGCTAGTTAAAGATCACGCTGGCTGGAGACGCTTGTTGGTTGAGGACCAGGTCCACCCCGGACTGTAGCTCTGCCTTAAGTATAGGTAAGTAAAGGGAGGATTGACGTGAAATAATTTTCTAAGAACTCTTGCGCCATCGAGTCAAATTTAATGAATGCCTAAAAATTATAAGAGCTTTTATGTACATATTTTTTAAATTTCATGCCTCACCAAAGATGTCTGCCGTGAGCGACCAATAATTCCAAAAATTAAATCCTTGTATTTTCTGACTGAGTTGGCCACTTTCGATGAAACCAATACTATATGTTGCTCCATTAAACCATAGTAATGACTACAAAATTCAAACGGATGGAATGAGTAGTCTTAACGTGATACTGTAACAAATGCAAACAGACAATTGATTTTATTAAAGGTATATTTTAGATATATGAGCTCCTTTCCAATTTTCGGCCAAGTAGAAATCGAATTCTCCATTTTGGACGCTGTTCTCATATCTCTTCCAGAAGCTTTAGGAGGCATTCTATCGAATTGTACCTTTATCCGCCCTTGGAGGTGATTATCCATTACCCAAAGTTTAATTGAGAGAAGTGTGTTGTACCAAAAGTTTAAAGCTTCCTCAGTTTATTGCACATGAATCTTGTACGCAATTATTTGTAGAAGCTTCACTAGTGGTTGATTTTATACCTTGAGTTTTCAGAGGTAAAAATTGAGCTTACGTTGACAAATCAAAATTAGTCGACGGCATCTTTTGTATAAGGGATCATTGAATATTTTTTTCCCCCTGAAATATGAAGAAAAAAAAATGTCAATAGTTTTGAATGTAACATAAAAAATATTGCCTTAGACACCCTCTCAATTTTGTGAGAAAAAAACCTACAATCACTGCTCGGAAATGGGCTCCATCGCTTCTAATAAAAGGAAGGCCCAGAGCGTCCCCTTAAAACCCTAAAACACCGATAAAATCACTCGACCTCTCTCATTTACAAAACCCGATTCTCCGCCCAAATAAGGGTTGATCAATATGCCACCTCTTGAGTCGAGAGAACTCATCAAATAAATGTTAACTATCAGTTAAACCCAATAAATTGCTAATCCAAAAGCAATAAATCGGTACATCATGGGAGCAGTTGTGCTCCTCCTGAATTTTACATTCCCGCACATATCGTCTCCCTCCCTACCCACATATGAGGGTTTCAACTTTCGAAAATGAACAAGAAGCGTACAATTTCAAACTGGGTCAGGTTTACAGATCCCTCGACTCTGCTGCAATATAAATACGATGCTAGTTGACAAGTTTAAGTTCCGTTTCTACACAAAAAAAAGGAAAACATCTCGCTCCCCTTGAAGCTGTATTTTTTTTTATCGCAGCCAATAGGGCCGAATTTATTTATTTTGCCAGAATTTCAATTTCGTCACCCTCAACACCAGCTATCTATCACGAAGGGGGGGAGAATGTGCTATCTCGTTTGATTTAGTTAATGCATATGGAGCGCGCTTGCTTTGAGGACTCTTCATATACAAACAACTTGGAGCGGAGTATAAGTGTGGTCCTCGCAGTTGGCGGGCGTGTGCGGTTTAGCAGCTTTATAAGTGCGATACGATGTTCGGATAGCGTTTATACCATTTTGTCATCGGTTGTTTATGCCACTCACAGTGATGTGGCGCTCGGATAATAAAAATCCCACCCTTCCTCCGCCGACACCTAGCTTGGATCAATATTAAGTTGATTTTCGGATATGTGGGGTCGAAAAGTACCGGCACATCGCATTACGATATGCCGCATCGGTTGTCCTCTCTCTCGAGCGACGTAGACCAACTAACCACGAGTCGTCCTTCCTCCATCTGAACGACCAGACGAACTTTCTCTATTACGCAATGACCGCAAAACACTCGGCCAACCGAAAGCGGAGAGACTACATTTTTCCACAGCTATTCAGAGTTCATCCCAGCCGCACGATACGTACGTATATTGTCTTCGTTTGAAACCCATGAAGCATTGACCGAAAAGGCCAACAGCACCCCCACTCCCTGAGTGTAGTATCACATGTGTGATACACCAGCTAAGCCTTGCCCGGCGTGCCAAGAGCCTAAACTAACAACTTTATTCTGGGCGACACGTCGTCAATTGGCATACGTGCAATTACGGTTTCAGCATTTTTCTCCGCCCCCCGCACCACCCCAATGGAATGTCGTCCTCTTTTTTATGACAACCGACCGAGAGAGCGAGTCGAGTATCCTTTCTTTTCTCTATTTTTTGCTGTCCTATCTGGTGTTCCGGTTTTTTATGTGACACACAGAAGTGGAGTTCCAGTGCATCTGGAGATTAAGTATTGCTCGTATAACCTTCTAGAGCTTTTAGCATTGTAGTCCTTGATAGGATATGAGTAGTAGATAGGATAACGTCACGATTTTTCGTATACTTTCTTCTCGAGGGGGTGGAGGGATGCACGAGAATACATTTGGTATTACATTTGCCGTCAATTTATTATAGAGGTGAGCTGTGGTGTGATCCTGCATCGTGCCGTGTGTAGGGGTTAAGGAAGTCGAGTGCATTTATTGGTTATAACCTGTTTACAACCAGGAGACGCTCGTAAATGTCTTATTGAATTGGAAAAACCGAGTGGGTGTAGGTGCAGGTTCTCAAATATTAAAAATTGTAGTTGAAAATGATGCAGTTCCGCGAATTTTGTTTGCACTTTTGTGCTTGCTCTGTTTTCATCTACTCCAGGCGAAGGTTGTAAATTGCAATTTTTGTATGGTTATAGATACTGGCGATTGCGTGTTGCAGTGGATTGATTCATCACAACTTTTAGCATGGAATTTATGGAGGGATATATGCTCGTATTATGTTGACCTAATAAAGCTTGGTCAATCTTCTTTGTATCCATTCGCCGATGGTGAGAATTCCGGTGCTTCAGCAGATATTTTAAATGACTCAATAAAAATAAGTATCGTATGTTGCCAGGTCATCGAGGAAATTTGTCATAAATGCTTGAAATGTAACGTCTCACTCCTTCAAGTTCGAGCAAGAAAGAAAGGACCTGCGGTGCGTGTTCTGTCAGCGATACGATAATGCACCAGAATGCTGCGGCCACGAACCATAACCGCTAAAGTCGATTTTAGACGAAATTGAGATTTTGATGTCATTAGATTCAGCGTAAATCTATTTTGTAATTTTTTTTCAGCTTTCTATCTTTAAAAAAGTGGCCACAATTTCAAAAAAACTTGACTTGAGTACTTCGATATCTTCTGCTACCTCTGCGAGGAGTGCAAATCGCTCTCCTTTTTGTTTTGCTGGCCATCAATTGTAACAACGATCATCTCATTGCTTTATCTGATTCTCTACGCGATTTAAAGTCTGAAAGCCGCCATAATCTCACCAAAACCAGCGAACTACAATCGGTGAACAATGACCAAATTAACCATTCATTGGAAAAAATTAACAACAACCACAAATCCACGATTAAAATCCTTTCTGTCCATAGCAATAAGATTAAGGAAGGGTCAACAATCAACAACTGTGAAAAGCTGCTTTCCTGCTACGCCTCACCTAACACTGAAATTTCTGCAATCAAGTTCTCCATCTCAGACATCGATGACAAACTCCTAACCCAGCCTTCCCAACCTGATTATCAGGAAGCCTTCATTGAAATCAAGCAACGTTTATCTGCTCTTTCTACTGCCTTGGACTCTATTTAGATACAGCTGTCTAACAATAGTGAACGTGCTGATGAAATCTTGAGTCGACCTTAACTTTGGAAGGACTCATTTATCATTCCCATCAAAGACATAGCGTCCTTTTCAGAATAACCGTCTCTAACCCAGTTACAGCGTCCTCTGGTGTACCACAGGGTAGTCATATAGGAACCTTAATCTTTAATCTGACAATAATTAACGACGTAGTGCGCGTTATTTCACACTCTGACCTAGAGATTTATGCAGATGATATGAGATTCTCTAAGCAAATATCTCGCACAGCTGACTCACTCGCACTTTAACTGGACCTGAAACATGTAACGAAACGTCCCCGTTCGTCTCACTTTTATGTCCGCCACGGTCACCGTGCACAATCAGCCGCAAACATTCCACTGGCGGTTATTGCAACATTCAGAATTTACATTGGTCAGTAGAATTCACACTGTCTTATTGGAGAGAAAAGCATGAGTACCCGAATGAAAGTACCATTCGCGGAGACTTGTTGAAGTGTGATTCGTACCAATCTGGTGTTGGTGTACCAGATAAGGCTACCGCTTGGAAAAGGACTTCGCTTTGAGGGAATCTCTGGGAAATCGGCCTTGTATTAAGCAGTGTCAGCAATCCCAGCTGGCTTGCTAACCCTCCCCATCCTCCCCAACCACGCTGTCGTTGGGCCGTGTATTTTGCTGCGTAAAACAATATCGAATGGGGCTAGATAAACTACGCAATCGACTCTAGCGAGGTATCCATCGGAACGGAAAATTCTCCGCAACGCATACTCTGTCGGAGGCTCAAATCCAAATCGTAAACAAATTCCGCAACCAATTTCTGTCGGAGGATATCGGAACTTAACTGTCAAAAATTGAAGAAAAAAATTCACCTCATCGCACTTCAACGTAATTCGCCGATATGCGTTGCAAAATGTCGGGGAAATATTCCCAACAGATGTTCCGAAGAATACCTCAAAGCAAAAATCCTCCGAATCGTATAAAATCGAAGAATTTTCCGTTCCGATGGATACCTCGCTAGGGCCGAATATCTCTATATTCAGTATAGAGAAAAAGTCCAGCAGATAACTGCTCCCATCAATCACATGTGATCTCGACTCGACAATGGCAACACTAACGCACTTAGCTGCTGGGTAAATAACTCCTCTGCGTCTATTTCTGCATGCACAGCGTATAAGATATGGTTTAACGTTCCCCGCCATCCCATAAAACCGTCATAACAACGCCACAGTAGGTCCGCCGAACACTTCAAGGACACGCGGTCATAAAGAAACCAGTGAACTATTAAACCTTCATATACCTACCTCGTTTAAAGGAATCCAACATCGCGCTCTAAAAAGAGACTATAATCCTTGCCATGCTCCACTCAACTCGTGCGTCTTGAGAAATATGTACCTCGACCATCAAACAACCGCTCTGCGATTTATAACCGCAACGATTCCCTCGACGATACCTATTCTAAGCTATACTCGTACATTGCTTTTAGTACCTGCATGAGGATGGAATCACGAATTGTCTGCTACTTATAGCCCTCCTGCAGTCCTAAATGCTTCGAGTGCAATTAATAAAATTTTAATTGAACGATAAATTGCCCCTGCAACTGTCGGGACTAAATCAAGTACTACTACCTCCGGCAGTCCTTGTTACAACAAGATAAGATACAGAAAAACTATATTTTTCTAAACAAAAACTGCCCAGGTCCACCGAAAACTCGTTGGTATCTAGAGAAAAAGAAATGAAATGCAATTAACTTGCCGCCAAGTTCACTTTGATGCGCTCCGCCAGAGGAACACTCCGCCAGGCTCCAATAGTCCTAATTGCTTGCGATCGCTGGTAACTGAAAGATACTTATTTATTGTTTCCCCGGTAATTCCCGGTATAAGTGGTTGTTATATATCGACTCGGTGTAGTGTTCTACTCGTGTTTGGTGGCAATTCAAAGATGTAGGATACACCACAGATTTAAGATTCGCCTGTGCACACAATTGTCCTGGGGATTAATTCATTGCGCCTGGGTGGATTGGGTGATTTAAAGATTTCACGTCAGGATAATTAGTCGTTCTCAAACCACAGCCAAACAGAAGAAGAAAAAACACAGCAGAAACACAGCAAAAATGCAAGTCAAACAATCCCCCCGGAGAGTCAACAACAAAATTCTGAGCATATACACCTTGATCGCCCGGGGGACAACAGAAGGCAATAAAAAGTAGAACATCCCAATGGAGGACGATGCAAGACGACGTCAACGACGACAACGACGACAACGACGGACTACCACCAAAGGCACAGTGAATATTTTTACCCTGACTGATGCCAATAAAAGAATGCGAAAGGACAAACGGAATTGCAAGCAAGGAGCCACAGTTGCAGAAACTGCAAGCAACTACTTCCGGTTTCGGTGTCGGTCTCGGTATCCTGTTACTGCGAACGGGAAGGAAAATATTTATTTCGGTTTTTAGTGCTCTGCAAAAAGACATCGCAGTCCTTGTCGTTGCTCTACACAGAAAAAGCTACATCAGAAGAGAAATCTACAATTCTTTTACAACTCACATATCCTGTTTGTAAGCATCCACCAAACGACTCTAATGAAATGTGTTGTAGGAAGTGCGCGGGTAGGCTGTAAATTTGAAACAAAACACACAGGAAAGTTGTAATCCGTTGCGAGTGTCCTGGAGGTACCTTATTTCGAAATGAAAATTATTTCGAGGCCGTCGAAGAAAGTTGAACCAACTTCACGATCGTCGCTGAGTGTGTATGTGGCTTAGATCTCCATACCTTGGCTATCATCATCATCTGTAATGCTGACAGCTGGAGATGCAAATTCGTACATGTCTCGGAGGGAAATTTTCATGAGGGGGTAAGCGCAGCTTAAAGTCGGTCTCTGCGCCAAAGGTGTCTGAAATAATGAGCACGCAGCCACTTCGTTAAGTGAACCTCTGAAAAAGCGAAAAAACTTAGCTCAAAATAGCTCTAGGTTAGTGCTGCTATTTAGAACGCTCATCTACCGACCGACAGTGTAAAAGAGAAAGGGAGAGTAATTTTCGAAGCTGCGTTAAATGCAGCATATTTTACATTTTTAATGATTCTTTCTCTAAAGGTTAACCTCCAACGCTTCACCAGCGGTCCAAAATGCTCTTGGATAAGCAGTATGAGTTCTGCGCTTTAATTGTTGTAAGTTTTAGTCCCTGTATTTCTTCCCCCAATTTAACTGTAAGAATGGAAATTGTGTGCCTTTGTTTGGATTTAATCAAAGACGGGCGAAAAGCATACAGAATCATGATTTTTCCGCACAGACACTTTGCACTGCAATCTCTGTCAAAAAAAAATGTTTCTGTCAGAAAATACTTTTGCAGATTCAATTCCGCATATTAAAAATTAAATTCAACACCTTGGTATGCAGCTCCATGTGTTTGCGTTCGCCATCACTGGAATTGTGTCTACTCAGCATTTGACAGCTCCATTGTGCGTTCACGCAGATGAAGAGAAGAAGACACACATTTATTTCGTTGCTTCAAATTGGATTGAAATTTTGAAATGCAGCAAGTTCCTGTACTTGTATGTATATGCCGCATTTATCTTTATATTTCCAAACGCTACATTCTAGTTGTTAAAACAAATACATACCCTATAAAGCATAGGGACGGAAAAACTATGTCAACGCGCTTTTGCGACATTCCTGGAAAATCTCAATTCTTCTTTTGTTCATTCACTTCGAGAGTTAATCCACAGATACACCACTGAAGGTATGAATATGAAGAAACATACGACAGGACGATTGCTGAAAGATTCACCATTCACGTGCTACTTGGGAAGGCCAGGTATGGCAGATATCCATTGTAAAATATTCAGTGTTGGCACAGGGATGTTTTCAATAGTAGCAGGTGGAGCTTAATATTTTACAATTTTTTCCCCACCAGATTGCGTAGTGTTTGCTTAATTTTTTTCTTGCTTCCATTGTTTCCAAATATTTTATAACAGACTCATTTCTCTGTTATGAAATACATAAATTAAAGAATTTTTCTTCAAGCTACATAATGGCGCTCGTTCCAATTATAAAAGTAATTGAAATGAAAGTGAGTGCAGCGCTGATATTTGGAACGACGTCAGCATAAAAATATTTCCTACAGAATTTTTGATAAATTGTTACACTAAATCAATTTTAGCGTGCTATTATTTTTAGTTATTTCTTCCCACATTAGGTCTGTTCCTTTACTTTTTAATCTAACGAATCTTTACGAACTCTTACGCATTTTACTCAATTGTCGGTCCTCAACTGGAAAAATTCGTAAAAGAGAGCGCCTTCGAGAAAACAAGACATTTCCCCTCTTACTAGTTTTTACTTAACAATTGCGTAAGAATTAAAACAACTGTCAGGCGCCTGAAAATTGACAGCTGATTTGAATTTTTTGTTCTATTTGTTCACTCCAATTTATGAGCTATCTGTCATTTTTCACATGTTACTACAAAAGCGGTGCTTAACTTTTGCGTAAGTTTCCCTCTCGGAGAGATAATTCATCCCCTCCACTGTCATTTTGTCAGTCTTTTCCATTTTTACTACAAAAGTAAAGGAACAGACCTGTGATCTCACTCTGTCTATCAAATATATGTCAAACGGATGAGCTGCGGCTATTACGTTTGACAGGTCCTCTTGTGTTTTCCCAAACTTGTGTTTTAGTTGTCTGAATCGTGGTAAGTTTTAACTTTTTGAAGTGTGGAAACTTTTCTAGGTTGTGGCGGTTCCAAAATCCAATTTTTCGTACAATTTTTTCACTGCGAAATGTCAATATGAACTTTCCACGTGAAGATTTCACTAAGCAGTACGCTGTTGTTCAAAAAGTGATTTGTAGGGGGCGTTACTTAAGCTATTTCACTTGGCTTTTATTGTCCCGCATTAAATTTTTGACATTTCGGCGTGAAAATTTCACTTTAAATTTCACAGCACTTTTTGGAGAGGAGTGCAAATTTCACTTCACTCGAACAGCGTACCAGCCTTTAGAATGTAATCGTGTATGTTGACGAAAACTTAATATTTAGATGTACCAATTAGGGGCTGTTTTTAAAAGAGCCTAAATTAGTACCTAGCCACAGCTTCAGTCACCTAAGCGTTGAAGTTTCTTGCGGGAAATCTCTTAATCCCGAAACTTGCGTAATTTAAAAGTCATCGAGGAACTTTGATAAAATGTGTGACGTTTTTACGAATTAAAATAATCTTACCAATAATTTAAAGCAGTGTTTCCTCACCTGAAATAAAAAAATAAAAAAAAGGATAAGTACACAACTTCAAGCAAATATTTTCTATAATCAAAGTTATGTCTTCTACTTAAAACAAGATTTAGTAGTGGATCAAAGTACTTATCAACATTTTAAAAATACACTGAAAGGTATTTATTTCACAGAAGATAAGTCTCGGGCTTTCAAAATATATGTAGCTTGCATTTTACACCTTTTTATAACCGAAAATATATTATTCCAGACAATTCCGCTTGGAATAGGAGTGAAAGAAAGTATTTCAGTACTTCCCCTGCACAACAGCAACACCTTGCTCGTAAATGGCTCATCTACATCCACAATCATGTAATGCCCAGAAGTCTGCTTGATGAGGAGCCTGCCATTGCCTTCTGTGTTATTATTTGCCTGTGTGAATCTGTGCACTACATCTTTCCTTACTACATTGTGGCAGTCCGAAAATGAGGTTGATCACCATCCGTCCGCGTCAGTCACAAGCGTATACTCGCAGATTACAGTAGAACGTCTATTCCCCGTACCCGTCTATTTGTGTGCCCTCAAGACATGCATTTTTACGGCCAAATCAAAAAAGGGGGGGCTAGAGAATTACTCGATTTTTCCGCCTTCCCCATTAAAAATACCTCCAAGCGTTGGTACATTCCATTTCGTGGTTACGAATTCACCATCAGCAAGAGGTGCAGGAAGAACCATGCGAAGGCCAAGCAAGGCGTTAACTTCATTTAAGTTACATTCTTGATGGGCAGCGGAACGTACTTTTTCATGTTGCGATAGCAGGGACTGCTATTTCGAGGAATTTAATATCCATGACCCTGCACAATGTACTCTCGCTAAAGTCGAAGAAAAACTAACGACCAACTTCAAAGCAAGGCATTCCATTCATATACAGATGCAGGGCGTATTTTAAGCCCGAAATCCTCGAGTAAGTTTGCAGTAGATTTGTGTGTGCGCCTGACAGAATGAAACTATCTGAGGAATGTTAATGTCAAATGACTTGTTGCCATTCATCTATGGAATCTATGTGAACTTCTCAGCTGCGGAAAGATGCTTAATAGATTGCGACAGAATAAAGGGTTTCATTCTTCGCATCCCACAGCTCGTGGAAACATCCTCGTATAAAAAGACTTGGTACAAAGGCGAAGTGATTTTTGTTTCTGTGATCTCGTTCTTGGCTGCGGCATGGCGAACAAAATATGTGCACACAGACATAGTTCGAAAATTAGGAGCGCCGGAGGAGGTGCACACCAGGAATCCTGTGTGCGACACAATCTTTAGCAGCGAATGTCGGCCCGCTTTGCTCTGGTTGCAACAAAACTCAGGGACCGAAGGGAGGGGTAATCAAGTTGTCGCCTTTGCCACAATCGACATGGAATTCCTGCGGCATTGTACGAGAAAGGGAACTCCTTTACATGCAGGTCTGTTGTGCCTAGCTCTAACAATGATGGCTAAATCGGTTCATCGGTCTTCTTTATCTATCTGGCTTGTAGGTGACGTGGATAATGATGCCTCTCCGCCGCTACATATACTTGGCATATATGCAAAGACATCTTCCAGTGGATGATTGCATTTTAATAGCCCCAGCCAGAGCTATATGTGGTGTAATGGAATCACTTTTGACGCTGAACGATTGCGATAATGATTTCTTTCTTTTGTCGGCAGGGGTTGTCTCTTGGACGAGGACGATGATGCATCATCCGGGCGCTAGAAGGGGAAAATTAATTGCATTTCCTCTTTTTGTTTGTTCTTGTTCTGGTTCTCATTGCTGCGGTCTCCAGTGTCTATTGAAACATTTAGAACAACACAAATGTGCACGTTAACATTATGGGTGTGTACAGGTGGAACGTGGAAAGTTTATTTCAATTTGTGGTATCGCGCGTTCGTGTCTATACGAATACGAGTAGTGCGGACTTGACGAACCGCATATAAATGGTCTCGAATTTGCTCGTACGGGGGTTTACACCGGGAATTTTGAGTAAAATCGTTTAAAATTCTCTCTAAAGGAGTTTTAATTAAAATTCAACGTCCCCCACAATGCATATGTTGCGCACGCCTCACACAATACACAAACTGTCGGTTACAAAGGTTTTGAAATATTTATATAGGATGGCCAGTTGATGGCCATCAGAGAAATTGTTTATCATTGGCTTTAGCTGTAGATGGGAAGAGCGAAGGTACTGCGAATGGTTTCCAGGAGGAATGTTCGGTAAGTGCATCCAGCTTTTGAATAGTGTTGCTACGGAAGTACCCATTAAGTCGAAAAATTGTTTATGGGGCCTGATACTTCAGTCGGTTCTACTATCTGATTAACTTACTGGCGGATTCATAACGTCAAGTGCAGAGGTATTTTGTGCAAGGGCACTTGACACGTTTTGAAGCCATCGGCGGGTATTCTATTTTCGATTACGTTCTGGTTCTGCAGTTATTTGATTAGTTTTTAGGGATAAGGGACATTAAACAAATATAGAACAGCCTACTAGGAATCCAAGCCGTTGCAGAATTAATAACGAATTTAACTGACGCAGAAGAAAATGTCGCTGCCGTGTGACATAAGACGTTTTTTGACAGTAATTAGTAAAACCGTTTTCAAGATATTGGAGTTAAAAAAGGGGGTTGGGAGGGTGGAGTCAAGTTTATATCCATTCACAATAATTTTGACTACTACAAAAAAAAAAACTGAAAAATAATTTTCGAAATATTCGAAAACCAATTGTGACAACGAATCTTTTCAAAAATCATGCGCTGTTAAGTATAAGATTTAAGACTCATTTTACGATGAATATGTACGTTGACTTTTGTCGACGAAATCGTACGAAATCTTTAGGAAAAAGACTAAATCGGACTGCTATTTTATCCCCGCGCAATATGCACAAATATCCCAAAAATTTGTTTTACTACTGGCATACGCCAACGTCATCGACATCATTAGGTCTGGGGTGACAGCACGTAACTTGATACAATCGAGTTCAGTCGATACAATCGAGCTCTGGCAGCACCTTATTTGTCTCGATCGATTATCCTAGATCGATTATCCTCGATCGAGACAAATAAGGTGCTGCCAGAGCTCGATTGTATCGACTGAACTCGATTGTATCAAGTTGCGATCTGCCACCCCTGTTCCCTTACTTTTTCGGCCAATTTCGGCAAAGTGTCATATATCAAGGAGCGGGGATATAATTCTCTCAGAAAAAGAGAATATAACCAAAAATTACAGCAACGAAAGTTTTTCATGACTTTTGTTAAAAACATGCGAGAATGAAAAAAATATTCAATAATAAACGTCAGTTGAAAAACACTTTGAATCAGTTTAATATTTATTTCTCTGGTCGGTTTATCAATTTTTAATTACAAATCTCAGCACTCAATAAACCAAACTGAAAGAACTAGACTAGGGGAAATGTTTTGTTCTCTCTTGGTGGCTCTCTTCTTCCCAACTTTTGCGTAAAAGAACAAAGTTTGACTAAATTTAATGTGTTCGAATTCCTTATCGATAAGAAACGGATCTATTGTCAGAACGCAACGAGCTGTCAGTCATGAGTTTGAAAGTTTAGTACGGAAGCGCCAAAAATGTTTAGTTGTGAATGAGGGCAAACAAAATATATACTGTCAACAAGAACGGACACACAACATCGATTAATTGCAAAGAACGTCACGAAAGATAGCTATAACTTGGAGGTAGTCATAGTCAGGTACTTTGTCTACCTCGACTCCGCTATTAACCCTAAAAATCACATAACAGCTGAAATCAAGAAAAGAATTTATCTTGCCAATCGATTTGGCCTATAACAAGGCCTTGACGAGCAAAATTGAAGAGACTCTATAAGAACTTTACTATCCAAGTCGTGTTTTATGGCGCAAAAGTTTGGACAAAACAAAATATGTAACTACAAAATTATGACAAATAATCTGCTCCTTTTAAGATTTTGGAAAATGTTTCCGGAAGAGCTACCCGTTTTACACATTACCGTCATGTTAAATAAATTGCATACATCAACGCAAACAAAATAGTTGATGAACTGACCACCTTGCCAATTACAAAGACAATACCTTCCCTAATTGGAAAATTTATCAATGCGCACCCAACTCAAGTACAATTTCCCCACAATTCCATCACAGTGGGAACACCATTTTACTTGGTACTAAAAACACGAACGCAATATTTTTATATCCTTTTCATCCCAGGTAGATGTAATAAATGTGCTTAATTTTAGGGCTCTTACAAGCACCAAGCCCAACTGTGCCAGGAGACAATACGATTAGCACGCTCTTTTGTGATCCTCTCCCTGACAAAATCCAAATCCTTGAAAGTGATAATAAGAATAACAATAAAATAAAAGCACACATAAAAAAAAATCACTTGAATTATGACGGCCGACATCCTGCTGGTGCAGTAATTCTTTTACTCATTGCTGTGTGTCCCTGCGTGTTGGGTTAACAAAAAAAAAAATTATGAACACCGCACAATATATTAAGGATGTAATAAATCATCCATTTAAAGTCTAACCGAGGCTGGGGGCCACTCCCAAACAGCGTCAAACAAGCTGACTTGAGCTTCATCCCACCGCCACAGCGTTAGACGTTGCGGCTAATTAAGTTTTATTTTTTATATTAATTTGGGATCCTGTTTCTTTTCACTGCTTCTTGTCCTTTGAACTTGCAACTTTAAAGTTAGTTTTTTTTACTTTACACATAGGCTTGTACCTTCTACAGCGGGCAGTGGGCGTCTTTAGGACGTTGCCACTTCATCACATTTACTGTGACAGGAAATGACTCATCTGCTTTAATTGCACTTGAAGAGGGTTTATGTCCCGAGCCTCGAGCGCTTTAAATTGTTTTCTGACTCACTCTAACCACAGGTGGGCCATGGCATTTTATCCATCAGTGTCCTGTTCGATCATTTAGTTAATGGGAATAGTTTATCCCTATGCTGTTTGTATGGGTGAAGATTGATGGACAACAAATAGTGAATTCAAACCGAGCGATACGACTTTGTTTTTATCCTTTTGTTGTGCAGATATTTTTAGATACAGCTTCGCCTTTCAGACAAAATTAGAACCCACGGTTGTTGTTGTTTGCAGACGTTTGAGTTATTTTCGAAATGGTGTCAAGGGCAGCAAAAGAGATTTCGGGATTGATTTGGTGATTGATGATCGATGTAGTCGATGTAGCCACTACGTATGACGCTAACGATTTGAATAGTCTCTTGGTGTTTATAAATTCAATAGATCCTGATTTATGGGAATGGAGTTCGGAGGTTGGTAGACTTAATTTGCGTGGGAGAAACGTTATGACTTGACGTAGTCTATCAGTTGCTCAATTCAGAACGTGGTGCTGAGAATGACACTTTGGTAATTAAATTGCAAGGAGTTGGTAAATCGATGAAATGGGTTCCTAAGCTAGGTTTTCCTTGCAAACATTTTTTTTTGGAAACATCCAGTCGGCTAACCATGACTGCGTTGAAAGGTTGAAAGGGTCTTGCAGGTTACTGAATATTTTCTAAGAGGTGTGGAGTTGAAAACGGCAAATTATTAATTTTCCTTAGCTTCACAAAGCGGCACCGGTGTTTGGCTTTATACATTGAATTGAAAATTACAGCACTACAGGCTTTAAGCATCGCGCACGCAAATATTACATGATTAGGAAAAGTTTTCACTTGCAAACAAAACGACTACCCACTGGATGAGCGCATGCAGCTGCTGCAAAATGAGAATCCCTGGTTCAGTGTACGAGTTATCTTCTTTTAAGTCCAAGAGTGAAGGGATAGTTTTCTTCATTATTCACCAGCCAAGAACGGATTACCACCGCTCCGCAATGGAACCCAGGGGATGAAGATAAATGCCTTAGGTGCGCGCTCTGTGGAGAATTAACCTTGTGCAAACTCTGTCTGAAACCAGTGCGGCTTATGAGTCTGCCGTAAGCCACTTTAATCCAAAGATCCCCGCCCCAACTCTTAGCCGGTACCAATTGAAAGCCAATTAACATATCTCCCCAGCGTGTACATGTGGGTAACATGGGTAATCATCTTCAAATTGCCGTTTGTTAATGATAAGACCAGGCGGGAGAGGGAAAAAAACTCAACTACATGCCACAGTTCTAATCCCAATACCCAAATGAACACTTAATGGCGTCTTTGGCCCACAAATTGCCTGGTAATTAAATCGTCGAACATGACCATCATCAACCGACACAGCCTTACATGGTGCTGGAGAGGATGGGGGTAGGTCGACAACCACCAACAGTCTCACATAGGTGCAATGGGTTGAGGGAAAATGAGGTCCGTCACCCGGGTCCATATATATAGATACATTGATTGCATTTCTCAATTACGTGTAATTAAAAATATATTTTATTATACAAGACACACGAAACACCCATCACCTTGCATTACATCAACGAATTCGATATTAATTGGGGCGTCATAAGCTCCCAATTCACACGAGACTTTTGTGTTCCAATTCGCATTGGTCGTATACGCCTTGGAGTCTCTTATTACACCTTTCGTCGGCGCTATTGTCCATCGCAGTCGAAATGAAACCCAATTACCGACACAACAAGTGTTTGCAGCGCTTAATCGAATTATGCTCATATGAAAATCGATACCACATGGGAGGAGTTCGGACAAATCGAAATCGGTGTAATCGGGCATTAGCCTATTGAGAATCGATACTGCACAATTGGAAGACGACGCGGCGTCGTCTTTCGTTGGGAAAAAGTGAAATTCCTAGAAAGTATCTACTACGGACACATACTGGGAAATATTTTACGAGCGCAATTTGTGCGAGTTTGTGTCACTTTGATGGAGTTTTAATTGAAGATCGTAGGAGGCATATACGCATAGAACCGACTTCTGTTGTTATGAAGTGAAATTATTCTTGTAAAGTTAGAAATTTATCTAATTAGGAAATCGTTCTCGTGGAGATTTATCTTGGAGATTGATTCATTTGGTTTCTATGCGGCTGGACTTTGTTGTTGTTGAACTTTCCCTCGAAGCTTGAAGCAAATAGGCGGCTCTATGGAGACCTTGACTGGAAACTGGGCCAGAGAGATGTAATAAAATTAAAATGGCCAACGGCATATAGTAGTACCTTATGTGCCTCTTTCTCGCAGTTAAAGCGCGATAGAATCAACAAGAATGATGCTTTCAATGGCCGAATGAAGGCTGGTTCGTTGAAAAGTAAACAGAGTCATTAACAACTATTATGAGGCACTTAACTTATTTCAAATAGGTGTATGATGTTTGCAAGCGATTAGCTGAATTGTGGGTGAAATTACTCAGTTGTTATGGGAGGTCCGCGCAAAAAATTGCTTTACACTCCTACCTTTCTATCTGCGAGTCTTTTGGGAGAACTATTGTCAAGCTTTTGTTGAGAATCTAATATTTCTGACACGGTTTACGTAGGTATGCAACTAAATTTGAATTCCCTTTCGTTTCGCACAAATATTTTCGAGAAGCAACATCCAAGAGGTGTAGCCGACCAGTCTAGTGAAGCATTTCGTGACTGAGTACTAAGATGGCAGTTCGTACATTTGGCTAACGAAGGAAAAAAGATGTTACCGACCAATGTAGTTTCTGTGTTCAGGGTGCATCTGGTGCAGACCAATCCAGTCGACTAAAGATATCTAAGTCATTGAAAAATTTCAACAACAACTTCTGTTATAAAAGCCAAATGCATGTCTTAAATGAACAAAGCAGCCACTGCTTTAAAGATGGTAAGTAAATAATAAATACTAGTACCGCCCGTGGTCGAAATTCGACCAATTTTGTCTGTAGATAAAGTAACGAAAGCCAACTTGTTTTTTACATAATTTATTACTTTCGATTAACTGCTAAGCATTTTGTATGGGAAATTCTTAACTTCATTTTACCAGTCTTAATGGCGACATATACCTACGAATTTTTGTTTCTGCACATCTATGGCACAGTATCTTTCGAATGATATAAGTTTTATTCTCCTCATTTCATGATAAATACTTAAAAAGTGCACGGAAACTTTTGATGTTTACTTATTAATATAATGATTAAATAATTTTCATGTAGGCGCAGTGCCGTAGTGTCAAAAACATTTTGCCGAAAAAAATATCGTTTAAATATTGTAGCACGTAAATAAAAAGAAGACATCCTATTAAAAAATAAGTTTAAGTCTGAGATGAGGGCTGAACTCCAAAACGTCAAAAAATGAGCATTACGATTGCATACTGCGATCATGCGATAATGTAATGTTGACGTTTTGGAATGAAATTTGATGAAAACACGCGTCAATTGATTGCTTGTTTTAAATAGCAAAAATATCCATGAAAGTGATAACAACGATAGCTTTAAACAAAAAAGTACTAAAAATGTACCATAAATAAAATGATTACAATTATTTAAATTATAACAATGAACTTTAATTATTTATTTATTCAAATAAAGTAAAAACTCGTTCATTTCCTCAACCCTTTGTTGGTTAAATTTTAGTCTGATGGCGTTTTCGATGTCGATTAATTGCTTGAAATAGCTAATTCCGGTATTTTTTCGGAATTCGGACTCAAGCTTTGTATAAATATGAGTCCATTTTTTGTTTCTACAAATTTAAAGAAATAAACCATGTAAATTCGAGGCCGTCGACACTTCCATTTTATTATGAACAAAAAACAATTTCATCGGAAAATTGACATTTGCATTGTAGGTATTCATGATGCGTTGTTTGCTTTAATTTGAGCAGTTGATTCATTTGCAATGAATTTTGAAATGGTATGAATTGCATCAATGTGATCTGTTTATGTTTTAGAACTCTTGACGTTGCAGTACTGCGGCAGTAATTGTAATGCGTTTCGGATTTCAGCCGAGATTTGATGGCATCTATTGATGACTGAAAGTTAGAATCAGTCGACGGGCAGTTTTTTGTATGAGTATTTGCGACGCGTGATAACTGAATAAATTTTATCTTAATTTATAAGAGATCTGTTTCTGATTCAATTATATATTATGTACATAAAATTATGACTGTCGAAAATACTTAGTATGCAAGTTGCATGCATGAACATCACTTTCACGTTTTACTGTTACCAATTTAAATTGTCACACTTTTCGAACAATATCTGTCAAATGACAAAGAATTTTCGCTGACAGAACAGCTGCAATCTTTCTTTCCATTTGGTATTTAATTATCAGAAAAATATATTCAGTAATTAGCCGAATTTCTGGTGAGTGAAGACAACTATGGTTAAAGTAAACGGGAAAGCGATTGACAGTTCCGAATCTAGCTTTGGAGCACATTGCGCTTGGGGCGGAGTCGTTTCACATCATCTTGTACTATGAACTTTCTTATAATAATAAAATAACTTGAAATTTGAATAACAACAGTCATTTAAATGCGTTTTATGCCCTCATCTTGAAAATAATTAAATCGATGTGACCCACCGCTTCACGTCATCACTAGTTTTAGTATCAAAGTGTTCGTGTACTAAAAATAAAAGCAAGACCGTTGTTGTAGATTCATTTTGTCAACCATCAATCCCAACAAGACTACCCATCTAACAACATGTCGTACGTTTCTTTCCTATGGTGGACTAAAGCCGTCCAAAAGGCCGTCATCGTAATGTATCAAAGAGCACAACTCAGGGAATCAACTCGAGCCCAACTAAACTACGTCTTGCGTCTTGCGGCGTCGTAATTATTTCATTAAATCTCCATTAGAAGCTTTAAAACTCATTTTGTGCTCTAATAGGCGCTCAAAGACCTCTGACAAAACAAAAAATTGTTCAACTTTTGTAGATAGATAGATAACACAAATTTCCATCAATGGGTATAGATTTCACTTCTTTACGGATCAAAAGCAACTGCAAAGTTGACATAAATACAGTTTTTCTTCCTTCCGTCGATCAGTTTTTTTATTTCTCGCGTCAATCCAAGTGCCTTGGCCACCTCGTTTAAACATAGATAATTATCCCCAGCCAGTGCTCTCGATTGTCTTAAGTGGAGGACTGGTTTATTGTTCAATAAAATAGATTTAAGCCGTCTTATTATCGGTATAATATTCTAAGTGCCTCTTAAATACTGACCGCTCTCATTTTCTTCCACTCCACTTTGGTTTTCATTTAATTTGAGGTTTTAAACATATAATCGAAAAATCCTAACCAATAATTACCAAAAACCGATGAAATGTTGTAACGTCTTGACAAGATGAATGCGGACGATGAAGTGAGACTATAGCTCGTTAAAATTCCCAAATGTCTTCATAAAACTAATGGAATTTCCATGTAGATATATTGGCCATTAGTTCTGGACAACGTTCCTTCTTAGTTTGATTGCATAAATCTTAATTGAAATATGAAACAAACCGATCTATGACTAGGTACATCAAAATTCGACTGGCATTATCGGACTACTTTTAGGCAGGCCCCTCGAAGACAATGGGCTGTATTTCAAGTGTTTTAAGGTGAACAGACTTTATGAGTACACTCATATCTACCCACGTAAGTGGTGAGTCTTTGGGACCAATGCGCATACATTAAATTGCTATCGGTTTGCCTTGACATTTATTTATTTTAACGCATGCACTCAGATTGGATATCAAGGTACTACCTGCGCCTGACCTGTGTACGCAATTCTGAAGAGATTGTTGTTCTCTGCTAACAATTAACAATCGATGGACTAAGTTCAAAGATTGAAATGATTTGTTATAATTGGCATGCCCTGTTGTCTGACAGTCCGATTCATGCTTGCAGCTTCTTTAACGTTTGCTTCTCTTGAACAAATGTGGGTTAGACTATAAACTGTTCGTTTCGACTACGCTACCCCTTAAGACGTTCCACTTCTGACAAACAAAAAAAAGGACATCCCAAAAACGTGCATCACCCTTTAGATCGCCCTTATCAGATATCATGTCAACGAAGCGAGTGTCGTCCTTTATCTCTATTTAGCACACGAGCCGCACGCAAAAGGAAACCGCGCTTCGCCTAGAATGTGTGTACAATCAGGAAACGCTGTTTCGCATTTAAATAGCCTTAAAGAGTCACTATATACGCATCCCACAACAAATCAAAAACATACGAGTAGGTACACATCGCCCTACATGTGCGCGTCGTTTACTCGCGCTGCTTGTTTAACTTGTTTTAAGTACCTAACATGTTAACTCAATAATTTATTCTATTTATCGCTGGTACATTTGCCGCCTCCTCGCCCAAACCCCTCATAGTTTTACACAATCTATGAAAAAGCCAGAAAGTCCTTAATCCAATTTGCTTCGGATATTTGCACTCAAACTTTGGGCTCCCTCTTCTTCCTCTCGCGGTGCAGGCAACCTGCCTCGCCCCTCGCCTAATTAAATATTAAAATGTTAATTTCATAAGGGATGATGACTTTTCCATTCCGTTCGCATTAGCTGATGCGTTTTGCCGGTGACTTGTGTTTGTGCGGCGCGCGGGTGCTGGAAATCTCACACAAATTCAAAGTTTTCCGTGTGAGACTTTACTTTCTATCTGGAACTTATGGAACTCATCGTTTTTTTTATATTATGACGTTTCACCCACTTTGGTATTAGATGAGTGATGATGTCGACCCGAGGAAAGTGCGAAAAAGCCCCAAAGAAAGAACAAACTAAAAGTCCTCTGCATATTATTCATCCGCTCGTCCTTATTTCGGACGCCCATTACTGGTAACACACAGGCGATGAATGGCCGAAGAGGTATAACGAATTTCTCAGGATTCGGTGCGAAAGAAACAAGTGTCGGCAACTTGAGCGCATTCATTCAAGGAGCAGTCGTCTTGTACGTCACATAGGTACAGCAATTTAGTTCAAGGAAGTCCACGATGCCATGGAGAAGAGAGACGATTTTTCAGGTGTATGCCGAGAGGAACTCATTTGTTCAGTTTTACGAATGGCGGCTACGCTAGATTCGTGACTTCCAGACCGGCACATAAATCAAGGACACTCCGAAACAGTCCCTGCAGCACTCAATGAGTATTAAAAATAGAGAAACTCAAACAAAAACATGGTAAAACGTTTTTTTCCCCTCCACCGCCAATGTCCTTGTCGATTATTTGCATTTTTTAATTTTTTAACACCACGCGTGAGGGGACGTCACACATAAAAACGAAATAAAAATTCTCCAAACTAATGACAATCGTTGACCCTTGTCAGCCGGCAGATATCATAAGCGCAATATGCACGCGGGGGAGTCATTATAATATGAAAATAATCTTTTATGACTCTACCCCGACTAGGATGCTCGGCGTATCCTTCAAACGAATCAGAACAGAATCAACAGCAGAATCATCCCCTCGGCAGATTAAAGACACGACTTAATTCAAAAAGACACGCGAACGAGCACGATTTCATTACAATGAAACGCTGGCGATAGATAAACGAACGACAAGGCAAAGCAACAGCATCGACAAACAAATTATAAAAAACGTGACATAATCTTGTTGTCAAACCCTGTTGTACAATAATTATGATATTACGCTGCTCTATTCAGGTCCGCTTTTTTTTTTGCGCCATGTTTGCATGACGAGTCAGTTTTTTTTTGTGTTTTTTCTTTCCAGGACACACGGGGTGAATTTCTAAGGATTCGTTTTAGAAACATTGAAAGTGCACGCAGTAGCGACAGGTTGCAGGTCGTAAAATGTGAACCGTATCTGTGTGGCTGGAGTACCTGTACACTTGTTCGTATGAGGGTCATATCCGGTCGTACAGAGAGGGGGCGAAGGAAGTCCTCGCTTTTACGGTTTAGTTGGAACATGTCACTGCGGCGGCGAGGGCCGGAAACATGATTATGTGTTTCTTTTACTATTTTTAATGTGTTTTGGTTAATATAATTTATTTACTGCTTTTGTGCAGAGTGCATGTGCTTCTATTTGCTGGTCGGGTGAGCATTTGCTACCACTAATTAGGGAACACAAACCGAAACCGATTAAGGGGCGACATCGTGTACGGTGGTTCAAGTTTGAAAGAGCTTTCTTCAATGCGAAAAGGACTGCTTTGTAAAAGTGGCAATTCACGTTTGGAATAGTAGTCCAAGGCTGGTGCTTGGGTCGACCATGACAAGTCACTTATGGACCTATGTATGTGTACTTTTGTGGTCACATTGCGGACATGATGTGTAAACCAATTTCCGTTTTGGTTAAAAATTCGGTTTGTCATTGCTTGTCATTTCTTCAATGGAATCGCTTGTAATGCTCCTAAACGTGTGCGATGAGTGATTTGATTTGCAACCTTTGTCATTGCGGTAGTTAGTAAGGTGCTTAAGAGATGGACAAATTATAAAACTGCGGAAATGTGGTGATTTCGCAACACTCTTGGACAATAATGAGCACTATCGGGCCTAGTTTCTTCAACAAAAAATTTATTAAACGTGCATCCCTATCTCTATCGCTTCTCTATCTTCTCTTCTCTTCTTCTCTTCTCTATCTCTACATATACTAAAACTGTAGAATAAAAAATGCCTGACCGCGCATCACGCAGAAACTAACGGACGGATTTTGATGAAATTTGGCATTGTGATTGCTTAAGTTCTGGGTCGTGCTTTAGGATACTTTTTAACTTGTTTTTTTTTACAAAATAGTAAAAAAAAAACATATATATGTGAGGAAAATTCTGTTTATGCAGACCTAGCCCAGTAATGGCTTATCGGATTGAAAAATTAAAAAAATAGGTGAATTTAGTAAGTTTTCTCCTGAATCATTTGAGATATAAAACAGCCCACTGCGTTGTCCTGAAGCTGAGCAATGTTCAAAACAATTATTCAAAACATCGCCCACAATTTTCCATTATTGGATACCACTGCCAGTAGTCATGCAGCAGTGAGTATCGTTGCAGTAGTATGTGTGTGATTATTATGTGCGCGCTCTAACGTGATCATTTGCACTTCAATTGGCAGTTCAGCGAACACATTCAGGTTGAACACATTTTCAGGCGGTGTTTATTGGGAAAAGTTTGTAAATGGGCTGGTGGGGTTCGTGTGTCGTGTTGTTTCATTCGGTTGCTTCCTTTTCGTCTACATTTGAGGTGGTTAATGGGGAAATGATAGAAATTTGCGTAAATCTTTTTTGTGTAGACTTTTTAGTAGGAATTTAAATTATGTTTTTAGTGTCTTTGTTTTTTGCTTTATATTGCTTTCAGAAAGGTCCAGGGGAAGGAACATATTTATAAAAAAATGTTCGATGTAGTTCGATGGAAATACTTTTTGTCTTAAAAGTGGCAGGCGGGTGAAGCAAGGCGAGCACGAGACAGCTTATATACAATATAATTGTTTCTATGTGGAGCAGGATTTGTTATTGCATCACGTTAAAACCACCCACCCAATCCGTATGTATTTCTTAGACGTAATAAAGGGCTTAATGGAGTAGCATTTAGAATTGATTTCATCGCTAACGGCCGACTCATTTGTAAACTAGAGAAACTTAAAGTGGAGACTTTTTTGTTAGAAGAGGGCAGACTTTATAATGGTTGATAAGTTATTGACGAATAGGCAAAAATACTCTTGAAACAAACAGCTTTCGAAATATGTATAGCCTTTCCGCTAATTCGTAGACTATATCTTCCCATCTCGGAACAAGCTATGCCTTGATGTGTTGTTGTTGAGAGAACAATAACTTTAGCTATAGTATTAGACGATATGCTGAATCAGCATACGTACACTGAAAAATGTGTCCCAATCACAACATATCGTGTAACAGCGAAATTTCTTTCATCATGTATGCTAAAAGGTTGTGTTTCTATTATCCTGATTTTTGTTGTTAGAAGCAAAATGGCATATCCCTTCGCTCAGCTACACAGTTTTGTTCAGAAGAATATGTCACTGTAAACTGCTGCTAAATTCGTCTACTATTAAAATAATTTTATAAGATTTTGAGAGTTGTATGTATTCACTTCAAGCAAACTATCTAGTTAACCTCATAAACTAACGCTAAAACTCATCCATATTCCAGGCTAAAGTTCTTGCTATTAACCATTGCACTAGAATAAATCTAAGTCACGTGGAAAAAACATATTTATCTTGTCTGCTCTCAAAGATCTTGAAGCTCTTACTGGAAACATACATGGGCATTTAGGAACTTGCTAGGAAAAATCTTTTTATTCTTCACTGGATCCCAGTCCACAGAGATTTTTGATGAAAAACTTAAACTCTCCTGTGGTGTCAGCAAACGGCTTTTTAAAAACCGTGATATGAACCGGGCTCGCAACGAATCCAATGAAGTCTTGCTTACAACCTGGGCAGAACTGCAACAAAAAATGCATTCTCCAATTTTACCCCAGGAAATCTAGCTTCCGGAAAAAAAATTACCCGAGAATCAAAACAGGAGTAGGTATTCAGTGGCCGTCTTCACCGCATTGCCTGACAAATCCTCTCTTCTCATGCTCACGGAATGTCCAGCCCTCTCTTGTTTCAGGAAATCATCACATTGGCAAACCTTGCCGAAATTCTCACAGAGAAGATAAGAATTATAAGGATCCAAGGCATCCTAATGATTCACAGGAGTTCGATTGTGTAAAAAAAAAACACAAAAAAGAAGAAACGAGCAAATAATAGCTAAATCAAAGGGAGATTGGTCGCACGAAGACCTCGTAAAACTTATACAAGCCATCGAACAGTTCCTCACGTTATGAGATATATCAGATACAAAATATAAATTGCCCAAAACGCTCATGTGGAAGGAAATATCAGAGAGTTTTGGACAATTTTGGTGGATTGTAAGGCAAAGTGGACTAATCTGCGGATCTCATTTAAAACAAAATTGGCACCAGTTAATCTGGCCAAGCCACCAACAAATCAAATGAGCCTGTTTAGAAGTATTTCAAGCAAATTTTTTTTTAAGAAGATAGCGATAAAATGAATCGCAGAAAATCCATAAATACAACACGCGATCTGTAAATTTTTCCAGCATATAACTATTATTTCGAAATACTTGGGTTTGAATTAAAGCTATTTCGAACTACACTATACTAATTCACCATTAAATTCCTTTCAGTGATTGAACAGGTGAACAGTCAGTAACAGTCATGTCCTCGTTTACACCCCTCTTGAAGAGACTTTTATTATTTTTAACCTTGGCGGGAAGGATACCTGCTCTTCGATTCGCCGTCTAAGCGACTACTTAAGCGAAAATAACTGCGCCATCAATTATTGACTACAACAGAGAGGTTGACATCCGTAACACATTCTTGTTGATGTTTAAAAAAATTCTGTCTATCTCTCAAATCCAAATATTTTCAAATGCATGCCCTAATTTTTCAAAAATAGTTCCATGCGAAGGAGTGAGTTTTTATTGGCAAAACTATTTACGGTCAAGGCCATGCCTTTCATAAAGAAGACCTAAACGTTCCTTTCAGTCTGTCTGCGAATAAAATATTAGCGTGTCCTACAAAATTCCCCTTATGTTAAAGTTATAATTTGTACAAGATTATTAATCATTCACCGAAAACAAAAAGCCAAACAAAGTTAAGTTTAAAATTACATATATCTACACTGACGTCCACTATCCCTACAAAACAAATTTTCCATTTCGAATCGAAACAATAATTCAAGGAAAAAAAACGTCCTGATAAGTGCAACAAAACTTGCCCCATTAGAAGTTTTGCTCTAGACTAAAATTAAATTAATGCCAGCAAAAGGGCATTAGGTTAAATGTTGCCGTTCCTCTTGCTATCGCATTCTGACTACCGACTACCCCCGCATAAACAAGCTGAGGTAAATTACTTAAATTGAATGCACTTCATGTGTCATGTAGACTGTATCCTATACAAGAAGGAAACTGTGCAATTACTTCCATAATTCTTGAAAGTTTGAATGTAATAGATCAAGAGTTGCCATAAGTATACATATTTCGATGGCAGAGCAAGATATCCATGTGCACTTGTGTGTCAGATTGGATTTTTGTCAGAAACTAAAAAGTGTTTTGAAGTTTGGTATTTCTTAAAGTTGTCTGTTCTTTAAGTGGGTGGACGGTTGTGGGTATAGTCTCAACGGACGGGTCCAATTATTTAAAGGACATGTCGGCCTTAAGCAACGTGTTATTTACTCTAGGTCACACTTTTATCGTGAAAACTTCTCCGAGTGTTATAAAATAAATGCGATTAAAAACTTTTAGTTCGAGAGGTATCTACATTTTCTATGCCGAATGGCAGTGTATTTGAGTTGAAATTCAAATGGAAGCCTTCAAGCTATCTTTCCAAATAGGACATTTTATTCAGTTAAAGAATTTCTCTTCAACGAATTTGTTTCGATGGTCCTCATAAAGTTCGCCAAATCAACTAATAAGTACGTGATGACCAGTGCGGAAAATGACACGAACGACTTTCGTTTGAGCCGTTTTGGTAGGGTTAAGAGTAGCCACACGACATCTGTCAAAATGCTGTTTGGAATTTAATACCAAAAGTGCCTTCGTAAATGTATAACGTGAAACAAATTATGTACCTAATAGCAACTCATTCCAATTACAAATGTTAGACTCACTTCAGATAGCCCTTTCCATTTCCTTAAAAATGTGTCACAAATGGTGTTTGATGGAAAACGGAAATAGAAAATAATTTTTAATGGTCTCTTTTTAGATGGTAAAATGAAAGGCCTGTAGAAATGCTTCGTTTGAGATTCGTTAAGAGAAATGGAATATTGGTTTGGCGCTTTAGGCAAGTCGCACTTCGCACAAACGCTGCCTTTTACATGGGCCCAATGGCATCAAAGGGACCGCCTGCAGTGTCTAATATGTTTAGCACATTACACATAAATGTATATTAACTATACATCGAATGAATATCAATTCGATTTGAAGTGCCTACTGAGAATTCGCCGCAAGGTGTTTACTGTTACAAGAAGCACATTTAAAAAAATGAAATAAAAGTATAATTGAAATGAAAGGTACCGCTTTGAGACTTAATTCAAATCAGTAATATGTTTTTCAACACAGCACTTGCCACAAATATACACCTCATACATATTAGGACTGTTCCTTTACTTTTGTAGTAAAAATGGAAAAGACTGTCAAAATTACAGTGGAAGGGATGAATTCACTCTCAGAGAGGGAAACTTACGCAAAAGTTAAAGAACGCTTTTGTAGCAACCTGTGAAAAATGACAGATAGTTCATAAATTTGAGTGAACAAATGGAACAACAAATTCAAATCAGCTGTCAATTTTTAAGCGACTGACAGTTGTTTCAATTTGTACACAAAGAAATTGGGGACGTTCGGATACGTAGTTTGTATAAAACGTCAACTAGATTTGTCGGGACTAGGTATCCGTACGCCTTAACTAAGTAAGTTTAGTTGTTGTTGTAAACGCGTGGTTTATTTTTGAATTTTGACACTTTAAAATGTCAACTGAGTACGCAGGCAGGATTTCTTGACTAGATTTGTCGGCTACCCCTCCATAAACGTCAACTGCAAAAACTAATGACGAGACCAATCTGGGCCAATGAAAACTCAAACACATCTAGTCAGTCAGTTGTCAGACTTACTAAACTAGGTATCCGAACGTCCTCATTTGTTGAGTAAAAACTAGTAAGAGGGGAAATATCTAGCTCTATCGAAGCCTCTCTCTTTTACGAATTTTTCGAGTTGAGGTTTGAGGAACGACAGTTGAGTAAAATGCGTAAGAATTCGTAAAAATTCGTAAGATTTAAAAGTAAAGGAACAGACCTATTACTATAGTGATTCTGCAACAAACTGATTTCCTATATTTGAACTTTTAATTAAATTCAATGTAACTCTAGCTGGGTCCCTGAACACAGTGACAAAACCGGCAATGAGATGGCTGCCGAGCTGGCGCAAAAGGGGTCCGCAATGAACCATGACAGAGCGATACAGTCGATCAAGCCTCCACTCTGTAATCTCAGGGAACGAGTGGAGAACAAGATTTGTATGAAAACTAATAACAGATGGAAATAAATAACTACCTGCGAAGTAGTTCGAAAACTTTGGCCAGAGTATGACAGAAGCCGAACCATCAAACTGCTACAGTTTGACAGGCCATCGCTGTCTGTGCTGGTAGGAGCCGTAACGGGTCATACTTTCCTAAGAAACCACATGATGAAACTAAATCTCAAAGATGACGATATTATATAGAGGCTGTGGAGACGAAGAGGTCACTGTCCGAGCCTCTGTCACCTGAGGAATAGAACTCTTGGAAGCTATCACTTCCATTACAAGAACTTTCTGATCATTCACTCACTCTCTAAACTTTAAATGTTTTTAAGGACAGCAGGATGGCTGGAAGACGTCGAGTAACTACAAGGAGGAGAAACAAGAGCTAACCATTTTAACGTCAACGCTTAACCCCCCAACAAGGGTATCAGGATGGGTCCATAACGATCTTAGTGTATTATGGTAGGGCTTACCCTACTCCGCCAACCCGTAAACCTAACCTAACTATAGCGCAATGAAAACAATATTGAACCATATCTCATTTATTCATTCATTTTCCACTGCGCCACCTCTCGCGAACGTCTGACAAACATCCGAGAGTAAAACTGTCATGAAAGAGCTTCTCAAAAAAGCGTAAAATTGTAGATCCCTTCCATTCATCCACAACGAATGGTTGTGAGAAGCTAGACCAACAGCCCCACAGACCTGTCGCGCCAAAATATTTATTTTATTTATTTATTTATCTCGTTCAACTGCTTTAGGTCAAATTCGTGCATCTTCATACCTCCGTGGAACACAATCTATTGGAGAGGATCGCCGATGTTTATTTACACACAAATTTTGTTCAACTTTATGCAATTTTGACGCACTTAGGTACAAAAAATTGTTTGACAGCTGGACTGATGTTCGATTTCAACTCCTTTCACTTAGAATTCTCAGGAAGGAGTCTGTGTTTGCCGGCAGTTCATCTGAGAATCCCAGGCGATATCTGCATGTTTTTTATGAAATGATTGACGTTTCGGCGAATTTCTATGAAATAATTGCCAGCGACTTGCCAACTATCACGCGGAAGAACAAAAAGCGAGCGTTTCGAATGTGTCATTATGCATAAGGTAAGTTTATGAAAACTTTCTGTGAACCGATACGCAATTTTAAGAGGTTCGATTGAAGATTGATATTTTTCTTTTTTTCTTTTTTCTTTAATATATTTTTATTTATAAGAACTGCTCCTAGGTTACACAAATAGATTTCTATTAATGTAATTTCACTATATAGGTACTACTTAATGATACCAAATTCATGCTCATGAGAGTTTGAATTTTATGGAATCAGCGACGATTGCAGTATTTTGCGCAACTTTTAACAAAAGAGCCCAAATATTTATCAGGTTTTCGCAAGAGTTGGTGGCAGTGGAAGCATCTTTACTTATTTTGTTTACTTTTCGCAAGATCAAACCTCCCTCGGACTTACTCGTTCCAATTTATAAAACACGTTTAATATTTGACTTGTAAATTAGCATAAATATGCAGGTAAACCTAAACAAAATTAACCTCACTTGCATCAAGACTTTTTTGAGTAAATAAAAAGAATGAGTTAGTCGGTAGGTACCTATTTCGAGTTTCACATTGAACAGGCTCGTAACCATAACGCAATCGTAATTGTGGGAATAGCAAAGGTCAAGGACACATTCAATATTTGATTTCGAGCATCAAATCAATAAATCTGTTGTCTTAACTTCTCAAGAAGGCACAAGCATCAACGCATAAGATTACGCACTCTCCAAATAACTTCCTACCAACCTACACAATTCATAATAAACAAATAGAATTAAATATTCATCTCAGCGAAAGAAGACGGCTACGGTGGGTATATGAATAAACAGTAGTTTTAGGTTATTTCATCTCCAACTTTTATAATTAGTATTTCTGCAAAGCAATTCCACATGAACGTATTTATAACCGAATTTCTGTAAATAATTGTAGGTCAGCAGATTTTTATTGTACAGCGTACAGCAACTTTACGACCGGAACGAAGGGTACTCCCCCATCTTTGGAATTGGATTTTTTTTTCGAGCCTATACAGTAGGTATACAACTCCGCCCCCTTCCCGATATTGTATAGTTACCTACTCAAGTACTGTAAGAGAAGATATAAAAATCTCCGTAAGTATCTCATGATTTAATATGTAAAATAGATCTAACAGCGCCAAAAGGCAATAAAAGCGTCAACGCAAAGTTAAATTTAATTAGCTTCCCAAGATTGGAAAAAGAGCAATTCCCCCTCATAAATTCGAACTCTCTTCTTCATCGTCTAATACTACATTTTTTTATATTTTGCGGAAACGGAAGAAAAATGTGATTCCGTTTCGAAGACAGATACACAAACACATATAGAGGCCATCCCGAAAGTGATTAATTCCGGAAGAGATACGACGAGAAACGACACCCTGACACCATTTCTGTATATTGTTTGATTTCGGCTGTTGGCTCCAGACCAAAACAAAAACAAGAACATGAGCTGTCCCAAACAGGAAAGTCGAAAACTTATTTTTTGTCACGACAATCACCAGCACAGAACGACAGAATCTCCAGCCGAAGCAGAAGACAGTGAATGACCTCTCATGGCATCACTTTTTAAGCCCACCTCTCATCTTTACCTCTTTCTCGACAAAAAAAAGAATTGGATGAATGGGTGATGATAAACAGAGCAACACCCAACACCACTTCCAAGAAAATAAAACAATTCAAGTCTTAAATGAGTACCAAATATATAAAAAAAGAAATGTAACTAATGTACACACCTTGCCCAAGCCCAGGGTGATCCGTGCTCCCTCGTTCCACAAAGATTAAGCGATAAACAGTTTTTTTTGTTCGTTCGTTTTTGGCGGTATTTTCTTGTCGTATCCTTGGCGATTTGTTGACACCTGTTCGTTGCACTTTTTGAATTAAAAAAAAAATAACCGAACTCCCGACAATTAGAACGCAACTGTTAGGCGACAAGCCACAAAAAAAACACACACACAAACAGAATACGGGTACTCGAAAATAATTAAAATTTAACGGATACAACAAAAGTGAAAAATAAAATATGTTTTTAACAACAAATTTACATTTTCAATTCGGATGGAGATTTCACTAAAAATTCAATCGCGGGGTCGGTCGGCAGCAGTAACAGCTCATCGTCGCGCACCAAAGACTATAGTAAGCTCTCGTGGTTCTAGATACTATATTTCCTATATTCTTCCCTCTAATTAATCGGAAATCGAAACACACATCTTTGAGAGACACGAGCGTACAGTGTTAAACCAAGGAGAACGAGTAAATTAACCAATGCCCGGTGTGTGGATAGAGTGTAGAAAGGAAAATAATTCTAAATCTAATTCTAAGTCGAAAAGAAACACACTTGAAGACGATAACGAATAACGCAAACACAACACAATACAACGAATATAATGCAAAGAATAGCAGCAGAGCCCAACCACCATGTACGATGTGGCACGTTGGAACCTTTACAGGTGACTAAATCGTCTGAGATATTTCACCGGAATCATTCGCTGCTTTCGGATGGATTCGTCGGTTGGTGCTGGACTGCTGCTGCTTCTGGTGGATGATGATGGTTCACGTTCAAGTCAGCTCAGCACAGAGTCAGAAGAATCCAACGAAAGAGAGGAGCAAACACACAAAGCATAGATACTTTCCAATCTACTGCTGCAAAAGAGTGGAGACTTTTTGTTAGCATTAGATGAGGCATTAGATGAGGCATTAGATTCGGAGAGTGCTGCATTTAGAAGCCGGTTTGGAGTTTTGTGGAACAAACTTAATCTAATGCAGCCTGTTGCTCTCGATATGGAGTTCCAACAGAAGCATAATAGTTGCAGGTATAGTAAACTGGATTGTACAGTTGCGTAGATACACTGTGGAGGGTGGATGCTTCAGCGTGGAGTGGTGTCTTTCATGGCTATTACCGCAACTTGAATAATTTTATACATCTCGATTGGCCAAGAGAAACATCATTAATGCTGACTGCTGAGGTGAGGCTGACTCTGAGGAATGCCAATTGATTCCAGTCTACACACGAGCTAATCGCTTGAGGTGTAAGGCAATTTGGTTTGTTTACAATTTATTGCAAGGGGAGTGCAATGTGGGTACAAGCTTAGTGTTGCCACTTTGATTCAGTACTAGTACCCCCCGTGGAAATTCGACCAATTGTCTTTAGATAAAGTAACGAAAGCCAACTTGTTTTTTACATAATTTATTTATTATTTATTTTAATTTATTTATATGCTAAATCTTAATTCATATACCTTTCCGCTATGAAAAAAAAAATGGAAAAGGGCAAAACATTAATGTTTGTTTCTATAGTAACACCTCGCAGATAACCCTGCAATGCCCCTGAAATAAGATTTTATGATTACTTTTAGGGGTAATTAAATTGCATACCCTTAAAGGGTTATGAGACTCAAACAGGTTCTAATCTAAGATTATTAAATTCGTTACTATGGAAACATGACGGCGACAAATTGAATGGCAACAAAATGCTTTCGATTAACTGCTAAGCATTTTGTATGGGAAATTCTTAACTTCATTTTACCAGTCTTAATGGCGACATATACCTACGATTTTTTGTTTCTGCACATCTATGGCACAGTACCTTTCGAATGATATAAGTTTCATTCTCCTCATTTCATGATAAATACTTAAAAAGTGTACGGAAACTTTTGATGTTTACATATTAATATAATGATTGAAAGTATGAGTACAATTTTTTACCATCGAGTTTGTGTCTGCATCGCAGCAGGCTTTGTACCTATATGGGCCATTTTTTTAGTCAAAAATATTTGAAATAAACTCAACTGAGGGCGGCCGTAGACCAATATCTTGGAAGGTAAGGCATGAGGCTTCTTATCTATATATATAAAAATGGATCTTGGTTTGTTCGGATGCTTAAAACTCGAGAACGGCTCAACCGATTTGAATGATCTTTGTTTTGTTTTGTTTGTCTTACATCAGCGATTGTTTAGAAGAAAAGAAAAGTTGGAAAATTCTCAACAGGTGGCGTTGTAGGCACACATTACATTTTTCATGGGAAACGCACTTTGAAAAAAGAAAATTAAACTGGATAGAAATCGAGTAGTGACACTTCAAATATAGAAAAAAAATATTTTCAAAATCACAGTTTGTTGATCTTTTGTGATAGAAACACTTTACTGCTAAGTGCGAGAGAATCAACAGGTGGCGCTGTGGTCGATCTTCAGAGCCGCTCAACCGATTTCAATAAAACTTTGTGAATGCGCATGGTTGGTTCCAACTTGAAAGATAGTATAGTTTTGGGCCCTAATGGAAACAAAGTGCAATCAAAAACAATACAAATAGAAAACCTTGGATTAAAAATAAATAAATAAATATTTTTGCGCGACAGGTCTGTGGACCCAAGGCCTAGCTTCTCACAACCATTCGTTTTGTGTGGGTTTTCAATTTTTGGGACGAATGGAAGGGATCTAGAGCTTTACGCCGAGTCCAAACGGCTCTTTCATGACAGTTTTACTCTCGGATGTTTGTCAGACGTTCGCGAGAGGTGGCGCAGTGGAAAAAACCTTAAGATATAATTTGGTTCTTTCGTTAACAAAGCCATTTGCAAAAAATAATCGGGATATGGCACTTGCCATATAGGTAACAAAATAATTAATAACTATAGGTATCTGGACATTTATGAAGCCTTGAATTTTTGTAAATGGTGTTCAACACAATGGGGCAGTAATCAAAAAGGGCGCTCTTGCACCTCCGTTAAAAAACGACTCTGCGAATTGTGGCGGGACTTAATACGAAAGGCACGGGCAGCGCCGTGGGAGTACAGCTAGTTTTTTATATAAATCATAAATATATATAAATCATTTTAACAAATAGGCAAACTAGATCCTTAAAAAAAACAGTTCACTTTGGTACACAGGGTCCTATAAGTGCCGGCGAGCCTTTTCCTATAGTGAAATAAAGAATGTGACATTCAGAAAACTAATTATCTTAAGCCGACTAAATTATTTGTTTTGCACTCTCGTGGTGGAATACCCATTAGCCCACATTTTATAAACTCTAAAGAAGATTCTATCAGCCCTTTACTCTTCCAAGCTTCAGAAGTAATATCTGCAAAAGTGGGAACATTGAACCCAGTATCCCACCCACAACCTCATTCTACGATTTGTGTTTTCACATTTCCTGCATTCTCTCAGGTTCCAGCTGATTCCGTGTTAACACGCAGTCGTATTGGAAAACTTGGAAAGCAATCATTCTGATGCACTCGAAGAGGTTAAAAACACGTGTTTCAGTGGGTTGCTGCAACAATGCAACTTGCGCGCCTTTCTTTGCCTCCTGCCGACTGTTTGGCATCAATTGAATCGCCACAACATACCCCACACAACCCCCCTCTATCACTCGCTCGTTGGTCAGGATCAGGACATTTGGAATGTTTAGAATAGAATACCACGTGATGATGTTATTGTTTTCATTGCAATGCGACGAGGTCCTTGAAACGCTCGACTGGAAGCACAGTCCTCTTTTGTGTTTTGTGTACCTTACATGGAGAAATTTATATCAAAGAATGGGAGAGTATTGTTCCTTATGCGCTGTTGTTTGTAGTTGCTGTGTGTTTTACCAGGAACAGTGTTTCAGTTTATTTTTATGAATTAAGCTTAAGCGATTGAAAATTGAATATTATTACTGAAATGGAGTGGGAGTGGGGGTGAGGGTGTTTGCCGAGAGTGGTTGGTGTAAAATCGAGGACGGTGTATTTTTTAAGTGTTGGTACATTTAACATAAAAAAAATATGTTAAATTAAGTAATGGCGTCATTTGTTATATATCTCGTCATGCGATATGACATGTGACAGGCGCAATTTGAGAAATAAAATCCAGATGACTGGCATCATTTTTTTTTTGAAGGCAGTGAATTATTCAGCACGCATTTTGGTTTCAACTTTACGCCCGCTCAAGGAGTAAATAGGAACAGCCCGAGCAACATTCGTTCTATTTGTTTACGATTTTTCTAGATGATTTTTCAATGCTAAACAATTTCAAAATATGATAAATGTAGGTACACACTGTAAACTAAAGTTTTTTGGGACGTTTAAGTAGGTATCTAGTTTAGTAAGTCTGACAGCTGACTGACTTGATCTAGATCTCATTTTTGATTGGCCTAGATCGGTCACATATGGGCAGCTGTGTCAGTTGACGTTTATGGAGGGGTAGCCGACAAATCTAGTCAAGAAATTCGTGACTGAGTACCTACTAATTTGACAGTTCGCATATGTGGCTGTCGTAGGAAAAGTGACGTTCCCGACCAATCTAGTTTTTGCGTTCAGGTTACATCTACTACAGACCAATCCAGTCGACTTAAGATAACTAAGTTTTTGAATGTGCCCATTCCCAATGCAACTGAAGACAGAAAGGACAATTTTGACAATCAACTTGGGAGTTATCTGCTTAAGTTTCACTGAACTAAAGTGGTTATTCTTGCATTTCTGTCACTATAGCTTAGACCCACATACCTAATTCTATTTTGGTTGGGTTGACCCTTAAGCCCAGGTCCACCCCGGACTGTAGCGCCACCTTAAGTGACCCTTAAATGGTATAAAAAAAAATTTCTAGTCACTTCTGTCTGTCTATAGATGACAGTTCACATATATAGCACACTCTCCCTAGCTTCTCACAATTATTCGGTATAGGGTGAGTTTTATTTTTGCCACTACTGGAAGGGACCTGCCAACATTCAGTCTTTAATTTGTGTCATAAACATCATCGGAGGCATCATCTGTTATCGGTTTCATTGCGCGCGGAACTTTTCCGCAAATGCAGGCATTTTCATCCATCACAAAATGCTTCCTCTCCCGATAAAACCCCAGACTTCTTGTTCGAATCTAATTAGCAAATACCTCGAATCCCTGCTCTGCTCTCTATCGATCGGGCAGATTCTCCTATCCCAGACCTAGACCCATAAATTGCCATCCTTATGTGTGCAGTGCCAAATAAATTCGCTCGTCATAAAAATGTTGCCATTTACTCGTGTCATACATCGCGTCGCACGTCGCACCTCTGAATCGGAAAGAGTGCTGCGGGATGAGCTCGATGGTTAGCAAATTGCGTGACACGTCGCTTGTTATCCTCCGTGAATCAATCTTCGCCGGGGCAGGATGTGCTTGTGTGTACCTAGGTACATATTGCGGCGATGTGTGCTGTTTGCTGTAGGTTAAGAGATTTTGATTGATGGCATCATGAGGAATTGTGCGGTTTAGATAATTGGCTGTGCAGCATTAGACGCAGTTTCGCAGAATATAAAAAATGTGAACCACCAATTTACCAGCAAGTAGGGTGACATTAATTTCAAGGTATTGTCAGTGATGTGGTACCAAGTGGACTGGATTGAGGTGTTCATTTGCGATACCACCAATTGACCAATTGCGGTGCGCTTGTTAACGACGAAGGTCGTTCCAACGGTCGACGACCGAAGAAACATGAAAGTACCTAGGTACATAGCCAACGATAGGAGGGAGAATATATTTATCAGTTAACCGCAGAGTATGTGGCCAATGTCTGGCAGTTTCCTTTTCACCTTCCTCAGGCTGATCCTGCAATGTTACCAATTTGACTATCCAATAAACATTTGTGGTATTTTTATTACAGCATCTCGGTATGAAGTGAAAAATGGTTATGGCCGCTGGTAATGGTTGCTGTGGCCAACAGTTCCATCTCCAAATGTTTTCATTACAAAAAAGGATGCGACGGTGACGATCGTTGAGATTCGCTCCTGCTGCTAAGATTAAGATTTCTCTACCGTTGGCTAGCTAAAGGAATTCCCGCCGACACTAGTACGTTCTGTAGTTGGAACTGCGGCTGCTGGCTCCGCCAAAGTGGAAATAACTTATGCGCAGATAAATTGCAACTTAACGTGCCTGGCACGAAATCAGATCGAGCAATGCGGCTCTGCAGAGGTATCCTATCGAACGTTTATCTGCATGCGCATATCTCTCCTCGGAATAGACTCCTGCTCGTGGTCTCTGAATAGACATGTGTACGAAACTGCTCTTCTCTAAGGGTGCTCTTTGTACTGGAGAGGAGATTCGGCAGCGTCAAAGTACAGGGCAGGAGCGAAAGCCCTTTGTGCGATCATAATTTATGGCGATCTTGTTGCTGGCCGAAAAAAACATCATGTCCTACACGAGTTAGCACGATCGCAGAGCGAAACAAAAAAAGTTAAAAACGAAAGCCAACAAAGGGTCATTAAATTGCAACGTGTGCGTGTGGATCGGTACTGAACGTGAACGATGTGCCGGGA
This sequence comes from Cheilosia pagana, assembly GCA_936431705.1. Classification (NCBI taxonomy): domain Eukaryota; kingdom Metazoa; phylum Arthropoda; class Insecta; order Diptera; family Syrphidae; genus Cheilosia; species Cheilosia pagana. Next base: position 50,027,203 of record OW386170.1, on the reverse strand, counting down.
CCGGGAGAGGACGATTGCCAGTTTAATGAGAATTTATGAGTCAATCTTGGGGCGGAAGACTGCAATCAGGCGCATGTCGCAAAAACTGATCACGTGACCTATAAAAAAAAAAAAAAAAAATATTTTGGCGCGACAGGTCTATGGGACCCAAGGCCTAGCTTCTCGCAACCATTCGCTTTGTGTGGGTTTTCAATTTTTGGGACGAATGGAAGGGATTTTACGCCGAGTCCAAACGGCTAATTGAGAAGCTCATTCATGACAGTTTTACTCTCGGATGTTTGTCAGACGTTCGCGAGAGGTGGCGCAGCGGAAAAAAACCTTAAGATGTTATTTGGATCACGTGACCTATCTGGGCCAATAAAAACTCAAACACATCTAGTCAGTCAGTTGTCAGACTTATTAAAATAGCTATCCGAACGTCCTCATTGTTCGCAATAAAAAAACACTTAAAATCGCATCATAGTAGGTACCTTACAAAAATGTCCACTACGGCAACACGTCATGAGAAAACCATAGACGACTCACCCGAGCCACCCACAGGCGCATCGAAACAAACCAGAAAGAGACAAGTACCGTCTACATCGACTCCGAAAATTGATGAAGTCAAATTTAGTTGTTGAACATGACACTGTTGCCAACTCAGCGCTTTTGACAAATAATTTGGTTTTTATGCCGGTAGCCATAAATCAAATATTCATTTTCAGTTCTTCCCTTTCTTTTCATTTGCATCCATGGACTTAATTATGGTTTTCTGAGTGAACCAGATTAAAAGTATTTGAAATGTCACTTTTATCTGCATTTGGCAAAATTAAAACCAAGTATAATTCATTAAAACGAATGAAAATATAAGGTCTGTTCCCTAACGATAATTAATTCGAACACATTAGCCAAATTTAGTCAAACTTCGTTCCTTTACGCAAAAGTTGGGTAGAAGAGAGCCGCAAAGAGAGAAAAAAAACATTTCCCTTCCATAGAAAACCTGCAAATAGTAGCCCAAGAAATTTATTTAGGTTAGTTTGTTATAACTGGCTTTAGCTGTCAAATATCTCAAAAGTCAATTTGAATTAGCTGTCTTTTCGGTTTCGTTTATTGAGTTTCGAAAATTGTAGCTTAAATCGGCAAGAAAAATAAATATTAAACTGTATCCAAGTGTTTTTCAACGTCTGCAAATTGGTTTTAACAAACAGCATGCCAAACTTTCGTTCCTGTACTTTTTGGTTATATTCTCTTTTTCTAAGAGAATATATCCCCTCTCCTAGATTTTTGACATTTTGCTGAAATTGGCCCAAAAAGTAAGGGAACAGACCTATAACAGTAATAAATTAATTACACTAAACGACAAAAACAAAAATTGAAGGACAAAGTCTTTGATTCTGATCGCTTAAAAATCAGCCGAGGAATTAAAATATGTTATCAACTATGTATTATCAAAGACATAAAACGATAAATGTCAAAATTTAACAATGTGCAGCCTTAAACTTATTTTTTCACATTTTCCAGTTCAACTCATAATTTTCGTTTTGGTTAAAACCAGCTGCATTTATTTAGTGGGGCTGGCAACATTGCAACTTGGTCGAAGTGGATATTTACACCACTTGAGAAATAAATTCGCGAAGGCATTTAAGTGAAAAATATTGCAAATCGCTTAAAAACTGCCCTCAAAATACAGCAAGACGTCTATTGTTGTAATAATATGTAAAGTTGCGGTGGTAAAAGAAAAGATAAACAATTTTCTGTGAACAATAAACTTGTGAAGTGTTGTTCTGTGCTAATGGTGAATAATTTTACCGGAGAGATATTGTGACGTTTTTGGATATTTTTCATAATACCGAGGTAATTCTTCTTGTGGTTTTCATAATTTCCAACGATTTTGTTGAGAAATTTACAAGTTTTCCTAAAATATATCATTATTTTCAACTGTGGGAATTTTATTGAATTTTGACATTTATGTGAGATTTTTGCATTCGGAAATGTTTCGGAAACTGTCGGTCGGCTGTTTTTGTTTGTGTAGACATGGGGTTAGATCAGGACAAGAAGTATATGGATAGTGATGCCAAATCTGCGTTCGGTGAATGGATGTCAGTTTAGCAAAATGTATTTATAGTTTGACACTATCGTGGTGAAAAACACCGCTATTATGTGGATGCAGGAAACCCAACCGAAAATTAATGATTATCGTTATCACAATCGGCACAAGTCCGTACCTAATCTACAAATTAAAATAAGTTATAGATTTTTGTAGGTATTCTAAATTATAAAGTGTACCCTGCGTTCCATTCTTGTTAGCGGTTTTGACTTTTGACTGCTGTATGAATTATGAACGCGGCCATTCGTTCGTGCGTATGGCGACGGTGGTGACTTTTTATTTTTTCTGTCTTCTGTTTTCTGCCGCAAAATATCTTAAATAGAAAAGAAAGAAAAAACTTAATTCTACCTTATTCATATCCATTTTAATCGCGATCGACATCCAGTAGCAAAACAATAAACTATATGTACTTGCATTAGAAAACTAAGCCCACACTTCGCCGTCTACCAAATAAACATTCGATAGGAGAAAAAAAAACGAAGACTCAGCAAAATTCAACGTTCCATCATCCATTGTTGATTTCATTGTAGTTCAATCGGACCAAACAAGAGAAAACTTATATGAAAATTATTGTTTTACCAAGGTGCCCATGACAAACATATTCGAAAATATAAATAATTCTTTTTGTGCGAAAGATAGCTCACAACCATTATCCCCATCCACCCACTCGGTGACATCTTCATTATTCATAACTAAAGTGAAATTTTGTTTATATACGTACGAACATTGCAGGCCAAAGAACTGAATGGACATTTTTTTTTTTTGTTTTGCCTTACAGACACCGTAGAACGCATAGCCAAGTGCTTTTGAACTCGATGCATAAGGAGCACACACACCGTAAACGTACTGCATCTTTTTGAAGTCACCAAGGAGAAAACAGAAATACATATTGATAAGAGGAACTAAACGTAACCAGTGGACACAAAGAATATAATCGTTTGGCAGTGAGTTGGAAATAAAAGTTTTAAGAAATTCCGTTGAGAAATACTCTGAAAAAGTGGAGGAGAATTGCAGACGTCTCCAGAACATGAATCTAAGGGGGACCGCTCCCAAGAAGGAAGGGAAGATGCGGATTCGTGCTTTTCCGGTAAGAAAAATTTACTTTTTATATAATCACTTCAATCTGTCAAGAAGTCGTCCGTTTTATTGAATTTGTAAATAAAATACGTCGATTGACCTTCGATTGTATAGGGCGCCGTCTAATCAATGCAATCTAATAATGCACTTCGGTCTGTAAAGTACGTGTGAGAAGCCACTTTCACTTGATTCTTTTTTTTTTATCTTTCGAGTAGTTGTCACAAACATTTGTCGAAAGTAAAGTAACTCAAATCTGTGTAAACTACTTGCAAATTCAAACCCCTGTAGCGTTTTTGAGTGTATGCATGAGGATGTACGTCAAACTGGAAGTTCGCAAAATGATCGCCTATCCTAAGATAAACTCCGGACAACTGTCTCTTTTAAGCAACAAGTCTCTACATAAACAGAACTGAGTCCATTTACTGAAAAACAAAAGCACAGCAAGCAGTTACAATTGTTGCGCTTGACAGGATTACGAATTTGAAAGGACAATGTTCAGGAGCGACCGATTTGCAACTTAGTGGTGGTTAGGTATAAGCCGAACACCAAAAGAGCCCTGTTTGTGATAGATTTCTATTTAATTCGCAACTTTTACTGCGGTTTCCTTCAATTAACTGACCACAATCCCTTCAAGACGTATTTTACGTGTACTCTTAGTTTTCTGGGTCGACTATCCTCCGTCAGTGGACCTTTTTTCGATGCATCCAAGTATTCTGTCATAAGACGTTGGACGTTTCTCCACTGGAAGTTCATATTCAATTTATTCAATTGCATCATCGTTGCAGAGTTTGCCTACATGCCGTGACAATTTGCGTGCGACATCGCTCCTGAAGAGCACCTACGATTCATGTGCATACCCCCAAGATTCCCATTGATGTTTCATACATCTCCTACTTGAATCTCCGCACAGTGAGCAGTCGTTTTTAGTCAGCCACTTGTTATCCTTCAAATCGAACTGTTTGCCTTTTTTCTCTCGTCTTTCTTTTCGACATCATACACAAATTTCGAATACAAAAATCATTCAGCCCAGCTGAGGGAAACTTAAATCTATCTGTACAAATCAGAAGCCTGAGACTGTGGGCAGGAACGCTCGATGGAAATGCACATCGCGTGCACAAAAACATCGCCTGGCGAAACGGTTCCCCAACAATGCGAAGAGCTCGAAAATTGTTAAAGTCGCCTCTTTTGCCTCGGAGAGGAACAAATGCCCCATCCCGCGACCTTTTAATTTCAGACATTTATCGTTTGCATCCCCTTTGGCTGTCCCACTATGCAAGCGGCTTCCAAGTAAGCTAGCGATGTTGCCGCCCCCTTTTACAACCACTTTTCTCGAATTCTTTCATTGCAGACCTCGATGGATGAGAAGTATGTCGAGACGATATGGGCCAGCCTCAAGAATGCAATACAGGAAATCCAGAAGAAAAACAACTCTGGACTCTCATTCGAGGAACTTTATCGCAATGCATACACCATGGTGTTGCACAAGCACGGCAATCGGTTATACTACGGCCTGCGAGAGGTAGTGTCGGACCATTTGGAGAACAAAGTGCGACCGGAGGTTTTGGACAGCTTACACAATAATTTTCTGCCGAAACTGAACCAGGCGTGGAACGATCACCAGACGTCGATGGTCATGATTCGTGACATTCTTATGTACATGGACAGGGTGTTTGTGCAGCAGCGGGAGGTGGAGAATGTCTACAACTTGGGATTGATTATATTTAAGGAACAGGTCGGTTGGAAAAAAAGGCACTGCAAGCAAGATATTTATATATTGTGTCCATCTTTTAGATTGTCCGGCATCCGGTGATTCAGGAGCACCTGCGAGAGACGCTGCTGGGCATGGTGTTGTTGGAAAGAGGCGGTGAAGTGATAAATCATCTTGCCATCAAGAATGCATGCCAGATGCTCATGTCGCTCGGGATCAATACCAGATCGGTGTACGAGGACGACTTCGAAGTGCCCTTCCTAAAACAGTCTGCATCGTTCTACAAAGTCGAGTCGCAGAAATATCTGGCTGAAAACGATGCCGGCGTCTGTATCAAGAAGGTCGAGGTGAGTCAATGGACAAAGTTGTTTGTGGGTAAATGTTTTGAGTGTCTCATTTGCAGGCACGCATCCAAGAAGAATCAGCCCGAGCTGCACTGTATCTAGACAAGGACACGGAGCCGCGCATCGTAAAGGTTGTGGAGGATGAACTCATCAAGCACCATATGCGAACCATTGTCGAAATGGAAAACTCTGGCGTGGTCTACATGATCAAAAACTCCAAAACTGATGACTTGGCATGCACGTACAAGCTCTTCTCCCGCCTCAAAGACAAGGGTCTCAAGGTGATCGCGGACACAGTTTCCTCCTACCTACGCGAACAGGGCCGGTTGCTCGTCAAAGAGGAGGAAAACGGCACAAACCCCATAACATTCGTGCAAAATTTGCTCGACCTAAAGGACCGCTTCGATCACTTCCTGCACCATTCGTTCAACAACGACAGGATCTTTAAGAATATGATTTCATCGGATTTCGAACACTTCCTCAATCTGAACAGCAAGTCGCCCGAGTATCTTTCGCTATTCATCGACGATAAGCTCAAAAAAGGTGGCAAGGGGGTGAGTATTGCTCCCCTAGTGATTGGCGTCTTGTAACTTTCTATATTCTGTTTGGCCCAGATGACGGAGCAAGAAATAGAAACAATACTGGACAAGACAATGGTACTCTTCCGGTTCCTGCTGGAGAAGGATGTTTTCGAGCGTTACTACAAAACGCATCTAGCCAAGCGATTACTCTTCAACAAATCAGTCTCGGATGATTTTGAAAAGAACATGATATCTAAATTAAAGGTTAGTCTTCCGGTCTTACTAAAACTGCGCACTGTTCTCTAATCTCGTTTGTGTTGTTGCAGACTGAATGCGGATGTCAATTTACCTCAAAATTGGAAGGAATGTTCAAGGATATGTCTGTGTCGAACACAATAATGGAGGAATTTAAAAACTATGTAAATAATCACAAACTATCGTTGTCGGGCGTGGAGCTTACAGTTAGAATATTAACAACCGGCTTTTGGCCAACACAAGTAGGTTTCTCTTTCTCATTTCTTCTCTTGTTCGCAGTTTAAAGTGTGTGTGCTTGTGTCCGTTTCAGACTGCAACGTCCAATTGTAATATACCAGTGGCGCCGCGGACTGCGTTTGAGACTTTTAAGAAATTCTACCTAGACAAACATTCGGGTCGGCAGCTGACGTTACAGCCACAGATGGGTAAGGTTCTATTTCTCTTTCAATTGAAGTTGTATTGATGCGTTGGGCGTTGTTCAGGAACTGCCTACATAAATGCGGTGTTTTATGGAACAAAATCGGACTGCGAGAAGGACAAAGATGGTCCTAGTTCTAGTTTGTCATCCAGTACCAATGGGGGTCCAACAACAACAAGAAAACACGTCCTTACAGTGTCCACGTATCAGGTGGGTTTTATATTTTCGCATTCACTGACCTTGCCATGAATTTTCTGTTCGTTTTAGATGTGCGTTCTGATGCTCTTCAACAATCGTGAACGTCTTTCGTACGATGAGATCCAACAGGAAACGGATATACCCGAAAGGGAGCTAATTAGAGCCTTGCAATCGTTGTCGATGGGCAAACCCGCTCAGCGAGTGCTCGTACGCAACCCCAAAACGAAGGACATTGAACCCACTAATGAATTTCACATTAACGATGCGTTCATTTCGAAATTGCATAGGTGAGTAGAAAATGCTCTAGCGGCAAACGGGACAATTATTCCAACCATCATTTGCAGGGTAAAAATTCAAACAGTCGCTGCCAAGGGTGAATCCGAGCCGGAACGACGGGAAACCCGCGGCAAAGTGGAGGAGGACCGCAAGCACGAAATCGAGGCTGCGATCGTTAGAATAATGAAAGCACGAAAACGCCTCACGGTAAGTACACAGCATACGCCCAATCAAAACCACTTCTACATGTTCCTTTTGTTGCAGCATAACCTGTTGGTATCGGACGTTACATCTCAGCTTAAGTCAAGGTTTCTGCCTTCACCTGTGTTTATTAAGAAGCGAATAGAAAACTTAATCGAAAGGGAGTATTTAGCAAGAACGCCAGAAGATCGAAAAGTTTACGTTTACTTGGCCTAAATTAGAGAAAAAACAATTGTAATGGAAACTTTTTTGTTTCCGCCCGACACATAGGACGTTTCTATGATTTGTTTTGTTCTTCTGTAACCTGTTGTCCCCCCATCGGACGCAAAAGTAATTTTTTTATGAAAGCAACAACTTGTTTATAGATATTTTGTTGCTCATCTTCCCTCTCTCCCCCCCCAATGCAACCAACAAATTATTAATTTTTTGGTTAGACAAAATGAAAAATAAAAAAACAGAAATTAAATTAAAATCAATGTGCTAAGAATTTATTTCAATCGCCAAATCACTGTTCCTCCTTCTCCGTGTCGAGAATGGATTCATTATTACTTTTTTATTTATGTGTCATTTTAAACTACCCCCATCCGCTTGCCGAGCTTAACAACCAACATTTTTGTATTTTTACAAAACAAAAATCATTATCTATAAACAAAATGTATGAAAGTTTACAAGAATTTAGTTAACGAAAGGGAAAGAGAACAAGAAAACGAAAAAAAAATCCATTCATCCATTCAGAAACAATGAAATCTCAGATGTGAGCGTGTTTTTATTTTGCAGGATGTTATTGAAGTTTCAGTGGCTTTTGTTTTACTTTCATTTATTTTTCCATTTCCTTTTATTGTTTATTTAAACAAAATCCATATATATATATATTTAAACTTAGTTACTAATTAAAATATGCGTTTTAATAAAAGAAATTTAAGAACGGAAATATACATATATTGAGATATATTTTAAGACTTCAACTGTCCTGTTTAATTTTGTGTTGAGTTAAGCCCTCGTCAAACAGAGCGCGTTTCAACGCTCCGTTCTACCGCCCCGTTTCACCGCCGCGTTGCAATAGAATAACATATCCCCCGTCACACAGAGCGCGTTTTCGACGCTGCGTTGAATTCATCGCGGTGGTGAAACGAGGGGTTGTGAAAAATTACAGATTATTTTATGACACGGCGCGTTTGAAATAATTTTTCATGATTTTATATTTAAAAAAACGGAAAAATTAATCGAATGTGTTTGAAATTACCCATATTTGTACGTTATGTATGAGAATCGTATACAAATGCAGTTTTAAAGGCTGAGATCTAGGAGGAAATATCAAAAGAATTTCTCTTTTTGTAAATTTCGTGCACCTAAATCCTTCTTCTCTTTAGGGAATTACATATCACGGCAAAAACAGCAATAATTCTTCCTCCGAGCTGCTTGACATTTGAATGAAAACCAAGAGTCATGGACATTAATGAGATCTTTCTGTTTGACGTCCTCTAACGCGGCGGTTAGAACGTTGCGTCAAAATAATCTTACCGCCGCGTAAATTAATCTCACCGCGGCTTTAAAAACGCTTTCTGTTTGACGAAGTCTTTAGTTTGGTGGCGATCACACAGCTGCGCTGCAAGCTCTCGAAATGAGATTCATTCGTCGTGTTAATCGGGTGACTGGTGGAGAATTAGGTATAGCTAGGCCTAGTTGCGCCATCTATTTATTACTTGTACAAACGGAGCGATCCTTGCTTTGGTGTTTATGTCAAACTAAAATGTGATTAAATTCTTTTTACGCTACGGCAAATACGCTAAGTACGGTACGAACCACTAAACCACTATGAATCTGAGTTTCTATTCCATTTTAAAGATGTCACGTTCGTCTGCTGCACTAAAATAACCTTGGCACAACACTTACCGGAAACCAATCCAACCAAAGGTGAGCTTCTACTGTCAAACAATCTCGCTAAGAGCATGAGCATGACCCGTCTAGTACTTACGGTGTTTTTCTTCCCTGGGAGCCAGGTAGAACCAACAACTGACTGACTGACAACTGATAGAGAAACGATTCGTTGAAACAAAATATCGTGTGGTTTGATGATCAAAAGAGAAATGAAAGGTCTTCCTTTACTTTTGAATCTTTCGAATTTTACGAATTCTTACGCATTTACTCAACTGTCGTTCCTCAACTCGAAAAATTCGTAAAAGAGAGCGGCTTCAAGAGAGCCCCTCTTACTAGTTTTGACTCAAGAAATTTCTGTGCGTAAGAAGTGAAACAGCTGTCAGTCGCCTGAAAATTGACAGTTAATTTGAATTTGTTGTTCTATTTTATTTATTCACTCAAATTTATGAACTATCTGCCATTTTTCACAGGTTACTTCAAAAGCGTTTCTCAACTTTTGCGCAAGTTTCCCTCTCTGAGAGGGATTTCATTCCCTTCACTGTCATTATGACGTTTTTCCCCATTTTTACTATAAAAGTAATAAAAGTAAAGGAACAGGCCTAAAATCATCACAGAAAACCGTGCAACGTCGATGCCCTTTTAAATTCAAAGACCATGCCCTAAACCAGCCTCACGCTCTCACTTTTATTTCAAATTACAAATTTTAAATGCAAAAATCGTAACTCATGTTAAAGATAGTTAAAAAATATTGTTTACGCACTAGCATTATGCTAATTTTATAACATTCACTTGATATACCGAGTTCAATTTGCGACGTCCCCACTGTAATCTCGTTTTAATTGCCTTCGAAACAGAAATACACTCGCATGTCGCGGTAGCGGCGGCGTATACGTAATATTTACATCCAATTAACAATGTTTACTCGGAACCTATCATCGCTCCACCCAGCCAGCGTACAACACAACCAAAAACAAAACCAAGAAAATCCAACTAAAAGCATATCGAATTCCGTACAAGTTCAAGGCATTCATGCGTCTGGCTTTACTGCGTCAGAATTCACGCATTCGGCTTTTTCTGATGCCTCAGAACCTAATCTAGCAGAGTGATATCTACCATACGTCGAAAGCCACGACCACGAGCAAATAAAAAAAAAGCTCTTTGACTTTAATGTAGACGTTTACTTGTCAGACAGTTCAGTGACGAGGTGGTGGATAGCAAAACTTTCATAGACAATGACGTGGTTACTGCAAAAGGAGCACAAAAGCAATAACTATGATGTAAGCGACTTGTTGCTAATCACATCTATTTGGTCTTGATAGTCCAAATGCTTCCGTAAAACTTCGGTGCGGCGTTAAGTCCAGTTGCTGTGTACAACTCCAGCTATTCACATTTCTATGCGATTCAGGTTTTATTAGATTTCTCTGTGTAGAAGCATCTGTGGCACCGTAGACCGTACCCAGCTAGCCAGCTGTGTTCTAGCATTAGTACTTTCGCGGACAATGTATCGAGTGTGCCAGTGGATTTTTTGCTAAAATAGTAGCACATCGTTTTTGCTTCAAAGCAGAGTAGAATATTTTTGTTGCCATTCCCAGTGCGCCACTTTTGCTTTCGTTGGTCTTCGGGTCTTTGTTATCTGCGTCCCTAAATTAAATCCCACAGTTTGTTTACCTATAATATCGGCAAGCGATTGTGTTCTGCTTTGCGACATTCAATTGTGCGAGGCGTGTGGCGGCGACATGAACGACAAACCGTGCTACGAAAATTGCGTAAATAGGTCAGCAGCTAGGTCGCCAACTAGGGAACAGTGCTTGGCAATGCAGTCCGTTTCTGGAGATGTAGACGGCCAAGCCTTTCAGATTGATGAACAACTAAACAAGGTATACGAGAAGCGGCTGGCTGAAATCAATAAGGAGGCAAATGGCGACGCAAGTGTGAGTAAAGTGAAATGAGATTTATTGTGGTTTTCTGTCGGACTCGGAATTTCCAGAGGGGATTAATGTGTTGACATTGGATTTATATGTTTTTCTTTGAAAATTTGTTTTTTTTTCTACTTGGGATTTGACAGCTGTGCGCAGCGCATACATTTCCAAGTACAGGGATGTCGTTGTCGAGTGAGAGTGTTTTTCTTTCATGTGTACAGTAATGGTAGGCAATTTTGGAAGCAGTTAAATTTGTTGACGTAGTTATTCTGTTTTAAATGAAATACAATTGGGAATTGTATCTTTCACGTTTGCAAACAAATCAGTTAGAAGATGTGAAATTTCGAACTGTCACTTCCAACCTTATAGACTAGGTACGCCAATTTTTTAAGCAGAAAGGGTATTTTGACGCTTTTTCCTTAGATAACGAATACCATAAATAATTATAACCACCGACCAATTTTGTTTAATGATAATAATAGCTTTAACTTTCATTTTCTCTTTCCAGTTAAAGGAAATAACTTATTTAGAATGGATCGCAACGCTTCGACAAATAAACACAACCCTCATTACGAATATACAACACATGGAGCGTGAGACAAGCGAACGCTTAGCCTTGCTGCAGAGAAAAGTTAGCAATAATTGTCGCTACGATCAGGACAATGAACTGTGCAAGTGCCGAAAAGACATGGCAGGACTAATGCAGTTGGTTCGCAATGGGAAATATTCGGGTGACTGGACTGTGGAGAAATTCAATTTTGAGACAATCACCAAGCAGGATATCTTCGGAAATGTAATTTCGAATATCATCTCAGTTGACTGAAATTTAACTTCTCACTCATTTACAGGAAGCAGATTGTTCTGGACCGGCTATGAAATACGAAACAGTGAGCTTGATTTTACACATATGCCTAAAATAAAAAATATATTTTTGTACATTTTCCTTGCAGGTGGAGTGCAGGCAACAGTTAAATTCGATAGATCCAAGATCATATGCTGTGCAGAACTCCAAGGTTAGTTGCAAATGCAAATGCTGCAAATAAGCTCAACTCTGTTCTTTTTAAATACTGATTTGTAACGTTCTTTTCTACATTTGCACATTTCTGCGTTTAAATAAATGATGTCTGTTATAAAATACAAACAAAATACTGTACTAAAGCTCATTGCTAACGTAAAGGCTCTGGCAGTCGAGGTGGCTGGTAAGCACGATGAAATTCGTGACCTAAAGAAGCAAATTCTATCCATGGAGGATGAGATTCAAAAGGCCCAAAAGAAGATTCAGCTTAAGGACGACGTCATCAGAGAGCTGCGTAACGATTTAAAATCCTTACCAAAGGTTTGTGCACACATAAAAGTACTTATTAAAAAAATCACTCCCAAACTAACAGCAGCTTTGAGTTCTAGGTCACTCAAAACTTGTTTTTTTTTTCAAATTAATCTAATTTTTTATATTCCCTTGCAGTGTCCTTCAGTAGTGGGTGCTAGGACATCGGATCGAACAACACCGACCCCCTGTTGCCTGCCAATGTCCGAGGTAAAGACATCCGAATCATCCGGAATGGAATCGCCTACTACGCCCAGACCGAGCGGTTGTTACAGCGCCAGGGATTCGGTAAAGAACTTTGGAGTTCTTAATTTGGGGGAGAAAATTAATCTGTCCCAAAAATTAACAGATAAACTCTTTGACCTGTAATCCTCTCGAGGGGATTTTCGGAACTCCAATCTCTCTAGACGTGGACGAGGAGGAGGAGTTCATACGATGTTTGAAAGAGGAACTCAATCAGGTGTTTGTTATAAGACAGAGCTATGACAAGAATATTGAGGAACATAAACGCATGCTGAATGAACAACAGAAAAACCTGAATGACTACATAGACAGATTGGTAAGTCTTTTAATACTTTTACCCACATAAAAATCTTTTAAATATCCTTGCTACTCTTAGTTAAAGATGAACGGCAACTTTCAAAAGAAACTGAGGTTCTATCGACACGAGTTGTTAAACTTGGAGAACTCCCAATGGTCCGACATGGACTCGGGCATTAGTTCAGACTGCGATCCTGATTTGAGGATTTTGAACTCAGTTCGCAACCGCTTGGGCGGTTTGATTGAGGAGAACCAAATCATTAAAAAGGAGGAGCAAATCATGCAGATCAAGTTCCAAGGTAAGTGTCAAGTGTCACTGAATCGAAATACTGTCAGTTAATACAAATTATTTCGGAGAAATCGCTCCTTCTATTCTACCGGGAAGTTATGTCTTGACTAGACAGTCTTACTAACTACAATTCGACCCGTTGTTGCGGTGGCAATTAATTTAATTTATTAAGCTTATGAGTTGATTTTAATTTGTGTACAACTTTTAGATGCCAGCAGCAGGGAAAAAGCAAAAACGGAACTCTTGAGTAAGACCTCCAACGCACTACAGCAGGTAGCTAACGCGTTATCGAATGCGGTAAATAAATGTGCCTCCAAAACTTAGCTATAAATAATAACTTTACATCCTTTGATTAGATATGCAAACCTATTGCCTATGACACAATGTTCGGACATTGTTCAAACGCGACCGATAATCCCTTAGTCGACGCAGTCAACGAGTTATTGGAAATCTTGAGAAACCGGGAAGAAACGGTAAGCGCATGCAACAAGCGTAAACTTTAACAAATAAATTTGACCATTTCCCTCCTAGATTGCTGAATTGAAAACACAAACCGCCAATGATAGAAAAATACAACAAGACCTCGGGACTAAAAGTCAAGAATTGCGCCATGAGCTAAGCGACCTTAAGAAATCGGTATGAGACCTATGTACCTATACTCCTGCATTTTGTTGTAGCCATATAGTAGAGGGATTCGATCAGATCCCTATACTTCTCCTGTTATGCATTTTTCTTTAAAGTGTACTTAAGCAAACTTCTTAATCAAAGTGTTTTTTCGCTTCCATTGCCTCAAAGTGAACAATTTTTATTTTTAGCTGGCGTATTTTAAAATATATATTGTTGGTAGTAAATATTGTAGTTGTTTGTGTTTTTATTTACATGCATTTCCACTGTAACTACGTTTTTAATTACAGATTTCTGCAAACTCTCAAATTGAAAACTGTGGACTTTTGTTTAAAAATCAGGACTTTTCAAGACAAATACTGCAACAGGTACACTTTAACCATTCAGTATCAGTAGTAAAGTTGCTATCCGACTGTGTTTTACAACTACATATAGTTATATGTGTCAATTTGACGCAGTGGAAAATGGGGTTCCGTTGAAAAGAGTTAGCAGCAAATGTGGGAAAGTATCCGTGGAAGTTGTTATAAGGGGTTTTCCAATAAGAGGTGTTATTTTGATATTCAAAGAAAAATGACATTTTTTGAGATAAATGATCGGATATTTATTTCATAATAAAGAGGAAGGTATGCCGTTAATAATGAAAAACAACATCCTTATCCTTTTCATGAAATTTTCCATAGCAAAATCGCAAAGTGGCTGCCCTATGTCCTCGATAGACTCACGAATTCGATCTTTGAGGTCTTGAATCGACGCTGGGCTGTTGGCGTAGACCTTATCTGTCACGTGGCCCCAAAGGAAGAAGTCGCAAGGTGTTAAATCACAAGGTCTCGGTGGCCAATTGTGGTCACCTCTTCGAGAGATAACACGGTCCGGAAACTTTTCCCGTAAAAGGTCAATTCGTTGCTTGTGTGGCACGTAGCGCCGTCTTGTTAAAAGTAAACGTTGTCCAGATCAATACCATCCAACTCCGGCCATAAAAAATTATTAATCAATGCCCAATTCCAAAGAACGACGAGAAATGGACAAACCTGGGTTTTCTTCAACACTTTGGGCTACAGCTGCAATATTCTCAGTTGTTCTTGAGCGACGGGCACGGGTTTTATTCTTCACATCACTTACTTGTCCCAACAGCTCGAATTTTTTGTATTGCGGTCCGACAAGGTGCTTCAAGACGACCCAAAAATGCTTTAGTTTTGCGAACTGTGACTGCAAAATTTTCACCATTTTTGTAGTGAATTTTTAAAATTTCAATGCGTTTTTGAAGCGTGTATCGTTCCATTTTTAGTAATGGCGTAGTTTCTACTTGTCAAATGTCAAAAAATAGCAGCTTCAAAAGTGACAGCTACCGAAATAGCGGGCTATTCAAAATAACACCTCTTATTGGAAAACCCCTTACAAGTTTGTATTTATTTAGATCTCAAAAGTCTGGAGAGTCCTAACATTTTCATCGAAATGTTGAAAATTTTCCGACATTTTTGAACGGGACTCCCTCAATCCAGCAGCTTTTCTGATTTTAGACAGATAATCAAATGTCAAACGATAGGGTGGCGTATACGCACTTTTTCTCCATAAAATTTGTACACAGAGTTCTCTGTTGCGAAACAAATTGAGAAGTGAAACCATCCTTCGTCTGTTTTGTCTGTGTTCTATTATATTCATCGGTGCTTAGTATTTAATGTAAGAATAAATGAAACCTTATGTTATTTCATTGGAAAGTTACGAGTAGCAATGGGAAGCACGAAATCTCACTCAAATCAGAAGCGAATAAAAATAAAACCAAATGCACTGTGCTACAGACACAACATGAACGAGAGACAGACATAATCCTACTCCCTGTGCCTGTTCACTGCTGCTTGGCGTAACACATTATCGACATTCGACAGTAGAAGTCATAAGCCTGGTTGAATGTTGCATGCAGTACAGGGGGAATGTAATTCATATGCCCCCCGATGTGAGAGTGTCTTCACGAAAAAAAGAAGACAAATATAGAATAGCAACACAACACATAGTACTATTCTTTATGGATTTTTATGTGGGTATGCCTTCATTTTATTATTGGCACTTATTTCAGGATATCATACATCGACCCAATTCACATGGCGCGCACAGTTCTGTCTTCGTCTTGGTCTTTTTTCTTTTTACCTTCGAAAAACACCAACACACACCTACTTGAGACATCCTCGCAATTGCAAGTGAACAAAAGGAAAATCGTGTCCTCGCGTGGAAGTGAGTGTAAAAATCACTTTTAATCAACAAGAATAGTAACGTGTGGCAAATGGAATTCCCGAAGGTGCACGTGACACTCTCGTTGAGCGTTGGTAGGTGTGTATTCTGAATGATACTAAATTATAAGGTGGTTTAAAATGTGTGAAGTGTAGCCAAATCGTTGATTATTGGGTAAATGTTAGCCGAAGTTTCAACAAAAATTGGAGTCATTCGTCACTTTTTTTGGAGTAGAGCACTGAACAGAGCTAGAATCGAGCATGGTGAGGGCGATCTGGTCTAATTTGAAACACATTTGTAATGCTGCTACACTTTCTTAATATCTATCTGCTTTTTCTGTACCAAAATTCGCATTCTTGATGTTCAGCAATCATATGGTAAGCTGTAAAAAAATGCTGGATGGATTTTTACTCAGATCAGTCAATTTTTTTTAGGTGCTTTCTGACTAAGAAACAGAAATGCCGTGCGTTTTTAGTAGAAGGTACACATTTAAGGTTGTAAAAGACTTAACCCAAAGAATCCATGGAGTCAGAGACGGGTACGTCCAAGCAAAAGTGTTTAAAAGAATAGTCCCATAAAATTCGTCGTACAAAATACATTTTTCCAAAAAATCCCACAGACAGCATGTTTTGTCATTGAGCTGTCATAGGAGTTTCAAATTTTCTGTCAAGCAATGAGCTTTACCTAAATTGAATCTAGGTCTGTTCCTTTACTGTTAAATCTTACGATTTTTTACGTATTTTACTCAATTGTCGTTCCTGAACTCGAAAAATTTGTAAAAGAGAGCGGCTTCGAGAGAGCAAGATATTTTCCCTCTTCCTAGTTTTTACGCAACAAATTTCCTTGCGTAAATATTGAAACAACTGTCAGTCGCCTGAAAATTGACAGCTGATTTGAGTTAGTTGTTCTATTTGGCATTTGGGTGGAATATTCGCATCTGTCATTTTTCACATGTTAAGCCTAGTACGCTGCTCGAGCTAAATTTTATCTCCCATACAAAATGCTTTCCAAAATTTATCTGAGCTAAATTTAAGCGAATCTCCGAGTGATCCGCAGCTCGAGCTAAAAATCAAACTTTTGTTTCCAAGTGTCTCTGTCAAAGTTTAGCGCACCCATTTAATGGGTCGGGACATTTTTTTCAAGCTAAATTTTGACAGATCGGTCTGCTCTGTTGTTCTGTTGTGTTTAAAAAGATGAATGATTTAAATAAATACCTCGACGAGGAGTAGGAACATGGTGCTAGAGTTTTTCATTGAAATAACAGAGGAGTCCTCAGAAAAAATTTGCGGTGCTGGTGGAGCAACATCCATCGATATCGAGCCTTGCAGATTTTGAATCAAGGAAGTTATTTTTAAAGAACAGCTGTTGTTTGTGGCACTTATCCGCAGAGTTCTCTATGTCAAAATTTAGCTCGGAGTTTAGCTAATGTTTGGAGAGAAAAGTTGAAGAGCAGCTAAAATTTAGTTTACTACAAAAGCGTTCCTTAATTTTTGTGTAAGTTTCCCTCTCTGAGAGATAATTCATCCCCTCCACTGTCATTTTGACAGTCTTTTCCATTTTTACTACAAAAGTAAATGATAGACCTTCTTCTATCTCGTCGAAACTGTCAACTAATTTGACAGATATGTTGCTATGGGTCATCTAGCGTAAGATCGCATATATTGGGGACGTTCGTATATCTAAGTTTGTGTAAAACGTCAACTTGATTTGTCTGGACTAGGTATACGTACGCGTGAACTAGGTAAGTTGAGTTGAATTCGAATTTTGACACTTGAAAGTGTCAACTGAGTATACAGGCAGGATTTTCTTGATAAGATTGTCGGAAAAATCTTATCACGTGACCAATCTGGCCCAATAAAGCTCAAACACATTTAGGCCAGTCAGCTGTCAGACTTACTAAACTAGAAATTCAATGTCCTCATTTTATCCTCCTGTCAGTTGAATACTTTGACATGACGAATTCTATGGGCAAACATGTAAGTTGTAAGTGCATCAGGTAGTGGTTAATTGTGACTAAATAAGTCACTTGCTCAAATAAACCTAAATCCAATAACGAACACATATCCATTTCAAAGTTCAGACAGCACGTGCACATCCGCATATGCTATCGCCTTTCAAATTTGCCATCTATCAGTCAATACAGTCGCCATAAATAGTTCCTGGCAGGGGCAACACTAACATACTGATATTCCTTATTTACTCTCACCATACCATCCTTCGAAGGAAACGAATGTTTTGAGTTTGTGCTAACTCAGATACCAGAGTAGTTTCCTTGCGGTCGGTCGGGCGTTTGTAAGGCGGAAGTGAACTTGAAATCTAGCGCGGGAAGACAACGATTTTATTTTCTGCACACACATAAACGCGGGAAAGACAGTAGTTTGCAAAACACGTTTTGTGCATCCTTGGATAGTGAAAAAGAAATGTGTTTCCGATCCTATCATCTAACGTGTGTCTCAAATCTTAATCAAAGTGCGAATCAAATGTAACAGAACGCTATCCGCGACATAATAATTATTCATGTGTATTAATCGGCTACATAAAACAAACACAGAACTTTCGCGATAGAAATAGATCGAACACACCAACCACAACATGCAATAATTCCACGCAATCCGCATATTCAGATTCGCGTTCACAGCAATCAGCACCTATTTTCACAGTATAACAATTGGAGACACACAGGATAACCCGCCTGCATATTGAGTTATTAATTGCTTCTCAAAGGATAATTGCTCTGCAAAAGAAATTAATAAACCCTTCAGCAAAGTTACTGCACTCGCAGACCCATCGGAAAGGTAATGTCGTGACAAGGCGCCATCAAAATCAGCGAAGAACACAGGCATATAGAATCAAATCGTTCGCTGTCACGTTGAAACTTAAAACTGCAAACTTATTGCAATCTCGCGCAGTGAGCTCGGGTCGAAAATATCCCTTTGATAAGTTTTAATAGAATTAGGAAACGTTGAGCGCGGAATCGGAATGAATTTAGTTAGATTGGTTTTTAAGCTCAGCAATCGAGTGCGAAATTAGTGTGAGCCAGTTCCTGGTGGAACATGCGATGTTATACGAGTAGCGATTCCTGTTTACACCCCCAATCCTCTGTTTAGCCATAAACAGAATTTCTATGCTAGAATGCATAGAAATTTCCGCCACATTCGGAGTCTATTTTAAGCGCAGTCCTTCTGAAATGGTAAGCACGTACAATACTCTGAGCTAGAAGCTTAGCTAATTTTTCATACACTGTTTAGGCAGAGAAGTATCAGGAGGATAACTCAGGCACACAGCAACAAAATCACAGCGAATATCTGAGAATTATTGATGATTTGAGTAGCGAGCTTAACACTTTGTCGCGCCAAGTCAACATGGTACAGAACGAGTTTCCAACTGATGAGATAGCTCAGCAGTTCGATAGTTCACTGAAAGTGCTCGAGGCGCAGAATGACCTCCTGCAGGGGGCGGTAGAAAGCCTCATAGAGGACAGGGCGACCATCGAACGGACGCTACAGACTCAAGTTAAATGACTGCTGGTGACGTGTTTTTTTTATAAATTTAATGCATTTCATCTTTGCAGAATGAAGAACTGAAGAGTAGATTGTGCCAGCAGGAGGAGGAAATGTGCGTACTACACAATAAAATCGCCGAGCTTCAGCAGCGTCCTTGTGAAAGATGTGCCGCAAGAGATCGGGCAGAGCGCACGCCGCGCGATATCAGGCGGAGAACGGAGTCGGCTGAGGAGCTGCAAAGACTTGAAAATGAGCTACGGAAAAAGGCAAAGGCTATCGAGAGTTTGAGATCTGAAAATTCGAAGCTACTCGACGAACGTGCGATGCTTTCCAGAAGTCAGGGTGAGTGGACTGTTCTTTTTATCTATCTATGATGATGTATTGGGAAAGTCAATGAAACTGACAGCAGTTCAGGCAGTTAGTGTATTACGTCTGTTTGCCTGCTTTTCTTACTCAATTGAGTGAAATGTCACGTTTGGACGAACAGTCTGTCCGGTTGCAGTTGCAGTTGCAAAGGGCACATTCAAAAACTTAGTTCGATTAGATTGGTCTGGAAGAGATGTAACCTGAACGCAGAAAATAGAATGTTCGGGAACGTCACTTTTCCTACGTCAGCCACATATGCGAACTGTCAACTTAGTACTCAGTCACGAATTTCTTGACTAGATTCGTCGGCTACCCCTCCATAAACGTCAACTGACACAGCTGAACATGTGACCGATGTAGGCCAATCAAAACTGAGATACATCAAGTCAGTCAGCTGTCAGACTCCCCAATGCCAGCGGCTGTTAAAGTTCTGCCATTTTGTTAAAAGCTTTATCCATATCCATATTTTCCAACGCCATAGCATTTTCAACGCTGAAATATCTTGAACTAAATTTTGCAAGGAATTTTATTCATACTCTCATGATGAATTCTTTTGCTAAGTTTTTTCGTACGGGAACGCATTTTTTTCAAAATTATTATCGCATAAAAGAACAGTGCCTTCTTTATCTGTCACTATTCATTATGTCAAATCGCGTAGCTTTTAACTGACTACTAAACGCTATCCAGGGCCTAGTAGCTGTCACGTCCATTGTAAAAAAATCTGTCTAATGACAGTTGGTCTGTTCCTTTACTTTTGTAGTAAAAATGGAAAAGACTGTCAAAATGACAGTGGATGGGAGGGAAACTTACGCAAAAGTTAAGGAACGCTTTTGTAGTAACCTGTGAAAAATGACAGATGCGAATATTCCACCCAAATGCCAAATAGAACAACAAATTCAAATCAGCTGTCAATTTTCAGGCGACTGACAGTTGTTTCAATTCTTACGCAAGGAAATTTGTTGAGTAAACACTAGGAAGAGGGGAAATATCTTGCTCTCTCTCGAAGCCGCTCTCTTTTGAGTAAAATTCATAAAAGTTCGTAAAAATTCGTACGATTTAAAAGTAAAAGAACAGACGTACTGTTTTCGAGTAACAGTGCCATCTTTTTGGTAGCTGTCCCGTGCTTTGTAAAAAAAATATGTCCAATGATTTACCCAACATTTTGCTAGGTCCACTTAAAAATAATGTTCAGACTCTACTAAAACTGACAGATAAACTTTTTTGAACAGCCAAAATGAAGCTTCTCCAGCGGCGTGACGAAGCCCGCACCGAGAGACAATCCAACGAGCACGACCTCAAACTAAACCTCGATGCTGCTCAAGAAAGGAATAGAGACCAATCAAAGTCGCTTCAAAAGGCTGCCAAAGAGATTGACAGTCTGCGACAGGAAATCGAGACATTGCGCGCAAACGAGGATACATTTAGTAAGGAGGTACGAGGTATATCTCAATAAATCGTTTAACCTTTAATTGGTGTCTCATTGGCAATCACGCAGCGAGGTCTACTACAAACCGAGCTAATAGCACTGAAGGAAAGTCAAGCTGCCCAGTGTGGTATTCAGCAAAGCCTTAGAGAACAACTCCAAGGCGCAGTGCAAGAACTCTATGTTGCCAAAGACAAACAACACGAATGCATGCAGGCTAAAGATCGAACAGAGAACCTCCACCGCGACCAAGTGCGAAGCCTGCAAGATGTCAACGCAAAAATACTGATAAAGTTCAACGATCTGGTCGATGATTACAATATCCTTCAGCAGGAGTACAGGTGAGTGGATCTTCAGTTATATGCGATGCACTAATAAAATCTGTTTCTTATTTTTAGAAAAATTGTGGAAATCGAACAGGAAAAGTCAAAACAACTGAAGGCGTTCCAGACATGGAAAGATGAACAGATCCAAAATGAAAAGGACTGGCGCAAGAAAATGCAGATGCTCGAGAAACATGTTAAGTAAGTGCGTCCAGTGACATAGATTCATTTTATTTGTCCTCTGACCCGTCACAGGGACATGCTCGAGGATAATCAGAATCTATTGGACCGCTTGAACCAAACCGAAAGTGACAATCGTACATTGGTGGAAGCAATGCAACATAGCAGGTCCTTCTCAATGGGGTAAAGCGAAGATAATCCTTTTTAAACTCTTAAAATCGTTGTTTCATTTTGTTACAGCAATCAGTTAAGGAGTGTCAGTAGTCCAGGTTCAAGGGAGTATGCCTTCGTAGGGGACAATGACCCGGTAAAGTAGAGCTTCACCCGAAACTGTGTTTTGTTTTAAGTAACATGTTTCGTTCAAAAGGTCTCCAAGGTGATAGAGAACGTTCGCAGCACTTCAAGGAGGCTATCAAATGAGAGATATATTTTAGAAGATGCTATTTTTCGAAATCAGAATTTAAAAAAGGGCACCGAACACCCTTAGAACGTTGCTAGATTTACGTAAATATATTAGAACAGTAGTTACTTTTGTTATGATTATTTTTTTCTTGTAATATATTCCAAGCTACCTTGGTTAGATACTAGTTAGTTTGTTTTAATGTATGTATATGTAAACAATTGTTCTGATGGTAGTTCCATTCGAAAGCTCGTAAAAACCTTGAGCAATTTGGGGTAGATTTTAAACGCAGGTGACAGACAGAGTAAGTTGGCCAATTTGAGATGCCAAAAGGACTTCTCTCTATGAGTATGATTACCCTACAACGATTTCTGCAGGAGCTAGATTAGGATGAAGAAGAAAGCATTGCTCACCTTCTTTGCACCTGTCCTGCTCTAGGCATTTTTTGCGCTGGTCCAACTTAGGGGGTTACTTCTTCAAAGACCTGACTGAATTTGTTATTGTTTTGCATGTAAATTCAACAAAATTCAGTGACGTATCGCTCGCTCACGGGTGCGGTAATTCGACCCCTGAGCGACTTGTCTCGCACGGACTTGCCCTGCATTATAAAATAGATAACATTTCTTAATAGCTTCAGTGAGCAACAACACAAATTCGGTGTATGCAGTAGCGGCAATTGATTTAATCACTCACTTCTTTCCCGCATTTTTCTCCTCTCTTAGCCGAGATGGTAACTGCTTCGTTCATCCTTTGGTCACCGCAGCAAAAAGCCTACCACATTATGGTGTCACAAAGGACCTTTCAATCTCGTCTAAGTGTGTCTCTCTAAAAGCAGCTATAGATTCTCTTAAATTTTCTATTTTCTTCGGCTTCAATTTGAGGGAAGCAATACTTTAAACCCAGAAAAAATGTGTCTTGGGTTGAATAGTCCGTGTTGATGCCGTCAACAAAGGGCAGGTGCACTAAACGCACCCCATCCCAATGGAATTTTATATAAAACTTCAATGTCAGCTGTCAAATGTATAAACAAATTGGCCGCGTTTCTCTGCCCGCTAGACATCTAGAACAAAATATCCCACATGAAGGAACGCTCGCACTAGAACTAGAGTTATAGCGGCATCGTCAAACTTCGCAAACGTTTGAACGATTTTCCTTCTCTCTCTCTCTCTGAATGCAGTGGATAATTTTGCGATAGATTGAGAAATTTCCCTAAAAGGGATATTTTACAAAAAGTGCTAGATGTCTAGCGCCTATGGTGAAATGCCAATGAAGTTTGACATGCCGCTAGTGATCTAGCGGGCAGCGGAACGCGGCCATTGTATATAAAAGAACGTCGACTTGACAATAAAACGAATTAATTTTATAACGTTTAAAAGAAGCGATGGTTTTCATTTATTTTTTCCGGAATTTCAAAGCGTTATTCAATTTTAAGAACAGTTGCAACTGCGAACAGCTTTTCCTGTTGTTCTATACTGAACAGGCCGTTCAAACATAAATTACAATGACTGGTATCAACTTTACTTATACTTTTACTTATGTCCTATATCCCCTTGTGGGTCCAAGGGCCTTTAAAACGCCTACGTGCCATCGTTTGCGGTTTCTGGCAATGTGCCTCAGCTCTCCCCAACTCTTTCCCAGTTGCTTCTCGACTGTTCTACGCCATGTTCTTCTAGGACCGCCGCGGATCCTGCCATCCTGAGTAAGCGGATTCCATTGCATCGCGTGGTTAGCTATGGACCTGCCACCTTTTTGGAAAGTGTGACCAATCCACTGCCACTTTGATCGTTGTACGGTTGTTCTTGGCCGGTTCTCTCATAAAGTTGTTCGTTTGAGATACGGCTTGGCCATAAAATCCTTAAGATGTTACGCAGGCACCTATTAACTCACGTTTGCAGCTTTCTTGTGATAATAGTAGTCACTCTCCAAGCACCAGATCCATATAGCAGCACGGACTCAACGTGGGAACGAAACAGTCGTAGCTTGGTGTTTAAGCTAATTGCAATTCGCCAAATTTTGGATAGCATCCCAAACGAAGACTTCGCTTCAACAACAACATCCAGTTCGGTTTCGCAATACGGTCCCAAGGTATTGGAAACTACCTACTCTCTCAACCGTTTTCTCAGCAATGGATACACGAGTATGAGTTGATGAGTTCAGTCTCAGGCTGAGCAATTTTGATTTTGCCGAATTAATTTTCAGCCCAACGACGTCTGATGCCCTCTCCACATTTGCTGTCATTTGATGAAGGTCCATTATTCTGTGAGATAGTAGGCATTTATCGTCGCGTAGTCAAGATGTAAGAGTGCATCGAATTCCTCCAGTTCCTATCGATAAAACCGCATTTAGCACATCGCTGGATCACCAATAAAAACGATATTGGTGAAAGAATGCAACCTTGCCGAACCCCGCTTTGGACTTTGAATTCCTCAGACAGCTTTCCTCTATGGATCCATCTGGGATACCTCTCCTGTGCAAGGCACGCCAAATAAATTCCCGATTGACACTATCAAACGCCTTTTTGAAATCGATGAACAGCAGGTGGAGTGGCGATCGTTATTCAACGCACTGCTCGATGATGATCCGCATGGTGTTGATGTGGTCGACACAGGGGAACCAGAGCGGAGACCTGCTTGTTCGGCGTCGAGTGTTCTTTAATTCGCTGCAGAATAATAATGCCTCTTCTTTTCGCACTGCATTGGATTGCCTATTCTAGGGAGCTTGACGATCATTCGCTTCTTCCACTCATCCGGAAAACACTCGGCCTCCCAGGTTCTCTCAACAAGGTGAGCCGATGCTGCTGGCGCAGCTCGCAAAAGCTCTGCAGGTATACCATCAAGCCATACCGCCTTTTTGGTTTTCAGTGCTTTGATCGCGGTAAGGATCTCTTCCTTATTGGGCGTAGTGATGTGAATTCGGGCATTTCTTTCCGCATGGACTCCTCAGTCTGACTTGGGTGCATATTACTCGTGCATACTCGGTTCAAGACCGAAGCAAATTGCTCCTTCCATCTCTTGAGCTGTTCCTCATCCGATATGAGCAACGAACCGTCTAGGCCTGGGTAGAGTTTCGGCCACCTATTAGCTCTTTGGTGATTCTGTAAACGGTTCTGCTGGCGCACCTAGCTGCAGCTTCTTCTGCTTCTGTAGCCAGCGCATTGATGTAATTGCGCTTGTCACGTCTCACGCTACGCTGTACTTCTCTCATCTTCATGCGATATAGAGACTCAAGCCTCAACTTTACCATCTAGGCAACATCGCTTTCGACATCAGTTATCGATTTTTCGTTAAAAACCATACCAGTAACCAAAAGGAAAACAAGAAGTTCATAGCGACCAAGCGGCCATGCCAAATAAACCATACACACGAAAAGCATCCGAAGAATCTGTCGATTTGTATCCATCCTCGCCTCGTGTCAAATTTCACCTTCACTTGAGATAAAGTCGAAGAATTCCTCCTCAATTCACCATGTAGCACGTTTGTTTTTTTTTTTTGTATCTTTGGCAAGTTCCTATACGATACATCACTGGAACGTGTGCTACTATGAGTTATGGGAACCGGTCGAGTGAGGTGTCGCTTCTGTGGATCGGAGTTGACCCAGAATCTGCCAACTCTTATCTGCGGTGACCATCCTTCTCCTATACATTTCGTTGCTGTCGGCATGCTTGAGATTTGCCTTCTCTCCTTGCACGCCATGATAATGTGGTAATTAAAATGAATTGGAAAAGTTTTGCAGGGGCACTGCAAACCTGCTGCTGATGCGCCACCTCCAGAGAATCAGTGAATCTGTTTTGGCACGAGAAAGTGGCTTTTGTTTTTAGTATTCCAATCGTGACAATGTCGTCGAAATGAAAAGGATATCCAAAGATGTATACAGGTTTGCGCAGCATGAATCTGGATCGATTACGCCGTGCCGCCCGCCAACGTATATGATTTGTCGTCTCGCACTGAAAGTTGTTTGAGATGTGCACTTGCTTTACCCGGAAGACGACCGCATAAATCGTAGGTTTTTGAGGTTCATTCGCGCCCGCGTCTGCGCAAAGGCTAAAGAAAGTGGTCGTCGCAAAGAATGCACTTTCCTTTCGCCGAGTGATTCCTCATTTCGCAGACGAAATGAAATTTTGGTACGTAATGAGCGCAAAGGCTATAGGAAGTCGGAGGCGATATGTTATGAGGCCTCTAATCAATTTTACTTTTCACATCCTGACGAATCTAGCGAAGATCACGACACACCACTCCCAGGTATCGGGGTAATCTTGCAAATAAATTGGCTCTCAAATTCGATGATTCGTTGAGAGGAGGCTCCTGTTTTTGTGGTCGTAAGACAGTAGCACAAATGTTGGCGCTATTGTTTGTTGTGTGTCCATTCATTTATTCGACTCAATTGGCCACGAGCTGGGTTCGTTTGCCGATTCTCCGCTGTAATGGAGGCGCTGTAATTGCGGATTGTGATGCTTGCGGTTGTTGCGATGGTATCAGTGTTGCCGAAAGTACTCCCATAGGAGTATTGTACTACTTTCAACACCTCCGTACTCCTCATTTCACACTCGTACTCCTATTTTTTAAAGACCTAAAATATCTTACACTTGCAGCAAACCTTAAATAATATGAATTTACTTTAAATTTAATACAAAAATTTCACTCTTTCCATTTTGTTTTGGTTTTCGTTTATTTTATGCAATTTTTGAAGACCAAAAAATGTCTGTACTACTATTTTTTTAAAAGTACTCCCCATTCTTGGCCGCAGTACTCCCTTTAAATAATTTTCTCCGGCAACACTGGATGGTATTCAAATTGGTATTTCGGGAATAGCTGGCGAGTTTGGTGTCTATGATGCGAGAGGTAATCGCAACGTGGAGTCTCTGCATTTGCATTTCAATGCCACCCTGACTGGCGCGGGACGATGATTGTATCGAGAAATGGTTTCCGCATTTTTGGTTGTGAATCGAGTTAATTCTCAAAATGTAGGTGTACAACTTAGGGTTACACTGATAGGTTTTGAGCTGAGCTGGATTATATTTAATTGGCGGTAACTGTCGTCGCTCTATATGCATGAACAAGGTGGGCCAAAAGAAGTCATCCGATGTTGTTTGGCTCTAAATTTTTGTTGTAAACGAAAAGCTTCAATTCTGTTTTTTGATTATGCTTATTTGAACCTTTAGAATTTTATTGGTAAAGTCGAGAAGATTGCCATATGGGCTCGTTTTATGGCATTTTTCATCACTTCGGCGAGAACTTTGGGCGACAGATTCTCGCACTCGTGTCGAATGTTGTCCTTGAGGGCTTCTAGAGTCTCGGGCTTGTTCACGTTAACACGGCATCTTAAAAAA
This sequence comes from Cheilosia pagana, assembly GCA_936431705.1. Taxonomy (NCBI): domain Eukaryota; kingdom Metazoa; phylum Arthropoda; class Insecta; order Diptera; family Syrphidae; genus Cheilosia; species Cheilosia pagana. The sequence goes on along the minus strand of OW386170.1, from coordinate 49,999,801 downwards.
CCCTACAAAAAAAAGTCTGGAACGGTTAAATCGGGCGACCTTGCAGGCCAGTGCAAATCGGGAACGCCGCCTTCAGAATATCGGTTATGGCTCGCGCAATGTGTGCCGTAGCTCCGTCCTGTTGGTAGAAAAAACTCGGTTAACATGGCCCTATAACGCGCACCGTCCACTGTTGTCGTTTGACCAGCGGCGTTCTCGAAAAAATGGCCCGATGACACCTCCAGCGTGAACAGCTCCTCGTGCATTACTCGTGGATTTTCGATGCCCCAGAAGCGATAATTTTGGTTGTTGGTTACGCTAAAAAATAGACACGATTATTCCGCGTTCTTACATCTGTCTGCATTGGCGGCCATTGCAAAAATAAGAGCATCTCTTTTGGGCCACCTTGTATGCAAGATGTTGCTCCCTCCTACACTACATCGAGAGTTTACTGCCTGATATTCTGAAGTATGTTGCGACTCTCAGTTTTCTGCAAGGAAAGGTGGTATGTTTGTGTCCTTTCTGCAAGTAGAGCTTCCACCATTCGATCAGAATTAAAATAATTCCACACTGATTGTAAAATGCCTTCTCCCAGAATATTTACTGCACATGCGGTTGCCAAGATGTCGCACCAAATAGTTGGCATTCACTGGACAGTCTTCGAAGAGGGAATGCATCTAGCAGGACTTTTTGGTTTACTCTCATTGTCTGCGTTTCGTGGTTATAAATGAAACAAGCTTAAAATTCAGTCTTCTGTCTTCTTCTTACTGGAAGGATTTGTTTTATGTTACTCCTATTCGAAACAAATTTACGTCAAACAAGCCGCCTCCTGTGCCAAGTGGGCTCCCATTATCATGCGATACGCAACTTTTCAAGAACTCATACAAAAAGTCCGTCCTCTCCCTCTCGCAAAACATCTCTCTGTGGACTGCATTCAAAAAAGGGTTACTAGGCGTGCAGAATCGTTCACCAAACCCTTCGGACGCAGTTGCTGCTGTTATTCAAAGGAATTTCTCGGCACAAGCATGCATTTGGATTTTCTCTCAAGAGGAACACGGAAATCAAGTGCACGCCACACGGAATACGGTTGCGTATACTTGTTGCACATTTACCATGAAAGATGGCCCTGTTAAACTTATGTGGGTCATCGTAAGTGCCATTCACTCTGCGCGCTTTAAGAGAAATAACTCTTACCTCTTCGCCATGGGAACTATGTGCGCACTGCACACACACATCTTGGGCGGGAAATTCTTTTCACAAAAATTCTAAGCACTGTCCACTGTCCAAATGCAAACAAATCAAATTTCCAATCGATCGGTTCCCACACTTCTACGTCTATCTACTTTCGACCATCACGGTGGCGTCTTGGGCGGTATTCAGCTGCTGAATTGATTAATATCCCGATCTGGCTTTCGTGCACACTGTGGGGCGTTGGGCGCTTAGCGTTTGTAAACAGTCATATCCCGAAGGAGAATAAAATATAAGGTACAGTTTGGCACGATTTCAATATACTTCTTTACTGCGTTCGTTTAGCAGAGAAAGAGACTGCGGCTATCGACATCGTGACGCGTCATTAAAGTCGTGTTTCTCTCCCTTTGGGAGAGTTATCTTTTCTACTTGAAAAATGTACTGCTTCATAGTCGGATGGGAGTTCAAATTAGAGCGCAGTTCCATTGTGTATATCGACGCGGGATTTTTGTGGATGATACCAGGCGTGGGTGGGCGATACAAATCTGAGTATGGAAAGCGAAAGTGTGATTTCCCCCTTGAGAAGGCAAGAGCATATCCACTCATTTGAGCCATCTGAAGTAACAGGGGGATTGACAACTTAATTTGCGGACTAATCCGATTGATACGTTTACCGACATTCGAAGTTCATTGCTTAATAGTCTATACTTTCGATGACGAAAGACTGATTAAAGTGTAAGAGGGCACTTAGCCATTGAGTTGAAGGATTGGTCTTGTACTCGTAATTATACTCAGTGGACAGAGTTTTTGGCAAATTGCGGTTGTACCAGTTTGTGATATCAGTTTGATTCAAGGGCAGTCGTTTACGACACCCACATTGAGTGGGTCAGGTGCGAGTTTACGAGGTGGCAGATCTTTGTCAGATATCCAGTATGGACTAAGAAAGTCGCGTTCTACCGTCGATGCCATTGAAGCGGTAGTAGATACAGCGGCTGAAGCAAAACTGGGAAAAAGATGGAGAGGGGGGACGAAGAAATGCTGCGCGGTTGCGGTTGTGACTCTTGACGTTAAAAATGCCTTTAATTCGACAAGCTGGTCATGCATTAGGAGATCATTGGCCAGAATGGAAACGCCGTACAATCTGCTGAACTATCCTACCGACAGGAAGTTGAGGTACCATACTAACGATAGCGTTAAGAAATACAAAATCACCGCGGGAGTACCACAAGGGTCGGTTCTTGGACCCCTCCTGTGGAACATAATGTACGACGTAGTTCTCCGATTAACGCTGCCACAAGTGGTTAAAGTTATAGGCTTTGCCGTCGATATCGCTGTGGTTACTGTGGCCAAATATATCCAAGAGATAGACTCCGCTACGGATGCAGCAGTAGCCAGAATCAAGAATTGGCTAGAGTCTGCAGGGCTAGAACTAACTGACCACAAGACCGAGGCCGCCTTGATAATTAGCCAAAAGACTGTGGAATATGCATTTTTCCATGTTGGAAACCAAATAATTAGATCAAAGGAGTCATTAATGTACCTAGGAGTAATGCTCGACAACAGGTTAAGCTTTAAAGGGCGTCACAGATGCAAGCAGCTCTTTCCCGGATTATGCCAAACATCGGTGGCGCTGGATACGCCAGAAGGATCCTGTTATCCAGGGTGGTCAGCTCAGGGGCTATTATAACGAAGGAAACAAGAAGGAAGCTCTCGTCAGCATACAGGCTAAGAACAATAAGCGAATTCCGAACAATTTCGGACGAAGCAGCCTGCGTTATTGCGGAAATGATTCCCATCGACATTTTCGCAAACGAAATGCAAAGGATCTACGTTATAGGCTAACAGTCAACAGGCTGTGTTATCCGGTGGGATGTTCATACATAACGAGCGTAATGTGCGAGGCACTTGAGAAACATATCCCGCGAGTATCTTTCGAAGATTACACATCCTTTGGCGCAACAAAAGAAAAGGTGCGAGTTTACGATAGTTGCCAACTGAAGGAGGAAATGGCGAACCTTTTGCGTTTTAAATGGGTTCAAACTCCAATCCAAAGGGTTGAGAACATGTTCGTACATCCGCAAGACAGAGCGATGTCATTATTGCACATGTCAATCTAAATTTGAATGAAGAACGTGTCGTGTGTAGACAGATTCCACTGTATGTTACTTAACAGCTCTCTAAATACCAGTTTGAGCTATTAAATGCCATTTATGCTTGAACCACGATTCCGTAAGCCACTGGAGTTTGACCCCTACCTTCGATTCTCATCTCCACTATGCTAATTGAAGTCTGCGCATGCGGCAATAATTAAGTTATCGATAACCAATAAGTTAAGTCCGACAGAAAACACAATTAAAACCGGAAAGCAGCAGATAAAGACACGAAAGCCATCCCAACTCGATTAACTTCGATTGGAGGCATCTCTGCTCTATAAGCCCTTGCTACGTGACAGAATAGCTTCCATAATTGAACGCGCGCCTTTCACATTGGCAATGGCATCGCGGATTGTGCAATCAGATTAAGTCACAGAGGGGACAACCGAGCGGACAATCTCTCTCTAACCCACTGGAATACCGCAGGTGTTCCAATTGAATAATAATCAACACCTGAAGAACGAAGGCGCAGAAATCAATTCCACCTCGACGAGGTGCTAAGTTGCTGAAATCGAAAAGGGCTCATCGCCAGCGCAGTCTTCTCTCGTTGGTGTGATTGGATTTTACTTGCAGAAGACATTTGCCGCGTAATCGCCATGGTAGCTGCGCGAGGTTAATAATTTCCTGTGACGTTGCGTCCTACTGTTGGGCTACTGACTGATGATGGGGATAAAGCATCCCATTTCCGTCGCCGACACAGGTCCAAATGACTGTAATAAGTGACTCTTTATGCTCCAGACTTCAGATGAAACTGAATCGATAGACGCGAGGATTCCTGGAATCGGTTTTATGGCTCTTTTCCTTCTCCAGGCTGGGGATACATAATTAAAAATCCCAACCATTAAAATTAATGCTGCTGTACATCACACGCACGCGGAGTGCACCTTAAACAGTTCCACATCGGAAGGCGAAACTCAATCGGAATCGGAATGGGTCAAACAGAAGAGTAAACACAAAACCAACGCCACCCATAAGTGAAAACTGAAAACCATTGGCTCGGGGGCCTGGGGTAGGGCGAGTAACTTAATCCAATCGAGGAAACTGGCAGAGTTTTCGCTTATGACTGTGTGAAGTGTGACTCTGTGCCTCTGTCTTCGCTTAATGGATTTTTTACACCTTGTTGATTTTATGCGATAGACTGTGGCAGTGCCACACCTTTTGGCTCTTTTGCTTTACTAAGCCATAATGTATCATAATAAAGGGGAACAGCCACCCAGCGGAGAGGCGATACGTTGGTCGATAGCATAATATCACGCAGCCAGGCTGCGCTGTCATCATCAAGGGCTAACTAGACCAAGTCGGTGTACACAAGTCGGGGGGAAAATGACACGACACAATTTCTGGTTGCGGATCACATGGTTGACATCCATGGTCAGAGGAGCATGACAGTGCGAGACTTGCCACCACACTATAAATCGAATGGCAAGAAGTTTGCTTTTAGTGTTTGCTTTGTCAGGCGCGTACACTTACAGGATGCTTCTTGAAGCGTATACTCAACTGGTGTTTCCGATGCTGCTGCCAAGGTCGATGACTCGCATTAGATGGGGTAAATGGAATTAGGGATGGGCGCGTCGCTCTTTGAATGGGTGATGCCAAGCTGAACGGGAGCACACTTGAGTTTGGAAGCAGCTATGGTCGGAGGAAATATTGCCAAACGGAAATTTCCTGTAGCTCGTAAATCCGTCTATAGAGGGAGAGAGGAAAATATGTGAAAAATTCACTTGGCCCTATTAACTACTGTGCGAATTTTAAAATATTTTTCTTCATCGTTCCGCCAAATATTCACAGTACGGCAAATCTTTTAAAAAAGACCCAGGATTTAATCAATTTTGAGGCTGCTTTTGGAAGAGAAGATATTAGGCAAGCTGTATCGAGTCACATCTGATTTTGTCTGTAGTGCATAGTCCAAAGGAAGCTGTCCGCTGTCATTGTATTTTGACAGACACTCCGTTTACTATATGTTTAAAAAAAGGGGGCATCGAATCATGTGTCTTGTATGTCCCAAAAACCTGATGATGATCTGTGGCTTAAGGCTTTATCCCATTGATAACTACTACAATTCTAAATAGAGACAATTGAAAAATTCTGATTTCTCTCGATGTGTCATTTGAAGCATTCCTCCTATTAAACATATTAAAAATCGAAAAACTTGATTAAAGCTCCTCAAATTGACGTCTATCAGTCATTGTGATGTTTTTCTTAAACCTCACGATGATAGAGAACTTACAAAATTTTCCTATCAATGGTAACAAATATGTTTTGATCATAAGTAGTCAATTTTAATGCTGGCTTTATTGCGCAGCCACAAAATAAATGACTCGCATTATAAAGGCAATCGGCGAGTCTCGTTAGTAACTAGCAAAGGTCTACTTAACCTAACTCCAGCAGTAATTTGTCGAGGGAAAGTGAGACAACTTATGTTAATGATTTCGATAATATGCGCGATTAGTTTGCACATTAAAATAAATGCACGCACGTTGAATGCATTCCTCGTTTATTGTCACGTGAAGATCATGGACCTTTGAGACTTAAAAACAACTTCCGGTAAACGCTTCCTGTCCAAAATAACCATCCAAACGAAAACAAATGTCACATCCCCACAAAAGAGACAATCCAACAATACACTGTGTTCCACCACAGATCATCTACAGTGACACAAGCTTGGCTTCCCATTGCAAGTCACAATAACCACCCATGCGGTTTCTCTGGCTGCGCACACAATATCGCATCGCATGCGCATACAAAGTCCTCGCAAATCCTCAAGATAAAGTGAAACTGTTCGAGACCTTTGTAAATCATAACATGACTTTGTGCAACTGTACGATCACCTGCAGCGCAGTTTTCTCTCTAGCGGTCACGAAGCACCACCATGCCCCTCTCGCTGTCAACATTCCTATAATAAGAAGAAGCCCTCCCCCTTTCGCTGCGCAAATGAGAAAAGTTCACACGACCAGTGCTGCTAAACATCTTTTCCGGCGCAACAGAGTCCCCTTTTGCAAAAAGACCCACTGACAAGGTTTAAGTACCGCTGTACGGACGATCGCAAGGCATGCACTTCTGCTGTGCGCCGCGCTGCAAGTTCAATGTGGAGCCAATTGTCCAACCAGGCATTACCCATGCCAGCCACGTTCGGGCATTTATAATGCGGCAGCATAGTTCGCGGAAACAAGCCAACATTACATATAAATTAATGAGCCCGCATGCAGCTATCCGCAAATGATCAAAGGATCAGTGTCCAGTCCAGTGATGGGCAATTTTATCGCGATTTTTATTACACGATAGCGACATCTGATGGCACATTGAAATAATTGATTGATTGGCGAATTAGTGTGTCTAACTACTGCCGCAGCGTAGTCTAATCACGATCGGGTTTGAAGGGATTCTGCGAAAAAGTCACATTGAGAGTTATGATGAATGGCTGACGGTTGGGCCGACCAGTGTAACTAGGTGTCTACTACACAAATCATACATGTATGAGGGCGACAGTACTTGAAATTCTATATCACGAAACAGGAAGTCGAGAGTGCGCAGTGCGCACATGAAGCAAGCGAACCGTGGTTGCGACTTGGTTGGTTGGTCACCCAGGTTCTGTCAATGTCAAGGTGATGCATGCGATATGACGAGAGGACAGCTTGTCCGAGTACGCGATATGCAAATGTGTAACGAAATATTTAATTCGAGCAGTGGAACGCGCGTAGAATTTGTTTATAGTCGCAGATTATGCGCAGATTCATATCTGGGCACAAAATACCAGAAATCATGTAACTTCCCGCAAATGTTGCTAATTTATTTAAGTGCAATTGCGTGCTTTGAATTTATATAGCTGATGGGTAAGTGCAGTGGTCTTTGAATTATAATTTGACTTTGGCAGTGGGCCGATTGAGCGGTTATAAAAAAAGAAGCATTTAAAGATCAACAAGAAAAATATATACTGGGCGTAGCAGCGTCTGGCATATTTTTGTCCAAAAACTCGAACCCAACATTTCGAGAAGATCGCAAAATAAAAGACCGAGAATTGTAGATTTTCAAAAATTTTGTTTGAGATTCCTGAAAATTTTGAAAAATTTATATTTGGCTACCAAAAATATTTTTTTAAAAGACAAGTTGGGTCTCAACTGAAGAGTTATATGTGGCACACTTTTATTTTATTTTATTTCCCGGTCCTATGCATTGCTTGCTTCGAACCACGCATTTGTAAACAGGTTTTTGGGAAACACAATACCTTTTTTAAAATATGTAGCAAACTGATTGCCTATCAAAATACAGTGCAATCTGCCATTGTGAACAGCTCGGGGAGCACTTTTAAAATCGATTAAATCCTGGGTGTGTTTTTTTTTAAATATATGCCGTAGTATGAATTTTTGAACGACTTTATAGACTTTTTCTGCCCGAAATCCACAATTACCTATAAAATCGTTTCAGGAATACCCAGCTTGGGATCAAAAATTATTCTACCCTACAATAAGGACCAATTTTGTATACATTTAGCAATTCTATTGTTAGTTTAAAAATTAAGAGCCGAAAAAATATTTTTACGCCTATTTTCTGTTAGAAGTTAGAATACTAATGTTTTAAACTTTAGCTTCTTGTGCCCAAAAGTCTGCGAGTTTTTTTTCATCTGAGAGAGGATAGCCTTCTGCTTACAGAGGACAAACTGAGGATACCTACTCTCTCTTAAATCAAAGTCAATTTTGCTTCTAAAAGTTTTGTGCCTTCTAAATTTTCCTTGATCCTTGATGAACCTTTTGAAATTTCTCAACTTCAACTGTTATTTAAGTGGCTAAATGCAAGAAAATGAGATTTTAATAAAATCGATGTACCCTGCGTATAGTTGCTTATGAATTGCGGCGATTCCACATTTTATTGCAATTGTATTAAATTAGTGCCACTAGTCTTCCTGAAGCTTCCATTGGCTCAAAAAGTTGATGTCCACTGACATACGCGTACGCAATCAGGATTCTTCCACCTGCATCCTCATTCCCACTTGATGTGATCGCCAAAGAGATTACCCAACAACAACTGATCCCCAACTCGATATTAAGGAAGTGAAAGTCGATCGATTTTTCGCCAAAAAACCTCGCCTGATATATCAACAAAGTCCACCTCTGCTCCTTCGATTGTCAGATTAATCAGCGAAACAAAAAAGAAACGCTGTTCTCTGTCCCACAAATCAACGAACGAAACAATTCATAACGAACGCACAACAAACTCCTCACGAATTAAGTGCTCCCAAAGTCGCGCATACTCTTGGACAGCACAAGTGCTCTCCTTTATCCAGTGTCCAACTGCGGTCTGGAAAAAAAATTCCACAAACTTGTTCCAAATTGATTACGGAAGCTCACGAAGTCAATGCGACACTTGGAGATTTTCAATTTCGCTAAATGATGATGGAGATCTCTCTGGCTGTGTGTCTGCGTAGACGCGTTCGCGTTCGCGCTGGTGATATTTCGCGCAAGAAAAAATTCCGTTACAGATGTCATCTTGTAATCCATGAACCGAGGAAACATGACCATTTTAAGCGCGCCCCGGTTGCAAAAAAAAAAAAATGACCACGCTTAAAGGAAATGCATTCAACTTGTTGCTGGAAAACTGTGTAGAGAATATATCTCCTGGTGCACATGCCCACGGAGGCCTGCGCGCAAAAGTGGACCACTGGGTGTACATAAATAAAAATGGTGGTGGTGGGTGTTTTGGAGCATGCGGTCTCCAGCAGTGCAAACGTTATGCAATTTATTTTGATCGCTCCACAGCTATACATAGATACGCATTACGAAACTGCGTATCCGCAATCCGCCGCATGAATGGTACACCTTGGAAGAAGTTGAGGAGCTTTGTTTGTTTAACTGCGCAGTTGGTGTTAGAAGTCGATGCCGTTGGAGCCACTTGAAGTCAGTCAAAGTGGAAGTGGTTGGCCCCTTGAGCGGTATTACAAAATTCTAATGACTTAGAATGGTAAACTGAGAACTCTGAGTGACTATTTGTTATTTAACGGGTTCCATAGGTGTTGTAATAGTTTTGCGAAGAGGTTCTTTGAAATGTTACTCAATTACGCTACTTGACGGGCCAATCAATATGAACAAAATGATCGAGTGGCAACTGCGAGAACGCCTTGTATCTAATGTCGTTGCACAATGAAATTTTGTTTACTAATAATTAGCTGTATTTGGATCGTAGTTTCATGTGTGTCAAATGCTGAATAGCGTTGGACTTCAAAAATTGCTGAAACAGTGACACCAAATGTAAAGGGTTTTTCAATAAGAAGTGTTATTTAGATATTCAAAGAAAAACGCCATTTTTTGAGATAAATGATCGGATATTTATTTCATAATAAAGAGGAAGGTATGCCGTTAATAATGAAAAACAACATCAGCCAAATGGCCACGCTTACAGGACTATATCCTTTTTATGAAATTTTCCATAACAAAATCGCAAAGTGGCTGCCCTATGTCCTCGATAGACTCACGAATTCCATCTTTGAGGTCTTGAATCGACGCTGGACTATTGGCGTAGACCTTATCTTTCACGTGGCCCCAAAGGAAGAAGTCGCAAGGTGTTAAATCACAAGATCTCGGTGGCCAATTGTGATCACCTCTTCGAGAGATAACACGGTCCGGAAACTTTTCCCGTAAAAGATCAATGGTTTCGTTGCTTGTGTGGCATCTAGCGCCGCCGTCTTGTTGAAAGTAAACGTTGTTCAGATCAATACCATCCAACTCCGGCCATAAAAAAACATTAATCAATGCCCAATTCCAAAGACAAAGTTGGGACAATTTAGTGATGTAAAGACTTTTTCCACCAATTTCTGTTTTTTCAATTTTTACCATTTTTGTAGTGAATTTTTAAAATTTCAATGCGTTGTTAAAGCGTGTATCGTTCCATTTTTAGTAATGGCGTAGTTTCTACTTGTCAAATGTCAAAAAATAACAGCTTCAAAAGTGACAGATACCGAAATAGCGGGCTATTCAAAATAACACCTCTTATTGGGAAAGCCTTTACATTTGAACGGGTGGCTCAATATATTTAAAAATATTTACATGTAACGATATCTAGGATTAAAAAAGTCTCATGATAACGCATTTCCTTGCAGAATACAAGTGCATGACGGGAGTAGCACGGAAGACCTCTCCTGTGTTTACCAGCAAGACACCCTGATCAGATTTGACGAGGTTCTTGATTCACCCATGTTGTGACGATCACTATTGTCATAAGACGCCTTGAGTCACAATAGAAGACATAAACAAAGTTGCATGTGAAGGACCACTTGATAAGAGCACGAAACGGGACTAAGTCACTGCCACTGCAATTCAAAGCACAACTTCATTAATTAGGAAGAAAACTGAATCCTCAGCGTCTTCCTTGCCTCCATAACAGTTGTTGTACCGAACGGGTTTAATGTTTAGTACTAATGACCGTAGACAAACCGCACTTGATGTACGACCAGGAAACTCATTCCTTGTTTATTAATGACTTTTCTACTCCATTCTAAGTTCAAAAACCCACAGCCCAGCCAACACAACACGTTTGCCGATAAGCCAGATGACAAATAGAAACATAAGACCGACCGGTTTGCCTTGTTCTCTTAAATTATCAGCTCCGCATGACTCGAAACCAGCTTTGCATCATGAATCACAGGATATCGCAGTAGCACGACGATCCGCGATAAAGATGGAAAAATATGAGCCGGTAAATTGACTAAGCAATTAATTCCCAATTCGCCAACAAAGATTTACGGCCCAAAATCCTTCTCAACACCTCGGCACTTGCACTTTCTACCACCGCGCACGATCATCCCCGATCACGTAATCCGCATCGTAGGTATATGCAAACGCTCTGCCTCCGTGCGCACCTGCGATTAGTTAACGAAATAAATCGTCTACGCGCGCGCATTTCAAATCAAATTAATCTTCCACAAAATATTTCCAATAAAAATCGATAATTAATTGGTCTGAGTGTGTGTAGTGGTAGTGAAGGATCAGCCACCAATGTCCATGAGGTATGCACAACGCGGTCGCGATATTCCGGGAGTTCGAATCGGATTAGTGTCATTTAATTAATTGACCAACCAGGTGAAGGACGACAGCTATTGCGATAGCGGTGTTTTAATGGCCCCAACAAATGATCTGGCTTTCACCAGAGGGGATGGTGGGTATGTATGGTACGATAGGATCAAGTCTCAAAGAAGCTGTCACACAGGTAACGACCAAAATTGCGGTGTTGGCTAAAATTAGACACCTTTTGCGAACAACTCATGCCGCTGCGATTGCCGCGAGGATCATGGATATACACAAAGCACATACACACCACTTTCTCGAAAACGAAGCCGACAATCCATGGAAATCGAAAGCTGGAGGATTGCAGTTGGCATCTGAATGCGATTTGTATATGTGGCCGCAGTCGACCATGCGGGTATGGAAATATTTCAAATGGACATTCATGACGAAGAGGAGTAATGCAGGTGTACCTACATACAAATATAGGATGACCATATTGCCGGTGGTATGCAAATACGCATTTTTCAAGACGGATTCAACCAAAAGGCAAATATCGGCGAATTGTGGTAACTGCGGCAACGCAATTCGAACGATGTGTGACGCAAGAGTAGGCCCGACGCTAAAATCTGATGGTCATGGTAAAAATCAAAAGTTTAACTGTAGTCAATATGATCGCCGAGCATTTAAACGTTGTCGGAAATCATTAAGGATAACTCTAAGAGATGCTGGAAAGGTGTACATTTCACACAAGATTATGCATCTGTCAAAAAACCTTTTGAATTAAAATTGCAGTAACATGAAGGCCTTAATTTTGTCTGTTGTCAGATTTTCTGGCGGAACTGATTGTCTGACTATAGGTCTGTTCCTATACTTTTAAATCTTACGAATTTTTACGAATTCTTACGCATTTTACTCAACTGTCGTTCCTCAACTCGAAAAATTCGTAAAAGAGAGCGGCTTCGATAGAGTAAGAAATTTCCCCTTTTACTAGTTTGTCTTTGCCTAAGAATTGAAACAACTGTCAGTTAAAAATTGACAGCTGATTTGAATTTGTTATTCTATTTGGCATTTGGTGGGTGAAATATCTGTCATTTTTCACAGGTTACTACAAAAGCGGTGCTTAACTTTTGCGTAAGTTTCCCTCTTTGAGAGAGAATCATCCCCTCCACTGTCATTTTGACAGTCTTTTCCTTTTTTACTACAAAAGTAAAGAAACAGACCTTATATGACGTTCAATTTATTAGCTACTCCGGGCATTCCGGCGCCCTTTGTGGATGTTATTGGCTAGCGTAGAATGCAAACGCGAAGGAGTTCTTGGCCAACCAGCTAGAATTTGTGTTCTGTGTATTTTCAGCAGCGCAATAAGTGATATCTGCAAATTCGTATTGACAACTGTCACGAAACGTCAAAAATTATATTTAACCAACTCTTTCATGCACAGTAGCTAGACGTCCCCCACCCCAGTAATATGTGAAAGCAAGATGGCTTCCCCCTTTTTGAATGTCGAACACGGATTTGCATTACCCCTTCTTCTTTACCCTACTGTCCCATGGTGGATCATCTTTCTCACCTCTCCAGATTGTCCATTAAGTTGAATGGCGCTCTAAAGTTTACGGCCCATTGCAATTCATTAAACCACTACTGGGTTTGCCTTTTGGCCGCGCCGCCGCACCGCACATCTCTGTGGGTATATGACAAGACAATTGAAAAAGCGGCAAACCGTCTTTCGTTTTCGCTATCACTGACTATCGCCAAACTACAATCGCGATTGGGCGATGCGCATCACTGGCGGAATAAGCCCCAACTCCGCCGAGAAGATAAATATAAATCCCGCTGGGACAGGTCATAAAGAAAGCAAAGTTGAGTTTATCTGTCCGTCGTTCGGCTGTTCGATTTGTGATCAGTATTCAGTTTGTCGAAGGAAATACGAATACGAGTAAGAAACTGCGAAAGGTTTTCCATTTCCCCATTCGTCATTTAGCGATCTTTTTTTGGCACTAAACTGTGATGAGTTGCATCCGCCGTAGATTAGAGCTGTTCGGGGTGCGTGAACCATGACGTTTCCTAATGCGCCACCGACATCTGAGTTCCTTACTGCCGGTGTTATGCGCAAATATGGTAATTAGGAGCGCAAGAGAATTCGTCAAATTTCGTAATACCAACCACGTCGTTGTGCTGTATTGTGTTGCGCAGTTAGGGTGATGAAACGCAGAGTTTTCCATCTGGAAAAGCCCACCAAGAAAAAAAAGGTGATTTGTGTTTTCAGTTTTCACCACCCAGTGCACACGCTGCTGTCTGTGGCAGCGTCTAGCATCTACGCCGCGCTACGTCCCGTATTGTGTCAGAGCAACAGTCAGTTGGCACACACCACCACCGCCTTTGGTCATCGAAGTTAAGTGCCATGCCAGCGAACAATTGATTTCTCGATATTTATTGCTGGTAAACTCGTCCGGATATGCATATCCGGTGTGACAACCTTTGCCATAATATATCGATTCCAATCTAATGACAGACGGTGTGCATTTAACATGCGTCACGCTTCGTTGGGGTCATGTTTGTTCGATTGATATTCGGTTTTGGATGTTATGTCGATCGTGGTGAATGGGCGGGTGGGGCAATATACACATAAACTTGTTTAATGCTTAAAATACCTGACAGTAAGAAGAGTCGGTTATAATTTAATACAAAAGAGGAAGAGAAGAGCGAACAGATTTAAAGCAAACGTCAATGAAAATTATACCATTCTTGGAAAATCTTTTGGCTTTCCACTAATTCTTTAGTGGACCGTTCCATTTCTTAGGTAATTCAAATGTTAAAAGAGAGAATTGGGCTATGAACAGTAGTTAGAAACTGCTTCCAAGAACTTCTACGAAAGTCGCATAAGTTTAATGGTCGCATTCACCCTCAACAGCACTGAGATATTTAGGTCTGTTCCCTTACTTTTTTGGCCAATTTCGGCAAAATGTCAGTTATCAAGAAGTGGGGATATAATAAAATATAGATAATATAGAAATCAGAAAAAGAAAATGTAACCAAAAGTACAGGAACGAAAGTTTTGCATGACTTTTGTTGAAAACATATGCGAAAAAGAAAAATAATATTCAAAAATAAACGTCAGTGGGTTTAAAAAAATTACCAGTTTGCAGACGTTGAAAAAAAAAATCGGATTCAGTTTAATATTTATTTATTTTGCCGATTTATCAATTTTTAATAACAAATTTCAGCACGAAATAAACTAAACCGAAATAAACAGCCAGTTCAAACTGAATTTTGAGAGATTTGACAGCTAGGGTCAGTTATAACAAAGTAGCTCAAAGGAAATGCTTGGGCTATTATTTTTGGAAACGCTGCCATTAATTTCGCCGTCTGGCCCACTCGAAAAATCACAGCAGCTGTCAAAATCACATGCAGCAATTTTTCATAATTTGATTTAACAAACTTGAGTAAAGCTGGGCGGAATAAGTTTATAGTGTCTCGAAACGTTGTTGGTTGTTCACGCGTCAAGCTATCCATTTTATATGGCTGAGCTTTGTTAATGAGGACGTTCGGATGCATAGTTTAGTAAGTCTGACAGCTGACTGACTATATGTGTTTGAGTTTTATTGGCCCAGATTGGTCACGTGATTAGTTTTTACAGTTGACGTTTATGGAGGGGTAGCCGACAAATATAGTCAAGAAAATCCTTGCCTGCGAACTCAGTTGACATTTTAAAGTGTCAAAATTCAAAAATAAACTACACGTTTACAACAACAACTAAACTTACTTAGTCCAGACAAATCTAGTTGACGTTTTACACAAACTAGGTATCCGAACGTCCCTTATGTGTCTTACAAGGTTTTTTTTTCAAGGTAAAAAGCTGTCAGTGTCAAAGTGATATGTAGGTGATTTCAACAGGAACCATAACCTTACGTAGGTAGGTAGGTAAATAATTTGTATACCTATTTATTTTACTTATTGTCTATAAATATTTTAATTGATTAATATGTCGGCGCAGTGGCTTAGTGGTTAGTGTGTTGGACTACTAAGCGAGGGGTCCCCGGTTTGAACCCCAAAAAGCACCAAATTACATCTTAAGGTTTTTTCCACCGCGCCACCTCTCGCGAGTCGCGAACGTCTGACAAACATCCGAGCGTCATACTGTCATGAAAAAGCTTCTCAATGAGCTGTTTGGACTGAGCGTAAAATTGTAGATCCCTTGCATTCCTCCCAAAAATTTAAAAACTCACACAAAACGAATGGTGGTGAGAGGCTAAGCCTTGGGTCCCACGGACCTGTCGCGTTAAAATATTTATTTATTTAATAAGTAACAGAATCTGTTTTTGGTATCTTCATTCATAGCGTTCCGTGTTATTTGTTTCTTGAGCAAATCGAACAGACTCACTCGATCATATCATCATAATGGAATCTTTGAACCAAACCGAAGTAAGTTACGTCACGATTTCTTAGAACGACGATGGCACGTAATTTCCTCGCCGTTTACCTTCTTGTTGTGTTTCTCCATCGCTATTACCACCACTTTACCACCGCTTTACCACTGTACAGTGTACACTGATATGCTACAGTTTTTTCTAGTAAGTGCACTTTTTTGCCTGGCTTTGGCTTCTACAACAATTCTACTTCTTCATCGACTGCATTCTTCGCCTTAATGCTATTCCTATTCGTTGCAAAATAGCTACCTACGCTACAACCTGGAACATTGAACGAAAGACCAACTTTTCCATTCAACAGTTACTGGTAGTGGAACTCGATTGGATTTTCTTGATCGAAACTGTTTCCAAATATCTGCAGGTACCTAAAAGCTGAAACTTAAACACTGTTTACATCTCAAAAGTAACTGAACTCTCTGATTATAAATTAATCAAAACAGACTTCCCCCATCCACTTGCCGGTATTTGTTCGTGGCTTCTTCTCACACTGATAACGCATCAAACCAAACACTCTCCTTCGTCAGGTTCGATTCGAATTTCTCCTCCAACTGCAACCACTTGAATTCGGTTCGCTCGCTATTCGTTTGCTGTTTGCGTTTGCTCCTCCATTCGCTCGCTGGTAAATCGCACCGAATTCAGTCAGATTCTCAGTAACGAATGAGTAAACGGAGTGGATGGTGTGGTTGTAAAAATCGGTTACAGAAATATGAGAAAAATTATGATAGAAATGTTTTTTGTTTGGTGAAAATTTTGTGTTAATTTTGTTTGAAAAATATTGTACCCAACCAATCAAATTTATTTGAAATTCAGTGCAGTGCAAGTGACAACATACACTAGCTGCAAAAGAGAATTCCCCTCCCAAGTGTAGCGACAAGAACTGCACAGTGCACACTGCACATCCCCATTGAAGGAGTCAAGGTTGCACCTACATTCTGCAAGTCCTTCGCTCCCAGAAGTGTAACGCGTGTGTAAATGTGTGAGCGTTTTAAAGCAACAGCGAATAAAAAATTTTGAATCGATTTTAAGTGTCACAAAACGAAAAATCAATAGCAAACATTTAAGAAAGGATACGCGGTTTGACGTTACCCCAAGGCTGGTCCTTTCAAATCACTTTGCCCGATCAAGTTCGTCTACGTTTTTCCCCACTCAACAAAGTAAACAAACACCTGTCAGTGTCAACAATTAAAAAATACAACAAAAAAATAAATCATACTTTTGACACAATAACGGTTATTCGTTCAGCTCGTTACAAACGCCAATTGAATGTTTTTTCGTCTCTGAATCGGCGTGTGTATTTGTGGCAAATTTTTGTTTCCTATCTTCCCCCATCATTCGTTGTGTAAATTAATAAAAAAAAATAAATATTTAAATAATAAACGGGAAAAATTTCAGTTTTTAGTTTTAGTGTTTAGTTTTGAAAGAAAGAAAATGTATCGTTCGACAAATGTTACTTGAACGTGATAAATGTTTAGATCAGTCTTCTTACCACACGTGTAGAAAACTGACAAGTGCTGCAAGACTTGAGAGCAATTTCCCAGATATGGCTGAGGAAATTACCGAAACAGCAAACAGCGCACAACAGACAACAACAAGGACAATGACTACAACCTGTACAACTACCCAACAAAAGGACAACAATAACGAAAGCAGCATAATGAACAAAAACAATAACAAACAACAGACAGAGACAATTTCAGTCGAAACGGATAGTAGCTGGTGCAAGGCAACAGCGGCGTCGGCCGGTGCTGCGTCATTGTCGCCCCCTTTAAAGGATATTTTTGTGGGCAACACGGCAAAGCCGCCCAGCATTTGTGAGTGTTCATGCCCGGAGTTTTGCTTAAGCTTGAAGACGATTTTGAATTCGTTCAATGCGCCGCTGTCGGAAGAGCAAGCGTGGGCATTGATCTTCCAGTCGGTGAAGCTGTACAAGGATGTGTTCAAACGACAGGATACACCGTTTTCAGATGCAGACGTACCAGAGAACCTGGAGGATGTTAGCGTGCACAACGATGGAACAGTGCACGTTAGCTTCCCCAAGAAACGTAAGTTTTCAATTAAATTTTTATATTTGTTACCTTTGTTTGTGGTAGTGCCTATATTCTTGACGATTAGAAATTGGGAAGTACTAAAACGTAAAGGGAGATTAGATTGGTTATCAATAATAATCAGTTGGTCAGAGGTGTTCCGCTGAAAGGCAAATGAGCTTTAGCGTTTATTGCTGCCTTTATGACAGGTGGAATGGAAACTAGTCTCTGGAATATTATTTTATGATGCACTCTGAGGTGGTGACTCTGTCTTTGTTAAAACCGGCAAACTACTTGATTTGTTGTTTGTATTAAAATATCTAAATTTTCGACCAACAGTGTCCCAACAAAAGATGTCCTGTGAAGATAGGTCGCCGTTGTTCTCGTTCAGCATTTAAATTGTTTTCACTCGAAAAGCAAGCGCCCCTTATTTTAATTTGTCATGGTCCTTTTCCATTTCACGGATCACAGGTACCTAGATGGTAAATTCTAAATTGGTCTTATGTTATGTCTTATGTCAGATAGTTAATTGCATTTCTAGCACCAGGTATGTTAAACAAATAGATTTTTTGGAAGCGCTGACAACCATAATGGAATTTTACTATTTACAAAATTATTATCTTTGAAACCACAGCAGTAATTGATGAACTAAACCTTAGCTGACAATTCTGTTTGAGATTCAGAATTCAGACACTTAAGTGCAACGGAGATTTTTTTCTTTTTAAACCAGCGCGGTTTTACTTTTCCGTTCCTTTAATTTTGTAGTAAAATCGGAAATGACTGTCAAAATGTCAGTGGAGGGGATGAATTCTCTCTCAGAGAAGGGAAACTTACGCCAAAGTTAAGGAACGCTTTTGTAGTAACCTGTGAAAAATGACAGATAGTTAATCCACCCAAATGCCAAATAGGACAACAAATTCAAATCAGCTGTCAATTTTAAGGCGACTGACAGTTGTTTCAATTCCTACGCAAAGAAATTTGTTGAGTAAAAACTAGTAAGATGGGAAATATCTAGCTCTCTCGAAGCCGCTCTGCTTACGAATTCGTAAAAATTCGTAAGATTTCAAAGTAAAGAAACAGACCTATTGTTACAATGCTCACGCAGTAATTGCTGCTATCTCGACAGCTGTCATAAACAATATACCTTGCAATATCTCTGCAAATACTGTTCTTAGGGTGCAGTTATAGCGATACGTAAAATGCAACCGAAACAGTTGGAACAGTATGAAAATGAGTTTTTTTTCGTTTAGGCGTTCATAGCAAACAGAAAAAAGTCTTTCAGATAAACCGATTGTCACTGTGTTGTCAGTACACACAAATCAACCACCACTGATTAGATTCCATCAGAAATAATTACTGACAGATGGAACAGTAAAGAAATGACAGACACATTTCAGTGAAATGATTTGGGATTTTTGAGTGGTATTAAGGCCCCAGTTATAGCTATCATTGAAATGCATCATTGGAACAAATCAGTGGAATGGTGGTTTCATTTTTTTGACAAGTCAGTTATAGCAATTATTGAAAAATTGGTGTCAGTGGAAGGACCTGTCAGTGAAATTTAACAGAGGTTTGCAGGTTTCGAGGCTAGAGTTGAACATTGCACGCAAAACTGACAGCTGAGAATAGAAAGAGAATCGAACACATCAGTGAAACGATTGGGTTCCACATTTGGGAAACGAAACTCAGCTGTTCATTGAAATCGATTTCAATCAGTGAAATAATAAAAGTGGATTTAAATAAAAGTTTTAATCACATTAAAGTAATTCTTTTTTGTAAAAAAATTCCATAATTGATTAGCTTTATTTTGATACTAATTAAAGCCAATAATTGTTTGATTAATCGTCTTAAAATCGAAAACCAAAATTAAAATTTTCAATGATGCATTTCAGTGATAGCTATAACTGGGGCCTAAGAACTGAGAAGTTGATCAGAAAAATTGTTCGTACAAAAAAATTAGTTAATTCTTTTTCTAGGAAATTTAGGTGAACTTATTTTTTTTTTATATAAGCAAGACCAAGAAAATTTTTACGGTTTCATTTTACATCTCGCTATACCTGGGGCCTTAGCTTGGTTAGATAATAGATATCTAATAAATTGTTGTTCGCAAGCTAATTAACCTACATTCTTTGAGCCTTGGACCTACCCAACACTTAATAAGCTTTACGTACTTCACAAATTCAACAACCAATTTCGAATTCAACGTCTCTGAAAAGATTCTCAACTCAATTCAGTTCTATATAGCTCGCCTAATTAAACCAGATTTTATCATTCGTTTGGTAATAAATCTTTTACAGTAACGCGTTAAAAAAAAAAATGTCAATCAACACACTCATATCACTCAATGGAAATCAGACATAAAAACCCAGAAGTAAACTTAATCTCTAACATTTCCATCTGCTCCGCAAAGCCAATTAAAGTTTCTTGACTGTGCGACGCGACGACCGCATTATAACGCACTAGAATTTAAATTTGTTGGACATTTCCAGAAAGCGCCACAGTCTATAGCGACTGAAATCAATTATTCTCCGCCACAATGAAATAATTGTTGTGCGCAAATAAAGTCCATTGTTCCGGCCGTCATAACCTTGACACTGCCAATTCCTAGTTCTATACTTTGTCTGTCTGTACGCTTGACAAACGAAAAATATTGCCCACCCCCTACATGAGATAATCGTGCTAATCCAATTCTACTCATATGTTACGTGTTGCTACAAACACAATTTATAATTGGCATTTTCCCATTTGCGTTCAGTTACTTGTGGGAATACAAACTGGGGCTGGGGGTTGCCTATCCACCGCCACCCATACCTACCCCAAAACAAAAACAATGGTGGTAGCTCATCGCAGAATGTTAAGGCGCATGACTTGTGACCTTCACTCACTGAAAATCTGAAAACTGAAAACTAAAAACATTGAACAGATGATTTTGGAATAGGGGAAGGGAGGACGCTTTCGCAATCGGCTGGGCTCCCATGCGTCGAAAACAGTTGGTACACCGCCAGGTGAGCGCTTTTCTCGCAACATACACGACATCTCTGTCAGATCGTCAATTGTCATCACTGTCACTGATGGTGTGGCAATTTCGCTCGCTTTATGTCACACACTGAAAGCGTCACATTACGAAAATCTATTATCAAGCGGCCACACAAAACACATCGAATGACGTTAGTTGCATGCTGTAAATATAATGGCCAAGAATAACCTGTTAGCTGTGAGCGGCTTTGGTTTTCTAATTCAAATTAGACAAAAATGAAAGTTAATTTTCTTACATTCCGAATGGTTAAATCTTCTTTTATGTTGTATATTTTGTGGCGGTATAGGGTGGGGAAAATTGAGCAGTTTGTCAAAATGCATTTCCTGAAGCGGTTTAGTCGTTTATTGGCTTCGATGAGATGAATTAAGGTCTACTTCTGTTGAGAGGCACTCTCTCTTTTTCCCATCAGCTCGGAAACAAAAGAAGAATAAACAAATTTGTCATCTGATGGGCACTGGGCAGGGCAGCGTATCAGAAGTTCTGGAAGAGGGATCTTTCAACTGGTCTAACAGCAGTTGGTGGTCGTCGCCGCCGTGAAATGATATGGGTTCTTGAGTTTTGCTTCCCCTTCTATTCGTGCGTTTAACGGTTGATGTGCATGGATGTTGTTTGCTTAGGCGGATAGGCTTTTAACACCTATAAGTAGGTATATAGCTTATACATTGTCTTGGAAGTGATTCTTAATGACGGACAGACGTGTCTATTGGTGAACTTTGGTACAGGGAAATCAGCGGAGTTGTTTGTGTTTCATTTGCTGTGAAGTTTTTGCTCCTCAGAAATGCATTTGGAAAGTGAGAAACGATTTCGGTTGTGTTCCCATGGATGGAATGGGCTTTGATTGACTTTATGGGAAGCTGTCTTAGTCACGGTATGAGTGGGCAGGAGGACAATATTTGAGAAAAGCCACTAAACAGAAAAATCTGCTTGCAAGACAAAAATTAAGCCATATATTTAGTAAAATAAACAAAATAAATAAAATAAAAGTCAATATATATAAAAATAAAATATAATGTATAAAAATAAGAAAGGAAAATCTGAGTTGATTGCTTATACGTTGAATTTTGTAGATAAATAAATTTTCTTTTAAATAAAAAGTAAGACAAACCAATAACAATTCAAGTAATTTTAACTTTTAATAAGTTAAATAGGATTTTATTTATCATTTTTGATTATAAAATAAGCATGAATTATCTGTAGAAAGGCTGAAGAAAGAAGAAGGTTACAAAAAATACAAAATTATTAGTTTGGCGTACCGTTGAAAGCGATATTTCCAACATTGAAAATAAGAATAGATTATGTAATATTTAGAGAACCAAAGAATTTATTTGAAATCGTTGTAGACGTGATGTTATACAACGTTCAGGAGGATTTCAGCCGCGTATGGAATTTTTTATTGACATTTAAATCAGTTTAGTCGCGTATGGACATTTTTAATCCGATTTTTGAGTCAGTAAAGCTTCGACTTGGTAATGTCCTATAATAGAAAATTAAGGACCAAATAACACAACGTGGGAAGGGACACTCAGTAAAAGTGAATTTGTACAGATTTCTATAACACAGAGTTGAATGTTCTCAGCGAGAAACGGCGTGGCGTTTGGAAAAACGTTTCCACCATTCACGTTTTAGTATGGTCCTCTGATAGTATTAATCCAATTTTTGTCATTAAATAGTTTGGAAAATAAATAAATTTTAAGTAACAACCGATACAGTGTAGTGTTTCACTTGTAGAAAAAGCAATTCGGAACATGTAAATTATAGACACATTGACATTTTTGCAAAAGTAAATCCGATTTAATAATTTAAACGGTGCATGTTGAATTTTTAGAACTCACAATTAAGAAATTTTCCACACATAATTGCATATTGTGAAATGTAAAATATATAATGTGAAGGTTAAAAATAATTATTAATAAGGCCCAACGGCTGCGGACTAATGACGAAAATTTTGAATGAAAATAATATCCTAGGAACGCATATGAGAACATGTATTTGTGTTATTCTAGAAAACTTTCAAACTTGTGTATGAAAATCATATAACTTGGTTAAAATAAGCTATTTTTGACGTTAAAGAAAAATGTGTGTATTCCCGAATGATAATGGATTCGAACACATTAGTCAAATTTAGTCAAACTTCGTTAATTTACGCAAAAGTTGGGTAGAAGAGTGCCACAAAGAGAGAACAAAACATTTCCACTACATAAAAAACTGCAAATAATAGGTTGCCCAAGAAATTTAATTGGGCTATTTTGTTATAACTGACTTAAGCTGTCATATTTCAATTTGAATTGGCTCTTTATTTCGGTTTGGTTTATTTAGTGCTGAAATTTGTTATTAAAAATGGATAAATTGTCAAAAAAAATTAATAGATATTAAACTGTATCCGATTTTTTTTCCAACGTCTGAAAACTGGTAATTTTTTTTTAACCCATTGATGTTTACTTTTGAATATTATTTTTCTTTCTCGCATATGTTTTTAACAAAAGTCATGCAAAACTTTCGTTCCTGTACTTTTTGGTTATATTCTTTTTTTTCTGAGAAAATATATCCCATTCCTTGATATCTGACATTTTGCCGAAATTGGCTAAAAAAGTAAGAAAACGAACCTAATATTTCCTCTTACAGATGTAAATGGCAAGACACAAAAAAGCACCAGGGACGACTTTAAATGTCACTCTCCAACAAATGTCACTTTTTCCACAATGTATATCAATTTCTTTTAATAGCTTTTTCGTAAGTGAAGAATTCGCTTCTTTAAATATTGGTTTGGACTCACACAATGCCTTGATAAAGTGCCACAGACAATTCTATGATAAAAGTAGCATTAAATTGGTCTGTGTTTAGAAATACTCGTACTTTTATCAGTTCGTCACTTTGGTGGTTATCAAAATTTCGAAACAGTTTTCCAGATTCCCCTTTAATTTCAAAATGTCTCTCTACTGAGGCAATGTGAGACAATATTTGTATACCTATTTGTAAACGCGTCTAATTCTAGTCTCCTTATCGCACTTGCAAGACAAAAATTCTGTGGCAATCCCCAACTTTACATTCGAAAGAGTACCTTTTCTTAAACCCATCTTTCATCAATCCAAGTCAGTCTAATAACCAAAGTTCATTAGAGTCTCGCATTTGTATACTCACGCACTTAATCTCTGTATTGTCATGTTTCCTCGACTCAAAAATATTTGCTTTTCTATTTTTACAACTCAGAGATAGATAATGAATTTTGTTTCTTTTTGACGGGGATTTATCTACAAAAACTCATCAACGTGTTGTACCCTCCCACACCCAGTCATATGCACACGTACAGTAAGCTGCTTATCAAAATGAAGAATTCCAAAAATTAGGAACACGTACATTTTTTTTGGTAAACATTTCAGGGCATTTGAGGAGTTGGAGACTGCTTAGTTACTTTACTGCTACCCGATTGAGGCAATTAGGCCCCCTGGCGAGCAATGCCATTGGCAACAACAACACTGCTCTCAAAAGTAGGGCGCGCAATAGTTTCGATTGTAGGTACCTAGATACCGTGGCGTGCGGCTTTATTTCGATTCTTAATCCGAGCTTATAGGCAAAAGCATCTGTGGGGAAAAAACCGTTTTAGTTGCTACTTTCCAGCACGTGAGTACGCTTACACTTTCGTGGGAAATACAGCTTGCGTCGGGTCCACTTTTATCTCCCTTTAAGTTGGGCAATAAAAAGAGTTCACTAAACAATAAAAAAAAATGGGGAAACATTATGTAACCCGTTCCAGTGGCGCGTCCTACTGCTCTGACGCACGTAGAACAAGTGTACTATACGTTTTCTATAAGTTGTCACGTTTTGTTATCACCGTGATTTAATTAATCAATTAAAACAGTAATGCACTGCGCGCGATAAGCATTTGATATGAGGCCCTGTTGGTTGGAAGGTTGCGGCTGGTGCGGATTTTCCCTTTCCTCGAGTACCTGTTCTGCATTTGTTATACCATTACTCACCATAACTACTGGTTTGGCGCTTGTTTTTGATGTTTTTGATGTTTTTGTTCTTGGTGTCTATTGTGTGAAAGAAACCAGTGGGAAATGCTCTTTGGCACTTGCGCTTACTCATGGGCCAACTAATTGTTGTTTACAAAGGCGCTTAAGCCGGGCAAACATGTGTTTTCTGTTTTGACATGATTGATGGACCCGTATAGTAAAAGGGTTTCACTTGCAGCTCAGTAATTAGTCGGCGAAAGAAATTAATTTCCCGGGGGGACTTATGTGACCGCTTAAGCCCCCGGAGGGTGGGTAGACAGCCGATTGTGCAACTGTCGGACAGAATACGTAACACAAGTTTGAAGAATGGAATTTCCGATCATATTGCCAATTCGATTTCGTTTTGTGTCTTTATTCGTCAGTAGGTACTTTTTTTTATCAAGACGAATGTGGTGGTTCACATCTGTTAGATGTTTAATTGCCAAAGTCTGGATTTTTATTACGTGATATGGCGTAACTAGCTTGGGGGACCTTCGAGAGCTTGATTCACAGCTGGTGATTTCATCATTGGCATGTGAAGTATGAGTATGTTGATAGTGCATTTTAAGATAAACTTGCAGTGGGGCGTAAAGAGTCATAAATCTACAAAAGGGCTATGACTGTGATTGAGGGATGTCATACATATATTTAACTCTTCATCTAATTTCAAGGAAGCCGTCGTATCGTTTTGTAGTTCTACTGATGTAAAGTACCTACTCGTTTGTGATGTAAACCACCTAACTTTAAAAATATTGCCAATTGGCTAGAGTGTGGTTAATGTGTGAGTCCCCACTGAAAATGAGTAAACTATTCAGGAATTCGCCCAATTCACAAGTTCACCCTCCGTTTCTTTGACTTGGACTTGGACTCTTCACAAGAAAGGGGAAAATCTGCAATTCCGTGTTTAGCAGACTCAATTCAATCGTACAAGAGCAAGGGTTACATAGTCATTTGACATGACGCGTATCATTTGAATAATTCAGCAGTGACTGATCGACATTACTCAATTTGTATTTCACCATATGCGAGGCCTTTGTTGCAGACATGTTTACGACAAATGTTTGCAACATATTTTGCGCCTTTTGTGATGTACTGTGTGCGGACTTAACCTACCAAATTTACTTTACACAACCTCTAACGTTTCCTGGCATTATTCCACTTCAGACCTTCATATTAGGCAAATGTTGAATTGACCTTCGACAGAATACAAAAACTCACTGATACTTTCAAAATAAGATGTGATATTCCGGATAATCATCTAATAAACGAATTAACTGCGATATACCATGTGTTTAAATAATTCAACGTTATTTATCTTTTACTATTTATATTTATTAATTTAATAAATTATTTACATATATGTTAATTTATTAATTTGTTTGTTTATTTATTAATCTATTTATTTGTTAATTTTGTTTGTCTGTTAATTTTACTTATTATTAATTTATTTAGTTATTTTTTTAATATATTTATCTATTAATTTATTTTTCTGTTAATTTATTAATTTATTTGTTAGGGTGAGTCGGTGTAATATGCCACACTTAACAGTAAACAAATAAAATGAAATAGTAAATGGAGTCATTGGAGTATTATTTTATTTCAAAGCCCTTATAAATAATATTAAAATAAGTTTTTTTTTAAATCCTTGAAAAGTGGCATTTTACCCACACGTGAGGGTAATACGCCACTTTTGAAGGGGTGAAATGCCAGCAAACATGGTACTTAATTTTCATCGATGGGCAATATCGGGCAGCTTCCATTTTCCAAGCAATCCTCGTGCATCTTGGTCCCAATTTGCCGTAAAAGTACAGTCACAAATGGTGGGTAAAATGCCAGTTGGTGTAGAAGAAATTTATGGCATTTTACCCCTAAAACGTCAGAAAAAATAAAGGGTGATTTTTAAGCTGGTTTGGTTTTGGCAACACTGGTTTTGACAGCTGACGTGTGTTTAGTACCTTGTTTCACTGTCAAACAGCTTCAGCTTGGTTTGCAATTTAACCATGGATCGTCTTACAAATGAACAACGCTTGCAAATTATTGAATTTTACTATCAAAATTCGTGCTCGGTTCGAAATGTTCATCGCGCGCTGCTTCCATTTTATGATCGGCATTCTCGACCTTCTGAGCAGTCTATTCGGAAGATTGTCAATTGGCCGCCTAGATCGTGCGATTTGACACCATTAGATTATTTTTTGTGGGGGTATGTCAAGGCTAATGTGTATAGGGACAAGCCCGCTTCGATTGACGCACTGGAAGCCAACATCCATGCATTCATTCGTGAGATACCGGCCGATATGTGTGAACGAGTATGCCAAAATTGGACTCAGCGGATGGACTACCTGAGACGCAGCCGCGGTCAACATTTGCATGAAATTATCTTTAAACATTAAATTGCAAGGTTCAAACTATCGATTCAAATAAATATTTCATTCATTTTTTCGAATTTTTTCGAATTTTTTTTTTAAAAAGTTCTAAACCTCTTAAAAAATCACCCGTTATAAACATCCCTGAACAAAAATGGACGGAACATATCACATCTGGACACGAAGGAACATTTCGTATACAAAACGAATCTTTCCTTTTTCCTTCCAATATTGTATTAAAAGACCAGAAAAAATACGTTTCAAATTAATTTGAATTTAACAAAAAGACACTTGGATTTATACTTCACGGAATATTTGTCAAAACCGACTTACCCTAATTTTATTTATCTGTTAAATTATTTATTTATTATTTGTTAATTTACTTATTATTTGCTGATGTTTTATTTATTTTTTTTTTTAATTTGAGGTTTTCTTTTCATTGTTTCGTTAAAATAAAATTGTTTACTTCCAAGAAATTAATATTTCAATACACACTTAAATTAATTATTCAGCAGTTTCTAAGATTATTTACATCATATCTCTGATGTGATTGTAATTGTGCGGCAACAAGCAAAATGTAATATTGAACACAATAAAATATATATTATACTATATACATTTACACAACTCTAACTTATTGTTTGTTTCTATATTTTTTGAGTGGTAAATTTTCGCACAAGATAATCGAAAATTATAGGAATGCAATCATAACCTCTAAGCCCGTGGAAGTTATTCCTGTCACATCTCTAAATACAAGCACCGTGGGAAGGATAGTTTGTTTGACACACTTTTTATTATCAATTCCTCCAATAGGTTTAAAACATTAACATAAAAATATGTATTTAAAATTCAGCAATCTTGGAAATGCCCTTTTCCATCGCGCTTTAGTAACAGCCTAATGAATCTATTTCGTCACACATATTTAACAATAAAACCCCGCTAACAAATTTGCATCTTTATGTGGTATCAATGACCGATTCGTTTCCTCTAAGTAGGTGGTTTTTTGTTGTTTTCTATGACAAAACTTTTATAAGCCTCCCACTCAGCATGCAAAACTTTTCTCCTCCAAATTTCTTTCTAAATGCAAATCCCAACATATTTTACGTAACACCGGGAGAAATCCGCTTACAAATTAAGTTGATTTGCTCACGTGTCGATCCATAATTTCTAACTAACAATTTGCATATAGAAACTGAAAGTTTCCCGCAAAACTTGAGAATATTTTTATTAATTCGAGAGACGAAATTTCTACAAATTCGCATGGAAAACCGACAACAACGAATATTCACTTTCATTATAATGATCGGACACTCTTCTAAATCTGACCCAGAAATGGTTCGGCATCGGCGCGGCGCGGCGCTCAAGTGCATACACACATCCATCAGTCTGGCCAACAGCGGTGGTTCATCTTCTTCCAACCTGTGTCACAGGTTTCTGTTGACAAGAGTTTTCGATTTCTTCCCATCATACGTATACCTACTCCCAAAGTGATTTCTAAATCTCAGTCGCAATCGGATGCGTCTCGCTGAGTCGATTCTTTGGCGCTGCTCTAATGCAAGAACCATAAATCTTCGGCAAAGTTGGTATATTGTGTAATCAGATAATGAGTTGGAAAACAATTTATTCTTAGCGAAGATATGGAGAGGAGGAGAAAGTGATGTCGTCGGTGGGTAGACATATACTCATATGGGAAATCGATATAGCCATAAGCGCGGGTCAAGAGTGTTCTTCAGCGCGGTCGATTCCCTTTCTCCCCATATCGACTCGTTTAATCCCTGCGGCTGGTGTACAAATTGGCTTGCACTTGAGGTGCATTCAAGTGAAACCGGTGGCCGCTGACCCAGATTTTAATTGCTGAATCTATTGCGTCAAGTGGGATCGAGTTGTTTTTACAACGTTGTAACACGTGAAAGATAGAATTTCGTATATCTTTCCCGGTATGATTGATTTGGAATCGAGCACGATTTCTTAGGCAAGGTCATGGCATACCAGATGGTTCTGTAGTTCAGTTCAACTTTGGGAGCGTGTTTATTTTTGGCTTTCTGAACTTTGTAGAAAGTGAGCTCCGCAGCGGGTATGAAAGGGAAAACACCGGCAATGGATTTCTCTTTACATGCTACTCTGATGATGGACCAAACGTGATTAATGGTTTTTTAATAAATATTTGTATTTACTTTAATGATGTGAAAATATTAGTATTAGCATTATGAATTGTAACAGGTGATTTATTAGGGCATTTTAAGTACCCGGTGAAAGCTTAACTGTTTACATCTTGTTATTGTTATATCTCAGAATCTTTAAAATACCCAAAACTCTTCTTTCTTCAGCAAAGGGCGAGTCTTTCTTAGAGCTCCGAAATAGTAGCAGTGCACTTGAATTTTTCTGACATAAAGTGGTCTCGGAATATGTCCCAAGGAAGTAGGTTTCAAAGTTTGCTCGACCTGTAATGAAAAACAATTTTGTTTAATAATTTAATGACTGCGCTCCAAAAAATATTCATTGTATAAGTGATGGGTTTAAAATAATTTTTAAAAAGAAAACAAATTAAGTAATTACTTCCAAATGGGGGCCTATATCGCTTGCTTCCAATCGTTCTTAATGGATGGATATGTTTTCAAAAAGCATTTTTTGAGCATTATTTGTTGTAGCAAGTTTTTAGTTTGAAAAAATTAAGTATTTTTCAAAGAATGAAAGAAACTTGCACTCTTTAAAGAAAAAATCGTGTGCTTATGACGATCTCCCCTTTTTGGCACTTTGATATTAGATATTTGCACATACACTCGTCAGCAA
This sequence comes from Cheilosia pagana, assembly GCA_936431705.1. Classification (NCBI taxonomy): domain Eukaryota; kingdom Metazoa; phylum Arthropoda; class Insecta; order Diptera; family Syrphidae; genus Cheilosia; species Cheilosia pagana. The sequence continues at coordinate 49,969,857 of OW386170.1, read as the reverse complement.
AAGTATTTTGGCAGAAATACCAGTCGCTCTTAAAGGCGCATAACTTCTATAAGCTGCCATTTACACTTCTCAGTTTTCACAGAGTGATTGCATAATATGATGTAGGTAGCTTGTGATAGCGTGTGTAAAAAAATCTTTTAAGTTCCATCGCTAGTCACGTCAGACCTTTTTGTGATTAAAGTTCGATTTTTTGACTGGCATAATTATTTTGACACAATTCGTCGTCGATTTTGATTGACATATGTGGAAAATGACCAGTTAAATATTATGTAAGATCGAGCAGCTTTTGTCGCATAGTATGATAGCGGCCTTTCTGTTAAAAAAAAAGTGAATAATTTAATTTATCGATGTAAATCGTAAATATCCAAATCGATAAGCACATAATAATAAACTCTGTGACAAAATTTACTTCGCACTGGTAAAAACGAAAAAGTTATATACCAGGAAAGATAAATATATTTTGAGAGACTTCATTATAAATGCAGGTTTAACTTTCAAAAATCTCAACCTATTAGGGAGAGAACAATTTGGAGGCTTCTAGCTGAATTTGATTCAAGCAACTCTCGAAAACAAAATCAGGTGGCTACAATTCGCCCAAGAGTATAAAAATTAATCAAGAAGCCTCTGGAACTTAGGTTTGTAGACGGACGAGAGTTCATTTGAGTTTCATGGATCACCGAAAAAAAAAGATTTGTTTGAATGCCGAAAATAGCTGGTCAGAAACGCATCAGTTCAGACCAGTAACCATGATCGCGGGTCGGTAACGTTAAGGGGTTGTATTTGGTTCCAATCGATTAAACAAAGAACCAGCATAAATGCTTTAAACAATAATGCATTCCCATCTGGCGATATGCTAATCTTTCCGATATTTATTCTCTAACAAGATAACACTCCTTGCCAAAAAAAAGCTGGTTCAACTTTTGCGGCAAATTGAACTAGAAGCACACAACTGGCCACTCCAAAGCCCAGATATAATTTAATTGAAGATGTATGAGTTTATGTTAAAGAAAAAAGAACTGTTTTTCTGACTTGGAGCGGAGAGGAGTCCATTTTTGTAATAATAAAGCTCTGGGATGACATTACCGCAAAAATGTTTATAAACTCATCGAATCGGTTACAAGACGATTACAGAAAGTTGTTGACGCTAAAGCGAATATAATTAGTTTGAATTTGTTCCTTATTAAATTTAAAATTATATTAATTTTCAAGTAAAACTTATTTGTTAAAATAATTATGCCACATTAAAAAGCAAGTTTTATTTATTTTAATGAATTTAAATAAATACATTCAACAATAAAAATTGAGTATGTTCACCTGTTTATCAGGTAACCAGACCATGCATTTATTTTCTTTATTCTTATTCTTTTTCTAAAAATGCTCTTCGTTTTTGAACCACAAAGAAACTCAAATTCAGACGGACTAAGGTTAAAAATCCTTCTTTCCCAACAGAATTTTGAATGTCAAACTTGAGCATTTTTAGCAAAAACTGCCAACGCAGTAACGCAAGACATGAAACATGAAAATAAAACCAAATCACCCTATTAATTTACGCAGATACTTCTTCTTGATAACAGTGCACACGACCTTAGTTTGTCTAACAAAGCGACGAGTACGTAATGCATTCCCGACGGGATAAACTACTCATTCGCCTTTATAAAATAATTGATTGTTAGCAGTAGGTTGTGAGCAATGGTGCTATAAATCAGAAAACTGTCCAATAATAGCAACAATGGTCATATATCTTTCCGCCAGTTCTATTTTTAAATACAATTTCTGATTTCAACCAAATCCTAATCAGCTGATATGACAAACTCAAAAAACCGATATCAGTAGGGTACAACCAGTGACAGCGTCGAATCTGAGCTCAGATTATGCCATTGTCTTCTGTAACAATGTACATCATTCCGTCCACACTGTACCCTTGACACAGATATGTACCCATCACCGCATCAGATCCCCGGCCAACACAATTCGCTTTTATCTCTCAATGTTATCTTGGAAACGTCCGATTCCAAATAGGTCTTGTAAAGCTGTTTGTTTGCTCTTCGTTTCCCAACTGCCGCCGAAATGTAATTACGTTTGCACTTTGGTCGAAAGTAATTCGTAGTTATATCTAGTTTGTCAAAGCCCCTTTGACTTATGGCTTGCACTTTGTAACACGAAAACAACTAAATCGATTACTCATTCATCAACATCAACCGTTTGCGTTATCGAAAGTCGAAATAATTCATTCTTTATGAAGGGGGAATTAACTGAAATGTTTGTTCTAAGACTTTCTCCGCTGACAATGGTTTAACTATCTTTGGGAAAAGTTAAGTACCCGTGTTCTCCCATCGTTACAATCATCATCATTATCTGGAAGTCGGTGTTCCAAATGTCAAATGGCAGCCGCTGTCATCCGTTTTAGCGGAACAAAAGTTACATCTGTCCAATTTCATCAGAACGTTGTTTTTCTTTTCTGGATTTTTGTGGGCTAAGGAACAGGTAGCTCTTGCCTAATAAGCACACAAGCACAAGAGAAGGTAACTAATAATGGATGATTGCCACAGAGCGTCTAATGAGTTCTCCGCATCTAATGTCAAGTGCGCGTTCGTTTGTCAGTTATGACTGTCATTGGGGGCTAAGTTCGTGATGCGGTTGTTAGCATTTGATTACAACCTGCTAACTAATTTGTGAAGGGTAATCTTCTTCTTCTTCTTTTTTTTTTGTAAATTAGACAACCGTGTGGGTTATTTACTGACCGAGTCACCTTGATCCCAATCCAGAAAGTAAAGCATCTCCAAACGTAGGTTGACATATAATACATCATCTGTCATCTGTGCAGCTGACACACTTCTTACGTGTATAGCTTCATGTCAGATAAGACCCGTTGTCGGTGGCTATAGAATTCATTTTCGTTCATCCACTGATAAGGAATTGAAAACTCAATTTAATATTTATTTCTGATTGCAAACGTAGAGCTTTTTATATTTATTTTTAAGAATTGGATCACTTGTTTGTTTTTTTTGTGTAGTAAACGCATTTTTTATTTATTTCGAGTGTCGAGTGTGTGTTTATTGATAAAAAACACTTAAGTAGTAATTACTCTTTGGACGTATGAACTCAGCATATGATTGCGACGATGAGAGCACTTACTAATCTCGTCTGTCGTATTGTCGCATGAAAAGACATAGTTTTTCAGATCAAAATGAATGCTTTGGATGTGGGGGAGACGTCCTATTCGGGGTGTAAATTTAGAAATTCGTAATCATAGGTTTACCAAATTTCGAATGGCGCCACGATTCGATGAGGAGCTTCAACGAACGATACTCTTTGAACGGGCAGAGGTCTCTGGCACTGGCATGCGGCTTGTGATAAGGGATCTGTCTGTTGTACCAGTGCAAGATTTTTGTAAGAAAATGTATACTTAATCAATGAGGAAAGCAATTTTTGCGCTTGATTTTAGCAGAGGTACTCTTTTCCAAAGTGGCATATCCTTTTCTACTGATCCCTGCACCTAAGACAAGGGTAAAAGCGGAGTTTTCATATTTGGAACTCGGTTTGACAGCATGTACGATGACAGCATACAGTTCAGCTAATGGTAGATGATAAAAAAATACACTGATGTTGAACTTACAAGGTGGCCAACAGCTGTTAAGTGCGACTCTAAATTTGATAACGAATTTCAACAAAATCAGGAGCTTAGTTCTTGCTGTGGGATGAATAATTTAGGTGACATTTTGGTTTAAACAGAACTCTAATGTAAGGATGAAAAGTTCCATCACTCTTATTTGAAAAATCTTGTGGTTCCATGTGTGGGCCAAAATATGTGAGACTTAATGCTTGTAACGTCTGGAAAACTAAATTTAAAGGTTGTGAAATAATTTAAATTTTTCATAAAAATTTGGTCAAAATTTTTTAAAGTCAAATGCACTCTTTGTAACCCACAAAATGGACATATAGCTACATATCTATAATATTTTGTTGTGTGGCACCCACAGAAACATCAATACAAATTTATGAGGCTTTCTTTTCCAAGGCGGCAACACTCAGAGACTTTCAGGGATTTGTCGCTTAATAGTATGGAATTCTTTAGTTTTGAACACCACCAAAATTTAGAAAAGAAGCTGACAGATAACTTGAAGTCAAAAGTTGCTGTCCCATCATTTTGTTCCTATCCCCATAATTATTTTCAGCCCATTCCCATTCCATCAATACGTACTTATCAGTGGCGTGGCGTCCATATATCCCGATTCCTACCGGCTTTCCTTTTTAAATTTTCACCTGTCAACGCACGCTTTTCTTCAAGTTATTCGATTTTCTCCTACTTCCCCTTTTTTCAAGGTACCTACCCAGATGTAAGGTTTTTTTTTTTACATATGTATGCGATTAATTTTGCTTCGACTTCCCATTTTAAAATGTTCACGCCACTCCACTGAACCTTCTACTAAACCGTGAACTGTTTAATAATTGTCACACAAATCATAACCACCTAATAATTCATTTTAACGAAGCACTTTATATCTTTGCATGCCAAATGACCAACCAGTTGTAAATAGGACCTAATTAAATTTTTGTTTCCTTCCAAACTAATATATGTCACTTAAATTAGCCATTCAAAGAAAATTAGACCGTTAAATTGAGATACCACGGTTGTAAGTCGTCTACCGCACCCTATGGGTTGAACTCCTTTTCGGTTGGCCAAATTTGAACTTCGCTCGTTGAACCCCGCGAACAATGTCGTTCGCGACTGACTTACGTCTGTTTTGGCGAGAAGAGAAATTCACGCAAATATGCATTCTCTCGAAAGTTTACCTTCAATTAATTTGTTTCTTTAACGAGGGAGGAGAAGACGGAGAAATAAACATCAACAAACAATAGGTAGGTAGTAGTTGGCGGTCACGCAGTTACCAAAAAAAAAAACTGAATGAAACGTAGCAAAAACAAAATTTGTGGTTGAGATACAAATCTTCTGCAAACAAAAAACACAAGCACTGTGTGCAAAAAGAAGTCGGCGAAATGGGAATTTACATGGAAAAGGTGAAGCAGGTTGAACACGTAAAAGTTCAATTATACGCGAGTCAATTTGGGATTGTAGTCGTTTCCTGTTGAACGGAAGATGTATAAGAAAGTTTCGCAAAAATGCTTCTGCAATAGGGTGAATGAAGGTTTTTTTTGTTTATTTCGAAATATGAGTTGCCATTCAAATTTCGGCACTTTTAGAGTTGTGTACCTTGCTAGCCCAATTATGTTTTTGAACAGCGTTAAATGTTTATCTTTTAAACTAAGCTTCAATATGAAATTCACCGAAAAGCATAGAAAACGCTACATTTAACAAACATTATTTTTGGACTGTACAGAAAATTTTCAACTCGTTTAGTAAATGCACAAAGTGCCTTCTTAAGCTAAAAGACAAAGAACAGCAGTTACTGTGAATATTTAAACATTAATCTGAATAAAATAGTTGTTTACACAGTATGTTAAAACATAAATAGCGAAGCTAGACACAAGCATAATATTTTTATTTTAGCAGAGCGTACGCAGCTTCAGTTTAAAAATCAAATTTTCGTTTCAGACTGTACGATATGCATTTTACTAATTTTATCGCAATTGCGTAACATTATTTAATCAGCACTTCTCTAAAAATTTGTCATAGCTGCGACCTTGGGGCATATGATGAGTGTAAAAAAGTCATGGGAGAACAAAATAAAGCTTAAAAGTAAACCCAAGTTCTAACAGACAGCTATTTTCTGTGACACTTTTCAAAATGCTCTCATACGTCAAACTTAAGCTTAGATTTTTGCTGATGTATGAAGGCAAAAATTGGAGATCAACTTAAATTAAGTTTCGCTTGAGCTGCGTATAATGTTGGTCAAAATATATACGATTTTAAATAAATTTTAATAAATTTTTAACCGATCTCTTAAAAAATTCGCATTTATGCCATGTTCCCACCAAACTGAAATCGCGAGGTTTCGATGAACTTTTACTAAAACCTCGTACGTCGTTTCCACCGAATTGAAGTGATTTCAAAAGTCATAAGCTGTCAATTTTGAAAATATTACTTACCTCTTTTTTTCGATACAAATTAAAAATGCAGAAACCCTTGTTTATTTTGATTTTATTTATTCTTTGATTGATTTGGCGTTTACTATTTTGACGTCCACAAATGAACACAAAATAAACCAAATTTCACGCTGTATAGGCGTGTTCGGTTTGATAACCCCTCAAGGACGGATTAACTCAGAGAGATTTCGCCAAAATCCCGAGATTTCGACACGTCAAAAATGTATTACGAAACCTCGGAGATTTGGAAACATGGCATTAGCTTCTCTTAACGTAGAGTACTACGCTTTATCTGTTAAACTATTTTCCATTTCGGACAGTGCAAATTTAACTTAACGTCTTTCATTCCCCTCAGAACACATTTAATTACTTTTTTGCACCACTCAACCGATCGACGTCTGCGCAGTGGTTCAAAATGGTTCTGTGCGAGGGGTCTCAAGTTCGACCACCGTAAAAAACACAAATTAAGGCGCCACCTCTCGCAAACGTCTGAGAAAGATCAAATAGAACAAGTGTCCTTTAAGACCCATAAAAACGTTAAGTCCCCTCTATTCGTTCTAGAAATAAAAACTGAAAAATAACCAATGCTTGTCAGAAGCTAAGCCTAGGTCACCTATACGCAGCTGTTGGGCCAACTATTTTATTTTTATTTTCCAATTATGTAATTTACATGTTTTTTTTTCTTTTAAATCTTCACAGCTATTTTTGATACGCTTGATTAAAAGTAGATGCCTTAGTGGCTACCTTGAGGGACGCCATTGCCTACAGGCATTCATGGATTTCCTGATCTTTACCTACACCCATTTAGAGTAGCCAATCATTATTAATGATTATTATTCGAAAAGAAATGCTAAACATAAAAAAAAACCAATTTAAGTGTCGGCACCTAATTAATATTATAATTGTTATCTATAGCAAAAGTGAAACCGATAACAGCGCAAAATATGTTAAACTCCTGACTATCGCGTTTCTTTTGTTTTGCATAATTTGTTGAGTTCTTATCAAGCGGTTGTTTATATTCCAAACAAAAGTATCCATCAAAAGTCAGCATTAGCAACCGCCCCTCATCAATAAGCGCCGGCATTTTTTTCCAGCTGATTAATTAACAGCTACCTATTCAAATTGGTGTGCTTGCGAATATGCAAAAATCCAAAACCAAAGCCGAACCGCAACTAAGCAAAAAACAACAACAAAAAAACTTAAACCATTTTAGCTTTTAATTATCGTAACGGTCAATGACTATATTTAGACTGACACGCGATTGAGCTCCTCGAAAATTCCACACGCTGAAAATGTCATAAATTATGCTTACAACCACAATGTTTGTGTGTGTGTATCTACCGACCGAAGCTAGTATTATTAACGGTTTCCGAATTCAAAAACCAAATTCAATTGAATCGAGAAAGAGCAGCTGGCGCGGCGGCGTCTCTGCGTCACTTAACGAACAGATTGGAATTTATCGCTTTAAGACCAAAAAACATCGGCAGAGTGGTTCTGGTTCTGGTTACATTGTGAAACATTTTTGTAATTCCGGCCAAACCACGGCGACAGTGATTCTGATTATATTTGCACGAGTATCTCTGTGGTTTACGCGTGTTGCGCTCCATTTAAATCTTATGGAAACACAAAGGAAAGAATTTTCAACTAAGATTGACGGACCATATACTACCCTGGGATGGCTGACCACATCGCATCAGCGAATCGGTTTCAATGCAAATATTTGTTTCTGCCATCCGAACGGAAATGGTTTCGATGTGATTATTGCCTTGTATCAGAGCAAAGTGTTGACCACAGAATGCAATTTTTTTTTCTGCTACGAGATTATTGTAAAGGTCATATTTAATACAGGTTCGGTTACCATCCAACTATGCGAGATCCATTGTTTGATGAGGTATGGTGTATACGTACTCAGCTCAGCTGTTGGAGGCTTATTAATTCGAAGGATAGGGGTAATCTTCGTCAGGGTTGCAGTTTGGGTCTTATTTCGCTTAATTTGCTTCCGAATGTAAATGGAGGTGTTAATAAATGGAATCCGTGTTTTTAGGTGAGCATTTGTGTACGTTATGTTCCTGGGTCTCTCAAGATGCAGTTGCTGAACAAAAATTGTATACTCTTATAGGTCCCTTCGTTCGTTCCCTTACTATTCTTTTACGGCGAAAGTAAGAAGTGCTTTATATTGACGAAGGGCAGTGTTGCCAAACCGTAGAAAACCTTTTTGTTGGCACTTTTGATCGTTGAAAAATTGACTCATGAAAAAAGGAGTCCCAGGTTGAGTTTCAGTGTAATTCGGGGGGAAATCTGGTCAGCATAAGTAAACAGATCCTCAGACGTTAGAGATGTACCTACTTTGATGTCAGCCAAATATGCAAAGAACTTAATCATTCTTTTGCAATTAAGACGCGACTCTTATGTATTTGGCTCATTCTGGAAACTTATTTGCTTATTTACAAGTTCACTGAGCCAAGTTTGTAATTTCAAAGAAAAGGATTTTAAATCTGAGACAGCTTTGCAGCAACTTATACTAAAAATTTCAGCTAGAGGAAGAGGAACTTCTGTTTAGTTTAACTTCTCTCTACTTTTCTAAAGGACGATCAGAGCGCTGGCAAGTTTATAGTCAGCAAGAAAGTGGCGTTACTTTCTTCCACCTTTGTCTCAAAAGAAAACTTTAGAAAATTTATTTGGCATACTTGGCAAAGTCGTCACACTTTGCCGTGCGACACACGAAAAGTGTTTTTACTTGTCTTCCTTCATTTGATTGGAAATTTGTCCCACCTCAACAAAAGTGCATGCAGGGGAATATGTCAAATTTGAGTGCCATTGGCCATTTCGCTCGCCTTGAAGGACTAATACAGTCTACATATATAGTTTCGGGTTCATATATACGTAGATTCATGATTCGTCGGCTGTCACGATAAACGCTTTTGAAGCACCGCGATTAAATTTTTTTACATTTCTTTGCACCAATCGACATGAGCCTTTTTTGAGCGATTGTCAAATTATGCGGTATCCAACCCGAAAAATTCTTCTTGCAATATTGAATATATGCGAGTGAAACAAATGCTCAAGCATGCCATATGATGATTTTGCAACATCAGTTCGCAACCATTCTTTCTGACACTTTAACCGATTTCAGGCCACCTTTACGAAGCTCGTTCTCTAGCCGAGTGGAATCAGATTCAATTTTGAAAATCAGCGAAACACGGTTGCTTGAGGTGATACTTCATTACCAAAAGTCGAAACGCGTTGATCGGGATACATTCGCCAAGGTGCCGCATTACAGTAACGTAATGGTGAACTCTGAGTGGTATGCCATCATTTTTCTGCCAGAAGCGCTTAGAAAAATAACGAATCCAATCGCACAAGACGAATTCTTGAGCCTTACCAACAACCAAATTGTAAACTCGAGTTTAACTAATTTCAAAACTAACTTTAGCTTCGACTTTTAATTTGTAGGTACCAACAATCAAACTTTAACTACAAATGACTTTATCGCAAAATTATTACAGTATAACTCAAATGGGTTATAATTTTTTTTCTGACCTTTCAAATAAATTGCTGAAATTGTCAGTTGCTTGTATGTTGAGTAGCTGTCTTCTACCTAATTATTATCTTTTTCAATAATGTAAGTAATTGCATAAAAAAATTCGCATTGGCTTCCAAACTGGGACAATTAATAAAACTGGTACCGCCCGTAGTCGAAATTCGACCAATTTTGTCTGTAGATAAAGTAACGAAAGCCAACTTGTTTTTTACATAATTTATTTATTATTTATTTTAATTTATTTATATGCTAAATCTTAATTCATATACCTTTCCGCTATTAAAAAAGAATGTAATAGGTCAAAACATGAATGTTCGCTTCCATAGTAACACCTCGCAGATAACTCTGCAATGCCCCTGAAATAAGATTTGATATTTGCTTACTTTTAGGGGTAATTAAATTGCATACCTTTATGGGTTAATGAGGCTCTCTAACAGATTCTAATCTAAGATGATTAAATTTGTTACTATGGAAACATGACGGCGAAAAATTGAATGGCAACAAAATGCTTTCGATTAACTGCTAAGCATTTTGTATGGGAAATTCTTAACTTCATTTTACTAGTCTTAACGGCGACATATACCTACGATTTTTTGTTTCTGCACATCTATGGCACAGTACCTTTCGAATGATATAAGTTCCATTCTTATCATTTCATGATAAATACTTAAAAAGTGTACGGAAATTTTTGATGTTAACGTATTAATATAATAATATCCGGAAAGTCCAAATGAAATTCGCCAGCTTAAAACAGATTTTTTTAGAACCGTGAGGTTTCCGCAGTGTTGACGGCACTCACATCAAAATAAAAAATCCTGGACATGAATTTGGAGCGCGCCACAGATTTAATGGGTTAGACTCGACTTTCTTCGGATTGAAAATTGCAGTCTCGATTATCGTAAGGTCAACGATAACTTGATTATTGGTACACAAGTTATTTTAATTTCGACTATTGCCCTAAAGTCGAGTCTAAATTTGGTTCTTAGTAAGGCCGATTGTCCATCACATGACAAGGACATTTTAGCAACATTGATTTGGAAAACATCCACCATTACTCGGTTGTTTCGCTCTGCTCATGACCTAGCCATCTCTCCGACAGCTTTCATTTTCAAGATCCGCATGATTTAATTAGTGAGACAGAGACTAATAGCTCATGCTTAGTCACGCGAAAGTCTTGAAAATATTATACCTTTTATTATGCGCTTTTACATGCGATAAACGTAAACAAATCATTTTATTTATCAGCCTTGGCAGAAGAAAAAGCAAAACTTCTTCAGACTACTCTCTCGATGTCATTACGTGCACTTACATACTTTATGTGCTGACTGCCGACATTAATAAAAAGCTACTTATACAACCTCCTTCACTTAGCAAAAAAAAGACACAACTCCGCAGATACAGCACGCATAAGGTTCATATCAGAAAGCTATACATTTCAATCAAATTTCCATTTCGCCCGGTGGCCCTTGTGGTGTCATTAGCTTGTAATTGAATACCTTTCCGACTCCGGTAAGACGCCCAAGATGGGGCAGTTTTCGTAACACTCCTCCCGTGTAATTTTAAAAGCACGCAATCATTCATTTCATCTTCGTTTTTTGATAAAGAAATAAATTACGAAAAATACTCGCATCAACAATATGACACTGGAGGGGTTTGTTTTTTTTAATCTTTCACTGCCTGACAGGCAGACATCAGAATTTCCATTTGTGTGCCTTGTCCACATCCGCATAACATATCAACATATCACTTTGCATGTGTCTCCCTGCAGCGTTGTCGTCTGCATCTTGTGGAATTGCATTTTAAAAGGAGCGCAATTACCCTCTAATGAAATTATTCATGCTCCATCGCGCAGCGTCGTCGTCGCGCACACATTTCGCGTCTTCCCTCGCCGGTGTGGAATATAATTTGCAATTCCAAACGCCATAAATCAATCGGCTGCTCACTCAATTCTCACTCGACTCACTCACGGCTAAATGAATGTGGATATTGATACCTTACTCCGATCAACTGATGCGAGTTGAGCGATGGTAATAATTGTTGCTGAGGAGCGTTTCACATTGAAACGCAATTTCCCGGCAAAGTGTGTGATTTCGTTAAACGGCCTTCAATCATGTGGCAACTAAACACAGATTTAATATCTCACTTCCTTCTGATTTAAGTCGTTGTGTTATGATTTTGTGCCAAAGGTGATGGGAATGACCTCTTAAACAGATGATTGCTTAAATCTGCTACAGCTGAGCTGAAGTAGCCATGTCGTTTTATGGTGGAGTGTTCAGTGAAGACCGGCCTAGGGATGGGTTACCTTTGTGAAAAGTGTAAGGAAGGTAATTTATTTTTTATTTTAACAGGCCATTGGAGTTAAGAGGTGCAAAAACACGTGAAACAGCTTTCTTCAATTTAAATACGATTTCGAGGTTTTGAAATAGGGTAGGGAAATCTGTAAATCAGTAGCTTAGGCTGGGTGATTTTTAAACCCAGTCGGACCCATTTTTACTACACATATATACAGGGTGCTCCATCTCTTATGTTGGTATGTAAACATTGAATATGTTTTTCTTAATTTCTGACTCGCCACCGCGATATGAGGCCATACGATCAGAAAAATTAATTTTTTAGGCTATAGGGCCCAACCCATAGAATCCGTCGCGTCCGTTGCGGCAACGTATTCGACTGACAGGTTGAGAAAATACACAGCAGCTTATGGAAAGTGACCCATGGCCATAGGCATCGCACATGCCGGATGCGACGGATAAAGTAGGTTTACTTTCTACTTTTCTGTGTGCGGCATGCATTGACACTTTGACTGTTGGCACAACGGGAGAGGAAGCTGTTTCATTGGTGGAAATATTGAGAGTGAGTGAAACTGTCATGGTCGTTTGGAAAAATTCAAAATTGGCCCTGTTAGATAGCCATCTAGAATCTTTTTGGCCTTATTTTTGAAAGCTTTAATAACTTTAGCCTGTCTTAGGCCTGGGACCCTCTCCCAGTGTTTTAATACAGCAATTTTGTTCCAAGCTCTTTATAGCAAGGTTTGCCACGGTTTTAGAGACTGCGCAGTAGGCTTCAGGTCCTGTGAAAGGTGCGTTTCCGAACCTCTTCTGGCCAGTTCGTCGGCTTTTTCGTTTCCTTCAATTCCCTTGTGGCCAGGAACTCACCATGTTTTGGTTTTGTTTCTGGTACATAAAGTTTGAAGGGTATTGAAGCAGTGTAAGACTGATTTGGAGTCAATGGTAGATGAGCTTAGGGCATTTATAGCTGCTTGACTATCCGTGAATATATGGATGTTTGCGCCTTTGATGCCTGAGTTGTAGATTAGACTTGCGCATTCTTTAATGGCATGAGTTCTGCCTGAAATACGCTTGGGCTTTTTATTATTGGTATTGAGACAGTTTGGTTTGGTCAGAAAATATTGGCTACGTATATATAAACATTGAATAACTTTGACATTTATCAAACCATAGACTTGAGAAGACATGCTTTTGGAAAATAAATTTGTTACAATTTTAACCGCATCGAAATAGCAACGCTGTACGTTGAAAATAGTCCTTCAGTTGTGTTAACTCAACGTACCTACATATCGTCGAAAATATCGTGGCTAAAAAGCACCGCCTGACATAGTCGATAATCCGTTCATCAACGCCGAAGACTAGTTGAAGCGGTTAGAGAGAGTGTTGCAACGAAAATTCCCTGGACGTGTGCTGTCAAAAAATGGCGACAAAATTGACCAAAAATGCAGATCCGGCCTTCTTTTTGTGCGGTTATTTGAAAAAGAAAGTGTTCGCTAGAAGCAAGCCCTAGACAATTGACGAGCTCAAGGCAAACATTCGTGATGAAATCATTGCTATACCGCCCGAGATGTTCGAAAAAGTGATGGAAAATGCAAAATGCCGAGTCAAAACGGCTAATTGAGAAGCTCTTTTATGACAGTTTTACTCTCGGATGTTTGTTCGCGACAGGTGGCGAAGTAAAAAAAAAAAACCTTAGGATGTAAATTGGTTCTTTCGGGATTCGAACTGGGGACTTCGTAGTCCAAAAGCTCGAAAAATAGTCCAAATAAATTGTAAAGGACCAAATAAAAAAATACCTCACATATGGAAAACGGTTTGTTTAAGTTATTCAATAGTCACATACCGACATAAAAAAGGCACACTTGTTTGATATGTAATTTGTATTCAATGTGTTTCTCCCGCGTTTTAAGAAAGGCAATAAATGCTCCTTATACCTGAGGAATTTAGACGCACAACATTCGCCACATAACCGAAGAGGTACTACAGTTGCTAACCAACGTCTTGTGTTCTTTTAAAAACATTATTTCACGGATCAGTTAATTAAAATAGTTCTGCAATGTAAATTGACAAGTAATAAAGGCCTGGACTTTACCCTTTTGTCTTAGTAGATAACTCTTAGGTTAGGTTAGGTTGAAGTGGCTGTCGGCTAGGATTTTACGTCTTTGTGATAGAGCTGGAAAAGTGCAGAAAAGATGGAGTACAGTCTCCTCTTCCTCCTCGTCAAGACAGCTTCTGCAGAAGACGTTTGAAAGCACGCCAACCTATATGACACAGTGTCCTTTGATGACACCTTTTGTAGCGCTAATGTGCTTCCTATATTGAGGGAGAACAAGTATCGAAAACGTTTTAGATCCAGCTTTGGCCTGATCTGCTTTGTCGAACCGGTTGTCCGTCTAAGATTTGTACTTTCGATAGCATCTAACTTTGTTATAAGTTTACAAATAGCGATTGAAATACCTACAGAATCCTTAGTTGGAAGCAAAGGTAGTTTAGTTCCGTGTTTGGCGAGTTCATTAGCCTTGCAGTTACTTGTGATGTCTTGTGATGTCCCGGCACCCAACAGAGGTGAATATTGAACTGCTCAGCCATCTCTCTGAGAGACGAACGACGCAGTCTTGGGCTGTTTTAGAATTTGTAGAGACTGACTATCCGAGAAAATACGTATATCTTTAGCAGACACCACGTTTTCTTTCAGCAGTACCTCTTAGTGTCAGGCAACTCACCGATTCGTCTCAGGTTAGATCCTACACGTCTGACAAAAATCGGAAAGCGTAAATAGGCGATTTTTTTCAGCTTCTATCTCATCAAACTAAGTAAAGTATTTTTTTAATAACGCAATCATTTCATTAGCAGCTTGCGCCCATCAGGAATAATAATAGGTTGGACATGAAGGAAATCTTGCAGTTGCTCACTTGTTTATAAGTACCTACTTAGTTACCAACCCAATCTATTCTGCAGTCCCTATTGTTGACACCCCGTTAAGCTCCCAGCCCAGTGATCATGACCGTGAGCAACATTGTCTGTGGCTTCCTCTTCCACACACTTCAGATGTCAACGTCATTCGCCATTACACAAAAGCACTTAGGCGGGAAACACTCTTCATATTTACGATAGTCGCAAACCATTTGTATTTCAAACAAGCAATCGTAGTTAGTAAAGGTTTACATGTCAAACTGCACGTCGACCTTCACACATTGAACCAAAAACACTCAAAGATAAAATTATGTGTAACAGCCTTGCGCTTCACGACTCAAGTGGCACTGATACCAAATACTCGAGTGCGTACTTTATCGGGTAACAACTGATAACAGTTCTTGAAACAAATTTTCTTTGAGAGACTAATTGGGGTTTGTTTTGTCATTTACTATAAACCGTTACTGTTGGCCTCCCACTCCCACAATTGAACAGATTCCCATCTTATAATTAAGTTTATCAGATAATCGGATAAAATGACACAAAGCCATGGCGATTATAAAATTGTGTTGCGTTTCTCTTGGCGTCTACAAAGAGAAGCAACCTCCAGCCAATTACACCAGATTGCTCAATGGCCGACATAATTATTGCATGTACTTTGGGAGCAACCTAAATCGCGCAGAGAAATCTCTGAGGAAATTCGCATTCGTACTTAGTTAGATGGCGCACGGATAATGACACACGGAACAGCAATTTTTGGGGCGCATTTTTTGACTAATCAAAGGTTATTAATAAATTTAATCTCAAATCACATCAAACGGCACTTGAGGAGAATTTTAAATGGGTCTCTCTGTGCGACCGACGACGTTGCCCATCTTAATGAAGTCATCCTCCATTCGAGGGTTATATTCAAATTGCGGCGGCAGTTTGGCATGTTTCCTTTATTTTTTCGCACTCATCGGTCTGGGGGTCTGATGTCATTTGTAACGAACTTTTGCGGTATAATTTAGTGCCGCCACCCTTGTCGAAGAGGAATTTCGACTCTTTTTTTGTTTGCGTTCATTTCGACGCCCTCTGCACCCCGGCACACATAAATTTGGCTGGCTGCTGTCAGAATAATTTGTTTAACGAAGCTGATTATCATGTTGGAAATTTGGCAATTGGACGGCACACATGCCGATGGATTCAATTCATGGAATCCCAAGACGAAATAGGCTTTTATTTGAGTGGGCTGAGATCACTTTTTTTCTATTTGGTTTAAAATTGCGCTTATTCTGCGAAAAAGTTTGCAGAGGGCGTTGGATTCGCATGGGTTAGAGTTCACATTCAAATTGAAGTCGTTACTTTTTATTTTCAATGTGGGGTGGGATCGCTTGCGAGTATTTATTTGTTTTTTTGGGATCTTAAAGACACCTACTTTCATTTTCTGGAGGTTAGAAGAATCAGACTTACCCCACATTTACCCCATCTTTGTGTCACAGTTAGGGAGAGAAAAACATGATCACAAGAACACAAGATCAATGATATACAAGTTGGGCCGAAAGAAGTCATCCGATGTTGTTTGGCTAAGGTTTTTTTTCTAAATGAAAAACTTCGATTCTGTTTATTTGAACCTTTAGAATTTTATTGGTCAGAAGATGATATCGACCAAATGGACGCCGTCACAATTGATTGCCCCCAAAAAAAAATCTGGAACGGTTAAATCGGGCGATCTTGCGGGCCAGTGCAAATCGCCAAAACGAGAGATGAGGCGACCCGGGAACACCGCCTAATTCGTCCAGTTGCGGCAGAAAAAACTCGGTTAAAATGGCCCTGTAACGCGCACCGTCCACTGTTGTCGTTTGACCAGCGGACCAGTGAACAGCGCACCAAGCAGTAACTAAATATGAGCGGGTGTTATGGCTCCTCGTGTATTACTCGTGGATTTTCGGTGCCCCAGAAGCGATAGTTTTGCTTGTTCACGTACCCGCTGAGGTGGAAATAAGCCTCATCGCTCATTACGATTTTGGTCGAAAAATCGTCCACTTCGTCCTCGAGATTGAGGATGGCTTGGGCGACGCGTTTGGCGGTCGACAACACTACAGACGAATTGTTACGCAAAAAATTGACACAATTATTTCACGTTCTTGGGGAGTGTATCGCTCCATGGCTTGTTCACTTGTATTCTACATCTGTCTAGTGCACAAATGTCAAAACAACTTGACATTGGCGGCCATTTGCAAAAATAAGAGCATCCTAGAATAGGGTGATCTCTTTTGACCCACATAAACCGGCCGCAGACGTTTTCCTCAATCCTCTTGTCACATGTGTCCTCACTTTTGTAATTCATTGAATACGTCGTCATTTTTTTGTTGAATGAAAATGTCGTCAACCTGCAGCGTATAACATAAGCCCGACTTTGTTATGGAAATTTGCAATTTCATTCACAACCATCCACTCTTGTTCTTTTCAAGTAAAAGTGAATCGAGCGTCATAAAACCTTCAGCCATTTTGTTTGCCGCAATCAACTACATACGCATAGTGAACACACCTCCAACTGGCCTTTCACCGAGAAGTAAACTGTCAAAATTTCATAGATAAATCGAGGAATTTGTACGTTTTATAACCAAAGCCTGATTGTAACCTATACTGTTTGTCAAAACGTTACACATACTGTAGTCAGTCATTAAACTGATCGTAGGTTTGAACCCAACATAATCAGCTTATTCAATTTTCATTTCACTTGCCATATTGCGGTGGCATATCCGTGGGAGCCCACCTCGGTGACCCAAAAACCACATCGTCAACTGTTGTCGTCGTTGCTGGCAGCGCCGATATCCACTAATCAATTCCGCCGAATCTACGCCAAACTAGTTCCAGCGGAGATCAATTTTTACATAACCCCACTTGAATTTTTCGAATTGCAGTTGCAGCAGGTCGACGCGCCGTGCAGACAACATTCCGCACTTTTTTTGTTTTGGTCGCCGGTGGAGACACTGTTCTTTTTTATATGTAACACTTAACAGAGCGTAAAATTCCTTTGACATTCTTTGGTTCCACATGTGTGTGTGGCTCCGGGCAACGAAAGTCTTGAAATTGAATGCAAATTGTAACGACCCCAATAGACCAAAGACCACAAATGTCGATGAATTAAGCAAACAGCAACTTATTAACAAGTTTATTCTCTTTTTCTCATTGCAGATGGCGATCATGCCGATTCCACGAACATAGCATCCCATAAAAAGGTGAGTCAGTGCGTGTGTGTGTGTTTTTTTCACCGGCTGTATTTGTTTTGGGTGGAGTTTTGTATTTATTGTATATTTGACTGTGCTAACCAGAACGGTAGAAGCTGTAAAAAGACAATTAACAGATTTATTCACTATGACCGCGGTCCCAATGGGCAAGGTCGGGGTAGAAGTGCTATAGCACTCGGTAATCGCACTCGCACTAGCACACCGCGCAGTGAACCTTTGCTCTGGGTCATTAAATTTTATGTTACGCTAATAACCACGGACAATACGAAGTGAATTCGGTTGGGTTCGAGTTGGGTAAGTGTTTTAAAAGAAAAGAGAACACAAAAAAATGATAGGCGTTTGCATTTTTAAGGATTTTTCGGTCTATACCTAGCACTCCTTTTTGGGGTGCTGAGTAAAGTTAAGTGCACTATTAGGTCGCACGGTGATGCTCATAAATAATAAGTTTGGAGAATGATTGTGAATTTAAGTAGCCGGATTATTCACTGAGAGTGAGCGTGAACTTACGTACCTTTTTTAAAGACTTTTCCCGGAACTTTTACAGCACTTGCAGGTGCCTTCAGATGATGGTCGTGGATTTAAATTGTTGGAAGTTGTAGGTAGTTCTTTGGAAAGACAAAACGGTTCTGTGATAAATGGACGATGTTAGACCCAAAATCTGTAAAAGCCTGACCGAGAGAAAAGAGCTCTCAAGATCTTTACTAACCCGCTTAAGACTTGCGAACATTTTTGAAACACTGACAGCATCAAGTAAGAAATAATAAATAATAATGACCCAATTGATAAATAAAAACAGAGACCATTTGTCCACAAGTTGTTATAGAGCTGGCGTTAATAAATTTAAAAAGATCGCAAGAGAAATGTCCAAAGACAAGTGCGCATCTATACATTATATCGATCTGTGCTACGTGGTCCGTTACACTCTAGTAACTCTTCAAAATCAGAATTTGATCAAAACTTTTGTGATGTTTTTTTTCAACATTTTGATGCGTTTTTTGGACGCGTCTTTTCAGGTGGTTTTTGATGGTTTTTTTTAGCGTTTTTTGATGCATTTTTTCTCTCTTTTTTCAACGTTTTTTTTGATCCGTTCTTTCACGTTTTTTGTGTGCTTTTTTTCAAGATTTTGATGCGTTTTTTGGACGCGTCTGTTAGGTAGATTTTTTATGGGTTTTTAGCGTTTATGATGCATTTCTTCGTGCGTTATTTGTCGTATTTTTTACGCATTTTTTGGCATTTTTTAAGCATTTTTTCTCGCTGTTTTTAACGCTTTTTTTGATCCGTTCTTTCACGTTTTTGATGTGTCTTTTTTCAAGATTTTTGATGCGTTTTTTGGACCCGTCTTTTCAGTAGGTTTTTGATGGGTTTTTTTTAGCGTTTTTTGAAGCTATTTTTTTCGTACGTTATTGAAGGTGCTTTCTACGCATTTTTTGGCATTTTTTCTCGCTTTTTTCAACGTTTTTTTTGATCCGTTTTCTTCACGTTTTTGGTGTGTTTTTTTTTCAAGATTTTGATGATACCTACCATTTTTCATCTAAAGCTCTTTATCTACCGACCTACTGTGAATGGTTATAGACCAACAGTGAATAACTTCTCTACAAACTCTTTGCGCCACATATGAGTGAAAAGTGCAGGCGCTTAAAAACACAGAACCTACATCGCTTTATTTCTTTTAAATTTCTAAGTTCTAGATACAGCATGTTGGTTTCTTCCTGGTGGACAATTATGTAAAATGTCAAATTAAAAAGAGCGTTATGCTTAATTTTTTAAATGTTGGAACTGTTTTAAATAAAACACTGGCCAGCTATCGACGCAAAAAAATCAAAACGTCACTTACTTCCACAGATTTGACGGAGTTTTAACAATTTGTTAGATTTAGTGAGAGTGCATTGTTGACGACTTTGACGCAAACTGAAACTACATGAAACACCTAATAATTTAAAAAGGGCAAATTACTGTTAGCTAATAACTGCCATTATCTTCAAAGTCAAATTTGCCTCTAATAGTTGTGCCCCCTCCAAAAAAAATCCAACTCGATTATTAAAATTTTACAAAGCCCAACACTCACCCCTTGGAAACTCACTAAAAAGGGCTAAGGCTGGGGATTAGTCATGCGTAGAATGCTATTATTTATTTCATTGGAAGAACGCTTTTTCTTTCAATTAAATCGGCGAGAACGGTTGAGGGCGTTTTTGAAAAAAAAAAAAAACCCGATTAACGACAAACTTAATCACAGCAAGCGAGTGAGTAATCGTGAGTTGATGTGGGTGCATGTTGGATGCACGGATGGCTGAGAATAGAACAATGGAAAGTTCATGTGAACTTTTCCGACTTGTTGTTATTTGTCTTTGGAAAAGCAGACGATAACTGTAATTTTACTAATTACAACTTCAGTTGTTTGTCTCACAATATTTTGAAGGAACTTTTGAAAGTTTTCAAAGTGCAGTTGTGTGAATGTCAAAGGGAAGTAGAAAATTACAAAGTAGTACACCAAGACAGAAAATGGATGATTCTGTCACCAATTAAGTGTAGGAGATGTCAATGCCATTAAATAGTTCTGGGGAAATGACATATTTGAGTGGAGATTGCAAATGAATGCTACTGAGACCTTTTTGGACATTTATTTCTGTTTGAATCCTAACATCAAACGTAATTACATCTGGTTTATTTGTACCTGATGCTTTACAGTCTAATATCGAAATTATATTCAGCTCTTTTCTAAATTTTAATTCAAATGTAGTTCTGTTCCGGTCTCAGATACACACATGGCTGGTACTAAGAGTATACTCAAAATAAAACGGGACTCACAATTCGGCTCAGATGTCACAGCAGAATCTCCTTAGCCTTCTCTGGGGGAGTGGCGGGGTGTGTTGCAAAGCATGATGTCGTCGAACAATGCCTTGAAGCCTCTGTGAAAGCGATTCGCATATGAACTTAAAAGTAGTAAGCACGAGGCTTGTCATTCATGTGACTAGAAGGGAGTCCATAAATTTATATAGACGCCA
Organism: Cheilosia pagana; assembly: GCA_936431705.1. NCBI lineage: Eukaryota > Metazoa > Arthropoda > Insecta > Diptera > Syrphidae > Cheilosia > Cheilosia pagana. Next base: position 49,948,835 of record OW386170.1, on the reverse strand, counting down.
GAAAGCGTTGACATTTTCATTATACCTGTCCAACCAAACTAGGACAAAGTTCTGCACAGCAAACTGCTTTCATTCCTAATCAATGTTATTGTTCGATGGAAAAAAGAAATATACCTCCTCCCAGTAAATGTAGCCTCAGGTGTAGTAATTGATTTGAAACTTTCCACTTGGCATCAGCGCACTCCTCTTGCAAGTGGTTGTTCGTATCTAACATTTCCTTCTAATCGCTCACTTGGCATCGAAAACTTCTCTTAAATGAGACACAACATCGAACAGATAGAATATCCCTCCTTAGAACAGCTGAAGAAACTTGTGTCACCACTTAATCCCGGATTAATGTCCCGTCTGGCAGAAAAAAACAACAGCAGAGAACAAGAATTAAAACGCCATCCAATAACGAGAAGTATCTGAGAATCTTAATTGGGTAATTGGCCCAAGAATATCTTTGAACATACCAAACGTACGCGCGACAGACATCCGATACCCATACCATGTGGTTGTACACTCTTCCACAATCATGATACCCTCAAGCGGTCAACCAATTCATTCATTCATTCATTCATCGGGAGGGAGTTAATGTTGGGTCCGCGACCAACAAATATTGTGAGCTGAGACTCTTCTCGATGTTGAAGAAGAGGAACCAGATTTTTGTTTACTTTTTTCTTAACTTCTTCAACAACTTTCTTGGTGGCGCGAGATCGTCAGTCGCCAAACAAAAAAAGAAAGAATCACACTTGGCCAGCGGAGGGGCACGGCAACAGCAACCAGTTCGGGTTTACCGCGTTGAAAACGATGAAGATGGTGATGGTTGTGGCGGTGGTCTCGGAGAGTTGCTATAGGATAAAAGTTCAGGGGTATATTCACAGTGGGACTATCAATTTGCATTAGCGGACTTTGGCACACTTGGGAACCACTCTATCATACAAACGGACTTGCGCCCACAGTCGGGCTCAAAAGTTATTCAACGCGGGGAAATTTAACTCCAATTGAGTTATGAAGTCTCGTTCATTATAATTTAGAGTCAATTTGGAATCTTTAAAGTTTGGTAAGTTATTGTGAGAATAAAAAATTGAAACGAGGGTTTTCGCGTACATTTTTAAGTTTTTGACAGCTCGATGGATTATGTAATTTGCAATAAAATTTTCTTAATAAAAAACTACTGGTGTCGGATCTACTGGCATGTTCCTAAACAGAACTCTTCTCTTTCTCTTGAATTTTAAGCCCCTTACTCATCCGTCACATCCGTTTCGTCGACAGAGGGATAGAATTTACACAAGCGACCGATAAAGTAGCTTGGCTTTCTTTTTTTCTGGTGTAAACGCTGACAGTTCTCACGGCAGAACTGAAACTATTGAAACTCCAACGAAACTTGAATCACATAAATAATTTTGAAAATAAAAAATCCAGTGCAACGGATATAGCGCACAACCTTCTTTAACGTCGATTTATTTGTCAACGCAGCAGATGCGTTTTATTGTGTACTAGCTGACCCGTGCTCGCCTTGCTTCACCCGCCGTTTTTTTTTATAAATATGTTCCCTCCAGTGGACCTTTCTAAATCAAAATATAGCGCAAAAACAAAGACAATAAAAACATAATTTTAATTCCTACTAAAAGTCTACACAAAAAAGACGTACGCAAAGTTCTGTTATTTGTTCCCTCTTACCCACAACAAATGTCAGCGAAAAGAAGCAACACAAATGAAACAACTTGACATTGACACACGAATCCCACCCCAGCCCATTTCCAAATTTATCACAATGAACAACACCCGAAAATGTGTTCAACCTGAATGAGTGCGCTGAAAAGAGACGACTGTTTATTGAAGTGCAAAACATACTCACTGCTGCATGATTACTGATTGTGGTATCCACTGAAAGAAAATTGTGGGCGATGTTTTGAACGTTGCTCAGCTTCAGGAGAACGCAGGAGGATGTTTTATATTTTAAATGATTCAGTGGAAAATTTTCTAAATTCATTTTTTTTTTATTTTTCAATCCGATAAGCCAGAATTAACAGAATAAACAGAATTTTCCTTACATATATCCGATTTTTTGACTATTTTGTAAAAACTAAGTATCCTAAAGCCCGACCCAGAACATAAGCAATCCCTATGCCAAGTTTCATCAAAATCCGTCCAGTAGTTTCTGCGTGATGCGCGGTCAGGCATTTTTTATTCTACAGTTTTATTATATGTAGAGAAGAGAAGAGAAGAAGAGATACTAGCTGAGCCGTGCTCGCCTTGCTTCACACATCACACGCCTGTTACTTTTAAGAAAACGTATTTTCATCGAACTGCATCGAACAGTTTTTTTTTTTTAAATATGTTCCTTCCCTTGGGCGACAAACAACAAAAACAAGGACAATAAAAACATAATTTGAATTCCTACTAAAATAGATTTAGATTTTTATGTTAGCTCAGCTTCTAAGTGACATAAAAAGCTGATTAATGGCTTAAAATAATAATGGAAGTGTTGGTTCTCATAAGTATTTTGTTTTGTTTGCATTGATTAAGAATTGATTGAGATATGGCGAGCTAAAGGCAGTAAAGTAAAAAAAAAAAAACACATTTTGGTAAAAAACGCTCCCAAAAAATAAGAATGGTAATAAAAGGCATAGCCTATGTCCTTCTCAGAATCTTAACTTACATTTCACAGAAAGTTTCATCGAAATCTGTGCAGTAGTTTTCACGCCAACCGCGAACATAGAAAACGGCTACAGTTTTATTATTTGTATGTGTATAGATTAAAGCCTTTGGCAATATCACGACGTCAAACAAAACCTCTTTTTGAGTTCCGTTTGAACGCTTCGATAGGGTTTTGAAAAATTTCATAGACTTCACATTACCAAAGTGCTGACAAACTCTTCACCTCCACTGTGTCTGTTTAATATAAAAAAAAATAAAAAAATTGGTCCATCGATCGACCACAACGCTCTACCCCACACCTGCCAGCAATGGTTCTATATTTATTAGCAACTCACACAGCACGAGGTACCGTTCATCTCAATGACTCTTTCACCTTGCAGGCAGACTGGTTGGCATGGCTTGAGCTTGAGCTGGAGCCCGTCGCAAAAGAAAATAGAAAAAGACGATGAGATGAAGATTATAATGTTGCTCGCTACGATGATGCATAACAACGGCCAGTTTACAGTTTGGCCCCCCGAGAGCACTCTGAGGTGAATAAACATTGCAGGCAGACGCTAAAGAAAAACTATGCCGCTTATCTATACGTTCAATATCTCATGTGGCTCATATGCCATGACATGGCGTTTTTCACGGGAAATTCTACATCTCCCTCATGCTCGTCAAATTGATTGGTTTGACATAGACAGAAGGGGCGAGAGAGAGAGAGAGAGAGAGAGATAGAGCGCCATGGCTATGGGGGATCAATTTGCTCATGATCATGATTATTACGATACGGCGCACCGGCACCGCTCTCAAATCCAAAGTGACCTCTCTGGCGCATATAGTGATTCTGATTCTGATTCCCGCGTGGAAAATTAACGATGCGCCGTTAGAACTGAATCTCAATCCACGGATCGTATGCCACGATCTTATAACAAAAGTTGAAACTATTTTCCATTCCATCCAGAGAGAGGGCGTTCACATCGCTGCCATAATAGTCGGCTGTATGTGGGGAGTGGTTCTGGGAATGGGAGGGCGCGCGCATTTATGCTGCAGACACCAGGAAATAATGGCAGTGCAATATTCTCTTCGATTCCCTCTCACTTGCTGATCCGTAACATCAGCTCGCCCGGGTTATATCACACACAGCGAAATGCACTGGCTTACTGGATCAGGTTAAAGCTGTGGTTGCAACCGCAGAACCTATGCGATCGCATGTAAATACCCAGCCATATATGAGAGAGTGTAGTTCCTTCCTTGATGGTTCGGGAGCGGGACTCAAGGTATCCCACGGTAGAGACACCATCGTTTCCCGTCTGACAAATCGACTCGTTCCTCTCGCGATGCAGCAGTCAGCCTCGGGTTTCTGATGGTGGGGAATGGGGATACACAATCGACCGCAGTGCTGTTAAGTAATAGTCTGGCAGTGGCAGGCGCTGTTTGCCTCCCCATGTGGTCCGTATATTCATGCATTGAGGACAACAACAACTCGGCCAATCTGCCAACAATTGCAGTGGTGTCGCAGAAAGGTCAGAGCTCAGAGTGTTTCTAGCGCGACAACCGCAGGTCAATTCAATTGAAGTCAAAGGTGCACGCGAACGAGCTGCACTGTTACCCAATTCGAGAACTGAAACAATAGACGTAGTTTGTGTTGATTGACCTTAGCAATGAATTTATCATTTGGATTGGATTCGGTTGCGCTAAATTTAATCAGTTTTATGGCCGTGTGTGTGGGGGGGGGTGCAACCAAGTTGTGTTACTTCTTGTTTGCATGCTACCTACGGGCGTGTAATTAAGCAGCTTGCGTGCTACCAGTCGTGAGGATATTCGTTTGGCATTCCTCGACTTTGCTAATAAGTAGGTAGGTAGCTTGGCAGCTTTTTTCAATTATTCAAACAAAACTGAGCACTGTCACTGACCTCAGGTGGGAGAGACCGATTCCCAGATGGGTGGCACGTTGGCCAATGTTCTTTGTTGGATCGAGATTGAACTCAAGCATCGTAACAGGGGAATCTGAACAGAATCGACGAACTAAGCCGGCGTGGACTTATCACAGACTTTAGGGAAAGTTGAAGTAAAAGTGTTTTGAAAGTAACACCGATGGTGAATCGGATTATTCTTGTTTTTATAAGAATTAAGGCGACCAGATGAAATGAAAGTAAATATTATTTATTAGTTCGCCAGATTACGATGGGATGGCCCCATCGGTTAACTGGTTCTAAATCGGTTTAACAATCGACACACACTTTCCGTTTTCTCAGAGAATGTTTTCGTAATTAGTCTCAGTTCATTTGATGGTGAAAAAATGAAGATTTATTTTTCTAGCTTTCTTGGATTGGAATCTTGGATTTCAAATTTTTCTCTGGTTATTCTAAGGAAAAGAGCCATAGCTTTTATATTCAAATGAAACATAAGGTCCATCTGTGTATGCCGACGAGAGCTTCCATTCTGCTTTCTGAAAGCTAAGCGACGCGCTTCACACCAAAGCAGCGTTAAGAAGGAATGAGGTCACTATTCTGGACATCAGCGTTCTCCTTGATACCGGGCCACGTTTCTGTGTATACTCGGCTTCTGATGTCGAGTATGTCGCCTTAGTCCCATTGGTTTAACTGATAATCAAGACACCCTCAGTCTCTGTGCGTGGTCAGCTAGTTTTAAGACGGAAGGCTATTAAATTTTTCATTCTCCGAGGCGGACGTCGATGGGTTGGGCCACAGTAACCACGATCACTTTAACTCCTTGTGACAGGGTCATTCGCAAAACTCCTTCGCAACTAAAGGGTTTTCCAATAAGAGGTGTTATTTTGATATTCAAAGAAAAATTTAATTTTTTGAGATAAATGATCGGATATTTATTTCATAATAAAGAGGAAGCTATGCCGTTTATAATGAAAAACAACATCAGCCAAATGGCCACCACGACCACGCTTACAGGACCATTATCCTTTTCATGAAATTTTCCATAACAAAATCGCAAAGTGACTGCCCTATGTCCTCGATAGGCTCAAGAATTCCATCTTTGAGGTTTTGAATCGACGCTGGGCTGTTGGCGTAGACCTTATCTTTCAAGTTGTCCCAAAGAAAGAAGTCGCAAGGTGTTAAATCACAAGATCTTGGTGGCCAATTGTGTTCACCTCTTCGAGAGATAACAGGGTCCGGAAACTCTTCCCGTAAAAGGTCAATTCGTTGTTTGTGTGGCACGTTAGCGCCGTCTTGTTGAAAGTAAACGTTGTCCAGATCAATACCATCCAACTCCGGCCATGAAATATCATTAATCAACTCTCGATAGCGCAATCCATTCACGGTAACTTTTGATCCAACCTCATTTTCGAAAAAGTAAGGACCCCGCCGGACCATAAATCGCACCAAACAGTCACACGTTGAGGATGTAGAGGCTTCTCAATAAATCTTGGGTTTTCCGAGCCCCAGATGCGACAATTTTGCTTGTTGACGTAGCCACCGAGGTGCTTCAATACGACCCAAAAATGCTTTAGTTTTGCGAACTTTGACTGCAAAATTTTCACCATTTTTGTAGTGAATTTTTAAAATTTTAATGCGTTGTTGAAGCGTGTATCGTTCCATTTTTAGTAATGGCGTAGTTTCTACTTGTCAAATATCAAAAAATAACAGCTACCGAAATATCGGGCTATTCAAAATAACACCTCTTATCGGAAAACCCTTTACATGTTCCACAGGAGAGGCCCAAGAACCGACCTTGTGGTTTTCGTGCGGTAACGTTTTAGTACTTTACACCATTATTAGTTTGCTATCTCACATCTTGTGGCTAGAATAGTTTAACTAGTTGTATTCAGCGCGTTTCCATTCTGAGCAGGGATTTCTAGTGCAGCTCTACTACCACCCAAGTAAACTGAAAAACCTTGTTAAGAAAACAAATAAACCCACCTACAACGTCAAAATAAATCAACTCATTCCGATAGCCATAGTTCTTAATAATTAAAGTTGACTTTCTCCCTTCTCCAAAAAGAAAAGCCCATCAATCTTCGTCAATATTCAATGCAAGAACTCACTCTTAACTGTACACCTCGATTGGTGCCACAAAAACCTACCAAGTCCTGCCTGACCCTCAAACAAACACGCGTAAAAAGGGAACACTTCTAGGTCAAGTACCCACGAAGGTATAACTCTTTGAAATAACTCCCGTCACTCCCGTAAGTGACTCTAGAAATGCCTTACACCGGCAAATAACTCAAAGCTATAAATTCCCGCTTCACAAAGTCTTCATTTATCTTGGCAGTCACAGTGTTTTCTATCTCCAGAACATGGCAACATTCTCGGCATTTATTCCGCAGTTAGGTAAATTTATTTACGTGCTCCACCACATGACTTCCCACACAGCAAAAGGAAACCACTCCGCTAAATGAGAACCATCATTCTGAGTGGCAATTTGCAGCAAATTAATTGCACCGGCCAACGGGTTGTTGCCGGTAGGATAAGAGAATCCAAACCGCCAACAGTGTGCGCGCGAGTTAAGTATCCATAGCAAAACATATTGAGAAAAAAGATAACATTATTTGTATTCAATGATATCTTTAGTCTCTAGTACAGTCTTGCACACAACGCTACAATGATAACATATGTAAAAGAGATAATATCGTTTGTATACAATGTTGGAATATTATCTCTTCTTCATTATCAAGCAAGACGATTGTACGCTTGGGTCTCCTTGTAGATAGATAAGAAAAGTATATAAATACGACTGTATGATGAATTTATCAACAGTCTTATTGTAACTACATAGTAGCCTTAAGCTCCTTTTAGAATTAGTAAAAAGTATTTCAATAATAAAGGACATAGTTCCAAATAAATATTGTTTAATTTTAAAAGTAAGAAACAAGTGTTTTAATTGGCGATCCTGCCAGGAGGTTAAATATACTTTTTAACTTCAATCGAGCGGACCTCGGGAACAAGTAGTGAAATCTAGTATAAACAGAACACTCGCGTTACCGGTTACAAGAATTACCTAGCATAGCAGGTACAAATATAGCTTCTTCGTACGAAGCAGCAAAGCAATTCAGTGAAAGTGTATATGTGGAGGAAAAAAACACACAAATTCGACGACAACAGACACGAGTTCAAAATGGAACAACTCGCAGTATTAATGGCAAGATTAGAAGCTTTAGAAACCAGGTGCAACACAGTAACACAAACCCTAGAGCACACACGCACAGAGAATGCAAGGTTAGCAGCAATAATAACTAACCAAAATCAAATAAACACTAATTTAGAAACAAAACTAAATGAAGTAAAATCTGGATTAGGCATAGTACCAAACATACCTGTGCTAGAGGAAATAAGAACCACATATACAGATGGTAGTGAAATACAGTTAGACGCATTTAAAAGCCTACCTATTTTCAACGGCGATCAATCAAATTATCGGTCGTGGCGCGAAGAAGCATCCAGATTAATGGACAGCATTAAAAACTTCAAAACACACAGTAAGTACGCAGCAGCATTGACTATAGTGAAAAGTAAAATACAGGGTGCAGCCGCGAATGTGTTAACTAATTATAACACAATTTTTAATTTTGAGGCGATACGTAACAGATTAGATTATACGTACTCTAATCAAGAACCTCTATACGTGCTACAAGACATGATGAAAGCCATCACGCAAAAAAGAAGCACACTGTCTGAATACCACGACGAGATAAATAAAAATCTCAATTTAATAATATCAAAAATCACTATGTCAGGTGATCCGCCGAATATAATCGACAGACTAATTAAAAATGCTAACGACGACGCAGTTCGTATATTCATTGATGGTATGAGTGACAACTTTACAAGAGGATCATTATATTCAGCTACAATAAATGATCTAGAACACGCATTCGCAATTGCTCGCAGAATAGAACATGATAATGTGCACAGGCATTTACATCTCACTCAAGATAAGCACCACAAAAATATGCCACATGAACGCAGAAACGAAAGAAGACCAAATTATTCGAGCCAAACAACGAATTATCAACCCCAGAAGCAATACGATAATATGCAGCAACACAATCAAGGACCACAGCCGATGGAGATAAACTCGAGACAAATTGTACATGCACAGCGACAAAATTGGAATCAATACAAACCCGATGTATATAATCCACCAGCGAAACGTGAACACAGCGGGAGTTTCAACACACACAACAGACCGCAACGATCTTATCAGCAGAACTTCAAGCAGCAGAGAGTAAATAACTCCCGACAACAACGCAGAGACGATGTCAGCAGTACATATGCAGAAGCAGATGAAACGGAATGTATGGTAAATAATAACATAAGAATAGATCATTTAAACTAGTAGACGGGTTGCCCTGCTTAAATTTAACTAGTACTATTTCTAAGGAAATTTATAAAATTCTTATTGATACTGGTGCAACCCATAATTACATTAATAGAAAATGCGATTCTAGCGAAAAAATTAAAATTAAACCTATAAAAATAAAAACAATGCATGGTTATTCTATGGTAGATACAAAGAAAGTAGTTAGGATATTAAAGAAAAATATAACATTTTTTGAATTAGAGGATATTCAGTCTTTTGATATGATATTAGGATATGAAGGACTTAAAGTTCTAAACGCGGAAATAAATTTCAGTAATATGACTCTAACTACCATAAGCAGTGTCGAATCTATTCAGAAAATTAATTACATAATTGGGGAAAATAATATTTATAAAGCAGATATAGATAGACTGATGAAGATTAATAACAGCATAGGACCGTTACCCTTTACAGATACTATAGAAGCAAGCATTAGGACGACCAATGATAATCCGGTTTATGTTAAACAATATCCATATCCCATAGCAGATAACGAATTCGTAAACAAAGAAATACAGAAACTCTTACATGACGATATAATAGAAAAAAGCCATAGTCCTTATAACAGTCCCATATGGACAGTACCTAAAAAAGGTTTGGACGAAAAAGGAAAACCAAAACGGCGCATGGTTGTTGATTTCCAAAAACTTAACGCTCACACTGTAACAGACAGATACCCCATTCCGGATGTCAACATGACAATTCAAAATTTAGGTAAAGCCAAGTACTTTACAACATTAGATTTGGAGTCAGGTTTCCACCAAATTAGAATCAAAACAGATGATAAAGAAAAAACAGCTTTTGCTATAAATGGCGCAAAATATCATTTTAAACGAATGCCTTTCGGGCTCAAAAATGCACCAAGCATATTTCAGAGATGCGTGGACGACATTTTGAGAGACTTTGTAGGTAAATTCGTACACGTTTACATTGATGACGTATTGATATATTCTTCATCTGAGGAAGAACATATACAGCACATAAGTCAAGTATTCGACGTACTCAATAAAGCCACATTAAAAATATCTGATGAGAAAAGTAAGTTTTTTCAAGAAGAAGTAGAATACTTAGGTCACATAATCAGACATGGTAGAATCACTACGAACCCTGAGAAAATAGCAGCTATAGAAAATTTTCCAGTCCCACAAACGGTAAAGGATTTGAGAGGATTTTTAGGTCTTACAGGTTACTATCGTAAGTTTATAAAAGGATACGCAAGCATAGCCAAGCCCCTGACATTATATTTACGAGGAGATAACGGTAAAGTAAACAAAAAACAAAGTAAAAATATTAAGTTAAATCTGAATGATTCAGCATTAGAAGCGATTAGAATTTTAAAAAATTATTTGAAAGAACAAGTCGAACTTTTTCAACCGGATTATAGTAAACCATTCGAGCTTACTACTGATGCATCCAACATAGCTATTGGAGCCGTACTAAGTCAGAATAAGCAACCTATACACTTCTTGTCAAGAACACTGAGTAAGACAGAAGAGAACTATAGCACAAACGAGAAAGAGCTATTAGCGATCATATGGTCCTTACAAAAACTCAGAAACTACATATATGGTATAGCAGACTTAACCATATATACCGATCACCAGAGCCTTATATATTCTGTATCAGAAAAAAATCCCAACACAAAGCTGAAACGTTGGAAGGGAATCATTGAAGACTTTGGAGCAAAATTAGTTTATAAACCAGGAAACCTAAATCTTGTAGCTGACGCATTATCACGTCAACGCATAAATACTTCTACCATAGAAACAGCACATTCAGCTGAAAGTTCTTCTAATGATATAATAAAAACTGTGAATCAGCCTTTTAATGCATACACTGCACAGTTCGAACTTATTGAAGATATAACAAATAATATCGAAACACAAATCTATTTTAGTAACAAAATAAGACTCATAATAAAGTTTAAGGACAAAGACTCTTTACTAAGGCAGATGAAAGAAGTTATACAACCCCAAAAGATTGTAGCTTTGCATACGAAATTTGAAAACATATACAAATATGGTGAAAACATAAAAAAAGAATTCCCACTAGTAAGATTTATATTCACACCAAGAAAACTTCAAGACGTGACAAATTTGGAGGAACAACTAAAACTTGTAAGGGTAACTCACGAAAGAGCACACCGAGGGTTACGTAACAATATACAAGAAATCTCAGAGAAATATTACTGGCCCGATCTAAATAAACAAGCAAAGAGTTTCAACAGAAAATGCATAGCATGTCTATTTGGAAAATATGAAAGAAAACCTATCAGAGAACCTCTGAATAATTCAGAAATACCAACACATGTGGGAACACACATTCATATGGACATATACTTCAACGACAAGTATACTTTCCTTGTAACAGTAGATAAGTATTCTAAATATACAATCCTTCGGGAAATCGAAACTCGAAACAGACTGTACGACGTTATGGAAGAGGTCTTATCTAATTATTTCCCAAAATGTGAACGACTCATGACAGATAACGAGAAGGGATTCAAAACAGAAATGGTGAACCAAATGTGTTTGAAATACAACATAACTAAAGTAGAAACTCCAGTATACAGATCGACAGCGAACGGTCAGGTAGAACGTGTAAACGGTACAATAACTGAACTGTCTAGAATATTCACAATTCAGAATAAAACAAGACTTATCGAAGAAATATTTAGAACAGTGCGTGAATTAAATAATTCTATACACTCAGTTACCGGTTTGAAACCTAGAGACATTTTCTTTAATCAAAATAAATATAGCAATAGTGAAATTATAATAAATAAACTAAACTCAGCATCCAAAAAAGTGATCGAACGTCTAAATAAAGGAACTCGACACAGAGAGTATAAAAAAGGAGATAAGATAATGGTAAGAATCACAGGTCTTAGAAAGAAATCTAACGCCAGATACATAACAAGAATAGTAGAAGAAGATAAAGGAGACACTGTAATCTCTAAAGAAGGAATAAAAATTCACAAGGATAACATAAAGAATTATCATTTTTCAGATGACGAAAATATTAATATTCCTAACATTACTAGGAATTGTACAGAGTCAAGAAGGGCAAGGAAACGTTCAAATAACTGAGTTACTAAACAAGAAGTTTATACTTACGCAAACAGATGACGTGTATTTATTCAAAGAACAAACTTATTTGTTACATGCCACCAACCTGACTTCGATATTTCAACCTTACGTAAATATCGTAACTAGTAAATATCAACCTACACAAGAAGAAAAAATTTGGTTAAGTAAAATTAAGAATTTAGCAGACCAATTACAAGAACATACTAGGCATACTAGATCAATTAACTTTTTAGGAACAGCTTTCAAATATGTGTTTGGTAATCCTGACCATTATGACTTAGTTAACATAGAAACGAGTATAAATAATCTCATAGAAAACAATAATAAACAAAAAACTATAAATTCTAGATTTGAACAAATTTTGCAACAATTCGAAGGTCAGAGCCTTAAAGAACATTTAGTAATAGAACAAGTGTACGAACAATTATTATTATTGACCAGAACAATTAATGCAGCAAAAAATAATGAATATTTATCAGAAAGCCTAGACTTAGATGACATTAAAAATATTATTCAACATGAAATAATTCAAGTACCCATAATAAATATACTTGAGTACTCTAAAATATTATTAGCTAGAACTGATGAATTCTTCATCACAATATATAAATATCCAGTTCTAATTAAATCATGTAAATTGTATAAAGTAACACCTTTAAATTCAAAACATGGAAAAATCATTACAGATAAAACAATTGCCTTATGTAACCAAACTTATTTAAGAACAAGAAATTGTCAAAATCATCTAAGTAAAAACATTTGTGAAATTAACTTTGAAGAAGAAAATTGTCTTATTCCACTTTTAAAGAATATAACTTCAAAATGCAACATTAAACAAGAATACGATTACGACTTAGAAATTGAATCCGGTGTTATGTTATTAAGCGGTAAGCATAAGTTAAATAATCAAACAATTAATGGTATAAACTTAGTTACTTATGAAAATACTATAAATCTAGACGATAAAATATACAAAAACATGCATAAGCAAATTAAAGAAGTTATATTAAGAAATCATAATTCAGAGTCTTACATCGACCAAATAATTAAAGAAGATACAATGTACAAATTCGATAACATAGATACTTTAAAAAAACTAATTATTCCTTTTTAAGAAAAACCGATATTATCAACTATATACACAATTGTAACACTGATTGTTATTCTAGCATTTACGTACATAATGATAAAAACTATACAATGTATAACAGATCGTCAAAAACAAAAAAAGATTGACGCATATAACAAAACTTATGAAAGAGAAATGTTAAAAATAGCGTCGAAAAATCGGGACGATTTCGTTTAACAAGGGGGGGAGTTAAGTATCCATAGCAAAACATATTGAGAAAAAAGATAACATTATTTGTATTCAATGATATCTTTAGTCTCTAGTACAGTCTTGCACACAACGCTACAATGATAACATATGTAAAAGAGATAATATCGTTTGTATACAATGTTGGAATATTATCTCTTCTTCATTATCAAGCAAGACGATTGTACGCTTGGGTCTCCTTGTAGATAGATAAGAAAAGTATATAAATACGACTGTATGATGAATTTATCAACAGTCTTATTGTAACTACATAGTAGCCTTAAGCTCCTTTTAGAATTAGTAAAAAGTATTTCAATAATAAAGGACATAGTTCCAAATAAATATTGTTTAATTTTAAAAGTAAGAAACAAGTGTTTTAATTCGCGCGTGGTTCGCCGATAAGCGTGATGAAACGATTTCCCATCTTCTTCTTCTGTTGTGCTATCCATTCCATAGACGCAAATGCAGAACTAGAAACCCAAACAGAGCCATCATAGAGCTGCGCACTTGGAAGTGCAACTCAAAGTCCAAGTCGATGTAGGTACAATAAGGAAGCAAGAAGCAGTTGTGATTTTCCGCTCCAATTCGCCAATTCCAAGAGAAATATGTAAATTCCCAGTTAATAGGTTTTTTGTCGGCCGCCAATTTATGATGGAACCACGACTTGACTTGCGGTGGGAAATCCTCGCCAGGTCGAGCATTTTCGGTAAATGGCCGCTGGGGAGGAGTGTGTTCCAATTTGGTGTGTTTCCTCCCAGTTTTCCTAATCAAGTAGCCTTTGACCCGGTTGCACGCTATGTGTGCTGTGCACCCAAGACATCATGTCATGTCACGCCGGAGTCATTTATTCCGTTTATGCTGGCTGGGGCCTGGATTTGGGATTATGTTTGTGTTTTGAGGGCAAACGATCCGCTCGAGATAGCATCGAGCTTCGCTAAAAGGTCAGCAATGCCACGACGCGACTCGACGTCCGGGAAGGGTGCAACTGGAAACGCGCAGCCACCAGTCCACAGTCAATTTGCCAAAAGTATAGACCGAGCGCCAAGGAGTCTCAGTTTGAGGCTGTAGCTGTAGGAGTAAAAGTTTCACTCTCGTCTGATTTCATTATTTTCAGTCACGAATTTTATGAGAAATTTTCGCTTGCACAGATGTTGCTCAGAGATGTGCCCAGGTAAATGAGGTTTTCTGCCGGTGCGGTGGTGCGGTTGGATGTTGAAGGCGCGTTTGCTGTTTCATTAGGAAAGCATTTAATTTAATATTGGAGTGGAAGTGTTGAAGGGGGTCCAGCACAATGTTGCAAAATGAAAGGTAAGCGACAATTTGTTCGAAATTATGTCGGAATGCGAAAGGGGTTTGAACTATGAAGCCTGGGGTGAGCATTCGAACTTGGCGGGAATACAGTACACCTACTTTTCAACTTGGAACTGGATACTTTAGCGAAAAACGTCTAAATGTGATTTTTTTTGTAGCAATAAAGTTTTGCGAACGTTTAAGTGGATTGATCTACATCCAAAAATTTCTCAGTTGAAACTTTACAGAGAAAAAGGAGAATAATGTTGTCCTTGTCTGTGGCAGAAATTAATTGAATGCACGCCAAGTTTTCACACTCAGTAACGCCCTCTACTGTATCGCAGATATATGCGCCCTCTGGTGAGAGAAATCAAGCCCTTGCAGCGTTTCAGATCGAAAAATTTGTTTTGTCCCTAGACTCCATTGGCTATACTTAAGATTGGAATTTCGTTTGTTCAGCTAATACTTTTCGAAAGCGATGTTCCAACGTGTGCTAGGAATGGTGAAATTCAGCAAAGCATTTAAGAGTGAACTCCAAAAGAGAGAAATGAGTGATTGACCGAGTCAAAAGATTTTTCGAAACTGGCATTCCCATCCAATTGACTTTTTTCTATATCTCATATGTTAACCTAAGAAAGAAGGAAGCCAATTTGGTGAGAATGGACCGATCCGATAGATTACTTCTAAAGAAGACGTTTTTGAAGCGCATTTTGCTTTGAATCCCAACTGATTTACGTGTGGAATTTATAAAACTAAAAAAGCTCTTGCTGTAAAATAGTTTCTAAGGAAATAGTATTATTTTTGTAAACAAACTTAGTGAGATTTGTAAATTCGTTACGCAGTTTATTAAAGTTGTTGTAATCCTTGACCGAATTTATTAGATTACCTTACGACGCCTCTACGAAGTAGTTTAGTGGAACATCGCGTACAAATTTACGCAGCCTCTAAGTGGCTTTTCTGAATTTGTTATTTATAAATATTTTTCCGCGGTAACTTTACTAAACAAGGTTTGTGTCTGAATAGGTAAGAATTTCGATAAACTGTTACAAAAAACACCGAAATCTATTACCTACTTTTTATTCTGAAATCGACATCAGATGTTAGTTGGTTTCAATACCGAATATCGAAGGCAAATACCGAATATAGCCAGGCCAAAGGCAAAATCCCGAAAAAACATAAACAAAATGACATTTCAAAAACTGAAAAAATATGAAAACTTTACGCAGGCTCTAAACGAAATTTTTTGCGTTTAAAGTTACGCAGCCTCAAGGCAACGTTCTTTTTATTTATAAATCACGTTTTTCTGCCTAAGGGCATTTAAGGCGGTGCGTAAATTTAAGCAGACTCTACTCTGAGTTTATAAATATGGCTGTATATTTTTACATCTCTCAAGTGCTTTTAAAATTTGTCTGCATACAAAACATATTCAATTATTTTACCTTATCTCAAAAATGGTCAATACGACTGTAACAAAAACTCATTTCTAAGGTAGTATGGTCATTCGCAACACGATAGCAAACTCAGTTTTTCGCTAAATTGACCCTAATGGATTTTTGAAAAAATTCATATTTTAAGAATTTTGGTTTACCTAGGTATACATGAAAACGGCTAAAGCGATTTTGACCAAAATGCATTCTTGGATTAAAATTTACGTTTTAAACATTACTGCGTCCTTCATTTTTGTTTCGAATCACCGGAAACGCTGATTTTGAAAACTGTTCAAATCTCGAAAACGCAATTTTCGATTTGGATAAAACTTTAAAAACCAAGTAATACTAACATCTTGAATATTACCCTTTACTCAGTTTTTAGCTAAATAGCTGAGCCAAATTTATTTTCCAACTAAACTTTTGCAATATTTGTTACTATTTTGAACGCATAATTTTCCAAAATCAGCTCTAAAGATTTTGACTAAAATGCTATTTACGATAACATAAGTATTATTAATAAAACCCCGTACTTAGTTTTTCTTAGCGAAATGCAAATAAGGCCGTCTTATAAACATTACCGCACTACCAGTTAAAATGTAATAACAACTAGTACCTACTAGAAACTCCTTTTTAGCAAATATTTCCCACTTTTTCTTTTTTCAACCATATTATTCATAAACCTTAAAATAATTCCAATCAATTGGAATTTACACTATCAGAAACCCGCATTTCATTTGCAACCCCCAAACGCGTCCATCGATAAATTCAAAAACAAACCTCTGAATTCTAACATAATAAATCTTCTTTAAGATATCGTTCTCTTACAAACACTACATCGAGTCACCACCTACCAGGATCACAAATTTAAAAAATCTTGTTTTATAGCCTATAAACAACAATAAATTAAAAATAAACCAACCAAACTGATGCTATGAACGAGAAAGTTTCGTGCGATCCAGTCGTGCACTTTATTTATTTTTGTTGTCCATATGTGTTCCTCCGAGTAGGGGAGAACGTATACCACCGAATAGGCAGAGATCCCCAATACCTATCCTACTGAACTAAATTACAACAGAGGATTGAGCTGCCCCCGAGGTGTCACCGCATTAGCGATTCAATTACTCCTGAACCCTGTGAACCAGTAGTTTCACCTACCTTATCCCTCGGCATGGCAGACCAGTCACTTTGGAGTTAAGAGTTGATGGATTTGATCGGGTTAAATCTTAGTTTTTCAATTCACACTCAGCTCTACCGGAGGAGTTTGGGCACTACCCTGATATAGCATCCTGTTCCTCTACTTATGCCGCCCCACCACGCCCAATCATCGGATAAAAGGTAAATGAACTTACCGGCGGTAGTCCAAACTCGGCCACCCCGAAAATAAAAAGGGAATTAAAATCCACTCCACTTGGAGCAAATATTTCCGAACGCAAACCTCGATTAAATACTCTTCCCCCCGAACTCCCTATGCAACGATCAAGTATCTACTTCATCGGTACATCGGGTATTTCCCCACTTCCTCTCCTATCGACTTTATTTGTAACAAATAAAATTTTAATTAAAACCCAAATCGCATCTGCTCGAGTGCTATGTGCGAACCGAATGAATATCCATCCAGCCATCGACCTATATGGTCCGATCCGACTTATCATCATCTCCACTTGTGTGTATATTCTTTCGAAATGGCCCAATCATTTAAGTGCAATTTCGTGTCATAAATAAATGCGAGCAACCACCACCACCGCACTTATCTTGGCCGTCGCGTAATTGGCATCACAACACTCGCCCGCTTACATAACACTCGCAGCCTCTTTGTGTTGAAAAACAAAAGTAAATGTTAATTTCTGTTGTCGGTTTTTTGTTTATTATTATTTTGAGAAAAGTAAATATTTTTGAAAACAAAATTAAAACCCATTAAACGGTGAATGTAAACAATCGAGATTTTGGTGTGCCAGTGGGCTCCACTTAGAGGCCCCTACTTGTTGCGCTATCAGTGTGGAATCGAAAAGTAAAAGCATTAAATTAATAGTCTTGCAGTTTTGATTCGAGATACGAGTACGAATACTTGGATACTCGGATACGTGCGCACACGATCCTGCCGCGTGTACTGTGGCCGTATCTATATCGTCGGGTCGTTGCGATAAATCATTGAAGCGATGCACAATCGCTTCTAATGGTTTGATTATAGCGCGCGCTCGCGGCAGTGCATATACCAACAGCTTCGACACTTTGCGGTTTCGCAGCAGGTTGCACTCTGTCGTCTGTATCTCTTACCAACCGCTCGGATCGATTGTGAAAATGATCGGTTGTCTGATTGCTTGTGATAGCCAAGCTGCCTGCCAGGATCATGTGGCATGTGGATGCCAACTCTGGTGAATTTGCGTGACTTGACATCGTCACTCTGAGAATGGCAGCAACCAGCTTAGGAATTCCTTAACAATAGAACAGACAAGCGCACGACGCCTGGCTGCAGTTCTCTTCTGATGGCGCAGGAAAGCTGGCAACTGGGTACGCTGCACTCAATTACCAGTGCACCGGGCTAGGTAAACAGCCTCTAAGCATGTTTGTTCCCAGGCACGCAGTGATCTTTCGAGTCACTCCACTGAATTAGGGTTGGATACACTCCATTGCCAAGACAAATCGTGGGAAATCGCCAATTGTCTTGCACACACATACACAAGCACAAACACACACCTTTCCCACCGCAGAATGTAGATCAGCCCCGAGGAGAAGCACTAGACAATTTAATTAACGCGATGGAGATGCAGAATCTAATAACCCGTGTAATTAATGCACCCGCTAAATTGTGATTTCACTCCCTCAATACCAGTTCCCATGGGCGATGATGGTGGCAAGGGGGAGGCGAGACTCGTCTTCGGACATTTGCATTTGCCTGGGAGTTTTGTCGGCCTGGGAAGTCGCCGACGCTGCTTGGCATGCGAAACTTGTTTCAATCGGTTGGAGGTACAGGCGGGCTTTGCTTGTACTTGCATTTGGAAAGGTAAAAATTTAATTGGTCCACCGATAATTAACATGGTTTAGTTGCTGCTGCAACACAGGTGACAAGATGTGGTTGCGCAGCAACCATCAGCAGCGCCACATGAGACACGTTTGGGTGACCCAAATCAAAGATCTGGATTTTGGGGCGAAAGTGCATTTGTTGCGCCGGTATTGCTCTCCATTTGGCGGTGCGTTTTGCGCAATGGCATTTCGAATGTCACCGCATGTGTGTGAAATGTTGAGAAAGATCAGTGCTGAGGCCGGTAAGTGGCTGCTCATTTGATGGAAAGTGAATTGACGAGTCTGCGGAAGGTTGAGGTAGACCATTTGCTTGCTTTTGTAGCAGTATGTGGTTTGTTTGAAGGTCAACTTGATGACAGCAGCAATAGATAGACCAGAGGTACTTAGGAAACCATAAGCCCGCTTAGCTTTTATTTATATTTACCTCCATACCTAAAAAGGGAAAGATCAGCCACTCAAAACAAAGTCTCGTCTATTTTAATCGATCTATGTGACAACAAGTGAAACGAATTGCCATTAAAACGACAAACGAGTTCTCCCTAGTCCGCAAATCAGAGCTGCACCTTTTTTCATTAAAAACAAAAAATTTAGAGGACTTCCATTAACACATCGTGTCGATCCTTTCACTTTCCCAAACCCAATACGTGACAGTACTTCAATAGCAGCCTATTTCCTCAGCAATCTCCAGCAACATTTCACCTTTCCTTTCGGCAACACTGCACAATCTCAGTGCAAAAACAGTCACAAAACCCGGTTCAACGAACTGCAGCAACACCTAAACCGAACCACCCCTAAAACAGTCGATCCTTTCTACCGCCCCAGGATGAAGTGAAACCACTTGTACGAGTACATTGCTTAATGACAACAACTCCTCTAATCCTCCTCCTCATATCGTGTATCGGATTAGCATGCTCAAAAGCCAAAGACCAGCGTTTCAAAAACGCACCGCCCACCTCGCGCCACCATCATCATCCTCCTCATGATCTGGTTGAACCACATGCTGTGGCATTCAAGTCCTCAAGCCAGCCTGCCGCCTGTCATCTTCACAGAAAATGTGGAAAATGTGGGCGTGCTGGCGGCGGCATTGTAACATTTCCATCGACTCTTTCAAAAGCGAAAGTTCCTCTGCGTGGAAATATTTTGATCGCAAGTCAAGGTTGTCTTTTGTTTTTTGCTTTTTTCATAGTGATTAATCTTTTCGTGGTAATTTGAAATCAGATTAACTAATCAAGTGTTGTCTTTGGTATTTCTTGCAGATTTTGAGCAAAATCGGAATGATCGTGTATACCGCTCTGGATTACAACCTGCAAGCCGACGATGAATGTCTAATGTCACAAGAATTGGAACAGCTCATATCACACATGACTGCCGACGGTGAGTTAAATTCTAAGAAGGGGATTTTATTTGCAGTGAATTGAGTTGTATTGGGATTGTAAATTTAAAGTTTTTCAAGCAAGTTTGATGATCCTTGTACAGAGATCTTACTATGGTTGACCAAAATTTTGAATATTTATTTGTGTTCATTGGTTGAATTTCTGGTTAAACTTTTTGGAATTTGGTAAAATTTATGAGCCAAAATCAGCATGATCTGTTGAGCCTTTCAAAAATGGTTCAATTCTGCATCACTTTGTCTTTCTAATCTCAGCTTCAGTATAACCAAAAAATATAACTAGTATGTCCATTTATAAAGGAGGTACAGAGCAATTTGTTTGTGTCATTTTTTTCGGGACGTATGAAAGAGACCGCATCCGAGTGGCTGAATGAAGAAGCTTTCTCAAACTTACTTTAAAAAGTTTTATTAGTTTTCTGCGAGAATTGAAACAACTGAAATCAACCTGACTCAACACTAGAACACCACTTACCTCTGAGATGTTGCATCCATACAGTGGTGAAATTAAATTGCTCCACTGTTGGCTAATGGTTTCTAACAGAATTAAGTAAACATTAATCTAAACTGCAAAATCTAAAGCTAGCGTTTCTGAATTTGAAAAGGGACTCAATAGGTTATCTGCTGATACAGATAAAATCAAAGTTACTCAGTGCAGCTTTGGTTTCTATTCGTTTCATAATTAAACAACAACTGATAGTGTAATCACAATAATGCACTTTAACGTAGGTCATGTTGATATTCAGTCATTTTTTGAATCTTGGTATTTCCTACACTACACGGCCAGAAATGTTGTAACAAAAATGACAGGCGATGTTTTAAAAGTTCAGCTCTATTTGTCATTAAAGGAAAATAGTTTTCCGCAAGACATTTTATTTTTTAAAAAATGTAATACAATCCAATTTTCACGGGAGATAAAAATTAGTTCGAGTTAGGGGGATTTCTGAAAATTTCAAGTTAGAGGGATTTCCTATATTTTTTTAAGCGAATTTATTCTATCTTAAATAACAACACAAGTGTTGCGCACCTGCAAATGTTGCGCATAACATATTGTATGTAGAAACACAACGTATCGTCGCGACGCAACACTTGCGGTAGGGAGATCTTTTTTTTGCTTTCTTCAGACGAAAAAATCGACTTAGAGGAATATTTTCATAGGTCAAGAATCAAAAGAATATGTTCGAGTTAGAGGGATTTTCGACTTAGAGAATGACTTTTCTATGCAAAATTGAAGGGAATGCAAAAAGTGGGTCGAAAATTCGAGTTAGAGGAGGTTCGACTTAGAGGGATTCGACTGTGGGTGTTTAAAAAAAAAAATACAAAGAATGTCGTTCTTTTTTCGAAAAAAACAAATCACTGTGCATTGTCTGGCAGCGACGACTGTAACACGAAAAATAAGTACGGATTATGCAGTTAATAGTGAACTTTTGTGGTTTAAATTGACAGTCATGAAAACTTGTTCAATTTGCTTCGTTTTACTTTTTAGAAAACAATTTCGCTTGTTCAGAAACTCAATGGGTGCCTCTTCGAAAAACACTATTTTCCATTAAATGAAATACAAATCTTCAAAATGAGTTTGGGTGAAGTGGAAGCCTATCTTTCGGTGTAGGTCTAGTCATAATAAATTTGTCAAACTGTTAACTTACCGTCTTTGGTAGATCCATAAGTCTAACAGCCTTTAATCTTTATTTTATCTATGAAAAGATAAAGTTAGGAAAGAAATTCCAGTAGGTACGGTCTTACAATGTTTGAACGAAAAATAAATCCTTGGTAATAGGTGATTGTCCTGAAACGTGTGCTAAATTAGAGCTTTCGTTCGGTCTAAGTGTGGTTAAGGTGGTTTTAGACTGTTTTCAAATGTAAACGGCCCCGGAAATATAGCCAAACTTTGTTGAAACTAGGCTCGGTCTCTTAGACTTGGGTTATATTTAAAGGTTTATTTTCAAAACCTAAATAGACGGTAGAAACTGGAAGAATTAAATATTTATCACTCTTTTCTGTAATGTTCGGTTCTTTCGAAAAAAAGATAACTCCACCTGTTAAGCTAACCACAATAACGATCACATAAAGATCTAAGAAGCTATCATGCTATCACAAAAGAGCTCATACTGATGGTCTAACTCTAAATCAATCAGCTCTTTCTGGTCCCATTTTCTAACCTAACCCACCTTTCACCATACGCAGCAGCCAAAAGCATAAACGAATTTAATAACCGGGACTAAGGACCTAAGTCCATGCAACTATTAATAGCTTGGTGCCTATATATATAGATTTCGAGAGATAATCGAATCAACCACCACTGTGGGGTGTCTTTTCGTCTATCTACCACTATAAAACTTACCCATAGAGACTCTCTGGATTTCTGCAGAGTTCTTCCCTGGATATCTCTTTCATCTACTGAGTCTCGACCCAATGATGTCCCAAGATCCTCATTCTTCTGCCAGCCAACGCCGGGCATTTGCACAGTGTATGCGCCGCTGTCTCAGATTCCTCCAGGCATCGTTTACAGGTACTATCTTCTCTAAGGCCCATTTAAGTAATACCCGAAATTA
Organism: Cheilosia pagana; assembly: GCA_936431705.1. Taxonomy (NCBI): domain Eukaryota; kingdom Metazoa; phylum Arthropoda; class Insecta; order Diptera; family Syrphidae; genus Cheilosia; species Cheilosia pagana. The sequence continues at coordinate 49,925,784 of OW386170.1, read as the reverse complement.
CCATGTCCTGTAGATAAAGCCACCACCCATTTCAGAGTTCTTCGACTCATGCTTAGAATTAGAACCCTTCTTTAAGTGGAGCAGGTCGGTCGATAAATTGCCATTTTAGCTTGTCTACATTGTTCCACGGTTGACACCCTTCTCAGGTGTTCTGCCGTGATCCATTTGTGAATCAGCTGTTCTACCATTCCTTTGCCAATTGAAGAGAATGGTTCGGGTCCCAGCAACTTTTCGGTTGACCCCTGTTTTGCAAGGAAGTCCGCCTTTTCGTTGCCTTCGATCCCTATGTGTCCTCGTACCCAGGTCAGTGTTACCTCATTTTTAGATGAACGCTTATCGAGCTTAAGTACACATTCCACTGCCAAAGATGTTGTGATGTTTGTCTGTTCCATGCGTCTGATCACCGCCTGTTTGTCCAGTGCTATAAGGATATTTCTTCCCTCCACCTGACCCTCGAGCAAGTAGTCCAACGCATGCAGCAATGCAATCATCTCAGCCTGGTATACAAAAGTGTGTTTCCCGAGGCTGACGTGATGGGCTAGTTCCAGCTCTTCTCCGCTCCGCCATCCATCATGCATCCATCTGTGAAAATCACTATTTTACCACTCCTTTTTCCTGGAAGTAATCTGTTCTCAATACGATGTTTGTGATTCCTTTCCATAATACGCACCCTTGTTATCCCATCCATAGGGATGTTCAGCTCCCTAATCTCGATTTTGACAAGTTCCAGGATCTTCCTATGTCCATAGATGGTACCGCGATTGTGCCATTTCACATCTCGATGTAAACGAAGTGCCGCTAGGGCCTCGGTGCCTTCTAAAACGCGGCTTACCAAATTTTCGGTGAAGGTACAAACTTGTTATGTTCACATTTTCAGTTGAAAGCCATAGTAGAATAAATCATGCAATAAATTATTTTAATATTAAATTACTACTTATAAATAAAAGTAAAAATAAAAATGTTGACATTCGCGTGGTGACAAAGCCTGAAAAAATTGTTTTTCTGCGACCGCGTTCTGTTCCAACTCAACAAATCGCTTCTACACTTTAACAAACTGCATGCCAAACGTCACTGTAGCTACTGCTGTCAAAATGTTATGTTGTAAGAGTAAAGTTCGACTTGATCTCGTCAACTGTCGTCTTTGTGGTTTTGGCATTTTTTACAACCTCAAAACGAATTATCGAATACGCTACCAAATCAAACAGCTGTCATATTGACATTTTACTGTGCGTCAAAGTCATAAACATGTGATAATGCGTTATCTGTAAAAGATTATATCAAACACTTTTACAACCGATATAATTTTGCTACTACTAACCGACTTAAGGTGAGGTCAATGCGCCTCCATTTTGTTGTCAAATTAAAATCGTAACCAACGACACCCAGTTTCGCGTCGTATTACAGAGGTTAAATAAATGCCTTCTTCCACATAACGCTCATTTACATCGAACAAGCAAAATAATGACGGCTGTAGTTGCATCTATTCCGCCGGCGCGCTGGTTACATGCGAGTACTCTCTAACGAGGAACTTCACCTCTGCACCGTCCTTGGGTGATCCGAAATACTCGTATACCTAGTCATACACTCTCCGGCTGTCTGAACCTAAATAACATAAAATAAGTGGGAAGGGGGGCGGGAGTAAACACAACAATCAAAACCCAAGCGCAAACAACAACTAACGACGAAAATAAAATTATTAACATGGCTACGGCCAACCGCAAGAGACCCATGTTGTTCATCCGATCGTATACGAGACCTGAAATGTCAGCTCTCGTGCACCGATCTCCCAGTGAGTGATGAAATTTCGCAATTGATTCGAATTTCACATGCTGAGCCGACGACGACGACGACGGTGGTGGCGCTGCTGCTGCCTGGCAGCCTCCTGGATGCAAATGCATCAACAACTTCTCGCATAGCATAAATCTTTATGGGATAGGTCTCTTAAGGCATTCTCAAGGCACTAGTGCGCGCATGTACGGTCTTTCGCAACTGTGCGCGAGCGCGATTAATGCGCAATGACGGTAACAAATTTTCGCGGCGCGTTAGATTTGACGACGCCACGCTATATAGAGAATGACTGGCCAAACTCTACAGAGATCAAGCCGGCTGCGTTTGCCAGGCAACAATGTTTCAAATTTACCCTCACAACCATTGTAAATTTTAATTCACAGAGATACACTTTATTGTTTCCATTTCGCAGATGCGGACGCCAACGACGACGACTGCATTGACGAAGGCATTGACGAGGGCTACAAGCGATGGGATGATGAATCTGAGTGCATGAACGACGAGAAATGCAACAACAACGAAACCAAAGATTTGGACTATGTTCTAGAGGTGAGTTTTGAGCCAATTAAAAATGTGTATTCCCATCCACCAGTTTCAATCACTTTCACACCTGTCTGTGGACCTACTTTGTAGCGAATGACGAGCTGTCAAGTCAGTCACATGGAAGGAAAATTCATACGGACGGACGGGGCTCACGTCTGCACATAAGTAGACCATTTGCATCGATTTTCTAACAGAATGCCTAACGTTATCGATTTTTTTCAACGACACAGTTGGTTGCAGTTGCACAACAAATCGCATTATGATTCACATGCGGTGCGGTGCGGTGTCCTCACTAATTCGCGAAACTTTTTGGTTAATTTAATCGAGCGCTCGCACAAGAAGATAGAGATCGACTGCAGGAGGATTGAGGGAACGGATTGTATATCTAAATGCGACTCGGTGTGGGTGGCAGCGTATCTAGAACACATATGGCTGCGCTGGCGAAGGTGGGCCCCACCTCGGATGCAGCATTTTGTTGCGAAATCTGCTTTGCATTGCAGTGGTTTCGGATGGTAGTAGCAGAGTGTGTGTGCTGGCTCAATTAAAGGTTGACCTTTGCTGCGGGTTCAAGTTACTCGTCGCCAGTTGCCAGGCGCCACTCCTTGGTCAAGGGTCGTTAATGGGAGCGCCTGCATGAGAATTACTTGACCTTTACTCCGGTTCTTGCACACCGCCATTTGAGTGACTTCGTCATATGGAAACGCGAATCAAAAGTACTCTGATCTGGTACTTGCATTCATCCCTCAACCAGTTGATCTAAAAGATACTCGTTACGTAAAAAGTGCAGTGTGGAGGAGTGCGTTTTTGGCATTTCCCCAGTTGTTGTGGGAAAAATGTAAATATCGTATGCGACGCACGTCGTCGGTGGTGAATGGAATTCAGAGAATTTGATAGTCACTCGGAATGGTGTGACCGATCACGAACGTTGCAAAAATTAAAGCTTCCTTATGTAGATAAAGTTGCGTCACTTTGAACGATGTCGCTTTGAGACGTCGCCAAAATTGATCATTTACAGAATTGTCCGCTCATTTTCTAGGTTGGTTGAGAAATTCGACACATTGCTCTATGAAGCGAGGTTGTCAAATTGGGATAACGAAGGATACAAGTCTCAAACTCCTTTAATTGAAAGCATTACTTGTCTTTGACTTTAAAAGCTAAATATATAGAGTCTTAAGAAAGTCGTCTTCATGAGACGCTCCATCTATCTTTCGTTGTAAAGGGTTTTCCAATAAGAGGTGCTATTTTGATATTCAAAGAAAAACTCCATTTTTAAGAAAAATTATCGGATATTTATCTCTACATATAATTAAACTGTAGAATAAAAATTGCCTGACCGTGCATCACGCAGAAACTTCTGGACGGATTTTGATGAAACTTGGCATAGTGATTGCTTATGTTCTGGGTCAGAACTTAGGATACTTTTTATCCCGAAACATAACGTGCTTCTTAAAAAATAGTCAAAAAACCGGATATATGTAAGAAACATTTTATTTATAAAGACCTAGCCCATTAATGGCTTACGAATTGAAAAATAAAAAAATAGCTGAATTTAGTAAATTTTCCCCTGATTCATTTAAGATATAAAACATCCGACTGCGTTGTCCTAAATTCTTCAAATCATCGCCCACAATTTTCCTTCAGTGGATACCACTGCCAGTAGTCATGCAGCAGTGAGTATCGATGCAGTAGTTTGTGTATGAGTATATGTGCGCACTCAAAAGTGATCATATGTATTGCACTTCAATGGGCAGCCATCTCTTTTCAGCGCACACATGCAGGTTGAACACATTTTCAGGTGTTTTGAAAATGGGCTGGTGGGATTAGTGTGTCAAGTTGTTGTTGCTGTTGCTTCATTTTCGTCGACATTTGATTTTTAATCGTTGTTATTTTTGCTTTATATTGCTTTCAGAAAGGTCCAAGGGTAGGAACACATTTATAAAAAAAAACTTTTCGATGTAGTTCGATCTTTGTTTTAAAAATTGCAGGAGGGTTAAACAAGGGTTAGCTAGTTTCATAATAAGGAGGAAGGTATGCCGTTAATAATGAAAAACAACATCAGCCAAATGGCCACCACGACCACGCTTTCATGAAATTTCCCATAACAAAATCGCAAAGTGGCTGCCCTATGTCCTCGATAGACTTACGAATTCCATCTTTGAGGTCTTGAATCGACGCTGGGCTGTTGGCGTAGACCTTATTTTTCACCTAGCCCCAAAGGAAGAAGTCGCAAGGTGTTAAATCACAAGATCTCGGTGGCCAATTGTGATCACCTCTTCGAGAGATAACACGGTCCGGAAACTTTTCCCGTAAAAGATCAATGGTTTCGTTGCTTGTGTGGCACGTAGCGCCGTCTTGTTAATAGTAAACGTTGTCCAGATCAATACCATCCAACTCCGGGTATAAAAAATCATTAATCATCTTTCGGTAGCGCAATCCTTTCACCGTAACTGTTGATCCAACCTCATTTTCGAAAAAGTAAGGTCCAATGACCCCGCCGGACCATAAACCGCATCAAACAGTCACACGTTGAGGATGGAGAGGCTTCTCAACAATAACTCTTGGGTTTTCCGAGCCCCAGATGCGACAAATTTGCTTGTTGACGTAGCCACCGGGTGCTTCACGACGACCCAAAAATGCTTTAGTTTTGCAAACTGTGACTGCAAAATTTTCACCATTTCTGTAGTGAATTTGTATAATTTCAATGCGTTGTTGAAGCGTGTATCGTTCCATTTGTAGTAATGGCGCAGTTTCTACTTGTCAAATGTCAAAAAATAACAGCTTCAAAAGTGACAGCTACCGAAATAGCGGGCTATTCAAAATAACACCTCTTATTGGAAAACCCTTTATAACGTTCTGAGACTCAGTTCACCTTTTTACAAATAAAACAACCTCTTTGTTAACTCAAACTTGTAAAGTGCTAAACTACTACTTCAAATCGTCACAAGTTTCATTCGTAACACCGCTTCGTCTGCTACATCACTTGCCATGATGACTTTCCGTTTCAGTGTGCGGCTTATTTCAACGCACACTCCATATGGACAGGGTTATTCCATCGTTCCCCATCCAAAGCCATTACATTAGGTCGGTTAATTTGTTTATTTCCAGCAGCAAAGCCTGCGCTCTTCCATTTCGCACATCGAAACTTACCTAACCCACTTGACGGTGCTTTTATACTGTTCAACTGTCATCCACTTGACTGCGAGGCACCTTTCAGCAAATGTCAGCTAAAATTACCTCTACATGCACCGGCCGCAAGCAAACCATGTACCTTCAAATGAAAGTCCCACGCTGTTCCCCATCTCATAATGTACCCTACTTAAGCACATAACATACCAACTTGACTGGCAAATTGCCTTTGGGCGTATAATAGCCACAGGAGAGATTTCAATTATTGAACTCTGTAGCACACTCTATCAGAGTGGCAGTTACCCCCATCGTAACCGTCTGCCAAATCTAACTGCAATAACCTCTTAATCACCTCCAACCTCCATAATCATGGATTGGATGTGCCTTCGCATTCAAAACAAACAATCCGCTCTCGACACTCGACCGTATATAGTTTCCGCATAAAGTGTACCATTGAACTTCTCTCTGTCGTGGTCCAACTTTAATCCGCAGCAATCAGATGCCAACGCGATAATCCGTCTGCAGTTTCGCGTTAACACTTGACCTCAACATTTTCCGAACGAAATCGCATTTCTCCTTCCCACTCTCTCGTACAAGGTTAAGTAATGCGGTGCGGTGTCAATTGCGCGCTGCACTATCGTTGCCAACTCGAATTACCACACGGTCGATCGAACAGACCGCGCACGATCACTCGTTTAGTAAATTTCCTCAAATCGCATCGGTGAATTAGATAACCGATACAGATACAGGTGTGAAATGTGAGATGCATCTTCAAACTATCTCCAACAAGGTAACGCGTTGTAAATCGATTTGTTTCTCTCTTTTGCAGGCCTGCACAAATCATGTCAAGCCAACTGTACCTGAAGATCACTACAAAGCTTGCTGTCGTGCACTGGTGACCGAAGCTTTAGAATTACGAATATTTTTACAGAAAGTCTTCAATGACGGTAAGTGACAGGTCGCCGAAATTGATTGATTGAATGTATCTCATTGCAATTGTCTACAGATACTGAAGCGCTGCGAATAAAAGCCGACTCTCAGACCTCAAAGCAGGAGCTTGCGAAACTGGGATTCAATGACTGGGTAAGTCAACACGAGATATTAATGAATCAGTTGGGGTTCTGACTTGAAAGTGACATCAGTTGTGAGTTTAGTTGTTGAATTTTCGCAAACAAAATCAGGAGATGGAAGGAGACTCTGTGAGTGCAAGACGCCCATAAGTTGCGTGCTTAGTGGCGGTTTTATAGATAATTAGGGATACACGTGCCGGCGGGCCTATTCACATCTGATTGGACTTTATTTGTTTTCGTTTCTTTTCATTTGGCTAATGATAGTCCACCCAAAGAAAAAAAAATAGATTGACAGACATGGGCTTTTGTTGTGATAAGTTGGGTGTGTTTAAGGGAGTTACATACCTCCCGTGACAAGTGTTGTTATAGATAAAATTGAAATAAAAGTATTTCTGACACCACATCAGTCAGGGGTGTCAAGGAAAGGGTTTTGGCAAATGGTGGGACAGAATCGCAGAATGTTACACCAGAAACTGACTCACCAATAGCTACTTAATTAAAATTGAGTGATTATCAGTTAATCGTATCTTTAACAGTCACCTATGAGTGAGCTCATAAGCTTTATGCGGGTAATATTCATGATCTGCACTGATAAGTTCAGTAACTTTGTATTGAAAATTGGTTAAAAGGTGTGATAAATGGGTTCCTTATCGTATTGTGTTATTGGTTCCAAAAATAGCAGTGGCCATATAACGTATTCGTAGGAGAAGAAAACTTGCTAAATTTTAACTAATGTTAACAGTTTTGCTGTGTTTATAGGTTGTCGTATTCAATTTCGTTAAACAGCACTATTTTTTACGAGTAAAGTTTATCTATATACCGTTGTTTTTCTAGGAATTATTATCTTAACAAATGTACGCATTAAAATATGATTTTCAGTCATAAAGACTATTAGAAACAATTCCTAGGAATCTCTGAATTTGACAATAACATCTTAAAACATTTAAGCTAGTTTTAAAGAAGACAAAACAACACTAAATACGCGAACGTCCAGCTCTTTGTTAAAGTTCGGGGAATATAAAATATTCTTTTGTATTTTCCTACAACTTTCAAACACTTTTAGAACAGACGCTGTGGTGGTCCCATCGACGACTTGATGTGCAGGGAGCGAACGTTCTGCCAGGGCTTCTACAACAGTGAAACCAAGAAATTGATCGACAAGTGAATGTTCTGGACCAACTCATCGGGCTTCATGTCAACGTGACCAACAGCGACGGAAAGACCTTCTTCATCTGGAACTTGATGGTGGCCTTGACTTCATCGATTTTGCCAGTCATCGACTCCTGGTGGGAGAGAAGACCAGAAACTTGCCAGCCTTGTTCAAAAATGGACCGAACAAACGTGGGATCTACTTGATCAACGATTCTGATGCCAAGAAGGCATCATAGCACTTGGCTGGCTTCTTGACGAGTTTCTTGTTCTTCTTCAGTTCTTTAAAGCTTCTTCAGCTTCGTCGCAATGCGACTGATCGCCAAGGACGCACACCTTCAACTTGACGGTTCCAGAGAAACGCTTATCCTTTTGGGGATCGTAGTTCTTCAATCTAATTTGGAGTTCCACCGTCTCCAAGAATCCACGCTTCTTCTTCAGGGAGTTTTCGAGGGTGGCATTGACCGCCTCGTAGAGGCTATCTCGAGATACCTTTGAAGCCATTTTTGCAGAGTCCGCTCTGTTTCACGGCTATTTGACGAAGGAAACCGCTTATCAAAGTACAACTCGGGATCTTTTCCTATCAGTAGATAATCTTCGAGCCCAAATCTTCTCTGATACTTATGGCACAACAGGTCTTTTAGGTCAACGTACTTTTCGTCGCATAGCCGAATAAAAGCACAGTTTATGAGTGGCTCTCCAAATTTCTGTTGACCTGAAGGAGGAATTTCATTTCTCATCTGTGAACGAGCAATACGCGGCGGAATTTGCATCTATATATCTTCTAAAAAATGTGTAAAATGATCCGATCCGCATAACTGACAAGGCCGCTTAATTGATGACATTTTTATATAACATGGTCTCAATGCTGTGTCTGATTGACGTACTTCACTTGACGCAGTCTCTGGCGTTCAAAAAGGGTATTCACTTAATCTCATAATTTTTTGCAGCTCGTAAATTCATAAATTTCTGCGGTGCATTAAGTGAAAACCCCTCCGATGTACTGCGTATTTAGGGTAAATCGACTGTTAAGTCTCTTGTCAAACTCAGCTGTTCTTATGACGTTTTTCATTGAAGAACCAAGAGAATTGCCCCGAAATGCAGAATTGCTCAATGAAATTCGTTGGAGAAACTTTGCAATAGTGGTAGAAACCATATGCAAATCATTCTGTGTTTAAACTGAGATTTTTACCCAATCTGATGCGCAATAAGCGACTCTATCTGTCATTACTTTTTCATACTTTTATCTCTTGCGGCTTATGAACTACACTTGATTTGTAATCGCAAGCCAAACATTTAAATCGCTTCCCTGAAAAGTTGCAAAACTGACTTATGTCGTTATTCCTTGTTGCCACAGCCTTGCTACTTTTTTTTGCGTTGTACATTAAATATGAATGTTTCCATGATTTGAAGTTTGCATTTGCACTCATAATTGGATATTTTCCGATCACATAGCACAAAATTTGTTTTTAATAGCCCAACAAGCATTTCAATCTGACATTTTGCGTGTGTTCGTCTTTTAAAATATTCCGGAGACTTGTTTCGTGTTGAGAATTGACCTGGAAGTGCACTTTCTTTTTCAATGAAACGTGGAAAACATCAAAAGAACACTTCTAGATGTGCTCTTTTCATAGAAAGGGCAATTCTATCATCAATCGAAAACGCCAAAAATGAAAAGAAACAATTGATTAAATTTTTGAAAAAAACTGTCAGTAATCTTGGTCTTAAAATGTTGCTTATAAATTTTAAATCATCGAAAAAAAAGTAATTTACTTACTTCAATTTTCTTCAATTTTTCTAGAAAAAGAATTCATTAATTTTTCTGTACGAAAAAAATTGTACGTACAGAAAAAATAATAAATGTTCTTTTTTTCGAAAATTTAAGATTATTTGCTTATTTGTTTTTTTGATAAACTAACTTTAAAATTCATAAGCAACATTTTAAGACCAAGATCGAGTTCAACAATTAAGTTTAAGTGGTTAAAAAAAAGCAAAAGAATTTTTTTTCGTTTGCATTTTTCGTGTCGCTATAACTGGTCCCTTATATTGGAAGTTTTTTGGCGAAAACAAAGGCAAATAAATATTTCCATCAAGTGTGGTTTTATAATAATCAATTGACATAATTTTATTGATTTCCAGGCCATAAGCAACAAAAAGAAAAACAATTAACACGAACGCTTGTCACAGTTTGACATTTAAAAATTTGTGCAATTTTCCGCAGTCGATTTTAGAGTCAAATGGATCGCAGAAAATTGTGAGGCCTTAGTAAACTATTCTCCATACAAAATTTTACAGTTCACTTACGAAATGGTAAATTTTCGCAATTCACACAGTTTATGGGGGTTTTACGCGTTTAAGTGAATATAAATTAATATAAATTGTGGCGCTATGCAAGTGAATAGCACAATTTTCATTTCTGACGCTTATTTTCTGCGTGCCATGCATCGTGCACAGAATTTGGCCAATCAGCTGAGTGTTTAGTTGGAGATTCATCGAAATGGTATTTTTGACATTATGTTTATCGTGTCAAAAAAAAATAGAAAAACATTTTGTAGCAATTAAAACCACCTTCTTGCAGTCTTCCTATAATAAAGAAAGACAATTTCACACTTGCTAAAACAGTCACAAGATGCAATCGAGCAAGAGAAGCCACTACTCACAACCATCCCAAAACGCAATTGAAGTTCATCAAAACCATCAAATAATGTCAAAACCATAGGTATAGTTAAAAAAAAATTCCAGCTTCGCCCGCAGTGACTTCAACTGCTATAAAAATTCAGCAGAAAAAACAACCCAACGTTTTTTTTATCGCTCGAAATAAAATGATCACTGATCTCTTGTTCCACGACCCCGGAGCAATGAACCTGTAAAATGCAAAATCGAAAGTAGCATTTTTAATGGCTGCGGCGAGTCTCTCGCACATTTCGAGTATCGTGTGCCATAAAAATGCCAACAAAAATCAAAGCCAATCACTTTTGACACTGACTTTCGTAAAACTTTTCTCTGTTTAATTATTATCAGTACTAAAGACAAGACAGACGAAGCGAAGCGAACGCCTGTCTTTATTAATTCCGCATGCATGTGTGAAAATACGTCAAAGGCTAACAACAGCAGTCGTCGATACGACCTTGCGTATGTCGCTTAGTTGGTCGTCGCTTGTGGATCGCAAACAAAAATAAACGATAAGCAGTCGGACAGTTTTTATTTGCCTCACTATAAAACTGTTGGGAGTCCATAAAGCGGGTGCTGCATTTCGAATCGATTCACTCCGACCTATCTGCCAAGTGCCAATTATCAGCACCGTAGTGAGTGATAATCACATGACAGCGATGACGCTTTGTGACAGCAGAATGTTTTTAGGCGAAGATTTACCACTTCATTGACGGAGGGAATTGCCTGGGGATTTCCCTTGGCAATGTCAGCAAACGTTTGAGGTGAAATTGCTGAAAATTTCTCGAATCTTTTGACTGATCGTGACGAATGCTTGTTCTCTTGGCCGCTGTCGTCACGCCTCGGCCATCTAAAGAGCTCTTCATGTACATAATGAATGGCAATCTTCAACGCCTCATTGCAAATGTGGAATGTTTGTCCCGAGTTGTCCAGCAGCAGATTCCGAAGAAAATCGGTCATCGGCCGTCAAGACCGATGCCGAAGGCATCTTCTGTGACCGAGGAGGAGGAGGTGATCATGAGTTAATTGATAGCACGCTAGAAGCCGCACATATATCACATGTCGTATATCCTTGAAGAAGACTCACAAACGATTTACCAAGTGAAAGTAATTTTCCTCCAACGAAGTCTCCCGTAATGTGATAATTAATGTGGCATCTCTCCGGTACTGAGTACATCGTTCGGTCAGTTAGTTAGTCAGAGGAAAACACTTCTGTACTCTCGTTCGCTATGGAGTATGCTGTGAGAGGCTTTAAAAGCCAGTTAGTTAGTTAATCGCACTTGGTTGGAGAGACGGAGAGAGGCAGCCTGGCGCATGAGAAGATATAATTGGCAGGCGGCTCATGACATGAGGAAACACTGATATTCAATTATAGCTGGACCTTGTAATTGATATTGGCCCGCAAAGTCTTTAGCACATATGGATGGGATGTTGCGCTGCGAATGACTGTGTTTATCCGTTAAGTGGTACTGGGCGCCGAGATTGATTTGAAGAGCTTCATTTGGCTGGAACGCAATCTGTTAAAGTACTGCAAAGTGCATTAGATTTCTGGAATTGTAATGCTGCTCTTGTATCGTGAGCCAATAAACAACTTCGGCCCAGGATTGCATATGAGGAAGGAGGATACGCTTAAACTCCATCGAGTTATGAATACTTCTGTCGGAGGGACTTGACGTGTAACTAATGGGTTCTCGGAGAAGAACCATTATGCAGGGAATATTTCAAAGCGCAAGATGATTATTAAAAGACTTAAAAATGAATGACGGCCGTCATTATGGAATGTCAGAGAATAGTCATTTGGTTCTAAGTTATTCCTGATCTGGCAGAGAACTCGGCTTAAAAGACGGGACAACATTTGAGGGCCGCCTTGGGCTCTCCCGCTTTATAAATCTATCTAATCTAATTTTTTGCTCCTATTTCTTTGAAAAACCTTTATCCTTTTAAAAGCTAAAAACTTCCAACTAATGTGACTGTTACACAATTTTTTTTTAATTAAGCAAAGCTAACAAAAACAGATATTTTTTGACATTTAACGTTTAACTCAAGCTCTCTGAAAAGAACTGCGTCATTTGTTCTTCACTTAAAACTCAGACCAAAAAGAAAACACCAAAACAGAGCGTCTTTCAGCAAGATTTCTTAAGTGATTTTCGGAAATTTTTCTTCTCTATAAGATTTTAAGCTGCTGTCAAAGGTTAAATAGAAAAAAGTACTGTTTATTGAGTAACTTTTTGAAATCCGGAACAGATTGCTATGGCTTTATTGTCGAACATAGCATTTTTTTGTTGTTTTTGTTAAAAGAAAACGCTGTTCTAAAGGTCGTCGTCATTTGAGTAGGAGGTCTTCGTATTAGAATTAACAAATATTCAGAAAATCTGCAAGAATTACCACAATTAGTGGACCAAAGACTAAAAAATAATATGAGAACTTAAGACTTTCCTATCTCTAATTGAAATATCTTCAGTTCCACAATAGATCTGCATAGTTACCTATACATTACTCCGTTTCGTTTTTTATTGTTCACTCAGCTATAGAGTTCAGGAACAAATTCAGAAAAACATGCTTCCCGAGAAAACCATTTTTGGCGAGGATATTCTGTCAAATTGTAGGTAGCAATTTCATTTGAATTTGAAGTGTAAAAAACTTTGTGATTTCGTATTCTTCTTTTTAAAAAAAATTATACATTTTTAGCTTTAATTTTTTCCTGGTTCAGAAACACAGAAATAAATAGATGCTTAAAATGGGTTCTCTCAACGATAAATTAACAGCAACAATTGTTTTAAACTTGTTTATTTTCTGTCGACAGGCGGACATTTTAGGTCTGTTCCCTAACGATAATGAATTCGAACACATTAGTCAAATTTAGTCAAACTTCGTTCCTTTACGCAAAAGTTGGGTAGAAGAGAGCCACAAAGAGAGAACAAAACATTTCCCCTTCATAAAGCCCCAGAAATTTCTTTGTTGTTGTAACTGACTTTAGCTGTCAAATCTCTCAAAATTCAATTTGAATTGGCTGTTTATTTCGCTTTGGTTTATTGAATGCTGAGATTTGTTATTAAAAATGGATAAATGGGAAAAAATAAATAAATATTAAACTGAATCCGAGTGCTTTTCAAAATCTATTAGTTTTTTTAAACCCACTGACGTTTATTTTTGAATATTTTTTTTCTTTCTCTCATTTCTTTTTAACAAAAGTCATGCAAAACTTTCGTTCCTGTTCTTTTGGTTACATTTTCTTTTTCTGATTTCTATATTTTCTATATTTTATTATATCCCCACTTCTTGATATCTGACATTTTGTCGAAATTGGCCAAAAAAGTAAGGGAACAGACCTTATGTCGCTAAATTCTGTTGCTACAAAAAATACTAGGGAATATTTAATCTGACAGCTGGCTGACTTTAGGTCTGTTCCCTTACAATAATGCATTCGAACAAATTAGTCAAACTTCGTTTCTGTACTCAAAATTTGTATAGAATGAAACAAACTTTGACTGAATTTGGCTAATGTGTTCGAATGCATTATTGTAAGGGAACAGACCTTTTATGTGTCTTAATTAAAAATTCAGTCAAGAATTTTGTGACTGAGTACTAAGTTGACAGTTAGAACCTATTTGGACAAAAAGCGACCCGACGATGGTGGTCTGATTCGAATATCTCTCGAAATTTATAGTACCTATATGTGAAAAAGTGACGTTACCGACCAAAATCGTTTTTGCGTTCAGCGTGCATCTATTCCAGACCAATCTAGTCCATTCAAGATAACTATTTATTTTTGAACATGCCCATTTCCTGTGTTCTGTTTATTTCAGTGCATTCGTTAAATGTACGAGATGCTGTCCCTGTTTCTGTTATTTGTCACTAGACGGAACTTTTTTATTAAATTTTTTATTCAAAAGTGACAGGACAAAAAATTTAGCCTCCTGTTGAAACATATTGCATTCTCTTAAAGAATTCCGGAAGTTGTTATAATGTTTAAATGCCTTGTTTGATTGAGACCTGCTTTAGGGTGATTTCAGAAATATCTGGGTGTGTTTTTAACCTCCAAAAGGTAAAAATAATGCGAGATGACCTCCCGCAAAAAACTAATAACAATCACATTCAGACAGAGCGCACTCAACTCAAATCACCCAATGACTTGACTTGGAACAATCGCCTTCGCTGACAAGACACACGACGGAAGCACATTATGCGAGTTAAGAAGCCGCAAGAAAAGTGATTTGTTTTGATTTCGCAAGTCGCAACCACTTCATGCGCTTCATGCGCTTCATGCACCTCTAAGCAGTACACTGCGCTGAGAGATTAATTGAGTATCACTGCAAGCAGACCATCTCCTTCGCCATCATAATCATCAGCGTAATCGTCTTTTCAACATGCAGATATGAATGGATAGAGTGGAGCAACCGAGCGCCGCAGCCGCTATACCACCCGATGCGGTCCATAATCTTCGCTATGCCTTCACTGATTCCCATCCGATGCCATATCCAGCATATATAGCTCAAGATGGGATGTGTTTATGCAATTTTCACGATGTGTCAAGCGTTGAGCCAGATGATATGAATTATTCGATGGTGATACCTGTTCCACGTGTGTGTGTGTTCCACCTATAACGGTGATGTGGGCCTCCTCCTATTATGTTGTTACAATGCACTAGCTTCTTTTTTTTGCCGTGCCGTTTTGTTAACTTGACATGCATCGATGGAGCTATACAGATACGCGCAGAGTTGTCTGTCTAAACAGACAGACGGACAGGGGACAGAGGAACAATATGCGTATATAGCGCTGCTGGCAAATTGATCGACTTTTCGTTATAATGGGAGTTGAACGTCATGCCACACCACACTAGGCCGGATGATTTTGATTCCATTCATGGTGCTACATGGAGGGATGTACGCGCTACGCCTGCGATTTGAATACAGGAAGTGTTGTCATAGAACGGTGGTTTATTTGCTGCTGCTGCTGCTGTTTGGAACTGTTTATTGGGTAAATTGAGCTAATATACGATTTACATATAAACAAGAGTTCCCCGCAAAAGCTACCATGTTTACAACTTCCTTTTTGGCAAAAGGCATAGTAAAATGGCAACACACTGCACACAGATTGTGTGTGTTGTTGTTACAGGAAGTTGGCTAACACCCGCCTTGCTGGAGGGAGTCATGTTTTTCTTTTGTATATAGTTATGCAGATTGTCTTGTGAGTAGAAGTGGCGTCCATGGGAATCCACCGATGGACATGGACACATGCTTGTCAGGTGTGAGGCGATAGCCTCGGTCTACTAACTTTATCACGTTTTTTGAGCGAGGACTTTCTTGCTAGAGAGAGAGAAGTTGGGAACTGCCAAACGTAGCGCTTTTGAAAGTGAGTATGCAGAACAGGCAGTCGCTTGTAAGTTTATAACCTTATTGTTCCTACAAAGGGAATGAAAATCTAAGAGCTGACTTTTTTAGAGTTTTATTCCATGTTCGAGGTGTAAAGGGTTAAGACTGCAAAGTAAATATGTGAAGTCCATTTAAGAATGATTTTTGACACATGACAGATAATGTTCCACAATTTTACTACTGTCTTTTTCCAACGTGTCGCTTAAATTTCTTCTTCATCATGCGGAAATGAAGAACTTTCCGCAAACGACACTGATTTCTCACTCACTCGATCGACACTGCAATCGGACAATAAAGCTGTCATTTTTGATTGAATAAGATTTTATGATTGCTTACTTTTAGGGGTAATTAATGAGACTCTCCAACAGGTTCTAATTCTAATCTAAGATGACTAAATTCGTTACTATGGAAACATGACGGCGACAAATTGAATGGCAACAAAATGCTTTCGATTGACTGCTAAGCATTTTGTATGGGAAATCCTTAACTTCATTTTACCAGTCTTAATGGCGACATATACCTACGATTTTTTGTTTCTGCACATCTATGGCACAGTACCTTTCGAATGACATAAGTTTCATTCTCCTCATTTCATGATAAATACTTAAAAAGTGTACGGAAACTTTTGATGTTTACGTATTAATATATTGATCTTTGGGCTTACATTGTCCGTTACGGGTTGGCGTGAAAACTACCTGACAGAATTCGATGAAACTTCTTTAGAAATGTTTCTTAAGACTCTGAGAAGACTATAGGCTATATCTTTCGTGTCATTTTTGTCCAACATATATTTTTCATCTGACTTCACTGCCTTCGACCTTGCGAATACTCAAACTATTCTTTATCAATCAAGGATCCTTCAATATTTTGAGCTTCAAGTCAGTTTTCTGCTTCATCCAGAAGCTGAGCTACCGACAAAAATCGAAAAATGTCTTTGTTCTTGGTCGGGTAGTGAGCGCCCTTCGAAAACGAAAGCACTGTGTGTCGTTTTCTATGTTAAAGCGAAACGAAAGAGAAGAATTCAATCGGCAATTCCGAGGAAATTCGCCTTCTGATGTGGCAATTTACTTACTAAGCCCTAAGTAAAGGTATTTTTGAACTCTTTTGTCATTTACATCCCTGGATTTGTTTTATTATCCCCATCAATCCCGACACCAGATCCACATCCAATCACCCATGACTGCAATTTCGTTTCCTAATAAAATTCCGTTGAAGTCATTTGTAGAGGAATGCGTATACGCCACCCAATTTGCAGTTTTCACAAGGTTACTTCTATTGCTAAGTACCCAAATCGAATGCGGATTGCTACAAGAGACAAGGCTATATTTTAAGATTAATGTGTTACTCTCTTTTCTCCGTTGAAAATATCTGCCTATTTAACGCTAACCTATTGAATTTTATTTATTTTGTTTCCACCACTTGAAAATTCCAATCAATTACCTGGGCCACATAATACAGAATGAGGTGGAGATTTGGAGGGCAGTTCAAGTACGCCAATAAAACACTCGCATCCAAGAGAGCGCAGTTTGAATACTATTTCCATTTGACACTTTTATATCTTTTATTGCTGCCCGGCATACGTTTTTTGAATGCGATTAATTTTTTTATTAATTAATGTTTCATTGTTGCAGTTAATTCACAAAGTTAATTTGTACAGAATGCGATAAGGTCAATTTTAGAGTAGCTACAGACAAAAGGCACGGCTACCACTTGAAGATTGGCGTTTATAGTTTGTTAACCGATTTTCTTGCATGGCTGCAGCATGATTCAAAATGTTATTCATTTTAGTTTTGTATTGTTCCGTTTTGTTTGCTTGTTTTGATTATAAACGATCGCATGAAAATCATTTTCTCATTTTCTCTTTTGTTTTTAGGCGCGATTTTGGGTGCAAGTTGTCGACGAACTGAGGCGAGGCGTGCGCCTGAAGAAGAACAATTTCTCGAGGACACCGGTCGAGTTCGAATTGACGCCATACGAAATCCTGATGGAAGACATCCGAACAAGGTGAGTGAGAGTTTGATAAATCACCCACAGATGTACCACCCGCAAACCACAAAAGCAATTATACTGCGTACATGCCGCTCTCGCACTGTTGCGGAAGAAATTACTCAACAAAACAAAAAAAAAATGCTCCCTTCTTTTTGGACAATGGTCTGTGGATTTATTACGCTTCTATTCCTTCCCAGTGGTTTTTCTTCAATTTATTCTCCCCCCAGAAAAATTACAATTTTTTAATTTATTTTCTCCTTTCTCCCGCATTCTATAGAAAGTACAATCTGCGTAAGGTTATGGTAAATGGTGATATACCACCGCGAGTGAAGAAAGATGCTCATGCTCTGATACTGGAGTTTATTAGGTCACGGCCGCCATTAAAAAAGGTAAGCCTGCCTCTAATCGCAGCAGTTGCCGATTATTTTATAATTTGATATAATTTTAGGCCTCTGAGCGAAAACTACCGCCACCAATCAAAAGAACTCCCTCGCCACGGGAACAGCTAATGGACTCGATTCGTAAGGGGCAACAGTTGAAGCACATACAGCCGCCGCCACAGCCACTGACCAAAGATCGATGTAAGTATACCAACATTGGGTTCGAAGGCAACAGAGGTTGCGGGTACTTCTTAGTTCAATTGGGACTGGGAATATATAAAAAATTCTTATGCGGTTAAAATTTGTTCAAAAATTGACTTAGTCCTTGCAGAATAGATTCCCCTTACTGTGGCAAATCGCCATTTAAGAGTTGGGAGCGCTGAAATTGCTTAGATCAACAAGATACATGCCGAAAAATATGAGACGCTTCAAATAGTCCTTGTTTGATTAAAAGTGAACCACATAGATCTGTGACTTTCATTCAATTTTACATAATTCTCATATCGCTAGAGACGTCAGTAAGAATACAAAAATTTGACGTTACTGCTGTGTAACCAATTGATAACTTTTACGCAGCCTTTATTAATACGGGGGACGATGTTTGAGGATAAATTTTGCATCTAATCCTGAGAATGCCAGGCTCCTCAATGGGCAATAACCTTCTCAACCATCTCTCTTTCCCCCCTCCTTACTGCGTCAATCCCCAACATCCGTGAACGACAACTCACAACTCCACCTTGATCTTCCTATGAACAACTTTCATCGCATAGTCAGTCTGAAATTCAAATGAACCCCCAAACTAGGTCTCGATTTCGTTTTCACTTCAAGTCCGAGCCGAGCTCAACCATTCACCGAAAGTCCAGAGCCAGACTCTGTGTGTATAAGTCTGTCACATGGATTTCACATGCCATCGAATCAGTTCACATTTCCATTCAAATTAAGACTGTCGTCCCCGCACTGTGACAGTAATATACTCTCACCGAATAAGCCACTGAGCACTGAGGCGGCCGCCATTCCTTTGGACTGTCTCGGGGAAATGATGTATGCCCAGTTAGCCGACGCATTGGCAGTCCTGTTTCTGGGTCATCGGAACAGGTTGCCTCTATCGTTGCGACCACGACAGCAACTTGTCGGCTTGCTCGAATGTACTACTCGACTCGACTATCTGCATTTCGGAACAATGTAGAAATTTAATAAATTAAATCGCTAGATAGATGGCGCGCACTTAACTTATGGTTTCACATCCAATAAAGACGACATTTTCCCAGTTCATAAATTTTCAGGCTTTGCATGTGATCTGTGATCATGCCGCTTGTCGTCGTCGTCGTCGTCGTCTTTTCGGTTTCACTTGTAGGATCTGCCAAAGAGGCGGGCATTCCTGCGCAATTGCACATGCGCTTCAGCTTCGGGCGCATAGAACTTGATTTGGTGCACAAAATCTTGTTAGCCCGCGATGGTATTAAGATTTGTTGCATTTTTGGTCCCTCGGGGGTTTTGCGCTGATAGCTTTCTAAATGCGCTCTCCTTTGCCCCTTCAGTGACCACGAACTCGTGCAAAGCCACCGTGTGTCGCGGTCGTGAGGAGTTTTCACTAGTTAGGAAAGAATCCCATTGTTACATTGTTGGACACATGCGATCCTCCTCCAACGAGAACAGCAGTCAGCAGACCCAGCGATGATGTCGCCCCGATATGCCTCTGACCAAATGGATATTAGGATGAAATTATCTGGGGACACATTTCTGTTAGAGGCATGGCTGCCTTGCCTATGGTTGTTGGCAATTTCTATTTCTGCGAATGCAGAGCCAGCTGAAATGGTGAAATCGTCCATGCGAGACCAATGGGCGGTACGCTATTTTGTTATTTTGTTGGTGTGCCCTCGCGCCAGCGATAGCATCAGTTTTGAGTATAATTTTACTAACTAATGATGCTGATGGCGTCTCTAAGGTATGCCGCCAATTATTGTTTATTTTGATGATGCATCCTATGGCCATTTGCCGGCGGCGCGGCACGAATGAAAGCGAAAAGAGTACCTACCTACATATTATTATATATTTAACTTGCAACATGGGTGTTGAAAATGCAGTTGTGTCCCAACAGGAATGGAGAAAATGTAATAGACACTAGTAGCTGGAACTTTGAGCTTCAAAAGAACGATTTTCCAATTTTGGTGTTCGCCCATAAATTATAATTGTAAATTTTCCAGTTTTCCAAGTCTTAGCAGGTTGAATTTTTTCACTTTTTTAACTTGTTTGAATAATTCTTCTACCTCCTTTAAGAAGGCGTGCTATTACACGCGCAAAAGTATGCAATGATTTTTTTATATTGACTGCACGTCTACTACAGACATTTGTAGTATACTCTTAGGCGGGTATGATGAATCCAAGACATTAGCCAAAGTTGCTGTGGACTTTCATCGTTTGGTTTTTGGTATGCGTATGAAAGCTTGGTGCGGTTTCTCTTGTGTGCTTGAAGTGTTGCCATGGTAGCATGTGTGGTATTTATAATTTGTTTCTGTATATTTAAAAAGTGGAATGCAATCGATTTTACAATAGCCTTCGATGCAAAAATAATCTTATGCGATTTATGAGAATAACCTCGTATCGAAGTTGGACTGTTGCAACATATTTTGTATGCACAATGTGTCGCACCGAAATGTTTACATGATTATAGCTGTGTTTCTTTCGTCCCTATCAGCGTCTCTATCAAAGATTGCCGGAAAAACGATCGTCGAACAATAAAACCATGAATTAGCAAAGCATCAGTCTGAAAGTAAAACTGACATTGACAGTAAAATTGACATTTGAACAATTTAATTTGATAAAATGTCAATAATGGAAAATTCAAACGAAGCAGAGGTTCCAAAACATTTTAATTTAAATGAAAAATGAATCAAGTTAACACAATAGTTCTGTTCCTTTACTTTTGTAGTAAAAATGGAAAAGACTGTCAAAATGACACTGGAGGGGATGAATTCTCTCTCAGAGAGGAAAAACTTACGCAAAAGTTAAGGAACGCTTTTATAGTAAAGGCTGGTACGCTGTTCAAGTGAAATGAAATTTTCACTCCTCTCCAAAAAATTGCTGTGAAATTGAAAGTGAAAATTTCACGCCGAAATGTCAAAAATTTAATGCGACGGACAATAAAAAGCAAGTGAAATAGCTTGTAACGCCCTCTACAAATCACTTTTTGAACATCTATTTTTCACTTGAACAGAGTACTGCCTGGTGAAATTTTCATGTGAAAAGTTCATTTTGACATTTCGCAGTGAAAAAATTGGATTTCACTCGAACAGCGTACCAGGCTTAACCTGTGAAAAATGGCAGATAGTTCACAAACCAAAATACCAAATAGAACAACAAATTCAGATCAGCTGTCAATTTTCAGGCCACTGACAGTTGTTTCAATTCTTACGCAAAGAAATTTGTTGATTAAAAACTAGTAAGAGGGGAAACATCTCTCGAAGCCGCTCACTTTTACGAATTTTTCGAGTTAAAGAACGATTGAGTAAAATGCGTAAGAATTCGTAAAAATTCGTAAGATTTAAAAGTAAAGGAACAGACCTAATAATATATTGTGCATTGTTTCATATATTACATTTCTAGGTAATTAACCTTTTTTCGTCCGCTTGCTGAGACATTTTTTCAAAATGAATTTTTTAATTTTATTTTTTGTCTTCATGTCAAATGTCATTTATGAAATTTCCGTACAAGTTATCGATTACATACACAAATTTGTGTTGGCTACACTTTTCTCTATCTCTATCCCCGCGAAGCTTTTAAAATAAAATAAATAGATAAATAAATATTTTGGCGCGACAGGTCTGTGGGACCCAAGGCCTAGCTTCTCACAACCATTCGTTTTGTGTGGGTTTTCAATTTTTGGGTCGAATGGATAGGGATCTACAATTTTACGCCGAGTCCAAACGGCTAATTGAGAAGCTCTTTCATGACAGTTTTACTCTCGGATGTTTGTCAGACGTTCGCGAGAGGCGGCGCAGTGGAAAAAACCTTAAGATGTAATTTTGTTCTTTTGGGATTCGAACCGGGTACCCCTCGCTTAGTAGCCCAACACACTACCACTACGCGCCCTCGAAGCTTTTAACCCCGATAATTATGAAGGTTAAGCCGTTGTTGTATTTAACAAGGGATTTTTATATTTTGCTGATCCTATAGCAGTGACGGCGACGAAAGAAACACAGCTTATGTCAGTTGCCAGAAGTTTTCATTGCTGGGTTCTTCTATTGGTTTAAATTCTTGCACCAAAATGAAGACTTCCAAAAATTAGAAGATTTGATCAAAAACTTCTATTGCGTCAATTTTCTTTTTGAATATTTTCTGTATAATTTATGCAGCACTCTATTAAGTCACTCCTTTAGTACATTCTCATACGATTATGGTGGGCAACCAATCAGTAAGTGGCAGCACTGCCGCATAGCTTTTATCTACCCTCACTCCGAGAGAGGAACACAAAAAAGAACCTGCCCGACTGAATGAAACTGAAGAAAGTTTCTTCTTCATTTCCAGTGAAAATATCGGTTAGAGTGGTTTGTTTTTGCCCGAAGAAGAAGTGCCAACGTTAAATAAATACCCGCCCCTAGGCATTTGTTTATAATAAATTATTCATAAGGTGTAGTGTCCTCCCTCCAAGGTCGTCGGGTGGGTAGTCTCGGTTTTCTGTGTGCTGTTTCGTAAATTCGTAGTAGGGAGCGGGGCTTAATCCTATCGGCAGAAAGTTTTTTTTCGCACACAGTCTGCCCGAAACATGTCCTTTAAAGGCTCTGGCTATGGTCGTCTATCGTCTTAAATCGCTGTGCGTCGTGATTTACTGAATATTAATTGAATTAAGCAAATTTGTTCCAATCAACGGGTGTATAATGTGTGAACTAGTGTGTGCAATTTTTCTTCGTAACCAGTAAAAGGGAGACGGAAAAACTAATGGAATCTGCCGCAGGTAAGCTCCATGGACATGGACATTTAATTAAGCATCTGATATTGCGCCCACATTGACTACTGCTCCTGGTGGTGGAGAATCCCTAATTCGATTCTAAGTCAATCGCATCTACGTGATCATGATGTAGATGACTTCACCAGTGACACTTAATTAAATTAATTGGAACGTGTCTCCCTGGCGAGGAGGCTTTTCTTCCTGTAGTTCTCATGCGGGGGGTTTTCCACCACCATCACTAGATACAATATCGAACGATAAATTGTCTCGAATAACGCAGGAAAGCCTCATCAAGTTGATTTCAATTTCCTTTCCAACTCAGTAGGAAATGAAAATGAGAAAAGTAAAACTCGAGTAATCTTTCCATTCAGCATCTCAGGCCATTAAGAGTAGAAAATCAGGTAAATAAATCGACAGACTCCACCGTGAGCCTTCCACAACGCGGGGTCAAAAACAGCTGCAGTCAGGTGAGATGAGTGGATTTTTTTCGAGATTGCAATGTACTCGCCTTCGGTGGTACCGAATTCCAAGTGGTGAAAGTCGTCAGTCGACCAGGCCATCGTTAGCACTGCTTTTGGCTGGCATGATTCGAAAAAACCAATCTGCGGAGTCCAAGTAGTTGTTCTTCGATAGTTGATTCATCTTCTTGGTTGGTGCGGAGCTGGTTTTTGTGGTGTGTGGTAATGTCTCATGTGACATGGTTGATTGTTGGTAGCCTTTTTTGTTTCGTTTTACGCTTCAGCTACTATGGTCGGTCAGCCGGTAAAGTCGCAAGAACACCAAACCGTGATGTGTTTCTCCCATCCGGTCTCAGATCTCAGTCCGGTTTTGTGGTCTCTACTACATCGTCATGTTTTTTCTGTCCTAAGTGCTACACATTCAGATGTTATTGCCTTTTACAGTTGAAAGATTCACATCGACTATTCGGCAGTAGGCGGAGCAATACTAATAGAAGATGACCTTTTAGCCCAGTATCACCTGCTTAAAGGTTAAAATGTTGAAGAGGATGAAAGAGGAGCACCTCCCAACTCTCTTTTCTATTCATATAACGATGAAACCTGTGAACCATGTAATTATAAAAATAGACAGCCTTTACAAGGATCTGTGGGCATTGCTTTCAGGCAGAAAATAAACCAACTGACTTTTTTCTTTCAATTAATTATTAAATGCAAAAGGTTGGGCTTGGTTACATAATGGTAACGACTATGCCTGCAGAATTAAGTCGTCGGATTAAGGTAACACTTTATGGCTGTGTGCTTGATGAAACATTCACGAGCGCTTCATACTCACTGGGCTATCGATTTATCATTCCATTTCCATGTGCCGCTGACAATTGGGTTGAATTCATGCCGTGCTATATACAATAGCTCAAGTCGGCACACCATTATTCTCTTCCTCTCCAATTGACTGATTTATTTCGATTAATTTATTGTGGAATTCGGAATAAGTATCTATAGGTATTTATAGAAGGGGTGTAGGTAAGTATTCATGACAGTTAAGAGAAGACATTTGAGTATCTGATTGATAATGAAGATGGGAAGGGGAATGTTGCAACGCTTTTGTTTTAATTAGGACTAGTACCGCCCGTGGTCGAAATTCGACCAATTTTGTCTGTAGATAAAGTAACGAAAGCCAACTTGTTTTTTACATATCTAAATCTTAATTCATATACCTTTCCGCTATGAAAAAAGAATGGAAAAGGGCAAAACATGAATGTTCGTTTCCATAGTAACGCCTCGCAAGTTTTGCAATGCCCCTGAAATAAGATTTTATGATTGCTTACTTTTAGGGGTAATTAAATTGCATGCCTTTATTTGTTAATGAGACTCTCCAACAGGTTCTAATCTAAGATGATTAAATTCGTTACTATGGAAACATGACGGCGACAAATTGAATGGCAACAAAATGCTTTCGATTAACTGCTTAGCATTTTGTATGGAAAATTCTTAACTTCATTTTACCAGTCTTAATGGCGACATATACCTACGATTTTTTGTTTGTGCACATCTATGGCACAGTACCTTTCGAATGATATAAGTTTCATTCACCTCATTTCATGATAAATACTTAAAAAGTGCACGGAAACTTTTGATGTTTACGTATTTATATAATGATTAGGAACTCGAAAGGCGCGTTATATTCGGAAACATGCATTTTTATACAGTCTGTCCGATTTTCTATAGATACTGATGGAGGTAACTTACACAAATATGACACAATAGAAAATGTTGTCACATTAAATGTAACTTAAGGTCGAGAGGTCGTGCCTTCCATCCAGCAGGTCTTAAACCATTACTTTGGCGGCGCTACAGTCCGGGGTGGACCTGGACCTCGACCAATACGCCTCTCCAGTTAACGCGATCTTTGGCTAACTGGCTCCAGTTGCGCACTCTAAGTTGGTTGAGGTCCCCTTCCACTTGTGCGCGCCACCTAAGGCGAGCTCTTCCTCTACTGCGTTGTCCCTCCGGCTTGGAATCGAAGGCTCTTCGGCCCGGAGCGTTGCCGTCCATTCGCTCTACATGTCCCAGCCATCTTAGACGACTGATGCGTACTTTTTTGACCAGGGCGATGTCGCTGTACCGCTCGTAGAGTTCGCTGTTAAATCTCCTCCTCCAAAACCCGTCAACGCAAACGAAAATCACTCGAAGAATTTTTCGTTCGAAACGACCAAGGAGATCTTCATCTGCCTTTGTGAGGGTTCATGTTTCTGTGACATAGAGCAGGACTGGGATGATGAGGGTCTTATATAAAGTCTCCTTATCAATTGCTTCCTTAGGCCGGAGTAACAGCGGTTGGCAAGCGTGATTCTTCGATGGATTTCTGATGTGGTATCATTTCCAAAATTGAGTTTGTTTTTATGTTTCTTTCGCAAAACCTACAATGCGCCCGATATGCTTAAATCAAGTTGTAAATCTCTCCTCTAGAGGACTGCCCCTTATGATTTTGAGTTGGTGGCGGAAGATAGCCAAATTTAGCATCCTAAAACGTTTCCCCTTTAATGGAAATGAGTGAATAACAATTTGACCAATAGATATTTTAATTCCTTACACTACCATAAAGCTTTTGTCACTTTAAGCTTGCCTTCATCGCCGACAGTCGCTAAAAGTGTTGACTGCGTCTCAATTTTAACTTTGAAATCATTGGAATACCTTCTTAAAAGCAACCAACGCTTCACCAGTGTCCCCCTTTAAACAGAGACATTCATTTAACCCCGCAATCCTTCTTTCAAAGTAATAATGTATGCACGAGCAATATACCGAAATACACACACACCACTACGCTTATGCAAATATTTATTTCGTATTGCCTTTCTATTCCAGTAGACCCTTATGCTATTTGCAAAGAACTCAACTTGCTGTGCACACAAAGCTGTTGGCATCGTAAATCGCTCCAGACATTCCACATGAACATTTAACACAAGGCTGCGAACACTTTACCCAACGTTCCAATCACCTTAATCTCCGACAAGACGTGGATATCATAAATCTCGTTTTATTGGGCCGAAAATCGAAAGTATCAAACCAATTCTCAACTGACCTACCTCCTTGATGCTGATGCGGGAAACCTGTACCCAGCAGAAATTGTTAAATAACCACGTCCTCTGCAATTCGCCAAACTTTATATCGGCAACATTTTCCGAGCCACACAATATATCTAGTTCGCACAATAATCCCGCAAGCTA
Organism: Cheilosia pagana; assembly: GCA_936431705.1. NCBI lineage: Eukaryota > Metazoa > Arthropoda > Insecta > Diptera > Syrphidae > Cheilosia > Cheilosia pagana. The sequence goes on along the minus strand of OW386170.1, from coordinate 49,899,070 downwards.
AATTACACCTTGGAGTTTTCGATTGTGTGCTCGCATACCATAATCATATACGAGTCACTAACATTATAACAACAAATGGCGCATGTCCAAAGCTGCGCTTTGCATGACTCGCACTCGTACAGCGACTCCAAGTCACGACCAAAGCCAGCAATCACTGTACGAGTACGAGTTTACTATGCAAACCAGTTAAGCGCATAATAGTGACGTAAAATGTGACGTCACGGATGTTGTCTGGGCCTTACAAGAGAACCAGTTACACAGCAAAATGTACCACCACAAATACCAATCCCAAAGTGCGCAACGCGAAAGTTCCACTCTCAATATAGGTATAGAGTACACAACATCAGAGAGCTGTGAATTATATGCAGCGGAATGAGAGTGAAGACGGAGACTGCTCCAGCTCCATGGCCAGAAGCACGATTTTTCAGTTCAGCTTCAACCATAACGGCATAAGGTTCGTGTATCGTGTTTAGCGCGTGTGTCTAGTGCCCGATTTGTGATTCTTTTGTGCCAGTGAAGTGCGTGCATGGCAAAGCGCAAAGGGGGTGGAACTGCACTCTGTTTCTTTTAAAGACGACGAACAAAAGCGCAGAGGATAACTCACTCCAATCTGCAGCATCCTTCACATCTTATCATTTCATATGATTCACGGTCATTGAAAAACGTTTTCATTACGAACCACCCCCTTCTCAATGGCAGAACACAATCCATCCCCGCGCCACGTCGTCATCATCTGATGTTATTGTGTGTCACTCGCTACAGTCCTTTCCATAACCAGAATCGCATTTTCCAGTCTTCACTCATCGCACTACTACTCACTTGCTTTTCGGATCGATAGCCACCGCTGCGAGAGTGTTCTCCTTTTTTTTCCAATTTATTTTCTTGTGTGTTTCTTGGGGGTGGCAAATGTCACAGTGAAAACGGGAGTGAAAGGCACAGGAAAAAATGCCAGTGATTCAATTCTAGGTGCAGCCATGTGTGAGGAACAAGGTTTCCAGTAAAAAAAAACGTGGTAAAAATGCAAACAAATATCCTAGAAAACGACGACGATGTGTCATCCTTGTGTTGAGTATGAGTGAGACATTGTGTAGTGTGTGCACTCGAAATATAATATAAACAAAATAAAACACAGAAAAGAAAAACAATGACAACAACTGGTCTGGCATCACCCCAGGACGCAATGCCCAATAATGCAGTGGATGCTGCTAGGGACTCAATGTACTGCCCCCAGGAGCCTCAGCCACCACCAAGACCTGCACCACGCGGTAACCCACCCACACCAAAGCCACGCTCAGGTGAGTGTTTCCTCCTGCTCCTTGTGCTAGGGGTTAGTCTTACTTCTGCGGATTGGAATGGTGCTAAACTAGGGGATGACCCCGATTTATTGCGGGTCGATTACCTTTTTGTGCTGGGGCCTGTGCACTGCAGCTACAGAGGGCGGAATATCAAACTAGAAGTTGTAAATTCGCTTTGTTCGAATGGAGCCCCCGACAGTCGTAACTCGTAAAGCGAACGTGGTCTCCTATATCTACTTTTGCGGTTGTAGGTATTGTGTGAATCCTTGAAGGAGAACAGACAGGACAACATCACGCAAACAGACAGTATGCATGAGATGTACAGAGGCGGGTGTGTGCAAGTGTAGGGCGGACGAGGATTGAATAATTAACATGTTTTCGAAATCAATCTTTAGAAAGACAAACATTTGAGGTTTTGCGGTGGTAGTGCTGTCCTGTCTGACTATACCTAAAATGCATGCATTTGTCTTTGATTTTATTTACCATTCCATATAAGAAAAGGGATGAAGCACGACAAAACTGCACTTTCATATGCAAACAAAAAGCGGAGGCCTTTCGAAAACAATTTGCATTCTCCGCACAGGGCTGCCACTTTTACTTTTTACGTTTTTACTGGGAAGGGGTGAAAGAAATTGTTGAACCGTCGTTTTGATGTTACGCAAAGTCACTTACGATGCTTCTCATGATTGTTTTGTTTAGCTGAGTAATTGCAGGTACTGCTTAAAAAGAAGCCTGTATAATATAAAACTCCTTGTCGGACAGATCTAGATCAAAATTGAATATACTACCTCGAAAGAAATTTGCTTAGATAAAATGTATAAAATGACCATCCCTGCCTTTTGACACAGATCAGAATTAAGTATTTATCTTGTTACCCATAGTTGCCATATACATACATTCGAAAAAATGTCACGTATCCACCAAATTCTCTTCTAATCGATTAGCTAGGTAGAACACGCTCATCTCAATTTATTCTTACAATTTGTTCTTTTATTCAAAGCACGTTTCCAACCTCACATATGTATGGTAATTTCATCACGCAAATTTGCCATCTTTTACCAAACTTTTCAGAGTAAGGTAATGCTTTTCAATATGTAACGTAAGTGCTGTTTCTAAATTGGAGATTAGTTTAGCGCCTGACCTTTGTTGGCCATTTATTTAAAAACATAAAAATTAAGTTGCTAACTAAAGAGTCTATGGTTTCAAATTAATAGAGCCGTGTTGAGAGTCAAACTACGTTAAATATTTATCAAAATGTCAAATTGTACTTGATTAAAAATAAGATTGGTTGGTTGGTAAAGACAACTCTTTAGTAAGTGTGCTATATTTAACAAAATGCATTTTCTTGTTCTATCCTTAAGCTTTTGAGAGTTGGTTTTGTACGAGAATTTCTAGCAAAGAGTTTGATTCTCGTCAAGACCCTAAACAGATCAAAAAAATTGTACCGGCTTGTTCTGATAAATTTGACATAGGTATACAAAAAAGTTGATTTGCAAAACACAGAAACTTGTGATGAAAAAATGATAAATTTAAATACCTTGCCTCCGAATTAAGTGATACGATACTCGAAACTGTGCAGCAAATTATTACAATGAATTTAAATAAATATCTCAGCTGATCTAGATCAGTTTGATCTCACCGGCCTGCCAAAAGTTCTCCCTACTTTTTTTCAGAAAATCCTCAATTTGCGAGATTTTAGAAACACCCTGTTATGTGTTGTTATGAAAAATGAACAGTTTAACCACTTTTTGTAATAAAACTCCGTTTTCCAAAACGTTATAAACTCTGTATTTTATTTATGCGAGATTGTTCGATTAAATGTGTGATGGCAAATGATTCTTTTACTTTTACAAAATTGACATTAAATACAAATACAATATGACGTTTCATTTAAAATTTCGATAACATTTGACATTTGACTTATAGAGACCTCACATTGACGGCGTTTACATCTAACATTAAAAAATTGAGTGACTTTAAATACTTAAGTACATAATACATTTATTTCATAATTTAATTCTGAAGACACCCAATCGCCATTTCCAACTGTTATTTTATAGATTTAGCATTGCATTCAACAATTTGTGCATTTTATAGGTTATAGGTTATATCTAATGCATTCTTTAGGACTCAATAACCGCAGCTGAACTAAGATCCTCGTCCACAAAAGCTTATAAAGAGTCCATGGGACTTATTCTCATTTCATTCTTTTACTATACAACAGAAACATATTGAAGACTCAAAACCTTTCCAAAAAAGCTTAGGCCACAAACAGGTCATTCATTTAAACACAATTGAATCCACTTTAAAACCCATTATGGTGTGGCAACACTTTTTCTCTGATGAAAACCATAATTAAAGCATCAAACAAATTCTTCACATGCAACGAAACACGTGCTTTTAAAGGTTATACCATACACAAGCTCCCAAGCTCCAGGGCTATGCTTTTAATTATTTCCTCTGCCATGTCTTTAATCTACCTTCGGTCCTCTTCCGCTTTGTTTTTATGGCCGTAACAATTTTGAATGCTTTGAATTGTTTCCAAATTCAGTCTTCAACTTCCAAAAGACTGTTACCATCTTTCGCAAGCTTGTCAGTAGTCATTCTCTCATGACATGATCAATAGGAGCTGCTCCAACACACAACCCAATAATTAACGTAATACGAATTCCGGTTCCATTACAAAAACCGCATTAAATCAGATTAAGCGCTTCATAGATGACAGGGCGTAAAAAAAATCTCCAAACACTCTCAATCAAAATGGCATAATTTTGGACTGTGGCGAGTGGCGCCTGCTGCATCTGTGGTGCGCTTAGTCAAGGCCTTCTGGCAGTGGTCTGGTTTTGGCTACAACTTTCATTTTTCTATCTTATTTCCTGTCACTATTGTTTGTGTATCTACATCATGAGCTTTGGAGCTTTAAATGCATGTGGGAAATTGATTTTCTTCATTTTACCCTCGCCAGCCAACCTAACTCTTTGTGAATTCTATTCCGTACGGAATTCCTCGTGTGGAAATGTCCAAAAATAAAAGTCCCCCGAGGGAGCATGCAATCGATTCGTGTACTCGGGTGTCGTGTTATTCTACATGAATAGTTTGCTGAAACGAACACTGAACAGCCCTCCTTGTTTCATGTTGTTATACGGTTCACCATTGTGCCACACTCCCCCTCTGCTATGTGGTGCACGATTCTTAGGTGTGTGTTCTAGTTTTTATTGATTTAAAAGAACCCGGGTTTTATAATGGTCGCATTACAATCACACACTGTCGCACTTTTATTTTCGTGTATCTATCGACCCAGTTTCAACTCCCCGGAAGCGATGTCGTCGAGTTGAGTTGTTTTTGTTACAGAAAGTGGTGGAGGTGGTTAAGTTTGGTTTTGTATAAGTGGGGCGGCATTTGAAGCACTCCGCATACTCCGTTTCGAGCTTAAAATTCAGGTTTCGTAAGAATTCGTGAAGTGGGCTCTTTGCATTTCTTTTACTTGTTTTAACCATCCTACCTTCTTTTAACCCACTTTAATGTTATACGCTGAGATAAAAGATTTATTGATTTGAGGTGACACATGTGTGCGCAAAAGAGAATAAACAAATCTCAATGTATAGAATGTCTATAAACAAAACGACCGACGGTTTTAGATTAAGGTTTCCCATTTTGCCCGATTAAACACGCTACCTACACGCAGCGGAAGAGTACCCATGCGATTTATATACGCAACTGAAGGCTTTTCTGGGTGCTACATTTATCTGCGGTCAACATTTATATCTGTGGCTTAGAAGTGAGGATTATGTTGTTCGGTTTTATAATAATTCTTCCGTCAAACTAAGACGGGTTATCAGGTTTCAGAAAATGAGATGTACGGTTCCAAAGTTGAATGGATGTATTTTAACGGACTATAGCGGTATAAGTTCCTCGAAGAAGCCATATAACAAAAGAATCTCAGGGCCCCACAAGGAATTTGCTTTTCAAAAACATCAAATCAAGTTTTTTTCGAAGATAGGTGGCATAGGAATTTTCATAAAACGTCCTTTCCTTCTCTAAATAAGTAGTTCGATAACTCAGCAGATTTTGTCCAGGATTTAGACTTTCTATATGTAGATCGGAACAGACTGGAGTATAAGATAAAGAGAACTAAGTCAACCAATAACTAACAAGAGCAAAGACTTAGAATTTTCCGACCGAAACTTAAATCCCAATTTTTGGCAGATCTGAGTTCTAGTTATTGGTTTTCCCCTGGCAGAAAGTGAACCTCTCTGTACTCTACTGCGCCATCTATTGATCAAGCGAGTAGTAAGCTTAATCTTTCAACAGTCTTACGCAAGAGACTTATGTTTGGAAGAACGTTTTGGGGCAAGCCGGATGTCAAGGCCATGATTGATCGAATTGCGAAATATTAGTTGCCATTTAAGATTATAAAAAAAAACATTTAAATTTATAAAAGTCAGCAATCCGACCGAAACTAAAATCCCATTCTTATAAGAGCGTTGCGAACAGGTTGTTTATTGAACACCTTTTTTAACTCGTGCAAATCCTTTTAACAATTCTACTGAAACGTGCCCTTCTTTCAAATGTCCTTACGCTTTAAACAAGTATTAAAGTGGAAACTCTGACCTCTCTCCTGAAACCTGCTTCCGAAACGACAGCTAACAACAGTCACTTAATTAAACAACAACCCAATTTTGAAAGGAGTCAACGCTCGCTAAAAGCTGTTTACATAACTGCCAAGTGCCAAACCTCGATTAACAACAATCCCCGCATCGAGTCACATTCTTGTAAATTGGCTGAGTCAACAGTGAGAACCAAAGTATATCACATGAGATGTCATCGCACCGCAATGGCCGCACCGTTTAGAACACAAAATGTGTGTGGTAATAAATTTAACACCTAAAAGAGATTGTCTTACGAAACATGCTCCAACTTGTGACTTTATATATATGGGTATGTGTTACAGGTATGGGAACTTTTGGGCTTTAGACCGACTCTATTTTTAATCACTTTACGAGCTCATGCGTGAGTAATTGCGGATGGGTTACTATATACTGCTACTGGTTTTGGTCTACCCTTTTGGCCATTTGCAGCAAATTCTGAGAAGTTTCCAATTTCCCAATGTTACGTGTTCGTATACGGCACGTTTGCAAACCTTGAGATTTGTGTCTTTTTGTTGTCAAGCAGAAAAAAAAATCTTCTCATAATAATTGTGAAAGAATGCGAACGTGATCTGTATAGAAGAGAAACAAGTTCCTCAGATGTCTGATGTCTGAACTACTTTATTTGTTTCGTAACACAATACGTTGTGAGGCCTTGCAATTGTTTTATGGTGTTGCTTTTATTTTGATATACCGAGAGGATTATTAATGCATTTAGATGCATACAATCTTCCTGGATAGATTCTTTGTATCCACGCAGTCTGGTTCTTTGTTTTAGCTGCTTGTTTTATAACAAACAAGAAGCGCAACAATGCGCGATCTTACGCACTAGTTCGGATTTTCTTTCTTTTTCAATTTGATTGATGCAAACGAGGTACAAATGTTTGAATAATGGGAGATTGGAATCATTCGAGTCAAACCTCAAACATATCTATCATTAGCCTGTCAAATTGACATGTATTCAGTTCGCCCTTTTGATTGGCTTTGTGTGTGAGTCGTTGCTGATGTTAAAATGAAAGAAATTACGCTTTAACCTATTTTTACTGTCAAAAGTGTCAAGTTTACAACACATTCTCTATCCACTTTGCTGTCATCTGTCAAGCACTTATATACTGACGTTATAGAATTTCACTTGTAAAAGTTTAGTACAATTTTGAGTGTACATTCGAAAAGCCACTGGGTGTTTTTTTTTTCCTTTAGTTTAGCAAATGCTTTAACTGTCAAAAAAATGTTCGTGCTTCTCCCAGCAGAGATCTGAGTTTGTGTTTCTTTTTTCTTTCGAAGCACAATCGGACTTCTGACATCAGAGTGCACTCTATGAGCCGAGAATAAATTTACTGAACAATCAGAGTAAAAATTTGAGCGCAGCATATTTTGACAGCTAACTAATTCGCGCTAGACGTCTCGCATTTTTATATGAAGTTTGACGTGCGCGTGGAACGCGAACATTGTTAATACAGAAAAAGAAGCAGATTTTTAAAAAAATGTAGTAGATCGACAAAAAGTGTAGTAGGTTTGTACAGGAGGTTTATTTTTGAACACGCTCGGCTTAAAGCTTACTCTGAAAGAGGGAAGAAAAATACCTATTTTCAAAGCTCCGTTCTTGTTTCTTATAGAAAAATTGTCTGTTCGCTTTTAATCACAACAAAAATATTTACCAAAACAAGTAAATGCATTTACGTGTTTACACGTGTTTTGCCTTAGACTTGATTATTGTTTGCACATTTCTCTGAATACATGGCAACTAGGTTATCCCCTTTGTACTCGAATAAACACCTGCTCAAACAGAACGTAGTTACATAACGTGAATGCAGTCCTACCCTCAAGTCGTAGGTAGTAATTATTTTCGGATTTTCTGATATCTGATTCCCGTTGCACAATAATCCGATTCACTTCTCCCTCGTTGCCGACAACGCATCCAGTCCATTAAAACGATTTCCCCCACGGCAGGCCTCTGCTCCAAAATTAGGCCATCGAATTTGCCAAGTAATAAATTTAAGGAAAATCCTGCCGGAATTCTCGTTCGTTCTGCGGGCACTATCCGCACCATCAGAATAAGTTATTGAAGAAAATGCCTTTAGGTTTGTCCCACTTTCTATTGCTTCTGCCAAACCATTTTCTACGCCCCTAAACCTTATGGCATAAAACCGTAAACGACATCCTCAGCAACATAACTATCATTACATAACCCGTATACAGATAGACCGATGCAGATAGATGCTCGTATTCGTATCTGCAAGAAAAACAAACAAAACCTCCGCAACTAAGTGATGAAAACCGCAATCATTTTCTATCTTTAACCATTTCATACACATCTACATTTGTAGATATATTGCGCTAATTAATTCAGATACAATAATGTTGGATTTTCTTCATTTTTCCTTGCAGTACTTCCACCACCATCATCTCAAACCGTGGGGACACTCAAGAAGGAGGAGAGGTCCGAGGCACAATGCTCTCCCAGATCGAAGCAGAGGCTAATCAAAGTCGACTTCTCACTGCTCCAGGTAAGCATGTTCAGATTCAAGTTGTCGTACAGCATAACTCTGTGAGCTATTGCAACACACTTATATATGCCTTTCATCGGTGGCGGTGAGATAAAAACCGCGAATGCAATTTAAGAAAGAGCTTAATTTAAGTGCACCATTGATATACGCTGTCTCTGTGAATGGGTATATCACTGGAATTCATTATCTTGGGTAAATCTGTGGGAGCAGACAAATGGATTGTGCAAACAGATCCAGGAAGATATAATTTTCTGCGAGTTCGAGAGCTAGTTGTTTGACAGTTTTCCAGCTTTAGGTTATTGTTATTTATTTAAAGTTATTGTCTGAATTGCGGTGAGATGCCGCAAACTGACTGAATAAATAAATAACCATTACTGTCTGGCTGTGAATGATGAGGGAGATGGGACAAAAAGAATTATTTTACATTTTCTTAAAAATCTATTTTACACTGCTGATTTGAATTTTCTTTGTTTTAAAATTGTTTGTATTTCTTGAAATTTTTAATGCAGAAAAATGCTACCAAAATCGGAATCTTTTTAAAATTGAATACGTAATTAATTGAACAGATGCAGCTTACTGTTTTGGAGCAGCATCATTTCCTGTTAATACATAATAATGTAACGCCTTTGTCGCAAAAGGTAGCGTGACATAAAGAGTGACTCGTTTTTATAGACAGAGAGCGCTTTAATAATGAAATATACAAGAACTCTCAATTGCAATGTTTTTTGGAAATAAAGCTGTTCCTTGAATTTAAATTCGAAACTGTAAATGGTTGGTAAGGCCTATTTAACCGTCCGGTGCTTGAATAGACTCCTACTTGGAAATATACTATTGACTCTGACGACTTCCCATAAGGTCCGATTTAACCTCCAAAAGCAAGAAACAGCTGGCGAAATATTGGCCAACCTCGTTCTGGCAAACATCTTCGACAAAAATATCATCTGTGAAAACGAGACTGAGCTAAATTTAAGCGAATCCCTTTAGCCGAGTGGTACGCAGCTTAAGCTTAAAATCAAACTTTTGTTTCCGAGTGTCCTTCATGTATCTGTCAAAATTTAGCGCACCAATTTAATGGGTCGGGACATTTTGTTCAAGCTAAATTTTGACAGATTGCTCTGCTCTGGTATTCTGCTGTGTAAAGATGAGTGATTTTAATAAATACATCGATGAGGAGTACCGGGAGCTAGAATCTTTCATTTAAATAACAGAGATGTTCTCAGAAAAAGCTAGCGATGGTGGATTGGTGGTGGAGCAACAACCATCGACATGAAGACTTACAGATTTTGAATCAAGGGAGGTTTTTTCAAAGAACAACTGTGACACTTATCCACAGGGCTCTCTATGTCAAAATTTAGCTAGGATTTTAGCTGATGTTTGGAGAGAAAAGTTAGAGAGCAGCTAAAATTTAGTTTAGCTCGAGCAGCGTACTAAGCCTTAGCAGCTGACAATTTACGTTGGTAAACATCTCAATAAAGATTATAGCTTCATATTTTGAACTAGAACTACGCCTCTTATCCATCATTAGACGTTGTTGAATTGTGACAGTCACTACTGCGTATTAATTTTCATTGAAGAGAAATTATTGGTTATTGTTGTTTTTCCTCTAGCAGGAAGTGAACCTCTCTCTACTCCACTGCGCCATCTATTGATCAAGAGCGTATTAAGCTTTTTTTCTTTAAGGCGAGGCTTAATCTTTCTAAAGTTTTACACAAGATTTAGACTTCTGTTTAAAAGAATGTTTTGGGGCAAGCCGGGTGTCAATGCCATGATTAATCGAATTTGCGAAATATTAGTTGCCGTTGAAGATTACAAAAAAAAAACATTTTAATTCATAAAAGTCAGAAAAACTGGAATAAAGAAGGTTCCGATTTTAAGCACCGGCTAACTGAGATAGTGATGTGGCGCAGTGGCTTAGAGTTAGTGTTTTAAACTACTAAGGGGTCGCCGGTTTGAATCCCGATAGAACCAAATTACATCTTAAGGTTTTTTTCAACTGCGCCACCTCTCGCGAACGTCTGACAAACATCCGAGAGTAAAACTGTCATGAAAGAGCTTCTTAATTAGCCGTTTGGACTCGGCGTAAAACTGTAGAAGTAGATCCCTTCCATTCGTCACAAAAATGTAAAACTTACACAAAACGAATGGTTGTGAGAAGATAGGCCTTGGGTTCCACAGACTTGTCGCGCCAAAATATTTATTTATTGATTTATTTAGTGATAAAATTACAATCTAATATTTTATACGTTTACATTTGGATCCGGGCTTCAGAGATCATATTCCAAACTGTAACATCGTTTCGAAAACTCTTAAAAATTAAATAAATGCCCTTCTAATAAAATCACAAGATTTAGTTTTTACTTTAAATTTAACAAGTTCACAATTGCGATATCCATATTTATTTCGCAATTGTGAACTAAAATAAATATAAAGTGGAGACCAGAATTTTCTATTAGTAGTGTGTTAAATTTTAGTACAGTTTCCTAATCCCTCTTCCTAAATATTTTTTTATTATTGTCCCAAATTTTATTTTAAACCCTCCTCTTTGTCATTATTTTATCACATTTCATTTTTAATATATTTTTCCAGTTCATTGTGATGATATTCAGTTGGTTATGGTCAAAATATTGTCAGCTATTATCTGGGAAAAAGGTTTAAGAAAGTTACATTCATTATAATTCCACTTTGTACAAATGTAAAAAGAAAAACGAAATTTTAAAATAAAAAAAAAAAAAAATCACCAAAGAAATGCAATACCGAATTCCATTGGATAGAGCGCGCAAAAGAAAACGAACGTTTAAAGGTAATTAGCGTGCAAAAACAAAACACAGATGTAGATTAGAAAATGCATTAAATAGTCCACCACATCACATGAGGTTGACGTGCCGTAACGCACAGTATCCAATCTTTTATCTCTTCGACGACCTTAATTTTCCGATCATGGTTTGACTACTAAACAAAGTGTACCTACTACATCATTAAGTATTTATAAAAAAAACTCTGCACGTTTTTTTACTGTGTGTGATTTGAATGCATCAACTAAAACATAAGTTTAACTTTTACTTTAATCAATTTTTTAGTAGAAACTGTTTTTCAGAGTGTATGGTATATCCACTGAGAATTATGTGGATTATTCGCACCTCGATGTAGGGGTTCGATAATTTAATAACGACGACAGGGCATCAAAAATCAGACAACAATGGAGGTATATTCTGAGCGTGGGTGTTGTTCACATCCAATCCAATCTATTTACGACCACACCGACCCGTAAAATGATTCAATTATCTGAGGTAATTGTGTGCTCTGGTTGGGCGCCATACTACCGCTAATGGATCTTAACGTGAATTTCGTTCCAAAATTGTATTACATTTCTCTTAATCGACGACGACATGGCTGTAATTGAGTTGGAGCCAAAGTCTAATAAAGGCGAAAATAAACCGAAAAAAATCAAGGACTAACCTGAAGGGGGGAAATTGTGATGTTGATGTGTGTATGTAGTTCAAATGAAATGCAGTCAAATCGAAGTTGTCAGCCTTGGTATGGGTTCAAAGGATAATAGGATACTTGGGGGCCAAATTGGGTATCAGTTTCACGTGTGCTAATAAATCGTAAAAGTATTTTTTTTGAAGTCGCTTGGTGGTAGGCATGACTCGAGAATTTGAAAGGTAGCTTTTTTCGGTAATTATTGTGTCATATCTATAAGGACGAATAAATAAATCGAATATTCACTTCAAACCCTTTGGTTGAGGATTGAGGTTCTGTTAACCTTGTGCCACTTAAAGCGGAATCGTCTTCTACTTCACTTGTGAATGTAAATTATGTGATATGAAACAGGTAGATTTTATGTAGAAGAACACCTATGAAGGATCATTCCTTCACCTAGAGAAGGAGTTTCTTTAATATATTCTAAAAGGTCTGTTTCTGTTCCTTTACTTTTAAATCTTGCGAATTTTTACGAATTCTTCCGCATCTTACTCAATTGTCGTTCCTCAACTCGAAAAATTCGGAAAAGAGAGCGGCTTCGAGAGAGCAAGATATTTCACCTTTTACTAGTTTTTACTCAACAAATTTCTTTGCGTCAGAATTGAAACAACTGTCAGTCGCCTGAAAATTGACAGCTGATTTGAATTTGTTGTTCTATTTGGTATTTTGGTTTGTGAACTTTCGGTCATTTTTCACAGGTTACTACAAAAGCGTTCCTTAACTTTTGCGAAAGTTTCCCTCTCTGAGGGAGAATTCATCCTATCCGCTGTCATTTTGACAGTCTTTTCCATTTTTACTACAAAAGTAAAGGAACAGACCTTAAGTTTGCACTGCTATAGTGAAATGTCAGTTTGAAATTGACTGTTTCATTTAATTTTGACATTTGTTTTGTAGCGTGTTTTGGCAGTGAGTTGTACATTTCCAATATGAGAAAATTCACCATAACAGCATAAATCAGAAAGTTGCCGCCATGTCAATGAACATCACTCAATTTAATACCCAAAGCATAACGAATTGTTAAGGTTAAGAAAGTGGCTTATTTTGATTAGTATGCAGCGCAATACTGTTGAGTATTATATGCAAGTAGGTATGTTTTTTTAGTTGTGTTATATACAAGAAACTACGGGACAGATAATAAATGCATCAGACAACGTTACGTCAGTGTTGCATACGATTTTCCCTATCTTTCGGTAGCATTGGGTGATGCGTTTAGTCTATAATGCTAGGGAATTGTTGCTGTGCATCCAGGCCCTGACTCATTTTTGCTACTAATACTTTGTATCCACTGACAAGATCTAGCAGCAAGATTGGGGCCGTTCAAAAATCTAGTTTATTAAGTCTGACAGTTGGGTGACTTGATGTGTCAGAGATTTGTTTGCACTTAATTTGTCACTTGCACATACACTTTTATCAGTTGACGTTTATGGAGGGGAAGCCGACAGATCTTGTCAACAATGGGCACATTCAAAAACTTAGTTATCTTAAGTCGACTCGATTGGTCTGGAAGAGATGTAACCTGAACATTTCGTGGCTGATGTAGAAAAAGTGACATTAATCTAGTTTTTGCGTTCAGGGTAAATCTAGTCGACTTAAGAACACTAGAGTTTTGATTTTAGACTTGTTTCTATTGAATGAAATGAGATTTTTTTGACATTTTAAACAACATTAACATGTCAAACTTTCCCAGGAAAGACTTCTTCACTGTCTAACCGTGGGATTAACATGAAAATTAAAGCGCAATAGCCCGATTTTGGGGTAACTAGTAACAAGAGAATAAGCACATTTGTATGAAAACAAAATATTTTCTTGGTCGAATATATTTAGATCTTAGAACCAGTGTTTTACAAAAATAATAGTGAAGTTTGTGGTACACTATTTTTCAAAATCGAACCCCCAGAAGTGAAAGACCACCCTTACGTATCATTTAAAAGAACATTTTCTTAGTTTTTAAAAACCTTTAGTCGTATTGATTTAAAACTTTGCACGTTCGTAGAAAATACACGCTTTTAGACAGGTGTATTCTTTAAGCACTTAATTTAATCATTTTTCAAATTTGCGATAAGCATTTATAAGACAAGGGAAGGGAAGCTTTTATGGATAACCTCCGGATATATCACAGCAGCGTCAGACGGTGACTGCTTGTCACTTAAAATGTCTTTAGATTAATTTTTATATTGTGCAACTTATGTCATTATACTTATCCATTAAACAATTGGAATGTAAAAAACCTTCTTACCTCATTGCTCGATTTAAAGCCTTTGCATCTGCTTAACAAGTTTTCGGCTCGATTTTTAAGTTCATACTCAATGAACTCTCAATATTAACAACACGAAAAATAACCAACCGTTGCTGCATCCTCCACATATCTCACATAACTCACCTGGAACAAGCTTATAATCCCGCCTAACGTTATATACCTTTTCAGGATGATAACATCTTTGACGACTCGCCAGCATCTGGATCGTCGTCCATCATTCCGCACACGTCGTCGATTTGTTCACAGCCAAAAATGCCACCGTATCCAATCGGAGGTTATATGCCTGCCACAGGTCCTGCGCCAACCACCACCAACCTGAGCTCCCGAGTGATGAGACGAACAAGTAAGTGTTATCCCTCTTCTTGTACATTATATAATTTTATGCTCTATATTCATGTTCAATGTTATATAGACTTTGTTGTATTCTGAGTTTGGTTTTTTTAATTTTGTGTTTATTTTCCTTTTCCAAAGGCATTTGAGTTTATTCATTTTTTATTGAAACGAAATTTGAATAACACAAAGGTTGGTTGGGTGCTATAAATACATAAATGATGGTGGAGGCAACAAATTAATCCCCCTCCCCTCCCAACACACATCAACAATAAAACCAAAACAACACACTAAAAAGCAAAAACCAAAGAAAATCTCTGTATCAGTCACCCTGTATATTCCTCGATCACATCACTATTTAAATTCACATTTTGTACAATCTCAAAATTTTAGTTTCTAACTTAGCCTTTTGTATTTATTTTAAAACAATAAAAAAAGATTAAAACTAATAATAAAAAAAATGTGGAGATCTCTTCTCTTAAAATTTAAAACTAAAAAAAAAATTGTTTGGTGTTGTTTACATTGTTTGTAAATTATCTTTTGGAATTCTTTACATCTTCCTTGCGTGCGCACAGAGGATACAATTACAGAAGACGAATACCACAGATTTTTCGACAACGCTCTGGAATGTAAATATTACGCAAATTTGTTGCCATATAATTCAAAACGCTTTGTCATGCTTCATACTCTTCTTAAGCTCTGCTTTTTCGGCCAAATTTATACCTTTCTGTAATGCTTAACTCATTAGATTCGAATTAATTCAAAATTGCTACTCATGAAAACCAATGTGATTCGTACGCATACGTCAGTGCCTGTTGACCATTTTTCTAACTACAACTTTCGCCACCATTTGCACCACTAATGTTCCCATCCATATCCTCTTTTTCTTTAGCCTACGATCTTGCTACACAGTGTGAGTCGAGGCGAGCCTCGATGCGTCGCCACACAATCGTCGGATGCCAGAGTAACTTGGATGAAACGCATTCAATGCCTGCATCGCGTCCTGATTCCCGGCAGTCCGATGTGCAATCGATCGCCGGCACAGATAGCAGCAGCAAACAGCAGCCATCACATCATCAGGTAAAATCCATAATCAAAGAACGGCACCCAGCGCCTTCTTCATACCAAAAAAGTACAGACAACAAGTCTTCACTTGATCCTCATCCTCCTAAATCTCAACAGCACAACAGCAACTTGGATCAGAGCCCAGGTTGCGGCAGCAGTAGTTGTAGTCGATCCTCGTCGATAGGTGCTTGGACCAAGTCGTTTCTGGACGAGAAGCATTGGCGCGAACGCGGCGACGATCGGCTGTCGCTGACTCTTGAAGAGATCGTACACATCCGCTCAGTGATGACGAAAGCCGAGTTGGAGGGTCTTCCCGTCGGTGTACGCGTCAAGGAGGACGTTGAGCGACGGAAAGTGTGCTTTCTGTGCCTGCGAACGCGTTTCAGCATTTTCGGGCCGTGGGGAATCCAGTGCAAGCTATGCCAGAGAACCGTCTGTTCTAAGTGCTACACCAAGGTAAGTCAGACTGTTGCCTTTGTGAGCTTAAAGTATTCTGATGGAATTTTTATTTTTTGATATAGATGCGAATACCAACTGAACACTTCCGCAACGTTCCCGTGGTGCTCATATCACCGTCTCTGCTATCAAGCCCGGCTGGATCGAGCACGCCCTCGCCTTCGCATCATGCGCACATCAATGCCGCACATGTGTCCACAAGTATCCTGGACGAATCGTTCCCCAAGTCGCTGATCGAGCGGCTATTGCGCTCTGAGTCAGAGAGAAAGGTAAGACAGTCGGTTATGTCCTGTTTTTAGTTGGATAGCCATTTTTAAAAACATCTCCTACCATTTCAGACTCGCAATTCGGTTGGCAGTGCCCCATCGTCACCGAAACACCAAAGGTCGAACATGAGTACGCCAGGTGCAGGACCCGGCCCGCATGAAATGACAAAATCAATGATCACCGCCCCAAATGCTGGCGAATCAACTGCGAATGGTGTCAATGGTTACAACAAGGAGAATCAGCAGAATGGCAGCGCCACCAACAAGAACATCAGCATCATGTCACGCAGTGTCGAAGGACCACGAAGTCTACCGGTCTCCAGCCCGGCCAGAACTCATTCAAACAGCAGTACCTTGGAAAGGAAGTAAGTTCACCACATTCAATATGATCCGGCCAAATCTTCTCATATGAAACTTCTCTACTTATAGAACCAAATTCGCTCGCGCATTTACGCTCTCCTCGTCGGGGCACCTGAGCTCCGATCAAAAGGAGAATCTCCGGGGCGAACTAATGGCAGTTTGCAACGACTGCGAGGGCCTCCTGCTGGAGATCATTCGATCATCAAAGCAGACACGATCCTCAGCGAGAAATCGCGCTCTGAAAAATCTCACTCTCGATTTGTCGCCTGTGTACAAGCGATGAATCTCTTCCTGATCCATAACGATGTCAAAGCGCGAACATTTTGTTGTTTTTTTGTAATATTATTGTAAGAAAACCCAATGATAAAGTTCCAGCAACCATCCAATTTGAACTGTAATTCCCCACCCCTCAAAGTTGTGTAAATATGTAGGCTTATTGATAGAGAGAACCGTACCGTTTTGAACTCCAATCCGTTTTAGTGTTGAGTAACGAGTATTTTTTTTTTTTTTAATAATGATTTTGAGAATTTCATATATTTTGTTGTGTTTTTTTTTATAACTAAGAGAGGAAGAGAGCTGGTTTTCAATCCTTCCTTCCAGCATCTCTGGAAAACAGAATAACATTTCGTTTGAATACGATTTTTGTAAATTTTGAACAAGTTTTTACGAAGAAGCCGCTGATTACGTTAAGTTTATTATATCTCATGCAGTGATTATAATTTTAGTTTCAATTAAAGAGAAACTTTTATAAGAATTGCAATTTATTTTAGGAAAACTGCATTTTGCGAGAGCTCGGTTTTGAAGAAACATTTTTCGTATTGTAATAACACATGCTCCTTGTTTATTGCTATATATCATAATTTATGTTAATTTTTTTTTGTTTATTTAGATGATGATGACATTTACATACTTTTGTTAAGTGTATAAAAAACAAATTATAATTCGCATATACACATATTTAACTAAATTTAAAATTAACCACATTTATGATTAGGTAACACTTGTATAAAATATACTATTATTTATAAAAGAAAATAAAACAAAGAAAACAATACCGATCAAAAAATTATTAAAAATGTTTAAAAATTACAAGTTTTTGGTTATTTTTTATTTATTTTTTTTTCATTTTCTACTTAATTCGAGCTTTGAGCGTTGCCAGAGTGAAAATTAAAGAAATTGGGGTGTATTATTTACAATTGGTTTGTACATTTTGCTTCATTTTGTTCGTTTGTACCTTTGGTTTAACTATTAAACAGTTAAGTTTTTTTTTTCATTTTTCATTTTATTTCCTTTTCCTGAAATAGAAAATGCTTGCACAAAAATTACTGAATATATTATATAGGTAAGATAAAAGGTCTGTTCCTTTACTTTTGCAGTAAAAATGGAAAAGAATGTCAAAATGACAGTGCAGTGGATTAATTCTCTCTCAGAGAGGGAAACTTACGCAAAAGTTAAGGAACGCTTTTGTAGTAACCTGTAAAAAATGACAAATGCGAATATTCCACCCAAATGCCCAATAGAACAACAAATTCAAATCAGCTGTCAATTTTCAGGCGACTGACAGTTGTTTCAATTCTTACACAAAGAAATTTGTTGAGAAAAACTAGTAAGATGGGAAATATCTTGCTCTCTCAAAGCCGCTCTAGTTTACGAATTTTTCGAGTTCAGGAACGACAATTGAGTAAACTGCGTAAGAATTCGTAAAAATTCGTAAGATTTAAAAGTAAAGGAACAGATTGTGGGAAAGCTTTTTAACAGTTCGGTTTGCGAAAAGGGCCATCAGTTAAACTCTAGTTGCTTTGGTTCGTAAATGTTCTTTCTATTAAATGAAAAGGGATAACGTGCAACATTTTTTGTTATCTCTGCTATTATTTTCACACCGTTTTTAGACAGTTTTTTTCAGTATTTCAACCGTGATTAGATCGATTTTAGCACCTTTTTTCTATTAAGATGCGTGATTTGGAAAACTTGAAAATGTATTTGTTCGGGGAAACATGCTTTAAGGCGATTGGTCATGTTCTTCTTCTTACGCTTATAATTTAATCCAAAGTCTCGCATATACTTGTAAGTAAATAATATTAAAAAATAACCTTTTTAGAGAGCTGTGGGAGTTTGGTGCAGTACGAACTTTAAACTTACATACACTGCTGCTACCTGCCAATATTAAATTGATAAAAAAATGAAATAAATATTTTGGCGCTACAGCTCTGTGGGGCCAAGGCCTAGCTGGCTTCTCACAACCATTCGTTTTCAATCTTTAGGACGAATGGAAGGAATCTACAATTTCACGCCGAGTCCAAACGGCTAATAGGGAAGCTCTTTCATGACAGTTTTACTCTCGCATGTTTGTCAGGCGTTCTCAAGAGGTGGCGCAGTGGAAAAAAAACTGATAGTTCATGTAATTTAAAGCATTTCTAAGATCTGGTACAAATAAATTGAAGGTATTTGTATCATAACCTTTACTGCATATGGTAAGACTGATTTCCTTTGTATACCTTTCTAGGCAACTGTTGACTAAAATTGTCATCTTTCTTATTGGAATAACATAAAATAAATATATAACAACTGTTTCGAAAACTACTGACTTTGGAAAAACTATTGCCACCGACAAAAGGACTTGTCTCTCAAGTCTTCATAACTCGACCAAACTCAGCTGGACTAGATTAACCGTGAAAGTAAGAACTGGATTTGTCTTGAATGTTTCTTTTCTATGTTAGGCACACAATCGAAAAGTCAACTTAGTACACGAATAAAAACTTCTTGATTATCTAGTTTTGTAGGCTACGCCACCATTTAGCTTCGAGTTGTATCAAAAGTTTCGACTTAACAAAACGCTAAGTGGCACTGAAGTTTTTGAAAGAAACTTGCTAACGTTATGCTTTTTAATTAAATTGAATTGAATATAAGTTTTTTTCTTCTTTTAATTCTAGCGGCTAATTCTGTACTAGATTGAGTTTTAGGTAAATTTGCAGAGCATGGGATTATGTGCATTGTTGTCCATAATTTTTACTAGCTCAATCGGACATAAACCTATTGCGTTTGATAAGAAAGTTTCGTAAAGAACAGCTGTAACTCTCACTGTTCTTAATGGAAAAAAAGTACAGAATCGAGATTCAATTGTTGTGCATAATTGCTTAACTTACAATAGTTTAAGTAAAACTTTAACAGATTTCTACATATCATTAGCTAAGCTACTTTCATTTTCTACATTTTGATTCATTTAGAAATGTTTTTCTGAAGAATGGTTCTTTTTATTTTTACTTTTTGTGGGCAGACCCCGATTTATTGCTGGAACTTAATGCAAACAAAAAAATATTAAAATTAATGAAGATATCTAACGTTAATGGAAACTGTAAGCCAGTTAAAATATTAACACCAAAATAAAATAATATAATCAAACACTTCCTGTTTTATTACAAAATTGAATATACCTACTAAACACATTTAAATATCCACAAAAGCACACAGAAATCATTTATCTAATTAAATGAAATATATACATATATTTTAGTAATTGATTATTACAAAAAAAATGGATTTCACAAATTTCACAAACAGAAAGGAATATTTTCTTTTTCTTAGGAAATAAGTTAACATTTGGTGTTGCAACAAAAAATATTTTATTGTTAAATGACAAAGTTAAAATGTATGCAATGTACCAATGTTCAAGTTAAATGTTGACAAATTATATAGATTAAACAAAATCTTCCTTGTAAATTAAACAAATAACATTTTGAGATACTTATATATATATTATATACATATGTATATGTATATTGTTTTATTTTTATTAATTTGGTACGATGATTTATTTTTAAGATTAACTCTAGTTTTCTTTTTTTTTAATTTACTACATTAAGTAAGAACTCAGTTTATCAAGTATATATAGGGAAGAACAAGACATAATGTATTGTTGTATATATTATATTATATTAAAGAAAGAAATAACAAAAAAATTAATACAGTTTTATTTTATTTTAGTGAAGCAGTGTTGTTCTATCTAAAGGAGGTAAATATTGAAAGATTGTCCTAGAAGGGAAATATTTTCCATAATTTCCGATCCCGTTTGCGATGTCTAGCTTTGGAGGAGATTTAGGTATTTGATCTGTACAGCGATATAGACGTGATCAAAAAATACCGCATCGGTTGTCTGAAAGTGGCGCGCGCAAGTGTTGTATGTGTTTATAATGTTAGTTATGCACCTCACAATTGAAATACCGGACAGATCCCAATGGGACTCACTGAATGTCCTACACGAAGGAGCACTGTCAATATTTACGGACGGTTCCAAAACAGCAGATGGAGTCGGAGCCTTCTTCTTCTTCTCAGAAGAACTAAACATGGGCCTCTTCTTCTCCCTCCCAAAGCACTGTACTGTCTTTCAAGCCGAAATCACAGCCATTCGTCAAGCCACAGCGTGGCTGTCGATTAATACAGTATCACGTAGGGATATAGTTATATGCATAGACAGAAAGGCTGCCATTAGATCCCTTGTATCCAGCGTATTAAGATCTAAGGCGGTGGTAGATTGCCGCGTATCTCTCAACGAGATAGCTAAACAGAACAACCTCACCCTTTGCTGGGTTACGGGACACAGTGCAGCTGACGAATGGGCGAGAAAAGGATATTTCGGCGTTGATAATAACGTGCATTCACCGCTGTCCTACGCTAAACAACTCATTCACGCGGACGCAACAGGTAAAGCAAGTCACAGATGGAAACATCTAGGATACTGCGACGTTGCTAGGCTTACTTGGCCAACCCTGGACACTAAAAGAATTAAGGTGCTTCTGCGACTCAACAGATCTAGTATCTCGCTAGTCGCTAATGTCATTACCGGACATTGTATTCGGGACAGACACGCGTGTAGACTCGGACTGCCATACAATGACTTGCGGAGGCTGTATGGATGAGGAGGAAGATGGGTCTGTCAACCACCTCCTCTGCAGCTGCCCCGCCCTATCCAGTTTAAGGAGGCCTTACTTAGGTAAATTCTTTCTCAATAATCTAAGTGATCTAAGCTTCATCAGCGCTGCTAACATTCTTAGCTTTATCAATGGTAGCAAATGGCTTACATGAGCAACCGGTTAAGGAGGCCTAAGTGTTTTTCTCACCGAGAGCCACTTTAACATAACTTTAACTTTAAGAAAGATCGATTTTCCCGAGCCTGCTGTCTGCACCGTGGGTGGGCTTTAGTTCTGATGACTTTTAGGCCAAAGAAACTGCGATTGGCTAGTGATGCTTAGCTTGTTGTCTGCGCCGTTGTGGTTTACGAAGTATTTGCTCTGGGGTTGAATAACCGCATCCGTGAATAAGTGAATTTATTGTTTTGCATGTAAAATCAACAAAATTCAGTGACGTATTGCTCGCTCACGGGTGCGGTAATTGGACCACTGCTTAGATCCTATTTGAATAAAGTGTGTCCCAATAGATCTCCGCTTATTTTAACGGCAATATTAGCATGACGCGGCTACAGACAGCCGGATTCCCTTTAGAACTTCCAGTCAAAGAAAAACGAGAGCAAATTTAAAGTAAAATTCTATTCAATAGATATTTAATTTATTAATTCGTTTTGTACATAGATATTTTTATGTAGCAACACAGTCAAAAAAATACGGTAAGATGTTTGCGAGGAGCAAGTTCTGTTTCCATTTTGGTTGAGAACACACTTTGTTAGCAATTCAAAATCAAAGACTCCCTTTATCCTACCCTAATCGTCATGCCGCCTCTTGGACTTTGATTCAGAATCACGATCATCACCGCCACCACGACGTTTGCGATTGTAGCCTCCCTTGTGTCGGGTCTGTTGAGTTCGTCGCGATTTCATGTGTTCGATTGCTTTAGCGAGAAATTGTTTCTCTTCTTCTTCAGTCAGTGTACGAAGTGTGAGTTCAGTGGAATCTGCTAGCTTAAGCTGTCATTCAAATATGAAAAGTTAGTGAATTTGAACTTTTATTGGTAGAATTTGTAACTAACCTTCTTGCCCTCGATTTTCTCGAGCAGAGCAGCTGCCGTATTTTCATGCTGGAGACGAATGTGCCCATCTTTGTCGCCCTTACTGAAATCAATGTATGCTACGTCTGCGTCCACACTTTCGAGTGCGGTGCGAATAAATTCACGGGTAGTATCGTCGGTAGCACCTTCGAAGAATATTACTGTTCCCTTTGGTAGCGAGAATTTGTCCTCCTCTTTCTTGTTCTTGCCCTTTTTGGTCTTGTTGCGTTCCTCCTTCTTCTCTTCGAGATACGATTCTTGCCATTTGCGAACTAGATCATTCTCTTTGTACTGAACCTGGAAGGGAGAAGAGAAACATGTTTTAAATAGGGAAAAAGGCAAAAAATAGTTTTGTGCTTTAGACTTAACAAATCGTTTTACTCACTTTATCCTTGGTGACAAACTCCTCAGTCTGTTCCTTCTTTTCGAATGTGACAAAGACACTGCCCTTAAATTTATAAACCTTCGACGGCTTATCCAAGTACTTTCTCATGTTTATGTTAGCCACCTTTTCGTAGGGGCTGAAGAATTCGATCAAGTCTGACATTTCGATGTCGAGAGGGAAGCCCTTAGCATATGCTGTACGCGACATAATCTCCTTGCGCTTCTCCTCGTTGTGCTCTGCAATTGGTCTCTCCGGATGGCGACGGATTTTTGTCTTGTCTTCACTCACTTCAATCAAGCCCTCGTCAGATTTGTTTAGAGCTTCAACGATTACACTAACGTCTGTAGTTAAAGCAGCCAATCGTTTGAAAGTCAAGAGTACATCGAACGGAACCCATCCTTCCTCGTTCTTTGAGATCGCTTCCAAAAGGAATTTATCACGATTTAGATTTGCATCACCAAAATAGTACTCCACTTGGCGAATGATTTTGCCTTCCAATGTTGATGAGTCACCATTGGTGGCATCTTTTTTTGGAGATTCGGTGGTTGGAGCTGTAGTTTTCTCCTCGACTTCAATGTCCTTCACCTTTTCGACTTCCTCTGATGGAATTTCTTGGGGTTTCTCTGCGACGTCAGTCATGCTGTATGTATACGAAGTTCTGCTAAAAAAAGAAAAAAAGCAAGGTTAGGTTTTGTTTTAATGGCGCGTTGAGATGAAAGTCGCATGTTTTTTACAAAACTGCTGGATTTACTTACTCAGTTAGTGAGAAGTTATGATTCGAAAGAACAAAATTTCACGAAATTCACAGACAACACGTGTTATTTGGATTTTATTGGAGCAAACACGTTTAGTAGAACTGCGGCCGGCGGTGATGTCAAACAACTTAAAGCAAAAACAAGATGGCTGCTGGAACGTCATGTATTTTTTTTTATTTCTAGCCGTACGCCGATGCTATCGGTTATCGAATACGGCGACGTTATCGGTAAGATTTGAAAACGTTCAGGCAGGAAAGTGGAGAGGGTTATGTGGTTTTTTGGGAATAACATCCAAGAAAAGCTCACTAAACTGATTGATTAATGTAATAATAATTTAATATGGATCTAATTTTACGTCGAAAGTATACCAATTGCATCGAATAAACAAAAACATTCGAAAGCCGTTGTATAATGTAGAATTCCTACGTGCGGATGTAGTAATTTCGTAATTTCTCCATCAACCTATGAAACCAATTTATATTTTTTACTTGATTTGTTTTGGAAAACAGAAAATCACCAACAAAATATGTGGTCTCCCACCCAACCATGAAAATTTCTTACGTCTATTAGTGCCACTCATTTACCACGTTTATGAACACACCCTTCTTTCAGTTCCCCTACTGTACCTGAACGCAGAACGACTGACAGTACAGTAGATTTTAATAAACAAAAAATAGTTTTGCCGATTCTTTTTGTATTTTTATATTGAAAATGGCTCACAATCCCCTTGATAAAATCCACGCATTAGATGCTATCGAAAAGGAGATCATAACTTGTCTCCAAAGCGCAGGTAACATAATCGGCATTCTTCCAGTCCTCAAAATAAAACATATTCTCCGTGCTAGGACAAGCCCTTCAAGAACTGAGCAAGGAGAAGTCCTCGCAGAAGAACGCCGAAAATCAAACTCAACAATTTCTGAAATCCCTCTCCAACGTAGAGTCTAAGCTCAGTGAGCAGATAAACTACCTTACCCAAGTGTCGACCGGTCAACCGCACGAAGGATCTGGATATGCATCTGCAAAGGTTCTCCAAATGGCTTGGCACAGAATACATCATGCTCGTTCGAGAGTGCGCGAACTAGAAGAGTTTAAGGCGAAGTACACACAAGCCGCCCGGCAGCAGCAGCAACAGAGGCAAGGCGAATTCTATCCTCAACAATGAGTTTTATTTTCTTAAGTCTACAAAGTGTATTCAACAAGTTTTACAAATAAAAGTAATTTAGGATGGCAACTGCGATGATGATGATCCAATTCCAAAGAAATTGTTTTCCACGACAAAGCGCACGCATTGAAGGAGTACATTGCGTTCATGACGAATGTCTGGCTCCAATAGTTTTTCCAGCATAGTGTTCTGGCGCCCTCCTCGGAGTTTTCTATAGTCTAAGCCGGATTTGGACGCCTGTCTCTTTGGTTGGTCGCGCTTCACCTTCTTTTGTGGGGGTTCCGCTTGAGGTTTGTCTGGTATATTAGAACTTTTCGCTATTGGCGCTTCTTCCGGGGCATCGTCATCACTTGAGTGGAGTTGTGTTGCCATGATATTGTATGTCTGCTCTTCTGACTTTTGACCTTCCAATATTAGTCCGTCCATCTGTTTATCATCAGCACCGATTGGTTTTGCTACCACCTGCGGGACTTCGTTTGTTATTGGCTCCGTAGCAAGAGTGTTTCTTCCACCACTCTCTTCAGCCAGCTGCGGGGAGGCCTGCTCATTTGTATTGATTTGTTCTTCGTCCATGTTCTCATTGTCTTCTTCCGAATCCGAGCCGTACATTCCCAACAGCGAAGACAGTGCATGCGTTTCCGATTTCTTTACCTTAATGTAACCAACCATTCCGCCAGTTCCTTTAAACATTTTTAAACCATTGCAAGTAGGTTCCTCATTAATTTCCTTATCCAGAGGAGGTGTTTCCGGTACTTTCTCTTTCTTATCAACTGTCCGGTCGCCCTTCTTTTCGCCACCCTTATTCCTTTTCCGTTGACGCTTTTTTGATTCTGGTTTGCCAACGTTCTCGCGAACCTCTTTGTTTTTATCGTTTCCCATCTGCCTGCGGTCATCAGGTCGCCCGAACCTCTTCTTATTCGCTTCTAATTTTTCACCTCTCTGTATTCTCTGTTCACGGGCTTTCCACTTTTGCTCCACAACTGCAACTGTGGGATAATTCTTTCTGCGCTCCGCCCTCCATTGGGCAATCTCCTCTGGAGTGTTCAACTTCTTTAGCTGATCATATACGCCGGTGGAGTGTTGCTGAGTTATATGTGTGTCCATAAACGAAGGATGTCCTCGGAAGCTGCAATTATCAATCTCACAGTGAGTATGTTCGCTTCTGTGCACTTTGAAGTCGGTGGATGTGTGAAACTCGGCTTCGCATGGTTCACAAAAGTACTTGTGGGCCTTTTCGTGCGGATTACTGCCTGCTCCTGCGCTTGACTCTCGATGCGAAGCTAGGAACTTTGGTGGAACGGTTGAACCTCGCGGACCATACATGGGAGGGGGTTGCTTTTCCTTTGGCAAGAGCATGCCTTGCGGTGACAGAAAGTGTGGTGTCGGTGCAGGTGATTTGTCCAGTTTCTCAAATTTGGGAGATGGCAACAAAAATTTTCCAGTTTTATCCATCGTGCGGAGTTCTAAAATGATGTATTTTAGTTATTTTAGATACTAATACTAGATACTATTGTAAAATTTGGTTTGTTTATAGTTTTCGACTATCGGAACTGTCACAATCGCACGTGTGTCAACAGCAAGGTGAGTTTCTAAGTGCTGTTTGTTTTAGAATATGATTTTTCATGTGCTCAAGTAAAGGCTGGTACACTTTTCGAATGAAGTGAACTTTTCAATTCTCTCCAAAAAGTGCTGCGAAATTGAAAGTGAAATTTTCACGCCGAAATGTCAAAAATTTAATGCAACTGATAATAAAAGCCAAGTGAAAAAGTATAAGTAACGCCCCCTACAAATCACTTTTTGAACATTTATTTTTCACTCGAACTGCGTACTGCCTGGTGAAATTTTCATGTGGAAACTTCATTTTGACATTTTGCAGTGAAAAATTTGTTTAGAAAATTGGATTTCACGTGAACTGCGTACCAGCCTTTAGAGTTCCAGATGCAGGTTCGAGGAACTGGGCATTTAAAAATTAAATTCAAAGAATAAAAAAAGGGTGTGTAAAGTGTAGTGTTTATTTTCGATCTATATTTTTATGATTTATCTGAACCTCTGTGATCTAGATAAAGGTTGAAAAACTAGAAATAAAAATGTCAACTTCTTTATTTTGCATTGCTATTTAAAATAAATGGTTTTCAAAGGTTTAAAATTTATTTCAATTTCATTTGTGGTTTAATAAAATTCCCACTAAGTTTGAGAGTCGCTCTTGCAGTAAAATTTCACCACACTTACCCAGGCCCACCAACTGTGCCACACAAAATTCACAGGTCAGTCATCGAATCGAAGCAAGAGAAAAAAAAAATTGTCGCAAATTGGTGAAACGTCTCTTGTCAAACGACAAAAATCTGTGTTCCTCCTCGAATCGAGATCGTGAATTCATCTTCTCTTGCGATTTTAGTTTATTTTAAGAACTCGCTGCGTTTCAAAATGAAAACTTTTCTGTCCTCCTGTTGAACGAACAAAAAAACAATAATTTGCCTTACCGAAGAATATTTACTTTGCACCATTTGTTTCGCAATCGCAACTATTCGTCCGTGAAAAAAAAATACTCGAAAAACAAAATTCTTGTGGAAAAAAAATATCTAGCTAGCCGAGCGAGAGCAAAAGTGATAACACACCCGTGCCGTAAAAAAATGTGAAGTGATTCCTACAGAGTTTTCCATTTGGGATTTTCATCTAAAACAAAGCCACACTCAACTACAGAGTATACTTCTAGCAAAGGAATCTGGAACGAGGAATACAGCAAAAACCCTTCAGGATAAAATAGTGGTAAGCTGTTTTGCACGATGAATTCACTTTTCCTGGTCATTTGTCGAGAGCTTCCTCTGTTTTTATATTTATGAGCGATGAGTTGTTATTTTTAAACTTGAAATTATTTGGCGAGCGTTTTGGTTTTAATGACCAGAAGGGGGAAGCGCAAAAGACGCGTATAAAAGCGACATTCTTTCGTCGAGATTTAATTTTTTGTCTCGCGCGCACAAATAAATATGAACAAAACAAAAAATACTTTTTAATGTAGGTACACCGACAAACATTTGTTGCTGTAGCTTCAGGGTTTCTGCGCGCACAACGAGGTGTTTGTTTGGCCAATTGTTCAGTTTTTTAAAAGGAAATACTTCTTGCTAATGCGACAAGTTTATCATCTAATTATGGTTTCGTATGTGAGTGACTGGCTGTTAGTATAGCAGCAACAGCTTGCAGTGGAGTTCGAGATAAATATGGGCAAATGAATGGGTGCGACACTTGGTAGTTATCTTGATTAAAGTTTAAAACATGATTAGGGTAGTTAGCATGCGATGTTTATGCGCTGATAGTTTAAGAAACGATTCACCATTTATGCCAATAGCTTCGCGCATTCGTGTTTCGTGTGAGTTTTACTTCCTGTACGACTGTCAGGGTTCTACAATTTTATTACACTCTTGTTGGATGTTTGTCAAAAGCAGTAAGTCCACTCTCTGAGTAGTCGGGTCTCTGCTTACAATACTTTTACGATCGAAAGCCAACCCCCACCCAAGCTCTGTTGCTATGACGAGCCTCTAGGTATATTCAAATACATTAGAATGATAACCTTGACAAAGAGCGGTGTTTTCTAGTTCAAAGCTATCAAACACTACTGCACTGCATATCAAATAAACAGCTGTTTTCAGTGTGATGCGGTTTGTGTTTTTGGCAAACTATTGAACATTCTTGCGTGAGAGTGATGCGCCAAGTTCTGATGCATTCCGCGAACATCACTGCACACACAATAGGTTTCTGGCTTGGGTTGAGGGGAAATTCAATTTGCAACATACCCGGTATGATCAGTGTCTCTGACCTCTGAGTGATTTTATATGAGTAAACACAGACAGTAAGTAACCTATTCCTAAAAATTATATTTTGACACTCCTACGTTATGTCTACAATTCTTATTTCAATTAACCTAGCACCCTAAAATGAGTGAGCTTACCATTCTCGTTATCTTTTAATTCTCCCGCCACTGGAGTCATATATGCAGAGGCACTTCGGTGGATTGTATGCCCATCAGGTGTTATACGTACGTCTGTTTCGCCGGGTAGACTGCAAACATAAGTTCCCCCATGATCGAATTTCGCATGTCTCCAACAAGAAGTTTCATTGTTCTTATTTTAATCCCAAAAGCCTCATTATGCAATCAATTAATTACCTAGATTAACATCTTGAACAGCAAATAATGTACTCTCCGCCTCCGTTGATTGATATCATCAAATGGCTTGTTGCTTGCCAGTGGCGACCTTGTTCAATTTACTAGCACGTGTTTTTCGTTGACTCCTTGAGTACTTCATTTATTAGTTTTTTGTTTGTGCCTCGGTTTGTGCACGACATACCTAAATACATTTTATTGCTGGTACACATGAATGCGATAAAATACCATTGAAATGTGTGGTATTCTGTCCAAGCGCTACATTGGAAAGGTGCTACGAATTATGTTGTTCCTAGTGGCGTGAAGATAAATAATATGCAATCTTTAAAATTAGAATATCCCTGTAACAATTGTGTGTATGTGACTATTTTAGAAGAAACCATCCCTACTCTCCAAAGGTCTAGTACTGAAGGAAGTGCCGGATTTAGAGGTTTGGTGGCCCTGGGGCAACAAATGAGTGGAGGCCCCCTGGCTTATTACCTATGTTCCAAATTATGAATTTTTTTTTTTGTGTTTCAATAATTTATTGCGAAACCAAATACAGTGCGACCTCAATAAAAGCAACCCTCGATAAAAGCAACACCTCTTATGTTTGTTGACTCAGTAATTGCAACTCCTCAAAAAAGGTGACTCGATAAAGGCAACTATTGTTTCAAGAACTCTTTTTTCACTAGCTGTTTTTTTCTAATTGTTTATTTTAAACATGAATTAAGTTATCAGTTTTGGTCTGTTAATTAGTGCAAGTCACTTTTTTCTATCATTATGAGATGTTTAACTTTTTGTCTCATTTTTTGCGCCTATACAATTTTTTGACTCGATTATTGCAACAAACTCAATAAAAGCAACTGCCCAAATTTCTATTAGTTGCTTTTATTGAGGTCGCACTGTAAATTATTATCTTAACGAACATATCTGCATAAATACAGACAAAAATAGCAGTTGAATCCTTGATGATTTCGCTGAAATTCAGTTC
Source organism: Cheilosia pagana (assembly GCA_936431705.1). NCBI lineage: Eukaryota > Metazoa > Arthropoda > Insecta > Diptera > Syrphidae > Cheilosia > Cheilosia pagana. Next base: position 49,868,983 of record OW386170.1, on the reverse strand, counting down.
TCGTAGTGAATCGCTTTCAATGATGAGTAGGGATAGCTTTGATAGACGGTTTTGTTCCGTTGTAGTTCGAGCCTTTTTCTATAGTTATCATTTTTGAAAACGAGTGATTGTTCATATTGGTATGACATATTTCTTTAGCTGCTTTTTTGTATTTATCAACATCGTCTCTTTTGGATATAACGAATGATTTCAATGATTCTAATGCACGCATGTCAGATTCAAGAATGATTTTCGGGTCCTGCAATATCTTGTTTAAAGCATCGAATCGCTCCAAGATGACTTTCCAAAAGATGGCAAATAGAGCGGTTTCGAGACAACTCATATTTTGTAAAAGGTGCGATGCTTCGTTACCCACGATAAGTTTTTGCTCCTTATCAGACGATATGCTGTACTCCTATTTTTTTAGATTAATGATTGACAATGGCTTTCGGAGCTTCAGCCCAACAAAACTAACGAGTGTCCGCTTTTTTCTGCGATAATTTTTCAGTCAGAATTTGGTATCGTTCTTGCTGTGAAATTCTGATCGAAATCAAAGAATTGAGCAACCGGTGGACAAGAGTTAGCAGCTAAAGTCGAGAGACTGACCACAACTTGGTAAAAATGCCGATTAAAGAGTTTTCTCCAAAATAAGAGCCTGCATTCGTAGTTGGAGAAAAGTAAAGCCAGAATCGATTGACGGTCTTTCGAATGATCTTGAGAAACTGAATTCTGCAGAGTTACTTCATAGCAATGTTGAAGTGTTGTGGGAACTTTTTCAGCCGAATATTATATAATTTCATTTGGTGTGCGGTCAGGTCAAAGACCAATGTCTTTTTTTTTCTAAGTCAATTGTGGAGGCCCCTGTTTTGTGGAGGCACTGACTGAAGGGGTTTAATTAATGCAACATAAGTTCCCCCATCCCACTCAATTTGGTTTTAGAAACGGTTTAATTTAATATGCTGGTCCAGAAGAGTTTAGAATGAACAGAAAAGTATTTGCGTGTTTTGTAGATTACGAAAAGGCTTTTGACAAGGTAAAACACACAAAAATGGTCGAAATCCTAAGGAATAAAAACATAGATAAAGATCAAAGAATAATCGAAAGCTTATATTGGGGCCAAAAGGCAAAAATCACCATCGAAGGGGAAGAATCTGATGAAATAGAGATCCGAAGGGGCGTAAGACAGGCTCCATCACTCTTTAATATGTACAATATCGGCGGACGACGGTGGGATTTATGTTAATGGAGTACAAATAAATAATATCAGATATGCGGATGACTCAGTAATATTAGCCAGATATAACGGGTGATTTTTTAAGAGGTTTAGAACTTTAAAAAAAAAAAAACACAAAAAATTCGAAAAAATGAATGAAATATTTATTTGAATCGATAGTTTGAACCTTACAATTTAATGTTTAAAGATAATTTCATGCAAATGTTGACCGCGGCTGCGTCTCAGGTAGTCCATCCGCTGAGTTCAATTTTGGCATACTCTTTCACACATATCGGCCGGTATCTCACGAATGAATGCATGGATGTTGGCTTCCAGTGCGTCAATCGAAGCGGGCTTGTCCCTATACACATTAGCCTTGACATACCCCCACAAAAAATAATCTAATGGTGTCAAATCGCACGATCTAGGCGGCCAATTGGCCGGCCCGAAACGTGAAATTAACTGTTCACCAAACTCGCCTCGCAATTGCGCCATTGTTTCGCGTGCTGTGTGGCATGTGGCACCGTCTTGTTGAAACCACATATCATGCAAGTCAAGAACTTCCATTTCGGGCAAAAAAAAGTTTGTTATCATCGCTCGGTAGCGTTCACCATTGGTAGTAACGCTGCGATTCGCATCATCTTTGAAGAAGTACGGTCCAATGATGCCACCGCCCATAAACCGCACCAAACTGTGACTTTTTCTGGATGCATTGGTAGCTCTTGCAATGCTTCTGGCTGATATTCAATCCAAAATCGACAATTCTGCTTATTTACGTGCCCATTGAGCCAAAAATGAGCTTCGTCCATAAAATGGAAGCAGCGCGCGATGAACATTTCGAACCGAGCACGAATTTTGATAGTAAAATTCAATAATTTGCAAGCGTTGTTCATTTGTAAGACGATCCATGGTTAAATTGCAAACCAAACTTAAGCTGTTTGACAGTGACACAAGGTACTAAACACACGTCAGCTGTCAAAACCAGTGTTGCCAAAACCAAACCAGCTAAAAAATCACCCTTAAGATATCTGGGGCCTGTAACAGAACGCGACAAGTACTTGTAGGACAAGTGAATTTCGACAACTTGTCAAAGATTGTGTAACACAAGACGACAAGTCCGCGAGCACCGTCAATTGTCGCGATGAAAGATGACAAGTGGGAAATTATATAATTTCCCTCTTTCTGTAACAGAACACGACAAGTGCCAAGTCACACTTGTCGAAAAATACAGTGCACTACAAATAAAAGTTATTCATTGATCGTTTACCAAAAAACTGGTTCGGGTTCACAGTTCTATTTTATAGGTGACATGCACGGAGTTAGAAAAATGACATTGTGTCGCTGCATTCTACTCAGGCAGTACCTAATCTTGCGCAATTCTTATTTTTCGCAATAACATTTAGGCTTTTTGCCAGGCTGTCTATTTCGTTCCACTTTGTACATTTATTTTCTTTTATTAGGACATCACTGAAAGTACCAAAAAGGATATATTTTTCTCTTATTTTTGTTAAAATATCACTTTTTTTGTCTTCCGTGATTTTTGCCATCTTCACATATAAAACGTTTGTCGAAGAATGCCGACAAGTCAAGGGAACTTCATTCTTTTGACAAGCGCAAGTTTACGTTCTGTTACACAATTAAGCATAAATGGACTTGGAATTTAGACTTGTCGACTTGTCGCGTTGTGTTACAGGCCCCTGGGCTTCATAGAGAACGCCACCGCTAATCCAAGCAAAGAAATACAGTGCAGAGTAGAGCAAGCAAGAGTGTAGCGTTCTGTAAAATGAAAAAAAGATTTTTACTAGTAGAGAAATCAACTTGGCTTTCAAAATACGGACTAGTCAAAGCTTTTGTTTGGTCTGTGCTGCTATATGGAGTTGAAACGTGGACTCTACACAAGAAAGAAAAAAGAAGACTGGAGGCTTTTGAAGTGTGGATCCACAGAAGGATGCTTCATATCTCCTGGATCGACCGAGTAACAAACGAGGAAGTATTGAGGCGCATAAACCTAAATAAAGATCTTGTTTAGTTTTGAAAGAACAAAACTACAGTTTTAAGAAATGAAAAATACAACTAACTCCAAGTCATCCTACAAGGTAGAATAGAAGGAAGAAGAGGCATTGGAAGACAAAGTCTTACCTGGTTAACAAACCTACGAGAATGGCTCAATCTTTCGATAGCAGAAATCTACAGAAAAGTACAAAATAAACACTCAAACACTTGCCAACCTCCGTAACGGAGTGGAACTTTAAGAAGAAGTTCCCCCATCGGTTTTTAGTATTCATGCCTGATATCAAATTTCAGTTTGCACGTTTCTAGCTGCATTTTTTTTAAACTAGTTCCTCCCAATATCGCACGTACGTCTTGTAATGGCCAATAAATTGCCAGGAATGTCGTTTTAATAATAGAATACTTGTAAGTTGTGACATGGAATGCATTATTGAGCTCTTGGCAATATCTCCACATCATTTTGAATTGTTTGCTTTAGAGTTGAATCGATTTTTTCTTTGCTGATCCATTGGTATGCATATGTGGTCCGTTTATTGAAAAAGTCTGAATGAGTATTCCATTCTAAATGTGTGCAGTACTGATGAGAACACATACATCCAGTGTGTAGTGCAGTAACTTTCTGTCATGCACAGGATGCTCCTAAACCTTTTGAATTTTGTGCAATTTAAACTCATTTTATGACAGCCTTACACTGCCACTGCATGGCTCATAATTCAGCTGTACAAATCAGTACGAATTACAGACTCAACAGTGATGGCAAACGAATTCAGCAAATTTCCCACTCAAGGTCAATACAATTTAAAACTTCTCATATACGAAGCAGCGCTCCACCGCAGTCCACAAACATTTCCGCTTGTTTCTTTGATGCTTTCCAGGAATGTCAACAACGCGTCGAGTCTCCAACGAAACTGTGTGTATTTACAGAATTTGAAATATCAATAATATTTTCATCACGATGGTAAATACATCGCCCTCTGGAAAACGTCGAAAAGGTATATATTCTCGTCAGCCGACATACGTGGCGTCGTCGCCGCTGAATTATTTACGAGTTTCCACTTTCAATTAACTTTGAATACACACACTTTCAGCCGTTTGATTTCATAATTAAATCGTCAGCCAATAAAAATACAAAAACAACAGATTCAGTGAAGAAAAACATCATACAAGTTTCGGAAACAAAAAGAAAAATGTAACATCGACCCAAAACGAACGAAAATAACATCGTCGAGACGGGAAACAGGGCGACAATTTGTACACGAAAGTGATTCCAAATCCTCTGCCGAACACAGAGGACCAGTTCGGAATATAAATCAAATCGTATGCGGTTGGTATACATTTATATGCTCGGGAAGAAAGGTGTAAAGGGGCCATACGGAGCCGCAGTTCATTGGAGCACGCAGTCAGAAGCACATTTGGAGACACTTTGTCGTTGCTGCAACATGTGGGTGGGCCCTGTTTACTCTACATTCGACTGTGGCGGGGCGGGTATAGTTTATTATGCATTTGGAGTTGGTCGGGAGCCCTTAATCCAATTTAAAACAATCTGTCGGACGTTGAGTGATGAATTCGAGTGATATAGCTTCTGGTGAGCGAGTGGCGTTTTAAATGAATTTGGTGCGGCCGTTATTGAAACTAATGAGCGTCAATGGTGAGCGTATTTCCCTTCTAATTTAAATCGTAATGACGTACACAGCACACCCGGTCGAATGAAACACAAAGAGTGCAACAATTAAGTCGTCAACCATTTTTCAACATCAAAGATTGGAGGAGCGTGGAGGCTCCACACATTCTACCTGATTTCTTTTGTGGCAAACAGGTATGACGGGCACTTAGATTTGCATAAAAGCATAGGCAGTTCGCCACGCAATTCATACCATAATGTGTCTCGCTGTGCGCATTTATGCTTTTAATTCCACCTCCGCCATTTCCTTAAGTGTTCTACGTTGGATGTGGTTACTTATTTTACGACTTTGTAACTGCAAAGCTGGTTGTGCTTTCTTCTCGCTTTCATTCGCATATTTGCAGTCTGATTTGCATTCCAGCAATTAGTGCTGAATTTTCTGTTAAGTGGTTCATCCTCGTACCCGATTCGATTTGCATTCAGCACTGGTTCAATCATTTCAAATGCCGTGCTCCTTTTTTCAAATGAGCTTGCTTGGAAAACAAACGTAGTAGGAAATTAAAGTGATGACGCTGAGCGTACAATAAAAACTGACCCTAGACAACATAAGTTGATTTATTTCACTATCGCGTTACTTAACTTTCTTGAACTCGTTTGAACTCAACGATATAGTTTGTTTGTAATCATAATTCAACGAGTTCGCTGAACGCTTTCGTAAACATTATCGATAGTGTTGAGACAGATGGGAGTTGAGGCGAATGGGGAAGCGGATGCGTGACAGGCTCTTGCAAATAAATTCCAGACTTGATATGGATATTTAAAAGAAATAATCAGGCGGGGATGGTGGTGACTATGGCATCATATTTTCTGTGACAGTGATAGAAGCACAAATTCAGTGACAGCGTTACAGAAAAGGGTTAACCACAACATGATTTCCTGGGCTTAAGCAAGTGTCAAATATGATAAAAGTATTTTCAACTTGTTGCAGTAATTTTTGCTGTTTAAAAGCAGAATGTTTGAAATGTCTCACTGATTACAGCAAGGACACACAATTCCAACGTGATTGCACAATGGATTAAGCCAGATTACTCTTACGTCAAGCACCTGTACTCTTCTATGAGTGTCTTAATACTGAAGCTTATTGTACATGGTTTTAATTGTTAACAGTCAACTGTTACGGTCGTATTATTCACTCGGTTTAAAAACGAGGTTAAAACGCTTTTAAACCAAGATAATAAACCTGACTAAACCATACGCTTTTAAACTCGAAAAATTTAAACCTGCCTACGCAATATTCACTCGGTTTACCTGATTTAAGCTTTTGGTTTATATTGGTTTATTTTAAGTATTAAAAACTATTTTACACCTCGCGTTTGACAGTTCGGGCAAAGTATTTTTGTTATTATTACAAAGAATATTCTGAAGTGTTTCAATTCATTTTTAGTTGTGGTTTTCATTTATTTTACAGGAACAATTTATAAAATTTATAAAATGGCTACACGAAAAGCAATAAAAAAGAAAGCATCTTTCTGGAGCCGGAAGTATTCACGGAAATCGAAGTCGTCGAAATCGTCGACTTTACCACGTCTGTCTATATATGCGGTACACGGGTGGCTCCAGAACCGGACAGGGGTCTACTTCTGGCGTCTTCGTGGAAAGCGAGAGCGTTAGATTACACTACCCCTTAACGAACCATGCGTCTGTCTTCCAAGCGGAGATTTTCGCTATCCTTATGGCTATGCACTATATTGTGACAAACGGGTGGAGGGCTAGAAGCATATGCGTTTGCAGTGATAGCCAAGCTGCACTAAAAGCGCTGCTCAACCCTCTTACCTCGTCCAAGTTAGTGCTTTCTCTGAACTTGGTCGGAAGGCTAAACACAGTGAAACTTGTCTGGGTTTCAGGTCACACTGGTATCCAGGGAAACGAGATCGTTAAATACCTTGCCAAGCTGGGTTAAGAAGAAGCTCTCTCCGTACCTGAACCTGCGTTTCTTGGGTTTCTCGTGAACACAATTGTCGGTGGCGTGATTCTGCTGAGTGTAGTTTGTGTAGTCAGACCAACCGACTGCGTCCGGACATCTGCAAAAGGTCAGCGTCTTTCCTTCTGTCTCTCAGGAGAATCGACTCTAGATTGCTTGTGAGTGTTTTTTCGGGCCACCAAGCTTTTGGCAAACACTTAAATGTATTGGTCTTGAGCGACACCACCATCTGTCCTGCTTGTAGAGAGGATGACAATACAGCGGAGCTATTCCTCTGTAGTTGTCCTGCCTTTGCTCGCATCAGGTGGCGGATCTTTGGGACTGACGTGGTGAGTGCCGAACATCTAAGCTCTTCATCTCTGAAGTTCCTTCTCATCTTTCTTCGAAAGACGGGAAAACTAAGTACAGTCAAATGAACCATGGACAATGGACCAGTAGTTGTGTCTGAGTGCTCCATCGGATAGTAGCAACCTCAAAAAAAAAAAAAAATATATATATAAGGGCGTCGAACCGCACGTTTCACCTGACGCACGTCTTCCTCTTCTGATGAGGACATCATCGTTTCTTCAACTTCAGTTCAGGAAACCGATTTAAACCTACAGAAAAACTACGTAAACCGGTCGTCGGAGTGCGGTTTAAAATCGAAGTGGTTTATCTGATAATAGGTTTAAAAAATTAGGTTTAAAAGGTTTAAATCGAGTGAATAATACGGAATTACAAATTTATATGGTTTAAACAAAATTTAAACCACGGTCTAATTTAAACCACTTTTTAAACCTAGTGAATATTACGGCCGTTACTTTTAAAATCGAAAAAAAATGAATAGATGCAGTATCTGTCAATTAAAACTCAATCGGCACACTTTAAGCTTACTTAAGTCCGGGGTGGACCTGGGCTCAACCAACAAGCGTCTCCAGCCAGCGCGGTCTTTAGCTAGCTGTCTTCAGTTTCGCACGCTAAGTTGGTTAAGGTCCCCTTCCACTTGCGTGCGCCACCAGCGAACTTAGACGTTGGATCTTCACATTTCTGACTAGGGCGATGTCGCTGTACAGCCCGTACAGTTCATCGTTGAATCTCCTTCTCCATTCACCGTCCAAAAATCACTCGACGAATTTTCCTCTCGAAACAACCTAGAGTTACCTCATCCGCTTTTGATAGATTCCGCATGCCTCTGCGCCATATAGCAGGACTGATACGATTAGAGTCTTATAAGAGGCCACTTTAGTTGTTCGAGAGAGGGCTTTGCTACTCAATTGCCTTCTAGCCCAATAAAACAGCGATTGGCAAGAGTAATTCTACGTTTAACCTCAGCGCTGGTGTCATTTTCTAAGTTCATAGCGGAGCCTAGGTAGACAAAGTCCTTAACCACCTCAAAGTTATATCTGTCTATTGAGACGCTCTGTCCGATCCGTCGGTGTTGGGTGTCCTTTTTAGTTGACAGCATATACTTCGTCTTGCCCTCATTAACCGCCAAACCCATCTCCTTGCCGCATCAGTCTCAATACTCACAAACGCGCCATTTACATCTGCCAATTTTGTCAATGTCGTCAAGAACCATGTTGAAGAAGTCACATGACAGCGCATCGCCTTGTCTAAATCCTTTTTTGACATCGAAGGTCTCGGTGAGTTCTTTACCGACCTTGATGGAGCAGAGTGCATTTTCCAACGGACGAGTTGCTCTACATAGTTCGTCCGTATAAATGCTGTCATAAGCGGCCTTAAAATCGATGAAAAGGAGGTGTGTAGCGACTTGAAGTTCCTGGGTTTTCTCCAAGATCTGCCGCAATTTAAATATTTGGTTTTGGTGGACTTTCCTGGCCTAAAGCCACACTACTGTGGATCAATGAGGTTGTTTACGAAAGGCTTCAGGCGTTCACACAAAACAATGCTGAGGTTCCATTCATCGGGCATTTCTTTCCTCCGACCATATGAATTGGTCATGCTCCTAACCAAGCCATCGCCTGCCGCTTTGAACAGCTCGGCGGCTAGGCCGCGGCTCTGTTGGACTTCAGCTAAGATATAGCTATCTTCACTTCGTCCAGGTCGGATAGACGTTAAACGCAGTCTGCAGAAGTAGTTCTTACATTTTAAGCGTCTACCTCAAGTTCTACAAACTCCCAATATTGCTCATAAAAAGCTATTTTGACCTACATACTGATAGTGTCCCACATGTCATGCTTGTCTGTCCTGTCGTCGCCTTCCCAACATTGATTAATGGGACACATCTTTATCACCAGTAAAAGTATCGCCCAAACTATCGCCGAATACAAACGGACATTCCGCGAATACCTAACGCAGAAATTGTATGACCCATATGAATACATCGTCCGCACTCTGCAAGTGGGTGGCATCCAATGTCTTAATGATTGCGCCCCATTTCACATCAGAGCCCAACCGAAGTGGGCGCAGTTCTAACGAAATCCAAAATTAAGCAAAAATCCTATCCACAAAGTGTTCACATATACCTCTTGCCGAATGCAATATTGTCACGTCGCCCCTGCCACAAGATCAATTAAAACCGCCATCACGACATGAGATATGAGTATTTTGAGCGCGGCGGCACTGCGAACTGCTGCTCTGGTGGACAGCGCCCGAGAATCATTGGCGCCATGCCAAAAAAGTGTTTTTCTTGCTCGTTTTGTTGGCACAATTTGGGTAATCAAATTAAATACACGTCTCCCCGGTGTGCACACTCTCGCCGCTCTCGGCAGCGCTCTCCTCCGCACATTCACATTAGATCAATAATAATTTGATGAACGATTATTACAGTAATAGCTAGTAAGCAGAGATGCGCGCACCACTTGAGCTGAAGCGTACTCCTATTGACTTTTGATTGCGCAGATCAATTAAGCGAAAAAGAGATGTCTTTCGCGTTTACAGATCGTATGCCTGTTGGCCGTTTGTGCTGCACCAGATTGCTAAATTTGAATGAAATTGACGCAATCGTAGAGCGCTGCGGGGAATCCTCCCCAGCATTTTATTTATAGTTTCGTACTTAACTCGAACTGCGATCGATTCGAACACAAACATAGGCGGTCGGTCGCGATTGTTGTCAACATTGAAGCACCCCTCGACGCGGCACTGCCCCACTGAAAGGGGTAGTGGAATGTAACAAGTTTTTGTTGATGATGAGACGATGCACTTGGTCGCCAAAAAAAGATGCGAAATTCGCGGTCAATGGATGTTGCCTCGTGCGACAGACGACTTCCGCTAATTTGAAGAGTGCTCTTGATGCGCGGACGCCATTTCATTGGATTTTTGTTTTCCCTAATTGCAGATGTGTACTTTCAATCAATAACATGCGAACGATTTGTATAATCATCGCTAAAATTAACGGGGGTATCTTTTATATCAATTGTTTGTATCGTGTTTCTGTGGGGAGTTGGGGGCTCATGTTCACCATGACATTCAACCCACATTGGTCGGGTATATTTTCATTAATCCGTTGGCGCTCAATGATTTTTCATTTGGCCCGAGGCAAAGCTGCAGCTAACTCCCACCACTTCCACAAATTATATCGCTTGTGGTGGCATTCAGCGAAGATGAATGGTAATCGCTTGATGTTGCGGCAAAATCACAAAACAATGCGGGGTTTTCATTCATTGATTGTGTAGTTGGGCAGATGGAACCGAACTAGGGGGAGATTGGTTTTCATTTGTTTTGTTCTTGTTGGGTTATGTTTATGGCGAGAGGAAACATTGTTTAGCCGCATAATAGTCGGACAGACACAATGGATTATTGTTTCGACGTGTTTATGTGGTGGCAAGGTATATGTGACAATTAGGAGAAAGAGCTTTCACTCTTTTTGTTGTTTAGTTTATTGTTGGAATTTTTACAGTGACTTTTGGAGTTCTCATTTGTTTTGGCGGACGTCGGTCGGCGACATGTGTGAAGTGTTTTTTTCAAGAGGACTAGAAGTGCATGCTATGAAATGAGCAAGGGAAGTGTGACAACCAGGGCTATCGTGAACAAAATTCCCCCCGGAATATTTCCTTCGTAAATTTGCAGGTGGAAATTCGAAACGTAAGCAGTTTCTATAGGAGTTTAAAGTATTTTGGTTTTTTTTTCCATTTTGCACGATTTGAACCGAGAAAATACAAGTGCGTCACAGGATTGATATACTTTAAACAACATAGAACAATACATTTTAGTTATTTTGGAAACTTCTAGAGAAAGAGCTGAAAAAAAACTTCTGAGAATGAAGATTGTGCAATCCATAATCCGTTCCAACTCTTGTCTGGTAACCAAATTTTGCAAAGAACCTCAGGCATGCACTCAGCTTGACGATGGCAAGAGTGGCGAACACCACCTGTGGTAACTCTTAAGGGATTGGATTTATCTCTTAAAGTTCTTCTGTTCAGTTTTACTTCTTTTTCTTGTTGAATTTGTTCCTCAGCCAGCAATCTAAATTCTAAACACTGCGCAGTGCATTTTGTTAGGTTTATATTTTGTTTTCTATTTTACCGAACCGAACACTTTCTTTACTTAAATGCAGATAAACCGATTCGCGTCCTTGCAATTGTTTAAATTGGCTCAGAACAAATATTTGCAAAATATTCCCAAATATGAGCTTATTTGACAGCTGTCAATTCATTCCAACATTCGAAATAAATTCCGATGGAGATTCCCGATAAAAATAAAAATTCACTACAAAAATGGTGAAAATTTTGCAGTCACAGTTAGCAAAACTAAAGCATTTTTGGGTCGTCGTGAAGCACCTTGTCGGACCGCAATACAGAAATTGGTGGAAAAATTCGAGCTGTTGGGACAAGCTAGTGATGTGAAGAATAAAACCCGTGCACGTCGCTCAAGAACAACTGAGAATATTGCTGCTGTAGCCCAAAGTGTTAAAAAAAACCCAGGTTTGTCCATTCCTCGTCGTTCTTTTGAACTGGGCATTCCACAAACGTCATTACACCGTATTTTGCATAAAGACTTGGGTCTTAAGGCTTATAAAGTTCAGTAAACACAATAACTCAAGCCGGCCGATCATCAACAACGAAACCATTGATCTTTTACGGGAAAAGTTTCCGGACCGTGTTATCTCTCGAAGAAGTGATCACAATTGGCCACCAAGATTTTGTGATTTAACACCTTGCGACTTCTTCCTTTGGGGCCACGTGGAAGATAAGGTCTACGCCAACAGCCCAGCGTCGATTCAAGACCTCAAAGATGGAATTCGTGAGTCTATCGAGGACATAGGGCAGCCACTTTGCGATTTTGTTATGGAAAATTTCATGAAAAGGATATGGTCCTGTAAGCGTGGCCATTTGGCTGATATTGTTTTTCATTAATTTTCTTTGAATTTCAAAATAACACCTCTTATTGGAAAACCTTTTTTGATGTGAAAAAAATTTCACCTAAAGTTTTTTTTTCCACTGCGCCAGAACTCGCAAACGTCTGAAAATTATACAACTGTCCTGAGAAAGCTTTTCAATTATTCGTCCCAAAAATAAGAACTCATTCAGGCCAATATTTTTGGGAAGGGAGTGAAGCCTGTGAAGAATGGGACTGCTGTGCCAAATAAGCAGTCAATAAAAGTGTGCGTGACCCACTATCACAGGATGTTGTCTGTAGAGGGCGCTGTGTTCAGGCTCCATATACTTAACTTAACTCGAAACTGAGTAGATGTTATTTATGGCCGGCCCAGCAAAGATTATATTGAATCACTTATTTAGTTTAAGGATCTAAAAGACGTTAATTCATTTTTGATGGACGCCTTCAGCACAAGATGACATTCTTACATCCCAAACCTCTAATTTTAAGGTAGAAATATAAGAATAGAAGTATATGATTTACGTTTCTTTTGGTTGCTTTAAATCTTAAACTCTCAACTCCATTTCCAGTCACTTGATTCACTAAAATTCACAAAATACCCTCCTCTTCATTTTCATTTACAGATCCTCTAATAAAGGGGAGTATCAAGTGCCACTTTACCCAAATGAAATCACAAATAGCCCTTAAAATAAATAAACAATTGCGTCTCCAGCATCCGTCCACTCCACGTTCAATATTTATTTAAACGCGCGCCGCTTTAAAGATCAACCTCTGCATAAAACAATTAACCCCTGTCAAATGGAGCCCATTCACGACTTTAAAGGGTTTTAAAATTATTACCAACTTTGGCTTCCTTTGCAGTAAGTAACCGCACTCGATACTGCATAAAAGCTGTTACAAAACTTTGTATTTGCAAGTTTCGTGCGACCCAGTCGTGTGGTTCATTTATTTTTCTTCCCGCTTGTTGTGCTTACTTTTACTTCTCCGAGACCATTTGAAAACTATTTTCCTCTAACACAAATCCACATTCCACAGTACAATTCTGTGATACGTACTCACCATTTCGAATTTGATTTGCTCGCATCCGCACGCCGCGCCAATAACTATCCGAGCAGCTACGAGCAGCCCCATTTCTAGCTAATTGTTATCGGTTGGCGTTATTGTTTCCATAAATCGTCAGCGGATGCGCGATGTGATGCATTCAAGTCACACTCGCACAATAACCCACAAATTCTTCTGACCTTGTGACAGAAAATACTTTTGGAGTGTGTGTGTTTAGTGTTTAGATATAAAAGAAACTCAGATTGCAATTGCATCACTCTCCTTCTGATGCTGCGGTGTATATCCCATCTGTCCACTGTCGACTCTTCGAGTGAACTTGAAATTCCGTCGATCATTTAATCATTTGCAATATGGAGAAATCAGTTTTCCCCAAAATAGGAATACAGGATATAATTAGAACCATCAAAATGATACATCGCATATACTACGTAGGTGGACGGAAATACTTGCCGCCTTAGTGTGCTACAGCGAGGATAAAAATAAAAACTAATTAAAGGAAAATGTAAGTGGAACTGACATCGTGTCTTCCCGACGCGAAACAACGAAGAACGAACCAGGGTCAGGCTACCCCCCCACCCTGAATGCATCTTTCCTTTCATCTTGAAAACAAAAAACTTCTTCACTTCTAGTGCATGTCAAGTCGTCAACACTAAACACAACACACGCTGGATGACTGTTGACTGATGACTGACTGACTGAGTTACTGAAAGTGATATACCCAGCGGGCAGAGGCATCTCGCAGAATTGAGTTCAGACAGCTCACCTGGTTATTGTTCCAAGTTCCATTTGCCTACCGACACAAGAGATTTATGCCGAAGCTGTGCGCGGATTCAATACGTGTCGTCGGAAAAATTCAACAACAAGAAAGTTCCATTCCGCCTATTTGTCACTGGGTTAAATTTAGAAAAACCGCTAATTTGTTGTTGTTATTGCGAAAAGAGTGATTTTCCAAGTGGCGCGCCGTAAGAGGTTGGACATCCGTTGGTATATTTTCCATTTCACTCCGCAAATTCCTGTCACAAATAAAAAAAATGAATTCACAAACAAACAATGGAACAAGAAGTGCACGAGGTCATAGGCATTTGGAACTACATACCACTAAACATTTCCGAGTATCAACCGAAAAACGAGGACTGCCATAAGGACTGCAAAGCGCCCTTTTTTCCTCTACGAGAGTATCCGCCATAACTCAGAGCCATTGGCAATTTTGTGTTTTTGTCAGCATGAAAATGGCAGCTTGCCAATAAATAAGTGGACACAAAACACGTGTTGACATCAACGCTCGGCGAGGGGGGGTAGCACAGTAAAAAGCCTTTCGCTGTGCCGCGGAATTTATCGGAAAGATGTTGTTTTCGGTTTTTTGGTAAAATTCCTCTTTTTTTCAATAAGGGTGGTGTTTTTTTTTGGGTCAGCGCTTACTTTGTGGGATAACCTCTGACGTTGCCATACAGAGCTGAGTCATATTTTTCAGTCTTTTTATACACTCAAGGGTGCAGGGTTAAAATTAATATTTAGGGTAGTGTGGTGATATGGTGTGCGGCGACACGTCAAGGTGGATGCGAAGGTAGCGTGTACGGTCAAAGGCAGGAGTGTTGGACGAATGTTTTGGCAATTTAAAATATAGACGATAAAACATGAATTATGTGACGAAGATCTCAATATTATTGCAAATAAGGAGGAGAGTATCATGAGTTTAGTCTTTAGTCGCCTTTTACGCCCAGTGAAGTATGGGCAAGTTAAGTACAAATGCTGAGCTATAAACTGTCAGATGGGTTATATGTGGATTAAATATGACGCAGTTTTATTGAGTGGGGTTATTTTGTAACCTTCTAAACTTTCATCTGGCCAAGAAAATTGCGCATCTGTTAAGATAAAAGCGACACGCGAACCCTTTCCATGCGGACATTTCATCCACAGACGAGTGGGCACCCAAAATATTTAGAGCCAGAGGGCAGTGGCTTAGAGTTAGTGTGTTGGACAACTAAGCGAGGGGTCCCTGGTTCGAATCCCGAAAGAACCAAATTACATCTTAAGGTTTTTTTTCCACTGCGCCACCTCTCGCGAACGTCTGACACACATCCGAGAGTAAAACTGTCATGAAAGAGCTTCTCAATTGGCCGTTTGGACTCGGCGTAAAATTATAGATCCCTTCCATTCGTCCCAAAAATTGAAAACTCACACAAAACGAATGGTTGTGAGAAGCTAGGCCTTGGGTTCCACATACCTGACGCGCCAAAATATTTATTTATTTATAGAAGTTTTCGTTAAAAGCCTACAACAACCGGTAACTCGTTCGTTTAGATAACATTTTTGACGTAAGACGTATGACTATAACGTAACCGTGGATGAGTTGTCTCTGAATGAAAGGCCAGTTAAAATTCGTGCCAATCAATTGTAGTTCATCCACAATGCATTTTACTGTTCTTTGCCACAACTGTCATCTAGACCTAGAGACACTATAAATTTTCAACAACCGACTATTACTCATACAAGCTTTTAGGAACTATTAGTCAACGACTGAGTGTGGAACAAACAAACAAAAAACCGAAATCAGCGGCGTGAATCCATAGAACATAATTATTATCATCAAATTCAAACCACATCCGACTTCACCTTCAACCACGTTGTGTTACTGATGACAGTCATTCCCAATTTATTCGCATACGACACTGAAGAACACGTAAACAACTACAGAATAATTTTATTATTATCTTGTGACTATTTTTTCTTTTATTGTGTTCGCATTTCATTCATATTTATTGTTTGTTTTATGACTGCTGCGAAAAAATATGGATCTCTTGAATTACGAACGAACGAAATTAAGAACGATTGTGTCGCGCAATGTATTTATTAATTTTTTAATTCGTCTGGTTGTTAAAACGTCAGAAAACGTACCTATAAAAATGTCGTCTACTAAAAAAGCACATCATGTTTTAGATGTTCGCCGTTTTAAAGCGAAATAAATTCAAATTTGACCCTAGTCCCGTTTCGTTTTAACCTTCGGAAGACTTTTTAATCTGTTTATCTTCACGCATTCGTTTTACTTTTACACAATTTTTTAACCAGCATTTGAAACTGCTTGCATTATATTAATACGTAAACATCAAAAGTTTTCGTACACTTTTGAAGTATTTATCATGAAATGAGGAGAATGAAACTTATATCATTCGAAAGGTACTGTGCCAGAGATGTGCAGAAACAAAAAATCGTAGGTATATGTCGCCATTAAGACTGGTAAAATGAAGTTAAGAATTTCCTATACAAAATACTAAGCCATTCAATTTGTCGCCGTCATGTTTCCATAGTAACAAATTTAATCATCTTAGACAAAACAAAATTGACAGACAAAATTGGTCGAATTTCGACCACGGGCGGTACTATAAAGAAAAAGTGCTAACACTTGGGAACTGATCAAAACTTGGGGTAGTTCCGAGTACTTAAATAGAGCTGAATTGAAAATGTTCGCTGTTTATGTCTGTCGATCTGGATTCATGTTTATTTGGGGATGTAAATAAACAGCGCGATTTCGCAGTAATTAGCTGAACGATGCTGAACAATAAGCGAATCAGCAACTACGGCTGTCAAAAAGTGTTCTGGAAGTGCGCCTAAGAAGATGATTGTATCAACAAAAATTGCAAATAAATTAGGTCAAAGGCAAGTGCAAACGAATTGTTTAGAAGAAGTTCTCTGTTATTATTTATATATGTTTTTCTTTTAAAAAAACCTGTTTACCTTAAAAAAAATACTCATGCATGCAAGAGATCCGGTATACACCATCATAAAGTCCATTTGTAATTAGCTGGTAGCGAAAAGCAGAAGTTCTCATTAAATGCACACATGTTTTTGTTTTTGTTTCTTTTCTGTGCAATTATGTTTATTTTTTTTGTAAGCAAACTCTTACCACAAATTAAAAACAAAAATGGAAAGTGAGTAAAACGCAGTAAAGGATTTATTCACCCACAACTTTGACGTCTCTATAAACACACACAGTTGGATATTATTAATTAATTGAAATAATTGGTGCAGAGTTTGAAAAGTAATCGATTTTCTTTTGTTGAAATTGGGGTCGTGTGCCTGGCCAATGTCCGTATGTCCAAGAACGCGATGACTAACAGCAGCTATACAAAAGTTCAAAGACTATAACAACTCCAACCGCAGGACTTGAGGCTATCCTCAATCTGCTTCCGCTAGACATCTTTATTCAATCATCAGCCGCCATTAGTGCCATGAGAATCAGCCAATAAGTAAACTGGAAACCGAATGCAATGGGTCACTCGTCGATCCTACAGAAATACTTTGGTTGTGTACCTATCACGGACTACATCAGACCATACTTAGAATTTACAAGACCTTTCTCGAGCACCTATCCCAGTAGGGAGGAATGGAGAGACGGACTCATATTTAACACGCAATCCATAGCAGTGTTTACAGACGGATCTGAAACGGATACCGGGGTGGGATCAGGCGTCTTCTCCGAAACGCTGGGCTTACCAATCAATCGGTACGCCTTCCCGACCACAGTAGTGTCTTTAAAAGCAGAGGTCCTGGTAGTGACAACAGAAGTCCGTGAGTCTGTGGTAAGGGCAATACCACCTAAAGCAATAAGATCCTTAACTTCACCAGAAAATAAATCCAAGCTTGTAAAATGCTGTCGCGAAGAACTCAAGGTTGTTGGCACTCAGCACAACGTATCGCTCTGCTGGGTCACGGGACATGAAGGCATTCAAGGCAACGAGAAAGCGGGCGAATTAGCGAGACTAAGTTCGACAGCTGTTTCAGAACTAGCTGATCCTTCTGTGAATATCCCGTCTTGTACACTCAAGCTTGAAGCAGGGAGAAAAACCACAAGAGAGGCGAACGTTATATGGACTGCACCCGAAACTTGCCGTACCACAAAAACGCTATGGCCGACCGTCAATGAAGCCAGAACCGAGGAAGCTCTGGAGGACACTACCCACTTCTTATGCCACTGTCCAAGTCTACAGCACACTAGGCGCAGATTCCTAGGGAGACACTTCTTCCGAGACCTAGACGAACTTTCCAGCGCACCAATCGACAAGATAATGGGATTCATCAAATGCACAGGATGGTTTGTATATAACAGCACAGGGTCATAATGGGTAAGGGATAACCTCTTTTCCCAACGGGCATTACAATGGGTCAGCATTGACCTGAGTATTTCCAGCCAGCCCACTAACCTAACCTAACCTAAGAGCAGCTATAACTATTCAGCCGATTTAAAGAGATGCTTTAGTTATTTTAAAAGAAGAAACAACTCCTGTCCTTCCTTCTCCAAAGAACACATCTGCAAAGTGGTGTGTTGAACGTACAAAATTGACACATTAAATATGCGACGGAAAGCATTTCAAAATTAGCGATAAACTTGCCGACTCGCTACGAAAACGCCCATCGTTGCTTAATTAAAAGCGTTGATGGTGTTAATGGTAACGCCACGTTTGATTGCATTGCGTGAAATATGAACGCCACTCATTTATGAAGAAATCAAATTTTATTTCCGATGCCTCTGACATTGATCGTAAAATGTCGTAGACAAAAATAAAATAGTATTATTTTTAATGTAGCGGAATTTCTTCATGAACTTTTGGTTTTATTGCAACAACAAATCGGGGAAATAAGTAGATTTGTTTCAACACTGTCATTATTGGGTAGTAAAATCCGCCCAGTGATTTTGACACCATTTTCTAAAATGTAAAGAAATGAAAAGAAACAGCACGGGGTTGGCGCTCATAATTTACCACATCCATCCAAGTAATCCGGATGGATAATACAAATTAGACACTTTTATGACAGATGGATAATAATACAGTCGAGGGCAGGTAGTGTCACATCAGAGAAGCAATAAATTGATGTGATTTTAAGCGAGTAATAGTCGGGAAAAGAAGAATGGGATTATTTAAAGCAGAAGAAACGTACTGGAATTTATCTCGCGCAAGAATATGACATCTAAGTTCATTTCGATGCCGTATTTAACACCTCCTAATTACTGCTTAATGTCGCATACAAGATCCTATCCAACGTACTGTCTGAACGCCTAAAACCGTTCTGCAACTAATCGGCACGTACCAGTGTGGCTTCCGGCCCGGCAGATCGACTATAGACCAAATATTTACACTGAGGCAAATCCTGGAAAAGACCAACGAATTTCAAGTCGAAACTCACCACCTATTCACCGACCTATTCGGCAAGGAGACGCGCTATCATGCGACTTCTTCAATCTCGTACTGGAGCAGATAGTGCGCAGGGCAGCTGTCAACACGGAAGGCACTTTCTTCAACAGGTCCGTCCAGCTGCTGGGCTATGCGGACGATATTGACATCATCGATCGCTCCCAGCTTGCCTTGAAAGAAGCGTTTACGGCGATTGAAAAACAGGCGAAATCCGTTGGCCTTGATGTAAATGAGGGCAAGACCAAGTACATGCTATCAACAAACAAACAAACAAGCAACTGTCCACCGCCTAGGACAAAACGTCACTGTTGATATAGCAAAAATTTCGAAGTAGTTAAGGAGTTCACCTACCTCGGAGTAAACATAAACTCCACGAATGACACGAACCCTAGAAAACCGCTGCTACTTCGGTTTGGCAAAACAACTGGGTTCAAAACTCCTAACTCGAAGGACGAAATGTGTGCTCTACAAGACCATTATCAGTCCTGCTTTATGGCCCCGAGTGCTGGACCATAGTATTTTTGGTCCTGTGTGCGAGGAGGGCGAATGGAGGAGAAGATACAACCGCGAACTCTATGAGCTGTACCAAGATGTGGATGTAGTCCAAAAAGGAAAAACACGTCGGCGAATGGACAAAAATGCTCGGCTAAGAGGATCTTAGAATCCCAGCCCTCAGGTTCGAGAAGCCAAGGAAGACCGAACCTCCGTTTCAAGAACCAAGCCATCGCAAATGCCAGAGCGCTTGGTCTGGACAATTGGAAGCAACGTACCTGGGATCGTAGAGGATGGAAGGCTGCAATGTCTCAGGCAGAGACTCTTCACGGGTCGGGAGCCCGATAAGTAATTATGTTAGTTACCACGTTATCATGCCTATCCAGCGATATAATAGTTTAAGGGAGCCTGTACTTGAAAAACCGTATTTTTAAAAGAAAAGCATTCAAAAATAAATATAACTGAAACAAATCTGTGCTTCTCTTTTAAATTCGAATCCAATGCTGAATCGCAAATTGACAGGAGCTGCTGCTTTCAATCAACAAATGCCGTGTTATTTTGTAAACACGTTACCAACCGCAGTTTCCAATTATGTAGATGGTACAAAGCGATTCAGATTTCCCATTTTACACCCACTGTCTGAAAACATTCAAATGTCTTTGAAAGCAGGGAAGATCCCTGTACTGTTTCACAGATGATTGACCACATTCCGACATCTGTTGACTGTTGCTCTCTCGAGTAAGCGTCTCGCCTTCACAATTTTAATTGCAATCATTTCAAAATCTTTCCCAACCAACCGCTGAGAGATAAATATTCCATTAACTATGAAAAGGAAAACGTTTTTTTTTCTCATTTCTAAAAATCACATAAATGTTTCTCCACACTGTGCGAATAATGAGTGATCGAAGTCTCGTATCTCTCGGCTAATGGTTTTGTTCATTTATTTGCGTGGCAACACCCCCTGCTGCCACCTTTCCACCCACTCGCACTCGGCTATGCGATAATTTTCTTCATTTATAATTAGACGGGCGAATAGCTTCAGTTTTTTTCTTGCTGCCCAATCCAGAATCCAGAAATAAACACTTTCGGTTAATTGTTTATGCAGAGCGCGCAAAAATGTCCAGATCATTCGATGGGGAATTAGTCTTCTCATAAACAAAACAATTTTTATTTTTAATAGTTTCGTCTCCAATCTGTTTTCGATAAGAATTCACGCAATTTTCGCTCGGCCTTTTGTTTTTATGAATGACCCATAGACTTGCCATTGGCAAGTGTCCATGTGGCGAAGATATTCAATGTTGTTTTATACAAAAGTATTTTTATTGTTTGTTATAGAAACGGCGCGTCCAGAGAAGGAGGACGAATTTGCTTGGAAGGGAGCATGGATCAACCGCTAATTGTTCAAGCTGAATACTCATTCAAAGGAGGAAACAATGACGAGCTGTGCTTCAAAAAGGGGGACCTTATCACAGTCACACAGCGCGAGGAGGGCGGCTGGTGGGAGGGAACCCTAAACGATAAGACTGGCTGGTTTCCCAGCAACTATGTTAATGAATATAAGGCACCATTACCACCGTCCGATGCGATACGTCCGCCTGAGGAGATACAGGAATATCGTTCGGTTGTATTAAAGGACCTGCTGGACAGTGAGAAGGCGCACGTGGCAGAAATACAAGGGCTGTTGGAAAATTTTCTTGAACCGCTGCAAACCACACAAATGTAAGTACCGCACATGACTTACCCGGTTCTTTTATTTGACTTCTTTTCCTTTTTAGATTAACAAACGATGAATATGCTCAATTGATGTGCAATTTTGTTGAGGTTGTGAGGACACACGACGAGTTGTTGAATAACTTGGAGGAGTGCAACGATCGTGTGGGTAAACTGTTTCTGACGAAGGCTCCCATCATGAAATCAGTTCATCAGGCGTATTGTGCCGCTCACCCAAGAGCCATTGTTATTCTGGATAAGCACAAGTGAGTACTGAGAAGGATCATTTAAATTGAGATGTTTATGGGTTTCTTTCAGAGATGACTTGGAAAAGTATATGGAGCGTCAGGGAGCAGCTTCGCCAGGCTTGCTGGTGTTGACGACAGGTCTTTCAAAACCGTTTCGGCGATTGGATAAATACTCGGCTATGCTGCAAGAGTTGGAGCGGCATATGGAGAGCAGTCACCCCGATCGTGGGGACACGCAGCGAAGTGTAGCTGTGTATAAGGACATTGCTGTAAGAAGAGTTGTTTAATTCGTTGGAATGTTGATTGACTGTAGGATATTTGTAGGCGACATGCTCGGCGACAAGGCGGCAGAAGGAACTAGAACTCCAGGTGCTAACAGGTCCGGTACGCGGCTGGCAGGGACAGGAGTTGAGTACCATGGGTAAGTTCAAAACGTGCAGAATCATCATTACACCTGGAATTCAATAATATTCCCTTCCTCTTTTAGGTGACATCATCCACATGGGTAGTGTAGCAGTTGGCGCCGACCACCGAGATCGTTACTTTGTCCTTTTCCCCCAAACTCTTCTCATTCTCAGTGTTAGCCAACGAATGAGTGCCTTCATATATGAGGTACTTCCATCGGTTTTGCGATTACAAACTTTGATTGAACTGTAATCCTTTTTCAGGGTAAACTTCCCCTCACGGGCATCATTGTGAATCGCCTTGAAGACAGTGAAACATTTAAAAATGCCTTCGAAATAAGCGGTCCGCTTATCGAACGTATTGTTGCCGTCTGCCAGGGACCCAATGAAGCCAACAGATGGGTTGATCTACTCAAAGCAGCGAATCCCACCATGCCAATTAGCATTAAGCGAAACATGAGCAATTCATCGATGAATGTTCCACAACTTCCGTCGCACGTAAGTACCAACAAGCA
This sequence comes from Cheilosia pagana, assembly GCA_936431705.1. Taxonomy (NCBI): domain Eukaryota; kingdom Metazoa; phylum Arthropoda; class Insecta; order Diptera; family Syrphidae; genus Cheilosia; species Cheilosia pagana. Next base: position 49,846,283 of record OW386170.1, on the reverse strand, counting down.
TACCGATACGCCACTCTAATTTATACATTCGTTTTCGAATTAATACATTTCTCTATCTGTGCGTCTAAATAGTCACCTCCTTATGTCCTTGATACACGCGGCTACTGCGCCCGTTTCTCACTCTGTGCATACCAAATCGATGCGCCAAATTTTCGTGTAACACTTCCACCAACAAATTATCCACCAACTGCGCCGTATACTAATCTAAGTGCACATTTTTGCCAACTCGTGAAACAGGGCTATCTACGGCGATCATTTGTGAGGATTTTACTCTACCCAGAGGCGAGACAGAGTGTGGATCTGAGATTGATTCCGCTGAGGCGAAAACACATGTCGACGTTGAATATTTACGGTAGAAGTGATGCAACGCTATCGCGGCAGGATGCCTTCGAGTTGCCAACAGATTCGGAGAGTGAAAGAGGCTCATGTGACAGCAGTCCCTTCGAGTACATAAAGTTCTACGCCAACAAGAGGGACTCATTTGGGGCAACCAACACTTTCATTGATCATGGATCAGAGACGGCAAATTCGAACAAGCCATCCAAGCGTCATTGCTCCACGCTGAACTTAATCAATCTTAGCTCTGTTGAGGTTGAAGCTGGACAGAAGGATTCATTGATTCTTGGTTCGAAGGCGGTGAGAGTCTTGGACAGAATGTCGTCGGCCAAAAGTGCCGTCATTCACACGTCCAGCGCTCACCTGAACTTGGGTCCAATAAAGCATCAGATCTCGGAAGCCTCTGAGATGTCAGGATTTGACTGTCGCGTTGGGGGTAACTATGTAGCCTGCGAAGACCTGCCAAACATGGACGATGGGGTTAAAATTAATTGCAACAACCCCGTTCAGCAAATGATGCCAAGCTCTCCGACCGAGCGACACAGCATGCCGAATATGTTCGTAGGAAACCGTTTCAATAGGTCCGATATGACGGAAGTGTATGTGCCGACGTGGGAAGTTCATCAGCAAAGTCTAGACCGCCAGGATACGCTACCGCTGAGTGGTGAGAGCCAGCACAGCATACTGGGCGAGGATGAAGACATCTCTGTAGCGACACATTCCAGTTCATTGGATCTCCCAGCGATTATGCCAGCTCCCGATAGTATTACAGCGGAACTTCTCTATAACCTAGACGGTGGCCTGCAACCAGCGGAAGAGCTGAGACTAAGCCTCGCTCGAGAAGCTGCTCCCTTCAAAAAACATTCTCTCAACTCTGACAAAAAGATCTCCGCACCAAAAGAGCCGTCTTCGTCGAATGCCAAACCTCCCCGGTCGAATTCGATTCGGCGGTGTATTAGCTATCAGTTTGTTCAAATGGGTGCCAATCGACAAAACTTCTCAGAATCTCCTAGGAAATCTCCTCCACCGAGGCAAACGAAAACCACTTCAACAGGCGGCAAATGCAAATGCTGCGAAAGTTCGCAGTGCCCCAGTCCGCGATCCAGCGATTCTGGCATGGCCGGTAGTTGTACAATTTCCTCCCCAGATCCACCACATAACAACCCTGAAGAGTACTACCCGTACGAAGGAGCACATGCAGATGAATCAGCCCTAAGGCCCTCCAAATCCAGTGGGGATCTGACACGGTTCGATGTCTGCGGTATGTTCCGCAATAGATTCCTAACTCAGGACGAGGATGATGGAGATGACCATAAAAACGAAGAGGGTACCGGTGAACAGCAACCCGCGGTGCAAATCAATACCAAAAGCATTTTCATTGGCAGAAGACCAATCTTCGAATCCTTTCCCCCCGGCAACGGGTGCAATGAAGACGGTGCCACCGACGAGGACAACGTTGGCATGTTCCGGAGCGGAATGTATGCACACTGGTGGAAAAAAGAGAAACTCCCCAACGCAGTGGTCAGAGGAATTGTGTACGCACACAGTAAAGAAAGTAGAAGCAACGATTCCCAAGGCAGCTGTTGTACATGCAGTTATGGAACAGGAACAGGATACTGTTCCAGTTGCCAAGAATATCCAACTACTACGACGGCAACGAATACAACAACTTCATCGTCGTCGTTGTCACTGTCGACGTCTGGTTGTCCGCTCTGCAACGGTGGTGGCGGTGGTGCAACCGAAGGCAATGGCGGCAGTTCGGGCTCAGGCAAGCGAAAGTGTGCACGTTTTTTTTTTTTTTTTTTTGGTTTAAAAAAGATTTTTGTTTTGTTTAGATCATCACAGCAAAAGTTGGGTGGTTTGCTTGTTCAATGGCTCTTTACTGCGGCAATTTGTTCGTTGCGAGTTTCGTTTCGAAATACACAGTCACTCGACTTTACTGATTCTTACTTTGTCCAGTGTCCAGACGAAATTGGGTTGAGATGGAGAGTTTTGGAAAGGAACTACACTGGGTTTCAAGGTTGTCATTTTTGGGACAGAGTTTGTTATTCCCGGCTTTCCCACGGTAACGATTCGTCATAGTAAACGCTGCCTCCTTTTGCGGCTCCAAAGTACACAACTAACACACATTAAATTGTATATGGTTGTTGTGAAATGATAAAACTCCTTTGCCTCTTGGCATCCTCCTCATAAATGCAACAAGAACGCACGACAAATGCTCGTTCTTAACACAAAACACTGCTGAATTGTAAAGAAAAGTCGATAGCCACTAGCTTTTTGGAGTTGTTCTCTTTTCTTTGCTCTGCTTGAACTGAGTCTGACTGACCATCAGCCATCTTATAGCACAGAAGAGCCTTTGGCAAACAAACCACTCAACAAATTCTTACTCCGTTACTAAATCTTGTGTTGTGTTTTAATTTTTTTTGTATTTGTTTTGTTTTTATAAAGCTTCTTAGCCGCACAATTGCGAATTGGATCGTAACGAAAAGCTAAACCACTGCTCCATTTCGCAGATGGCCTCTTAGCTGCCTATCTATATACATCATCATCTTCTCGAATCAAGTCTTGACAAATCAATTGAACAAAATCAAAATCAAAACTTAACCAAACGCATTCTTTCATCGCATTGCCTGAGCCCTTCTTTAATCCAATTATGTTTATCATTTATATTTTAAGTTACATTTAATTGATTCTGTTTTGTTTGTTGTCCTCTCTGGATGCTCCGATCAAACAAAAAGCCACACACAGTAAAATGCACACACAATTCATTTTCTCAACTAACACCATGAATCTAAATTAGAGTTTTCTTTCGTCCAGCTGCAAATGCAAAGCCTGATGCAATTAGGATTAATTACAATATAAATTGTTGATGAGAATTTTGGAATATTAATTTTGTGTTTGTTTGTTTTTTTGTAGATGTCACCGCCAGCAAGTCTGGGCTACAGTCATGCGAATCATCGATCAACGCCCCCAATACATCAACAGTCACAACACAAACGGAGCCTGTCATTCAACCATCATCTCAGCTACAATCAATATCACACACAGCATCCACCACATCATCAGCATCAACTACCACCACTAAGTCAACAAAATCATCTTCTGGGCCCAGGCCACAAATCAAATTTAGTCCAGACATCGAACAGTATTTCCAAGATGACAAATACGGTCGGAATGGGGGCGGCAGCGGCGGCGGCGGGAGTGGCAACAGTCCCAGTGGCAAATCATCAGGGAATGGTGCCAAGCGGAAGGATCGGAAGCATAAAAGGTGAGTGGTGTAAACACGTGTATTGGCAAAAAATAAACTAAATATCAATTTGACACTTGAGGTGAAGCGACCAACGAAATTGTTTCACCACAAATGACGTGGCATAACTGAGTCAGCCACTCTTCTATTTTAGAACACGCGTTTCTAATAGGAAAGGGATTGGTATTCATAGCATTTCGTTCTAAAATGGCCCTATTTAACACCTGTTTCATTAACAAACAATTTTTATTTATTTATAACCAACTACTGCATTTCCATTTTGTTTCGCAGCTAACTGGAGTATAACAAACCTTCGACCGGCGCCGCCACTTCGGCCAAATTTGTTAAATTGTCAGACTACAACTGGCGGTAGCTCGAACGCGTTATCCAGCTACTGTAACAGTCGTAAAAATCAACCAAATTTTGAGGAGGATGCACTTGTGTTGCGTGTCATTGAAGCCTACTGCGCTGCCTACCAGAACAACGCCAGGAATACCATTCATTCAGGTAAATGCTCTTCTAAATCATTATCGCCACCATTGCGTTTTTTTCTCTCTCGTTTTTGAGTTTGTTGTGGTCCATTCATTTGTTTTTTTGAAATAATCGATTGGGTTGCGCTGAATTACTTGCATCCGTAAGATTAGTTGGTAATGAAATTAATAATTGGTTAACTTGAGAGAGTTGGACACCATTCTGTTCGCTCTTTGTATGAATTTGGAAAAGAAACAAAAAACTACTAAAGCTACACATATAGCGAAGCCTCTAATATAAGTTTATATTTACTTTTTATTTGCCACAACTAAAACAATTAATTTTTGTTAATTTTATTAATAATTTATGAAATATAAAAGAAATCTCCTTCAGCTGATTAATATTAATATTTAGATATATTTAATTTTTTCTGTAAAAGAGAAGAGTTATGATTATTTTTGTTTTATGATACTCTTGGAACATCCACAACAACATGTCATCGCATCAACACATATACAGAAACACGTAAATAAACAAAAAACACATCATGCTTCATCTTCATTTATAACTATCTATACCTTTGGTCCTTTGTTTTGTGGAGTGTTTTGAATTTTGTTCCCATTTTGAACACATCACATCGTGGTTTGCCCAGACCACCCTTCCCTCCATGTCAGCAACGTATAACCGCGTAAAAGTGTCTCATCCCATCCCACTCGCGTAACACGAACAAATTAAACCAAAGAATTGTCGTTGTCTTGTGTTATGTCCTAGTTCTCTTGCTCTCTTCTTCTTTCTCCTTTTTTTCTTGTCTGTTTTTTTCTATTTCATTCTTACATACTATAGCCCTACAACCCTGGACACCGTGTCTGCCCATACGGGGAGGAAAATTGAAAACGAGTAAACCATTTTCCACCTCCAACCCGCAGTTGCCGTTCCTCTGCAATAGTGGTGGCGCCCCCTATGCCAATTCAGCCGCCCAGGCTCAACAGAACTCCACCAACAGTCTGAACTCGTCGTACATTTGGCGTGAGGCCAGTCCAAACAATTTCAATATGTACTCGACATCGGTGTCCTCATTGAATACAGCCTACCGGTACTCGCTGAGTGGTGCTTGCGGAGCAAATCAAAATAGCACACCATCTGCGGCTGAATATCGTGCGATGTCCGAAGAGCGGGCTACACGAAAATCGCTAAATAGGTTCAAAACCGGTTCGGGATACGACAATATATTCATGACACCGCTGCTACCTCGTAAGAATAAGCAACAAATGAAGAATTTCAAAAATGCCTATCAAACGCACCAACGAACTCCGCCACCGCTGAGTCGAAACCATTCGGCCGAGGAGCAACAGGCGGAAAAATATCCCTCACCCGGACTATACGATCGCAGGCTGAATCGGTCGTTTGAAACACCACAGCAGGGCTATATGAAGCAATCGACATTGCGTAGGAGTACACCCCAACTGGCTGGGGACGATGGGGCAGCCGACACGGACAGCCAAAGGCATTCAGCAACTTGGTGTTGTGGAAATTTCGTTATGAAACAGTGGCGGAAGATAAACAATTATTGATTTCCAAAGAAAATTGTATAAAGCGCGTGTGTTTTGCATATTTTACTTTAGTCAGTCGTTGATAAGAATTCGATCAAAACCTTTATCAACTGATAACATTGGTTGTATTTGTTTTTTTTTACATTTGGATACAAAGTTTGGTAAACTATTGTTTAACAGACGCGAAATTTTTCTACACAAACCCTCGTTAATTCAGCAATTCTGAATAGAGTTATTTTCTTTTATTTTCCGTGTATAGATTAGTTTAGTCGTGTACTTATTTATATAACTAAAGTATTCGTATTTATAATTCCTATCTATTCAGCCGAGCTGAATGTAAATTTTATACAAACAAATTAAATGGCATACGTTTTGTCCTAAAACTCGTAACTCATTCATTACTTTAAACTTTTTCATGCGATAATATTTAATGTACGTACTTTACAACTAATAAACACAATGTGCTGTTTCTTCATAATAATCCTGTGATGTTTAAATCAAATTTAGAGAACAAATGAAAACAAAATTCAGAACTAGAAACTAGAATTTTAAATTCGCTCATTAGCCTATATGAAACTATATAGATTATCATATACGTACGAACAAAAATATTCACAGACACAACGTTTTTTAGGGAAACACGAATTTTACAAGTTGAAATAAATTTGATAATAAATAGATGTTTAAAATCAATATAAGTAAAAACAAAACGCTTTTTTGGCTATTTATATAAAAAGAAAAAAATTGTCCATTTTGTGTTTAGCTGTCATTTTTTTACAGAGTGAAAAACTGTTGCTTATTTATATTTAATCTGTGTTTTTTTCTAAACTATATATTGCTGCACAAAACCTTAATAAATTCTTAGTGCTAATTTTAAATATAAAAAAATATAAATCAACCGTGCAACTCATCATAAAATGAATGGTTTTTTAAACACAGATGCCATATAATATTTAAGAAAATGAAACTGCATATAATCGTGTAAGAATATGAAATAAATAAAACATATTTATAAATTAACGTTTAAGTGTAACATTTTGTGTATGTTGTTAATTTAATTTTTATTTTATTTTATTTTTTTTAATGAGAGCAATTTTTAGTTAATTTTTTCCGTTGTCTCATCACTTTAAATCAGCTGAATTTTTATGTCCAGGCAATTTATTTATTTATTTTTTGCTAAAATTCACTCCATTTATATTTTTTTAATTGTAAATTGTTTTAGTTGTATACAATAACTACTGAGGAGAAAAAGAAACTTGGCTTGGCTTAGCTGAAAAACATTTATTTTTGCATCTTGATGTTGATATTGTAGTTTAGAAGAAAACGAATGCAGTAGCGTGTGCTTTTGAAGTGTTATAGTTGAAGGCGAGATGGCGCTTTTGCCTTGATTAAGTTTATGCCGATGGAAGCAATAAAAATAGCTTGATTTTATTACGATAGGTATTCCCTCGTTATGGTGATTACTTCTAGAACTGTGACATCTATCGGTATACCAAATAAGCTATATATTTGTTTTGCTAAGACTGCAGTTATAGCGACACGAAAAACCAAACCGTAAATATTTTCTTTTGCTTTTTTTAACCACTTAAACTTAATTGTTGAACTCAATCTTGGTCTTAAAATGTTGCTTAGGAATTGTAAAGTTAGTTTATCAAAAAAAAGTAAGTATATTATCTTCAATTTTTCTAGAAAAAGAATTAATTTGTTTTTCTGAACGAAAAAAAATGTACGTACAGAAAAAATAAATGCTTTTTTTTCGAAAATTTCAAGATAATTTGCTAATTTTTTTGATAAACTAACTTTATAATTCATAAGCAACATTTTAAGACCAAGATTGAGTTCAAGCATTAACGTTAAGTGGTCCAAAAAAGCAAAGGAACATTTTTTCGGTTCCTTCTTAAGTATCGCTATAACTGGCCCCTAATACTTTCGTTTCAACGCCTGGTGGTGACATATCCATATAAAACCATAAATCTACACAAAGAATATGTAACAATTGCTTGATTTGTCACATCCTAACAGTTCGAAACAGTCAAATCTCAAAAAAGGCAGTAGAACAAAGCTCCCAAGGAGGTTTATTTTTATTACTTTTTTAATGCTACCGAGATAACTATCCTTAATCACGCGTTTTAAATCAAAGGACCAGGTTTAACAACTCACAGTGGAGAGATTTTCGTACAAAATTATCTATTGTGACCTACAAAACATTGAAGACCAATTTTTAAGCCGATATGTTTGTAGTCAGATCACCACCATTAACTCTTTTCAACGAGGAAGAGTTTAGTGCTGAAAATCGTCTTAAATATTGCATGAATTGTTAGTAATTCTATATAAAATTTGCAAACTATCATTCTTCTTATGCGTGCCGGGGTTTACCGAGCTATTTATTCGCTTTGCATGTCAAGAAATAAGGATGGACTTACGTTAATATGAAAGCAGTTTGTGGTAGTTGAATAAGTAAAAGCGCCATCTTTCCGTAGTGCATAGTTTTATAATAATTTGTTTGCTTATTTGTAATTTTTGTTCTCTTCTCTATCGTTCTTAATCTTTTCCATTCGCCGAACAAACAAAAAATTATTATAACTTCTCACACAAAAAAAAAAAAACCAAAAAAAAAAAACATCCGAAAACCACACTTACAGGTTTAGAGAATGAGGATATGACACCCACGTTACGCCAACTTTGGACAGCCATTAAGCAAATGCAACAGGACATGGCTCAGATGAAACTCCAGATGAATGAGGAACGAGCACTCCGGGGCAGTTTGCAGCAGCTTCTGATGAATCATTTGGAAGCAACTGGAACGACAAGTTCCAAGTGTTGATCTATTGTTTTAATTTAATCTTCTACTCTCCTACTTGTGTATTTATATTATCTAGAACTTATATGTGTGTGTGTTGCTGTGCTTATAGCAATTTTAGTATATCTATCTGTCTATCTCACTTCTATTTACTTGTAAATGTATACATCTTTTCAAAACAAAAACCAACCACAAAAAGCTATGTGAACAAATCTAGAAAACGTTAGATATATTATCTTTGAATGATTAAGAAAATAGTTAAATTCAGCTATTGTAGAGCGATTCTTATTTTTTGTTTTTAATTGTTATATTATTAATTATTAATTTTTGTTCGTTTTGACCACACAACATATTATTATACCAAAAATTGTCGACAATACTTCATGTTTAAGTTTTCTGTGCTGAAAAGAAGCGAATTATACAAAAAAAGAAAGAAAAAAACAACACAAATTCCACTGAGATATCCTATGCAACGAGAGACTTTTATTTTTATTTTGTTTTTTGTTTAATTTAGTATATGCGCAATAATGATGTAGTGAATACAATAAACACTGTACTAGTTTTAGTTCTCGACAAATAAATGAAAAATCTTGAAATAGCCATATTAATCGTTAATGTTAATGTAACTCAAGTATTTTTATGTTTTAACAAACAAACACACATGTGTTATGTGTAATGTATATTTTTTAAAGTTTACACTTACCACAAGAAATTTTAAAATAAAATTCGATATTTTATACATGTAAATGTAAACATATTCTTTTTGCTGTTTGTTTCCCCAACCACACCCTGCACACCGCCACACTAGGAGTAGGAAGTCTTGTTGATCACACTCACTCGTAGAACATGATCCGAAACCTAATTAAAACGGTTCTCTTCATCTAGCTGGTCTTTGAAAACAGATAAAAGATACAACAGCCAAAGAACAGGTCGCTTCATTATCCGCAAAGCGGATGGGTGCCCAATTCTATGCGACTGCGCGACCGTGACAAAGTGACACTTGTTTTCAGGCTCGTACCAAGGTGATCAAACAACATTGATAAAGTGTACAGTGCGCGCGGCAGCGCGGAGATCTTTTCACACGCATGTGGATGGTGCGTAACCGCACCGCATTTGTATACATCTACTTGATTGCGGACAGGTGCATATAGTGGACATGGACACTCTGCCACGGACTGTGGCTCCAAGTTTGGGTTACACAATTCCATATATAGGTTGACGACGCATACCGCAAAATCATGCACGATTCTTGGTCACATTGCCGGCGTATAGGATGTTTTTGGCTTCACCTGCATTAGGAATGAATTTTCTCCTATTGTACTGTGGGGAGAGCTGATTTTTCAGTCAGATGCATGTACGATGCAAGGCGGAATCGAATTTTCCGCGTTCTTATCTCCATATGGGGGGGATGACATTGTTTTGGGGACAAAAGGTTGGGCTCTGACTATCGGAAATAGGTAACGACGCAGACGAAGCGAAGCACGGCAGTGCAGATGGGTGAGCTCGAACGAAGCTGCACTGTGTTTCTCAAGTTTCAAGTCCGAGTGTCTATTATACGAGAGTATTCGATGAAAATGTAAAGACTTTGTATTTATCTCTGGAGGCGAGTTTTTAACAATTAAGGCGGATTTTGTGCAGACTGTGTCCGATGCAGTGAAAATTAATGTTACATAAATTCAAAGTGAGAAATGTTATTACGGTCAATTGCCATAAGTAGACCTTCGTTTTTATTTCTGAAAGTTGCAGATTGTCGCATGGTATGCTGCGTGGCAGCCGAGTCGTAAGTGTTTGGGACTATTGATCGAGAAGTTCCAGGTTTAAACTCCTCGCATGAGCTTCTAAATTCGGTCGCTCGAGAAGGTACGGTACTAAAACCAAATCAAATCCCAAGGTTGATCTAAGAAGTGTTTATCTCTGCCCATACCTACAGAAGCTAACAAATGCGGTTCTCGGATGCAAATGTACAAAAGTAAATGTAACACAAGACGGTAGCAATGCAGCAGCGATCTCGAATTAAACCACTTCGCATTATCAGAGTTGAGATTTTCGCTCCATTTCGCTGCTCCTCGTGTACATAGGGGATAGGGGACGCGCAGAAGATGCGTATACCACATCCACATGTTGAATAATCTCTCTTACACGACAGCGACCCACAGCTTATGGAGAGAGAGAACACCACATTTACACAGATTGGGTATTGCCTGCTCATTTGGTGTGTAATCAAAGAAATGTTATCTCTTTATGATTCATTATTATGCCATGGTAAATTGATTTCAAATGCAGTTACCTTGGTGATGGAACACAGACAGTATCTATGGTGGCTCTGCGTCGGTAGATGATACTTTTGTTCGTGTTCACTTAAAAGCGTGGCAAGGAGTTGAATGGAAACTTTTCAGTGGGCAAGATAACAGAAAAGAAGTGGAAGACGAGCTGCAGCTTCATTTGAAATTTAAGACGCTAATGGAATGCTTCTTACCAAATATTTGAGTGGAGAGATTAAATTTGTTAAGGAAGTAAGAAAAAGGCGATTGAAATGCGAGGATGGGTAGGTATTTAAAACACGTTTTATTTGCAGAAAATTCATTAAATCTTTATAGGGAAAGTATGCAATGTGACCGTGACCGAGATGAACTGACAAGAGACAAATTGTACTGCAACGAGACCTAAATTCAAACAATTATCTATCAGGCGCAGTGGTTAGAGTGATAGACTACTAAGCGAGGGGTCCCCGGTTCGATCCCCGAAAGAACACAAATCACATCTTTAGGTTTTGGACTCGGCATAAAATTGTAGATCCCTTTCATTCGTCCCAAAAATGAAAAACTCGCACAAAACCAATGGTTGGGAAATGCCAGGCCTAGGTTCCTACCGACCTGTTGCGCCATCTATTTTTTTATTTATTTATTTAGACCATAAGACCGCCAGAACCTTTGCCGATCGCGTGTCCCTCAACCTCTCGAGAAGTCCTACACAGCCAGCATCAAGTGCCGAAGACCAGTGGCATAGATGCCAAGAATCCATCAGAAACGCCGCAACTGATGTGCTTGGTTTCACTAAACCGCTGTTAGGCAGAACGAACCATTCAATCTGGACGATGAAAGCCAAGATTTCCGTCCACCTGACCAAAATGAAGTGAGGATAGCAATATCCAAGCTGAAGTCCAACAATACTGCTGGAAGTCCAGACGGCTTAGCTGCCGAGCTTTTCAAAGCAGCGGGAGATGACTTGGTAGAGTGCATACACAAACTCGTTTCCAAGATTTGGTTGGAAGAAAGTATGCCTGATAAAAGGAACCTCAGCATTGTTTGCCCCATCTATAAGAAAGGAGACGCTCTAAACTGCGCCAACTGTAGAGGTATCAGTCTCCTTAATATCGCATATAAGATTCTTCTCTGCTGTATTGTGTGTACGCCTGAAGCCATTTGTCAACGAACTGATTGGATCCTATCAGTGCGGTTTTGGGCCCGGTATATATATAGATTTCGAGAGATATTCGAATCAGACCACTAATGTCGGGTCTCTTTTCGTCTCTCTACCACTATAAAACTTACCCAGAGAGACTCTCTGGATTTCTCCAGAGTTCTTCCCTGGGCTCGATTCCTAGTGTTAACGCTAGCATCTGTTTATGGGAGATCTCTTTCATCGACTGAGTCTCAACCCAGTGATGTCCCAAGATCCTCATTCTTCTGCCAGCCAACGCCGGACATTGGCACAGTATATGCGCCGCTGTCTCAGATTCTTCCAGGCATAGTTTACAGGTATCATCTTCTCTAAGGCCAATCTTTCTTAAGTGATACGCGAAATTACCATGTTCTGTAGATAAAGCCACCACCCATTTCAGAGTTCGTCGACTCATGCTTAGAACCCTTCTTTGAGTGGAGCAGGTCGGCCAATTAATTGCCATTTTAGCTTGTCTACATTGTTCCACGGTAGACCACCTTCTCAGGTGTTCTGCCGTGATCCATTTGTGAATCAGCTGTTCTACCATTCCTTTGCCAATTGAAGAGAATGGTTCTGGTCCTAGCAACTTTTCGGTTGACCCCTGTTTTGCAAGGGAGTCCGCCTTTTCGTTGCCTTCGATTCCTATGTGTCCTCGTACCCACATAAGTGTTACATCATTTTTAGATGAACACTTATTGAGTTTGAGTACACATTCCAGTGCTAATGATGTTGTGATATTTGTCTGTTCCATGCGTCTGATCACCGCCTGATTGTCCAGTGCTATAAGGACCGGTAAGTCCACAGCCGACTATATATTCACACTACGGCAGATCCTGGAAAAAACCCAAGAAGTCCAAGTCGATACTCACCACCTGTTTATCGATTTTAAGGCCGCATATGACAGCATTTATAGAGACGAGCTATACAGAGCCATGTCTAGTTTTGTGCAGAATGACGATGAAGAACGCTCGCTGCTCCATAAAGATCGGAAACAATCTCACCACAGAGACCTTTGATGTCAAAAAAGGATTTAGGCATCGCTGCCATGTGACTTTTTCAACATCGCTCTTGAGAAAATTGTGCGAAACTCGCAAGGTGAATGAGGGCAAGACAAAATATATGCTGTCAAAAAGAAAGGACACACAACATTTACGAATCGGACAGAACGTCACGATAGACAGCTTTAACTTTGAGGTAGTTAGGGACTTTGTGTACCTCGGCTCCGCTATCAATTCTGAAAATGAAATCACCTCAGAAATTCGGCCTAAGAAGGCAATTGATTAATAAGGCCTTGTCAAGAAACACTAAGGAGACTCTATATAAGACCCTTAAAAGACGCTGTCAAAGGCGGGTGAAGATCTCCTTGGTCGTTTCGAACGAAAAATTCTTCGAGTGACTTTCGGTCCCGTTTGCGTTGGCGGGCTTTGGAGGAGGAGATTTAACAGCGAACTCTACGAGCTGTACAGCGACATCGCCCTGGTTAAAAAAGTACACATCAGTCGTCTAAGATGGCTGGGACATGTAGAGCGAATGGACCAACACACCGGCCCTAAGAGTCTTCGATTCCAAGTCGGACGAACAACGCAGTTTACGTGGCGCGCACAGGTGGAAGGGGACCTCAGCAAACTTAGAGTGCGCAACTGGAGTCAGTTAGCCAAATATCGAGCTAACTGGAGAGACGTATTGGTTGAGGCCCATAGCGCCGCCTTAGTAAGTAAGTAAGTTTGTCTGTCTTTCAATAGACCTTACAAGGTATTTCATTACCAGATTAATAGTTAAAATAGCCTTTCCTAAGAATACATCCCTAGAAGACGCCCTTTTTAAGCCGTACAATTTTCTAATTAGTCGGCAGGATAGTCTTTAGCACAATCGCACTACACACATATCCCTTACAAATTATATCCTGACATTTGTCATAGCCAACCATTGTGACCTATCTAGGTATATGAAAAAGCATAATTTTGACAGATGTGGTCAGATGATACTTGTTAAGATTGATTGGTTTATGAATGCCTTATAGAAATGCGACTCTCCCACAACGTATCTTCTATCTTAAATGAGATTATTAGAAAGTTCCTCTCAGAAGATTTGCAATCATGCCACCATTAGTCCATCCGTCCATTTAAAATACCACACGTAATGGAACCATTGTCCGTTAAATTTTAAAAATGCTCAACATTCAGATGAATAATGATCATTTTGCGTGGCAAATTATATTGAAATTTCACTCATTTTCCGCAAAAAAAAATCAACATCACCCACGAACAATTGCATGTTGTCATTAAGCGAGATTTCTATTGTATTTGTATGTAATCCGCACTAGATCTCTCATCGCATCTTAATTAGATGAAGCTGGTCTAAACATTTATACGCGACTGCATAATTCCACAAAGAAAGTCGTTCAACAAGTGCTGGCAAAATAAAAATAAACAATAAATCCATTCCAGCGTGCAAAAAAAAAGAAGAAATACTAATTAATGACCAACATCTTATTACATCACTGCGTACAGCAGCAACAAACCAACTTCGATTGTGTTAAAGAAAGATTCACCGCGAGACGAAAACGAAAGCAATTTAAGCCATAATGGCAGATCATTTGTTCAATTAGCGTTTAATTGTCGGATATGCACTGATGCGCGTTTACGGCGAGCGGCATCACTCTGTCGTGGCGTAAATAGTAAATACCTTTAATACTGATAGACCCGTTCTCCCAAGCAAGCGCGATAAATGAGCGATCAGCCGGGCTCTGTACAAACGTTCCTAATGCGCGTGTAATTATTGCGTTACAAATTCAATAGCATGACCAAGAAGGAGCATTCTTTCAACATTTTTGTTAATACTATGTTGGATAAGCGGTTGGACCTGGACGTTTGACTGACACACAATAGCGTTACCATTGCTTGCACTTTCGCCTTTGTTCTTCCAGCTGGCGTTTAATTGAAATTACGTGGTTCATTGTCACATTTTTTGACCAGCGTCATTTCATAACCGCCATTAAACGCCAAAGTGCCAGAAAAGAAAGTCATTACCTGCGCCATTAAAGGAGTACTTGCTGCAGTCCAATTAAACCGCTGAAATCATTCTGTCAGATCCAATGAACTCTGCAATCTGCTGAACATCACTGTTGGAATGGTAATGTCTGCAGAAAAGCGATTGCCAAATGCGACTATTAAGTCGAGAGTCATTTCCGGGCTCGATGCGAATTTATGACGACGATAATGACATGTTCGCACCTAGTTCTGATGTCTTCTGTGTGATTATGATCAGTGATGTGATGTTGATGTGCGATCGCAGCGAGAACAGTTACTCAAATTAAGTCATTAATTTGTTTCCTTCCATTGGAAAGGCGGAATACCGCAATTTGTAGGCCAAACAATGCCTGCAAAAAATGTCACAGCTCTGGTTGACTTTATGCCAGACAAAGGGCTTGGCAAGGGGGGTCCATCAGTAGGACACACACGACACGAACAAAGAGGAGATCTTGAATTATGTCGCAGCAATTGGCAACATGGGAGGGGATATAAGTTGGCTGAATGGTCTGGGTGCAACAATGGTTAATTGGCAAATGTAAATAACAACCGATTCAAATGTTGCAATTGATGGACGAGTATAGTCCGCCGGCTTCAAGTGATCCGGTTTTATACGTCTCCGCCGCTGATCCGGTATCAGTGGAGTTATACAAGGAGTACGTAAAGAAATGACGGTGCTTTTTTTAAGGAGTAGGTACTCGATCTAAGAGGCAATCGCATCATCTCGTTGGTGGGACATATTTCATGGTGAAAAATCGATTTTTGTTACAGCCGTGGCAGGTGCAGAGCGGAAGTAAATTCTAGCGGTAAGAAAATTTACACATACGACTGTCATTTATCAGAAGCACTTTTGTTTATTTGCAGGGAGTCGTGAGTATGAATTCTTTGTCAGTATATCCATTAAAATAATTCCTGATGAAAAATGACAACGATACCGCCCATCATCGCCTTCAAGACCTACAAATATAGCCTCAATGGCTATGAACTTACGTAATCAATAGGGTGGAGCACGGATGTATGAAACAAATTTTGGAATGGAATTTGGAATTCTAATAGTGGGCGAATGGTGCCTTATGTTAAGAGAAAAATAAATGTAGTTTTTCGATTAATTTGGTTAAGATCTTCTGCCTTAAAAAATCAAAACTTGCTACAAGATTTTACTAAACTGATAGATATGGCTAAAAATAACATAAAAGCAAATCTATACTTATAAAAATGAAACCCGTTTTCCGTTGTCACGACATCACGCGTGAATGGGTGGACCGATTTCGTTAAATCTTTTTTTGTTGCGTTTGTTATTGTCAGCAGAAGGTTCTTATGAAAGAAAAAATTAAGAAAATTGCGCGAAAAATTAGAAAATTGAAGAATACTTAACCACCATATTAAATTTCTACTGTATTATTCTAAAGAAAAAATAAAAAAGTATTTGCAGGGCTGTCATTCATTTCTATGTTATAAAAAAATATATTCCTAAGCCTACCAATTGAATTTAATATTCACAAAATGGTGCAAATACGTAAGCCATCAACTAAATATTGTGTGTGTATTCATTTTCATCCATCATCGTCATTGTCACGGCAAAGCAAAGGTAACCCCAAATATATCGGGTTATTAAAGCTCTCACTGTCAAAGAATAGTTGATTTTGAGAGAACACTTATTTATATCACTTTTGTCCTTTCCTGAGTGAGTACCACCTCTTTGTGGAAGTTCAACCCGATTGGTCATGTCATGCGCAATCACAGTACAGCGGGTGCAGGTATGTAATATGAGGTATGTGGGCCGCTTCCATTTCATTTTATTCATCCAATGCTCCTGGTGGAACAGGCATTTCGTTGATTCTGGTAACATTTCGGTTAAGATCGGAGATTGCGTTGGCTGTTGCATCCTCTGGCATTGCTGCCACACTGTTGGAAGGCGGTCGAACTGCACATTCCGCTCTGAATCTTCTCACGGTTGACAAGCCAACGTGCACAATGACCAAGAATTCAGCGACAGCGAAATTGATGCGCGAATGCAAAATTATCTTTTGGGAAGAATGCACGATGGCGCATTAACGAGACGGAATTCTTGAACTCGCTTGATGTGCCAGGAACTCCGCTGCTTAATTTACAGCTGAAGATGGAATCGATTGCAATTACGTTGCTGAATCTAAATGTCCATCAAGAAACTGATGAACAATTTGATTCAAGCGGCGATCAGGAAGTCCTTATCCCACGAATTTTGATTTTTCCGTAACTGATCTTCCACTCCAAGCGGATTCTGTTTCCCGTTCGATTGTCTTTTGGGATAACAATCAAAAAAAAGAGACATTGTTTATCATATCGCTCTCTACTGACTCGGATTCAATTCAAATACATTTTATTATCACTCTGGAGTTTATCTGAAAACGTTAAATAGGGGCGAGACAAAGTGCGCCGGGTCCGCTAGTTGATGATTAGAAATTCAATATAAACTAAAAATAAATTCATTCTGTTAACAATAAACATTATGGTATTTTAAAATGAAAAAGCTTAAAAATGCTATTTTGTCTCAAATTTAGGCATTGTCTTCCGTGATTCTATTTTCGACTTTATTGCGCCCAGTCAGCACTTTTTTCTCTACTGAGAAGTGGCAGCCTCCGTCTTTATCTTTACATCTCGTTCAACAGCCTGGGTATGGCATGAAAGCCTTAAAAAGAACACTTCACCTTCATAACCAGATTTCACGATGCTCCGATTTTCTTTGTCGCACAAGCTTTGCATAATCGGTGGTTCAGAAACCTTTTCTCGCCAAATTATTAAATCGATATACGTTGATGCATTGAAGTTAATAAACGGCACTTCAAACAGCTTGGGTGTTGAAGACCGAGGCATACTACGCGCTTTTTATATGCGCCGATCTGCCAGTTCTCTATTGTGTTTATTGTTATCTGTTACCATAGCAAGAAGAACGTTTTCAGGATGCGCAAAATAATCATTCCGCTGAATGACGGGTACGGTTACGTTCTTAAGTTCTTTTGGAGGATATCAATACTATGTTAAAAAGACGATGGTTTATTTTTGACGGAGAACCCAGATAGTGCTTAGACCTTAACAACAAACGTGGCCAAAGTCATCAGGTTTCCTGAAGGTGTCTCTGGTGTTTATATAAACGCATTATGCGGTTGGCCCGTGGCATAATCCAGTGCAAGTACTGTGGATCTGAAGTTAAATCCTTAGCCATTTCTGGTAGAACATTTCCTTCAATACGTCGAAATGTTTTACAGGTAGTTGTTCACAGGTTTCAAGTGCTTTTCCCAAAGGTCCAGTGTAAGACTTAGGTCCCGAAATATATCCATCAAGATGTTGAAATAAGTGTCTTAAAGGTAGTTCAATCAAATGTAGTAAACACATTATCCATTGAAGTGGTTTTTGAAGTTCTGTCTGTACCGTCACAACCGCTAGCCATTACATAACATTGAGGAATCTCTTCATCTGATAAAAAGTGTCTTTAACCAATTTGTACCCTTTTTTTCCGGTCTAGTCTAAGGAACTGCATATCCTATGTATATGGATCCTGGCTCTTACAGCAAAGAAATGGGTTTTTCAACAATTTTAGTAGCCACATATTTTCTATTTTGGATGTTTCTATAGCTGCTACTTCTGGAATGGTGGGGTCTTTTGTTTGCAGTTTCCAATTATAATTCAAGTTGATGTCTCCTCCATTCATAGTATAGTTATTTCATCTTCATAAGTATAACGTTTTCTTCAATATCACAAAGATCACCAAATATAGGACATTTAAATATACTTCGCGTTCTTTGCGTGTTCTTTTTTTAAGTTTAATATTTTTAAAAGAGACGATAATACGACTGATGCACTCGGAAAACAATAGTGAACTGATAAACAGAAAGAGTGGCTAACTAGATATTCAAAAAAAGTAATAAAGTTTTATAGCACACCGTTTCACTTGATTGCGAAAGCGTCGATTTTTGGCTTTATTTTACAATTTTTTTTTAATCATGCGATAATCTGGGAAAAACTAAATGTTATATGAAAAAAGGATATATTGTGTTTAGGAATTAAAAACGAATATTCGGAATAAGAAGTTTTATGATGATTTTCCCAATTAAGTCATAAATTAAGTCCTTATTTTGAAACCCAAGTTGTTGATTAAAGTTTCAGTGTGTCTGCGCGGGCAGTTATCGTTATCCAAATCGAATAATGTTTTTGCATATATAAATATTTAGTAATCAATCTACAACTACACCAAATTGAAGAAAAGTGGCGTCTGAAATGATTACAAACTGATCACTCAATCCCGATGAATCAATCGCACGAACTTAAAATCTTGACTTGGTAGCTGGAGCGAATGTCTTCGGCCACTTTCTCTTACATCATTTGCAACAGAAGGCAGCAAATTGCTGTGTCTTCTCTCATCGAATTTATACAATTGGCACATTCATGAGGTGCGAACGACCCGAGTCCACCTTGGCCACCTCAACATAATGATTATTTGAAAAATCTCTTCTCCATAACCGAGTCACTGGCGCACTTGGCATCAATTCAGAAGTGCATCGGCTTCAGAGTACTCCAATGTGAAACCAAGCTCACCTGCTCAAGATTTAGATCAACAATTAGTTTAACCACATACGGCTGTGTGTTTACGTTGGAAATTGTATGGCAATCTAATCTGGAACGGATGAGCTGATTGAGGCAAATCAGTGTTATACGTTTGCCTAATAAACAGAAGCTGGCAATAAACATGAAGTGTATCTGGTTAATGCTTCCAAGGACTCTGCCACTTATCCCGGCAATAAGACACTCACTCTTTTCAGTGGAAGACGTATTCACTGTCCAAGAAGCAAATTAGCAGGAATGAAATACTCTTTATAACCCATCATTAGCAGTGGTTGGTGCCCCGGGGTCTCAGCGTCGCTACATCCGTATGGTCAGTCATTTAGTCTGACATTAGTCAGGCACTGTTCTGTTCGTCATAAACTAATTCTTGGCATCATGGGCGAGGACTGGGAAAGCTTGCGAAACGAAAGGATCAGTTTTTGCCGCAGGGTTTTCATTAGAGCGTCGTCGACGATGAGTTGAAAGACGAAAGTATTCACCCTTGCGTGTTGAAAGGCACTTATCATAGAACGTTAGTTTGTGGGGATCTTTGACAAGAATTTAATAAGAAACAGTCGTCCACTACAAAAAATAAAAAATGTTAGCTCGAATTATTTTTCAGGCGATTTGAATTACTATTTGAGTCAGTCCTTTGTATAATTGCTTCTTCTAAATGCTGTATAAAGTTAATGTTTTTTTTAGCAACTTAAGATCCCCCTGCAAACTACAGATGATACTTGAGGCTTCGTATAAATTTGCATAATGAGATATTAGCACATTGGTGTTGGCGGAATTTAAGCATTCCTATTTGCAAAGCTGACTTTCTGTTAAGAGTGATGTAACCGCTGAAATGCGTGTTTAAATAAATAAACAAATTGCACAACAGGATCATCTCACAGGCATTCGTTTTTGTAAGAGTTTTCGTTTTAGTTCTGTTTGTTTAGGGATTAGAAAAAAATATATATGGTGATCTATTATAATAAATCATTCTGGCAGCTTGCATGCAATAAATATGCCCGTTTGTACGAATACGTAAAAGACGACTTAAAAAACTATAAACCGAATTGAGTAATCATATATTTCCTATATTTATGCCTATCAACCATTTTTCTTTCTTGAATATTATAAGAAAAGAGCAACGTTTGAAACGAACTAGTTCAGTTTAAACAAAAGAGTTGAACAACGAACTCTAAATAAAAAATTTGTTTGTACAAGGTGGGCCAAAAGAAGTCATCCGATGTTGGTTGGCTCTGATTTTTTTTTTCTAAATGAAAAATTTCGATTATGTTTTTTGAATTTGTTTATATATACCTTTCAAATTTTATTGGTCAAGTCGAGAAGACGATATCGGCCAAATGGGCGCCGTCACGATTGATTGCCATACAGGCTCGTTTTATGGCATTTTTCGTAATTTCGGCGAGAACTTCGGGCGACTGATTCTCGCACTCGTGTCGAATGTTGTCCTTGAGGGCTTCTAGGGTCTCGGACTTGTTCACGTAAACACGGAACTTCAAAAAACCCCACAAAAAAAGACTGGAACGGTTAAATCGGGCGATCTTGCGGGCCAGTGCAAATCGGCCTTCAGAATATCGGTTGTGGCTCGCGCTGTGTGTGCCGTAGCTCCGTTCTGTTGGAACAACAGTCCAATTGCGGCAGAAAAAACTCGGTTAACATCGCCCTATAGCGCGCACCGTCCACTGTTGTCGTTTGACCAGCGGCGTTCTCGAAAAAAAAAAAAAATGGCCCGATGACTCCTCCAGCCTAAACAGCGCACCATGCAGTAACTTTGAGCGGGTGTAGTGGCTCCTCTTGCATTACTCGTGGATTTTCGGTGCCCCAGAAGCGATAGTTTTGCTTGTTCACGTACCCGCTGAGGTGGAAATGAACCTCATCGCTCATTATGATTTTGGTCGAAAAATCTTCCACTTCGTCCTCGAGATTGAGGATGGCTTGGGCGTAGGTTACACGCGTTTGGCGGTCGACCGGTAGCAGCTGATGCACTGACTGGACTTTGTACGAGAACATGCGCAAGTCTTTTGACTAAAATTCGATTTAAGGACAACCGGCTGATGGCTAATTGCGAGGAACGGCGTCTGGTCGATGTTTCCGGCACAACGGGCTCTCCGGGGCCGGCCCCTCTTGGCAACGTCTCGTGTGGTTCCATACTCTTCAAGGTTGGTGGCCAAACGGCGCAGTGTTTGCGCAGTCGGTGTCGGACGGTCGTGGAATCGGCGACGGAATTCGCGCTGCGCCAACACTACAGACGAATTGTTACGCAAAAAAATAGACACGATTATTCCGCGTTCATGGAGAGTGTATCGCTCCATGGCTTGTTCACTAGTATTCTACATCTATCTTTTCCACAAATGTCAAAACGATTTGACATTGGCGGCCATTTGCAAAATTAAGAGCATCTTCCAATAGGGTGATCTCTTTTGGCCCACCTGTTATTATAATAAATCATTCTGCCAGCTTTCCTTTAATTGTTTATCCATCTTTCTCGAAACTATTGCCCTTTTGAAATAGATGAAACTTTAGTCAGCTCCAAAATTTTCGTTTTATGTTCGTCAACACTTTAGGAAAATATTTCTTTGTCTTTCAACTTCAAACAAAAGAGTTGAACAACGAACTCAAAATACAAAATTTGCCTAGGCACTTGGTATTAAAAATCAGAAAATGCTCCGTTTATAATAAAAATTCAATAACAGGAAGTAAAAGTCAATTTAAGTATCAATCAGCTGGTAGCTCTGCACAATGCACAACTTATTTCGCCGGCCCTACTGCACCGGGGACCTGTCCGCACTGAGCAACACAAGTCCATATCCAAAGTCATGGTCATGGACGTGCAGAAGCTCCGCGATACTGGATATACTCCACAACGAAGGTAAATGGCCACGCGAATAAAGGAATTTTGACATAAAAGTGTAAACCAAAAAAAGCTTAAAAGTGGAAATAGCCATCCTTCCCATCATCAACATTCAACACTGTGCAGAAGAAGAACCCAACCACCACCAACAACAAACAGACCCATCAGAGACCAGAACATAACAGCGAAGACCAAAGAGAGATCAACTTGTGCTACGCACACTCAGTCACAATTCACAACTCACCTGGCTGCAAGCTACACCGCAATGGGGCTCGAATCAGTCAGAGTCTAGTCGTTAGCGAAGACGGTTTGAATATCGCATTCAGCAGCACAAAAGTAACGAGCGTATATCTCTGAACTGAATCGCGACGCGAAAGAATCTTTTCCGTGTTTCGTGCAATCGCAGTTTTTTCCACTCTCGCAGATTTGTGTATTAATGGATTACAAAGTGTTAACACCGCTAACGTAGTAAACCTATTGGGAAACAAAGCCTACAACGAGCATCATGCTGCGATCTAAGAACCACTGCTGCAATCAGCAAAGTTCACACTTGGCAATTTTCATTTGCATCCTCGTCGTGCAGTATGCCACTGCCGCTAGTTTGGGACAACATAGAGCCAGCGTAACCAATGCCACCGTTAGGGGCGACAGCGGCGGTGGTAATCAGAAGCCACAGGAGCAGCAGCCAACTACCGCCTTGGATGCAGGGTCTTACGGTAAGTTTAGAAATAACTACCTATCTGATGGGAAGAGCATCAGCAATTCTAATTGCATTTTGTCACGAACTGTTTTGAAAAATTAACGACAGGTGGGTTACCATTCCTCTTCAAGTGGAATACAGAGTACGGAGTAATTAAAAGCTTGACAGATGTGTTTACCATTTATGGTTGTCATCAGTTATTTGGGACGCGCCCCGACATTAAAACTGTTTTGGCAAACCGTCTCTGCGCCTGAAGAGACGTGATTCCCTACTGGGGGCATAAGCACATTTTGTATTTCGTATTTCGTGTGTCGTTATGTAAGGCCGCCCTGGCAGTCGTGCATCGCCCGGATGCACTGCGCTTTCCAGTTTTTAGCTTTATTTTTCGTTTTATGTAAAAATATGCTGATCAGGAGAACCTTTAAGATGCAGAAATTTATGGCCGTATGGTAATGTCGTAAATTCTTTTCTATTGCGGAGACGAGATCTTTTGTTTTTGTTCCGCCGGCTATTGACCTGGCGGTCCGATGATTTATGACAGGGCTATTGGCCACGCGTTGTCCGCAAGAGATTGTCATTTGGTCGTCAGAGTCAGAGCATCGGTAAAAACTGGTAACTGTTAGTGGATTTAGTCAATGGAGCATATTGGCGAGGCTAATGATGGCCGGCAGAACAATTAGTTGTTCCACATTTTGTACGCTTGTGGAACTAACGAGGGAAAAATAAACGGTTTAACAACAAACTCTATTGGTTCGGAGAGGTGTCGCTGATGGTTTTACTTTTTTTTAATAGAGTTGTAGAGCTAAATTGCCGCGTGCCTATTCATAATGGAAGTGGAAAAGAAAAGCGTAACGAGATGTTTTAGGAGGGGGAAAAATCGAAATTAGTTTACAAATTGATGAATTGCTGTTTGTTATGTTACTGAGTGAAAGAGAAGTTTAGTCTTTTACTATTGATTGATTAACCATTCAGCTGAGTCTTTAAGAATTGCGATTTTCTATCTCAGAGAGATGCACTTTCGCCCACTTGGAGGCAAATGTCATTAAAATGTGATCAATAGGTCTGTTCCTTTACTTTTGTAGTAAAAATGGAAAAGACTGTCAAAATGACAGTGGAGGGGATGAACTCTCTCTCAGAGAGGGAAACTTGCGCAAAAGTTAAGGAACGCTTTTGTAGTAACATGTGAAAAGTGACAGATAGTTTATAAACGCCAAATGCCAAATAGATCAACAAATTCAAATCAGCTGTCAATTTTCAGGCGACTGACAGTTCAATTCTTACGCAAAGAAATTTGTTGAGTAAAAACTAGTAAGAGGGGCAATATCTTGCTCTCTCGAAGCCGTTCTCTTTTACGAATTTTTCGAGTTAAGGAACGACAATTAAGTAAAATGTGTAAGAATTCGTAAAAATGTGTAACATTTAAAAGTAAAGGAACAGACCTAATGTTATCAGTAAGTGCAGCGAGAATCGATGCACAATTTTTATGTTACTTCTTAAATGGAATCGCTGCAGCTCTTACGCCAAAATGTCATATGCTTTTAAGAAGTCATATGAGTCTTTAAAGCTGAAACCATCTACGATTTGTAATTTTTGACAGGTACTTAAATTATTAATAAACTGAGGACTTACATGTCGCAGAGGATGTTCCTCATATTTTCTGCGAATGTCAGGCTATAGCTCGGAAGAGAGCGAATTACCATGGAAGGTACAAGTGCTTGGGCGAATTGGTTTAGGATTTTGACATTTGACCGTGACGACTTGTGACGAACTCTCACCCTACTCAACCTAACCTAACCTAACCTAAATTACCAATAAAATGCTTTGGTGTAGGGCACCTACTTCTATTTTTTATCCAGAAAAGTTACTAGGATTTAATCAAAGCCGACTAATTCTTAACTAATAAGACGGTATGAATCCGCCAAAGCGATTCCAATGAAACAAAGCGATTCCATATTTGCGTAAAGAGCAATTGGCATTTCTGAAGTTTGTCCCACTAAACAAAATTTATTTTATGCTATGTTACAAACGAGTCTCCAATGTTTACTTCCGCATCTACCTACGTTTAAGGGCTTTGTAAATCGGGTTTTTGATCTGTACTGCAAACAATTATTGTTAAAGATTAAGTTCAGTGATGCCAAACTTTTTTTAAATTATTATATTGCACATTAATAGTGGAAAACCCAACTTAATATTGTTTAGTACAATTTAGTTGTTAGCGACAGTAGGTAACTGGGTTGGAATCGTATTTAAAATTTAATAAAAGTTGTCAGTTTCGACTTCACATTTGAGAAGTGCACAATAAATAGCTCTATGACTATGTTTCATGTAAATATTGCAATTGTGAGCTGCCGTAGATTAAAAGCCGAAACTAAAAATGTTAACAGTGACGCAAAACAACAAAAAACTAATCGGCCGACTCCGATTTGAAGTTTTAGAAACAAGGGCAAGAAGTTTTCGCGGCATTTTATGAAAATAGTTCGCAATTTTAACAGTCGGAAGTTGCTACTGAATTCATTATGTTGAAAGGCACTTTTGGAATAATGTTGCATACGCTGGAAAACAACTATGAGTTGGTATCACTTGTTCGCTAGGCCGTTGAGCTAACATCTGTCATTTGTCAATATTCTTTTTCCTCTTGAACTTAATTGAGTGCACGCTGCAGTATTCTGAATAAAAGCAATTAATTATATTTGTATTTCATATTTTATTATACATATTTTGTGACTTAATCTTGCAACGAGAGTGGTATTTTAATCTTTGCTCTCCAAACAACAAAAAGTTGTAACAAGTAATCACCGTTTCTGTAAAACTCAAAACATTGCTAAAGTTCCAAATAATCATAATAAGTTTGTTTGACGTGGCTAACACTAGTGCCAACAAGTGCGCACTGAGATAAGTGTCAGCTAATTCTCACGTCTGTCAAAAACCCTGCACAACCTTGAAAATTCGGCTACCTACTACCTATATCGAACATTAAATATGCTGCCCTGAAGTTTTACATTGAAAAGTGAATGACAGCAAGCGAAATGACAGCGAAACGCAGCACAGAATTTTTTGCCCCCGACAAATTAACTGGGGTCAGTTCTGGGCACAACTAGGGCGCCATAGAAGTCATGCCAAAAGTCAAATACAGGTTTTCAGTAACAGGGCGAGTTAAGTGCTATATCGAACACATTAGGGTTAACTAGGACCCGCGTCAAACAAACTTAATATTGATTCCATCCGTCATTATCGTTAAATTTGTTTATTCGTGTTATTTTTTCTTATCAGAAAGATCTATAAAACTTATAAATCGTATAACACTGCCCATGCAATGTGATTCTTTCATTACCATGGCGTTTTAATTACTGCACATTCCAACGAGTTCTGTCTGTCCTCAGGGCACTTCGTACTGCATTGCAATGAAAAGAGTGAACTTATGAGCCTACCTTCAGCTTGTTCTTAAGAAAGATGTACTCCTAATTGCAGGTCTGTCTTAAATCTCTTTGAGCAAACGAAGTGGTTTTGAAATTAATTGTTCTGCGTTCTGCACGAGCCCCGATAATGGGATATAATTCCATCTACAACCTCTTGGGCACATGCAGCGGAAAGCTGTTTGAAAATTTAGGCGGCACGTTGTTATAGCCACTCGATATGAGTTTGGAACTATTTACATTTTATTACACAGCTGAGGTTAATACTCATTAACGGGCAAAACTAAAGAGTTTTCCTTAAGCAACTACCTAATTAGCGAGCAAGTAGAATATGATTTTCCGCACCTGATACAAGCCACCATTTCTTCTCACATGATCATTAAACTTAATGTTATACCACTATTACCATTACAACGAAATCGATTTGCTCATTACGTAATTTACCTTACGATGCACCCCCGAATCCCAATAACTCGATATACCGCTCTTGTGGCCATCACAGTTTATTGTAATCCCATTAAGCACAGCATCTTCCAGCATTCCCCGTCTGATTCACTTCCAATTGGCTCTCCATCCATAGGCCACATTGCCGTCTTCGGACCTTCTGCCACTAAACACTGTTACCAAACAAATTTCAGGCACAGTAAGCGTTAACCTTGTCATAAATCTCCGGCTAACGATGATTATCGAAGCGGTGGTGGTTGCGCGGCTGTTGGTCCCCTCCAACAGCAACCAACGACATCGTGGTAACAAATAACCATCAGCAATCGTCGTCATCGTCGTTGGCATCGTGATCATCCAGAAGCGCAATCCCATTCAATCGATATTCGCGTAATTTGCTCGTTGGCCCGTCTAACAATTCTAATTGGCATAAGGAAAAAAACCGCAGAGCCACCGCACATTGATCCTCTGAGTTATGACTTCTGCAACAGGTAAGCGTTAAAGCCAAAGGTGGCAGAGGAGCTGCGGCGTTAAGTCTTCTTCCTGCAGAGGCAGACTCTGCGTCTAATTACGGGAGAATACAGAATACGATCCGTTCGAGTATCATAAAGATTCATCGAGAATCGGTTGTACGGTTTCGGATTGCTGGGCATCTGTGTGTGTATGGTGTGACCCAATTCTCGGTTATTGTGCGGTACGGAAGGTCGCGTTTTGCTGATTTCTTCTTCCTCTTCCTCCGCAGTCAATGCGGCTCATTAGAGATTCGGTGGTATTGGGTTAAGTTCACCGGTTAGCTGCCATAGTAGGTCCACATCCACACATCTATAGTAATCGCACGAGCAGTGATAAATAATCGCAGACATAAATGCTCATAGAGAACTTATTTTCAGTTCGCCATTGAATTCTTTTGCTGGCTAAAGTCAGAGAATGCTATTGTGGTGTCATTCTGACACATATTACTTTTGCGGTATTTGTGTGTTAACTGTTTGGTGTTTTTGGCATCCGATATATGTGTAACCTAAATGTGGTTTTGCAGATAAAGATGAATGTTAATGTTCAGTTTAGAAGTTGTAGATATACTGTGTGCGGAGTGGGGTAGAAAATATATGACATGCAAAAACAAATTGGTGGTGATTCGAGACGTCAATCAAAAGTGACAGATGGTTTTGTTGGCTGTATGCAGTCACAGATGGTCTGTTTTTTTTGATTGGAGAACAAAAGCACATTAAATATGGGAAGAACAGTGTTTTTTATTCAAAAATTATTATTCAGTTCTATTACTTTAGAACTTTACTTCGGCGCAGTGGCTTAGTGGTAGTGTGTTGGGCTACTAAGCGAGGGGTCCCCGGTTCGAATCCCGAAAGAACCAAATTACAACTTAAGGTTTTTTCCACTGCGGCACCTCTAGCGAACGTCTGACAAACATTCGAGAGTAAAACTGTCATGAAAGAGCTTCTCAATTAGCCGTTTGGACTCGGCTTAAATTGTAGATCCTTTCCATTCGTCCCAAAAATGTAAAACCCACACAAAACAAATGGTTGTGAGAAGCTAGGCCTAGGGTCCCACAGACCTGTTGCGCCAAAATATTTATTTTATTTTTTTTATTACTTTAATTGTTGCAAATACTTTTGTTACACTGAAATTGAATTCCGCCATTAAAACTCTGATTTTGCTTTCCTAAAGCTTTTTCGTTGTCACTTGTTTTTTACCGGTTCTACTCATTTGACACTGACGTTTTCGGAAACTACTCCATTGTCATCTTCGTGACATCGGCACCATTGACTTACCTATTTATGGACTGCTAGTAGCCAACTTCACATTGGTTCCAACATTAGCGCCAGCTCTTGTAGTTCGGAGCGGAATAAATTGGAAACTCGCACTTTTTTCAGATTTCTATTTACATCTGACGTTTCTATTTCGGTGCAATGAGTTTTGCAAAAAAGTGTGTTATTTTGTTATTGCTATTAATTACATGAAGATTCTTGACAATCAGAAGTACCTGTTTATTATTCCGAAAAGAAACAAATGACAAACAACATAAAAAACTAATTCGCAATAAATATACAAAAATTGCGCAATTTATGGGACAGTGAAACACGATTTTTATTCAAATTTTTTTGGTTCCATTTACAGCTGTGTTTCTTCCTCCCCGTTACGGCTATAGGATAAGCAAAATAAAAAAAATTCCTTGTTAAATACAACAAAGGCTTAAACCTGGATAATTATCGGGGTTAACAGGCGATAGAGAAAAGTATAGCCAACACAAATTTGTTTATGTTATCGATAACTTGTATGGAAATTTTATAAATGACATCTGACACGATGAGAAAAATTAAAAATAAAAGATTCAAATTTGAAAAAAATGGCTCAGCAAGCGGACGAAAAAAGGTAAATTATCTTGGAATTTCTGAAACAATGCACAATATGTTATTGTGTTAACTTGATCCATTTTTCATTTGAATTCAAATGTTTTGGTATCTACCTACCTCTGCTTCGTTAGAATTTTCCATTTATAACATTTTATAAAATTAAATTTTTCAAATGTCAATTTTAATGTCAATGTCAAAATTTCATCATCAGATTGATGCGTTGCCAACTTATGGTTTTATCGTTTTATTCTTCAATGTTCGTTTTCTTTCGGCAATCTCTGATAGAGACGGTGATAGGGATGAAAGAAACATAGCTTATTATTAAATATTTAAACTAGCACAATCGAGAGGACATCTATTGTAAAAAATGCGGCAACAATTTGAATTGCAACCGTTTCACTTGTTTCACTTATTCGCATGGAACCACGACCGCTAGTTATGATGTCGTCATTTTCTGGACAGAGATTGTATGGAACTGACATTTCACTAGCAGTCCATGTATAGTATGTCAATGATCGGCACTTTTTCCTCTGTATAAAATGTTCAAAATTTGGTAGCACTGGTCGGGTCGTTGTCGTTTTAACTGTCAAGGAATATAATTCAAGGCTTACATAGGAAAATTTTTTGAGTGATCTCAGTGATCGTTTGGCTTAGTTGTTAATGTGGTGAGTTACCAAGCGATTGGTCTCATGCTAGAAAATCTAGAAAAATACAAATTACACCCTCAGATATATTGCCGCTGCGTCACCATGACACTCACATTGTTTTGAGGAGCTAGACGAGCTGTCCGCTCGTATAATCCAACCGCACTTACATTTGTATATTGCTCTCTAACATAATCCCTGTTGTCAATGCTGTCAATAGCTATTAATGGCTGTCAACCAAAAAAAAGGGCCAAACAGTTTTCGTATTCTGTCAAACTAAGCGACATTTACGTCAATTAAAATATTTCGCACACTACCTACTTATTCAGGAAAACACAAATACAAACCAGTTTTTAACATTTCGGTGTGCGTAAAGTCAATCAAACAATTATGCAAGTAAACGTCATAATAAACGGATACATGCAGCCCATGTTAGCCCACTTACAAAAGGATTGCTGTTAGGTATCCAAGGTAAACCGAATCAATTAGTTTTTAACGGAAATCCGTGCTGCTCCATTCGCTATACATTAACATACTAATCAGCTTATTTCCTTACTTCTTCTTTTCCTTCGAATTCATACAACGACAGACGATCTGTAATCGTTTGCCAAAGCCTATCAGTCCGCAGTCATTGGCAAATGTATGCAACAAGTTCATGTGCTATAATTTCCGTCTTCACCTGCGTTGCCACTCGAAAGGAACCGACAACACTGTCATGGCAATTTTTAAGCCCCGCAAAGGAAATTAGATCCAATTACACCTGACTGAAACCTGGAAAGGCACAGATACCTAGTCCGATAGTGATAGTGCCGATGGTGGCCAATGTACTTTTCATTGAAACAAATTGCCAATAATTATTGCTGACAAGGTTTCTCTTTGCGCCGCATCTATACGGCATCAGAGGGGAGACGAAATGTGGGTTGTGCCTTGTGTCAGACAGCATCACAACAACTGACGATGATCGATGCACAATGCACATGCACCCAAGACCCAACGGACGACCCTTTTACGTGCCAGTATCTTGGAAAATTAAATTATTAATCTGTAACCGTTTTCTGCACCTAAATAGTTGCAATTTGTTGCATCAGTAAAGCGCAGCGGTAGCACTATCCAGCAACCATGTGGCACGTGGTATCAGATGTACCTAGTTTCGAGCCGTACCGTACCGATCCTCGCCGAGGGCGCTGAACGTGATGCTAGATAGTTGTAAATACTTAGCTGTGCTAAATTCATATTTTCCTTCAACAATATTTTACGTGAGATGAATTGTGTATGACCGACGAGATGCAGGCCTGGCACCGTGCAGAATGTATCTTTTGAGTTTAGATACGAGGAAGTGAAAGAGAGTTTAGTTCCATTGCGGGTCGGGAGAAGTTATATCTACTAAGCTTGTCTTCCGCCTTCTTGAAGTCCAATTAAATCGACATCTTAATTTTAAAGCTTCGGCCAAGAGCCTCGCATTTATGACTGTTCACAGGGTGGCACAACAATTTGGCATCTCACTTTCCGATAAGAATACGTTCTCTTGGGAACAATAATGGAAAAGCAATTAAACATGAAGAAAACTGCAATTAGACAATTTATTTGAAGCGCCTCGCCTGTGCGGCGGATGTAGGTAGGTACATGATTATTCAGTGATGCGAATAAGCGGTTAAACGGGAAAACGTTGATGATATAATGGAAGCTATGCATTCGCATTGGAGGCGGAGTTGTCAGTTCTTGACAGAAACGTGCCCTCATTTACCGCGGGTAATTAAAATCGTGGATTAGCATTTGGGATAGCGCTTTTTGGGTCAGTAGGTGAGCATCAGTTGGGATGAGTTTTTTTCCGACGTTTTCCATCATTGGCCGGGCTTCGTTTTTTTTTATTGATTCACCAGAGGCTAAAGCCCACCTTGGATTTAAAATTTTAATCGCTTTCAGGCTGTTTAAAAATGATCTGACGTGTTATTGATCTGAACAATATTGCAGGGTTGCCATTTTTATAGATTTAAAAAAAATTCGAACTAATGCGGATGTTATATTGGGTCGTATGAATAAAAATTAGCATTGGCTTTGAGCAAAAGGTCTTAGCAAAGTAAAAACCCTTAGCAAGTGCTTTGAATCGGTATGAATAAAAATCTAGTTTGCTAAAGTAAGTTCGAAAATTCGAAAATAGCTTTTACTTCGCTGGACGTGTATGTACTTGCCTTGCAATTTCTCTCAAACTTGACAAGTGACAGCTGTCCGGTGGGTTGTTTATTTTGAATTTATTTTCAAATTTTTGTGGGAAAATTATCAAACGTCAAAAAAATTCAAAGAAAAACTGAAAAGAAATAAATAAAAAAGAAAAAAAAAAGCTAAGCGACTGTTTTGAATTTCAGCAGACGATGAGGAACTTCCATATACCTCGGCTACTTCCAAGAGTCACCAAAATTAGTTGTTTCAGGCCATAGAAGCTGTAGGAAAGGTTCCCAAACTCCAAATATCAAGACCTTAGAAAACACGCTGCGCTTAAAACGTGTGATTTTTTATTCTTTAAGGTGCTAAATTTTGTGCACGCCAGACAAAATTGTTAAAAAAAGTTGCAAATTTAAAGCAAAGGGTGAAGAAGAAATCTGACATGAAGGCAATGGGAAATACACCCACCCGTTTGCACGAACAAAACTTAATTTAACTATTTATAAACAAAACGTCGAATATTCACAATTCTTAAATTGTTTTATGTTAAAAAGTTGCGTACAAAATATTTAGCAAAAGGTCTGAGTCAACTAAATAGCTCAGACTCAGAATTTACATAGCTTTGTCAGGTAAGTTTTATTCATACCGACCTAAGTAAAAGGTCAGTGCCGCCGCTTTTCGAACACGCCAAAAATTGAAACGAACTCAAATTGTCTTGAGTAAAAGCAATTGCTTCTTAGCATAATCAGAATTTGCATAGCATTTGCTTTGTCTGGTAAGTTTTATTCATACCGATCTAAGTAAAAGGTCAGTGCCGCCGCTTTTCGAACATGTCAAAAATTGGAACTACATAACTCAAATTGGTTTTATTCATACGAAACGTAGCAAATGCTTCGATTTTGACATTTCTCTCGAGTAAAAGCAATTGCTATGTTTTAAGCAATTGCTACGTTTTATTCATACGACCCATTGTGTCATTTTCATACCTCCCGTCTCCACATCCATATGGAAAGCATACGCAAACGATATTTTAAGTAAGACCTTGGTTGTCGACTCTAGAAATGTTTCTTCTTATCCCCAGATGATAGCTCAGATTGTAATTCCCTGAAGTTTCCTTCTTTACGGATGTATCCAAAGTGTGTTCAATCTTTATACCAGTAGTGCGTACCAACTTAAAACAAAAGAGTTGATTACCGAACTGTATCCAATCCAATTTGGTGGGTGTTACAACAGGTTCAAATTCCAATTAAATAAATTATCCAAAAAACTATTTAACGGATCATATATACCGTGAATGGTAGACGAAAAACCTGTATGGAGTCAACAACTCTCGCTGTCCAGCGCATCTACCACTCTGAGGCACATACCTACGCATCAAATCCCACACTAAAGTCTAACCTCAAAAGAAGAACCATTATCCGCACTTGCCAGTATCTGGAGGCGCA
Organism: Cheilosia pagana; assembly: GCA_936431705.1. NCBI lineage: Eukaryota > Metazoa > Arthropoda > Insecta > Diptera > Syrphidae > Cheilosia > Cheilosia pagana. The sequence goes on along the minus strand of OW386170.1, from coordinate 49,812,793 downwards.
TCTTATGTTCTGAAATACGCACTTTTCCCAGTGCGGTTCTCTTTCGAATTCCTGTTCTCCACGCACAGTTATTGGTCGCGTGCATAAATTGCCATCCAAACTGTGTGCGACATAATTGATGGCCAGTTTCCTGATGTCATATTTTCCGCTTAAATTTAATCCCCACGACAAAAAGACAGACAAGGGCGTGAGCTCTCTGTCCCCTTCCCTCCATCTCACGCACATCCCCATGTGTATCTTCAGCCATCTATCTGGAGTGCATGGGCTGATGAAACCATATCAGTAGGCCAACTCAGAGAGATTTGCATATGAATTATTCCCCGGCAGATACAAGTCGTGGACCAGACCAGATTATTAAGTCCCGTTCGCTGCTTTGGGATAGTGCAGCGAAGAAGAACCTCCCTGACTTTGAGTATGGCCCGTTCCCTCTCCAAAAAAAGAAAAACAATAAGCACGCGAAGGAAAAACAAACACGTTCTTGTTTTACGCGAACGCATTAGAATCGGCATAAAACGTTCTTGTTTGTTGTTAACACCGCCGCTGGCCGTCTTCACCATCGTCACTGAACCGGTAACGGATGGTGGATGGTGGTGTGCAATGCAGTGTGTGGCTAGTTCACTCTGACAACAAACCGAGTGCGAGTGCCACTTTAATTTGTTAACTCGTTTCTCGTGTCTCGTGTTCTACTCTCTTCGTTGCGGCGGGCCGGCGGCGGCGGCGACTCTCGCTCCGAGGCGCTAATCATAAGCATTAAATTGAATGATTTCGTGTCCGTTGAACTTGGGCCGTTTTCAAAGCACAAAAATGCTGCGACTGATGGACGAATGGAAGGGACAGCCAGCCAACACAAAACAATCAGAGAAGCGTGACTTGAATTCGCCAAACAAATCGCAAGCGGAGGAGGACGAAAGGAAAAACAAAACTTGATTCCCCGGGAAGTCGTAAAAAAATTAAGAACAACACAATGGCGCACACACGGATCGTTCCGCACAAAGCTGTATCGGATTGACATCGCATGTTTCGCTCGTCCAATGGTTGACTTCCTCGTGCGGTTAATCCTCCGCGGAGTACTTCCTAATATGACAATTGTAGGCATGTTCCGCCGTAGTCATTCACCATGCCACACAATTATTTAGCCGGCGGCCCGAGTGACATGACAATGACTTTTGTGTGCCTGATCATTCCCAGAGGGTTGCTCTTGCTCTTCCAGTGATGAATGTGCGAACGCTGTGGTGCGGGTCTTTGCGCGCATTCCCTTTCGCGGTGTAATTCCTTATGTAATCAAATTGTGCGCAAGGTCTTTCGCATTGGCGAAGTCGAAGATTGTTGTGTCTGTTTTTTTGTTTGTTTTGCTCATGTACTGGGAGCAAATCGCCCGGATGCTTGAGATGTTAGTGGCTCTTCAGGGAGAGCCCCCACTAGGATCGCGGAATCTCACCATCCATCCAGGTATGATTGAAAAATGTCTATCGGATGCGTGTACTTGGTGCAACTCACAAATGCGAAGTTAACGCGGAAAAAATAATGATAATTGTTTACTTACTGGGAATTATTGCGTAGGCCACAGCAGAAGGCCAGTGATCCAGAGCGATGGACGGGCATCTAACTCTAGTTGATATTCTAGTCGTTGCGCAGACAGGAGGAAGTTATTTAGAACGCTGCTGCAGATGTGATGAAGATGATGGGGAAAGTGTATCAATAACAACGTATTATGTGGTAAATGGTGATGGTGATTAAGACGCTTGCAGATGCCTTGCGAACCGGTTGGACGTACCGCGATGCGTCACATTTTCTATTCGATTGATTGGTGTATTGACTTGAAGTAGGGAGTAAATATTTCTACCGGATATAGAAATAGGGAATTTGATGATCAGTTTGAATTTGAGAAACCATCGGACAAGGCTCAGTGGTTATGACTCTGGATTACCGAGCGCGAGGGCTCAGGTTCAGTCGTCGAAAATTCACAATTTTTACTGGTGGGCCAAAAGAAGTCATCCGATGTTGTTTGGCTCTGATTTTTATCTAAATGAAAAACTTTAATTCTGTTTTTTGATTCTATTTATTAAAACCTTTATAATTTTATTGGTCAAGTCGAGAAGATAATATCGGGCAAATGGGCGCCGTCAAAAATTGATTGCCATACGGGCTCGTTTTATGGCATTTTTCATCACTTCGGCGAGAACTTCGGGCGGCAGATTCTCGCACTCGTGTCGAATGTTGTGCTTGAGTGCTTCTAGGGTCTCGGGCTTGTTCGTGTTTAAAACGGGACTTCAAAAAGCCCCACAAAAAAAGACTGGAACGGTTAAATCGGGCGATCTTGCGGGCCAGTGCAAATCGCCAAAACGAGAGATGAGGCCTCATTTACAATATCGGTTGTGGCTCGCGCAGAGTGTGCCGTAGCTCCATCCTGTTGGTACCACATGTCCTCCAGTCCTAATTCTTCCAATTGCCGCAGAAACTCGGTTAACATGGCCCTATAACGCGCACCGTCCACTATTGTCGTTTGACCAGCGGTGTTCTCGAAAAAAAAATGGCCCGATGACTCCTCCAGCGTGAACAGCACACCATGCAGTAACTTTGAGCGGGTGTAATAGCTCCTCGTGCATTACTCGTGGATTTTCGGTGCCCCATAAGCGATAGTTTTGCTTGTTCACGTACCCGCTGAGGTGGAAATGACCCTTATCGCTCATTATGATTTTGGTCGAAAAATCGTCCACTTCGTCCTCGCGATTGAGGATGGCTTGGGCGTAGGTTACACGCGTTTGGCGGTCGACAGGCACCACCTGATGCAAGAACTGGACTTTGTACGGAAACATGCGCAAGTCTTTGACCGAAATTCGCCTTGGGGGCGCCCGGCTGATGGCTAATTGCGAGGCACGGCGTCTGGTCGATGTTTCCGGCGACAGCTCGACATCCTCGTCAACAGCGGCGATATTCTCGGCACAACGGGCTCTCCGGGGCCGGCCCCTCTTGGCAACGTCTCGTGTGGTTCCATACTCTTCAAGGTTGGTGGCCAAACGGCGCAGTGTTTGCGCAGTCGGTGTCAGACGGCCGTGGAATCGGCGACGGAATTCGCGCTGCGCCAACACTACAGACGAATTGTTACGCAAAAAAATAGACACGATTACTCCGCGTTCTTGTGGAATGTATCGCTCTATGGCTTGTTCACTTGTATTCTACATCTGTCTAGTCCACAAATGTCAAAACAGATTTGACATTGGTGGCCATTTGCAAAAATAAAAGCATCTTTCAATAGGGTCATCTCTTTTGGCTCACCTTGTAGTTGCGAGAAGCTAGACCGAGGGTCCCAAGGAACCTGTTGCGCCAAAACGTTGCTAGTACTCCGCATACAATAACGAACTGTGCAGTTTTTATATTCGTTGTTGCAATTTTAGAATTTTAGTAGAACCACAAGTAATAGTTCAAAATCAATACTGATGTTTACCAAAGACTGACCACAAGACCAATAAGTTTTCTCTGTTAAAAAAAAATCATTCCGAACTTGAAGTTCCTGAAATCCGCATCAAGCGATTCCGGATAAAGATGACTGAAGTTTAAGTCGAAATATGTTCAAATAAATGTGTACAGGTTTCTTTATTTTAGTTAATCTTTTCGATGACTTCAAAAGCTGACAAATTTTTGTAATTCATTTACAAATCAGAAAGCACTTTGAGAAGGCAACATTTGTTGACTGATTTCCGCATTTACAAACGATCATTACCTCAACGTTGACCGCATAACACATCCATTTTGATTTCAGATTTCCCTCTTCCATAATGCACATTATAACAATCATTTATCACGAATATGTTATTAATGAAATAATTTAATGAAAGCCTACAGTTGGAGGCGTATATTTGCACAACAAAGTCAATATCACTAAAAGTGAAAGTATGGTCATTTAAATTTGTAATTTTTAAGAAAGTATTGAATACACCTTTGCCATTCTTTATGTATGAACTCTGACTAATTCTTCATTCCAAACAGGGTCAGAGAGATTATTCGACTTACTAATCCAAAGCGAGCAACAAAAAGAGCACCGCATGCTGTTGCGGATCCAATAGAACTGTAAAAGATTCTATGAATGAATATAGGGTCAACAAAAGAACAACACAAACGATAAAGCAATTCAATATAACAATACAATTAAAAAAGAGTGCACACACAATGCTGTTCTAATTTAAAAAACAAAAGAGTTGAACGACGAACTGAACTTGCACGCAATCCATTTGTTGTACGAAGAGCGACCTAAATTTCATGATTACATTTACCAAATCATATTCAACGCATTCATTTATGCAATTTCACACTCTCTTTCTGTGTACCCGTCCACTTTTGAATGAGTTTTCCCAAGAAAATCATCACATAGGTCCATTTGAGTCCCGCTCAAGCTTTCGACCCACTTGTGGTTGCTGCTGAAATTCAACAGAAATGCAAATGGTCTTTCTCTGCAGAAATTAGAGTCCAACCTGGGAAGAGAAGAATCACATTAGATATCATAAGAATAAAAGTGAAGGCTCTACATGCACGGATATGTGTCAGTTCTGACCACAAACTATACCGCAGCGTTAAACTGTTACGTCGCTACGCTAATGCCGTCACTGATCTAGTTTTTGCAAAATTTATCATCACCTCTCTGATGGAACGGGTTCTCCTTTTTCTTCGTTGACACAATTATTGTCTTCATGTGCATGCCTATGTTAAGAGCACTCCTACAGCGCAGCGGCCGTAGATATATGGTGAGATGAGACGATGTCATTAGACGCGCTGCGAGTTTGAGTTAGTTGGAGTATAGCGAATGTTACATTTGATATATGGGGGTACAGTTTCAGACTGAGAGTGTCGACTGTGAATCTGTGGGCCAATTAAGGTTATCCCGATGTGAGAAACCCATCTGGGCAGCCAACCGATGATGGTGATGTATGTGCGGATCTTTTCATTTGGCTGCCTCGTTTCACTGTCCCAAATCGCATATACGGGTAAATGACAGTCCCTTTTAGTCGTTCTCTATATAGCAACAGTTTACTTTCGTTGCTACGAATGGCGATAATTGGATTATGGGAGGGAAAGGAACGAAGAAGCTGATGTGATTTATGGGACAGTTTCCCATATACCAAGTGAACAGAACCTGGAAAGTTTTCTTTTTACTCAGTCTTTGAGAGTTCTAGCATGTAACTCCTTTTAAGCAATAGCTATATAGTCCGCAGTGACACTTTATGGGATAATAGAGGTCATCTGCGTTCTTTCTACGCAATTTGATTAATTTTACACGAATTACGTAAACCATGAAATCGTTATGTTTACTGACCGTAGAGCAATTTGAGATGAACTCGTTAGGCATGGCGTTGACTTGCTGTGAACCTTTGGGTGGAATTGACTGTGTATACATATTCAGAGACACATATAGCTTGGTAGAGCCACTGGGGAAACAGAAACAAAAAAGTTGTAATTTGGGTAAAGTTCTTGGAACAATGGGGAAGGTTCACTTGTAGTGTGTTCTTTATAAATGGTTTGGCAACTGACTGTGTAAATATTATTCTAGTTCTAAGCTATTAAGAGCGCCATTTAATTTTAATACAAGATAATCTCTGTTTTTCGAGTCACGAAAGTACGCCTTAAATTTACAGCTGGCAAGTGTCACGATCCTATAGGGTTATCAGATGTCCCCCTTTATCATACCAAATTGTCCGTCAGTCAGAAACGCTAAAAAACCTTTCCTTAAATATTTTTAAAAGATTCTCTGTAAACACATTCATTTGAAGCTCAAAATCCTTTCAAAGTATGAATAAATCGTGTACTTTTTCTAATTAACTAATAACCCTACATCCAGTCTCTTGGGACTACTGACACCGCGAGTCTCCACGGGCAATATTTTAAAGCATGGTATCTGTCAATTTTCATAGAAGGAAAGAGTGATTGCGCATGCATGGATAAATTCTCTCTCAGAGAGGGAAACTTACGCAAAAGTTAAGGAACGCTTTTGTGGAAACCTGTGAAAAAATACAGATTTATGAACTCATAAATGCCAAACGCCAAATAGAACAACAAATTCAAATCAGCTGTCAATTTTCAGGTGACTGACAGTTGTTTCAATTCTTACGCAAAGAAATTAGAGGGGAAATATCTTGCTCTCTCGAATTTAACGAATTTTTCGAGTTGAGGAACGACAGTTGAGTAAAAAGCGTAAGAATTCATAAAAATTCGTAAGATTTAAAAGTAAAGGAACAGACCTAATGGGTTTATTATTAATTTTGGTATTGCGAGTCTCGATCGAGATCGAGCTATTAGGTTTGTTGGAGAAGTGTCAGCAAATTTTCACGTCTGTCAAAAACCCTGCACAACCCTGAAAATTTGTATTGAAAATTAATGACAGAAAGCAAAATGACAGCGAAACTCAGCACTAAATTCTTGCTCTGACAAATTAACTGGGATCAGTGCACAACTAGTGCGACATAAAAGTCATGTCTAATACAGGTTTTCAGTACCAGGGCGAGTTTATCGCTATGTCGAACACATTAGGGTTAACCCAGTGCTCACTAGCGCGCTCTAGGGCCCACGTCAAACAAACCTATTGATTATCGTCTGTTGCTCACAAACATATAAGTTACAATCTAAATTGAGTGAAGCTTCATGTTATTGAAGTGCACTTAGCTTAGCATAGAAAAATGACTGACATGACAGAACGCAAACGTCACAAAACGACGGTGGCTTCATGTCGAAAGTGACTACAATCGACTGTAAAGTTATTGGGGACGTTCAAGTATCTAGTTTAGTAAGTCTGACAGCTGACTGACTTGATGAATCTCAGTTTTGATTACCCTAGATCGGTCACATGGGCTGCTGTTTCAGTTAACGTTTATGGAGGGGTAGCCAACGAATCTAGTCAAGAAGTTCGTGACTGAGTATTAAGTTGACAGTTCGCAGATTTGGCTGACGTAGAAAAAGTGACGTTTCCGATCAATCTAGTTTTTGCGTTCAGGTTACATCTACTCTAGACCAATCTAGTCGACTTAAGAAGACAGCTAAGTTTTGAATGTGCCCAATCTAAATTCAGTGAAGTTGCAAGTTGTTGAAGCTGCACCTAGCTTTGCATAGAAAAATGGCTGACATGACAAGTCACAAACGTCACAAAACGACGGTGGCTTCATGTCGAAAGTGACAAAAAACTGCTGTAAAGTTATTGTCCTTTCTATGTGATTATCAATCGTACTCTTGGAAAATTAAGCGAAAGCTCCTGTTTTAGTTTATAATTAAAAACAACAATCAACAACTTAGCGAAATCTCAAAAAACTCGATTTAGGTTAATTCATCATTCACGCTCGATTTCGATATAATGAGAGAATAACTGTCCGACCGTAATGTCATGCATGCGTGTTTGTGAGTGTGATCCCCTTCATTAATCACCTTAATATAAACAATGACTAGTTTCAGTTTCGCGCGGATTGAATGAAACAAATTGCGACGTTCTAATTGACATTCACACGATTCTTCATTCTTCGTTTCCCATTCCATTCCATTTGGCCAAGACAGCTTCAATTTACTTACGACAAAGTGGCACATCGCATCACACTTAATTTATAGTTTCTCTCAAGCAGTTCTTTGATTGCCTGTCTATGTTTTTTGCTGCAAAATTCACTTAACCACTCCAAATTGCCCTCGTAATTACACCCATGGTCGTGGCACTGGGTGTCGGTGGTGATGGTCAATTTGTTGCAAACTCGCGCAAAACAAATGGAAATATGCTCTAGTGGTACCTTATTTTGGTTTGCAAACAGCCTGGCCCCAGCCGTGCGCTGTGCATGGTGCATCATGAATAATAACCGAGAATTAAGTGCGATTCGTTGTGACTAAGTGGGTCTCACCCTCTATGCAAAGGAAAGCAAAACACGATTGCATTACAATGGAGTACGTCACCTCCTTTGTGAATGAAGAGGAGGGTTCCAGAACAGCAATCCCTGAGAGGTTTCACTGCGTGCGCAACGGCGCAACAGGCGTATACCTACTCGATTGTGTCTTTAGCCCTTCTTCACGCTTTCGTAACTTGGAAAGAGATTTATTTTTAATGATATGGTTAGGTGAAAGATTGGGCCACTAGTTTCGATTTTTACCGACTCTCTGGGGAGACGATTCAACAAATGACTTTGAAAGACAGCGCGCTACATGCAAGAATGACCCCGCGCAGTCAATGTGGCTTAGGATCGTGATGGTAACTCTAGGAGTTGTTGATTATCTTGCAGACAGACAGAAAAAAAAGCTAATAGTAGTCGAAGGTAATAGATTTTTAATCGTACTAATAATCAGTCCTATTCTCGGACCATGGAAACTGCTTGTTGCGATGAAATGCAGTCTGTCCATCTTCCTGTCACAAACTAAACAAACAAAAGACGCACTTCCACATTTAAGTTGTGGGACAATATTCTGTCCTAGCGAGGTATCCGTCAGAACGGAAAATTCTCCGATTTTATACGATTCGGAGGACTTTAGCGTCGAGGTATTGGGCACATTCAAAAACCTAGTTGTCTTAAGTCGACTAGATTGGTCTGTAAATGTAACCTGAACGATTGGTCGGGAACGTCACTTCTCCTACGTCAGGCACATTATGCGAACTGTCGACTTAGTGCTCAGTCACGAATTTCTTGACTAGATTTTTCGGCTCCTCCATAAACGTCAACTGAAACAGCTGCCCATGTGACCGATCTAGGTTAATCAAAACTGAGATACATCAAGTCAGTCAGCTGTCAGACTTACTAAAGTAGATACTTGAACGTCCCCATTCTTCCGAACAGCTATTCGGAATTTCTTTCCGAAATTTTGCAACGCATATCGGCGAATTGAGTTGAAGTGCGATGTTAGCATTTTTTTGTTAAGTTTTTGACAGAAATTGATTGCTGAATTTATTTACGATTTGTAGTGAAGCGTTTTCTTTTCCGAAAGCGTGTACCTCGATTGTAATTTGAGCCTCCGACGGAGTATGCGTTGCGAAGAATTTTCCGGTCCGACGGATACCTCGCTAGGGCCAATTAGCTCATAACCAACAGCTTTGTTTGCTGAAAGGCAAACATTTTATAACATTTATGCAAACGGACTACCGATACCGATTCATATTAATCAAACCTTAAGCCATTTTCAACAACCAGTTGCTTTCCCGTTCTCCTGTAATTTTCGCTTTGAATGAGACCCCAATGGACAGAAGTCTTCGAATTAACCTCTGGCTGCATGCAGTTACAGCTTAATACGAAAACATCTCAATTCTCAACTGCCCCAATTGGTCCACTTATTTTTTCGAGACGCCCGCCAATGAGCCTACCCATGTCCATTTCGCTAAACCGCTCCATCTATTAGGTTCTGTTCAATAGCTATATCGAGAAATCAAAGATGAAATTCCCGCTGCGATCGTGTGTTATACAAATTGAAATTGCACTCTAAAATTAAATAAAAGTAGCTACCTGGCATCGGGCGGATTGATGACTGGATAAACGAACTCGTAAGTGGCCGCCTTTCCATAAATTCTTGTCTAAAGTGGCCGGCTCTGCGTTCTTAACTTTTTAATGTTTCAATCATCAAACGCACAAAAGGTCAAAGTGAATACATTTTGAAGTTGAACCCGGTTCTGTTCGTAGTGGTTAACCACACTAAATTTGAAGGCTTTAACTGGGTTTCCCATTTCCCACTGAATCACGACAACGTTAAACTCATGAATTATTTACAAAAAAAAAAAAAGAGTCATGAATCCACGCACCGAAGTTGTCAGCCCATTCTTGACGTTCTCATTTATTTAGAAGTTGCGGCACTGCGTGTGAGAGTGTGTGTGTGAGTTGGGGTAATTAAAGTGCAACACCGCCCGTTTTAATTGGAATTTTAAGCGGTTGTTAAATTATTATTTTAATTTTCCCCTACAAGACTGGCCGGATGGCGGATGATGATGATGATCAAATCTGTATACACGAGAGGCTTGCGGTCTGGTTTCTCTGTTGAGAACCCTATTTGACAATGGACACGCTCGCTGTTGGCACATTTTGTAATTTTGAATGCGGAACGCATTGCCGTGAGCATAAGTCCCGGCGATTAAGTGTTTAAAGCGATACACTCGAGACTTTATTTAATTTTATTTATCTTAATGATGAAGAACAGTTGTGAGTTGTGTTACTTATTTAGGCTACGGAATACACGGATCTAGTTCTGAAGGGGTTTGGTCGTTGGGAATGGAAGCAGAAAATTGAAATGACGTTTTGTAGGTTGCGCATGTTGTCGTTGAAAAAAGTCGGGAAGGAAAAACGGAAGTTCTTTCGGGGATAGTTTTTTAGTTTTCAGCGCAGGTGGCAGACAATAAATTGTGGTAGAGAATGACAGGCAGTGTGGATAATTGGTTAGTCTTGACATTTAGTTAAAGCTCCTCTCGTTGAAAGTGACGGCATTCAACAGTAATGTGTTCAAAAAGCAGTTTACTATAACAAATCCATGATCAGATTACCAGAAAAGTGTCAAAATAAACTGCTGTCACTTCTATCATACGGTCTGTTCCTTTACTTTTAAATCTTACGAATTTTTACGAATTCTTACGCATTTTACTCAACTGTCGTTCCTCAACTCGAAAAATTCGGAAAAGAGAGCGGCTTCGAGAGAGCAAGATATTTCCCCTCTTACTAGTTTTTACTCAACAAATTTCTTTGCGTAAGAATTGAAACAACTGTCAGTCGTCTGAAAATTGACAGCTGATTTGAATTTGTTAATGAGGACGTTCGGATACCTAGTTTAGTAAGTCTGACAACTGACTGACTACATGTGTTTGAGTTTTGATTGGCCCAGATTGGTCACGTGATTAGTTTTTGCAGTTGACGTTTATGGAGGGGTAGCCGACAAATCTAGTCAAGAAATCCTGCCTGCGTACTCAGTTGACATTTTAAAGTGTCAAAATTTAAAAATAAACCACGCGTTTACAACAACAAATAAACTTACTTAGTTAAGGCGTACGGATACCTAGTCCCGACAAATCTAGTTGACGTTTTATACAAACTACGTATCCGAACGTCCCCAATCTATTTGGCATTTTGGTGGGTGAACTATCTGTCATTTTTCACAGGTTATTACAAAAGCGTTCCCTAACTTTTGCGTAAGTTTCTCTCTCATCTCCTCCACTGTCATTTTGACAGTCTTTTCCATTTTAACTACAAAAGTAAAGGAACATGTGACAGCTAGGTGACAGCTATGCTCACATTTTGTAAGTAAGTCACTCCGAACGTGTTCGGTTTATAACATGCTCGACCTCTGTTGGAGTGCTCTTATCTAGATGAGAAAGGAAAAGCGCACCATCAAAATAAAGGGATCGGTGGCATGTTGTGGTAAAAATTCCTTTGGCATTATTGTGCAACATACCTTTTATGTAATACCAATCAGGCCTTTCTGCAGTCATGCATTTATCATAGCCATACGTCACACTATCATTTCCGGAGTTCATGTGCAATGGACATTGACTGATTGATGCAACTCCTCACAGAGTAATCAATCAGGTAGGTATGTGTTTCGTACACATTATCAATCAATTATAAATGGGCATATTGTAATGAGATGTTCGACCAAAGATGGTTCATGTTTCCTAGGTGAAAATTGTTTCATGTGATGGCCAGTTGTTATCAAATATTCTGGTGGCATTTGAACGTCAGTTGTGCCAAAAATTCGTCGAGTAGGAAAATCTCAGTGTAAAAAAGAGTCACGTTTGAGATTTAAACAAAAACCAGTTCGCTGCTCGACTCTTTTGTTTTAAATAAAAATAAATATTAATCCAACGACAGAGGTGGCTGGTTCCTGTAGAGCGAATGGACACGAATGATCCGACCCGGAATATTTTCAAATTCGCACCCGAGGGATGACGCAGTAGAGGAATACATCAAATCAGGTGGCACACGCAAGTGGAAGGGGACTTCGAAAGAGCTGGCTGAATATTGTGTTGTCTGGATACGCTTGTCGGCTGAGGCTCAGGTCCACCGGTGGCGCTTAAATATGTAAATATTAATTCGCGAGTTATATATACATTTCTCAAATTTATTATGTGATTGAATTCCCAGATGCTCTAAGCTTTTTTTTATTCTAAATTGCTTCCAATCCCATTCAGGTCATGTTTCCATGTTCCATAACCAACATGCGCTGATCGTGGATAATGATAGTTAAAATCAACTTCTTCCTCAATACAAACACTCCATCTATACAAAATCAATTACACCCACTTAGCCAACTACACCCACAAGCGGGTAACCCCGATTCGATACATAAAGGAAAACATAAAACTCAAATGAAACTTGCTTTATTGATATTAAGATGATAATCTGCAGTCTTGCAATCGACTTAAACTATGGGTTTGATTTAACCTAAACTAGAGCAGTGCGGTCTTCCTGCACAAACATCCCAGTTCCATATTCAAATATTTTGCTCCATTCCACCTCGCTCGAGTATCTACCATGGCAATCACGAACATTTCAGACGCGAGTTGAATAATATACAACAAGGCATGGTTCTCCATTCCCTAAAGTAGAACAAGTCAGAGTTTATCTAGATGCACACACCACCACAGCGCGGTAGCTCCGTTGCAGATGGTACACAACAAGGCGGAAAAGATACCAAATGGCAAATGGAACTGCAAGCGACCACGAAAATCGTGCTGCCACTGATTGATTGTGCACAAAGCACCGAAAGGAACATCACCTCCAACTACAACCGAAGAAATTCATTTTCTCCGGCGCTGCAAGTTATGTGAAATGGAAATTTGTGTGCCTCCAAGGCAAGTCATAAACTATGGCAACTAGATTAGAACTAGTTGGAGCTGATTTAATTTGGCCATAACACAGTCGACATTTGACACAAATACTTTCTCACCAGAGCTGTATCTATATGAACATAAATGTAAGGAAAACAAAAGGGAAGCTTTATAAGACCGCGCAAGTTCTAGGACTGGGTCAATAGTAAATGCTTAATGGCCATGATGCTGACGCGTTTTTCTTTGCGGTGTTGCATAAGACTGCGAACCAACAAAACATCATATGAGTTGTATGGGCTTGGAGGCCAACAGTTCACCGGCAATTAGACCCAACGGACCTCTTTGCTGTAAACAAGAGAGCAAAACACATGTTGTGCGGTAGAATGTTTTTATTTACCTCTGAGGCAGTGGGGCTCTAAAGTTTCACACCACATTCTAAATGGAGTCGATAAGGTCAATGTTTAGGACAGTTATTCAAAGGAATTTCAGCAGGTCTTATTTATATGGAATTTTTATATAACGTTAGGCTGACCTATAACTGGTTCCAAATTAAGTGCCACCGTGAAGAAGTTTGTCTGTCCCTTTGGTTTATGTTTAAAGATGTACCAAACATGACTGTAAGAATCAAGTTAATGGAGAAAATGACTCATTTGGTAATAATGAGAGAACTGCACCATGGAAGTGATGGGAAGACATCGTTAAATTTAACCTGCTGCAATATGTTTTACAAATATTTTATTGAGTGCTACAAAATTGTGTCAAACTTAAAACTAGACTGTCTAAAACTGAGTCTCTATCTAGGCTCACACTTTTACAACATCTCATTTCTGGGGATCATCGAAACGTGCAAGATTCGGTTCATATTGAGAAGCTTTATACCCTTGCGCCTCGCTCGCCTTCAAAAGATCATCTGGTTCTTAAAACAGGCTTACAAAAGTTTCGACAGAAGGTTTTTAGATAATTTGAACGATACAATTTACGCCTGACTTTATATAACTATAAGCTTACACCCTTTTTATAAAACTGGCGGGACCGGCAAACTTCGCCTCGCCCCAATTTAACGGCTTCAGATAAACTCCAGTGTGATAACACAGATATAGTTAAAATTTCAATGTAATTTATTTGAATTGAATCGAAGTCAGTCGAGAGTTAGTTGATAAACAATGTTTTTCGACTTGTTTTCCGGTGCAAAAAAAAAAACAACGAAGACCATGCGAAAAACAGGGAAATTCGAGATAAATCCGACAGACTTCCAACGATTGACCTTGCGATTTATGGATTGTCATCGCAAAAGCCAATCGAACAGGGAACTGAATCCGCTTGAACTGGAATCGAAGATAAAGGCTGGTATGCTGTTCGAGTGAAGTGAAATTTTCACTCCTCTCCAAAAAGTGCTGTGAAATTGAAAGTGAAATTTTCACGCTGAAATGTCAAAAATTTAATGCGACGGACAATAAAAGCCAAGTGAAATCGCTTAAGTAACGCCCCCAACACATCACTTTTTGAACAACTATTTTTCACTTCAGCAGCGTACTGTCTGGTGAAATTTTCATATGAAAAGTTTATTTTGACATTTCGCAGTGAAAAATTTGTATGAAAAATTGGATTTCACTCGAACAGCATACCAGCCTTAAATTATGCGGTGGAGTTCTTGGCACATCAAGTGAGTTCAAAAATTCAGTCGGATAGTTGGTCGCTTGATCCTCATCGGTCACGCGGTCAACGGATATGTACGAATGCAATTCTCCAGCGATTTGACTTTAAATAATCAAATTGCCCGTTCACTAATCCAATCGAAATTTTTAAAATTTTGCGAAATGCCGGGAAAAACTTTGGCGATGAGTTCCTCCTTCGATGATGTGAACTCGCAAAAATTTGCAGGGAACGATATCAATCCAGTCGAAATATGAACAGGAATTTGGCCATTGCCAAGTGCCAGCAGTTGTCTCAAGATTCTCATGTTACTGGTCAATTTCAACTTCTTGATATGCCTCCACAAAAAGGACGAGTTTATCCGCATAAGTAGATTTCGGGATGACGGGAAGCTTTTGACGAAAATCTCCGTAGAGCAATATCATAGCCCCACCTCGTAAATCCTTCATTGTTCGGTCAACTGCCTCCAAAGCTCGTCGCTGAATTCTTGGTCATTGTGCAAGTTGGCCTGTCAACCGTGAGAAGATTCATCGGCGGCTTCAAAGCTGAATGTGCAGTTCGACCGCCTTCCAACAGTGTGGCAGCAATGACAGGGGATGCAACAGTCAACGCAATTTGAGATGATGACCAAACATTTGTTTGGACTCTTTCGGTTAACTCATTCTTCCTCCCGTTGCAATTCGCGATTGAATGCATTGTGCATCGAAAGATTTGGCGTTGGCATTCCCAATTTCGACAGCAGACTGCCGCACATGAGTACGCACTCATATCTTCGATCAGAACGTTAATTTCAAGATCGAAATCCGAAGCTGTCGTGCGAACTCTTTGCAAAATGTCGTCAGCCATCGGTCGGGTTCGAGCGATGAAATGTCGCTTTGATGATCGCAAACAATGTTTGACTGTTGTTGAATGGTTTAGGGCCTCTACTGTTCACCAAAAGCCATAAATCATCAAATCATGCAATAAAATGCAAAAGTTCGTCGAAAAAATTCAAATTTTTCGTGTTTTTCCGGAGGGTTTTCCCAAGATTTTCTTTCGTAACAATATTCTTCTGGTAATTACAAACAAGAAAACAAATTTAAGCCAATTCGGCCCAGCCGTTCTCAATTGATGAATGATTATACATTTTTCACACCATTTTTATATACATATATAGATAGATAGAGGTATGTTTCCAAATAGATTAGACAATTTAAACTACAATCGACAACCATTCTAAACTTAATGCGCATAATTTTGCGCCCCACTGTTAGTTTTCTGCAAACCGGCAGTCTGTACGTCTCGCGAAGCCATGTTGACAGCCAGACAGACAAATGGATAGAGAGATATTATTTCTGCACCATCATCCTACCACCACCAAAGGCAACATCTTCAGCAGCCCCAACAACACCATCATCATCATATAAAGACAAAAGCCTCAGAGCTGCTGTCGGCGTTGTCTTCCTGGTTGTGTTGAGTCAATTGAACCTATACGAGTTACTGCGTTGTTCCTGGCATATCGTCGACCTATAGCTGGGGTTGTGCAATTTTTGCAAAATAACTTAATCAACTAAATTGGATATACCGCTGGGCATCAAATTCCGCCAGTGTTGTTTCATTGGCAACATACGATCCTCTATAGCAATGGCTCTTGTCTGAATGTTGCACACACGGCTCGTTAACAACCTTAACACCGGCGACATAATCACCACACAATTTGGATTCGGCTTTTTGTCATCATCTATCTCTTGAGCGCACAAACGCGGCAACGATGACGGTTAACTGTTCTGGGGGAAATTAACTTGCGAAACTTGGGATGGATTGCGCTTGAATAGCGTGCTGTTTCTGTTGCGTCGCGTCGTCATTAGGCATAACATTCGAGGTGTGATTATTGTGTAGTTAAAGTGGCAGTGGGTAGTTCAAAGAATGGGTCTTAGAGTGGAGCATCCAACTCATTATGCCACATATGTGCCAGGTGCGGGAGCAATTAAAGTTCCTACGCATGGTCATCGTCTCCCGATTTGGAAGCGGCACGCGTTGAGTATCTGCTTATACACAACCGGTAGAAGCTAAGAAAAAGAGGAATCCCAAAGAGGCCAATTGCGTGGTAGATTTTCGCCAGCTCGGGGCCAGTTTCGGACGTGATGCTCTCATCTCATTGCATAATATCCACAGAATCCGCAGTAACGATCGCAACAATTATGATGACCGTTTAATAGCCGCAGGCGGGGGTCTTTTCTCCTGCCATCAATTTGCTATTAGTGTAGGTACCGGAGCGGGACGGCGAAATGCCGATACCTGGGGGCGTCTTCCCTTATTATAGAGATCGATAGTGGTTGTAATTGAAGACACATAGTTTGCTCGTAATTACAGTGTTAGCTCTTATCCCAATGATGAGGATCCAGCCTCCGGTTGAGTTCATCATGATGATGACTATGCTCGCCGTATATGGCAACTGGTTGAGTGCATAAATCAATCAGGCTAAAAAAGGTGGTTTTGGAGTTGTGGGTTGCCTCTTTCGTACTCGAGCTTTAGTGAATTAAATCGATGCAGGTGGATCGATGAATGGCCACTTAACCACCGAGATTGCTAATTAATTGCATGTAAGTGTTTTTTTATGACGCCATTAAGCACACATTTCATCGCAGTAGATGTAGGAGAGAATCCGATTAAAGACTTGCTGAAAGCAAGTGGGAAATAGTAGTAGATTTAATTATAAAAACAAGCAAATCAGACTGTAGGTAGGATTAAATAGGATCCACTAAAGCAACCCACAAACGCGAACGTCTTAAGAGATAAACGGGACATAAATGAATGGAAGTTATTTTCCTCAAGGTTTTAAGTCAAACTAATGTCAACAGGTCTGTTCCTTTACTTTTGTAGTAAAAATGGAAAGGACTGTCAAAATGACAGTGGAGGTGATGAATTGGGGACGTTCAAGTATCTAGTTTAGTAAGTCTGACAGCTGACTGACTTTTATCTCTGTTTTGATTGGCCTAGATCGGTCACATGGGCAGCTGTGTCAGTTGACGTTTATGGAGGGGTAGCCGACGAATCTAGTCAAGAAATTCGTGACTGAGTACTAAGTTGACAGTCCGCATATGTGGCTGACGTAGAAAAAGTGACGTTCCCGACCATTCTAGTTTTTGCGTTCAGGTTACATCTATTCCAGACCAATCTAGTCGACTTAAGATAACTAAGTTTTTGAATGTGCCCATTCTCTCTCAGAGAGGGAACCTGTAGTAACCTGTGAAAAATATCAGATAGTTCATAAATGCCAAACGCCAAATAGAACAAAAAATTTAAATCAGCTGTCAATTTTCAGGCCACTGACAGTTGTTTCAATTGTTACGCAAAGAAATTTGTTGAGTAAAAACTAGTAAGAGGGGAAATATCTTGCTCTCTCGAAGCGCGCTCTCCTTTAAGAATTTTTCGAGTTGAGGAACGACAATTGAGTAAAATGTGTAAGAATTCGTAAAAATTCGTTAGATTTAAAAGTAAAGGAACACCCCTAATGTGTAAGCTTGTGAGTATTGCATTCCTGAGAAGTACGGGAACTAGCATTGGCCAGTAAACCAGGGGTCGAATCGCGTCGTCCGTGAACGAGCATTACGTGACGCAATTTGTTTTTTGTTTCAGATGTAAATCAACTTAATTTCGTTAACATAATGCTCGATCACGGACGACGCGATTCGACCCCAGAAGACCTTCCGCCTAAATAGTTACTAACAACTGCTCCGCTTACTGCCTTTGCTCTGTACCTATTCCACTTGAACTCTATTACGTGTCATTCAACTTAAATAGGTAGTCCGTTGTCCGTTCCCAATCAAATGATCGGCAACAAATTTTATTGCAATCTAAACGACAATCATTTGCAACTTAATTTTACGATTGCTCGTTACCAACTTGCACAGTTGCGCTACTAAACCAAGTGATTTACATTCCCCGGTGACACAACTTTGCCCACAAAATACTAAATGAAGAGCTCGTAAAATACCCCCCGCTACGATCAAGATTTGTACCACGCCAACTAGGCATACACACGCAAGACACAGCTCCCCGAAAACTGCTACAATTTTCTAGGGTTCTCTCCACAATTCGTACTACTGCGGTGCAATAGAACTGGGCTGCCCCTTTCCTTTCGATCGATCTTAACGATCCAGGTGGGTTCAGCAGATCGCATGGCCAGATGAGTGGTTGTGTAATGGGGGACAATTTATGTTGGCATATGGACGTCTGGTACATATTAATGGCCAAGCAATTGTGAGAACGTCTTATATGGGAACTAATTCTGTGACCCAATTATTGGCCAGGCCAGGCAATCGCATATGCAAACGATGGGGGGTTAACCTGTTTGTGACCAAATTTAGCACCTGAATTGTTCATTGTACGAGGCATAATTAATGCGCGCATCCAGGGCCCTATACTCATATTGATCGGCGGTTTCTTTGTTTGTCTTCTTTCAGAAATTCGTGCCGTTTCCGGGGAGCCAAACTACAAGTCAGTTAACCTTACGTGGGAAGTAGAATTCGTATCGGCGACTAATGAGAGCGATGCACTGCCGCTGCCGAAATCATTTCAGATCTTCTACTGTGAGATGCAAACGTTCGGACCGCACAGATGCAGATCGAAAGTGGTCGAAGACAGCGAGCTGGAGACAATGGATGAGTGAGTTCAGAGGTGATTTGAATAGGAAATGAGTTTTATTGGGCTTAATTTGCAGACCAATTAGACACTACGCGGCGAGAGTCGATAACCTGAGAATGGCCACCAAGTATAGTTTCCACATTAAGCCGCAGCAGAAGCGGAAGAATTTAAAGATCACCGGTCGGTCGGAGCTGATCGACAATGAAATTGAAAATGATCTGTTTCAGGGTCAGACCATTGTGATTCCTACCAAGGGGTGTAAGTTGTCATTGGGAATTCTGTGTGATGAGCTGAATAAATAAGAGTTATTTTATAGTTTCAGCGCAGGCAACAAAGTGTCTTCCGCATGCGTCAGAAATCGAGGTTGAAACAGGTCCGTACTTTGGTGGAAAGATCGTTGTTGACGGAGGCAACTGCGGCATCAAGGGTAATCCCAAGGACGCCGCGGACAAGTACATCATGCGGATTGATCACAAAATGTGCGGCAGCCTAGTTAAGCCGGAAACGAACACAGTTGAGACTTTCATTACGGTGCAGGAGAATCTGGGCATTTTCACGCACAGTACGAGGAGGTTTGTAGTCGTTTGCAGCTTCCAGTCGGGAATGCAAACTGTTCGAGCCAGTTTCACAGTCCCTGGCAAGGGTGGAGTAGCAGCAGCCGTGGAAAACGATCCATTTGAGCCCGATCGAGTGAGTCGGGAACACCGCCAGATGAACTATGTTGACAAAAGCGGACTAGTGCTTAAAGAGCCGATTGAGGAGGCTAACACGATTCCCGATACTGAGTCGTCAGTGGCCATAGTGGAAGACATTATTCCCGGCGTAAACGAAATTAACATTAAGCACGAACCAAGTGAACAACCAGAAGAAGAGCCTGTTGATGTGCCACAAATCAAACAGTACCGACAGGCGAAATTCGCCAAGCTCATCCATCCCAGCGAAGACGAACGAGGGGCGTTTCAGGGCAGGGCTGCAAATGGAGGTAAGGCATTCCCCACTCCTCTCACGAAAAAGTATCACTTATTTTGTCATTATTTTCAGGTGATCTCAAAAACTTTGCTGGCAACGTTGGGAGTGTAGTGCTAACAGTGTCATTATCTGTGATAATGGTTGGAGTATTTGTCTTCGTCCTATTCCGAGAATCAAGGCGGCAAACAATGACGCGACACAATCTCAAGCAGCTTCCTAAGACCCCATGATCGAGGAACAAACTAGCAGTGTAATTACATTTATATTCTTTTTACTCAATCTCATACATAGGCTTAAGGCTACTCGAAAGACTTTCAATCTAAGGCTACGCCCATTTGTCTTGTCGAAGGACTAACAAAGATGTGATGCCGTACCTTCGACTCAAGACGACTGAGCATAGGTGCTTCTAAACTTACACTTATTTTTAGTTTGTAAGACTAGCTTAGCGGTATCTAAGAATTCCTAAGGAACAAAAATTAAACTATCAATGTAAATTAATTTTATATTTTAATCATAAGCGTGAAACAATAAAGAAACAAAACAAAAACAAGTTGTCGGACTTAGTTGAGTTCTAGGATGTGTCCTGGGGGCTTTTTGGTGGGAGGATCCTTGATGCCGATTATTTTGATTTCCTTTTCACGTTTTTCATCGGGAAAGAGTAGCTTTTTGCATTTGTCTCCAAGTGCTTTGAGGCCGTTGGCAGCGTGTGTCCGAATTTTCTCGTCATCCGAGTCAGTTGAGAGGGTTTTCAGAACTCTATAGATCGGCAGGAGGTACTCCTCGTGGTCTAAAAGGTTATCGATGCCGAGAAGAAGTTCACTGAGTACCAGCACGGCCGCACGCTTGGCGGGGAGATATTTTCCAGTTTTAACCTCATTTTCGACCAGCAGAAGCATCTGTGGAAGATAAATAAATTTGGATAGGACCATTTTTTCATGGAGGACTTGTTTGAATTCAAGAAACAGTCTTTGACAGTTTGTTTGACACTAGGAAAACTTACCTCCTGAAAGAAGCTGTGAACCTGGAAGGTTAGCGTCCTGCACAAGGTCGCTAAATTCGAAAAACTCGACCAGCGAAACTCATCGATATCTGACCGGCAGCCCTTAATGAAGCAGTTCAACAGGACATCCTTATATTTATACGACAGTTGACCTGCAACAATTTACAAACGAAATGAGTAAGTCTAATTCAGCCTGACAAAAAAGGAAAACCCACCCAACTCCTTGCTGACTTTAAGAATAGCCTCACCCACCACCAAGCGATAGTCCATTTTGTTATCCTTGCTCAGGTACTCGTCGGACAATGTCTCCAAAACTTCAGTTTCCATAACATTGACCAATGCCACCAGCAACCGTACGCAATTCAAGAATGTGTACGACTCCGGTTCCTTCAGGGCATGCAACCCCAACGCCAGTGTTATGTGTCCATTGGCCAGGGCGTCCTTCTCTTTCCTTCGCAGCATTTCGATCATCAGATTGATGCCGTAGACTTTCAAGTGGGACTCGTGTTCCTTCATTAAGTCTCTTGCAACATTGTACTGGCTAGTTTTGTTCTGAAATGACGCTTTCAGACCGCCTTCTAACAGATGAAGAAGTTTGTCGATTCTATGAACAATCAGTTCATTTGGTGTCTGCTTTCGCAGCTCACGTAGGACTTTTGTAAAGTCGCGATACTTCTCGGGAATGTCAGAGCTTTCAATCATCTCCTGGGTGATTGTCAACATTAGCAGTAGAGTGTGATCGGTGCTCTCCTGGTTGCTCGAAGATTGGCCACTCCTTCGCTGGATGAAGTTTCGAAGAAAGTCAAGAAACTCGGTTGAATTTTCACTGATTTGGGCCTTCAGACTGGGGTGTGTGACTAATGTGCTAAGGCTAAGGATGATCTCCACTTTGATGGGATACTTTGAGTTCAAAAATGTGACCAGCTCGTCTTCGCTGTGAAGGAGGTCAATGCGTTCTTCAACGTCCTTGGAAAGAGCGTCTTGCATCATCCCCAAGAGGCAGATAAATACTACATAGGTAAGGATGTTGTGATTTGACGACATCAGCAAGTCCGGCAGTACGTTTGAGATGCTAAGCGGTTCCACTTGTGCGTCCGGTGATGTAATCTTTACGGTTAGTTGGGAAAAATTCGCATCTGTGCGAATCGATACTCTAGAATGCAAGTCTACCCACTCGGCTGGGTATTGCTTTGTAAAGAGGCTGTTTATGATTGTCTCCAACTCTGTTCGACTTCTATTAGCCAGACAGCGGACAATAGCGCCTCGAATGTGAATTTTTTCTTTGAAATTATCGGGTATATAGCTATACACGTTGAGCAGCAGAGGAAGGTACGCCGTTAGGAGCTCACTTGGTAAGCATTCCATGGATGACGTACAGAAGCAGGTAAACAGAAAGTTGCAGAAGTAATTGAATTCACTGTACTCCATGACGATAAGTCCACTTATGACATCTTCTGGTTGTGAAAACTTCTGAAAGAGTAGGCAAAACTTCTCCGAAATCGCCAGTCGTGTCTCTTCTTTGAGTTCATACAGCCTTTTGAGGGTTAGGAGACCGGCGCCCATACAAACTGCCATATTCTTGTTAACTATGCATAGGTTAAGGAACTCAAAGATCTGCTCAATAAGGGAGTTGTAGAATTTCATCGAGTGTCCCTTATGAGCCACGATATTCGCAATGACTTCAAAGTACTCACTCTCGGGCAAGTCGGCTTTGGTCCGCTTGGTGAGCAGCGTGCTGACAAAGTTGGTGAAGCCACCCTTGCACATTAATTTACTTAATAGCTCCATGTGCAGTCGCTTCTGGAGAGCTGGCGGAAGATTTGGTAGTCCTTTGAAGAGAAGAATGTTTCGGAAGTACTCGCATTTGGAGGTCTCCTTCCAAATGGAGTTTAAATCGGTTTGGTAAAGTTTTTTCTCCGTCTCTGTCAGCTGGATCTCATTTGTTAAATCACTTTCGATGACAGTGAGTACTCCTGCGATGTAGTCACGTATAACTTCATTAAGCAAGCCCCCCGACTGGAATTGTCGAATCGCAAGGATTCTGCGAAACACTTGCAACGATACTTTCAGATGATCTAGGTTTGGTTTAGTCTTTGTGGGCAAAGAAGCAAATATCCGATGTGACCGAAAGAGAGAATGGAGATGGGTTCGTAAACCATATACGGACACATCCTGAATAGAACTGATCAACAGATTAAGATGTTTAGCGGAGATAAGGTCCTCCTTGGCGTCACTATCGAAGTTAACTTCGTCTATAAGGGAGAGGATGATTTGGTACGTGTAAAGTGAATAACCCCACTCCGTTTCTTTGATTTCTTCAGCAAAGTCTGTTGAGAGGACATCTATTTTTACATCGGACTCCAAGCACTTTGTAAGAATTTCTAGATTCTTTGTAATTCTTGGTAAATCTAAAAGAATACGGAGCAAAATGAAATATTTAGCAAAACAGGACTTGAAATTCGTACCATTTTTCTCATCTGGTTCTAGATTAAGTGATTCCAAGGCCAACAAGTATTTTGGAACGTTTGTCATTGCGAGTGTAGTTCTATTAATTACGTAGTTATACTTTTATTTGATATGTGTTTGAAAAAATAGCCAAATCCTGTATGTAAAAGGAATTTTGTTGCAGCACATTTGACAGTTTGTTTGTTGACATTCATTTCGATACTCGCACTGAGGAAGATGAAATGTAATGTGCTTTAAATTGAGCTTTTGTATCGACAAATTAATGTGAAGTCTACATCGAGCATGCTAGTCAATTTGTATCACGCAACATATTTCAGTCGAGTCCGAATAATGACCACATTTGAAATAAGGAACCAAATAATTTGATAACCGTGGCAGTTAGTATATCAAATAAGGTTTTGCGCCTGTACAAAGGATTAAAAAGGAAAAAAAAAGAACAATTGGCTTGACATTATTCTGAATCTGGATATGATTTTCTATAGACTCGACTCGAGAGTACTCAATTATCAATTTTTGGTTGTCTAGAAACAAAAAGGACATGGGTAAAACTGCAAGTTCCAATGATGTAACCTAAACGACTCTACAGAGGATTTTACTGCTGTGCTTTTTTGTGTTTTGAATCGATTTGTGGTTGCTGTCGTCATAAATAATATGTATCAGTTAATGTTTCCCTCTTTCTGTACAAATGGAATGTCAGTCCACTTTCAAATCGATCTTTCGGTACACGCAGTTATATGCTCTGCAAGACATCAGCTTTTCAGACTTGTTAGCATTTGATCCCGTAAATTATTCATTTCTGCCTCACTCTGGTCGCCGACTGATATCCCAACTGGAATAGAAGGGATATCCCTTTTGGCGTCCAGGTTGTAATTTACCATACCCTCTCCACACTTTCATTATCAATATCTGCCTTTATTGGGTTAAACTTGAAGCTGAAATTTGTTCCTCAAACTGAAAAAATGAACTTGTTTGAAAATCAATTTTATTCATTCCATACACGCATCCTAATGCAAGATCTAACCTGCATCTGCATTATTTTATGACCAACAGTGTAATGAGTAAAAAAAGAACCTAAATAATTCAGATAAACTTGTTTAGAAGCCACCACGGAGGGCTAACACCAAATGTAAGACAGAACCTCCTTGAACTTTGTAATCCGCAGCTGTTTTGTCATCATTCCTGTAACAAAGAATAACATTGCAGTTGAGTGTTGAAGTTTTACAACTCACGGAGTCGAAAATTCTACTCACATTTGTTTTCCTGAAAAGATCAATCTTTGCTGTTGCGGGGGTATTCCTTCTTTTTCTTCTACACGTTCTTTAATCCTGTCTACTTTGTCCGTTGGCTCAATATCAATTTCGATTTCCTTTCCAGTGAGGGTCTGAACGAATAGTATGGAAATTGAAGTTTTAATAAATGAGTCAGAATGGTAAGAAACAATGCATTTCTTTATTTTAAGCACTAACCTTGACTTTGATCAGCATGTTGTGGTTTTTTGTATTTAATTATCTAAAATAAATAGGCTTAAATTAAGAATATTTTATTCCAAATTGCTGTGCAGAAAAAATGCCGCTTTCGATTGGTTTCCTTTTTTACTTTTGACAGATTTGCGAAAAAAAGTCGGAGAAAGCTGTCATCTCAGCGAGTCTCGAAGAGAGAATTTTTTGTTTGAAAAAGCTTTGCTTCGCAGCGCTGCGCACAGTAGGGTGAAATTGAAACTATCTTTTTCTTAGAGAAGGGCGACCAACTCAATCTATCGATTACAGTCAGGGTTTTTAAATAATAGAAATTTGTGTATTTGAATAAAGTAGTCCTGCTTTGTTTGGAGCCCAGACAACTTAAGGAAAATTGCTTGAATACACAACGTTAAATGGAATGACAAAAATCTCGAAATAGCGACTAGTGAAAAATATCGAATGCTAAAAAATAGACAAACAAATTTTCAGTAAAATAGTTAATAATACAATTTATAAAGCTGCACCAATTCTAACCTCGCTTTCTTCCTTTCCTTAGTTTGCTTTTTAACCAAACGTAGCCAACTAACTAACTTTAGGCGCAAAATTTTAACAGATCGCACTGTGCGCCGCATCATAACCACAATGTTGGGGACGTTTTTTTTTAAATAAGTGCGCTAAAACTTTAACGGCCAACAAATTTAAAGACTTTCACTGCATTTGTGTACTTTCATAGGATTTACAGCGCATTCCGAGCATTTCACTGAACTTGAGTGGATTTTCGAACGTATTTGACACTAGCCTGAGCACACATTCATAATCCTTCAAAGCTGTCACCGAAATGAGAGATTTGATCTTCTTAGGTTACTTTTTTGAATAAAAATAGGCTAAAAGTGAGAGGCTAAAAGTGCATCGCATTTAAACACTTTCAATAATATTAAAAACTTTTATTTAACAGTTATTTATAATTAACAATAAAATTTAATTCCCCTATTTGAGATGTTAACAACGAACTAAGACCGCTCATGACCGTTCATTCCAACTTATTTGTAATCTACTTCTTGGTCGTTTGGCCTCTAACGCAATCCCCAATTCGACGTATATCCCTGGCATAGGTTCTACAACATCCCCCTATAACTTTAGCACCATAATGTATCCACTCAGGTACGTAATTTTCCAATGGCACACAGTCCTCTTTGCCGGTCCAGCCCTTTTTAACGTCATAGACTTCACCGCTATTCGGATATACCACCAGTGGGATTTTGTCCTTGTCAGAGCGGTTGCCATTCAGACTTTGGAATAGTTGAGTAACAAACTATGGGTGGTAAAAATAAAACAAAAAGTTATTCAACCTGGTACCGAAAGTGTTACACCTATGCCTACCTTTGGGTGTAAGCAATTGACTCCTAGAGCCAAACAGTTGTCCAGAGCCTTGCGCTTCTTTAGTTTTTCCCAAATACACAAAGCTGCGTCACGGAAACTTTCACCATGAGCTAAGCTTAATCCGTCCTAATAGAACAAGAAAGAATTCCATTAGACCATCAAATAATCGGACATCAAGAAAACCTTACCTTGCATTGGAAGGAGATCCAGAATTTAACTTCTGGGTATTCATCACACAGCAGGTCAACCAAAGCTTCGGCTTCGGCTTGGCATGGAATTGTCTCAATGGCCAGGGCGTCGACGCCGGCCTCAAGACACGCGTCAATTCTAGTTCTGTGCCAAAGGGCAATTTCCTTTGGAGCTGTGTAGTCCGCATAGGATCCTGTGTACTCTGAGCCGTCGTGTAAATGTGCCCCATAGGGTCCAATCGATGCTATGATCATTGGGAGGCCTAATAATCCAAAATTTATTAGTAAGCAATACATTTACATATGTATGATTCATTCTAACCTTCTTGAACTCTAAGATTCGCATCAAAACATTCGCGTAAATACTTCTCCTTGGCAACATGAGCAAATTGCACTGTGCGTCTTATCAGTTCAATGCTCTGCTCCTCGTCCAAGTCCAAATGCTCGACATAACCTTCCACACTAGCTTGATAAGTGTTTGTCAGGATGATATCTGCGCCGCCTTGAAATACATTTTTCTTTTATTAGACAAATTTCGCTGTCTTTGTGTTGCGATAAGAGAACTGTGTCTAGCATATCTGTGGAAGCGGACATCGCTGGTCAGACCGCGCTACTTACTTTGAAGGAAATCCAAGTGTGTCTCGATGACCGCCTGTGGATTTGTGGCGTTAAACTTTGCACTCCATAGAGGTTCACCATCGATTTGATTTCCAACATGAACCGTCATTTGGGTGGCGAATCCGCCATCCTTGACTAAGATGCGATTAAGTCCCATCTTTCTTTATCTGTCTCTGCAATATAAAAGTAGGTAAGTCGATTAAATTTGTTTTCGAGCAATAACAAATGTTATCTCTGCCAAAAAAAAAACAATCGAACCAAAGAGAGGAAAGTTTCTACGTGATAAACTAAACAAAAACACAGAACTTGAATTCAAATTCGAAACAAAACAAACATAAATTGCTAGATAAGAGCGTGCCTTGACATCTGTTATAAACCTTGTAGTTGTAGTGGGATTTGTTTTTGTTTAGATGATGTACTGTACGTGAACATCAATAAATATCCTACATAAACATTTTCCCTACTGCTACAGGTCTCAGTATCATTTGTTCATGTTCAGAGTCAGCAAAATATGAGTTGATTTTCAAATTGTTGTATAGATAACGGACCCCGTATACGGTTAGTACCAATGGACTGGCGTTTGTTATAAACGCTATCAACTAGACAGACGCGCTATCAGACCAGGAGACAAATAAAAACGAGATAGGAGTCAGTCGATCTGGTAACAGCACCAGTGTTTAAAGATGCTGATAAGTTATATGTAATCAGAACGCGGACTCTTATCGGATTCGCTACTGTAAGCACTCGTCAAATGTAATTAATTGTAACCAAGCGAAATTCCATTAAAAGATATCGCTACAGAAACATGTTACAAACATTTTATTGCCCCTCATAAAATTAAGATAAAACTATCAGTCCAGGATAAATGAAAACTATTATAGGGAGCGTGTGTAACTCTAAGTTCATATTAATTTTGCCCACGCAGGTCTATGTGAGCTGTCAACTTGCAACCGAACTGCTAATCCACGTTTAGAGGGAAAATGAAAATGACACAAAAACCATAAACAATCAAGTTTCATTGCAGAGATCAACAGAGGGCACCAGTGGCTGCGTGTATACGTCAAAGATCAGTAAATTAAAAGCTAGTTAACTTAATTTACCGGATCCTCATTTTTTGAATTTCTCTTTGACCTACGAGTTGGATTACACTTTGAACACTTGTTTTTTTTTTGATAATTATTGTAGAACCAATTTAAATACAGATTGATAAGTAAGGCAATCAAAGCAAATGCAAGAATTTCATTTAAATTCAACTGTCAGTTGATGGCTTAGTAGTAAAAAAGGGACAAGACTGTCAAAATGACAGTGGAGTGGATGAATTCTCTTTTAGAGCAAAAGTTAAGGAACGATTTTGTAGTAAAAGCTGGTACGCTGCTCAAGTGAAATGAAATTTTCACTCCTCTCCAAGAAATTGCTGTGAAATTGAAAGTGAAATTTTCACGCCGAAATGTCAAAAATTTAATGCGACGGACAATAAAAGCCAACTGACTTTTTGAACAATTATTTTTCACTTCAACAGCGTACTGCCGGTGAAATTTTCATGTTAAAAGTTCATTTTGACATTTCGCAGTGAAAAATTTGTATGAAAAATTGGATTTCACTCGAACAGCGAATTTCTCTTCTCAGAATCACTAGAAGAGTATTTTTTGTGCCAATGGAACGGTTTCCGAAGTGATTTTTTCGATTCCGGACTCTCCCGAACGCTTCTTTTTGCCCAATGGAAAACGCCATTAATCTGTGAAAAATTACAGATAAAACCCAAATGCCAAATAGAACAAAAAATTCAAATCAGCTATCAATTTTCAGACGACTGACAGTTGTTTCAATTCTCGCAAAGAAATTTGTTGAGTAAAAACTAGTAAGACGGGAAATATCTTGTTCTCTCGAAGCGCGCTCTCTTTTACGAATTTTTAGAGTTGAGGAACGACAAAATGCGTAAGAATTCATAAAAATTCGTAAGATTTAAAAGTAAAGGAACAGACCTATTGATATGCATGATGTCTTTCACAATTTCAAAAGTGCTTCAACAAATGTCATTGATTACGGCAATTGCTTCGGTTTTAAAGCATTCGTGTACTTTTCTTGTGTTTTTCAATTTGGAACTTGTGAAATAAGTTCCATTGATATTGATATTGAAAGCACACAAGTTACAACTATATACAAACAGTAAATGTTTAGGCACAAAGGGTTGCTTATAGTTTAATTGCTGTAATTGTAGATTTAAGATATGATAAGAATATAATTCGCAAAAAAAACTATAATTTTTAAGGTAGATAATAATCAAACAAAGTGTTATACTTAGAGGCATTTGTAATATAATTGGAAAAATGCAGTAACTGTTACAATATGATTACACGAATACAAACGTATGTTTGTTTGACTGTATATAATAATTGAGTGACTCAATCCTGCCAAGATATAGGAAGACACCATTTTAAAATAAATTCCGTTAAAGATAATGTATTGAAATAGGAATAGAATGAAACTATTCGCATTAAGGAGAATGTAATGTTCCCATTTAACATTTAAGTGTACGAAAAATCAAACTAATGGGACGGTGTAAAGTTTCCTACTCTAGGATATCTCCCATCCCCCAGGCCTATAGAATAAATATTGTTTTTAGTATAGCTCATAAAAATGAATAATGCAAAACATGAACCGATACAGAGCTCGTTAGCCATTTAATCATGTCAAGTCAACAATTACCTCTGCCAAAAAGTATTTTCGCTCACATCATGCATTTGGCGTAGTACCTAGGTGTTTTTATTAAAGAATTGTTACACTTACTCAAAAACGTATAACACATATTATAGCATTTTGAATGAGAAAAAACACGAAAACAATATAAAGCACACCTTAGACATATAATCGGTCGACCACCTTTGTGTTTATGTTTTGATATGGAATCTATTTCTGGATACACACTTTGCACGCATTTAAAAAATGATTGTAAAACTTAAACGAAATAACAAAGATTATGTGGAACAACGTAACTAAAAAGAAGAGCAATTATTGCAATACATTGTGTAACGCGAATTCTGATTCATCCCTTTTGAATAGGTTACTTGAGAACACCTGCCACTCGAAATTGCCTAGCTATACCTGCTTAACGCGATTCTGTTTAAGATTATAATTTTAAAATCGCAGCCTCTGCATAGGTACGATTGGAAAACAAATCTCACAGTGAATACATACTTGGAGCAGTTTCTTTATTAAGCCTTGCCAGGTTAAGCCTTCAAAAGGTCAAGTAGGTACACAACACATCAATGCAAACACAAAAAAACAATATTCGATAGTTGTCCTTGATAACTAAACTTATCAGTTGCTTTCAACTTGAAAGGCAAATAAAAACAACAACAGCTCGTGTCTATCAGTCGTCTCGTCTCGAACTCAAAATGACGACTGGTGTGGCATCACAACACAATTGCTCAACATAAGTCTGATTAAATTGCAAAAAGAAAACTTGAGTCTTGTATCAACCACCTACAAGTGAGTATAAAAATAGATTGTTTACAAAAATTTACATTAACACGCTCCAACAAGTGAACGTAATTAAAATACACATGAACGCACAACATATGTATAGCACTTTCATCACTCTCGAGTGGAATGATCATAGACAAGGCTACCTAACAGACTAATCGGAGTAAAATTGCAACCGCAATAACAAATTAGCAAAGCTGTGAAACAAAACTCACTTCTTATGAATAATTGAATTTGTCTAGGTTTAAAATAATTCTCTTGTCACTGTGCACTGTACTGTCGAACTGGTGTCTATCCACTGAATAATGCTGGCCACCTTATTTCAGCTTTTATATTTGTTGTCATTTGGTCGTCTGTAATTGTGTAGATTAGTCTATGAGTCTATATTCTGAATTGATAGCCCATATGATTTGTTATCGCTGGCAGCAAAAGTAAACAAATTGAAGTTTTTATTGTTGTAACCAAACAGTGTTTGTTTAGAAGACAGGAACTACTTATCAGTGCTCAGAGTCCTATCAAGAGGTTGACAGATTAACCATACGTACTAAGTACAGCAAATGATTATAAAACATTTCCATTTGCTTTTCTATCGCTTGTTCTACAAGAAGAAGTGATCTTGAACTAATTGCAAATAAATTGGACGATGATGAGTGACCGAAATTATCGTTGACCTAAATAACGTCTAAGAATGGTGAGAAATGTTATTTAATTTATATTTTCAAATGAATTATAATGGTCGCCGGGAGAAGATAACCTCTAAGGCGAGTGTATGCGTACTCGCAAAGGTACACAGGGCACAGACATTAACCCGGGATCTTAACTAGGCTCAAAATACACTCTTCTTGATAGTGAAACTGGTTTTCAACTGTTTGTTTAATCAAGGAATAGCACACGCGCCAGTGTTTATGGATTACAAGTAAAATATTGTAATCTTTGCTTACCGTATGCTGATTTCACTTGTTATTGTCCGTTTTTCAGGAAGTTCGAATTCGAATGTGATACCTTTTTCGTGTAAATTGTTTTCAAATTAAGACGACTGACATTTTTGCAATTACATTTCACAGTTCAAGCTTCAGAGGGTCCACAAATAATAAAAGAGTACAGAAGGGTAGATTTATTCACGCATTCATACCTATTACTATAGTCAAAAGAGTTGTGCTTATTAGTCAACCCCATTAGCAGTGACACAGATCTGCTCATCGCATTCTCCAAGCTACACTTTATAATTAACAAACAACTCACTGCATATAACTACTGTTCAAAAGTGACTCGACTATGAGAATATGGTGAATAATGCAGAGCTAAAAGTCTCTTTCCCTGTTGCCAACTCATTTGGTAGATTAAAAATTGAAATGTTTTCTTTTATTGTTTATCAACTCGAACAAATTTAATAACAGATTCGACATTGATGCAAAACCTGTCTGCATACAACAAACTGAGTGCACATTCAGCATTAATATGATACGAAGTGATAACCCCTTGGCACAGTATGTATTTCCAATAATCTATATAAGTTGGCATCATTTTGAACAGACAGCAAAAGAGCATAGGCTATTGTTTGTCTGACAACTGTAATCAGTAGTTGATGCATCCTTTGTGTAATTAAATAAGAAACAAATTCAATATGCTTATAAACAGGAAACGATTTATTTGTCTTTGTTTAAGATATAAAAAAAGTCAAGTACAAGAACAACCACAAGAGTACACTTTTGTTTAGGAATTACTGCCTTGTACAATCCCGTCGACACACTTTCTAATACTTGAAATATCACTCGGATATACGCGGCAACATCCACCGATGATTTTTGCGCCCAGTGCCACCCACTCGGGAACAAATGTCTCCAGGGGAATGCACTTTTCAGCTCCGGTCCAGCCATTTTGTTGAGCATCGAAGATTTCACCGCGGTTACTATACACAATTAGAGGAATGTGATTGCCTTGAACGGATTTGAAGAGAGGAGCCACTAACTGTAAATCAATGAGAATTATTTGATGTGTTGTCAACAGTGCTTGTAGTGCATACCTTTGGATTGACGCAGTTTACTCCAATTGCAATGCACTGATCTGTGGCGGATTTCTTTTGTAGTTTATTCCAAATGGACAGGGCTGCGTCACTAAATAGTTGACCGTGTGCGAGGTGTTTCTCGTCCTAAGATTATAGTAAAACTGAATACGACTTAACGAAAAAATGGAAATGTTTCACATACTTTGCATTGAAAGGACACCCAAAATTTAGTGCTGGGAAACTCATCGCACAGCAGATCTACTACTGTCTCAGCTTCAATCTAAAATACAAATAAAAGATTGAAAATGGTAACAGTGCAGTATAGATTTTCAAATAGATATACAAAATCATTATATTTTCGAAAGCAAGTCACACATCTGGAAGGTCAGAGGTACAGCATAATATCAATCTCTCAATGCAATTATCAACAGATTTTCTTGACGACTGCTCTAGATTTGTGAAATAAAACCAGCTATGATGCTTTTGTTACAACTGCATCATTCAGCATTTCTATTATAATACTTTCAACTTACTTGACATGGAATTGTTTCAATTGCTAGTCCATCGACGCCCTCGGATAGACAAGCTACTATTCGAACTCTGTGCCATTCTCGTAGCACTTTAGGTGTTACCGTGTCCGCATAGCTACCACTGTATTCTGATGCGTCGCTCAAATGGGCACCATAAGGACCAATCGATGCCATTACAAGGGGCAATCCTGTAAAGTAGGAAAAATGAGCTTTTCAATGATCACCATATTTTTTTGTTGAACATAAACAATTTCAACGGTTGCTTACCATCTTCCGAAGACGTCCCACCTTTAGACTTCATGTAGATTTCCTTTGCGCATTTTGTCAACCGCACACTGTTCTTCATTACTTCGATACTTTCCTCTCGTGTGAGTTTCAAATGTTTCATAAATCCCTCAACGCTCGCTTGATAAGTGTTTGAAAGAATGATCTGCGCGCCATCTATGGAAACGAGCATATTTTTAATGCAACTTTAGTTTGACGGTTAAATTTGAAAACGAAAAAGAAATTTTTCTCATTCAGGCCTAATAAATTATTTATTTGGGAAAGTGTAAACAAAAAAGCTTTAGAATGCAAATTTTTTAGTGACATGGCGACAATACGGCTGTGATGAATGGCACGACCACCAATAACACTTTAAGAACGTGAGAATGAGATAGCGAACATAATGGTAACGAACAATAGCTGTGGCACAATGAAGCACATAGTCAATTATTTATATCTCATACATTCTTGATCGCTTTATTGTTATTTGTTTGCTTTTTTTTATTGGGCACTCGATACGTATACCCAATTACGTATTAACACGTAAACACGTAAGATTTAAGGCTCATAAGTCTGTCATAACTACTTACTTTCTAAAAAATCCAAGTGCGTTCGAATTACTGCGTCTGGATTTTTGGCATCGTACCGTGCACTCCACAGTGGGTCACCGTCAATGACTTCGTTGACGTGTTTCGACAATTGAGTTGCGAATCCTCCGCATTTCACTAGAACTCCCATTTGATTCATTTTTCTTTCAAGCGTAGAATATTTAATATTATTTGGGGACACTTTATTGTGTGGTTTTTGGTCTGCGTCCTTCTTTCTTAAAAATCACTTCGTAAAATAGAGGCACAAAAAGAAAAGGAAAATAAACTTACCTTGTGCAGCGCAGCGAATTGGAGAAAATAATTGGAAACAATCAAAACAAACCTTGACAATTAAATGAAAGCAAAAGCAGTAAAGTGTCATCCGTTGCAAGAGCTTTTGCTCAAAACCAAACAGCAAAGGGAATACCTATAAGCTCTTTGTGTGAAAGGTTTATCAGTCGTAGAGACTCGAATATGGCGATGAAGAACCGTTTCTTTTTGATTTTATTTAAAAACATTTTTTTTTAAATCGATAATAAGTTGTCGCCACGTTTGAATATATTTTGGTTTAAAATGTTTGTACAGTGTTTTCTTTTAAGTCGATTTTAGCAACACCCAAGAGCATTGTTAATTATTTATTTAATGTATTTATGTATTTAGAAATATGGAAGTCGTGCAGATATTAAGTATTGCCTACGGGGGCGTATACTTAACATTTATCTTGTACTTGTAGTCTAAGTCTAGGCGTAAGACGAGATGGTTTTATTAAGCCAATCATATCGGCTCGAAGCCCTATCGGTGTTGGCACATAGTGAGTACCGAGCAAGTCCGAAATGGTCGGGTAGATAATGACAAAAGAAAATACGAAAGGAGTCTGAGTATAGCAACCTGGCAACAAAAATGGAATGAATCGCTAAAGGGAAGATGGACATACAGGCTTATACCAGTGATCGACGTACGGATTAAACGGGAACATAACTTCTATCTGACTCAGTTCTTGACGGGTCATGGCTGTTATAGAGAATATCTTTTTAACGCGGACATGAAACCAGCCCAAATTGCCCGCATTGCACAAATGTTTCTGAAAACGCGAAACACGCCAACGGTACGAAACCGAGAGGATATCCCTACGTGACCAATTCGGCTAGTGGCCAATCCCGATAACATCGTAAACTATATGCTTCAGAATGACGAAAACTGGACCATTGTAAGTAACGTGGCGGTGCGTATACTCAGCGATCTTAGACGCTTAGAACGCCAACGGAAAGCTAATAGTTCCAACAATTGAGCAACAAGCAACAAGTCTTTATACCGACCCCCGCGAAGTAATGCCTTACGGCGGTTCCGCGGGGGAAACTAATCGGTCTGTTCGGGAAGGGAGGTGGTTTTAGCCGGTAGGAATCCGGTACTATCAATGGACGTAGGACCATTGGTGTCTCATGCTAGATTTCCACCTCCCATCTCAAAAAAAAAGAAAAAAAAAAACATAGGGAGTTATGGAGGGTTTCGCACCCACGACTCTTGTAATTTATAGTTAGTTAGCTTAGAGTTAGTGTGTTGGACTACTAAGCGAGGGGGCTCCGGTCCGAATCCCAAAAGAATCAAATTACATCTTAAGGTTTTTTTCCACTGCGCCGCGTCTCGCGAACGTCTGACAAACATCCGAGAGTAAAACTGTCATGAAAGGGCTACTCAATTAGCCGTTTGGACTCGGCGTAAACTTGTAGATCCCTTCCAATTGTCCCAAAAATTTAAAACTCACACAAAACGAATGGTTGTGAGAAGCTAGGCCTGGGGTCCCACAGACCTGTCGCGCCAGAATATTTATTTATTTATTTATCGAAAATGATGATGCAGAATGACTACGTGCTTTTTTTAAATTTTGGAACGAAACTTTTAAATTAAAGAAAACGTTTCGAGACTTACCTACGTGTTAATAAGTAAAGATGGTCAACTTTTCAAAGGAAACTGCCTAGGTGGGGTACACCTAGATACCAACCAATATTGGTCTGCAACTGGCTCGATCCGTATTAAATTGCTTCCGGGTGCGCGCGTCATATTGCTTGCAGTCCATTCCAACCTATCTTCTTTGAGTAGATTTAAAACCACGTAAAAGGGTTTAAAACCCATCCCGGTGTTTAGTCATTTACGACTAATGACTATGGGTATGGAAATTAAGTAAACTGGAGGGAAAACTATTTCTTAATTGTCTGTTCTTTAATTAAGATGTACTTGGCTAAAACCAGGGGCCGAATCGCGTTGTCCGTGAACGAGCATTACGTGACGGAATTTGTTTTTGTTTCACATGTATAGTCAACTAATTCCGTGAACGTAATGGTCGTTCACGGATAACGCGATTTGACCCCAGAAGTCTACGTACGCAACCATTTGTATGTTTGAGGTTAACCTTGGAATAATTGGTAGGAACGTGCAATTGTTTATCCATGTTCGAAAGCGGTGAATCGGCGCAAAATCCCGGATATCGAATGTGGAGTTCCACTCCACTAGGGAAAAGTGCTATTAGGAAACATTTTCGAAACTTGGGTTAGGATTACACAACACTTTTCGTACAAACTATAAACTGGACTGAGAAAAATAACAAACAATATAAATAATGTCGGTGGTAAAAGCAGCCAACTTAATAAGAAACCATTCAATAAATGCTTAGTCGTATATTTTGTTTGCTTCCAATAAATAATATTTAATATTTGTTTAAAGATACATAAATAACTGAATATAACTATTTTACAATATTTTATAATAATATTTATTTAATATATATATAATGTATGTATGTATTTATGTATAATTTATCTGAGTTATAACAATATATAGGTATTTTCTTCCTCGCTTTTCTCCTCATTCGTACTCTAATTATTTTTTATGTATATATATATTTTTTACTTTTGTTTGTATATAAATCGCATTCATATAAGAGTGAAATATTCTTCCTTTTCTATTTGATTGAGTAATGAATGGTACACAGCTGCATAATAAATAATAAACATTTTAGTTAAAAGAAATACAAAACGAATTTCGTTGTGAATTAACAATTTAAGAGCAGTAGATGTGATAACTATGGTTTTATTAATATATATATTTGTTGAAAAATGTTGTTACTTTGTATTCTTACTTAGTGTAAAACGTTAACCTGAATTTTTAGCATGTGCTTTCAAAGCATTTTCTTACTTTCTTTTTGTTTTTGTTTGTATTGTTAGTGGACGAGTGTGGTTCTTTGTTTCATTTAAATATTATTTATTAATGCATCTCCATGAAGGAATGTTTCTCTTGCTTTAAACTAAGAGTTTGTGTGTATAAAATGCTTATAGTTATACTCATAATAATAAGACAATAATAATTATACGTATATAAATATTTTTAATTCGCAATAATCACAAATAAGTTGTAGTTGTAGTATATAGGTATACAAATAACGTTTTATCTTCTCACTACATCATGTGTTGAACAAAAAACAATATGTATAAACCTCGAAAGAACTTTGGTTTTCCTAAAAATTTATATTTTTAACTGAATTATTTATAAACTCTTCAGTTTGTTTATCATTTCCTGTGTCTACAAAAATATTCTCTTCTTTTTGGATGAGTATGATGATACAATTCTAAATTGCTGCAATTTGTTTATTGTAAATTATAGTTGCAGTGACAGTTGAAAGATCGAAATATTAAATATCATTACAACAAATGCAAGCATTATTTATTTAATAATACTTCGAAAGAAAATAGGCCGTCCAACTGAGGCGCTTTCGCAAGATGTTTCTTACTACATATTTTATAGTATTCCAGCTGCATTATCCCCTAAGTTATAAACGTTCGCCCAATTTTTAATCAACAATCTCTCGAGTCTGAGTCGAGTTTGAGGTTAATTTTATAAGGGCTTGTTTTCCTTTTTTCTATGGGAGATTTTCTTTACTTTTACTGGCTTTAGTTGAACATCCTGGACAAAGACTTCTGATCAATTCACTTCATATACATTCTCAGACAAAGGTAAAAATGTAGTAGATTTGCGGTTTCGAAAAAAAGGAACAAGCGCAGAGACTTTTTAAACTGCTACACTGAAAAAATTCTTGGCAATTGGCCGTGTGTATATATTTCGCCGTCTATGCATTTTATTTTATTATTTCCCCAAGTCTTTTAGTACTAAAAAATTCGCAAATAAAGAAAGAAAGTATACAGAATTTATAGCAAATAAAAAAACGCTGGATTGGGCGCAAAATGGTGGGCTTAAAATTTTATATCTGGACGGCTTAATTGAAAAGATGTACTCCCCAATCAGACGTTCCTCTTGGCATAATTGGACGATCAAATTGATCCTGTACCTATTCCTATGACAAATTTTGTAAAATACACATATATACAAAAAATATTAATGATAAAAATACAGATTTAATTAACCCTTTGAATATTTAAGAATGATTATAACATTTCGATCTTTAACAACTTGGTAGGTATTTTTTTTTTTCAATAATCAATAATTTACTAAATTCTTCTAAAAATATTTAATTCAAATTTCTTTGTTCTACAAAATATCTATTTCTGTGAAATTTCCTTTCTTGTGAAATAATTGTGTAGAAATTGTTTTTTCATTGAAAATGCTGAAATAAAACAATAATAAACAAATATCAAACAGCAGTTGAGTTAAAATTATGAAAATTAAACAAAAATGAAATACACATTCTCTTCTTAAGACAGGACCAAAAACATTCAGGGAGACAGATAGGTAACACCTATTAATGGAAATTATATTCGACTTTTGTTTCGTTTTATTGCGTTTTTGTTTTATATAATTATTGCTCCAGTAAAATTAGTTTCATTTTCTCTCACTTTTCGTTCAGTCTTTCGTCACAATTCTCTATGGATCGTCTAGGACGCATGTTTCGACTCCTGCTTTTATAATTGACACTTTGGACACATTTTCAACAACTTGTGTTTGACTTACTTCAACAATCGTTTCGCTTTTTGATACACGTTCGAGTATCAAAACATGATTTTGTTTCGTTTTTTGTTTGTTTTAGCTTAAAAATATTTCTGCAACACTTGCTTAAATTCTTTCTTCAAAGACTTTTTAGTCTCGAAGATTCGCTTCTAGGAGAATAGGTTACTCCGCCTCTTCAACGAGCCGAATTTCTTCTCAGCCTCCAGGAGCATTTTCTCGTTGCGGACGACTTCGAAGGGAATAGTTTTCGACATGCGATCGATCTCTTGGTCGGAGGGGAAGTCCTCAAAGCTCATATTACTGAAGCCGGCTTTCGAGCTCTGAATAGTGTTCGACTTGAAGTAACCGGCTGCTTCTTCGTCATTGTCGTACGACTGTTTCTTGCTCTTGGAAGAGGAGACTTTCTTGTAGGTTCCTACATTGGATTT
Source organism: Cheilosia pagana (assembly GCA_936431705.1). NCBI lineage: Eukaryota > Metazoa > Arthropoda > Insecta > Diptera > Syrphidae > Cheilosia > Cheilosia pagana. Next base: position 49,773,438 of record OW386170.1, on the reverse strand, counting down.
GACTTTTTGGGAGATTTTCGCCGGCAAGGTCCTCACACCCAGGTGTGACTTTTCCTTTTTCGGTTTCGAGGAACTACCACTGCCGCCAGCACTGCTGGTGGCTACCACTGGTTCTTCTTCATCGTCCGGCGTGAAGTCGGAGCAGTGATCGGCGGCGATCTGAACGAACTCATTATCGGCGATTGGGTAGAAATCTTGTGGGGTTTTCAAGGCAGACGCGCTGGCAACGGGAAAGCCCACAAATGGAGTGGAGGATGAGGAGGGAGTTGGTTGTGTTGCAATTGGTTGTTGGTGGTGGTGCTGTACATGTAGCTGCTGCTGCTGCTGCTGCTGATGGTGTATTGGGGTCGGTTCAGGGGTTTTATTGATAATAATCGAGTGGTTTACAGTGACGAGTTGAACTGGATCGGGTGTGGTAAACTTACTTTCAGGAGTGACACATTTACTAATTACCTGTGGAAATGGCTCAGAGCCAAAGAGATCACGCCCATTGCTCGTCAATGGTGGCTCCGGTGGTTGTGTAGAAATAACTGTGACCATCCCGAAGTCTGAGGAACTTTGTATCTTGCACGCAATCGGCAATGTTGGTTTCGGAGGAATTGCAGGAGGAATCATTACTGCTGCTCCGTCAATGAAAGGATTGAAGACGGGTTCATTGAATTCATCAAGTTGCTGATTACTTGGCTTTGGGGTAATCGTAGAAGGGCGTGCAGCGACCTGAGGTGGCGTCGGTAAGGCTTCAGTCAAATATGTGACAAAAGAATTTCGCTTTTGCTCTCGCCTGTCCTCCTTGATGGGCGTTGAGGTCCAAATCTCCTCCTCCTTCTTTATATCGACCACGGGCAGGCTCTTTGCTCGTCGGCTTTTCTTCTTTGGGAGTGCTGCGGGCATTTTGAATGGTGCCATAGCGAAGACGTCCAACTCCTCATCATCGTTTGGTGCTTCAGGCGAGTCTTCACTCTTACCCTTGGAATCACTGTCCGCCGATCCGTAATCAAGTTCATCATCCAACAAGAGAGGCTTGTCGCCAAATTTGTGAAGGAAATCATTGGATGATGGGCTCAGCTCACTTTCGTCGACAACATTGTTGCTTTCGGCGGCCATGCGATCCTTCTTTCGCATGCGGACTTTCACAACAACCCGACTGACATCATCTTCGTGTGTTGTCACACTCTCGCATTCAGCGTGATAGGCCGACGAGCTGCATGTCTTTACACTTTCACTTATACCATCGTCCATAACGGGCTTCTTGAACCTGTTTGCCGAATTCATGTTATTCTCGTCGAAAAAGTCGTCGTCTTCGGCGCGCAGATCACTAGCCGACCCAATAGAATCTGCATCTTCGTCTCTTTCAGGTTTCTTGCCCTCGACAGCCGCAGCAGTCGGCTCGTCACGCTTCTTTCCACTTGCAGACGGCTTTAACTTTGTGGATGATCTCAGCTTCTTCACAATCGGTACTTTAATCTGAGTTTTGTCAACCTTATGGTAGGCTGCCTGTTGGATCTTATGGATCTTCTCCGGAATGTTGTTAGTCACAATGTGCTTGAAAATCGCCTTCTTGCTGCCGTAGTCCTCGTTGAAGAACTCCGAGTCGGAGTCATCCGAAGTCGGATTATCATTGCTCCGTAGTTTCTCATACTTGTTGCGATCCTCGAGCGGAATTTTCACATAGCTGCCAGCAAGGGTGGTGCCCTCCCCATCACGCTCTGAATCCGAACGCAAATTGTTCAGGAGCGAAGCTTTTTCTTCACTAGAAATCACCTCCAGTGTGGGCGAAAGAAGCCACTTTGAGGACGTAGATGATGTGGTTCCACAGGCTGGCGGAACACTGACGACACAGACGCCACGTTGAGCTGAAATAAATCGAGGACTTTTATGCAGTATAAAAATTGGGTGAGTGTGTTTGTTTTTTTGTTTATTTTATTAATGTACGTCTATAGTTTCAACTACTAAGCATTTATCGATATGGCTAAAAGGATACAGGAAGAGAAAGATCAATATGCACCGTCACCACTGTTTACTCCTCATCTGTGCCCTTCTGCAGTCCTTGCAGTTCTAGATGTGGAATTTTGCTTCGGTTAGAGAGAAGATTAGTAAGCAAATTCCATAAAAGAGTTCGCGCGTGAAAGAGAGAGGAACACAAGAGACCATATCTACCCAATTTTTGTTTAGTAAAGAAAATTTACAACCAAATGTGTGTAATAAGGAAAAAATATGTTAAAATGCAAAACATAAAGAAATACAAAATAAAGCTTCGATGCGATAGAAAATAAAATTGAAAATTAAATAGTGCCACAAATTCATTCGTCATAATATATATATATTTGCATTTTATTAATCATTTTATATTTTCTTTTCATCATATAGGTTTTCTTTTAATTCTAAGCTTAGTAAATTATATATATTAATACACATTGCATGTATATACACATTTGACATTTAAAATTGTTAAACTTATAATTGTTTGAACCCTTGATTAACAATATCTTTCTTTTTTGTAATTAATTTGCAATAAAAATATAACCTTTTCGCTTTTAGTTAACCTCACAATCAAATTGGTTTGGATTGAGAGTATTTTAAAATTTATTTACATTTGTTGTAGTAAAATATGCATACATAGAATAGAGTAATATCTTGTTGGTTTTGTACCTAGAAATATATGTTATTCAGACGAAAAATAGGAATTTATGAGCTGTGTTGTCCTGGGCGAAGCGAAGTACTAATGCTAAAGGGATGTTTTGATGATGACGGCTGAGGACGAATGCGAGTTACTGAGCCATTGCTTTGTGAAGCCAGAACTTGTATACCTAATTTATTGTGTGCCTTGTTTTGTTGACGGGAAGCCTGGGTCTTTAAAACATTTCTATTCAAAAATCAACCTTCCTACCTAATTGAACTTCTGTCTATGTAGAATGAATATGGCGTTATTTCTGAGTTTAAGGAACTTGTATGAATATGAATTAAACACTGTGTGCCAAAAGCTTGCAAGCTCATCCTATTCGGTATTTTTCATTCTAACCTCCGTGTTTCATATAATTTATTATAATATATACCCCAGTCCCCATGCAACAAAATTATACAACCACATACAGAAAAAAAGAAATCTCATGCATTGCCCGCAGTCTCACGTCTTTCTAACGAAGCTAAATCTTCTGTGTAACGTAAGGTAGAGATTTTAGATCCGGGCGTAAGACGACAAATCAAAGATCGAGTAACAAACAACAAAAGCGTAAGCTTATTGAACTCGAAAAACGCTTTATTAAAGTTGTCAAAGTTCCTAAACAGTGACAGCCTTATTTATAAACCCAGCGTAGAGTCTGCTTAACTTTACGCATCCTCTACAATGCCCTTACGCGAGAAAACGTGATTTATAAACAAAACGAACTTTGCCTTGATGCTGCGTAACTTTTAACGCAAAAATTTGATTTATAAACAAAAAGAACTTTGCCTTGAGGCTGCGTAACTTTAAACGCACAAATTTGCGTTTAGAGGTTGCGTAAAACTTTCATATTTTTTTTAGTTTTTGAAATGTCATTTTGTTTATGACTTTTTCGGGATTTCACATTTGACCAGGCCTGCGATATTCGATATTGGAACCAACGAACATCTGTTGTCGATTTCAGAGCAAAAAGTAATAGATTTCGGTGTTTTTTGTAATAGTTTATCCAATTTCTTACCTATTCAGACACAAACCGGAAAAATGTTTATAAATAACAATTTCAGAAAAGGCACGTAGAAGCTGCGTAAATTTTTACGCGATATAAACTTAAACAACATCGTAGAAGCGTCGTAAGGGAATCTAATAAATATGGCTGTAAGTCTGTTAGCACAACAGGTCCGCATAAGCACTTTATGTGCTTGGACCTGCAATTTTTATGACTTGTCTCAAATATTTGTCAGTACTTTGCGAGATTTGGAGTAAGGTTGCGTGGGACAACTAAAAAAAACAGTCGCAGCTCAAAGGCAAGGACAAGAACAAAACAATAAATATATTGCCAATGTATAAAGCGACATTTTTTCTTTGAGGTTTTCTTATCCTTTTCATTGGGTTTGCTGAAACAAATAGGCTCTTATCGAAAGATACTATACCACTTTTGATACATGTTGTGGAATGCTTTTACTAGGAAAGCAGAGTGGATATCATCGAACTTGGAGGGCATAATATTACATCGAACTCCAGAATTAACTATAGCAAGTAAAGTTAATAGAAACCAAATTCGAAATAATTCCATTTCTATAGCAGGACTGCTTTTAATAAAAACAACGAAAGGGGATACTGGTAATGAACAGAAACCAATGAAAAGCGGCAACTCTGCCGATTGCCGATAACAGCAGACTTGTCTACAACTACTATATAAATATGTGGCTTGGTTTCATGCGTAAGACTGCTGTGTGATAAAGTGCGAGCAATAACGAAGCACAATTCTTAGCAACTGACTTTGTTTTCAACTCATTACCTAACCGATTGATAAGCACAACCTCTACTAGTAGTTTGCCGCTAAACATTGTCACTTAAACCATAAAAACATTAAATAAATGTGACACCAAAACTAGTTTCATGATCTTAACGAATGCAACTTCCTAATGGGCACCTAACCGCAATTTATGTAGATCCACATAATACATATATCTAAATTTAGCTTTTGGCAACACAGTGTAACCTACTATGTATATGAAAACAAAAAGGATTCATTATAGCCAATAAATAGTTCTACCTTTTAACACAAATTTGAAAGAGTCTTGTAAATAAGATGATGAAGATTTTTCCAAAAGATAAAGCCAAATAAACCCAAATGAAAGAAACTTGGATGAGACAATTAGAATGTTGTGTTAGTTACTTTTGTTTATAGACAAATAATTGTATTTGTTGTTTAATAAAATGCGCGCATGAAATGATTAAAAAGTAAAATAATATGAAAATAAAAAACAGAAACCATAACAACTATAGACCAAATTTGAAACAATACTTCTTCATGTTTCCAAAACATTCCCTTCACAAGTATGTGTGTGTTTTCTTTTTTTTATATTTACATTAAAATTCATTTTATGCATAAACATTTTCCATACAAATCTAACAGGTTTTTTTCATTGAAAATTGTGAATTTTATATTTTATTTTGTGTTATTAATTTTTTCTCTTATTTGCGTATTGTTGAAACATCCTGACAGAGGAGAGCTTTAAGTACACTACAACAAATAAAATTAAATATTAAATTCTTTTAATTTTGAATCGTATATCAAAATGGTTTTACACTGCTTTTACTAGTTTTCCATATTTAACTACGTAAATGTTGGATTGGGGGTTTTTGTTACGAGAAATGCTTTGGGGATTTGTTCAAATATCAGTCTTGTCATATTTTTTGTTCATGAAAGTACAATAGCATCTACATAACGATGAATTCTATTAGCGTTCAATCAGTTGAGCATCACAGTGATTCAATCGTAGTTGTTTAAATAAAAAATAATGATTATAAAATCTAAAAGTCATCCTTTAGCAAAAAAATAGTGTTTTAAACGCTATAAACTATATAAGGAACTGAGAAACACGAAATGATCCCGAATCGTTACAAATTTGACAAACGCCTTTCGCGGTCAGATGAAAAATATAAATAAACATCAAGTGCAAACTTTTCATGTGGGAAATTTGGTCTAGCTCTTCACCTGTTTCTGTATTGATCGTCGACGAAAGGGACCTACAGTTTCTTTAGACTGAAGATCAATAAGGGACACCTCATCGTTTGCTTTTTCTAGCTGCACTATTCCGGACTATGTTCATTTGCTCGCTAGCTTCGTTGAAGTAAGCTGTTTAGCATCATTCAAGTTGACAGCGGCCGCATTCTACACATCTCAAAATCAGGTTGAATGCTGTTATTTGTATAATTTGCAAAATCTACAAGTCAAACTTTATTGCCATCGAAATGTGCATCTAAAACATTTAATTCATCGAATGGGAAAAGAGTTGGAAAAAAACGGATCGTGATCGACCCAAATTGTATGCCTCATGGCTAAGCCGATATTGAAATATTAACCAATACAGTCCTTCCTCTTTTTAAACTTGCACTTATTAATATTCGTTAGTAGCGGACCCCTGCACACTTCGTAGTGCAAAAAAGAAATATTAAAAAATCTAATTCAATTGCTATTAAATCTATATATATAAAATGGATCTTGGTTTGTTCGGATGCTTAAAACTCGAGAACGGCTCAACCGATTTGAATGATCTTTGTTTTGTTTTGTTTGTCTTACATCAGCGATGGTTTAGAAGAAAAGAAAAGTTGGAAAATTCTCAACAGGTGGCGTTGTAGGCACACATTACATTTTTCATGGGGAAACGCACTTTGAAAAAAAAAAAAAATAAACTGAATAGAAATCGAGTAGTGACACTTCAAATATAGAAAAAAAATATTTTCAAAATCACAGTTTGTTGATCTTTTGTGATAGAAACACTTTACTGCTAAGTGCTAGAGAATCAACAGGTGGCGCTGTGGTCGATCTTCAGAGCCGCTCAACCGATTTCAATGAAACTTTGTGAATGCGCATGGTTGATTCCAACTTGAAAGATAGTATAGTTTTGGGCCCTAATGGAAACAAAGTGCAATCAAAAACAATACAAATAGAAAACCTTGGATTAAAAATAAATAAATAAATATTTTGGCGCGACAGGTCTGTGGGACCCAAGGCCTAGCTTCTCACAACCATTCGTTTTGTGTGGGTTTTCAATTTTTGGGACGAATGGAAGGGATCTAGGGCTTTACGCCGAGTCCAAACGGCTCTTTCATGTAAGTTTTACTCTCGGATGTTTGTCAGACGTTCGCGAAAGGTGGCGCAGTGGAAAAAACCTTAAGATGTAATTTGGTTCTTTCGTTAACAAAACCATTTGCAAAAAATAATCGGGATAGAAATCGGGATATGGCACTTGCCATATAGGTAACAAAATAATTAAATTACTATAGGTATCTGGACATTTATGAAGCCTTGAATTTTTGTAAATGGTGTTCAACACAATGGGGCAGAAATCAAAAAGGGCGCCGTTGCACCTCCCTTAAAAAACGACTCTGCGAATTGTGGCGGGACTTAATACGAAAGGCACGGGCAGCGCCGTGGGAGTACAGCTAGTCACTGATAAATAATTTTTCTTACACACAATATTTTTAGTATTTTCTTTTTCGGTGTAAATGTACAAAACCGGGATGCGTTGTATGAATACACCTTCGCATTTAAATATTCCGAAGCACAATAATAGTGACTCCAACTTTTACTTGGAGATTATGCGGAGGCAATCCTGGTAAATTCAACGATTCAGTGGTTTTCGAGATATAAGATTTTTAATGTATTTTTTGTATGGGCGGTGACACGCCCCTTTGTCCAATTTTGACCAATCTTCACAGGAACACTCCTGGGCCAATACCTAAGATTGTTTGTAAATTTAAACTTAATCGATTCGATATATATATCGATATATAAGGTACAGTGCGACCTCAATAAAAGCAACCCTTGATACGTGCAACTCCTCGATAAAAGCAACACCTCTTATGATTGTTGACTCATGTAATTGTTTCAAGAACTCTTTTTTCGTTAGCTGTTTTTTTCTTATTGTTTATTTTAAACATGAATTAAGTTATCAGTTTTGGTCTGTTAATCAGTGCAAGCCACGTTTTTTTTCGATTATTATGAGGTGTTTAACTTTTTGTCTCATTTTTGGCGCCTATACAATTTTTTGATTCGATTATTGCAACAAACTCAATAAAAGTAACTGCCCAAATTTCTATTAGTTGCTTTTATCGGGGTCGCACTGTATATAGATTCACCACTGTATTTTAATGCCTTACAATATTTACAAATTATTGTCATTGTCAATTGTCAATTGTTACCGATTTGTCGGTACAATAATCTATTGCCGGATCATAGTGGAATGCAACTCGTTCCAGAGTCACAGGAGCACTGCGTCTGCGGAATCGCTCAATTTAATTGAGCATTCTAAGCTAAGATTGACTGCGACGACCTAAGTCAGGTCGTCTTCTCCTCGGCATCGTAAATTGTAATTAATCAAAATGAGAAAAGTTCTCGCGCACTTTTTAGTAAAGTATCACTTTCACAAAAGATCAACAATCTGTGATTCTTATAAAATTTAAAATATTTTTTTTTTGTATTTGAAGTGTCACTACTCGATTGCTATCAAGTTTATTTTTTTCAAAGTGCATTTCCCCATGAAAAACGAAATGTGTGCCTACAACGCCACCTGTTGAGAATTTTCCCAGTTTTCTTTTTTTCTAAACCATCCCTGATGCAAGACAAACAAAACGAAATAAAAATCATTCAAATCGACTGAGCCGTTCTCGAGTTTTAGCGAGACTAACGAACAGCAATTAATTTTTATATAAAATTGTGTAATATTTTTGAGACAAGTAGTCACTGGTCCATTAAATATGTATGAGACCAATCATACATTTCTGAATTACGAGCAACTATCATTTTACACACATGCTATACATTTTGGTCTTCGGAATAGAGGCTACTTCATTTAAAACCCGCTTACATACAACCAATAAACAATAGTAAATCATTTGGATCCAAAGCAACTGACGAGTTCATATAAATTAACCTTGAGTCACTGTGATTCTTCTCAACTTTAATACGCATACATTTAACCTAAAACACCAAAACCACAAATTAAAATATTGCTTACAACATTATCAGTTTAATAAACTAGCTTACATGTACAATTTCAAAACTACCACCAATCCGTTAGTCACACCAATTACACAACATTTAACATTTATTTTGATATGCAATTCGTTTTAATATTGATTTGCTTTGCTACACTGTCGATAGCCGCATAGGCATGCACCTCGATCATTCGGGAGGCAAGCGGCTTGAATTGCGCAAATCTATTGTCAATTCTCGTAACAAAACCCACCAACCAGGTTGAGTTTTCCTGAAGGACGTCTACTTTACTGATGCTCTACTAAGTGTGTTGGGGGGAAGAATACTAGTACAACTAGATTAAAATGGAACTACTCCTCTTCTGCTTCGCACTGGGTAATCGACACTGTATCGTTGTCGTTATCTTCTGCGTGTGCGATTTCTATGTTATGCTAATGCAAATTTAAGAATATAAAAATTTCATGCTTTACCTCCGGTTTTTCTGAGTGCAGACGCTTTCTCGCGCAATCCCGGTGGCAAACTGAATGGTGCTGAGCCAAACGGATCCTCAGGCATCCCGGGTCCAGCTGCGTTTGGCACAGCGGCCACGGCTGGTGCTGCGGCCACCACCGGTGGAGGTGGTACAACAGGAACCGGTGTGGATTGCATTTGAGCGGTAGTGCTACTACAGTGATTGTTCTCAGTCGGTGTCAATGTGGATGCTGTGGATCCGGACTTTGCAGTTATACCTTGAAAAATAATACAAATTTAATTTTACATGCGCGCTTGTAAGACTTTGAGACATCACTTACTTCCTTGGCTTCCGCGCTGGCGAATCTTATCGAATTCCGCTTCAAATATGTGATCTTCAGTCATTTGACTGAAAGGTTGCTCCTCAAATGGATTCCATGCGTCGACTCTCGCTTCTAGGGTAAGCGATGCACCGGCTGTTGCCGCGGCCGATTCTAACGACGTTCCTGTCGTATTAGCTGGCAAACTAGAAAGCTCTGTATTGGAAATGGAAGCAGAAATCGATTGCGATTGCAAGCGTGCATTGGCCATATTCTGTTCGGATAGGAATAGTCCAGGATTGGAGCCTTGACTACCGCCGCCAGCGCTATTAGGTGGTGATTCAACGTTGCCGCTGCGGCTCTTCACGGATTGATCGTAGGGGGCAAGGAATAGGGATGTTTCATTTGCAAAAGTTCTTATGCGGGGACAAAACGAAGGCAGGTCGGGTGGTTAGGTCAATCAGCAAGCAGCCACAAAACAAGAATTGAAATGAAAAATAAAAAAAAACAAACGAAATGAAAAATCAAAGAATTGCGAAAGGATCAGTACGCAGGGCGAAATCTCAAGGCGTTACTTACTTATTAAACGCTGAAGTGTCGCTCACATTGCGCCTGTGGCCGCCGCTTGACTTGGGCGGTGTAAGCATTGTTTTAGTTGGCGTGCCCAGCACCGCAATCATATCCGGGGGTAGAGACATTGGCTGTTCTGGTAGAATGGTTTCAGTTGAGACCACTGATTCGGCGATACTTGCCGCCTCACTAAACGGATCCGGGTACGTCGACTCAAATAGACTATCCAAATTGGCTATGTTGTTCTGCGGCGGCACCTGTGGATGAGCTGTTGCTATTGCTTGCACTGGTGTGGTGACTGCGGTTGATGGTTGTGGCGGTGGAAGATGTGCGACCGGTACTTGGGATGGAGCAGTGATTGCCGGAAAATTAGCTTGAAACTGCTCGACTACTGGTTGGGGTGAAGTTATGTTGTTTCGAGGTGAAGGACTAGGCGGTAGACCCAGGGACAGTGGGTGCTGAGCGTGGGCAGAACTTCCTTTAGGCCGTTGTCGAGGTGCGACGCTGGTACCCGATTCAACTATGGGCACACTTTGGGGCTTTACTTTGATAGAAGCTGCACTGTGCAGTCGTTTGAATTCCGACTCAAATGGAGGCACAGCCAGTTGCTCAAGTACGGGTAAAGATGATTTCTGTTGAGAGCAAAAGAGAAGATTTTAAGAAATTATTTTACCAAAAACGTCCTAAATAAAAGTTAAATACACATATACAAAATACACAACAACTTCTTTAGTGGCTAGAACACAGATAAAACTGAATTCATAGCTTCTTTTCTTTTTCTTCTGGAAGTGGCTTCAATAGGAGATAGACAGTTTTTATTTGTAAACGCAGATTTGTCGACGTAAGACGGAAAAATTATGTTTTCTACAATCGTTACGTTGCAGGGCAGTTATATATCGAATTCTATATATTATCCGAGTTTTTATAGCCCAGAATTGTGGGTTTATATTTAGCCTGCAAGTGGATAGACACAATTCCTGGAATTATATATGATTTCACCTAACTTGCTCCGGACCCCGTACAGCATTTTGAAGGGAATTGCGAAACGACAACAAAGAAAACAAATCTTAATATATATCTGGATAGAACAAGTTATAATCGATTCCACCCTCCTCGATGTCACAACCAATTTGTTCTGTCTGGTTCACTTAAAAAACAACCCAAGTGATTTGCAGCACGAATCAATAAAGATTCATGTTAATTTAGAGACAAACATAATTGATACATTGCGAGCACATATCAATTGAAAAACAAAACAATTAACCGACGTCTTTTGTACTTACGTGCAAATTTTGTACCGGATTCTCCTTGCCAGCCAATCTGAACGCTATCTCGCACACTTGAAATATATTCGGTCGTTTCTCCATATCTGGCTCTAGCATAAATTTGATCAGTTGATGCATTCCCTTTGTGTACTTTGAATTGTCGGGAATTGAAAAGTTGCCACTCTGTATAGCGAGTGTACTCTCTCCGAAGGGCAAATTGAAGAAGCACAACTTGTACAGCAAACAACCCAGCGCCCAGATATCTGCTTTTATCGTTATACTCCTTCCGCCGTATAGGTCAATCATCTCCGGTGCGCGATAAGATAGTGTCGTGTACTTTTGGATTTCCTCTTCCACCGAAGTCACACCATGTGTGGTGGGATTCAAGATCTTCGCGGTAGCGGAACCAAAGTCACACAAAACAAAATTCCCAGCATCGTTCTGTAGAATATTTTCCACTTTGAGATCGCGATGAATTATTGGCGTCTGACAGTAGTGCAACCGTGAGACTGCTTCAGCGATATCACAGAATATGGTCAGAACTTCTGGTTCGGTGAAGCCAACCTGCAGTCTGCAAATAGAAAAGAGTAGAATCGCGTGTTGGTGAAAAAATAGACAGCGTTTAATTCACCTTGCATTCATCATGGCCAGCATGTTGTGCTTGCAGTAAGGCATCAGCAGCAGAACTTCACAGACCCCGTTGCCAGTGTGAGAAATACTAGAGTCCACATAGCCGATTATGTTTTTGTGGCCACTCAGGTTGCTCTGTTGAAATGAAAATGATTCAAATGGGGTTTGTTTGAGCAAATGAATTGAACTTACAGCTATTTGTATCTCTCGCTTGGAAACGTTAAGATCGTGCTCGTTATTCACGTACATTCGTTTGAGTGCGTATCTAGCATTTCCAGAATTGGCTTTAGCCAGAAACACCATCGCAAAGCCACCTGGAAAATATAAAAAGAACAATAGTTTTACAAGTTGAAGATGTAGTTTATGTTTTAGAGTTATTTCAAGGAGATTTCAAGGAGAGAATCAGAGAAAAAGTTGCTCAACATTGCAAACATTGACGATTGTGGCAATTTTGTCACAGAAACTCAAACAGAAGGTTCAACAATTGCACCTATAGTAGCGTCCGACGTAGCAACCGACGATGATATGATTGGAAATAGAACTACCAAGGTGAAATCAATCTTCTGTCTTTAATTACGAAGTGAATGGTTTTCTCTGGTGAAATTAAAAAGAGTCTCCCTTTAACCTCATTTCGAGTTAGGCTTTTTCATCTTTAAACGTCACTGTCATCAACTTGGAAACACTTGTCTTATCGACGCAAGTGGTTCTCCCCCAACTGGAAATTCCTGTGATACCTTTTCGGTGTAACAATCCGTACAGTCATCTAAAAATTGATATTTTCCTAACCGCAATGTAAAGAATTGTTAAACACCTTATGACACATATAAATGTCAAGTGTGTCACCACAATAATGAAACAGACGAAAATTCCAAAAAACTTTTCCATTTTTCGATTATCCTACAGTTAAAAGTTAAAGTTAAGGGGCCAGTTATAAATAAATAAATAAATAAATATTTTGGCGCGACAGGTCTATGGGACCCAAGGCCTAGCTTCTCGCAAACATTCGCTTTGTGTGGGTTTTCAATTTTTGGGACGAATGGAAGGGATCTACAATTTTACGCCGAGTCCAAACGGCTAATTGAGAAGCTCATTCATGACAGTTTTACTCTCGGATGTTTGTCAGACGTTCGCGAGAGGTGACGCAGTGGAAAAAAACCTTAAGATGTAATTTGGCCCTCTCGGGATTCGAACCTGAGCCCCTCGCTTAGTAGCCCAACACACTACCACTAAGCCACTGCGCCAGTTATAGCGACACGAAAAATGCAACCGAAAAAAAATTCGTTTGCTTTTTTTAACCACTAAATCTTAATTGTTGAACTCGATCTTGGTCTTAAAATGTTGCTTATGAATTTGAAAGCTAGTTGCATTTTTCGTGTTGCTATAATTGCACCCTAAGTTAAATGAAGATATCAAGATAATTTCTATTCATCTATATACATAAAAGAGTAGCGCGTTTAAGCTGACAGACATCGTATAGGCCAAACCGCTAATCGTAGGTTCATGAAACTTTCAGGATATGTTCCACTAGCCCACTAAGAAGGGATTTTTCGATACCCTCCCTACCCTTTTTAGAGAGGTTTTTCTGTTACTCACGAACCGTTAGTCGTATAAACTTGAAATATGGTAGGTTTATAGAAAATTGAAAATCATCGAATACCTATCTTGGCTTTTTTTCAAAATTCGTCTTATAAAGGTTGAAAAAGAGGTTGCAAACTTTTTTAACATTACTTAAATAAAACGGTTATTTCATTCATTACAACTTGGTTAATCTATAAAATTTTAAACTGCTCTTTAGCCAATATATCCACGAGTATAATAAGCCATCATTTATCTTTCTGCTCCTTTCAGAGGCTGATCTAGAAGAAATTAAAGACAGATGCTATTTAATCAACGAGAACTTAAGATTGATTCCTCGATTGCCAGCTCTGCTTGTGGTGGGTTGAGTATACCGTACAGCGTACACATGGAAAGCATTATAGCACATTGTAGAATAGATGGATACACATACCCACACTCCCAGGTCCCAGCCCCAGTGCATTCGGTTTCTCAAATCTCAACAATGGTTAAATTGTAACGACTTGACGCTTCATATTCCATTCCGTATCGGTTTGGGACTTAGGGTTGCATGCAGCGGCATGCGAGTTGCCAGTATAAATGAAATGAATATAATAATCGCAGTCTACTCCACTTCCATAAGTGTATATGGCTAGGTACAGGTATTTGCTGTGGCCTGTCGCCTGTGTCCGCTGTGGGTTTGCTGTTGAAGTGGTTAGAGAATGTGCTAATTGCATCAGTTTCAGTTCAATTCAGTCTCATTCTTATGTCGTATGGATGGATATGTATGTAGGTTTGTAGGTATACTTTGCGCGAGCGACTTTATGCAACATTTATCTGAAGATTTTAAATGGCGGATTGAACGACAGGTCGAAAATGGTACCCATTTAACATCTTTCAGACAAAGTGTACAAACATAAATGCTTATAATATATCTGATTATAAATTTGTTATTCCAGAGAAGTTGTGCATTGCGAACGAGCAATTTTGACTCCAAAGAATGATCATGATCAAGTTTATTTTTGACACCTTACTTACGTCCTTTGACAGGGAAGAAGTGGACTACAAATCGATGGACACTGTAACTGTTTGCAATGTAGATGAAGCCGGTAACTATCCGGTAGTTTTTAAATTCCCTTAAACCATCGGGTATTCCATACCATTGACTAACTCTTCGGAAGTGTACACCTGTAATGCTCTTTCGAAACTTAAAACCACCGAAACTTTGTAGTGGTACTAGACTGCAAATCAATGCTTTGCATACAAATTTAATTAAAGCTATTTATATTGACCGGGGTTGTAATATTACTGCCGCACCATAAACAAACAAAAACAATTTCTCTACAGAAATCCTTTAAACATTAATCCAAAAACATTTTTTTCTAAAAAAGTGAATTTTAATAGAGTAAAGTGCCACTCGAACGAAGTCGCGGGTAACTGCTACCTTAAATATATATATATATATATATTTAAAAAAACTTCGTGGGCAATTCAACATTTCCTATTTTTAAATATGAACTTTCCTTCCAACAGTTTTCCTGCCAAGGCTATCGGCTTCTATCCCTTTCGTTGCGCATTATAAAAAATAAGTGAATCACCTCATAGACTCATAGACCGACGTTGCAACACCTGCTCCAAAATAAACGCAAAGTAATTCAAACGGAAGCGGAAAACGGAAGTGGTTGCCGCTGCCAATCATACATGCACTACGCGATGAGAAGGAATAGAAATTGCAGCATTGAAATTCACGTCGTCACTGTATACTCTACGCAAGTTAGAAGCAAAAAATAAAATCCAATAGAATGTCTGACCATAAGTTTTCTTTGCCAAGTAATGAATAGTAAAATTTCATTTTACACTACAGCAGTCAATAAATGTGCAAAAGGCGAGCACGAGTACCTGGTACAGTCTGCTGCAATCAGGACTACGATCGATAGTATTGCATAAGAACGAGTATTGATTTTGTTTGGTGCCATGCCGTGCAGTTGACCAGGACTTGCTTGAATAATATTTTCAATTTGAAAATAAAAATAACTAAATTGGATATACAACACAAGTAACTTGCATTACAAAGAGCAACAGCAACAAACAGAAATGTCAGTCCGTAATAGGCTCTGCTTGCATCCTTACCAATATAATACAAATGAATCCTAACTTATCTTCCTTTGGCACAAATAGTTAATAGAGTATTTGCAACTATTCAGGTCAGGGGCGTGTGTATTGTATTGAAGGCTTCAGCAAAACAATATAACTTATTGGAATTCCTTGAAACATGTTTTCATTTGCTATCATTCATTTAGAAAATTTGCATTCCCATTATCCGACAACGTTAGCCTTTAAATAATAAATAAATGTAGTTTAAAATAAACAATATGTACACCTAACCGAACCCACACTGATAGTAGTTGGGCATGTCGTCGAATAAAACAATTGCAATGAACTGTCTAATTAATTCTGTGAATACCGTCTAACCGCAAATAGAACATTAGCACAATGAACGGAAAAAAGGGTACGGCTGTAATACCAGTCGCGAAACAGGCAACCGACATGAGAAACAAGTCGAGCGAAGGTTGTCCAAGGGTAATAAACGTTGTGTAATGAAATTACTATTCCGACAAACCATCAAATGATAGTTACACCTTTTAAGTGCATATACGCGGTTCAAAGTTGTGTAAAAAGCATTTTCATTTCGGAGAAAAGTCCTCAAAAAGTTGGAATATTTATTTCTGCTGAATGCGTGCTGAATTTCACAATAGGTGCATTCAAAATGATTTTGTAAAATGGTAGAAATGACAAATTTAAAAGCATTTTCAAAACATTAATATTCTAAAATATAAGTCTTTGCGCAACTGAGATTTCAAATGATGCGTCACTTAAAAGCGATAAACGAAATACAGCAAATGTATTGAAAACATTGGGAGGAACTTTGTCAAAACCAGTTATGATGGTCTTAAGTGGCAATTCCACTTTTGTGTATCAATGTGGTCCTTGCGAGAGACTTAGGATGGCAAACCTTTGATGGACTCATTTAATGCAATGTCCCAACTGGGCTCGAATCGCGTCATCCGTGAACGAGCATTATTTGACGGAATTTGTTTTTATTTCACATGTAAATCAGCTTAATTCCGTGAACGTAATGCTGGATCACGGATGACGCGATTCGAGCCCAGTTGGGACATTGCATTAAATGAGTCCATCAAAGGTTTGCCATCCTAAGCCTCTCGCAAGAAGTCAAGAACCATATCGAGTGGTGCATTTTTAAATGACTCTCCCGCATAGAACCGGCTGAATTTCAGAGATGGCATTGCCTATGTGCATCGGTCGATTGCGGCTTAGTGGTATAGACCGGCGACTTTAGGAAACCTCACAAGAGAAGTCTACAGAGAGGTCAAATCGCAAAATCTTGGTGACCAATTCACGTCACCTCTATACGTAAGACAACTATTGCATTAAATAAAGATGTCCATCGTGGCATCTGCTGTGTGGGACGTAGTTCCGTCCTCCTTTGAACCCACATGTCGTCAACAAAAAGAAATCTGTAAGCATCATTCTGTGACGCAGTGGCTTAGAGTTAGTGTCTTGGATTACTAAGCGAGGGATCCTCGGTTTGAATCCCTAAAGAACCAAATTACATCTGAAGGTTTTTTTCCACTGCACCACGTCTCGCGAACGTCTGACAAACATCCGAGAGTAAAACTGTCATGAAAGAGCTTCTCAATTAGCCGTTTGGACTCGGCGTAAAATTGTAGATCCCTTCCATTCGTACCAAAAATTGAAAACACACACAAAACGAATGGTTGTGAGAAGCTATACGCAACCTTAAAAAACTATAACCTCATATCAGTACGGTTCCTTTTCGAACACACTGTGCAGTGTACCTTGAACAATCTAGTAATAAGGCACCCCGCTACTTTTGCCGCATGTCGAAGATTTTGCTTGAAAATACAAACTCAACTAGTTAACGTTGCAAATTGGTGTGAATATTTTAAACCGACGTTAGAGGAAAATTAAACTCGAAGCACCGAAGGTCACGGAGCCTCTAATCAGAGTGGGAAGTCTTTTGAATTTTCAACGAGAACACTCAGCAGAGTGCTCTCATTTTGTTTCTCCTCATCCTCACAGTTGCAACACTAATTACATTTCAATATGAATAAAGTACAACGCATTTGACGCTGTCAATTAACTGACATATAAGAACATGGGTACTCTCATATCGTTGATTGATTCGTAATGTTCCAAAGGCGGTTAATTCACACTTTTCCATGTGGATAGACACAGTATAAATAAACGAAAAAAACACAGAATCTACGACAGTAACAATGCTAATTGAGTGCAATGAATTGTAATTGAGGACCGTGTTTGAAAAACCCATAGTCGCTATCGGCTTCGACAGTGTAAGCTCTTGAACACGAGGCAAGATGGCGCTCGCGGCTGTAAAAAAAACAAACAGAAATTATGCCGACGATCAATAAAGAAAATGTGTCCTACCTTTTTGTTTCATTCTTGAAGTGAAGCTATTCAAAAGAGACAATCAAATGGGGCTCGAAGGGGAGCACCAACAGAGTACTGCTACACAGCTCTAATCAAGTAAATAAATAAATAAATAAAAACCAACACTTTCTGTGTTCAAGGCTCCGAGATGTCTATTCCTTGACTCACTTTTTAAGTTTTCTCTTTTTGTTTGTTCTCATTGTCTGAAATGTGTGTTGTTGAAAATGCAGAGTCCTGCTGTAGTGTTGGCATTTCTGTGTGTTCAATTGTGTTTTGGTGCATTTATTTAGAACGCAGAAGTACGGCATGATGAAATCCACACTCATCCATAAATCAATAACCCAAAAAAGGAGCTAAACCAAAATACTGCTTGAGCTCATTCGGCAAGCCATTTGAAATATATTCCAAACATACGCATTTAATCGGGAAAGTACTGTCACTGTCATCCAAATTGCACTTGAACTGAATACGGTGGGTGTATACTTTTTCATTTAATCGATCGGAAGTGATTGAGGCGGAATATGCTGTCGCACTTTGCCGAACTAGTTAGTCGGAAACTCCGCACGTGTTGGGGTTGACATGGGCTATCGGCTAATCCAGTGCATCTCTAATGACGCGGGAAATCAATCTACCGAAATATTGAGGGACATCTCTTAGACGAATGTAGTGACAAACTTTTCTTTTTCTTTGTTTTTCTCAGCATATCCCGACAAATATAAATAAGAATTTTATATAAAATGTTAAATATGTACTAAAGCATTCCATGTACGATGTAAGATGCAACTGAATGTACTCTTAGAACTCGTCTTCGAAGATGTCGTCGTTTAGACTTGAGATTTGTACCAATTTATGGTAGCACTTGTCACTTGAGTAGAGTTGTATATCATTTCGTTCGTGTCAAAGATAAGACCATGATTGGTAAAGGGTTTTTGAATTGTTGGGACGGGTCGATGTTAGCAGACTGTGGGGCGGCCATATTGTTTTGGTGGTCTCATGTTAACTCATGCCAAACTTCAGTGGTAAGTTACACGATTAAGCAGCACGTCCAAATGATAACATTTTATTATCAAAATAAGTGTCCGTAATTTTACGTAAGAAGCGGTGGCCCTTCAAAGTCGACTTTTCAGCGTTTGGTGGCCATATTCGAGGCAACTAGTTCGGTAAACAATCAACCAACACCCCCGTAGGTCAAAGGAACGTCAGATCAACCGAGAGAATTGCCGCTTTCCGTGAAAAGGTCCAGGATACCCCAAGCAGTCGGTTCCTTGTCGTGCACAAGAAGTTGGTCTTTCGCAGACTTCAATTTGGTGAATTATGCTCAGGGACTTGGACCATCACCAGTGCAAGACTCAACGGCCACGGAGGATCAAAGTTAACGACAACGCCGTTTTTTCGCCGACTGGGCTTTGAACCGTTTGGAAAAGGGCCCAAATTTTTGACAGAAAAATCATATTTAGCAACGCGGTGCATTTTTGGATGAATGGCTGTTTTAATAAGCAAATTGCCTTAAATGGAACGGCGCCAACTCACACTTGGTTTATTACGCAGCAATACATATACGAAAAATTACTGTTTGGTGAGGATATTTATCGGCGGTGTCATTGGTCCATCACCAGTCACAACGAGCGCTGCAGAATGATGCTTATAAAAAAATAAATACACATTTTGGCGCGACAGGTCTGTGGGACCCAAGGTCTAGCTTCTCACAACCATTCGTTTTGTGTGAGTTTTCAATTTTTGGGACGAATGGAAGGGATCTAAAATTGTACGCCGAGTTGAAACGGCTAATTGGGAAGCTCTTTCATGACAGTTTTACTCTCGGATGTTTTTGTCAGACGTTCGCGAGAGGTGTCGCAGTGGAAAAAAACTTTCAGATGTAATTTGGTTCTTTCGGGATTCGAACCGGGGACCCCTCGCTTAGTAGTCCAACACACTAACCACTAAGCCACTGCGCCGACAAGTGGACAGGTGGAGCATTTAAAATCATATAAATTTTCAGTATAGTTTAGTTTCATCGGTCCGCGTCTGGCGCTCTTAGGTTATGTTAGGTTCAAGTGGCAGGCCACACACAAGTGCAGCCACACACTTAGGCCAGATTAGGCCCATTGTGACACCACAGGATCTAATGACCTCAAACTACCCATTGAACCAACAGGAGCTCAAAGTAAAGCGGTGGAGGCGATTGATATTAATAATAGCGAGTTCGCTGATATTGTCAAAGAAACACTCTCCGAGATGTAATCATCTTTAAGTAGAGAGAGCAGGACAGGTGCATAAAAGGGCAAATAATGGTTTCTTCCTCCTCCTCGTCCATGCAGCCTCACCAGGAGTCAGCGGGAGACCGAACCTGAGAGCATGTCTCCCTATTATGCAGTGTCCCGTAATGATACCCACTAGAGTGACTATGAAGGAGATCTCGTTAGTCTGATTAGCCTGTGGGGCGCTTGAAATCTAACGTGGACTCTACGTCAACTTGTAGACGTTGGACCCTACATCTTTAAAAATATGTAACTAGAAAAGAGCCGCAACTTTCACTGGCGAAGCCTTTAAAGCTACAAATCTTTATGTCCCGAACTTGAGTAAATCTGTCCCCTTTAACATTTATTAGCACATTATACATTATTTTACATAAAAGGGGCGAAACGTTTCATACTGCATTTATTTTTTATCTAGACATAAGTATGAGCCTTGTTGTTCCATTAGTAAGTAACCCAAACAACGGAAACAGTTAAAAATGATTCATGTCACAAAAATGTTTTTGTTTAGACCTTCGAATCTAAATAATTAACACATAACTCTTCAATGAGCACGTAAGCAAATCAGTAAACCATCATAACTATGCAGTTTGCATACGCGTTTGCTAATTTTTTTTTGTCTCGGAGACATTTGGTATCTAAAAAAAATAAATCCAGAATCTTTACGACCATAATAATATTCAATTTGAATATTCAAGTGCATTTCGGGTTTGTCACTTCTCCGTATCTTCTTAAAATAGCGCTTTGTTGACACCTGACCTGCTCAAGGTGTGAACCACTTTTGTCAATCATTGCTTCCCTAGGCCCATTGAAGAATGTTAGCACTATATAGAGGGAAGTACAACCAAAAGAGCTTTACGGCCATCATAGGTCTTTTTTATAATTATTCCCTGCCCAATGGCTGACACTGCGACCTAAAAGATCTATTGTACCAAGGAGGGATGGTTTAGTCTAAGAAACGATTGACCTCCCTAGTGAAGGCCAGTATGTCCTTAGTAGCAGAATTTCTAATTTCTGCTGGCGAGAGTACCTCTTTGTTAAAGGTACGTCGTCTTAACCAGTGAAGTGCCGGGCAGTTACAAAGCAGGGTCTCAGAGGATTCGTCATTCTGCTTTCTGTCTCTGGACACAAATTCAACTTGCTAAGATGGGACCTCAAGCCACAGTGGCCTGTTAGGAAGCCCACTAGCTTTCTAATACTTTCCTTGTTAAGTTTCAGGATTTCCTTGTAGGAGAAGGGCCTAATTAGTCTTTTAGATTGTCTAAAACCTGTGACATTTTCCAATTGGTTTAGGCGGAGTTGTTGTTCCCAATCTGCAATATGGTTCTGGTCCGCAGAACGCAGATTCTGATCCAGCCCTAGCTTGCTCGTCCGCAGATTCGTTACCTGCAATGCCCTGATGACCAGTTACCAAGCCAAGTTTAACCCTGTTGTATTTGGATAGTATTTACAGGACAATATCTCTACCTCAAATGATTTCCCAAATTTGTATTCCCTAACCATAGTGTCGGGGATGGAGCAGAACATGTCCATATTTGGGATTGAGTTAAGTATTTCTAGGCGACCCACACGGTCAGCCGGTATGTACTTAGTAAGGTTAGTAAGAAAACACGTTACCTACATCATTAAACATTAATAATGCAATCTTTTATGATGCATAAGTACCTGCATTTTCACTTCCTTTAAAAAGCAAATATTATTCTTTCAAAAACAGTTTAATGCGATTTCCAAAATTGATTCCAACGTCAAATTAAAGATCGAATGTGAGCAAAACTGATGCGCTTGATTCATCATGATTCACTTCAGCCAAGAGCCGAAATTCTTAAATAAATGAAAAATGGCTAACGGAAATCGTGGAGCCTTCCCACGAACGATAGAATCAAGTGCAGATTTAATATGCTATAATTAGGCAATTGTAGAGCAAAACAAATGAGGTTATGTTCGTGAAAAAGATCTCATTTGGACTCGCCAACCCGAGTGAAATAATCAATTTCTTTTCGGAAGCAAACTTCCACATGCACATAACCGATTGTTGGTTGCACCACAATGTCTTTAATTATAGCTAATTCAAAATTAATATCAACCGTCAAGTTCATGAGTGTTCATTAGCCACATCGTCCACATTGTGTACGGATTTAACTACTTATAGCAATTTCACAACCGTATAGGTTGTCATTTACGGTAGACACTATTCCAGCAGCTGATTTACGGCCGAGTAATTTCATTTAAGTTCTCCTCACGTCGAAGATGAAGTGTAGACATCATATTTCTTGCCCCATTCCTTTCGTATTTTTCCTTCTTCACGAAAAAAAGAACAAGTGTTCAGCCAACAACTGGGAAATACATACTTTGTAGTTGGCACTAGTACTAGCGCACATAAGAAAACCCGCAACACGGGCGAATAAGGCAACGGCAACATAACAAAAGCTGTGTGCATAGAAAATGGGTAGACTTGATAAAAAGAAAAATAAATAAAAGTAGGACACATACAGCCTAGCGGCCGCACCAGCTGACTCACCGTTGTAAGCACAGCCCAGAGCGTTAAAGCAAATTATGAAACCCGTTTATTCGCCTCCCGGAGAAGCGTGCTACGGCTACCTACATTAAAACAAAACAATTACAACAAAATATTAAAAAAAACTCTCTTTGCTGATGCTTCGTCGTCGTCGTCGTTGTTGGTTCATTCACATTGCTGTCAATTTTAATTCTATAATTGGAAAAAATTTATATAAATTAGAATAATGGAAGTGCTTCATCACATTTGCCATTGGATTCCAATGAGGCTAACTAACTAACCTAGCCCAGAGGCATGAGTAGTGGTGAGCCTCGCTTTTGCTTTTCGCAACATTCACAAGTTCTAAATGCGATAAACAAATAAAGCGAACAAAAAAAGAGCACGTAAACTACAAACAAACGCTGTTTGTTGTTTGAATTCAAATTGGGGGGTTATTTTTTTTTTTAGCAATGAACGAACCGGTTTTGTATTTTTAATTGCAAATGTGTACATACGTGTTGATTATTTTCCTCAGACAGTACATGCAATTGAAGCTTTTGAAAGAATAAATTAATAATACAATGAAAAAGAAACTCTGTAGGTATCTGTAGAGGAATGATGACAAATTTTTGGAGTTCAAGTAGGTTTTTGTTTTCCTGGCACTTCTTTTGGGTTTCAAAGTTTGGCCTTCAGATTGAAATGAAACTCAAATTTCTTTAAAAAAAAGTTATCGCCGTACGTGAGGCGATGGGCAGACACCGTGGACAGACAGTAGAAAATACTGATGGAACTTTTCACATGAAGCGTTCGATAAGGCAGCAGAATGAGGTCTTGATGGTCTAGTGGTCTAATCCACAACTACGTAATAGGCTTTTGATTCTTAAGCTGCCGACTTATGTACTCTATTGGTAACTTCAGAAGTTTAAACGTTTGCCTCACCACCTGCGATGCAGAGAAGAACGATATCTGCTAAAGAAGCAAACGATCGCCTTCGCCATGTTGTTCAAAACCCACTTAAATCATGCATAAGGTTCCTCCTTGCGCGTATACCTCAAAAAACAAACTGTTATTTCTTTCATACTGTTTTTCAAGTTTGCCTCATATCATATTTTCGAGTCATCTCTAATTCGAGCTGTCAACCCACAGCCGGCATGTGAATTTGAGAAATATCAAGAATTAGATTGCGTCATGTCCTTCTCTGACGTTCGGCGATAAGAACTTAAAACTTTACTAACAGCGATGCTATGCGTGACAACGTAAGACTATCTTCGATGAATGCTTCCCACATAGTCTTTAGGTTAAGGGTACTGGATTTCAGTCATACCTAGCACCCCCTTAATATATACAAAATTATCCAGTCAGTTTGAACTTCTACGTCATTCTGACTTCCTAGTCACTGGGGCTATTTTTAACTGAGTAACTTTATGAGCTACTTCTCTCAAGCGCCATAAACATGTCACTTTTCATTTTTTTGAAAAAGAACAACAATGCAAAGTTACTTAAGCGCCCAGTTTCCTTATCTAATCGCTAAGCAGTCTGCTACTTTAAGACACTTGCCGTGTTTCCATTTGATAACGACTGCGAAAAAAAGAAACACCTGCCATACCAAATACGAACACCAAGTGGAGAAACTTTTTTGGATTATTCCAAGTGGAATCTGTTAGCCACTTACCTTCTGCGAGCACATCCTCCACCGTCACCGACACTCGACCCACAACGAATACCTTGCCCACAAAACTGTTCGTCTCCTTCGTTGTGGTGGTGCTTTCTAGTTTTTCATTTTTATCAAACTTTGAGAATATCTTCTTCATTTTCACTGACGAGTGCTGCTTTGGATCTGGAACTCGACAAGTAGAGATAGACTCCTCCTATATGCTCGGTTAGATCCTCTTGTGCAGATTAACCTTGGGGCCTAGGTTAATCGCTGCTCCGATTGTGTTGGCAGATTTTAAGTCTTCGAGCGTGATGTTGGGTGGGTGGCAACACTGATTACACCCCCTATTGCCACTTTTATTCTTTTTAAGGACTAAAATTCAGCCAAAGACCGCACATATATAATTGTCGTGTAGGTGCACACTCTATTTAAGCAGATTTAAAAAATATTTATTTGTTTCTTCTTAGACAAATAAAAGAAAACGAAAAATTAAAATAAAAACGACAAACAATACACAAAGCAGCACTAAATTTTTATTTTCTTCCCCCCGTTGGAAATTGAAGATATTTTATTATAAGACGGAAATTGCACAAACTTTCAAATGGGATTCGCACTTTAAATTCGGTTTGGGGTGAAAAATTGTGGAATTTCGCGAAATAAAACGTAAATAAAGAATTTACATCACTTTATGCGAACGGAGGAGGTGTTCTTCATCGCGTAATTATTATTGCTTTTTGCAGATTATTTTTTTTGTGTCTGCGAAAAATTTACATTTGATAATTTTTTTTTTGTTTTTGTTTGCGTCTCGCCTATACTGCAGATCGATTATTGGGAAAAATTCACACGTATTGCAGGCGCTGTTTATTGGAGATGCCTTTAGCATTAACAACAATTAGAAATGTGCAACAACGGAGGAGTGAATTGCAAAATTTATTCAGTATTTTATAAGGAAAATGCGTTTTTCCACTCGATGTGTCCTCGCCTGGAGAACTTTTCACTTTTTTGACTATTCCTCTTTCTCTGCCCGACCGAGAAACGTCACTGTGGAGTGGAAGTTGAATGTAGTACTTTCCAGTGAAGGGGTTTTCTTACTACTGTGGATTGGGTGTTGTTAGGAATATAGAAATGCAATGCATATCACGGGAACCTTTTTAAAATGTGGTTGCTGTATAAAAACCCCTAGTCTTAGCTTAGAAGTACCACCATTAATGGATTGAAATTTATTTAAGCGCAATTTTAACGTCATGACATTTGAGGGACAATCTTTTAGCAAATTTGTCAAAATTGAAGTTGTAGATTGTTTAAAATGTCACATCAAATGTGTCCCATACGTTTCGAAAGTTGTTTATCTATGCAGAAATCGCGTTATCGATCGAGGCAAACTGAAAAAGAAGCACCCTGTTTGTTAGTCGTCCGGATAATCATACAGCAATTTCCGATGTATCCATTCCATCGATAAAAAAAATATTATTCTTTAATCAAGGGTTTAATGAAGTTCAAAAAGTTCAGAGAACACAGGCATCTCTAGTTGATAGCATACCAGATGGTGGCACGCTGCTAAGCCAAGATATTATTGAAAGCAAGCTGCAATATCAACTGACAGGACAAGCCCTCGAACTGCATCTTTTTTACAGCAACAGTTTTTCAAATAGAAACAATGGAAACCAATGTAAGTTCAACATTAAACTACAACTTTCCTCTGACTTTTGTGTTTGTGAATCTCCTCTTAAGACAGTTCGTCAGAGAATTTTAAAGAACCAACAGGCACTATTCGAGAGTTAAAACGAAAACTAAATGAAAAACATTTTCTTTATTGTTTACAGAAAACGAAATTAGAAACCTTAAACTCTACGCAGCACTAAATATGGATACATTTTACACACACCTTGCGATCAGCTCATTAATTTCCTCTTTTCTGTTACCGTACTCCCCGCCACGTTTGAAACTCACACTGACCTTCTTCTTCCAGCCGTCCTTGGGGCTCGAAAGCTAAATAAAAATTCAGTTACTCATCGACTAAATAAAAACGCAGTATTCATTTAACTCACCAGAAAGGGGGTCAAGAATGAGTTAACCGTATCGAAGTTTGGTCCAACTGTAAAGATTTCGTGGATTATGTCTTCCAAACATATGATTCCCTTCTCTCCAAGTTTCTCTTCGATCATGGTATTGGATTGGATTGGCGTTTTTTTACCGTCAATCATGGCAAAACCTTTCTTGAACAAAAGCTCACGAATTGTGGTCAGTGATGGGTAGCCAAAGCACACAAAAGGCTCGGCAAACCTTAGCAGAATCTGGTTCTCTTTGCTGTTTTTCATGAATACAGCGTGATGGCGTCTGGTCATGTTCCAAGTTCTAAAGATGTTGGTTGTGGTCTCGTCGAAAATCTTTTTTCTGCAAGGGAAAAGGCGAACCATGAAAAAAACACTACTCCCATGCAAACTAATGCCAATCTTACCCCGAGTGTCGCATAACAATCAGCAGCTTCTCGTTAGTGTTCTCGGGCTTTGTGAAACTTGTACGGAGAATGGTTTGCTTTATTCTTTTGGAAGTCCTCTCTGCTTTGATATAGCCCATAACAAAAGATTCTGCACGACGGAATTTGTGGTGTTCGTTTTTCTTGGCAACGCGCTTAACACGCTCCTTTCGCTTCTGTTCAACTACAGATTTGTCTTGAAGGATTCTTCGCTTGCGATGAGCAAGCACAGAAACTTGTTTTCCCGGTAGTTTATTAGGAACGGCATATCTGTAAGGGGAATTTATTACTTAATGTAATGGCGTTTACCTATTTTGATAAGTTACTTACTTGTCTGACATGTTTATTTTGTAAAATTTATACTATTTTAAGACGAATATGAGTTTACCGAGGTCTGTAGTAAACACGTGCGGTGAAAAGAAACTTTGAAATTTTGACAGCTGTCATCTGGCAGCAAAAATAAAAGCGAAGATAGACCCACTTCCAGTTTCATACAGTTATGGTCAAAATAAGAAAATGGAAAATTATATTTTATTTATCTTGGTGGGCTATATTGGATATTTGTAATAAACAAACGAACGAAAAAAAGAACACTGAAAATTAGGATAGCATTCAAAGGACTGCTGTAATTTTTGTGTAACAGGAGTGTGTAGTGTATTTTAGTAAATAGAGGAAATGTACACGTACGGTCAGTTGTTTTCATGGCGTGTTGAAGACTATGCCTTACTCAGAAAATGAATATTATCTTTTGAACCGCAGCCGATTCTTTATTTTAACTTCGCCGAACCAATCACCATTTCACTCGGAGATTTATCGTCTGGGATAATTATATGAATATGTGCCCTACTTGTGATGAACAAAATGACATTCCAAAGTTCAATGACAGTTGCACATTGTGAACACAGCCACTCAGCCAGCATGTTTTGAAATTACAGTTTCCTAGTTGTCAAAAATTAACCAAAAACAAAAATCTCTATTTTTTATACTTTCTCTATTTGTTCCCCCTTTTCTGGTGTTTTCCAAAGTCTTCCTTACATATTTCTCTCAATAAAATATGGACCAACTTTTTGTGGAAATCGAACTCATCAACAAGGACAATCAGACAGAAATATACACCTCCGTGCACTCGTTCATCGCCCTTTATGTCTACAAGTACCTGAACTCGCCAAGCAATATAAAACTCAACTATGTAAAGACATATTTCAATGAAAATGCTAAAATTAGACTCAACACCGAAGGCTTGGAAGAGCTGAACGATGATAGGATAATTTGCAAGAACAAGAGCACAATTCAAGCTATCAGGGATCTCAAACTGCCTGCGTACGTCAAGGATGGTAACACCTTCATTTCTGGTCTTTGTGCAGTTTGCAGGGAAGTGGTGAGCCGAAATGTGGATTCCGATCGAAAGGAACTGCTCGGCTTTAAAGAGAGCTGTCTGCTGGCACCATCAGAGAGCTCGATTTGGACGCGTTTTTGCGAGGTCAATATTGTCAATGCACTGGAAGAGGTTCTCACGGCCAAGCCAACAGAGTCAGAGGTATACGAGCTACCACAAGAGCTGCCAAGGTTTGAAGGGCACATGGGTGAACCTGTTAGGATGCACAATATCTACAAGTTGGCAAGGGAGAACGCCAACAAGCAAAAGGCGGCGGGTAAAAAGAACAAAGTGATTATTAAATGCACAACGCCCAAAGAGACACTCGATATTGAACATCGCTTCGCCGAGGGAATAACCTTTACAATCGCCGATTTGGTGCTTTATCCATGTTTCCGGCTCATTTTGGGACAGATGCCGGTAGCTCTAATAACAGCTGATGTATTTCCCCTTCTGCACTGCTGGATGAAAGAAGTGAGTTTTATGTTCATATCGTGTAACCTATTTTTAACGATTGTCATTCTAGATAGAATCATTTGACGAGCAATGCCAACAGGTCTTGGAAGAGCTCTTCCCAGAGATTAATATATCAAAGAAAACCTACATATCTTATAAGATGCCCGAGTATGAGCACACCAGTTTGTACAAAAGCGACCCAAAGCGCTACAAGCCCCGCAATAGAATATACACCGAACAGAGCGAAATTGATTCCAGCCTGGGTAAACTGTCTGCTCTACAGGTTGAATTTTCTAGCGAAGCAAATGTCGCCTATGATACGCCCATAGACTGGAATGCAATAGAACCAGACCAAAGCAAGAACAGTGCTCTTCCCGAGCAGAGACTTAACAGGAAGCGACAGCAGTTGGAAAATCTCGCAAATGCAGTTAAATCACTGGCAGAGAACGGTGATCGAATAATAGACTTTTGCAGCGGCACTGGCCACTTGGGAATACTGCTCGCACTTATGCTTCCAAAGTGCACAATTATGTTTTTGGAAAACAAGGCAATATCTCTGCAGAAGGCCAAGGATCGTGCAGAGGAGCTGCGCTTGACCAACTGCCTGTTCTACCAGTGCAATATTGACTACTTCGAGGGTATCTTCGATATAGGCACTTCGTTGCATGCTTGTGGAACTGCAACTGATATCGTTTTGAATCAGTGCATACGGAGCAGAGCCAAATTCGTGTGTTGCCCTTGCTGTTATGGGTCCATTCAGCCGATGCCTCACATCAGCTATCCGCTGAGTAAAAGGTTCCGATCAGTTTTGAGAGAGAAGGACTTTCTGCACATCGCCCATGCGGCAGATCAGGCTCACGAGTTGGGCACATTGAACTGTAAGCCGGAGACAACATTTCAGGGCCAAATGTGCATGGATATTGTGGACTCGGATAGAAAGCTGCACGCCGAAGAGGCTGGCTACGAAGTGATATTGACGAGACTGCGACCGGAGAATTGTACGCCGAAAAATAGACTGCTTGTTGGGACCGCTTAGAAATAAGAAATAAACTCACTAGACAAGAGAATAAAAATTGTTTTATTTTAAATCGTTTTACTTTCGTTATGTTTTTTCGTGTTCTGTTAGGGGTTGGTATATTTTTCAGATCGTTTCTTTGATGTTATTTACACTAAGCATAGCTTCTTCAGAAGGTTAAATTTGCACCCAATCGTTTGCCGATTTGGTGTACGAAATCTAGTATGACGCTCATCACTTCTTTCGTAACGGTCTTATCTCATTCAATGCACCTACTTTGCGGACGCTCTGTTAGTTCAGTCATTGACGTAGATTCATCAATGCTTGGTCAATAATGAGTTATTTTCGTTCGCAGCAGAAGACTTTTTTAATGAGAATTTTTGAATTGTTTGAATTTAGAGCCGGGCTTGGAGCTTTGGCACATTTGTTGGGCTTCAAGGCTTAATAAGGAATAGTTGGTAGTTTTTCAGTGTGAGTGGCGTCTGTGATTGTAAGTAAGACGAGGATTAGTCGACGAAGTCAATTTCCTTGCAACTTTAATTTCAATTGCAATTTTAACCGTCTCGGCTTTAACTTGTGGCCCACCTAGATAACTATTTTCAGCTAAATTCCTAATACGTAAGTGTTAAAGAAAGAAACCTGTATCAATTAAATGAAGCTCGTAAGTCTGTTCCAATCAAAAGAAGAACTAAAAGGTTATACCACCGGAGAAGGATACGTTTTTTTTTGTGCAGGTTACCAATTATGGAAAATTATGCACGGCAAATTATTTACCCGAATTGACCTGCGACGTAATATTTACCCAAAAAAATTCAAATGAACATAGATCTTTCACTTGTAGTGCAGTTCATAGCTCTTACTATTTTACTTAGGCGGCGCTACAGTCCGGGGTGGACCTGGGCCTCAACCAATACGCCTCTCCAGTTAGCGAGATCTTTGGCTAACTGCCTCCTTGCGCACTCCAAGTTGGTTGAGGTCCCCTTCCACTTCTGCGAGCCACATAAGGCGAGTTCTTTCTCTACTGCGTTGTCCCTCCGGGATGGAATCGAAGACTCTTCGGGCCGGAGCGTTGGTGTCCAATTGCTATACATGTCCCAGCCATCTTAGCCGACTGATGCGCACTTTTTTGACCAGAGCGATGTCGCTGTACAGCTCATAGAGTTCTCCTCCTCCAAAGCCCTTCAACGCAAACGGGACCGAAAATCACTCGAAGAATTTTTCGTTCGAAACGACCAAGGAGATCTTCATCCGCCTTTGACAGCGTGCATGCTTCTGCACCATATAGCAAGACAGGGATGATGAGTCTCCTTAGTGTTTCTTGACAAGGCCTTATTAATCAATTGCCTTCTTAGGCCGATTTCTGAGCTGATTTCATTTTCAGAATTGATAGCGGAGCCGAGGTAGACAAAGTCCCTAACTACCTCAAAGTTATAGCTGTCTATCGTGACGTTCTGTCCAATTCGTCGATGTTGTGTGTCCCTTCTTGTTGACAGCATATATTTTGTCTTGTCTCATTTACCACTAAACCCATTTTTGCAGCTTCCGTACTGATACTTGCAAACGCACCAGTGACAGCCCGCTGTGTTCTGCCAATAATGTCAATATCATCCGCGTATGCAAGCAGCTGTACAGACTTTTGGAATATTTTCTCAAGAATCATGTTGAAAAAGTCACATGACAGCGCGTCATCCTTTTTTGACATCAAAGGTCTCGGTGAGATTGTTTCCGAAAGTCTGACGAGTTTGGCAGGGATGCCAATACTAGACATGGCTCTGTATAGCTCGTCTCTATAAATGCTGTCATATGAGGCCTCAAAATGGATAAACAGGTGGTGGGTATCGACTTTAACTTCTTGGGTTTTTAAAGGATCTGTCGTAGTGTGAATATTTGGTCGGCTATGCACTCACCGGGCCCAAAACCGCACTGATAGGGTCCAATCAGTTCGCTGACAAATGGCTTCACGCGTTCGCACAGTACAGCAGAGAGGATCTTATATGCGATATTAAGGAGACTGATATCTCTATAGTTGGTGCAGTTTAGAGGGTCTCCTTTCTTATAGTTCATAGCTCTGCTATAAGTATAAATATTCACTTCCTCACTTACTTTATGGCAACTAAAGTGGCTCCTTTAATCCACTGCTTTACCAGGCACGTATTTTTTTTATAGATTTCTGCACACAATACAACTTATTAGAGGTCTGTTCCCTAACTTTTTGGGCCAATTTCGGCAAAATGTCAGATACTAAGGAGTGGGGATATATTCTCTCAGAAAAAGAGAATATAATGTCGTTTTCCATTGGGCAAAAAGAAGCGTCCGGGAGAGTCCGGAATCGAAAAAATCACTTCTGAAACCGTTCCATTGGCACAAAAAATACTCTTCTGGTGATTCTGAGGAGAGAAATTCGCTTCTCGATTTGAAGTCAGAATCCACTCTAACCAAAACGTACAGGAACGACAGTTTGGCATGACGTTTGTTGAAAACATATGCGGTAAATTCAAAAATAAACTTCAGTGGGTTTAAAAAAAATTACCAGTTTTGCAGACGTTGAAAAACATTCGGATTCAGTTTAATATTTATTTTTTTTGCGGATTTATCCATTTTTAATAACAAATTTCAGCACTTAACAAAGCAAACCGAAATAAACTGCCAATTCAAATTGACTTTTGAGAGATTTGACAGCTAAAGTCAGTTATAACAAACTAGACCTTAGGTCTGTTTGCTTACAATAATGCAATCGAACGCATTAGGCAAATTCAGTCAAAGTTTGTTCCCTTCTATACAACTTTTGGGCAAGGGAACGAAGTTTGACTAATTTCTTCGAATGCATATGTTTTTGCCAGTCATGACAGTTTGCAATTCAATATTTTGGTTCAAAATCCAGCAAATTCTTCGTCCTCCTTTGGTTTGAATAAAACATCACTTCTTTAAGACCAAGCCTCCAACTTACCATGTCTTCAAGGCAGCCGCCTATAAAAGGTAGACACCCTTGGACCTTAGATTGTTTCTTACTGCGATAGAAATCACTAGTGAGCGAAGGTTTCCCCAATAGATCCGAATTAAAACCGGTGCGCGCACTCTGTCGTATACGTAACAATTTTTAAATTTATTTTATTTATAAACAACAATCAACAATCAACTACTTCTTTTCGCCTTCGAAAAACTCCATGAATTGCAGTTCCTTCGTCTTTCGCAGGGCCTGCGGAGTGGGTGGCCTCTCAACGGGCACGGTTTCGTGTATTTGCAAATGTGAGTACACCGGGATATACGACAAGGAAGTATCCAATATCGGAGGTTGTACCGCAGTCGCCTTTCCAGGCAGCTTGAAATGATTTCCCAAAAACGGGGCGCTCAGCGGTTTACCATAGATCCGTCCCTTAACATCCTCGGACTCAGCATTTTCATTGAATTCGTCTTCCATTTTCGACGTCTCTTGGAACTGCTTTATGCAATCCACATATGATCCACTAAGAACCTTCAACGTAGTTGAGCTGGCGACCTTCTTAATATCAGGTGGAATGCGATAAGTCAGGCTCTCATCAACCGGATCCAATGGTGAGAGGCGCAACCACGGCAATGGAGTCCCAAGAGTGCCAAGGTACCGTCCCCCTAAAGACCACAGTCTGCATGAATAGTCATGACTTCCACTGAAAGTACGATAAACCACAAAACTATTAACAATCGAAATCTCCTAACGAGATCTCCGTACGTACGACAGAACTATCCGCGGCTGGTTGATGTACACAAGTGAGGTGATAGCTCTAACGTGCGCCTTGTAAGAACTGACAAGCATCGGTTCCAACTGATGGCGAACAATCCTCTTGGGTCGTGGAGCAAAACGTTCCTTGCGCAGAAATATAAACTGCAGTCGTAGTTTCGGCATGCAAACATGAGTCCTTTCCTCCTTCGGAATGCTGAAATAGAGCAACAAGTAAATGCCATTCCTTGAAAAAAGTACACATACCGTGCGGAAGGAATTCAAATTAGCCCACAGAAGTTGCAAGTAATAAAAATGATTCCCTCTAATCGATCAAGTCCCCATAAAAAATGTCAACATGGCATGGAACAACCTCGGGAATTAGTATTTAATTAATGGAAACCCACCCCCAAAGCGGTTTCTTCGATTTGTCTTGTTAGTGAATGACAAAAACGAAAATAAAAGCATTTAACCCAGATCCGACATGCAACCCATCAGGGAAGCGAATAACTTTTGGCAAAATGCTTCCTATCTCAATTTGCTGTGTGGGGGTGGTGTATTTATGATTTTGTCATCGTTTCCATTCGTATTCGTGTTTGTGTCACAAAAGTTTGACGAAACTATTTCCCTATTTGATTTGTGTATTGTGGTTATGAGGTAGTGGCTTCCCTTGGAGTAGGGTGTAGTCCCGCTTTGCTGTGGTATCACAGCCAACAATAAGGAATCGATTTTGAATGGCTTATGCCGAGGAACTTTTTATACCAGGCAGTCGGAATAACATAAGAAGTCTGTTCCTTTACTTTTAAATCTTACGAATTTTTACGCATTTTACTCAATTGTCGTTCCTCAACTCGAAAAAATCGTAAAAGAGACCGGCTTCGAGAGAGCAAGATATTTCCCCTCTTACAAGTTTTTACTCAACAAATTTCTTTGCGTAAGAATTAGAAAAACTGTCAGTCGTCTGAAAATTGACAGCTGATTTGAATTTGTTAATCTATTTGGCATTTTGGTGGGTGAAATATCTGTCATTTTTCACAGGTTAAGGCTGGTACGCTGTTCGAGTGAAATGAAATTTTTCATACAAATTTTTCACTGCGAAATGTCAAAATGAACTTTTCAAGTGAAAATTTCACCAGGCAGTACGCTGTTGAAGTGAAAAATAATAATTGTTCAAAAAGTGATATGTAGAGGGCGTTACTTGCTATTTCACTTGGTTTTTATTGTCCGTCGCATTAAATTTTTGACATTTCGGCGTGAAAATTTCACTTTCAATTTCACAGCACTCTTTGGAGAGGAGTGAAAATTTCACTTCACTCGAACAGCGTACCAGCCTTAATGTCGTTTTCCATTGGTTTCGCTCGGGGATTCACTCATTCCGAAATCCAATGGAACAAGAAAAATGCTTCTGGATGAATCCACAAATGTATTGGTGAAATGCCAAAAAATAATCTACGGCTGCTGTCAGCTGACTTGTATAAAATACATAAATTACAATTGTGTTAGTGCTTCTTGAGTGGATTCTGACTTCAAATCCAGAAGCGAATTTCTCTCCTCAGAATCACCAGAAGAGTATTTTTTGTGCCAAAGGAACGGTTTCAGAAGTGATTTTTTCGATTCCGGACTCTCCCGGACGCTTCTTTTTGCCCAATGGAAAACGACATAAGAATTGAAACAACTGTCAGTCGCCTGAAAATTGACAGCTGATTTGAATTTAATCTATTTGGCATTTTGGTGGGTGAAATATCTGTCATTTTTCACAGATTACTACAAAAGCGTTCCTTAACTTTTGCGTAAGTTTCTCTCTCATCTCCTCCACTGTCATTTTGACAGTCTTTTCCTTTTTACTACAAAAGTAAAGGAACATAACTCTTGTAACGCTAAACGAAATAAGAGCTGCTGGCGAAAAATCAAGAGCTAGGGGGCTCGGGCTCCACTTAAGCATCCTACAACCTTGCGTAAAATCCAGAAAATGATAGAAAAATGGCTAAAAGGTCCTTGCACGTAGCAAAAGTTATCTTTCTCGAACACCGATCTACAAAGTTGCAGCTTACCAGTAGTTCCGAATGTACCAGACCTTGATGTATCCAAAGGCACTGCCGGTAAACAAGTAACGATTCTTTTTGTCAGTTGCCATTGCCAAAACACAATCCCCTGTCTTGTGGACGGCATTGAACGCGCCCAGAAAACCGCCTCCTTGGTGATGAGAGTAGACCTGTATCATTCCACTATCCAGGGCAACGAAGAGACTTCCTAGTGAAAGAAACAAACCATAAATCTAACGTTAGAAGACAGAAGACAGAAGACAGTAAAACAACCATGAATCTTTGTCATTGGTCTCGTTTGAAGGAACAGCACGGCTTGAACCGACAACGGCTTCTCGCGTTTGTTTACAACCACACCCAACTCATCCAAATCGGAGTCGTCATCTGGGTGACCAACTTGGAAACTCCTCGTACGAATTGAAATAGACTTTCGGATAAGACGCGACACTCGGATCTGAGCAACGCGATCCGATTTGTCATCTTCTGTTTCTTCTTCTTTTCTGTAAATGAGCTAATTGGGAAACAAGCCGTCAAGTCGAGAGGGCGCTCAAAGCACAATCTGTCAAAGTATACCTCTAAAAACTGATTTGGATGCTGGACATCATACCGCCGATAGGGTTGGCCGGTTTCCAACTTCCAGAAGATGAGCTCCCCAGAGTATGTTCCCGTGACAAGGCCCTCGCCAAGCTTAACATCAGCACAAGTGACATCATCGCTGTGAAATGTCGGCCATTTCTTTGGGTCGCTGTATTCCTTTCCCTCGACATCGGCAAATTCAGTAACATGGCGGTCCCAGCCGACGGCGAAAATCCTGTCAACTATCCAAGACACCGCAGTGACTTCATGTCCCGGCTTGATGCTCATATTGCGAACGCACACCGCGTTGTTGTAGTTCCAAACTTTCAACGAACCATCGCGTGCCCCTGTCAAAAGGAACTGTTCCAGTGGGTCGAAGCAGGCAGCGGTAATTTCGATGTCTGTCAATTCGCCGTAAATCATTTGGGTGTGACAGTTCTTAATCATAATCTGCCTGCGACCAGTCCATGGGTCCCATACAATTATGTAGCTGTCGAGACCGCATGTTACAATGTTCCGGAAGAGCTTGTTGTAAAGGATCACCGAGACGGGAGCGGCATGGGTGTTGCCATCGGTTAGATCCATTCGTATACGCGGACAGCACTTAAGGGCTATGACTTTTCTGCCTCCGACGAGTAGTTGGTGCGAGTACTTGTCGTAGTAGTAGGCGAGTTCTGTTTCGGTCTTCGAAACCATGTGTATCAGGTCACTGAAGGTCTGCAGGAGGTTCTGCTCGGTGAGGTGCCACACCTTGATGATCTTCAGATAGTCCACACTGTAGACCTTCTTCTCTTCGGGTTGAATGAAAACAAATATGATACCGCCATGGTGGCCAGTGAGAATTGCCGATGGCTTTGCCGGAATGTAGGGGTCCCAGATGCGAAGATATGTATCTGGACCGCCGGTTGCTAGGATACGGTTCTGCTCGTCGAGAAAGAACCCAGAAACACCCTTTTGGAAAGCTTTTTGGTCAATGTTTCTACAGCTATTTCAAATATTATAACCTACCAATGGAATTCGAAAAACCGTTTGACTGGAATCCTTCCAATCCACTGCTATGATGCCGGGACATCGTCCCCTGTACTTCTTTGTATTGCGATACTCGGCCGCAACTAGGAGGATGTTCATTTTGAAGGAGAAGTAAACCTTCTGGATCAACTCGGTATGGATGTTGAGAAACTCTCTTGGCCGAAATGACGGGTACTTCCCCTTCATTACATCTGACCAGAAGAGCTCGACCAGCGCTGTTCCGGGCTTGCTCTGGAAAGGTCCTCGCAAGACCGGCGAAAACTCCAATACCCTCACATTCCCTCCACTGTCACCCAGCACCAGCTTGGACAAAGCACTTCCACTCTCATCGTACCGGTATGCCATGCAAAAGACTGCAAATGGCATGCTTCGAATGACAACGCGAAGACTAAAATTTGAAGCCATAGTCTCATGGAATCGCAGCTCTCTTTCAGTGGAAGACGTGCATACAATCGCAACATCGGACAGGGCTTGTATAGCCAGGATCCACGTAGGCATCTTGAGAAAATCTAAAGCAGGCGTGATTTAGGTAAAGGGTTTGAGCAACTACATTGTATACCAACAGCTGTCTGACACTCCACTTCGAATGGATTCCAGGTCGGATGACCAGAATCTGATGGTTCCCTCCTTGCTCGCAGTTAGATACATTCCCTTCGATTCAACCAGCTCTTCGCCCTGTTACACTCTGTTAAGTGTTGCATAGAAATAGAAGGGAAAGTATAGCTCACCTTTTCAAAGCTCTTTAAATGGGATATAGCAATAACGGGCGTCCGATGTTCGGACTTCTTCGTCAGAGGTATCCCAGAGATAGGCAAGATCAAGGTCTCCTTTTCGCTGTTGGGATCATCGTCTTGAAATCCAAAAATCAAGTGCGAAACAAACTCATCCCAATCGCATTTGTAGTCCTTGTTCTGGTTGATTTTCAGAAAGAGTCGATGGAACTCATCGTCCGTGAAGGCTATGCTGAAACTCTTGAGAGCGGCACGGAGGTCTTTATGGTTGAGCTTTTGTTCGGGGTGTTCCCGAAAGACTCGGTGCAGGCGTTCGATTTCTTCGCTTCGCAACCATTCGTGCAGCTTAGCAGGGCGTTCTTCAACGCGTGTCGCATACGAGGACACCGAGGGTCGAACGATTTTATTTGAGTTGTTCTGGCTTAGACTGAAGCGGTATGACATATTTCTGAAAGTAGATATCTGTTTGATTGTCGAACTGACGGAATATTGAAGGTTCTCTCTGATTTTTGATTAGAAACAGGTCAATGGCTGCCATGAAACTAACCCGAACGAAATGGCGCCCAACGTGTGACCACAATGGGTAACTGGCAATTTCTTGATTGGCAATTTATGACAAAGAAATACATCAGCTTCTTGGATAGAATACGCCGGCAGTAAGGCTCTACGAAGAATCTCTGGTAGCAGTGTCTTGTCTGTTGCTACGGGATGATAGGTTCCCGATTCGGCTGAACGTTTGAGAAGCTTTGAAACTTTCGGTGACCCTTACGAAGGAGACTTAAAATACAATCTCGCTTTTCAAATTGATGTGGAGGGTTAATTTTTGAAGAATACAATATAAATTACAAAGAAATACAAAATAAAGGCTTTTTCAACAGGAACGCTACAAAAGTAGAGCGACAGGGACAGCAAACGACGCCGAATTTCTTGCCGCTCTTTTGACATTTCTCATCAGTAAGGTTTGCCATTTTATGATGGAAAGATATAGGAGCCAACAACGAGTCGAAATTATTACAATTTACTACCGAAATTCGGAGTCAGTGGCCTCAACGTTAAGAGCGCTATGTCCAATTTATGTTCGTCATAATCGTCCTAGCAGATCAACAATTGAACGTCTAGTGGAAAAATTTGAATCCACAGGCACAGTACAAATGTTCCCGTGCCAGTGAGACAAAGAAGTGCCCGTAGTGTCGAGAATATTGCTGCCGCTGAGGCTTCAGTTGAAGAAAGCCCAAATGTGACTCTCACACGTCGTTCACAAGCGTCACTGTGAATGGAAATCGCTACCGTTCAATGATAACCGAATATTTTTGGCCCCAACTGGATGATATGGACTTGGAGGACATGTGGTTCCAACAGGACGGTGCCACAAGCCACACGGCGAATGTCACAATCAATTTATTGGAAACAAAATTTGGAGAACGAGTTATCTCACGAAATGGTCCAGTCGCTTGGCCGCCTCAGTCGTGCGATTTGACGCCATTAGACTATTTCCTGTGGGGCTACGTCAAGT
Organism: Cheilosia pagana; assembly: GCA_936431705.1. NCBI lineage: Eukaryota > Metazoa > Arthropoda > Insecta > Diptera > Syrphidae > Cheilosia > Cheilosia pagana. The sequence goes on along the minus strand of OW386170.1, from coordinate 49,734,185 downwards.
CTATGGTCTATGCCAACAAGCCAGCGACGATTGATGAACTTCGTACGAATATCGACCGTGAAATTGCAGCAGTATCCGCCGATTTATGCTTGAAAACCGTCGAAAATTGGGTTCAGCGTCTGGACTTCTGCAAGCGTGCCCATGGTGGCCATGCAAAAGAAATGGAGTTCCATACATAATAGCATCGAACGTACTTTCACAGAAATAGAGAATTCCATTGATATCCAAAACCGTTTTTGTTTTATTTAAAAAACTTTTGTAGCGCTCTTATTGAAAAACCCTTTATAATTAATACGAATGATTTCTTACTTCACTGGTTGTTCCTCCTAAGGTTAAAGGGACAGTAAGATCATAAAGCGTGGCAACGTTTGACAGCTAATTTTATGCTGGGGTCGAATTACCGCACCCGTGAGCGAGCGATACGTCACTGAATTTTGTTGATTTTACATGCAAAACAATAACAAATTCAGTCACGTATTGCTCGATCACGGATGCGGTAATTCGACCCCTGAATTCGTGATCGAGGAAACTAAGGTCGGTTCACATTGGTGCGTTTAAACTTTCGGAATCGCAACACGCTCAAGGGCAGATGAAAACACTCGCAGTTTCGAGTTTAAGGGAAAGTTGTGTGCGTTGTACAGCGAAACGGATCTACTCAAGAACGTACGAGGTAATTCGCAAATTGCTGCTGGCATTCAACATTTATGACAACAACGTCGAGAATCTGCCACCGATTGCGTGCATAGGCTGTTCCCCGCTCATTTTCCTCTTCAAACGCAGCGATGTAAATGCGATTAAACGCTGTCCTCTTATTTGAAAAGAACTTATTCAATCTCAAGTTTTATTATGAATACCAACAATAAGTTTCATTTATTTATAATAATTTTTCGACTTAACCATACATTTTTTTCTCGTTTATTACGATAATAGAGGACATCACATGCTATACAAAATAATAAATATTTCAATGCCTACTGCTGGAAAAGAAAGAGAAATCTACATGTGCGTGCATTCAAAGGGTATTTCTCTCTCTATCCCTGAAGGACACTACAGGCGTCGAACATTTGTCCAGCAATATGCAGAAATCTACTCTCCTTCTTGGACAAACACTCGTAGGCAACAGTGGTGAGCTTGGTCATTAAAGCAAGATCAATTTCATCGGGAGTCGTAGCAGTGATCTGAATTCCATTTGACTTGTTATCGTTCTATAAGAAACAAAACAAAACTCACATCAGGTCTGTGGGTAGTAGACCCCGCCGACACTTACTAAATTGTCGAGGTAGTGAAGGAGTTGCTGACCGACGGATGCGATCTTGGAGAACCTTTCGCCCGATGTCTTTGCATAGAGGTTCATTCGGCGACCGGCGATTTCAAGAAGAAGCTTCCCCATCTGCATGTTGTCGACAATGTCATGGAGTAGATCATTGGCATAGGCGTCCCAACCGTGGGCATACATTTCAACGACCTGAAAAGGAGAAAGTCCGTTAAGCTGCCACAGCTACTTCATTTAAAAGAAACTTACCTGATGCTGTTTGATGCCATCCTTGTCGAGTTTCCATAAATCGGCCAACTCACACACCTTGTCCATCCACCCGCTGTGCTCCAGCACATACAACTGTTCAAGATCTTCGCGTATGAGATCCATCGACGCAGTTATCACCCGACAGAGGAAGTTCTCACGATGCTTCTGGAGAACCATATCAGCTTCTGGCAGTACATAGGTTAGCTCCTTGTTTATCTCGGCGAAGAATGTCTTATTGGCCATGGCATCGAAGAGAATGGTGACTGGCCTGGGAGTTTTCAGTTGAAAGAACACAATGAATTGAAGAACCCTACACACTTCAATGTGCAACTGGAGAACTTCCTGAATGGCATGGTTTCGCTGCAGCGCTATATAGTGCAGGGGCAACTGACCATCCGCGAGTATTTCCTCAAACTTCAACTCCCTCTTGCGGTGATTCATAGATGTGTCAAAGTGCTGAAGGAACTCTAGACACAGGTCCAAAAAATCTGCCACCAAAGACGAGGGTATTCCGATATCAAGTTGACATACTTTATCATCTGGCAGGCGGCCAAACTTCTGTATAGACTTCATTGTGGATTGTAGGGGATACTTGATGGTGGCATTCCAAATCATACAGCACATTCCATGCTTGAGTGCATAGTCGGCTTCTTTGAATGTCCCCAGGCAGATGAGGCTGGCTCTCATGTGATCCAGGCTGTGTAGATCTTTACTCCAATGGACCATGTATTCCCATGACATAAGGCTGAGAATAACGCCCGATTCCAAGCTGAAGGGAAAGTGTTGGCGCAGAACTTGCAATCGCTTTGGTACTGGTTCGTCTTGGTCTGTGCTGTTTTCTGTCTCAAGAATTTTGGTTGGATGAATTCTGGAATAGAGTAGCCACTTGGTGGCCAGGTCAGATACCACTCCTTTTCCTTTGGTGACGATGGCTTTGAGGCTGCAGTCTGGTGTCTCATAGGGTAGTTCTGGCATTGTTGGATCTAAACTCAGCATGGGCGATCTAAGGCGAAAAATGCGCTTTTACAGAATGAACCAGGAGGCAGAAAATACAAACGTACTCTAGGATTGCACCCAAGACCGCAATGTCATCTAGTTTTCCGATTAGCAGAGACCATTGGGCTTCGTCTTGGGATATTTGTTCCCACACCTCCTCGTCGCCCTCTTCACACGATCCCTGGAAAACAAGTTCAAAGCAACATTTCAACATTTTGAGGGTTAAAACTCACATCAGTCTGGGCTCGCCGTATGGCGGTCGCTACTGTTTTGCAAACGATTGCAATCATCAAACTCAACGAGCGTGGACTCTCCAGCAGCATTTCGCGTACAGCTTGCCACCAAGGAGAGATCGTATTGTATGTACTGCTATTCACTTTGTTGCCAGCTAAATCGCATATCGCATAGACAATGGAGCCCAGACGCATCATATCATTTATTACTTCCTCCCTGGAACAGAGAAAAGGAGACATTTTCTTTGTCCGTATTCGTATTGATTAGATACTCACCTCGATGTATAGCTGAACGACTTCTCCAGCCAGAAATTTAAAGACAGCACCATTAGATCCTCAGTGGATAAGAGTGCTGCTGCAGCTGCTTCCTTAAAAAATTCTGCGCAAAAGCGACTATTGAAGCATTCTCTGAACAAATTCTCGCTAATGCTTCCAAACAACGCACTCTTATCCGGGTTAAGCTGTGGATGGCCTTCGTTTGGCGTAAACACTCGCAAGTAATCGACGAACTCGCCATCCTGCTGGTGCTTGACCTGGAAAGTAACTTTAGCAAAGTTGGCGAATGTATTGGCCGACTGCCGGTCGCTGAGAAGTTCCATAATCTGTTCAATTGTCTCCAGATCATTGTCGGACAACACCAGCGATTCAGAGGATTCCTCAGTCTCCTTTCGTGGATTCTTCATTGCGATGTAAAAATCCGTAAGCTTGCGATAGAACTGCAGAAGTTGCTCAAGTTTATCATTCGCCTCAGAGGTAAATGAATAAATCACCACCTTGAAGAACTCGGGGGGCATTTTCTTATTTTTCGACATCATCTCCAGGCACTGCAGGCGCACTTCATCAGTTTGAAAGTCAGAGCAGATCTCACCCAATGTTTGCATACTGCAATTGTCCGGGTCATCACGGAGGATCGCTTTCAATCGACGAACCAAGTGAATGTCTCGGGCTGTTTTGGAGTTCGCCTCACGCAGAGCAAAGTGGAATGGTATGGTTATCTCTTTGACACTCTGATCAGAGGGATCGAGGAAGAGGCAGGCATTCACAGTGGTCTTACATCGCGCACCGGGCACTAGACCCACAAGACCGTGTGTGGTGTACGCTAATTGGCCGTTTTTGCTTACCGTAAAAGCGGCCACTTTGGGACCATTTTGTAAGCCCCAGATCTCAAGGCAACCCATTCGCGGTGCGTAGATGATGAGAAACAATGCTCTACGTCGTGCGGTTTTGTCACCTTTCAGATTTTTTTCCTTGACTTTCACGAAAGCGCATTGGGCATCACGATAGCCCTTCCAGACACGAAGAGCCACACCCCTTTGACAGTCTACGAGGGTCACACGGTCCAAGTTGTCAGCTATGACAGCCAGTTGATTGCCTGGTGCTAGCCAAATACTGAAACCATCTCGTTTGCCGTCGTATATGCGGCTGCCGGATCGCATTGAGGTCTCCTTGCCGGCTGGTTGCTCTTCTGGCGGCTTTGGAGCCGCCTTCGAGCTAAATAGACCGCCTAGCACATTCTTGTACACCATTCCAAAGACATCTTTCGCAACATCTCCCACAGAAATCGTTCGGTAGCCCTCCTCTGCGTAATAGAGACCCATGAAAGGTTCTCTTCCAACACCTAACACCAGTGAGCTCTGCGTTGGATGGTCCCCTACTTTAGCGTAGAGTCCAGAGCTGAGGCTCTGCTGTACAATGTGATCAAAAGTGCGCGGTCTCTGGGGCCCTGCTACAACTGTGTCGTTGATGACAGACTCGCGGTCCTTGGGATACTTGAATATTTGATATGGAATCTGCTCGGGACTCTCCAGCTCTCCGAAATATTTACTGCCGTATGCGGCTTCTGTGTTGTGACCCAGGTGGTTCTTCTTGCTTATAAGAAATGGAAAGATATCATCGCCTTTCACCATACAAACCCCAACATCGTAGATAATGTATAGAACAGAGTCCTCCGAGTCACGCTTGTAGTGCGATTTGACGGCATAAACCGCACTGTCATGATACCTGTAACGGATTCCCATTTAGCTGTGAAATGTTTCGAATGCCTACTTACATTTGAGAAAACAACTTAATCCCTGTGTCTGTGTAAAAGTTGACACATCCAGACGAAAGTCCCACTGCCACGCAGGTCCATTCCGGACCAGTGCTCACATTTCTTCCATACATCGGCAGACAGAGGACAGAAGTAATTATTTCATTAGGATTTACAATCTCCCCCGACCAAGTGGGCGAATAAGTGGCCAACTGACTTTTGTTGTCCCACACAGATGAGAGTAGGGCAAGCTTTTCACCCAAAGCCAGTGCAATCAGTTCACTGGTCGGGGACACAGCATACTGAACTGCATTCAACCAGCTTTCATCTTTAATAAAAGGGAAATGGAATTTCATCAACTTCAAATTTGTTTTTAAGACTCACCATGGGCTAGGCCAAAGAACTCTTGAACTTTCTGCAAATTCTTTATACTCGCGAACGTTTTCACCTCACACGCCATATTCGTGCGCGACAAATTTACTTTATGTATGATAAATTACACAAAACAGTAACATAAATTAATTGGTTTTATTTTTAATAAAATTTATCAGAAACTAGTTGTAAACATCACAAAGAGAAATGACGTACGCAGTTGTCAATTTTGACACATGAACCCTGAACAGCTGAGAAAAGAGGGTTCATTTTTTGCTAACGTGACTACCGACATCTGTTTGTAAACCTGTAGTAAAACTTTGACGGTTTGATTTGAAAATTTTATGTGTTTTCGGGATTTTTACAAATTGGGCGTTTTGTGTGGTTTTGTAATTATTATATTGTAGAGAAAAACGAAAGTTCCAACTGTCAAAAAAGATGTCTGCCCCGGAAGCTAGAAAAAGAAATATTCTGTTGGCTGATTTCTTGAGTTTCTGCACCATGTGAATCGGTCTTAAGTTTGAATGCAACCATAGAGCGAATTTCGACAGTGTTTTCATAGTTCTTCACCACTGTGTGTTTATTGACTTCCCCAATATGTGCTTTCAGATAGAAACATGATTTTAAACTTCCCAGACGCCAGACTGTACAAAATTAGATGAAGGTTTCTTGTCACATTGGAATTCTTTGCATTTTTGCCAAACATCTGAGCGTGACTTTGACTTTGTTATGCCAGTCGATTAGCTTACTTAACGCATGACCGTACGAATTCTTGTAGAACGCATCGTAACAATATCAACTAGTTAGAATGCGTCGGTTGCAGTGTAATCAAGTAAGTCTCATACTTGCCGGTGTAGTGCTTCAAATCATAGCTTCCGAGTTTTATCATGGAGCTGATTGCTTAGCACTAAAAAAACTCAAGATTCATGGAATAGTGGAGCCGCTGTTAAATAAGTTCAGAAAAAGCGACTCAGATGGATCTTCCTTCTTTAATATCGACGAAGGTATTCTATCTTCGTTGAGTGAAAAAGCGATAGGGTTTCTGGGGAGTTTCGCGAAAACTGGAAAAAAGGGTGAAGGACTACCGCCAAAAGGAATTACTTTCGAGAGCCCAAAGGAAGGCCCTTTTACTGCATCGCAGAAGCAGAGCAGCACTGAGGTAGGATTTATGATTCAAAGATCAAAAATGTAGTCTTTATTGAGTGATGTTTAATTTAAGGTTGACGGTGAGGAAGACAACAAACTTTTCTTCAATTCAGAAAATGATCCTGAACCAGCTGAAAAAGAGGAAAAGTTAGAACCAAGACCCCAACAGGAATGTGATTGCGATGGCAAGACTGTCAATGAATATAGTGATTCTTATATCGTTTCAGTCCTTCAGGGCTTAAAGGTCAGATTTCATATTCCAATCTATCACGTTCAACCAAAACGATCAGAAAAGACCCAATATGCGGTTGCTGATTACGATTATTATGAACCATTTACGTAGGAGTTAACCTTCTAGCAGGTTTTCAACTTTACTATTATTAAGACGCTTCTAAACTCTAAACTATTTAACTTATTTAACAACCAATAAACGAAAAACAAAGCCTAACCATTTTTTCTTGTTCTTCTTCTTCTTTAAATGGCGATTTGACTTCCCCAATAGGTATGTGCTTTTAGATAGAAACATGATCTTCTTAAACTGCCCAGACCCCACACGCCAGACTGTACAACATTAGACGATGGCTTCTTGTCACGTTGGAATTCTTTGCATTTTTGCCAAACACCTGAGCGTGACTTTGAATTTGTTATACTAGTCGATTAGCTTACTTAACGCATGGCCGTACGAATTCTTGTAGAACGCATCGTAACTGCAACATCTAGTTAGAATGCGTCGGTTGCAGTGTAATCAAGTAAGTCTCATACTTGCCGGTGTAGTGCTTCAAATCATAGCTTCCGAGTTTTATCATGGGGCTGATTGCTGTGCACTGAAAAAACTCAAGATTCATGGAATAGTGGAGCCGCTGTTTAATAAGTTCAAAAAAAGCGACTCAGATGGATCTTCCTTCTTTAAGATCGATGAAGGTATTCTATCTTCGTTGAGTGAGAAAGCGGTAGGGTTTTTGGGGAGTTTCGCGAAAACTAGTGGGGGCAAAATACATAAAAGTGGCAATGGAAAAAAGTTTAAAGGGCTCTCGCCAAAAGGAATTACCCGCGAGAGTCCAAAGGAAGACCCTTTTACTGCATCGCAGAAGGAGAGCAGCACTGAGGTAGGATTTATGACTCAAAGATCAAACGTGTAGTCTCTATAGAGTGATGTTTAATTTAAGGTTGACGGCGAGGAAGACAACAAACTTTTCTTCAATTCAGAAAATGATCCAGAACCAGCTGAAGAAGAGGAGAATGTAGAACCAAGACCCCAACAGGAATTTGTAGGCGATGGCAAGACTGTCAAGGAATATAGTGATTCTTTAATCATATCAGTCCTTCACGATATTTACGATTTCGATTATTATGAACCATTTCCGTAGGAGTCAACCTTCTAGCGGGTTTTCACCTTAATAATAATTAAGACGCGTCTAAACTCTAAACTATTTAACTTATTTAACAACCCAATAAACGAAAAACAAAGCCTAATCATTTTTTTTCTTCGTCTTCAAATGGCGATACCCTCATGGGCTTGACCTACATCATCCAACTGATCGAAGTGGCCCGGCTTATAGCTTTTAATTAGATACACAATGAGCTAACGAATTCTCAAGGTCAACCGCAGTGCCATGCTGGGAAACAGACCACAACCAAAACAAACTCCCAACACCACAAAAAGAAGGCGAAAGCAATAAGAAAGAGCGAGAAACGAGAAGGAAAGAAAAACAAACTCGCTTAAACCACTTTTAAGTTCAAGTTCATGTTTTGGCTCGTGAAATGAGAGATACCCATTCCAGTCTTCTTTTTGTGACTTTTTTTTTTGTTGGCGTTGCTTCAAATTTATCAGCGTAATAGTGACAGCCATAATTTTGCTTGAGCGAGGTGCGAGGACACTTGTATATGAATGAATATGATTCAAGTTCATCTACGGATGTAAGGCTGCACTTCCTGTCACGATCCGCGAGATTTCTATCTTCGGTCACGTCTGTCCATTATAAGGACTGATGCATCAATGCCCTGCCCACCATCGAATGCAATGAGCTGCTCCATCGAGATATGTCGCCCTTGGGATGACCACACGAGAATATTGACCGGCAGACACCACGTAACTTATCCGAATAGATACGAAGACGAAGGCGAAAAAGTATCGGCGAGGTTAACTTGATCGTTTATCTTTGAAGCAGATATGGGAGTAGGGTGTACTCGCGTGTCAAATACATAGAACTGGAGTCAGATGCATTGCAAACAGGGTCAGAGATCATGTTGTCGTTTGCGTGAAAATATAAACTGGTTAAACCTCTCTTAAGTGATTTATTTTCTTCGCTTACCATGACAAGTGGCTTGATGGCGAAATTGTAGTTCAAAGATTAACTACATGGGCAACGCCGCATGTTTTTGAACTTTTTTTTTGTTTCGTTTTTTTGTACTTGTGAGTTGTGACTGCGAGATTGAGATTGTTGCGTGTTATCAAGGGCGCACTTTAGTAGTAACAGAAGCTGTACCACCTACTAACCTTAGACTCTTGACCTTAAGTAATTTGCGTAACGCGATTGTGCGTAATTATTTTTTTCAATTGCAAAAGAACTGACGGCGAAGGAATTTTGAAAGCTCCCTTTGGAAGATGACATTTTTTGTGCAACAGTGGGATTTATTTGAATTGGCATATGACTTGACTGTGCGTAGTTGTCCCGTTTTCGCAATTTCGAGGGAATTAGTCACAGAATGACGTGAAAGTTGAACATTTCTTTGGAGTGGCCAAAGTAATGGGCGTTTATGACGATTCAGATTTGGATTGGGGCGATATTTTCTAATAATCTTACAAAAAAATGATAGTTGGCGCAAAAGGTAAAGGACCAAACGCCTAGCTTCTCAACAACCATTCGTTTTGTGTGAATTTTAATTTTTGGGACGAATGGAAGGGATCTACAATTTTATGCCGAGTCCAATCGGCTAAATGAGAAGCCCTTTTATGACAGTTAAACTTTTGGATGTTTGACAGACTATCGCTAGAGTTGGCGTAGTAAAAAATCTGATGTGATTTGTGTTTTTTTGGGGCCTGAACCTGGAAAACCCTTCGCTTAGTAGGTAGTCCAACACACTAATCCATTGCGGAAGGAAATTGAGAACGATTTTTAAGCGAAAAAAATGGTATAAATTTGTCCGCTTTCCAACTCCGAAATAAATAAAATTTGCTGTAGTTTTTTGTAGGGAGGATTTGCTTATAGCTGAGTACCTATAGAAGACAGCTTTAACAAAATTATTGCGAGTAACGTCCAAGAGTTTTGAGTTCAGTCAACTGGTTTACTCTGCAATCTTTCTGTCCACAGTTTTAGTGTCACAGCTCACCTCAAGAAGCTCAAAAAGAAGCGTCCGGGAGAGTCCGGAATCGTAAAAATCAATTGAACCTTTAAATTTGAAACCTGAACGCAAGAACTAGATTGGTCGGGAACGTCACTTTTCCTACGTCAGCCACATATGCTAACTGTCAACTTAGTACTCAGTCACGATTTTCCTGACTAGATTCGTCGGTTACCCCTCCATAAACGTCAACTGACACAGCTGCCCATGTGACCGATCTAGGCCAATTAAAAGTGAGATACATCAAGCTACTCAGCTGTCAGACTTACTAAACTAGATATTTGAACGTCCCCATTTATGCATTTTATACAAGCCGGCTGACAGCAGCCGTAGATTTTTTTGGCATTTCGTCAATACCTTTATGGATTCAACCAGAAGCAGATTTCTTGTTCCACTGTCATTTTTAACAGGTTAAGCCTGGTACGCTGTTCGAGTGAAATGAAATTTTTCATACAAATTTTTCACTGCGAAATGTCAAAATGAACTTTTCAAGTGAAAATTTCACCAGGCAGTACGCTGTTGAAGTGAAAAATAATTGTTCAAAAAGTGATATGTAGAGGGCGTTACTTGCTATTTCACTTGGTTTTTATTGTCCGTCGCATTAAATTTTTGACATTTCGGGGTGAAAATTTCACTTTCAATTTCACAGCAATTTCTTGGAGAGGAGTGAAAATTTCACTTCACTTGAACAGCATACCAGCCTTAAGGACTGCGTACTGCCTGGTGAAATTTTCACTTGAAAAGTTCATTTTGACATTTCGCAGTGAAAAATTTGTATGAAAATTTGGATTTCACTCGAACAGCGTACCAGCCTTTACTACAAAACTTAACTTAACTTTTGCGTAAGTTTGACTCTCTGGGATTTTTAATACACAAGCTAGAGAACAGACCTGATTTCTGTCAAAAGATATCGGAACTTAGCTGTCAAAAAATTAACAAAAAAACGCACTTCATCGCGAAAAATATTCCAAATAGGTACCTAGATGTTCCGAAGAATACCTCGAAGCAAGACTACGATCCGTCATGCAAAACCTAAATCTTCAGTACATCGGTTCATTAAAAGCTGTGACCATTTGCGGACCATTTAATAAAATATCCATTACTGCAGTCAAATTCGTAAAGAGCACAAAGCAAAAGTGAATTCATCGAGTCTCGTTTAACGATCCAATGACAGTTCAATACATTTTGAGGGTTGTAGACCCGTCCGCTAGTATCCGCAAGTTTGCCTACAACATTTGCATTATTTTGCATCTGTTGAACTTGGTAAGAACAAATAATTTCATACGCGTGTTTGGCTCCAATAAAAATAAACTAGTATCTCCTCCACGCCATCAACTCCAGTCATACTAACTGTCCAGCTATCCACCAAAGCTATGGGTCAGTTGCAAACAACCGCATAGCCAGTCGGAACGCGGCAGCAGATGATAAAATTACAATCGCTACAAACGTTCGCGCACACTAAATTGAAAACAGAAAACATTCCCACGTCTGTATCTGTATTATATCCATTGTGTCTGACTCTTGCGAAACACCACACATCTACATCCGAATTTGAAACAGAAGCAATCGATTGTAGTCAACGCCGGTCGCTCGCTGTCACAGTTGATGTTGCATCTATCATTCAGTCTACTACAGTGATCCATTCAAGTTGTCATAAACCATCTCCACCGCAGTCCGGTTACACTGAGCTAAAACTGAACTGAGCCACTTCCGCAGTTTTTAATTTGGCCGCCTGCTTTAATCCGTGTTTCTAATCTGCAACAAGTTCATTCGCTTAGGGGCACCATCACAACTTTTAGACAACAAAAAAAAAACAAAAAACTAAAACTAGTTCGTCGACGGTTTCCATCTCCACACCTTCGTGCATTTTTTCGTTTTTTTCCTTGTTTCCTTTCGGTGATTTCTCGGTGTGCGGCAAATCGCTGCAATATCTTGTGGTATTGCAATTTTGAACATACAGACGGTTGGTTCGGTGGTTGTTTTGCTGTGCAACGATTACACCTGACGTAATACTGCGGCTAGATAGATACTCGTAGATACATTCAGTCTCTCAGTCTTTTCTCAGCCAGTCTAGTGAGGAAAAGTGAAATCGAAAGTGACTATCGGGCGACGCGTTTGCGGCTGAGTACTTCCTACTTCTTGTTGTTTGAAAACGAAAAGTGCTTCCTTGTGGTTTTGGAATATATCCCTGAACGGCATAACCTTTGACGATGATAGAAACGGAGATCATAGAGTGAGTATGAGTGTGTTGAAATTATTTGTGTTCTAAATTGTTTTTACAACCAAAAAGTTGTTAAGATGTATACCTAGATACGAAGCCTAATTAAAATTGGTCAACAAACAAGTCGGCTGCAAGACCGGTTGGATTGGCTTCTTTGTTTCTCGTTTTGTTTCTACTATAACTGCCAACCATAAATCACGGAATGCGTAGCGTATCCTGGGTAATACGAATTAATTTCGAAATGTTTTCCACTGGATGTACCGAGTCAGAGACCGAGAGGGTTGGTGGATTTGTGTTGTTAATAAGGCTGTGTAGTAGCATACCAAGTGGACGTGCCGTGCCGTGTGCAATTCTTTGTTTAATCTTGCTATTGCTTTGGTAACCAGACAACGCTATCCTGGGCGTTACAATGGGTGACTCATTTACAGAGACTATGCTTGTTGAGTGGCTGTCTGGGGATTTTATCCTTTTGGATATTTATTCAGAGTTTACGACCACTTAACGCTATTTCTTGGATACTTCTCATAAACTTGCAGTCAATAATTGTGGTTTGGGTATTGGCTTCGGGTGCTCTTTTCATTATCTTTCAAGTTATTTAAATTTGTTTTTAGACTTTTAGTGCTTATTTTCCGAAACGCATTTTTGAGATTAAAATAAGGTTTGACAGGTTTTTGTTAGTGTAGAAGGTGACAACACTTTTGCATTTTTTAACTTAGATGAAAAAATCACTATTTTCAACGGAGGTATTGTTTGGCTCCGGAAGCTTTAGAAAATAGTTTCGTTTCGTCTTAATTTACGATGTACTTACTTGGCTTAATTCACTTGAAAGGAGGCAGGAGGAACTTGGCATAACTGCGCGTAGAAATATATATATTTTATTTGGATAAATAGGTAACGCATTTAGAATTGATATATGTTCAGCTGAGTAGTAGAGGCTTTCTATTTACATAAGTAGCGGACTAACGTGTCCCTATGTACGGACTGTTCTCTTTTGAAGTAAGGAATAACCTAATAACCTGTACCTTGAAGTGGAAGCATCGTAGGGTAGCTCTTCAAAAGCAACGACTTTTTAACGAGCGAAAACGAAGCATTGCTGATTTTATTAAGAACGAACAAGTGTTGTTCAATATTTGCGAAATTACTGTAGGTATTTAAAGAAGTGTTCCCACAAAACCTTTCTCCTAAAACCCTTCTGCTTCTGGATTTGAAGTCACTCCTTAAGTTCCGCAAAAACTGCAGACTGCTGTCTAATTTATGGTTTAAAGGCTGGTACGCTGTTCGAGTGAAGTGAAATTTTCACTCCTCTCCAAAAAGTGTTGTGAAATTGAAAGTGCAATTTTCACGCCGAAATGTCAAAAATTTAATGCGACGGTCAATAAAAGCCAAGTAAAATAGCTTAAGTAACGCCCCCTACAAATCACTTTTTGAACAACTACTTTTCACTCGAACAGCGTACTGCCTAGTGAAATTTTCACGTGGAAAGTTCATTTTGACAATTCGCAGTGAAAATTTTGAATGAAAAATTGGATTTCACGTGAAATGCATACTAGGCTTAACGTGTTACCGTTCCAAACTCACTTTTGGGCTATTTTGTTTAGCGGTAAGAGGATTCTCTCGCGCTGTTTGAATTCCGTGCGGAAACAGAAGTTTGAGTTTGATTTTCCTTCTTTATTTCAATGTCATCATGTTTACTCTTGTAAAGAGTAGATGGCTCATAGGAAGTGGAACACTTTGCGGTTGTCTTAATGAACAGTTGCGTAATAGATGTCGTTCAGTTTACGGAAAAACACAAACATTCTCGACAGATGTAAACATAACTGCCGTGTAAGGACGCTGGAAATGTTAATTTACAATTGGTATTTGTAATAAATGCTATAAGTAAATTTTTATTACACATACTGATTTTAAGAAAAAAGCCTTTTTATTAAGAGTGGTTAAACAAAAACCTTTTGTTAAGTATTTCAGCGAATTATCGCGATAGTAGCGCGCGTGGTCGAAATTCGACCAATTTTTTCTGTAGATAAAGTAATGAAAGCCAACTTGTTTTTTACATAATTTATTTAGATATTATTTATTTTAATTTAAACATGAATGTTCGTTTCCATAGTAACACCTCGCAGATAACTCTGCAATGCTCCTGAAATAAGATTTTATGATTGTTTACTTTTAGGGGCATACCTTTATGGGTTTATGAGACTCTCCAACAGGTTCTAATCTAAGATGATTAAATTCGTTACTATGGAAACATGACGGCGTCAAATTGATTGGCAACAAAATGCTTTCGATTAACTGCTAAGCATTTTGTATGGACAAATTTTAACTTCATTTTACCAGTCTTAATGGCGACATATACCTACAATTTTTTGTTTCTGCACATCTATGGCACAGTACCTTTCGAATGACATAAGTTTCATTCTACTCATTTCATGATAAATACTTAAAAAGTGCACGGAAACTTTTGATGTCTACGTATTAATATAATGATTATATATTTTCAATTAAAACGAATGACAGTGAGAGTATTTCGCACAAAAAGGATACACTTGCATACAGGACTAACACCTCATTGGATTTCCCTTAAAATGCATCCATCTGTCTAAGGAACAGAACAGAACTAGAAAGATAGATATATATCTACCTTTTTTTATAATTAACACGCGCTAAAGAGGAAATTGCGATTGAGAAGATAGGAGATTCCGATGCACATTGGTTTTAAATGCGCACCTAATCAAAACAAAATCGAATAAAACCATTATCGCACACGAATTGAATTCAGCCAATTCATACAAAGAGAATACGCATCATTGATGATCAATCATTTTGCGCAACTAAATAAAGTATAATCCAACTGAACAATCACTTTGTTTATCACTCATTAATGCGTTTATTTGCGCGCCAAAATTAAGGTTCATAAACAAAACACCTCTAATGTCGTTTTCCATTGGTTTCACTCGGGGATTCACTCATTCTGAAATCCAATGGAACAAGAAAAATGCTTCTGGATGAATCCACAAATGTATTGGTGAAATGCCAAAAAATAATCTACGGCTGCTGTCAGCTGACTTGTACAAAATACACAAACTACATTAGTGTTAGTGCTTCTTGAGTGGATTCTGACTTCAAATCCAGAAGCGAATTTCTCTTCTCAGAATCACCAGAAGAGTATTTTTCGTGCCAATGGAACGGTTTCAGAAGTGATTTTTTTGAATTCCGGACTCTCCCGGACGCTTCTTTTTGCCCAATGGAAAACGACATAAAGCTCACACGAACAACCGATGTGGTTGCGCTGAATTCGAATTACGATTCGTAGCCGAATTAACTGAACATTTATATGCATGCTATCGGCGCTATCTGTGATATTCTACACCCACTGTCCTCGCTGACTCACTTCGGTTGGTATTATGCTCCAATGTAATCGCTGTTGTCGCATTGTATAGATACTAGATACAAAACAGTCTGATGTCATCGGATTAATCAGATCAGAATTAATACATTTTGCTCATCTCTCGATTTCGCATACAAATAAGTCGATTTTCGTATTTCCATTTCCTTTAAAGCCCAGGGCACATAATTATATTTAAATATCAAATATAAGATTTTGAGGTTATGAAGATACTTACGGGTATTGGTTTTAAACATTTCTAGGGTTTCCCCATATTGATGCAAAATGTGGGGGCATTTCAAGTTCTTAGAAAGTGACATGTATGAGGAAATGTGTTCTTTTATGGCTACAGTTGGATTATACTTTACACAGTATGTACGCATGCAGTTGGTGCATAATTTTAAGAAGGCTTATAAAAACGGTTGGAATAACCGTACATACCCAAGTTTTCACAGTCTATATTCTGCAAATGAGAGGAGATATAGTCAAACGTCTTTATAACGAACCTTTAAGAGAACAACAAATTGCGTCGTTATAAAGAAGTTTTAAGCAAAATTCGTTATATAGATTTTTTAACTTTCTCGTTGTTAATACTGTTGGTAAGTGTTCCCTTATATTTTCAAAGAAAATTGGTACAAAAAATAAGTTATTTTGTTCTTCTCAGTTTTCTTGGCCTCTATTTGAATTTACTTAGGCAAACTTTAAAATGTTTACTTTATTCTTTAAAATTGTCGACAGTGTACTTAATGAAATAGCGAAATTTGTCTGCAATTTATTTTTAACTTTCTCGCATTACGTAGTAAGAGAAAGGTATTGTAATCGTACAAAAAATCGAACTCGAGATTTTAATTAAATCTAACATTACGATGATAGAGGAACTCGAAAAAGTGGGTCTCGCAATTCTGTCCGTCTGTCCGTCTGTCCGTCTGTCCGTCTGTCCGTCTGTCCGTCTGTCCGTCCTTCCTGAGCTCCACAGCGCAAACGGATGGACGGATTTCAACCAAACTTCGGATTTGGAGTTGGTGGGTTCACAGTTCGGGGCCACTTTTTTTTTTGCACGTTAAGTGTTGCCGTTCTAACGGTATTCAGCAATTTTGAGTTTTTCGAAAACGGCTCTAACGATTTCAACCAAAATTGTTATTTGGGCTTAAGTAGGTGTAACTAAGATGGCTGCATACTCAGTTTTTCGCAGAAAAATCTAATAACGGTAATTTTGAAAATTGGTCATATCTCAAAAACGGTTAAAACTATTTCGACAAAAATTCATATTTAAGGTAATACTGTCATTCCCAACATGATGGCAAACTCAGTTTTTCCCTAAATCATCGGTTAACGGACTATTTTGGAAAAATTTTGTTTTTTAAGACTTTATTTAAGTATGGTTTACTTGGAAACGGCTCTAACGATTTTAACCAAAACGTATATTTGCGCTATGGTATATGGGGTAAATATGGCTGCATACCCAGTTTTTGGCTAAAAAGTCGAATAACAGTACTTTTGAAAAGTGGCTTTATCTCGAAAACGGTCAATACGATTGCAACAAAAATTAATTTTTTATGTAATATGGTCATTCCTCACATGATAGCAAACTCAGTTTTTCTCTAAATTGTCTGTAATGGATTTTTGAAAAAAAGCATATTTTGAGAATTTGTTTTTTTATTTTTTTACCTACATGAAAACGGCTAAAGCGATTTTGACCAAAATACATACTTCGAGTAAAATTGACGTTTTCAACATTATTGCGTCCTTCATTTTCGATTCTAAATACCGGAAACGCTGATTTTGAAAACTGTTCATATCTCGAAAACGCCATTTTCGATTTGGATAAAACCTTAAAAACCAAGTAATACTAACATCCTGAACAATACCCTATACTCAGTTTTTAGCTAAATAGTTGAGCAAGATTATTTTTTGAACTCAAAATTTCCATATTTGTTACTATTTTGTACGCATTATTTTCCAAAATCAGCTTTAAAGATTTTGACTAAAATGCTTATTTACGATAACATAAGTATTCTTAATCAAACCCCGTACTTAGTTTTTCTTAGAGAAATGCAAATAATGCCGTCTTATAACCATTACCGCACTACCAATCAAAATGTAATCACAACTAGTACTAGAAAAACCCTTTAAGCAAATATTGTATACTTTTTCTTTTTTCAAACATATTAGTCATGAACCTTAAAATAATTTCAACCAATTACAGTTTACATTAACCCCCAAACACGTCCATCGATGAATTCGAAAACAAACCTCTGAATTACATAATAAATCTATACATATCGGTATATCGGTCTACCCTATAAACAACAATAAAATAAAAATAAACCAACCAAACTGTTGATATGAACGAGAAAGTTTCGTGCGATCCAGTCGTGCACTTTATTTTATTTTCTCATCTGTTAAATTTTTCAATAATCGATGATTGAAATGGGTTCCCGTTCCCTTTTAAAATTAGTAACAAAAATTATAGTATGCTTTTTTTTTTTAAATTTGAAACTTCGTTATAAAGAATCATGTTTGTTTTTGGGCCAACAATATTTCTTTATTTATAAAGAGAATTTTGCTATAGAAAATTTCGTTATAAAAAACGTGATATGAGATATTTTTAAACAAAATAAAATTCGATATAGAGGGGAAGTTCGTTATAAAAAAGTTTGACTGTACTCCAGCTCGAAATCAATTATTTGCGTTCGATTTGTAACAGTCTTTAATTCAAAAATGCTGTTTAACTAGGAATGACCGAAATGTAAGACTACGACTTCGATTCAATTGTTGTACGTTCTTCATGCTTTACAAAGAGACGCACACGACGTACGCAGTTCACGTGAAATCCAATTTATCATACAAAATTTTCACTGTGAATTGTCAAAATGAACTTTCCACGTGAAGATTTCACTAGGCAGTACGCTGTTTAAGTGAAAAATAGTTGTTCAAAAAGTGATTTGTAGGGGGCGTTTCACGCTATTTCACTTATGGCTTTTATTGTCCGTCGCATTAAATTTTTGACATTTCGGAGTGAAAATTTCACTTTCAATTTCACAGCCCTTTTTGGAGAGGAGTGAAAATTTCACTTCACTCGAATAGCGTGCCAGCCTTTATACAGTTCGATATCGATAATCGACAAGCTGACAATGAGGAAGATCGGATTCCTAGTTTCGTAAGTCTGACAGCTGACTGACTAGATGTGTTTGAGTTTTCATTGGTCCAGGTTGGTCACATGATTACTTTTTGCAGTTGAAGTTTATGAATAGGGTAGACGACAAATCAAGTCAAGAAAATTCTGCCTGTATACTCAGTTGATATTTTGAAGTGTCAAAACTCAAAAATAAACCACAAGTTTACAACAACAATTCCACTTACTTAGTTAACGCGTTCGTCCTAGTCTAGTCCAGACAAAACTAGTTGACATTTTACAAACTAGGTAGGTATCCGAACGTCCCCAATGTTAACAAAACTTGTACAGAGGAAGAAAATAGACTGTAAACAATTGTAGTAGATCGACAAAAGAAATACGACAAATTTTATTCACGGAGTGATAAATCAATAAAGAATAAACAAGTAAATTATGAATTATGTCAAGTCAGTAGTTATTTCCTTACAATTCACACAATTTGACTCAAATCCTTTTATAAGCTCATCAGTTGATGGTTAAACCAGCCTAAAAACCAAAAAAACGTATAATTAAATCGAAAACAGTCAGAATCCTAATTCCATTTACAATAATTATTCCTCGGTTATAAGCTTATTTGATTCGCTTATTAAATTGGGACCCACTGCAACATGCTAAATGATATCTTAAGAAACGTAGAAGTCTACCACCTGTCGGAATTGTTGATTTCAAGGTTACTACGATATATTGGCTTCAGACTCAATGAACTGCAAGTAAACAAGAGGTGCTAAAAAAACCATTCTCTTGTGGTTTTCTGTATTTATCGTGATCAATGAAGTACCCGGTTAAATTGAGTGCATCTCGCATAGTCAACCTTGAACCTCAAAAACCCCTCATTAAGTAAACGTTTAAATTTCACTCTGGAAGTCTTAATGAGCTATTTTATTTGTCTCCTAAGAGTTCCTGATTGCTGTTAAATGTTGAAAAATATGACACATTGACACTGATTAAATAAGTCGCTCAATATTCTCACGATCGCTCCATTTGCTGGCTGCGTGTCCTCGTTATATGGGTTACTAAATCAATTGAGCTGATGCGAAAAAAAAAACAACATAAAATGCCTCAATTGATATAGGTAATTGAACTTTAGCATCAATTACTGTCAAGTTTAACAAACAGCTTAGGAGCTAAGTGTGCACAGCTCACTCTATCGGCGGAAAGCTGTTTTCTTTATTTACGTGACCAGATACTGATGTACGCCGGCTTCAAGTTGCGCTCTTCCAACACTCAGCTGTGAATAAATGCAAATGCAATTATCACTTTGCTGGTAATCTTTGTAAATATTTAAGCAATTGTGAAGAAGGCCGTTCGGAGGAGATTCAAGTTCAAGACAACCGCACAAGGTGCGTAAAAATATCTTTAAAATGCAACTGGTGATTGTAGGAGTATATACCTGCCCACATATAGTTTTAGTCATGCATACCAAGAAGAAGCAAACAAACGAGGGTAGATTGCACAACAAGGCTTCTTATAAATTGAACCGCGCTGCTCAAGGCCAGTTGGCGGTTAAAGTTTTATTAGTTTTTTAACACACTTCAATAGACTTTTGTTTGCTATGCCATGCGGCTACTCTAGAATGACAAAAACGGAAGAATTGTGTGTGTTTAACTAATTTATTTGTTGGTCGCGGTAATGGATAGGCGTCATGTGCAGAATTTAAACCATATGCACGTTTTGCTCGCAAGGGTAAGGCAATGCCGGTGTGGCCGGTCTAAATTCTGCTTCAAGTACATTGATATGGACTATGGAGTGACTTTAAAGAGGTTTTTGAACTTGCAATAGTTCGAGGGAAAATGTCGAATGTAGAAGAGTTCATGGAAACGCTTTCTGCGAGAGATACGAGTAATAGATATAATGCTTTAAGTCACTTCTTCGGGTGTGTTAAAAAGACTTAAACATTCTGTAATTTTGCGCTCCTTAAACCTTATTTCCTTTTAAATTACTCCGCGACGCCATGTCTGCATCCCTGTCAAATTTGTCAGATTGTGCAGAATAAAGATAGAGAACGCTCGCTGCTTAATAAAGTTCGGAAACAATCTCACCGAGACCTTTGATGTCAAAAAATGATTTAGACCGCGCTGTCATGTGACTTTTTCAACATGATTCATAAGAAAACTGTGCGAAACCAACACCAGGGGCACAATAATCCAAAAGTCTGTACAACTACTTGCATACGCTGACGGCATCGACATCATTGGCTGAGCACAACGATCTGTCACTGGTGCGTTTGCAAGTATCAGTACGGAAGCGGCAAAAATGGGTTTAGAAGAAGAGACACACAACATCGACGAATCGGACAGAACATCACGATAGACAGCTATAACTTTGAGGTAGTTAGCGACTTTGTTTACCTCGGCTCCGCTATCAATTCTAAAAATTAAATCACCTCAGAAACCAATACGAAGAATCACGGTTGCCAACCGCTGTTATAAATAAATAAATATTTTGGCGCGACAGGTCTATGGGACCCAAGGCCTAGCTTCTCGCAACCATTCGCTTTGTGTGGGTTTTCAATTTTTGGGACGAATGGAAGGGATCTACAATTTTACGCCGAGTCCAAACGGCTAATTGAGAAGCTCATTCATGACAGTTTTACTCTCGGATGTTTGTCAGACGTTCGCGAGAGGTGGCGCAGTGGAAAAAAACCTTAAGATGTAATTTGGCCCTCTCGGGATTCGAACCTGAGCCCCTCGCTTAGTAGCCCAACACACTACCACTAAGCCACTGCGCCGACCGCTGTTACTTTGGCCTAAAAAAGGCAATTGATTAATAAGGCCTTGTCGAGAAACACTAAGTCGACTCTATATAAGACCCTCATCATCCCAGTCGTGCTATATGGTGCAGAAGCATGGACGCTGTCAAAGGCGGATGAAGATCTCCTTGGTCGTTTCGAATGAAAAATTCTTCGAGTGATTTTCGGTCCCGTTTGCGTTGACGGGTTTTGGAGGAGGAGATTTAACAGCGAGCTGTACAGCGACATCGTCCTGGTTAAAAAAGTACACATCAGTCGTCTAAGATGGTTGGGACATGTAGAGCGAATGGACACCAACGCTTCGGCCCGAAGAGTCTTCGATTCCACTGTTTATTTATTTATTTATTGCTTAATACAAGCGTACAAAGAAAAAAGCTAATAAAGTTAAACAATCTACTAAACTTAAGACTAAAAAAATAGAACATAATAATGGTCAATGAAAATTTAGTGATTGGGAAAAGAAATGGGGTAGTCAAGGATTAAGGTGATTATGAAGAGCATGTTTCAAAGCTGGTTTTGTGCAGTTTAAGTCAAATATGTTGGGAACATGTTTGCTTTACAAAGCATTCTTGTTAAGGGTTCATGTTGACCATAGTCAGTACGGTGTTGGGGAAGGCGGAATAGGGGTACTGATCTTAGGCCATGAGAATTAGTTTTAAAAGAGATCTGATGAAGTAGGTAAGGGCAATCTATGTTTCCTGATAAAAGCTCATGAACAAAAACTATATCAGCGATATCTCGCCGAGTCCTAAGAGTTTACAATCCAAGCAGTTTCAAGCGATTCTCATAGGGGGGCAGATTAGAAGAAGCCGAGTGCAGAGTTAGCTCTGCTTATAATGTTGTCGATGTGAGGACGAAAGTTAAGATGAGTGTCGCAAATAATGCCCAGATCACGAATTGATGAAACAGTGGAAACTAACTCATTATCAATGTAATAAGATCTATGCGGCAGGGGACAACGTTTGCGAGAGAAAGTAATAGCTTGGCATTTTTTCACGTTAAGCTCTAAACGATTGTGTTGACACCAAGTGTTGAAGTGGTTAAGGTCAGTTTGTAGAGAGAGAGAGTCAGCAATGTGAGATATATTTTTAGAGAATTTCATATCATCTGCGTAAATTTCAAGGTCAGCGAGTAAAATGACAAGTTCTACATCATTAATTGTCAAGTTAAAGATTAAAGGTCCAAGATGACTGCCCTGTGGTACACCAGAAGACGCAATGACTGGTTTAGAAACGGAGGATCTAAAAAGGATATTATATTTGCGATCTTCTAAGTAAGACTTTATCCAAGAAGTAAACCACGGTGGAAAACCGATCGCTTTTAGTTTGAAAAGGATGACTTTGTGAGAGATTTTGTCGAACGCTTTGCTAAAATCGGTAGCCGCAACATCCACTTTCTTACCATTTTCCATGGCACATAATGTATTTGAGACAAAATTCGTAAGGTTTGTGGTTGTAGACCTACCCTTGAAAAACCCATGCTGCTTAGAAGAAAGAATAGATTTGCAATGGAAGAATATTGTATCGTAAACAATGCTCTCAAAGAGCTTTGGTATGCAAGAGAGCTTAGCGATGGGTCTATAATTAGAGATATCACCCTTACACCCCTTTTTGTGGATGGGAATAATAAATGAGTCCTTCCACAATTTAGGAA
This sequence comes from Cheilosia pagana, assembly GCA_936431705.1. Taxonomy (NCBI): domain Eukaryota; kingdom Metazoa; phylum Arthropoda; class Insecta; order Diptera; family Syrphidae; genus Cheilosia; species Cheilosia pagana. The sequence continues at coordinate 49,711,365 of OW386170.1, read as the reverse complement.
AAATACCTTGTGCAATTGAAAGCTGGAAAAGAGCAGAAAGGGGCAGCGCTAGTATATTTACACATTTTTTACACATTTCCAACCTGGAGGGACAACGCAGAAGAGAGAGAGAGGTGGCGCGGGACCTCAACCAACTTGGAGTGCGCAACTGGAGGCAGGCAAAGATCGCGCTAACTGAAGAGGTTGAGGAACAGGTCCACCCCCCACTTTAGCGCCGCCTGAGTAAGTAAGTAGCTCCGCGAATCCTGTGCAAAACAAAACGTCAGCAAATCAGTAAAGAAGATATTTTGTTTTATAAGCTTCTGTTGAAGGATTATTTCTTGAAAGACAAGGATAATTATTATCCGCGATCGATAATAGTCTTTTAAGTAAGGGCTTATTGACTACCCCTTTCTTGACGTCTACTTAAAAGAGTACGAAAGTGAACGAGTATGTATTTTCAGATCTGTTAAACATTTCCCACCTCATTTTGATGTTTAAAAACGTATTACTTATCAAACTTGGCATTCGCTGCTTTTTCTGACAGTCCAGGGGCAACTGGTTTGGTTGGTGCGGTCTCCTCTAATGGAACTGATTTGGTGGGCGATCAACGTTATCCCCTTATTCAGAAAAATTTAAATTCGTTCATCTTCTGAATTAATTGGTCCCCTGTGATAAAAATAAAATATAATAATAAATATAATAAATAAAATATAAACCAAATGTTGCCCCATTAAACTTTATGTTAATTTTGAAAAATTCATAGCGATTGGGTGAGTAGCTCTAACGGGATGCTTTAACAATTCCCCCCCACACACAAACAAAAAATCAATATTTTATTTAAACAGCTGCTGTTTTTTTGATCAAATTTGTATTGCAAATTGAAAAAAATTTCTTTCCCTTATTTCAGAAACCGAAACATCGGCGCCCGCCTTTACAATGTACTCAAGGACCTCTTCGAGTTTACGGTGCTACTGGTTCGCATTCTACTCGAAGTGTTTCTCATAACCGTGCAGCAGTTTACCAAGACCCAAAGGAAGGACGTCAGTGGCGAAATCGTTGTGGTAAGTGCACGTGAAATAGATTCAGTTCGCAAAAGAAAACCTCCACCACTCACTGTGTCATCTAATTCCCCATATACCCATTTGCATGATGGGCTTCAGATTACAGGAACTGGCCATGGAATCGGTCGAGAGCTGGCACTGCAATATACGGATTTGGGTGCAACAGTGGTCTGTGTGGACATCAACGCAAGTGGCAATCAACAGACGGTAGCCGATTGCAATCGATTGCAACGAGGAACAGCCCAAGCATACACGTACGATTAAGTATTCAATAGCCACAATCGCAATCCAGGCGCAGTAGTCCTTCATTCATATTCATTGAAATTCCTTCTGTTTCTGTATTTTCCATATACCCCCTCACCCCTATACACACAGCTGCGATGTATCCAATCGAGAAAAGGTTCTCGATCTGGCCACAAAGATTAAAACTGAAATTGGCCCAGTAACATTGTTGGTTAACAATGCTGGTATAATGCCTACCCGCCCCCTGGATCAGCAGTCACCTGAGGAGATTCATAAAACCTTCGACATCAATGTGATGTCACAATTCTGGACGTTGGAGGCGTTCCTACCCCATATGCGGGAGCAGAATCGTGGTCATGTTGTAAGTATCTCATCGATTGCTGGAGTGGTTGGTCTTTCCAATTTGGTACCGTATTGTGCATCGAAATTCGCCGTACGTGGACTGATGGAGGCTCTGATGGAGGAGATCCGAGAAGGACCACAAAGGAATTTGGTAACCCTTATACTGAATAGTTGTTCCTTTGAAGTTTCTTACTTTTTTGTTGCAGATCAAAACCACAACGATCTACCCGTACATGACGAATACGGGACTGTGCAAGAAGCCCAAGGTGAAGTTCCCATCGATTTTGGGTTTGTTGGACCCCAGGCAAGTTGCCACGGCGATTATTGAGGCGCAACGTACAAATGCTGTGGAGGCGACCGTTCCTCGTGGCCTCTTGTATCTGAATAACATTTGTAGGATTTTGCCGAGGGCTTGTGCTGAGCTGCTTAAAGACTACATCGATAGTGGGGTATATTCTGATCTTTAAGTTGTTGCTACAAGCGTAATAGGTTAAGTTGGCCATTAGTGATACGAGAGTAGGGTATTCGACTTTTTTTTTTTATTAACAAACCATTATTTTTAAATTAAGTGTAAGTTGGGATAATTTGTGTAACGAAATATATACATTTGTGAAAAAGTTGTTGTTAGCCGAAAGTGGTTGCTTTTATTTTTTAAATGACCTTCGTTGGCTGAAGCCAATCCATGGCAAGGAAGGTTGTAGGCGAACTTATTTAGTTTTGCTCTCAGTTAAAGGTGATTTGGAAGAACGCATTTAAGCTAGAGGTGGCTTCAATAATCTTCTATTTAATCAATACCTAGACACAGTTCTTTTAGAAGAGGGAAAAGTGGGATGAAATGTTTTTTAGGAAGAACTTCGAATGGATTCTTTAAATCTGTAAAGAAACGACGAAGTTCCATAAGCCTGTGATTAAAAAACAATGTTTAACGATACCTTTCAGGTTTAGAGAAGGGACTTACGAGCATTTAACCATTATAACCTTCGCTTTTATTAATAATTTATTAAGATTTTAAAATGGACATAGTTCCTCGCACAATCTATAACCAAAAAGTACTAGAATACTTGCTGTCAAAGTGACAACAAAATGACAGCGATTTATATAGACTACGGTTTCTGTGCAAACATGCTCACATAAGGTCTGTTCCTTTATTTTTGTAGTTAAAATGGAAATGACTGTCAAAATGACAGTGGGGGAACGAATTCTCTCTTAGAGAGGGAAACTTACGCAAAAGTTAAGGAACGCTTTTGTAGTAACCTGTGAAAAGTGACAGATAGTACATAAATGCCAAATGCCAAATAGAACAACAAATTCAAATCAGCTGTCAATTTTCAGGCGACTGACAGTTGTTTCAATTCTTATGCAAAGAAATTTGATGAGTAAAAACTAGCCGCTCTTTTTCACGAATTTTTCGAGTTGAGGAACGACAATTGAGTAAAATGTTTCTCGCACGATCTATATTTCTTTAACCAAAAATTACAAGAATACTTGCTGTCAAAGTGACAACAAAATGACAGCAATTTAAATAGACTGCAGTGCCCACGCAAAAATGCTAACATATTGGAATAATTTCGTTTAATTCATTATTTTTTAATAAAGTAAAAATGATATTACATGTCCCGGGAAATTCTTCTTCTTTTGACAGTGCATTTGTTAAGATTGGAAGAGTGCAAGATCCGCAGAAGGAATTCATACTACGAAAATAATAAAAGGAAAACATAAAATAGAATGACGCTAAAATTATACAGAAGTATTAACAATTTAAAGTCAAAATTAAACGTCAAAATGAATTGAGTGATTCTAACATTAAATGTGTATATGTTTATTTGTCTCCAAAGTCAAGACGCTTTAACGCCATCATAGAGGTGGATAGTGTTGCCAATGGTAAAATTATTGAACTTGGAAAATTAAATATTGGATGGGATAAATGTAGTGTATACCAGCATTTGAATGTTTCGCGATGTTTTAACTGCTGTGGATATAATCATTCGGCAAAAAATTGTAAAAAAGAAAAAATATGTGTTAAGTGCTCGGAAAATCATGACGTTAAAGTATGTAAAAGTGATTATGAGAAATGTATCAACTGTTGTAGTGCTAAACTGAAGTTACATTTAGACATAGATATAAACCACGCGGCAAATGATATCAAATGCCCAGTCTATAGAAGAAAATTAAAAGTTGCTGAAGACCGTATTGAGTATTAGCAACTAACAGCATTGAAATGCATATACCTAAATGTACAAGGCTTAGTGAATAACTTTAATGAAATTCAGTGTCTTGTTGAAAAAGAAAATGTTGATGTTTTATCACTATCGGAAACTCATGTTACCGCCAAGTTTCTAGAAAACCACTCTAATGAGATCCAGCTTAATGGGTATTATCTTTTAAATTGTGTTAGCGAATCTAGTCACACCGGGGGTGTTGCGTTATATGTTAAGAATGAAATTAAAAGTTCAAAGGTAAAAAAATGAAAATGTTCAAAGGTATGTAATAAAAATGAGAAAATGGCGCAGGGTGCGTCCGTAAAGTGGTACAATAAAAAGTTCGTTTGACAGCTCTAACGCCATAATATTTGTTTATAATTCCTTTAACAACTTCATAAACCGTTAAAGAATTCACTCTTGAATGTCAAAATTAAATATGCACCCTAAAAGACGGATATTTAAGAGATAAGAAAAAAGAAATATACAAACCCCTACCCTTTGCAGAGGGCTCAACTTAGCACTTGTTGCCTTTTTTTTAAGTGACACAGTTCAACAAGTTTTGTGAGTTAATTTGTATTCCTTTTCATGTAATCGGTTAACTATCCCTTTCATCTGCAGACGTTAACTAGAGTCGCTTTGAGGTTGCTACAGCCTTTCAAACGTGACAAATAATAAATCCTTTCTATAGCGATGTCAAAAATGTTCGTTTTATTTTCCAATGTAAAGAAGTTTTATAAATTAGCAAATCCTTGTTGAATACAAAACTAAAACTGCGCAGAGTTCCTCCTTTGGGTCGCCCCACACTGACAAGTCGAGCATTCAGCCTCCGTTGAGCACTTTTTCCATTTCACAAAATAAGTCTTGTAAACCTTTGCATGTACGAAACCCGATCTGCGGGATTTCCTTCGGAAGATTTTCGCGAACCACTCAAAGCAGGAGGAACGATTGTCCTTTCTCTTCTCTTTCGGTTCGGTGTCTACTTGGAAGACGAGGAGGTTTTCAGTTCTAGGTGTCTTTTTGGGAGTTATCAGTATTCCGTAGTTCTCCAAACAAACGTTGGGACGACCCCTGAAGCGCGCTGAGTTCAAGTTTACTTCTTGCAGTTCGATTTCCTTTTGGCACGTGGATGAAGCGGGTTCTTGTCTGTGGCTATGATTGACTTCAAAAACTTGTTCCTGTGGCAGTTCAGGCACTTGGTTTGGCAGTGCACCTAGGTCAGGGATAATATTAGTTGTGGACACAAACTCTTCGGTGTCGTTTGCCCAGCAGAGTTTCTTGCTTCTGCTTGTGAAGGGCGTTTTACTTGTAGGCTCTTGAAGGGAGTTCTCCTCCTCTTCCTCCTCCTGGATGGGATATATCATACGATTAGTTTCAACAGCAGGCGATGACCTCGAACTCTTCGGAGTAGTCTGAGAAGCAATGGTGGATGTGTGGACCTGCTTCTTAGAATAAGTTGGCACCTTCACCAGAATGTAGAGGTCATCCATTAGGAACGTCTCAGACACCACGGCTGGTATTGGTTCGCCAAACAGTTCCTCATCGTCGTCCCCTTTGTAAAAGACAGATTCATCTGGGGAAGCTTCGTTTGGTGAAGCAGTTCCTCCCGTCGAAGGGCTTAAGTCCAAGTCAGCCAAATCCAAGTCCTCTATCACCAATGGATCATTTGAATTTTCTGCACGTGACCTGCGGAAATACCTTGGACTTGTCCACTGCGGACCAGCTGAAGAACTCCTTAAATACATTTTTCTAAAAGCAAACGTAAACGGAAAATTTTGCCGAATGTCAGTTAATTTATTTGAAAACTCTCCGCCTCAGATGTAAACGCAGAGCTGACGAGTATTTATAAAATAACATACCGTTTGGGGTTGCGAGAAACTCTTCTCAAACACTAGTGTTGCATACCACCAGGCTGATGGGGAAATCTCAGCCGCGAAGCAGGAGACGAACTCAACCGCGTGAGACATCTGAACGAGCACTGAATATGAATATCCGGCGGAAAGTCAACAGACCTTTGGCCCAGGCACGACGACCATTTCATTAAGTAAAACTATTCCGCCGCCATTTTAATGACCAAAATAATATTCTATTATTACTATTATACCACTTAAAGGCTCCGCGCTAGCTATTACTATTCAGGATATTTTTTGTTATTATCGCGTTCACCTAGCGGGCGAACAAATGGGGCGGGTGTGCTACCGTCTCTAAGTTCAAATGAGTGGTTATTACCACGTGCCGGTGGCAGGTGGGTATTATTATGGGTACACAGTCCGTAGTCCTTGAGACAAAGTGCTTGATAAAGTGTGCTCGCGGGGGTTATATTCAGTAAAATAAAATAATAATAATTCAATTCGGGGAAACTATAAATAAGACAAGTCAACTCTACAGGTAGGGTTGCGTTTTGGCTTAAGATTGGATTACTTGACTGGATGCTTTAAGCTGCGGATAGGGTGTTGCGAGTATTTAAATAAAATGTCCCACTCATGAAACTTGTAAAAAGAACCACAAATATTGGGCTCAATTTTGAAGCGAAGAAACCGTGATTCATTGTGCGTAAAAGTCACGCAAATTTGTTTGCTTCTTCGAATACTGAATTTGTAACCATTCAGAGTGTTTCGACTGTAGCTCTGATGCAAAGTGTTGATTTTCAACTTTCTCGTATTGCATTCGTACAAAAAATTTAACTCGAGATTTTAGTCAAATCTGACATTACGATGATAGAGGAACTCGAAAAATCGGGTCTCGCAATTTTGTCCGTCTGCCTGTTTGTCTGTCCGTCTGTCTGTCTGTCCGTCTGTCCGTCTGTCCGTCTGTCCGTCCTTTCCTGAGCTCCACAGCGCAAACGGTTGGACGGATTTCTTTCAAACTTCGGATTTGGAGTTTGTGGGCTTACAGTTCGGGGCCATTTTTTTTTTGCATTATAACCCTATTATTAACGGTACTTCCCATATAACGGTTTTAAACAAGTTAGATTTTTTCGAAAACGGCTCTAAGGATTTCAACCAAAATTGATATTTGGACTTAAACAGGCAAGGTTAACATGACTGCATGTTTTCGCTAAAAAATCGAATAAGGGTAATTTTGAAAATTGGACATATCTCAAAAACGGTCCATACAATTTTGACAATATTTCATTTTTAAGGTAATTATGGTCATTCCCAATATGATACCGAACTCAGTTTTTCCCTAAAATATCGTTCAACGGACTTCTTTGGAAAAATGTCGTTTTTAAGAATTTAGTTAATTTTGGTATACTTGAAAACGGCTCTAAGGATTCGAACAAAAATCTATACTTGCGCTAAAGTACGTGGGTTTAACAAGGTTGCATCTAAAAAGTACTTTTGAAAATTGGCCTTATCTCGAAAACGGTCAAAACGGATGTTACAAAAATTTCTTTTTAAGGTATAATGTCATTCCTAACATGATAGAAAACTAATTTTTAACTTTCTCGCATTACGTAGTAAGAGAAAGGTATTGTAATCGTACAAAAAATCGAACTCGAGATTTTAATCAAATCTGACATTACGATGATAGAGGAACTCGAAAAAGTGGGTCTCGCAATTCTGTCCGTCTGTCCGTCTGTCCGTCTGTCTGTCTGTCCGTCTGTCTGTCTGTCCGTCTGTCCGTCTGTCCGTCTGTCCGTCCTTTCCTGAGCTCCACAGCGCAAACGGTTGGACGGATTTCTTTCAAACTTCGGATTTGGAGTTTGTGGGCTTACAGTTCGGGGCCATTTTTTTTTTTGCATTATAACCCTATTATTAACGGTACTTCCCATATAACGGTTTTAAACAAGTTTGATTTTTTCAAAAACGGCTCTAACGATTTCAACCAAAATTGATATTTGGGCTTATGTAGGTGTGGTTAACATGGCTGCATACCCAGTTTTTCGCAGAAAAATCGAATAACGGTAATTTTGAAAATTGGTCATATCTCAAAAACGGTTAAAACTATTTCGACAAAAATTCATATTTAAGGTAATACGGTTATCCCCAACATGACGGCAAACTCAGTTTTTTCCTAAATTATCGTTCAACGGACTTTTTTCGAAAAATGTCGTTTCTTAAGACTTTATTTAATTATGGCTTACTTGAAAACGGCTTTAACGATTTTAACCAAAATGTATACTTGCGCTACGCTATATGGGGTAAACATAGCTGCATACCCAGTTTTTGGCTAAAAAGTCGAATAACGGTACTTTTGAAAAGTGGCCTTATCTCGAAAACGGTCAATACGATTCCAACAAAAACTAATTTTTAAGGTAATACGGTCAATCCTAACACGATAGCAAACTCAGTTTTCCTCTAAATTGTCTATAATGGATTTTTGAAAAAAGGCATATTTTGAGAATTTGGTTTTCTTTTGTTTTACCTACATGAAAACGGCTAAAACGATTTTGACCAAAATGCATACTTGGAGTAAAATTGATGTTTTCAACATTTCATTTTCGATTCGAATCACCGGAAACGCTGATTTTGAAAACTGTTCATATCTCGAAAACGCCATTTTCTATTTGGATAAAACTTTCAAAACCAAGTATTCTAAATAAGACCACGTACTTAGTTTTTCTTAGAGAAAGGCAAATAATGCCGTCTTATAAGCATTACCGCACCCAAACTGATGATATGAACGAGAAAGTTTCGTGCGATCCAGTCGTGCACATTTTTTGACTCTCTTTCATTAAAGTCATTTGTCCCGTTGCTGCTAGTTTTTGTAGACTGTTTGATTTAGAAGATCTTGCATTACTTTCCTTATTGACATTTTCACTTCAGTTTTCCCAGTTGAGAAGTTATAAGGAAATTCTTTATACCTGTCATCGTCGCTCGCATGAGCACGGAATTTCTCTTCCCACTTAAGGATGGTACGCTGTTCGAGTGAAATCCAATTCTTCATACAAATTTTCACTGCGAATTGTCAAAATGAACTTTCCACGTGAAGATTTCACTTGGCAGTACGCTGTTGAAGTAAAAAGTGGTTGTTCAAAAAGTGTTTTGTAGGGGGCGTTGCTTAAGCTATTTCACTTGGCTTTTATTGTCCGTCGCATTAGATTTTTGACACTTCGGCGTGAAAATTTCACTTTCAATTTCACAGCACTTTTTGAAGGAGTGAAAATTTCACTTCATTCGAACAGCGTACAAGCCTTTTTTTTAAAGTGAAAACTATTTTTCAAAAAGTATAACAAATGGAAAAAATTTAACAAACTGAAACTGTCATTTGTCAACGGCGAGGGCGACGCCGCGAGACAGGAAATATTTTTGTATTTCCTCGTTCCCTCGCATTCCCATTGCAACTCGCAGTTTGACGTTTTGCACAAGTTGTGCTCTGTGTAAACAAACAAAATTGACAACAATTGGTAGAAGTTTGTTTGAAAGAAAATAGTGCTGCCAGTTCAATTTTCAATATTTTTTAACGAGATAAACAAAAAAAGATTTTAATGGGATAAAGTGTAGCGAAAGAAAAAGTAACATTGCAACAAAATTATAAAATAATTGAAAAGTGTAACACTTATTAATCTGTCAATTGACCAGTGTTTCTGACACTCCGTCTTAATTTTAACCAAGGAAAATAATCATTTTTCAAATTGACATTTTTTTGTGATAGAAATACTTTTTTTTTTTGGTGAAATGTAGATTTTTAAATTAAATATAAATAAGATTTCTGAAATTCCCACAATTTTTGCCACTCTCTCTTTTTTCCACGGAAGGCTTTTCGGTCATCGAATTTCTCACGAAAACGGAGAACTCCCACGACCTGGTAATACTGCTTTCGGGTGTTTTGCTTCTGTTTTTGATAATTTCCCTAAAAGCATTAAAAACTTAAAGGGTGGGATCAAAATTTTAGTGTCGTCATTATAGTAAAAGTTTTAATAAATTTCCCACGTAAGTTTTATTATGAAATAATTCTTAGGAGGAATTAAAAGGAAGAAAAGTACAGTGCCTGAAAAAACAATGAATGCTCACATTGATTGAAACATTACTAATCATATTGACTTTGTTTCAATAAACAATATTAATTAGTTTCAGTGCGTGATTGCGACAAAAGTTGTGCTCACGATATCGGCCGCCTCTGTTTGACACGCACCCAGTTAATAAAACAACACTCCCAATTCCTCGTCCTTGATTCCCAAAGGTTCTAACACAATTATTACTAATCGCCGACGCAAAAGTTGTTTATTCATTATTGTACGTCATACAAAGTGTGGCTGCATCACTTTGGTCCTTGGGATTAGAAATGCCAAAGTTTGGCTAATGAAAAATTGATTGAATTAGAGTATACTGTTGGAAGTCCTGAGAGGATATGCCTATACGTGTCTGCTAAAATTAATATTTCACATGGAAGGCCCATAGTTGCTTTATCTATTTGAATCCCGATTGATATGACAGGCATATGGAACTGTCTAACACGCCAATAAGCAACTGAACTCGTTCACACTTTACGCACCAGCAATAAGGACATCTCAATCATAGGAGTGAGTAAAAAGATCATCGGAGATTTATGACACTGTCTACAGTTTTACAGTGCAAAACTGATCCTCAAGGACACTCGTTAATCGTTTGTCTCATCTTTTTCCATCGTCCTGCCGCTGCAACATGTCTACCGGATGGGTAGACATGCTGTGCACTGTAATTGCATTTGATCTGTAGAAATGTTTGAAAACATTGGGTTTGGTTTGACTACTACGTTGGAGAGTGCAAGACTCTGGTGCATCCTGTTCAAGGACATGCAATTTTTAGTTACGTATCAATTGTGAACTCTTGTTTTGTGTGCCATACAGCCACCCATGGGGCGATTTGTTGTTTCGAGTTCCTTTTAGCTGGCTCTGTTGTCATCTCGATTTGCAAAAGTGGATTGAATTGTTATTCGTTCCAGTGCGATTCAATGATGAATAAAGGATATCGAAATGGATTTTCATCGCTTGGTCGGGTGTGTGTGTTATGTGTAGTGTCGTTTGGTTCTCCTGTTTGGGCAGGTTTCAGCTTCCTTGTGGAATTTTTCAAATTGATTTGCTTCGGAAGGATGTGTTCAGTTGTTTGATTTGTAACTCAGTGGGTGCGATATCCTTGCACCGATTCTATTGAGTTGTCAGTATGGAGCACTATTGTTTTTGGCATCAAATTGAATTTGTATTTGAATGCCAATGGAATGGTTTTTGTGTTCAATCGCTTGACACCGTTGACGTGACCTTAATTTAAACATACACACTCTCTCCCTCTGCCTCTTTGCAGGAGGAATGTTTATGAATTCTGGACATCTTTTCGTCGTCAAACTTGAAACTTATAATTTATTTATTTGCGTCCGGCTGATACACCATAAAACAGAAAATGTCCACAAGTTGCTGGACGAGAAAAGTTTGTAGTTTCTCCGGTGTTGTTGTTGTTGCTTGTATATGTCCCTAAAACAAAGTTAGTTGACTCGAAGCCACCCAGAGCAAACTTCCGCTTTGTGTACGCTGAAACGATTAAAAGTGCCCTCCAATTCCAGTCGAGGGGAAACAGTGTCCAGCCAAGCGGTGTGTCGTCCACATTCACCCCATGTTTCGTAAAATTGCGGACCACAAGAGTCGACGAAAAGTTTTTCAGACTATAAGGGCTTCCCCAAAAAGTTGCAAACCACATTTAATTAGATAAACCAAAGAGTTGGGTTGAGGGGTTAATTTTGTTTAGGTGGTGTCGATTTTTTTCCAAGAATCCTTGACAAATATAACATGAATTAAAAAAGTCCTGATGTGAGAGGGATAGCGCATTTGGAGCTGCAAACAGTCCAAGGGAGGAGTTCGTGTCATGTTTTCCAGAAAGATTACTGTAAGTAAATGGAAAAAAATCATTAATCAAAACAGCAGCAAATATTTAACTACTTTCACATCACGAACATTGTTTTAACTCAAATGTAGATCGCGTGATTTGAAACAGTTCACAGCTTTATCGGTGTGATATCTGAATTAATTTTAGTGCAGAAGTTTAGGGGGTTTTTCTTTATTTAAAAAATAGGTATGGGACCCTAGACCTAACTTCGTAAAACAATTCGTACACAAAGCTCACGAATTTCAATGCTCCATGGCGCAATAAGTAGCGCTGTCAAATTTTGGCGACTACTTGCTTGCAGCAGACCATTTAATTAATTATCTAGAGGCCAAAATAGCCGAAATAGAAACTTAAAACATGACCGTGACATAAAACACCCACCCACGAAAAACCTTCATAAATAAAATGGCTAAAAATTAGACAGCAAACTTCAAGAAGAAGAACACGAACGGGTCTTGATACACCCAATGAAATCACTTGAGATACTTGCTCAAAAACACACCCAAAAATGTCGGCACAACTTCAAGCCGAGTGGAATGCAGCTCCGGCTAAAAATCAAACTTTTGTTTCCTAATTTCCTTCATGTATTTGTCAAAATTTAGCGCACCCATTTAATAGGTCTGTTCCTTTACTTTTAAATCTTCGGATCTATACAAATGTTTACGAATTCTTACGCATTTTACCTAATTGTCGTTCCTCAACTCGAAAAATTCGTAAAAGAAAGCGTCTTCGAGAGAGCAAGATATTTCAATTCCTACTAGTTTTTACTCAACAAATTTCTTTGCGTAAGAATTGAAACAACTGTCAGTGGCCTGAAAATTGACAGCTGATTTGAATTTGTTGTTATATTTGACATTTAGGTGGAATATTCGCATCTGTCACATTTTCCTCAATTGTCGTTCCGCAACTCGAAAAATACAACTCTAACCTCGAAACCTACAAACCTCTCTTCAATTTCACTGACAGGTCCTTCCATTTACACCAATTTTTCAATGATTGCTATAACTGACTTGCCAAAAAATGAAAACACCGTTCCACTGATTTGTTCCAATGATGCATTTCAATGATAGCTATAACTGGGGCCTTATATTTGGCATTTTGGTTTTTGAACTATCTGTCATTTTTTACAGGTTACTACAAAAGCGTTTCTTAACTTTTGCGTAAGTTTCCCTCTCTGAGAGAGAATTCATCCCCTCCACTGTCATTTTCACAGTCTTTTCCATTTTAACTACAAAAGTAAAGGAACAGACCTAATGAGTCGGGACAATTTTTTCAAGCTAAATTTGGACAGATCGCTCTAGTGTGTTACTCTGTTATGTTAAGATGAGTGATTTTAATACATACCTCGACGAGGCGTACCTGGAGCTAGAGTCTTCCATTGAAATGACAGAGAAGTCCTCAGAAAAAGTTGGCGATGCTGGTGGAGCAACATCCATCGATATGAAGCCTTGCAGATTTTGATTCAAGGAAGTTATTTTAAAATAACAGCTGTTTTTTGTTACACTTATCCAAAGCGCTCTCTCTATGTCAAAATTTGGCTTTTAGCTGATGTTTGGAGAGAAAAGTTGGAGAGCAGCTAAAATTTAGTTTAACTCGAACAGCGTACTAAGATTTAGATTGAATTCTAGTACTGTCTGAAATATAAACCCAAGAGCCAGCAGAATAACTTCTTTCAACGTACAAAGGTATCAGAAAATTTAGCAATAAAAAACGACAGAAAACGCACTTAAAAAAAGCACAAGAAATGAAGCAGGGGACGGACGGTACATGGAATAACAATTACAAACGTTTAAAAATGAGCGTCAACTACTCGAAAAAGCCTCCTAAAAAAGAGTAAAAGAACACAACCGAAAGTGAGGCAAAAGCGACCTTAAAACGCGTTGCAAATTGCATTATAAAGTCACGACCGGTGATGCACAACAAATTTAATGGCCGCGTTCCACTGACCCGCTGGATGACTAGCGGCAAGTTAAACTTCATATAAAAAATTGACAATTCACCATTCGCGACAGACGTCTAGCACTTTTGGTTAAATGTACATTTTTTTTTATGAATTTTGACGTGCCGCTAGTAATCTAGCGGGCAGTGAAACGCTGGCAATGTAAAGTGATTTTCCTTTTTTATGTCAGAGTAAGTAAATTGTCAAAAGAAGTTCGTGTTTCTTTTTTTAAGCTCAAGTACATCAGGGTTCTGTTTCTTTTTTCGTTTAGAGCATACAGTCAGATCCGAGCAAGAACAAAATTTACTGAGCTGTGTGATGCAAAATTTAAGCAGAGTATATTTTGACAGCTCACTATAGAATTATTGATGATGAATGCAAATGCAAAATAACAACTGATATCTGCAACGTTCGCGGACTAGCATCCAAAAATGTCAATGTCAACTGCATACGCACTCACCTGCAAACAGCAAGCCTATAATCGGCCCTAGCGAGGTATCCGTCGGAACGGAAAATTCTCCGCAACTGATACTCTGCTGGAGGCTCAAATTAAAATTGTAAACAAATTCCGCAACCAGTTTCTGTTGGAGGATGTCAGAACCTAGCTGTCAAAAATTGAAGAAAAAAATGCATTTCATCGCACTTCAACGTAATTCGCCTACATGCGTTACAAAATGTCGGAGAAATATTCCGAATAGATGTTCCGAAGAATACCTCGAAACAAAATCCTTTGAATCCTTTCCGTTCCGACGGAACACAGGTTATTTTAAGTCTTCTAAGTCAACTAGTCTTTTTGTCCCGAAAGTAAGCTGTTTTCGACTTAAGACCGAAGATTTGTCGAAAATAATAAGAAATGATCTTAACATTATGAAACTCAAGACTGCCCTTCGATAGGTCCACCATCCGACTGGTTCAGACTAGTAAGGGAAACAAGCTGAAAACTGCGCCATTTGCAGCAATCATACTCAGGTTGTAGGCAGACTCAGAAAGCACTTAACCTCCACCTCTCCACCTCTCCAAAAACCGAGTCCACAGAAAGCAAGTTTCAAAGTTTTCTTGCCTTGTAGGAAAGGGAGATGTAGGAAAGTGATTTTCTAGGGGTTATCAAAAGTTTACTTACGATAAGTTTTGTAGAGAGCTGCGTGTGGAGCGTAGGTGTCATATTTTCGCATTGTGTCATGAATCATCCCTATGTTGACCCTTAAAATTATATACATCCATTTGTGTCAGCTGTCAAACTTTTGAATTAATAAATGTTATTCCATATTTTGAAGTCGAAGAACGTGGTCGACTGTACCAGGTTTAGATTTATCAGTAGGTTTTAAGTTTTAGACCCATAAAGACTCATCTAATCTCTGCCACGTCGTACATAAGCCCACATTTAAACTTGAAGCCCCATCAGACTGACTGAAACTCCAACTGACGACATAATACTTAAATAAAAAAAAAACGCCAAACACTCACTTATGAGTTATGAACATCAACACTTATCCCATAAACGCCGCCGCCTCAAATATCGCATGAAAATCTCCTCAAAGCAAATAACCAGCGCAAAGTACATTTTAACGATGTAACGATACCCTTCACCGAACAGTATGGCGACGTGTGCACCTGATAAAAAAAAACCTTCTGGAGACTTCTTAAATCGTGTTATACCAGGATTAAGAGTTGCGTAACGATTTGTAGTAAAATCCGCAACACTTAACGACGTCATTTCCGCGACGATATTGTCATCAAGTTTAATGGAGCGAAAAAGACACCGCAGAAATATTCCACCGACGGAACCGTATAAGGTATAAACGCGCGTGATCATGAATCCATGATATGTGCCTCTTTATGAAGACTGCACAGATTACGGCTCATATTCTAGCAATTAACACCTCCGTCGGCAGGGTAAACAAATTAACACCCTGTGATTTGTGAAGGCAAATGCCAGACATCCACCCCAGGGGTCCCAAATATCTGCAAGGAAGTCCCATTTGCTCTGGAACAAAGTGATGACAGGAGATGCTTCGGGGAAGGTGATCGGATGACACAGTGAGATGTCGACAGGCATCACAATACGTCAGAAAGTTCCATGCTATGACTGAGACTTCGGCTACTTTAAGGTGTTGAGGATAATGATGTCCTGGAGTTTGCCGAAATCAATGCCAAGGCGAAGAGTGCTCAAGGTCTAATTGACCATTAAGGACACCGAAGATTTGCTACGACTTTGGATAGAACTTGTTCCATATGTTGTTGGCCGCCACCGGGATTAGAGAAGAAACGACGGCAAAACATTCCTCCATTAATCATCTTTGTTCGCTCATCGTGTTGGCGGATAAAAAGTCATTAACACCCGCGGTCTCTGTGCGTCTCACCGTTAGAGCGGTTATCATTAATTTTGAGAACGCCAGAGCGGCTGCCATGCCACAGCGTACATCCGCGGACCATGTGCATGGTGAAGGTGATAGTCACCGAGAATCTAATCTAGGGGTGTACCCAATTCCACTGAGAGCCCATCAGAGGGAAGGAGCGAAAGAACAATGCACGCGTAAAGATGCACCTCGCCCCCTTTGGCTGAAACAATAACAGCTCTCACGTCATGTCCAACAAAGTGTTGGATCATCCAATAATCTGTTCTGTTCGGCATTTTTAGATGGAAAAAGGAAGAGGAACTTCCATTAATCATTCCGAGTTCGGGGCTTCTGTGGGTATATGCCGGCTACTCATATATACAAAAGGAAAGCGCCTTGGCTTTAATTAAATCGCCTCGAATCCATCAGCGACCCCAAGCTGTCTACTACGGATTCGGGAGGTTAACCTTCATTCCTCGAAGCTCCCCATCCTCCCCATACGCGAGAAGATTAATCTTCAAGTCTACGCGCTACCGAAAATTAACCAAATTAGTTGCGCACACTCAAATTAAATTTGTGCCAGTTAACCTGGCCAGATGGAGCCATTCCATTCATGATGGTGCTGTTGTCAATGACCGGAAATTGGACACGAAAATTAAGCGATCAACATAGGTATGTATAGTGTCAGCATCCAGCGTCATGGTAATGCAATTTGTTTCGTATCTTCAATGATATGCAGGAGTCACGTCGTCGGTCGTCGGCAAGTCAGACAGACAAGTCAGTAGGAATGTGCTGCATTGTCGTGGCACCTTTGCGAATCGAAGAAGACGATAGTGTGGTGACAAGAAATGCGAGGAAGCAATCAGCGTGGAGAATCATCTAATCAAGAATGGGGACCATTGTGTCGCGGCGCCTATCGTACAGTAATGGGGCTCGTTACAGGTAAAAGATATGGTCTAATGATTTCATGTGACTAATTAATTTGAGGACATTTTTTTATTCCAAATGGGGGAATAAGTAAACACAAGTGTTTTCGTTTCTGGCCTCGTTATTAGGAAAAACAAAAACAAGAGTGCTGTTTGCCTTTCGAGTCCGTTAAGGAACGACTAATTTAGGTCTATTAAAGGACGACGACTAATTTCGTTCATCTAAAAAATCAAAGGTTTGGCTGTCAGCTTTTCTGGTAGTCAAGAGAGGTATTGTCGAGCGTTTCCTGGTACGCAATTCAACTGAGAGCGGTTGTTAATCGTTTTCTGCGTTCAAGTGTTAAAAGACTGCTCAAATCCTACTCAATTCCATTGGAATTTTCTAGAAGAATGTCCTACCTAATCACGCAACGTTTTCAGTAACAGTTTGAGAGCGGTATTCAGTTCAGTGTCCTCAAACGTAAAGGAATCTGAAATTGTGATCACCCAATTCCCTGGTTGACAAAAATTTAGCACCTTTAATTAAGGTCGAAATTTTGTTGAATTGACTGGACAACGAAACGTTCTTTAAAAAAATAGTTTCATGCACTTGAAAGAGTTGATATGAGTTTGCATTTAACTTTAGCAGACGGCGTTTTGCAGGGCATTTCACATTTTAAACTCATTTTTCCAAGTCTAAACAGTTTTTGGTCAACTTTTTGGGCCTTACCAACAACCAAACAGTAAACCCGAGTTTAACTAATTTCGAAACTAACTATAGTTTCGACTTTTAATTTGTAGGTACCAACAATCAAATTAATCGGAACTTTTAGTACTTCTGACTTTTTCTCAAAATTATTACAGTATACTCAAATGCGTTATAATTTTTTTCTGAGCTTTCAAATAAATTGCTGAAACTGTATCCTTGTATTTTGAGTAGCTGTCCTCACTACACTAATATTATGTTGTTCTATTTGCAATAAAAACGGCCAATTGACTTTCTTCTGAGTTCTGACGTTTAAACTTAAATAATGGGTTAGACTCGACTTTTTTCGGATCGAAAATTACAGTCTCGATTATCGTAAGGTCAAAGATAACTTGATTTATTGGTACTCAATTTATTTTAATTTCGGCCCCTTGTCTCTCCTGGAAAAATAGCCGATAGGTCCTTAATAAACGTATCTTTGCAGAAAGCACGATTTAAATCTATAGCTGCTTTCAACAACTGTTCTTGCTTCAGCGTATCTTCTTAAAAAAAGTCGACCCGCTGCCACTACCGAAGCTACGCCATGAACTCTAAAAATTACATTACACCACGAATTATACGCAGCCATTTGCTGTTTCCTTGGAAATAAATACAGTCGAATCGCTCTAAGTCGAACCTCATTGAACTCGAATTTACCTCCTACTCGAAATTGTCGACCAAATTTTTGCATTGCCTTCAATTTTGCATAGAAAAGTCATCCGCTAAGTCGAAAATCCCTCTAACTGGAACAAATTATTTTAATTCTAGACCTATTACAATATTTCTCTAATTCAAATTTTTCGTCTGAAAAAAACACATGCGCAACATTTGCAGGTGCGCAACCAGAGTTCGGACTTCAGTTGTACAATTTCGCAGTAGATCTTAAAAAAAGTGGAGTAGATTCACTCTTTTTGCAGTAGATTTTGAATTTAGAAAAAATGCTAAAATATTTTTTAAAAATGTATAAGTTTCAGTTTTTATAAAATGAGATCACAAATCTTTGAGCATAACAACAACAAAAATAAATTAAGAAACAAAGAAAGATAAAGACACGCTTGAGACTTGACTTCAGTCAAGGCAAATGCAGTGAAAATGAGATGGCATGTACATTTTTAAATATATTGCAATAGATTGATGAATCAATAAGCAGTTCTTCCAGTAACTGGAAATGGGCTTATAAAAATATACTAAGAAACGAAAATGTGTAAATATATATAATTTTAATTTAAGAATTCCGAAATATCACGTAATTTGCAGTAGATTGTCAGTCGAGCCCAGTGGTGCAGTAGATTTAATTTTTTTCTTAAAATTACAGTAAAGTCCGGACCCTGTGTTTTTGTTCTAGTTAGAGTGATGGGATTTGTTCATAATGAACTTCACTTTCCCATTTTTTACCATAACAAAAAATAGTAAATCCCTCTAACTCGATTTTTTTTTAGAAATCTCTCTCGAACTAGAGGGATTCGACTGTACTTAGGACACTATGCGTAAACCTTCCACTATCATAGTCTTGCGCTATGGTAGAGAAAGGCCCCCGTTGGTGGATTTTAAAAGCGAATTTCTTTAAGTGGTTGTCGCTCCCGTTTGCGTTGATAGGATTTGAAGAAGAAGATTGAACAGCAAACTTTAAAGATCTGCCATCTGAATCTGGTCAGAAAAAAAAGTAATTAGCTGTCTATGAAGGCTGGGACGTGTAAAGTGAGTGGATTCTAACGCCACTGCCTAAAGAGCCTTCAATCTTAATCCGAAGCAACCTCACCCGAATTCCATCTCTAGGCGCCACCTCTCGTGAACGTCTGACAAACGTCCTAGAGTAAAACTGTCATGAAAGAGCTTCTCAATTAGCCGTTTGGGCTCGGCATAAAATTGTAGATCCCTTTCACAAAACGAAGTGTTGTGAGAAGGCCTAGGGTCCCATAGACCTATTGCGCCAACTATTTATTTAATTATTTTTTTAACCTCACCTAAGGTGGCGTGAACAGAGGCGAATATCCACCAACTTGAGGCCCTGGTCCGGAGGTCTTTGGTAAAATATCGGTCGATACCGTGCATTTTTTAAGGGACCTTTAGTTCATTTTGCAACTATTTTGAGTCCAAAATTATATGACTGACTTAAACGCAAATATCAGATTCAATGTACTCGATCAAGATGCAAGAGAAAAAGTGTTTGCAACGAGCAGATTGGTTCTGTTTTCAAGTCGATTTTGAACTTTTTGGTCATGAGAAACCTTAGAACTTACACAGCTGGCAATACACGTTTGTTCCTCTTTACAATTTGACTCAGAAGGCATTCTAGCCCTCGGTTTTATATTCATTGCTAAGGTCCCTACTGTGTGCGCAGTGATCAGTGTGCTACTAAGTGAATGGTTCAGGTTCGATCCCCAAAAAAACTCAACCACATCATGAAGCATGACGCAGGAGCATGAAACTCAACATCCTTTTTCATTCGCTCTTAAAATAAAGCCCACTCACAGATAAAGACTTGAAGCTACCCTTGCGCACCCATTTATTATAAACTCTTAGTTGCAAAGCGTGCCCAAAGAGAATTAGTTAGACACACGCAATGATCTCAACCAGGATCAGCTTTTCTAATTCACTTCATGACTTGTTGAACCCAATAACGACACACATTCTGCGGTTTCGTATAGGTACAATCTCGATTAGGCACTGTTAGACCAAGTCGCTTGCCCCCGAAAACCAAAGAATGACTGATCTTGCAATCTGCTAATCCTGTTAGGTATATGTGTCTTTCTGGTGAAAACACAATTTCCATGCAATTCTCACTTTATATCCGCTATAAATCAGCGTCTTAACAGCATCGAGAAAAAACGGATAACACCGAGTTAACCCGACCGATTCACACTCCACAGGAGTCACCCTTTCGCCAAGCAAACTAACTTTGTCTACTTGAGGTAGACACTACCTGCTCGCTCCTTCGAGTCATTATCCTCACAGCGTTCGGGTTTATCCTTGACTTATGACTTCGATATCTTGTTTTGGGCGATCGTGCTAGCACAGAAAATGACTGCCATTAGAATGGATAATCTCAGTCAATAGAGACATCATGGAACTTTTATTGATCAACATTTGTAAACTCGCTCGGGAAAGTACGACGAAAGGAGTGGGCGATTGTGTGACCGAGAAGCGTCCCAACCCTTCGTCCTTTCATCGGAAACGGCAAAGTGTGAGAGAAAGAGTACATTTATTGCACCCTTCGGATTACTCGATGCAGAGTGTCCTTTTGCCTGTTGATTGACCTTATTTTCGCAAACAGTTCAGGTTTCCGTGTTGATTTTGCAAGAGTTTGCCAAACCTATACCTGTCTACGAATGCTACTAGGAGTAGCATCTACCCGCATGCAACTGAATGGATATAGGGGGCGATGACTTTTATGATTGCGGGGTTTCACAGTGAATTTATTTTGAGGTTGCGCTGAGGTGAGACGATGATCTTTTTTACTCCACTTAGGGGCACAAAAAACTTGAGATTTTATATCAGCCAAATTGTGACAACCGACGACCGACAACATTTCTAAATGCGACTGCAAATTCACTTAGGGAGATTATCGGGCAGCCAGACGCACCTAATGCCAGGGATTAAACAAAGTGTCGACATTTTTCTGTAAAGTGTTCACACCTAAGTAAACAAGTGACTAGAGGAAAATCCTTTGTGTCGTCGGTCGTGTCCTTTATAATTGCATGTTCGGGGATAATATTTTTAAATCTGATCTAGTTTTTGATGTCCTAATGACATGATTGTCGTCTGCGCAAAGAAACTGGACGAGGGTTGTGTTATTATTGTTTTTCGCTAGAAGGTGCAAGGAATGGAGACTCGTTTTGATATTTGCAAAAACAACAAGAGCAGGAGAACGATGGGAGTCGGTGATAAAAATGCAATTAGGGTTGATACTTTATTTTATGTGTTAATATTTTATTTGGAATTTGTAAGTTTGAAAGGACATTCATCTCGTTTTTCGCTCATCTTTTATGCCAGAAATATAATAATAAATATATTTAACCACAGTTTCTTATAGGTACCAACTATAGAGTTGTTCAAAAATTGCAAAAATAATTAGCAAAAAATAAAATTAAAACTTTAACTAGAATTGATTGATTGAAAATGTTGGTAGATTGAGTAGGTGGACACTTCAAACATAGAACCACCCATTGTTATAGCATTTTATTTAATTTTAACTTAATAAAAATTAATATTTAAGGCGTCAAGCTTGGTCGCCTCTGGTACAAGTTTTTTTCGGTTAAATTTAGAGGCCAGGACCGACGACATTTATACTTTCCGGTGTATGTCAGACGTATCGCAGTGGAAAAAAAAAACTTTAAGATACAATTCGCATTTTCCGGGTATCGAATCGAGGACACCTTGCTCAGTACTCCATCGCGCTAACCACTCACAAACGGAATAGCTGCGTGGAGCTAGGATCATGCCATCTAAATGGACCTATTGTGCCAAAAAAAATCTCAACGCGCCTTATTACACTGTTATTATATAAAAAGGTAGGTACAATTTGTTGGGACGGAACTACGGAGTAAGATCTGAAAGTACTGCATCGATTCCGAAAATTCTTTCGCTAATTGAAAGTTGCAAGATAAAGCTTTTTTTTTTGTTATTAGAATATAGTACTGGGATGCAGTTTGCCTGCTACGTACAACCAGTTTGACTATATTTTATTCAACTTGATATATAATTCAAAGCCATTACCAAATGATTTTGACCCTTTCTTAGGCAATACTCCTCCGTAAATTTTAAATTTAAAATTTTTTTTTATTATTTATATTTCTAATCCATTTAAAAGCTGTTGAAAATTAACTTTATATACCTAAATTTTTACATTATATACGAACCACTATTTCTATTTAATAATTTGCTTTCTCTCCCATTTTTAACATATATCTATTACGTTAAAGTTAAGTTAAGTGCGATAAATTTTTAGAACAGATCGGTTGAATTTTGTTGAACTATAATTAGTACTAAGATAGTAAAATAAACTTGAAATTAAATTTAAAAAAAAGTTGAGTTTTAATAAATTCAAAACTGATATTATTTGACAAAATGCGAAAAAAAATGTTAAAACGATTGGTTTCGATTGAAGCTCTGTTTTGGGGAGGTTTGCGAATATTAAAAGGTTTGGTGTTCATGTTTTGCAGTTTGCAGAACCACCTCGCCGTCGCGGCGGCTGGGTAGTGTGTACAATTCTTAGTAGCACAGTACAGTACACAAATCTAAGCTAATCGGCCCTAGGGAGGTATCCGTCGGAGCTTAAAATTCTTCGCAACGCATACTCTGGGCTTAAATCCAAATCGTAAAAAATTCCGCTACCAATTTCTGTCGGAGGATATCGGAATCTAGCTGTCAAAAATTGAAGATAAAAATGCAATTTATCGCACTTAAATGTAATTCATCTATATGAGTTATAAAGTGTCAGAAAAATATTCCGAATAGATGTTCCGAAGAATACCTCGAAGCAAAAATTCTTTGAATCGCATAAAATCGGAGAATTTTCCGTTCCGACGGATACCTCGCTAGGGCCGAATATGTTGAGCAGGTGTCGGTAATGTGAACAAGCAAAAATGGCGGATCACTGTGACTGTCTGCTTTATAAGTACCATAGACTTTTAAGTATAGTCCAAATTGTTTATATAAAGGAGTAAGAGAATATTAAGAGGAACATAATCACGTTCCTTAAAACGTTTTGAAGAGACTTGATGCAGAAGGTGACCAAAAATATTGTGCCGAGTATAATAACCTTTATGTTTGTACCTTGGCTTAGTAGAAAGAGAGGTGAGTATTGTTGGTGTTCTTGCGTTATTCCATCGTTAAGAGTCAATTTTTCAATTTAGCAAAATGGTGAATTAATTTGTATATTTTTTTATGTAAATTGTAAGATTTATTATTAAGAACTAAGTAATCAGGGTAAAATTTCACCTTCCATTAAAGATTTCTGTTTGTTTTTGTGGAAACTGGTGTTTGCTGTTTTGTAAATTCAATAGCTTCTAAATTAACAAAGATAAAAATCAAAGTCAGGGACAAAAATCATGATTGGCAACTGGAATTTGTAGCATTAATATTCATGGCGACAACAGATAGTTTTATTTACAGAATATCCATTTATTTGTTTAGAATATGTTGTTTGAATTTTTAGAGTGGCTTACAGATTGACCTTTAAAAACGACCTAACCGAATTCAGAATGTTTTAAGAAAACCAATCTTTAAAAAAAATTAACGTCAAACATTTAATGATCCGCGTATTCAGATTCAATGATTTATTGCGCTGCTGGTTTTCTGTATTCTTCCTAAAGATGCTTATTATTTTATTATATTTTTAAGATTATAATTAACCAAGCTGATTTTTACCTTGGGCATTATTTTAATAACATATTTGTACCCACTTACATGAATTGTCAATATTTCATTTACCAGGCATGGACGTTTGAATTGCAACATTTTGTGATCGCATTAAATGGCTTATTTAACAGGAAATGCGACCGTAAAAGGCTGCAACACCGACTTGAGATGCTCGAAGGTCTTAAAATATTTCTCTACAAAACGAGTGAAAACAGAAAAAAAATACCAGTCGAGTAACAAAATTCAAATAGTACAATAAAGAACTAAAAACCATGAAAATATCAGATACTCCGATCAATAAATAAAAATTGGTTTGTGGGGACAACCTACAACGACTTCCTGGCTCCATTTCGTGCTTCTTCGAATCCTTTTAGCTCTGCGGCCTTATTTAGCTCCGTGGCAATATTTGAGAAATTTGAAAGCTTGAAGATGCACTAGAAAAAAATAATACTTTGCTTTTTGCTTTAAATTTAAGATTATATTTCTTCCATTCATAAACAAAGATAGATTTTACAATTTTCTGTAGGTACATCATTCTTGGACACTTCATCACAAATTATTCCACTCCATAAAAAACAATTTTATATAAATTGCCTGTCAACACCGGACACCGTCGTACGTCAACGTAATATCCAGCATCAGACGGTTATCAACTGAAAGGCGACTGATCAACAAAATTGTATCCTGATTTCTTAATTTATTTTATTAACATCCTTAATCCTATAGGAATACGATACTAAAAATAAAATAATCATTAAACTAAAAAACTTAAACTAAAAACCTGAACTATGAAAATGTACAATCTTAATATAGAAATGGAATATGGAGGCTCGATTCTAAGCTCAGCTCTAATCTACGACGAATAGAAGGGATAGAATGGCTGTGGCATGCCAAAGTTTGAATGCATGAAGGTTGGTGGGTTGTGATGCACCGGCATTTGTGGATGATGATGGTGGTAGTGCGCCCCGTAGGTGGACGCATTTGGGTAACTATTGTGACTGGCGGTATTGGCGTCCGGCGGCGAATTCGGTACAATTGGACGAGAGTTTGTTACCGCCGCAATTGGATTCCACGGCGAAAAAGTGCTGCTCTGCTGTTGAGTTGGCGGGACAGTGGCCGACTCCTGTTTGGTGGCAGCGTGAATGTCCTCGTTGCTATTGCCGTTGACAGAGTTCGGCCCGACGGCTGCTGACAGACTGTTTGGGGTTGGGGGAAGCTGAATGCCACAGGGATAGCCTTGATTGGAGTCGACGGGGCTGTCATTGCGTGAAGTGTTTTGGTTGGTTTCCAATTCGGTGTATGGCTGGTTTACCGCTGGCAGCATGGCTGGTTGATGGGGATAGTGATGCTCGTGAGGATGCACAGGATATGCCGCCGATGGGTTGTAGATCTGATGTGGGGGAGTGACAGATGCCGAGGTGCTTGGCGATCCGGTGTGGACGTTGTAGAAGTCGTACATGTGACTCTGCGGATAGGCAGATGGATCTGGAATAGCAGCGGATCCGGTTGGCATCATCGGCGAGTACAAATTGTTCACCATGCTGGAATGGGCGGCAGAGGCGCAATAAGCAGAGCCTATTGACTGTGGGTTTCCACGTTTCCTTTCACGTGCGCGACGGTTGCTGAACCAAACTTGGATGCGAGCTTCTGTTAGCTTTGTGCGCTGGGCAAGCTCCTCCCGCGTATAAATATCGGGGTACTGTGTCCTCTCGAACGCCCGATCCAACTCATCCAACTGAGCGGCGGTGAAAGTGGTCCTCGAGCGGCGTTGTTTGCGCTTCAACTGTATACCCGGCTCGCTGTCGCACTCAGACAGTTCATCGTCGTCGGTGGGTTTCCTGGCGGAGGCTTCAGCATGCGGCTGGCCGTTGAAATTCACAGACTTGTGGTGGTATTCCTCCTCGGGCATGTTGTCCCTGCTGCGGAGCAGCCTAGAAATGGCGGATATTGACGGACCAGAGGCACGATCACAAATTCCCTCCTGGATAAGTTTATCGCGAATTTCCCATGAGAAAATTCCGGGATTTGCGCGGCAGTACTCCTCGATACGAGTCTCGATCTCTGGAGAGGCGACTTTTGGCTTCGAGCCCCCAATCACGCCTGGCCGAATGGAGCCCGTCTCCTGGTATCTATTGAGGATCTTCGACACACATCCGTGACTGACGCGCAGTTGGCGCGATATGACACACGGCCGGACACCCTCAGCAGCCATCTCAATTATCCTCAGGCGAACTTGGTTGGGCAGCGGGCGGCCGTTAATGAAGACTCCACCGAGCTGATTGACGCGTCCCTGCCCGTTGGACATATCTGCTGGAATGGACAAGAATGCAAACATTAGAATAAGAAAGAAGAGAAAGTCGTTCAAAAGGATTCCTGATGGCAAAATAGATAGCGCTACCTGTAACACATTTCCGCGCGCAGATTTATGGCGGTCGTAATCCGGCGGCGGAAATTATGTTACTCCCAGGTAAGCAACCAACTTTCTGTCGTATTGCATAGACAGTGAAACTAACCTTGGAGGGGAGGGTATCCATTGAAGAACGGCCTGTGCATTGCTGCTGCAAAGGCAGTGACTGTCATCGTATGTTGCACCGATCGGGTTAATCCAAAAACTGATTCTATCACTAAACGTCACTAGATGCTGACAATCGTTGAGTTCAAAATCACTTTAGCACTGATTGGGTTCGAATGTTTTTTATTTGTTTGTTTAAAGATAAACACTAGAATGTTTCAAACACACGTCACGTCGTCACAGACTTTAACGACCGAATACGTCCTTTCCGAAGCGAAGCACTTTCCTGACTGATTCACTGGCTGATCTTTCGTCCAGATCTCGATTCTGTGCGAAGTTTTTTCCAGTCGGTTGTTTTTCTTTCGGAGATACTTTCGTCAAGATGTCGACCATTACCGACAAGAGGTAGGTGGACGGAATCCAACCAATGGCAGTGGTTCGTTGGAAGGCATCTCTTTCATACTCGGTGTTTTGCCGCTGGCATGAAATACTCGTTTTCGTTTCGTTCGTCGTTTCTAAGATACACTTGCTTGTGGTTTAGATATAATATTGGAACCGCCTTCCCGGGAATTTGTTTGCGTATCGCGCCTTTTTATTGTTGGTTGTTTTTGTTATGGTGGTGTTTGCTTAGGCTGATGAGCGAAACTATGGTGTACGGTATATGACGTGCTAATTTGTTTGAATGTGAGATTTTATTGCCACCGTTTTTATTTTACTAATAGCTGTGATAATTAAGTCATTTCTGTAAAATTGACGGGCAAATCGCAATCCGTTTTGGATCATACGCAATTTTAGGAGGACCTAGGCACATAATTATTATATAATGTTTGATTTGGAAGTTGGCTTAGACAGGGTTGTTTACGTTTATCGAACTGTTAGGTAATTAAATATTTAATGGTTTTTGCGTAGGTATCAATGCAGTTTTTTTATTGACAAAGTTTAGGGATAAATCGTAGGCACTTAGAATCACTTGGTACAAAAATAAAATGTGGTGCTTGAGCAAATTGAGGATAGGTAGCTTTCAATGCTGGCATCTTTCTTAGGCAGGCAGTTCCTTTATAACTTAATAAACAAATTTCATACATTGTACACTTACTTCCCTTGGACGCTCGTTCCCTTGATTAACCGCGGACACGAAGACCAGTAGAACTTTTTTTTTTTAATTGTAGGTAGGATCTTTAAATGGAAAAAATCGCTCGCAACTCGTGAACTTTATCACAGCATTCGAATAAATAGATCTACGTTTTATCTACGGTTCCTTACTGCATCTTTGCAATAGAGTTTTTATAGGTAGTTATTGGCAACGTCAGTGCCAAAAATGCTTACCGGGATACCTATAGGACTTACCTTGTTAATCGTTTAAAACTTTATATAATAAAGTGCAAAATACTAAAAGGAATCATTAACCTATAGCGCTATTAATAAAAACAAAAACTCAAACAAAAAGTATTTATTAATAGGAAGGATTTATACCAATTCGTTCAGTTTCTAACTCAGTTTAGACGCTGTTTTGTTTTTATTTAAAAAAACGCTACTAGTGTTTCTTTAAAATATTTAAAAAAGCTGAGGAGTTAAAACTGTAAGAATTGGACCTACAATTAAAATCCAAACTGCCCGGTCTAACCCAATCTATACAAAAACACGTTTAAAAGCTTGAAACTGATCTTGCCTGTCCTATAAATTTCATTTAACCTATATTAACATATTTAGAGTGCAATACCACCTACGTTTTACAGAAAGGTCAATGTGACATATTTTCCAATAATTCAAATTCGGATTGGTCTCCAACTTGCAGTCCTCCCTCGTTCTCCCTTTAGGGTGCGTTGGTTGGTCAAACCCATCGGCAATCGCGATGGGCTGCAAAAGAACCCTTACAGATATACAAGATTGCTCTAGGGAACTGTTTGATGTGTTGTACCTTCTTTATTTATGAATTTTTATATATATCTAGTGGAGCCCTTACAGCTTTGCTTGGCGTTATTTAGTTATAAACATTTTTCTTCTGTAGAAATCAAGGAGTTTGTCCAAATCACGTTTTTCGTTGTAAAAACCATCAAAAAGTTTGTGTTTTTCCGGAATTTTCAATTTTTCCATTCGAAAAGCCATTTCGGAACAATTTCACACAAAATTCCATTCAAAAAATCAATTTTCGTTTTTTACAATTTCCTGACATTTCCGGAGGGTTTTACCAAAATTTTCAAATAAACAAATTTGAGCCAAATCGGCCCAACCGTTCTAAATATATGAATTAATATACCCTTTTCACACCATTTTTATGTAAACTCGTAGAAGATAAATAGTATTTTAAATGTTTGAATAAGTTAAGCAAACCCATAGCGACCTAAAAGACTTATAACCCAAGGCTATACTTTTGAGCGACTACTAGAACCTATATGCCCTCTCCCTGCTTTTTTGTTTTGTGTTTTTTTTTCTGGTTTTAGCCCAAAAAATTAGGGCGCTTCTGACTAGTTTATTACTCTATTGAGTGAACTTTGGCTATTTCCTTGAGCGGACAAAAATGTACGCCTTCCTCGTGGGTCGCCGAAGAAAGACCTTTTGGCTGAAACTATTTTGCAAATACGAATTTTCTACTGTTAGCAAAGTTAGACTTACCTTTGCACTTTAAAAACATTGAAGCTTTTTGATAATGATATATTAAAAAAAAAAAGATTTATAAATCATAATCATAAAAAATTCATTACCCTGTTATACGTAGGTAATAGATTCCGTACGTACAGTGTTTTAAGCAATTTGTCTCATTCTTTTGTAATTACTTTTCTGTCAATGTCAAAATGTTTAAATAAAAAACGGGGAGATCGAGGTTAACTTGAATGGAGACTGGTTGCTTTCTTTTGTATGCTCGATTTTCTAGCTAATACCAAACATAAAATTTGGTCCTTCGAGCCGGATCAGATTATTAAATTAGTCGAAAGGTTAAACGTTCTAAAATCTAAGTTCCGTAGTAAAGGGCAGCATAACTCGAATTGCAAATTTCGTATCTTCGTATTGCTGGAAAAACTGGAAGATCGCGAAACTTTCATAGATACAGCGACTTTGCAGAAACCAAATACTTCAAGTTGAAGGTGAAACTATTGGCTAGGATTAAAAAGCTTGTCGTTGGAGACAGATGATTTAAATAGAAGTCTCAAGCAATTGGCGGATCTACATACAGAACTAATGAGGAAGATGTGAATAAACTCACCACATGTGGATCAGAAGCTGCCAAATATTTTCATTAAAACAGGGGGCCTCAGTGATTGGATCGCATTTCACGATCTATTTGTAATTAGCGTTCGTAATAACCCTTATTTGACATCATAACAAACATTTCTTTAGATATTTGAAATTTATAAAATTTTTGTGAAATTCAGTGAAAAGCGAAAAGCAGTGAATTACATTCGGCCCTAGCGAGGTATTTGTTGGAACGGAAAATTCTCCGCTTGTAAATATTTCGGAGAAATTTTGTTTCGAAGTATTCTTCCGAACATTCGGAGCATTGTTTCGATACAATAGGTTCGTTTGTGTACTTTAAGCATAGAAAAATGAAAAATGTCAAATCTCAAAAATCGAGAGAGAATTCTCTCAATTTCAAGAGAAGTACCTGACCGGTTTTCTTACAAAAAGTTTAAGAAATGTCATTTTGACATTTTAATTTGGCTCTGAGGTACATTGTTTACAACTTCCTCTTTAAATCATTGAATTTTTTAAAAGCGTAATATCTATTAAACTTACAATTTTGAGTGCACTACTATGTTCTAGGAGAACATTCAACTATAAATTCTTCCTCCGACATCGTTGAAGACGAAAATAAATAGAGCTTATTCACTTATTTCTCAGTTTTCATATTTTCATTTTTCAGAAAACCGAAATTCGGCGAGTAGAAAATTACGAAAAAATCAAAAGAGGGGAAATGGATTTCTCTCTCATTTTTTTAAATTTTCTTAGTATGTGTACATGGTCGCATTCGCACAGAAGTGCAAAGTACTTATTCAAATCTACGAAAATCGGAAAAGTGTTAGAAAAAAAAAGAAAATCTCGAAAATATCTGAAGATTTTTGGAGTGCAAAATTCTGTTCGTATATTTCTGGCCCGTTTTAAATAGTTAATCGTTTGATCCATAAGAAGACATGAACCGCGTGTATTCAAATACCTTCGACAATGATTGAGGAATTAAGACCTTAACGGGGCGAAACTATAGCTGCGGTTTAAGACTTTGAGAAAGGCAAGTTGCGCCATAGCTCAAGATTTATATTCTAAGCCGTCCTACGTTCTTCGGATGATACGATTTGTTGCAGCTTTTGATGTAAACGTCTTCGGTGTACTACTTTCCATTCTCGTTGTTACTCTTACGTCCAATAACGAATAACAATTGATCGTGAAATAACATCATTCCATATTAACTTTTAGACAACATTACACAAAATCTCAAGTCGAGAAGTATTTTCTTCATTCACCCACACTGAAGGTCACCCTTAATGGTAACGACTTGTTTATGTCGAAAAAAGGTACTACCGGCCAAGGTCACACATCCAGCGACGTACACTGTTGACAACCCCCTACCAGGTTTAAATCGTTTTTGTTCTTCAAATATCTCCATCCCGCACGTACCAAAGGGAGAATGACTTCTTTACTTGTGCTCTATGTGGCCGGACAGTAGGCATAAACGGAGACTTTTGGCAATTTTGCGGGTTCGCTTGTATTGTCCCATGGAAGACTCCAACTAATGTGACCTTCATCGATTCGATAAATTAGTAACAGCCTTCCGTGGAAGAGTTAATCGACTGTCTCAGAGTGGTTGGCAGCAGGCACCAACTGTGTTTTATATTGTTGTGTGATATCTGTCACTCTAATGCCTTACGAATATGAATATACGAATATCCATTGAATACTGAATAGCCGATTCAATGCGGTGATACCTTGGTTCAGATGGTGAATGATTAATAATTGCGGCGGTCAGGTAGTAGAAAATTAGAAAACCACCAACCGCTTTGTTCACAATCTATACGCTCTGCACACCATATGATGCGGAGGGCTATAGGCCGACAAAAGGATATAAATAATACAACAATTGGGCCGCGTGTGGTACCCCACACCTCCTCCACGCTGAAGTGGATATCGCGTGAATTTGATTAATGATAAAATTTCATGGAACAACTGTCCGATACAGCAATTAATTAAGTCCCCATCTCACTCTCCCGTAACGCCACAGCCACCAGCCATCAGCAGTTCATATATACCTTTGTATGTATGAAACTGATGATGGTGATGGTGTTGGCGATATGTGCAAGATGCATAACACTGCCAGTGGTCATACTATCTGTGCATGCCAATCAAGTTGGACATTATACGATGAGAGAATCACCGGTTGATCGATATCGGTATCAATTTGATTACAATGGTTGTGCAGTGTTCACTTGTTCTATTGTTGGCAGGCTTGCAAGGAAAATATTGAAATTAGTTGAATCAGTGCGACGGAGCGTACGCGATGTCAGTTCGGATGTGAATTATTGTTTATGACTGTAAATTGAATTCATTTCGAAATGAACACATTCATGGGTTGGGATAGAGGGTGTTTTTTTTAGAGCTATCGAACTTTGAAATGGAATAAAACAGAGATGATTTTTTTTAAATTGACATGAAGTTTACTTTATTCGAAAGATAATCTTCTGGGATTATAATTTAATCTAGGCTCGCCCGTGGTCGAAATTCGACCAATTTTGTCTGTAGAAAAAGTACCTAACGAAAGCCAACTTTTTTTTTTTTACATAATTTATTTATTATTTATTTTAATTTATTTATATGTTAAATCTTAATTCATATACCTTTCCGCTATGAAAAAAAATAGAAAAGGGCAAAACATGAATGTTCGTTTCTATAGTAACACCTCGCAGATAACTCTGCAATGCCCTTAAATAAGATTCCAACAGATTCTAATCTAAGATGATTAAATTCGTTACTATGGAAACATGACGGCGACAAATGCTTTCGATTAACTGCTAAGCATTTTGTTTGGAAAATTCTTAACTTCATTTTACCAGTCTTAATGGCGACAAATACCTACGATTTTTTGTTTCTGCACATCTATGGCACAGTACCTTTCTAATGATATAAGTTTCATTCTCCTCATTTCATGATAAATACTTAAAAAGTGTACGGAAACTTTTGAAGTTTACGTATTAATATAATGATATTATTTCTGGCATATGACCGCCACGGCTGGCTGGGACGTAGTCTAATTTAGAGGTCCAATTTTCGATGAATTTTTCCAACGTTTGTCTACATTAACGCGGCGAATGTTGTCCTCCAAGTGGTCAATCGTTTCGGGCTTATCGGCGTGGACTAGCGACTTCACATATCCCCACAGAAAATAGCCAATTCACGGGACTGCAACGTGAAACTATGGGGGTACCAAACGCTTTCTTCAATGACTTAATTGTGGTACGAGCTATGTCTTGTTGAAGCTGTGTCTTGTTGGATCTGTGTCTTGTTGAAACCACAGCTCCTGCATATCATGGTTATTCAATTGATGAACGAAAAGTCAGTAATCATGGCTCTACAGCAGTCGCTATGGCGGATAGACTGATTCGGGTCTTCCTCTACGCTACGCTCTATGGCAGCAATGACTTCTTCTGTACGCAGTACGTACTGTATACGATCGACGCGACGTCTCTGTGGATGCGTATTATCATTTAGAGTAAACGTGGTGCGAAAACGTTCCATAATTAATCGAATTAATTGCTCTGATGGACGATTATTGACGATGATGATCGTAAAGTGCACGTAATGAGCGATACGTATTTCGAACAGAACCACGATTTTCAAAATAAATTTGCACGATTTTGAAGCGTTGTTCAAGCGTCAGTCTTTTCATGTTGAAACGCCAAACCAAACTAAAAATAAATCACTTGACAGCTGACAAAATGGGCGCCAGATAAAATAGCATTGCCAACTTAAATTTCTATACCTCTAAAAAAAACACCCTTTACATCAGTGGCATAAGACCATCAGGGCATAAGACCATCAGGGCATAAGACCACCATTGGCCGTGGCCAAAAGACTGTTTCTTGAAAAAATAAGGAAAAGGGCAGACAAAAGATGGTTACACATATAGAAGGGCATAGGGTCTCAAAGGCCCTGTGGCCAAAGTTAGATAGGAAAAATCTCTAGAATTGATAAATCTAAGTAAATCAAAGTTACGACTGACAATAGGAATACAATCGGGGCATTGTCAGGAGATTCGGTTTAATAAATACGGATGCATGTAGGTATTGTGAGGACTTACATGTCGCAGAGGATGTTACTCATATTCTCTGCGAATGTCAGGCTATAGTTTGGAAGAGAAGGAAATACCTTGGAAGGTACTTCTTCGAAAACTTTGAGGAAGTTGGTTTCGCAAAACACAAGTGAAACCATCTTTAAGTGCTTGGGAGAATTGGTTTAGGTCCTTGTGATGAACTTCCATTCTACTCAACCTAACCTAACCTAACTTACATCAGTTTCAGTTTCTGTTTGCAGTCACTTTCATAAATTTGATTTTGATTTTTATTTTATTGCAAGATTTTTGCCGACCTCCCTTTTTAAACAAAAACTTTGGTTGGAATTGAAGGTTTTCCGAATTACAGGACTAGTTCAGTTAAAGGCGACAAGTGTTTGAATATTTAAGGTACGAACAGTCGATTATTCTCCGCAAATATTGCAATGGAAGGACACTTATCTTTTGTCAAGTAGTAAACCGCATACCTCAGTAACAATTCTTTGTGTGACTTCATTATTAAGGAATATAAAAAATAAATAAATAGTTGAAGCAACAGCTCCGTAATGGACATGGACACAAGGCTCAGCTTCTCACTTTTGGGACAGCTGAATAATGGATCTACAATTTTATGACGGGTCAAAACGGCTTATTGAGAAGCCCTTTTATGGCAGTTATACTCTCGGATGTTTGATGTCATATGTTCGTATGGAGATGTAATTCGGGGTTTTCCGAGGTTTTCCCCTCGCTTAGTGGTCCAACACATTAGCCACATGCATGTACCTGGTGCTTTAAGCAGATCTTCACTTGATAGAGCTCCGCTTTCACTTAAGGTGAGTCTTTCAACATCTGTAAACCTCCGTGTTGGAATCACGGCTTTTCGGATCGTTCGGAGCTCTAAGTACACACATTAGGAGACCAATCTGAATGGAGACTTGTTTCATTCTTCATTTAGAGCTTGATCCAGAGTGGTCTGCATGGGCTTTGAATAAATTGGCTGAGCAGCCTGAGGAAGACTGCGAACACAGCGTATTTTGAGAGCTGACCATATGATTGCTGAACACGAATGCGAATGTTGGTCCAGAAAAAGACAGTAAATTGTAAAAAGTTGCCCTGAGCGATGTAACTTTGAGTCAAAAAGTGTTAGCTGCGTCAGTCATGTGTCAGTAAAGGTTTTAGTCAATTTCGTTGACCCACTGTAATATCTAGTGCTTCCTAAAATTTTCTTTAAACCATATTTCCAACATTCTAGTGGCAAAGTTCCCACCGGTAACACCAGGCATGGCCTTTGCCGAAGTCTTGGCTATTTGACCGTCTTGACTTTATCTTTTACACACTTGCAAGTGTCTCTATTGAAAACGTATTAGTACATGCAAAAAATCAGCCTTCATAAGCGGGTTCGCTGACCTTGCAAACACAGCCCCAACATGAAATAAACACGTTTTTAAGGCGCCTCCGCAAAGCTTTCGACCCCGCATTCTCTCCAAAATATTAGCCACATCTCTTGAGCGAGGAAACACAAAACCAAGCGGAAGTCAGCTTGACGGTTTTATCGATCAATTCGCTGGCCATCAAAATTCCCACGAGACACAACATAACTAACTCTCACTATACCGCCTTTTGATTAATGATCCAGCGAACCTGAATTCGAGATGAATTCTTTAGCCATAGGTCTGACAAGTGTTCCCCGTTGCTCTTCAACTTACCGCACAACAACAAAAAAAGAAGATGTATCCAAGTCAAAACAAAACAAATCGATCCTGCCGCAGATGCCTTGATGTGCTCCGCCGCCGCCGGTTGCATTTCCTACCTTCTGTTTGTAGCTCTAGGTGCGCGCAGTCGGCACCTATAATGACTTGTGAAAGGTGGGTGTGGATTCAATTCATCGTGCGCCTTACACATCTATGATCCTCACCGCCAATCAGTGATAATGAATTTTCGTGAATTTGATTCAAATGCCATTCGCGAAATAACGATACCCCTAAGTTTGCCCACGAGTCACGTTCAACCCAGCGAAATTCATGTGAAACCAGGGCGAAGCATTCACACCACAGGTGGCGTGTAGCTCGTCGTAAATTTTTTTTAAATACCTCTAAGTAGCTAATTTTGTAACCTTAGCATGAAGCCTCATCTCAGCATCATGCAATCCAAGAGAGAGCTATTCGAAATGCAGTCTTATTGACTTTAGAAACGGACGTTCGCAGGATATTGAGATGTCCTTTTTTTTGTGTACAAAATCAGAGTTCCGAAAATCAACTCCGTACAATTGGGATATTTTATTCGTTTATTGACCCCACAGGAGGTGCAGTCATAAATCTCCTCGTCGTTCTATTTTACGTCGTTGTCTGCTTTTCTTCTCGTCCTTATGTCAAATAATCTTTGTTGCGAGCGTTGCTGTTAATATCTTATTTCTACTCATGATGAAGTGTCCTTTTTCCGCGTGCAGAGGACACATACTCGAGTGTGATAGTCGGTAGGAAAAGCCAGTGAAAAGCGAATGAATGATGTCGTAGCGTTTTGTTCGTCCTCTCCTGTGCGATGACATATAGGATGTATGGAGGGTGTGTGTTTTTTGTGAAAGATGTGTGTTTTGTGTCAAAGTGTCAGAAATGCCCTAAATATTTTCATCGGTTGGGGGCGAGTGATTCGCTCTTTTATTTCATCCCAAATCGATTTTAGCCGCAGAGTAGTGATGCGATAGTATTGATGATTGCCGACAGTAGTGTGGTGTGGGGGAGTTCTTTTTTCCTTTTCAGTATTTTCACGATACATTTGTTAAGAGAGGAAATGTTTGTTTATGAAATAATTTAAGTTGAGTACGATGCAAATCACTTGCAACTAAACTAGGAGAAAAGACTTTTGACTGTACTGAACGGTACTGAACACTTTTATTTTTTAGGTAATGGCAGTTGTCTTCAAAACAGACTTTCATTCGTATACCTCTTGACAGAAACTTCTTTTCGATGGAAAATTCATCCAGAAGAAATCCTCTGACCGCGCTCGTAACTCGTTACTTTGCTTACTCGTTACTTTTCTTCTTTTATGTTTGAAGAGAACGTGTATATGACTTTTGAGCGATTTTAATGGATTCATGTCGATAAACTCTTCGAAACAGGAGGGACACATAATACCCCCGTGTTTCGTCATTAACATTTGAATAAAAATTTGCTTAAAATAATTTGTTTTCTACTTGTAGGTAGGTCATCTATATAAAAAAATCTCGTACTTATTTTTGTATAAATGCTTATCTCCAAGAACTACAAACTGGTTGAGTTCAAATTTTCAGGAAACTTTCGAGAGGGATTTTGCGAAGTTTGATCCAAACCGGTTCAGCAGTTTGTCCTTAACTGCATTTACAACATCTTTTTCTGTTTGTTGTCGATATAAATAAATCGCAGTTGCACAAAGTCAGAAAAATACAAAATAAGGAAAGTAACGAGTAACTAGTAGTTCGGCCTGAAGCAGACCAGAGGAGTTTCCCAGATGAAAAAAAGTTAAAAGGATATAAGGAGAAAAAAGCCAAAGTTTTTCTGTTACAAAATATACGGATATATAAAAAAAGATTGACATTTAATAAAACATTTACAGATACAATACTAAAATCATTTTTATTTAATACACTTTATGAATTGTTACTGCATTTTCAAATGATTGCTTTCCTTAGTACAAATAAGGGAAGGGAAGTGGCTCAAAGTGTACAAACTTATTTGTGAGTTGTTAGACGGTAATAAAAGTAAGTTAAATGCCGGAAAGTTCTTTGAGCTCTCTAGAGCCTAGAGCGGAACAACTCGTTACTTTATTATTTTGATCACTTCACTGAATTTGTGAAGTAAGTTAAATGCCGGAAAATTCTACTCGTTACTCGTTATTTTGCTTACTTCTTTTTGATGTGAACGTGTATCGATTTTGTGCGCTTAAGATCGATTGCGTTCGATTCAAAATAAGTACGCGAATGCAGATTATATTTAAAAAATGCAATAACTTTATAATGTAGTAAAACTCTTGCTTTTTCGTAGAGTTATTCAGCAGCTTCATTCAGCAAAAAAAATAAATTGGAGTAAAATTTTTTTGTATTATCAAGGAAACTCGTATGGCAAAGTTGGTAATTTCGAACTGATTTTATATTTTTCTATTTAATTAAATATAGCAAAATATGTCATGACATTTACCACTCACAAACGGCTGGCAAAAGAGAAAATGAGAAAGGTTCTCAATTTATGTCGTCGGATTTAGTATAAATTTGTAGGTCCCTTTCAATTGTTTCAAATATGTATAAAAACTTGCACAAAATGAATGATAGTGAGAACCTGGGCCCAGGGTCTTTTATGGACACATTGTCCGGCTGTTATTTTTTTACATTCCACACTGTTTTATCCCTTGTAACCTGCTGCTACTCCGGTTTGGCTGAAATCATATTAATACGTAAACATCAAAAGTTTCCGTACACTTTTTAAGTATTTATCATGAAATGAGGAGAATGAAACTTATAACATTCGAAAGGTACTGTGCCATAGATGTGCACAAACAAGAAATCGTAGGTATATGTCGCCATTAAGTCTGGCATTTTGTTGCCATTCAATTTGTCGCCGTCATGTCTCCGTAGTAACGAATTTAATCATCTTAGATTAGAACCGTTGGAAAGCCTCTATCTTTTAAATAATTTCATATGTTAACCTTATTGTTGTCATTAATTTCCCATGTTTTGCCCTTTTTACATTTTTTTTTTCATAACAGAAAGATATATGAATTAAGATTTAGCATATAAATAAATTAAAATAAATAATAAATAAATTATGTAAAAAACAAGTTGGCTTTCTTTACTTTATCTACAGACAAAATTGGTCGAATTTCGAACACGGGCGGTACTAGTACGAAATATTCCGCTTTATGGCGCAGAGTATATGCTAAGCGATAAGCAGAAAAAAATTGAATCTGATACTGGACTCTATTAGAAAAACTAAATATTTTTAATTCTCTGTGCTTGAAAGGATTAATAAAGCAACGGGGGACCGTTTTTTACTGCACCGATTATATTGAAAAAGTCTGTGGGCAAATAAGAAATATATTTTTTTAAATTAAATAACAAAACAAAAACAATACGATGTACAATTTAAATAGAAACTGAATTAATAATTATAATTGTGCGTTATTATTATAAGCATTGCCAATTTATTTCTCCGAGTGATGAAATAATCAAATCGCTAATTTACCATGACCAACATAACCAAAAATTTACATAAATAAATTTGTATGTGCAAATTTCTCCTGCGGCTAGGAAAATAATTCCCCCGCCCCTTATTTCTTCATTAAAATTAAAACACACACCTACCGACTAAATTTTTTAATTCGCGAAATCTAATTAAATTTTTAAAAAATGTTTCCTTTGTTTGCCAGAGGATGTAACCTCCTAAAGACATCTCCGATCTCCCCACCGCAAACATGCATTTCTTTTTCATACTATCTCAAAATTTACACACCCCCGCCCCACCCCATCAACTCACATTCCATTCGAGGAATCGGCAAACATAAAAAACGCTTTTCACCGCCATAAAAGCAGAAAGCATTTGGTAATAAAAATCCACCGCAACAAATTCCCCAATGACAATACACGAAAAAAAAAATTAGATAGTCCGCCGCGAGGAGATAAGGCCGTAGGGCGCTGGATGGAGTACAAGTCCAAGCACCTGTAAAAATTTTGCAAACTACTAAAATGTTTTTTTCCCCGAAATTTAGGAGGGAATATTTGCGCAAGGTACCTACCGAAATTTCAGCCACAGAGGTCATTCGCTGGGAGCAGACCAATTTTCTGCTTTTACGCTCAACTTTTGGCTTCGGGGAGTTGTTTCATTCGTCGGAGATATTTATTAAAATATTTTTCGCTCGGAATGATTAATTTTGGTGTCATAACTTACACATCACTGGCTGCGCTTGGGAATTTGTTTAGAAAAAATATTTTTAAGTAGATACACGCTCTGAAGGGGGATGGGGAGGGCGATAAAGCGCGAGCGAGTGTTACACGTCTGGTGCATCTGTGTGTCATCTTTTTGGGCAATTTCACGCAAACTGACAGAATCATCGTCACTGTCGGCCCGCCTTATGTCATTTGGAGCGAAATTGAGTACTTGGCAATTAGGCATGGTGACGGTGGCGGTATAGTGTGACGACGGCGCTGGTGTGTGAATTAATTGAGGGTGAAGTGATGAATGGACTTTTTATTTCCTCCCTTCTTAAGGCGAAAGTGTGAACGCAGAGTTGTCGCTTCTAGGAACTTAAACCTCGAGGGTGGGCTTGTTGGGCAAGTACTATACTCGCTTACATAATTACTAACAAACGAGAGTGGAACACTTTTTCGCCCGCTAATTATTGCGTCATTAATTTTTGAGTATCGCTTTAGTAGCGACAAGAAAAAAACCACCACCACCACAACCCGCGAATGAAGTCCATTAATGGCTTCCACGAAAAACAAGTTGTTCCTCGCGCACCGCAGCGCTGTCGATGGTGCGAACTCTTGTTTCCACTGGCGAGGTGTGAAAAGGGATTTCATTTCTGCGAAATCTCGAAAATAACCACAAAATGAAAAAGTACTTACCATTTGCAGCACTTGCGTCTCGGAGTAGCTCGGCGGCAAGATGGTAGCCTCAAATTGCCACTTGATTTGCGCCAATCAACCCCAACGAGAGAGTGGCTGAGGACGGGATTTCCCGAGCCAATTTCACAGGAAATTGAGATGAAGAATAAACAGGAATTCATTACTTTCGGCTTTGGTCCTTGTAGGCTGGGGGATCCGGTCTCGGATCTCGGGGATGGGAATTTATTTCAAGGAGCAAAACATTGAAGAGGAGTAAGTTTATGAGATGCTCGTAAACTTTCTTCGACTGGGTGCTCTGGGGGCGCAAAGAGGCCATTGTTTATTCATTAATTGCAAAGAACGATATACACTTTCGGAATAATTGATCCATTTGTTTAATGTTTATTCAATTAGCACACTGCTAATGTCTACGTAAACAGATATGTATGGCGGTGGTTAGCTATTAGGTAAATTAATCTCGATTTGGTAATTGCCGTTGAAGAAGTTCAACAGAATGAGTGTGCGACCTCTAATTGGTAACACAAATAAATGCTGAATTGAAGAAGAGATGTATAAAGGTGGAAAAAAGGCGGGACTCAGGGAGGGTTAAGAAAAATGGCAATTTTGACAACTGAAAGGGGGATCTAGAAATCTAAAACAAACTAAATTTGTTCACTTTTGTAGATCTGGCTTAACGAAAATGATCTCCTTTTTTGATTGAGATACAATTTACCGATCACGATTTACAGAAGCTTCCTACAAAGTTATCTCCTTGAGATCTTGTACGCCATCGTCAATACGTTTGTTCTTTTGAACGTCGATCTAAGCAAATGAACAGGTCAGTGTAACTTATACCAACACCTCCTGAAGGTATGCAACAGTTAGTGATAAAGTTGTACAAAATATTGCTAATCATATTGCTAAACATTAAGACTCTGAAATAATTTTTTTTCAGTGTACGGAACTCATTTTTCTTTTATTCATGTTAAAGCTCATTCAATTTTATTGAATACTAGCGGACTAGTGCAAAATAGCAATATATAAAAAATCAAATTCAAATTCATTTAATTTTTATTGTAATGCTTTGTGATACACAATATTTCTGTTTTTTCCATTTTTGGTGATGGTTTTCCAACAGGCGACATATATAACAGCCCATGTGAGAAAACTGAATACTCTAAATTCACTCCACAAATTCTTAACATTTGCTCTTGCGCCCTATTAATAGTAAACGCAAAAGCAAGGCGAACAGGAAACTGAAGTCGTTCAAATTCAATTGGAATATCGGTATCGGATGGAATCATTTTGATGCGTATGGCATAAATACATCTTCGCCTTTAAATTTTCCAGTTAAAATAGTAGCTTCAATTACATAAGTCATTACTCTTTTAAGAAAAAGTCTAGTACCAATACACAAACGGGGTTAATTATTATTCCGAAGCATAATAATATTGACTCCAACTTTTACTCCTTTAACTTACAACCTTTACTCCAACTTTTACTTGGAGATTATGCGGAGGCAATCCTGGTAAATCCAACGATTCGGTGGTTTTCGAGATATAAGATACCTATTGATTATTTTTTCTGTATGGGCGGTGCCACGCCTCTTAGTCCAATTTTGACCAATCTTCACAGGAATGGCCCAGGAGCCAATACCTAAGATTGTGTGTAAAATTGAGCTCAATCTATTCATTGGCTTTCGAGATATACGATTTTGAATGTATTTCTTTGTTTGGGCGGTGCCACGCCCCATTGTCCCATTTTGACCAATCTTCACTTTTGACAAAGCAATACGACTATTTTCTTGATCTGTCTCTCTCTGGTCATCAGTGCGGTTAGCACGTGAGGTAGCTCTTCACACATTTGATTGACTGAGACGACCTAAGTCAGGTCGTCTTCTCCTCGGCATCGTAAATTGTAGTTAATCGAAATGAGAAAAGATCAACAATCTGTGATTCTTATATAATTTAAAATATTTTGTTTTATATTTGAAATGTCACTACTCGATTTCTATCCAGTTTATTTTTTTTTTCACAGTGCGTTTCCCATGAAAAACGAAATGTGTGCCTACAACGCCACCTGTTGAGAATTTTTCGACTTTTCTTTTTTTCTAAACCATCCCTGATGCAAGACGAACAAAACATAACAAAAATCATTCAAATCGGTTGAGCCGTTCTCGAGTTTTAGCGAGACTAACGAACAGCAATTCATTTTTTTTTTGAAAATAATGGAATTTAAATGCCCAACCCTGCTCGTTGAGGCATGTACGGCATCTTACCAAAAAGTTGATCATAACTGCTTGGAATTTTGGGACAGGAATAGCCGCAATTGTTTCTCGAATGGATTGCTTAAGTTTATTCAAATTTATTGGTTTTGCTTTTTAGACTTCCTTTTTGCAATAACCCCACAAGAAAAAGTCAGGCGCAGTAAGGTTAGGTGACCTGGGAAGCCAACGGAATGTGAAGTTCCGGGATATCAGCTTATTGTGAAATTTTCCTCGCAATTCTGTAATAACAGGCCGGGCTATGTGAGGAGTTGCACCGTCTTGCTGAAA
This sequence comes from Cheilosia pagana, assembly GCA_936431705.1. Lineage (NCBI taxonomy): Eukaryota > Metazoa > Arthropoda > Insecta > Diptera > Syrphidae > Cheilosia > Cheilosia pagana. The sequence goes on along the minus strand of OW386170.1, from coordinate 49,668,569 downwards.
CCACACAGAGTTGAAAGAAATTCTCATTCGGCGTAGTTCTGGATAGAAAAACTCTCTCAACATGCTCAAGCAACGGTCTCCAGTAATCGTAACGGTGTGACCGAAGAAGTAGGTCCCGACAATGCAGCGTGATGAAACTGCACACCGCCCTGTAACAAGAAGTGGATGCAATTCCGTCGCATGGAGTGTCTGTGGGTTGGAAGCACTCCATATTCGACAATTTTGTTTGTTTAAGTTGCCATTTAAATCGAAATGTCCCTCGTCAGACATAAAAAGACAGTTCAGCATGTTTAAGTCCTCTTCCACCATTTGAATCATCTTCTGGCAAAATTCCAAGCGAATTGGCAAGTCTGCTGCGTTCAGTTTTTCGGCCATTTAAATTCTATATGGGAATAAGTCCAAATCATTGTGCATAATTGACTGCAATGACTGCCTGCTTATACCCATTTGAGCAGATAAGCTTCTTGTCGAAACTCTTGGATTGTTTTGTATAGCAGCAGCTACAGCAGTCATTGTTTCCGCTGTCCAAACTGAAGGGTTTCGATGGTAAGGTATTTTTTCGGCTGACCCATGCTCGGCAAAATTGTTAACAAGTCTCATTGTGGTCCATCTGCTCGGAGGGTTGCCGCCAAACGTGCGCCTATACTCTCTTTGAACCGAAACTACGGACTCCAGTGCGTGCTAGCGGCGGACAATCGAAATTCTTATTTCAGTGTCCCAGTTATCAATTTTTGTTAAATCTAAGAATCAATCTGCAAAACAAAAAAAAAAAAATTAACCAGATGAATGAATTATTTTTATTATTATTATTAATGAATTAAATAGAGAAAAAGTTATTAAATTTTTTTTTGGTAGCGGCTTTCATCAGCCACCCTGTATGTCTCGCTCGATATTTGGATTTCGAGTACTATGACTCGACAGTGGACAGCCTACACGTTTGTTGGAAGACTTCGACGACTCGCCTAAGGGGCATTTCCAGTCTGACTCTGAGTCAGACATAACTTTGGGTTGGGAGAGCGCTTTAGGAAGAACGTCATAAGTTTGAGTCTGAGGGCAAGCCACGATAGGGAAATTTGAGAGAACTCACGCGCATTGTTCGAAACCCTATATATCCACACAAAACTGAATATAGTCGCTCCCATAAGAGGAGACAGGACATCAGTGGAGTCAGAATTCCATGTGCCTTTTAAATATTTAAGACTTATCCAGAAAATAAAACGTCCAACTCACAGAAAAGCTCTCTTAACGAAGGTAAAATCGCATTAAACTGGATATAATGTTGCAATTAACCAATTACCATGTGCCCAGGAACACATCCGAGCCAAAGTCGGCAGTCCTCCGCAGTATTGAAATCATTTCTAATAATGAGACTCCGTTGCAAACCACAAATGTGACTCTCCATCTTGTCTCGATTTCGAAAACAAAGAGCATCACAAAATCACAACTAAACTGAGCAAGGAACACTATGGGGTATAAGACTCTGTGAAATCCCAATTCGTATAACGAACATCGAAAAACGGCACTGCACTGTGTACACAAGGACATGGGCGGACTCACGCCGGGCGATAATGGTCTCTGATCTCTGTAGATGTTTGAAAACATTCTGGTTTGACTACTAGATGGGTTCCTCTCGGCATCCTACTTCAAGGATAAATCTCCGGCAAATTAGAAGATCTAAGCAGGGAACACACACAAAAAAAAGGAGACCTTCTTGGACATATTGTTGTCCGCTTTTGTGCTGTTCGCTCGAATACCATCCCTGATATTCCCTAATTGCCACCCACCGGGCATTGAAATGAAATCCTTTGCCAGACAGCCGATTTCGGGAGGAAGCTATCTTCCCCGTATAACAAACACACACTCGACCGGAATGGGAGCTAATGGATTTTCTATGCTTGGTGGGAGAAACTTTTGAATTCCCAAAAGTAGATAGTTGTGGTGCAGAGTTTGGCTTCTTTTTGGGAAGCACAAGCAGCCAAATTAAGATGTCCAGGTAATTTTATTGAAGATGTAGCGATTCGTTTGATTCATGAATTTTTGGGGCGCTAATGGTATCGCGTGGTAATGCACGCTTCGCGAAAGACAACAATCGGCCTAACTGCCAATAATTGACTCCTAACTACCACCAAATAAAGTGATAAATATTTTATTCCTTTACCACAGCCAATAAATCTCGCGAGCAAACACCGACTCCAAGTCAAACAGCATCCTTTTGGCGAAATGCATTCACTGTGCGAGCATGAAAACGGTTCCTCTTAGCGAGAAAGTGCAATTAAAGGCATCGGCTATTGTCGCTGCTATCAGTGACCGTGAAATCGGCATTGGGACGCGTCAAAGGGACCTTTTCGGGAACCTTTGCTCGAGAGAAAACGTATTTATGAGCCGATTTCCAGAATCCCAGGTACGGCTATCGTAAATTTTCGCTCACTTCGACGATGATGAACAATCAAAGATTTTATTGCTGTCGCAGCGCGCGATTTCCCTCGCAACAGAGAGATGCAGATCCTGTATAGGAACGACGACGAGTCCCGAATATTTCGCGCAATATCTGGAGATATTTGTTTTTTGTCTTTGAACAAGCTGTCACCACGGGGAACTACTGTACAACGGACCCAGCTTTCCAGAAGCTATCGGTTGGCAAATCTGAACATCCTTCTGGTCGTAAGTCGTGAGTTCCAAAAAGGGTCCATCTTTTTTATGAAAAATCGCAGCTATATTCTATTTACTTTTATAATATGGTCGCTGGGTGTTAAGGGTACCTTTGTTTTGACGAAAGACCCAATTCCTCTTGGTCACAAATTCGAAGTAGCCAAAAACACAGAAAAATGTCTGGGTTACTTAACTACTCTGGCCTTCATTTTTTACCATTACTTTACAGACCTTCGTTAAAACCTTTCAAAGCTTGAGTTCAACGTTTATCGCCTTGTAGGTACAAGAGATATACTCAAAATGCGTTCCATAAAACTCCTCAGTGAAATAGGCTTGTTTTCTGAAACTATCAAACTCATAAAGATTTAAGTTTTACATACAACCTTGGTTGGCACAAGTTTATAAGGCATAAACCTCCATATAAGCTATGACAAGTGGCTCCATCTTGCTGAAACCACATTTCATGGCGATTTTTCTCCGTAAGTCGTGTAAAAGCAACAGTGGCGTGCAGTGAACGTTGTTTTTAAGGTTTTTAGAAGCTCACTTACGGAAACCCGTCTCTGAATACGATCTACTAAGTGGCGAATTTTGTATTCAGAGGAAGCAACTCTATCATTAAAATGGCTTCTAAAAAGGTTCGTTGCATCATGACAATCAATGGTAGTTTTTAAAAGAGAGCTGTTTCAAATTCGTGAGTTGCAAAATGTTGCATGATGAATTTTATCGAAATCGTTAAACAGTTCTAAAAAAAAAGAAGAAAATTATGAACAATCAAATGTTATGCTTTTTAACTACAGGCCTGACTTTTGGGCCACCCTGCATTTACAAGACTATATAATTTTCCTGCTTTAAACGCGCTTAACCGATTTGACTTTGTACTTTATTTGGAAGTGCCTCTTTATGTTAACTCATAGTGGGCTTCTTATTTTTAACCCCTTGGACTGTCAATGGTCCAGTAGGTTTGGTTAGGTTGAAGTGGCTGTCGGATAGCCGACACACTTAGATCATTATAAGGTCCCTTGTGATACCTACCACATGAATTCACGTGTTTACTCTTCCTACTCGTGGAACCAGTTGGAACGATCTGATGAACGTTTAGATCCAGCTTTGGCCAGATCTGCTTTGTCGCTAGACAAGTCGATCCGGTTGTCCATCTAATATTTTTACTTTCGATAGCATCCAGCTTTATTATGAATTTACAAGTAGCGATTGGAATACCTACAGAATCCTTAGAAGCAAAGGTAGTTTAGTTCCGTGTTTGGCGAGTCCATCAGCCTTGCAGTTACCTGTGATGTCTCTACGTCCCAGCACCCAACAGAGGTGAATATTGAACTGCTCAGCCATCTCTCTGAGAGACGAACGACAGTCTTGGGCTGTTATAGAATTTGTAGGGAATAAATCCAGGCACTGGATAGCCACTTGACTATCCGAGAAGACACGGATAAGACTTCTTTTATCTTTTACAGTGATCAGGAAGACGTAAGGAGAGACTAAGATTAAGTCTGTCGGAGAAGACACCGCCACCAACACTCCACAGTTTTCGAGCCATCTGCTCCATTCTCTAGGAATGATTCATCCTCCCAAAATGATCTAGTAAATGATCCAGTAACTTCGAGCTAAACCCCTATAAAAATGATTGGAATTAACTTTGAGCCTTTTACAAAATTATCTTACCTCAAAAAATTGCAGTTTGGCATCGATTACGAAAGATTGGGTACATTTCATCTTTGGCCAATTAAATAAAAAAATTATAAGGATGGCTTTTGAGCGATATACGAGCGCAATATGATTGCCGTTTCGAACTGATCGTGCTCTGCCAGGACGTGGAAAATCACTGACTGTCACAAGTCACAACCCTTAAAAAATTACCTCATTCTCTGTTTATTAAAAAAAAATTAAATATTTGCAAGTATTTTAGACAGAGTGCCATTTTACATTATTTCAAGTTCAAGTTTGGGAAACTTAAAAAATGTTTCTTTCTTATACAAAATTTGAATCCATCCTTGTTCCAAAAAAAAAAACTGGGAGTGAATTTATTTATTGGTTTATTTTAAATTTAGTGAAATTAAATTCAGTTAAATTCTTTCACCTTCTCAGTGAGGTTAGAGCGCAAGTAAGTACAAAAAAGAATACAAAAAAAACGTCTGTCAAAGTGACAGCTCGCATATTTGACAGCAGGAAAAATTGGGAAAAGAACTTTAATAGGGCAAATTAAAACCTGTTTGCCCATGAGTAAAATCTAGACAGTCTTAATAAAATATCGACTGCTGTCTCAAGATCGTTCTGACTGACTTCAGATGTTTGATGTTTGAATGACTGGTTCACCCCGAACTGCAGCAAAATCACAGTCAACAATAAAAGTGAGTTCTATATATGGATCTAGGAAGAAAATTTAAGGAAATAGCCTAGGAGTGCGTGAGCTTACAAAACTCGTATATGTATCAATCTATATACAAAGTTTGAGAAACAGCTTCGTATTCTGGTCTTCAAAGTTTGTCTAGAAGTGTCTTTCTATTTTAGCTTCATTTGTGGAGCTCATTTCAGCCTGTATCACCTTAGTTCCTTCAGAAAATATAAGAATTTATCATTTTCTGAAAGAGGACACATTAATTTGTTGGTCAATCACAGCACACACAGTAGCAGTACCCAATGAAAAGTAAGACACGTTCTTCTTTAGGTGCTGACAGGCAGGATTGTGTGTAAGCAATATAATCCCTGAGCTAGTAGGCAATAAGAGTGAGCGCCCACTTTTTTAAAATCGAACAAGCATTCTACGGACCGATACCATTCAATAACAATCCAGCATTCATCGGCCTTCCTACCTTGTACCTAATTCAATTAAAAAAGCTACCTCTCAAATACCTAAAAAAAAGGCCTCTAAAAAACACCACCATATGTTTCGCTTACCTTTGAAATACCTACCACCCCGAATCACACTTTGCAAAATCAAACAGCACCTCGGCATGTGCTGATGTTTGCCAATAACGAATCTCCAATTCCCCGGTAAATACCTCACTCCCTCCGCACACACATAGCCACACTTGAAACAAAGAGCGGATTAACTTTTCAAAATACCGTCATAAAACAGCAAATCCCTAAAATTTGCACAGTAGCTGCTACCGATGAGCCCAAATATTTTGCATCCTTGTCCGCCAGATTAAATCCATTAACCAGGATAATCTCATTCAAAAGGACGAATCATGAAATTTTTATTGATCAACATTTGTAAACGACACTCGTTCCAGTAGCGCACTAAAATCGCATTTATCCGCAGGTAAAAGGATTCCCAATCCCCGGCTGACCGGTCCCGCCTTCGGACTTTACGCGTTGCACCTCTTTTTTCTCCCAACTTAATCGACGGATTACTATGTGTTTATGGGATGTTTTGTTTGCTCGACAATTCTCGCGAATGCTATTCTGGGCGAAATTTAAATTCTTCATGGTACGGACGACGGTTGGCCGCAGAAATTATTCCGCAGCAATCCATGTCCATTGTTCATTGGCGTGCAGTGCGGCTTGCATTGGTGTTTCAAAAAATCACACCCGCTGCACCAGCGTGGATGTGGTTAACCAAAACCAAGTGGGTGAGTAAAATTCGCATTTCATTGCGGGAGCGAGTGTCCCGCTGTCGATAGAGGACAACAGAATGAACTGGAAAACTACTTTTAAGGATATCACTTGAATTGAGTTGGGTATAGGCCGTTGCCGTCTGCTTCAGGTGTGACAATGCTAATCCGCCCATTTTGTCGCTTTTTAACAGAGGCCTGTGACTTTTTGGGAATATCCCCACACCGAACGGGCCAACGGGAAAGGCAATAAAACTCAAAGTAAGCGTATGAACTTTGTCTGCAGATGGTGCTGACTGCTAGAAATAAAAAAAAGCTCAGTTGATGAGGGAAGAACAGACCATAAATAAGGATTAGGCAATTGAGTGCTTCGGGTGAAAAATTGCGGCTAGCCAGTTTTATGAAAAGAAGCTTACGCTGTTGGACGATGACGTCTTTTGTTGCCGAACATCCTCAGATGTGCCAAATGCCAATACTTAGAGTTGGTTAAAGGGGATGTGTTCGTAGCTGTTATAATTTTTATTCAGCTTAAGAGGTAGGTACCTATTTCTGTGATGGCAATCTTGAAGGTTGCACAACTGCGATTGAAAGGAGTAGAAATGGGATTACTTATAAAATCAAATAAGGACGAAGCGGCATTTGATTTTGAGAGTGTGTACTGTGTCCTAATCAGGTGTGCGATCGGACAATTGCGAATTACCACGATGCAGCATTTAGTTCAAAATTTTCAGGATGAACCTGATAGGAGCACGAAAGCTGGCGGTCTCTTTACAACTTGAGTTTTCTGTGGTCCATAACGCTTAGATAGATAGATTATAAGACGGGACACTAGCACAGCGTTCTCTCTGAAAGGAGCCTACTGTACCTTCACTGATGAATGCCTAGAGCCATCTTTTTACTTCGAAAGCAGTCGGGAAGACGAGTATCTTCTCAGTCTCAGAGTGTATGTCAGCAAGATTAACTGAATCAATGATGTCCTCGACGAAAGACGTTTTTTCTGAGACGAAAGATAGCCGGGCATTCCACGAGTATGTGAAGATAGGATTCGTCACTCTCAAGACAAAGTCTGCATGTAGAGTCCGGGGGTACTCCATTCCGGTGAAGGTGGTTTTTCATGAGGCACTGGGCACTAATTATTCCTGTTATTCTCAGGTTTTCTGGGGAAGAATTTGTGAAAACAGTGTCTAATGCAGTTGTTCCCAGGTGATTTAAGTTAGACTTTATGGGATTCGATACGAGATAAGCTCTTGATGTAGTTCCTTCAATGTTTTTTGCTGATATTGTTGCACCTGTGCCCTTGTGACCTATAGAATACAGTGGTGAGTGACTAGGTTTTTCTTATTTCGTATATGGCTACGTATATTTCCAAGACTTAATTTACTTTAACTTTTGGTGGCGCTTACAGTCCGGGGTGGACCACGGCCACAACTAACAAGCCCATCCAGCCAGCTCGGTCCCTCGCTAGCTGCCTCCAGTTACGCACACCAAGTTGGTTGAGGTCGTACTCCAATTGTGTGCGCCACCTAAGGTGGGGTCTTCATCTGCTGCGTTGTCCCTCAGGGGTGGATTCAAAGACTCGTCGGGCTAGTGCGTTGTTGCCCATACACTCCACGTGTCCCAGCCATCTTAGCCGTTGTATTTTCAGCTTTTTGACTAGGTCAGCGTCGCTGTATAGCTCGTAGAATTCGTCGTTGAATCTTCTTCTCCACACTCCATTTCCACGTGTGTTACAACTTATATTTATTGCAGTACAATGGTTAATTACAATTCAGACTGGAATATGGAGGAGTTTTTGCCAAGGATGAGTGAAAAGTTCAATATCGACTCTCCATAAATTCCGGATTCAGTCCCTGATTATATAGATTTGTTTAGAGAAGTTTTTATGGAAGCCATATTCCGTCAGAATATCGTCTAAAAGCATACTAAATGCTTTCATGCTTCTTAAGTTCAAACAGAGACAGATGACCTTCATGGTGAGAAAATAGTTCAATGTTGTTCGAATGGAACAGTCGATTCAGTTCTGCTTCCATTTGATTAAGTGTTTGAATAGGTCTTATACCTAGGATGACATTTAGTGCTGCAGTCTTGAAGAAACGAAGACAGTCCGTCAGTTTCTGGGAATAAGTTGAACCAGTTCTAAGTTTTTGACTGCAGTGGCTACGTAAGTCTTAGTTAACCAGACTATACGGCAAGGATGATTCCCACAGGTACTTAGAATTTCATGGTTTCGGCATACATAGCGGGCCGTAAGGAGGTCTTGTTGCCTTCGTTAGGTAAAAAGGACAATAGTCGTCGTCATAATCCTTACAATGCAAGATGTTCTTGTCCCGTCAGCCCTTCTACCAACATAAACCTGTCCTACCATCACCCTTAGAATAGAAAAATAAATAATGCTCCTCTTTCATTTGAAGGCTCTTACAAACTCTCCCCATGGACACTTCGAACTGACTTTCGCTATTGCATCAGAATAAACTACTTCTGTGCAACAATTTGAATACAGACCTCAAATTAAAAAATAAATAAATTAAAGACGTCAGTACAATCGCAAGAAAACCTGACACCCAAAAAGCAAATCGATTGCAGAAAATTGTTGTCAAATAAAAACCAAATCAGCAAGATCGTCCTGATCTCTTTCATTGCCCCCTTTGACTAAATTCACAATCAGCTGTGCCGAAAAATTATTGTCGAAGAATAACTCACCACAGTTGCTGTCCATTGCAGCTCCAATCAAAATCGATTGATGTGAAATGAAACATCTACAGAATCATCATTTCAAAATGAATACTTATTTGCAACGCCTAAGAGTATGCATTCATTTTTCTGCAGACTCAACCCACTGCAGTTAAACTTTGCATACTCTTAGGAAATACCGATAACCACGTTCGGAAAGTCGACTTCTTCAAAAGCAGTTCCACTTCTATCTTCCACTCGACGAACAAAATTTGTTTGTAAATAAAAATGAAATATTGGATAATAAAGGAAACACACACTCATTTCACAAAAATGTGTCTCACCCACACACACATATCTCATCCAGGCAGTAAAAGAAAACAATGGAAATTCATGGTCTTATGCCTTGCCATTCATTAGGAAGAGGAGCAACTCATGCAAACTTCTTCTACTCCAAGTCCAACTCTAACTGGTATGCGATTGTGCGATGGGTACCTATACGAGTATGAGTGTTTTTCTGTTTATTTCCATTGCCTGCTCAAAATGTTCCCATTGTCATTGGCCAAAGACACACATCACAATGGAAAAAAAGGGACTTTTTAAATGGTAAACCATGCGCCAGCATCATGAATGCTCTTTGAGAAATTACCCTCCTTAGTGGTGATGTTGATCTGTCTTCATCAAGAATTCCTTCGCATATGGGAGACGACATTGCGATGTGGGATCTGTTTGAGAGTGTGAAAGTTTTTCAAAAGTGGCAACGCAAAAACAAAAAAAAAGCAAAAGGAAAAGACTCAAATTATTCCAACCATCGTCGTCGTCTTCGTCTCGTAAACCGAAAAGGGTTACATTCAAAGTGAATTGAATTGAAGAAGTTTGTGACTTTTCGGTGAAACTTCTGGCCTGGGTTTGCGGTGAATTTATTTCAATTCTCTGCCCCATACATGTGGATACGGGTGTAGGTATCTGAAATTAAGATGAGGGCCACAAAAGAGAGCCTTCACTTTGGCACATGGTTGCTTAGGTTGGCACTTGCATCAAGTGTCACTTAATAAACATGCCTCCATGGCAATAAGTTAATTTTCTTGGTTAACTTTTATTATTGAAAGGATACATGCAGGCCCTTAACCCAGTTTCTTTCTTTCAACTGGTGTTCAAATTCTCCATCATGGATGGGAAGTTTTTCTTTTTGCTATACCGTGAGAGTTTTTGCAACTGATGCGTGGCTCTTACGGTGGAAGACAGGTGGAAAGGGGGATGCAAGTTGGGTGCGTGGGATGTACAAGGTCAAGTGTCAGATTTTTATTTTATTTTTGAAGAATATGGATTTTTGCTTAAAACTATAGCATATTCTCTGACGTTTGACACTGACAGCTGCATCCTTCTGCACAACCTAAAAGGTCTGTACTTATTTATTTGGGAGTTCCAAGCTCTGTGTATGTCAACTTTGCTATCACATCGAGAGCTGTCAACTTTTTTAATGTCAATATCTGTTTAAATTTAGTATGCAGGGTGTCCCAAAATTGCAGTCTACCTTCTTCGCAATAAAAATTAGAACTGTGTTCGACGTGAATGTCTCGATCTCGATGGAGGATAAAGACGGCCGTTCCTAAGAATGTATGTAGGCAGGATGTTATCTTTGATTGCGTTGCAATCCACCATAACCCTTTTTGTATAAGCACAAATTTTTGACAGATGTGCCAAATGAGGCAGAAATAAGAGCTTGACTTAAGCAGGCCCGCGAATATCTAGAACATTTTGCCAAACTAACAGCCATTGTAATTGACTGCAAGATCATCATTATATTAATACGTAAACGTCAAAAGTTTTCGTACGCTTTTTAAGTATTTATCATGAAATGAGGAGAATGAAACTTATATCATTCGAAAGGTACTGTGCCATAGATGTGCACAAACAAAAAATCATAGGTACTAATATCTTATTTAAGCAACAAAAGACTGCTATTTCCGCGTCAGTTTCTTCTGATTACCTACTTTAAAAACAAACAAAACACTTCCCTTAAACAGATGGAAATATTTTCCTAATCACTCCTTTGTTGTCCACTCATTTCTAGCCCAGGTGACATAGGACTATGTACGATCCCCTTTCAGAAATAATTCGCAAAGTTTTGATTGATTCACAAACTTAAATTAGTTTCTCTTCGGCAAATATCAAGGAGCTACATAGCTTTCCATAATCTCACACCTCGTGACTCGCTATCGCACTATGCACAATGAGAATAATTAATTAAAATGAATTTATGAAAGGAAAATGTGAACATTTTTCATTTTCTACGCTCCCCCCCTCAAGGATTACAGTCCTTGATAGTGATTTATTCAAATGATGGTGAAGTGAATACTGAATTAGTGCTAACACACCCGATAAATCAAACAAGTTGACATTTCGAATAGCTTCCAGGATAAAGAAATATTTTTATTTCGCGTTCATATATGCGAATTAGTTTCCCTCCCATAAAACAGAGAAAATAAAACGAAGAGGAAGCGAATACAGATGACCATTTAGCTGACCACAAATGGCCAGTATTTGGCAGTAGCAAAAAATGCCAACATATTTTAAACGATATTTCGTATAAAAAAGCGCTTTGTGTGGGAAAAGTGTTGGGAAAACGCTCAACCGATACTAGGAGAAGGGGAGATGTACCCTATGATGAGAGGAATTGATCATTTGGTGGTGTGATGGAAGGGAGCAGAGGGGGTTGGATGTTGTTACAAACGGCGTTCCCTGTCTAGGAGAAGTGACATTTCTTGAAAAGTTATTGAAAGTAGGTTCTAACTTTAAATAACTATGGACGCCATCTGTTGTCTGATTACAATACAAGTCATTCAAAGTTGAAACCTCTTTCGTATGAGCGCATATCTATCGACAAGGGGTTGGTTTTTGGGCTATGTTAACCTAAAAATTAAAAATGGCGACTTTGAGTGTTTCATGATTTTACCGCAGTAAAACAGTGGCGCCCCTGTAGCAGCCAATATATACTTATTCGATGGATTTAAGTATAATGTGCATATTCAAAAACTTAGTCGACTAGATTGGTCTGGAAAAGTTGTTACCTGAACGCAAAAACTAGATTGGTCGGGAACGTCACTTTTCCTACGTCAGCCTTATATGCGATCTGTCAACTTAGCACTCAGTCACGAATTTCTTGACTGGATTCGTCGGCTACCCATCCATAAACGTCAACTGGCACAGCTGTCCATGTGATCGATCTAAATAAATAAATAAAATATAAATAAATAAATATTTTGGCGCGACAGGTCTGTGGGACTCAAGGCCTAGCTTCTCACAACCATTCGTTTTGTGTAGGTTTTACATTTTTGGGACGAGTGGAAGGGATCTACAATTTTACGCCGAGTCCAAACGGCTAATTGAGAAGCTCTTTCATGACAATTTTACTCTCGGATGTTTGTCAGACGTTCGCGAGAGGTGGTGCAATGGAATAAAACCTTAAGATGTAATTTGGTTCTTTCGGGATTCGAACCGGGGACCCCTCGCTTAGTAGTCCAACACACTAACTCTAAGCCACTGCGCCACAATGTGATCGATATAGTCTGATTTAAAACTGCGATACGTCAAGTCAGTCAGCTGTCAGACTAAACTACATACTTGAACGTTCCCAATGTCAAATAAACGATCTTTGCGAATAGGCTGGGGGCATTAGACGATTGTAGGACCAACATTACTGACACTTGAATGATGTTGTGTTCAACAGTCAGATTTGTCCTTAAACGTCATATGCCTCTCCAGGCAGTCTGATTTTTGTGCACATAGGCAGTAAATTTTTTCGATTCTTAACAAACAAATTGCAACGCTGACGCGGTCAAACAGGATCACATAGGATCTTACAGTTCCACGGTCACTTAGTCATAGAGTCATTCAGTCCTACAGTCAAACGATCAACCGGTGCAAAGGAAGCTATCTTTAAAAAAAACACTGATATAAGTTTTACCCTATTTACTTTTCCCAACACCCATTACAGCCAACATTCGGCCAGTGCAAGGACATAAAACATTTATACATCAGATGTTTTATACTTGATCGAAAACAAAAAACATTTTATCCTCCGCCGCAGTTAAAAACGCGAACCGAAAACAAGCGTCCTCCTGTCGACACCCCAGCAACACCACAACCAAAAACATGCAATTCAACACATTGTTCCTTTTTCCGTTACAACCGAATTGAGTTGATTTTTAGGTACAAACAGGAAAACAAAAACACATTGTCATTCACATTCCGCTTCCGCGTTAACAAAAACAAAAAAATGCTTTTACCAAATACTGTCACACATCTGAGGTCGTTGCCGCAGGATAACACGCATCTGAGCGCAAAAAACGCCACCATTTGAATCAAAATATGTAAAATAACAGGTGAGCGTGTGTATGTGTGTGGGTGTATGTGTTTTTCTATAATAAAATGGAATAAATTACCGGCATAGGTTAGGTGCTCCTGCTCATCTGTGAGGCACAACAATTATGCGCGTCCTATAAATTAGATGTTCCGCCAAATGGGACGGTTAATTTCCGCCACTTTTACGAGCCACAAGAGCGGTAAACTTGGAGGTCCTGTCAGAGGATTCACTTTTCGATGCGAGGCACGTAAAAGTGCGACATGTTCTACTTAAATTCCACAAGCGGAACGTAAAAGGTAATAAAAGCTCATTTAGCGTGGGCATTACTCACGAGAAAGTTATGTTTGCTACGGCTCAGTAGAGTCGGCCATTGGGATCCTTGAACTATTTGGTATTCTGCAAATGATGCTTTTAACGAGGCGGTCAGGTTCTAGGTAGAATTTTTGTTATAACATTTTATTTGGGTAATAATAACTTCAGGTTGAATTGATTTAAATGCACTTAAATGGCCGGGGAGTAAAGTGCTTCGTGACGTCTGGTCTGGTCTTGTCAATTCATACGAGGAACATCCATCAATCCTAATCCTAAAGACATATTGGGAATTCTTTGGGCATTAATTGGGAAAGGTTCATTGAAAAGGAACACAGTTTGGATGCAGTTCGCTGAAGAAGGCGAAAAATAGCTGCTATGAAACTACTGTCATTCAGTTGAAGTGTCATGTAAGACTAAACATGTCTATAGGAATACAAGTCGTAATTAAAATGAAAGTCATTTTTGTTTTTTAATACATTGTTGGGTTAAGGCTGTGTAAAGTGTAATCACCTTTTAACGACGAAAGACGATTTTAATCACATTTCAGCCACGACGACTGTTGGCAACGCCGCCAGACATCAATGACAGCGAGACTCGAAAGTTTGTGAGGCGACATGAAGTCGCGTTTTGCTTGGCAGATGATGGCGAAAGATAAGTTTTGCTGCTGATTTTGCTGCTGGTCGGAGTGGGAGAATTCTAAGGTTGACACTTTAAAATAGCAGCGCCATCTATCGTGTTTCATTAAAACCGGCTTAAAAACACTTCCTCTGAGCTCTTTGAAGTCTTAAGAATTACCTGGATCGTAGGTGTCTCACTTTGTCCAATATTTTTGATGTTTTGATCCAAGGATTGATTTTCTAATGAGACAGGAGACAGCGTGTTTTATAAAGTCAGCACACAAAGGCAAGCCAGGCGTAGAATCGCTGTAAACTTTGCTGATAGCACTTCTTAAAAAACTGGGCTTTCAGGCGATTCGACTCTTTTGCACTGAAATACTCTACCTTAGCCAAACAATGGGTAAACCAACAACTCCTCCGCAATGCACTGTCAATTCCCGCAGACCTGGATGAGCTTTCTGTTACCTTAGTCCCAAACTTATAAACAAACGAACAACTTTCCGTCTGTCACCCCCACTCTGCAACGTTACATGAAAAATTACAAAAGTTCTCTCAGTAAACTGCTCCCTCCAGCTTATCCAAGGACTAAGAAGCAGACACAACAACCAACACTCTGATAAACAATGATCCTGAAAAGGTACTCGAAAAGAAAAAAAAATACACCATCATCCAAATACAACTGCTCCCCCGTCCTTCTCCGAGAGTGACGAAAAAATCCGTAAATTCATCCGTCATGGCGAACAATTGAAGCCATTCATTTCCTCCGTGCAAACCCCCCCCAAAGGAGTACCAATGCTACACCCTGGCAAATCCAGTGAAACATCCTCCTGTGCAGCCGTGCATCACCATTGCCTCGTGAGCCGTTTAATAGATTGTACGATCAAAGAACATCGTGACTTGACACCTTTCGTATCTGTGAGATGGTTTTCCTCCCGAGCGTACACTCCATTTAGGAGAACATCCTTTTTGTCTCCGGAATATGTGGGTTTTCTTATATCCTTTTCTCGCCAAGATTAAGGACTTCCAACGGCGAACGAAGAGTGGATGTCAAACTTAACGCTTGTGTCGCTTTTTTTCCTCCTCTATTGGTGTCTTGGGTGAAGTTTGACTAAGCACAATGTGGAAAGTGATTAAGACTGATATTGTGCGACCATTGCGATGTCCCTGCTGACTCCGTGAAGAAGATGTATGCTGCGGGACTAAGTTTTATAAAAGACCACTGGCGTGGAACAAAATTAGTGCAGTCATTCAGCGGTATTAGCTTAATTAGGTTTGTGCACGTAACGAGCTTCCAGCAGGATAAGCACTTGTGCGCGCTCTCAATTAAGTCCAAGATGCAGTTGAAGGAGGCGTCCGTCAGCAAAAGATATAATGCTAACGCTTGCTTCGGACAGATTTCCAATCACCAATGTCGAACATTGATGGACGACACCCCAACCACTGCTGGCGCAGGACACATCGCCTCAAGGTATATCCAATTTCGAATACCATCGATTTTTATCTATGCTCTTCGTGTGTCGGAAATGATTCGCAAGGATACACAGTCAAGGGTTGAAATTTAGATTCCGAACAACGAAGATAAATGTGTACCAACGTGCCAAGAAGGTATCCAAAAAATGCGTCAACCCAGAGATTGGCATGCGGCAGTGATGGAAAACCAGAAATCCCCTTATACGACCTGCAAGCTAAGCAGGAATTTAAATGCGGGGTTGAATATTTTATAAAATGTTACCTGAACGATGGTCCGTTGGACTTTTTTTTGTGAATTAAAATAAAATTCAGATGAGATGCTCTTATGTTTGCAATTCAAAAAGGACTACTGTCCGCGTGCATTATTTATGCAGGCGGGCGGGAGTGGTAAGGACAGTGGAAAAGGGTTTAAGCGTTTAGTGTTGATTATGGAAGGTGTTTCGGTCGAGGTGTGCACGATGTGGGCGTTCAAGTTATTTATACTTAGATCGCAGGCAGAAATTTTGGTTTGGTGGTGCGTGGGACAGGATTGTCGCTTCAAAGAGACATATTTTCTGAGAGATATTGGAGGTCGTTATTTGAATGACACCACACAAAGATGAGAATTGGTGAAAATGCTGCATAAATCGAATACCCTTCCTTCGCTGTTTCAAAAGGCACCGATCCTAAGATCAGATGTTGCTGTGACTTCATTTAGGTGAAAGCGTGGACCCTTCTTTTTGTGAATGTAAAATCTTTTCAGATCATATGCCAATTGTGGTTGAAGACGCATGCGAACCTCCGCCTACAAAAATAAATCTTAACCTGCTGGAAAAATGCACAAAATAACCTACAAACTTTATAAAGGGTTTTCCAATAATAGGTGTTATTTTGATATTCAAAGAAAAATGCCATTTTCTGAATTTAATGATCGGATATTTATTTCATAATTAAGAGGAAGGTATGCCATTAATAATGAAAAACAACATCAGCCAAATGGGCACCACGACCACGCTTACAGGACCATATCTTTTTCATGCAATTTTCCATAACAAAATCGCAAAGTGGCTGCCCTATGTCCTCGATAGACTTACGAATGCCATCTTTGAGGTCTTGAATCGACGCTGGGCTGTTGGCGTAGACCTTATCTTTCACGTGGCCCCAAAGGAAGAAGTCGCAAGGTGTTAAATAACAAAATCTCGGTGGCCAATTGTGATCACCTCTTCGAGAGATAACATGGTCCGGAAACTTTTCCCGTAAAAGATCAATGGTTTCGTTGCTTGTGTAGCACGTAGGGTCGTCTTGTTGAAAGCAAACGTTGTATAGATCAATACCATCCAACTCCGGCCATAAAAAATCATTGATCATCTCTCGATAGCGCAATCCATTCACCGTAACTGTTGATCCAACCTTATTTTCGAAAAAGTAAGGTCCAATGGACCCCGCCGGACCATAAACCGCACCAAACAGTCACACGTTGAGGATGGAGAGGCTTCTTTACAATAACTCTTGGGTTTTCCGAGCCCCAGATGCGCCAATTTTGCTTGTTGACGTAGCCATCGAGGTGGAAATGGGCCTCATCAAAAATTCTTTAGTTTTGCGAAGTGTGACTGCAAAATTTTCACAATTTTTGTAGTGAATTTTTATAATTCCAATGCGTTGTTGAAGCATTTTTAGTAATGGCGTAGTTTCTACTTGTCAAATGTCAAAAAATAACAGCTTCAAAAAGAAATAGCGGGCTATTCAAAATAACACCTCTTATTGGAAAACCCTTTACAACAATTTTTTTTCTACATAGCAGAAATACCATCCTCATATAAAAAGTCTGTAATTTTTTAAATACATAAAAAGTCCATTAGACATAGGTTTAAATTACAGAGGAATACGATTGCAAAAATATTCTGTGGAGTCTTGGCAAAAAGATTGGAAAGGTGGGTTGAACAGAAAAATCTGCTAACCGACCTACAAGCTGGTTTTAGAAAGGATTATTCAACTGTAGATCAGATATTTACTCTAGCATCTTTTGTCAAAGCGTTTCATGCCCTGGTCCGTTTTTGACCTTGTTAACAGAAATTCACTTTCATATAAACTGTCGCAGCTTGGCATATCTTCAAAATTCATTTATGTGATCAAAGAAACGGTCGGCGCAGTGGCTTAGTGATAGTGTGTTGGGCTACTAAGCGAGGGGCTCAGGTTCGAATCCCGAGAGGGCCAAATTACATCTTAAGGTTTTTTTCCACTGCGCCACCTCTCGCGAACGTCTGACAAACATCCGAGAGTATAACTGTCATGAATGAGCTTCTCAATTAGCCGTTTGGACTCGGCGTAAACTTGTAGATCCCTTCCATTCGTCTCAAAAATTGAAAACCCACACAAAGCGAATGGTTGTGAGAAGCTAGGCCTTGGGTCCCATAGACCTGTCGCGCCAAAATATTTATTTATTTATAGATCAAAGAAACGTATATGCATACCAATGCAGCAGTTTGGAATGGTAAAACCTATTCGAAATGCTTTGAAACTGACACAGGTGTGAAACAAGGCTGTCTACTCAGCGCATTATTGTTTTCCATGTTTATAAACGACGTAGTAGATGATCTTCCAGGAGGAGAAAGAATTTGCTAATACCACAATCAATGTGCTGTTATATGCGCAGATGTTCTCGCCATACTTTCTGAATCTGCGGGACATATGCAACTGATGATCAATCGTTTGTCATGCTATTGAAAGAGATGGGGACTCACAATCAATACAGATAAGTCAAAAATGATGGTTTTTGCACGATCTCCAAGAATACAACAAGAAAGACAATGGAACTGCAATCTTCATCCCCTTGAAACAGTTAAGGAGGTAAAATATTTGGGAGTTATTCTAAATCAAAAACTGAATTTCATTAAACACCTTTCAGAAAAGGCAAACAGTTCTCAAAGTCTATTTAATCTTTCATGGAAAAATGTGTTTTCTAACAGGAGAGTGTAACGTCTTAGCTCCTTGCTGATACGGAGTTTGAGAAAGTCAAGCCAAACGTAAGGAATGTAAAACCGCCCTTGAAGTGTAGCCGGAAAGTAACACTTAGTATTCTACCTTTCTGCGGATCACCAACGACTGCGGGGTAACCAACAAAAAAATATAATCCTTCCATTTGACTCTCCTTACTTTACCCTTCCAAACTCTTATCTACCCTTAGGATTGAATGTTACAGGGCATTCAGACCATCCGGGCAGGCGCGTGGAAGGTGTGTCCCATTCCATTTCAGCGGTGGGACTTCTAGCTTGAAGCTCGTGCTAGCTCGTCGGATGGGTTAGATCTTTCTGCGGGGAAGGGAACGTTGTTATATTTTTTTTTCAGGCTTGCAAATTAAATCGATGGTGTTATTCGATGTGGAATATTTTAAAACTTATGAAAAGTTGGACCCGAAATAATTCGAAGATATTTTCGCCGCACATTCCATTGGAGAGCATAAGTGTTAGTGCCTCCCGAGTATGAACCCTACCCCAGCATTCTGATTTAATAGGCCACAGCCGCGGGGATATTTAGGAAGCTAGAAATCGCATTGGTTCTCGAATATGGTAAAGTGTAAGAAATACGTGGTTTTTGTTTAATCGAAGTGTAATACTAGAGTTTAATCAGTGCTAGTAGACGTCACTTTCCTATTCCACTTTATATCCAATTGTTTTAAAAATACCTAGGACAATACCTGACTTAGTATATAAAGCAAGGTTTCCTACAAGAGTTGCTCTTGCACCTTACAGGTGGATTTGAACAATCTTAATAATTTGAAAAATCAATTATACCGCATTATCCAAGTGAACGAAAATAACACCCTAAATAAAGCTCAAGAGACCGAGAGCAGGATATTATACTTAACTATGATCTCAACCAAGGAAAATATTTTCATGACTCCCTAAGCTGTTATTAAATATCTCTAATATTCAAAGCAAGATGTGAAGTCCTTTCGTTATATGATAACCCGTATAATGACAAGTTTGCACACTTTGCAACCTACACTCGAAAGAAGACTGCTTTCATATCATGAGTATTTGCCCAATATTCAAACCCCGCAAAGGATAGCTTTCTTTGAAAAACAGACATTGACAATGCTCGAAACCTTACTGTTCTTAAACAAATGTTATTGGAAAATTCTAAGCAATTAAAAAAAAATCTACAAATATAAAATGCTGTTAATCTCAGAATGCGCTTAAATCGTTACACATCTTTTCTTACTATGAAATTGAAAATACTTCTCTTTTTTATACAAATATAAACACTTATAAATTTTGCTAACCAGGCTGACGGCTTAGCCACAGCGCTTAAATTCATACCTTGTTTAAGGCTTCAGGTCCTTAACATATTCACCTCCTATCAGCATTCTTCCCTTGAAAACTTTTTTTTAAAAACAATTTAGGGTAAACCCTACTCCCAGAACCAAGGCATGACCTCCAAAATCGAAACTTCTGCCTGCAAGTCAATGCGGTATTAGCGCTTCCTACCAGAAGCAGCAGTTCTGTTACTTATGACTGGTTGAAAACCCTAACCCAAGCAACGTGTAATGACGTTTCAATTAACATCCAGCACGAGCTGTAGTCTGGTGGTATCAAGGCGGTTGATTGGTGACGGTAAATAATTATTTGCAGACATCTTTGAAGTCCTTTGATTGAGGACCACTTTGTAGACTTTGAGGACCACTTTGACTCAACGGGTAATGAGGTGTCGTTTGTGATGACATCTATTTTGTGGAAAGCTGGATTTGCACCCCTCCCCCCTTCCGGTTTTAATAATCAATGTTGGGCGATTAATTAAGTAGAGTGTTGTCGGCAATCATGGTTACGAGGTTGATAGGCAGAATGGTTTTTCTTATTAATTGCGATAATTAGTAGAGTATTTGTGGACAGGTGTACATTTATTATTCCATTAGGAATCATTAATTAAGTGTTAGATCCGATGGATGTGTCCCCATGGTGACACATGATACCAATTATTATTGCTTCGATGAATTTTTACGCGCTTATTTGTTCTGATGAGTGTTGTCCGTCACATCTCAATTGGTTTCCCAATTTAATGCCATAACGCTCTGACCAACTTTTCGCTCACAGAAAACAAAATGAGCAACTTTCTGTCAAAATTACAGCACATTCGCTTATAGTTTGATCGGCAGTCTAGTTTTCAATTAAAAAGGAGAATGTTTGCGGAAAAAGTTTTGTAAAATGCTTTCGTTGCGATGCCAAAATGAGTTTGGCCATTCAATCTGTTCTCTCCAGAGTCCAAGGAAACGTCTATACGCGTAACTTGTTCGTGCACTTTAAATTGCTTCCGGTGCTTTAAATAATTTAAATTAATTTAGCATCTCTTTCTGCTTAAGAACTTCTTCAATAGCGTTTGTTTTAGTTATGGACACGAGCTGAAAATTTAATTAATAATGATGATATGCGGTGCGGATATGGAATGTGGCCGGTGGAAAAAGTTGCCCTGCAGTGCCAATGTCTGCAGTGACATTTGGGAGGCGGGTAATGGAATGGAATGTGTTCATTTGCTCCCATGAGTGGGACGTAGATATTTACAATGGCAGGCAAGTTCTTTAAATTGACTTAACAAGAGGAATAAGTGAATCAGAATTAGACGATCTTTGAAAAGGACGCATTGCTTGCAGGGGTGAATGATAAACTATTAGTTTTAGGAATTAATACTGTAAAAGTTTTTTTTTGGTGTTAGATCAACGAAGTTAGTCTCTGAAATGAACCAATGAAAGTTTTACCGACAGAAATCAACAAGATTTGGTTTAAACTGCCTTTTGAATTAAAATATATTTTTTGCCATTATGTTTGGAATATAACATCGTTCAAATGTACGCCGCAGCTTCCCTGGGTGGGGCGCATCCGAAACGTCCAATTTTTACGACTCTGGCGCATAAATAAGGCTGAATTTGACCGATGGCATGGGTTATGTTGACTTTGAGTGCCACTGTGGTTCATATAGACCTGCAACTTCGTAAAATCCAACAAGAAAAATCGAATCGCACGATCACGGTGACTTGTTCACATTACTATACCACGTGAGAAGACCGATGACGCCGTGAGCCAAAAATCCACACCAAACAGTGACTCTTTTGGAATGCATTGGACGTTCTTGCATCTCATGTGGATTGGTATCGTCCCAAAATTCAAAATGTTTATTTTCTGACGTTATTCGTTCTTCGTTCATCGTGCGGCCAAAACAGAGAATCAATTTTGACTAAAATTGGTAGTGATTTGTTAAAACAGACTGAATAAATGACAACCAATTTGACAGATGTAGCTCTCTTCCACAATATGGCCGCCATCAAATGTCAAAGTTCGGAAGTCCCTATAATAGGTCCAGATGCATGTTGTGCAGAACACCTTAACGCAATCAGGTTCGATGTTTTAATTTTGTATTATATTTTTTGTTGGAAGGCGAGAAGGAATCTAAAGAGGTCCTCAACCGTCGACTCTATGGCATTGAGCTTAATTTCTATTCAAACAGTGCACATAAAAGTTGTTGCAAAGAACTCAAACAATTATCCCTTCTACTTTTACATTTTAGTTATGTCCAGTTTTCGACGAAAACGGGTTGAAGTAAGTTCATTTTAGACTAAACCTCTCTAGTGCTAAAGGATTATTTCCAAATACAAAAATTGTTCTTACTTTAGCAAGGTTTTGTACAGAATAACTAGTTTTAATAATATTACTGACAAGCTTTGCAAATTGGTCATTGAAAAGTGCAAACCCTAACTGATATAAAATGAAAGAAATATTTTCAAACCAGCAAACCGGACCTTCTATTTTTGGGGCGATCGGTAGGGACATACATTTTTTTACTGGCAGTCGAATTATCTCCAAGCCGACTTAATGGATACCTTTCAAGCCTGGTGGTTTTTTTTACAAAACTTCGAAAGCGTAAGATTGTTATGTAAAATATACATTCCCAAATAGACAGCGATTAAAAAATAACTTGCTATCTAGGTATTGTTATGATATTGCCTACTTACCTTAAGTGGGAGTTAGAGGCAATATTTAACGCGACCCAGTCATGTACTTTCCTTTCCTATAGTCCTAAACCTTTAATCGGCATCGGCGTGCTTACTGATTAATTTTTGTTTATGCTCCTATGGACCACTACATACAAAACTGTGTTGTATTCATTTTGACGGAATATACTATATCAATCAATTTTCCCTACGCATAATATACCGACATAAATTTAAAACCAATCTACAGCCTCTTATAATGCTTTTTCGATCAACTAGCACTGATTTTACTAAGTTCATTCACCAAAGCAGGGAAAAAATTATACCCGCCATATGAAACTCGTATTGTGACGTGTTTCTAGTTTTTTTTTACTGGAATCAAGCTTAAAATTCCCAGAAGAGAAGTGTGCCTCGCCGCTATACCTTATGACGTACCAATGACATTGAACTACTTCATTCTAGACATTTAGAACAGGTCTGCGTGCTGCGTACGACTCAGATAATAATTAATGTATTTATATATTTTTCCCATGCGATTATGTAAACTTGAATTTTTATCGTTTGGCAAAGGTTTTAGGTATACGAAAGCGCGCGAATTAAAACACTTGTTTCTTACTTTTAAAATTAAACAATATTTATTTGGAACTATGTCCTTTATTATTGAAATACTTTTTACTAATTCTAAAAGGAGCTTAAGGCTACTATGTAGTTACAATAAGACTGTTGATAAATTCATCATACAGTCGTATTTATATACTTTTCTTATCTATCTACAAGGAGACCCAAGCGTACAATCGTCTTGCTTGATAATGAAGAAGAGATAATATTCCAACATTGTATACAAACGATATTATCTCTTTTACATATGTTATCATTGTAGCGTTGTGTGCAAGACTGTACTAGAGACTAAAGATATCATTGAATACAAATAATGTTATCTTTTTTCTCAATATGTTTTGCTATGGATACTTAACTCCCCCCCTTGTTAAACGAAATCGTCCCGATTTTTCGACGCTATTTTTAACATTTCTCTTTCATAAGTTTTGTTATATGCGTCAATCTTTTTTTGTTTTTGACGATCTGTTATACATTGTATAGTTTTTATCATTACGTACGTAAATGCTAGAATAACAATCAGTGTTACAATTGTGTATATAGTTGATAATATCGGTTTTTCTTCAAAAGGAATAATTAGTTTTTTTAAAGTATCTATGTTATCGAATTTGTACATTGTATCTTCTTTAATTATTTGGTCGATGTAAGACTCTGAATTATGATTTCTTAATATAACTTCTTTAATTTGCTTATGCATGTTTTTGTATATTTTATCGTCTAGATTTATAGTATTTTCATAAGTAACTAAGTTTATACCATTAATTGTTTGATTATTTAACTTATGCTTACCGCTTAATAACATAACACCGGATTCAATTTCTAAGTCGTAATCGTATTCTTGTTTAATGTTGCATTTTGAAGTTATATTCTTTAAAAGTGGAATAAGACAATTTTCTTCTTCAAAGTTAATTTCACAAATGTTTTTACTTAGATGATTTTGACAATTTCTTGTTCTTAAATAAGTTTGGTTACATAAGGCAATTGTTTTATCTGTAATGATTTTTCCATGTTTTGAATTTAAAGGTGTTACTTTATACAATTTACATGATTTAATTAGAACTGGATATTTATATATTGTGATGAAGAATTCATCAGTTCTAGCTAATAATATTTTAGAGTACTCAAGTATATTTATTATGGGTACTTGAATTATTTCATGTTGAATAATATTTTTAATGTCATCTAAGTCTAGGCTTTCTGATAAATATTCATTATTTTTTGCTGCATTAATTGTTCTGGTCAATAATAATAATTGTTCGTACACTTGTTCTATTACTAAATGTTCTTTAAGGCTCTGACCTTCGAATTGTTGCAAAATTTGTTCAAATCTAGAATTTATAGTTTTTTGTTTATTATTGTTTTCTATGAGATTATTTATACTCGTTTCTATGTTAACTAAGTCATAATGGTCAGGATTACCAAACACATATTTGAAAGCTGTTCCTAAAAAGTTAATTGATCTAGTATGCCTAGTATGTTCTTGTAATTGGTCTGCTAAATTCTTAATTTTACTTAACCAAATTTTTTCTTCTTGTGTAGGTTGATATTTACTAGTTACGATATTTACGTAAGGTTGAAATATCGAAGTCAGGTTGGTGGCATGTAACAAATAAGTTTGTTCTTTGAATAAATACACGTCATCTGTTTGCGTAAGTATAAACTTCTTGTTTAGTAACTCAGTTATTTGAACGTTTCCTTGCCCTTCTTGACTCTGTACAATTCCTAGTAATGTTAGGAATATTAATATTTTCGTCATCTGAAAAATGATAATTCTTTATGTTATCCTTGTGAATTTTTATTCCTTCTTTAGAGATTACAGTGTCTCCTTTATCTTCTTCTACTATTCTTGTTATGTATCTGGCGTTAGATTTCTTTCTAAGACCTGTGATTCTTACCATTATCTTATCTCCTTTTTTATACTCTCTGTGTCGAGTTCCTTTATTTAGACGTTCGATCACTTTTTTGGATGCTGAGTTTAGTTTATTTATTATAATTTCACTATTGCTATATTTATTTTGATTAAAGAAAATGTCTCTAGGTTTCAAACCGGTAACTGAGTGTATAGAATTATTTAATTCACGCACTGTTCTAAATATTTCTTCGATAAGTCTTGTTTTATTCTGAATTGTGAATATTCTAGACAGTTCAGTTATTGTACCGTTTACACGTTCTACCTGACCGTTCGCTGTCGATCTGTATACTGGAGTTTCTACTTTAGTTATGTTGTATTTCAAACACATTTGGTTCACCATTTCTGTTTTGAATCCCTTCTCGTTATCTGTCATGAGTCGTTCACATTTTGGGAAATAATTAGATAAGACCTCTTCCATAACGTCGTACAGTCTGTTTCGAGTTTCGATTTCCCGAAGGATTGTATATTTAGAATACTTATCTACTGTTACAAGGAAAGTATACTTGTCGTTGAAGTATATGTCCATATGAATGTGTGTTCCCACATGTGTTGGTATTTCTGAATTATTCAGAGGTTCTCTGATAGGTTTTCTTTCATATTTTCCAAATAGACATGCTATGCATTTTCTGTTGAAACTCTTTGCTTGTTTATTTAGATCGGGCCAGTAATATTTCTCTGAGATTTCTTGTATATTGTTACGTAACCCTCGGTGTGCTCTTTCGTGAGTTACCCTTACAAGTTTTAGTTGTTCCTCCAAATTTGTCACGTCTTGAAGTTTTCTTGGTGTGAATATAAATCTTACTAGTGGGAATTCTTTTTTTATGTTTTCACCATATTTGTATATGTTTTCAAATTTCGTATGCAAAGCTACAATCTTTTGGGGTTGTATAACTTCTTTCATCTGCCTTAGTAAAGAGTCTTTGTCCTTAAACTTTATTATGAGTCTTATTTTGTTACTAAAATAGATTTGTGTTTCGATATTATTTGTTATATCTTCAATAAGTTCGAACTGTGCAGTGTATGCATTAAAAGGCTGATTCACAGTTTTTATTATATCATTAGAAGAACTTTCAGCTGAATGTGCTGTTTCTATGGTAGAAGTATTTATGCGTTGACGTGATAATGCGTCAGCTACAAGATTTAGGTTTCCTGGTTTATAAACTAATTTTGCTCCAAAGTCTTCAATGATTCCCTTCCAACGTTTCAGCTTTGTGTTGGGATTTTTTTCTGATACAGAATATATAAGGCTCTGGTGATCGGTATATATGGTTAAGTCTGCTATACCATATATGTAGTTTCTGAGTTTTTGTAAGGACCATATGATCGCTAATAGCTCTTTCTCGTTTGTGCTATAGTTCTCTTCTGTCTTACTCAGTGTTCTTGACAAGAAGTGTATAGGTTGCTTATTCTGACTTAGTACGGCTCCAATAGCTATGTTGGATGCATCAGTAGTAAGCTCGAATGGTTTACTATAATCCGGTTGAAAAAGTTCGACTTGTTCTTTCAAATAATTTTTTAAAATTCTAATCGCTTCTAATGCTGAATCATTCAGATTTAACTTAATATTTTTACTTTGTTTTTTGTTTACTTTACCGTTATCTCCTCGTAAATATAATGTCAGGGGCTTGGCTATGCTTGCGTATCCTTTTATAAACTTACGATAGTAACTTGTAAGACCTAAAAATCCTCTCAAATCCTTTACCGTTTGTGGGACTGGAAAATTTTCTATAGCTGCTATTTTCTCAGGGTTCGTAGTGATTCTACCATGTCTGATTATGTGACCTAAGTATTCTACTTCTTCTTGAAAAAACTTACTTTTCTCATCAGATATTTTTAATGTGGCTTTATTGAGTACGTCGAATACTTGACTTATGTGCTGTATATGTTCTTCCTCAGATGAAGAATATATCAATACGTCATCAATGTAAACGTGTACGAATTTACCTACAAAGTCTCTCAAAATGTCGTCCACGCATCTCTGAAATATGCTTGGTGCATTTTTGAGCCCGAAAGGCATTCGTTTAAAATGATATTTTGCGCCATTTATAGCAAAAGCTGTTTTTTCTTTATCATCTGTTTTGATTCTAATTTGGTGGAAACCTGACTCCAAATCTAATGTTGTAAAGTACTTGGCTTTACCTAAATTTTGAATTGTCATGTTGACATCCGGAATGGGGTATCTGTCTGTTACAGTGTGAGCGTTAAGTTTTTGGAAATCAACAACCATGCGCCGTTTTGGTTTTCCTTTTTCGTCCAAACCTTTTTTAGGTACTGTCCATATGGGACTGTTATAAGGACTATGGCTTTTTTCTATTATATCGTCATGTAAGAGTTTCTGTATTTCTTTGTTTACGAATTCGTTATCTGCTATGGGATATGGATATTGTTTAACATAAACCGGATTATCATTGGTCGTCCTAATGCTTGCTTCTATAGTATCTGTAAAGGGTAACGGTCCTATGCTGTTATTAATCTTCATCAGTCTATCTATATCTGCTTTATAAATATTATTTTCCCCAATTATGTAATTAATTTTCTGAATAGATTCGACACTGCTTATGGTAGTTAGAGTCATATTACTGAAATTTATTTCCGCGTTTAGAACTTTAAGTCCTTCATATCCTAATATCATATCAAAAGACTGAATATCCTCTAATTCAAAAAATGTTATATTTTTCTTTAATATCCTAACTACTTTCTTTGTATCTACCATAGAATAACCATGCATTGTTTTTATTTTTATAGGTTTAATTTTAATTTTTTCGCTAGAATCGCATTTTCTATTAATGTAATTATGGGTTGCACCAGTATCAATAAGAATTTTATAAATTTCCTTAGAAATAGTACTAGTTAAATTTAAGCAGGGCAACCCGTCTACTAGTTTAAATGATCTATTCTTATGTTATTATTTACCATACATTCCGTTTCATCTGCTTCTGCATATGTACTGCTGACATCGTCTCTGCGTTGTTGTCGGGAGTTATTTACTCTCTGCTGCTTGAAGTTCTGCTGATAAGGTCGTTGCGGTCTGTTGTGTGTGTTGAAACTCCCGCTGTGTTCACGTTTCGCTGGTGGATTATATACATCGGGTTTGTATTGATTCCAATTTTGTCGCTGTGCATGTACAATTTGTCTCGAGTTTATCTCCATCGGCTGTGGTCCTTGATTGTGTTGCTGCATATTATCGTATTGCTTCTGGGGTTGATAATTCGTTGTTTGGCTCGAATAATTTGGTCTTCTTTCGTTTCTGCGTTCATGTGGCATATTTTTGTGGTGCTTATCTTGAGTGAGATGTAAATGCCTGTGCACATTATCATGTTCTATTCTGCGAGCAATTGCGAATGCGTGTTCTAGATCATTTATTGTAGCTGAATATAATGATCCTCTTGTAAAGTTGTCACTCATACCATCAATGAATATACGAACTGCGTCGTCGTTAGCATTTTTAATTAGTCTGTCGATTATATTCGGCGGATCACCTGACATAGTGATTTTTGATATTATTAAATTGAGATTTTTATTTATCTCGTCGTGGTATTCAGACAGTGTGCTTCTTTTTTGCGTGATGGCTTTCATCATGTCTTGTAGCACGTATAGAGGTTCTTGATTAGAGTACGTATAATCTAATCTGTTACGTATCGCCTCAAAATTAAAAATTGTGTTATAATTAGTTAACACATTCGCGGCTGCACCCTGTATTTTACTTTTCACTATAGTCAATGCTGCTGCGTACTTACTGTGTGTTTTGAAGTTTTTAATGCTGTCCATTAATCTGGATGCTTCTTCGCGCCACGACCGATAATTTGATTGATCGCCGTTGAAAATAGGTAGGCTTTTAAATGCGTCTAACTGTATTTCACTACCATCTGTATATGTGGTTCTTATTTCCTCTAGCACAGGTATGTTTGGTACTATGCCTAATCCAGATTTTACTTCATTTAGTTTTGTTTCTAAATTAGTGTTTATTTGATTTTGGTTAGTTATTATTGCTGCTAACCTTGCATTCTCTGTGCGTGTGTGCTCTAGGGTTTGTGTTACTGTGTTGCACCTGGTTTCTAAAGCTTCTAATCTTGCCATTAATACTGCGAGTTGTTCCATTTTGAACTCGTGTCTGTTGTCGTCGAATTTGTGTGTTTTTTTCCTCCACATATACACTTTCACTGAATTGCTTTGCTGCTTCGTACGAAGAAGCTATATTTGTACCTGCTATGCTAGGTAATTCTTGTAACCGGTAACGCGAGTGTTCTGTTTATACTAGATTTCACTACTTGTTCCCGAGGTCCGCTCGATTGAAGTTAAAAAGTATATTTAACCTCCTGGCAGGATCGCCAATTAAAACACTTGTTTCTTACTTTTAAAATTAAACAATATTTATTTGGAACTATGTCCTTTATTATTGAAATACTTTTTACTAATTCTAAAAGGAGCTTAAGGCTACTATGTAGTTACAATAAGACTGTTGATAAATTCATCATACAGTCGTATTTATATACTTTTCTTATCTATCTACAAGGAGACCCAAGCGTACAATCGTCTTGCTTGATAATGAAGAAGAGATAATATTCCAACATTGTATACAAACGATATTATCTCTTTTACATATGTTATCATTGTAGCGTTGTGTGCAAGACTGTACTAGAGACTAAAGATATCATTGAATACAAATAATGTTATCTTTTTTCTCAATATGTTTTGCTATGGATACTTAACTCGCGCTGATTTATTTAACATTTCGTATGTGAATAGTAGTTGCCGGCGGTGAGTATTTTCATCAACAAATCGAAGTCTGGTAATCATAGAGCAAGTTTTTAATATTGATGACGTTACGTGAGTAATGGCGCGGCATTTGCGATGACATTCATTAATGGAGTTTAGTTTGGAACAGGGCGATATATTTATTAATGCATTGTTTTTTGTTGTTATTGTTGTGTGTTGTGATTTTTTCATATAGGCCACTCACAAAACCCAAAAGTATCTTCATTTTACAAAGTTTTTAATAACTTTAGATATATGTTTTAAGAGATCCTTTATTGCGCATCATCACAAAGAGCGTGGTTAATTTTTTTTAGTCAATACAAAATGTCACTAACATTCTAGAAATTTTTAGCTGTAATATTTACTATTTATTTTAAAGTTCGTTAATTGTAAAATGGGCATAATGAAATAAATAAATAAAATAAAAATTAGCGTGTGTCACCATTGAATAAAAATATTCCCCCAAAAGTTGGAAATGTCGGTGAACTTTTCTCAGATGCGATAAAGATGCATCAGTGGTTGCTGGCTGGGCATGCCTGTGAATAATGCTTGGACATAAAAGTACCGCGACTGGCCTTCTTAAGTGTTCAAATGATGAGATAAATGTTGTCCTGTATGACAGAATCAAAGGGACTGAATTTGATATGATTATGATTATGAGGAATTAGTGGCGAATTCCTTGCGCTAAACTTTCATTACATAAAAGTACAAAATGCAAACGATTTGTCAATAACTATAACTATTTAACTTTAACCAATCGATGGCGATGTTGCAATGGTTAAAGGTTTTGTAGGAGACCGAAGGAAAGAAGAAAATTAACTTCCATCGCCTACCATCAAGCTGCCAAAAATCATGTAGCTGAGTTAATTTATGTCTTGTTTGCAGAACCTTTGGAGAGGAATATTTGTTAGAGAATTATACGAGCTGTATGTTTAGGTATATGGCTTAGACAAGTAGAGCAAATGGACTCTAACGCTCCGCTGCAATATTCAAATCTGACCCAAAGAGACTACGCGTTACCGAATTAACATTAAGTTGTGCGTACAAGAGGCTTTCAGTCATTGCAAACAAAAGACTGCCCACTCTATGTAGTTACATCGCTTAAACGTTTTAAGCAACCTCTACAATTTTTGAACGAGATCTAAATGGTCTCAATTTAATGAGCGGGCAGCATTTAAGACACAGTCATCGATTCAAAGAATTTTTTTTAATTGAATAAATTTCTCACGATCATGCTATAAAAAATCCCTAAGTAACTTTGCTTTTCTAACCTCAAATGCGTAAGTTAAATTTTGTTCCTCGGCGTGAATAACGTTTGTTGGTAATTCCTTTAAAAAAAATCCTACAGGGTTTGCCTATAAGAAATAAATACGGAACCCCCAGTTCCGATTTTTCCAATTTTTGTAATACAACTTGACTCACAAACAAAATTGCTTCCACTTACCACGATGAAAACCACCGAAACTTTGAGTGTCCTCAACTCTTAGCTTATAAATATTTGCTATCTCACTCACATAAATATATTTCTATACCGATCTCTAAAGATAGCATCAAGGACACACTTGCAATGGAGTCAGGAATAATATTCGTCCTTGATAAAGGTAAATGTAAATGCCCTAACAGTTTAACTGAAAAATATTCTGCGCTAATAACAAATTCATCATAACTTGGATACAATACAGCTATACGTCATAAGCAAACTCAGCTCAAGAAAATATGTACATAAGAACTCGTATATGTGTTATTATGCAAAGAGGGCAACACTCTCTAAATGATAAAGGCGCACTTATTCGTATCGCAATTTACGTAATACCGCGTCTTCCGCACGAGCCTACAAAGTTTCCCCAAACGTGCGGAAATATTTCTAAAAATAGTACATCTGGAGAGTCGTAGCGCCGCAAAGTACAGTAAACACGTTTGGCATGATTTTTAACGTATCGTGAGGGATTCCCTGCACAAATTCGAGACTGTTACTGCATGTGTCACACGCAAGCGTTACTTCGCGAAGTGGTTTTAAAAGTTCACTGCTGCTTTCGTACTAAACACGACTGATGCGCGCCGAATAATTCCATCTGCAAGTGGTTTATTTTATTTTGCGCCGGGTTGCAGTGGGTATGGGTATATTTTTTGAATGCATTTGCTATATGAAACAGAATTTGACAAAAATATGACTTTTCAATGGTCAGGGTTTTTACCTAGCTTCACAATGACGAGAGATAATTACAGATTACAAGATTTTGTGTACCTATCTTTTACGCTCTCATTGCAGTTAACCAGCTAGAGTTTTAAACATATTTTTATCCAATTGTTATATTGGTGAATTTTAATAAATGACAAAGTTAAATAAAGTCAGATATAAAACATGGTTAAATAAATCATAACTTATGCACAACCCTGTATAGAAATTAAGAACATAACTAGGTACCTACTTAATTTTACGCAAACTGTAAATTCCGCTAAAATCGGATAGGGAAAATCCAGGGTTGCTTAGTAGATACTTTAGTTATATTGAAATATTGCAAATTTTACCTGTGCATGTATAATTATTTGTCTAATGCTGGTATGTACTGTAAGTCCTTCCCCCACTAATGATTGGAATTTCCTAGCCGAAAAGTAAGTAAACCAGGAAAAACTGTCACGAATTTGTATATTGAATGTTATATATATTTTTTAATAAACAACTGCATTTTTATGATGCCAAAAAATAAAGTAAATTTTACATTTAAATTAAAAAGAAAATAAAAACAGCCAGCATTTTTAATGATTTTATTTTTTGACGTCTTCTTGATATGTAGAACGAAGAACAGACAGACCATTAAAGTTAATATATTTAAAAAACCATGGATTAGCTTTGCCAGTCGATGTTTAAGAAAGGACAGCCTTCAAATGTTGTCCGAAGTCATAACTTCACAGCAACTTAAAACATTTTACATCAGCATTTTTTTTGAGAGTACGAGAGCAATTCGAAACGATTTCAAAAACCAAGGGAACATATAAGAGATAACATACAAAGACCGAACCTGTCCAACGAAAAAATTTAGCGAAGGAAGGAACGCAGTAAATTACGCGTTGAAAGGCTTTATTTCAGTAGTCATAAAAGAAATACAGTAAAACCGGGATAAGTGCCTAACTCGCATAAGTACACTTTTTTTTGAGAACCAAAATTCTGAGGTAGTTTTTCGTATAAAACTCATCTTATAAGTACCTTTCGCTTAACTACCTTTCCCGCTTAATTGCTTTTTATTTTGTATAATTTTATTGAAATTTACCCAAACAAAAATTGTAAGGGGGGACGAGAAGAATACCATCTGCCTGACGGGACGCCTAGCGTAATGGTTATTCTTTCCCCCTTACGATGATGAAAGTCTGCCTAGCGGAACGCTTAGCGAGACTGTTGGGAGGAACTGCTGCTTCGCACGTCGCCCTGTGGAAGGAAGATTGAATTAAACACCAAACTTTTCTGGTTCTCCCAGTACGTAACACAATTTATTGAGATATTCTCGACTTGACTCTACTCTACTTGACTCTATATGACTTTGTGCATTTAATACAATTTTGCTTCTCACCCTATGTAATTTTCAACAAATGAACAGTGTGAATTTTATTGAATGCAAATTTGTTTCAAAATAGTCGTTAAATTCAAATTCCAAAGACAATTACTTTATAGTATACCCTAAGGCGATATTAGTTTACATTTAATACTACAGTATACTTCTAGGGTGTGAACTTTTATAAAATAATACATAACATAGGGCAAGGCGGAGTGTGTTTATGGTGGTTGGTTGTTACATTCTCCCCCTCTGGCTACGAGTACGTCTCGGCGAGTTGCCAGGAACGTGTTGAGGCTGCGCTGTCGTCTGTCTCGGGCGTCCTCTTCTTCGGATCGGGTATTGAGGTCGGACGTTGATGACATCAGCCCTGGAATGATAAGGCGTTAATGCGGATACATGGTAACTTCCCAGTGGCACATCTAATTGATCAGGGTGTGCAATTTGGAAAGTCGTTTCTCCTAGTTTGCGTGTGATGATGTACGGCCCGTCTCGTTTCGGCACGAACTTGGATGTAATACCCATGGTTGCTTTGCTTAAGACGTGCGTTGTGACTAGAACTGCGTCACCAATTGCGTAGTTGGGCGGTACCTTGCGTCTCGAATTGGCGTAGAACAAGCGTTGTTGCTTCGCTTGTGTTTCGACGTTGCGTGATTCTTCCACCACGTCGGCCAGTTGTCGTAGATACGGCGTTATCTCTGGGACGAAGTTTTCATTGTCCAAGATAGTAGTTAGATTCTGCGTTACGTGTATCGGCGTTCTTAGCTCTCTTCCGAAGGTCAAGTAAGCTGCCGTTTGTCGTGTGGTTTGGCAGACGGCTGTGTTCATGGAGAAACGGATAGAGGGTAGGCGTTTGCTCCACGACGTATGATCTGTCCCCACGAGGATTGCTAGCTGCGTCTTGAGGTCACGGTTCTTGCGTTCCACCATATTCGCTTGTGGATGATAAACCGGAGTCAAGGTCTGCTCAATGCCCAGGCATGTGGTCAAGTACTGCATGATGGACGAAATAAATTGGGGCCCGTTGTCACTGATTACTCTGCGGGCGATACCATATCGTAGGAATACTTCGTTGAGTAAGATGGTCGCGCATTGCTCGGCGGTGGCCTCTTCAAGTGGGAATAGCTCCACCCAGCGGCTGGCGGTATCTTCAACTACAAAGATCCATTTATTGTTATTACTTGGCGGTAGCGGGCCAAATAGATCAATTGAAATTACTTCAAAGCGTTGATTTACGGGTGTTGACTGGAACAGTCCCGTGGGCTTCTGATTGGAGGGTTTGTATTTTTGACACTTTACACATTTTCTGACGTAGTCTTCTATGTGGGCGTTGATACCTTCCCAGAAGAAGTAAGGCAGTATCCTTGCCTTCGTTCTCTCGATGCCATAATGTCCAGCCGTTGGAGCGTTATGCAGAGCGTGTAAAATGCCGTCCTTCTCACAATCCGGAACCACTAATGCTGCATCATCTTCGCTGTCGTCGACGTATTTGTATAATATCCCATTATTCATGATGTACCCCTCGGACACGTAGCGTTCAGCCTCCGTACCCGGGCTGTCCTCAAAGGCGTTGATGATTGCTTTCAGTTGTGGGTCGCCAAGTTGACCCCTGCGTACCTCATCAGGACGTCGAGTGGGTAAGTCAATCTGTGTATAGCATACGTCGCATGCTTGTACTGGTGGGCGTGATAATGTGTCTGCGACGGTGTTCGTTCTTCCGGTGATGTAATCTATCTTCAGATTGAACGGTTGTAGTTGCATAGCCCATCTTGCGAGTCTTCCGGTTGGTGACTTGAGAGACATAAGCCACTTTAGGGGTTGGTGATCTGTCAAGAGGGTGATCTCGGATCCTTCAAAATAGCCTCTAAACTTGTTGACTGCCCAAACGATTGCTAATGCTTCCCGCTCGGTTGTAGCATAGTTTCTTTCGGCGGATGTCAATAATCGACTGGCGTATTCGATTGGATGCTCCTCTGCTTTCTCCCCCTGGACCAAAACTGCCCCGAGTGCATAATTGCTTGCATCGGTCTTTAAGTAGAATGGTTTGGTCTCATCTGCTTGTTGCAAGATAGGTGCGGTTGTCAGCAATTTCTTCAGTGTGTCAAAAGCATGTTGTTGGTCGTCGGACCAAACGAATGCTGTATTCTTCTTCATCAGGTTACTCAGTGGCTTGCCAATCTCAGAGAACTTGGGAATGAACCTCCGATACCAAGAGCAGGTTTGAAGGAACGTTAGCAGCTCCTTTGCGTTGCGTGGCGGATTCATTTCACTGATGGCAGCCGTCTTTTCAGGATCCGTCCGGATTCCATTTCTGGTGAGGATGTGTCCTAGGAACTTGACCTCTTCGCAACAGAGTCGGCACTTCTGACGATGAATTTTCAGGCCATACTCATTGAGTCTGCGGAATAGCCTCTGTAGGTCGTTTAGGTGCTCCTCGAAGGTAGGTGAACAGATGATTATGTCATCCAAATAGGCGAATATAGTCATCTCTCCTAGACCTGTCTTTATTCGGTCGATTAAACGTTGAAACGTTGCTGGCGCATTCCGGAGTCCGAAACTCATTCGGTTGAATCGGAACGTTCCGAATGGCGTTATAAAAGCTGTTTTGTCCTTGTCTGCATCAGCGACAGCTATTTGCCAGTAACCCGATTGCAAATCTAGGGTGCTCATGTATGGCGTCGCCTTCGCTGTGTGTAGCAAGTCGTCGATTCTGGGTAGTGGGTACCTGTCTGGCGTTGTGACTGCATTGAGTTGCCTGTAGTCGACGCACACTCGAATGCCTCCGGACTTCTTGGGTACCATCACTACTGGTGATGCCCATGGAGAATCACATGGCTCAATAATGCCTTGATGTAGCATCTTTTGGATCTCCTCTTTGAGTTGGGTCTTTCTGGTAGGCGACAGCCTATATGGTGGTGAAGCAGTGGGTGCGTGTTCTCCAGTATGGATGTGGTGTTTCACCCCTTTTGCTGTTACTTCTTTGTCCCATGTGAAAACCTCTTCGTTTGCCCTCAGAAGAGCGTTGAGAGCGTTTCGTCTTTCCTGTGACAGGTGAAGGCCTTCTTCGCTGCTTAGCTCGATGGCGTTGATGTCAACCTGGTACGGGGGTGCAAAGAGTTTATCCCATCTTTTGTCGGTGTCCTTTCTCGTCGCGTTGAGATGGACGTTTTCAACGTCTCCGCCACGTTGTGGGCTATGCACGTGCAGCGGGAGTGCGTCACGGAACATGTCGTAGATTGGCTCAGCTTGGTAGACTCTTGAGGCTCTGTGTCGCCTGGAAGCATTGGCTTGTGCCGATGTGCTTGGTCTTGGTGCTTGCTGACCGACTTCTTCGTCTATGGACATGTTCATAACTTGTTCTGGCGTGGAACCTAGTGGGGAAATCGGAACGATCTCGTTGTCTTCCCGGTTCACCAGGGATTGTGGTGTCGAAACGTCGCTTCTTGGCGTGGTAGCAGACCTACTTCCGTGGTCGTAGTATTCAAAAGTTGCGATTGGTTGGTCGATGAAGTGCCAGGTACGTTGAGCTAGGTTTAACACTATACCGGCTTCTTCGAGGAAGTCAATTCCCATTAGCGTTATTGAACTTCTCCGCTGCGGGAGGACGCATATATTTATGACCTTCGACCGATTGCCCAGTATTATGCGACATGACGTGCACCACATGTCCTTCTGCGTATCTATTCCGTCCGCTAGCGTGACACTTGCTCTTACCTTATTGAACCTGTGACCGGTTGCTTTGAGGTGCTGATAAAGGTCGTTGCCTGCGATGCTTGTAAGAGCTGCCGTATCTAAGTAGGCGAGCATTTCTTTTCCTTTTACTGAGAAAGGAATTGTTGGTATGCCTCCTTTAGGCGATATATTCAGGTTCTGGATCTGCGCGTACGATTGACTTGCAGGAGGCTTGCGACAATTCGGACAATTGGCTCGGTAGAACCCCTGTGCGCCACAACCAAAACAAATTATTTGCGGCTTGGCTTCTGTCGTTGTTGTTGTCGTCTTACTGGGCTGTTTCTCCTGGTTTGCCTTTTGTTTCCGGCAGTCTTCTACCTGATGTCCTCTGTAGTGACAATAGCTACATCTGGCTATTCTGCTTCGTGCTTTCTGAGATGGGGCTTCGTACGTTGATGGCATGGCGTTTATCGAGAGCTGTTCCCAATCTCTGCACAACGTGATGAGTTCATCGAATGTCTTAAATTGTTCTCGTCTGACATCTTTGCGTATCGATTCGTGGAGCAAGGAAAAGACCATGTCGATTGAAATCTCATCTGGTAGCCTTCTGTAGGGGAGTTCTGCAATAAGAGCTCGCTTTTTGCCAATGAAAACATCTGATGCTTCTCCTCGCTTCTGTTTGGTGTCAAAGATCAGTTGGAACAATACGTGGGCTTTACGTCTTGGTGAGAATTGTTTGCGCAATAGCTCCAATGCGTAAGTCCATGACATGACATCCTTTTCGACTCCTCTCCACCAGACCATGGCGAAGTCTCGAAATAGTAGCGGTAGCTCGGATAAAGCATCCTCGTCCGAGATGTTTTTAACTTTTTTAAAAATTTCCACGCCGTGGAGAAAGTTGTCTAGGCTCGTTCCGTCTGGTTGGCCGTTAAATCTTTCCGCACATTCTGATAACCCGACATCTTTCCTGAACAAACCCATTAGTTGACGTTGTGTCAGTTGGATCATGTCCGAAGGGGTGTTATTGATCGTGGCACGGCTATGGGTGGCGTTGTTTCTTCCAGCATCGTTGTCTGTGGCAGCAGCCTGTCGTCGTGGTATGACGTCGTCGTCGTCGCTTGAGGCCCTGCTCATGGCTGCGGCAGCTGCAGCAGCAGCTTGACTTCTCGTCGTGACGTTAGACGTTGTGCCTGGACCGTGTTCTGGTCTGGATGCTATCGATTATACTTTGCTTTAGCCCCGGTGTCGTGGACAGTGATGCGAATCGAACTGTCACCAGTGGCGTTGGTCGTGGTTTAGTGTCAGCCTTTGTTGTGACAGCGATTAAAATCGAGCTATCGACAAATGGCGTTGAAGGAATATCCTGGTGAGCGTCAGCCGGTGTCGTGACAGCGATGAGAATCGAGCTATCGACAATGGCGTTGATAAGATGACCGTCGTTGTGTCAGCCGATGTCGCGACAGCGATGTAAATCCAGCTATCGACAATGGCGTTGATAAGATGACCGTCGTTGTGTCAGCCGATGTCGCGACAGCGATGTAAATCCAGCTGGTAACAATGGTGTTGACAAGATGACCGTCGTTGCGTCAGCCGATGTTGTGACAGCGATGAAAATCGAGCTGGTAACAATGGCGTTGATGAGATGACCGTCGTTGCGTCAGCCGATGTTGTGACAGCGATGAAAATCGAGCTGATAACAATGGTGTTGACAAGATGACCGTCGTTGAGCGTCAGCCGATGTTGTGACAGCGATGTAAATCGAGCTGGTAACAATGGTGTTGACAAGATGACCGTCGTTGAGCGTTAGCCGATGTTGTGACAGCGATGAAAATCGAGCTGGTAACAATGGTGTTGACAAGATGACCGTCGTTGCGTCAGCCGATGTTGTGACAGCGATGAAAATCGAGCTGGTAACAATGGCGTTGATGAGATGACCGTCGTTGCGTCAGCCGATGTTGTGACAGCGATGTAAATCGAGCTGGTAACAATGGTGTTGACAAGATGACCGTCGTTGAGCGTCAGCCGATGTTGTGACAGCGATGAAAATCGAGCTGGTAACAATGGCGTTGATGGGATGACCGTCGTTGCGTCAGCCGATGTTGTGACAGCGATGTAAATCGAGCTGGTAACAATGGCGTTGATGGGACAGATCGTTGAATCGTTGGACAGCGTCAGCCTGTGTCGTACCAACGATGAAAATCGAGCTGGTGACAGTGGCGGTGGGCGGGACAGATCGTCGTTCAGCGTCAGCCTGTGTCGTACCAACGATGAAAATCGAGCTGGTGACAATGGCGGTGGGCAGGACAGATCGTCGTACAGCGTCAGCCTTTGTCGTGGATAGCGATGAAAATCGAGCTATCGACAGTGGCGAAGGCGCTGCGAAAACAGACCGTGTGTGCTTCGGCCTCGAAGTTGGGCGCCAAATGTAAGGGGGGACGAGAAGAATACCATCTGCCTGACGGGACGCCTAGCGTAATGGTTATTCTTTCCCCCTTACGATGATGAAAGTCTGCCTAGCGGAACGCTTAGCGAGACTGTTGGGAGGAACTGCTGCTTCGCACGTCGCCCTGTGGAAGGAAGATTGAATTAAACACCAAACTTTTCTGGTTCTCCCAGTACGTAACACAATTTATTGAGATATTCTCGACTTGACTCTACTCTACTTGACTCTATATGACTTTGTGCATTTAATACAATTTTGCTTCTCACCCTATGTAATTTTCAACAAATGAACAGTGTGAATTTTATTGAATGCAAATTTGTTTCAAAATAGTCGTTAAATTCAAATTCCAAAGACAATTACTTTATAGTATACCCTAAGGCGATATTAGTTTACATTTAATACTACAGTATACTTCTAGGGTGTGAACTTTTATAAAATAATACATAACATAGGGCAAGGCGGAGTGTGTTTATGGTGGTTGGTTGTTACAAAATTATTTTAAGTACATATTTTTGAAATCAGCTGAAAAAATACAAAAACTTTTTTTTTCCTTTAGCGCTTCCTTGTGTTTCATAAATAAAAAAAATCCTTTTAAAGATACCGATAGTATGCAGTTAATATCTCTCTTTTTAAATAAAATTAAATGTTTTTTTGTTATAAGAAAAATATATTTTTTTTATTTTTTTTTTAGAAATTTAGAGATAACTGCTTTACCTGCATAAGTGCCTATGAAAACGGGTTGTTTAAGGTTAGGCACTAATCCGGGTTTTACAGTACCTATCATACATAATAAGATTCGCGATAGGTAGATATGTCTGGCAGAGCAGTCTGACATCATATTTACTCTGTCTCATAAAGTCCAAAAATACTTCGTCAAAAATTCGTTGACATTTGGGTATGGAAACGTTTTTGAAAGTAGTTGATGATTTTTTCTACGAAAGATAAATAACTAAAAATATAACTTTGTTTGAAAATGCGTAAAAGCAAGTTTACATTAGTAAAAGTTAAATAAAAATTGAAACACAAGAAAACACAGCATCCCAAAATTGAAATTTATATTTGTCAAGGGTTAATAATTTATTATAAATATTTTAGTATTTAAAGCCCATCAATGTATCGTTTTTTGACCCACTCTCATTGAAAAAAGCTGATTAACATTAAAGACGTCCTAACCATCCAACGTATCATGCACAGGTATACCTATACCTACATCAACTCAAATAAACGTACCTACCGCATTCCACTAGCATCGCATGTAAAGATCAAATCCCCATCTAAATTGAAAATGACTCAAGTACCCATTACTAACCATCGCATTATCGGACATACAGTCTACCATTTGTCAACGCTCTTGTATAAATAAAAGATGCTGCGAGAACTCAGTCATACATAGTTCTAGCACTGCACCCCTAGTGTAAGCATCACTTTCACTCAACGCTCAACAGAAGCCGGTCGATTCAGACAAAAAACACGCAACCATGAGTCGGACAGTACAAATTGCAACCTTAGTTTTAGTTTTATATTTTGGTATGTCGCTTGCCTGCAGTCTTGTGAGTTAAATTCTAATCGGGTTTCCATTTCAGTTTTAGTAACGTGTGAGACTGAGAAATGGGACGAGTGTGGACACGACTTAAGCACCCCGACGGGATTGGACAAACTGATTGACGTGAAATTCCTGGCAAAGGTTTTCCGCAACCTGAATCCCTTCTCGCGCCCAGACACAAAGATGCAGTTCTACCTGTACAAGAAGGCATTTCCAACCTGCGGCCAGGAGCTTCGAGTCGATGATGATTCCCTACAAAAGTCCGATTTTAACACATCACATCCAACCAGGTATGCAAAAGACAGCACTGCTTCGAGGTTCATGTAACCAACTGTTTGTGTCTCGTTACAGAATAATTATCCACGGCTGGATGAGTCAAAGCAAAACCTCGTTTAATCGTGATGTTAAGAACGCCTACCTGAGCGTTGGCGACTTCAATGTGATCATTGTGGACTGGAGCGTGATCTCAAGCACCCTCAACTACTTCAGAGTCGTGCGGATGATCGAAGACTTTGGCGAGATCGTGGCTAACTTCGCCACACACCTTCACAACACCCTCGGTGTGGACTATGACAACATGTACCTGATTGGTCATAGCTTGGGCGCCCAAATAGCTGGCAGTGCTGGCAAGCTAATTCAGCCGGCCAAGTTCAATACGATCTTCGCCCTGGATCCAGCTGGTCCGGCCTTCAGATGGAAGGACATGGAGTGCCGAATCGATCCCACCGACGCCAAGTACGTTGAATCGATTCAGACGAGTGTGAATCTGGGTCTGCGGCAGCCGGTGGGGCATGCCACTTTCTTCCCCAACAAGGGATTCTATCAGAAGTGCTTGGGGTATGGTTGCTCCCACCGGCGAGCGTACCAGTTCTTCGCAGAGTCTATAACCAGTTCGAGGGGGTTTTGGGGCACCCTGTGTGACCCCGAGGAGAGAAAGTGGCACTGCCCCGAACAGGCGAAACAGTACAAAATGGGCGGCGAGCCATCACAACCAAAGACTGGCACTTTTTATGTCAAGACAAGGGCAACTGCTCCCTATGCGTTGGGGAGGTATAATAAATATTTGTATGCTTAAAGTGGACTTGGGAGTTTCTATTTTTTTTTTGTTTTAAGGATAACTAGTACCGCCCGTGGTCGAAATTCGACCAATTTTGTCTGTAGATAAAGTAATAAGGAAACATGACGGCGACAAATTGAATGGCAACAAAATGCTTTCGATTAACTGCTAAGCATTTTGTATGGGAAATTCTTAACTTAATTTTACCAGTCTTAATGGCGACATATACCTACGATTTTTTGTTTCTGCAAATCTAAGGTACAGCACCTTTCGAATGATATAAATTTCATTCTCCTCATTTCATGATAAATACTTAAAAAGTGTACGGAAACTTTTGGTGTTTGCCTATTTATATAATGATTACCCAAATTGTGTTTTTTTATGACTTTGTCACATCGGTCGAGTGAGTTGGAGTGAGTACTTTAAAACATTGGAGAGAGGTCACGCATTGAACAGACGGTCAAAGTTGTATAAGCCATCAAGGGGGCTTAGGGGTCCGTGAAAGGTACCTCTCGAGTGCAGTGGTTCTCCAAAAAATTCTGACAAAGGCGGCGTTGACTTGTAACCATCAGAAACGTACATCAGTAACAGGGGAAGAAAGTTCCCCATCCTTCGTAGGAAGCATTTGCTTTTGCTCTTGCAACTTTGAACAAATTGCTCGCAATCATCCTTAACAAAGCACTTATTAAAGAATTTTAAAATATCCCAGACCATTTACCCAACCGCTCCACGCATTAATTAACTCTCCATCCCATCCATTTTGTTAATAATTTAATTTATTGCTAATAATCATAACAAGTGCCGAATTTACATGGGCAACCCCTTCGCACATGTAACCCATACATGCGAATAATTAATTCAAGACGGCCATGGATGTCTGCTGCTATCTAAAGTATCTCATTTCAATTCAAATTAATCTCCACGACGAGCGGTCGCCCGAAACCGGGTGGTTTCATGATGACACTTTATTATACCCGAAATGACTCAGCGTATCACAGTTTCATACAGTTCGCAAGTAAATCGCATGTAATCCGAACGGATCTTCATATATTCAATATAATGGCCCACAACCCCATGCCCAGGGAGGGAAAATAAGGTTCGCATTACTGTATTAGTACATCATCTATCATTCCAAAGGATTACAAGACTCTGCGAAGAAAATGATGCTTATTGCCATGCGACCTTTTCTGTTCCGAAGACAGCCTTCAGCCTTCAACCTTCAAGTGAAACCAGTACGAGCCCATTTGCATGCATAATGACATAACGAGTTATTAATCCGATTTGACGTCCCAAATTCAAATTAATTCCATCATCACTTCGGCAAGGGGTTGGAATGAAAATCTCTTCTCGAGGAATCTGGTCGACCAAAAGGTGTCCAGGCGAGTGAATTCAAGGTGTGTGGCGCGACAGACGACCGACGCGACCGACGCGACGCCAAGAAACCCAACTTTGAATGCAGAGGTTTAAGGGCTCTCAAGCGAAAGCCCATAATTTAATTATTGGACATTAGGGTGTATACAGTGTACACCGATGTTGGGGCTCGCTCAAGTGTTTTTAAGGGTGGCGATAGACGTACCGTGTTCTATACTGCGTGACCTTGATTTAGTGCGGCAAAGACGAAGAAACATTTTTGCTTTGGGTGAATTGGAGTGGAACGCCGACATGCGATTTGGAAACTTTTACGGTTGCTGGCGGAATTGGTAACAAGGGCTGCGCTGCCATAAAGAGAACACACACAACTTTTTAATACCTAATTTATTGTTGTTTTGTATGTCTTTTGTTTCGCTTTAAGG
The DNA here is from genome assembly GCA_936431705.1 of Cheilosia pagana. Classification (NCBI taxonomy): domain Eukaryota; kingdom Metazoa; phylum Arthropoda; class Insecta; order Diptera; family Syrphidae; genus Cheilosia; species Cheilosia pagana. The sequence goes on along the minus strand of OW386170.1, from coordinate 49,624,623 downwards.
AGGGCGAGACTTGGAAATAATGAACTGGGTCACACAGATTTACTATTTTAAACAACTGATGCTCCATTAAATCGTCCTGCTTGAGGCTTAAGTCGTGTGATGCTGTTATTTATGGCAACCCATCCGAAGAATTGCCTTTTAAGTTGGGCAAAAGTGTTTGGGGGTGGACTGGAATAGGTTACAGCCGAAGTGAGATTGCGACTGTCCGCTTATGAAATTAACCCCCCCATCACCTGTGATCCTTTCGCATCACCTTCCAGTTACTCAACAAAAGTAAATTATCCCAGCAAATTGCCTGAGCGGAGTTCCGCGCCCATTCGCATTGAATCGTCCCAAAGGACACCACACCAAGTGGTTCAACCTGTAATGAGTGTGTGTGTTCACCACTCAGATGTCGCAACACTTAACTGTCGGGGAATGTGTACTGCGTACAAATTTGCCAGATATTTGCAGATAAATTCACGAAATGTGCCCGAGGAATTTAAGGATGCATACCTCTACCACAGAAAGGTATTGAATCAATGCCGCGCCACTCACAGATTAACCACTTAACTGGAGCCGGGGTTGTGGATACAATTAATTCATACATCACCGGCAGGATAATTCTCCTTTCAGCTTTGCACAGCCATATTCAAATGAATTCACACTAAAAGCCAACCACTTGACGGGAATAGCAAACTGCGCCCTGCTGCTGCTGCTGCTGTCCTGTAGAGTGGAAAAGTGCACACCTAGTTTAGCCTTGTGGCCCCACGTCAGATCTAAAACGGTTCTCGCTTCAGGAATACTTTAAAATCCTTGTGCAAGTGGCTTCTTTCTATCTACCCGCCCTTTCGGCTCTTTAGGTCCTCAGAATATCGGTTGAGTGGCCACTTTTCCGCTAGCCTAGTTGAGTGGCAATCTCGCAATCTCTTGTGAATTAACCGTCGGGACGGGCGGAGTATGGTGGCATGCGGGCTGCGATGGCGAACAAGGCGAAGCGACCGTGGCATTCCCACAGGAGATTGACAATTCTCATTTGCGGCTGGAATGTTGTAGTTTGAGTTCCAGCAGATCCAGATCGATTGAAATGAATTTCTGTGACAGCGATTGTAAATCGAGTCGAGAACGAGGCAAAAGCAGAATGTGCGTGGTGGAAATGAAGGACTTCCTGCAGCTGGCTGCGGCAAAAATACGCTCCATCATCCAAACAAGTCGATGGGGGGCGGGAAACCGGGAAGGGTGACATTTTGTTTGAGAGCACAAACACTTCAATCGATTGTGTGGCTGCTCGCCAGTGTGCGGAGGCGATGGACTGCAAAAACTTGCTGTCAAATCAATTTGGGCTCACGAATTGTTTGCCTGTGAGAAATTGCTTGCCAGAGTGTGAAGGGTTTCATTTTTTACATCGAAAATGTGAATGGTGAATCGTTGGTGGTGTTCCCTTTGCTACAACGTGAACCATGTTTAGTTTCATAATAATTTTTTTTTGACAGATTTACATGTCAGAATGTGTAAGCAGCAACATGGGTAAAATCCGACACGCGTGGTGTTCCATTGGCAAGTGAAAGCAGTCGGTTAAACAAGGAATTTCCACTGGACATTTTGACGTTACTGGGAAAGGACATGCCGTGTAACGTGCTGCTATCAAATCACTTTATAATTTAGTACTTGTTCGAGGCGGTTCTTATACAGTGGTAGTTTGAATTCAACCGAGCAGATGCATCTGCTAGTCAGACTTCAGATGGTTAAAGGGGTGACGCTGAGCACTCCAACTGGCGATTCATGCTCCATAGACCAACAAAATATTTCATTTACACAAAAGGACGCTCGCAGTTATCCATTTCCCATCATAAATATGAAAATAAGTTTCTAAATAATTTCCGTCAAACTTGAGCGGAAGGATCCAGAATCATTCCCTTTTCGTTGGAAAAAAAAATGTCCATTTCGCATCCCATTAAAGTTACACTTACACCGACCAGATTTGATTTTTATATCGATTCCAATCGCTGGACAAAGTTTATTAAGCACAACTTCGCCCTTGGCTAGACTTTTCCTTTTCGATTACCAGACCAGTTATCCGACAGTCGGCCAACAGCCCTCGAGGATGGTTCACCATGAATATCAAAGCAGGTTTGGTATATAAAGTCCCGTCTGTATTATTCCAATTTCCTGTAAAATATGAGAGCTTACTGGGAGTCTTGGAATTGTTCCCACGAGGCATACATAAACAGAAACACACATATATCGTTTTGTCGCTGTCAGTTTCTAGTAAACTACTACGGATGAAATCGATTTTATTTTCCTACACAGGATGCTTGGAGACCCAGACAAATATTACTGCCTTGGTCTAATGTTGACTTGTATCCAAGTTTGCTCATATCATGGTCACATTCAGTGAACGACGTCTGGTGACATTTTGCCAGTGAAATATATATGAATTTCATTGTCTGCAAAGTTGAGAGAGATGAAAAATGCGAAAAAGTTGTATGGAGTGCCTAGTGCACTTTCCGAGGGCACAAACTTGTGTCAAGAATTATTTTTCTTGAGTGGAAAATGTTCCACATACGCCATATGCTTAAGAAAATTGTTTACCCTTTTTTTTTCTTTGGGAAATGATTTTGTGTTTAAAATTGTGATAGGGCAATAGTCCTTCCTACTTGATGGACTTAAGTTGGGGTCAACATGTTGCTGCGAATGTATGCATTTACTCTATGTTCTAGAAATGTGTTGAAAGGAGGGAATAGTTGAGCTCAGACCCCATCCTCTGCCAACGTGAGTTTGGAATAAAATCTTTTATTATAAATGTTAAAGGTGGGTCAACTACTTGGTTTCCATTTAAGTTCCAATCTTCTGTTGACACTGACAGACTTCTCGCTCTAAAAAATAATAAAAGAAAGGTCTGCGTCTGATGTCTGGTCTTAGATGGTGCCGAAACTTCACAGCGAAGATTAAATAAGTTTTTCTTTTATGTAAGGTGTTAAATGGAACTTCAATTTTTGGGTCTTCTTGGAAAAAATGAAGTTCCCTACGTCACATAGAAATAAATGTAGCTATTAACTGCATTGGAATGTGATGACACGTTCGTCTGTATAGAAGGCGGTATCGCCGTTACAGAAGCGGACTCGTGAATATTATCGTTGGCTCCCGGCTGCCCTTGACAAGAGATCGAATTTAGACAGGCGAAGCATCAGCTTCTTTTGCCAAGCCGTCCGATTTTATCAAGGGGCCACTTCAGCGATTGCCTATACATATTCAAAGAAAAGGTGACAGATTTGAAGCATCTCTTCCTTGGAAAACTATATCGACCCCAATTTATAACAACAGAACTGGTGCTCTGTGCAGCTGGCAAACTTATAGAGTACGATGCAGCTATCAACGAAATGTTATCAAAGGGTATTGCAGAGATCGCTCCGGACACCACGGTTGATGGCGACATAGTCTATTATATCTTATATGCCACATCGTCCGGTGTACAGGGACGATAAAGAAACAACGAAGCTTCGCATTGTGTTCGATGCGTCCGCCCATGCACTGAGACATTTGTCGCTCAACGAAGTGCGGTGTGTTTTCGATTTTATTAAGATCATCTCCTAACTCCATCGAATTTGGTCGCTACTCGCAACCTGCAACACTATGGTGACAATTTCGCCGATCGATCTGTCGGTGCATGCCTTGTAAGACGATGATCGATGTTAAGTTTCTAACCATCTATAGTCTAAAGATTTAACGAAACTGTTCAGTATAGAACAACAGGAAAAACTGTTCGCAGTTGCAACTGTTCTTAAAATTGAAAAACGCTCTAAATTTCCAGTAAAAATAAATGAAAACCACCGCTTCTTTTAAACGTAATAAAATTAATTCATTTTATTGTAAAGTTGACGTTCTTTTATAAACAATATGTCTGTTCCCTAACGATAATGCATTCAAACACATTAGTCAAATTTAGCCAAACTTCGTTCCTATATGAAACAGTTGGGCAGAAGAGAGCCACAAAGAGAGACCAAAACATTTCCCCTTCTTAAAAAACCTGTAAGTAATAGGTCTGTTCCCTTACTTTTTGGGCCAATTTCGGCAAAATGTCAGATATCAAGGAGTGGGGATATATTCTCTCAGAAAAAGAGAATATAACCAAAAAGTAAAGGAACGAAATTTTGGCATGACGCTTTTTAAAAACATATGCGAGAAAGAAAAATAATTTTCAAAAATAAACGTCAGTGGGTTTAAAAAAATTACCAGTTTGCAGACGCTTTTAGAGCCCAAACCTGTGCTAGGTCAGTTAGTATTTGATGCCAGTTAGATAAGATCAGAATTCATTGATACGGACTTTAAAAGATTGCACTCACTTACTCTTGTATTTTCAGGTATAAACTAGATGTGTCTATAAACATGTTTCGTATGCCTATAAATATCCTTTTAGTGCCAACGCTGAATAGACTATTAAGCAAAACAATAGCCCAACTTGTTTTCTATACCTCTTGCTAAAAATTTAGCACGTCTTACTCAAAATTTTCGAGGTAATCTTTGTATACAAATTTGAACTAGAACCATTCGGGTAGTATTATAACTATACAGTTACTTCTCATATTTTCCAGACACCATTTAAAAAAAACATCTGCAATTTTTACCCAACAAACTGACTTGTTTCCTGCTGTCAAATTTCGAACCTAAAAATGTCCCTCAAAATAATGAAAAATTCCCTCCACCTGGTAATACTGCAATACTTTCCGACAGTGTCTGAGTTTGTTGTCACTTAATAAAAGTTATATACCTACAGATCGTTACTAAAACTCATTTTAAACCTTCAAGCTTAATATTTTTCTGACATCGTCAAATTTAACCTAGATGCTTAAAATGCGCTTGATTTTGTCTTCCAAGACTTCATAAAGAACTACCACCCGGGATAGACGCCATTTTTATTGGCGACCGCAACTTTGAAATTGCCTGTTAATTAACCCAAATTATTCCCCATTCATTTACACACAATTCACAGTTCAAACTCCGAAACCTTCCACCCGTCAACTACGTCCAAACAAAAATATTAAAACTTTCGACTGTTTTCGTTTTTTTTTTTTGTTTATACACAATTCAAAAAATATAAGTGGCGGTGCAAAGGCCATGGGGCGGGGGAGGGAAAAAAAGTAAATATTGTGAAAGAGCGGGTAGAATAAAATTAAAGCCCCGCAACCACAATTCAAAAAGTTGCTCCTCTTCTCCTGCGGCTGCTAAAGTATAAAAGAAACATTTTTTGCTAAAAAAAAAGTATTCCACATTATGCAGTCCCGATTTTTTTTCTCCTGCTTACCAAAATAGTTTGCCTTCATTATGAAGCACAATGTTGTTTTTTAGGCACAATTTCCGTTGGTCCTATTGCGGTTTCTCTGTTTGAAGAACTTTCCCGAAAAGATTGCAATTTGAAGTTTTCTCTCCTGTGAGAGTTGAACGAGCTCATTATAGGTTAAAGCTGCATTTCCTCCAATTAAGTTCAATCTCGCAGGATACTCTGGCAATATTTATATACGCCCGTCATCGATTTATCAATCAGAAGTAGGGACTTTTATTTCGCATCCTTGGCGTGGCAAATGGTGCGACTTTAATTCTATTCCCATGTCCGTGACGCGTTAAAAAAAACCCCAGTCAGTTTGTAAGCGATGATGCCTGTGGGTTGAACGAAGTGTTCCCTCTTTCAACTGTGTCGCTTTGTCGCAAAACGAAAAGAAAAACACCCTCGGGTTCCACATGGAAAGTCATCATTGTGCGGTGTTCGCTGTTCGTGCGTTTACACTCCGGCTCCTTGGGGGTGTGTGTACATTTTCGTTGTGTTTTATCGTTGGATACGTTTGGTTAGAGAGCTGGTGGAAAATCAATTTAAAATTGAGTTTAAAAATTAATGGAGGATGACTGACCATAACCGGAAGGGCATTAAGTATGGATTCGTGTTAATAAATTTGAGAGTTTACCATTTTTCAGCGGGACACAGTTTTTTAATGGACATCAATAGTGAATGAGTGGCGCCGGTGGTAACTAAGTGAAATTGAAAAGCTGTTAAATGCTGTTGAAGGTGCGATCTGATGTGACCTTAAACAGGTCCACAAGATTCAATTTGCAAGTTGTTTATGGCATTGAAATAGGACCCTTGCACTCAACAAACTGCGTCATCTATTCGGAATCAAAGGTAAGCACTTACAGGACGTACATAAGTCTACGAATAGGAAGTAAAGCGATCAGAAAAGCCACGCCAAACTGTCAATTTACAAAGAGTCATCTGTAAAAAGGCATCGCCGGACAATCCGCTCGTTCATTGCCCTCAAATCCCTCATGACCTGGTGTCCAAGCGACGGTGACTGCGTTGTCCTTGGCCAGATTTTCGAGGAGAAACAGTTCCAGACCAGCTTTGACCCGATCGAATACGATCTAAGGGCCTTGAGAGCTGCCTGGCTGTCTGAGAGGATGTATAGGTATACGGGCACATTTTCCGCCCCTTCGTATGCTTTCTCGGATACATATCTCTATGGCGTCTACCTCCGCTTCAAAGATGTCTGGTGATTTTCCCAGTGCTATAGCTCTTTGGAACCTAGGCCCAGAGGCCAGAGACCCCAGCCCCGATGGCATCATCTTCCATCTTTGAACCGTCAAGCCCACATGCAAGCAAGCGTAAAAATTTGATTATACAGCCAAATCTACTCACAGTTGCACACAACCCGTACACGCAACTTACTTATAAATCCAAGGGAAGCCTCTTTCAATACATAAATGCTTACAATGACATATTTGTAATGAGTTGAGGACCAACAATAAATATTCACTTGCTTCCCAAACCAGAATGCCAACAGAGACTTCCGGACTTTGCGACTTACCAAACTATAAACAATTCCGTATGAAGTCCTTCAACATAATGGTAGCCACAATCTCCGATCATACGTTGATACCTATAGTCCCTGGTCACTGCTGCACACCTATGCACAAGGATGAGCAAATCAAATTGTACCTTCAACCATATACTGAATATTTGATAATCGGGCATGTTTCGACTGAGGAAAATTCCATGAGTAATTTTGTAGCATGAGGAACTTGGAAATGCGATTAGAAAATCTCAAAGGATCAACATGTCCCTTGAAAGATTGCCAATCGAAAATCTGTTAACCCTTCCACTGGATCTATTAATTCATTTGAATTTGAAGAACACATACGAGACATCCCTAGTCCTGGGAGTCGAAAATTTAATTCAACTCGTAGAGAGAGAGAGACAAAGTTATTTAGGGTTTTTCGGTTTTGGGTCGCAATCAATTTCTCCAAGGACACTGCTCTGTGTCTCCGTGTGATAAGACGACAAACACATCAAATTGCATGCAACTATTAAATCCGGTCTGAAATATTCAAATCCTCGCTCCAGGACAACAAAGGATGAAATTATTATTTGGACCAACTCCAAAACTTTGAAATTATATTTCAACAAAATGCAACCGAGCATCCTCGCGCGGGCGGGGACCCCGATGGTCGCAGTGCGATTTGGCGAACAACGAGGCAATGGAACTTTTACCAAAGCATTTAGTACGGTTTAGCATGGCTGCGCGTCGATAAGACGTAGAAAGCAGCAGGCTGGCTGGTAGGAACAAATCCGTTGCATTTTCGGTTATCTCTGCTTGTGCACGATTCGCGCACAAGGCAAGGACATTGCAATAAATAATTCAACCGAAGCGAGCAAAAAATAAGAAAAAAATTGTAATTGCACGAGGATTGCTGTTGTTATGTTGCAAAAGCGCTAAGGACATCTTAACATTCGTTGGAGCCGCGGTAGCCAAACAAAAAAAAAAGGGAAAAGCAGCGAAAACAAATTTTCTGGCACAGTGAATGTGACTGAAGAGGGATTTATTGCTTAAGCTGAATTTATCTGTCGAAGAGATTTGGTGCGGTGTAACCTGGGATTTGTTACGAAATCCTTTCTCCTTGGCACACTCAATCGATTTGGAGGGATTTTGTCTCCTTACATCTTAATGGGATTCTCAAAGTGTCAAAGTGTCTTCCAGGGCTGTTAATTGCATGTGGCTGCAGCATGTGGCGTGGTCAATTTCACAAATGAGTAGCTCTCAAGTGAACATCTATTGATGCATCAAACCGATAGGCAAATAGCCACAGTTGATTACACTTGAGGAGGCTGGTTGTGTTCTTATACGTTTCGGAGTGATGCATTAAATGGTTTGTAGTGAACGGATTCGGTGATGTGCAATTCATTAAATTTACATCGCCTGCAGTTTACAATTGATTCGAATTAATTTCACTGCATTTGGTCTGTCAATCAATCAGTGTCTTCCAGGGGCTTGAGGGGGTGAAAATGGTGGCTTATAAGGCATGCGAAATGGCAGTCTAAATTGTGAATGGGAATGGAAACTCAATTATTAAAAAAAGGAAGTTCCGCCTGTTGTTCTAAGGGACTAAGTTTATTTAGTGTCATCCCTATGTGTAGACCTTCTGTATCTGTGAATCACTAGTCCGTAGCGGTTTGCAGAACTTAGCTGGGGTATTGAACAAGAGTTGGTGGGTTACTTCGAAATATACGGCGTCTTCCGTCTAATTCCCAATGTACATACCACTCGTGTTGGGGGTTCCTTAATCGGTTACTCATGTAAACTATTTGCTACCATTGATAAAGCTAAGAATATTAGCAGCGCCCTTGAAGCTTAGATCACTTAGATCATTGAGAAGTAGTTACCCTCCTTAATTTGGATAGGGCGGTGCAGCTGCAGAGTAGTTGGGAGGGAGAAGGAGAGGCCTAGGTTCAGTTCTTCTGAAAAGACCCCGGCTCCGACTCCATCTACTGTTTTGGAACCGTGCTCTTTCGTGTAGGACATTCAGTGAGTTCCATTCGGATCTGTCATGTATTTTAATTATTGTGAACCTTGTTTCGAAGTCTTTTTTCGTAGGCAGGTAATCAGTAGTGAGAGGTAAGGGGCTAGTCATTCAAAAAGTGATGGAGAAGAAACACAAGAAGGATGAACAACTGAGAGATTTACTTCAGCGAGAGCCACACCACAAAGAAGCAAAGGCAGAGTCTGCTTGTATGACAAATTATGATTACAGGAAGACTTGCACAGAGATGTATTAAAGTTCCTGGTGTATCATATGCAAATTTGAAAACATGAACCTGATATTGGAGCTCACGCCAAAACAGAGGAAAAAGGTGATGAAGAAAGCATTTCACGATCTTCCCGAAAAATTGTGGGATAAGTGCTCCAAATACGAAGTCAAAGCTGTCCTTGGCAACTCTATGACCAGTATTGGAAAAGAGGGCCTAGTAACTGGTAAATTCTCTAGTTGCTTGAAATAATACATCACGAACTTTGAAAAATTGTTTGCAAACGGGACCCATACGATAATATACACAAGTAACTTGTCGGTATCCAGATCACAAACGTCAAAGCGTTGTCAAAGCAGAGCCACTATCGCAATCGCCAGAGTTTTTGTCAAGTATAGAGGACTAGTGGCAGTTGCAGTTGAAATATGGCGGATGCAATGAAAGCGAGGTGTATTGACCAAGATCGGCAACTTTACGGAGTCTTTCTTAATTCAAATAAGGGGCACGATGTTTGTTAAAAGAAATTGTGCTTACGAATAACAACTTTTGCAATTAATAACTCCCTGAACTTATTTTTTAAAAATTATTTTATTTATTAAATAAATCAATAAATTTTAAAAATTGAATAAAATTTATTTCTTAAAAAACTAATAAATAAAAAATAAATAGTTGGTGCAAAAGTTCCGTGGGAACCTAGGCCTAGCTTCTCACAATCATTCGTCTGTGTGAGTTTTTTATTTTTAATTTTTTTCGGGGATCGAACCTGGGACCCCTCGCTTAGTACTCCAAGACTGCAAGGACTGAGCCACTGCGCCTCTTAGAAAACTAGATACCTTTAAAAACCAATAACATTTCATTTCCAATGGTAAAATGTTTTGTAGGAGCTTACAACAACTCTGGAGTGTGAAACGGGTGCTGAGAGTGGCCCAAAAGCAAGCGTCGTTCCGTGAAAATCTATAAGAATTCAAGGGACCTGTTTATAAAGAAAACATTTATTTTTTTTCACGGAAAAGCAGAGCGCGGTTGTAGTTGTATCCGGATGGAACTGCAGCGAGTAAAAAAGGGAAACGGGTCGGGAGGGAAGCCAACTCAGTTGAGTCCATCGGTTAGAGCTCTCAGGATGATATTTAGTGCCCAAAAATTCAGAATGCCGACCGAAATCAGCTTTTGTAGAGAAGTCTTACATGGTACTCGACTTTGGTGCACAAATACATGTTCATGTTCATGTTTCGTATAAAAAAAAATAGTCCTGCAGCCTGTTAAACGGCGGATTGATTATATGCTCTCAGTAAGAAGAATCCGATTTACTTGGACGATGGTAGTCAACATTTTTGACTACCCCTACCAAAATTAAGCGAAGTGATTTCAAGCACTTAGTCTTAGGTCAACAGGGTCAGGGTGGATGGCCAAGTGGTTGACAGTGCAGATGATTTGATCTATTTAACCCCAACTCCCTTCCATCACTCTCAGGTCTCAGATTTCCACTCCACATGGCATTTCTCTAAAGTAAGAGGAAGCAGCAAATTGCTAGTCTGCCATCGCAAACAAAATAAGCTCAGTCTTCATTTACACACAAGCTATATGAGCAAAAGTACCTCCCGTCCGTCATCAAAATGGACATGTCGTCTACTCAGAGGCACAACCGGCAACGTATACGAAAATTGAAAATATTAAATTTTACAAAATAAATTTCACCTTCGGGGCTGTTTTAATTTTCTGCCAGACATCCAAAGACTGGTAGTCTGGGGGTGTCCCATTTCAAGTTGTTTGCACAAAATTAGTTTCCATCACAGACAACTGCAAATGGAAACAACTTGGTTCAATAAAATGGCCAGATGTGCGTGCGTGTTGGGGGCCAGTTTGCAAGGACCAAAGAATGGTATTTGCACACCAGACGATGCATAACTGTCCAACAGCATGGGATTATGATTTGATAACGCTCTTTCCATGGACAGTTGTTTCAGACGTCTGCATATAAATTTATTCCCTGCCGGTGGGCAAAATCCTTTTACAGGGCTATAATCAGATGATGTGGATGTTTTTATGGACCTCTCACATGATTGCGATAATAAATTTGCCTCAAATTGGTATAAAGGCTTTGTAAGTGCATTTGTGGCAGGGGATGATCCTTTTGACTTTATTAAATAGAGGGTGGCGCAGGGCACTGTTTTCATTGTTCAAATTTAAAATGAGATTGTTCACAGTAATTTTTTTTGTTTTTAATTTTTCCAACATTGTTGCAGATAAAATGTGCGCATCCTTTCTACTGCAGTTGGTAGGTACTTGTGCCTTTGGAAATTTCATTAAATTCAACTAATGAGATGTGAAAATTTAATTACACGGTTCGATAGCGGCGCAGATACAGCACAGTGAGTGCACAACATGAAATACTTCACATTTTCATCTGTTGATGGGGAAAATTTACATTTTTCATAAAAATAATGAAATGATTTAATTTTTTTCCAATTTCTCATATCTGCTCGGTTTCACCGGGACCGATAATAGCAATTGAAAGCTGTTCATCGTTATCTTATACGTATATAGTTTTAAAGCACTGCATGTGATGCACTAGGACTGCGACTGACTCGTGTGTGTCTGTTTCTTTTATTTCTGACATGTCAAGAGGAATGTACGTACACTTGAACTGCTCTATTTGAGAGAATGCCGCTCCTTGAACTTCTTGGTAACCCAACATCATGTGTGTTGCGGGCTGGTGGTTCAGATGTGCAGAGTTGCTGTTCATCTTATTCGCCTCTGAAGGGGTGGGGAGAAAACTTTCCCAATGAAGGAGCAACTTCGAGAGTACACATGAACGCCTTGCAGACAGTAATTCGATGAGCAAAAGGCAGTGGATTGAAATTCGCAACTGAATTTATGGGGCCTTTCTGAAATGCTGCTTTCAATGTTAAATGCGAAAGCCAGTGCTGGGTAAGTTTTCAAATTTGATAGCTTTTTGCATCCGTAAATTTGTTTATCAGCGATGTCAGAAAGTTACAGGAAACTGCTATCATTGGAGACGAATTGATACTCTTTAAGTAGGGTAGAAGATCACTTTAAAGCAAGCATTCAGGAGGCGGGGATGAAAATATAAAATCATAATGATGACTAGGTCCCTTGGGGATGGACAAAACTTGTTAGGTATGTTTACTTTCGTCACCCTCCGTACAAGCTGATGAAACAAGTCCTCGGTGTTGGCTAGGTGCGACTGCCTTTAAGAATAGCTCTTTGTGATGTGTGCTTTTGAGACAAATTGTCAAAAAATCTATATATTAATCGCCGACACAATTTCTTTCGGTACATATTTACCCCACTTAATAAGGACCAATTCAAATTTTGTTTTTACCAAATTGAAGCGATCCATTCTTAGATGTGTCAAAAAGAATAATAATTTGAAAAAACAAAGAAAGAACTGTGTTGTCGATTTTCGACCGCTGGGCGAGCCTAGTATTTAAAATTCTGTTTGACAATCAATAAATTAGGTGTTCGAGAGAAGGAGAAATCTGAGGAGCTTGATGGGATCAGTAAGGAGAATGCGTGATCGGATGAAATTGTGGTGGCAGTTTAATGAGAACTCTCATATACGAAAAGGTTTAAAAACCAAGCAATTCTGGAGCTTAGTTACTGAAACTCTAGGTGCTTATTATATTCTGAGTGCTGACACGGGACCGTGACGGAATTTGGCTACCAAGAGCAATCGGAAAGCAGTTTCAACCGAACTTAAGGAAGGCCTTCGGCGGTACGCAATTTGCGATAATTCGATTGTGGGTAGAAAGTGCAGATATAGCTCTGGGGCAGTGGAAATGAAGGTGAAATAGTCAAGACCTGCGAAAAAAACCCACTATGTATCTGATGTAAAATAGATAGAAGGATGTTCTTCGTACATATGAATATTTTCATCAGTTGATAATATCAGGAAGGCCGTCCAGGTAAAGCATAACCGCTTTTCCTCTTTGGAAGACTTGCTGGCACAATTGGCAAGGATTATCTTAATTTAGCGGTCCAAATAAAAAAGGATAGACGGCTACTTAAGGAATGCAGTGTTTCTGTTGAAACTAAGCCTCGTAAAAGGTCGGTAGACCGTCGGACTGATTGGTAATTGATAGAATAAGTGCCATCGAATTCTGCCTTAGTCCTAGTTTGACATCCATGTCGAAGAAATACCTTTAGATGTAGCATATGCGCCAACACAGCACCCAGCCTGCCTGGGAAAATGTATCTTCTTTTTTTGAAAAATGTATCAAAATTTCAGCATGTAAAATCTATAAATAGTATCCCAAGGAAATAAATTTATTAGAAACGAAAGAAACAAAAATGTACATACAAAATAACAAAATCCTTAAAACAAACATTACATTTCACGTTATAAAAATAGTAGCAGAATTAAGACACGAATTTGAATTTAAAAAATCGAGGTCTTAAATGTATAGTATGTGAACATAAGAATGAAAAATAATCAATTTAAAAAAAAAAAAAAAATTGTTTTTATCACCAGATTCAAATATTGGTATACATTTTTTTTTAAATATGTGTATTGAAAAATGGAGAATATGCTGAGTTTTCATTAAAAATTTAAAATGTATTAAATTGAACCCAAATCAAAAAAAATCTAAGTATCAATTTTTTGCACGGAAGCAAAAATGTAGCTAATTTGATACAATTGTATCTTTGTGGCAACGCTGGATATAACTGTGTCAAATAAAGGTATGAAAATCTCGTTTTCTTAAATAAAAGAAGAAGAAGAAATTTGTTTTAAATTCCTTATTTATTTTAAATTCCTTATTTATTTAAAATTCCTTTTTTTTAAAACATTCGAAAAATAGCTCAATTTGGCCTTAGTTTGGAACCGTCTGATAGATTTATTTTTTTTATTTTTTTAATTTTTAAATAAACAATTAATGTTTTATGTTCTACAATTCTTTTTAAAAAAACACACACATAATAATATTTATTTTCAAAATTATATAGAAGGTTTCGTTTTTATTTTGCATTTACATAATTATGGTGATACAAAGGATCCTTAATTTGGTGAAATAAAAATTGAGTTTAAGTATTAACGGAAAACGTAACAAATTGGGCTAAAATCTGCTTATATTCATCAATAAACTCTTTTCGGTACTTTAGTGCTTCTAAGCAATATTGGGCAAGTTGTTTCAAGTTTTTGGAACTTTGGACTTACTGAATCTTCTTCACTTACTACTGTTTTTTTGTTAAACAGAGAAGTGGTCTGTCAATTCTTTAAGAGTAATTCACTCCTGCTATATAAAAATCAGCAAAGGATATACGCTGAGCTCCCTTTACTGACAAAAATAAATTCCATACACCACCCCAAAATAAACAGTTGAGAGGCATATCCTTGAACAAGACGCATTCGAGAAAATAATGGCCGCCACTTGCAAAGCAGCGGAGACCCCATATCACCAACTGACGAAAGCGATCAGTAGTAGAAATAGGTATTTAAAATCGACTCACACGCAACTTAGCGACCGTCAGTCAAGGCAGTGACAATTTTTAAGGGACAATTATTCAAACCCTCTGAATATGGCAAAAAACCTAACAGATATCTACTTAATTAAACTCAGGGTTAAACGTTCACTCAACCCAACAGCCGCTTTCGCATTCGTACAAAGAAAATTGGAAGCCAAATTGGATTTTCAAATCGAAATTCTCTGCCGTTGCGGGCAAAAAAATGTCCCGCCCAGAGTCGAATGTCGGAAAAGCCAAAACAACAACGAACGGAAGAGAGAGAAAAAAACCCAAAACAAGAAAACGAATTAGAAAGTTTTCCTGTCTGACAACTTTCGGAAATTGCAACGTACGTTGCCAGCATCCCCAAACTCGAAGCTGAACCAAAGTAACTGCCATTCCTGCTCAATCGATTCCAACTAACTCCTCAATTTGATTGCAGGAAAAAAAATCCTCAACAACACACATGTGTGTGCTCAGTTCAAGTTTTGCCATTTCCTTGGGGCACACCAAGTGTACCTACACACAGTTTTTGCATATAGCTTTACAGATCATTCACCCGTGCCAACTGAGCGAGATACAATTCAATTGAACAGAGATTTGATTAGGAGCAACCTGCTATCAAATCAAAACTATGCACTTAACAGATTGACTGAGATACTGCCACCCCCACCGCCCGACTGCCTCGCCGGAAGGAAGTTGTAATCGCGAAAATGGAAAGCCGTATAAAGGAATCCGACTTCAAATCCATTTGGCCATTTATCTCCGCCCGTACACAGGGGCATCCTCCAGCCAGCCACCCCTATCCGAAGAAGCTACTTCCAGACAGATAAATTGAGTTATGTGAACTTTAGTTTGCGAGTGCTACGTGTCGGGGTGTTTTCATTCCATGTGGCTCGGAAGGTGGGCTTCAATCAAATTGCAGCTTTAAAGATTCAGCAGGCTGATCGACCAAAAGTAGCCCAGTGGATTCTCCATGACAGACAGCCGACAGATGGTCAGGGTGGAGGCGTTCGCGTTCTGTGTAACTCCCATTCAATTTTGTACTTTTATCCAGCGCGGCACTTATTCACCGGATGAACGTGTGTACTCTCGTAAATGTCCTGGCACAACCAACATATTCATAAAATATCCACTTATCTCTGGCATGGCACTGGCGCACACATGGCAAGTGGGGTTCCGCTTCGCGAGGAAGCCATCACCACCATAAGCAGCAGTTCTGCGTTTCCCTTTTCGATTTACATGCGACTACGTCGAGAATAACTAGGTTTTGGGATTTGCTTCTTCTGTGCTCAGTGTTGTCCTTTGTGCGGAGATTGGCTTATGCCTTCTTTCTGTGTTTTCTGATTTATTATTCAATATTCCGAACGTACTCAGCACATGTGCCTGGCAGATGGTTTAATAAAATAGAGCTAAGCACTCAATCGCGCAGGTTGAGCTGAACTGAGCGGGGCCTAGCCTTCGCGGCACTGTTTACCTTGACTTTTACGAGAGATTTCATGTCTCGCATTGCAAAGTAATGTAACTGTGTTTATGATGGAACTAATAAATGTGCATGTATTATACTTTGGCTTGGCGAGAGTGCGTTCTGATGAAAATGCTGTGGTTGGTTTATTTAACGTGGAAGCTTGTAGTATACATTATATTCAGGAGCAGCGCTGTTTGATGGAATTATGTCACAATTTGCAAGGTGTGCTTAGAGGACCGCAAATCCACATCAGATTTTTCGGCCCCATTTTTTTTTAATTTTTTTTCTTCTGCGATTGAATGCGGGATCCTTACTATATTCCCTTGGCGCTCTAAACGTTGAGGATCGTTGAGAATGAGTATAAAAGTATGGGACCTTAGCCACACCATCGTGAGAAGAGTTAACTTCTTATAGGTGGTATCCACACTGATGGAAAATTGTTGGCGCAGAAAACGTTAAAATCGTCTTTCTTCTAAATCAGTATTTCAGAAAAATGCTAAATTTTGCTCCATTAAGTAATATGCTTTAACTCAGAAATCCAAACGCTTTCTTTATTCCACATACAAAAAGACAAACAAATTTTTTTTTAATGTTTTTATTATTATTATTTTTTAGTTTATTTTTATTGTTATAAGAATTCGACAGACAAACAAATTTACCATATTTTCATTGTTATTATTTTTCTGTTTATTTTTATATTTCAATATTTTATTATTTTTATTATTATAAGAATTCCCCAAACAAATTTTCAGAATTTTTTCTCTCAAAATTTTAGAATTGCTTTCTGTTTTCATAAAAATGTTTAGAATTCAGGAAAATGTCGAAACCCACTTTATTCCAATCATCTTATAACTTCTTTTTGACAGCTTTGCTATCTGTTTTTCTTAATCTCCAATTTTACATCTTGCCAAAGGGCTCAAACTTTCTCCTTAATTTGGTTTTAGCTCAATTTTTTTTTTGTCTTCACCCTATGATCCACAAGTTTGCATGTCGGAAGCTGCATGAACTCCCTATTCCTAAGTAATCGGTGGTTAACTATATGACTTAATAGGAGCCATTTTAAGCAGAAAGAAATTTGCATATTAAGCAGTTGGAGCAAAAGACCACAGTGGCGAAATAAGGTCAATGAAAATTTCAGTAGGTTAGTTGTAAACAATGTAGGATTGATGTCTTAAAACTTTTAGTTCCTCAAAACTGATATATGCAGTAATAACTATCAAAAACTAATACTAAACTAAACTAAACTAATACTGAAACGGCGTTATGGATATGAAGCTTATTTTCTTTGAACCACCTCCAAAAATCTTGGTTAAAACCACTTGTTCTTATTCAAAGCAAAACGCAACTACTATCATGAGTTAAGTGTCCAATGACCATTCGATATTTGCTTTATCTGAAAGCTGCGATTTTTCAGACAATGTTTAAAAATTGTTTGAAAAAAACTAATCTTTCTATATTTAGTTTATTTAAAGTCTTCTCTTCACAAAAATATGTTTCCCTTCGCCTTTATGAACGCTGAAATTCTATGAAAGGCAAAAGCTGCCATCGTGTAAAAATATTGAATAAATAATAAAATCCTGAACTTGAAATAATTTCATTTTTCAGCTGTAAACATTTTAAGCAGTTATTGTAAAATAATACAAACATTTATTATCAAAATTATGAACCTTGGCGACTCAGTGCGTCAGTCTGGCCATAGTTATTTCGTATGCCTGCAGGTATTGATATTGGTCCAACGAAGATTTGTTTTGCTCCAGGACTCAATGTCAACCTTCCTTGCAAGCGTGCTTAGCGGAGTTCTTACTGATTTTAAGGCCAACGATGCATGTAGTTTCGACCCACCTCTAGTAAGCTCATCCGCATGCTCATTGCCTGGAATATTCATATGTCCTGGTATCCAGCATATTCCTTGCATTGTCTTACTATCCTTGACTTCACCACGACTGACTCCATGGCTTACAGTAAAGACGGTGATTTATAGTTATAGCAGCTATCTCTGCTTGAAAGAGACTGCAATCATCACTTATACGGAATGATTCCTGCAGGTCCAATGTTTCACTGAAGGCGCCCGCACATGTACCGATATCCATCTTAGAACCGTCAGTATAGATCACTATCTCCCCTGTTTCCGTGATCGGTTTGTTCTTCCACTCGTTTCTGTTGGGAATTCTGGTAGCGAATCTCTTTTCAAAATCGAGAGACCAGTCTTCCTAGAGGAATACACCTCTTACACAAAATGAAGACTCATAAAAATTTTCTAATCAACTCCTATCCAAACTGCAAATAAATGTGTCCACTTCCCGTCAAAATTTTCCACTCCATTTCGAAATCTGAAAATTATACAGAATGCCTTACGAAAACCCTCGCTGCACCATTTATTTATGAACACAAAAAAAAGGAATACCCCCTTAAACAACTTCCAATCTCTGATAATCCCTTCGAAATACAATTCAAAGTCTCGTTCACGGAAATAACGAAAAACTTGTCGCCATTACGGGTCAATTGCCCAAATCTGTTGCCAGAAACTTGGAACACACAAATTTCCCAGTGCGAGCAGCAACAACGGAAAAATATATTCCAAATGGCAGAAAGATTTCCCCCGCCCGAAAATGCTCGCGGTGGAAGGATTTCCCCGCTCAGCATCCCCTTGCCAGCAAAAACATTTCTACTTTCATTATTCAAGTCACGTCCTTTATTACAACCCAGTAGTAGGTAGCTATACAAAACTAGTGTCAGCACCAGCAATGGAGCAGTGCATTTGGCCAATTCATGCCAAATTTGTTACCAACGGATAACGCCCGCTCCCGTCCCTACAAACAAATTATCAAACAGAAAAGTGAATGAAACAGAAAAAGAAGAAGAAGTTGGAAGGCGAATGGCGAACGCGAATACGAATGCAAAGGAGAAACACCAAGAGTTTCAATTCAACACGAACAAATGAAATTAGTCTGAAGCGTTGAAGCGTCCTTGTGTCAATGTTTCCTGCCCGCGAGTGTTACTCTCCTCGGTATCCAAAAAAAAAAAAACTATCTCCACAGCGGAAAAACTATTCATGTTCTCCAGAGTTAAGGAGCGGGTGCTTTGCGCCTGACTTGGATGGTTAACAACAGGATGGCGCCAT
The DNA here is from genome assembly GCA_936431705.1 of Cheilosia pagana. Lineage (NCBI taxonomy): Eukaryota > Metazoa > Arthropoda > Insecta > Diptera > Syrphidae > Cheilosia > Cheilosia pagana. The sequence goes on along the minus strand of OW386170.1, from coordinate 49,605,522 downwards.
ACAGAGTACGAAAAGTTTCTCAGCAAGGCGACACAAATTGGCAGCGTAAATATACAATTTTGAATGTGTTCCCAAGGATAATTTAATGAAGTCTAATGGCATTAATGAATGCAGAGTAGATCCTCAGTCAAAAGCGGGCGGCGGGCATTGCTATTATCGACCGACGACTGATTGAAGTCGATTTTAATCTCAGCACTTGATGGGCATTCACATTTTTGTACCGGATTCGATTACGGGAATCTATTTAACCACTGGACAGGGTTTTGCCAGCGGTTGTTGTAACTAGATTGAGTGCGGATTCAGCTACGTGTCAGAGTAAGGGTGGGCAATGTGTGTGCTTACAGAGAGGGTATTGAGTATCACGGACGGTAATTCCGAAATAATTTGATGAATTAAGTGGTAATTGGATGCAGGCGGCCTAGATTTGTTGATTGCCGAGGAATTCCTCTCCGCCTTTGAAAGTGAAATGGGTTTTGTTGATTCGGGATTAAATTCGCTGAAATAAAGTGCGTTCTTGTGTATAGGTAGGTAGTCTCGTTCATGTCCATTGAGCGGACTTTCAATCGAATGCCAATCACAGCGAATGTTATTCTGGACAGAGTCCATTTGGGTTGGACTGGTACCTTTTGATTTTATAATAAACGAATAAAAGTGTCAACCTGACAGAAAAACGCTCTAGCGTCACATACCTCCATTTTTCCTCGATATACGTACAGTAGCTCTGTCCCCGTTCAAAAGTAAACCATTCTCCTTTGTTTATAAATACAGAGGAAATATCTCCAAGCGCCCCTTAACCTTTCCCCGATTTGGTGCGATTACAAAAATTGGTCACAACAAATTGCACCGTTTCGACACAATAAACCGAGAACAATGGCATAATTGCAGCGCGAAAGGAGTTCGTTTTTATTCCACCGCACAACTGCAGCCACAACAAAAGGATGCTGAATATAATGGATGCGCGCCTGGAAAATGCTGTATATACACAGCCCTTAGCAGTGTGCACCATTAAAATTCAGAAATAAATTTCAAATCCGAATAATAATGGGGCTGAAGTGGAGCGCCGCCATTAAAGTTATGTGTTGTATACCTACTCCAATGATAACGGCGCACTTTTTCGATAAATCCACTCAGTGAAGTTGAGTCTCGAAATTTTCTGATTTATGGATTCAATTTATTTTATTCAGGGAACGGAGGGAGTGCATTCAAATCGGCAATAATTCAATCGAGCTGGTGGAATTTGAATTTGAGTTTTGGAAAATAAAAGTCTGACTAATCGTTGAGCTGTCGTGGAGTCCCTGTAGGTCTGTAGGACAAAGGCTATTTAAATTGAATTTCAAAAATAGACGGCAAATCGAAGGGGCTTTAATTGTGGGTAAAAAAAATTTTAATTTTTCGAAGGTAAATGCTCCCAAAAGTCTTTTAGGAATTATTTGGAAAAAATTGAAACCGAAAAAAGCTATAGAAGCTTAAAAGTCTTGAGAGTTAAATAGCAATTCTTTTTGGAAAAATCAGAGAGTATTCCATTAAAAATAGCTAAGTTTGACGTAAACTTTCTAACTTAAAAAAAGAATAGAAGAACAGAAAAAAGTCTTTAAAACTGTTAAATCACCCTCTATAAAGGAAAAAGCTGGTAAGAAGGAAGTTTTGCTTGCATTATAGAGAGACCAAAGTTATTATAGGACGTCCCAATCGTCAAGACGTAAGAAATACACATACAAATTCCAACGGTAGCTTTAAATTCATAAGAGCGCACTGTGCAAAATCAAGAAACTACAAAACAAAGAGCTATATCTTCGAGAATAATTACGCTTTCTGAAACATACTCCGGCTCTACCCTGATGCTATTTTTAATCTGCTGAAAAGCTGTCAAAGATTGAGGAAAGCTTACTGAATCCACGACTATCCACCAAGATAGACCAAATTTTGGTTTGCACTGTCCAAAACGAAAGCCAAAACACGGAGCGGATTACAGAGACCAAGAGAGTAGATGGCTTAATAGTACTAGAAGACCTTAAGGAATCGTATATTAATTGGTTATTAATTGCAATTTACTTTTATACTTGCAATCATTATATTAATACGTAAACATCAAAAGTTTCCGTACACTTTTTAAGTATTTACATGAAATCAGGAGAATGAAACTTATATCATTCGAAAGGTACTGTGCCATAGATGTGCAGAAACGAAAAATCGTAGGTATATGTCGCCATTAAGACTGATAAAATAAAGTTAAGGATTTCCCATACAAAATGCTTAGCAGTTAATCGAAAGCATTTTGTTGCCATTCAATTTGTCGCCGTCATGTTTCCATAGTAACGAATTTAGTCATTAGATTAGAACCTGTTGGAGAGTCTCATTAACCTATAAAGGTATGTAATTTAATTACCCCTAAAAGTAAGCAATCATGAAATCTTATTTCAGGGGCATTGCAGAGTTGATCTGCGAGGTGTCACTATGGAAACGAACATTCATGTTTTGCCCTTTTCCATCCTTTTTTCATAGCGGAAATGGGTATGAATTAAGATTTAGCATATGAATAAATAAAAATAAATAATAAATAAATTTGTAAAAAACAAGTTGGCTTTCGTTACTTTATCTACAGACAAAATTGGTCGAATTTTGACCACGGGCGGTACTAGTACAATAAAATATCGGAAGCTACTAATGTCCCGAATTTTTTTTTAAAATTCAGACGTTCCAAAAATTACAACTCACTACAACTGGTTGAGAGATTTTAGGCGGAGGGTCCCAGGTAGGCGGAGGGACAGGTAGAGTTGACTCTTCGGCCGTATTTTTTAAAATTTATTTCCTCTCTTCACAGTTTGTTACCTTTAAAAAAGTAAGCAGATTGAACTTCTAAAATATCAAGACGAACCAATACCCGAAAAGTTCAAAAGTTCTTCACTTATGGAATACATTGAAGAATTGTTGTACCTCCCAAACAACTTTGCACTCATCCCTAGTAGTATTTCAACTTAATACCCTTTTTATGCGACACTGCATTGAGCAACCCCTCTTTTCCTACTCTTTTCCCAGCATTATCGTGCATAGCATATAACAATAAACTACAGTAGTAAGCCACGGCTTATTGTCTCCGCTTAAATAAAGCCGCAAATGTGCAAACTGCTTGCCACACTCCGCCCCGCCATTTAAAGGTGTTAATTAATAATTTGCGTTAATCCTCGGGGATGAAGGCTCGTCAGTGTTCAATTGAAAACGATTGCGGACCAGGCCGAGAAAACTGTCGTTCTCCGATATTAATTCGTTACAAAAAAAACAGCATCCTCCCTGTTAGACTTTGCGCCGATACACCGCCAACGCGCACAATCAACAACAGGATACACCGGGCTTGTCTCATTTATCCCCGAGGATTGTATTTAATTTTACTGCGTGTCTGCGAAAATAATTATAATTCGGTCTGCGGCTTATGCCTGCAATCCGTAAAGCAGCTCTTTAACTCGAGTACACAAAATGGTCAGGATAACGAAATGGAAAAACTTTGTGCACTCATATATCCTGGAAAAACTGGTTAATTGGCTTTATTTCCGGGTCCACATGAGTTGTGCTATATGCGTGTGTGGGCGAAGCTTGCCTGGTGGGTGATCACTGGTGACTGTGGTGTTGGCACGGAACTCAAACCGCCAGTAATTAACATTTGAACATCGATAAATAATTGCTTAAATTTTAAATAAATTAAATGGCAAAGGAAGCGCGCGCGTCCTGTTTTCTGGATGATGAAGTAAAAAAATAAAGTTTTCCCTCTCCGGTAAATGTATAATTGGCTGACGATGACGAGTTTGTTGGTTCCATGCAGTTGCAGTTTGTCCGGAAAAGCGGCGTAAACTTTTAATGAGTTCCGTGTGTACACGGTTATCAATTTTATCCTCTGCAGTGGCGGTTTGTCTTTGCTGTGAGGGGTTTTTTTCTTTTGCAAATTTTGTTGGCAATTAGTGCGAGTTGCGAGGACTTCATTCAATTTTGAGGAGTTTGTGCTTCCGTTTTGGAGTGTCTTCAATTAGAACGTTAATTTTGATGTTTTTTTCTGAAGACGTTCGTTCATGTCCTTAGTTATTTATCGACCGCTCCCTAAGAAAAAAATAAGTCCGGCAGGTGGATCTTCATTTGTAATCGTCCGAAATCACTTTTCTTTTGCTTTTGCTACCATCATAAGCAATTTTCCTTCAGAACTAAAACAAATAGTAGTAAATCGAAAACGCGACGAACATGGTTGAAACCGTTCAAAAAACTCTGCTCAAAACGGAGAGAAAAGATATCCAAAAACGCTGAAGCAAGACTGGATCACTATTATTTTTGCAAGACTTGTTGCTCAGAAGCTTTTTGCGAATGGTTAAGAGATGTGATCTTAATAGCTTTAAAAATCCCACAAATACCACACCCCTAAACGAGAATTCACGGTCGCGAACAATCGGGAAGCGCTTCATAATTAGTTCCCTGACAGCCGCCCATGGGATCATTATCTACGAAGCCTAATTTCCCATATCATATAACGCCCTTAGGAAATGCAGCCAATCTCCTGTTTAACCATAATCCTCGGCTGACAATTACTGCACAATAACTACCAGCTTAGGCCCCATTTCCCACTAATCCACCGCACGTCTCATGTCCCATATTAATTTTTCAATAACGCGCGGTGTGACACCCAATGGCATAATATACAACATTTCCAATTTTGGGCTGCATAAGCCCCCCTCGCGCTTGAAAATAATTTCCCATTAAATTAATCGACCGGAATTAACTCCACTGACCGGCCTATGAGTGCATAAAAAGTAGAGCGCGCTTATTTTGAGCAAACACTAAACTTTGTAATCCTTCGGACTTAATTATGTTTTCCATTAAAACGATTCCTGATTGGCCACCATCCCTCGGTTTTGTTGTTTTCCACAGAACAACTCGGAAACGAGGCCAACGTTGTTAACAGAGAGTGGCTCCCATTTGGAGCGAACAATACCCGAGCCGAAGAAATATTTTCTTACTTCGGGTGGGTTGCGCCACCCCTAAGCGCTCTGCCACTAATTACACTCAAAACTGAAGAAAGCATAATTCGAATGGCCTTCGTTTTGAATAAAGTGGAATTATAGTTGTGCACCCTCTTTGCACCGAGGGTGGCGGCAGGCATTCCATTCCATCGACGCAAATTGGCTTTGCCCGCACCAGCACCGTGCGCTGTGGCACTGGTGTGAATATATTATCGTGTTGGTGTGTGCTAAAACAAATAATTTCGACGGAAAAGTCAGGCCACAGACAAACTACAATCACTCAGCCACAACCAGAACCAACGCTGAACCACCACCCTTGTCCAGTCGACCCCCAGCGCTTTATCACTTTTGGGGTTAAAACCGTAGCAAGCTTTTGTTTGTTTTCCCCTCTGGCACCAGTGGTCGACGATGGCAGGGTGGGTGGGCATGGGCACCGGGTAACCCATAAAAATGCGGTTTTAGCAAAGAAATGCAATTAAAGGGTTCTAAAATTGCCACGAATTGATTTCTTGCCGCTGTGTGTGCACATTTACGTTATGCAGACAAACACACACCCTCATACTCTATTCTGTAGGAATGCAAGCAGTTTTATTGAATTAACAATGCTCGGCGAACGAAATTCGTTTAAGGTGTGTGTGGCTTTTGCGGCAGTCATATTTGAGCGAAATGGTGAAAAGTTATTTTTTCCAATTTTAATTTTTTTCATTTTTGTTTTGTTTCAGCTGAAGGGGGCAGCGCAAAATGAAAGAGATTTGCGGCATATTAAAAGTTCTTCAGTTATCCCATCGGTTCGGTGTCAACATCCAGTGAAGTGGATATCTCGATGGGAGAGTTTTTCATTAAAGTTTTTTTCCAACAACCACGGGTAAATCAGTCGATTTCTTTCGATGACGCTTTTAATCAAGGCTTCTCCTCATAGTAGTAGTTATTAAACTGTGCAGGGATGTGACAAGGCAGAGATATCCTCTGCAGTCGGCGAGGATTAAGGAAATGCCTGCCGGATGACCGGACGGAAACTTTACTTCTAAAGTTTTGAGGTTTCGAAAAGGGGGGAGATTATTTTTGTTACCAATGGAATGGTAAAGTAGCTGGAAGGATTGCAAGGATTATACGTAGAGTGATCGGGATAAAGTGAAATAGAAAACTATAGCTACGGAGACCTATGGATATTTAATTTTTAATCAATGACATAAATTACAAAGAAACCACGTAAAGGGACACCTGAGCTGTTGAGGACGACATCTAACATTGGGTCGTTAATTTTTAATTTTACGTTTCTGACTGCACTTTGAATTAAATTGGTTAGAATGGCAACTCGAACTGAAAAAGGAGGATTGGAGGCATATTAATTGGCGTCAATTTCGGCTTGTTCTTTCAAGGCCATCAATTCCCAAACTTACATGAGACCTTTCAGAAAATGAAGACTCTTGCTAAGCCATTAAGGACGATAGGCCTTCTGTTATTCATACTGCCGATCTCTTCAAATACGCGACTAACAACTCGGTTGCACTGTTTGATACATTTAAAAAACAATAATATGTCGTCCCCATTTTGGGCGAATTTTATTTTTGCAGCGAATCTGATTTTCATCAGAAATCTCTAAAAATATTGGTGGGTGAAACAGATTGCCACCTAAATATAAATATGAAACTTATCGATTACACGATCCTGAGTTTTACGAAAATGTTAAATTTAACGGAACTTTTTTATATGTTCAAAAAGATCGAATAGCAGTTGCAATTAAAATAGTCATAAATTCGATTTTCTTAAAAAATCCATTCGTATTTGAGTTTTTAGCGAAGATATAAGTTTGTAGTTGCATTCGACAGTTTCGTGTGAATTCATATAATAAATTTCATAAGAATTGCCTGAGCCATTTTTTGGGAAAATATTCCTATTACGAGTCCCATTTCAAAAATATTGATCCACATTCTGGCCATCCGCAATAAGTCAAATCTATCCATCGCCTGAGTTTCATACAGCTTGGTATTATGTTGCATATCTTACCATCATTATATTAATACGTTAACATCAAAAGTTTCCGTACACTTTTTAAGTATTTATCATGAAAAGAGGAGAATGAAACTTATATCATTCGAAAGGCACTGTGCAATAGATATGCAGAAACAAAAAATCGTAGGTATATGTCGCCATTGAGACTGGTAAAATGAAGCTAAGAATTTCCCATACAAAATGCTAAGTAGTTAATCTAAAGCATTTTGTTGCCATTCAATTTGTCGCCGTCATGTTTCCATAGTAACGAATTTAATTATCTTTGATCAGAACTTGTTGGAAAGTCTTAGTAACCCATAAAGGTATGCAATTTAATTCCCCCTAAAAGTAAGCAATCATAAAATCTTATTTCATTCCAGAGTTATCTGCGAGGTGTCACTATGGAAACGAACATTCATGTTTTGCCCTTTTCCATTCTTTTTTTTAAAGCGAAAAGGTATATGAATTGAGATTTAACATATAAATAAATTTAAATAAATAATAAATAAATTATGTAAAAAACAAGTTGGCTTTCGTTACTTTATCTACAGACAAAATTGGGCGAATTTCGACCACGTGCGGTACTAGTCATTTAAAAAAAAGGACTGTAGGTCGCCATTGATTCCGCCCAAAAGGACACTTTCATTTCTTTGGTGGTCGTATTTTAACAGTGTTGCGTTAGATGCGATTTTAAAAAATACCAATAACAAACTGTTCTTTAAATTCCACATGCCATACAGAAACGTACTCGCTCGCACTTTCATACAGCTAAATGCGAGCCCACTACCCAAATGTTTTTTATTTTTATTTATTTTAAGTTTAAGCAACTGCTAATCCGATAATCCAAAGTAACAACGTGTTGAAAAGTATAATACACCCTCCACGCTTAGTAGGTACTTCCACCATAAACAGTCAATTATCGTAACCCATATCAGTTTGCCTCGTCAATCTCAAATACGTTTCAATATTCATTCACATGCACCCTGCACAGTTCCGGCATGCCACGTGAGCGCGCGCTCTGCCCCGAGTCCCAGTCCCAGTAAGACGCGTGCCACAGAAATGTTAGACAATTTGTTACTTTGTCACAATGCCGGCGAATCGACATTAAATAACACAGCACTTGCCGACATGAAGGTACGAAAACAAAACCTGTGCGCATACTCACCAGAGGGAAATTTCTCTTGTGCAGGGGAAGTGCTACCAAGTTTTGGAGTCGACTTTTCTTAAGGGTTGGTTAAAGATTTTACTTTCCGAGCTGTCTAGTAGGGAGCGAGCTTTCTCGACAGTCGGTGGCTATCTGAGCTGAGCAGATTTTTATCCTTTCACTTTCAACCAGTCTTTCTGTATTTAGGACGATTTATTTTTTCGGTTCCTGTGTTTTGGTTACATAAGTTGCTAGGTGACAGTGACATTATTAGCAGTGACAAATAGTGGGTTGACGAAATGTCACTGACAGACAAGACACAAGACGATAAACTATGTACATTTATATCGATTGGCAATTGGGGGTAAACAGGGATTCCTGTTAAAGTTTCCTCACATCCAAAAGGAAAGGTTTTGTCCCCCGAAAAAATATCTTAAAGAACTATTTCGATGTTTTGAGGGCAATGTACCTCTTAAGGACGAGTTATTTAGTTGAGTTATGGTTATGGAAAGAATACTCTTTAAATAAAGTTGGGCATGTCACTGTACCCGAAATGTAGCTTCCCATCTCAATTTAGTAATTTAAGAAAGCAAAAGTAGAATACCTTGTTTCATGTGCATATTTCTGTGGAAGCAACGTTCTGACGTAAATGCAAAGTTTGGTTGCTCCAGGTATTATAACAATTCTCAGGTTTGAGGCCAAAAAACTAATTGGCACTAGTTGCGATTTTAAGCCTGCTAAAGTATAACATTTTTATTAAATATTCGGCCTTTAAAAAGACAGATAGACAAACAAATCAAATGCTTGAGCTTTTCTTCAGTTCAAAACTGTTTTTCTGGAGGCTCTGCAGCGAGAGATGGATCCTGGGTCTGGTTTACCGAAAGCGGGACAACGACAAGCGTGGCTTCTGAGTATATGCGGGGTAGGCCAATGTGGCAAGTGGAAAGCAAATTGAGTGGGACGCGAAGCAGAATAACTATGTGTGGCCATTGTCAATCTTAAGCCCGTTTTTATGGGAAGCTTACAGCCCAAATATGTTTCAAGAACTGACCACAACAAAATTCTGTACAAGAAGTATCATCCGGTAATGGTTTCCCCCTTCTGCCTGATAACTGCTGGGCTTGCAAATCTTCAACAAAGAAGCAAAGTACGGGCTACTACCATCTACCATACTTATATCGAAATCAATCCAACCATTCCCTCAGACAACACCTTCAGATTTGACCCCAGATATGACTTTGTCCAAGCAATTTGTACTTCCCCAAGAAACGTTCACAATTTCGCTTTAAAATATTGTAACATCCCTCCCAAGGTTCGAGGAAGAAATCCTTTCTCTAACAAAAAAAAAAGCAACTTATCAACCGCCCAATGGGTCATTACACGTATCATCAACCCGAAAATCAGATAAAAGCCAAAAAGCAGATATCCCCCATTGACCTATTGTTCGTCAACAATGCAAATGGAAAACCAAAGTAACACGACGAAACCCTTTCTTTCTTCATCTCGCTAACAAAGCCAGAGATGTTGCGGGACACACAAAAGAGGCTCTTCCACAACCTCGAAGATATTATTTTCATGTAATCCGCCCCACCTTCATTGTGTCATTACGACAGGATAACTGCTGTCAACAAAGATGTGAGCACTTTAAAAATCCACTCCAGGCCCAGTAGGAAGGTATACATTCTTGTGGCACGCCAGATCGCTCTTAGACGTGGCCTGCACATTGTTCGCCGCAGAAATTACCCCTTGAGATGTTTTGTCTGACAATGGATTTATATCGCCCTCAAGATAAGCGCCCCCTTCGTCTATTCACAATTGCCCTCAGATTCTGTTTCTCATTAAGGGGAAAACAGAAAGAAAACTTTAGGCTCCTTTGGGTGGTCGAAACTTCTCAGACTGCTGCCTTCCACGTAATTCGATGTAGGGCGATAGTTTTCCAAAAGAAATCTCCTCGGCCGGTTCAAGGAAGCAAACTGATTTCAAGTGCACACACATGCAAGTAGTTTACAGCCCTTGTGGAATGTTTATTTATAGCAGCTCTGTTTAGTTGTATCTTGCGAGGAGAGTCTGAGTTCTGAGACGCAATTTTAATTAATTACCGAGTGAATCAATAAGATTGTATATGGTCAGAGTCTCAGAAGAGGATGCGGATTCAAGATTTATGTTTATTCCAATGTTGTTCCAGTTAAAGTTTCCTCCTCTCCATTTGTCTTAGCCGTACGTTTAATTTGTTAAGGTTTGCTTGCTTTTTTTGGTTCGCACATTCAATGGGACCGAGAAGATACGAACAGCACTCAAGGCAAGTGGAAAAGTTGTATCCTATTGTTTGGAGTTGGGAACGCTCCTTGTGCTGCACACTTACGAGGACGGTTTAACTTGAATACAGTGCTAAGATTCGATTCAATGAACATAAGGGCAGCAGTTTAGCTGAGGTGGGTAGCTGAGGTGGTTAGCTGAGGTATCATCGGTAACAAAGAGATCTGCTCGACCTATTCGAGGTGGAGATTGGTGACTTTCTTCTAGAAATGTAATTTGTTGTATAAGGAAATAGCCGTTTAAGGCAGTTCTTATGAAGGAACTGTGAGCAGATGCATTTAAAACGGAATGTCGCATCGATGGAGTATTTTGTTAGAAGTTGAATTTTTGTAGACTTGTAGACTTCTAGGGTGCGATGTACATGGCCTTACATTTGGAGGAGCTGAAACCTTTAAAGAACATTTATCATCAAGTGCGAGGTAATGGTAACAGCAAATTATATAATTTTACCATGACTACCACTGATTTTGTAGAGAATTCATGTGGCGTATGGCCACAATTATTAATTTAAAGAGAGAGATTAGATTTAATTGAAACTAAGCTCTTGTTGGATTCTCTCTTAGATGTCTTTTCTTCCGGCTTGCTCAGGGCTTGGGGTGGGAAGAGCTAAGTTCCAGTGAGAAGAGTTAGAGTTACCATATGTTGCTACCATTTGTGAAGAAATGACCCGAGAAACAAAATTACTTAGCAATTCATGACAATGTATATTCTAATTATATAAAGAATGTTATACATATTATTACTTAGCATAGGACGACAGAGTACGATTTTTAAGAACTATACACTTATATGGGTATATGTTTGTATGTACTTTTGTACAAGGACTTGTTATAATTTTCTGTGATATTATCTTAAGTTTTACGTAGTTTGTAAGTTTTAACTAAAATACATTAATTTGGAGGCTGATATACATACGCTTATATAGGTTAAGATCGTGATATTCACGTATTGTGCTAAGATAACATGTGTCTTTATGTGTTTCGAGTATGCGTGTTTTGTAGCTTTGTGGCAAATATCTTATGCTCGATCGTTATGTTGCTTTTGATGGTTTTTTGTTGCGTGTGCTTTGTGTTGGGTTGCATTCCTCGTTAAATTCAATGTTTTAAGTATCTTCGTGCACGTGTCGAATAGATCTTTATATACGTACGTTGCATATGAGTCCTTAGATTAATGTGTTACGTCTCGCTTAATTTAGTTTTCTTAGATTAATATCTCCTTATCTTAGTTAACTTAACGTATTTATACACTTGTAAAAAGTCACCTACGACTAAGGGTTGTGCGTATGCTTACGCATGTAAAGCCGCTAACGAAATGGCCGATCTCAGTGAAAGGAAGTGGTCAGCCACACACACAGCTGAAGAAAACTGCCATAACCAGAGTGAATTCAGGCCATGTCAGAGAAATTGTACTAGATTCTGCAATAATCTTGTTGGATAGGTATGTGCGAGACAATCAGGCTATTCAGATGTTTCATTCAATGGGAAGTATTTCTTCGCACCTATTGAGCTCCTTTGTAGGATCTGCATAAAATTTGTATGCATTGAGTTTCAGTCATACCTTTAGACAGCCAGTAAAGCTCAAGATAGCTTTATTCGTTAGGGAATATCAAGGACGACTATGAACTATATATATAGACATCTTGAATGTCCTCTTAAAATATACTAATCTATACATCGGTCGAATGTGTTGGAAGGGTAGAGCAGCTTTCTACATTTCTAGATGAACACTATAGGAGAAAAGTCTTCTCTCACGCACTATTGGAAGGAATTTACACTAACTTCATTTAAAAATCGTTGTGACGACAAACGTTCCACTAAGCTGGTGAAGCGATTGTCTTCAAGATTGAATATTTTCGTTTTTTTGGTTTGATGTCAATCAAAATAGAAGCCAGCAATTTGAATTTCAATTTTTCGGCGGAATAAAGAACGAAAACACAATTTTTAAACCAAACTACTTGCAAGTTATTGAACATTTAATTAATATGGGATGTGGAATCTGGAGTACATATACAGAGATTGTCCAATCTGGGAGTTCTTTCATAAAGGAACCTCAAAGTCGCTAGCAAAGAACATAATTATGGACGGAGTTCTCGAAAAAAATAAACATCAGTTCTAAACCAAGAGGTTTAAAATAATGACACATTTTTTGACAGCATTTTGTAGGATTTTAATTGATACGAAAGTTTTGGCAGAATATTTAAAAAATTGCTTTCCGCATGTGGCGTAGAAAATTCCGAAGAGGTAACGAAGATGTACCTACCTTGTTTTCCAAAATGTCTGCTTTTGTAAATTGTTTTCATGTCAAACATTGCGCTTCCTTAACATAGTTCTTCAAATACAGCAATTGTCATTTGAACATCTGCCAAGTGTCATATTCTGCGTACTGGTGAGTTCAAGGCAATTCTTTAAAAATATCCCGGACTCTTCTGTCGTGCTTGACCTAGAAGTGCACTTTTTTTCAATGAAAAATAGAAAACAGAACGAGCACTTCTAGATCTGCTCATTTTATTGAAAGGACAATTCTTTTCTTTAATCGAAAACGTCATTAGTTAAACGAATAATGTGACAATGACGAATGACTTTCAAAACTCAGCATACTTGATTTTTGTCTTTTGTCTACCTATACAGTAATAAAGTAGTTTTTGTAATAAAGGTTAAGCTTAAATAGTTAAGGCATTACAACGACCAGTGCATGGGTTCATATTTATGAGTATGACTTTTCATTTATTTTCTTATTTCGGACAACAGCCTTCTTCCCAGTGATGCCATTCTGGCATTTTTAATGCTAGATCTAGCATTTTTGCAGATTTGAAAGCATTTTTTTAAAAGAACTTTGGTCATAAGTTTGCTTTCTTGCATTGTAAATGTTTTCCATCACCTTCCACGGCATTGAATGAAATGTGAGATGTCTACGGTCCAAGTGTATGCGATAAATCCATAGTGCATCATTGTATGAACATGTATGGAAAAATATTTTTCTTGGGTTGAGCTTCTGTATTAACTGATCTGTGTTTTGTTTTTCAGAGGTTGTGTTATTTTCGTCATTGTGCAGTGAATTAAGTTTTTTTTTAACACTGGATAAAACAGTTTTTTAAGTAAGCATTTTTTGATTTTGGCTTCATACATTTTAGCATTTTTTAAATGTGATTTAGCATTTTGATTTTTAAAATTCTGGCAACACTGCTTCTTCCTACTCGGGATTTTTTTAAAGGGAGAACTTCCATGCGCCGAACTAAATACATCTAAGAGCTAGTTCATTTCTGAAAGCCGGAAAGTTTAGCAGCAATAGACACAATTGACCGCTCACAACCTAATCCTCTGTGAAGGCTTCTCAGCAGTTGGAAGATCAATGTGTACCATAAAATTACCCAATTAATATTATTTCAAATCAAAGATTTTAACTCGCACAAAATCTTTTTGAAAAGAAAGCTAAAAGAAAAGCTGTAAAACAGCTTTTAACCGTGTACAGATAATAGCTTCATTGATTCTTTAACATCCAAATGGTTTCATAAGTCGCATGTCCTTCCGTTTTCTAAAAATTTCGAGAGATAATCGAATCAGACCACCAATGTCGATCGAGTCAATTTTCGTCTCTCTACCACTATAAAACTTACCTAGAGAGGCTCTCTGGATTTCTTCCCTAGGCTCGATTCCTAGCGTTAGCGCTAGCATCTGTTTATGGGAGATCTCTTTCATCGACTGGGTCTCGATCTTGACGCAATGATGTCCCAATATCCTCATTCTTCTGCCAGCCAACGCCGGAAATTGGCACAGTATATGCGCCACTGTCTCAGATTCTTCCAGGCATAGTTTACAGGTATAATCCTCTCTAAGGCCCATCCTTCTTAAGTAACACCCGAAATGACCATGTCCTGTAGATAAAGCCACCACCCATATAGAGTTCGGCGACTCTTCTTTGAGTGGACCAGTTTGGCCAATTAATTGCCATTTTAGCTTGTCTACATTGTTCCACGGTTGACCACCTTCTCAGGTGTTCTGGCGTGATCTATTTGTGAACCAGCTATTCTACCATTCCCTTGCCAATTGAAGAGAATAGTTCTGGTCCCAGCAACTTTTTGGTTGACCCCGAAAAGATGACAAAGATATGTTCAGAATGAACAATTCTCGTTTATTTTCTCTCTTTGTTACCTTTTAAAGACTTGGTCCGGCTGAAAGGTTCGGTTAAGATGCAAGGAACCTTATTCAATGCTTATCCTCTCAAATTCACAATAAAATATCTTTCTACTGACCAAACTCTTCCGAAATAAGTCCATCCAGTACTTAAAAATTCACTGCTTTCAACTGATTTTTCCATATGCAATAAAACTAACCCTTAGACGAAGTTGCGATTACAGAAGACCAATACCGCTACAAAATCGTCTCCTTTCACAAGTTCCGGCAACATGCTAATCCTTCACTTTGAGCGTACTGCTTTAGCTTAAAAAGTATTTTCATGAATCTTTTTTTCAACTTAAGTTCAATTTTTATTTTATTTTTATGATTTAACTTTTAAGACTTCATGTAAATACATAAACACAACATTCAACTGGAAGCATTTATCTTAAAAAGTCAATGACTCCATGAGAAGATCCCCCGCAAACATGTCCTTTTTGTATACATTTTCCAACTCACTAGGCGGCAAGTAGCACACAGACACAAAAATCCTTTGCCGCTCCATGCAACCGTGCAACACATGTCCGTCCATACTTTAATTAAAAAAATATTCCCGTCCACTGCAATAAATGCTGACTGCAATTCATCCTTTCATCCTCTTCAGCGTCGAGCATTCATCCTCTTTCTGGCTCATTCAAACGCTCAATTTCAATCATTGCACTTTTTATTTAAATTCGTCCAACAACTTAATGAAGGAGAGGTCTGCGACCTCCTCTTCGAAAGCCTTTGATTCTTTGTACCCCATTAAAAAGTAAAACTCAAAGACACTCAAGGATGCTTATGGTGGCCGGTAATGAAGTCCAATTGAATGCGAGCAGATTCATTGACGACTCGTATTATTCAAAGAAGTGGTTGTTCAGATTTTCAAAGGCTAATCCATCGTTGTTTTAAATACACTCAGAAAAGAGCCCGTTTGACCTTGCTGGCTGTAGGTGAACTCCAGTCTACGGAAGCTACTAAAAACCATCTGCAACGCACACAGATGAGACTATTAAAAACTTTCCTCGCAACTTTAGTCGTGATGGTGTCCTTGCCCGAGCACAACTTGACTCATTAATTTCGCGGGATGCCAGGCGAAAAGGAAACATTTTGCGCCTTCCGGCTGATGGAGATTTTTCCAAGGAAATTAGGCTTTACATGCAAATCATCTCTCCGCAGGCTGATGGTGGAAATCGTACACACAATCCGCGATGTGCTCAGCAAATTTGTACTGCAATGTGCGAAAATTAGCGTAAACTTCTTGTTGACTTGGAGTTTTTGTGGATCCTTTCGTGTTTGGCTTGCAGAGTCTTTAGATTGCCGCATTCCTCTGTGGCTAAGTGGCACCTGTTATGAAGATGATAAAGCCACGGATTTTCAACCGCAAAGTTGTTTGCAAGAACATTCCAAGAGAGGAAATGTTCTTAGAAGGAATTAGGACAATTAATTGCCGACGCGTGTTGGGCGTCTTTTTGTGGTTTTGATTTAGAGAATCTCCTCAGTAAATCATGAAACTTGTGGCAATTTTAAGTGCTGTGCATGTTAAATGAAAGTTTTAATGGTGCAAGAATCATGGAGTTGACAGAGAGCTCCATATGAGTTGGTCAAATATTTTATGACACGTGGAAGTTCCATTGCCATCGGGTTAGACGCATTAGGTCAGTTCCTTTACTTTTGTAGTAAAAATGGAAAAGACTGTCAAAATGACAGTGGAGGGAATGAATTCTCTCTCAGAGAGAAAAACTAACGCAAAAGTTAAGGAACGCTTTTGTAGTAACCTGTGAAAAATGACAGATTGTTCACCCAAATGCCAAATAGAACTCTTTCACTGCTTTCAATAACGCTTTCAGTCTGGAGAGAACATCCTTCATAAACATTTTATTTAAAAAAAATACCTGCTTTCACACAGTTTTTAAACTTATCATTTTGCAGGAGAAAGACTGGAAAGTCTATTGGAATGGAAAAAAGAGGATGGATATTTTTGTCATTTAGTAAACGGTTTCTCCACATACCTTAGCCTTAAAAAGATCTCTTCAAAACAGTACGTCGGCTATTTTATTTCCTGCAAGCAATCATTTAAAAAGTCACCAACCAGACCTTGACAGAGCTGAAGTTGATCGCAAAGGACTTTGAATCAGTGAATTCGAGGATAATGCTTACGTATCGCTATACCTGGGGCCTTACCAACCTCACATATCTCACGAAAAGGAAGCAAAACTAGTGAAACAACGTGACACACGACTCCCACCAGCCCAATTCCAAACTGTTCCCAATGAACAACGCCTGAAAGTGTGTTCAACCTGAATGTGTGCGCTGAAAAGAGATGACTGCACATTGAAGTGCAAAACACATGATCACGTTAGAGCGCGCACAGATACTCACACACTTACTACTGCAACGAAACTCACTGCATTGTGGGCGATGTTTTGAATAATTGTTTTAAACATTTCTCAGCTTCAGGACAACGCAGGAGGATGGAGAAAATTTACTAAATTCACTTATTTTTAACTTTCTCGTATACGTAGTAAGAGAAAGGTATTGTAATCGTACAAAAAATCGAACTCGAGATTTTAATCAAATCTAACATTACGATGATAGAGGAACTCGAAAAAGTGGGTCTCGCAATTCTGTCCGTCTGTCCGTCTGTCCGTCTGTCCGTCTGTCCGTCTGTCCGTCCTTCCCGAGCTCTACAGCGCAAACGGCTGGACGGATTTCTTTCAAACTTCGGATTTGGAGTTGGTGGGCTTACAGTTCGGGGCCACTTTTTTTTTTGCACGTTAAGTGTTGCCGTTCTAACGGTATTCAGCAATTTTGAGTTTTTCGAAAACGGCTCTAACGATTTCAACCAAAATTGTTATTTGGGCTTAAGTAGGTGTAACTAAGATGGCTGCATACTCAGTTTTTCGCAGAAAAATCGAATAACGGTAATTTTAAAAGTTGGTCATATCTCAAAAACGGTCAAAGCTATTTGGACAAAAATTCATAATTAAGGTAATACGGTCATTCCCAACATGATGGCGAGCTCAGTTTTTCCCTTAATTATCGTTCAACGGACTATTTTGGAAAAATGTCGTTTTTTAAGACTTAATTTAATTATGGTTTACTTGAAAACGGCTTTACGGATTTTAACCAAAATGTATACTTGCACTACTATATATGGGTTTAACATGGCTGCATACCCAGTTTTTGGTTAAAATGTCGAATAACGGTACTTTTGAAAAGTGGCCTTATCTCGAAAACGGTCAATACGATTGCAACAAAAATTAATTTTGAAGTTAATATGGTCATTACTAACATGATAGAAAACTCAGCTTTTCTCTAAATTGTATATAGTAGATTTTTGGGAAAAGGCATATTTTGAGAATTTGGTTTTCTTTTGTTTTACCAACACGAAAACGGCTAAAGCGATTTTGACCAAAATGCATACTTGGAGTAAAATTGACGTGTTCAACATTATTGCGTCCTTCATTTTCGATTCTAACCACCGGAAACGCTGATTTTGAGAACTGCTGAAATCTCGAAAACGCGATTTTCGATTTGGATAAAACTTTAAAAACCAAGTAATACTAACATACTGAACAATACCCTATACTCAGTTTTTAGTGAAATAGTTGAGCAAGATTATTTTTCGAACTCAACATTGAAAAATTTGTTACTATTTTGTACGTATTATTTTCCAAAATTAGCTCTAAAGATTTTAACTAAAATGCTTATTTACGATAACATAAGTATTCTTAATAAAACCCCGTACTTAGTTTTTCTTAGAAAAATGCAAATTATGCCGTCTTACAAACATTACCGCACTACCAGTTAAAATGTAATCACAACTAGTACTAGAAACTCCTTTTTAGCAAATATTTCCAACTTCTTCTTTTTCAACCATATTAATCATGAACCTTAAAATAATTCTAACCAATTGGAGTCCACACTATCAGAAACCCGCACTTTCATTTCAAATTCAAGAACAAATCTCTGAATTCTTACATCACAAACCCTGCTTCGAGTCATGGCCACCTACCAGAATCACAAATTTGAAAAATCTGGTTTTATAGCCTATAAACAATAATAAAAGAAAAATAGACAAACTGATGATATGAACGAGAAAGTTTCGTGCGATCCAGTCGTGCACTTTATTTTATTTTTCAATCCGATAACCCATTACTGAGCTATGTCTGTATAATTAGAATTTTCTTTAGATATACAGTTTTTTGACTATTTTGTAAGAACCACATTATATTCCGAGATAAAAAGTATCCTAAGTCCCGACCAAGAATATAAGCAATCACTGTGT
Organism: Cheilosia pagana; assembly: GCA_936431705.1. NCBI lineage: Eukaryota > Metazoa > Arthropoda > Insecta > Diptera > Syrphidae > Cheilosia > Cheilosia pagana. The sequence continues at coordinate 49,586,631 of OW386170.1, read as the reverse complement.
CAAGTTTCATCAAAATCCGTCCAGTAGTTTCCGCGTGAAACGTGGTCCAGCACTATTTATTCTACAGTTTTATGATATGCAGAGAAGAGAAGAGAAGAAGAGATAGAGAAGAGAAGAGTTAGAGAAGAGATATCGCCTTTGAGTTGATTTTCATTGCATCAGATTGTTGGCCAGGGACCTCTAGCATTTTTGGAAAGCGGTTCTGTAGTCATGATTTGTAGAATTCCTGTCTTTGCAGTGGCTCTTACTTACTGACGGAGGACCCTGTTGTTAGCAAAGGCCGCCACTTACAATGAACAGTATTTAGTTGCTGAGATCGTTCTAACCCAGCGGTAAGTGGGATATCCAACATGTCAGGCATTTCCAAAGTACACACATGTCTAAAAAGGTACACTGTGGGATGTCTTTGCAGCTGTGGAAGTCCTTTATCTAAGTTTTAAGATTCCACGTTAAAAAGGCACCTGCCTTGAACTTTTCTTTCCTCTTTTATTTAATACCACAGGCTATCCTATCTAGTTGCTTCAATAAGTATCCCCGTAAATATGACACTACTCCTTTCCACTACAGTATTCCCTTCACAGTTCAATAAAAGAGTACTCATATATGCATACAGGACTACATTGACATTTTATTTAATTGTTTGTAGAGCCACTTCGCGTCACGAAAATAACCAGTTTTTTTTTAGTAAAACTAATTAAAGTCCGATTAAATCAGAAATCACCCAACAGCCAAGCAATCACAAACTTATGTAAATGTATTACAACGAGCGCAAGGATAATAAGGATTGATCGGTTCCACAATATTTATTTATGCAAATTGTATTAGGAAACATGGGGATGTTTAAAGGAGAGTCAACTTTGACACTTTATTAGTGCATAAATATTCATCAGCAGGACAACGATGTCTCAATAAATTCAGTGTCGACAGAGCATCCTGTCAAAATCTAATTTCACCCCAAAGTAAGTTATGAGACTCCAGCTGGGAAGTTAATTTACCAAACCCCTCGCCCCCTTTGCCCATGTATGTTTATGGCTATCCTGGGGACATGCAATAATTTATTTATGACCGCTTTAACGGATTTAAATGTTGCTTGCACTCTAAGAGTGTGTGTGGCATTAATTTGAAATCACAGTCAACGTCCAAATGCATCGGTATCGATGGAGCGTTAATTATCTGATTTAAAACTGTGCCGGAGGTGCTTTTTAAAAGGCTAACTGCACCTCGAAGCAGAGTCATATGTCAAAGCAAACACTTCACCGAGTACATGAACATTACTCAGGCATGGTTTATGTGAGTCGTCCTTGTGTGGCACCATACTCAGGCGTCCAACTATCACCAACCTGATTGCCACCCGGAGCATTCGATGCAACCGAACTGTGGAAAAGCATCCTCCACTTTCCTCTGTGATAAAACCTGCCAGCGATAAATTAAATGACGGTATTATTGTTGGCAGGGGTGTTACATACACCGTTACACGGGTGCTGTTCCATTGCATGTTGATGGCAGGGCAAACAGTGTTGTGGCCCTTGGCGGCGCAGGTCTTGAAGAAATATATCTAGGAGACGTTCAGTCGTTTGTTTGGACATTAAATCGAAGAGACAGCGAGTCCTAGTTACACACTGCTGATGCTATAAGATGCAGCGAAGATGAAGTTAATGTCATAGCGTCAGCATGGCGGTCGGTGTTGGATGGTTACACTGCTGTAACGTCACAAGTAGCGACACACGAATGAGAAAAAAGTCGTAATTTTCGAATGGCAACGCGATGACATGGAATGTGCACAAAATCTTCGTGGTGGCTCCTCCTGTGGCAGAAATAAACTTTTTAAGGACTTTTCGAATAAAGTTCAGGTCTTTCTCTGCATGGGGGCATTGGAGTGAATTTTAAATACGTCGCAAATGGGTGTCTAAGGAACGGAGAAGGGAAAAATCTATAAACATGCTTTTATTGGCCTTTTCGTTGGGCTTTTACGGTTAAGTGACTTTTGTTTGTTTTTCATTTATTTACTGAGCAGAGGTAATCCTTGGACTTGCTTGATTAGTATTTCAGACACAAGTTTGGACGTAAGTTGTAGGTAGATATATTTGACGAAAGTGCTGGTGGCATCATTTTTACACGAATGTAAGGCTGAGTCACCTGCTGTGGAAAATTCGGATTTAGAGACTTAAAGATGGGTGTCCCAAAAAATTCTTAAATGTGAAAAATGAACAGTCCTTATGAATGAAGGTTTTTAAATTATCAAAGTGATGTCCTTGGGAATTTATTTTTAAGAATAATGTCATCTTTCCTTTTTTTCCTGAAATTCTTCTAATTTGAAATTTCTCAGAACTGTTTGGCACGTATTGTAAGAATGCAGCAAGCGCTCTGCTGCCCTGGTCTGTGGTTTCTTCATTGTGAAAGCAGGCTCTTTAAACTTCTTTACCCATTTACCTACTAGTGCTTCTCTAATGAAACGAATTTGGTTATGTTTCAAAATTTCGGCCGCGCTTATAATGGCAGAATCACTGTTTTTGTGAAAGAACGCTTGGTGGGCTCCGAAAAAATGTTCCGTAGTCCATATACTCCCAAGAATGAAATAGCGAGCAAAATAAATTAAAAGAATCTTTTGAGACACTCTGTATTTAATTTTGGGGATGTTTTTAATGTATGTCAGAGAGGTTCTTTAAATTTCATTATAGTTCACCTATGGTTTCAAACCATAGCTATGGATCTCTTTCATCCGCGGTCGTTTTTGGGTGTATTTTCGAGCTATTTTTAAGGCTTTTTGTTGGGCGTTATTTGTTGGTCTTAAGTTTATTATGAGTTCTTTGGAGTGTCTTATAGCAGTTTTTTTGGAAGCTTTTCGAACGCATTTTTTGTAACAATTCGCTCACAAATTTCGCTATTTTGAGATGTTTTATGATTCGTTTTTCGACGATGCGTTTTTTACCTTTTTGTGGGGTTTCTATGGTGTTTTATCTGAGACGTCTTTCGGGGTGTATTTAAATACGTTTTTCGGTGTGTCTCAAGGAGGGTTTTTCAGAGCTCCAAATAGCGTATTCACGTTTTCGAGATAAATTTACAGGAGTTTTTCAGTGTTTTTTTCTGTTACGAGGCTATTTTCTTGGCTTATCGGGACACATTCTGTTGACTTTTTAGAGTGTCGTTTAAAGCATTTTGCGGACAATGATTTTTGCAGTGCTTTGTGGGTAATTATTTCTTTAACAAGATGTTTATTTAAGCAAGCAGTGAATTCCTTGTCAAAGCAGTACATAAAACCATAAATTAATTTGTATATTAAAATCCCTACACTTTATTCGAAGCATTTCCTAGAAAACAAACAACAAGTTCGTAGGTAAGTTTTGCGAAATTCTGTCAAGTACGAGTTTGAGTTTCGAACACCGGGAACTCTTTTCAATCCTTGTCAGTTATATTAAGTAAAGTACATAATCGCATTTGTAGATATAATTTAAGCATGTCCTGAGAACAAAAAGGATTGTGGAGTAATGCTTCCAGTTGACAAATATCTTATTTGATATGCGCTTCTACAAAATAGGTAGGTACTTGGTAATATTAACAAAAGTCACCTCCATCCACCACACATGACACCACACATGATACTATTTCATTTTTAATATTAATTTATGCAAAACCAGTTCCCGTCCATATCCTACCAGATACCTAGCGTTTTGTGACAGCGAACCCTTTATAGATGCAATATTTTAATGGTAAACAAAGTCCCCTGCCTTGGCAAGCATCCAACGTCAATGTAATCAGGTTAGAAATAGTCAAACACAAAATCTTTTTCATTTCACGATATGAAAATATTTTATTAAAATGAAAATTCACCGGACCCATGCGGTTCGGGCATGAACGGATGTATAGCGATGACAATGTTGTGCTGAGTGAATATTTTTCACGTTCCCTAGTCAGGCTGAAAATTCTGCATAAGATGACGAGGTAGCCTACGGATTTAAATAAACTATACCGACGATTTTTTAGCTCACAATATTCCTTTCTTGTCCTTTTAGAGTAAACAAAACCTCTGTGTTTACTTAATCGCCTTTGAGTGCAGCGTGTAGTCGTCTCTGATAGTCCCATACATTTGACCTATATCACCGCCGCCATTGTCGTCAAAATCCATGCCAACCGTGACGAAGAGAATAAAATTAATTCACATTCTCCCCAGTCTTTAGTTTTATTTCCCACCATCATCACCTTCCATTACCATGACGCCACATCCTTCACTTAGTAAACAAAAGAGCGCTTCGTGAATATGTAGCATAAAACACACACCACACACATCATTTTAAAATAAGCCCAATTCAATTACGATTTCATCGCCATCTCGTTATATTTATGAGAACAAAGCTCAAGGCTCATTTAATGATGTCATTTGAGAGATTTCTTTTTCACCGCCATCATTTAGATGGAAATGTTCAGCCGCAAGGAAGAAACCGACAGCCATTGATGAGATCAGCGCGCGTACAATATATATCTATATAAATTTCTCCCACACTCGACGACGGCAAATCCTTAAAATCCTTAATAGGTTCACCTTCTTTGAAATTCAATTACCTGACGTTATTTTTAAAGTAGTCGCTCTTGGCAATGACTTTTATTTCCATCTCCTCAAAAGCTGGATACACCTCATGTCATAACACGGGCTGAGCTTCTTGGAATATTTTTTTTCTTATTTAGCGATAGCTCTTCTAAATAAGTGGAAAGAGAAAGAGCGAGGCAGATAGTAGCTAACAAGAAGAATTTATATTGAAGTCCTTGAGGATAATTTTATACATATATTAATGCAGGACGTAAATTCGCTTAGTTCTGAACATAAACAGAGAGATCATGCTGAGCAAGAATGAGCCTCTGGATTTGAGCGCTTTTGTCATATTTTTAGCGGGATTACCGGAGAGTTATGGAAAATGCGCGGGAAATGGTAGTGCAGTGATTTAGTGGAACCCATAAAGGGTGGCTTTCGAACCCCTGGTTTGTTGGAAAAGTAGCATAGAATTTTGATTCTTTTTTTATGGGATGAGGTTGGCGGAAGTTTGGATCGTTTTACTAGAAGCAATCCTGGTTAAAAGACCAGTATATGAGGATGGGTGCTACAGCAATTGCACTCTTCCTTTTTCTCTCTAATATGGATTGAAACATCTTCAAAATTCTTGACTTGGGTAGGTGGTTACTGTGGAATACTGCCAAAGCTGAAGACGACCCATCTGGCGAATTTTAAAGGTACCTATTTTAGAAATAATATCAGCAATAGACTGAAATGAAATCAGGAAGGCATCAAAATAGACGACGAATGCTGGGGGAAGGGGAAAAGACCCAAACGCAGACCTATAAAGACAAGAATAAATCGAACTGAAGTTACAATGCTGAGGATATTTTAAATCCACTCTTGAAGACCAATAAACAGCACAGAAAGCCCGCAATTTGCCTATTCTAGTCAAGCTGTGTCCACAACCCACCAAATATTGACTTATTCTAGATGCGTAGTTAAATTAGACCAACAAATCTAAAAGGGTTTACATCAGTGAAGTCAGAAAATAGTTCACAACGCTCCCAAAAAGTAGGCGTGGCAATAAAAGATATAGCCTATAACATTCTTGCAGACTTAAGGAACATTTCAGAAAAGTTTCATAGAAATCTGTTCTGTAGTTTTCATGTCAAACACGAACAAACAAACAAACAAGCCCCTATTTTATGTATTTATTTGAATAGTTTATTAGCAGCAAAAATACATTTATTTAAATACAGTTTAAGCTTTTCTTTGGCTATTAAAATAATCACAACAAACCACATTAGACAAGTAAATCCTTGCCCGTCCTTGTGCGCCGCATGAATCACTTGCACTTCATTTGCGACTAAAGGACGCCTTGTGTTTATTTCGTTTCTGCTGTTCCGCTGATTGAGATGAAAGTACAAAAATATACTGTGTATTTCAAATACACATCCTTTTTATTCATTCCAGAGATCTGATCAGCCGTCGGATTATGCACCTCATTTCGCACAAAATATTTCAATAAAACATAAATTGGAAAGGATTCCATCCACTCAGGATACCCACTTCATGTGTGATCACAAAAAAAACACAAACCGACAGAAAAGAAGCACGCTCCACTTATTTTCAATACGCTGCCGGCTGCGTACATGCAAATGACAATTTTAGTAGCCTTCCGTAATAAATCATCGGGCTTGCACTCTTGTGCGAATATATTGAATCTAAACAAACAGGAAGCGCCATAAACATCAACAGCATCCATCCGTAACACGAGGACAACATTTTTGTTTAATGAACGTTTTATATTCAAGTGTGAAAATTGCAATAAATATTTAAGTGCTTTCCACCCCACCCTGTCCGCATCGGACACCGCACCCCGACTGGCGGCCGTCAACCGTCCATGTCCTGGTGGTCATCGGGATATGGATCCGTCATACTAATGTGCAGCCATATGGGAGCATCAAACGAACGACATCCATTAGCGAAATGCGAAAAATGTCCATTTGAATATGATTTGTTCGGCGTGTACAAGGATCATGCGCCATTAAGGCTTTATCGCTTGTGAGTAAAGTTGAATAATGTGGTACGTTACCGCGCCCTTCCCGGAATTTATATGTTCTGGCTTACCTTATGACACAGATATGTCCTGTCCGGCCTCAACGCTCCCAAACCAACGACCACAACAGGTTGATACCTTTGGCGCTGATAGCCTTGTCGCACTTACCGATGTCAGAGTGCGAAAAGTAAAATGAATGGTAATTGTGGTCCTTGGCGGATTTAATCTTCTCATTAATTACGATCTCCACCGCCGTCGGTCGTCGCCGTTGAGCCCCGCATTGTGCGGCTCTTGGTCACATCGCATCTTGACGCGAGTACCTACCAACCTATATGCTCCAGGAATACTAATATATCGTCCTGACACGAAAATCCTGCGTGTGTATGCGCATCCCGAAAGTGAGAATTATTTCTGTGTTGTTGTTTTTTTTCGCCCCGCACTCAAACGAAGGACGACAGCGACGGTTACGCGACGCCACCAAAGCAAGGTAGCTTTATCACCTTGTGCACTCTCGAGATTTTGCGTGTGAGAGCGAGGCCACGCCGTACCCGTCCGTAACCCGTAAGTCTACGTGTTCAGAATCTGGGTCGCATAAATATTCTCCACAGGTATTTCCGACTGCTGCGGTTCGGGGGCCAAGGAGTAGTAGATATGTGCTATGGCGTAAAGGATGCCAAGTTAACCACATTCGAATGCCGGCAGACATTCCTGGCGGCATACAACCCTTGGGGCGCGGTAGCTCGTAAAATGCGAAAATTAATCGGCTCATTAAGCGTGGAATTTAATTTATTGTAATTATGTTAGGGGTTTGGTTGGATTTGATCGCAGTGTTTAAGGATAAACGTGTCCCGCAGGCTGATGATGATGGTGGGATTCTTTCATGTCAACAAGTCAGCAGAAACGGTGTCGCAGGTAAATAAATCTCCTGTTCATAATGCAGGATATTCTCTTAATTTTATTAAGGCTGTTTGTCTAATACCCTCGGCATCACAGTGGGAGGCAGTGTTTGTGATTTTGATTGGATGGGCCTGGCGCATAGTTTGGTTGCTGCCTAATTTCACACATTTACAATTTGACACGATACAGATGGGACTACGTGCTGAAATCAAAAATAAGTTAGTTGTGTACACATCCAAGACAGTCGTTTATGATCTACCCCTTCAGAATGAATTTCCAGTCGCTCAAAGTTAGTTCGGTTGATCAAAGGAGTAAGGCGATACATCGCAGAAGTACCAACAAAAGAATCAGTGATTTGGGAATCCATTTGACTTGGTTCTAAGCGTCAGCAAGTCAAATTCACAAAAGTGTCAGTTCAGTCCAGTCCTTCCAGACTTTGAGTAGTGTCTTTCCCTAGAGAAAGTTTTGCACATCTTGATTGGTTTAGAGCTTCCAGTATTGGATCTGAAAATATTGCCGACACACCAGGCTCTTTAAGAGACAAAACAGTTTACGAAGAAGCCGTCCTCACACTTAGACTATCTTAATGTCCTTACGCATTTGACCATCAACGGTGATGCGCAAGAAGATGTAGTCCCCCATAACGACAAATGCTATCCTATGCAGCTTCAGGTTCGATCAAAAGGTTGAAAGTACCCGCAAGTTGCTTAGTTTTCTTAAAAAAAACTGTCAGATGATATTCGTTTCGTGAGGGGTTTTAATCTCCTTTATGTGCACGATTGCAAAGGCCCTTTTCTTCCTTTGCAAGATCTTCTTTATCGTCCTTGTACAATTCTGATGGTCTTTTCAAGTAAAGGCGCATAAATCATTATCCCCCAGGGGTCTAACTCTCGTAACATCTGCTTCTTTGGCGGTATCGAGACAGCTTGCATTAGTGATAAATAAATTAAAGTATATTGTAAAGCGGTTGCTCTTTGCAGGCTTTGGCTACATCAGATTGCAGTCGTGCTAAGCATCCAACGTGGCCTTTCATCATATGTGCGATCTGCTGTTTTTTTCGCATCTTAGTTCCCTGCCCTTACAAAAATATCTGGGCATGTTAAGGTGGCTGTTCATTTGAGAGTTCTTTTGCTGGTAAACTCTCAAGAGGTTTTTTCAAGTAGTTTTCCATTTGAGAGTGAAATGTTTGAGATCTTAGTATCGCAAAAACTTGTTGGGTTAAGCCAAAGGTAGATCATCGACGTCAATTTTGTGCGGTATTGTATATATAACTATAATCTCACAAGAGAGCTTCAAATCGAAGATTCTCTATAATTCAGAAAATTTTGCCGGTTGTTAAGAAGTCAAGTGCGGAATATTATTATATTAATAATTAAACATCTAAAGTTTCCGTACACATTTTAAGTATTTATATTGAAATGAGGAGAATGAAACTTATATCATTGGAAAGGTACTGTGCCATAGGTGTGCACAAACAAAAAATCGTAGGTGTATGTCGCCATTAAGACTGGTAAAATGAAGTTAAGAATTTCCCATACAAAATGCTAAGCAGTTAATCGAAAGCATTTTGTTGCCATTTAATTTGTCGCCGTCATGTTTCCATAGTAACGAGTTTAATCATCTAAGATTAGAACCTGTTGGAGAGTCTCAATAAGCGCGAAGTCTATCAAGCGCTAGGTTGCTGTGTGGACTCTTGGGCCTTGCAAGATAGTGTTAACTTATCACAAGAAGATGCACACAGAAAATTCCCCCAGTTTCGCACTTCGAGTGAGGGCCTCCGTCTTTTTATATTGGGTTCATCCGTCCCCACCTCCGACCACACAGACCTGTTTTGAAAAATTTGTTTCCGATCTCTGCTTAAAATATTATTTATTTCAGGATTGGGTACTTCCTACTTATATACTGACTTTTGAACAATAAAATGCATCTTCTAGTGAACGTCATCCTTTTGAGTGCCTCGTGTTAGACTTCTGGGACTCATTATTTAGCCAGCCAAAGACACTTGCCCATGTGGAATGTTTGGCTTGAGGACTTAACTGGCGCTGAAAGCTCAGAATATAGTGCAAGCATGGCAGACTATTATCAGGGACTTCTGTTGCAGTTCTTAAACAATAACTTTATTCCTCTTTTACCCAGTTTTATGTTCTGAACCCGAACTGGACTCAACAGCACACAATCTGTACCCAACTGCACTCCTAGTCGACAAACACACAATCAACTGTAAATAAAATACTTCCCAGCATCCATTTGGCTTCCCCTAATGTGCACGCGTTACGAATTTCCCTCATCCACAACTTCCTTAAACCAACTAATATTGGCCCAATAAGACGAGCACCTAACCACTGGCTGACTGCAGGCAAACCGAGCATTTCGAACTTTCTCAAACACAATTTCCAGATAAGTGTTAAACGTTGAAATTCCACTCGAAACCCCAAGTGCATTCAAATGAACCCAACTTTCCAGGCCCCCATGCCACCCGCCAGCTTACAGCCAACTTGTGGCTAAAAAAAAAAGACTGAAGAACTAAGAAAAGCACCCATCTATGCATTTGCTGTTTACCTAATTTCTGTAAAAGGCTGCGGTGAACGCACAAACTTCGAACTTGTTCAAATACGGAGATAAGGTCCTTTGCATGTCCACCTAAGTGCACACAATTTCATCTCCACTCACAATCTATCAAATAAAAGAGCGAATCAACCACTCGTTCTTGTTATCCTTAATAAGCTGAGTGGAGTGTTTGGGTGGGCCGCCCCACCCTCACAAAGCGGACACTACACAAACGGAAGGTGATTGCAATTGCCATTGTTCGTCCTTGCTTGACAAACAGAAAAACAGTGGCGCTTCGATGGAACTCGAGTGCAAGGTGTGAGATGCAGTAATTCTTACAAATGCATCGGGTATACCTACTTATTAGTTTTGCGCACACAACACCCAATCGAACGGGGATATCGTTGAAGTGAACTTAATCAAGCACGAGCAGAGTATCCTCCAGGACAGAGTATCGCTTTGTTGCAACCAGCAACACTCTTATCATTTATTCGGTGTTTGTTAGTCCATTCATTGTATACCGGTACCGGGACAGCCCATTCAATGGTGCAATCAAATGGTATCCAGCTGCCAGGATATACAGACACATTTTCAATTTTCAATAAAAAAAATCAACTAAGGCGCGTGTGGGTGAACAACAAACACTGGAATTGGTTTTGTTTATGAAAGATAGCTCTTCAATTCGCTCTTATCCTGCATGCTCAAGGACTCGTAAAAAAATGCTTTCCACCCATTTTTTTCTCGAATTTGAATTGGAATCGTTTGGAATTTATGATTTCTACATCAAGCGAAGGGGAGAATGGGTCCTTCAGAGTATGAAGCGTACAAGCACGAGGATGCATCGTATCATTTGAGGAATACAATGTGAAAGGGAATTTTATTTCATCTGGAAATCTACTTGAAACTTCCAATTTGAAGGGATGTATCTCTGTAATAAAGGATGTTTATTGGCAGAGAATGTATATGCTGTGAGTGCACATTTGAATGGACGGGTTTTCGATAAGCATATTGAATTGGCGCTCGTTATGCAGCCAACCGTGCAATTGCGTGCAACAGGTGGGTAAACATTGAGCAGTCTTTTTTTTTTGAATCCAAGCATGTTGCGAGGGTTGATCCGAGTCGCAGAAATGGGATTTAACCCTCAAGCTTTGGCATTTTGTGGGGTTCTAAGCTTTCTTTTGCGGTTTCTGCGGCTTAATGTTTGAAAATTCTGGATAAAATCGCGCAAACTTGGACCAAGATCTTCTGCCTTTTGTTAGGTTAGGTTTGATGCCCGATGGGGAAAGAGGTTGTCCCTTACCCATTATGACCCTGTCTAAGTGTTGTAATTAATTACTTACTGTGCTGTTACATACAAACTATCCTGTGGATTTGATGAATCCCATTTACTTGTCGATTGTTGCGCTGAAAAGCTCGTCTAGGTCTTGGAAAAAGTGTCTCACTAGGAATCTGTTCCTAATGTGCTGTAGACTTGGGCAGTGGCGTAGAAATTGGGTCCAGAGTGTCCCCCAGAGCTTCCTCATCACCGCAGCCTCTACAAAGTTCTTCTTCCGTCAGGCGCATTTTCTTCATATGGTACCGTGCGTAGAGTATTGTGCCCCGTTATGATACCTACGAGAGTGGAAAGGGATTTCCTATCCTTCCGTATGAAACTCTCGGTTCTGGCTTCATTTAAGGTCGGCCATAGCGTTTTTGTGGTACGGCAAGTTTCTTGTGCAGTCCATCTAACGTTCACCTCTCTTGTGGCTTTTCTCCCTGCTTCAAGGCGGGATATTCACAGAGGGATCAGGTGGTTCTGAAACAGCTGTCGAATCTTGTCATTTCGTCCGCTTTCTCTTTGCCTAGACAGCCTGTCCCGGGACCCAGCAGAACGATACCTTGTGCTGAGTGCCAACAACCTTGAGTTCTTCGCGACAGCATTTCACAAGCTTGGATTTAATTTCTGGTGCAGTTAAGGATTTTATTGCTGCCTGGCTGTCGATAAAGAAGGTAATACCTTCAGTTGGTATTGCCCTTACCTCAGACTCACCGGCTGCTGTTGTCACTACCAGTACCTCTGCTTGGAAGACACTACTGTGGTCAGGAAGGCGTACCGATTGATTGATATGCCCAGCGAAGAGAAGACGCCTGACCCCACCCCGATGTCCATTTTAGATCCGTCTGTAAACAAGGCTACGGATTGCGTGTTAGGTACGAGTCCATCTCTCCATTCTTCCCAACTGGGATAGGTGCTCGAGAAAGGTCATGTAAGTTCTAAGTATGGTGTGATGTCCGTGATAGGTACACAACCAAAGTACTTTTGTAAGATCGACGAGTGTCCCGTTGCATTTCGTTTCCAGTTTACTGATTGGCTGATTCTCATGGCACTAATGGCGGCTGATTATTGAACAAAGATGTCTAGCGGAGGCAGATTTAGGATAGCCTCAAGCCCTGCAGTTGGATTTGTTCTCATCGCACTGGTGGTGCCGATGCACGTTAGTCTTTGAACTTTTGGAAAAGCCTCTGGCTCTATCTATTCCAAATTCGATAAATAACGTCTCAGCAGAAATTTTATGAAGGACATCTTTTCCCTGTTACTGTTTCTTTGGCGAAGAGGGGAGAGGACGAACGCAACTACTTTGGCCCATAGAGTCTTTAAGGCAAACCTGAATGAAGACAGCTGTATAAGGAAGACCTCGCCTTAGGTGGCACAAAGAAGAAGTCCCCAATCGACTTGGTTGGAGCGTCCTGTCAGTTGAGGACTTGATTTACCCAAAACTAGTCAAACAAATTACCCTGGCCGACTTTAGTCCATCACTCTAATGAGGCATATCATGAGCACCGAATTGGTTCCGCTCATGCGGTCCTTGGGACATTTGCTGGTTCAATACTCGACTGCGTTATCTCATATCTACACATTTCTCATTTCCGCCATCGAGATTTAATCGACATTCAACATTTTCTTGTAATTCCGCCATCCATATTGTTCTAGGTACTGCCGCCGTAAATGTCCTTCCATCCGATTTCGCTGGCTCCTTACAATATATCGGCATAACCATTAGGCGTGCCTATATTCCCTCATTCGACCTTAATTGCTGGTCATTTCCATTATAAGAGCGCTTTTAATGAACTGCCAGCCAACAAAGGGAAATAAAATCCTTACTAATGGATTTCGATTCGGTGATAAACGACCCTACTGGGTAATCATACACCCGCAGCCGACCCAAATAAGCTTTGGCATAGTAGGTATAGTACATCAAATCATTTCCTGCCCCAGGGATCCTTTTCCTTATGCAAATCGATACCGAAATCACCAAGGACACCATAAAGCTATTATTTTCTCATTCGTTTCAGATCGTCTGTTCGCTCTGTCTGAGTGACATCCTTTTTAATTCAATAACACCTTTTACCGTCGTCAAAAGGCATACAGCAGCAGAGCAAAAAAAGAACGAATTTGTCGTCTCCTGCAGGCACTGGAATCAATTAATCAATCGCTTCTTTCTGTGCGCCAGTGTCAGACACTTGACGTGATAAATGAAGTGATTTTAATATTGTAGTCTTGTGCAGTAGCGTCGTCGCCATGGTGAGTCCCTTTGACATCGTTCACGGAACCAACATCGCAAAAGTTGGAGAACACCCTCAATTCAATTGAATTCGATTCCTTTATGTCTGTCCTTTCACCGAAATTGATTACACTGTCAATCGGAATTAATACGGCCTGCTTTGATTTTTACCACAAGGACGATCCCATTACAAATCGGATGACGTTTGCACAGAGCGCCTATGCACATGGCAGCCCCAGTAATCTATGCCTATGCCTCGGCATCATAATTATTCTCACATCCTGCGCCCAAGGATGGAATTTCATCCCGCTAACCAAATTACCAATGTTTGCTCGTTGTATTCGTGTACAAACAGGCGACGCACCACGTTCCTTCCATGTCAGTGAATTGTATTGATTTTCAGATATATCCAAGGCACAGCGATGATTAATCCCAAAGTCATCAACCGTCGAGTGGATGGCTGCTACTCTGTGTCTCTAATTCGCTGTGACCATCAGCGCGATTTCGCCCATTGATAATGCCATCGGTTTTTCCGGCTAAATCCGTGCAGAATCCCACATCTCCGGTGATGGGCTAATATGACAGACAAACCTGTTGTGTTATTGTTGTTGGTTGATGTCTGCTGTTTCTCATCCTGTCGTCGTGGCTCCATTGTTCGATGACATCTACCATACGCCGCCGCCTGCGTATTTAATTCGTGTATATCACATACTAATTGCTGCTATAAGCTGCTTCTGGCTGTTGATGATACTGTTTCCGGGAATGATGCGGTGATGATTTATCCTTCCTCGGTGGGTGTGTGTGTGGGCGCTGAGAAATGAAAACTAATCAAGACTCTCTGCGAAGCACGCTTCAATTAGGATCCAATTAATGAGCTAGGTATCGGCTCCTAATGCACTTATCGAATCATTGTGAAGCCGAGAACAACGCCAGTGGTATGTATGAGTGCGTGTTAAAGGCAAACGAACAAAACGTTCCGATTAACAAGTGCTTCGGCAAGCCTCGCTGAAGATTAACTCAACCGGATTCCCATTAAACGACGATGATGAATTTGCGAGCAATTAGCATGCAATATATAATCCGTACAATCACATGGAGGTTGCCTCCGGCCGGGACTGGGGAGGCGCTTGCATTGTCAACAAGTAATTAACCGGATTAAGCAGATCTGTAGATGTAAGGATAGCTATGGCAGGCACTTGGTTTGTGGAGTTGGCTGTCGGAAAGCTGTTCCTCTAAATCTCATGTGTGTGGGGTATTCCGATTGAAAGGTTAAACCGAAAATCTCAGGAATTTATTGAATTAAATTCGATGTGGTAAATGTCCTGCAAGGAATGTGGCTTTGAAATTCACTTACCAATTCTGAGGGAAATAGTTTGAAAAAAATAAATAAATAAATAGTTGGCGCAACAGGTCTAACAGGACCCTAGGCCTAACTTCTTCCAACCATTCGTTTTGTTTGAGTTTTTTTATTTTTGGGATGAATGCAAGGGATCTACAATTTCACGCCGAGTCTTTAATGACAGTTTTACTTTCTGATGTTTGTCAGACGTTCGCGAGAGGTGGCGCAGTGGATAAAAACCTTGAGATGTAATTTGGTTCTTTCGGGATTTAAACCGGGGATCCCTCGCTTAGTAGTTGAACACACTTTCCGCTGATGTCAAACATATTTGTGTAAGTTTTAAGTGCGTTGGACTTTCAAGTTTCTACTTACTCTTTAAGTTACTGTTTTAGACATCTTTTTAGTTGTATGAAAATGAGTCCAAGAAATACAGCGTGCGATCATACTGAACCATCGAGCAGGTTTCTCTTTTCAAGCCTCAAAAACATCTTTAAAATAGGCTTGTGATTTTTTGTTAAATGTAATAGATAATATTTGTCAGTGCTGTTTTGTAAAAAGAGAGGTGTATAAAATATGCTAGTTTACAAACCTTGTAAGGGGTTTTCCAATAAAAGGTGTTATTTTGATATTCACAGAAAAATTTCATTTTCCGAGATAAATGATCGGATATTTATTTCATTATAAAGAGGAAGGTATGCCGTTAATAATGAAAAACAACATCAGCCAAATGGCCACCACGACCACGCTTACAGGACCATACCCTTTTCATGAAATTTTCCATAGCAAAATCGCAAAGTGGCTGCCCTATGTCCTCGATAGACTCACGAATTCCATCTTTGAGATCTTGAATCGATGATGGGCTGTTGGCGTAGACCTTTTCTTTCACGTGGCCCCAAAGGAAGAAGTCGAAAGGTGTTAAATCACAAGATCTCGGTGGCCAAATGTGATCACCTCTTCGAGAGATAACACGGTCCGAAAACTTTTCCCGTAAAAGATCAATGGTTTCGTTGCTTGTGTGGCACGTAGCGCCGTCTTGTTGAAAGTAAACGTTGTCCAGATCAATACCATCCAACTCCGGCCATAAAAAATCATTAATTATCTCTCAATTCCAAAGAACGACGAGGAATGGACAAACCTGGGTTTTCTTCTTCAAGTGGCAGCTACCGAAAACCCTTTAATTTGATTTAACAAAAATTTTTAAAATTCAGCTTTTTTTAAGAGACTGTTTTCAGCCGAGTTTTGAGCTTAGGGCCAATTCCCGCCATTGTCCCGCTTTTCCGCATTTAAAATTGATGATGCGATTTTTTGTCTCGTCTGATGTTTTCCTCGTGATTTTTGATGCCATTTATAGTGCCTCCTAGATGCTCAAGACTTTTTTAGAATATTTTAGAAATTTAAATATTTTCAATTTTATCCAGTGTTGCCATTTCTTTGTAATATTTTTATTACAGTTTGTCCTGTTCTTTATGGTTTTTAGGGATTTGGTCCTCGCTTTTAACGCATTTTTGGTTATGTTCTTGCCACGCCTAATTCTTATGCATTTGCAGTTATTTCATTGGATTTCTAAAGACTTTTTGACACATTTGTCACTTACTTTTAAGGGGGTTAAAGCATTTTTTGTCAAGCTTATCTGATGAGGCTTTTTCAAAAGTGTTTTTAAAGTATTTTTTAAATGATTATGATCGCTTTTTCCGTAGGTATATTTTTTTCTAAGCATTTTTTTTTATCTATTTTTATTTGTCTTTCGTGTGTTTTTCAAGTGTTATTTAATATGTTTTATTCAACTACATTGTTTCACTGGTTTGTTAACTTGTATCCTGCTTAAAAAATTAACTTTCGCGCACTCTTTTTCACACGTCTTTTAACGCTTTTCAGCTGTTTTTAGTCGCTTTTTGACATTGCCTCGAACGCTTTTCTGCAGCGTTTCTTGTGCCGTTTATTTGTTCGTAATTTTTCGTTGAATTTTGTTTTTACCCTTTTTGTCATGTCTTCAAGATTGCTTCGACTACTATCCGATGACTATATTGACTATATTCTTCAAAAAGTGTTTACTTATTTATTTAGGCGGCGATACAGTCCAGGGTGGACCTGGGCCTCTACCAATCGAAACTCTTTGGGCCGGAGCGTTGGTGTCCATTGGCGCTACATGTCCCAGCCATCTTAGACGTCTGATGCGTACTTTTCTGACTTTTTATTGCCCTCCTGAATTAACAGCCTGAAAGTTCACCCCATGAGGTTAATAGGTTTAAAAATAGATAGCTGTCACATTTAGCTACACTTTTACCAGCGGTTTGGCCCATTGTCTCCATTTATGACACTAAAGGTAACAACCTAAGGAACTCCAGTTCCAATGGCCAAGACCGATTTGAAGGGCAACTGAAGTTAACCCTGATATCATTTTATAAAGGAATATGCACAATTTTCAGTTTATAAGGAAAATATCCTTATTTAGTTCTTAACCCCCAGAGTGATGAAAATTTAAAAAAATCTTTCCCTGACCTATGAACCGACTGCCTATATACAAACCCAGTTGTTTAAAGCCACACCACACTGCAACGCAAACTGCAGCAATTATGCAGCTTTTAGGGATGCACTATACATATGATTTGTAATCCTCTATACGTATTCTATACACGAATAATGTAGGTAGATTGCCACCGGGCGAATATTAATCAATATTTTTCTGTATATTCCCCCTGGACCTCAAATCCAGTTGAGCAGCTTTCTGCTCCTATATACAAACATGTAGCCCACATCGCTTCCATACATTCATTCTCATGTATATTTTACGGAAATTCTAATAAAATCAACACTAAATCAACACAAGTAAAATGCTAATGGACTGCAGCAGCAAACAAACTGGTATCCTGTCGACAATACAAGCTCATGCATCTTACGAGAGCCCTGCGGTCGTATGAGCACATCTTTCCAACGAATATAAATACACAAGTGAATATAAACAAAATGTTGTGTCCTTCCGTGTAAGCCCCAGCCACAGAGAATGCACATACTACCTTCCCACAACACTGACATCATAAGAAGATTTGCTTGCTTTAAAGTCAGCCAACCGAGCAACCTACCACAGGCCACTGTCGTCCGCCATAGGACATTAAATTTGTACGCAATTATAAGACCGCACAACAGCTCCCTGTTGTTCTGCTGGCCTCCCAAAGGGAAGCTTGTTTGCTTTAAAAATGTCATAAACAACGATAAACTGGTCACCACGTCGTCGGTCGCCTTGCTTGGGAGTCAAGTTCCCCTTACCACCAGTTTAACCACACCAGCGTGACGACAAAGGCTTTCGTTACAAGCCAGAAAGATTAATCTTAAGTCTTATATACGAGCAGAATAATTGTTTCAAAGGGAGAGGGAGATACAGTTATTATTATGTGTGGGGTCAGGACGTGCATTCGAATAAATTAAAATATTCCATCTTCCGAGCCGAGATTTAATCTCGCTGCCCGCGGTGGATGTTAATTTGCCGCCCGCACTCCGCCATTCGTTATGCCTCTGCACTTTTCATGGTGTGTAGTTGAACACACAAACCGAGCCACCAAAGAGCGAAATTAAATTTTCTAGGAATCCCTTTGAGCTTCCTTTACATTTTGTTACTAACTGCAAACACACACGCGCACATATCGCTGAATCTAATTCAAATTCAAAACAGGTCACTCGGAAGCTGCAGTTTGAAGCAGCTTGAAGGATCATAATCATATGTCAGCCGTCACATTTGAATCTGGAAAAAAAATTGTTAACAGAGGACCGCAGTTACAATGGTCCTGCAATACTTGTGCTTGTGCACTTTTTAACTCGCTCTGCTGCTGGGGGGCACATTTAAATTCTTGAACTGCTAACCAGCTAAAGTACTATTGGACGGGTGATACCCGTCTATATAGTCACAGAAGGCAGGCTCTCGGGAATGCATACACAACATATTGGCCCTTCAAAGGATGGATGATGGCGAGCATCCTACTGATGATGATGGTGTATTTCCGAAACAGCATGCGACTTGGAAATTTATTCGGTCAGCAGAGTGGTTCTCCTTGCGATGCTGATACATAGCCTCACGTCAAGTGGTGATGCTGCTGGTACTGTTGACCGCTTCGAGTGCACATAAAATAAATTCCAGTTTCCGGACGAAAAAAAAATGATAAGGGATTAGAATAGGCTTTCTCTGTGGCCAATATGTATGCGGGGTTTTGAATGTCTTTGTGCACAGCAAGCAATCAATTTTAAGGGCCATCTGTATGAGCTCGATCTGGCTTTGGAAACCAGGAGCAACAGATTCTCTATAGTAACATGCTCTATTTCACTAAGGGTTTCATGGGAATTCCGATTGAAATAGAGCTGAGAGATGCTTATGCCAGATGGCAATGGCCCAATGCGTTGGTGTTTAAACCAATTTGTAGCTTCACTTGAACGTCATTCGAATTTATTTCGTTTATCATTGTATCAATACGTAAACATCAAAAGTTTCCGTACACTTTTTAAGTATTTATCATGAAATGAGGAGAATAAAACTTATATCATTCGCAAGGTACTGTGCCGTAGATGTGCACAAACAAAAAATCGTAAGTTTATGTCGCCTTAAGACTGGTAAAATTAAGTTAAGAATTTCCTATACAAAATGCTTAGCAGTTAATCGAAAGCATTTTGTTGCTATTCGATTTGTCGCCGTCATGTTTCGTAGTAACGAATTTAATCATCTTAGATTAGAACCTGTTGGAGAGTCTCATTAACCCATAAAGGTATGCAATTTAATTACCCCTAAAAGTAAGCAATCATAAAATCTTATTTCAGGGTCATTGCAGAGTTATCTGAGAGGTGTTACTATGGAAACGAACATTCATGTTTTGCCCTTTTCCATTCTTTTTTTATAGCGGAAGGTATTTGAATTAAGATTTAGCATATAAATAAATTAAAATAAATTATAAATAAATTATCTAAAAAACAATTTGGCTTTCGTTACTTTATCTACAGACAAAATTGGTCGAATTTCGACCGCGGGCAGTAGTAGTTTGATTTAAACAAACGAGTTGCAATAGAGGGGAGACAGTATTGCCAGTTGCCACTACTTTTGAGTCAGACGTAGGTGATTTCTCTGAACGGATCCTCAACTGAATTTAAGTCAAAAGCTTTCAGATACAATGACAGACAGAAAATCAAATTTTAACGCCACCTACAAACGCCACATAATCGAATAAGAACTCCATTCTCATCGTCACCCACTGGCACAAAGCTTTTCATAAATAATCCCAATTCCATTTGCTCCTTTTATCGAACTGACTTCCGTTCGACTTCGGACCGGAAAGCAAAGAGCTCACATTCCGAGTTCAAAAGTCCAATCATGGCTTACACGCCACACCACATTCCACAGAATTTTAAATCTAAATTTGAATCACCTATCCAGATCCAGAGTCCGCCTCGTATGCCATGCAAAGGCTCCTACTCCCTGTGGTGCAAGTAAAATTCAAATTCAATTCGGAAACCGACAAAAACTATGAATTTTAATATCGACAAACATTTGCCCCTCGATAAATTATAAATTTTATAGTCACACCTAATGGGCGTTTAGTTTCCTTGCAAACTCATCCAAAGGAAATCGATTGTTGGCTGCGTGTGTGTGAACAAGTTCATTTTAAATTGAATGGCTTTAATGAAAAAGAAACATTTTTTCTCACCGCCAATTAATATATATGGTGGTAGGAACATTTTCCGGAAAATTTGTGTACAGGTAACGGCAGAGGACAGAGCGAAGAAGGTCGCCATGCAAATGAATGGGTCCTGCCTTCATTATCCAGCCAGTTGATGGCTTTAAGCTTTTAATAATTTATTTTGACCCAAAAATACTCGTAAATCATCCGGCAGTGTGGTGCTGTACCTTTCAAGTCGCAACAAAAAACGACACCATAAATATTTAAGTGATAAGGTTAAACTGCGACCGCTCGGTATCACAATGGCAGAGAGTACACCTCAAGTTTATCTTTGCGGGGGCGCATTTCGCTTGTCCAATTTAAATTCTTATGAAGGACAGAGGACGATAACAATTTTTGCAAGCATTTTGTTTGTTGAATCTTGTCGCTCAGATTAAATGGATTAGTCTGCCTAGGGGCAGAGTGATTGTTGTAAGGTGTCCTGCAGAAGTGCCCTTGAAAATGCTCGGCTTCTATAGCCCTGTCTGTCTTGGTATGGGGTTGGAGGTGATTTTCATTGTGACGGTTGTGGATAGGACAATGGACCAGGGAGGGCAACCATATAATCGAGTTTATTTGCTTTCCAGTAACAAATTTTGAGCTAAAGAAGAAACGCTGACAGTCCCGCTTTTTAAGGTATTAAAATGTAGGTGGCGATGGGTTTGCCTCTAATGAGAGCGAATGTGGTATATATTCTGGTAGAAAGAGGAGACTATGTTGGCAACTTGGGCACAAAATCACGATGGACAGATGCAACTTCAAAGCGTACTTTGTGAGCTGACATTTAAGACTGAAAAGTTCGCGGAAATCACAACGAGTTGACAGATTTTGGCGAAATACAAGTTAAATGTTGCTCCATTTTAAGACCTGTGTTATATAGAGAAGTACATATGAATTTGGTGAGTAGTTTAAGCGTGATGCAATTACAAATCCACATAAAAAACAGACGGACTTTTAAAATTTCTTATATTTATGGAGATGTGGAAATTCTGTGTCAATTGACACCAGCGAATCACCATCTTAAGTTAGTCAGCTGCCCCTGAATTGCATGAAAGTGACGGATGAATTTCGTACTTGACATGTCTGCAGTAGTAGGAGGCAAGAGTAGTTTTGTCAAACAGTTTCAACTGATTCAATTCTCTCTCCCTTTGAGAACCTTATTTCAGAAAACAAAGTTTGGAAAATTGTATAAATACGAAAGGTGCTTAAATGTGGTAAAGCTTTTCTTGAAAAATAATCATCAGCTTCTATATGCAAATAATTTAAGATTATGGCTATAAAAAGTGCGTTTTTCAGCATTTGCACAGATATTTATTGTTTAAATATAAAAGCGTTTTCAACCCCAAAAGAAATGCATTTTCTTTCAAAAACATAAACAACTGGGGGTCAACTATGTAATTCGATTCTACTTTTGATTTTATTCGAAACTTGTTCCGATTAAACTTTCAAAGAGAACTGTTCTATTTGAAAGTTTAATCGGAACAAGTTTCGAATAGAATCGCCCCGGACGGATTTCGATGGAAATTTTTGACAGCTGTTTCTTAAGACTCCAAGAAAGCTGTAGGTTATACTTTTTATACTTTACTAGTGGACCGCCGGCTCAGCTTTGCTAGGCGTTTCCGAGTAGTCCACTAAGAATTTTCTATTTTTCCATTCGAAAAACTATTTCGAAACAGTTGCACACAAAATTCAATACAAAAAATTAATATCCCGACCTTTCCGGAGGGTTTTGCCAACATTTTTGGCAACAACGAACAGCTGAAGTTTTCACACCATTTTTATGTATATAAATTTAGGCCACGCCTACACTAAAATCTGTTCTTTTCTGGCTTCAACTTGTCGTTATTTAAATAGTTCTTCATCAAAACAGAAAATACCAAAACTTATGGGAGCCAATACTTCTGCAAATATTTTAAGCAAATTTCTGATTTATCCAGAAGATTTAAATTAAAATTATTTCTTCTCTTCTCTATCTCTTTTCTTCTTCTCTTCTCTACATATAATAAAACTGTAGAATAAAAAATGCCTGACCACGCATCACGCAGAAAGTACTGGACGGATCTTGATGAAACTTGACATAGTGATTGCTTATGTTCTGGGTCGGGACTTAGGATACTTTTTATCCCGGAATATAACGTGGTTCTTACAAAATAGTCAAAAAACCGGATATATGTAAGGAAAATTAAAAATGGGCTGGTGGGATTCGTGTGTCAAGTTGTTTCATTCGAGTTGCTTCCTTTTCGTCGAAATTTTAGATGAGTAAAAGGGAAATAACAGAAATTTGGGTCAATCTTTTTTGTGTAGACTTTTTACTAGGAGTTGAAATAATGTTTTTATTGCCTTTGCTTTTGATATTTATTGCTTTCAGACAGATGCAAGGGTAGAAACATATTTATAAAAAAGAGTTCGACGAAAATACTTTTTGGCTTAAAAGTGGCAGGCGGTTGAAGCAGGGCGACCTCGGGTCAGCTAGTCATATATATATTTTTATTGTTTCTTATATGAATTTTAAAGAACGTCTTAAAATGAAATAAACAAATTAGACTTTCAATTTCTTTCACACATTCCCTCCATCACAAATTGTCACACGCAGTGGCATTTTCCGAAAATCACTTTACAACTCCATGTTCCACGTTCCCATTGTCAGTGCACACTTAGCAAACAATTGAATTTCTTTCTGCTGCAAATAAAAATTCCCTCACGTTCTCAAGGGAATGCAGCAGATTTTGTGACCAAATCCAAATCCATTCACCCCAAAAAGCACAATACGTATCGTTGTATCTTTCCGGGCGCACATCTGAAATTGAACAGAATCCTTTTGAATACGATATCCGTGATAAACGTTTCTCAAGTTTTCCCTTTCTTTTCGCTTTTCTCCAAACTTCCTTTCGGTTGTTTTTATTTATTCATTTCCTATGCGGTTGACAACCATCCGCGTAGTGTGATTTATGTTCCCGTCGTCGTCGTCGTCCTGTAAACGATGTCGGTGTCAGATATCCCATCTGGAATATAAATTCAAAAGCATTTAGGGTTAAGCACCTATAAAAAGCCGAAAACTTTTCCTAAGAAAATCTAATTAAACGATCAAAAGTTTTATGCAACATTTCTTCACCCCTTACCCACATGCAGGCAGGCAGGCAGCGCAAACCGCCCATCAGAAGCACCCGCACGCACGCCTGCATCATCATAACAATAATGAACTACATTACGGTGAAGCAACTTGTGAAATTATATTATTCCAGAGACCCCGCAATTTCAAATAATGAAGAAACTTTCCACATAACACTAATTTCGAGGGCAACCCCTATAAAACCGACGACGTGGGTCGTTCCTCCGAGTATCTGCTTGATCTTCCCCGCCCTGCGTCCTGTGTCCTGCGTCCCAATGACAATCACACGAATTTGATAGCACTTATTGGTTCTTCATAGATGAGGGTACGGATGAATTTGAAGCGGCACACCGTTCCGCCGGTTCTTGGGATTGATTCCTGAATTGCGGTGTCTAGGTGAGGGTAAGCGTCCTCCAAAAGATAATCGATAAAACGATGCTTTGAATAACGATGCGGAAGAGAGGCGGACAACAAGCCGAGGGTGTCTAAGCAAAAATGGTTCTTGATCCCGGTGCTGTAGCCAGACAGCAGGTGTAAGCAGCGACGGAAAGCAGACAATTTGAAAATAATGAGAAGAAGGACTCTTTTGTAAATCATTTTCAACCGAGTCAATTTAATTATTGGATTGGATTCGCCCTGTTTGACTGCGAAAAAAAATAAACGAGCATTTTGAATCTCAGCAATTTCCCAGTGGATCATGGTCTGGTTGCGGTTATTTTTATTTTTAATTTAAACAAAAATCCCACCAACAATCAGAGCGGCATATAAATAACAAACAAACAGAAATACAAAAAAAATCCCAGTGACTCATTGACAAATGACAACTCGTCGGTTGTTCTTTGTTGTGGGTAGAAGCAATTATCCTCGTCAACACTGAAAGCCACCGATCGCTGGCGAAATACATGAATTCATTAATTTAATTCATCCGAGACCACCGTTTTTCAATCGAACATATAAATTCAATTGACACTTTGAATGGGAAAGTACGATGGGCGAGTGGTGGCCGGTGGTAGCGGTGGTTACATTGGGAAGCGAGTCGCAGTCGTTTTGACAGTGGTAGTCATGCACTAATTGTTATTGACACATCCTGGTAAATGAGAGTCAAAACAATGGATGGCGGGTTGACCGCATCAGCAAAAATGGATTCCAAAAAGAAAATGAAAATGAAAAGGCGGCGGAAAATGATGTGTGAATGTCCTAGAGAACAGCTCCAACGATTTGTATAATGGAATGCCATTTAAATGGTGGTGCAAGTTTGGGTTGAATTGAAATCGGATGGAGTTACTGGTTGTCTGATTTTTTTTTTTAAATAACTGACTCAGATACAAATTGGATTTTTATTACCACCAATTGTTTTAAACATTTGTTTATATTTAAAATATAAAGTTTCAGCATTTTTTCAGTGCAACTTGATGAAAGCTGTTTTTTCTTATACTAATTTGGGATTTTCTGCAGAAAACTGGGGCGGGGCTTATGCTGGTTTAAGATATATAAAGATGAAGACTTCTTTTATAAATTCCAGCAGCATTTTTTCTCATTTTGGATACAAGAAGTCGTATTATTTGCCGTGAGGATCATTGCAATAGCCTTCCATATTTGAAGTGAGTTCTTAGTCTGTTTTTTAAAATAAGTTTTAAATTAAAAAATGCTTATAAAAATAAAATTACACTCTTTGAACATATTTTTCTGATTCTAACTCTCTTTTTCCACTCAATTGGCTTAGGGCGCTTGCCGAACCGTCAGTTTTATTCAGTTCGACATCAAAACTAACGACCACAACCAGTCCCATTGGAATGACCACTTTGTATTCCAAATTCAAAAACTGACGCCATTCGTGTGTCCCCTTTTATTTGTTTACGGTTGCGTCACATATGTAATTAACTCTTTTGGCATCTGGTGTTGCATTCGCCACAAATCACAACCGCATTTCTCTTGCAGCGTAGCAAAACGTGCTCGCTGCTTACAGTCGAAATGAATTTCAAAGCGAAACGTGTGATGCTCCCCCAATAGACTCATCCAGCCAACACTGTATGCGCTCACGTCCTATACGCCAAATTACAATTTAATTATAAATGCGACTGTATTCCAGAGCTGTTGACATTTCGTCATACCGTCATTTCGACATAACACCAGTACTTGATGTGCCCTGCCTGAGTTTTGACAGAACCCTTGTAGGGTTGTCGACGACAACTTCTGACAGCTTCCTGCAAGAGCAAGAGAAATGGGAGACTTTATTTTAATAAAAAGATTCACACGGGCTGGCATTAAAAGTTCGCGCAGGAAATGGAAATAATATTCCAAATGATGTTTCCGTTCGGAATAAAAATGAATTCCATCGCCTTCGTCTTAATATAACTGATGTTGCTGTTTGTATGTGGAAATTAAATGTCAAACAGCTCTCGGTTGTTTCAGAGTGGGCGTATCTGTGTCATGTAGATTTGCAGGAGCTCATTTCAAATGCAAAAGGTGTTATACGTACCTGATTCGGGTTCTTTAGGTGTAATTTGTTTTTATTGGATGTGAATACACGAGGATTTACAAAAGCTTATGCAAGAGGCCGTTATGCAAACAAAAGAGCTGTTGAATCTCAAATAAACTCGCTGAAATGAAGAAAGGAGAGCGGATAGGGAAATTATGGACTTGAATGTTTTCAAGGACATCTTCGTTTTTTGTTTTTTGTTTACTTATTGAGTGTTCACGTGGAGTGATTTCTGAAAGGTTTAACTTTTCAGCACAACTTTTGTATGACGTTGAACTGTAAATCTGCTAACATGCGTGATCAGAATCCTGGGAAAACTGTCGGCTGAATGAGTTATTTGCCGTTTATTATTTATGGGTCAATTAAACAGACAGTTTTGTTGTGTCATGTGCTTTGATGGTTTGGGGTGTAGCTATTTTTCTACCGAATGAATCCTTAAAAGGTTGATTTAGTTTCTTATTTATTAGACTTTTTATATAAACTTTTCATGCTAGCCTTCCGTGTCTTTTCTTCCATTTAAGGCCCTTTTTCGCTTGGTTCTGTTATGGTGTCTAGTGTTAGCCCTCTCTCGAAAAATTCTGGTTCCAAAAAAACTATGGTGTAAAGGTGTTAGAAACGAAATTCTTTGAGTACAATGTCAGAAAAATTGTAATTCAGGTCTTAAACTATCAAATAAAAAGTTTTTGACTTGGAAAAGTCTTTAGAAATGCACCTAATGAGGGCGTTAACGATGTGGAGCATAGAATTTCGGTTTTAGTACTTAAGCGTCCACTTTCTACAGCTAGATGCGAGCAAAGACATGATAACAATAGAAGAAAAGGCTCCGGCATCGTCGTTGAGTCACTTAAGCGAAGCAGGGCTTTGAAAAAGTGACACCAATAATTCCGTAACCGCATTGGGTATTAAAAAAGGTTATGTTAAGCCTTTACAATTGACTAAGAAATTTTATATCACTTCCTTAACTTAAAGTGACCTGAACCTAAGCTAGACTTAGTGAATTTACAAACAGCCTTCATTTGGAATTCAAAGAGTTATTTCGTTTAAGAGAATTTTAAACGGAATTGAGCGTAAAGTGAGATCCAATGTGGGATCCTGCTTGGATTCGTTCCTTCGGAAATTTAGTTTCCACTAGCGTTTAGATAATTGCTTCAGCAGTTGGTATCTTGGCTTACTGAGCGTGCTATCGCAGATTCGACTACCGAAGAGTACATATAAGATTTTAAGGCTTTTAAATCTGAGAGTTTGGTTGCACTTAATCCTGTTCGAATTCTGCATAAAAATAACTTCATTCCAAAAACGAAAAACACAGAAAATAATGGATGCTCAAAGCTTTTTCTTATTTGTGTTGCACCAGGAAGTGCTGTTCCTTTAGATTGTTCGTAACTAGATTTGTTAATGACCCAAAGGATGCTCCCAAATCTTAAACAAGGACATATAAGCATATGGCTTCACGTAGCCCCATTCCAAGGTGACCTTTTTCTCAAATCTTTGAACTCTATAAGTCCATGTGGTGGTTGAAACATAGCGCCATTTGGTTGAAAACACATCTTCTCAATTTTTCCGCCATCGATTATTAGTCCCAGCGTCGTGCAATTGTGCATTGCGTACCTACTCATTTTTGAAGAAATAAGGCTGATGATGAGGTTCCAACGAGTCCATATGTCTAGATGAGTCGAGGTTCGTATGATATCTCTAACGCTACAAAGTCCTTCTCGATGAACACAAGTTATATGTCCGATAACATTTCACCTCTCGATCTCAATCTCGATTTACATTCTTGGTTGGATAGTCTTCGGATCCTAACAATATATAGAAAATATCGATTATACCGAATGCATGCCACGGACTAAGCGCCGACTAACGTTTCATTCGAAAATTGTACCATTCGTTTGAGAGAAAAATTAAATTTCTGTAGGAAATTCAAAACCGTATCAATATCAACACTATTTCCAGCCACACAGGAACATCGCAAGGATCACGTCTGTAGAGAATATAAGTACATAAAGTGAATTTGATTATCCACCACCCTTTTCCGCAGCACTATCCCCAAATAACTTTAAACTTCAATTTCCCGTCGAAAACTTTCCATTTCCAGAAAATGCAAAAAAAAAAATCTTTAAATTCCATACCCAAGAGTTTCCTTTTCGATGCAACTCCCACTCTAATCCTTGCAGCCAGCACCCAACATCGAACATATCCATATGTGACCAAAAGTATTATTGTTCATTCGACTCCCACCCACCGTCTCCCCGAGGATTTCATAAAAAGTGAAAATATCTGTTCCATTTGCACTGAACCCCCCTCCCTTGTAGTACAGGACAACACTTGCTCCTCGCCCTAGGCATTTTCTCCGTTTATTTTCACTCAATTTGTTTTTCTCCAGCAGGAAAATATCAAGAATGGAATTACTTTTTGTGAATTACGATGCAATTCCCACAAATGGATGGAAGCACCCACGCCCATCTTCCACCGAATGTTGCCATAAATATCTCCCTCCTTGACAAAAAAAAAAATAAAAATAATCTCGACCATAAAATTTGGCTCTAAATATCAGAGATTTGGACCAAAGTACAAAACGCTACCAGGCCCCCAAACCAAAACGAAAAGCCGCCCATCTCAGCCCGGCGGCGGCCACACGAAGAATTATTACTTGGATGCATTCCAGGAAATTTAAATTATATTGCGACGGTATCACCGCGAAGTCCCTGAATTCGGGGGACAGCCGAAATGTTGAACTTGTGTAGCGCCACATTACACTAAACGATTAGCTGGATGGGGACCATTAGAATGATAAACAGAGAGAGTCGCGCGTGCAAGGACACCGTAATAAATGGCGTTGGCGTAGAATCCTCCGAAAAATAATCAGATTTGCTCCTCAAACTGAGCGGAAAATAATTTCTGTTCTTTTTTTAATAAAACTAATTGACGAACCAGCGAGAGCGAGAGTGTGAGTCCTTTAGCTCATGCTCATAATGGCACGAATTGCAACGTGTAATCCAGTCTAAGGTTAAATTATTACTTTGGTCGGGCTACGAATTGAATTGTTAAAGTTTTGCCGAAAAAAGTTTCAGTAAGGGCGAACGAAAACGATAACCCACCTCTTGGCCTTGTCTTGCTTAATGCTCAAACTTTCGCCTTGAATGGAACTTTTCACTCGGAGAGTCACTAAGTAAGTGAATGAACAAGTATGCGTACAATATGAAAGCCATTACAGCGAAGTGAATTCACAGGACAAACTTTTATCCCTGAAACGATGACTTATCACCTGATTTAAGTCTTTTAGCCGAGATGGAGAACTTTTGGGGTGAATCCTTTAAAATTATTTAACGGCCTTGTTAAATCTGCTTATAGAGAGGACAGCAACTTGGGCGGTTGGTATAGAGTATTCCTTAATGGTGACACCTTGTTGGAGGAGACACGTGGCGAGGGAGGTAGCATAAAGGGTTGGATGGAAGTATAATTCATTTGGCATTACATTTGCAGGAGTTAAATTGAAAGTAACAGTTCGATTCAGTTAAGCCAGGGGATTTGTACAGAGGTTATATTTTAGCTTTTGGTTTTCGAAGTCAGAATGTATTAAAGAATTTGATGTTTTAAATTTGGTGTAACAATGTGGTCGGTAATTGTCCAATTTTGGGGATCGAGGTAATTGAATTGTTGTAGGTAGTGAATGGATCCATACATTATGAATAAATTTATGTGCGGATGACGACCGAAAACGACCACTAAAAGAAGTTAGTGTTGTCACTTAAAATTAATAACTAACATTTTCAAGCGGAAATTTATACTTTCAAAAAGCACTACAAATGTCCAAACACTGACTCTGAAAAAAGATTTACGCAAAGTTCTGTTATTTCCCCCGTATCCATCTCAAATTTCGACGAAATTGAAGCAACACGAATAAAACAACTTGACACACGAATCCCACCAGCCCATTTCCAAACTTTTCCCAATGGACAACACTCGAAAATGTGTTCAACCTGTGGTCGAATCGAGTCGTCCGTGAACGTTTACGTTTTTTGACTATTTTGTTAGAACCACGTTATATTTTGGGATAAAAAGTATCCTAAGTCCCGACCCAGAACGTAAGCAATCACTATGTCAAGATTCATCAAAATCCGCTCAGTCGTTTCCGCGTGATGCGTGGTCTAGCAATTTTTATTCTACTAGTTTTAATGTATGTAGAGATAGAGAAGAGCTAGATTGGAGAAGAGAAAAGAAGAGGTTCGAGTTACCGCACTGGTGAGCCAGCAATACGTCACTGAATTTTGTTGATTTTACATGCAAAAAAAATGACAAATTCAGTCACGTTGTACTCGATCACGGATGCGGTAATTCAACCCCTTATTTGCAAGTCCGCAGTTTTCCATAAAGGAGACTCAGTTTAATTTTCTTATGAAGTTTAATTCGAGGTGCTGTGAAGTTTTAATACTTTTAGTTGCGCTTTTCTGTATTAGTTCAATAGCAGTAAAAATTGGTTCAGTTGTAAATAATGAGGGTAACACAAAATACAAGCTGTCAACAAGAAGGGATGCACAACTTCGACGTATCAACTGAAAATAACATCAGTGCAGAAACTAGAGAAGACTTACACTTTTTAATCGCTACTACTTTGGCTAAAGAAGTCAAGTAAGGACTTGTTGAGTAACACTAAGGAGAAACGACCTACCTATCCCGCTTTATGGCGCAGAAACATGGACGTTATCAAAGGCGGATAAGGATATCCTTGGTCGTTTCTAACCCAACCTTCTTCGGGTAATTTTCGTTCCCATTTGCGTTGTAAACCTCTGAAGGAGGGAGTTTGATAGCGAACTCTTTGAGCTGTCAGAAAAACTGATCAGAAAAGTATTTACGCATCAGTTGTCAAATATGGCAAGGACATGTGAAGCAGTGGAGGAAGACCTCGGATTTGATGGCGCACGTCAGTGGAAGGGGACCTCAACTTGGAGAACGCAACTAGAAGCAGTAAGCAAACGATTATCCACCCTGGACACAGAAGGATCTCTTTCTTATAATATTATTCGTTCAAGTCCAAGTCGAAACTGTCATACTGTATTTCGCCACAAAACCCCTTAAACCATATCTCTGTGCTACACATCGTTCACCACAAAACCATAAACCTTTCAAAAAAGTGGAAAACATTTCAAAACACCCATCACACAGTTATCACTCTTTAAGGATACATTATACCTCTCTCTCATCTTTGCAACCGCCGCGCCACGAGATACTTCTATTTTTATTGCGAAGGTTTGATGCAATACTTGTGTCTGTCAATATTCTTTGAGCGTTGATTTTTTTAAAAAGGAAGCCGCCCTCTCTAAGGTTGTCAAGAGGACAGTCACCAAACAGATCGTTTTCTATAATACGTAAACTCCAGTATACGTTTCCTCCCTCTCATCATATAAAAACTGTCAAATCTGCATAAGCAATTAAGTCTGCTTACAGTTTCTTCATTAATTCAATGACCATACACAAGAAACCACCCCCCATATCCGTACAGAAGACATAACGTGCCCACCAGGACGTTTAATTTTAAATTAATACGAAACCCCATTCGACCTTCCCCGAAGCACTTAGGTGTGCACATATGACTCCCCTCTCGCCCATCGACAAAAACTTTGGTGCTACTCATCCAGTTGCCCCCCCAAAAATTCATGTGCGTCGGACCCATACGTGTGTATGTAGGCGTGCATGTGTTCTTAATTATCTCGAGCGATACCGTCGTAAAATAACAGTTTAGGTATCCCGGTCGTCGTTGAGGTAGCTTTTTAATGCATGAAACCATTCCGGTTCAAAGATGAGAGCAGAGAAGATTAAGCCGGCCGCGTTCCCATCCTGCAATTGACGAAGGCTTACAGGATGAGCCGCAAGAACTTTGCTCAACTGCCCACCACTTCAGTTGCGCTCAGATTGTGGGCCAAGGCGAACACAAACGAACATATCCATGGATATGACACGTCGTATCCAGCTGGCTGTGTGCGGATCCGGATCCCAGGTAATGGTCTCTCGAGTACCATTATATGTTCGTAAACTACATTCGGATATCAGTGGGTATAGGCTACGGGACGGGTATACAGCTTGCGGATATAACGCGTTCCAGAAGCACACACAAAGGTCCTGCGGTGGAGCTGTATAGAGCTGCTCTGTGCGATGGTCTACCCACATGGCTATCTACATGCACGTGTGCCTTTGACTGACGCACTACAGTGTGCTCCAGTTACGGTTCTACTGCCTGTGGTAGGAAATTAATTAAATTGAGTAACGATTCGTTCCAGTTTTTGGCTTCGCAATGATTGCTCATTACATCTTCAATTGGAGGACGCCACATGAATGAACTTCTCTCTGTGTGTGTTTGCGACCGACCTCTCAGCTAAAGAGCCGTGGTTTTTGCACAAGACATGACGAGCAAATATGAGCAACGCTAACGTCCATCGTTACCGCACTTTTAATGAGTTAAATGAGCTGTGTTTTGCTGACTGAGTTTCTGTTCGCAGTCAAGCTGCTAATTAGATTGACTGGTAGAGTGAATAATTGCTGCGAGTTTATTAGAATTATTATTGTTATTACATTTTTTTTCTGTTTTTAATTAAAATGGGGGAAAGAAATGCGGATTTAGCACGCAAAGGACTTTGTGGGGTTTCTAGGGGATAAAGACAAGGCGCAATGAATCGGCTAAAGTAATGGGTAAAGGATAAACAGGCACGTATGAACATGGTAAGAGTGAGCCCCTTATATGCTATGGTGGTCGAGCACTGAGGTGAGTTGAAACAGCATTTCAACAAAAATAAATAAAGTGCACGACTGAATCGCACGAAACTTTCTCGTTCATATCAACAGTTTGGGTGGTTTATTTTTATTTTATTGTTGTTTATAGGCTATAAAACAAGATTTTTCAGATTGGTGATGCTGTAGTAGGGTTTGTGATGTAAGAATTCAGAGATTTGTTTTTGAATTTGCAAGTGTTTGCGGGTAAATGAAGTGCGGGTTTCTGTAAGTGTAGACTCCAATTGGTTGGAATTATTTCAAGGTTCATGATTAATATGGTTGAAAAAAGAAGAAGTGGGAAATATTTGCTAAAAAGGAGCTTCTAGTGGTAATGCGGTAATGTTTATAAGACGGCATTATTTGCATTTCTCTAAGAAAAACTAAGTACGGGGTTTTATTAAGAATACTTATGTCACTGTAAATGAGCATTTTAGTCAAAATCTTTAGAGCTGATTTTGGAAAATAATGCGTACAAAATAGTAACAAATGTTGCAATGTTGAGTTCGAAAAATAATCTTGCTCAACTATTTAGATAAAAACTGAGTATAGGGTATTGTTCAGGGTGTTAGTGTTACGTGGTTTTTAAAGTTTTATTCAAATCGAAAATCGCGATTTCGAGATTTGATCAGTTTTCAAAATCAACGTTTTCGGTGTTTCGAATCGAAAATGAAGGACGCAGTTATTTTGAAAACATAAATTTTAATTCAAGTATGCATTTTGGTCAAAATTGTTTTAGCCGTTTTCCTGAAGGTAAACCAAAGGAAATCAAATTTTCAAAATATGCATTTTTTCAAAAATCCTTGACAATTTAGAGAAAAACTGAGCTTGCCAGCTAGGAATGACCATATTACCTTGAATTTGAATTTTTGTCGAAATCGTTTTGGCCGTTTTTGAGATGCGCCCAATTTTCAAAGTTACCGTTATTCTTAACGTTATTTTCTAGCGAAAAACTGGGTATGCAGCTACGTTAACCTCAACTACATAAGCTCAAATATAAATTTTGGTTAAAATCGGTTAAGCCATTTTCGAAAAATTCAAACTTCTTTAAAACCGTTATATGGGAAGTACCGTTAATAATAGGGTTAAAGTGCAAAAAAGTGGTCCCGAACTGTAAGCCCACAAACTCCAAATCCGAAGTTTGAAAGAAATCCGTCCAGCCGTTTCCAATGTGGACCTCAGGAAAGGACGGACAGAATTGCGAGACCCACTTTTTCGAGTTCCTCTATCATCGTACTGTCAGATTTGATTAAAATCTTGAGTTCGACTTTTTGTACGAATACAATACCTTTCTCTTACTACTTATACTATAAAGTTAAAAACCAACAAGGCGATCGGAATCACAACAGAAACCGCTTCTACAAAGGACTGCAAATATTTTCCGATTACATAGAGAAGCAACAATAGGTTAGGTTAGGTTAGTTTTGAGGGCTGGCGAGGAGTACTTTGTGCCAAACTGAACCATTGTGGTGCCCATTTGGAGAAAATGTTGTCCCATACCCATTTCAACCCTGTATATAAAGCTGTAAATTTAATATTAACTCTGATGTTGCTTACAAACCATCAAATTTATTTGAAGAAAATCACTATCCTGTCTATTGGTGAACTAGGTCTAGGTCGTTTGAGAAGGGTCTTCTTAGAAGTCTGCACCGGCTGTGCTAGAGACCTGGTGACCATTGACATAGTCAGAGGGTTGTACCCTCAAGGGCTTCCGCATCGCCGCAACCTCTACAAGCATCTTCTTCAGATAGCTGTTCAACCTTGTCTTGCTAAATCGTTCGCTTTTGCATTCCTTTTGAACGCCTTCATGTCCCGGGAACCAGCAGAGAGATACCTTGTGCTGAGTACGTGAAAGTATTTAACAAGCTTGGATCTTATTTTCCTTGCAGTTTAGGCTTTTATTGCTCCCTGGCTATCGATAAAAAACGTAATACCTTCAGGTGGTATTACTCTTACCACAGTCTCACGGGCTGCTGTTTTCACTGCAAGACACTGTTGTGATCTTGAAGGCGTACCGATTTTGATATACCCAGCGATTCGTAGAAGACACCTGAGCCCACCCCATCCTTGAATACGGCTACGGATTGCGTGATGTGTACAAATCCCTCTTTCCATTCTGCTCTGCTCGGATATGAGCTCGAGAAAGGCCTTGCAAACTCTAAGTATGGCGCGGTGTAGTCCGTGATTGGACAATGGAACTCTTGGTGGAATCGGTTTTCCCAAAAGCCCTTAACCAAGTCTGACAAAGAGCCATGCATCGCAAGTAAGCAATATACAAAACAAAGGATGCAAAATGTACGATTCAAGTTGCAGATGGTGCTGTGAATGCAAAAGTAGCCCCAAGCCCAATTCTAACTCCCATCCATGCCAGTGACCCGCCTTGTTTAGGAATCCTTTACATGTTTCACCCCCACAATCCTGAAAGGAGTGTATTTCCAACAAACAATTGAATAATTCGAATGAAATCATCTGACAGCGCACTGACTAGTAGAGAAGGTATCACCAGAAGATACCGACCTTCATCACAACAGCTTTCATAGACTACACATAAATGTAAAGCAGCTTACTGCAAAAAGGACTCAAATTACTGTTGAACATACCCCACTGTATGTAGCCATACCTGTAGATGTTTTTACAACCATTCCTATATTGTGAAAGCACGCTCCTTCTGGGCTGTCAAGGACTAAACTCTTCATCCTTGAGTAAGTCAGAAGATTCTTTTGCCATTTTTGTTGCGCAAATACCTACCCCCATAAAGATGTCGCCGTCAATTTCCTTTCCCAGATTCTATTGCAATGAAAGGCATTATGTAAATCGAGAACAGTTGCTCCATTATTTTCTTTCTACGAACAACTTAAGACCTCGTCTTTTGTGCCCAACATTCCACAAATATTATCAATATTCGCCTTGCCACCCTTTTGGTCTTGTGTAACATTTTCCAGCAATACGAGTACGTTTTGAATGTCACACCAGCTGGCATTCTTTGTTCAGATAAAGAAACTCGGTTTTTTGCCATAATATGTTGCAATTGCAACATGCCAGAAAGACACATATTTTTCCTACACACACAGCCACACATGCTTAACTGGATTTGAAGACAACAATAATTTTCTATTTTCCTTTGCACGTCTTTTGTGTTTGGCGCCTCGTTGGAGGGTGCGATGGCACAATTTAATCGGAAAGGCATTGAAATCGAATCGGGGGTACTCGCAAGCCCCTAACCACTTAAAGAAGTACCCCCCAAACGTGGGGTAGCATAAGTGTTTCTATTGTATAACTACAACTACTTGCTCTCGTCAATTCATCGCCTGATGCGAGTTACGTATCCGTTGCCGTTCGTGTGGGGGAAGCATGTGCTCTGCTTTAGATATTTTTAGTAGGCTGACGCCAGCCCACCGAGTGTAGGGGTCTATTTTGTAACAGAAATTTATGTCAATGCGAGGTTTTCTTCGGATGAAACCAAATGGAATTTCTTGACAACTCTGGCTGCAGACGCGTTCGTATTTTTGCATTGGACCCCATTCACGGGTCTTGACTCTTAAGTCATATTTAAGAAAGGTGACTGCTTGTTTTGTTCTACAAGTAAGACACGTTGCGAATACTCGTAGTAATTATAGAAATTCCAAATGACTGCCTTTCAAATTATGACATTCATTCAACATTTTGGGAACTTTGAAGCGTGCGCCTCTCGTCGAATGCATTGTTAGATAAATTGGATTACCCTTTGAGGTAACAACTTTGGCTTCCCGGAAATTCATTTTACTACACACTTTGCTTTCATAATAGAAAACAATTACCTAACACTTTCAGAGGTACCTAACGTTAAAGAAAGGCTCAGCAATGTTGTCAGAAGTTGTTTATGCGTTTGCCGATTTTCGAGGAAAGACTTACACAAAAGACATTAAAGCCAACTTGACGTTGTGAGTTTGCCTTAAATTTGTGGAAATATATTCGATAGCACAAAATTTTGAGGAAAGTGTTTTTCAAAAAATTGTACTAAAAAGAATAGTCAAACTTCTTATTCGTTGTCAATTTCTACTGAATGTAGCTTTCGGCGACGAGTTAACAAATCAATGACAATAAACCAATCGTTAAGGTCAAAATTGAGTGCACGACTGAATCGCACGAGACTTTCACGTTCATTGCTAGTAGGATTAGGAAGTCGTGCTCTGGACTAGTTTTTCTTATTAGACCAGAAGTCGAATCGCGTTTTCCGTAAGATGATTTACATGTGAAAGGAAAACAAATTCCGTCACGTAATGCTCGTTCACGGGTGACGCGATTCGACCACAGATCACGACTTCCTAGAAAACCCTAGACTGCGCACTAAAAGCGCCAAGCAGACAGATTTTAAATACGCTCGGACTCAGTGTTAGATCCTTTTGGGCAGTCTTTGATCGCGGCTGCTATTATTCAAGCTGCTTTCTTCACATACCTGATACAGCCCTTCCCATTCAATTTAGTCACTCCAAAGTCCAGACGCTGAATTTTTCCACGATCTTTTAAGCTTTTCAGAAACTTTGTCATACATTCCTCAACTTTTCTTAGAGCATTAAGTTCTGCAACACATCTGACTCTAAACACAAATACCTGAGTGAATTGCTGGCTGACCTCTTCTGACTTTGATCCGCTAAAATCTATTACAGTCACTCCTTGTTTCTTGGTAGGGTATGGCTGGCTTATTTAAAAGAAACATGGGCATCCTAAAGTCACTTTCAAGCCTTAATTTGGGCTGTCACTGACAAACGATTTGTTGAAGTCGCAACTTGCAGCATTTAAATAACACTTTTAACGATCCTTTACAAAAGGCAATTATCACTGATCGCCACTGATTGCAACCACTGGATCCACCATTACCAACCAACGATGTGTCACCACTCAACCGGACCCAGAACCACTGACCGCCACAAAGAGAAACCTACACTAACCCCAGCAGCCGAAACAACAACAAGAACGCATACGAACGATTTTTCATAACGCATACAAGTCACACTCAATATCTGTTACAGAAATCATGAGTAGCCGTGGACAAAAATTATTCAGGAGGTCAGTACACTCAACGCCTGGTGTAATCCTATTCGCTAAATTTTTTAACGGCATTATTCTACCCTCAGAATTGGCCACTAATAGGAATCTGGTATCGTGAGCATTCCGATCCATTCCGCACTCTCTAATTTCCCCTGTGGGTTTGCATTGTGAGCCTTTCGATCAACCACAGCCTTTCTTTCCTTTTCTTCTGTGGGCTTGCATTTTGAACCTTCCGATCAACCACAGTCTCCTGCTATCCACTGTAGTTAGGAAGCACGTATGAATTGTTTGTTATGGTTGAATAAGTAGTTTTAAGATTATAAGAACCCAAGTTGTTAAGGAATAGTAAAAAAGTGTACAACGCTGCAAAGTTCGTGTTTCCTTGGGGGTAACCTTGGACCCGACGAGCGACGAGTATATCCCGGCCGGAGATTAAAAGCACATCACACTCCCACCGCTTCTTCTTATTTTTAGTACGTGTGCAATAATTTGAAAGCAAAATCAAAAAGCGGTCTTCCGGAAATGTTGCTAAAAGTCAGACACACATAATCTATCAACCTTTATGTAGACTAAATCCAGACGCCTTGGAACGCACTTAACCGTCCTTAAGCTCATCGAGCCGCAAATGCATCCGCCAAAATTGAGCAAATAGTCCACAAAGGGAGGACAAAACTCAGTCCTGAAAGCCGCACCTACACCTGAACTTTGTGCGCCATTTGCAACGAAGTAAAACAAACCGAATTAAGGAACAAAAAGCATTGGCAGGAGGCAAGGCAAATGCACACACAAAAGGTGGACGTGAAAAACCCAACATTGCGACAATTCCGCTAACTAAACAAAGCGAAACCTTCACTCTTTGCTCAGTCTACCGACAGTCGCGTTCGCGTCCTCGTCCTTGCGCTCACACACGCCCATACAAAAGCGAAATTCATAAAATTGAAGTTCATTCGTATGTACGAAGCGAAAGAGGGCACTGACTCCAATTCTTTTGTATGGAAGGCCGATTTTTGTATACACTGTCGGCGCTGTACCAACGAGATAAGGGCTGGTTAATTGCATCCGAGATTTTAACAAACCGTCAGCCGATGTGTGTAAGTGTAATGGGCCACACATATCGGTCGGCCCGAAATATTTACATCCATCATCTCCGCCGCACCGCGCCGCCAGCATGACAAATATTTGCGAAACGTGCAAATTACATTCCACTGAATAATTTTGTTCCGACACCGACAACGCAGCATAGCTTCAGAAGCGGACTGCCGGCGTAACTCCCCTCCCATCACCATCAGTGCGAAGGTAGGTATTTCATGACTTTTTAAAAAGTTTAATATTGAAAGTTCAGTCAAAAGGAGTCCGAGGAGATTATTTCGTTTTCCTTACGACACGACCTGAAGTCTACTCTCCTTTGAAAAGAGTTCTGTTTGCGGGGACCATGAGGGGATGTGTACTGCCAGCCTCCCCTTTTGTACGATGGGAAAATTCAATTAAACTTCACTAATTGACACGGAAAAGTTAGCCAAACTACGAGTAGAGTATTGCCTCGATCCAACGGCGCGCACGGTGGCGGGTGGTGCGCCATGGAGTTGCTGTTGCAGTCAAGAAGACGTTAAGATCTATACGTCCCCAATAGGATTTGCGAAATAGTTCAAAGTGCGGAGTAAACTTTTCTCGTTAGGGGATTGAGTTCTTTATTGTGCGAATGCGGCTGCGATGCCAGCGATTATTTCATTGAATGCCAGGGCAAATTGATAACACGAAAAGCGATGTTTCCGATCAATAATAGTGAGATTGGTATACGATGGAAGGGGTCCTGCGAGATTATCACTGTACACAAGATATTGGGAATCGCATTTGGGCTATAAAAGCGGAGACGAAAACTTCGCAAAAACAATGCGGCAAAAAATTAAAACAAATGACCCGGTCCTCCTGGTAGGGGGTTTGTGTGTAGAACCTACTGAGCTACCTAGTAAAACTGATTCAGTTAAAACAAAAAAAAAATTGATGGCAATGAACAAAACAAAAGATATAAATACCCCAGGTGGCAGACCAGGTAAACTGGAAAATCCACCCTCCTCGGAGGTCGGTCCCATGGATTCTGGGGGGGACCATTTATTGCTTCCTCAACAAAGCTCCAAAAGGAGTTCACTCACGCCGAGAACTCCACCAAAAATGGTCGCGCCAAAACAACATACGGCCAAAGATAGCGCTATAATTGTAAGCATTCCGAATATTCAAAAAGTAAAATGTGGAAATGAAACCATTATAGCTGAAAGTGAACGTAAAACAGATTCACAAGAGAAATTAAATGCAAGCAGCTACTACGCTGAATGGCAAGCTGAACTTAAAGCAAGGAAACATCTTGAAGAAATTGTCTTAAGCTTGCAAAAGCAGATAAAAGAACTTGAAAAAAAGGTTAGCCTTTTGGACAATACTTCCCAACCATTCCAATCAGTTCAGCAAGATAAACAAAAGGAATACCTCACTGATGAAGAGGAGCTTGCACTAGAGACAGAAAGACATCTGACTAAAAGTAAGAGGCCAACAAAGAAACGAAAGGCAGAAGAAAGTCCTGAAACATCTGCCAGAATCTTTGACAATGTGGCTACACCAAAACATGCAAATTTGCAAGCTAAGATGAAAGATAAAAGGACTGAAAAGACAACCATTGGCTTGAAAAGACAGCCTTTACCACCACCAATAATGATCTCTGGTGTAGATAGATTTGGTGAGCTAAAGAGTATTATTGAGCAAAAATCTAAGAAAACGTGCAAACTTACGTCATATAGCAACAACAATTGGAAAATAAATGTTGATGACAGTGACACTTATAGATATATCACTGATGAGCTAACAAAAATGAAGTTGCAATGGCACTCATATGAAAATAAGGCTACTAGACCAATTAGAGTAGTCGTCAGAGGTCTTCACTTCTCGTGTGATGAACATGATATTGTCGAAGACTTGACTAATAAAAAATTTAAAATTATAGAAGCCAAAAACTTAATTAAAAAAGAAAAAACATCAGGTAATGAAGGGGAAAAAACTACAAGAAATAGAAAATTACCCCTTTTTATGCTCTCCTTTCATAATCAGGAAGATATTGAAAAGGTTTACGCTATCAAATCAATAATGAATATTGTTGTCAAGATTGAGCCTCTTCGAAGAAAATCCAACTCTTTAACTCAATGCAAACGATGCCAAGCTTTCGGGCATACGCAAAGCTATTGCAAAAGAGATTTTGCGTGCGTTAAATGTGAAGGAAAACATCCAACAAATAGTTGTCCACAAAAAAAAGATGAGAAAGTAAAATGCATAAACTGTCATGGAAACCACCCAGCTAATTATAGGGGCTGTCCGGCAGCAAAAGAATATAAAGAAAAGAAAAAGAGAGGTACTGCCAAACACCAACAGAACCCTCTTAAAAATACAAACAAGAAACCGGTAAATGTCGAAAACAGCAAAGTCGACAAAATACAAATTGTGACAAAAACAAACACACCAGTTGTGAATAACAAGTCATATTCCCAAATTGTGAAAAATACACGAAAAGAAGAAGAAATATCAGTAAAGGAAATGCTTTCTACTATTATCCAAAGATTGGATAATCAAGATAAAGTTATTAAGCTACTGAGCAAAGAAATTTCCAAAGGAAAAAATCAACAAAATAACAATGATTGAAAACCTAAAAGTCGCAACCTGGAATGCAAATGGTTTACACCAACATATCTCTGAATTTCAGGTATTTCTACGCAATGAAGACATTGACGTCTGCCTGATTTCTGAAACCCACTTTAAACAGGGAACAACAATTAGAATTCCTGGGTACCTCTGTTACCACTCTCCCCATCCTTCTGACAGTGCCAGGGGAGGTAGTGCTGTAATTGTAAAAAGTATTTTAAAACCCTATGAATTACCCAAAATAGGAAAACAAACCATGCAAGTAGCGATAATAAACATTACGACTAAAAGCAAGCAATTTAACATAGCTGCTATATACTGTCCACCTAGACACTCGCCTACAGAGGAAGATCTTAACGACCTTTTTCGAGCTCTAGGTACTAACTTTATCATTGGAGGTGACTTCAATGCAAAACACACCTATTGGGGGTCCAGATTAGTAACGACGAAAGGTAGGAAGCTTTACAAAGCAGGGCGAAATTTTAATTGTAACTTTATTTCGACTGGATCGCCTACTTATTGGCCATCCGACCCAGCAAAAATACCAGACCTTATTGACTTCTTTATAACGAAAGGAATCAATAGAAAAGAAGTAAGGGTTGAAAACAGTGATGATCTGTCGTCGGATCATACACCTGTAATCCTAACGGTCAATGGCATGGCAGTAGAGCAGGTTAGCAATGAAAGACTTACCAGCAAAAGAACAAACTGGTGTAATTTTAAAAAACTTCTCGAAGGTTTTATAAACCTTAGAGCTCCACTGGCCACAACAAGGCATATTGACATCGAAGTGGAACAATTCATAGCCGATATACAACAGGCGGCAGAAGATAGTACACCAACTATTCAACAACGTAAGCAAGCTTCGGTAAAATACCCCACAGAAATTAGGGAACTAATATTAGAAAAGAGAAGAGCCCGGAGAAAATGGCAAATGACAAGATATCCCGGCGATAAAACTATATTCAATAGACTTAACAATAAACTTAAAAAAAGTATCAGTGAGTTTAAAAATAGAACTCTTACTAAATATCTTTGCAATTTAACTGCTGACAAAGTCACAGACTACTCCCTTTGGAAGGCTGCCAAATATTTAAAAAGACCTCAAACGCAAGATCCCCCGTTAAAAACATCTGACGGGAAATGGATCGGCGACCCAAAAGAAAAGGTCAAACTATTTTCGGAACATTTTTCAAATGTTTTTAAACCTTTTCCACCTAGTGTGGCAAACGAACCCCTTGAATTCTTTGATAGGATAGATGAAGACGTAATCACTTACGTTTCACTTAAAGAGATCAGCACATGTATTCATAAGCTCTCTAATAAAAAATCGCCAGGTTATGATCTTATAACTGCCCAAATTCTGAAGGAACTACCCTTCATAGCATTGGTTAAACTTAAGCTTTTAATTAATGCTTGTTTTAAGCTAAGATATGTTCCATATCATTGGAAGATAGCAGAAATTATAGTTATACCTAAACAAGGTAAACCTCCATCTGAAGTCACCTCATACAGGCCAATCTCACTTTTACCTGTATTATCAAAACTTTTTGAGAAACTGCTTCTTAAAAGACTAGACAGAATAATAGAACAAAGAAGGCTTATTCCCACCCACCAGTTTGGGTTTAGAAATAAACACTCGACAATAGATCAAGTACATCGTATAACAAATATTATAGAAAAATCATTAGAAGAAAAGCAAGTTTGCTCTACACTATTTTTAGACGTTGCTCAGGCTTTTGATAAGGTTTGGCATAAGGGCTTAGAGTATAAACTTCATAGGGTTCTACCAAGACAGTACTATGAGATACTTAAATCTTACATTTCAAATAGATTCTTTAGAGTTCGCTATGGTTCAGCGTATTCTGAACTCAAAGAATTACAAGCAGGAGTTCCACAGGGAAGTGTTCTGGGACCGACCCTGTACTTATTGTATACTAGTGATATACCACATACAAACGATGTGATGATAGCTACATTCGCAGATGACAC
This sequence comes from Cheilosia pagana, assembly GCA_936431705.1. NCBI lineage: Eukaryota > Metazoa > Arthropoda > Insecta > Diptera > Syrphidae > Cheilosia > Cheilosia pagana. The sequence goes on along the minus strand of OW386170.1, from coordinate 49,543,020 downwards.
TGCTCTTCTATCAACTGATAGATGCGTGATTAAATCCACAGAAAAACTACAAAATTCTGTTAACGAGATATGTGATTGGGCCCAACGATGGCGAATTAGACTTAATGAGTCAAAGTCCACTCATATCAATTTTACAAATAAAAAAATAACGAACGCTCCTGTCGTTATTAATAACCAAGTAGTTCCTTATTCTAACACAGCTAAGTATCTGGGTATGAATCTAGATGCTAAACTGAAATGGAAGGAACATGTGAAAAAGAAAGTAGAAGAGTTAAATATTAGGTATAGAAAACTGTATTGGTTGCTAGGACATAACTCTGAAATGTCCACTGAAAATAAAATTTTAATATATAATCAGATACTAAAACCTGTTTGGACGTATGGTATCCAATTATGGGGTTGCACAAAGAAAACAAATGTACAAATAATACAAACATTCCAAAATAAAGTCCTTCGGGGAATAGTAAATGCCCCGTGGTATATTAGAAATAATGACTTGCATCGTGATTTGCAGATTGATCCTGTAACGGAAGTAATTAAAAAGTACGCAATTCGTCACAATGACCGTCTGCAGATGCATATTAATCCTGAAATAATAGACGTCTTAAATGTACGATATAATATTCGTAGATTAAGAAGAACTAAGCCTCACAAACTTATTATCTAAAAAATATGAGAACCCGTATTCAAATTGTAATACCTTCTCAAACGCAACTTAACGTTGAAAGTAAAATCATTTGTCGATCTTTCTTTGATTGGTCATGATTAAGGAGGTGTTTTTAGTGCGGTTAGAGTCCCACACTACTCTGGGTTTCTAGCCCCATTGTGTCTTTCGAGATTTTCACCTTCAATAACAAAAAAAAAAAAAAAAAAAAAAATTTGGGCTTTAGATGGACTTGCACATAATTGAATCGTAAATACCGAGCGGATACCTACTAAGGGATGCATATAGTTTTCGAATTATATTTTATACTCGACACTTTCGGGAATGAAGTCCTTAAGTGCTAGGGGACGTCACGCTACTTGCTATCTTCGTTAGGGTCTTTTTGGGGAGCACATAATCAGCTTGCTTTCTAGCCAGAAATGCGCCTCTCCGTCCTCGTTAATAAGCATTCAGGGAAAAAGATTCACGGAAGGGGATAATATCGCGAATGAAGGACACTTGCCTTACGGGGCTGCTTTTCATACCACTAAATTTGAATTAATTTATTACCATCACGATAAGAGTGATGAAGGAAAGCTAAAAAGTCCTTTGGAAATATTTGGGAACGACAAATCGAAACCTGTCAACATGATTACCAAATGCAAAACACTTAACCTACTACCAAACAAAAGGAGAAGCATCAATATTTGCGTTGGCAAAAATAATTTCTCTTCACTTCGTTCACGTGCTGAAAGTGCCTCCCGCCGTCCTTATTACATGTTCTCCCTTTTTGTCTCATACTTCCGTTACCCACAATAACAGTTGTGCAAAAGGAATTTTCATAGCCCAAGGACGATAGGGAATTCCCTTCTCGCAAGCAAACCAACCGTGCAAAACTAACTCAAATATCCTTATTCAATGAGAGTTTACAGTGCGGCGCAGACACACGAATAATCAAAGCGCAAATCCGCCGTACCGGCAAGCCCGGCACTAGGGCAACGTCGACATTGTGAACCGCCGCACCACCATCCATCCATGAAAATCTCCAGACAAATTTGCAGTACAAATATTTACGTTACCCAAATTCCAAAATAAAAACAGCTGTTTGTTCCACACAAATAGCTTTTCTTTGCTTTTGTTGCTGCTACTGCTTTCATCCGGCTCCCAGTTTATCTCGTTTTCAATGGTATATCCTGTCAATTCTTGGAGTAGCCCAAGATGGATGTACTCGCTCTTTGTGCGCGCATCTAAGGCAACAAACAAAAATGAAATGTTGCCTTTGGATAACCTGTAAGAGATGTCCCCACACACACACAAAACAACATTCACACATAGAGAGGGTAGGAATACATTTTAAATGGCTCGAGGATGTTCACGTTGTGTCCTTCAGGTGCTTTTGCCTTTTGAATATTTGATTTTGTCCCAAATTTTGTTCGCACGCAAAAAGCACACATTTACGAAAAAATTCAAATATAGAAAGACATCCTGCATAGGGATACTCCTTTCTTTTTTTCGGTGTGTCCTTTGCTGTCCGTATTCTGTTTGCTTCTGCTTGTGAAGTGCAGAGAGGTTGTTCGCCTATAAAACTAATGGGAAACTGAACCTCTTTATAGTCGGACTATGGAACCCAAATTGCTGTTCTCCAACAGTTTTTTTCTTCTTTTTTGTTGGTCACATCAAGTCTGACGATTATTTTTATGCTCCAATTTTATTGTCGATGTTTAGCAACAGCCAACAGCCAAAGAGAAAAGGAATATCTCCCTCGCCGATAAAGTGCCATCACGACTAAGTCCAAAAAGAGAAGTGCGAAGGATGTGGGGGATGATGGCGAAAAAATGTGCTTTCAATAAATTCAGGTAGTAAAATACTTCTACTTTCATTAATTCCGTTTTGGGGTATCCCAGGATCGTAAACTGAAATGGGAATCCTTTTGCGGAATGTGTCATTGGAAGCCAGAGCTTAGATAGTGGGAAAGACAACAAAAACAACGATAAAATGTAAGTTTGGATTTCGTAAGAAGGACTCTATGCAACTATATGTATATGTGGTTAGCAGCAATTTATACAGCTCATGAATGAGTGATGCAGCTTCGGTCCCGCTGGTCTGTCAGTTGTGTCGTTGTCGTTGTCGTTGTCTTATTCAACAGTTCATCATGATTAGGGTGAATTTTTCAACAGCCACAGTGTCTCCTCGGACCCGAGCTCTCAAGTGCAAACATCCCGGAGCTATGGTAGCGCACATTTCGCAGAATGAAGCAATTTGTGGCGATGGATCTGGGTCCCAGATTATGTTAAATTAGATGGATGCCTTGCAGTGGTGGTCGGTGAGTATTCTTTAGTTTTATGTTTCCCTTTCTGCGTAGATTATCACCCATTTATCATCTTTCTTTTTGTATCCAAGCGATGGTGCTGAATCGGATCACTTCTATAGTGCGTACGAGTGTTGGGGGGAAGAAAAAGGAGCAATTTCTTTGGGAAGTCTGCGAACAGATGGTTTAGTGCGTTACGATGGCTTGGGTATCTGATGCAGTAACTCATAATTGCAGATGTTCATTTTGCAAAGGGCAAAGGAGTGGAAAGTAGTTTTAGCTTCACTATCCGGGGGCGGTCAAGTTGTTTAATTTCGACAGAGATATATCATACGGAGTTGCATTCGAAGGAATTTGTGACAGTTTTTTGAATGCGATATGTGTCGGTTTGTCGCTGCATGTATCATTTATATGTCTTTTGGGGAGAAAGCACATACATTTAAGTAAAGCAAGAGCTCTTAAAGAGAACTCTTTGTTTTCTGTTTTGTCAACTGAAACACTGTTAACTGTCTGAAATGATGATTTTTGAGCGTGCAAAAAATGGCCTTACCATGCACCAAAATCGATTGAATAAAAATTTGTTTTTAAAGAAGCACGTAAAACCGCCATACGAAATTGAAATAAACACGGCAAACCCTTGAACTCAAAAACACCTCAAAAACGGCTTAAAAAACATTAAAATTTTGATTAAAAAAACATTGAGAATACATACATATCTGGAATTTGTCTTTAGAAAAACCTTTATAAGCCTTTCGCATTGCCATTAAAAAAACAAGTAGATAATTGCTCCGGAGAGCATGTTGAAAATCGCTGTTTAAAAAACGAGAACTTTTACTTTATAAACACAAACTTGTCTTAAAACACATTCAAAACTTTCGCTTTGAATTTATCATTCAAACTGTGTTTAAGTTCACAAAAAAAGTGGTTTAAAAATTCACTTAAAAAATGTGAAGTTGTTGGAGTTAATTAAAATATTAATATTGAAAATTAAATTGTTTTCAATTCAATTCCATTCAATCAATTCATTGTAATTTTGGCCCATTTAAGCTTTTTGTTAAACAACATGTCAAAATTGAAGTATACACTATAGAGGTCTGTTTTCTTACTTTTTGGGCCAATTTCACTCAGAAAAACGGAATATAACCAAAAAGTACAGGAACTAAAAATTTACATGACGTGTGTTAAAAACATATGCAAGAAAGAAATAAACCATTCAAAAATAAACGTCAGTTTAAAATAAAATAATAGTTCTCATTTTAGAAAAAATGTGTGATAAAAATTGCAGACGTTGAAAACACTCGGATATAGTTTAATTGATATTTTTCCTGCTGATTTATTCATTTTTAATTACAAATCTCAGCACTCAATAAACCAAAGTGAAATAAGCAGTCAATTCAAATTGACTTTTGAGAGATTTGACAGCTATAGTCAGTTATAACAAGGAATTTCTTGTGCTATTATTTGCAGGTTTTTTATGAAGATTAAATGCTTTGTTCTTTCTTTGTGGCTCTCCTCTACCCAACTTTTGCGTAAAGGAACGAAGTTTGACTAAATTTGACTAATGTGTTCGAATTGATTATCGTTGTTTTTATTTATAACTTTAATGTCAAAATTGACAGTTTTTATTGATTAAAATAAAATTGAACAAATTGAAAAATAGTGTTTGCATTTAGAAAATTGAAGGAAGTAGAATTGAAAGGAAAAAATAAAAAAGGGGTTTAAGTAAAGTTGGAAACACGGAGAACTTCAAGAAAAACGTTGGTCCTTCGAGCCGGATCAAAGCTGGGTAAGGTAAGCAGTGGTACGTGTCACAGTTCGGTTGACAAACCATTCGAATTTCGTGACCAGGAGACGAGCATACGTTTTTAAATCAGAAACGTATTCGGCCAAAGAACTGATAGTTAAGGAATGGGATCACATCGTTGGTCTGCAATTAGCTGTTCCATACTTCTTTAAACCCGCCACCGTGGATATACTTCTGTAAAATTACCTCCAATTCTCATAGCTCCCGGCGAATGTTGGCAAGGCGATGTTCTGCAACTGAAATTCGGAACGTGAAGATGTACTGGCAGCCGGTTTATTGTCCTCATTGTCCATTTCCTCCGTGCATGTACACTTGTTATTATTCTTATTATTCTTTGTTCTTTTATAATTTAATGTACATAGAGTAAGTATATAAAGTCCAGTGCAGTGGTACTTATCCGTACGCAAAAGCATCAAAGGCCGAAATTGCTCTCATTATTGCCCGAAATTGCCTCTAAAAATGCATATTCTGCTAGAAAAAAGTATCACAGATCGTCAAAAATGAAGAACATGGTGGTTAGAAATTTGGCTGCATAAACGCGTTAACAACCGGCGAATAAAAAAGAACTAAGCAGACGAAATTGCTTAAAGCTTCGAAAATCACTCAATTCTTAAAAATGTGAAGAAATTAAATTAAAACCGGTTTAAAAACCTTCTCAGAAAATGTATAAAAAATTGCAAACGAGTTGCAAAATTTCATCAAAAAAGCTGTTAAAAATCGACCAAATACAGCTTCTAAACGCATTATCAATCATACGCCACAAAGGCATTCAAAATTGCTGCAGAGGTCGCTTAAATCACTAAAGCTTCTTAAAAAGCCGTTCTCCAAATGATGGTGGGACTGAAACTGCCTGGAAAAGTACGATGGCCTACTCCCAGTTAAAGTATTTAATATCGCCTTTGAAGGCTTATCGCGTAGCGTATTGCAACTTCTGGAGTCTGGGCTACTGCATTGAGGGAGGTTTAGCCCACAATCCTCTTCTAATAGAGTTTTATCACCCCCAAACCTAACCATCCCAAACATGTTGATTCGAAAGGTCTATCAGTTTAGGAATTAGAAGTTGGCGCTGTTGAAAGTTACATCAAACCTTCTGCAAAAATCAAAAATAACTTTTTCCATGACTCATCAAATGAAGAGTTCTTCGCCCGTTCTATGATCCCTTCACCTAAACCCACCCGAAGCCTATTAAAAACAAAAAGTAACCTCCTGCATTTTTCTATATTTCATCCCATTACAATCATAAGCACTTAGGACATGGCAAAACTGCAACATGACATTAATCATCGTCCATCCAATTGTGCGTCAAATAAGAGCACTCACAAATCTCGCCGCCTCCATGGGTCAGTTTTCAGCCATCGCCCTTCCATTCTGACAAATTGATTATTTTTCCACAAAGTCACGAATCATGAGTTGGATGCTTCTTTTTTAAATTTATAAAACATCTCAGACAGCAAGGGTACAGCGAAAGGACGAGCTCGTTTTTATTGATTCCATTTTTAAGCAAGTCACTTAATGTTATTCCCTGTCGATCCGTTTTTCAAAATTGCTGACGCCATCCTATTGTCATAAATACGCCAGGAGCAAACCCCAATCCATTACATCTTTCCCATTGGCAAGCGCATTCATTTATGGCCAACGCTGATCTGTCCAATTAAGCTTCATGACAATAGGGGACTCCTCCTGCATTCCTCATTATTTTTCACTCACAAAAAACCAACGACAAATGTGTATTTGTGCACGATTAACTTTTTTTGTTGTTGTTGCAAACGGTGATATGTAAAGTTCTGCAGGTGCAGTATTCCACCGTTTTCCCCGAGGTATATCCATTATAGTCAGGCATCATCTCCGACGATGACGGCAAATTGTGGAATAAAGTTGGTTTCGTTTTTTTTCCCCTGGTTGTTTGTATACATTGAGTAATATTTATGGGCAAAGGATAAGGGTGTAGAGAGAAGAGAATTTGTGGCAAAATAGAATTGTAAATGTTTTCGCGGCAAAGGAATTCCGGAGCCAGGGGAATCCTCTCACATCAACTGCAGCGAAAGCAGCAAGGCTTTTTCATCTCGGATACGTTGCGAACAATGGCAACAAAAAAAAAGTTGACTGGCTTTGAGTCAAATGTAAATATGGAAACCCATATTTTCTCTGTGAATGAGGGATACTTACGCTGCGGATATCCTTGGAAATTTGAATAACAAATCGTTTATTTAATTATTAATATGCCTTGTTTAGTCTGGGAGGATTATTGGATTGAAATTGCAGGGGGGGACCAGATTGAGACAAGGCAATAAATTTACCGTTACAAGATGGGTGCCCCTGAGGCTGACGCACGTGAGCTTCGTTAAATATTGAGCGGAAAGCTTGTATAAGATTTTTATTTGTCACTTGCTAGGTATGATTTTTTTATCAACTCGGACTTAAGACTCAAAGCCTTGTTGCGAGTGGACCTACAACTTTATGCCCCATCCAATTGGATAAGTTTAAAAGATTTTCCAATTGAATTGTCGTCGATTCTAATGAAAAATATAACGTGACAGAGAAGACCTAAATTTGTGGCTTGACCTTTGGAAGAAGCGCGACGGGATTAGACTTCACTATTGGCTTCCCTAATACTCTTCTAAAAAGCACTCGAAATTAAAGGACGGTGTAGAAATTGAAGGGACTTTCTAACCATCCGCGGCACTTGAAAAGCTTAGCTATATAACTAAGCTAGGTCGGTTTAGGTGGTTGCTTACCCTCCATCCTGATGAGGAGGTTATTTGTTCCGGCGTCGTGAGGTTCACTTATCTAGTCACGGCCCCTGCAGTGTAGTGAAGGAGAATTTCTCTCTTTACATATGCCAGCGGAGGGAAAACTTCCCTCGCATAAAATACGCTCAGAGCAGAGCCACGTCTGGCGAGCTCATCGGCTTTCTCATTCCCCTCTATGTTCCTATGGCCGGGAACCCAGACGAGAGTGATTACAAATCGATGAACTGCCCTTGCCATTTTCTCCCTGCAGTCCGCAACAAGTTTTGATGAAGACCTGGCTGACTCAAAAGTCTTAATCGCGGCCTGACTATCAACGAAGATGTCTATTTTTTATCGGGTGTCGCACGGTTCATAACTAGTCTACACGCCTCCCCAATAGCCAGTACTTCTGCCTGAAAGACTCTGCTGTATTGGGTAGGCGAAACTTGGAAGGGAGCGTATAGGAATCCCGCTTTTCAAAAATCCCGAAAATAAGTTTTAAAATCCCGTCTCCTAAAATACTGCTTTTTTAAAATCCCGTCTTCTAAAATCCCGCTTGTTCAAAATCCATCTATTATAATCCCGCTTTTTAAAATCCCGCCAAATCCCGCTAATCCCGTTTTTTTTACAAAACATTGTTATCAAAAAAATAGATGTTGGTTATATGCGCTTTTTTATTATGTTATTATATATTTAAAAATATTAAAAACTGAAAAAGAAAAATTGCAAAATGGAAAAGAAAAATTATATAAAAAAACTAATGTTATAAAGTCACGCGCTGTAAAAAAATTAATGAGAAATAGAAAAAATATGAGTAAAACAGGTTTTTTGCGTCGTATGCTTATAATATACACTTGAACTAATAAAATAAAAAATGTTGTCAATGGTTTGAAGTTTTTTTTTGTTCCCTTTTGCAGAATATCATATAACATTCATTTATATATTCTTTTTTTAAATTATTGAATGTCATATTTATTACTTAAAAATTTATTTACATATTATCTATTTCTTATTTTGTTACTCCCTTTAAAAATGATAAATGTTAAAATAAACTGCATTTCAAAAAAAATACTCATTGCTTAATTTATTTTAATTTTCTTATCATACCGATTTTACAAAAGTAGTTGGTTTATTTAAAAAAATCGCCGATTAAGAATCGGGATTATAAAAAGTGGGATATAGAACCCAACCCGACTTGGAAACATCTAGTACGGACGAAAAAACGCCAGCCACCACTCCAGAGTTCTCCGGATCACTCAAATTTTATAAAGAAAAGCTTGAAAAAATTCCTAAGCTTAGCTTAGAAAATAACCCTACAGCCAAACTTGTGATTTCTAAACTTAAATTAAGTTAACCGACGCCACCTCAAGTCAGCGACCTACTTTACTATGGTTCAAAGCTTTAATATTCAAATTAACTAGGCCCACAACCATTTTCTCCCAGAGTTTCTTGAACACCTGTTAAAATCGTTTCAGAGATATTTCATATCAAGTCTGACTTGCACTATTAAATGACTCAAATTGACTCTTTTTAACTGAGCTTTTAAAAGGTTTATAAAATAATTATTAAGTTCGACTTTATGATACCAAAATAAAGAAAACAAAGTTCAAAAAGCTGTCTGTTGGGGGTTTTTCTAAAATATCCCCTCTATTTGAATTTAATTTTTGTTTTCTAATCAAACACATTTTCACTGCAACAAAGTTGTAAAGAATTTCTTGAAACTAAGTTTTTCAAAACAAACAGCTAACTGGAAAAACTATTTGGTTTGTGGAAGGCAGACTAAAATCGATAACTAAAATCACTCCATCCATGCTGAGCGGTAATTTGACGACGAATTGTGTAGCGAAAATAAGATCCAACGATGGGAAGAAAATGAAAAAAAAAGACGAATTCCCTTGAATAGTTCTTAACAATTATATTGTTACCGCCTTCGATGCTGGTCCAAATCCAAGTGACCGAGACAATGATAAGAATATGAGTAGGAAATATAAACACAAAAGAGAATATCAAAAAAACATAGAATTGCAGTAATTAACAGCAAGCAACAAAGTAAATAAAAATTACGTTATTTGATGAGGTAACTTAAAAAGAGCAAGCATTGAGTGACTTTATACATAGGGTATATTATGTGTTAATTTTTATGGTGAACGCATAATATTTCCAAACACATGCAATGTGTCAACTGACATGAAACAACGAGACCACTGAAAGTTTCTTTCGAACTCAAAACTTGGGATAAGGGTATTAGTATAGTTAATTGACGGGTGGACCCGCAGTCTTGTTTCCCTACTCCGAAATTAAATTTCACCGTGACCTGTACTCTCCGAAACCCTAACGAACGTCTGTTAATAGAATTAAAAAAAAACACCCCATCCTCGTGTTACAAGTTTGTCCATCACAAAACCCTACCCCTCCGGGTCTACATCTCAGCTGTCGAAATGCTACAACAACCAAACACGATTTGTGCGAATCCATCAATATCCCGGGGATGTTTTTTCTAGAACATCCCTCCCTGGCTGGTGTTGGCGTGGCTATTCCAAAATATGGCTCGGCAAAAACTCGTTCATTTTCATTCATCCCCCAGGTAGACAGGAAACAATTTCACATTTGAATTCGTTACAAATTGAAAATTATTTTGACTGCGCTGATGGTGGCTGCTGGATATATGCCGGTGACTTTCGCTATCATGTCGAATGCCGGTCCTTTGCCGGTCCTCCTCATCAGTCTCCGTCATGAAGCTTGTTCGTCCGCAGCAGAGGCCGAGAGACACCACCTCAAACATGACAGTGTCGTTACTACTCTGCGCTCTGCCTCTACTATTCTGTGACGGAAAAATATGGCAGAAGGGAAGAAAAAAACTAACTTTCACACAACAAACTGGGTGGCAAGGACGACTCTGTGTCGTTGTATTGGGAAAATATTCAGTTTTATGTTCTCGAATTTCCCGCCACCACCTCGTGTTTGTGCTGCTTTTACGAAATTGAATTCTGTCGATTCCATGTCATCCCAGAAGACGAATTCTGTAATTTTGTTATGCGATGTTATTTTGCCGGAAGGTGAGTTGTTGAATAAATGAATAACTCTCACATGCACACGAGTCCGCACGGCACAGTCGGGTATCGGGTGTGATGGTCGAGTCGTTTATGCTTTCGTTGGGTTTATTAATTCACCGGAAATAATACCAACTGTAGTTCGAAATAGACATTATCGTTACTTTCTATATATGGCAGGACCGCATACAATCGGATAATGTCATTCAGCCGATCGATGGGGGGAGGGGCGCTTTTAGATTGATTATTAAGTGTGTGACCCCAAAGCGACCGACTATCCATCAATGATTGTGTAATTCACAAATGCACACGTGTGGTTTGTACGCATAATTAACTATGGGGGGCGGTTCCCCCCCCCCCCCCCCCCCCCCACTTAAGCTGATTAAACTATTCGGTGTAGAAAATCTGTGCCAGCATTTCTGCGAACCCCTCCAACAATCATCTCGCACCTTTTGTCGTGTAAGCAGCCCTCAATGGCCTGCATTGTCGAAAATTATGTTAATTTTCTTAAAAGTAATTCAATTTAGGGGTTTGTAAGGGAAATGGAGTGGAAACACTGACGCAAAGACGGGCAGGTCAATCGAAGTGCTGAGAGCCATAAGTTACTGTTCACACCTTAATCGGCACAAACGACAAACAATTTTGCTGAAGCATTCAAACAACTGACGATGCACTGAGGCAGCACTAACGTCCGAAACCGAAAAGTGGGTGCTTTAAAGAGATTTGTTGGCCACCTGTCGCAGTGAATCGGCAGCCATACGACGGCCTATGAAGGAATTATTCCGCCGTATGTGTTTGGCATAAAGCGCTTACGCCCCGTGTATACATGAAAACTCAAAAGTGGGGCTAAATAAAGTCTTGGCACTTGATTCTTGTTTTACAACTGCATTAAAAGTGGAAATGAAATCAGACTGAGTGCTCTATTTTGCGGAATGGGGTCAGAGCAGTTGTGTAATTCACTGTGAAAAACGTAGTCTCAAGTATCATGTTTAAGTTCTGCATGCAGCTTTGGAGTTAACTCTTTCGTTCTTAATTCTCAGTGGACAAGCTTAGTCTGAGTTTTTGTAACCTCGAATTTTCACAATCTAATCGAAGGGTTATTTTTTCTTACTTACTTAATGTGGCCCTACAGCTCGGGTAGACCTGGGCCTCAACCAACAAGCGTCTCCTGCCAGTGCGATCTTTAGCTAGGTCCCCTTTCACTTGCGTGCGTCACCTGAGTAGCGGTCTTCCTCTACTGCGCCTGCCCTCTGGTGTGGATTCGAAAATCTTCCCTCCAATTCGTGTCAATTCGCTCTAAATAACCCGGCCACCTCAGTCGTTGGACCTTCACTCTTCTGACTAGGTCGATGTCGCTGTACAGCCCGTACAGTTCTTTGTTGAATCGTTTTTTTCCATTCACCAAAAATCACTCGAAGAATTTTCCTCTCGAAACAACCGAGAGTTACCTTATCCGCTTTTGATAGAGTCCATGCCTCTGCGCCATAGAGCAGGACTGGGATGATTAGGGTCTTATAAAGGGTATCTTTAGTTGTTCGAGAGAGGGCTTTGCTACTCAATTGCCTTCTTATCCCAAAGAAACAGCGATTGGCAAGACTTATTCTGCGTTTAACCTCAGTTCTGGTGTCGTTGTCTGAGTTCATAGTGGAGCCTAGGTAGACAAAGTCCTTAACCATCTCAAAGTTATATCTGTCTATTGTGACGTTCTGTCCGAGCCGTCGGTGTTATGGGTGTACTTTTTAGTCGACAGCATATACTTCGTCTTGCCCTCATTAACCGTCAAACCCATCTTCGCCGCCTCAGTCTCAATACTCAAAAACGCGCCATTAACATCACGCTGCGTTCTGCCAATTATGTCAACTAGTACCGCCCGTGGTCGAAATTCGACCAATTTTATTTGTAGATAAAGTAACGAAAGCCAACTTGTTTTTTACATATTTATTTTAATTTATTTATATGCTTAATCTTAATTCATATACCTTTCCGCTGTGAAAAAAGAATGGAAAAGGGCAAAACATTCCATAGTAACACCCCGCAGATAACTCTGCAATGCGCCTGAAATAAGATTTTATGATTGTTTACTTTAAGGGGGAATTAAATTGCATACCTTTATGGGTTAATGAGACTCTCCAACAGGTTCTAATCTAAGATTATTAAATTCGTTACTATGGAAACATGACGGCGAGAAATCGAATGGCAACAAAATGCTTTCGATTAACTGCTAAGCATTTTGTATGGGAAATTCTTAACTTCATTTTACCAGTCTCAATGGCGACATATACCTACGATTTTTTGTTTCTGCATATCTATGGCACAGTACCTTTCGAATGATATAAGTTTCATTCTCCTCATTTCATGATAAATACTTAAAAAGTGTACGGAAAGTTCTGATGTTTATGTATTATTATGTTAATGCGTGAGTAATTGGACGAACTTTTGAAAGATCGTGCCTCTGGTGTTGGCGGTTGAGTTTTGCACTATTCTTTCAAGAACGATATTGAAGAAGTCACATAACAGCGCATCGCTTTGTCTAAATCCTTTTTTTGACTTCGAAGGTCTCGGTGAGTTCTTTACCTACCTTCATGGTCGTCATCCTACATAAACAGATGAGTTTGGCAGGGATAGAGATGCCAAAACTAGACATTACTCTGTACAGCTTGTTCCTATAAATGCTGCCACATGCGGCCTTAAAATCGATAAACAGATGGAGGCTATCGATCTGGACTTTTTGGGTTTCCTCCAGGATCTGCCGTAGTGTGAATATTGGGTCAGTTGTGGACTTACCGCACTGATAGGGTCCAATCAGTTCGTTGATGTATGGTTTCAGGCGATCACACAGTATGGCTGACATAATTTTGTATGCGATGTTAAGCAGACTGATACCTCTGCAATTGGCGCAGTTCAGAGGGTCTCCTTTCTTGAGGATCGGACGTCTCTAAAAAAAGCAGAAAAGAGCACCGTGCACAAGTTCAACGTCTGGCTCTACAAAAATGGGTCTTTCGCCAACGGATTATTTTATGGAGCCCATAAATTCACTTTTGAGCCAGTTCCAGTCCCTGCTGACTCGGCGAATATATGTGAAATACAACCTACCATGGACTTCCCTCAAATGCCTGCACAGAAGTTGAGAAATTGGCAAATATACGTCACATACTCGTACGCATTGAACACTCAAATAACTCAAATGAGTATCACCTGTTTCGATAAATTAATTTCTGTTCGATCTGTAACTAGAATCCACTGAAGCATCGTTTCTACGCCGTGTCGCTTGAATTACACTCCTACCTTGGTTGAGACTTAAAGGCCTTCGCGTCCCTTTTCACATATTTTACACTCCCTTTGATGAAACTAATATGTGTCCCAAAGAAAAATCGACTCCTTTTCACGTAAATCACATAAAACGACTTGACACCTTTTTCGGCAGCACGTTTTTCCTCACTTTCATCTTTTCCATGAGGACAAATAATAAAAGAAACGACACCAGCCTTCACTAATCCCACCAAAAGAACCTTAAATCGTGTCTCACCGGAAAATACCAACCCACATGGGGTGCTCATGCTGAGAACACCCCCAGGGTAGTTTAGTCATAACAAAAAGGTATATGATCTATGTGCCACTCGAGCGAATATCAGAAAGCCAGCTCCGCATCTGACACACTGCTGGAGTCGATTTGCCAACACGGCCATATTTCGTATCTTTTTCGGAGCGCGTGTGTACCCTCGTTGGCTCCAAAGCAATCCAACCCGCAACAAGTGGCCGAAACACTTTGCAATCGTTTAACACAAAAGCGTGACTAATCCAATTAAGAAGCACTAAGGAGATAGGATTATCGCTTAATGGGCGCCATACATTTTTTCCGACCACCACCACCGTAATAATGGTGTGGCACCAATAACCGGCACATGCTGTAGTGCAACCTTGGTTCGAATGCAGAATGTGGACAACTGTGCCACTGGGAGACACCGTTGAATGGCTTCGCGGTTCATGACATAACAATGCAAATAACATTCCGCCACCCTCTGTGTGCACTCTGCCCGCAGCGGTCAAGAATACAATATAAGGGTGGCTTGTGCTTTTGTTTTTGTTTCTGGGGCGCACACACACACACAACGCCTGTGACGAGTGTTGCCTTTCAGTCGCACTACAATGGGTGCTGCTCCCAAGTTGACCCGGATCCAGCAGCCGCACAAAGTTGATTTAAGACATAATTGCTCCCTTTTAGTCGTCACGGCCGGCCCTGGTGGCCGTAACAATGCAATTCTTTTGGTTTTAATTAATTTTCATTAAATCGCCGTTGCACTGCGGTGGTTTGCGTACAGGACTGCCTGCGAGACGTTGCTTTGTCTTGCGAGGAAATAATTATGCCCACACATATTGCACACGTGTGTTGTTAATTAATGCGTTCTGAGATCGGATGCTGTGCGCCGAACCTTGATATTACTACCTCCCCCTCCTCCCATACATCTCAATGGGGTAGATTTTTGCAATAAATTAAATTAGTGTGCTAACCGGCGAAATGGGTCAAATTAGCTGGTGAATCGAAATTGATTAGCACAAAACAAGGTGGGGTCGTGTCCTATTATTTGATTGTGTTAATAGGTTTCGGGATCGTTGGTCATTTTTCATTCGATTTTTTTAGTCCTTTCGACATATGAAAGGAGGTTTTTGGATTGTGTGTGACTTATTGCTTGGGGTGGCCATTCAAGTTTCTAGGACCATAAATTACAATAAGCTCATAAATAAGGTGATTGTTTGCAAATACATTTTGAAATGGCCGGATGTTTGAATTTAACCGGAAGTCAGAGGAAAGGCCCTCTATAAAGGTCGGTACGGAAATCTATTGTGACTATTGTTTGTTTACCAGTCGTCCTTGGCTTGGCTTTGCTTGGGCGCAGAAATTGTACTGCTTAAATAAGTCGTTTTTAATCCTCAACCTTTAAAATTGTATAACTTCTAAAAGAGCTGGGCAATGGCGACGAATGTCTGAGAAATTCGTACGTTTTGGGAAAGCAGTTTTCTTACGATGCGGTAACAATTTTTTATTTTATGTTTTTTTGTTAGGGTTTCGCTGGAAGGAAAAATCATCGAAAGACATTGCAGAGCTAAAACGCGAGGGATGCTTCTGCAATAGTGAGGGACTTTAACCCATCTAAAAACCCTCCCTGGGGTAATGACTTTCATCAGCCCTAGTCGGTTAATTATTTTTGGAATTGTTTGAAAAAAAATTTAAATAAATCAGCCGGAGTTTTGAATCTTTTTGGCAAATATATTTGCTAATTTTTATAGATCAACAGGTTTTATCCGTCTTCATCTCCTGATTGCATTGTCTGAATTTAATAATTCGGTTATTTCTAAGTTAACGTGGTTGAGAAGCCTACTTCTGTGCATTTGGACAACTTTTCTGACTTCATCTTCAACTATTTCAATATTAAGATCCCTATGTAGATCAGCGTTACGTATGTACCAAGGTGCATTGACTATGTTCCTTAGTACTTTATTTTGGAAGACCTGCATTTTTTGCATGTGCATGCCCACAACTGGAGCCCATAGGTCCACACTGGTTTTAGAATTTGCTTGTATAGTAATAACTTGTTGTAGTTAAATAGGGGTGAATATCGCCCAATTAGCCAATTCATTTTACTGTATCGCATGTTTAACTCGTCTGTTTTTTTCTTTACATGAGCTTTCCAACGCAGTTTAGCGTCAAGACTCAAGAGTCATGCCTAGATATTTTGCTGTATTTGAGTATTCCACTACATTGTCATTTATATATACTGGAATGTGTGATACGTTTCTATACGTAAAGTTAATATGAACTGACTTTAGGTCATTTAATTTAATCTGCCATTTTTTAGTCCATTCTGATATACTGTTTATCGCCTTTTGAATCTCTTTTGTCGCTATTTCGACAGTTGCTCCCACAGCAAGTACAGCAGTGTCATCTGCAAATGTTGCTACAGTGGTTTCTACACTTACAGGCAGATCGCTAGTGAATAAGAGGTATAGCACTGGACCTAGAACACTGCCTTATGGTACACCAGCTTTAATTTTTCTTAAGTTTGAGTAATCTGTGTCTTGTTTAATTCTGAAAAATCGATCAGATATATATGACTCCAGAATTGTCGAATGCTGCTTCGGGAGTTGCTTTTGTAGTTTGTGGATCAGTCTTTTGTGCCAGACTTTATCGAAAGCTTGTTCTATATCAAGAAATATTGTAGAGCACACTTTTTTTCTTCACATGCTTTTTCGATCTTATCTGTGAGCATTTTTTCAAACACCTTAGACAACATTGGCATTGGTTTTGGTATTATTATAACTTCCGCGACCTTCCACATGCTTAGCACATACCTTAACTTAAATGCAGCATTTATAATCTGCGCTAATTTTTTTAAACCTTTCTGTGGGAATTGTTTCAAGATTTCCACTGAAGTTAAGTCAAACCCTGGGGCCTTTTTTATATTTATGTTTTCCTTAATTTCTTTGGCAAGTTTTTTAGCTGTTACTGGCTAGCTTTTGTGTTCATAGGGTTTGAAGACTTCCTCAAGATACTCTGCAAAAGTGTTTGCTTTCTCTTGGCTGTTTTTTGCCCAGTTACCCTCTTTAGTTTTTACTGGAGGAATGTGAGCTACTAGTCTGTTTATTTTCTTTGCTGCCTTGCAGAGTGAGTAGTCGGTACTAGCATTTAGCATTATTCCTAAGACTGCTAATGTAAGTTTCTATGGACTCATTTTTGAATTCTCTTAAAGATTTCCTAAGCTTATTTGTTAAGTTGTTAAGTGTAGTTTTGTCGCTTGGCGCCCTTGTCTGTTGCCGCCTTCCTCTTTTCTGTAATGATTTCACATATTTCGCAAGGGTACGAGTTTTGCTTAATCTTGTTAGTTGCAGCCCATGCAGTTTTTTGTACGTTGAGTGTTAATATTTGCACTGCTTCTTCTGGTTAGTCTACTGTTTGAATAGCTGAAGATAGTAGGATACTTTCTTCTAACTTCTGTCTAAAGTAATTCCAGTCAGTACATTAACTAGTTTTAGGCTGTTTTCTTTTATCATCATTTTATCGCCAAGTATAAGAAATACTGAGGAGTGATCTGATTGAAGATCTGGGCCTTCTTCCACGTTTTGGATATAAAAAATCCACATGCAAACGACTTGATATATGAAGTGTTAATGAACTTCATCTACATGAGTATAATATACTGTTCTGGATTCATATTTATGACAAATATTTATTAGAAACCAAAATCGGGAAGTTTATAGCTGTTTAGATAATTTTTGTTTGCAAATCCTGACCTGCAACATGCCATAGGGTTAATCACCGATGCAATACTCAGTGGTCCCCAAATGCAAATAAGTAAACTCTTGATCATTTTAAGCGAAGCATTGGAGTTCGTTTTTAATCTCTTACGAGTGACAGCCTATCACAGGACAAAACATCAACTAGGCACGTTTATTCCAATCACTTTTGTCAAACTTTCGGCGCGTAATCATCATCGAAATCCCCCGTAAAAATCAATGTCTGATCAAAGTCTTATACCCGTTGTATCGGGCGCGGCACTGGTTGCCAGCACATCATTCCTACTCGGTCAGTACACGAACCACGTCGAGATCTGTAAAGAAGTTGTCAAGCTCACCAAAAACGACCCATACGCCTTCTATCTGAAGGAAAAGCTGTCCGAAATTGTGAGTACGTTTCATAGAGTGACACACTAATGCAGCCCTTAGTTCAATAGTTTCCCAGAGAGCGAGGAACCACCAAACAGGATGGAGCAGATCCTTAAATATGGATTCCCGGGACTCGACGAAATTCGAGTGTTCTCCGATTTCATCCTCTCATACGACCGTCGCAACCGTGTGGCCCATTGGGTGCTGGAGCACATCACAGCCCGATGTCTGGGCAACAGTCATGGAGTAAATCGCAGATACTCACAATTCAAATCGGACCACGCGATTCCCTCCCTCTTCCGATCGCATAATTACGACTACTTTCGATCGGGTTTTGACCGTGGACACTTGGCAGCCGCAGCCAACCACAAATGCCAACAGAGGCACTGCGATGAGACTTTCTATTTGACCAACATTGCCCCGCAGGTGGGACAGGGATTCAATAGAGACGCATGGAACAATCTTGAGATCTACGTCCGAAATCTGGCAGACGTCTTCCCAGACGTATACGTGTGCACGGGATCTGTGTATCAACCAAGGGACAGCTCGACTGTTACGAACGGCCTTATTGGCCGTAGCAAAGTTGCGATTCCCACTCACTTTTTCAAAGTCGTTCTCTGCATATCGAGCGATGAGAAATTCTCCATGGAAGCATACCTACTTCCAAATCAGTATATCGATAACAGCGTCGACTTGAAAACCTTTCGCCGACGACCAGAAGAAATCGAGCAGGTTGCCGGACTTATCTTCTTCAACAAAATAAAGCGAAACCAGTTGATCTCCATAAATGGAAATGCAGCACCACAGCAGGAGGAAGAGGTCGACTGACTGCACCCCTAGAATTATTCTTCATCAACTCATAAATCGTAAGCATGTCCAAATCGACTGCAAAAATAAATAATTCACAATTTCGTCCTTTAGATGGTCGGACTTGTGCAAAAATATGGGAAACTGGGAAACGTCAACGATGAGTATGAATTATTTATCGCAAGTTCCAATTTTACGATGAGTGGCGGTATTAAATGCCACTTGTAAGGGTTCAAGCATTTACGCAGCAATAATAAATTGTGGAATGTGGCGTATCTGGGTGAGGGCTTTCTGTTCGCACCCGCATACATGCTCACACCCAAGTGTGCACTTGTGTAAAGTTAATAAAATTTAGTATACTCTAATAAATTGCGGCCAAGTGAGCAACAGAAGGCTCCCAATGCGTTGCAAGTCTGAGGGGGTGGTGTCGTCTGAACAGATTGTAAAGTTGAAGGACTTTTCTTTTGGTCAATAAACATTTAAGTGTCTGTCAAGAATGAAAGAAATGTCCTCATACGATACTCATATGGAAATGTGTAATTTTTATTGAAGGTCTAGCTGTTCCCGCCCAGCAAAAAATACTCAACGATGACTTGAAAATGAATGTTTGCATTTTGCATATATTTTATGTCTAAGGGTGCAGTTATAGCGACACGAAAAATAGATAATTTACTTTTTTTTTTGATGAACTAACTTTACAATTCCTAAGCAACATTAAAAGACCAAGATTGAGTGCTACAATTGAGTTTAAGTGGTTAAAAAAAGCAAAACTATTTTTTTTCGGTTGCATTTTTCGTGTCGCTATAATTGCACCCTAAGCCGGGAACCTACAGGGCGGTCATTAATATGAAAAAAATTTAAAAAAGTGCACCTAGTCGCTTTTTTCTTACATCGGAGTTCCGATCGACCTGCCGTTTTTAAGCTTCATTGCAGTTTGGGATAACTAACTACGAATTGCCGCATTTTTTCCTTTATTGCAGTTCGGTATTGATGCCTGTCGCTTTTTCGTTTCATCGGAATTTATTTCATCGTAGTTCGGAATCACTGCCCAAGAAGCCGTAAGAAGTTTCACTGAAAAAACTCACGCAAATGCATGGTGGTGAGAAGGTAGGCCGAGGGTCCTACGCAGACCTGTTGCGCCATCTATCTATCTATCTATCTTTTTAATATCAGAGACGAGGCAAACAAGTTCACAATGCCACCTTAAGCCAACCAAAAGTGCTGTCTTATAGCCACAAAACATTTTGCTTGATAAAATGAACTGAAGACTTCAAAAATCGAGACCACAAAACATGCAGCACTTTTTCAAATTATACCCAAGTTGGCAAGTCATCCAATACCTAACTATGATGAAACCAGCGTTATAAAATACACGTTGTATGGTTTTCTGGAAAATTCATGGACACTCTGGCGTATACGTAACATTTTCTCTAAAGTGCGGCAACCTGCTCTATGTATGTATACCTCTCGACCAAATTACGTATGCTGGAAAGACTATTTGTAAGCGAATACAAGTGCATTTTGCTTAACAAAAGAAACAAGCACCCGTCCATATGTCGGAACTTTGCAGACCGTTGAAAACAATGCAGCAAATTCTGGCTTGGGGGATGCTACTCGAACTCTTGATTTTATAATACTGAATGCGGAACTATGAAGGATTTTAAAAACGCAACCCTTCCTTCAGAGTGCCAAGCACAAAGGATGCCTTTCAGCTGGATACCATAACAACATAAACAGAAATTTACTGAATTTTATATTTTTGACTGAGGGTTCGGAAGCGTAGCCTTACCACAGTAGAATGCATGCAGTTGAGAGGCGATGGTAAATATACGATTTGATGTACTAAATAATGCTACCACATAGATAAGGCTTTCAAAAGATTTCATTTCATGGTTGAGTTATGCGCTATATCGCATTTTTATTGTTATTTTCAGAAAAAAATATTCTCAATTTTCCAGAAGAGGATTCAATTCTCTGTCAGCGCTGCATTCATTTTGGATGGCTTCACATTGAATCAGTAGGAAATAGTTGAGGTTAGATACCTCTTTCATGGAATATCCTTCAACCTTAAACTTTACGCCCGGTCACCATTCTAAACTCAATTTTTATTTGCCTACCTCTGCGCCGTCACTCCGAATTCAAGCGAATGTCCTGTGGTGACTTTGTTTTCTGCTATTGGAGCCGCGCCGCGGCACTTCAGCGTTCAGCGTCCTTTCCTTCTAAAGTGGTTTATTCGGCGCTACCTGCTACTACCTTTATGGAAGCGGAAAAATGGCCACTCAACCGACAATGTATGTGTACCTACTTACGAGTTTAAACAAAAAAAAATAGAATTGCTTTTTCAAGCGAAATACAAAAGTGTGCACTGCTGGCAAACGAATGGGATATTCAGATACGATGCCCGACCACGTTTTTTTGTGTTTTATTTCGCCCCCATTGCAATGAGTTCAAAATCGTGGGTTTTCTTCTCGAGCGATTTCTATAGCGGCGGATGCACCCATTTGCATATTGACAGTAGTCAGGATGGAAGGATTTATTGCACCATCGAAATGGAGGCGCAAAAAAAACACCGAAAAGGCAGTCTATACGTGTGAAGTGTCGGTGGTTTAAAAAACTTGATCCCAGGATTAGGCGATTAGTTCAACGTTGGAGTTATTTGCTTTTTGCTCAAATCTATCACAGTGGGTTGGCTGGAATATGAGAATTAATTACGAATGTCAGATGAAGTTAGAAAACGCATTTATTGTGAATGGCCTGCGGTGCTTTGGATGTGAATTGTTAGCTGTGCCGATTTGGGTGATTTCAGTGGCAGATTTGTGGGAAAGTGGGTGGCTGCACACGCAGATAATCCAAAGCAAAGCGTCATATCTCTTCTTTTTTTCGTCATCACTACTAAATATAATAAAACTGTAGAATAAGAAATGCTTGACCGCGTATCACGCAGAAACTACTGGACGGATTTTGATGAAACTTGTCATAGAGATTGCTTATTTTCTGAGTTAGGACTTAGGATACTTTTTATTTTGGAATATAACGTAGTTCTTACAAAATAGTTAAAAAAAAACGCATGTATGTAAGGAAAATTCAAAATGGGCTGGTGGGAATCGTGTGTCAAGTTGTTTCATTCGCGTTGCTACCTTTTCGTAAGAGATGGGCAAGAGGGAAATAACAGAAATGTTCGTAAATCTTTTTTGTGTAAACTTTTTTAGTAGGAATTTTAATTATGTTTTTATTGTCTTTGTTTTTGATATTTATTGCTTTCAGAAAGGTCCAAGGGAAGGAACATATTAATAAAAAAACGGTTCGATATAGTTCGACGAAAATACTTTTTGTCATAAAAGTGGCAGGCGGGTGAAGCAGGGCGAGCACGGGTCAGCTATTTGAAATATATATAACAGTTGGAAGACACAGAAATGTAGTTTAGCATCAAAACGAACTCTTTAAAAATGAATGCCAAATGTTGGCGAATTATCGAAGCTTTAATGAAGGATAACCCGTCACATATGCTTAAGTAAATTTTAAATTTAAAAAAAAAGGAAATATTTTTGTTTGCGATGTTTGAATCAAGCACTTTCTGACAGATCAGCGGTGGATATTTGATGCAATTTCGGGCCCAGTGCATTCAATACCCAATTCAACTTCAATTGCTCTTAAGACACCCAGCTTCTTTAATTTTTTTATACGTTCGGTAAATACGTTTGAAGCTTATGGATTAGTTCTCCACAGCTGACTTTTTGGAGCGCTTGTCCACAAATACACAGATCACATACGGTTCAATTTGTATCGGTAGTATTTGGAGGAGAAGATTCAACGACAAACAGCTGTACTCAATAAAACTATTTCCCTTTCGAAAAGTAGACCACTTCAAACTAAATTCAAATGGACACAATTTATGTGTTATGTCGGGGAGCATATATCTTAGACACTTCAACGTGCGTTGCACCTGGAAACGATCGATAACTAGACATCCACAAACTCAATGTATGTACCCATTCTAATTTATGAATGATATCCCGCAAACTTTTCGTCTTTTCCGCATTATTTTCTTCCGCAAAGTCAAAAAGTCCAAGAATGAGAAAAAACTTTCTTTCCACCATCTTCGCCATCTCGAAAAATCTGCAGCAGACAACACAAATTCGTGAAAAAGTTTTTCATATTTTAATTTTTGTTTTTCCACTTTTCTTCCCCCCCTCAAATTTTTTTATTTCCTTTTCCTGAACTTTTCAGACGAATGTGCAAAGTTTTGTGGAACACTGCAGATATGCACTCCACACAGGATAACACGAAGATTTCGTACGATTTTATTTCTATTATTTCGTTTCACTCTTAGGTACATGGAGACTAAATGAAATGAACTTTTCATGAATAAGAAACGACTCAAGAGCGGATATGGAATTTTCTTACAGTTTCTTTCCATTTTTTATGTTTTTATTTTTGGCGAAACGACCTAAATTCTTTTAAATTCTTTTCCTCGAATTATACAGTCTCAAAAGAGCACAAAAACAAATAGTAAACATCGCAGACATCATTCGTCGAAATGAAATCTGATTTTGAAGGAAAACGCCCGCGAGGTCGATCCGGTATACATCAATTCAAATCGTGGTGAAATGATGCCAACGATTTGTTATTCTTGTCTGCATGATTGCATCCTTTGATTGCATTTCCAAATAAAAGAACTAAATCATTCCAACTCTTAATCCGAAATTGTTATACGATGCTCAAGAGAGTGTGACAGAGAGAGAGAGTGTAGAAGAAAAGCGGGATCGATGTATCGATATCCTTTGGGCAAAAACTGAGAAAACTTTTTCAATTTAACTTGCGTCTTTGCAGCACACTTTGTCATGGCAAGAGTTTTACACTGCTTTTGGAGAATACCTTTGAATGATATTGTAAAGGAAGAAAGGATTTTACAAGATGTGCAATGATACTTTGGCGCGAATACGTATATGTACTTCGAAACGAGCGAAATTATGCTGATTTTACATGCGAAGTTCTGCTTGAAAACATCTTGGAATGCACTTGCTTTGGAAGGGATGCAAATTTGTAATTTTAGCGCGGGAATCAAGGCAGCATTACGCGCCATTATCAAGTGAATTTAAAACAAATAACGAAGCAAATGAACAAGTAATGAACGCGATGTTTACTTCAACTTTGATGTAAACAAAGGTTAAAGGCAAACTGGGGAACTGTCGTACCTCAGGCGGTCACAACCTATGATAAGTTCAACAGGCAGAAGTAGACAAGTAGTGCTTTGAAGAAAGAAAACAAAAAGTTAAGGCACGTCCTTTTTCAGATCATGATAGAGAAGAACATACCTATTCAAGGAATACTACTTTAGGGCATGGCAAACCCGTGGGGGGTACTGGAAGTAAATAATAAATTTTGTTCGAAGTTCCCAACAATCAGCAATTATACAAGTGTAACCAGAGGTGTGTTGGCGCCTGACTGTCTATACAGGAACTGTCTTTAGAGAAAGTTGTTTATGTCTGAACTGAAAGTCATTTTCGATATATCATTTGAGCTCTTCACTAAACCAAATCAGAACGTCCCCTACTTTAACATGGAGGTGAAAAATGCATCAGTCCTTTGAAGCTTTTTTTTTAACTTCTGACTCCCTACAGCGGCGACATAAGGCACTTCGACATGAAAAGATCTATTGTGCAGGTCAGAAAAATTGTTTAGGCTATTAGAATTTCAACTTTCCTAATGTAGCTGATGATACTTTCAGCAGAGGATAACTTTACTTCTTCTGGACTTATTATTCCCCTGAAGAAGAAGTGTCTTCTAATACCACATACCACCATACCACTTTATGGGTTTTTGCTATCCCAAATATCTCTATTTGTGATCTCCGTGGAGAATCTTCTGTCAAAACATAATGTTTTTGGGAGCCGGTCTGTGATCGCGTATATCATATCGAGTTCTGTTATTTCTGAAAGAAGGGTCATCAGGTCCGAGTGATCACCGATGTTTATCTCCTTCATTTGTTGAGCTGCGTATTGCCACTTTTTTATTGTAAATGTGGAGAGGTGTTAGTCCTATTAGTGCTTCTATAGCAGTAGGTAAGGTCCGCATAGCTCCGGAAATGCCTATACATGCTAGACGCTGTATCTTGCTGAGCTTTATGATGGCGGTTTTCTGTGTCACTTTGTTCCACCATATTATGGAGGCGTAAGTAATGATGGTTCTGACCATCATTGTATAGATCCAATGCGTGATTTTTGGACAGATTCCCCATGTTTTACCATACATGCAGCGACAGGCCCAGAAAGCACTGGAAGCCCCTTAGATTTTGCTGTTTATATGGGAGTTCCAATTTAGTCTTTTATCTAGGATCACTCCTAGGTATTTGACTTCGTCGGAGTACTCAATGGTTTTATTGTTGATGAAGATTTGATGTTAGTTCAAATTTCTTCTCTTAGTAAAAGGAACTATGATAGCATTATTGGGGTTTATGGAGAGATGTTCCTTAGAACACCAATCTAAGACTATCTTAAGGGCGTTTTGCATAACTTTTGAAGCTTTAATGGTTAAAAAGAATAAAGAAAGTTTTCTCATGGTGGCATCGGACAGGACACACACTCCTTTACCATACGAACGAATTTACGCAATCAACATTTTGAATAATAACCCCGAGGCTCAATAAACTACCTACCTATTCAATTAAGGAATGGTTGAGGGAAACAGGCAGAACTTTCTTGTGCTTGCTTCTGCGGATACCCAAGGCTTTTGCTTTTATCGGTTAAAGGTTTTGCTTGTTTTCTTCAGGTGTATATTGCACTTCAGTTGCAGCCACGATAACTGCAATTCGATGCTCAAATACATCATAACACCTAAGGAAACTAAAAGACAAGACGGACATTTATTTTAATGGACAGTTTACTGACACCGATTAGTTAATGGAATACAGTGTTTTTTTGTTATCCATCGGATAACCGACCACCTCCCCATACATTTATCAAGGCTCGCAAAAATAATCCCAATCCTTTGAAATCACAAAACCGTTAAGACCGACAACACAACACAATAAACCCATGAAAAACAAGCTCATTACAGCGGATTTCGCCTTCTATATTAATCATCCCTAATTTGCCTTCGAAACACATACAAAGCGGAATTAATTTTTCAGCCCTGGCCACCGCATGTCATACACAAAGCAGCCTTCATTCAAAACCATGATGATGGTTGCTGTTTAGGTCCTCGCCTAAAAACACAAACCGATAATAACATTTTAATGACAAGGTGTTGAGCACTTAAGCATTGGCATTTATTATTATTTCATGGCAAAGTTTTTAATTACCCATAGAACGTCTGAAGTTCGCAAAGAGCTCATGTAACTCCTACCCCATATCTGCGTAATTATGACATCCAGACGTCGCTCTCATATGACCCAATCCCATGGAATAAAAAAGAAACACTAACTGCTAACATGCCTGCTCCGGACATGGATGAGCATAAATCATTAGTTTTTAGCTTCATCCAAATCGACCCACCCACCACGCCATACGACTGATGTTCTGCTCAACTGGAACTCGGTCATATTCATTATCGTTAGTTTTTATTATAAGTACATGGGTTCCGCAAAAAAGGAAATAACCCACAAAGGATCTATGTATAAAATTGACATTATAACTACAGCGTACCCAAACTAAAATAACCCAACCACCGTCAGACACAGCCACACGCCTCCCCAATAATGGGGGAGAAATTTTCGGTTTAAGCCGTCGATTATCGGTGACTATTGAACGCCAGTATTGGATACAATGGAAGGCAGACCAATTCGCCCGATCAATGAGGGAAGGATATCCTTGATGTAGCCCAAAATTCATCACTAATATGCGGGAGGAGGTGACTGCTTTTTATCCCTTTTATTCTACAGCAATCGATCTCAAAAATATGTCTGTCATTTGTCGAAGACCAGGATCTAGCACAGACAAAAGAAAGAAGAATAGCTGTGCATAAACTTTTACGACATTAGGTAATTATTATTATGATGGAACTTGTCGTGTATACGGTGCCTGGAGGCGGTGTCCTTCATACTTATAGGGGGTTGAATGGCTTTATTGATACCGCTGTAAGGCCAGCGGCATTTTGCAGTGTGTGCCATTAAAAATAAATTATTCACGGATTAAAATAAATGTGTCGCTAACGAACCGTGTAATTACGTTTTCCATGTCATTAGACAAATTTAATGGAAACTCAACGGCAAATTGGATTGATGAGCAGCAAAAAAAATAGTTTAGTAGAAAAAAAAACTGCTTAAATCTGGACATTGCTTCTATTTAATTTATTGCAAAAATTTGTATTTTGTTAGCGTATTGTTGAATGCATTATGTGCATTGTTATTGTTTATGGGTGACACAATGAGACCGCACTTTGTTACCGCCATCTTTAAAAGTCAAACCCTTTACAAGCGTTAACACTTCAAATGACAGGCAGCCATCTTGAATAAGAACAGTGGGCAGTAAATAGAATATTGTTGCATTTAATGGGAAAGGGATCAATTTGGTTTATTGAAGAGAGGTGTATGTAAGCCTTGGGGAATTCGCCTTAACTTCGTATTATATATGTCAGAAATTATTTTCAGACATAAAGAGTCAAGGTCTTACCGTTTAATCACGATCGGCACCTTCATTATCTTGCCGCTTGTAGCGTGCTCAATTTTAACGTCCATAACTCTTTATCTTCCACCATTTAATCTAAAGTCTGAACCCTAGTTGAACAATGTGGGCTTAAGATAGTGTGAAAATTTCAAAACGTGTCAGGAATCACCTAAAGCTTAGCTCCACCTAAGGTTGCCAGACAGCCGGGACTAGCCGGGATTCTAATGATATTTAGTAGTATCGCGAATAAATTCTGATGAAAATATTTCCCTTGTCGTTGTCAGCAATGTAATCAAATTGCTGAATAGAAAACATTCCGGGGGAAATATTATTTTCGATAGGGGTGATTTTAAGCAGTATTCAGAGTCCCGGTTAAAAATGAGCTGTTCAGTCAAAGTTAGCATTTTATGTGATTTTGTTTAATTTATTTTTGAATATTTGTGGAAGGCAGTCATATATAGCGACCGCCGCTTATAACGACCGTCGAAATAAGCGATTTCCAATTTCATCAATTGAAAAATAAAAAAATTTTAATGACTGTGAAATATTTTTAAATTGACTGAACTCATTCACTTAAAGAAAATGCAATCAATTTCAAATTTAAGTTAAACGCTACCATCTTTTTTGTTTTTTTATTGAAATAAACAAAAATAAAATAGCCGAACTTTGAAATATCCAGACGAGTCCCGGAATGTTAACATAATAGGTCTGTTCTTTTACTTTTATAGTAAAAATGGAAAAGATTGTCAAAATTACAGTGGAGGGGATGAATTCTCTCTCAGAGAGGGAAACCTATGCAAAAGTTAAGGAATGCTTTTGTAGTAACCTGTGAAAAATGACAGATGCGAACAATAAATTCAAATCAGCTGTCAGTTTTCAGGCAACTGACAGTTGTTTCAATTCTTACACAAAGAAATTTGTTGAGTAAAAACTAGTTAGAGGGGAAATGTATTGTCCTCTCGAAGGCGCCCTCTTTTACGAATTTTTCGAGTTGACGAACGACAATTCAGTAAAAAGTGTAAGAACTCGTAAAAATTCGTAAGATTTAAAAGTAAAGGAACAGACCCAATATCTGCATATGTACTGATTTTGAACTGGCAACCCTAGCTCCAACTGTTTAAGTTTGGAGGCGGCAATCACTTCTGATCTGTTTATTTATCTGTTGTCTGTCTGTATGTGGATTTGTATAAATTACTCAACGAACTCGTATGAATTTTTCAGACATAACTCAGTGCTCAATGGATCAACATTATATATTTTATTTAATCATCATCATCCTCAACTCATCCAAAAAATGTACCTTTCAAAAAACGGCGAGGAAAATACCTTTTTACTGTGAAAATGCACTATGTCTTAAATAAGTCAAGCCGACGCTTTTACAAGATTATGATAAACCCATACAACAATAGCCCTCTGAAACGTCCACCTACACATGTCGAACTGGCAAATTACCGATGCACAAGTTCACCCTGCATGTGGTTAAAAACTTAACAGCCAATTTACTGTTTTCCACTTAAATGCGTTTAGCTGAGATTTGGACCGAAATCGAAATTCCATTCATTTAATTAGGACTATTAGTTGGCCGCGCAAATCCAAACATTTGCTAACAATTAAAAAATATATATATGTATGGCGCGCGCGCTCGCTGGTGTGCACATTATTGTTTGCATACAATTATTCGTCCTGATTACAATGAATTTGAAAACGATCGTTTATTGTATGTGTACATTCGTGCCACTATCCTCTCCCCCCTGACCTGTCCGTTTATCGCTCGCGCACAAAACCATATCCATATGTACAATCGATTTTTGCTCCTTTGGACGTCCAAAACAAAAGCGAAATTCCACCCCCGCGCCGCTAGTGTATGGCCACAGTTGGCTCTAATTGGATGTTAAATTAATACAACTCGCCCGATTATTTTGCAGTGGCTAGCCGGGCAAACAAAACTCACCAATTTAGGTGGAAGTAATATTTGCGTTGGAAACATTTAATGTTCTTGCTGCAAATTAACTCCTTGAATATCCTTCACTGTAGCAGTAGCAGGGTTTTTTTTTATTATTTCTATACTTGCGCTGGAGGGTTACTTTTGCAAGTTTTGCCCTTTATTACCAAGAACTGCGAATGACGTGGGCTTCCTTTTTGGTAAAGAGAAAACAAAAAAAGAAACTTTAAAACTACTCTTTAGATCCAGAGCCAGACCCAGCCAGCCAGGAACAGCAGCGCAGCATTTTCCTTTGGTATTCTTTGAGAAAGACTACTGCAGAGGTAATCTGCCTTGAGGCACGGTACCTTTGCGTGAAAGCCAGCAGAAAATCCAATCTTTTTGTTCGTGTCTCCTTTTTCTTGTTACTGGAGTTACGGCACTTTCGAGTGTCACCCGTTTCTTTTGTGCTCAAGTTTTAGCTGAATTATGGGCGCAAATTCTGGCAAAAAGAAACAACTAAATAAAGAAGAGTGCTTTAATTAAACATTCTTTTTTTGGGTCATCCTGAGTGCTTGTAGTGATTGAACTTATGATTGCTGTCTAGGGACATTTTTTTTTCTATTTTTTTTTGCTCGGTGGATGCTCTGCGAATCGAGTGGAAGAGTGAATGGCTCAAGGGCGACTTGGACTAAGAGGTATTGGATCAATTTCTTGGAAGAATTCCTTTAAGCGCGACAAAGGAAATGTTCATTTGAGATGCTTTGATTCAGAAACTTAAAGGAGATATCGTTGGACAAGCTTTATTCGGTGGGTTTGTGCTTTTTGCAAAATTGTGTTTAAAAGACCGGTAAGTTGATAATTTGCTCATTCGAAAGAGGGTCGAGTTGGTATTTGTGTAGGCAATTAAGGCGATCTTGAGATTGTGCCACTCTTTATGATTGAAAGGATATGGAACGTTGTTAAGCAGCGTTGGGGTAGGCTAGTGTGTCAACACAAATTTTAGTAATGCCACTTTCATGGATGACAGCTCAACTTTGAGACAACCAAACAAATTTTTCGTATTATGCAGGACAACTCTTTTCAGTTGTCTTTAGAAAATAAATTGCCATCTTTTAGGAGCATATTGAAAATCGAAATCAGCCGTTAAATGTCAATTTTATGAATTTACTAGCTGACCCGTGTTCGATTTGCTTCACCCGCCGTTTTTTTATAAATATGTTCCCTCCCTTGGACCTTTCTAAAAGCAATATAAAGCAAGAACAAAGACAATAAAAACAGTGACAGTGGTATCCACTGAAAGAAAATTGTGGGCGATGTTTTGAATAATTGTTTTGAACATTGCTCAGCTTCAGGACAACGCAGGAGGATGTTTTATATCTTAATGATTCAGGAGAAAATTTACTAAATTCGCCTATTTTTTTATTTTTCAATCCGATAAGCCACTACTTAGCTAGGTCTGTTTAAACAGAATTTTCCTTACATATATCCGGTTTTTTTTTACTGTTTTGTAAACATTTTGTTATATTCCGGGTTAAAAGGTATCCTAAAGCCCGACCCAGAACATAAGCAATCACTATGCCAAGTTTCATCAAAATCCGTCCAGTAGTTTATGCATGATGCGCGGTCAGGCATTTTTTATTCTACAGTTTTATTATATGTAGAGAAGAGAAGAGATTTGTGTAAATTGTAATCGAACCAGATAAAGTATTTGCAATTAAAACGAAAAAGTTTAAAAAAGTTTTGATTTGTTTAGAACATAGTTTCTGTAATTCACTTTTTCGATTCCCTAATTGTTTTTAGCATATTCGTTTGGTTCTGAGCTTGTGTTTTGATTTGGGCAATTCGCTTCTGTTAAGTGCTATTACAGATTGTGCGGATGTGGATGTTACAGCAGGATCTTCCGGTTGCACATTCTCTTCGTCGCTTGCATTCTCGTCTTCGAAGAGCTGGCTTGTCGCCGACTCGTTTAAGCCGAAGGTCGAACCAGTTGGGCTGACCGCACTTTGCAGCTCCCAAAACCTATGACACTTTCTTCCATTTAATGTTTTAATGCTTTTCTTATTCTTGGCCAGTTTTCTTTTCAAGTCGGCATTGTAATGTACCCAAGCCTGCAAATATATTTTGTATGTAGAACAAATTTTATTTCGCATTATTAACGATCCCTTTGCCAGCCTTTTCCACTCCTTGAAGGTGGTCCGATGCTATTGAGCTCCAAAGCTATTTTTTACCATTCTTCTTCTTTATTAAGTTGTCTACTCATAGGATGGAGGTTGTCCTTTGGCAGACAATACTAGTTGTAATCGATAATCCCAATTGGAGAAAGACGACCTTGTTTTGGTTGTAGTTGTCTTCCCTAATAGGGGCATAAGTTACATTGACAAAAGTTTAAAGACCTGTTTAGTGGTAAGATAAAATAAAAAGCTGAAGTAATAATTGAAATAACATAACATGCTGACGTAGAGCATTTTGACCTCCTGTTCAGAGAGGGGTTCTCCTAATCAACAAATCTGTCTTTGGCGCGAAACAGCCAAGCATTCAATAATTATCCAAGACGTAGTTTGCAACTAGGGGCAGTGGCACAGTGCCAAATGTGTTGGACTTCTAAGCGAGGGGTTCCCGGTTCATGTTAATGTTGTTTTCCAATGCGCCACGTTTGACAAGCGTCCGAGAGTAAAACTGTCATGAGAGAGCCTCTCAATTAGGCGTTTGGACTCGGCATAAAATTGTAGATCCCTTCCATTCGTTCCAAAAATGAAAATATCACACAAAACGAATAGTTGTGAGAAGCTAGGCCTAGGGTCCCGCAGACTTGTTTTATTTATTTAGTTTGCAGCTTGAAGAGAACCATGGACACTCGAACTTGACTTGTGTTTGAGCTATTAAATATTGAAGCTCGGCTCATATCAAGCCGCACCAGTTTGCCGTAGGCAATAGACGTATCAGCACTCTGCATCAACCATTCTGCTTCTGAAATAAAGTTTGAAAAAAGGAAGTTAACCAAGCTAAGACATAAAAAAATGCATACCTGTTATTTGCAGTGAATGTTTACATTAATAAACCCATTTCCACGTCCTTAGCGCAGTTTATTTGCATGCCTCCAGGGAATTAGCTGGCGAAGGTTACTAGAGTTGCTAGAGATTTCTAGAGGGTTACCGCCGTCTTTAATACGTAAGTCCTTTAGGGCTTCAGTTAGATTTTTTGTAATCGACACCATCCAAGTGGGAGTCTATTTAAGTGCAAAGCTAACACAAAGGAGCGCCTCTCCTCTCCAAAAGAAGTTCTCAAAACAAAATTGTAATACATCTAGTAGCCTTTGAAGGTTAACAAGTTTAAAACCATCTGACGTATAAGACCCACATTGGCATTCAGTTCACTTATAAATCGTTTATTAAAAGCAATCACATATACAGAGCCATGTTCGATGTACACATATACTGGACAATTGGTAATTGTTGCGTTAATCCTAGCTTACGTGCAAAAGTAATAAATTATGTAGAGATCTCTGTCTGAGGAAAAATAGGTTACATCATCCGTTTAATACTACGTGGCCTAGTTAGCCATCCTGTTCGGCAATGGTAAACAACTTTTGCTGTCGCTTTACGAGACTACCATTCAAAGTATTGTTGCTGCCATCCTTCACATGGTGTACGTACAGGCCGCTCTCACGCAACTTCCGGTAGAGGGATATGTATTTGCCAGCCGTTGTCGTCCTAGGAACAATATACTTTTCACAAAACACCGTCTTACTTTGGGCGGCCGCACTAAGCTCCCCATAGCCGAGTGCTTCGAGGAATTTCAACACGAACGTATAGCAGTTGTAAGCCTCTTCGTTATAGTGGTCCACGGTCCAGTGAGGCTGCTTGCAAATCTACGAAATCCACCAAGCGAATGAATGCGATTACATGTCGAATTTCAATGATAGTGCTTACCTGCATCAGGACACTATCCCATAGGTCATGCCAAGGATCGGGGACATCTCCGACGAGCAGACACTGCCACCATGCATTGTTTTCGGATCTGCGTTGCAGACCGTTCCGGTCGAATTCCACAATGCTTCCGTGCGATGTGGTCACGCCGATGTGTAGGTCTGTGGAGTTATTGTAGTCGCTTTACGTTACACCGCGCCACGGGGTCCAAAAGAGGGTGAGCGATTCGGCAAAATAGAAACAAACAAAGGAAAAACAGCGAGTTATGTGAGCTGCTTTGTGAAAGGGATCAGAGTTGCATGCCCCCAGCATATACACACACACACAAACACAAACAAAAGATGATGAAGCTTGTGATGGCTGTAATGCTGCTGGTATATCGGTAGAATGGACAAACAAACTTACTTTAAAAAATCGCCCGTCGTTGGTCGAAGGACTATACCGCAAGGGTATTGTGATGCTCTAATGAAAGGATACGGCAGTCGAAATGGCATAAACTTTTGCGTTGCCCTGTCCAGTTCGGAATTGCAATTCGGGCAAACATTTGGCAAATTGAAACAGAAAACTTTCACCGTACAGTGATGGAAGCACAGGATGCCCGGATCTGAGGTAACCGTTGTACTGGATAACATATCCTGAAAGCACAAAATGGTAAATAATAAATATATGAGTTGGATTCTGGCAAATGCTTGAGCAGAGCTAGATAAAGGAGCATGGCTTACTTTTGTAAATAAATTAGGTATCTTACTGGCTACATCTGATGTTGGCTCGAAAAGGAGTAAAGATTGACTGGATGTGATGGAAATCATTGAGATTAATTTATGAATGGAAATCAATTTGTCCTTCTGGTCGACTGATGCAGCCCTTCAGCTTGGCGACAAGCGGGCCAAAGGCGTGAATGCAAACTAAGTGGTTCTATTTCAAACGGAGTTGTTTAAATAACTAAGCACACAACATGGTGCACGGAACGGGAAACTGAATCCGCCTCAACTACATGTTGTTTGATCAGCAATAGGTTATGTGCAGATTTGTTACAGATTTTTTCATCTACGATTTTTGAAATTTGACCATGTCGCAACATTTCGAAATCCACAATTAGTCTTCGTTCGCCCTGATGATGAACTCAACCAAAGAACATGACTGCCGCTAATGGTATCAGCGGTTGTAGGCAGATAGTTCTTGATTTGTACTTGAAGTAGCTTGCCAGTGCTAATGATAATCCTAAGAAGCTGTTTGGATCTGGTGTACATCGCACTGCTATGGAGAGAAGTGAAAGTGGTTTTCATACCCAAAGCAGGTAAATGCTCTCATGTGAATCCGAAAGATCTCAGACCTATTAGTCTTTCATCATTTCTTCTAAAAACTTAAGAACGACTGATTGAAATCCATTTAAGCAAAAGTATTGACAAAAAGCTTCTGTCAACGGCACAACATGCCTATTCTAAGGGAAAATCAGAAGAAACGGCTCTACACACGCTAACACGCTCCATATAAGATTCCCTTCGCCATAAGGAGTATACAATGGTTGCATCATCTGCAACTGGATCGCTGGTGCACTGGCAGCTCTGAACGTGGATACCTCGCTTGGCGCGCTGATTAATTTGATGCTCAATAGCCGAATTATCAACTCGAGCCTGGGTGAGATATCTACCAGAAGATCTGTCAGTAGTGGAACCCCATAAGTTGACGTCCTATCTCCCCTTTACTGGAATCTAATGGTGAATGAACTGCTAATATGCCTGGAAGCGGGAGATCACAATGTGATTGCCTATGCGGACGACGCGACGTTGCTATTGCCGTGTCAGGAAAATACTTAAACACGGTAAAAGAATTACTACAAAATGCTCTTAACAAGCTAATAAAATGGGAAAATAAATGCGGGTTAGGCGTGAACCCTCATAAAACTGAACTTGTCCTCTTTTCTAGGAAATAAAAGATTCCACACATTAACCCTCCATCTATAAATGGCATTAGTTGGACATTCTCTAATGAAGCTAAATACTTGGGTCTTATATTTGGAAACCTAACATCCAAGAAAGAGTTAAAAAAGCCACTGTGGCACTTTTCTCTTGCAAAAAAGCCATAGGAAACAAATGGAGCTTACAGCCTCGTATGTCGTATCACTCACTTGCTATACGCCTCTGTCATAAGACCGATACTCACATACGGAGTGGCTGTCGGGTAGACTTCTTTGGACAAAGCGATCAATCGCGATAAGCTAAGCAAAGTCAAAAGAACAGCTTGCCTGTGCATCGGTGGGGCTCTTCGTTCCACCCCCTCCGCTGCACTTGACATCCTGTTTCATCTGACACCCATTGACATTTTCAGCAGGCAAAGGGCAGCTTCTGCAGCCATACGCCTTAAAGCTACTTCACAATCGACCAGTAAAACAACTGGCCATGCCGCTAACCTCAACGATTTTAATAACCTTCCAGGAAACATCGACTACACCACGCCAATTTTACAGTTCGATAAAAACTTCCAGGTCTCCATTCTCACTAGATCTTTCTGGGAGGAGGAAGCATTCCTGGATGATGAATCGATCCATTACAGATGGTTCGAAAACTGTGGACGGATTCCTTAGGTATTCCAATCGCTACTTGTAAACTTATTATAAAGCTGGATGCCATCAATAGAACAAATCTAAGGTGGACAACCGGATCGGCCGGATCTATCAGAGCTACAATGGGTGTCATCACAGGACACTCGCTCATAGGCAGGCATAAAACAAGGCTTGGCGTATTTTCAAACGATTTTTGCAGAAGCAGTCTTCACGAGGAGGAAGAAGAAACCATTCTCCATCTCCTATGTACTTGTCCAGCTCTCTCTCAAAGACGAAAACTCCATTTGGGAGCAGTCTATTATAGTGATCTTAACGATCTAAATAACATAGACATTCGAAATCTCCTACGCTTCACCAGAAGCTCCAACTGGTTCAACGAGTGGGAAGAATTAAATTTAAGATTCATGTGGTATCACAAGGGACCTTATAATTGTCTAATGGAAGCCACTTCAAGCTAACCTAACCTTAAGCTCTCGCTAATGTCAAGTCTAACAAGTTTTACGAATTTTTACGTTAGTAGCGACCCGATAGATGACGTTGATATGTCATACACCTGCAGTTTCAAAACGCCTCGAAGGTGCTTCCTTTCTTACGTGTTAACCCCAGGTGGCTGGCGTACTTGAAACCCCTGAAAGCAACTGCATCATTTGCTTAAGTCCCGTATAAGTATGAAGAGCTTCTTAGACACTTAATTTGTTGAACGTTTATATTATTTGCTACAATTCAATACTCATAGACAGTGTGAAGTTTTTTTTAATAAATGGAGTCCTTTATGCGACAACCATCGGCGATATGCATCGTCATTTGCAGGACACATAGTCGACCATACACGAATAAAGTTGTCTCTAGAGTTTACAGAGCTAGAACAATGTAAATCACTCAAAATGTGTCACAAATAAAAAGGGACTTAGTAGCCCGATAATGGCATAACCGCAATCACATTAAACGCATCCCCATGGACAATACAATATACCCATCACAGACACACTGCACGTCCATCTGTTTAGCGCCCTTTGAATTCGCCGCCAAAATCCCACTTCCCACCACCTCGATGCGATGCGCGCAATCTCACCAAATCTCAATTTTCCATTTTCCACCACACAATTCGCCCATAGCAATAGTAAAGAAAAATATCCTCCCCCTCAACTCATGCGATTATATCATCGCAAACTGAACAGTCCGACTCCAAGAGGGGTTGAACACCGTAATGCACCCTCAACTCTCTAGTAGAGTGCGAGCTTTGGTTGTAAACGGTCGAGTTGGAAAAGTGCTGCGGTCAATTTTTGTTTGTTTATTTCATCGTTGTATATCTATTTGAATTAGAAAGCAGTTCTTTTCTTTTTTAATTTATTTGTCTGTATAAAAAGAAAGGAACAGCGGTGTTCCTAATGCTTTCGCCAACCGAACGTACCCGCGAATTGATCAACGTTCAAGTGCAGCGCAGCAATACCCAAGCACACACTTGTACAAGAGGTGTATTACAGTGAAGAAGGATATATACGAATACGGTTCATACAACAATGAAAGGTAGAAACAGGGGATCCCTGGCTGACAGTGTGTGCTCTGAGTGTTACTATGGGGATAACCAAGTTTTCACTACACAATGTCACAACGGAACAATAGCAATAGGCGCACGCTTAAGGATAACGATAACAAATACAAAAGGATGAACAGATTTGAAGGCGGTTTTTTTTTTTAAATTTCAAGCCGTGTATTTAATCAGTGCACCATGAATCTCATCCCTGGCCTGGCCAGTGTCTGTCGCTGTCAAAGAGAATGGCGACTATTCTCTTGCATAATTCAATTATGAATGAATGTGGACAAACGGAGAGACGGACGGTTAGATGTGGATGGGTAAACGTTGTCCCCTTGAACAGATCCTCATCGCTGTCGTCGTCGTCGTCGTCGTTCTCCTAATTTTGACATCAAAGCGAATTTTCAGGCGCTCTCCCTTTCCCGCTTTTCTCACATATTTACACTGAATAAATATTTATGAAGGCTTGCCTAGATAATACCCATCTCGCGCTCCATCCAATTCCACAACCCCACCCTGCCGCCGCCGGTCGACACAAAAGCCAACCCCCACGGTTTCTGTTCATCCTTTATGCGGCGCGCGTTAAATCGCCGCATTCCCGTGTAATAAGGATCTACTTGTACACACTGAGCCAACAGCGCCTAAAAATACAGAAACATAACCTGCTGCCAACAAACAAAACAAAACAAAACAACACAACACAACAACAACAAGGACGACGATAAAAAAGTGCAGTGTTTTATTTGTGAAATTATTCCACTCTCAGTCTCGGTCGGTTGGAGCTAGCATAGAATATGTGTTGAATTGTGTGTCGCAGATGAGTGTTTTGCTTGGTTTTTCCTTCATTTCTTCATCTTTTTTCGTTGTTTCTCGGTTTTTGTTTATTCTTTTGCGGGAAAGTCCTCGACGAAAAAATCATCCTTGAAGCATTCTAGTGTGTCGGTGTTTTTGGTGTTTTTATTTTCATTTTTCTACTCGTTTCCCTATAAGAAAAAGGTTAAATCATTATAACAAGGATGCTGCCTATCATATATTTTTTTTAATTTTTTTTTCACATTATATCATTCCTCCTGCAGATGAAGGCAAGATTATAAATAATTAAAAAAATAATAAAACCAACGAGAAGATATATAGTAAATCAATTTATAAGAAAAAAAAGAGGAAGGAATAAAATTTCCTTAACAGTGACAAGTGATATTTTCGCAACAAAACTTTGAGGAAAAAGATAAAAAAAAAAACTGATTACAGAAAACTACAAAATTCTCCAAAATAAAGGATTACTACTGGAAAGGCGTTCGGCCAACTAGAGAGGGTATGTGTGTGTGGCCCCAAAAGCCAATTACAATTTACAAATTCCTTTATTCCCTTTTGTGGTGGTGGTCTGGTGGTTGTAGTTCGTCCATTCACTCGCTCTCTCTCCCTTTTTGGGGTGGTAATGGCGGTCGTCTTCCAATTAATATGTAAATTAGTTTTATTTCTGTTGTTAGTGTTCCAGGGTAGAGAGATTGCTTACTATTATTGGGAGGGCGACACACTAACACTATGTGTACAGGATTAACTGAGATTGTGCGGTTGTTTAGCAGTTATCGTTAAGTGTCCAAAGGACATGCCTGTGATCGATAATGGTAGAGAGGGATTGGTTAACACCGAATTCGGGGACGATGATGGTGATACGACACGTCCATAAAGAGCATTAGAAGTAATTCCTCTTCGACATGTGGGTCAAGCTTTGTATATTAAAATGAGTTTGGTTTTCAATGTGTCGCTCGCATTAGATATTCAGTTATCGCCGGCAAATGCGTAAGCCCTTCTACTGTACTGAGTGGAGTGCTGACAAATCCGATCTCAGTTTCTTGCGATTAGCAAACAGATGGCTCTCTAATGTGGCCGTTTCAGCTTTGTGCAGGGATTAACGAGTGGTTGTTACTAATGTGGGGAGATTTTTGGGGGATTAAAAGATTTGACATTTTGGCAGATTAGTCGTTTTGTGTTAAGTGTTTTGTTGACATGAAGGAATTATAAAATTAACGGAGCGGTAAAAAAGCAAAATTAAAACTGCTTTCAACCATGAATATTGTGTACGTCACAACAGCAGATTTTGTATAATTTGGTCTTACATTGCTACTGCTTTTTGAGGGAGCTCCTGCTCCTGTTGTTCTTTTCGTAGAATGATTCTACAGGTCTACCTCGGCATAGTGTATTTTTAAAAAGACTTCAAATTCGGTCTTAAGCTGGAGTTCTTTGTCCCGTTTTTATTATGCTTGGAACTGTAGAGCATATAGTAACAACGATTTTTGACAGTCTATCACCTCAGGCTAACATCAAGGTGATTAGCATTAATTTTACAATATATTCATTCTTTGAAATAGAAGCCATAATAAGAGCTGAAACTTTTTGAATGTGTCAAAAATGCAAACAAACGCACTGTTATCGAGAAGA
The DNA here is from genome assembly GCA_936431705.1 of Cheilosia pagana. Classification (NCBI taxonomy): domain Eukaryota; kingdom Metazoa; phylum Arthropoda; class Insecta; order Diptera; family Syrphidae; genus Cheilosia; species Cheilosia pagana. The sequence goes on along the minus strand of OW386170.1, from coordinate 49,503,031 downwards.
TATTGAATTTTCGGCAAACAGGAAAGAGAAGAGCGCAAATAGGTAGATTCCACAAATTAATTCGTTAAAAAATTCCTGCAATTACAATTAATAATTATTCAGTACTTATAATGTGAGTTTTTTCCTTACTTTCGTGTCCTCAGATACAAAATTCCAGCGAGTTCCCACAAGTCTTTTCCTAACCCCAAATCCAGAAGCGACTAAGAACTCGTAGCAAGTTAGACAGATGACAGCTTGTCATTCGGCTTCTTCCGACGTTGCCAGATCCTTCGTAAAACGCACTTTCGCTTTATCCAGCACAAAATCTGCCATCAAGTGTGCTGCGAAAGAACTGTTCTTCTCGACTTTTGAATAAAAGGATACATGTTCTTTTAAACACCAGAGAAAGGTTTTTTACCACCCACTTCGCCGAGTATTTAAATTCTTTGAAAGCGATGGCTATTTTTGTAGCTCCGCCCGTCTTGTAGCTCCGCCCGTCTTGTAGCGCGAATTAAAACACTTGTTTCTTACTTTTAAAATTAAACAATATTTATTTGGAACTATGTCCTTTATTATTGAAATACTTTTTACTAATTCTAAAAGGAGCTTAAGGCTACTATGTAGTTACAATAAGACTGTTGATAAATTCATCATACAGTCGTATTTATATACTTTTCTTATCTATCTACAAGGAGACCCAAGCGTACAATCGTCTTGCTTGATAATGAAGAAGAGATAATATTCCAACATTGTATACAAACGATATTATCTCTTTTACATATGTTATCATTGTAGCGTTGTGTGCAAGACTGTACTAGAGACTAAAGATATCATTGAATACAAATAATGTTATCTTTTTTCTCAATATGTTTTGCTATGGATACTTAACTCCCCCCCTTGTTAAACGAAATCGTCCCGATTTTTCGACGCTATTTTTAACATTTCTCTTTCATAAGTTTTGTTATATGCGTCAATCTTTTTTTGTTTTTGACGATCTGTTATACATTGTATAGTTTTTATCATTATGTACGTAAATGCTAGAATAACAATCAGTGTTACAATTGTGTATATAGTTGATAATATCGGTTTTTCTTCAAAAGGAATAATTAGTTTTTTTAAAGTATCTATGTTATCGAATTTGTACATTGTATCTTCTTTAATTATTTGGTCGATGTAAGACTCTGAATTATGATTTCTTAATATAACTTCTTTAATTTGCTTATGCATGTTTTTGTATATTTTATCGTCTAGATTTATAGTATTTTCATAAGTAACTAAGTTTATACCATTAATTGTTTGATTATTTAACTTATGCTTACCGCTTAATAACATAACACCGGATTCAATTTCTAAGTCGTAATCGTATTCTTGTTTAATGTTGCATTTTGAAGTTATATTCTTTAAAAGTGGAATAAGACAATTTTCTTCTTCAAAGTTAATTTCACAAATGTTTTTACTTAGATGATTTTGACAATTTCTTGTTCTTAAATAAGTTTGGTTACATAAGGCAATTGTTTTATCTGTAATGATTTTTCCATGTTTTGAATTTAAAGGTGTTACTTTATACAATTTACATGATTTAATTAGAACTGGATATTTATATATTGTGATGAAGAATTCATCAGTTCTAGCTAATAATATTTTAGAGTACTCAAGTATATTTATTATGGGTACTTGAATTATTTCATGTTGAATAATATTTTTAATGTCATCTAAGTCTAGGCTTTCTGATAAATATTCATTATTTTTTGCTGCATTAATTGTTCTGGTCAATAATAATAATTGTTCGTACACTTGTTCTATTACTAAATGTTCTTTAAGGCTCTGACCTTCGAATTGTTGCAAAATTTGTTCAAATCTAGAATTTATAGTTTTTTGTTTATTATTGTTTTCTATGAGATTATTTATACTCGTTTCTATGTTAACTAAGTCATAATGGTCAGGATTACCAAACACATATTTGAAAGCTGTTCCTAAAAAGTTAATTGATCTAGTATGCCTAGTATGTTCTTGTAATTGTTACGTAACCCTCGGTGTGCTCTTTCGTGAGTTACCCTTACAAGTTTTAGTTGTTCCTCCAAATTTGTCACGTCTTGAAGTTTTCTTGGTGTGAATATAAATCTTACTAGTGGGAATTCTTTTTTTATGTTTTCACCATATTTGTATATGTTTTCAAATTTCGTATGCAAAGCTACAATCTTTTGGGGTTGTATAACTTCTTTCATCTGCCTTAGTAAAGAGTCTTTGTCCTTAAACTTTATTATGAGTCTTATTTTGTTACTAAAATAGATTTGTGTTTCGATATTATTTGTTATATCTTCAATAAGTTCGAACTGTGCAGTGTATGCATTAAAAGGCTGATTCACAGTTTTTATTATATCATTAGAAGAACTTTCAGCTGAATGTGCTGTTTCTATGGTAGAAGTATTTATGCGTTGACGTGATAATGCGTCAGCTACAAGATTTAGGTTTCCTGGTTTATAAACTAATTTTGCTCCAAAGTCTTCAATGATTCCCTTCCAACGTTTCAGCTTTGTGTTGGGATTTTTTTCTGATACAGAATATATAAGGCTCTGGTGATCGGTATATATGGTTAAGTCTGCTATACCATATATGTAGTTTCTGAGTTTTTGTAAGGACCATATGATCGCTAATAGCTCTTTCTCGTTTGTGCTATAGTTCTCTTCTGTCTTACTCAGTGTTCTTGACAAGAAGTGTATAGGTTGCTTATTCTGACTTAGTACGGCTCCAATAGCTATGTTGGATGCATCAGTAGTAAGCTCGAATGGTTTACTATAATCCGGTTGAAAAAGTTCGACTTGTTCTTTCAAATAATTTTTTAAAATTCTAATCGCTTCTAATGCTGAATCATTCAGATTTAACTTAATATTTTTACTTTGTTTTTTGTTTACTTTACCGTTATCTCCTCGTAAATATAATGTCAGGGGCTTGGCTATGCTTGCGTATCCTTTTATAAACTTACGATAGTAACCTGTAAGACCTAAAAATCCTCTCAAATCCTTTACCGTTTGTGGGACTGGAAAATTTTCTATAGCTGCTATTTTCTCAGGGTTCGTAGTGATTCTACCATGTCTGATTATGTGACCTAAGTATTCTACTTCTTCTTGAAAAAACTTACTTTTCTCATCAGATATTTTTAATGTGGCTTTATTGAGTACGTCGAATACTTGACTTATGTGCTGTATATGTTCTTCCTCAGATGAAGAATATATCAATACGTCATCAATGTAAACGTGTACGAATTTACCTACAAAGTCTCTCAAAATGTCGTCCACGCATCTCTGAAATATGCTTGGTGCATTTTTGAGCCCGAAAGGCATTCGTTTAAAATGATATTTTGCGCCATTTATAGCAAAAGCTGTTTTTTCTTTATCATCTGTTTTGATTCTAATTTGGTGGAAACCTGACTCCAAATCTAATGTTGTAAAGTACTTGGCTTTACCTAAATTTTGAATTGTCATGTTGACATCCGGAATGGGGTATCTGTCTGTTACAGTGTGAGCGTTAAGTTTTTGGAAATCAACAACCATGCGCCGTTTTGGTTTTCCTTTTTCGTCCAAACCTTTTTTAGGTACTGTCCATATGGGACTGTTATAAGGACTATGGCTTTTTTCTATTATATCGTCATGTAAGAGTTTCTGTATTTCTTTGTTTACGAATTCGTTATCTGCTATGGGATATGGATATTGTTTAACATAAACCGGATTATCATTGGTCGTCCTAATGCTTGCTTCTATAGTATCTGTAAAGGGTAACGGTCCTATGCTGTTATTAATCTTCATCAGTCTATCTATATCTGCTTTATAAATATTATTTTCCCCAATTATGTAATTAATTTTCTGAATAGATTCGACACTGCTTATGGTAGTTAGAGTCATATTACTGAAATTTATTTCCGCGTTTAGAACTTTAAGTCCTTCATATCCTAATATCATATCAAAAGACTGAATATCCTCTAATTCAAAAAATGTTATATTTTTCTTTAATATCCTAACTACTTTCTTTGTATCTACCATAGAATAACCATGCATTGTTTTTATTTTTATAGGTTTAATTTTAATTTTTTCGCTAGAATCGCATTTTCTATTAATGTAATTATGGGTTGCACCAGTATCAATAAGAATTTTATAAATTTCCTTAGAAATAGTACTAGTTAAATTTAAGCAGGGCAACCCGTCTACTAGTTTAAATGATCTATTCTTATGTTATTATTTACCATACATTCCGTTTCATCTGCTTCTGCATATGTACTGCTGACATCGTCTCTGCGTTGTTGTCGGGAGTTATTTACTCTCTGCTGCTTGAAGTTCTGCTGATAAGATCGTTGCGGTCTGTTGTGTGTGTTGAAACTCCCGCTGTGTTCACGTTTCGCTGGTGGATTATATACATCGGGTTTGTATTGATTCCAATTTTGTCGCTGTGCATGTACAATTTGTCTCGAGTTTATCTCCATCGGCTGTGGTCCTTGATTGTGTTGCTGCATATTATCGTATTGCTTCCGGGGTTGATAATTCGTTGTTTGGCTCGAATAATTTGGTCTTCTTTCGTTTCTGCGTTCATGTGGCATATTTTTGTGGTGCTTATCTTGAGTGAGATGTAAATGCCTGTGCACATTATCATGTTCTATTCTGCGAGCAATTGCGAATGCGTGTTCTAGATCATTTATTGTAGCTGAATATAATGATCCTCTTGTAAAGTTGTCACTCATACCATCAATGAATATACGAACTGCGTCGTCGTTAGCATTTTTAATTAGTCTGTCGATTATATTCGGCGGATCACCTGACATAGTGATTTTTGATATTATTAAATTGAGATTTTTATTTATCTCGTCGTGGTATTCAGACAGTGTGCTTCTTTTTTGCGTGATGGCTTTCATCATGTCTTGTAGCACGTATAGAGGTTCTTGATTAGAGTACGTATAATCTAATCTGTTACGTATCGCCTCAAAATTAAAAATTGTGTTATAATTAGTTAACACATTCGCGGCTGCACCCTGTATTTTACTTTTCACTATAGTCAATGCTGCTGCGTACTTACTGTGTGTTTTGAAGTTTTTAATGCTGTCCATTAATCTGGATGCTTCTTCGCGCCACGACCGATAATTTGATTGATCGCCGTTGAAAATAGGTAGGCTTTTAAATGCGTCTAACTGTATTTCACTACCATCTGTATATGTGGTTCTTATTTCCTCTAGCACAGGTATGTTTGGTACTATGCCTAATCCAGATTTTACTTCATTTAGTTTTGTTTCTAAATTAGTGTTTATTTGATTTTGGTTAGTTATTATTGCTGCTAACCTTGCATTCTCTGTGCGTGTGTGCTCTAGGGTTTGTGTTACTGTGTTGCTCCTGGTTTCTAAAGCTTCTAATCTTGCCATTAATACTGCGAGTTGTTCCATTTTGAACTCGTGTCTGTTGTCGTCGAATTTGTGTGTTTTTTTCCTCCACATATACACTTTCACTGAATTGCTTTGCTGCTTCGTACGAAGAAGCTATATTTGTACCTGCTATGCTAGGTAATTCTTGTAACCGGTAACGCGAGTGTTCTGTTTATACTAGATTTCACTACTTGTTCCCGAGGTCCGCTCGATTGAAGTTAAAAAGTATATTTAACCTCCTGGCAGGATCGCCAATTAAAACACTTGTTTCTTACTTTTAAAATTAAACAATATTTATTTGGAACTATGTCCTTTATTATTGAAATACTTTTTACTAATTCTAAAAGGAGCTTAAGGCTACTATGTAGTTACAATAAGACTGTTGATAAATTCATCATACAGTCGTATTTATATACTTTTCTTATCTATCTACAAGGAGACCCAAGCGTACAATCGTCTTGCTTGATAATGAAGAAGAGATAATATTCCAACATTGTATACAAACGATATTATCTCTTTTACATATGTTATCATTGTAGCGTTGTGTGCAAGACTGTACTAGAGACTAAAGATATCATTGAATACAAATAATGTTATCTTTTTTCTCAATATGTTTTGCTATGGATACTTAACTCGCGCCTCTACTCTAATGTAATGAGCTTGGGCTGGCGCCCAACGTTTTTAACGATTGAAGATCACTTTTCAAAGCATATTCTACAAATTTAAACAGAGTTATCCAGATGTTGAATTCGCAATGGAAAGGCAGTGAAGCAACATCAGAATCTTTTGGAGCACATACCTGGATTGAACAGCACTTGGGTACATGACAAACTCTCAATGCATGTAGCTAAATTCATCAATTCAGTGATTGCTTAAACAATATGCGTTACATGTTATTTTTTTAAAAAAGCCTGCCATACAAATCGTCAGCATTAAACATTTTTAGACCGTCAATAAAAACGTTGTTTTTATCCATTTGGTTAAAGTTAAAGTTAGCTTAAAAAAATTAAACAGCATTCGAACGGCTACAAACTTTCTCGGGCCACTAAAACTCTCTATTTCTTAAGTAAAATTTGTCTTATTTTGGAGGGATGAAATTAAGAACATCCCACTAACTACTGAACCACTTTTTGGTACTGTAATTTGTCTACTTTAAAGGGTTCATTAAGCAATTTGTACTAAAAATATTATGTCTCAGCATTTATAAGGTTTGTGATTTTTTTGCGAAATTTCTCCTAGATCAGTAGGTTCCACTGTTTTGCCACAAAATGTTTGTCATACTAGTGGACCCCCGCCCGCTTTGCTGTGTGTTATTTAGTTATAAACATTTTTCTTCTAAAGTAATCGAGAAGTGGTTTCTATTTTTGCATTTAAAAGCCATTCCGGAACTGTTTGCACACATAATTCCATACAGACTTTTCCGGGGGGATTTCCCAAAATTGAACTGTTTTTAATTGATGAATTACTTTACATTTTTCACATTTCTTCCCTCTTAGGCTCCAGTTATAGCGATACGTAAAACGAAACCGTAAAAAATATCTTTTGGGTTTTTTGACCACTTAAAGTTAATGCTTGAACTCAACATTAGTCTGAAATTGTTGCTTATACACTAAAAACTTAGTTTAGAAAAACAAGAAAATTATGTTTAAATTTTCTAGAAAAAGAATTAACTCATTTTTCCGTACGAAAAACTTTTTCCGATCAACTTCTCAGTTAAGTCCACACAAAAAACCAAATCATTCCACTGAAATGTGTCATTTCTTTACTGTTCCCTCTGTCAGGAGTTTTCTTCTGATGGAATCTAATCAGTTGTGGTTGATTTGTTTTTGTATACTGACAACACAGTGACAATAAATTTTTCTAAAAGACTTTTTTCAGTTTGCTGTGACCGCCTAAACGAAAAAAAAACTCATTTTTACTGTCGCAACTTTTTCGGTTCCATTTTACGTATCGCTATAACTGGAACCTTGTCCATCTTGAATGTCGACGAAAAGAAAGCAACTCGAATGAAACAAGTTGACACACGAATCCCACCAGCCCATTTCCAAACTTTACCCAATTAAGGCCCCAGAACCACGGGATAAAAAGTATCCTAAGTCCCGACCCAAAACATAAGCAATCACTATGTCAAGTTTCATCAAAATTCGTCCAGTAGTTTTCGCGTGATGCATGGTCCAACACTTTTTATTCTACAGTTTTTTTATACGTAGAGAAAAGAACATGCAGTTTCCTGCTGCAATGAATATTACTCATAATGCATCCGACCTAGTCAATTTAATGGTAGCCGGTATAGGGTTCAATCCGTTTTTTACCCAGGGAATCTAAAGTTTCTTGGAAGCCTAAAGCTTTAAATGCCCTGTTCAGATAACCACTTTCTCATCTAAGTAAAATCATCTTAAGCTAACTATTAACACCGACACCGGGGAAATTGTGACTGCAGAGGACAGATACAACTTGTCTTTAGTCTGATCAAAAATATGTTCCTTTCCATTAAAATGTTACAGTCATTTGGAGCGCCATAGATCTACGACAATGCGGATCCTGTTGCATTTCTAACTAGACAAGTTCTAGCCATAATTATAGACAAACCCAGTTGAATTCTATTTTATACCCTACACGGTCTGCGAGCGGTTCGCTTTGGGAATGCGTCATAAAGAAAACTGGACTTTCACATCATGTTTTTTTTATCTCATTTCGATGACAACGTAGTGTTAATGGGTTCCCTTATAGCCAGTAAGCTATAATAACTAGGATTTAAAATATACGTTAGCGACACCAATTTCATTTTAATTATTTACGGTCATTGGTTTACAAGTACACCCACTGTGTACTATTTAACTTCCATTCATTGTTAGTGGACATGACACTGGAAACAAATAAAATCCACCCCCAAGCCAGCTAGAACACGAGATGGGTGCTTAAGATTACGGCAGCTATATCACTGAAAGTAATTTCTGCACCTGTGATAACCTATTTAATCACACTCCGGTGTGCTATATAAACGTGGAAAAAAAAACAATTCCTATACGCTCACGACACGCAATCATCATATCACTTTCTCAAACAACAACTATGCCTACACCTACATACCTAAGCACACATCCTTAGTCACGTATTAGCCAGTCATTCGGCATATCGTGTACCTCTGGAATATAGCATAATTCCACGAAGCGCCTCCTGCCTCCTCCACATCCACCATCCACCATTCGGCGTTCTAATTAAAAATCACAATGAGCACTTCCGGCAGGCACGCATTTCTGAACTCCGTACCAGGATCTCAGCATGGTACCCCAACATGGACACCATGATGAGTGAGTGAGTTTACGGGCTTCGTGAAATCGTCTCCCTTTGCATTTCATTTGTAAAATGTTGTGTTCCTTCCATTCAACTGAAGAGGGCCTTACATACATATAGTTTTGTTTGGCGAAAGCTTAAGCAAGGCACCTACCTAGAAGCATAAAACGGGGCGAGCTCCGTTCAATTTTCGTCGCTCAAAGGGGAACGGGAAGTTTGATCAATGTTGCTGCGAAACCTACAAGCATATCGCAGCATAATTTATGGCGAACTCACAGCAATTTTTGAAATATTCATCAAATATTTACAAAGTTATTTTGTTTACCCATCAGTGAGTGCGGAGAATGCTTTTGTTGTTGATGGTGTAGAGTCGTGGGTTTGCGTACATATATTGCAGCTGACTTGTCATGATTCGGATTAATCCGCGATATGGAAACAAACGATATCAGAGGCGGTTGTAGTTACATTATAACTCATGCATATGATGGTAGATAAATATTTTGTCAGATGATAATAAATAAACGATGTATGCCGGTGGGGAAAAACCAAGTTTGAAAATATCAACGACAAATCCTTTTGTGAATCGATGATTATAATGATGACACAGATAAAATGCAATTTAACTGCGATTCAAGTTAATCCGTAAATAAACGCGTGCTATTTGGAAAAGCCTCTTTTTTATATAATGGAAAACCCTCTTTTATAGATCGGTGTTAACCTAGTTGAATGTTTTTGTTTTAATTTTTTACCTTATCCTGTTGGACGTATAATCTGCATTTTACCATTATATTTATTTTTGAAAAATTATTTAATGAAACTAAAGAAAATCACGAAAGAGTGTAAAAAAAATCGGTGAAGCTATTTTAAGTGATGGCGAAAACTCGTGGGACATCTCTGTCTGGCATGTTTGTAACGCACTTCCATAGTGAAACAATTCAAAAATCCATATTTTAACTAGATTTATTATTTCCGAAAAGGCAGCATCCTCAGCAAACTTCGGGAAGAACTTGTACAAGCTTTTTATATTTAAAAAATAAAATACTTTTCTTAATAGTTTTGGGCGTTGTCGACTAGTATTCATCTACAGCATCGTAGAATATTCCCTCATACATTTTACTTTCAGCAAAAGAAAATCTCTTCTCTATCTCTATTTCTATCTCTTCTCTTCTCTACATCTCTACATATAATAAAAATGTAGGATAACAAATGCCTGACCACGCATCACGCAGAAACTACTGGACGGATTTCGATGAAACTTGGGATAGTGATTGCTAATGTTCTGGGTCGGGACTTAGAATACTTTTTATGCCGGAATATAACGTGGTTCTTACAAAATAGTCAAAAAACCGGATGTATATAAGGAAAATTCTGTTTGTACAGACCTAGCTCAGTAATGGCTTATCGGATTGAAAAATAAAAAAATGAGTGAATTTAATAAATTTTCTCATGAATCATTTAAGATATAAAACATCCTCCTGCGTTGTCCTGAAGCTGAGCAATGTTAAAACAATTATTTAAAACATCGCCCACAATTTTCTTTCAGTGGATACCACTGTCAGTAGTCATGCAGCAATGAGTATCGTTGCAGTAGTATGTGTGTAATTATTATATGTGATGGGCAGTTGTCTCTTTTTAGCTCTTTTCAACCTGAATGCATTTTCAGGTTGTGTTTATTGGGAAAAGTTTGGAAATGGGCTGGTGGGATTCGTGTGTCAAGTTGTTTCATTCGTTTGCTTCCTTTCCGTCGATATTTGAGGTGGGTAAGAGGGAAATAACAGAACTTTGCGTAAATCCTTTTTGTGTAGACTTTTTAGTAGGAATTAAAATTATGTTTTTATTGTCTTTGTTTTTGCTTTATATTGCTTTTAGAAAGGTCCAAGGGTTGACGGTTGAAGCAAGGCGAGCACGGGTCAGGTAGTAGAATATATAAAGTTCGAGAGAACTACCACTTTTACAAACACTTCGGTTGGAATTATATGTGAACTATACACTAACTCATATTCAAATTTATTTAAGTGCTTTATGTTAAGTGACAGTTGTGTTGACTGTTGAATTCTGACAGTCAGTTCTTCATAAATATAACCATATTCTTTTTTGTTATTTTACGGCGGCCAGAAAGTGAACCTGCACTTGGATTCAGAATCAATATTTTAAGCAACTACCACTTACGCCATCTGTGTAACAAACTAGGCCTCCAATTACTGAAAACAACAGCGAATTCGACAACCATTTTTTGTCTTTTTAATGTGAAACATCTTATGGCGCGACTTGGGAGTAAAATCGATTCTTCTAAGACGGAAATGACCAAGCGGAAGTGCGTGACGGAAATTGGCCTGTCGCCATCACTATGCCGCCGCCTAAAACTCCTTAACCACTCAACCGATTTCAATGAAATTTTGTGGGTGGGTATGGTTGGTTGTAACTTGATGGACAGGATAATTTTGGACCCGATAGGTGGCACTGTTGGCGATCTTCTTAACCACTTAACCGATTTCCATGAAATTTTGTGGGTGGGTATGGTTGTTGGAAACATATATTTTTTGAATTTTTTTCGACTGAATTCTCAAAGTGAATAATTATATGGGACCGCTGGAGGAACTGAAAAAGCTAGGTTTTACACAGACACTAGATTACTGAATGAGTTGATGATATGGAAACAAAAACTCTCGAAATATAAATAGAAAACTTCAGATTGGATTACGTTATGAAAATTGTTTAAATTAATAAATACAATTATCTACTGCACTGAAGATTTGGTTTTTAAATTGAATTTCTTAATGAAATTCAACTACATACAACACAGTTCAATTTAACATCCACATTTAGCGAGATAAGTTTCACATCTGGCGTGTGGTCACAAGCACGCTCTCTGTTTTTTTTCAAAGTCTTTGTCGATCTTTTGAACCTTTTTCTATAAGCATTACAACTTTTTCCAAGTCGTAAACAGCCCGGTGAGGTTTTCCTTATTCGGTTTTCAGTTTTCTCTCATAAATATGCTAAATACCCCTGGAAATATGCAACGAATTTGATTATTGATCATGGATTTTTGGCAAAACATCAAAGATGATCCATTTTATATGGAATTGCTTTTAAAACAGAAAAGGCTTTTTGCAAATATTTGATATGAAGTTGTTTGACAGCGCCTGATAGGAAACACACCAAGCTGTAAATGCGAATGCACCGATAAAAAGTAAACAGGCAAATGTGTAATGGAAGTGTCAATAGTCCTAGGAAGATAATTGACAGAACTGTCATAAATAACAATATAGGAGAACTGTCCTTTTCAAAATGTTGTACTATTTTTACCGAATGAGAAAATTGGCAGTTAAGGAATTGTTTTCGAAACGTTATTTGGCTTGCAAAAAATTACAGACATAGAGTTAGGATTGCGTTTGGCGGTAGATAGCTTTATGCGATCTTTATGATAAATGTTAAATCATCATGGTTGTTTCGATACGAAAAAGCAGCTGCATTTTCAATATACTGCATTTAAATGCTTGGCTTGAAACAGTAACCCAGTTGACCATATGTGCAATGGAGCGGAGTGTCAAAAAGTCACTTGACTCCGATTCCTTTCCTATGGCAGACAATCCATCGACTCGACTTGCAGATTCATCACATTTCTCACAACGATTCTCTTCTTTAAACGTCTATTCTTGGGCGTATGAATAACGCTTAACTTTTATTGCAAACTGACCTCTTTTCGATGTACAAAGAACTCACAGATCAAATGCTTGATCAACAACTGGGAAGGATGAAAACTGTTTGCTAGCTTAGATGACGTTTAGAAATAAGTTTTAAAAATATTGGCCAACTCGCTTGGGTTCAGCAACTAACTTTTCAAACGACATAGTCCTTTATTAACCCAAAATTTTGGCTTTTAAGATTTCCCTTAACCGTAACTCTACTCGAAACTGCCCACAACAGAAGAGAACACTTCCTGTTTATTGAACAGAAAGGCAACTTTTAAAAATTTTAAGGACTAGTCATTGACAGCAGTGCAACCGACTTCACAAACTTTTAGTATGATGATAAAAAAAGCATGCCTGTGTGTATGCCACTTATAGTTTCACATTTTCGCCGCAGTAGCTTTAAGTACTCGGCAAACAACTCAAATGGAATGTAGCCAACAGGAAAAAAAAATACAGAAACAAATGTTCGCAATCTGTAAATCAATTGATTTCGAAAAAGTCCTTCGGTCCTAAATAAACACACTTAATTGACACTTCATAGCCATAGCCGCCCACCACATCCGACAGCCTAAACAAACCACACAGTGGGTCTATTTTCGGATCCTGTCGATTCAATAAGTTCAGTAAACATCGTCACCAACACTATCACAACCAAGCATGTGTCCTGAATGAGTTCCACTTCACAATCAATATTTATGTTTGCCCAGGAAATGGGGGAGGCACAAAAAAAAACAAACGCAACCTCCCCGAATCCACTTAGAAATCGATTTATTTCCGTCACGTGATGTTACATGGTACGCGGAGCTTCAGTTTAATTATACTAAAAAGTAGCACGTCCTCTTCCCTTCCCTGGACGAATAGAGAAATCTCCTCAGAAACTCATAATTTATGGTTGAACGTCTGCAGTTATCCCGCGCATTACTTCTCATTATAAATTAGTGTCTGTTTTATTAAGGCATTACGCCAGCGTTACACAATGTAAATAGAACGCGCGCGGAATCCATTTTGTGTGTACGCGCCACTAAAACTGAAAGCAGCGCCAGTTTCCTCCCGTTAAGTAGTTATTAACTAACAAAGTCTGCGTTTACCGGTGAAATCCAGTTGCGTGGAGGAGAATTGTTGCAGGTTGCAACGAGAAGAAGGACAATTATAGTTGGTCCTGAACTTCGACGGAGAGCACTAAATACACAAGAGTAACATACCCACTCGCATGAACGCGAACGTGCTACAGGGGGCTACGTCTACGTTATGCGACTACGATGTCGACCTGGTGTGAGATATACTCGCAAGTTTACCTCGTTTTCTTGAAGACACCCCTGGGGAGAATTCGTGCTCGGTTCACTGTGCACAAGAGCATGTGTGTTGTACAGTGTACGGGGGTAGTAAACTTGTGTCGAATGCTGCCGCTGTTGTGCTTTAAACTCTACCTATTGTGCAACTCTCACAATTTGTAGGTAGGAAAAGTCTTCCAAGGAAACCGCTTATTTCACGTGGTCTCCCACCCTCCCACACTGAATTCTTTCCCCCAATTTATGTTGCACACCGACAACAACGTCGAGCTATTCGCTTGGGAATCGGCGGCGTCGGGGAGTTCTAAAAATAATTTAACGATGAACAGCAAGAAAACGGAGAAAGCGACACGACACTATAAAACAAGGAAGCATTTCGTCACAAAACTGGAAATTAGGGTACAAAACGAACTTTTCGTCCTGCGTAACGATGACGCAAACATCAAGTGACGATAAATTCCTCGTCGTATAGTCCTTTCATTACTTACTTCATGACAGCCCCCTCTGACGGTTTATCCTGCCGCAAAAAAAAAAAATCAAAACAAAAAATTACAAGAGCGAAACAATTGAGAAGGAAGCAAACTTTTTGCAAAGCCTAGGTCTGGCTCTGGGTCCCCGGTTGATAAGTGCGAGTGGCAATTCATGTGAAATGTAAATTGCAGTTTTAAAAGCTTAACATGAAGATATAGCCCTCCACTCTCCACTTTGTGAGATTGTGAACATCTCATTAAGGAACAAAAAAAACACACACACACAAAACACGTAGTGAAAATTACTACAACAGCAAATTCACAGAAGGATAAACTTTGAAACTGTTTCTTTTTTCTGCTATTTCTGTGGAAACAGCAATCCTCCTGTTCTTGGTCCTTGTTTTGGGTGTTGTGTGTACTTTTGGGGTGCACAGAGTCGAAAGTTTCCGCCTTATTGCTTCTGCATACACCGCACCAACTAGCTGCTGAAGAGCATGTGTTGTTATCGGCCCATTCAAGCCCTGAGCACTGTGCACTAGGAAATAAAGAGCTCGTCGTCGTCATGGATATCTGTGAAATGCTGCTGCGAGCGGGTGGTGGGTCCTGCGTAGGAGCTACATTGAAATAGAAAGTATTTACGTGTGTGCTGCGACGAAGGAACAAAATTGCTTGCTGATTGCAGATATTTTCGAAATCATAAATTATTTCCAGGAATTCCATAAAATGTTCAGTTGCAACATGTCGTGGAAATATTAAAATTGTTATATGATTTCGGGTATGTTACAATGTTTTTTTACGGTAATGGGTTAGGGTTAGTCTTTCGAGCATTTGTCACATTGGCGGAGGGGTTGATGCTGCAACAATTCAGAAAATTATTTGTCATATAGTTCTTATGCGGTATGGAATTCAAGAATGACACCGCTCGTTTCAACTTGTAAATAGAGTGACCCTATTCAACCATAGGTAGAGTTGGCACGACGATTGGTTTTTTTTTGTGTCCAGGGTTTGTATGGAGTTTTCTCCAAAGTTCTGTTCATTCGAAAGACACTGTTTGACATTGAATTTCGACCTCGACGGTAATTTTAAATTGAGTTCCAAACACCAAGGCAACAGTGGCGTGGCGTCTATATAACCCGTTTCCTACCGACTTCCCTTTTTAAATTTCCACCAGTCAATATGCATGAAAGCACACAAAATAAATTTAATATTCAATATAAGCCATTAACATCAATAACGCGATTTTCATTCATTTTGTGGATCGTATGAATAAAACGTAGCAATTGCTTTTGCTCAAGAGAAATGTCAAAATCGCAGCATTTGCTACGTTTCGTATGAATACCAAAACCAATTTGAGTTAGTTCCAATTTTTGACATGTTCGAAAAGCGGCGGCAATGACCTTTTACTCAGATCGGTATGAATAAAACCTATCAGTCAAAGCAAATGCTATGCAAATTCTGAGTCGACTATTTAGTTGACTCAGACAGAGCTTTTTCCAAATATTTTGTACGCAACCTTTTTAACATAAAACAATTTAATAATTGTGAATTGTCGATGTTTTGTTTATAAATAGTTAAATTAAGTTTTGTTCGTGCAGGCAAACCAACGGATTCCTTCAAACTAGTGGGTTTATTACCCGTTTCCTTCATGTCAGATTTCTTCTTCATCCTTTGCTTTAAATTTGCAACTTTTTTTTAACAATTTTGTTTGGCGTTTTAAAAATTAAGCACCTAGACAGTAAAAAATCACACATTTTAAGCGCAGCGTTTTTTAAGGTCTTGATATTTGGAGTTTGGGATTCGCTTAGCCAAATTTTTTATACAGCTTCCATGGCATGAACAAACAGAAATTCTTTTTCTCACTCTTGGGAGTCGACGAGGTAGATGGAAGTTTTCCTCATCGTCTGCTGAAATTCAGAAGAGTCGCTCAGCATATTCTTTTCTTTTTTATTTATTTCTTTCAGTGTTTCTTTTGAATTTTTTTTACTTTTCCCACAAAAATTTGAAAATAAATTCAAAATAAGCAAACCACCGGACAGTTGTCACTTGTCAAGTTTGACAAAAGATTGCAAGGCAACTACACGTACAGCGAAGCAAAAACTATTTTCGAATTTTCGAACTTACTTTAGCAAACTAGGTTTTTGTTCATACCGATTTAAAGCATTTGCTAAGGGCTTTTAATTTTCTAAAACCTTTTGCTCAAAGCAAATGCTAGTGATTATTCATAAGACCCAATATCGAAGCCACTTTTACTATGTTTTAAGCTTAATGGCTTAAGCTCAAGGTGGCTTGGATTGATTTTGCTTAGTTTGACGAGGAAAGCAAATGTACAATATATAACTTTGTTTCAAAGTGAACAGGTGAAAGGTTTTTTAGATTTGTATGCGATTAATTTTGCTTCGACTTCCCATTTTAAAAAGTTCACGCCACGCCACTGCAAGGCAATACCCATAAACGCCACTTGAATCAGCAAAACTGAAAGAATTTCCATTCCTCAAAAATGTGGAAAACTTTGTTTAAATGGCCAGACCATATACTTGGAGCCACTAAAAATTCTGCTAAATATCTAGGCGCATTTTCTCCCGATTGAAAATGTAAAGCCCTTACCATGAAAATCCGTCAAAGTATAAAAAGAAATGTGCACGACTGAGTCGCACAGAACTCCCCCCTCCATTGCAAGTTGGACTGTGCAAATGGTCATATTTTCCTATTGTTTTGCTGCTCAACAAAATGAAGAAACACCACCAGTGGAATCCCTTAAAAGCCAAAACTCTGATTTCTGGAAGAATGTCCTACTGTTTTGAAAGAATGCTTTTAAATTGATATCTCCCCCCTTGACACCCAATTTCAACCGAATGTTCAGCCATTGAAGGCACAGCCAATACGAAACTACTGTCCAAAACCAACCCTTAATCTTAGACAATGTGTTTCTTCGTAAACCAATATTGAAACCACCACACTCCATTACTCTTTTAAGAAACAAAAAATAAAACCCACATTCCCTCCACCCATCACAAGGTATATCCGTTCGTTTCAGTTAATTTCAATCCTTTTCCTTGTTTTATTTTCTTCCAGGAAGCGCCCATCTCCCTATAGAGTGCTCTCAAAATAACTCCAATCAATTGCCAATCTCCGAGGGAAGCTAGGATTAACGTCCAAGTCACACGAGGAAACCATCAACCTGACTGACTCGACTGCAACTTACTGAGTAATACCGAACGAAGGACGTCGTTCTCTCTCTCTCTGTATTACATACAAACGCATCCCCCCCCACAAATAACCATCAATCAATGCCACCGACTACAAAGAACTGCAGCAACACTATTGCATTTAGAGTGAACTCCAATAACAATATCAACAGCAGCAGCAAGAGAAATCTAGTATCTTGCTGATAGGGATTGAAAGGGATACGAACCTCAACAATTTTTCTTTGTGTATATCCTGATTTTGTTGACGTATTTTCTTTGGGGATATAAACCGAACGTGGAAAACTGAAGAAGAAGAAATTGCCGATACAATGACTGCCAATAGGGCGGCAGATGGTGACGATGATGGCGGCACTCATAGAGGATGCAAGTCCATTTCATACAACACCACCTCCAGCTCCACCTACTACTATTCCGCCGCACCGGTCACATGTGTCAGCCGCAACCGGATCAGTGATAGAATCAGAAAAACATCCGATGGACCATCAGCAGCAGCAACCGACAACAAAGAGTCGTCCTCATCCGCCGACGACACGATGATGAACAGTTTAACCAGTTGTATTAGTTATAGGTTTAGTAGTAGACACAGATACTCCAACTGCAGCTCTGATACCAACAACAACAACAATAACAACAACAGCGACAGCGATAGCGACAGAAACGAATGTAGACATCTAACTATTGAGGAACCACCGTCATCGTCATCGGATAACCCTGATTACAAGCACCACCGTCGTCACTATGACCACCACAACAACAACAATCATCAACAGCAGCAGCAGCGAAAAGTAGAACAATCTAAAACAGCAACGCCACCATTACCACCGTCGCCTTTGGCATCCTCACGGTATTCTAATCCCAATCAGCAGCAGCAGCAGCAACAGCAGCATGTGAAACGACCCCAACGGACTGTAGCTGCAGCAAAAACAAAACCGACAACAACAGCGGTGGCATCAGTCCTAAAGTCCTACTCATGGGTATTTGGCCTCCTTTGGATGTTGGCCATCTTGAGGGGTGGACAGGCCGGTTTCGCTTGCCTCAGCAATCCGTGTGTGTTTGGCGTTTGCATTGATGGATTAAATAGGTAAGTCGGCTGGGCGCATAGTGGTTGGGTGATGGATACATCGCCGACCTCTTTACGCTCACAGAATCAACACGGACGACGAGTTGTTTTATTAGAAAATTCTTGTTCCTTTTGTGCACGTGGCAGCAACACTTTGCACTCGTGTCCAGCCTCAGGAATCTTAATTTCATTCTTTTGTTGGAGCGCATTTGGCTACTTTTTTTTTTGGTTTTTCATTTGCCGGCTTTAACGTGTGTTTCTTTGCAGCTCGTATTCGTGTTATTGCATAGACGGGTACACGGGAATACAGTGCCAAACGAATTGGGATGAATGCTGGTCGGGGCCTTGTCAAAATGGAGGAGTATGCGTTGATGGTGTGGCGTACTATAACTGCACGTGCCAGGAGGGATTTTCAGGTGAGTGCGCGAGGATGCGCTAATTATTTATATGCACATAAATCGCGATGTCAATCGCACACAAACGCAATTGAAGCAGCCACAAATTAAGTTGTAATTTGTTTCCTTCAAGATATAAAGTACCTTTGCAAAATGAAGGTACTTTATACGTTATGGGGGCTTTAAGGGCATCATTCGGTTTTAGTGGAATGTTCTTCATGATGGCGACTAAATTGGGCCTGTCAGAAGACCCAAAAAAAGGTTTACAAATTCATTCATTCATTTGACTTATCTTTGACTAAAACTACTTTTTTCTTTGCATTTATTTGTGCAGGTTAAGTAAGGTTTGTTCTCGTACTTTTTTGGTTCATATTTGCAAAATTTCGTATTTGCCTAAGTGCTAGAAAGTTCTCTCCCAACTGGAGCGGCACAAACTGAAAAGTACGGGAACACTTTAAACTACAATAAATAAATAGTCTTTCCAAATTGGAGTTCAAGTGATTTGAAACTTGGGAGACCTCTGACAGCTATAGAAAGCTTGCTTGTTAACTAAATCACATGATCAATTGAGCACCCAACCAACCACTCACTGTTCAACGGGGAATAGTTCCAGCGATTTCATTTCCTGTTCTGTTGTCGCTAAGAAGATGCTTCATATTTCCCAATTCTTGTCCCTTTGTGTACCATTTCGTAGACCAGCAGACTTTACATTTTTAGATGTCAGTTCCCACGTGTCTCATCTCATGGCCTGGTAGTCAGGGCCGGACCAACCATATGTGCAAGATGTGCAAATGCACAGGGCGCCAAAGTTCTGGGGGCGCATTGATAGGAAAGAAAAATTGATTTTATCTTCCGCAAACAAATACTACCATTTGCATTTTAAACAAAATGCTAAGCCCAAAATAACAACACCCATCACATCTATGCTGAATTTCTCTTCCACTGAAGTGACTTTGAAAGTCTATTGTGAAAAAGAAAAGCTGCGACCTGCGACGGATTGCGCAGGCGGTTTTGCATAAGGAATTTCTGTGACTTTGACTAATGGCAATTCTCACTGTCACTATTAGATAAAGGTACTCTGGTGCAGATTGAAGTGCAAGTGTTTATTTATTTTCTAAATTGTGTCTTTCTGTTCTTTCTTACAATATGGGCAAAACAAAACCCTATGGGGCAGAATTTAGCAAAAAGGTGAAGGATTGTTAAAGCTTTTTGAAAAAGGGCGCTTTCTGTAAATCTTTCACAGGGCGCTAGTTTGGCTGGGGCTGGCACTGCTGGTAGAAATCGTGTGTCGTCTGACTGAAAGGATATATTATTTTTTCTAAATGTTTGTCAGCCGTTCGCAAGAGGTATCACAGAGGAAAAATGCCTAATATCAGAGTTCTCTGGGGGCTGACTTCAAATCCCTCGCAAGACTTACAATGGTCGGCTTATTTACCTCACGAACAGGTGAACTTACTCAATTTTTCATTTTTAAATATGTTTATTTAAATTCATTAAAAAAAATAAAACTAGCTTTTTAATTTGGCATATTTATTTTAACAAATAAGGTTTACTTTAAAATTATTATAATTTTAAATTTAATAAGGAACAAAATCAAACTAATTTTGCACAAATATTTTCGCTTTAGCCGCAACAACTGTTTTTGAAGCATTTCTGCGGGAACGTCATCCCAGAACAGTTCTTTTTCCTTTAATGTTAACTTATACATCTTCAATTAAATTAAATCTGGGCTTTGGAGTGGCCAGTTGTGTGCTTCTGGTTCAATGTGCCGCAAAAGTTGCACCATCATTCGGCTTTTCTCGCAAGGAGTTTTATTGAGAATGTGTTGGACAATAAATGACAGCAGGATTAGCATATCGCCAGATGGGAAAGCATGATTGTTTAAAGCATTTGTGCTGGTTCATTGTTTAATCAATTGGGACCAAATCTACGAGGCCGTTGGACGACATACAACCCCTGAACATTACCGACCCGCCATCAAGCTGACTGATGCGTTTCCGACGAGATATTTTCGGCATTCGAATAAATCTTCTTTTCGGTGATCCATGAAACTCATATGAACTCTGCTTCGTCCACAAAATTAAGTTCCAGAAGCCTCTTGATTTATCTATGCTCTTGGGCGAATTGTAGCCACCTGATTTTGCTTCCGTGAGTTATATACGACACTTTCCTTACAGAACATGTACTTAAATCAAATTCAGCTAGACGCCTTCAAATTGTCCTCTCTCTAGTTAGGTTTTCAGCATATTTTTTTCATTTCCAGCTCGAGATTTTTGGGAGTTAAACCTGCATTTCTTATAAAGTCTCTCGAAATATATTTATCTTTCTTGGTATAACTTTTCGTTTTTATCAGTGCGAAGTAAATTTTTTCAGAGTTTATTCTTTTGTTCTTATTGATTTGGATATTTATGTTTTACCTCAATAAATTAAAATATTTACTTATTTTTTTAACAGAAAGGCCGCAATCGTTCTTTGCGATAAAAGCTGCTCGATCTTCCATTTAAATCTGTTATTTTTTTACATATTTTAATCAAAATGGACCTGTAAACAATATGTCTATCAAAATAACTTTGAATTCAAACGACTAGAATATTTTCCGCCAAACAAACCGTGAAATAAGATTATGTTAAAATGCTTATGAAAGTCAAAAAATCAAACTTTAACCACAAAAAGGTCTGACCTGTCCAGCGATGGGACCTAATTGATTTTATTTACATACGCTGTCATAAGTTAGACCATATGCAATCACTCTGTGAAAACTGATAAGTGTAAATGACAGCGTTTACAAGTTATGTGCCTTTAAGAGCGACTGGCATTTCTGTCAAAATACTTTTGCCGACGAGTGTAGTCCCGATAGTGCCAAAAATCTCATTTAGAGTTTTTCTTACAAAAAATAAACTCGTCTCTCACTCACTAAAAATAAAAAAAAAGAGAATTGTCGGGAGAAATGTTCTTCCGTCATTCGATTTTCAATCAATTTTTCATGTGAAACTAAAGTTAAAGTGGGTTTTTGAAGTTTTAAGTGTCGTTGGTCAACAACATTCGTTTCAAACCGATTTGCCACCACTTATACGCATCCTGTTTCATAAAAATGCTCTATAAACAATTCAATGTCCACTCAAAATAATTCAGTGACATGTACAGCCTCACTGAAACTGAGCACATGTTCCTAACCACCTAAAACGCCTATTGTATTCATGTCCTTTAAAAACTTGTTTCGGTTTCAAAAAATTAACTCCATTTAATTGCTAAAAGCATTCGGTCTCACTGGGGACCGACGAAAGGTGTTCAAGAAGCACATAAAAGCACACCATCCGCAATCCATTGCGCACACACATGTTTTCATCTTTTGTCGCTAGCATTTCACTTTTAATGCGCTCAACAAAGTTTTACCACTTCAGCACTTTACGTCACAGAGCTCCACTGAACTACCATTGCGAAAAGCCTTTTCCGTATACAAAGAACACAATCCCACGCCTTACGCCACACACTTTGCCTTTGAAAATGAGCAAGCGACCCAGCAGGCAAAAGGTGATTCATATATAAAAAGAAAATAAGGACGAACTCATAAATGCACTAACTTTACACACATTCCACATTATTATCGGCGAGCAACATAAAGGCAGAAAGAAAATCCACCTTTAAGGATGTGCAACAACATAAAACTCCCATCCCCATCGCGTATACACACGGGATCGATATTTGGGTAAATACGTGTAAGTCTGACATACACCTGCACGTATAAGAGCATGTACATTCACAAGCCCTGGACGCTCCAAATAAGAACGCCATTAAAATTGTATCCGCTGCCACCTCGAAACCGCATTAACAAAAAAAACCTACACCCAGATAACAACAATGGATCCCTTAAAGCTCCGTAGGACATAAAAAAAGGAAAAAAAAATTCCCGCGGCACCTTCGTAAAATGGTTGAATTTTTCATGACCGCTTTTCAATATGTTTTGTTTTGTTTTGGTTATATTCTCGTTGCTCCGACGTTAATTTCCATCTCCGCACAACGATAAACCCAGTTGAACCGTGCAACCGAGCAACCCCCTCTCAAAGGACGACGAACGAGAAGCAATGTCGGCACGAAAATTTCGTGCGTTGAATAAACGCTAGCGCGCCGCCTGGACAGCCCCGGCGATATGAAGCTTTTCCTCATTAATTATTCAGTCAGTCTGGAGTGGAAGTCGTACATAAAAATGAAAATTTTAGAAAAACGAATACAGGGTGGGTGGCAATCGGGAGTAGTATCTTTTTGAATTTTTAATACCGGGTGAGGGAAATTCATTCCGCAGGTCGGCAAAGATACAAAATTAGGAGAATTGTTTTAATTATGACGCGTCATGCACGTGACAGCTGCTGTCAAAGCGGCGACATCTCAAGATAAGACCATCAAGCGTGTGAGATGTCCTTGGCGGACGAACAACATTGAGAATTGATTATGCGCTGCCGTCAATCCTTTTTTTTTTGCATGGAAAAACAGTCAAGAGTGCCGCTTTAAATGGCTTGCTTGGGTCCGAGAGCTGGAAGCCATACTCTCACCGTAATTGACACAGAAAATCAGAAAGCGTGACTTTAAATCCAACAAAGCATTAGCGTTAGACATGCGAATTTTTTTTTAGAGACGACAAATACGGACGCAAGGCAACAACGAAATAACCTTGCCAGGAGATTACTACTGGCGCTCGGAGAGGATTTTCATTAGCTATCCCCTTTGAAGGACGGAATGGATTTTTCTTATCGCAGATTTGTCTTTTTAGGGAGAACTTATTCGCCCCCTCCTCGCATCGCAATTCCGCCGAGAGGAGGCAGCAAGCCGTAAGCTTAATTAGCGTGTCCATGTTGTTTTCCAAAACGTAAACGACGACGACGGTGTCGTTAGGCCATTAGGACACCTGTGGACGTTCATTTGCCGAGTGGTGTACTTTGTGTTAAGAGCCCCAAATGGAGGAATGTTGATTAAATTTGGGCAAGCAAGGGAAGCTACCCATAAAGACCTCTAATCAATGGATGGCGATGGCTGCGTGAAATGTATTTAAGTAGGTCGGCTTTGCGTGTTTCTCAGGCGGATGCGTAGGTATTTTAGTTGGACATCAAACGGGAAAATTCGTTGACCTCGTTAAAACAAGAAATTAGCTTTGAGAGACGACAAATAAATTTGGAATTCGGGCGACAAGTCTGTGGATTAATTAGGTCTGAGGTTGTATACGTTTAGCGTTCTTTATCTGGAATCAAAGTCAGAAGTGAATCGTTGAACTCCCACTTGGTGATCTTGCGTAGACAGAATTCTTGGTACTCAAGCTAAGCCATGTGAACTTTAAATACTACGGGGTTGCGGTTATGTCAGTGTTTTTGGTCCGAATGCCCCTACAATGGGTACCGACTTTTATGAGAAGAATCCTTCTAAAGTATCAAGGTTTAGTGGCATGTCAAAGTGTCTGAAATAACAGAAGAGTTTGAAAGATCCTCCCCCTCTATAAATGGCATGATAAACCAGCCGTCAAACATTGCTCCTATGGTGGTTGACAACTTAACAGGTTGTACAGAGTTGAGCAGGGGCCGAGTTATCGCATCCGTGAGCGAGCAATACGTCACTGAATTTTGTGGATTTTACTTGCAAAACAATAACAAATTCGGTCACGTATTACTCGATCACGGATCCGGTAATTCAACCCCAGTTCGACTTATTGAAGATCGTACAGGTACAGTAAATTCAAATCAAAAATAGGGCCAAAAGAGATCACCCTATTGGAAGATGTTCTTATTTTTGCCAATGGCCGCCAATGTCAAATCTGTTTTGACATTTGTGGACAAGACAGATGTAGAATACAAGTGAAAAAGCCATGTAGCGATACACTCCCCAAGAACGCGGAATCTATTGGGGAGTGTATATTTTGTTGTTGCGTAACAATTCGTCTGTAGTGTTGGCGCAGCGCTAATTCTGCGCCACGGCCGTCCGACGCCGACTGTTAATCGAGCTTTTTCTGCCGCAATTGGACGAATTAGGACGGGGTTCCAACAGGATGGAGCTACGGCACACACTGCGCGAGTCACAACCGATATTCTGAAGGCGGTGTTCCCGGGTCGCCTCATCTCTCGTTTTGCCGATTTGCACTGGCCCGCAAGATCGCCCAATTTAACCGTTCCAGATTATTTTTTGTAGGGTTTTTTGAAGTCCCACGTTTACGTGAACAAGCCCGAGACCCTAGAAGCCCTCAAGGACAACATTCGACACGAGTGCGAGAATCTGTCGACCGAAGTTCTCACCGAAGTGATGAAAAATTCCATAAAACTAGCCCGCATGGCAATCAATTTTGACGGCGCCCATTTGGCCGATATTGTCTTCTCGAATTGACCATTAAAATTTTAAAGGTTCAAATAAAAATAATCAAAAACAGAATCGAAGTTTTTCATTTAGGAAAAAAAATGAGAGACAAACAACATCGGATGACTTCTTTTGGCCCACCTTGTAGAAGATAAAATAGAAAAGAATCGCACATCTTGATGGATATAACTGAAAGGTGGGATTGAATTTCTTTGTTTGTTCTGCTTGAACAACTCAACGCCTTAGCCGATCGTGGCGAAATTAGGCACAATGCTAGCTTGTCAAAAGGAAAGGGACATAGATTGAATTTGATCATGGATAAGCTCAAAATAAATTTTTATACGAATTTCTCCCGGTTGAAGCTTTTTCTGGCTGCAAGCTTCGCATAAAAAAAAAGCCTTCTATTCGAAACTCAGTATTGGCATCTTCAGATTTCAAAGTTGTTATTGATTTAAATGAAACAGACCAATTAGTAAATTGCACTCAAAAATAAGGCCCCTACTTTTGGCTACAAAAAGCCATATTGAAAGTGCCTGCAAAGCCACATCTGCTAAGCCATTTCCAGCGCCTTTGTAAATAGAAAACAATATACTAAATTATTAATAATCTTTCGCTGACAGTAAGTAAACATTTTCCCAGACAAACTGCTCAGATATTCGCACCATATGGTCACTAAATATTTCATGACGCACTGTCAATATCATACGCCGACCGTCTACCCTCATCATAATTTTTTGACACAATTCAAACAGAATTGACACGCGCCTCTTCTAACGATTCAATTTTGAATTTCAGATGTATCTCTTAAAGATTTGTAGACACAAAATAAATTATTCAGTGACAGGCCAAATCTGTTTGACACCTATCGAAATGTAAGAGAACATTTTAAAATAATCATTTAAAACTCCCTCGACCTCAGAGCGAGGTCCATTATCCATACACACAAACAATTGTTTTACCAGCGAAGTAGAACGCCTCCATCAGCCTTGAAATCAACCCTCATCCCTTTCCAAAGTACAAACAACAATTACAGTCCCAATAGAGACGCAAATTCCCACAAAGCTCAAACAAAGAAGAAAAAAAAAATCAAAGTAATCGGTAGAATATATTCCCCCGTCGAACAGCTCAAGGATTCCACAGAGAATCACACCTTACTCAGTATGCTTATAGTATCTAAAATTACTTCGAAGGCATGTCTGGCAAAGGAAAAAATTGATTACGGTTCGATTTTGTTCGCTATAAATCTAAATTTGTCATCAGTTAAGCGTGTACACACTCGAGCTTTTACGATTTTTCAGCTACATCGACAACAAAGACGCGCAGGCACACCTTTTCGAATGAAGCTATAAATATTGCTTTTCAATGGAAGCCCCAGCATCAATGGCTGATGATATAGAACTTGCATATAATATACAGCAGCACTTGAGGTGATTTGTCACAAGTCATAATGATACCAACGGGGGGGGGAGGAATAATGGAATTGTTTCAAATTGATTTGACATTTTTAGAACAGAAAAATATTAAGGGACATCTCTTTTGTGAATCAGCATTCAAATGGCATTAAAATGACATTATTTATCAGCAGATTTTGATGAAAATTTTATGAAACGCCCACTTTTTGGGGGCGTTTTTGCCCGGAATGTATTTTTTTCTGACTTTGCTGCCTTTAACTTGACATTACTCGATTCTAATTAAATCCAAGCAGAAAATAGCGAGTAAGGCAAAACCTCCCTTAGTATTTTAAGCTATCAATCAGCAGTGGCTTAGAGTTAGTGTGTTTGACTACTAAGCGAGGGGTCCCCGGTTCGAATCCCGAAAGAACCAAATTACATTTTAAGGTTTTTTTCCACTGCGCCACCTCTCGCGAAAGTCTGACAAACATCCGGAGAGTAAAACTGTCATGAAAGAGCTTCTCAATTAGCCGTTTGAGAAGCTAGGCCTTGGGTCCCACAGACCTGTCGCGCCAAAATATTTATTTTATTTAATCAGCATTTCGTGTCACGCAAAATCTGAGACAAAATTGAATGATCAAATTGAATGTTAATGTGTAACTCCGATCTGAAACGGTGTTTTTGTACTCCTATTTAAATAACAGTGACTAAAAACAGTAATTTTTATCACCGCCGTTCAAAAATCCTCTCGCTACAAAAAAAAGTCCTGGAAAGTAATTTCCATAATGACTCATCCCCAGCCTCCCACCGAAGCCGAACCATTCCGTTAGAAGGGATACATTTTCCATTTGTTTCAATTCAACGAGTGCCATGGGAGTAAGTGCACATATCCAGATCCACTACAAACAAAGCGGGGCCGGGCGTGCGAACTTACCAAAGAAAAATAATTACTTTTAGTATTTGTTCCTCGTATCTGCGATGTTTTCAATTTGTATTCTTTCTCTTTGCTGGCTGCCGATGCTCTGCCTCTCCGCTCTGCTCTGTTGCATCCTTATTGAATGACAATGCCTTATTTGTTCCCAACACAGCTGTATGTATATTTCCCATTTTGTTCTCTTCTTCGCTATCATGTTCATCCTTTTATTTTTTTCCCAGTTTAGATGAAAATAGTTTCCCTTCTTTGGTTACATTTTAACCGGAATAAAATTGAATTTCGAATTTCAATTTGTTTCCCTTTTTGTTGTACGTTCTTATTCTCTCATTTTTTTTTTCTTTAATATTTCATTTGTGTGTGGCGCGCGCGGCCCCACCCACGCGATCACATATCCTCGAGCGAGGAAGCACACCCCGAGAGTACGATTTGTATAAGATATGTATGATGGTATACAATTTAAAAACGTACGAGAAAAAGGCAAATCAGAAAGAGAACAAATTAAATAATCCAAGGGTGGAAGCAGTGGGTACGGCAGGCGGCCGGGATCCACGTAAGAGGTGACGGGGAAAATTAGGAGGAAACGACAGCAGGTTGCAAAAGAAATGCAACTCTCATTCGGCTTCTATTTTGCTGATAGTAGGTGTACTATACACCCTACTACCGCAGGGTCCTTATTTTTAATCCCCGACGTTTCGCTTTCGTCTGTAGAGATTTGGATTCTGTACTCATTCCTGCACAAACACACACTGCGGCATAGTACAATGCCCGGTGTTCGAAAACGAAGGGAACTATACGAACTACGAGTTACGAGTTATGTGATGAGGATTCGCTTCAATGCATTTTCATTAAAAAGGTGCAATGGCAGAAGGAATAAAATTGAAAAAAAAAAATAGAAAGGAAATGGGTGAAACAGTACGGATGGATGGTTGGCTATGAGAGAAATCTGAAATTGAAAACAGACGATGAAGTAGTGTAGTACTCGGAGGCGGTAAATAATAGAAAAGTTTTGTTTTCCATTGTGACATTGAAAGGAAACGGTTTGCCTGCGGTGTGAAAGGGTGTACAAATAATCCTTATGGTGGTCTCTTTATTTTCGCGAAGCATTTTCAATTATAATGATGGCTTTTGAGTGTGCTTGATATTCGGGAAGGTGGTAAATGGAAACTGTATAGGTAGTAGGGCTCCACAAATTAATTTAAACAAAATCTGAAAATTGTTAACGAATACTCTATACTAGTACCGAAATTCGACCAATTTTGTCTGTAGATAAAGTAACGAAAGCCAACTTGTTTTTTACATAATTTATTTGTTATTTATTTTAATTTGTTTATATGCTAAATCTTAATTCATGTGCCTTTCCGCTATGAAAAAATAATGGAAAAGGTCAAAACATGAAATAAGATTTTATGATTGCTTACTTTTAGGGGTAATTAAATTGCATACTATGGAAAAATGGCGGCGACAAATTGAATGGCAACAAAATGCTTTCGATTAACTGCTAAGCATTTTGTATGGGAAATTTTTAACTTCATTTTACCAGTCTTAATGGCGACATATAGCTAAGATTTTTTATTTGTGCACATCTTTGGCACAGTACCTATCGAATGATATAAGTTTCATTCTCATCATTTTATGATAAATATTTAAAAAGTG
Source organism: Cheilosia pagana (assembly GCA_936431705.1). NCBI lineage: Eukaryota > Metazoa > Arthropoda > Insecta > Diptera > Syrphidae > Cheilosia > Cheilosia pagana. The sequence continues at coordinate 49,473,937 of OW386170.1, read as the reverse complement.
TACGGAAACTTTTGATGTTTGCGTATTAATATAATGATCATTTGTTAACGAACTGATTGGCCCTAAAAGATTGTAAGGTTCAAACTTCAACCCCAGATCGATGGTCGTAATATTTTTGGCAATTTGAAAGCCGCATACGCTAGCCTTTACAAAGAAGAGCAAAAGGAATGCAAATTCATACGTCTAACGTCAGCCAATCCAAATAATTACCCGATGTCAACTCGGAAGGACAACGCAGTAAAACAAGGCTTTGGAGTGTGCAACACAGAATTGTGCACTAAACGGAAATCGATTTAGCATGCTAACTTTTCTGTTAGGATTTTTGTTAAGGCTTGAAAGATGCATTTATGTCATACAGCCTTCAATGGTCATTCTTACGATGAGGATTTTTGTGACTCGTATAAGGACTTCTGGCACAATTTTGTCTTTCAATGCTTCAGTAAGCCATCGATTTCAGATATTCCCAAAGAATGAAGCCACTGAGTCTCCGAAATATTTGTTGATAAGCTCCAAATGTCTTGAACTCCAAATACCAAACCTTTTAAAGCCTCGTTCAACCGGAAATCTTTGCATAAAGAAATGTTGATGGTTAATACAAACATATTTAAATTTTATCATTTTATTTCTATTTAAAGAAAATAAAAATAAAAATACAAACAGAAAATTACAGAAGGTTTAACTTGACAGTCTGTATCAAACTTTCTTCTGCAATCACTATAGAAAAGTCGTCAAGGTCCGTGGTAAAAAACCATCGGAATAGTCCTTCACTTTTAAGCAAACTGAACTCTTACGCTTCGACACACTTCCCCATAAACCTTTCTGCCATTAATAAAATTGAATTAACCATCGAAAAATATAGAATAACCACAGTCCCACGTGCCCACAAACACAAAAAAGTTATAAAACCAAGGGAAGATAAATGTCAGAAATATACAACATCAACCCACCCACCCTCACATACAGGCTCAAATAAACTAATTACCCATGTCGTTTAGGGATTAGGATCATATGGCTTCTAAGTGATTTCCCGACTCGGACAAAATCAAAACAATTTTCCATCTCCTCTGTCCTCTCAGCCAATGGCTTTCCTTGATGTCATAACTGAATTACCTCGTTCGACAGTCGGTAATAGCATGGAAAACACAACAAATCGTTCGGAAACCATATAAACTCTGCTTATGTTCCTTGGGGCATATTTTTTTGTTCTTTTTGTTCTCGCTCTGCACACTCAACGAACAAAAGAAAGTGAGTGTGTGTGCCTCTGATCTCTGGGCCTACTACAAAGTACATCGAAGCAAATTATGCCATGGAAAAAATCGAACATCTTTAGCCACTTTCGTTTTCTTAATGTGTGCACAGCAGACCTACATTTACAGGCCGACAAAAAGACCAAAAGTAGTTCACTTTTATTGATTTACCCGTCGGCGTCGGTACGGACCCGACTTCCGACTGGTGTGCGAATGAGGTGAGTTCTGAGTAAGGTTTAACAAAGGGGGCGGTTAAATGGCAAACACCAGGCGGCTGACTGATGTTTGGTCTTTTTTTGAGTAATTAGTGGTAATTGCGTTTTCAGTCCGTATAGGAAAGGAGCGAACAATTTATTAAGCCATGTAATGGTTTTTGGGGAAACAACACAACGAGTGGTTGGTTGTACACATATCCATTATAGGAAAAACCTGGACAATGGAAGAGTGATTATAACTGTGAGCGTGAAAGTCTTAGAAAGACAACAATAGGGATGGAGAACGTCCCTTAATTTGGGAGGAAATGCTTTGATCTGATTCTCAAAAGTGGGAAAGTTGTGGCGACCTTACTGAGGGTTTTTAAAGTATTTTCAAAAAGGCTAAACACGATTTGAGGTGAAGCTTTTTTGCTATCTGGAAAATAAGAATATTTTGGCCACTTACCGGCATTTTCTGAAAAAAACAAAAAGACGAATGATGCTTTCGATTTTTCGAGAAATTGTCAGAAAAATTTGAATGGCGGATGAAGTAGATTAAACTTCCTTTATGCTGCATTTACAACGGGACACATTCCCAACACGGAAGATTAAAGCGATACACAATCATAAAAAGCCGTCTGACCGAAAGGGACAGATTTTTTTGGGGTCGGCCATCTTGTTTATGTGGTAGGAAATATGGAAAAGCTTTACATGTCGATATTTTAAAAGCGATGGCCTACGGAATTTTACTTTCCAATTAAACAAAATGGCTTCTGGTTCCGATTGACTGATCAACTATTTCGTTAAATTTACTAAAACTGTTTACCACTCTCATTTGAAATGTTTATGATCAAGTGATGGCAGAAACGTCTATGATACTTTACGCGTTTGATTTGTGATCTCACTCTTGCGCATTGATTGCGGACTAACGAATCTCTCTGTCTCATCCAATGCAAAAATGTGCGTGCGTGATGTTGGAAATGCAGTTTTATACTGAACGGGGAAACTTGTTTGAAGCTCAAAAAAGTTATGGCAAAAAACTAGTACCGCCCGTGCATTTTGTATGGGAAATTCTTAACTTCATTTTACCAGTCTTAATGGCGACATATACCTACGATTTTTTTGTTTGTGCACATCTATGGCACAGTCCTGTTCGAATGATATAAGTTTCATTCTCCTCATTTCATGATAAATACTTAAAAAGTGTACGGAAACTTTTGATGTTTACGTAATAATATAATTATTGCGGATGCGGTACCCAAAAAATGGTTGAAAGTGAAATAGAGGATCAGGTTGGAACTAATTTTAGGTGTTAAACTTTCTTAGTATTCATAAAAATGTTTAAATTTGGCAACTTTTTTGACTTTGTCGAAAACATATGACAGATGAAGAAACTTACAACACGGATTCAAACCGTCTTTAAAGCTGCTAGCAAGTAAAGACTTAACTTTCTTAATATAGAGCTTCCTTTTGACAATTACTGATGCTGGATGTTTCCATGTCAAGTCTTTCCTGTATTCAAAAATCACGAACTGGATGTATAGATACAGGTGACATTAGTTTCTTTAGTATTGAGGACTAAAGCCACTCAAAAGACCACCACCTTTTTAAGCTTAAATCGCTACAACGGGTTGCAAGCCTGTCAAAAATATTAAAACAAACAACTGAATATTAAAACAAATCAACAAACACTTCTCAAAGGATTTTTCAAGAAAATAATCCTTCTGGGAACAAATTGGCTTCAAAGAATTAAAGAACTTCGCCAACTAAAGAAGCAAAGTAGTCAAAAGTTCCGAATATATATCAGATACGAGGTCCTGACCCGAAAAATGCTTATGGGTGGCGTAAAAAGGAGAATATTGTCGTCACTTGATGGCACCACCTCATCGTGCTTTCAAAGTTTTGGTTACATTAACAACCCTTCTAGGAAAATCCTTATGTCCCACAGATCATGCTTGAAAATGGAATAGGACACATGCTTTGAAAAGATAAACATTACTGTAGCGTATGAAAAAAGTATGCCAACCTTTTGTCAGTTTAGGTTATTCCCAGAGGAAAAAGAGGAAAAATGCTATTAACCATGACAGTTGCTGATTGACAAACATAGAACGTCAACTTTCCCATAAGACTATCTCTTCAATCAGCAGATTCTTGGAAACTTGTCAAAGGGAATGCATTAAAGTGTACTCAAATTGAAATGCAACGATTGTCAACCCTTCTGCCCGTTTATTTGTTTTCCACATTCATCAAGCAAACATCGCCGTTTGTAGCAATCCTTTCGAAACGAAGCGAATTATTGCGCAGACATCAATCCCGCTCTCGTTGCTGAATGCAAACAAGAGAAAGAGAAAAAATATTTATCCAGCTAAATTGTTTCATTCACTTGATCCTTCCCCCCCATTCATTTACACTCGGGGCAACGCAAATTAACCACCAGGACTAAAGGGCAAAGATTAACAATAAGGATGAGCAAAAAAAAAAACAAACAAACAAAGAAAATGGGTCAAATAGCTGCTGTTGCTGCGTTGCATACTCTTCAGTTGTGTTTGTGTATATGCTCAAAGGTTTATGCTCTTAACCCAGACAAGTTTAATCCTTAATCCATCTTGAACATATTTTCAACTCTCCCCCCTTTATTTGCAGGAGCGAACTGTGAACAGAATGTGGACGAATGCATGTCCAACCCGTGCCAAAGTGGTGGCATTTGCCGGGACAGAGATAACGGATATGTATGCACTTGTCAACCAGGATATTTGGGTATACATTGTGAGATTGATGTGGCCGTTTGTGAAACAGGTGAGCGGATTTCAGAAATATCTACTTTAGCACTTTGTACAGAATTAATTTTGACAAGGATACGAGTACGAGTATCCTGCTGCGACCACAAAGTATTTCCACTCTCATCACATTTATTCGTGTTCTTCTGTGTTTGCAGGTACAGGCGCCAGATGTCACAATGGCGGTGAGTGCATAGAAGGTCCTGGGTTAGAGTTCACCTGTGATTGCCCGCCCGGTTGGAAGGGACGCATTTGTCAGGAGGAAATTAACGAGTGCGAGTCTTCGCCCTGCCAGAATGGTGGCATTTGTGTCGACAAACTGGCTGCATACGTCTGTGCCTGCCCCATGGGCTATACCGGCACTAATTGCGAGGAGGAAATCCTCATTTGTGCCGATAATCCCTGTCAGAATAATGCGCTGTGCTTAATGGAGGAGGGTGTGCCCACGTGCTACTGTGTGCCCGACTATCATGGTGAAAAATGTGAATTCCAGTACGACGAGTGTCAGTTGGGACCAAAGTGTATGAATGGCGGCGTCTGTATAGATGGCGTTGACACCTTTACATGCTCGTGCCCACCGATGCTGACGGGAATGCTTTGTGAATGCCTAATGATCGGTGAGGACTCGTTAGACTGCAATTACACAGCGCCCATTACGCCGGCACCCACAACTTCCACCACTGCGGAGCCCGTCAGCTCGGAGGAAGCTACCACCCCAGCGCCGCCAGTTTACACCACTGCGGGCGGAGTATCGGCTAGCAGTGAAAGTGGCGGTGATACCGGCGAATCGATAACATCATCTGAGGGTGGTAGTTCGTCAGCCGAAACTGCAGATTCCGATGAACTCGAATATACAACTGTCTCTAGGTTTGAAGTTTCGGAAACGACCACCGCCAAACTGCCCACATCGAGCAGCAGCGAGGAGTCCGAGGAGATTCCAATAACAATCACAGCACATCCGACAATAATCCATCATCGGACGACAATTAAGACGACATTCCCCTACGAGTACACGACAAGACGACCCACTCCGAAGTGGCCAACGACACCAGGCTATGGCACAGATTTCCCAGAGACTCGCGCGCCGCCGAGCCGATACTACCCCGACACGACGACCATCAGCACCGGCATTCAAACCGAGTACACTGACTACGACCAGGAGACTGGTGGTGGCGGCGGATATAGAGCGACCACTCGTCGACCACCCTCCTTCGGTATAACAACCACCGTTGCACCATTCTTCACTGAATACCCCGAAGTCTATGTGTCCACGAAGAAGGTGACCGACTACACAAAGGACTTTGGGGTGACAGGCGGCGGCCGCGTTACAACATACCGGCCACCTACACCGTTCTACCCGTCGACAGTTTCGCCATATGACTACGACTCCCCCGGCGTGAGCATTGACATTACAACATCATCGCCCGGCAAGGTGGGTGGATCGACCGCATTCTCACCTCATCCGACCATATCGCCATATTGGCCTGGGAGCAGTAGTCAACGGCCAACACCGCCTCCATTCTCGGAGCACTCGACGAAAACTCTTTACACCGACGACTTGGTCACATATCCGACAACGATGCCCCCACCTACCACAACGGAATACGTTCCACCTCCGACGACGACGACGACGACGCAGGCACCAACCCCACCACCAACGACTCAGCCACCTCCTCCAACAACGACAACCACTCCAGCCCCTACGCTGCCACCACCACCACCACCAACTTCGCCACCAACTCCAACGCCGGCTGTCCTGACTACACAATCATCGATTTCATCGTCCTCGTCGTCCTCATCATCATCTTCCTCCTCGTCAGAGGAGAGCTCAGAATCAAGCGGCAGTGTGACGGGTGGCAGTGGAGCATCTGGAGGAGTGGACAACTTCACCACTGGCGTTCCGGATTGCATCAAATTGGGTTGCTATAATGGAGGCACTTGTGTCACCACATCGGAGGGATCCAGGGTGAGTAATGGCAAGCGTTCTCTCTTTCAAAATATATTTTCGTTTTCTTTGTTCCGCACTAAGAGAGTTGGCAACTTTACCGGTTTCCATTTGAAGTTTCTTTTTCCCACCCCACTAGGGTTCCATTCACTGTTTTCCACTTGAATGGTAGCTGAGCAAGTGATAATGTTCTGGGTTGGAGCCCCCCCCCCCCCCCACCCACCCAACTGAATATGATGAAGGGTGGTAGGAAACACACACACTGGCTCAGATTAAATCGACGATGATAAAAGGTAAACCGCCGCTCATACGTGTAAAGAAAGCACAAAAGCAGTCAGCTAATAATTAACGCTAAATGGGTGAGATACAGTACACCCATACTATGCACACATGCCGCTTGTAGATGTCAAAACGTTCTCATTTTCGTGTCGGCAGTTAGAGCGGGTAATTGAAAATGTATGTCGAATATGGTTGGGTGATTCAGTTTTATTTCTGGTTTTAAGTTCCAACCTCTTGACAGTGGCTTTCACATTATGAGAAGAGTATATAAGTCGAGCTACTTGTGTCCTTGTGTGCACTTTTTCAGCTCAAGTTGTCGAAGGTGAGTGATTGAGGGGCAGAAGCTGGGTTGAAATGAGTGAATTTCGAGTGCATTGTCCGAATTATTTAACGAAATGTTGTTTTTTGAACAAAAACTGAGTAAGAAAAATTGTATTTTCTCAAAAAATATTTCAAGTGGATGGGTAAAGTAGACGAAAAGCTTTTGCGACGATCCAGAGGAAATTTAAATACCATCAGTAGTGTTGGGCGGATAATTCCAAGATTTGTAAGTCCGAATGAAGAGTGACTGGCAAAAATATTTACACATTGCATTGCTCGCACTTTTACCAACTTTTGAAGCTGGAGAACCTTTGAAATAAGAAGAAAATTGTTTATTAACTTTTTTCAGTAGCATTACTTAATAGGTTATGTTTCCCCCTTTTGCCGCAATAACTTCTGCAAGGAGTCTGGGCATTGAGTCTATTAAAGTTTGAACTTGCTCTACTGGAATGGTAGCCAAGCCTTTATAAAATCCTTCCAAGTCTGATCTGCAGTTCTGCCAATGTTTTCAGGGATTTTAGATTTTACTGTGTGCCAAAGATTTACAATAACATTAAGGTCAGGACTATGCGCGGCACATTTTGAAACTTCTTGACCCACTTCTGTCAAATATGTACGTTCTTATGTTCCAGGCTGTGTGTATCGGCGCATTGCCATGCTGAAGAATAAAATCACTTCCGATACATCTTGAACCAGCAACCAGTGCAACATCGTTTAAAGTGTTCAAAAAATGTGACTGTTTCATGTTATCGGAGCACCTTACATGCGGACCCACTCCACTATTTGATATGCAACCCCATACCCCCTTTGAAATGTCGTGTGGGTTGAGTGACGGGTTGTTTGGTCTTCATTTTAGGGTTGAAATAATAAAACTTACGCCCATAGGTACCGTCCAAGGAACAAGCTGTTTCATCCGTCCAAAGAATTCTCCTCCAAAACTCTGGTGGTTTGTTGTTATGGTCCCTTGCAAACTGTAGCCTAGATTGCTTGTTTTTTGGTGTTATATGCGGCTTTTTCTGGATAACGTTGGCATTTATTCCGTTTTATTTTAATCTTCGTCGCAATGTTCTCTCACTTATAATATTATTTTTGCGATCTTTGTTTATGTCCATAAGTACACTTTTAACACTTTCACGTGGGTTACTTTTGAAGGAGCTAACATTTTTGTATCTTCCCTTTTTGATGTTACCCTTTTTCTGCCTCTACCAATTTTATTTTTTACACTTCCACATTCGTTAAACTTAGCATTTATATTATAAATTGTTTCCCGGCTGCCACCATATTTTTTAGAGAGTTCCACTGCCGAAACACCCCCTGGGAAAGGGAAAGCTGAAAAGTTTTTGCCATCTCTTACAACTTTTCTCTAGTATAGACCCAGCCAAACTGATCGCAAGAAATTTATAACCATAGGTTGGTTAAAGTGAGAGCAATGCAATGTGTGCCAGTGACTGTATTTTAATTTTTAAATATGGCGCAACCACTTGTATACTCAATTTTAGATCTCAAGCTTAAAACCCATAAGAGAAAAGCAGCCTCCTTGAATTCGTAGGCTGTTCTTACTTAGACTCATTTAAGGAAATATTATTTGCTCGGTTTAAATACGAGGTTTAAACGCTTTTAAACCAAGAAAATAAACCTGATTAAAACATACGCTTTTAAACCCGAAAAATTTAAACCTGCCTACGTAATATTCACTCGGTTTACCTTGTTTAAGTTTTTGGTTTATTTTAAGAACTAAAAACTATTTTAAACCTCGCGGGCAAAGTGTGCCTGTTATTATGAAGGTATTAGAATATTCTGAAGTGTTGCAATTAATTTTTAGTTGTGGTTTTCATTTATTTTTCAGGAACAGTTTGTAAAATTTATAAAATGCCTACACGAGAGGCAAAAAAATAAAACGATTTTTTCTGGAGCCGAAAGTATTCACGGAAATCGACGTCGTCGAAATCGTCGACTTTAGCACGTCTGCCAAAATATGCGGTAAGGGCGTCGAACCGCACGTTCCACCTGACGCACGTCTTCCTCTTTTGATGAAGACATCATCGTTTCTTCAACTTTCATAAAAACTACATTTCCGGTAGTCGGAGTGCGGTTTAAACTCGAAGTGGTTTATCTACTAAAAGGTTTTAAAAAGGTTTAAATCGAGTGAATAATACCGAATTCAAAATTTATATGGTTTAAATAAAATAAAATAAGCCTCGGTCTAAATTAAACCACTTTTTAAACCGAGTGAATAATACGGCCATTAGGGTTGTAGTTCCTTTAGTTTCTGCATCAGGCCTTCAAATTTGTAAAAGTCGAGGTCCCCCTCTCGTTTTCTATTTTTTTCAACTCACGCAAGCTCACATTTAATGATGCAGTCGTTCTATATAACTATTTGAAATCACTGCTAAATTGCAGTTTCTGTAATTTTTCTCGAGAATAGTCCAAACGCACTTTTCAAAAGCGAGCATTTTAGCTTGAAAAAGGCTGATGCATTTTCCCATTAATTCCTAGTGTTAAGTTCCTGACGCAAACTCTCCTGAGCCGTTTTTTCACCCGTTCTGTGTGGGAATAGTCTGATTGCATCGGATTCATCGCTATTGCTGAGCTTCTTTATGAAACTTCTTTTAAATTTGAATTGCATAATGCTGTTTGCTGTCATCCCTGGGTATAGCCAATGGTTAAAGTTTTTGGAGTAGTCTATCATACTCTTTGGAACCAATTTGTGTCTTTCATCTAAATCTTTTACCATCAAAAGGATTGTTTTTCTGGCTTAGAACTCATGAGGCTGTAGAGGAGTCAAACCCAAAAGTATACCTCGATGGTTTCAATTAGGCACATACGCATTCCTTCTGGTTCGCTTGCAGCTCCGTATATTTTCATAAGTCTGACAATAGCAATGCACATTCTTCGCTGGATGCTAAGGCTGCATTCTCACAACTTTCCCGCTAGATTCCTGCATTTCGTTAGTGCACATTGGCTCCCCTACATTTATTTTCACCAGACGAGCTTACTGTCTTTGTGTAACCTGAGCTACTTTGCTTCGATGGCTGGTTGTCTAGTTATCCATTTAGGTAAGGTTAGGTTAGTGGGCTGGATGGAAATACTCCGTGCCAGACTCAGGTCAATACTGACAATACATTGGGAAAGTTTGGATACATAGCTTGTGTAAAACGTTAACTAGATTTGTCTGGACTAGAAAAGATGAGTTGTTGTAAGCTTGTGGTTTATTTTTGAATTTTGACACTTCAAACTGTCAACTGAGTATACAGGCATGATTTTCTTAACTAGATTTGTCGGCTACCCCTCCATAAACGTCAATTTGCAAAAACTTAAATACATCTAGTCAGTCAGCTGTCAAACTTACTAAACGAACGTCCCAATTTAATCAGCTCTAATGGTCTGAGCTAATTTACTTAAAACATTCTCATTATGTGCAAAGTGCAAGCCAATTGTATAAATAAATTGAAAACAAACTCCACCAATGCACTTAGGCCAATTGAATCAAATATCACTCAATCGAAGCCACAAGCTTCCAGATTACACAATAAGCCAGTCATTCGCTTGCACTTTTCACCTGATAGTTAACCCTGCTCAAACAATCCGCCCGACTTTCATGCAATTAGCTATTTGGTATTTGTAATCGCCTTGTTATTATTTCCCATATATTGACACACAAAGTGCAAACGGTCTGTGCAATTTATTCCCTTCGTGCGCGTGTATTTGTGCATCAAAAATAACAACAGAGTTGCAAAATCTCGCAAACAAACAAATGCGCCCGCTTCAGCCCCAAGCGACACAGATCGACAACAGCGATGGTGTTGTTCGCCCAACCGAACAGGAATAAAGTTTGCACAATAATAACCCGGATTGTTTTCACGTTCGCCATACGACGCACTCAATCCCTGTAACCTGTGTGTGTGTGTGTAAACAATCCCAACAACTGAAGCTTTGTAATGTTATTGCTCAATGTATAATTTGGACGCGCTCGGTTCATTTCAAAATCGCTGCCAATGACAAAATATTGATTTTCCCTGGCACAGAACTGTTCACCAAGGATCTGAGAGGAGAACCTTTCAACTATTAGTGGCGTTCTTTGGTAAGCTGCCAGTTCGGGGAACCAACTTCTCATATATCCTCATTAAAGCCAAAGGGATCATGTGTGGGGACCTCGTCTCGTATCATCAGCACCATCATCATCATCATCAGGCTTTCTAGGCCCCATCACCATCGTCGAAGTTACACATTCACAACTTGATTTCGAGCAAAGCTAATTTGCATGCAGCGGGACTCTCAACCAGGGTTTAATACGTTCCTCTGTGAGTGCTTCTGCAGGCGATGCTCTTAGTATATGCGCACCCACTCTATTGCCCCTCAACCCGACGCCACAACCACTAGCATTGCGAATATATTTCATGTGATAACATTTACTTTTCCATCAAAGTTGAGGCAAAAGTTTGTGTTTGTTTTTGCCCCGACTATTTTACGCTTTGTTGGTGCATGTGTGTATGCGCCGCGCCGTGCGGAAATATGATCACGTGACGGTTATTAAACACTGTAACACAGGAAGCACTAATTAAAGTCTGGCGCTAATTTAACTCCTCTTGTTGTAAGTTTTTTTTTCTTCGGCGCATGTGTGGGTGTTTGCTTTGTGTCCTTGCTATACTCGCTGATGCATCATAAATCTTTAGTCGTCCCAGACCTGAGTATATACGGATGAAAAAGGAGACTGTCTCATTTATTAAGGGAGCTGCTTTAAAACTACGGTCTTTGATGAAATTTGTATGAATAATGGGTCCTTGTGAAAGGATTATGGTTTGCAGGAATCAGTTGTGAGCAACGCAAGAGGAGGATTTTGATTTCGACTGATGCCAATAAATATTGTTGCACCATACAGTCCTACAAAACTGCATACAGTCGCCTGTCCTTTCAATCAAATTAAATCTTCAGCATTGCCAGTCAAAAATAAAAATGTTTGTACTCAGTTCTAGAAATAAAAAAGTAAATTTAAAAATTCAAAAGACTAAAAGGTGTTAAAAAGACACACCCAAGCATAGCTAATTGACAATCGCAGGTTAAACCTTTTTCAGTTCTCTTTTACAGTCAGTGGGTTTTTTTTAAATTAACTTTTTTATTTTTCGGGAAAAATACGATTTAAATGACACCTCACTCTTCAAAACCGGTCAAGCCATTAAGGCTACAGGATGTCACAACGAAATGGAGATTCAAACACGAAAATAAACATTCCTTTCCTTCTGTGCCAGACGGGTAATTTAACAGCTTTCGAAAGCGTTGGTCTGTGATTGGTTTCGCTGTCAACGACTGTCAGCGCATTCAATGTGGTCTGTATTCTGAGTCAAACTAGTGCAGCTTAAGGAAAAGCGATTGTTTATTTAGTTACTTTTTGCAATCCGTGACAGCTTTTGTTAGATATAAAATTCACTGACTGACTTTCCTTCCGCTTCCCAAATTAGATTTCCACTCTTTGAACTGTCACAACTGTTAATGCTGTCATCCATTAAGGTAACACCGGCGGTTCTGATATTTCTCTTCTATTTGTTGCTGTTGGAGGCCACACGTGCAAAGACATACGCGACGGTGATAATACGTAAAGCTGCCCCAGATTTCCAAAAGCAGCTAAATAAACAATCAATGTTGCTTTGCTTACAGTGGTTAAACTTGGAACGTAAACCGAGTGCAGTGGTCGGCTGTCAGCGTGTCAAAAATGAATTAGCAATGCAAATAATTGAACTGTGAAAATAAACGAATATTTTTAAAACAAAACGAATATAAAACTGTGACAAATTTAAATGACGATGGAAAGATATTTTTTGCACGAATCTTCTTTTATTTAGCCACATATCATAATAAAATGTAAGGGTTGCCATTGGCAATTGTATATGAATATACTTTACGTTAAAAATACTGGCTAAAATTCAAAACGTCGAAAAAAATGCGCAAAACGATCATGATGCATTCAAATGATGCTTTCAAACTGCTTTATATTCATGATGCTTTTTAATCACCCTTATTGCGGAGATCAACTATCAACCGATTGACGGTTGATAGAATTTATCAATTGAATTAAAAATCGGTATTGTAAAAATGATAAAATATTGTGCTATTGTGAATACCTTCAAAATATTTCTATTACTGTGAATGGGGATGTGCGTCTGACAGATGGTTATTTTTTTTTTGAGGAACCTACAGCGGAAAACATCAGAAATCTATAAAATCAATTAAATTAAAAACAAACTTGTGTTGACAAAAAAAAGGTCCACGTAAAAGGAAAATAATTCAAAAGAAATAATACAAAACGACTTCAACTAAACTTTTTTTTGATGAAGACGAAGAGTTGGATAATCCTGCTATCGTAGAAATGGCAAGAATGCGAAGAAGTTTGAGGGATGCATCCAATCCTATCGAAGGATGCATTTTTTTATCTTTTCCAAGAAATTGAGGACAAATTGAAGCTAAGATTCTGTGGACATGGAAACTACCAGTTGAGTTTGGGAAATGTTTGTTGTTTAATTCTTATCGAGAGACCTTTGGAAATAAAGAAATTAAAAATGGCATCACTTATTTAAGTCGAAACTCACATTTATTAGTTATTTCTGTAATCAGCACGAACTCATCAACTGCAAATTTACGATTGAAAGAAAAATTGACAGCCGACAAGAAAATTAATGAAAATTGTTGGTCGCAATACCGATTTTTTCCATTCACAATAGATTATTAAACAAAAAACAACGGATCAACAATATTGACAATTGACACTCACAATACCATTTAATAAAATATATGGATAAATGTCAATTTGTTAATTCATAGTTATTCTTCGCAATAAGAGTGAACAATTGAACATTTGATGTTTTTGGAATGACATTTGATAAATTCCTTGAATATAAACAACACGCATCAATTAATTTAAACAGAAAAAAGTGTCCACGAAATTAATAACAACGACAGTTTTAAACAATTCAACTTCACGTTGGTTCCAACATTAGCGGTAGCTCTCATGGTTAAGAGCGGAATTAATTGGAAACTCGCACTTTTTTCAGATTTCTATTTACATCTGACGTTTCTATTTCGATGCAGAGAGTTTTGGAAAATTAAATAAAGATTCTTTAAGTTTTTATTAATCCGAAATGTAATTGGAATATACGCCAAAGTGATATTACATCATATTTCCAAAAAAAAAAACAAATGACAAACAACTAATTCGCAATAAATATACGAAAATTGTGCAATTTATGGGAGAATGAAAAACAAACTTTTTATTTATTAAACTAGCACAATTTCGAGAGGACATCTGTTGTAAACAATGACGCAAAAATTTGAATTGCAACCGTTTTACTTGACAATTCAACTGACGCCCAATAGGTGGCTCTAGCATTCAATAGAGAAATCCAAGATGGTTGTCATTTTGTTTCGCTTATATTTCGCATGGAACCACGAGCGCTAGTTATGTTGGCGTCATTTTCTGGGCAGAGATTTTATGAAACTGACATTTCACTAGCAGTCCATTTATAGTATGTCAATGTTTGGCAATATATCTAAGCATATATTTATTATGAAGAAAAAAATATTTTACCGGAGAGCTGACATTTGCATCGTTACTATTCATTATGCGTTGTTTGCTTAAATTTGCGCAGTTGATTCATTCACAATGTCTTTTGAAATCGTTCGAGTTGCATCACTGTGACCTGTTTATGTTTTAGAACACTTGACGGTGCAGTACCGCGTTCTGGAATTCAGCCACTCACCTAATCAAAATGATTTTCTTACAAAAAAGCAGAACTTGGCTCGGAGCGGCAGTAGGGCAACTCATTTAAAAGATAGACGAATTTCAAGTTTTTTAAAAGAGCTCAAGGGCCATTGACGGTCTTTCACAGCCCATGCACTTTTTTTGCAAACTTTACAATATCAGTTTACAGGAGTTTCTCATTGGCAAATGTTTGACAAGTTTTAATCATTAGTCGCTTTTTTTCTTTTTTCGTTCGCCTGTTGCTTCCTTTTCGTCGAAATTTGAAGTGGCTGGAAAATAATAATAAAAAAAATGTCACCAGTGCAATATCTGTACCTAAATATATTTCTGCATAATGAAAAGAACGACTCTTCAATTCTTAACTTGAGCAGTGAGTTGCCAGCCCTGGAGGCCTATCGTTTGAAGGGCAGTCAAACTCATTTGGGCGCAAAATGTCTCCAAAAAATCTAAGAAGAATTTTATAAGTTTGCCTGTTCAATGAAAATTATAAATTGTAAAACTTCTGTCAGCGTGAAACAAATCTTTTCTTTTTAAATTGTTGTTTGGCACTTTCATGAAGACTCGAAGACTCCGATCACTACAGTTGTTGCTCTAGCGAGGTATCCGTTGGAACGGAAAACTCTCCGCAACGCATACTCCGTCGGAGGCTCAAATTACTTTCGAGTTATCCGCTTTCGTAAAAGAAAACGCTTCACTACAAATCATAATAAATAAATTCCGCAACCAATTTCTGTCGGATGAGATCGGAACCTAGCTGTCAAAAATTTAACAAAAAATGCACCTCAAACTAATTCGCCGATATGCGTTACAAAATGTCGAAAAAAAATTCCGAAAAGCTTTTCGGAAGAATACCTCAAAGCAAAAATCCTCCGAATCCTATTAAATCGGAGAATTTTCCATTCCGACGGATACCTCGCTGTCCTTAGAGCAGAATAGCGAATAGAGTTGTAAACATCAGCCCTCCATCTCAAATCAATCGCGCAATTGTACATCCATCCAAATCCATATGAACACCAAGGATAAAACCGTTGCAATACACTTTCTATATCACTTCATGTCGTCCTTGCATCAGCTATTCATGGTATAACTCCCATTTTAATAAACGAAACAACGACCACTTTCTCGAAATGTGTATAACATCAAGCTGTTCTCCTCTCCTTATTGATACATATTTTTGGCCGAAATTACATTTCCTACCGCTTTTATCTGTTTTTACTGTCATTTTGTATGTGTGCGTGTTATTTTTTTTCATTTTAGTGTGTTTGCCGTTTCGATCGTCAAGGAGCACTATGCGAGAGTTCTATTGTCATAAAGAATGCGGCATTCTCTGGGGACTCGTACGTAAGTCATCGCATCCACAAGGACATTCCGACACACGATAGCCTCGATTCGGTGCTGCCAATGCATGTGCAACTCAAAGTGCGAACACGTGCAACAAATGGTCTCATTATGTTGGCCGCAGCACAGGGCACAAAAGGCGGCCACTATATGGCCCTCTTCCTCCAGAAGGGATTGTTGCAATTCCAATTCTCGTGTGGCTTACAAACGATGCTGTTAAGTGAACTCGAAACACCCGTAAACACTGGCAATGAAATCACAATTAGAGCTGAGTAAGTATTTGCTATATTGTTATGCGAGTGCGGTGGTTTCAGAGTTTCAGAGTTTGAGTGTTTCGGTTTGGTTTGGTTTTTCCGATGGGGCAACAAGAAAATTGTGCTTGCCATTACATAAGTTGGCAATAAATCATGGGGTCGAGGAACCAACCCTACCACAAGGAATGTGAACGGGGGGAAAGTCTCGTAAAGGTATACAGGCTTGGAAACGAAAAATATGTCAATCGAATTTACGTTTTTTATATTATTTTGGGTCGTGTTTTTAACGGTCCGGTCATTTGAGGTAGGGTGAAGGTGCGGCCATATTGAAGCCCATTAAATTGAGGGGCGGTCCCTTGGTTAGCACTCTGATTGCAGCGCGTACAGCAATTTGGAATACAAAATGCCGACGACCGGCCGGCGGTGGCCTTTACTATTTATCGCTCGTTAGATTTCCATTGATGCTCGTTTGAGAGGAAAATTAGTGAGAGTCAATAATGTTCGTACAGGCACGAGGACCAGGCGAGGGCTGCTCCACTTTCAGCAGTAATACCTACATGGGTTATGGGTTATAAATAGAAGGGAGCTGGTCATTTTGACCTTTTGTTTTCACAGTTGCCTTTACATGGAAAATCGATATTAGGGGGCGAATCAAATAGAGTCGGATTGATGCCCGATTGAATACGAAAGTGTCAACTATTGACAGCGGAATTGTTACGAAATTCTGGAAGTGGATCGTTTTGCCTAAAAATACGTACCATGGAATTTTCAATCGGCACAGTAATTAATGACAGATCTCTTTAACCTTTAGTCGCTTAAATTATTAATGAGCTGCTATTTGCTTTAATGATCCATGAAAGTGGCAAGCATTAATGCCAATTCGAGTTGATATGATAATGTTCTGTCACAGCAGTTAATAAATGTGATTTGTGTTTCCAAATAACAGGAGGGAGTTGTAGTATTGAATAAATAATTGATCCTTCCATCGACTGGGCTGGGAGAGCAACGATAAAATTATTATTGACAGTAAACGTTGATATCGACGGTTACGAGGTTGAAAATTAACTAAGATTAATGGGGACTGTGTACAGAAGTACTCCAGTGATGTCTGTTTTAAGTGACATTCGCGAGGTTTTCTCCATCATCTTGAAATGCTGCACGCTTAAAGTTAACTATCGAATAAGAAAAGGTTATTATGCAACTTGTTTGTTTATAACAACTAAAAATTATGAGGCACATCATTAAGCATGAATTTAAACGACTACCGGAAATTTTAGTTTTCCATTCTTATTGATTCCATACCCAAAGTGCAATCTTCTTCAATGACAGCACACAAATAATGCAAACTTCAACAAATTCGCTGTCTATACGCACCATTGACATATACTATATATGGACGATGGACTGCTACTGAAATGTCAGTAAGGGTATTGACTTAAGGTCTGTTCCTTTACTTTTAAATCTTACGAATTTTTACGAATTCTTACGCATTTTACTCAATTCGTAAAAGAGAGCGGCTTCGAGAGAGCAAGATATTTCCCCTCTTACTAGTTTTTACTCAACAAATTTCTTTGCGTAAGAATTGAAACAACTGTCAGTCGCCTGAAAATTGACAGTTGATTTGATTGGCATTTATGAACTATCTGTCACTTTTCACAGGTTACTACAAAAGCTTTTCTTAACGTTTTGCGTAAGTTTCCCTCTCTGAGAGAGAATTCATTCCCTCCACTGTCATTTTGACAGTCTTTTCCATTTTTTCCATTTTTACTACAAAAGTAAAAAACAGATTTATGCAGCTCGTAAATTTACAAGTTTCTGCGGCGCTTTATGTGAACACCCCTCGGAAATGTTATTGCGTATTTCGCGTAAATCGACTGTCAAGTCTCTTGTCAAACTCAGTTGTTCTTAGACTTCTTAAGATTATCGAGTGAAAAGAAACAAGAATTGAATTTTTTAAGAAATTGGCAAATACATATTTCCGTCAAGTGTGCTTTTATAATAATCGATTGACATAATTTTATTGATTTCCAGGCCATAAACAACAAAACGTAAAACAATTCCAACGACCGCTTGTCCCAGTTTGACATTTTGACGATTTCCGAGTCAAATTGATCGCGGAAAATTTAAAACTTAACTATTCTCCATACAAAATCTGACAGTTCATTTACGAGGTGGTAAATTTCTGCAGTTTACGCACTTTATGAGGGTTTTACGTGTTTAAGTGAATACCCTTAGTATCATACAAACGTTGCGAGGAAAAATTAAGCAAACATAAGCACAAGCCCTTGTGGTTCAGTGCGGCCAAAGTATGAAACCTCAGCGCGCCATTGCTATTTTTTTTGCATAGAACACAGTGACATCCATTGTAGAAACATTGCAACTGCGCAAAATAATGATTTATACAAATTATTTCCAACTTTCTACATAGCATTCAGTACTTAAACAAAATACAATTCGCACGAATTGCTCGATGACATTTGAGAGTTCCCGGTTCTCTCCACCGTGAACCAAAAGAACTAGTGCCTATGTTTGCTTCAACGAAAAACTGGCTGCTAGCAGTCGGGCGGTTTAGACTATCTACCCCAAAAAAGTATAAAAAGACACATTCAGAGTTAAACTGCTGTCTTTCCCATAATTCAATAAGCAATCAAAGTATCACAACAAATTAACACAATTGAATAAAATATCCTAAAAACAACCAAACCAATGAAACGCATAAATTTTGACACAATCTGTGCTAAATTACACCCATTCATGTAATAAATTTTATTTTAATCATCGTAGAAAATCAAACTTCATCAATCATTTCACCACTGAATGCACCCACTCGCATGATGCAATTTATAGCGCTTAACAAAACAATTTACTCGCATTCTATGTTGCTCTTTGACTCCGTTTTACAGATTGGACTTTAGCCGCAATTACACCCACTGTAATGCCTCACTGCTGGTCAATGACACATTGGCCATGTCCGGCGATCAGCCAACATGGCTTAAATTACTGCCACCAAGAATGCACACACCCGATGTTATTCTAAACACATGGCTGCATTTGGGCGGAGCTCCGCAAGCTCCAATCGGTCTTATAATCGAACTGCCACCAGCACAAAGTGGTACAGGATTCACAGGATGTTTACACTCGTTGCGCATCAATGGAGACATTCGTGAGATATTCGGGTAAGTAAGCAACAAAAGGCCGTATAATGAATTTTATTGGATTTTTTAGGTATAGGTATATTTGTGTCCTTTTTGTATGTCCTGAGGATAAGTTGAATTTATCTGTGGTGTGGTAGAATTGAAAATTTAAATTCGAATTATCTCAGATAGCTGATTGAAAGTGATAGGAATAAAAATCTTTACGATTATTGATGAGATTTAGTTTATTTTGTGACACTGCTACCTTCAGTGTTGCCAATGTCGGAAGGGAAAATTCTTCGCAACGCATACTCCGTCGGAGGCTCAAATTACATTCGAGGTATCCGCCTTCGGAAAAGAAAACGCTTCACTACAAATCGAAAATAAATTCCGCAACCAATTTCTGTCGGAGGATATTGAAGCCTAGTTGTCAAAAATTTGACAAAAAAAATCCAATTCAACGCAATTCGCACATATCCGTCACAAAATATCGGAAAAATGTTAGGAATATCTGTTTGGAAGAATACCTCGAAGCAAAAATCCTCGGAATCGTATAAAATCGTATAGGGCAGAATAAGTCATACAATGAGTGCGTTCAACGTGTTGCTACTTCTCCGACACTTGCTCTAGTGTATGACCGTATCAACGCGTGAATCCACTTGATGCGATTGGCAACAGATTTGGACATTTGATCGTGAAAACAGTTGAGAACCATCAAGTTGGAAGAGGCTCATCAACCATCTAACATGGCACAAATGTCAAAATATTTTTTTTAATTAAAGGAAACCTTCATTTTGTACCGATTTACTGCTATTTTGCACAGAAGTGTTCCCTTACTTTTTCGTAAGTTTAAAAGTGAAGCAACAGAGATAAAGACGTCTCGAATGACGTACACATTTCCCAATCGAAAACACTCCTCAGCAACACTGCTGACGTAATATGCCCAAAGACAGCATTCCAATATAGATTTATGCATTCCCGACAGCACTCGCATTGGAATAGGATAAAAAATAAAACTTTTCAGTCGTAAAATGAAAATAAAAAGACACAAACTAAAAGGATAGTAAATTTCCTTTCGTAATAGATTTTTCAATTCTTACGTTTCTCATCGTAAAACAAGAAGCATATCAACAGGATATACCCCACTTCCTTTTCCTTATATAAAATCCCATTGTTCCCATTGTGTCGGCGCTGTATATCAATTCGAAAACAGGAAACCTATTGAGGACAATGCCAATGGGCTAAAACGCCAACTCAGACAAGTCCTGAGATTACCAAAGTTAATTGGTTTAAAATTGCAACTGAGTTCAGCGTTTTTAATACGTTCTTGGTGCCTCGCCCTCCCCCAAACCGGGGCAACTGTTTTGCCCGTTTTTATGTCCTCTGTCGCAGAATTTTCGTTTTAATTACCCATTAAAATGGCTTCCGGCAGTCCTGTTCTCTGCTGATCTGATGCAACGAGTGACTTTTTTTCCAAACAAGCGAAATAAGTTTTCTCTCCATTCAGCAAACACGACGAGCAGTGGCGGAAATGTATACGTTACAGACAGAAGTCCATCCGCCAAATGTCTATCTAGGATACGAGCTACGGCTACGGTATAGTGTTGATTCGACGCTGCTGGCCCCGGGGGCGAGGGCGAGGACGGAACTCATTCGCAGTTAATATTGACATTTAAATTAGGTATTTTATTAAGAGGAAACGCGGTGCGGTGACGAAGGGCAGACTTAACCGCCTCACACACCGGAAATGGGTGGCAACTTTCCCATGATCAACTTTTTAATTACTTAATTTAACAGCAGGCCAAATGGCATTGATGATGTCGACTGCAAGCGCCACAGATGCATACAGTTGATGCCCTTTGGGTAGGAACTATGAGCCGGCGACGATGAGGATAACCCACCAAAGTGGCCAAACAATAGTGAGGTTGTATTGCGACTAATTATCGTTGAACTTTGTGTATGTGTGTGTTTGTGGTTGCGCTGAGTCCTAGGTGTGTATAACAGTTCTCATTTGGTGGCAGCAAGGGATTGAAGATGGATGGCATGTGATGGATGGAGTTTTAATTCGTTGAGAGAGTTGTTTGAATTTTCGATGCGATGTCGTTGTTTCTTTCAGCTGCACAAGCTCAATTTAATTATTTTCGAATTCGTTTCTTAACTGGACATTCTGAAGCGCACTGCGATGGATTGACAACAAGCGATTTTAATGAGATTTTAAGGATGGCATCGACATTGAGTGCTCTCGATCATTTAGTTGACACTGACTCCCAAGTTTCAGCAGACGCGTATTTGGAAAGTTGGGTTCAGTCGGCGTTCGAGTTTTTTTTTGTCGGTCCCATTTGCTTTTACCAGCTTTTGAGAAGCAGATTTAACAGCTTACTCTACAAGCTGTAAACAGCAACAGTGACCCGTCAAATTTAGCTGAGGGATTGATGAGAAGTCGATCACAACACTCCGCCTTCGATGGGCAACTCGACTTAATAGTTGAAGCCCTTCACAAAATGTGACAGAGTTTCTTATACCCAAAAGAAACCATCGTACACTCTTAAACCATTTACTTCGACTCACTTGGACTGTCTTTGTCAATGGCAGCTAAATTATTCGCCTTTCGTTATGAGCAACACTTTTTTTTTCGAGACCATTAACTTTGCGTTTGAGATTTAATTAAAGGCAACGAACTGAATAAACGTCAATGATGAATAAATGGAGTCAATATGAGGTCGTAAAAAATGAACTAGCGTTTGCAAATGAACCATCCGTTCGTTTCGAAAGTGAGTCAACCCAGTCAACTAGCACAACCTCATTGAATGGCGCCGAGTGTTATCATGGGGAAGTACTTTCTTCCTCATGTTTTATTCACATGATTTCCGAATACTTCACGAGAGATGTGCACGTAAATAAAACAGGGTAATCTATTCAGTTTTTAGTTGTTCAGTTCTTTGCATTAATTCATTCAACGGATAGGTACATATCTATTATTAGACTTAAAGACGTGGGTAACGCAAATAAAGTTTTATATTTTTTCCATAAAAGGATCCGCATGAGTGTTGGTTTTAGTTAAACTTTTAATTTTTTAATGGGTTCAAAGTTAGAGGGCGAGCACTTGTGCGTGAACAAATAAAAGCGGAACAATATTTTCCAACTATATTAAAAAGTTAATAGCTAGTTGTTTGCGGCACAGCGAGTTTTTATGACGTTTGTGCGTTATGTTTTATATAGATACCAATAATTGAAGGGACAATGAACTAGCGAAATTTTAAATGAGTTTATTACGCTTAAAGAATAATAAGATCCGCCATATAAAAACAAATTCTAGTATCAACTATATTTAAATATATATCTACTATCAACTCCTAGACTTTAAAGTTGAAAGCAAAACTAAAAATTGTAACGCTTGATGTTTCTTAAGCTAAGATTAGACTGCACGCCAATTACTCATACGAATGACCAGATTATCTGTCAATGAATAAAAAGATCTGCGTTTTTATGGCAGTATATACGATGCCGTATCCAAAATGCTTACATAAGTAGGTCTGTTCCTTTACTTTTGTAGTAAAAATGGAAAAGACTGTCAAAATGACAGTGGAGGGGTTAAAATCTCTCTCAGACTGGGAAACTTACGCAAAAGTTAAGGAACGCTTTTGTAGTAATCTGTGAAAAATGACAGATGCAAATATTCCATTCAAATGCCAAATAGAACAACAAATTCAAATCAGCTGTCAAGCTGTCAGGCGACTGACAGTTATTTCAATTCTTACGCAAAGAAATTTGTTTAGTAAAAACTAGTAAGAGAGGAAATATCTTGCTCTTTCAAAGCCGCTCTCTTTTATGAATTTTTCGAGTTGAGGAACGACAAATGAGTAAAATGCGTAAGAATTCGTAAAAATTCGTAAGATTTAAAAGTAAAGGAACAGACCTAGTACTGCTGTTCATTGAAGGCATTTGTTTAATTGTGGTAACAGTGCAGAAGTCAAAGACCATCGCAAGTTGCAAGCAAAATAAACAAATGAACACAAAATATATTGAAAACTAACATAACTGCATCGAAAACCGTTGAGCCGATGACACATGACATTCAAATATCTAGTTAAGTAAGTCTGACAGCTGACTGACTTGATGTATATCTGAGTTTTGATTGCCCTAAGTCAGTTACATGGGCAGCTGTTTCAGTTGACGTTTATGGAGGGTTAGCAGACGAATCTTAGGTCTGTTCCCTAACAAAATTGAATTCGAACACATTAGTAAAATTTAGTCAAACTTGGTCCCTTTACGCAAAAGTTGGGCAGAAGAGAGCCACAAAGAGAGAACAAAACATTTCCCCCTTCATAAAAAACCTGCAAATAATAGCCCAACAAATTTCTTTGGGCTTGTTTGTTATAACTGACTTTAGCTGTCAAATCTCTCAAAAGTCAATTTGAATTGGTAGTTTATTTCGGTTTGCTTTGTTAAGTGCTAAAATTTTTTATTGAAAATGGATAAATCCGCAAAAAAAAAATATTATACTGAATCCAAATGTTTTTCAACGTCTGCAAACTGGTAACTTTTTTAAACCCACTGACGTTTATTTTTCAATTTCTCGCATATGTTTTCAACAAACGTCATGCCAAACTTTCGTTCCTGTACTTTTTGGTTATATTCTCTTTTTCTGAGAGAATATATCCCCACTCCTTAATATCTGACATTTTGCCCAAAAAGTAAGGGAAGCTATTTTGAAGAAATTCGTGACTGAGTCTTAAGTTGACAGTTGGCTGACGTAGAAAAAGTGACGTTTCCGACCAACCAAATTTATTCAGGTTACATCTAATATAGAGACCAATCTAGTCGACTTAAGACAACTAAGTTTTTGAATGTGCCCAATGAAATTTTGGTTTATCAAAACTGACAGCAAAGCCGTCATCATTACTAAGTACTAAGTTGACATTTCGTATATGTGGTTGACGTAGGAAAAGTGGGTTTACCAGTAGTGTTTTCACGTTAAAGGTACATCTTGTCCAGACTAATCTAGTCGTTTTAAGATAACTAGGTTTTTGAATATACACAACAGCTCCGGCGACACTTGCGCAGTGAGACTAAGAGAGACAGCACTGTTGATATCGTCCCCAAACCACCACAGCCCGTGGTGAGGAATTGCTCTATCAAAACAGTAGCTTTTTAAGAACGTCTCTCGCTTGATTATATAAAACTCTAATGGAGTTATTTTCCACTGCGCTACCTCTCGCGAACGTCTGACAAACATCCGAGAGTAAAACTGTCTTGAAAAAGCTTCTCAATTAGCCGTTTGGACTCGGCGTAAAATTGTAGATCCCTTCTATTCGTCCCAAAAATTGAAAACCCACACAAAACGAATGATTGTGAGAAGCTAGGCCTTGGGTCCCACAGACCTGTCGAGCCAAAATATTTAATTTTTTTCCTATTGGAGTTCAAAATAAATGCACAAAATGCGACGTCGATATTTAAAACGTCGCCGTTCAAAATCAAAACAACGCAGTTCGTTTCACTTCTTCCCATACCAAACCAAAGCAGTGTCCAAACGAATCGGCCTAACTTTGTGACAGGTGCACTTAGCAGAAAATGATAAAGGCCACATTGCGGGCTGGCTTACTCATATTTTTATTTATAAAGGTCCACTCTCAGTTGGCTCTCTGTTAGTTTTCCCCCATTCAAACAAAAACTCTTTACCGCCAGTTCAACTAGCTTTAGCTCTCCATCCGACATGATTAAGAGCCTTCCTTTTGTCACATTTGCCATGTCCATTCAGTACTGCAAAAGAGAAGAAAGGACAAGAAATCCTTTTATCTATCTAACGCTAACCGATTTGTAACCTACTTTTTGTTCACTTCACTCACCCTCTTCTCCAAACAGCGACGCTCTAGATGGCTTTGGAATTACCGAATGTGGGTCACTGGCCTGTCTGTCCAGCCCATGTCGCAATGGGGCTGCCTGCATTAAAATCGAATCCAATGAAATCGACGAGAACGGAGAGAAAGCCGAAAAGTGGAAATGCAAATGTCCCACCGGATATATGGGACCCACCTGCGAGATATCCGTATGCGAGGATAACCCCTGCCAGTATGGCGGCACCTGTGTCCAATTCCCCGGCAGCGGCTATCTATGCTTGTGTCCGTTGGGTAAACACGGACACTACTGCGAGCACAGTAAGTAACACCACATTAAATAGAAACACTAAGCATTCAAAACAAACAGAGACAAGAAAACATTTTGGTCAGTCATTGCAGTGGGGAACTCAATTCAATATACACTCTTTCATTCCACCCGCACGGACATTTTAATGGTATTGGTTGCGAGTTGATGTTATTATTGTTGTACTTGTACTCTCATCAAGTAGATAAGTCATAAGTGGTGTGAAATTTGTTCGCCTGACCTGATGTTTAACGCTGTGTTTCTCTTTTCCCTTTTTTTTCCCTTGCACCACACACACTCTTGCATCCTGCTACATTCAAGCTATTTCAGATTTGGAAGTGGCCCTACCATCGTTCTCTGGCAGTGTGAATGGCCTGTCGTCGTTTGTGGCCTACACAGTGCCCATTCCGTTGGAGTATTCGATCGAGCTGAGCTTCAAGATTCTGCCGCAGACAATGTCGCAGATTTCCCTGCTGGCATTCCTTGGCCAATCGGGATATCATGACGAGAAGAGTGACCATCTGGCGATTAGCTTCATTCAGGGATACATCATGCTCACGTGGAATTTGGGCGGAGGCCCTCGACGTATTTTCACACAGAAGCCAATTGATTTCCGGTTAGATGCTCCTAGGGTTCCCTACGAGATAAAGGTCGGTCGGACTGGGCGCCAGGCTTGGCTGTCGGTCGATGGAAAGTTCAACATTACCGGACGTTCTCCGGGCAGTGTCACCCGCATGGATGTGGTACCGATTCTGTACTTGGGCGGCCACGAGATCTCCAACTTTAATACGCTGCCGCATGATCTCCCACTGCATTCTGGCTTCCAGGGCTGTATATACGATGTTCATCTGAAGGCCGGCCAAGTGACGGTGCCCCTGCAGGAGACCAGAGGTGTAAGAGGACGGGGTGTTGGACAATGTGGTACTCGCGAGTGCCACAGACACGCTTGTCAACATGATGGAGCCTGCCTACAGCATGGAGCGACATTTACGTACGAAATGCTATCTCCTCCTAAAAATTTGGAAGACATTTGTTTTTGTTTTTTGCAGGTGCATTTGCCAGGAGGGCTGGTATGGACCACTATGCGCACAAGCATCAAACCCCTGTGATTCATTCAACAACAAATGCGATGAGGATTCGACGTGCGTTCCCCTGGTGAATGGCTACGAATGTGACTGCCCTGTGGGAAGGACTGGCAAAAACTGCGATGAAGGTAAGCGTGGACTGAGATTATTTGCTCGTACTTAGGTCGTCCTTTTCAGATATTCACTCGCTAAGCGACGTCTCCCTGACCGGCCGACGGTCGTACCTAGCAGTCCGGTGGCCGTACCTCAACACAGGATCGGATAAGGGCTCTAAGCGATCACAGATCGTGAGCTACCGCAATTTCACCAAGAAAGTAATGCCCCCGAAGCCGATCTCCTCGCCCAGCCAACACTTTGTGATGAAACTGCTGAACGAGGTGGAGAAACAGAGGAGTTTCTCACCAGTTCCACTCATGGGTTCGAAGAGCTTCGAGGAACACCACCGGGTGCAGTTCTTCTTCATCGAATTCCAGTTGCGGCCACTCTCGGAGAGAGGACTCCTTCTGTACTTCGGCACACTGAACAACAACCAGGACAAGAAAATAGGCTTCGTCAGTCTCTCACTGCAGGGAGGTGTTGTAGAGTTCCGCATCTCAGGTCCGAGTAATCACGTGACGGTAGTGAGAAGCGTTCGCATGTTGGCGATCGGTGAATGGCACAAGATCAAGATGGCACAAAGAGGCAGATGGCTGACTCTGTGGGTTGAAGGAAGCGCCTCCTCAGCACTGGCCCCATCGGCGGAGGTACTCGTGGAGCCAGACTCGCTACTTTACATCGGTGGCCTGAAAGATCTCTCGAAACTCCCCCACAACGCGATTTCCGGATTCCCAATTCCTTTCAGGGGATGTGTGCGGGGCCTAGTGGTCAGTGGGACGAGGATTGTCTTGAATGAAACCAACATTCTAGGTAAGATATCATAAAGCACTTCGTCGAAGATGCTAAGCTTTTCTTTTTGCAGAATCCCGAAATATAAGAGACTGTGATGGCACCGCCTGCGGTGGTGACTCGTGCGAAGCCGGCGGCCACTGCTGGCTGGATGAGAAACTCCAGCCGCACTGCATATGTCCGGAGTATGCCAAAGGCGAGCGCTGCGAATACTCGGAGACCTGCAAGTTGATACCTTGTAAGAACAACGGCAGGTGCTTGCGGAGCGGAAGGTGCAGTTGTCCCAATGGTTGGGGCGGCTTCTACTGTGAAATCGGTAAGTGGTAACACATTTCCAAACTCGTCACGACTTTCAATTCGCACTAGCGACTAATTCAATTATTTCACTTGTCGAATCAAAACAACACATTTATGCTAATCGGTTGAATTTCTCTTCGCAGCGATGAGCAAACCAACGACGCCCAGCTTCCGCGGCAATAGCTACTTGATACTCCCGCCGCCAAGAATTCCAATGAAAGACAAACGAAAGGGCCCATCGATGTACATGCGTCCCCGCGAGGCTTTCCAAATCACTTTGAACTTCTCAACAATCGATCCCGACGGTCTGATCATGTGGAGCGAACGAGAACGCGCCACAAAGTTCCTGGGTCTCGGTCTGGAAGATGGCCACATGAAAATCGCCAGCAATCTGTTGGGCAGCAGTAACGACACGATTGAAGCACCATCAGGTGGATTCATGGCCGATGGCGGATGGCACATTGCAAAGATCATATTGGATCGAAGCAGATTCGAGTTGAATGTGGACGGCGAAGTGATATTCTCGGAAAAGCTGTCCTCCTCAAAAACACAGCCAATGACATTTAGACGGGGCAAAGAGCCCTCAATCACTTATGAAGATTCATTTTATTTGGGTAAGTGAAATAGTGGTTGCAGGTACTTACCGATTTAACTAGATTCTATCACGAAACTTGAATAAATGACAATAAAGTACATGCGACAACACAAACGCACATTCAGCAGGGTTCAACAAACAAAGCAGCTAGCAAATGAGATGTAGGTTGACACGAAATTTCACAACAAAAACGGGAAGAAAAATGTTAGTTTGGGACAATAACCACTTGCGGTTTGTTGCTGCTTGTTGTCTGTGCAAGATGACGCGGAAAACGAACTTTGAAAACTTTCGCACAGCTGACGGTCGGTTGATTTGATGGTGGAATGAAATGTCAAAAGCCAACGTTAAAAAATCGAGAACAGAAAAGTATTACTGTCGCACTCTGTTTAATGGGTTATAGGGTGTGTGAAGGAGTATGCCATGTTTTTTAAGCTACGGCAAACAGGTGGTTGGTTTGTGTCTATGGTAACAGGTAGTTGGCATTACAGTACAGTCGGCGGAAAGTGTACTCAAAAGACACTTTGCTCAAATTATTGGCTAAAATGTCAAAAACTTTCACTGGCTTATCATAATGAGAATGCAAATGACTTGTATGTATTAAGAAAGTACTAGGAACATTGAAAATTCAGCGCTGTTGATTTTATTTCATTTAAAATTTCTTTTTTTGAACTCATTTAGTGAAAATTTCCATTCTTTCGCCAAACAGGAGGATTCCCCAATGGTGAATCGGTAAGCGAACGCACCAAGCAACGTTTCGACCAACCCTTCAAAGGATGTCTACAAGATGTTCAATTTGGTGCGGAACCAAACTCAATAATAACCGACTTCTCACCGTACCAAGGAGAGAACATCGGCTCATGTGACTTACATGGAGATGATCCAGTTGTATAGGAAATTATGTACTTAAGAAATAAAGAACAATTTATTAATTATACCAATATTATTATGAATGAAGAAATCTTAGAATAAACAAACAAAAATTATACTAAAAATTAAACAAAACTAATTTTGTTTTTTGAATAAAAGATAAAAAATGAAGCAAGGAAATAAACGAAAAATATTGTTGGTTTCCGACAAAAACAAAGGATTAAAAAATAAACACAAAACAAAACATAAAAACATGGAAATTTTTGTAAATTTTTTAGAAATATTAGAGACTACTGAAAAACAAAAAATACAAACAACAAAACTAAAAATGAAATAAAAAAAAAATTGATAAAAGGATAACGACGAAATTGAGATGAGTTTTAAACTTAATATTTAGATCCTTTTGAATTACTGTAATCACAAGAAGTTTACATTGAATTATTGACAAGAAAAAAACCTGCAAAAACAAGAAAAAAAAACGTTTACAAGTTAAAAGGAAAATTATTAATTATTTCCTGAAACCAAAAATTTAAAGCGAAAAAAAGCAAATAGTAATGGAATTTAAAATTAGTTCGTTCATCAACAATAAAACCTAAATAAAGATATAACATAGAGCATATTATTTAATGATAGTTAATTTATTCCGTTCTTATTTATAAAACAAAGAAAAAAAAATAAACGAACAACTGCCCTTGTGTCCTTCTTAAGACGTGTTCTGTTTTTATTTTTTTGTTCTGTTATAGAAATCTTTAAACAAAAAGTTAAATGATATAATTTAATGATGAAAACGCAATATTTGTTTTATGTTTTCATAAGTATGTATACAAATCTAAGTTCTTTCTAGAAACAGATAATAAAAAGAATATTATTTTATTTCAATAAGCAAGCGAGTTTTATTCTTCTGACTTAGCTACATTTGACAGAGCTTAAAAGATTGAAAGGTATGTATTCCCAGAGCTGCGCCGCTAACGATTTTAGCAGGAAAACAGACCTCTCTTTGTTTATTTTAAAAATCCCCAGAGGGATGAGGTCTTATGCAGCACCTAACACACAAGGGCTTTGGAAAAGCCTTACACTGTAAGTAACAAACTGAATTTTGGGAATGCCTAATGGCAGTTATTCATTCACCGATCGAAAAGAGTAACAAACGGCCCAGGGGTTATATACTGCGAAGCGTTAAGTCCCCGCTCCTGAAGGCACTAGCCGTCAAAAAGCTACAGCATATGCTACGCAGCTGTCAAGCCAGTCCGGAATTAGCTTCCCATTATAAGCGAACTCATGGAATTTAATCTTAATGAATGAGCGAGGCAAGGGGCGCCATAACCACGAACGAGCTACGCACCTACAATACTAGAACTTAAATCTAAGACTTAATATTCTACTCTGCGGCCGTTAGAGTGAAGGAGGCTGAGTTTAATGGAGGGGGCGCTGCGGTTGAAATCAAAAATGGAAATGTTTGAGTTTACCTTCCGTAGCAACGTGAAATTGGTTCATTGGAACCGTAGAACGTGCGGTCTGCGGTGGGTTGGTAGATAGAAGAAGCCGGGGTACCTTAAATTACGAGAGTTTGTATTGAAGAAGATGGAGTTGTGAAGAGTCGGGAAATCGATAGAGCCTGATAGGAGTCGATGAATGAAGAGAATGTCTGCAGCATCCCTGCGATCCTCAAGGCTACTCAAGTTAAAGAGTTTGAGGCAGTCTTGATAGGGTGGAAGAAATAGAGGATCATTCCAAGAAAGACCGCGGAGGGCTAATCGAAGAAAGCGTCTTTGTATATTTTCGATTCTGCTTATATAAACTTGCTGAAAGGGTGACCACGTTTGGCTGGTGTATTTGAGGAGGGGCGGACAAAAGTGGTATAGAGAGATCTGGTCACGTAGGGGTCGGAGAATTCCTTTGACCACCGTTTAATGAATCCAAGGGATGAATTGGCTTTATACGAATTATCTCATCAATATGCGAACGGAAATTAAGCTCGCTGTCGTACAGTATGCCAAGGTGACGAAGAGACTGTACGATGGATAAAGGTTGATCATTAAGAAGGTAGGTATAGACGGGGAGGAGACTTGTTGTATGTACTTACGCGATAAGGTGATAGATTGACATTTGGGAATATTGAGCTCTAGACATTTTTTGAAACACCAGATAGAAAGGGGTGATGAAGATATGTGTTTTAAAAATTTGGAATCGTCGGCATAGAGAGAGAATGAGGAGTGTTTAATTACCATTTCAAGATCGTTTATAGTTAAGATAAAGAGAAGGGGACCTAGGTGACTGCCTTGTGGTACACCAGAGAAGACAACGAAAGAACCCAAAACGAAACGTTGCTCCCGCATGAAACCTTTGGGGTTCTGTAAATTTACGAGTGTTTCTGGTTTGAATATTGCAATGGACGCCACGCGCACGCCGACTGAATGCTGAACTCAATTTTGTTCACTTATTTTAAACACACTCTTTACCCCTTCAAATATCAATTCGAAAGTTGTTCCGATTCTACTTTCAAATAGAACATTTCTGTTTAAAATTAAAATCGGAACAACATCAGCCAAATGGCCACCACGACCACGCTTACAGGACCATATCCTTTTCATTAAATTTTCCATAACAAAATCGCAAAGGGGCTGCCCTATGTCCTCGATAGACTCACGAATTCCATCTTTGAGGTCTTGAATCGACGCTGGGCAAAGGAAGAAGTCGCAAGGTGTTAAATCACATGATATCGGTGGCCAATTGTGATCACCTCTTCGAGAGATAACACAATCCGGAAACTTTTCCCGTAAAAGATCAATGATTTCGTTGCTTGTGTGGCACGTAGCGCCGTCTTGTTGATAGTAAACTTTGTCCAGGTCAATACCATCCAACTCCGGCCATAAAAAATCATTAATCATCTCTCTATAGCGCAATCCATTCACCGTTCCTCATTTTCGAAAAAGTAAGGTCCAATGGACCCCGCCGGACCATAAACCGCACCAAACAGTCAGACGCTGAGGATGGAGAGGCTTCTCAACAATAACTGATGGGGTTTCCGAGCCCCAGATGCGACAATTTTGCTTGTTGGCGTAGCCACCGAGGTGGAAATGGGCCTCATCAGTCAAGATGATTTTTCGATGGAATTCCGGATCATTTTCATGCATTTAAAGGAGCCAATTTTTATAATTTCAATGCGTTGTTGAAGCATGTATCGTTGCATTTTTAGTAATGGCGTAGTTTCTTCTTGTCAAATGTCAAGAAATAACAGCTACAAAAGTGACAGCTACCGAAATAGCGGCTATTCAAAATAACATCTCTTATTGGAAAACCCTTTATAAAGACATCTAACGAAGATGGAGCGGGCTTTCTTCTAAGTTACTTAATCTTCGAGGATGACAGACTCGTCGCTTTCGGAAAAGGCAGTCCAACGGTAGAGGAACTCATTTTGCCGATCAAATCTATCCGATGGAAAAGGCCCAAAACTCTAGATAAAGCGAGAAAGCTACCCTAATAGACCAAAAGCCGTCTATTGTTGCTGGCTTAGTGTAGTGGCATAGATCAAGATCAAACGTTCAGTGAAATATTTCTAATCATTTCGATTACAACGATACAAAAAACGCTTCTAGATTCGAGGCGCTAAAAATAATGAACAAGAATTTTATATTTTTAAATACGAACTTTATTTCATCCATAATTTTACAAAGTTTCTACTTCCATCATTCTATCGGCTTTCAATTCGAAGTTAGTACCTTTGTTTATTATTTTTTTTTTTTTAATTTTATATATGTATGTATTTATGTTAAATTTGTATGTATATATACTTAGATCGCAGATGCTTCTATACCATACTAATCAATAATCGTATTAAACATTTAAGAAGAAAAAACGAAATACAAAATAATAACAACAGTTATAATGCAAGTAAACACATCTTTTTTAGAAGATTTATCCAAACATTTTTTATAACCTCAAATAAAATAGTCGCTCAGCTTTGCTTTCAATTGGTTGGGTAAAGAATTTGAAAATCTTGGGTATTTTAGTTAACTATGATAATAATGATGATTTTTCTTTACAATTTATTCAATTTTTGATGCATCCCACTGGAGGAAGTAGCTTTACTCTTAGATACGAATAACAAACATTATTTAGAAGGGGGGGGGGGGGGGGCGGAAATTTGCTTGCTTTGGAATGTCTTCTCCTTCTTGTTGTTGTTGTTGTGGGCAACAGACTCTAGAAAGCACGTCACTATATACGAGTATTTTAAACAAGTTCCTCTTAAAACAAGACCGTAAATTTTATATATAGTCCAAAAAGAGTTGGAATTAGATTTCCAAATACCTACAACGTTCGCAGTTTTATATTTGCATTTGTTTTTGATGAAACTAACCTTAATTTGATTTATACTATTCATGATTTTTACATAAGTATTCATTTTTAACTTATTTTTATTATCTTTTTGTTTGGGAACGAAAATACAGATGAACGGGTTGGTTTTTGCTTTTAAGATAAGTATGTATTCTTTACGATATTTATCGGTACATTTTTTAATATTTATATTTATTTTCTTATTATGGGTTGGAAAATAAAATCGATTCACGGTGTGTTTTGGGGATTGTGTTTGTAACTTACCAATTGATTTGATTTTGTTTGGAAATAAAAACTGTTTTTTTCTTAATCTTCTTTTTTTTATATAAATTATAGGTACTGGTTGTTTGTTAAACATTTTAATTGTTCATTTTGATAGAAAATCCCCAAAAAATCATCTCCTTCCCAATTTTATAGTTTATAATTAATAATTTTAGTTCTTGCAATATTTCTGAAAAGAAAGAAACACGTTTTAGAAATTAGAAAACGGTTATTACTGTGAAATCGACAGTGGGGTTTATATGTAAAAATAGAGATATAGGTGCTACATAAACCGTAAGTATCATTTGCAGGTGTATTTTAGATGAGACCAGTCATTTTAACAAAGAAATTTGTTTGCTGTATCCAGTAGTTTGGTTTAACCTCTTTTAGTGACGTATCGCTCGCTCACGGGTGCGGTAATTCGACCCCAGGTTTTTTGAAGCTTTTCCTTTTCCACCTCAGGTAAAAATAAATTTGGCACAGTAAAACTGAGATTGAAAATAATATTCTTGTGTTTTAAATGTGCTTTACTCAAAACCTTTTGTCATCGGTTGAGAAAAATCATTAAAACATCCTATTTCGAGCGTTGTAAGGGCTCAGAACGAAGCCACAACCTCGTGTGATGTGTTTTTTTTTTCGATGAGATGTGAGATGTGATTTGTTGTATTTTGATATCATTTGCCGAATTTCCCAACAATCCTCACCAGAAAATTGACAAAAGGTTCACGTCAGCATTTTAAATTGTATTGTAATTTACCCTCTTGCTATTTAAATAGAAATATATGCCATTTTTAAATAGGTAGGGTATATCTTTTGCCATTTATTAGCACTGACTATTAATGACATGCCACAAATCACAAATCATACCTCTCACCTTCCCTAATGTTGTTTATACAAATATCCATCCATTCTCCACGAAACGGTTAGAATAAAAACATAAAATTTTATGTTTCTGTTTCTGTTATAACAAACAATAAAATCTTCAGCATGCAATTGCAACATTATTTATACTCTACTTGGCATTTCTAGTGGGAATGTTTCCACGCTACTAGGACCCGGTGGGTAACCGTCTTTCACCGCCATTCACGTATAATCGATCATAACCTAAACTAAAGAAATAAATCATGCACAATGACTTGTTGCCTTGTGATTAATCAAAATCGTATCAGTATCTACAGTTCCAATTACAGGGCGTATTTTAATTTTTCGGACGTATGACTGCACGAGAAAAAAGGTGTGGAATAGCACAACAAAACGCTACGTTTGCATTTTGCTATTCCGAAGACCTTGGGCGGTCACTGAGCGACGCAAATCACACTTTTGGTAATTTTTTACTGCACTTCTTCTGACAAACAATCAAGACTGGTGGCCAACTATGTAACTCGATTCTGCTTTCGATCCTATTCGAAAATAGATCCGATTCTACTTTTAAATAGAATAGTTCTCTTTGAAAGTAGAATCGGAACAACTTTCGAATAGAATCGAAAGTAGAATTACATAGTTGGCCCACTGAATGCAAGCTTCTCCATGTAACCGTTTGACTTAGAGGTTAGATCTAGGGTCCTCTAACATCCTCTAACACCTGCTCGGAACTTCCAACAACTCAAAATACAAATTCCAGTGCACAGAAAAGCGTTAACGGACATCCCTTCGACTGTATTGCATGATAAAACCAAAATAAATCAAAATAAAAAAATCTACGTCTGAGTTTTTGTCATCTATAAATGCTTCATTTATTTTTGTTTTGTTTTTTATTAATAAATCAAATTTTGTATCATCCATAATATTTATAGTAATTTATTTATCATATATGTATAATATAATTGCATATATTTAATAATAATAAAAATAAAAGAAAACAAAAATGAAAAATAAATTGTAAACAGAAAAACATTGTAAAGTTTTAAATATTTTTCATTCTTAATTAGATTAACCTCTCGAAAATCTTACAATTGCTATATTAACTCGCTCTCGATAATGTTTTAAATAATTGCATGCTGAATTTTCTTTAATTTTAATTAATAAATCTGCTTTTGCTTTTGCTTTTTAACTGTTGTTTGATCAAAAACGTTTGAGTGTGACTTGCTTTTGTTCGAGGGATATTTGTTTGTTTTTTTTTCGTATTGCATTTTTATGTTATTTTGTACACACAGAGATATAAAAAAGTAGTTGGATAGCAGTAGTGGCAGAGGCATGGAAGAATTTATTTAACAAAAATAGAGAGAGAAAAAAAAAATGGAAAATGTTGTAGTGTGTTTTTTTTTTGTATATTATGTATTTTTGTTTTTAATTATTTTACAAAGTCTAGCTGACATATTTTCGCAATAATCTTTGCTTGCAATCTCTCTACGTTCTTACCTACAAAAGGACATCACTTGCAGCAGTTATTCGTCGGTCTATTTTGTTCATTGTCAGCGAGCCTTCGTCCCGAACCGCTGCCTGGATTGTTGGCTCCATCGTTTTTAGGTAGTTTCTTAGCTGTTGACAAACAAGAGGTAGAGAATTACAAATATTTTTAATAAGCTGCGAGGATGTTACCGATAGCTAAAAAGATATCGTTGACATTCATTCCAGTTTTGGCCGATGTCTCCAAAAATAATAGACCATTCTCGTCAGCGTATTGCTTGGCTTCCTCGTATTCTACAACTCGACTGTTTGACAGATCCGCTTTGTTACCGGCTAGGGCTATGACAATGTTCGGTGAGGCCTGAAAGAGTGATTGAAAAATTAGTATTCCTAAAAAGTACGATAGTGAAAATAAAGCAAAAAATGATTAATCAGAGCCATCGGATATCTGAATAACTCAGGTTCTTTTTGTAAGACCACTGGCGCAACGGATGCTGCGGAAAAATCCAATTTTTTACCAATTTGTTTGCAGATAAAATCATGTTTAGCTCTTTGTCAAGAATCATGCCCAGATAAAGGGTTTTTCAACAGGGACGCTACAAAAGTAGAGCGACAGGGACAGCAAACGACGCCGAATTTATTGCCGCTCTTTTGACATTTCTCTTCAGTAAGGTTTGCCATTTCATGATGGAAAGATGTACGAGCCAACAACGAGTTGAAATTATTATCAGTGACCTCAACGTTAAGAGCGCTACGTCCAATTTATGGTCGTCATAATCGTCCTAGCAGATCAACAATTGAGCGTCTAGTGGAAAAATTTGAATCCACAGGCACAGTACAAAATGTTCCCGTGCCAGTGAGACAAACAAGTGCCCAACAATATTGCTGCCGCTGAGGCTTCAGTTGAAGAAAGCCCAAATGTGTCTCTCCAACGTCGTTCTCAAGCGTTGGGCATCTCTGTGACGTCGTTGTGGCGAATTTTGCCAAAAGATCTTGGCCTACATCCTTACAAGATTAAATTGACGCAAGAACTGAAGCCGCTTAACCACCAGAAGCGTCGTATGTTCGTGAATTGGGCTGGGCAACAACTTGAAAATGATTCGGATTTTCATCGAAAAATCATCTTCAGCGATGAGGCTCATTTCTGGCTGAATGGCTTCGTCAATATACAAAATATGCGGTATTTTTCAGGCCAAGTTTGGAGAACGTGTTATCTCACGAAATGGTCCAGACGCTTGGCCGCCTCGGTCGTGCGATTTGACGCCGTTAGACTGTTTTCTGTGGGGCTACGTCAAGTCTATGGTATATGCCAACAAGCCAGCAACGACTTAACAACTTCGTATGAATATCGAACGTGAAATTGCAGCAGTATCGGCCGATTTATGTTTGAAAACCGTCGAAAATTGGGTTCAGCGTCTGGACTTCTGCAAGCGTGCCCGTGGTGGCCATGCAAAAGAAATCTAGTTCCATACATAATGGCATCGAACGGACTTTCACAGGAACAAAGAATTTCATTGATATCCAAAACAGTTTTTGTTTTATTTAAAAAAAACTTTTGTAGCGCTCTTATTGAAAAACCCTTTATTTTATGTTCTCAACTTTTTCGATAGTTTTTCCGTTAATTTCTATATTTGTTTAGCCATTCATATTTATCATCATTAACCTTGTTTTCTGTTCGTTCAATTTTAGCTTGTTCATATTTAGCCACTTGATCAATTTATTTATATCATTATTAAGTTTGGGTTTGCACTCCTCTTCACTTGCTCCCTCTGCGTATATCAAAGTATCTTCAGCGTATAGAACTATTTTGCAAAATTTTATGATATCTGGCATATCGCTAGGCCTTGGGTCCCACAGACCTGTCGCGCCAAAATATTTATTTATTTTTATATCGTTTACGTAAATTATAAATAGCAGCGCTTCTAATAACGACCCTTGCGGCACTCCTTGTTCCACTTCGCTGTGTTCTATTTGTTAAGAAAGATCTAAACCATTTTAGCTCCATATCTTGGACACCATACATAAATAGTTTTTTTAAAAGAATTCCCATATCAATTCTCTCGAAAGCTCGCTTAAAATCTAAAAACAGTGCCATCGTTTTGTTCTTTTTTCCACCATCTTTCCATTCATTCACTACGTGGTTTACTGCTGCTTCACACGAGTAATTCTTTCTGAACCCCGATTGATATATTCATAAAATATTGTTGCTCTCAACGTATTCCATCAGTTTGTCAGTCTCGAAAACTTTCTCAATTGTTCTAAGCGTATTTATTGGTCTAAACTCATCACTCTTACTGGTTCTTTCCACGAGCTGGGAAACTCTCCTTTAAGAAGAGATTCGTTAACCAGATGAAGTATTGTTTGTCCTAATGTACTCCAGTTATCCGTCAATATTCGCGGACTTATTTTTTCGAAATCCAGTTTGTTATTTAGATTTTTGCAAATTGTTTTGAGTTCATCTAGTGTTATTGGACGGAATTTGAAATGACTTTCTGTTTGGTTTATATAGTTAGCGTATTCAGTGTTCTCGATTGTTTCTCCTATTTACTTTTTATGAAATACTCATTGAATTTGTTTGCAATAATCAACCCATCTTCATAAACTTCACCATCAAATGACACAGTTTTAATTTTGTTCTTCTGTTGTTTTAGAACTAGTTGTTTACTGTTCCACAAGTCAGCAACAATGCAACACTCCTTCCGGTGGAAAGACAAGAGAAAATTGGGATACCTAGGCTTAAGTTCCAACCTAAATGCCTCGGCGAGGACAGAACGTTTTATACGATAGGTTTTTCCCTATTTTAGCAACACGGTTCAGGCATTATTCTTGTTTTCAATTACCAATAATGATTATGGTAGTAGGTAGGTAGGAGTGGCGGTTTATTTAAAAACCCAAGTAGCACCATGTGCCGTTTTGTTACCACAACTCATTTGACTTGGTTGTTTAAAATGGGTGAGTTTAGATCCTGTGGAATTCAAAAAGGTAATCAGTTCTCTAATACTACTCTTCGAGACCTCCTTAAGGGAGTCGTAGAAGAGTTTACCCAAAGATCGCTGTCTGGCTCTGGCTAGTGCCGGACAGTCGCATAGGTAATGAATGAGGGTTTCTTTTTCGGCCGCGTCAATGCAACTGCGGCAGTGTGTTTTATGTGGAATGCCTAATCTAACTGCGTGGTCCCCTATAGGCCAGTGGCCCGTGGCCCGTGGTTATCGCTGTTATTCTGGCGATAACTTTTCGTGTTTTACTTAGAAGGTGGGTTGTTTTTTTCATGGTGTAGTTTGGCCACACAGTTCGATACAGATCGTAGGCCTCCTCCATCTGTGGTTGGCCTTCTATTGGAATTCTGAGGAAATCTTTGCTTTGACCGCTCCGAGGGGAATGTGAACTGATTCCGCAAGTTAACAATGAAGAGCTGCCTGCAAAATGACAAGGACTACTAACTGCTGTGCTGATAAAATTCTGTTTAGTTTAAGCCTTTAGCCTGCAAATTCAATTACCCGCGAGGAACAGGAATAAAGGTTAGGTTAGGTTGAAGTGGCTGACGGCTAAGTCGACACACTTGGACCATTAAAAGGTGTCTTGTGACTAGTAATACGGCACAGAGAACGTTGCCTGCATATACATCATACATCAATCTTTTTTTTATCGCGTTTTTTCATCTGGCGACACCCTTGTGAATGACAAGATGTGGGAAAAGCGTGCTTGCTCCCAGGGTCTATTTAGACTTTGTTCGTTCCCAGATGTGTGGTGTTGTGTTGATGCACGATGGCCTTACCTATTTTGTCATTGACAAGTACAATTTTAATGTCATTCTTAGTTCACTGATCAACGTTATGTTCTCTGCTTATAGAAACAGTGCAACTCAACTAAGCCCAGGTCGACTTTGTTTGAAATTTGTCCATGACCAAACGAATATTCCACATATCGTGCGTGTCCTCAATTTGGACATGTGAAACACGCAACAAATCCACCGCTTATAATAAAAACCGACGCTATCACCTGTCTGGGGCGAATATAGACACTGACTCATACAACATGTTGCTGTTTACACAGTTGACCCATGTAAAAGTTGGACAAAAATATAATAAACTGCACCCCCAATCAGTTTCAAATGCCCTTGGTCTACGGTCGATATACTCACTTGTTTGTGAAGTTCTTTCACCCAAGTTTTTGCACGTTGAAAACTATCCTGATTCTTAATGTCGTACACAACGATTGCGGCCTGCGCACCTCTATAATACATTGGAGCTAAGCTGTGATACCTGTAAAGTGGAAAAGAGAAAACAAAATGCTAAAAAAACACTGCTCGCATTATTTGAGAATTTGAGATCAACTATACTAACCTCTCTTGGCCAGCTGTGTCCCATATTTCGAATTTAACAATTGTATCCTCTATACAGATGGTTTGTGTTAAGAATGCTGCACCTATCGTACTCTCTTGGTACTCATGGAATTGGCCTTTGACAAAACGCAACACTAACGACGATTTGCCAACGGCCGATTCGCCAAGCAACACCAATTTAAATTGGCATGTTTTATTTTGAGATGTTCCGTTTGGTCTTTGGGCTGTACCACCGCCACGGGGTGTTGCTGCCATTCTGATATTCCTGTTTGATTTGTTTTGATTATATCCACACAATTGGCAGCTCTCTTCACAAAGAGATCAAATATATCAGGCGGTTTTCAGTAGTTTAAATTTTAAACTGTCCGTCCGCCAGTGTCAGAAATGATGTTCCTGTGGATTAAAAACAACAAAGAGACTTTGACAATTGTATTAAAGAATATTGAAAGAAAAACAAAAAATTGACGCAGTTTTGAGCAATGAATCATCGTTTTACTGGCCGAGGTCGCCGCCATAACACAATCGCAACGTTAGTTCTGCTGACATAGTGATTAGATATCAACACCGGAGTTCCCACTTTAATCAGATTTTTTTTTTTTTTTTTTGTTTAAACCTAACTGATTGCACTTATCATTTCCATAAAGATTTTTATCCCAAAATCCACAAGACAAGATAACGTCATGAGGTTTGCTTTGTTCGCCACTTTGTTGCGTGAAGGGTTATTGTAAAAAAAAGTGGTAGAATGCGAATAACGAGTACATAGTTACATG
This sequence comes from Cheilosia pagana, assembly GCA_936431705.1. NCBI lineage: Eukaryota > Metazoa > Arthropoda > Insecta > Diptera > Syrphidae > Cheilosia > Cheilosia pagana. The sequence goes on along the minus strand of OW386170.1, from coordinate 49,432,774 downwards.
GGTGTGAACCTAAATAGTTGAACGAGAAATTCAACACATAACAAGTACAAGCTGTCGTGGAAAATGTGTTGTTTCTATTAATAGTGGGATAGCCGCCTACTTTAAATTAAAATGGCAACAAAGAGTTCGTAAATGAGAAAGAAAACTCAAGAACTACACGTGATGTACCTACATACAGATGTTGGGAGTTGCCCAAAAGCTGCAAAACACTAAAACATTAGTAAACAGCTAGCCCAACTTGCTGAATAGGGACTTGTCTATCATTTATGTGTCGAACTTGTACTGAAAGAAAAATCTAGTGTGCCACAAAAGTCTGACAAGCATGCATTGCAGTGGATATGCATAACTTCGACGTAAATGTCTTATATTTCTGTTACAATCGAGGTGACATTATTTCGAAAATCAGTAATATAATATTCCTCTCTGTGTTTTGGAATATTTCCCTGTATGACACGACTTAAAAGTAAATTTTTTAATGATCTATTCACATCGAATGCCAGCGATATGTTGCTTATTCCAAGTTGTAAAGGTTATTAAATTTTAAATGATCAATAAAAGAAACAAATTCAATTTACAGTACACAGTTCAGGGGTTTTCCAAGTCAATTAACACCGATCGAGTTGGTATTGATTGCACGGTTAGTCAGCTTTTACATAGTTTGAGGTGCCAAGCACATGTAAAGCGAATATACATCAACCCTCCGTCCCAGAGAGCAACATTATCGCGTTCAAGTGGCAACACTTCAATCGAACGCCGAGAAAGTAACAACATTCCATCTGCTTTCCACTTTGTGCAGGCGTCAGCGAAAATAATTATACTTCCTGTGCGTTAAGCCAATTAATGAGAAGCTATCAGTTACTTCTCGGTCATTGCTCGGGCTATGCTTAATTTATTGCATCCACACCGCTTGAATTCATTCGAATGCGTCAAGTATCATGGCTGCATACAAGGTCCATTACACTTGACACTCGACGGTTATCTGGAAAAAATGTAATGCGTTAACGTGGTGACCTTAAAAATGTAATCGCCAATTCCAATTTTATTTATCCAAAGAATTTCTCCACACAAACCCAAGGTCAAAAGTCCAATTTCGCATTCTGATAACATGAAACGTTTTCCATGTTAACGAGAAACTTCCCAGCCAGGTTGTTTTTCTTTTTGATTTGTTATTAAACCAACGACAGAGCTCTCATCGAATGCAGTGTGTGATGGTGTGTGGAAAAGTATACACAAAAGAGAAAGTCACGTCGCAGTCGCAGTTGGTGTTGTTTATGCCGCTTTGTGGACGCCCCCAGTTTAAACGACGAGCGACAAAATGCGCCTCGTGTAAATCTTTAAAATTATTCACATTCGTCATCGCCGTCAATGTACATTTTGTCATTTCGTTGTTATCAAGGTGTTTGCTCTCTCCGATTTGAACTAATATACGACGAGTACGTATTTCTCTTCTTTATTGTAGGTAGGTATGTGTCGCACTTGTCTGATTGTTTTATTATTTAAACAATGTTTTGTTTAGCGAGTGGATCAAGGTATTGTTTTGTTCGTATCAAGAATCTTAAGATTTGCGAGAAATAACGCGCAATAGGACAGAGTGCTATCGCAAAAAGTAGCTGACGCGACAATACACATCTTAGATATCCTCCTCTGAACTGAGGACCGGTTTGAAATCTAGCGAAGGAAGTCGCCAAGATAACGCACTAAATAGAGGGTCTTCTATAAATAAACAGAAACCATGCTTAGTCGGAAGAAACCATAGTAGGACTCGATGAGTGAGATGTTGAATTTGTAAACGCAGCCGACACTCGGTTGAATAATATGCACAAGTACACAGCTCGGAATAGCGACAAAAAAATCAATGACAAACGATGATAGTGATAGATAAAGAGGACGCCGTAAAGATTATGTACATCCCGGGCTTTGCACAAGTGATTGCAGTAGCTTAGTGACTAAAATTACAAACAGCGTCTTCGCACGTCCTCCTAATGCGGTGGTTATTCAAATTTATAGTTTTATTTAATACGCTTTTAAATGGTCATAGAAAAGGGTATGTAGAGAAGAAGGTAGAGAGAACGAAGATTGGCATAAAGGCGTGGTAGTTGACGCACTATCCAACAGAGACGCTTCTGAAAGTTGGTTAAGTATGGCAAATTTAAATCAGTAGTAGAGAGCTCACTCATTTTTCCTCTATTTTCTATATGAGCGAATTTTCTTATTTAGCGACAGTACCAGGGGTCGAATTGCGTCATCCGTGAACGAGCATTACGTGACGGAATTTGCTTTTGTTTCACATGTAAATCAACTTAATTCCGTGATCGTAATGTGTTCTTCCCTTTTTGACATCGAGCGCCGTATGCTTATCTTCATTTAAACCAATCATCATCATCATTTGCCTAATCGTAACTTCATGTATCATGCAAACTATATTTGGCAATATATTAGTCATATTCTAAACACAAATTCAAACGACGGACAGTATGCACAAACAACATGGCGTTTCGCGAGAGTTGGCATTGCAAGCAGACCTTTTTTTTTGCAAATAACTAGGTAGCGACGTGACTTATGCTAACATCAGTAATTTTGTTCTTGTCACCAAACGTTTAGATTAAAAATTTCTTGTAACGCACTGTTGACTTCATATTATTAAGCGTGACAGCAACGCAAGACAAATTGCCGGTGTTGAAAATCACCTATACTTTTTTTCTAGCAGCAAGAGCAAAATACGTGAGCTTGTTACTTTTCTATATACATTATGAATACGCTACGTCATGGAGTGAGCACAAGTGCTAATTGCCCTTTGAACGCGAAGTCATGAATTGCTGCTGTATCACCAAAACATGGAACGAGTTTACACTTTTATTGATGGGAGAAAAACAACAATTGTTTGCAAACGCTGCGGTTGGAATAATATCCATTTTAGACAACATCACAAGACTTTTTCAGTGATATGTAATTTAACCTTTCTTTGGAAAACATTCTGTGGTCAACATCTGACGGAAACGGCTGTCTTCCCATACAGTCTGATGCATTTTCAGCAGAGGCTGACGAAAATTCATTCAAATTCATTCAGATTACTCGTTGCAATCATGCTAAAGCTTTTTCTGAAGTCATCCTTGTCACTCCCCTGGCTTCTTCTCAAATCTTAACTGTTCTAACCTCCCTGAAGAATTTTCTCAAACAATTCTTTCGAAATTAGAAAACCATGTTCCTGTAACTGAAACACAAGTCAACAAAATTGTTTGCTTTGCGTTATCTTGACGTGTAGGAGAAATATGTACTACAAATGCCATAATTGTGGACAAAAGCTTTTAAGACAAATTAGCATTAAGACAAATCAGTAAAAGCAAACACATCTTTGATTGTAAAAATGAGATCTACTCTCAGACTGTAACGATAATAGGTATGCGACTGTCTTTTACAACCTAAGGAAGATGAGTTGCTGTAGCAAATTATGGGAATTTGTAAAGACAAACAACTCTTAATTTAATTTAATCTCACAATTGTATTTACAATTGTCTGACAGGTAACAGCAAATAAAGCCAAGTCTATAGGTCCTATTTTCAACCACTTTTTCGAGCATTTGTCGGCAATAACGCCACGAATGTTGGCTTCCAAGTCCCCAAACGTTTCTGGGGGGTTATTCCCAAATGCGCGGCGGATCGTATAAAAAGCGATACCTTAATTTCGCCCATGTTCGCTTTTGCTTATTCTCAAATGCGAACGGAGCGAAAATTATCTTTCCCAGCGCTTTCCAGTTATTTCCATTCTGACTTCCAATTCTCCATTTATTTTTCCAAATATTTGACAGCTGTTTCCAGACACATTTTTTTTTTGTGTTGCTCGTATTGTTTTGTTCGTAAACAATCCGTCACCTAAACACCTATCGCTTTTGGAAATAAAAAAATTCAAATCCGCCATTAAAAGCGATTCGCAGCTCATTTGGGAATAACCCTCCTGGTTTGTTGTCGTAGGCGAGCGACTTCACATATCCCCAAAGAAAATAATCCAATGGTGTCACATCACACGATCTTGGTGGCCAATTGACAGGTCCATTGTGCGAAATTATGCGTTCATCGAATGTTTCCTTCAGTAGGCATGTAGCGCCGTCTTTTTCGAACCACATCTCATCCACATTCATGCCATCCAATTCGGGAACAAAATAGTCGGTTATCATGACTCTATACCGGTCTCCATAAACGGTAACTAACTCTCCAGCATCATTTCGAAAGAAGTATGGCCCAATGACTCTACCAGCCCATAGAGCACACCAAACAGTCAGTTTTTGTGGATGTAATGGCGTCTCAAGGATCTCATGTGAATTCTCCTCACTCCAAATGCGGCAATTTTACTTATTGACATAGCCATTCAACCAAAAATGAGCCTCATCACTGAACAAACCATTATTTTCGAAATAAATTTGCACGATTTGCAAGCGTTGTTTATTTGTCAAGCTGTTCATGATGAAATGGCAACCAAACTGAACTTAAATGACATTAGAATTGCCAGATTTGACCACAAAATGTCAAACCAACCTCTAAAAAAAACACCCTGTACAATGTGAGGAATAAATCGAAATTCCATGGACTAACATTAAAGGATTCTCTCTGAATTGGAGGCGATTTACATTTCATCAGATTTGAAATGTTACACAAATATTCTACTTTACCTACTCCGTAAATTAATCGCATTTATTATGTTAATTAAGGGAATGAAAAATTAATGTTTATTCAGATGATAAACGTGTCAATGCACTTTTGTACAACAAAAAGAAACAACCATTTTAATTGGGTAAAAACAATTCTGAAAGTACATATATTTGAGGATGCGTCAACAGATGCTGTGCTTGTGATAATCGGTCGACGAATTCTCGTGCAATCTAAAAATATTAACAACAGCCACGTCGATTTTATTGACCCCATCCTATCACGCAAAACATTTTTTTCTTTCATTAATCCGATCTTTTTGTAAAATACCTCTTCCAGCGAATAGCAAAAATCTGAACGCGTATTTCTAAAGGTTTCAATCTTTGGTGAGGTGAACCATGAAACCAACAGTGTTTCGACCACAAAACCTCATTAACCTCATTGGTCCTAATTTCAGATCAAGGGTCGAATCGCGTCGTCCGTGAACGATTAATACGTTACGGAATTTGTTTGTTTTTGTTTCACTTGTAAATCAGCTCAATTCCGTGATCGTAATGCTCGTTCACGGACGACGCGTTCGACCCCAGATTGTAAAATGCTGACTACGTTTCCATCCACTCATGATGTAAAAGGGAATGAACGTACTTGCTATGGGCAGTCATAATTTGAATACCGAAAAATAACCGCTGTTAGATGAAGTTGAAATTATGTATACGTCCATCCCCATGACTAAAACTCCTCCCAAAACTATGGTTTGTGACACACCCCCCTTGGACCGCTCTTCGCATTATCTCAAGGGGACTGTAATCATACGCCCTTTCGGGCTCATGTGCTTTCCCGGTATTGTTCTTCTTCTCTTTTCTTTCTTCTGAGAATATCTTCCACGAACTGGCAAATTTTTCCACAATTCAGGTCGCTCGTCAGCATTTTTGGGACTATGTTTTCTGGGTTGAAGGCGCCAATGCTGCTCTCCAGAACTGTGCGTTGTGCTTCCCATCTTCTACAGTTAAAAAACGTGTGATGTGCGTCGTCTGTTGGAGAGTCGCCGTACTGACAGGCTGGACAATCCGTTTTACCAATCTTATGAAGAAATGCGTTGAAAAACTGGGTGACGAAGTAGTTTACCTCACCGTGTTTCCGGTCGTTCCACTCAGCCACATTTCTTATCAGCCTCGCTGTCCGCCTTCCTCTGTTTTCCGAGCTCCAGCACTCTTGCCACTTGCGCTGCTCGATCGGTTGCCGCTTGCAATCCGATTTCCGTCTTGTTGTCGTGGACGTACTTCCTTTGTGCCGCTAGGAGATCGATGGGGGTCACTCCTGCGACTACAAGGACGGCTGGTTCCGACACCGTTCTATAAGAGCAAGCCATGTGTACAGCTCCACGTCGTTCCACTGCCGTCATCTGCTTCCGGTACTTTTTTTGTTGAAGCTCGTCTGCCCAGCTCTCACTTCCATAAAGAAGAATTGCATGCGTTGTTGTCATTAATACCCTGCGCTTGCTTGGCGTTGGGCCGCCTATGTTCGCCATTAATCTGCTGAGTGATGCTGTAACTCTAGAGGCCGCAAATCGACTTCCAAATTGGCTCTGAACTGCCGGTCATTGTGATATGTAGTACCATCCACAATGAAGTGTCCTATTTTCTTTTGTAATTTGAACGTTTTCTCAATCGAATCATTAAGTTTGGTTAGGTTGAGTAGGGTGTGAGTTCATTCAAGGACTAGGCACCATATTGGGCCCATCGCCATCCCTATAGGAACCTTCACGGTCAAAAACCTAAAGCAATTCGCCGAATCACTAGGGAATTCATTTATTTTTAGGCTGTTGCTACTCGGCCATCGTTCTGTGCCAAGTTGGGGTGGGTGGTTTGCTTCATTGCATTGCAGAAATTTACCAGCTCATTTGTTTTCGCTGTTAATTCACGTACTTCACCCAAAGATTGTTTAATTTTAGTGTGAGAGTTTTAATTGCCCTAACTTCTTAGACTTGTTTAGCTCCTTAGAGCATGTCGGTTTCAAAACAAGTTTCCACAGGCGACAGATACAGTTACACTGTAGGTAGGTAGTTCTTATGAACTCGTGATAATAATTATTTCAAAAAAATACCAACACTCCCAGTAACCTGGGTAAAAAATCAGTAACTTATTTGATTTCACAACTTTGAACCTATTTAAAAGCGTAAAGCTCGAATGAAACCGCGTATATCTACAAACAAACAGTAACAACAAAATGAAGTTAAACTCCTGTAGTGCTTTTTTTAAATTGCATGCCTACTATTTCTACACATGCAAAGCACTTGCGTCTTGCAAATTATTTGCTTTGAATCACAATTAGTAGTTGAGCCTAAGTGGATGTCGGAGTTATGTAAAACACTTTCCCGTACCTATATACCGCACCTGTTCTATATAAGTGCTAAGAACACGTCGAAGAGCCCCTTCGTCACCTCGCTGCGATGAAAACAGAGACATGGCGATGATGACGGCGGTGTTAAGTAGAAACTGTTTATCGACCTCAAAATGATTTTTTTGTCATACTTTTCAGCTAGTTATTTGCTCGTATCTCACCTGCAGCACGGCCCTAATCGTAATTACCTACATGATTAAGACAGCTTCTCCAAAACACATGTTCAAAGGTACATCCAACGAGAACAGAAAGTCATTCAAAACCAAAGACAATCCGGAGCCAGGTACCGAGCAAGATCATGTGATTGGAAAGTTAATTTGTTTAATTACACAAGAAACAGAATAAATGCGTACACTCGTACTGCTTGTGAGAAAATTGTCTGCATTTTCTTCCCAGCTGTAATGGCACTATTGCTGTTGGTATGCAAAACAATTTCGATTTGCTGACCACTGGGAAAATTAATCATTGCCCTCCTTGTTGTTGTTCTGGAGGAAAATTCCAGCAGTACCACCACCACCATCAGCACCACCCATCACCGTGCACAACTAATTGAATAAACGCCGAGAAAGGGCAACATTTTCACTGGAAACTATCTTCGAAAATAGATCCAAACATGCAGAAGGAAAACCGAAAATATTGTAAAAATGTATTTTTCAAGTAGGATTCCTTTTTGTGGAAAATATTCAATGGAACAAGTCCGAGTAAAACAGCTGATACGTCACCGGTGACGCATGCCATCGCAACAAACACAAGCACACAACGCACGCACACGCTCACTCACTGAATCGCGTTTGACAGGCAAAACCATTTTACAGCAAAGAAATGCAATTTTCTTCTCCATGATTTCGCCCAGCGACCGATATTTCTTTTTTTTTCTTTTTTCATCTTGTTTTCACCCAGATTTCAGACTTTTGCTCACAAAATGGCACCGCACTGAGAACTTACTCACCTGGATGGAGGTGAATCCGTTAAATCCAGATTGTTTATCCAGTTATTTTGCAGGGGGGAAAATGAATAAAATAAAATAGAACTTAAAAAAATGTATTTGGAAACAAAAAGATTGGTCGTCCACTTTATAATCAATTCTGAGAAATTGCGACGCAACACACTTCACTCTTCAGAAGCGAGAAAGGGAACAATGAATGAACGGATATGTGCAGGCAAATGGAAATGGATGAGACAGAGATGGCGAGCAGCAGCGGCGAAATGCGGCGAACGATGACTGGAGTTTGTTTCGCTTTTCATTTATTTTATTTTTTGTTGGCTTTTCCTCCGCTCCGAGTTCAACAAAGAACACGAATTGGATAAAAAATCAAAAATAAGGGGCGAAACAAGTGAACGCATCTCGCTTGCACTCGTTGTATATGAATATGGGATATCCCTTTCTGGCTTTCCTTTGCACAATTGCAATGGATTTTTTACATTTTTTTTTCTCTCGAATTACTGTGATCACCTTTTGATTTTTCGACTATAATCGGCCAGTGGATTGTTGAAAATTCTATGATTTTATATCGTTGCAATTATGTAGCACTTTAACTGAACTTTTTACTTTAATCCGGGCGAAAATTCCGTGCGTATTTAAAAAAACAATTTGTCACACAAATTTTCTGTCAGCAAAGTTGTATATTCCGACGGACATTTTTGATAACTTGTTGCGAGAATGTGTGAGTGCGGCGAATATGCCGTGGGTGTGTTGCATAAAGCGGGGTGTAGATGGGCTAGTTATTTTGAGGGAGAATGGCAGCATTTAGAGAGATTGTAGATGGCAGTAGATGAAATTCAGAAAAAGTTTCAGAAACTTAAAAAATATCATGTTATGTACCCAGTGCACATAAAAATATAAATAAATAAATAAATATTTTGGCGCCACAGTTCTGTGGGACCCGAGGCCTAGCTTCTCACAACCATTCGTTTTGTGTGAGTTTTCAAGTTTTGGGACGACTGGAAGGGATCTACAATTTTACGCCGAGTCCAAACGGCTAATTGAGATGCTACTTCATGACAGTTTTACTCTCGGATGTTTGTCAGACGTTTGCGAGAGGTGGCGCAGTGAAAAAAACCTTAAAGGCTGAAATCCATTTTTTCATACAAAATTTTCACTCCGAATTGTCAAAATGAACTTTCCGCGTGAAAATTTCACTAGACAGTACGCTGTTGAAGTGAAAAATAGTTGTTCAAAAAGTGATTTGTAGGGGGCGTTACTTAAACTATTTCACTTGGCTTTTATTGTCCGTCCCAATAAATTTTTAACATTTCGGCGTGAAAATTTTACTTTTAATTTCACAGCACTTTTCACTCGAACAGCGTACCAGGGGTCGAATTGCGTCATCGGTGAACCAGCATTACGTGACGGAATTTGTTTTTGTGTCAAATGTAAATCAACTAAATTCCGTAAACGTAATGCTTGTTCACGGACGACGCGATTCGACCCCAGCCTTTAACTGATATTAGTGCACTTCTTTCTTTTACAGTAATGCCCTTCCGTTGGGCGCCAAGAAAGAATATTTAAGTACTCGTTTTACGCTACAGTCGCTAGAAAAACATGGATATATATTTGTTTCCAGATAAGCGGTGAACCTACTGTTCAGTCACAAAAATATATTTCAAACAAAATATTCACATTTCTATTGGAAGAAAGTTTTGAACAAAATTCAAGCGATCAAAAATGCCACAAAAGCAGGCAGGATTCATCGACAGGCTTCCAATTATTTGCGCGGTAAGTATGTAACAATTGCCCCTTCAGAAATGAAAATGTTTTTCAGGCAGGCAAACATGCAGAACCCTGCGAGTCCGTCGGTGATCTCTTGCGAGTGTATACCAAGAACGATTTCGCCGAGGAGCTAGTGAGAGGTAAAGAAAGACTAGCTTCCTTAAATCATGGACTGCCTGCTACGCCTGCGATTCCTGAAAATAATCAGTTGCGAGATATTCTGGCTCCCGATTTAAATAAAAGTCGCTTTCTTGAGTTTAAAGATCAATTCTATGAAAATCTCTATTGTAAGAAGGTTCCACTGGGCAAGCCCACGCCTACGAACTCAAAGCCTGACCACATAACAAATGAAAGTATTACTTTCGGGGAGGTCAGCTCAAAGGGCGAACCCGCCTATGAGATAGCTCTACCGAAGAAAAGTCCCGATGAGGTGCAGAGGGAGTACGTAAAATGGCACGATAAGTACAGGCTAAGCCACGGGAACTACTTTCCTTCGGAACAAATCTCTCGAGGGTACGATGCACATGTATTTTTGTTAATTATTATTTACTTTGCACCTTATCAGGTACAATGAAAAGTTCGACACCAATCGCGTATACGGGAGGCACAATAACGCAGACGTATCCGGGACTCTTGTTAAGGGCATTCTGCAAGGTAGCAATGCTTCATCGAAAGTTAACATAATAAGCAAAGCCGAGGAGAAGTACATCGCACACCATAAGGCATTGTTGGGTAAACCACTGAAAAGGTAAGAAACGACGAGGTCCTAAGAAAGACCGATTATAAGTAACGTTTGCACAATCCACAGGCAAGAATCAGGGCTGCCCGCGGACACAGTTTTCGGTCATCATGCCACTACTGATGAATTTCACGTCAAAGAGCTTCTTAGAGAACCCATGAAACCTGAAGAAGCTAAGAGCAGCGCCACTGTGACAACTTACCGCGCTTTTGCAACAAATATATACAACTCTCCCGTAGATTGCAAAAGGTCCGCAGGCCAAATGGTTTCCAAGTACCCGAGGAAGGGGGAATGCAAGTTCTTCGCAGAGAACTTGGGCGAAGAGACGACTGCGAAGCAACTAATTTCGCCAAGTATTCCCACTCATTTTGGATTGAGTCACAGAGATTTCTTTGCGCCGCGGCCAAAGGATCAAATTAGAAGAATATTCTCCAACGCAGGCTTCGAACTGAAGGATGAGGCATATTTTGACAAAGTTTGGACAGCGGCATTAAGCGAGTGGACATCTATTGGAGACCGGGTGTCTGTTGAGGCGTTCAAATATGCCCTCCATAAAATCGAAAGTGAGGCTAAGTAAATGGACTACAATTTTATTTTTATAAATACAATGGACTGATAAAATTGGACTACTTTCGACTGTGAATACGTTCTTTGCATTAAACAGTCGTAGACGAACAAAGCAGCGAGTAGCGAGTAAAAAGTAGAGCAAAGATCTTCCATAGCTAATCCGTTTCCTTCCAACCTAGGGATAAAGAATGCACAAGTATTATAGACGACATTTAACCTTTCCATGTACCTACCCATGCTGCCGGTTTCTGAAAGAAAGAGTAACAATAAAACAGGATAGGTTTGCAACATATTCTATCTTATAATTTATTAATTTTTTTACATTAGAAAAAAACTGTTACATCATTACAACGACCCTTATCCTCGTTCCTTCGATCCATTGCGGGATTTACCCTTCGATCGTATGTCGCCAGTACTTTTTGCCGATTGGTTGTTGCTTTCTCGATGGCGACGATCTCTGTTCGAGGATCGCTCTATTCTGCTGTCTTTGCGGTCACTCCGATCTCGGTCATTTCTCTCGCGGTCACTTCTCTCTCGGTCACTTCTATCGCGTCCATTTCTTTCGCGGCCATTCCTTTCCCGATCAGTTCTACCCCGTCCATTTCTCTCTCGTTCACGGCCGTTTTCAGATCGCGCATTTGCTGTCGTCTCCTCGATGGCATTTCTTTTCTTTGAATCGTCCTTTCCTCTGCGGTTATCTTCTTCAACGTCAGGCTCTATCGATTTTTCCCTTTTCTGTTTCTTCTTAACGACCTCAACGTTCTTGCTGCTTCGTTTTTTGCTCTTCTTTTGGTCATCTTCGCTGCTACTGCTTGAAGAACTCTCACTGCTACTGCTCGAACTACTCTCACTGCTATCACTACTGCTGCTGCTGGTCTCTTGCTTCCTTTTAGATTTGTTCTTCTTCGGTTCCGGCTTGGATTTCTTTTTCTTCGACTTCTCTTCCACTTTCTTCTTGTTGACCACCTTCTTCCTTTTTTTGCGCTTCTCTTTCTCCTCTTCGGATGAAGATGACTCGCTTGACGAGTCGCTAGACGACGACGAGGATGACGACGACGATGACGACGAAGAAGACGAACTGGTCACCTCAATTCGTTCTAGCAAAAGTTCCGAGTTAATCGCAGGAACAGTCTTGGGAGCGTTCTTCAGGAAATGACGCAAATCATCGGTCAATCCGCCAAGCCCAATCGAAGTGAAAAAGTTAATCGAAAAGCGAGAGTTTCGTGGATTATCCTTGGGAAAGAGACCCGCCAAGCTCTCCACTAGCACATCGTCCTTCAACTTTTGATTGAGCTTTCCAAGTCCCATGTATTCGGCCAGCTCCTGAAACAGAATTTTTATAAAGATTCGACTGGAGCTTGTAGTGTCGTCTTCATTTAGCTGAATGCACTCAAGTACATCCCAACCAATCGCATCGGTGAACAGCAGATGAGCAAAGAATTTGCTGACATTGCGCAGCCTATTTGTGTCCAGGCGATGGGTGGTCTGGTAGGTGTCCTTGAATATCTCCTCAAATGGCTCGATGTACGTCTTGTTGATGGAACAAAATCGCTGCGCTAAGAGGCCGTAGAATTTTTCATAAGTTCGCTGTTCGGCACAACAATCGAGGAACATGTGGCACAGTTCAATCTCTTGGCCGGGCTTCAGTTGCATTTTCATTAGTTTGTGGGCGCACTCTTCGTAATCCAAACTTGAGTTGATGGTGAGATATATGGTTCGGCGAAGTGCTACCAAATTGGTCTCGGTGTTGTCGATGATGGCCTCAGCCTTAGCCTTTTCCTCCTCGTCTTCTTCGGAATCGGAGTCATCGCTACCGCTGCCGGAACCGTCCTCATCAGAGTCGCTGGCATCGCTGCCAAGAATTTCTTTGCTCAGTCCTTTGTATTTGTCCTCGTTGGTCTCGTACTTGTCGTCAAACTTAAAGGCGTCTGGAAAGAGAGAACAATACGATTAGAAGGAAACAATTGCTCCCACTAAATAACTCCTGTATGTCAATTGAATGACAAGAAGATCTCAATGAAAACACACTACCAATACAAAAACAAGCAACTCGCATACTCACTCAAATTATCCTCAGTGGTGGTGGCCTCGTCCAACATCAGTAGATGGGTAAACTGGTCGTCTTCTTCGACCAATTCCAGTGCTTCTATAACCGACTGATGATCCTTGAAGCCGTCTTTGCGCACCTGGAACACAACTTCAATCATGTACTGGACACGTTTGTCCAATTTGCCTTCGTGCAGGATATTTTTCAGCATTTCGAAAATGGCGCCGATTCCTTTGGACGACACTTCAGTCAGTTTCATGCCGCACTCCTTCAGGAATGCAATCGCCACTTCGACGGAGTCATCTGTGGGTGTCTCCACCAACAGCGTAAGTATCTCCAGAGCAAGAATTTCATGAGCCACACGCTGATTTACCAAATGCGCAATAAATCTTGAGGCAGACAAGCAGATTGCCTTGTCGTTCCGGCGGAATGCCCGTTTAAATTGGATAACCAACCGCTTGAGTAGAAGTTCGCCTATGTTGGGAAACTTTGAGTTAATAATGGCTACCAGGGCAGAGTAGACGTGGGTGAAAGTGGGCGATGCCGCTTGGGCTTGGATAATGGAACGGCATAGGAGACCTCTACCGCGGACGATGTTCTCTTTGAGCAGTTCTCTTGTAATGATGCCGATATTGTCAACGTTAACTTTGTTGATGTAACCGTGAATGGATTTCTTCAAGGCTTCCCAGGCGATTCTCTGATAAGCAGCTGACGCTTTGTCAGTGATCTCGGCTTGCATCATACGAAGTTTAGCAGGTGGTATGTATGCGCCGCCTGTGCGAGAAGTGAGCAGATCCACAGTGCGACGCTGACGTTCGGTTATCTTGTCGTTTGGATTTGTGTCCTCCTTGGATTCGCCATCTTTCCTTCGGGGTGGGGATTTGGCTCTTCGTCTGTCTTGTGATTTGCCACGATTCCTATCCCCCCTGTCATTGGAACGGCTGCGGGTACGACTTCGTCTGCGGCGGCGGTCTCTGCTGCGCGATTGACTTCTGGGTCGGCGTGAGCGTTCTTCTTTTTCCCTGGATCGCCTTCTATTCCGCCGGTCAGCTGAGCGGCTGCGGTCTCTGGAGGATCTGCGTCGGGACACTTCCTTCGACTTGGATATGGCCGATGGATCCTTGACTGGTCTAGAAACTACTTCTATTACTGATTCCAATTTGGTCTTCTTCGGTTCTGGTTCACCGTCGCGCGAGGTATCATTGGCTGGAGCTTCAGCTGGAAGCTCCACTTCAGCTAGGACGGGTGTCTCAACAATGTTTGCGGCAATAGTTTCGGGCTCGTCGGGAAGTTCCCCCTCTTCTGGTTCTGGTTGTTTTGAAGACGTTTCCGCCTCAGGTTGTTCATCCTCTTCCGGCTTTCGTTGACTGGATATTTGTTGTTTATCATGTACCTCTTCCACGTCTTGATGCGGTTGAATTGAAGCATTATCTCCGTCGGCTAGCTCTCCCTCCTCTGGCTCTGCTTGAACGGATGCATTTTCTCCAACAACCCGTTCAGTTTCAGTTTTTTCACCATCATCCTTAGGAATTGGTCTAACAGAAGGCTGCGGAGACGTTTCATTGTTCTGTTGAACTTCTGCTGTTATTGGTACTTGATCTACAGCAGCTTTAGCTGCGGAGGAGCTACTTGCGGAATCATCTTTTTTGGATACGTGTTCGCGTTCACTCTCTACAACATCTTCTGACTTCACCTGCCCTTCGTCAACTGTTTCTGACACTAATGCCGGGGGATTTGATTTCTCATCATTTTCAACTTTAATACTCACGACTGCACTTGGCTTTTCATCCTCGGCCTCATCACTAGATGATGGCGATGTAATAGATTCATCATCCGAATCTGAGGACGATTCAGAAGATGAATCGTCGGCTTTTTTCTTGGATTTTTTCTTACTAGCAACTTTTGCTTCCTTTGATGTGGCAATTTGCTTAGCTAAACGTTTATTTACTACCTCATCATCTGACGAAGACGAATCCGATTCCGACGGCGAACTGCCTGAAGATGACGATGAGGACGATGAAGATGCTGATGATGAAGAAGAGCTTTCAAATTCGGGTTTTGCCATTTTTAATTACACAATTTCGCACAAACGCATGCAATAGAATTATATTTACAAAACTATTTAAAAATGAAAAGTGCCGATTGCAGAAATTCACCCCGCTTTTATGCGTGGTGCCTGAAGTCAAAGTGACAGTTTTATTGGTTTAGTTTTCTTACATGCGAGCAGTACGAGATGTAAGTGCTGCGAATGGTAGCATTCAAGACCAGAAAAATAAAAACTTGGGCATTTTTATTTTTAAACAAACATTCCCATCAATTATTTGCTTTTTGTTAAATAAAATATTAAACTTATGCATAATTTGATTGACATTTTTTTTTTAACTTACAGTAATTTGTTTAATAGCTTAGAATCTTTAGATAATATTTGAAAATTGTGGTTCACTTTGCTGTGCCGTATTTTTTTGTTATTTTTTCCATCGGTGTTACCAGATTATTTCGCACTGAAAGAAGTACTACTTATGATTTTTTCCAGTATTGACTTGGGAATTAAAACACAACACATGTTCCCACAGTATTTTTTTTAATTTATATCTCGGTGAACGTTTTTAAATAAATTTCTTTAGTATTAGCTTCATTGAAAATGGCAAAATTCTGTTAGTTTATATTCGAAAACTCAATTGGAAAAGTTTTGGTAATTGTCGCGTAAGTTACAAATAACTTAACCTTATATATTTTTTTAAACATATCTAGTTGTGTGTGAAATAAAAGGCGACAAATTATCATTTTATGTGGGTAGTTTTATTAAACCTTTTGTTTTACAAAAAATAGGAAATTAATTAGAAAGAGAGAATCCCAAAGAAATTCTCAATGGTTCACTATTTACTTCCATTTTTAGTGCTAGTTATACGTTTAGTTCTAAATTAAAATTATTCGTTCTCTCCTTGAGTTCACTTTTATTAAAGTCAGTCATACTCGTATGCAAGTTTTTCCTCCTTCGGAGTTCAGTTGTGCAGTCGTGCATCTATGCATTCGCAATAGTCGGAGGAAAATAAGAAATTATATTTGCAAACGGATATGGAAAACATAAAACAAGCATAAAAATAAAGTTATCCTTTGAAGTTTCTAGAAGGAAACACAACAACTTGTGTATTTAAGTTAGGTATCTTCCGTTGGAGCGATGTTTTGGTTTTTCTGGTTGATTGCCTGCACAAAATTGGGGTTAGAGACGCAGCTGTTTGTAGATTAATATAAAACATTTATACAATTCATTAAAATTTGGGGTTTAACCTTGAAAGCTTTTTTCTTGCTTGATACTGTGGCGTATGCGGATTCATTTTCTTTCAATAAACAGTTGATGTTTTTGTTTAGGACTTCAATTTTAAAGAACAATATTTTAAAACACTTTTACTCTCTACAGGCATCACAAACTTAAACGTAAAAACAGCACAACAAAGTAAATTTCACGTAATTCTGCACTCTTTGTATTTTTTACGTGAAATATGTCCAAATGCATAAAACATGTCATCCCCTTAAGCAATCAGATTTTCAGTTTTCGATTTTATTATAAACAAAAGGAATTGTCACAAATTAATGGTGGCGTTATATGTCACGCCTCGCGGCTTATCGCTTAAACCCCAAAACTAAAAAAAAATTTAATTTTATCTACGCGTAAAAAAATAGCAGAAAAATGACGTTTATTCAAAATGTGTTGCCAATTGAAATGCACATGCAAACAAAAACAGTTCTCCGATAAAAGGAGCGGGAGAGGACTATTACAATTTGTTATAATGAATTTTGTAGGTCAAACATAAGAGGCAGTCCAAATAGGTTTTAATTCATATTAAATTTATAAAAAAAGAGGTATATTTAAATACTTTTGCATATCAAAAAAATGCCTGGAAACGCAACCCCAACAAGGGACGACATTACTCAATATTTACTTCTAACTCCTATATCACACCGCAAACGATACGTCCGCCATTCAATTATTTCTCCTCACCATTGATGGGTTGTTAGCATTCAATTAGACAACAACGCAACTCGAAACCATCAGTTGGAGGGGACTGCGAAGTGAGCTCCCTTTGATAAGGTTAATTGATTGCGCCTGGGTGCTAAGTAATCGATAAAGTTGCATGCGATTCCAGCTTCTTATAGGTTCTATTTCTATTGTACGACTTCAATAATTAAATTAGTTTGGTAAATATTGATGAAACATGTCCTCATTGTATCACCCGGCACGCATTTTAAGACCACACTTGATGAGGCAAAAAGCCAATCAATATAGGCGCCTTTGAGTGGGTCCTTACGCTTTTGTTCAACAAGTCGTATACATTCGTGATGGGGGCATTTGCCAGTTAACCACATAAGGCGTACAACGAATTACACACGTCATCACACATGGACAATCCACTTACCTGGTAATTACATACGTTCGGTAGTATAATAGCAAAGAAGGATTGCTATAGTAAAGAGAGCAACGAGGGGTTGCGTAGTCCTTGTAGTAGAGGAATGTTTTCTACATTTGGGTATATTTGAGTAGTACTTATAGCTGTTTGTTTAGGGTTACCTCTACCTATTTCTCTTGAATAAATGAAGAACCTTTATAGTTTGGTTAGACATTCGGTGCCTGTTGCGGATATCATTTGTGCCTGCTTGCACACATATGCACGGTCCTCCGCACTGGAAACATTTTCCGTGTTACAGGCCTATAAATCTATTTTGGCAATATTGACGTGTTTAATATAATATTTTGGGGAAATTGGTGGTAACTTTGGTTTGGTTATCAAACAATTTTTTACACGACAATTTTGGGCTTACATCAAAAACAATGAAAGCCAATAGTGTTCCATTCAAAACTAACGATTTGATTACTTTTTTCAATTAATTCACAATCGGATGCAATGCGGAAGGGAACAATTGCGCGTATGTAAAAAAAAACTGGTATCCATTTCGCTTTAGAACCCAGCCCTATGTGAATAAAAAAAAGAATGAAAAACACAGAGGCTGGAATACAAATGATGGAAAAAGAATTCCCGGCAAGCACCATCAGAAATGGAGAGACCGTACTTCCAATTCAATAGCTAAACCAATGCCACCTGTGATGTGATGATAGGAAACACGTGCAGGTCTGACAGTTACATAGCTTCCATTGTAACTGAATGGAGTTTCCGGCAGGAGTTTGATTTTGAGAAATGGAATGTGCGCGTTTTTGTTGTGAAATCGGAAGGCGTCTTCCTAAATCGAGTGATGAATTTTTTGGGTAGGTATTTATTTAAGATGCTTTTCGATATTGAGCTATTTTTATTAAACTAGAACAGCCCGTGGTCGCAATTCGAATGATTTTGTCTGTGGGTAAAGTAACGAAAGCCAACTTGTTTTTTACATATCTAAATCTTAATTAATATACCTTTCCGCTATGAAAAAAGAATGGAAAAGGGCAAAACATGAATGTTCGTTTCCATAGTAACGCCTCGCAAGTTTTGCAATGCCCCTGAAATAAGATTTTATGATTGCATACCTTTATGGGTTAATGAGACTCTCCAACAGGTTCTAATCTTAGATGATTAAATTCGTTACTATGCAAATATGACGGCGACAAATTGAATGGCAACAAAATGCTTTCGATTAACTGCTAAGCATTTTGTATGGGAAATTCTTAACTTCATTTAACCAGTCTCAATGGCGACATATAGCTACTATTTTTTGTTTGTGCACATCTATGGCACAGTACCTTTCGAATGATATAAGTTTCATTCCCCTCATTTCATGATAAATACTTAAAAAGTGTACGAAAACTTTTCATGTTTACGTATTAATATAATGATAACTGCAATAAGTTTTTCTATTATTTTTCAGAATATATCCATGAACAAAGATCATCTATTTACTCTGTTTCTGTACCAACATTCGCATTCCTTTTCATCAAAAATGTTGTTAGCTGTCAAAATATATCACACGCTCAGATTTTTTCTCAGCCTGACGATTTATTCTAAGCTCATATAGTGTGTCCTGTTTATGCCAGAAAGGAAAATATAAAAACAGATACAGAGCTTAAAAAAAACATCCACTTTTTGGCAGATTAGATTCCTCTCTAAAATGCGTATCTCTCTATGCACTAAATTATTATCCCATTAGACAAGCTACAAGCCACATCGCAAAATTTATATATTTGCAAAACATGCCGTCGTCATAAAAAAAAAACAATTTTATTTGTGTCATTCTAATCAAATCGAATATTCTACATTCATTCCATGTCGCACTTAGCTTTAATGTGCTATATATAATGTATCATGGATGTGGGGAATTAAACAGATATCCAAACAGTAAAATCTAACCAAATATTCAATGGCATTCATTGCCAGTAAAAAGCCACATCCTGGAATAGGTATCCTCTGACAATTTTCATCAATGGAATCAGCGCTCTAAAACGTAATTGAATTTTCTGTAGAAATTTAATTTGCATTTAAAATGAAAACAACAAATTCAATCGGCTTTCTAACTAATTTTGCAGAAATGTCATGTGATATAGATGGTGGAGTTATTTTAATGTCGTTAAGCTTAAAAATGTTGATTGTTTATTTTAAAATACTGATAAAATTAAATTTAATAAAAATCCGCATTACCTCATTATTCAATTTCACCGCCTACCGCAAGTTGTTTTATGAATTTAAGTACTAGCCTCGCTGAATTATGAATAAAACTCTATTCACAAGTGTGTCATGAATGAATACAAAAGGTTTCAAGGATCCTTCGATGGTAGGTAATAATAATAACGGAGAAAGTTATACGCTACACAAACAATCCGATTTTATTCATTCGTTCACGTTCTATTTGTTGTGTGTACTCTTTTGTAGAAATCCTATTGTCTTTCGCGCTAGGATAATGTTTCTTTTGTATGCTGTCTCTTATTGTACAGGTTTCGTATTATCATATTGTTACTCTTATGCGCTAAAGTAATCTTCATGATAGTATAACTCGTTAAATACTTGTGCACACATTACGCTGGTGGGTAGGTGTAATAGATCTCCTCGAGGCTTATTGGCTACTGGCGGCATTCAGATGGGTACGCCATAATGTGGGATTGAGTTCCATAACTGTGGCATCTTTTAACCTAATACGCATTTAATTAAATTCAATGTGAAAACAATTTTCATGTACAGAGTGGCCCAACTTCGATAGTGTGAAAAATATTTGACGAAGAGTTTGGTTTCTTTGCCATTCACAATTAATCTTCCATTTGAAAGGAGAATCCTTGTTCTACATACAATTAACTTATTTAAGTACTTGGGCAAGGAAACAAGATGTTTTTGAAATTTTATGACGGAGAAGAACTGCCCAAATGTCCAGCTGCTGATTGAGCATCATTAAATTTAAATTTCCCTCTTTTTTTATGTACCTTACCAACTTTAGTGGACTACCCCCATATAATCCTTCGAATAGAAACTTTTGGGGTAAAATCATTTGCCTACCGCCTGCAAATGATTTTACCCCAAAAGTTTCATGGATGGTGAAAAAATTGGGTCAGCACTTTTGGGAACGCAATGTTCAAGGTTAACAGTCGAATGAATGGATGTATTGGTAAATTGAAAGCCGAAGAGAATATGTGAATAAATTTAAAATAATAGTTTGAGTGAAATTCTACAGAAATATTATAATGCTCTGACCTTTTCGAAGGAGGAAAATTTTATTTCAGCCACAAAATGTTTCGCATTCTTATGAATATTTTAACTTACAAAGTTACACACTATTAAGCCTCGTGTTCCTAGATTGGACATAAATGCTGTGCGCCAATTGGACCTCTTTTGGGTGCTGAAAAAAAACAACTTAATGTCAAAGAATTGGTCTTTTTATCGTACCTTCATTCAGTGAATTAACCACTCTCCTGAAATAGTCACTTGCTAGTAAAAGGCGCCTTGCAATTTGCATCTCAAAGCAGTCCATTAATCACACACACTTCAGTCTCGAGAACATCGTAAAATACCGCTATTGTAATGCTGCATAAATTAAAGGCAAACCTTCAACTAATCAATAAGGGATACGACATTTTGCCTAAAATAAATGTAAACGTGTTTTCTAAACGACCACATATAATACTCGTTCCGATGTGTGGGCATATTTTTTATGCTGATAATAAATCTTCTACTTGAGATGATAAACGGCAGGAAAACTGTGCGGAAAGGAGTCTGAATCTTACGGTTTGTCAGGGAACTCTGGGCTTACCAGCTCAGAATCAGAATGCTTGGAATTGCCTTCATTTGCATTTATATTATTGTTGGAATGATTTATATACATTTGCGATTATGTGTGAATATGCTTTGAGGACGAACGATGTCACCAATAATCTGTTGCGTATTATTCAATTGACTATAATGTGTGATCGAATGGATTTGCTACTTTTATTGATTAAAAGAAAACTTTCCTTGCAAGGATGTAGAGGATATCCTGCTTTAATTGCAGTCCGTAATTACCATGTTCAATTATCTTTGAATTTCGAGAGGCCCTCACAGTTAATTGAAAAGTTGATTGCAGTGCAATTGGAAATCCTGTTAGAGGAAGCGGCATTGCATGTAGTAAAGGTATGTTCTGTCTGAAAGCAGGATGATTCAGTTAGTACATTCACCGTCGTTGCCATCGTTGGTTGTCGCCGTAATTATTAATAGACAGGAAATTAGAAAACACAAACACGATTTGAATGTGTACAATCTCGATTGCATCGATTGCAGTGTGCATGCATAATATGCAAAATGCAATTACCTGGCAGATCAGAAGGGGGTGAAGAATTTTCTATAACAAACTTTGTCTCTCCAAGGATCATTACAACGAGTACTATAAATAAATTTAATTTCAGTTTACTGAAACGTTTCCTCAATCATAGTTCGATGTCCTTTGGGCCGTTTTTTTTGGTCGAAAAGTGTGTATTCTTTTAATGTAGTAAATTTTTTACAGCGTGGGGGTCAGTGAAACCTGTCCACATCCCGCTTCACTGGGTAGAAAAAAACAATTAAAATGTAAGGAGAAGTTTTTAATGATCACAACAAAACCTCTCGCTTATCCGATAATCTTCTCTACGTAATTGCTTGGTCATTATCACCCAACACCAGCTCAACGTTAAATCAAACAACCCACAACCCACAAACCGCAATCCCCAAAACCCCTTAAAAGAGTTTTTTCATCGTTAAAAAAAAAGTAACAACACCAACGTTTGAGTAGAAATGCAAATTGCACCTCGCAAAGATAGAAATCTTTCCGTATGACCACGATGGTGGTGGAAGAGTGTCACTTAGACCCATCATAGTTGAAAAGTAGCTCTCTCTATCTGCTTTTGAAAAATCCGGAAGAAATTGAAGCAGTGGAATTGTGCCAAACAAAAAGACGAGCGATAATTGTGACTTTCACAACAATGGCACTATTATATCCTTTATCCATTGGATCCAGTCCGGTATTCACGGAACTTTGGCGTGCGGTAATTTATTACAGTTGAGAAAGTTTGCTGCTTTCTCGCTTCTCTGCAGAATCAGATTAATAGCCGGATGTGAAATGGTGGACTCTATTTGTTGGGCAAATGGTTGCTTTCTCAATCTATATATGAATCGCATATGTGGGAAAAAGTTTATAATTTACTCTGGTCACGGAAGCGGCGGGACAAAGGTATCGCTGTCGCTGGCTTCCTGCAAAGACAAAGTACTGAAGAGACGTGATTGAAATTTTCAGGTGTGAAAACAGAAGCTTTTTGTGGTTAAACTGCACATAGGGGTTTGCAATAGGTTTATTGCTTGAAAGGATATCAATAAATCTTGCCTTCTAATGGTTGGGTTTTATATGCCATGCACATTTACTGAGTAAGATATGAAAGCACGTGAATGTAATAATTTCTTATTGAGTCGACTGACCAAGTTTACGGAGATACTGGGCTTATGGCTTGACTCGGAAGGACAAACGAATCTAATTGAATCGTAAATCAGAGAAATGAAGATGGCATTTGGGGACAGCCATAAAATGAGATTGTCAGTGGATATGAAATGTGTACCTGTGAAAATTCGTAGTCCCTATTGAATAAGTGACAAGGCACCTGAGGAGTTTCGATCAAACTAAGACTTGATGCGCAAATTTATTTTGTTTGAGTGTATTTAGATTTTCATTTCAACTCAATTGAGTAAAATTGGCAAAGTTGACGTATAGCCAATTAATTTCTCTTGGCATACCCCAAGAGAAACTGTTCCCTATCTTCGTTCATATTTTATGTACCTGATTTTAATTTCCCAAGTAAATGTTCATCAAATATGTACATACTGACGATTTTGTTCCAACGATGACTGCTTCATTTCGATGTTGTTCTTGGTTTGACATGTTTGTAAGTGGTTTTCCGACAATATGCAGACAAATTACTATCCATTCATCACTGTCACTGATTAGATTGCATTCACTCTGGTGCTTGGTTGTTGACCTCTTGCTAGACGAGCTATTACTGGGTGAATGATGTTCTAAATAATATGAGAGAGCAACGACTGCCATCAATTTCATAAGGCTTGACGGCTAAGAACAAATGACAGTCTGTTGTGTTTACACATATTTTCGCCTTCGAGTGTTATCATTTGGCAAATTGGTTATTGTTATATTCAGTGACAACTTGATATGAAATAAAACGACGTAGTTTCGTGTTGGTTGTTGCAAATTGCGCAAAGAAGAAGAAATATAAATAAATAAATATTTTGGCGCGACAGGTCTGTGGGACCCAAGGCCTAGCTTCTCACAACCATTCGTTTTGTGTGAGTTTTTAATTTTTGGGACGAAGGGAAGGGATCTACAATTTTACTCCGAGTCCAAACGCCTAATTGAGAAGCTCTTTCATGACAGTTTTACACTCGGATGTAAGTCAGACGTTCGCGAGAGGTGGCAAAAAAGAAGAAACTAATAACGATAGTCCTACCGAAATAAACTGCGTATCGAGTTTCTGTTTTACAGGAATAAAAACGCCCTTCTCTAATATCCCATCACATCGGAAATGCGGCTTCATGATCTTAGTCTTTGTCCTCCCAACATCCAAAGGCACTAAATAGCTAAATCAAGATTGAGTGTTAAAAAAACTTTCCATTCATTGAACTTGAGACATGAAAACCCTTTATTCCAAGTTAAATGTTCAATTTGTTCCCATAGAAAAATCATTGCTTCTCATACAATCGGTGGCGTATACGTAACATTTTTTCTCCATAAATTTAATACTTCTATTTTCAAATTTGTGTACAGAAATAATGACAATCTTGTAAATAGGCAATATTTCGGAGCTCACTTTAACCATTTTGTGTTGTAAATAATAATTTTCAAGTCAATGCACACCTCAAAGCAACAGGAACAACTCCACAAAGTTTCCATATTCCACTCAGCTAATTCATAAGAATTACCTTAATGCCACCTAAAGAAGAATTTATTTCAAAATATACTCGTTTTTATGTTAAAACCATTTCGTATGCTTCTACGTATTTCTTTTTTATTTGCATATACATGCATAATGCTAACAATTGCAGCTGGCGAAAGAGATGAAAAATTGGCCATGTGCTTCTGTTTGGAAAACCAACTTTATGTGTTTGTGTTCAAATGGAATTCTTTGTGAACCAAAAGTACATGGGAAAAAAGTTTTAGTTTTTCGTGTGTACTTTCTCTTGGCGATGTTTTAATTAAATTTAGTTTTCCAACCACCAAGCGAGCGCAACTCGTCTGCATAATTAATTAAATGCCTTTTTTTCTATTCCATAAGGAAATAGCAAATCTCCATAGAGAACATGAGAACGACGAGTTCATTTTGGGTATGTGTTAGAAAATCGGATTTAACTTCGTAATACGTTGCATTATTTAGGATGAAGTAAACAAATTATTTGCAACTGAATGAGGGAGCGTTAGAAATTATTGTATGGCTTGAAGTGGAGGTTTTCATTATCTAGATTAAAAATAATCAGTTTTGTGTAAGTCAGTTGCTGTGCAAGTGAAGGAATTTTGTTGTACTACATATTGCTGGATTGGAACATTTTTGGGTAGTTAGTTGCTAGAAGGATGTACGGTCGGTAGGCGGTTGCAGAAACTGGGGGTATGTGTATGAAGACTCACTTACTTATAATGTTATAATATATGCAAAGAGGAAAAATCGGCATAATTTAGGTGAATAACATTGCATACTTTAAGGAATAAATGAGTACAGTTTTTGACAGAAATAGAGACACTATCTAGCGGAGTGTTGACCAACCACTTTCGTTTTGTCAAGATGGCTGGTAAACTTGGTAAACTTTAAAAGTTTCAGTACACTTTTTAAGTATTTATCATAAAATGAGGAAAATGAAACTTATATCATTCGAAAGGTACTGTGCCATAGATGTGCACAAACAAAAAATCGTAGGTATATGTCGCCATTAAGACTGGTAAAATGAAGTTAAGAATTTCCCATACAAAATGCTTAGCAGTTAATCGAAAGCATTTTGTTGCCATTCAATTTGTCGTCGTCATGTTTCCATAGTAACGAATTTAATCATCTTAGATTAGAACCTGTTGGAGAGTCTCATTAACCCATAAAGGTATGCCCCTAAAAGTAAACAATCATAAAATCTTATTTCAGGGGCATTGCACAGTTATCTGCGAGGGGTTACTATGGAAACGAACATTCATGTTTTGCCCTTTTCCATTATTTTTTCATAGCGGAAAGGTATATGAATTAAGATTTAGCATATAAATAAATTAAAGTAAATAATAAATAAATTATGTAAAAAACAAGTTGGCTTTCGTTACTTTATCTACAGACAAAATTGGTCGAATTTCGACCACAGGTGGTATTAGAGTCTATAATTTTTCCATCAGAATTAGAATATAGTTTTTAAGTGTTCTAAATTTTATATTTCTTTATATACTATTTAAATTTTTATATAGCTATCCAAATTATGGTTAATCTTGGAATACCGGGATGCAGACCTATTTTAAAATCATGAACGCAAGAGTATGGCTTCTTAATTCAGTCATTCGGTTACGACTTCAAAGTATTAATCCCTTCCATCATTTCCGTACAGGCGCTAAAATAATCTGAAATCAAAATTTCTTATGAAACGTGTTTTCCAAGCAGTATTCCTTTAATTTTTATATTCTTCACATAACTCAGGACTCTCTGCAATAACTTGTCTCTTCTGTATATGTAGATCGAAATAATTCAAACAGATACAAAATACATAAAATATATAATGTGCGATGAGTTAAAACAAGTTCTTATATTGCATTGCATTATATAAAAAAAAACGAGCTAATCGTAGCAAATCATCGCCATTCAACACTTGTTCATAAATCCTGGCATTCCTTTAGGTAGTTTGTACGTAATGACTACGTACAAGTTCAAAAGGAAATCCATTTTTTTTCCACTTCAATTACTACTCTTTCCACTCCTGCAGCAATCCATAAATCTCATCATTTTTAACGCAATTTTCCGCAGAGTTAATTTGCGGAGGATGAATTTTTGAAGAGTTTAACCTCTGAAGGAAGAAGCTTCATTATACTCGTATTTTCTACCATCAGCATGATTATAATAAAATGTCTTCCGGTAGTTAAAGCTAATTATAAGCATTCCGTTGGGACCTGATTTGTTTTATGTTGAATAAAGTCCTCGTGGGTCTTTTTTTTAATACTATACAATTTAAGTAAGAGAAAAAAGAAATTACATTTGCGTTCATAATTATTTTTAGGATGCTGGTTGGCAAGAATTATGTGTGCGCGAGTAGATGTTGAAGGGAATTTATCTTCTTCTTATTTGGTAGATTTGTTGTCCCTCTTAATAAAGTGTCATTAATATTTATAGCGAAATATGACATCTTTTAAGAATTGAAGCAGAAAATGCATCATATATCACACCACACTCTTAATTTTAATCATCTTCACCACAAATAAAAACAAAGCAGCAAATGTGAACTGGCATCCTAAAAGTATGCAACAAAAAATGCAAGTTTACCGCTATTACTAGCGCGTTTTATAATTTTTTTGTTGAATGTTTCTGCGATCCTACTGGCACACTCAGACACAATGCGGCCGTTCAATTATCTAGTCTGATATGACTGACAACTAGCTGACTTTGTGTGTCTCACTTTTGATTGGCCTAAATCGGTCAGATGAATAGATTTTTCAGTTGACGTTTACAACGAATCTAGTCAAGAACTTCGTGACTGAGCTTTCGTAGATTAAGGTGACTTTTCCGACAAATCTATTTTTTTTTTCGTTCAGGGTACATCTAGTTGACTTAAGATAACTGGATTTTTAAGTGTCCCAAATTATGACTGGTCTACCAAGTGCACCTCCAGTTTTTTGTTCATTCAAGAAACTGCAAAATGGATTTCAATGTAAATGCATATAGCGAGAGTTTGAGTTTGAACTAAGTTCCAACAAAGTACCACTTAAGTGTTTTGAATTTATGTGCGGCAGTATTCCTTAATCGAAAATCTCCCAATACACAGCCACACTTAATAAAGACGGTCAAAATCGATGCCATTACTCTAACAGCACCATCGGTTTTTGACCAACTTCATTAGGGAACTTAGTTTGTTGCAAATCTTCATTTATAAGAAAATGAAACCAATTTCTAGACCACATCAGAATCGACAATGTCCTGTCAATTTCACACACCATTGATTGTGATTGATAGAAGAAGTTTTTCCCCCCCCTCCTCATCGTCCTTCAGATTATTCCCAAATTGTTACGTCATCTGATTCCCAAATCCGCCCGCAGCATCTTGGAATGGAATACTTTTAAAAGGTTTTATTACGCAATAAATGATTTAACTTTCGGTTGGGATAGCTCCTTCGCAAGGACACACATAGTTGCCCGAAAGGGTATAAAGTCACTGAAGTATATCTTTTTATGATGTTTCATTTGCTGTAAAGAAAAGTCCTTAGCAAAACCATATCATACTTTAAAGCCGCATACCTTATATCCCATTGAATAAGTTCGTATTTGATTTATTTTCCTGCTCCATTCCAGTTTCCGTCAATGGTGATTATTTTACACGGGAGCTCTCGAAAACATCAACCTTTCTAGTGTCATCTCCTCCAGGTAACATTTTTCGAATGATAAAAAGAAGCATGACACACGTAAATTGTGGCACATTAACAAATGGGGGTGGGAGAGCTCCTTCTAAGTGAACATCTTTGGAGCTCAAGCAATAAAAAATTTGATTAGTGGCGGTACTAAAAGCGAGCATTCTCTTCCGGCTGTTGCTGGGGGGTGGACCATTTCTAACGATCCCCATCAATTTTATACTCTTCGGCCAACGACTTGTGCAGTTGCCGCATAAGCACTTACACGTGTAGTTGGAGATTGCCAATAAATGTTTTATAAATTATGAGGTGCTTTGGGGCTGATATATTTACTTGCAACAAGGACAGCAGGACTGTCAACCTTTATAAACTGAAGTATGAAGGAAACATTTGTCATTGTCTGTTTCTTTTGACCTTTTGGGAGCTGGAGTCCTTTCTAAAAGCACTCTTAATTTGAATTTGAAATCACCCCAGTCTATGAAGGTAATATTCTCGTCCTGCGATTAGCCACTTTAAGTCCAATAGCTACAAGGATATGCAAATGCACACGGTTCTAACACTTAAAGACGCCTCTCCTCTATATATAACTTCCATTATCCACTTTGATGATTTGTTTCCTACAACACACTCGAACCAAAATTCAATACCCACCTCTTAAATGTATCCTTTAAAGAAGTAAAGCCTTCCTTCGCACACTTACAGCTGATTTGTGTTGCCTTAATGCCTATCATTTCAATTCAAATCAATGAGATAAAGTAGAATCGCACTTTTGTACCGCCCCAGTCTCATTTACATCGAAATAAAACGAGCGACATCAATTGAAACAAAAATAATCCAATGAACCATTTTACGCTCGAAAGGAGAGCACAAGGAGGAGTCGACCTAAGAGGACTTCTTATCACACCCAACTGGGTCCATTATTATGTCAATCAATCGAAGGGGCTACACGAATAATCCTGCCAGGCGAAATTGTTTTCACCATTTTTATTGGGCACTTGACGGAATCGAAAGTGAATACTTATATTGCCTACACTTAGGCGCGAACAGAGCTGCTATAAAATTTTACGATTTTTCAAATAAACACGAAGAAAGGGCAAGCAGCATGGGAATTATAGAAAAAAAACTTATTTCCTTCAAGTTGGTTGCTTATTTTTGCTGCAGAACTTTTTTGGGATATTCCTCTGACCCCACTTGATTGGTCTTGCGGTTGCTATCGACTTTGGATTGAATTTTGATGGGGTGCATGAAGTGTTGAATTTTGGAAACTTTCCCAGAATGATACCAATTTAAATTTAAGTGCGGTTGTAATATTCGTTGGGGAGATTTCTCCCTTTTTGGTTAGATATGGAATATGTCTAGTTGATGATTTTCTGAAAAGCCATCGAACTAGGGAAATAATATTAAATTGGTAAACCGATGTTATAAATAAATAAATAAATATTTTGGCGCGACAGGTCCTCTCACAACCATTTGTTTTGTGTGAGTTATCAATTTTTAGGACGACTGGAAGGGATTTACAATTTTACGCCGAGTCCAAACGGCTAATTGAAAGCTCATTCATGACAGTTTTACTCTCGGATGTTTGTCAGACGTTCGCGAGAGGTGGCGCAGTGGAAAAACACTTAAAGATGGACTTTGGTTCTTTCGGGATTCGAACCGGGGACTCCTCGCTTAGTAGTCCGACACACTAACCACTAAGCCACTGCGCCGACAATTCAATTTGTGTCACTCCAGAAATAATGTCAATAAGTCACCTCTCTAATTACCACGCAACATCTGGTATCTCGTGGAACCCCATTAGCGGAGTAAATTTATTACACTTTCGCCAACAATTGACGGATATAGAGCAATACCGATAAAAACCGCAATAGCAGCTTTAACTGCTCATCAATTTTGGCACCTTGCAATAAATTGTATTTATTTCTTATTTCATAATAAAATGTTCCATTTGGGTTATAGATAATTTACTCGTTCGTGGCGGAAGTTACAAATATCTCATAATAGATTGCCAATAGATTACGATTCGGTGGGGGTACTTATGGCTATAGCTTCTGTCAACATGACGTGATGGAGTCAATTGGATCGGAAAATGCCCGCAAAGTGCGGAGCTGTTAAACCGCATTAGCACATTGTACATATTACACATGCAAGTAATTTAATTAAATAATTAAAATGATTATGGTGGTCTCTTGCAAATGCAATTATTTATATGAATTGCATTCAGAAACTCTATAAACAAAATAAATGGTCAGCTTAGCTCTCGCCAATATTAAACGTACAAAAAGAAGGTTTGTTTTTGAATTTGTTATACAAAAAATATGTTTTTTCCTTTTTTTTGGTGCTCAAAACAAAAATTTATGGACGATAATTATATTTTAGTGGCTCTCGGTTGCACCCCAAGCTCAAAAGTAATAGGTAGCACGAATTAAAAGTGGCAGGAGCATTTTTGTGCACTGCTCAATGATGACCAGAGAATCACCAACTGCTGGGCATGCGTAGGTCTTTCAGGGGAATTGACATCAACCCCCCAACAAGTGCAGGAATAAAAACCTCAATCCTACTTCTAAAAAATAACAAAGCAGCTATACTGGATGGCATACCTGCCGAGTTCCTAAAAGCCGATCCCGACGCAGCGGCCTGTATTTTGTTTCCACTTGTTCAGGCTGTTTGGGAGAACGAAACCTTTCCCAGGGAATGGAAGGATGGAGTTATTGTCAAGATACCGAAGAAAGGTGATCTTAAAAATTGCACTGACTGGCGTGGTATTTTGTTCGTATTCCCAAAGCTCGTGGCAACTATAATTCTCGAGAGGATAAAGTCCTGGATCGAGTCGACGCTCAAGAGGCACCAAGTGCGATTTCGCAGTGGTCGATCATGCGTCGATCATATTAACACCTTGCGAATCATCCTTGAACAATCATTTGAGTACCAATCACGGCTCTTTCTCATGTTCGTCGACTTTGAAAAGGCCTTCGACCGCGTTAATCGTGATTGTATCTGGAGATCGCTTGCTATGAGAGGCATCCCTGAAAAAATTATTGCTATCATCAGAGAGTCATTTTCGTTTTGCACAGTGGACAACTTTCCGAACCATTCGAAGTGCGTCAAGGAGTGAGACAAGGAGATGTATTGTCACCGATCTTGTTCTTACTTGCGATTGATGATGTAATGACTGCCATGGTGGGAAGAAACGATAGACTTGGTATCCAATGGAACCCGTTTGACCGTTTCCTGGCAAACAACATTGGTGCCCTTAACCAAATGTGTCATTCACTGCAAGGGAATGGGGAGGAGGCTGGCCTAAGGATAAAAACCAGAAAGACAAAGATTATGCACACTAGCCGAGCCCAAAAACAGCAGGTTATTCTGAGACAGGAGACCATAGACCATTTGGGTAGTTATGTGTCACTCGATGGTGGAACAGACCAGGACGTCAGAAATAGACTAAATAAAGCTCGTAGTGCATTTGAAATGCTTTCTCCAGTGTGGAACTCCAGCAAAATATCGCTTCGCACTAAGTTAAAACTGTTTGAGTCCAATGTAAAGTCTGTTTTGCTATCCGCATGTGAAACGTGGAAATGCTCCGCCAACATCTCGAGCAGGTAACAGCCTTTTGTGAATCGTTGTCTGCGTTACATTCTGAATTATGGCTTAGGACTGGACAAACCAAAGTGGATGTTGACATCAGATAGAGAAAATGGCGATGGATTGGCCCTGCACTGAGGAAACCAGACGACAACATAGCGAAGCAGTGCTTCCAATGAAATCCTCAAGGTGTAAGGCGAGTTGGTAGGCCCAGAACAACATGGAGGTCAACTGTTATGAAGGAAGCTCAGTTCCAGGATTTGCGATCGTGGTCACAGCTGAGGTATCGAGCTGTAAATAGAGAGAGATGGAAGGACCTGGTTGTCGCCCTATGCTCCAGGAGGAGTTAAAGTGTTGCTGTTAATAGCAGCTACCGGAATAAAAGAAGAAGAAGGCAAATTAAAGTAGGGAATAAAAACGGAGCGGGTCGTTATTCTTTATTCCACAAATAAAAAAAATCTAAATGATTTTTAAAGATGCTATATATATAAGTAAAACTCTTTTGCATAGCTCTGCTTCTGAAAATTCTGTAAATTACTGTTTTTCGTCAAAATTTCTATATTTGTGAGACGTATGATTTTTAAGCGACCTTAGAAACGTTAATTCATCAAATATTATTTCTTGCGAATTGAGAGGAGCTTAAAAGGGATTATTGGGTGAATATTTCCCTCTCTTCCTGCAGTGGTTGGGAAACTCTGATTTAATTAGTTTCTTCTTATGGTATTTCTAAAAACAATTCTGTATCAAGCGTCTATTTATGTGTATTATGGACCTTGCTACCTTAAAAAAAGTCTGATTGTTTAAATAAATATGTCCTAAAAATCGTTAATCCACCAAATATTAGTATCCTCGTCCCACTTAATCCACCGCTCGCACACAATTGCAATGGCCATTCCTGAGTCCTTTAGACAAACTACCTGCAGTTTGACTTATTAAGCAACTTAAGCCACTTAATCCACTTAATCCACTTAATCCACTTAATCCACTTAATCCACTTCCTCACACCTCAAGACCTCCTACCTGCGGTGGAAAAGAGTTGCAATTATTAAGCAACTTAATCCACTTAATCCACTTAATCCACTTAAGCTACTTTAAAATGTAAAGTTATATTGTTTAGCAGGACATTTTCAAGTGTGTTGAATCTTAAGCTAGTGGATTAAAAGGATTAAAAGGATTAAAGGTATTTCCAAATATTTGCACTCGCGCCTATAAATAGATTGACTGCAATGTCAAGTGCATCAGTCTTCTTTTGACAGCAAATCAACAACATCAGAGAAACGAAACGCAATGGCTCCAATCTTTGAATCGAACTTTTCAATTAGATCCATTCTATCGGACGTCACGAGTAACAGCACCGGCAACAGCACCGGCAGCGGCACCAGTGGCACCAGCGCCAGCAGCGGCAACAACAGTGACGAAGAAAAGAACCGTCCTAAAGTCCATCACCAGCAACTGAATGACCAGCATTCCCTATTCCTAAGCGAACAAGATCCCGACCAACGGCCATCGTACACCTACAGCTCCCTGATTGTGATGGCAATCCGAAGCAGTTCCAAGAGGCTGCTCACACTAAGCGAGATTTGCGCATGGATTGCCGAAAAGTTCCCATTCTATCAGAAGAACAAGAGCACCTGGCAGAACTCGATCCGACACAACTTGAGCATTAACCAGTGTTTCTTGAGGGTGCCACGACCATTGGACGATCCTGGTAGGGGACACTACTGGACATTGGACCCCTCGGCAGAAGATGTCACCATTGGAGAGACAACTGGCCGTCTCAGAAGGAAGGACCCATTCCCGGGAAATCAATACCCCTATCAATATCATCATCATCACTACCATTCGCATCTTCCACCACCGTCTCAAAGTACACCGTATGCCATGTATTTTCCGACGCCAGAGCAAGTGATGGCCATGCAGCAGCATGAGCAACACATGTGGAACAACTACCACTTGTACCACCAACAGCAACAGCAGCAGATGATTCAGGGAGGCCATCAGTACATGGACACTCCGCCGACTTATCAATCGATGAACGGATGAAATTACTTAATTGTTGCTAGCTTTAGGCTTTGAGTTTTTTATCTCGAAAATCAATACTTATTTTTAAAAATTAACACAAATTTTGTCTGTTAAAATGTTCAGAAAGTTTGTCAAAAATTCTCAAGTAAAATATTTTCCAAAATAGTCTGTAAACATTTTGTTTTTTTTTTGTCGCTGTCTTAAAAAGGACCTCCCGAAGACTTGTGCCTCTCTGTAAAGTATTGCATCAATTCGTTCATTCTTGGGCAATACTTTTCATGACTTCTCAAATTAAAAGACCACCGTTTGTTGGTGCAATTTGTTTTGTAAAAATATAAAAAGATTGGTTTACTTTAAGTTGGTAGTGCCTTTTGAAGCTTTCTCCAAGCTTTTTCGACAGTTTTTCCCACAGCAAGTACAGCAGCATCAACTGCAAAAGTTGCCACTGCAGTTTCTTTACTTTTTGGCAGATCGCTTGTGAGCAGAAGACACAAGATAGGGCCTAGTACACTACCTTGTGGTACACCTGCTTAAATTACTCCCAAAGTTGAGTGCTTGTTTTCTTGATTGATTTTGAAAAGTCGCAAAGTTTTGTAAGGCTCTAGAATTTCTAAGTTCTTCTTTTGCAATTTTTGAATGATTCTTTTATAACATACTTTGTCAAAAGTTTGAGCTACGTCATGAAGCATTGCGGAATAGACCTTTCTCTCTTATTTCGAGCTTATTTCCAAGCACAAATTCAAAATACTTTGCTGACTTTTTAAATACCGCAAATATTGTGTCCTGCTAATACCATAGATGACTTTTTTAGACTCTGAGCTGTAAATGGCTCAATCATTCGATTCGGTACGTAAAAATCCAGTTCGGGGTCGCATTTCTCAGTTTAGGAATACATAGCAAGGATGGACCGAACTGCTTTAAGTCTCATTTGCAACGTACAGATTTTCATAAGGTATTTTATGGTGAATCATTTATTTTTGGAACAGCAAGACAACCGTTTTAGGGCGGCTTTACCTCCGAATACGCCCGAGGATAGATTACCTCAATTGCCCTGATTTTCTTTTATTCTTCTTTGTCGTCTTTGTCGTCTTTTTCTTCCGCTTCCGATCGTTGCTCCAATCTGACCAATCTTCACCTGGATATAGACGAACCGACACCAAGAGGTCTATCCTGTATCAATCACCTCCACACTCCGCCATTTAACTCAAATTTAAATCTTTCTACTGCAATGGATTCCAAATGTGTCTAGACTTATCCAAGACAGCCACCCAAACTTACATAAAACAGAAAAGAAGACCCCCACTTTAAAAAACGTTCCGTACTATTTCTGACTTCGACCTGTGAGCAAGGATACATTACTTTGAATAACTGCCCACCTCCATTGTCCTTGGCCACATATTTATAAAACATTTGCACGTCGCATCGTCCAAGTCGAGTGACTTTTGGTGTCACATTGTTGGCACGATTCTAGGCCCTTAATCACATAGCCCACGTCAGTTATGATAATATTAACAAATACGTCACATACCATTGCACTGTCAATGTCCAGTTCGGCCCAGTATATAACGACTCCCATAAATACATCAAATCAAATGTCCGTCTCTCGTAGCCGAGCATGTTTATGGCAGCACATTACATGTGCAAATATCTGGCGATAATTCTTCCTCGAAAGTCCCAACTAATGTCAACTACAACGAGTTGGAAATTTACGAGACCGGAGCACAAGTTATGACCACAAAATCTCCATTCGGATCCAGTAAATTTGCATATCAGTTTTTCACCTCATTGCCCCACACACTCGTGATGATGAATGTGGGCATACCACCCTCGCAAGCGATATCCTTTAAGTGCCGTTGTGCTGCTAAACAAAACTACATCTATGTGCAAACGACTGTGAGCCGGTCCCGGGTTCATTAGGTTTCACATTTCGCAGATGACAAAGATAATGGAGATTGTTCCGGCCGGTTGTTTTGACTTTGCGGTCAACCAGACAGTCGTCCTCGCGCTCATTACTATGCAAAGGATGCACGATTTTCGACTTACTTCCCAGTCGGAGTGCCTAAACCAGCCGGCAGACAAAACAGAATGGAAAAGAGAGCAAGCAACGATGAAAAATGCATTCCGTGCACATTTGAGGCAGGGGTGGTTATTCCGATTTTGGGGAGCCACTTGGGGTTGTGTTAGCTGACTGCCGGCTGAATGCCCTTAGCCATCATAGAGCTCATTGCACCCGCCGGAGGAGGTTTTGTAGATGGGTTGGATTGCAAGGCACACGCTTGGTCAAGGTCTCATTCAATTTGAACGCCGGTGTCAAGTTTAAGCCTCTCGTGACGGGGTTGTTTTTATTTTTAAACCACCGTCGTGGAGGTACACCTACAAAGGACGTGGCCTTGTCGCGTCAGGAAAGGAGAAGAAACAATTTTCAAAATGCACTCTTTTCCCTGTGCATGGGTTGAATTTATTTAATGAGTTTTGACAGCGAAATAATTGAATTAATGAAGTGACATGCAGAGTTGAAATAATTGTTTCAAGTGCAGCTTCAGACATTTTAATACAAAATATGTCTGTCAGCTTTTTACGTCCTCGCTATCATTTAATTAATAAAGTGACGTTCAGCATGCACTCTTGTAAAATCGTTATCCTCCTCAAACAGAAATAGCTGCCCCTTTCAACATATTCCTATTATAAACGAACATAATGCAAATAGACTCAAAGGACAGAGTCCTTTTCCCTTCACTTGCATAATGACGTAGCATGAATGCATGCGGGGGATCTAAGTTTGTACTGCAACCTAAAACTGAGGACGGACCATAGAAAAGCTCAGCCATAAATAGCATTCGGTTTGAAAGAAGAACTAAATAAGTCCTTTCTTTCACCCACATCCGGATGACTGTGCTGTGTACGTACATTCGAATTTATATTGATTGTTAGGCGACACGACACACTTCCGTGTTTGTTGGCACTTTGATAACGTCAAAACATGGCTGTATCGTGCGGCAAACAGGCAGATCATATCGAAATGGTTATATTTCTGAGATCTTAATGTTTGAGTGAAGGATTGAAAATTTTTTTTTTTTTCAGCAACATGTGTCGTACATTTAATTGGTACTATAGTTGCCTGCGTTATAGCCGAAAAACTTGACGCTTTTTGTATTTGGTTTCTAAAGCTAATTATGGGGGGTATTAACGTCAATAACAAGAAAATTGTGGCTGAGTTTATGAACACGTAAAAGAGTTATTATTTTTCGAGAGCGATATCTGATGTCAAAATTAATTATGGTCTAGTTTCGGAATCGACACTTGTGGACTTCGTAGTTTAAGTTGAGCCTGATATATTATGGCATTATTGTTAAAAGAACCGCAGGCACAACCTTGTCTGGAATTAAAGCTATTTTGAACGAGGCAAGTAGTTTATCAAAAGAGTTCTTAAATTTTTAAAGTCAAATGCAATTTTCTTAATAGGGAGTTCTCAAAAAAATGTTATTAAAATTGAGTCGAAGTTCAGCGATATAAGCTGTTACTCTTCGCCTTTTCAAAATTCCAGACTACTGATAGCCTTGAAAGGGCACTTATTTGCGTCCAAACTTTATACAAGATGCTATGAAAAGAACAGCTTGGCTAAAAAAATGAAGCATAGGTTTCAATTATAGAGGAGGAAGGGATAGCTGTCTTTTTCGACCGCATAAAGATGGATATATCGGTACAGGCGCAACCATCTTCTTTAAGACTCAAGGCCTAAGTGCATTATACCAAAATCAATGGAGATTGAAACGTTTTTGAAGCCAAGAGCTAATAAATAGAAGAGACGCGACTTCGTCGATAAAAATATCACCATGTACTCTGACACCCAAGCGTTTTTAAAAGCCGTGGAGTCAACTGTATTAAAGCCTATAAAATAGGCCTTGAACTTTTGGATTTTCTGAGCTTGAGATGGACTTTCCTAATGTAATAGTTAATAGTCAGTTTTATGACATTCAAATGCAACAGCCGTAGCGTTCTACATCTATGTAAGATGGTCAAAAATTAACCAGGATCTTCTTAAACATGACCCCAGAAAAGCTGCAATCTCAGTGATAATCACAATGATCGTCAATATCAACGGTAGCAAGTCACTCATAGAAAGTTGTGATTTGCAGGAATCCGCTGTGGAAGTTATGACTTTTTAAAGACATTCCATTTCTCAGTATTGAGATTTCAAAACTGTTTTCAAGTGCTTACTTGAAAATTGCGAAATATTTTCGGCTCAAATCAAGTGGATTAAGAACTGATAGAATTCCCCACATTATATTGTTTTACAATCTGCAAGGATAATTACTACTGGCTTAAGTGGATTAGGTGGATTAAGTGGATTAAGTGGATTAAGTGGATTAAGTGGATTAAGTGGATTAAGTGGCTTAAGTGGCTTAAGGAACAACTTGCAGATCAGGTAGACGAAATCTCAGAACTCGGGGAAAACACTTTTGGGCTTAGTTTCAATTTATGATTATGCAATAATAAAACCTGCAACAAAAGTCTCGAGAATGTGAATCCTTTCCGATTCTTAAGAAATTTGCATTGCTTTCTGATTTTTTCGACAATGCAACTTAAGTGGAATTGGAATATTTTAGAACACTTGAGAGTCCATACTACTTTAGAACGTAAAAATGTAACCCATATAGTTATTGGATCAAGGCGAAACATTAGACAAATTGACAACTTTTGCATTCCGAGCATTCAATTATTTTTTTTTAGTTATTTATTATTTATTTCGACTGTTATACAAATTCTTTACCGCATTTTGCTCGTTTTTTTAAGTAGAAAAATACTTGACACTGATCTGTAACTAGTGTTTTAAAATATAGCATTTAAAAAATGGCAGTTACATTGATAAAACATTCAAATAAATGAAAGGACACACTTAAAGCTACTGTTGACGCCATTTGTTAACCACATAACCACCGGATTATCTGGATTAAAGGGATTAACGAAATATCTGAAATTGGAAATTGGGGTGTAACTACGTTTATTGCATATGGGTTAACTCTATCTACGCAGGTAGCAGGTATGTGCATCGTGCACTAAAAGTCTGCCCAATCTTATCAGCCATTTATTATCCAGATAATCCTATTTAATTGCGTAGGTGGAAATGCAATAAATGCCGATCTTGTGGACATTTTTAGTTCTTGCGCAATTTATTTTATTTTAACAAAAGTTAGAAAAAAGTGACAAATTGTAAGAAAGGAAAATTGTCTCGAGGGTAACCATGAAATCATTGGAACTATAGTTGGCATTTGCTTCTAAATAATATCCTTATTTAACATTTTTGTACTCAGGAATTAAACATCTCGCTTAGGTTTAGTTATTTTATGAAACATACTGTCAGATCTATACACAATTTTGGCCATTAAATGTTGGTATAAAGTATTAATCAATAATTGTAACCATCAAATTTCCTCGGTTCCCTTTCTATAAATATATTTAACTAAGTCTTGCAACATATGTGAAATATTTATCTAAGTTTATAAAATCTAAAAGACTGTACTAGCGACAAATAATCCTCGTTTGTGACTTGATTCCATATTCTTGAATGAATGGCAACAATCTTTCTACCTGATACATGCATGTCCTACCGTAGAATAAGGGATATTCATTCATTCACTTCCTGGCCAAACAAAAGGGTTTTTTGTACCTGGTTTAACCCTCTTAATCCCTTTAAGTGGCAGAGTTAATCCACTTAATCCACTTAATCCACTTAATCCACTTAATCCACCTGTGCCGCCGAACTAGCAAGGAAGTCTCACACTTTGGCGGTCCTGTATAAATAGAGTGATCGCGCCGTCAAGTAGCATCACTTTCTTTCTGACTTCAGACGAGAATACTTCTTAGTTTGCGTTCACAGTAAAACCAGTCAACCAGTCAAGTATTCAAATCACATTTAAATTCAAAATCAACTACAACAGCAATGGCTCCAATTTTCGAATCCAACTTTTCGATCAGAAATATCCTTTCGGATAATTCCAGCAACAGCAGCAACAGCGACGAGGAGCGTCAAAAATCACCAAACAGCATCAAACAACAATCCGAGGGGTCACAAACATCTGGAAGTGACGAGGATATCGACCAACGACCACCGTACACCTACAGCGCCCTGATTGTGATGGCCATTCGCAGCAGTTCCAAGGGACTCCTTACACTCAACGACATTTGCAAATGGATTGCGGATAACTTTGCCTACTATCAGCAGAACAAGAGCACCTGGCAGAATTCGATTCGCCACAACTTGAGCATCAATCAGTGTTTTGTGAAAGTACCCCGACCCATGGACGACCCTGGCAGGGGAAACTACTGGACTCTGGACGCATCTGCCGAAGATGTCACAATTGGAGCGACCACGGGTCGTCTCAGAAGGGGAGATCCCACTACTGGAAATCAATTCCCATACCAGCAGCAGCATTATCATCACTATCATCAACCGGCACCCAATACGCCCTACGCAATGTACTTTCGTACACCCGAGGAAATGTTGGTCATTCAGCAAGGGCAGCAGCAAATGTGGAACGAATATCATATCTACCAACAGCAGCAGCAGGAGATGATGCAAGATGGCGCTGTCGGCTATATGGATGCCCCCAACCCCATGGAATATCAGTAGAAAATATTGTTAACCTTAAATGATTGTAAATAATTTCAAAACGATTGTAAATAGAAATGATTGTATAATTTGGATACGCTTTAACACAACTTTAAATAAATTACTAATTTTGTACATAAATTTATAATGGTTTTCAATTATTTAAAGTTTTCCTTTGAAAGATGAAAATATTCGGAAATGTTTTTCAAAAACATTTTAAGTTTCGAAACAAAATGACATTTGATTGGTTACAGGAGGAGACATCTTGAACTCACTTTTACTATTTCTTTCGTTGAGTGAAATTTGACTTATATCTGACAGTGACAGATGGAAAGTTTTTCCTTACCGCAGCAGTCTGTCTTCAGGCTACATAATTTTTGTCGTTCCGATTAAGTTGTCATTTCCAAACAGAATGTCAAGAAATATAAACCAATTGAAAGGTTGGGCTTCGTAGAGGGAAAGAATTTAATTTTGTGTCCTTTAAAATTCTGTCACAAATAAACAATATTGAAAAATTGTAGCTGCACAAATACAACAAAATGTATATCTTCAATTTGAATACAGTAGCCGCGTTCCACTGCCCACTAGATGACTAGCGGAATGTCAAACTTCATATACAAAAATTTACATTTCACCATTGGCGCAAGACATCTAGTACTTTTTGTGAAATATCCCTTTCAGGGAAATTTCTCAATCTAGTGCAAGACTACCCGCTGCATTGAGAGAAAATTGTTCAAACGTTTGCAAAATTTGCCGCTGGCACTAGGGCTCTAGCTAGCTGTACTAAACGTGTAGCGGGCAGAAGAACGCGGTCAGTATTTAAGTACAGAAACAGAAAAGCAAAGTGCGTGAAGGTACATTCGAGAATCCCTGTCATAAACCAACCTTCACCGAATTTTAGAAATGATCCTAAAACTATGCAATTTAAACTATAATTCTTGTTAATCGTTTGCGAGTAGGCGGCCGAAAGCGGAAGGAAATTTAAAGAAAATGGCTGAATTCCAGAACGTCAACAAAATGCGCATTGTGAATGCACACTGCTTTTCTGATGACAGGTTTTGCTTTGCAATGTTCGACAATTTTTTACAAATCAAAGTAAAATTGACAAATTATTACAAAATTCATTATTTTACTTACGACCCCTGCGATGAATCCATTTTATTTG
This sequence comes from Cheilosia pagana, assembly GCA_936431705.1. Classification (NCBI taxonomy): domain Eukaryota; kingdom Metazoa; phylum Arthropoda; class Insecta; order Diptera; family Syrphidae; genus Cheilosia; species Cheilosia pagana. The sequence goes on along the minus strand of OW386170.1, from coordinate 49,391,239 downwards.
TCGGTTTAAACTGACACGTGATTTGCATCATAATCATTCACGATGCTCTGTTTGCTTTTATTTGCGCAGTTGATGCATTCACAATGCGTTTTAGAAAAGTATGCTTTGCATCATAGTATTCCGCCTGCGTTATGAAATGCTTGATTAAACAGTACTGCGTTTTGGAATTCAGCCAATATTTCTTTCCGCGTATTCCATTTTGTTTTCTTGAAATGAGAAAGTGCTTCACGTTTCGTGGATTTAAGTGCAACACAGATTTCTGGTATCGATAGCCTGACAGATTCCATTTCATAGAACAAGTTGTCTTTTGCATAATTAAAACATACGTTGACGTTTGCGCTGTCATAAACAAAATGAAACTAGGGCACGTCCCAAAATCTAGTTAACTTATGTAGGCTAGATTAGTCTGGAATGGATACTTCGTTTACGTCACTTTCTTAGTGTCAGCCACATATGCGAACTGTCAACTTAGTACTTAGTCACGAATTTCTTGACTAGATTCGTCGGCTACCCCTCCATAAACTTCAACTGACACAGCTGCCCATGTAACCGATCTAGGCCAATCAAAACTGAGATACGTCAAGTCAGTCAGCTGTCAGACTTACTAAACTAGATACTTGGACGTCTCCATTGACTAGGTTATTCGGCTATTCTTCCATAAACGTCAAAAACACTGTTCATGTGACCGATTAAGAAGAAATTCCTTATACAAATTTTGCAGTTCCTATTTATTTATATTTTCTTTCAGTCTGACATTTGACATTCCATTTAAATTATTGCTCAACTACATTAATCCAAGCGGACAAAATACCACTCTACAAACCCATTTAGGCACTGTTATTGAAATAATTCAAAATACGCCAGCTCCTAAGTTCTAAAACAATCAACACCACAGGGGTTAAACCAAATGCCTATGAATGTGTGAAAAATATAGCGCCAGCCCCACAAGGCCACATATAAAATTCCAACGATAACATTCCATCTTTGGAGAATCTCTCGATGTACTGCTGTTAAATGTAGATGTCAAAATACACAACTCAACCCCATTCTTGACACCTTGATCCCTGGACATAGTCCAACTGCCAGCAACTTGTCATTCCGTCACGATTGCCGACTTTGCATGCAGCCACACTCGATCGTAATCAAAATGTTTATGTGAGGAATTTCTTCCACTGTACCCACTGAGCTGTTGTTCATTTGCTGTTTTAATTCTGAAAACATTCATTTCACGCGATACGAGGTGGCGATTAAAATCCGCCCCACAGGTGGGCGGCGCACATACCCCCGGTATTTATTTGTAGTGTGCCACCTACTGCTACCCCCGTGTCCGTGTCGGGGCTGGTCTACCTTCAAAGGCAATTCAATTTATGCTGAACTTTTAAAAGCTGAAAGAATCCGAAAGTTTAGTCTTCCGTTGAATGAAGTTTAAATTAAAATTCTTCTTTACATGTTCGCGGCCTCTGCATGGCGCTTATTTATTTGTTTTTCATAAAAATAGGTAAGCGGAAAAGAAGGAAATAAAAATCCCAATAAAAACACAAAAGACGGAAACGCTTAGATTCCTTAAATGATGAAAGAGGAGGTCAGAGGAGGTGAATATTTCACTTTGGTATAATTGAGAAGGAGAACCGGGGCCCATTTTGACTGAAAGGAATATAAATACTTGAAGCTTATTTATCCAGTCGTAAATTTGAAAAGAAATAGCGCTGCAATCGGCCAGTGGAAATGGAGGAACCTCCCTTGGGGGAAATAAATATTGTCGAGGGATATGTTGTTCTTAAAAATAAAGACAGTTGCTTGTTTAATCGATTTTGCATATTTAGCATGCAAAATTGAACTACAGCCATGTTGGACCTTCATTTTGGGGTTAACCCATATATCTGCGATCTAATAGTGCATTCACCCAAATAACAAAAACTCTATAAGCTTTCAGTGTCTGACATTGACATTGAAATTGCGGTATAACATGAACGCCTTCATTGGTATTCCATGCGAATAGGACGTGTCCAACTAATTGGTGGCCAAGCAAAGGCAATCGCGTGCAAAAAATTTCCAGACGTTTTTTCAGTCGTTAAATCGAATATGGTTTTTCGTATCATTAAAGAAAATCAGTTAATTCAATGTTGGTCCTTTGTTCTTATGGACTGGACGGCGTTTGAATTAATTAGACGGTGAGACATGTTTTTATGACAACAACGCCAGACCTATAGTTGAATTTTCTATTGCAGGATTTCACTTAGTCCTTGAACCTATTACTTTCCCTTTTTAATTTTATGCGTATTATAATTGGCGTAGGTACGAAAACCGCTTACATCAGGAATACTCATGTTAAGAAAGACTTAACAATTAATTGAAATATTTTGTGGAATAGAAAACACGGCGTGGCTTTTACTTTTTCAAATACAGTTGAAGTCGCTTATAACGACGGTGAAGGGACTGCCTTCCACAAATATTCAGGAATAAAATCACATAAAATGCTAACTTTTTGTTAAAGACGCGTTAATCAAAACTAATTTAAAAGCATCAAATAAACTGCCATAATATTTAACAGAACCATATTTTTTTTGATTTTATCTCATTTTGTTGTTACAACCGACGACAAGGACCGATTTTTCCCGAAGAATTGGTCGTTATATCCGACATTTCGATATACACGACGAGTCGACGAAGTTATATCCGACGGTTGAATAGCTTAAAACATAATGAACCAACCAAATGAAATGAAAGTGGACGTTATAAGCAACTGGTCGTTATAAGCGAGTTCGTTATAAGTGACTTCCACTGTATTTTTCTTGAATGTTTTTAAAAATAGTTAGAAGAGAGCCAATCGGTATAAGAGACAAGACTCTGTCATAAAAGAAATGCTGTTGGGTTATCCTCTCTGTTCTATTCAATAATTAGTGGACGGATGCTTTAGGTTCAAGTGAGCGTGGTTGGCGCATGCGTTATTGACCATAGTGGGCTTAGGTTCACTTGCTGGCGAGCAAAAATAGGAAATGGGTTTTCAAGTTACGATTGCACAAAATATTAAACAAAGAAATATTTGAAGTGCGTCTGGAAGGATATAATTTCATTCTTGTGAAAAAGTATTGAGCGGCAAAGGCTTTTGGATGGAAGGGTGACAAAAGATGAAAGAATTCTTGATCGATGTGGTCGATTGGGAAAAGAATCATGAAATTATGGTAGAAGTGGCAGCACTGGTCCCATCTTTTTAAGTTTCTTTGAAGATTTGTAATGCAGCTGTGGCCCAGTGGTTCAGTGCTTAGTTTGCTGGAGTACTGAGCGAGGGGTCTAAGGTTCCATCCCCGGAGGTTTTTTCCACCGCTTAACATTTCGCGAACGTCTGATAAAAATCCGAGAGTTTCTCTGTCATTAAAGAGCTTCTCAATTAGAGGTCCGGACTCGGCGTAAAATTGTAGGTCCCTTCCATTCGCCCAAAAGCCCCATAAGGTTCACCAACCTGTTGCGTACATTTTTTTTATGGCAGCCGTAGGATCTCTGCGCATGCTACGAAAATGCTTTGTGAGAGAAATGTCAAGCCCGCCAGATTTGTAGGTATTTTTAAAAGTTATTGACTTTTATCATTATTGGCAACTTTTAAAGCACATACAGAATCATATCTTATTCTAATGATTTACTAACTGGCACGCACATGCATTACAATCGAAGCTGCATCACCTCAATTACAGGCTTGCCATTCATTTTAACATCATGCACTATTCCAAGTTCTAAAATGCCCGAAATACAAAAGTCCCAACGCATTACACTAATCCCACTCAATAGTTATCCATCATTTATTTGGGCTTAATTAAATTCCCCTGAAAACGGACACTGGCGCTGCCTGGATAATTAATAGTCCTCGGTTATAAACTTTCCTGCGCCAACCCTCTCTCGCAAAAAGCTAGCAAGTCCCAAATGTACCACACACCCACCTCGTTCTGATAAAAGATTAATGACGTCCAACAAAAGCACAACCTCCACACTGAATCGGATCAATTTCAGTACACAGAGGAAGCATCAACATTCGACCTATTCCCAGATATTGAATTTCCACGCCAGGCCAAATATCGATTCAACGAAAGGTGAAACCAACCGCAAGGATCAAATCCGTAGCGAGATGAAAACATTTTCTTTACACAATCTCACCTACACGCATCGGTCGTGCACACACAAAAAAAGGCCCACGTTTACGCAATTCATTCACATTAAATAAATCCCCTACGGTAGGGATAAATGGCTACAGCGGGGGTATTAGGTAATTACCCACAATTTCCATTTCCCCAGAGGAAGTGCTGGACCACATATAAACTCTAGAAGTAATGCTGTTTGTTTGTGTTTCCGGTTTTTCTTTTTGTGTCATGCTAAAGCTAAAAGGTAGGTGTATACGTATATTGTCGTCCCATGCCATAAGCGGTTTTGGTTTTGTTTAGGCTTATTGAAAAAAAGGTATACACTTAATCAAAAATATTACATGGCAAACCACGCAATTCCTAGGAAATGTATTCCTGAATGAGGGTATGTCTTATCTGGTATGGGGGCGGATTAGGAGAAGGGGTTGTCTCTTTCAGGACGAGTTGATTTTATAAGAATTTTAAATAAACAAACCTAACTTTGGTTAAGGTTCGCACAAATGCTTATTCAAAGGCTATTTAAAGCTGTTAGTGAGCTCGTCATGACTAGAGGTTTCAGTTTCATCGTTACAGGTGAGTGATTAGGAAATACTGTCATTATGCGGTATGTTTTCCATCCTTTCTCTGATACTAAGTTTGTTATGTGTTACATGTAATAATTTTTAGTTGGGCTTATCTCCCTCTTACCCACATCAAATGTCGACGAAAAGGAAGCAACACAAATGAAACAACTTGACACACGAATCCCACCAGCCCATTTCCAAAAAAATGTGTTCAACCTGAATGTGTGCGCTGAAAAGAGACGACTGCTTGAATAATTGTTTTGAACATTGCTGAGCTTCAGGAGAACACAGGGGGCTTTATATCTTAAATTATTCAACGGAAAATTTACTAAATTCACCTATTTTTATTTTCAATCTGATAAGGCATAAATGAGCTAGAATTTTCCTTACAGATGTATAGCTTTTTGAATATTTTGTAAGATCCGCGTTAGATTCCGGGATAAAAATTATTCTAAGTCCCGACCCAGAACGTAAACAATCACTATGTCAAGTCTCATCAAAATCCGTCCAGTAGTTTCCCGCTGATGCGTGGTCTAGCAATTTTTATTTTATTATATGTAGAGAAAAGATAAAAGTTCCCCTCACATTAAAATTCCTTTCGGAATCATTTTGGAGGTTCTGGTACTCTTTTTTCTTGGAGGAAAAAATAGCATTCTATAGCACTCTCTCTAGTCCAGTTTCCTTTAAGACTGAGAGCTGGCCCCAGTGACAGACATTCCCTAACGGATAATTGGTACTTGCTCAAGTATTTCAGACTTTGGTGTGTCAGAGTCCCACATGTTCCTTCACGTGTTCTGTGATTTCACTGGACTCATCGTAGAATTTGCAGAGACCTTCTTCAGTTATACGCAGTTTCCTGAGGTGTTCCTTGAGTCTAAATGCCTCGTTAGGAAGCCCGGTAAGACATATGAAAGCTTCTGATGCTCCCTTTCTTGCTAGGGAGTCTGCCATTTCATTACCCTCTATTCCTAATATTCCTAAATGGGCCAGATGGTTATTTTGTTTCTCCTACCAAATTCAACAAGTTTTTGTAGGCATTCGCACACAAGTTTGGATTTAATGATGCTTCCAGGGATACAGACCAATTGCTCAATTGCTCTGGCATCCGCGTAGGCTTGGTCTTTGAAACGGTGGTTCGGTCTTTCTTGTTTTCTTAAGCCTGAGTGCTGGGATTTGAATATTCTCTTAGCTGGTCCCCTCGGCCGATGTGGCAGAGCCAATGTAGTCGGCGTATTTTGGACCACATCGTTCTCCTCGCACAAAGGACCAAAAATTCGTTACTGAGCTTTTTTATTGACTGAGCACAGCATTAAAGCTCTCCATCCTTGCTTGTCGTTTAGCTCTCGATACCATTAAGCAGAATGGGCAGGACTTGGGTTTTGTTTAAACAAAGCATACCTACGTTTCGTCCTTCGAGATAGGAGTTTTGGAGCAAATTGTTTTGCCAAAATGAATTAACAAAAATATGCTAGGGAAATTCTTCGCCGGATCTCCACAAGTGTGTCCTTCGTGGACAGTGGACTGATGCTTGTTTATTTATTGATATCATATGTACTTACGGCCATATCATTCACTCCGGGTGTAACTCAGGTTTAAGTTAATTTTACACCCGTCCATAAATCCGCATTTTTTAAATTCGACAATTTAAACCTATGTACATATTATTCACTGAAAAACATGCATTTAACCCGATGGATTAAAAGTAGATTTAAATGCGGATTTAAAACACTTTAAACCGTTTTTAAACCGTTTTAAACGTACGTAATGTCAAATTTCACAAATAATGAAATTTGTTTTTGTTGTTTATCAAATTTTTATGGAAATTCTCCGCATTGGAGCAAAGTTCACCAATAAATGCAAATGAAGCTCATGCGGAACAAAGTGCCGATGATGTGGCCCATGTTGATACAGACGACATGTTCGAAAATTATGAAAGTCTCGGACCCAGTTCGGCCCAGTTGTGACCTAAACAAAATCAGTGAATATTATGAAATTAAGTTTTAAACCGAGTTAAAGTACTTAAACTAGTCTCCGGAGTGAGGTTTTAATTAAATCGGATTAAAAACTGTCAAGTTTAAAAAACTGGGTTTATGTTTTAGTTAAACTCACTTAAAACCGGGTGTAACCTTTAAACCGGATTAAAGGGAGTGAATAAAATGGCCGTTAGTCTTGTCCTCGTTAACCCTCTGTCTAAACGACCAAAAACGTCAATATCGTCCACATTCACAAGCAGTTGAACGGACAGTTGATGGTAGTTGAAGATTGTTGGTAGGAACTGAAGAAGTCACATGATAGCGCATCTCCTGTCGAAATCCGGTGTTTGATATAGCTGTGAGGAGTTACAGATTTAAACGCAAAAAATCAACAGGATACAAAGATTGACTCTGATCTATTAACTGTACAAACATAGACAAATGAGGATGAACCATTTGTAACCTCAATCTATGGTTAAGTCAACTGAAAAATTTGTAGCTTCAGCAGCCATTCCGACCCACAAATATTGTTTGACAATGAATTTCAATGACATAGTTATATTCTATGAATAATTAAGGGATCGTTGGTTAGATACAGAACATGACAAATTAATCAAGAATGACCCATTAAAAGTTGTAAGCAAATTTCTTTGCTTTGACCCATGGTCGAAAAGCTTTTTATAATTGTTTGATATCTGAGAGAATCTATTTATTTGTTATACCAAACACACACAGTCGTATATGTATGCGAAGCATTTTTGAGTTAAAACATTTATCATTGCAACTATGCCTTCAGGTCTTTTCATTCATGAAAAATTTTAAATTTTAAATATATCTGGCCTACAAAACCACTTTCATTGACAACTTGGGCAACGGAAATATTACCGAGGGATTATATCCCTCACGTCCAGGAAGTTCACCTTTAAATTATAAATATTATAAATTTTATGACGGTTACTCCATTGAGATACAATATTTGCAAGAAAATATTGGGTACATTTACCAGTAGCTTCCATTTGACCACAAAAGAAGCCAAAATCCAGCTACCGAAATGGTGCCGCGAAAGGATTAGTGCGAGTTTTAATGATGTTTGTTTTGGAAATTCCCTAATCCAGCGCGGGCAGGTAAATGGGACAATACAAACGCACTTCATGAATGAAACTAACGCGTTCAATGTGATTTTGTATGAATGAATGAGGGAATCTCTCTAATTTGCATACTTATGAGATTAGGAAGTTGCACTCACGCATTACGTGTGTATTCCAAGAATCTAAGCGTCTAGTGAAGTGCTTTCGGAAAGAGTGGATTGTATCGGCATAATTACTTCCGATATAGGATTTTCTCTCATGATAGTATTTTTGACAGATATGCTAATTTGGGGGACTGGAGACACCAATTTTTGACTGATGAGTTTGACATTTTGTGATCCAAATTGAAAAACAAATATAAAATAGTTCTTATTATGAAAATAGTCATGTTCTCAAGGAGATAGTTAATAAATTAGTTGCACGAGCAGCAATTCGATAAAAAATAGAACGAAAAGGCCGGGGATGGAGCTCCCACTTAAACAAGGATTAATGGCATAAAACCACCTACGGTCGTTTCAAGAAGGGTTATTTTTAAAAGAAAGGCTTCAATAAAGTAAAGGATGCTCGAAAGTAAAAGGGGACAGGATTTCAAACACACTGTGGACCGTTTTAAGTCGGAGGATGTCTGAAGATCTGATCAATTTGAGCAAAGTTAATATTATTGATAGAAATACTCTCTGGGCATTGCCATGAGACTAGACCTCAGTACTAGGGATATATGGATGTACTGTGAGGACCCTCAAGTCGCTGAAGACATCTCCCACCTTATCTGTGAATATAGTGGAATGAAACTTCTCTTAATTAACTTAGAAGAGGTTGGTTCCGCAAAAAATATGAAGACCAGACCTAAATTCTTTAGGAAAATTGAGTTGGTTAAGGTCTTTCAACCGTAATTGTTCCCTGGGGATGGCGGTGGTGCCTAGTCTCTTGTGACGATCTCACAACCCCGCTCAACCTTACCTAACCTAACCTAGATAAAAAAAACTGCGACCATAGACCAAGTTTTTACATTAAGGCAAATCCTGGGAAAGATTAACGAATTTCAGTCGAGGTTTTCATCATATTTTAATCGACTGCAAAGTCGCATAAGATAGCGTTCAGCTCTATATCGTCAAATTGTAGACAACCTACTGCAATTTTAAAGAACCTTTCCTAACATATACCAGACTTAGGTAAAAATATGCGCTGTCTTGAGAGTTTATAAAAATCCCAATGGAGCAATTGTGCCTAGAGCAGGCATTAACAGGTAAGGCCCCACCTTTGACAGATCTTTTCAACAGCCAGTGGTTCATATAACAGAGGCTATTAGTAGAGTTGGTTTTTAAAGCTTAAACATTGTTAAACACAAGTGATTCTTTATTTTTCAGTGGCTAATCACGGCCGGAAAAATGTTTTGTTGAACCAACGTGAGCTCAAAAACCACGAAAAGCTATATGACAAGTAAATGCGTTGAAAAAATTGTTTGGTCCTTGCAAGACTAAGTTTACCTGCGAGCCTATATTCATTCATAAATCCTTTTCTTCCAAATTAAGATCGGCGTGCATTTGCCTCGCAATCTCGTCCTGTACCTGCCCTACATATTTCTTACCAAATTGTTGCAGTTAAGCTACTTAATCCACTTAATCCACTTGTTTCATCATGCACGGACATCGCGGTTAGTCAGTTGCGCGTTAATCCGGTGGCTTATGATTTTGGTTTTTCAGTGTTTTTAAGTAGATTTCAGGAAATGCGGATTAAGTGGATTAACGCAATGGTATAAAAACTCAGCGACTACTGTCCACCAGCATCATTCTAGTTCTGACCTCAAGCCGACTATATCTTAGTTCACGCTCGTAGAAATACCGTACAAAAATATTTAACTATCAATGGCTCCAGTATTCGAATCTAACTTTTCGATAAGAGCCATCCTGGCGGACAGCTCCAACAGCGGCAGCAACAGTGGAAGCAACAAAGGCAGCAACAGCGAAGAAGAAAAACGCGCTTCCAAGCCAACGCAGCAGCAGCAGCAGCAAAACGAGGAGCCATACACCGCCAACACCAGCAGTGATGAAGATCCTGACCAAAGACCACCGTACACCTACAGCGCCCTGATTGTGATGGCCATTCGCAACAGTTCGAAGCGACTTCTCACACTCAACGAGATCTGCGCATGGATTGCGGAGAAGTTCCCATTCTATCAGAAGAACAAGAGCACCTGGCAGAATTCGATTCGCCACAACTTGAGCATCAATCAGTGTTTTGTGAAAGTACCCCGCCCCTTGGATGATCCCGGAAGGGGACACTACTGGGCACTGGACCCATCTGCCGAAGATGTCACCATTGGAGCGACCACAGGCCGTCTAAGAAGGGGAGATCCCAATGCTGGAAACCAGTTTCCTTACCAGCATCATCATCATCACTATCATCCCCAGATGCCGAATACACCTTACGCCATGTATTTCCCGACACCAGAAGAAATGGTGGCTATTCAGCAGTCAGCAATGCAAGAGCAGCAGCAAATGTGGAACAACTATCACATCTTCCAGCAACAACAGCAAATGGTTCAAAATGCCGGTACTTATGTGGTGGATGCACCCATGGACTATCAGTACTGATGGATTTTTCAAAAGTGTGTAAAACTTAAGATTGTAAATATGAAATTGTACTTTTTTCAACATTAATTGTGAGCTTTAAATAATTCAAAATAATTAATCAGTATTGAAAGCATTCGTTGAAGTTTTTTTTGCATACTTTTTGGTCAGACTGTCAAGTTTTTTCATTGCATACTCTCAGTTGTAAGCTTCATGAAAAACGGGTCGGTTGCAGAAGTTTGACTTCTATTTTCATTGCATACTTTTACTTGTAAAATCTGACATTCAACTGTACAGAAAAAAATCGGCTTAGTTTTCAAACCAATTTTGAAGACCTTCTTTGACAAAAACTTAAGCCCTTCATTGCCCAAACAACTTCTCCGGTCTCTACTTTTTCTTTGTACACAATTCACTGCCAGTTCGAAGGTCGGACACGCGTATGATTAATAGGCACGAAAACTTGTGTCTTATGTTACCATCACGTAAAAGCGTTCAAGCACGGGAATACCATTACACGAACGCTACAAGATAACACTTCAGTTTACACGCAGAAAACTATATTACGAATCGCGCAGGTGTTTGCGAAAATGGGAAAACATTTATATATCCCTCCTCCCGAGTAATGCTGAGTGTTTCTCTACTTTTAGTCAATAAATTCCTCTTATAGGAGACATTAAATTTCACCACGCAAACGCGTACTTTTAATGAGAAAGTCTTTTTGGGGGTTCTGCGTGTAGGAAGTTGTTTACAGAGTTTCCTCTGTGGAGTAAATATTTACGATATTTTGGGGGATTCCATTTCCGACAAATGCATGGACAACAATTTATGGGAAAGAGTCCGAGTCCTAGTCTCGCTAAAAACAAATTGTAGACGGAGCTACTTGGGCGGTTGGTGCTGTAAATCGGCTGCCTAAAACCCATTGACAGAATAATGTTTTGAAAGAGATTCAGAACGGACAAATTGCGGGGGTTGCAATTATTTGGAAAGTGGCCGTCACTGTGTTTTTGTAAAGTCTTTTTTGCCCTACGCCTTAAAATATTTATTGACTTTTTACTCCACAAAACTAAGAGCTGACTTAAAAATTTGCACAATTACAGGCGCATGTCACTGTAGGTATAAATATTTCCTGTCAAAAATAGTTGTCAACGTCAAAGCATATTTTCGTTGATCAACTTGTTCATTGTTCATATTATGTCCAGCTTGAAAATTACTCCACCCGATGACTGAATGCATGGATTCAGCAAGTCAATCAAATTTTTTGATATATTTTTATGTCTTTTTTAGGCACCCTATTTTCTGACGTACCTACTATCTGTACGGTCTTTTTACGATCAGACCATTGAAATATGAAACAATGCTAATATTTCACTACGCAGTTCCAAAAGCCAACGAAAATCAAGTAACAAATAAAAGAAAACAAACTGAAAGACACCTGTGAACTGACATCTAATACAGTAAGCTTTGTGTTCATCAGAACGAGTTGACCGATCGCGAACAAATAAAAAGGTTTGTTCCCTTACTTTTTTGGTCAATTTCGGCAAAATGTCAGATATCATGGAGTGGGAATATATTCTCTCAGAAAAAGAGAATATAACCAAAAATTACAAGAACGAAAGTTTGGCATGACGTTTGTTGAAAACATATGCGAGAAAGAAAAAGAAGGAAAATAAACGTCAGTTGGTAAAAATTATCAATTTGCAGACGTTGCAAAACACTCGGATACAGTTTAATATTTATTTTTCTTGCCGATTTATCAATTTTTAAATACAAATTTCAGCACACAATAAACCCAAACCGAAATAAACAGCCAATTTAAATTGACTTTTGAGAGATTTGACAGCTAAAGTCAGTTATAACGATCTAACTATTATTTGCAGGTTTTTAATGAAGAGGGAAATGTTTTGTTCTCTCTTTGTGGCTCTCTTCTGCCCAACTTTTGCGTAAAGGAACGAAGTTTGACTAAATTTGACTAATGTGTTCGAATTAATTACCTGTTATTTTAAAAAATATATACAGATTGGGTGGATAATTATTGTAGCGTGAAGCGTCAACAAATCCGCATACAAACAAACATATTTTTACAGTTTTCCTGTACCTATATACAGATTGTTTCAAAGAAGTAATAAAAAAAACTTCTTCATGTGTTAAGAAATTAACAAAATTCATAAAACTAAAATCAGTCAAAAATAGAAGAATGTGTTGGAATCCATTTCTTCAACAAAATCTTTGTCTTGTTTTGTTTCAGCCATAAATTAAGTTGGCAGTATGCATTTTTAAAAAGAGGTAGGTTTAACTTACCAGAATTAATTAATTGCTCTTAGTCATTCACATCATGCATCACATCATTAAAAAAATGGAAAAGAATTAAAATGAAATTAATGCTGCTGATATACATCAGCTACAGGTCCTGATTTTATCGATACGATACTCTTCTTTATTGTACATGTAAAGACCGGTAAATTCTTTAATAAAAGTCAAAATAATCTTTTATTTTTTTTTCTTTTATTTTATTGAAGCTATCGCTTCTATGATCAAAACTAAACTAATAAATAAAGTGAAATATAAAATGAAACTATAATTCAAAGCATTCTACTATTTTTCAAAGTTAGCATTCAGCAGGTCTCCACAGTACATATTTTCGTTCTGAAGGGCTTTTTGTTAACTTGGCTTTTTGTCTGCGTGCGGGTTCATAATTAATTAAATGTCATGTATCAAACTGATGAAATTCTGTCATAAATTCGTGCAATTTTACGTTTCATCAATCAGCTTTACAGAGCTGCTCTGATGACTCGAATATTGGTTAGGGTAGGCAATAAATAAAGTCAAAGTCAAGTTGTACACAAGAGCAACTAGACATTGAAATGTCATGACATGCGTCTGGTCTGAATTTATGAATTGTTTGAATTTATGGATGCAAAAGACGTTGTTTTTAGTTTTTATATGATGTTCTTATTCTCGCATTAGTTATTTTTTTAATTTATAGGACGCTTTTGTCTTATGAAACAATGACAAAACGTATGAACAGTGCGTATATTGACAGCTGTCATATTCTGTAAACATAAACTCTTCTTCATTTGTTCATAATCTCTATTGATGAGCTTAAGTCAGAGCCAGCTGTCAAACTAGTTGACATATTGCGCTCAAATTTCATTGCTCCTGCTTTCAGTCAATCGAAAAACTGACTTAAGAGACATTGTCGGAGGTATTTGTCGATTCGCCTGACATTTGTTATATGAGTGGAAAACTGTATGTCCCCAAAACTCAAAATTGAACTGACAATTTGTACAGTAGTAGATATGCTAATATTATAAATTATTTATAAATATCAAGTGCAATGCTAGAAAAAATTTAAACACATCTACTCGCTTGATTTTGTTCTGTTTGGAAGATTGTGCAGAGATGCAATTCTTCTTCTTTTATTCCGGTAGCTGCTATTAACAGCAACACTTTAACTCCTCCTGGAGCATAGGGCGACAACCATGTCCTTCCATCTCTCTCTATTTGTAGCTCGATACCTCAGCTGTGTCCGCGATCGCAGCTCCTTGGACTGAGCTTCCGTCGTAACAGTTGACCTCCATGTTGTTCTGGGCCTACCAACTCGCCTTACACCTTGAAGATTCCATTGGAAGTACTGCTTCGCTATGTTGTCGTCTGGTTTCCTCAGTGCAGGGCCAGTCCATTGCCATTTTTTCTGTTTGATGTCAACATCCACTTTTGTTTGTCCAGTCCTAAGCCATAATTAAGAATGTAACGCAGACAACGATTAACAAAAGCCTGTAACCTGCTCGAGATGTTGGCGAAGCATTTCCGCGTTTCAAATGCGGATAGCAAAACAGACTTTACATTGGACTCAGCTTTAACAGCTTCAACTTAGTGCGAAGCGATATTTCACTGGAGTTCCACACTACTGTGTATAATTTGTTTTCCAATTTGTCACAACGATGGTAGAATTTTTACCACTGGCAGAACTCTTGTATATTTATTTAGGTATCAATCACTCCACAAGAAAATTTATAGATTACCAAATGCCAGCCCGAGTTCAAGTATCAACTATTTCCATTTGCAGTGACCAACAATGAGTGGGCCCACGGGAGTTCATATTATGATAAGAGAAGTACTTCATTCATGAATTCAAGCTTTTGATGGGCTCACTTAGGAAATCCTCCACTCAGGGAATTCCCACTCGCTACGAAAACCTGCAGAGTTTTAGGGCATCTTCTTCCCAAGTCAAACTGGTCATCTGCGATGTGATGAGAGTAAGAGACCACCCCTCTTATATCATGGTTCATTTTTGAATAATAGACTTGAGAAGATTAGTTTCACTGGGAAGTTGAAACCAAACCTGCCAATTTCTATCACTTATCTCTCGGCCTCTCTCTCTCTCTCTCCTAACATAAACAAACTCAATAGCCAGTGTTAGGGTTGGCAACACTCAATGTTGACATGCGCCTGGGAGCTGCGAATGCAGTACGACACACAGTTGGAATTTCTCTCAAAAAAAGCTCAACACCAAAAACACCTGTGCAGTTGTGCAAAATACCGCTACACACTTTGAGCGATAAATAAAGACGCTTCATCTGACTGACATTAGACAGGAATTGGAATAGTGAAGCCACTTTTCTAACGTCAACAGCCCCAGGCAGCAATCTCATAAACTCAATTGAGTGAAATTTCCACTCAGCAAAGTCTCCCCAACAGCAGCCACAGGCAGCCCCAGCACACACAAATGGGCTCCCCTTTGCTTTCGCTTGTGTCTGTGAGAACTTTTCTGTTTTTCGGTTCTCAGACACTCTGCCGCTTATTGCCGTTCATGTTCACACTAAATAGTTTGGAAAGTATCACGCGCCGGGTGGTTTCGCTTCTGCCGACTTTACTCAGTTCATTTCAGCGTGCCATTCTGTCTGGTAAGACTGCTCCGTTCGTTCTTGGCCTCCCACGCGCACTCACTCACTCTACGGATAGATAGAGTCGAGTCAATCACCGCTGCAATTTGAATACTCTCCGACCGACCGACACGGTGCTGCACCATTATCTCCGCCGCATTATCGAACCGAGATTCACATTGCGTTCTGGAATCGTGTCAGTAGGTTGTGTTCGAGAATAACTCGCAGACGGTCAATATTAACCCGCAGAATAGATAAATATTGTCATCCTCTTACTCGCATGTGCATTTCCGCCTTCAGGGAGGATATAAATCGGGCATCATCGAGTGTTGTGGATTTTCGCCGGAGTGAGTTCATAGCGAGCAAAGTGCCTTTTTGCGATAACAATTACAGATAATTGCGATGAATATAGAAATTTATGTGCCGCGTTAGATAATTGTGCACTTCCGTTTGAGTGGCTTGTGAGTTTGAGCTTGCATCCCCTAGTGAAATACTTTACGCGTGCAGTGCATCCTTCTAGTGTGGAGGTCGTCTCTTGGATTATTCGCGATGAGATAAGAAGACAATTTGAATGTCACTCCTTGAGACCGGATTACAATAACAAAGAAGGTGCTTGCTCGTTCATCCCGCCTCCTCTGGCAGGAAATGCTATAATTGGATAATTTCATTGTCTTATCCTGACGTAAGTATCTGAGTTGAGCGAGTATTTTTTTGTTTGTTACATAAAGCGATGCTGGGATTTTTTTTCTTTTCTTTTCTGTTGTGTTTGGATGAAGTATCTCTGGGATTAGATGGGCTTACCATCCGAGTTGGACGTTTGGATTTTTTTTTTTGATTTGTTTTGTTTTGGATAAAAGTTGAGAGAATTGTTTTACAAAGTCATCAATTTTCATGTCGATACATTGAAGTTTCATTGGGTATTTAATCGTCAATCGATCTAAACTTTAATCGAGGGGATTTTAAAAAAAAAAATGTCGTTTGGAAGGCTTTTGTCCACGGATGTGAAGAGATACCAATAAAAAGATGTCAATAATTTATACAAATTTGTATTCCATTTCCCTGAAGATACACATCATTCAAAGCCATAACTTTGCAAACGTGTGTGGACAGTATTAATGGAAGGGTATCTGTTTACTTGGGCTGATGTTTATTCTTATGCTCTCGATACAGATCAAGTGGCGACATCTTAGTAATTTCAGTAGCCAACGAAAGTGGGCTTTTATTGATTTGTGGTTGCCTGGTTAAGTGTGGCTTTGACGAGGTTTTTTTATATTCGGTAGTACCCCGCACTTTAAACAATCCGAGACATTTTTATGATATATGAAGAAAATGCTTCCACTGTTTCTTTTCTTAAAACATCTTAGTGTGGAGAAGATTCGCTTAGATATCGGACAACTTGGAATATTGAAATATCCCTGCAAAAAATATTTCCGCCATCGAGATTTTGATTTACGGACACTCGGGCTTCGTGGAGATTTTCTGGCCGCCTTTTAAAGCTTATACCTACTTATCCAGCCGGCGGCACTTTAGTCCAAGATGGTCTTGAGTCTCAACCATTATGCGCACTCCAAGTTGGTAAAATTCGTCTTCCACTTTTACGAAGGCTTCTCTCTCTTTCTTTTACTGAATTTTGGAAGGGAAGACTATTCGTGCCGGAGTCTTCGCCCTGTCGCAGTATAGCTCTTGGAGATCACTGAAAAATGTTCTTTGCTCAAAGAATTCTAATTTCAAAACGACTTAGGAAATCTTTGAATGCGCGTTCGCTTATGACTGGGATAACAAAGACCTTATATGAAGTCGACCGTTTTTTGATTAGGCCTTACTATTCAATTACTGATGTGATATCATTCTGTAACTACTATTGTGTAAACCTTAAAATGAAGTAGGTACTTTTTTGCATCAGAATGCCTGCAACGGGGAAAATTTTCAATAAACTTACGAGAAGTTAAAATTATTTAAAACCATTTTCAATGCTGCCCTTATTTTCTACGATTTAATTTCCTTACGTCGTTGCTTGTATGCTATAAAGTGGGACTGAAATGACGAGGGCATAGTAACAGCGATTGGCAAGTGTAGCTCTTTGCCTGATTTCTTCAGCTAATAGCGGAGCCGAGGTAGACACAGTCTCTAACTAGGTACCTCAAAGTTATAGTTGTCTTTCGTGACATTCTGTCCGATTTGTCGATGTTGTGCGTCCCGTGTTGTTGACAGCATTATTTTGTTTTGCCCTTATTCACAACTAAACCCCTTTTTGCCGTTTGCAAAAGCACCAGTGACAGCTCGCTTTTTTCTGCCAATGATGTCGCTGTCGTCCGCATATGCAAGTTTTGGAAATTATGCGCCTGATGTTGGCTTCTAGTTTCGCATAACTTTCTCAAATATGATGTCCCATAACAGCTCATGGCATTGTGTAAATTTTGCACGATTGGATAACAAGTTTCACTACGTACTTGTGCTCAAGGGATCCCAAAACACGTACCTCGCGCAAAGTGTATTTGTTTGAATAAAAACTAAGGCAACATTCCAAGTGGACACTTTGGTTTGAATAAAAAATATCCTCTCAGTGTAGGTCCTATCACTCATGTTGGAGTTTGAAGACTTAACTGTCTGATACATTTTTAAAATTGACTCTTCACTCGGTTTAAAAAAGAGGTTAAAACGCTTTTAAACCAAGAAAATAAACCTGACTAAACCATACGCTTTTAAACCCGACAAATTTGAACCTGCCTACGTAATATTCACTCGGTTTACCTGGTTTAAGTTTTTGGTTTATTTTAAGAACTAAAAACTATTTCAAACCTCGCGTTTGACAGTTCGGTCGTCGGAGTGCGGTTCAAAATCAAAGTGTTTTATCTAATAACAGGTTTAAGAAAATACGTTTATAACGGCCATATTATACACTCCCTTTAATCCGGGTTAAAGTTGACACCCGGATTTAAGTGAGTTTAACCCTAAAATTAAACCCAAGTCCATAATATTCAGTCTTTAAACCCAAACATAAACCCAGTTTTTTTTAAACTTAATAGCGTTTAATCCGATTTAATTTAAACTGCACTACGGAAACCAGTTTTAGTACTTTAACTCGGGTTAAAACTCAATTTCTTAATATTCACTGTTTTTGTTTAGGTCATATTTTTGATATTTTTTTGCTCGCAGGAGGCAGGAAATAAAAACCTGAAATAAAATAAAAAAATTCCTATCAAGACGCTGAAAAAAATGCATTTCATTTGTGATATTGCCGAACTGCGTTGGAGACTTTCATAATTTTCGAACATGTCGTCTGTATCGGCATGGGCCACATCATCGGCACTTTGCTACGCATGAGCTTCATTTGCATTTAATTGTAAACTTTGCTCAAATGCGGGGAATTTCCACAAAAATTTGATAAAAAACAAAAAACAAATGTCACAATTTATTAAATTTAACATTACGTTGGTTTAAGACGGATTAAAAACGGTTTAAAGTGTTTTAAATCCGCATTTAAATCCATCGGGTTTAATGGATGTTTTTCAGTGAGTAATATGGACATAGATTTAAATTTTCGGATTTAAAAAATGCGGATTAATGGGCGGGTGTAAAATTAACTTTAACCTGAATTACACCCGGAGTGAATAATATGGCCGTAAGGCTTAAATCGAGTAAATAATACGGCTTTTAAAGATGAGCGGAAAAGGATATACCTACCTACATTTTAGGTCTGTTCCTTTACTTTTAAATTTTACGAATTTTTACTCAAAGCCGTTCCTTAACTGGAAAAGTTTGTAATTTGTAATGCGATGTAATTCTGAAAGAGGGCAACTTCGAGAGAGGAAGATATTACCCCTCAATTGAGAATCTTACTAGTTATTATTAATTTCTTCTTGTAAGAACTGGAAAAACTCTCAGTCGGATGGCAATTGACAGATTATTTGACATTTGTTGCCCTATGTGGCATACGCGGGCATTTGTTTCGATTTTCTGCGTATTAAAATGGCATCAACTGACAATAGCGATTTTTTTTACAACATTTATCTCAGGAAAGCAAAGTAAAATAACAAAAATCCTTAAAATCATGCTTTACTTTGCATGATATAGAAACTGAAAAAAAAACTCGCCTAAAATCCTCCACATAATTTTTAACGCAGCGTCGCTTTTTCCGCTTTTTGAATGCTTGTAGTTTTGTCAGTGCAAACTTTTCGACATACTCGGACTCATCGAAAAGAAGTCCAATTACATGTTAATAAATAGCAAATTCTTCTCATTTCATTACCACTGTCATTTTTAAATCGTTTGTTATTTTTAATGCCATTTTGACAGTCTTTCTTTCCATTCTTACTACAAAAGTAAAAAAAACAAACGGCCGCAAAAATTGAAAATACGAGTATGTACCTAATCTATATATTAATCGCCGACACAATTTCTTTCGGAAAATATTTACGCTATTTAATGAAGACCAATTATATTTTTTCTTTTACCAAATTGAAGCGCGGCACTCGTAGATCTGTCGAAAAGATTAATAATTTCATTAATATTTTAAAATTACCTTGGTTACCACATTTATTCCAACGCTGATCCGAATACGGTCAGTAATTTTTAAGATTTCTTTATTTAAAGACAGACAGTCAGATTCGTTTCAAATCAAACAGAGCCACACCAATTTTATGTAAATGATGATGATATAAGAAACTAGTTTATAGTATTCTCCGTCTGATTTGACGCAAGTCCTTGTCTGATGTGAGAGTTGTTCTTCTACAAAGCTTTGACTTTTTTTCTGCAATCATGGATGGAAACCCCCTCAATACTATTAATAAAATGTCCCTGAAATCTAATTACAAACTTGATCGATTCGTCCCACGGTAAAAAATATACATTTCTAAATATGTTTGACATTCTAGGAAATTAATTCACTTCTCATCCACAAATCTCAACGTTCCCAAAGTTCAATATCAACCCAGCCCGTCCGTCAAATTACAAATCAGCACAAGTCGTCCCTTTTTAAATCAAATAAAGCAGCGCGTGTCCCTATTGACAGAGCACATCCAGCAAAATCTCAACGAAACTTAATCCTTTTCAACTTTCCTGAGGGCTCACTTTTGATGGACCGACTTTGTTCTCTCTTCTCTTTTATTTTTTAAAAAATACCCAGGCATATCCCGTACCTTTACAAAGGTTCTCTCCCATTCTTCCGGTTCATTTGCATTAAACCCCCTCCAGTATTGGCACACTTGCACAATGACTTTGACTTCATACAGTTGCATGTTGTAGTCCTGCTCGTTGTTGACAATCGCCCAATAGCAATGAGTTTGAGTACACTTCTCGATTCCATGACCTTTCCCAATACAACTCTAAGCAGAAGTCCTCCAAAAAAGTCTGAGATGAAACGATGCCATAGCACACGCGACTTTGGATTTATTTATTTATGTCTTCGTCTAAAAGTTTGTTTGGAGTACACACTACATCCACCTACTTTCATTAGATCAGACAATAGATGGCCTGAGGACCCTCCACTCTGAAAATAAGTGGATACAAGAATTTCTTCAATCTTGGAATGGGCGATATGTGTACTCAAATGCAGAGAGAGACCAAGAGTAAATTTGTCTTCGGGGAATGCGATATCTGGAAATTGTTTTTCCACACACATTCGAGTACTCCTGATGGGAATTTGTTGGTTGATTCTGGTTTTGGGGGAGAAATATTATCATCATAAACGTGCCACGCTTTGCCTAACGCATGGGATCGTAAACCGATGGAGGGCATGAAATATTTATCTAGCTCGGGACTTAACATAATGCGATATTAAGTGGCCTTTTCATACGCGCAATGGAGTTCTTATTATCTATCTCGATACTGACAGAGGTTTGAGGTTGTTTTTTTTTGGGGAACCTAACCTAATCGACGTTCGAGCAAAGTACATGTGCGCAATCTGCTGGCACCTTGCACTATCTATGACATGCAATTAATCAATGCCAAAACAATAAAAAGATAAAGCGTTTGCATCAAGATAAGGACTCCCCCCGTTGTCAGAGTAAGAGAAGGGCCTGCCCTCCTCAAAATTGAGTTCATTTCGTATTCCTTTCGTTTATGAAAAATTCTCAAACGAAAATCGCAGCAAAAATGCCCGCCATCAGATAGAGAGTGATTTTTGAAATAATGCCTTCCACCGGCATTGTTCCCTCTGGCAGGGAAATGCTGGCTTTATTTACAGGTATCACAATCACAATCACAACTGAACAACACATTTTCATTCCTCCCATTCAGAGATGTGTACCTGTATTTGTCAGTCCTCAAGAGCCATTGAATCGACTGGCCAAAAAAAAAAGGTACACAACGAAAAGTTGCAGTGTATTCGTAAAAAATACACCACCTGTGCCTCGGTATGACAAGAGGAATTCTAGTCACTGACAACGACGATGACAGCAAGAGGAATGACAATAAAAATGTCTTGAATTTAACAAACTCAGATGCTGTTGTGTGAAAATTAGTTTCCCTTTCATAGACATTCTCCTATATCTGGGCACAGTGGGTGTTTGTGTTCTTTTGGCGGCTTTGATTACGTCTTAATTAGAAAAAATGTCTGCTTCAAATGTGCGAATGCAATTAGCAGGCGTTTTCTTGTGTCATTGTTCTTGCCAGCAGTTGGTAGATAACACCTGACATAAAATAGTACTCTGCAAGGGCAGGCAAACAACTTTTCGTAATTAAAACAAGTTGAAGACGCGTTTTGTTTGGTTTCTGTGTTCGTTTTTTTCAAATATGAAATTTCAAAGCATTTTGAGGAGGCAAATGGTAGAGATGGAGCTGGGTAAACTTAGTGGACTCTTAAGTGTGCGGCGGGAGAATAAAATTTAATAATCTCTACTGAAAGACGTTGGATTTCAATCGCTTCGCACTTCGGTAAGGTTTCGTCTCCTTTTTAAAGCCGATAGGGACGTAGAATGCTTCGAATTTAGAGATTTCTGTGTAATACGTTCATTAATGACTTGACCATCGTTGAATCCTGCCAGACTCACGTTCAGTGCACACAATCAAAAGACTGGAGGTCGTCTGCCTTAAGGCTTGGATGGAATTAAACCTGAACAAGTTTGAAGTGACAGTTGTCTCTGAAATAGACTCAATAGCGAGGCACCCTGGAAATGCCGATCCATTTTAAGACACCTAGGTCTGTTGTCGGGGGACCGAGGTGAGTGTCACGGCTAGGTAATCGGTCTTTGGCTTGGCATTTGGTCATGGAATTTGAGTGCTAATCAAAAGACTACAGCTCTCGACATTTCCCTGGGGTGACGAAAATAGATTTTTAGATTAGATTAAGATTAAATTAAATTTTATTCATTTTATTTCAGTAACATAACAAAAGACAAATATTAAATCTATCTTAAATAACATGGCTAAAAGCCGTCTGCCAAAGACTGTCAACATAATTTGTATATTTCTTTTAAAAATCTTCCTCCATAATTCTTTTCCGGTAAGATAAAGTTGTTTTCACAAAGGAAAATGTAAGAGCTTTCCAATTGGACCCGTTTAGCTGTCCCTGGATTTTTTCGGTTGACAAGATGATTTCCCCAAAGCAAAACCTTCTGATATCACGGAAAATAGGGCAACTCCCTATAAAGTGCATGATATCTTCCCTTAAACAATGAGCACAAACCCAGAAGGTCTTCTCTATGTGCCACGAAGTTTAGTGGCAGTAACTCTCCCCTTGCGCGGAAAGGAAAATTGTAGAGATCAATCCTATTTTATTCGAGTCTTCAAGGTAGTTCAGCGACCCAAGGTTAAACTGTAGTGCCTTATAGATCTCCCTATGTGTCGACGCACTCGCTTGCTCGCTACTTTTTTGTCGAAAACATGAATCCAAATGCGACAGGAAATCGTATAGTCGTATCCCTTGCATTCCAGTCTAATTCCAAGTCGTACTCATAACTTTCCACTAGACTTTGTCTCTCTCCTTATACTACAGACTTCTTGTAGTTGCTGCATACTTGGTAACGATCTGTGGTAATCTTTCTTCTCCCAACCTGAATGCGTCGAGGATATAGTCCATGTTCAGTTTGAGTGTTTTTAAGAACAGAGCAGCAAGTGCTGTTTCAATCATGAGCATGTAGCTAGGTGCGGCTGTAGGCAATCGGAACGTCCTCCTTAGATGAATTCAACTGCATCATACCACCTATGACCCCACGCTTGTGCTCCGTAAAAAAGAATTGACTTTAAGACTGCTTCGAAAACTTGGTATTTCACTCTGTGAGATATACTTCGGTTTTGGAAACGTTGTACCAATTGCACTTTTAGATTGCAGAAGTTTTTTTGCCAAATGTGGTCCCATACACGAGTTACTGGAAATTATGACTCCGGGGTATTTGTATTGCTTAACAGTTTCAATAGCAACGCGGTTAAAAGTCCACCTTTCCACCCTTGCCTGTCTGCCTCCACCTCTTCTGAAAATCATCACTTTTGATTTGTTCAAATTAGTTTGTAAACTCCACAGCACACTGTAACCTGATTAATCATGAGTTGCAGGGCCTCTGGTGAGCTTGCTAACAGGACAACATCGTCAGCATACAGAAGAGCCTTACCCGCATATGAAATCCCTCCTGGGAAGCTTGCGTTGCAACCTTGTCTAACTCCTACCTCCGTAACGAACCACTCGGACAAATTGTCTCCGTTCTACACCGCTGCTTTTGTGTTGTTGTATAAGTTTTCCATTACCTTGCTAAGTGAATGGGATAGAGTTTGTAGAACAGTTTTTGCCGGTCAATGCGGTATCAAAAGCCGCTCTGAAGTCTATAAAAAAAGTATAAAACTTTTGTTTCC
Source organism: Cheilosia pagana (assembly GCA_936431705.1). Taxonomy (NCBI): domain Eukaryota; kingdom Metazoa; phylum Arthropoda; class Insecta; order Diptera; family Syrphidae; genus Cheilosia; species Cheilosia pagana. Next base: position 49,367,248 of record OW386170.1, on the reverse strand, counting down.
GTTCTATGAAAAACTCTGCTTTGTTTCATAGAACAAAGATATGATCTACCGTGGAATAGCCCGGCCGAAAACCTGCTTGGAATTCTCCCAGAAGTGCGTTTTCCTGAACCCGCGCTGGGTTCTTTGTAAAAAGCTTGTTAATACTTTTGTAGAAGCATATAAGAGTGAGATACCATGGTAATTAGATCGGTCTGACTAGTAGCCTTTCTTAAAGAGTGGGACGATATAGCTTGTTTGAAACTCTCCGGCACGTCTCAAGAGTCAAATATATTATTAAAGACCAATGTTAGGGAAGTTAAAAAATGTATGAGGTACTCACTTCTGAATGTAGTGGTCCTTGCTTCAGTAGTTAGCCACTTTAAACACCTCTCTTCAACTCGGATGGATTTTAGGACGTGCATTGGAGTCATTGGATAAGTGGCCCAGCATATCAGTTTTCTACAGTAATTGCCGTTGGCTTGGAGTCCTTGACTGAAGATCGAGAGCGAAAGCCCACTTACGTAACGTAGACTGATTTTTTTTTAAACTGTAACGCATCAACAGAGCCTCAAAGTGCGTCCGGGGATGTCGTTGTCTCCCATGTGCTGTAAACTAGAATTTGTTTGAATATTTTAGGGACTAGCTTTAGATCTGACAGCAATATTCTAGTAAATGATGATGAAAATAGGGAAAATTCACTAACCCACAGTCGTGCCTCATTTCTACTGCTCCACATCAAGCTAGCGCGTGGCAACCTTCTACCTGATGTAGTGTTTCTTCTCACTTCAGGTGTTTCAAAACGAATTTGTTGGCCCAACCATCCGTTGCAAAAATTCAAAACTCACACAAATGAATGCTTCTCAAAAGGATTTATACAGTGCTCTTGATATTCTTCCAAATCAGATCCTTGTGGTCTCACTAAGCCGCTACTTCAGTTCACTGCACTGCAATCGTATTGCGAGGCTTTCCCCCTCCTTCCATCTATGATAGCTTAATCGGCCATTCAAAATTCTCAACAACCAGTTGTAAGAAAATAATTCCCGAAAACAACCTCAATTATACCCGCAAATTGAACTCAGTCTTTCGGAAGGACAAACAATTTTCCACGCCTTGTGCATATGACAGTCGTTGCTCCAACCAGTCTGGTTTGAATATTTCAACTGTCAATTAATTTTAAGCCACCCGAAAACGCACATTTTCGTAATTTAGACACTCTTCGGGTTATTCAATTCGACCATTCTAGGTCATTAGGTTCTCCGCGTGTCTTTAATTGAAGCAACAAATTCTCGCCTTCTGCACCACCAACCCAGAATAGCCTATACCAAGAACGATGGCAATTGTCGTCAATTCAAATGTGCCACAGGCTTACAATGACGATTGACTAAGTTAGTGCAAACAAACACTAAAAGTCTACCATTCCGTTCTTCTCCTACGAAATTATGTGTAAAAATGCCATCGAATTAAATAGGCAACCTCGCTTCAATTACTAGGTTAGGTATACTCGCGTCTCTCCCACTACTTCCATACGTATCATCGTTGACAGCGTCGTCGTTGGTGTTGGCGTTGGCGACTTGGCGTTCGTTGGAGTGAAAAAAAAACGAAAGATATATGAATATTAAATAAACACTTATAAGAAAATATTTACAAATTTATTCAATTATCTGCTCGAAGAGTGTGGCCCATCTGGGAGACACAATGGGGGCTACACTTTATGAGGGGTTGGATTTCACAACCCCGAACTGATTGTCGTGCCGAGTAGTCGTCGCGTCGCGTTGTTGTTTTGTAGTCTCATTACGCGGTTATTTGACAATGTCAAACCCGCCCCACTCCCCGGCAGAAAGTTGTGATAAGCTTATTCCTCCATCAGTGCTTGAGTATTTTTATTTTGAGATTTATGACGATCTTTGTTTTATTCGACTGGCGGGTCGTGCTGCAATCGGTGCGCGGAGCATTGTCTGATTTTGATAGAGCGAGTGAGATATCGCGGAATTGTGCTGATTGAACCAAGTAGTGAGTGGAATGCAGGCCGTAATTTGGAACACGCTGATGAATGTCGCGTGATTTGAGCACAAATTTGTTGGTTCGTTTTCAATTGATAAAGCACATCTTTTGCACTGTAATGAATGACAGTGGGCACGTAAAATGTTAAAGACTTGTTTTATGCGTATACGCTGGGTAGTCACCGCACATGTGGATTTTAAGGTTATGCTGATAACCCAAAAAGTTTGTAGAAGGAAATAAGGTGTCACATAGAGATAAATGAAGGTGCCGTGACATAATGTCAAGTGTCATAAGGCCAAATCTCGATATTTGGCCTTATGTCGCTTTGTGAAAGTGATATAAGGCCAAATTCTAACATTTTGGTACTATGAGGCCAAATCGAGAAAGTGACATAAAGCCAAATGTTTCTCAAATCGGCTCTGCGAAACAAGGTCCCAATGAAATAAGGCCTAAAAATGAAATAATACCCAAAAATTATACAGAAAACAACAACTACGATTTTTAATAAAATTTGTGCTGTTATTTCCTTTTTTGGGACCTTATTTCCTTATGGAAATTGGCGTCTAACTAATCTTTGAAGTCTTATTTAATTTTTATTAGGAAATAAACTCCAATTTTTAATATTAATTTTTTTTTTGGTCTTATTTCATTTTTCTTATTTTTGCTAAAATATGAAATATAATCCATTAACAATTAATTTTCTTATCTGTAGGTGTTCTTAGACTAAGTATTTGATGCGAGGTATTTTTGTACAGATTTACAAAATTAGTTCAGTGATAGGTTTGTATTTTTGAAGACCAAAAACATGCTTTTTGTATATTTTCGTCTTTAAAAATAAAGCAAAATAAAGCAAAATGTACCACCGCTGAATAGACGATATTTTTTAATAGACAAAACTTTTAAAATACTTCCCAAAGTTTGCTTTAACCAGCTCCTAGTCATCTATATTCAATAATTACATTATTTTAATTATTAAAATTGTTGCAATCTTAGCGCTGCAGGTAAAAATTCGATTCAAAAAGTCGCGCGATCTTTTTTACCAAATTTGTATTTTTTCTTTATTTAGATTATTTTACTAAAAATCCTAATTTAAAAATATTTGCAAATTTGTTTTTTAGTTATATTTCTGTTAGTTTTTATTTTTACAAATAAAAAGACGAGAAAATGTTACGAAGAAAGGTTGTGATATATATTAAAGAAAATAAAAAAAATTAAATTAAGTCTTTATTTAATTAAAAATACATAAAACTTGTAAATTTATTTCAAAGAATGAAAATAAAATAAACAAAAAAACAACAACCAAAAATTGGGGGGTTATTTAATTTTTGAAATTTGGCGCCTTATTTCATGCATTTTCTTTTTTGGGGCCTTATTTCCTGCAGCCTCACACTGTCCGTTGTATTCGCTTTTATTTTCTCAAACTTCTCGTTCTATTTACTTTAACATTTAAAATTTGAGAAAATAATAGTTTGAACTTCGAGCGAATAATTATCTAGTAGTTAAAATTCCAAATCATTTGCGTTATTTTTAGTGAAAACGCTCGTACTATTATCCTACAACCGAGTAATAATTTTAAATTGCTATACAAAGTTGAAATTGTTTAAATTGTTAAAGACACTAACGATATACATGCCTACATAATACAAGCATATGAAATGAATGAATTTTCATTTTTAAATAAGTGTAAAACATCAAACATGTTAAATTAAATTTTTTTTTAATTTTAAACTCTCAGAATGGTTAATGAGTCGTATTTACGTATCAGGTAAGCAAAATCTTATATGCGGAGCGGTCTGTCTCTGTGGCCACTAAATATAGGATCCAATCAAACAGAACCAAAATACCAGAAGGCATTCCGTACAAATAACAACAGTAAATCCATTTCACAGAAGGACTTTTAACAGATGAGGTGTATCAGGAATAAATCGTGTGAAAGAGTACAGTATATTCGACTACTCTTCCTTTAGTAAAAAACAGTATTGAAGCAGAATATCTAAGGACGTATACATGATTGCACAAATGCGTTTATCGAATTCTTGCCAATAACCCATCCTTAGATAGAAATTTCAATATAAAGCCTTTCAAAACATCAATTCCAATGAAACAATTTGCTTTAATCCGTACTTGTGTGAGCGGTACTATTTTCGTAAATAGACAAATCTTGAGGCAAATGGAAAATTATGCCTACATTTATTGTTATGCACGTATGCCGTGCAAGGAATTTGATATCAAAGGAATAACTCCATCAAAAGGATATTGTTATCATACGGTAAGACCTTTCGTAAACAATCATTGCGTTTGAATTCTTTTGAAAGGATTTCGGTTGATGTATTGGCAGTTCTTTTCATGCAACCAGTAATCCATTCAAAGTTTGATACTCGAAAGCGTATTTTCCAATGAAATTTGAAAAATTCAGATAAGGGTGAAATTGTGACGAACAAACGATTCTCTTTGGGAATTTCTTTGAATTGGTGTACATGGATGATACGCAAATGTAGAGGCTTTTGATGAAAGAATTGAAAGGATCGATCCAATAAGATTAACAATGTAAGCAGAAATGTAGCTCGGCAGAAAGTTTTAAAAAATATAAATGTTTATCGAATAAAGCTTTAGAAACTCTTTTTTTTGCATTTCTAGTTTAGTTAAAATTTATAAATTCAATTCAATTCAATTTTATTTATTATTTCTTTTAAATTTGCAATTATAAGTAATTTTTAATAGTTTTACTAATTTAATAATAAACAATTATATTGGTATGACATATTAATGTTTTCTGTCCGAGAGGCAATTTATATAAAGTTGCCATCCCATTTCGAGGAGTGGGAACACTGTTTTTGTTAAAATGTCAAGAAAACTTGCAGGAAAACAATTGTCTATATTGCCAGACCGATGTTTGGCTTAGTCCACAATCCCTTGAGCTTTTAAAAATACCTTTGACAAACATTTAATTTCAATTCTTCTCATTTGACACTGACGTATATACGCTGGCCATTTCCACAACCTCCATGTGTTTTATTTGGCTTTAAAATTAGAGTTCAAATAACCTTTAAGACTGTTACAGAAAATCGATATCATCAACAGCAATTTGAATGGGGATTAAATTGTATCAATGGATTATTCGAATTTGTTTACTCGAATAGTTGACTTGACATTTGTCACAGCAGTATACAGCAACTCATCTAATTTACTACGTCTTTCAAGGTATTTCGCAGTGGCCTCTTTAAGCGGCTTAACAGAGATAAGCTGTAAGTCTTGTTGGTCGCCTTTTAAAGACTTTGACAGAAATGTATATGCAGAGTATATGGACACTCAGGGCATACATTGCGCCAAAATGTGACGTAAAATAAAAGAAAGGACATCATTTGTCATTGTTTCCAAATGTATTGAAGTAACAGCCAAAAAGGGGGGTAACAAATCAAAGGGATTGAAATAAAATTGACTAAAATTGAGATCTTTACAGCTTTAAAACAATTTTTGAAGGTTTAGTGTTCTGTTCAAAATTTGGTGACTGTTTATATCGAAAGATGTGACAAAAGACGGTGTTTTATTTGAATTTTTTAACGATGTGTACAGTACATAGTAACTTGCTCATGACTACCTTCAAGGAATGGACACGTTTATCTATTATAAGTGATAGATTACTGTGACTGACAGTAGCAACATTCTGCATTTTTCGCTTTTAAAAAATTCTTCAACTCAAATTCGGGTGTTTTCATAAACGTCTGCCTAACTAAGACCTGCGTTAGACTTGTTCATAAAGTCAGATTTTTGATCGAACAAACACAGATGAATTGCAGAAGATATGTCACAAACGTCACAAATGTCATCAGCGTCTGGCAGATTGTGCATCCATATTTGTTTGGCTGCAGAAAGCTCAGGAGGTAAAAACTAAAATTTTAAATGGGAAAATTATTTAAGTTTAATTGATATTTTTTTAACAATAATATTCAATTTTTTTTAAGGGGAGAAGAAGTTGCAACGTGGAATTTGGCGGAAACTAATCTATTAATTGATAAAAGAATTCTGATAAAAGAAGAACTCAACTCTGGGAAAAATAAATTATATTATTGTTGTCACATATAAGTCTCTTCACAAATTCTTTCGCGGCCATTTATGATTTTTGTCTGACGTTTATGAAAATTCAGTGGCTACTTAAAATTTCGATATAAGCAGACCTGCACACGTTCTGCAGAATCAGTGTGCTCATTAATGCAACAAAGAAGAAAGACGATTGTACTAACGCAGATTTTCGACGTTTATGAAAACACCCTTCATGACATTCGTATAAAATCAAACATTGCCGACAGCTTGGCCCTAAGGAAACCAATTATTGTATGGAGTAATTTTTCCATTTTCTGTGCATCTCTTTATGGTTATTTCCTGAAATTCTTGCAGCCATTTATTGGCAATTCTGACTTATTGACAAACAAATGACACAATTCATTTAAATTAATTTTCATGAAACGAAAAATGTAATTAAAATCATTTCACCGCAGTTCGTATCTCGATAAGAAAAGCAACCACATGTAATACCTGCACTTGCACGTTGATGTTTAATTCATTTCAATACTGATCCGCTGTTCTTCAATTAATTTTTTTCCCTGGGACATATTATGTCCATTCGCGCGATTACATATCCCTCCATTTTTGTACACAGCTTGGTGGAGTATTTCCATCTGTATTGTGCAGGGAAGAAAAAAGTGCATGAAGAAATCCTTTTAGGGCTTTTACGGGGGCTCTCCACTTTTGAGTATTCCTGTTACGAGTGCTTACGCCTTAAGGGCGCTGTGTGTGCATGGTGCACCTTGCGTTCGAAGTGAAACATCATTATTCGCGTGAGTTATATGGGGAGACACTTAACGTTTTCCCAAGTGCTGTTGTTTCATAAAATATTGCGTAATCAAAAAATATTAATAACTTTCAGCACTTATTTCTGTTTAATTTTTATTTTACAAATAAATTGAAGAGAATGAACAATGAAAGTTCAAGTTATTTGTTGTGAGAAATTTACAGAAGTTTAAAGAAACTTTGTTTTTCTTTTCAGGAAGTATATGTTAATCATTGGACAACTTTTTGGGACTACAAGTTATTATGTAAGTACTTATTTTTTAAAGCATTATACTCATTTGTTCATTGGTAGAATGGGGACAGTCAATACCGTGACTATCCGTCCAAGTAACAATTTGAATTCGGTAAGGTTCAGATTTGTAATTTCTGTAGGCAAAAACTTCGATAGAGCTTCTATAGTATTTGTTCGTCTCTTAGGAGTCGCACATGCTTAGTGACCGCAAAACCATGGATAACCGAATGAGCGTCTGATTCGGGGAGACTTGTCTACGTGTGTTTTGTACCAATCTTTTGTACCAAGTAAGTCTCCCACATAGAGAGGGACTTCCCAGTCACTGTTCTAAAATTTTGGCGGCTGCATTAGTAAACTAAACTCTCCCCCTCTTACAATTAAATTTGCATATAGGTACCTACACCCACACTTGTGCACTATTTTACAACTTGCAACCTGATGTAAGCTCACAACTAACTTTACACTTCAAATGCAATTCAATTATAATTCCTTTATAATTTAAATCTGTCTACCTGTCTGTCTTCATTTAATTTGATTACTATATTCAGCCCCCTCCAAGCTCTAAACTACTCACCGTTATGCAACCGCACGCAAATATGAAAGAGGAACTAACTTTTGCTGCAATTTATTAATGACAGCTGCGCGTGGTAAAGTCCGGTGAACGCGATACCACTTTATAATCCTACTGCAATATCTGGTATTAGCGGGAGTTAAGCAGAAAGGATTATTCAAATGTCAGTGTCAAAGCCAACCACAGCCCACAGAACACGAACCTCGAATGCCACACAGTCATACGTAGTGTATACCTTTCATCGCGCTCATAACCATCCTCGCTATCAGTAAAGCACAGCACGGGGGTACTTTACATATCGTAAATTTATGACACTCTGAGGACTTGTGACTAATTTGCGCTGAATTTAATTACACTATAATCAGGGAATTAGTAGCAAACATGGGCTTTGCTTGTTTATAGTAGTTTCGAGACAAACGAAACCGCCGGACTATTTTTGGGTTTTTAGACTATTGACGCAATTTATTTGTACAGACATCTCTATTCGTTTTGGCGGTGTAAAATCTGTTAAGCATTATTAGTCGCCACCCCCTTATGGTTTTTGAACTGTGATTTACTAAAGCGACAGTCGAAAATATTTAAGTATATACTATGGGGAAATAGAGGCTTGCAACACCGCCACAAATTAATGCAAGTGGATTTGAATATATTTGTAACATAATAAAAAACAAAATTGCATTCAAAGTTTGGCATGTTTTTGTCAGTGTTCGATTGGTGCCTCGGTGATTTTGGAGATGTGCTGTTTTCTCTACAAAAATTCTTAGTTACTTTTTTAACGTGCTAAAAGCATAAATACTTTAAATGTCACAAAAATAAATCCGTAGAGTTTAATTTAAAAATAACAATCAATTTAAAAATAAGAATAGGACAAGAGTGAACTGCAACGAAAAGTACCTTAATCTGTTCCTGTTTTCTGTTTTTTCTCTGCTTCTCAATTCTCCAGCTATAACTCGGCACAAAATTGTGTAACATCAAAAGTTTCCGTACACTTTTTAAGTATTTATCATAAAATGAGGAGAATGAAACTTATATCATTCGAAAGGTACTGTGCCATAGATGTGCACAAACAAAAAATCGTAGGTATATGTCGCCATTAAGACTGGTAAAATAAAGTTAAGAATTTCCGTATTTCCCATGCAGTTAATTGAAAGCATTTTGTTGGCATTCAATTTGTCGCCGTCATGTTTCCATAGTAACGATTTTAATCATCTTAGATTAGAACATGTTGGAGAGCCTCATTAACCCATAAATTAATTAATTAATTAATTAACCAATTTCTTGTTCCTGGGCCACTTTTCCCTCATAATAATTTTTATTTATTTAAAATTAACTCCTTTTATCCAACCTTGGACAAGTACCTACCTCCACCGCTCATTAAAGTATTGAAGTTGACTTAATTTTCTGTATTTCATCATAAAACATTAGTCCATCATCCTACGAATTAGCAAAGTACTCTACTCGGCTTATGCAATTAGCCAACATTTCCGCTAACTTTCAAAGAATTCTTCACACCGTAAATTTAGAAAAGTGGTTTTAAAATTATTTGAAATACAAACACCCGCAGTGAAAATGTATTTCCAGCTATGTAGTACATTTTTAAAAATTGTTTAGCACTCTGCCAGTTCCCGGAGTGCAGCAGCATAATATTAAATTGATTGAATTAAAAAAGGACCAACGCTGTGAGCTTTCCTGTTTGGCGTCCCCATTTTATATGCACTTTTTAGCTTTATTTCACCGTAATCCCCAGACCGGAGAGGGAATACAACTTTCATTTCATTCACAAAATGTGCTTCAGTGGCGATCCCCATTGCATTTTCGGTTGAACTCACATAAACGATGATATTAACTTTGTGTACTCCTTGGCAAGAATCCTTCGACCGAAACCGCCGCCGGATATCTCTGTCTCTGGTGTGAAATAAAATATGCAATACAACACCAGGGGGGCTGGAGGTCATTCCGATAGTGCGGTATTGTATCTTGGAGTGCAAAAGTTACAAACTTTTGTGTAAAATACACAAATAGTGCATTATGTGTTTTGGGGGGGTTGCAAGGATTCCAGTTTATGGGAATTTAATTTTTCATTTCGTATAAAGTGCAAGTGAAGCTGAAAGACTGTAGAACTGAAATATTTTCTCTATGTTTCCTTTAGAATTGTGATTTATCTCTACCTCTTGTATTTTCAAATGTCAAGTTATTGGTCTGTAACTATACTTTGCAAAGGCCACGTGGAATTGAGAAATCTTGCAGCATAAAAATTGCACCTTTGTGGGGGTGGTATTGAAAATAATTTCCTTTCAATTACAGAAGGCGCACTAAGAAGAATTGCTGTCAAAAGTGCTCTCACCGCTTTTGAGCTCTGTCCAAAAATATGTGAATAATGCATTAAATATTAGGTCTGTTTCTTTATTATTAAATCTTACGACTTCTTACAATTTTTTAAAACCTCTTACGCATTTTACTCAATTGTCGTTCCTAAACTCGAAAAATTCGTAAAAGGGAGCTTTTTCGAGAGAGCAAGATATTTCCCGTCTTACTATTTTTTACTCAACAAATTTCTTTGCGAAAGAATTGAAACAACTGTCAGTCGCCTGAAAATTGACAGCTGATTTGAATTTGTTGTTCTATTTGGCATTTGGGTGGAATATTCGCATCTGTCATTTTTCACAGGTTACTACAAAAGCGTTCCTTAACTTTTGCGCAAATTTCCCTCTCTGACAGAGAATTCATCCCCTCCACTGTCATTTTGACAGTCTTTTTTACTACAAAAGTAAAGGAACAGACCTATTATTAATTTATACCCGAAATTATACTTGAAATACAAAGTCAATCTTTGCCATAATTTTATTTTGTTTAGTTTTAAAATTCCTTAACTCAAAAAAGGACACCCAACTATTTCCCTTCATTTATCAGTCGCTTTCAAGCCGTTGTATTTATGTCAAAGAAAACCCTATGGCACCACTCAGATTCAGAAAAATGATTCAATCTAAAAATACGAATATATCTAATTGCTCCCAGGTGGATGGGAAAACGAGGCACGTCTTCGTCATGCGGTGCTCTTGTTTGGGAACTTTTTTTCCAGTCTACTGTATAACCATTAGACATTTTAACTTGACATTGTAGCACTTTGGAAATCCCTCAACGGTGATTCCAGTACTTTGTTATTGCGTAGCACTTCAATTACATTCCCCAATCACGTTTTAGATTCTTTACCGAAAGCACGTGGATACAGAGAGTGACGGTTTCGAAAACAATTTACCGAATGCAAATTAATTCTCATTCATACCCGTTCCCGTAGTCGATGTACGTTGTTATAAATGATGCCGCTCCTGTGACAGATGGGGCTGGCATGTATCAAAAGCCGCGGGAAAGTGTGATGTATTTGAGTAACTTCTCAAGGATATTCTCTGAATAAACCAAGACTAGTGGTGACTACGTAATTATCGCTTACATCCTACGTCTTCACGGTAAGACTCCGTTGTGTCCTTACATAACATTTGGGAAACCCTACTTCCGCACAACATAGTTGAGTGCTTCTCACTCCAGCCGCACGATTACAAAAAAAAACGACAAACAAAAAAATTATGAAAGTAATTGAAAAAGTTGACAGGCATAATCCGGGGACAAAAGTCATAATTGAAATAAAATGTGTGAGGCACACACAAGTGGATGATAAGAGGGTGGAAATCAAAATGCGTCTCGTGTACCGAAGGACACAGGATTTCCTTTATTTTTCTCGCCAGGAAATCGTGGTGGCCACAATGATAATAATCAACAATTCCGCCGAAGGCCAGAAGCTAAGTATTTGACAGGACACTCCAATCGTATCATAAGGGCGAACTTTTTTCCACCTCCCTTCGTATTATTTGTGCGTTGTGCCAACTATTTATAGACAGAGTAAATTTCTCGAGACAGGCCAATGAAACAATTCACTTTATGGCTTCGTTCTGGTTGCGATTATTATTAAAGTCTCCCTGCGGTGTGGATAGCCTTTAAATGTCGCACAATTTTCTCTATCCTGCCTCCTACCACTCCAGGGAATGTGACTCTGTCTCTGTCTCCGCCTGTCATTAAATCCACGGGAGTTGAGTAAAGGAAACGTAAGCGAAAATATAATTTTTGCGAGGTTATGCACCCGTCTTCATTCACATCCTGAAAAGGGAGGAATAACCCCGCGAGGACACGTTTTCTTTTTCTTTCGCTTCTAGCTGCAACTGGTTGTTGTATGAGGCGCACATCAAAAATTGCACATCCTGTCAAATGTCTGTCTGTAGAAATGTTTCTGAGAGTAAGGAAGTTAATTTTAATGGGGTCAAATTTACACAGGATATTTACTTGCTCCCGTAAGGGTATAGCACTTCTGGTTGGGAGTGCTTCTCAGTGCCAAGAAATGGTAAACTATATCCAGATGATGAGGGTTGTCCTTTGAAGCAGCAGCTGCTTAATATGGGTTCAACAGACTATACGTTGACGTGACCATTTTGAGAAATTTTCGTACGAAATTAATTCCTAAAAGGGCCGGATGAAGTTTGCTCATGCATGCAACATGATCTGCCGCATTCAGTTGACATATTCATTGGCTGCCTTGGACATTGTATCGTTTTTGGAAGCATATTGCAAATAAGTAGGACTTTATTTATCCTCTATACTGGACAGCATGTTTCTTGTGGAAGTTTGCAGTGGCCTGCCTTGCTCATTGTAAACTTGTTCGAAGTTTGCTTAAATGACCACACAAGCAGCTGTGCCTCACCAACAACCAGTGTTGGCTGTTGATTACATTTTAACTTGTGTCGTCGACTCAATGGAAATGGAGATAACTATCATCTGTCCGGGCCGGGCGCCTAAGAAAATTTGTCAAGGATGATTTTGGAATTGAGTTTCATCAACTTTTGTCGCTCATGTAGTTTGGTATACTTCTGGGAAATATTAGGAACAAGTTTGATTTTTTTTTAAAGCGGCTCTAACTATTTCAACCATAATTGAAATTTGAGCTTAAGTAGGAGGGTTTAACGTCGATTCATTCCCAGTTTTTTGCACTTTTGAAGATTGGACTTATCTCGAAAACGTTCTACATTGGTAACTTTAAAGCCAGTGCAGTTTTTTTCTAACTCATCGCTCAATTAATTTTTGAAAAAGGTATATTTTGAGAATTTGGTTGTCTATAGATTTCCTACATGAAAAGGGCTACAACAGTTTTGACCATACTGCATAGATAAAGTAAAATTGAAGGTTTCAAAATTATTGCGTCCTTCATTTTCCATTCAAATCACCGGAAACGCTAGTTTTGAAAAATGTTCATATTTCAAAACCTCATTTTCTATTTGGATAAAACTTTAAAAACCAAGTAATGCTTACATATTGAACAATACCCTATAATCAGTTTTTAGCTAAATAATTGAGCAATAGTATTTTTCAAACTCAACATTGCAACATTTTTTACTTTTTTTGTTGCAAAATTTTCGAAAAACCGCTCTAACGATTTTGAACAAAACACATATTTAGCATAACATAAGTAAGTATTCTAAATAAGACACTGTTCTTAGTTTTTCCTAAAAAAAGAAGACGTAAATGATGCGTGTTATAAGAGTTTTTGAAAAATGAATACCTACCTAAATTCTAACCTATGTTCGTAAACGGTATATTTTTGTAAAACTCTATACTACACCACCTAATAAAAATGCAATTACAACTGCGAAAAAATAGTAAGTCTGACAGCTGACTGACTTGATGTATCTCAGTTTTGATTGGCCTAGGTCAGTCGCATGTGCAGCTGTGTCAGTTGACGTTTGTGGAGGGGTAGCCGACGAATCTAGTCAATAAATTCGTGACTGAGTACTAAGTTGACAGTTGGCATATGTGCCTGACGTAGGAAAAGTGACGTTCCCGACCAATCTAGTTTTTTCGTTCAGGTTACATCTATTCCATACCAATCTAGCCGACTTAAGATAACTAAGTTGTTGTATGTGCCCAATAATTGCAACCACTTTGAGCTTATACAATCAGAAACTCCCACTTCATATGCACCCCTACACACGTCCATGGGTATGTCAAAAGCTCTTCTTCCAATCATAGACATCTTAACCCACCATCACCAATCTATCCGAGTCAAAAAGAAGAACAGCCCCAACAGGACAGAAACTCCTGCCTTTCTTGTCCTTGTACTCAAGCTTGTAAGGTGCAGAAGCCAATAAACAATGCATTTGACACTTAAAACATTTTAGTCAGAAAAACTTTTGAAAAATGCTTTTAATGACAGCTTAAACATTATTATTTGATTGTGTACTCACAATCTTTAATCTTATGTTTTGTGTACACTTCTGAGTTTTTTCAGATAAAATAAAAAGCAAACAACTAAACGAGAAAGTTTCGTGCGACTCAGTCGTGCGCTTTATTTGTTCTGCTCATAATAAAGTGTAAACTCGTCGATTACTTAAGAGAAGAACAGTAAACGAACATGGAATAGCGGCTATTTTGAAGTAAACAACGCATCAGACTGATCTAAGTAATTTAACCTAACAGGTCTCCTAACGGGACACTGTAAACTGAGGGAGCACCTGAGGAAAATAGGACTATCAGAAGAAGGTCTCTGTAGATTCTGTGATGAGAGCGCTGAGACCCCAGATCACATTCTGGAACACTGTGGGGCACTGACCCACAAGAGGCTCAAACATCTGGGCAAGTACCAGATATCAGACAAGGATATCCAGACCATAGACCCGCTACTCATCCTTAGATTCATAAGATTCAAACACAGTTCTGAATGGAAATGCAATGCGAGGGAGCTCTGGAGAAGGGCAGGAACCTTTCCGTGGTATAAGCAGGGGGCACAATAGATCACAAGGTCGTAGTGCACTGTACCCTCATCATAATAATAATAATAAGTAATTTAACCAGTTAAACTCGGATAGCCAGTTATCCGCACTTATTCTTTCTTACTAAATTCACCTATTTTTTTATTTTTTAATCTGATAAGCCATTACTCAGCTAGGTCCGTATAAATACAATTTCTTTACATATATCCGGTTTTTAGACTATTTTGTAAGAAACACGTTATATTTCGGGATAAAAAGTATCCTAAGTCCCGGTCCAGAACATAAGCAATAACTTTGCAAAGTTTCATCAAAATCCGTCCAGTAGTTTCTGCGTAATACGTGGTTAGGCATTTTTTATTCAACAGGTTTATTATATGTAGAAAAGAGAAGAGAAGAGAAGAGATAAAACTTGAATGTAACGAATGTTTTCAGATTTAAAGGCTGGTACGCTGTTCGAGTGAAGTGAAATTTTCGCTCCTCTCCAAAAAGTGCTGTGAAATTGAAAGTGAAATTTTTACGCCAAAATGTCAAAAATGTAATGCGACGGACAATAAAAGCCAAGTCAAATAGCTTGTAACGCCCCCTACAAATCACTTTTGAATAACTATTTTTCACTTGAACAGCGTACTCCCTAGTGAAATTTTCATGTGGAAAGTTCATTCTGACATTTCGCATTGAAAAAATTGTATGAAAAATTGGATTTCACGTGAACTGCTTACCAGCCTTAACGGCAGCCATTGCGAATATTTTAGCTGACATCTCTCGCGAACTGTCAAACATCCGAGGGTGTGACTGTCATAAAAGATCTTTTCAATTCAGATGTTCAAAATTTGGCATTAAATTGTGGGTCGCTCTTCCACTCATTGCAAAATAAAAACGAATGGTTTTGTGTGTGAGGGTGGGGTGTTGTGCCAACTTTCTATTTATTTTGAATGTCAATATTTATAGTTTTGCCAAAACCACAATCAACTGAAGGATTTTTCAAAAAAATTAACAAGAGCTCTAACATTATCAAGAAAATACAACTGTCACATAAATTTGATTTTTAAAACCCGCTAGATGTTTTTGGGCCACCCTGTTACAATGCTTGAAATGGATGTCTAGAAATTAAGAATTTATTCACTAAGCGTCGACTTTTCTTCGTCAAAACTGTCAGACTAGGACAAACAAAAAACCCAAGAATCAAATTCCATATTCTTGAATTCAGCGCACCCAGGTCCTATAAGCTACAACTGTAATGCTGGCAATTTGCAAAAGAATTCTAATTTATTAGCAAGGCGATACAATATCGGTGAGTGTTCAAACAAGAAACCACCCAGACGACTCATAATATGCCCGTTGCACGCAATGTGGCTCATTTCAAATTCAAATTTCGCACCTCAAATAGTTTGCGCTCACGCGCCCCATCCCCCAATGGAATATCACTTGATTTCATTTAAAACGTTTTGCTCTGTTGCGTACGCAATCGTCTAAGATGGACGGACGCCCACGCAACTGTTTAGCCGCTCGACAACATTGAAACAAAATGGACACAAGGCGAAATCTATGAGCTGTTCGTTAAGAATTAAATTTACGTCACACGCGGCCGGATGATTAATTCGAACACAGAGTCGGCATACAGAATTTATTTACATAAATATTCCCACTCAAGTCGTGCAAATAAATGCAAGTACTTTATGGCGCGAGGATCATTAGAAAATATTTCCCATTTGCCATAATAATAAGGACGTGCCACTGGGACTTTGCAAATTACAAGTGCAATTAAAGGCCCATTGGAGGTACTCCCGGTTATGGTTTTTCATTTGCAGTTTTGAGTATCGATCTGAAATCAGTTGAAGGTTAAAAGTTAATGCGCAACAGTTTTTCTGATGAAAAACAATCAGCTTAAGGGGCGGGTCCTGTTTTGATTAATGTGAAACTCACAACTCGGTTGTTATTAATTTACTGTGGAAAATCTCCTTCATAGTTGAGTGAGTGTTTGTCAAGCACGTGATGAAGGGTCAAAGTAGGTCACAACTGTGCGTCCCTCTTGTGAAGTTTCAATTGACGCAAACCCAGATAAGGACCCTCAATAATGGTAATTGGTAATTGATGGTGAAAATGGCTTAGCCAAGTGAGAAAGCTAAGCATCTTTTCCTGTAAGCAGGAATAAGTTTCTCGAGTACCATTGTTCCTTTTATTTTTGTAATATTTTAAAGTGCTTGCAAAATTGGATGAACCATAAACGCAAGAGGCCAACGACTATGAACACATAAATCAGCACTTTGTTGCTCCTGTTTAATTTATGCATCTCCACTCCGGGTAACTGCATAGCGAATTAATTACTTTCGTAAGATTAAATGGCTCTTAATTTATCTGGCTTCTTTCTTGTCGTGCTCGTGTTCCCTTTTTATTTGCTCGCTGTTGGAGGATAGGGCATTCCCCTGGCTATATCCATCGTTTTCTATTTTTAGGTGGCGGTGCCGTGACGATTATCGTGGTTATCCTGGAAAATTCAGCAGGGAAACAACATTTCTCGACAAATAGGAATATCTTTTTACGTACTTTTGACGTTTATTCAACAGCTAAATATGATGGAAGAGGTAGCGACTCCTAGCTCAACGGATGTTTCTCCGATTGTAAATAAACCTTCATAAAACCAAAGGCTCAGAGTTAGATCAGTTTGCATTCCAATTTCTCAATCAAATCAAAGAATAAAGCATAGCTACCAGTGGCGTGGCGTCCATATTAACCGATTCCTACCGACTTCCCTTTTAAAATTTCAACCAGTCAATACTATCTACCAAAAACCAAATGTGTACATTTATACATGACAGATGAAACCGTACCAAATGAAGCCATCAAATAAAATATTGTATGTGTATCCATTTTCGTTCATCATCGTCATCGTCGGGACAAAGCGAACAGCGAAGGTGTTGGGGTAATTAAAGCTCTCACTGCATAGTTGATTTGACGAGAAAATTTGCTTTTATCTCTTTTTTTTAATTTGACAAGTGACACCTCTTTGTTCAACAACAAAAATAACGCGCTTTTCTTCGAGTTGTTCTGTTCTCTTAGCTCTGACTATGACTGCTAAGGTCTGTTCCTTTACTTTTGTAGTAAAAATGAAAAAGACTGTCAAAATGACAGTGCAGGGGATGAATTCTCTCTCAGAGAGGGAAACTTACGGAAAAGTTAAGGAACACTTTTGTAGTAACCTGTGAAAAATGACAGATGCGAATATTCCACCCAAATGCCAAATGGAACAACAAATTCAAATCAGCTGTCAATTTTCAGGCGACTGACAGTTGTTTCAATTCTTACGCAAAGAAATTTGGTGAGTAATAACTAGTAAGAGGGGAAATATCTTGCTCTCTCGAAGCTGCTCTCTTTTGCAAATTTTTTGAGTTGAGAGCCGGCAATTGAGTAAAATGCTTAAGAATTCTGAAATACATCTCATTTTGTAATAGATCTCATTTGTAATAGAAGTTATTATAACATCATTAATCTGGCAATTTGACGAAAGAAGCGACGCTGAAGATCGCCATTTTTTGTTTTTGGGTAGATTGACTGCGTTTGACTTGATAGTTGACTGACACCCCTTTGTTCAACAATCCACACCCACACTCACTTGGTTTTGTAGAAAATAACACGCTTTTCTTTGAGTTATTCGATTTTCTTCTACTTCTTTTTTTCTGATTTTGGGGATAATATCGAAGCCACTTTTACTATGCTTTAAGCTCATTCTAAATTTTAAATATTAATGACTTGAAGTATAAAAAAGGTGGCTTGGATTGATTTTGCTTACTTGATATGTAAAGCAAATGTACAAAATGTAAGGTTTTTCACATTTGTTTGTGATCAATTTTGCATCGACTTCCCATTTTAAAATGTTCATGCTACGCCACTGATAATTAGGTACATATTTTTGCCTTAAGCGTAGATCGCGCAGCTCTGATATGTGTTTGCAAGTTTTTTTTGTAAATTTGCTCGGCAGTAACCCTTTTTATAAGACAGTTGATTTAGTTTTTTCGTTACAAGGATTTTACGTCAAATTTTGTAGGTTATGCTCCAATCTACTCAAGATAAAATTTTGACATTCCACCTCATTAAGCGCACAATGTCTAACGTTCCATATGTTTTCCAGTACCACAATGTTCAACTTGCCTTAAACCTCAAATGCAAACCCCCTCCAAACCCAGTATCAATTTGCAAAATCCATGCCGTCATGTCTCCGTCCAATATGTTCTCCCTGAACGCAACCAAATACTTGAATGTGAAAATTTCCACACCCCAAATAATCCACAAGTGCATGCAATATTAATCGCATACCAAAGTGCTACCTACCAAGATGGATCACCATGCAACATAAACTCCACCCGCATATACAACATTATGTACATTGTACATTTGATACATTTTATATATGCATCCTCGTCTTTTCTGTTTCACTAAATGACACCAGTAAATTAAGGTGTCGGTTAAGAATCCCCCAGCCGGATGCGTTGGGTGTTTCCGCACCCTTTGCCCTCTGCATTTGCTCTGGCCATTGTCCAACTATAGACCAACGAATTGCTGGCGTTTCTTTCATCGCATTTCTCTCACACTTGACTGTAATCAAATGCTAATGGGAATTTTTTGCTGTCACATTTTGTTTGCTGTTTAAATTCAAAGAACATTATTTTCACACGATGTAAACGGTGATTAGGATTTCAATTGCAAAATAGGGTTTCATTTGTATACAGAGTCCCTGGCTTTGACTGTTATACAACCGGCATCGTCCTAGCCGCCCCCATTTTAGCCATTAAGCAGTAAAACAGTTTCAAGTTTCTGCAAGACGAAGAACCGCTTTGGTGTATTGTATATGCTGGGGCGGTGAATAAAATTGAAATTAAAATTTCCTACTGTTAGTTGGGGGTCTCTTGTGACGTCTGACGTGTAGGTATTTCACAGAAATAGGTTAATAGCTACAAATGGCGGCAATGGCAGAAGCATTTATTATTTCCTTAGGTTAGTTTTTGTATAGAATTTTCTTAAATTACCCTGAAAAGGTGAGACACTGGGAGATTTGAAATATTTTGAATTGTTTCATTTACGAGGGGTTTTTGAGGCGTTTGAATATTTGCTTGCGATACTAAATCTGAGTGCTTCGAAGGCGAAGGCACCGAATTATATGTAAATGATAAGCTTCTCAATTGGAAAAACTGAAATTGAAGTTTTCCCATTCGCCTAATGGAGGCGCGAATTGCCACTTGACTTTCTAAAAGATTTCATTAAGAAACCAAATAATTTCATTGGGGGATCTGATTCTGAGCTCAGTGGGTAGAACAAGCAGGACTATATCGGGCTACATACAGGGATACCTTCGGAGTTATTTTCTTTGTTATAGCTGCGGAGATTAGAGAATACCGGTCCCTTTATTTTCATTGAGAAGATGCTGTTTTTTTTTGGGGCTACTTGGCCATCGCAGGAGATTCCTCATTCCACTCCTGCTGTTGTTGACTAAGAGGCGCCATCTATTTTCTTTACGATTCTTGATCCTTTTTCCTTCTAGCATATCGTTTAAGTAGCAAATATCTTCAAAATCAACGCGTACCTGGTTGAGATGGTGTTCCTTCATGATTGTGTCCCTCCTCAAGCTCACAGTAGTCTGTTCACTCCCAGGGTTGTGGTATTTTTGAAAAAAAAGGGACGAGTAAACATACAAAGATTTTTAAATATGATTGTGTATTTTGAATCATGAATAAATTTTTTTGAGTCAGGTTTCACAAACAGTTTAGGACAGCATTTTAGACGTTTCAATTAAGGCAAGGTGTCCCGCATAACTTGAATTATAAAATAACAAGTTTTCTGGCCAAACTAGAGATGCAACCGATGCATCAAGGAACGTTGTAAAATTGGTCTGTTTGCTATTTAAGCTCCCTCGAGTGACGAAAAACCAGTTGCGTTCCTGCATACAGTTTTGCTTCATGTGTGGAAGCCAAACTTATGCAAAATTCACCAGTGATATGCAATCGTTCGCGACACAGCTATTTTTGCCAAAGGACACATCTTTCTGATTAGGTAACACCGTAGCACATTCGCTTTTTAAATGAAGGATTCAATTTTATGTATGACAGTTACCAAACCTGGCAGCACTTAACAAAAAAAAATTAAAAAAGGGAAGTAGGGGAAATGACGTGCTAGCTGTCATTTTATTCTAGAAAAAACGACTGACTAAGCACGCCATTTGCCTTCCAGAAAGACCTTTGTAAGTAGAAAAAACTTGAACAATAGTAAAAATAAATTGTCACATTTTCTTACACAGGAAAATAAAAGTTTCATTTTGAACTGGGACAGCGGCAACAATTACCATGAAATGATTTCTATGAATGGAATACACAAGTCCACTTAAATGAGAGCCAATAGTGCTAAAAGACATCAAATACTTCTAAAATATATCGAAAACCATGTCCGAAATGTGAAAAAACCCGGACCAACACACTCTGACAGCTTTAAAAGCTGGTTGGATCTCGGAGAAGTCGAATCTCCCTAAGACTTTAGTGGAGCCTGCAGTGATGAGGATTTGTTCCTCTGTCACTTGGAGCCTACAACTTCCAAGAACATTCAAAACCTTTCCGATGTTTTACAATTTAGTCTGCTGGAACCCTCAGGTTAGTTCGGGATCACAATGAATCAACATTAATTGTCAATGGTGAAATAGGCTCTGCACTGTCTTAGAAACCCGTGAACCTTACCTTCCACTGTTTTTTTCAAAACAACAACAGCATCGCAGAAAATTAACTCCTTTCTAAAGAAGAGCTCTAAAACCGAGCTTCAATTTTACGCTAGTCTTTTATCTTGAATGACTTTAAGTTTGATTAAAAGTGTTCAAGGCCTGAGTTATGTTTAAAAATTCCTACAAAATGCGTTCCACAAGAAACTGCGCCCAAAAATTAATCAAAAATTGCACAATTTCCTCTACAAATGCAACAAAGCTTATACAACTTTGTTTTCCATTGTTTGGTGGAGAAATTTGTACACATTTATGTCGAGTCTTGAAGAACCTATCGTTAAAGTCGAAAAGAATTGAATAAAAAAGCAATTAAGCACTCACCCTACCCGAAATCCGATATCAGAGAAAAGTCAGTGATAGAGGAGTGTCAAGCCATTCAAAACACCACGAAGGTCGAGAATAAAAGAAGAATCCTCATGAAATGGCTTAACTCAAACGGAAATGGGGTAAGCCAACTACCCCAAGATCATGCACACAGCCATTGCACCGTCATCGTTGTCGTCGTTATTCACCTTCCACAGCTTAAATGCAATGCCAAGGAGTATTGTCTTGCCTTCAACTCATCAGTTGTACACAGGGTTAAGGGTGCAACTAGCGACACACCCCTGCGTACGTTAAACTTGTCCGCAGACACGAAATAAGCACCCCTGCCCTTCGTCTTTGTATTGTTGTGTGAACAACAACGAAATGCATATTTTATCGTGTTGTATTTACTGACTTGCCCGGCGGCGTCTTCTTGTGGGTGGACGGGTGGAAAAATTCGACTCTATCTACCAACGTTTAGAGGACACTTATGTGTCATCAATTCTGTCTTTGTGTGCACCGCCATGAGGGCTGTGTCTTTATGTGTCCGCAGAATCGAAATGAATGCATTTCGGCGAGCGATCGAAAAAGTAATGAAAGACGTCACACATCAGAAGTAATCCTTTGTGTCCTTGTATTTTTGGAAACCATGTATAAACAGACACACGACTATAAGGCGGCATATGTGGTTGTGGCTGTTGTGTATGTGGTTCAACCGACGAAAAGCCGATTTGCTTTGGCCTATTACTGGGCGCCATAGAGAAATGGTTTGTGGTTTTGATTTCATGTTTGCCGTTGAGCTATAAATTCAAATTTATATATTTAGGTAAATATTTTCAAAGCGTAATCAGTGGCGATAAATATTTTCCGCGTATAAATTGCTGGGAATTAGAACTGCGTGGAATCAAACATTTGTGGTTGTTGACAACTAAGGCTTTGCCATCGTCTGTTAAAGTTTAAACGTAGGTAACTACATGCTACATCCTAAAAGGTCGATTCAATATACGTAAACATGTAACTCTTCTCCTCTTAAGTCAGTTGCCCTTTTTGTTTTGAATAGAGGACCACTTCAACCATTTTACGTGTTTAATTTACTTTACTAAAGGCAGTTTTTTTAGAGGTATAAAACTTTGAAATAGAATGAAACAAAGATGATTTTTTTTAAATTGACATGATATTTACTTTTTTGAAAAATAATCTTATGGCATTTTAATTTAAATATGATTTCTGGCATATGACCGCCACGGGTCGGACGTAGCCTAATCTGGAGGTCCAATTATCGATTACTCTTCCTACATTTGTGGACGTATATCGGCAATAACGCGGCAAGTGTTGTCCTCCAAGTGGCCAATTGTTTCGGGCTTATCTTCGTAGACTAGCGACTTTACAAATCCCCACAGAAAATAGTCAAGCGGCTTTAAATCGCAAGATCTCGGAGGCCAATTCTCGGGTCCGCAACGTGAAACTATGCGTTACCAAACGTTTCCTTCAATAAATCAATTGTGGCACCAGCTGTGTGACATGTTGCGCCATCTTGTTTAAACCACAGCTCCTGCACATCATGGTTCAATTCATGAACGAAGAAGTCGGTAATACCTGATAGACTGATTCGGGTCTTCCTCTACGCTACGCTCTAAAGCAGCAATTACTTCTTCTGTACGCACTGAACGACGCGACGTCTCTATGGATGGATATTATCATTTATAATAAACGTGGTGCAAAAACGATCCACAGTTAATCGAATTAATTGCTCTGATGGACGATTAAGTTGACGGTAAAATGGACGTAGTGCGCGGTACGTATTTCGAACAGAATCATGAGGTCTGTTCCCTTACTTTTAAATCTTACGAATTTCTACGCATTTTACTCAATTGTCGTTCCTCAACTCGAAAAATTCGTAAAAGAGAGCGGCTTCGAGAAAGCAAGATATTTCCCCTCTTACTAGTTTTTACTCAACTAATTTCTTTGCGTAAGAAATGAAACAACTGTCAGTCGCCTGAAAATTGACAGCTGATTTGAATTTGATGTTCTATTTGGCATTTGGGTGGAATATTCGCATCTGTCATTTTTCACAGGTTACTTACAAAAGCGTTCCTTAACTTTTGCGTAAATTTCCCTCTCTGAGAGAGAATTCCTTCGCTCCACTGTCACTTTGACAGTCTTTTTTACTACAAAAGTAAAGGAACAGACCTATTATTAATTTATACCCGACATCATACTTGAAATACAATTATTTTGGCAACAAAGTCAATCTTTGCCATGATTTGTATTTGTAATTTGGCATTTATGGGTGGAATATTCGCATCTGTAATTTTTCACAGGTTACTACAAAAGCGTTCCTTAAGTTTTGCGTAAGTTTGTAAGCGTTGTTTAAGCATCAGTCTATTCATGTTGAAATGCCAAATCAAACAAAAAATAAATCACTTGACAGCTGACAAAATGGCCGTCAGTTATAAGTGCTGCCAACCTATAGAAACGAATTAACGAATTCACAAAATATCGGAACACGTGAGCTAAAGAGCTCTAAAGTTGCACTTATAATTTTATTTTTGGATGTTTGTCAGACAAGTTCTAAACTTCATCTAGTTCTACGAACTTAAATGTTTCCGTTCCTATAAAAATTATATTATGAAACAACTCGCAATGGAGACGTTCGGATACCTAGTTTGTGTAAAACGTCAACTAGATTTGTCTGGACTACGTAAACGTACACGTGAACTAAGTAAGTTTAGTTATTGTTTTAAACGTGTGATTTATTTTTGAATTTTGACACTTTGAAATGTCAACAGAGTAGGTACGCAGGCAGGATTTTCTTGACTAGATTTGTCGGCTACACCTCCATAAACGTCAACTGCAGAAACTATTGTACGCAGTGTGTAATAATAATTGCATATCCAGCTCCTATAAATGCAAACCAAATATATTGTTTTAATTTTCTTTAAAATGGCTGTCATTTAAAGAGAAGACCAGATGTTTCTCCATTTTACTAGGGCAACGTTCAGTGCAAATGCAGTTGCAATTTTCAAGTCGATGGGAAATAAAGTCTGATTAGATTAGCTACGTGGTGTTGCCGAATGGATTTTTGGTCACGTAAAATAACAACAATTAAGGTAGCTCAATTCAGTTAGTGGCTAACCACCTGAGCGTGTGTTGCTTGCAAAATCGATGACATGCTTTTGAGTACGAGTGGTGACTGGTTGGGAAATTGACTGACTAAAATATTCCTGCATGTTGGGGTGGGTTTGTTGTTCCATCGTAAGGAATATAGCCCTATCCTTACACTTCTATTATAGTTTGTTTTTTTTTCGAACTCTTTGAGCAGTTGAAATAAAGTGCACGACTGGATCGCACGGAACTTGCAAGTGTAAAACTCCAGCGAATGGTAGCACATTTCGTTTCCCAATTTTTATTTTTATTGCCAGCACTTTTGGACATCTGTCTGTGTTCTGATTTCCCTGAAAACTCAACATTTTGTCCTAATTAGTACCAGCATTGTTTAGTGAGTGATTGAAACAGAACCCGATAGGTGGCGTTGTCGTTTTTTCTGTGGTTTATTGATACTTAACACTGTTGAAAAAGAAATCATCATCGTTGAATCAATATCTGCTCGCAATTGCCCAAAGTCACTTGTCGTTTACTCTAGAGTCTATTTTGCAATGGAACTAATATTTGACACCCAAATGCCCACCTGGGAAGTGAGTAATGTGCAAGCTCACACAAAACGGTCAAAGTCAATGGTCGCCGTGTCGCCCTTGGCAGATGCCACAACCCACAACCAAATTGAAATGTTTTGGCAACAAACTCGCCATCGCGTGGTATACAAGTACCCCGATGTATTATCTCAACTCAACAGTCTGAAAAGCAATTATATCACACTTGCAATTAATGGCTTCTCACACGGCCGGCGCGGCGTTGCTCTTGAATAATACTTCTCCTACCTGAGCGAGTTGACACGCGTCCGCTAAGAACGTCAGCGAGCACCACTAATGAGCGTGTCACTCACAATACACAATACAACCTAAAAATAAACCCAAACACTCGTATCATTGACATATCGCGTTTCATCGGCCCGTGCCGTGAAGGTAAAACCACAGAGCCTACACGACCTGGGAGATTATGTTATGCCTTACCTACTCCTTGCGTAGGCGCTTACAAACACGATTTATGGATCGTTATCCGGAATCTGTTGTTTCACTTGCGTGAGGACTTTAAATTGTTAAATTACTCTTAAGCCCTCAACGACTGTGTGTGTATTACCCGTCAATTGTACGCCCCCACTTGTGTACTGAATTGAAGAGCTGCGCTGCCTGATGACTGCGAGACGGCAGAGGCAGCCACTTTTCGCTGATTGTTTGCTGCGGGCCAGTTGAGCTGTACTCGTAGCCGCCTGTCACCAGAGGTCTTTTGTTCTAATTTCATTACTTGCGCCGCGTCCAAGATGGCTCCCCCTCTGCACCCAAAGTTATTCTGGGGGTTGCTGCTTGTTGGATCGAATCATTTCCACTTGTTTACACGATGACGCGTCGAGTGTGCACCGTGCATCGACGGTGATTATTTTTAGAAAATGAACTGCATTGTTAGTGGATTCATCGGGCCACATTTCGTTGTTGTAAGTTTGAAGAATATGAAATCTAGACAAGAGAGGTGGGAACTGCGTTCATAGTAAATTGGTAATTATAACTGACGTTTGTTTTTAGCGCATCGCACATAAACATCAAATTAATTCATCTCTGCTGCAGTTGGACGGTGCGACTCGGTGCAGACAAAATTGTGCCATCAGATTTAGCCAACTGATGATGACAAAGAATTGAGATTGTGTATAATAACGAGGTCGTCAGTCTCATTAAGCAAAAAAAAATGTACATTCGTGGAGGAGGACATTTTGTCGAAAGTTTATCCCCAAGAAGAATGCAGTTTTCCGCATCAGTTTTGTTCGTCATTGTGATGGTGTTTTGCGCGGAGCGTTTGTCTGTAGTTTTGCGCAAAAACTCAACTCAAACTGTGTCATGGCCCTAAGCACAAGTTTCCTGATGTTGCAGTTTTGTTTTTCTTTTCTGGGCTTTGTTTATGCAGTTTTTTTGTTTGTTGTAACACAAACACAACACATTTTTATTCTGGGAAATGCAGTAGCCAACTGCTGAAAGGAATGGGCGAACAATGATCGGGAAACTCCCTGTCACCAGCGTGCTGGTAGAAATGATGCGACGGACCTTTAATGTGATCCGCTGGTGTTTGTTTTATAAATGTCATCGTCACGTACAAAGGAAATATGGATTTTGTTACCAACTTCCGTATTATCTGTTTGCACAATATTTTAAACAGGGTCACTCAGCTGGGTCGGGATGAGAAAATAGTTTTCTGCTACTTTCTAAGTAGGTATTTCGTATACCAATAATCTTTCAGAAAAACTCATTATTTAGGGGGAGAACACATGTAAAATCAGCATGCGTTGCAGTACTGCAAGTTGTCTCTATTTCTTAATCCATTGCAAAAGACAATTCCACCACAACACAGAAAAATAAAAAATTAAAACTGTTTAGGGGTTTGGCATCATTGTAATTGACGTTTATTTCAAATTTAAATGTTTTGCGAAGGTACAAACAAGAAACAACACCGGTTGACTGACAAAATGGAAGAAAAATTAGGTCTGTCCCTTTACTTTTTTGGCCATTTTCAGCAAAATGTCAGTTATCAAGGAGTGGGGATATATTCTCTCAGAAAAAGAGAATATAACCAAAAAGTACAGGAACGAAAGTTCATGACGTTTGTTAAAAAGATGTGCGAGAAATAAAAATAATTTTCAAAAATAAACGTCAGTGGGTTTAAAAAAATTACCATTTTGCAGACGTTGAAATAAACAGCCAATTCAAATTGACTTTTGAGAGATTTGACACCTTAAGTCGGTTGTAACAAACTATCCCAACAAAATTTCTTGGGCTATTAACCTTGGTACGCTGTTCGAGTAAAGTGAAATTTTCACTCTTCTCCAAAAAGTGCTGTGAAATTGAAAGTGAAATTTTCACGCCGAAATGTAAAAAATTGAATGCCCCCTACAAATCACTTTTTGAACAACTATTTTTCACTTGAACAGCGTACTGCCTGGTGAAGTTTTCATGTGGAAAGTTCATTTTGACATTTCGCAGTGAAAAACAGCGAACAGCGTACCAGCCTTTACTTGCAGGTTTTTTATGAAGGGGAAATGTTTTGTTCTCTCTTTTGTGGCTCTCTTCTACCCAACTTTTGCGTCCGTAAAGGAACGAAGTTTGACTAAATTTGACTAATTATTATTATTATTATTCTTATTACTACGCAACAAACATTACAGCACAGTTACCGATGTGAAGGATAATAAAATGGAAGAAATTTCACTCAACACCACACCTGTAACCAAAAGAATGACGTTTAGTTATTGTATGACATACCTCACTGCAATTACTTCAAACAAAAGTTCTGTTCGTGTGGCTTGCTGCTGTACTGCGCACTTTACTGCTTTCAGAATGGGGAATGATTTTAGATCTGGGGTCGAATTACCGCATCCGTGAGTGAGCAATACGTCACTGAACTTGGTGGATTTTTCATGTAAAACAATAACAAATTCAGTCACGTAGTAATCGATCACGGATGCGGTAATTCAACCCCTGTTTTTTTACCGTCTTTCACATTGAAATGTGCTGGGTTTTAAGAAAGAACAATTTCCCTCAATATTATGGCAGCGTTCAGTGCTAAAAAATGTTTGTCTGCCAAAAAAAATAGTTTCGCAAAAGTTTCGGTTAAGTGCAGGTAAAAAATGTGCACGACTGGGTCGCACTTTTTTTTTTTTTTTTTTATTATAAAGCTGTGTACATTTGAATTGAGATTAAAAGGCGGGGTGTGAACCTTAAAGGTGGGCAGACACGGAATTTGATGGAAAACTGCTAACTGGCTTGAGCATGGATGTTGCCAGACGCAAGATCTCGAGACTCAATGCTTAAACAGTAAACTTTTAGGAGCAAATAGAAACAATTGAAATGCATTTGAATTCTTTTCTCAAAACCATTTTTTCCCTTATTAAAATACGATGGCTATTGGATTCAATGGAGATAGACAAAATATTTGAAAACGCAGATATTTGCCAAACTTCTATTGAATTGTATCAATTTGTTTGTATCTCTCTCATAATCAGTCATCCTCTTCTCGTGCACATTTTAAACCTCCACTCCAAAGACCACATCCATTCAATTACCCAGGTTAAAAAAAAATAATATTATAAGCACGTAGCTGCAATAAACTTCACCGATCATCGAAACGATACGGAATCGTGCCAATTTGTCCCCCAATCCAATCTGGACATGTGTCATTTGATCATCGAAATATAAATTTCCAGCTCAATAGTCCTGCTACCATTCAAAAAACTACCGACAGGTTGACTGCGTTGAAACACAAATTTTCATAACAATGATGACAACTGCCACATTCGTCCGGACCTGGTCAACGCAGCAATTTTCCAAGCGGTAGTCAGTATCGAAATATTTTCAATTCAATGTCCCGCGTCACATATATCCCAACAAAAAGGATGTATGTGCAGTTGAAAAATAGAATCGAATGGTTTTTTAATATGTGAGAGGGAGCCTGCTTTTTTTCCTGCCAAATGACCCGATTTAAATGAATCGATACAAAAATATTCAGTATCCTGATGAACACACGCAAAACGAATTCAATTTGATGTGCGTTGGGAAAATTAATTTCCAAAATGAAATAAACAAAAACAAACAAATAATTATACAGTTGAGCTGTCATTGTATCTGCGAATTAACATTAATAAATGGAATTGTGGTGCAGACACTTTGGAAGGGATTAACCTTGAAAATGATAAATCGTTGGTCGGGCATTTAAAAAAAAAACAAACCTCCCCATATCCCTTCACAAAATTTGCTGCAAATTTAACAAAGTAAATCCTTTAGGATTATAGATTAACCGCGAGAAAATCTTTTCAGCCGACACATCCTTTTTTCCTGATGCATAGCCGGAGACATGCATGAATTTAAAAATAAACTTTCAAAGGGAAATTGTTAAGACAAGTGTCATGCCGGATCAGATCACAGTGAGTTTCACATTATCTGACAACCTGCATGCAACACAGGTGCAAATATCATTTACATTTGCGACAGTGTGCTAGACCTATATCCACATTTTTTACATCCTGCGACTGGTTAAATGTTTTTTGTTTCATCTTTTTTTGCCCCCATTTTAATGTTGTTTTTTTTCAGAGCTCTTGGGTTTATCCGGTCAGGTGCAGCATAACTCTAGGATAGATCGATAAAAGCGGTGGTGGTACTATACGCAGAAGGACACAAAAACGGATGTGCACAAAGATTTACTCTCGGGCTTTTCTGGTGTATGTGGAATATTATTATGAGCAGATAAATGGGGGAATTTAAATGCAGTTGTTACCAGGTTTTGTATCTGTTTCGAGATGAATTGGGTTTCATCAGGGCGCCACTCAGAGGCGATTATTGAGTTGTAATGATTTTCAACCAACCATTTATTTCACAATTTCGATTTGTTATATAAGTAGCTCAACAAACTGGGAGTGGGAATCCTTCGAAATTAAACCCGAACTCATAATGTGATAAAAGCGTCACTTAGTTAACTTTCGCGTTTCTCTTAGCGGAACTTTATCATTGCTTTTTGAAGATGGTTGCCTGCCAACTGTGGGGAACTTGAAACTTGAAAGATGAATTTAGCGAAAGCTTTTGGGGGTGGTTTTTAATTGATAAATTGGCATCTTTAAAAGAAGTGACCGAAGTCTGTATTGCCCGCTCGGTGCATTCTGATAACCAAGATACTGAAGAGATGTCTGGAGTCGCGAAAGACCGATGCCTCTTGTCTATATTCTCGTATGGCAATTGTGGGTGATTTATCACATCCGATGAGCCTGAGTCCGTTTTTGGAGATCTTATCGCACAGGCTGTTGCTATCCCTTAAGGCGTTGGCATTTCAGGAACAAACATTTCTCTATTTCTTTGCAGCTCCTCTAAATACGAACATATTTCCACTGCGTGAACACGCCAAGCGCCCTTGATAGTCAGATAAGAACTGCGATCTTAACTCAATACGCTGGACTCACTTACCGAGCTGCATTGTGCAGTCCTACACTAATACTACCATACCTTTAAGCAGGAGGGATTTCCCTACTCAATGAAGCTGAGCTTCTTTTATAGGGTAACACTCCGTATAGGATGCTATCTTTTTTAGGTCGTTTTTTTTACTCTGTGGAACGTGATCACAAATCAACGACATGTGACTCGGCGAAATCCCAAGACTACTTTCCTCCTTATTCGTCTTCTAATACTGACATGCTTCCTGTGGCACTCGATGTAGCGAAAATCACAGTTTTCCATTCGAATGATTTTCGAGTAAGCGGTATAGGTGCAACGAATTTTCAAAGAAGCGGTCAGTAAAAGTTCAAATATTTGATCGCTTTCATTAAACCCCTCAGTGATTTTTAACTTTCTCGTATACGTAGTAAGAGAAAGTTATTGTAATCGTACAAAAAATCGAACTTAAAATTTCAATCAAATCTGACATTACGATGATAGAGGAACTCGAAAAAGTGGGTCTCGCAATTCTGTTCGTCTGTCCGTCTGTCCGTCTGTCCGTCTGTCCGTCTGTCCATCCTTTCCTGAGCTCCACAGCGCAAACGGCTGGACGGATTTCTTTCAAACTTCGGATTTGGAGTTTGTGGGCTTACTTTTTTTTTTGCATGCTAACCCTATTATTAACGGTACTTCCCATATAACGGTTAGATTTTTTCGAAAACGGATCTAACGATTTCAACCAAAATTGATATTTGGGTTTAAGTAGGTGAGGTTAACATGGCTGCATACTGCTGCTAAACAATCGAATAACGGTAATTTTGAAAATTGGCCATATCTCAAAAACGGTCTATACTATTTTAACAAAAATTCATTTTTAAGGTTATATGGTCATTCCTAACATGTAGCAAACGCAGTTTCTCCCTAAATTATCGTTCAACGTACTATTTTTAAAAAATGTCGTTTTTTAAGAGTTTAGTTAACTATGGTTTACTTGAAAACGGCTCTAACAATTTTAACCAAAATCTATACATGCGTATATATACGTTGGGTTAACAAGTCTGCATACCCAGTTTTTCGCTAAAAAGTCGAATAACGTACTTTTGAAAACTGGAATATTCTCGAAAACGGTCTACGCGGCTTTAACAAAAATTAATTTTTAAACTAATTTGGTCATTCTTAACATGAAAGCGAAATCAGTTTTTCTCTGAATTGTTTATAATCGATTTTTGAAAAAAATGCATATTTTGAGAATTTGGTTTTCTTCGGTTGGCCTACATAAAAACGGCTAAAACGATTTTTATCAAAATGCACACTTGGAGTAAAATAAAAATTGATGTTTTCAACATAATTGCGTCCTTCATTTTCGATTTGAATCACTGGAAACGATGATTTTGAAAACTGTCCATATCTCGAAAACGCCATTTTCGATTTAGGTAAAACTTTAAACACCAATAATACTAATAATACTAATATGCTGAACAATACCCTTTACTCATATTTTAGCTAAAAAGTTGAGCAAGATTATTTTTTGAACTAAGCATTGCAATATTTGTTACTATTTTGTACGCATTTTTTTTTCCAAAATCAGCTCTAAGGATTTTGACAAAAATGTTTTTTTTACGATTTAACGTGTGCATTCTAATTCAATTCTGAATCCAAGTGGCTTATGCTGCAGTGCACCAAATTTGTCACAAATATCAAAAACGAAGCCCGTTAAATTTCAGAAACTACATCACTTAGATCATTCCCTCAAATGCGAATAAAAACCGCCTCCAAATATTAAAGTGATTTCTTAAATTTAAACAAAACTCTTCCTTGAATTCCCATTAAATGCGATTTCCCCTCCAGGCAAAAGCCACTCCAACAGCGAGCTCGATTTTCATTTAAATAAAAGTTTCGCGCAATAAACTTTTGATTAATGACCGCCCCAAGGGTATCTCGGGCTACCTCTCCCCCAAAGTAGGTACTTACACGGGTATTTTTAGCGAACTGCCTACCGGGAAACTACTAAACCGATATTTTCCTGAGCATCATCTCATCCAGCGTACGTGTATCCTTTCAAATAAATATAAAATAAAAACGAGTCGACATTAAAAATTCATACAATACTAATTCGAAACCTCTTTTTTTATTTCCTTCCAATTTCAGATACTTTGCGCAACACAACTTACGTGAATCAACCCCCCCTAAGTGGTGGCATTAAAAATGATGTCATTATAAATTTTTCAACTTTTCTCCCCACACTCGCATGCTGTGCGAACTCACACTGTGTCGTCAGGACGACTCATAAATAATTGAAGAGCTATGCTCCAGGTGAAAGTTACAACGGTGGCCATAAATTTTCAATTTCACTTCCCGTGAAAATAGCCAGCGGACCCGAATCCGAACCGAAAGTGAGCCAGCGAACGAGAAATAAAAGTACAGCCGCAACCAGCACTAGGAGTGGAAACATCTGGTAGAGGCGCAGACAATTTTGCGGCAAATATTATACACGTCCTCCTCCGGGATATAAGAAAATACAAGAACAAAAGCGAGAGAAACGATTCTCCCTCTCAATATCTATAAATAGAAAAAGTTTTGCATAAAATCTGCAGTCGTGGATACCGTCAGTGAATATCAGGAGTCGCCCGTACCACCATCGCCTACAACACCACCATATCAGCGGCTCACAAAAGCCATACAGACTGATCCGAGATGTGGACACGAGGTGAGTAAGGACTTTGTTGGCTTTCGGTTTTTATCTTCTTTTTTTTCGTATACTTTTCTAAGAGGATAAAGTAGGAAACACACATTGTATACGTCGCTAACTTAATCCGATAAACTTAATGAATTATAAAAGACGGGGGGCGGAATTATCTCTCGTTTGTGCACAGCTTTTCCACTTTATCCAGAAGCCATGCGGCCCAGCAGGCAAATAGCTCTTTTCTGTGCCAAATGAAGTGCTCGTCCAATCAATTTAGTAGGCATCGCATGTGATTTTTCTCGTGCATTCGAATTACTTGGCGAAATTTAATTAAAAACTTCTGTTTCGCCGCAGCAGGGTGGCAAAGTCAGTTATTTTTTGTGCCACTAAATACCCACTCGGAGTTAAGATGGCGCATTGGGATATAATTTCCTCTTCAAAATTTTATTTTTCGAATGGAATATTTCATTTAATTCTTGACTCTTTGTGCGCGGTGCTGCTGTGAATTGGTAAAAGACCCACCATTGAGGGTCTACTATGGATGGCTATGGAGAAATGTTTACTTTTAATTAATAGAGCTGTCTGAAACTATGGAGTACTTTTCAGTTTTCCATTCACTTTGCTTTCTTTGAGGACGGCAAGCCGTTTGAAAATATAGTTATCCTTCAAACAAAGAAGACGGAGAAAGGCTGCTTAAACTTTTGCAAACTAAACTGGGATTACCGAAATTTTCGAAATAAATTTGCACAATTGTTGGCAAAATTTTGTTAAATTAAGTCGACTAGATTTGACGTTGTATACTATTACTAGATTTACCTCGAACACAAAAACTAGATTGGTCGGCTGTTGACGAACTGTATTAGTTTCGACTAGATTTGTCGGCTACACTGGGCACATTCAAAAACTTAGTTATCTTAAGTTGACTAGATTGGTCTGTACTACATATATGTAATCTAAACGCAAAAACTAGATAGGTCGGGAACGTCACTTTTTCCACGTCAGCCACATATGCGAACTGTCAACTTAGTACTCAGTCACGAATTTCTTGACTAGATTCGTCGGCTACCCTTCCATAAACGTCAACTGACACAGCTGTCCATGTGACCGATCTAGGCCAATCAAAACTGAGATACGTCAAGTCAGTCAGCTGTCAGACTTTCTAAACTAGATACTTGAACGTCCCCACTGCTGTTGACTGAAAAAGCTGTTCATGTAACCGATTTAGTTCAACCAAACTGAGACACATGAAGTGAGCTAGCTGTCACTACTAAACTAGATTCTTGTACGCCCCCATACTGAGCATTTGTTACCTGTCACATTTACTGTCAGCAGAAAGAGTGTTGCCAATTTAAAAACCAAAGATAGTAGTTTAACTGATAATTAAAAACTGCTTTTTAATTAAAAGGTAAGTAAAATGTAAGGTCCCGTCTCAGAAAGACTGAAATAATAAGATGTATGATAGATTTTATAAAAGAACGCCAAAATAAAGCAATTTTTTAAGAAATCCCTTTTCAAAATATGTGTTTAAGCCTTTTAGGCAAAAGCGATAAGTTCATCCAATATTCATGCAACACGACTAACTATGAAACCCGACAACCTCCTCTCTTTGAAGACAACGAAAATGTCCTTAAAAACAATTAGGTAGAACATGCTTAACACCTGTTAAATGAGTTCGGTGGCTTTTGGGCTTCCGTATGTCCTCATAGAACCATGCCGAGCCAAATGAGGCGTGCAAATTTACATCCATGAGGGGGTACCTCACTCACAAGCTTTATATGCAGTAAACGTTTTCCAAGAATTCCGATACGGGATACCCAAACCTGTGGGAAATGGAAGAAGGAAAAACAGCCGTCATGTGTGGAACAGCCTCGGTTTTGGGAACATTTTATTGCCGATCGATTATTTGACGGATGACTTTGATGCGTAAAGCTCGTACATCAATACTTCTGGCCTACCCGTCGATGCCTATACGTCTTCCCTCACCTATATATAGTTTCATATGTTCACCACCGATATATTACAGCGCATCTGAATGCGTAACCTATATCGTATACTAATATTTTCGGTGGTTATAAATTAACGCGCAACGTCACGATTTTTAAGAAGACATCTGCCATGGGAATATTTTTGACACATCTGGGTGAGAGAGACACTCCCCAAAGATTAATATCCTTTCCACATGGACTAGTGATAAATGAGAAGAGAATTTAATTAATCGTATGCCACCGGAATATACGCATTTGCCTGCTTGCCCTTTTATTGCAAACGCGTCGTTTTACTGCTCTTTTTGTGGTTCCGCGACAGTCCTTATTAGCATATTTTGTTTACGGTACGTACGATTAGATACATGAGAAAGTTGCTGCCAAGCTGTACTTGTTGATTGGCATACAATTTTCCATCATTGGTTTAAATATACACATTGTTCCGTTTTCCGTTTTGTATAAATCCATTTAAGCAATGTTACCACTTATTTGGTCTTACAGCGGTAATGCTTTTAAGAAGCCACCCTCTAAACTGAGTGGTGGTGTTTAGTAATCGACCAGCAACCACTTGCTTGGCAATGTCAATGACAGAAACGGTTCTCAATCGTCGACGGTTGTCTCTCAAACCACCCGGTATAAATATATACACTTGCATAATTGGATCGAACTCAACTGTTTGTTTAACTGCCTATTTATACGGTTGACAAATGTAGCAATAATGTCTTTACAAAGGGCGGGAACTTTAAGGTGCGTCGTGCTTAGGATAATTCTGCGTTCCAGCACTATCGGCGATAGCATAACACTTGGTAATGCAATTATTTGGGCGTGGCATTCCTCTACTTTGTATATTAACTATTATGGTACTCGCCCTAATCTTTAATTCAATTCAATTCAATTCATGCCTAAGTTGGAACAGTATGAAAATGAGTTTTTTTCGTTTCGGCAGTCATAGCAAACAGCAAAAAGTCTTTCAAAAAAACTGATTGTCACTGTGCTGTGAGTAGATACAAACAAATCAACCACCACCGATTAGATTCCATTAGAAAACAAATTCCTGACAGATGAAACAGTAAATAAATGACACATACCTATCAGTGGTATGATATGGAATTAACTGAAATGTTAAACAGAAAAACTTTTTCGTCCGGCAGTAAGCGTTTTCTTTATACTTTATACATAGCTAAAATTGATTCTGAGCTGTCAAATCCTTGGAAAGAGAACTTGAATTTTCGTAATCAGAGCGGAATGTATGAGATCAGAATACTCACAGTTTGTCTGAGAAGTATTAGCTAACAGATGAATATAGCCTTTTCTGACAGCTGAGAATGCGTGTTGTCTCGTTGTCTCATGTCAACTTGATTTGTCCGTACTAGATTTCCCATGAATGTAAAACTTGTTTTTTTGTTGCTTCGATCTCACCAAACCAAAGTAAAGTAGACGAATGCGCAGAAAAACAATCCCAGTAATGTTGTGTGTTTCGAATTTTAGTTTGCAGCTTGCTAATTATTTCCACACAAATCAACTGCACCAGAAGGGTTCCAGTTCCAACATAAGCTGCTGCTGTCACTTCCACTTGCGATGAATACCTAGTGTGAGTCTCGGAAATGTCAAGTAGGACGTAGTTGTTGCAATTGCGCGCTGAAAATCCTACTTTACTTTGTTTTGCTGAAATGAAAGCTCAAAAACTCGCCTTATATCAGTCTGTAACGTCATCTTAACTAATCATAACTTAGTACCTACTCAGTCGGGAAATTCGTGACTAGATTTATCGGCAGCAACTCACTAAAATAAGTCAAGTGAAAAATCAGGTCATACAATCAATCTTCTGTCAGACTAAGTAGAGTTTTAAACGTACCCATTTTGATTGATTACTAATCAGAGATGCAAATGCTGTTACAGAAAAGCAAGTAGATTCCCAAATCAGTGTAGTAGATTAGCAAATCGATCAGTGTTTCAAAGTTCTCTTGGAACAAAACATGTTCCGAAATCCGCACACAATATAACACTTAGGCCCCAGTTATAGGTTATAGCTATCATTGAAATGCATCATTGGAACTAATCAGTGGAATGGTGGTTTCATTTATTTGACAAGCCAGTTATAGCAATCATTGGGGACGTTCAAGTATCTAGTTTAGTAAGTCTGACAGCTGACTGACTTGATGTATCTCTGTTTTGATTGGCCTATATCGGTCACATGGGCAGCTGTGTCAGTTGACGTTTATGGAGGGGTAGCCGACGAATCTAATCAAGAAATTTGTGACTGAGTACTAAGTTGACAGTTCGCATATGTGGCTGACGTAGGAAAAGTGACGTTCCCGACCAATCTAGTTTTTGCGTTCAGGTTACATATCTTCCAGACCAATCTAGTCGACTTAAGTTTTTGAATGCCCATTGAAAAATGTATGTCAGTGATAGGACCTGTCAGTGAAACTGAACATAGGTTTCCAGGTTTCGAGGTTAGAGTTGATCATTGAACGCGAAACTGACAGCTGAGAATAGAAAGAGAATCGAACACATCAGTGAAGCGATTGGGTTCTAAATTAGGCCCCAGTTCATAAATCGTCCTTAAATCGAAAAATATAACTGCGGCCTTATATCGTTACTTAAAACACATGTGTAAATAAAACAATGCATCTTCCATGGATCAACCATTATCTGCATGAATATTTCAGTTCTATCGGGGAATTATTTTGACACCCAATCCTTATTCCTCTTCAGTGTCGATTGTCAAAATTACGCAGCAACAAAATCGTAGACGCCAAAAACAGGTGGGTATCAAAGTATCAACGCCTTCCAAACTTAACTGGTTATGCTGGACTGGAATTCCAAATGAAATTCATTTGTAAACTCAGCACAATTTAATTCAATAATTCGCTGATAGTAGCACCGCCATCCGCTTTGCTATCTCTATTTACCAAGCGTCAATACGAGTATATGTCCAATTTCTCAATATCATCCACAAATATTAATTGCCGCACACAAACCAACCTCCCTGTAGTTGGGTTGGGTATGGGTAGGTATGTACCCATTTCGTAACTGCTTTTCAGTTTGCACAGATACTAAATAATCGGAACTAATCCCTTTGGAAAAACACATTGTACGGCTTGGATTCACCACCGAAATAGCTAAACAATCCAATCGCTTCGGTAAAATATTTGCCTATCGCGTTTAAAGCCCTAAACCGCCCCCTGACTTAAGTCCTTAACCTTGGTCATGGACGTTATTTCAACAGCAAATCCAGCCACAGCCAATCTACATGTAGGCAGCCGATGGGATCTTAATTGAAAGAGACTCTTTGGCAACTGTTTTCAATTATGCAAAAATTTACGAAGCTTTGGGGCGGGTGTGTGCACAGGCGAGGGTGTATTATAGGTTTTTGTAATTAACGACTTTTCCGCCTCCGCAAACACACACAGGCATAGTTGGGAAAGTTTTGTTTCCTAAAAGACCGTAAAGTCGACAATAATGTAACTTTGTACGGTCGTTCTCCTGAACGGCATTCCAAATGCGGAAAAGTTTATGTTCCATGAGCTTGGGCGGCGAACTTTTTCCGTACACGAAATGCAGTCGATTCTTCGTAAGAAACAAGTGGCGGACACAATAAATCCTTTCTCCCTCCTGTCTAGCCCGGTGTAATTGGTCTCGGTAGAGGAGGCTAATTTACGTTGGCAGCGTGTCGTCTCTGGCTCATTAGTTCGCCGTCAAAGAGGAGAAAAAAAACGAATGTGTGTTTTAAAACTTCCAACAGGTAGAGTCCACGAAAAGTTTTTGTTGGGGTTTGGTATTTTGTCGAAGATTACGGAAATTCTTTGATTGGATTATTAATTTTTGTTTACCCTTTTCAGGTGGCTCTCGGAAGGCGTGTCGGTCTATACAGATTTTGCGGCGATATCGGACGTGGAAACTTTTCAAAAGTCAAACTTGCCGTCCAT
Source organism: Cheilosia pagana (assembly GCA_936431705.1). Taxonomy (NCBI): domain Eukaryota; kingdom Metazoa; phylum Arthropoda; class Insecta; order Diptera; family Syrphidae; genus Cheilosia; species Cheilosia pagana. The sequence continues at coordinate 49,328,077 of OW386170.1, read as the reverse complement.
CAGTTGACGCGGGGTAAGTATTCAAATGACAGTTTATTTCTTTACTTTCGCAAGTAAATCCCACTAAAACTGTCAACGTAACTGACAGACGAGATTCATGTAGTTCAGAATTCCTTGGATCTGACAGCTTTATTAACCCGGTGACCGGTACTAGCGGAATGACACATCTGTTTGTTGTATATCCCCTTCCTTGTCAGTTTATATTGATTGATGGGATCAAGAACTGTCAATTTGTACAACGTGTTTCTAAACTTATTCGATTCGATTTGTTTTCTCAAAAAATAAAGCCCATCACCTAAATATACTACATCTACATAATTGCCACAGACGGAATAAGTAAACATCATTTGACAGAACGAAAATATTTTTAAATGATGAATAACAATTACGATTTAAATGGATTACATTTGTGGCGACCCTGCTCACGCAATCGGGTGATTATTTTTTGTTTATAAACATGCACACTCAACTCAAACATTCATGACATAGGTACACAATAAAAATTGAAATCCTTACACCAAGTTATCCTCTGTAGAATAAGTTATGTCGAAACCAAAGAGTTACCACCTGTCACCATTATTTGCGATTCAGACCTAGTAAATTTTTGATTTTGCGCGATATTATTTACTCGGGTTTTAGTAAGTTTTAGAAATACAAAGCGATGTGTATTTTGAGACAAATAAGATTTTTCAGAGTAGGAGTTCCATACCTCCCGTGTTTTCATTCATTCAGTGTCAAACATCCTGTCAATCTGTTACGAGTACAAGATGTGGATAGCTCTCAGGTGTGAAATATTGATCTTTCTATATTGCATGCATTTTTAATCGTGTTTTAAGGAAATAAATTCGAAAGTGACATTCAGCTAAATGTAGAAACTGGGGACGTTCAAGTATCTAGTTTAGTAAGTCTGACAGTCAGCTGTACTTGATGTACATATCTCAGTTTTGATTGGCCCAGTTCGGTCACATGGGCAGCTGTGTCAGTTGACGTTTATGAAGAGGTAGCCGACGAATCTAGTCAAGAAATTCGTGACTAAGTACTAAGTTGACAGTTCGCATATGTGGCTGACGTAGAAAAAGTGACGTTCCCGACCAATCTAGTTTGTTGCGACTTAAGACAACTAAGTTTTTGAATGTGCCCACTGTCTCAAAACTTCACCCACATGCTAAAGTACAATTTTTCATTCCTGTTCTTTTAGTTTGATTTGACAGTTCGGGTGTAATAATAGTAATAGAAATTCATTTGACATTCAGTATTTTTCTATACAAAAGTATTTAAAATAGTGTTTAATGCCTTCACACTGTCAATCATATTCATTACAAAGATTATTATTTTCAATGTTATATTAAAAACTTTGCAATGACTCGCAACACGGTAACCCTTCACTTGATATTTATCAAAACTCGTTATTCATATCCTCAATTTCATACGCAATCAATGGAATATGGGTATCGCGTCTACAAATAGCTTTCTAAATATTATTTCAGTGTAAGTAATGGAATTTCCCTCATTCGAAACAACGCAATTTTAATTAATCGAAATCGATAACTCGTTTTTGGTTGGCAAACACTATCGTGTACACCACCGACAAGGACATTCCCACTCTCATCCTCATGCTGTGCTTATAAATGCAACCAGTAATGGAATGGAATTTTTTTCTTATAGATGGAGTGCAAAAGTAAACATCGTTTATAGTTTTTGTTACATAGGTAACTCTTTTTTTCAGAATTTATTGCAATAAAGTATATTCCCTGTTTTTTGTTGTTGACAGGTATTGGTTTTATAAGACTGCTTGATTTTGTCGCTTGGATTTTTGTTATATGTTTTGTTTTTATTATTTAGGACTTTATTAACAATTCAAAAGGAATTTCTATAAATCACATGGCAGGACTTAAAGAGGAGTCTTTTTTAGGCCAATGTAACAAGAGCTTCATTTAATGGAACTGTTCTTTGACTGAATCCAGATTCGAAAAACCTTTGAAAATTCGAATGAGGTTGTACCTTTTTTGAAAATCAAAGGTTAAGCCCCAAAAAAATATCCATTACCAAGCTTTCGTCATTGCTATATTAATTACGCTTTTGGACTTGTTAAAAACGGACACAGCAGTGCCATAATCAGTCCTTTGCATGTGACCAAAGTACTCTCTACTCGGCGCTACAGTTGGAATTTGAAATCACTTTGTAATGATCCGCCATGTGTACCTTAATTCGTACTGCTTGATTATTGCTATTCAGCGTTTGTCTGAATTTAGTTAATTATAAGAAAGTCGTTAAGTTTCTGCACGATATGCAAATGACTATTATTGATAATTATTCAGCGTTCTCGGTAAACATTAGTCAAAAAGTTGAAAGAGGGGAAATTTCATTTGCGCTATGTATTCCTAATTCCACGAAGGCTGTTGTTGGACGTTAATAATTGAAATGCGACAGGGGATGTGGGGGTGGACGACTTAAAAATGGGTCTATTTGCGGTATCTTTGGAGTTCCCATTCAAAAATATCGTGGTAATAAATAACGATTAAATTTGCTGTATTTTTAAGCAGCGCTGTAGATTTGATTGTGATTAAAGGGGGAGCAACAATGGCTTACAGATGTGACGCGCTATTTATGGACTTGAATTATTGATATTAAGTAAAGGGTGGAAAATGAGCTACCCGCTATTTGGCTCTGTAAATTATAATGAGAATTGCGATTAAATCTGCTCAAGCTGTCAACTTCGCGTGACTTTTTAAAGAAATTGAAAAACGAACATCATCCGGAAGAACGTTGAGATTAATTTTACTGAACCCAGAGGAGATTTTCGTTCCAAACTAAAACCAACAGCAACAGGTACACTACGTATGCATATGGGGATAAATACTTTTCCTTCCCTGTGTGTATATTTTGTAGCAAAAGAAAGCTTTTAGCAAACCATCCCTTACAGTCGCCTCTATAGGATTAGCACCATGGTCATCCTTGAAGACATACGTATACGCTTTTATATTGTTATCCCCAATAAAGGAGAGGAATTTCCCAAAGAAGCTTTAATTAAATGGATGCTACTTCAGATGAGAAAGGATTTATAACATTTTATTGTATATACAAACATATGTCCATCGCATCCTGTATCATGATGAAGAATGTTCCCTTTAAGAGTTATTTCTGATTTTCAGAGATTTATCGTTTGAATTACGAAATCAAAGCAATTGTAAGGATGAAAAATTCTCCTCCTCCACTTTGAAGATTTTTAACCCCCACAGTGGAACAATATGTTTTTTTATGCATCACTTTAAGTGATTTTTAAAATTGTATTTGATCACTGACCTTGGGAAATTTTAATGAAATTGTGTGGCCAGATTTGATGTTACTGATTTGCGGTCGTGAATTTGGATGTAGGTACCTTTGGCTAATAGGTTCTTTGTGAGTGGTCCTTTTGGTCGAAGTACAGGGTCTTCCAATAGGGACTTTCGAACTTTGACAGTTGATAGCGGTCATATTAGGTCTGTTCCTTTACTTTTAAATCTTACGAATTTTTACGAATTCTTACGCATTTTACTCAATTGTCGTTGCTCAACTCGAAAAATTCGTAAAAGAGAGCGGCTTCTAGAGAGCAAGTTATTTCCCCTCTTACTAGTTTTTACTCACAAATTTTTTGGCGTAAGAATTGAAACAACTGTCAGTCGCCTGAAAATTGACAGCTGATTTGAATTTGTTGTTCTATTTGTTCACTCCAATTTATGAACTATCTGTTATTTTTCACATGCTAAGGCTGGTACGCTGTTCGAGTGAAGTGAAATTTTCACTCCTCTCCAAAAATTGCTGTGAAATTGAAAGTAAAATTTTCACGCCGAAATGTCAAAAATTTAATGCGACGGAAAATAAAAGCCAAGTTAAATTGCTTAAGTAACGGCCGCTACATATCACTTTTTGAACAATTATTGAGCAGCGTACTGCCTGGTGAAATTTTCATGTGGAAAGTTCATTTTGACATTTCGCAGTGAAAATTTTGTTTGAAAAATTGGATTTCACTCGAACAGCGTACCAGCCTTTACTACAAAATAATTCCTTAACTTTTGCGTGAGTTTCCCTCTCTGAGAGAATTCATTTCCTCCACTGTCATTTTGACAGTCTTTTCCATTTTTACCACAAAAGTAAAGGAACAGACCTACAGAGTCTTTTAATAGGGACTTTCGAACTTTGACAGTTGATAGCGACCATTGTGTTTAATTTACATCTGTCAAACTGGCTGTCATCTATTCAGTCTGTTTTGCCAAATCACCATAGACGGACATAGTGTTTTTTCAAAATGGGTGTTCTGTTCGTGCAACGTTCCGCCCGCTTCGCTTACGTTGCGGTAGGCCCATTTCTGGATGAATGTTGACGTCAACAAACAAAATTGTCCAATTTGGGGCAATACCAATCTGCATGAGACTTAAGAGCGTCCAATGCAGTCCGAAAAGTCATTGTTTGGTGTGGCTTTTGGGCTGGTGGCTTCATCGGTCCATATTTCTATTAGAACGATTTTGGCCAGGCGCTACAAGTCAATGGTTAGCAACTATTTTTGGCCTGCATTGGATGATATAGATCCCAACGACATGTGGTTTTAAAGGGACGGTGCTATACGTCCCACACATGCTCACGCCCAATTGGTAAACAAAGACCTTTTTAAAGAGGGTAAGAGGGAAATACTAGAAAAAATGACAGCAGGGTTTGTTGCAGCCGTTAAATTTACGTATTTTTTCAGCAAACAAACTTTTTACCTACTAGCAGAACCTAGCTACTCAGACTCATCTCTGTAATTGATTGCCGAGGGAGCTACGTCGCACTTTAAGGCGAACAGTACTATACGCAGTTTTGTTTTTAATACTCTGGCGCTCCTTAACCCGCCCTCTATGTGTTTTGCGTTGCAACCGTGTTACTTTGAACGTAACTCAATTTCTATAGAGAGAAAGACATGTCATGTAGCATGAGGCGTCTAACCCAACACATATCACTCTGTTGCCATTCTAAACGAATAACAATGTTAATCTTCCGACGATGTAATCCCATTAACTCCTGCATCTCAACCATATATAGCCCCAAGGAACAGGATGTGTGTTATAGAATAGTGTAACAATTTCTCTTCCCTCTACCGATTGTACAATAATGCTTCTCTAACCAGAAAAATATTATTTTGTAATTTTGCAGACAAAGTTGCCATCAAAGTAGTTGACAGGGGTGGTTTGGATGCCAGAGCCCTTCGGATGCTGTCCAGAGAAGTCGCCACCCTCGAGTGTGTTCATCATCCCAATATACTGAGGTAAGTACACACACATTCACAGACTTATCGCACAAGCCCACCATGTGCTGTGTGCATATATGCGAACACTATACGAGACGACTCAATCTTAGGCTATTTGAGGTTGTTGAAACCCTTGGTCGTGTCTATCTGGTCACCGAATGGGTGCGGGGCGGCGAGCTGTACAACCACATCACACAGAATGGACCACTTAGAGAGATTCATGCATCGCCATTGTACAAGCAATTGCTTTTAGCTGTTAAACATATGGTAAGTGTGCTGAGAAGTAAAGCTTTCCTGCCCGACAATGATAACAATTCACAACATAGCATCGTGCGTCGTCTGGCAATACCCGCACAAGATGTGCTCTATATGTGTTTGTTATTTCCATTGTTTGGCAATTGAATGGGAATTCAATTATTCCCATCTACTTGGAGTTTTTTTCTTCTTCTAAATCTTGTCCCATTCTTGTTCTGAATTCCAGCACAGTTTGGGTTTTGTTCATCGCGATATCAAGGCTGAGAATGTTTTGCTTGTCTCCGAAAATCGCCTCAAATTGGCCGATTTTGGATTTAGCACGGAACTGATAAATGGTGAGTACTTAAGCGTTAGTAATTCCCCCTTAGCACCTTTGCCAATTACTTAGATGACAACAAAAGAGCCAAAATGTATGGCAGCGACCAATCGATCAATCAGTGCCAGGTCAGTGGCCATGCTCAGTCTCGTTCAGTGTTCATTAAAAATGTATTTTTTTTGTCAATAAATCGTCTGACTTATCCAGGTTGCGGAATCAAAAATATGCTGTCGACGAGTTTAAACGAAAAAAAACAGCTTTGACTCGTTGGCACGTATCAAATAAAAGAACTCCATCCGTTTTAATTAATGCGAGGGAAAGTGATTAAAAATTAAAAAAAATAGGTACTTACAAACAGATCACTCGTTTCAATTAATTGCCATGCCAATTAAAGTACGATGATGAATGTGATTTGAGCGTGTGTCCCCCGTTTTCAGCGACCGTTGAGGCAATTTGAAAGCGATAAATTTTAATTCACAGTCCGAGTCGGATGAAAGCAGATGACTCTGAACTTCTGAAAAAGCTATTCATGACAAGAGGTTTTTTCTTCAATTGCAACAAATTGCGAGCGGGCAAAACATATGTATTCCAATTGAAAGTGAAGCGAACCAGATTTGGGGAGGAATCATTGGTAATAATTTGTAAGTCGCCAGTCACACAGTTCACATTAAAATGTGACATTCATCGGCACTCAAGTGAAGGTCTAAAGATTTACAATGCAAATTTGGCCCGAAACTGCATTACCTGCAAGCAGATAAGTAGGGTTATGCGCTTTATCTGAGATTGGAATTTTTTTTTTGGGTTTTGACACGTAAAATATTCTCGAAGAATTGGGGACGTTCAGTTTGCACATTCAGGAACTTAAACTATTTCCCTTGGCTTTTATTGTCCGTCGCATTAAATTTTTGACATTGCGGCGTGAAAATTTCACTTTCAATTTCACAGCACTTTTCGAGAGGAGTGAAAATTTCACTTCACATGAACAGCGTACCAGCCTTAACCTGTGAAAAACAACAGATAGTTCATGCCAATAAAACAACAAATTCAAATCAGCTGTCAATTTTCAGGCGACTGACAGTTGTTTCAATACTTACGCAAAGAAATTTGTTGAGTAAAAACTAGTAAGAGGGGAAATATCTTGCTCTCTCAAAGTCGCTCTCTTTTACGATTTTTTCGAGTTGAGGAATGACATTTGAGTAAAATGCGTAAAAATTCGTAAGATTTAGAAGTAATGGAACAGACCTACTGTTGGTGCTGGGATATGTGATAAGTTGCAGATGTAAAACTTTAGGGTGGTTTTAATGAAATCTTCAGCGCATAATAAATGCAGGAAGCGACAGGGAAAAGAAGTTTGGTGAATGCTTAAAACGTAACCACAATAAACACTGTCACCATATAGCTCGAAACAGGAGGTTTCTTAACCATTGTTATGCCATTTATTTCATTTTTTACCATTAAATACTCACCCACCACCTGCACCTCTCGCCGACTGCCGACTGCATTGAACCAATTCAAAGCAAGGACACAGCCAATATAGTTTAAACTGTTGCAATTCAATGAAATTCAAATTACATCCAATTGCAATTGCATTCTTCCTTTGTGCAGGGAGGTGTCACTTGCAGCGGCAGAAATCCTGACAAGAAGGAAGTACATTTCTGGATGACTAACAAAAACAAACTCGTGTTGTTTGTGCCTTTTTTGATAGCAATTAGATAGACTACGCCCCAGCCCCGCCTTAAAGAAGGACAGAAATATCCTAGAGGCAAATTTGTTTGCCAAAGTTTTTTGACTTGGAAAATACTGAACAATTTACGACAGGATATCGAATTGTTTAGTGACCGAGTTGTTTACCAGACTACATATGGGGGGCATTGATATGTGGACGAGGCGGAATCATTTGTTTTCGACACAAACGTAGAACCTTAAGACGTTAATATAAGGAATAGCTATAAAGACTGAAGCTATGATTTTATAATTTAAGTTTTTGGGCAGTTAATTTTGTTAGATTATACTCTGAGCATGGTAATTTGTTGTCTAGTGCGGAAGATACTGTATTTCTAATAATTAAACGCGTGTCTTGTAGGTGCCAGTCAAAAACTTGATACATTCTGTGGATCGCCGCCATATGCAGCGCCAGAATTATTCTCGGACGATCATTACATAGGAGGCCCCGTTGATGTTTGGGCACTGGGTGTGCTGCTTTATTTTATGGTTGTTGGAAATATGCCATTTCGAGCGCCAACCGTTCCAGCTCTACGAACCGCTGTACTGAAAGGAGACTATATTCTCCCGGGACACATTAGTCTACCGTGCATAAGACTTATCCGTAAGCCAACTTCCATGTAGCGCATATTTTTATAAATTTATTGTGTTTGTCTTCTTTTAGAACGAATTCTAGTCCACCTGCCAGCACGCCGACCAACTCTAGACGACATCCTCGCGAGTCAATGGGTGACTAGTCCAAATCTCAGCACAGACCTGATGCAGCACGAAATCAATCTACGAACGAAGCCCAGCAAACGCTCTGGATTTTGGTTCCGCACCAAGTCTCGACGGATACGAAAAAGCTACTCCCTGCGAGAACGTTACATGGAGATCTCCAATAAGCCTCCATTGAATTTGAATACCAAAAAGACGGAGGGAATTTTTATAGATAACTTCTTACAGCCCATTGAGATTAATTACGATTCCACGTTGGCGGAGTGTTCCCAAACGAGCCTGCCCCGGAAGTCCTTCTTCGGCAGTACTTTAAAGAAAAAGATCAGTCCCATGGACACGACTAAGGAACAGACAATAATGAATGGCAATAGTTCCAAGTGTTACGAGAATCGACGCTGGAATGCAGAGGCTGCCTCAGAGTCGCCTTTATTTAAGAACTACGATGAGGAGAAAGGTGCATTTATAATGTTGCCAACTGCTACCGATGATCTGACCCAATTGACGCCCCTCGAGTCGGAAGCTCGTCAGATTCTCGACGCGCTTGGGGTAACGTCGGAAATGTTGCGCAATGCCACCGAAAGTGGCCCACGAAGTGATATTATAGGGGCTTATAGGATTGTTATAAATCGCCTTCAAAAGCAGTCATGGTTGGCGAAACGTCACGTTGAAATAGCACTGCAAGAACAGCCAAAGACTACGAAACAAAATCGAACGTGCACGATTCTTTAGGCTTTATCGTAAATTTAGGGGCGGCTATACGGAATGGCTAATATGAAACGTTGATCTCTGCTGAAAGTGACAGCTATTGACAGCTGATTATTTATATTATATTATTGTTGTTTGCAATCGCTATGCCAAAAATAAAAAAAGGAAAATCATAGTGATGTATTGACACATGTTATAGGATCCAATTTTAGCGTTTAAGTTTAAGCGAACAATGTGCGAGTTGAATGGATAAATGGCCGCGTTCCACTGCCCCGCTACACGTTTAGCACTTTTGATGAAATGTCAATTTTTTTTAATATGAAGTTTGACATGCCGCTAGTCATCTAGCGGGCAGTGGAACGCGGGCAATGTCAAGCGTAATTTAGCTAATCTGTAAACGTTGCATTGTAGTTGACACTAATGTCTCCCATGGAGTCGTATATCGATTTAAGACAAACAAATTAAAGCATTACATATTTTATAGAGATATATACCTATTCAATTTGTAATTGTAAGATGCATAAGATTTTGTATTTTTGTAATTCTAATTATTATACACAAAGTTTCTTCCTCTTGAGCCAAAAGAATCTTTTCCATACTTTTGTTTTGTTTATAGTTTTACCAAAGAATTGAAAATGAATGCCTAAGTTGTATATAAAAGTCATAACAATATAAAATGTTCATTTATTTTTATTTGTTTAAGTTTCATGATCTGTTTTTCAGTTTTAAGCAAGAGATGTTACCATAACCATTCTTTCTCATTTTTTATGTACGATCCTCAGTCTAGCAAAGTTATTTTCGAGTTGCGAAAGCGTAGCAGATAGACGTTGTAGTATGTGCGTTGTGTTCATTTTATTCGCCTGTCAAATATGGGATAAAAAAGTCAAAGTTCTGTCAAAACTAAATAAATATTCACAGAACCATGCTCGACAAGATGAGCGAATGTGAAAAGAGTGAGTATGTACTCCTACTCCCGCTTTTTATTTCGGGTGTATTTAATTTTGACAGCGCGACGGACTGTATTCTACATTAGTAGTAAAGGGAGGTATAGAAATGCCAAAAATGCATATGTCAATGGTAAAACTACACAAAAACTCACTTAAAAAGCCGATACAGTAATTTCTGAAAACTTCAGTGTCAAATGAGAAAAGTGACAGGAAGTGTAAGAAAACAAATCAACCTGTTTCTGACATTTGCTGATGGAAAGTTCCTTTTATGATTTATTGACATCTTTGTTGGTATAGTATGAAGTTACGCCCTATGTTACTCGCATTAGTTTATTTATTTTTGACTACATGGTATTTCTTAATATATTGGACGTTATTTTCATTCATTTGCACAAAACATTAATAATATAAAACATGGATGCCAATTTTTAAAGTATGACACAAATAAATGTATAAATTGTATTAGAATAAGTTGAATAAAAAAACATTTTCAGTTACTATATTTATGTATAAGCGAACTATATAAATAAACTTATTACTATTCAAAAAAATATAATTTGTTATTTACACACAAGTGTAAACATTTTTACTTGAATATCGAGTAGGTACGCAATTTCTGCCTAACGCTGCAGGAATACCAATTTCGCTACACTAATATCCAACATAAAATGATTTAAATAAAATCATTAATAAATTAGGTAGTGTTGTATATGAAAATATTAGCAACATAGCAATTTGTAAAGACCAGTTAATAAAGAGGTTAAAAAAATCTACTTCGTAATGCAATTAGCTCTATTCTATAGGTAATTAGTTAACTTGATCATACAAAAGTTGTTTAAATAAATAAAATTTGTTAATTAGTAATTGTGGTTGTTTTATTTTACATATGTCAAAAGCTATGTCAAAAAATTAAGTTATTGACTGCTTTTTCTGTGAATAGCTGAAAGCAGGTTTGAAGGCTCTCCCAAACTACACGCGACTTATTCGCAGCGATAGCGAAACTTTCGCCTGTCTAATTATAAAAACATGACAGTTGGCAGGGTTTTTGTCGTTGTCGCGGCCTAGGTAGCTGTGCGTATCCGTCATTTTTGTTTATTTTTCTGCGATCGCATGCACGGAAAAACTGATTGAGCTGGTAACTGACTCATACTGACGCGACGCTTCGTTCTAAGCAGGCTTGCGAATTTCTTTGTCGCATTCAAAGTGTAAATTGTGGCAGTAACTGTCGCTGAGAATAAGTGACGTGGGTTTGGGAGAGCCTTTAATGGTTAACGTCATCGCCACAGCGAATGTCAATGGAAAAATAGTCGGCAATTTGCATTTTCCCAATTTTATGAGTTGTATGACAGCGCGGATATGCAATGCACAGATCAACTTATGCGATTCATTCAAAAAGAGTGTTTGAAATATACCTACCCTAACTACCCACCACATAAAACAGACTTAACCAACACGCCCCTGTTTTTGCCAGTCACTTTATTTATACCAATAGCCTTCAGTCATAACAATGTCACCTGGCAATGCTTCTCACCATACAAAGAAGTGTCAAATATTTTCCAATAATTGAATTTTTCTTTCAAAGACGCGACCGCATCGGAAAATTTGCTCGCTAATCATTTTTTTAACTTGTTTCTCAATCAAATTGCTGGACAAACAACTTTGAATTGAACAGCGTTTCAATAACACACAATGGAAAAGCCAATCACATTAAATGATTACAAACTGAGTTGCGAACTTCACGCTCACAGCTTAGACGTTCGTGCTGTTTCGCCGGGTACTGGTGAGAATATAATATCGGGATCACGCGATAAATCTGTAAAATTATGGAAAAAGTCCGGGTAAGTTACAAATTTACACGATAAAAATCAATAGCTTTCTAAAAATCGCTTATTAATCGCGTATTCGGTTAGGGATGAATATCTAGAAGGTGTAACTCTTCGAGATCACTCGAACTTTGTATCTTGTGTTTACTATCTTGAGGCGGATCGATTAATATGTACGGGCAGCAATGATTCAACTATCTGCATCTACAAAGAGGATGAATATGTGCCTGCCTTAGTGCTAAAAGGACACGAATCTACAGTTTGCTCAATTAGTAAAGGCGTCGAGTCCATGAGCATTATTTCCGGCAGTTGGGATAAGACTGCGCGTATTTGGACCATAGACGAGTCTGGATCAACAAGTGTCGTTATATTGAAGGGACACGAAGCTGCTGTATGGGCTGTGGGGTCATTGCCTAACAAGCAATTTGTTACTGGATCGGCAGACAAGACTATCGCCTATTGGAACGCCAAGGGAGAACGCTTGAAGATCTTAAAAGGTAAGCGGGCGACATCATGTTTTTATAGTGAATATCTCATCTGTTTAATTGCAGGACACATGGACTGTGTTCGCGGGCTTATTGGCCTTGCTGATGGCTCCCTAGTCAGTTGTGCTAATGACGCTGTGATTCGCTACTGGAATAATGATGGGGAATGTGTTCGCGAGCTGTGTGGCCACTCGAATTACATCTATTCGATCGCACAAAACGTGTTCCTTGGAAGTGATATAATCGTTTCGAGTGGAGAGGATAGCACCCTGCGCATGTGGAGTCTTACGTCTGGCGAACTCGGTGTTCCAATCGTCCATCCAGCTCAATCGGTCTGGTCTGTTACATGTCTTAAAAATGGAGATATTGTCACTGGCAGCAGTGACGGTATTGTAAGAGTCTTCACTCGAGATGCTTCCAGATATGCCAGTGAGGAAGTACTTACTGCCTTTAAAATCGCAGTGGACGCCCAAATAAAAACTATGGATGAGGAGCTGGCAGGCATCAAGAAGAATGAGTAAGGCTTTACATTTGTCTATATCATGCTGATGACTCATTATTGCGATTTTAGCTTACCGGGAATGCACGGGTTACTCACAGACGGCACTTCTGACGGTCAGAAAAAAATGATTCGCCATCCGGATGGCTCGGTAAAATGCTACATTTGGGAGAATAATAAGTGGAACCTTATTGGGGATGTTACGGGTGCATCAAAGAAAGCACACTTCGAAGGAAAGGTTGTTTCGTCTCATTGATCTTTAAAAGAACACGACTAATCCCTTTTTTCTTTGCAGGAATACGATTTCGTATTCACCGTTGATATTTCGGATGATGCACCGCCTCTCAAGTTGCCCTACAATCGTGGTGAGGATCCATGGCAAGTGGCGCAGACCTTCATACATAAAAACGCTCTACCTCAAGCGTATTTGGATCAAGTAGCAAATTTCATAGTGAAGAACGCTAAAGATAATCTGCCAATAACTACCCAAGCTCCAGCGAGGTATTTAACTTGAATCTGTCTCTCTCGAGAAAATAAATATTTTTGTTACAACTCGCAGCGGGTATCAAGATCCATTTACTGGGGAATCACGCTATATGCCTGGTGCGGCAGGAAGTAATATCGCATCTACCGGCAACGTGGACCCGTTCACAGGAGCTTCGAGTTATTCGACCGCTGCCCAGCCTAAAGTTGATGTCAACTTCACTCAGGGGACACATTTTCCTCTTGGCGTATTTCTGACATTTGACAAGTGTGATCCACAAAAGGTCTTGGAGAAATTAAGGTACGATTCCAAATAGCTAGTTGAACACTTATGCCCACAACGTATTCTATTCTTTCACAGAGAGTTCAATCGGAAGCAACCCGAAGGTACAGCAGTGAGTGATAACCTCTTGGAAACAGTTGTTCGATTGGCCTCAGATGTTCCCGAAATCGACAAGACTGCCATTGAAGCACTGCGTCATCTGTTGAGATGGCCCAGCGACATTCTCTTCCCCGTATTGGACATCACCCGATTGGCCATTCGCAACGAGCAAATCTTCAATTTCCTTAACTCATTTAAATTCCTCGATATTATCCTCCCCAATCTGAACACTTCTGCACCCAATCAACTAATGATCATTCGCTGCCTAGCAAACATGATGAATCACCTAAGCGGCCGCCAACAAGTCGAGTCACACCTGGAGCCTACCATTGAAGTTGTAAAGGAAATCAAATCCGGTAGCCCCAATCTGCAGATAGCAATTGCGACTTTCTATCTCAATGCGACCATTTCGCAGAACCTGTCTGTGGCCAACGGCGACATGTGTCGCCTCATCACTGAGGGCCTTATAGAGCTTCTGAAATGGTCAGTGGACCTGGAGGCCTGCTACAGATCAATTCAGGCAATTGGCAACCTGACGACAACACCATTCGGACAGACAACAAGCGCTCAAGTGATATCAGTCGACTACGTTACGGACAGGATTCGAGAGTTTGCCAACACTTCACAGGCGGTGGGATTCGAAAAGTTAAACGCGGCCGCCAAGAAGCTTTTGGCTGCCTTCTGAACGAAAAAATATTGTACTCTCGCAGCTTTTCTAATAATTTTTTTGTATTTTTTATTTAACTGTAACACACTTATGGAACATATTTACACTTTTCTTTGTTGATTCGGAACAGTTGTTGCCTTCTGTGAGATGGACAAATTAAGTGAATAAAATATTTATGAGGTTCTGCGAGATGTTGTGTTTGTATTTGGTGAGATGTCCTTGCGCTGTCGTATTCTCTCGAGGAGGTCTTCTTTCCAGCGTTCCTCGGGAACGCCCTGTGCCCAATCGGGAATGGCCACGTCGGGTAGGGTGATACCAGCCATTGCGGACATAATCTTAAAATGGTACAGGAAATGCAGTTTTTTTCAAATATTATGGTCAAGATGAGTTACCTGCTCTGTTCGTGAACTATCCAACTCGATTTCAAGTTCACGCGGACGTGGTTGACTCCAGACTTCTCTTTCTACCTCGGCGTCTACACTCTCGACATTGGGGAAATTTGGATCACCGTGCGTTACGGGTTCGGATAGAGTGTTATCTATTTCCATGGAATCGTCACCTTGGTCAGTAATGGGAAGTGGCTGGTATCCATCATAATCGTTGGCATCCTCCCCATCGCTATCATCACTATTGTTTCCTCCGTGATTAACTATGTGGGCGGGGTGGGGACGGAGATCATCTTCCCCAGAGTCACCGGGAAGTTCAGGAGAACCCATTTCTTTTTTATTTTATTTTGTTTTCAGCGGATTGCCTTAAGTTTTAGATAAAAACAACGAACTTTTTACTTGGACCTCTTATAAAGTGGTAAACAATGAAAAAAATGACAGATGGGCTTTGACATTAGTATTCTTGGAATGGATTTTAGACCATTCGCAAAGTTGACGTTAATTTTCCACGAAGGGAATGAAAACATGGCTCCCGGAAGTTGTTATTTCTAAAGATGTCCTGCAAGGGTGTAAGGTTTTTGAAATGTTTGGCGATTTATTCTTAAAAAATGATCATCTCACTCAACGTAATGTACATTTTCATATTTCTATAGAGAGGAACTTAGTTATTGACTTTGATGAAATTGATTGTTACAATAACTACAACTAAATTATTTGTAACGCTCAGGTTCGTCTCATATTGCTTTGCACGACAGAACATTTTAATCAATGCATTAAAAATCTGGTAACGCCCCTTTTAGTATTGGTATTTCTGTTTCAAAAGGCAGGATTGAGTCATTCCGAGTCGATAAAGGGAACAAGGTAAAGTTTGAATACAAATCGATTCCCCGCTTTCGAAAGACAAGGGGTATTCCTGCATTCATTCGTAACAGGAAGCACTCTGTTTACTGGTCCCCCGTACACATAGATCACACAAAATAAAATTAAATGCCACAATTTATTACACGAATAGTTCTAATATAGAATGACTGAATTACAATATCTAGCAATTAACAAACGATGAGTGTACTAAGTCCGAAAAGTCTCTTTTATATTATTATAGCAGACTTGTACATTATTTAAAAAAAAACTGCTAAAAATAGTTATGCTATGCCAACCAACGCAAAAGTTTCAGCATTGTTCTTGCCGAATACCAACACCACGGATACTCTGCATAACAATGTTCTGCGTCGCCCCTATATGCAACTCCTCTAGCATATGCTGACCGCACAGCCGTCGGTGCATCGCGATAACTTTGTCCGAGAAACTGTTTGAAAATAATTGCCTCGGTGTCATTAGCCTGTGCCCCTGACATTATCTGGCAAATTAAAGACTGCAAACAGCTAAACTGGTCATGGTCCAAGACACTCTCCCAGTCCACAGTCATAACACCAATTTCATTATCCTCAACAGTTGTATCCATCAGATCACGTTTTCCGCGTAGCGCTCTTTCGATGACTTTTGCTATCGGTCGACGAATTCGATCGTAGTCCTGGGCCAATAAATGCATCATGTACATTGCTCCCAATCCCATTGCCGCAAGAATAAGTAACCTTTGAGAGATTTATGTTTTTGTTTTTCAAATAAATATTTAACAGAGATCAACAAATTCACCTAAATCCCATAATGCAAGAATCTGTTCAACTATGCACACTGCACAAACTCCGAACACAAACTAAACGGTCATTTGGGGAATTCGCTTTCAGTTTCAATTGCAATGAAAATCCTAAACCGGAAGCAGCCGACGAAGATGTTTTTCCGGATTATCGTATTTGCGGCCGATGACATAACGAAATGTCTGCGCACAGAGTTGCGAATTTTATGTATATGGTTACTCGTGGATGTGAGCATCTAAACCGGTTTGTGGCCACCGCAGGCGCAAACAATTGTAACATGGTCGCATTGGTGGCATTGGACCAGGGCACGAATTTCCAATCTGGCTTTTCCAGTAAATCCATGGAGGTGCGTGCATAGGTACATGATGCAAAAGTGAAGGAGTGAAGACGTTTGGTTGGATTTTGTGATGGTAGTTTCTAATATTCATGTCTAGTTTCTACTACAGGAAACAGTTAAAGTGATCCCAATTTAAGTGTTTGTCACTGTCACTGATGTGATTAAGAGTGGCCAGTTTTGCGTGCGTGCACGCAAACATTTATGTTTCAGTCTATAGAAAAAGGTATAGGTTTTCATGGAAATGTTAGCTTACTCGTAGCAAGCTTCCTAGTTTTCTCCAAAATGTTTTACGATATGCAAATCTACTTTTTCATTGAACCCGGAAGCCAAAATTTGCATCTTGACTTAAAAACCAATGAAAGTAATGGAAATAGCTGCTGGAACTTAACAGTTTTCCTCCAAGATAGCATCATATACTTGTTTCAGTTGTTTATGAACTTCGACGTTGATTTGGTAGTTAAAATAAACTTAGCCAACTTATTTTTACTACTGGAATGTATCCATTTCTGCCTGTAATTCTGAGGGGCAAATTTAAAAGCGCTAAGTATGAGTTTCGGCAAATTTAATATCAAGTCTTCAAGTTCTGAGTATGACTTGACAGACACAATTCACTGTGGCGTATGCGTGATGTTTTAAATTAAAAATTACACAAAATTCCGTCGCTTCATTTCCTGGGGTGGTGGGTGGATCTTTTTGGCCGGCGCCAGTCGCAAAGCTTTCTGTTTTACGTGCTACGCTTTCACAAAATGCGACGCTCAACAAAAGCTTTGACTGAGGACAATTTGTACAACTATCTATGCAAAAATTAATCACCTACACATATAATGCACAATACTTGCTTGTTGCAACGTCAGTTCGGAATAAAAAGGAAGGAAAATGTTTCTTTCTTAGGCATTCAAAGCAGACAAGGCGGTAATATGGACACGAGATCACCGTTCTTTTAGAAGCTTCTATTTAACTGCGAACAGCAATTAGCTTAGATTATAAACAGAAAGCGGAGATGAATAAATATACTCGACAAAAGAGTCCCTCTGCCCGTCACGAATTAAGGAAACGCCTTGCAGGGTATAGAAGCAATCAGGATGAACTGTGTGCACGGAATTATTCAAATTGTTCCCACATCACGTATTGGACAATGGGATTCGGCCAGATAACATTTATCGCCAACCAAAGATCAAAATCAAAATGGGTTTAGCGGTTAACGAGGGCAAAACCAAGTATATGCTGTCGACAAGAAGGACACACAACATCGACAAATCGGACAGAACGTCACGATAGACAGCTATAGCTTTGAGGTAGTTTATCTACCTCGGTTCCACTATAAGCTCTGTAAACGACATCACAGCAGAGATAAAGCGAAGAATTACACTTGCCAATCGGCGCAGTGGCTTAGTGGTAGTGTGTTGGGCTACTAAGCGAGGGGCTCAGGTTCGAATCCCGAGAGGGCCAAATTACATCTTAAGGTTTTTTTCCACTGCGCCACCTCTCGCGAACGTCTGACAAACATCCGAGAGTAAAACTGCCATGAATGAGCTTCTCAATTAGCCGTTTGGACTCGGCGTAAAATTGTAGATTCCTTCCATTCGTCCCAAAAATTGAAAACCCACACAAAGCGAATGGTTGCGAGAGCCTAGCTTCTTGGGTCCCATAGACCTGTCGCGCCAAAATATTTTTTTTTTAATCGCTGTTTCTTAGAAAATGTAGCTAAGAACAACAGTTGTCGAATTGCGTCGTCCGTGAACTAGCATTACGTGACGGAATTTGTTTCAGTTTCACATGTAGAATCAACTTAATTCCGTGAACGTAATGCTCGGTCACGGACGACGCGATTCGACTCCTGTTGTTCTTAGCTACATTTTAATCGATTAATCCAATAGGACTTGATTGGCGAGAAATGTAAGGAATACCAGCGATAGGCTGTTAAAAGACATTCCAAGTTGGAGAAGAGCGATCCATTTGATCTGCGTAGTAGTTGCAGTTTTGAACTGCCAGTGTCCCATTAGACAATTAGAGCGTACGTCAAAGTCACATCAATATGCGTATAGCCAAATTGGCATCTAACGCAAACGGTTATCAGGTAAAGGCCTCGTCAAACAGAGCGCGTTTTAACGTCGCGTTTTACCGCCGCGTTGTAATATACTGCAATACATATCCCCCGTCATACAGAGCGCGTTTTCAACGCTGCGTTGAAGTTGCCGCGGCGGTGAAACGCAGGGTTGTGAAAAATTAAAGATGATTTTATGACGCGGCGCGTTTGAAATAATTTTACATTCTAAAAAACGCAAAAAATAATCGAATGTGTTTGAAATTACCCATATTTGTACGTTATGTGTGAGAATCGTATACAAATGCAGTTTTAAGGCTGAGATATGGGAGGCAATATCAAAAGAATTTCTCTTTTTGTAAATTTTTTGCACTTAAATCCTTTTTCTTTTTCGGGATTTGCATATCACGGCAAATAAAAGCAATAATTCTTCCTCCGAGCTGCTTGACATTTTTTTAAACAATGAAAACCAAGAGACATGGACTTTAATGAGAGCTTTCTGTTTGACGTCCTCTAACGCGACGGTTAGAACGTTGCGTCAAAATAATCTTACCGCGGCGTTTAAAACGCGTTCTGTTTGACGAAGCCTTAAATGTGCACAAATATTCTGAAAATCAGTGGTGTAAATATATAACTCGTCGCAGTGGCTTAGCGGTTAGTGTGTTGGACTACTAAGCGAGGGGTCCACGATTCGAATCCCGAAAGAACCAAATTACATCTTAAGGCTTTTTTCCACTGCGCCACCTCTCGCGAACGTCTGACAAACATCCGAGAGTAAAACTGTCATGAAAGAGCTTCTCAATTAGCCGTTTGGACCCGGCGTAAAATTGTAGATCCCTTCCATTCGTCCCAAAAATTGAAAACTCACACAAAACGAATGGTTGTGAGAAGCTAGGCTTTGGGTTCAACAGACCTATCGCGCCAAAATATTTATTTATTTTATAAATACATAACTACTGTCTTTCCAAAAGTGAGTAAAAACCAAAAAGTTCCACAATAAGTCTCGTTTATTTTCTTTTTCTTTTTTTCAACTACCATCTACTTTTGCTAGACTTACATAGTAATATAAATATTTGTTTTGAGTAAATAGACTTACCAGCTAATCGTTTGTTAGAATTTAATTGATGATATATTCCTCATTTTGTAGTACAACTCTATTTACGGTAATGTTTACTTTAATATATATATATAATTCTGTAATTTCATTTGATTCTTAAAAAAAATGTAAAACTCCTATGAATAGTTTTTTTTTTCTCTTTGTTTTTTTTTTTCATATATTTTGATCCTCTTTCTAAAAAATAAAAAGTGTAAAGACGATATCTCTCAATAAATAACAATTAAATAAAATGATGCATTATTATCAATAAAACTTGCATAAAACACTGGGAAGAATTATTACAACTACGATTACAATGTTGTCTGAGAAAACATTTCATTTCATGATATAAATTCAAATAGCGTCGCAACATATTCTTTCTTTGTTTTTTCTTTTGTTTTTTGTATAGTATAATAGTGATTGATGAGATTTTGTTTTAATCTAAACAAATTATGTACGTAAATGTATGTGTATTAACAAAATAAACAACTTTGGGAAAACAATTTGTAAAATAATCAACAGTGTGTAAACGAAGAACATTGTATATTTTTCAACAGAAAAAAAAGAAGTGTATTGTGTGTGTGTATTATGTTTCATTATCAGTTTCGCTCAGCGTCGTTAAAATTACTTATTGTCGAGTTTCTCTTTAGTTTTAATGTATCCTTTAACAACTAATTACTTTGCTAATATTACCACTTTAACGTAGAAAAGTTAAACAAGTTGGTGACTAAAGCGCTTATTTATTATATACTTCGAAGCAGAATTTTACGAGAAATATTTTTAAGAGTAAAGCTCACAGATCGATTGGTCATCATCAGCGTCGTCAAGCACCAATCACAGCAGCTGCCGTATAAAAAAAATTTGAGTATACGAAGAATTTGAACATTATTCCGCGTTTTGTGTGTCGAAAAATGTTGTTTTGAATATGTTTCTTGGTAACATTGAATATCTACTTTCTACATCCATGTTGTTTTGAGCATAATATATTCTCTTATTCAAAAGCAAATTCATATAAAGTAAAAAGCATATTTGAATGCGAAGATTTAGTACCTCCTAAAGCTGAATGCAGGCAGTGTTTTTGCACAACAACACGCCACGACGTACAGTATTCCAAAGAAGAAGTTCAATTTGGCCGTTTGCCGGGGAACCGAATTCATTGTTAGCTCGTTGCGGAAGAGCTTCTCGATTTTGAACGCCTGTGGCACTGTGACAAGGGGTAGCAGGAACCACAGCGAGTACTTCAACCCGTATACGACAAAAATGCTGTACGGTGTGAACAGAAGCAGCGCGTAGAGAACATGCGATGAAGTTCGTCCAATTAGGATGGCCAGGGTGACGATGCCGGCTTTGCGGTCGTTTTCGACGTCACGCGTATTGTTGCTATGCAGGATGGCTTCGGTGTTGAGAGCCAATGGAATCGCATAGTAAATAGTTCTCCAGTCGACGTGACCAGTTTGTGTCATAAAAGCAAATAGGACTGAGAGCGGTCCAAACAAAACGAGTATTACCAGATCACCGAGAGCAATGTACTTGAAACCAATGCCGCCGGTGTAGAGGAAGCTCGACGAAAGTCCTCCAAAATAGATGAGGGCCAGGTGCTCCATTTTCGCTGGACTCAGTATTGCAAGGAAAATGAAGCCAATGCAGCCGGCCATGTAGAGGATAGCTCCGAGGGAAACAACCTGCAAAGAAAAAATAAAAATTGATTCATTTTCTTTCTAGGATTTGAAAAAAGGATTGATTATCTGGTCGTTTATTGTCATGCAACTTGTAACGTGGTTCAAGTGTTTGCTTGACCGATGTAAGGGCAAAGAGGTAGGCACACCTCCTGACTATTGATCTATTGAACGTTCTACACAAGCATTGGGTGTATTCGTACTCCCTTCCAACGTGTATGGAACTTGGGATCAGTATCTATTGCGTACGTAGACCTCGATCAAACGAGTGGCTCTCTAAAATGTTCCAAGTCATAATCGGACACCTACGCACATGTATACACTCTCAACTCGCTTCATTTAAGTGTATGGTATTCCCTATCAATGAAATGACTCCATTGCTTCGCATCAAGTGCATGTCAAGTGCAATGATAACCTAAGAAAATAATGCAGAGCATTTGGAAAAATATAATACAAATAATGCAACCTATTTAAATGCCAAAGAGGTAGCTAGGAGGCCAACCGATTGAAAAGCTTTTTGACCTATTTACCCATTCAAGCTACTTGACATATTCATTGACCCAATTTAAATTTAGAAGCTTTTAGCTCTACCAAAGGAGAACACACCACTGACAGCATTGTTTCGCATTGTTCCATTTAACAAAAACGATTATTCTAATAAGTTTAACAATATCCCCGAGGTTGGAATACATGCAATCTAGAGCCCATCAGTAAATTCATATATGCGATTTTGAAATGAAAGAAAATTTGTTTATACAAATTCTTGCAACGAAATTATATAAACGGAATTCCTCGGAATATAATTGTACGCAATCATCAGTTTTTATAAAGCACACGCCGGCCGGAGTTCACCTTTGGTCTGCTCTTGCTCTTTTGTACTTTATTCCCCGTTTACTTACACTTCTTGATTATAAACAATGACGAGCAATAAACATTAAAATCGTTTTTGTCCATGAACTTAACGTTATAAATACACTATGAAAACTCAACTGGCACTCACCTCGTCTTTAGTCAGAATATGATCAACCAGAGTTCTGTCGTCAGCCTTGCGATAATTGTCGATGCCCTTTATGAAGTCAAAATACGTATTTACCACATTGCCCGCACAGTGCACCGTCACAACGGTGAATATGGTCAAAACAAATGTTATGAAATTGAAACCTGAAGCCCACTGGGACCGATATGCCAGGGCCGAACCCATTAGAGTAGGAACTAAACTCGCCGACAGTGACCACGGACGCAAAGCATGTAAATATGTTTTTAGCTTCATAAATGTTCCCGAATGATGATGGGCGATGGGGTTGCGATTACGTTCAACCGGCGCTGGCTTTCCATTCGATAGAATTTTATCCTGCTTTGTCTGCTGTCCATTGGTGGCTGTATTACATTGACTTTTATCCTCAGCCATGCCATCGGGATTGGTGGCGAGCAAGGGAACCCTCAGTGTTTCACTCGACATTTTTTCACGTCGATCTGCATAGGCGAAAAGAAAAAAAAAAGAAAACAAGCGTTTACGAATGTCACAAACTATGAATGAAAACTTCACTCGTACGGATGCGATGCGATACCTGTCCAAGACTTCCGAAAATACACACACTCTTGACTGGAATTTTAGACGTTGCGGTTTAGAATCATCCGAGTATCCTTGATGCAATGCTTAAATATTGCGGTAACCGTCGCTCAACTAGCTTTGTTATGGAAATAAACACCCAGAATCCTCATGAATATTATGCTAATTGTAAAGGTGAGAAAAACAATTGCTGTGTTCATAACATTGTACAAACACTTTGGTATTGTTCAAGCAATCTATTGAGGTTTAAATTTAGAAATTTTGTTGTTTACGATTAGAAAGAATTCGGCATCCCGAAAGGCGAGGAAGGTGGAAAATCAGTTCCAAATAAAAACTTTCTGCTGCTGGAGGTGCTCTTTTTTCTTCTTTTTTGTCTAATCAAACAACTGTCACGTCACCTAAAATCATGCTTTCACTTTCTAGCGCACGCAGTTAACTGCGTTCAGGAATTCAGGTTATCGGGCTGGGTGAAAAATAAAATATTTTACCCGTTGCAAAATAAGTAGCGAAATACAAATTTGATTGTGTTTTCTAAATATTTGTCAAATTGGTATACGATCATATAACTGCCTTCAAAAATGGAATAATATCTTATCATATCATTTCAGCTGCTTGCGTACTTAATTTAAACGAAGGAAATAGGGGTAGATTTCCAAGGATCACTTACCACATGCTTAAATAGATTCTCCTTGTGTGATAAAGTAGAATCAAATACATATTTACACATAATAAATAACAGCAATTGAGTAGGATGATTTAAATTGTACAAGAATAAATTCGAACTTCAATTTGTGTTTATTCTACTACTTCATTGTTAAACTTACGTTCGGTGTTAGTACAACGATTGTCAAAAACATCTGCTCCATCGGAAGGGAAACAAATATTTTGTAAATAACGAAATCCCTGCCACAATATCCCATTTTCTTAAATTATTCAATTAAAATCATAATTATGGATTACAATATTCACAAAATCTGTCGTGTGTGCTTAGAAGAAGGCGCTCTGACATCGATTTACAGCACCGAGTTTGCCATGATGCCTTCAACAATGATGATGATGTGCGCAAAAATAAGAGTACGTACTTCTAAAATTCCAATAGCCCTTCCCGAGTAATAAACAAAGATCCATAGGTATATAAAACTGATGGACTGCCGGCAGTAATCTGCAACAATTGCATTTACCGTCTTGGTGTAGCATACCATTTTAAGCAAGAGTGCGAAACCTCTGACATTCGACTGAGGCAGTATCTGGGAATCCTCGACAGAGGCTATGGGTGAGTTCGCAATTTGATTGTAGCTTTTATATCAAGGTTATCCCATTTGCAGTTTCTGCGATGCTGAAACTATGACTGACCCTCCGCCCCATAGGGAACCTAAGAAACTGTTTCTTGACGATGATAAAGATGATGGCGATGATGATGATGACGACAAGGATGACAACAAGAATCGGAAGAGGTATTTCATTAGTTATTTTCAACACGCATAATGTGATCATTGTGTATTTGCATTTAGTAAACGAAAGTCGCGCTACCAGCGCAAAGCTCCTGAAGATCACAAGAAGCGCGGACCAAAACCTATTGAAAAGATGCCACAAACTTGTTACGATTGCAATAAGAACTTTAAATGTGCAGCTCAACTACAAATGCACATTCGTACGCACACTGGCGAGAAGCCCTATGTGTGCAATTTTTGTCCCCGCCGTTTTGCTCAAAAGTACAACTTGCAAATTCACGTTCGGACTCACACAGGCGAACGTCCGTTTCAATGTGAAATCTGCAGTAAACAGTTTTCGGCGCTGGGAAACTTTCAAGCTCATCAGAAAATCCACACGGGTGTGCGTGACCAGATTTGTCCAGTTTGTCATAAGGCGTTCTTTAGCTCTGGCGATCTATCAAAACACATGGTCACCCATACTGGACTAAAGAATCACCACTGCGATATATGTGGAAAGACTTTTAGCCGCAACAGGGACATGGTGGCGCATAAAAAGAAAATTCATCTCAATGAATTGAACACAGAGAATTTCAAATGTCCCGAATGTCATAACGTATTTGCTACGTCCAGCAGTTTGAGTGTTCATTTTCGCAGTCATGGCGGCAGTGCTGGCTCCTTGCCTCTAGTGCATCAGCCTCCATTGCCACAAGTTCCTATACCAGCTCCAATAGCTCCTACGGCGCTTGGCGGTAGCATGTGTCCGCCACCAGTACCTCCGCCCTCTACATTAAGCAGTATTGCAATGGGAATGCCACCACCACCTCCACCGCCGGGCAGCTTAGGAATGTTAGGTCATAGCCAAGGGACTTTGTCGATGATGCACTCGCAACGATTGCACCCTTACTAGTAGAATCAGTTGAGTCACAAGTATTTACTTGTTAATTAACCAAACAATGCAAATGTAGCACGTATCTAGTGGTATTTTTACACTTTTTTAGATCTAGGTTATGTAAGGTAAAAGTCTGTCAGAACTGGGCTTACGAGTTGTCTGCGTGTTTAAAGTACATTTCAAGACGGCGTGCGCTAAGTGTTTAAATTCTTGACGTTATCTGCAGAAATTGTATATATCTGTCACCAAAAGCTGAATGGTACGAAGATGTACATAATTTAAATCAAAATAAACAATTCAAAACAAAAAACACGACTTTGGACGTCTCAGGCATCTCAAAACGGATATTGGTGACAAATGATCGCCAATCTTTTCTGCTGAATATTGCTTAAGGCTCTCTTTTCCAACGTTCAAACCATTTTTCATTAAAAGTAATAAAAATACACCAAATAAAGTTGTGTTACATCATTCTGAACGCTGTTACCTTCACATTGTTTGCATTTCAATTGGAAGTATGTGTATGCCTAAGAATTTAAGCGACCTTTAGAGTCTACTCGTAATTCGTATTCTCCGAAGGTATTGTTCATATCTAATCGCTAATCTTTTATTAGCGAGTATTCTAGCTGTCTAACAACAACTCCAAATAAGTCAGCTTCTTATTTTCATACATACTTACACTTGTGTTGGTGACTACAATGAAGAGATGAATACTTTTATTAATGATTTTTTTCTTATTTCGAGTTATGAAAACGTAATATACGACTTAAGGAAAATGCAATAATTAACATTCAAATAAGAGGTTGTTGCACATCTGTGGGCGTATAGTGTATGTGTGTTTTGTGTATTATTTGCTATCATATTCAATGAGATTTGTCAAATAATTGAAGATGTTAACCGGCCCCTAACCTTGTTTGTTCGATTTATTTCTTTGGGAAGAATTTTACTTCTACAGAGTTTAAACAAACTTCGAAGACTCTACGTCGAAATTAGCGAGTACACCATGCTGAAAGATTGAATTGTTCAGCCAAAAAAGTTCCAATACAAGAAAATGCATTTTACGTACCCATAAATATAGTAGAAGAATGAGATCAAGTAAATGGCCAGCTTAATCCAACCCTCGCGCATATTCTTCGAAAGATTATCTGTGCTGAGAACCGTTGTGGGATCGTACAGGCCCGGCCCAGTCATCACAGGTCGATTTTTATACCTGAAAACATTCGGGTAGCGGTGATTAGTCATGTTATGTTGTTTATTAATATTAAACAGCAATCACTTACCGCCATATATGGTACGCAATTAAAGGTATATTTATGCACAGCGAAAACCATTCGCCCGAGAACAAAAACAACAAATTAAGGAATATGTGCAGAAGGTACTCGGGGAGCACCAGCTATAATTAATAACAATGAACAAGTTATTTTGGGTTACGCATCTGATGTGAGTGTAAGAGCGTAAAAAGTCTGGGCACTTACCGGATTAAGACTATTGCACTGATCAATCGGGTTTTTGTAGTCGGTTTTGAGTTCATCGAACGCAATTACGTGAAAAATGGCAAAGAATATTAGAAAAGCATCGCCGATTAAGGCGACGATATATGTAAAAGCGGAGAAATTGAAAACCATTTTTAGAATTAGAAGTCTTCCCGTATTTTTACTTGATGAAAAATTGTCGGAACACAGATAATATAAAATACAAGTTCACTGTCGCTTTGATGACAGGTGACATTTTTTTGACTGCGCTCAATTCTTTTTTCTCTTTTTTTTTTAAAAATCGAGATCTGAACGCACTCATTAGAGTTTAGTTTGCAATTTTCTGATGGATGCGACATCTAGATGTTTGTAAGCAAAAACTCCAAACAGGGTGGATCTTCTACTTTACAAACTTTTATTATTATGATATTTTAGCTATGCGTATGTAGGTCTTTGGTCTTGTTTTAAGAGGTATTTAAGAATTTACGGTTTCTGGTATAGTCGTTATGCAGTTCCCAGTACGCTCAATAGTTCCACAAGTAAGTCTATCGAAGTCATAAGTAATGTGTGTGCCCCAGACAGATCGTGTGTTTACATAGATCTCTTTTCGCCCAGTTTTGATAATAGCAGTTCTTTTGGCTCTGAGATGAGCCATGATTCTATTACTCAGTACAGTTCTCATATATTTCAGGCCCTCAACACCTACTGCAAGGTCTTCGGGTTCATAATTTATGTCAGTTTAAATAATAACAAATGAGAATAACGAATAAAAGTATATTTCATGTTTCACTCATTAAAACAAACTCAGGTACATCTTCTTGATCGCGTAACCACAAGGGGCTTGTCAGTAATTGTGATTTGATATACTCAGACGCTTTAAAACATGTAGTGCTGCAGAACATTTTCCGATATGTGATGTCATACACTTTATTCACAGTTGTCGAGATTTGATATTTCTTTGTTGGTACGCTGAAAACATGTTACCAGTTAGTCGCTTAGAAAAATGCACCACTTTGTAAATACTCACTCAACCAATATGTTGTCGCACAAAGGGTAACCGCACAATTTTAAAATGTGTCGTTCTTCAACGATGTCCTCATAGTGGCACTGGTTTATAAACTTCATCTACTAAGTTAGAAATTATAAAACTATGAACTTTTTTTAGAACATTGCTACGTTTACCATTTGCAGGAATTCCTCGGGATTGGTGCTAGTTTTGAGGAGATCCTCAACAATTTTGTTTGCCGCTGCCTTGCATTCTCGTTTTTTCTTTACTGCCTGAATAAGTTGTTCTTTGCTGTGGGGATTTTTTGGTAGATGTTACTAGACTTTACGAAATGGATAAACAATAATTTGTAAATCACCTTAATTGAGATGTTCCATTTTTCTTTTTTTTCGTTTCAGCAGACATTGTTGTAATTTGAAGTTATCAGTAGAAGACACTGTCTATTTCGCTCAAAAATGGTTGATTCAATATCCTTGTCTGGTATCCAGGCCCAGGATCCAAAATTAGAGATCTAAGCGTGTATCCACCAAAGAATGTATCCACTTCACTTTATGCATCAGTTGGAAGCAAAACACAATCGTTGCTTGCTTGGATCTTGCTTTGTTTTAATCTATTCTTTGAAAAATATGTCTATATTTTATGTAAAACTTAAGACCTTAAGAACTTTAAAATGTAAATATTGATTGTTTAATTTGGTACACAACTCGAGGTGTTCTCCTCACTTGGTTTCCTAAATATTTTTGACAGTTTGTTGTTTACATCGAATTTGTTCAAGTTCAGGCATTAAGAAAGGAAATGAGTGCGTTCAGAGTAATAAAGCGCGTATTCAGCAAACATTTTCTGTTGAACAAAACGAAAATATTTCATATAATGTGGAAGAATGATATTAGAAAAAATTAAAATTGACATAAGACCCAAACCAACTTTACATAGTCATAAAAAAAGTGAGATAGAATCAGAAGAGAAATAAATGTTCAATAACTCAAAATGTTTAGGCATTTTTCTTTAAAGCAGCGGTTAAACAGCTAAGCGTTTGTCATCTTACAAATCTTTGATTAAACTCTTGAATGACGTTAACAAAAATCACTGGCTTTTTGAGCTTGCATATGGAAAATAAAAAAGGACGGTGTCCATTATGTGGAGAATATGGATGCAAATACTTACTATTGGTTCGTATCTTTTTGGAATGCTTGAAACCATTATATGAAATAAATAGGGACGTTCAGGATCTAGTTTAGTAAGTCTGACAGCTGACTGACTAGATGTATCTCAGTTTTGATTGGCCTAGATCGGTCACAGTTGACTTTATGAAGGGGTAGCCGACGAATCTAGTCAAGACTGAGTACTAAGTTGACAGTTCCCATATGTGACTGACGTAGGAAAGGTGACGTTCCCGACAAATCTAGTTTTTGCGTACAGGTTACCTACATCTACTCCCGACCAATCTAGTCGACTTAAGTCAACTAAGTTTTTGAATGTAGGTACCCTTTTCTCTCAACTTTTTTTTGGTGCTGTCTTTTGTTTTTGTTGCCTTTGCTTATACGAAATGACATTTGTTACCCGATTTCGTCACAGAGTCTAATAATAAATTAAAACAGCCACGTTCACAAGGCCCTGTGGCGCAATGGATAACGCGTCTGACTACGGATCAGAAGATTCCAGGGGTCGAATTACCGCACCCGTGATCGAGCGATACGTCACTGAATTTTGTTGATTTTACATGCAAAACAATAACAAATTCAGTCACGTATTGCTCGATCACGGGTGCGGTAATTCGACCCCAGGTTCGACTCCTGGCAGGGTCGGCGCATAACTTTTTCTTTATCTTACCAGACTTTCATTTTGCTTAAGTACAATTACAACAAAATACTATAACGTACTAGAATAATGCATCTCATCGTTTTGACATTTAATAGTTTACTCTGTTCTGTTTCTGTTGTGATTTCTTTATCTGTGGTCTGTGGACAAAATTATTTTTCTTAAAAATTGAAATAAAGGACAATGACGGATGATATAAAAAAATATTTTAACAACATATTGCAAAAGTAGTTCATTATCATTTGATTTATTATTGTGCTTCATAAAACATTTCCATTTGCAGGGTCAATGGATTGTATCTAATTCTGATCACAGATCGAGATGGTGTACCATTGCTAAAAGTTAGTCAGGAAAGAAATGTCGATTTCGCCCTGATGCCCTCGTTCATACCGACATTCACTACTGCCAGTGACCAGGCTGGAAAACTAGGACTCGGAAGGAATAAAACTATAATATCAATGTACTCCAATTTCCAGGTAAATAGATATCAGGTGTTGTGTGATAACAGTGATGATGAGTTGTTTATTCGCAGGTTGTCCAGATGAACAAGTTGCCACTCATTTTAACATTTGTCGGAGCAGAGAACTGTAATACGGGGCACATTTTGTCGCTGGAAAAACAAATCGATACACATTTGGATGACATTAAGCTAGCTGTGACGGAACCTTAGGTGTTGTGTGCCATTGCAATCCAATACTTTTAGAATCAGGCTGATAATGTAAATATTTCAAAAAATAAATGTTGTTTATCTTAAATAGGATTATAGATAATTTTGCAGATTTAAGTATAACACATTTTGGAACCAGGCGCTATTTGAAACAATTTCATTTGGGTGCCTATCTGCAAAAGCAATTGTGCGATAAGATTGCCAGCTTCACAAAATCGAATCCATGAACATTACTTCTTGTTCTTGTTCATGGATGATGAATGACAAATTTATTTTGCATTTGAGTATGCGTCTATAAACACGTTCTGCCATGAAATTTGGTCTTACCATGGACTTCTGCACGATGAGCCTCAAATAAATTTCACACTTCGATCTGTGTGTATTTTGGATTTGAGAAATTATACTTGTTTAACTGAAAGAGGAAGTGCTGGTATTTACCTGTTCTAAACGATCTCGCTGTAATTAATTTCAAGATGCCAAAAACTCCAAACTAAAAACTATTTAAATAAAATTTGTCAACGCAATATACTTTCTATTTCTATGCTTTATTTTATTTTGATATTATTAACGTCCACTTAAACATGTGAAAAACAAACATGTCTACGTCTAAAAAATCGTAAAAAAATGAATTTGGCAAGCACAGCTTATTTTAAACGATTTTCAAAATAGCCTAAGGCCTTGTGTACGTGTTAAGAGTATATTATTGATATAACAAAAAGATGTACATAATACTTTCTGTTCCTATACGCCTATATTGAATGTAATTTGGTCTTTATTATGTAAATCTACTGTATGACCTGTCTTTTTTGTTTGTTTTTGTTTTGCTACAAAATCAATACCTTAAAAAAATGTATCATGTTCTTGGGAATACTTTTAATAGAAAAATATTTTGGTATGTTGTCGTTGGTATTGGAATTGTTATTGAACACAGATCGTCTGCGGTTTGCTGCTTCTTTACTTGAGTTTTTCCTTTAGCCAATCTTCGGTTAGCTCATCCAACTCTCTAATTTCATAGACTCGAGTCAAGTCTACTTCGCGCTGGAGAGCACTCTTTGTACAAGCGTACATCATTTGTAGTTCAATCTGCAAAGTTAGATCGTCGTTATAAACATGAAAAGATTAACAGAATTTGAATCTTACCTGACTGTCTCTTGGAGTGTAGAATATGAAGCACATTGGATATGAAATTCTTTGGTCATCATGAATCATTTTGTATGAGTAAATTACATATCGCGGCTGATGTCCTGGCAGAACATCTTGAAGTTCATCGACTGCGATATCGTCAATTAGTTCATCCAAAACAACAATTTGCTTTTCACGGTCAATTTTTACTATGGAAAGGGGGAAAATAACAAAAAGGAAATCGATTAGTTTGGCTTGTAAACAAACCGACTGTTTGTGGGGGGTAAACAAAAGAAGGCGAAGTTTAACAAAGGCAGACATATACAAACAATGTAGAATGGGTATTTTTTTTTCCTTACATATCAGTGCCGCGTTTGTGGTACTTTTTCTGAATCGAAACTTTTTTATTTCTTCACGAACCTCATCGGAGATATCGCAAATTTTGCCGTCACCCTAAAACAAAAATATTTTCCAAAGTAATTATTCATCGCTTTATCATTAGCAGAATCGACAAAACAAAAATGCAATTAGTCACTGCTTGACTGAAAGTTGATGTTTCTGGTAGGTTTTCATAGTTACCATTGTATTTGGTTATCGAGTCTTAGATGAATTTATTGCTGCTGATGTTTGAGTTGGCTTTTAATTTATTAAAAGCTTGAGAAAGGCTTTTTATTTTTATAAAAACACAACCGCGCAAAGAGTTCCTTTTCTCTTGTGTATGAGTTTGGGTTGGGAAGACGAAAACGACGAAAACTTCCTGTTCCTGTTCCTCTATGTCAATGACAAGTAACAGAATTTAAAAGTGTCAAGATGACGTGATTCGTAATCGGTTTTGTAGTAGATCTTTGTCCGAGTACTAGAAACCTAAACGAAGCAAATGAAACACAGTGGTGTCCGATGGTGGTTTTTGGATAATTAGCGTAAAAACATGAACAAAAAAATCTCCTTAATAACCTGAAATGTGTTTAATGGAGACTCAATTTAAGCCTCCTACCTACATTGAAAATGATTAACAACCAATTACAATCATTTATTTGAAAAGACTTACTATAGACGCATACGAAATTTTCCAGAAAAACAGAAAATGGCGAACTTCGACAAAAATGTATGGCTATGGATGTTTGCCATTGCCATTGTTTTCTACTTGAGGGGAGTTAATGAGAATGGACATCATCAATTGTTAACCAAAAGGAAAAATAGTTCATCAAACAGGAAAACATTTAGAAGGGTGAAAAAGCTATCGACATTACAAGTGGAACGAACATCTTCAAGTTAATTGAAATGTTAGGTTAGGTTAGGTTAGGTTGGGTAGGGTGTGAGTTCGTCGCAAGGACCAGGCACCATATTGGGCCCATCGCCAACCTTCACGGTCAAAAACCTAAAACAATTCTCCCAAGCACTTAATTTCCCTGCAGAACCTAAAGATGGTTTCACTTGTGTTTGCGAAACCAACTTCCTCCAAATTGGCGAAGAAGTACCTTCCAAGGTATTTTCTTCTCTTCCGAGCTGTAGCCTGACATTCGCAGAGAATGAGTAACATCCTCTGCGACATGTAAGTCCTCACAATACCTACATGCATCCGTATTTATTAAGCCTAATCTTCGGCATGATTTCTTAAAAGGCAATGCCCCAATAGTATTCCTATTGTCATTCGTAACTTTGATCTACTTAGATTTAACAATTCTATAGAGTTTTTTCTATCTAACTTTGGCCAGAGGGCCTTTGAGACCATATGCCCTTCTATATGTGACCATTTTACGTCTGCTGTTCCCGGTATTTTCAAAAATCAATCTTTTAGCCACGGCCAATGGTGGTCTTATGCCCTCGATTGTATCATTTTGTGGAAGTTTGGTTCCGTTTTTGGCCAGACCGTCGGCCCTTTCGATGCCCTCACAGTGTCCAGGCACCCAACACAATCTGACATGGTTCTGCAGGCATAATTCTCTGAGCATTGTGCGGCAGCTCCTAACTAGTTCAGGGGTTGAATTACCGCATCCGTGATCGAGTAATACGTGACTGAATTTGTTATTGTTTTGCATGTAAAATCAACAAAATTCAGTGACGTATTGCTCACTCTCGGGTGCGGTAATTTGACCCCAGATTTAATGACGTAAGACTCTAGCGCCTTTAGCGCAGCCTGACTGCCAATGAAGATGGCGATATTCTTGTTGGATATTGATCCCAGATTGAAATGTTAGGTCAAAAACAATTGAAGGGATTTGTTAAAACTTTAAACACATATAAACGGCACTCACTACACGAGTTTTGATGGGTGTTTGACATGTTGCCGTGAACTGTGAAGCCTCTAACACAATACGATTTAAGGTGGTGCGAAAAATCCACCTAAGAAGTCGGATTTGCCACCAATTTTTACACGTCTGCTGAGACAATTTGACAGAAATTCAGCCAATTGTCCTGCAATTTTCTCGCCAAATCAAGTTAAAATAAAACAAAAGGCATTTTGTTAAAAATTTATTTCGGCTATGCCGTGTCTATGACCGCAAAACAAAGCTCTAGCAATATATATCTGTAAATATTAACGTGCCAACTCATAAGCAAATTTAAAACGTGCTTTTAAATACAATCAAGTAAATAAACGCGGTTGAATTAATGTCCGGCACTTGTTGCAACTCCACTGACTGGTGGCTTTATACCCATCAATGTACATAATTCATTGCGAAGCGGACGAATCTCCAACAGCGGCATTCCCCAATCAGTCTCCGACAGTAAATTGTATATATCTTCCATGTTTTCCTCTGGAATGTCACAGCAGTCGCCATGGAGCGCTAATGCTTCGTACAGTTGTGTCGCGGTTGTCTTACGCACATGTACGTGTGAGAGCCCCAAAAATATTGTCATTTTTGAGAGAACTTTCTTACACAGCCGAGGCACCTGTATTAGCTGGCAGAATACATTGATACTCGAAACAAGTTTATAGAGTTTCTTGTGACCCTTGATTTCGGCGTTCACTAAACGAAATATATCATCAGCGAAGGAAGATTCTTCATCCATTAACACGGCGTTTATGGTACCTTAACAATACAAAAACAAGAAATAAAGAAAAACTTTCGAAATGACATAATATTTGCAATACCTGATGCTATCAATATATCCAAGAAATTCAACATTGGATGCGTGACCCGATCAATCTGATAGTGTTCCTCAAAATTCGAAACGATCTCTCTGCAGAGCCGAGGGATTTCATTCGGATGAGATCGCAGGAACTTAAACAAAGCCGCTGAAGAGTACTTGATCTAAAGCCAAAATAAACAGGAATATAAATGATTTCGCACCACATGAACATGACTTACCAGTGATTCTGTTAGCTGTCCAATACTTGCGCAAAGTCCGAGAAGGATTTTTTGTGAATAATCTGGCAGTTCTAGCAGTTCACAGAACATGGGGAATGTATGGTCAGCAAACAGCCAGAGAACTGTTGAAACATCTTTAGGGAAAATCTCTCTGAGCCGATTATGTTCGCTGATGTGTGGAATGGGTGGGTCGGCATTGACAATACTGCAGAATAGGCGGCCAGCCAGACCTCGAGTCCGATCGATTTTCTCCACCGCCTGTTGAATAAGACCTAGTAACACGCGTCGCACATGATGCGGCTTAAGAATCTCCTTGGGACAGGTTGTCACCAACTGATACAATGCTAAATGAAAAAATACAATAATAACTCTTGATCTTTGTTTTTTTCGAAAGGCAATACCATTCATTGCGGCTTCTCGAACCCATGCGCCAATGTCTCCCCGATTATCGACCGAATATTCCTCGAGTGCTTTCAAATAACATTCGAATATTTTCTCAAAATACTTGGGATTGGCCATGGATGCATCGGTCTCATTGGAAAATCCAATTGTCTGAACCACGTTTGAAAGCGCCCGAACACTTTCCCGGCGTGCCTCGCTCCATTTGAATGTGATAACATTTTCACAGTCTTCCTGTTGGGCGGCACGTGAAGGCAACGAATGCTTAATCAAACTATCAACTATTTTGTCAAGCTGAAGCAAAATCATAAAGTCCGGAAGAGCTCCGAGCGCGCACAGATAGCCCATACGAATCTGCTCTTCCAAGTCGTTATCAGATCCTTTAAGGTATGCAGCGACGATTTCTTCATTCTTGTCAATTCGCTGCGGTGTGTTGTAATATGCCCTGCACAATGCAGAGAGAGCAGACGTTGCCGCTTCGCGCGTGGGCCCGATAAGGCATTTGTCAATGATTTCTTGCCACGAGTCTGGAAATTGAAAAAAGAAGAATCATATGTGAAAGAGAGAGTATAACAACAAATAAAGTAAGTGTACCTAAGCATTTGGGGTTGGCACTGATATTAGCAGCACTGCAGTTCCTTATATACTCCACACAGCAATGTTTCATTATTTCCCCGCTCATTCCTGCAATAAAACCATTGATTTAAGATGTGATTCATGCATTCATGTGGACTCACCTCTAAATTGATCGCGTGCAAGGAACCTTCCAATCAATTCGTTACATTCAGTTACAGTTTGATTTGTGAGCAACGTTTGCTGCGACGAGCCCTCAACCAACTTCAGTGCGAGAACAATTTCACCGATCGAAATCACGGATCCATGTCTCATGTTAATATCAATCGAACTGGTTTTCGAAAACAACCTCGCAAGCACAACGTCAGCCATATACTTTGGAGCTCGAAATGTGAGCTTGTGCAACGCCTTGGAGGTCAATTCCCTAATCGAGGTGTCCCAATGGTTTACCTTCTTCTCGAGTAGGTGATCAATCAGCGGCTCTTGGTACTCCTCATACTGTGCAATATAGTCACTGACTATCAAGAACGAGTTCTGCTTCAACCCAACAGTGTAGAAATCAGTAGTCGTTGAGATTTCTATACCAAAGGGAAAGTTGCCAAGGCGACCGACACTCTCTTGAAATGCAGCAGAAGCTGCACGCCGGCAGTTGATTTCACGATCGAAGGAGGCCACCGTTAGCAAGCCAGCCGATATTTGATGAACAAAGGGCTGCAAGTCACTGGGATTGTATGCCCGAGCAAAAGCCCAACACATGTAGCAAGCCGCGTCTCGTATGTGCTGACCTACAGACATGTAACCCTTCATTTCGTCGTAGAACAGTGCCTGCAAAAGTAGTGGAACAAGTTCTTTCAAGCGATATGGTAAAAGAAGACCGCGCTTGGCTAGTTCAGCAAGGGCCAAGCACGCACCGTGCCAGGCTTCGTGAGACTCAAGTGGACTTAAAATGTCTACAACCGATCCGATAACTTCATCGGCTAGGGCACGCGAAAGTCGATTTGTAACGCGACCGATACCCTTGGCAGCACTCCAGCGGATGTCACTGCCCGCACTGCGTAAGCCTTGTAGGAGTTCTTCAATTACGTCTTCTACAAAATCGGGGACGACTATTTCTTCACCGTCATCCATATCGGCGTCGGCGTCTTCATTATTGGTGGCTTTCGATTCACTACCATCCGGTGCTTGCGACAGATTTACTGCCAATGATCGTAAACCTAAACAGAAAGAAAGCGGTTTATAAAGTGGACTGGAGATATGATACACTTACCTCTTTTGTATCTCCAGGCGGCTATTCTTGGCTTCAAGTAAACCAGGCCAATCCTCTGAACTATTTTTATGTAATACTTGTACTTTAAAAAGTCCGAGCTGGTCTTGTAGTTGCATGACAAAATCCACACCTGCAGTCTCTGGGCATAGGGCAGCAGGTCCTCGCGCTTTCCATGTTTAAGTATAGCAGCAACCGCTGCCAACTGACCAAACTTCACGTTTACTGTCTCAGCGTCGTTGTTCTTGATAACCCAGTCGAAATATTTTTCCAGGTATACAACTTTGATATCGGATCGAATGAAATATTTTGCAGAAAGATATGCAGTTATACTGGCACACGTGTCGTTAGTTTCCGAATACATTTTACAGATATCGAAGATCCTCTCCATCTTAGGCTTGGCATTGATGTGATTATTGCAATTTGTATCCCCTGCGGTGGCGTATGCATCCAAGCGTGACATATGGAAGGGATTCAGTACAAGAATAGACATCCACAGCAGGAGAATATAGCGAGTTTCCCAGTTTTCGAACTCTCGCGGCTCTTGACGTTCGAGCAAGTCCAATGCGAACTCCAGATCGGTTAGTTCATGCGGAAGGAATTTCACCAAGGCTTTGTATGTCCTTACCTTACATATTATGTACAGAAATTTAAAACATGCATGTACCAGATCGGTGTCGCTTGTTGGATCACGAATTTTGTTTAAAAGCTTTTGAAGCAAAACATCGAGATGTGGATCAAGAAGATGGGGTTGCTCCTGATACCTTGAAAGAGTTTCAGTGAAATGTTCATAGACCTTCTCGAAGCCTGGCGAATGACACGCCTTTATGGAATCGATCATCTGCAAGACTTCATCAAGTTCCACGAAAAGTTCGAGAGTGTTTGATGGACGGTCTTCATCATTTAATTCTTCACTTTGTGACATGCTGGATAGTATTGATTTTTGATGACCTTGTTAGAGAATTGCAGCACAAATTAATAAATATTTAGCAGCCGGTCCTCAACTTCCTTTGTTGATAAAAATTCGGTTCTGTGATGTCTAGTGTCTAGAAGTGGGCAGCTGTCATTTCATTTCATTTGTAGATTCGTTCTTGATTCGTTCCCATGAAAGTGCAGGTGGTCAATCACAATAGGAACTACAGCAAATATTGGATTAGTTTACAAGAAATGGTTAATAACATTTGTTGAACATACGCCGACAGATCTGTAAAATCCATATATAAAATAACCATCTGATTATAAACTGATCACCACAGAAAATACAAAGAAAACATTTATAATTCCGGTCCCAGCATATGCAAACCTAACCTAACTTTTAAATGTAGTTTTTGGTATTTTTTTTAAAAGAATCCGAGCTGGCTATATTCATATTAAGAAACCGAAAGCAGTAGTTTTCAAAGTGCCACAAACAACACAGAATACACTCAGTTGTGGAATTGAATAAAAGTAGCCTGTAGTCTTAAAAGTTTCCTTATTTAACAAACCAATGGACGGCTTGTTCATTAAAAACTACAGTACATTGAACATACCTATTTGGCACAAGAAACACAGGGCATCATTTATGGATGCTATTGTGAACTGATGCGTTTCCTTTCGTTTCCCCTGTCAAATTCGTTTTAAGCAAATTAAGGAATTGAAATATTCTCAACAATTCAGTTTTATTTGTAAAGTCCAAGAAAGTTTAACGAATATGGTTGTAACAAATGAAGTGGTAGTGCCAGAAGATGAACAAGCGCCCGGCCAAGTACTCGGTGACTTAATTGTTCAACTCGAGGACTATGTACCAACTGTCCCAGATGCAGTATCTGCTCGGTATCTAAATGCAGCTGGATTCGAAGCAACTGACCCGAGGATAATTCGATTGATGTCTGTCGCTGCACAGAAATTTATATCTGATATTGCCAACGACTCCTTACAGCATTGCAAGACTAGGACAAGCAACACTCAGCATTCTTCCGGGCACGGCTCATCAAAGGTAAACAAACAGCATTTCCATACATCTTCTTTATTAACTTTTACATAATTCGCACAGGGCCAGAAGCCGTCCAAGGATAGGAAGTACACTCTTGCTATGGAGGACTTGACTCCAGCTTTAGCTGATTATGGTATTACTGTACGGAAGCCACAGTATTTTGTATAAAATTGGCAAAATGCTGTTTAATTATATTTATTTGTTTTTGTATCCATTTCAAAACCGTTTCATTCCGCACTGAGACGCAAATAAACAAAAAGAGAAATGTCGACAATTGAAACAGTGAGTTGTCAATTTTTTCATTAAAGTGTTTGGGTTTGTGTGATAAAGTGTTTTTCTGCGAATTGCGGAAAATTTATTTGTTTCATGATGATAAGCGGCGACAATTTTGGTATATATCGTGGACAGGAAGAACGTGCACAGGGACAGATTTTAAGTGATTTTCTGCTTCAACTTGAAGATTATGTACCCACTGTGCCAGATGCAGTTACAGCCCATTACCTAAATTCTGCTGGTTTTGAGTCAACAGATCCACGTATTGTGCGTCTGATATCAGTGGCAGCGCAAAAATTTATATCAGATGTCGCAAATGACTCGCTACAGCATTGCAAAGTTCGCACCAACAATCAACAACCGACAAACCATGGATTGGCCAAGGTAGATGTCGGCTATTATTTTTATTGATTGAGACTTACCAATTTTATTCATTTTAGGGGCAGAAACCATTCAAGGATCGAAAATATACACTAACAATGGAGGATATGGTACCAGCGTTGGCTGACTATGGCATTACAGTTAGAAAACCAAATTATTTTGTTTGAAGTAACATTTTAACACTATTTTCTCGGAAATATATTGTTTTCAACTGTGCGAACTCCAAGCAATAGTTTTAGTATTAATTCATACATTTAATAGGACAGCATGTAAGTGGATCCTCTGTTTCTGCTCCTTGCTAACCTTACCAACAAATTTCCGTTCAAACAAATAAAAGAAAAGAAGAATAATGGTTGAGTTAGTGTGCTGAGCAATGATTGTCTTCAGAATTCCCAGGACACTAATTTGATTTAAATCAGGCAGTTGTTCGACCTCCAATCGCATCTTTCCTACCGATAAGTTGATGCAACGAATGACAAATTACGATACAACGTTTGACTACATACAAAGTATCGATGCTAGAACTTCTCATAATATTTTTTTAATTATTCAGATACCCGAGCTTTTTACTCTTACTGCCTGCGTTGCATTCATTTTCCAAATAATTAGAAAGCCGGCGTATGTTTAACACATTCAATTCCAATCTTGGCAGTACATAATTTCATTTCTCACACAGAGAAAAGAAAATTTTGAAGGGCGAATCGTTCGAATAATTGCCTCCTTAATTACATAGATGGAAGTTATTCCACGCACGGATTATAAGAAACAAAGGCTCTGCCCAAGTTATGTAGTAAAATCTTCTTAACGGCAGAGATTGAACTTAGAGTAGGTAGAAGTCTTCTCGGTAGATCTAAGTACCAACCAGTCCCACCGTCCGGTAGATTACTGCAGCGTTTTCCAGGCTAAGATCTACGTGGTTTAGAAAGCGGCTCAAAAAGTCTCAGCAATAGGAATTACAACCAAGCTTATGTCCTGCAATAAGCCATCACACAGTGAATAGTGTTGTGTTGGGTTCCTGGACATATTGATGCGGATGTGTAGGATATAATTTTTAGCTGATAGACAATAAGATGATACAACAACCAGAGACAATACTGGTACAATAATGGTTTGTCTCTGACAACATATATATTGATACTAAAAGGCATCTTTGGAAATGACTTCTTATACCTTATACGCCCTCTCTAAAAGTACAAATACAAAATATAATGCAATCTTCTTTGAATACAAAAAAAATACGGCCTCTTAAAAGAACTTTGACTTGGCTTCACCGAATATTTTTCGCCTGAAACTGACAGCCGAATGGCAATGCCCTTTATTTTTTGACATTTAGCACTTTTCACAAAACGACTACTGCAATTTTCTGCTGCATTCTACCTACACAAAACTACATTTTAAGAATTAATAACTTTTTCCATTCCACACAATAAAATAATACCATGACACTAGCAGAATTTTTTGGTTGCTCTCTCCTGGCATTCGGGCCTCCACTATCCATGTTTGTCTTTACCATCGCCCACGATCCAGTTCGCATTATAATACTCATAGCTGCTTCATTCTTTTGGTTGCTTTCTTTGCTGGTTTCGTCACTGCTATGGTTTGCAGTAGTTCCATTACGAGAGCACCTCGCCTTTGGAGTGACTTTTTCCATAATATTTCAGGTAATTCTCTCGGTAAATATATCTACCGGCTTGCATACAAAACTTTCCTTTCAGGAATGCTTCCGCTACGTCATCTACAAAATACTTCGTCGCACAGAAAGAGGCTTACAGGAAGTGGCTGATGATACCCGTGTCACCGACAACAAACACATCCTAGCGTATGTGTCAGGCCTTGGATTCGGAATAATAAGTGCTGCATTCGCACTTGTCAATGTTCTAGCCGATATGGTAGGGACACTTCAGAGTAGCCTTCAATCTTAACAAAGTCAGTGACGACTTTTTCTTTTAACAATTACAGGCTGGTCCAGCAACAATGGGACTGAAGAGTGGTTCACAGGCTTTCTTTTTAGTGTCCGCCGCGCAAGCACTGTCAATTATACTGCTGCACACATTTTGGAACATCATTTTCTTTAATGCCATGGACACGTCGAAGTACCTTCATGTTGCGTATGTGTTCGGCACTCATTTACTCACCTCGGGAATGACGTTCTTGAACAAGTCGGAAATGTATGCGACATCGCTGACTACAAACTTCTGTATAACTGTTGCAACCGGTTTATTGGCATTCGTTGTAGCTGGCGGGTCAGCCCTATCGTTTAAGAGATTCATCACATGCAGATAAACTTAAGATGACAGCCCAGCTTATTACATTTGATATTGAGTTATTCCCTAGGTTAGGCGATTAGATGTGATGTTGCAATTAAACTTTAAGATGCGCGCTAAATAAAAACAAACAATATTTCGTAGTTAAGAACGGCAGTTTTGTCTGCCCAGAAACCGATTGATTGTTTTTTAGGCATTTATCGACCCCTGATATCGATGGGACGTTTAAAAAGATGATGACGAACGAGTAGGATTACCAAATAAGACAAAGGACTACAATCTATATTTGGTTTGGTTTGGTTTAACTCGTTCCCCTTCTATGCTTGCCAGACAATTGTCAATTTTCCGCTCAATTGATGGGGGGACAACCCCAGAAAAACAACAAAATTTCTGTCGAAACAATTTGAACATTCCTATTTAAATTTACTGATCTTTATTAGTTAGTCTCGTAGTCCATTTTATGTATTTAAAGTCAAGAAAAACAGCATTTTCTTTGAAAAATCATAAAAATAAATCTCATCGGAACAATCTGGTGAATTCCTTAAGCGCTATCGTCACGGCTTTTGTAGTGTCCTCTCTGTAAGAAGAAGCTCAAATTAGTGACCTGCAATGTGAAGCGAGTGAAATGTCAAACTTACCTCAAGACAGTATTACTAAATTCATCTAGCTGCTGTTGCGTTGCTGTCACATAGCCGCCGCTGTTCTTTTTCGGCAGTGCATCTAGAGCTCGCTTTAGATATGCTTCCATATTTTCGCCCTCGACTGCCTTTAGCTCGGTCAAGACCTCGGCGACGTCTGGCAACATGTATGAGTGCAGGCAGAAGACCGATGCATGAATTAAATTCATTACCAGTGCTTCACCGTTTTGTTGAGCAATGCTCTTGACTAGTGGACGACATTCTGGATATCGGTATGTAGTGCGGCCCCATCGCAACAAATTGCAAAAGAACTTCATCACCGAAGAGTTGGCTTCCCGATGATCCAGGGTGCATGCCAGCAGTGCACATTGAAAGATGGGCGTTATTAGCAAACTCTGAAGGAACGGCACCGGACAGCATTCGATGAATCGCGAGCACAGTCTGAAGAAGTCTTCGACGGTGTCGGGGTTGTTTTTCAGACCGTTTTCCACCTGCAGCATGTTGAAGGTGGGCTCGATGAATGCCTTCAGCATTTCCAAAAGTCCGGCAATGCAATCCTCCGATTTGGCAAACTCATCGACCAGAACGCTGCCCAGGTAAAGGAAACAGCTGTGGTGATGCAGTACGTAGAGGCCAACCATTTGCTTTACAAGCGGTTCCACGAGTGGTGATGCACGTTTACCCACCATCCGGACACCGTAGCGAATCAGACGACATGTCCTCTCCATTATTCGCAAATCGCTTTGGTATTTCTCCATCACTCTTGAGATTAATGGCCAAGCGTCGGTGAATATCTGCAGCGTGGGATGCAC
Source organism: Cheilosia pagana (assembly GCA_936431705.1). Lineage (NCBI taxonomy): Eukaryota > Metazoa > Arthropoda > Insecta > Diptera > Syrphidae > Cheilosia > Cheilosia pagana. The sequence goes on along the minus strand of OW386170.1, from coordinate 49,284,761 downwards.
TTCATCGGCTTGAACGTCCGTAGTGGTATGCCTGATAATCGCACAAGCACGATCGATCCAGTACGCCGGATCAGTTCGTTCGCCTTTTGTCACAACTACGCTTCCGGTTTCGACTACCTGGGCCAGAGGATTCAGCTGGAAGGAGCAGACTTCTCTCAGTGCCGGGTCAAGTTGTTCACGCGGAAGCCGCGACAGAATCACCGAGATGCCCTTCAGCAGTCCAATTGCGAGCTCGTTGGATATTTCAAAGCTGTCGAGACTACGAGCGATTTCAATCAGACCCGAAAGATGGAAACTCATTTGCTGGCGGCAAGAGGTGCATATCGATGTAAGAGATATCGCAGCGGCAGCTGCCAATCCATTTTTCTGTTGTAAGCAGTACAGAAGAAAGTTAAGAACTGCCTGCAGCGACTCTGGGTGGTTCTCAATCCAATCGCAAAGCTCCCCCAAGAGCATAATTGAGGTGTAACGCACGGCGATGTGAGTGTTTTCCGGAAGGTTTAAGATCGCTTCCACTACTTTGGGTATGACTTCGTTTTCGTCTCTGTAAAGATAAACACGCAGTTGTTTAACTCATTCAAGTGGACAAACTAAGTATGACTTACGGTATGATGTTCTTGGCGACGTTTTGCATGATGAACAGAGCCGATTCAGTACTTTCCCATGTGGCTGCGGGGTTTTGCAATGCGATGAACATCTGCTTGAAGCAAGCGCCCGATCCAACAACGAATACTACGTCCTTTATAAGATCGGAAACTTTTCTTCGGAAGTCCTGAAAAGTCAAATGGTCTCTTTAATGTTTGCACAAATGTTTGTTTGTTTAGAAAGAAAACAATCATGCCACAAAAGGTGCAAGAATATAATAAAAACATGTACTCACATTAAAATTATCAGACTCATCGATAAGTCCATCGTGGTCGGCATCCATTTGCGCGTGTCGATACAAGGCTCCCAGTAGACGTTCGATGTGTGGCTTGAAATGAATCGTCAACGCGTCGTTGTTCCTCTGGTACAACTCCTCACTCAGGCGATACCATAAATTGAAGGTAATTTCAGCGACCTCATAGTCATAGTGGCCAACACAAAGCAAAACTAGATCAAGTCCCTTTACTGAATAGTGCGGCGTCTCCTCGTTCGACACCATGAGCAATAAGAATGACTCTGACATCACAGTAAAGATGCGACAGTAGTTTATAGTCTTTTCGGCTTCCTCATGCGCGATACTGTTGTGATAGGCATTCTCCAGCGCCAATACTCCGTTGAATATCTGAAGTTCGAGCGTCTGATCGACGTTGTAATGGTTGTTGTTACTCTCCAAGCAACCCAGCAGAGTGCAAAGGCAATCGGTGGCAGAGTCGTGCAATTTTCGCGTTGTGTCCGAAATGCTGAGTATATTAAAGACATGCTGAGCAATGGGGCTCTCAGGGAAGGTAGTCAATGGAATCGCGTGAATTCCTATCCACGACGTAAAACACCGGATGACTTTGTTCAGAATGAACTCGTTTTGCGTATACGTGGACAGGCAAATCACCAAAAAGTCATTCACAGTGCATGCACCTGCGTCTAGCTGCTTGTGGATTTCCTCGCGCCGATTGGCACCCAATCGCAGATAACGCGAATCGATTTCCTCCGGTATGAGTGTGAGTATTTCGATTAAGGGCCAAACTGTTTCCGGACGCTTCGATAGACTCTCGACTAGGGCCAAAATTGGATCTTTCCAAGATGCCATCAGCAATACCAGATCGGAGACGGCTAAACACAATTGTGTTACAATAATCGGATCAGTCTCAGATGTTATTTGACAGATGTGAGCTATTAATGAGTCCCGTAAGCTTTCGTGTGAGTTTGGGGGCAGCTCATTGAAGGAATTTTGTATTTTATTTCGCATCGTCTGTGCTGCAAAATAGCAAGAGTGTAGATCGCGCTTTTGCTGAAGAAGTTCGTCTGCTATCGTCCATGAGTATATCTAGAAAAAAAGGGAAATTTTACTGATTTGAATCCACAATCCACTTTGATTTTACTTACGGATTTCTGAAACTCCTCAAGCCATTTAGATGCTTTCTCCTTGTCCCTAGAATTTGGGTTATTAAAAAGAGTGTAGATTCCCTGATAGACTACATCTATTGATGGTGGCGATTCCATTTTTCACTGTAATTTTAAACTTTGAATTTTTTTTCGAAGATTTCTGTTTTTCCGCACCGAGAAAAATTAGACAACTCAACAAGACCGGAGGAAGTGTATTATTTCGACAATCGTGCACACGATCTGGAGTGTTTTAACTAGATTATTTTTAAGTCAACTAATTTAAAAGCTTTTCCACACAAGGATTAGAGGTTTCACGCATTTTTAATCACTAATAATTTATATAGAAAATTCTGTGTGTTCTCGTCGCGAAACTGGGATGTATGTATTTACAAGAATCTTGTCAGAACTGTCAAAGGTGTGTGATGCGCCGCTGTGCTGAATGCTGTTTTCTAAATTAAAAAGAACCGTTTAGCAGCTAGATGGAGCTGCTAATAATAACAGGTATGTTATATAAATGAGATTGAGAACAATTTTTGTTTAAGTGATTTAAAATATTTATAAGGGTTTATATATAAAATCGTTTATTTTTAAATGAATTGAATAAAAAAACGTTAAAAAAAAATGTATTTAACTTGTCGCGTAACTGTTATGATTCTTGTAAGTCGTTAGAACTGTCGAAAGTGTATGATGAGCAGCTGTGCTTGGGTTGACTTTATAAATGATATGTTTGTAAAATTAATTACCTAGTTCCGCTTAGCTGTTATATGGCGGTGCTAATGACAACAGGGATGTTATATAATTAAAATTGAGCTTAATGAGTTTTGTTTATTTATATATAAAGTGAATTTAAAAGTGAATTAACAAATTTATGAGTGTTTTATTATAAACACTTTTTTTTAATTGAAATGAAAAAGAAATTGTTAAAAAATTTAATTTCACTCGTTGAGATACTGGGATGTTTGTATTTACAAGTAATTTGTCAGAATTGTCGAAAGTGCGTGAGACACCAGCTGTGCTGAATGCTGTTTGTAAAATTAATTAATTCCTCTTAAAGGTTATATATTGAGCTGCTAATGACAACAGGGATGTGAATTCATTAAAATTGAGTGCAATGATGTTTTTATCAAAAATATAGTTTGATATGTACGTATTTGATATGAAAATTTAAAATGTTTATTAGTGGAATTGCAATGAATCATTTTTGTTATTTTGCTTGCTTTTTCACCACCGGTATTTATTACCTCGACCGAAAATTCTGGAAAAAATCCCCGCTTAACGAAAGTTTTCAATTCTTTCTCTCATTACCATGACTTACCCTGATTTATTATATTTAAATTAGAATAAAAAAATAAAACTCATGAAATTGTATTCGATATTAAACGTTTCAACCTGTAAAATGGTTCAATCAAAAAAAGTAACGAATATCGAACTTCCTACATTTGCACATCACCATCGATAAGCTAGTTTGGATTTGTACGAATAGGTAACGAAACCAAAACCTATTTACCGTATACCGTTTACTTCTCCATGTTTCTCTTTTGTTCAAATCAAAACAAAATTGCGTTTTGCTGTAAAATGTTTATTATTTACTGTTTTTTAAAATAAACAAATATGAAGTTAATGGTAAGTCTATTTGACAACTATATCTAATAGCTATGACTATATAATATCAATAATTAGCAGCGAGTGACCTTTAAAATAATTAAATGTTCTCCAGGAATCCTACGCTCCTTGAATTGCACCGCCAAGAAATTGCTTTTTTCCAATTTACTTATTATATCCTTTGGGTTATTCTCCTTTAGTACTAGCAAGTAAAGAACACCATCCGGGGAAAGAATACTGTTTAGTTTTTCAATTAGAGCATCAATTACACGCCTTCCATCTACACCACCAGCCCATGAGTAAATTAAATTTTTGTCAGTCACGTTGGATTGAAAATTTGCCTCTGTATGTCTCAACTCTTCATCTGTTGTCACGACATATGGTGGATTAAATAACAACACATCGATAAGGTGCGGCTTAACATTGTCTAATAGATTTGTTTGAATTGGATCCACAGTGGTTCCATTCCGCAAAGACGTCCTTTTCGTTATCTTACAAGCCAGCGGGTTGATATCCGTTGATATGCAAATTGCATTAGGCAATCTTTTGGATAAAGCTGTTATGATGACGCCACATCCAGATCCAATTTCCAAACATAATCTCGGCTGCAACTTATCCAAGTATTCCAAATCATCTTCGAGTGCATCCAGAAGTAAGAACGTGTCTTCAGCTGGTTCATAGACTTTTTCATAATCTTGCCGTGTTATATGGTCATAATGTGGTGTCTCCATGATAATAAAGAAATGAGTCGTTTACTAAAATTGCTGCTATATATTTGATGAAAGTGCTGACTCAAGCAGTGCTTGCCTCCTCTGTTGTTCCTTATCGATGAGCTTATGCAGTGAGGTAAGTCTTTCCTGACTAGTTGTGAGAATGTTCGCAATCACTGTCACCTTGTGCTTGACGTTGATTAGTTCCTTAACTTTATCGGAGAATTCTGGGATTTGTCCTTGGGCCTTTTCGATTTCCTGCAGCTGTTCAGTAAGGGAATCCAATTGAACTTTTAGCTCTGCCTGGGCTGCCCTTGTTGCTGTTATTCGTTCGTCTAGTCGATCTACGGATGGTTTGAATAAATTTATAATACCCTCAGCTAGAATATCCCGAGTCGGATTGTTGCAGAAGTTTTCCGTGTTTTCGTCGAGAGAGGTTACTGTGCTGTCTGAGTCTTTGTCCATTGCAAGGAAAAATGTAAGTTCCTCTCAAGGAAATTCAATACAATTTTATCCGCACTACTTTAGTTATCGAATGACAGGTGTCAGACAGTTGTTTTGTTTTTTTTGACGCTTATTTTGTGGAGCGTGTTCGCATAGTCGTAGGTTATCGCATCACAAAATAATCATACATAACCCCTTAGCTTTTTTTTATGAGTTCATGATTTGCGATGACTTCGACTGACGGCCAATGGGCCAAGGTCTGCGATATAACGCCCTTGAGCACACGTAAAACTTTAAACGTGTTAAAAACCAACATTCTATAGGTAATAGCAATTCTCGAATCTTACAAAATTCATGGGAAATTTGCTGTAACGAATAAGCCAAAAGTTTAGAGGCGTCCTGACAATAAAAAATACTTGTAGAAAAGAGCTGCATGCATACATATGTTATTTTTACATCCCGATTTTGACGTGAGAATCCCGCTTCTTACTCAAAAGTGGAAAAGTGTATCAGCATTTTCCTGGGCTCTAATCGCGTAAGACGACGATCGTCTGACGACGTCGTTTCGACGATTGTATTGCTTCGTGTAACACTAAAATAGTTGGATCGTCTGGACGACGTCGTTTTGGACGATTGAACTATGCTTCGTATAACTCATCCAACTGTCAAATTCAACGACTGAACGATTGCGATTGAACGATTGCTATTTTGCAATCGTTTGATCGTTTTTGGTGCATTTTCTCAATTTGATTCGGGCTGAGAGAAATATTAACAAATATTTAAAGGAAACATACACTTATGTTCTCTTTGGAGGGGACTCAATTTTATCGCAGTGGTAAAAAATGCATTTTTTTGCAACAAAAAAAATTGTGATAGGTACAACGGACACATCTTTTTTAGAATTTCAAATGCATTTTGTTTTATAATGGCATACAGTAATGCAATCAGAAACCAAATGCAGTTATAAAATTGCATTCATTGAATCCTTTTTACAACTCAAATATTAACAAAAAAAATTCTCACGATAATTGATTTCCGTAAACATCCTTTCACACTTTTGCATGTTGTTGCAATTTTTTCCTCTAGTTCATTGACAGTTCACCATCAAGGTTGAAGAATTGGGTCCATTTCACCCCATTCTTCAACCCAGTTTACAACGGAAAAAAATTTCCATACATTTTCTGCTGTCAGAGTGTGTTTACAGTAGTCTTCAAACTGTTCAAAATGGGAACGATGAACGATTCGATTGAACGATGCTACGAAGATGTTACGCGAAGCAAACTTAAAACGACGTCGTTCAGTTTGATCGTTTTGACGATGATCGTTTCATGAATTACGCGATGAGAGCCCTGAATTACACTTACGGAGTTTTATCCCTTTTAAATAAAATGACAGTAGGTACCTATAATTTGACACATGGAAAGAAAAAAAACGGGTGTTTCGGCCTTTATTTAAATGACTTGCAAACCCACTTTTGGAGGTGCAGGAAAGATGAATTTTCCTCAATTATGACCAGAGATGTCATAGAAGCTTCGCGTGATAATAAAAAATAACGTAAGCGAGGCCAAGGGTGACTCCTTTTATATACCTACATAATACGCAGTACAAATTTAAGCTATGTTTAATGCGTTATGTACAAAATTGCGTTTATTGCTTAATGAATATAAATTAAATGAATAGCGAGTGCACACAGTAGAATGTCGCAACTTTGGAGGTAGTTAGGTACATCGGTAACATTTACTCTGTTCAAAAATCTCTAGAGATATAGGTACCTACCTATTTGAAATTGAAACATCTACTAGCTACATATATCTACATAATAATACAAAATAAGAGGAACGCCTAAATACAACTCAAAATCAATCCAATTTTCGCCAACCATTAACCAATCGCTTGATAAATACACAGGTAAAAATATCTATCTTCGAGGACTTTTGAAGGACACGCATTTTCCAAAAAAAAAAAGGCATACATTTCCTTAAATGACTATTTATCTACCAAAAATAGTCTGACTTCTTTTCAATAACTCTCTGTATACCTACGTCATGAAAACAGGGTGAGAGCAACATTACATTAGGTCAGAGGGATGAAAACATAAGGCATTATATCACAAACGGTTCAATTGTCCCTTGTCGGATATTGGATGGCTTACATGTAGGTAGGTATACTGCTTCTAGCATTCCCTCCCATGCGCACAAATCCATGTAATGCCCATATCCTTGTATGAAAAAGAGTACAGTCTCGGAATATTTTCCTTGAATCGAATTCTAGGAACACGATGCATCATTCGGCATGCGGCATGCCTATGGCGGACGAGGGTGTGTTTCGCTTTCGCATATTTCTACCCTCAGTCGGCGTATAAATCCACACTCTACAGCCACACTGTTATGGAATACTATAATACTACATGTAGAGTAAAAATGTTTTTGTTTGCCTGTGCTGCAAACAATTGAATTTTTGTCTGTTTTTCTCGGTTGTACTCAGCTCTCTTATATCGATTATAAAAAAGATGGGAGAGGAGATTGTATACCTATATATTATGCGACATGCGTTACGTGTTACGTCTCCACTCTTGAACATCTATACAGAAAAAGAGGCGGTCAAAAATCTAGAACAGTAGTAGGATAATTGTGTATTGATTCGATTCTAAGGCACGTCACCTTTTTTGATAAGCGGAAAAGGTACAGCGGGTTAAATATAATAGTTAAATTCAAATGTGTTTACAGCGTCTACATTTTTCACACGGAAGGTATAATTGAGCAATTTTTTTGTTTATTTGCAATATTAAATCATAAAGATATTGTTTCGGCTAATTTAATTAAAGTTAGTCATCAGTCATCACCAACGTGACTGGGTTTGCATATTGAACATTTTCGGAAGTGATGATTTGACAAGAAGAACATAAATGTTCTAACTAAACCTGAACTGTGCTTCTAATGGCGAGGAAGTAATTTAACATAATTCTGTTTTTTTTAAATAAATCATACGCCATGTTTGTTTGAAAAATATGCCGAATTTAGGGAGTCATTTTTAGCACTGACCGGTATCCTACCCCAAAAGAATTCACCTCAAATAGTATCAAAACTCTTACTGGTTAAATGCACCTAATCGATTTATTATAACCTGACATACAAAAAATATTTACCTATCTTTTTATTTTCGTTAACGATTGTCCCACAACCAACTTTACATCAGTTGCAATAATTTACTACGAAGTTTTTATGCCTCTCTGTCCTGCATCTCTATATAATACTTTCTTACTTATGTCTTATGTGCTGCGTGATGCTTCTTCAGAGTCCCTGGTTCAACACGGAACAAGCCACTCAGATTCATATTTAAAATTCTTGCTCGAAAAATGAATGAATAACAAATGTCTCCCCCTGGTGCACTCTCCAATGTTTAGATTTATTTATTTTTCTTCGGTTGAAAACCTAGAAATTCAAACACATTTTATTTTTAATTTTTGCTGTTAAAAAACACAAATTTTCTTGTTTTTTTTTATGTAATTTATCGTTCTTAGGTTTTATTTACACAATGATATTTAATTACAAAATAATATAAATATTTAAAGGTTAACATTAGGTTTGTTTATTTTTAAATATATTAATTTTTGTGTTTAAATAGATTCATGGTACAAAGTTTATTGCTCTTGATTGGTATTCATCGTTTCTAATGATGAAAACATGTATTGCGTTTATTTTATGTTCTCAATAAATTTCCTTGGATAGACAAAGAACAAGTTTTAGTTCTCTTTTGGCAAACCAATGATTTGATTTATTATTCAATTTGTCAAATTAGAAATTAAACTAGTAAGTATTTGGTTACAGTTCAGTCAGAGAAAAAACCTTCGCGTTTTTCTTAATAACAGTTTTGTTTTTATTCTTTCAACAATTTACATTTTTTTGTTTGTATAATTTGTACATTATTAATCGTTATTATTTACGCTATTTTTTTAATGTAAACTAAATACGGGTGTAATGAACTTTTTCAATATTTAAATTGTAAACTTAATTCTAGCTTTTAATAACTACGTCTAGTATCTACATTTATGTTACGTCTTAGACTGTTGACCGCTTTTCGCGCAATTCGATACAGCAGCCAAACGTCTAAGTAAAACTAATACTGAAGCGAACAATACGAATAATTTTGTTTATTTTTTGAATTTGTATTTGTTTGCACGATAGTCAATTAACGTTTATTAATTATTAATTTTTTTTTGTAAATAAAGAGGAAGAGAAAAATCAAAGAACGAAACATACGATAAATAAAAATTTATCTAGATTCCAGAAGAAAGCTTCAGAGCAATGTCTCCATTCTTTAGTCCGCACACACAACACAGTCTACGAGTGAATTGTCGTCGTAAATATAGAGTAACAATATATATTTGAGTGTAGCCCAAAATGCCAGTTTTCTGTATACTGTTATAGTACATAATATGTATAATCAGAACTGGCTTTCTGAACGACCGTAGCGCAATTCGAACTTCTTCAATTCGACATCAAACTTAACACTTACCTAGGTCCGTTGAACTTTGTTTCAATTTATTTCAAATGTTCGTTCTTTGCTAGATTTAAGAAAACTGCAGTTATCGAAAATATACAAAAAAAAGCTCAACGAAAAAGAACGCAATCTGTGGCAGCATAAGAGATTTGTACGTAAAAAATTCAACACACCAATGCACGGGCGAACACAAACGATTTTCCCCAAAAAAGTTTCGCGTAACTTTTTTTCTTTTGTTAAAATCTATTAGAGTGGATTTTGTTTTTAAAATGTATTTTTATTTTTTCTCAAATACTTTTTTTTTCTGTTTCATTTGTTGTAACTGCTATTTGTTTCTATTTTTAACGTTTTTTCAATTTTTTTGTTATCTTTTTCAATATATTAAAACTTAAATATTAAAGGAAAAAATCTTGCATCGTGAGTTTGTTTTTTTTTTCTTATTTCTGTTTTAAATAAAAAAAATACATAATAAAAAAAAATAAAATAAGAAATTAAAAATTATTTCTTATCATTAATATATATATATTTTTTTTGTTTTTTTTTTATTTATTTTTATCTTTGACTACATTATTATTACGCTTGATCGTCGGAGCCTGAGACATCATTATCTTCGTCATCTGAAAGCGAAATTTTATAAAAAGCATTTTTTAGTTAAGTTTCTAGTTGTTGTTTTTTTTCTTTGCTAAAAAATAAGCAGGAGAAGAAGTAAAGCAGTAAAATGAAATTCAAATATTTTAACTACTTAAAATTATATTACTTATAACTAGATATAGCTAAGTCGAATTCGTTTTAATATCAATGTAGGTTAGATTGTCTTACGCACAAGGCTAACTTGCAAAACTGATCTTGCAAGCATTATTCCAGATTTCCTGCCATTCGATTGAGAACTAAAATAAAGCATTATTCCTAAGGGTGCATTTTCTTGAAGGAATTGCAACTAGTTGAATTTGGGTTTATTTAAAGCGTTTCTTCTGCAGAATCGATGTGAAATTGCAATTTTACTTATTTAAAATACAATTAAAACAAAACCCTGCTTTCGAGGCTGATAGAACTCGTGACTAAACATTTTTCAAGCACTAATTGTGAAAAAGTTAGATTGTGGTATTTTATGACTGGCGCCCAATGAAAGATTTTTTTTTACAATTACTTTTCTGATTTTTAACATATTTATAACATATCTAACTCATTTGATTAAAGTTTTATTTTTCCTCTGAATTTTTAAAATATAACTCATTTGATTTAAGTTTTATTTTTCGTTTTTGTTTTTTCATAATTGGCGCCCAATCACACGAAATGTCACTCTGTCAAAAAAAGTTCAATCAACAGAACTGAGTATGTTGTATCGAAAAGCTGCATATTAAATATTTATATCTACATATTACACACATTAAGCTGGGTGCAGCTCAGCGCATGTCACCGAGCTTGCTACGCCACTCTAAGAGAGCGCTTAAATGTCAAAACATTACTACTTGCATTACCCCTAAAATGGGAGACCCGATTCCGACTTAGCTTTTTTCATATTAGGAATTTTTCAAATTTTATTACTTCGTTTACCTTCTTCGCCGTCATACGGGAGATCATATTCGTCGCTTTCAATGTCACTGTCAATTTCTTCAATGATCTCCTCCTCTTCAATTACTTCTTCATCTTCGGAGCAGTCGCTTGCGTTGGCAGAACTGTCCTTTTTGGCTTTCTTTGACGCCGCTGATTTCTCCTGAAAACATAAAGAACACCAATAATGTTAGATACCATGCCTGACGTTTGTTTCTATGTATATTAACTTAAAACTACGGCTGATATGGTAACCATTGCCTTTTGGAGGATGACAACCCATGGAATTAATGACTTTTGAAATCACCAGACCTATCAAATACAAATTCTCATTACGCCATACCTCTTGCAATAGGTAGAGGCGGGGAACAAATCCATACATCAGGTACTACATGTGACGTGCGCGTCAACCTTTTTTTGTTGTGCGCCGACGACCGCTGGACAGTTCATTGCAGCTGTCATCGTCAGCATCTGCCCCGTGTGTGCGCTGCTCTTTTTATAATGCATTGTGTGTGCGGTGCGCGTTCCCTTTCCCGGCCGTATAGAGTTATCCACGCTCCTCTCATTGGTTAAATAATAGAAAGAGTCGGCTAGTTTGTGGAGGGAGGGTAAAACAAATATGTGTATTCACTGCACAGTTTACACGGAGGGTATCCCACCTTTTAATCATTTCCACATAGCCACACTGGTGTTCACCCTCATTCAGAATTTCCGTTGAAAAGACTTGTAGTCACGGAAATGAAGGAAAAGCAATAAAACGGCGCGGAGTAGAGGGAATGAAAACACATTTTCACTACAGTAACCTCGGCAGCGCACGCTTCTGCTTTACGAGTTTTATGGGAAACATTCATATTTGTTCGTGCATGTGTTTTCCATTTTATGGCACAGGGACTCACCACGCCACTCACACTCAATTCAAAGCAAAGCAACTTGGGTACAGTTTCGGCTTGTTATCGTTTTTTTCTTTTTACATTGGCTTGACAGATGTCAAAGTTAATACGCGCTTGGCACGATAATGTGTACAGTAGGAGCAGACGAGTTTTGTTTTAATACAATAACCACCTTGATCAAGGGCACGAAATTGACATTTATCATTTATTACGCGTGATGTGGCGGCACAGTCACTTGAGCGTTGGTTGGCGTGGCTTTTCTGTTCGTCAAATTTTGCGGTAGAACTGTACCTGATAATTATTATAATGTGTATTCAATGTGTAATCGCATTTGAAATATTTTTCAAAGAATTGGTTATTTCTTGTATTGTGTGCAGCACTGTACATAGACAAGGTGTATTTATAACAGTTTATGACACACATGCGTACAAAAGAAAGAGGCCAACGTATTTGGGAGGAAAAGAGAAATCCACTCGCTAACGACGAAAGAGCGAGAAGAAAATGAGCAATCTCACTGAGCGTGAGTAGTGTTTTCTTGTTCTCATTTTATTTACCTTTACATTATTCTTGAAAAATGGCGAAACTTGTAAATATGCACGAGGTAGGTGTTTTTAAGGTCGCAATGTAACCTAAAAAAACGCGGTTTAATAAAAAGTTTTAGTAAACGTCACGCGTTGTTGCTAAGTCAAGTTTTTAATAATAATAAATAGATATTATTTTCTATTTTGATAGTTGTGCGTCCTCGACTGATAACGGTCTTTGAAAATTAAAATCTTGGGAAATTTATTGCATATGTGTGTGTGATCGTATACCGGCCGGCGGCGGTTCACTGTAGACACATGCACACATACCTTGATTGAGGGAGGCAAAAGAAGAGAGAACGCTTTTGAAAAAGGTTCCCCTTCTTGTGGAATGCGTGCGTGCTCGCACTGTTTGAATGCAGTTGGCGGCAACGCCGATTTAATATTATTGAATGGGATTTGAGCAAACACATAGGTATGTAAATAAATACTACGATCACGATGACAACGACAGGTACTTTTGATTCTCGCTCTCTCTCACTTCGTCTCTTTCTCTGTCTATTGCCTCTTGAGCTGTCATTAACATGACAAGTTGTAAAGTGTAGTCAAGTGTAGGGTAGAGAAGCAAAAGAAGGGAGTCAAATGGTGGGCAATGGGCAAAGTGATATGGAGAACGCAGATGTGTTTGTGTTGTGTTTGCCTGAGAGAGGAGGCTAGGCAACTTAGCGTCGCCGTTTTGGATCGCTTTCGGTTCTTATAATTCTCTGTGTACAGCAGGCATTAACTCTAAAAAACATACAGAAATAGAATATATGTAATTGGAAATAACACACGAAAAAGAGTGGGAAAATGCCGTGTGCGGTTGAATTCGTGCCGACATCAAAACAAAATTGTTTGGGAAAAAACGCCGAGACGCGACGCCGGGGTAGCGTCATTTCTTGTTCCCTCTCAAGTGTGTGTGTTATTTTTATAAATTGCACAAGAGAAATGAGGCAAAAAAAAAAACGTAATAAATAGCAGTTTAATTATCTGCTCTATGCACCGACATCTAATTGATTGTTCTCACTTCGAGAGATTACGTGAATTATTGGAGCAGCCATATATTCAGTAGTCGGAGCTGGGGAAACTGAATGTATTAATGCGTTAAACACGCTCAAGACACACAGTATTGTGTTGTTCACCTCTTGCTACTTGTATTGATTGTTGTTATCGTTATATATTTGTATCAGAGGAGCCCCCGCTCTATGAACGGAGTATGTCACAATCGCCTCCAACTCGAATACAGCTTTTGATAAAAATTTATGTGTGCAGTTGAGTATCTGCTATCTGGTAGACTTTTGGTGTAGAGTGACACAACCTAGAAATGTGTGTCCGTAGCTTACAAATGCGCGCGCTTGGCGTAGTTTTTTTTTCTTTCTTTCCGTTTAGGAGACCAATTTCTCATTAGTGAGGGATTTTTAAGAACCAACATTATAAAACATATTTCTACATCAGGCGGGGGTGTCCTTTTGGACTGTAGTCAGTATCTATCGTCCTACATGTGGCCTTTTGATATAATAATCGGTATCGGTACACACGTTATAACAGAAATATATCGGATACATAGAGAGGAGGTAAAGCGGCTGCCCTTTCTCGTTCGTTGTAAAATTACCCGTTTCTTATAAAAATAGATATAAATTAATTCCGGCGTGGTGAACGTTCATTCGTCATTTGCCACCGGATTACTCACAGCCGACAGTCTTACTAGCTTTTCACCCGACTGGTCTATCTGTGTTGAAATTTAAAAATGTATCTACTTACATCTGCAGGCCGTTTTGTTCCTTTGACCTGGTCTTTTATGACTGCTGGTTTTGTAGTACCATTATCTGAGGCTGCTGTTTCTTCGGGTGCTGATTTTGTTATTTGTTTGTCCTCTTTGACAGATTCGGCGGCAACCTTTTCAACCGCTACCTCTCCATTATTTTCTGTTGCTGCTGAACTCATTTTGATTTTTTTTTTTGTGTTTTGGTTATTATTTATAAATAAATACAGTTAAATTACTACTACACACACTACGACTTCAAATTGAAACTATTTGGCTAGAGATAGATTTTATTTTTCTTATAACACTTGTGTTATTTTAAATGTAATCTTTTTTATTATTATACTTTTACTAGTATGCTAGCCTTTTACCGATGTTCACCCGCTGAATGCTCGAAATCGACTGAAGGCGTCTTCTAGAGTGTGAAATACATTTTGAAGGGAGCGCGCCATTTGAGATTTCATGCCAGTAAATGAATAAAATTTGTAAATTATTTTTTGCGCCGTTAATTTAATTCAAAAGCAAAACATTGCAATACTATTCGAAAGAGAAATTTCTAAGGATTTTTTTGGTATTTTTATTTTAAATATTTGAACAAAATTGCTTAGCGAATTGACCATCCAAGAGGGTTTCATGAGTATTTTCATAGTAAAAGTGCTTGGGTGTCATGAGTATGGCGTGCAACCCTGTAATAGCAGTGTTTGGCGGTAAATTTGAAAATGTTTTTTTACGGATGAGATATTCAAACAAACAATAGTATTTTCCTTATAGAAGTTAAGTTTTGTGAGTGCAAAAATTGATTAACTTTAGATGATTGGCCACGGCCAGTATATGACATCGGGTTTGTGTCTAACTAATGCCAGTTTTAGAATGAACATTACTGACGTCATTATATGTTACAGTTAATTGCAGCTATTTAGCATCAGTAATAATTGCATATTTATAGGTCATATTTTGAATTCAGCATACCAACAATCCAACATACAGTGCATATCTGTTGTGTTTGTTGGCGGTTTAGTATGCAAGGATTTAACGAGGCCCACCGATTCACCCCAATCTCTAAGCAGTCATAAGAGCAAAGTTTTTCTGTGCGGTTTTTCATACTCAGTACACGAGCCAATATGTGTGCATTGTGTGTGCGCTATCGCAATAAATCTACCCTCTTGCGCTTGGGTTGTTATCAACAACACTTTTACTTTTGAAAGACGATTTAGTGAGTCTTCATCGAGTGGTGTGCGATTCGATGGCAATCAATACGGTTTTTGTGTATTCTCAATTCGAATTTGAATTTCGTAACTAGATTGTGTTTGCCTTTGTAATACATATATAAACTAGAATATATTTTAATTGTTGGTGTAACAGATTGGCTTGTTTTATTCATCCTTTTTTTTTTGTTTTCAGCTTTTCTTGGTGTGTGGTCAAACTGAAAAGCATTTTCCTCGAAAGACTCATGGAGGGTGGGTAGATTGTTGTCATAAAAAGCCCACCGCCTGAACGACCATGCATTGAGAGAATAACGCCTTTGTATCGCATTGTATTTATCAATAAAAGGACATGCCTTCTGAAATGAACTGAAAGGATTTGTGTCTTGGTATGTACATTCCGTTTACACTTTGTATCTGGTGCGTGGTTGGCAGTTTATGGTTAATTTGGAGGTAAGCTTTTGTCGAGCGTCGATGGAGTTTTGTTCTGATTAGGTATCTAGTCCTTTAGCTTTTTCTTAATTGAAAATGTGAATAAGCTATCGAACTATGAATAGGTATGTATGTTCTACAAATAACCATCTCAAAGGACTGAAAGTATGTAAATCAGCGTGCGTATGAATGACGGAACTTTTATTAGGATTAGAAAAATTGTTTTATTGTGTGTGGGGACATTTAAATTTACCCTATTCGGTAAGAGCGCCAATTAGTTGCGATTGGTGCATTTCTCAATTTTGAAACCAACCGTGTGTAGATAATGTGTGTAAATATTGCGCGAATTTAGGGATGGGTATAGGTCACACACAAGGTACAACATAAAGGTAATATACTCGCAATAATTTTGTTATCCTTCTGCGCATCTGTCAAAATGTTGCAATATGGCGGCCAATTGTGACTAAAAACATTGTTTACAATTAATTTTCTCAGTTCTACCTATTTCCCTATTCGTTTAGCTAAGTATATAAATTTTGTGTTGTGTAAACACTTGAAAAAATAATATATATAATGGGGAAATTAATCTCCATCCTTTCCCAAAAACAAATACCTAAAATGTGCATCCAGTGGGTTTTTTTTGTGTCAAAGAAAAGAAATAATGAAAGTGAAAACTGCTCGAGTTTGTTCAAAACATTTTAAGGAAAGTATGTTCCTCTTAATTCTTTATATGAAAAATATGAACCTGAAAGTCTATGGTACTAATAAAGCAGACAGTCACAGTAATCCGCCATTTTTGCTTGTTTATGCAATAGAAACAAATAATATCTATAGGTACGTATAATACTTTCAATAAATCAATCTAATATTTCTTTGTTTCGGTTAGTATCACCATTTAATCCTAATGTATAAGTTTAAACGGTTAAAACGCGGTTCCTGTTTAAAAAAAAAAACCTATGAAAAGGGACCGTTCTACTGAAACTTGTCGATGTCCACGAACAAAAGACAAAGAAATGGAAAACCCTCTGAAGAAGACTGAAAGTACTTGAATAATGCTAACTTGTTTAATTTTAAACAGAAACATGGTACCTACCTAAGTAATTTAGTTAATTTTAAAAGAAACCTACGGAAATTGGCTTCAAAATCATAAAGCGAAGAGATCCGAGAAGATTGATAATGAAAATATTTTCTTTTGAAATATGTACCTAAAAAAAAGATAGTTGCCGCAACAGGTCCGTGGAACCCTAGGCCTATTTTCGTACACCATTCGTTTCATTTTTTGAACAAGTGGAAGGGATCTACCATTTTGTGCCGAGTCTAAACGGGTAATTGAGAAACTCTTTGATGACAGTGATACTCTCGGATGTTTGTCAGACGTTCGCGAGAGGTGGCGCAGTGGAAAAAGCCTTAAGATGTAATTTTTCCAGAGATCGAACCTGGAAACTAGGAAAAAATGTTATTTTTACTGACGAAGTAAACAATGGGTCAAAACTATCAGTAGATTACCCAAAAAGAGAAGAAGATGTCGAGTGCTTTAGTTAAAAGAAAAGTGGATTGGAAATAATGATATACCTATTAAAAAGATTAAGGACTTCGAGTTCGATAGCACCCAATATTGAAGAGATACATTCAGATACGGTACAGCAGTTGAAATCTGTGAGATTTGTAAAGTAAAGTCTGGTAATACAAGCCTGTCGGTTAATGCGCAAGTCAATAAAAATTCAAGTTTCCATGTTTGATTTGGCCTGGTAAGTAATGGACCACCCTGCGCTCGTTTAGAAATCTTGGAAATCATCATCATCAGAATTCAGATAGCTGGGTTAAAATGAGTGCACGAAGAGAACTTTGTCAGATCGAGTGGCCGCTCACTATTGTAATAAAAAAATAAATGAATAAAAATAAATAAATAAATATTTTGGCGCGACAGGTCTATGGGACCCAAGGCCTAGCTTCTCACTATTGTAATAGTGTAAAATATAACAAAAGAAAATTAATAAAACCCTTAAGTGACAATCAATTGTCCATTAGGACTTACCGACTATAAATGTCGAAGGTTCCTGAATTTGATTAAATTATTTATTAGTGAAAAAACTTCTCAGATAATTTTCGAAACTACCACCTCGCACAGCTTCATAAATAATGATAAAGCTTTGATGTGTCGTGAAAACATTTACATATTTACGAACCAAAGCTCTTTCTGGTCGTACTTTTAGCAGCCGGCCCCGGCACATTTGTCTATTGTATTTGAGTGAGTGTTTAAATTAAAGTTTAACTAATAGATGCTCAGATCAGTTCTTAGTTCACTTCGTTGTGATATTCATCGAATTCGATATGCTACCGGAGGTTTAACCGGTATAATACGGTTTTAATTTATAGAATAACAATCAGATGAATTTGGTGCATGATGGTGGTAGATTAATCTATCTTCGATAGGGTAAAGAGACGCGGAATGATAGTCAATCGAATGAATGATGTACGGACATATGTACAACTTTTGAGACTAGAATACATTAAATCCAATTTTAGAACGAGATTTATAAACCCAAAACAAAGGATTGGTATATTCCTTTACATTGATTATAGACATGTGCCTGCCTACTAATAGATTATTTAAAAAGGAATTAGTCATACCTAACCAGAAAAATTTATAATTGAGTATCGCGATCTCGAAGTTGTTGGGCTGTTGTCGAGTCAATGGGTGATGATGTTTCAAGTTATCCTTACCTTTTCTGGCTTAAATTTCTTCGAAGATAAAGCTCTATTCCACGTGCGTGCCGATAGTAGTTTTGATGACGGCAAGAACGCAAAATATTACTTTGATATTGTACTACATATTTATGTATATGAGCTATGAGTGTCAACTGAATGATATGCATTTTATTAATTTGTTAAACAAATGCGTTGTTGGCAACATACTTAATTTTAATTATTTCATCATCTCATCTAGTTTTGTTCGTTGTTTTCGTATAATTAATAGTGATGAGAAATTGAATAGGTAGGTAGCTAGGTATCCCATTTGAGACTTAACAAATAAAGGTTTGGGGATGTTCTTATCATTTTTTTTTTACAAAAATATGTAGCAATGTTCGTCTTTTATAAAAACCAGCTCTTAAAATTGTTTGTTTGAGTTGTGAAAAGATAAAAATACAATATAAATTAAGTACATACCTTAATCTATTACAATTTAAGCATTTCCGCCTAGGTAAAAAGGTTGAGGTTCCGCCTGCTCACTAGCCTAGCACAGAAGCCACAAAGCCCTATAAACAAATTCCCTTTTTTTAGTGGTAGAAACGTCAATATAATTTGAGAAGTTTACCTAATGCCTGAAACAGACGTGCATTAATACTGCGTGCAACTCGCATTGACCCATACGTCAAATGACAAGAAATGTACTAAATTGTACTTTATTTCCTTCTAGTACAGCTTATTTGCATCAAGATTAGAAATAGCGATGTCTTGCAGCAAAGTCGTGTGTTTGCTTGTTTGTTCTCTAATTTTGATGCACGGTTTTCGCTGCACATCTGTTTCAGGCATAAACATGAGTTCGTTCAACTGAGAAATTACTGATTGAAATCAGCTGAAAATATAAGAAATCGTGAACTTTCTACGGAATAAACACATTCGGCCTTACCAATAATCAAATTTAGTCTGGCAGTTAACGCAAAGACTCCAGACTTTCCAAAATCGCTTTACCAATAAACAAATTTAGTCGTCAGGTTATCCCTAACTGTAGGGTTAAATATTAATGGTCAGAAAGCCATGTTTATGTCGTACACTAACCCAAATTATTACTCTCGTCACAACTCGTTCTGCAAAGGAATGTTGCCATGCATACTCAAATTTTGGTACTAAATCAAAATATGGTATTATATCTTGGGAGCAAGAAGTGTCAATCGCGAACTTCAAGTAACTACAATTTTTGATATAATTAAATAAAACTGTGTAATGGCGTTTTCGATTGAAGAAAAGAATGCCCTTTCTATGAAAAGAGCAAATCTAGAAGTGCTCTTTCTATGTTTTTCATGTTTCATTGAAAAAGAAAGTGCACTTCCAGGTCAATTCTCAACACGAAATAAGTGTCCGGAATATTTTTAAAGAAGTTCCTTGAATTCACCAACACACACAAGCAAAATGTCAGATTGAAATGTTTGTTGTGCTATTAAAAACAAATTTTGTGCTTCGTGATCGGAAAATATCCAATTATGAGTGCAAATGTAAATTTCAAATGAAATATTATTGATTTGGCCAATGGAAACATTCATATTTAATGTACAACGCAAAAAAAGTAGCAAAAGGAAACCAAAGGAAAAGAGAGAATGCAAAATCTGTACCCAAATGTAACATTTTAAACGCACATATAAACGAATACGCCCCGACAATTTTGATGAAACTCTTCTGCAACCGGTTAAAAACTTTTACAAAACGTTTTTTAATACAGAGGTAGTTAAAATCGGTTATCTAAACTAAGCGTTATTTGTCACGAAGCATTTTTTCACAATCTTCGTGCGAATTACTCCGCTTAACTGAAAAGCCTGGTTAACTGAAGAAAAAATAAACTGTACAACAGAAATTATTAACTCATTTAATCAAAAATATAACAACTGAAGTCAATTCGTTTGTTTCCATTTTTGTTTGTTTTGCTCTATTTACACATTTTCGATGTCTCGTTTTGTTTTGAGTTTAGTGAGTTAAGTGAAATCGGGTTTAGTTTTCGTCTGAACTCCTGTTAAATGATTTTGTTTTTCAAAATATCCGAAATTCGTTTAAAAGAAAATTCCCTTTAAGTGAAAAAATAATTGTTGCAAATTGATGTTTCAGTTAATATTTACAATTCTCTATTAGAAAAGCCGAAAATGAAAATAAATGAAATGAAACGACCAAATAAATTAAAATACCGTATTAAACAATAGGAGCATTCTATCCTATATTCACACGTAGACACTTAAAACAAATTGGCAACACCAGTCCCATAAACAGAACCTAGATCTGACGCAACGAACTGATTTGATCGTTTTGATAAGATCCTTTCCCTAGGTATCATATTGCAACTAAAACTATTGTTTCCACGGAAAGTGCTCCTCCTACGCGATTCGTCCATGGAGCAAGTTTTTCCCTTACGATTTCCACAATAAAGCGCACTATCGGTTATCAAATCTATTAATAGTTTTAATAAACTTTTTACCAGATAGTACACACCACCAACAAACCTATAGTGGCAAAATAACTCTCGTTCGTCATATATTTTATCCTTTGAGAGGTTGCCGATTCTTCAACAGATATAAGGTCCATACAAATATCTTCGTCTCGACTTGAATTCATTCTCAATCTTTATTCAATTTTTTGAAAAACAAAACTTACTGCATGAAAACAAAAACAAATGATTTGCCATCTGATAACTGACAACGATTGACAGCAAAATTGTAATAGATTCAACAGAAAGTCTTCGTGCTAGTAAAGCTGGAGGTTAAATTGTTTATTGGTACCATTTCAAAAATGCTGTACATTTTCATTTAAACTGGCAGTCAACTAACAGTCGACATTAGTGTTTGATTATTAGTAAGGCCGATTGTTGCTTCTCGCATCTTTTTTCGGAAGTACACTTGCATAGACAATCGCTATAAAAAATATGAACATGCTTATTTTTTCCATACTTCATATGACGTACTATGTATTTTTGACTACAACATTTTTCTCTTTTAGCCATAGGTAGACATTTTGCACTCTTGTGCTTTGATTTCAGTATTTGTGTGTTCTATTACAATTTCCTATTTTTATTTCTGTAATAGTTCAATTGGGAATTTTTATTAAACATCCCTGTGAATATCGAAATTCGAACTGGAATGTCATTTTTGACAATACGAAATGTCGAACTTCCGTTTATGTCACCATCCCTTTCTTTTCGTTTTGTTCTTTGACAACTGAAATTCGTCAAGATGGTATGCTGAAAAATAATTTTATTTTTGTTCATAAAATCTCGAAATATCTGATTGCATTAAACTCATCCAACGATCATTTTTAGAAATAACTATTAAAAACACTTAAAACTGTAGTACTTCATAAATATTTTCGTCGGTTTTCTGATGTGGAGTGTCCTAGTGAAACTTGAATTAATTTGCTTTTATATCGTTCGTCTAGGTAAACGTACCAAAACAGAGACGTACCTTCTGTAAGAAGTGCAAGGTCCATAAGTTGCACAAGGTGACTCAATACAAGAAGTCCAAGGAGCGCAAAGGTGCCCAAGGCAGAAGGCGTTACGACAGGAAACAACAAGGTTTTGGTGGACAAACTAAGCCCATCTTCAGGAAGAAGGTAAGTTTTACCCCCATGGAGTACACATAGTTTGCATAGTTGTAGAACTGAAAGGCTTGTTAAATTGCCAAAAGCCATTTGGTGGGAAAAAGTATGCTAAAGCAATATTCACTACTGTCGCCTTTTAGGGGAGACTGAGCAACATCCGCTCTTTCTTCCAGTGACGGAAGTGTACAAATTTTCTTGAAACTTCTGCTAAAGAATTGAACTTAACGTAGTAAAATTGTCTCGTTTCAGGCTAAGACTACCAAAAAAATTGTCCTGCGTATGGAGTGCACCGAATGCAAGTACCGTAAACAAACTCCCCTTAAGCGTTGCAAACATTTCGAGTTGGGAGGCGACAAAAAGAGGAAGGGACAGATGATCCAGTTCTAGATTAATATAACAGATTTTATATTAATTAAGCAGTTATTTTTACTTGTGGGTCCTTTGATAATTAAACAAAACATAACCTGAAACAATTGTGACTTTCAATGTGGTTCTATTTGAATATAAAAATCATCCAGTTTCATCGATTGCAATGTGGCAGATGCAAAATATGATCCCTCAAAAGGGTGGAAGAGATATGTCACTTGATTTAATTATCTCATCATTCGCGTACTTGTAGGACGCCTGCCTGATGCCACTGATACCATATGTACCGAAATCCCAGTTGGGTACATGCGTTTAACTTTACAAACGGCAGAAGCATAAAGCGATTCGTTTCAAGGAATTACAACTCTGATTAAATATGTTGTAAAAATGTTTATTTTCTCTTGGTGACAACATTAGCTAGCTACTCCATCAGGTAGTATAAGGTTCGGTGTGCTGAAAGAAAATCATCATAAGACGAGCCCCAATACTGATTAGATTGCGCTATTACTTAATAATTGTTGAGTCAAATCCTTCAGCTTGCAATTTCAATTTGACGGCATTGATGGGTACACCAAACTGCAGCATTTTAAAGAATTTCTTGTACCTTGCATCGTCGCAGGCCTTTACTCCGGTTTCTGTCTCCGCAGGCAATGGCTCCTCATTGGAAGAAATAGGTTCCTCCTCTTTCGCTTCAGTTGTGGGTTGCACTTGGTCACTGCTTTTATCCACTTCAGCTCCTGGCTTAGTTGTCGCAGGTTCAACCTTCTTAGTGGCATCGCCTAAATCCGGGATCGACGAAAGCTGTATGAATATACAAACAAGTTTTGAGCATTTTCTCTTAAAGTATTGGATAACCGCAGACCTTCGCTTCGATGATTATCAAAGACGCTTCAACTTTTTGCATTTTTCTCTCAACTTCAATGAATTTTGTTTCACATTTCGATGCGAAATCGTTTAAAAATGAACAAGAACTTATAACAAAGTGGTTGACGAACGCAAGGATGCGTTTCTGATGCAGGGGTGGTATCTGAAATGGATAGTGTTTTAAAAGGCATTTTGGCATCTTGTTTGTTTACTTAATTTAATACCTGTGTTTTATCAACTGAATTACTGAGAATATTTGAATTCATTTCCGAAATATTCAGATTTTTGTCTTCATAAACAAATTTGTCGGCTCGGAATTGAAATGTCAAACGCCATGAGTGCGTTCAGCTAAAAAGATGCATTAAATTTGTAGATTTATGGCGTTTTTCATTGAAGATCCGGGAGAATAGCCCCGAATTTCAGAATTGCTCTTTTTAATGCAATTTTGCAATAGTGGTGACATTTGGTTTTTGTTTTCTACATTAAATATGAGTGTTTAAATGGGCCAAATCAATATAAAGTTTACATTTGCACTAACAATTGGATATTTTCTGATCGCATAGCGCAACATATGTTTTTAATAGCACAACAAACATTTCAATATGTCATTTTGCTTGTGTGTGTTGGTGAGTTCAGGGCAATTCTCTAAAAAGATTCCGCACACTTGTTTCGTGTTAAGAATTGACCTGGAAGTGCACATTCTTTTTCAATGGAACATGGAAAACATAGAAAGAGCACTTCTAGATTTGCTCTTTTCATAGAAAGGACAATTTTTTTCTTCAATTAACACCGCCATTAGAGATAGCGCTACTGTCACCTTTGTAGACGCTTTCGACCGAGCCTGTCATTATTTGGATAGTAATGCCTGAAATGAGGCCCGTTAACAATTGATTTTGACAGGTAATTTTCTTCCTAAATAAATAATAAAATTATGCCCATCCCAAAAAGTAAAAAAATCATAGCTGGTGTTCAAGTCCGGTTTTACGGATATTTAAAACATATTTTGACGGTAGGTATCATTGACATACTATACATGGAATTGGACTGCTAGTAGCCAATTTTTCGTTGAAGCAAACACATACACAATACACAAGCACTAGCTAATTGGTTCACGATGGAGAGAATCGGAAACACTCAAATGTCGTCGAGCAATTCGTTTGAATTTGCTTAAGTGCTGAGTATGCCATCTGTTGCAGAAAGTTGGAAATAATTTGAATACATCGTTATATTTCGCAGTTGCAATATTTCTACAATGGATGGCACTGTGTTCTATGTAAAAAAAGAAATGGCGCGCAGGGGTTTCATACTTTCGCCGCATCGAACCAAAAGGGCTAGTTCTTATGTTTGCTCAATTTTTCCTAGCAGTATTGTATGTCCATGTATAGTAAATATGTCAATGGTAGGTATACTTGCTTAGCAAACTCAAAAACAAACAATGCGAAAAATAATATAAAAATTGTGTCAACCGCTAAGCCACTGCGCCTAAAAGCAGTCATAGCGAAAGTAAATGAGAAGAAAAGTTGTTCCGTTCCGTTTTATCTATCTAAGGGGCCAGTTATAGCGATCAGTAAAAAGCAACCGAAAAAGTTGGAACAGTATGAAAATGAGGTTTTTTTCGTTTCGGCGGTCATAGCAAACAGAAAAAAGTCTTTCAGAAAAATTGACTGTCAATGTTCATTTTGTGAAGCATTATTTTTTTTATTTCGCGAAAACATACCAAATGTTTGAATTCAACTTTTTTTAAATAAATGACTGAGTCGCTTTTCGTTGCTAAACACCCACACTTCACAATATACAACAAACAAATCAACCACCACTGTTAAATTCCATCAGAAAAAAAAATCCTGACAGATGGAACAGTAAAAAATTGAAACATATCAGTGGAATGACTTGGGTTTTTTGTGTGGAATTAACTGAGAAGTTGATCAGAAAAAGTTTTTCGTACAGAAAAATTTGTTAATTCTTTTTGTAGAAAATTTAAACAATATCCACTTATTTTTTTTGATAAACTAACTTTATAATTCATAAGCAACATTTTAAGACCAAGATCGAGTTCAAGCATTACCTTTAGGTGGTCCAAAAAAGAAAAAGAAAATTTTTTCGGTTGCATTTTACTGATCGCTATAACTGGCCCCTAAACAAATTTAGTTTCAGCCCCGGAAATAGTTCCATTACAAACATTTTCATGTTTGCGGTCAGGTAGAGATTTTGTCAATTCGAAGCCAACACACAACATGTCGTGAGGTAAACTTTACTTAAAAGAAATGGATCGCCTGCTGCAGGCGATAGTTCTTTGACTTACGTGGGGAGTATCGAATTTCATTCATTTAATGCGGATTGGCGTGAAATGAACCACTAGTAACTTTACATAATTTAATTACTGCTTCTATATAGTTTTCGCGTGTATTGCATTGGAACATTCTTAATTTGAGTGGTTGTTGCTAAGAAAATGTAAACTAATTCTTAGGTTTTAGTTGTAAGTAAGTAATATTGCACCTACAGGATTGGTTACACTTTATACAAATAGGCTCGAACAAACGGCGCAGGGTCATAAGTCCACAGGCCAAAAGTCCATAATGGAGTTTTGACTCACCTGAGTGGGTTTTAAGTCCACAAATAAATTGTGAACTTATAACCCACTCAAGTCGGTCAAAAGTCCATAATATTTCGGGTCATAATCTCACAATTCTAAAAATGAAGTGGGCCATAAGTCCACTTTTCTTCGTTTGACTTATAATATGTATTAAAACGAAGTGAAAAATACGAAAATGTTTGTCAATTTAATTGTGTGGTTAAGTATACATAAGTACATATTAATTGATTAATCTGGCACGAATATCCGTTTTTTTCAACTCAATATTTACTGATAACGTGTGTAACAAAGCAAGTGTTTGAAGCATACTTAAGTCAAATTTTAATAAAATTATTTAACATAAATTTCGAGTTTCATTCGGGTTTGAGTACAAAAAATATTGTTGTGGGTTGTGCTGTACACATGCTTCTTAAAAACTATAACTTAAGTACTTGCTTCCTTATATCAA
Source organism: Cheilosia pagana (assembly GCA_936431705.1). Classification (NCBI taxonomy): domain Eukaryota; kingdom Metazoa; phylum Arthropoda; class Insecta; order Diptera; family Syrphidae; genus Cheilosia; species Cheilosia pagana. The sequence continues at coordinate 49,258,515 of OW386170.1, read as the reverse complement.
TATTTAAATATAGTTTCTAAGAAAAACTTCTTTCTTGGAAACTAAATTGCATTTATTTTAGTTTTTAAGAAAAATTCTAAAGTTATTTTGAACAATTCGCGCGAATTTTTCAAAATAACTTTAGAATTTTTCTTAGAAACTAAATTGAAATATGTTTTTGTATTAATTTTAGTTTCTAAGAAAAATTCTAAAGTTATTTTGAAAATTGTATTAATTTTAGTTTCTAAGAAAAATTCTAAAGTTATTTTGAACAATTCGCGCGAATTTTTCAAAATAACTTTAGAATTTTTCTTAGAAACTAAATTGAAATATGTTTTCGTATTAATTTTAGTTTGTAAAAAAAATTCTAAAGTTATTTTGAACAATTCGTTCGAATTTTTTAAAATAATTTTATGATTTTCAACAACTAAGTTTAAATATTTATATAAGGAAGCAAGTTTTTAAGATATACTACATAGTATGTAGTTTTTGAGAATCATGTGTACAGCACACACTATTTCTCTCCAAACCCGAAAGAAACTCGAAGTTTTAAAATTTGACTTAAGTATGCTTAAAACACTTGCTTTGTTACACTCGTTATCAGTTAATATTGAGTTTATATTAAGTTTGCCGGCATACACGGCTGACTGAAAAGAAACACTGTTTCACAGGTACTAAAGAAATTCTACGATAGTGAGCCAAAACACCACAACAGATGAGTCAAAAGTCCACAAGAATTTCGTGTGGATTTTTGGCCCATTTGAGTAGGTTATAAGTTCACAACTGATTTGTGAGCTTATAACCCACACTGGTGGGTCAAATGTCCATTATGGACTTTTGGCTTGTGGACTTATGACCCTGCGCCGAACAAACAAGCATAGGCAGCACGTTTTTGCATGAACGTAAAGTGCTGTGTTATCAGGCCAATGAGCATGAGCACACCCCCATAAACATGAAAATGAGTAGTGTATTGTAGCTTGGTATTAATTTCATTTATTTGGATCAAATTTGCAGTTTTAGGTGAAAGTAAAAATAAGTTCTCTTAAGTAGGTACGTTTTTAACCAACAAATCGAAATCGAATCGATAAATTTCGATAACTGAACAGAATGTTTTCTTTTAGAAGTTTTTAAAATTTAAATGAAATCGTCTTTTGAAGTGTAAGAGAAAACTCTTTTCTATGAGATAACTGATGTTTTTGTCCAGCAGCTCTCTATAAGTATGAATATGATTTCCGTTTGTGTATGAACTACGTCAGAGGACTCAAAGCGAGTTCTTTCTCAATAAGGGTTCTAGACATTCACATATCCCAGGGCGATGCGCAAGCTAGGAGTCAGTGTTGCCGTTCGGCTTGCACATCAAATGTCAAAACTTGAGTTGGATTTCAAAAACACGTACATTTGAATAGGAAATATAGAAACATTGAAAAATATAGAAATAAACTTCGCACGTGATATCTCCTACGGCCGTATTATTCACTCGGTTTAAAAACGAAGTTAAAACGCTTTTCAACCAAGGAAATAAACCTGACTAAACCATACGCTTTTAAACCCGAAAAATGTAAACTTGCCTACGTAATATTTACTCGGTTTACCCGGTTTAAGCTTTTGGTTTATATTGGTTTATTTTAAGTACTAAAAACTATTTTCAACCTCGCGGTTGACAGTCGAAATCGTCGACTTTAGCACGTCTGTCTATATATGCGGAAAGTACGTCGAAACGCACGTTCCACCTGACGCATGTCTTCCTCTTCTTATGAGGACATCATCGTTTCTTCAAATTCAGATAAAAAATTATAATACGGAAACCGATTTAAACCTTCAGAAAAACTACGTTAACCGGTCGTCGGAGTTCGGTTTAAAATCGAAGTGGTCTATCTGACAAAAGGTTTAAAAAATTACGTTTCTAAGGTATCGAGTGAATAATACGGAATTACAAATTTATATGGTTTAAAAAATATTTAAACCACGGACTAAATTAAACCACTTTTAAATAATACGGCCGCTAATATGCATCAAGTAAAAAAATTACAATTCCTTTTGGAATATGACTATCAAAGTCAGTCGATTCGTTTAAACTAGAACGCCAAATTTGTGTGAAAAGGACCACAAATGGGCGCATTCAAAAACTTAGTTGTCTTAAGTCGACTAGATTGGTCGGGAGTAGATGTAACCTGATCGCAAAAACTAGATTGGTCGTCACTTTTCCTACGTCAGCCACATATGCGAACTGTCAAAGTAGTACTCAGTCACGAATTTCTTGACTAGATTCATCGGCTACCCCTCCATAAACGTCAACTGACACAGCTGCCCATGTGACCGATCTAGGCCAATCAAAACTGAGATACATCAAGTCAGTCAGCTGTCAGACTTACTAAACTAGATACTTAAACGTCCCCAATTTAAAGCCGCATCAGAACGCAAGAACTCAGTATTTTGTTGAGGACACATGCATACAGATTGTCAGCAGTGTGGAGTCCTTTACAAATGAAACACGTTGACATACTTTCATAAGCGCCAACAAATTAGATTAACAAAAACACAAAAAAGTGACAGAAATTATTCACGATGACAACGCAATTTTGTAAATTTGATACACGCAATTTGCAAGCATATTTATGTTGCAGAGCTACTTCGAACATGTCGTCACAACTAACTAAACACACGATTTGCATTTGCAACCACACCACCATACGAATGCTATAAGCTGTGGTGCTATACACGAAAATGGGGTTGCAAATGGAAGCATCAGTTGCCTTTGTTTGGATATCGCCAGTACAGAACACAGAACGGAACATGCGTATATCTGACAGAAACAATAAAATGCAGAAAACGATTGGCATTATAGTATCTTCTCAACCGACAGTAGAACTTGGGGCTCTGTCAATTCCAAGCTCGTAAAACAGTCTTTGACAAGCATCTTACTCGAGTCGTTGTCGTCGGATAGTTTCATACGTTTTAAGTTTCCCCCAACGATTTTCGGTTTATTTGAATTTTACATTAAATTTTTTTTGTAATATTCACTGCTGAATTATATTGCTTACCTCTCTTTGTTTCAAAGGCAGAGTTATTATTAAAACGTCCTTAGTTTTCAATAGTGCATTAGCCTCAACTGAAGTCGGTCAATTAACTTTGACTCGGAACACTGCCCTTGTACGGTTCCTAGTTATGCGAGTTGTAATTCTAAATTGTGTAATAGTTAATTAAAAGTTTATCTAACGAGAGCATTAGTCTGTGAGATAAATATACAAATCGGCCATGTGCGCACGACTTTTATAGAAACTGTTCTAAAAATATCATAACCCTTTCGCTGCAGATATAGAAAACCATCAACAAGTGGTTTGCATTTGTTATCGAAACAATAATAAATAATATGGAGCAAATTATTGGCAAGATTTAGAGATTATCAGTTTATTGTGTTGTGCCTTGCGAACAATGAAATTTATTTTATAAATCAGTTTCAAAGAGAGTTTATCGTACATTGTTTACTGAAATCATTCGTTTCATCCCAACAAACCGGTGAGTATAGTCATGATTTCAAAATCTGATCAAATCCACTCAACTTTATAAAATATGTCTGCGTATTTTTAATTTGTATTTTTATCGGTAGTTCAAGGAGAGAGGTTGTTTCTTTGTTTTAAGGATAAGTAAGACGATAGCGACAGATGGATGGAGTAGCGGACTTTAATAAAACACAAACCAAATTCTATTTAAAAGGTTTATAAAAATAGTTCCATCTTCCAAAACGTCTTCTTAATCGCATTCCAAATAAAATCATTTTTTTATAGTATGAAGCTTAGTACACTGCTCGAGCTAAACTCCTAGCTAAATTTTGACATAGAGAACGCTGTGGATAAGTGTCACAAATAACAGCTGTTCCTTGAAAATATGCAAGGCTCCATATCGATGGATGTTGCTCCACCAGCATCGCCCACTATTTCTGAGGCCTTCTGTCATTTTAATGAAGTACTCTAGCTTCAGGTACTCCTCGTCGAGGTATTCATTAAAATCACTCATCTTTATATAACAGAACAACAGAGCAAAGCGATCTGTCAAGTTTAGCTTGCAAAAAATAACCCGATCCATTAAATGGGTGCGCTAAATTTTGACAGATACATGAAGGACACTCGGAAACAAAAGGGATTCGCTTAAATTTAGCTCAGCTACATTTTGGAGAGAATTTTGTATGGGAAATAAAATTTAGCTCGAGCAGCGTACTAGGCTTAAGACCTTAAATAAAGCTAAATAATGTTATTGCACAAAACTTATTAACTTATTATTATTAAAGATCGAGTTAAACATAAATGTGTCCACGCGAGGTACTTAAAATCCTTTTTAGTATCCAGAGGCTATTGCAAAGTACATAAAAAGATGTAAGTTACAAATGATTATTAGTAACGACAAATATTACTACGTTGGTTGTTTCTTATATTTCAATTGTTGTGTGCAGTGTTTATCTGTCGACCAACAAAATGGCTTTCCATTTATTCTAAGAACACTGCATGTTTATTGTTTAACTTCGCTTAATCGAATTTTAGTAAAAGTCTGGCCTTATACTTTCTGAAGAAAAGGACACCATCAATTCAGCTTGGCATTTACATTTCATTCAAATAAAATATTTTATCCCACTCTGGTCACACCGATAGTCAGTTAGATTTTGATCACAGGCATTTATTAAAAATACCGCATTGTTTATAAAATCCATATAAAAAGCATCCGCGATTAACGTTAAATGCATTTGTTAATTAACAAATTCTCTATACCTGAATAAGTAGAAAAACTCAGCTCAATTAAAAAGTTACACAGATTTATGGAAAAAAAACAGGTGTCCATTAGTCAGATAGAAGCAATTAAATCAAGAGACAACATTAGAGGCTATTGTTTCAATACCGTCCTACGTCATTGATTTAAAGTAGAAATGCATTACACAAATTAACGTAAATAACTATACGGAATAAGATAGTATACCAATTTTCTTTTGAAATTATTGTTGTATAATAAAAATTATTCATTTAAAAAGTGTCATCGTAGTATTAAGATATTTCCCTTGAATTTCCTAATTTAGCAGGAGCAACAAAGTTTTGTAAGTTTAACTACATTTTTGGGAGTTTCATATGAATTACCAGGGTCCGTTGAATAGTTACTAAACTAGCCTTCAGTCGCATTTTCTGTATAAAAAAAGAAAGATTTTGTCAATGTCAATTCAACTACTTCCATTAAAAATGGATAGGTAAATGCCATAAGGTCTGCTTTAGTTTTTTTTTTCCAAAGCCTGTCTGTCAGTCAATATTAAGCACCGATCGCTTGCTTAAAAAATCATCGTAATGAAACAGATCGTTTAATGAAAAGAGCTCTATGAATCCAACTGTAATGCAAAATTGATATCCCAATTATTCCCATGGGCACGTTCCCTCAAACTGTTATTGACAATGAAACCATCACCGGCGTTGTGGTATCTGGCTTTAAATACGTGATGTTTGAATAGGATAGGTATAAATGAATATATGTAAGCATGTCCAAAAATAATGAGAACTTGTTTTTTTAAAGGATCATCTTTTGGGTCGGTTTTTTTTCGAAAGAATGGTTCGATGGAATACACCTTTTTCGAGTGGAATTTCATTGTTCCATTCATTCATAGATAGCTATGTACCTACATGTAAACCGTACCTATACAAGTACATAAGTATAACCTTGATAAAACAATCAAATATTAATATTCATTGGGATTGGGACCAATTATCATTGAATGGTTGATGCAAACAATGATAGCCAAAGGAAGTACTCATTAAAATGCTAATAGAATAGTCTAGAATTGAAGTTCGTACCGCGATTACAGTCCAAGAATGTGTAGGAAGGTAGTTTAATTACTGTTTTTTGTGTATATACAAGAACAGGTTTGTAATGCGTATTAATTTGATCCTGACTGTGTGATAATTCATTTGTTTACGTAAGGTTCAATCTTAGATAAAATCAAGGCAATCAGCGTAAAATTAATATTACCTACTCTCTTGCTTAAATTTACTGCAATTATTTGAGGCTTTTCTGATTCGATATTTACAAGTGCACCACTGACAGGTGACAGCTGCTCATCCGCTATGTCAACGTCATTCGTGTATGCTAGCAATAGGGTGGAGTTAATTAGCAAATGTGCGTCCGACAAAGTTTTTACCAAAAAATACCCCACGTCACAGAAGTTGTTGATACATGTTTACAGTTTAGTCAAAGATTACCTTAATTGGCAGTGTGGTTGAGATTACTCATGGTATCTACTCTTTGACAGATATTATATGTATTTATTATCTAAATCAGTTGCCGCACCATCAAGTAGTAGATATCTATACATGATTTGGCTAGCAGTTATAAAAAAACGATTTGCAAACGAATGTCACGCGAGATTGTAATTCTCTCTCTAGTTTACTCCGTTTGACAGTAGTGCATACTCCATACTATCATTTGTTACCGTTCTTATTGGACTATTATGATCACGTGCAACTGACGATTTTGAATAAATGTTATAAATAATGGCATGAAAAAGAAAAGCCTATGCCTGAGCTAAAAATATCATTCATAAATTCGTATGTTCGAAACTTATACAATTATAGAAAGAAATTGGTTACTCTTGAAGTAAACGAGGGCAAGACTGAATAAATGCTGTTTACAAATAGCTGTTCACTTCCTAGAACAGAATGGGGACGTTCAAGTGTCTAGTTTAGTAAGTCTGACAGCTGACTGACTTGATGCATCTCAGTTTTGATTGGCCTAGGTCGGTCACATGTGCAGCTGTGTCAGTTGACGTTTGTGGAGGGGTAGCCGACGAATCTAGTCAAGAAATTCGTGACTGAGCACTAAGGTGACAGTTCGAACAAGTGGAAAAGTGACGTTTCCGACCAATCTAGTTTTTGCGTTCAGGTTACATCTACTCCAGACCAATCTAGTCGACTTAAGACAAGTGAGTTTTCAAATGTGCCCAATGTAAGCTTTCACTCGACGAATGACACCTCAGGAAACCGCACTATATCGGTTTGTCAACATAAATGATAAACACCTTTTAGATTCAAATATAAGTTACTACTTATTGGGCATAATGCAATTAAACAAGTCCCTAACTAAACATGATTCCAACTTCCTCCAGGTCTATTCATGCGAAAAAATAATTCGACAGTAATAATTGATAGGCTATATAAACATTAAACACGCGACTCTCCTTAAGGTCACAATGAAAATGTAACCTCCCTGTACGTTTATTTAAAATGCTGTAGTCAATAATAAAACTCTTAAAGCCATTTAAAATACATCCCAGTAGGCGTATAAAGAAAAATGAGTCCTTAAGAAATGGTTATAGTTCTTCTTTCTTTAATTTTTTTTGAAAGAAGACATAGAAATTCACAGTAAGAAGTTCGTAGCCGAACGAAAATATACCCTTAATCCTTGGCAACTGGGAATGAACGTTAATTTGGGGTGTTTCCTGCTAAAATGAATCAAATATGAGTTTGCGATGTTACGTAACAGACATGTGACGTAGAATCAAAAAAATTGGGGTGATATTTGATGTAAATGAATCAATTGCGTTGTTACGTATGAATAACCTTTGTGACTCGGAATCAAATTTCAACTCATTTTGCTTGCACGAGGCTGATGGAAATAAAATCAAGAGGATAACACGTGTTATTTTGAACTACCAATATTCTATACAGGAGTAATTGGACTACCTACATTTATAGAAAGTGAACAACAGACCTCTATAGTATTATTTGTTGCTAGTTGAGAGCAAGGAATCATCTAAAAATTCAGTTCGCTTTGAACTCTGTTCTGTCAGTAGGTTAAAAACAGAAGAATCCCGCTTATTTTCCCCTCACTTACTTGTTAAATATATAATTAAAGTTTTTTTAGAGTGTGGTGGGTCATGATTCCAAAAGTTGTACCTTAGTGGAGTACTTAAAAATTATAGTTCAATTAAACCCATTTAGGTATATGGCATTCTATGAAGCGGGACCTTGCCTCCGCCTTAGTGCCTGTGCATAATTTTAAATAAAACACCATTTACAGTACTTGTGTAAATGTGTAGTCACTAGTCACTTAATTTACTATCATTTAAAGTTCTCACCAGAGCGACCAGTTAGAGTAGAGGTGACTATATATATATACACTATACGGGACAGAATCGTCACTCTTTTGAGTTTAATTTACGCGTAATTGAGTGACAGACCGCTACTTGTGCTTTTGTGTATTAATTTGTCGTGATTTGGGATTTACAAATACAAAAATAAAAAACACTCCAATGTTCTGTATTCTGTTATTCAGTTCTGAACTCGAGTCGCATAGCAAGTCAGCATCTTTGTCGACTGGACCTTTATTATAATAAATATACTTAAGTTTAGATATCATTAACGGAGGTGAAATTATATCAAGTCGCAGACGGAAATGGTGCTAGCCTTCAATCAAATTTAAGTGGATAAGTTTAAAACGAACGAGTAAGCTTCCTACCATAAATTGTTACGTGTCGTAAAGTAATTATTGAAAAACAAAATTTTTAGCATAAGAAGTGATAATTATTATCCGATACCTATATAATGTTAGTGACAGATGTGTGACTGAAAATTATAATTTTGCATAAAAAACACGTGGTCAGCTATAAAGCGGTTATAATAGAAGTTATTAATTTGACTGACTGTGTGATCAATTTACAACTCCTCATCAGCGGTTTAGTTTAAGTTAGCGATAGAGTATTGTATAATAATAGTCCCCCCATTTTCGGTCTGATATAAACACGTAACATGTCGGAAAGTTAATCAATTACAGCGAATAAGAGTCTGGTAAACATTCAAAGTAATGCGTTCAATTCTAAAAGAGGATAACCTATTATTTCCACAATAAATTTGATTGAAATTGTAGTAAGTGGAGTACCCGTATGCAGAGCTATATAAAATTAAATAAAACACAAACCATACAAATGAACATGCGATATTGATGTTATTAGACAGATGAACTTGTGTCATTACTTTTTAAATAATTTCGGACATAAAAGACTGGGTCGTATTGACGAATGGAAAAGTTCTTCTGCGACACCTGGTGGATAAGCAAAGAATATGTAGAGACCTATACCAGTCTGACAGCTGATAATTTTGCCTAGAGTTTGTATGGGGAGTACGTATATTTGATGTAAAGTAAATAATATATTTTATCAATTAAAAAATGTAAACGCTACTTCAAAAGAAACTAAATTTGCAACTCAATGTACATATTGTCCGAAATATGTTTAGTGCAATAATATTCATCGGGTAAAACTACTAAGAAAAGCAGTTCAAAGTGGAGTGAAAACAGACAATAAATTGACAATATTAGTTACATTTTTTAGTTTTGTTTCTATGATTTCTTGTTTTTTTTATTAACTATGTATTCTAATTACGGAAGATAGTAAATTTTTAATTCCTTCTTCTCTAAATCATTGCATTAAGGTAGGTACTCCACAGTGTTGAACTCCCTTTGCTTTCATTTTTCAGTAAAAATAAAGTCTGCATTCACTTATCATCAACACTCTTCACACTCGCTTTTTAAGAAGTAATTTCTTTTTAATAAAAAGGAAGTTTCGATATTATATACTTTATTTATAATATATTTTAAGCAACTTTTATCAATTGGTTCTGTTTTTTTTCAATACAAATATGCCCCAGATGTCAAAATCTATAGCAATCTACCGATGCAAAAACTTACCGCCAGGTTTCAGCCTCCATTCTTCAATACAGCGCAATCTGGAAGTCTAATTTCTCGAACAGCTAGAGCCACGTATTATATCTCGTATGTCTAAAGTCTAAACTCAAACGGAATACTAATGTCGTTTTCCATTGGTTTCACTCGGGGATTCACTCATTCTGAAATCCAATGGAACAAGAAAACTGCTTCTGGTTGAATGCAGAAATGTATTGGTGAAATGCCAAAAAATAATCTACGGCTGCTGTCAGCTGGCTTGTGTAAAATACATAAATTACACATGTGTGAGTGCTTCTTGAGTGGATTCTGACTTCAAATCCAGAAGCGAATTTCTCTTCTCAGAATCACCAGAAGAGTATTTTTTGTGCCAATGGAACGGTTTCAGAAGCGATTTTTTCGATTCCGGACTTTTCCGGACGCTTCTTTTTGCCCAATGGAAAACGACATAAATTGAGCACTAATCAACTGACAGCTGTCAATTGGGCCATCGCCGGGAAAAGTTATAACAATTTTTATGTCGCTTTCCATTGGGATTTGCAGATTTTGCTCTCAGATTTCAAAGTTTTCTTATTTTTCAGAAACTTGTCGTCTAAAAATGTAGATAAAAACACACTTTAACGTTTGACATATGTCAAATGGATCGGTGTTTGTGAAAGTAGGTGGAAATCTCGCTAAGAAATAGAGTTTTGCAAAATTGTTCTGACTCTGAAAAAAGTGTTTTTTTTTGCGGCCACTCGAGGAAATCTGACAGAATACTCTCTAATGAGAAAGCTTCTTAATTCAGCCGCTCGGAGTCGGCATAAAGCTGTAGATCTAAATCATTCGTCCCAAAAATATGTATTACCTACAATTATAACTTAAATTAATGGTTGCGCGCATTTACTTTTTTTATTAAATCAAACCATAAAACACTGACCTCGTTTACATATAAAGTTCAATAAAACTTAAGTATACCATTTTTAAACATTTACAGCCTTATTTATAAACCCAGAATAGAGTCTGCCTAACTTTACGCATCGTCTACAATGCCCTTACGGGGGGAAACGTGATTTATAAACAAAAAGAATTTTGCCTTGAGGCTGCGTAACTTTTAACGCAAAAATTTGAGTTTAGAGGTTGCGTAAAGCTTTCATATTTTTTTAAGTTTTTTTAATGTCATTTTGTTTATGTTTTTTCGGGATTTTACCTTTGGCCAGGCCTTCGATATTCGATATTGGAACCAACAAACATCTGATTCAGAGCAAAAAGTAATAGATTTCGGTTTTTTTTTGTAATATTTAATTTATCGAAATTCTTACCTATTCAGACACAAACCCCGTTTTATAAAGTTATTGCGGAAAAATGTTTATAAATAACAATTTTAGAAAAGGCACACAGAGGCTGCGTTAATTTTTACGCGATATATAACTAAACAACATCGTAGAGGCTTCTAAAAAATACGGCTGTTAATTAATTATATTTAAACAGGTACATTTTGCGAACTTCTTATATCTACCTAAAGTTTAAAGTTTGTATGAGATTGCATTTATGGGTCGAATAGAAGGGGCTTGCATTTGTACGCCGCCTCTTGATCTAATGGCTCAATTGAAATACACAAGTATTTCCGGAAGTTGAATCCGAAACCTCACGCTCAATAGATCTAGCAGCTTTATGAACCGAGTGGTATTGAATTGTTCAATTTGAATAAAATAGCAAAGTTCATCTTTTGTTATACCTACCAAATTAGATTCCTCATGCACGTTCTGTAAACGAAACTCGCACGCATATGAACCTGTATAACTAGTATGGAGAAAACGATCCTATAAATTCCCCATTATGATCTGATGTCAAATTGTCACGAATTGAATTTGCCTGTTTTTTTTTATTCAATTAGCATTTTTATTGATGATTATACTCAATTGACCCTTTGACCTGCGTTACCCCTAAGCTAAGTATATCGATCACCATTCTCCTCACCATTTGTGCCGCATTTAAATACTAACCAAGAAATGTGTAGTTGCTCTGTTCATCTTCGGTAATTGACCATTATCTTCTGATTAAAAAGTGCTATTTATGGTTAAGGGTGATACACGATACTGTGTAAGAGTGTTGATTAAAATTCAATTGTCTTTGTTCTCTTTTTAGAATTTCCATCAACAAAATGCCAAATAAAAGCAATCAACTGAGCCTTCGAAGACTGTGCAACAGAAGACTCTACATAGTTGGAGCGGGATTTCTTCTGTCGCTGTTTGGACTGCTATGCGGGATATTTTGGGTGGATTTATTCACATATGGAATGGGAAAGGTATATAACGAGTAAATAACATTTTAATTGCAGGCCTATACCGATAACGATTTATTGAATGTCACATTAGATAAATCCATGCGTGGTCTTAATTGACTTCCAATTGACATGTTCTGTAGTGAATAATTAAGCACGACAGCTTTAGTTTATTTGTACACATACATATTTGCCAAGGTACATATTTGAAGCTTTATTGGGCTCATCTAAAGTAATCCCCTCAATTAACAAAAGCGAGTGGGTGGTTGCCGCCGTTAGATTACATGTATGATGTACCAGTTTGAAGTCGGCTACAGTGATTTTTGTCGCAGCGCGACATTCTTTGATTGATTACAATTGCAATTAAAGACAATTTAAAAGCACGCTTGAAAGGTACTTACGCCAGCTTTTGCAAAGAGACATTTACGATTAGAAGAGGGCTTATAATTGTTGCTTTGCTTATTCTGTGGTATACATTGCAAGTTTGAAAGAACTATTATCAAGAAACCATGACATCCTGCTTGCTTTTTCAAGGTCTTGAGTTTCTGTGGCACCCCGCAGAATCCTTTGAAAAAGCTCTTAAGCGGGTACTATTATGTATTTTATACAGTCGCACAGATATGTTTTTGGACATTTCATTAAGCGATAGTGTGACTTACGGCAAGAAATCTTTAACCTAAAAATAGTCCGCCATGTTTTCGCAAATGACAAAAGCTTGATAATGCGTCTAGAGAGACAAAGAAGGTTGCATGGTGTTATTGTTCATGCACTGATTTCCAGTCGAACTAAATATTATGTCGCCAAAATCATACGACCTTGTTGCAATAATGAGTTGACCTCATTCACAATCGAGAAGTTAGAGAACTTACAACTCAGAAAAAAGAGGGGAGTATTTCAACTGCCCAAAAAGTTCGTGTTTCCTTTCTTATCAGGGGCAAATTGTGTGTTTTTTTATATTCAGCCTTATTGGAGTTTCGCCCGAACAATATTTCACCCCAAAAATTGACATTTCACTTTTCGCTTATTATGATTTTCGGGCGAAAAATTGTTGATTTTTGAAAAAAAAATTCCCCTTATTTGGCAGCATTGTTTTGGGCGGAATATACTGCTATTTACAACATAAATTTTCCATTCGTTTTTTAGGGGCAAAAAACTGAAAATTTAAGTTAATTTTCGGGCGAAACTCGCAATAGCTTTTAAATTTTCGGGCGGACAGCATTTCGCCAGGTGAAATGTTTTCCGGTTGAAACTCACAATAAGGCTAAATATTTAGTTCTCTCTGTGAGCTCAAAATAAACCGCAGCGTATTTTGACAGCTAACCATATACTGCTTTGCGAATCAAGAATGCGAGTGCTAGTATACGGAAAATTTAAGTATAGAACAGAACGGTATACAACAGAAAGGTTATTTTATAAATATATCAAATCACTCCGAACATGCTCGGTTCAAACTTCTGGGTATGATTGACGTGATCGAGCTCTGTTCATTGCGCTACTCTGAACGAGAGAAGAAAAAAGGAAATTTGAGGAACAGCAATACAGTCCATTGCGATCGTTTCTTCTATTTGAAAACCTGTGGATTGACATATTATTATGAATTTTTACTAATTCTTACGCGTTTTACTCAATTGTCGTTCCTTAAGTCGAAAAATTCGTAAAAAAGAGCGGCTTTGAGAGATCGAGCAAGATATTTCCCCTCTGACTATAGTTTTTACTTAACAAATTGCTTTGCGTAAGAATTGAAACAACTGTCAGTCGCCTAATAATTGACAGCTGATTTGAATTGGTTGTTCTAATTGGCATGAACTATCTGTCATTTTTCATAGGTTACAACAAAAGCGTTCCTTCACTTTTGCGTAAGTTTTCCCTCTCTGAGAGAGAATTCATCCCCTCTACTGTCATTTTGACAGTCTTTTCCATTTTTAAAGAAGAAAAGTAAAGAAACAGACCTATTTTGGCCGTCGCTGTCGGAATGAACTATATGCAGATACTATACCAAAAACAATCATCCATTGTTGTCGCAATGTGCAAGTAAACTATAAGTTACAGAGACAAACATTACTGCATTGTCTCTATACATTATGTGGGCTATCCTTTAATGTGGTTATATGTGAAGCGACAAGTTTTGATTTCAAACATGCTGTGTTCAAAAAATAGGTACCAGTTGAACAAATCGCCTCGCTTTTCAAAAAGATCGCAGGGCGCAATAATAAAAACAAATGTCTTGTCTTGTCTTACTACTTCGAGCATTGAGGCAATATTGAAATATTTCACAGAGTTTTCCTTTTTTTTCGTCATAGGAAATGTCACTCCGTCCCAACACAAGAGTATACGACTCGTGGAAAAATCCACCTCTAGCACTCAGTCTGGATATCTACTTCTTCAATTGGACGAATCCTGAGGATTTCAATAACCAATCAACCAAGCCTATTCTACAGCAATTAGGACCCTATCGGTTCACAGAGAAGCCCGATAAAGTCGACATTAAGTGGCATCCCCACAACAATACCGTGAGTTTCAGGAAAAAAAGCGACTTTTACTTCGACGCCGAAGGAAGTAATGGCAGTCTCGACGATGAGATAACTATGCTAAATGCTGTTGCTTTGGTAAGAATTGCCAACATCGCAAGTTGATTCCATTAACGTGACATAATTGCAGTCTGCAGCATCAAAGGCTAAGCAGTGGGATGCCTTAAAACGAAACATGGTGGATGTCAGTTTAAAGATCTACAATCAGGGCATGGCTGTGACAAAGACCGCAGACGAATTCCTATTCACTGGCTATCAAGATGACATGATTGACATTGCCAGGTCAGTGCCAATATTCGGTGATGACGTGCAGGTGCCTTTCGATAGATTTGGATGGTTTTACACGGTAAGCATAGGCTATATGGCAATATTAGACTGATTGGTTAATATTCTTTGCAGAGGAATGGAAGTGCGGATCTTATGGGGACATTCAATATGTTCACCGGAGTGGATGATATTTACAAGGTCGGGCAAATGCACTCGTGGAACTTCAATACCCACACTGGATTTTCCGATTCATACTGCGGAATGGTGAATGGATCCGCGGGTGAATTTTACCCACCCAATTTGAAAGTAGGTGGATCGGTGTCACTATTCACACCGGACATGTGCCGTAGTGTGCCACTAGACTATACAGACACAGTTGAAGTGGAGGGAATAAAAGGATTCAAGTTCACTGGTGGGCCAAGATCTGTTGATAATGGTATGGCAATAGGTTCCTCTTAAAAAATGCGTTTTTTTTTGTTAAAACTCTTCTTATTTCCAATTGCAGGAACACTTTACCCGGAAAACAAATGCTTCTGTGCGGGCGAATGTGTCGCTTCGGGAATCATGAATATCTCTGCCTGTCGTTTTGGATCACCAGTTTTTATGTCGTATCCACATTTCTACAACGCGGATCCGGTATATGTGAACCAAGCCGAGGGTCTGAATCCAACTAAAGAAGACCACGAATTTTACATGGTGCTGGAGCCCAACACTGGAGTTGCCTTAGAAGTCGCTGCTAGATTCCAAGTGAATATGCTCGTAGAACCCATCAAACACATGAGGTAAGTTTACCCATCCACTTTGTTCAGCATCTCAATACATTTCCTTACATTCTTACAGCTTTTACGAAGGCATACCACGAACGTACTTCCCGCTGATTTGGTTCGAACAGAAAGTTCGAATTTCACCAGAACTAGCCGCCGAACTGAAAATAGTTCCCAAAATCCTCACCATTGGCCATATTGTAGCTGGCATCACTTTTGCTATTGGATTGATCCTTCTCTGTTGGTATCCATTGGAGTATATGATATCCCGATGTCGAGGAGGACTGGAACAGGTCACAAACGCAGAGAAAGTACCGTCAAAGCAAACGTTGTCCGTGGAACCAGTGTTCGTAGCTTCTTATAAAAAATCAGCTGAAGCGCAACCTGAAGGATCTCCACTGCTAAATAAGCCGCAAGCATATTTTTCAAACATACAAATTGTCCCTACAAAGCCGTCCGATAAAACTTCCTAAGCACAAGACTAAAACATCCTTCCAAACAGAATACGCATTGCCAAAAGACAACAAAAATAAATTTATTTTTGTAATTCAAATCGAATCGGCCATTTATAGACACTAAACATATACTCAGAAATGGTTTTTCATATCTATACCAAAAACCATTCCATTTTCACGACTACTTGCCAAAGTTAAGAGTACTTTAAGAAATTGTTACTTATCGTACGTAAAATGTGTAACGCTGAAATACAATTAGACTTCTGAAAGTATTTCTGACTCTTTTTGGTCTGATATCACATCTGTCAATAAAAAGAAATCAAATGTGATAGGATATAATATAAAACAGGGCATTGATATATACGACTTTATTACAATGATTTATTGTAGAATAAGCCTTAAATAAATAAATAAGCACGATTATACAAAGAAAATTAAATACAAAAATAGTTTATACCACTTTTTGTACTAAGCATATATTTAGTAGATATACAATTAATTGTTAAATGTTATAGATCGAGGCGGAAATATTTTTAAGAAGAAATACATTCATATACATATAATTACCATGCAATCGCAGTTTGTAATCTCTTTCTAGTTATATAACTTGCGTCAGTTGAGAGACAAAGCTCAAATTTAACACTTTTTTGTGTGCGAACATAAAGTTTTGCAATAATAATTGAAAAGGGGAAATACGTGACGTCTAGTAACACTAAGCGTGACTCTCAATTGACGTTTCAAAGTAAGCCTTCTGAACAGAGCACGTAAGATCATTATACGAAGTCCACGAATACTAAAGAGTTTAATAACTAAAGTTAAACATTTAATGTGGAATAAGTGCTGATCTGGAGTTATAATAACCGCTGTTTTATGTTCGAAATAAAGAAAATTATCACCTTAGGGCAAATTTTATAGACAACAATGAATAACATTAGAGGCAGTAACAGTCAAACTTATTACCTTAAGATTTAGGGTTAAGCTAGTGTCAAAAATTACCGAAATTCCACCCGTGTTAGTTTTGTCAAACGACTGAAATTGGTCAAGAAAACAAAAAAAAAAAACCCTGACCTACCTTGAAAGTTCGCTTTAAGTGGGTTCACTTAAAACGATAATTACTGTACACACATTTACTTATTTGAATTGACTGAATAATTTGGTATCTCACCGTCACCGTTTGTGTTTTTCGGGCGATTTAACAACTGATTGATATAACTTAATTATAGCTTAAACTTTAAGGTATAGATGTACAATTCCACTGTCAATTGGTGTCACTCTAATGTGTCACATGTTGACTGAAGAATTCCAATGATATCACATGATGCACATTATTGGGTTGGGGTTAGTATTAAAAGTTGAAGCTAATTGTTTTTTTCGTAAATCATATTCTTATGTGCACTTACCTGCACCAAATTTGCTGACGGATTGTTAACATTTTTTAAAATTTGAGAAGATAATTTGTACGATCTTTAGTTGTGACTGATTGCAAATTTAAGTGGCCTACTCCGATGTGGTAGGTAGAAGCATTTTTTGCCCGATCGCTACTGAGGTGAATGTGCACTTACAATCAGAAACTGTCTGTGAATCACAAGGACGAAGAGCAATAATTTGTCCGTATCCTGACGTTTTTTGAAGAAAATATTATTTGACAAGAAATGAATACCTAGTTTTAAGTAGATATTTTCCCACTGCGACCGTCTGAGAAGGCAACATAATACAGACGTTCGAATAGTTATGAAAAGTTAGACCTGGGGTCATTCAAAATCTTATATCTCGAAAACCACAGATTCGATTGAGTTCAAATTTCCACACATTCTTAGGTAATGGCTCAGGAGTATTCCTGTGAAGATTGGTGAAAATTGGTCAAAGAGGGGTGGCACCGCTCATACATAAAAAAACAGTAAAAATCTTTTATTATGAAAGCCTCCCAATCGATTTCTGATTCGAGTGCGTCAGGTTAATCGTAATCCTGTAATGGACTTCACGCCGAAAATTTACAATGATTTGTATTGAAGATTTCTGTTTGTCGATTGCTAATAAGACAGTTGGGAATGCCATCACCTTATCGTACAATGCATGCAATTTTTGATCTAGAATTGCAACGTGAACTACAATACGATCGCAACGAATTGAATGCTTTTGTGCAAGCAAATCTTTCGACATGGAATGCGCAGCAAAAAAGGCGTACGATACTATTATCCAAGCTGTCAACAGCGATACCGGTTAATTTTATTTTCTAGATGCGCCTGGAGCACCGGAAAAACGGTTTTAATTTCATTGTTGTTGGCAACGATACGTTTCCAGTACAAAATTCCATTGGCGTCTTCTGGCATTGCAGCCATTTTGTTAGATGGAGGTCGGACAGCACATTCTGCTTTGAAATTGCCAATGAATTACCAAGTTATTGAAACTCCAACATGTAACATTTCAAGAACATCTGGAACGGCGAAAACGCTGCGGTATCATTATTTGGGAAGAATGCACTATGGCAAATAAGAAATCTGTTGAAGCTTTGGAAAGAACAATGAAAGATGTTCGAGATACCTAATTCAGTGTTATTTGCTGGTGCATTGATTTTATTGTCAGGCGACTTAAGACAAACATTGCCCGTCATTCCTTGATCGACAACTGCTGATGAAATTAACGGTTGCTTAAAGTCTTCATATTTATGGAGATTTGTTAAGTCGATGCGATGCCATTGCCAAATAATTTTTGCCGTTTTGTTGTGTCAAAAGAGAAATTGATTGAAAGTGTTTTCCCTAACATAGCACAACAGTGCTACCATGCGTGGTTGAGTGATAGAGCAATTTAAGCTGCTAAGAACAAAGATGACAGTGAATTAAAAATGGGTATACAATCCAAGATTCCTGGCGACTTGGAACCCCGAAAATGGAAAAACCAAATATAGTGTAGCACAGAGTATAACAAGAAAAACTATTTACCACTGATTTAAATGAATTTGAATTTGATTTTTTATATACATCATATACATATATACAGGGGGTCCGCTAGTTAAATATAAATATTTTGACGCGACAGCCGACAGGTCTATGGGACCCAAGGTCTATCTACTCACAACCATTCGTTTTGTGTGAGTTTTCAATTTTTGGGACGAATGGAAGGGATCTACAATTTTACGCCGAGTCCAAAAGGCTAATTGAGAAGCTCTTTCATGACAGTTTTACTCTCGGATGTTTGTCAGACGTTTGCGAGAGGTGGCGCTGTGGAAAAATACCTTAAGATGTAATTTGGTTCTTTCGGGTTCGGACCTCTTAAGTCAAGGCATTTTTATTCTTTGTCATAAAAATGGCTGTAGATATAGGATGCAACCACACCATATGATCCCAAAAATACGTAGATAATTCTTTGTTGAAATAAATAAGAAAATAAAATACAAAGGTACAAGAGTCCCAAGGGTATTGCAAGGATTTTCTTTAAAGAATTGAAATATTTAGATATCGTTTGCTAGAAAAGGCTCAAAGCTCTGTGTGTCTTATTGGATTTCGCGGGACGGTCCTACGAGTCTTAAGCAGGGGATCTTATTGAAACTAAAATCGAGAAATCGTGCGGAGAATGTATAAATTGTAAATTGTAAATGTGATTTAAATTAGGGACTTACAACATTTACTTATTATTATCTTCGTCCCTGCCTAGGAATATGTTTAAAAACCTTCTTGGTTACTCCCTAAAATGTAACAAATCACATTAACACGCATTTGTAAATTGCAACCGATTGGAAAACAGCTTTCTGAACACAATGAGATGCAATACCCATTGAATCACTTATTTCCACTGATTCATTTATCTTAAGTATATAAGCTATACCTATAACCTTTTGTACTTAAATCAACAACAATTGCAAAGGTACTTACTGCTTTTGCTTTGTGACTGAATGATTCATGCTCACGAAACAGGCGTAAATAAGAAATAAATCGCATATAGCTATAAAATAAGCCAATACAGTTACACGTTTAGTTAATAATAAAAACACACCCCAAGATAGGACTAACATTTACTGAACATCGGTATCGCTACACTCTTAGCTCCTAAAGTAAAAGTCCAAAAGAGTACGCGTCTCTTTGTTTCGCACGCATTTTCAGTTGGTATTACGTACTTAACCTAACCATGCGCCTATCTTCAGCTGATACAAAACTGTGTGTACTAGGTATTACCATACTAGTACTTGAACAGAAAAAAATACAACGAGTTTTATCAGTTTTTGAGTAGACACTAGACTGAGGCTATTCCGATTGTAATCAGTAACCGCCTGGGGCTGGGGACCGCGGTAAGTCCAAACTGTGCGCCTATAAAGAGAATCAAAACAAAACGGGATGCGAAGCAATCTAGACGTGTTTCATAAACCTTAGGAAATTTTCCTTTGCATTTCGTTTCGATTTCGAAATGAGAAATTTTTAAAAGAACCAACTATAGTGGTGAACAAAAAAAGAGAGACACCAAAAGTATCTATAGTTATACTTGTTCTGTGATAACGCGAGCGACGCGCGATCAGTGTAAGCGTTCAACAACTAGAGCGAAAACTCTACACGCAGTTTGTTGACTACAACTGCCGCGGACTGTTATTCATACGGGGGATTTTTGTGCCGAACAACGTAGTGGCTGCAACCACTGAAACTTGTAGTGAAATAAAATTATGATCTCAGTTTGAGGGAGATGCAATAGTGTTTTAACGGTTGTAAGATTTTCTATCGTGAGAAAAAATGAGTTTTCGAATTTGTAGCAAAGAAATCGTCGTCGGAGGATTGGGTTTGATCCTGGCCGTCTTCGGGATGGTTATGTACTTAAACTGGATCAATTGGTTTACGATACTTCGGGGAAGGGTGAGTGAAAAACAAAAATACATTGGTAACGAATGTCCATTGAAGGAATTTAAATGCAGATCGTACAGATTAAAAAATGTGTCATAGTGCAAAATACGCAACTGACAGCTAGCTAACCGATTTCAACAAAGAAAACTTATAAAATTTGCAAACTCGATGGAACAATAACTGGGAAAGATAAGAAACGATATATTAATGTTTGAGTCTAAAAACAAGACTGGATAAAGCGAACTTATGTACCTCAGTTGTTATTTGACGTTTCAAAAATACCCCAAAGCCAATTCAAAAAGTTTAAATATAGGTACACCGACAGTCCGGTCCAGTCTAAATTACATTATAATGTAATGCGGAGTAAAAATAGACTCGTTTTACACTGGGGACGTTCAAGTATCTAGTTCAGTAAGTCTGACAGCTGACTGACTTGTTGTATCTCATTTATGATTGGCCTAGATCGGTCACATGGGCAGCTGTGTCAGTTGACCTTTATGGTGGGGTAGCCGACGAATCTAGTCAAGAAAATTGTGACTGAGTACTAAGTTGACAGTTCGAATATTATGTGGCTGACGTAGGAAAAGTGACGTTCCCGACCAATCTAATTTTTGCGTTCAGGTTACATCTATTCCAGACCAATGTAGGCGACTTAAGACAACTTAAGTTTTTGAATGTGCCCACTTGTACAGTTAGGAGCTAGGTATCTGCTAGTACATCATTTTTAAGTTTGTCTGTGTCCATAATGAATCTATTACATTTACGATGTGGTTACACAATTTCTGTCATTTTTCTCACTTGGATTAATATATTTTGCTGTGGGTTGCGAGCGAATACAAATGCTTCACAGACAGCTGATATTTAAGCGACAAGTTCAAATTTCGTAGCCCCAATATCAGTGATTATTCCTAGTGATTTGAAACGTCTTATTCTTTACCGGTAGGCTAATCCGATTTTGATTGCAATTTTCAGTCAGTATTTAATGAGAAAAAATTAAAGGGTCATCCAGTAATGGTGATAAGAATTTTGTTTTAAAAAACAAATCAACGAATTATAGTTTATTTCAAAACTAAAATCATATCACCGTAAATTGACGACCCTTTGATTTTTTCTGACTCAGAACCAATTGGGTGTTTGTACCAACTCATACAGGTGATTTCGGTGAATCAAAGCCGCGGAAAGGGCATCAGATTGTATTGCTAGAGTTTCTCGCAGATATCGTTAAAGGAGCACCAGAATAGTTACTCAATGTGGAGTAGCTCTCATCCTATGTATGTAGTTCCTATGTAGGAATTATAGACAGGATGGCCGCCGTGTTTTCAGTTATCCAAAGTTCACTCACAACAAAGTGCCAAATAATTTGAACAATAATTTACTAAATGTCTTCTTTAGTTTGTATTTCGTTTTTCGTCAGTTTGAGTTTTGTAGGCTATCTACCCACCTTGTTTGTTTATTTTATGTGTTTATGTCTTAATTATAGCTTTATTATAATCTTATCACTATACGTAAAGTGATTGAGTACGTTAGTTTTTCGAAACGTTCCCTAATCAATGTACCTATACCTTCGTTCACATTGTGGTTTTTTGCGGCAGGTGTGATGTACTTGCCTCGGTGCGAAATCATATGAGCTTATGTCATTTGTCTATCTATTGGAATAAATGTTTTTACTGGTTTGCTGCAGTCGGTTTCATATAGGTACTTACTGCATTGTCTATTTATCAACTACAAGTGGGATTATCTGTACAAGTGGGTAAAACCGAACATGAACGTGTTTTAATATTATTAAACTCATTCGGTCAGTAAAATGTCATTTAAATGTCATTCTCTTATGTCAATACTTTTATGTATGGCTAAGTATAGAACAAAAAAAAGTATGTAATCGGAATATGGAAAGGATAACTCAAAAGGAGTGCTGCAGATAAGCACTATCTGCAACAATAAAGACTATATAAATTATTGTTAAGCATTTTTTGGGGTTTCTTTCTTCGACATTGCCACACCATGACTTCACTCTAGTACGTTCTTCGTTTATCTCAACGTAAAACATAGCCACATGTATTCTGGTACTTTGTTAGCTGTACTCTGTCGTATTAGTATATGGAGAATAAATTAAGCAATCTTAATCATCATATCAGTCAGAGGCCTTGAGTAATTTTCATTAATGTTCTTTTTTGATGCGAGGAGTAAACAGATAAGAGCAATTTGTAAAAAAAATTAACAGGCTATATTGCATTAACTGCTAAATGCAATGGAACATCTAAATCTAAATGCGATAAAAAGATTGGTTGTACCCAGCCTTTTGTTCGAGAAATTTTCGATTGGATTTCTCGGTTACCTATCCCTCCTTAGACTTAGACTCAGACATAAGGTCTGTTCCTTTACTTTTAAATCTTACGAATTTCTACGAATTCTTACGCATTTTACTCAATTGTTGTTCCTCAAATCGAAAAATTCGTAAAAGAGAGCGGCTTCGAGAGAGCAAGATATTTCCCCTATTACTAGTTTTTACTCAACAAATTTCTTTGCGTAATTGAAACAACTGTCAGTCGGCTATAAAATTGACAGCTGATTTGAATTTGTTGTTCTATTTGGCATTTTGGTGGGTGAACATTGTCATTTTTCGCAGGTTACTACAAAAGCGTTCCTTAACTTTTGCGTAAGTTTCCCTCTCTGAGAGAGAATTCATCCCCTCCACTGTCATTTTGACAGTATTTTCCATTTTTACTACAAAAGTAAAGGAACAGACCTTTGATGTCATATTTATTTAGCAAACAAGGGTTTTAGAAATAAACTGTTAAGTTGGAAAACTTCGTTCTTAACTGTTTGTCTATAAGATCGACAACAACAATCTGTAATAGGTTACACAAATTTTTTGATATTTTGCAGGAAAATAGTTTTGGTAAAGATGAGTCCCCCACATACTACCTATCCCCACTGTCACCTAACCTAATTGAGGGACAATGAAAACAAAGAGTCTCGTTTGATAAGTTCTATCGAAAATCGTTACTGTTAATCAATTCAAATTAAAAACAAACACGTAGGTTATGAAGGCACATATGCACTGAAAACACGTACCTAACTTGCTTTATCTTAACCTATTATCATATGAAGAAAGTCAATAACAAAGCAAACAAATGATTATCCCTCGATTATCGTTAAAACGTCCTCCAATCTATTGTAATATCTAGCAACGTATAAAGCGAACCAAATCAAATTGTTAAATTAATCTTAATCCACAGCCATAATCGTTTAAATGAAAATAATATCAATTCTAGCAAATGCAGGTTCAAATACTGCACTCGAAAAATGCACCCTGTTGCAACAATTTAGCCCAACATCGAAAAGTCAAGTGTACTACTCTTTTTCCATCTAAGCCGGATGAGATAGTGTATCTATCACAACAAAATCGACTGCTTTCTTTCTTTATGCTTTTTGTTTAACATTCTTTTTTTTTTTTTTGTTAAGAAAACAAAAATCCCCGATAAGCAAAATGTAATCAGTTCACCCTTTTTTCCTATTTCGAATATATGGTCGACGAACAAATTGGAAAAGATTTGTGTTTCGTTTGGAACTGCGATTACACTGAACTCGCATCTCGTCACCAGATACAGATATACGTTATCGACAATTCGACAGTATTTCAAATTTCACTTGGATTTGTTTTTTCCATGCGATAATGACTTTATGTATACATACTCAAGTAGTTATTGAGCCCAGGTGAGTGTTTGTTCCATTTTTAAATCGAAATTTGAATGAACGACAACGAATTCTGAACAAATTTTTATGAGACTACAAAAATGCGTATGACCGACCACTACACGAGTATGAGTTATCTTATATTTACGATTAGTATACAGTATCACAAAAATTCTAACATGCTGTGACAAAATTTTAAGAAAAAAAAAACCGAATGCTATTAAGATAAAGCTATATTGTATATAAATACAGAAAAGGGGCTTAAGTTGGAAAGGAATGTGCTTCAATCGCTATCGATTTGGGTAAATAATTTATCAGACAAAAATTCAAAACTACCTTTGGGATGATTAAAATTCAATTTCATTTGTAATCAACTAACTACTCCCATTTGAAATTGATTTTAAGTATGTTTTCTTATCTCCCGATGATAATGTGCGAACGATTAAAATCAGAATTTAAAAAAAAAGTGTTCCTTTTGAGGTTTTTATTTTGAACCTAATCTATAGATGACTTGTTCGAAATGGGTTGCATTTTAGTCAACAAGGTATGTAAACGCTATCAGTTGCATATTGGTGCTTATGATATATAAGTCATATACGTGCAAGAGATAAGGTTGAAACATAATATATAAACGATTTTTTATTGCAAATAGAAAACTGTTAGCAACTCTACTCTTTCGATCAACGATGGTAGTAATCAAGTATAATAATAATTAACTTCCAATGTAATAATAGTGTGCAAAGTGTAACTATTTATTTTTATTTCTTACCTCGGCCTCATTTTAGTTAAGTCTATGTTCTAGCACTCATCAGAAAAGTAATTTTGTATACACTTATAAGTAGCACTGACATTTGCAAAAAGCGGTTTTGTACTTGATTTCCTCATTGGCCCAAGGAAACATAGATTAGTAACACAAGCTATTAGAAATATCTAGAATTGATTAACCTGGAATCAATTTTCAGTCAGTCTTCCATGTGTGAGCGCTCGGTCTACACATGCGAAATATGAAATGAAAAGAATAAAAACTTAACAGACAGAACTTCTCGTGCCTTTCAGGCGGAAGTACCTGGGAATAAAAAGGCGAAACATATATAGGTAGCGATCTTCTTGAATAACCACTCAAGCTGTTCATTCAACGGCATCACATTCTTCAAATTGGTAGCAGAGTGCAAGAAATTTATTGGGCACATTCAAAAACTGAGTTATCTAAAGTCGACTAGATTGGTCTGGAGTAGATGTAACCTGCACGCAAAAACAAGATTGGTCGGGAACGTCACTTTGCCTACATCAGCCACATAATATGCGAACTGTCAACTTAGTACTCAGTCACGAATTTCTTGACTTGATTCGTCGGCTACCGCTCCATACACGTCAACATAACAAGCCCCTCCAGCCAGCTCGATCCCTCGCTAGCTGCCTCCAGTTACGCACACCAAGTTGGCTGAGGTCGTACTCCAATATTGCGCGCCACCTAAGGTGGGGCATTATTCTGCTGTGTTGTCCCTCAGGGGTGGCCCGAAGACTCGTCGGGCTGGTGCGTTGTTATCCCTACGCTCCACGTGTCCCAGCCATCTCAGCCGTTGTATTTTCAGCTTTTTGACTAGGTCAGCCTCGTTGAATCTTCTTCTCCACACTCCAACGTCACATCACACAGAGCGCGTTTTCAACGCTGCGTTGAATTCACCGCGCCGGTGAAACGCGGGGTTGTGAAAAATTACAGATTATTTTATGACGCGACGCGTTTGAAATAATTGTTCATGATTTTATATCCCAAAAATCGGAAAAATTAATCGAATGTGTTTGAAATTACTCATATTTATACGTTATGTGTGAGAATCGTATACAAATGCAGTTTTAAAAGCTGAGATATTGGAGGCAATATCAAAATAATTTCTCTTTTTTTAAATTTCGTGCACCTAAATCCTTTTTCCTTTTCGCGAATTACGTATCACAGCAAATAAAAACCATAATTCTTCCTCCGAGCTGCTTGACATTTGTTAAAACAACGAAAACCAATAGTCATGGACATTAATGAGATCTTTCTGTTTGACGTCCTCTAACGCGGCGGTTAGAACGTTGCGTCAAAATAATCTTACCGCGTAAATTAATCTCACCGCGGCGTTAAAAACGCGTTCTGTTTGACGATGCCTTAAGGTCTTATATAGTACCTCCTTCGTTCTGTGAGAGAGGCCTTTACTTCTTAGATGCCTTCTTAGCCCGAAGAAACAGCGATTGGCAAGAGTGATTCTTCGGTTGATTTCTGCGCCGATGTCATTTTGCGAAGTGATAGTGGAGCCCAGGTATACAAAGTCTTTAACTACTTCGAAGTTTTATCTGTCCATCGTGACATTTTGTCCTAGTCGCCGATGTTGAGAGTCCTTTCTCGTTGACAGCATATACTTCGTTTTGTCCTCATTAACAGCCAGACCCATCTTCGCCGCCTCCGTTTCGATGCTTGCAAATGCGCCACTGACAGCTCGCCGTGTTCTCACAATAATCACCTCTATCGAGGTATCCGTTCGCTTTCAGAACGGAAAATTCTCCGATTTTACACGATTCGTAGGAATTTTTGCTATGAGGTATTCTTCGGAACATCTATTCGGAATATTTTTCCGACTTTTTGTAACGCATAGCCGCGAATCGCGTTGAAGTGCGATGAAATGCATTTTTTTGTTAAATTTTTGAGAGCTAGGTTTCGATATCCTCCGACAGAAATTGGTTGCGGAATTTGTTTACGATTTGGAGTAAAGTGTTTTCGTTTCCGATATGGGATACCTCGAATGTAATTTGAGCCTCCGACAGAGTATGCGTTGCGGAGAATTTTCCGTTCCGAACGGATAATTCGATAGGGGTTGATGTCAAGATAAGATAATTTTAAAAGTTTTACGATTAATATTTAAAACAACCCATGGTAACTCTATGCGCAATAAACTTCCAAAATGAAATGACGAAAGCTCGCGCGAAAGTGCAAGATAACAATAATTATTTGACTATAAAATAAGTACTTGTACAAATATAAATATGTACCTACTGCTTTAGAAAATTCATTGACCCGCAGTCTACACGTAGAATTCTCACTGCGTTTCTCTATTTGATTTTACATTAACTTACATTCTAAAGACGAATGGAAGCGACCTTAAGATTCGTCGTTTGTGCTTCTCCGGCTGTTGAACCTGAGAACCCAGCACACCAAATACTGAGCCTCTGCGCCACTGCTAGATGAAAACCCAAACCCCATTTATAGTCTAAAAGAATGCCTTGTACCACTTGGGAATAAAACGCATTTGTTTTGTCATTTCCAGGAGATGGCTCTCAGTCCCACATCGCCCGCCTATGCAGGTTGGAAGTCCCCACCGCTGCCCGTAAATCTAGACATTTATCTATTCAATTGGACGAATCCACACGAGTTTACAAATCACTCAATCAAGCCCAGATTCCAGGAGCTGGGCCCATACCGATACAAGGAGAGCATGGACAAAGTTGACATTGATTTTCATCCACAAAACGGTTCAGTGACATTCCGCAAGAAGAGTTACTTTCATTTCGATGCTGAAGGCAGTAATGGCAGTCTAACCGATATAGTCACGACAGTTAATATGGTCGCATGGGTATATAAAATCAGCGATTTTCAAATTTAAAGCCTTGTTGATCCTTGTTGTCTTTTCTGTTTTTCAAAGGCAGCTGCTTATAAGAAACGCGATGCGGGATTCTTTCAGAGACGAAGTCTACAAGCTGTACTTTCTCTATACAAAGAAGAACTATCGGTGACTAAGACCGCAGACGAATTGCTATTCTTTGGATACCAAGATCCAATGCTGGACATTGGTAGTGCACTCACCATGATTTCCAAGGACATGGAGGGAATCCTATACGATCGTGTTGGGTATTTTTATATGGTAAGTTCTAGTCAATATTAGAATCCATTTTTACCATTTGGTGTATTAATAGCGCAATGGCAGCGCAAATTTCAACGGACTGCTCAACATGCACACCGGAGGTGTTGACGTTACAAAAATGGGTAAAATCAATACGTGGAATTCGAAGAACCACACTGGGTATTACGACTCTTATTGTGGAATGGTCAATGGATCACTGGGTGAATTTTTCCCACCCAATTTGAAAGAGGGAGACTCTATAGAATTGTATCCACCAAATATGTGTCGGACAATACCGCTAGATTACACCGAGACAGTAGAGATTCATGGAGTGAAGGCCTTAAAGTTTTCCGGTGGGCGGCGATCGGTCGACAATGGTTAGCTGTCGAATTGACGTTTAGAAATCGCATTTTGTGATGGTATATATTTTTTGTAGGAACAACGTATCCGGAAACGAAATGCTTCTGCGTCGAGGGCAAGTGCGAGCGGGCAGGCGTTATGAACTTGGCACCATGCCAGTTCGGTTCAACAACATTTATGTCATACCCTCATTTTTATGAAGCGGATCCGTATTATTTGGAGCAAGTTGAAGGCCTTAAGCCGGAAAAAAATAAACACGAATTCTTCATGACAGTTGAACCGAATTCGGGCATTCCAATGGATGTGGGCGGTGGATTTCAGGCCAATGTTCTTATAGAAAGAGTTCCAGACATGGGGTACAGTAGTTTATTGGATAAATGAATGAAAATAAAATATGTTTTCCTTTGCAGAATCTATGATGAAGTTCCTCGCATTTTGCTCCCAATAATGTGGTGCGAGCAGCGTTTCCGCGTCACACCAGAAATAGCTGCTGAAATCAACCTTGTGCCACAGATTGTCTACTGGGGACAAGTAGTTGCGGGTGTCTTAACCTTAATTGGACTCGTTCTCTTCTTCTGGTATCCTGCACATGCGATCAAAACAGCGTTCACGCCCAAGGATCAACGAAAGCCGACTCAGAAGAACTTTGAAATGAAACATCTAAAGCAGGAGACCTCACCATTTGTGGAAAAGAACGACATTGGCACAATTATCATGAAACCACAAAAATTGTCCATATTGGGCAAGGCCCCAGCACTTTGAGAAAAACTGATTAGACTAACTAAGTATTTATTTAGTGGAATGGATATTTATCTGTTAAACAATTAGTCGTAGTTATTCATTAGTTAGCCTAAGAAATAAAAGGTTTTAATTCGATGGTCTCATTTTTGCAAAGCAAAACTCGCTACCAACAGACACAGGCTGATCAGTGTGAAGTTCATCAAAGATGGAAGTGCTGCGGAGTTGCCGGGTCCTTTGTCCAATTCTAATTTGCTAGATAGCTCCTCGGGCACATCCAGATAAACCCGATCGAGGCCAAATGAGAAAATCAAACTGCGAAGTTTTTTCACATCAACATAGTCATTAGCCGAAGACCAAATGGTAAGGGTGCTTTCGTTGGTGTCGTTGACTGAGTTCACAAGTCTATGAAGTTCCGTCTCACTGTTGGCAGCGATTCCAGCTCGAACAGGAAACGTAAGGGGCTGCTTCGAATCGGTGATGTTGTTTCTCTGCAAAATGCATTTCTTAAGTTTCAGCAATCAATTCGGGCTGTTGCTATTCTCACCCTGATAGCGTCCAACATGTCGTTAATTTGACTTTCTGTGTAGGATCCTTCTTTGGATTCGCTTCCCCATCGAGTAGTCCATCCAATTGATAGAGCAGCTCGGGTGAAATTCTCACAGCCAGCGAAAAAGCGATCTGGATCGACCGGTACTGTGTTGGTCTGATCGACTGGACCTTTTATAATATCAGCGTTCAACCATATGGGATACGTCATCTAATCGGGAGGCGAAAATATGCATTTAGGTTCAGCGAACGTAATAGTGGCGTACCTGTGACCAGAGGCCTTGTAAGATCTCTAGTGATCCCTCGAACACTTCGATTGATTTAAAGTCGAGTTTAACACCTTTTTTGCAATCGGCGTTGTTGTTGTTAAAGTCCAGAATTGTATTGAGGAAGGTGTCAAGGGATATGTCAGAAGTAACGTTTGGTGGGTGACCCATTATCGGTAGATCCGGCCCGGTGTTGTTTATTTTCCCAAGAACGATGTCGGCTTCAATCATATCAATGTCGCCTGTGAAGCACAAAAGTAATGCGTGTGCACGGCTTGATTGTAAAAAAAAGAACGTGCAAAATGAGTGAAAGAGAATGAGCATGAAAGGGAGGCCATCAGTATAGTCGGAAGTCGGCGCGTGGGAATGAGCGGTATACGTATAGAAATAATTTGAATATATTTAGACTAGTGGCTTCTTGATTTTTGGATCTAAATTTTGAAAATAAACATAAATTTTAAGATTTTTTATTTGTACTGTTAATCATTAGGTACACATTTTCCAATAAACACCATTTTCGCTTTGAAAGATCGACTAATTGAATCAACAGCAATTGAATCTATACTAATTTATGTCTATGGCTGTGATTGTCATACAATGGCTGTCGAGTTTATTACTAAATTATTCATTACTGATACGACCCCGCGTCACCTATTAAGAGTCACGTTGCATTTGGTCATCTAACTTGCCGGTAAAAGTAAATAACTCACGATGCGTTATTTTTCTAACTATGTATTATAACTAATCAACCCCAATACTCGTATTTAACTGAAACATTACAGGTCTGTTCCCTTACAATAATGCATTCGATCAAATTAGTCAAACTTTGATCCCTTACTCAAAAGTTTTATAGAAGGAAACAAACTTTGACTGAATTTGGCTAATGTGTTCGAATGTATTATTGTAAGGGAACAGGATTTACATTAGATGGCAACATTTTGCAAACGTAAAACATTTCACCGTCATGTAGTAGGTATTTTCAGAATATGAATTTGACCCCGCTTTGTTCTTGGGGCATTTCACACTTTGGGAGAACACTCATTTCCAATCCTTGTATAGAAGTTGTTATCGGTTT
Source organism: Cheilosia pagana (assembly GCA_936431705.1). NCBI lineage: Eukaryota > Metazoa > Arthropoda > Insecta > Diptera > Syrphidae > Cheilosia > Cheilosia pagana. The sequence continues at coordinate 49,227,175 of OW386170.1, read as the reverse complement.
CAGACTCCCTCGTTACAGATATTTGAGATAAATTGGAATGACTCTAAAGCTGATGAAAAAATATCTTAAAAAATTCAAACATACTCTTCAACGCGTCGTCCAATTCCTTTTGACTATTGACTGCATGTGCCCAGGTAATTGCAGTCAAGTTGCTCCCCTTTGATGGCTTCATCGTTTCTGGTAAATTTATAATTTCATACAAGTGAATGGAGTTATTAAAAGGTGTCGCCAAAGTTCCGCCAATTAAACCTATACGTACAAATACAATTTAAATAAAAATTCCAATAGAAAAGAAAGTAGAACGACATGTTAAGATTAGAAATTGAATTACATACATTAAGCTGAATTTAATGGCGTTCCTAGTTGGTTTTGTTATTACTCATGTTAGCTAGATTCCTTTGTGTAAAATTAAATGATACGATCAAATTTTAATCGTACGTACTATCCGATAAGGCTTTTTCGATAGCCATAAATATCAGCGAAAAGTTATAAATGGATTAAGGCGATAATAGTTAGAGAATTATTAAACAATTAGGTAAACAGACATTTGAACTTAAAAGAAAGAGCAGTTGTTGTGCAATGAAATGTATAAATGGCTAACAAAGTGCACGTGCGAATTTATGAGCTACCATTTTATTAATATTGTATTTAGCGACAATCCTGATTATACAAACAGATTGTAATTCGCTTTGTTTAACTCAATCAAATTTAAAATGCCTATCCTGGAATATGTCGAACTGGTTTGGTCATTATCGTAGCGAAGAAGAACATAACAACTCTATGGGTCGGTTCCGATTGCGACGCTTATGCCGACGAGTGTCTGAATCCAATCTGGAGGAAGTCTATACCTTCTGGCACTAGATCACTAACTGCCATGGCTAATGTGTCCAAGAGCGAACGAACGACAAAACCAAACATTTATTGAAAGTCCCACGAGATGAACACCAAGTCCAAGGTTGACAAATTAGTTTAGTACTAATCTTGTACTATACGTAGGTAGGAATGTGATAGGCAATTGTTTCAGGTAAAGCGAACTCGACTTTGAAATGAGTTTACGTGTTTATCTACAACAATGATAAACATCGACAACAAATAAAACACAGAATGAAATAAGGAAACTGATATATGTAGTATACACTGCAATATGTATTTACAAATGAATGAACTATTGGCACTGTTTTGTTTTAGTGACAAAATTGCACAGTCAAATGAAGATTCCATTCCACAGATCCTTAAGATGAAATGTACCCAAAGTGAAGTAGGAAGGTACGTTACCTATAACAACTGAATATATGATCACAAATCCTTTGGGGTCCATAGTTTTAGTTAGTTCTTTTATTATAAACAAAATATAACTTCTGATATGTATAGATATAATGTTGGTAGATAGGTACGTACTGTGTAATGCTAAAAACAATATAATAATAAATAGAAATGTATCAAAATAACAAAAGAAAAATAATCGTTTTATTTTTGAACAACTGATTTTTGTACTTTTTGAAAAACTAGTATTTATAGATATGTAGCGGTATAAAATTAATTTATTTGATTTGATAGGTAAAAAAATAGATAACAAACTTGTGTCTCTTGATAGGTAGTCCAGAATGCAGGAAGCACTTAAGTGTAGTGTTGAAACAAAGCTCAAGCCCCTCAGATGCACTTTATAACATTTTACGGTTGAGATTATTAATTAAATAAAAAATATCATAACAAGAAAGACAGATCGAAACCGACGGCGATGACTTTTTCAAGATTGGAATGTTGGAAATTGGAAGTTATTCTACTTCTTCAAGTAATCAAAAACAGCTGGGCGCAGACAAAATTGCTCTTAACAAATATACGAGATGGCGGGTTTCTCTTAATTGTTGAAAAAATTATTTGTTTATCATTTTTGTTTTGAACTAATAGTGCTGCCAAGTCGAAGTGGGATTCGATGGGAAACAAAATAGATTTTAACAATATTTTGACAGAATTAGTGAGTTTAAGGAGTAAGTATTGATTTATTTTCCCTGTCGTTTGTTCTGCATATGTCCTAAATAGAAGTACAAAGTAACGCACTTGTTAAACCAAGGTACAATTCCTGTTGACATTTGAGGAATTCCGATTTTTTTTTCATGTTTCAAGTTTTTTATTATCAAAACTTTTTCTTCATTACAATTTTTCTACAAAGTGCTTATCTGCAGGCGGTTGTTAAGAGATTTGATTACGAAGTGATTTTATAATTTAAGTTACATTATTTTGTAAAATTCAATTTGATTTGATGAATATGAATATATTCGTTCAATACTTGGCATCACTATTCGATCAGCTGATTTATATACAAGATTTGTTTTGATTTTGTACCTAGTATATCTGTTATTATTTTGACAGTTCCTTCCAAACACTTCCAAACATTATATACACAAGTATAAATATATACATGGCCGCTTTGGGTCTGTCATGTTGTTGAAAATTACGTCTGAATAGTTTATTTTCATAATACCAAAAAACAAACTTTGCAGTGAACAAAATACTTTAAAATTATAAAATTCACAATTATTAAAGCTTACCAATACAATAGGTACTGAATATATTGTGTAGAACTTAAAGATTGAAGAGTTTCAAGTGTTTTCCGTAAACTAACCTAAAAATATGTGAACACAAACAATTCTATTAAAATTTTCATCCAATTTTATCCAAACATAAAAATAAACCTAATTTTGTAGTTGCGGTTTGCGTGTCGGGCATAAAAATGTCCACTTCGATAGTGCAACAATTTGTGTCGGGACTCAAGTCCCGACATCGTGAAATACAGCATAAGGCTGCCCAAGACCTATTTCTGTATGTAAAAACGGAACTTCGCGAAATGTCCCAAGAGGAGTTGGTGCAGTTTTTTGATGATTTCAACCATCATATCTTTGACATGGTCTTGAGTTCGGACATCCATGAGAAGAAGGGGGGAGTTTTGGCTATCAGTATGTAACAGAACAGCTATATTAAGTTCCTGTTTAATTTGCTTTCTTTATTTTTCCAGAATGCCTGATAAGCGGGGATGTTGTCAACACAACTACGCGTATTTCTCGTTATTCGACAAACTTGAGGAACTTGTTGCCGTCAAACGATGTAGCGGTAATGGAGATCGCCGCACGTACCCTGGTAAAGTTGGCTTCGTTGCCCGGTTCTAAAGGAGCTGAATCATTTGATTTCGATATAAAAAGAGCGTTCGAATGGCTGTCTGGCGATAGACAAGAGGTTAGTTGAAATCGTTGTTTTACTGCCGGTCACGATTCTATTGGTTTCGTCTTTCAGTACCGCCGCCATGCTGCAGTTTTCATTCTGCGGGAGCTGGCCTTAGCCATGCCTACATATTTCTACCAGTCCATTTCTACGTTCTTTGAGAACATCTTCAATGCCATCTATGACCCAAAACCTGCTATTCGGGAATCAGCAGGAGAAGCTCTTCGTGCAGCCCTCATTGTCACCTCCCAACGTGAGAACACAAAACAATCCAGCAAGCCACAGTGGTACAAGATCTGCTTTGAAGAAGCTGAAAAATGCTTCGTCATCGACATGCCGGTTTCCAAGGAAAAAGGAGTCACAAGAGATGATCGCATCCATGGAGGTCTGATTGTATACAACGAATTGTTTCGCTGTTCCAACTCGGTGTGGGAACGTCGCTACAGTGCACTGAAAAATCTCCAACCAGAAACGTACACGCGCAAGTATTACGCCGATAGTGGGGTAACAGCAATAGTGCCCCGCCTCAAGGCACCGTTTATTGAAAAGTTGGGAACGACCCAAACGCATTTAGAACCCGAGCACTCGGCCATGAAATTCTCCACCATGACTGTGCAAGAGTCGGCGCACAGTCGGCAAATTTTGGTAGAAAATTACAGCAAAATTTGCGACAGCGTACTGGAGCAACGCCTTTCGAAGTCTGTGCATGTGCAGCAAGGTCTGCTTGAGATATTGCCCCGGTTGGCTGCATTCAATCGCGAGGCGTTTGTTTTGAAGTACCTAAAGGTTGCGATAAATCACCTGTTGGGCATACTGCGAGGCAAAGAGAAGGACAGGAACAGTGCGTACATTACAATTGGTTATATAGCCGTTGCCGTGGAGCGCGACATCGATCAGCACTTGAAGAGTGTTATGGATTCGATAAAGTCGGCCCTGCCTTCGAAGGACACACCAGTGAAAAGAAAACCCACCATTGACCCAGCAGTTTTTACATGCATTACGCTGCTGGCACATGCCGTTAAGTCGGGCATCACAAGGGATGTCACTGTTATTCTGGAGCAAATGTTTTCAACTGGTCTTTCGCCAGCTCTGACAGTTTGTTTACGCGAATTGGCTGACAATGTGCCAGATCTGAAGACGCAGATCGCGGACGGCCTCACGGCTGTTCTCTCGCAGGTTCTAATGAACAAGGCGGCAACCGGCATGGGGACACCAAAGCACAACCTGAGCGCACCGTTTGCCTCACTTTCGCTGGCCGATTCAAGTCACCAGGATATCCCGACGATAATATTGGCTCTAAAGACATTGGGCAGCTTCAACTTTGAAGAACAGAACATGTTGGACTTTGTTCAGAGGTAAGATTGACTGCTGTTGGGTCTTTTCAGTGTTCACATACTTTTCTTTTAGATGTGCCGATTATTTCATAAACCACGAACAGCAGGGTATCCGCTTGGAAGCCGTCCAAACCTGCACCAGACTGCTGAAGCTCGCAATTCAATCCTCCGAGTCGCAGTTTGAGAGTTCCAAGACTCTCAGCGAAACGGTGTCGTATGTGCTGGAACGTTTACTGATTGTGGCGATCACTGATGTTGATTGCAATGTTCGATTGAGGGTGTTGCGGTCACTGGATGAAACCTTCGATGCCGAGCTGGCGCAACCGGAATCGCTTAGCGCGTTGTTTGTAACTTTGAACGATGAAGTTTTCGAAATTCGCGAACTCGCCATTGTGACAATTGGACGATTGTCGGCAATGAATCCGGCCTATGTCATGCCCAAACTAAGAAAGACACTGATTCAGTTATTGACGGAGCTGGAACATTCGGGGATGAGTCGTAACAAGGAACAGAGTGCCAGAATGCTGGATCACTTGGTTATCAGTACGCCGAGGTAAGTGTTCAAAACGAAATCCATATTCAGTCTACTTAAGGCTGTCTGTGTTGCAGATTAATCTCTTCGTACATGAGGCCGATATTGACAATCCTTGTGCCGAAGTTGCGTGAGCCAGACTCCAATCCTGGAGTGATTTTGAATGTGCTGCGGGCAATAGGCGATCTTGCCGAAGTGAACGGCGGTTCGAACGAAATGGAGCGCTGGGCCGATGACTTGCTGTCGATTTTGCTGGAAATGCTTGGTGACTCGGGCAGCCCTGACAAGCGGGGAGTCGCTCTTTGGACTCTTGGTCAGTTGGTAAGCGCAACAGGGCGTGTGGTGTCGCCGTATCATAAATATCCAGTTCTCATCGATATATTGATAAATTTCTTAAAAACCGAGCAACGCCGCTCGATTCGTCGCGAAACAATCCGCGTTCTAGGGCTCCTCGGAGCTATGGACCCTTACAAACACAAAATGAACAAGGGCCTAATCGATAGTCAAAAGGATAACATTCTCATATCGTTGTCCGACTTCAAAGTCGACGAGAACCAAGACATCTCCACCGCCGAGCTGCTGGTGAACATGGGAAATTTACTTGACGAGTACTACCCCGCCGTGGCTATAGCCACTCTAATGCGAATCCTCCGCGATCCTACTCTCAGTCAACATCACACAAGTGTCGTGCAAGCCGTCACCTTCATTTTCCAGAGCCTGGGCATCAAATGTGTCCCCTATTTGGCGCAAGTGCTGCCCAATTTGTTGGAAAACGTTCGCATAGCCGACATGAATCTGCGCGAGTTCCTCTTCCAACAGTTGTCCACGTTGATAGAGATTGTCAAGCAACACATCATTAGCTACATGGGCGATATTTTCAAGCTTATCAAAGAGTTCTGGACCATCAACACGCCACTGCAGCCGACACTGATAAATTTGATTGAGAAAATCGCCGTCGCGTTGGGATGTGAATTTAAAAACTATTTGTCGCAGCTGGTGCCGCAGATTTTGAGGGTACTGCAACATGACACGTCCAAGGATCGCATTGTGACTATAAAACTGTTGCAGGCGTTGCAGAAGTTTGGCAACACATTGGACGATTATCTGCATTTGATTGTGCCGCCAATAGTGAAGCTGTTCGACGCACCATACGTGTCTTCGCAGGTGTCGTCGGCGGCTATGGAGACGATTGACAACTTGGCGTGGATTCTGGACTTTAATGATTTCTCTTCGAGGATAATACATCCGCTGGTGCGGGTGCTCGACACAAATTCGGAACTGAGAGACCAGGCAATGTCCACGTTGCGATCCATGGTTATTCAGTTGGGTAAGAAGTACCTCGTCTTTGCTCCACTGGTCAACCGTTCCATTGTAAAGCATCGAATTGTCGATTCAAAGTACGAAAAGCTTTTGACAAAGATTCAGAGCAACACCACAATGTGTTTGGATGATGAGTTCCACATTAGACAGGCGAAGTACAAGAGCACCGACGGATCACTAAGTGACGTGAACACCACGATCAAGAAACTACATGTTTCGGCAATTGATTTGCGCACCGCGTGGCAGGTAACACGCCGCGTGTCCAAAGACGACTGGGTTGAGTGGCTGAAGAGGCTGTCAATCGGTTTGTTGAAGGAGTCACCATCACCGGCGTTGCGGTCTTGTCGTGCCTTGGCGCAAAACTATGAAAAACTCCTGAGAGATTTGTTTAATGCTGCCTTCATCTCGTGTTGGACAGAACTGGAAAAGGAACACCAACACGAACTGACGCAGAGTTTGTGTCAGGCGCTGGAGGTCACCGACATGCCAGAGATTACGCAGACGATTCTGAATTTGGCCGAGTTTATGGAACACTGTGATATGCCACCGATTCCGATCGAGACAAAGCTTCTGGGTACACGCGCCATGGCCAGTCGGGCGTATGCCAAGGCGTTGCACTACAAAGAGGACGAGTTCCTGCGGCAAAACGATCGCCATGTCTTTGAGTCACTGATTCTGATAAATAACAAACTGCAGCAGAAGGAGGCAGCTGAAGGTCTGCTGACAACGTACCGCAACGAGGCGAACGAGCTGAAGGTGCAAGGTCGGTGGTATGAGAAGCTGCACAACTGGGATCAAGCGCTGAAGCACTATTCGGAGAAATTGCAGGTGGATTCAACCGACTTGGAAGCGCGACTGGGTCACATGCGCTGCTTGGAGGCGTTGGGCGAGTGGTCTGAGCTGGGCTCAGTCGCCAAGCAGGACTGGGATACGCTGGACTGCGATGGAAAGTCGCGGGCGGGTCATTTGGCTGCCGTAGCTGCATGGGGCTTGCAGGATTGGGAGGGCATGCAGGAGTATGTCAAGTGTATTCCGGAGGAGACCCAAGATGGCAGCTTCTATCGAGCGGTATTGGCAGTGCATTATGGCGACTTTGAGACGGCGCAGCGATTGATTGATGAAACGCGCGATTTACTCGACACCGAGTTGACTTCGATGGCAGGAGAGTCGTACGAACGCGCCTACGGCGCCATGGTGTGTGTCCAGATGCTGGCCGAGCTCGAGGAGGTTATTCAATACAAGTTGATTCCCGAACGACGCGATCCGCTGAAAACGATGTGGTGGAAACGTCTGCAAGGTGGTCAGCGACTTGTCGAGGATTGGCGGCGCATTATTCAAGTGCACTCGTTGGTGGTGAGCCCGCAGGAGGACGTCCACACCTGGTTGAAGTATGCTTCGCTGTGTCGCAAGAGTGGTTCGCAGCAGCTTTCCCACAAGACTCTTGTGATGCTGCTGGGCGTAGATCCATCGAAGAACGCAACTGACCCACTGCCATGCAGCCAGCCTCAGGTAACATACGCCTACACGAAACACATGGCTATGTCGGACAACATGCAAGGCGCCTACGAGCAGCTGAGTCGATTCGTCAACACATTCAGTGCCCAGTGCAGCTGCAATCCGGAGGACATCAAGAAAGAGGATCGGAGGCTGCTGGCCCGTTGCTATTTGAGGCTCGCAATCTGGCAGAACAAACTCCAGGGCATACAAGACCCTGCTGCGGTACAGGGCGCCCTAGAATGCTTCGAGAAAGCCGCGGAATATGACACAAATTGGTACAAAGCGTGGCACTTGTGGGCATACATGAACTTTAAGGTCGTGCAGACGCAGAAACAACAGCTGGAGAGCAACCTCACGGGAATGAGTGAAGTCGCGCAGCTGCAAAAGGAGAAACTAATCATAGAACAGTATGCGGTGCCGGCAGTGCACGGATTCTTTCGTTCGATTAGTCTGGTGAAGGGGAACTCCCTTCAAGACACGCTTCGACTGTTGACGCTCTGGTTCGACTACGGCCAGTACTCCGAAGTGTATGACGCCTTGCTCAACGGAATGAAGATCATAGAGATCAACACGTGGTTGCAAGTTATCCCACAGCTTATAGCTCGCATCGACACGCATCGCAATTTGGTAGGACAGCTGATTCACCAGCTGCTCATAGACATTGGCAAGTTCCACCCCCAGGCGTTGGTATATCCTCTAACGGTGGCCTCGAAGTCGGCGTCTGTAGCTCGTAAGAATGCCGCTTTTAAGATCCTAGACTCGATGCGAAAGCACTCGTTGGTTCTGGTCGAGCAGGCGATGATGTGCAGCGAGGAACTTATTCGTGTAGCCATCCTGTGGCACGAACAATGGGCCGAGGGATTGGAGGAGGCATCACGTCTGTATTTCGGCGAACGGAATGTGAAAGGAATGTTTGAAATATTGGAACCGCTTCACAATATGCTTGAGCGGGGACCACAAACGCTGAAGGAGACCTCCTTCAGTCAGGCATATGGTCGCGAACTGACCGAGGCGTACGAATGGAGTCAGCGGTACAAGAACTCGTCGAACTGGATGGATCTGGACCATGCGTGGGACATCTACTATCATGTCTTCAGGAAGATATCGAGGCAGCTGCCTCAGCTAACGTCCCTGGAGTTACCGTATGTCAGTCCAAAGTTGCTGGCCTGCAAGGACTTGGAGCTGGCTGTGCCAGGAAGCTATAATCCAGGTAAGCAAAGGTGGTCTCCACCTCAGACTTAGTCTCCTAATGAACTCTATTTCCAGGTCAAGAGCTGATTCGCATAAGCCACATCAAGACGAATCTGCAGGTGATCACGTCTAAGCAACGCCCGCGCAAGCTGTGCATTCGCGGATCCAACGGAAAGGACTACATGTATCTGTTGAAGGGCCATGAGGATTTGCGCCAAGACGAGCGTGTGATGCAGCTGTTTAGCCTGGTCAACACTCTGCTCCTCGACGATCCAGACACATTCCGCCGCAATCTCACTATTCAGCGTTACGCTGTCATCCCGCTGAGCACTAATTCGGGTCTAATCGGCTGGGTTCCGCATTGCGACACATTGCACACGCTCATTCGGGACTACAGAGACAAAAAGAAAGTTGCCCTCAATCAGGAGCATCGCACTATGCTCGGCATGGCGCCCGACTACGATCATTTGACTCTGATGCAGAAGGTTGAGGTGTTTGAGTACGCCCTGCGTCAGACGCAGGGTGACGACTTGGCCAAGTTGCTGTGGCTGAAGAGTCCCTCGTCGGAAGTGTGGTTCGAACGACGAACCAACTACACTCGCTCGCTGGCCGTAATGTCCATGGTTGGATATATACTTGGTCTGGGCGACCGGCATCCCTCGAACCTGATGTTGGATCGCATGAGTGGTAAGATTCTACACATTGACTTTGGCGATTGCTTCGAAGTTGCCATGACCCGCGAGAAATTCCCCGAAAAGATCCCCTTCCGGTTGACGCGCATGCTCATCAAAGCCATGGAGGTGACTGGCATCGAGGGCACTTACCGGCGCACCTGCGAAAGCGTAATGATTGTGCTGCGCCGCAACAAGGACAGTTTAATGGCAGTGCTGGAGGCGTTTGTCTACGATCCCCTGCTCAACTGGCGTCTGCTGGACACCGATAAAAATCGACGTTCCAAGGCAAACAACGATGGAACCACGACTATTGGCAGCCTAACCACTGGCGATGACGACGAATCAGTGGGAATGCTGCGCAGTCAGTCGAATGCCAAGGCCAAGCCTTTCGAATCCGGCCTGGGCAACGTGCCCAACACTAACAATGTGCAAATAGTGGCCGAAGTCACAAATACCAAAGCGCGTCTGATTGTTGGTCGTGTCAAGCGCAAGCTCACTGGTACAGATTTTCAAACGAAAAACGCTGTCACTGTGCAGCAACAGGTGGACCTACTGATCCAACAGGCAACCAACAATGAGAACCTTTGCCAGTGTTACATTGGCTGGTGTCCGTTTTGGTAATTTGCGACAAACCCATGGGCGCTGCTGCTTCTTGTGACCCTTGCTGGGTTTTCATTTTAATTTTTTTTTTATAATTTTAAGTTAACCCGGGCCGATTCCGCTTGGTCTTGTCATCAACTAACGCGCTTATTTCTTAAGTAAGAGAATTTAATTGTTCATTTATTTCCCCCCCTGTCATACCTTCATATAAATAAAGAAACATTTTTTATCTCCACAAGTTTTTGAAGATTTTTTTTCAACAGTTTGGAGCACGAGCAACGGATTTGTAAATATTTTAAGCGCCCTAGTCCTCATGGATCCATTACTCTATTTCCCTACAGAATTTAAGTATGGTCCCAATTTTGTGTGAGACACCAACCTCCTCAAAGTTGTACCTGCCGAGATGCTTTCTTCTACACCGAGCAATTGCTTGACATTCACAGAGAAGGTGGGCGATGTGCCATGTGCCCCGCGAAAAGTAAAAGCCAAAAGAGATCACCCTATTGGAATCGAAGATGGTCTTATTTTTGCAAATGGCCGCCAATGTCAAATCTGTTTTGACATTTGTGGACTAGACAGATATAGAAAGTAGAATACAAGTGAACATGCCATGGAGCGATACACTCCCCAAGAAGGCGGAATAATCGTGTCTATTTTTTTTGCGTAACAATTCGTCCGTAGTGTTGGCGCAGCGCGAATTGCGTCGCCGATTCCACGGCCGTCCGACACCGACTACGCAAACACTGTGCCGTTTGGCCACCAACCTTGAAGAGTATGGGACCCCACGAGACGTTGCCAAGAGTGGCCGGCCCCGGAGCGCCCGTTGTGCCGAGAATATCGACAATAGTGGACGGTGCCATGTTAACCGAGTTTTTTTCTTCCGCAATTGGACGAATTAGGACTGGAGGACATGTGGTTCCAACAGGACGGTGCTACGGCACACACTGCGCGAGCCACAAGGTCGCAAGATCGCCCGATTTAACCGTTCCAGACTTTTGTGGGATTTGTGGGGTTTTTTGAAGTCCCGTGTTCACGTGAACATGCCCGAAACCCTAGAAGCCCTTAAGGACAACATTCACCACGAGTGCGAGAATCTTTCGCTCGAAGTTCTCGCCGGAGTGATGAAAAATGCCATAAAACGAGCCCGTATGGCAATCAATTGTGACGGTGCCCATTTGGCCGATAATCAAAAAAAAAAAAATCGAAGTTTTTCATTTAGACAATAAATGAGAGCCAAACAACATCGGATGACTTCTTTTGGCCCTTGTACTAGCTAAGTCCAGTTTCATGGCATGTTTCCTCAGAAGGCAATGCGCAGAGAGTATCCATTTAGGCAATCTTAACTTTGACTTTCCGATTTAATACATGTTAAGTGCCTTTAAAACTTTGCCCTTTAGGTTGTCCACACCTTGTATGGGGGATATTTTGTAGAAGGTCTTTTCAAAAACAATTGCTGTAGCCACGGCCATAGGTCAGGTGGTGTTATAACCTCAAATTTCGCATTAAGTGAGAGATCCGCTCGTTGATCTGCGCGTGTCCCGGTCTGTAAGGTTTCCAGCTCTTGGTTTGGCTGATTCTTAGGGCACTTTTGGCTGCAGATTCTTGCATGAATAGGTCTATTGGTAATAGCTTGAGCATTGCCTCTAGTCCAGCAGTAGGTAGGTGTTATCCTTATGGTTGTTCCTATACATCCTTTGTATTTTTGTCATAAGCTTAAGATTGGATGACTTGTTCGTGGCTTGCCACCAAACTAAGCTGTCAAATGTCAGTATAGGTCGCACAACAGCCGTATACATCCACAGAATAATTTTAGGTTTTGGCCCCATCTTTTTCCGAAGACTCGGTTGCATGCGTAAAAAGCATTGGCTGCTTTCTTAACTCGTTCATTTACGTTTAGTTTCCAATTAAGCTTCCTGTCAAGTATAGTCCCTAGATATTTAGCACTTTGTGTTATTTGCAGGCTCGAATCTTGGAATTTTTCTTTTGCTACTGAACAGAACTAGTTCAGTTTTCTGTGGGTTGACTCCTAGCCCGCATTGTTTAGTCCACGTGTTAAGTGTTCGTAATGCGTTCCCTAGTAGTTCGCTTATGGTCGGTAGGAACCTGCCTGTTGCAAGTATGACTACATCATCTGCATAGTCAGTTACTTTGACCCCCTTATTTTCGAACTTTACAAGTATTTCGTTTATGACAAGGACCCAGAGTAAGGGGGAAATTACTCCTCCTTGTGGTGTGCCCCTTGAGGCCATCACTCTTAGATCACTGTCATCCATCTTGGCATTTATGTTCCGTTCGTTAAACAAGCTTTCTATCACGTTGATAAGTGCTTGGTAAACCTTGGAATTTGTCAGAGCTGTTTTTACTGCACACGTCTTGACATTTTTGAATGCTCCTTCAATGGCTAGGAAAGCAACAAGTGTGTATTCTTTTTCTTTTAGGGACTTTTCTATGGTCCAGTGACCTCATGCAGTGCGCTTTCTACCCCTTTGCCTTTTATATAGGCATGCTGCGCAGTTGAGATCACATTGTCGTCAAGCCGACTGCGAATAAAAAAGTTTAGTAGTTTACGTTACTCCATTTGTGAGCCGCATCGCACTATAAGACCTGGGGTGACAGCACGTAACTTGATACAATCGAGTTCAGTCGATACAATCGATCTCTGCAGCACCTAATTTGTTTCGATCGAGGATAGGTAATCGGTTTAGGACAATCGATTGAAACAAATGAGGTGCTGCCAGAGCTCGATTGTATCGACTGAACTCGATTGTATCAAGTTACATGCTGCTACCCCTGAATGTATTCTCAATTCTCGATCCAGTTGCTATTCGTTCAATTAAACACAAATTTTATGACAAAAATGTTTGTATATTTTTCGTTTCCTCTTCCTTAAACTCTTTTTCTATGTATGCATGTGTATATAACAATAGTTCCTGTGACATTTCCAAGAGATTCGTCTGCACTCTCTTGCTCTTCATGCTCAAACTATCATTGTTTTTATTTATCTTCTCTTTTATAGATATTTCTCTTATTCTCTTCTCTTCTTTTATGCAATTAAATACTATGTATCTTATACAGAAATTTATAATAAACAAAATTGTATAAAGTAATGAAATCGATTAACTACAGCGCTATTAATCCCCAGTACATACAGCAGCGAATTAAGCAGATGTCTGTGGGTTTCTTGGACCACGTATAACATGGATTCCTATCTAAACCGACGACGTACGCAGTAAAAAAAATTAAACAAAACAAGAATAATAATAATTTAAACCTAACAAAATCAATTCGACCGAACCGAACACGAATCGCAAAGTTTGCATATAAAAAAAATAATAATGTATTTGAGAAAAAACAAACGGTAACGTGCTTAGCTACTCTTATCGTACAAATTTAATTGTTGCTGGTTTTGTCTTTTGTCTCGCTTGTCTCTTCGCCATGCGTCGATTCTGTCCTTGAGCTCTACATTGGGTATGAGCATGTCTTCGGTGAGCGGCTGTCTGTTGAAGGGGTCCGTACTGCTGTTGAGGAGATGGCGGGTGATTATAGCTCGATCCATCACCGTGCCAGACGGCAGGACAACCGGATCTAGCATTAGCGTATCCATGAGGGGGTCTTTGAATTCGTCTGGCGCGTCGGCGCATTCGTCTTCGGCTTGTTGATTGGCCACTATTTGGAAAATTGCAATTAGATATCACTGAAATGGGATATGACTCGCGCTTAAACAAACCATAAGTGTCGTGAGCTTTTGTCAGCAACGCTCTGAATTTTTCGACCTCGATGGATGAACGAATGCCAAGTCGTTCGATTCGATTGGCGGCGTCGTCGAACAGATGCTTTTGAAACGATCGCTCGTCGGCGGCAAGCGCTTGAGCAAATCTATCACAGTCAAGGTGTAAATAAATATCGAAGATCTGTCCCAGGAGGCGTCTGGGTTCCCAACCGTATTTTGCTGGATTGCGCACTTTCAAGTCATTGCACTTTGGCCCGCATAATTGTTGAAGATTGAAGTTCAGCATCGAGCTAAGTCGGTCAACCAGTTCGGCACGCATAAACGGCTCCTTAATATCATCCTGAAAGAAGAGCGTTAAAATACCGCCAGATAGGACAAGCGTTTCAATTAGACCTACAGTTAGGTAGTGGAACATTTCTACAGTTTCTCTGGCAAGGGTAAGATACGATCGGCACTGTCGCTCATCTGTGGACAACTGTGACAAACGACTCTGTTGCTGTTCTGATCCTAATTCGGCCCAAGCGCTCTCGTTCATCATCAGCACCTGGAAGTTTAAGGAAAGTCTTGTAATTTAGTAGTTGATCTGAGATGGTTTTCCATACCTGCGTCTGGTGAATTCGTTTCAGATTCTCCAAGCATTCGTCCAACAAGAAAGTCGTGTCGTTCATCAGCATGTTGACAAACTTTACAAACTGTTTGCCCGATTTCGACTCGGTTATCATGACCTGCCGATGTATTGGACTGTCCCACATGGACTTGAATAAGTGGCTTATGTGATACCTGCCGATACAACCAGTCGTTAGCGTCAAGTGAACAAAAAACCGCTTAAAAACTCACCTTATCGTAAACTTATCATAGAATTCAGTGCTTTGTCCAGTCGTTTCGATGTCCGTGTAGAATTTCATCAACGAACTGACCAAAACCGTTTGCGACAGTTCATGGTTCCACATCTAAACAAAAGAAGATTTGCGTCGGATTAGGCTTGTCGGATTGTTTTAAGCCAGTCTTACCAATACATTTAGAGACGAACTAGCTGGAGCCAATGAGAACACAAATAGAACCTCAACTAATTTGGCAGTGACGTACGGATTCTTAATACAATGTGGAGAGCAGACACACGTCAGCAACCATGTGATGATCGGATGGTCGATCGATTGACGGACTGCATTCTGGTCGGCCAGGGCATGTTGCAGAGCAAACAGTATAAATTCGGCAATGTCGTCGACATACCACTCGGGGAGTGCGGCAAATGCATCTGTGGGCTTCATGAGGGATGCGTTCACTTTCGAAATGAAAGGACCCTCGATTTTGCGGCCCTCCATCTGGTACAATAGGAATTCACACACAGTCGAGTAGAAGTACATGCATGACGTGATTAACTTCGGATCCAGCAGGCAAACTTCACTGCAAAGCTTCGATCTGTAATTAAAAATATAATGTTTAGTTCCACGGGACACAGAATCTCCTGGTATACTTTACCTGTTTAGCTTCTTTAGCTGTTTCACCCAACGATCCCTGAACTGTTTGTTACGTTTGGCATACGAAGTGTTCTCCCAATGTGACTTGGTTTTGTCCAACTCATCGATTAGCTTCTGTAACTCTTTGATGGCGCGTGTTTTCTGCCGATACCGCTGAATGGCTGGCATGAATCCCAAGTGGTGGGCTTGCAGGGTTAGGAACCAGCATTGCGTTTGGAAGTTGGCATTGTGCTCCACATCCTTAAAGTCGCGCTCGATGAATTTCTTAAATTCGTCCTCGGTGAAACGCAGCTTGGTGTCATTGTCGATGTTAATCAGCGAGTTCGAATAGAACGGAAACAGGGGATCCAAACGATCCAGTTTGATCTTAACCGACAGTTGTTGCAGGACAACCATTAGATTGATGACAAACCCATCGCGGGCTAAGAGCTTTTCATCGGACGCGATTTGTACACGGCGGTCGTTGTGCAGCAGGATCTTTGAGATGTACGAGAGTGTGATGGGACGACTGTTGACGTTGACAAGCAGAGAGTGGAATACGGTATGCATAAGCGTGCGCATCGAGTGTAGTTGCTGTGGATGGAATAAAGAATAGCAGAAAAGTCAGATAAGCCAATGGGAATGTGCGTTGTTAGACAACCCGAGTAGAAGACTACAGCACTTACCAATCTGAGCTTTCCCGAAGTACTGGCCAAAATCGAGCTCCTTCCATGGGCATCGGCAAATTTGATATTCTCCTCGGCAAACATCGACACTGATAGAAACGGTCCCAAGTAACTGCACTTGACTATTTCTCGTCCGGGAATTTTCGTGCAAATGTTCGGCAAGAAGTTCACTTGCTTTGCCATCAGATCACAAATTGGGCGAGCATTGCCCACCTTGATGACAATCAGTGTGGCCAGCGTCTGTATCTGATCCGTTTGAATGTGCGTGGTGCAAATGTTTCTTTGCATGCCCATAAAAAGTCCACGCAACATTTGTCCGAATATTGTCTCAAAGTCTTCCGAATTCGGATACGTTTCGGCTACTAAATCATGCAGGAAATCATCGGGTACTCGCTCTTGGTATATCAGTTCCAACAAGCACGACTGATCCATGTTGAAGGTAAGATTTTGATAAATCCTGTCCGTCAGCACTAGAACTGTGCTCCGCATAATGGACAAATGAACAAACGACAAAGTGGCCTTAAACAGCGGATCAACGGACACATCCGGTTTGTTGTTAATGTTTTGATAGTTGTTGTAGCATTTGATGAGATACAAGAGGACAGTTGTCTTCCCTTGGCGCAGAGCCTTCAATGCTGGAGTAGGGCAACCGGTTTCGACGGCAGTTGATCGTGATGTGCTTGGCTGATCGGATCTAGCATCCATTTCTGTAGTACTGCCACTGGCTACAACATTCGCGAGAATCTCCTGGACTTCGTTGTCGTCACTTTTGATCTTCTTCGGAGTGGAATACTGATCGCTGTTATCCGAATCGATAGAGTCCGACTGATCGTTGTTGTAGATTTTCAGTATGCACTCCATGAGAACGTCCGTAACGAGCGTTTTGAAGTCATATCGCTTGTCGGGGAAATTTTCGATAAAATTACCAACTTGGGGACAGATCATTGATCCGCTGCTGTTGTCATTCCATGTGGCGTTGAGAATTTTCGACACGATTTGTTCGATTTTCTCTTCGATGGCTTCGATTGCTGGTATGATAAGGCATGGCCCTTCGGTGACAGGTGATGTATTTTCGCTGGTTTCCATGTTTTCGATGCCCGAATCGGAATCCTTGAATTTCTCGGTGATATCGGCCGTCTTGGCTGACATATTGGCAATCGAAGGACATTCGTCGGTTTCCATTTTTTGGACAGCATCTTGTAAAGTTGGTTTTGCGGTTACAGTTAAAGTGGGCGACGGGCTAAGTGATATTGGATTTGGTTTATTCACATCCAGTGTCATCTGCAGTGCATTCTTAACTAATCGCGACTCTTTGGCCACGTTCGTTGTACTACGGGGTGCTGCAAACAAGGAGAGTGGGAAATGTAAATAAACAATTTGTTTTTGTATGGAATTGCAAATTTTAAACTTACTTTCCTGCTGGGAGGCAGTCTCAGTCTCAACTGAACGTGGGGTAGTGTTTAGGCCAGCGGCTAAAGTGCGAAGTCTTCTGGCTCTAATCTGGAAGCGTATGAAAAGTTTAAATTGGTATTAATTAATTTTGTATACGCCAAAAACTGTTCTCATTGGAGGTGAATGGCAAACTAATAGCAAGTTCCAAATAAAAATTTAAAAACCACATTGCCACTCGTGCTACAGAGCCAAAGAAAGATTGCAACAATTTTGTTGTTGATCGCCACTAGTGAGATCTATAATACTTAAAGCTTCCGTATACAAATGTGTGAAATGGGTATAGGAACATTGCTTATAAACCTCTTTCAGAATGAAGTCACAATTCAGCTGCGTTAACCTACCTATTTCACTGCTAAAGGGCATAAAGGTAGTTCACGATGTGAGTGAGACTATTGTCACCTGACTCCGGGTGTTAGACGAGTAATATTGTGAATTTAACGAAGATCAAAGTGGATTAAGATTACTCAAAGTAGTAAAAGAAGTGTTTTTTATGAACGTTAAAATTTCGGGCGATACTACTTTCTACATAGTTAGTCAGTGTCTAGTGTGGTAGACTGCTGAAAAAGTGGCTCAACCACCAAAAAAGCAAGTTATTCATATTTATTTCTACCAGCCCGCTCTCGAAATCTAGTTCTTCTAATACAGCTTCCGTTTGACCCTTATTTATTGCGGATTCTATGGATCAGAGTTAAACTGTATACCTCCAAATGTTTTCTGTATACGTTTTTACAGAGATGACAGCTTTAAGAAGAACGTGTCCCCGACACACCTACTAAAGTCACAAAGAAAAGGCGCCCATTTTGTAGACATCCACTTTTGCTCTAGGTCAAACGGAATACAAATTTGTGTATACAGGATAGAAAGCACAGCTGTTTCATTTCATTGTTTTTTTTTTAAAGTTCATTGAACCTTTGAAGATCAAAAACACACACAACCTAGTTGTTATTTAGAAACTGGGTATCAACCATCTATACCCAGTTGTTTACACAATAATCTAGTAACCAAGGATATGCGTACAAGTCCCGGTCAATTTTGTTATATGGATTAAACAATTGAAAAACTCACCTCCTCTGGCGAAAGTTCACTCATTGTCGCTGATGCTGATGCCCTCTTCTATCCAGCTATTCACGGCCAGTCAGATGATAAAGACAATTCGTAAATCTCTTTAGTAATGCAATAAAACTGCTCTTCCTTTTTTTTTTTTGTTTCTCTGTCGTTGGTGGCTCAGTTCACGACTTTTTTGTTTATTTGGCAAATTGCCCTATTTCAGCTGGTCGCTTCGATCACTCTGTACCCCTTTCTTCCGTAGTGACTTCTTCACGCCACCGACAAACAATGCTCAATGCGTAACAAGGTGAAAATTGTAATTTTTCTTCCGAAAAAAATATAAATCTTTTTTTTGTTTTAATGTCTACGCCCGCAAAAGCGATTTCCTTTCTGCCAAAGGATTAATAACACAGCTGAACACAGAGAAATAGCTATGTCGCTATTTAGAACAATAAAACTCTTTTTTTTTGGGGGAATTTTGTTATGCTCTTGTTATTGTCTTTCGAGGTTTGTTTTTTTCCTGAAAGTAGACAAAAAGAAAAAAATATTTACATAGATTTTCCTGCGTTGTCGATGACTTCTTTGTTCTTGAAAATATGCGTTTTCTTTTATATCCCAGTATCTGAGATGGTGAAGGCGATTTCTCTTTGGCAAGCAGTGACAAGTTAGCAATTGAAAACTACCTTTACCAATAGGAATCGAAGGGAGATATCACTTTTTTTATTATATATAAACAAATGAAAAGCATTGGAAACACATATTTTAAAGATATTTGTAATTTATGTTAAAAAGAAATTTTCGATGTTGATTGATTTTCAATTCGCCACACTTCGTTTTCCTTCTCGTTTGCAACAAATTCGGATCTCATTTGTCAAAGAAATACTGTTAAATCGTGGGAAAATTTATGTTAAAATTTTATTTTATCATATGTACCTATTTATTTGATTGTTTTAGAAACATTTTCTTTGAATTTATTTTAAGGGTATAGATAAATAAACTTTTGGGTTTCTTGATCCACCGTTTTGACTGGCAATTTTCCCTACACTTTTCTTTCTCTATTTTATTTTCCGTAGTTCTCGAACAGACTTCTTCGAATGACTGCAGAAAACGACAAACGAAATGTAAGCGAATTGCGATTTCAGTGAATTCGCCTTACTTTTTCCAAGGTTGTGACTGCACTAGGTCGTAGTGAGTGTGTTTCGTAAGTGAAGTCATTGCTTTTTTATCACTTAAAGGCTGGTACGCTGTTCGAGTGAAGTGAAATTTTCAGTCCTCTCCAAAAAATTCTGTGAAATTGAAAATGAAATTTTCACGCCGAAATGTCAAAAATTTAATGCGACGGACAATAAAACGACAAGTGAAATAGCTTAAGTATCGCCCCCTACAAACAACTTTTAGAACAACTATTTTTCACTCGTACAGCGTACTTCCTAGTGAAATCTTCACGTAAAAAGTTAATTTTGACAATCCGCAGCGAAAATTTTGTATGAAAAATTGGATTTCATGTGAACTGCATTCTAGGCTTCAGAAGATACATGGGTGTTTGTGATCATAGAAGTTAGCAAAAAAATAACAAAGAAACTAAAAATATATAAAATCCATTTGTATGCGTTCCCCTATCAGTCAAATACGATTTAATACTACTTTTAAAATAAAATAAATAGTTGGCGCAACTAGCTTCACACAACCATTCGTTTTGAGTGAGTTTTCAATTTTTGGAACGAATGGAAGGGATCTACAATTTTACGCTGAGTAAAAACGGCTAATTGAGAAGCTCTTTCATGACAGTTTTACTCCCGGATGTTTGTCAGACGTTCGCGAGAGGTGGCGCAGTGGAAAATAACCTTAAGATGGAATTTGTGTGTTTTCGGAAATCGAACCTGAATTCCGTAAAATTTAGTAGTCCAATACACTAACCACTAAGACACTGCGCCAACTAAAACTATTTTTAGTATTGTAAAAAATAATAATTTAATTCGAAAACACCTTCTGTCAACGATAATTGAGTTTAAAAACGTCAGCTGAATGTGTAACGTGTCATTTAAAATTCAACACACCTGAATGCTTTCATTTAATTTCATCTTCTACAAGTACTCGTTGAACACTGCTGTAGTCAGCTGATGGAAATGTCATCGTTATCACTTCAAAATAAAAAGAAAAACGAATCTCTAGAATTAAATATTAAACAACAATAAATCGCAGTTTCATCATCATCAGCGCACTTCTTAGAAATAAGTATTCAACGAAAATATGTCTGGCATATTCATGAATGGAGTAAAGGATGACGAATGTATTAAAAGCTTCGACGAATTAGGTAGGAGTCTTTTTGTTTCTTTTTCGTAATGTTATTAAGAGATTTCTCGTTTAGGAAGTTCTGTTGCGTCTCTCATTAACGCCGCAATTGAAGCCAGGAAAAAAGCATATTGCCCGTATAGTAACTTTGCAGTTGGGGCGGCTATACAAACAGAAGATGGTCAAATCTATACAGGCAGCAATATAGAAAATGGAGCATACAGCACGTCCCTATGCGCCGAAAGAGTTGCAGCTGCAAAAGCCATCAGCGATGGAAAGCTCGTATTTACAGCACTGGCGGTTGTTGGACTCCAAGAGAATGCTTTTACCACTCCGTGTGGTATGTGCCGTCAGTTTCTTGCGGAGTTTGCAAAGAACGACTTTCCAGTATATGTCACCAAACCGATCAACCCGCCACTTCGTGTGCTATGCACGAGCATTCTACAATTGTTGCCAAAAAGCTTTATGCTAGAAAAGTAGAAAATAGCAATATGTATTGAATGTCGACATGTACCTACATCAATTTTAAATAAAAGCCTAGCAAATAAATTAACTCGGGGTCTTTTCACATTTTTATCCTTACGTCGCATCTTTTCTTTATGGACTTTAAGAACGATAATAGGTACAATAATGGTATAATGGGCTGCAGACTGTTTGCTTTTTCGTTAAAAAGAGCTAAAACTTTAGCCAAATCAATAGTAAGAGCTATACCATCTGAACGCTGATAGTTATAACTTATAAGTTTTCATTTAATGGACAATTTTATTCACTGAAGCTGCGAATGATGAGGTATTTTATTTATATTGCCCTTGACAACTAAAAACATTATAATTGATTCTTATAGGTATGTATTTTGTTTTAAGTGGAGCTGTTATTTTAGGTTAGTTTTCATAGATTTCTGGAAACATAGCAACCATACTAATTTCTGTTATTGTTTCTGTGATTTCTATTAGGAAAGAAATGTTCTTTTCTTAATATTGGTCGTATTCTCGCTTTTTCAATTTGGATTGTTTAAAAAATTAAAGGCAATCTTCTCATTTGGTTATTATGAATGAGCACGGTGTTGTTGATTATAAGCAACCAATTGGCGCCCAAAATGACTACCGCACATCTTCGTACCGCGGCCACATTGACCTTGGCGAACAAATATCCACGAAGACGATGAATGTCCCTAAAGGTATCTGGAGAAACTGTCCAAGAGAACGAGCTATAGGCGGAGAAAACACATTCAAAACTGAACACCAAGCTCAATTTTCATTTAAGGTACGTATAATTTTTGATGCAGATGCAACTTTGGCCATTTCATGATTTATTTTAGGCCGCCGACCCGAACCTTGTTAGAAATCCTACCCTCAGTAATGTGAAATTCATGAAACGCTTTGAAGAAACCCACCTTCGCAATCCGCCAAAACCAATGCAGCCTATCTCCAGCGTGTTTAGACGAGATTTTATATGCAAACCGACTTCTTACACAGAAATCCCACCAAGGATTCATATGGCAACGGCTGTTGAGCCTACATCGAATCTTTTAATCAATCGCGCAAGACCAGGATATGGAAAATTATTAGATCCATCAGCTACGACGAGTAATCTTTCATACATAGAATATAGTCCTCAAGAATTAACCATATCTACTAAAGACAACATAACTTTCTGGAATTGGAAGAAACAGAAAAACAATGTTTTCAAAACAAAAGAAATTATGTGTGATATGTTCAGGTCGAAAGAGTGTCCCAAACGGCGAAGAGAATATCAGAATCCAGTAAAACATGTGCCACATTCTGGTCTAACTACTGAGACAAAGTCTAACTATGCTAAGCCTGTTGATTTATTGAATTTTGATGTTACTCATATCAAGAACCGATTGGGAAGCTGTCCTGAAGCACCATCGCAAACGGAAACTGAAAATTTGATATACGGATCGGGAAAAAGAATTCAAAAGTATATTAAATGATTGTTGAATATTTGATTTTATCTTCAGAGTGAAATGGACTTAAATTAAAATGGGTTACCCAAACGATATGTACATTTTGTTTATTCAGCTGGTTTTTGTCTTAAAATTATTGTTCGGTAGAAGCTATACCTTCTATGAGGAACTGTACTTCTTCTCTTCATCAACCCCTGAAAAACCTAATCGTTTTTTTTTCCATTGCACCAGATCCTCCAAAGCTGACAATCATTTTGGATCCAGCTCAAAATTGTGAATGTCCTGCCAACATCTTTTACTCGACGAATTCTATGTTCTATCGCACAGTGTGTGATGGAAACACAAGATGGGAATAAAAATATACCATCAACATTTAAACAGGATGCTCGTAAGAACGCGAATTACTGAACGGACTATTTTGATATGGTACAGACAATTTGAATTAGGTTGGTATTAAACAAACGGAAATGCGGCCATTTTTGTGGGTTGAACATTTTTGGTCGAAAACTTTTATATGTAAACGCAGTTTTTTTGAGCAATCTGTCAATTTGGTAATCAGCTGTTCGCTATTGTTTTAACAACAAATAGTTTGTTGGAATTTTAACTTCCATCGAAATGCAAGTTTACTGCTTTAACAATGGCTGAAAGTTTGGATAATTCAGGTAAAAAAAAACTCACAAAAACAATGCTTATACAAGTAAATAACATGTATAATTGTAGAAAGTAATTTAGAAACAAAGAACCAATATCTCTATGGAGGATTCAACAGAATCAGTTCGTACGATCCGAATATGTGTACCACTGCAGCTCGGTTCAGCCCCTTCTATGAAAAAAACAACACCATACTACCCAATGAGGGCACCGAGATGACATACAAAAATCTTACCTATGTGCAATCCGCCAATGAGGAGGTCCACGCTGAAGATTCCTCTAACAGCTTGGACCCTACAAGTGATGCATCAAAAACTGTAGATCCATCCTACCTAAACTATAACAGTGAATTGTTAATTGCACCACAGAATCCCGGCGCAGAAGTGTTTGTTCAAAATTCCATAGAAAGTTCTGTAACATTCAATGACGAAGAGCAGAATGCCTCTGTTCTATGTAATGCCGATGGAATTGATTATGTCCATCACATCGATGAGGTGACAGGTGAACCTATAACTGCTGGCATCGTATTGCATCGTTCGCCAAACGGTCATCTGTATCAAAACTTTTACGTGACAAATGATGGCGAAACACCTGGTGAAATTGTGGAGCTAGTTCCAATAGACCCTTGTACTACAAGCCGTATGGAAGAGATCGAGGGCGATAGCTATGTAATGCAACCGTATGATTTTCCAACCGAATGCAATATGGAAACGTTTGAAAGTCATTTGCATGACGCTAACCAGCAGATGATTTCGCACGAAAATGAAGAAAACCATGGACAGTTATTGGCCGCACAAATGCTGCAAAGAGAGCAACAACGCATTTTACTAGAGAGAACAATGTCACCATTGCGTGAGTTCCTATTTGAATCGAGTTGTAGGGGAAATATTTCATAAATTCGTTTCAGTCGCTGCCGTAAATGATATCACTCAGAGAGACGCAGAGCTTCTTTCCTATCTCAATCAACATGTTGAAAAGGAAGAAGTTATGGAAGAGAAAGTCCACGCGCAAGATGAATTTCC
Source organism: Cheilosia pagana (assembly GCA_936431705.1). Taxonomy (NCBI): domain Eukaryota; kingdom Metazoa; phylum Arthropoda; class Insecta; order Diptera; family Syrphidae; genus Cheilosia; species Cheilosia pagana. The sequence continues at coordinate 49,202,547 of OW386170.1, read as the reverse complement.
AACTGAACATGGAGAACAATATTCGGAAGACGACGACGACTACAGTAAGGAATATCGCTAATTCACATTCATGCAAATTCTTATTAAAAGTTACTTTCTAGTTCTCGTTGCAGACAAACCCGTGGAGAGCCGTGCGAGAGCTTCCCTCCCCACCAAATATGTCTATCTTGGAACCGTGAACGCTGACACCAACGGTAAACGCCCTTAAATGCTCTTCCTTACCAAGAATCATTGTTGAGATCTTTTTCAGAGCCGTCAGTTTTCGCCAAAAAAGCGATTCCGAAAAGAACCAAGTTTGGCCCATTCGAAGGAGAGATCCGATTCACCAGTGACATATTCTTAAACATCTTACGTTCGCAAGACCCACGCCACTATCCGCTTTTGCTTGTAGGTAAATCCCGAGTTCTCATTGTGACAAATGAAAGTAAGTTATTCTTCTACGCATCTCGGGCTAAGATTAACCACTTTTCATGATTAGACACGTCCAATTGGATGCGCTTCGTCCGCCTCGCCCAATCATATGCGGAACAAAATTTACAAATCATCGAAGAAAACGGACGCATTTACTTTAAATGCAATCGAGATATTTCAGCCAAAGAAGAGCTGCGAGTGGGTTACCACAAAACGTACGCTGACAAATACGGCCTACCGATTTTGGAACCGTCCATGAAAGACGCCCAAAAGAAGTACGAATCGGATAACCCCTGGATGTGCTTCGAGTGTGATCAGCGTTTCGCAACATCGCAAGCTATGCAAACCCATTTGGAGGTGCACGATGTAGAAGATGCGTCTTGTATCATTTCGAAAAGGAAAATCAAACGAAAGCGAAAGAACATTAAAAAAATATCGGAATTGCCTAAAAATTCCAGCAGGTGCCTGGTTTGCTACAAAGTTTTTATGACCAACGCGAGCCTTAAGAAACATTTCGCAACGCATTTGGCTGCCACAAAGCCAAAGCCCAAGACTGGCGCTAAGATGTCGGAGCGTTTTCCTTATAAATGTTCACTTTGCTACAGGAAGTTTCCAACTGAGGATAAACTTACGGTAAGGTTCTTGATACCTTTTCCAACCTTATGCATTGATTTCCCCAATTTTTGTATAGTTGCACCAGCAAAACCACTCGGAAGACAAAGAGAAAGCCCACAAGTGTCCTCATTGTGATCAGCACTGCGCTACTCCAGCTGCACTGGCGGCCCACGTCCGTAGTCACACAAATCGAGTGTATTCCTGCATTTACTGCCAGCAAACCTACAAGTACGTTGTGGACTTTAAGAAGCATTTCCAACAGCACTGCATAGATGGATACTATTCCTGTGTTCACTGCAACAAGGTACTTAATCGAAAGGAGTTCACTGGTTAGGCTTACTAAAATGTTCTCTTCTATTGCAGAAGTACAAAAAGTATCACCTGGCCCGGAAGCATATACGCATCTTTCATCCGGCAGTGAAATACCCCTGCAACGAGTGCGATCGTTTGTTCCTTCACATGAGTTACTTACGTCGTCACAAGGCATCGCACGCGAAAAAGAAAAATCTGCATTGCTCCGAATGCGAAGAGAAGTTTGAAAAAAAGCCGGACCTTAAACACCATATGAAAAGTGTGCACAAAGTGAAGCGAAAGGTCAAGAAAAAACCAGCAAAAGCAAAAGAAAATATTCACGCAAGTGTGGAGAACGATGGCTCTCAGTACCTACAACTTACTCCGAAGAAAGAAAATCTCCCGACTGAGGCTAAAGTGAATTTCGCTTCCTCCGAAGGCTATCTCAAACATCCGTTCAAATGCGAAGATTGTAAGTTAGGCTTCAAGCGACGCGGGATGCTAGTCAATCACATGAGTAAAATGCACCCTGATCGAAGTATCGATTCCGTTGAGGTGCTAAATCAACCGATTGTGAAGTTACAGACCATATTCAGTTGTCCGCACTGCTCCAAGACGTACAAAAACAACGCAAAGCGAAAGCTGCACATTTTAAAAAACCACCCTGGCATGGAGGTGCCTCCATCTTTTCGCAGTAGTTCAGCTTTAGCCGATGTCAATGTTCAAACAGTCGGCTGTTTCAAGACTGATGTGCACAAGTGTCAACTGTGTTTCAAGCAATACGCTATTCGGCATTGTCTACTGGCGCACTATCGGAAATCCCACCCGAAGGAAAGGGTACCGGAAATTTCACCCGTCATACCACCACCTGTCAGTCCAGTCATTTTAATTCACGAAGAAAGTGTCGACCAAGTGGATATGGATATTTTTAGACCCCCTGTCTCGCCGGAAAATAAACTTTTGAAACTCTCCTCCGCGGCACTTGAGCTCTCCAGCATTGAGGACAGAAAGTACTTTGCTTTTCTAAACGAGCGCTCAGATACGACTGATATCGTCGATGGGAATAGAAGTAACTATAAAATGGTAGACAGTGAATTCGGAGAGACTTCATCGAATACAGAACTGAATCAATTGCCTGAGCTTTTCGAAGAGTCCATTGCTTGTATTTAACATTTTAATAGATTTGTTGAAACGAAGTTGGGTGTTTTATTTTAGTTTTAAGCCTGTAGAGTCCACAGTAGATATCGGCCCTAGCGATAGCGAGGTATCCGTCGGAACGGAAAATTCTCCGATTTTATACGATTCGGAGGATTTTTGGTTCGAGGTATTCTTCGGAACATCTATTCGGAATATTTCTCCGACATTTTGTAACGCATATCGGCGAATTAGTTTTTGACAGCTAGTTTCCGATATCCTCCGACAGAAATTGGTTGCGAAATTTGTTTAGGATTTGGATTTGAGTTTCCGACAGAGTATGCGTTGCGGAGAATTTTTCGTTCGGCTAGGGCCGATTGTTGGGCGTGAAAGATAACCGGACAACGAATCTACGATTGATGATGTGCAATACAACCCGATATGACTTACTTACTTATCGGGCTCCCGAACCGTGGACAGTCCTGCCTGAGACACTGCAGCCTTCCATCCTCTTCGATTCCGGGCACGTTGCTTTTAGTTGTCCAGAACAAGCGCTCTGGCATCCGCGATGACTTGGTCTTTGAAACGGAGGTTCAGTCTTCTTTGTCTTCTCGAAAGTGGGGGCTGGAATTCCTAGATCCTCTTATTGTTCATTCGCTCGATGTGCCCGAGCCAATGCAGTCGACGTGTTTTGGCTTTTTGGACTACATCCACATCTTGGTACAGCTCATAGAGTTCGCGGTTGTCACGTCTATCACAGAATCCGTCGTATTCGGAATTTTGCTACGAACCCCGAAAGAACTATCACAGAATCCGGCGTAGGGGAAGGAAATGTTTGCTACGAATTTCGAAATAACAAAAATTTTGAAGTTAGAATTTCGAAATTCGTAGCAAACATTTCTCCTACGACGGATTCCGTGATAATTCTTTCAGGGTTCGTAGCAAAATCCCGAATTCCTCCACTCGCCCTCCTCGTACACAGGACCAAAACTCCGCCGAAGAATTTTTCTTTCCAAGGAGTCCAGTATCAGCACTCCCTTCTTGCCTATGGTCCAGCACTCGGCGCCATAAAGCAGGACTGGCAAGATAAGGGTCTTATAGAGCACACATTTCGTCCTTCGAGTTAGGAGTTTTGAACCCAGTTGTTTTGCCAAACCGAAACCTGTTATGAACGAGTGACAAATGTGAGAAATTGTATTGTCAGCGGGTTGGAACTCGGACGACCTACAATTACGTATAGATCAACAGTCCTAGCAGATGCACCGACCTAAAAGAACGCGTGGCTGCAGTCGAAAAACCTACCCGCAGACCAGGGGTCGAACCGCGTAGTCCGTGATCGAGGAAACAAAAACAAATTCCGTCACGTAATGCTCACTCACGGATGACGCGATTCGACCCCTGGGGTAGCAGCATGTAACTTGATACAATCGAGTTCAGTCGATACAATCGATCTCTGGCAGAACCTAATTCGTTTCGATTGAGAATAATCGGTTAAGAACAATCGATTGAAACAAATAAGGTGCTGCCAGAGCTCGATTGTATCGACTGAACTCGATTGTATCAAGTTACATGCTGCTACCCCTGATTTACATGTGAAACAAATTCCGTCACGTAATGCTCGTTCAAGGATGACGCGATTCGACCACAGACAAACGAAGATAAAAGGGACATGTTATGCCCGGTCGCAGGGGGCCAACTATGCAATTCGATTCTACTCTCGATTCTATTCGAAAGATGTTCCGATTCTACTTTCAAAGAGAACTGTTCTATTGAAAGTAGAATCGGACCTATTTTCGAATAGAATCGAATTACATAGTTCGCCTCCAGGTATGTTTTTAATAAATTGAGAAACCATTTTTCTTTAGAAATGAAACATGTTTTATTGAAGTTTTTCATTTTTATACATTTGAAATGCGTATTCTTAACACAGAAAAACAAAGTTTAAGTATACAATAGAATATACAATGTCGAAAAAAGAGTGAGGTTATAATAAGAATATAATAACAATAATAATACCGAAATAAATGTTTAACATTGCATGCCTAGGTGTATTCCTTGCTACTATTATATTTTACATCGAAATCATACGATAAAGACAAAGGAATGCAAAAATAATGATGAAAGAATTTTTGTTGAGTTCTTTCCTGTTGCTTTTTTAAAGTTTTAGCGGTTTTTTTCAAAGATTTTGTAAAAAAAAGTCACGTTTCTGTGTATATCCTTCTATCAAGTATATATGCGTGTATATATATATTTATAAATATTAATTATTTATATTTATTTTTATTTTTACAAAGAACATTAGAGGCCTAGGAGATGGATCAACGATATTCAATAGAATTACTCTTTTTCTTTTTGATAGATTTTATGCAGAGATGCTGAACAACGTACGCTTGGTTATCGTTTTGGCCGATAGGCTGTACATTATGGTGATGTCCGATACTCAATTTTGCAACTATACATATATTTTGTGACAGTAACAGTGATAGAAGAATTGTAGACGACTGCAGGAGAGAGTTCGAGTTGAGAAGATTATTATAGTTCCTTGAGGGCGTTCAGGGATTGGCGAAGGAATTCATACTGTGCCTTGGCATGTTTGATTTCCAATTCCGAGAGCTCCACTAATCTGTGAAATGAATGTGATTAGAATGTCGGGAGCAATATGGTGCAGAGCTGTGATGTGTTACCCCTTTTTAAATGCTAATACGCGACGATTACGAAAGCTGACAAGTTCCTCTTTGCCACAGGCGGACATCGATTCGAACTTCTCACACGCCTCTGCCTGAGCAGCTTCAGCCTACAACAGAGATGGGGTTATTCAAATTGTTCAGTTGAACACTTGCAAGTGCTACATGTTATACGAGATAAGGAACTAAAATTATGTGACTGGGTTTGTGTTATGTGTTGTGCTGTGTAGGTTGGACGGAAATTGGTTTCTCGTCTTTGCTACACAAGGAATTTTTAAAACAAAACAAAAACATGTGGTATGTAAGTGAATGTGGACGCTGTCTTAAAAACAAAAGGTAACCAAATACAAATACATTCACAAAAATCATCTAAGATACAACAAACAATTACGACAAATACCTCTTGTACTTCCAAAGGCTGCATATAAAGTTATTCGTTTGTTTGGCGAATTTTGAATTGAAAACAAATAAACATATTAAATATTGGTGATGATTTTCGAGACAAAGGAATGTGCGGCGATAGAATTTAAATAAAATGAACAAACAAACTGCCGGCTGGGGGCTGAACTTACCGCATGAACGTCTTTGTTTTTCGCTCGAACTTTTTCCAAGTTTCGATTAGCCGCTTCGTATGCGGCGAGACATCTTAAGCGACGTATAAGCAGTGCCTTTGCTGCATCGCTGTCTCTTTGGTAATACCTGAGAGTGTCTCCGAGTTTGAGGTCCTGATCGCTGGCCACTCGGGATTCGAAATGCTAAAAGGATATATATTTAAAAGGGACTTTGCGCAAGACAAATAATGAAAGACAACCTTAAGCTTCTCGAATATTTCAGCACTTTTGGCGTAAAACGTTTCCATGGTACCCTTTTCCGCTGTCGACAACTGCATTAAGGCATTCGACACCTTCTGATGGCATTCGGCGACTTCCCGGTGCTTGTGTGTCATTTTTTCGGTTCTGACGGCAGCTTCCTTTAGGTGGCCATGATATTCGGAAAGAAATTGCAATTCATTTTCAAAGAAGTCATTCACATCGCGCACTGTTGCCCCCAAAAGAATTTCATCGGTTGTCTTGCCAAGGGATTTGACAAAGCCACCAAAGAGTGCCATCTTTTTGCGGGGCTTAGCGCACAAGTCTTGGTCGTATTCGAGAAAAACTTTCAAATGTTGGTCCATACGAAAGACGGGATGTTGGGCGAGTCGTGTCAGGAATACCTCGTGCATTGCAACAGTTTTCTTAAATGTGGCGAGATATTCACTGCGAATGCAACAATAGTTTAAATGGATTAGAGGAAATATTAAAAAAAACTTACGCTTCGAGCTCGGATTTCATTTTTTTGAATTCTTCTCTTGTCATATTGCCTTCACCCTCTCCAAGACGCTGCAGTTTCTCTCGCGATGCATCGAAATCTGGTCTGGGTGGGCAGGGTGGTATCTGGAAAGTAAGAGTGAAGTGTTTTAATATTTTTTTATCTAATAATAATGAGGATGGCTACGGTACGACCATCTGCGACACCTTATAGACGTTTGTCGTCTACTTTTGTTAAGCACAAAAAATCTGCAACCGTCAACAAGCTTTGTTATGACTGTGGCCCTTAAAACTCGAGTAAGAGAATAAATAAAAGTGCGATCTACCTTTGTAATGTGACTGGAAGGAGGATAACCCTAAAACTTTAGAAAACAGCATAACGCGTTATGTTTTGTCGTAGGTATACGAAACCTACAATCGGTAAACCTTTTTTAATTTAAACAAAAAAATTTATAATTTGAAAGTCCGTATTAGTTTAAACAAAGAAAAATGTAACACAGTGGTTCTAAATTTGCGACTTGAAATATTATTTTTTGTTGTTGTGGTTTGAATACCTACACATTGCATATTGTTATGAACTGCGTGACGCATTGAACAAATCAATAAACTTGTGGATTTCTATTCCATTGACCCATATTGTTCGTATGTACTTACAATATAACCAGCGTATTCCTCGTTCTCCTCGAACCGATCATGCAACCAAACGAACTCCTCATGCTGACGTACTACAAGCATATCCTGCTTACTGTAGTTGGGCAGCGTTGTTCTCGTGTGCACGGTGAACTTTACTTTATCCTTCTCGCTGAGTGCATCCGAAATGTCGACGTGTAAAGTATTTTCTGGGAGATGCGGAGGCACCCCCTGTTGACCTGTGGATGAAGACGAATCGCCAGGATTGCTAGGCAATCCTCCAGACGCCGTCATAGGGGCAGATGATGAGGCAATATCCAACGTTTGATTGCTGGGAGAATCTGTAATTTTTAGATTCTCTATCCCAGTGACTTCATCTGTTCCGTCCTGCAAGAAAACACAACCATTGACAAACGTTTACTGTATACGCCCTGATAAGAAATTATTATTTTGTGTTATTTGTGATGGAGAACTGTTGCGCCCATGAGTAACGCCCTCCGCCGAACAACAAAGCAATTAGCAACATTCCGTCTACGTGTAGTATCGAGTGCAAGAATTTCAGCGTCGATAATGCGTCTAAATCACAAGACTTACCATCATTGTTGCTTCTTACTGTGGGTTGATTGGTGCGAATGAATTGAATTTTCTTATTCGTTAAGGGCTGCAACTAATTCCGATAATTAGTCAGCAACCAGCAGCATACAAATGCGATAAGGATAGTTAGTTCTCACTTGCGTTATTTTTCTTTTGTATTTTGTTTTTCTATGCACCTAACTAGCGAGCAGCGATAACGCGTAATAAACATAAAATAATAAAACAAAAATAAAAAGTATATTCTTTTTTTAATTCTACGCTAAGCCGCTGAGAAGGGGCGAATTTTGTATATTTGATTTGTTCTTCCTGCAATGGTGTGACGTTGAAAAAACTTATCGCTATTTTTGTGTTCTCATGACATTTATTGCTGCTTGTGGCTTATTTGTTTATTTCGAAATCAATTTGTTCATGGGATTTTCGAAAACTCGAAGATAATAGTCAACAGCTGACTCTGGAATGGCGTTTGAAAGAAGAACAGCGAAATGGGTAACAGAGGACTGCCAGATTTGAAACGACTGACGGCGGTTGAGACTTTGTCGCACTGCGTCTAGCGGAATTGAGAGGAAGCTATGTTTTTAGGTTTTTGCCTGTTTTAGAATTTGAAGAATTGATTGTAATGAAAAAAATCTTAAAGAATAATCAAGAGATCTAATATTTGAATTTGAGAAGGAAAACATTTAATCAATACAAAAAAAAATAAATAAACAAATTTTCATTCTCTGAAAAAATTGTGGACGTAAATGAAACTATTGTTTTCAAATTTAGGGTTTGGTGTAATCTTTACAATAATATACACATTTAAACGTCTTACTTTCAAATAACATTATGACAATTGTATGGAATTTGTGTTGATGAAACCAACTGTCAGAAAATTCATACAAGTTTAATAACGATGGTTTATTTAGTTCGAATGCAGAAAAAAATCCCTACAGGTGGCGTGGAAATCAGTATTAAAATAAAATATAAATAAATATTTTGGCGCGACAGGTCTATGGGACCCAAGGCCTAGCTTCTCACAACCATTCGTTTTGTGTGGGTTTTCAATTTTTGGGACGAATGGAAGGGATCTACAATTTTACGCCGAGTCCAAACGGCTAATTGAGAAGCTCATTCATGACAGTTTTACTCTCGGATGTTTGTCAGACGTTCGCGAGAGGTGGCGCAGTGGAAAAAAACCTTAAGATGTAATTTGGCCCTTTCGGGATTTCGAACCTGAACCCCTCGCTTAGTAGCCCAACACACTACCACTAAGCCACTGCGCCGATTACTGAGCCCCAATTTCAATTTGAGCCTTTCAAAGAGTATTTCTTAAATCAGAATTGACATTGCAAGTATAGGTACGGGAAATAAAGAATCTGTCAACTGGCAGTATTAAACAAAATAGAAAATTGTCTCGAAGTTTGAACAAATAAAGTTAAAAAACGTGGGCACTAATGCGAACTGGGTTAACTCTAATGTGTTCGATATAGCACTCAACTCTGGTAATGAAAACCTGTATTCGGCATAACTTCTATGGCGCCTTAGTTGTGCAATGAACTGACCCCAGTTAATTTTTCGGGGCAAGAATTCAGTGCTGAGTTTCACTGTCATTTTGCTTGCTGTCATAAATTTTTCAATGTAAAACTTCAAAACAGCATATTTTGCGTTCGATAAAGTAGCCGAATTTTCAGTGTTATGCATGGTTTTGGACAGGCGGACTTCACAGGGCGCACTATTGGGCAATAGTGCTAGCCACGTCAAACAAACCTAATGAACACGTCTGGCTGATATTATGCGAACAGTTTACAAAATCCAATTGCTATAGGGATAGGCAACCAAAAAAAAAAATATCTTTCGAGAAAATCGTTAAAACAATCAACCAAATAACACTTTATCCTGTTAAAACAATAAATAAATTATTATGATATGATATGAACCATAAATCGACACAAAAACATTATATATCACTAATTGGCCCAAAGAGAATCATCAGCCAAATTGAAATCGTTAAGCAATGCCGAGCCGATAGTAAACTTTAATTCACGTAAAAAATCTTACCTGGCTTGTGACACTCTGAGCTTGAGTTCTTTCGAAAACGCTGAAGTTTCTATCACTTTCCGTTCTATCAAAAGCATCTTCATTAAGCAGAGAATTTGTTATTTTAGCTTTGAAATGTTGAAACAAGGCCATCGCTCTGATTTAAGTAACCAATTAAATGGTCGTGTCACAACTCACAATCACAATGCTCACATCTTTACAACTCTGTAGTTTTGAACGTCTCTTTTACATATGAAAGAACGGTTACAATTTATTATGACAATATGAAAAATGCCTCTTTTACATAGAGAAATGTTAGAGAGTTCCTATGTATGGAATAATGGAACATTTGGCTATATTTATTCAAATGCTTAAATACAGTGGGGGACGTAAAATCGAATTCAGTCTTTGACCGTCATTTAAGGTGATTTTTGTTTTCAAATATATGATATGATATGTATGATATGTTTGCAATTTATATTCGTAGGCTTTAGAGGTTCCTTCTGCTTTGTCTCAGACTCCTTTTAAACCTGCTACATATGAGGGGGCAGTCATGCCAGCGTCAGTGATGAGATGAGCTTGGTGACTATAGGTTAGGAATATATTATTTTTAGTCTATAGTTCAAATTTTACGATTTCAGAATAGAATAACTATTTTAAATAAATTGTAAGTTATTATTAAAAAATTATGGCATACGCGCCAATTCTTTTAATACAAATATAGATGGTTGGGCACATCTTAAAATTATACCTAGCGCACTGAGTTCAACACTACGTGGATCAATAATAGAGATTGTTACCAAGTTGTCGGCGCAGTGACTTAGTGCTTAGTGTGTTCGACTACTAAGCGAGGGGTCCCCGGTTCGAATCCCGAAAGAACCAAATTACATCTTAAGGTGTTTTTCCACTTCGCCACCTCTCGCGACCGTCTGACAAACATCCGAGAGTAAAACTGTCATGAAAGAGCATCTCAATTAGCCGTTTGGACTCGGCGTAAAATTGTAGATCCCTTCCATTCGTCCTAAAAATTTAAAACTCACACAAAACGAATGGTTGTGAGAAGCTAGGCCTTGGGTCCCGCAGACCTGTCGCTTCAAAATATTTATTTATTTATTTTACCAAGTTGCCGAGTTTGAATTTTGTGCGGGCTCGAAATGGTTGTTATAAATAATTTACAAAAAAGTTGTTATTCATTTTAAGAGGTGGAACCTAGAGGCGTGCATTTTATTTATATTTCCCCTGGTAAAGGAAAATTCATAGCGCCGCATTTAGCCTGTTCATTAATCTTACAATTATTGAGAAGTTATAAGCTCAATTGTACCTACATGTTTAGGTATTAGGCAAAAAACTGAACTTGAATTAAAACGACAAAATCCTATTCGATTATAAAAGTGCGTCATTCATTTGTGATAACGTGAAGGTCATTTTATTTACAGTTTTTCCAACTATACAGACTCCATAATTATCATCACAGAATCTGTCTTACTGTCGCCTCGCCGGCTTGTGATAAGAAAAAAAGCATAGTGTTATCTATAAGTTGAAACCTGCGGACGCACACTCAGTAAAATAACCGTTCTCTTAAAATAAACTTAATGTGGAAGTGGAAGTGGATTTGGAGACAAAACTAAAGAGAGCACGTGTTTCGATACAGCGCAGCATAAACCGACCAAAGCAAAACATAACTTTTCATTATCCATCCCACGTCCCACCCCAACGCAGCCAAGACCCCACCAGATCAGAGAAACATCAAAGCACCAGCAGCAGTTCCATTCCCAGCAAGAGCAGCTATTCCCACTCAGTCGCAGTTCGACTTGCCAAGCGTTGACAACATACTCGCTCTCTGTTTTGTGCGCTACCTTTATTTGAATCTGTATTTTTTTATTGCTATACCATAGCTGTTCCACTGAAAGAAAAACAACGGTTTACTATTCATTTATCCCAAAACTAGCTCATTTGAAGCAGGTGTCCTTTGCCTTGAGTGCAGTGATTGTCCTTAGACTATTTTCCGTCTAATTTCGGGGTGTGTACTGTCTGTACTGTGTGTATCTCGGGAAAGGAAGTCGGGAGAACATCCTTCCTACTGTTTTTGTTTACGTGGGAACTGAAAATTTACCATCAAGTGGCAGTGAACTGACACAAACACAGCGACACAGGATTATTTATAGATATAGATACTGCTCTGAAAGGAATTTTCAAGAGTGCACCGCGCACCGGTCGATCGATACCAGTATCCTCTCGACGCTATCAATTGACATAGTTTTTTTTTCGATTTTCTGTTTACCATAGTGCAGTGTTAGAACAGTAGACAAATAAGGAAAATGTCCTCGTCCGCTGATTCAGAGTTAAGCAACATCCTAAACCGTCGGCAAAAAATCAACGACGCACTTGAAAATGGTCAAGAGGTTAAGCATACATTTAAGGTTGTGAATGTTTACACGGAATTCCATGAGTTTAGCCGAAAGCAGATTAAGGATTACCAGGCAACATTTAACAAGTGAGTATACCTATACATACGAAAAGAAAAACATTTTTACATTAAGCCGGGAAAATGTCCTTGGGTGGATTCAAAAAAGGGATACATAACCAAGGTCACCGATGAATGTGTTGCCAGGAATAATAAGATAAATAATTGCTGCAGTTGGCAATGAAAAGGAGTGCCAAATTTTTGCAAGTCCTGTCTGAAGGGTGTGTCACCGCTGTAAAATAAAATTTGCTCTGATGTTCTCAAGTTACATTCGAATTTATTTTTTCACTTACTGTCTTTTATTTCGAAATGCTTTTCGAGCAATCGGAGGACTTGACTTTGAAGTTCTAAAATGATTTGGTAGGTACTGGTACTTATAATAGCAAAAAAACAAACATTTTCAAGAATTATTAACTTTGCCTTCGCCGGTTTTTCTTAATAAAAATCAATTTTTGATTGACAGTATGTTTCTAAAGACTGGATTTTTTTTAAAACTGTCTTTTAATTGGTATTGCTATTTTTAGCCCAAAAGAAGTTGGGAGGCCGCATTTTATGAACATTAGACTCACGCTACACGGCCTATAGTCAAATTGGCAACTTTTTTTCTAGCAAAAAGTAACTTGACAGTTGACACTGATTTGAGGCCATTTTGGTTTGCCAATTTGAGTGGACTTAAGTTTGCTATTTTATATAGACTTTAGGCCTGTTTCTTTACTTTTGTAGTAAAAATGGAAAAAACTGTCAAAATGACTGTGGATAGGAAACGCTTTTGTAGTAATCTGTGAAAAATGACAGATGCGAATAATCCACCCAAATGCCAAATAGAACTACAAATTCAAATCAGCTGTCAATTTTCAGGCGACTGACAGTTGTAAGTAAGAGGGAAATCTCTCGAAGCCGCTCTCTTTTACAAATTTTTCGAGTTGAGGAACGACAATTGAGTTAAATGCGTAAGAATTCGTAAAAATTTGATCGAATTTAAGCCAAATCATTATACTTTAGTCGAATTGTTCATAATTTAACTAAATTCGGCTTCTATTAGTAAATGATCTAATACCCATAACTACCTACCAGCTTTCTATATTCGACTATCCATCTGTTCTTTTGTTGCTTTCGGAAAACGCGTCTAAGTATACAAAATTATAGGTATACAACAGTATTTCCGGCAATCCATTCATTCCATTAAACTGATTAAAAATTGTAAACAATAAGAAAAAGTAAAAATAGCATCATTTCACTGTTTCCCCACTGAGTACTTTCGAAATTTTCACTTTTATCTTATCGCACTAAAGATGCACTTAACCCCAATTGAACACAAACTTGACAGTTTGTTCTTTCCCATTACCATTACAATTAAATGCAGTTCTTTACATTGTCATTAATCGTAATCACCTTGAAAAAGCCCAACTCGAATCTGAAAAGTGAATCATGTGATAGCACTTTGATCGTAATTTCCTCTGCATAATACCCACTGTATCTGTATCTGTGTATCTGGAGAACCAGATTGCCTCGATTGACGTCATAGCAAGCAGCAAGTGTAGGCAATTTTTGTTTTTATAGTTTTATTTTTTCCAAAAATTTCCATATGTTTTTGACTAAACAAATCTAGTTCTGTCAACTGTCACTAAGTGACAACTGGTAGCGAAGCCTTGAATGAATATTTTATTCGTTCTGAGAATTCGCCACCTGTATTTTTCATTTACGTTTCCGCTTACTAAACGTGCGCTGTTTAATTAAATGACAACTTCACCTGATTCTACAAAATAATAAGAAAATTCTATGAAATGCCAGCACTCGTATTAGTAATAAAAAGGCCGTCATTTGCTAAAATAAATGTTGGAAAAATCGTAATAATGCCAGCAGGTGCCCTATATACGTATACAGACACGCATTGACAGTAGGTTAGACATTGGAAGGTCAATGTGGATGGAATAGGTTCAATGCGAACTGGAAGTCATTCATTTAAAAGTTGTCATTGTGCAACTAGACTGCACGGAAGGAAATTTGATATGAATTGCGCATATCATGCGTGCAGTGCGCTTGAATAATGGATGTAGGTTTTTGTTTAGCTTATCCGTTTAGGACTAGCGCTAAAAATAAATATAAACAAATCATTGGGCGGGTTCTTTGTGATGCGCTGAAGCGTAGTGCACGCTATTTTTTGTGTTAACAACGCTGGAAGTTGCATACGGGTAGACAAAGTGGCAGACAGTTTGACTTGACAGTAAGTTTATTATGTTAATATGACACCATCAGAAATACCTCTGATGACATGAATGCTTGTTTAATGGAGGTTTTAATCGAATTAAATGCAGTTGATGGGACAGGCACACTCACCATGAGTGATTTGATTTAAATCGGAGGGCTGACCTATTCACAATGCATTACTTGTGAGTTGTGAACGCGACGTTTAATTGAGTGGGAAATTTAATACGACAGTATGAGAGGTGTCACTGCTCTTATGTGTATTATGCGAATTCTGTTTTCGGTTTATATTTTAAGTAAATATTTGCTAATCTTTGAATATCCGACACTCGCTGAAACTAGCTTAAGGCCGCTTAACACAATAACGATCTCAGTATGAAATTCTAGATGCCAACAACAATCATGAGATGTTTCAATGTCAATGTAAAAGAAACGCGCAAACAATTAGCAGGTATATAGTACAATGTTATTTTATTAAGCTATAGTGATCGGCTGCTAATTTTTCATAAGAATATGTGCCGATACGTATTTAATTAACAATGAACTAGTAAAAACATATAATCAAAACAAAATTATTAACACATGAGCGCAAAATTTGACAGTTTGCAATCGGAAATGTCATTGCACTCAACTGCTTCGAAGTTTTACTACACAACAAACCCTTTCGTAAAATTGTTTATTTATATTTATGTCACGATCTGTACAAAAATAAATCTAAAATGAAAGGGGTTAATAATTGACAAGTGACAAAAAATGGGCACATTCAAAGTTCTAGTTATTTTAGGTCGCCTAGATTCGCAGTACACAAATCTATCTATAATGTATGTACCTTGGGCTAGATTGGTTTGTATTAAATGTTACGTGAACGCAGAAACTAGATTGGTCGTTAACGTCACTTTTCCTATGTCAGACACATATGCGAACTGTCAACTAAGAACTCTAGTCACAGATTTTTTTTACTAGATTCGTCGGCTACTCCTCCGTAAACGTCAAGTGAAAAAGCTGTTCATGTGACCGATCTACGCCAATCAAAATTGGAGGCTCACCAAGTCAGTCAGCCTAAACTAGATACTTAAACGTCCCAAAAAATTACTTGCTACATTTTTCCTTACGACCTTAACAATGATAACCGAAAATGCTGAAAGCAAAACGCTTGAGCGTAAATAAACTAGAAACACCCACAGTTTTGACAGAAAAGGACAAAATTAGAACACAAGCACAGGTGCCACCACCAAAATCTGAACCGAATACATCAATCTAATCTCTAATCGAATGTGGGGATGTTTTCTTTTTAGTTTTCATTACCTCCTACACTTCAACCGATTTTGTATATCACCATATGCGAAAAAACCTGTTTAAACGGCGGTTATTGTTTTGAATTCTGTTCCATCCCATTCCAATCCAATCGCACAAGTGCATCTTCATATAGAGCTATTCCTCACTTCCACTTGCCGTTGCATAATACCACCTTTTGGCTTACACTCCTTGGCACGGTTCAAGGATAAATATAATCTTAAGAGCGTGTCTCCTGTTTGTCTCTATCGCCTGCTTCTGTTATGAAAAATAACCTTTCAGACTTGAACGTAACGATGTTCTTTAATCTTTGCGCATAAATTGTACTTCTGACATTCTAATCTTGGACATTTTCCGACTACAGCTGATTATAAAGTCATCCTATGTAGTCCATCAACGACGCTTTCGATTTTAAGACGCAACCATTATTTTTTTTTAAATGCAAAGTGTCTTGAAATTGTCAGCTTACTTAAATATGAAGAAAATGGTACACATGGAATCCGATTACCATCCTATGATACGTTCTCTATGTTCTATGGTATAAGGTGTAACTGCCCCTGCTGTACATTCTGTGTGTACACTTTCAAGAGCGCGGATTAAAAATATTGTTTTCACTTTTAATATAGCCATACATTGTGTGTGCAGGGTTCGATGGTATCTATGTGCTCTAGAAAGCAACGACACTTAAATAATAGGAACATTAGTTCCAATTCGTAATCACGTCTCGGACAACGCGACACGCCATTGTCCGATATAAATTCGAGGCTATTTTGTATATGGGTGAGTCTCTTTGTATGAAGCGTGACAATAAAGCCGACGACAAACACCTACTTGAGACTATGACGGTTCAGTTGAGCGAATCCACACGTACTGTACGTATCGTAATGTGTATCATTGCACTTGAAAATTATTGTGGCCATTGATGATAGCAGTAGGAGGAACCTAAAGAGAAATTGTTGAATTGATTGATTGATCTGATTTTACAAAGCAAATTTGTCCCACTTCAGAGTTTTACGATTTTCTTTGAATTCGTTTCAGAGAAAATGAGAGTCGGTCTATTTGCTATTTGGGATAAAGAGCTAGGATTAATGATTGTGTGTTAAATGCGCAGGTCCTCCTCCTCAGAAAAGACGTTAAAGGACCGATTTAGCTTTCTGTTTTTTGGTCTGTTTGAGCTCTAGTTAATAGTGAATATAATGTACCTACGGCGAAATTGTCAATATAGTCAATATCTGTTTTAATGAATTTTTTAACAACGAAAAATAACAGTTCAAACAGTGTCCAAATAGTTCAAACTAGAAATCTGAACGCCTTCATTTTCAGATATTTAAATGTCAACAATGGCTTCCTATTTTTAAGTTAATTTATGCGCTGACTTATTTTTAAGTTAATTTATAACTTATTTCTATTAAGTCAGCGCATAAATAAACTTAAAAATAGGATTTAATTTTTGACGTTTAATCTGAAAATGAAGACGTTCAGATTTCTAGAAAGTCTGACATCAGTCTAATAGCAGTTGTATATTTTCTGGTTGGTCCAAATTGATCACAGGACCAATTTTTCAATTGAAATTTCCGAAAAGGTAGCCTACCAATCTTGTCAAGATAATCCTGCCTAACTACTCAGTTGACATTTTGAATTTCATATTTTTATGGCGTTTTCCATTGAAGATCCGAGATAATTGCCCCGAAATTCAGAACTGCTCCGTTCAATCAAATTCGTTGAAGAACTTTTGCTCACGAATTTCTTGACTAGATTCGTCGGTTACCCCTTCATAAACGTCAACTGACACAGCTGCCCATTTGACCGATGTAGGCCAATCAAAACTGACTTGATCAGTCAACTGTCAGACTTACTAAACTAGATACTTAAACGTCCCCAGTTTGTGGCTCAATTAGAAACTGTTAAGTAAAATAAAAGTTGGGTAGTTTATTTTTTTTATTGAAGAGTGTTAAATTTTCTCTTGGTTATTGTTTAAATTTCGAAATAGCTTCTTCAAAACAACCTGCAATTTGCAGCCCATTATTTGTGCCCATCTGCGATAAACCAATTGAATAATAATTTCGAAATGTTGTTGATGCGAAAAGTGACTTGATTGAGTTTTGCCTTGGTTAGATACGTGCAGCGGCGCGATTTTTATACTCACTGACACCGCTTATGTCATTATAAACAGACTATAATTTTCCCGACATCTTTACTACACAATAAGTAGGCCGCAATTCTTTTGCAATCTGCAATACCTACTACTGCTTACTGCATGTATAACCAAACCCCTTTTGTAAAATGCATTACAGAAAAACATATCACGTTAAAAACGACTTGACTACTTTAGCCCACAAGAGGTAACGTCTAACATGGAATAAAACTCCATTAGCATGATATTACCTGTACCCCGACATTCGTTCATACTAAATCCCATCTATAAAGACACGCCGAATGAAATTTTTTTAAAAATAACCAATAATCGATGTGTACACTTTGGCATTCCTAAAGGTCTTATAAGTCTGAGTACCTATATATAAAAACGAAAGCGAGATCGTGAGGAATTAAATGGTGAACGTGATTCCGAGCCCAAGACTTGTGCTAGAAAATAGTTGCACGCGTTCTCAGAACATGCGTTGAAACTGGGGCCCCTCTGATAAAAACTTGAAACGACGCAATTCTTTATAAACTCTGGTGGATGTATTAATCATGAAATGATTTCCTGTCACTCTGGCATATTAATTTAATTAAAATAAAAGAAAACCGCCGCCATTCCCTTGGGCTGTTGAAATCAAAACTTATCCAATTACGACCCCAGGCTGATTCAGATGTGTACATTATACAAGACTCATTTTTTTTGCGCTGCAGGAAGCGTTCATAAGTTGATAAGATGAAAAGGGATCACTCTGGCTGAGCTGAATGCATTCTGGGAGAATTTTTTGAATCAACCCTTACCACATATATAAAGATGAAATCATATTCCCGCAGTAAGCATTTCCAGTCACCAACTACCCTTATCTCTGTTGGTACACAACTACACACATTTGCATAAAAGAGTGACTGCGCTATATAAGGTTCATGAAATCCGAGGGTTCATGTCCTCTGAAACCACAACTTTAATCAATGCTGAATACAAGTGCCCATATGCAAATAGTAGATAAAGTGTGGATAGACGCATAGAGCAGACTGTACCCCAGTGTAGCCTTCAAGGGTTTAGAGAACCGGTATACCTCCTCCAGCTCCAGCTCAAATGCAATTGATTTTGCCATTCACCCAACATGGCAATTTAATTCATTAATATATAGACAGAGCGGAGAGCGCCTGAATGTCTCATTGGAATTGGACGCAAGTTGCATGATTCATCCATTACTGTGTGCTGCCAACGTTGCATTGCACTGCAGTTGGATATATCTCTATCTCTATGGCGCATTATGTATATCAGTATATCATGCAAGTTGTGGTGTTGTCCCGGTTATGCTATTGTTAGCGCATTGGAGCGCACTGGGGGAGGAGGTGAATGCCTCCCATAAATGAAGCGGACAGTGCAGTGATTCATTTGACTTGTTATCGTTTTGATTTGATAAATGTAAACAAAAACAAAAACTGCCTTTGCATTGTTTTGAGCTTTGTCAGCTCTGTCAAGTAGGCATTTTTGTTTTCGGACGTACATTGACATCGTTACTTAATTTATTTAGGTGATAAATGCAAGCACTTGGTTCACAACGATTTGTTCGGGTGCGTAGTTCTCAAATTTGTATGTAAAAACATGGGGTCGTAGTCGCGTAATCCGAAAACGGAACGGATTTAGTTTTGGGTCTGGACAAACATCTCATTTCAATAATGTGAATGTGATAAATGAATTGAGTTCATTGTTTTTGATTGCTTTCATCCAGTTTGAAGTGGATTCTGCCCAATTAACAGGTTTTCGATTTTGAACACTTGATTTCGATTAGCAGTTCTTAAATCAAAATAAAAACAAGTTCTTTTAGTGTAAATAAAACAAAATGTGCGATTTGGATATATATGTATCTACGCACATCAGGAAAACGCTATGGCAATTTGCAACGGTGTGAAAATGTCCGCTTACGTCAAGATTAAGCTCGTTATTTCGGGCGGAACGTACTTGCATCTGCAGCTGTGCTAAAAAAGATGACTCAGTTTAAATAAGTGTCATGGAACTGATACCACCGAACTTAAGTTTATGTCAGATAAATGAGTGCACATGAAGGGGCTTTAGCTATATACAATTAGGACTGCTTTTGGTGGGGAATTGTATCAGCAAGTTGTCGTGAAACAAAAGGTTTGTTTGACTTGCGCACTGAGAAGTGTCAGCTAATTTTTCCGCCTGTCCAAAACCCTGCATAACCTGAAAATTCGGCTACTATATCGAACGCAAAATTTGCAGCCCTGAAGTTTTACATTGAAAAATGAATGACAGCAAGCAAAATGACAGCGAAACTCAGCACTGAATTCTTGACCCGACAAATTAACTGGGATCAGTTCAGGGCACAACTAGGACGCCATAGAAGTCATGTCAAATACAGGTTTTCAGTACCAGGGCGAGTTCAGTGCTATATCGAACACATAAGGGTTACGTCAGTGCCCACGTCAAACAAACCTAAATATGAACGCCTTACAGTTCAGAGTACTCAAATAGTTGACGTCAGCCAGCCTGGCTTTTACTTTTGGAACGAAGGGAGCAACAATTTTATGCCGAATCCGAAAGACCTTGATAAGTTTTCTTACTGCAGTACTTTCGGTGGTACTTGGAACTTGGACAAGTTCGTAAGAGGAGGAAGTCAACAATTACGTAAAACATTCGTTAAACTTACTAGGCCAGCAATGTCACATTTTGAAGCCGAACTTGTTATACCTGCAGCTCAATTTACACAAGAAAAAACACTGCTGAAAAAAGGGCAAGCAAAATGTTGGCCCATCTTCATTTTTTAATGTTGTTTTATACCTATTTGAAGTTTCCTATAGGCAAATGGTCTTAAATTTGACAGCTACTTACCGTAAAATTAAGATATATTAAAAATGTTCAGATTTTGCTTGTAAATTATCTCGAATCATATGCATCCTTCTGCTAAAATTACATTAAAACAAATGAAAATCACTATTCGGAAATGTAAACACGAAGTTTTTCCCGCGATATTCAAAAATGTTCCACTTTTACTCCCCACTGTATAAACATTGAGGGCTGTTTTCTGTTTATGTTGAATTTTCTCATAAAGAAGGTGAACACACTGAGCGGAAGCCAAAAGGAGCGTTTATTTGTTTTAAGTTTTCCACACTCCTGGCTCAGCATATATTTATCCTTGTTCAGGTGACATTTGAGTGGTTTCAACAAGAAAGGCGTACAGCATACGTCATTCGTTATATAAAACTGTCACTAATCTATGTAGAAGAACTTTTGATTTAGTATCTTCTCACTAAAAACTGATTAAATGTGGATTTTCCAAAGTGGACGGTTTTATAATTTTTTACGTTACGCGGGGTTTTTCTTTAATTTTTTTTTTGTAGATATATCTCACATTGAAAATGTAATTATAAGCGCATGAGGAAAACCCGTATCACGGTCTACTTGTATATTCAAATCAGAGATTGTCCATGTGGCTTATGTTTAACTGCATAAAAGATAAAACGAGTAGGAGTAGGAGTACTTTTGCTCCGAACGCGGTTTGTAAAGTTACGGATTTGTCAAAGCAGCTTGTTGTGCAATATTTTATGACATAAATGGTTCGGTGCTGTCACTGTGACTCACTGCGTACGAGTAATGAACAAAACAAAGTGTATTGATCGTGAGAGAATTTTGTTAGTCAGATCATAGATTTGTTTTGACTTTTTGATGTGATGGGGTCAACGAAACGGGCGGCGTACATTTTGAAGATTACGTTTCTAGTTTTAGCACGTAAAAGTGTTGCTAGAGCAAGGGATTTTTAGTTGTTGAATGTTTGCTTTTAAATGTCTTGAGCAGATCATTTTATTTTCTGGTAGTTTGACAGTTTGTGGTTATTGTTTTCTATACCTACTATTTGATGTGGTTGTTATATTGTTCTTAATAACAAGTAAATTAAATACCTAAAGCGGTACGTCAAGCCATATACCAAGGCCAGTGGTACCAGAGCGAATTTTCTTGCGCTCACAGTTTTTGAAACACTCATTTGGCGAACTGGAAACATTCCTACTTTTTACTCAGGCTGCTCAGTCAATTTATTCTTAGCTCATAGAGCGCGCTCTGATTATGCTCTGAACGAAAAAAGAAACACAATTTCAAGCTCTGAAGTCTCTGACTAAAAAAGAAAGACGAACTTTTATAACAGTTCAGGTTCTGCTCTGAACTAAAAAGGAAAACCGCCTGTAACTTCTCAAAGTTCCCCCTTTGTTAAAAAAAATCGATGCAGTGTAATACTTTCCAATTAAGTACTCCGACTAGAGCAATTATCATCAAGAGTCTACCTCTGTTCTTAAGCATAATTACACAAATGCTTGTCTCAACATCCTTATAGACATCTCAATGAATGGAAGAAGAATTATGCCTCGCAAAATTGTGTCAACAACTTCCTCACTGTTTGAAGTTGGGAAAACTGACACGAAACAAAAAATAAAAATAGAAAATGCACAGAAGAACTCACATCATAAATTTAAAGCTTCAGGAAAAATGTTACGAAAAACATGTCGCTGTAGGAAAAATGTTCTTAAAAATACCGTTAGGCGCATTTACAATTTCAGGAGACATCCACTGGCAGTGTATGTATCTAGGACAAACACAAAAACATTACTAGGAAGTGATTGAAATTATACTTTTCACGATTAAATCAGAGCTTTCGGGCTTTGTGACCTACATAAGACACTTGTTCTGACAGCTCGAAAGGGGTGAAGAATTTTATGTATATTCCTTGCATGTTGCAAACTTCCGGAAGAGCCCTTCTGGGCAAAATGGAAACAATGGTGCATTGTGTCTCACTCACATTGTGATGCATTATATACCCACTTGTTCAGAAGAAGCTCCTTCGTATTCCATTTAATTTAGCTCATGTCAAGGGGTCGAGAATCGAATCCTTTTGTGTCTGAATATTCCCTTTGTCCGGGATCTCCCCTAAAATCTAATTCATTCGCCTTGGAGTGCACTCAAATTGTGTCTGATGTGCATGTCCCTTTCTTTGTACACATAATATTGGCAGTTGCGTTTGTGTCTGACGCATGTTTTGTCTGAACGTCTGCCTTTCACAATTGTGAAGCTGCCGCATAAAACAAAGCTAATTTGGAAACAATTGGCGTGAATAAATCATTTCGCTTCCCGTGTCTATTCGCCTATCGCAGACATACAACTACAACCAGAACCAACCAGTCGGGCGGGGGGCATAATTTGATATTTCCTCAATTGAAGCTTGAGGGGCCGATCACACTATTGCGTTTTCGTATATATCATCTTTACAGTGTCAGGTTTGCGCATCGCGTTCATTATCAATGCGAATATGAATAGTTTACTATTTCTTGATTGGTATCAATCAATTATGATTGGTTGGGTGGACGGGGGCCATTGCACGCACATACTGTCATTACGTGGTGTACTTGCGTGTCATTTGCCAAGATTGACGGTTGGTGGCGCGGTTTAGGAAAGTGTGACTGTCCGTGCGGAAACAGCACTAGTTTAGTATGCGTAGCACCTGCTCAAATGTAACGTATGTCGCAAGTTAATTTGATCGTTACGTAGCTATTTATCATTCAATTAATATTTTTCGAAATTTCCTCCGTCGTCGGGTGCCATCAGGGTGTGGAGCGATAATAGAATTTTGGTTTCCCATTTGGTTTGGGCGGTTTTGGTAACATTTTTTAGCGTTGTTCTGAAGATCGATCAGTAATGAACGAAAGTTCAGTCACATATAATTTCAATGTAATGGTAAATTGACTTAAGCTGAATTAATCCCAAGATATAATGGCGTAAATGCAATTTTTTCTGAAATAGAGTTAATAACGCCATCATTTTCAAAATTTCCATTTCTCTTTGGTGTAAAAACGCCATAATTGTATCTTTTATAGTTGGCAAGAGAGGACACTTTTTCGTTTATAGTGCACTTCGTTGTTTCATTAAAGAGGTAAAACTTTGAACGTCATTTCCCAACATTTACAGAAATGTCATTTGCGTCGATATTGCACCGGATGTGCGATATGTAGAATTTTTTTCACTAATATATTTTTTAATTTAACGTTAATACAAAAAATAAATGATAAATAAGGTAAACACCGCATAATACAACTTTAGTCAATGATTCTTCGATCACCAGGACCTTATTTCTGATTGCTTCGAAAGGGATGTGATACCCAATGTAACCTCTACTTTACATGTGAAATAGTCCAAGCCAGAAGCGACCTCTATTGTTTTGAATAGTTAATAGTTGCTTAGACTATATAGTAATTTCTTTCGGTACATATTTACCCTACTAAATAAGGACCAATTCAATTTTTTTTTTACCAAATCGATAACGATCCACTCTAAGATGTGTCGAAAAGAATAATAATTTGAAAAAAGTATTTGCAAAATAGGTAAAATAATGTTTTTTAATTACCTTGGGTTCAACAACAACAAAATTGGTTTGTGTTTTTACAGAATTTGCACGTAATTAATTTATTGCCAACTATAACCTCTAAACTCTCTTTCAAGTAATTTTGAATGCAAATTTTATTGATTGCGCGTGATGCAAAGTGGTAGATGTAGATAATGCAACAGAGCCGTAGGTTTGGAAGTGATTAATTGTTAGCGACAGTCATGTTTTCTATATTTTGTAAAGAGCACGTGTACAAACAATCATCATATCATGAATCATTGGACTATGAAACCCAGGAAACCTACAGAAACACTCGTACATTAAATATATAAAATATTCTATTGCAAACCAATTTCAAGGTATATTTAAAGCTGCTAAAGTGGTAAACGCACATGCAATTACTCGTATACCTCTCATTACCTCGACCCCCAGTGAGTCACGTTGTAAATACCTTTAAGTGCCCCATAGGCGAATAGCTAATAAAGTTTCCCGACGCAGACCACATGCAAAGCAACGTCTTGTCTGGCTATAGCAAATGTTCCATCTTTCTGGAAGCAAATAAACCGAAGCAAACATTTTAAAGCTATTAATAGCAACTTGTTTTTTTCTTTTATTTTCTAAAACGCGCTCCCGGAAGTGTTGTAAAATAGGTTTGCGTTGCCCTCGTGCAGTAACTTTTGCTCGATGCCTACTTTTATGTATGTTTACTAATTCGTGCAAAAACCATCTGGGAAATTGAACAGACATACCCATTTCCAATAGACTACAGAATTAGCATAGAACCATTAAAAAAACTACATCTAGCGCAACTACGACTCGAAATTTAATATTGGGGTAGGTTAAGCGACCCTTTTGTTCTTTGACTACGCCTAAATGACTGCGGTTCTGTATATATTGGCAGCTGAATGCAATTCCATTTTAATTCCATACAAGAGTAACACGCAAGAGTAACAATTTTACTTTTTGTTTGTGTAGTTTTTTTGCCAAGAAAATATCTCAGCCTGGCTTAATCAATAAGCAAAACTGTGAAACACGACATGAGAAAGCCAACAGCAACAGCAGCGGTAACAATTGCATTTGGCACATTAGCTAAATTGAAATTTCATGTTGTAATCGTAAAGAAATGTCGGCATAATCATTATGTCATTCGGCATCTTTGAAGACTTTCCAAAAAGTAAATTTTACTTTCAACTAAACCTTAATTATTATGTAAGTGCAGAGTTAGTGCGCATAGCAGTACGTAAACGTGACAAGGACACTCATCTTATGGTTTATATTGTTTTATTTTTTTGAACATTGCTGTAGCTTCTTTGTTGTTCCTTACTAACATTTTCTACTGACTGGGAAATGTAAAGATGTATATGAATGGGTACCTAAAGTAAAGGCATTTGTTGAATTGTTTGCTGTAAGAACTCATAGAAGCGTACGTTGCTAGGGATGTAGCTATTTATAGTGTCGCACTGCTTGTGTTGGGACTAAAGGCAAGATTACACTGCATGCCAAGTGGTCAAATAATGACAGTTTCTGACAGTTCTCGCTGCCAAAATATGGTTGGGAGTGGTCACATTCAAAAACTTAGTTGTCTTAAGTCGACTAGATTAGTCTGGACTAGTTGTAAACTGAACGCAAAAACTAGATTGGTCGGAAACGTCACTTTTTCTACGTCATCCGAATTTCTTGACTAGATCCGTCGGCAACCCCTCCATAAACGTCAACTGACACAGGTGCCCATCTGACCGATCTAGGCCAATCAAAAGTGAGATACATCAACTCAGTCAGCTGTCAGACTTACTAAACTAGATACTTGAACATCCCCAGTGTCTACTTTAGTAAGTCTGACAGCTGGCTGACTTGACGTGCCTCAGTTTTGATTGGCCTATTATCGATCACGTGAACAGTTTTTTTTTCAGTTGACGTCTATGAATAGTCAAGGATTTCGGGACTGGGTACTAAGTTACCGTATGTCAAAAGAACTAGAAACCTAATGACGTTAATATCACAGATAAGACATGATTATTGTGATTTTGACAGGCAATTTTAATAAAATTGTGTTACCGGACAATGAGCTCGGTTGTCAGGTTAATGGCATTTGATACTGACAGTTCTGTCATCTCCAATAAGTTAATAATTGTTTGAGTTGTGCTTTTTTTTGTGTTTCTGGAACAGGTTCACCAAAAATATGCCTTTGACAATTATAGGTTTATTCCTTTACTTTTGTAGTTAAAATGAAAAAGACTGTCAAATTTACAGTTCAGAGGATGAATTCTCTATCTGAGAGGGAAACTTACGTAAAAGTTAAGGAATGTAGTAAGCTGTGAAAAATGACAGATGCGAATATTCCACCCAAATGCCAAATAAAACAACCAATTCAAATCAGCTGTCAATTTTCTGGCGACTGACAAATGTTTAAATTTTTACGCAAAGAAATGGGGACGTTCGGATACGTAGTTTGTGTAAAACGTCAACTAGATTTGTCTGGACTAGGTATCCGTACGCCTCAACTAAGTAAGTTGAGTTGTTGTTGTAAACGTGTGGTTTATTTTTGAATTTTGACAATTTAAAATGTCAACTGAGTACGCAGGCAGGATTTCTTGACTAGATTGGTCGGCTACCCCTCCATAAACGTCAACTGCAAAAACTAATGACGAGACCAATCTGGGCCAATGAAAACTCAAACACATCTAGTCAGTCAGTTGTCAGACTTACTAAACTAGGTATCCGAACGTCCTCAATTTCTTGAGTAAAAACTAGTAGGAGGAGAAATATCTTGCGCTCTCGAAACCGCTCTATTTTACGAATTTTTCGAGTTGAGGAACGACAATTAAGTAAAATGCGTAAGAATTCGTAAGATTTAAAAGTAAAGGAACAGACCTAGTGTAATCGGCCGATGAGCTCGAATGTCAGGTTAATGGCAGCTCTGTCACTTTCCACAAGTTAATTATCTATTGGAGTTGTGTTTTTTTTTTGGGGTTTCTGGAACAGCTTCACCAAAAACAGCTTTTAAAAAGTATGTTTACGTTTGAGAACTACCTGAAAAAGCCCCAGGACATATATGTATCAGCATTTAAGCTTAATTGGTAATGTAGTCTAACGTACAGGCTTGACAGCGCTTATCTTTTAATATAGTTTGACAAATAATCTGGTCAAATTTTTGTTATTTTTAGATGTACATTTGGAAATGCAATGGTGATGTCGGTTAAATACATCGCATCTCCTGTAAATTGATGAGAAATGTCACCCTCTTATCGTTTACCACTAATTACGGAATATAACAAACTTTCACAAATTATGCAGTAAATTTGCTTTTATTGTGTCCTCAACAGAACCTTATTTAACATCTTAATCTATTGTTATCACATTTTAAATTTCCACACCCCAATACCAACATCAACTCATATAGTACTTCGAAACGAGTGCAGTACCTATACAAAAACATTTCCTCCACTTCTCTCGAAGTTGCTGCTGCAATTGCCGCAAATTGTCACACAACATCCAGACATCGTATAAGTGGAAATGAAATGACTGCTTCCACCCCGTAAATGCAGTGCTCATCCACTTCTTCCAGCAAACAAGATCTTATCACATCCTCAACACTACTTAACCCAACGGATGGATGGATGGATGCGGATAATGGTGGTAGTCAGCGCTTCTTTATCCATAAATAAATATTTGATGACGGCTCGTCAAGAGGCCCAACAAGATGCATTTAATTCTATCAGTTTATTTTGTTTGCCCATGGAACGCAGAACGCACTATCCACTAACGTGTGATGTGTCGAGAGTGTAAAAGCAAGGTGGAGGTGCCTATTTGACACGGGCTCGGAAATAGACTGCATTGCGTGGGTCCAACCGGGAGCACAATCAAAGGGAAATTTGTTGCTTCTTTTAACAAGTGAGGAATGTACTTGGATGATACTACAGAAAATGTGAATATTGTCTTACCAAACAGTTATTGAGGGCTGTAAAAATAGACGCTAGTAGATGTTATCTAAAGTGGAGTGCGTATGCGCCAGATAAGATTATAAATATGCGATATGAAGATCTTTAAGTAGGTACTTATAAAACACATCAAGGAAAACAATCTTCGTGTGCCTTCAATTTTGTATATGCCTAAGGTAGAAAAATTGCATTTTTTCGGACCGTCAATCCATCATGAATATACTTTCACATAAAATCCTTTTTGGAATATCAACCCCTGATTGATGGATATCTGCGCTGCCGTTCCAACTTTCATACACAAAAATGCGCACCATCATTCACCTGAGTTGAAATTGAAATGAACTTCGCGAAAACCGCTGAAGGACGAACGTGTTCAACACACAAAGCAACACCATACTACTGGGCACAGAGACACAAGGTGCGGTATGACGTGCTAAAGACTCCGTCTTGTTGGCCTTTTTGCAAGCTGCATAAATTGCATCTCGTGGCGTGGTGGTTGATTACTTCAGATGCAGTCTACGTGAATACACCATCAGTGCTTCCCGACAAACAAAGAGCAGAAACTATACTGCTACTGGTCTTTTGTGTGTTGCTCGAGAGTTGAGACGTTAAGAGTTTTGCAGGAGCAAGATGTGTGTTTGTACGAAGTTTTGCTCTTTTTGCAGACTGCAGGTGAATGATCCCGAAATGATTGATTGAAATTCAACTAAGGTGGCTACGGGGCTGCTCAGCTATAGCGAAATATATATGCTATATGTTTAAGCGGGGGAAATTACGACATCTTTGCGTTCAGCTATGCGAATTGAAGAATTCCACAAATGAGTGGTGGGTTTTGGTTTAACAGGCGAATTGTGGTTGGGAAAGGCGTCTTTGTTTGGATTTATTGGCATAAAGACGCAAAAATGTGTACCCATAGCATGCGAGAGTGTATTTGCAATGCATTTTATTGAGCTGCATAATTTGGCCTAGTGGCGCAATAAGCCACTTGTTGTAACTTTACAAAAATATAAAAATGCGAAGCTTAGTATGTAGTAGTTTTCAACCTTTTTAGGTAAGATAAGAAGAGTGAGGTTTAAAAATCCCATATTTGAATATGGTTTTGAAAATAAATGGTGGCTCAAAAATATTAACATAATCAGAGACTAGAGATAGCCCGAAAGCAAAATTAAAGCTTCAAAACATGTGGAACAGAAGTGCTACCTTGTTGTTTATAACCCTATATATTTGCAGAGGATAGGCGATCAAGCTGCGGACGTACGTCAATTATTCGGGTGTTTTCCGCTCCACAAAATCGTTGTTAAAGATGACATTTCCGAAATCTGTGGTTCGGCATAGCCCATGACCATTTTTAAAATCGAAGCTTATAGTCGAGCGGTTTGTTGAGTAATATTGGTCGGTTTCAAAGCAATCATTTTTTAATATTCCAGAGCCACTATAGAATAGTTGTACACAAAAGACTTTTGCAAAGATAAATCTAGACTTCGGCTAACCTAGGTTGAAAGTTATTAGGTCTGTTCCTTTACTTTTGTAGAAAAATTGGAAAAGACTGTCTAAATGACAGTGGAGGGAATGAATTTTCTCTCAGAGAGGGAAGCTTACGCCAAAGTTAGGAACGCTCTGTTAAAAATGACAGATAGTTCACCCACCAAAATGCCAAATAGAACAACAAATTCAAATCAGCTGTCAATTTTCAGGCTGACAGTTGTTTCAATTCTTACGCGAAGAAATTTGTTGAGTAAAAACTAGTAAGAGGAGAAACATCTTGCTCTCTTTTACGAATTTTTCGATTTGAGGAATGACAATTGAGTAAAATGCGTAAGAATTCGCAAAATTTTGTAAGATTTCAAAGTAAAGGAACAGACTTATTATTTATTGATTCTAGATTAGGTTAGGTTGAGTAGGGTGTGAGTTCGTAACAAGGACCAGGCACCATATTGGGCCCATCGCCATACCTATAGGAACCTTCACGGTCAAAAACCTTAACCAAATCACCCAAGCACTTAATTTCCCTGCAGAACCTAAAGATGGATTCAGTTTTATTGATTCTAACTCATCCCTCTTCCGCCTTCAACAGTCTCTTAACTATTTTAAAGCTAAACGTCTCATAAATCAAATTTGATTCGCACTTTATACAAGGCTGCGATGCCATTCCAGCGGATTTACAATAATTTGAGGTTAAGAACATATAATGTACGTTCCCCACGAATCTTCCGAAGCGCAACTATTTAACGACAACAGCTCGACCTTCACCATCGCACGCTCAATTAAATCGCTTGCACTACATTAGCCAATTAAAGTTTTAGCTAAGCATATACAAATCAAATCAATTTAAGTGACCACTCTAATGAGAAGCAAATAATCTAGCTAACAAAGTGGTTGCAAAATACCCACACAAACACCCATCCACAGGAGCTATTGACCCATCCATCACCTTCAGCGAAATTCTAGATTTGTTATCCGCACGCTAAGCCGGCATACCTACTGGCTAAATGTGCAGCAGGTGCGCGCCCCCGTTGTTCGCTGAACTGAAGCCAAATTGACTTATTGGCCATTTTGTTGATTTTTCATTTCGCAAATATTTCTTCTTCGTCTATACACAGTTTTACTAAAACAAAAATCAATAAAGAACTCAGCACTCAGTATCAGTTAAGTATGGCGCAAGAGGGTCAATGAAGTTTATTACCACAACCGCAATGGGGGCCCCGCCAAAATGGTCTTATTTGACATTCACACATCCAGCAGTTACGAATCAACAATTAGGTATGCATGCTCACCAAGTTTTATAACCGCGATGATGACTGAACTTTCGATTTTCCGCCAAAATAGTAAATAAATAAAAACAGTAGGAACCTAACCTATATGACATTTACATTGCAAATTCGATTTCAGTCATCAAACTGCTAATCGGTGTCACATAATGATAATAAACATAGGAAACATGTATTTGTTGTTTGTCATAGATCTTCCAATGCCAAAGGGGATGCATCCAGTAAAATGCACCTGCACAAATCGCAAGTGAATGCATCGCCTAGCCAAGATGCGATCACTTTCACTGACTACGAAACGAAGCCTGACAGCCAGCCAGTTATTATGTGAGAAGAAGTTAGACGCTCTCACATACATTCTCTCAATGTGCCATTCCTCCTTTGAAGCGTTTCGCAACGAAAGCGAATGTGTTCCGGGAATATTAATATATTAAAATCGAAGAAGACGCAATCAAGTCTCTCTTGATGTCTATCAATGCTCGTGGTCGCGGTTTCGGTTGGACTGTCATGGTCAAGCTGCTAGCCGCGTCTGCAAATCTAGTTATTCCTGATTTTCCAGGTATAAGTCTGCAGAAAAAAACAAAAACAAATGTCTCAAGACAAAGAAACCTGAAATAGTTTATTGCATTAGGTTATGCGGTACATTGAAGAACCGGATAAAGTCTATAGTGGGTATAAGCTAAGCCATCCACTACATACACGCCTATGGGAGTAATGGCGGATAGGTGACATATGGCCAATGGAAATACATTGATTTCCTGAAATGGTGTTCATCAATTACAACTGCGCTTTCAATTTCTTTTTAATTGAAGAAACAAGAAAGTATGATGTGTGTCTGTGTAGCCATAGGTAACTACCTATGGCGTGGATGTTGAGCTTGTGTTCAACATCCGTTCAGGTTGACGAAGGTCGTTGCGCTGTTGGAATAGCTTAATAGGTTACATATTTATTGTTTTTGGATACAGGTTATTTATTGAAAGGTTTTTATTGTTTTTCGCATTCCCATAATGCAAGAACGTTTCGTGTGCCATACACAGGTGGGTGTCTTGAAGACGTCAGAGTCGAACTGGAACTATTCGTCCTGAGTAGGAAATTAACCATTGACTGGTAATAGAAGTGTGCGATAACAATGAACTTTTATGTTGAAAATTAATAAACCAATTCAAAAGCCCTTGGCAGAACTTAATGAATGTTGGTCTAACCTCACATCTTATCTTATAATGGCCGCGTTCCACTGACCGCTAGATGAACAGCGGCATGTCAAACTTCATATAAAAAAAATTTCACAAAATCTAGCACTTTTTGTGAAATATCCCTTTCAAGAGGTGCTATTTTTAAAAGCCCGCTATTTCGGTCACTTTTGAAGCTGTTATTTTTTGACATTTGACAAGTAGAAACTACGCCATTACTAAAAATGGAACGATACACGATCATCAACAACGTCGTGTCTTTGCTGATTGGGTCCTTGAAATGCATGAAAATGATCCAGAATTTCATCGTAAAATCATCTTGACTGATGAGGCCCATTTCCACCTTGGTGGCTACGTTAACAAGCGTTCAACAAGACGGCGCTACGTGCCACACAAGCAACGATACCATTGATCTTTTACAGGAAAAGTTTCCGGACCGTGTTATCTCTCGGAGAGGTGATCACAATTATAAAAGCTTTAAAAAAATGAACAACCATTTTTCTTTATTTTATTTTATTTTTAAATAATTCACCAAACAGAACCCGATCCCTGGCAACACCGAATCTGCAAATAAAAAGGAAGAAACCCTCGTGAGCTATATTCCTCTTTGAGGTTGTTTCATACTATATAAATACTACTTAGACATTACTGGAATTCCAGTTAACGTCGCTACATGCCAATACCGACAGCTGATATCCAATACTGCAGCGGACCCACGAAAGCTCGCCACACACACCTTCGCCATATTAGCTAAGGGGAACAAGCAAAGTATCGCACACACGACTGCGTAAAGGACTCAACAAACTCAAACTACTGACGAACGACGATCGAGTGGAACCGGCTAGCTTTAAGTTTCCCACACACACACTCAGACTTATGTGCAGCCGGCAGTCGCCCCACACACCATCAGACTTTTCGGTCGTCAAGGGAGACTGGCTTTTCAACCACCGAACCAACACACAAGCGGGAATAGGGAAAAGCCACCGCCACGCACAACCCGACGTCGCGTCGCCTTTCTCTTATTCGTATTTACACTACTAGCAGCAATTCAAATACCTACAATAATTTATAAAAATATAGCTCAGTGATCTTACTCACCACTCGGCACTAATATCGTAAATAGGTATTTATTATTTTTGGTGCGAACACTTCACAATACTACACTATCTTGCTATGGAAGCCAGTCACCAACTAACTACCTCTGTTTTCTACCTGACAAGGACAACGCATCCAACTCACTCACAACTGGCAAGCAATGACGTTGCCAGCAGCTACTACTACTACTACTACGTACATTTTGTTCAGATATATTATAATATCTAAACCGCTTACCGAATTTCTTTACACAATTGGCCACCGGGATCTTGTGATTTAACACCTTGCGACTTCTTCCTTTGGGGGCACGTAAAATATAAGGTCTGCGTCAACAGCCCAGCGTCGATTAAAGATCTCAAAGATGGAATTCGTGAGTCTATCGAAGACATAGGGCAGACACTTTGCGATTTTGTTATGGAAAATTCCATGAAAAGGATATGTTCCTGTAAGCGTGGTCGTGGTGGTCATTTGGCTGATGTTGTTTTTCATTATAAACGGCATACCACCCTCTTTATTATGAAATAAATATCCGATCATTTATCTCAAAAAATTGCATTTTTCTTTGAATATCAAAATAACACCTCTTATTGGAAAACCCTTTATATTGATGCTCTGTAAAATAATGACTCACAGCAAATCGTTGCTTTCCTATACAAACGACAAACCCCTGCAACTAAATTACCCTTATAATGAGACGCTTGCAATCCAATTATGAAAGCGCATTACTACATAGCCATTCATGAATTCCTAGCCTATAACAATCATGTAATCACATTTGATTGCAGCGCCTGCAGAATACCAAATGAATCCAACCCGAATGAGGTGCGCAAAATACATGCCGCAACTCCAAATTTGTTACTGCAGTGCTTTGCTTTTGTATATCAAGTGTGAATATATATAGAGGTGCATTGCAGTGACCTCTTTACAAGTGTTTTTGTGAAAGTAGGACCTTCCCTCCGTGAATTTAAATGATGACAATTCAATCCACACATATATAAGAGTATTTTCTAATTTCGTATTCCTCTCTCTTCTTCCAGATATGACAGCGGTCACGACGGTTACCTCGACTTGACCGAACTTAAAGTTATGATGGAGAAACTGGGCGCACCCCAAACCCATTTGGGCCTGAAAGGAATGATCGCCGAAGTCGATGAGGATCACGACGGAAAAATATCGTTCCGTGAATTTTTGCTTATCTATCGCAAAGCACAGGCCGGCGAATTGGATTCAGACTCCGGTCTCAGTCAGTTGGCTCGCTTGACGGAAATCAATGTCGACGAAGTCGGTGTTTGCGGTGCGAAAAACTTCTTCGAGGCCAAGATCGAACAACAGCTGCGAACGAATAAGTTTCATGATGAAATTCGACAGGAACAGGAAGAACGACGAATGGCCGATGAGCAGAAGGTTGTGCGGCGCGCCCAATTCCAACAAAGAGCCGCTATATTTCAGCAGAATTAAAGCTACTAACGCATCACAAAGGTCCCACTCATCAAACAGTGGGGTCGTAACTCATTTTTAAGATTATAACTATTACGTAATAATATTAATACTGACTGTTACTTGTATCGTAGATTTGTAAGCGCCTCAAGGAAGTGTAGTTGCAATCAATTTGTTTTATTGTTTACTGTATTTTTATGTTATTCGTCTTAGGAAATGGTTCAATTCGGACTTTTGGATATTCATTTGTAGTTAAGTGCTTTTTTAGTGCCATCAGTAGGGAACCATGAGTTATCATACGTATATACATTGATCACTCGCAATAAGTAAAATTTATACAAAACACTTAGGTCACACTCGTACATACATATTTAAGCAAAAGCACGTTATATCAAGATCTAAAATCACGACTCTGTTTTACGTTCGTTTTGGGTTACAAAGTTGTAAATTCTTTTTTATGTTCGCATGTATATATAATTGATAAATTGTAATCTATCTTTCAAGTTAATAAAGTAACGTATTGTATATAATAGAATTGATGTTCCAGTTTCCAAACACAGAGGACATTTTAATGGGTCAAAGCAGTATTAAATATTAAAAGGGTAAGCAAATAGCTGAGCGTTACATTCGAACATGGGTCACGGATCAAAATACCAATGGCTGTTGCGTTGGAGAAGCGCATCTCTCCATTCCAAGCCCTTCTTAATCTAAAATTTCAGCAAAATTCCCTTTAACCTACAAACTAATGTGTGAATGCGTCAAGTTACAGACTTCGAAAGCCATTGCAGCGTAAGTACTCAAACTTTTACAATATTTTCAAAATAGAAACCACCCCAAACAACAATTCAATACGTATTTCATTCATTAGTTTATTTCGGCTACAGAAATCAATATTTTAGCGTTGAATGCTTACAACGTGACATATCCGCCTTCAACGCAAATCGTCGTTTACACATCGCGCACTCGTGAGGCTTCATCTTCAAGTGATAGCCCTTCATGTGCTGCTGCAAGCCACCTCTCCTCTTAAATATCTTCTCACACAGTTCACATTTGTGCTTGCGAACGTTCGAGTGCGTGATACGATGCTGCGATAACAGATTTGAAGTCGCGAACACCTTCGGGCATTCCTTGCAAGCGTACTTCTTCGAGATTTGAAAGTGTCGATGGGTGCGGAGTTTGGCAAACGTAGTGATGGGCCTGTTGCAACAACGGCAAAATGCAAGCACCTCATCAGCAGATGGTTTAAACTTGCACTGTGCGTCGATGTAGTGGAGGCGAAATTGATCGATAGAATCGAAGCGTTTGTCGCAGCCGAGGCACAGCAGATTCCTATCGTCGGAAGCAGGTGGGTTTGTCTTTTCTTTTGAAATTGGTTCAGTGTTAACAGATGGCTTCACTGCCTTTTTTAATCGTTTGGGCTTTTTCAATTGCCTCCGCTTGCAGAGAGTCTCGTGATTCCGGTAGAATCTCCATTGATTGAAGTCGTTCTTCAAACAGAAGCGACATTTTAGTGGCTTTGCGGTAATGCTCGCCTTTGCTTGGCAGACATACTTGCGGTGGTTACGCAGGGCTACCTTGCTGACGAAGAACTTTTCGCATATGGGACACTCCCGCACTCGTTTTTCTCGCTTTGGCGCAGCCCTGGAATGAACTTTGTGTTTGTGCTTGAGTAGGCAGTGAATGGAAGAGAAGCTTATCGAGCAAGTTGGACAAACTATGGACCTAGAATCCGGTTCAGCTGGCACCGGTTCTAAATTGTTGGCTATGGGCAATTTGACCATTGGGATAGATTGCACGTGGGTGTTAGTAATGTGATGCCTTAGACCTTCGGGAGAGAAGAACTGCGACTGGCACATTGAACACGGGTAAAGTTGAAATGCAGAGGCGGTTTTCACAATACTCTCATTGAGTACGACGATATTCGGCTTTCTAGTGTTGGTCTCTACACTCGGTATGGGTAGCAGGTCACTCACTGAAGTCACCATGAGTTTTCCCGTCGATTGGGAGCTATCGGAAAATCGCAAATTACTGTTGATGACTGTGGGCTCACCAAATAATGGGGGATTGCTCGAGTATTTGGGCTTCGCAGTGATCAGAGTGTCTGGTGGCACATTGCTAGTCACCACCTCGTCCTTGTCCTCCGCCTTTTCAGTCTTGTAAACATTTGGAAAGTGAATAGAGTCCTTGCATTCAATGGGCATTGCGTAGTTGTGCTCATGAATCATGTTGCTGACCTCCACATTCATTACGAATCTAGATTTCGTAGTTAAAAAGTCAGAGTTTTCCATCTGATCCACCTCGTTGACATTCTCATCGTCGGGGATATTAATGAACGGATCGTCGAGGTTGATAATCTCCATAATGTCACAGTTATTGATGATATCCTGGGTGTTGAGCATGGGAAAGTCGCAGAAAGGAAATTTCTGTTCACAATCTTGGTCCTCTTCCAAGTCATCGCTGAGAAAACTATCGAAATTTTCGGCCACTTCTTGCTTCACATTTACCACTGGTTCTTGTTTGATTTTGAGTTGCTTCTCTGGAGGTTTAGTGAATTTTTCAGTGCGAAACTTTCCCTGTAGGAGTTTTTGCGTGTCAAGGACTGCGTCTACGAATTCTGAGAAATTGTTTAGTCTTTTTAGACAACCAGAACACATGTCCTTGGGTAGGCTGTCATCCAGCTGAATGTTTAAAGTGGGGAAACACTTTTGAATCATGCCGAAAATTTCGAAATTAGTCGCAAAGGTGGCAACCGTGCGACAACAGATTCCACAAAGACGGCAGCTACTGTCCGGGATCTAAATTCAAGAGTATTACTTTGTTGCCGGTTTTCTTTTGGTACATTTCTTACTTTTAATTCCTCTTGGTGATTCGGAGCAGAGGACTGCGGGAAAACATGTCCATTATCCAAAACTCTTACTGATGGAACAGCGGACTTCTTAAGAGTCTTCCTAGAGTTGACATTTCGGAAGTCATCGGGTAAAAAGTGTCTGCTGCACAATGCACTCCATTTGGATGGTTTCCAATTCGGCTCACGACTGGCAAATGTAACCCATTTGTCAAGGAGATCCTTGCGGGAGTGCGGAAACCTTTGCGGGGAGAAATCGATGCGATTAATAACTGTTTAAAGTCATTTCCAGCACTCACTTGTGAAAAGAGACGTTCTCCGAATGTGTGTATTTATCCTCACAGTTTTTAACAGCACAGAAAGACGGCATTTTACATTATACACCAAAGAATTGATATCGAACTTAATGCTTTTGTTTACCATTTTTTTGACAGCCTTAATTGTCAGCTGTTACACATGACTGCAGCATTGCCAGACGGCGCAGGGACATAAGTCCCCGGGACATAAGTCCCAATTTTTACATTTGGGACTTATGTCCCATTTAAGTGAGACATAAGTGCCAGATTCGATTTGGGACTTATGTCTTGCTTAAGTGGGGCATAAGTCCCAAATAAAAATGTTGGGCCTTATGTCCCACCTGACTCTGCAAAATAAGACCCCAATAAAATAAGACTTCAAAAAAATAATAAGGCCCAAAAATTTATACAGGAAACAACAACACGATTTTTAACAAAATTTGGGGTGTTATTTCCTTTTTTGATCCCTTATTTCCTAATAAAAATTGGGGTCTTATTTCATTTTTCTTATTTTTGCCAAACTATGAAATATAATCTAAGAACTCCAATAACAGTTAAGTTTCTTATCTGTTCTTAGACTAAGTATTTTATTCGCGGATTTTTTGTACCGATGTACAAAGTACCGTTTTAAAATAAGTTCAGTGATAGGTTTGTATTTTTTAAGACCAAAAAACGTGCTTTTTTTATATTTTCGCCCCTAAAAATATTAAGCGAAATATGTACCTAAAGGAAAATAGACCATCGCCGAATAGAAGATATTTAATGGACGGAACTTTTAAAATAGTTCCCAAAGGTTGTTTAACCAGCTTCTCGTCATCTTTATTTAATATTGAATATTGAAGAGGTAATGACGTTTTTTTAATTAAATTAATTGATATAACCTTAGCGCCGCAGGCGAAAATTTGGTACAAAAAATCGCGCGATTTTTTGTACCAAATTTTCATTATTCTTAATGTTTAGTTTATTTTGTTAAAAATTAAAATTTAAAAATATTTTCAAATTTGTGTTTAGGTACCTATTTCCGTTAATTTTCATTTTAATGAATGCAAATGTTGCAATATATAAAAGAGAATGCAAGTCCTTATTTAATTAAAAATATATACATAAAGATTGTAAATTTACTTCTAAAAAGACGATATATTCAAAAAGCTATGAAATATAAAAAAAAAACAACAGAAAATTGGGGCGTTATTTCATTTTTGAAATTGGGGTGTTATTTCATTATGAAGAAACAGCCCAAATTTGGGGCCTTATTTCATTTCTTTTTTTTTTTCTCAAATTCTCAAAAGAAAGGAACTCATAAAATTTTAGCTTTTGAAAATTTGGGAAAATAAAACTAAAAAATCTTAAATTCTCAAAAACAAAATAAAATTCCTTTGCTTGAGTAAAGAAATACGAAAATTTGGGACTTATGTCCCATCTTCGACAACAAAATGTTGGAACTTATGTCCCGATGGTGTGGGACATAATTCCCAAATTCGATTAGGGACTTATATCTCACTTAAGTGGGTCATAAGTCCCAAAATTACAAATTGGGAGTTATGTCCCGGGGACTTATGTCCCTGCGCCTTGCCAGACATCATCATAAAGAGTCATGTTGAGTAGATTCCCAAACTTGGTTCATAGAAACCAGTTAGCGCAATAAATTGGTGAAAATTCTTTACATAGGTACACACAAACCTTAAAGGAAAACATTTTGTTTCTAATCGATTATTTCAACAGGAATCATTCGCTTTCCCTTATATGTAAAGCCGGCAATGCAGTGCATTATGGTATAAGAAAAGCCAACTTATACTCGTGCTAGCCGCTGGTTATTAATGTAGTACTAAACTAAGAACAAAATTAAACATTAAAGCTGAAAATGAGTTCCGAATAAACTCAAGGGAGACATAAATGTTAATTTTTTCAATTTGAAGAGAAATGCGTCTAAAATTTCCGTATAGTGCACAATGATGATTGAATTCTACTTATTTGTCACTCTTAAGGCAGAACAATTTGAAATAGCACATCCAAATGTATTTAAAATATTTGAATTCCTTAAATCGTTACCAAGTTTCACTTCTTAATTGCTCGCCTCGTTGGCAGATGTCGCCTCGAGCAATTAAAAATCCCTGTATCATCAGCTGATTCTTATTGTCGTTTTTTTATTTTTTTTGACATCTATGGAATTAAAATTCTGCGCTAGATTTGGCCCCTAATCAAGGCGAAAAACCGTTCTCCAAAGAAATTTCCACTCCGAGTGTTGCTAGTGAATTGTGCGTAAACTGACGAAGAGGTCAATCAAGGTCCTTTGAAAAAGATTGTCCAAGAGGCTAAGGAAAATATATTTTTTTCTAATAAAACTTGACACAATGTCGCTAATAAGAAATTCAAAGCTACCGGCCCTATTGGCTAGGCTTAATGTAAATCTTTCATCAGCTAGCAGACTCCAACCCATGAGTAGTGGGGCGGCGGGAACCGATAAGTGAGTAAAGTGGCGTGAACTTACATTTCAATTGCCCTTGCTATCAAGTTCGTTTATTTTTCATTACCTCAACTTGTCTTTTTTTTTGATAATTTTCATGCGTTCAGTCAGTACGACTTGGTGGTTGTGGGAGGTGGAATAGTTGGGGTTGCGTCGGCGCGTGAAATTCTCCTTCGCCATCCGCATTTGAAAATCGCATTGTTGGAGAAGGAGGCAAAACTTGCATTTCACCAGAGTGGTCATAACAGTGGAG
This sequence comes from Cheilosia pagana, assembly GCA_936431705.1. Classification (NCBI taxonomy): domain Eukaryota; kingdom Metazoa; phylum Arthropoda; class Insecta; order Diptera; family Syrphidae; genus Cheilosia; species Cheilosia pagana. The sequence goes on along the minus strand of OW386170.1, from coordinate 49,162,089 downwards.
TGATTCATGCAGGCATTTACTACAAACCGGGGACACTAAAGGCAAAACTATGTGTAGAGGGCCTCCGACTGTCGTACAAATATTGCGATGAGAAGAAAATACCCTACAAGAAGGTTGGCAAGCTGATAGTGGCCACTGATCCATCGGAGTTGGGACGTTTAAACGATCTGCACCAACGAGGAATCGCGAATGAAGTGCCTGACCTTACGTTGATCGATGGCCCACAGATTGCGGAGATTGAGCCATATTGCAAAGGAGTGAAGGCGTTGTGGTCACCACAAACTGGTATTGTGGATTGGGCCAACGTAACGCAGTATTATGCCCAGGATTTCAAACAAGCTGGCGGTAAAGTGTTCCTCGACTTCAAAGTGAGCAAGTTCAGTGAGACTCCTACGAATGCCGAGTTCCCGGTAACGATACAAGGGGCCAAATCCCACCAACAGATCAAGACGCGCTATGTCCTCACCTGCGGCGGTTTGCAGTCGGATATCTTAGCTGAACTGACGGGTTGTCCGCGATCGCCTAGAATTGTACCCTTCCGAGGGGAATACCTACTGTTAGCTCCGGAGAAGTGTCACATGATCAAGGGTAACATCTATCCGGTGCCTAATCCCAAACTTCCCTTCCTCGGAGTGCATTTCACACCCCGCATGGACGGCAGTGTCTGGCTGGGGCCAAACGCTGTACTCGCTTTCAAGCGCGAGGGATATAAGTGAGTTTGAGTGCACTGCAGTTGAACGTGGCAAAAAATTATTGAATTCTCTTTCAGATGGGGCGACATTAATCCATTGGAGCTCGCTGATGCTCTCCGCTATCCAGGTTTCATCAAGATGGCTATTAAGAACCTTAAATTCGGATTGTGTGAGATATCAAAGTCCGCCATTATCCCACTCCAAGTCAAGGATTTGCAGAGGTTTATCCCCGACATCAATGAATACGACATCTCGAGAGGACCAGCTGGAGTTCGCGCTCAGGCACTCGATATGGATGGCAATTTGGTGGATGATTTTGTTTTCGATAGAGGAGTAGGCAACGGAGCTGTGGCCAAACAAGTGTTGCATTGCAGAAATGCACCGTCCCCTGGGGCTACCAGCTCCTTGGCTATTGCGAAAATGGTTGCTGACAAAATCGAACAAGAGTTCAACATCAAGGCATGAGGCTAAGCTAAAACTTTTTCTATAGTCCGAAGGCTATTTTGTTTTGTTAAATGTTTTTTTTTTATTTTTTAAGTTTATTTCTTTGTTAAACTAATGATTAGTAACGAATTTCGTAAGAGAATAATAGTGAAAACTATAGAAAACGAAATGTTGTCTTCTTTATCTCTCAATTGTAAGTGCGGAACACTGAGAAATTCCATGAAACAGTGGTTCTTATCAGAGTCTCGAGGTAGGTAATGCTTTGTGATGATAGAGAGCAGCATTACTACGGTCAGACAAAACAACAAATATTTTTTTAGTGCCGCCAAATGTTTATTAACCTCAAACAGCCTGATAACACTTGATTTGGCGAATGTATGCTGATAAGTTTTGCCTCATACCGTCTTATCTTAGCCATTAGCCAGTGTTATAACATTGTTTGTGTTCAGTCAAAGCAGGGTAAAGAGTTTCCAAGCAGAGATTACAACTAATTACCAGCCTATCTAATGCCTATTAAGATAGAGCTATCTACAGGCCTTACTAAATGTCAGTTAATGTCCAAAAGAATCTATTTTAGAACGGCTTCGCATCAGCTCTCATTTCTTTTTTCAAAAACCCAATTTCTCCTAAGCCGTGACGTGAACTTCAACGACACTACTTACTTATTTAAAGGAAAACCCTAAGACTATACATACAACAAGTTGCGAATTTATTCAATTTACTTTAGAATAGATAATTGCGATATACTGAGCAACGCCTATAACAATTAATTAGCTGGGACTCAGATTCTTTAATGAGAAATATGACCGCATGCTTCGCAGTACATGCTGTGTCTGTGTATATAGATTGAATGTGTTACAGACAATGTTTGACCTCGACAATCATTAGAAACATTTAATAGTACGTATGCTACGATCTATGCTCAGACCACTCAGCAGTCACCCTGAAAATGGGTGGAAGTATAGCAACAAATGTAGGACCGCCCAGGTTAAGTAGTAACAAAACCAACTGGGACGTTTTCTGAAAAGACTGCAAAGAAAATGTTGCTTTAAATGTGCCACTAAAGACACCGCTCGAAATAGAAGATGAAGTTGACAATCTCGTGGAAGCCATTCAGAGCGCAGCGTGGAAAAACACTCTCTTCCGGAAGACAGCTACACGGAACAATAAAGTCACTTGACTCGCCTGCAATAGAAGACCTCATACGAGAAAAGAGGAGAGCGCGTAAGAGATGGCAACAATCCCGCGCACCCCCTGATAAAATTTATCTTAACCATCTTTGCAACAAACTTAAAAATGAGCAACAGGATCTAAGAAATCTCGAAACTTCTACTTACCTAGATGGCTTGACTGCTGAAAAGAGCTCAAACTACTTACTTTGGAAAGCCTTGACGCAAAAGGAGACAAAGAAAAGGCGGATTTGTTTGCCGAGCATCTAGAAGAAACATTCAGGCCATTCGATGGACGACCTTTAAACGAAGAACCGATTAACCGAATGCTAATACGGGATCCGACAACTATAAAGTAAAAGCCGTATCTCTATCCGAGCTTCGAATGACAATAAGAAAGTTGAAAAATAACAAAGCTCCAGGATACGATCTAATCACTGGCGAAGTTCTGAAGGAACTACCGAAAAGAGCACTAGTTAAGCTGCTGTACATTATAAATGCTTCTCTGAGACTTTCATATGTTCCAAGGCTTCCGGGTTAAACATTCCACAATCGATCAGGTTTATCGAATAACAAATGAAATTGAGAAAGCTCTAGAATGCAAAAAGATTTGCTCTAGCGCTTTTCTCGACGTATCGCAAGCCTTCGACAAGGAATGGCACGAAGGCCTAATGTAAGCTAAGGACAATCCTACCGGAAAAATTATACAAATTATTGAAATCCTACCTTGAAAACAGACTCTTTCGTGTAAGACATGAGACTGAATTGTCGGAATTCAAAGAAATCCACGCCGGTGTTCCGCAAGGAAGCGTTCTCGGCCCAATCTTATTCCTGCTTTACGCAAGAGATATACCACAAGAGGAAGGGACCATCGTAGCAACGTTCGCAGACGATACGGCTATCCTCGCAATGGATGAGTCAGTCGAATCATCAAATGGAAAATGAAAAACTGCGAGTGGACAAAGACCTGGCGAATTGCCCTTAACGAGACCAAGTCGACGCATGTCAATTTCACGTTCAAAAGGATGAACAACTTACCTGTTTTCATAAACTCGGTACAAATACCATTCGCAAACGAGGCGACATATCTAGGAATGACCCTAGAAAACCAAAACTTAAGTGGAAGCCACACGTTAAGAAAAAGCGCGACGAGCTCGCAATCAGACTTAGAGAAATGTTTTGCCTACTCGGAAAATATTCAAAGCTAAGCGTATACAACCTTGGGGTTGTACCAAACCAAGCAATATGGCTATAATACAAACATTTCAAAACAAAATGCTAAGAGCAATCGTGAATGCTCCATGGTATATAAGTAATAGTGATATTCACAGAGATCTAGGAATTGCTACCGTGAGTAACGAAGTAGCAAACTTTGCTCGCAAACTTCGTACTCGTATTCATGGTCACTGCAATAATGAAACAATCCGTACTCTGGACGTGACAAACCTTGAGCGCCGACTACAAAGAACAAGACCGTTCGAAATATCACCATAAGGAAAAACCGCATGTTATGACGGTATTAGTAGGTGCGATCCAAAAAGTGTCAAGGGCTGAAATTCCAGATTTTTCCTCTTCCTAGTGAAGACTATTAGATCTGTTTTTGCCGCATTAGTGGAGAGCCCTTGTTCCAGACACCAACGCTCCACCACTTTGAGTGCATTCCTCATGATATCTGCAGTGACGTCTATGAATTTGCCTCTAGCCATTATTGCTATGTCATCGGCATAATATCCCACTGTGTGAACGCCAGTCGCCTCAAGTCTATCGAGAAGAGAGTCCACAGTGGTGGAGGTTCCCGTCTGAATATTTATCGCCCTTGTATTCAACATATTGTCCACCCATCTTACCACCAGTGGGTTAACCCTACGTTTTTCCAAGGCTTGTTTCAGACTTTCAAAGCATATCTTATCGAAGGCACCTTCAATGTCCATTATGGTGGTCATTACAATACCCCCGGTATTTAGCTCTTGCTCCGCAACGCGTACTACTTGATGTAGCGCTGTTTCTGTAGACATGCCGGCCCTGTAGGCATGCTGTCTACTATTTAAAGGATACATCTTAAGCGTAGTTCTCTCCATATAGTCCACCACCACCCTTTCCATTGTTTTTAACAGAAAGGATGTCAGGCTGACTGGTCTGAAGGACTTGGCCTCGGTGTAATCCTTTTTTCCCGGCTTTGGAAGGAAAACCACATTTGTCTCCCTCCATATAGTCGGGATGTAGCCTATTGCTAGGCAGGCAAAGTATATATTCCTGAGCCTTGGTGCAATTACGTCTACTCCCCATTGCATTAGGCCTGGAAATATACCATCCGGCTCCGCGGTTTTGAAGGGTGAAAAACAGGAACGAGGACTTAATAATTGGTTGTGACGCCAATGCACACAACTCAGTGTGGGGCAGCACCAACGATAATTACAGAGGAGAAGCGCTATTCGAATTTGTATCATGCAAGGATCTAGCTATCCTAAACAGGGGAACAGAGACGACTTTCGTGGATGTGAGGCGAAAGGAAGTGATCGATGTTACCCTGTGCAGTAGCCAGATAATTGAAAGAATATCAAATTGGAGGGTAATGGATCAGGCTACATTGTCGGATCACAGAGCCATCTCATTGGATCTAAAAGAAAACAAGATCGGAAATACATCAGAATTCCGAAGAACACGGATAGGACAAAATACCGTGAAGTGTTGGAGGAAAAACTGAATGTAATGGCACTCGGAATACCGAAAAACACTTGGCATGTAGAATTACAGCTGAAGCATCTGCAATCGGCTGTTGAGGATGCGTACCGAGTGGCATGCACACCAACTTTAGTGGAAAAACAAGATCCTGCGCCTTGATGGTGCCGGGAACTTGAAAAGCTAAAGAAGGCTGTGAGAAAGGCCTTCAATCACGCCATGAGGAGGGGAGAACCCGAAGCATGGGATGAATAAAAGGCGAAAAAGAAAGAGATGAATGTTCCTCTGCGATGACGTAAAAGGGAGTCATGGATGGACTTCTGCTCGAGTATGAGGAATACATCTGAAGTCAGTAGACTTCAAAAGATTGTATCAAGGGATCCAGTTTCCAAGATCGGACTTATTCGTAATAGAGCGGGGGAGATGGTGGAAACACTGGATCATACAAATGAGGTCTGAATGGTTTAGCCCGTAGGCAGACTAGGTAGATATATCTGAATCGGGCATAACCAATGGTACGGGCCATTGGTATCTTTTGAAGATTACTCACCTCCAGGCGCAACCAAAAAAAATGTATATTACGTATATAATGTTCCAAAAGATCTAGCAGCAATGTATTTTGCATGCAGTGAACATCTTTGCAGTATCTGAAAAAGAGTAACAACTCGTTGGGCTATTTTCTTTTCTTGATCACAAGAACTGTATACTCTGGGAATTGAAGAAACTTACGGCTTGAACATAAGACAAACGTTGTGCTTGATCAAAAAGCTTGTTTTGATTTACCTTAAAATGATTTTATTGCATCAAGATTCAAACATTCATACATTCGAGCATCGCCGGCTGCTCTAGTGATTATAAGGATATCTTCTAATTAATCGCGATTTTTAAGGACTAAGCTCTGTAAGCAATGTTATCCAATTTGATTATTTATTACCAGAAATCGAGCATTGGCGCGCACTTACATCTACTTAGAGTCTATAACTAATGTAAAACAGAACGTATAAAGAACGTTTTAAACGTTTGTGTATATATTATACGTCTACATTGGCACAGCTTTATTACAAGTAACTTAAATAATAAAGACACCCAAACGAACAAAACTCTTCAGAGCACTACACTCTTGTGGAAATAATAAGATTATTACTTGCTAACTTGGACTGATTCAACCGCTTTCTCGATTTGATTCTCGATTTTGATTATTTTCTCTTGAAGACTTTTGCTCTCGGCCTCCATTAGCTTGAGATCACCCAGAATATTCTCGAGATTGGAAAGTATATTCCTCGACTTTTCCTGCTCGATTTGATCCTCCAAGTCGCGGACTTCACGCATCACGGATCCAGTTTCGCGAACCAGAATTATTAAATTGGTGCAATGGGAATGCAAGGTTACGAGCAGTTTGTAGGCCTTCTTGGAGCACTCGCTATCCTTTGCGGTCGTGAATAGGAGATCATCGGCAACGGTGAACTGTCGATCCAATTGTCCGGTAATTGTATTGATTTGTTTCTGCAACTGCCTGGTGTCGCGTAGAACCTTTTCAATGTCATCCTTCTGCTTGCGAATATTTCCAATTATTTCCAGGATTCGAGTGGTGTAGGCCTTTCGACTGGTTGATCTATTCTCCTTCTGCAAAACGGTCACCAGTTGGGAATGTAGAATTGATTTGACTTTGAGTTCGTTCTCCATTTTGGAAACTTTCTCTTGAATGCTTTCGAGCTTCTTTAGCCCTTCGTTTGCTTGAGCAGAGTTGGTGTTCTTTAGCTTGGTCTTCTCCCATGCCTGTTCGAGTGGTTCTCGGTGATGGACCCACTTTTCGGCCAGTTTTGCCTTTCGGCTTTGGGTTGATGCAATCAACGCCTCCATTTTAGCAATATTCACATCTGGATTCTCCAAAAGGACACAGGTTCGTTCGTGGATCTTTTTCTCCTCCTTGAGTTGTGCCTGCTTCGTGTGGGACACCATGCGGAGTTCCTTCATGTTGTTAATGCCAATTTGGATCTGTTTATGGTCCGAGACGAGGTCGTCAATTGATTGCCTCAGCTGTTCTATTTCAGTGTTTAGCTCCTGTATGGAGCTGAAGAGGTTGACTATGTAGGGAGTTCCCTGCGGCTTCATTTTGTCACCCTCAGCCGATGCGATCTTTTTCAGGGTAGCGTTGATTTTCTTAGCCTTTGGAACTACATTCACGGGCAGCAACTGTGATTGCTGTTCACTTTGCGTGTTAATCAATTCGATCAGCAGTTCTGTCTTCAGTTTTTGATTCTCGATCATCCGGCATTCCTTGTCATTCATGTGGATGAGTGAACTTGCAAGAGTGTTGATTTTAGTTTCCTGAAAAATGCCAGGCGACCTCTTGAGCCAATACTTGCGTTGCTCTGGTGTTGCAATTGAAATCGAATCAGCCTTTTGCGATAAACGCGGTACGTTGAGACTCACTTTTGACTTAAAGGGAGTAGTCTGCGAATATGAGTCGATAATGACCTTATTCCACTCTCTCATCCCAAATTTCTTGCAATATTGTGTCACCCAGGCTGTGTTCATCGTAAAGTAGACATTCTTTTTTATCTTTTCTTCTAAGGCTGTCAATTTATTCGTTAGCACTTCGATTGACTGCTCGAATAGCAAATTTTCATTTTCCTTGGGAAGCATTTCAATCAGAAACATGAACAGCCTTCGAACCTCGACTATGTTCGAGTAGAGAAACGTTTGGTAGCCAATGTCGCCACGAAATCCTATAAAGGAGCATGCTTCTGCTAATGTCGCTGCAACTGAAAAGCGTTGTGCCATTGCTGGAGGTAGAGTGGTAGGCAAGACTAAAGATGGGTTTATGAGTTGAAAACATTTGGAGACCGTTTGCACTATTAGCTCCGGTGAAAAACTGGACAGACTCACGATTTCATCATCGATTTCGCAGCCAATTTGTCGCAAGGAGTGCACTATGATTTTGTCTATTTCATCCATTGTTTATTTTGCAGCTAGAAAATGAAATTCGATTCGTAAAACTTATCTTTTTAATTTTGCACTTATAAAAGAAACCCGCAGAAACCACTTCTTACCAGAGGAAATAAATACAGCTGTCATGTCAAAATCAAAGTCGCCCCGAATAATTTGTATTTATTAAAATTAGGTCTGTTCGAAGGCACAGGTTGAGTGCGCACTGAGAACTGTCAGTCAGAGGAATCGAAATAGAGATAAACTATTCGATAGGTACTTTTATCTACTAATCTTTTTAGAAAATCTGGTATGAATATTAAACGTGTCTTTTGAGCTGTTATCTCAGGAAAGTAAAGTAGGTGTTTCAGCAAGCAATTATAACAAAAGCGTTACCTACTTGTCAAATGTGAGATTACAAAAGTTGAACTCGTCTATTTTTTCTTGATGCTTAATTTACTTTTAGCTGAATGTATCGTCTGTTTGTGTGAACAATATACAAACATCTAAAACAATGGCTTCGCGCTGAGCCAATTTAGACGCCGTCATGTGGGATGACAGATGTTTTTTATGAAGTATGTACTTTTGAAAGCTGCCTATATATTTTGTTTACTTTGCAGGCTCAATAAATTGAATGTAAAAATAGCTTTTGAGAGCTTTGGAAGTAGCAAAATGTGATTTGATAACCATGGCGTCCTTTATGCTAATTTATTCAATTTAAGGATTCCCATCCAGCAATCTGATTGCTGGCAAGGAAAACATTACCATCGGAATTCATTCAAGATTCCCCTGATTGTTTTTTACTTTTAAGGGCAAGATTTAATTGTATCTTTTGATACATTTTTCATGGGGTTGATATGACATGACTTTATTTGACAAGGTGTCAAACGAAATTGTGCAACTGTAAACAATACAAAGCGTCTCGATTTAACGGTGTTAATTTGTGGAACTTTTTATACTTGGAAATAGTTATTTCTATTAATCAGGAAAGGTATCGGTTCCGAGTTTGACGTTTCCAGTTGATAGTTGGTACCTACTGTGATACAATTCGAATGAAAACGTAGCAGCGATCCCGAGCTTAATTGTGATGTACCTACTTAACCGTCGACGGTGTATTTTAAGTCTATGTCGTATTGGGGACGTCTAGTTTAGTAAGTCTGACAGCTGCCTGACTTTATGTATCTCTGTTTTGATTGGCCTTGATCGGTTACATGGGCAGCTGTGTCAGTTGACGTTTATGGAGGGTTTGCCGACGAATCTAATCAAGAAATTCGTGACTGAGTACTAAGTTGACAGTTCGCATATGTGGCTGACGTAGGAAAAGTGACGTTCCCGACCATTCTAGTTTTTCCTTTCAGGTTACATCTCTTCCAGACCAATCTAGTCCACTTAAGATAACTAAGTTTGTGAATGTGCCCATTCTCTTTTAGGATGTAGAATATTCTGAAGTTTAATAGTAGTTTATAAATCGAGCTTGACACGTTTAGAGTTACCAACCTTTTCAGACATTTATGTCATGCTCTGCCAATCTCAAATTCATGCATTACCTGCTCCAAAACCTCCTGTTTTTATATTTAAAAAGACTCAAACCACTCTTCAAATCGTCTATTTAAAATAATAAAACAAAAACAGGAATAATCCAATCCAGTTCTAGTCATCGGGCAATCGCTGACGAGCGTTCCCTTTAGCAGCGAACTTTCTTTTCTTGAACGTGGTTGATAATCCAATGGCTAAGCTTGGGTCAAGCCTCTCTATAGTCTTCTCTTTAAAGCGTTTCACTGGTGGCTCATATGGAATCTCGCTCACTACAGGCGCCACGTAATAGTTGCTCTGATCAGGTAGTTCCCAGTTAATAGGTTTCTCTTCTTCCCTGTAAAAATATATGATAAGAAAACTTGTAGTATTTATGTCAAATGTCAAATGTAACTTACTTTTGCTCGACCGTTTGCCAGAGACCGATCTCAGGTGTTTGAGCTTCCTCTTCTGTTTTGAATGTTTGGCGCTTTTCCTCTTTGGCGGTCTCCTCTTTTGGGTCCGTTCGACGGTACATTTTCAATCGCTCGCGATTATATTTGGCCACTTCTTCGGGAGCGTTCTTCTGAAAGTCTTTTGCCTGTTGTTGCAGCTGGAGCTCTTGCTGTGCCTCAGCGATTTGATTTATGTTATTGTACTCGTCCAGAGACAGATAACCTTCTTTCGGTTCCGTCCACACCGATTCGTTGCTTTTTACGTTCCAGTAGTAAGTATGGCCTTCGGGGGACTTTCCCTCAACCCAAAGCGAGGCATTCGGTACAGCCTCTGCATCGCTGACCTTACTCACGGTTGGCCGAAGAGACTCGTCTTCTTCATCAGAACCTGGCAGACGCATGGGATCCACTTGACCCATTTTTCTACCTCCTCTTCCTCCACTTTGACTACTACTTGAGGCAGCACTCATCACAGAAGACACCGATCGTGCAGTCATGTCGCCTTTCGCATGAATATCCATCGCATAGGACCTCAAGGCGGCATCCTCCATCTTTCGGATTTCCATATCCATCTTCTGGCGTTCCTTCTCGGACTTCTCGCTGCTCCGACTAATGTCGGTGATGCGTTTGGCCACATTGGCCTTGTGTCTCTTACCGCTCTCATGGAATGCTACACTCTAAAGATAAAGGGTTCATCTCATAAGCTTACCACAAGAAAAAGGTTGACCTTACCGCTTTGTTGTCACTTATCCAGCATTTGCAAAAGTCGCAGTACTTCTTTTCATTGGACTTCCAGTAGTCGGTCCTAAATAATTCAACATTAGCATCAATTAAATTCAAATTGCTGTAGGGAAATATATATATAAACTGGAAAACCCCTCGCATTACTGTTAAATTCTTGACGTTTAAACATGCTTGGGGATTTTATTCAAAAGAAACACGACATGACCTATAGTGACTGCAATCCGGAGAGCAAATCACTGCGACCTAATGCGTTTCAACCACGCCAAATGCGCTCAAATAATTATCACAAACCATTTCGTTGGTTTCCATCGCGTGACCCAGGTTGTTTATGGAAGTGTTAACTGACCTATGTCCACTTGGAAATTGTGCTACTCACAGAATTTCCTATTCGCATGCAATGTATGCAGGGAGGGAACATTAAGAAAGCCCATAATGTTCTCGAATTAGTTTAAAAACGTACAACGTAGGAGGAGTAGGGAAAGGATATTGCGATTCGACCTCATTAGAACGCAGACCACACGCATTGCACTTCAGTTGATGTATGCGGTGATGTGAAACATAAGCGTTGGTGTTCCTGTAGAAATAAAGAAATAAAATGTCATCTATACGGCATTTAATAGTCGCTAGTAAAATCAAGAAACTCATTTTGTGAGCTATAACTTATCTACACATTAACGATACCACCAGGCGAATGTTCTGATTTCAGAAACGCCAAACCGCATGACGTATTATTCGCAGTTGTGACTGAAAGTTTTACGATCCAGCTCCGCCTCAACTTACTGTTACAATACGAGTGTTGATTCGTAATGGATTTGGTCTTTCAATTAAGGAAATAGTTTTATCAGCAAAATGTCGTTCATTATTATCGACAAATAAGGTGTCCTTGGGCTGGAAAAGTCAGTTGCAGTCAATGAATGTTGTGAGTTTGCAAAATCGTGGTCAGCACATTTTTAATTAATGATTCTTTGGAATATATGTGTCAGTTCGGTTTTCTGGCCTAATCATGGAATTTCAACGCCCAACCGCTTGACGTTTAGTAAGCAATTTTTCCAATGTCAAATTGCTTTCCACTTGGGTTGCTTAACAAAGTTGCGTGGTGATTGGCCGCGTTCCACTGCCCGCTAGATGAACAGCGGCATGTCAAACTTCATATTCAATAGCATTATGCAGTTTCATACAGATTTATAGTTTCCCGCAACCAGTTGTGTTGACGCTGTGACACTGACATTTACATACATAATAGGTCTGTTCCTTTACTTTTGTAGTAAAAATGGAAAAGACTGTCAAAATGACAGTGAAGGGGATGAATTCTCTCTCAGAGAGGAAGACTTACTACAAACGCTTTTGTAGTAATCTGTGCAAAACACAAATGCGAATATTCCACCCAAATGCCAAATAGAACAACAAATTCAAATCAGCTGTCAATAATCAGGCGACTGACAGATGTTTCAATTCTTACGCAAAGAAATTTGTTGAGAAAAAACTAGTAAGAGGGGAAATATCTTTCTCTTTCGAAGCCGCTCTCTTTTACGAATTTTTCGAGTTGAGGAACGACAATTGAGTAAAATGCGTAAAAATTCGTAAGATTTAAAAGTAAATGAACCTACCTTATAATAATGCGACCTACCTATTCCTAATGGCAACAATTTTCGCGGGTTAACCTGGTTGGAACGCCCCACACAGTAACCACTGAACCAACACGCGATTTGAGACGCTTCGTTCCATCGTTTGACGTTTGCCATTAATTACAAGGTGACATCTGACATTTCTTTAAACAATATTTAAATATGCAAATAATATTTGGTCAGATTTATCGTCATATTACAAAGACCAGTTGTTGTGGACAGGAAAATCCATCAAGCACGGCACGGCTAAAATACGTCCTCCACATGCAATGAATTCTATTTGCGTGCGTTCATAAAAAAACACACACACAAACACAAAACCTGTGCGGAGTGGAGTGATGCCTGTTAAACAATTTCCTTACCACCCATTTTCAGTTTCTTGTGCGTCAGTACATGTAATAAACAATTCTCTACCCGACCAGGTGCATGACATTACCAATCTGTCAACTCCCACAGTATATACCTTCATTGAAACATCCGTATATGTATATGCATGGTCACTTAATGTTTGAAACCTAGGAGAGTAATATAATTCATTTACTGGGGTACCTTAACTGATACCATAGCGTTATATCGTTTAGTAATTATGGTATACGACTCTTCTTAAGAACACAGGATACTATATACCGAGCCCAAAAATAGATAAAAGCCTTGAAATTCTTACAGATGTTACAGGCAACACGCACGCATATGGGACTTCTTATGCTTTATACCATAAGTGACCTACGATGACTTACCCATGTGCTCGGGACAAGGGTGGACACTTAATTTAATTTATGAACAACGTTCTAGGTCACTGTCAAAATAAAGGATTGACGCTCTGACTATGTGACACTCTGACATTTTCGTAATAATGTTTTGCATGCGACCGGGTATTTGAGTGAATGCTAGATGAAGATTATTTCCGTTTTGTTGGAGTATCTATTTCTTTTATTTTCTAAACGGTCACGTGACAGGAATCTTGAATGGAAATTGAAATTTGACAGTAGAATAAACTGTTTCTACATATTATCTGTGAGTAAGGTCTTTACAAATTTTTACACTTGTAAAGGTGTAGGTAATAAGATGAGCACAGCCATTTTGACAGCATTTTGTTCAGAGCAGTTTTGAGGTCAGTTCAGAACATGCTCGACATAGTTTAGTTCTGTTAAGTATGTCGCACTTAACGAAAAAAGGAAAAACACTAAAATAAGTTCAGTGACTGTCACTCTGCTCTGAATATTCAGTGAGTCTCGATGAATTTTGTTTTTACAACAAACAATGATTTCCCATAATTAAATGAAAAGAGTACTATAAGAATGACCACATCTAAAATAAACGTCGCGTAAAGTTGGCTTGATTGTCTTATGAACGTTAATGACCCCTGCCTTTATGTGAAATGACAATTTAAGACATTCAGTAATTCACAATTTTACGCTTTTAAATAAACTACAACTGATTTCATAACAAATATTCCATTAGTAACACAAATTTTATATCCAAATTCAGATGGACTTTATTCGAACTATATTTCAAATTTTACGTGACAGCAGTTTGACGCAATTTGAGAGAGCAAGATATTTCCCCTATTACTAGTTTTTACTCAACAAATTTCTTTGCGTAAGAATTGAAACAACTGTCAGTCGCCTGAAAATTGACAGCTGATTTGAATTTGTTGTTCTATTTAGCAACTGTGTATAATCGAATCAATGGAAAGTTGCTGTAAAATTGTAAAGTTGGTCAGTTATTGTGTGAAAATGTTCACGAATAACGTCAAAACAGGACAAATACACCTGATGGAAATCTTCTGAACGATGCAGTAGTCAAACCATTCAAGGTTAATAGTGAAAACGACATCCTTAACAAGTTGCCAATAAAAAAGAAATAAAGTGTACTATGTTGGTCCCCCTCTTTCAGCCCATTTTCACGTACATATATACATCTGTCAGTCAACTACCTTATGCAAACGAGTGCTCCACACAACACAAGATCGAAAACCCTAAAGATGCTTCCGCTGAAGAGCTTCTTCCATTTAACTTATCTTGTGTGCCACTAAAAAACACACATAACCTTACAAGTGTGAACTTGGAAATATTTATAAAGCATTCAGAGACGTGACACACCATCAGGCATCAGGGTTGATAAGAGGGAATCAAAATAAAGTATCTTAACAACACCGAACAAAGTGTATTCAAATGACTTTCACACTCGTCAAAACGAAGTGTGGAGCAAATTGCTTACAAATTTCCACAGATTGATAAAAAAAAATCGAAAACACTCGTCAAATAAAATATAAATCAATTTTTTTTTTATACACACAAAATAAACTTTTTTGATTGCGTTCCTATGACAGATTTGCCACCCCCCAAACCCCTGCTCCGTGCCATGTTTACCTTTCGATAATATATGAAGAGCATTTCATTAATGAACGTCTCTTTGTTTGGAAAATGTTTTACCGTATAATATATTCTATCCACCTACTTGAAAATATTTTCGCAATTTTATTGTAAACTTCTCAAAAATTAAACACCATCGCCGGCCTGTCGCTGTCATTATAGAAGCGACGGCGTCTGTCTAACAAAAGCTGGCCAACACATGTCCTTATATTCGTTCACATTTCACAGAGTGATAGCACCGGTCCCGGACCGGACCAATATAATTAATTCGTTTACGACCATAATAAACGATGGGGGGATTTTTCAACCTACCCCCGCTAACATTTGCGGGAGATGACGTGACGTAGGCAAAGTGAAATGTGTATGACCGACGGTTTGTATTGCTCGAGATCGTCCGGTGAATGGCGCGCCATGACTCATCATCACTCATAAAGCGACCGCTCAGCTCCGAATGATTACTTCGCTAATTGATAATTAATGAGCGCGTTAAGGAAGCCCCTCAGATTATTATTATTTTTCTGTTTGCTTTTATTGAACATGTATTGTTATTTGAATGCTGAGCTTTTAAATCAATAAGGTAGGAAATCAGATAGGGAGGTTGTACTGGTAGTCGTTTCAAGGTAAACGGCAAAAAAGGCTTCTTCTAAGGGGCTATGCGTTTTTATTTAGAAATTAAAATTAAGTCGCATAAGTAGTAAATTTAACTAATCGAAGAGTTGGAAAATTCCTCTGCGTATTTAGTTTGATTCAAAAATTGTTGTCTTTTTGTTAACTAATGCTTCATTTACACCATCACACATTCCTATCACGGATGCCGAATAATAAATGGCCACCTGATTTTAAAGGGACAGTACTATCTAAAGGGCCCAACCCATAGAACCCATCGCGTCCGTTGCGGCAACGTATTCGACTGACAGATTAATAGAATACACAGCAGCTTATGGAAAGTGACCCATAGGCATCGCACGTGCCTAATACGACGGATAAAGTAGCGAGGTATCCGTCGGAACGGAAAATTCTCCGCAACGCATACTCTTTCGGAGACTCAAATCAAAATCGTAAACAAATTCCACAACCAATTTCTGTCGGAGCTCGGAGGATATCGGAACCTAGCTGTCAAAAATTGAAAAAAAAATGCACTTCAACGTAATTCGCCGGTATGCGTTACAAAATATCGGAGAAATATTCCGAATAGATGTTCCGAAGAATACCTCGAAGCAAAAATCCTCCGAATCGTATAAAATCGGAGAATTTTCCTTTCCGACGGATACCTTGCTAGAGCAGATTGTGTTTTCAATGCAATTCGTACCCAAATTTCTTCGGGAAACATGTTTGAGGAGCATCTCATTGAGACTATGTATGAAGTGAAGTCATCGGTAGTTAACATGTGCGACGGATTCTATGGGACTGCTCGTTCCGTCGATTTCGTCAACTCATCGACGCGACGGATGCAACGGATTCTATGGGTTAGGACCTTAACACGCAAGCATACGTGACACCTTCTTTTGTCAGCCATCTTGTTTACGTGGTAGGAATTATGGGTACGCTCTGCATAAAAAAAATGGCTTCCGAAAGTTATGAATGGTCATTGGTCAATTACTTTTTTATTTCGTGTAATTGAATGATTTGTTGATTACATTTACTGAAACTAATTAGTACCACTCTCATTTGGCATGTTTTTAATCAGTAATGGAGTCATTTTCACGTAATTGCATAAATGCGGGTATTTATTTCCGTTTAACTTACCTATAACAATGAAGATCCATGACACTTTATGCGTCTGATTTATTTATACCATGTTCCTACCAATGTGATTTAGCTGAAGTGATTTATAAATCACGTAAGGCGTTCCCACCGAACTTTTAATGCTTTAGTGTGACATTTGAAATTACATATAAAAGCGCAAGAGAAAAATGACCTGCAACAATTTAAAATGAATTCAAATGCTTCAAATTACTATGTGCATTTTCAATTTTATTTTTGTGACAGTTTGTTTCTGTGCGATGTGCTGAAGTTGATAACAGGCCTGTTTGAATTCATTTGTGTCTGTTCGATTCTATTTTGTGTGGATTTGCGATGACAGATAGATACGTAATTAAGAATGGGGACGTTCAAGTATCTAGTTTAGTAAGTCTGACAGCTGACTGACGTGATGTATCTGAGTTTTGATTGGCCTAGAACGGCCACATGGGTAGCTGTGTCAGTTGACGTTTATGGAGGGGTAGCCGACAAATCTAGTCAAGAAAATCGTGACTGAGTACTAAGTTGACAGTTCGCATTAAGTGGCTGACTTAGGAAAAGTGACATTCCCGACCAATCTAGTTTTTGCGTTCCGGTTACATCGAGTCCAGACCAATCTAGTCGACTTAAGACAACTGAGTTTTTTGAATATGCCCAATAAAACACGTATAAATCACGTAATTAGTATAATCACGAAGATGTATGATAAATCACACCATTAATGAGATGATTTAGCTAAATCAAGTCGATTTATGGTGTTAGGTCTTCATAAGCATTGACTTTTGACAAACGGATCTCTCTGTCCCATCTCGTGCGAAAATGCGCGTCCGTAATCTAAATCATCCCAAAGGTCTGTTCGCTTATAATATTCTACACAAAATTAACCTAAAGAACAGTCTATGTACATCCTATTGGATTTATGTGACAATGATTAAGTGCCCTTCCAATTTATTGGTTGCTTCGTTGTCCTTTGAGTGCCTCAAACCCATTTTCACATTCAGTTTGCACTGCACTGCAAATTTAATTGCAAATAAAACACCAAAACACCTTCATTACCATAAATATACGTCCGTAGTTTTGATTTATTTATTGTTTAAATAAAGCCTACATTTATATATGTACGTACATCATTTCTGGTCGAATAATATAAACTATTATCTATATCTATAGCAACGGAAAACCACTTGGTGTCCTTAAATCAACAAAACTTAATTATCAATCGAATAGTAACGATAAATAATACTTGATTTATAATTAATAACAAAATAGTAATACACGTTCGGGACGCTAAAACGAGGGAAATGTTTTTTTTTTGTTTTAATTTATTTATTTGGTATACATATAGCGATCGATTCTAATAAATAGTATATATAATATCTAACTCTTTGGTCTTTTGTTTCTATTAGCACGCACAGTTTTGCAATCCGACATAATTGTACACGCACATTCAAACTGCTTTGGTTCAGTTTACTCTTTCTTTCTATATATTTGGTTTCTCTACAACTATTTTTTAGAGTTTAGTATTTTACTGGAATAACGAATGTTTACGGTTCTAAAGTACATACTATATAATTGAAATACTAATCGAGTACGGCGGGTTTTGTTAGCTTTATAAGGACGGGATAATGGATATTCTCATCGTAGAGTTCGGTGCCCTGCAGCTCCAAGTGCCTTTGCCAGATGATTTCATTGTACCGATGGACTACGTCGCAGTTGAAGCCCCGCCGAATGCACTCCTCGACGAAGAGGGTGAGCGTTTTTCCACGTTGCGGTGCCATGACTAAGGCCTCGCCATCGGGCGACAGGTAGAACCAAATGGTGTCCACGAGTGCTGAACGTGCCTCGTCGAAGAATAGACAATCCGCCGAGAGGATGCAGTCAAACTTTTCGAATTCGTTCGCTGCACGAACGCCTGCCTCCTCCCACTTCAAGACCGAGCACTTGGTGTAGCTGGAGAGTTCATTGAGGCAAACTGTCTTTCTAACGTTGTCGACGGACACGTTATTGCCATCGGTCAGGTGTACAGCGAACGGTTTGGAGTACTTGGAGAGCATCAGGCCGGTTAGGCAGGTCATTCCACCGCCCAACTCGAGGATCCATTTTCCCCGATAGCGGTCCAGATCGGACAGCACATAGACGGTGAGCGCCTCCTCCGAAGGCCATACGCAGATGTTTCCAGTATTGTTGAAGCCCATCAGGTCGTTGGCTGTCAAATGTCGATCGATATGGTGGATATTCACGAAATATTCTACGGGTCCGATAAGAACTTTGTATTTGTACCAATTGTGCGGCTTGCCAAGGCAATTTAAAGCTATATGGTCGTCGAAGCTGTCCTGCTTGAGCAGGTCGAAGCTTTTGAAGCGTCGCACTGAGGCGGTACGCTCTTCATCCTCGGACGAAATCGTCTCCTCGGAGTCTTTGCGCAGAACCTTTGCCAGAATCTTCCAGCGTTTGCGCGCATTTGTGGGCAGCGCTGGGGACGGCGGACTCTGGCTCAACTTGTCATTATTGTTGATCTCGAGCTTCGGCAGACAACTGCGTATGCTGTTTATTTCCTTCATCAGGTGACCGTTCTCCTTGATCGTATTCAATGTGTTGTCAATGTCGTACTCCAGCATTAATGATATCGATGACAGTTGTTGAATTGACTCGGCAGATGGCGTCCTACTGTTTTGTACTATCGTTTTGGTGGCCATAATTTTGATTTAGAAAATTTTTAAATTTAAATTTTTTTTCACAGCGTTTCGATATGACGAATGTTTTGATTAGAGTTGCTATGACTGGGAGCCGTAGACGTTCTAGCTCATGGCGTCGCGATGAAATGTTGTTTGTAAACCTGGCAGAAGAAAATTCAAAATTAGAAAGAGAGATATTTTACAAGTTTTCCCTTTTT
The DNA here is from genome assembly GCA_936431705.1 of Cheilosia pagana. Classification (NCBI taxonomy): domain Eukaryota; kingdom Metazoa; phylum Arthropoda; class Insecta; order Diptera; family Syrphidae; genus Cheilosia; species Cheilosia pagana. The sequence goes on along the minus strand of OW386170.1, from coordinate 49,142,833 downwards.
TTAACGCGCGTGAGCTGAGGTGGTTTGGATTTGTGTGTGGGGTGGAAACAAATCACACACTTAGTCGCATGGGATTCTTCTTAAATGCTTGTAAACTATTAATACCTTTAATTCGGTTTTATTATCCGTTTGACAGGTATTAATAAAAAATCTAAGAGGGCCCAACAAGTTGTGCCGCTGCCAGAAGGCAGATGTGGTGTATTTTTGTGTATATTTTAGATACGTGTAGGGCGTCTCATAAGTCATATGAAATATTGTTTAGTTTTATTGACTCTCCAAATCAATGGTAAGTGGTGGTGAAATCTACTTGTCTGCGGAATGTCTGTGTTGGAAATAAATGTGAATAATTGTGAACGCAGTTGTGACGCAACGATGCACATTAACAGATCGCGCACATTGACATTCGACTAAATGAATGTTTTTGGCTGGGACTTCAATTTAATTGCCAATGCGCACATCGACATTTGTTTACGCTCTGCAATGCAGTGTGCATCAGCAAGGTTGTTTACAAAAAAATCAATCAACATTGACATAACAACAATTCGAATCAAAAGAACTGCAAAAAACAATTTAGTTCAATTATCTATAGTTCAGTAAGTCTGACAGCTGGCTGACTTGATGCGTCTCAGTTTTCATTGACCTAAATCAGTTACATGAACAGAAGAAGGCGACGAATATAGTCAAGAAATTCGTAACTGAGTACTAAATTGACAGTTCGTATCTGTGGAAGGAAAAATGACATTACCGACCAATCTAGTTTTTGAGTTTAGGGTACATCTAGTCCAGACAAATCTAGTAGACTTAAAATAAATACATTTATAAAAGTGTCCAGTGCAGCTGCAACCGTTTGAACTAAAAATAGAGCTTTGGATAGACTCGGAACTGTCAAAAAATGAACATCGATGCTTAGATACAATGGCCGCGTTCCACTGACCCGCTGGTCAAACTTCATATAAAAAATTGACATTTCGGCTAGACGTCTAGCACTATTGCTGAAATGTCATTTTTTTTATACGAGGTTTGACGTGCCGCTAGTCATCTAGCGGGCAGTGGAACGCGGCCAAGGTTGATGCACAGATAGAAATAGTGATGCCAAGCTTACAGTTTTTTGTTGTCGCTATTGATTTTCTACAGACACTTCAACTCAAATAAGTAGCTCCATCTATGTGACACACACTTAGGTCTGTTCCCTTACAATAACGCATTCGAACAAATTAGTCAAACTTCGTTCACTTACCCAAAAGTTGTATAGAAAGAAACAAACTTTGACTGAATTAGGTTAATTTGTTGTTGTAAGGGAACAGACCTTTTATTTAAATAATTACAAATCGTTTACTGTCGCTTTTCCTCGCAACATTTTTACCCCGGTGAAAAGAAGATGTTACGAATTTTAGTTTTATTTTCGTTGACAACTGCGCACTATATTATTTAGCTTTGCGACAGTCAACTTTGCAAAGCTCATTAGGCATTTTCTATGCAGTGATGCGTACATGACATTTTTCTATTTCTGTAGGTTGTTAGACCATGAAGTTGGTTGTTGACCGTCTGATGACATTCTGCACACATTTTTGACAGTATTTGAGTCATATTTTGTCAAATGACAGCAAAAATTGACGTGTTCTCGTTGCATTTCGAAAGTAATCGATTTAGATCGAACGTACTCGCAGAATAATTTTACGCATTTTCATCGAAAATTACGTTAAAAGTAACAACCAACGAAATAACGAGTAACGAGTAGTTCTTCTATTAAATTTGTTCCGATTTGTACTGGTGAAACTTTCAAACGAAGGTTGACAGATAAAGATAAACTGTTTAACAGAAGATAAATAAAAAGCTACTAGCGCACTGAGTGTCATGTGGTACGAGAAAGAAACAAGTTTGCTTTAAAAAAGTCAGCATGAAGCATCAGATTATTCTCATTTTTTAGACATGAATTTAACTGATGTGTCATTCAACACTAACTTTAATAGTTAAAGAATGAACACTCCTATTCTTTTCAAAATAAGTATCATTGTATACCACACACATTGTTAACATTGTTACTACTTGAAATGAATAAAATTATGAAATGAAAAAATGAAATGAAAAAGCGGGGTACCAGAAGGCTGCATGCATTCGCCAGTATTATTTTAATTCGTAATTAGGCAATGGTGCAAAGGCTTCCCGCAGAATTGTTGGCATTGTTCGCATATGCTGCTTAACAAAATGTTAAGTTAAAGGCTGCGTTCGAAAGGTTGACGTAGATTATGACGAATAGCAGTTGCTTGAAGAGCGATCTACGACTGTTCGTCTTGTTAAATGCAGCACACCTATCACGATTAAGGACTCATTGGTCGACTCATGCCTCTAAGCAAGAAAATAGCTGTGGAAACAATCGACACGACTGTTTGGAAAATTGGTCACAGTTAACTACCGAATCGTATCCATAATCTAGGACAAAAGAAGAGCCCATTCACAGAGGAAACTAATTTCTTCAGTCCTCATGGATCTAACTGATTAGCACGCAAAAAAAAACAGATATTAACCCCGATGAGCTCCATGAAGACCAGCGTCACAAACTATATATGCATTATATTAATAGAAACACAATTTCCAGCATAAAGGACCTTCACCACAGTCACCACAGTCACCTCTCAACTTAGTTTCATTTTGTTGCCGCTTAAGGAAGACAAATAATAATTCACTCCAAGGCCAAATTCTCCCCAGGGTGTCAAGCAAACATTCTCTCTGCTCATAATCTAATCCGCTTCCTTCTTCATTCACATAAAAATAGCAAAACAATTAATAGCATAATCCTGTACGAAAAATCTCCACATAATAGCTTGTCGTCTATTTCCGCCCAACCCACCCACATCACGACAAAGATGGTATACGTTCGTTTAGAGAGGACATAACAAAAGAAGAAGGAAAAAAAAACGAAACACCATACAAATTCTGAAACATTTATCCTTCACGATTATTGCCAGCAACAATGCGCAGCAGCACACACACACAAATAATATAAATGGAAGGATAACATGAAAATCCTTAGCGACATTGAATTTGTTCTCCACGTATATCGTGTAAGGTATTTCGTGCGACAGTTAATCCGCATACATACGTTGTATCTCGGCTCCACTTAGCGCTCGCGATAGTGCTACTTATGCAGGATAACAAATGTGAAATATCCTTGAGAAAATCAAACAAAACCAAGGTACACGCGTCTTGCATTCAAACTGCAGAAGAATGCCGAATACTTATACACCATCAAGAGACAATGTATTGTTCCTTTTTTTCCCGCTTGGATGTTGTACCAAACTCGGCTATTATACGCAGCCGGGTGCCAACTGCCAACGTCGAAGTTTTCCAGTCGCTCTTCACTGCTTGTTCGGTGTGTGGCTTTATGTTCACGCTCTTTGTATGGGTCATAAAAAAATAATGTTGTTTCAAAGTTTGCCAGCGTTTATTGCACTTTGAGCACTTTTTCTCGAGTTGTGTGCACGCCACCAGCCACCACTCGTCCAAATTGTTTATGCAACTTACATTCGGTTAACCCGAACCACCACTGTGTAAAAGTTAAATAAAAATAATAACATAAATATGAAAGGGATACCCCGTCCGGTCCCCACACACAAAACCAGCTCATTTGCGCTAAAAGGGATAAAACATTACGATCTTGCAAAATGAAGCCTTAAGGGCGTAGATATCGTGAAATGCTCGGACATAACTTTCTGCTTTACAATAGTACGACGAGTAAGTTGTAACAGTTTTTCTGGTGGTTTTCAGCCCTTTAGCTGTTAGTTGTTATAGGTTTAGGTTAAGGATACCATAAAATGAATTTAAGGAATTTTTCAGCGGTGATTTTTCCCGGAAGAGACAAATTTAAAAACGAAAAAAAAAACAGGAGGGGAGCTTTTCTGAGAAGACTCGGCTTCACTTGTGTGCGACCTAAATTCCACGGATGTGTACTCGAATGCTTCTATTTAATTTAATGTAGGGACAACGAGTTCATTTTTGTTGACAGCAAATTGGGGATGGTTAAGGCTTTCGGATCTCGTTATATTCCCAGGGCATTATTGCTGTCCCATTTATATGAGAGATAGCGACGAGGCAGGTATCATTTTGAATTACAGTTTGTTTACCTCTGCCGTTTTGTTGCCATTGTCAAGTTTCTCTAAAGTTGGCGTGCGGGGGTGAAGTGTGCGGAAAATCACTTGTGCCAGCTGCGTGGTGGTGGTTTGTAGTGGTGGTTTTGTGGTAATTCAGGAATTCGTGTTATAGTTGATGTTGGATGTTGTTGAGAAAGTTAGTTTCACAAGTGGTTTTTAAGTTGTCAATTAAGGCGAAGAAATCAATTATGACAGTAGGTTGAGGGTTCAATTGGAGGATATTTTTTGATTTTGACAGCTGACAGCTGATTTTAGTTTGACATTTCACGGCAAGTGGCCTTAAGATGCACGGCTCTTGTTGCTCGAAAAACTAGTCGAAGATATGACTTAAAGATGTCGCAAATGTGCGCATACCTTCAGGGTGATTCGAAGGAAGCCAGTCGCAGTTGTTTTACTGAAGATTCGTCTACTCTTCTATAAAAAAACAAACCAAACGTTCAAGTTCAACACTCGATATTTAACTTTCTGCCTTCTAATTGTCTTTAAACAAAAATATTCTTACAACCTGCGTAGATCTGATAGGATAAAAACATTAGGTTCGTTCGGGTGCTTTTTTGCAAACGTAAAATTATTAAAAATTTTCTTGGATAAGGTCTGTTCTTTAACGATAAAGCATTCGAACACATTATTTAAATTTAGTCAAACTTCGTTCCTTACGCAAACGTTGGGTATAAGAGAGCTACAAAGAGGGAACAAAACATTTCCCCTTCTTAAAAAAACCTGCAAATAATAGCACAACCAATTTCTTTGGGCTAGTTTGTTATAACTGACTTTAGCTGTCAAATCTCTCGAAAATCAATTTGAATTGGCAGTTTATTTCGGTTTGCTCTGTTAAGTGCTGAAATTTGTTATTAAAAATGGATAAATCCGCGAAAAAAATAAATATTAAACTAAATCCGAATGTTTTTCAACGTCTGAAAACTGTTTTTTTTTTTAAACCCACTGACGTTTATTTTTGAATTTCTCGCATATGTTTTCAACAAACGTCACGCCAAACTTTTGTTCCTGTGGTTTTTGGTTATATTCTCTTTTTCTGCGAGAATATATCCCCACTCCTTGTTATCTGACATTTTGCCGAAATTGGCCCAAAAAGTAAGGGAACAGACCTATACTGTGCGAATGCGACCACGTACTGAGAAAATTTAAAAACTGAGAGAGAAATCCATTTCCCCGCTTTTCATTAGGTCTGTTCCTTTACTTTTAAATCTTACGAATTTTTACAAATTCTTACGCATTTTACGCAATTGTCGGTCCTCAACTCGAAAAATTCGTAAAAGAGAGCGGCTTCGAGAGTGCAAGATATTTCCCCTCTTACTAGTTTTTACTCAACAAATTTCTTTACGTAAAAATTGAAACAACTGTCAGTCGCCTGAAAATTGGCAGCCGAATTTCGGCTTACTGAAAACTGAAAATAGGAAAACTGAGAACTAAGTGACAGCTCAAAAGTTTGACAAGTCAAAGTCTATTTATTTTCGCCTTCAACGATGTCGGAGAAAGAAGTTATGGTGTGATGTTCGTCTAAAACATCACAATTCTAAGTTTAATAGATATTTAGCTTTTAAAAAATTCAATGATTTAAAGAGAAAGTTGCTCAACAATTAAACAAGGTACTTCAGAGCCAAATGAAAATGTCAAAATGAAATTTTTTAAACTTTTTGTAAGAAAATCGGTCAACGGAAAGTACACGAACGAACCTATTGGAAATTTAAAAAAAAAATGTCAAATTCATATTAACTTTCTCAACTGTCACTTTATTTAACAGGTTTTTTACAAGAAATTTGATGAACAAAATACGGATCAAAGTAGAGAATCTTTCGATACAAATTTTGGAATTTTCCGAGCTAAGGAACGGCATTGAGAACAAACTAGCAAAACCTTGTACAATTTCATACAAGGTTCGAAAGTACTTACTTACTTAGGCGGCGCTACAGTCCTTGGTGGACCTGACCTTCAACCAATACGCCTCTCCATTTAGCGCGATCTTTGGCTAACTGCCTCCAGTTGCGCACTCCAAGTTGATTGAGGTCCACTTGCACTTGTTCGTACCACCTAAGGCGAGGTCGTCCTTTAGCGTTGTCCCTCCGGGTTGGAATCAAAGACTCTTCGTGCCGGAGCGTTGGTGTCCATTCGCTCTACATGTCCCAGCCGTATTAGACGACTGATGCGTACTTTTTTGACCAGGGCGATGTCGCTGTACAGCTCGTAGAGTTTCGGTTCGCAAGTAAAAGATGTATATTCCTTTGACGTTTGAGTTGTATTTTTGAAAACTGTGCTAGTAGTTTAAAAGATTTAGTTTTTCGTTGTTCCTCTGACCGAAATTTTGAAACTGAAAAGTGATAGCCGCAGTGGACGACAGATGGAGCAGAAAATGTCCCTCAAAGCATTGTACGGTTTTCTACGCGTGGACAAACATCTTGTTGTCTGACTTATTATGACTTTTTTATACATTCATTCAGAGATTTTTACATTTTTTCATTAGAGACTGACGAGAGTTAAATTTTTAACAATGGTCCATACTCTGTGTGCAAAAATTATTGTCCTTCAAGGATCACTGATCCAAACCCAAAAACGTTCACGTAGCACGTTCTACTTCACCGAAAAAAAACGTGGATACACAGGAACAAACGAAACATACATATTTAGTTATGCCCACGGGCTTGCATTGAACGATAGACCTCTTATATATTTAAAAAAGGGACAAAAAAATGCCTCCTAAGTGCAATTTTAAAAGAGGCTTTCTTCAGCGCATCACTATAAATATTCACCTCGTGCATTCCAATTTGCATTTTCTATTGCGGTTCAATAACTTCAAATTGCCTCCTTTCACTTTCGCGGCGCACAGCTTCCTCAGAGGAAAGAATTAACACCATGAACGTGTTCTAATTCAGAAATTGGCATTTACCTTCTTTAGAATCACACTCTGGTTGACATGAACCGTATACGAGTGCAACATTATGCAATCACTGCACTAGTAGAAATCATGCCAACACAGATACATACATTAGTATAGGTGGACTTTAATTGGATTAATGACATTAAAATCATCAGCATCGTCTTCTTGGCTATGTTGTTCATGTTTGTTTGCATACGCCAAAAAGGAAGAACTATAATCAAGTGAGGGGCATGCATACGTTTTGAACAGTGGGTTTGAACAGTGGTTGCGAAAAGTACCAAACCACTTGAAGTGAAAAGCCGTTTAAGAAAAAAACACTTTCTAATAAATTGGCTAGGAACTAGGACTAGGAACTTCAAGACCCAAAATTCTAAATGGACTATTTCAATCTGGTATAGAGTGACTGCCAATTCGCAAACATTTCAATTCATGTAAAGCTTTTCGTGCTTTAGATATCTAAATTTCAAACTGGTCGCGTCCTTCAGGCCTTTATTGAGTTTCTTTCCGAAACCCTAAATTTTTCAAATCTGTTCCGACGTAACTAACATGAGTTACCCAATAAATCTGTTAACCTTTTACTTTTTGTTTAACAAATAAATAAATAAATATTTTGGCGCTACAGGTCTGTGGGACCCAAGGCCTATAGCTTCTCACAACCATTCGTTTTGTGTGAGTTTTCAATTTTTGGGACGAATTGAATGGATCTTCAATTTTACGCCGAGTCCAAGCGGCTAATTGAGAAGCTCTTCCATGACAGTTTTACTCTCGGATGTTTGTCAGTCGTTCGCGAGAGGTGGCGCTGTGGAAAAAAAACTTGAGATGATATTTGGTTCTTTCGGTATTTGAACCGGGACTACTCGCTTAGTAGTCCAACACACTAACTCTAAGCTACTGCGCCCAAATAAATAAATAACCCCAAATAAAGCCTTGTGGATCATGTCAAATGGATATATACAACGTCTTTCCCACTGACAGTTCAGTCATGCAAAGTCAAGTACTGTAATTTGTCAAATCTAAAATCTGTCAGTAGTCTTAGTTATACAAAAAATTGAGCGGCATTAAAATTTAAATCTAGTTTTGTTGGTTTAATTCACGTTTAGACAAAACATTTTTAAGAATCCCTTTATCGAAAAACGTCTGCAAGCTTTTAGCACACACTGTGTAACGACGACTCTTTGGCAAGCGCCACAAAGAACTCATTTGACTCGATCATGCACACATGATAGCCTACACCATTAAGTAGCATCGAATGAGCCGCCTCGCCACCCCTGATGCTCCGTGCTCTATCGTCTCTGCATCAATTGAGCGCGGCGCGGCGGCTGGCGACAGGCGACACTGCAGGGACATGCCGTGCAGTGCAGAAAATTCTCTCTATAATTGGTTCATTGTTGACCCAGCGTCTAGCACTTCTCTCACCCGACATACTTTTCACATCTTATTAATTTCATCTCATTAAAATAGAATTCGATTTGCGGATGTATATCTTTTCTTTAACAATACCCGACGAGTATATGAGAAGGGAAGGGTGACATTATGCATTCAGCGGTCCCCCAAGAAGACGACACACGTTACGTGCGCAAGTATCTATATCTGTATCTCTTGTCAGACCGACCGACTTATGTAAGTATTAATTATTGATTTAACCTTGAGTATGGGAAAATACATTTTGATTCGCTAAGCAGAAGCAAGATGTCTGATCGTCTCCCTGCAATCTGCCAGACCTCTATTTACAGTTTATTGAAGACAGGTAGGCAAACTCATAAAATGCAGAACAGAATGCAAAAGTGGAATAAAATCACAAAAATTGTTTACATTCGACTCGCCCCTTTCTCTCTGGCGCGCGGCGGTGGGTTATGAAATTATTTTCGTGTGCGGCTATGTTTTCGCTGAGTACTATAATTAGACCCTACGGAGAGATAGATGAGATATTCCATCTTTAGGGCGACACACGATGGCATATATTTAGGGAACGGCGGCTATTTGTTTGGATTAGCTCTTCCATAGGGCTAGTCACAATGTTTTCCGACAAACATCTCATTTGGCGGTGGCGTGAAGCGCGGTTATTTTATACAAATATACGAGTACGTATGTATATGGTCTTGTAAGATGTGTGCGCGTTCACCTTGACACGGGTGTGTTTTAGCGAAATTAATTACAACTGGGGGTAATTTATTCGATTTTAAATTAAGTACTGAATTAGGAATAACAACGCCCTCTTTGGGTGAGGGTGGTTGAACATACCTTATTGAATAATTAAAATGAAAATCGCGTTTTTCGCCTGTCGCTTACCCGACACTCAGGGAAATTCTACAGGAGGAGGGATTTTTATTCTCTTTGGCATGTAAATCATGTTTAACTTACTTACTCCTTCGGCCTTGTTTGGGTTCCTTTTTCGGATGGCAAAGCATTAGGCATTAAACTTTACTCATAAATTCACAGAAAACGAGTTTGATGATTTTAAATGACAATCATCGATCGAATTGGAAAACTGACCTTTTTTTCGCCATATTTACTTTGGGTAGACCCTTTTCGGTGTCCGCTTGCGATAAGGGACACTTTTATTGCAGCTTAAGGGGATTATACTGGAAATGGTTATGTATAAGACGGACCATTTCGATGATACAACAATTGGTTTAAAGGGTAGGAAAAGAATGATAAGTTTTATTATATTTTGTTGGATTAAATGATTATTTAGGTTCGAATAAGGCTCGCTTTCATCGGTATGCAGATTAGGAAAACAATGTACGAAGGGTGACTAGACAAGAAGCAGATTGGGCAAGGGGAATACAAAGTTAAGTGTTGGGCTACTAAGCGAGGGGTTCCGGTTCGAATACCGAAAGAACTAAATTACATCATTTTTTTCACTGCGCCACCTCTCGCGAACGTCTGACAAACATCCGAGTGTAAAACTGTCATGAAAGAGCTTCTCAATTAGCCGCTTGGACTCGGCGTAAAATTGTAGGTCCCTTCCTTTCGTACCAAAAATTGAAAACTCACACAAAACGAATGGTTGTGAGAAGCTAGGGCTTGGGTCCCACAGACCTGTTGCGCCAAAATATTTATTTATTTATTTTAGTTGAAGCTTATAGTACCTGCTGTCAAATTCAAGTTTTTCTAAGTGAAGCCTGCTATGTGCAAAAGCTGCCTTCGAGAGTTTTTTTTTGTTTGTTTTAACGCTTAAGTCCAGTGCCCTTCCTGGGGCTAAATTTAAAGGACAGATAAATGTTTGGTAAATTCATGCTCAGCATTTAGATGGCACCTGGAAAATGATCTTAAAAATCGAAAATTTATCCCCGCCAAATTTTGTCTTCACAGACATTTTTGTATGGGAGCTAAATTTAAACCCAGCATATAGATGGCATATGTCGAATGATCTTAAATAGCGGAAATCTATTCCCGCCAAATTTTGTCTTTGCAGACATTTTTGTATGGGAGCTAAATCTAAGCCCAGCATGTAGATGGCACCTGGAAAATTATCTTAAATATCGGAAATTTATCCCAGCCAAATTTTGTCTTTGCAGACATTTTTGAATGGGAGCTAAATTTAGACCCAGGATATAGATGGAACATGACAAATGATCTTTAGGGAATTTATCGCCGCTAAATTTTGTCTTTGCAGACATTTTTGTATGGGAGATTAATTTAAACTCAGCATTTAGAAGGCACCTGGAAAATGATCTTAATAGCGGAAATTTATCCTCGCTAAATTTTGTCTTTGCAGACATTTTTGTACGGGATCTTAATTAAACCCCCAGCAGAATTAGGGCGCAACGCAATTGTTGACAAGAGTGACTTTAAAATTATTGTCGGTGCAGTCTTCTATTTGTTAGTATGTTGGGCTGCTGAGCGAGGGTCCCGGTTCGAACCCCGGATAAGCTAATATTACATCTTAAGTTATTTTGCAATTGCCAAACCTCTGGTAAACGTCTGAACAACAAATTAGAATGTATTTATCCTAAAAAAGCGTTTTCCATTTTGTTGCAAGAAACTCCAAATAATTTCTTTTTATCCACGAACCTCTTTTGTATTTGACATCCCCTTGGAGTTACAAAATGTAATACAAATTCAATGGCACCACGATTCTTCGGAAAATTTTATAGCAAACCTACTGCAATTGAAATCTGTTTTTATCTTTTTTGGCAGAGTCTCAACGGAAAAGTCATCAGACTTTAAATTTAATTTATACCCATAAAAATTGCGTCCACGCTCAAAACGCCAGAGCCCATCAAATATTCATCCAAGTCCAAAGTGGTTATTTTCATTTTAATGGATTTCTCGTTTAACGGCCGAACCCACTTAAACTTTATAATCAACCCTTCTTAAGGGCTCTATTTAAAAGTGACCTTAAAGCGCGCCTCGTTGTTTGCTGGTGTACATTTTATAACTACAGGTAATCGTTATAGGAACCCCGCGAGTTAGTAAATTAAATCCCTAATCACCGTCACCGGCGGCGCGAACCGAAAACAACCCTCCTTACAGTTTTTCACTTCATTCCACTTCAATCTGGCTTCGTTTTTGATTACAATAAAGTAGGTAGCAACGAAGAACAAAACACACAAAATACAATTTTCGCACGAAGATATGACTAGCGTATTTGTGTTGTCGCCGATTCGCTGTCGTTGTCGTTGTCGTTGTCGCTGTCGTCATCATCATCACGGTTATGTTGGAAAGGATCAATAGACGCAATCCTATTTTAAGGACGAACAAACCGCTCGACCCAAAACCAAACAACTGGAGTAAGAGGGACGTATTGATTTTCAGTTAATCAATCGCTATGTCCGTCCTTTGAAGTTTGTGTTGTGGGTCTTCAATGTTTTTTTTGTTTTTGTTTCCAGATAGATGAAGAAATGGAATCCCATGCTTGATGAGATAGACTCCCACAGCCTTTTCTTCCAATCGATTGATTGCGGTTAATTGAACAATTAACGAAGTCCTGTGGTTTCTTTCTAGTTAGAGAAGCATTCCATGGGATTGAGTTCTCCATTCCACTGTGAAACCGTTTACCACCACTTTTTAACCCACTGGGGTGATAATTCCCAGCGAAATTTCAAACCCTCTGTGTGTATAGACGTGTATATCCGGTTCCGAATCCTTTACTCAATATGTATGCAAAAGGGAGGCGTCCACGAAATCCGTTTTATCAAATGCCAGATTAAATAAATAACATCCGACTGAAGCGACTTCGGAGGCGTATGTGGAACATATTTTCGCACTTACAGTGCAAGCCACAAAAGTCGTATAACTTTGCATTTTTTTTTGTTTTTAATAAATAAAAAGGCTTGAATGTGTTGCTGAGGATGGATTTCCGACAGAACAACTAGAAGATCTGCATCCATTTGTAACATTAATCAAAAGTCAGTTGCAAAAATTGATTATTTTAAGTGAGTGTATGTCGCTGGCCGCAAGTGTAGTTAAATTTTTAGTTAAACTCATCCCATTCGAAAAAGCATCCTACATCCTTTCTTAGTTTATCTCTGTAGCTTATAAACTTTGAATACATACACTCGTAGCCTTTGCCGAAAATTGCTTAACATGCCAAAAGACATTTTAAAGTTTCATCAAGAGTGGTGCCGTGTAATGGAAGAGTATTAAGCAGAAGCTGCTTAGTTGCTCAAAATCCTTTTGTATAGAGCGTGACATAATACAATATTATATGACTAACACTTGCTAGTGCAGATGTGTGATAATCTGCCGCAGGGTGTTATGCTGGGTACGCCAGCCATGTGCGAGTGTCTCGTTCGACTGGGGACAAATGTGCAAAATTAAATTTTTGGTCGGATGTCGGCTTAAGGGGAAATAGAATGGAGTCGTATACAATAGGCCACCTCGCAATCGCAATGTCTAGGGAATCCCTGACGGAAACATTTTGTTTAGTTGAATTTATGGAATTTCGGTTGCGTTTCGCAGAGAGATTTATACACGAGTTTGGGTATATTTGAGTAGGTATAGTTTCGATTTTATTGTTATGAATAAATCATAAACACACGCAATATTGTGTGCCAAGTTCGCGGTGTGATTTTAACATATTCAACGATGGGAAGTGGGGTTTTGTGTGCTATTTGCGACACAAATTGGTATGAGGAATTTAATTCGGATATTTAGTAAACCAAGCGGGAAAATGAAATCAACTCTTGGTTTGATATTACTTACTACAGTCCGGGATGGACCTGCCCCTCAATCAACAAGCATCTTTAGCCAGCAAAATCTGTTGCCAGCTCTCTCCAGTTTCGCGCGCCAAGTTGGTTAAGGTCCCCTTCCGCTTGCGTGCCGGTCTTCCTCTACTGCGCCATCCCCGGGTGTGGAGTCGACGATCTTCTGGACCGAAGCATACGTTTTCTGTCGCTCTGCCGACTGCAGAGTATGGGACCAAGAGTGGCCGGCCCCAGAGCGCCCGTTGTGCCGAAAATATCGTCGCTGTGGACGAGGATGTCGAGCTGTCGCCGGAAACATCGACCAGACGCCGTGCCTCCCAATTAGCCATCAGCCGTTCGTCCCTAAGGCGAATTTTGGTCAAAGACTTGCGCATGTTCCCGTACATAGTCCAGTCCGTGCATCAGCTGCTGCCTGTCGACCGCCAAACTCGTGTAACCTACGCCCAAGCCATCCTCAATCTCGAGGACGAAGTGGACGCTCAAAGTTACTGCATGGTGCGCTGTTCACGCTGGAGGAGTCATCGGGCTATTTTTTTTGAGAACGCCGCTGGTCAAACGACAACAGTGGAAGGTGCGCACTATAGGGCCATGTTAACCGAGTTTTTTCTTCCGCAATTGGACGAGTTACGACTGGAGGGCATGTTCTTCCAACAGGACAGAGCTACAGCACACACTGCGCGAGCCACGATATTCTGAAGGCGGCGTTCCCGGGTCTCCTCATCTCTCGTTTTGGCGATTTGCACTGGCCCACAAGATCGCCCGATTTAACCGTTCCAGACTTTTTTGTGGGGTTTTTTGAAGTCCCGTGTTTATGTGAACAAACCCGAGACCCTAGAAGCCTTCAAGGACAACATTCGACACGAGTGCGAGAATCTGTCGACCGAAGTTCTCGCCGAAGTGATGAAAAATGACATAAAACGACTCCGTATGGCAATCAATTGTGACGGCGCCCATTTGGCCGATATCATCTTCTCGACTTGGCCAATGGAATTCTAAAGGTTCAAATAAACATAATCAAAAAACAGAATCGAAGTTTTTTTTAGAAAAATGAGAGCCAAACAGCATCGGATGACTTCGCGTCAGTCTTAATACTCACTACACGCCATTAACATCACGCTGCGTTCTGTCAATTTTGTCAATGTCGTCAGCGTTTGCGAGTAATTGGACGGACTTTTGAAAGATCGTGCCTTTGGTGCTGTCGTTTGCAATTTTCACTATATTTTTTCAAGAAGAAGTCACATGCCAGCACATCCCTTGTCTAAATCATTTTTTATGTATGATCGATCAGCGTGCATTCTCCATCGTCATCCTGCCCAAACGAACAAGTTTGGTAGGGCTGCCAAAACTAGACATTGCTCTGTAAAGCTCGTCCCTATAAATGCTGTCATTGACGGCCCTAAAATCGATGAAAAGGTGGTGGGTATCGATTTAAAGTTACTGGCTTTTCTTCAAGATCTGCCGCAGTTTTGATATTTGGTCAATGGTGGACCTTCCTGGCCTGAAGCCACACTGATATGGACCAATCAGGGGTCGAATCGCGTCGTCCGTGAGCGAGCATTACGTGACGGAATTTATTTTTGTTTTACATGTAAATCATTATATTAATACGTAAACATCAAAAGTTTCCGTACACTTTTTAAGTATTTATCATGAGATGAGGAGAATGAAACTTATATCGTTCGAAAGGTACTGTGCCATAGATGTGCAGAAACAAAAAATCTTAGGTATGTCGCCATTAAGACTGGTAAAATTAAGTTAAGAATTTCCCATAAAAAATGCTTAGCAGTTAATACCTCTGTAGTTGAAGCTTCAGAGAGTCTACTTTCCAAAAACTTGTCACATTTTAATTCAAATAAGCTTTGACGCAATTTAAGAAAGACAAGTCTTATCTTTTTCTAAGAAACCTTAGTATCGTGCGCAACCGCTCATCCTTGTTAGAATCTAGTTGACTTCCGATAGAAGCTCATTTTTACCGCGGCGCGGAGAACACATCTTTTTTAAGAGAAACCTTAAGTCCATAATGTTTTAAAGCAAACGTTGAGGTCTTCTTTTACGGCGCATAAGTGAAGCCACCACTTCTATTGAAAATACCATCACAAAATTGAGTACCTTTCCCGCAGTTTATGTGCTCAGCAAAGCCTAAGGACTTAAGCAACAAGCAAAGTAATGTATTCCATTGAAAACACACTGAGCTGGCATATCACTTACCATTCAATAAGCCCACTTTCTGATTATACTTCTTCCATTTACAAAAAGTTGTCAACACAAACCCAACCGACCATATATAAATTCGCCGAATTCTTTTCAAAGTCGGCAGGGTATTTTGTAAGCCGATAGCAGTTGACCCATCTTATTTTACTTCGACTGGGAGTGCAAAACAAAAAAGCAATCGCCACAATTCAATACAGAAAATGTAATCACAACCATACCAGCAATGTCCTTTGTAATTTTGTTTGAGTTCTTGTAAGCAATTCAAAGTTTCCAACGACATCTACTCCCATTCAGCCAGCACACACACACACAGCCATTCACAAACAAACACTTTGTCGCAACAAATCTAAATCGGATCATTTAGTTACAAAACACAAAGAGAGAGAGAGACAGAAATCTTTAAAGTCAACGAACTGCATGAATTTCCATTGAAATAGGTAATCGTTTTAATGTCAGCAATTCCTTGCTATGACTGCGGCGATCTGAATCAATTGAGAAACTCATTTCTGAAATCACACTCCCCCCGCATTTGGTGAATGTCCTTTAGATTGCCGCCACCCACCAAGTGGATCCATATCCCGATTACTGTCGTAAGTCAAGTTGATGTTTGTTTCATCGAGTTGATTAGCTCCGACTGACTAGGAGTCCTTGCCAGTGTTCCTGGTGTGGGCGCACTTCAAACTTCAAACAAAGCGAATCCAGCACGTTTCAATATCCTGCAGTCGAATTGAGAGGGCGTGAAGTGTAACGATTTACCTGTGTGCCTTGTCAGGCATACCGTGGACTGTCACACGCGATTCGGGGGCAATGGAATACAGTATACAGTACACAGCCACGAAAGCGAGCTCTTTGAATTAGATTTGTTCTATCAACAGCCCCTAAGCCAAATTCAATTTCAGGTGTTGCTATGAAATATAATTCAATTTCACCTGCATGTGACGACTATCTGCATGACACCACCATCGCCAACAAAACGCGACGCGATAATATTTCCGCTACAATGCTGGACGACAGGGGAAAGTCATAACCCAGTTGTGCAAGTAGCTGAGTATATCAATTGTCATAATCGCGTTGCACAAAGACTGGCTTAACAAAAGTTTTAGCGTGCGGCGTGACACATAACTTGACAGATAATTTAATAAGTCCTTCCGCTGGGACGGGATGCAGTGGCAACTATAGCCGGATGCTGAAGTGGAGCCTAACTGAAGTGTCTTGGTCACGTAGTAATGGCGTGCGTGCTTGGATTACAACATGACCTTTGGTTTGGGACAATCTATTTTCGGTAACTGAAGGCAGTGACACAAATGTTGAATTGTTGATTCTCGCTTCACATAATTGCATTATGAAAGGGCAAGACTTATGTTGTGTGTAGGTTTATTCTTTAGTAAACATTTTTATATTGTAATCGCTATTGATCGAGAAAGCGATTGCGAGAATTTGGGACCTCGGAATTCCTATTGTCGGCGAGAAGAGTGTCTTTGGGGGGGTATGTTTTGTTGAGGGTGTCAACACAATTTGATGAAGGCAAATAATATATCAACAGGTTGTCGGAAAGTCTTGACTTATTTTTTGTAGTGAGATCATTTTGACTGGCGTTTGTTCAGTTGGGATGCTGTTTGTTGACAGACTAAACTACTGATACAGTAAGGGCTCGAAAAGATGGACGAATTTGACTTGACGCTCATGTTTTTGGGAACATTTGTTTTATAGGAAAAGGGAACGCGAATAAGAAAAAGGGAGCAAACAAAACGACTATAAAACTGAGTCAGATTCATTTTAAATCCTAAGACCGTCAATCGTGCAAATGCAAACGTACAAAAGGGTGAACATTTTCTTTTGCTTTTTTGAACTCAATCTGGGTCTTGAAATGTTGCTTATGAATTATAAAGTTAGTTTATCGAAAAATAAAAATAAGCAAATTATCTTTAAATTTTCGAAAAAAAAGCTTTTATTAATTTTTCTGTACCTATGTAAAATTTTTTTTTGTACGGAAAAATTATTTAATTCTTTTTCTAGAAAAATTGAAGATAATTTATGTACTTACTTTTTTTTTTATAAACTAGCTTTACAATTCCTAAGCAACATTTTAAGACCAAAATTGAGTTCAAAAAATCAAAAGTGATTAAAAGAGATTAAACGATTTGGTTTTTCGTGTCGCAATAACTGCACCCTAAATCAGAGTATGAAAAAAATCAAATACTGGTATTTTTTAGACTCGCAAAATTAAAACAATAAAATATGTTACTCTTTTCGAACTTTCGAGGTTAGAACTTCATTTTAAAAAAATCTATGACCAAAACTGCCGTAGATATCCAAAACGCCTTAAAATTTATGAAGAACTGAAAAGTCTTAAATTATTCATCTGGCAAATAGTTGCATTTGTTAATTTTTTAACTTTTTCGAGGATTTTTGCTGCGAGGTATTTTTCGGAATTTCCATTCGGAATATTTCTCCGACATTTTGTAACGGATATCGGCGAATTGCGTTGAAGTGCGATGAAGAATATTTTTTTCTTCAATTTTTGACAGCTAGGTTCCGATATCCTCCGACAGAAATTGGTTGCGGAATTTGTTTACGATTTGGATTTGAGCCTCCGACAAAGTATGCGTTGCGGAGAGTTTTCCGTTCCGACGGATACCTCGCTAGGGCCGATTTAGAGAAATTTGTATTCGTACAAAATTTCGAACCAGAGATGGAAATAAATTCTGACAGAAGGATGATAGACGAACTAAAAAAAAGTGTGTAGCGCAATTTTGTCCATCTGTCCATATGCTTCTAAGCGGATAGATGAATTTGGCTCAAACTTCTGACTTGGAGTTTGTGGGCCTACAGTTCGGGGCGGTTTTCTATATATTTTATGTACGGTTGCTTCTAACCTCTTTATACCCACCGACCAGCTACCAATTGACATAAACAGAAAAACAGAAAAGCTCAAACAAACTTTCGATGAATGAGAAAGATTCGTGCGATCCAGTCGTGCACTTTATTTTAAAATTAACATGGCGGTACTCTGACTCGAAAAATCTTTTAAAATCTTATTAAAGGAAATTTCTACAGGCGTAAGTACTTGTTTTTCTGATAGAGATTTATTGGTTCTTATTTTACTTCTTGGTGTTAAATTTTCCAGTTTAGTTGAAGACCGCTTAGAAACGATTAAAAAAGGATTAAAAGTTCGAGCTAAGTTCTGAATCCTCGACGTTCTATCGGCAGAAAATTGGGTTATGCAAAACTGAACCCAACTGTGGTCCTTAAAGTATTGGCAATACGGATTTTAGTAAAGCATTCGACTCTGTAAACCATGTACTTCTGATAAGAAAGCTAAAGCAATTTGGATTTCATTCTGCTACGCTAAAGTGGTTTTCATCATTTTTGATTGAAAGGTTTCAGAAAGTCTGTCTTGATAACAATTACTCAGGATTAATATCTTGCACTTCTGGAGTTCCTCAAGGTAGTCATCTCGGGTCGCTCCTTTTTATAATATTTATTGATGATATTATTCAACAGCTGCAATTTTGCCGCTGTTTAATGTATGCCGACCACTTAAGAATATTTTTAAAAATAAATTGCTTAAATGACTGCTTAAAGGTCCAGAAGGACCTGAACAATTTATCAAGTTGGTGCGTCAATAATTGTTTAAAGTTAAACGTTTGAAAATGCTTTGCTATCTCGTTTATAAGATCTCAAACGAAATATTCGCATACTTATTGTATTGATCTCGTGCCAATAATAAAAGTTGACAAAATTAAAGATCTTGGTGTATTCCTTGATACGAAACTAACTTTTGTAACTCATATCGAGTATATAGTTGCAAAGGCTAGTTCTCTTGTCGGGTTCATCAAAAGAAACTCGAAAGATTTCTCTGATCCTTACACATTTATATCGATCTTCAACACCCTAGTCAGATCAATACTTGAATACGCCGATGTTGTTTGGAATCAAAACTATTTATTACATTCTGACCGTATTGAAAGAGTGCAAAGGCGGTTTACAAAACACGTCTTCTTTAAAATGCGATGGGACTTTTAGCCCTCTTATAAAGCTAGATTTCAACTGTTGGGTTTAATGACACTTAAAGCAAGAAGGAATGCACATGACATAATGTTTGCGAGAGACGTACTGTGTTCACATATCGATAGTTGTACACTTTTGTCCATGTTTCCAATTAATGTTTCGGTGAAGGGTTTAAGGGATAATCACTTCTTTTACCAACTGGGGCATAGAACAAATTATGGCCAGAACGAGACAATTACTAGATGTCTTAATTTATTCCATGTTGTAAGTAGACATATGGATTTTCATATTTCGAGAGAACGCTTCAAAAGCATTTTATTTGCATTGCTTTCAAAATAATGTCAAAAGTATATTTATTTCCTAAAAATAATTGTTGTTCTATTTTTATTTCTCTTTCTTCTTTTTTTTTTGTTTCTATTAAACTTAATGTATTATATATATATAAATTCGTAATCTGTAAGCTAAGCTTGTTGATGAAATGAATAAATAAATAAATAAATAAATAAATACAATGTCATCGCTCGAACAATTGTAGTAATACGCGATTAACCCCCAACCCTTCGTGGATTAAGAGAAGAACTGAATAACACCCCAATCACGAATATATTGAATTTGAATTAGCGATTAATCAAGTTTCCCTTCCCATCGATTGGCGAGAATGAACAGTGAACAGCAAAGTAAACAATCTGCTGAAATACTCCCTCGTAAAATATATATAGGTATGTAAAATAAAGCTTAACATCAATTTGAAATAATCACTCGATAGAAAATATCTGCTAACGACAATCGGACAGAAACAATAATTAAACGCATCCCCGTTCCAATTATATTCCACGCCAAATGTTGTCGCAACTCATTGTAATGGCAGTTTTAGTCGAGTGGCTTTTATGGAGATTATAACGACTCCATGTCCTCGTTCATTTGTATTTAATTTTTATATCTTAGCTGGATTTCGATGGACAATAAAACGTGTTTCTAGTAGTTCTATTTCCGGAAACCTAATGTTGACATAGCGTTCATTCGTATGTCCGAATTCAATGACAGAGGATATCAAAAACAATAGTAACATCGAGTTTTAATGGTGAATAAACAATAATGTAACCACTCCCAATTTTGTACCCATTTAGATTGTATTTAATTCGAAAGGATCCAAAGGCGACAGGTCTTAGTTGCAATGCAAAAGAGCTTTGCATAATAATCAAATGCAAATGAAACTATTCCAATATTTATCAGGTGGATACCGAGCAATTTTCTGATTGCCTGAGCTTATGCCACTCAAAGGAAGAGATGTAGGCTTTTAGTCCATGTGGGCCTGCTTTGCTTTGCAATCTTATTTCCAATTACCCGACGAATGATACAGACCCCAACCTGACGTATTCAAATTCTAATATCTCTCACAACAAAGTGCACTTTCAACTAGAAAGGGGGTAATGAAATCAACGCAGGTGGAAGGATTCTCTCCCCAATTTGATGCAACTATATAGGCAAAGCAAAACTTGTTCCAAATATTGTGAATATTGCGGCCTCTATATCTCAAGTGATGGGACGTCAGAAACTTTCCATTATGGCATCGTACAAGCAAACTTTTGTACAACAATAGCAGAGGCATATCCTTTGAATTCGTCATTCAGTGCAAAAACACGACGTATTTTCATATCCTTCCTGCACAGGAAAGGAAAATATACAATGTGTTCCATTGTCCGACATTTGAGGCCAATGTGGATACGTGTTCGAGAGTGCATTGTTGGCTGAGAGTGTATTCGAAAACATATTGAAAGTTCGACAATTGTTGGGAAAATCACTTTTTCAGCCGAAAACAATGACATTTCTGGGTGAAGCTTGAATGGTGATTGCAACTACTGTGACCTTTACAATTTTGGTACGGTCTTAAAGTCTTAAGCTATCGTCACATTAGTGAAGAGTGTTACTCGTCCAAAAATCATGGAGAACATCTTTGACAGTGCAATCGAAAGGCAAACATAACCACTTACGGAAATGTGCGGCTGCCGATTGACGTACCCATTTAGAAGGCAACAAATTTCGCCATAAATTGAGTAAAAGTAATTTGATTGAACATTTATCGTCGTCGGTATCACTTCACGAAAATTTACTGTCTTTTGAGTTGCGCTATCCATTTACCAATTCAGTGTGACAGTAAATCAACAATAACAATTCTGTTGCTTGTTTAATTGACAATAAAGCTAATTCGTTTGTGTATCCTGCCATCCGGTCACAGTACGACTTTTCATGATGGCTTCAAATGCGATTAACATTTTAGATAAACATCCGCCATAAAAGAGCCCGATTATCAATTGTTTATATACACGACATACATCCGTAGATATAAATACAAACGGACATCCTTCAAAGCCTCCGATGACGCTTCGCAGGGACACAATTCCAAAGGATATTAGTAGATTAGTCTTTTCGAATGAAAGACAATTAACCAAACCCAAATGGGAGGAGATATATTGATTCGTTCCATTCGCTGAGGGATTGTTAAAAAAAAAGAAAAACAGAAGAAAAAAACTTTTAATGACACGTTTGTAGTCATTCTGTTTCAACCGATGTTTATTTATTTACAGATGGGGCTCGGTTTAATTACCAAAATGGCAGCGCAGCCGAATAAGGTGCTTAAATCAAAGTCAAAGTCAAAGGCGGGTCTTATTTACTCATCAGATACCCTTCTTGGGCGGGGGTCGTTTATATTAATGCGAGTATTATTTCGTTCCTTTTACTTTTAATTACTCGATTTTCGGCCATGGAATAATTCATCAAGGAAAAAGGTTCACTACTCGCTTTGGTCAATGGGGGTGGACAAAGAGCATGTGTTTTGTAATCAAGGATCAGGGTAAAACAAAAAGAAACGAAAAAAAGGATATTTTTATCGTATTTTAAGTGCCAGCAAACTATATGAATGAAAGGAAACCGCACATGTGTGTGCCGTGTCATCTATCACGTAGTTGTGCATTTTTTATGAGGAAGGAAAAACTTCCAGCCAAAGCACAGACGAAAACAAGGACAGGAGAAATAATTTTGCTCACGTCTCGACTACAATATGTGTGGGAAAAGTTTATTTTTATCTCTTTGCAGGGTGGCAGGGGAAGTGAATTTTATTAGTTACAAATAAAAGGGGTGGACGATTTTCCGATTTTCTTAAAACGGTGGCGGGGTATAGCCAAGAGCACTGCTGACAGTATAGGTACTGGTCTATTTATATGCAGGGTATGTGGTTGAAAATTAGACGACGATGAGAGGACCGGCGGATACACTGCAGGCAATATTGACGGCCAAATCACAGTGGTTGTGTTTAATCAGTCGTTGCTGTTAGTCGAGGTCGGGCTGCTGGAGAATGGCGCACGTAATCTTCCCAACATATCTGAATGTTTTGCCTGAACTCATTCTTGTCAAACAAGGACAGACATTTTTTTACCTTCAAATTCAATATGTTGCAGGTCACAAGGGATGAGTTTTATTCGACGGTGTTACCTTTTAAAAGTAAACCTCACCCAAACCATGTAACTTTTTAGACAGAGTTCAGTATCTATTTCAGTCTTTCTCATTTGCCGATGGTCGATCAAGGCTCTAGTTGTGGTCTTGAAAATTTTGCAACACAACAGACGACCAAACAACGACCTGGGGTCGAATCGAGTCATCCGTGAACGAGCATTACGCGACGGAATTAGGTTCTTGTTTCACATGTAAATCAACTTAATTCCGTGAGCGTTTTGCTCGATCACGGACGACGCGATTCGACCCCTGGACACTACTATTTTGAGTGTAGCCAATCAATCGTTCTTTGGAGTCGCCAAATCAACAAATTCGGGTAATTTACTAAGATTTAAGAAACTTATGTCTTATTTTCCAAGTGTCAGTCGCATTTTATGTTCCCTTGCATTGATTTGCCGTCTGGTTCTCAAAAGAAACTGATGTTTCTAAGTTTTCTAGTTCTGTTGACGAACTGACGTAAAAGGATTCAGACATCCACTACATCGCAAATCTACTAGAAGCATCTTTCGCATCACTGCTTCCATTTAAATGCCCTAGAGCAAGTTCAAAGTCTAGAAGTTTCAACTACCATTCCATTTCAAATAGCCATAATTTGGGAGACGAAGATAAAATTTCCGGCTATTATTTAACGTTGCAAAGTCAAGTCCTGTTAAGAAATATAAATTATTCGCTTGGTTACAAGTATATATTAAAAATTCCTACAAAATCGCTGTTTAAACAGAATCCCTATCTGCGTTTGATTAACGAATTTCGTTCACATCCCCGCACCTCATAACAAACCGGCCAATGCGTTTGCAAACAATAATCCCACCCAACTCATCAGCGCAAAAATCTTAAATCCAATCATTGCACAAGCTCCAAGTCCCCACACCTGTTTTACAAATTTGTCACATTTCGTGTTTAATCACGACGAGCAAGTTTGCACTTAATCCTAAATTAATGTCATACAATCTGAATTGGCTTGTCCACAACAATTTTACAGGTCGTCTGGTGCATCCTGATATTGCAGAGCTGTATACAGATGCATTTCACTTTAAGGAGTATTTTCTATTCTCTCGTAGAAAATCAATAAACCCACTTTCATAGCTGTATCCGATTACGATGCATAACACTTGCACTTTCCTGCCCTCATTACATAGAAACGCAATGGCACACAATTTGACAATAGTCCAAAAATTGCGCCAAAGGTCAAATGACTTCCCACAGACACAGACCCAGTGGGTACAGTGGTTATTAAAAAGATACGTTCGGAAAGGGAAATTCAAAAAGATGGGCGTTGAAATCACAATCGCAATTGTGATATTTTTCATTGAAAATTGCCTATTGTGAACTACGGTAAATTTAAGCTGAGAGTTGAACATGGTTGATATATATATATGAATCCTTCAACCCCGGGTGGGGCATAGGGCGGCGACAAATTTCTTCCATCCATCTCGATCTGCAGCCAGATACTTCAGCTGTGGCCACGTTTTACGCTGCGTTGCTGCTTCGGCCAATACGGTTGATTTCCACGTTGTTCTTGGTCTACAAACTCGCCGTGTACCTTGAGGGTTCCATTCGAACGATTGCTTCGCGATGTTGTCGTTTGGTCTCCTCAACGTATGTCCAATCCAGCGCCACTTCCTCTGCCTAATTTCTGCATTCAGCGGGTTTTGATGCGTTATATGCCACAATTCTTGGTTAGATATAACTTGCGGCCATCGGATCTTAAGGATGTATCGCAGGCAGCGGTTAACGTATGCCTGCAGTCTTCTAGAGATGGAGGTAGAGACTTTCCAGGTTTCGCAGGCATACAGCAGTACGGACTTGACGTTGGATTCGAAGAGCCTTAACTTGGTGCGTAGGGAAATTTGACTGGAGTTCCATACTGAGGATAACATTCCAAAGGCGCTGCGGGCTTTATTTATTCTGTTATTAACATCCAGATCCGTTCCTCCTTCGGATGAAACAAAACAGCCTAGATAGTTAAATTGCTTGACCTCCTCAATAGGCGAACATGGTTGATATGTCTGATAATTTAACCAAAACGTCAGATGTTATGACAGTTCTGTCTGGGAAATATGTCTGTCATCTTTTTCACATGCGATTTTAATTGAAATTTGACACTTTATATACAAAATGGCTGAGAAAGTGACTGAAATGTCACTCAAAAGCACCTTCTTAGCCATTTTATTTATTTATTTATTTATTTAAGAAATGCAAAATCACATTAAGACATGTTGTCTTATATTTAGTGATTTCCTTAGATTTAGCATTAAACTTTAACTTTTTTAAAGTGTCAAATTTTAACTAAAGGTTATTTGGAATTGTTTAAAAGCAATGTAAGCAACAGAAACACGTATTTTCTTCGTTTGGAAGCAATTTTCAAAAAGATTAGCTCAAAACTGGTATAAATCGCTTTATTGTTGTAGAATATTTTGACGGACTTGACATTTACTTACAGAAAAAATGTCAGCTTTTGTAGAAACAGCGGGCCTTGCGAATAAACATTTTTTTATTTCTTAAAGCTCAAGGATATTTACATTCTCATCTTATCTTAAGAAGTTGCAGTTCACAATAGATATATTTTCTCCACAAATATCGCTATTGTGAACTTACCTCACTTGAAAGTTTAATTTGATCTTAAAAAGGTGCTGTGGAGCTCATTTCATTTTTGATTCGCTTTGAATTAATATTTGCCTCATGACATTTATGTCATTTTTCAAGCATCCCTCAATATCTCCAATCAAAGTCATTGTTACCTAACCATGAATACCAGTTCCTTTATAAATTCCATTGTATGTGCAAAACGTCTCAAAAATCCCATGCGCCACTGTACCTTTTAACTAAACGCTCTGTTCGCCATATGCCAAAAGAGATTTCACTTAATCCTTCACTGTGTGCGCTGGGATTTAACAGTTGAATGCGTGCCTTCTATATGCTCTATGGGGCTTGCATCCATCTACTGAACCATCTTATCGTGGGGATATACAAGTGCATCTCATGCATGCGAATCGATTTACTACTGGCATGGCCAAAGGTGCCGACAAACTCTGCATGCGCTTTTGTGTGTGGCTGTGTGTGTGTGTGTATGCCATCGAAAATGAGGCCAATAGAGATTGCAGCGCAGAATACTTTATAACCCCCCATCACTTCTGTGAAAAGTCTTCGTCTAATATCTCGGCAATAGCTGAAAACTTTTGTAATGAATGAATATTAATCACATGACGCTTATATCCTCGCAATTACACTCTCTCTCCCTGTCCCTCTCTAAATGTCGTGTCTACTACTTTTCGCTAAAATAGGAAACCATGTGTCCGTAACTTAACAACTTTCAGACTAAGCATGGTCGGACGATCCCAAAAATGGAGCCATGCATTTTTTGTTTATCAAGAAAAAGTTAACAATCCATTCTGGGAATTTTAATTCCCGCGTATCTTGTCAGAACATTTGTCCTCCTATTATGAGAGAGAGAGAGAAAAAATAATATTTAAGCAGAATATCATCGTTGATAACACCAAATTTGTGTACGCTGCTGGGTACTTTGCTTCAGAGTACTTAAAATCTTTTTTTTTCGTGAATTTTTAATTAAAAGTATGGTTAAGCATTTCAGGACGAACACAAAAAGAGTCGCTGAATCCTCATGGAGTTTTTAATGTGATTACATTCGGAATGCTTCACAAATGAAGTACTTTTGTTCTTTTCGCATCAGAATTTTAGTCTCGCTACGCTGATTGTACGCTAGAAGAGTCTGGCTGGGAAAAAGAAATGCTCACGGGTTAATGATGCGTCTTAAATTATGTCCTATCCATTGTCGTAGATGTGGAGAGGTTTTTTTTCTTATCGGGTGGGAAGAGCATGGTTTTCTTTCGCTGAAAACTACATCAACGTTTACTATTGACAAGGTACGATTGGAGGAATATAAGCGAAGAAGTTCTTTCTTAATTTAAGATTTTGCGTTGCTTTTCAAAATTTGCAAAAAAGGAAATTCAATAAATAAACAGTAGCACAAAAAGACGTAAAGGAAAAAGGTTATGTCTCCTTTTGTTGCATTTTTCGGTTCATAGTCTCCTGCAATTTCATAAAGCTTCAAGTTCTTAAAAACAATTGCATACGCAAATGAAAAAAAATAAATTGGAAACCATATTTAAACAATCAATGCAAACATATCACAAAACAGGCAGATACAGAATATTTCGCATGATGAATGAGTATGAATGAGTGCGAATCTTTTCTCTCGTAATGTGCCAAAACTTTCGACGCTTTCGTTGGTACGTATATATTATTATTTATGATACTATTGTCGATGACTCATGACTGTAGCTTGCGTCCGTCAGCCACCCAGAACGCATAAACATATTCATGGTTCTTTGCTTCGTTGACAATTTTAGATGGCTGCGTTCGCATAATAAGTATAATTCAAATATCCACTTTTTTCGCTCCAGTTTCATTGAATTCAAACTCAAGTAGAAAACTGACAATGACCTCCAGAAACCACTCCAAACTGTACAGCGGTTCACGGCCGGTTAAATTATTTTTCAACAAATCAATGTCCCTTTTTGGTGAGCCAGACAAAATGGATGAATGCCATTTTAGGGCTGGTAAGCCAACCAACTACTATTATGCCAAACTAAGTTCAACTGTCACTTTTGAAAACTTTCGAAAACAGCAAACCAACAAAAAAACTGAGATTAGAAAATAATTGATTTTATGAGCGGAATAATCTAACTTTCCGTTAAGTGGAAAAAAGTCAAATGAACCTCCCATCGTTGTTGGCTCGCTCAAAATCATTTACATAATTTCGAATAGGGGTCAGAATCGGATCGTGTAGAGTGCACTCTTCTGTGTAGTAAAAGTGAATTTAATATTCAATTAAAAATGCATAAATATGAGAGAGAAAAAGAAAAAAAAAATGCAGAGGAAAATCCATTCAATTCGCAATTCATCAGAAGGATTAAAGGGACAAAAACAGCGATCCTTTAGCCACTCCTGCAAAAGTGTAACAAGAATTTGCACACATGGTTCGATGGTATTTTTGCTGTATTTATGTACGCCCCGAGGTTGTTGGACCTGGACGTCCGATGTGGGTGATTCACTGAGGGTATACCTCTATAGATTGCACTGCTGTAAGCTGTTGTGAAAAAGATGTCATGTGCGCTAGGTGGTTGGGGGTTGTGAGTTGTGACGTGAATCGAGAACCGGGCGCGTCCATCCGAAGCCAATTAAATTGTGTCAATGCGAAAACGGATTTACTGTTTTATTATAGGATGTGTTTTTCATTGTTTTTATCGTGTGGGAATTTTTGTATTTCTTAAATCTGAATTTTATGCTTAAAAATGCAGAGGGAGAAAGGTCGGCTGCACACACGAGTTTTAAATTTAATTTCATTGGTAAATATATCGTTTTTTTATTTTTAACATGCTATACATTCATGCGAAATGGTGAATAAATTATTGACACAAATGAACGTTTGTTCGTTTGTTCAAATAAAACAGCAGAAGAGGGAATTTATGTTTTTTTAAATGAAAGGTGGTTTAATGCGATGAATTTTTAATATTTTGATGGATTTCCACGGAAAAAGTTATAGTGGGGGAATGTGTATAACTAAAAGTTGTATTAATTGTTTAATGTCTATTGTTAGGTATTGTGAGCCTGCTCTTGACATCTGTAAGCTGTTATGGGCACGATTTTGAAGAGGACTCAAGGTGGTTGAAAGGAACTGCGTGCTATAAGTTTATTTAATAAATTTAGGAGTTGAAGAATGTCAAGGAATTTAGAGTTTTTTTTAGTCAGCAAGTGCACATTTGCCTGATGAATAAAGTACAGTCGACTCCGCTTTATTTAAACACCACTTTGGCACAATTCTTTTTTTACACTTCAGCAGTATTTTTTCTTAAGCGAAATTCGGACAGTTAAAAAAAATTCCATGACAAAGTTTTGTGTTTCAGAGTTAACCGACTTTTTCAGTTAAGCGTTGTTTAGATAAGCGGAGTCGACTGTAATGAAATGTGATTCCCACCAACCCCGTTTCTGATTTTTATCAGTTAAAAATAGCCTTCTGCTCTATTTAGGAGCTGAGCTACATTTAATTGAAAACAGGGGTCGAATCGCGTCATCCGTGAACGAGCATTACGTGACGGAATTTGTTTTTGTTTCACATGTAAATCAACTTAATTCTGTGAACGTAATGCTCGATCACGGATGACTCGATTCGACCCCAGGTCTTATTGAAGCATTGCGAAGGTGTTAAAAAAATTTTAATTTTTTGCTTTGGTTGGTTCTCATTGAAAGCGGATACACACAAACGTTAATTTTCGTCACGTTTTCGACGCATTTTGTGACTTTTTTGCGATGTTTACGTAGAAAACCGATATGTATTTTTTTGACCCTTTTTTCTCATTTTTCAAAGCATTTGTCGACACATCTTTAACCCCTCTTGTTTTTTTAGAGCGTTTATACATTTTTTAATACTTTTTTGATGCAATTGTTGGGCCATTTCACTCGCATTTTTTAGAGCAATTCTTTGCACGTTTTTTTACTTCTTTTATTTTCGTCACGTTTTCGACGCATTTTGTGACATTTTTGGCGATGTTTATTGGGGGCGGTTTTCTACTTTTTTATGCGATTTTCCACACGCTATACGACACAGTTTGGAATGGATTCTTTGACCCTCTTTCCCTCTCGTTTTTAGAGCGTTTTTAATACTTTTAGGATGCATTTGTTGAGCCATTTAACTCGCAATTTTTAGAGCTATTCTTAGAACGTTTTTTACTCGTTTTTGACTTTTTCTCTCTCTCGCATTTTTGAAACATTGAAAAGTTTTTTGCCTTCCTTTCTTTGTCGCATTTTTTAATTCTTTCTTTTAGTTCGCTACTTGATTTTTGACCACTGTCCCTAGCGTTTTTGATGCATTTTTGCCAATGGTATTTGAATGTGGACAGTTTAACAATTGCGTGAGATTTAAAATAAACAAACATGTCGTTTTCTCTGTTGTAGCGGAACGAGCCAAAATATGTCTTAGAACGTCTCGAGCACCCACAAACCACAATCTGTTTTGAAAAGATGACAGAAGGGAGGTGGCTTTGTATATATCCCAAGGAAAGTGGAAGTTTTCCCACCAATAATTTCAATATGTTCACAAGTTTCAGAACCACTTAGTAGTAATTAATGTTTACTTTATAGCCAACAACATTAAAAATACCAAGCAATACAAAATCAACATGAACATCAACATCAAACAAAACTCTTAACTGATTTCGAATGGCCTACTCACTCACTTCAACGGCAGTAACATTTCCAATCAACTTGGTCACACAAAAGTGCTGAAATAGCAATTTCAAGATAATAAATAAATCACGCAGCTTCAAACTAAGATGTCCTGACGCCTTCGAAACAAAGAAAATTTATAAGTCCAAAGGACAGTAAAAGCTGACCAACATACATATAAAAGCCGAATTTCGTCGAGTGATGGCACACAACATACCATTGTACAATTTTAAAGCCTATATTTGAAGGGAATCATACAACGCACAATGACCAAATTAAATCATTTAACCATCTCAGTGATTTTTGTTACCCATCTGCTTTGTTGTTATTTGCTCATTTGGTTTTGTGTGCCAGACTCGACGTCTCCTGCTGAGCATTTTCAATTACTCCCATTGCTCTGAAGGCCATTTGCTTCAATGAATGAAAACATGGCAATATTTTTTCAAAGTTATGTTGTTAGTCTTCCTTCAGCGCTTAGTATTCTACAGCCATAAAGGATTTAACAAACAATATACACACATTCGGTAGAGCGATGGGTTTGTGTGATGATGATGAGAGTAAACATTCGCCTCACGCATGTCATGCGGGGCATGAGAGACCTAATGACTGGAGAAAAGCTTGGATTTCGAAGGGATTAACGTCCTTAATTTTGTTGGCTCTTTGCTTTGAAGAGAAAAAAAAAACAAAATACAAAATTGTAATTTCCCTCAAACATGAAACATTATAAGTCCTAATAATTCATTTAAATTATGCATGCGCTATAAAGAAAAGAGGAACTCCTACCCACTTCCCAGACATCATGGGATTATGATGGGGGATTAGAAAATTAGAAGGAGCAATGCTTTTAAAAATCAAGTACATCCAAAGTTCATTTAAAAATGTATGTTGTATATAAAACTGACTAAGATTCTGTGAATTTTTAGAATATTTAACGTGCTAACATTCAACTAAACAACATAACGCAGCTAACTTTGACAGGGGGTCAGAAGTTTATTACAGCAGAGAGAAAATATTTTGCTTTTTCTGAACAAACATTTTAGTTTCCCCATCACTTTTAGGTGATTGATTGAATATTTAAAAATGGCAATAAATTTATATAGCTGTAATTCAATCTGAAATGGGGTGAGGGACATGACGAATATTTTTTTTGGCCTGTTATAGGCATATATACAACGCGACTGAGTAAACATTTTTTTGGGGCAGCTTCACCTAATTGTTGACCCAAATTTGGTCGCTTATGACTTACAAAACGAATTTTTAGAAAAATAAAACAGAGAACGTGCTTGTTACCACACGCCAGATGTGAAACTTCTCTCGCTAAATGTGGATGTTAAATTAAACTGTGTTGTATATAATATTATAATCTTAATACAGCGCAGTAGATAATTATGTTCATTAATTTAAAAAGTTTTCATAACGCAATCCAATCCAAAGTTTTCTATTTCTATTTTGAAAGTTTTGTCTGTGTCTGTGTAAAGCCTAGCTTTTTCAGTTCACTCCAGCGTGCCCATACAAGTATTCACTTTGAGAATTAAGTTGAAAAAATAAAAAAAAATATATCTTTCCATATAACCATACCCACCCACAAAATTTCATTGAAATCGGTTGAGTGGTTAAGAAGATCGACAACAGCGCCACATATCGGGTCCAAAACTATTCTATCCATCAAGTTACAACCAACCATACCCACTCACAAAATTTCATTGAAATCGGTTGAGTGGTTAAGGAGTTTTAGGCGGCGGCTTAGTGATGGCGACAGGCCAACTTCGGTCACGCACTTCCGCTTGGTCATTTCCGTCTTACAAGAATCGATTTTACTCCCGAGTCGCGCCATAAGATGTTTCACATTAAACATCGATTCAATAAATAGTGTATTACATTTTTCGTATATGCGGAGTTTTTTTTTCCAACTTTTGTCAATGCCTAAAAATGAAACAAATGTTCCACTTCTTTACTGTTCCATCCATTTTTTTTGATACATTTTAATCATAATGAGGACCAACGATTATATGCCGACTACGAAAGGGTAATTGAGAAGCTCTTTTTTTAATGACAGTTTGACAGTTGTGTGTCATTTTCTCTTTCGCAGATATGTCACAATGAAAGACGCAACTACGTCACAATAGGTCTGTTCCTTTACTTTTGTAGTAAAAATGGAAAATACTGAGTGCAGGGGATGAATTCTCTCTCAGAGGGGGAAACTTACGCAAAAAGTTAAGGAAAGCTTTTGTAGTAACCTGTGAAAAATGACAGAAGCGAATATTCAAATCAGCTGTAAATTTTCAGGTGACTGACAGTTGTTTCAATTCTTACGCAAAGAAATTTGATTTAAAAGTAAAGGAACAGACCTTTATAACATTCTATACGCTTCAAACTTGACAAGCTGCCAAATTTAACAACAAAAAGAAGAAATAATGCAAATGTCTGTATAGTAAGTTTTTTGCGGTTGATTTTCTATAATTTTTGTCTGAATAGCTGTTACTTCTTTTCTTAAAATGTTTCATTTTTGTACTGTTTCCTAAAAAATGGCTGATAAGCGCTATATTCGAATACCCTTTGAAATTTGTGATTCGGTTCGGATTTGCTACATACGTCCGTATCAAATCAGTTGGCTCCAACTTGACAGGTAACTGATAAAATCGTTTCCCGCATTTAGAGTACGCTCCGTAACTTCAAGAAACGCTAAAAAATGCATAAATATTATTGGTGTTTGTGAAAAAATGTCCTCCCATTTATTAAAGTTTCAAAACAATCTGAGATTAAATGTGTTGCGTTTTTCATCATGACAGCAAACCACATCTCATTTGTCAGTTTGATACTGCAATACTCCGGCGATACATTTCATTTGGAATACAGTAGGTGTAAATCCCTTTCGATGCTATACAGCCATATTTCCAAGAAACGTCAATTTACATTTTCCGCCAAACAACCAAACGTGCATACTGCTGGAAAACGCATGCATGAGTTCCAGTAAACAGCCACCACTGGCAGTACCACGTGCAACGCCCTCAACTAACTGGAAGCACAGCCCCTTACCGTATATACCGTGCTGCTTGAGGGCCGGGAGAATGAAAAAGAACATGCCAATATGTCAGTAACAATTGCACACATAACTAAAGTGCCCTAGAGAAGGCGACACACGGCTGGTACACGAGATTTCGCCCCATCAGCCGTCGCATATTTCTGTATCGATCTCTTGACAAGGACCCAACCATTTGCATACTGAGCACGTTGTGAGCGTATGACACTGCGTATATGGTGGGAGCACATTCACGAAAGTGAGATGTCGAAAATGCATCTATCGCATTTTCGCTCAAAGTACTCAGTCGAGCGATACAATCACAACCATTTGACCTCTTGTCTTAATTACCGCCACACAGAAGGTTATTTTCAGTGCAATCGTTTTATGATCACTCGCCAAGTAAATGAAATGCATCCGAGTGAGTCTCGTGCCAATTACAGCAACTGAGAGCCGTGAAATCTTCTACATCTAGTACAATTGAATCAACTAAATCACTGCAAACGGGCTGTTTACTGCTTATACCTCATATCAATAAAATCGGCAAGAGCGCACATTGAAAGGAGCACAGGCAACCGTGAAATTTTCACTCAAGCCGGTGCAAATACCGAAACTATTCCAATTAGTTAATTTAATGGAGTCTCACCGAGAATACAAAAAGAAAAGTGATTCGGGAAAGTGGCTGCAACGGAAAGTATATACCAACAAAGAGGAGGGAAAAACCTTTTACAAGAATTGAAGTGGCAAATTCTGATGCTCGTCTTCGCCGCTTTAAGGCATTTTATACACGATATAGCGTGGTTGGGCGAAGGGACAGCAGAATACCTGATGATGAACAGTTTTCTTTGTAAACGGCATGGGGAATGTTTACCAACGAAAGTGCGCCGGGTGAAAAAAAAAAACTGAAGGCTGTATTTTTCATAAGGAAAAAGAAAATAGTTGTTTGGGTCAGCAGGAAGCGGAAATTTACTTCATAAAATATTAAGCGAGTAACCAAGGAGCATACTGAACAATTTAGGCGAGGGTACTTGGAACTCCAGCTAACCATTGATTAGCCTACTTTGGCAACGCTTTGCTGGGGGGCGCAATTTTATTTTATTTTTCCGAGGGTAGGTGAAAATCTTCCAAAGACACTATGAGAGAGGGCGGAAATGCATATTTTGATCTGGGTATGGTTTGCGTAATGGTGTAAGAATTATTATCAAAGCGATAAAGTAAGTGGTGCCAAATTGAGGGAATTTAGGGGCAACGCGGTTATTAATGGATATGAATGGCAATGCTTGCGACTCCTCCAACTAGTCTTAAGATTTATTCAGAATTTTTGTCAGGCCAAACAGCTTATTTTAAACTCAGCAACATTTGTTCTACATCGTTACTAAAACTGCGGGCAGGAATCACATTGTGTCAGCACCCGGAATCATACTAAAATTGGCTTTATTCTACAGTAGAACTAAGATGATAAAAGAAAACAAAATATCTTGTCGTTAGAACGTTGGGTAAATTGTCATTTATATCTGCAAAAGTGCTGCAAAACCTCCAGGGTATTTTTTTTTTCTTAAATACTTCGCTTCGCTTGATAAAAACAATCATTTTCAACAGCATAATTGGAATCTCTGAGATTCTCGCAATTAGGAGTTAATCCTGCACTTAAATCACTCTGAAAATAAATCTCCAAGGAGAAAGCTGAAAAGTTTTTAGAAAAGCGATGCCCTCCCTGTTTCCAAATGCTCTTGTAGGTGATGTGCATTATCTTGCCTGCTGTTAGGCGCTCAAATGTCGCAACCCGCTGAATAATTTCCACAAAATGACTTGTCACCTGTGAACTGCTGTAAATTTTGAATGAAGTTTGAATGTTTTAGGATAACCTACATACATGGGGGAGCAAGATTCAAGCCCTACCCTAATCTGTGCTTTATAGAAAAGGATGATTCCGGACCTGTGGATTGTACCACTTTCTTCCAACTTTAATGATGCCGATCTTGTGATATTGGAAAAAATCGTCCTTCCGTGTTATTTCCGACTTGAGTGTGACTCCAAGGTGTTTTGTTTTGTAGCAGTGCGAAGGAACTTTAGTGTCTAACGACTGATAAAAATATAAAACCTACCAACAACTGCGTAATCAGAATTTTACTTCCAATAGTGTGATGTCTCCCCTCCAAAAACATCGCACAGCTTCTCGCCAAATTATTTCCTTCCGTTTTTCGAAAGAACAATTAAAACAAATCCCATGTCCATCAGGAGACAGCCAGACATATTGCTGCCTTGAGCAGATCCGCTTGTACACATATTTTTAGACATTTTAATATTTATTTTCTGTCTTCCACACTATACTCACGTTTCGGCAAAAACAAAATATAAAAAACATTTCTCAATCACATCACAGATACACCAGACCGCCTGCTAATCAACCGCCAATTCTCCGTGGCGATCATCACAATCATCATCATCAGCGTCGTCGCGTCGGCCAGTTGTATCCAACGCATAGCCATAGATGCATATATCTCTAATTCGAGTGGGGTGCGAATCAACAAATTAATGGCCTGCGCCCCGTAATTTGCACCCTCCGCGATTGAACCGATATCATCTCCGGTTGTAATTCAGTTTCTCGAGAACACACACTTGTGGCATTGCGCTGAAAGATTCTTTATCGCGCCAGATCTCTGTGTGAATGTTTCCGAAGAAATTGATTTACGACAAGTGGGTGTATCTGTCTGTCTGTATAGACACAGTCGACGCATTGTACGCGTTCCGGCCAAGTGTAAACATTTAAAATCGCGTGCGATTTCAGTTTTCTAACCAATATTTAAAGAATTTCGTGTTTTCTTCCTTTCGTTTGCATGTTAACGTACGTGTAACAACAGTCGGACACATTGTGAACCACATCCTGTATTTGGTTATACTTAGCGTGCGATTTTCTTGGAATTTTTCTTTGCCACTTGACTTTGGCGTGGTCAAAAACAACAAACCATACATGACCATATTGTCGACGAAATGGATGTTGATTCGTTTGTTTTGATTGCCGTTTTAATCAAAATGGATAAAATATTATGGATGCAATTAAGTTCAGTCATTCGAAATGTTTAGACGGACACAAAGTGTGCATGTTTATTCTTTTAACGCATTTGGAGAGGTATTTGGCATTTTAAAAATTAATTTTCCCTTTACTTTGATGTTCTTTTATAGAAAAAAAAATCAATTCACCATGGAAATGTGTAGATGTATGTATGGGATGACAGATTTGTTTAGGAAACAAAACGCCCACATGAAATGAGCGATTTCCCAGAGATGTTTCTTAATTACCGGAACTGTTTTTGTTTATATCGCTTTTCATTGATTCTTTTTTTTTGTTGTTGTTTGCCTTTTTATTTGCTAAACACCTGCGCGCCGTTATGTCTAGCGGTTAAAATAATTAAATAGAGGAGAAGCGTTTCCGAATGCTGTTTGAGGTATTTGTTGACATGCGGGGGAAGATAGGTAAGTTAGATCAGAAGGATGTGGTTTAGCAGGAAGTGGGAACATGAGAAGTGCTTTTTGCCCAACCGGTCCATTCAAAATATCTCCTCTGAAAGGGGAAGTCTTGCTAAAAATTTAGACACATTGATTCACTGTCATTCGCAGCAACTGCGGGGCGATCATTCTCGCACCTTTAACTGGCTGAAAAGTATGGAAAGACTGATAGAGCTGGATGTGCTTAGGCTTGGTCTTCGAAGCGACCTCCTCTGTGAGATGTAAACACCTATCAGCGTGGTAAATCGTACAAAATTGCGCTTCAAAAGTCAGTAGAACTGATGACAGTTGTTATCTTCGCCGACATAGATGGCACATTCGACAAATCTTTTTCTGCCAGCATTTGTACTGTGAAGCTCTGCTAGAGAAGATTTTAAACTTGAGCTGAAAACGAACAGCACATTCTAAGGTCTGTTTCTCCTAAAACCCCTTTTAACGAAAATTTTTGCAGCTGTCATTTTAAAGGCTGCACCATGAAATACAATTTCTCCTTCCAACTTGCATTATTTTCCCAACGTAAACCCCACACTGTATAGCCGACTGTTATGTCAAACTACATGACAGTGACGTTGAAAACGGCGCCACATAATCGTGTAAATATCCCCGTCAGATTTTCTCCGCCAATTCCGGAAACTAATTCGCAACTTCTTTTGTGCGGTTTTTATTGAACGAGCACCTCTGGGGCGTCGAGATGGCACAATCACAATCACAACCCACACTAAACCCCAAATGCCAACCAGAGAATTTAATAAAATTACAAAACATAGAGCGGAGAGAAGTTACTACGGCCATCAACCACTGCCATGGAAATCGTAAAAAAGTTAATAATGCCAAGATATACGGTGAAATTCCGTCCAAATTCCCTTGCTTGCAGTTGCAAATCGTTTTGGTTTCATTAAGTTGGCCGCTTGCGTCAGTCATCACCACGCAAACTGCCATCCGACAGATTGGACAGAGAGAGAGAGAGTTGGAGTGAAAACAGCATCCCCATTCGAACGCAAACAACGAAAGAAATATCTCAATACAGTATAAAACACCCCTACAGCGAAAAGCCGCTTCGGGTATCCCACCCCCGCCAATGGCTGTGGGGTTGTGGCCGTTTACAAAACGTACACAAATTTCTCTGGAAAGCTTCACGAAATAGCGGGCGACGTGCCAGGGTGGGACCTGTAAAAGCACCATCATCTCAATTTACTTGACCAGATATTCCATTGATTAAACACTTTCCGGGTTCAATTTGCGCGCCCCGTGACTTTTGAAAAATATGCTATAAGCATTGAGCACTGGGGCATCAGTGATGGTATGCATGCACAATATGGGATGGGATTTGAGCTGCCGCATTTTGGGGGGTGATTTCTGCTAACCAGCTGCATGGTATACGTGCGCTAATACACAGTGGGACGAGACCTAGAGCGGGGGCAGTGCACAGATCACGATCACACATTGGGAACACAATTTTTATGTAAATATACAAAAACGCAAACGTAAACAATGATGAAATTGAAAATTTATCGATCGTGAGTCAGTCGGCGATTAGCCCGATCGATCAAAAAACAATGTGAGCGGGTGGTAAATTATTGATCAGTGTAGATCAGCGCTGGCATGTGTGCGAATTTTACGCTCGCGCAACGCTGCCGACCGACGCGACGCCGACGGCTGCAAGGAAACGGCTGACGTATACAATTGTGCAGTCGTTATTGTATTTTTTTGCGGTAATAATTGTTTATTTGGAGGTGTTGTGCTTTTGAATAGCATTTCAGAAATGACAGACGAGAAAAAGTTTCCACGACAGGCGGCCTATCGTTTGACAGGTGTCGATATTTACTCAAATTGGAAGCGGTAAAATGTGTCAAGATAGGTGGAAAATCATGCAATGAAGTTGATGATTTGTTGAACTTTTTGGACACAGCTCAGACTCAGTATAAAAAAAAACTTATTTTTGAAGAGCGGCATCCAATCCTGTGACGTTTGTTCAAGTAAATATAATCGACCAGATCGTATAGATGGACCTATGATGAGAGAGTCATTTAGGCGTACTGGAACTTATTTTACTGTGACTCAATATAAAAATTGCAGCGAGCTTGAGGCCTTTGAAATAAATTGAGAAATAAATAAAACAGAGAAATGTTTGAGCTAACTTTTTGTCAACATTAAAAAAATATCTCTTCCGCTCTTTATCTTTATCTCTACATATAATAATCTCTTCTTCTCTACATATAACAAAACTATAGAATAAAAAAAGCGTGACCACGCATCACGCAGAAACTACTGGACGGATTTTGATAAAACTTGGCATATTGATTGCTTATGTTCTGGGGCGGGACTTAGGATACGTTTTATCCTGGAATATAACGTGGTTCTTACAAAATATGTACTCAAAAAACTGTATATCTGTATAGGAAAAATTCTAATTATACAAACCTAGTTTAAAAATGGCTTATTGCATTGAAAAATAAAAAAATAGGTGAATTTAGTATATTTTTCCCTGATTCATTTGAGATATAAAACGTCATCCTGCATTGTCCTGAAGTTAAACAATGTTCAAAGAAATTATGCAAAACATCGCACACAATTTTCCTTCAGTGAGTTTCGTTGCAGAGGTGTGTGTGTGTGTGATTATTATGCACGCGCTCTAACGTGATCACATATGTTGCACTTCAATGCGCAGTCATCTCTTTTCAGTGCATTTTCGGTTGTTCTTCATTGTGATAAGTTTATGAAATGGGCTGGTGGGATTCGTGTGTCAAGTTGTTCGCGTTGCTTCCTATTCGTAGACATTTGAGGTGGGTAAAAGGGAAATAACAGAACATTACGTAAACCGATTTTGTGTAGACTTTTTACTAGGAATTAAAATTATGTTTTAATTGTCTTTTTTTTTGCTTTATATTGCTTTTAGAAAGGTCCAAGGTTAGGAAAATATTTATGGAAAAAACTGTTCGATGAAAATACGTTTTGTCTTAAAAGTGGCAGGCGGGTGAAGAAAGGTGAGCACGGGTCGGCTAGTATTCAATAAATATGTAGGGGAGAGCGGGGCTAGTAAAATAAATAAAATAAATATAAATATTTTGGCGCGACAGGTCTGTGGGACCCAAGGTCTAGCTTCTCACAAACATTAGTTTTGTGTGAGTTTTAAATTTTTTG
Source organism: Cheilosia pagana (assembly GCA_936431705.1). Lineage (NCBI taxonomy): Eukaryota > Metazoa > Arthropoda > Insecta > Diptera > Syrphidae > Cheilosia > Cheilosia pagana. The sequence continues at coordinate 49,102,996 of OW386170.1, read as the reverse complement.
GGACGAATGGAGGGGATCTACAATTTTACGCCTAGTCCAAACGGCTAATTGAGAAGCTCTATCATGACAGTTCTACTCTCGGATGTTTGTCAGACGTTCGCGAGAGGTGGCGCAGTGGAAAAAACATTAAGATGCAATTTAGCGGGGCTAGTAGTTACAGTAATTTGATGCTGCTTTTAAGATTTTGCAAATGAGTCAGCCAAACCTATTTTTAAACAAACAGCAATATTTAAGCTAACAAATTCACCAAAAAAGTCTGGGGTCGAATTACCGCACCCGTGAGCGAGCGATACGTCACTGAATTTTGTTGAATTTACATGCAAAACAATAACAAATTCAGTCACGTATTGCTCGATCACGGATGCGGTAATTCGACCCCTGCTCAGAAGACGTCAAAACTTAAAAATAGAGAGCGGGCGTTACAACTTATTCCTGTTGCGGGGAAAGTTGTAACATATCCGGGGGTAAATTGTAAAACTTGTGTCACCTGTTTTAAGAAAATTTATTAAAAAAAGCTCATAAAAAGAACAAAATCACAATTTACTTGTTAAAAAAAAATCAAGAAACTAACATCTTTTCCTTCACCTGCTTTTTGATTTGGTCTTGGCGACCTTTCTGGCAGTGTTTTTTTTTTTAGTTCCTCAAGAAACGCTGGTTTCCCAGGGGTATCGCTTAAAATAACTGATTTCCTTACGCTCCGCGAAACCGTTCTCTTCCTTGGACCTACCTTTAAGTAAGGCCTTGCATCAACAACTCTCAAAAGCTACTTACATATGATGATTTTTTTTACTGTCGAATACAAGCAATTTTAGCAATTCGTCTAGCCCTACTTTACGGTTTATTTCATGCCCACAATATGTCCCATCATTTTAAACGAAACCACTTGATGAAATTTTACAAAATGCTCGATCCCATCACTACCATGTACAACCGCATAAAAACATCCAACAATAAAAAATAAAAAGAAAAACCAACAAAACCTCACCCAACATTTCATCCTTCACACACATGTGTTCATTTTCCCAAGGCGACTCTCGACTCAACTCCAAACTGTAACACTATACTTCTCTCCTTAAAAACCTTCACCATCGTCATCATCATCTTCGTCAGCCTCAACATCGATTTGTACAAGTATTTTGGTCCACCTCTCCAGGAACATAAATCCAGTTGAACATGTCACAGCCATCGATGCTCCACAAATTACTCGCTAAACAGGACTCGGCTACAGCATAAGGGAGGACACGCAAAATATCCTCCGTTTATGTGCACAAAGAAAGGACGAAAATTGCCTCCAACCTGATTTATTACTCCAAATTATTTAGATAATTTCTGTTGTGATTCAAATTTTCATTCGGCGATATCATCTGACGGCCATGCGTTCACGATAATCGACATTACCATATATACTCCGACGCGAATAGCTGAATTTGAATTATTCAAAAGACCGCGCGAGGGCGTACATCGTACAACTCTAAAAGTGTTCACTCTTGAGCCATAAAATTTGGAAACTTAATCATCCGGCGGAGTCTCCCCAGCAACTCATCCGTCAGGCACATTAAATTCTATTGGAGAGATATAAAACCAACTGGTGACGGTTGACTTTGGTCCAGAAGGAGATTGGAAGCCGACTCACTGGATTTACAAATTATGAGCTTGTTTTTGTTCGTTGACAGACAACCTCTTGTTATTATTCCTTATAAGGACGAAGACTTGTAGTTGGATTTACCCGTTCAAATTTGCTCCTGGTGCAAATTAGTGCTCGCTCTGTTGTTTAATTCATTAGGCGCATACTAATGTGCCGGGGAAACCTCCCTCCCCCTTGTCAGAAAAGGTGTCGCTTTAAAATGAATATGCCAGAAGAAACAAACATGACACACACACAAGCCCTCTTCAAAGTAGGAGTCCCGTGAAAGGAAAGTGCCTTCAGCACTCGAGCGACTGAACTGGAACTAATAGAGGACACGTGAGTAAATTCATATTATTTTCCTTCCAATTGCTATGATACTGATAAATTTGGTTTGGATTTAACATGGCGCACGTGTTTTTTTTTAAATCCACCTCACGAGTAACAATGGTATAATATTTGGGAACAAGTTACATCTAAGTTCTGGTGTAGGAAAAATTTCCGGGCGGCTTAAATTGTGCACACACGCTGTACAAATAAGAGTGCCTTCCGATGACAATATGAGTACAAGTATTCAGCGGAACACGACTTCGTCGCAGATGGAGAAAATTCGCTAAAAAATGTACAAAGAAGTAGAACATTTTTGTCGGAGGGTATGGGCAGAAACGCTTTCTGCAGAAAATCAACCATTTAAGGAGAACATTTCATAGATGCTTTATTATTATTAACTTTGGGACCAGTGAGCTTAGGTTAACCGGAAGAACTGCTATTCCGCACTCTGATTTACAACACGGCTCGACATCTACCTTTGAGCTCTTTGCTCGAGCTTCTGATGAAGCGTAGGAGACTTCGAATGTCTATGTTTTTCAGATCGTTCAGATCACTATAATAGAATTCTCCCAAATGGAGTTTTTGTCTTTGTAAAAGAGTCGGACAAGTACATAGGAGATGGAGAATAGTTTCTTCCTCCTCCTCGTCAAGACAGCTTCTGCAAAAATCAATTGAAAATACGCCAAGCCTTGTTGCATTTCTGCCTATGAGACAGTATCCTGTGATGACACCTATTGTAGCACTGATGTGCTTCCTATCGAGGGAGATCAAGTATCTAGAACGTTTTAGATCCAGCTTTGGCCAGATCTGTTTTGTTACTAGACTTGTCGAGCCAGTTGTCCACCTAAGATTTGTTCTATTGATGGCATCCAGCTTTATAATTAGTTTACAAGTAGCGATTGGAATACCTAAGGAATCCTTACAAGAAAGCATAGGCAGTTTAATTCCGTTTTTGGCGAGTTCATCCACCTTACAGTTACCTGGGATGTCCCAGGATGTCCGGCACCCAACAGAGGTGAATATTGAACTGCTCCGCCATCTCTCTGAGAGACGAGCTGGGCTGTTAAAGAATTAGTAGAGACTGATTCCAGGCACTTGATAACAGCTTACTATCCGAGAAGATACGGATATCTGTAGCAGATATCACGTTTGCTTTCAGCCAAGATAAGACTTCTTTTGTCGACATTATTTCCGCCTAAAAAACGCTACAGTGGTCAAGAAGCGGAAGGAGAGACTAAGATTCAGTCTATCGGAGAAGAAACCACCACCAACACCATCCACAGTTTTCGAACCATCTGTGTAGAAATGGATCGATTCATAATCCAGGAATGCTTCCTCCTCCCAAAAAGATCTAGTGGGAATGGAGACCTGCAAGTTTTTATCGAACTGTAGTATTGGTGTGGTGTAGTCGATGTTTCTTGGAAGGTTATTAAAATCGTTCAGGATAGCGGCATGGCCAGTTGTTTTACTGGTCTATTGTGAAGTAGCTTTGAGGCGTACGTCTGCAGAAGCTGCCGTTTAGCTGCTGAACATGTCAGATGAAACAGGATGTCAAGTGCCCCACCGATGCACTGGCAAGCTGTTTATTGGACTTTGCTTAGCTTATCGCGATTAATCGCTTTGTCCAAAGCAGTCCACCAGACAACCACACCGTATGTGAGTATCGGTCTTATGACAGAGACGTATAGCCAGTAAGTGATACGAGGCTTTAAGCCCCATTTATTTCCTATGGCTTTTTTGCAAGAGAAAAATGTCACAGTGGCTTTTTTAACTCTTTCTTGAATGTTCGGTTCCCAGCTTAACTTCCTATCAAAAATAAGACCCAAGTATTTAGCGTCATTAGAGAATGTCAAGCTAATGCCATTTATAGATGGAGGGTCAATGTGTGGAATCTTGTATTTCCTAGAAAAGAAGACAAGTTCAGTTTTATGAGGGTTCACGCCCAACCCGTATTTATTTGAGTTCTTTTAACGTGTTTAAGTATTTTCCTGACACAGCAATAGCAACGTCGTCAGCATAGGCAATCACATTGTGACCCCCGCTTGTGGGGTTCCTCTACTGACAGATCTTCTGGTAGACATCTAACCCAGGCTTAAGTTGATAATTCGGCTATTGAGCATCAAATTAATCAGCTCGCCAAGCGAGGTATCCACTTTCAGAGCTGCCAGTGCACCAGCGATCGCAAATGAGTCGACGTTGTTAAAGGAGCCTTATATGTCTAGGTATGCAACCATTGTATACTCTTTATGGCAAAGGGAATCTTCTATGGAGCGTGTTTGCGTGTGTAGAGCCGTTTCTACTGATTTTCACTTAGAATAGGCATGTAGCGCCGTTGACAGAAGTTTTTAGTCAATACATTTGCGTAAATGGATTTCAATCAGACGTTCTAAAGTTTTTAGAAGAAATGATGAAAGACTAATAGGTTTGAGATCTTTCGGATTCACATGAGAGCATTTAACCACTTTCACTTCTCTCCAAAGCAGTGGGATGTACACCAGAACAAAACAGCTTCTTAGGATTATCATTAGCACTGGCAAGATGTTATCCGAAATGCTTTGTAGCTCGGCTGGTATTATGCCATCTGGTCCCGGGGATTTGTATGGTTTGAAGCTATGTAGCGCCCAAAGCACTTTGTCTCTAGTGATCAGACATTGTAGGTTGGTAGATTGCAAAATTGATCTGTTTGGATCTTTGTGGGCAATACTCTTTGAGCTGACTGGGAAGTGGGTGTCTAGTAGCACATTAAGCGATTCTTCGCTAGAAGTCGTTCAAAAACCATCTGTCTTCTTCAGACAACTTGGCGTTGTTGGGTTTGTCGAGAGTATCTTCCTTAGCCTTGATGCCTCGAAGGATTCTTTTATTTTACCGCAGAAGAGTCTCCAAGATACTCGCTTGGCTTTTCTTAATTCTTTCTTATATATTTTTAGGGTTTCCTTGTAGGAATCCCAGTCGGTCGCTTTTCTTGTGTCTTTAGCACGATTGAAAAGTTTTCTGCACTTTGACTTACTCTGTCCCAAGTCAGAACTCCACCAATGCGCCTTCTTCTTTCCCCTTGCTATTATAAGAGGACATGAGGAGGACATTGCACTGTTAACAGCCAAAGTAAGACTCTTGACCATAAGATCAAGCTCATTGACGTTACTGGGGGTATTTAAAAGTTCTGAGGTAACTGACTGTTTCAGAATATCCCTATATTTGGGCCAATTCGTTTTCTGACGGTGTCAGAGATAAGAGTGATATCTATTTTTGGATAAAAGACAGGAAATTAATTTTTAAAACCTGTTACTAAAGATGGTCATATTTTTAGTTTGCTTTGATCTCAACAAGCAAACACATTACCACTACGTCATGTCCACTAGCAACTGACACACTTTTTGAAGCATATTTCAAACCGGTCGGGTCCCTCTGTACAGATAACAAACTGAAAAGATAGAAATGCATACAACAAACTTAGAGCACTTACCCCAGACGATAAAGTATTCAATTGAAATGCTCATCTTGTTTAATAAATACGTATCAGAACCTTGTCCCCACTCCACGTATCTAGATTATTTACCCATACTCGAAACAAACCCTTCAAAAAGACAAACAATCTGTCACAATGAAAAGCCCTGATTAAGTTGTCATCTCCATTCTTATGAAAAGGTTTTTTGCTCCCTTTTTTTGTGGTGTGTGAATTCATCCTTCAGTCGTTGCCGCACCCATAAAACAAAATAAGTACCTCGCCCGCAAATAGTTTCAAACTATAAAGCTTGGTTAACCCAAAGACGAACAGAGCAAAGTGAGTCCCTTTTGTAGGACGACAAAAGCTTTCAAGTTAGAGATTGACAGAAAACCATTCCGCCCGCATGAAGATGACGAGTGTCGTATATAAATTTAAATTTGCTTTATTATTGTTAAATCAGATATGGAATGGCATCTTCCTTTGCAAGTGATGTCCGGGGAGTTGAAACGATTCCCTGCATCAATTAAAGTTCGCTCGCTTGAAATTGAAGGGAAAATATTTTCTTTTATTTTTCTCGCTCTCTCTCTTTTTCGTCCTCTATGTGCAGATTGATTAATGAGGTTCAATTGGATCGAAGTAATGTGAATAAAATTTGAAAACTCTTTGTAGAAAGGATATACGCAACGATACGACTTCGATGGGCGGTAAATCAAGGATGGATGCGTCGTATGAATAGGAAATTATGATTTTTTGATTAGTAAGAAGGAACGACTGTAATCAGTGCTCATTTCCATCTCGCATTTGGGTGCGGTATCTTATAATTTATCATCCGTCAGAGGAATAATCGTAGAACTTGAACTGAACTTTGTATGAGAGGGTGTATCACAAAAGAGGAAACACAAACTTGACTTGTACAAATGCATTTGCAGTCTAACAAGCATACCTGATGTGTATATTTAATATTTTCCCTTCCAAGGATGAATGGGATGCAAAATTACTTCCCTAAGGGTGAAATTTGATATATTTAAGGGGAGATGAGTTTTCCAAGAATGACCTTCTACGTCGGAATCGTAATGCAATAACTTAAATCCTTAAGGCGAATAGACATCTGTACTTTTGATATGATAAATGGCTTCAGGTTTGGGGTAAGCTGAAACCATAAACGAGCGAAGAATCGGGCTCGAGGTCGTAATCAATTTGCTGCTGAGAGAGTATACCGTGAGTGATTTTGTTGTATTAAGAGGAAATTTGAAAAGTTGCTGTAGCGACCCAAAGAGTTTCCATTGCGTTGAAAGTCGCTTACAAGACACATGATCCAAAGCTCACCAACCACCCAAGAAGATTGGATTAGATCGTATTACGCAGCATACTTTCAGGCAGTCCTAGAATTTGCTGAAGAGTGAAACTTCAAGTACCCTTGACAATCAGGGGCCGAATCGCGTCATCCGTGAACGAGCATTATGTGACGGAATTTGTTTTTGTTTCACATGTAAAATCAACTAATTCCGTGAACGTAATGTTCGTTCACGGATAACGCGATTCGACCCCAGATTAAATGACAGATTAAAGGCAACGTGGCAAGGTTTGCAGAGAATGGAAGACTGCTCTTTGTTGGCAAAGGTATTTGACGAGTCTGAAATTTAGCTTTCAAATATTTAGATCAAAAAAGAGAGGAACAGGAACAGAGCTTAGGCCTTTCCAAATCATTAAACAAGTAATCCGGTACAATATAGGAATCTGAAAATTATTTTACAGAGAACTTTCTTCCACCTAACTTGGGCTAAACGAAAAACACTTTGTAATTGACATTGTTTGCACTTAACTTTGGGTTAATTAAAACTAAACTATTCATGTATAAGTCCATAAATCCCCGGCAAGTCAATCAATCATGGAGATTAAGTTTTAAACAATTTCGTTGGGGGCACTCCTATATTTTTAATCAACCCAACAACGACAACTTTCCCGCGAGTCTCCGCCGAACTGATAAATAAAGCTCAAACTACCCCCTCATTTGTGCGCGGACAAAATTCAAAATTGCCAACAAAGGGTAAAATGAATTTCATTAAATATACCCAGGTACAGGGTCTAGGTTCTGTTCAAGTTCAATAAACGTAACAATATGGCGGGTGCTGTTGCAGTTTGTTTCTTTGAAATGATTTTCAATTAAATTGAAATCACAGCGAGTTTTGAATAAATCGAATGAATAATAAATTTCAGGTGAATCCATTTATTTGTGTTTGTTAGAAGTCCCGGTTTGACACAGTTACAAATGCATACTTATTGACAAGAGAAGTGCCTGGAACATTTATGAATTATTAATCGATCAAGTTCATTGTACTAGATTTCCATTTTTAGTGATTATTTGCAATGCAAAGTGGGAAGTCCTCATTTACGATTAGGATATTATTTACGAGCACTGTAAGGCAAAGTGTGCATGTACCTACCTACAGTCAAGTGGCTGGGAATATTATATTTTGATTTGAAAACACATTTTTATTGTATGAAAGGCAGGAATCTACTGTTGTTCTAGCATAAGACAAGTGACAGGTATCAATCTGAATTAGGTTATGAGTGGGAACTTATGCCAAAATTGTGACACATAAAGTAGACCCGATTGCCATTCCATTTGACATCCATGTTCTTAAATTTTTTGCAGAAAGTCATTCATTTTAAGAAAGATATCACATAAGTATCAGAATATTGTAGTAGGGCTTGATTTCTAAACAATCTTTAGGCCACCAAAAATGGTTAGATGTCAGGTCAAGTTCCATCCGATTTGCCTTCCATGTCACTCAATGTTTTGCAGAAAATCATTCATTTTTTTTTAAATGTCACATAACTATCAGAATTGTAGTAGAGCTTGATTTCTGAACTTACTAAAGCTACCAGAAATAGCTAGATGTCAATTTAAACAAACATGCGATGAACGAGAAAGTTTTTTGGGATCCAGTCACGTCCTTTTTTTTAATTGACGAGCTCTGTTTTAGTTTTAAAAGAAACTACTTGCGGGAATGGCGAACTAATGAAGCTTCAACAGCGCCAACAGATGCCTGCAGATAGGGGAAGTTATTTTTGTACTTAAATTGTTGTAGTGTAACATTTGCTTGTCCTGAAGCGAAAGGAGTTTTGAAAAAGCAATGTGCTCCAGTCAAACAATCGATATTTTGCCTGTGAAGGTAAATAATTGCGAAACCAGTCGTTTTTGTACGTCACTTGACCTCAACGCAGCTGCTGGGAGTTGACGCCGCTGGAGCTTTTAGATCGGTGTTGTACCGACAACGATTCTGTCACCAAATTGGTCGATCTATTCGCAGATAGAACCCCAACCCATCGAGAACGTACTGCGATATAAGGTCTGTTCCTTTACTTTTGTAGTAAAAATGGAAGAGACTGTCAAAATGACAGTGGAGGGGATAAATTCTCTCTCAAAAAGGGAAACTAAGGTTAAAGTTAAGAAACTCTTTTGTAGTTAACCTGTGAAAAATGACAGATGCGAATATTCCACCCAAATGCCAAATAGAACAAAAAATTCAAATCAGCTGTCAATTTGCAGGCGACTAACAGTTGTTTCAATTCTTACGCAAAGAAATTTGTTGAGTAAAAACTAATGAAAGGGGAAATATCTTGCTCTCTCGAACTGCTTTCGAGTTGAGGAACGACAATTGAGTAAAATGCGTAAGAATTCGTAAGATTTAAAAGTAAAGGAACAGATCTTTTGTGTTGAGAGAATGGGGAACTGTCAAACCAGTCGAAGAGGCAGCCACTTGAATGAAATTATGTGCCAAAAAAGGATTAGTTTTATTTTCTAGTCATTTAAAAAGAACAGCAGTTGCCCGAATTTGGTAAACCTCGACTTTTCTAATTGAGTTTAATGCAATATTTATACAGGGTTGTTCAATTAAAAATACATGTAGGGATGATTCTTTCATTCATTGCGAAACTGGATCTAAAATTTCACTAGAATTTTGTCCCACATTTTAGAAGGATTTTCATTCCCCCACCTACTGCATACATACATCTGAATATTAAATGCACTGCACAAAACTATAAACTCGTAAATAACCGCAATGGCTGCGTTGTCATTGAATTTTATTTATTAATTCCGAACAGTCATCAACATTTTCATGTTATTGGCTAATTTGCATACGAAAAGTCCTCGCTTTATTATCTATTTCGGAAAATGTAAATTTTACATCCCCCCAAAAACCTAACCACCATCATAACAAACTTAACAGTCGTGTTTCCCTGCAAAGTTATGTCCGAGCTTTATCACATTTTGTTTTGGTATATTTTTTTATTTATAATTTTTTTTATACATACCTCAGTTGAAGTAGAAAATCCTGTAACTGTCAAGTGTTGGTATATCCAAATTGAAATGTACACGAGCTGCCACTACTCGAATCCAATTGTTACGATACTCCTCGTTGAGTTGTCTGTTTTAGTTTATTACTTCGTACCTTCAGTTCTTATTTATGCTGTCGACATTATTGAATCACAGTATTTTCTATCTATTCCCTCATCCCATGCCACAATGTGAGTCCAAATCCACACACACAGCGACCACAGAGATGAGCAAAATAAAACACTCTGACAACGACCGAATGAGCAGCAGAAATCAAACCGCACTGCAGCTATTTTAAAGCATTCACAGTTCAGCCGCAGCACCAGCAGCTACAGCCAGAGGAGGAGGAGTACGCCACTAAAACAAGAGCCAGCAGACACTAGTGGCAACTGGCAACACAAAAGCAACGAACAGAAAGAAAAAAACACACATAGATCCAAAACGACAACGAAAGAATTTATGCCAAGAGAAAAAAAAATATTCTCAAGTGTAAAATATGAGGACTGCAGAAGACGAACAGCACGACACGAAGGGTCTGCACAGAACCCCAGAACGACTTGACCGACGACAATCGCACTTTTATTGCACCAAAGTGGCCGATATTATCCCTTCGCACACAATCTTCCTGCCGGAAGCGATACACGCAGCTATTGCAGCAATTTTCGATATTCAAAGAACAAACATATCAACGTTTCCGTAAAACGTGAGCGCAATTCACAAAACCAGATTTGCCCACCGAACACCACCAGTATCTTTAGCACGTGCAAACTCACGTATCCTTATGACCGCAGAGAGAATATAAAAAAAAAATAAAGTCAATCCCTGACAGCAAATCAGTGCAAACTATTTTGGCCACAAATTCAATGGCTGACCGATAGATAAAGAGATATGCAAGCGGTGGCGATGATAACCGAATCACAGATGCAGCGCAATGGTTTATGAGTTCGTGAAAGTGAAACACCGGCACGAGGAGGCACACTGATGCGCTTGTAGTCGTATCTTGGCCGCGTTCCTAATGCTAGACCGGCTGGTGAGCCGCACGAAGAAGGACTGAAGTGTGTTTTGGATCATTATTGGTTCTGTAGGTACAAAGCTTTCCACTTGAAGCGGGTGTCGCGCAAGAGGGTGGTAGAGCTTTTTTCATTCACAAGTTTTTCCCCACAGTGGGGCCCCACAAATGATGGACAGTGCGGTTGGTTCTTGGTTGGCATAATAAAAATTCCTTCTCGTTATCTGCACAATGATAAACGAAATTTTGTAATCCCAAGACATAAAAGCGGGCCACCGAATTTATCAACGCGTACACTTATCGGCATAAAGTCGTTAGATAATAATTCGTTATCTGCTGGGGGTAATTATTATTTGTAGAATTTTAATTACTTCGACTCGGGGCAGAGTGCATTTGTGATTCTAGAGACAACCAACCAAAGTGGAAGTGATTTTTATCGCTGTAAACGACTAATTAAAGAAATTCCATTAAACAGGCTACTTGAGTTTATGTCTATTTTGATTGTTATTAGTGGGAATATGTCATGAATGATCTACAGGTGAGAACTGGTTGACATGAAGACCGTGGTCATCTGACAAACCCACAAGACAAAAGCGAAACCAGGGGTTGAATTACCGCATCCGTGATCGAGCAATACTTGACTGAATTTGTTATTGTTTTGCATGTAAATTCAACAAAATTCAGTGACGTATCGCTCGCTCACGGGTGCGGTAATTCGATCCCAGGCTATGCGGAAGTAAAGGGAATGACATCCTCTTTAAATTGCTAAAAATAATCATGTTACTGTTGGACAGTGTTATAAAGGGTTTTTCAATAAGAGCGCTACAAAAGTATTTTTTAAATAAAACAAAAACGGTTTTCGATATCAATGAAAGTCTTTATTCCTGTGAAACTGAAAGTACGTTCGATGCCAATATGTATGTAACTCGATTTCGTTTGCATGGCCACCACAGGCACGCTTGCAGAAGTCCAGACGCTGAACAAAATTTTCGACGGTTTACAAGCATAAATCGGCCGATACTGCTGCAATTTCACGTTCGATATTCGTACGAAGTTCATCAATCGTCGCTGGCCCATAAACCACACCAAACCGTAATTTTTTCGGGATGCAATGTTGACTCATGGAGTACGTGTGGATTGCTGCCTGACAAATACCGCAAATTTGGTTTATTGACAAAGCCATTCAGCCAGAAATGAGCCTCAAGATGATTTTTCGATGAAAATCTGAATCATTTTCAAATTGTTGCTCAGCCCAATTCACGAACAAACGACGCTTCTGGTGGTCAAGCGGCTTCAGTTCTTGCGTCAATTTAATCTTGTAAGGATGTAGGCCAAGATCTTTTCGCAAAATTCGCCACAACGACGTCACAGAGATGCCCAACGCTTGAGAACGACGTGTGAGAGACACATTTGGGTTTTCTTCAACTGAAGCCCCAGCGGTAGCAATATTCTCGACACTACGGGCACTTCTTTGTCTCACTGGCACGGGAACATTTTGTACTGTGCCTGTGGATTCAAATTCAATTGTTGATCTACTAGGACGATTATGACATCGGTAGTAAATTTTAATAATTTCGACTCGTTGTTGGCTCGTATATCTTTCCATCGAAATGGCAAACTTTACTGAAGAGAAATGTCAAAAGAGCGACAAGAAATTCGGCGTCGTTTACTGTCCCTGTCGCTCTACTTTTGTAGCGTCCCTGTTGAAAAACCCTTTACCATCGTGGGAAATTTGTTCTCTTATAAAATAAACCTCCGGAACTCAGAAGTTATCCTTTTTTGAAGCAAATGCTCTTTGATTGTCAGCCCCATTTAAAAATGCCAAGAGTTCTTGTTAGTAGATGTGGTCAGTTGTACTTTTCAACTTTCCATCCCATCCATTCCATTCCATTCCTGTTTAGTCATCCGATGAGGGTGTTTCAAAAAGATTTACTAGTCATCTTTAATAATACAAAAACTCAAGAAAACAGCGAGTGGGCAAAAAAAGAATAAATACACAAGAAAAACCAACAATTTGTAAGGTAATCCAACAGTTTACTTTCTTTCACCGACAAGCTAAGCCCGAAGTCACGCTTCACCGATATCGGTTTAGTAAGTCTTGCAATTCCACTTTCAACAATCAAGTGCACTTCCGCCTCTTGTCTAATAAAAGAAGCTTTTCAAGCGTTTTTTTCTATTTCACAAACATCCCACAAAACAAGTAGACAGGAACAAATTGAAAAAAAAAACAACAAACGTTTGCGATACATTAACCTTTTGCATGAGTGCACATATCACACACCGAAATCTATGATTTATTTATCTCTTTATTTGATGAGCGTCGCAAGTCGCAACCCGCCCACAATATATAGAGCAAAAGAATCATCCTATACACACAGAGTGTAAAAATAAAAACGGAAATTGGTAGCGTTCGTCTGCTGCGGAGAGACCAAGTTCACAAGGGACATTGTACTATGTCATACACCCCATCAGTTTGACTTTGATTTACAAAACATTGCGGCACGCAGAGAGGGTGGAAAATACTTTATGACCCCGGGGCATCCCGGGCGTCAAGCGGAATATAGAATCCATTAATTAACTGGATGATTGACAAACACAGGCGAACTTGAATGACTTTGCGATAAGAAAATAATTGATGCTCTCGAGGAGTTCGCCACACTCCACCTTCGGTTACCTTTAATTGACGTCTAATAACACTGTCTACAATGTTGACAATTGCAAATGGGCTGCAGATAGACTACACCACCGTTTGATAATTAATATTATATAGCACGTATCCAACTCACAGTTTGGCTGTGGATTCATGCTAAGTGAGCGGAATGGCAAAATATGATGTTCAATTATTTATTTGTGTATATTTGGCAAAGTTAGCGTTTCATGTCGTCGACGAGACGTGGGCCAGCACCTGTGCGCCGTGCATGCTACCCTCAATCTCGCCCAATGCTCTAAGAATAATTTAATGAAATTTATGTCAGGTGTAATTTTCATGACTTTTAATATTAAACACTTGCGAAAATAGACGAGCAAAAAAAAGAGTAATTCCGCGCACTCCATTGGACTGCAACGGATGTTGGGTGGCCGTCTGTCAAGCGAAACTTTCATTTTGCAGATTTGCCGGGCCCCTTGAGTTTTGTTCGTCTGGCTACTCATATGACAGAGGATGAATAAATTAATTATTTCTTTTTTTTTGCAGATGATGGGAAGTGTATGTCGTCAAATTAGAGGAAACCGAGAGTAGCGTTTCCTTTAAATTTAGCATACATATTTCGTTGTTAGTTGTGCATGGCGTCTATGGCGAAACCGCACTGAAGGATATCTATTTTCCGTGTTTGTTGTGAGTGACGGTACATTAAGATCAATTTTCATAGCTCAGACGATTCGTTTGAGTGGTATTTATAATTATTATGGTTTTACGTGTACTTGACCTTAACAGCGCAGAGGTAAAGTGTGTCGTATATAAAATACGTTTCGCTATGATTAAGTAGGTACTTGTTAGCAATTGAAGCCTTATGCGGATTGGTCTCCAATGGGCCAATGCGTAATGGTTCATTGATAAAGCACGCACTGCAATTTTAAATAGGACAATATTAACAGGAATGGTGGCTTTACTAACTAACAAATGTTGTTTTGTACGGCAGACACAGCAAGGGGAACTAAATATCCCATTTAGCCCAATGAATTCAAACTTATTCTTGCAGTGACAGGGGGAAATTTAATGAAATGAAATACTGAGTTGGATGGTAAATGTCGATGAGGTTGCTGCATCGCACAACCTTTTTACCGAGGCAACACGCTTCTTACCATAAAAACAAATTGAACAAATATGCAGCAAAAGGTCTTGCGACATTTATTCAGAACCAAGATTATATTGAGAGCTATCTGTCGAAAACGCGTCCAAGAACGAATAAACCTGACCGGGTGTACGTTTGTGGACGTTTTAATTTCGACAAAACTCCGAATGAAACCGTTTTAAAGGATAGCTGGTGATGTTGAAGCAACCTAAAACTCTTTTGCTAAAAAAATTTGCTTTGCCTTATACATATCAATAAACAAAAGTATGTCCTAAGCCTAGAAGATTGCAAATATCATAAATATTGAGAATGTCCATGACAAAGAACAAGTTAGAGCTTCAGTAGATTCATATCCTTGTACATTATTGTCATTTACCGAAGAATTATGAAACAATTTCAATCGAGTCATCTACTATTTGTTAAAGTGAACTTTATAAAATTATTTTTGTAACAATTTATGTTTGTTTGTAATAAATATGAGAAAATTGTAGTCCATTGAACAATTTCATTGCGTTTTGTTATGGTAATTTGAAGGGTTATCCAGCTTATTTCCATATCTCCTTCGAGCAACTGTCTTATTCTATTACTTACATGATTAAAGTTGTAAGTTCTCACTCAAACACTCACTAAAAAATAGAAATTAATAACTTTTTTTTCAGAAATTCAGTCAGAATCACAATTCACAACATAAACGTAAACAATCCCGCAAAATTCAATTGTCAACTTGACAACTTGCTGGCTGTCATCGGTAATGCAGATTATACAATTCGAATATGCCAGTTCGAAAGGTGGAACAAAATTGTACCAGAACGAAGTGGTTCGTGTCTCTGATAGAGTTACAGGAAATTAAGTTGGCAGCCATTATTAAATTTATTTAAATAAAGTCAGTTTTGTTTTTGCAAGGTAATGCCATTTCCACTAGGTAAAAAGAAGCGTCCTAGAGAGTCCAGAAGCACTGCAAGTGTAGTTTATGTATTTTATACAAGACAGCTGTCAGTCGGCGTTGATTATTTTTTGGCATTTCCCCAATACATTTGTGGATTCAACCAGAAGCAATTTTTTTGTTCCATTGGACTTCAGAATGAGTGAATCTCCGAGTGTGGCCAATGGAAAACGACCAAATTCCAAATGTTTCTTTTTTTTTAATTGTCTGTACATGCAGTGGCACTCTTCATTGACACAAAGGTCTCCCTTTCTTGTTTTTTTCGTTTCCTTATGTGTGGGGATCATTTGCTGCCAATGAAGGCGGTACATCCCAAAGTAAAGTCGACGAAACGATGGCCCGATGCGGCCTGATGCGAACATCCAATAAGTTTATTAATAAAAATTGTATTCGCCAATTTCACCGTTTAAAATCAAGTACCTTGAAGGTTTATGTTGATTCTGTTAGATCTTGGACTCAAAATGTAAATATAAAAATTTTGTTAGATACAGCAACGCTACAATCTTTTTAATTTATCTAATCGAACTTTGTATCCGATTATTTTGTTATAGTGACTACCAATGCGGAACCTACTGTAAAAACAAAACTCTGGACGAGTTCTGTCTCCGCCTAAAGTGTCAAAAAAACTTTAATTTGTAGTGATTCAAGATTCAAGCAACATTCCCTAGCTTGAGCTGCTCATACAATCACTTTGAACATAACCGAATAAATAAATAGTTTAAACTCAGATTCCTTTCAGAAAAAAACAGCCCTCCATTACATGCACATTATATATATAATATTGTATCGTAATTCATTTGGTCTATTAGTCCCATGTAGAGATTATCATAATCGCCATATTAACGCATTGAGTCCATCAAACTACCTAAAGTCCCAGACACAATAGAAGAGGGCCGGCCACATTCCCATACCTTTTATAAATGATTCCAAAAATCCATCCCCTCTCTGTTACGAGTCAGATTCAGGGGCTGATGTATTCAAAAAGAAAAAAAAAACACGAAAACACAATGGAAACGTTGAGGTAACATTGCATACTAACATCGCACATAGGCGGCCTTCAATGAATGCGTGCAGTTCCCACATTTCAAGGATCTTTGGTTCGTATAAATTTCACGCAATGCCAATTATGTAATGTTTGCAAATAGATTTGCAGGCACACTCAAACACACATGATTTCACATTATTTGGAGTCTGGTGCGGCTTTGCCACTGCCGATATAATATATACGAGCGAGTTTCCATTTCATATACATGTACACAACGTACACTGTATTTAACATTCAATTGAGGATAAAGACCAAATGAACCTGGGGTTTCCTGTGTTTTGGACGGGATAAAACCCCTAATCCACGCATGAACAAATGTGCAAATAAACGGTGAAGTTTTAACACGATCATGGCATTATGAAGACAATAGGAGCGCAGGATTCGTCCTTACACAATTAGCGGCGCAAAATGAAAACATTGTATAGCTTGATGTGGTAGAAGTTTTTGGTAATTGGAAAGCTCACAACCAACACACGCACCTTTGTTAGATTTTGCAAGTTTTGTGTAATTTGCGGGGTTTGGACGTGTGTGTTCGGGGTTTTGTTGTGTCAAGAATGTCTGGCGAACAATCGAAATAACACGCTGGCGTTGTTTGAACTTGGCCTGGTGTTGTTATTAGCTATAAAAGGGTCTAACCTGAGAAAGTCAATAGTGACTTTTGGCTTGCTTTTAGGACCTTGTTTTAAAGTCGTCTACGCGCGCACTCTGCCTTATTTTAACGTGTGTGTGTCTTCACTTTACGCCTCGAAACTCATGTGGATACGACTGGTGTTTTATTCCTTTCAACAGATGCTGACACTTTCTTTTTCGTGAGTTTGAAACATTTCTTTATCGCGGAATGAAAAGTGAGAAATACTGTGGAAAATGTTTGTAAAAACGCTTGTCGCCAAAATTGACATAAAAACCACCGCTTTAACAACCTTAAAAAGCGTCCCGTTTCAGAATAAAGCCACAGACTGAATAGGCACATTCAAAAACTTAGTTACCTTAAGTCGCTAGATTTGTCTGGAGTAGATGTAACCTGAACGCAAAAACTAGATTTGTCGGGAACGTCACTTTTCCTACGTCAGCCACATAATCGAACTGTCAACTTAGTACTCAATCACGAATTTCTTCACTAGATTTGCCGGCTACCCCTCCGTAAACGTCAATTTAAACAACTGGCCATGTAACCGATCTAGGCCAATCAAAACTGGGATACATCAAGTCAATCAGCTGTCAGACTTACTAAACTAGATACTTGAACGTCCCCAATGTTTCTTATATGATTGAACTGTCATCGGCGTTTGCCAAATTTGAGAAAACTGTCAACAGATGTAACACGGACACAAAAGTTGAATGTAAACCTATTTGACACATCGCAATCAGCATAATATGCTTTTCTAATGGGTTACCTTCCTTAAATTGTCGCCCATTTGTCAGTTGAGTTGACCCCTTAAGTCAAACGTGGAGCACGAAAGACATTTTTGTTTGTCGACGAAGAGGGATAGCCACATGTTTAATTTTAAAAACCTGCCGACTATAGTACTCTATCATCTTTATGAAACATAGTGTCAAATCTAACCTAAGAAAATCATGAGGACACCTACCACTGAAGGCAATCTTCAACTTGCTACCGCGATAGACCTATGCAAAATCCGCTGCCAAAAAGTGACTAAAAGCAGGAAAACATATAAACTAAGGCACCCACAGATTTTGGATAACTACGTGGTATATGCTGTCACCTCTGACTGACACCTCTGACTTCTGAACCCGCAAAAAAGAAATCAATCTACACAGATGTATCGAAAATAGACTGTGGCAGCGATCCCGGAATATTCTCCGATAAACTAAATATACACTGATAAATCAGACTTCCTGATGACAGCGGTGTCATCCTGGCGGAGGTTATGGCAATCATTGAACTGGGCAGAAACAGATCAGAAATAGAACAAGACTGAGCGCTTAAGTCGATCAAAGTCAACAACCGGTGGAAAGAATTCTATAACTGCGAAATATCGCGGAAGCTATAGCAGAATATGACATAAGACGGACTACAACAAGCTTATGATGGGGTTTGACAGAATGTCGTTATAAAGGGTTTTCCAATAAGAGGTGTTATTTTGAATAGCCCGCTATTTCGGTAGCTGTCACTTTTGAAGCTGTTATTTTTTGACATTTGACAAGTAGAAACTACGCCATTACTAAAAATGGAACGATACACGCTTCAACAACGCATTGAAATTTTAAAAAATTCACTACAAAAATGGTGAAAATTTTGCAGTCACAGTTCGCAAAACTATAGCATTTTTGGGTCGTCGTGAAGCACCTTGTCGGACCGCAATACAGAAATTGGTGGAAAAATTCGAGCTGCTGGGACAAGTTAGTGCTCAAGAACAACTGAGAATATTATTCAAAATGGTAGGGAAACTGACGGGCCATAACTTCTTAAGAAACCACACATTAAAATGAAATCCCAAAAATGACAAGAAAGTACACAAGGATACATCTGACTTGTCTCTGTCACTTGAGGAACAGAACGATTGGAGGATATTATTTCAATGGCGTATAAGGACTTTCTGAAGTCCCGCTGTCTAATCTTTACAGGCTTATAAGGATGGCTGGACAAGGTGAGTAACCACAAGGAGTGAAACATGTCGGCAACAACGGCCAACCCCCCCGAAAAGTGCATCACAACGTGTCCACATGGATCTACATAAGTCGGATAGTAGGGTTCGCTCTGCTCCACCTTCTCATACACCTAACCTAAAATTGCACAAAGTTGTCGTATGGAAAACAATATGAGGTAGGTATATAGCGAAAATGGAATACGAGAGGTCTGATCTGAACACAGAACGCTTACCGACAAACCGAGCAAAAAAATTTCCGTTCCGTTCCGTCAAGAAGTCACCCTCTTCAAAGCGGGGCATTGGATGCAAATGGCGCAGAACTCAAAAAAATTCAAACAACACCAAACAGAGATAGCAAAGAGATTTATTCTGCTTCATCCTCGAATTTCTCAAATCCTTACACGAAAAAGGGAGAACATTCAAGCACCGCCGAAAGACAATCAACTAATTTGAGTCGGCCGAGTGTTTTACATATTTGTCAATATTCGTAAATACATGCGCTCAACATCTGCCCTACTGATAACCGTAAAATCAACAAATCGTAGGCATTCCTTGCTCCTTGTTCGCTGGGACATTGTTTAGAGATCAATTTGCTGGTTAATTGAAATCCGTTCAAGTAATTAGATCTTTTTTTGAAAATCCCGGCCGTCTACCTGTGCCGGAAGAACAATAAACCCTTTCCACTCTCTGTCAACTTTGCTGCTCTTCTCTTCCAAAATCCTCCCTCCACTTACTGACCCAGCCATGGATTTATTTTTGAGAAGCGATCTCCTTCCGTTGCACTGAAAGGATTCTCGCTCTAGTTATGATCTCTTTTCAATAGGAACAGGCGGTCCACTTTGTGTGCGGTGAGAAAGCAAATTGGCCTATGCTAAGATTTAAATGATCCCACAACAAAAGGGTGTAAGGATGTAATGAATCCTTTAACCGGCAGAAGGCACTCGCCAACAAGACAACGTCCTAAAACAATTACAGTCTTACAAGAGATCATAATTTTGTAAAACCACCGACAAGAGGCATTTTTTTTTTGTCATTGTTTTATTCAGCACTTAAGTGACCGCAAAATCACCTGCCTCACGTCAACCGAAGACAGTGGTCGTGTTCCGCATTCATTGAATGCAACTTAACTGTGGCAACTTGGCCCAATGAAGCGTGCGATTCCCCCCAGTTGATGAATTCGAGTCAACAGACCACAGTTGCTATAAATATCTAACTGTTTTGACTTACCCACTGACATAGTGATCTCGGTTATCACAATGAGGTACCTCAAGCTTTTGATTATCCTACTCTTCGTAGTGTCTGTTGTTAGGGCCAAGAAGGACGAGTCCAGTGAGGAGGAAGACGAGAAAAAATACGGCGAACATCATCACGAAGAAAAGGGTCACAAAGGGGAGAAGGGCCACAAGGAGAAGAAGCACTGGGAGGAGGAGGAAAAGAAACACCACGAGGAGGACGAGCACGGTCATAAGCACGAAGAAAAAGGTGGCAAGAAGAAGAAGGACTGGGACGAGAAAGACGAACATGGAGAGCACCACGAACATGGCGAGCAGAAAAAGGGCGGAAAGCATCACCTCAAGAAAGGACACAAGAAGGGCCACAAAACCTCAGAGTACCACAAGAAGGCCAACAAGGATGAGTACTACAAGGAGAAAAAATTCTACGACGACGAAGACAAAGGCGGACATCACAAGAAGTACGGCAAAGGACATGAACACCATGAGAATGAAGAGGGCGGCCATAAGAAAGGGGAACATTCGGACGCGGCTAAGAAGAAAGGCAGCAAGGGACACAAGGGACACTATAGCAAAGGACATCACGACGAAGATCACAAGGGATATAAGGAGGAACACGGCCACGACGAACACTTCGATCACCATGAGGACTATGGCAAGAAAGGTGAAAAGAAAGGTGGACATAAGAAGGGATACAAAAAAGGACATCACTAGTGTGTTCAGAGTTGTCTCACAAAATAAAATAGTTCACTTCTAGAAATTTGTTTGTTCTGTGTTTTTTAATCCCTTGTAAGACTGTAATTGTTTTACAAGGTTGTCCTCTTGGCGAGTGCCTCCTGGCCAGTAAAAGGATTCATTACATCCTTACACCCTTTTGTTGTGCGGGATCATTTAAATCGTAGCATAGGCCAATTTGCTTTCTCACCGCACACAAAACGAACCGCCCGTTGAAACAAAACGAGATTATAATTGCACTGATCACCGCAGGAGTCACATTCTTCTCCTCGGACGTAGAGTCTCTGCTTAATCCTAAAGCTGTTATTAAGATTAGCTGTCGAGGAGCTAGTTGCAGTGGCAGTTGGCTGTGGTAGGTAGGTAGGTAGGCCGTAGAGAAGATCTAATTACTTGAACGGATTTCAATTAACAACAAATTGATCTCTAAACATAGTTGTATAGGAAGTGGACTATCTGTATTTTGAATAGCAGCTTTTAAGTATTTGCAGGTAGCTCTTTGCAGGAACATTTCATGTTAAGCACGTGGGCTTGGGAATGTGAGGAAACAAAACTTCAAGATGCTGGATGTTTGTAATAGATTCGATTCTGAACTTGATATAATTCGGAAAGATACCTTCCATGGAAGATACGGAAATTTTGTAAAGAATTTTAAAGCACTTTAACTATTTAGTGTCAAATTGACTTTGACAGTTTTTAAACATAGGGGCGTACAAAACGCAACTTTACTAAGTCTGACAGCTGGCCGACTTGTTATTGTTACATCTGAGCTTGTTTTTGCTTAGATTAATCACGTAAGCGGGTTTTCAGCTGACGTATTTATATTAGTAAAAATGGAAAAGACTGTCAAAATGACAGTGGAGGGGATGAATTCTCTCTCAGAGAGGGAAACATACGCAAAAGTTAAGGAACGCTTTTGTAGTAAACTATGAATAATGACAGATATGACAGAGATACTTAATTCAATAAATTTGTATTTCATATTCTCTAATGTCTACTTACCATTTTCAATACGATAGAATGTTTGAGGTGAACATTCAATATTTATCTTACCGCCTGTTGATACCATTAGGTCTGTTCCCTAACGATAATGCATTCGAACACATTAGACAAATTTAGTCAAACTTCGTTCCTTTACGCAAAAGTTGGGCAGAAGAGAGCCACAAAAAGAGAACAAAACATTTCCCCTTTATAAAAAACCTGCAAATAATAGCCCAACAAATTTCTTTGGGCTAGTTTGTTATAACTGACTTTAGCTGTCAAATCTCTCAAAAGTCAATTTGAATTGGCAGTTTATTTCGGTTTGCTTTGTTAAGTGCTGAAATTTGTTATTAAAAATGGATAAATCCGCAAAAATAAATAAATATTAAACTAAATTCGAATGTTTTTAAACGTCTGCAAACTGTTAATTTTGTTTAAACCCACTGACGTTTATTTTTGAAAAATCTAGTCCAGGAAAACCGAGTCGACTTAAGAAGATTACGACTTTGATTGTTATTCATAATTCAATGTTTTTGAGTATTCAAATTCGCAGATGAAAAACGTAACTAAACGTGCAGCGATTTATTCAAAGGTACGGAAAGTATATCATACCAATGCCGGTGCAGGGTCATAAGTCCACAAGCCAAAAGTCCGTAATGGACATTTGACAAACCAGTGTGGGTTATAAGCCCACAAATCAGTTGTGAACTTATAACCCACTTAAATGGGCCAAAAATCCACACGAAATTCTTGTGGACTTTTGACTCATCTGTTGTGGTGTTTTGGCTCACTATCGTAGAATTTATTTAGTACCTGTGAAACAGTGTTTCTTTTCAGTCAGGCGTGTATGCCGGCAAACTTAATATAAACTCAATATTAACTGATAACGAGTGTAACAAAGCAAGTGTTTTAAGCATATTTAAGACAAATTGTAATAAAACTATTTAACAAAAACTTTGAGTTTCTTTCGGGTTTGGGGAGAAAAAAGGACTTATGGCCCACTTCATTTTTAGAATTGTGAGATTATGACCCGAAATATTGTGGACTTTTGACCGACTTGAGTGGGTTATAAGTTCACAATTGATTTGTGGACTTAAAACCCACTCAGGTGAGTCAAAACTCCATTATGGACTTTTGGCCCGTGGACTTATGACCCTGCGCCACCAATGCCACGTGGATCTTCGCCCAGTCGGTAGCATAAACAAAATTTTGGATGTTTTATTTTAGAGAAAGTAATCGGCCCTAGCGAGGTATCCGTCGGAATGGAAAAATCTCCGCAACGCATACTCTGTCGGAGCATCAAATCCAAATCGTAAACAAATTCCGCAACCAATTTCGGAACCTAGCTATCAAAAATTGAAGAAAAAAATGCACTTCATCGCACTTCAACGTAATTCGCCGATATGCGTTACAAAATGTCGGATAAATTTTCCGAATAGGTAGATGTTCCGAAGAATACCTCGAAGCAAAAATCCTCCGAATCGTATAAAATCGGAGAATTTTCCGTTCCGACGGATACCCCGCTAGGGCCGAATGTTTGGCAAAGACGAGGGTACCGATGTGTTTCCTTTTGAGACAGGGCTGGGCAGTTAAAGAGATATTAAATAATGGAAGGCTCGGTCGAAAGCCTAGGGACATTTCCAGTTTTTCCTACAGAACAATGCTTGAAAAAAAGTAAACAGTTGGCCCAACAGATCCTCATCTTATCGCTCAGTAGTCGAGCAGACTTACCGCCTGCCCCCAAAGAATGCCTCAACTGTGAGAAAAAAAGTTTGAGTTCCACTTTTAGCTCAGGCATTTTAGAACTCTGAATTAACCTCTAATCCGCAATGATTATCGTCGCTCCCCTGTTTATCCTCAAATGACTAAAATAAATAGCTAGCTTACGCATTCATTTCATTTAAACCACCAACCGGACACGTCTCGCCCCCATTAACCACCACGTAATATCATTCTAATCCCAGAAACCACACAAAACTACTAAAACACATCCGGCTGGAATTATTAAACAACTTTTGGATTAGGTGCACCTAATCGGTAAACTCGATTCGATTTGGCACACAAAAGTCCAGCAGTATAGCATTATACGAAGTGCAAACACCTTAGAGGTGTGCTATGAAATACAATATCATTTTAATTCACCTGGACACCACTCTGCCGTTGCCGTCTTCTAAGAGCCTTTCTCTGGACTATAACATACCAATCAACCCAGATATGCAAAGAGTGTACCTCTATATGGGGCATAGGAACAAAGGTGTCCTCGTAATTAAGACAAACGTACAGTCTATGATTAATTACCTAGAAGGAAGGAACCGGCCAACAGGAGCGAAACATGAGAAGCATTCGCCTCGATGCGGATGTATGTATTCAAAAGGACCTTTATTGAATATTTGCACAAAGAGTGGGCGGTCTGTACCTTTTGTGGGTGAATAAGCAACTCTTTGTGCAAGAAGCGCACACATCACTCAAATTAATTCGTTTCCCTTAATTAAATTTAAAACAAAACGAAAAAAAGAAATAATAATTCGGCCCATTATGCATTTAACCAACGGCTGCAAGTGGCCTGTGTGAGTCCTTCGGTTAAATGAAATTTCAAATGAATACCAAATGAGTGGTAAAATTGGTGAAAATTATTGATATTTTATTAAACAGTTTGTGCCTGGCCGCTTTCACTCCGGCCAACTGTGAAATGCGCCCATTAATGCCAACGAAAAGTGAATAACAAATGGGCGACGCGTTCATGGGTGCAAATGCGGGCAATATATGAAACGGCAAACGTCAAAACAGAAAAAAAAATGCAATTTAATTGAGTTCAAAAAGACAGACTGAGCTTATTGAATACTTGTGCGAATGTAGGAACGCAAATAATCCCTATCTGTCACTGACACTGACATCCATAGAAAGCTGTTTGGTTGTTTTTAAGCTCAGACACATTAGAGCTCTGAATTTGCGTTTCTTTTTTAGTTCAGAGTATGATCGAAGTGAGCTGTGTGCACTGTAAGCACAGAACAATTTGACTGAGCAGTTTGAGTAGTAATGAGGACGTTCGGGTACCCAGTGACAGCTGACAGCTGACCGACTAGATGTGTTTGAGTTTTTATTGGCCCAGATTGGTCACGTGATTAGTTTTTGCAGTTGACGTTTATGGAGGGGTTGCCGACAAATCTAGTCAAGCAAACCCTGCCTGCATACTCAGTTGACATTTTAGTGTCAAAATTCAAAAATAAACCACACGTTTACAACAACAACTAAACTTACTTAGTTCACGCGTACGTTTAACTAGTCTAGACAAATCTAGTTGACGTTTTACACAAACTAGGAATCCGAACGTCCCCAATTTGAATATTTTGACAGCTTACATTATAGGTCTGTTCCTTTACTTTTGTAGTAAGAATGGAAAAGACTGTCAAAATGGCAGTGGTGGGGATAAATTCTCTCACAGAGAGAGTCACTAACGAAAAAGTTAGGGAACGCTTTTGTAGTAAACTATGATTAATGACAGATATGACAGATACTTAATTCAATAAATTTTTATTTCATATTCTCTAATGTCTACTTACCATTTTCAATACGATGGAATGTTCGAGGTGAACATTCAATATTTATTTTGCCGCCTGTTAATACCATTTTAATGCAAAAAAAAATCAAAACAAATGCAATCGAATGTCAAATAGGACAAGAAATTTCAAATCAGCTGTGACTGACAGCTTTTCCACTTCGTACGCCAAGAAATTTGTTGAGTAAAAATTCGTAAGATTCTCAGTGGAGGGGTAATATTTTGCTCTCTCGATGACGCTCTCTTTTACGAATTTTTCGAGTTAGGGAACGGCATTTGAGTAAAATTCGTAAGAATTAGTAAAAATTCGTAAGATTCAAAAGTAAAGGAACAGACCTTATGATTGTTCATCAAGAATGCGATTGCTGGTAAAGAAAAAGAAAGCAGATTACAAAACGAGGTAATTGGTATACAACTAGTTAATATCTACAGTTGTCATTTTTTATATGACAGCTAGTGCTCAAATGAGTCGGAATGTTCGAGAATCTATAGTTTAGTAAGTAATGGTAATGAAAGCTGGCTGAATTGATGTGTTTCAGCTTTATTGCTATCAATTGGTCACATGAACAGTTTTTTTTTCAGTTGACGTTTATGGTCGGGTGACCGGCGAATCAAGAATTTCGTGACAAAGTTCTAAGGTGACATTTCGTATATTATGTAGCTGACGTACGAAAAGTGACGTTATCGATCAATCTTTTTTTTCGTTCAGGGTAGGTACATCTACTGCAGACCTAGTCGACTTAAGAGAGCTGAATTTTTGAATTTTGAAACAAGGTTTCAATGTCAGTACAACAAGTGCTGTGCTTTCTTAATCAAGAATGCGTTGGTTGATCTCCATTAGTCTGGTTTTTAAATAAAGTGTGAAGCTAGGGGTACCTCAGGGTTCTATTTCATCACCTATACTGTTATTACTACATTTTTGTTAAATAGATTTTTTGTCTGTCTGTTTGTCTGTTTACTACAAATTTTGCTATCGATTTTAAATTGACCTCAAAAGCAGCTAAGCAAAAGTAAAATTATTCACTTGTTAAACGCAAAGTTTTACGTTAATAGTTAGTACTGCATTAGTTGCAATTACTGCGATGATCAAGAAGATAGAGCTACCCAATGCAAGGGCCCCCAAAAAAGGAGAAAATCACCTAAATGGCGTAAAACGGACGGGCAAAAGTCACGAAACAAATGGCCCAATATTGGGCTCCAGATCGCAATCTGTTTTTCACTATACCTACTAAGGACATTAATAGGCTACATTCAGTGTTCCTTTAAAAAACATTTTCCAGACAAAAGGGCAATGAATTTTTTTTTTATAAGTCAAAATGGAATTGAAAATTTTGCTTTTATTTATCAAACGCGTCTGACCATCCGAGCGTCATCGGTCGTAGTGATTCACTTGGTTACAAGCATGAAATTCAAATCGAAGGCATACTCAATGGACATGTCTAGTCTTGTACATCTATCCGATACAAAAGTCGAATATTAATTCAATTTCCAATGTCCTCTAACAGAGCACCCCCAACTTGCCGCCACCATCACTCGTTTGATGCTTTCAAAGAGTGTCATTTCGAATCCTTTCGGAATCCCATATCATCAAATGGCTGCACTCATATGGTACCAAGGGCCCTTCCGTCCATGTATATTTACAGAAATTTCATGCTTTGCTGCAAGAGTTCGGTCTTCTTCTTTGCAAGGACATGTTCTCTTCCTCTATATACACTGCTGCTGCTGCATCATCATTCTTTTGTGTTCCGTTGATTGAATATTAACACAAAAACGCTCAGCCCCGACAATATTGTCGATCTTCCTTTGCCCTATAATATGTATATTGATGACACACCTTTTGCCATCGTCTTCATCATCGGCATCAGGATGACAACGGCTACGGTGTGGTAGCTACCTATAGTGAACATCATTTGTTTATTGTTTGGTAAATAGATTCAAACGACTGTGAGGACAAACTTTGAGGAGATATAGCCGAACGAAAAATGCCGATATTTTTGGAAAGAACCAAGTATCAGACGACGAAGAGAAAAAAATCAGGGTCCTTCCTTCTCCTTTCCAATTTGCTGTTGCTCGATGAGTTCACAATTCCAAATTCAGATGGGAAAGGCATTGTGAAAGACCGTAAGACAACAGAGACGGAATAGGGAAAAAGAGAGCAAACACAAGCAGCAACATTTTTGGAAGAAGAATTGACATGTTATGGTTTCGAGTTACCTATCTATATGTCCTGCGAGAGGAAAGTTGGAGAGTGATTTCCTCTAATGTCAGTATGGCCGACGTGCATATTAATATGTTATTTGTCGACCCTAATAGCCCGTGTAAAAATGTTTAAATAATTATTTTTGGCTTTGCGGTGGTAGTGGTGGTGTTTTCCTATTTGGGCGAATCAATTAAGATGCAACATTTTCAAAACTATATGGTTGACATGTAGACAGACGTTAAATGAGGCGTGGAGATAGACACTCAGATATGGTTTTTGAGATTTCCTTCTTATTTGCGCTGCAATTTGGGTAAATTAGGACGAATCTTAATAATTTATGGATAGCATTTATTTAACGGTCGATTTTGGAGTGGACATGTTGGGTATCTAATGGATCATTTGATGGTATACAGTCGAGGGAAGCCTGTGGGTAGTGATTTTTGTTTTATGGGATGAAGGATGTACGAGTGGTAGCTGTCGAACAGCAGATTTTGGGAACGAGAAAAAATGCAGCTTTCTCTATAAAACATATTTTACATAAGCAATGATTCCGAGGAAATATGGTCATTATTTGTCAGTATATAGGTTGAGTATATAGAAAGACCAGGATTCAGCGAAAATACAGAGAGGTTTGTGTTTCTTTGAGAAATGAATAGGATTAGACAATAAACGAACGTTTGGCGGTCTTTACGATACCTCGAACCAAATGTTGCCGAGCTTTTAGATTTATTTTAAGCCTCTACGTTGGAATAAGTAACGTAGATAAGTTATTTACTGATACAGTGTTTCAGCTCTTCTCTATATTTAAATTTATAAACGTATTGTTTATGTCTGTTGCTACTAAACAACATGTCCGATTTATTAAGTCTTAAGTCTTTATGCAAGCTTCAAAATCTTTCTTCCATCCGCAAATACGAAAAACTGAAAAACAACGATGTGAGCAGCCATTTTTGATACAGATCCTTACTTCGGCGAAGAAATTCAGGCAAATAATGAGAAAAAGTGGAATAAAAATGTTTCTCGCTAAAACTATAAAGCAGATCCTTGCAATTTCTGCATAAACTGTTTGTCTTAATAAATATCTCGGATGGGGCTACGTAGCCTTAGATCAGGATGATTTAGTTGATTGAATAGCTGAATTTTTGCAGCCAATTCTCGGTATATATTTCTCCCTAACTACTCTTAATGTATATAACAAGAATTCAAAAACGGTATTGGGACCTACTGTGGAAACTCGATTAGAAAACGACCTAAAAAATGCACATATTATGAATAAAAACCAGGCTTGAACTTGCTGAAATTTCGCGCCAAGAAAGTGTGAATATTTGAGACAGTTAAAGCGCACAGTATGTGACAAAAAAGCAGCTGAAAAAGTGATACAAACTGGGCTAGAAATGCCTCAAAATTAATACTATAAAATAATGAAATGAAATGAGACAAAAATTCATAAAAGAGCAATAGCAAAGATGTCTTAAAAAACTATACTATTCTAGCTTAATAGAGACAACAAAAAGGTACTGAAGATGCGATAAGGAACCGACTTATAATCTGTAAAAACAGCTACTTAAACTAGCCTTATAAGAAACTGTTTTGGAATTTAAATTTTGAAAATAATAGCACGCCCGATGACCCCCATGTTCCGCCTTTATGTCACGAGTAAGTTCTCAAAACATACCTCTTTTCCTAACATCAAAGAATTGGTGTCGCGTGTGCCACTTTTGTTGTCGTGTTTTTTATCCCACTTTTTCTACATATCTAATTTGAAACAGGTAGACTGTTATTCAGGTAAACATTTATGGAGCCATAGAGGTCACCATTTATAAAAAGTGTTTTTCATATCACCGTTAGACGTTCCTCAGTTGTTAATGAGTTTGTTACATTTATTTTAATTCAGTATTTTTTAATGCGATTTGATGTTTTTGTGGAATTTAAAAATAGTTTCTCATCGTCAAGCTGATTTTTTCACTGTCGATTTGTTTTTAAATAATTTTCTGGCCACATATATATTTTTGTCGCGGTTTTTGTCGTCCATTTTTATTATTTAAGAACCAAGTGAATCATTGTCCTCGGGGATTTTTTAATAAATGTGGGGTTTGTTAGAAGCCGCTACTGTAGCTCTGCAACACCGACGAATTAAGAAAGATGCTCAAGCTCAAGTACTAAAAATCAAAAGCCAACAGCTTGAGCTTAATGATTTTTTTCCGAGACCAGATCATCTGCTATTCTCGCACGACGAAGACGCCTTTACCAGAACCAAACTATTCTCTATTTTCGACTGTTATTACACTAAAATTAAATTATCTTGAAATAAATCGAATAAACCTTATGAATTATATTAAATTTGAGATTCGAAAGTGGTTTTATTTTGACTAAATCCTACATAAATTTAATGGTCATATAGTTAAGCCCTTACTTAGTTGTAATAAATTTTTAATATGTGCTTAAACTATTATTGGTTAAGAAATATCTGCGAACTGCAAACCTATTCAGCGAAGGAAGGGCACGACACATCATTATTTTAAAATATCCGCCTATCCATTAGGATATAACATTTTGTGTAAATGTTAGAAGAACTTCGGATACATAATCTTTTAAGATTGTTAGTCCTTGAATATTGTATAAGAAGAGCTTAGAGGCCATATCAGTAAAAAAAAAACAGTCCAATGATCAACGCTGATATGAGGAAATCACTCATTTATACAAATCCCGTAGGTATTTCGCACAATCGTATACAATGCCTTCTAAAATTGTAATTAAAAAAACCATTCTCTTCATTTTCGTTTAGGATTTATTATTCTTTGATTTGTTTTATCTATATTTATTTAAATACACAGTATTTCATATAAAATAATTTAAGTAACCAAAATTAAATTAAATATAACAGAAAAGAAAAATACTCTTTGATATTAAAACTATTTTGAATTACATTACTACATTTTTATAATTACAATTTGCTATCGGTCCAGCATACGGTTGTTTTACTTATTTACACATTAAACGTTAAAAAGATTACAAAATTTACATCACATTTAAAATTATAATTTACTTTTCTATACATAAAGAGATTTTCGAATTATTTTTTACATCTGAATTGCATATAATCTTTAAAACTCATTTCATTCCTTACGAATTGCATTTTGATTAAATCGAAATGTTCTGAGACTTTTTACAAAAACTCTATTTACACTTTAAAGCAACTGCTTCGGAGAACCGATCCGTCTAGTACAATTTGTGTGATCCAAATCGGTGGATGGTTTCTGTTGCCTGTCATGTCTTCATTTATCTTATGCCACTTCAAGATCTGATGATTCATCAGCGTCGCTGAAATTTGGATCGGATTTGATTTGTATTTGAGCGGCATATTCATCGGGTGAACACTTCAACGACCCACATTGCTCCTCCTGGAGCTTACGCAGACGCTCTTGTTCCTCGCGTTTCTGTTTTCGCCATTTTGCTCGACGATTCTTAAACCAAACCTGTAATCAGAAAGAAAATAACTTGTCAAGTGCTATTCTAGTACAAAGTGTAAAATACAAAATCATAATTGAACTACTACAAATTGAGTTGACAAGTTTTAAGAAAATTCAAACTCAATTTTATTTTATTTAAGATGGAAACAATATTCAAAGAAAAATATCGCCTCGCATGTATGGCTTCGGAAACACTTTCATCGGTTTTTGAAATTAAATTTCCTTAACGAGCATTTCCACTTATTTCCACATCTCGACTGAATAAGTTCCTTTCCACTTCTTTTCATCCTCCGTCTTTTGGTGTGTACTTTTATTTCGACTCGACAGCGATGATAGGCTTCCTTTATCCTGTTTATATACTAGGATCTATTATATCCTCGAGGAGGGTGGAAAGTGATATTAAGAAAAGCAGAGCGAAGAAATAAAAAAAACTACCCACTTCTTCAAGGACTAATTAGGCGGTTTATTATAATTGTAATTAATTTTCACTTCAGTGTGAAGATTGGGTGGGGAGGGGAATTGTTTCAGTTCGTGTTTGTTGTTTTTTGTTCTCTCCTTGTTCTTTGTTGGATTCTTTTCGAGTTTTGTTTTCTTTTTTTTCTCAGAAATTGAGAAGAGGGGTGATGTTTCATTAACTCCGTTTACACTGACAGAAAGGGTTGAAATTTATTTATTTCTTGTTTCTGCTTTTCCATATACATACAACCAATTAAAAACATATTAATTAATCAAATTATTGCCTTAGCTCCATTTAACATTTAAACCGAACCCCTTTCCGCTTGGAGACGGCTCCAAACTTGCCAACTTTTATCTCGAATAAGAACACAAACAGTTTGTGGGAGGGAGCAATAGCCATCGAGAGATAGCTCACGCAAGAAAGGGTTAGAAATAGTAAATAAGTTCATTGTTCATTCGTTCTATTTCAGCCCTCGTGCTATTGTTTCAGAGGGGAGTGTAAACAATTTTGAAACAATATTCAAACTTTGTTATTCTATAATTTAAAGAAAACAATAAAAATTCGCAGTCGGAGTTCTGACACAGAGGTGGTGGTGGTTTGTTTTGCAAGTATTATTTTCCTAAGAAGGGTAGCACTGCTGTAAAACAAAATGCCGTAGAACTATGTTTTGTTGTGCATCAATGAATATTGCAGGAAGTATTTTTATTGAATAAATTGTGTTGTGCGCAGTGTTACATTTTACGAGGAATACCT
This sequence comes from Cheilosia pagana, assembly GCA_936431705.1. Lineage (NCBI taxonomy): Eukaryota > Metazoa > Arthropoda > Insecta > Diptera > Syrphidae > Cheilosia > Cheilosia pagana. Next base: position 49,070,477 of record OW386170.1, on the reverse strand, counting down.
TGCATATTTATTTATCAATCAGTTTCAATTTTAAACGCAATTTCAAGCACTGTATAGGAAAATCGATGTTAGATATGGATTTGAGGGGGTGAAATGCATGCAGCCCCCGACCAGACTCAGTTAACCTTTTGAGAGTCCATATTTTACCAACGCGCTTTGGCGTATTTATACAAGGTTCGTGTTGCAACCAACCACTATTGTTGACATTTACCTAGCTACCAGAGTGTATAATACACATCTTGTTAAAAATGTAAAAATGTTGTTTAAATGGGAGCAACTAGATTTATTTGATTTGAATTTAAAGCTCAGTTAGTATTTAAAAGCGAAGTAAAATTCGTGTTGATAAATTCGCTTTGTTCAGTCATTAAGGGGAAATATGTTTCACAATAGGTCTGTTCCTTTACTTTTAAATCTTATGAATTTTTATGAAGTTTTACGAATTTTTACGAATTCTTACGCATTTTACTCAATTCCTTAATTCGTTTCTCAACTCGAAAAATTCATAAAAGAGAGCGGCTTCAAGAGAGCAAGATATTTCCCCTCTTACTAGTTTTTACTCAACAAATTTCTTTGCTTAAGAATTGAAACAACTGTCAGTCGCCTGAAAATTGACAGCTGATTTGAAATTGTTGTTCTATTTGTCGTTTGGCTATCGTTGAACTATCTGTCATTTTTCACAGGTTACTACAAAAGCGTTCCTTAACTTTTGCGTAAGTTTCCATCTCTGAGAGAGAATTCATCCCCTCCACTGTCATTTTGACAGTCTTTTCAATTTTTACTACAAAAGTAAAGAAGCAGACCTAATGTTTTGACATAACTTTAGGCTGTTTTTATTGGCCCGTCGTTCGGGGCACGGCTACATAACGAAATGTCAAAGTTCAATCGCGTCAAATAGAGGTATGTAGCTCTAACACTTGCGAAAGGGTTTAGGGTCCAGTATTTCATTTTCAGGCACGATCCTGTACGTTTTAAGGCCGAAATTGTTTCTTAAAACACTGTTTTTAATGTGTCCCGAAGCCAGACAGCAACAGTCAGCATCACTTTAAGTTGTAAACATTATTGTCATTTTCACTACTACGGCTGTCAGCAATAACGCTGTCACTCTTTTTTCAAGCACTCATTTTTGTCGCATGAAATAATCCATAAGTTTTATTTTTGATTGCATGATCAACGCTCACAAATAAATAAATCGGACCCCAACTGACACCACTTTCTTTCACAGAAATATGTAACGTGTGTTTTGGTCGGCCATGTTGTTTAAGTAATGCCAACTCTATAGGAAAAATGTGTCAAAATTATTTTCTTTTTAAAGAAAGTAGGGTGCTTGGATACATTTATAATGCAAATAAACAAATGAGAAAATGCTTAAGAGCTCCCTCCTACTGAACTTCTGTTTCCAACATAAAGGCTTATACAGTCTGTAAGTATTGAAAAATATTGACAGTTCTGGTGACAGTTGCGACAACAAAATGCGCTTACGGACTGTTCTTCTTCTGTCTGATGTAAAAGTGATTGCGAAGCAGCCATTTTCGAAAAAACATTCCCCCATTTCAGTTAATCGGGCGATATTAATTAAAAACCTAACCACTGAACCATAGCAAATGTCAGTCCGGCATTTTATTGCCAATTTCAACCAATCACCGTACCGCATACAACGTAAAACCTTAACAACAAATCGAAAGTGACAAGTTCACCGGATTGGATACATCAAAAACGGAGCGCACAAATTCTCGAAAAGATGAAATTAATCTACAAACAAAAAAATTGCACATTGACAATCCTACATCAAAGGTTGTCCTGGCAGCAGGTATAACGAAGGGTGATTGCGTGACACTTCTGGTTGGCTGAATTGAATTTACAATGCCAGAATGTATTTACATCTCGACTCATAATGAACATTCAGACACAATTTATTGGCAAAGCGCTGTTACAACTCAATTCATCAAAGAACTCACAATCCCACCCAGGCACTCCTGCAAAGCGAATCAATTTAATGAGATAAAGTTTCATTTTTCTGTCAAATAATTAGTCAAGCGAGTGTTTCCGACTTTTTGAATTTTAAATTTCCGCAAATTGTGTAGCGTATTTCGAAAATCGATTATGAATCCTATATTCCTTTGCATTTTATTTTCTATGTATTTATTCAGTTCCATTATCCGTGAAGGATGGCAAACGCAAAAAAAAAGTCTTCTCAAATTCTTTGCGGTAACTTTTACGATTTCAATTTGGTTGTTATTCTTAGAAAGCTTTTTCGAGATATTTTCTCTGGGAATAAGGATAGGAAAAGTCGTATAAAGGATTTCCATTGTGCGCTTAATATTAATATTATCAGTTTTTCAGATTTCTTTTTCGTGGTTGCTTTTTGGGTAGTTGTTATTGTAGCTATACTTTTGGAGTGGTGAAGGAGTTTTGTCTGCAATCTGCGTTACCCTTAACATCTGCACAATTTTCCAATGTGGGTGGGTACGCGTACATTTCATTGGTTTCGATTCGTTTGTTTACAGAAATAATAATCCCAAAAGTGATTCAGAAGATTGAATTATGAATTATATCATTATTTAAATTGAGGATAGGTAAATGACAGGCTCATGTCGATGTGTGGTGGGTGATTTCTTGCTTTGGCACGTGCGTTTGCTTAAAGCGATCTGGATTTAAAGGAGTGTTAGAGTTTTGACTTTTAGCTGTATGGTATGAAATTTTTAGCAAGAAAGTGATTTTAATTTTTTTTAGAGAGCATAAACAGGGATGTTATTTACTAGCGGCTGATGTTATCTGCACTAGAAATATTCTTTTCACACTTTTGTGTTCGTCCTTCTTATCTGCGAAGAAGTCACCTTTACGGAAAAATTTACTGAAATCAATCAGTCAATTTGTGTTACCTTTTTTCAGTTTTATCAGTGGCTACAAGTCAGAAAGATGTTTAGCTCAGAGATTTAAGAGAATAATTACTCGTTACTCGTTAGTCTGAGAGTTCTTTCAATTTTCTATCATTTTCGTTAAGTTCGCTAGCTAGCGCTTTTGCAATCGACTGAAATCCATTTGACATGCATGTAGGTATCGACTTTAAATATATTCCTGCCTTAGGAAGAGTACGGACTATGTATTAAATTGATACAATTGAGATACTGGCCCACGTACCATTAAATTTTCAGCGCAATGTCATTAACTCCTAGTATAACTCCACTGAATCGGTTTTTTAAATGTTATGAATGTCACAAATATTCCGATTAGCAATAAAACAAAGTGAACGCGTTCTAATTCAGTCAAATTCTATTACCGGGTCTTAAAAATTGAAGATTCTCATTCAATATTGTGATTCTTTGTAACAACTTTCAAATCGCTATTAAATCACGCAAACGTCATTTTTGATGTGATTATTTCAATCGGTTCGGTTTGACAACAAAAAACATACAAAAGGATACGTTAACAAATTAATTTCTTTCATGACAGCTGACAGCTGACTGACTTAATGTATCTCAGTTTTGATTGCCCTAGATCGGTCACATGGGCAGCTGTTTCAGTTGACGTTTATGGAGGAATGGCCGACGAATGCAGTCAAGAAATTCGTGGCTGAGTACTAAGTTGACAATTTGCAAAAGAGACGTTCCCGACCAATCTAGTTTTTGCGTTCAGGCTACATCTGGCCAGAATAATCTAGTCGACTTAAAACAAATAAGTTTTAAAATGTTCCCATTGATTTTGTGTTTCCTTTGCTGACACATTAGTATATGTCACTGTTACAGACACAATTTATGTCAAAATTGTTTTTTTGCAGTTGAAAATGTTGTTGTTTATCAAATACATTTATCATTATATTAATACGTAAACATCAAAAGTTTCCGTACACTTTTAAAGTATTTATCATGAAATGAGGAGAATGAAACTTAAATCATTCGAAAGGTAATGTGCCATAGATGTGCACAAACAAAAAATCGTAGGTATATGTCGCCATTAAGAATGGTAAAATGAACTTAAGAATTCCACAAACAAAATGCTTAGCAGTTAATCGAAAACATTTTGTTGCCATTCAATTTGTCGCCGTCATGTTTCCATAGTAACGAATTTAATCATCTTAGATTAGAACCTGTTGGAGAGTCTCATTAACCCATAAAGGTATGCAATTTAACTACCCCTAAAAGTAAGCAATCATTATCGACATTTTTCTGAGGTTTCTTTACCAAATTTGAATGCCAGACCTACGGCGAGTAATCGACTTCTCGACTGTGAGTAAGTTCAGTTTAACTTTGCAGACATTTAGATGAAAAAAAATACTTTTTAATTTTAATTTAAGTCAAAACACATTTATTACTCTAGAGTTCCTATCCTACTAGGTATACCCTTCTTGCATCGCACATAACCCCATTTCTTAAACCCTATAAGCAGGTGTTTATGCGATGACTGATAGCCCCTGAAGGTATCACATGAGCTCGTCACTTTAACGTTTCACCCCTAGTAAGAGGGTTACTTCTCTGCTTATACTGAAAACACCTCCCACTCACACTCACCACTCGTAATATGCAAAACCATTATCCAGAATATTAATCAAAAGGATTAAACTAAAGCGCTGGTAAAAAATCGATAAATCTAATGTAAACAGATTTTCCGCTGAACGACGGACATTTTAATCCACCTCACTGGGCGAGGTAATTAAAATTAGCGACCAAAGTTTTAATTATATATATGTAGTACACACCGCAAGCTTTATATAGTTTCATCTCATTAACGTTAGTTCAGCATTTTGTTGACAAAAAAAAAATCATAATCGCAACGCTCGGTATAAATTTTTGATGAATTTTTGCAAAATGCTCGCTCTAATCCAATAAGTTCACCCGACCACCCAACCCTGTGCTGAAAAGGGAATTTTATTAAAATAAACATCGAATATAAATCGAGAATAGCATCAGTGGTTGAGCCGCTCCAACGGGCATAGCCTTAGAGGGAATTTTAATCCAATCGACTGCTTAACGGATCGATTTTTTTCCCGCCGTTTTCAGGACCGCTGAATGTAAAACCCTGACAGCTCTGCGTGCAAAAACACGGAGGAAAAAAAGCGCTTAAATTGCGGATTCGCCCTCTCGGTGTAATCAATTTCGAAAATGGATTTGTAACACCGCTGCTATAGGACGAGTATATGTAGACCTTTAACCAACCGATGAAATCCATTTAACAAATAACCCAACAGCGGTTGGTTTTTAATTAACCCATGCAAGTCGACATGGATAGAGGTATAGGCGTACAGGGCGAACTGGGTTTCGGTTACGGGATTCCCCGAAGCGACCCGAGGCATTTTAAAACCAAAGAACAGCAAACAATGGAGACTGCAAAATCCGCCCCACAAACACACTCAACCAGTGTAGCCGAACTACCCGCTTCGCCGTCGCCGTTTGCATATGAATTATGGAAAAGCTATAGAATTTTTAAACCACACACACACTCGGATGTATTCTGTGATCGTCACTCATGTAATACGTCATCAAAATTGCATAACCTCAAAATGGATTAAACTTTTTCCAGCCTATCTGGTCTCCTGCACCGTCCTGACTGATGGTTGGGGGTTAAGTCTGCACTCTATATGTGCCTCGACCTCCTCCATATGGACCATGGCATATTTCCACGGCGAGGTTTTGTGTTTTGACTGCGCCGGAAAATGTTAAGCAAACACTGACCGTAGTCTCGGATGGATCGAAGTCTCTCTTTCTCTCTCTCTCTGAAGTGTAAGTTGGTTTTGTGCTGCAGCCGCCGTTGTTTTATATACGAGTATAATCTTCAATATCCCTTGGAAAGAATGGTGGTGATTGGTGAACGGTGCCGGCAATGTGGCGGTAAAACATACAGCAACACACTCACTGACCGACCGACCGACGGTGATGCGTTGCGATCCCTTGTGGTCATCAAAGTGTGATTTGTGGACATTCACCGAAGCGAAAGTATGGCAGTGGCCGCCAACTTGGCAAGTCTCTAATTAGATTTTGGTTCCAAGGGCGAATTTTCCATGGCATGGCGATTTTTTAAATGTGCTGCATGTTGAGGTTATACCTACACGCAAAGGATGTTTTTCGACTGTAAGGTGATTGGGCGATTTGAAATTGAATCAAAGATTTCGAAACACGCGCTGACTTGACAGTGTGTGGTTCGTTGGCTTGAGATTGCAGTTGGAGGGTGAATGCAAATTAATTTGATTACCTCTTGTGTGCCTAAGGGCGAAGGAAGTGGTGTGGCAATTCCGTAAGCATCAGGAATAATTGTCAAGTCAAGTTGGAGTTGCTATATTTCGGTTAGATCTATGCTGATTTCGTAGTTCACTTTTGAGCATGAATTCACTTGTCAACTGAACTGAACTTTGGGAACTTTCAATCCAAATATGGGCTGGAAATGCGCCGTTCTCTTTGGCGGTGTACGGTCTAAATTTTTTCTTATTAGGTATGCTTAAAATAGCAACATATTCTTTAAAATTTGCAGCGATTAACCAAAAGACAGATCCATTCAACTTGAATAATCTCTCCAACCATCAAACGGACCGATACCTTCCACTTGCACTTTACCGTCAATCTCACCTATTATTATTCACTTGTGTGTGAAATGTTTTGTTGTCAAACTGAATGTTTTCCTTGGAAATAAAGGACTAGGGACAAATCCACTCCAGTTAATTTTTCCAGCTGCATTAGCAGAAATAAAGAAATCAAAATATCACATCCCACCCACCGCAGGACCACATTCACTCAGCGCTAAAATTGTAGAGTAAATACACTTCAAAATACCGCCTAGGGGACACTTTCCGCAAAATGTTTAGAGCGCTTTATAGATAAGTTTATTCGCCTCATCGCAACAACAGGACGATGTATACGAATGTCTAACGGCAGAAAAAGACGAACGAAATGAAAAAGGAAAGAAAAATATTAAAAATAATAAAAGTCCTCACAACCAGGGGTGTAACTCCGTCAAATAAGAGGCAGTCATAATTTTCGACACAAACAACTCTGTTTTTGTGGGGTGGAAATTCTGAAAATCGCCCAAGGCGTTGTTGTTTCGATGGGTTTTTTTTTTTCCAGTGTTCGCTTTTTAAATAATTACTCAAGCTTTCAGAGAAAATCTTCTGATTCCACCTCATTGCCGTTTAATTTTGTTAATTCACCGAAAATAAACACCTCGCAGGGTTCAGCGCATACACACGTACACGCACGCACACAATAAATGATGTTTTCAGTGTTTCAACCGGAGAGAAATGAATTTGGTCTCCTGATTTAATTAAACAGACGACGGTACATGGTTAAATATTTGACTAATTGTAATTGAATGAGTTAATTTAACTTTCTTTTGTTAATGGATTTGTGTTCACAAATTCATGGGACATCTGGTTCATCCACCTACCTGGCGGTTGCACAGACAAAATGTCAAAAAAAGGCTATGCCAGGTAATCCTTTTTTCCTACTCATGTTTACATGGGTGATCTCTGATCTTGGCAGAAAAAAAATGGCCACAAAATCGATGAAGGACACTTTTGTTGTTAGCGGCTTTTTGTAGGTGTTCCTCATTGCTCAATTTCTGTTGTGCTCAACAATCAAAACAAAGGATAGAAAAAACATGTCATCCTTTGTTGGCGAACTAAGGTTTGTGGCCCTGTTTGCTATTTTGTCAGTATCCAACACGCTCTTGGTAATACAAAGAGCACGTATGTTTGCAAGGATCAATTTGTCGACACCTTTAATCCGTTCTTTATGTTGTTAGCCTTTCTTCGGCCGCACATATAGCAGCTGATGGGGGGTGTCCTTTGTTTTGCAAACACTGACAGGAATTGCTCTTTTATGAGAAAATAATTGGTCTTTTGGCAAGAGGTCACCAAAATGTTGCCTATTATGTTGTGTAGATAAAAGAGGTTGAAAATGTTGAATGTTGAAGCTGCCATTTTTTAATACAAAGCATGCATTTTAAAAAAGGGTGTTTAAGTAAGCAAATACATAAAATGAAAATTTTTATTCTGAGTGTATACAGCTATTAATAAATGATTTAAACTATAGCAGCTGTCAAAAATTATGTATACTCATCAATATTCAGCTAAAATGTTGCTTTTTTCCGACTTTGAACAAAATTTAAAATTTGAATTAAAAACAACCGCCACACTTTTCTAAAATAGCAAAGACATTAATATCCAATTGTTTAGTGAAGAAATCGAAAAATGTCAGGCGTTTACTTCACTGCTAACAGGTCCATAACAGGAAATCAAATCAAATAGTTTCGCAATACGTACGTACGTTCTCGCAATCATTCGTTTTGCGTTATTTATGGGAATCGCAATTTTAAACCGAGTCCGAACAGCTTAATGCGAAGCTCTTTCAGGACAGTTATAGTCCCGGCTGGTTGTCAAACGTTCGCGAGAGGTGGCGCAGTAGAAAAAACCTTAGGCTGTAATTAGTGCTTTTCCGCGAATCGAACCTAGGAACTATCGCTCAGTATTCCATTACATTAACCGCGCCCATAATTGGACACAAACTTCAAAAAGGGGAAGCTATTTAAATTCTAAATATTTATGTATTTATGACAGCTAGCATAAAATACACACCCGCACATTTTAACATCGCTCATCCGAAAGTCTGTGTTTAATTCTTACTCCCATAAATATTCACATTTTAATTTTAATAACTTTGAAATTTGACGTAACGTCAACCACTTTAAGTAAGGGATTCTCAGATGTACTTGTCAGCAGGGCCGGCCCGACCATATGTGCAAGATGTGCAAATGCAAATGCACAGGGCGTCGAATTCCGGGGGCGCATTGCTAGGAAAGAAAAATTATTTTAACCTTGCGTGAACAATACTACCATTTGCATTTTAAACAAAATGCTTGTTCAAATAAGCCCAAAATAACAAACACGCAAAGTCTATTGTGAAAAAGGAAAGTGGCGACCTGCGAGGAATGAACGCGTGGATTTCTGTATTCTGTGCCTTTGACTTATGGCATTTCTCACTGTCACTATTTGGTGCAGATTGAAAAAGGACGCTTTCTGAAAATTTTGCACAGGGCGCTTGTCAGCGAACGTTGATCTTCCTCCGGGGAACTAAAGCGAACAAAAAGTGAATCGCGTGCATAGTATCTACCTATTAATAAACAATGTTGAAACACAAGAGGTCTGTTCCCTTACTTTTTTGGTCAATTTCGGCAAAATGTCAGCTATCAAGGAGTGGGGATATATTCTCTCAGAAAGAGATAATATAAATGAAAAGTACAGGAACGTTTGTTAAAAAGATGTGCGAGAAAAAATGTCAGTTTAAAAAATTAAGAGTTTGCATACATTGGCCGCGTTCCTCTGCCCGCTGGACATCTAGCACAAAATATTCCAAATATAGGAACGCTCGCTCAGCGGCAGCGGCAAATTTTGCATACGTTTGAACGATTTTCTTTTGTTTGGTCGTTTTTCTATCTCCCTTTCAATGCAGCGGGTAGTTTTGCGCCAGATTGAGAAATTTCCCTTAAAGGGATATTTCACAAAAAGTGCTAGACATATAGCGCCAATGAAGAAATGTCAATTTTTTTTATATGAAGTTTGACATGCCGCTAGTCATCTAGCGGGCAGTGGAATGCGGCCATTGGAAGACACTCGGATACAGTTTAATATTTATTTTTCTTGCCGATTTATCAATTTTTAATTACAAATTTCAGCACTCAAGAAACGAAACCGAAATGAACAACAAATATGAACAACCAATTCAAATTGACTTTTGAGAGATTTGACAGCTAAAGCCAGTTATAAAAAACTAGCCCAAAGAAATTTATTGGGCTATCAGGTCTGTTCCTTTATTTTTGTAGTAAAAATGGAAAAAACTGTCAAAATGACAGTGGAGGGGATGAATTCTCTCTCAGAGAGGGAAACTTACGCAAAAGTTAAGAAACCCTTTTGTTGTAACCTGTGAAAAATGACAGATAGTTGACCCACCCAAATGTCAAATAGAACAAAAAATTTTCAGGCGACTGACAGTTGTCTCAATCCTTATGCAAAGATATTTGTTGAGTAAAAAGTAGTAAGAAGCCGCTCACTTTTACGAATTGTTCGAGTTGAGGAACTACAATTGAGTAAAATGCGTAAGAATTCGTAAAAATTCGTAAGATTTAAAAGTAAAGGAACAGACCTAATTGGACTAATGTGTTCGAATTCATTATAGTTAGGGAACAGACCTAAGGGATTACTTGGTGTAGTCTGACAGTATTTGTCATTTATTTCATATTTGCCGCGCGTATTGAAAATAAAGCAACTGCCTTTTGTTGTGATCGCAGTATTAAATTCATGTGTATGATCATTTGACATCTCGTATTAACCACAGTTGCAAAGTCCCTTGTTCAGTTTTCAAATAAAGAATGGAAAAGGTCCCAAACAACCTACCTACTCGTTAGTTTCCAACAGTTGCAATTTAGGGCACAATCTGTACGACGAAGTTGTTGAATTAATTTTCGCTTTTTTACTTCATTTAGGATGGGATATTGTAAATATGACAGTTTCAGACTGCGCAAGCTTGTTTTACCCATTGAAAACTTACTAGCAACACTTTAAGACAGAAACGACGTCCTAGCTCGACAAAATTCATCAACTGTCAACTGATAATCACCCCTCTCGCAGAACTCGTCATTCTGATGGTGTGACCGAAGATTTCACTTTACAAAAATGTTAATTCAAGTCTCCATCCAAGATCTTCACATTCGATCTCACTAATATTCAATTTTCCAAAGGCACACACATACGAACTCCGACTTAAAGTATTTTGTCAACAAATTGTTAACCCATTTCATGGCTTCTAATCCAAAATTCAAATTTCAACGTTCAACTCCCAAAAAACCAGCTTCAAGTGCATGAAACCGAAGCAGCCAACTGAATATTGTCAAATTGTGAAATTATTCCACTCTCCGGACCGGACCGTATACCTACATCTCTATTCCCATCATCTCTGGCTATGGTCCGAAAAAGGCAAAACAGAGACGAAACAAAAAACTATCTTAATTAAGTCAGTAGACTTATTATAATTTTCAAGTATTTAATCTAGCCAAAGCGACAATTGTCATATATTGATGGTGGCTTCTGTGATGCGCTCGTATAACTGGCCAGTGTGTGTGGACAACAACACTATGAGAAACACTTGAGAGGCCCCCAGCTACTGTTTAGCATATATATACGAATGGCCTGGCTCTTTGTAGACAATTTCTACCTAACAATGCTGCGAGAAAATGAAATAAGTGGCAATAATTATCGAAATCTCGTCTCGTTGAAATATGAAAATGCAAATATCTACCATCTACGTGAGAAGAGGCAACCAAATGTCTGGACGGATGAGACCGATGAGTGCCAAGAAGATATTTCAGAGCGACCAGACCCAAAATTCAGCACCAGAGCCACTTGAGGTTCCTCCCTGTCTTGAAGAAACAACACACAACCGGCTGGACCTGGAGTGTGTATGTGTATGCGGGCAAAGCAGAGCCCAAATTCAAAACCGGTAGCTACAGCGCGTTGGTCGGTATAGTGTCGCCTCAACGGCCACACACTACGCGCGTTATCGGTCAAGCGCGCGGTAAATTCAAACATTCCTAATCCTTGGTCTCAAGTGATTGGGGTTTTTTTTGTTTGTTGATTTTAGGACGTCTTATGGTCATCGCCTATTAGTGACGCTTGCTGACGGTTATATCACGGTATTTTGAACAAATTTTATTATCAAGCAAGCGGCACCGAGTTTTGGCGACGATCGGTAATCAGAAAACAGAAGCCAACCGGAGAACCCATCGGCTTGTTATGAATTAAAGATTTTCGACCAACAACTGCGAGAAGGGCCAGAGGGCAAGCACACAAGAGAGGTTCATATGGCTACTGGAAATTGCATAGATAAACGAAAAGTCTCCATCTCCAGCTACTTGAAGATGCATCTCAATTAATTGTTGTGGTCATTTTCGTATAATTAACAAAGCTACACATCAAATATATATTCGAAGGTGCATGGCGCGTCGAGTGAGGAATGCCAGAACAAACAGAGAGTAGAGAGAGACTTAAGAGGGAAACTGTATGCTCGGTGTGTACACATCAGCTTCTGATTCTAATTGAAGCGTGTGGTCCTTTTCCTATATGGGCAGTGTCTGCTGTCCGGATGTTTACGACCACACCGCACCGATGTTTTTGTTTATGCGATGATTATAATGAAAATGATGATGATGGTGCACTTGATGGAAGGGAATGATTCACTGATTCGATATGTATTTTGATTAGGCAGCTCTATATGCTTGAAAATTACTAAAGGAGATTTTTGATCATCGACATCGGCCGTTTATGAATATAAATATAATTGATGGCAAAGTTCAATGGCATCACAAGTACGAGTAGATATATATGTGTGGGTATGTATCAGGTGTGTAAATTTGGTAATTTGTAACGCTTCATGACTTTAAACCTAAATCCTCTGAGTTGTTTCTCCTTTAGAGATTTTTGAATTAGTCGCTAAAACTCTGTTTATGTTTACGGATGTGAGAAGGAACCGCATTCATTCTTTTCAGCTAAAGTGCGAAAAATTATGTAGTTTTGAGACCCAATGAACCTGCCAAAATGATTGACACTTCGACGATAAATAAAGAGGAAGTTAAGACACATGGAACTGTGAAAAAAATAAATTAAATGCAGAGAAATGCATATTGGGCATTTTTTTGACATGTGACACAGTTTGTAGTATACCGCAAAATAATTATAAAAATTCTTATAGAGTTCAGTCCTGATTCTAAGTTCGTTTTTCAAATGCCACGTCAATGTGGGATAAGTAGGGAAGAGACAAGTCTATTCAGAAACTAGATATCGAGCATTCAAACGTTTTAAGCTCGCTACGATTGTAAATAACGTACAGATTTGAAATATCATGAAATCTGCTTCGGAACTAAGGTTGCCATACGGCCGGGATTGGACAGATATTTTAAGCGGTGTCCAGAGTCCCGGTTAAAAATGAGTGTCCATTCAAAAGTTTTTATTTTTCAAATTCCATCATTTATTGAAAAATGTAGATATTTAAAATTTCATTAAAAAATATTAAAAAATTCAATCACTGTGAAATATTTTAAATTTAAAAAGGTTAGAATTTGACTGAACTCATCCACTTAATGAAATCGCATTTAATTTTAAATTTGAGTTGAACGCTACCATCATTTTTGTTTTTTACCATTATAATACGTAAACATCAAAAGTTTCCGTGCACTTTTTAAGTATTTATAATGAAATGATGAGAATGAAACTTATATCATTCGAAAGGTACTGTGCCATAGATGTGCAGAAACAAAAAATCTTAAGTATGTCGCCATTAAGACTGGTAAAATGAAGTTAAGAATTTCCCATACAAAATGCTAAGCAGTTAATCGGAAGCGTTTTGTTGCCATTCAATTTGTCGCCGTCATGTTTCCATAGTAACGAATTTAATCATCTTAGATTAGAACCTGTTGGAAAGTCTCATTAACCCATAAAGGTATGCAATTTAATTGCCCCTAAAAGTAAGCAATCATAAAATCTTATTTCAGGGGCATTGCAAGGTGTTACTATGGAAAGGAACATTCATGTTTTGCCCTTTTCCATTCTTTTTTCATAGCGAAAAGGTTTATGAATTAAGATTTAGCATATAAATGAATTAAAATAAATAATAAATAAATTATGTAAAAAACAAGTTGGCTTTCGTTACTTTATCTACAGACAAAATTGGTCGAATTTCGACCACGGGCGGTACTAGTTGAAATAAATACGCTTAGATATTTGCTCATTAATAAAACAAATAATTTCCCCTTTTTTTATTAAAAAAGAAAAATTTAATTTTAAAAATGTCCAGACGAGTCCCAGATATATACAGATTTTGAACCCTATTTGGAACCCAAGCAAAGCTTCAGATCAGTAACAACCCATAGTAAACCACAGGATATGATAATGAATAGCGAAAGAATAATAAAAAAACAGCTGTTTTAAAATACTTTTAGGTGTTTGAAATCTAAAAATGTGTACAAGACCGAAGAACTCGTTAAGTGCTCCAATATGGAATTCAGCAGGATAGCTGACAGTGGAAACAACTGCACCTTTTCTCGTGCAAAACCATGCATATCGTTTTCCAATTCACATAAACTTCCTCGAGATGCTTGCATTTTGTCTTTCCCCTCGGATTTTAGCAAATCTTCCATTGACATTCGGCTCTAAATTACCCACTTTATCGCCTGGGACTCGCAGACGAACTCGCCGGCGAACACATTTTTTCAGATGAACTCTAAGCGAAAGAAATTCGAATCGTGTAGAAATATACCAAAGTCGGGAAACAGAAAGAAAATGTTTGCTGTCGAATATTTTGCAAGCAATAAGAAGCGCAGATAAATATCCTGGCAGGTTTTGCTGTATTGTAAATGGCCCCAAAAATCATTCATCAACAATTTGAGAATTTCGTTCGTGTGCGGATAAAATCTGAAAATATTAGGAAACACAATTTGTAAATGAAATACCCAACCTCAGCGAGAATCGTTGCTGCCCAAGCTTATTCCTGCGAAACGGCTTTCGTTGTAGGTAAAACATTTCTTTATTGAAATTAGTTCATCATCTCATAATCATCGCAAACAAGTGTAAATGAAACTTTCTGGAAACGCAGTTTCACAAACTGATTTAACGCCTTAAATTCCACCCACCACCCATGGAAAGCATATGGTAAATCCATTTCCCATTTCAAGTCGGATTACAGCCGGTTATCTATGCCCGAAGGACAATAATTTCCACCTATTAGCTGTGTTACTTATCTTAATTATATCACCAACTAGCCTGCGGACGTATACGCAAACACCACCACCCCGACACCCGTTGCATTCCCACCACATGTACCACACTGCAAGTGCGCCTTCTTACTTAATTACAAGCAAATTAGTCTTTGATATGACAGCTATTTACACAAACACCGAAACCACTGTCAACGCAACTGTCACCCTCGTTCCTCCTCCGACGAAGTGAAATAAATACAAATTAAAATCACTCTTATCGTCACTGCTAATGGTTTACATCCAAATGAATCGTTTTAAAAGCAAATGTCAACCCTCCTTTCGATTCATCCCCCAAAACCGTAGTTTATACAAGCCTTTAGGGTATACCGTATACGCAAACCCGACGGTCTGTTTACACAACCATCTCTTTGTTTGTTTGTTTGTGCACATTGTACGAGTATCCCTGGGAATCGTTCAAAGGAAAGTCCTTAACGCGAAACCTCTCAAATCGCTCTCTATACAAACACAATAAGCACATGTCCTCAGTTTGAAATCTAACTGCGGTACGGCTTCGATGGCCACATGAACTCAAATAGAACACTCACCTCGACACGCTCCTCTTTCAGGTCGACCTTAAGCGCCAATTGTTCGCGCAGCACCACGTCTGGATAGTGAGTCTTGTCGAAGGTGGCTTCCAGCTGCTCCAGCTGTTCCTCGGTGAAGATTGTACGGTGGCGTCGTTTCCGTTTCGGCGGTGGACCGTGTCCCAAATGACCCACATGATGGTGATGATGCGCCAAAGCTCCATGCCCACTAACGTGCGCCTGCATTTGCGCGGCTGCCACGTGTGCCACTGCCGCTGCATGCATATAGTTCGGATAGAAGTTGGGGTAAGCGACTGAAATCACACAGAGATAAAAAGTTTAAATTAAAATTTCATTCCCGCTAACAGATGACTGTAAATCCCGACAAATGCAAACAGGATAAAAACAACACAGACGGCGAAATGAATATTATTCACATTTGCATTAATCAGCGAGGAAAACTTAAAAGTTAACGCGGGATTTTCCACATTTTTTCGATTCCTTTCATATGCACAGGCACACACACACACGCACCCTACCTCTAACCTCGCGCTTGAGTTGCGATAAACCTTGATGGGATGCGACGGCGAAATCAATATAACAAAGAATAAAATGCAAATACATGTAACATGATAATTTTTCTTTTTTTAAAAAAACATTTTATGAAAGGATTTGTTTTCCTTTAAAATCAACCTGTGGGTGGAAAAGGAAGAAAAATTATCAACGCTTGATTTAGCGGTAATTCAGTTCGTTTTTTTTTTTGGTTTTTTTTTTAACCGTGCAAATAACCTTAAGGTGTTTTTTTATTCCGGTTTAGAGGAGGGATGGCTACGGCTGCTCTTACTTAACAAAGATATTGAAATATGTTTTCTAAATGCTAAGAGATTTTCTTCGGTATAAGGTCTTCGTTTCGAGGAATTTGTGTTCAATTGAAATCCCCTAAGGAGCTTTACACTCACAAGCAGGACGAGCGCAATAAGTAAATTGTTTGTGCGGTGACTGTTGAACTTCCAGGGATTCATCGCAACGAGAAGGAAAAAATCGTCTTTGGAATTATTAAAATAGCTCTACCTTCCCACATACCTAGCTGTATTTTTTTATTTGTGTCGAAAAATGTTGGGATTTGACCTATTAGGATATTGAAAAGGTTTCCGAAATGACGGAAACCATCAGAGGTGACTTCGAAGCCCATTTCCTTTGCCCCAGATAGCATTAGGTTTGAAAATATGTAAAGAAGATTTGGCGGAGAAATATACTTTGGGTGGGAAGGTTTCTTTTGATAGTGTTGGTGGAGTTTTCATTTAGAACTAGCTGTCAGTCAATAAGGTTCTTTCAAGTCATGAGTTACATTAGAACAGTGTGGACGTTCGGATACGTAGTTTGTGTAAAACGTCAACTAGATTTGTCTGGACTAGGTATCCGTACGCCTTAACTAAGTAAGTTGAGTTGTTGTTGTAAACGTGTGTTTTATTTTTGAATTTTGACACTTTAAAATGTCAACTGAGTATGCAGGCAGGATTTCTTGACTAGATTTGTCGGCTACCCCTTCATAAACGTCAACTGTGAAAACTAATGACGAGACCAATCTGGGCCAATGAAAACTCAAACACATCTAGTCAGTCAGTTGTCAGACTTACTAAACTAGGTATCCGAACGTCCTCAGTGTGATGTATTCAGTGACTTTTATAACTTTGAATTCGAACAAATTAGCCAAATTCAGTCAAAGTTTTTTCCCTTTTATACAACTTTTGGGAAAGGGAACAAAGTTTGACTAATTTGTTTGAATGCATTATTTGTAAGGGAACAGACCTATAATGTCAGTGGAGAGCTATAGACTATAAGGCCGGAATATTGTTTTCCACTTATTTGTTTCTTGCAAGAATTTGTTGACCGAGTTAAAACTAATATGCGCGGAAAAAAAAGCAGACTTACAAGTGAAGTTCACGATTACATTTCGCGAGATTTGTTCCTTGATTGCAAGTTCGTAAGCTAATTGCATTTTCAAGAAATCCAAAGTCGGTTAAATATTAGTTTTGCTCAAAATTAGTTTTTTAGTATCTATACGCCTTTAGAGGTTTAAGAGAAAATTAAACAAAAAAATGGCTCGAACAGTGTGCCAACAAATCCTATACATAGAGCTTAAAACAAAGTCGCATAGAAAGCCTGTAGACACTTGAAGCAGACGACATTACAAGATAACGATATGCACTCCTTAAAGCTCGTTCTTGTTTTGAAATTTTGAATGAACACAATACCAGATCAAACTATGTTATAAAACAAAAGAAAAAGCCAGATCACCCCGACCCCAGCCACCGTTCGAACAAACAACGCCATCTGTGTATTATCTGAAATAAATTACGTCTAGTACATTTCACACGTCAAAAGTTCATTAACTTTGACGGCCTAAAGTCGGTTTAAGCCGGTAAGAGTTCATATTCAACTAGTTAGAGCTGCTAGATTATAATAGATGAATATTGAATAATAACTCTTACCGACTTTAACCAACTTTAGATCCGCCGGAGTTGAACTGATTTGAAACATGTTGTCATTAAAAATGTCAGAATTAGTCTCATTTTGCTTAATAAAAACACCCAAATAAACGGGTGGTGTAAATTTTTATTAATTTTTTTTAATAACAAGTTGTTTAAGTCAAAAATGTGGAGAAAGTGGAAATTTAATGTCACAAAACAATTGACAGCCCACTAACAGCTCGCCTGATCAATCCAGGCCAATGCAAATTCAAAATAAATCCCTTCAATCAACTGTCAAACTTATTAAGCTTGTATTTACAATGGCTTATATAGTCAAACGGCAAAATTTTACTTTAATTCAGAGTACATGCATAATGTCACTTTTATTTAAAAGTATTAAAAAAATATTTCCACTTTTTAATAATTAATTTGATCCCTCTCTCAATTTGTTTGTTGTTCCAAAATTAGGCAATTTTCGTATAAACAGTTTAGTACCTTGATAACCAAAGAAAACTTACACCATTTTAGAGTTTGAAAGTCTATTGTCCTGTTTTGACAGATATGTAAGTAAAAAGCAATGGAAAAAAATTAGTCCTGCATATTTTCACAAAACTTGCCTGAGAAAAAATTCAAATCGTATTCACCAACGCGCCAAAATTCAGTAATTAAAAAAAAAAAAACTAGAAACAACACAGGTTGTCAAGTAAATGACAATGGCTAGCTGTCAGTTATAAACTTCAGTGGAGATCGGTGTATTCTTGTAGATTATATTGGCACCTTTTATAGACGTTTCCTAAAAGAATTCAAAACATTTAGGAACGGCGTCCTCATATTTAATAGTAACCCTTTTACAAGTTTATACACTTAATAAAAATAAATGTGATCCACCTGTCTTCTGACAAATATTTATTCTGGGAGTGAAATAAATATAGCTATCTTCTTCTAATTGTCTGACACTATCGTATTAAATAAAAAGTCAAAATTATCGTGCGATTGAAGTTTAGTTAGGTATACGTTAAGTAACAAAAAGTAACACAAAAAATCTAGTTTTTGCGAGGAACGTACATAAATTAGATGTGTTTCTTTATATATGTTTCATTAGTCAAATTTGGTCAAA
This sequence comes from Cheilosia pagana, assembly GCA_936431705.1. Taxonomy (NCBI): domain Eukaryota; kingdom Metazoa; phylum Arthropoda; class Insecta; order Diptera; family Syrphidae; genus Cheilosia; species Cheilosia pagana. The sequence goes on along the minus strand of OW386170.1, from coordinate 49,051,581 downwards.
CTTCGTTCCTTTTCGCAAAAGTTGGGCAGAAGAGAGCCACAAAGAGAGAACAAAACATTTCCCCTTCATAAACAACCTGCAAATAATAGGCCAACCAATTTCTTTGGACTAGTTTGTTATAACTGACTTTAGCTGTCAAATCTCTCGAAAGTCAATTTGAATTTGCAGTTCATTTCGGTTTGCTGAAATTTGTTATTAAAAATGGATAAATCCGCAAAAAAATGAATATTACACTGAATCCTAGTGTTTTTCAACGTCTGCAAACTGGTAATTTTTTTAAACCCACTGACGTTTATTTTTGAATTTCTCTCATATGTTTTAACAAACGTCATGCCAAACTTTCGTTCCTGCCCTTTTTGTTATATTCTCTTTTTCTGAGAGAATACATCCCCACTCCTTAATATCTGACATTTTGCCGAAATTGGCCCCAAAAGTAAGGGAACAGACCTATTGATTCAGGACCACAGTTTAGTTTCGCTCTGACGTTTTTTTCATTAAATTGCATTACAATTGTCAAAAGTCAAAAGTAGATCACAATAAAGACAGTAAGCTTGAAACTTTTATTTGATCTGTGTCAATTTGAGAGTATAACAGAAATAGATTTTAGTTCCGACGGTATTTTTTTTTCGTTTTACTTTTTTGGCATGTCTTTCGACGCAGTCTTTTCTTAGATCGATATATTCTAGTACATTCTAAAGCAAATAAACCTTTCACAAATAAAGAGTATGATTTGGAAGCCTAATGTGTCGTTTTGACAGGGTGCCATTTTAAAAAATCAGTTTAGTATTAGAACATGAAATACGACGATAGATTTAGCAACTATCTGTCACCTGTCAAAAATTTAAAACGAAACTCGAAAAAGTGTTTATATTTTTGAAGACTTAACTGAAAGATCCCTCTGAAACACCTGATGATGTAGAGATTTCTTTGGGATATAGATTTATGTTCTTTGCGCGGCCATCTTCCAATTATTTGCCTTGAAAAAAATATGTATTCGAAAACCTTTGAATATAAATTTTGCTGCATTTGCTAAATATTTATAAAATATTTTCCATTTACATGAAATTCACTTAAATTTGTTATGAGAATAGGCATTTCCTAAACCTTATTGGGGTTCCAAAACTGCATAAGTTTTTGGGTTTGTTCGACTAAACTTTTCAGCGGTGATCCGCTTCTGCTCTATTTCTGGTGCAAGTTGTAGAAAGGTTAAAAAGTTAAAAAGTGTTTATAAATCTTAAATTTGGAGTAGGCAATATTGGTGTGTAAAGGTCCACCAATCTCAAACGGAGTTAAATTGTTTGAAACTCAAAAATCGAAAATCTCTCTGAGTAATTAATTCCATGCACTCGAAACTCGAATATCCTTCGTACCTATACTTAACTTAAATCGCAAACACCCGCCCGCCAGATAATCCCCAAACGCTAAGTTATGAAATTATATTTAAATCCTTCCCAGCGTTGAACACTTATTTAGTGCCGACATCATGCTGTGCAACCAACTGCCAATGCCCAATGCTTAAATATATAAGAAAGGATCGGCACAATTGACTGTAAGCGCAGGCGGTTCTATTTGGTCTGTGGTGAGAAAGCAAATTGGCCTATGGTCGACTTTTAATGGGATCTCACAAAAGGGTACGCGCAAAACTATGTGTAAAAAGGGTCGCTAAGGAATTTTCAAGATGCCATAGGTATAGGAGTATCCTTGCATTGTTTTAATGGGCTTACGATAATACCTAATGAGATCATTATTGGAAAAGATTTGCCTACCTAGAAAATCCGATGGTGATGCGGCGGCGGCAAATCCGGACGCTGCTGCTGCTGCCAAGTGCCCTAGATGAAGGCCAGGATGCTGGAGCATAGCAGGTACTCGTTGCGGTCTGATTGGACTGGTGGCCGCCGAACTGTTGCTGCTCGGTGAGGCGGGACTCTCGGCACGCTTAAAACTTACTCCATTGCGGGAGCCCAAGATGCTATCGATGGTAAAGAGGGAAGCGGCCGATGCAGTCACCCCTGAAGATGAACGGTGGATGTGGTCATCACTCTGTTGCTGACTGTCACTTTGATGCTGCTGCTGCTGTTCGCGCTGCAGTTGCTGCTGCTGTTGTTGTTGTTGATGGTGGTGGTGGTTTTGGAAGACACTTTGCAGCCGTTGACCAAGGTATCCACAGTTTTGGCTGTTTAACAGCATCGCTGTGGTCAGATAGCTGGGCGGTGTTCTGGGGCTATTGCTACTCGAATTTGTGTTGTTGTTGATGCTTTGATTGTGCATCCCGCTGTGCGGGTGATGATGTTCAATCGGACTGGAACAGGGTTTGATAGTGAGTCCGGAGGGAGGTGAGGCGGTTTCAACCATGGCTGATGAGTGTCCCGGTGGCGACGGACTGGGCGTGTGAATATTTATAATTTTATTCCCACTGAAATCGGACTTCTTCTCCAGGCCTAACTGCGCTGGAGACTGCCACAGTGAGCTCAGAATTTTGACGGTTTATTGCACACACTACTGTAACGAAAAAGCACTAACTGTCACTCGTTATTAGCTTGCGAATTCTATGGAATAGAACGCTTTTGCACTAAATTTGCTATTTCACTGGAAAAGGAATTAACGGCACTGTATTTGCGGATAAACTCGTAAATAACTCGGATAATTGCTCTCCGCTGGCGGCTGTGACGAACCCTTCTTCAACGAATACCGAAACTATTTTGCTAACTGGTTGTCGACTCACCGAACTGGTTACCCTTCAAAACAAAACCAGTCCGAGTGCGCGCATTTAGGCCACGCCTCTTGGTCCCTTGAGTGCTCCTGTTCGATTCGTATTTTTTTTTTGTAGATACACAGCTCACGCACACACCCGGCACACACAGGATAGCTACGGGTGTGTGCATTGAATATTTCTTACAAATGGAGGGTTAATGCGGTAGGCCACGCCTCGGATTCTCCATTAAAAGAGTGGCTCTCATTTCCTCTCGCCCCTGGTGCTCGGTTGCTTTCCATTTCCAAATACTGTATCGTTCAGATACATTTTTGTGTATTTAAATAAGGAGGATGATGATGATTATCTGTGACGGTGTAGGCGTTTCGGAAACAATTTTGTTGTTTTTTTTTCTTCCTCATTCACTTCTCATCTGCTTTGATTGTTTTTCTGGCTGCAGAGAGTGTAGACTGTAGCGCATATAGGTGCGATGGAGCGACATGTGGGGGGGTGTATGCTGTGCACAGATCTCGCGCTGCTTGTGGGCATGGGACGTACTATACGATGTAGGTACGTATATCTTAAGTAGATAATGACTAAATTAATGCTTTTATGTTGGCAATACATAAACATTATTATGGTAGGTATATTGTTGTTAGCTTTTGTATTACGTATATTTTGTATTCTCCCTGTCATGTGGATCTTCACAGTTTATGTCTCTGTTTTTTTCGTATCTTAGCTTTATATCTGACTTGTGGATCCGTTTAGATGTGGGAATTAGGTTTTTAGGTAAACATAGAGGAGATGTAGGTAGGTATACGCAGGTTTAAAGAGAAATATACTTAAATGGTAACCTACCTTCCTATTTTGTTTTGCATATTAAATGAAGGAAAGGAATGTCTTTGATTATTAACTTTTTGTGAATGCGAACCAATTCTTTGGAATCAAGCGCTTTTATTAACATCAGGGACGGTCCTCGCATACGTGTAAAGGAGCGCGATGTCCAACTTGATCCTAACTGATCGCTATTGCATGACATTTCCGCATTGCAAGTCTAATTGGGTACAGCACTGAAGTGTTGATTCGTTCAAACTGTGGACTTATGATCATGAAAATGCACGTGTAAGTACCTACCTACGGAATGCGTCTGATCTCAAACGACTTGCTAGTGAAAAGCGCAATATCAGTGAATAATCAGTGAATAACAACCAAAGCTATATCAATTAAAGGAAGCTCAAAAGGCATCGCTATCGACTGTCAACGCATCGAAGTCGAAGTCGAGTAGATATAAAATAATCAAGATGGGTTTTCAAAACTAGCCCCAAACTACACCCGAACCCTTATAGGTAAGCGAAGGAAGATTATTTGACCATAATGCACCTTCTTTCCGGAGGATAGGTATAATCAACGGACTGTCCAAAACAGAACTTAATGCTAGCTAATTTATTATGTCACGCTAGGTAGGTACTCGTCCGCGAAGGACTTGCAGAAACAAGCTACAAGGGAGAAAAGGAACGATATTTTCTTAATTATTAAGGCTAGAAGACAACTCAAGCCACCTTTTGAACACGCTCTGCAAGAAGGCGGTAAGTCGACGCACTGCGAAACCCCTTCATAAGTGTTAAATGTCATTGTAGTTGAGGGGCAATAACCCAAGAACCACCCCCATAAGAATTACTTAAGATTCCACAAACTTAATGCGAACATCGCTGGAAGAAGAACTATTTTCATAAAGCAGAGAAAAGGATAATTATTATAAGTAACTCGCATTTTTATGCTCAATAAACAATGTTGGCAAAGACGACGACGAAACTAAAAAGTCGTTTTCAACAAAAATATGAACACCGATCAGCGCCGGAGATCCTTTCGTAGAAACTGACCCAAACGATCACTGTCAGTAATGTCCAGGAGATTAACCATTTACTGCTGTATAAAGATGCATGGCTTCTTCCGATTGATCCCTATTAGGCGCTCTATATAGATCAAACTCGGCAAAAAAGCGTGAAGAAGGCCCTTTCAAGTCCCATACGTGCGTCGCAAAGTTCAAAATCAAATAAGAATTTTCTCTGAGCTAGATTAATTTGAAAAGCGGTTTGAAAATGTTGATTGTGGGCATTTCCGTTGACATCAGAAACTAAAGTTATGTTCCGTCCCAAACGAGTTTGACATAAGGTAGGTATATCATTTATGAATATTCCCAAAATTATGTATATCATGAGATTATATTGTCCATATTACGGATTATCAAAACAACAACCCATAGGCGCATTTTTATATTTCTAATCCCTTGCCAAACCGAGCAATGACATGGATATGGAAAACCCTTTTTCTCGCATCACAACAAAACCATATATAACACAAAAACGATACATAGGTATGTACTCATATGCCATTTACCTGATGACATGGGCCGCAGAGCAATGTAGAACAAGCTGGGGGATGGAAATAATGGATCAAAGGATCATGTTAATCTAGGAACGATTTCATTTTTTTGATTAAGACAGTTTAGCACACTGATCTGCGTATGACATTAATCCGTGTGAGCGCATGTAAAACCAGCTGCGCGCTGCCTTTATGGATTCATGCAAACGGAAATGCGGCAGAGGGTTGGACAAGCTTGCTATTTACATTTCCTGCGTGCGATATTCGAATAACCAACCAACCGCGTTTGAGTCAACAAAGGAAAATCCAAAATCTGTAAAACGATAAAGACATCATTGTTTCTGGATGTAGCGTATAAGAGTATAAGAGTTCCTGTGCGGCCAAAGATGGATATAAAAAAACATTTAAGCGTGCAGTTTTAATTTGAGTCTTTTTTTAAAGAAAGAGGACATGTACCTACCTACAACCTGAAAATTGCTTCATTCCCATCATAACTGAATCTGTACTCTGATTCTGATCCTCTCATGCCCGACGGTGTGTGTTTCAAAATAATGCGGATAAGTCCTTTTGGTGGTGGAACAATGGCCGGGCTTGTTTCCGGAGAATTGAACGCTTTTTGATGGTCAATTGAAGATCGCTTTAGACACAAATAAAAAAAAAGAAAATAATGGTTCACCAAAGCCTGTACAACATAACCTCTATTGTATCTGTTTCTCATAGAAAACGATGCGAAAGAGAAATGAGCAAAGTTTTACAACAAACAAACACGCCTTATCCTTTTGTAGGAGTTCCTAAACCGAAATTGTAAAAGGCCGCATCGTTGTTTTTTTACTGTTTTCAGGTGTAAGTCTACAGCTATTTACTCAGCCTTTATGTTTTGCTAACAACTTTTTTTTTTCTCTCTTACGGATTATCAACTGCAGTAGTTATTTTTTCTTGGCTGTGCGCAGTTGTTTGCTATTAAGCCGCTGGAGTTTGTTATTAAATCGATACATTACAAGAATCGCTCCTATACTGAGCCGGGAGTAATCCTTTCACTTTAACAATTATTTCGAGATGAAATCAAACACTTTAGGAGTGTTCGAATCCTTTTTCAATCGGTTTTTTTCTTCTTCTCTGTTGTTTCTTGATGTAATATTGTGATAAGACTGAGGATCTACAGGCAAATAAATATAAGCGGCGATCGTCTTGAGAATTTATATTTTACTTGGGACAATGTTTTGATTGCATGACGAGACGTTGGCGTGTCGGTGCACTTTCAAGAAATGTATTGCAGGGTGTACCTACGTAAATGATATAGGTAGGAGCTTATACCTAGAACAGTTTTTTTAAATTGACGTTTTCAATATTTTTAGTTTGTTTTACAAATGCTTGGATTTCCAATCTTGTTTGAGAGCAGCATTTCCAAAAGTTTGCTGAGCTTTGAAAGCAGCCACTCTGCTTGTTCTGTGTAGGTATCTACTTTAAGGATCGAAACAATCAAACTCCTTCTCTGATGTGAATCTCCATAGAACTCCAAATACGTCGACATTTATATTCGTCAAGCAGACTTTCCGGTTGAAAAAAGGCACAGAGGTTGGCTGAGATCAAAGACCAATGCATGTTTTGTTCGTCATAATAATTTTAGGACCACGAAAATAAAAAGCGATCACTAAGCATGCTGTCTTTATCCGTCACAACCTATCTCAACCAAAATAACGTAATGAAATGTAATGTAATAGGTCCTCTTGTGCACCGCGACCAATAGAGGTCTATTGTGCTGGCCTTTATTTCCTTAACACAGGGAACTGCTATGGCTCTTAATAAACCTCAGTAACTTCCTGGGTTCCATAGTCCATATTTCTTCAGAGCTTAGAAACTCTCTTTGCATATGGAGCGCTCTGCTTCTTGCCACAGCAGGGCATTCATAGAGTATATGTTCCGTCGTTTCCTCATCCTACCCACAAAGTCGGCAGGAGTCGTCGTCGGATAGTCCCAATTTTTTTTAGATGGTATCTTAGTGGCCAGTCCTCGTAAGGAAATCTTTTGGATTTACTGTGACGAAAGGATACCCCAAAGAAGGGTTCAGGACCGGTAAATGTTAGTTACAGCTCTTTGGAACCTAGGCCCATATACTCCAGTACCGGTAGCATAATTTTCCATCTTAGAACCGTCGGTGTACCAGTTTATTGTGATCCTGGTGGTAGATATTACGAAATCATTCCAAGTTTGCCGGTACCAACATATAGTATAGGATTTTCAGAACTACAACTACGTCCTACTTGGAAATTACTAGCAAACTGCAAACTAAAAGTCTAGACACGCAATATTTTTTACCAGTTTATCCCATTTATACACAAAATGTGACTGGAACCGTTTTTTTTGGCGCATTTGTTAACCTACTTTGCTTTGCCTTGCTGAGATAAAAGATTAAAAAACACGCCTTTAGTCCAGAGACCTCACTTACTGCAGAGGCGTCGCCATTAAGGACTGAGTTCACCATATAGCTAGGTATATTGTATGTATAGTGGTTAAGGTTTCTCTGATCGCAGAAGTCGTTAATGGTTGAGACCTCAACCCCGTATAAAAATGAGATGGAAAGGGAAAAATATCGACGTCCCCATGCGTATGAAACTAATGAGGGGCAAGTTGAATTTAGCAGGAGATCCGATTTTTAGTTTATTCCCATCATGGATAAAATAAGAGTTCAGCTCGAAAATAAATATGAGACATTTACAGTGCTTTCAATATTTGGCGAATTAGATGAGACTGATCTCAGAGAAAAAGCTGAAGTTTTACGAAATTATTTTCCAGATGATTTAGAGTCGCCATTTGCAGATGAGTTGATTCGTTTTAAATTATACTGTAAAAATAGAGTTATTAAGAAAGATTCCCCGTTAAATCTATTCAAACATACCTATACGCGATCACGATCTGCCGAGAGTAGCTTTGCGTGTTTAAAACGTATAGAAAATTGTTTAAGGTCGTTGGCATTAGAAACACGGTTAAATAGTTTGAATCTTCTCAACATTGAGGCTGAAAGCCCTAAATTTTGACGATCTAATCGACACATTCGCCCAATAAAAGGCGCGAAGAAAGTTTTTTTAAAGTACCTATACTGTATGTCTCGACTTTTGTATTATTGTATTTGTATTTTAAAATTATATCTCCAGTTTCCAGAGTACCTGATTATACAAGTTTTTAATAGTGCACTGAACTTACACTTATACGAAGATCATATCGATTTTAAAAAAAGATAGTTTGATTTTCCTAATAGCATAGGACGGCTGAAGAGGTAAATCTGCATTCAGCGCATTATTAAAAACAGTTGCCTGATGGGATTCAACTTAATATAACAAAATTAGTCACAATTATGAAAGTTAAATGTGGATAAATGAAAGATGTACCAATTCTGTACCTTTAACACGAAAAGCCCGATATAAGTATTCAAATTTAGCTCTAGGTATTATTTAAAAATCAATACAAATTGTTGTGTATTCAGTTTAAACAAGCTAAGTTTAAAAATTGTTTAATAAAATACTTACCTCCGCCCACACCTTGAAAACCATAGTAGGTAGCTAATCCAAAGGTTAGTCACCTCACCTACCCATCGCATGAACCGCAACAGAACTTCCCACATGCGCCTACCCATAATCGTTTCAAAATAATTCTAATCTCATTGGCCTCTTATATATTACATATATAAGGCAAGTGTGTGGGTATATGCCCTTCTGATATCCTTCCAAGAAAACCGTATAAAATTCTTCAAACTCTTGCAGGTATAGGTATGTGGAGAAAAAAATCAGCTAAAACTACCCCCACGCCATCTATGTAAAAAGTAAATGCCTTAAAACTTGATCCTCTTTCCTTACGCTTATTTCATCTACTTTTCCATTTAGTTACATCAACATTAAATACAGAAAGCGCAAAAAAAAAGAAGAACAAAAAGGAAAACTCCAAGTCCTTACCTACTTAAGCTTTAGCTTCAGTAAATAACAAATGTTTTCTTCTTGCATTTCCTCGGCAGTCGGCACTCGGCACCGGGGAAGAGTATACAGCAAATTGACTCCGCCCTAGCGTCGGCTTCAATGCTGGCATCGGAAAAGGAACGGCAAGGAATGTGGATTTCCCATTGGTATTTCTTTTCTCCTTTGGCCAAGTCGAACCCCAATAAGTTGGCAAGTTATTGAGAACGACAGCCGACAGGAAGCACAAGCGAATGTCATCTTCCGTCCTACAGCGCATATCTAGTCTTCTTCGAACACATAAAATAATTCACACCCCCCGCACCGTGCCAGAGTGAAAGCAGAAAATCCTTTCGACTTAGGGCAACTGCAAAATATACACCCAAACCAGGCACTCTATATAGCTCCGCATGAAATGTTAAAGCATCCACAAACTCGACTAGGCGACATTTTATTTTGCTGTTGACAGAGCAAAGCCGTGTGTCAGTGTGTATACGCGATATTTGTACAGACACTGGAATTCATCCTGCATGGAATGAACGAGAGCATTGAATTACAATCGCACCCCACCAGATACAGATCATCCACATATAAACAGTGGAAGGGATGAAATCTCTAGCAGCTGATTACTCGATGGCGTTGGTGGCATTGCACTGGCACTCGCAGGACAATAGAAGTGCGATATTAACTTATGGTTTTATGAATTCGATATGTGGGCCGGATTGGGAAGTGACTTTTGTATGCGTGCACTCCCTCCGCAGTTACAAGATTTTAATTAAAAGGACCACAAACAAATGCTAAATGGGGGTGAAATCGGAGATACGCTGATTCTGATATACCAATCAGCCGGGGTGTAAACGCTTTGCTTGCACTTAAGAATATCTCGTCATTCTGTCAGATGCATTCTCAGCCGCTGACATGTGACTCAATTATGCGATACACATCAACACGGCGCGGCGTCCGCTTTTCGGAGTCAATTGACTTTTAAGGAAATTTACATAATCATTTTGGAAACGCGAAGTTTTGGAGAAACAAACTACCTAATACTACAATGGGATATGTAAGTATTGTAGGCAATCACGGTAGCAATATTTGGTATTAACTTGTTTTTTATTTAATTTAATAATTTAAACTTTTCGTTCGTCAATCTGCGGCAAATGACGTTAATTTTACTAAAATGGCTGCAACCTACCATAAATATATTCAACGTAACTTTGAAGGTGACATATGAAGTTAGGAATCAGGTTTAAGTTGGGATCATTAAATTTAGTAGGTTTAACTAAATCTGTCTTAAAATTGATTTCTAAGCGAGCGTTTGGCTATCTAAACTTTCCGTTTTCAACACACTTAAAAATTCCTCATATTAGGTCTGTTTGAGTACTTTTTTCTGACACATTCATAAAATATAATCGGCCCTCCGTCGGAGGCTTAAAATACATTGGAGTTATCCGCTTTCGAAAAAAAAACCCTTCACTACAAATCATAAATAAATTCCGCAACCAATTTCTGTCGGAGAATATCGAAACCCAGCTGTCAAAAATTTAACAAAAAAATACACTTCATCGCACTTCAACGCAATTTGGAAAAATAGCTGTTGGGAAGAATACCTCGAAGCAAAAATCCTCCGAATCGTATAAAATCGGAGAACTTTCCGTTCCGACGAATACCTCGCTATCTGAAAGAGTGCGACAAGCCTATCCGCGAGATAATAAAACTATCAAGGGCGAAAGGTAAAATTAAGCTCATTTATTTTACGAAAATTTAGCACTCGTTAAAAAAGATGGACATGAAAATGTTCGCTTCCGTGGATGGTTTATCTTTTAGAACATTTTGCGCACGGAAACAGAAAGACCAATACGTATTCCTTTCAATATCAATATCAAATTAAAAAAGCTGTTACAGTTTGCTTTTTCCGACATAGAGTCTACTACATTTTTACAAACTTGAATTTTACTACTTTGCATACTTTTCCCGACAACTTTGTTAAAAATAGCGGTATTGAGAGAGAAAAATATTATCAGCCCGATATTCTAACCCAAAAAGCTTCTTTGTAGTCAAAATCTTAACCTGTTTCCACTAAAGCTTCGCGAATAATTTAAATATTTTTATTAAAAGTAGTCAGAAAGTCAAGAATTGAAAACATTGAAGTTTACTTAATACTCGCACAAACTCTTCAAATTTGTTGAACTTGTCAAATTTGATTAAACTACTACATAGATTGTACGTATCAGGTCTTTTATGACTTTTGTAAACGGTACAGAACCAGGAGAAACATTATTTGTAATTTTTAAGTATTTAAAAAGATTTTAAAAGCGTTCCCAATATTTTTTTAATATCACAACTGTTAGGTACAGTCATACCCGGGTTGTTGCATCGCAGAAAAATGCAAGGTTTTCAACGCATTTATTTGAGGAACACGATTACGAGAATCCCGCTTAAGTGCATTGCCGACAAAGTAAGGAAAAACCCGCTTTATTGTGTTGAAAACGCAATAAAGCATTGACAATTGATGTGACAAGTGTCTTTGATTTTATTTAAGCTGTAAGCCCAGGTCCACCCCGGACTGTAGCGCCACCTTAAGTAAGCACAAAAAGTTAGCAATGCTCTTCTTGTGTGTATTCATTTAAGCGGGAGATTTTGTGTGACGTTTCATGAGGTAAAGCGTTTAAGCGGGTAAAGTTATGCACATTTCCTGGGGAATGTTTTGTTTGCTCAGTTTTCGGCTGAATTAAACGAGCAACGCAATTAAACGAGGGTGACTTATCCGGGGATCACTGTATTAGTTGACAGTCTTTTCTGCATTACATCTACTGCTATCAGCTATACAGTACGCCCAAGTACACTTCCAAGTCTCGATGTTTTTCAGGAGCAATGCCAATCCCAATCACCATAACTAAAAGTTACAACAAGCAATAAATTAAAAATTGATCGGTTAGCTTTGACAAGTTCTCGTTAGCGGCTGATGTATGTTTTGTACATTGAATAGGTACATCTTGATGTACAAGATCCAATATTCTAAGCGAAATTCCTCGCAATATTTTATTCAGTAAAAACCAAGATACAATCGCGATTGGTCACATATCTACGTTCAAATTCGACAAACCCAAAACGAATGATCTCACATTCTTTGCAATAACGAAGTTTTTTGCTCTCACATCAAACAAAGATTTTTAAGGACTATACTTGGACGTAGATTTTACATTCTTTTGTCCACTGCACTATGCGTGTTTCAATTTCACAATCTTTTCTATCGTACTGGTACTGGTCCAACTTTACAACAAGAAAAGAGTATTTACCTCCGACTGCACTGCCTTATGGTCCAATACAGAAAAAAAAACACACACACAAATGCAAGTGAAAAACCTTTTATTCCTTTGGCTCCATTCCCCAAATACCCAAAGTTAATTTAATTTTTTATTTAAAATTCAATTTCCGAACTAAAACAAAAAGCACTTTCCTATTCAATTTGAGGATGAAATAAAGAACCAAGGAGAAAAACTCACGAAATTCGCCGCCCCCCCATATTCTCGCACTCTCCGGAAGTACAAGGGGAGAAAAAAAAACCGTCAAAAGTAAATAAAACAAAAATTTCAACGTGCTGCACATTGTGTGTAACGTGTAACCTAACCTTGTCAAATGTACATTGTGCACACACCTTCTGTGCCATAGGTAAATAAAATGTAACCCACTGGCCCGGCCAGGCCGTTCGCACACTCCGACAGAAGCAAATCTCAGAAATCCCAATCGAAATCGAAATCCTAGCGATTTTATTAGAAAATCAATCGATTCTTGTGTTCCCAATGACCTGCGGCATCAAAGTTTCGTGGTTCCTTTTGGTCTTCAACTTTTTACATGGGCTAGCGCTATAGAAAGGTATAGGTATGAGTGTGTATAATATAACTTATCCTGGACGTTTTTTTTTCTTTCTAAAATTGATTTTACTTCTTCCCTCGGATTGTTTTCATTGCGCTCAGTGTTTGAGTTCTTAGTGACTGAATACCAATCCAATTCTATTACCGACTTTAGTCCTTTACACACATGATTAATTATTAAGCGAGATTTTGCTGGGACACATTTGGAAGGAGCAGATTACTCTACTCTATTTGACTAGTCCATGCGATGTCGTTGCGACGTGCTGTGGGAATTTACAAAACTTATAGGTTTTGGGGTAGCACAGATTGTGGATTTAGTCTATTTTAAGAAGTTAACGTTTTTTTTATGAGCAAAAGCACAAAGAAGAAAACCAACACCGACTACCGCGAATAGAACCTAAAGTAGTAGAGCAAACTAACCGTGAGATGCCTTCTTTTCAACATAATGCATTTAACAAGATTTTAGCAACGAACACGTCTTAAATTATTCAGCATTGAATTTCTGAAATATGTTCTGAACAGAGCAAAAATTCCACTCGTTTGCGACAGGTTTTCTCATCGTTGCGTTCACGCTGTCACTCATACGCAGTTTCCGACTGGAGTAGAGGCTGCCAATTGACAGCAAGTGAGACACTGATCACATTAAAAAAATTAGTTGTCTTAATTTTACTAGATTGATCTGGAATAGATGTAACCTGAATGCAAAATACTAAATTGGTCGGGAACGTCACTTCTCCTACGTCAGAAACACATGCGAACTGTCAACTTAGTGCTCAGTCATGAATTTCTTGACTAGATTCGTCGGCTACCCCTCCATAAACGTCAAATGACAGAGCTACCCATGTGACCGATCTATGCCAATAAAAACCGAGATACATTAGGTCTGTTCCTTTACTTTTGTAGTAAAAATGGAAAAGACTGTCAAAATGCCTGTGGAGGGGATGAATTCTCTCTCAGAAAAGGAAACTTACGCAAAAGTTAAGGAACGCTATTGAAGTAACCTGTGAAAAATGACAGATAGTTGACCCACCCAAATGCCAAATAGAACAATAAATTCAAATTAGTTGTCGACTGACATTTGTTTCAATTCTTACGCAAAAAAATTTGTTGAGTAAAAACTAGTAAGAGAGGAAATATCTTGCTCTCTCGAAGCCGCTTTCTTTTAAGAATTTTTCGAGTTGAGGAACGACAATTGAGTAAAATGCGTAAGATTTAAAAGAAAAGGAACAGACCTGTTAAGTCAGTCAGCTGTCAGACTTACTAAACTTGATAATTGATACTTTCATGAAGATGAAAGATTAAAGAAATATGATAAATTTGAAGTAGTTGCGGAATTGAACTGAAGAGGTGAATAAAAATTTACAGAAAATCGTAAAATTGATCGTGAAAAAATCAAGTTTTATGGTTAAAATATTGCATTGTAAAGTTGTTTATTACTCGTGATGGGAAATATACTACAACGAGCAGAATTTTCACTCCTCTCCAAAAAGTGCTGTGAAATTGAAAGTGCAATTTTCACGCCGAAATGTCAAAAATTTAATGCGACGGACAATAAAAGCCAAGTGGAATTGCTTAAGTAACGCCCCCTACAAATCACTTTTTGAACAACTATTTTTCACTTCAACAGCGTACTGCCTGGTGAAATTTTGATGTGGAAAGTTTATTTTGACATTTCGCAGTGAAAAATTTGTATGCAAAATTGGATTTCACGCGAACTGCGTACCAGCCTATACTTCAGAAATTGATTAAAAAAAATAATGAAACAATTGGCGCAACAGGTCATAGGTACCCTAGGCCGAACTTTTTGCAACCATTTGTTTTTTGACATTTTATGGGACAATGAAAGTATAGAAATTCATTATAGGAGAAAACGTAGACTTCCATCTTTCGTAAGATATGTGCTCGAACTAATCTAATAGTCCCCAAATTATTTATTGATTTAATGTTTTTAGGTTAGGTATATCCCGACATGCATGGATCTTCGTCCATCCCAATGCACTTTCTGGCGGAATTATTATCTTTTCCTCTTTGAATTCGTCTCACCGTAAAGGGCATCCAAAAACTCAGCACATGCCAATTTTTAAAACAATACGTTTTCATCTTTTCAGCACAAAAACTATGAAACAAATAATAATAAGCAGTAGGATGTTCACATCGATCCTTAATAGATCTTATTAGGCATTATCCTAAGCCCATTAAAATGAGACCAACATTTTTGACAACAATTACAAATATTATTCTCCCTCCCTCAACCGAGTGTGCCTGGTGCATCCTTTTTCATCCTTTTTCGAAAGAAAAATCATCAACTTAGGAAATGCAGAAGCTAAGCCATACAAAGGAATCCGCTACGGGCACGCATGTACTGCACACCCTTTGTTTTAATCTTGTTAAGAACATACTTTAAAGGATATAGGTATAGATATAGACTTGGAATATTTTTTGAATGAATCGGTGCCAATTGAAATTGGTTCACTTGTACCTATACGTCTCTCAACGGGGTGCCCGAAATTTATAATATTTCGAACTAATTTACCCACAGAAACAGGACAGGACCGTTTTTAGTTTACAAATGTTTATTATCCTGATTAGTCTGTGTGTATCTTCATATATACGTGGTCTTCATTATCTTTCTGATTGATTTTTAAACAGTTTGCTATATGGGCTAATTGAAATCAGCTCAACCGCACATTTGACATACATATTCGTTAGCCCCTGGGTATTATTATAAATTCGCCTTAAGATCTATCGCGCTTTCGATTTCGAGTATTGAATTTTACTGAACAATTAACTTCAAGTGGCTAATAAATATTTGCATGTGGATGAAGGTGTTACCGGGGAAATCAGTAGTTAATCAGCTATTTTTGGCTACTGTTGTTGAAGATTTGCTAGGAGGCACCTAACTCAAGTACCATTATCACACGTTTTGGTAAATATATCTTCGGTTACGTTTCGAATGGTTGATGCAAGTTATGAGCATGTGAATATTTTGCGGTGTATTATATTCATTAATTGTATAGATAGATATTGTGTATATCGTGTTAGAGAAAGTGAAAAAGGGTAGTTGAGGAATCGGTGCCAAAAAAAGGAAGAATCGACGTCGGCAAATAAGCACAGTGTATACATTTTTTGAGTCTTTTTCTCCCGCTTTACGTGCAACCTCCTTACCTATTAGAGTACTATTAGGGATAAGTCCTTTATTTGCTTTCGAACAGCGTAATAATCACAACAACCTCTGTCATATCGCTTTTGTTATCGACTAAGACCCAACGACGTATCTCCATTAAACTTCAACCTTTACTACCAAAATACTGGTGGCCTTCGAACTAAACTGCGTGATGGCTTGCTGTTCTCATCATCTGAGCAATATGATGTAATTGTTTTTACCGAGACCTGGCTTACTTCGGACCATGCATCGTTACGAGGAGATCTTTAACAAAGAGCAGTACGAAGTTTACCGCCGATTATAAGTATAATTATGCTAAAGCGAACTACAACAATATTTCCAACTATCTCGAAGGAATTAATTGGCTTAATGTTTTTAATAACGGAGATCTTAATAATTCTTTTAATTTATTTGTAGATACAGTTAAAGTGGCAATCGATATGGTTACACCTAAAGTAAGGATTATATCGGGCGCTTATCCTATTTGGTTAAATAAAAGGATCGTGAACTTAAATAATAGGAAAAATAAAGTGCACGACTGGATCGCACGAAACTTTCTCGTTGATATCATCAGTTTGGTTGGTTTATTTTTCTTTTGTTACTGTTGATAGGCTATAAAACAAGATTTTTGAGATTGGTGATGCTTGTAGGTGGCTATGACTCGAAGCAGGGTTTGTGATGTAAGAATTCAGAGATTTGTTTTTGAATTTACAAGTGTTTGGGGGTAAATGAAGTGCGGGTTTCTGATAGTGTAGACCAAATTTGGATGAATTTATTTAAAGGTTCATGATTAAAATGGTTGAAAAAGAAGAAGTGGGAAATATTTGCTAAAAAGGAGTTTCTAGTAAAATTTGTGATTACATTTTAACTGGTAGTGTGGTAATGTTTATAAGACGGCATTATTTGCATTTTTCGAAGAAAGACTAAGTACGGGATTTTATTAAGAATACTTATGTTATCGTAAGTAAGCATTTTAGTCAAAATCTTTAGAGCTGATTTTGGAAAATAATGCGTACAAAATAGTTACAAATATTGCAATGTTGAGTTCGAAAAATAATCTTGCTCAACTATTTAGCTAAAAACTGAGTATAGGTTAGAGTTCACGATGTCAGTATTACTTGGTTTTTAAAGTTTTATCCAAATCGAAAATCGCGTTTTCGAGATTTGAGCAGTTTTCAAAATCAGCGTTTCCGGTGATTCGAATCGAAAATGAAGGCCGCGATTTAATGTTGAAAACGTCAATTTTACTCCAAGTACCTATGCACTTTGGTCAAAATCGCTTAAGCCGTTTTCATGTAGGTAAAACAAAAGAAAAACAAATTCTCAAAATATGCCTTTTTTCAAAAATCTATTATAGAATATTTAGAGAAACTGAGTTTTCTATCATGTTAGGAATGACCATATTACATACAAAATTAATTGAGTCTGCCATCATGTTGGGAATGACCGTATTACCTTAAATATGAATTTTTGTTTTGAGAGATGACCAATTTTCAAAATTACCGTTATTAGATTTTTCTGCGAAAAACTGAGTATGCAGCTACCTATCTTAGTTACACCTACTTAAGCCCAAATATCAATTTTGGTTGAAATCGTTAGAGCCGTTTTCGAAAAACTCAAAATTGCTGAATACCGTTACAACGGTGCAAAAAAATAATGGCCCCGAACTGTAAGCCCACCAACTCCAAATCCGAAGTTTGAAAGAAATCCGTCCAGCCGTTTGCGCTGTAGAGCTCGGGAAGGACGGACAGATGGACAGACGGACAGAATTGCGAGACCCACTTTTTCGAGTTCCTCTATCATCGTAATGTTAGATTTGATTAAAATCTCGAGTTCGATTTTTTGTACGATACAATACCTTTCTCTTACTACGTAATGCGAGAAAGTTAATAAGATTTATAAACTGTTCCGAAAAAGAAATAATGATCTGGAACTTTTGTTGGTCAATCGTAAGCTTCAAAAAGAATTTAATGTTCTAAATAAATTTCTTTATAGGTAGTACGTTCTTTCCGATAAAACTAACTTAAAGACTAATAGTAATCGTTTTTGGAGCTTCATCAACAGCAAAAGACAATCTTATGGTATTCCTACCTGTATGCGCCATAATAATGTTTCCTCTTCCAGCCTAGTGACCATTTGTAATATGTTCGCTAACAACTTTCAATCTGAGTATTCAAGTAGGACTAACCACGCTAGTGCCTCGAATAAAAGCTTAATGATTTGTAATTCTTTAAATATTGGTTAGCTAGAGTGTTCAATTCCAGAAGTTCAAAATGCTCTTTCCTTGTTAAAATTAAACGCAAATCCTGGCTTCGATGGCATCCCGGCATTTTTACTTCAAAGGTGTTCTTATGCGTTTTCCGTGCCACTTTGTTTAATGTTTAACTTGCCTCTGCGGACACGACATTTTTTAAAAGTTTGGAAGAACTCGTTCATAACTCCAATTTTAAAATCAGGATCGCAGCACGATGTTACCAATTATCGTCCAATTTGCAAAATTTCGCCTATACCTAAGTTATTTGAAAAACTTTTTTATGAGAAACTTACACCTCTCGTAAAGGGAGTAATCTCTCATTCGCAACATGGGTTTGTGGCTGGTAGATCCACCTCTACAAATCTTGCAATCTTTTGTAACTCGGTGCTGAATGACCTTGAGAAAGGCTTACGATGTGATGTAGTATATACTGGCTTTGCCAAAGATTTTGACAGTGTTAATCACAATGCTTTAATTTCCAAACTTAAAACATTTGGATTTCACTCCAACTTTTTAGAGTGGATTCGATCCTATCTCACGGATCGTATTCAGTATGTGTGCATCAAGGAAGTAATTTCATTACCGCAGTTTATGTAACCTCTGGAGTCCCTCAAGGTAGTTATCTGGAGCCTTTGCTCTTCATATTATTTATTAATGACATTCCTGACTTGCTTTCGAATTCCCAATGCTTTATGTTGGCGGATGATTTAAAAGTGTTCCGAACTATTCACTCTGAGCATGACTGCATTCTTTTACAAGAGGATCTTGATAGACTCTCTATGTGGTGTCATAATAATGACCTCCACCTCAATGTCTTATCCTTATCCTTCTGTCGTAATCTTTCCCCAGTTAAATTTACGTGCGTTATTAATAGTATTCCATTGCCCATTACATCCTCAAAAAAAGAACAAGGAGTCATTTTTGATAAACTAAGTTTCTGTAAGCACATTGACTTCTTGGTTGCTAAAGGCAATTCAATGTTAGGTTTTATTTTGCGGAATTCTAAAGACTTTCATGATCTTCATACTCTAAAATGACTTTTCTTTGCATTTGACCGGTCTAATCTTGAATACTGTAGTATAGTTTGGAATCCTAGTTATGAAGTACATTCTAGTAGGATTGAGAAGATTCAAAAGCGTTTAACTATGGTTGCAATGAACCAATTACTCGATGCCTTATAGAACATCTAATAACTATAGCAGTTTATTTTTTATAGATCTTAGTAAGGATTCGTTTAAGAAGAAGATAATTTTGATTTTAGGCTTTGGTGGTAGAATCTAAGTATTGTATAAATAAATAGACTTAAGTTTTCCCCTGTGAGAGGTCCTAGTGCAGAGTTAACTATCTTCGCGAAAGAAAGTCAAAAAATCAGGGCGTTTAAAGTTTGTGCTCTACTCAGTTTGGTGATGTTAAAAACTTTACTTGAAGTCCCTTTTCATTTAAAAAAACAACTCAAAAGCTTTGAACAAATGCAGAAAAATTTCGTTTTATATATATATATAGTTTTCGAAAGACAATGTCGGTTGTCTTTTCGTCTCTCTACCACTATAAAACTTACCTAGAGAGACTCTCTCAATTTCTCCAGAGTTCTTCCTTGGGCTCGATTCCTATAGTGTTCTAGCATCTGTTTATGGGAGATCTCTTTTCTCGACTGGGTCTCGACCCAATGATATGTCCCAAGATCTTCATTCTTCTGCCAGCTAACGCCGGACATTGGCACAGTATATGCGCCGCTGTCTCAGATTCTTCGAAGGCATAGTTTACAGGTATCATCTTCTCTAAGGTCCATCTTCCTTAAATGATACCCCAAATTACCATGTCCTGTAGATAAAGCCACGGTTGATCACCTTCTCAGGTGTTCTGCCATGATCCATTTGTGATTCAGCTGTTCTACCATTCCTTTGCCAATTGAAGACAAGGTTCTGGTCCTAGCAACTTTTCGGTTGACCCCTGTTTTGCAAGGGAGTCCGCCTTTTCATTGCGGACGTTTTAAGTGCTATAGCTAAGATGGAGAGAAACCCAGGCCGATCCGATTGATTTTAAGCCTCACATCATTTTTATCTAAAAAATATTCCAGACTCCCAAATAACCAAGTACAAAATAAATTATCCTTGCAAACCTTATACCAATAAAACATCTTAAGCAAAGTTAGCCTCAGGTGAAGATTTCCATCAATTAGAATATTATAGTCACTTTGAACAGCACGTGTGTTTTTTTTAGCAAACATCTTTATACTTGTGGTGATTTACTGCCTCGCCCATACACTTCCACTCGACAGAATGAAAACATCCTAAAAGTATATTTTCCAAAATATCCTTAACACTATACGAAGAGCATATCCCAGGGTTATATACGCACGGACTAGTGAGTGTCGTCGCGACACCCATTTAGCCTAATACCCCCGATGGCATAAGCTTAAGCTCCTTTTTAGAACCTGACACACTCGTTCACAGGGACATAGCTTTTGAACTTTCTTGCTGCTAGTTGTTGAATTTTAATCCGAAATGGAATCGAAAATATTTATAAGTAGTCCTCGGTGGTTCGCACTCCCTTTTGCACTCATAGCCAGCCAGAGCAACATCGTTGTTCGTTGGTCCCCTGAAATCTGAACAGGGGATGTGCTGATGTCACCAGGATTATCGAATGGTAACCATAGTATTTCGTCCTATATGGATTCACTCTTGATGGAAATCACATGTAGGTATATGGTGCTTGCCTAGGCAAAGGTGTATTTGCCGCTCGTTGTATTATGACGAGCAAATGTCCTGCTGAGCGACAGAGAAAACAATAGCGGTTGCATGGATAATGGATTCTTATACGAGTATACCGACGATTGCTTCTAGAGTGAGATTCCGGAAGAGATTGTAATAACCATCATCATGATGAGCAGGAGCAGCATCAACATGAACAACATTGTCATCGCATCTTCTTTTATCATCATAACAATTTACAACCACATCGACCAGTAACAAGGACACGAAATCCCATACAAATGAGTCCAAAGCTGTTTTGTTATGGTGTTTGCGTAAGCAGGGTAGTTGGTGACTTTTTTTCCCTGTGTATTCACTGAAATGAATGAGAATGTATATATAAATAATGCCCCTCGGGAATAATTATGTAATTTGTCGTGGTTTTTTGGGACGCAGAGCCTTTATGTGGCCGGGTCTTTTTTGTTAACCTTTCAGCGGATCTGGCAAATACTTGCCACGAAGACAGGAAGAAGGGGGAAGAGCTAATTTTAATGAAAATGGTTGTCAAGCTTTTTCTTTTATTATCCGTTTGAGGATTTGCGAAGGCACATTACGACTACTTTATGCTTAATGTTCTCCCTGGCAAGAACTTTGTGTGCATGGGTGGTACGTGATTAAGGTGTGACATGATGAGCGGTTTTATGACACAAACAAAGTGTGTTTTTATATATAAAACAAAAAAAGGAAAAGGAAATAATCCTTATTCTTGTACTTCAACTGTGATGTGAAAAAATAAAGATTCTTGGTAGCTTATAAAATAAATCAGAGAATCAAGCCGCGGCTGTAGTATATAACTATTGCGATATGCGGATTAATTGGGAAAATGGAAGAACTATCGCGGAAAAATGATGGGATAAGCTTATTTTATGTTTATTATTCAACGAGTGACTTTCCTGCTTCTGTTTCTCCGAGTAATGGCTTTTATGAACAACGCAGCTGTTCTTGTATAAAAACGTGGAATCATTCCAAAATAAAGCAACTCGATGTAAGCTGAACAAAGTATTTTGATTGAATAAAGGCTGCATACAATAAAACCGCAACAAAAGGGCTGCCAAACTTATGCTTTCAAGTCTGTAGTTTAATATTTATAGGCCTTCAGTCTATCGACGTTTAATACTCGTTTTCTGAAAATAAGGTTTAAGTTAAAGTCCTGTTCTAAGTCAGTCGAATCTTCCTGGAAATAACGCAATTCTTCAGAGCGGAGATTTGATTGTCATTCTTTTAAATTAGGTGTACTCCCAACGTTTATTCGAGTCAATAAAAGAAAAGAAATACCTACTCCGAGTTATTCATCAATCTTTAAAATGTTTAAGCAAAACGACTTCAACTACTACAAAATGGCATCGCATCCGCCCGTAGTACAATATTAAACTCGAAACACAAAAACTCTAGTACGTTGGCAAACACCCATTTACCGACTGGCATTGCTCCCCTCCTTTCAAACGTCAAACTCGCAATTTGTGTTTGCATCAACTCGACGGTCTACGATTTTATTCGATATTCGTACAATAAAATTAATTTTTCGCAATGACTCACATGGTTAAAATGGAAAATGGTACCAGCCAGACAATTTCCGAAATGCTTGGTTGCATCGAAAGGTAAGCGAACGCCATAAATCAACATCAAAATAATTCTAACCTAAAAGTGTATGTGAATCTGTTTCTTTGTGGCAGATACAACCCCGACCATCTGAAAACGCTCGAAATCTATATCGAAGAACAGGCAAAAAACAACACCTATGATTTGGAGGCAAACTTGGCTGTCCTTAAACTATATCAATTCAACCCGCACATGTTGAATATTGATATAACATATACGATTCTGCTCAAGTCGTTAACAAATCTGCCGCACACTGACTTCGTGATGGCCAAGTGCTTGCTGCTGCCACAACAAATGAAGGACGATACTGTACAGACAATCATTCACTTAGCAGACATTCTGGAGAGGGCCGACTTCATTCTTTTCTGGCAACGAGTGGATAAGAATCGCGAGCTGTTCAGGCACATCACAGGCTTCTACGATTCGATCAGGAAGTTTGTCTGCCATGTCATCAACATTACATTCCAGACAATCGCCAAGGATCTATTGAAGAAACTGTTGGGTGATATTGATGGTGAGTGTTATTTTTATGCATATAGGCGGCCTCCATTCAATCTGATATTCATTGCAGAGTCCACATTGGAACAGTACATGAAGAAGTACGGCTGGAAGCACCAGGGTGGCAGTCTCATCTTGATCGCGGCACAGGAAGAGAAGATCAAGACCAAGAATATCACGGAGAAAATCGATTTCGAGAACCTGGGCGGTCTGATGGCTCAGTGCCTCTAAGCAGTGTAATTTTCATGTAAAGATTGTAACACAAAACTTTGGAAATAATTACAAATTTCGTAACATTTATTGAAACAAAGTTAAAATTAAGAAAAGAATACAAAATGCGTATAAGTCTGAGGGTCCAGCTACGATTGCTTCTTGAAGCTCTTGAGGATTGGAAATATCTTGTCGAAAGCCTCGTAGATTTCTTGCCGCACTTTGGCGCCAGTGAGCACCACTTTGCCGGACACGAAGATGAGGAGGACGATTCTAGGTTTTACCATACGATAGATAAGGCCGGGAAACAGTTCTGGTTCGTACGAGCTGAAAGTGCCGTGGGTTAGGACCAACCCCTCTAGTCGAATCGGGAACTTCACATCGCAGCTGCCAACCATGTTTTGAATTTTAAAATCTAAGAATTTTGCCTGAAAACAGAGACGGGCTATGAAATGGAGTTTGTGGGGGAGGGGTTGGGCAACTTACTGTAAAACCTAACTTCTGAATAATTCGCGCATACTTGCGCGCGGCTAATCTAGAGTCGTCCTCGCTTTTCGCCCCAGTGCACACCATTTTGCCCGATGAAAAGATCAGCGCAGTTGTGCGGGGCTCACGTATCCGCATAATCACGGCGGCAAAACGTTTCGGGTTGTACTCTGCGTTACGCGCGTGTAGAGCGATTTTCTTCAGGTCAAGCTTACAGTTGAGATTGACGGTGGATACAATATTCCTATAAAAAATGAAGGAAATTATCAAGCATCAGCAGGGCGCTGCATTCCTTTCCACTTACTGCAACTGTGGAATAATGCCGGGATCAGCTGAACCAGGTGTCATTGGTGTCATCGGAGTGGCCGGGCCCATTGTCTGGTGAATGTTGCTGATGTTTTCTATGCGTTCACTCATCGGCACCATCGGTGACATAAGGCTTTGCTAAAAGAAATCAATTTTATCCAGACATCTTCCACTATGTTCATCGATGACTTACCGGTGTTTGTGGCTGCATGAGGCTCTGTGGTGTGGAATAACTCGGCTGATAAGATTGCATCTGTTTCTGTGGTGCCGACATGAGTGAGGGCATTCCCATGGAACTCAAATCATTGCCATAATTGCTGAGGCTGTTTTGTCCGTTGCCACCATGGTTTCCCATCGGGGAATTGCTCATTTGTGCAATTGGATGGTACACTGGATTAGGGACAATTTGCTGGTCGGCTTCTGGCTGATGTAGAGGTGTTCCGATACTTGGTATCGAAAATCCGGGGCTTAACATTTGATCCATATTGCTAGACTTTAGATTTAACACTAGCGTTAGCTGGAAGACTGTAGAAGAGAAAAGTCACCGACTGTATTGGCGGTAGTGCACTTTGAATTGTTTTACTATACGAATAAGAAGTATTAATGCATAATGCAATACGATATTGTAGTATTTTTGTTTGTACATTCAACAGAATTGATATAATGGAAGTCAAGTTTGTAGCCAAATTATTTTATTATTTATTTTTTCAGGCGGAAAATTCATACACAACACCGCTTTCTGCAGCGACGGATACGTTTTCGTATGTCAAAAAAGGGACCATAAAAGTGATGCCAAGTTTACATTCCATAAAAATGGACGCATTCAGAGAGAAGATAAATTAAAATTATTTTGTTCCTAGCTAGAGATTTGTGTTTGTACGCTAAAGGATGGTACGCTGTTCGAGTGAAGTGAAATTTTCACTCCTCTCCAAAAAGTGCTGTGAAATTGAAAGCCGAAATGTCCAAAATTTAATGCGACGGACAATAAAAGCCAAGTGAAATAGCTTAAGCAACGCCCCCTACAAATCACTTTTTAAACAACTATTTTTCACTGGAACAGCGTACTGCCTGGTGAAATTTTCATGTGGAAAGTTCATTTTGACATTTCGCAGTGAAAATTTTTTATAAAAAATTGGATTTCACGTGAACTGCATACTAGGCTTACCCAAAGAAAAACGATGAGCATCTAGACTCGTACATTTTATAATATCAGCTGGAGTTAATTGCCCTGAAAATAGTTTACAGGGTACGAGTAACTAGAAATGTAGTAACTGTCAACTACAGTTCAGCTGTTGTGGTTGTTGATTTCTGAAAATCTACTTTACTATGGCTTTACTCAAATACATTCCTAATGCAAAACTCAGTTCCTCATTTTTGAGCCTTCAAATCAAAATAGAAATGTACTAGCCTCTATATTTCTCTAGACACCACCCAAACATATGTCAAAATGCGCAATTGTCAAAGTATCTAGGGGTGGGAGAACTTGCCCACTTGCATAAACTTTTTTTCCTTGTCGTCGAAAAATTATAAATATTCTCATTAAAATTGCAAAACTAGCATTCTACTCCCAAGAATTAACTGAAATAGAAAAAGTATTAGTAAAATTGGTCTAAAATATAATCAATTCCTTGTCTAAACGCTGTAAAAGTGCTTTCACTATTGCGTTCGCCTACGATTCAACCGTGACTAATTGTTTAGTTTCAGCAAAAAGAATCTCAACAAAAACAAAGTACTTGAGGAAATCTGTAATTAGATGCTGACTGCATACATTTAACATACGTAAGTTGAAAATATTTTCAGTAAACGTTCCTTTAAACTTCAGAAAAAAAAAAATATTTCTGTTTATCGATTTATAAGGTTTGCAACTACCTCCTCCTTCCACCGCCGTCGGCTGGGAAACAATACTACAGGAATAGAAACAAAACAAAAGACCCAATACAATGAGTGCAAAAGGCAAAAAGGAGAAGGTGGCCAACGAATGTGTACAGGTGGTGGTTCGTTGCCGCCCTATGAGCAATCGAGAAAAGACTGAGGGCTCGGCTGAGATCATCACGGTTTTTCCAAATCGTGGAGTTGTGGAAATTGCCAATGGACAGGACCAAAATAAAGAGGCTAGGAAGGTGTTTACATATGACGCTGCATATGACCACCTTTCCACCCAAATCAACGTGTACAATGAAGTTGTATGGCCGCTGGTGTCGAGTGTGCTTGAAGGATTCAATGGCTGTATTTTCGCATATGGGCAGACGGGAACAGGCAAGACATTCACAATGGAAGGGGTAAGAGGGCATGAGCAGTTGATGGGCATCATTCCACGGACGTTTGATCAGATTTGGTCACACATTAACCGAACTGAAAATATGAACTTCTTGGTGGATGTGTCATACCTCGAGATCTACATGGAGGAGCTGAGGGATCTCTTGCGTCCTAACAGTAAGCACTTGGAGGTCAGGGAGAGAGGAAATCTGGGTGTTTATGTTCCCAATTTGCATTCGGTGAATTGCAAGAGCATCGAAGACATGCTGAACGTCATGCAGCAGGGCAATAAGAACCGCACGGTTGGCTTTACCAACATGAATGAGCATAGCTCGCGGTCTCATGCCATTTTTATGATCAAGATAGAGATGTGCGACACTGAAACGAATGCCGTCAAAGTGGGAAAGTTGAATCTAATCGATTTGGCTGGCAGTGAGAGGCAATCTAAAACCGGCGCAAGTGCTGAACGACTTAAGGAAGCCAGCAAAATCAATTTGGCTCTTTCTTCGTTGGGAAATGTAATCTCTGCTCTGGCAGAGAATTCCCCACACGTTCCGTACAGAGATTCGAAATTGACACGCCTGCTTCAGGATTCACTTGGTGGCAATTCCAAGACAATCATGATCGCGAACATTGGACCATCTGCTTACAACTATAACGAGACTTTGACCACGCTGAGGTATGCCTCTCGGGCTAAGACCATCCAGAATCAACCAGTGAAGAACGAAGACCCACAGGATGCTAAATTGAAGGAGTATCAGGAGGAGATCGAGCGGTTGAAGAGGTTTATTGCGCCACGACAGCGTGCTGAGAGGCGCGCCAAGAAGAAGCAGTCGAAAAAAGTCAAGCAGCAGGAGAATCGCGAATCGCTTGAAGCACTAGCTCAAGAGGAGGAAGAAGAAGACGAAGACGAGGAGGAAGAAGAACAGCCTGAGGTAGATGATCAGAAGTCAAATGAAGTGCTTGAACGCGAGAGAGTTGCGACCGCACAATTGGCGGCTAAACTCGCCGAGCTGGAAAGTCAACTTGTTCGCGGAGGAAAGAATCTTTTGGACACATACAGTGAGCGGCAGGAAGTACTTGAGAAAAAACTCGGTGAAATCGCCGAGCGAAAGAAGCGCGAAGTCGAAATCCAACAGCAATTGGAGTTACAAGAGGAAACAACTCTGGAAATTCGCGAAACTGTCACCTCGCTTGAGCAAGAAGTTGAGTTAAAGAAGAGGAAACTCTCCAAATGCTATGCAAAGTATTTGGCACTTCAACAGGAGCTAAACGACACGAAATACGAACACAACCAGGATTTGCGAGAGCTGGAGATGGCACAAAACGAACTGGTGAAGGAGTTGAAGCGTCAACTACTAATCATTGACAACTTTGTGCCAGTTGAAGTTAAGAACCGTTTGTACACTCAAGCAAAATACGACGAAGAACAAGAAGAATGGAAATTCTCCACGTTGAGCATAACCGACACCGGCCACATGAAACGTCCAGTATCGCACCAGCAACGGCGGCGTCCCGTGTCCGAGTACGGCCTAAAAGAGTCTCAAAAGAACATCCCCACTTCCATCCGTTTCAAGAGTGAGAACATAGTCAACTACGAGCTCGACATGCCTTGCCGCACAACACAGGAGTATCGAAGTCCAAAGGTATCCGCCTCGCTTCAGGCAGTCCTAGCACAGGCAATGCAAACCGGTGATGACATAGACATCGGAGAGAACACAAACAGCATTCGTCATCGCCTGGAAAACATAATCAATCAGAATTCTCAGTCAGTCAGCACAAATGGTGTGCGCAGCATTAAATCCTCCAAAGTCGACAGCAACAAGAGGACACAGTTGCAGCAGAAGAGCTTGAAGAAACCAGCTTCCGCATACCCCAAAGCAAGAGGGCTAGTCAATAAATAAGTTGGGAGCTCCCTTCCCATCTCCTAGTGCAATAGAAAATCATAAAATATCCTCACTTGCCGCCACCCATGCCCCAAATACTCGAGATTTATTATTACTTTACGAAGCTAATCCTTTTCTTAATTTAGTATGCCAAGCATAACAACAAAAGGTGATACAACAAGGCATAAATATCTCTAACCAAAGCTGTTTCATTCTATCTACGTATGCACAGCACATACGCATTACTTTCGCTTTTAATATTATTTTAATATTTAGAATACACAATTGATGACACATATTAATTTAGATATATACATACGTAGTTTGTTTGCTTTTCGGTAATTGTGTAATGTTTAGCATTTATTTAAATAATAAAACACGTCTCTTCTATTGTTATTTGTGTAAATCGATTGTTTTCAATTGAGGTGCTGCAAAGCAAAAGGATTCTTCTGCACTTCTACACAATGGAAATAGGTTAAGCGACTTATAGGTTATTTCTAAACTCTGAAAAGAAAGCTCTCAATTTTAAAAACAATGCTTTTTATGTGAACTGAACGTGAAAAGTCCCATCTACAAAAAAGGTGATCCTATGTCTTACAAGAACTATCGAGGCATATCCCTGCTTAATGTCGCATACAAGATCCTATCCAACGTACTGTGTGAACGCCTAAAACCGTTCTGCAACACACTAATCGGCACGTACCAATGTGGCTTCCGGCCCGGCAGATCGACTATAGACCAAATCTTCACAGTGAGGCAAATCCTGGAAAAGACCAACGAATTTCAAGTCGAAACTCACCACCTTTTCATCGACTTCAAAGCCGCATATGATAGCATACATCGTCAGGAGCTCTATATGGCGATGGCCGAATTCGGAATCCCGGCAAAACTGATTCAGTTGTGTCGCGTGACGCTGGAAAACACGCGCTGCATCGTGCAGTTTGGAAGTAGCTCCTCCAAACTATTTCATACATGCACCGGATTTCGGCAAGGAGATGCGCTATCATGCGACTTCTTCAATCTTGTACTGGAGCAGATAGTGCGCTGGGCAGCTGTCAACACGGA
Organism: Cheilosia pagana; assembly: GCA_936431705.1. Taxonomy (NCBI): domain Eukaryota; kingdom Metazoa; phylum Arthropoda; class Insecta; order Diptera; family Syrphidae; genus Cheilosia; species Cheilosia pagana. Next base: position 49,022,221 of record OW386170.1, on the reverse strand, counting down.
AGCCACTATCTTCAACAGGTCCGTCAAACTGTTGGGCTATGCGGACGATAATGACATCATCGGTCGCTTACAGCGTGCCGTGATAGAAGCGTTCACGGCGATTGAAGAACAGGCGAAATTTGTTGGCCTTGAAGTAAACGAGGACAAGACTAAGTACATGCTATCAACAAACAAACCAGCAACTGTCCACCGCTTAGGACAACAATTTCGAGGTAGTTAGGGAGTTTACCTACCTCGGAGTAAACATAAACTCCTCGAATGACCCCATAGTGGAAATCCGGAGAAGAATTACTCTAGGGAACCGTTGCTACTTCGGTTTGGCATAACAACTGGGTTCAAAACTCCTAACTCGAAGGAGCTCTACAAGACCCTTATCTTGCCAGTTCTGCTTTATGGCGCCGAGTGCTGGACCATAGCTGATACCGGGCTCCTTCGAAAGAAAAATTCTTTGGCGCATTTTTGGTACTGTGTGCGAGGAGGGCGAATGGAGAAGTCAACAACCGCGAGTCCAAAAAAGCCAAAACAGGTCAACTACGTTGGCTCGGTCACATCGAGCGAATTGACAATAATGTTCCGGCTGAGAGGATCTTCGAATTCCAGCCCCCAGGTTCGACAATTAAGAGCGAACCTCATTTCAAAGACCAAGCAATTGCGGATGGCAGAGCGCCTGGTCTGGACAACTGGAAGCAACGTGCACGGGATCATAGAGGATGGAAGGCTGCAGTGTCTCAGGGAGAGACTCTTCACGGGTCGGGAGCCCGATGAGTAAGTAAGTAGAACGTGTAAAGTGAGTAGAGCAAAAAATGTTTCAATTTCTGTCCTATCGGCTTCTACTATGTTATCGAAATGTAACAATATCGATTTTCCGTTTAGTTTGCACATCTCTATGAAAATGACAGCCTTCATACAAATTGCAATAGTCAACAAACAAGGAACAATATTTTCCATTTCGCCCACAAATCTTATTTATTTCTATTTAATCAGTTATTCATTTATTAAAACAATGATAATTTATGGAGTGTATATTGTAAGTAAATCTGGAGGTCTAATTTTCAACTTGGACAACAATGTGCCGCGTATTGAACATGAGAAAACATTTGGCTATCCACTGGAGTTAGTTCTTGATTATGATCCGAAAAAAGTGTCGGTGGTCTTCAATCAGAGAGATGGAATAAATGGTAAGCCAAGTCCCTCACAGACACAAAAGGCTAATTGATTCGTTTCAGTGGGGCATGTACTAGTCTCTATCAATGGAGTAGCTGCCAGTGGTGGCACGCTCGAGGATGGCAGAGATGTGAAAACAGTCATTGAAGCAAAGGAAAATTATCCATTAAATCTAAAGTTTAGTCGCCCTAAAATGACCACGAACGAGAAAATATTCTTGGCCAGTATGTTTTACCCTCTGTTTGCGATTGCCAGTCAACTGAGTCCGGAGTTGAAGAGTTCGGGCATTGAAATCCTGGAGGCGGACACTTTTACATTACATTGTTTTCAAACGTTAACTGGTGAGTACGCAGAAGAGGCACATGTTCTGGATCTAGTGTGTCTGTGGCAGCTCGAGTTGAGTTGTCTTCTTGCCGCTCAGCCTAAAAAGAGCTCTTTAACATTTGAACTTTGGCTTTTATAATGAATATTCTACAATTTACAGTATATATTTTTTTTTCATAGGTGTAAAGTTTATAATGATATCCGAAACAGGCCTTAGTGGAATGGATATCTTGCTGAGAAAGATTTACGAACTGTATTCGGACTTTGTGCTTAAGAATCCATTTTATTCGCTTGAAATGCCTATTAGATGTGAACTATTTGATCAGAAGCTGCAGAGCCTTTTGGATACAGTGGAAAAAACTGGACTAAACAATATAGACAAATAAGAGATAGTTAGATGTAATAAAAAATGTTAATTAAGAAGCGTTTTTGTTTGTTTTTGTTTTATAGTGGAAGAATTTGTTCTTTCTATTGCTTCTTTTTATAATTTCCGAAATCAAAATCTGTTATTTTGCGCCCTGGATGTGCACAAGCCATCTGGATCTGGGACCTTGCACTGCCCAATAGCCAACTTGCTGAAATACCTACATGGAATAGGGAAACCATTGTCAATGAGGGAAAGAAACAAAATTAATTTTCGGAGTTGATCTAAAAGTCTTTGAACAAAAAAGCTTTGGCATTCGCTATTTGAGCAATAAGCGCACGCTTTTTTTACTACTGTCATGTAAGAAATAAGACATAACTGAATATTTAAAAACTGAAGAAGTATACGGAAAATATTTACCTGTTTTAAAAATAATATTAATCCTGGTTTAATCTAAAAATGTAAATAACATATCACTCCACTTTCCCCATTAAATTCATCTATTACATTCTTATGTCATGCGTAAAACGGCCATTGACAGCTGGCTGCTGCTGAAACCTTTTTCTATTCAACGTAAACAAATTAAGGCAAATAATTCCACAAAATAAGCCCAAAATCACGTATTCGCTAATTGAAAAAATTAGTAAAACTAGACTTCATTCATCGTATGTGCAAAATAAAACAAATTCCCGATAAGCAATAGAAAATTTTTCGCAACACTGTTTAACTCATTGCATGGGGGTGGCAGGAGGTCGTCGCTTCCTTTTCAAGTGCTAACTAATGGATGTTCGGGTAAAAGCTGAACCGGAAACCCATGTCGTTGGGTTAAACAATGGTATGCAATATGTCCCGTATGAACATTTTACACAATACCAAATCATGCCACCAAATGGCGTGGAACCACCCATGTATCAATATCCAGTCAATGGGTACGATACCCAACAGCAACTTTTCTATCAGCAGCAGCAGCAGCAACCGAACACCGAAGAGAACCTTTACCACAGTGCCTATGACCAAAATAATTGCACTTACGAGGAGGTAGACCCAAATCAAAAGTATGAATACCATGAACCCGATGAGAACTTCATATCCATTGATGATGCAAAAGTTCGGTCCTTTCTGCTGGATTTGTTGCAGAAGGAGAAGGAAAAAAAGAAGGCCGACGAGGAAACGGAAGCGAAAAGGAAATCGGAAATCAAAACTGAAGAAGAGATATCTGTAAATGCAATTGAGACTGTTGGTGATGAGCAGATGATGAATGAGAGTGACGAGAGTACAATGCATGATATCGAGTACGATGAGGACGGGGAGATTGTTCTCTTGGACTCGGATGTGGATTATGTGGATGAGAACGAAGAAGGTATTGAGCTTAATTGGATTGACTTGGAACAGAAGGCACAAAAGCAAACAATCGAATGTTTTCTCTGCGGCAAGAGTGTGGTCTCCAGTTATAACCTTCGAAGGCACATGATGATCCATACAGGTTGGTACTTAAGTTCTTCCATTGACTTATTTTTGATTACAAGAACAATTTTTAATTAGTTTCGCTTTAAGAGCCCGCAAAATAGACTTCAGAAAGCTTATTGAATTTCCTTTTTTCAGGCGAACGACCCTTCGGCTGTGACATGTGTTACAAACGCTTTCGCGAATTCAGTGACCTGAAAAAGCATCGCCGTGTGCATTCAACGCAGATGAACTTCAAGTGTATGGTGTGTCGCGTCAACGAACCCTCATCGTATGATCCGACAAAGTGTGTTGCTTGCGACAAAAGTCCACCGGGCGATGGTACCCAAGAAATGGCAGACCTGTTGCTTGATAGTGTACCAAATGTCGCCACGCCTACAATTGCCGGCGGCAAAAAGCAATTCCCCTGTCCGATGTGTAATCGTATTTTCGGCACACGGCATAATCTCAAGCGACACTTTATGATACACACGGGTGAGAAGCCGTTTAGTTGCAGCATCTGCCAAAAACCGTTTCGCGAGGTGTCCACACTGAAGAAGCACATGCACACCCATACCAAAGTCAAGGTATACAAGTGCTGCCACTGTAGCGAGAGATTCACCGACTACGATTTATATGTGGAGCACAAGGACACACATCCAAAGAAGAGTACCGCAGTGAAAAGAATGAGAGGCTTAAAAGGTCATGCAATGCCAAGTAAACGACGGCGTAGTGATACCGAATCAGCGGTGGCAGATGACGACGAAGAGTTCGAGTGTCCAGAGTGCGGCGAAAAATCGGCTTCGATCGAACTATACGCGGACCACATCAAGCAGCATGACTCGTCCGTTGAGTTTCAGTGCTACATTTGCAAGGAAATGTTCGAGTCCAGAGATTTGTTGGTATCACATTTCACCGTGCACGATGTGGACGATGAATCAAGTGCAGATGGTTAGTCTAAAGAACAAAGTTCATTATTTTCTTAACAAACGCATTCCATTTACTTTGAATTTTTAATTTGTGATCTTATTCGAGCAATAGTACTTATACGTATCCACAGTTGAAAGGAAACAATTTGTGCATTCCATTTGATAATGTTTAAAAAACTGAAATTCCATTTGAATTTTGTTCATTTGATGGAATAATTTGACTTTTAGTCTTTAAATGTTGTAAATGAATTTTTGCTAGACTCTTGTTTACAGTTTCCGAGTCTCGCTTGTTTTCTATTTGGAGAGACTTAAAATATTTTCTCATTGTGTGTGTCCGCATAAAGTTAAGGATTTTTAGTGAATTTTCTATTTGTTAAGTGAAACTTTTTTAATTGTTTTTTCTTTCGTTGATTTGGTAGTGATTGGTGAGAGCTTCTTTTTATTGTTATATTTTATCGAATTCAATTTGCAAACGTCGACATTACTGAAAGCGGTGTCGGTTCTAACCTTCTAAATTCGGAGTAAAGTCTGCTGAAACGTTCAATGCAAAGTATTGCTCTTTCGCACTGTGGCTTGAGTTATTGTCCTCGTACAATAATAATGAGTTATGCTACGTATACGAATAACAAGATATGATTACATATTTCACGAAGGACCCACTTAGATGTCGGAAAATTCGAACGTCTTGTTTTCATGGATGTCACAGAAACATTTTCCGAATTCATTCTTGATATGTCATCAGAAATGTTAGCCTCATACATTTAAAACCAAAAATATAACTCAAACAGAGGGATAAAGTTGAGAAGTTGTAGAAGCCATTTGTGCCAAATATCTGGTTAAACTTTTTTGGGTATCCAAATGCGTCTGTTGACATTTTTCTGATCTCGGGTTGAATTACCGCATCCGTGATCGAGTAATACGTGACTGAGTTTGTTATTGTTTTGCATGTAAAATCCACAAAATTCAGTGACGTATTACTCGATCACGGATGAGGTAATTCGACCCCTCATTTCTCCATATGGTCCTGCAGTGCAAGAGATCATTTGTGGTGAGAGTTTCTTTCCAACTTCTTCAAAACTCAGTTTAGAAAATTAGTTATTGTCTATCATTTACACTCCACAAAGACTTCACTTCGTCCGCACATTACATTCCACCCGATATCGCGAGCTTAATTTATCAAAAAAATCACATCACTTTGTAAACAATTTCTCTATTATTTGTCTTCCAAAAATGCTTCAATCGTTTGCGAATTACTCCCCACGTCTGTTGAATAAAAAAAATACTAAATTTTGTGCAATCGTTACATTTATTGATTAATTCTTTGTAACTTCTATAGTCGTGTTATTATATTTATTCTGTTTTCTATATCGTTTTGTGTACATTAATTAAATGAATAAGTTTTTCAAATTCAGCACTAAGGACACCACCACATTATCACATTTAGAATTTAAGTAAATTTATCTATTAAGTTTAAAACAAAGTACTCAATGCAGATGGTCTAATCTAGGAAATTGCATATAAAAATAAAGATCAAAACGGTATATTTGTAACGTAAGAAACTTATTAAAGAAGAAGAAATTATTATTGTAATTTTGGTTTTTGCAGAAACCACAAATATATTTATTAGTAACTCTGAAGTGTTGCGTTTTAGTTACGTTGCAGCTAAACAAATATTCCGATCACTGTCATAGAAAAAAAAAAATATTTTGGCGCGACAGGTCTGTGGGACCCAAGGCCTAGCTTCTCACAACCATTCGTTCTGTGTGAGTTTTCAATTTTTGGGACGAATGGAAGGGATCTACAATTTTACGCCGAGTCCAAACGGCTAATTGAGAAGCTCATTCATGACAGTTTTACTCTCGGATGTTTGTCAGACGTTTGCGAGAGATGGCGCAGTGGAAAAAAAAAACCTTAAGATGTAATTCGGTTCTTTCGGAATTCGAACCGGGGATCATTCGCTTAGTAGTCCAACAGATTAACTCTAAGCCATGCGCCACAGGATCACCGTCATTACCATTTATATACAATACTGTGGAGGCCAGCTGTAAGAGGATTTCGAGTTAGGGGTCTCAGTATGGTTTGTCTCTGGTCATTACTGCATTTCTCAAAATCAGCCTTAAGCTAAGATTAGACTGTATGCCAATTAAGCATATGAATGCCAACAGGCAAATGACCAGATTAGCTGTCAAATGACCAAAATGCCAGGATTATCAAAACTGTATATCAGACTATATGACCAAAATCACCAATATGGTCATATTTGACTTGATGGTCATTTAAGGCATTTGTTGTTTGTAACCAAATGTTGTAGTAGGGTAATGCTGTAAAGAAAAACAAAGCAAAAAAAGGAATCCGATGTATACGACTTGTGACATCGTAAAGTCCGGGTCGGATCTCGACAGCCGAAATCAATTTGCGGATGAAATGGTCTGACCATTCCCTTTAATCGCTTTGTCGGTCTCTTGCTCGCCCTGTCAGCTATTGCTTCCTCCATAATCCTGGCGTCGCTAGCCGCTTCGATTAAGCTCCCCAAAAACATGTAGATGTGTGTACCACAAAACGAAAAGGAAACACACAAAAAGAATTTAAAAGGGTAAAATAAGAAAGAAAATATATGCACCAAGTAAAATTTATTCAACCCATGAAAATACATAACGAATATGAACAAAAATACATATAACTATATCACAGACCAAATACCTAGATAGCAAAAAATTTCTTCACAAACAAAATTTCACAACACAAGGAAAAAAGTATAAATAACCACAACTACTACAAAAGGACAATACCACAAAATAAACTTAAACAAATTACAAAGAAAAGACAATTAAATAATTTACAAAAATGGAAGATCATTGATTCAATAATCTACAAAAAAAAGAAAACGAAAATGAAAATTAATTCCAATTGCACGAACTCTCTATCACCGATGACAACAAAAAAATTCCATCAAAAATGCCAGAAATGCCACAACTCAATAAAGTGCATATGGGCATATACGCTTTATGCCGGCATTCGTCCTTATTAGGTCTGTTCCTTTACTTTTGAATCTTACGAATTTTTACTAATTCTTACGAATTTTACTCAAATGCCGTTCCCTAACTCGAAAAATTCGTAAAAGAGAGCGTCATCTAGAGAGCAAGATATTACCCCTCCACTGAGAATCTTACGAATTTTTACTCAACAAATTTCTTGGTGTACGAAGTGGAAAAACTGTCAGTCACAGCTGATTTGAATTTTCTTGTCCTATTTGACATTCGATTGCATTTTTGTTTTGCTTTTTTGTGCATTAAAATGGTATCAACAGGCGGCAAAATAAATATTGAATGTTCACCTCGAACATTCCATCGTATTGAAAATGGTAAGTAGACATTAGAGAATATGAAATAAAAATTTATTGAATTAAGTATCTGTCATATCTGTCATTAATTATAGTTTACTATAAAAGCGTTCCCTAACTTTTTCGTTAGTGACTCTCTCTGTGAGAGAATTTATCCCCACCACTGCCATTTTGACAGTCTTTTCCATTCTTACTACAAAAGTAAAGGAACAGACCTATTGTCCCATTACACTATATGCTATTTTGGCATTTTTATCTGTCAAAATCAGTCTGGTCATATGTGGCATTCAGGGCATTAGGGCATATGGGATATGCCCATTACACTTTATGACCATATTTTGACAGAAGAACCGTCAGAAATTGGCATTTTATGACCACTTGGCATACCGTCTAATCTTACCTTTATTATGAGTTTCTCCCGAACAATATTCCATTGACATTTCCGGGCGAACATTTTTTCGAAAAAAATGCCCCTTATTGGCAGCACTGTTTCGGGCGGAATATACTGCTATTAACAATGTAATTTTTCCATTCCTTTTTTTAAAGCAAAAAATTTAAAATTTAAATTAATTTTCGGGGGAAACAATAGCTTTTAAAATTTCCGGCGGACAGCATTTCGCTAGGTGAAATGTTTTCCGGGCGAAACTCACAGTAGGCTGAATATGTTTTGTTTGTATGTTTATGAAATCATTTATGCACAGGGTTGCCATTTCAAATCTGTGCTTCCAGTCAGATTTGACTGGAAAAAATGCAGTCAAGAAACTCAAATTCAGTCAAATAAAACAGTCAAAGAATTTTCAACACAAATCCAGCTTAAAATCCAGCCAAGATCGCTTTTAAGTGAATTCGGCGGCTGTGTTGAGCTTTGACGTTTTCATTTTTGTGTAGTGCTAAAATTTCGAATAATGTTTCGGAATTTCTTTTAATTATCTGCGATACTTTAAGGATAGAAGCTATGTATTTACTTTTTTAAGTCTATGAGACTCTCATCACACACATTATCACCAACCGTATGTATCTGCAGAATTTTCATTTTCAAACTGGTGTTTGTTAGTCAGCCATCCCAAAGTAAGCAAAACAAACAAATGTGTATGAATTGTCTCAGTGTGTTGGTGGGATTATTGTTATATGGGTAAATTGAATTTGAAATTGTTCTGGTGGTTGGGAAAAATGCCATTTTGAAAAGAAGTTAAAATCAGTCAAAGAAATATTGAATACAGCTAAAAAACCAGCCGGCTGGATTTCAAAAAATCCTCCAGCTAAACTTATATCATTCCAGTCAGATTTGACTGGGAAGCAGTCAAAATGGCAACCCTGTTTATGCAATCATTTTCTGCACGTGGAGTTCGGCGAATTTACACCCTCATCACACACTTAACGTGGCCCACAATTCTACAACGGACGACTGCGACAATAGACAACCGTATGGGTAGTACTCTGAAACCTCGTTTTGTTCCCGGAAAAGCTATCTTTGCAGCGTCGATGCTACTGCTGTAAGAGGAGACTGTATCAAAGCTCCAAGGGCGCAATTAATATCTGCGTTGCAGGTTTGCCTGTCAGATATAGGCCCGGGAAATAAATAGGTTAGGTTATAGTGGCAGGCTACACACAAGTGCAGCCACACTTAGGCCAGAATAGGCCCATTGTGACACCACAGGATCTAATGATCTTAAACCAACAGGAGCTCAAAGTAAAGCGGCGGAGGCGATTGATATTAATAATATCGAGTTCACCAAGAATCAAAGAAGTATTCTCCGAGATGTAATCTTCTTCTAGTAGAAATAGCAGGAAAGGTGCATAGGAGGTGGATAATGGACTCTTCCTCCTCATCCATGCAATTTCTGCATGTCTTCCTATTATACAGCGCCCCGTGATCACACCTACTAGTGTGCTTATGACGGATCTCTTTAATCTTATAAAACTGCTGGAGCGCTTGAAATCCAGCCTGGGCCAAATTTGTTTCGTGATAGAGCAAGTGGTGCAGTTTGCCCAACTGCGGTTAGTAGCGTTTATCGCGTTTTGTTTGATTAGGTAGCGAGAGGCATGCAGAGATTCTCCTTTTCCGGTAGAATCGAGACAGCTGTACCATGTCTGGCGAGTTCGTCGGCCGTACAGTTACCTGGAATGTCCCTTTGGCCCGGCACCCAGATACGGTGAATTTTGATTTGTTTCGCCATCTCGTTGAGAGACAGGCGACAATTGAGGGCAGTCTTGGAGTTGAAGGTGATCGATTCCAAGGCTTGACTGTCGGTAAAAATAGTGATGTCCCTTGCAGATATTACATTATACCGCAACCACGACAGGGCCTCCTTGATCGCCATAATTTCTGCCCTACAATGATTAGGAAGTCGGAAGGCAATAGGCAAGTCATAGGCATATTAAAACACAACTGTAAGTTATCCTGCACTCTTTATTTGTTGGCAAACATTTTACAATACCAAAGATATTCCAAGAACATAAAAGTGAAGAATCGCAATCGATATATTTTGGCTTTATTTATTTATAACCTTCTTTTTGACTTTTCACTTCTTAAAACATGTGCTAAACATTTATGTACGTTTATATTCAATAATTCTATCGTTTGAAAGCAATTGTAACGAAAATATGTTTTTCTACTCTACAAAGAAAGTCACTCGTGGTGAAGGTTACTAAAAAAAAAAGTGACAAACAGAAAAGTCTCGCGTTAACTTAAATCCTTTTTACAGCTAAAATTATTATTTTATTACATCCAATTTCGTGTCAAAGTAAAACATTTATTTATCTACAAGTTATTCAATGTTAGAATAAAAAAAAAAGGAGAACAGAGATAGAGGGAAGACACTTACAACTAAACGCTTTAATTAGGTTTAACAACTAGGCAAAAAACAACTCTACAAAAATGAGTTAAAAACGTCACAAAAACACACTCCATTTCTGTCTAAATAAAGCTTCCACTTTCATTTACGCTCACCTACTGTCTAATTACAAGATAGAGTTATTGTTAAGAACATTTAAATGTTATTACTATTTTTGTTTTCTGTTTTATTTTAGTACATAGTATAATATCAATTAGTAATAATATTTATGTTTAAATATTTATGTAGTTCACTATTTACATAACCTCAAAAGGCGGTTGACCTTTATACACTTAGGGATTTAGATAATACTGTCCGGGTTACTAGCATTCGTTGCCGTCTCATCGATTGGCATCAGCTTGTCATCCATGTGTTCTGTAGGTCCAGCAGAACGAGTCGACAATAGACCGCGAACGTTTGTGGGGAGTTTATTTAAAAAATTTGGCTTTGGAATATCGTTTGCGGAGCTGCAGGTGGATGAGTCACCGCTCATTGAGGAAGTTTCACTTTTTATGTCATCCATTAGGGTGCCGTCATCTGTGTCGACTATTGTTGTAAGTTTCTTTGCGGCTGTTGACATATTCTCGTCGGACATGTTGTCGAATGGTGCAATGGACATTGGTTCACTGCCGCTCGATGAGCATGTTGTGGCGGGACTCGACACCGATCCATTGGACTGCACGTCTATGCCGGCATCAATGCCAGGCGATGTGCCCATTGGGGAAGAGCATGCCGACGAGTTGGTTGTATTGTTGGTGCACAGTTTCGAGATAAACTTTGGTGTGATACGGCCATCGTAGGTGCCGGAATCTGGACTGGGGCAAACGGAGGAGGGTGATTGACAGACAGGAGATGAACCGCGGCTGTTGATCGAAAAAGTTAAGTAAGTATTTTAGTTTCTGTAAGGGAATGAAGATTGTTTTACCTCTCAGTGAACATTTTTTTCACTGGCGGAGAGTAGATGTTCCAGTTGCTGGTGTCGTCCAACTCGAATCTGCGCTTTACTGGTCCTAGCTGACTGGGGCGCATTGCAATTGGTGACATAGAGCGTCTGGTGGCAAAAGTGCGGCGGGTGGGCGAGGGGGACAGACCATATGGAAGGCGGAGTCCGGCTCTGTTGCTATCAAAAAATGGAAAAGGTATGAACAAAAATTGTCCCCAACAATTGGCAAATAAAAATCATAAGCATCCCTCATGTTTAAGGTTCTACGGGGGCAACTGACTAAGGATTCTATTTTTAACGAAATTGCGTAGTTTCTGCTGACATCAGTGAAAAACTTGTCATTATAAAATTAATTCTTCACGCTCACGCACGTTTTGATAGAGTGATAGGCATTTTTTGTGAATTTGGAAACAATATTCTCTTCTAAAGTTATATACATTGAAATGACTAATCCATAACATAAAATGCTAAGGCGATTCCCACGCGCACTTACCTGGTTGGGCTAGGACTCGAGCAGCTGGATATTCCTGAGGGCAGAGTGACCTGCAGCGGGTTACTCAACTCATCCGATTTGCAAGACCAATTCTCAGCTACCAGGGTTAGATCCTCCCAGCTCTGTGACATTTGTATGGCGCTGTGTACTTCACGCTCGTGATTAACCTCACGCGAGTTTAAGTCTGCGCACTCCTCCTGCCGTAACTGAGATACCCGTGGGGTTAATCTCGGCCCATTTGTGGCACCTGCCCCTAGAGGGCTGAAACTAGCCGAATAGCGACGAGCTCGTGGTGCAAATATGTTGAAAACTGGTGCTGGAGAAACTTCCCTGTTATGCGAAACAAAATAGAATTTACCATCAGAAGTCAAAGAAAAATATGCAAACTCACCTGGAGGGTGGATTAGAAGTCTGTGCCACTGTAGTCGATGTCATTTTCCCAATTGATTGTTGTAATTCTTGCTTATGTAGCTCTTTTGTCGGAGTTTGTTGATCGATTGAACTCGTGGCTGGTGCTTGATTCGGTGGTATATTATTGATGATTGGCACACTCAGACATCGTTTCAGTGACTTTGAAAGGTCCACATCCATTGCCAAATAAAATCAGTTATAAATTATATTTCTACGCTTAGTTTGGGTCTAATTTCCAATTAAATCAACTTAAAAAAATGCTCGCCTCGATACGTGCAATTTCTGTTGTCACTAACAAATGTCAATTTTTTTTTAAGCAAGTGCAGCAGCACTAGCAACATCGACTGTCATTTTGCGTACTTATATATGGGCGAGTTCTTTGCAAATTTCTATTAAAGATTTCTTTGTTATTTTTTATGCAAACTAGCCCTTATTTATATATATATTCAATGTTTCGAATTTATACTCTATTTGGGTATGAATTTTTTATGGTATTTTATGCGATTAAACGAATTTCAGGTGAATATAAAAAAGGTATCCTTTTCTTACCTTAACCTGTGACAAAGAATTCTAAGTGAGTTTTCTCGATGAAAACTGCACTTTTGGTGTTGAATTTGTTCTCAAAACTTTGTAAAATATTTATATTTTACAATTTCAATTAAATTTAAAACACACTGTTCGGATTAATGGTCAATTTTTGCCAAAAATTCTGTGAAAATTTTCAGAAAATTTCTGCTGACATCTTTGATTTTTCTTCGTGGTTGATTGGAGCAGTGCTTCTTAAACTGTGTTGGGTAAACTTCTCAAGGCGAAAATTTGTTGGAATCTCTCTCACTCTCTTCTAATTACCTCCTGTCTCCTGTTTTTCGTGTAATATGTTTCTATTTCGGATGTTTGGTTTGTAGGATAATAAGAACTGCAGCAAAGGATATCGTCCAGGAAATTTATATTTTACTGGTGTGCACTTTTTCTTTTCTTTTTTTCAACACGTATAGATAGGTAGGTATTTTAAATTTGAATTACTGCAGTTACAACCCGGCTTTAATTAAATATCACGGTCGAATGTTACTAAATTGTATATTATGTTCTTCAAGTTAATATATAAACAGGTGATATGAGGAAGGATCAACCGATCGCGAACCACTGAGATGAGCTAATTGAACTAAAGTGTTTAATTGAATTTAATCTATATAAACATTTTTTGAATCATAAATAAATCGTTTTAAACAGTGATGCCAAGTTGTAGTTTCTTATAAAAACCCTTCAATGTGGGTTATTATGAGAGGTAGGTACCAGTACCTGCGTTAATTATAATTAGGTAGACAGGTATGTACCTTACCTACTTGACTTGCGTTAATTTAGTTAAAGTCGACTATTTGATTTATCGTATGTATATTTTATGCACGGCAATGATTTATACACAGACTAGATCCATAATTCAATTCGCCGCAATTGTCTGGAGAATTTATTCATTGAAATTGTACAAGGTCAGAAGAATCTAGGCGATTTCTTTAATTTATTCCGTTTCGAATTGTAGTAGAACGAAATAAAATAAGGTAAGTAACTATGGGTGTGGATTCATAATATCCACTTCATTTTGGAAAATGAGGTATTCACTGCGACTCCAATAATTAAATAAGCAGACATTGAACAACAAACTTAACGAAACTTACGGGTAGTTTGTTCCTTGAGCACCTGCCTTTAAATTATGGAAATTCGCAAATAGAGGACATCCCTGTTCAATAATGAGTGCCAATTAAAAACCCTTGAAGGTGAGTTATTATGAGAGGTACCTACCTGTAGTAATTAGTAATGAGGTAGACAGGTAGGTACCTACTTGACTTGCGTTAATTCCGTTAAGTACCTAATACAATGATTGCCAATGTTTTTTTTTTTTTAAACACGACTTAAAAAAGGATGAAATCTCGAAAACCTTACCTGGGGTCGAATCGCGTCATCCGTGAACAAGCATTACATGGCGGAATTTGTTTTTGTTTAACATGTAAATCAGCTTAATTCTGTGAACGTAATGCTAGATCACGGATGACGCGATTCGACCCCTAAATTGACACGCACATTTAAAAGTCTTCATCTTTTTGCAGTCAAAATTAGGCTTGAAAAAAAATTCAAGAGAGATCGCATTTACTCGAATGTTTTACGATCTATTTAGGTACTTAAGGCTGGTACGCTGTTGGAGTGAAGTGAAATTGTTCACTCCTTTCCAAAAAGTGCTGTGAAATTGAAATTTTCACGCCGAAATGTCAAAAATTTAATGCGACGGACAATAAAAGCCAAGTGAAATGGCAAGTAACGCCCCCTACAAATCACTTTTTGAACAACTATTTTTCACTTCAACAGCGTACTGCCGGTGAAACTTTCATGTAAAAAGTTCATTTGACATTTCGCAGTGAATATTTTGTATGAAAAATTGGATTTCACGTGAACTGCGTACCAGGCTTAACCATTGGCCGCGTTCCTCTGCCCGCTGTTCATCTAGCACAAAATATCCCAGATGAAGGAACGCTCGCGCAGCGGCAGCGGCAAATTTTGCAAACGTTTGAACGATTTGCCTTTGAGTGGTTGTTTTTTCTCTCTCTCTTTCAATGCAGCGCGTAGTTTTGCGCTAGATTGAGAAATGTCCCTGAAAGTGATATTTTACAAAAAGTGCTAGATGTCTAGCGCCTATGGTGATGTCAATTTTTTTTTATATGAAGTTTGACATGCCGCTGTTCATCTAGCGGGCAGTGGAACGCGGCCATTGAATAAATATGGTCAAAGAACTGTCAAAAATTACGCTACATTTTGAAAGTTATCAACAATTGAATACTATATTTTCTATTTTAATAGAATCTTTTGCATAAACAAATTATTTTTGAGCTGTACTCTTGGTGTCGTTAAAAATATCTGGACAATAATGGCGGTCCATCATCCTTTACTTTGAAAGCGACTTCCTTCATTTAAAGTTAAATCCAATTACACCAAATTATATTTCGTTTGTTTTATTTTCTGTCAACTAGGACTGTTTGTTTAGATAAATTAAACAATTCGCAAAACTTGTCACATCAATCCTGGGGTTGAATTACGTGACTAATTTGTTATTGTTTTGCATGTAAAATCCACAAAATTCAGTAACGTGTTGCTCCTTCACGGATGTGGTAGTTCGACCCCTGATTCTTATGAACTTTAAAGTATTAACCAGTACATCTGATATACCATTCCTAATCCGAGGTCTTGCACTACAGCGTTGTCCCTCTGGGTTCTACATGTCATAGCGCCCTTAAAGGACTAATTTAGACAGCTGGTGGAGTAAATTCTCCTTCTCTAATTCATCGCCAACGTAAACGGGACCCAAAATTACTACATGTAGTCCTGATAGAACCCATTCCCAAAAGCAAACACAAAACATGTATTCTTAAAACAAATAAACATTTTATTTATTTATATATATATATGTATTTAATTATTAAAATGTATACATTTATGAAAACATAAAAATAACTATGCATTATGCTCATTATTAAGGTAAGTCATTTATATTTAGTTACACAAGTTTCAACAACGATACATTAATAGCTACCTATGAATTAATAAATTCATTTTAATAAAATGTCTTCAATTTAAAGAAAACAAGTTAACAAATATTCCAAAATAACAAAACATTCCTTAAAAAAAACTTTTATTTATTGAAAATGTAAGAAACTTATTAAAAACTAATTGTTTTTTTTTTTATACAAAAATCATAAACGTAATTTATTTATCTTTTATTAACACAGTTGAATTTTATTTAACACTTATTTTTTATATTCTTTTGAAATAATAATAAAGAAAATAGGTTCAAATTTATTTGGCCTTTTTACATTAAGTTCAAAAAGTTTGGGCAGATTTTTTTTTTATATATTTTTCTTGATCATTTATTGTAAATTTGTTTAAAAATTATTTAATATTGGTTTTTCTTTTTTATTTAAATGTTAAAGCTGGAATACAATTTACAGCAAATTCTTCAATTAAAATGTTGATTTAGTTCTTTTATTTCCGAACAATTTCATTTACACATTTATATAGATATATTTAATATTTAAATATTATAAATGAGCACGAAGGTATTGATTTCTAATAATATAATTCGTTTTGGTTAATTTAAAATATTTAAAATGTATGTTTATCTAAATTTAAAATTTGTTGGATGGTTTTTTAGGCTTTTTGTTTTTATTTGAGTTTAGGATTTGTAAGGTCCTGCTCACATTATAGACACAAATAAAGGGTATGACAGAAATACCATCAACAAAGAGATCAAATGAAAGATGATTCTTAAACGAATACGACTATGTGTATGTTATTGCAAAGGATGAATCAAAAACTAAGTGTTTGTGCTCCAGTTGAAGTTTTTAGTTTCTGAAAACAAGACAAGAGAAAATAGAATACCAATAAAGAAGGGATACTGAAAAAGAGACGACATAATGTACAAGTTACTTTAGCTAAATATGCAAACATCGAAAGCGTAATTTTTTGTCAGGGTAATTAGGACGGGCTAGTTAATGTGTTGAAAGTGACCCACGCAGAATCGGCAAAGTCGAGTGAAGCTCTAAGCAGTCAGTCAGAATGGTGACGACGCAAATGGGATACAGGCGTCTATATCAATCCACTATCAGATAGACACAACCATTTGAACTAGTGTTAACTGGGATCCGTTCAATTGCTTGACCGAAACCAATAGAAATAGTTGGTTTAAAGGACTCCAGGCCTAGCTACCAGCAACAATTCGATTGTGTGCATTTTGTTTCGGGACGAAAGGCTGAATCGAGACGCTTTCTCATTACTATCCACTGAGACCATACATTCACGAAAGATAACCACAGTTGCCGTACTGTATATCGAACTCTTTTTAGCCAAAACACTGTTCACAATGATTTGTTAACACAACTAAGATAATATTGCATATATTTAGAAACTAATATAACTCCTATATTATGAAACAAGACTACCATCAAGCTGAAAGCACAATGAGATCCATTTTTATGTCAAACAACATCTACTCACATTTAAACGGAAACTGCTAAAGAAAAACAAAAGTAAAATCGATGAGTACGTATGGCTTGACCATTCTTGAATACTGACACGAATGCACATTATAAAAACTTATTTCAACATTTTAGGTTATATTCAATTCAAATATCTTTCGTACTGCAGTTCAATTTTAGCCGTCAGATAGCGCTGGAGTCACCCATCCGTACTTTTCGTGCGTCTTCACCAATGATCGAAATGCCTCCTCAGCAGACCGCCTAGAAGAATAAGAAAACGGCCAAAGCATCCAAATTGAAAATTAAAATTTCCATTGAAATTCATTTTGAGAATCTCTCTGTCGCTCACCTGCTGAACTCCTTTGTACTTTTTGGTTTTCTAGCTACCCGACCTTGTCCCTTAACCAAGCTCGCTGCAAACTGCATTAGTACTGCCTCGACGGTGTAGGCGCTTGCCCATCCGCGTGGTGTCAATAGTTCCATACAAATAGCACCACCCTCCATGACGAAGCCTTTTTCTATTCGTGGCTCAACCACCCGCATAAATGGTGGCGCGAAGGGAAAATTCTCCGGAAATACCAAATGTAACTGAATAAACGGAATGTTTAATTCGACCATGTCCTCGGCAAGTGGTGAGTCCGGGTCGATAATATGCAAGCGAGCATACCACTCGTATAGGTTGTCGTTTACCAGCTCGACCTGTGGATTTTTACAAAAAGGATATTTACAAACGGACGTGGCATATATATTTTATGTGTGTTTGCGTGTTGTGCTGTTGGCAATTACAGTCTAAGTTGATTTTAAAGCACCGAGTGTCATGTACCATAATAAAATATGTTTCCCTGAGTGTTCTTGCACGTTGTCACTATGCATTTTCACTTTCTCCGAAGAGTATCCGATGAACTCGACATTTGTGTTCACCTAGGGACGTGTGGCCATCGGTGATCGCATGTTCAACGTATACTGAATCAAACTCCCTTGACCCCATATGTGAATTATAAAGCGATCTTCACGATAAAACAAAAATTTACAATCGAAATTTAAAACGGACTTTGACAGTTGAACAACAAACCAATTTACTTAATTCAACATACTCTCAGCTCATTCAGTAGTCCCTCCCAAGTGCATACAGCCATTCGTCATAATACTCCATTCAATAGGTTTGTTTTCTCATTGGGTATGTACGAGTTTATATTCTGTAACATGATCGCTCTCCTCATCGTTTGTATATTTATGCTTGGTAAATGTACCCCTCTGTAATTGTTACGCACTGGGGATAGTGCGATGCGAGTACACTCGTATCATACGAGCGATATGACATGACAAACTGTTTTCGTTCCTTCTTACATAAATATCAATTCATTGACCGTACTTTGTTGTTTTCCAATTAGTACATAAATAATGAACTGCCTATTGTGTTGCACGAGGGAAGACCGACAGTTTTTGTTTTTAGTTTTCAAAGGTCAAATGCTCGGTGATTTTTGATTAACAACTATATGCGATCACTTTGTCAATCGCGTTACAGTCGGCGCGAAAATGAAAGGACATGTCCTTTGTAGACAGCTGAGCACTGTTCCATGGGCAAGCAATGGAGTGCGAAGAGCACATTAAGCTCTGGAGTATTTCTACATCTTTTTCTATCAAAACGTGCGCTATGTGCCCAAGAAACCATACAAATGTTTACATTCATTTTTTTAAAACACAAGAAAATCAGTCGAGTTTGATTAGAAACTATTTTCCCTTTCGCTTTTCAAACAAGTGACGTGTGATTGATTTTTCCATCTTAAACGTCCAAAGGCTCGCGACTTAGTTTAACAATAGATCACAACACCAAAAATTCCAGCTCAAAGTCTATAACCTCATTTTACGTCTCAAAATATAAACGAATCATCCGGCCTACAAATTTTTAACTGACAGCAAATCTTAAAAAGAATATTTGCTAAACATATTCACACCAAAGTTTTGCACTCATGTTCATAATATTTATTGTTCTACTACGAGTTCAGCATGACCGTTTTCCGAATGACCTTATAGAACACGTATATTGCCATTCAACCCCGTTTTTGTAATCGCTTTGAACTACTTACTGTGAAAATGGGGCCCATTGCGCTGTTCTGCATTCTTTGTATTTCCCTAAACTCCTTCATGAGTCGTCTCGAACGAATTGTGGAGTCGTTTAGTTTCAAAGTCGATTTACTTGTGGCTGGTGAGACGCCCCTGCAAAAAAGAAACGCAACACATTACCATGAATAATTGCCACAATTTACATAAGCGTTTAGTTTTTTTTTGTATTTACCGTCGTAAACGACGTCCCGGGGAGCCTGAAGGACCACCATTGGCAGTGGGTGGCTGATTACCTTCGGCACCTTCTGACTGTTTATCATTTCTTTTGAATACCTTCCGAATAGCGGCCGCAACTTTTTCCTTAGATCGTGATGACATTGTCTGGCGGAGGATTTATCTCTCGATTGATTTCGATTATATGTTTCTCTTTGGGCGGCTCTGTGCACTTTCAACTTTAGATGCTCTCTTTAAGAGTTACCAATACAATCTTCATAAGAACTTGACGAGATTTCAGCTTGCGTTTTGGCAAATGTGTAATATTTTTCAGTCTTCAATATCCTTCAGTTTTCCTGTGGAATAGAGGGGAAAAAATGTTTTATTAAAAATTTGATATATGCTTGATTATAAATTCTGTTGACTTGTTGGATTGTTGCACTGTGCGCAACGATTACACGACATTTCTAGGACGCTCTGTGACAGTTTATGAAGCAAGGAAGAAATGTTTCACAATTAGTTTTCGTATACTTCCCGCTTTCATTGTTCTTGTACCACCACCGCCCACTTTCGCCTTTTTTGTATCGATAGTCAAGAGATTTTTTTTGTTGGGTAAGAGCACCCTTCTTGGTTTTGAGTTTCATTGATTTTTATTCACTTCATCCTTGACAGAGTTGTTTTGCAGATTTTTTTTCTTTTTATGAAAATAAAGCAAAACACAGAGAACATGTATTCGCACTCTTGAGGGGAAGAGGGGATGTCCCGAGTGATGATTGTGATACAATTCGCTGTTGATTGCTTAAGGGTATATAATAGCGAGATGCTGAGTTTTCTGTTGTTGGAAATTTGCATTTCTTTTACCAGCGACGCATTTCCAGTGTCAATGGGTGATTATTTCCCTTTTGGGAGGACAAATGCTTTGCCAAAGTCCTAATTCTGTGGTAGTTTTGGCTGGCGTAGTCAATTTCAGCAGGAATCTGATGTCTTTATGGCCCTACCTCTTCCATTTTTGTAAGGAACTTAGAACTAACTCTTCTGCGTCTATTATTCCCATATTCGCAACTCAAAACACGCGAACAAAGCCTGTAGAGTCACCTATCTCCGGCAAGATGAGGTCGAGTTTATACACAAAACAAAATCCAAACACAATTCGATTGAAAGTTATGACAAGCATTTAATGATGTTCTAGAATGGATCATTTTTGTTGACAAGGGTTAAATTTTGTATACTTTTGCAAACATGACACAACTTACTGTGTATGGGTGTCTTGCACGAAATATTCAAATTCCTTTGTTTTGTTTTCGCAGAGAAATCATATTTTTTCGCAAGGAACTGACAGAAGTCAGAGAGAAAAACTGAAACCAGAGTAAATGCGGCACAGACTAAGGCAGTAAAAATTGTCACTTCGTTGTCAGGATCCACTTGAGTAACTTAAAGAATTGATGTACATATCCTTGATGCAAACGGATCCATTACGATTGTCACACACATATAATGTTGTCCTTGAATCTTTGTCTTGAGCGGTGTATGTGATGACGATGAGGGTAGGATGACCAAGTAAACTTTTGTCGGAAGTGCATTTTATAAGATCCGCCTTCCTTTATTAGTCCCACGCCGAGCAGTCGGACATACTTTAGGCGGATTCCCGTTTCTAATCCCTAGAATGAATTAGAATTTTTAGTTGTATCCTGCATTCATTTAAACCCATTCGAAATGTCACTAGCCCTCAAAATGTCAAACTTAAGTATATTAAATCAAAGAATTTATTCAACTGGCTATATTCCCATTCATCAGCCTTGCCGTGTGTGGGAGGAAAGAAAGTAACCACGCTGGCAATCGCATATAAAATGCCACGTAACTCATGATTACTGTCACAAAGTTGTATTTTGCCGGTATGTGAAGTGCGGTCGTCATTTTGGTGTGACGTAGATAGGTCGGTTTAATCTACGCACACAAAGGATGTCAAGTTCATTTGGGAAACACTTTGTCTAATCCCGACATTAGATTGCGACTGGGACGCCTAGAAAGTGCAAATTCAATTTATGTGCGTAGACATTTATTGAAAGGAAAGTTCTTCTTGGACATTTGAGTGGGTGAAGGATTTACGCGAAAACCCTTTTAGACAGTGGCCATTGCTTTTGATAATATGCAATAGTATAAATCTGGGAATTGAACTAGGGTATTCCAGTACTGAACAGGCGGAAGTGGCGATGGTTGTTTGAAAGTGGCAGTAGCGATATTTAGAGTCAACGAATTAGAACACGAGTTGAACCAGGGATCAAATAAAGCCTAGAGACATGCAAAACCAATGTGATCTTTGAGGCTTTTGCACACGAAACAACAAATTGCCTGGCGGGAAACATTGTGTAACTAAGAAAATCGTTTTTAAATCACTTATTACATTGTGTTAGGTTAGGTTGAGTAGGGTGTGAGTTCGTCACAAGGACCCTATAGGAACCTCCACGGTCAAAAACCTAAACCAATTCGCCCAAGCGCTTAATTTTCCTGCAGAAGCCAACTTCCTCCAAATTTTCGAAGTAGTACCTTCCAAGGTATTTCATTCTCTTCCGAGCTATAGCCTGACATTCGCAGAGAATATGCGTAACATCCTCTGCGAAATGTAAGCCCTCACAATACCTATATGCATCCGTATTTATTAAGCCTAATCTCCTGGCATGTTTTCTCAAAAGGCAAAGATAGTAGGTATATCTATTGTCATTCGTAACTTTGATCTACTTAGATTTAACAATAATTCTAGAGATTTTTTCCTATCTTACTTTGGCCACAGGGTCTTTAAGACCCTATGCCCTTCTATATGTGACCACGTTAGGTCTGCCTTGTTCCTGGTATTTTCAAGAATCATTCTTTTGGCCACGGCCAATGGTGGTCTTATACCCTCGATTGTATCATTCTTTGGAAGTTCAGCTTCATTTTTGGCCAGACCGTCGGTCATTTCGTTCCCCTCAATATCATAGTGTCCAGGCACCCCAACACAATCTGGGCATAAAGCTCGGAGCATTATGCGGCAGCTCCTGGCTATTTCAGATTTGATGACGAAAGACTCTAGCCTGACTGTCAATGAAGATGGCGATATTCCTGTTGGGTATTGATGCCATTTCAAGTAGTCCCGCAGCTTTGAGTACGGCCAGAATCTCTGCCTGGAACAATGTGTCCGGAATTTTCTATGAAACGTGTAGGTCTATATCTTTAGAGTATACCTGACCCTGTACCATTTTTTTGGAATCATCCGTATAGATTGAAATTTCATTTTCACTTTATTCCTTTGCCAATCCTATCTTTCCGGTATATCGAAGTCAAGTACACCCAGACTTTCATCCGTTTTATCAGGGATGTGAGAGAAGGAATCCCTGATTATAGAGCTGTGTCCTACCATTCCCGATTTGAAAAATCCTACATTAGTTAGCCGTAGCGCAATTGCTTGAAGTTTAATTTGTAGATCCAGTGGTAAAAGATACATGAATGCCTCGAGTGCAGCTGTGGGCGTGGTGCGTAGAGCACCAGTGATGGCATTGCAGGCTGTCCTTTGTACCCTGTTCAACATATCCCGTATATATACCTTCTATTTGTGGCCTTCCACCAAAAAGAGCCCCAGAAGTAATTATGGGTCTGACTACCATGATCAATGTCGGTCGCAGTCCCCACATTTTTTATACTGTTCTCTTGCAAATGAAGAGAGCATTATGAGCCTTGTGAACTCTTATCTGAACATTCAGTTTCCAATTCAATTTTCCATCCAGATTTATGCCAACATATCTTGCGCTGTCCGAGAGGGATAGCGCGACTCCACCGAGCTCGAGTAGTTCGAAGGGTGGTATCTTGTATTTTGTACTAAAAAGTACTAGTTCTGTCTTTTCCGGGTTGACACGGAGTCCACACTTTTCAGCCCATCTTCTAAGCTTGTTGAGGGCCGTTTCCATCGTTTCGCTCAATGTGTTAAGGAATTTACCCTGAACAAGAATCGCCACATCATCCGCGTAAGCAGTTACGCTAAACCCTGCATTGTTAGGTTCTTTAAGTATGTCGTCTATGAACAGAACCCAGAGGAGGGAAGAGATAACTCCTCCCTGGGGGGTGCCTCTAGTGACCGATTTTCTTTTTGAACTTTGTCTGAGAGTGGAATTGATATTTCTTGCAACAAGCATCTTACAAAGCCAATTGATGATGGTGTGTTCTACATTCATCCTTTCCAGGGCACTTCTGATAGCCTCGGATGACCTAACGTTGTTGAAAGCCCCTTCAATGTCCAAAAAGGCAGCCAATGCAAATTCCTTATGGTAAAGGCTTTTCTCGTTTTACCTACTACTTCGTGTAGAGCTGTCTCTACCGAATTACCCTTTATTACATGTTGTTACAATAATCTATCCAAAAATGTCAATGTAAGCTCAGCTTTACGGCCTGGGTACATTTTGCGTTTTATATTTCCCGTAATAATTACTGTCCCCATACAAACATGTGTATATTTTATATAAGTAACCCCTATAATCGTAAACTCCCAGAAGCTTAATTAGAACAAAACACTTGCCAATTAGCCATACAGGCCTCTAATTTCGCTCGGCTTACGTAAAAAAGGTACATATCAAATGACTCACGATTATTATGTAAACACATCTGCCCGAGGACTCGCTTACGAGATTCGTTTTTCAGTTCACCCCCCATATGCGCTCTCCAACAGTATGCAAAGGCAAAAACATATCGGGTCACTTTTATTTTATCATTTAGTTCCATCAACCCGAGTTGAATCTCTGCCAGTGGGCATTCTTCCTCGTGTACATGATTAAAATATGAAATTTTACTTTTATTAGTATTTGTGTTGCTATTCCCATTCCAGAAAAAAAACATTTTACCTATTTGTACCTAACTATGCAAATGTCCTGCCATTATTATTCAAACATACGACTATAGCTTCTGCCGCATTTGCTGCTATTTCATCCACGGTCCGATCTAGTCCATGGAGTATATTATTTTCGTATCACAAACAATGTTATCTCTGGGCAAGAGTGAATGCGATTATTCAATATTATGTATACAGCCAGAGGTAGAAACTTTTTCTGAGGCAGTCCACTTGATTACGAGGAAAACCAAATTAAAGTTTCATCAAGGAATTCCTCTTCCTTTGTTTGCGAATATACCCATACTTTCAACGCAATTTTTAAGGGAAAATATTCACTTTGCATATAGTTGGCTTCAAATCCAGTTAAGAATAAAAATAGAATCAATATGTCGAGGGGCCGATATATATACCTCCAGCGGGGGCGCTCTTAGGAGTATTTCCGCCACGTCATTGCGAAGTGGGTGAGTAGGAGTAATATTTGTAGAAAATTTAATATCGCACAAGGATTGCCTTTGGCCGTTTAATTGCATTGTGGGAGAAAAAGGGACAGAGATAGAGAGAGAGTGGGTGGTTAAGGGTCGCCCTTGGGGAGGTCATGCCGAGCTGTATACTTCTCTGGGTGATTGTCGTTTTGTAATTCTAAAAAGTATAAATATCATTGCTGGCAAAAGTAATTTTGTTGGCACAACGTTTAAAGGACACTAAAGAGCCTCGCTAGGATACATTTTTAATGCGAAATTTTGTTAACTTTTTTCTATCTCTCTTTGTTCAATTGACGTTCCATAAGCTGTAACTGATAATAGAAAAAAGTTGTTTTTAGTAATATCAAAGGCGTATCCATTTCTAATGACTGTCTCCGCCATAAGAATGTAACGTTTCTGACACTTGGGTAAGGAAAGCGAGAAACTGTACCACGAACAGACTGATAACTACGTTTTCTACCGCTCTGGATGATCTTGATGGGCCGGATTTTGGTTTTCCTAGTGTTTTGATCCCTTTTCGAATGAGAGGATAGCTTGGCGCATTATTTAAGTGGCGAGAACCTAGAATATTGAAGAATCTTCTACGCACTGCAGTCGCCGAATCACAGTTTTTGTTAAACTATCGCACATCGCGCGATCCGCTTCGGAGAAGATCGGCTGAGATAACCCTCGCCGCTCCGATTCATTGCGTTAACGCAGTAAACAAATATTAACTTTCTTTTTAGACACCTTCAGCCTTATTTATAAACCCAGCGTCGTCTGCTTAACTTTACGCATCCTCTACAATGCCCTTACGTGGGAAAACGTGCGATTTATAAACAAAAAGAACGTTGCCTTGAGGCTGCGTAACTTTTATTTTTTATTTTCCAGTTTTTGAAATGTCATTTTATTTATGTTTTTTTCGGGATTTTACCTTTGGCCAGGCCTTCGATATTCGATATTGGAACCAACAAACATCTAACGTCGATTTCAGAGCAAAAACGTAATAGATTTCGGTGTTTTTTGTAATAGTTTATTCAAAATCTTACCTATTCAGAATCAAACCCCGTTTTGTAAAGTTTTTGCGGAAAAATGTTTATAAATAACAATTTCAGAAAAAGGCACTTAGAGGCTGCGTAAATTTTTACGCGATTTATAACTAAAGAACATCGTAGAAGCGTAAGGGAAACAAAATCAGAAATAACAAAAATAAGAAAATGAAAAATGCTTCAAAAACTATTACAATTTTTGGCGCCTATTCGAAAACGAAATATGGTGTAAGCAAAAACGAACACCGTCTTAGTCAAAATCAACGTCACGGGAAACAGGGCCGCAATTCTGTAAAAAAAAAACACGACACGAAAACCACTTTCGCATTTCAGAAAACGAAAGAAATCGCGCGAAACTCAAAATTTGCTTCATGTAGATAACTTCTTTCGTTTTCTTTTCTCGTTCGCAAAGGTTTCATAAACGGTGTGACAAAAAAGTTAACGTTTGAGAAGCAGCATGTGCTAAATATGTTGTTTTGACAGCTCAGCTGACCGCTTTTAATGTAAATATTTCGTTTGTTGATATTTTTTTCGTAACGAAAGGTGAACATTCAAATATGTAACAATGTAAGCAGAAATTAGTCACAACCACTAAATAAATAACCACAGTTAATGAGAAATGTCAAACGCATCGTTTCGTTTCGCATGAAACGAAAATGGCCTTCGTTTTTGAAGTTATGTGAAGCAAAGAAAACGAAAATGTCAATGAAAAAGCTTTTGCTTTCGCTCAAATGATATCTCCTTTCGTTTTCGAAGTTACATGAAGCAATACGTTCGTTTAAAGGAAAACGATTGAACAAGTTTGAACGTTTTCATCTTAAAGAATCCCACCCCAGTAATGCGTCAGAAACGGTCATTTTTTCTAAAATTGTAGAAGTTTGGCCAATAATTCAAGAGCTCGTGTCAATATCGATTTAAAAAGGTTATTTTTAGATGAAATTTTACCATTTTAAGACAATAAGAGCCGCAAAATGATTTCAATGAATGTCATGGTCCCGCACACGTTTCTTCTGGGTCAAAGTTAATTTGATACCCTTCCAAGTTTATTTTTAACTACATAATTTTAAAATCGGACGACACATTTTGCCGGTAGTTATTTCGATGTGCCACGCGTGTTTCCATTACTCTTGAGCGGAATTCCTCTTCCAAATTTGCAAATTTGTAAGAGCCAAATGCGTACTTTAAAAACTTACCCGTGGGATGATAATTTTTAGTCGAAAAAGCTATACCCCTATTTGCAAACAAAGTGTGTGTTTACATTTCTTATTGTTTAAAAAATAATTCCATGAAATAAGACAAAACATAATTTCCCGAGAGAGGTTTCTCTGTCATTTCTTATGAAATTTCTAATTTCATTCCTCGCTTTTCTGAATTCATTGAGACCGTTTATCTAAACTGCTGAACGACTTAATTCTACTACAAAGCTGTCAAACTCTGAAATTAAAAATTCTTTAAATTCCCTTCCCTTTGTTTCAAAATCCTTGCTCATTGTGAGACAAACGAGGCAACGTGTATCTACAGGTCTCGAAAAGAGCTCTTCGCTCTTCAGGTTAAATATACGATTACCCATCAAACACGTGTACCTTATTAATTAAGAAGAAAATTTGTTCTCTGCACAGCCCAATAACACTATAGAAGAGCAATTAAACAAGACGACTTCTTCATAAGATATCGCCTCAGACGATGTGCTGCATTATGTCTGCTGCGAGTATAAACTTGAAATGTGTCTTTTCATAGCTTACTTTTGGTGTCATGCTATACCACTTCAGACAATGAACCAATTCAAAGTGACGCACAATGTATTGTTATTAATTTAGTCTGGTGTCCCTCCGTTTGCCTCCCCATCAGGCGGGGCATGACAACGTCCACGTCAACCCTTTACGATTCATTAGCAACATGAGCGACACAAACAAGAACAACAGCCCAGCTCTGCTCCATCCGTACAAGCATTCTTTGAAAATAAATTATCGATTGTCTATCTATTCTGGGTTGACGGGGAGCTGTTCTCTGTGCCCGCAATGTCAGGACATGACCAGGCACAATTACGATATTTTTAGCCCCCCCCCCATCGGTTGCAGCCGCGGCCGAGAGTTATGACAATAATATGCAATTTATTTATTTAAAATCCGGGGGTGTTGCGTAGCCTGCTATTAGGTAGAGGGTGATCAACGCCAACTGGTGCACTTCCGTGGCTGAAAAGTTCCACTTGTTTCGCAACCGAGTTCACGCAAGGAGTCAATTGATTTCTTCGCAATATTTGTACAACAATGGACGTCACCGTGTCGCCTCGGTTGATGGCCATCATTCTGTAATAGTGGTGGAATAAACAGTGAACAGCATATGCGGATGAACGGTATATGATTGATTGGCCTTTATTACACGTATATACTCTCGATATAGTTTGCACCCTGTGCACTACTTATGGAAGTGATGCATGTGAACAAAATTAACCACAGAAGTGCCAACCGAATGTGTGAGGGGATTGGGTGTGTGCAGCAAGCCAGCAAGTGTTCCCGACATCCCACTGCTGACATGTAGGGCTATTGTATGGTGGTTTTGTCAAAGCGCATTACTGAGCCAACTATTCAGAAATGACTGTGTGGTGTTATTGGGTATGAGAGTAGAGAGTGACACAGCTGGTTTCTTGAAATGAATTGGGGATAAGTTCGTAAATTTCCACCTGACAGATGTCATGAAGCTTCTTGAGTGGTGATACTTTCCTCTTTCAAAAGCAGTAGGTAGTACCCGGAATATTGAACTGCTTTTAGCACTGCCTTGAAGTGCGATCCTGGATTGTGTGTATGAAGCGACAGGGTGACTAATTTTTGCATACAAATTCGAACATTCCATGACTCATTGCCATATCACCTGGAGGAAATAAATTTCTTTATGAAACATGTTCCTGGAACTCACAATGACACAATCCAAAGTAACTCAGGAAGAACAAAAGAGTGCCTATCCAAATCCTTACCAATAAAGCTTAACAGTGATTGAATGTGTGTTTTCAACTTCTTTTTATTCACAGACAGCACACGCTACTCTTATAATGTAGTGTGAAATACACAGCGGGCATTAAAGACAAAGAACGTCAATCAGATTGACATATGCAATAATGCGACATCGACATCAGAGTTTTCATAATATTCTTCCAAAAATGTGACAAAAGGTGTTCTTATATTTTTATTTTGACACTTCATAGGAAAAAAAAATTAATAATTAATAAATAAATAATTGCATATTGAATGTGATGATTTCTCTCAAGGAACTCATATTATTTATATACCTAACGAAATGAAAAACGTATTTTTAAACATAACGAGAACGCGATTTATCCATCCAAATGCATAAACTTGTTTTGACAGCATTGGATCGTGAAATGTGTAATAAACACACGGAAGTTTTCGAGGCATTTTAATCTGTAATTGCCTTTGGCATAAGTAGCCATCAAATTTGTGCAAAAATAATATGCAACGATATAACGAAACACCTGAGTGGAAGAAATATTCAATTTAGATTCAGTATGTTGCTAAAAATGTACTTCTAATAAAAAATGTCGTTTGAACGAAACTGAAAAAGGTGTTTTTCATTGATTTATTCATTTTTAAGGTCTGTGAATTTAGGAAAAAACTGTAACAGAACATCACAAGTTAATAGGTCTGTTCCTTTACTTTTGTAGTAAAAATGGAAAAGACTGTCAAAATGACAGTGGAGGAGATGAATTCTCTTTCAGAGTGGGAAACTTACGCAAAAGTTAATGAATGCTTTTGTACGTAGTAACCTGTGAAAAATGACAGATGCGAAATTTCACCCAAAATGCCAATAACAACAAATTCAAATCAGCTGTCAATTTTCAGGCGACTGACAGTTGTTTCAATTCTTACGCAAAGAAATTTGTTGAGTTAAAACTAGTAAGAGGGGAAATATCTTGCTGTCTCGTAGGCGCTCTCTTTTACGAATTTTTCGAGTTGAGGAACGACAATTGAGTAAAATGCGTAAGAATTTGTAAAAGTTCGTAAGATTTAAAAGTAAAGGAACAGACCTAATGTTTCGTATGTCAACACTTGCTCCATTTTTTCAGTTCGAATTTGACTTTTTTCATTCAACTTTAACTTCATAAACCTAATGTCGTTTTCCATTGGGACCACCGGAAATAATCTTTTTCAGATCTCAGATTTTACCCGGCAAGTGGAACATGCAACGAAATTGCTCTGCTTTTGTAAATGTATTAGTGCTTTATTTGACAGCATTATCAGCTGTTCAAATTGCATTCATTTATGGAAAAATCGCAAATGGATATCAATTTGAATTTTTTTTCCTCTTTTGTAGATAAAAATGGAATAGTTTTGGTGCAAAATGAGATGATCCAGTTGGAGAATTCGAAGAGTAATAAAATAATTTATTGATGTCCCAGTTATCCATGGCTAGCATATCTTTATTTGGGTTTTCACGAAACTTTGCACAATTGTTTTAAAAACAAACTTCCTAAATTGACGTAAACAGCTGTGCAAAGTGTATTGGTGTAAGTGGCAGTATGTGTAGATCTGAAAAAATATCGAGATCTGCAAAAAGTGATCCGAATCGAAAAAAGATTGATTTTTTTTTCCCAATGGAAAATGAAAAGTGATTTAGATCAAAAAAAAGATTGATTTTTTGTCCCAATGGAAAACGACATAAATCAACAAAACAAAAACTTGTGACAGTTTTAGGCAATTCATCCGAGTATTTTAAACTACTTTTCATCTTTCTGTTTCATCCAAAAGTGGAGCTCCAATAAATTTAAAACTAATTCTATGTGATTTCGAAAAAAAATAAAACAATTAATTTTGTTTGTAGCACTTGTAGCTTTCGGTTGTGGTAAAAAGTACCATTTGACAGCACAGCGTTCAACAATTTTCTATTAAATAACTTTTAAGAATTTGTAATCGAATTTCGAATAAACAAATACTTCTGGGGCGAAATTATTATTTTTGTTGAAACAAACAGACCCCAGTTTAGTTATTGTTCTGCTCTGACATACCTCCACAGAACTATGTCTAACTACGTATTTTAAATATTCATGAGATTGTGGGCGTTCAAGTATATAGTTTAGTAAGACTGACAGCTGACTGACTTGATGTATTTCAGTTTCGATTGGCCTATAGATCGGCCACATGGGCAGCTGTGTCAATTGACGTTTATGGAAGGGTAGCCGACGAATCTAGTCAAGAAATTAGTGACTGAGTACTAAGTTGACAGTTCGCATATGTGGCTGACGTAGGAAAAGTGACGTTCACGACCATTCTAGTTTTTGCGTTCAGGTTACATCTACTCCAGACCGATCTAGTTGACTTAAGATAACTAAGTTTTTGAATGTGCCCATTTATAACTAAAATAGGGTGTTGCATTCTTAAGCACTTCTTGTCCAGGGATGCTATTGCGCTGTTGCAGAAAAAAACTAAGTTGATGTCAAAAAAACATGTAATTCACGATTTACCCAAATTTGCTATTTTAAACTCTTCGAAGCGACAGAAACTCACAGAGACTGCGAGTATTGTGTACATAATAATGTTAATGTCGTTAACCTCTTTCATTTATAATCTAATTCAATCAGTAAACAATACGACTTCGCTCGAACCAATAAAACATGCAACCGGAAGCTCGTCAAAAGTTCGAATCGAATGCACACTTGACTTCATCTGTTTGTTTGTTTTCGGTTTCATTTTTCCCCGAGATAAAGAAACGTGTTCAATTGCGTTTATGGCGCAGGGACATAAGTCCCCGGGACATAACTCCCAATTTGTAATTTTGGGACTTATGACCCACTTAAGTGAGATATAAGTCCCTAATCGAATTTGGGAAGTATGTCCCACACCATCGGGACATAAGTTCCAAAATTTTGTTGTCGAAGATGGGACATAAGTCCCAAATTTTCGTATTTCTTTACTCAAGCAAAGGAATTTTATTTTGTTTTTGAGAATTTAAGATTTTTTAGTTTTATTTTCGCAAATTTTCAAAACCTAAAATTTTATGAGTTCCTTTCTTTTGAGAATTTGAGAAAAAAAAGAAATGAAATAAGGCCCCAAATTTGGGCTGTTTCTTCAAAATGAAATAACACCCCAATTTCAAAAATGAAATAACACCCCAATTTTCTGTTGTTTTTTTTTTTTTTGTTGATATTTCATAGCTTTTTCAATATATCGTCTTTTTAGAAATAAATTTACAATCTTTATGTACATATTTTTAATTAAATAAGGACTTGCATTCTCTTTTATATATTGCAACATTTGCATCCATTAAAATGAAAATTAACGGAAATAGGTACCTAAACACAAATTTGAAAATATTTTTAAATTTTGATTTTTAACAAAATAAACTAAACATTAAGAATAATGAAAATTTGGTACAAAAAATCGCGCGATTTTTTGTACCAAATTTTCGCCTGCGGCGCTAAGGTTATATCAATTGATTTAATTAAAATAACGTCCTCTTACCTCTTCAATATTCAATATTAAATATAGAAGACTAGAAGCTGGTTAAACAACCTTTGGGAACTATTTTCAAAGCTCCGCCCATTAAATATCTTCTATTCGGCGATGGTCTATTTTCCTTTAGGTATTTCGCTTAATATTTTTAGGGGCGAAAGTATACAAAAAGCATGTTTTTGGGCTTAAAAAAATACAAACCTATCACTGAACTAATTTTAAAACGGTACTTTGTACATCGGTAAAAAAAATCCGCGAATAAAATACTTAGTCTAAGAACAGATAAGAAACTTAACTGTTAATGGAGTTCTTAGATTATATGTCATAGTTTGGCAAAAATAATAAAAATGAAATAAGACCCCAATTTTTATTAGGAAATAAGAGAGTCAGGTGGGACAAAAGGCCCAACATTTTTGTTTGGGACTTATGCCCCACTTAAGCAAGACATAAGTCCCAAATCGAATCTGGCACTTATGTCTCACTTAAATGGGACATAAGTCCCAAATGTAAAAATTGGGACTTATGTCCCGGGGACTTATGTCCCTGCGCCTGCGTTTATACCTATTTAAATTGCACGAGCACATCGGTATTGTTGTGCAGGGTGTGCAGTGCATCTGTGCATGTGTCCATGGTAATGTGGCGGGTGTGTTCATTATAATGTGCAGTCGAAAGACGATATGCCTGCAACGTGTCAATGGCAAATAGTAATGGCTCATTAAAATCAATATGAACATATTCGTGTTTATTATTCAGAGATGCGAGAACTTGACAAAGAACATTGCGACTTTAAGAGAGTTTTCTTTTCAATTCTTTGTGGGCTGATGGGTAAATTGAACATCTGACTTTCAGCTGAAATGTAAATGCAATAGTAAAACTTTGTTTACCATTTGTATTGTTTGATTATTAATTTGTAACCATTTTATTGCAAATAACAAAAGTGTAAGTAATGTAATTAGAATTGAACAAAATGTTACCTAGCAAACAATTGAAATTTAGTTGGACTCGGATTACTATGGTTGCCCGGTAGATGGAGTTACAAATTCATTTGGTTTCAATCAAATAGACAGTCATTTTCCAATCACTATACCAAACAGTTCCTCCCGCATTTAAAAAATATCTCTTTTTTCGCATGCGAGTTGAAAATGCAATATCTTAAAATAAAATATGTACACTCCCTCATTCCTGTCAGCCTTCCAATTAGCTGAACGCATGTGACAAGTTAAAGAGGACGTCTATTTACAGTCGACAGCGGAATACTCCACATTATTTACACATGTAGACGTCGGTCGTTTTGGCGCGTTAATTATCTTATCGATTTCTGTTTCCTAGAAATTGTCATTTGTCGTTGTCAGTAGTTCAATGAACGTGGAACTGTCATGATTTCTTGCAAAAGTTCAAATCTCCAAACCATTTGACCTCCTTCGTCGGCAAAAGAATGCAAATAACAGTGAAATCATTTCAAGGAAACGAATTGTTGTACTGAAACTGAACATGAGGTATTTTTAGACATTGTGGACACGACTGGTACCGGTTTCTTTGTTCCGTCTTCATTTCGATTTGCTGTCGTTTTTTTTCCTTAAGCGCTGTTTTTATTTTTATGTGTTGTGCATCCCTGCACATGTGCGCATTCTTATAATCTGACAGACACTTTTTATTGCAAGCATTGCAGAGGGTCATTAAACCAGTTCGCCGAATAAATGACAAGAGGGCGGGGAAACAAAACGGACCACTAAAATGAATGTTCTTCGAGGAAATTTCAATCAAAGTATGTACAGAAACACAGTTCCAAGTTATCGTCAACGTTGCACTCAAAGACATGACAGATTTGTACAGCTAACAAAGGAATAACCAGAATACGGACACGGAGTTGTATTATATACCATAGGCAGATAGTTTAGAGATGCTACTTGATTCCATAAATCCCGTGACTTGTCATATCTTTTCCTCTTTTCATACCGAGAAGTCACTCGCTTCGATTATGGGTTTGTTGACACGTCCAATCATGTGTAAATAAAGATATAGGTATATTTCTGTGCCGATTTTATGTAATGAACCGTCTCACGCAGTAAGCATCTTCGAGTATACGATTGGAGAGTCGCCAAAAATGCATCGAACAAGTGACTACTGAGTAATTTCTGACGCCCGAGCATGTTTATGAAACGTGATCTTGACATCTAAGGCGAAAGGCATGCTGATCTCGTAATTCAATTATACCATCACGCTGTGTGTAAACACGACGTAAGCGTTTGATGCTTTATTGAGGTTGACATCTCTCCTTTTGGAAAATGTTCAATATTTATAAAGAAAATATTATTTAAAGCTGATTTTCTGTGCAAGTTGAATATCCGACTATAGCGAATCGAAGGCGACTTTTTGCAAGAATGTAAGGCAAGGATTTGCTAATTTTATCACTCGTGGTGGGGTGGCACTCAACAAGTAGGTATACATTGGCCGCGTTTCTCTGCCCGCTTGAAATCTAGCAGAAAATATCCCAAATGAAGGAAAGCTCAGCATTTAAACGATTTTTCTTTGACTGGTCGTTTGTTTTTTCTCTCTCTCAATGCAGAGGGTAGATTAAGAAATTTACCTGAAAGGGATATTTTATGTATTGTTAAAGAGGATAACCACTTTTTTTTCAGTCAAACAACTTTCTTTTGCTTTGCGCCGACTAGAAAAATATGTAGTAGCAAATTGTGCGTGTTCCATTTCCAGAAATGAATAAACAATTTCATGTTTCAGGAAGGGAACAACTTAATTTGCATTCTGAACACCTATAACCGATTTATATTTACTACATTCCAGCGGTAGCACTTACATTAATTTCACTTTCAAGGGAATCCAGCTCATGCAAAGCAGCTATTAAGCCAATCACCGCTGCACAACACCTTGAACACGTGACTGCCACAAATAAACGACTCGGTTATTGTGTTGCCCCCCTCTGAATACACTTGGCCCCAGACACACCCCTTTCGCAAAGACAAAAGCTAACCAAGTGCATTCTATTCACTTTGCGCAAACAATCAATGACAAACGTGCTTCGCCTCAGTGAATGACATGTCTCGACTCCCGGCGGTATAAAGCGACGCGTCGTTCTCCTCGACAAAAATATGCGCACATTTATCGCACAGTGAAACAATAAAGTGTACACTCTTTTTATGCACCAATCAAACACTACTCAGTCTGACGAAGGTCGTAAATAGTGTAAACAAAAAGACGGTACAATGTCCGTCAGCAGCAACTTTATAAGCTAGCTGTTAAAACTTTAGAGTTGTATATGGCTTGCACCACCCCAACCATCCCCTGCAAGAAAATAACTTTCAACTATGTAGCTTTGCATGAACAGAGCGCACTCTGAACGAATTCCGGGTTCAATATATTCTCTACACTTGTACTTTGTCTTGGGATATTTTGTTCCTATTTTAAGCTGATTGTTGTTGTTTCTTGTGCGTGACGATGATGTTAGACAAGTGCAATAATGCACCCGACCCACATGCCCCCATGTTCCCTCTTAATAATGAACGTTTGTTTGATGATGATGGTTGTTCTTAATTTAGCTTCGAAGCGAAAAGCAACTCGAACATTGTTAATGGAAATGAACAGATATTCAGGGTGCGTACTGCATTGCCAATTCAGATGGGATGCGTATATTCTCAGGTTGTGTTCAACGTCTGCTGGGCAGTCAAGTTAAAACAAACAAATGATTTCTTGGGTGACAAGGCGATTGTCAAAAGCTAATTTGTTGCGAAATGTCAAGAAAGCATGAAAAGGGGAGCTTTCTACAACAGATGTTGCAGTCCTTCTGACTTTCTGTCAAAATTTAGGTTGTCGTCGTTCGTGGACAAGCGTCATGATCACTTTCCTAACCACAAAAACTCTTTAAGTGCTTCACAAAGCCTTGTTTGGGTGGTAGATCAGACATCAGACTGGAATCACAGAAAATTTGGCGAATAATTTATCACAAAAAAAAGTTCGGTAACTCAGCGGCTTCTCAACAAAGATTGTGCCGTAACAACGATAAACTTCGGCATAACATTCTCCTGCTCTTTCCCGAGTAGAGAGGAATGGAATACCAATGAACCCACGAAAAGAAAATCAACATCCCTCTACACGGATGGATCAAAGATGGAATTAAATATACACTGCTCAATCAGGCTACCTGATAGTAGTAGTGTATTCCAAGCGGAGGTGCTCGCCATCGCGGAAGCGGGCCGTAGGTTGTCAATTTTGGCAATACCTCGTAGGGATATTACCATCTTCATTGACAGCCAGGCGGCTGTAAAAGCAGTTTCTGCACATGAAATAAAATCCAAACTAGTCCAACGCTGCCGCCGTTCTTTGCTGCCGTTCTTTGCTTGCAGCACACCACGAATCTCTGCTGGGTCCCTGGACATAGCGACAAAACCGGCAATGAGAGGGCGGATGAACTGGCGAAAATTGGGTCCGCAATGGACCGTGATAGAGCACTTCAGTCGGTCAAGCCACCGCTTTGCAACCTTAGAGAGCGGGTGGAAAACAAGATTCGTATGAAAACCAACAACAGGTGGAAAGAACTACCTACCTGTGAAATATCGCGGAAGCTTTGGCCAGAATATAACAGTGGCCGGACCAATAAACTCTTACAGTTTAGCAGGTCTTCACTATCTAGGCTAGTAGGGGCTCTAACTGGTCATAACTTCCTAAGAAACCACACGATGAAACTTAATCTCAAAGATGACAACATATGCAGAGGCTGCGGAGACGAAGAAGTCCACGAGGACACACCTCACTTCCTTTGGGACTGTCCGAGTCTCAGTCACTTGAGGAACAGAACACTTGGGAGATACTTCCAAGACTTACAAGAACTTTCTGATGTCTCACTGTCTGATTTTTACAGGTTTTTGAGGACATCGGGATGGCTGGACAGCGTCTGTTAACCACACTGAGGAATGGAAAGAAGACAACCGATACAACACCAGCGGTTAACCCCCAAAAAAAGGGCATCACAATGGGTCCACGAGGTATTGCAGGGTATGCCCTGCTCTACCTAACCTAACAACGATAAATTTACTCTTCGATTTGAGTTACTAGTTTTATTCAACTTGCTTCAATAATTATCCACCAAAGAGTAAGTAGGTACATATTTATTTATAATTTATGGTTTCACTCCTTTTAAGGAGAACCGGTACTCCTTATGCAGCGAATATAAATATTCATCAGAAGGAAATAAATAAGCGACGATGACTGCGTACTTCCAATTGTTTCGTCTTTGTTTGTGAATTTTTGCATCTCTGTGTTTGGAGCCGAGAATCAAATGATTGATTCGAACAACTTAGCTGCCGATGTTAACTATATCAACACTCACACATACTCATACATTGACACATTGTGTATAGAATGATAATTTGATTACGAAACGTGAAGCTGCCCTTAATGGTCTTACACAAATCATTTAGAATCTAGTGTAGAAGTTAAACGCTTCCCAAATGTATTTGTCGCCTACTGGCGTCACGCGCTCCCTTTTGTTTCTTTAATATTCCCCGAATGATGCCAATCGAGAGCTCTGATCAGAGAATCCATCTAACGATTTGCGTCATACGGCCCCCTTCTTCACTCTCATCCATATGATTCACATTCAAACAGATTAGTGGGATAGTGTGGCAACAGCTCCTTCCTCCGTTAGCAACGAGATGTAATGACGAAGGAGGAAGGAAGGAAAAGGACTCACTTCCATGTAGCAAGCACAACCAAGGTCATGCACTCGAATCAACAAACGACAAAAGAATTCGGATGGAATGTGTTTCCTTTCACAACCGAACAGAAAGGGCAGGAAAGAAGGGACGGTTGACGCAAAATTTGGAGGGTTGTGGTGACATGAGAGCATATCGAAATTACATAGCTATAAATATATATTTTAAGCACGATGCTCTGGACTCTAAAGCAGAAATGATACCAAGTTTTAGTTTATATTTAGTTTGCGTTGTTATAAGAATCCGTGTGTGGGTATTCAAAATTGGAATGGTGGGTAAGCATATGGGGTATCGAAAGCGAGCCAGCGTGTAATCGAATCCAATGTTTCTCTCGCGACTGTATCATGATTTTAAATAAAATTCCCAACTGCTAAACCTGAAGCTCTGAAAAATAGGAAGCAATACAAGCACTCAACAATTTCAATGGCACAACAATGTGTGCTTGAATCCGCAAGTCCATCGAAGCGAATAGACCCAATTCGGTTTTTACTTTGGGGGTTAGTTGTGCAATTGACAGATTGACAAATACTCAGCGTAGGGAGACTGTGGAGTGGACGGGTTCAATCTCCGGAAAAATAAAACGCTCCAAGTCGTTAATTCTCGCACAAAACTATAGTTGCGATTCTAATTGACTTTTTTAGTCGGCTATTTGCTTTTAAACTTGTTTATGCACTCTCATACTCACAGTTGCTGGAATCACGACTGCAGTAAAAGATAGCTAAGCTGTTGCTAAGGTGCATTTTTAATGAATAAATCCAACTTGCTTAGTAGGTAGTTTGTTATGAGTTTAATTTTTGCCCATAATGATTTTTTAATGATCAGACTATGCCTAGTCCAACCCCTTTCAGCGTATTTCTCACCGCCCTTCCTCTACTGAAGCTCAATAGCTGTATCGGATGTTATTTTCTTTTTTTATCCAATTTGTTCTCTTATCGTGTACCCATTCATCCAAGATGAAATTCATCTCCTAGGAAACAAAAGATCCTGTGCAATCATGGATGCCAACTCAGGCGGATATCTATCCCTGTCCGTGATGTTGTGCAAAGTCAGCCAATCACAATCCTTCGCTATTGACACAAACATAAATTTCCACCTTGAATTGACTTAATTATGTTTGAAATAGGTATAGAAAAAAAATAATAAAATTAGCAAAATTCATCCAGCGCAGCAACTGAGGGTGGGTGGTCCTCAAGAAGAGAATTGCACACCCACAACTACAGCTTCAGTTCACAGTCAGAGTGAATGGGAAAATCCTTTTTATCGATTTTCCCCTCTGCACTAGAAAAATAAATACATTTTACACCCAAACATCCATAGATGGTGGTGGTGGCTGGTGGACCAATCGACAAATGGAGTAGATGGTGGTTGACTTATCCTTTTTTGTTTCAACGGCGGCATAGTGTCCTCCGACCCTAAGACAATGACCATGAAAATGGGTATTCGAACACCCATCGATGGGACGAAGTCTATCAAGGAAAATGTCTCCGGCGGCACAGATCCAACATCTTAAAGGAGGCTAGGAATGCAATGTCTCAATCTCAATCACTCACCCTTGTGTCTGAAGTACAGGTGGATGGATGAATGTATGATGCTCAAGAGATATGATCTCGAATTCGAATCTTCTTACTAATCAGCTGCTACTTCCGCCGCTGCTGGTGTGAGATATTCCTTAATACACAATTGCACATGTACTCGTATACTCAACGACAACGACCCTGCGACATAGGATTTTAATGATTTTTTTCTTCTTTATCAATTATTTGCACTTCTTTTGCCTTGTATTTTCTTTTTACTTCGAACTTAACACGCATCGGCTTTGTTATCTTGGATTTTGATTTTTGAACCACAGTTTCACAGAGAAAACACAACAAAACGATTTGTTTTCTTTGTATAAAACTTTTCTCAGTTTAACTTTAACCGTTTTCGTGATTTTCCTTTTTTTTTTAAGAAGAAATGCTTAACAGCGACTACTTGACCGACCTGCGACCAACCGCCATCGACGAAGGAGAATTGAAAAATGACTGCCTTGTTTTCGCCGACGAAAATTACCAAGGCAAGGCGACAAAAAAGTTGGTGATTTTGCTGTTTCATTTCGTTTGGTTTCCAAGGAGCAAAGGAGATGGCAGAAATGATGAATGAAAATGTGAAGGTGCAACGGAGAAAGGAATGCGATTCAATTGTTCGCCGGCACGTTAAAGCGAAGAGGAATGATGTTTGAGAGCATGTGTTGTTTCGTGGTGTGTGTACTGAGTAGGTTTGGGTGCGGAACCTAGCTAATAAACAGGGATGTACGTAGTTATGAACGTGCGGTACACCTTGTCAAATATAAAATCAAGGCTGAAACCTGTGGCTCTTAAACTGTCCATTAGGCCCGGTTCCGATCAAAAATGCGGTAAAGGTCGTTTATTTAATATTTCAACTCCGAGTTTATCAAAAATTCGCAGAAAAACATGCTTTGGATTGTGTGAAATGGTTAATGTCAAATGTCGATGAAGTAGAATCGCTGGCGAAAGAACAAAATGCAAGCATCCAGGCAGGATTACCGACTTTTACAAAGATACTTACGACGTCGAAAGTAAAATGTGGTAAAACCAAAACTACCAAATTTGCTTCGCCAAAAATGTGAATAAGTACAGAAACGTTGAAATATTGGGGACGTTCAAGTATCTACTTTAGTAAGTCTGACAGCAGACTGACTTGATGTATCTCAGTTTTTATTGGCTTG
The DNA here is from genome assembly GCA_936431705.1 of Cheilosia pagana. Lineage (NCBI taxonomy): Eukaryota > Metazoa > Arthropoda > Insecta > Diptera > Syrphidae > Cheilosia > Cheilosia pagana. The sequence goes on along the minus strand of OW386170.1, from coordinate 48,981,407 downwards.
GATTGGTCACATGGACAGCTTTGTCAGTTGACGTTTATGGAAGGGTAGCGGACGAATCTAGTCAAGACATTCGTGACTGAGTACTAAGTTGACAGTTCGCATATGTGGCTGACATAGGAAAAGTGACGTTCCCGACCAATCTAGTTTTTGCGTTCAGGTTACATCTACTCCAGACCAATCTAGTCGACTTAAGACAACTGAGTTTTTGAATGTGCACAATGGCTTTTTCTCAAAAATGACATTGAATTCTAGCAGCGCTGACTGAGGTTTTTTGTTGTTCCCTGATACCAATCGCAATCACTTGTTTCCATAGTTTATAACAATAGAATGAGATCGGACCGTTGTTGTAAACCCTTAAAATCAGTGGCGGCGGTTAATTGTTGCCCACAAAACCCCCAAAAGACCCCCATTCTTCATCAGAAAACATAAAGAATTAGGTTAAATTGTTTGTTATACCACAGGAATACAATACATATTAAAACGCTCACTTCATAGAATTTTCTACAGTTTATATATTTGTTTTTTTTTTCTCTGCTAAAACAGATTTTGTTCAACAATATTTGTTTCATAATTAAAGTGTGTTATAATAGTTGCTTGCTGTTTGTATGGATGTTAAAGTTGTTGTTACATGTAAATCGATTAATTTCTGATCTCTATAAAGGTTTCTATTTTGTTCACTATTCTACGAGTTACAATAATGGCTTAGTACGGTTTTTTGTTTTCTTGTTTTATTCACATTCAACGTAAATATTGCTGAATAATAATGGTTTACATCTTTGATAGTATATTATTTAATGTGGTATAATTATTTTGTTTGCTATTTGGAGAAAATAACTCTCCTAAAAGTGACTATTGCTTTATTATACTTTTATTGTAAAATTAAGATATTTTTTCTTCAAAATTGTAATAGATTTTTCGTTTTTCAAAAAGGTCGGGTTATTTGTGTTTACCTGCCAGAAAGTATTTATGGTCATGAATAATATATATTAGTAGACAAATTTTAACTGAATTTCTAATCGGTCCCTACATCCCCTACGTGTTTTTTTTTTTGGTTTTTTGTATTTAATGAACTTTTTAATTGATAAGTTTGTATACGTAACCTAAGGCCTTGAAAACGGGAACGGCCAAACATACGAAATGTAATTTAAGAAATTAGTTCTACCAATGAATACTAAAAACCACTCCTTAATTGGGCCCATTTTATAATACTCTGTGAATTTTAATTCAATGAACTCTAAACACTACTGATATATATGCCTTTGTCATAACAAAATTTTAACATTTTTCTTTTCCAATTGGATAATTCCTTAATTAAAGTTTTATTTTATAATAGTCCACTTGATATTTGCATAGTAATTGTACAAATGGCTTGCAATTTTGTGTGATAAATCGGAATCTCTCATTGCTTGGAAGATAATTTACTCTAAAATAAGAAAAATATATGTATATAGTTGTAATAGCAAATTTAACATTTATATTTATTATAAAAAAAATTAACTAATTAAACTAAGACACTTAATATGGTACACAATTCATTTAAAACGATTTTTTTTTACAATGTAACTAATTTCATAACTAACTTAATAATACATAATATACAAATCAAGACCTGCGAATGTACATGGGGTTGTTTAATGAACGGTATGAAGAGGAAGTCTCCTTTTGCACATTTTTATAATTAATTATAGTAACGGATTAGTGATGTTTCTGAATAATTTGTTGACATTTATAATATAAGCAAAATTAAGACTTTGTGTTTAGTTTTGCGTGTTTTAAGAACCTCTGTGCGAGGTTTTGAGACCGCAAAATAAAATAAAAGTAATTAAAAACAAAACAAAAGAAAAAAACTAATTTAAATGTCTGGAAAAAATTTACAGGCCTTTCGCATACGAAGTTACAGATTGGTGAATTGACCATTTTGTGATTGGAATCAAAAACTGGTAACTAACTGCTTGCACGAAAAGCTAGGAAGCTCCAATTTTACCTACAAAGTGGTTATCACAGCAACATTCCTTTTCTATTTTATCCTTCTGGAATAGCCTCAATATTTCTATTATATTTTCCAACGATTTAAACGTTTTGATTGTTACTTAAGCTTCTAAAACCAGGCAGTTTGCTAACTTGTAAGTGATAAATCCCCAGCTCGTTATAAATCTATTACTAAAGAATACCATTGTTGATGTGCGAAGGTGGCAACAAAAGGATAAAAAAAGAGTAATTACAAATATTATATAAGGCCTGTTCAGTGTTCATGTTTACGAAAGATATCCGGTTTTTCTTTGCGAAATTATCTTGAAGAGAGTGATAACTGTCCATGGAGTTCTTTCTTAAATGTTCTTTAAATGCATTCGCTCCAGTAAATATGCAATATGCAACTGCAGTTGCTCGCCTTTCATTAATTAAGCTAATTTCATTAAATCCCGAATACCCAAAGTACCAGCTGTGCCTAAAAGGTAAAACATCTTTTGTCAATTTTGCTTTCAGGAGATCATTTTTAGACTTTAAATGGCAATACAAATGATGACTTAAGCTAGTTTACAAACAGCTTAAACTTCCTCATTTTTATTAAATTTTTCCCCTGGATTGGCTTAAAAAATAAAGAAAGGTAAAAACAATTCAAATAACGCCTGAAACAACTTAAGCCGAATTTAGATGTTTTAGCTTTTAGGCACAGAACTAATCACTGTGAACATTGTCGCAGTCAAGAAATTCTTGACCAGGACTGTATTCCATAATACGTTGTTACAATCATAGATAACCTCATAGGATTATTGCCTGATTTCAAGTCCCCCTGCGGCCCCTCGCTCAGAATTAGAGCACACTAACTTATTTGTTGATCAGATGCAGTCAGTGCCCATGTTCTAACTCACGGGAAGTTGGTTAACAGCAGTACCTAAGACATTTTTGCCTTAAATGAAACTAATCGATTACGTTTCAAGATTTTGTTAAACTGCGGTTGAATTATAGCATCCATATTCGAGCTATACGCGACTGACTGACGTGGCTTTGTTATTGTTTTGCATGTAAAATCAACAATGACATATCGCTCGCTCACTGGTGCGGTAATTCAACCCCTGATCTTAAGTCAAGTGACTCGAGTCCATTGACACTGCACCCATGCTCTGCAACTATGTGAGTCCTTTTCGCACCAACCTAACAATTTGTAGTTGTGACATGAATAAATAAATATAAATATAAAGGTCTGTGGGACCCAAGGCCTAGCTTCTCACCACCATTCGTTTTGTGTGGGTTTTCAATTTTTTGGGACGAATGGAAGGGATCTACAAATTTACGCCGAGTCCAAACGGCTAATTGAGAAGCTCTTTCATGATAGTTTTACGCTCGGATGTTTGTCAGACGTTCGCGAGAGGTGGCGCAGTGGAAAAAACCTTAAGATGTAATTTGGCTCTTTCGCAACAACACACTACCGCTTAGCCACTGCGCTGACAGTTGTGATATGAGCCTTCTTATTTTTATTCTAAGGGGTTTGTTGTTTTATTCAGTTTGTACCGTATATTGAATTGAATTTTTCATATCAAGTCAATGCCCGTCAACTATAGCTTTCTATCTTCCAATTTAAAAATAGTTCGCCGCTGAAAAAAAAAATAAAAAAAAAATTAAAATAACATTTGTTTAAAAAAATAATTCATTTCTATTTATTACATAATAAAACATTTGTCTATTATATAAGGCTACAAAAAAACATATACTTTTTGTTTTCTTTGTACAAAATGGATTTTCATAAAATTTTGATTTTATTCTTGGACAGAAAAAAAAATGCTTAACACGAAATTATAAAAGCTAATAGTAAGATTAAACTAAAACAATGGAACATCAAGGATAAAATATATATAAAAGAAATATATTTTCTTTTATTCTTTACACTGATTAGGTACTGCTTAAATATTTTTCACATAAATTGCTTTCAAAACTTTACAAGGAAACAAGCAAAGTAACAAAGACCCTCATTAAACAACCCGTTAAAATTTAACATAACTCTAGGGAAAATGATGGAAAATGTTTATACAATTTTGGTTAACGCCATTTTTTTTTATAGAGCGTATGTGATGTGTAAATATATATATATTTAACTAAAGGGGATATGTTTAAAAATCAAAATTCGTTATTTTCGGTTGTTTATCTAAGAAAATAAATAAACTCAGTTATTTTAGTTAAAAAAAAGGTTATCTAAAGATTAACTTTATTGGACTTTGAATTTCAAATAATCCTTGATAGTTAAGAAATATTTTTTTGGGTTTGTTTCCCCCGAAAAACAACAAAATTTCAATATCCGAGTATGAGTGATAGTATGTATAAGAAACAGAATTGACAACAATTAAAGTTAATCTTTTGAACAAGGCATGTAAAACAAGTTAATTCTATTAAAACGCACGAACGAGAAGTGAGTAGCAGCACTCAGTCCGTTGGACGACACTTTTATAAGGAGACTCTTGGATATGGCATTGATGCATTGAGTTGCTACAGCAGAAACAACAGCGAGCGCAAAATAAAACTGCTATAAAATGATTTCAGCAGATCGCATCATTGGATCACAACTGAACGCTTCGGCTGCGACAGGCGATCGCTTTGCAGTTCGTGGCATGCCGCTACGGTGGTGATGGCCGCCATGCGCATGATGATAGCTCGTGGTGGTGGTGGCTGTTGTGACCACAGTACTAACGCCGATATTGACACTCGAGGCAGGATGGATGGTAGCAACTGCCACAGCGGTAGCCGCGCTCGAACTGCCCAGGTCAGTGGCTGGTGGAAATTTGGCAATTGTTGTGGTCGACGGTGTTAGAGTGAGTGTGGAGCTGTCGTCACTGCCGCACGAGGCGGTTGGATTTGGCGCCACCGAAAGCGTTTCATGGAGAATAGCCGACTTGCGAATGGTTTGCTGCAGCAGCGAGTTCACATCAATCGCTGGCCACGCGACCAGCGAAACACTTCGTCATAAGACCGTGTCAAAGTTGCCGTCGCTCTTGTGCCGATGGTGTTTACTGTAGTGTTTGCATTGCTTGCGTGGGATTGCCGGTGGGCTGGGCATCACTGGAACTGGAGGAGAGGCTGGCGATGAGCCAACACTTTGAGATGGAGGCTTATCTGAGGAAAGCGAAAAGTATTCGGATTGTGATACTGAGGACTTGCCAGCCATACTAAAGGCATCATCCCCATTGATGCAGTAGGATGGGACTTCGACTGGCGTCGAAACATCCGACATTGTGGCCGGAGTACTTGTGCTTGAGCCCCTTTGAATCGTATCACTATCATCACAGCTACAGCTGCAGTAGCAGCGGCTGGTGGAATTGCATGAACAGAAACTCTCTGTGCTGTGCTGACTACTGCTGTGCTCATTGTCGCCTCCCTCGAGCGCGCCCTTATTATCGCAATGCGAACAAATCTCATCGTCGCCCTCAATGCCATTGTCATCGAGGCCGGCGTTATCCTCCATATGACTGAGGCTACTACTGAAACTGCACGTCTTTTGCAGCTGGTCTTGGTGACAGCAACTACAACTACTACACTTGCTGCAGCTACTGCAGTAGCAATTTCTACTAAGATTAATGAATTGTTTGCGTTTTATTTTTACACTCTCGTTAACACTAAATTTACAACGGTTGGCATCACAGCACGGTCGCACAGTGTCCTCCTCGTCGTCGTCGTCCTCTTCTACGTCTGCGGCTCCGTCGAGTGTGTCCTGCCGCGTGAATTTTTTACCCTTTCGCAAAGGTAATCGCTTACACTTGCGTGCCACAACTACCACTCCGTTGGTCTCCTCTGTTGTGCTAGTTGCCGATGTTGTGGAACAAACGGAATCCATACGACTAGATTGCTCACAATTAATGTGGGGTTTGTTTCTCCTCCGTGAATGATGGTGCTGCTGTTGGTGATGATGATGACTGTGGGAGTGGTGATGATTGTCACCGCTACGATGCACAAGAATGTCCTTGCTATTGGTCGTTTCGTGGGCTAGTGCAAATGAATGATTACTAATGCTACTGCAGTAGCTGACATCGTCGGTGAGTGTGGCTGCATCGATTTCGATTGCAATCTGTCCACCAGTTGGAATCTTTTCTGGAAGTCTGCTGTGATTGTGTCGCTGCTGCGGGTGGCGATGCAGTTGATGACGTTGCCGATTATGCCCGCATTCTTTCTCGTCAGTACTGGACAAAGATAGGGAAGACTCTGGTGGTAGCTGTTGTTGCCTACAAACTGGCAGTTCTGGAAGTTTCTTCGCCGCGATTCTTTTTCTCTGGTGATGATGCAGCCGCCTTAGATTGTTAGTCATATCAGGCGCTCCTGGCGCGCAATGACAATGATGATGCGGATTACAATGGCAGTGACAGCAATAGCAACACCAGTTGTTATATTCAAACCCGGCACCGTGATGTTGTCGCTTCCATGTGGAGAGGCCAAGATCTGGTGTTTGGGTAGCATTGTGTCGTTGCCTTTTGCCACGATGATGGCGACAAGTGCGCTCCGACACAAAGATAGCATTGATATCATCGGGATCTGGAATTGAGATGGCAGAATCAGCTGCTGCAGATTTGAGGCCAACACAATTACTCTTGTCATTACCCGTGATTGTGTGCTGGAAGGCTCTATTGTCGTAGTCATTCATGTGGCGAATATCGGTGTGAGATGCTAGCAGATGATCGTCGCCATTGCTTGTTGTATGTGGTATGGAATTGGTGTGTTGTAATTGGGGATGATTTTGCTGTTGTTGTTGTTGTTCGTCGGGGGCAAACTGCTAATCTCCACGGTGGACATTGCGTGGTTGTGAATTTTTTCGATAAATATACACTTGAAGGAGTATAGCGATATCCAAGCTGACCTGTGGCGAAGAGAAAACAACAAAATATTACTCATTGCATTGGGAATACATTGAAAAGAAGGATAAAGTCCGAAATCGCATGAGCTGCAGGATAAATAAAGTCGTTTAAATCGGAAACAAAAGCTCAAAGCAAATGGAGAAAAAAATTCATTCATCGTGACGAGTGAGCACTATTTACAACAAATCTAGATAGCTGGTGGAATATCCAGATGAAATTGCAATTCTCCCACTTTTGTACAGTTTCTCAGAGCGATTTATAATCTGGCGAAAGAAACTCTCCTTGTAGGGAAGTGTGGCCAACAAAGGAGTACCAACAAAGGAGTATCAAATCAGTATCAAGACGTCGCCTACTCTATAAACATTTGGCAGGGCGAACTACAAGTCGGTTAACTGTCAGCTATTTTGCCAGAGGTCAGGGAAAATATAATTAATTTTCTTTCTGTAGCCGGCCTTATTTATTTAAAGACACACTACGATGGAAATGCAAAATCCAATTATACAAATATTGTCATGTGCTACATACAACAGAAATTGTCCCTAACATAAATAAAACACAACAGCATCCTTCACCCATGAACATTTATCACAAGCATTTCACTTGGCATCCTTCACTGTAAAAGGATTACTTTGCCGTATACAACACCAAGGAAATGTGAAATATCCTTCAAGCATTGTCACATTGTCATTACAGCTGACTGGTATAATATCTCTTCTAAAGCTTTCAATGCTTAGAGGACGCTTGCCATTTACATTCTGTAACCGATGTCTGATTCGAACGGAAAGTGCAGACTGATGTGTCGACAAGGACACTCGAAGCATAATATAATATGCTGCCACAGAGTACAAAACTAGATTATGTCACTCACTATCAGTTTAACAAATAGGAATATAATTATCACAATCGAACGCTACGTCACATGAATGACGTGCGCGCCCTTTAATGAGGGCGGTGATAACGAAACTCTATTTAACACCTGTCACATGGAAAAGTATAAAAATAACCTGCCACACGAGGACTCAAGTCGAAACAAAACCAAAGCATTTCAAAGGATACTGACCTGCAGCGTACCACAAATCCAGAACTGGGATGGTGCTTTTCTTAAAATAAAATACGCAGTCTTAAACATATCACCGATTGTCCACATGATGACCATGTGTATACTCATTCCATAGGTTGATTTGTTCTTAAAATTTCGTATAAATTGCGGGGCTCCTGCGGAAATAAGATTTGAAATTAAAAGTGAAATTCCAACAGCTGTGCATATGTCAAACTTACCCAACATAGCCTCCGTGAAGACGGCAAAGAAACCGAGGGTCTCCATGAACCAATCAATTGACAACATAAGATATGTAATAGCTGCACCGACAGCCCAGACGACAAGCATAAAATCCAAATACGATTGAAAGTCCGTCCATGACCAAAAGTATTTCATATCGAGATCTGGAAGCAAACAATGTGAAATTGGGTTGCATTGTTAATGGCTGTGTGCGTATGGTGAGTTTGTGAACGACAAAAATAATGGCCGAAATTAGGAAACATGCAAAATGAATTGAAACATTAACCAAATTATAAATTATGCATACAACGATGAGATGTGCCGCATGTAATCCAATTGGAAATGTTATATATCCATATGCCAGTGTGGGTGTAGTTGATGGAAATTTTCGTTATGTTGATGAGAAAGTTGATTGTTTATACAACGCTTTGCGAACTGCTCCAAGAGGGTGGAAGTTATTTGGTTAAATAGGACTGTGCTGGATGTATGAACTTTAACATAGTGGGATATGTTTCGGGAGATGATTTGCTTGATAGTTGCTAAGGTCCTTCGGCTTGTCCTGCAGTTCTCGTTCTTATCGGCGGGTTTTTCAGAAGAAGCTTCCTTATAAGCCATGATTGTCATGCAAACTTTGCATTCCTGGAACTCTTTTGAATCTTCTCGCCTGGTATCTGTATAGGGTCAATGTTTTTAGGTGCAGGAATAGTAGGGGTAGTCTTTCAAAGAAAAAATAGGGTGCTAACATCCTACTGAAGGGAATTGAAACAAATATCAAGATGATTACTAAAAGTTTAGAAAGGGAATCCCTTAGTGAAGTGAACATGTTTGATTAAAAAACTTTCCTGCAGCGGAATTCGCGTCAACTTAGTGCGCACGTCAATTGGTCGAAGAAAGAACTTTAAAAAAATCACACCCACAAGAGAAACAAAAATTGTGGCAGGGACTCTAGGGATAGTTTTGTAAACTGCTACACATTTTGTGAATATCCAAAGATATAGATCAATAAATAAAAAATAAATATTTTCACACGACAGACCTAGGCACAGCTTCTCACGACCATTCGTTTTGTGTGAGTTTTCAATTTTTGGGACGAATGGAAGGGATCTACAATTTAACGCCGAGTCCAAACGGCTAAATGAGAAGCTCTTTCATGACAGCTTTACTCTCGGATGTTTGTCAGACGTTCGCAAGAGGTGGCGCAGTGGAAAAAAACTTTAAGATGTAATTTGGTTCGTTCAGGAATCGATCCGGGGACTCCTTGCTTAGTAGTCAAACACACTAACCACTAAACCAATAACTGGCGAAATTTAAAAACTTTTTACCATTTTGGGTTAAAGAGCAGACCTGAAGCACGCCATTTGCTCTATTTGCTGCGTGTATTTAGTTAGAATCTACTTCGGAATCATGCCTGATCAGAAGAAGATCTCTTTGAACTGATCGAGCGTGAGCTAAAACCCCTGTTTACATCTTGCCGCAGCAGTTCGTCTTATTTTTGTATAACTATATACGTTAAAAAGCTGTAACAATGTAACAATGTAACTGCTTTCGACAATCGCGTATTCCCTTCCCTCTCACTCAATGAATTGGGTCGGGCACATTTTCGGACAAATGAGTTAAAAGCAACTCTTAGCAACATTGTCTCAGCGTCCTCAGGGACAACTATAGACCTGTTCTATTGAATACGTAAACATCAAAAGTTTCCGTACACTTTTTAGGTATTTATCATGAAATGAGGAGAATGAAACTTATATCACTCGAAAGGTACTGTGCCATAGATGTGCAGAAACAAAAAATCGTAGGTATATGTCGCCATTAAGACTGGTAAATTGAAGTTTAGAATTTCCCATAGAAAATGATTAGCAGTTAATCGAAAGCATTTTGTTGCTATTCAATTTGTCGCCGTCATGTTTCCATAGTAACGAATTTAATCATCTAAGATTAAACCTGTTTGAGAGTCTTATTTACCCCTAAAAGCAAGCAATCATAAAATCTTATTTCAGGGGCATTGCAGAGTTATCTGCGAGGTGTTACTATGGAAACGAACATTCATGTTTCGCCCTTTTCCAGTCTTTTTTCATAGCGGAAAGGTATATGAATTATAAGATTTATCATATAAATAAATTAAAATAAATAATACATAAATTATGTAAAAAACAAGTTTGACTTTCGTTACTTTATCTACAGACAAAATTGGTCGAATTTCGACCACGGGAGGTACTAGTTGGCATAAATGTGTCAACATTAACTGCTGATGTCTGTCACGAGAAAAATACGAGAACATTTTAAAAAGGCCTACAAAGTAAATTGACTTCAAGTCACTTCTACTTGGGAAAAATAGCTAGTGCGAGCAAATCTAGTACATACGTGCATCGCAGAAGCTTCAGCCGACTGTGAGGAAGATTCTGATTTAAATATATATAACAAACCCCATCCTCCTACATTTTGATATCCCCCAAGTCCAAGCCAGAGAAAGCGACGGTTCAGTAATTTGGAGTGATTGTCATTGCCATCAAGCAGGTAAGTATCTCATCTAGTCGATTTTCGAGTCCATTATCGTTCTCCATTTGCGGAGTTCCTTAATTGAGGCACCTCACACAAACGAGGTATTAGCCAATGTCTTTGGGTGAAGCATTTTTAAGAGTATTTGAAACCATTTAATAGAATTTAAAGCAACAAACATTTCCCCTAATTTACTAAGCTCTTACAAGTCTGACAAGGCGAACAGCCAACTTACCACCAGTCCGAACTACGAAGGCCTCACGTTTTTTATTAAATCCAAACGTAACGCAATATTACTCGCTTGAAAGAGGATGCCAATAGTAGGTGGCTTCGACGGCATGGATGAAAGAACTAAAAGGAAAAACCTTTTAGGGAAAAGGTCATAGATGTCCTGTACTGCATACAATGTGACTATCCTCGTAACACTCTTGTCACGTTATTTTCGCAAAAAAATGTGTTTTTATAAACCGTTTTTCGTGACTAGGTTAGAAACCACGCCGCACCTTCTTTTAGTTTTCCTTGCGATACACGTGACATGAACTAATGCTCACCATTGGGGGCTAATATTTATTAATTATGCATTTCCAACCACCCCAGACTCTCAATGTCATTGTAGATACCCCAAACAATATTCCTAAAATGTTTGGTAATGGAAATGCCAAATTAGAGTGTCCCTCCTCACGTTCGCATGCGACTAGCACTTGTCAGCCTCACCCGCAAACATATCACAGCGATTAATCGAAACAGATTTATCACAGGCGTTGTCAAAAGCCCACACTGTTGTCAACGTGACGTTTGCTTACGGACACAAGAAATAGATGCCAGGCAAACTTTAAATGTCAATTACAGAAAATAACCTCAAATTCTAATCTTGAAATATCCAAAAATACAATTCCACGCACACACTGATTTTCATACATCAGATACACGCTTGGACGTTATCCTTGAAGCAGGAAAAACGCATCCAATAGCAAATAGTTTCCATTCCATTTATACATCTGCCGTTGAACATAGTTTTCTGGGCATGAGGATGTGTGTACGTAGAGTGGTTTCCTGTTCACAAGTTTTGCATTTGTTTGTGGTGTGTTTTATGGGCGAACAAATATGCCAAAGCATATGGCCTTATAGCAAACAAAATCTTTTTTCGGTTACAATCTAGAGAGAGCTTACAAAGAGCCACTTATTGTGCCTTGTTTGTGTGTCCTGTCGCCGTGTGAGGATATCGCTGTCGGTGACAGCGTTTTAAGTAGACTTCTTTGGTATATGTGTGTGTTTTGGTTTTTCTTTTAAGAGAATGCAGCAAATGCATACTGCAAATGATTTTCAACAACAAAGGATAATTGCGCGATGGAAAGAGGGTGTACGACGCCTGTACCGCATGGAGTAGTAGAACAAGTGTTCATTGAGACTTGAGTATTATGTCAATTGGTATTCTTTGGAGAATTTGTACTGTTAAGTTGCTGAACTGAACAGGGGTTGATGAATTTTAGATGATTTTCTTCTTATCTATCGCTTAAACAGTCTTATTCAATTAAAAAAAAATACATTTGCATGTGACTGAAAATATTTGCGGCCTAAAATACATAGTGACCTCATTTGTACTTTGGTGGGGCGCCGAGGCAGCTATCAGTTCAACTGCACATCTTATAGCCCTTTTGCCTGCAGGATGCTTATTATTCGTTGGCTTTTCTACGGCTTGGTCATTTGTTTTGTACGCATGTACCCTTGGAGTTTGGTCATTCTGTTGCAGGTTTTCATTGGGTTAAGCTTGTTTTTTGCAAACCGTTTAAAATACCAAGGGGAGGCAATATTGCGCGGTTGTGACTCTTGACGTTAAAAATGCATTATTATATCCTTGGCCAGAATGGAAACGCCGTACTACCTGCTGAATATAGTAGCAAACTACCTTACCGATAGGAAGTTGAGGTACCACACTGACGATGGCGTTAGGAACTACAACATCACCGCGGGAGTACCACAAGGGTCGGTTCTTGGACCCCTCCTGTGGAACATAATGTACGACGGAGTTCTCCGATTAATGTTGCCGCAAGGAGTTAAAGTTATTTTATTAAGTGGCCAAACATATCCACGAGATAGAGTCCGCCACGGATGAAGCAGTAGCAAGAATAAAGAATTGGCTAGAGTCTGCAGGGCTAGAACTAGCTGACCACAAGACCAGCCGAAAGACAGTGGAATATGCAAATATCCGTGTTGGAAACCAAATAATTAGATCAAAGGAGTCGTTAATGTACCTAGGAGTAATGCTCGACAACAGGTTAAGCTTTAAAACGAACGTCCAGTGCGTCACAGATGCAAGCAGCTCTTTCCCGGATTATGCCAAATATCGGTTGCTCTGGATACGCCAGAAGGATTCTGTTATCCAGAGTGGTCAGCTCAATACTGCTGTACGCTGCATCGGTAGAGGCTCTTACAACGAAGGAAACAAGAAGGAAGCTCTCGTCAGCATACATGCTCTGCGCAATATGAACAATAAGCGGATTCCGAACAATTTCGAACGAAGCAGCCTGCGTTATTGCGGGAATGATTCCAATCGACATCTACATACCTTCGGCTACCTTAGTCTAACAGTCAACAGGCAAGAGGTCATCGTAAGGAAGGATAAAGGAAGAAGGGCAACATCTATAGCACTGTGGTAAGTCCGGTGGGACAACACGGCAAAAGGCAGATGGACCCACAAACTGATCCCAAACATCGAGGTCTGGACAAGAAGAACAAGCGGGGATTGCAACTACCACCTTACGCAGTTTCTGTCCGGGCAAGGCGGCTATAGGAGTTATCTTCACAGATTCGGCCGCGATAGCTCGCCTCTTTGCCCTGAATGCCCAGATGAAGAAGAAGATACGGAGCACGTTATGTTCCACTGCAGACGCTTTTCAGGAGGAAGAGTGAACTTATCCATTCCACAGCTTCTCATAGAGCGTATGTTGAGGTCAGAAGACGACTGGTTGGAGATATGTTTATACATAACCAGCTAAGAAGAGCCGAAAGACTAAGAAGGGTCGAAGTGGCAGACGTAGATGATTTAGCATGAGTTGTTAACCAGCCCCGCGAAGTAATACCTTACGGCAGTCCGCAGGGAGAGTCGTAGAAGAGTACATATAAGAAACATATCCCGGGAATCGTGCATGCCAGATAGTACGGGCTACTGGTGTCTATGAAGATTACACAGCCTTTGGACTCAACCGAAAATCGAGTTGATCTCGAAATAGCACCAATCGCACGATGCAACAAATTTTGGAATAGGTACCAGAGGTTTCTGGCGTTTTACCGCACAGAAAAGATAAACCAATATAAGCATTCCTGTCTAAAGGCCCGCTCCAGAAAGTCAAAGCTGGTTAGCTTCAACTTCAAACCACAGGACAGAGAAGCGAACATTTGTTCTTGACACAGTTCATGTTCGAAATCGCCCTTAACATATGCATGGAAACTTCAACCGGGCGGCTTCATCGAACCAGAGCTGTTCTTTAGCATAAAGAGCCCGAAAAGAACACCGTTCTGTGAATAGATTTGTTCAAACTCCACTGTCGCAATTTTAAGAAGACTCATCCAGTGATGGTTACATTTATTAAATGTCCTCCAGCAGTCACGAGTGGTGGATTAAAAATAGCTCTGAACTTCGACCAGCTTACCCTTCTTAATTCTGTTCATTGCAAACGGAGTCGTCAAAAATAGTGTTGCTAAATAAACCAAACATAGCTGACAGAAAGTAAATCCGGTTAAAACTGCCCAAATTTTATACTTGATCGATACCAAATCGCTTAATTCAGTTGTTCATAAAAAAACTTCTACAATACAGAGACAGATTCACAAAATCACAATTACGACAGTGAAATTCGTGGACTCGCCTTCGTCCTTTACGTCACCTATTACAAAAATAGCGTTAACCCAATAACGATAATGTCTGCCATTCAATTAATTTGTTAAGAAAATGTCCTTTTGTTATCTTTTCCATTTGACCTTATTCTTTAATTTAGCAGTTTATTGCTGCACTATATTCCACTCCCGTAAAACCAGCGACAATAACGTCATCGCGATAGCAGTAATGTAATTGACATATTAACTTCCTATCAGCTGTTACGCATACCTAAACGCTTTTTTGCGATAAAGGAAATCTCCTAAAATCCCTTTAACACCAACCAATTAAATGCTATAAGTGTTTTACGGATTTAGCTTTCTATTTGACTAATTAAGGCCGAAACGTAACGCAAAACTAACAGAGTGACCTTAATGGATTTCACACCCCCAATAATAATGAAAAAAAAAAATAAAAACAGACATTTCAGACACATAGCGACAGAAAACGCCTCCAAACCAAATTAATGACAACAGTGACAATCTTAAATTTTCCTCAAATCGATCATCAGCACACACCTACATTTGCTAATGAAAGCAAACTTTGCCCGGGTTGTTTTAATTAAAATTGTCCGCTTTTGTAATTCGTCCTAGAGATGCCTACCAACAACAAAAGGGTGGAATGCACACGAAGAGGTAACAGCATTTAAAAAGGAGATCATTAAACGCGAACGACTTTGGAGAAAGAGGCCAAATGGTGTTTGCTTTGCGCTCCATTTTAATTGAGGTTATGTGTTGTGTCGATGTGGCCCTTTGGAGGCTGTGTCATCAATGCAGACACACACGAGAGCATCCTTTGGTGGGGTATTTGCAAAATGAGCAATTATTTCCCTTTTGATGGATAACACACAAAATGTTTAAGAGTTTTGCTTAATGCATGACGTTTTTGATTAAATGGGTTCAAAAATTTAATGGTTAACTACAAATGATTCAAACTTTCAACTTTAATTGCCAGTGTTGGATGAAAATATACTGAATCATTCTAAAATATATAGATTTCGAGAGATATTTGAATCAGACCACCAATGTCGGGTCTCTTTTCGTCTCTCTACAATCATTCTAAAAAGTGTTGCAAGGCTGGGCATTTGATGATCGGTAACTGCAAAAGTACTTTCCCAAAAAAAACAGCTATCGCTTCTAGCAATACATATGGCATGTGAAATGTCTGCCATCGCAACAAATTTTGAAGGAAGATTCGTGGGCGATTCGCGGAAGAACATAATGCGAACATTGTCTTTAAAATGTGCTGCCTTGCAGAAGAGAAGTATGCGTCCGACCTTTAATGTTTCTGTATACAATTCAATTTTTTAAGCAAAGTCTTGTTAAGATCATTATAATAATACGTAAACATCAAAAGTTTCCGTACACTTTTTAAGTATTTATCATGAAATGAGGAGAATGAAACTTATATCATTGGAAAGGTACTGTGCCATAGATGTGCAGAAACAAAAAATCGTAGGTATATGTCGCCATTAAGACTGGTAAAATGAGGTTAAGAGTTTCCCATAAAAAATGCTTAGCAGTTAATCGAAAGCATTTTGTTGCCATTCAATTTGTCGCCTTCATGTTTCCATAATAACGAATTTAATCATCTTAGATTATAACCTTTTGGAGAGTCTCATTAACCAATAAAGGTATGCAATTTAATTACCCCTAAAAGTAAGCAATCATAAAATCGTATTTCAGGGGCATTGCAGAGTTATCTGCGAGGTGTTACTATGGAAACGAACATTCATGCCCTTTTCCATTCTTTTTTCATAGCGGAAAGGTATATGAATTAAGATTTAGCATATAAATAAATTAAAATAAATCTTCTTCTCTTCTCTACATATAATAAAATTGTAGAATAAAAAATGCCTGACCGCGCATCACGCAGAAACTACTGGACGGATTTTGATTAAACTTGGCATAGTGATTGCTAATGTTCCGGGTCGGGCTTTAGGATACTTTTTAACCCGTAATATAATTAGTTTTTACAAAATAGTAAAAAAAAAACGGATATATGTAAGGGAAATTCTGTTTATACAGACCTAGCTCAGTAATGGCTTATCGGATGGAAAAATAAAAAAACAGGTGAATTTAGTAAATTTTCTTTTGAATCTTTTAAGATATAAAACATCCTCATGCGTTGTCCTGAAGCTGAGCAATGTTCAAAACAATTATTTAAAACATCGTCCACAATTTTCCTTCAGTGGATACCACTGTCAGTAGTCATGCAGCAGTGAGTATCGTTGCAGTAGCGTGTGTGTGATTATTTTGCGCGCGCTCTAAAGTGATCATATGTTTTGCACTTCAATGGGCAGTCGTGTGTCGTGTCTCTTCAGCGCATACGTTCAGGTTGAATACGTTTTCAGGTTCATTGTTCATTGTTCAAGGTTTGGAAATGGGCTGGGGTGGGGTTCGTGTGTCAATGTCAAGTTGTTTCATTCGTGTTGCTTCTTTTCCCCGACATTTGAGGTGGGTAAGAGGGAACAAATAACAGAAGGCGAGCGCGGGTCCGCTAGTAATAAATAAATTAGGTATGTAAAAAACAAGTTGACTTTCGTTACTTTATCTACAGACAAAATTGGTCGAATTTCGACCACGGGCGGTCCTAGTATGTTGTATTCCACACACAATTTTGACGAATGTTTAAAGCATTTCATGAAAATTATCAATACCTTTTAATTAAAATCGGAACCACATAATGAGCTGACCCTGGTCGGCCTCCAGATATTTTAAAATAACAATAACGACCGATCCCCAAGAAATGAATCAATACAAAGTCAAATAATATTTACTGTACCCAGGGTTAAACAAATTATATTTAAACAGTCATCTATTGAAACATCACAAGAAGCCGAAAATTCACAACTTGGACTCGTCTCTTACCAAGGAGTCTCTTGTCGCTGCAATTTCCTTTGAAAATAAGCTTCCCTAAACGAAAATCACGTCAATATGCAACTGCACGTTCACCCAACAAAAATATTAATCTCTTCAAATGCCGAAATCATTTTTCTATACTTTTCCTAATTTCGGGTCATTTTCTGTCGAATGCCGCCTCCATCCATTTGGCACTGTGCCAAATGACATTCCTTGGAATATAGTTTGCACTATAAAAATTGAGAAATAAAATCACAACAATTTAAATGTAACATTAAAGCCGAGTAGAGTAACACAAAATTACAGATACGAACGAACGAATACGAATGCATGCAAAAAAAAAGAACTACAAATGGCCATATACCCCAACAGAACAATGATAGTATGTGTGAACAACAAAAATGAACCATAACGAATATACCTTCAATATAAACAAAAAACTAAACAATAATGTGTGACAACAACAAAAAGTAAGAGAACAAAAAAGAAAGGAAATGAAGAGAACCCTTTCGAGTCCAAAGAAATTGAACACATACCGCTTAAGTAATGTCTAGAGCGACTGCGTTTTAATGCGCCAGCAGTAGAAGATGAGGCACCAGCACCAGAATCAGTGTCTCCAATTACCTTGGGCAGACGTAGATCACAGTGGTCATCACCTTATGTAGCGAATAATATAGTTTTCTATTTAAATTGCATTTTGTTTTACATTTATTTTGTGCTGAAGAGAATATAAATTTTGTGCTATATACTGTCGATAAGCTTACTTTACTTCAAGTTTCAATATAGAAAGGACATTCTGGTACAATATGCAAGAAAGGGATTTTGATAATAATTACAAACCTGCGAATTCGCTCTCTCGTATCGATGGACCGGCATTGTTTCGTTTGACCTTAACACAGAGATGGATCATTAGGAACATGGTTATATTCATTACAACACTCTGGACGAGAAGAGGAAGCTCGTAACGTTTGGAAAACCTGCAAGCAAAGAAAAATGTTTTTATAGCAGTGGATTTTATAACAATAAATTTATTATTACGTCTGTTCCCTTACAATGATGCATTCGGAAACATTGGCCAAATTCAGTCAAAGTTTGTTTCCTTCTATACCTACAACTTTTGGGTAACGAAGTTTGACTAATTTGTCTGAATGCATTATTGTAAGGGAACCGACCTATTATGTCATATTTTTATAGTTTGATCTCCTTTCCTGTCCAACAGGTTTCGAAAGGGCACAGCAGATACGAGGTGTAGGTCAAACAAAAACAAATCAATCTTTGCCTCTTTGTTTTCATGACAGGTATAGGTATGAGAATTCGATGACAAATGTTTCTGGTAGAGATAAGAATCGAAACAAGTCCTGTAAGGCCTATTGTAACAAACATACAATCGCAGTAGTAATTTGGCTTGATTTGTCGATTTATAAGGTCAAAGTACGAAGCTTTTTCGAGGCCTTTTGAAGGCAAAAACCCCCATTTTAGACTTAAGTTTTAACAATATTGAAAAGCTATAAATACTTAAATAAAAATGTGGAACTTTTGCCTAGAATCCTTAAGGAGATTGATTTTTAGGGAAGTTAAAGTTGAAATAAGTGTGGTTTAAGTGTGCCTTTCGCAGTATACGAGAGATTCGTTCGTTAGAGCCATAAAAGGTGCGATGGGTTGGAAGATAGAAGAAATAGGGACAGTGTTAAAGCATATTGTTGTAAGTAGAGGTGCAATCGACGTCTTCTGAATGTTTGCTGCGTCCCTGCGTTCCTCAGGGGTGTAAAAGTTTCAAACGATTGCGATATGAAGGTAAGATTAGGCGAAGATTCCAGGAAAGAACGCAGATCAAATCGAAGAGAACGATGTTGAATGATCTCGATTCTTAAAAAATAAAGTTATTGAAAGCGACATTAAGGCTCTCCCAAACCCACGCGACTTATTCGTAGCGATAGGGAAACTTTCGCCTGTCAAATTATATAAACATGGCAGTATATGAGAATACCCACACGCACGCGATCAAGTCAGTGCGACGGCGATTAAAGTGCAGCGATTTTTTTATATTCGCTGTTGGCAGCGTTTTTGTCGTTGTAGCTGTGCGTATCTGTCATTTTTCTGCGATAGCATACACTGAAAAACTGATTGAGCTAGTAACTGACACATACTGACGCGACGCTTCGTTTTGGGCAGGCTTGCGAATTTCCTTGTCGCATTTAAAGTCGAAATTGTCGTCGTCGCTGTCGCTGCGAATAAGCCGCGTGGGTTTGGGAGAGCCTTTACACTTGGCTTGCGTACTCGAGAATGGGGCGAACAAAAGTGATGTATAAAGATCTGGGGTCGAATCGCGTCATCCGTGAACGAGCATTACGTGCCGGAATTTGTTTTTGTTTCACATGTAATTCAACTTAATTCCGTGAACGTAATGCTCGATTACGGATGACGCGATTCGACCCCTGGCCACATAGGAGTCGAAAAATTCTTTGAACCATCTTTCAACGAAGACAAGTGATGAGATTTCTTTAGTCATTATCTCATCAATATGCCAACAAAAATTAAGCTCCTTGTCGTATAATTTGCCGAGGTCACGAATAAAACGAGGGATATACCTAGTTGGTAGTGAAGAAGTTCGGGAAGGGGACTGTTGCTCTTACGTAGAAAGAATGGAGACATTAGGTTCTAAACAGTTTTTAAATCACCACTAGGGGGAAAAACTATTAAGATCTTTTTGAAGGAGACTGCAGTAGGTACTGTTGTGAGAACATGGGTTTGACAAAATCGCCAGCATAGGAAAGAGGGTGTTGATCAACTGATAAATGTTAGGATGAAGAGATGAGGACCTTTGTGACTATCTTGAGGAACAACAGAGCTGGCCAAGATAGGGACCGAGAGAATGGAGTGAACGTGAAAAACGCTTTTCCAGGTATGAAGACTTCCATTTTAGCAAAATGGATTGGAAGCAGAGGTCAGACTAGTCGAAAATTATTAATTAATGGGAATATAAGTAAAGCTACTATTCTGGAGTTCAATACTTCATATTAAAGCTAAAGGGTTTTCCAATAAGAGGTATTATTTTGAATAGCCCGCTATTTCGGTAGCTGTCACTTTTGAAGCTGTTATTTTTTGACATTTGACAAGAAGAAACTACGCCATTACTAAAAATGGAACGATACACGCTTCAAAAACGCATTGAAATTATAAAAATTCACTACAAAAATGGTGAAAATTTTGCAGTCACAGTTCGCAAAACTAAAGCATTTTTGGGTCGTCGTGAAGCACCTTGTCGGACCGCAATACAGAAATCGGTGGAAAAATTCGAGCTATTGGGACAAGTTAGTGATGTGAAGAATAAAACCTGTGCACGTCGCTCAAGAACAACTGAGAATATTGCTGCTGTAGCCCACAGTTTTGAAGAAAACCCAGGTTTGTCCATTCCCCGTTGTTCTTTCGAATTGGACATTCCACAAATGTCATTACACCGTATTTTGCATAAAGACTTGGGTCCTAAGGCTAATAAAGTTCAGTTAACACAAGAACTCAAGCCGGCCGATCATCAATAACGAAACCATTGATCTTTTACCGGGAAAAGTTTCCGGACCGTGTTATCTCTCGAAGAGGTGATCACAATTGGCCACCGAGATCTTGTGATTAACACCTTGTGACTTCTTCCTTTGGGGCCACGTGAAAGATAAGGTCTACGCCAACAGCCCAGCGTCGATTCAAGACCTCAAAGATGGAATTCGTGAGTCTATCGATGACATATTTTGGCTGAGAACCGACGAGTCGTAAACGAGGCACCTCATATTTGATGGCGTCAGCTAAAAACCTCTCCGAGAGTTAAGTTATCCTCTGATTTGGGAAATTTTTGTTAGAAATTTAGAAGCCAGTTTCTTGAATACAAATGTCTTCTTATTTTAAAGCTTTAATTGTTAAGAATTTCAATTACAAATTTTTACAACTTGACCTTTTTATTTCCTGTTAAATATATCATTTTTCTGCCTGAATGTCTCTTTCACGTTTCCAGAATATATCCAATTGTACGTTCATGGAGTTTTGAAGGATGTTATAAGTGTAAGGGAAGTGGCACCTCCATACGACTTAAAATAAGTAATATCTCAGTACATACACAAACTTTTGACAGGACTTGTTGCAAAAATTGCTACATTCAAACAACAAAAACACTTAAATTGTTTTATTTCTTTGTTTCCACTTTTGTTTATCTACGTATTTTTTTTTGCTTTAAAATAAACAAAAGATACAAATCTGCAGCTCCATCAGTATTGAATCTCAAGAATTATTTCCAGGCGACGACGAGAGTTGTAAAAAAATATAAAACACAACGTCACCTCTGTAAATATTTCCCCAAGCATGTCAGTAACAGAATAAAACGTGTGTTGATATGAAACCATTGTTCTCCAAACACCATAAATGAAACGTCAACTCTAAAATTGTAAACAATTTCGCCACGTCATCCCGCAACTATCACCTGTTCAAAAATGTTTTTTTGTTTTGCTGATAATTTGTAAACCCATCAAAAACATATCTCAAATGGGGGCTACCTGTTTTCCTATTTATGAGCAATTGATCCTAATCTGTCTGACCATCGGGTTGTAATCAACGTTTCACTATCGCGTTTCGCGTGCCCTTTAGCGCTGAGGAACCGCACTCCACTTACTCACCCCATCGAATTTAAAGTCCATCAAAATAGCAATTCAGCTGTGAAATTATCTGGGTTAGGTTAGCCAATAATCAAGGTGGGACTGAGTTGTCCTTTCCATTAAGTTTGCATTGTCTTGGTTAGGTGCAACCGCCCTGTACATCGATGTCAAAGTGACACGAGCAAAAATCAATATCCCCCCTCGCACTAAAGTGTGCAGATACAATTTCGTGTGTAACATAATTTCAACCTAGTATGGGACGAGATAAACATACAAGGCACATTGAGATAGTTAATGGACGCAAGGCAGACCTAGTGGAAGGATATTAAACCGATTTTTTTTTTTGCTATCTCACAGTAAAATATACTTTTTCCTTTATCTGTGGGTGCGCTATCCGTTTCGGGTTGCCGTAAGGGAGGGTGGTTGCTGTTTTCAGGAAATAAATTCCAACCGAAATCACCTCATTCAAGTGCGGTGATTAATGTCTCGGAAATTGTGCTTTTTTTTTGGGTGAATAGAAACACCTCATGTTTCACGTTTGAATTTAAGCTTCAGCAGAAAAGGGTGGAGCTGGAGGAACTGTTTGGCAATAGGTGTGCTTTTATGTTGCATGCTACACAGAAGTCTCATCAAACATTTATGATAATTGATAAAACGTGCAAAAGTCCCTATTTTTTTTTATGTCAATTTATTATAGTTTTATTTTTTTTGCAACTTGGGGCAGTGGCCTTTCGAGTGTGCGGTTGTCTGTTTAATAAAAAAATCATTTCTACTCTTTGTTGTTCGAAAATATAAATAAAAAGTAGGTCTGCGCACATCTTCTTTGGATAAAGTCACCAAACTTGTGCCCTTTGATTGTGTTCATGTTTCAAAAAGGACGTCTCATTGAGTGGCCTACTCTCCACAGTTCATTAGAATTAGAGTAACCGGTTAAAAAATACGCATGCCAACTACGCGCGACATTTTCTGAATCATCTTTTGACATCAAAGGAAGAGGCAGAATAATTTTTGCTTACAAGCAGCTGCCCAGTTTATTAAGACGGTAGTTACGTTCTTGGGCAAGTGTGCAATTGGAGTTCTTGCTGGTTATTTTCACAATTAAAAAATTAAGTATTATGGTTAACACGGGGAGACAGACTGTGTTATCGACTTTTCATACCTTTAACCATTTATAAGCGCTATATCATTTTTTTTATCGACAAATATCGATCACAATCGCTCTCTATTTCAAATCAAGCATCTATTTTTATGAAAAAACCGACTAAAATTCGGCAGGATTCTTCAATTCGCAAAGAAAAACCTCCAAGCCCCCATAACATGAGTGACATCCATCACACATTTAACAATTTTGAGTCAACGAACCTCTCCTAAGCATACCCAGAATTTCCATTGGCAGATAGCTTAGGTATTCGATTATAATCTACCAAGAGCATTACAAAACCTCAATAAACACGTAAGAGACGCCTGCCTGCTACGTGTGTAAACAACAGAAGATTGCTATCAACTTAAATCCCTATAAAGTGATTAGTGATATCAATAATCAAGCAAAACAAAAGCAAATACGATATACGACGCGCTTAACTACATAAAGAGTAGAATATATTCCAATGTCAATTAATTACTTATCAGTTAGCAGCTATGCAAACTATTTAACTAGAAACGGGGCGATATATTTCATCACTTCGCATGGAAGTATACGTACAGTCTGTGCAAATATATTCCACATACGCCCCCGAAAAACAAAAAAAAGTATTTTGTGTGGTTTACCACATTTGTGACATTTTTTACAACATTTCAAATTGGAATGAAAATATTAATTATTTTCTTTGTGGTTATAGTGTAGGAAGCTGATTTTAGTGAGTTTTGGTGGGAGTGCGAGTGACAGTCACTCAAATTAGGTAGTTTAAACCTTAAAATTAAACCCTTTTCCACTAAACGTGGGATTCGGGGTTCTTAATAATATCATTTCCGTTTTTTACCGCCTCTAATAACAACAATTAGCACAATATGTTTAACAACGGGTTTGTTACTCTGCATGACAATAAATCGTTTAACACTTCTCAGCTAAAAGTCCATAATAAATCGTTGAACAAATTGATCTGCCGGTTTTTAAGACTTAATCGACTTGTGTCAACATGATCACCTGGTGTTTACTTTTTTGTATAGTGACTTTTGTATTTACATACTTCACCTATACCCAACCCATTTCTTAAGCCTGAAAGTACAACATAAAAAACCGACATCCCTCTTCGTTGAGTAACACAAACAGATCAATCAGACTGCCGGATCTTAGCAGTGTCTTCCAAGCTAAAGTTCTGGCAATCGCCGAAGCTGCCGATATGGTGTCAATGCTGGCAATACCAAAGGACGATATTACCATATTCATCGATAGTCAGGCGGCTATAAAAGCAGTTTCTGCTATTGAAATAAAGTCAAAGCTTAAGGTTCTCTGCTCGCAGAATACCACGCATCTCTGCTGAGTCCCTGGACACAGGAACAAAACCGGCAACGAGATGGCTGATGAACTGGCCAGAAATGAATCTGTAATGGATCAAGAGAGGGCGCTGCCATCTCCCTGAGAGAGAGAGTGGAAAAAAAGACCCGTATGAAAGAAAACAATGGTGGATAGAATTAACTACCTGCGAAATTACAAGAAAGCCATGGCCAGAATATAGTTTGAGTGGGACCAAAAAGCTAATGCAGTTTGATAGATCGGCGCTATAAAAACTGGTAGGGGCCCTAACAGGTCACAACTTTCCAAGGAACTATATAATGAAATTGAATCTCATAAATGACTCTATATGCAGGGGATGCGGAGACGAGGATGCTTATGAGGACACACCTCACTTCCTCTGTCATATGCCCTAGTCTCTGTCACTTAAGGAATAGAACGGGTTTTCCAATAAGAGGTGTTATTTTGATATTCAAAGAAAAATTTAATTTTTTGAGATAAATGATCGGATTATTATTATTATTTCATAATAAAGAGGAAGGTATGCCGTTAATAATGAAAAACAACATCAGCCAAATGGCCACCACGACCACGCTTACAGAACCATATCCTTTTCATGAAATTTTCCATAACAAAATTGCAAAGTGGCTGCCCTATGTCCTCGATAGACTCACGAATTCCATCTTTGAGGTCTTGAATCGACGCTGGGCTGTTGGCATAGACCTTATCTTTCACGTGGCCCCAAAGGATGAAGTCGCAAGGTGTTAAATCACAAGATCTCGGTGGCCAATTGTGATCACCTCTTCGAGAGATAACACGGTCCGGAAACTTTCCCGTAAAAGATCAATGGTTTCGTTGCTTGTGTGGCACGTAGCGCCGTCTTGTTGAAAGTAAACGTTGTCCAGATCAATACCAACTCCAACTCCGGACATAAAAAATCATTAATCATCTCGATAGCGCAATCCATTCACCGTAACTGTTTATACAACCTCATTTTCGAAAAAGTAATGTCCAATGACCCCGCCGGACCATAAACCGCACCAAACAGTCACACGTTGAGAATGGAGAGGCTTCTCAACAATAACTCTTGAGTTTTCCGAGCCCCAAATGCGACAATTCTGCTTGTTGACGTAGCCACCGAGGTGCTTCACGGCAACCCAAAAATGCTTTAGTTTTGCGAACTGTGACTGCAAAATTTTCACCATTTTTGAAGTGAATTTTTATAAGTTCAATGCGTTGTTGAAGCGTGTATCGTTCCATTTTTAGTAATTGCGCAGTTTCTACTCGTCAAATGTAAAAAATAACAGCTTCAAAAGTGACAGCTACCGAAATAGCGGGCTATTCAAAATAACACCTCTTATTGGAAAACCCTTTATATAGAGGAACTCTCTGATGTCTAACTAACCAATCTTTACAGGTTCATAAATACATCGGGACAAGAGTAGCTGCAAGAGGGAAGACATTTTCATAGCCAACAACATTATGGACAACCCCCCAACAAGGGCATCATATGTCCACATAGACCTAAGTGGGGTACTACAGGACTCGCTGTGTTGTACCCACTCATTAACCTAACATAAACAGATCTAAAATATCGTAATAGATACATTTTACTACAGTCTTTCGGAAGGACGCACACACTAACCTCTCGTCCCTACGAATATTGTCATCAAACCCATCCTGTCGTTCAATTTTATGCCCACCATCGCCATCTGGCTCTAACTGAATTACGAATCAGTTGCGATATAGCCGCCTCTCAAAACCAATTACATTTAATGTTATAATGTGAATTAATAATGCAAACCACTTGGCTGTCGACCGTAACTGACCCAATGCATATTTTATGAGGCTTTCACTTTCGTTAAGTGTATTTCATAAAGGATTTTTTTCTCTATACCTTTTGTGACAATATATACCAAAACATGCCAGCAGGGAAAGAAAGATCAAAAAAATAAGTGTTTATGCTCATCGTAAGCAGCGCAAGTTAATAAGCCAATTACGATGTGAACAGTTTCACACACACACGAATACCTCCCTCCCATCGCCGCAGGGACGATGTGAATTCATTCAAAAAATACGTTACACGTTTTTCTCATTTTCGCCATTTCGCCGTCAGCGCGCAAACAACCTTGAGTAAGGCCTTGACAATTGAATATGCTACCCGCACCCTCAAGGAGAACACATTTTTCTCTTCCCTTGGAATGCTTAGGGGAGTTGGCATTCAACGCGTCAAACAATGATTGGCAGCATTGCGGCATAAATAAGGTGCGGGCAAAATGGGAGAAGAGCACTTGTATTATCACAAATTTCATTGCTTAGGGGTGCCGTTAGAGCCGATACAATGGAATGCTTATTTACATTCTTGGGATCGCTTTCATTGACCCTTCAGCATGCGAACCATTAGCCAACACTTCCCACTCATGAATCACGGGGTTGCAATTATTCCACTTCCAGGCGGAGGCATTAGCATAACGTGTACATGCTTCTTGAATGGCAAAAAAGCTTAGGGGTAGGTCAGCAGCAGTAATATTCTCCACGTGCATCCCAACGGATCGATAACTTCGCACCCAACCATTGACGTGAGTGCAATCGGCAGATTGTTGTGCAAACTTTTCAATTAATAAAGTTGCGGAAATTGTTTTAATAAAGTTAAAGGTGTTTTCTCGGTACACTCACCGAAGGACGAGAACATTATCCACGCAATCAACATCTCGCTCAAATATCCATCCAGGGGTAGGGCTTCCGGGGATTTTTCGTCTTTTTTTTTCTCATGACTTTTGCGAATTTTCCACAAACTTTGCGAAATATTGTCGGTATTCTTTTCAACCGGAAAAGCTGTTATGCTCTTAATAAATGCAAAGGATAGCTACAAGCTGTGATGTTGATTTAGCTGTGGTAGTGAGCGACCTCGCGTAAAGGAAAAGTTCCCACAAATATCGAGAATGAGGGCGAGTTTGTCGGGGGGAGGAAATTAGCTGATGCAAATGAGAAAACAGAATTAATTTGGACTTTCCTCTTCTTCTTCTGTTTTTTGGTGAGGAACCTGATTATGGAGAGTGGGCGGAGAGGTTGATGAAGTCCTACAAACATACTGCCGATCGATGGAGGTTGATTGTTACTCGGGTTTGAAGCATCTATTTGTGTAATTTATTCCAGTTGGGTGGATGCGAAGCAAAACCGCTAATAGGGAAGACTTTTTGTGTTCATTGTTGGTTGATGATGATGAGGGCATGCTATATTTAGACGTCCTTGAACTTTTCTTCTCAAAAGTGAATAGGAATTCAAATTAGGAACACATGCTGAAGTGTCAAAGTGTCATTTAAGAATGTGGCCACATTTGGAACGTCAAAACTAATTGAGGCTTATGGCTAATTTTAAAACAAACCATTTAGAGCGACGTTTGGCATATGGTCAGCTTATTTAAGGCTTTGGAAATTGCTTTAGTTAATTATTTTGAGCAGGTATTTTTTTCAAGGGTATACTTTTTCTAAGAAAGGTTAAATTCGTCTCAAAAAAAATGTGCACGACTGGGTCGCACGAAACTTTGTCGTTCATATCATCAGTTTGGTTGGTTTATAAGACGGCTTTATTCGCATTTCCTAAGAAAAACTAAGTACCGGGTCTTGTTAAAAATACTTATGTTATTCTATATAAGCCTTTTAGTCAAAATCGTTAGAGCTAATTTTGGAAAATAATGCTTAGAAAAAAGTTACAAATAATATTGAGTTCAAAAAATACTCTTGCTCAACTGTTTAGCTAAAAACTGATTATAGGGTATTGTCCAAGATGTTAGCATTACTTGGTTGGGTTTTGAAGTTTGATCCAAATCGAAAATGGCGTTTTCGAGACGTGAACAGTTTTCAAAATCAGCGTTTCCGGTGATTCGAATCGAAAATGAAGGATGCAGTAATGTTGAAAACGTTAATTTTACTCCAAGTATGCATTTTGGTCAATCGTGTTAGCCGTTTTCATGTAGTACACCACAGAAAACAAAATTCTCAAAATATGACTTTTTTCAAAAATCCATTATAGACAATTTAGAGAAAAACTCAGTTTGCTATCATGTAAGCGTAAGGAATGACCATATTACCTTTACAATAAATTTTTGTTATAATCGTATTGACCGCTTTCGAGATAAGGCCACTTTTCAAAAATACCGTTATTCGACTTTTAAGCGAAAAACTGGGCATGCAGCCTTGTTAACCCCACGTACTTTAGCGCAAGTATACATTTTGGTTAAAATCGTTACAGCCGTTTTCAAGTGAACCATAACTAACTAAATTCTTAAAAAACGACATTTTTCCAAAATAGTCCGTTGAACGATAATTTTGGGAAAAACTGAGTTAGGTATCATGTTAGGAATGACCATATTACCTTTAAAATGAATTTTTGTTAAAATCGTATAGACCGTTTTTGAGATATGTATGTATGTATTTCCAATTTTCAAAATTACCATTATTCGATTTTTTAGCGAAAAACTGGGTATGCAGCCATGTTACCTACTTAAGTCCAAATATCAGTTTTGGTTGAAATCGTTAGAGCCGTTTTCGAAAAAATCAAACTTGTTTAAAACCGTTAAATGGCAAGTACCTATAATAATAGGTTTAACGTGCAACACAAAAAGTGGCCCCGAACTGTAAGCCTACAAACTCCAAACCCGAAGTTTTAAAGAAATCCGTCCAGCCGTTTGCGCTGTGGACCTCAGGAAAGGACGGACAGACGGACAGAATTGCGAGGAAAACTTTTTCGAGTTCCTCTATCATCGTAATGTTAGATTTGATTAAAATCTCTGGTTTGAGATTAACCTTTCTAAGAAATGGTGCCTTAATGGACCTGCAACTATCGAAAGTTTATTTTAATAAAGCTTCTGTCAGTGCCTGCATTTCGGAGAACAAACCGGTCCATTCACAATTTTTGAACCATCTGCGTCAGTGTGTGTTATATCTTCAACTTCATATCATGCACATATTTTGCTGCAGCATTAGAGTTCAAACCAAACAACTTCCTCGGTCAACTTCGACTACATAAAGTTGTCTCATGTCTCATGGTGCTTTCATCTATGCCAACAGTTCAAATTCACATTGATTACATATTCCGCACTAATCAGCGCATACATAATTCTTATCGCACTGTTTACATTCTTAGGCACACACACACGAACATGACCCCACATGGTCTAGTTAGAAAAGTTAAATAAAATTAATCACTCCGCCCATATCCGATTTATGGAGGCCACAAGTTTTCTACATTTTCATTAAACAGAGAAAATTCGTAGAACTATGTCATCGGTGAGAGATGAGGGTGCAGATAAGCTCAGCTGAGGGTATATTGATCAAAACGACAAGAGGGATTCTCTTTTTGAAAAGACACACTTTATAATAGCGATGGTGATATATGTGGATGGAGACGATTCGTTTGCTTTGGGGTGGCTATTAGTTAGGCTGGTGGCTTCATAGAGCTCCACACAATGGAGCAAAATTATGCACAGACTACGGACCACACATAGATGAGGAGATGTAGTATACAAATCCACTTAAGCAGGTTTTATTTTTCTGTTTGAACATCAGAAAAATTCAAAAATGTGTTCACGACGTCGGTCGTCGGCCGTCTCGGTTCATTTGTTTCACACACACTAATGACAGAATTCAAGTTACAGTTTTATGTTTCAGTGGGCTAGTTGTATAGTGGGATTTTCGAGGACTGTTTCTGTTTTTTTTTTCGTGCCATTAGCTAATTAGCTGGCTTGATGCGGTTTTGAATAAATTAAAAGCGAAGCAAGTCGTTTACCTATTGTATTAAGATTTATGACCGATGAGTTGTTTGTTGTCAAGTTGTTTAAAAAATTAATTGCATGGATGGAAAATTATAAATCACCTTTTCTGCACTCAATTTTATTTGAAGGATGAGAAAAGAAGTGAGGTTATAGTTTTCTCTAAGCATTTGTGAGTCGCGTGAGCTTTAAAAGCTTTTTTTACTATGATTGACTGTTACTATTTGACCAGGTAAACTTACAAACAGATTTAAAATTGTTTGTTCAATACTGAGACTACTATTGCCACTATCTTAACCGCAACTGCTTTTGGCAAAGATATCGTTCTTCTCAACCTGAAGGCTCAGCCCAATAAAGCTATTTCTAGAGTACCTCAAGGTGGCCATCTTGGTCCCTTTTTATTTATTCTGAAAACACTGATGTTGATTGCATTCTTTAATATTTGCATGTCTCCGCCTACGAATGCGGCATAAAAATCGTCTGCAAGCCTCGTAAGACGGTCCACTCAAGCATCCTACAAAGCGCAACCCTTATAGTGAATAGATGGAAAAATAAATGAATCCTTCTCTTTTTTATTCAGTTCATCCTTCGTTAATTTAATAAATCTGTTCTAAGGAAAACAAAAACAAGCTTAACGTATTAAAAATGAAAGCTGGCACCTGAATTTAACAGTCGCGAGCAAGCACATAAATGTTTGGTTACGGGAGCGAATAGGACTCCGTAACACAGTTATACATAATTCATTCAATTCATGGTGATGATGAATACTAAGAACAACCAAGCAACGAGACAGGAAAAGGATAGTGACGGTTTGTTCTTACCCTTGAAATGAATATTTAGTTAAACCATAAACTACCCAACCACGAGACGAATCCGTGATCCCTTTATGCAAAATTTATAGCAACACATTTTGTCAGAAAATTGCGCCCAAAATGAATGTAAACCTACTGTAGAGGTAAGTCGACAAGTCAACGAAAGATGGTAGGTACGTCTGGGAATATTTTAACCCAACTTTGTAGATTTCATTCAGTGAGAAGACATTTTTCAAATTTAAGGACGACCATAAGAAAACTGTTCAACACTCTTTAATCCGACTGCAAATAAATTGCAGGACTGTTGCAAAGACCTCTGCCCTATAATTCAGCAGTCTGCATACCATAAGCACTGCATCAAGGACATTCAAGTACTTGTTCGTTCGCTGAGAAACAAGAAAAGGATATTCCCTCACCCATAACCCTTCCCACGCGTGAGTGAACAAATAAAATTAGAAATTCAGTAAAATGCAAGTCGAAGTGTTTGCTTTTAATCATCCGAAAGGTCAAGGCCGTTTGCGCTGAGTTCCTTTCGATTAGATTTAATTTTAAATTGAACGCTTCATGCCGCCAAATAATAAAAATCCATTTCTAGTGAAATAGTTTTCGTTTTCAAATTTTATAAATTGCACTCGTGCGGTACGGGCAAAGTGGAAATCTTTTCCACCACAAACAGTTTTTTTGTTCAGCTTTTAAATGCTCGAATTGGGGCACTGGAACGTGGTTTCCATAAAGCGGCGAATTCATTGTATCCCCCCCATGAGTGCAGTCAAAGAGACATTAATAAAACTTTAATTACGAATCCGCACGCTGTACGGAGCAAATATTTATATGCACGAGCATATTAAACCGCATCGTCAAGCGATAGTGCCGGTGCTGCGGATGAGGAGGATCTTATTTCGCAAGTGTACTAGGTGTATTAAATATAGTACTATACACTCGTAGACATGCTTCAGATCAGTGGAATAGTAGAATTGTGGGACGTGTGGGGTCTTTATGAAATTTAATATGCAAAAGCTAACTTTGCGGTATAGGATGGGAGAATGAATTTACGCTGTGGTGTCGAAGTTGGTTTTAGGATCCAATTTCCTAGAGTAGAAGTCGCGCTGGGGTGATTTTAAATATTCATATCGAAAACCTATGGCGTGTAACCACCCATGATTGCAGGAGTTCATCGGTAAACTGGAAACAATTTATACTCTCGCAGTGGTTGAATATGAACTCAAATGAAAATAGTTATGCAAGTTAAAAGTATACAAGTTTTCACACAGAAACCTCTGGTAGCGAGGATTCAGATTTTGGTGAACAGGCTTCTTATAAGTGGACTAGCAGTTACCTGCGACTACGTCCACGTGGCAATCTATTAAAATGTACTTTTCAGAAAAATTGTTCCTTAAATTGTTCTTTTTTATAAAGTTTCTGTATAGAAAATGTTTTTTATTGGGCGGCAAATACCTATCCATGTACGCAATTACGCATTGGTTGCTATGGACGTGAAGTAGACTGCGAATATTATTAATTTCAGTCATACTCGCAAGCGCAACTCTCATGCCCGCCGCATACAACCCTAAGTCCCAAACCGATACGGAATGGAATATGGAACGTCAAGTCGTTACAATATTAAAAAAAAAGAAACAATTGTTGAGAAACGGAACGCACTGGGGCTGTGGTGTGTATCTATATAAAATGATTTCCATGTGCACGGTATACTCAACCCACCCACCCCCAGGCAGAGCTGACAATCGAGGTGATTAAATAGCATCTGTCTTTAATTTCTTCTAGCTCAGCCTCAGGAAGGAGCAGAAAGATAAATGATGGCTTAAAATACTTGGGGAAATATTGGTTAAAGAGCAGTTTAAGATTTGATAGATTGGCCAAGTTCTATTGAATGAAATAGCAGTTTGATTTACGTAACGTTAAAATAAAAAAGTTTGCAACCTCTTTTTCAGCCTTTATAAGACGAATTTTGAAAAAAAGCCGAGATAGGTACTCGATGATTTTCTATTTTCTATACCTATAAAAAAATTCAAGTTTATACGACTAACGGTTCGTTAGTAACAGAAAAACCTTTCTAAAAGGGGTAGGGTGGTTCGTATCGAAAAATCCATTCTTAGTATCTACACAGCTAGAGGAACATATCCTGAAAGTTTCGTGAACCTACGATTAGCGGTTTGGCCTGTACGATGTCCGACAGCTCAATCACGCTACTCTTTTATGTATAGTAGTACCGCCCGTGGTCGAAATTCGACCAATTTTGTCTGTAGATAAAGTAGGAAAGTCAACTTGTTTTTTACATCATTTATTTATTATTTATTTTAAATTATTTAATGCTAAATCTTAATTCATATTTCCGCTATGAAAAAAGAATGGAAAAGGGCAAAAAATAGTAACACCTCGCAGATAACTCTGCAATGCCCCTGAAATAAGATTCTATGACTGCTTAATTTTAGGGGTAATTAAATTGCATACCTTTATGGGTTAATGAGACTCTCCAACAGGTTCTAATCTAAGATGATTAAATTCGTTACTATTGAAACTATGACGGCGACAAATTGAATGGCAACAAAATGCTTTCGATTAACTGCTTTTGTATGGGAAATTCTTAACTTCATTTTACCAGTCTTAATGGCGACATATACCTACGATTTTTTGTTTCTGCACATCTATGGCACAGTACTTTTCGAATGATATAAGTTTCATTCTCCTAATTTCATGATAAATACTTAAAAAGTGCACGGAAACTTTTGATGTTTACGTATTAATAGATAAGTGCGGTTCAGGTGATACCATTTGTATTGAGCTCTATTTTTCAATATCATGGCATAAGTCCAAAACAATGGTAGAAATGTGTTTTCGTTGGTACCGAAAAATGTACGCAAAAGGAGTTTGTGAGATTAAATTGGTACAAAACACAATTTTACATTGTTTACAACTTGTCAATGATACGAAAAACGTCTAAAATTGGATTACAGACAGAGTCTACTAAATCTTTTCTTACCTCCAAGCGTTTTTGAGTGACAAAAATTAACATAACGACAACATATTAAATATCAAAGATCAAAAACACTCCTCAAAGTTTACAATTTATCAACTTTAACTAAACCTCCATCAGTCACACCGGTTCCAATGGCAAAACTAAAATCTTGAATGGCACTTAAGAAGAACAGAACTAAAAACGTCAGCTACCACAAATTGGTTTACGAAACTTTGCCCGCATCTGTTGCCAACCAAGGCACCGCTCTATAGGCAGAAGATATTCAACAAATTTAAAGCAACCCATCCTGCCTCAAAAAGTTGGCACTCTAGTCACGTAACAGCATCATACTTGTGCAATATTCGAAAATCCTCAATGTCAAACGGAACTGAATGTGCGCAAAGATTTTCTTCACAAGACTGTATACGACATCCGTCAATCAGACATCTCAAATAAGCTAAACAAATGCAAAGCAAACAGTTGAACGGATTTCCATCAAAATTCAATCACAAAGGCTTATGAGAGTCTGCCTTCCCAATTTGCTTTCATAGGAATGCATCTGCTTTGATTTATTTATCAACAACATACAATGCTGCATACTGATGAGCTATTTAATTAGACATTTTGCAAATGAATACATTTGATGCGATGCAAGCTTTACGAACGACTTGAAGCAGTCTACTGCATGGAGAAAGATATAGCACAGGTGACGTCTATATAGTTCGAGATCAGACTTGGTATGCCAAGACGGTAATTATTCGCCTATAGAATTTTTAAGTGTATGCAAATGTACGGAAACTGTTTTGGCTGTGGTAGGTGTAGGTATAGTAATGTTAGGGATTTGGGTCAAGTAGAGTTATAAGTGGGTGCACATCATTTGTAAAGCGAGAGAGAATTTACAAAACTGACAGAAACAGTTTATTTCTTTAACGCATTAAGCCGGTTGGAAAAGTTTAATTTGTTTTGTGATTTGGGACTGCTCCCAGAACAATTTACAATCGATTTTTGCACTCCCAAAAGTCATAAAGTAAAACAGAAAAAAGTCCTTCCTTTCGAATTTAGTTCAACTTCAACGAATGCGCTTGAATGGCATACAAGGCGCAACATTACAGCTCGTGTAAGTGTACGTATACTTGCATGTTGTGTGCGAGGAAAATATTTTAAATTAAAAGGGGGAGAAACTGATATATCCTGGCTTTCGTTAGGAAAGTGTTGTATAAGGAGGCACACAAATAATGACCTCATTAGAAAAAGCTGATTATTTTTAGGGTTTATCATGAGCTCCAACTAAAGCAGAAGAAGGGCAACTAAATTTAATGAAAAGGTTTACGCTCCAAGAACTCCAGATGGTCCTGTCAAGTTTTTAATAAAAATGAGCGCATTTCGTTCGTTTTACATGAGTATAGAAACAATATTAGGTTGCTGGTGGTTTAAGTGCAAGAAACAGACTGAGGCAACAAGCTTCGATCATATGCCACGATCCGCCTAGCGTCCCCAGAGGTGAAAGATGAAACCACCGAATTTAATTGTAAAGAACTTCTCGGGAAGACCTGTAAGCAATGTCAAGATCGGTTAAAACGGGTCAATCATCTATAAGTTTCGACGACAGAAACAAAG
This sequence comes from Cheilosia pagana, assembly GCA_936431705.1. Taxonomy (NCBI): domain Eukaryota; kingdom Metazoa; phylum Arthropoda; class Insecta; order Diptera; family Syrphidae; genus Cheilosia; species Cheilosia pagana. Next base: position 48,945,799 of record OW386170.1, on the reverse strand, counting down.
TATCATATCTCAGCGGTACCAAATGGATCTTTTCAAGTTCTAACTTTGCCAAATATTCTTCGTACAGCAAAAGATTTTTAGCAATTTTAGAAATCGAGTAGTCTGACATTTTTGTGACTTAGCTTGGACTCTATGGAGCTACGATATAACGAGGTTGGACTGTTTTTATTTGACATAGTTAAAGATCAATGTACTTTGCCATAGCCATACAACACTTTCCCCAGGCTTTGAAGAGACAAACCGTCGAAAAATACTCTTTTCAATAAAACAACAGGGTGACACCACCGTCCATCAAATGAAAGACTCTACAGAGGCTTAAGCTGAACGAATTAGAGCATATAAGCTGAGCTTTACAATGAAACTTAAGACGCTTGTCAGCTCCAGAAGCAATCGAGACGAAAGACACAATTTATAAAGATAAACGAAGGAGCAAGAGAAAGGTAATCCAGAAATACTAAAGCCTGCAAGGAGAAGGTAGCAGAAACCTGAAAAAATTGTCCTGCTGACTGCTTGCTTAGTGGCGAAAAAAACTAAAATCAGGCCGTCAAACAGTCCTGTAGTCGTCAGATGCTTGTGAGTAGTTCTTTTAACAAACTTTACACGACGCAACAAACGAAAACATGTTTGCAGCGTTTATACGACACGTTTGCGACATTTTCCAAACAAGACAACTCGAGTATTGAAAGACGATGGCAGTTGAAATTTCGCAAAGGCTGACAGAGTAGCTGCTAAGAATTCACCACTTTCGCAGATCAGGATTTTAAAAATCGTGCGATAGGTTCTTACCTTGAAAGTTTACGGGCGAAAAAAGATTCCAATTATTCACTTTGGAAAACTATAAAATGCACAAAAAGGCCCAAAATCCCCACGCCGCCAATTAAAATAAATCAAAATGAATGGGCAAGGGAAGATAAGGAAAAAGCGGACGTTTTTGCCGCCCATATAGAAGAAACATTTAAGCCGTACGATGGTCAAGCGGTTAACGACAATATTAATAGGACGGAATTAATATCTGATGTTCTAAGACTCACAAGTGCAACGCTAAGGTAACTAAAACGTGAAATCGAATCTCTAAAACCTAAGAACTGAATTGATCACTGGAGAAGTTCTGAAAATTTTGCAAAGAAAAGCATTAATCAAGCTTCTTCATATTATGAATGCTGCGCTCAGATTAAAACACGTGCCGAGCCAATGGAAAGTTGCGGAGGTCATAATGGTTTTAAAACCAGGAAAACCACCAATTTCCCTTCTTCCAGTCATATCCAAAGTTTTCAATAGAATATTGCTAAGGCTCCTACAGACGGTTTAGAATACAATAATCTCATCCCTGACCACCAGTTTGGGTTCAGAACCAAGCATTCGACGATTGACCAAGTGCACAGAATTAGTGACGTAATCGAGAAGGCACTTAAAGAAAAAAAGATATGCTCAAGCGTATTCCTTGACGTCTCAAAAGCTTTGATAAGGTGTGGCACGACGGTTTAAAACTTAAATTAAGACAAATTCTCCCAGTACCCATGTATGTCATTTTAGAATCATATTTCGGGAATAGACTCTTCCGTTTTAGAAACGGAAACGAATATTTGGAACTTTAAGAGATTTCGGCAGGCGTGCTTAGAGAAATTGTACAAGCACCATGGTACATTAGAAACGCCGATATCCACTGGGATCTCGGAATTCCAACAGTCGAAGCTGAAACTAGAAGCTTCACGAGAAAGCAGAGAAACCGACTATTCGGACATATCAACAATACAGTCCTAGCAATTTTTGATACGAGCAATTTATTGCGCCGACTTGGCGAGATAAAATTAACCGCGTCTAAATTGCGGAACATGCAGGATCTTTCATCCTCTCAAAAGTTATTATTTCGTGATAGAAAAATTGCTTGATAAGTTTTATCTTACTTGCAGTATCAAACATTCTATCGAAGGGTGGTATTTTTAGTCAGTAAAAATCTGACACTACTATGGGCACGCGCTTACTATTCTCAGTGTCTTTGGAAGATTTTCATCTACCCTCGGAAAAAAAAACTTTCGCAAATCACTTGTGTGAAAGAGATAGTCACGGATAAGCTGCCTGTGGATGACTTACGATGACTTGAGGACATATTTACCTCGTGGAAATGAATTACAACATACAACATCACAGACAAAGGTGACTTGGCCAATTCACATACCTCTACTGACAACAAATTTGCACCCGAAAACCATCGTAGTAACAAAGCCCGCTTCCATTTGAGTAAATCCTTTTCTTTTGCACTTTACTAAAAACAAAGGCAAAAGGAAAACTTTGAACTTCTCTCAATTGCAGCGTACCCATGCCCACTCCCTGATTATAACTCATGGACGAGTGAAACTGCAAAGAGTAGCAATAAAACAAAACTATACCTATAAAGGACACACAATAGAGGCACTGTAGCTTGAAGGATGTAATTCGTCCTCTTGAACCGTTCTCCCTCTTTGCGTTCTGCTTTGCTGACATTTTACTTCTATTCATTTGTGCCGCCAAGCTGAATACACTTTTGTTACACTCTATAAGTTGGAATTTTCTAGGTCAGATAACGGGTTTGGTTTTGTTGTATAACACAAGTCCTTTTAACACAAAAAAAGATGCACAAAAAGGAAGCGAAACATGATAGCAGTAACTAGGCGGCGCTAAGTGGTATTTTACTTCCCCAAGGAAGTGGACGTCCATACGTATATCACGTTCTCCGCCAGAGCTTCGTTCATGTTTGGCGAATTTATGCCAGCCGCCATCATTAGCAGTGTTTATTGTTTACCCGCTGAGGGTGGTGGTTTGCTCTTCTAATCAAAAGTCATTTAATAAGTGCCCAGGGGATGGGCAGCCCAGTAGTCTATGATATATGAAAATGAAGAACGAAATCTATGATTTTGTATGTAAATATCAAGCAAGGACACGCCATGTGTCGTGCCAGGGAGGAATTTCTCTCTATTTTGTCTATATAGCACATACAAAGGATTTTTTTTCAATGCAACTGGTTTTACTCCATTCAATACGATTGGCAAGCAAAAAAGTGACGCAGTATAATCGTGGCGCTCGGTAAGAGTAACCCAAGTAAATATGGAACGACACATAATACAAATACAATTCGTTCTGGTTGAGTGGAACGAATTCCAGCAAGTGGTGCCAGTGCCACCAGTGCAGTTTCTTCCACTTAAGTAGGCCTTACTGCACGGCTTAGTGCCAACATAACATCGCCTATTATTAGCATTCTTTGTGTCAATGTCAATGGAACATTGTGTCATATGGCTGCAGGTTAGTCGTTCGTTTGCCCACCTATACCTATATACGAGAAACATGTTTTACCGGGTAGATTATGCGCTGGTGACATCATGAAGCGAGGCACAAGTGGTAGGTTTACTTTTGTTTTTAATTTTTTCTAAGCGCATATGCTTACGGAAGTTGGAGCTAGAGTGTCCAATTAACTACGATGTAGTCGAATTGAAAGTGTTGACGTTAAGCGGCAGAATATACTTTTGGTTGGGTAGTTAGATATATGCAAATCGATTGAAGTTGAGCTTTATTTGGATCCAGTGGAAGTGGATTATTGAAAAGCAGAAGTGCGGGCATATCCAAAATTTGCAGTCTCGTATTTAGAATTGAGAGAACAATTTGTCAAGGTTACACTCTTTAGTTATGTAGCACGTTCTTGCAACAAACTGAATTTAGGCAGTACAAATCTGCACAGATCCGGTTGAGCCCCCAAAAAATAAATTACCTTTGGATTTCAGGGAAAGTAATTTAAAAATGGGCGTTTTAGGTTAAGATCAATATTTTTTTTTTTAAATTTATTTAAATTTATGCGACCCACTGTCAGTATCTACTCATATGATTTGCTGTGAACTCCTGGGACTGTAGAGTTATCAAAAGTAAGGTAAGTTATATGAAATGGAGGAGTCTTCCCTTCATCGACTGTTCAATTCGAGCAATATTGACCTATACTCCTATCATGGAGGTCACCAATGGCAACTTGACGCCATTGAGCCTGAAATTCCATTCAGCATGATTCTAGGCAATGGGTCGTATGAATAAAACGTAGCAATTGCTTTTACTCAAGAGAAATGTCAAAATCGAAGCATTTGCTACGTTTCGCATGTGTGAATAAAATCCAATTTGAGTTAGTTCCAACTTTTGACATGTTCGAAAAGCGGAGGCACTGACCTTTTACTCAGATGGGTATGAATAAAACTTATCAGACAAAGCAAATGCTACGCAAATTCTGAGTCTGCTATTTTGTTGACTCAGACCTTTTGCTAAATATTTTAACATAAAACAATTTAAGAATTTTGACTTGGCGATTTGACAAGGGCTTTTACTTTGCTAAAACCTTTTGCTCAAAGAAAATGTTAGTTTTTATTCATAACACCCAAAGACGACATTCTACCGGAATATGGCCTCCATAAAAACTCGTTCAAAAAATCGTGGCAAAACTTCTCAGACAGTCCAGCAGCCTTGACCCATTTTTATAAAATCGAAGCTTGTTCTAGAAACATGCGAGGACAACTACGAACTAAACTAAAAAGAACCTAAACATTCTCCATTGGATTCTAGCCCACAAAAGCTTTAAATGGCTAAAATCGGCGCAAGTGTGCCACTCATTGGACCTGAGCTTCTGTGTCAGCAAAAATCAAGAGTTAGTCTCGAATCGAGTCTAAAGTCTGGCATAAATCACGACAATTTTTCCCATGATACACTTTTTTTCCGAGGCAAGTGGAAATCTTCAAAAAGACAATATGAGGACAGACAGGACAGTACTCATAGGTCATAGTAGTGTGAGATTTTTACTCACTAAAACCACCTCCCGCAAATTTATTTCGAACTGCAACTAAGTTTTGACCTATCAGGCAATTTTTTTCATCACAAAGTTATACACGTTTGGCAGGCAACATTCCGGCGATAGTTCCTACTCGTTCCGCAATTTTAACGCGGTTGATAATACCATCGGGATAAGTCGAAAGGTTTAGTTCGTTGTACACGCCGCAATAAATTTGTTTCATCGAGAATTTCACGGACCGAATTTTTAGCGTGTCCTAATTGTCGATTTCTATGCTTTCGAGCACAACTTTTCGATTCATTCCAAGGTCTCAATGGAGATCTTCATTTCTAATGTATACCACGGTGAACTGACGAATGATCTTAGCACTTTATTTTGAAAAGTTTGTAAAATATTTAGATTTGTGTCTCTGGTAAAACCCCATGACTGTATACCATACGTCCATACAGGCTTAAGCCCTTGCTTAATGCTTATAAATATAATAAAAGCTTGTTTTCGAGGTTAAGCTTGGAATTGGTTACCGAGTAACCAATAAAGTTCTCTATATTTTACCCATTTACCCATTGAAAAATTGATCTCTCGCGAAAAAAATATGAAAGTCGTAGTTTAAAAGCTTAAATTATGATTTTTAGAAAACTCAAGGGAAAATTAATGAAAATTCGAGCAGATATACAATTAACGAGCAGTCTGTTTTTTAATAACTTATTGAACTTTACTCCACTGGAAAATAAAACCCTATTCATAAGAAGTTGAATAAGTCATCAGAATTTTGCAACTTTTCGAGTTTGTTTGTTTAATCGGGGGGTTGTAAAAAATGGATACGATCTGTTGGTGTCAAAATAAATATTACAGTCTCTGTTTAGTGTATTGGATCACTGAGTAAAAGCGGTTCTAGTTCAAAGCCCAGCTGATTTTTAAAGAGCGCTTTCTTCCCCTTGAGTGTTTGGCACCTAAAATTCTTGTCTAAAAGAAGCTTCATAAATCTTATTTGTTATGTTTAAGGTTATACAAATTTATAAAGCAACATAAATTTACGCAAGAAGCTGAATTGTCTAGGTTCAAATTGTGCTTTTTGGCATTTTACTGATGGATTTGTTTCTTTAAGTTAGTTTTTTTTTTTTTGTGTGTGGTCGAAGGATTTTTCGTCCGTTCCTTGTTCCAAATTAAAATATGGCGAATATTGACTTTTATTGCTATTTGATTTAAACAAATGTAATAGATTTACTTAAATTGAAATACGATACTAATTAAATTATTTAATTTCAAATTCAAATGAAAATAAAATAAAAGATTCAGTGTAAAATAAATGTTGATATATGTTGTTCCTTCTGTTGTGTGCTCGAACAATTTGTTTGACACCTCTCTTCAGTAATTTAGCTGAAAGTGGAATAACTTTCCCCTTACATCATTTTTGGAGTATTTTTTTTGTTTGTGTTGATTTAAATACTTCCCGAAAGGCAAACCTATAACTCTTCAAGAGTGGCCCAAGGTGCTTGCAGATGGTTGTTAATTCCGCATTCAAAGGCAATTTACAATCGCGGGTGATTGTCCTCAAAAAGTGGTAAATGCCATAAGACACACATTGTGCAAATATATTAAAACCTCCCTTGCAAAGATAAGATACCATCTGTTAACAACACGTTAAGTCAACTTGTTGACAATGCCAAAAAATAAATTCTCAAAAATTAAGCCAAGAATATGAGCAAATAGACGCTGTGCCAAAAACTGTTTGAAGAGTTAAACGAGATTTTTTAGGGCATGGAAACTGCCACTCAACTATTGACTTTGCGAGACTTCTATCTATCGCGTTCAGCAATTACTTGTGAAAATTTGAACGGTTTTTCAACTTCCAACTCTTCACTCACGTCCTCGTGCACAAGGATTCAATTTCCAACGAACGGCAACATGTTTGCAAGGTACCTTAAGTATACATCACTGAAATAGCAAAATCTTAGAAATGTTTACTGCTCTCCTGTCAAATCAAACTGGATACACGATTCCATTTGGTACTCCCAATCCCTATACCAATAGCGACATGGATATGCATCAGCGTTTTGTTAGCACACTCGATGCATACTCAAGTATCGATTGGAATTAAATCCGAATTCTCCATCCGAGACCATTTTTGTATACTAAAACGGATGCCTCTTATCTGTGCTCCTCATATGACTTTGAATGGGTCGATAATGTGCGATTTAGTAAACAATTCTACTGCCGCTGTTCTCGGAATTCAACTTATTCTGTCATCGCAACAGACAGTTGGTCAAAGTCAAACACACTTCACACCGAAAGGGGTGTGTGACAAACTCCCAAACAAGACGGTTAATAAAATACGTGTGTCATAATACATTTTTGAAGAATTACCCAATAGATAGTCTCCAATCTGATTTTATCGCTCGAGCACTTAAGCGATACATCAGTCGGTTGTTATTGAAAACGAATTACCTGTCATCATCGAAAACGATTTAAATCCAACTCTCTATATTATGGGGTGGTAAACAAATCACATACGTAATCTGCTAATAGAGTTCACATTTTTTTTAACAATTCATTATAAAGGCAATTAGCATTTTGCTAACTAATTGTTGGTAGTATTTCTTTTTAGAGATCTATCTAACCCTCATGTAACGTAACAACATCACGTTGATCGTTACGGATGATGGCAGCGGGCTGACTCATTCTAGGCCCGTGTAAGGTCTTTTGCTGCTCGAAGTGGATGACGAACGATTCTTCCGCTTCGAGAATAAATATCCGATTAGCTCATATGGCATTTTAGTTTTTGGTATTCATCTCATGTGTGCTTTAGCTAAATAGAGGCCCGATTCGGGGAGGCTTCTAAATCAGTACCATCTACCATCTAAAGTGGAAGTCTTCAAATATGAAGTTTGATGCGATTTTTAGTTAAAAAATGTGACATTTTCGATTGGTTTTTGGATCACCTGAGACCTGCCGACTTATCGCGTTTGTTTATCTTAACCGCATGTGCCAGTTTAGTGCCGACCTTTCTTCTAGCCATATTATGTTTTATAGGCGCAATAACAGTTAGATAACTTTTTCGCTAATCGTGGTTAAATTTAAATTGTTTAACAAATGTTTTGTAGAGAAATGCGATGTCACGGTTAGTTGGACCGCGTTGTGCTTCAATAAATATTTATGAAAGTGAATTTCAGATGATAAAAATTGTACGTAAAACATTAGAATGCACGTCAGACTGTCCAAAATTAGGTTGGGGTGATCGTCAAAGGCGTTTAAGCCATAAAGAAATTAACGCAATAACTGGACGGAATGTGTTGAGGTGGTAAACAGTGACCTGGAAGAAAATCGAATTGGATACAATGTTCTTTGACATTCCTTTTGAAATAACTATTCGACGGTAGGTTACTATTCAGAGCATGTTTTCCTATTAAACTTAGTTGTAAAGTTGCCAAATGATCACCGGAAGATCACAATCTACGACACATTCTCAAATGGTCAAATGGTGTGATGATCAGGAGTTACATGGAGCTTCCAAGCTCACGATTGACGAGTAAATAGTGTAAAAAGGTATTTTACATTAGTCAATCGAGTCGAAGATCAATGCCCCCGAGGCCAATTTGGCAAAATAGTTAAAAACGAATCAAGTTTACTGAACGGTGGAATAAAGACAGCTTTTCAGAGGCACCAACAAAGACTGGGTTCAGTTTCTCAACCCTGGAGTCGAATCGCGTCTTCCGTGATTGAGCATTACGTTTACGGAATTAAGTGATTTACATGTGAAACAAAAACAAATTCCGTCACGTAATGCTCGTTCACGGATGACGCAATTCGACCCCTGGTAAAAATTGCACAACATCACCATAGAAATGACATATGAAGCGCCAATCGTAACAACATTAGCCATACGGTTGAGTTGTGAGTTTGCAACGTATGGAGCGATCGGGTGCGTCAGTTACAAGAAATGTCTGTTTTCAAAGACTACACGGCGAAATATCAGTTAAAGACAAAATTGCTTTCTAAATTATAGATAACAAAATAATTGCGCAACAGGTCCGTAAGGGACGCTAGGCAAAGCTTCGTTTTGTGTGAGTTTTTCATTTTTGGAAAGGATATGGAAGTGATCTACATTTTATACCGATCCCAAACGATTAGGAAGCTTTTTCAGAAGGCAACGAGAGATGGTGCAGTGGAAAAAATAACTTTAAGATGAAATTTATGTGTTTTTCTTAGGTCGAACTTAAGACCCCTCGCTTAGTAGTAGACTTAAGCACTGATCCTACAAAATTGCTTTAAATGTTATTAAAATTCAAGTTCGGTAAAAGTATCGAAAGCTCTTAACGAACATGGCTTCAAACAAAAAAAGAAGCTGGAAATCCTGCTGCTGGTGATTAAAAAAGTGAAAAAATCGGTAACTGGATGCTGTATACGCAATACCAAGTATCAGCGGAGTTAGATAGAATAGATTGGATTGCGGGAGAGCCCTCAAGGGGGCTCTGGCACTGCGGCCTCTTAAAGAAGCCTATTGTGCCTTCCCTGGTAAGGTCCTAGAGCAATCTGTTCATTTCGGAGGTAGTCAGGAAGAAAATAATCTTCTCTGGGTGTATATCAGCGAGAGTTGCAGAAGTGACGATTTCCTAGCCAAGATTCATCACTCTCAAGACATAGTCTACATGTTGGATCCAGAAACTCCAATGTGGTATAGGTGTTTTTTCCTGAGGCCGTGGTCACTGATTATTCCTGTTTGAATTCATAAATTATTTTTGTCTTAGTTGATCCGGAAGTAGGATTTCCTGGGAGAGCATTTGGGGAAAAATTGTCTGGTGCAGTTCTGCCCAGGAGTTTTAAGCCAGACTTCATTGGATTCAATATGTGAAATCTTTTTGATGCAACCCCTGAAATGGTTTTAGCTGACTCCACAGAAGGGTCCAGGGCCGATAAGCGGACTTTTTGCGCCGATTTTGGCCAGTGAGTTCGCTTCTTCGTTACCAGCAAAACCCTTATGGGCTGGAATCCAGTGGAGAATGACTAGGTTTTTCTTGGAAAGTTCATAATTGGCTGTGAATGTTTCTAAGACAATCTTCGATTTTATTACAGATGAGTCCAGAGCTTTGAGAGCTGCTTGGCTGTCTGAAAAGATGAATATAGTTTTTCCACGAGTGTTAGAAATTAGGTTTATTCTAGTACAGTGGTTGATTGCAGGGACTTCAGCTTGGAATATAGATATGTTATTTCCAAGACTAACTGGCAAGTTTACTGGAGGTGACTTCCCATGTATGCCAGATCCAGTCCCTGACTCCATCTTAGAACCGTCTGTTTACCACACGAGATCAGGACTTGATGGATTCGGTTTGAGGTTTTCCCAGTCTTCCCTAGGAGGGATAATTATGAGGAAGTTTTTATGGAAGCCGGAAGCATGTCATCTAAAGGCATGCTAAAAGGGCTTTTGGACTCCATAGCGTTAAGCAAAGATAAATGGCCTCTTTGATAAGAATAAGGGATGATGTTGTTTGAATGGAATAGTCGATGAATACTCAATCTTGCCTTCATTTGAATGTGAATCTGAATGGGGGTTAGGCGTAGGATGACATTTAGTGCAGTGGTCGGGGTGGAGCGTAGACAGCCAGTCATACAGTTTCCGGCTATACGTTGAACCCGTTCTAACTTTTTGACTGTGGTGATTTCGTTAGTTTTTGTCCACCAGACCACGACAGCATAGGCGATCGCTGGTCTAACCACAAGCGAATATAGCCAGTATATCATCCGGGGTCTAAGGCCCCAGTTATTATAGTCTATCAATGAGGTTATAAACGTTCGTGTTAACATATAGCAATTAAGGCGAGCATGCAAACCCATTTAAGAAGTTCAAATAATTGTTTTTTGAATGAAAACTTTCTCTGGAAATATTAGCTCTTAAATATGATCTATATTTGTGTATTTATTTAATGAACATATGCAAAGCCTGCGCCTAAAAAACACCTCAAACATCATCATATGTACCTTGCTTTTTTAATCTGATCAAAGAGTTTAGTATACCAACACAGCACAAGAGAAATAAAAAAGCATATTTTTGCACTAATAACAAAAAATGCAAGACATTTTTACTACCTTCAACTTTGATGTATACGCAGATGTCGAAACTTTTAAAGATCAAAAGCCTCTTGTAACAAAAATAAGCATTCGATTTTATTTTTGTTTTCATTTGTTTTTTCGCGCGCTTTTACATAAATGCGGATTACCTGTTGTCAATAAGCAACTATTCGGAATTTGTTACGAAAACCTGTTAATACAATTATCAACAAGTCTAGCGCTCAATCAATCGATAACCATACACATTTCCATAGTCTTAACGTGCGACAAAAAGGAGGCCTATATCGTGCACATCACGCGATAATTAAACGCTGACATGGTGCGCTGCGAAGCCTAAGCAATGCATCGACCACCCCTTCACAAAAATAAAAGCCACATACCATACCTACATTATACTGAAAGCCACATCCGCATCCGTGCACAGGTTGAACAGAAAAGTTAAGTGGATAATTTACCAAAAAGACACACTCATTGACATTTCCTTATGCCATTTCTACGCCGAGCTATTTTCAAAGCAAACGAACACTGGCGAGCCATTTCAATAAGATTCTATCGGCAAAGCACCCCAAACTCATGTACTCGAGGATCGAGGTATCTTTCCAAGTGCTGGGAAGCAATTTATCTAAATGTGCTTTGGAATTAATTATCAAAATATAATTGCGAACGTTATCTGGAGTGGGAAATCAGCGGAGCGGTTGTGTAATTCTTGCAATTATTTACGCTGATATCAAGGTGAATAATTGGGTGTGTAGTTATCAACTAGTGCGCGGGTGTGTGTGATTTTAACTTGGATTGTTATTGGAATGCGAGTGTCACTGCAATGATTTATATTTTTGAAAGGTTTTATTCCATTTTTTGATGGACCTACAAGGGTTTCCTGCCTGGAATAACCTGTTCTTAAACTGTTGAAGTATTTAAATAGTTATTTAGTGCCGCATTTTTGTCAACCATCTAGAACGTGATGTACTCCGTCACGTAGCAAAAACCAAATAGCTGCCTATTCTCATACAACGGTGTAATCGAAAACGTGCAAATAGTTTTCAAGTGATCAAGATAAATAATATTCACATAGGCACGAAACAAGTGTACGCTGTCATCAACGAAGTGAAGTGATTTGACGCAAAGATTACGTTTTAAACACAATTGCGTTATGCTTTGTATTCTGCGCAGTTCTCCCCGCACAATGTAATCAAACAAAGTCTTGATCAATGTCATTTGGTCGATTGGAAAGTCATTCCAAACGAGAGTTAAGTCTTCTTTTGTTTTTGCTTCAACAACCAGGACACTCATATGTAAAGATTTCGTCATCCAGTGATTCCTTTTTGAAGATTGTGTGGCTGTTGAAAAATTAAAAAAACCTTCGTACTGCGTAGTCTTGTTTAACAACAACTTGCCAAGTGATTCCCAAATGATTCAGCAAAAGTTGTGAGAAAGAACCACTCAAACCACTCAATTTCAATCAGCTGTAGAGACATACCGCTCATTCGGAGTTGATAAGAACAATCCACGCTACTAAGAATAACATCCAATGAGCTATTCCCGAAATAGAGCCATCGTGTGATTACGAAAATCAGACGCGGAAGCCATTAGACTGAGATTATATTGCAGGAGATATTGCATCAGAAGGCGTACTATCTTAAGAAGTTAATCAGTAATCGTTGAAAAGTATTTAAAGAATGTTAGTGCAAAGACTGATTTCGAAATGAAACCAAGAGATGGCCCACTGTTGAGCGAAGTACGTACTAACGTGGCAAATATAACACCAAAACTCTAGTTATATTAAGAGGTTTATTTGCTGGCCACTCATGTAAACCTTTATCACAATATTACCAGCGCTGGTAAAGATGATGGCCTCCGTTTTCGATTTTCGAAGCTCCTCTGAACTGTTTGAAGCATATCGATGCGGGTATGTTCGCTATTGCTTCACGAATGTTATCCTTCAGATGATTTAACGTTCGAGGCCGATCGGTGTAAACAATAGGTTTAAGGTAGCCCCATACAAAAAAATCGCACGAAGCACGGGGAAATGTTCCCCCAAAAGATCCATCGATGCTCGTGCTCCATCTTGTTGAAACCACATATCACCAAGGTCCAGTTCATCGAGTTTTGGGATGAAAAGTTCTTCAATCATCTCTCTCCGTAGCGGGCTGCATTCAACGTAACAGTGCGTCGTTTTCCTCTGTTCTGATTCTCCGGTGTGCTGGATGGGATTTCGTCACGTTTCCGCTCTCCCTGAATGTTTTCACCCGAGAAACTGCCGGCAAGGAACGCGACATGCAAGATGGATGTTGAAGCAAGTACGGAAAGCACGTTGAGTGGAAATCATGGAACGACCGTGCGAAAAGTAAGCCGCGCAGCAAATGCGCGTTGCTCTTTCGTCCAATGCATGATGTCGACTGACTGCGGCGTAGATGAAACTTCAGGAAGTCCCCTAAAAATGAGACACTCTCCACCCACCCATTTTGCCAATCGAACTCTTGTGAATCATTCGAATGCCTTGGATCCTTATAATTTTTATTTTCGTACTCGATACCATTTTAGAAAGACGAGGATCTTCTCTGGGAGAATTTCGGCAAGGTTTGCCAATGTGACGATTTCCTCGCCGGGGATCATTTCCTGAAAGAAAAGAGGGCTGGACATTCCGTGAGCTAGTGAAGAGAAGGTTTGTCAGGAAAATGCGATGAAGATGCTTTTTCGGAAGGCAACGGACACTGAATACTCCTGTTATGATTATTGGACTATTTTTGTCTTGGTTTCCTGGGGTAAAATTTGGAAATGAATTTGTTGGTGCAGTTCTGCCCAGGTTTTTTAAGCCAGACTTTATTAGATTCGATGCGAGCCCGGTTCAATGGTTGATAGCAAGAACTTTAGGCTGGAATATGGATGAGTTTTGGCCAAGTTGACCAATTTAGTCGAATTTAGCAGCAGTTTACAGTACCATTCTCCTGAACAAAACTGTGTTGCTGAGCGAAGGGATATGGTATTTTGCTTCTAGTCAAAAATATCAAAGCCGTATGCTAAAAAATGTGGCGTATTTTAAAATATCCTACTTTAGCTCGTCAGCTTTATATCATACGAGTCACCATACGCCGAAAATTTGTCCGAAAGTTAGCATACAGTCCCAAAAGGGGTGTTACACGATATGTCGTGATTGGGACACATTTTTCAGCATACGTATGCTGATTCAGCATCGTCTAATACTGGCTTAAGCCTTCCTCAAGCTGTACAGGGCAGGGTGACGGACTCATCATCTTCCTCGTCTCTACAGCTTCTGCAAGTTTCATTATAAGACAATCTTCGCATGAGTCTGCCCAGAATACAATGCCCGGTTATAACATTAGCGAGATGCTAAATCCATATAGAGTCGCAGAAGCTCCTTGGATCTTTACACTGTTTACAACTTAAACTCAATAGATACCCAATTATCTTGTCAATTGTATTCAACGGTCCGCATAAACGCGTCAACTACCTACAGACCCAAATTCCAAGTGCCTCCAATTACACAAACACTTTTCTCACCTCTCGTTTCACAGGTCTAGCACGTAGGCTGCTATTTCATGAGCAAACACGACCGCAGATGACTCTATTTTACAACGCGATCTCAAACTCCACATAATAGCTCTTTTGTTAACTTCTGGGTGTTATAAAGTGGTAGCGTGCTTGCAGAGATCGTGTACATTCCACCTGGTCCGTGGTCCCCCCCAATAAAGTTTAACGAATGTTGAAACAGTCGCAATCATCGACCTGCGAATTCGACTCAAATTTGGGTTAATCTTTGCAAATGCACACACTCCACTGGGATTGTATGCGGTGCTTAAGAATTGGTCATGCAGAGCGAGGCAGAGAAATTGGTATATTTCTGTCTGTAATCTTTTGCAGCTTAATTGGATATGTAGTGGGAAGTGAAATCTGTGTTAAAGTTCCATGTAATCCTCGGTACATTTATTGATTAAATTTACAATGTATGCACTGCGCGCGGGGAATTGCACTACTGGCTTTCCATTTGAGGGTGGTTACCCGTCGCTGGGTGTGCAACAACACTGAGCAATTTGTCAGCACTTTCGGGATTAGCACTATGCATGCAACTTTAGACTGACACGAAATATAGAAATTTAAACCACAGGCATATCCCATTGAGGTTTTTTTTTGAGCAATATATATTTAGTAATTTCTCTACCACGCTGTGACATACACAAACAACATTTACCCAACAACATCATTAACCCCCAAATCGATTTGTTTGACAAAACCCCTTCATGTCCACGCACCACCCTCCTGTGGAGATTATCATAGCTGTCACACGCTGATTTACAACTTAATCAAAGGATAAATCAATAACCACTGTCCATTGTCGCTGAGTCTGCTGAAATCGCAGGCTCTGGGGTTCGCGAAATACGCGCATCCATGTGGAAACATTTTCCGATAGCGCTACGCCTAGCCGCCCAACCAAATAAACTTAATTCAATCAAATAAATAGCATTCCAGTCCTCGAATTAACAGAACAACAACAACAACGCAAACACAGCATGGAATCCCATTTTGGAAATTAGATTAACTTAGCATTAGAGATGAATTATTTTGATATGTGGTGGCACATAAACGAACCGTTTTCGTGTTGTCCCCACTTGGCGCGATAAGTTAAGTGACGCCAAGCGCTGCGTAGGCCGCCTTAATTTCAAGGGGGGACAAAAGCCGAGAGGGCTTGCATTATATTAAAGGCATCACGTTCGAACGGCGGTGGTCACAAGGCAAACAATCGAGCGGGTTTATTGATCGCAAATCCAATTTTTCAGCCTGAGTGAGATGTGCGACTTCCACCCTCAGGGTCAACCGGTAGAGCTCTTCAGTGCAAGAGCACTTTTAATATTTGGTGGCAATGGTAATGATGATGCACGCCAACAAAACAAAAGGCCACTGACCACTTTATTGTGTATCTGGCATATGTTCCATTTCCATCCAAGTATTGAATGAATTTGTTTCTATTTGAAAGCCAAACATCGATAACAGGGGAAAAAACTCGTTGCTGATAAGACGGACCTTAGTCTTCCAGTGCTAGGCAATTGAGAATCGCATGAGCGTACAGCAATAAAGATAGACAGCACCTCGTCGACGTTTTCGTCGTCTGGAGTAGGACCGATAACGCCACATGTTGTTAAATGCCATTTCTTGAATGTGATAACTCCTAAGCACGGCAGTAAAGCTATAGCCACTTTAATTGGTAGTATTTGCGCCTTCTAAGATAAGACCGCAATGACACCCCTAAATAAATCGTGTGGCATTTTTTTTATATTTTCATTAGCTAATGGGAAAATAATTTCAGAGTTGGAACTAAAAGTGAGCAAAAAAATATACGGACCCTGTAAATCTATGTTAGGACATAGTGATAAGAGTTAACGATGCTTTTCAGTTTTAGATGGCAACTGAGTGAGTGATAACGACAAATTGAAACAAGGTCAACCTTTGAATCCGACTTTTTGAATTAAATATATTGCGAAGGGGATATGGCCAAGGGAGCATTTATTAGAGACACACCCGTGAGGCATTCAAGTCTAATAGGGGAGTGTCATTTGGCTGCGAAGAAATAGAGTCGAAATCGGGCGGGAAGAAAGGTCATTCGGCAAACGAAGAGGCAACGCTGGTGGGCCTGTTGTAGATCTAGGAGAAGATTGCAAGTTTTCTTGAAAGTTTTCTTTAATTTCCTGAATAGGTTTTTCATAAATTGTGGCTGTGGTGTTGGCTTCGCACAATTTCCTATAGCGTGTTGTGGAAGCCCTTTCGACTTTCATGAAGCAGCGAGTTTGGCAAGGATCAAGAGAAGGTAGGTATGCTCCGATATGGACTTCTTGTAAAACCTCGTTGGTAGAGGCCATTCACTTCATTAACAGCATGGTTACAAGTGGTCACAGAGGACGGCACGCATGATCTTTAATCCAATATTAAGGAGACTGATGCGTCTATAATTCGCGCAAATTTTGAGGAACTGCAAATCCGGGTAAACAATGGCTGAGGTTCCATTTAGGGCATATTTTGTTTCGTACAAAGCTCGTGATAGGTGTATGTTTTTCACCGGTTGTTGAACTTGATTTTATAAAGGGTTTTTCAACAGGGACGCTACAAATATAGAGCGACAGGGACAGCAAACGACGCCGAATTTCTTGCCGCTCTTTTGACATTTCTCCTCAGTAAGGTTTGCCATTTTATTTTACGAGCCAACAACGAGTCGAAATTATTACAATTAACTACCGAAATTCGAAGTCAGTGGCCTCAACGTTAAGAGCGCTACGTCCAATTTATGGTCGTCATAATCGTCCTAGCAGATCAACAATTGAGCGTCTAGTGGTAAAAATTTGAATCCACAGGCACAGGACAAAATGTTCCCGTGCCAGTGAGACAAAGAAGTGCCCGTAGTGTCGAGAATATTGCTGCCGCTGAGGCTTCAGTTGAAGAAAGCCCAAATGTGTCTCTCACACGTCGTTCTCACGCGTTGGGCATCTCTGCGACGTCGTTGTGGCGAATTTTGCGAAAAGGTCTTGGCCTACATCCTTACAAGATTAAATTGACGCAAGAACTGAAGCCGCTTGACCACCAGAAGCGTCGTATGTTCGTGAATTGGGCTGAGCAACAACTTGAAAATGATTCGGATTTTCATCGAAAAATCATCTTCAGCGATGAGGCTCATTTCTGGCTGAATGGCTTTGTCAATAAACAAAATATGCGGTATTGGTCAGGCAGCAATCCACACGTACTCCATGAGTCATCATTGCATCCCGAAAAAAATTACGGTTTGGTGTGGTTTATGGGCCGGCGGCGTCATTGGGCCGTACTTCTTCAGTGATGATCGAGACCGGCACGTTACTGTGAATGGGAATCGCTACCGTTCAATGATAACCGAATATTTTTGGCCCAATTGGATGATATGGACTTGGAGGACATGTAGTTCCAACAGGACGGCGCCACGAGCCACACAGCGAATGTCACAATCAATTTATTGGAAACCAAGTTTGGAGAACGTGTTATCTTACAAAATGGTCCAGTCGCTTGGCCGCCTCGGTCGTGCGATTTGACGCCGTTAGACTATTTCCTGTGGGGCTACGTCAAGTCTATGGTCTATGGCAACAAGCCAGCGACGATTGATGAACTTCGTACGAATATCGAACGTGAAATTGCAGCAGAATCGGCCGATTTATGCTTGAAAACCGTCGAAAATTGGGTTCAGCGTCTGGACTTCTGCAAGCGTGCCCTTGTTGGCTCTTATTGAAAAACCCTTTATATTCGCTTTTGCGCTCCTGCATCGGAACTGAAGCCTTCTTGATGAATGGCTTTGTGAACAAGAAAAATTGCCTATAGGGGACGACGTCAACCCAAAAAATTGATATTTGGTACGAAATTTATGTTGGCGGTGTCATTGGTTCCTAGTTTGTTTATTTGTTTGTTTGTTTGTTTATTTAGTATTTAAAAAAAAACTATTCATTTTACAAATTTCTTAGTGTAAGAGTGCCAGAGAAGCATAAATAAAATAAATAAATAATTAATTTATATAAACAACAAGAGAATAAATAAATAAATGACATATAACATTTAATTTAATTTTGGAGTTTGCAAAATGCACAATCTGGCATTTGAATCTGTTGTAGTTATTTTCCAATTTGATTTCGTTTGGAAGAGCGTTGAACATCCGAAGAAGCTGTTTTGGGCAGCACTTGTTATAGCAAATGGAATGTGGACGTCATGGTTGTTTCTTAAGGTATGTTGAAGATTTCCAACATAGTTAACTAGGGTGGACAAATAAGGAGGTGTAAGGTTATGTTTTATTTTAAATACAAATAGTAGAACATTCATCAAAATTCGTTTCCGTTTTCTTCGTTTCTTTGAAAACGTTCAAAGGCTATCACCATCAACGGCGATCGCTACAGAACTATGCGAACCGATCTGAAATTGAAAGATATGGAGGTAGACGGCATGAGGTTCCAGCAGGACGGAACTAGGTACCACTCAGCAGGCGCACTGATGAACATTCTACATGAACGATTTGAAGGTATGGCTATCGCTCGCAGATTTGAAGTGAAGATCATGCGATTTGACCCCGCTAGACCTTTCGTTGTGTGGTTTTCACAAGTCGCAGGTCTATAACAACAAGCCGCATGCCCTTAAAGCGAAAATAAAAAGTGCCATCGCTCAAATTCACCCGGATCTAAGAGTGACAGAGTCATTTGAATGATGTTATATTCAATACACTCTTGTTTAATTTCATCTCAACATCAACCCGTACTTATTGAAACTTATTGAGATAGGTGTGCATGTACATCTCCATCTAATCTCAAATGCTCTGCACTTTGAATTAAACAGCAAGAGAGAATTTTGACTACGTACTTTAGCAAACTTTGAAACGACCTTCCCAATAAATATTTCGATTTCACATTGAAACCCAGGTCTAGTGGTATGAGTAACAAATTTATTTGCTGTTGGAAATTGCCTGCGGTAACCAGTTTTCAATATTGAATGGTTAACATTTTTGTGAATGGAATACATAACCTCACCAATACAAAAGTTAATATTAGTCACAGCTTTTGGTGAAAGTGAAAGCTAATCAAATGTACCAAACGCCATGGGGATATACAGCAGGTGCCCCCTTAAAATCTTGATTAACCTATTCATTGAACAACAAAACAAAGTACGACCTTCAACTCCGATGTCAGAGACACAGACGGAAAAATAGAATTTCTGGTAAACAAGATGTATCTGCACTTGCCAAGGCTGGATTGTCTGGAAGTCTATTATATATTAACAACCGGTTGTCGCTAGAGATAAGTAGGTATGGTTGGCATTTTGGATGTGCAAGCAGACAATGTGAAGTGGGAAGGGCTTTGCGACGAATAAAAATAGATTGCACAACCAATGCGAATGACTTTGATTCCCATAATAACCAGTATTTAACTATTCTCAATATTATCTATCAGTTTTCGTCATTCCCTACTCAAAACGCGACCTTATGCTGTCCACTTGTCTATAGTATTTTTACTGAAAATGGAAATAATCATGTGTTTCATCAAGTAAACTTCCACTTCCCAAATAGCTACACCAATCCTCCATGGAAATTGATCCCTTTTAATAGCTCAATTTGCTCATAGCAAGAAACAACTATAAAAACATATTTTTTACATCACTGATTGCTTGTACTTACCAGAAGAGTATCCTTAAAGAGTTTGCTATTAGCAGCGCGAAGCACACATGCAGCGAAAAACCCTCAGCGTCCTGGGTCTTTTTAATCTCTCGATACTGTGGCACGTATGGAATAACACCACCAACGACCATCGCTGACGCCGCAGCCCATCCAACCAGATGACCCACAGTGAGTCCCAGCTCATCGTTAATAATCCAATCCATTTTATTTTACTCGGCGGCGATGCGACCCTTGTTAAGCTAGCTCCTGCTGTGTTTTAAGGTTTAAATGGTGTGGACAAAACCCAGATTAATACCCTGCGGAAGATGAGTGTCTCCCCCGCTTTTAAATATTGCCCCAGCAATACATGAACGTGCACAATGCTCCTACGGAAACAATATTCTTTCACAGAAAGTCAAGGCTGGCAGACTGTTCTCTCCTTCGACTTGAAGATTTTACTGTTTTATTGTGGATGTATTTTCGGCAGATGGAAAATTCTGTATCTATTGGATTCAGTGGAAGCTCACGGTACTGTGTGCGATACAATTTCTTTTTGTTTTGATTAAAAATATTTGTTATTTCTTTTTTTGCGTAACATGAAGAAATACGTAAATATAATTTTGTATATTTATTTATCGCGAACGAGGAATATAGACAATAGAAAATGCAATACACAAGAGATGACAAAAAAACAGACACAAGGGATTTATTTTATTTTAATTTTCTGTTGCTTATCTAACCACGGAAACGATCGCCTCTCCATTGGACAACAAAAGGCAAACGACACAAGCGAAAGAATCTTGAGAGGAGCAAGAGCAATGCATTTGCATTATTTCGACGGCAGAATTACTTTTCCATCTACATTTTGTGGCACACAAAAACATGGAAATATTTTACACTGACTGCATATTTATTGGCACTGGCACACCGCGGGGATTGAGAATAGTTTTGGGAATACTTTTTTGGATCTTTTGGGTTTGCTAGGTGAGCGTTGGCTTTGCGTTTTCTAGCGAATCGGGTTGACGTGTTATGTTGTACGCGCGACTTTTCTTTCTGTCAAACAAGCAAAAGGGAAAAATCGTTTATGCTCTCCTGCAAAGATGACAATTGGAATTTGGAACACAGTGGGAATGGGAATATGTGTTTTTTTGTATGTTTTGATTGGAAAATGATAAAGATGGAATGAGAAAGAGTGGGTGGATGAGTGAAAAGGAAGACATTTTAAAGCCCTATTGTGAATTGAGCGGAATGGAATGAAGAACGTAGTGCTGTCAATGTCAGTTAGGAAATTTTCTTAAAAGTTCAAATGAGAAGATGTTGGGATTTTTTTAACCGTCCGTACCTGTACATTTTACTAATTTATCGGTCCTGGTGAATAGATCTTAAGTAAAAATAAGTTGTAGATATGTTGTCCAGTTCGTTGTCCAAATTAAGAACTTCTTTAAATAATTATTCTTTGATTTAAAGAATTACTTGTATGGCAATGTTACGTTTATTTCTTTGGAATTCGTTTACTGTTTGAAAATGGGCTATTTACAGTATCTACCTGACATTGAAACAATTTGCGACACAATACGACTCTGGAGGACATCCGAACGACGATGGCATTGTGTAACGTCATACTATTTAAAGAGTTAACATGCCGCATTTCAGGTATCTACTAACGTTGTGCGCATCTCAGTACAGCACAGAAAAGTAGGATTTTCAGTACGCAATAGAAAGAAACTCCGTCCTTCTTGCCAAATGTCAAGTAGGACATTGCTGAGATAGAAGCTAAACACACCCATCTATTAAAATACATTATTCTATTTTTTGCACAAGACTAAAAAACAAGCATTACTGAACATGTCCAAACCAACTCTCCAAGTGCTACCAAACTTCAGAACTCAGAAGGTTCCTCCGAAATGTCAATGTTTTGACTTTTCTATCGGCATTTCACATTTCACGATTTATATTTTTTAAGTTGAATTTTATATAATAAACTTATTGCTTTATTTGTGTTTTTAATTAACATACACCCATGTCCCACTTAGTTATTCTTCGGCACATAGCCACACAACGTAACCGCCTAATTTTGCCTTCTGTTACGGCATTTCAGCTTCGATTCTATTCCCAACCTCAACAGAAACCTCGTTCGGGAGCTCTAACTGAATCCAGTGGCCGAACTGATGTATCGACCGATGTGCGGCCATTGGGAGAGAAGATTAAGGAAAACACCAAAACAGCCAGCTACATGGGAGTTATCTTACTTGGTGTTGGGGTAACAGGCGCACTGTTTTATGCCATCTTCCGAGAGCTGTTTTCGTCAAATAGTCCAAACAATGTTTACTCCCAGGCTCTGGAGAGGGTTAAGGAGGTGAGCAGAGTTCAAAATGAGTACGCGGTAAACTAATAAAACGGTCCTGTTTTCCAGGAACCCCAAGTGCAAGACGCTCTGGGTGCTCCCATCAAGGGATTCGGAGAGGAGTCGAGGAGGGGACGGCGACAGCATGTGGCTCATTCGAAATTCGAACGAAACGGAGTGCAGCACATGAGAATGCAGTTCTACGTTCAAGGAATTCGAAACAAGGCCACGGTCCACCTTGAAATGAAAGAGGGCTCGTCAGGAAAACTTGTTTACAGGTATCTCTTCGTGCAGCTTGACCACTATCCCCACACCACAATCATCCTGGAAGATAACAGACTGTCCGACAAACAAGCCCTAGGCCCCAGCATGAGCTTGAGCCATTGAAATAGACACCGGTCTGGATATTCATGTTTTATTGTTACCTATTTGCTTCCTTCCTTTGTTATACTAGACTAAGAATAAAGAAAATGTCAAATCTAGTAGAGTTTCTTCCACGGAATCACCTCCCAGGACCGAATGATGTGTCTTCCAAAGAGAAAGTCTTTCGTCTTTTGCATTACGTAAAATGAGATCCCAAAGAATGACGCAAAGTACAGCCAGAACTGACCGAGGCGCTCCCACACGCTAAGGTGATACCTCGCCGGCACCTGCACGATGTCCATCTGAAGTTGAATGGAAAGGCCGCCCGCTTCTGTTCGTCTGTAGTATGTTTCGGAGACTTGAAGCTCAAAGAAAGCCGGGTTCACTTTGATTTTCTCTTGAATGGATTCGAATTGAAAGTGTTTCATGCTGGAGGCATTTTTTGACAGGATTTCCCCTCTAAAGTGGGTCTTGGTTTTGCGTCCATAGAACGGGCAAAGAAATTCTGCATTCTGTGTAAGTTTGAGGCTTCCTTTCAAGGTGATCACCCCGTTCGATTGCCCTCCATTCGGTATACTCAAGTGATGAACCAGGACCGACGGTGGCATCAACTTGCACTTGTGCCGAAGGGTGGCTTCAAAGATGAGCAGCAAGTCGAAACTCTGAAGTTTTCCTCCCAAGTCATCCAAGTGGAGTTGGAAGTTCGCCCTGTCCATCTGCGAGTCTTGATTCTTGTCCGCTGAGGAGAACTAAAGCGAGAAATTGATTATACAAGTTGTAGTGGTTCCGCACTAATCTCACCTTGGCAGTGTCGCAGTTCTTCTGCCATTCTTCTGTGCGACTGTTAAAGTACGCAAATGTACTGCAGGCAATTGGTTTCGCGCTGTCAGTCAACTCTCCCACAAACAGGTATTGAAACGTGTACAGAACTTTCGGTTGCTCGTAGAGCACCCGACTTTCTGAAATGCCCGAATAGGGACTGAGTATGGAGACGAGCAGAATCGGAATCATCACAGATAGCACAATGAACACGAAGACAATCAGTGTGGCTGATGAGCACAGTGCATTTTTATACACAATTGCAGTGTTTTTCGTGTGCAGCGGTATGAACTTCATTTTTAATTTTGGATGAAATAATTTGTTCGCCTTGTCGGTTTGAAAAAGTGTTTACATTGAAAATTTGCAAAACTGTTGCTATGGTTACTGACGACCGCTGGCCCTCTACTGGGCAGTAGTTTAAGTGACTCATAGTTTGTATAAAAACCATATTGATGGTGGAATAGTTGCCGCTAGGTGCGATATGAAAATCAGTAATGGTTGATGAATTAGTTGCCTCGATGGCAAAGTGGTGGAAAGATTGGCTATCGAAGCTGTGTATCGACTCAACGAAGTTCGAGGTTTCCGTAAAATGAAACCTAGATGGCCCATCAATTATATAGAAGAAAGTTCCGCCTACTAGGGGGCCTGCGAAATTCAAAAAGGTAATCAAACTGACAGACAGGTAAAAATATAAATAGGGACGTTGAAGTTTCTAGTTTAGTAAGTTTGACAGCTGACTGACTTGATGTATCTCAGTTTTGATTGGCCTAGATCGGTCACATGCTATTTCAGTTGACGTTTATGGAGGGGTAGCCGACGAATCTAGTTAAGAAATTCGTGACTGGGTACTAAGTTGACAGTTGAAGTTCCCGACCAATCTAGTTTTTGCGTTCACGTCACATCTAGTCCAGACCAATCTAGTCGACTTAAGATAACTAAGTTTTTGAATGTGCTCAATGTCACTAGTGTTGTCAAGTACAATGGGCACAATCAAAAACCCAATTATCTGAAGTCCCCACTTTTCATACGTCAGCTACATATGCGCAGTGCCAATTTAGTACTCAGTCAATTCTTGACTAGATTCGTCGGCTACCCCTTCATAAGTGGCAAATGAAAAAACTGATGTAATCGATCTAGGACAATCAAAACTGAGACACATCAAGTCAGACAGCTGTCAGACTTACTAAACTTGATATTTGAACGGAACTAACGAATTTTAGTCGGTTGATTGTGGGTGAGGATGTTCGACAAGTTGCAGAGCTTAAGGCTGGTCGGCAGTTCACGTGAAATCAAATTTTTCATAAAAATTTTTCACTGCGAAATGTCAAAATTTTCCACATGAAAATTTCACCAGGCAGTACGCTGTTCAAGTGAAAAATAGTTGTTCAAAAAGTGATTTGTAGGGGGCGTTACTTAAGCAATTTCACTCGGCTTCTATTGTCCGTCGTATAAAATTTTTGACATTCGGCGTGAAAATTTCACTTTCAATTTCACAGCGCTTTTTGGAGAGGACTGAAAATTTCACTTCACTCGAACAGCATACCAGCTTTAACATGCAAGTTCGAGAAAAATGCACGCGCAAAAAGAAAGTGCGAGCAACTGAGAAACAGACGTCATATTTTGTATGACAGTTTGGTTCTTCGTTGAGTTCAAAATGCTCGAGTTTTTAGAGCTGACAAATTCAAACGTCAACCGCGTTTGTGTAAATCACGCGTATTATTAAAAGATAAGCCTGGTACGCTGTTCGAGTGAAATGAAATTTTTCATACAAATTTTTCACTGCGAAATGTCAAAATGAACTTTTCAAGTGAAAATTTCACCAGGCAGTACGCTGTTGAAGTGAAAAATAATTGTTCAAAAAGTGATATGTAGAGGGCGTTACTTGCTATTTCACTTGGCTTTTATTGTCCGTCTCATTAAATTTTTGACATTTGGGCGTGAAAATTTCACTTTCAATTTCACAGCACTTTTTGGAGAGAACTGAAAATTCCACTTCACTCGAACAGCGTACCAGCCTTTACATAATAAATGCGTGCAAGTTCGAGGAAAACCAACGCGCAAGAAGAAAATGCGAGCAAGAAAGAAACAGACGTCATATTTTGTATGACAGTTTGGTACTTCGATGTGCGAGTTTTTAGAGCTGACAAATTCAAAAGTCAACCGCGTTTGTGTAAATCACGCTAATTATTAAGATAGTCGCCGCAGCTTTCATTTTTATCGACCTGGCTGCCAGTTTCGGCAAACGTCAGTGTTTCTGACAGCTGTTGATATTAACTAAATAAATGTCTTAAATTAAACTTTATACATTTCTCTGAAGGGTGTTTTGCTCTCTTTATTATAGAGGTCCACATAAGACCCAAAGACTGTTTTCAAAGTAGCCTTGTCAAAAGTTTTAACACGTCAATGGTCGTCATGATTGTTTGCTGCAGATACTGCTTGACATTAAGCCTCTCGACTGTCACTTGCTTTATGCCCCTATTGCATCTGTCCAGTGGCGTTGCTTCCGTCTCCCATAAGTCTTCCGGTAAAGTTTACTCACTCGCAAAAAAAAAACAGTTAAATGTCAAACAAAGGAAGTCCCATTCGCTCGATGAGCCATCATCGATCCATACCGTCACATCGACTCTCCGTCTGATCTGACCGCACACAACTTCATTTTGATCGCTTTGTTTTATCGCTTTCAACTACTTGGGCTAATCCATGAGACGTCCGACGCCGACCGCAACCTCGCTCGCTTTTGTGTAACCTTTCACAGCTTATTACTGTCCGCAATGTAAAGTTCGAAAGAAGAGAGCGCGCGCGATAATACCGACCCACACGTCGTATCATTCCTTCTTGTTCATCAGAATTTAATCTCATCGCGGCTGCAGTGTAATTGACGCTTTGATCAGGCCCGTGACGGCAGGTAATCGGCCAAATGCCACTTTGAAGATTATTTTGACACTCTAAAGCTGATGCGTGATTCATAAGCGATGATCTCAATGTCCATTTGACACACCGAAATGTGTTTCAGGTCGAGAACCGGAAAATTCCATTTGGAAAACGGCTCAGGATGAGCCGAATGCGACCGCGAAGAGGATATTCAACTGCGATTCGACGAGCTTCGTCGTAAATTGAAGGCTTATGGTCAGCTTGTTAACAATTTAACACGTCTTAATCGTTAAATTTGTTACCAAAAATCGATGCAGCCCCGATGACATTTCACACACAAAATGCTCTCACACATCGGCGGATTAACGTACTTTAAGATCCATCGTTGTCCCCGCACCGGACCGCCACCAGCACAGCACTTTGTGCGTGTATACACCATCGATATGATGGTGCGGGCTAGCTGCTCATCCGCCTTTAACCTCAACCCTATTCTTCTGCATCTCGGGATCGCATTCGGACATCGCACATCGGACAGATAATGACGTTATAAAAATCTTTGTAATTCGCTCATAAAAACGACAATCAATAACTTTCGATGAACATGGTCGATAAGCTCGTGAATGTGGACGTTGGGGCATTTGTCCACATGGTCCGATGGTCCGATGGTCGGTGTTTGGTGACACTGCAGGCAGAGTGTGGTAGAGTGGTGGGCTGACGGGCCAGACGCCGGACAATCGATTTGTCGATTCGAAAACACTTGAGATGGGCATTGGGCACACAGTCGAAGAAGTCTTCTCCTTGGCCGATTATAATCTGATGAAGCTGCTGCTGCTGCTGCTTTGGCAATGGTGGCGGTTTGAGGTTTCATTTGCTGCTGCTGTTGGTCCTTTTGCAGTCTCGTCGTCGTCGTCGTCGACGTTGTCGTCTGTGCTGTCTCTGTGTCGTTCGGGTCTAAGTAATCATCTTTGGTGTTGGAGGTGGAGACCTCAAGGAGCACAGGGGGTACCATCATATTTTTCAACGCGACACTTTCAAACGCAATAAACCTCTTAACTTGTTCGCATATACTTCAATTTTTATGGGAGTGCGCTTCTTGCTTCTCGTTTATTTGTTGATTATAGTTCGTATGTGTATGGCATTGGATGTGTTGTGTAGTCCTCGTCGTTTGCTTCTTAATTCGGGTGGTCAAGTGTTGTTCGCAGGAGTAGGTATCAGCTATAAAGAGTGCGATTTGCAGTAAGGCTGTGGGTTAATTTTGAATTGCACAAGGGCAAGGGTAAACAATTGACCTTATTTGACATACCTATCTACTTTTTATTTAGCTTGGAAGCGTTTTCTAATGAACAAGCGTTCTGACAAAGCTACGAACTTTTTTTTTAGACGACTGAAGCTTATCATAATTTTTACGGTTTTTCTGACGCGTTTTTAAAGCATTTTTGATGAGATTCAGACGTGTTTTTGACGCGATTTGTGACTTTTTTTTGTTTATGGACCCATTTATAATTTTATTTCTTGATTCGTGTCTGACGCGTGTTTTAAGTAATTTTTGACTAGATTTTAAAGGGTTTTTGGAGGCATTTTTGGGCACATTTTTGACGAATTCGGAACTAGTTTTCAAGATTTTTTTACTGGTTTTTGACTGGATTTTTTGATAGTTTCTCAACGCGTTATTTAAATCATATTTTGACCGGTTTTGTACGCGTTTGAAAACATTTTGGACACATTTTCAAAGCATTCCATGACGAGCCTTGAGACTCGTTTTTTACAAGTTTTAAAGCGCTTTTAACGCGTTCTCAAATCATATTTGACGAATTTTCTACGCGTTTTTTAAGATGCGCTTTTGGATTAGTTTTTAAAAACGTTTTTCAGCTCATTTTTTAGGCATTTTTGACTTGTTTTTCAAAGCATTTTTCGACGCGTTTTCAATAGTTTTGGACGCCTTTTAAACAAGTGATTCGGCGAGTTTTTAACAACTTTTTTTGACTCATTTTCAAAGCATTCTATGACGGGATTTGGGATTCGTTTTTTACATGTTTGAAAGCATTTTTGACACGTTTTCAGTAAAATGAGCGAGTTTTTTACGGGTTTTTGACCTACATTTTTAATAATTCCTCTACGCATCTTTTGGACGCGTTATTGAAATCATTTTCTGAACCGTTTTTTTTGGATACGTTTTCAAACCATTCCATGACGAGCTTTAAGACTCTTTTTTTACGAGTTTTACAGCAGTTTTACGTGTTTTGACGCGATTTTTTACCAGTTTCTCTACTCGTCTTTTATTCTTTTTTGGGACTTGTTTTTTTTCAAATCTTTTTACGTTTTTTTGACTAGTTTTTCTACTTATTTTTGACACAAGTTTTTTGACGCCCTTTTCCAGCAAAATTTTTGAGAAGATTGTGACACATTTTTCGCTTTTTAAGATTTTTTTTTGACTCATTTTCGAATCATTTCTTAGGCGTCTTCTAACGAGTTTTTAACGCATTTTTTATGTTTTTCTAGCTTTTTTTGAATTTTCCCACGTCCCTGAATCCGGAATTTCAAGAATTGACTTGCTTTCCCCAAATGACATGAAGGAGTGGTCTACTCTGGATTGGAAACAAACAATTCCTTAGCCAACCGCCCCAAACGCCTTGTGCAGCATCCCATGGTTGCCACATGAAAACCAACTTCATGTAATAAAAACTAAAAATTCCAAAACAGAGGACCACAAACAGATAGAATACAAATCCTCTCATTATGATCGTAAGAACTAAACTGCTACTTGCCAGTTCCAGCCTCTGCTTCTCGTCATAAGCGCAGATCATCCTAATTTACCACCACAACACTTATTAACTCAAAACAAGTTGTTTCCAAACAAACAAACCATAAACGCTTTATGAAATAATAAAGCCATCCACACGGGGAGGGATTATACAGTTGGCCATCTCGCACACCGTTAAGTGTCTCTTGACCCATCACAACAATTTCGAGTTCTTTCAATCGATGACAACGGGCCACAAATAACCAGCTCATCGCGTGAAAAGGGTCAAAGAAATGGCTCAAAGGTCCATTCAAAAACCAAAGTCACACACAAAGGCTTTCACATCATCAGAGGGAACACCTAGGCAACGCGCACGCACTCACATACTCACCTATAACGCAGCGTCCCGTCACTAATCCGCCCATCAACACCGCTGCAACATTCTTCCGTTCAACACCACACACAAAAATTATGAATGAATATTATCCGCATCTCGATGCCTCCGCCATAAGAGGTTCATAACTTCTTCTTACATTTAGAGCCCCTCGCGCATCCGTTTTGTGAACCAAGGTATAATAAGGTAGGTAGATGGTAGATGCAGCATCGGGCAACCATTTACCTGACACGCTGCGTCCATGTAAAGGGTTCAGGTTCATTCGATGCCGGCCAAGAGGACGACACTCGCTGTTCGAGTCAACTCTGGTTGCGTTGCATGTTCAACACACCCGAGGAGGTGTGTAATCTAGTGGACCACCTAGAGTTTTATGTTTATGCTCTGTGGACAATTTTGCCATAAAGAATTGTCAAACAATTCCCCGATCATAAATTGTGTAATAAATATGTTCGGTCGTGTGACTGTGTGTGCTCTTGGGGAGAGGGGTTGGTGGACTGCTGCGACTGCAGCTTATGAAATATTAAAGTGGGACCGAGGGCAGCAGAAATCCGGACTTTTGGAGGCTTACTTAGTTATAATTAATATCGGTTTTGAGTGCTGCGATCACCACTGGATGCATCTTATTTTATACCAAAAGGATGTAGGCGAGGGAGCGAGTGTTGCTGCCTCTAAATGGAAATGTATGGATCTGGTTTCACGACACGACATGATGTGTGGAAGCTGGGGTGGGCTTTGCGTGCTTGGGGCGCTCACACATACAGAGAGGCTGGTTTGCTGGTGGATCAGTTGTTAGTGATGGCCGCACTTTGTCAAAGGCAAACATTGGCATTTTTTGGAAGATGCATTAGTAGATAAATGGACGCTGGTTTTGGGAGGTCAAGATGCTGGGATCAGTCGCAGGAAATTTCTTCAAAGCGTGACTAGAGTTGTTTTGGGTGCCTCTTGAAAGGATAGGATAATAAGCCCAATCAAACTCATCTACGAGTAAAAGTTACTCTGGGTTCTTTAAAGTTTAATGCATTTTTTCGCTTAATTTAAGTCACGTCAAGTATAAACGCTTTACTTGCACAATACGTGTCGCTCTGTGTAAAATTAATACAATGACCAAACGCCAAATAAAAGGTGGAAACATGGCCACATAGGCCGCCATCTGTAATGTGCGAAAAGGCCCTAAATCACCTTTAATCTCGGCAGTGGGACCAAGTTAAAAGTAATCCTTTCCGGAGGAGGTTATCCAACAAACCAGTTTTAAATTTGTGCCAACCGAAAACTCAAATGCAAAGCCCCTTCGCCTAAACTCGCTGTAGAGAATGATTCCGTGCTTAATCCTTTGCACACATTTCTACCAAACAATATAACAACCAACAACCACCCAATGATTTCATCCATTTCAAGGATTCAACGTCGAAATTACCAACCATTTTGTTTCCTAATATTGAAATGCCTTAATTCCGTTGCTAATCCCAACGAATGGAATTCCCATAAAACTCCCGTCCGCCCTCTCTCTCTCTTTGCACTGACTTGGAAATGGAAACGTAAAATTTTACACTTAATTCCTCTTAAATTGAATCGAGATCCTTCGTACTGCACACAGTTTTGTTTCTGTTGTTTCTTGTATCGAATATTGTACACACACCGAAAGTGGATCAGGAGGGTCTCCAGTCTCCACTCTCCATCCGCCGCTTGGCCCCCCCATCAGGAAGGGCAGGAAGGGGCAAATCCTTGCAAATGTGATTCAAAGATTTAGATTGTAACACCCAACTAGGAATATTCCTAGCACTTCGTATTTTCCGAATAAAAATGAAATGAAAATCCTTCCATGGATTTTGGCCTGACTGCCATCCATACCGCCACAAGTTTAACATACCGAATCTTGGTGTTCTCTCTTCCCCGGGTGTGTGCTTAGGCCAGAAACAAGGACGACAGTGCGCCTGAGTTGAGACCTACAAATGCCGAGGAAATTGTTGTCAGTATATGGCTGGGAAATCATTTGCACAAAACAATACGAGGTTCGTTTCTAATTCCGGTGGGCGGAGGAGGGGGGTGGCAATTATATATACAAAATCGACTCGTAATAAAGTGAAATCTTCGTTTTAATTATCTATCTAATGTTTGGCCCAGGAAGTGGGTTGTAGCCGAGGGATTATTGGCCATAGTTGGGGGCAGGCTGTCTGTTCCGTTGAGCTTAATGTGGTGAAGAAAATCCACTTGAAATTAGTTTTTATTGTTTCAGGACGATCGAAGACACTCCACTGGGTTGGTGAGTGTCGTGTATATGTAGGCGTAGGCTTTTGCTGGGTGTTAAAATTTGGCTGTGAGGGATTTCGATTTTTAATTGTTAGTTGAGGGGGGTTTTCAACATTTACGATTGGTAAGGCGGTGCATTTGGATGAAAGATGGGAATATTAATCTTCTAATTATGAACACAGGCAGCGTGGTAGCGAGGGTGAAGATTTTAAGCGGGGAAGTAGTGATTAACTTGGTATTTCAATATGTTAACAATTGAATTTATTTCGTACTTGTATTGGGGGATGGTAGCAGGGTTTGTTTGAGCATATATGAGACACAGTCCTCAATAACTGTCGATGCCAATTTGACGGGGAACTTAAAACTTCGAAATCTGTTGCAATTTCATCAGGCTTTTTGTTATTTTAGGAAAAATTACTGGTGGAAAGTTGCTGGGAAAAATAGCTACAAAATTGCGCAGTTTATGTTAACTCAAGTTTTACATTTCACTTAACTCTGTTGTCTGAAAATTTTCACCATATTTTGAGCTCAGATTTAAAAGAATTCTTTGGATTTCTTTGCAAAATCGTATTCTCATTTACATAAGCCTTAACGTCGTCGCGTTTAAAAGTCCAATGTACGTTAATTTGGCTTAACGATCTCGGAGGTTTTTCAACATTGCAATTAAATTCTATGTAGGGTTCACCACATATAGTTCGAAAAGACTTTCTCGTAGAGTTTTTTAAAATTAAAAGAATTGTCGTTTGACAGGTTCGAAGATTGTTCGCCAGACATTAAGGCACCTTCCTATTTAGCCGAAACCGATACCTATTATAAAGCAATTTTTGCGATTTTTGTTAGATGATTAGCTGCCAACAACTTAGGATTGTGAGATCGTCACAATAGACCAGGCACCAAATCGGGCCAATCGCCATCCACAGGGAACCATTACGGCTAAAAGACCTAAACCAATAATTCACCCAAGCATTTGATCTCCCTACAGAATTTGAGTATGGTCTCAAATCTATTTGAGGAACCAACCTCTGTAGGTCATCACAGTACCTGCTTGTATCCGTATCAGCTAAGCCTAGTCTCATGGCATGCTTCCTAAGAAGGCAGTGCCCAGAGAGTATTCCTATCGTTGTTCTCAACTTTGTTCTGCTAAAATTGATTAACTGTTCAGACTTCCTCCAATTTAAAACAGGCCACAGTGCCTTTGTGACCATCTTGTTGTCGCTCTATTAAGGACTTTTTCATAGATTATCCTTCTGGCCACGCCTATAGGTGGACTTGTTCCCTCAATAGTTGTGTGAAGTGGGAGCTCAGCTCTTTTGTCAGAACGTCTGACCTTTCATTATCGTAAATATCACAATTCCCAGGTACCCAACACAATCTGACACGGTTCTGCAAGCACAATGCCTTGAGAACTGTGATACAATTCCTGACTAGCTCGGACTTGGTGGTTTGTGATTCTAGTGGTTTAAGTGCAGCCTGGCTATCAATGAAGATGTCAATATTCTTATTTGATATTGATCTCAACTCAAGTGCCTCCGCGGCTTTAAGTACGGCCGAAACCTCTGCCTGAAACACACTGCATGTGTCCGGAAGTTTCAGGGCCATTTGAAGGTCGAACTCGCTGGAGTATCTACCTGACCCCGTGTCTTTGCTAGTTTTGGAGCCGTTTGTATACCGAGGCCTCGTTTTCCCCCTGAATTAAGTTCCTAGACCAGTCCTTTCTGTCCACCCGGACACACATTGTAAGGGGTGACAAGACTTTCATCCGCATTTACATGGAGAAAAATTCCCTTAAAATATTTCAATGACCTGTCAAAAACTTAATGCTTAATAAAACTTTATAAAAATTTGTCTTTTTAATTTAAAAATAAATAGAATTGAACTCTTTCCCAGTGCCCGCAGTGTTGTTATGCCATTGGGATGTTTTTTTTTCGCTGCATTTTGCAAAAATTACCACAGTTTTCAACAAGAAAACATTTATGAAAAATCACCAAAAAGTTGCAACTGGAGATAGACGTTCTTTAAATCCACAATTCTTCCATTTTATTCTATAACTTTTTAAATTGCCTACATCATTTAAACAGAAACTACCAAAAAGAAGTAAGAAGAAGACTGGTAGATCTTTCAGTCAAGATAAATCAACTCTTAAGCCCTGCTGCCATTTTTGACAGAAATGTTCAGTATAAAAATTTGGTCTCGTTTATAACTTAAACGTCATATTGTGCGGAAACAAAGCACCAAGCAAACAAAAGTTTATGTCAATATTATTGTTTATTTATCAAATCAATCAAATATATATAAAAATGGATCTTGGTTTGTTCGGATGCTTAAAACTCGAGAACGGCTCAACCGATTTGAATGATCTTTGTTTTGTTTTGTTTGTCTTACATCAGCGATGGTTTAGAAGAAAAGTTGGAAAATTCTCAACATGTGGCGTTGTAGGCACACATTACATTTTTCATGGGGAAACGCACTTTGAAAAAAAAAATAAACTGGATAGAAATCGAGTAGTGACACTTCAAATATAGAAAAAAAATATTTTCAAAATCACAGTTTGTTGATCTTTAGTGATAGAAACACTTTACTGCTAAGTGCGAGAGAATCAACAGGTGGCGCTGTGGTCGATCTTCAGAGCCGCTCAACCGATTTCAATGAAACTTTGTGAATGCGCATGGTTGATTCCAACTTGAAAGATAGTATAGTTTTGGGCCCTAATGGAAACAAAGTGCAATCAAAAACAATACAAATAGAAAACCTTGGATTAAAAATAAATAAATAAATATTTTGGCGCGACAGGTCTGTGGGACCCAAGGCCTAGTTTCTTACAACCATTCGTTTTGTGTGGGTTTTCAATTTTTGGGACGAATGGAAGGGATCTAGAGCTTTACGCCGAGTCCAAACGGCTCTTCCATGACAGTTTTACTCTCGGATGTTTGTCAGACGTTCGCGAGAGGTGGCGCAGTGGAAAAAGCCTTAAGATGTAATTTGGTTCTTTCGTTAACAAAGCCATTTGCAAAAAATAATCGGGATAGAAATCGGGATATGGCACTTGCCATATAGGTAACAAAATAATTAAATTACTATAGGTATCTGGACATTTATGAAGCCTTGAATTTTTGTAAATGGTGTTCAACACAATGGGGCAGTAATCAAAAAGGGCGCCGTTGCACCTCCCTTAAAAAACGACTCTGCGAATTGTGGCGGGACTTAATACGAAAGGCACGGGCAGCGCCGTGGGAGTACAGCTAGTTTATCAAATAAAAAAAGGACTTCAGCAGGTCCCATAACAACCTCGCTTTTCGTTCGCTTCGGGTTCTTCGAAAGCTGATTTAGAACACTCGCACGGAAATTCATCTGAGAATCCCATTCGATACATGCATCGCATGAAATAGTTGCTGGCGTTGCTAATGTCGATGTAAGAAATGCCGGTAATTCGTCAATACCTGTAGAGAAAGAAAAAAATGCGAATATTTAAAAGAAGATTATGGAAATTTTTGGATTTAAAAAGTTGAAGTTTTAAAGATTTTTGACAGCTCCTTCAGTGAATGTGATTTAAAAAAAATGACGACTCAGCCTGATTCGTTTAGTTTGCCTTTCAGCCTCCATATTTTTGCAATTCATACGCAATCCATTCAATAATCCTATTCGAAGCCAATGCCACCCCAAACATCCACTCTTTGTACTCGCAAAAGTAAACATGTCAATTTATTCAAATTAGACAGATGACACCGCAAAAGAAAACATACCACCGGCTGACAAAGCAAATGAAAACACTCCCGCCACTATATCGTATGTATTAATCTAAATCAATCAGACCAACCCCCC
Organism: Cheilosia pagana; assembly: GCA_936431705.1. Classification (NCBI taxonomy): domain Eukaryota; kingdom Metazoa; phylum Arthropoda; class Insecta; order Diptera; family Syrphidae; genus Cheilosia; species Cheilosia pagana. Next base: position 48,910,184 of record OW386170.1, on the reverse strand, counting down.
AGAGTGCTTAGCAGATTGCAAACGGAATTTTTTCACCACCCTAACCAAGCCAAGGCAAGAGTGTCAAAAATTAGTAACATCTTCAATAAGAAAAGGAGGAGAGCAACAAAACGAAAAAAAAACTCAACTCCGGTCAAACGGATATTCACCCTTCGCAGGCGTTATATATCAAAAACACACCAACAAACAAAATAATCCATAAATTAATAATGATCATCCCTAAGTAATGAGACAGCCTCCAACAGAACAATGCGCAGCATCTCGACATCGGGGTGAAAAAAGTAGATTGAAGTCAACAAGGGATGCAAGCGAAGACAAACACAATAAAATGCTAAACCACCCTCGAACATATCAAGTGGAGTAGTACTCTGATGCTCACTCCCCGAGCATCGCTGATGGTGGTGTACGCTTATTTTTCTGGCAAGTTGCGAAAGTTAATTCAACGCCAATTAGGGATGATCGAGGGTGGTTCTAATGTTCATGTAACAACAATAACAACAGCAGCTAATTTTCTCAAAAGCTTTGCGGCGCTACTTAGGTATACAACTTGTAGTCATGTCGAAGTGCGGCTGTTCGTTTAGGGGATGAAAACGAAAAGTCATCTCCTTCAATAGGTGATGTGGTGTATCACTGTATACGCATACCCACCCCCTGTTGCTAATTTCTAACATTCGAAAACATGAATTATGAATTGATATCAAGATTGATACTCTGTTTACTTACTGTTGCCGGATGGTGCGCGCCGGGATGGCATGCTGAGTAATTGTGTGTTATAAGAGGGCGCGGTTGCGGTTTGTTGCGATGATGATTTGATTTTCACATTCGAGCAAGGGGTCGGTGTAGGTAGGCATATAATTTTTCTATCTTAATTTCGTTATGGGCGATTTATCGCTTCCAAAGAGGAAAATTATTATGAGTTATGTGCGCGAGATATTCAAGAAGGGGGTGTGTTTGTGTTGTGAGTAACAGCCAGGCTATAAGGGGAGTATTAGTGCAGTGTAATTTCCTGGACATTTGTCAAGGTTATGATTTGTATATTGAATGGTATATTAATCGCTGTGTGGGTGGTAAATTATTTACATGGTCCGGTGATTAAGCGCGGTGTAATTGAGTTTAGATATTAATTGAACTTGAATCAGCTGAATGTCGGTTTTGATGACGAAGGCATTTTTTTTTAGATAATGATGATGCAAACTGTGGTTTCAATTGAAAGGCTGGGGTTCGCCCTCAAGGAAATTCAACATCTTGGGACTAAATACACTGAAAATTCGTTTTAATCTCCTTTTTCTAGAAAGGATTCGTAACGAGATTGTCAGATAACTGCCTTTACAATCTCTACATATAATAAAACTGTAGAATAAAAAATGCCTGACCGCGCATCACGCAGAAACTGCTGGACGGATTTTGATAAAACTTTACATAGTGATTGCTTATGTTCTGGGTCGGGACTTAGGATACTTTTTATCCCGAAATATCGCTGCCTTACATTGACAGTGGCATAACTCAAAAACTATGAAATTTGGTTTTGTTGCACAAAAAGACTACATTTCCTTCATTTCTTTTCGCTGTAAAATGGCACATTGCTATTTCCATCTTATTTACATTAAAAATATTTCAATAATACATAATTATTTATCATTTCCATATTTGCAATTAAATTAAATCAACAAATTAAAAGCTCTGTCATGTAAAGCTAGAGATTTTTGACTTATGCCACTGTCAATCCAAGGCAGCGATATAACGTATAATTATACAGACCTAGCTCAGTAATGGCTTATCGAATTGAAAAATAAAAAAATATGTGAATTTAGTAAATTTTCCCCTGAATCATTTAAAATATAAAAAAACATCCTTCTGCGTTGTCCTGAAGCTGAGCAATGTTTAAACCAGTCATTCACAACATCGCCCACAATGTTCCTTTAGTGGATACTACTGGCAGCGCCAGGTCATGCAGCAGTGAGTATCGCGTGTGGTATATATGCGCGCTCTAAAGTGATCATATGTTTGCACTTTATAAGGCAGTTGTCTTTTTTCAGCGCACAAATTCAGGTTGAATACATTTTAAGGTGTTTTTCATTGGGAGAAGTTTGGAAATGGGCTGGTGGGATTCGTGTGTCAAGTTTTTTGTAGCTAGGTAGGTAGGGTTAGGTAAATCTTTTTTGTGTAGACTTTTAAGTAGGCATTAAAATTATGTTTTTATTGTCCTTGTTTTTGCTTTATATTGCTTTCAAAAACGGCCAAGGGAATTAACATACATATTTATAAAAAACTATTCGATGTAGTTCGATGAAAATACGTTTTGTCTTAAAAGTAACAGACGGGTGAAACAAGACGAGCACGGGTCAGCTAGTATGCAATAAGCTTCGTCAGTCTACAAAGGGTGTAGTGATGAAAAAAGTTCAGTGACTTCGCTGAGACTCTGAGATGCAACGTTTTAAATATGTAAACCTAGCTGAGTGTCAGACGAATGCTCCTAAATGGATATCTAGGGTTTAACCATACTACTAGTGGTATAGTCAAAATTATGGCACGGAAAACGGGATAATATTTGGCAAATCCTTCAGCGTAAGTAGCGGACATCTTTAAGGGATTATGCAAACTGTGTTTCTGGCACAGCTGTAAGTAGTCATAACCTCGATATATCTCGATATAGAGCTCTTTAGTATAGAGCACGTACGTTACGCTGATAGTCTATGCGTCGGGCATGCTGTCTTCCATCTAGACTCGGTTGATAACTTGGTGGGGTCTAAGCGATAACTGGTTGTAGTCTTGTTGTTCCTTAAATTCTTAATACCTAAAGCCAACCTTTTTTATAGTGGGAAGAGAAAAAGAGAAACTAGTTCTTCACTGACTGGACGTGGGTTCCTTCTTTTCCATTCAGTCTCTCTAATTGATACCCATTCGACCGCTAAAATACGTCAACTGCCTTGGAGCTCCTATGAATAGGTTTCTTTCGATCTGGAAGAGTCTCCACTCTGGTCTCAAAGGCGGCATGGCTTTCCTATAAAATCCTGATTTTTGAGCTGGGAAACTATATGGGTCATCGTTTTTCTGCATCTGTATCTTCTTCTGACTCGAAACTCTTTCCTCGCCGCCCGGGCTTCATGCTGCAGTGGCCTTACAGCTGATTGCTATTCTGGTCTACTTTTAATGGTAGGATGTCCATCATCATATTAGGGGATGGTTGGTTGGTTGGTTCGGCTGGTAGAACGCAGCGGTTTTAGCTACCACTTTGATGATACAGGGATCACTATTTTTAAAGCTTGGCATTAATTTTTCCCTTTCCTAAAAAAAATTGGGACAATTGGCGCTTTTTCCAACAATCTGGGATTACTGCTAAGGTACGTCAAGCTTCTTTTTTTCTGAAGGCGGTTTGCGGCTGTTTTTTTGAAGACAACGTGAACTTAAATTATTGACAAAAAGGCCATAGGACCCAACTAGTTTGAATTATCGAATGGGTAGAGAGTAGCTTTAGATCATGAGGAGTACCTAAAGATCTTCATATGTCCGCAGCTGGTTTAGTTATCCCGACCACGTATGCGGTTTCAACAAGGCTGTCTTGATGGCTCATGACTCCTTTTCCAAAAAATTCACCATGGACCATGCTTAATATAACCTTAACAAATGTAGGCATTGGTTATACACTCGTCGGTTAAAGTATTTTGACAGAAATGCCAGTTGCTCTTAAGGGCGCATAACTTCTATAAGCTCTCATTTACACTTCTCAGCTTTCACAGAGTGATTGCATATGATGTGGCCTGTGACAGCGTGTGTAATTGAAATCAATTAAGTCCTATCGCTGGACAGGTCAGTTTGGCGAAAAATATTCTAATCGTTTGAGTTCAAAGTTATTTTGATAGACATAAATTGTGTACAGGTCAATTTTTATTGAAATATGTGAAAAATGACAGGAGTTAAATCTGGAAGATCGAGCAGATTTTGTCGCAAATTGCTGTGAAAAAATTAAGTGAATAATTTAATTTATCGAAGTAAATCATAAATATCCAAATCAATAAGCACAAAATAATAAACTCAGTAAAAATAAAACTGGTAAAAATGAAAAAGTTGTACCAAGGAAGATAGATTTATATTGAGGGACTTTGTTATAAATGCAGGTTTAACTGCCAAAAATTGCAAGATTGAAATGAAAAAAAAATGCTGTAAACCCTATTAGAGAGAAGACAATTTGGAAGCTTCTAGCTGAATTTGATTTAAGTAGACATTCTATAAGAAAAGGAACGTATACAACTCACGAAAACAAAATCAGGTGGCTACAATTCGTATAAAGAGTATAAAAATAAATCAAGAAGCTTCTGGACGGGGACGGACGAGAATTCATTTGACTTTCATGGATCACCGAAAAAAAGATTTGTTTGAATGACGAAAACAGCTTGTCAGAAACGCATCCGTCGTTCAGACCAGTAAGCATGATGGCGGGCGGTTACCTTCAAGGGTCGTATGACGTCCAACGGCCTTGTAGATTTGGTTCCAATCGATAAAACAATTAACCAGCACAAATGCTTTAAACAATAATGCATTCCCATCTGGCGATATACTACTCCTACTGTCATTTATTTTCCAACAAGATAACACTCCTTGCCAGTAAAGCCAAAAGATGGTGCAACTTTTGCGGCACATTGAACCAGAAGCACACAACTGGACACTCCAGATGTATGAGTTTATATTAAAAAAAAAAGAACTGATTTTTCTGACTTGGAGCAGAGAGGAGTCCATTTTTGGAATAATAAAGCTCAGGGATGACGTTCCCGCAAAAATGCTTAAAAACTCATAAAATCGGTAACAAGACGATTACATAAACTTGTTGAGGCTAAAGCGAATATATAGGTCCAATTATTAGTTTGATTTTGTTCCTTATTAAATTTAAAGTTATATTAATTTTCAAGTAAAACTTATTTGTCAAAATAATTATGCCACATTAAAAAGCTAGTTTTATTCATTTTAATGAATTTAAATAAATGTATTTAAAAATAAAAAATTCAGTACGTTCATATAAACGTTCATAACGTTTTTATAAATTTAACAGACCAAGCATTTATTTTTTATTAGAATTAAAAAAAAAACTTTTGATCTTTTTAAAATAAAGGGTTTTCCAATAAGAGGTGTTATTTTGATATTCAAAGAAAAATGCCATATTTTGAGATAAATGATCGGATATTTATTTCATAATAAAGAGGAAGAATGAAAAACAACATCAGCCAAATGGCCACCACGACCACGCTTACAGGCCCATATCCTTTTCATGAAATTTTCCATAACAAAATCGCAAAATGCCTGCCTCATTTCCTCGATAGACTCTCGAATTCCATCTTTAAGGTCTTGTATCGACGCTGGGCTGTTGGCGTAGAACTTATCTTTCACGTGGCCCCAAAGGAAGAAGTCGCAAGGTGTTAAATCACAAGATCTCGGTGGCCAATTGTGATCACCTCTTCGAGAGATAACACGGTCCGGAAACTTTTCGCGTAAAAGATCAATGGTTTCGTTGCTTGAGTGGCATGTAGCGCCGTCTTGTTGAAAGTAAACGTTGTCCAGATCAATACCATCCAACTCCGGCCATAAAAAATCATTAATCACGTTTGTGGAAAAAAGTGTTTAAAGGTAGATGGAATATAACTGCGAAACCATTCCCACCCATAAAGAACTGCGTTATTTGAACCTAAAACCGATTTAATACTTGCCCATCACTTTATGTCCCCTCACTTAACAAAAACTGTCCATTGACCCCACTCCTCTGCTTGTGTCATCTACTTAAAAGTACTCAAGTCGAAATTTGGAATAGATCCTTCAACTGCAAACGCAGAATTTCCACATCCAATTCAATCGGCTTCCGATTTAAGTAAGAAGGAACAGCTCCAGTCTGCGGGCAAAGATTTATTGCCCTCCCATAGAAGCCGACCACACAATCAGTGACACATTATTTGGCACTTGGAAGTCATTGCGGCGTTAAAAGAGTTATCATCTGTCTCACCTCGAGTGCGCTCACTGGTGTGTCTGTCTGCTGACGGTGATCCCCCAGTGGATCACCGCCGTCAACCGCCGAAAAAAAAATAAACGACTCCACATCCAGGCAATCGTAGATTCTAAATGCGACATCGCCAGATGAGGAAGAGCCGCAACCAAACAAACGCTAGATGCTGGGCTAAGGGAACACACCTTATACGTTTGTGTTGGTACAGTGGTACAGTGGTACAGTGACTAATGCGGTGTTTTCATCGTTTTTCCTTTTGTGGTCATTCACGGGTGATGCTGCTACTACCTTCGGGATGGTGGTTGTTGTTTGATTTGTTGTCAATGGGGTTCGAAACCGAGCCACTCTCCAACTGGAGTGGCTTTGCGGTTGGTTTCGAGTCTTTTTTTCTCTCGAATTCGATTCTCAAGAGTCAACAGCTTCCGCAGTTGCTGTATATACCTACCACCTAAACGAAATGAGATATGTACAAAATGGTGCCCCCCTAAACACACGACAAACGAAGTTGGAACTGCATATGGAAATGGAAAGGTTCGCCTCAGAAACTCATTCGTTTAATTTGGTTTTCGGGGTTTTTGTCGGTGGTGGAGCGTCGTCGGCGGTGCCGGTGACGGTGGCACTGTTTCTGATTCTGATTCCTAGGGTCAGAGGCAAACCGATAAGCGATGTGATGTTGTCGTCGTCGTCGTCGAAGTCATTGTCGTCGTGGATAGAATGTGTGCTGCCATCGGAGGATAGGTTAAATGGGTGCGGTATGTGGATAAATGAGCCTGAGTCAAGTGTGTGCGCGCAGCCAGACCGAGATACGGTGGCGAGTGTAGCAATGAATTATTGGTCCGCATTAATTATTTATTTTCTTTCTTTCAAGTTGATTAAGGTTCCGATAAATCACACAGTAGTCACCGGATGGGCCATAGACAACAACCAGTAGCCCGATTCGTCACGCTTTCTCCTATACGCTGTACCCTATACCCGAAGAAAGGTCACTTTTCGGGAATATTTTACCAACAATCTTCAACTGTAAATCATCATCCCTTAGATAATAAATCCGATTGTCAAAGTCAAACAAATTAACCTCTTGTGGACTCCCGCACCCCACATCAGTTGGCAGTATCAAAATCACCGAAAGATAAACTGTCATCTAATTCGCATAATTTTTATGTCATCTCAACACAACTTAATCTGTGAGTGTATACAACTCAGTCACCCTTCGGGTGATTTGACGCTGCCAACCCAGCACCATCACCCACCCTCAGTGAAGCGGAAACAGGTCGTTTGCCAAAGTATTTTGAACCCTCCCGCCGCCACCGTTGGATGCTGTAAAATTGTAATGTGATAGAAATACATGTGTTGTAGCATCTTTTATCATTTTCCGCCAACCCTGTGATCAGTTTTTCACCCCCTTGGGTGTTTCGGTGGAAAATGAAAGCAATTTGTTAGACCTTTGTCATACACATTTCACCCTGCGCGCACCCGGGCGGTTTTCATAACTTTTTCGATTAACTTTATGTTCGGGCATTTGGCAAATAGACTTAATAACTCTGAAGGGATGCCAACCAACCCTTTCGGATGTGCAGGGCTAAATTGCCGAGTGAATTATGAATTGTGGACTGTTCACGAACACTTTTACGGTAGTGGTAAATAATAAAAGTGTTGGAGAGATAATTGAGTGGCGCGTATTGTGGTCCGTGTAGTTATGGCGAATAATTTATCGATGTATATAGCGATTTGGATTGATAACAAAGTCATCGTTGTGCGACACGGAAAAACGAGGTCTGATGCGTACCGCCGGGTTCGTAAAGCAAATGGGTTTACGATAATGTTCCCTAAAAAATAGGAGGGGCTTTCAAAATAGCTCACGGTTTTCCAAGTTTGGTTATAAGAGCAAAAAGTGACCACCCAGATCCCTGATGCATTCGAACTTACAAAAATTCCGGAACTTCTACAGAAGAAGACTTTATACAGAGGAGCATTGGTAACCAATTTAACCTTCCAAACTGCCAAATAGGGTATTAAGTAGCTGAAATCGCTCAATTAATATTGGGAAATACCCAAGCTATATGCAAGCAGAGCTCCAACCTCGAAGTCATTCAAGAATGCGTCTTGAAGATGCATGCAAGGACAGTCGAGCAGTCGTTTAGTACCCTTAGATCGGTTTTTAGGTCAGTTTCGACTGGTTATAGGGCGACTAAAGGGAGATTTTGTGGACTTTATATGGCAATATTTAACACAGTCCTTTTTACAAGGTGGGCCAAAAGAAGTCATGGCCCACGATGTTATTTGGCTCTCATTTTTTTTTTCTAAATGAAAAACTTCGATTCTGTTTTTTGATTATGTTTATGTGAAACTTTAGAATTTTATTGGTCAAGTCGAGAAGATGATATCGGCCAAATGGGCGCCGTCACAATTGATTGCCCCATACGGGCTCGTTTTATGGCATTTTTCACTTCGGCGAGAACTTCGGGCGACAGATTCTCGCACTCGTGTCGGATGTTGTCCTTGAGGGCTTCTAGGACCTCGGGCTTCTTCACGTAAACACGGGACTTCAAAAAATCTAGAACGATTAAATCGGGCGATCTTGCGGGCCAGTGCAAATCACCGAAACGAGAGAAGAGGCGACCCGGGAACACCGCCTTCAGAATATCGTTTGTGGCTCGCGCAGTGTGTGCATAGCTCCGTCCTGTTGGAACCACATGTCCTCCAGTCCTAATTCGTCCAATTGCGGCAGAAAAACGCGGTTAACATAGCCCTATAGCGCGCACCGTCCACTGCTGTCGTTTGACCAGCGGCGTTCTTGAAAAAAAAATTGCACAACGACTCCGCCAGCGTGAACAGTGCACCATTTAGTAACTTTGAGCGGGTGTAATGGCTCCTCGTGCATTACTCGTGGATTTTCGGTGCCTCAGAAGCGATAGTATTGCTTGTTCAGGTACCCGCTGAGGTGGAAATGAGCCTCATCGCTCATTATGATTTTGGTCGAAAAATCGTCCACTTCGCCCTCGAGATTGAGGATGGCTTGGGCGTAGGTTACACGCGTTTGGCGGTCGACAGGCAGCAGCTGATGCACGGACTGGACTTTGTACGGGAACATGCGCAAGTCTTTAACCAAAATTCGCCTAAGGGACGACCGGCTGACGGCTAATTGCGAGGAACGGCGTCTGGTCGATGTTTCCGGCGACAGCTCAACGGCGCTCCGGGGCCTCCCACTCTTGGCAACGTCTCATGTGGTCCCATACTCTTCAAGGTTGGTGCCAAAACAGCGCAGGTTTTGCGCAGTCGGTGTCGGACCGACCCAATTTTTACCCAAAAAAATAGTGCACTTAGTGTTAGTCGATTTTAAGGGGACTTGAGTGCATTTTTGGTGCGACTTTTGACTGAAATAAGTAAAAACTTTTCGCACCCGTATTCATCACTTACTTCAATATTGAAATCACAGTCTGGGGTGGACTTATGTGTCCAATAACTCTCCCCAGCCACCCCGTGTATCAAAGCACTTCCTTTTTTAGGTAGCTCTACAGCTCTGGCTGAATAAAGGCCTCAACTAATAAGGCTTATCCAGCCCGGCATTCAGCCTACTGCTTCCAGTTCCGCACTTTGAGTCGGTTGGGGTCTCCTTTTATAACTTTTGGGCACAACGTAAGGCGTTTTACTGCTTTGTCCTAAATAGTTTGAGTCCGCTGCCATTTTAGACAATTGTTGCACAATTTTCTTTTTAACTAGGTCGATGTCGCTTTATATGTAGCCTGTAAAGTTCGTCGTTGAATCACTTTTCTTAAAGGTCGTCAGTTTTACCGAACATTTTACAAAGAAGGTTTCTTTCAAAGCGACCAAGGATATAGTCATCCGCTTAAGACATAGAGTTAAAGCTTCAGCGCCATAAGGCAGATCTGGAGTGATCAAAGTGTTCAACAGAACCTCCAGATTTGCTCGGGATATTGACATCTCAGCCCTCAAGAAGAAGCGAATGCGAAAAGTTATTCTTTAATTTCATTGACAGAGGGCGCTACCGCCTATAGATAATGTGCACGACTGGGTCGCACGCTACTTGCTACTTCAGATCAAAATCATTATGTAGGACGTAGAATTCAGGGGTCGAACTACCACATTACTAAATTTTGTGGATTTTACATGCAAAAAAATAACAAATTCAGTCACGTAGTACTCGATCACGGATGCGGTAGTTCCACCTCAGTTTGGAGCTGACGTTGAAATTGTGAAATCGGCTAGAGAAAGTTGTATACGACGTAGGTACAAAAAATACCACAGATTTGATTAGCAACAAATCTTAGTAAATAACTTCCATCGGGTGTTCAAATTGGTAACGAGGAATCATTTTTTGAACTCCACCTAATACCTATACGGTCGGACAAGGAAATTTCCGCAAAAATATGGTGTCAACCACTGACACCCAATTTTCAAATCAACTAAACAAAGAGAAACCACCCCCCACAGTGAGATCTCATTCCCCCCAGTACCTATTTACAATTGCAAATATTTTTATTTTTCCCCAGGCCGCAGTCCTGAGAACCTGACCAACCGACCTGTCCATTCTCGCGTTTCCTTCAACACATTATACCCACCCATACACACAGACACAATTGGAAGCACCCCCGCCAGCGAAAAGGGGAAAAGCGAATGTATATCTTTTGTCCCCATCAACAAGATGGCAACTTGCTTGCTCTCATAATAACCGAACACGTTAACAGAAAAGAGGATTCAACACACAAAAATAAAGGAAACGAAAATATATATATATATTTTGAAAAGCGGAAAATTCGCGCCAACATCCCCCCCTCTGGTGGTGCTCAAAGACCCACATAACCATGGTCACCAGGGCGTGTAATAGAGTGCTACAAGACCCTTTTTGCCATTTTTATTTGCGCATTAGCACAGGGGTGGAAAGTTCGCCCGCATACACACAAGTATAGTATCTCTTCGCATACAGAAACAAATTACAGATGGAAACGCCGCTGGAGCAACAGTGGAGCAGGATCGCAACGCTGAAGACGCACATAAACCATTTTATGTCAGCCAGTGCGGTTGGCGCGGAAAGAGGGTGCGAAAGCAGGAACGCAAAAAAAGAATGAAAATCACGAAAACTCAGCAATTTTTCAGCAGCAAGGATGGTGGGCGAAAGCTGCCATTTTACGATGGGTTTTTATCGTGGGTGAAAATGTGTGTAAAAATATATATACCACCCACCGTGGCCTGGACCCGATTGCGCGCGGGGAGGGCAATTTTAAACATCTTTCCATGGTTCACCCACTCCGCTCTGGAGCGAGAAAAAATAAATAGATAAAGGTGGTAAGGACACAAACGTTTGCTCTTTGTATACATGGAGTGGCGGTTGGGTTGGGGGCCAAAGAGAAACGGATATCTTTCTTCAATTTTGTGGGTTTGCCCTGTGCCACTTGTGAATTTGAAAAAGAAAACAGCAAATGGCTTGGAGGAGGAAAAAAGTGTATGCTACCTCCACCTACCGCAGGTTGACGGGGGTTGGTTGTTGTTATCCCAAGGGAATGAAGCGATTCGATTTTTTTTCCAGCCGCTGCCTCTGCCTTTTGTTTGTTTTCATCGTCATTATTTAAATTTTTGTTTTTTCCGCACCGACAGGACACGGCCAGGCCATATGTTGCACGCCCTTGTTTGATTGATTTAACGGCAACGATTTAAGGATTACGACGAGCACTACACCGCTGCGCTCGGGGAAGTATCAAATGAGTCAATTTCATAACAAGTCCGGCGAAGGGAGGCGTTTGGTGTATCAATATGTAAATTTTGCATAATTTGAGGTTTGAGCATTTGTTTGGAATTACGAGGCCTCTTTTTTTGTTGGAAAAGGATCAGCGAACGTTGGGTGGTAAATTTATGGCGCGCTTCGATTTGGATTTCTTTATTTGCATAGATACTGTAAACAATGACAGCGAAAAAAGACCAAAGACAGAAAACAGAAGCAGATGACAGAAGACAGAAGACAGAAGACAGAAGACAGAAGACAGAAGACAGAAGACAGAAGACAGAAGACAGAAGACAGAAGACAGAAGACAGAAGACAGAAGACAGAAGGGAGGAGACAGAAGACAGAAGACAGACGACAGAAGACAGAAGACAGAAGACAGAAGACAGAAGACAGAAGACAGAAGGGAGGAGACAGAAGACAGAAGACAGAAGACAGAAGACAGAAGACAGAAGACAGAAGACAGGAGACAGAAGACAGAAGACAGAAGACAGAAGACAGAAGACAGAAGACAGAAGACAGAAGGGAGGAGACAGAAGACAGAAGACAGACGACAGAAGACAGAAGACAGAAGACAGAAGACAGAAGACAGAAGGGAGGAGACAGAAGACAAAAGACAGAAGACAGAAGACAGAAGACAGGAGACAGAAGACAGAAGACAGAAGACAGAAGACAGAAGACAGAAGACAGAAGACAGAAGACAAAAGACAAAAGACAAAAGACAAAAGACAAATTACAGAAGATGAAGAACGCGATTCAAAGTTTTATGCATAAAAATGCTTTTCTTCAAATAGGTCCAATTTTACTGTCAGAAATAACACCCGACTAACCGACCACAGTAGGACATACTAACAATTCGACTTTCACTAACATAAAGTGATCAAAGGATACTTGCATAGTTGCCATCTTAATGGCAACTCATTAAGCTATAAGATCATCGTTCGCCTAACGATTCGAATTCATGTAACGAAACCTTTTAATTTCAATTAAACTAATGCACCCGTGGCCAGGTTAGGAGTGAGGTGCCATAAGCATAACGTGACCATTGCCACTCTTAACAGCAATCTTCCACAAAGTGCTACATTAACTATCCAATATAGGCGCATACTGTCGAACCAACTTGATGATGATGATGATGAGCCACACTACAAATAGCATGATGCTGATGACCCGGCCCGGCCGGACAACCATACCTACCTTTTACTGATGCTCCCTTATTTTGCCAATATAATTAGAAGCACTAAAAACAAACACTTTATAGGTGAAAGACGCGTAACCAAGAACATGAACAACACACAAAAAGAACTGTAGAAAACGACTTGTCCTGTGCTGACTGTGCTGCCATAGACCCAATTAAATAACACTGTCATTCGATGGGATGCCACGGTAACAAGCGAACAATGACACACGCAGCCAGTAGTAGTACCATAGCAAGCCACAATCGGGGACTGGCGGGACTGGCATGGCATGGCAAACAGCCACACAGTTTGACATACAGAAACAAAGATCTAATTATCCTAATGGGCCCTTTCATTTAGTGGTCCGACAAATTGCTTCAAATTGGATTCGACCGACACCAGGATCATTTGGCGTTTCACAATTATTTTCGTATACGCATAGCGGTTTATGGCTGGTGCGACGTCATAGTCGCCTCCTGTCTTTCTGTCAGTTGGTTTGTGTTTTTTCTTTTTAATTCTAATGCAAGGACATCAAGAGGGTAAACATGAAAAGAAAACCGTAAAACGGGAGAGAAATAATAGAAATTATCCTTGGAGCACTTAAATGAAACGAACACCTTTCTCACATTAGAGAGAGGTATATATAGCATGCAATCGCAGAAACCGCAAACATGAAACTGTTTCCAAAAAGGTGGCTTCTTGTTTCTCTTGGTGTGGTAATCTTTGAAATGAGGCGGGCAAGGACTATTACCACGATTAGGAGTTTCACTTGAGTGTAGGAGTGGACAAAAATGTCTGTTTGTTTGGAGAATGGTGTTTTTAACCTTTTTAAAAGAGTGGCAGTAGGTTTTCTAATCACTAGACGACTGAGAAAGGGGTCTGACTTCTGTTAGAGAGGCTAAAAACTTTAACGATTAACTTTTCAAAACATTTGGACCGACTTGTGGGCTTGAAAAACGACCCAAAGTTTCAAAGTTCTTGTGAATGACTCGTTTTTGAAAGGAGGTAAATGAGGTTCTAAGAAAATTGAGTTTTAAATTGAAGATCCTTTTGACTTATTTCAATCAAATCAGGGAACCAAAGCTTCGATTTAAAGTATTAAACAGTTGAAAAGGTATGTTTTCTCAGCCCAACTGTACAAATTTTAACCGGGTGTCTATAACATTATCATTATATTAATACGTAAACAGCAAAAGATTCCGTACACTTTTTAAGTATTTATCACGAAATGAGGAGAATGAAACTTATATCATTCGAAAGCTACTGAGCCATAGATGTGCAAAAACAAAAAATCGTAGGTATATGTCGCCATTAAGACTGGTAAAATGAAGTTAAGAATTTCCCATACAAAATGCTACGCAGTTCATCGAAAGCTCATGAACTTAGAAACTTGCTGACTTATAATACCTATGGTGGAAGCATATTTTGAAACGACGTAACCTGTCCACAAAAAGAGTCTCAATATAGGCTCACACATAAGTCTGTTGTTTTTGTGTTCCCTTGCGGTTTGAGAAAAATAATTTAGCTCAAACCTCAACAAATATGAACTATATCCAGTGCCGTCTCCAGCCAAACTAGCGCCCTGTGCATGATTTACAGTAAGCGCATTTTTTCAACAAGCTTCAACAAACCTTCGCCTTTTTCTAAATTCTGGCCATATGTTTTTTTTTGTCCATATTGGAAGAAAGAAAAGAAAGACACAATTTAGAAAATAAATAGACACTTGCATATCTAATAGTGACAGTGAGAAATGACACAAGTCAAATCAAAGCTACAGACACTTTTTTTGCAGAACCGCCTGCGCAATAACGATTTCACGCGTTCATACCTCGCAGGTCGCAGCCAAAACGTTTAAAGTCCTGGTTCAAACACAAACGATGCCGTAGGAAGATTTTTTTTGTGCGACTTTTCTTATATGAAAATTTTGCGAGGTGAAATCTGCAAGAGCTAAAACTTTTTTTCTAAAATATAACAGGATGTGAAGGAAATATGCCTCCACGAACTGGGTGGGAAATTTTGAGACTAGGTAGGTAAGAAATAAACTTGAAAAAGTCTAGTGGGATTTTTTGCAATATTTTGAGTTGAATTCTTCTTGAAGTTGCAAATGATGTGAGTTAATGAGCAAGAAAAAATTTATCACAGCCGTGATGGGTTTATTGAACAAGCATTTTGTTTGATAAACAAATTAAATTAATTTTTCTATCCTAGCTATGCGCCCCGCAGATCTTGGCGCCCTGTGCATTTGCACAAATGTTTGGTCCGGCCCTGACTATATCCAGGCAAAAAATGGGCTCATGTTTGGTTTAATAATGTGCCAAAATAAACATGAAAAATTATTAACGTCGGTAGTTCTCAGTGCCATCAGTGCAACTATGTACGATCTCTCCAAAGGTGTTGATAGTTTTTTTCAATAGAGCCTAACTATTATTTGTCTTACTTCAAAACTTACAAATATTCAGCATAGTTCACAGTTTCATCAGGCATGGTATGAAGCTTTAAGAAGCCAGAGGAAACTCTTACGAAAGTCCGAGTTCAGTTTGTTAACCGGAGAATGGTGGAATGTTTGTGGCAAAATTTGGGCCAACCCATAGGAGCATAGGAAAGGTTTGACAGCCCGAGGCTTCTCGTCTTTACCTCGTTTCAACAAAAAATTGGCCTGATTAAAACCGACTTTTTAAAGGAAGTGGTGTCAGATGGGGATATACAATCTCTGACTTGATACCAGTCTATGATATTACAACGCGAGACTTCTTTCTCCACCTTCAGAATTATTCTCTTTGCCAAATTCGTGAAGCATTTTCACATTTGGGAACCATCATCGAGCTCCGTGAAAGTGTTAGCAAACTTATTTCCATCCACATGGATTCCAACTAGAACAACACAGCTCATGATTCTCAAGATCAGAAGGCAAATCGACTACCTTTTTAGATAGGAACCCTGCCAGAACTGCTCGTCGATTAGCAACTTTCCTTTTTAAAGACTTAAACCAAGAAAATCGGATACCAAGACAAGACAAGGCAGAAGAGAGCCAAAGTGATCCCAACTTGATGTGTCACAATTTCTTATACCATTGCGACTGGGAAACACTTTATTCCCTCAAACAAAGATGTTCGACTTTCAAGTGCAAGCCAACTGGAGTCGTGTAGGCCCAAAATATTAGTATGCGATCACAAGTAAGTAAACCAATTAACCTTTGTTGTTGGTTGCGTGTTAGGCGCATCAGAATCCATTAAATGGTTGCTACCTCTCGATCCGTTCACACAATCTTCCGAAAAGTATATGCTCCTGCTGATTTGTTCAAAGGACCTCATCATCGAACGGGTTAAACTCTCACGCACATGTCAGCCGCACTGTGATGTTAAACTCGAACGTCTATTATAAAAATGTGTCGATTCGGCTTCGCAAGCGTTTATATGACATTTCCAAATACCAGCCAGCTTGACCGCAGGTGAAATGGAGTGAATCGATGAAATTAGGATAATTATACGGGTATGGATCGACAGCCGATTTTCGGTTCGTGTCGAAATGTTTGACGCCAAATGTTGTTTGAAATGAGTGTCCGTCAGCGTGTGATTTTCATCAAGTGCAACATTGTGACACTCCGATAGAAACGGACTCAAATTGGCCACGGTTGATCGTTAAAAAATGCCAGAAGAGGGAAACATCTTCGTGTGGGTTTTATGTGTGTTTGGACGAAAGAGTTAAACATTTTGTCAACCCCACAAATTAATCACACAATCTGTTCAATTAATAAGCCAAACAGAATATAATCCCACATCGCTCATCCCTCGGCTCGTAAATGTATACCTACCTACGCACAGTAAACCCTTGACGCGCACCACCCTTGGGCGCGTTAAAAAATTAACATAAAATCAAGAAGCATCCAATAAAAGCCACACACCACAAACTATATGTGTCGTCGTTAATTTTCCTGCTAATCTACCGCAACAAATATGATTTCTGTCATAAACTCAATATGGCTGTCTGTGTATCTGTATAGTGTATCGGTGTTGTGACAGTTGCGAGATGATTGAGCGAGTTAAGGAATATATTTCGAGAAATTTTATCGCCGCCGATTATAATCCCCATACATATAGTGATGGGTGATGCTGGATGTTATGGCACTTTGTGTCTTTCTTTGCTGTGTGTGTGTGTGTGATATCCCTCTAATCACTATCAAAATACGAGGACTTAAATTAAGTCGACAAACAAGGGGTAAACCGAGGAGTGGAGACACACGTGAGTGAGTTCGAATGACTGTGGCGGGTATAGTTACCGATTTGTTACACACGTTGAGTAAATCCTTTGACCATAACAAAAGCGATGTGGAAACGCTGAGTCGCTGAGCAATCGCGGACAAAGTTGCAATAAAGAGGCGAGTATATGCCAGAATTGAAATTTGCCGCTCGGAATTATTGATTGCACATAATTGCGTTAGTGAAGCGCGTTGCTTTTGCCTACAAAACAGTTCGCAGGGGGACACTGACGTTTGAAAGTTTGCCGACAGATTAAAAGATATTCAGCCCTAACGAGGTATCCGTCGGAACGGAAAATTCTCCGCAACGTATATTCTGTCGGAAACTCAAATCCAAATCGTAAACAAATTCCGCAACCAATTTCCGTCGGGGGATATCGGAACACATATACAAAATGTTGGAGAAATATTCCGAATAGATGTTCCGAAGAATACCTCTAAGCAAAAATCCTCCGAATCGTATAAAATCGGAGAAAACAGGGCGAAGATTTGAATTTGATCTTGTTTGGTGCAAAATGTAGACTGACCTTCTTTTAATTTGAGAAAACCAGTCAATTTTGCTTATGACATTTGTGTTCAGTGTACTATGGCAAATCATGTTGGACCAAGTTGCACCTCTTAAAATGAGGCAACGCATTTCCAAAATCAAAGCTAGTTTGAACGTCTCAAATTTGAACAATGTTGTTTATATTTTTGAAGCTTCCTTTTCGCTTTATAAATGTCAATTCAGATTACATGAATTAGGTACTTAAAATAATAATGTAGCTGAAGCCTTCAAAAGCCTTTTTAACCTCAAATCAAGTGTATTCAGCTTGAGCCGATACCTAGCTGCACAAAGTTTTGGAACGTTAGCCAACTTCTTTGAATTTTTGACCGAGGACTGCGGTATATATCAGATCAGCGCCGTCAAAGTAAATTAACGTACAGGGGTACAAAGATACTTCTACGGGTTAGAACAGGAGTCAAATATTTCTATCATACAACTTGATAAAATAAGGTGTGTGCCAAATAACACAGGCCACCTTAAATGCGATATCCGTCTTCCTATAATATACAGCTTCATTATCTTATCTAAGTTGATCGTCAAATTGACTCTTCAGTGCTCCAGAAAATTGCTGGTAGAGGGCGCTTTCTGTACACATTTGTATTCAAATACTGGGGTGGTATTCTGTAACGCGATTTGCGATAGTTGATAGTTACAATAATTTCTTTTGCCTACCTACGTAAGCTACGTCGCATACAAAGCCTTCACATTGAATGGGACATCCACTGATTTTCTTAATGCAATTTGATTCTTTGTAAGCTTCTTTTTTACGCTGTACTTTCGAAGTGACCAAACCTATTTCAATTCAAAAATGAAATTTTATACATAGAAGCTTTAAAATGTGTACTCACTCGTTTCCATTCCGCAACGCTCTTTGATGGTGGACAAGTTTTTTCCACTGGTATTTTTGGCTGGCATTCCCAAGACTCGAAATTGGACTTAATTCGCTGCTGGTTTTTATTACCTTGGCCCCATTGAAAATTTACAATTTATTTTAAAACGCAGCTAATAACAAAGCAATGTTCAGAAAAGGCGATGTTATGCCAACTTTTGATAGTTATTTTGCGATCAACTTACATAGTAGAAGAACGATTTGACTATCGCTTGTGACTATCAACTATCGCCCTAGGGTTTTCCACCCCTGATCTATAAACAAATTTCTTCAAAACATAACCCATTCGAGCCTCAAAGTGAATAAGCTACCCCATAGTAATACACCAGTCTTCCAATCCAAATCCAATCCAATCCATCTCTACATATAATAAAACTTCAGAATAAAAAATGCCTGACCGCGTATCACGCAGAAACTACTAGATGGATTTTGATTAAACTTGGCATAGTGATAGCTTATGTTTTAGGTCGTGACTTAGGATACCTTTTATTCTGGAATGTAACGTGGTTCTTACAAAATAGTCAAGAAACCGGATATATGTATGTAAGGAAATTTTTTTTATACAGACCTAACTCAGTAATGGCTTATCGGATTAAAAAATTAAAAAAGGTGAATTTAGTAGGTTTTCTCCTGAATCAATTGAGATATAAAACATCCCCCTGCGTTGTCCTGAAGCTGAGCAATTTTCAAAATAAATTATTCAAAACATCGCTTACAATTTTCTAACGTGATCATAATGTTTTCCATTTCAATGGACAGTCGTCTCTTTTCAGCGCACACATTCAGGGTGAACACATTTTCAGGTGTTGTTCATTGGGAAATGTTTGGAAATGGGCTGGTGGGATTCGTGTGTCAATTTGTTTCATTTATGTTGCTTCCTTTTCGTCAACATCTGAGGTGGGTAAGAGGGAACTTTGCGTAAATATTTGTTATGTAGACTTTTAAGTAGGAGTTAAAATTACGTTTTTATTGTCTTTGTTTTTGCTTTATAGGTATTGCTTTCAGAAAGGTCCAAGGGAGGGAACATATTTATAAAAAAACTGCTCGATGTAGTTCGATGAAAATTTTGTTTGTCTTAAAAATGACGCGGGTGAAGCAAGTAATATCAGCTAGTTAGAAGATATAAGGAATAAAATTTTTCTTAAGGAATCCATTATTGTTGGTCGCCAAATACGTCATCACAGGTTATCATAACCAAACTTCATTTGAAAGCTTCAATAAAATGTTTTAGAAACCAAAACGCATCTCTCAGTCTACCCACCCAAGTGCAGTCAGTCTTTTGCGCGCGAGTGTATCGCACCGCTTCAAGAGCTCTACGTATATATTCCGTCCATATTCCGTGTTGCACTTCGATCAAATCCACGCCGCGACGCCAAATACCTTTGCACGTTTTTCTTTCATCGCATCGGTGCGCCGCCCTGTAATTAAGTCACTTGCCACCGACACCTTATATTTCGCCCATAAAAATAAAGCGGTTTATAGCTCTGTGCTGTGTGACCCTATTCCTCTGGCTTGGCTGTTCCGCGCATTCCCATCCAATAATATGGTGCGCTGTGCGAATTTCCATCGGTCGGCGCGTTAATTAACTTCGTCCCAACGCTATACAACATGCGGATGTATGCGTGGCTCCTTGCCGCACCGCAGCACATCAATAAAGAGCGACCCGAGCGCAAAGGCAATATGGAGGCAAAAGACGAAGAAATACCAAAATGAAATCAAAAACGCCTGCCAACGCCTCGTCGTGCATAGAAAATCAGAAATCAGGAGCAATCGAGACTCCTCAGTAGCCCCAGCCTCCACAGTCTGATGTTCCTCGCTCTGTGTGCCGAGTGACTGACTGGTGATGGGTATATCTCTATCTATACTCGGTTAAGTACGCATGCTGTTCTATATAGCAATGCCGCCCCAAAGTTAATGGCTCCCAAGTCTTTCATTAAAACTTTCGGCAAATTATCGGGTAACATATGCTCGAAGGCATCCTGAAAATTAAACATTTCGACTTGAATTCCAGATCAGCAGCGCGGCGACAAACCACCCTGACGTGGTGATGGCGCAGCTATTTCGTTCACTCTCGGTCCCCCCCCCTGGGGGCATAGGCTCCATTGTCTCTGCTGTACCAGTATTCGTCTCACGTAAACTCTTTTATGTATCTGTCCGCCCGTCGCAACCCCTGCAAGGACAAGGATATCGCAAATTCACCCCTTTTCGGTCGTTTCAGTCTCAGTGCGGTTCCAAACGGCATACTCTCCCAGTGTACGCCGAGAGTCTCAGGGGAAATTTTGCGAGATTGCGCCCTCGACGGTTGCTCCGTTTTCTTGAGTACCATTCCCTCCCCCCGCCATAACATCAGAGAAGGACAACCAAAGTTCAGCTTGGTCACGCTGCTGTTGTGTGCATATACCTACAACAGATACCCTGCCCTACTCCGCGGCCCTCGCCAGTCCGGCCAATATCCTTTTATTTTGCCTGTTTTTGGAAAACCATTCCGAAAGTATGTGATGACACTTCGTTGTATTTGCCGTAAGTAACGAGATAGACCATGGCGTCGTAGTCGTCATTCTCGTTCTCGTCCTCCATTTCGTGTATTTGGTGCGGTAGTGCTCTCGTGAAAATTTGCCACTTCAACAACTCCTTGGAGGCAGCGTCGACCCCCACCTCCCGCTGCCGACATACTGCCCATCAGAGCGTTTGCCTCCATTTTCGCCATCCCTATGGCGAATTGATGCTCCGCAGAATATCAAACAGGGTGAAAGGATGAAAATGGAAGTTTTCGCAGCTTCTTTGCTCCCTTTTCGTGTGCTTTATCGGGTTGTGTGTGTGTGGGGTGTTTTTTTTTTTTTGTTGATTCCTCCGCTGCTGCCCCTGCTCACAGGACATTATCGATTTTTTTCTCACCAAGGATATAAGCAAATTCTTTCTTCTCTGTAGTTTTAGGTTCACCTTTAAACTGCTTTAGGGACGAACGATTTTAAAAGTTCGTTAGTTTTGCGCCAAGTTTATTGTAAGACGAGTTTTTGAAGTTTTGCGAGAAGAATTACGGAATATAGATTGGGAAAGTTTTGAAGGGTGGCAGGTGGGATGGGGGCGGGTATGGTGTAAAAAGTTTACCAAATTGGAATCTCCCACAAAGATGGGATTTTAATTTCGAGCGGGTTTTTATTAAAAGTTTACATGATGGATAGGGCGGAAATGTTTTCATGAAACTTTAAGGAGCGGTCCTGTTTGTAGGGAATTGTTGAACATTGGGGTCCTACATTCCTGCGTATATATCTCAATTAATGCTTTGAAGGTAATAAGGACGCAAAAGGTAGATAGCTCATTGAGGGACTTAAATCATGTCGAAAGTTTGATCTTCCTGTTTGTGCCGCCTCAAGTTGTAGATAGGGTTGTATATAAAAAAAATAATGCACTGGTCGAATGGGCCTTAAATGAGCTCCTTTTTTTAAGGAAAAAATGCCGTCTTTCCGAGAGCTTGTGGCCTCTTCGGAAAATAGTAGGTTTATGAGCTGTCACCAGTCAAAAAGCGAAAAGTTTTGATATGACCTAACTCGATTAACTTCCGACATAGCTTTCTTGGCAAATGTCAAATCATCATTCAAAATGTAAGCCAAAACACTCGAGTATCAGATACATCTAAAAGGAAAATGACAAGTCACGCATTTCGATTCAAAATTCTGCGAGTGAACGTTGGCGGGTTTTGAAGAAGGGTTGGAGAGAAGTACACCAACTTCGGATTTGACTTCATATTATACCTATTGTTCGGTTCGAATCACGAAAAGAACCAAATTACATCTAAAGGTTTTTTTCCACAGCGCCACCTCTCGCGAACGTCTAACAAACATCCGATAGTAAAACTGTCATGAAATAGCTTCTCAATTAGCCGTTTGGACTCGGCGTAAAATAGTAGATCCCTTCCATTCGTCCCAATAATTGAGAACTCATACAAAACGAATGGTTGTGAGAAGCTAGGCCTTGGGTCCCACAGACCTGTCGCGCCAAAACATTTATTTATGTATTTATTTTACCTTTTACTTCCTCTAAGACATTGAATCGATCTGTGATAGTGTGAATCCTTTTTTGTGCAAGTTCCTGCAGTACCTCGTCGTTCTGTAACCCTTCAATTTTATTGGTGTAAGCATCCTTGGTTTAGTCCTTTGAAGGGCAAGAATTGTTGTTAACTGAGTTGACAGTGCAGTTTACCCCTTCACAACACTCGGAAATCACTACAAATCAAACAATGTCTTCCTATGTGAATTAGAAAAAGTATCGGACCAAAAACAGAACCCACAGGTACCCCAAAATTATACGAAAAATAACCTCAATCTTTTGGTAGGTAAAGGCTGCCCCTCAGTTTCTAGTTTTGCTCCATTCGTGCGGCAAAATGCTGCGGTGCACGAAAAAGTAATGCGTTTCAATTGTTGAGC
Organism: Cheilosia pagana; assembly: GCA_936431705.1. Classification (NCBI taxonomy): domain Eukaryota; kingdom Metazoa; phylum Arthropoda; class Insecta; order Diptera; family Syrphidae; genus Cheilosia; species Cheilosia pagana. Next base: position 48,887,169 of record OW386170.1, on the reverse strand, counting down.
TACACCTCGCAAATTTCGTCCTTCAGTTATGAGACTCCTATTCATATTGACGGGTTAGGAAAAACTCTAAAATTGTCAGATATTTTGGTACAGAAAATTCAGGAGATATTGTTGAAAAACAAATTCTAACGAAAAGTCCCCCCTCCTCACACTCTTATGGCCACCACTGTCCATATTATATGGCCATTACTGTTTTTACCGTGCACAGCCAGCCAAAGACAATTCACTGGCGGTTATTGAACCAACTTCGTGGGCAAGATTAAGAATTTGCATTGGTCACGTAGAAGTCACACTCTCTTATTGGTGGGAAAAGCATGAGTACCCGATCGAAAGTACCTTTCGGGGAGACTTGTCTAAGTGTGATTCGTACCAATCTGGAAGTGATTTCGGTCTTAGTTTCCTAAATTTTTGGCGGCTGAATTCCCTCTGTGAGATCGGTCTTGTATCCAGAAGTGTCGGCAATCCCAGCTGGCTTGCTTCCCCCCCCCCATAGTAGGAACCACGCTGTCATTGGGCCACGTACACATAGTGTAGACGTACCTTAGACATTATTCAACTACTGTTAAGATATGTATATTTTAGTTTGTGAAGATTATAGTTATAAAAATATTGTAAAGCTTACAGCGCATAAATAGTACCTCTTAACCAGAGTTTAATGTGATTCTTTGGGAAAATTCTGGATCCGGCTAGCAAAACCCCGGCCTGAGAAAAACCACATCACAACATATCAGCAAAAAAATGACTCTTGGTCTTGGGACACAATTTATTGACAATTTTCACTCGTTAGACCTTATACTTCTTTTAAAAATGCAGCGCCACCACCAAAAATATTCAAATAACCCTCCCATGGTTAGTTAAAAAAAAGAAAATAACAAACCCACTCCACAAATCGATGCAATAAAGTCACTCATCTAACGTTCGGCTTAATTCAAACCACCGACCGCCGTGGATAATAAACAACAAATGCGCACCATAAAACCGAAAAACTAAAAAATTAACGTATAAAATTCAAATCCAAACAAAGCACTACAAACTAAAACACAAGCCCAAAACGAATTCAGCTAGAAAATATTGAAAAAAACCAAAAGACACAAAAAAATAATAATAATCCACGCTCCAATGATAAAAAATCATTTTTAACACTTTCTCGGTCGTTAAATATCCCCATGCGAGATCGTATATCATCGACAGTTGGTTTTTTTTTATAGTGTCCCCTTCATACGGGTTGTTTATACCCTAATCCCTACATAGTTTCTCCTTGAGTCAGAGAGAGAGGAAAAAAAAAACTAATTTCCACTAAAACTGTGTAGAGGCGTTGGCCTTTTTATGACATAACACTTTATTTCAAATTCATAAATGCACCATTGCCGCCCTTATCATCCGCGGCACATCTTCCACGCAAGAAAACCATCAACCGTGGCCGTCGATTTTCTGATACACGACTCCATTTGTAGACGAATTTCTTTGACAAATCATCTCGCACCGAACAGATGTTTCACACCGAGAGAAACATTAAATTCGATGACTTGGAAAAAATCCTTTCCTGCGACTGGGATACAGGAAAAAAATCTTTCTAATTAGTTGAGATTATTATTTTATCACTGACACTCGCGGCTGGGATAATGAAGTCGATTTTTGAAAGAAGCTTTTGACATTTGAAACTTTTGACAGTTTGTTGGTTGAGTTGTTATAGTCTTTTGCGTGTGGCGTGTCGGCCTCTGACAGACACTTTGTTTGTCCTTGGGACGACATGACTTTTGCATGTTGCGTCCAAGTTGATTTTTTGACATTTCCACTTTCTAAGCGGGAGAAACTGTCGCACCCGGTCCCCCACCCAACCTCACAACAAGTGTTAATTTCTATTTGTTTTGCGACAATGACAGTTGTCATGTTTCTGACACTCGGGGTGGCATATATATTAACATGTCAACTGACATTACACGGCAACTGGCAATTTTCTTGTCTCTCAGGTGATTTTTCGGTGCCAGGATTTGCCAGGACAAACAAAAAATAAACAATTACCCAACTTCTGTGTGTGTGGGTGTGTTGTGTGAATATTGAAATTAAGAGTCCATGCTACCCAACATGCCAATTGCACATTAACGGTCTGTCATTTGTCAGCTGATGGGTATAAGTCTTCTTCGCACCCGCGCGAATGTAGGCGCACTCATCGTCAGACTATATGCCACCGCCGCGCCACCGTGTGCGATGATTTCACGAAAAACACGCAGTTTAATTGGAAATAAATTGACAGATTTGAATGTGGCGAAGGATTTTCGGGGTGGAGACCTAACCCACTGCTGTATACAGTGTGTGCTTGCTCAGTCATTAGGCGAGCAGAGGACGCGAGCTTTCACGGGGATATCGCGCTCACGTTCGCTGTCAATGCTATCATTTATTCAGCTCAGCCTGCTAATGGGAATATAAATGATGTGGAACTGGAGCTGTTGTGACTGGAATTGAATCGTTTGGGTGGAATATTTGACGTTTTTCCAACTGATGCTTTTTTTCAACTCCACGGTTGATGACACGAATTAGTAGGAGAGTTCGATTGACGCGTACCTACATTGGATGTGGATGTTCAGGAATTTGAAAATCCTTGCTCGAGACAGATCCTTGCTTCATTGAAAGCTACCCTCAAGGGTGGATATGTGCTCAAAAAGCACCAAGGATCCTAAACCAAGATACGACGCAAATGCTGGGGTATAACTTTGTCATAAGGCGGAGAACTTTAATTGTTTTTATTTTGAGGATTACTGCGTCATATGATTATAATCCCGCCTAATGTAATTCCACATTTTCCCATCACTTTCACTTGGATTGCCTATTCCATTCCATCTGACAAATTCCGCACACTTAGCGAAAAAAAACTCAACTTCCCACTTTGAGTTCCAATTTCCCACAAAAACTCGTCAAAAAAGATCTCCCTCGAGGGTGATTTTCACGCCACACACTCAAGAGCGTGTGGGTTTCGCAGAAATTTTTATTACTTTATCAAGGATATTGATACCAAATTCGAATATTGAAACATCGCACATCATATTACGCCTCGGGGGATGAAATTCAATTGCCGGCCATAATAACATGTGCATTGTGGAACCGCACTCGCATTTACCCACACCAAGTCAACAAGTCCTGCAGACTGCTGCTAATTTTTTCCCACGAAATTTGGCTTCATAAATTCAGGTCCATTTGCAAATTCAATTTCGCCAGACACATCGCAATGAAAATGTTCTTTTCGGGGGCCGGTTTGGCATTTACATGACAGCTTTTCAGAGCGAGACGGAGATAACCGCAACAGCGTACGGAAAAAAAAGAGAAAAAAAATATTTTAGGGCTCAAGGACTCTGCAGAGCAATCGACTCCATGTGCTGCATTTATCTACACACCGACTACAGTCTTCGTATAGGAACATGCACATCCAATAAGGACTATACAAGCAATAAAATCTCCATCTAGGGGATCCAGCTATTAATGGCCAGTTTACATTCTCGAAATGGGTGTCCCTGCACCAAGTGGGATTACTCTGGAGCTGGACCTCGCATCTCCTGCGGTGTTCGTCGCAACGTAGAAAAACAATAAAGCAAAGTTTTCGGCTCCCATTTGTCTTTTATTGGTAAAATCGAATGAATTTAAATGAGTGGCATATGTGCAGAAGGATATTGTCGGTCGCCGGTTGGAACTAATGTCCTCGTATGGTGCGCTGGGTTACTGCAATGCACTGTGGTAGAGTCGTCCACATAAAACACTCTTTTTCTACGATTGGCCGTGGTCGCATTGCACTGCAACGAACCGAACGGAGCACACACTCTCTCGTTTGGTGTCTGTTTGTCCGAAACCGAATTGCCACGGAATTATAATGGCCATAAGTGTGTAATGGTCACTTTATCCCAGAAATGGCAATTAAATCGGATTAAAGACAACTGATTTATGGGTGAAGATACTTTGGAAACAAGTGAAATAATTGCTCAGTCAAGCAATTAGAGAGGGAGGACGAGAGCGGACGATGTTGGAGTGGAGGACGGGCGGCGGGCGGGGGTTGGTATAAAAACAGCATTACCAAGTTTTAGACTGGGATTAGAAGCTGTAGGATGTACGCGTACTCTACGACTGGCAGTAGCATTTTACCAAATCGAAATGTAGTTACAGTAAATCTTCATTAAGTTCGCCGCATTGGGAATGGATTGCATTCGGATTGGTTTGTGTATGGGATATACGATATACCTATTGCAGGAGTGATGTATTGTAGTGGTATTGCGAATCCTTTGGATTAAAATGGCTGTAATGGATGTCCTCCTCGTGTGACAATAAAAGAGTCCAGCGGAAGATATCAATTATCGGCTACGGAGGAGAACAGTATTTGTATTGCTATTTCACCAGAGGCATCCTCATGTCAATATTTTGATAATTGGTCAACTTATTGACCGGGATTTGTTTGAACTGAAATCTTTTTGTAATGTATAGTGACGTGTTGGATGATTTTCAGGGAATATTTTCTGTCAATTTTGTCATGAAGGCTCTCAACGATGCGAATGTTGCTGCTGATTCCTTTTTAGCGTCTTGAATGATGTTGAGTTGGCCGATTTCAATAAAATAAAAACCAAATTATACTCCATTAAGTCCTTTGTTATGTCTGTAAAATTCATTCAGATCGGGTTTGTATTTTGACCATGATGCGATAACAAATCCCCATATAAACGGGAAAACAAGTGAATGAGCAATTGCTTTAAATTCGCCTTCGTTAGAAGCACGACGATCGCTGGCGTAGACATAAGTTGCACTGTTTTGGAGACCTTTGCAGGTGTGGCCAGTACAAATAGTATTTTTCTAAACGTGTTTTTGTTCGTTTTTGAATGCGGTTTGACAGATTCGAGCTGCGATGAGTGTTGGATTAAAGTTTAGGTATAGTTAACCTCACTTTACCGCAATGGGGTTTACTTGAAACTCAATCTGGATCATAGTTATCGTTGAAAGGGCCCAACCCTTATTATCTGTCGTGTCAGTTGGAACGACGTATTCAACTGTCAGATGAATATGATAAACACCTCAGCTTATGGAAGGCGACCCATATGACAAAACCGACGAAGGAAAAGTTGGTTTCCATTCTTCTTTGTTTTGTGTCCATCATCCGTTGAGAGTTTTCATAAACTGAGAAAGTGCACATTTGATTGTGAAAATAATGAGAGAATGAGAGAAACTGTCACGGACATTGAATGAATTTAGGTTTTGAAACGCCGATGACAGTTCAATCACACCACATGCGCCTAAGGAATTATTCTGTAAAAAATAAGTCTGTTCCTTCACTTTTGTAGTAAAAATGGAAAAGACTGTCAAAATCACCGTGGAGGGGATGAATTCTCTCTCATAGAGGGAAACTTATGCAAAAGTTAAGGAACGCTTTAGTAGTAACCTGTGAAAAATGACAGATAGTTAATAAAACCCAAATGGCAAATAGAACAAAGAATTCAAATCAGCTGTCAATTTTCAGGCGACTGACAGTTGTTTCAATTCTTACGCAAAGAAATTTGTTGAGTAAAAACTAGTAAGAGGGGAAATATCTTGCTCTCTCGAAGCCGCTCTCTTTTACGAATTTTTCGAGTTGAGGAATGACAATTGAGTAAAATGGGTAAGCATTCGTAAAAATTCGTAAGATTTAAAAGTAAAGTAACAGACCTAATGTGTGCAATGGATATGCGACGGACTTTATCGGACTTCCGTTTAATGCGTTAACGCGTTGACATTTGATTCTATTTCTTTCAGTTGGGCTCTTTATAGTCTGACAAGCCACCACCAACTACGACTCTGCAGACCAGTGATCCCAGATTGGGGGGAAAGTCGGAAATTTTGTCGATTTTTTATAATAAAAATGGTCGAAAGGGGGTTGGGATTTTTGTTGGGGGTAATTAATTTAAAAAGGGGAAAAAATATTTAAAATTTTATTTAAGTAAAGTCTTCGAAAGACTTATTATTTAAATTTTTATTTTATTTTTAGAACTCATTAAATGATTAAAATTTTAAATGGGCCCATGTAACGTCTCACTTACAACTTTGTTTGAGGAGTTTCCGAAGTTTGAACACGAATAAACTTATCTTTTGTCTTCTTTACAGTGCTGAAAGATTTTTTTAGCAATAAATATAAATATAACAAAAATTACTTCCACTTTGGCTTGAATTTTTTACACAAACAATTTAATAAAAAATGGTTTTTATAAATTTGTGGTAGAAAATGCTGCCTAAGACTTCACAATAATGCAATGTACCAAACTTCAAGGTACATATATATTTTTAAATATACATTTTTATTGATTAATACAGCGTTTTTGTTTTTGGGGGAAAAAAGGGATTTTTATTTTTTTAAATGGGGGAAAAAATCCTTTTGGTGTTAAAAAGGGGGATTTTTTTTTTATCTGGGATACCTGCTGCGGACTCGCCAGTTTTGGCTGTAACATCAGTTTTCAAACGAAACTAGTACTAGCGTTTCAAAATTACAAGGATCACAACACTCAGTTTGAACTATAAGCTACGACGTAGATACAATTCGATCCCACTCTCCACCGTCAATCTATAAGACAAGCCATAAAGTCGAAACAACTCATTTTATTAACACAGATTTACAAATAATTTCACAACCCTCATCCATCCGCAACCCCATACTCGCTGATGGCGTCGGTCGTGTCATCCAATTGCGAAACTTTCACTAAGCAATTACTCCAGCTGTCTAATTATTCGATTAAGACTTTTCTATACCATTATCTCTGCGATGGTGAGGTTTTTGTTTCGTTTTTCGCTCAATTAAATTCAAATTTTCATTATACCATGAACATTTCCCTACCCCAACCCCTCCCCCTCCCGCTCAAGGATATAATGTAAATTTAAGAACTGCTCAAAACTTTTATGACAGATGGTATGATCTGACGTCAATACTGGTCTGTGCGCGCTGTTGGTAGGTATCCTAATTTTTTTGCTCACATTTTACGGTTGTGCTGGTTAATTTCGAGAGCGAACAGTGTGCAGTCGTGAAGGGATTATTAAAATGCAATTAGAATGGGCCAAAGTTAACAAGGGTATAAAAACTCAATCAATTAAGTGTGAAAGTGCTCCTTGCCCGTGCCGCCGGCCGGAACTGTTGTGACATGTTTTCGTTCTGTGGTTAACCACACACCAGCAAAAGGGTTATTGGAATGGCAATTGATTAATTGCTCATCGATTGCCTGAGCGTATGGATATGACAGAGGGACGGTCAATCGGCCACATATGGTATGCGGCTGGGCAGTGGGTATCCGTATCATGCGGTTAATGTTGCAGCTCATGCTACTAGAGTTTGCACAGCTGACCCTTGAATGGTTTTTATTGACTTGTGTCTGAGAGAACGTCTCATTAGGCACCGCAACTCAAGAGTGTTCCCGCTAGTAACACAGTGCGGCGGTCGTTAAATGTTCATATATACGTGATTTATGGCGAATTCCAATATCCTCTCATTTGTGAGCATTAATTAGTAAACTATAGGCGCATTTTTTATGACAGCAACAGTTAGATATGGTAGTACATGATGTTATGTTTGAATTTAAACATTCCATTGTGGTAAAGGTGATGGACATCAGAGGTGCACTGCACACTTAAGACGCTCGTTATCTTCTCGAAAACAATAGTTATGATGCATATAGCTGTGATTGGGAAATATTTGCAATTATGTCTGCTTGTAAAGGGGTTAAGTGTGGCGCCGACTTACCTAAGAGCTTTGCAAAATTACGCCGTCTCTATCGATTGATGAGGGATGGGACTGTTCATCACTCTTGTAATAATGGGACACCAAACTAGTCCGGTGCCACTTTCTACAACAGTGACTTCTTTTGTATAGACTTGTAGTAGAAGTCGTTTGAAAATCACTGAAAGTTCGTCACACGTATAGACATTTTGAATTGGATACGGAAAACCTTTGTCTGGCAGGTTCTTCTGTCTAAATTTTAGTATTCAAAGTTCTTTAAGTAAAGGATGCAGCTCCTATGTTTCACGAGTTCACCAATTCATTCATTATCGCTTATCCATTAAAAGAGTTAAGTGTGTTAAAGTGGACCCTCCATAGGTCTCTCCATAGGTCTAGACTGTGTGAACGCCTAAAACCACTCGTTAACGATCTGATAGGTTCCTACCAGTGCGGTTTTAGGCCCGGTAAGTCCACGACCGATAAAATGTTTACATTACGGCAGATCCTGGAGAAAACCCAAGAAGTCCAAGTAGATACCCACCACCTGTTTATAGAATATGACAGCATTCATACAGAAAAGCTATATAGAGCCATGTCTAGTTTTGACATCCCTGAAAAACTCCAGAGGCACAATTTCCCAAAAGTCTGTGCAACTGCTTGCATACGCTGAGGTCTACCTCGGCTCCGCTATCAACTCTGATAACGAAATCACAGCAGAAATCAAACGAAGGATTACACTTGCCAATCGCTGTTTCTTTGGACTAAGATGGCAATTGACTAGTAAGGCCTTGTCAAGAAACACTAAGTCGACTCTATATAAGACCCTCATCATCCCAGTCCTGCTCTTTGGCGCAGAAGCATGGACTCTAACAAAGGCAGATGAAGATCTTCTTGGTCGTTTCGAACTAAAAATTCTTCGAGTGATTTTCGGTCCCGTTTGCGTTGACGGGCTTTGGAGGAGAAGATTTAACAGCGAACTCTACGAGCTGTACAACGACACCGACCTGGTCAGAAAAATACGCATCTGTCGTCTAAGATGGCTAGGGCATGTAGAGCGAATGGACACCAACGCTCCGGCCCGAATAGTCTTCGATTCCAACCCGGAGGGACAACGCAGTAGAGGTTGACCTCATCTAAGGTGGCGCGCACAAGTGGAAGGGGACCTCAACCAACTTGGAGTGCGCAACTGGAGGCAATTAGCCAAAGATCGCGCTAACTGGAGAAGCGTATTGGTTGAAGCCCAGGTCCATTCCGGACTGTAGCGCCACCTAAAGAAAGTAATCAAAATATTTTGAATACCTTTGATGGTTTCAAAATCGTACCAACTATTCCTCGTATGCGATCATCTCCAGTGGGGTCTGGGGTCCAAACGATTTAAATGGGAGAACTACTGTTGTGCATAAGAATGCATGCACAATTTTCCAAGTCTCCGCCAAAGTTCGGTGCTTCTCATAAGTTGTCCACATATTTAACTGACGTCATTTAAAAAAATCGGCCTTCTAACGATATGCCCAAGGTGCCGGCTTTGCGGTGGAGCTATTTGAGTGGTCACCTGAGGCGCTAGGGTCCGAGGGGCGCCATCAACCATAAAAAAATCAACTTTCTTAAAAAAAAGTTCTCGAAGTTGTACTTCCATTTCTTCGATCGTCTTTGCCAGTCAATATGGTGCAGGCTCACTTTCATGAGTTTTTCGGTGGTTGATTTTGATCTTCAGTTGGTAGGGGAGACCGAAGCTAGTTGGCTAAAAATTTACATAACAATATTGTTCAGAAACAAAAACAGCAAATAGTTAAAATGAGAGACATGCATGGACATCTAATACAAACACGGTCTATCAATCTAGTCAAAAACGTTCGGAAAGAGGAAAGTTAGAGAAAAAAAATAGCCAAAAATCGGTTTTCCTTAATATTTCCTGAATGACACGTACTATCGACGAGATACAAAGGTAGACTAAACGGGTATCGGTATTGAATGTAAAAACAAAAATGGACATGAAATTCATTTCTTCTCTTCAAAATAAATGGTAGTGAGTCAACTGGCCCCTGTGGCCAACTAGCCCCGGTCTCCCCTACTCCTTTCAGATCCATTGGCCGGTTTGTGGCATGAACCACAAACTTTGCGTTGAACTGCTTATCGTCTTACAGGTAGGTACATTTGGAAACACATTCAATCAGAATCAAATGTATATTCCGTTCCTATTGCCCCAAACCCATCGCAGCTCACGCAAAGTAGTCCTCCTAAAAACCGCTTCGCCTTTGTTCAACTCTAAACTACTCGCTACAATGTCATAACATCTAAGTAAAGTATTTTCTCACTGAAGACATTTTTCTTAGAAATCTTCATACAGATTAGCCGGCACGTCGCTCTATAAAAGGCGAAAATGCAAAAATGTTGCTTTGTCGCCAACGCCAAGTGTAGCTACTTAATGGCGCGTGACATACTCCTCATCTGCCAGGAAACTCACTAAAACGCCCATAAAAACCCTGCAATGGATTCCTTCACTCAATTTTCCACGTAATTCCAATTCGGTGATCTTGCTCAGGATGCACGCGCACATTCAACGAAAATTATTCGCCGAAGTAATCCCATTTAAATTGTCGTGATGCTCGACAATGTATAGACAACATTTCCATCCCGACAAAGTGCTATGGCAGACATAGCCGTACATATGTATAGATTGACCAACGGAAAATCATTAACACTCGGAGATTTCCACACCAGAGCATGTGTTGAGTAAATGCCATCACCATACCACATCACTCTGCTTTAGGAGTTGCCCGTTGCCCCTGTTCTGATGCGCGCCCCAAGTGGGCGCAGTGCGGTGGTGAGTGGCAAAAGCAGCATTAACACTGAAATGTGTAAAAGCATTGCCGGAGATATATTTACTGCGAAAAAGGATAACCATCCATATACGAGATAAGGATACACATGTGAGTGTATGTAGGCGAGGATGTTTCTCGCAGCATGGTGGAAAACAGTGAAAATGGGAAAATTTTCATCTCATGATGTATGGGGGTGGGGGACGAGTGAAAGTTGTATTTCCCCAGGACATTTTGGCGTTTGCTTGTGTTGGAGAGGTGGTTCCGCCCCGGCAAAATATAAACCGACTGTAAAGTAAATTCTCGCAAGCGGGGGGCTAAGATTTCACCACAATGAATTAGGAAGAACGAGGAGATAGGTGTTTGTGTATATGTGTGGGTTTGGAAGATTTGCGATCCATGAGTGTGTGTCGATAGTTTGATTTATCTAATGCCTGCGATAGGAGTGATGTTTTTTCTTGTGGAATTTAATGTCGCAGGATATTCGGAAACATTTGCACACTATTTATGAAGATTTGCGCAAAAAGGGTTATATTGAGTGTTGGTTGATATGTCTGACGAGAGTGATTTGTATACGAAAACTGACGGCAGTTGGAGTAAGCAGACATTTTGGGTAGATGAATTTGTTTTTGAATGGTATTGGGAGAAGATTTCGAAAACTGGAGTCCTTCTCATCGATCATCGGGGGTTACAGATATTTTATTGTGACAGAAGATTTTTTGGCGCAGTGGCTTAGAGTTAGTGTGTTGGACTACTAAGCGAGGGGTCTCCGGTTCGAATCCCGAAAGATCCAAATTATATCTTAAGTTTTTTTTCCACTGCGCCACCTCTCGCGAACGTCTGACAAACATCCGAGAGTAAAACTGTCATGAATGAGCTTCTCATTTAGCCGTTTGGACTCGGCGTAAAATTGTAGATCCCTTCCATTCGTCCCAAAAATTTAAAACTCACACAAAACGAATGGTTGTGAGAAGCTAGGCCTTGGGTCCCACAGACCAGTCGCGCCAAAATATTTATTTATTTATTTATGAAGATATTTTGATTAGAGCGACAGAAAGTCTCTTCCGAAACACTTGTCCTTCCAGACAGTTTTAAAAATCCCTCTTTCCCTCTGACCCTGCACCCAAAGTCAACCTTACTTAGTGCGAAATATTTGTTTTTCTCCCTTCAAAAAAGTCTCCTCCGAAGCCCAATAAACACCACTCCAACACATCATATCTGGTCGGGTGAAATTTTGTTGCCAAAAATAAATTACCACTTAAAAACGAGGATATGTCGATGATGGTAAATTTACAGCCTTTAAACAACGGGAGACGGACAACAGCCTCCACATGAGCCATCTCGAATCGCACACATACATATTGGAGCAAGTATTGCAACAAAAAAATAAACTACACCTTCTGCTCGCAGTGCAAAACCATAAAAACACATTTTGACGAATAAATCGCTCACCGGGTCACAGCACAGCACACAGCACGCAGAGGGTGTCTCTCTGGTGGTAAGGATGCGCGAAATGCAGCACACCTTCGGGCAGCGGGCACACGGCAAGCAGCGAGAAAATTGAAATATGGTCCGGACAATCATAAAAATGTCAAAAGGCTGAAATGTTTGAAACACGCATATTAATTGGACTTGCCTCCAACGACGCTACGCCGAGGAGGTGCCACAGTCCAAGTGCATCCCGCAGCTGGAATGGAATTTTCTGTTTGTTTAGTCTCCTCGTCGTCGTCGTCGTCTACGTCCTCGTCGTCATCATCATCATCATCGCCGACGGAATGGTCACGATATACATTTAGCAGCGGAGTGCACAATGAGGACTGTGCGCGCGGATTGCGAATAGTTGCGATTGCGACTGCAGTCTGATTTCACGGAAATCAAAGGGCCATAAATTGGTGGCTTATTGGTGGAACTGTGGGGGATTAAATGCTGCTAAGTGACAAGTGTTAAATTAGCTTTCTGCCTTTTCGACACGTTGTATTCGCATATAGCCTGGCTTTAAGTCTGTATATGCTGATGCCAAGTGATTGGCTAACTATGTGTGCCTGGGAAAGGATCGTTAAAAAGGTGGTTTATGGCAGCGAAGAGTTTTCTGGAAGCAGAGGAACTATGAATGGGTAATCTGAAAGACTGTCCTATCTTGATGTGGCCATGTGGTGTGGGTGTTGTAGATTTTTACAGGAAAACGAATGAAAAGATCAAGCTTTGAGGTTGTTTAAAAATAACGTGAAATTTGTTGGAAATCTCTCTTTAAATTCAATGTATTCAGGGTCATGTAGCACAAAAAGACAAGTTCAAATTTTATCAAGCCGCTTTAACGAAAGTGTAATCCTTGGCATCTGGAATATAGGTAAAGGCTGCAGAAATGTTGTGATGCGACAAAAAATGGTTTTCAAAAAGATTCTGAGAGCAATAGAAAAAGCTTCAGTTCCAGACCTCTAACATTGCAAAATGTCAAAAATATCCGAGACCCCATGGTTCCTGGAGAAATGTTTAAAATTTGTAACAAAAAGTTATGTCTACTGCAAAAGGCATCTAAAGCTGCCGGTCGTACACTGTGTACACCAGTTTCGAACTCAACGCATTTGATTTGAATGCATAAAGAACCCTCAACCCTGCGTTATAGGTCATTTCAGAACAAGAGTACTGGAATTGTACGAGATCTGTTGCTCTTTGGACATGGATACGCATCGCCTTCACCAACAATTCCAAAATAAGGTAAGGCCGGTTGCACTTTACATGCACAACGCATCAACGCAACTATACTTAATGTAAGAGGCATTCAAAACCGTACAAACAAACCAATATGTTGGAGATGATTGTCAATTGTACATTGTAAATGAAACTTAATATTTATTTGACCTGTTTCTAAGCTTTTTGAAATTTTCTTTGGCATGCGTTCTGTTCTCCGACGTTCGGTGATTTTACGCCGGCGGGCAATTCGTTGAGTTAAGGTATACGATTTTAAGGAACATTCCGATTCCTTAGTCACTGCTAATCTGCTGAAGTGGTGTCCGTTCGAATGGTCGCTGCTTATTTGGTGGTAGCTCTCACTGATATCGCAAACACTTACCGAGTATGCGTTCAACGGGTTGTTCAACATTTGATGCCTCGTCCAGTGTACGAAAGTATTAAAGCATAAGTCAACTCAACATTTGGTGCTAAAAATCGCACAAGTTAATACTCTCTGTTTAGGGAATCATTGGAAAGCAAAAAATATTTGTCAAGCTGTCAAGATCGTTGATAACACCTTCGTACATTGTTTCATCTTCCTAAGGCTTTAAGTCAGACACCAATCGGAGCTTAAGGCTTCACCATTTGCGCCAAACAACAGTCGTATTTTGGATCCAGTTGAAGTGCGAACTCAAAACAACACATTTTGATATGGATCCATTTTTAGAATCCAGATTTATTGGTTCTACTTTTTATTTGAAGATGTTGTGTTTTTCCAAAGTTTTGCAGCTTCTTTTTTTAACATTCAAATTTAACTTCCCAAGACCAATTTAGTTTCATTTTCATGATCTGATCTAGATCAAATTTCTAAGAAAAAGAATTCGGTCAACAGTATCAGAGTGCCTTAGTGCCTACTCCGCCACTGTGCTTCGCGTATTTCAGGCAGAACTCCATGCAATTAAAGAATGCACAAGTCTCATCTACAACTCATATATTCACTGATAGTCAAGCAGCTATAAATGCCCTTAGCTCACCTACCATTGACTCCAAATCAGTCTTAAACTACTTCAATGCCCTCCAAACTTTATGTTCCAGAAATAAAACCAAAATGTGGTGGGTAACTGGCCACAAGGGAATTGAAGGAAACGAAAAGGCCGACGAAATGGCCAAAAGAGGTTCGGAAACACCTTTCACAGGACCTGAACCCTACTGCGCTATCTCCAAAACAGCGGCAAACATTGCTATAAAGAACTGGGAACTGTTACTGTTATTAAACACAAAAAAGTTATTAAACCCTTCAGAAATAATGCAAAAAAGATTCAAAATCTCCGCAGGCACGATATCAAAAATCTAGATAGCTCCCTAACAGAGGGCACCACGGGTTGCGATATCACCTAAACAAAATACACGTAGCCGACTCTTTGGAGTGCTGCCTATGTCGTGATTAAGACGAAACAACTGAGCATATACTATGTGAATGTCCAGCATTAGAAGGAACTTCTTCTTCAACTTTTGTTTCGATGTAGTTCAGGTCAGGTTTAAGGCACAAAAAGTATTCTTAACTATTTACCGACGTCTTCAAATTTGTAATTTAGGATAACGCCGACTTAGGCGTCGGGGCTATAGGCTCTGGAGTTCTTCCAACAGCTGGGGGCGTGTATCGTCAGTCTGTAGCAACATATGCTGGAATGAAGAGTCTTCTCATGATAAAACGGCGAATCAAAATGAACAGAAGAAAGCTGACAAATTTGTTGTCGGTGGAAAGTGTTGCCAACACAAAAAAAAGCAAAAAACCAGCCCTTTACATTGGGGACATTCGGTCACCTAATAATTGTCTGGACTAAGTAAGTTTAGTTGTTGCTCTAAACTTGTGGCTTATTTTTGAATTTTGACAGTTTAAAATTTCGACTGCCTGCGTAAGAATTTTCTTGACTAGATTTGTCGGCTACCCCTCCATAAACGTCAACTGCGTGACCAATCTGGGTCAATCAAAACTCAAACACATCAATTCAGTCAGCTGTCAGACTTACTATCGGTTTGAACTCTCCTATGGCACTGTAACTGAGTCAGATTTTATGTAACAATCCCAGGAAGACAAGCATATTACTTTTAAACGAATTGCGCAAGTAAATTAGATTTTCCTATGGAATTTGATGTCAAGCTATACGCGCAGTCGCCAATTATTCGACGTAAAACAATGGATTTCCATAAATTGACTCCAGAGAAAGCTAATTAATTTATATTTCCACATCCAGCTCACTTTTTATTACCAATGTAAATGGTTATTCAAACTAATACCATTTTTATTATTTAACTGCATTGTCATGTCACACGTGGGTGGAATGCATGACACAAATAACCGAATAAGAGCATGTTTCCTAGACGCCCCGCAGGCATTTCTCATTTGCAGTTGTCCCGGTATGCAGACACTAACTGACTTTGGGGGAAAAAAAAACCAACAAATTGATTCAAAGGTCCAAACAAAAATCTCATTAAAAACGCCATTCCTTTCATTTAATCAACAAATATTTATCCTCTATTGTTCCGCAATGCATAGAGCCGCAGTCCGTCGGCTCACGCGAGGTGGTAAAGGTGTTAACAAAACAACACTTTGACAGAAAGTCTCCCCCGCTGTGCGGTATTCCGAAACCGAATGCGATCACCTTGCACCGACAGCCATCGTCCGTCGATATCGATATGTGTCTAGTGTCAGTCCCATACAATCTAAATGCAAATATTCGTTTTGTTTTGAAAATTTATGTAAATACCCGACGGAGGCACTAAATAACACAAATCAATTGGCTCTTGTATGGGCCCGTCCCCCCCAAACATCCACGATGACAGTTGGTCCGGGTTTTACGATTTTCCAAATGCAGTCACAAAAAGTTTAATTACAGAATCGGATTCGCATAGTGAAATCTGAAGTCGTCTTGGAGCTGTCAGTTTGATTGAACCGCGTCAATCCAAGCTTAGATATCTACCTATCCAAAGGGCAAAGCAAACAAAGCCAACGATCGATGATTAATTTGTTACAATTTTGTCTCTCAATTAGCCGCCGATAAATTATTCATACGCGCGATGTACGTTTTTGGGGTTTTCTGTGTTTTGTTTTTCTTCTTTTCTTTTTTTTTGTTCATTCTCGTGACTGGAAACAAAATTATGAACCGAACATGACTCGACAATCACCGCCGAGGGGAACTGTTTGACCCGCTGAATAATTTCAAAGTTATTAATTAGCCGGGTGGTGGTAGTTTGTAAAACGTCTTCATTAGCATGGCTCAGAGGCATGGAATAGTTTTAGGCCAAACATACCTGCGAGTCCATCAAGATTGATTTGAATTCATATTTGGGGAGTACTCGTAGTTATGTATATGTAGGTGAGAGCGGCATGATCCAGTTGGTGGTAATCTCGAGGAATCTGGCTATGGCTGGATGGGCAAGCATTTCGTTTTCTATTTTTTTTTCTATATCACAGTGGGATGACTGGAGAAATTCAATCCAGATGGACGCAGCCGATAGGCGTATGTTAAACAAAATGGTTTGTTTTCTATTAGGAGGTGCTTGCAAAACAATTAATCACGTTTTCGTTTATAAGTGGAGAGGCAGAGAGGCAGGGGCTTCACCTAACCGATATGAAACAGGATATACGTTTCAGTGTTTTTTAAAGACTGTCATACCTAGATTCAGCTTACTTGCATGTATATTTAAAGAGAAGCTCTAAAATCGATTGTTTGAGACTTGTTACTGTTGCACTTAAAATTGTTTAGCGTTTTCACTTTTGCCTTTGAATGGTGTTGTCTATAAATCCTTGGACCGTCATCTTATATAGTTCTATGCTGGTCAAAAAATCCTCAAAGTATTCCAAAAACAATTGCTTTAGTTTGCAGCTTTCGTTGCTTTTCCAAGTGTTAAACTTTAAGTATTTCGCTGATGTCTTTTTATTGCGCATGGAAATCACTTTTTAATACGATTTAATCACGGGTAGCTCTTCGGCTATCGGCTCCAATTGTCGAAACACTTTGCAATATCAAAAAAATGCCTTCCGCTTTCTTTGGTTTAAGGGATTTGATGGCACTGGATGCTTTTGGGATTCACTGTTCATGTTCACTCGCAGTCTCGCAATCGTTCTTTTTGTATGATCAGTTGGTCATTATTCGAAGTCAGCAGAGGGTGTCATCCGACAACTTCAATATGGGTGTAGATTGGAATTTCAAGACCTTGAACAATAGCTCTATCTTTAGTCTTTGATTTCAAATATAAATGCATTAAGCTTGTTCGGCTTTTAGATTCTGCTGAAAATCATGTAGTGTGACTGTGACGTTTACCGATAGAGGGACAAATCTCAGAAAACTAGCTTGCCTTAATTGTCACTCTCTATTCCGATCGTTTCAAGGGTCAGCAAGCATCCAACTAAGTTCTTAAACAAAATGGATACGGCATTCAGAATCCTTGGCCACTTTAATTATCCTCTCAGAGACCTTTTTATGGCCTATAAGCAGAGACCGTCAAGAAATGGTTTGAGCTTTTTCTAATTTATATATTAATACGTAAACGTCAAAAGTTTCGTACACTTTTTAAGTATTTATCATGAAATGAGGAGAATAAAACTTATATCATTCGAAAGGTACTGTGCCATAGATGTGCAGAAACAAAAAATCGTAGGTATATGTCGCCATTAAGACTGGTAAAATTAAGTTAAGAATTTCTCATACAAAATGCTTAGTAGTTAATCGAAAGCATTTTGTTGCTATTCAATTTGTCGCCGTCATGTTTCCATAGTAACGAATTTAATCATCTTAGATTAGAACCTGTTGGAGAGTCTCATTACCCCTAAAAGTAAGCAATCACAAAATCTTATTGCGCGGTGTTACTATAGAAACGAACATAAATGTTTTGCCCTTTTCCATTCTTTTTTCATAGCGGAAAGGTAAAACGGAATTATAAGATTTAGCATATAATAAAATTAAAATAAATAATAAATAATTTATGTAAAAAACAAGTTGGCTTTCGTTACTTTATCTACAGACAAAATTGGTCGAATTTCGACCACGGGCGGTACTAGCTTATACAATTACGAGACATTTTGCTTACCCAGCAATGCCGAAAAGTCCTTCTAGGCTCATCATTGGAACTTCTAATTATGATTGGGTCTTGTACGTATACACAATTTTTGGGTAGCAGGCAATCACGTCTATAGTTTGTCTGGGAGTAAACCCTGCGAGCTACCATGCTTTCATAGAGCACCTTCATGCTTCACCGCCACAATCTTCTAC
This sequence comes from Cheilosia pagana, assembly GCA_936431705.1. Taxonomy (NCBI): domain Eukaryota; kingdom Metazoa; phylum Arthropoda; class Insecta; order Diptera; family Syrphidae; genus Cheilosia; species Cheilosia pagana. The sequence continues at coordinate 48,868,702 of OW386170.1, read as the reverse complement.
AGAGCTTGTGAAGAAGGCGATAACACAGAGCAGCACTTCTTAACTCGCCTCACATTAGATTTAAGATGAATGAGCAATTTCAATTTTGTTTCAAAGACTGAAAAATGCCAGAACAAGGTATCATTCTGACCTAGCAATGGACCAGTCTAAGAATCTAAGTGCAGATAAACAAAGCTTCAGACAAAAAAAAAATTGACCAAGACTGAAACTGTTAGAGGAGATCTTGGTTTTTCTCGATCTTAAGAACCAATAAGGTAAGCAACAGAGTAACCACAGTCTTAAAAATGCTGGATTTGGATACACTATATGATGGCAAAAGGTTATCCAACATTATAATCGTGCAATTCGGCATACAAAATCTTTGGCTAAAGATTGAACACAAGTCATCAGTTGTTGAATATTACAGAGAGGATGGACAACTGCAATGAATTTTTTTGTTGCGCTTAAAAATTTTTGTCGGGGACACGGGGTTTCGTCTGATTTTGCTCTTCGCTGGTACTCTGCTAGCCGTAATATTTCTACGGTTTTCTACGAGAAACAGAAGTATCTTGTTGAAGATAGTAGGTCGAGTTGCTTTTATTTTTATCTATTTTCAATGTCCACAATATCCATTACGAGAGGCGTGGCAAAGGGTGCTTATGTGGATCCCCCATAATTCTCGATCTTTACCCACCGACTAAAAATAATCAACGGCGATTGGGGGCCGGTCATTGAAAAGTGACAAATTTTTTTCGGAAACAATCGCTTGGGAGATGAGTCAACATCGAATTTCTTGGCTATTCAAATAGAAAAGTAAAATTGTTGTTGCTGGTCAAGGCTTAAGCTCTTTTGACGTTTGCCTCCGCTGGACACATAAGAAGACAGTATCTATTTCAATAGTTGCAGCATTTTTAATACCTTGTTAGCAGTGTTGTGCTACTGCTGGTTCTCTTGCTTCTCGCAGATGTTTCAACAAGATTGCAGCTACTGAACTTCATAACAGTTGTGAATTTTGATAGTTGAATGCTATTCGATCTTATTAAGTTGGGTCCTCATCCTCTCAGAGATGAATATTTCGCTAAGAGAACTATAACACCTTCAGTGCTGTAATGTGTAGAACAAAAACCATATTTCCCATTAAAAATATAACTATACCACGTGCTGCAACCTCAACTTCTCAATTTCCCCACTCGAGCAATCTGTTCACAGCAAACACTGAACCGCTTATCTGTAGATACCTCGCCATTATTTGAAGACTCGTCGAACATCTCTTTTGAAATAATATCACTTAAGCTAATGTTCGAACATTTCAAAAATCCATTTGGGACTTCCGCACTATAGGCTGCTAACGTCAAATATTTAATACAGGACGAGCGATTCAACGCGCTCCCCCGTCGGATCCGCGATAACATTCTCAATCTCAACCTCAATTGTTTCGATTTCGATGGAAGAGCGACTTCCACTCGGATTATCGGTAGATAGTTTTTATTTATTTTTTCCAAAAACGAATCCCTTCCGTTTGATCTTCAAGTACGTGCGGGTAGTTTCGATGAACACAGAAACGTCAAGTGAAATCTATATGAAAAGCACTTGTCAGGGAGGTCAGTATGGTTGGCTCTTTCTGTTTTTCCATATGCAAATCAGTTTCCATTATGGAATTTCAACGGCGGCACCCAGTTTCATAATTGCCATCGATCAACTTCTCATTGAAGAATTAAGATCCATAAAATTGTTAACACGTCCGTAAATGTTGAGTGATTTTGCAAAATATGAAATAAAACTAGAAGCAGAGACCTAGAACCATAGGCAAACGAGTTCTGGGAGAGGTTGAATGTCAGAGCGTCTCAGAGCGACCGACGGCAACGGCAAACACCTAATTAACGTGTCATGCGCGCCGAGAGTTAGCGCAGCGATTAATTAATCTGCTGCGGATATTAATCTAAAGGTGTTATTGCTAGCCATGCATATGATACTATGACTGTATGGGTGGGTAACCTTTTTTGTTGACTCAAAGTTGCAAATTAACAGCGCGCACTGTCTGTCAGTAAGTTGTGATCGACAATTAGCAGCGGTTAACTTGCAGTTCAACTCGCCTGAATGAGCTGTTGATAATGAATTAATGGATGATGTATCGCAATCGCAATCGCAACCAGCTTGAGCGAGTATTAAATAGAAATCGCATTCGAAATGGGGTCGTATAATTCCCCTTAATTGAGTCTTGCTGCGGTGTAAGCCCCCCGTGTGTATGGCCTGCTTTAATTGGAAACCGACTTTCTGTGTGCGGGAAATGCTAATCCATTTGGGAAATTGAAAAACGGATACGGAGAAGGGATCTAAGACGTATGTCGGTACGGTGACTCTAGGGGGGGATTATGTGAGTACGAGTATTATTGCAATGTTTTACGCACACGGAATTTTTAGGGCACAATTGAGATGGAGCCATAAATGGGGGTGAAAGCTATGTGTGGAAAGAGAGACAGTACCCACCATCAAACTTCTACAGGGGGATATATGCATAAGAGTACTAGTCCATGCGGATTATATCGAAGAAGGTCCCGTAACCTAGATTTAACATTTTTCACAAAAACCAACTGGAAAAAGGAAATTTTAGATCTTGCATTGATGGATGTGGTCCTTTTCCTCTAGGTTAAACTTGAAATTTGTCCTACCTTTCTATCACTTAGCAAAATTCGTTTGAAAAGAACAGCCGGTAGAAACAAAATGTTCTTGGACGACTGATAGCAACTTTTCTGACCAGGTCGATATAAAAATTCGTTGTAAAATTCATTTTAAGGCCCATTAAACGAAAGGGGACCATAAGGGGCCAGTTATAGCGACACGAAAAACTTAATTGTGGAACTCAATCTTGGTCTTAAAATGTTGCTAATAAATTTTAAATTTAGTTTATTAAAAAAAATTAGCAAATTATCTTAAATTTTCGAAAAAAAGAACATTTATTAATTTTTCTGTACGTAAAACTTTTTTCGCCCAGAAAAATTAATGAAAAATTAGAAAAATTGAAGATAACTTACTTACTTTTTTTTTGATAAACTAACTTTACAATTCCTAAGCAACATTTTAAGACCATTGGAAACTTCAAATTCATCCATAGAATATAATAATACATAAAAATAGAAATAAAAATAAGAATTTAATTTAATTTTAATAAGGTATTTACTAAGAAAAATCTTTTTTTTTTGCTTTCTGTTCCGCAAAAGTGTCTATAACGTCAGCAAAGTTTAAAGATCGGGCCATAGAATTTTCAATAGACAGAATAGCCAAGTTCCATAACCTGTCTTGTCTCATAGAGTTTCTTAAATAGGTTTTTATCTATTTTAGTTTTGAAAATAATCGTTTAGCACTGGCTGTAGTCACAGGAACTGCAAGAAAACACATTAACGCAGTGCATACTTCAGGAAAAGCTGCATGACATAAACTGATTTTTTATTATTAATAAATTAGCAAGGTCTCTAATTTGAGACCCAATGCCCTTCTATATGTGACCATCTTAGGTCTGCCCTGTGCCTGGTATTTTCAAGAATCAATTTTTTGGCCACGGCCAATGGTGGTCTTATGCCCTCCTTAATCTATAAACTTTCACAGTTAAACGAAGCTAAAGCCTTTTTTGTTTGACATCATACAGAGGGACCTAAGCTGCTTTTATTGCAACAAAACTTGGTGACAAATAGCTAGTAGGTAGCTTGAACTTCTTGTCAAAACTCAGAGGTTTTCGGTATCTAACTGGAGCACTAAGACACAAAAGCTGGAGGGGGACCTTTCGCTCCCCCCCACAGGTTGCGCCGATAATAGATTCGAGGTTTACGAATGTTTTAAAACTTCATCTTTCAAGATGCATACCTATGGTATCACAAGGTACCTTATATATAAGTCTAAGTGCGTCGGCTATTTGTCGACAGCCGCTTCCGAATAACTTCACCTAGATCCGCTCAAGCCCTGCTAGTTTAAGATAAGTCTTACTATCAAAGTTGTCTAAATTCCTACCTTCCTTCTCTCGAAGGAACAGATGAAAAGTTGCAGATTCCTTACTGCCTAGCGGTCATAATAGCTTAACATGACCTACATCCGGTTGAGTTGGCCATCAAGGACTGTGCTTACTCGTCAATGAAAATTCTATTCGAAAATAGTTTCAAGATAGATTCGAAGCTTCTTTTGCCCTGGAAGGTTGCTTTTGTCCAAATTTTTCAGATTTCATCTTGCGATCAAATTAAGGAAGTTATTGAACTCATACACCATAGTTTCAAAGTTGTCAGGGTGTTAAGCTAAGTCTGTAGTGCAGCTTGGCTGTCATATACTATCACTTGCTTCACATATATTTTTTCATCATTCAACATGGTCAGGGTCACACGGATTGCAAATAGCTCTGCCTGAAAGACAGACGCATGTCCTCCAAGAGGGAAAAGTAGTCCTATGGTTGTAGTTCTAGTTGGGAGGAACCAGCCCTTAAGGCAAAAAATGTCGGGGATAGGCGTATATGTGAAATCTATGAAACAAGTGCTCTTAACTTCAATGCTTGTACAACGAAAGTCAATTTCCCGAGGAGGAAGGTTCATTAGTACTTCTAGAACAGCTTCAAAACTTTGACAGATACTTTTTTGAAAGAGGTTGGTATTTAGTAGTTTCAGTCAAACTTATCGCACCAAGGAGCTGCCGTTAGTTATGTGACTTAAGCTTAACCCTTAACGCTCTCCATACCATCTGACGGCTGTGTGGTGTTGATATACAGGAAACCAACTGCCTCTTTTATGATGCCACGCAGTGCTGAAGTACTGAGCAAAGGATCTCAAGTTAAACCCGAAGTTTAAGGTTTATTCCACTAGGCTAACCTTGATCTTATGAACGTCTACGAAGCTTCTCAATTCAACTAAACGAGACAAAATTGACTGCCCTATCCATTTGATGGAAACATAAAAACTCATTCGTTTGGATGACTGTGAGGAGCTTGTTCTGAGGTCCTAAAATGATCTGTTGCGCCTTCAATTTCTTGTAGCCTAGTGTTTTATTCTTGATCAGCAACAATCGACAACAGCATGAGCAGAGAAATACTGCGCGCACGAACAGTCGCAGTAGCCATCCTCAAAATAATTGTGAAATGTTGCCTTTCCATTTCACTTCCTGGTCTGCCTCCATTAAACACTGCATCTGTGGTCATCTGCTCCAATTACGCAAGCTGAAGAGCATTCTTCCGGTAGCTGTAAAAAGCGTCCTACAAATGACTGAAAACCATCTCTCAACTTTGACATCCATCAAAATGCGGTTTCCACCGTTTTGACAGATGTATGAGTACTCGTGCACACAAACCATATATATACGAACAGTCGAAGCATCTTTTAAGTGCGTCTCTCAATCTCGTGCCACGAGATAATTATCCTCCCCAAGTAACCAGCCCGCTTGTATATCATCTTTCTGGTTCCTTCGTTTATGCATTATACCCTCGCGCTCGCCTGGCGAAGCTCTGCGCTCACTCTGTCCGGCTTAGACATGTAGAGAGAAAGGAAGCGAGTGCAGTGGAAGTATCTTATCTTAATTATACGAATGGTTTCCACATCCAAGCAGGAAAAGGGCTCCCAAACAACTCGAGATGGTGCACAACTTACTGTCACACTCTCCCCGCAGATGTTAACTCTTAAGAGCGACGCTGAAGGTCTTTATTAGGTAAAATCGACGCGAACAGTGTTGCTGTATGTGCTGTGCATGCGCCGCCGTCAAGTGTCGGATATCAAATTACCCACGGGCACTGGCATTTCATCGGATTGAAAGGGATAATGACACAAAGGATGCGTTTCACTATACTCGTTGGTCGTTTTCGCCCTTTGTGCTCTCGGCTCTCGCAGCTCTCAGTCTCACACTCTTTAGAGTGTTGGAGTTGGAGGAGGATGTTGAGGGTGCAACTTACACCATACGCCAAAGTCTTGGGTTTCTGCCGCTGTAAATTGAGATGTTGCATTGTCCGGATTTATGTTGAGTATTCACGGTCCCCTCGAGCGGCGGCGGTGGCGGTCCATCGTCGTGGCAAGAGGTTTTCCGTGAGCCACAACACAACACAACAGAAACACCGAAACCGTGCCTCATTGAGGTGGTCCAACACCTTGGGAAAATCAATCCCACAGTCCATTTGCAGGAGGGGCCCTCGCCCTACCCTCTGACGGAATAATTTGTCTAATGCCGCCGTGTGGCCAAAATTATCATGAACTCGTTGCTTCGTCGGATCGGTTACTCGTTTTATTTTCACCACCCAGCTTTGGCACCTCGACTATTTTATTATTATGCGTTCAGGTGTAAATTTTAGTGGTAATAAAATTCACCTTACATTTTCACGTTTTCATATTTTCATATTTTCATATCGCCATGTCCTGGAGGTGACTCTCTGACTCTAGTCTAGCTAGATGAGGCATGCGAGCATGAGGCATGTGTGCAGAGACTTGTACTGCTGCTGGTGCGTTAATGCGGAATTCAATTTGAATTAATTAGACACGCCAACGGTTTTGTGTAGGCGTGTGTGTGTGTAGAAGGGCGCGAGAATATGTCGCGTCTACTCGTAAATTCGAGGAGAATACCACAACACCTTTCGGTGTACAATTTAGCACAATATTTCATATTTAATGTGCGCTGTTTAATGGCCTCGGGAATACATAGGTACGTGTGTCCTTTTAGATGTTTCCTATTGCTATACATAGTTTCATGAGTATCATGAGAATGGAAATGACTCGGAAAAAAGTGTGAGCCACATACAAGGTGCGATTGAGTTGTAAATCAATGGTCACGGATGTGTCCACTTTTCACGATCGTATCTTTGATGGTGTATAATGTGTTTGTGGAGCTTGGTGATGGGGAACTATTGTTAAAGAACTTACCCTCCTTAAGAAGAGTATTCAAAAAACGCTTCAGAATTACTCGCATTTTAACACCGTGCCGGCGGGTTTATCTGTTTTTAAGAAGGATGTGTCATTATCATTAGGAAGGAGAATTTTGAAGAGGCGGTACCAGGACTGGCACTGGGATAGCTTTGACTTATTTTTGTGGCTCTTGGAGGCGCCTTAAAAATATCTCTCTATCCGTTACGAATGTAACCGGTTCCAATCGTCATATTGGGAAAATTCTTCCTCTACTTACCATGTCACTTAAACAAAGAAGGTAAGTGGGCCACTCCAGCGATCTCTCAGCTGTCCTTGAACTCACACTGAACCAAAGGTCCCTACTCTGGAGATAAGAATCCCTACACAACGCCTTTCATTTTCGGAATGAGACCGGCAAATTCGATTTGGAATGGAGCACTTTGTCTACAAATTTTGCCGCCTATTCTGGTGTTCCTCAAGGCAGCCACTTTGGTCCACTCCTGTTCCTGTTATTTATCAACAATCTATGTCCTTTTATTTTATTTTTACAGCATGACATTGACACTATGCAGAAATGGTGTAGAAGAAACTATACGCAGCTTAATTTTAAGAAGTGTAAAAGCATGACCTTCAGGAGGCGCCAAAATTCAACAGCCCCAATTTATTTTATTAATGAGGCAGCTGTTGAAAGTGCGGATTGATTTAATGAACATGTTGTGGTCTTTGACAAAAAGCTCACCTTCAATCTCCATTTCGATTCCATTGTTATAGCAAGTCAAAAAGCCGATTGGGTCTTTTAAACGTTTCTCAAAAGAATTTATGGATCCCTATGTAACCAAAATTCTATACTGTTCTCACTGTTCTCCGACCTAATATGGAATACTTTAGTCCTGTTTGGTGTCCGTCCTAAGAATTTGGAATCGCAAGAATATTGAAAGTATTCAAAAGCAGTTGCCTCTTTTCGCATTACGTGATTTGCCTTGAAGCCCCGAAAGTAGTCTTCCACCCTACACAAGTCGATTTAAGTTGCTGAGTCTTCAGACTTTGAAAACCGAAGAGTGACATCAAATGTTATATTCCTGTTTTGCTTTCTGACTGGTAACGTCAACTTCACATATATCTTGTCAAACCAGACCCAATTTTTTTATACCGAAGGACATCTCTGCCTCAATAGCTCTGACGAGGATTTTTAAAAGACCTTTAATGTGGTGACGCGTTTTAACAAGAAGTTTGTTTCTTTGGCGCAATAAAGCTCTATTTTTTATTTCTGGCTTTGTGGCGTTTTTTGGATGTCTAAAATACATTATTTTTTGGGTGTTTTTCGAAACAATTTTTGGACCTTATTTCACGTTTTTGAGTTGTATTTTTTAAATAGAATCGTTGAGCGATTTTTCTCGGGTCTTTGATGCAATTTTTTGTAGGCCATTTTCGGGACATTTTTGACTTGATCTTGATTTTTTAAACAATCTTTTCGATGCGATTTTAAACATTTTTTGCAACTTTTTAGTTGCGCTTTTACTTAGGGTTTGAATAGCTACTGTGCTACTTCTATTGCGTTATTGGTGCTATTTTTAGTCGTGATCGGGTGATTTTTTCAAGGCGTTCCGCAGAAGAGCCACTACAGAATCGGCGACAAAAATACCCAAATAATGTAACTTAATTCTTGGGGTATTATTGTCTGTCGCCGGTGTCTCTTTTTCATGTGAGTAAATAAAATTTTTCATAATTTTCTTAAACTTGGCCCCGAGATTTTTGGGTTTTTTTTTTGAACATTGTGTTTTTTTTATGATACGTTTTTCAACTCATTTTCTAAGATGTTTCTGGTGCGATTTTTGTTGGTACTTGCTCTTTTATTGGCTTTAACGTGCAGTTCCCGGCGTGTTTTTCGAAGCCTTTTGTCAGGCAGCTCTTTCCCTCTTGTTGCTTCAAGAGCCATTTCTGGGAAGAGGAACAGCTTATGTTTTAGTCGTGCTAATTTTTGTCTATTGTTCTTTATTGTCTTATGGGAATATTTTAATTGGTGTGGTTTTGGGCGCCTTTCCTAGGGATTTTTAAGCGCTTCATGTATCTGGAAGAACCTAAACATGTTTAAGACGTTCTTACATCGAGTTTTTTTGAAGTTCTTGGGCGTCTTGCTGGGCTTTTCCTGATTTTATTTCATTTTCAGATGAGTTTATGGATGCCGCCTTAAAAGGACTTGTTGTGTTTTACGAGGCCTTTTGAGGTACATTTTTCGAACCTGCTCTCTTGTTTTGTGGTGGTGTTCCTTCGTGCGGGAAAGTCTTGTTTTTCATATTTTTTCTGTCATGTTTTGGTGCATTTTAAGCTCATTTCCCGGATGTCTTTTGACGCTACTTATAAATATTATTGTTTGGGCTTATTTTGAGTTTCTTAAAACATTTTTGAAATCTTTTTTAGGAATGATCGTGACGTCCTTTTTATGTGTTCTGGCTTTAAAATGGAGGATTTATTGGAACGATTTTTGATTGCTTTTTTGTTGATCCATTAACGACCGCGTTTTTGAAGCTGGTTTTGGAGCATTACTTTTTTTGCAGTCAGCGAGAGTTACTGCAACAAACTTGTGGTCTCAAACTATAAGTCTGCCTCTGCGGTAATTGCCTACCTTAATCAATGTTACTTCTTTGCACAAATGTTAACCATTGTGAAATGCCACTGTATGCCTATACAAAACGGCTACCTCATGCTCAATGGAGGCAAATGAAAAATAACCCATTCCATTCACAATCACGTCTGCTTATCTACTGGCGAACTGCTAAATCTATCTGTGACACAATGCCATCGTCCATAGCTATTGGAAAGCAGCATTTTCCGATTCCCGCTCGATTAGTTACCACATCGACAAATATTACGCATTCAGTCCACCACAACAACTGTAGGCACATGAATCTCAATCAATTTGCGACTGTCTGTGGTAATTATTAATACCAATCTTAATCATAACATTATTAGCCACTGTCAAATGCCCAGCGGGCGGCTACGCAGCGCACCTTTTCCACATGGTTTACGATCGAGCCATCGAACTGGGGGAGAGGATGCCAACGCCAAGCACCGCACCGGTGACCGGGAAGACATGCCAATAAATGTGTCGCGAACAGAAACGCACACCGAACACAGCGATCAGTGATCGCGACCCCCATTCGTGCCTGGGTCAGCTGCAGTCGCTGTAAGTGTGGTGCTGGGTGGAGAGAGGACAATGTTAGCCGATCGTTGAGTTATTGCTAAAACTTTAAGTGATTTACTCCTTCCTACGATGCGACGCACGGTCCGAGGTGTGGTTGGCCGTTGTGTTGTGACTGGGCAAAGTAGTCAAGAGCCTAATCGGCTTTCCACGGGAAATCTGAAAAGTATACCACCCATGCCCAACCGCTGGTGACAGCGCGCATGAAGGACCTGAAGAATGAAAATCACATGATCGGTAGAGGATCAGCAGACCTCTCGCAAGTGTTGGCGTTCCCCGACGGTCATCTTGGCTGCGATAAAAGTGCAAAACATTACCAACATTATGTTTTATGTGGCCTCTCACCACACGATCAGTGATCTGCACGGTGCAGAGGCTCCGTGTCTCCGTTTCTCCGTGTGTGCGTGCGCCCTGCTCCGTGGTCAGCCTCTTATGACAGATGGCAAACAAGTGACAAGTTTATGGAACACATTGGGGTCAAATGTTGTCTCTCTCTCGGTGGTGGTGAGTAGGCGGATGGAGATGGGTTGCAGTTGTAGTACCGCGATCAACATGATCGCCTATACTGTGAGCAACCGCGCACATAGACCGGTCCGTCTTCTGTTTCCGGGTAATTAAGTGGCGTCTTAGAACCCCGGTTGATCCCCCATTGCGTGCGAGGAGAGTGTGCGTCCCAGTGCCAAGTCAAGATAAAGTGGCGGCCATCGTTATTTATTGAGCCGATGCGAGTCTGCGCGACTCATCGTCTCTCCACCTCGCATAGGTCGCCTGCATGATGTATGGACAACATCATATCCACCGAAGGAGTGGGCCGATTTGATGGCTTCTTATTTTAATTAACATGGTGGCTATTAATTAATACATGCGGTCTAACGTCTAAACATGGCTTGTTCATCCAAGGGGCTGTGGTTGCAGTAGAAGTTCCAGCCGCGGAAAGTAACAACAGCGCTACGGCTGCTAATTGCCGAGTTGTTAAGCATTCGCTCGGCTAATAGGCCTGAACGATTGGATTGGACGTTTGTACTCGCTGCCTTTCCTGCATTATTCACACAATTTCGTGTGCTTGCCTACTTAGCCGCCGCATGTTTGCTGTCCTCTGCTGCATAACAATCCACTGATTTAATTGAATTAAATTGGAATGCGGCGACGACGAGTTAGATTTGATTGGGACAGAGGAGGAAAAAATCGCATTTGTCACGAATGTCTCGCCCATATGCCCATGCCCATGCCCATCCCCATTCGGTGGGGCTACTCGGGAACGTGGTCGACCTTTTGGTGACAAATTGCACCTAATGACATCCAAATTGAAATGAGTCGGATGGGACGCGCACTGATGTGCTTTGATTGCTCGGTGAATGTAGATTGATGTGTCCCCGTCTCTGTCCCTGTCCCTGGCCCTGTTCGTGTTTGTATAGACTAGAGGTGATCTTTTGTGTGCCATTGGACTTTTATGCGTTCAATTTCCAGAGAGTACACCCAAATGGAGGGTAATTTGTAGAACAAACAAATGTCACTTGGCTAAGGAGAAATCCGAAGTGAAATGAAATTGCCAGGAGCGTCGCTAAAACTTGCTTAACTATTCTTAATGTTGATGGGTGGGTGTGTGTGCGGAGTATACAACGTTGGCTGATGAATTAATCAGTTCAGAGGGATTTTGCCGGACAACAAAGGGTGGACGCGTATAATGAGTCAAATGTACGGAAGAGTTGAATGGAGACAAAGAAGGCAGACTTCAATTCAATTTCAAGAATATCCGGCAAACTATTGACAGCAAAAATGCTCTTAGGTAAATATATATTCAGCAATTGCTATTGGGAAGTATACTGCACAAATTGGTATTATCTGCGTTCAACATGAGTGTACGATTTCATTTATTTACGGCGCTACGCCGCACACAGGAGGATTTGCATCAAAAACCTGGCCAAAAGTCGATTTTCTGAAAAGTAAATTGGTTTCTAAATGCACATGGGTCAATATGCTGTTCCTGTTTTTTTTGTAGATCGTGTGTTATGATAAAAAGAGTTCAAAGTTAACAGTTGCATCTACTGCAATTTTATTTCAATGCGTGCTACTTTGGTAAGTGTTTTTTAATAAGTGATATCGAAGTCTAAACAAATTTAAATATAGAAAGAATTCTGCTTCAAGTATGTATGTATTTATAATTTCAATTGAATTTTGGTAGTGTTTTTTTATTTCAAACTGGGCTTAGAACTTTTGTATTAAAACATTATACATTTTTTTTACTTTTTTTTAAGTTTTAATGATTTTGGTTCAGTATACCCTGTTATTCTGCTAAAATGAATTTAAGTTTATAATATAATCTAAATTTTTCTTAAGTCAGTGCAACAAAAATTGGTTGGTCCTTCGTGCTCTTTACAGAACTGTTGGATAAAGAATTTTTCAGTTTTTGCAATTAATTTTTCATGGATACAGCTCAAAGAATTACAAGCAGGAGTTCCACAGGGAAGTGTTCTGGGACCAACCCTGTACTTATTGTATACTAGTGATATACCACATACAAACGATGTGATGATAGCTACATTCGCAGATGACACTGCTCTTCTATCAACTGATGGATGCGTGACTAAATCCACAGAAAAGCTTCAAAATTCAGTTAACGAGATATGTGATTGGGCTCAACGATGGCGAATTAGACTTAATGAGTCGACTCATATCAACTTTACAAATAAAAAAATAACGAACGCTCCTGTGGTTATTAACAACCAAGTAGTTCCTTATTCTAACGCAGCTAAGTATCTGGGTATAAATCTAGATGCTAAACTGAAATGGAAGGAACATGTGAAAAAGAAAGTAGAAGAGTTAAATATAAGGTATAGAAAACTGTATTGGTTGCTAGGACATAACTCTGAAATGTCCACTGAGAATAACATTTTAATATATAATCAGATACTTAAACCTGTTTGGACGTATGGTATCCAAATATGGGGTTGCACAACGAAAACAAATGTACAAATAATACAAACATTCCAAAACAAAGTCCTTCGGGAAATAGTAAATGCCCCGTGGTATATTAGAAATAATGACTTGCATCGTGATTTGCAGATTGATCTTGTAACGGAAGTAATTTAAAAGTATGCAATTCGAACAGGAATAATAAAAAAACATAAAAAAATAATTTTCGTCTAAAGATTAAATGTGCCTCAGTTCCTCATCCGAAGAAATCGCGAAATTACTTCTCCCAAGTCATGCTGCGTCTTCATTAGGTTGTGTTTTTTTTAGTGATTCGATTTGAATTGAATATTTTGAATTTTTGTTGAGTGAGTCACTTGATCTGTCAGTCACAAAGACTACCACTGTTTTGGTGTAGCTCGGGAAAGGTTTGGTTTGTGGGCTGACGGTCCGTGCAACTCAGGTCAATACTGACCCATTGTGATGCCCGTTGGGAAAAGAAGTTGTCCCTTATCCATTAGAACCCTGTCTATAAGTGGTGTAATTAATTACTTACTGTGCTGTTACATACAAACCATCCTGTGGATGTGATGAAACCCCTTTAACATAAGCTCATCTAAGTCTTTAAAGAAGTGTCTCCCTAGGAATCTGTGCCTGGTGTGTTGTAGACTTGGACAGTGACATAGGAAGTGGGTAAAGTATCGCAACCTCTACAAAGTTCTTCTTTCCTCGAGCACGTTTTATTCATATGGTACTACAGAGTGTTGTGCCCCGTTATGATATCTGCGAGAGTGGAAAGGGATTTCCTATCCTTCCGTGTGAGACTCTCGGTTCTGGGCTTAACTGAAGGTCGGCCATAGCATTCTTGTGGTACGGCAAGTTTCTTGTCCAGTCCATCTAACGTTCGCCTTCCTTGTGGCTTTTCTCCCTGCTTCAAGCTTGAGTGTACAAGGCGGTAGTTCGGAATAAATCGGTTCTCTCCCACAAACGCATCTTTTGTCTAGAGAGGTTTCTTTTTATCAAATTGTCTTATGAACCAAATAATTATCTGTCCTAAACTATACGCGTCAAAAGTTGTACCTAGACTTCAACCAATATGTCTTTGAGTAACTTTCTTCATTAGCAGATTCAAAAAGCCTTTCCAACTTAAGCGATAAGCATTTTCCGTGTTTATCTGAATTGAAGTCAACAATTGTTTGTGCCGGAGCATTAGTACCACAATTCTCCTGCAATCCATCTGAAAGCCGTCTTGTTAAACTGGTAAAAAAGACCGTATCCAAATATACAAATGCAAGTCGCAAATTCGAAAAATCCCGCCCAGCTTAACTTAAGAAAATATTTAGAAACTTTACTTTATGCGTGGATATTTGGAGTATTTAATACGTTTCGATTAAAAGATTTTTTTTTAAGTCCGTTCTCTAAAGATTGAAGACGGAAAAGGGATTCAAATCTTTCTTATTTCGACTTTACGTCATGCAACTTGGCCGTGGCTTACGCGTTTGCAGTATTAATTGCACCTACTAACCCCCTTGTTGTATTTAAATCTTCCACCACGCTTTTTTTATAATAGACAGCCGACAACGTTAACAAAATTGCATACCTATTGCTTAAGAGCTGAACCTACAAAAAAGTTATAAGAAAGATAAAATGTTTAGCTACATACATGGATTATACCCCAGCAATGAATACCAACTCCCCTCTTAAGAACAAATTCCCATTTTCAGCACCAAAGCCTGCTTTATTAAAGAACTGGGTCAAATAGTACTCCAAACTCACTAACAACGTACCCTTCTCATGAAAAGCTTTTTCGGTAACTTAAATTTTAGCTGCTCCCAAGAAACCGCTGTGGCAAAGAAAGTTTCATGCGACACAGTCGTGCATTTTATTTAATGACCATCTTCGGTGTCCGCTTATTTCGTCCTTTTCTACTCATTTTAAACCTCAAACTAGACCCAATTAAAGTGATGCTGAACTAAAAAGACCCGAAAAACAAGAAAAGTATAATTATTTGTATGACATCCAGCGTCCATCAGGGCCACAGTTGACATATGAAACATGACTCTGGGCGTAACATATGACATCAATTCCGTTTGTTGCTTTTTTTTGGAATAAAGGGAAGTGATCTACAATTTCATGTTAACTTCGAGGTTGAATTGAGGAGGTTTCTCAGTAAATTATTGCTCTCGGAAGTTTGTCAGGCATTCATGACGAGTGATACTGCGCAAAAAGGTGCAGAGATCGCCCGCTCAATAAACCAGAATACTTCCAACAATTGAGCCCACTGATGTGCGACGATTTCCATACCTTATTTGTATAGGCTGCCCGTAGCTTACCAAAAATCACTGCCATAAAGAATGCACATCTAAGACCAATTTAAATAAATGAACCAAGTCAAAAGCGACTGTAACCCTCAATCAAACGGCGAAAAACGTCATCCAATATAGGTCCTCGCGCTCATCAACAGTCCATTATCTTTGAATAAAACGAATTCCCACAATAGACCACAAAGACCACCAAACATGAGTGACCCTCTGGCATTTCATCTTAATACTCGCGGATGCCATACCTCCGCCCGTTTTTCAAACACCAACCAATTCAACTTGGTGGAAATTACTTAATAAATTGCCCAAGCGCATAGGCATCTCATCGCATAGCCGCAACATCACTTGTCTTCCAGACACTCGAACGTCAGACCTCCAACCAAACCAAGAGGAGCCCATCATCCATTCACTTCATAAATTATATTCAAACATCAAAAACTCAATTTTATTAGCATACAAATCGTTTATCATGCCAGTCGTCGTCGCTCGTCCCGTATCGCGCAGCGAGAACATTTCGGACCGATAATTATTGCCTAACAAGAGTTAACAACAGTCAAAATAATCTGTAAACATATTTCAGATACACAAGAGTATAATGTCAAACATGGCAGCCCAATAAAAATTCGTAATTTATTCAAAACTGAATTGAATAGTTGTTTGGATGGGCTCAGAATCAGAGATACGGATTCCTTTTCTATTCAGATTCGAACACCGGGCCAGAGCGCTACCATCTCTCGGCGAGGAGGTACTGAACCTCGCAATGCCAAAATACTGTCATGTCGTTGTCATTCAGACCTCGGAATGGAATATGTTTCTGCTTTTTATCGCAGCCACAAGATTATTATACGAAAATAAAATTCGATTCGTTAATGACTTCAGCAGACAATCAAAGTCAAAAGTGAGCGGATTAGCATTTTTGGGGGGAGCGGAGGAGTGCACCGCCGCCGCTGCCGCCGAGACAATGGTCATTAACCAAAACGACGCAAATCATCGTCATCATCATCGCACATCATAAAATTAACAGAATCCGATGATCAACAGATGAAGTTAGATAAGACGAGAGTCATAAAGAACGAGAAAATGACGATAGGTATGTAGTTGTAGGTATATGAGGAGAACAGGTTACACGGTCCAGCGTCCAGTGTCCGATCTTCGGTGAGCGTCACACCTCGCTCGGGCGCGCGGTATTGTATGGAAAAACACGGTCGAAGTGTGTTTCATGTGTCATTTCAGAAATCGAGAAAATATGTTAAACGCTCTCGCGGGCTATCGGATATCGGATGGTATCACAGTTAATTGGCAAACTTGTAGGAACACGGACAATTAGGATGGCCATCCGATATGACATGGCCTATAATTATGGCCAGCTATAAAGAGGAAGTGCGAAGCTCGTTTGTCAACGCGCGCAGTCAGTAAACAGTATATGATGGCCAGCAATTTACCTTGCGTATGTATCGTAAGAAGCTTATGTGACAGTCTGCAATGAATGGAGCTTCTCAGTTGCGCCGCTAGTTTTTTGTTTCACAAGCCGTGTCTGAAGCTTTGTTTGTAGTTTGTTTATTACTTCGTAGTAATTAAAATAAGTGGTTCAGGTTGATTTCACTCAAACGTGAGTTTAATTCTCTTGCGTTCAGCTCTAACAGAGAAAATGACACACCGGGATTTCTTATGTGCACCACACACACCTTGCTATCAAAAACAACCGTTGAAATGCCGTTAATTTGATCATGCTAAGTTTTGTTCTGTACCTAGTTCAATTTCTGACCGATAGCCTAAAATATTTAAGAATGTCTCGCGCCCCCTTAACACCTCTGCTTTTTTTAAATCAAATATGCATTACTGGAGTTACTTGAGTCAGAAAAAAGAACGCACCAGAAAAGAAGACTTAATAGAAAACGGTACGAAACGCGAAGTCTTATAGGAAGGTTAGGATGGGGGTTGTGAGATCGTCCCAATAGACCAGGCACCAAATCGGGCCCATCGCCATCCCCAGGGAACCATTACGGTTAAAACCATTACGGACCTTAACCAATTCATCCAAGCATTCGATTTCCCTGCAAAATTTAAGTATGGCCTTAATACTATTTGAGGATCCAACCTCTTCCAAGTTTAAAGAAGTACATGCCGAGATGCTTTTTCTACTCCGAGCAATTGCTTCTCAAAAAGGCAGTGCCCGGAGAGTATTCCTATCGCTATTCTTAACTTTGTTCTTCTGCAATTGATTAACTGTTTAGACTTCCTCCGATTTAAAACAGGCCACAGTGCCTTTGAAACCTTATGCCCTTGTTGTCGCTTTATTTAAGACTTTTTCAAAGATTATCCTTCTGGCCACGGCCATAGGTGGTCTTATTCCCTCAATCGTTGTGTGAAGTGGGCTCCTTTTTTTGTTAGAACGTCTGCCCTTTCATTACCGTAAATATCAGAATGGCCAGGTAGCCAACACAGTCTGACACGGTTCTGCGAGCACAATGCCTTGAGCACTGTGCGACAATTCCTGACTAACTCAGACTTGGTGGTTTGTGACTCTAGTGTTTTAAGTGCAGTCTGACTATAGATGAAGATGGATATCGATCTAATTGGATATCGATCTCATCCCAAGTTCTTCCGCAGCTTTAAGTACGGCTAGAACCTCTGCCTGGAACACGCTGCATGTGTCCGGAAGTTTCAGGGCCATCTGTAGGTCGAACTCTCTGGAGTAAATACCTGACCCCTTGCCCTTGCTAGTTTTGGAGCCGTCTGTATAAACTGAGGCCTCGTTTTCCCGATTAATTAAGTTCCTCGACCAATCCTCTCTTTCAGGGTACAACACATCATACGGTGTGTCAAAATCAAGTGTACCAAGACTCTCATCCGTCTTTACAGGGATATCAGAGAACACTTCCCTTAAGATATTGCTATGACCTATACTATTATTTTTAAAAGCCGTGCATTAGTGAGTCGAAGCGCACTATTACCTGCATAAATGCTTCCAGTGCAGCCGTGGTAAGTAGAGCACCAGTAACGGCAATGCAAGCTGATGTTCTTTGTACCCTGGTTAACATATCCCGTACATACTTCTTGTTTGTGGCCTTCCACCATACAAGAGCCCCATATGTAATTATGGGTCTTACTACCATTGTGTATAGCCAATACATCATTTTCAGCCTCATGCCCCATTTCTTCCCAGCTGATGTCTTCTTACAAGCGAAGGGAGCACTGTGAGCCTTGCGGACTCTTTCCTGGACATTACGTTTCCAATTTAGTTTTTTGTTACCAAAATATTTTGCGCTTTCCGAGAGCATAACACTCCACTCCACTCCAGGAAGTCTGGGCATCTTGAAAAGCGGTATCTTGTATTTTGTGCTGAATAGTACAAGTTCCGTTTTCTTCGGATTGACTCGGAGTCCACATCCTTCAGCCCATATTCTGAGTCTGTTAAGGGATGTTTCCATGAGCTCACTCATTGTATTAAGGAATTTTCTTTGGATAATAATAACTGCATCATCTGAGTATGCAGTGACGCTGAAATCTGCATTTTTTAGTTCTTTAAGTCTTATAGGAAACATTCAACAAAAAGTTTCATCGAAATCGGTCCAGTCTATCTGGTAAAAGCCTCTGACTTTTAAACTTTTTTAAATAAGTCGAGCCATGAATATCAAAGGCAACCATTCATCCGAGAGACTAAATTGAGGGGCTTAGGTTTGGGGTTTTTAATCTCAGCCCTTTTTGAGGTTGAGTAGATGCAATTTTGGTAGGATAGAGCCCCCGACGTTACCTGCAAAATTAGTTTTTGAAACTGAATTCTAACAAAGAATCAGTTGTAAATCGACTTAACTGGTCACCTCAACCGACTTAACTCGATATGGGAACTTGGGGGTCCATATGATCGAGAAAACTGCAGATGCTTTTATTTTTAGACGCAGATCCACCCCGAAAGTATAGTGAAACCGCAACTCGTTGGCAGTTGTTTTGTCATCAGTCAGGCTACGCATTTTTATAGCTGTTTCCACTGAAGTCTCCTCACAGAGTTATGACGGTTCATCCATCTACGAGACTGCAGTAACCGCCTATGCGTTCGTTTAGAGGTAGAAAATGCAAAATAAAACACTAAAGGTCTTTGCACTTCCTATATACGAACAGGTACATATAACTCCAACACGCATGTTCATACAGACAGCAAATAACCATCGAGTAATTATTAAAAAAAGCACACACAATTCGAAAACATTTTTCACATTGTGCTACAATTCCTCTCCTCAGCCGAAGTGGAACGCGGCAAGTGTAAAGGCATTTTAATTACACGCTTTTTTCAACAGCTGTTTAATTAGTTCCAAGTTCCGTCCGCACTCTTCCACTCCGTTTATGCAATTCGCAGCAAAAGAAAAAAATGTCGGCCTCTCATCAACGACGTTTCACCGAGTGGAACAGAACTCCACAGTCCGCACAATAAAATTTACGGCTCTTGGCCGTTGGCCACTTTTAATAGATGCCGAATAAAATGCTCGCACTCCCTTCTCAGGGAATAATCGATTTTGACATTTGCAAATCATGCAACCAAGTCCGCAACACATGTCCTGCAACAATAAGGCGAAAACTCGCTCTTGCCTGCGATTGGTAGCATCCACAGCCCTCAACACATTCATTCGGGGAATCAGCACTTGCACTTACAGCCTAATTAATGACAAAACCCGAGTCGTTTGACTTCTCGGAACTCGTCGGAACGCAACGCAACTGCACCAGGATACAAATCGTTTTGTGTTCTCGCATGTTTTGTCCGCTGGCCGGACAACAAGCGCACCTGTGCCTGCATGTAACCCGAGATGGACATCGTCCATCCTGTGAGTAATCACCTCTGATCGATTGATTTATTGATTCATCAAAACTCGTGGTCGAACAGGAGAGAATACTCACATCTGACTCTAACAGCCGATGAAATATCGTCTCCGCAGGTGGCTTCCGCATAAATCACCCCCAAAAATGGGGTCCTCCTATCGCAGCGCGATTAACCTTTCGCAGAAGTCCTCCAAGGGTGCGTACGGAAATAGAGATGGACTCGAGTCGGACTTCTAATTCTAATGCCTCGAACTCTGATGGAACGATTGCTGCCAATGAGCGCCAGCCATGGCATCCATCATTTCCGTCTGGCGGTCGCAAATGAATCGGGTTCTCCTTCGTCCAATTCGATCCGGCAAACACATTTTCTAAGACTAAGACATCAAACTTGGAGAGTTAATCATTAAAAATTATCGATCGATAGAAGTCGTCGTCGCTTGAAGCTGTGGTCGGGGAGCCTCCACCACCGCCGCCGCCGAAGAGGAGAAGATGCGTTGCGTTCCAGTCGCTGAGTTGACACACTCCAGCCACGCTAAGAATAATGAGCTGGCGAGGAAGATTAATCGATTTGGTCATGAGTTGACTTGGAGTTGAGTTTCGGATGCCAGTTGCCAGCAAACGAGCGACCGACGCGACGCGACGGAGTATGAACAGCCCATCAGTGGGTCAGTCTCTAATAAATGATATTTTGGATTTTTTTTTTGTTTTCCGCTGGCGCTGCTGGACTTTGGAAACAACAAACCGACGCGGCGCGCCAGTCGATTCGTCATGCTGGATGTTGGAAGAATTTATTAAAACATTAAATTAACTGTTAATGATTTTGTTTGCCTACGAGTTTAGATATTTACTTCGTAATAATTGATACGCGCGCTGTTTTGAGCTTGGCTTTGAGGTCAGGCGCTGGGGGTTTGCCGCTCTGAGATTTATTAAAAATTCGACGCGGAGGACTTGTCGGACTTTGATGAATCGATGGATGGCGAGGGGTTATACGCAAATGAAATGTATTTGACCAATGTTCGATATGAATTAATTAGTAGGTGGTTGACCAGGCGTCTGAGTCATGTGAACAATGAATTTGGGGAAGAACTAATTTGGGGGTATGTCTGACTGGAGTGCCGCTTCGATCCAGATTTACGGTTCAAGTTTCGCTTTAGGCAAAGTTACTTGAAAGCAAGTTTCTTAGTAGTTTTCATCAAAGCGCAACTGACCAATAAAGACTGTGGTGCCGTGGAATGCGTCTGTGACTCGAGTGGACTCCCATAAATGAGCAAGGTCGTAAGCACAACATTTGAGTCAGGTTTAGCGATTTTTAAACCGCACAATTTTAGCACGAGTCCGCATATTCTGTAGTGGTAACGTCGAGCCGCAGCACAAGATTCTGCCAGGACCCCTGCTGTGCATGTATCTTTCAAACCTTCAAGAAGTCCCAATCCACCTAATTCAAGTGCTTCTATATCTATAGGAAGGCAACTTTCGCCAGGTGTCCAACCAAGGAGGAACTCGATTTCAAGCTCCGAGCAGCCAAACAAGACTTCAATATGGCAAACGTTGCAAATAATATCCCGAGCTGAGAAATAGATTCTACACTCCTGAACCTGGCGGAAGAGCACAAGTTTCTGGAAAACAAACACTTCAGACGTAGAATGAACCTTGAACGTTTTAGCTGAAAACCCCCAAACCAAGTCTTAAATAGAAAAACCTAATATCTAAGTGTAGTCGGAATCGGTGCTGAGAATTTTGAGGGACTATTTCTGCTGATTTATATACAAAGATGACGACCAAAACCAGGCCTTGGACCTTGGTCCGTACAGTGTCTTCGACTTTACTCCGTCAGAGGAACAGACCGTGTGTATGGAGGAAGACATTACCATTGAAGTCGGTCCAAGTTGAAAGGGACCGTAGCCAGCTGGAAAACTGAAGGTGGATAGTCACTAATCGACCTCAAGACTTCCAGCCAGCTCAGTTCCTAGTTATACGGACACCAAATTGGTCGAGGTCGCTCTTCGATTGTGCGGGTAACATCAAGTGCGGTTCTTCTCCACTTTATTATTTCTCAGGGGTGAATTTAGAGATTTGCTGGACTCGTGTCTTATTGTCCCTACGCTCCAGGTGACATTAACACTACAGCCGGTGTATTTTAAGTCTTTGGGCTAGGTTAACTTTCCTATATACCACACTGGGCCGAATGTCAGCCGATGAATCTTTCCCTCAAAGCGTGTCGCAAGAGGTGTTCGTCCACTTTCTATAAGGTTTATTCTTTTGCACCATATACAGGTGGACCGTAATGCTTAAGGCTTGTAAAATATCTTGGTTCTTCGTTCTAAGGGAGGGCTTGACTTCTTAGATGCTTTCGTAACCCACAGAAAGAGCGGTTGACTGAAGTGATTGATTCTTTTTTGCGAGCCTAGGTAGACGCAAGTCTTTTACTGCTTCGAAGTCATATCTGCCCATATTTGAGTCGCCGGATTTTTCTCATTATGTCAAAGTGCTATACTGACAGTTTGCTGCATTCTCCCGATTGTGTCAATGCTACCGCCATAGGAAAACATTTTGAACGAACTTTTGGAATATTGTACCACTGATGTTGGCTTGTGAATTTTTCACGCTGTTGCTTTAAAAATAATGTTGATCATGTTAAACGATAGCACGTCATCTTGTCTTCCACCGTTTTTCCCATGAAAGGGTGCAGTGGTGTTCTTTCCGACTTTGACGGAGCGGAGCAGTTTCTTCAATGTCTGGAAGATAAGAAAGCTTGGCCAGAAAACTGCTCTTCCTCAAGTAAAGGAAGATTTACTTAGGTATCATTCCAGCTTCGTCACAAAAGGAGCTTGGATATCAGTAAAGAACGTTCTTCAAAAGCCTGGTGGTAGATAAACCAGCGGCAGCTTGTGTCTTATTAACTTTTGTGAGAAGAACCAGCTAATGCTAGCTGAAATAAACTCTTTAATTCCTTAACCCGCGTCACGGGGTATACCTATCCAGACTTTCGATAGAAGCAATAGTTTTAGAGTTGCAAGACCCCCGATTTCATAACCACCACCATTTTTTTTTAAAAACGTATATCCACGTCAAC
Organism: Cheilosia pagana; assembly: GCA_936431705.1. Classification (NCBI taxonomy): domain Eukaryota; kingdom Metazoa; phylum Arthropoda; class Insecta; order Diptera; family Syrphidae; genus Cheilosia; species Cheilosia pagana. The sequence goes on along the minus strand of OW386170.1, from coordinate 48,845,554 downwards.
AAATACAATTAAACTCTTAGTTGCAATCAGTTTGCAAACATAAGATCCCATTTCCCATTCATGCAAAGTTCCCCTTCCGCATTTTGCAAATGTCCACCAACATTCTCACTGCGACTACAACATTTGCGTATGAAAATGCGCCTTTTGGCCAAATATTTACTCACACTTCAACCATCCCTTCCGCCTATATCAATCAAAACCACAATGACAAGTCCAATTCCGTCAATCACCTTGTGACAAAAGAGTTTTGACACAAATTGATCGCACATTAAATGGTCGTGTCAAAAAAACATATACAGACACTACCAACCCAACCACAACGAAAGAAACACCACCGCAGTAGCATTTGTCGATGCAGCTGCCACTCGATCATGTATTTTCTTTGACAAAAAAGGAAGAAAAACAAAGTCGCACGGAAAACTGATCCACCCTGACATTTAACATTGTCACCGTTGACACTTAACCACAAACATCAAATTGTAATACACATCGGGAAAATCTATGAGCACATTTTCGCTCATTCTTCATTCGGGATAAACAGATGATCCTCTAATTACGCAACGATCATTCATGTTTGTGTACGTTAAGTGACAATAAATCCAATCTGAGGAAGGGCAACATGTCAGCCTCTCAGAATAGAACGTGTGTGCCGGTGCCGTTGCCGTTTGCTGTTGCCGGAGCACTGTCATCCGCACACCGATCGTGTCAAACTCCACAATGAATGAGGAAAGTGGCTGTGTGTGTGGCCCGGCGCGGTGTTCTCTCGCGACTTTGACAACCATTTAATTAGGATCACTTCATCCCATCAGAGAGATGTTTTCATTAAGGATTCTTCTTCTTGTCTCGCTGCGTTTGTCAATTGGCTAATTAAAAGATCCAATCTTTGCCAAACTCTGACGCAGAGATTCACCTTTGACTGCTGTCACTCTGTGTGCTGGTGCGGGGTTGCTTTATTTTTATACCCATCAGGAATTCGGTGTGAATCCGTTAATTGGATTCTAGTCGATCTTCACAGTTTCTGCGGGAATGTGCTGACGGGCACACGGCCAGCTTCCGTGGCGGTAAGGAATTTGGCAAACCGCATAAAGTTGTCACGTCGCGTCGATTTATTTTCGGTGATCTCCCAGCGAGAGCAATTCGCCCAAGTGGAGTTGCATTGCATAACCGCATTCGAGTTGAAATGGCGCTTCGGACACGATCAAGGCGCACAATCAAAAGACCATCAATTGCGTGTCAATCCAATTGGGCGGGGGTATCATATCGAATCGGAATTCTGACGTTTAATGCTGGCAACTTCATCAATTCGATTTGACGCGCTGGCGCTGCTGGGGAGCTCTGTCATTAGAGCGGGGGGCGCTTGCTTAACAATCCTAACGCGGAACGTGCACTTGATTAATGGTGTGCGGCGCGTCGTTGTGTATGCGTTACGTATGTGCGGCTGGAACTGTTTATGAGTTTGGTAATATTTATTTTTTGAGAGAGAATCTCCACAAAAATGCACAATGCACATCTCCTGGGATTACATATCGTTTCGTAAGTGCGACGCACGTGCAGAGTGACAGTGTACCTTGGAAGGCCATTAAAGTGAAGATTCGCTGGTGTGTGGTTAAAGGTGCAATTCACTTGACACTGGAAGTGTGAGCAACACGTGTGCACTCGGATGATGGTGCAATGTTTCACAAAAATATCAAGCGGAGGCCTCTACGTATAGTTTAGCTAATTAATTTGCAGATACGTTGTCGAGGGTGGTTCTAAATAATTTTGGACAAAATTTCGAAATCAATTGACAGCCGGGTGTTGTTTTAAGAGGTTTTATAAATTGCTGGAGGAGGGTTTCGATGTAGAAGGTTGAGTCTCCTGGGTCTTTGCGACATGAAGTCAAATGCGGCCGACAGTTTGTGGCTTCCACTTCGACTGTTAATAAATTTGATGACCTACCTGAAAGGCAGTCTTGAGACGCTTTTTCTAAAAAACTTTACACTCCACTCTGATATTTTTTTTCAGAATCTTTCGAGGTGTGCTTCTGGAGAAAACACCATAATCATTTGAGTTTTTGTAGTGGTGAGATCTGGACTGTCTTGGTCAGGTGTCCATGGTGGGAAATCTATACCGCGGATGATCGTGTACGGCTTTATATTCCGAGATAAAAAGTATCCTAAGTCCCGACCCACAACATAAACAATCACTTTGACAGGTTTCATCAAAATCCGTCCAGTAGTTTCTGCGTGATGCGTGGTCAGGCAATTTTTTATTCTACAGTTTTGTTATGTATAGAGAAGAGAAGATAGAGAAGAGAAGCGAAGAGAAGAGAAGAGAAGAGAAGAGATAATGCACGGCTGCGCTAGTGAAATGAAAATATACCGCGCTTAGCCTAATCTTTGGAAATTTTAACAATACCAAAATCTGAGCAAGTTTAATAAAGTAATATATAACTCTTGGTAATATTCCAAACAAAAAAGTTGATTCTGTATAAGGCTTTTGTCGTCACGGTCTTGCCGAAGCTTGAACGCTATCTAAAGCAGATGAAAATATCCTCAGTCGTTTCTAACGAGAGATCCTTCGTAGAATGTTTGGTCCCGTTGAAGATGACGGATTAACGAATTAAAAGGTATCCTCTCGCCAAATCTTCCTATACCTTTCCTACAACCATTGAATCTATTAAATTGAACTTGAACTTCAACTATGGATGCCTGCTACATCCCTGTAAAATTTGTTGGCCCCAAAGTACATCCAACTAATCCAAGAAATTTTGGAGACAAAAGTGAAAAAAGTAACCCTAGGGACCACCTTAAGAATATCGGACTTCTAGAGAATGACTACCTTTCAGACAGCCCTTTGTAGGCATAGATGCGAAGGCTAGTTCAGCACTTGCAGGGAGAAATATTTGCAAAGTTTAGATTTGTTTGACTATTAGAGAATGCGCTAGGGCTTACGTGACAAGTCGATCTTCGAAAGGCATTCTTAAGAAATTTAGAAAATATTCCTATCGTATAGAACAAGAAAATGTCTGTAGTTATATGCAAGAAGGACGAAAATATAGTGGACAATCTACTTTCTAATTGCACAGAATGTGTCAACTCCACCTAGACAACTTATATAGGAGCCATCTCACCCAAAGAGTTAGCTGCTTTCATACAAATCTGCGGATAAATGAGCTTTAAAGAGGACCCAACAATAGGCAAATTTAAAAACGCGATTATTCCTGAATAACTGACTCTTTTCCGCTTTATAAGGTACTAGTGGACCCTCGCCAGCTTTGCTGGTTTATTCCGATAAACCATTACTGAGCTAGGTCTGTATAATTAGAACTTTCGTTACAGATACTCAGTTTTTTTTTGACTATTTTGTAAGAACCACGTTATATTCGGAGATAAAATCCTATCCTAAGTCCCGACCCACAACATGAGCAATCACTACGCCAAGTTTCATCAAAATCTGTCCAGTAGTTTCCGCGTGATGCGTGGTCCAACATTTTTTATCCTTCAGTTTTATTATATACAAGTAGGGAAGAGACGAAATATATGTCTACTGCTTTCATAAAGACGATTTAAATTTTGCCTGTGGGCGTTTATATAAAAAATTACAAAAGCGCTTTTTCCTCATATTATTGACTCTAATGGACTGCGATTGACTTTTATTGACTAACTTTGCTCTGCTGGCTTTGATTGACTGACTTTTGTCAGCAAAATCAACGCTCGCAAAATCATCGACTTCCAAAAAATCCAATCGGCATAGGTACTTGACCCTTTCTGTCATTGCGAGCATCGTCCTTTAAAAGAGAAGAAGAAACGCGCAATATTCGTCCCAGGATAGGTGCCTACAGCCAACACCTTCACAGACGCTCCTTCTCAAGGTCATTCTTGGAAAGTATTTCACATTCACTGTGCAACACTCCGCCGTTTGGGAGTCAACAACTCACAAAAAAAAACCCTTTAAGTAAAATTAATTTCCCTGATGCAAACCCACTGCGAACCATCACGTTTCTGCTGTCGAATCGCAAGGGCCTCCTGGAAATTAGATCACGTTCATTAACATTGAATCGGGGCGAGCACATCTCAGCACAAAACGTTGCCTTTTGCACCCAGAGCACGATCCCCATCCTCGCCATCCGTCATCCGCAATCTCCAAGAGAGTCTGCATGCACACACGGGCAACAAACATCAAACGCATCCCGTCCCGCTTATATGATTTTTTAATAGCCAGCAATTTTCTCACCTCGCAAAGTGTGAATATTACAGTGTAATAGCATCAACGGGCCAAGCCTTCTTCCTCTGTACCTGGACTTGGCCGCGCAGCCACCAGTCGTCCTCGCAGAGACTCCTTTTTTGGTTTCGGGTAGCCAAAGGTGCCCATTATCAGACATGGAGAATTATTTAGAGCGTGGATAATGTGATGGCGAACTCTGGGATGTGCGCGCTTTGATCTGTGTATATGCTGTGTCCGCATGTCCAGCCAGCACTGTGCGACTGTGCTTTGATCGAGGTTGATGGCATAATTTCATCGCAGCCCCCAGGGCTTATTAGTGCTGAAAGAAGTGGGCACACACACACCGCACACAGTCGCAATGAATAACTCCTTCGCCCAGGAATTCATCTGACGGCGGCGGTAGCAAGAAATAATTACACAGTCTCGAATATCGACTATCGACGGGCCGGTCCGATGCCATTGTCTCGAAGCCGCCCCAAGGCGTTGATTGCAAAATGCAAATTTCATTTCGAACATAATTCAGCCGGTAGCTGGTTACACGAGGTAAACTCTGTACCGGTCCGTGTATGCACAGTAGCCGAACAGATGTCATTCCCATTTCACGAACTCGAAGGTCCAACGATTTACGGCGAGATGCTTTATTGTTATTATGTGTCATTGTAAATGTCATTATTTGAGGGCTCTCGGCTCTCCCTTGTGCGGTGGCGGTGCGGTGGCGCGGTCGCTGGAGTCGCTCCAAAGCCGCGCTCGGTGCGCAATTAAATGGGATAGAAAATGAAGATTGAAGAGGATCCAAAACCGAGCGAATAAATCTCGTCGCCGCGACCTCATAAAACAAAGTATGCGCATACGGCGCGCGCGGGGCATGGGCCGGGCCTGACTCCCACGCATAAAAATGTCACAGCGAAACCTCATTCGCGTAAATTTTGATGTCGAAGTCCGCTCGAATTATTTACAATGAGGCGGCCGGAGTGGAGGGCGGGGGTGGTCGCACAGGACGATGAGTAAATAGCGGTAGTGGTTGCATCCGCATCTAGTAAACTTCACATCGCATCGGGTGAGTTGGGGTTGAGGGGATGTGATTTATGAGTGAGCGGTTCTCATCGAATGGTCACCAATACCGCGGGTCGATAAATAAAATTTTCAATTCAAGCTGAAGCGCAACATCGCTGTAAATAAATCCACGAATTGCTATGCTAGAAATAATCAATTTGAATTGGTGCGCCTTCGGAGGGTGGGCGCCATATAGCTTTGCACTCGGGGTTTAGAGAAAAAAGTCTCCCCAATAGGTACGGCCGAAACATCGATTTGAATCAATTTAAGCGCGACGGACTGGAAGTGAGACATATTTAGTGTGGTGCGGTCATTCGGAGTCAGAATCGCATCCGCATGTCAGTTAGATCAGTGACGGATTTTTATTGCCCAGTTTAATGTTGGTTTAGGGGGTGGGGGGTGGTAGAGCTCTTGTGATTTGTTAGAGGGCGGTCAAATAATAGATTTCTGTTGTGTGGGTTATGAGTCCGGGGGTTCTGTGGAAGGTGTAAGAGAATTACAACAAGACAAATCATGCGGAAATCTCTGCACCATGTAGGACTTGAGGTCAGTTTAGCAAACAACGGGCACGAGGACTCCACTGTCTTGTTTAACTTGTTGAGTAAAGACAGATTATTGGATTCAAGGCTGTTGGTCAGTAGCAAGATCTGTTGGTCTTCAGTTCAAGATTTTGATCGTTTTGTTTGGGTGCAGTTACCAAAAGTTGAGCTGCCGCGAGTCTTAACGTACTGCCAGAGCGTGAATGGCATGTCAGGCTGTAGACATGAGCTGCAGATCTTTAAAATACATTTTTGCTTGGACCTAGGAGCACTATCGAAGCTAAGTGAAAGTCAAGCAGAAAGGAAGGAAAGTGCCATTGAGTTTCCCTGCATAAAACTTGATGTCCGATTTTTCGCAAGGGTTTATTCAATGTTCCATGGATAATAAATAAAATTAATAGTTGGCGCAACAGGTCTTTGGGACCGTTATAGGCCTAGCTTCTCACAACCATTCGTTTTGTGTAAGTTTTCAATATTTTTTTGGGACGAATCTACAATTTTACGCCGAGTCCAAACAGCTAATTGAGAAGCTGTTTCATGACAGTTTTACTCTCGGATGTTTGTCAGACGTTCGCGAGAGGTGGCGCAGTGGAAAAATAACTTTAAGATGTAATTTGGTTCTTTCGGAACCAGTTGTCCAATGCACTAACCACTTAGCCACTGTGCCTACAATCTTCCCCGGATAGCGTAAGCTTTAATTGGTGGTAGTTTTAACCTGTTGTTGTCAAATGTCTTCACCATCCTCCTACATATACAATTTTGTTCAAAGCCGGATTGTGGTTATTTTTTTTTCTACTTTATTTTTATCTACTCACACAACCTGGCGTTTTACAAAATAAGACCATACGATTTTATTGGCCTTAATTCCATGATTTTCCAAAGCAGACCATAAACAACAGAACATTTTCAGATCCTTTTCCAAACTCTCATATTGAATGGTCTCGAATTTAACAAACCGCACAAAGACAGTTAAAAATGGAGTGTGAAGAATGTGCGGATCTATATCCTAAGGCTCTAAATATCTTAGGAAGTAAGTGTATTGGACTTTTAAGCGAGACGTCTCAGGTTCGATATCCGGAAAATCACCAATTACAATTTTTTCCACTGCGCCACTGCAAACCGCCATACATATCTTCCTACCAGTGGCGTGGGGGGAACATTTTAAAATGGGAAGTCGAAACAAAATTATTCACAAACAAATGCAAAAAACCTAACATCTGTGTACCTTGAAAGAAAATCATATATTAAACATTTGCTTTCCACATCAAATATGCAAAATTATCCACAAAATGATAATAGGAGAAGTAGTAGGAAATCGAAAAAAGAAGCGCATTATTTTCTAAATAACCAAGTGGGTGTTGAACAAAGAGGTGTCAAGCACAGTGCTCAAATAAGAAAAAAAGAGATAAAAGCAAATGTTCTCGTAAAATCAACTATCCAGTTCCAGTGTTTTAATAACCCGACATATTTCGGGTAACCTTCGTTGTTCGCTTTGTCGTGACGATGACGATGATGAATGCAAATGGATACACACACAATATTTATGTTATGGCTTACGTGTGTGTACCATATCGAATTCATTTAGTAGAATTTCATGGTGGAAATTTAAAAAGGGAAGTCGGTAGGAATCGGGTTGTATGGACGCAACGCCACTGCTTCCTACCTAGCTATACCTATCTCAAGATTGTCTGACCAGCTTTTTGTTGATTCGCCTGCAATACGCGTGTACTTTACTGGGAAGCAGTTTAAATGCTTTCCATCTTTTTGTAGGGCGGACTGCTCGAAACTCGAAATTCCCTTTTTAAGGTTTCTTCAATTAGCTTGTCGTTCTTAAAAATAATTGTGAACTGTCTGAAATCTTGTCTGTTGTCACAAGGAGAGATCTTCTCCAAAATAAGCTTAATGCGATATCTTGCAGTCTTGCAGGTGGAGCTATGTTCTCAAAAACTTTGACTTAGTTCGATCAACTGTATGGTGGCTCACGGTCGTCGAAAGACCCAGTTTGTTCAACAAAATTCCATTCTAAAAAACAGTCGCCCACTTAAAATTCCATTGAGTCACAGCTTTTCACAACTAAACAGCGCAGGTTGGCAATTTCGGCCAATTCCCTTCAAACCTGCTGATGCCCTAGTCTCAAAACACGTCCATAAATCTCCCATCGTAGTCTATAGACTCAGCCCAACCCATCTGCATTGGCATACGAAATACGAATACCTTTCGAAAAAGCCTCGTAAGCCCATGACCATCGGCTTATATTTATGACCACCCCCAAGTATTGGCTTTGTGTCTGCAACTGGTATTAAGCCATGATTTATGTCGCATCCTCAACTCGTGCCATTTTTCTTCCCAAATTACTTCCACTGAAAGAATTATTGTTTATTTATGCCTTTCTGTCGCGTTCCACCGAAAATAAAATTCTTAAGCTTCACAAGCGATATACCTTCGCGCGGTATGCGTCAGCGAACAAAAATTATGCAAATGTATAGCGCGTCACCTTATGAAAATTATGAAACATTAATACCCTGTCATCACGTTGGTTGCGGTTGGTGGTGTGTCTTGCACCTCTTCCGCGAGCGCTAACTACCTGGCACAGCCTCCTCCTGACATAAGTCGGGCTATAAATTACGAAACTCGAATTCAACTGAAGCCGAGTTTTTTTTTGTTGTTGTGTTTCTGGCCAATAAACCATAAAATATGCCCAAAACGTATATCCTCCATCTCTGGGTTCGTTCATAAAAATTTTAATTAATTAAATCTTTACGCTGGAAGTGTTCCAAGTCTGATGATGAAGGTGGACTGGGTTTGGTCCACTCTGGTGGAAGCCAACGAATTATCGACGAATTCCGATCGTGCAGCGCAGAGTGTCGCCCTTCATGATGTCGCGGGGGGAGCGCAAGAGCCGCAGAGCAATCGATTGACATATTTACGATCATTTGAATTCGCTCGTAACTCATGTGCGCATATGACGCGCAGCGCAGTCCTTGCACTCTTCATACGAGAGTGTAAAAGTAACAGCCAAGGTGTGTCCAGCGCGCCGAGTGTTGACTGAACTCAAAGATGTCCTGCTGTGATCTTATTCATTGGTTATTGGGATTGCTCTTCCACTCTGTCGCTGTGTGGATTTTTCATTTCGATTCGGGATTCCCCATTGTGTGATGCGTGAGTGCCATGGAGATGGACCGCATTGTTGGCCGAGGAGGAGCGTCTTTAACGATGGTCGCCGAAACACAATATTATTTATCGTTTATTTGTGGGTTATTGTTGGTTATTTATATCTGTTTGACTTTTCGGTCCTAATCCTTTTGCGCGAGCGTCTTCGGTTGCTGCACCCCCGCAATATAGCCGCAGGTGGCTGGACCGAGTGGGCTACCTCTTGGGATGACAACAGACATCCTTGTTGTGTGTGAGTTCGGGAGGTGAAATTGACGAAGTGCGGCGATTTTTCATCATCCAGGAGTATAATTGGTGACATCGAATTTTAATCCTTTTGAGCAGTGTTTCGGGAGAAAACGGATTTTTCTCTTAGCAGGTAATTTCTCCGGATTAGGGTGACAGCTTGATGACTCAGGAGGGGCTTTGTAGCGACTGACTGGGTGGATGATGCTAATTGCTTAATTTCGAGAGCGTTCGGCTGCAGTTATTGTCCAGTTGATTGATGCGGTGATATTTCACTGAGGGAGTAGGTACTTACTCTTATCGAGTCATTGCCTCTGCGGAGATGAAGCATCGATTGATAAAGATGAACGTTTTGTCTCTGTCAGGGAAGCCCCAAGAGTGGACCTCTTGACCTTTAAGTGGAAAGGGAATTCGAATAATACGGGAGTACACTCCACCTTTGTCAGGTCGATGAGCGAGCAAGGGTTCACCTTCCGGCTTAGCAAGCAGCTCATAGGACATTTTATAGTTAAATTTGGGAAGGTGTCTCCTGTAAGACTACATTTCGAAGGCAGCTTGAGTGGAAAAATGCATAGAAACGATTCCATTGAATAAAATCGAGGGGTCCGGACGCTTAGCTGTAAGAATCGTTGACTTTGTGAATCTATAATTCTGTGAACTTAAGCGAATGCGATTCTCCTCAAGTAATAAGGGCGCCACCAGGGGAGAACAAAAACCAAAAACCTCATACGCAACCTTCTTTTGCCTTCCTAACTTTTGTTTTAAACCAACATCAGGCAGAATTTGCAATACGTAATTCCAAAAACAGACGCCTAACCTTCCACGCAAGCTTAAGATTATGTCCTACTCTAAACTGCATTTCGAAAAGAAGCTTAACTCGAACGAACTCCCTCTAAATGCAACTTGAACTACATTTTCAGCCTTCTTGCACTCCCTAGGGTTTTGCAGGTTCAAGCCTCCAAAGAGCACCTCAGGTTTAAAGGTCTAATTGACCTCAAAAAGCTTTTCGATTAAGCCTTTCGGATTCGGAATAAAATTGCAAGTCCCTTTCATTTTGCCAATAAATAAAACGTCACGTAAACAAATAGTTATTGGAAGTTATCCCTGGGGCACTACACAGTCCCGTTGTTGGTATTTCTTAAAATTTTAAGCTTATCTTTAAGCTAGGCGTTGAACTCGATTGAGAGGGTTTCGTGCATGTGAAGCGAAATTAACTGGAAAACAATTTACAGATCTAGAGCCGCAAGGTTCAAGACTGCGAACTTTCTCCAAAAGGACAAAGAAATTTAAACGACAGAGGAGCTCCAAAAATGGGGTCTGGCAATTCCAGTTTCTCCCACTTTTAGTGTTCAGACTTCGGATACACTCAGCTACAGCTTAAACGCTTCGATGGATTTACTTCAAACTTTGTACATGGAATTTCTTGGGTCACACCAGAAACTGGTTTCGGATTCTTTTTGCTAGCTCCAAAACTGACCGTACTTCCCATACAATGATTTCAGACCTTTTATTAATTTTTGTTACTAGCTTTAAGGCTTTGCATGCACTCAGCTGTAGCCTAAACGGCTAAGTGGATTCGCATCAAATTTCGTTTCTGACTAGCTTGTGCTTACACCTCGAGACGTATTTGGAATTTTTTATTTATCTCTTAAACTAACAATACAAGCTATATAAAGATTAAAATACAAAAAACCAAGTTGCGTGCTATCCAGTCGTGCACATTTTTTGTTCGCAAAAATTAAAATAAATTTTAAATACAGTTTGGGGGTTAACATTCTTACAAGGACGATGCTGCATCCATTTCGCTTAATTTCAAATCTTAATGAATTATTCGCTTGAAATTGCGCAGTTTATTCATTCACAGTGCGTCTTAAGAAATGGAATGAAATGCTTCACTTGTTATGTTTGTTTTCGAACAGTTGACAGTACAGCGTTTTGGAATACGGCCAAATTTTCTTCTACAAAGGATTCCACTTGAAGAATTTTCAAAATATCCGCCTCTTCTCCTTGACAGAGTTCTGTCTTTAAAAGACAGCGCAAACGCCTCGAATCTGCCTTGGGTTGTTACAGTACTTGTGATGCAATCATTTCGATTCTACTGTCAAAATTACCAAAGTAATAATAATAAAGACAAACCGATTTCCCATCTGTGGACATTTGAATGGAAGCGGCCTACTCTAATTTAAGAAAGTCGTTAGCAACCAAATGCACTGCCTAATTCGCATTTGCATTGTCGCGTGGTCAGTGAACTTCAAAATTAATTTCAAATGGGCAATCATTATCTTTAATCTAACACTTGCCGCCGATGCCATATGTGCCAAGTTGAATTCGCAGTTTGACAAACCTGCCGTCGAACGCAACACACCCTCATCAACGCCATCCACCTCATTCCCCTCCCCCTAACTTTGACAAACGGAAAATTCAAATGCATCATTTTCCACGTCACTTATTTTAAAACTCGTAAATAACTCTCGGGACAGAATGATTTATTTCCATTCCTCTTGGAGGCATTTAACTGCAATAATTACATGACTTTGACACGATGATCCTGTCATAGTCTGTCTCGCTCTTCCTTTGTCAGAGACGGTGCCAATGATGGTGGTTGTAACTTGTAAGTATATTGTCTTCTAATGAATGAAGTCGGTCTGCTGGATGAGGTTGGGGGGAAAGATTTATCAACCGCAGTCGGCTCCTCTATCTGTGACGAAAAAGAACCTCGGCGCGTGTATATTGATTTATGCCATGAAGATGCGTTACATCGCCGATTTCCCGCCCAACCTATGTCACATGGATGCTTGGCATCCCTCTTGGTGGAGGGTGGCACATTAATACGCCAATTAGTGAGCACTTGCCATCAGTATCGCACGCTATTTGATAACTTGATAGGACGCGCCCGTTTATATGCGCACGTCTCCGCACAGAGACTGTTGAGTTGTCAAAACCGAGAATGTCATATGTCAAGTGGTGTATGCACATGTGCGCCGATCGCAGAATGATCATTTTTCAACGGCCGCTATAGAGACGCAACTATTTGTCATGATTTTTGCACTCCACCGACTGGCGGTATACTGCTCACACAGAGACAAAGGCCATCGAATATGATTTCTCATAATTAACGCTGTGAACGGCTATAAGGACGCAGGTTCGGTCGTGCAGCGCAGTGCGCGCTTTATTGCTGCGACGCGTTGCACTTAGCGATTTGACAATTAATTAAGCAAAAGTGTGAACAATTTTAATTAGATAGCGCGAATAGAATATTGTCCGTGATTGGATGGGTGCGGTACGTGCCAAGACTTGCGCTGACTTTGTTGCGTCCTCACTTTGATGGGTTAATAAATGATTTTGGCGTGCCAGTCATAAATCAAAATGTTCTGCGAGGCAAAAGTGCCAGTGGCATCATTAATTTGAATACAGTTGCTTTGAGCGAATATTCTAAGTGACGTACAATTGACATCTGGATGTGAAGTCAACCGCAGGCAGAATCAAGTCGCTCAAGACTATTACACACAAAAGCACTTCAAGGAAGTAAAAAAACCAGAAGACAAAACTTTGGGGTGTAGTTTCCTCGGTACAAGTAGTCAAACGCGACCAGACAGAAGTCTGGACGTAGTCCAGCTTAAGCCAAAATTTACTTCCATTGGAATTTTATAATGTGACCATAATCTAAAGCGCTTGGCAGAACTAACGTGGAGTTTGTTCGGTTTTGGAACCTACCTTAAGTCGGCTTAAGCAACTGTTTTTATAAATCACTCTTTTTCAGAAAGGGACTGGGAAAATTTTTTTTTATAGATCAAAACATGTAAGTGCGATGTATAAGGAAACTTAAGTCGCCTTCAGTCAGCTTACAGTTCGTATAAGTGCTATCAAACTTCAGGACATTTTGTTCAGCTGTTAACTTCACTCAAATAATCTCTTATCTTCAATATTTTCATGTGAAAGTCATCTAGTAAGATACTATTAACAGTTGCCACAAATGAAATTGATTGAGTGGGGGTAATCCAGCTTAAGCCAATGTGAGATTGAATTAAAATTGTTGTTACAGCGTTACCTTAAAATGGTGTGTATCTGTAGCCCAATATAAATAGCCCTTGGCAAAACTTTCATTCATTTTTGACACTAGCTTAATCCCACTTAAGATAAGTATGGCTAATCATGTCCTTTGGGTCAAAGAGGGACTAGAAAGAGTCGCCTGCGAAGCTAAAAAAATGCTTATCATTTTCTCTTACATTTAAAAACTTTTCCATCAATATAAGTGTAGATCAGCGTGAAACGTACGTCAGCTTAAGTGAACTTGAGATTGTTTTAAATGTCTTAAAAGTCTTAACAGCTTTCCTATCCTACTATTGACTTAAACAACTCCTGTTGGCAATATTCCCATGTGGATATCGATGATATTTATAATCTAGCTTAAGTCAACGTACGTCTGCATTGAAAATGTATGTCCTTAAGAATTTTACTAAGGTTTTTTTGATTTTCAGCCCTTTTGCATCAAACAGGTACTCATCCTGATCATGACTAAATCAATCGTCCCCGTTAAGTAATACAAAACGCCACCATGCCTAAATGGCTCCGCGCCACTAAAAGCCACAACAAATTAATCATCGCATCGAGAGAACCACCAGCACCAGCAGATACCTATACCTCTGCGGGGTGATCATGGAAATCATGTCTGCGACACAACTCACAACTCTCTTCCATTATAATTGATGAAGAACCATTCTGCGAAACATAAACCAAAAATGTTGCAAAATGTGCACCCTATCCTCTGTCCCCCCCCCCCCCACCCCCCCTGCGATGCAATGCGATCATGTCATATTTTTTAACGACAAAACGCTGATCCTTTGTTCAGGAGACTTCGATCTGGTCGTACCCCAGGTAGAGAGTAATGATGTGTGATGTGTCCACCGACCGCATGCTGAGCTAACAACGCGGACAAATTAATACACACACACAAACACACACATACACATATATAAAAGACTGCATCACGATGGCAAACCGCACTGGCATTGATTAAATTAATAATCGATCGCAGGTAATTGCTCCACGACGTTCTCGTTCTCAATTTGTTCGACGGTTTGTCGATGCAAGATGCAACTATATGCCCGGCCCAGAGGTGAGAAAAAGAAAAATCGCTGGATGATGATGATGATGATCGTCAGAAGGAGCAGTGGTTGCGCGTCCTCTCTCGCGCGCTGTCCATCTACACGAACAACTCTTTCGTCGGTTAATTTTTGTAAGTTAATTACAGGCCGGCACGGCGAGTCAAGACGATGCGCGCGAAGCATCAGAGAGGGAGGAAGGAGGAGGCTTTTTAATTCCCACTTTTTCGAGAGAGATCACCACACCATGTCCATGGCATCATTATCTGCATCAGAACTGCTGCAGCTCGGGAGAGTATCATCATCATAGAGCAAGCGAGGAGGTAATCAGGAATTTTCTCACCTCCACGACGACGGCGGCGGCAGTCAGAATTGGGGGCGTTGATGGTTCTGAACGTTCCGTTCCGTCGGTATATCTTCAGTTTGGAGAGGGCGCAGGTCGGTGCCGATTGATGACCTGATCCACTCTCCGGGATCTGTGTGGAGGTTCTTAATCGATTTTAAATCGCTTTTGATGATATTTTGATCGCGGTCGGGATGTTTTTGTTGTTTTTCGGCGGCGGCGGCGGCGGAACGCTTCTAATGACGACACCGAGGTGGTAATTTCGAGGTGCATTGGCCGCAGGACACACACCAACACACACACCCAATTGCCATTGATTAACCGCCCGGAATCGCTATCTCCGCTGAGATTCACCCGCCAGTGTACCGATTTCATGGTGATAATCAGAATCGTGATTTATTTAGCGGAACGGTTTCTTGTTTTGCACCCTTATGCACATACAGAGGACTCTCCCTCGCGATGGTTTCGAAAAGGGGTGCAATGTATCTCTATACCAGCAACGATGATGTGTTCGGACTTTTGATGTGGTGTCTCTTTGTTTTTGGAATGAGAGTACCCTCTGCGATGATGATGAAGCAATCTTCCCTGCAAAGTGTGAAGCTTCAGCGCTTCCAGGAGACGACAACGTCATTCGGTCGTTTATTTGTTATCTATGGTCTCATTATCGTCGCTGGGTGCAGTGAAGTTGAAAATTAATTTTGTCACAGTTGCATAAGGCGCGGCGATTGCCTGTGAGACTGGGTGTTTGATCCGATTTTTTGCGCTTTATTTGGTTGTTGGTCAACCCACGCCCATGGAATTGAAATAATTCGTTGCGCCTATGGTGGCTTATGGAAACCTCTATTTTACGGTGCGTCATGGTATTCAATTAGAATGGCGAGGAACTAACGATGGGAATGCGTAAGTGAGAGAGTTCTTTTCCAATTAAATCGGTCACAGGCAATATTTTGGGATCATCCTGGAGAGTGCTGATGGTTTAGTGGGAAAGTCTATTTTGTGTGGATGCCTATTAGGACTTTTAGCGGAACTGAGAGGTTTATTCGCTTTAAACGGAACTGCAAGGAATATAAAAGTAATACACTGATACTTTATGTGACCAATTGGACCTACTATAAAAGGAAGGTAACACTGCAAAGCTTACTAAAGTTATGGAGCTGATTTCGTTTGTGGCTGTGACTGCCAAGCCTACAAGATTGTCAAGGAAGAAGGTTTCGAGGTTGAGCATTCGTCATTAAGCGCAGCCATGTTGGTGGATCGGGGTAATTTTTGATGCCACCCTCACATTCCTGCAGAAACGCTAAACACTAATCCTCGCCTGGGAGGCTAATTTTGAAAAAAAAAAAACACCTGATAAATAATTTAAAACAATTTTTTTTTACTTTTTAAAAGTATGAAGGTATAATACTTTGCAAAATATAACTCTTTAAGAAAAAACATTACTTTTGAAGTTTTATAAGAATTCTAATAATGAAAACATTAAATTATAAAACACATTTTTTTAATTTTCAAATAAATGACGACTTGCAACAAAATTGTATAAATGTATATATTTTTTTTGAAATTGGATATATGCTTTGCAAAAACCAATAAATAAATAAAAACGCTTTCATAGCAAAAATTGAGGCCTCCACGTAAATTTGAAAATTAGCCATTTTAATGAACTTATTTCTCTGTACATCCGAGGCAGTTCGTCTACATTATGTTCTGGGCAATACGTATTGTCGCAAATTGCGCATTTGTACACGCTCCGCTCATGCGTCGTTTTTTAGCAGGACCAAAGCTGCATACTGCTTTCTTACCTTTTTTAAGGACGTTTTCTTTAAGACAAGGTGCAGAATCCACGTAAGCAGGTAAATTAAGCCTTTGTTCTCATCGTAGGCCAGTTTTTGTAACCACTGGATTATTTTCTCTTCATTGGAATCCATACTTAAAAAAATACAATTTTCTTCAAAAAATTTACTTTAAAAAAAAAAAACAGAGAGCGTGCTTGTGACCACACGCCAGATGTGAAACTTCTGCCGCTAAATGTGGATGTTAGATTGAACTGTGTTGTAGTTTTCCATTTCTATTTCTGTAGTTTTTGTTTACATTTTGTTTTCATATCGTCAACTGATTCAGTTGTCTAGTATCTGTGTAAGACCTAGCTTTTTCAGTTCACTCCAGCGTACCCATACAAGTATTCAAAAAATATATCTTTAAATGTATGGTTATACAATGGCACAAAATTTCATTGAAAACGGTTGAGTGGTTAAGAAGATCGACAACAGCGCCACCTATCGGGTTCAAAACTATCCTTTCAATCAAGTTACTATCAACCATACCCACCCCCAAAATTTCATTGAAATCGATTGAGTGGTTAAGAAGATCGACAACAGCGCCACCTAACGGGTCCAAAACTTTCCTATCTATCAAGTAACAACCAACCATACCCACCCAAAAAATTTCATTAAAATCGGTTGAGTGGTAAAGGAGCGGCGGCATAGTGATGGCGACAGGCCAATTTCCGTCACGCACTTCCGCTTGGTCATTTCCCCTTTGATGAATCGATTTTACTCCCAAGTCGCGCCATAAGATGTTTCACATCAAAATAAAATTAAAGACTTAAAAAATCTTACCCAAAACACTTATCGTCGCCTCTCAGACGACACCGCGAACTCTATAACTTTGGAATTAAAAACTGAAATTGTACAAACGTCCTCTATCCACCGCGTCTGATTCCCCAATTGAGTTGGCAAGGAGACAGGATCCCATGGGAGTATTATATTTTAAGAAAAATGCAAAAAACCAGTTGTGAGCGACTTTACAGGCGAGGTTTAGTGTTCTAGGGTTAAGAAGAGATCTAACACACTGCGAAACACATAGAAAGGCAAAACTCAACTGAATAAATGCAACTCCTCTTAGCTTATATGGTCAAAGCGGGCTCAAAAAAATTTTACCGGACTTTAAAGACACCAGATATGTTATACCTTTGTCACACTGAGAAACGTTTAAGCTCACTTTAGTTATGAAATAGGAAATATCTGAAAAAATTATTAAGTTAGGATACTGTGGTCTTTTGAGAACAAATAGAAGGTAGGTAGGTATCTGCTGGTGCCATATAGGTGTACATGGCGTCGTTCTTATGGGTTCCAGAAAGGATTTCCGCTTTGAGCAGTCTCGTGAGTCGAATAAAATCACACAGACCTTTCTTGGCTCCTTTTAAACCATGATTAGTCATCCACTTTGGGAAGAAGTTAATAAGGTGGTCTTCCTAATAGTGTCACCGAGTTAAGTGATCTACCTATGATATAAATCTCAGCTTCCTAGGTCCAATAGGCTTCGACTTATTCATCCGACAGAGGATTGCTTACAGAGGAAAAACTGGTTAGTTTTAAAAATAAATAAATAGTTGACACAACAGGTCTATAGGGACCCTAAGCCTAGCTTCTCACAACCATTCGTTTGTGATTTTGTGTGAGTTTTAAATTTTTGGGACGAATGGAGGGATCTACAATATTACGCCGAGTCCAAACGGCTAATTGAGAAGCTATTTCATGACTCTCGGATGTTTGTCAGACGTTCGCGAGAGGTGACGCAGTGGAAAAAAAACCTTAAGATGTAATTTGGCTCTTTAAGGAATCGAACCAGGGACCCGTTGCTTAGTAGTCCAACACACTAACCACTAAGCCACAGTGCCTGGTTAGTTTTACAGGGGAATATTGTGGATATTTAAGTCAACAGATCTCTCAGTTCTTGTGGTTAGAAACAAAACAGTATATTTGGGAATTCATCTACGGAAATTCATCTTTCGTTTTGTACATCCCTCAAAAAAATCGGGTTTGAAATAAGGCCCTAATCGGTACGACAAAAACATTTGGACCATTTATATAACGATGATCGGGTATCAGAAATTGAGTCTTAAGTAGACGAGATAAGATTTTATTTAACAAAAAGTACGAAAAGGTGGTTGGCACCTATTCTGAATTTTGTCAGGTAAATTTCGTCCTGGAAATTGACCTCGTCTGCCATATGAAACCGAACTTAATCAAAGGGCTATTGATTTAGAAAACTATGACTTTCCAGCACATAAAAAGCACATGGAGGGTTTCTTAAATTTGAAAAGGCTCACTGAAACGTCTTGGTTTTTAGGAAGCTTTTTGATACCTAGTCTCAGACAATGTAACTCATGAGCATCATAAAGCCATAAATGCGCACATTCACTTCCATTTCGTCGAAAGCCTAATGCCATGTTCCCACCAAACTGAAATCGCGAGGTTTCGATGAACTTTTACTGAAACCTCGTAAGTCGTTCCCACCGAGTTGAAGTGATTTCAAAAGTCATAAGCTGTCAATTTTGAAAATATAACTTACTTTGTTTTTTTTTTATTCAAATGATTTTGCCTGCAGAAACACTTGTTTGTTATGATATGTTTTTTTTTCGATTGTTTTGGCGTTTACTATTTTGACGTCCACAAATAATGAACACAAAATAAACCAAAGTTCACGCTGTAGGCTTGTTCGGTTTGATAACCTCTCACGGGCGGATGAACCCAGAGGGATTTCGACTAGATTTCGCTTAAATCCCGAGATTTCGAACGGCAAAAATGTATGGCGAAACCTCGGAGATTTGGAAACATTTTACGAAACCTCGCGGTTTCGGTTGGTGGGAACATGGCATAACATACATCCAAAATTGGTTGTGAGAAGCTATAAAATTCCAAAGGAGCTCAACAGGACATTAGCTTGTGCCAGCATTACAACTTTGTTCCATCCACATCCATCGCCTGATAATCAGATAATCGCCTTATGATCGTAAAATTATAATTTCCATCATAGCCACCAGCGGAATTTTAATTTGCCCAACTTTTGATCGTCATAAATCCAGAAATCCGCCCGAAAAACTGTTACCACAAGGAGGTGAAATATTTCACGCCACCAGACATCAGTCAAACACTGCAAACATTTATGCTCGAACCTCTGCCCTGCTCTGGACCGATCCGAAAAGAAGTGTTAACTTCGTTGTAGCGGAGCCGCCCTTTAATTATCATATTTTTCGGTAATTGCGCCGACGAAATGTCTGCGATCCACGCAGACACAGGCAGTCGCCAACGAGTAACTCAGTCAGTGGGTTCCGCTGAAAATTGGCCTCTCCATCCAGACATGAAGGCACCTTCGATCGAGACCAATTTCGTGCTAATAAAACTCGAATGAGGTCATAAATCACTCGCGCCATGTCCGAGCAGGAGCATACAGCATTGTACGGTGTGACAACTGACAACTTCCGCTTTGCAGAACTTCACGTTCACACTTTTGTCACGGACAATTAGACACTCGGACAAAGCACTCAACACCATAAAAATCATTAAGACGTAGTCTCGCGCATCTGTGTCACATTCCAGTGAGTAAAGGGTTGGCCAGGGTCAAAGCCAGTGCTGGGGTTCATAAATAACCCGCCTGCGTCCATCCATCCGATCATCTAGCACCTTCGAACAGTGAGCGTCTGTGTCGATTAAGCGACACAGGAAATCAATAGAGGTCATTCGGTTGTGTCATGCATTGATGGCTCCCTGACAGTCATCGATATATGGCTGGTGGGGGAGTGATGGTGTTGAGCTGTAAAGAGGATGCCGCACCCTGAGTTACCCCATCCGAATCATATCGCACATACACAAAGGTCGATTTCCTTTGTGTAGGTATCTCAGCTGATAATCGTTGTGTGGAGGAGGTTAATGCAACAGAAAAAGCCAACAAAATCCAAGCGAAAACCAATTCCTGCCACTTCCTGGAGCCATCTGTTGGCATAACTGAGTCGTTGCAAATCGATAACGTGTGTGAGTGTGTGCACTTTGGAGCGTGACGAATTTTCAATTTGTATGATAATTAATAAACGCTCATAAATCTAAGTTGCGCCACGGTGCAACCCGTTCGCCCAGTCTCGGGGGCTATGCCGCGCCATGACGTGATATAACGCGAGAAAGAGTTGTAGGACGATGACGATAAGCGAAAGCCTCCTGTGGTATGCTTTGAGGGCGAGATTCCTTTGGTTTCTTTGTGCGGGCATACCAGCCACACCAACTCGATGGCATGCCTCTTGGAATGGAATGCCCCTGAGTGCGATGGTAGTTGACGTCAAGGCGTTACCGAGATGAATTGCGCTATATACGGCGTGGTGGTGTGTCCTACACGAAGAGGTGGAGATTTTTTCCTAGACCACATCGAATCGAAGAAGAAGCAGCCAACTACTGGATGAAGGAGTGAGAGTGCCATGTGAGCCCGTTGGCTCATATTAACGTGATGATGTGGATGATGGGAGTAACAAATTGATAAAAAAAAAACGACTAACAGGGATTGCCCACAGGAGAGAAGGGAGTCTAAGTCGGCATTTAGTGCAGAGTTTAAGAGCCGAATTTGGAGATAGTTTTATGGACATAGCTTTTAAGGATTTCATTTAAGAAGATTTGACTGGATTTGTTTTGAAAAGATTCGACTGTACTCATCATAGAGATGGAGGTGTAGCCCCTCTAAGTGGACTCATTGAAAGTCATACCGTTTAGAAACGGACCTCTCTATGGCAGTAAGATGCGGTAATGCACATTTCTAGGAAGTCTTAAGCTTAAAGCATGTTGGGCCGAAATCACTTCGTTATTGGATGTAAGTTATAGGGCAAGGGGTAGAGTGATCCATATACAAGGAGCGGGTTTAAGTCCTGCAGATACATGAAACATGGAACCAAAAAGGGAACTGAGGTTTATAAAGAGCCTCAACAGCTCCCTGAGTTAAATAAAAGGAGCCAACATAATAGATCTCTTCTGGTCGCAGTGTACAGGACCTATTACTTACAATTGCTTACAATCGCAGAGACAAAAAACATTCTGCCATCCCTTTTCCACAGAAGAACAAGAAAAATTCCACGACTAAACTACGTACCTTCAGTGAAAATGTTGTTTGTATGGTAGTCTCAGATCTCAGGACTACCACAGACAATTATTGTGTCGAATCTGCAACCTAAAAAACAACCAGCGTTACGACATGACCACAGAATCTTAAGACACAAGGTATGACTGTCAGTTCACCAAAATATTTAGCTGCAGATTGTTGTAAATTCGACTGCATGACATGTTGCCAGATAAATTTTTACGAAATCTGCATGTTTGGACTTCGAAAATCGTCAATGTAAATTCATCCAAATATAATAAAGAAGTTGTACTTGAAAGTTGCGATTACTACTTCAGAAATGATGAAAATTTAGGTGTTGCATCGGGAGCAGGGTACCGTTAACAGAAATGATTATACTAAATAATTAGAATTCGACGTCTTAAAAAGTTGTGTGTCGGCCTCGTTGTAAATTTTAAGTAGGCATTGGAAAAAAGGATGATTTTCAGTGATTGATAGGAGAGAAATTCTCTCATAATTTGCACATAAGTTGGGAAAACTTACTGCGCCAACAATAAATTTAATTAAAAGTGGAAGAGCTTGTGATTGATCCCAACACAACACTTGATATCACCAATTTTTTGCAGTTTCTTGTTAACACAACGTAAGCTTTTGTGGAATTATATCAAGGAAATCAGTCGTTGGGCGGTTTCTTAAGACATGAAAATCTGCAGATGGCTGTCCAAAATCGGCAAATCGTCATTGAGGCTGAAAATCGGCAAAATAACGAAAAATCTGCAAATATGGCATCACTAGACATGAGTGACTTACAGACTTACAGTACGAATATCAATTGAAAGTGCGGTTAGGTACAAGTCTAACAAGTTTTACCATAACATCGACGAAGACAAGCTGCTTTGGACACCTCTAGCGGAACAAACTGTTTTTTGACAGATTTTGTAAACCGATAGGCGTTGAGTCCATCAGTTTGAAGGGTCTTATGTGGTCCCAAATCGTTAAAACACAGAACTTTCGACAAAATTTACTGATCGCAATGAGTACGAAATTCCCTCAAATGCATCAAAAATAAAATGGAGCCGCCTTTGAGTATAATTTGACCCTAGGAATCACCCTGTAAATACTTCAAAACTGTCACCCAAAGGCCTCAAGTTTGACCAGGCATCTAAACCAAATCACACACTGGAAAGCTGTTACGACCCAATCGCTCTAAGAAGGCTATGCAATGACTCGAACGCATAAGAAGTGGATTATCCCTGGAAAAACGGGTTCTTGTTTATACTCGTGTGTGGATTTGAACACCTATCACATAGAAACTACTCCACCAGAAATCGAAGAGCTCAACATGCAGCAGAATTTGGACTTTATTTCATCGCAATCAGCTAACTTATCCGGAAGATATACGGATTTAGAGTTTCCTGAAAGTGGGAAGAAATCATTTTCAGTCGCCCACGATAAAAACAAATTTGTTGATGCTTCCTGCTTACTTAGTTTTCACACAAACCTTACAGTCTTTGCCTGCAACTCACAGGTGTATCTCAATTGCTTGCGCATGGACTGGTGGCAATCGTGTGATGCACCGTTTTCGAAATGACCCAGTGTAGTTCTATAAGCAGCTAGGTTCGACTTGTGCTCATGGAGTAGTAGTAATAGACTCTTCTTGAGGCTGTAACGAATTCCAGTCCACATATTGGATTGCTCAGCGTAACGATTGCTTACGCCGACCTATACATTTTTTCTTGTGGCTGATCGAGTCGATCCGTGGATGTCGTATGTTCGTCAGTTGTGTTCTCCGAGGCGTTTTCGAAACGGAAACCAGTTTTTAAAACAGATCCCTAGTCCGATGCGTCAACTTATTGTCCGAATGGGAATAAACAAAGACCATCGTCTTCGGGGACACTTACAGCAGCGTCCAGTTTCGCATCTAATGGTCCTGTGTGAATTTGGAAACATGTTTTCACTACTTGAGCTTGAAACGGCTTAACTCCTTTCAACAAGTGGGAATCAACGTATGCGGGAACAACTCTCTCGATATATTGATGTAATCCTCATCCCATGTATTATCCAGCCATTCAAACGTATTGACAATTTGTGCCTTTATGCAGAAGCAAGTCAGTCAAAAGAATACCAGTTGTCCTATACTACTTTGCTTAGTAAATTGTTGAAAGTCCATGGCTATAAGGACACTCATCCTTCAGTGCAAATTTTCTTACACCGCACCCTACCTCCTATCCTAAATGAATCCAAATTTTTAACCGATGTACTCAGTTCTCCGATAAGACCAACATTCTTAACACATGCCCAGCTCTGGCCATCTGTAAATCGCACAGAAACTCTTTCCCACAGCGGTCTTTAAGTGGAACCTAGATGAAAATCTAAGATGCAAAGAAGGCAATCTTCCCACCGGGCATTCACAGCCGCGTGTTAAGCTACTATTCGCACATAACTACCGCAAAGCCGACATAATTGGAAATCTAACAGCACTCGCCGAAGATAATAACACTCGCCCGAACCAGAAAACACTCAACACTCAATTTTGCCATCACACTGCACGGCAATTGGCATCGCCAACAAATTCGAAAGTCTTCCCGATCTAGCTGTGGATAATTAAGAAATTAAATCCTCAGATTAAGTAAAACCAACCAAAATCCCACGTGAAACCAGACCGCTCTCTTTTGCTATTTCGCTAATTACGCTGATAGACTTGCCACAATCTCTCACCACATAAATGCCCACACGACACGACGCCGACGACGACGCGACTCCCCAAACCATTCGAACTGACACCAATCCGTAGAGTTGCGTTGCTGCGACTCAGCGACTGACGCCGCCGCCGGATGTGGGAATCATTAAAATCCAGCACAAACCACAGCAGCAGCAACAACAACCAAATTTCATCATCCATCATTAAGAATGATTAACGTTTAATATTTCATGGATCAGTGCGAGAGATTCTGGTACCACCAACCACCAGCAGCAGCAGTTACCATTCAAAGCGCCAAGATCAGGTTAAGACGCTAAACGTTTGTGTATATCAAACTGCAGGAGATCGGGGCTAATTCACGTATAATAAAAAAAATAGCTAATGATGCCCCCAAAGCGGGTATGGTCGCCCATAACCAACACACACACCCAATTGTGTGTTGAATGCACAATGTCAAATTGTACAACCCACCAATCAACAGTCAGCCATCATCAGCGACGACGACGACGACGACGCGCGCGGACTGTGGAATTTCTGAATTTTCATATTCCAATTCCACTTCAATCAACGTCAACCCGATGACTCCACAAAAAGTAGAAACAGCAACCTCCAACTCCGCATCCATCCATCTATCCAGCAGACAGACATCTAGTGAGCGACGGTCGACGGAGGCCTGAACGGTTCTCCATTCTTGGTTGGGTTGTTTTTTTTTTTACATTTTTTTTTCATTTACTTTCGTGCAACCAGATTAAGTCGGATTAAATTCCATAATTCGAGCGAACACACTGTGAAACATGTGTTCCGAGTACCGTGCGCCCAGCCCAAGTTATGTTTCCAAATTAATAATGCGCGCGGGTCCGTTTTTTTTTACGTTACCACGTCCATCAGAGTCCTAAGCGATGTCCATTTGTTTCACTTGCTAGTGCGGGACAATCCGCTGGGGTGATTTCTCAAAGCGGACGGGTTCTTCTGTCTCCGACCAACTTGGACCAACTTGGATCAACTTTCAGCATTATCTCGGCGCACAGAGGGGGGTGCCATTAAAAGGGTTGCAAAAACTTTCGATAAAACTCTCTATCGTATAATATAAATTTCGAGTTTTTCCACATCCGCATATCGCTACCTACCGAAAAGGGATGCGAAACGTCGGTCGGTCGTCCTCGGGGGCATGAATTAGACTATGCGAAGCGAAACTTTTCCGGTAGAGATGATAGACCTTGTTCCGTTTTTGCAACTGCGTGCGGCAAAGTGTAGATAAATCCGAGATAATTTTCTGTAAAAAGGTCCTTAAAAATTACTTCACTCTTCCTCGCTCTGTCGCAACGCTCGTATAGCGTATAAGGGTTGGCTGTTTTTTTTTTGGTGGAGCTCGGTGTTTGTTTGGTTCTTTTGGGAAAAGTCTTTTAACTCGTTGTTGCCATGTAATAACATAAAACCTAAGTGCGGCGGCGACGTGGCAGCGGAGGGTTGAGCGAGAGTAATTTGTTTTATACAACCCCGAACCCCCGCCGGGGGATGGCGCATGGTGGACTATCAAATTTACAAAGTACTTGCAACGAAAAAAGGGATAATTTTACGTAGAAGTTAACGATCGTGAAAATGTTCTTATCAGAGCCGGCGTTGAGTCGGGGTGGTGGTATGAAAGCGCCCGGAGAGGTTTTTGTCTTTTTTTCGTCTGTTTCCACCCTCTTTTTGGAAGATTTCATGAGGTATTTTTGTCGGCGGCTGTCCTGTGAGATGCTAATTATGTGCGGCGCGAGGGAGGGTGGATGTGTGAATTTTGGGATAGTGCGGAATGGTACTCCCGGGGGAGTACATATGTAGCACTTGCTTACATGAATTTTGGCTTTTGGGAGAAAAATCGAAGTGAATCAATTGAGGTTGATTGGGAATGAAGTCGGTGTGGGTTGACCCATGACGCGTGGGAACTGGGAACAAGTACGGGAACAAGTTTTGCCGAACTAATCGATGGGAATTTGGAAATTACTGCCTTGACTGGGTAATGGATGGGAAATGACTTTTTTCGCAATCGGAAAAAATATCGATTTAGTCAGTGGTATAGGAAGTTTTTGAAAAAGGTAAAGGACTTGAAAATGACATAAGCCACATGCAAAACAAGTTGATGAGAAAGCTCATTAGCATAAGCTACCAGGTATATCAATTATTTCCCTCGTGGAAAAAGAAACAAAAAACGAACGAAAACAACGCGACACACGATTGCCACCAGTCCATGCGCAAACACTTTCGAGAGACCCCGGTGAGCCGATAGTAAAATTCGCATGAAAAACAAGTTAAGTTAAGTTGAAAGCATCATTATTCCATGTGGACGACCACCTTCCGCGATCTTCAAGTTCACATATCTCCTGAACGGGTCAGCCTATTGCGATGTAATGCAAACTATGTGCTGCTCCATATCAAGTTCTATGTTTTCCTGAGGAATTTTTATGGATTGGGTGATTAGTTTCAACGTGAAGCGCGGTCAAAGATGACACAAGTTCCAATTTTATTATATTCCGTAGAATGTCGAATGTCGTCGGCGCAGTGGCTTAGTGGTAGTGTGTTGGGCTACTAAGCGAGGGGTCCCAGGTTCGAATCCCGAAAGGGCAAATTACATCTTAAGGTTTTTTTCCACTGCGCCACCTCTCGCGAACGTCTGACAAACATCCGAGAGTAAAACTGTCATGAATGAGCTTCTCAATTAGCCGTTTGGACTCGGCGTAAAATTGTAGATCCCTTCCATTCGTCCCAAAAATTGAAAACGCACACAAAACGAATGGTTGTGAGAAGCTAGGCCTTGGGTCCTATAGACCTGTCGCGCCAAAATATTTATTTATTTTATTTTTTTAGAATGTCGATTTGATTTCTCTAAAATTTTGTGGCGATTTTTTGTTTAAGGGCTTGTAAGCTTCAAGGTGCATTACTGTCTAAATGGGTGTTTAAAGTAAATGCTTTGGGTAGGATGGATGTTAGCAAAGGGGGATAAAGACCTGCTTAGTCGACTCGAACGCAAAATTCTTCGAGTCATTTTCGTTCCGCTTGTGTTGAAGGACTTTGGAGGAGGAGATTGTACAGAGACATTGACAGAAAAGTTCGCATCATTTGCCTTAGATGGGGCGGGGTATGTACCTAATGGACACCAACGCTTCGGCCTAAAGAATCTTCGATGCGAATACAGTAGATCTCGACTTAAAGGGCGCCTGCGAATGAAAGTGGACCTCAGCCAACTAAGAGTTCGCAATTATAGGCAGTAGTCCAAAGATCGGTCTAACTAGAGAGGCGTTATGGTTGAGGTGCAGGACCTTCCCAGACTGTAGCGCCACCTAAGTAAGTGATAGTGCTGCTGTACGACCGTTTGACCATCTGACGTGAAACTGTGTGAATAGAAGCCTATCAGCGTCGGAATTTAAACGACATTCCAGAGATACAATGATATAACCCGCGTTAACCCGTGATGGACGATGGAGAAATACTTTCAAGGAAGACATTTGAGAAGGAGTCGCGGCAAGTGGGCTTTAATTGAGGAGAACTGAGACATTTTACCACCGTTTGCTTAATATTTCATTCATGTCGATAGGGAAAGGAGAGCTGCCATTAGTTGTAACCGATTTGATCAGTGTAACACCGCAAAGCAAAAGTACACCACTGAAAGGCCCACAAAAAAGACTTACGAAAGTTATTACCAGACTCTGAGCGATAAATGTTTCCTTCTACGGATTTTGCAGGAGCTGTTTACATGAGGAAGACTCACCAGTGGGAAACGTAAGCCCCTTGATCTTCCCAAAAACAGTCCATTTGTAATTTAATAGGCCCTTTTGTGTACCGCGACCAATAGAGGTCTATTGTGCTGAAAAAGCAGCCCATCTTGTTGAAAGTTTATCTTATATCGAGGACCAGTTCAGACCAACCACCCAACCCACCATAACTATGAACTAACCCCAAAGAGCGAAGGCGCCCTCAAGCGACCATAGTCGGATAAGGTGTTGACAATAAATATAGATCTACAGGTTTATAAAACCAATGACATTTTTACTAATACCGTATAGAGCCTTTGCTTGACAATACATAAACATTTATCACCATTACTCAACTTATATCGTACCCCTTCCAAACATCCCTTAAACTAGGTACGCAAATTTATTCCCTCATCGACTGTGGACAATCGAAAATCCTTGATTCAGCCTCACGTCACATACCCAGAGAGGAGAAGAACTTCTCACTTTCATCTAACCAAACCACAACCAACAGGGTTATCTCTTCCTGGGCAATGACAATCCATGATCTATGCACTTCCAATCATCATTAGGTGCGAGATAATTTGTGGACACACAATCCTCGAAGACATTTGCCACCAGACCAACATAAGTACCTATATACCCATGCAATTTGCATGTGTGATATAGTCAAACACAGGGACGAATGGAAAACCTCAAGAAACCTGAAGAAAATTAAATTGAAATGCCCGACCACAAGAACTGTCGACCAAGCGTAAACACCCAAGCACACACTTGCTAATTGAGTGACCCTTCTGCAGAGACGCTCTCAACTCCTGGGCCAAAATGAAATGTGGTCCACAATGGCACACCGAACGACATTAACTCACGATGTGACAATAATTATTATCCTTGTGCCAGGGACCACAATAATTTCCTTCCTGTGACATCATCAGAGTTGACCACCTCGCCCTTCTGCGTCTAGGTATAATGACCACAAATTATGACACCCAGCTACCTAAGTGGCCACCCCAATGATGAGAAAATCTGCCCAGACAGTTGTGGGTTGATATATCAAGTGGAGAGTCTTCCGACATTAATAACTAAACGCCGGTCAGTCTGTAGGTCGATAAAGGGTTGACTCTGGCGACCATGCGGCACCCTCTGCGGTCGGGTTTATTTTGAAAGGCGGGTGATCACATTTTGGGGGTCGTCTTCCTGCACCCACACCAATACCCAGCAGGTCAGTCCATCAATCATTCATTGACAGGGTCCCTAATTTGATTGAACCCCACAGTTAGGCGTAAGTGTTTGGGTTCGATTTCCTATCTGCGTATACACCTAATGATAGATGAAATCCCAGTGATTGAGCGAGGCGTTCGGCTCATGAATTTTTCAGGCCATCATGATTTTGATGCGGGTTCAGTTGGAGGGACTGCGGCAATCCATTTACCGGCGCACCTTTACGAGTCATTCGCATGCAAATCGTGCGCCTATAGTGCGATAATTGTGAAATTTCAGCGCTGAAATTTGCACCTGTCCACTGATTGCCGACTGCAGCCCAGGCAAGCGATGCTTCGCAAATAATAAGCCTGTAATTAGCAGACCGCTTGATATGTTAATTAATTATCTGCGCGCACAGTTGGCTTAATTAATTCCTTTCGTTGCGCGCTGCGAACACCACGCAGGGCATCTCTGTGTCTGTATCTTTGACTGTGTCTGTGTCACTGGGTTATGACAGAGACCTGCACTGAGGTCAAAGCTATTCTGGAACCAGAACCAACCTTGCTCACGATGCATCATGTTCGTTTTAATTACTGCGCACCTACAACTGTGTTGAGGGGTCCGCCATCCGGAACCGGCCACCTAACATCGACTCATCTCTCAATCGTGCGAAATTGCTAATCGGGGTGGGGTCCGGTCGCCGTTGCTGATGCGCGCCTTCTAAGATGCGCCGAATGAAGATGGATGTGCAAAGTACATAATGCCGTGCCGGTGTGTCACGCTGTGTTGCACACTTTTTCGCTACAAATACAGCGTCCAAGGCCGCAACATGGCTTTATTAAGTGATAACATGTTGCCAAGTTGCATGCACTGCCACACGCTTCGAAGACAAAGTCCTGGCATACCTATACCACGAATTGGTCTCTGACAATCGGGCTGAAAAAGAATAAGACTGATGGATGACGGTGCAGTAGCAGCAAAGGTAAATGATGTGTGCAAGAGTGATGGGACGGGCGGACGGGCAGACGGGCGCGACTGCATATACAGTGAGGTGCATGCAGTTCATGCATCATGCGAAACAATCATCACCAGGTCGGAAGGTGAGATAAAACAATGTGGTAATTAGAGTCGTTAGTGTAAATAAAAAATTTATGAAAATTACCGCTTCACTATCCGATCAGCACAGGTTCGAGTTGGAGAGACGGGTTGTACGTTGCAGCTGAGCTTGGCTGGGCATAATTAGATTTTCACTGCAAAATAAGAGTGAAAATAATTGGAGTAAGAGACAGCCAACTCGAGATTATTTGCGAATTTCGGAGATGAAAATGTTGCTTTTACAGACGGCGCAATACTACAACCGAAAACTATGAGTCAATTCAGAAATAGATAACTATCAGGAAGGGGCGTCTCGCAACTTGTATTGAAGGTCAACAGTTTTATACCATATCCAATCGTCTGAACTGGGCTACGGGGAGCTGGGAACTGCTCGGGACCGTTTAGAGACGGAGTTGTTAAAAAAACCTTTTGGTGCGATTTTTGTGTCTTCGATATTGAGCTTTAAAATTTTTCAACCCGTATATAAATTGGTAGTAGTCGTAAAAGGCGTCCTTAAAGCTGACAGGCATAGTACAATTTTCGGGCGAAATTATTAAAGACTGAAGACGCTTTTGTGTTTGAACGAACAAACTAAGTGTAAGTCTTGTGATGAGGTAGAGGGAGACTTCCTTGGTTAAAAGGTTCGACTGTAAGGTTTAGTTTCTAATTCCTTTCCAATTTAAAGTAAAGGGCCGTTAAAATGTTACACTCCCGATTTGAGAATGAAGCCGTATATAAAATGCAATAACCTTTGAACTTGAATAGCTAAAGAAATGGCTTACGTTTTAAAGAGTCAATTTAATAAAGCAACTAATTTCCATAACTTCCTATGATTTTATGCATCCACAAAATAGTTACCTATAGTTCTTTTTAGACAAATGTATGATAAAAGATTTTATATTTATTTAAATAGTTTTTTTTTTAACGTAAATATTACAATATTTTACTAACATGTTACCTGCACTAGGTTCTCTATCTCTTCTCTTCTTTCCTTCTCTCCTCTTCTTTATCTCTATGACTCTATCTCTATTTCTTCTGTTCTTCTCTTCTCTACATATAATAAAACTGTAGAATAAAAAATGTCTGACCGCGCATCAGGCAGAAACTACTGGACGGATTTTTATGAAACTTGGCATAATGATTGCTTCTATTCTGGGTCGGGACTTAGGATACTTTTTATCCCGGGATATAACGTGGTTCTTACAAATTAGTCAAAAAGCTTTCAGAAAGGTCCAAGGGAATAAACATATTTATAAAAAAATGCTTGATGTAGTTCGATGAAAATACTTTTTGTCTTAAAAGTGGAAGGCGGGTGAAGCAACGCGAGCACGGGTCAGCTCTAAACCGATATAAACAACTTTTTGAGACCAACGATTCGAAGAAGTTGTAGTAAAAGTCGTTGTTTGTGAGACTAGCAACTTGGGGAAAATTATATTTCGATAGCACAGCTTTGGAAAACTTGTGTCTGAAAAAAAGGAAGCACCACAAGAAAGAGTAGTAGCCCAGCAAACCAAATACCAACCAACGGATCAGTAAGCGAAATCCTCTCGTGTGGCTTCTTACTGTGAAGGGCAAGCATCTTAAAAAATAATTTAATTTATCCATGAAGTTGACCATTTCTCGTACAGAAATATTTTTTAAAACAACAAAGGTTTTTTTTCTAGAACCCTTAACCATGTTGGTATTACCGGACGTCGCATTACTGTTGTAGGTTTGGTTTACTGAACAATTGCCTCAGCAAAGCAGAGTTAAGTAGAAAAATTCTCAGTAAAGTTTTACCCCTGGTCTCTCAACTAGGCCCAATCAGCCTGACAGTCTGCAAGGATTTGTGTTTTAATTTAGTAGCAATCAGTGCTCCACATCGACCTCTGAAGCAAAATGTAACATGACCGACTTTTGATAAATAAACTGCGAAGCTAAGCGGAGGGCTGACTTGATTTTAAGGACTTTCTGCCAGGCACATATGGGTTCTTCAGTTACTATGCACACGGTAGCGTCTGGTACTGGTATACTATACCTTGCATTTGAGGCCATGCTAAGCCACGTACATGTGCTTCCAGTGCACGCAAGGAGATGTCTTCTTTAAGGACGATATGGCTCCAAGAGAGGTTTGAAAAAATCAATCCAATTCGCATATGAATGTAACATTGTTTTGCGTTGTTTTAGGTTCAAAATAGAAGGAACATTGGGCCTCCTTCGACGTTGAGAAACTGCTATAGGCGGATAAGCAGGCCCATAGTATTTTTTTGTATCAAATTGGAGACTCCAGAGGGACCAAAGAAAGTAAAAGCGGTTTAGGAATAGGGTCAGAAAGCATCCTAAAGCATTGATCATGTTTCATATTGACGCCTTTGGTCTTCAAAAGCTGAGTAACTCTCAAGGTTTCTCAAGTCTTGTTGAATTTATAGCTAGGAAAACGGTACGTTCGTTGCCAATCGCGTGAGTGAAATCCAGAAAATAACAAATAATGATCAGTGGTTTCATGTACCTTCAGACCACAACCCTGCTGACTGTGCCTATAGAGGTGTCCAGCCCCAAGATTTGGAAAAACATAAATTATGTCTGAAAGGTCCTCAATGGCTTAGTCGTGAAAAACTGAATGGCCAAATCAGGCTACTGATCATTTCCACACGGATCTGGAGAAAAAGGCAAGGAAAGGTATAATCTCCTTCGGTGGCATATTTTTCAAGGACTACAGCTCACAGCAATTTATTTACAAAAGTACCACCAATATCTGCAAGCTTTTCGGGTTCTTCTTTCTTGTAAGATGTACTTAAATAAAAATCTGACCTGCATATAAAAAAATTACGAATTTTATAGATATCGGGAAGCTGATGGTTAAAAATATTTCATATCTGTAACACAACTAAAAAAAAGTTAAAAAGTATTGCAGTGCCTTAAAGTGCCCAATTTGTATAAAAAATACAGCTTTTTGTGAACGCTTTAAATTTAAAATCGAAAGTAAAAATCGATATAAGTAGGCAGGGACCAGTAACTCTTTCGAGACTACGTTTCCAAGCTCCACAGCTAAACAAGCTATCAACTTCCCCCACTTGATCAATACTCGAGTACAATAGGCAGTGGCTTCTATCAAATAGAGCTGAATCTTACCCTAATATTCGCAGAAAACCCAAAGTAAATTTGCCAAGTAAAGCTCCCTGAGAGCCCTTCTCACATTGCAGTGCAGTATCATTGACACGGCTAATTTCCAGGCAAATTAAAGGCTCATTCACAGTAGAATGTGAACAAAAACAAAACACAACAAAACTGCCGCAAAATTCAAGCAAAAACTCGGCCGCATAATTCCGAACAAGAGCATACCCTATATGCGGGAAGGGAAGCAATAAAAAGAAGTCTCTACCTCAAGTGCATTACACCACAATCAGGCATGCATCCGTGTTTATCTGCAGCTACACTCTGTGCCATAGGAAAGTCCTCAGCTCACCTTATACCACCGTTCAACAGTTCAGACTCTTCCCGCCGCTGTTGTAATGAGAGATTCGCGTGTCGTGATAAATGGAAAAAAATTCCACAAAAGAATTAAAACGAACTTAGTACCGCGAATATCCGCACGGATTGTATGCTTAGCAAAGTAAACCGATAGATAGGGAGGAAAAGGTGCTGGCCACTCTCAAGTGGGCTAATTTCACCTGTGGTCCGGTGCGAAACGGAAATACTCGCAGACGCTTCCCGACTGTGTTTCATAATTCACTGCCACGTAACCACGACCCCTCCAACCCATTTCACTCGGAGATTTATCCCACATCACTATAGGGATGAAGAGCATTTCGACGCGCAGCGATGGCGTCGAAATGTCACCTCTGCACGGAAAATCCCAGAGCTTGGCGAAAAAGTACACATATGGAAGACTCCCCCGCGTATCTAAACTCCAGCGGGGTACCTATATCGATTTTCCTCGCCTTGATTGGGGTAGCTCTCCTCGGATGCGGCGCTGATGTCCTACCACCCACATAGCACACCCCGTCTAGACGGAGCAGGTTTTGAATTCGTAAAACATGACTTCTGGTACCCAATTAGCTGTGTTTTACTCGAGCTCACACTGACAGATAGACTCTGGCTCCTCATCACTCGTTCGGATTATTTATTACCGCACACACACACGGAGGAGATCCGCATCCGAGATCCGGATTGGATTTCACCCTTGGTAGCCGTGTTTTTGTGTTTTATTTCTTTAAAGCGCCTAATTGACACAGATCCTGACATATGTTCGTATCTCTCCCCAATGACATGAGTATTTCGTTTTTTTTCCTTCCTCATTCGGTCCACTGGCTGACATTTGGAATCACAGCCACTTACATCTTTGTCTTCCTGGTATGGTGCTGCCTTGTGAATTTTAATTCGGAATTTCGTTGTTTTTTTTTGTTTCATCGTTCATTTCATCGACCGCCCAGGATATTGTCGCCTTTTTCGGTGTTTGGTTGGTTGTTTTTTCTTTTGTGTTGTGTGTGTGTGTCTGTAAGGAGATCCTTGAGGAGAGGACGCACGCATAAGCAACGCTTGTCATGGGATGTATAAATCACAAACGAGGGTGATATGGTGGCGCACAAAACCTGAAGCGTTAAATGATGTGTGAAATAAACGTATCCGCTGGGATTGATGCCCGACGGAGTCTTGTAGCAGGTTGCTGTTCTGTTTGCGTATATGGAAGTTGACACACAACTTGACTGTATCCGCATTGAAATGCAAATTAGGCGATATTTTCAGCGAGTTAGGTAAGAGGTCATTATGTGTTGTGTTGTGTTGTAGTCCTGTGTCCTGATGGGATTGCCAAATCAGTGACGCGTTTCGAGTGCTTTCTGAGTGCCACTTGGGATAGCGACAGAACGGTGTGGGAAATAGCGATGAGGGATGCGGAGTCGCTTCAATTGCTGTATCGCAAAATTGTTTGAATTGTTTGTTTGTTTTTGTTAATTTTTTAGGCACACTTTTATCACTAAATTTAAACAATTTATGAAGCTCCAGTTGGCGGGAATAAATCGCGGTCTACGAGCTAGAGACGCTTTGCATCCAAAGTATATTTTTTTAATTATTAAATTCCAGTAAAGTTTGAAAAAGGTGAAGTTACAAGTCCAAATAATGCCCCACGCCGCAGTGCTACAGTGAACTTATTAAGGTCCTGGATATGTTTAAAACCTTCGAACGAGAACCACTTAAAAGATGCGACAGAAAAGCGTTGTTTCAGTCTTAGTCTGGAGACCTAATTTCTATGAAATTTTATTGCCATAGGCTCGGAATTGGTTCCACTGACTGAAACTATAGATGATTCGAAGTAGCTCTTAAACTGTCTTCAAGGTCTCTCGGCAGAGATGGGGCCAGAGTGCGACCCAGTGCAAAGTTTGATGACAATTTGGTACCAGATGCGAATTGTAGTCAAGAAAAGCCATCTCGATTATCGAATTCTAAAATTTGATCGGACTTTTCAAGCTTCAGCCCATAACAACCGCCTTCCCACAAGTTGTCTGCACTGCTATGATGCATGTTTTTTTTTGCGATGGAAGGTGGAAACCTTGCATGAGGCACCAATGGTCCGACGTCCACCGTCTAAAACCACCTCCCTTCCCGAACAGACCGATTTGTTTCCCCCGTGGGAACAGCTTGTTGCTCAATTATTGGAACTATTAGCTTTCCGTTGGCATTATAATCGTCTAAGATTGCTGAGAATACGCATACGCACCGCCACGTTACTTACAATGGTCCAGTTTTCGTCATTCTGAAGCATATATGTAGTTTACGATTTAATCGGGAGTGGGCCACACACCGAATTGGTCCCGTAGGGAGATCCTCTCGGTTTCGTACCGTTGAAAAAACACGTGTTCCGCGTTTTCAGAGATGGTTTCATACCCGCGTTTAAAAAGATATTCTCTATAACAGCCATGACCCGTCGAGAACTGAGTCAGATAGAAGTTTGTTTCATAATGTTTCCGTTTAATCCATACGTCGATTACTGGTATAAGTCTGTGCGTCCATCTGCCCTTAGCAATTCATTCCATTATTGTTGCCAGGTTGCTATACTCAGACTCCTTTCGTCTTTTCTTTTGGCTTTATCTACCCGACCATTTCGGACTAGCTCGCTTTTTAATTTTACCATTTCTTCAGCAAGTACATCGATAGGTAACATTGAAGATAGACGAGTATGGCATCGTTCGAATCTGTTCGTAACGCTCAGGCGACTCTTAATGCGCCAAGACGGTGGACGGATTTGCTTGTGGACTTTCTGCTGTAGGTATGGAAACCTTCTGATCGTCAAGTGACTTTCAGGCGATGTCGAGAGTTCGTACGAAAAAGAAAGACGGCAGTTGACATGATCGATGACTGTTTTACCTTCGATCGTTTTTCTTACTACTTTTACAACTGAGGAAGAACTTGACCAGTCTATTTAAACTCTCTGAGTGTTTACTGAAAATCTTTAAAGAAGCCTATTGAAACTACACATGATCAGATGAAAGGACGCTGACAGCTTTCTCGCAATGTAGACGTAAGATCCCTCCTCGGTATGCATTGGTCTTCTCGAGAAGGATTGCTGAGCTTCCATTCATTCAGTACATATATTGTTGTTCTCGTACTACAGTTTTCATAATTCCGAGTTATAGACGAAAACACAAAATCGGTACAGCAACCGAATATTAAAACGTAACAAATTCCAAAAAATATTTGTTTTAAACCTCAATAGATGGCCTTCATTTTTTTTTATTATGTAATTTAAATTAAAAGTTTGTAAGGTTTTAGAAAGATAGGGTTTTTTTCAAAAGATATATTTAAAAAAGACCTAAATACACCAATCTGAAAGCTATTTTTGTTTAAATTATTTATTTTAAATGTAAATTTATACAGGTAAATAATATTTATTCATTAATTAAAAAAAATGTTTTTACCACATTTGATATTATTAAATCTAATCCAAATTTGTTTCGAGCTCGGTAACATGAAGATTGTTCCAGAATGGTTTTTTATTTTTAGGAAAAAGTGTAAAGAGATTTTTTTCAATATATTTTTTTAAAAGAACTTGTCTTTAAATATTGACTTTTTAAAAAGTTAAGTTCGATGAACTCAGTGTCGAGCGATTTTTTTGTAAAATTAGTTGTTGTTTCCTCTATCAATTTTCTATGGTTTAATTTAGTTTTTTTTATTAATTTTGTTAATAGATAAGCAATCGTGCCAGTCGTAAAAATCGGATGCAGACATTTCCTTTACAAAAACTTTACTAGGGTTTGCGGTTTGAATACAATCAAAAAAAAATCCCTAAAGTCATAGAGTTTTACCTTCTTTTTAATAGAGAGTTACACTTGATTGTGGAAACTGACAGCAGATATAAAAGAATGACCAGGTTGAAAGTAGTTTAACAAATGGATTGGCGGATATCTCATTAGAATTGATTATCATTATTAGGTAGGAAAATAATGTCCAATTTTTATTTTGAGCAGCGCATTTATCAACCCTTAGAGTTATATACCTAAGCCTTATCCCGATGGTGTAAAAAGAAAGCTTGAAAAGTGCTTATATCTAATATTCTCTTTTTTCGTCCGAAAGTACCCTCATGCCAAATTGCAGCAAAAGGGACTGTTCGATTGAAAAGGCAACTGCTTCTTTAAACGTTATAAAACCGAATATTTACTTTGACAAAAAACATGACTTTATATAATAAATTGTTTATCTACATAGAACTGTCACATGACAGGATGGTATTCTCGACATTTTTTGTTTTTTACTTAAGTGACGTCAGTACGGTCTTTTTTGTTGAATCCAACAGAGACTTCTTTGTTTTTTGTTCCAAGAGGAACCAAACCTTCATTAAAAGCGATAATCCGTTTGGCAAATCCAAATCTTTCTAAACGAGGTAGCATTACTAATTTTTGTAAATCCACAGATACAACTAGAGTGTCTGGCGCGATTTCATTGGAATCTAGCTTACTTTGCTTCTGATATATCGTTCTAGTAAGTGCTTCACGGGTCTTGTTATCCGTCCAAGCCTTGCAAAGATCGTAATTTGCTTTGTCGTTGCCTTCTTCATGCTGGCTGGTCAAATGCTGGTCAAAACGACCACAGTAACAGGCTGATACATCAAGCTTCAAGGTGTTACTATAGTCAGTTGGCAGCCTACCTAACCATCTTAGTTTTGTAGCAAAAAGAGCCATTGGCACTACCAGCTAAACTGTCTAGAGACATGGCTGCATAGTCAAAAGTGTCCTATTCATAGACTGAGATAGTCCTACAGAAGAAAATGAGTTCCATCACTTAATGCAAAATTCTTATCATATAGCATCACTTGGCATTCAATTCCTGTCAAGAATTAACGAGTCTAAAGCCTTTTACATGGTCAGCTGTGGAAGGAGGTATGGTCAAGTCAAGTTTTCTATTGAAAAAGCACCGAACTCTGGTTTGTAAGTCAACTTCCATCCGAATGAGTGGGCGCTTGAAGACGTATACGACATATGGCTTTACGAGCATGGATTGGGATCTTCCTGTCAAATGTCTGCGCCCGAATGATCTCATAGCTGTTCGAGAAGTTGCTTTTTGCTTTCTGCATTCTTGCAGCATAGAGCTGTTCATTTTCTGAAGTCGCATTGTTTCCATTTGACAAATGACAACAGCCTGGCATAACTGTGACTCTGAGTTCATCAGAAATACTGTCAAATTTTAATGACACCGCTTGAGGATGTCAAAAAAAGAACAAAAATTCGACCGCAAAGTAACCAAAAAGTCGATTTCTTCATTTCAAGAGCGGGCTCCGAGCCCATGTGCTTGGGATGGCTTCCAATTGATAGCGTGTGCCAAACTCATTGGCCAATCAATGACATTCACAATTGCTGGCTGACCCAAACCGCACCAACTGTTCTCCGATCCGCCAAAGCATGAGACCCGTCGATTTAATTTTCAAATTATTCCAGAGAGCACACTCATCCCCGCACACACATCGCAGTCAGGCGAAGGGGAATCCAATTATATAACAATTTGCTTAGGGACATCTACTAATAAAAAGGATAATTAAGTTGATTGCTTTTTTCCACAGCCCTCCTCGTCCTTATTGTTTTATTTTTTTTGCTGTGAAAGAGCTCATCAATATCAACAGCTTCTGGTGTTGTTTTCGGGTCAGTTAATGGAAGGGATGTTGTACCGACCGGGAATCCTTTTTACGAAATTAGTCACGTAAGCGCATTTCATCGAAGCAATACACCAATTTGTAATTAAACGCATTAGAGTGTGCGTTTGGCCGGTCTAAGTGTCCTCCAGGGACACGATTGCGTTGCCATTCGATTAAACAAAGTCGCCTTCGATTGGAATATTCACCCCGAAATCACCACCAAAGAAAGATGAATTGATAACATCGAGCGCCGTTTAATCTGACTCCGTCTCTCTCGCTCGTTCGTATGATTAATTCGCCAGCTTAAATCATTTCGACGATCATCATGATACGGATATTCAAAACCGACGAACGGACAAAAAATTGAATAATTCTGTGTCAAGACCTTCTCAAATGAGCCGTGGAAATATCGGACCACCCACTTGATAGCGCGCAGCAGACATCACTGCTGCTGTTGTTACTTGTGGCAGCCTTACGGCTGATTTGGATCGAAGTGCCCCCAGTTGGGGGGCATTCCTTGTGTGTGTGCGCCAGATGATGGGGCAGGCACTGTGTGGAGCGCTGCTGAAACAGATGACTGTCTGCAGTAACAGTGCGCGCCTGCGCACACCCAGTGCAGCAACTCACTCTCGGATTTCGTTTGAGGAATCTGTGATCTTTTGATGGATTTAGGCCTCCACCTCAAATGCCACTGATGAATGGTCTCGCGCAGTAGTCACTATGAGCGTGTGCGCGTGCATCGATGTTCTCGGTCGGTTCGATAACCTTTTACCGGATTAGTGCGCGCCAGTCGATCTCTGGTGGAATATGACAGATTGTTAATAGGCACATTGCCGCATGAAATATTCAAGTCGATTTGTTTGTGTTATCCGGCTTAACCGGATCGCTATCTAAAGTGAAATTTATGCCTTTTGTCTTAAATAGCTTTCATCGTTTCGAGAGAAGATTGATTCTTTGACAGATCGGAGAGTATGCGGAGAGCGAAATGGACTTTGAGTGATGAGTGGTGGGGTCAACATGATTTCCTCAACTCAAAAGGCTTCATGAACTTCAAAAGGCTTGTAGTTACTGTGAATGGCTTGAGATCGGGGAACTCATCAAGATTGTTTGCTTCACTCTTAAATTCTCTGCAGTAGAAGACACAGCTTACAAAATTGGAGAGTCTAACAACAGACTTCATGCATCCCCTCTGATGTGACCCTAAATTTTAGGTCCCTTCCAATTCAAGGGAATATGCACTCTCTTAAATACTTTCCCAGTCCCCAACTGGCTCCGCCCATGACAACTTGGAGGCCTGCAAAGCGAGCATCATCAGCGTTCATAAAAAGCGATAGAAGATTGAAAAAGTGTCCAACTGACATCTGACCTGCTTTCACTTCTACCGCCCTGAGCTAAAGGCTTCGGCAATACAAAATCTAAGGCTTTGTTTTTATACTTGCAGCATTCTATGTATCCCTTGCTTATTCCTTAGCTATTTCTTCTTAAAGCTATCTTACATTTAATAGAATCTGTTGCCTTTTTGTATAAGGATGTTTGTTTGTTAAGGTATCACGTTCAAAAAACTAGCTCAATCTATGTGGCTTTCTGACAGGTAACACAAAACTTAACTAAGCATACTTTAGTTTTTACTTCATCATAATCGGCCGATTCAGTCAGGAGATATAAGGCCTTGAACTTTTCTGAAACAGTTCGGAATTCATCATTGTTGGTCGCCTGCGGTACCACTACCCACCAAATCAGCACGAATGGTCATAAGCTGATGTTTTCCTTCTGCGACTTGAGCTTGCACCGGTCGGGTCCACCAGTGAATCTCAAACTTGATTGCAATGTCCCGTCGCATCGTTCACACAACCTCAAGTCACCTCAGACTCATGGTCCATCTCAGTTCATTTGACTGCTTTTCTGACTCTCCCAGCAGTGTAATCTTGTTATCCGTTGAATTGAATCGTTAAACCAGAAAATTTCAGTTCACAGGACCTCGCCGAGATCACCGCTCACTGACAAAACATATACCTCCCCAAACAAGCTTCCTCTTCACAATGAAAATCCATCTCCGACTCAACTCAAACTCAATAGAAAACTAATTTTCATCATCACGGACGGAGGAAAAAGGACATCCCTAATTGGTCCATTCGAATCACAATTGCTCATCATCTCTGGTGTCAAACATCTCGCATTGTTTACCCAGAGGGGAGGGCAGGCGCGCCGCACACAATATACCTCGCATTGGGAATATCAGTTTCGTGGCGGCAAAAAGGACGTTCCACTCGTCAATGTCAAATCAAATTTCCATCGAGCACAATAACTTTTTGTCATGTGTGTGTACGGTAGATTCTTGGAACGAATTCATTGCATCCTCCAGCAAAAATGGTCCCATTGTTAGCTTAGGTATTCTCTTCGGTCTGGTGGTGTGTAATTGTGGCAAACTGGTGTTGTATGTCGTTTGTTTTGAGGTCTGGTAATCACACGGAACGGCGAGATTGACAGCGATTCCGCAGCAACAAGAACAACGACAGTTACTCGGATTGACGTGACAGTTCCGTCCAGTAATCCCAACAAAGGGCCGTCACCGAAAGAAGTGTCGGTGTATACTGAGGGAAAAACTGACGTGCATATGAAAATTTTGACACGTCATCGGTGATGGTGGTGGTTATGCAGTTTTCCTCTCTCCATTGACTGATTTTTTTCTTGTTCTCGGAAAATCAACCGCGCACTCGGGTGAGGAAATCATTTTCGGGTCGATGCGGCGACAAAAGAGCTTCGCTGCGCATTAAGGCTGAATATTTGATTTGGAAGCGGCCGGCATCAAGTTCGTTTGATGTTGGCAGAGAGTTGGTCGTCGGTTTTAGTCAGCAAGACGAAAAGTCGACAACGCCGTTCGATAAGAGGTATGCATAATGGGGAGAGACCTGGGTAAGTGTAAGCCTCCTTATTTCAGGCGTCTAATGAGGTCGACGGGGCTTTTCTTGGCCGTAGGGTGCAAACTCCAACACCAGTTTTGTCTGTATCTACTGTTGTCCCAATTTCCTATAAAGTCGGATGGTATCACGGAAGGAAGCTGCCTGCTAACGTGGAATGGACTAGTTCATCTGGTGTCATTTCGATTCAACACCCCCACCAAAATTTATTGCACACAATTCCACTCAATCAGCAAAATTATCCTTATCAGCGACAAGGCTTTTTCAGTCCCTTCAGGATTATCAACATATCACCGTGTCTGTCCGACGCGTACACACAGATTTTCGGAAAATTAATTAACATTCACACGGGACAACGCACACCAGACGCCGCCGCGCCGCTGATAACACCCAGCAGCAGAAAGCGCACATCCTACACATGTCACAACAATCGTTACATTATTAATGTTGAACGCAATCAAATTAGGGAATCATCAGACTCAGACTCTGACTCCACAGCCGAGCGTTGGTGGCCCAAAGCCACACGCTTCCTGGTGGCATAGGCGCACAGCATCGCGCTATCTACATGTGTGAGTGGAGTTTTCATCTCATTAAAATTTCGTTCGCCGGTGACACATCTCTAATGAGAGGGAAATTTATATCAGAAATTTCTCACACTTCGACAAGCGAACAATAAATCGTTCGCGCTACTATGGAGCGCTTGTCCCCGATGCGATGATGCCCGGCGGTGCAGCGGTAGCGCGCCCTCCACAGAAGCGGCGCAGCTCGCATGTAATTTATACGAATGCACATAAATTAGGGCGCCACGTTGTTATTTGTTTTTGTGTTGTTTCTTGTTTTCCGGGGACCACAGCAGCAGTTAAATGTCCCCGTTGGACCCCATTGTCTCTTGTTTATTGCTGGGTGGATGTGCATTTGTCAATCTATCGCGTGGAAGTGGCCTGGGTGGCGCATTTTATGGACTCAGATTAATGTTTGAGGAATTCTATTAGGCGTTGCTGACTTTAAATGGTCGGCGAAGGAATAGTGTCATAATTAGGTGGTCCGGATGTGATAATGATTAGTGGCGTGGAATCGGAATGTTTATGGGGATGTGGCGGAGAGCATTTTTTGAATTTTTGGATTAGCTTGTACATAAATATCTATCGGGGATGTTTGGTATTTCGACTGCTGATGGGATGTGAGGAAGGAGCGCATAAGACCTGAGGACGCTATTTGTAATATGCCGGGACGGTGGACAGTTCCAAAAACGG
Organism: Cheilosia pagana; assembly: GCA_936431705.1. Taxonomy (NCBI): domain Eukaryota; kingdom Metazoa; phylum Arthropoda; class Insecta; order Diptera; family Syrphidae; genus Cheilosia; species Cheilosia pagana. Next base: position 48,802,041 of record OW386170.1, on the reverse strand, counting down.
AAGGAAATTTAGGCCATTTCGAACTAGCAGGATGATACCTAACCAACTCCAGAGTCAGGAAATCTACATTGGTTGCTGATATGCCAGGGGGGAAGGCCATTAGCAGACAAGGCTTCCCTAACCTATAGTTACTGTTCCGAAAGCCAGTTGGAATGTTCAAAAGTCTAAGAGCTATAAATATTTAATAAGCGCAAGCAGGAACTTTGATGTTGTTATTAGGGACACCAAGAGGTATCACTAAACCGATTTTTGGAGGGAGCTGGAGCGATAAGCTGACTAAGAGGTACCTACCACTATTTTGACAACGAACAAGGGTCACTCCCCGTAACGCTAACGAAGTGCTTAATGGAATAGGCTTTAAGACAGATTTGCAAAGCGTTTGTCCAAAAAGAGTTAAAATATGATAGAAGGGATCAACCGAGGAGGACATGCTATATACGTATACCAAGCTTTCCTCTTAGAAGCTAAGCAATGAATTGGTCACTGAGAATGACGGATGCCTGTCTTTGAGTTAAAGTTAAACGGTATAGTGAGAATCACTTTTAGTTGAAAAAACCTGGTGCATTATACACATACAACTGGTGCATTTAGTACCTACCATGGTGCATTTCCCATTTTTTGAATATTTCATTTTAACTTAAAACGTTCACATGCTTTCAACAAATTTACTATGTACATATTTTCATAACATATTCATAAAATGTATGTCAAAATACCAAACAAAAATAATCTATTTTAAAAATGTTATTGTCGTTTGAAAAAAGGGTGGTGCATTTACGACCACGTCACCCTATTTATAAACAAAAAGAAAAATTCATTCATTTCATATGCTTGTATAATGTAAGTATGTATATCGTTAGTAGATATCTTTAACAAAATCTTATGCTGTTTTCAACAATTTTTTATATTTATTCAAATAACCTATCTAAAACATTAATAAATATTTGGTACAAATAAATTAATTAAAATAATGTTATAAACTACCTCGTCAAAATATTGAATAAAGTTGACTAAATTCTGGTTAAAGCAACCTTTGGGAACTATTTTAAAAGTTTCGTCCATAAAATTTCTTCTATTTGGCGGTGGTATATTTTACTTTTTTTTTACTTATTATTTTTAAACACGAAATGTATACAAAAAAACATGATTTTGGTCTTCAAAAATACAAACCTATCCCTGAACAAAAAAATCCGCGCATCAAATACTAAGTCTAAAAATACCTGCAGTCAAGAAAATTAACGGTTAATGGAGTTTTTGGATTGTATTTAATATTTTAGCAAAAATAATAAAAATAAAATAAAACACCAATTCCTAAAAAAATTAAATAAGACTCCAAATTTTATTAAAAACGTTTTGTTGTTTTTTGCATACTTTTTTGGGCCTTGTTTAATTTTTTTGTGTCTTTTTTCATTGGGCCCTTATTTCGCAGAGCCGATTTGAGTACTATTTTGCTTTATGTCACTTATCCGATTTGGCCTTATGACGCTTTCTCAAAGTTTCATAGTTTCATAGTTTATTTATTAGTAATAGACTTATACAATAAGATACAATATCTTCTTAGATAAAGTGTGTACCAAAGTGTACCAAATGCTAGAATTTGGCCTTATGACGCTTGGCCTTGTGTCACCGCACCTTATAAAATTTTAAATTGCAGAATAGTTTCAGAAATGGCACCTTTTCCCACTCGCCGACCTTCCTTTTGGTACTTAACAGAATTTTTCAGCGGTTACCCTGGCCTAGTGTACACAGATTATATGGCGCAAGTGGTATAGTGCGCGCTCAATTGGCAATGATATGAATTTCCGGATGTTCAAAAACAAAAATATGTCTTTGGACCGATCCACAACTTAAGCGAAATATATATGTTGCAACTTGCTTGACCCTCGCCAATTCAACTGATTTTAGACTTCTAATTCATTAGTCCCGACATTTTTTCACTGTCGCTTACTGATAATGCTGCCACGGTTCTTTAATGTAGCTGCAGTCGATTTTCTACACATTCACAGCTCTGGCAAAGGCTCTGACGGTTCAATGAGCCTAGAACCTTTCAAAGTTCTTTCTCACAGAGCGTACGTTTTGCATCACTTAGAGAACTATCCAATAAAATAACCTCTAACATCAGTCATCCCTATAGCAAATCATTGTTTTGAATACTAGAAGTAGAAGTGAAAATGTGCTGATTGTTGGACTATTTAACCTAGATACATATAGAAAAATATCAAACACCCGCTTGAGCTGCCAAAATCGAAGAATTCGATCGGTATTCGATTCGGTTTCTATTTCCGAATATCTATTTCTATAAGAGCTATATACATCCGCTTTGCAAAAATTCGTTTGATCTACGAGAAATGTCGAGAAATTCTTCGCCAAATTGTTACCAAACTTGTAAAACACGCGCGTTGTGTAAGGGTTGCTGCACACCGGACAGACCAGAGCCACTTTCCATTTGAACATACCAAAAAAGCAGACATGCCGCTTCCCTGTATTAAAAATTCCGCCACAAGTGCCTTGCCATTTCTCGTATACACAGAGTAGATACGTCACAAAATAAAAAAATAACTACGCAACAGACCTTCCGTACACGAAATGTATAAAATCTTCTATTGTCACGTTGGTTTTGAAGAAACTGTCAAATTTTACCATCAAAATAGGCAGTTATGTTTATTTCTTTGATGCATGCAACACAGCGCAGCGGTATGCGATAAAAACTTTACTGAAACGCTGCCCCTAAATGGTCGAAAATATCGTCGCTGTCACTATATGCTCCGTCTCTCCAGTCGCTGGATAGGTGTGCGAATTATTTTGGGTTTGTCGAAAAGGACAATTTCATCTTGTCCCGATTGCGCCAACCATCACGTGTCCATCAACCCTTAGCAATGTACCTATACTCACGCCTTGAGAAAGTGATTATTTATACCGAATCGACATGCGAATTTGTTGACCCAGAGCGGGTCGTTCAACCACATTTCACATCAGAAACATTTATCGCCATTTATTTGGCCAACAAAAAAAAATACAAACAAAGACCACCATCACCAACAACAACAGTGGCTGCAATTTAAAATTAATTATTTGGCAACGGCCAAAGCTTCAGTCTCAACAATCTTGAAGACATTTCGCATTTCAACCCCCAACCGCTGCCAATTTATCATTTGAAAATTCACAAAATAAACTCGTCGCCCTCCCCCTCATGCAGTATCTAAGCACTTGTAGATACACCCAGTCCCAGTGTGTCTTTTAATTAACGAAAAATTCCAAATTCAGTTGGCGTTGCAAAATGCCAACATTAATCAAGGCGGTCGTTCGTCCGCCCGTCCTTTGAGCCGCGTGTGTGAACATTTCGCTAAGATCTCACCTCATCACGTCATCGGCGACGAGAAACGAAACCCCCAAACTCGAGTGATTTTCGAACGATGAGTCGTGTCGCTTTGAAGTGACATCGCGAATACCAAACACATTACACCTTTAATCACCTTGCCGAGCGTTGAGCTCATTCGACGATGCTGCGCGACTGTTTTTTGGCGCACGAAAGCTTTTCGCGCAGTTCTAGCGACCGACCGACGTAGGGCATTTAAAAATAGGCAGAGGAGCGAATCCCAGCGTTGATGTGACAACACGAACAGATTTGAACCTGAGGATCGGAGTCAGAGCAGCACCCGTCGAAGGAACTCAACGAATTCATCTGAAAGGAACGACGATGGCGGCGATCCGCTCCATACGCAATCTCAGCGATGCAAATGCATTTTATTCTCCCTATATCGTGGTGCAATAAATCACGAGCAGCGCCCAGCGTTTGTCTTAATTAACGCGAACGGTTCATTGAGGATGAAATGTGGAGACGAGATGCCTTTGGTGGCTGCGTGTGAAGTGCGATCACACGGGCTGACACTTGTTCCAATTAATTGCTCGTTGAGCTGCGACGAGCACGAGAAATGCGATGCAAGCGCAGCCAAAAAGTCATCTCGCCGCTAACTTGGCGAATGGAGAATGTCTCTGTGCCTGATTGGACCACACCGGAGATGCTCGAGGCACGCAAGCTTCTTGTATTTTTTTTATAATTTTTTTCTCCTTCGCTGGCGACAAATCAAGAGGTTTTCATGGTTCACCCCGTTGTCGTTTCATTGTGTGCCTTTGAGTGCCACACACAGACCGAGGTGCGAAGAGATTTTGGGCGCATTTCTTATATGGCAGCCGTGCAGATTGACAGTGCCCGTGGGGAACACACAAGCAGCCAGTTAAGTGCTGCTCCTCACCACTGAAGCAGGGGGAATTTAAGGAGCTGATTGTGATATAATTGACTCGGTGTGATGAAAGAGTTCCACTGAGGATCATTATGCTGTATATTTCTGGTTTCGGAATGCAATTAAGACAGGAGCGGTATTGGTAGTCGAGTATATAGTGTGGCGCCACAGAGATGTGGAAGACCTGCCCTGTAAGCCTGAAGACAAGTTTCAGTAACGATTTGAATGGATATTTTAAGTCACAACCAAGAAATTCCCACGAGAGGTACTCCTTATTGCTTTGACAAGACAAGGGAGTATTTTAGGAGCTTTTCCACCTTCCACGTAGGCATCGAAGATCTATTTCAAAATATAGGTTGAATCTTTTGTGCTCCCTGTTGTTTGTCTAACTTTCGCCTAACTTGGAGCTGGGGAAAACTTTTAGGGCAGGTAAAGTGGATTTTCGAGGTTATAATATGAAAGCTCTTCCCCAGCTTAGAAGTCTAGCAATCTTAGAAGTTCACCAGTGCGCTGAACTCTCAGTTGGGGGTAACCGGGAACCACATGTACATAATTTGATAACTCAGATCAGTATTGGGTATGACTCTTGAAGACTTGAAAGACTCATATACCTAGAGGAAGAAACTTGGCTGCATATCACGCACCTAAGGCTAATTGCACACACACCGATTTTGGACGGCCAGTATGAAAACGGCCGACATTTTACCGGTAGCAGTGTGCTAGCATACTCATCAGATTTTACCGGTCTAACAATCAGTTGCTTTGTTATCGTCTCGTTAAACTTGTTCAAGTGTGGCAAAAGCCCTTGAAAGAAAGGTGGCGCTACAGTCTGTGGTGGACCTGGGCCTTAACCACCCAGCGTCTCCAGCCAGCGCGATCTTTAGTTAGCTGTTTCTAGTTTCGCACGCTAAGTTGGTTGAGGTCCCCTTCCATTTATGCGCGCCACCTTAGGCAAGGTCTTCCTCTACTGCGTGTGGAATTGAAGATCTTCCGGGCCGGAACATTCGCGTCCATTCGCTCTACATGACCCAGCCTCAGTCGTTGGACCTTCACTTTTCTGACTTAGTCGATGTCGCTGAACAGCCCGTACAGTTCGTCGTTGAAACTCCTTCTCCATTCACCGTCAATGCAGACGGGACCAAAAATCACTCAAAGAATTTTCGTCCCGAAACAACCTAGAGTTATCTCATCCACTTGTCCTTGACTCTGCGGCATATAGCAGGACTGGGGCGATTAGGGTCTTATAAAGGGTCACTTTAGTTATTCGAGAGAGGGCTTTGCTACTCAATTGCCTTCTTAGCCCAAAGAAACAGAAACTGGCAAGAGTTATTCTACGTTTAACATCAGCGCTGGTGTCATTGTATGAGTTCAAAGCGTAGCCTAGATAGGCAAAGTCCTTAACGTGACGTAAGGGAAGCCCTTGACCAGACAAGAAAATCTTGAAGACATATCTTAAGAAAACTAGAGATTATAAAAATGTGAATGCATGTCTTACATGTGTCTTCAGCATCTACCTACAGTAACGTCCGCTCAAACCAAACTTTCGATTACATTATTAAAAAAACCACATCAATCAGTTGTTTCTCACTTTGAATAAAGGAAAATGTGCGGTTATGTGGGACCAACATTTATTTATAAACAGACAATGAAGCGCGCCAACAGATAAAATTTTGTATTTTTGTCAAACGCAGAAATCTACTTATTTTCTTTATATTTACCCAGTTTTTCAGTACTTCCCCGAGTATAATAGAATGTACCTTAAGGCCTATCATTCTCAATTGAAAATCGTCAAAAACGCAGTAGGTACAAAGTTTAGGCTTGTTGTAGTCTACCACTTGTAACGAAGTTTGATTAAACTATGCAAAACTTTCTCGACACATTTGAGTTTAAAATAAGGACTGTAAAGACGGTACTGTATTTTTCTACAACTTTATAACGGAGCTCTTTATCGCCTTCACAGATTTTCAAGTAGATATTCTAGCAGACTGAACGATGCTTCCTCAAATTCGATCCAAGCTTAAAATACTAATCTTTTTCATTGGAACGTCGCAACTCATCCACAGCCAATCAGACATCTCATCTACATTCATGGGTATTTTTTTTACAGATTTCGTAGAGTAAGTCATTCAAAAGTTGTGTCCGAATCGTACATGCTGATATCGAGAGCCACTCACTCTGACAATGATAGTGGAAAGAGTCCCTGAAGGATAAATTCAGTTGCAGACCAATTGAGTTGGCGGTAGGTTGTATGAAAGTGAGCTATACCTACTCGACTCAGATATTGCAGAACAGAGTCCCATCACGGAGGGCACAAAATAGCATGCAACATGCAAGATGAAACAATGCACCAAACAAGACGTAAAATTCTTGAATCCCAATTTGACCGCTTTTTGAGTAAATCCAACGCCGCGATCGGTGTACCCATGGTTTTTTGCAACAGATGGCCCCCTAAATAATATATACGATACTTACCTTTCACATTTTTGATTCTTGAATTTGCCGGTTGGTGTCGTCTCTGATTTTTTGACTCCATCTTGGGGAAGACAATTTTACGTACAGTTTGCTAAAGTCTCGAATCTGTACTTAAAGTGTCAGAAACTTGATTTTGTTCCTTGCTTCAAGTTTATCTGTCGCAATATCTTAAACAGCTCTATTCGCCACATCATCATCTTTGTTGCTCAATTCTTCACAAGTGTGCCTCTTTATCTTCAGAGTATGTTTTAACTGCGTCGAATTCAATTGCAGTAGCATTTCCAGCTTTTTTTTAATTGAAGTGTTCCTTTTAGTACCCCCTTACTGTTTTGCACGTATCAGCTCTCTCCCTAGCGAGCGTTGCACTGCACAATCAACCTTAAGTTTGCTGTCACTTATATTCAATTGAATATATTTAAGATGCCAAATTTTTCCCTTTAGTCCTTACTAGACACCTCGTCCCTTCTGCGAGCTGAAAACAAATTCACCCACTCCATTCCTGCGACCCACTCCCTTCCTGCCTCCCCCACTTCAATGACAGCCAACACATCAATCTCACCCATATGTATCTACATTCCCGCCTTAATTGAAGTGTTTTGTCAGACACTGCCCACAATGACACTCGACTAATGACCCCCTAGCCCATCAAGGGTCAGAACTAATTATTCGGATACATTTTGTTTACTTTTCAAATCAATTTCGCCGAGCCGATATCTCGCTGTGACACCTGTAATTTTCACTTGCCGACAAAAGCAGCAACAAAACAAAACCCAAAAGTCAAATAGACAGGGACACACCAAAACCAACCCAAGATGCTTATCTCAGAGGATTGATGTCCTGTTCCCATTTGCGGCCTCCTCGGTAACTGTTTTTCAATAATTTCTTATTTCCCTACACATGCAACAACTATACACACTCAAATGTGCGTTGGGTAATTAAAAACAAATCAAGTGAATTAGGCTCACTCGCAGATACCTGCGGTTATCTCGCGACTAGCATCAGTGACTCGTGTAATTAGATACAAATAGGTATCGCGCGCTGCCGAAAAATTATTTCACCAATTTTCGACAACCGATCGGATGTTAGGATAACACTTCGGACTGTGTCACCAGGATATGCATACCACGAAGCAGATACCATCAGATAATTGGTATCTGTTTTATGTGCGAGGTTCGAATGTGGATGTGAGAGAGTCCAACTCTCCTGGGGGAGGACAAAAATACCACCCGTCCCGTATGGGTTCCGGACGATTTGTACACATTTCCAGGATCATCATCGTCATTATCCTTGACACGTGTCCGGTGTCTTATTGTTCCGCATCCGAATCAGAATCAGAGGTGCACGTGACGCTTCCATGCTTGGCTAATCGTTTGGGCGTGCTTCGGCTCAAATCTGTCGAGGTCGAGGCCTCTTTGCGTTCGAACAGTTGACTGGTGTATCTGCAACAGTCGTGGCCCATAAAATGCCAATTTGTCGCGGGATTTAATTGAATTGATAGAGGCACATCACATCAGTATAGTGTGCATTGTCCGAGTTGAATGAGTTTGATGCAGGGTGGGAGGTGGTATAGATAATTTGTTACCTGACATGGAGTTGGGGTTGGATTTTTTTTGCGGACAGATTTTGGAAGATTAAAAATTATTTGAGCGAGTTATTTGATGGGTTGTCTTGCGTCTTGGGCCGATTGAGGCGGAGTGGTGTCTTTGACCGGTGGTGTTGTGTTACTCTAGACTTCACCCTAGTTGTTTATCTATGTTCTCTACGTACTTTAAGGTTTATCCATTTGGCCTATCGCCTATTCTCGATTGGTTGTCAGGGAAAGGCTTTAAAAAGTTGCAAAGGGACCGACAAAACTTTTTAAGCAGGAATTGAGCTCTCGAGACTCTTTGTTCAGCAGTTACCACTGAGCCGCACTGGCCCACTGTCCGCTTAAGGGATATAGAGCTTTCTCTGATATTATTGTCCACGTCCACCTAAAATATTTTAAACTGCATGAGATCTTGAAAAGTTGCTTTGGGATCATAAGTCCAAGATAGCTCGGTCTTAGAGTTAAGCTACGTGGTGAGCGACAGAGACCTAAATGTCTAAACGACCAACAAATATTAAAACAGTGTAACGCTTTGTTTACAGCTTTGTAATTCTTAGCGACTAAGTATGTAGTAGGCTATACTTTCCGGTATCCACTTGAAAGCTTCAATTTTAACCGGACAAAGACGGCCGGCTTAATAGCAAGATAAAAGGTAAGACTTCAGAAGTAAATGGAATACACAGAAACTGTGCCATGAGGTGAGCTTTATTTACCTCAATGTAAAAAATGTTGTCCTCCTTGTTATCTTTAATGTCCTTTTTTTAAGCGCTGTATGATTTTTGATGCATGGCGACAAAATTAGCAATTTGCAAAATTTAATTGTGGAATTACGTTCATATATGGAATAAAGTGGGATATAAGTCCATAATTAATTTTTCACAGATGGGACACAATTCCAAAAATTTTTACTTTGAAAAAATGTTACCTATCATACATGAAAAAAAATTTCAGGCACTTCTTTTTGCAAAGTAACCATAAAAATAAAACACATATTTTGAACACATTATTGTTATATAATAAAAATTTAACTGTTATTTTAACAAAAATGAAAAACACAGCACAACAAAAGTACAAAAAGATACCTAACTTCAGAGATAAACTTGGAGCGTGTTTTTTTATCTTGTTTTCTTTAATTCTCAAAAACAAATTGTTATTTGCTTTCTTTTCATTTTCAAAGGCACTGCGAATAATCGCTAAAGTAAAACGCCCAATAACGAAAGGTCCAAAAAATTGGTTAAGTTACCCAGAAGGTAATGAACGTAAAATACCTAATATCTGATAAAAAAAATCCGCGCAAATTGTTTGCTTTTATATTTCTTTAATTTTCTGAAGACTGAAGCGAAAGTCTTGATCAAACTTCAGAAAATTTCAGAAAATAAAAGCAAAAAATTCGCAACCAAAATATAATAGATATTTGATTTTCATTTTAAGCAATTTAAGTGATTTCTCTATACCTATTAAAAATGGTTCAAATTTAAAAATCACAGAAATAAACCATCGGCCAAGCTACACTGGACGCTGTATGTTTTATAACCACTTCAGTGGAACATAAGTCCATAATGGATTTATGTCTCAAAAGCCTTTGATCGTGTTCCGCAAAATGTTTTTTTTAAAGAAACTTAAAGTTTTTGGAATTTATTCCAGAGTTTTAAAATGGATTGGCAATTATTTGACCAATCACCAACAACTTGTTGAAATTGGATCCGTGTTACAAATGAAATTCGAAATTTTTCAGGTCCTCTTCCGTATCAAGCTCAAAATGTCTTTTGTACGCAGATGATCTAAAAATCTACAAGGCAATAAACTGTATGTCAGATGTCTTAGCGTCACAAAATGATTTAAGCCGTTTAAATAACTGGTGTGTTCTCAATGGCCTTTATTTTAATATTAAGAAATGCTTTGGTTCTTACTTTTAGTAGAAAAAATTTCGCTATATTTTTTAATAATAAAATTGAGTAGAGTTTCAAACCATAAAGACTTGGGGTTAACTTTTGGCACTGAACTAAACTTTTCATTGCATATTGACTACATACCTAGTTGGCAGAGCTCATTTTTCGAAACTCTGAGAATTTTAATGATCCATACACACTAAAAACTCTCTATATACATTGGCTCCTTCGATATTAGAATACTGTTGTGTTGTTTGGAATTCCTTTTCGTCGCAGTGCTGAATCTCACATAAGAAATAGATGTTCCTCAATAAATTTGAAACCTCTTTCTAAAAAAAGGCTATATTATTCCACAATGCGTGCTAATGACGTCTGAACTGGCCACATTGCTTGTTCGTTTTTACTGTCATCATTTATTGTATTATGCTCCTTCTTGTGTTCTTCGACCTATAGACATTTATTTATTTATTTATTTATTTACGTATTTAACTACTAACATTTAAGCCACAGTTAATTAATTAAAAAAAATATTTTTGAAAAAAGGCAGTTATTGTTAATTCACTCAATATTTTTTTTTAAACTCAGTTTTGTTAGGTAAAAATCAATCACATGGATGAACTTATTAAAATCCTTGGTCAGGTTATTGATGGGGCCATTACTTCCATAGTTACATCGAGATGTTCTTTGATATAAAAAAATTGGATTCCTTGTTGTCCTCCGTCTGGTATTGATGTTAATAGAACTTAGAATTTAGGTGGTGTTTATGTTGCCGGTCAGGACGTATTTGATATTTGTCTTCGTTGTTCCAAGGACTGCAGATTCAGCAACTTTAATCGATTTATGAAGGGGGGAGGATGTCTTTCGGGGTCCCAATGTAAATTGCGAATACTTTCAATTCTTGAAATTCGAATATTCCAAAACAGGTTGGACTAGAGAACAGTACCTATAGAAGTTTGGTGAATAGGGTCTTAAAATTCCTTTGAAAAACGTTTTATAAGTCCCAATTGGCTTCTTTCCTTACTGACAATGGAATCCAGATGGAGGTTAAAGTTGAGCTTCTTGTCAAAGATGACTCCAAGATCATTAAAGTGATTCACACATTCAATAACTTCATCATTGATGAAATAAATCGGCATAGTTAGATTTTACGTCTCGTGAAGTAAATTCATTTACATTTTTTCACGTAAAGCTGCATATACCATTCCTGCATAATGGTCAATGTCATAGATAGACATAGAACAAATTACGGTCGGAATGATCATGTCACTATGGCTTGCGTAAATTACAATAAATACCTACAAAAATCTGTAGTTTTAGCAAATTATAATTTGTAAAAACCTTAGGTAGGTACCTAGGTATATAGATTATTGCAAAGTAATCTAAAATAAATTGTAAGTACTTGTAAGATGAAATAAATAAATAAATAAATAATTAAATAAATAAATAAATAAATAAATAAATGAATACCTACCTTAATAAAGGTCTCGTGGTTTTATGTTCCTGAGTCCATATAGGTAGGTAGTCATGCACATGTAGGGAAGTAGATATACCTAGGTACCTACCTACGTATCGCAAATCTAGGTGCCTACCAATCTGCCGATGATTTCGCCGTAAAAAGTATTTTTCTTTTGCTGAAAATGTGCTATAAGTAGGTAAACATGCCTACCTACCTTTAAACTAAATATATAAATAGTAGGTAGAAAGGTAGCTATCGTTTTAGTAACAAAATGCCCATTGGTATCTACTTATTAACCAAAACTACTTGTAAATTATTTTAAATTCTAATACCACAGCAGGGCTCTATTCTCTCCCTTCCTGCTTATAACCGCACACATAATCATATATAACCCCCTCAATGAACACCGTCGCATTTCCAGCATTACTGATGTTAACAACCATTTCCAATGATGAGGATTGTAAATCAATAAATGCCACTCACCTGCCCATATCTGTCCATCATCAAAACTCCTCCACAACAATTTACAATGCCCGAGACGGGCCAACCTATTCTCCTCGTAATGACATGACTCTGTACGCAATAGTTTTGGATAAAAGCAATTTTTATCACCCAGAGAACACACCGTGTGCTCATAAAAATATTATAAAAGCGTCGACCGATAGCGGGTTGGTCTTTTGGTATGCATCGATTTTACGATGAGCGGCTGTAAAAGGAATAGGTACCTACCTTCCTATCTATATAAATCAACAACTTGCCGCAATGATCCCAATAACATCAGTAGGTGGCTATAGGTGTAGGTGAACCTTTTCTTTTCACGCACGCATATAAATCACCAAAACAACTATTTTCGCCCCGAAAATATTCCCGAGCTCATTATCGTTTAACACCCGAAAAATCCTTTTCATCCCAAAAAAAGAAAAAATGAAACAACCACCATTGCCATCGCCAACAGCAAAAGCAACCACCACCACCACCAACAGCATCACACAAGCTCTTTAACATTTCCAGTGTGGTACCGCGCGGCTCCCTCGCCAACAAGAAAATCATTAACGCGCACAATTTTCTCACCCGAGCATGTGTTGAATATGTCACATCCACAACTTCGCACATAGTACTCGCGTCGGGAAGGATGTGCTCCCAGTCCCAGTCCCAGTCCCAGTCCCAGTTACCAGTTACCAGTTACCAGTTACCATTTCCCACTTCTCATCTCCTCGCTTTTGGTGTTTGCTGAAAACTGAAATATACCTCCATTTAAAAAAAAAACACCGAAACAGATATATCCCAGGACAAGGACAGAGATATACACGAGCAAAAAAAATAAAAGAAGAACAGCTTCTTCCACTCTTCGTTGACAAAACTCGTTGTTGCTGCGACGACGACGATGACGGGCACATCTCACTGCCGCTGCTGCAACAGCAGCCGTCGATTATTTAGCATAAAGAGGTCTCTCACCGCTGCAACAACGTGACCAGTTTCAGCAATAAGCCTTCAGCAGGCTCAGCCAACCACCATTCCGTCCCACAAACAACAACAATAACATCCTTCGGTCCTTCATCACCGCAGCCATCGCGTTGGCATCGGCATCGGCACACGGCATGTATTTTTCGCTATATTTCCACGGATCGATTAAGAATAAGAAAGGAGCAGTAAGAAAAGAAAAACAAGAAATAACAACCAGGACCGTTCCTGGTTTTGCGGGAATTTCATAACTTTTTCCCTCCACCAAGTTCCGCCCATTTTTTCTCTGCTTTGCGTGCGTTTTTGGTCTCGGTTCCCCTACAACTTTTCGATCACAATTTTGGTGGATAGATAGATCTACTCTGCGCGCTCTGCGGACTCATGGTTCATGGACTGTGGTGTAGTGGTGTTCGGTGTTCCCCTGCGAATCTGAGCGAATGTACACGTTCGACTGTGCCACGCCCTCCCAACCAAAATGGCTGAAAGGTGATTTGTTTTTGTTTTTTTCTTCGCCTGCCTGCCAACTCAGATATTCACCTCAGTATCGAACCAGCTCACACATAGTACAGCTACCACTCACAGATACTTTTCGTATCTGCATGCAAATAGATACGATTTCGATGGATATTGGCTGATTTTTGTCCACCAAACCGATTAAATTGGACATTTTCCAAGATTCGCTGTTAGATTTATCTGTGCGGCAGCGCTGCCGTCGGGCTGAGTTGAGTATCTGTCTATCAGTCGTCGACGGCGTCGCCCACCGCCCTCATTCCGAATCTATTTATCTTTCTAAATGTACCCAACTATCACATCTTGGTGTTGACAATTGAGAAATTTGTAGCTCGTTCCGTGTGTTTTGCAAGCAAATCTGCTCGGTGTGTGTCTGTATATAGATACAGTGGGCGTGGGCGGGTTCGTTCGAAATATTGTAATGACTGCGAGATGTCAGCAGTGTTGTGTGGATTTATTTTCAGCAGCGCGTTGCCCCCACGATTCTTCTCTTTATAAGTTCTGTAAAAAAATCATTAGGGGAACTATTTTCGGCCCCATTTGGGAGTTGTGTGCGCGAATAAATTAGCACGTATCTATCTGTGGCTGAGTTCGTTTTATTGGATGGGTGGTTCGCTTACGACTGTTTGCTGATATAAATAATGACACAAAGCAAATGGATTGATATTAAGTTGTTGAATTCATGAGTGATTAATCAAAATGTTGTTCGAGTTGTTAGCTATATGGGAATGGGAACTCTTTTCTTTCTAATTTGCAATTTAAATCAACTTTGGATGCCAATAAAAACTAAACGGGCCTGGCTGTAGGTAGGTATTAACGAGTTTGATGGACACATTTAGATGGATGCTTCTAATGCGCCCGTCAACAAAAAAATACAGCCACCTTGGCGAAGCTTAAATTCTTCGTTTAGGAGGTTTATTAACGAGTAGGTATCCAATAAAACGTGTGTTTGATGACGAATTTTGAGTGTAGAGGATATAAAATTAATTTGTATGGGTAGACAGACGTATTTAGACAAACAAATGGGTTTGGCAGATACGCTGGGAATAAGCAGATAAACGCTTTCAATAGGGATTTAATGTAGGTAGGTATTTCTATAACTTGAGGTATATGGATGATGGGCTACAAAAGATTAGTTAACGGTAGACGATTATACAGATTGGGCTACTAGTTATATGAATGATTTGAGTTTTATTTTGAGAGCGATCGTTAATTGGTTTTAGTTTGGATCGTGATGGGTGCGTTGAGTTGAACGATAAATTTTGTACCCAGTTTAATAGAACCGAGCGAGAGTCGGGTGTCCACACTCTTCAGGACACTGTTTACTGTACCCATTTACAGACACGCCTTTTAAATTAGATATTTGATCAAAGAAGCACGGTTGCATTTCTTTCACCTCGACATTATCGCAAGGCGAAGTGTCTGTCGTTAGCTGAAAACAATACTCATTGCAAACCATCAGTATTTGACTTGGGACGGTATACTCAGAGCTACCGACTTGGATCACTATAGACACGTTGCCTTTAAGGCAGGATTGCAGACAGTTGCGTAAATATACCACCTGAGGCTGGATGGGTTCTTCCCAGTAAAAATCGTTACGTTGTAATTTAATTTTAATAAACCACTTAAGTAGTTACCCAAAACCTTTAAAAATTTTGTAAGCATTTAAGTTAAATATCTGATAAATTTTATTTTCAAAAGCATAATGTTTATAATTCTCCGCAAAATTATCTATGTATAACATAATCAAAGTTTAAAAATCGGGCCATAGAATTTTCAATAGACAGAATAGCCAAGTTACTTAGCCAGTCTAGAGTTTCTTAAACAGTTTTCTTTTTTAATTTAAGTTTCGAAAATGATCGTTCAGCACTAGCTTTTGTCACAGAAATTGTAACGACGTAAGATGATTTTTCAAATAATTATTAATAAATCAGCTAGTTCTGTAATACACTAAAAGTCTATAACTTTTCTATTTTGTCTCTTAAAGTTGATAAAAAATTGAGAATTCCCTGGCAAATGATTCAGATATGTCTTTCTTATATATATAGCAACAAATTCTAAACCTTTTTTCAATAGATCAGTGTCATTTAAAATTTAAAAAGTGGAAGGTTGCACTGAAATTGGAAATAAAAATTAATTTTTTGAAAGGAAACGCGATTTCAGTTGTTTTAGTTAAAAATGCTGCCCAATGTTCGAAAAGATATGTTCACTGAACAAACTTTCCGGATCTTGTTACGTTATTTAAGAGCTCGCGGCCTCTTGAGCCGGGGCCCTTACGGGTCGGTGGCCCGTGGCATTTTGCCAGCCCTGCCACCCTATAGTTACGTCACTGCTTGAAGACACATCAAACAGTACAGCGTCCAGAATTTACTGTGGGTCACATCTACCTACTTCCATTGGCTGTATGATTGAAATACTGTTTTTCTTAAACCTACATATCAAAATAAGATGCAGTAAAGTCAGATTCGAGTTCCAAAGACAGATTTGGAAACTTGTTGACTACCTATACTACTAGCCAAAGAATTTTAGCGGCTGTAATATTACCAAGAACACTGAACTGATCGTTGAAAAAATGGTTTATCAGGTAGGAGATGTAGAGATAATGAGAAGAATGAAATCCGTCAAAAAATTTCTCTAAAGGTTCGACAGAAGTCGTATTTAAACGTCTTTGCATGCCTACCTATGGTGCAGGTATATCAGGTATACCCGGTAATGACATTAACGACCTTTGGCGGAACTTTTAGTTCATTGAAACTTTTTTGGAACTTTTTGTATCCCGAATTGACACGTGAACCTAATAGCCCATCTATATTTCAGTGTCCGACATTTATGTTTTCATCGTTGGTTTGTTCAACATGAGGCACCGGAACGGAACGCATGCACGTTATACAAGTTTTCCGATTATGACAAACCGTTGGTTTGTACTTCGTCAGCTGCACCAATTGTGCTTTTAAAGGTCGTACTTTTCCAAGGATTTGTTGGCAGCTTGGGTGTCAGTGTATTGAATCTATAATATCTATCTATGCAGTCAGACTGTGGTTTGAGAAATAGTTACAACTTTGCTTTGGAAGACACCGGCAGAAGGCAAGGTCAAGACTTAGGTCTTCTAGAAGACACCAGAACTAACTTTTTCAAGGGATTTTTTGAGTCATCCTCAGTGAAAGGTCAAAGTAAATCGTTATAGGGATAGATTCAGTTTTTCCAAATGATTTCTGTCAGATATTTTACAGAAATCAGTGGTTGTCTCTTTCAGCATTTGCTGCTTCGTTCTTTATTTTATGGTTGTAGTGGTACCACAGCGTGGGACATTTTTCTAGAACTCTTGGTCTCGAAATGAGTCTTTTTCTTTCTAAAATAAATAAATGCCAGTTTCTGTTGCTTTTTGCAGCAGCATGAATTAACTTTCCTTCAAAAAATTTAACTAAAAAAATACTTAGCACACTTATCTTTCTTAAACATTTTTATTTAAGGCAAGGATCGTAAGTCCATACAAAAAAAAAAATACTCTCTTGTCATATACCTAATGTTATTCAGTTTTAAGTAAGGACAAATTTTTAATTGACTATAAACAATGTTTTTCGATTCGTTCGACATTTAGCAGAAATTGTCCAAAAAATCAAAGAAAGTTTTTAAATACGCAAACGCCGGCAAAAATATCTAACTAATTTACCAAAGGCAATAACAAAAACAAACCTCTAAAGATTGGTGAGTATTTATCTACCTAGTTGGAAAAGCAAACGATCACGACACTTCCTACTCACAATGAACCACTCTTTACTCTTAAGAATAAAACACAATACTTGTGGTCATTTTTCCAAATTTTCGCAATAGGAGCTGCACCTCATTGATTTGAAGTTGTTTTGGGTTAGTCGGAAAATTGCAGATCACTTTAAAGAGAGTATCTGTGAAAAAGGGAAATTTTCTATTTCATCGTGGGAAAAATTATCGTTCAAGTCTGTTAACACTGGATGCCAGCAAATCGAATAAAAACGTTTATTTTCTGGATTAATAGATTTATTCGTTTTAAGAAGACTTGTGAATAAATTTTGAACACTTAAAAGGTATAAGATGAGATCAGAAAGCAGACAGCTCTGTAAAAATACCCCAAAGAGTTTCATAAACTGCCGCATGGGCATACTTTGACCCATACCTATCACAGTTCATCGGAAAAACTGCACTATAATAGCCCATTTGTAAAGTTGTCAAACAAAATGCTGCACCCGGCGCTAATACTTCGTTACTATTTACATATCGTCGGCAACTGTATAATTAAACTAATTACAACATTGTGAAAAAAAGCGTAATAATGTAATTATACCCACCTTTACCCAGAAAACTTTGGCGTTTAATAATTATTATGCAGCAAACATTCTGCTGTCATTTTCAAAAACAAAGCGTTTTACAGCGTTTTAGATCAAGTGCCAAAGTTGTAATTACCCACAAGACTCACTGTTGTTTTAACCTCTGTCACATGAAATATTCATTGCGACAGGGCCCACTTTTTTATATCATGACTACCTATATCCTCGCTGGTTGTCTTCATCATAAACAATTAAAATCCATAATGTCACCAGGCCGGGTATGCCATCGAGAGTTTCTCACAATTAAGGATATTAAGCTATTATCTCCCTCCAATCACAATATCCACCTTAACTATGACATTAAAAATCCTTTTTAATTGCCCGAAAATGGACATAAGCTCCTCAGAAGGTCCTTCCCATAGTCCCACACATAAGAACAAAAAAAAAAAAACGAGGCACACAGAAACAACCCATCGCCATCAGCCATTTTTAATTATCCACCCAGTCTGGTCTATCACGGACTGAGAGCACGGACAACGACACAACGCTTAGCAGTTTTCACAAACCACCTCGTAGTTACGCAACCCAGTAAGAGAGCGTATAGTACAACCAACCATCCCACGAGCAGTAATAACAAGCTGAATTATTTAAAATCACACACACATGCGATGGGGTGGCAGAAACATATGTGCGTCCATGTCGAGTGTCCTGTTCCTGTTTCAGTGTAACCAATCCGGCAATTAAGTGTAATAGCAAACAAACGAACCGGAGGCAGAAACACCACCGCTTTTCGAACCAAACGCAAACAGTCTTTTGATTAATTACACCCCTCGCAAGAGGGCGCGCGCGGGTAAAAAAAATGTCTTCATTAGAGGGTGAGTGCGGTGGCAGGGGGGTCCGCATAGTGCGTCCGTCGCACTAATGATAGAGAATTTTCCATTTTTCTGTGTATTTTTAGGCTGCAGGTGATTCCATCTGTAACCTCGGCACACCAGGCTGACCTTTCTCAGAAGGACTCGCTGTGCCGGGACCAGCATAATCGAAAGATCGAAACGATTGATAGAATTTATAACAAATTACAATCGAATAAATTCGTAATTCATCAAAATCACGACACGTCGAAGAACGACGTGGAAAAAAAAGCCAAAGTCACCGGATCGACAGAACCGGGCAACTTTGTTGACCATGAACAGCGCGCCAGCAGTGGCACGAAGACAGATGAGCCATTCTGTCCGCTGTCAGAAATTGAAAATCGCTCAAATACTGCTGCGCTTGGGGAGGTAGCAGGCGATAGGGGGCTCCCTCCTCGCTCACAGAAGCCACTTCAACTATCGAGTGGAAGCCATCCACGTCGTGTCGTGGAGCTGGGCGAACCGGTGGTGGGTTGAGGCTAGCATGTGAGCGGATGATGACTTCCGCATGTGAACATGGCCACCTATAGCATAGTATGACGAGGAGTTGGTTGAAACGGTTTGGTGGTACACGGTGGTTGATATGCAAACATGTGGAAAGCGCGCGGAGAGCGCCGTGAAACACCGCACCGTGTGTCTGGAGTTGGAGTTTCATGTGTGTGTATGGAGAAAATTGAATTACGAAATCAACAGAATCAATCTCGGGAAGTATGGCGGAGAGGGCGGTTCCAGCGAATATATAGGGATAGCTGGCAGGAAGGAAGCAAAAGGCAGCAAAGTTATGTAGCTATTTAAAGGGTTTTCGCATTGGCAATTTGGGGGCATGCACTTTGCAGATTTACTGGTGAGAAAAGTGGTCACAGTATTCTATGGAAGAAGGCAACATGAACATTCGTTTGATTTTTCAGGACTTATGGAAGTGAACTGCAATTTCAGGCCGCTCTCAAACGGCGGAGTAACTTTGTCAGGTTTTACGCACCTACTCTTTTTAATTGTATTTTTCTGATGGTCGAACTTGGAACTAGTCGCTTACTATTTATTATTGAAGCACTAGGTGACTTTAAAAAGCTAAGTCCTTTTGGTTCTTTTTTATTGCAAAGTCAAGTTCAAAGGTCTTGCTTAAACTGGTGAAATCTGAAGAAGAACGCTTGTAGCTCCTTTAGATCCATTCTCCATTCCATCTACTTGCGGCGTGATGATTTCTCGTTGCTTTCTACTGGTTGTTTGTACTGCTTCTGATTTATGTTCAGCTAAAGTGAGGCTAGCCACCTTCTGACTTTGGAAATCTTCTTTTAGTAGTTTTGCGTTTCCAATTCTACAAAAGTCGTCGAAAGGTCTCACTATTTAAGACTCTTTAGGTTTACGCACTCGTCCACTAGACTCCACAGTTTTACATTATTGGTCCTTGGACCGAGCCCTGTGGTACTCCTCCAGTGACTGCCTACTCATAGTCCGCCATACCATAGATTGTCTAATGTCTGGAGCAGATTGTTGTGGACCGCAGCTTCTTCTTAACTTTCTACGTTCAAGGTAATGATCCAACTGCACAGCCTTTTCCTTTCATTCTTAATGTTCCCATTTTTGCTGAATCCTCGCTAAATAACATCAACAGTCGAGAGACTATAATGTTCTGATGATCCACCGGCTTCTTCAATCGTTGCTTTCAGCATATGGCTATGATGATGCTCGTCGTATCCAAGTCAGTAGTGCATGAGCAACTGTTTCCTTCATTGATCAGGAAAAAACTACTTCGCTCTCAGACATGCATCGTAAGTTGCCATCCGCATTTGGGATACCATCCATTTCAGAGGCTTTTTTATTCCCAAACTTGTTTCACGCTTCAAAAATCTTGTCTTTTATTATCCAAAGGATTTGCTGTGATGCTATATATCAACCGTCCAATCAGTGAAATTTGGAGGCTACCGTGGTATAATATCTTATCTTATGGGATCCAAAACTTCTGTGTATGTGAGCGATAGGAACCGTGTTTGAACCGTCAGAGAAGCACCCATCTATCAAACTTTTACGGCCTACCTCCTAGATTCACAGTGCCCGCTGCAAGCTCAGTCAGAACTCTAGCTGTTGGTGGACGAATTTAGTAGTAGAATCACGGAAAAATGCTAATAAAGATTAGGACGATCAGTGGCATGGCGTCCATATTAGCCCGATTCCTACCGACTTCCCTTATTAAATTTCCACCGTCCACTTATGCATGAAACCGCTTTTCTTCGAGTTATTCTGATTTTCTGACTACTAATACTCGGTCCTAGTGAGGTATCCATCGGAACGGAAAATTCTCCGATTTTATGCGATTCGGAGGATTTTTGCTTCCAGGTATTCTTCGGAACATCTATTCGGAATATTTATCCGACATTTTGTAACACATATCGGCGAATTACGTTGAAGTTCGATGAAGTTCATTTTTTTCTTCATATTTTGACAGCTAGGTTCCGATATCCTCCGACAGAAATTGGTTGCGAAATTTGATTACGATTTGTACTTGAGACTCCGACAGAGTATGCGTTGCGTAGAATTTTTCGTTCCGACGGGCCGACTAACTAGACTACATTAGTAAATTTTGAGAACATTTGCTAGTATCTCTTTTTTTGACAACTTCTACTTCTCCTTTTATCATTTTGTGAATAATTTTGCTTGGTTGAGGTTTTTTACATTTGTTTGCGAATAATTTCGTTTCGACTTCCCATTTTAAAATGTTCACGCCACGCCACTGATGACGATAATACAATGGATGATGAATACGCTTCAATGAGTATTTAAATAAAATCTGTTGATAGAGTCTAAAGAAAGATTGGTGTTTTTCGAACTTTGCAAAATGTCACAGATCCTTTCAGTAGATTTGAAGTAGGTATTCGTCATATTAAAAAACGCACTTATAATGGGTAAAAACTATACAAACTACCATAGGTTATTTTAAATTACATTTTATTATTAAAGACATCCATAACAGTAGGTATAAGTCTGTCAAAACTTCTGTTATAGCACAGCCTGCAACATAATTGAAAAGTCTGCCCTGAGATCAAGTGTAGGTAGTCCTGATGATTTTGGAGGCATTTTAATAAAGAGCACTTATAAAATCCAAATAAAACCAGAAGTCTCCTCTCTGGTTTACAGGCTTGTAGGTCTTGGTTCGCCCACTTAAAACGAGTTTTCCTTCAACTCTCGTATATTTCTTCATCCTCCATCAATATACCTGTACGCATCCTTTATGAATTCATATCCATCATCCATGTCCGTCGTCCCCTGCCATGCACAATTACGAACAGCTAATCGACTGCTCAATCAAATCTCAAGAAACATAAAAACAAGTGCTTCAGAAAAAAAGAAACATTTCCCAGTTGTAACAATAACAAAAATTGTGTCATTCTTATCTGCGTACCCACATCAGCGACTTATCAACTCTGCTCCCTTGTCCGATAAAAACGCATCACCAGACAAACAAAACGCACCGAAAGACGATTGCTCAGTGAACCGAAATGATAAATCTAATACAGATACACGATTATCTCTGCTTATACGCTCATCAAATATCTCCAGATGATGATGTTCTTGAAGACGCGCATCAGACAATGTTTCCCTTACACCAGTCATCGGATTTCCATTCATATGTCACTCACTTGGCGAGAATTTTCCTCAATTTCCACAGACATCAATCAACACTTGTGAGTCGGGGTCACGCACTTGTAATCGTCACGATCATCGAATCTCATCTCACGGACGCTCCTAATTAGGAGACTGGCACATGAGACCCCCAATTGGTTACGAGGCAATTTTTAGTTCCATCCACATCCACACACCGAACAAGTGATCCTTCATCGAGGCATTTCCACGTATCAAGTTCCAAAGAGAATTCCATTTTCCTCAATTTTTACGAGCCTCTAAGATGGTGTGAACGAATTCGGAAAAAGGATATCTGGGCATGGAAAATTCAAAAAATTAACCAAAAAAAAAATAAGAGAGGGACCTAAAATTTTACGATGGGAACTTGAAAGTGGCGAGGAAACGTCAGCCAGCTATATAACCCTTCAAGAGGGTTACTCGATGTCGATACCATGCCAATGATGATGGGTATATGAAGGAAGGACGATAATTTATTGATTTGCGTGCTCAGGCTCACTGCTCAGTGCACAGTTTATAGTTCGACGGGCCGAACGCCGAATAGGCGCGCACGCATTCGGTTGTTCTTGAGGACCGATATGGTGAATGGTTTGAGGAGAAATTCGAAAATATGTTGAAATATTCAAATTTAAAATAAATCATCGAGTTCGAGGGGTTAAATGTGAATGGCGTGCGAAGCTGAAATGCTTTCGCCTTCCTCGTCTATATATGCGGCGGGTAGTCCATTAGATGGGAATTTCTTCACTAAAACTTTCAACTTGTGCGCGCTTAATTTGGGAGAAGGAGCAGGAGCAGGTACATTTGCCGAGGTGCTGTGCTTTATTGTGAATTGTGTTTGGGAAGTGTTATAGCTGGTGGTTCAGCTTTATCCTTGGTTTCAATTATCAACATCAATGTCTGAAGGCAGGGATAGGCTGAATTTGAAAAAATCTGTTTCAAGCTAGAAAGATAAGAGCTGTACCTACAATGAATAACAGATGTTTTTAAAGTCCCAGGTTAACCCCGCTACAGCCACCTAAGTAAGTGAGCCTGTACATTTTTATGACCGAATTGGACATTGAAGGTTAGTTGAGGTTTGATTTGTGTGACTATTTTGCAGTCAAGGCGCACTTAGACCAAAGTGACGGGTCTATTTCAATACCGCATAACAAGAAGATGTTTTCTATAATATAAGCTTAAAAGTCTTATACCGAGCGCTGTGGATTAACATATGATGGAAGCTATTACAAGACTAGAAACTGAAGACCGAGGGATGGTCAGCGGAACATAAACACGGGGAGCTGCATCACCCCTCTTGTGGAGCTTGGTTATGGACTACCTCTAAGCTAAGCTTCAAGACTAACCCATTCACAGAATCGGGTTGTTAACCTGATGGTATGTTGTATAAGACGGGAAGCAGGTTTGCAGAGGGTATAATGGAAACTATGGAGGAATTAGGTACCATAAGATATTGGAAAATTGTGTTTAAAATATTTTTAAACGAAAAGACAAATTTGTGAATTTTTGATGAATTTTTAAAACAGCAGTATTCATTCGGTTTACCTGGTTTAAGCTTTTGGTTTATTTTAAGTATTAAAAACTATTTTAAACCTCTTATTTCACAGTTCGGGCAAAGTATGCCTATTCTCATTTCGCAAGAAAAATTTACGGAAATCGACTTCGTTAAAAACGTCGACTTTAGCGCGTCTGTTGGTGCGGTAACCGGTAAGGGCGTCGAACCACACGTTCCACATGATGCACATCTTCCTCTTCTGATGAGGACATCATCGTTTCTTCAACTTCAGATAAACAATCCATAGCTATTTATGCAGTGAACTATTGCAAAACAGACAAAAAAGCTCTAAAGTCTTGTTGCAAATTGAGTGAATACTATGGAAACTGATTTAAGCCTTCAGAAAAACCATGTAAACCGATCGTCGGAGTGCGGTTTCAAATCGAAGTGGTTTATCTGATTAAACAAGACTTAAACCTCGGTCTAAATTAAACCACTTTTTGAACCGATTGAATAATACGGCCGTTGAGAGGTTAACACTTTGAAGACCTACTTATAACGACGGACTCACTTGGAAGTAAATAATGTCATTTTACAGAAGATCTATAGTAAGCCAAAGAGTATGCGGGGATTGGTGGGTGATTTCAATGATGCGCGTTCAAATTGGACTCCTTTTGAAGAGTAAAATGTTTGTTGGACCGACATTTTCACAGATTCTGATTGTGGTTGAATCGATCCAATCAAAGAAGAGATAGAAATCACCCAAATATTTTTGAAAGCCTAAAGGTATACCAAGTGGAAATAGTAGATCTACAGCATTCGCTGGTCCAAGTTGACTGATAAATTGGGTTAAATGACCAGAAATGTAGAGCAGAGGAACATCAACCCCAAAATCCGGCATGAGCAGACTTAGTTTGTGTGAAAAGAGATGCAGAAATCGAAGAAACTTAAGTTTTAGATATAGTTTTGCGTTTCCGGGATCTGCCTATAGAAACTTCTTGGTTCCAAGGTATAGGTATATCGTGAAGAAATTGATAGGAGACTTTGTTTGAACGAAATGTTCCAGCCTTCGGTACTTTGGCAAGCTTTTGCAAGCTGGTGGAGCCGAATAAACAGCGTTGGGCGCGCTGCTAGATTTTACCTTTTTACCAAACTCAGTTTGATATGTTGTTCGGGAAGTGAACATATTTTTTTATCGACTTGCTGCACAGAGTATTTATATTTATTTGTTAACTTTTTAATTCATTTATTTATTTGTTTATTTATTAATCCATTTATTTGTTAATTTATTTATCTGTTTATTTATTTATTTGCTTATTTTATTATCTGTTAATTTATTTATAATGTTAATTTATTAACCTTCTTAATATATCTATTTTTAATTTACTTATTTGTTAATGTTTTTTTTATATGTATATGTTAATTTATTATTTTGCTTACTTGTCAACGTTTTAATTTTTTTTATTTATTTATTTAATTTTTGTGTGAATTTGGGGTCTTCTTTTCGTTGCTTGCCCAAAATAAAATTGTTTACTTTCAAAAAATGTATATTTCCATAACGCTGAAACTAATTTTTGAGTAGTAAGATTTCTAATAACATATCTCTGTGATTGTAAATTGTGCGTCAACAAGCAAAATGTAATATTGAACGCAATAAAATATCTATCTATCTATCCACTTGCTTAACAGAGAGAGCTCGTTGCTGAAAGGAACCAAGGGCTTGTAACGAGTGTCATCCTAGCAATCAAATTAAAAGCCTGGTAAACGGACGTACTGCTGTACATTTTCTGAAAAGTCATCCCTATTTAGGTACAGTCTATAAAGCAATCGGGGAGGTGAAAAAATACCCACATTGATGCAGAATAACCCATTAAAAAAGCTCAGCGTAGTAGAGTCGCTCTTTCCCTGATGTGAATAGTGAACGAAAGTACTCTCCAGGCGTCCCCTAAGAACCAGTAAGGGACTGAATTTCGAAATGAACCTTTCTTAAGACGTTTGCTGAGGGCATAAATGTGGCTTAGTTAGTCAGCACCCTTCTTCCACGCAAACGTACTTAAGACCTTCAAAGGAAGACCAAAATTTATCGTTTGACCACTGAAAAGTTGTCATAAAAACTGGATATATAGAACCGCGATCGAATCCAAATCGTGCGTTTACAATTGTTACCCACGCAGTGACATGCTAAAGTTTCTCTTTTATGATAAAATCACCCGCAACCGGTAGCATTTATTTAAAATCCCATTTTAGCATCCGAAACCATCCAAAATGAGCTTCCTTCCAGATACCATCTTAAATGGCCAATTACTCGAACGCTACTTTCAAAATATTTTCACAATTCACGTCCAATTGCGACCGATTGCCAACAAAACAGAAATTAAACGCATCACTCAAATCAGGGCGCCTATCTCTCATCAACAGTTTGGGGGGGAAAAAAATGAAAATAAAAATGGTAAAACCTTCCGAACCTAGGCGCAATCTCCGTTCAATTACCATGCCCATGAACGAAATAATTACTACCCAACAATGGTAGGATAATTAAAATATCTTTTCTGACAGCGGGTTGGAAGTGGAAACTCCCTCCCAATTGAGCGCCCCCGAAACAAAGGAAAACAAAATGTAAATCGTGGGTGCGCACCTACACTCTGTACAAAGATCGGAATCGCTTCCGAAATTTGTTGCGTTTCCCCGCACAGATTTCATCTCCAGATGGATGCGTGCCTCATGATTTCGGACAAAGCTTGTCATTTCTGTTGGAACCCACTGAGCATGACGCGTGAGTCGTCCAACTTTCACCCCCAGACGCTCCAAGAGCACCTGCCATTTGCAAATGGCTGCGAGACTACACCTATACCAAATATGGCCGCATAAATTATCTCCCTATGATCGCACAAACTTTCTCCACACACAGGGTGTGAAGAAATTAGACAAACTGCAGATACGGATCCTTAAGTAGCTGCTGCCGCTGGCCTTACGGCCTCTAATAATTCCACATCCTAGATAAGGTGCGACGCACACACAAAGAAACAAAGCAGCGAGATAAAAATGAGACAGAAAAAAAAGGGCAAGAAGAAAAATCACCCCGAGAGCGAGAACCCTGTGTTTGCTGATGGGTTGCGCCCGATAAGGATATAAATTTTAGTTTTTTTTTGTTGTTGTCTTCCGTCGGTTATTTGTCCGGTGCGGAGTGGCGGCAGCGAATGGAGCGACTAATGATTCCACTTTGGCTCAAACAAATTGTTTCCTTGTTGCGCTTCGACAGTGACCGAGGGGGTGTCGGTCCTGTCGTCCTCTGGAGGTTGCTATGGACAAACAAAAAGACAGGCGAATGAGCAGATAGGACCTCTAATTTGATACCTAGCACTTGGGAATCATGTTTGATGATTATCGTGGAGCGCGCGGTCAATGGTGGTTATGTAGGTCCTGAGTAATTTTTTAACGAGTGATTATTATGTTCTAATATGACAAGGGTGGATATTTTTGTGGTGCTGTGCGGTGTTGGTTGCGGAAAAGGAAAAGGACACATGTCCTCGGGCGCATCACTGTTGCGGATTAGTTGGGTATATCTTTGAAGGATATTTCTTTCTCTAAAAAAATGAAGGTACTCTTTTGTGAAAGGGAAAAGGGTATGAAATAGGGTCACAGTCCCATTTAGCTAAAGTCAGATATTGACTTAGATCACCATCAAAAGGGGGCGACCAGTGATGTATCGCAGTCGGCAGGAGCATTTTTTGTTTGTTCTAGAAACGGTCCATGGTATCGAGGTGCAACTATTGCCTTGGA
Organism: Cheilosia pagana; assembly: GCA_936431705.1. Classification (NCBI taxonomy): domain Eukaryota; kingdom Metazoa; phylum Arthropoda; class Insecta; order Diptera; family Syrphidae; genus Cheilosia; species Cheilosia pagana. Next base: position 48,774,304 of record OW386170.1, on the reverse strand, counting down.
TAGGTCGACAGGATATTTTTGACCAAATTTGGATCAAAAAATACCCAAGATGCTTCTGAGGCAGAAAAATACCATTCCACGGAATGCGCCCTGACTTAAGGCGCGACCGAAAAAAGTATTCCCTGCTCTTTGTAGCGCATTATGGAAGGGTATCCCGTGTTCTTCACCTTTGAGAACATTTGTAAAAAAAAAACCTGAAACAGGGGTAGTGTAGACGCAACAGTGGGTCCAAACGACTTATGGGAACCCAATAGTATCACGCACTCAGTGCCGCATCTATTGCACGTAGGCATCTGGAAGAGATTTAAGGGCGGCACTTCAGTGTATCTACATTTCATGAGTGGATAGGAAAGCCACCAAAGCTTCCATGAGACACTGCATTCACTTGTATGTCAAGTAAGTCATGAGTCCGCATCATTTTTGAAGACTTACTGGCTCTTTAAGCTCTCAGGTGTGTCTTTGTTACCAGTTGGCGAAAAATCTACTCCACAGACTTTGCTTAATCTTTCCTTAAAATATTCCTTAAGACTGCGGAAATGCTTTAGGCTTTGTCGTTTATTGCCACGTCCACTTTACGGAGGCACTTTTGACCAAAATGTCGTTTTTTTCTGACTCTTTATGCAAAAACTTGCCACTTTATTAGTATTTAATAGTTTCTACTAAATACTGAAGTGAAAAATTATCCACTTATGGCAGCCAAAACATTCGTAAATATTTTAAGCCCTCAATCAGGTTTTGTGCTCATAAGGAAGCTTAGTTACAGACCAAAATCTTACATGAAAAAGACTGAAAAGCACCTTACAAGCGACCGTAGTTTAAGTCCGATAGCTCTCTGCGACTTCTTATACAACCACTTCTAGCCACTCTCGCATCCCATACTCAATTAGTTCCCTTTGACTTTAAAAATCACTCACGAATTATCGATTGCGCCTTTCTGTTTGGCCCCACAACAAGAAGGTCACCTAGTCGGTTCATACACCAGCGATTGCCTGCAATTGCTATGCAATGCAGCTCAAATTACAAAAGCAAATATTTTATCTGCTTGCTGGGCTGGTGTGTATAGCCAACCCCCTCCCACGGTATCCAATTACCAAATCACCACATCCAGCATCTGATGAAATCCGCATTCAATGCCAACCTTCGCAGTCCCCCCTCCATCATCATGTGCCCGAAGCAGTGCAATTATTAGCAACACTCCAGTGCAGCTCCCCGTCACTCAATCCCAGCTGCAGCAGCCGCAGATTTGATGATCTCATTTCGTATTCCATTGTGAGAGTCCAGGGCTAGGCGACTCCTCCAGCGAGTAAATCGCACTCAACATTTTGCACTCTCGGTCTCGATGCGCCGCGCGAGATGTTCATCCTGGAACTGCAAATGTATATGGCCGCGAATGCATCGATCATCGAGCTGCGACGACAACGACGTAGACGACGCCATGAAGTGGACGCTATCATCTATGAGTGGTGTGGCAAATGCATGGCCGCATTGTGTTTGCGACGACTCCAGTTCTCCAGTGTGGGCGCGAGTGTTAAGTGGACTCAATGGCTGAAAATTACACTCAACCTTTGGACGGACTGTGTTTTTTTTTTATTAAATTTTACAACACTTCTGGTTGTCATTCGGAGGATATTTAGATAGCCCATTCAGGTATAACAAACGACAATTAAACATTCAATTTCGATGGCTAATTTATCGTCTATTTCGTTTGTAACCCTTTTCTCGTCCTCCGAATGTCTTCATTAGCGAGACAAACGGCCGACCACACTCGCTGAGAAATGAGGAAGAGTCGACGAGCACGAGCACGAACCCTTTTTTTTATGTCGGATCGATGTCATTAGTTTTTCGTTTGCTCTTCTGTGTGGCGGGTGGTTGAGGTCCGTTTTTTTTTGACAATAAATTATTATCGTAATGTGTCTCTGGGGCAGATGTCAGCAATTTTCGTTTAAATAGACAACAATAACGATGATGATGATTACGACGGCAATGGTGATGGCCACGGCAATAGTTGTATCTTGTATGAACGTGGCGACAATCCAAAAAGGAGGTGGAGGAGTGCGGCTCATATTTCTATAGAGGTTGTCGAAATATGAAAACAATTTGTTAAGCCATCTGCAGTAGGGAAGAGACGTGTTTTTTTAGGTTAAATGTCACAATGGGGAGCTGTTTTTCAATTCGAAATAAATTAAAATAAGAAACAGGATAGGGACTACCTTAAGTCCTAGAAACCAATGACAGTGTGGATGTTAGTCCAACTCTAGCACATTGTCAAAGAGGAGAGGCGACAAGTTCTCCCAATGAAAATCTTAGTAAAGTCTTTAAGTGGGGGGAAAAGTAGACTTGCCGTGTTAATTGCTCAGAAGGCACGGCTCAAAACTTTCACAAAGAAATGTAAATTGACTGCACAATACAGATTAAAATAGACGACCAACTTATCACTCTCAAGAAATCCAGCTACCTTCTTGGAGCCGCAGTTAATTAAGGAATAACTTGGCAAGACATCGGAAGATTTGCTTTGGATATATAAAAGAAAGTGATAGCTCAGCCCGAAGCAGCTCCTCATGCTCTATAAATGGCAGGGTAAAATAGCGCTAAAACATCGCTCCAACCTTGATCAAAAATATTCACTTAATCTACAGTATACAGAGGCAAGCATAAAGACAAAAAGTAGTTCTTTTATTAGTCCAAATCAAACCTTTGGGTACCAGGATTCCCTAAGCTCGAAATATTCAGTCTGCCGTGTACAAGTCGCATTGAACATCTCCCCATTTTTTCCAAAGAATTTTAACCAACAACAGTCTGTTCAGAACAGTATTTTAAAAACACTTGGTTAACAACAGTCGTTTAACAACATTCTGTTAGCAACAGTCTTCTATTCAGATCATCGAGTATCTCCAACAGGATTCTCTCAGTCGAGTGCGCCATATTTTTGAACTTGAATATCTCTTCTTCTCTTCTCTATCTCTTCTCTATCTCTATCTCTATCTCTATCTCTATCTCTATCTCTATCTCTATCTCTATCTCTATCTCTATCTCTATCTCTATCTCTATCTCTATCTCTATCTCTATCTCTATCTCTATCTCTATCTCTATCTCTATCTCTATCTCTATCTCTATCTCTATCTCTATCTCTATCTCTATCTCTATCTCTATCTCTATCTCTATCTCTATCTCTATCTCTATCTCTGTTTTATCTCTATCTCTATCTCTATCTCTGTTTTATCTCTATCTCTATCTCTATCTCTGTCTCTATCTCCATCTCTATCTTTATCTCTTCTCTTCTCTTCTCTACACATACTAAAACTGTAGCATAAAAAATGCCTGACCTCGCATCACGCAGAAACTACTAGAGGGATTTTGATGAAACTTGGCATAATGATTGCTTATGTTCTGGGTCGGGACTTAGGAAACTTTTTATCCCGGAATATAACGTAGTTTATACAAATTAGTCAAAAAGCTTTCAGAAAGGTCCAACGAAAGAAACATATTTATAAAAAAAAAATATGAAAAAAACTCTTTGCCTTAAAAACGGCAGGCGGGTGAAGCAAGGCGAGCACGGGACAGCTAGTCTTGAATAAAGAAGAGGTTCGAGGAAAGCGGCGTTCAGACCTGGAGATAACAAAGTCGAAGTTCTGCACTCACGTATGGTATTAAGCGAGTAAGGCTATAAGCCTACCACATTTTGAGGGCAGTAGGTAACCTTTCGCAGGAGTATTTGATTTGTGGGTCGAATCAAAGGGACTGACAATTTCATGTCATTAACTAGTCAAACGCCGAATAACAACGATGACGTTTGCAGAGGTTAGTACAGAGGGAGTGGTATTTTTCAAATTTTGATCATGTTGAACATCTTATCCATTTCAAAACGGGGCCGACGGTAACTAAAAGCAACATTTGTGCATATATCTTACAAACAATATGGTAGACCTCCACTTATCACTACTCATCACTATCCAAATACAGCACCTGATACACCATTCTCTTTCCAGACAGCTCCAATCGAACCATAATCCAATTCCAACCAAATTCCACACTCGTTGTACAAGTATCTCCATAGGTTGTGTAGATATCTACAATACCTAAACAATTTTGTATACTTGTATTAAACTGATGTTCATTTCCGAAATATCCATCATCGCGTCTCCGCCACTATATGGATTCATTAATAAGCCCTCTCCACCACCAGCCATTAGAAGACAACAACATCAATCGTGCATCTAACGTCCTTTCTCACGAAAACAACAACTCACTACCTAACAAATGTTCATCTTTTCACTCGTTTCTGTTCCGTTAGCATACTCATATCTGTTTGCCCAAAGAAAAAATGTTTGATTTATAATTGCTCCAGTGGAGACGAGCCATACAACCGCAGATGACTGATTGAACGGTCTGTCTCTATACCCATATGTGAGAGGCTAATTTATTGCGACAGGCGGGCACATACCTCAAACCGGGCCTAAACTAACTGCGCCCAAAAAAAAAATTATTAATTATAATTACAATAATCGCGTAAAGGCGAATGAAAAATTCATTCGGTAGTCCGAATGACAGTAGGTAGTCAGTCTCAGGAGGTTTTTTTTTTTTTTTTTGAAAATTAATAGACGCACATGCAGGCGACACACACACACAGAGATCAAGGTAAACATCATCAAACGCTTAATTATTGAAAATAAAATATGAGGCTGGAGTTTTGATTGATTGGGTGGAGTTTTGGGGCCCAATGGATGAGTTGGTGCTGATTGCAGGGGCGAGCGGGACCCCTCCTTTTGGATGAAACATTGTATAGCCGAGGATCGATGCGATCCGGCGATGATTGTGTGAATTTTCGTATTGAATTCTCAGTTTCGAAGGCTCAAGTGACATCTTTTGTGAGATGACAGTGGAACTAAATGGAAATTAATGGATCAGGACGATGAGAGGCTCGTTTTTTTATTTGTTGCACTGTCAACGCAGTGTAATGATGGTTTTCGGTTGACAAGACTTGATTTCTTAGAATTTTGTTGAGTCTTCCACTGGCGTTGGACATCGATTAATCATTATGATCTATTAATGGTGTTGAGTTTGAGCGAGGTTCTTGAGAATTAACTTGAGATGTTATGGTGGAGTTGGCCTCTGGAGAATGGGTATCGTGTTTGGATTGGAGGAACATGTGGACGCCTTTGAGATTGAACACTTCTTGTTGCTTTGAAAACATTGCAAATCGATGGGGATAAGTCGATGCAAGGGATATGGCGTTAGCATGACATTTAAACAAACTATGCTTCTCAAAAGGAGATAATTTTTGTTGCTAGAAAAAATTTCGACAACTTCACTAGGCATGCAGTATTTTCAACGTGTACCTTCCTATAACAGGCGGACCGACTCAGTCTTGAGAAAAATTAAACTTTTTCCACTACCCAACTGCTGCCTCTTCTGACAACCATCTTTCTTGAGAGAACTCCTCAATTCCGACGTTAAAATACGGCATAAAGTTATAGGTCCCTTCAATTCAAAAAAATCTATACACAAATGCTTTTAAAAATCTAAACTTAGAGCCCCAATAATTTTATTTCATTGGTAGAAATTGAAACGATTTGGGTAAAATGATAAATGGGAGAAACTTGAAGGCCGAGCTATCAGACCTCCACTTTTCATAAAACGAAAGAAATAATATCACAAAAGTTTATTCAAACCCATAGGCATACGACTGCCAAGCAAATGTAAGCCTCAGTGAGCGCTGAACTCCTAAATATGTATTTTTGGTCAGTACGGGACTTTGGCCGAATATCTAAACAACAACAGATGAACAATTTAGTATAAGTGAAGAACCGGTTGAGGGCCAGCTTTTATGTTGTAAGCTGCGTTTGGATACAAAGTTTTATGCCGAATTTTAATAATCCAAAGTTGCTTACAAGTGCCGCCCCTCAGTAAAGAAAGGACAAGATCAATATTGTGATCAAGTTACTGCACAATGCCTTCAAACAAAGCCTGCTGAACTTTTGCAGCTGCTTTTTGACAGTGCTTAGAATCCAAGAGCTATACCTACTGATGAATGATTGAAGAAAGTGATCATTAAGCTTCTTAAAAAAGCCTACCTTTTACAGCATGAAAGCTTAGCTGCGGAGGGGTATCTTTTGTATATAAATGGTACTTGTTGTTGCTAATCATATATTGGAACGAACTGAAGCTGGGGGATACCGGGGGTCTCCACTCTGTGCCCTTCTAAGTTCAGAACTATCAATAACTTGTGAACCTTCTTAAACTGACGACATAAGACCTAAATTCCAAGCTTTTTGAATCAAGGAAACAAGTTCAATTTTGACAAGGGCAGAACAGAATTAAATGAGAAGTCTTTCACAAACGACAACCAAATGAGCAACATAGATCTTGAAACCAAAAATTAAGAACTTCTGACCAGAGGTACCAAGGCTGAGCTGGAGAGCAAAAGATGCGTTGACAGCGAAATGCTTTTATCCAGGCTGGTCCGCCTGGCAGACTGTGAAGACTGTTTTTCCCTTTTGCTATCAGCAAAGGTAATAATTTTCTCCTAAATTCGCAAAAAGTTTCCCGTTTTTTCCCCTATGTGAAATATAATTTATTTTTATATGAACAAATTAAAAAAATTGAATTTGAAATGATTTTCTTTTCTATTAGAAAAAAACGTCAAAGCGAGTGAATGCATTCAGATACACAAAATTCTTACGTATACGTTCGATGGGTTTTTTTTTTTCATATTTAGTGTTAACATTTAATTCTGAGCAAATTTTGAAATTTATTTGTAATGGAAATGCGTTTTAATTTTACTTATAAGCAATTTAAATTTTAAAGAGATTTTTCCCTTTTTTTAAAACTCTCCCCTCGTTTTCTCCTTTTTCATTCAAAAAGCGTCAAATTAACGCTTTTCCCCTCAATCTGGAACCACTGCTCCGCCATTAAGGTAATTTTTAGATTGATGCCAAACTTTATCCTTACACAGTATACGGTATACTGTATACGAGATGGGGTTTCCTAATTGGAGATTCAAGAAACAGCTGGGCAGTTGAAGACAAAATGTATGCGGTTTTTGCACTTCAAAATATCGCTTGAAGTTGGCCCCTGTGAGGGTGCTCAGAGCTTGCAAAAGACCTAGTTACCCAAAAAAATTCAGTCGCAAATAAATTTTATAAGTTCTCATGCGTTTTGTCACTCATGAGACATTTATCATGAAATAAACACCCCAATGTAGATACTCACCTTCACGCACCTAAACAGAAGGACACAGATTTTCCAATATGTATTCCAGAAAGAAATCACACTCACTAGTAATTATTTTTTTCATTAAATAATGTTTTATTTTTAATGTATAATATTCATATTTTATAATATCATGTTTCTGTTTTTATTCTCTAACTTTATCTTACTATTTGTAGTAGTTTTTTTTTTAGTTAATTTAATACATTTATTTATATTTTCTCATAATATCACTCATCCTTCAATTTAAATATTATTGTTTTTATTCACACAAAAAATACATAGATTAGGTTTTATTTTTATTTTCACTACACTTATATATTATTTTTTGTTTTTGTAACATAAACTCTATAATATAGTATTTTGCGATAATTTACGATTTTCCATTTGTTTATTAATTTATCCCTACTAATATGTTAGATCCAATAATACAAACACTGAGATGATTTTTTTTTGTCTAAAACGAATAATTTTTTTTTGATTTTTCGCATTTTCTTTTTAATTTTGTTGAAGAAAATGAAATAAAAATTAAATAAAACTGTACAAAATAAGGGAGTTTTCAACAACTGAATATATAACTTAGGAACAGATTTTTTTATTTATTTTTTTCATGTATACTAAAATAAAATATTTAACAATTTAAAAAAAAAACAATTAGACAGAATAAACTTTAGACACATTTTCTTTTTTCTTTTATTTACACTAGTAGTTATTTTCTATTTACACTGTTTTAATTTTTTTAACGATAATACTGATTTTTTTTTTGATTTTCGATACACAGGACGATAACTTGTTTTTTGTTGTGTGTAGGAATACCGAGGCAGATACACATACGATTTTTACACTAAAGCAATAAATAATAAATAAATTCACTAAAGGGAAATTATAAACAAATTGCGGTTTAACCAAAGAGAAATTCGTTCATGAAACATTGTTGCCAGCAAGAAAATGGAAACATAGGGAGAGTGGCGGTAAACGATATTTACAAAAGCGACATTGCACTCACGAGTCACGTTGATTTTTATAGGCTCGCACGCCAGATTAGTTGGGCGGACTCCTTGGTGTCGGAGGATGTTGCTGCTGCGGTATCTGGTAGGGACTGAATCGCTGGAAATGTTTCGCTCGCATATCGGGCGATGGTGACCCCGAGCTGGAGGGTGTCGATGCTGGCGGCGGCGGTGTACGCGCTTGGTTAGCCGCATTAGCACTGGCAAGGAAACCGGCTTGTAGTTGCGGCCACTGCTGTTGCCAGAGGCCCAGATTGAGAGCGCCCAGGGTGGGACGCTGATACATTTGCGGCAGGAGTAGTTCGGTGTAGGGCGACCTACCCCACATCTGTAGATGTTGCCGGGCTTTCTCCAAAATGGCCATCGATGCAGCGTCGGCATCTTGTTGGGTGAACTGTTGCATCAGTGGGTCGGGGAACAGGCGAAGTGGCTGTCGCAGATGCTGTTCCAGCAAGAGCGCGTCCATTGGATCTCTGCAAGGATAAAGAGGAGAGAATCGTAAATTGAGGTCAGAGATAGTGGTTTTTATATATGTGTGGGGAGGGGGATGAAGGACGTCGAAGGCTGACCTATGATTTCCGGCCAAATATTGTAGAATGGACTCGCCAACATTATCAGCAAAACAAAGACTTGATGAGCCAAGTTCAAGATGCGCATCCACATACGAATAGCATGATTGTCGTTCAGTGGCAATGAGACATCATACATGTGGAAAGGGGAGAAATAAAATTAAGAGACGACATGAATATAAGAAACAAAGTTATGACTAATGATAGTTATGTAGGTTTGTATGTAGCCTGAGGATTGGTGGTATTTGTTTTGGATAAAAATGGAAGAGAGTGATGCACGAAGGTCACTTGTCACTTAATTTATACCAAATCGACCGAATTAATCTTAAAAATGCTGGACCACGTATCACGCGGAAACTACTAGACGGATTTTGATGAAACTTGACATAGTGATTGCTTATGTTCTGGGTCGGGACTTAGGATACTCTTTATCCCGGAATATAACGTGGTTCTTACAAAATAGTCAAAAAGCTTTCAGAAAGGTCCAAGCGAAGGAAAATATTTATAAAAAGCTGCTCGATGTAGTTCGATGAAAATACTATTTGTCTTAAAAGTGGCATGCGGGTAAAGCAGGGTGAACATGGGTCAGCTAGTAAATAAATAAAGCTGTTTATTTGGGATGAGGTTTGTGTCAAAGCTGGGTTTCAGTGCGCAGAAGAAGAACGGCAAAGTTTGAAACTCACATGCTTTAGGCTCCTAAGAATCCGGTCGAAATTGCTGGGTTCCTAAATTCCTAGAAATCCAACCTCTTAGCTAACCTGACATACGCATCCTTCATCGTTCATGATCTATGATATTAAGGGTTTGCGTCCCAGCTAAATATTCTTCTGATTTATTGGGTTCGAGCGGTATTTACATTTTTTTGGAATACAAAGAGCCCGACTTGAAAGGGGTTTCATAAAAATTCAACAATGATAAAAAACAGCCTCTGGAAGAATGAAAGATTGACAGAAATGGGAAGAGTATTATGCTTTTCGGTTGGAGACTTGGGTGCAGTTTTGTTTCTCAAGAACTTGACGTCTTAAATGACATCGGTTAATGGAAATTAGTTTTTGTTTTAACATGTAAAATGCACATAGTTCTGTAGCGTAAGTTATCGCCTGGTTATCTTGTGTTTTCTACTGCGCCACCTCTCGCGAACGTCTGACAAACATCCAAGAGTAAAACTGTCATGAAAGAGCTTCTCAGTTAGCTGTTGGGACTCGGCATAAAACTGTAGATCCCTTCTATTCGTTCCAAAAATTAAAAACTCACACAAAACAAATAGTTGTGAGAAGCTAGGCCTAGGGTCCCACAGACCTGTTGCGCCAACTATTTATTTATTTACATGGTTCGTGTCTGAACTTCGAAATTAACAGTGTGGGGTCTTCGCAACTCATCCGCAGGTGTGTCATTTATGGGCATTTCTATTTGATGCCATATAAGACAACTCATCCATGGACATTTCATCCAAAATTATATACCGGATTGGAGTAGGCTATTTAACGAAAAGGATAGCGTACATGATGGAGTCCGAAAATTATATACAAACTTGATTCAAGGACATGCGCCTTACCTCAGTAGCTACGATTAAAAGTACTTTTGCATGAAAAGTTATAACTTCTTAAATAAAACCTCGATTTGGATGTGTAAACTTTCGTTCACTAGCTTGTGGTTTGTGTCCAAGCTATAAAAGGAAGTTGCAGTTCCATCACACGAAATCTGATTAAAAATTAAGACGATCTTCTAAATTACTTCATGAAAAATGGATTTCTCATAAACTTGCATGAAGTGACTTCCTTAGAATGTAGGTAGGTATCCCCTGTGGCGGATTTTGCCAGTAAATTCCTGGCTGTCTGAAAGCATCAGCATGCAGATGCATGCGAAATGCGTCCATAAAACCCCTTCCCAGCCGAGTGTCAATTCGGTGTTATCAAATTATCATGATAATGAGCTACTGGGTGAACGTGTTCATTTTTTATCGGCCTGCCATTTCTCACACACGAATATAAAGTTGCAAAGCTCCTTGCCTTGCGTTGTTATGTGCAATAAAAAAACGAAACACACTGTAAACGAACTAATTTACAAGTCGATATACATTCCGAAAAAGAAGCCCCCAAAAACGAGAAGCAACATTTTTACCACCATTCGCAACAGATATTTAAATGCAGCAACACATTCGCAGCAACCTGACTGACTTAACACCCAACATACTATACAACCAACAGTCAGCGAAAGATGATAATATAATGATCCGAGTTTTCGTGTTTCCCATCATCAAAGCTAAATACGCCGGCCTGTAATTTGGGCGCATATCCCGAAAAGGGGTTTGAGATACATTCGTTTTTTTTTTTTATTTTATTTTTACACGTTTGCCTTCTCTCTTTACCTATAGTTTTTTTTCTCCACTTTATTGTGTCTGTCTTCTGTTTTAACCTTTATATTGGCGAATGGTTTGCGTTTCGTTTTTTTTATGACCGCATTTTTGCATTTTATTTATATCTCAGGAGGGAACACGACAGCGACACACAAATAAAAGGGTTACAACTTAACACGGAACTCCTACAGGTGTATAGTAGATAAAAGGTAAATATATATAAATGTATATTGTGGCGGAAACTCACCTATCAAAGTCTGTCAACCGCGAGGAGTCTCTAAATCCTTTCGCAAATGGATTCGAATCGATTTTCAGCTTTGTAATCAATTGGTTTTGATACGCTGTCACAGCGGTGAACACAGTTTCAGGGAATACAAATGTTTTATGGTCCAGCTCTTGGAGCTCCTTCGGCGAGGTGGGTATACTTTGGCCATGACTCAAACGGACCAAATGTATCCGCGGCTGGTAGCGATGCATCGAATTGAGAACAATCTGAAATGAAATTAAAAAAAAATGTTTATATGTATTTTTTATTTTTTTTTTTGTATGGCAACTCCTTAAATCGAAACCTTGTCTGGGTGTTGGCTGTGATGGAGGACGGAATTCTATTCGCAATGAGGGTGGATGACGGCAGCGTCAGAAATTCCGGAACAGAAAGAATCCCCGGCAATAAAAAGGAAAAGTTTGTTACCCCGGAAGTGTGAAAGTGTTGCCATAATTGCAGACATGCGCTTTGGGAAAAAAACCCAGAAATATTTTTTGAGGGTGAAAAAATGGTAGATAGCTTTAAAGGCGATAACCCGAGAAAATGGTTACAAACATGGCAGGAATACATTGTGCTACTTCGGGTGGTGTCTGAATGTGTACTTAAACAAATGCTGTGCCATTTGTGAGGCGGGTTGCACTCACCACTTGGTTAGTGGTGAAAGTCGCTTCCAGAAGAGGGGTAGACCGAATAAATGGCCAAAAATACAGTAGGAAAATGCGATTTCGACTGTTTCAAAGGCTGATTGCACCGATACTGAGTTCTTGCAAAGGATTGGGCATCTTATGAGGCAATAGCCCGCAACTTGTCATTCAAATGACAACAACCAGACACTCTGCAACATCTACCCAAGCCACCTGCGGAATTATTTCGCTGCGGAAAATCCCCTAACCCAAAACTCACCTGTCCATTCTTATCCATCTCGTTGTTGGTAAGTTTCACCTTTTCAAATGAAACAACCTGCTTGCGTAACGCCTCACAACTAATCGGACTATCTGGATGGGCATACAATCTAGCCGGTGGTGGTGGATCAGCTTTGCCAGCAACCAACCACGATGACCGATGGTAGGCATAACGATACCGCCGTGAATCAACCGAAACAATATCCAATAGAACTGCATACCGGTCGGCGGGTTGTACTTGTCGCAGAGGTCCCGAAAAACTGATGCGTACCGTGGGGAACATTCGTCTGTAAATAAAAAAGAAAAAATAATGGAATAGAGTTCACTCAACAACAAAGGCTAAATTAAGGCTAAAATTTCCACGTCATAAATTAGAAAATGAGAACAATGCACGCACATTCTACAGCGCGCTCTGAATATTCCACTATCTCGCACCCGCGCCGAAAACAGGAATTAATGTCATTCCTTGGGTAATTCCTTAGGACGCGCGTTATTTTTTCCCCCCCTTCGACCGAATAATAAAAACATAAATCGTTGAAATTCATGTAAATTAAGTTTCATCGCGCATTCGTCCTTCGCACCGCACATGGATATTGGATATATACCTACACCCGACACTCATACATTGTGCGCTACACCGCAAGCCAAACATTCGCCGGCAACGTTCGACTGACTTCCTTCTTAACTGGTTCCTCTGTTACCCCATACCCTGGCTATATATGTGCGCGCCACACACAGAAGCTTATCACAGGTATATCAGTTGGGAAGTTTTATAAGCTGCCAACATGCGAATGGCAAAAGACCGAGAATTGTGTGACTTCACCCATTGGGTAGGTGGTGTATCTATGATGGGTTTTCTTCAACTAAACCCAGATCTGTTGATGGGCTTTACTTTTTCACACCACCAGATATGTGGGGTTGCTTGCAGCGGCATGCATTGCAATCTGTCATCATTAGCATACGTAATTAACGCGCACATCTCGCCGGTATCTGTAACGTTGATAAGCTCAACTTCGTGTGTCCCTCTGTAGACAGTTTTTTTTTGTGTTCCTTCATATTGAATTACAACATCTTAATTAAATCTAAACGCACCTTTTACAACGATAACGAACCATAAAAGTTATTTATTTTCTGTTGCTCTTTTTTATGAATTTTTTTTTTTCAACGCAGCCAAGCATGTTCACCCCAAAAGAGTGACCCATAAAACGAATGGTATTACCACGACCACGGCACAGCAACAACAAAGAAGACGCGCAGAGGGAAGAAACTAAAAAAAAAATACCACAAAAAAAACCAACGAATTATGAATAAACAGATAAAAATTAATAAAATATCTGAAATGTATCTCTGATGTGTTATCTTCTTGGAATTTTAATTTCTTATTTTTTTTATAATTTTTGCCTTTATTTCTTGTTAACAGAACTTGTCTTAGAAATTTGCATTTTATGAGTTATGACGGTTGGACGAAGTGTGAAAATGTTCTCCGACTAATTAAATCAATAAAAATTTTAATTTTAGTACGCGATTTTAGTTCGTTCTGTTTTGAAGTACATGTGGTGGAGCAGGCGATTAGTTATAAGCTTGTTAGTAGAAAAAAAAAACGTTTAAAAATTTGACAACTTGCATGAGGGGGTTCAATGTTCGACACGGGGTTTGACAGCACTTGGAGATGTGGCTACTTGTTCTATATGGCAAGGGGAAGTCTTGCAATACCGAGTTTTACGGTGGCTGCAAGCTTGGTAAAAAGGCAATCCTCATCTCGGTGGTACAGCCTTTAACATACAGTAAAGGTAGTACGCAACTTTTCAAGGCTTACCAAGAGGCTCCTTTGGGACGTAGAACAAAATGCATCGCAGACAGAGAGGCCCGATACTAGTGCAAAGTATTCAAGAAGATGTTACCCAATAAAAGATGTGCATCTGCATAGAACTTTCTGGCAAAGATGACAAGGAAAAACAAATGTTCGTGTTTAGTGGAGCCCTACTGATCTTTGTGTGGTTTTAGAAAGACGACAACTCTACTCTGCTGGTCTGACCTTCGGTACTACACAATCGCTTGCAAAGTTTTCATCCACTTTTATACCCCTCAGTTTGATATCCTCGCTCAGGATAAACCTACAACTGTTAGATATCTGTGTAGCTTGCCCGAGGGGACAGTTCGCAGTGGTTATCGGTTACAATTTTAACACATGAGCTAGCTAAGAAATGGACATCGGCAATGTGACTTCTGATATAAGTGCGAGCTCTTCTCAATCATATGCATCACTAGATGGTTCATGAAACTCGTTCTGCAAAGCATTCAAGGAGTAAGCCACAGCAATAGCTCTTCTGAGTAGTGTGACCAACTTTCGAACGAGTCGGCGACCAACTTATTATATATAACGTTGAAATAGACAACCGTCAGGCATCATCTGAGCGGAGACTCTAGCCTCTGCGCACCAATTATCCCAAGCGATTACGTCATCAGAGTCCAGAAGAAGGCGCAAATATTTTTAATGATGGTGATAAAGCTAAGAACAAAACCCAAGAAGTCCAAGTCGATACCCACCACCTGTTTATCATTTTTAAGGCCGAATATGACAGCATTTATAGAGACGAGCTATACAGAGCAATGTCTAGTTTTGGCCGTGTCGAGAAGCACTAATCGACTCTTTATAAGACCCTCATCGTCATCAAGTCCTGCTATATGGCGCAGAAGCATGGACCCTAACAAAGGCGGATGAAGATCTTCTTGGCCGTTTCGAACGCAAAATTCTTCGAGTGACTTTTGGTCCCGTTTGTGTTGACGGGCTTTGGAGGAGAAGATTTAATAGCGAACTCTACGAGCTGTACAGTGACATCGCCCTGGTCAAAAAAGTACGCATCAGTCGTCTAAGATGGCTAGGACATGTAGAGCGATGGACATCAACCCTCCGGCCCGTAGAGACTTTGATTACAAAACGGGACAACGCCGTAGAGGAAGACCTCGCCTTAGCTGGCACCTGGCACGCGCAAGTGGAAGGGGACCTCAACCAACCTGGATTGGAGGTCGTTAGCCAAAAATCGCGTATTGGTTGAATCCCAGGTCCACCCCGGACTGTAGCGCCGCTTAAGTAAGAAAGTATGTAAGACAAAGTTAAAACTCAGAGCTACATGTCTCCAGAGTCCAGACCTCACATATGCACACCCTAGGAAAAATTGCTGACTAAGCCAATGGTCCTCATTTACATCAAGGTCAACCAGTTTTGCTCTGCTCTTGAATTGCCACGAAAGCCTCTATACGGGACCGCCTTGCAATTCCAAAAAGGTTGAACCTCTTGAATATATGTAGCTATCATATTTTCCGTCCTTAGACCTCCGCTGATGTATTATCTGTTCTTCTCTAGACTATGGTTAGTTCAGCCTTGACGTCCAACGTCGAATTTGTTCTTTTTGAACCTTCAACAGTTAAGCTGTGTATCTAGTCGCGTAAGGGTGGGAGTTTGCCCCTCGGAGTCTATGACCGATTTGGCTGGTGGTTTGCTCATCAGGGCAGAAGAGAGAGCTTGTCGTGTGCATCTTTAGCCTTGCAAACCTAAAGTTCTACTTACTACAGCTTCACGCTTTACGTTATGACCTGCCAAATCGATTCTAACTTTGTGGTCCCTTAACATAACTTTGCCATTGTATTTTGTGGATGGACCTCATAGGATTTAAATACAAGAGGTCACAAAATAGGGTGACAGTGATAGACGTTCACTTATCGGATTAGATCTAAACCTCCTACCAACATTTGTAAACAATGCGCGTGCGGTATCGTCCGTGTGGCCCTTCATTGTGTAGAGCAAGTACAAATTTATCAAAAGAAGCTGCTTCCTTCGTAACCCCTTCATGATGCCTCAATAAAACTGCGGTCAAACCGAGGAACCTTACTTCTGAACACATAAGCCTGCGAATCTCGGCTGTCAACTTGCAGTCTTACAATGGGTTTGGATCGCAATTACTCTAAGATTGCTATGCCAATTGGAGGTTTAATAGAAGCATATCATGTCTGATCTCAATTGGCAGACAATTTTCTAATAAGCTCTTGAACTGTAGGTGATTCAGAGCAAAAAACTCAATTTCCTAAACGTCTGCTTAACCAGAAACCTCACTACGGAAACAAACAACACTTATCGGCAAGGACACTTGAAGCGAATTTTGCACTTTCCATCGCACATTGCCAAACAAAACTTACCATAATTGCAGAACAAATAAAATTACTCATTGTTTCCACAACTTGGACTTGGACAGGAGAGACAGGCGGCCCGCTCTGTTGACTGTTATTGATTTCTCTCTTCCCATAGCCATTCATTCATAATACCTGTGTCTATCTGTTAATATCCGTGCAAACAAAGGTGGCAAAGAAAATTGCTTGTGTCTTGTGTGCCGAAACGGCAAACAGTAGCGTCCATCCTTCTTGTGGTCAACATAGATATTAGATACCCACAAAAAAACAAACCGTCCGAAGAAACACAAGATACAATTAAGCACTTCTATTTGTCTAACATTCGCCGGTCCGGCCCACCGACTTATTACCAAACTGTGCGTGGCGTGGCGGCTCCTTGGTCAACTTTTGAATCAAATATTCACCGTGCGTATATTTTTTTTTTGGAAACCCGACCATTTTAATTTCACAACAAATGGTGGACACACACAACTCATGGATATATGTAACCGAATATATTCAGAATATTATTATGATGTAATGTTAACACGTTAGCACGATATTTGAATTATAATTTCTGCGTGTTTTACCAGTGTATTTTAACAGACGTGAATAATGTGAAAATATTAAAAGTTACTTTTCGAGCGCAGTTGGTGGTGGTTGCGGACTTGCACTCGTACATATTTGGACTTGGATGGGGGTTTCCTGGTTTTTCTAGAGCGCGCCGCCAACCAGATGTGTGTGGAGTGGACTGGACTGGTCATAAGTCGAAACATGAGCTTATGCGGTGGATAAATTGATTGCATGACCGCGTGGGACAAATCGTAAATCATTTTTAGTATGTAATTTACAACTATTCTTCGGCATTTATTTTTTATGTCCGTTTTTCTTAGCTCCGGCTCTGGAATGTTTGTGTTAATGACTTTGAGGACTTATTTTGGAGGCAGACTTTGGTGGTTTTATCCGAGCTGGTGCTAATGGGTTCAATTTGTGGGGTTAACGTTATGTTCACGGGTTTCGAATAGAGAGAGATAAGATTTATTATCGAAAAATGGAGCGCGGGGCATGGTGGGGGGTTGTTTTAACTTGTTAAAGTATATAGATAGATGGCTTTCTACTGACAGAATGTCCGAAAGGTATGGTTGCTTACATTTGTAAGTATAGGCTGTTCCATCCCTTGACTGAAGCACTTGACTGGGAATGGCTTGAAGTGACACGATCATTTGCGACACTTGCACTGATGAGGCTTCGGAACTTGCAATCCATTATTGCGAATGTTTTACGCATCTAAGCTTAGTTCTCCCGAGGGCCTTCTTGTCTTTCTTGTTTGTTTAATAAGAGACGATGCAGTGTATACTTGGAGATTTTAAAAATACCACCGTTTCTAACCCTCGAATGTGGATTCAGGCTTCCAAAATATCAAGCAATATTTTCGGGAGAACGAATCTATATCAAGCTTTGAGTTGACGGACAAAAAAAGCATGCGAAATTGGTAATCCCCAAGGGCGATATAATTAGCTATAGTATGCCAAGAGCTCATAGTTTTTTAAACAGAATAAAGGTTTGAAAACTTGCTCTTAGTCGGTTTTACAGTAAAACCCGGATAAGTGGCTCTCGCTTAAGTGCATAACCTTTTTTTAAAACAAAAATTCTGAGGACTTAAGGTGGATTTTTGTTATAACTGCCTAACCCGCATAAGTGCCTACCAAAACGGGAATTTAAGGTGAGGCACTTATCCGGGTTTTACAATAAGCAGCACGGAATGGCTTTCTGAAAGCAAATCTTCTAAGGACCCGTTTAGCTAAAAGTCTTCAAAATTGTTCTCCAATTGACAAAGTGACCTATTGGCAGACAATTCAACCGAAGACGAACTAAGAACCCACATAAGTCGGAGGAAGGTTCCATTATTTCTAAGATGTATCTAAAATATTTTGACACGACTGAACGACTGAATTAAGAAACTTTTTTGAGTTTTTTTCCCAACCATTAATGGAAGGTAGCGCTGCCAGAGGAAGAACTAAAAGGCGGTTAGGTAAATGGTTCAAACAAATAAAATTTTCCATCGAGGGGTCTGGAGAATGGAATCTAACAGCAAACTCTACGATCTATATCATTCTAGAACTGTCTATCACTAGGCGAACCCACCGTCAAAGGAACTTCCTTCTAAGATCGATGAAAGCCCTTAAACATTTGAACTTTACAAAACCCGATCCGCATTGCAAGTGATCTTTGTTTGTGATCGAGTTTTGTGATCATTGATCTCGCCGATCCTAAAACTAAGAGCTGCTTTCTCCTTGACTTTTTCAGTATTATACCTGAGACTTATAAGACCAAAGCACTATTTCACCAACTGAGGATCACTGATCGCAATAAGGGACGCAACGAATTAATTTTCAAAACAGAGGAATATCCTACCGCTTGGGCTTTTGGGTGTGAATGAGTGGACTTTTGAGTAATAATCTGGGTAGAGGATACACTTGCATGGAAATAGAAATAATTACGATCTCCAGTCGACTGACAGTCGCGATTGAAAGGATGATCTGTTCGAATTTGTGGTACCTAGCCTACACCCCACCGCAGAGCTACACATCTCCATTGTAGCACAACATTTTATGCGCTAAGCACCCTGTTGACTTGGCCACAAGATCGTAACTTATCGCGTATGCAAAGATGATCAGCAAAACGATCTCACCTCGGCGACTTTAGTTTTTATTTTTATTTTTATTGATTTTAATTTTTTGTTGCCGCGCATTTATTCATTTATAACTCGCGAAATGATCCCGCTACACTGGAGCATGTGATAAACAAACATCCTGACAGGATAACGATGTGTATGCATGTTCGGTGCACAGACCGAACATATGTACTTTGGTGCGCGCCACGCAGAGTTAATTTCATACTTTTGACATATTTATGATGGTTCGGGTCATTACTTCGAACTCTTTTGGTTCTGTTGAAATCGGGCGCGCGACGACCGACAAGAAGTCAATGTGATCGCGCGCACACACAACACCTGAGTGCGAGAGAAGCGCGTATCGCGTATGCGTAAGCGCCTGTTCCATAGCCACGACGAGCGAGCATGCTGTGCGTGGAATTTTCTCAAATTGCCTCTTGCGTTTCTTTTTGTTGGTTTTATGATCTGCATCCGTTGACCAAAACAATCGGTCAACAAGGGAGACGGACCCGCCGCAACGTCGTGGAAGATTGCTCACCAAAACCGAAGCGATATACACAAACAAACAATATTAATCCTGTTTGACAAGGATATCGATGCACAATCGGTTTGTGTGTGTCCTTTGACAATTGGAATACAACAAGAGTTGTTTTTTTTTTCTTCTTTAAGATGACATAATAGGATTCGATGCGCCGTTCCTGCTTTTCTTGTTTTTGCGATCGAGGGACATCACACAAACGCCCTCAGGGTTCGTCACCTATCTAACAACATGGGGCTGAAGGTGTAAATAGTCTGTTGCACTGTGGGAGAGGCAGATAACCTTTTTTGGTACCTATCTAAATGTTGACAATGTTGTCAGGTTGTTTCACGTTTGTCTGGGCTGATCGATTGTGGCCTCAAAATGTGTACGACCTCACACGGTACATTTCTGGGAACACCATGCACTCGTTCTGTTTCATGGTCTTTCATGCGCTGCGTGTGTACGTGTTTTGGCACTTGCAATTCGCAACGGTCGTTCGCACTGCAGGACATTGAATTTTAATTCGAAAAGGAACCCCTGGCTCAGGGGTCATGTGAGCTGCGACCATCAAAATGTGAATGTGACGAAGTATTTGCAGATTGATATCGCATTGGCGATGACATATGCACTGCTAATATTTCTTTTTTTCTCTTTTCGCTTATGTGTTTGTGCTCTAAGGACAATTACAATGCCATTTGATGTCCTAGACGGAGTGCGGCATCGAGAATGTTGGCGCTAATGCGCGATTTGCATGTCAACGCGGTAAGAGTAATATCAACGGCGAAAACAGCGAAACAAACAAAAAGAGTTCGGGGCCGGCCGGCGATAATAAAGGACTTCTCTCACAGGCGCGTGCATGTACCTATATTGGTACGGCGGAAAGCTATATTAATGCGGTTATAAGAGCAAATGAAAAGGATACCCGTCGTCGATATAATGTTAATCGACAGGATATTATAGCGACACGTTTCCAGCAATATGCACTGGATATAGGCAAGGAACCTAAACCTGCCTTTGAAGACCGGGGGTGGTTTGAGTGTGACTACCGCCGAATGACCTAAAGTGAAATCGGGGTTAACTGCGGGTAATTAACGCTGAGTCGCTTTGGCGAAGCAGGAAATGGAGCTCTTGGGTATAAGTTTTGCTTTTTATTTGGAGTAATTTGGCGATGTCGTAAGGCTGCGTTCTCGGGCCGCTACTATTTCGTGGAGGAAGGTGGGTATAGTTTGGTTTGGAGAAGGCATAGGTGTTGGGTATCATTTTCATGGTACGCCCAAGGGGACACAAGGCTGTGCTTTGGGTAAGCTACTAGTTTGCATAGGTGGGCACACGTATCCTTGACGCATTAGAAGAAGAGTGATAGGTAGAGAAGCGTTTTGGAAGTGGATACATATGATTTTAAGTGAGTTTTATGAGGTAAGTCTTGGACTTGTGGACCTTGAGCTTGTTAAGCAATCAAATTCGATGGTTGAAATGAAATACCAATAAGAGGAACCAAATTCGGCATATACAAGGTGGGCCAAACGAGATCACCCTATTGGAAGATGCTCGTATTTTCGCAAATGGCCACCAATGTCAAATCTGTTTTTGCTTCTGGGGCACCGAAAATCTACGAGTAATGCACGAGGAACCCTTACACCCGCTCAAAGTTACTGCATGGTACGCTGATCACGCTGGAGGAGTCATCCGGCCATTTTTTTTTAAAAAGGCCGCTGGTCAAACGACAACAGTGGACGGTGCCATGTAAACCGAGTTTTTTCTACCACAGTTGGACGAATTAGGACTGAAGGACATGTGGTTCCAACAGGACGGTACGGCACACACTGCGCGAGCCACAACCGATATTCTAAAGGGGGCGTTCCCGGGTCGCCTCATCTCTCGTTTGGCGACTAGCACTGGGCCGCAAGATCGCCCGATTTAACCGTTCCAGAAATTTTTTGTTGGATTTTTTGAAGTCCCGTGTTTACGTGAACACGCCCGAGACCCTTGAAGCCCTCAAGGACAACATACGACACGAGTGCGAGAGTCTGTCGCCCGAATTTCTCGCCGAAGTGATGAAAAATGCCATAAAACGAGCCAGGCAATCGATTGTGACGGCGCCCATTTTGCCGATATCATATTCTCGACTTGATCCACCTGTAGTAAAGTCTTATAATGTTCCAATTTGACTTTTATACTGAGTTTCAGTAAATTTTGTTCAGCTTTTACCACTCCTTGTGATCGAATTGGGCATTTAACATGAAACTTTAGAGCCTTTTATTTAAGAACAACTCGAATTTTTAATGAGATACGAGATACCCTGGATCACACCCTTAATGGGATGATTTGCCCTTGTTCGCCTCGTTAAATTAGTATCGCCTATTGAGTGAAAAGGGATTAAAGGTCTGTCAGCAACAATCAGCGATCGTGGTCTTTGTCTTCATCTTCCTTAGTCATGAGGCAGAAGCAACTCGTCAGATGATTTAAGCTTGGTAACTGGCGGTGGGTGTATGACTTTTAGATGTTACGGAGAAACATTTAACATGAAGCCCTCTATAGCCTCTAAGCCCTCATTTGTCTTAATCTTTACTTGTGAGCTACTTTTAGAATGCCTTCCACGGGCACTATTTCTGATGAGGGCACTCTTTGGAAGTCAAATTCGAAACAAGGCTTTTATGCTGAATAGCAACCAGGAATTTAATCAAAATCTAGTCAGGTTTGTCGAAATAATTGAGAATTTCGTTGAACTATCTCAAGTAGACAATTTTTACTAAGACTTTTTTGACGCCATCTGCTTAGACGTCATTAACATGACACCTTTGTGTATATCGACTGTCCTTATTTAGGAGTTGCAGATAAACAAAAGTCATACGAATCCCGTAAAAAAAACCTGGGGTCGAATCGCTTCGTCCGTGAACGAGCATTTCGTGACGGACTTTGTTTTTGTTTCACATGCAAAATCAACTTAATTCCGTGAACGTAATGCTCGTTCACATACAACAGTGTTCGAACATCGTTTTAAAAAAACCTGTTATCTGTACAAATTTTACGTTTCAAATCAGTTAGGATCGATTCCCGACCGATTGAAGATACACTAAGCGCCATGCAAACCCACCGAAAATCGGTCTCCCTACTTCTTCGCATTTACCGAAACCAGACACTCTGTCTCCCATCGTTACAATGTTTCGACCATCATTAGCTTCGGAGTCACTTAAGGGCAAACGACACCGCCGGAGTTGCCGATGCCGAAGCCGAAGCCGACGCCTCACCACCAAAGAACGAACCGACAAAAACGCAATAAAAACTGAAAATCGCTTTTTAACTGCACTGCGCACTAAACACGCGTTCGTCCTCTGTAATTTGGCGGCCTGATGCCGCGCACACTTTACAAAAAAAAAACACAGTGACTACATATACCCATCCCTAGGGCACATTGCATTTGTAGGCTCCCACTATTCCGTTGATGGATGTTCTCATTTTCATTTGATTCTGATTATAATTGTGAAATAGAATTGTGCGACTTACCTTCCCGTTTTTGTGATGATCATCTCGGTGCCGAGTTCATGAAATTTATCCCACAACTCCTTCGTCTCCAGATGACACTGCACTGGCTTCAGTTCGTCACAATTGCACGATCCGGTGATTTTTGGTTGGGGCTGTAAAGAGATTCAGTTTACAAAAATACTTTTCAGTGTGTGTGTGTTTTTTTTTGACAAACCTGAGCTGGTTCTGGTGACAGGCGGTCATCTTCTGTGGATGGACTCTGTGGTGAGGAGCGATTTTGTTGCGCCCGCGATCGGGATGGGGCCTCAGAGTCGCTGCACTGCTCAACATCGACATCGACATCGTCGTCGACTTCAGGAAAACGATCTACCGATAAAGGACCTACAAATTAGATCCTGGTTTAATGGTGGGACTTGTTTTTTTTCTTATTCTGTTTGCTTAAAAACAAAATCTCTGACTATTAAAAAAATGTTCTCGCTACAGGGGACTGGGAAATTACACACCTAGCGTAGTATTTTTTTAATTGGAAGCTATCTTCCTCCATAAGTATATGGATTTCATAAATTATGCTAATCACCGGCGCGGCGCGCACTCGGGGTTCGCCGCCATTAACATGTTACATTTAAAGACTTGACTTTCAAATCAAGCCATCAAACCAATTTGTATATATAGATACATTTTCGCAACGGATTTGGCTCGTAAATCCCCAGCTCACCGCCTGTATCATCGATTAAGTTGTGGAGCCATTATTTAGCATTCAATTAAACCGGCAGAGATATACGTGTGTGATAGGTGCATCATTTGAATTCATTTAAATGGTCATTTTGGGAAATTTTCGCCTGCGTCCATCAACTCGATTAATACACAGTAATAACAAAAAAAAAGAGCAGAAAAACAAAAACACGTTCTATCATCAGTGAACGTATTATCAACATCATCATCATCAGAGATACCGATTATTATTACATAGTGGTGCGAGGAAATTGATTTGAATGGTGTGTTGTATGTGGCGGGGGTTATTAGAGAGGTTGATGGCACAGATACATGAGATTTTTCGTACGTGGGCGCTCCTATATCATGCGAAACACACTGAAATCTCGTGCAACACGGCTATAGGTAGGTATAGCATGTCATGTTAAGTGACAATAGCTGTACAATGTTGACACAATGAGGCGAACAAGTTAGTAAGCACATTTTGTTTGCGTATATTTTTTTGAAGTTGAGATTTGCACAAAAGATAGGTTTTGTGTTAACAACAGCGCTACTGTTTAAGTGGACAGTAAATTGGTTATTTAATTAGATGTATGACAATGGCAGATAGCGAAAGCGGAACACTATCTATTAGAACTTGTTTTCGCCAAAAGAGTTGCAATTTTTAATTGTCCAACAACGTTAGTTATACGCGTGGTATTTGAAAGTTGCAAGGCAGTGATAAGTGGGGGTACATCTGCTTGGAATTGTAGGACTCTTTTCAAAAGAAAGGGTTCGCCAATTGCTTGTTTGAGCTTCTCACTTTAGAGGGCGCCATATGCCATTGGGAATAAAGACATGTAAAAGTGTCGCTTAATGAATTTTAGCTTGGATGTCATGGAAGCCCAGGTTCTGAACGATATCCTATGAGAGAAACCTCTGATAAAAAAGGAGTTCGAATCCATATATTTTTGGACCGCGGCTATAAATGCCCTAATCTGCATTTCAAACCACTGCAAATTTGTCTTGCAGCGCTTTAACTCCCGAAAAAGTTTCAGTTGCACAAAAATTACTGAAATATGGTGGATTTTTGGACGTAATGGTTCATAAGTTAACGAAAATGAAGAAAAACTGGCCAAACAAATTCAAAAAAAGAGTGGTAGTACTCCAAAATCGGCAAAACCAGTTCATATCTTCATACTCCAAACCTACGAGAAGACCAAACGAGCCATATAAATGCTAGGAAAATCTTAAATTCTTGGGGTGTATGTAAATGAAGATAAATATATATTAAACGCTACCCTAATGCTAGTGAATGCTGGGAATGCAATAAAACGCGAGTGGTAGACTCTGACTTAATCACGTATTGTACGTCTTAGGATAGCTGCATTTCTAACCACAATTCAGAAAAATGTGTATTCGGGGTTCAAACATTTGAAATCTGACTTTTGGCAATGGAAGTTGAAACAACCGATATCCATCAGGTCAGGTATGGAAACATCTGCTAAATTTTGTGGATCAATTTGTAACGTTATTGTGGAGACAGCCAAACATTTAAGAGAATTCAAAGCGATCGTCGTGTCTCTTGTGGAACTCAACGGTTCAATGTTTGATTTTTTCGGTTTCGTCTATGGAATGAATCAGTTTGTCATTTCATTCGACAGCTTGTTATTGTTAGATACTTTGAGCTTTAGTACTCACTTCACATTTTGTGCATTCACAATGTTAATACCCAATTCGACATTACGAACTTTCAAGCTTTGAAGGTTGATACAACTTCTCCCACTCCTTATATACATTTTTTTTGAATGAATTACATCAACAGAAAGCAACTTCCAGTAAACCAGTATAGGCCCAAGTTCCCTACCTTGTGGAACCTTAAGGTTTTCTGAGTTTTCTGTACTTATATTGTTGTAACATTGACATATCTTTTGATGGAACAATCGATTCGATACTCACATAGTACCTAGTTGTTTCCGTGTGGATTAAATGCAATCAATGTGAAGAGAACAGTCTATAGATAGCCTAGATAGCCCAGTCCCTAGTGTACTGGGCTGATATTTATCAAATTACATCAAACTTTGTCCTTTTGTCCCTTGTGCAGTGTTGAAAATTTCCCAAATAAATCTTTGTATCCCAAACTTATCGATAGTATTAGATAAAAAAACAAGTACAGGCCGAAGTAATGACCCTTGTGGAACTTTAAGTAGCTTCATTCAGTCATTCATTATTTTTCAGTTAAAAATCGTAATACTCCTCATGGAAAGATGCAATTGTTCTAGAGAATTTAAAAATATACTAGTACAGGTCCAAGTGCTGATACTTGTGGCACCCCAAATAATTTTTAGTTCTGTTTAATGATCGTTCGCTTCAGGTAGCTCATGATTTAATCATTCTACGTGTAACAAGCACTATTGCCATATGGATTCTTGATTTCTCTATCGTGCTTGACTTTCCCACATATACCATATGAAGTCTCAGATTAAATAAATCTGCCTATGCAAACTCGCAAGGTCTTCACTGCTCGTGGCAATTTATCTCTCCAGCAAACCGCTGTAAAATGATCAATTTGTCAAATAGTCCAAGCGCGATAAGTAAGCAACCATACTCACTTGTAGTTGTAGTCTTTCTCTTAATCGCTATCTACTCACGTTTTCCACCTAATGCACATACACCTCTCGTCTGCCTTCATCCAGAACCAATCGACGTATCCCCATACTTATTAATAATCGTGATTATGTGAAAATTTCTTCACTATCGCGCATGGAGTGAGTGCGTTGTTCACCATGCACACGGACAGATTAATCGCCAATCGATATGAACCGAACCGGCATCGCACAGTCTTTATTGTCGTGTACAGTAGCTTTAGAGAAAAGTTCGAATCACTCACCTGATAAATTGTGCGCTCTCTCAGCATTGACAAGAGATTTTTTCTTTATATTATATATATGATTTCGTTTTGGGTCCGCTGTCATTAGGTGACTTGCGATAGCGTTAAAGTTATTCACCGATAAATCATGGTAAAATATGTACCACTGAGAAAGGCGACTGGGGTGCGCAATACATTGTTGTATACGCAAAGATTTCCGATTTTAGTTACATATATCTGTTTGCTAAAGTAATGCGTTTCTCGCACGGAATCCATGAAATCCGAGCAACTCTTGCAATTAGCTATACGAACACCTCGCGCCGTACACTCTCAGAAGCAATGCTGCTATAGCTGAATGCGCTTGGATGGTTTTTATAACACCATTTGATTTGTTAATTAACCGTTTGCCCATTAGATAATTGAAAATGCAAAATAGACAGATAGATAAATTAAATCAAATCGAAATGGGCACAAACACACACCGACTGAGGTAAGCGCGTAAAAAAGTAAAAGTGCGCAGATCTAGAGTAGCTGAGTGAAGCTTGCACGTCAACACCGAGCAACTGGCAAGATCACACATCCGGCGAAAGATACAGAGCTGCAGTAGAACTCGTTCAACTAATTTTCATCAATAGAAAAAGTCTCAGAGGTGTTAAGCTACTATAAGCAAGCAAACAGCAACACAAAAACCTAATTGAACCTGTTGAAATACACAGAGTGCATTATACGATGAAGTATCTATTTTATGAATTATTTTGCTGCATTTTTATATGGCATAAGAATTCGCAAAAAAAAAGTATAAAGTTGTTTCTTGCATGAGGTGGCAAGGCATAAAGTAGATATTAATAAAAGAATTGTTTACTTGTTCCTTTTTGCACTGCGGCAGTTAGTTTTCTTTGGCAAAATAAAAGCAGAGAGCAGCGTGAAGCATGAAGCAAAAACAGAGAAACCGCAGCAACAAAGAATTGTGTATGTTGCATAAACATGTATAACAAATGGTAGCGCTTTTCTATGTCATGGAAATGGACAGTAGGTATTTATAATTGCTATATGGATTTTTTTTAATTGCAATTCAATGTGTTACTTAAGCGCGCTTTGTTTTTGGAAGTGTTTTGCTGTGTTGTTTGCGGTTGGAATCGCACGAATTAAATTTGTAATGATATTTTGTTCGAATGGAAACTAATGCTGTTCGTCAATTAGGGAGTACAAATTGGTGGCGCCTTTATTGGGTACGCAGATCGCTTGATTTGCACATTAGACTGTATATGATTTTGTATCTAAAATTAAATATGTAAAGGACAACTGGTCCATGGGACAATAACTCATCTACGATTCATTTTATCCATTTATAGCCGACATCATCAGGCAACATCCTCTGAAATCCCGTCTATGGATGAGATGTCCCATAGATGAGTTGACCTACACAGACCCTTGTGGGAATTCAAAGATTTTCTCGCTTCCTGTTCGGCTGAAAAGTTAAGTTTAAACGTAGAACACAACCACCATATCAGTTAAACTATACTAAGCCACAGAAAGTCCAATACTGCGTTGGATGAAATGCATGCTTCCAATATGAGTAAAAGAAGAGACCCTAGCTGACTACCTTGAGGTACTCCTACGCCCCTACGGTGAGTTGGCTACCTACTGTGTTCTCTCAGATGGATAACTATTTTGAAAGTCTTAGCCTTGACGCTTTCGTATGAGAATTAGGTCTCTTACTCTTACACAAAAGTATTGGTCAGTTATTTAACTTAAGGAGTGAAGGTAAAAAGTAGGTTCTCGTATACATCATGAAAGTGAAACATTTATAAAGGTATACCCTCTTGGGAACGTCACTATCAGCGACAGCCAACTTTCTACAGACTTTTCCAATCACCGGCCAGCTACCTCCTCAGTTGCGTTTGCATTTTTCTCTAGGACTATGACCAGCAAGACCGTTGATCTCCACGACATTCTTGGTCTTTCAACTCGTCGTGCATTTAGACAAACAAATAAAAAAAAATGCTTCGTAAATGTTGTCACTCGCCTTTCTCAGCGTTTTCATGTTCCATCCATCGCCACTTGCGATATTTTATGTCGAAAATGCGTATTTTCAGATTTAACGTGATTTACGAGCAACGAATGCTTGCAGCTTTATCGAAATATAAAAATATCCTAGGTATATAGACTTGGCTTGTCTCATTTCACATATGACTTGACTTGAACTGATAAAATTGCATCAGGGAAATGTCATGGCAAAGAAATTAAGAGAGTCTCATGTCAATGTCGCAAAGAGTTAAACTGCCGGATCAGATCTAAAGCCCTCTGATGCTTTACAAAGTAAGGAAATGGTTCTGGCGGGCTACTCGCATTTTATGTTTATTTTTATATATCGATAGCGAAGGGCGGTTCTAATAAGTAGTCATCACTGGCTCTATGAATTTATCAGAAGAAGTCTCGCAATCGAAATTCGAGTAAAAAAATCGAACTTTTGGTACCTCAAACCAACGCAAGTAAGCGAAATGAGCAATATAAACGGATCTACTGGTAAAATCAGTTTGCATTCTGTTAAAATTTTGAGAACCAATTGAATCTCAAGTAAAAGATACAAAGATACAAAAGTATCTAAAGGTTTAAAAAACTCGTGTAATATGTTAAAATTAGAAATTACACTGGAATGCAATACCGACACAAGTTGTAGTAAATTTTGGACAAGTATCTTTAATAATATAACTAGATTTAGATATACCAAGAAGATTTAAAAAATATCTATACAAGTTTAAAAAGTTCAAAGACTGGTTTAAGATTGTTTTTCGCGTGGGAATAGTTTGTTTTTTGTGAATTGTACCGATGTAGATGCATATCTTTATAAGTTATCAGTATAGGTAGGAACGAAGGTCTTGTAAAATGCGAAAACACATTTAGTAGATTATACTTTAAGCATTTACCTACCTCAAGTTTTAAACCTACCCATCATTATCGCAAGTATGCCCATGAATTAGGTAGGTACTTATCTAGAAGGCACATAGCTTAAATGTTAGTCACTTAAGTGGCGCCCGGCGCTACAGTTTGTTCGCGATAAAAGCAAAGGTACCTACATTCTTTCCGTACAAATTGTATAATCATCAGTCACTTTAAAGGCAAAAGAGGACCGCAGCTAAAGGGTGCTCTTAGGTTAGGTATCTATAAATTTCAAGATCGAGTTCTTTTTGGACTCCTGATCATTTTTAAACATCAAAAGACTCTTTACTAATAGGTTTGGTATCATCTACACATTCGTACCAGACTAAGCGTGACAGTTACCCCCCTTCTCTACAAAACACCTCGACCCCGAGGACAAACGTTTTCCCGTCGGTTATTCAAAGCCACTGGAGCAACATTCTTTCCCACTCTCTACCCATCAAATACAAATGTATGAGTCCTATCTAAGTCTGACTTAAGCTATAAAATTCCTCCGCCCGGATAAGTACTCACTCAAACTCCTCTCGGATGGTTCCCGGCTTGAGGCACCGCCTCGGGCCATAATTGCTGCAATTGAGAAATCCGTTGCGCCTTTTGATGCTGCCAAATTACCGTTGCAATGGTTTTGTGTACCCAAAAGCATTTTCTTCTGCTCGTGTTATTTATAAAAAACTAATTAGCTGCCGCACTTGAATCTTTCTCTAGCACTTAATCCTTCGTACTAAACACAATAGATACGGACATGTAGGTAGGTACGGACAATCAACAACACAAAACACAAACCGAAACAATATAAATTTAAAAATCAGGTACACTTGCACATTTAGATTTGTTTAAACAATACAAACAATTTTTTTTTATATAAAAATCCGCACAAATTGTTGCATCTTCCGTCGCAAAAATTGTATAGGTAGGTATATGGAAAGGTAACCGCGATCCGAGAAACAAATCCACTTACAAGTGTCCGCTGTTATCACCGATGGCGAACCGAACGAAAGGTGGATTAGATATGCCGAACGAACGACGGCAGATACTGCTGGTTATCACAAGCACACAACAAAAAATCTCCTAAAACAAAAGAAAGTATCTTTGTGTCTACAAACTAGATTCTGTGTGATTTGTTATTGTTTTTTATCCGTATTTCGGTATTGTATCTTTACCAGCAGTAGCAATAGGGAAAAAAAAGTGGATTTTCTTCTACTTAATAAAACAGCAAAGCCGTGCGTGTGCGAACCTTAAGGCAAACAACACCGAACTGAAGACACAACAAAGCCACGACCCAATCGTCACCACCATTCAAATTCATTCACTCTGTGGGCGAAGTTGTTTTCCCTATGTCCGTAGCGGTCTCTCCCATGGTGTAGACAGAAAAGATACAATTTTTTGTCGAAATTTTGAAAAATCCAATTGGTGTGAGAGAGAAGAAATGACGCAAACAGCAGTACAAGAAACAAAAGAAGTATCGGAGAGAGAGAGAATGGAGACAAAAAAAAAAACAAACAGGGAGAGGTTTAGCAATCTCACACCAGATGACCGGCCTAATCCAATTCGAATCCAATTCCCGCCATTGAGGTGGCAGTGCAATAGAAAGAGATGGCTCGAGAGAGGGGAACATATGTTTTCTTTGTTTGCTTTTGTCTTTCTTTTCACACCACATTCGAGATGGCTGGTGTGGATAGAGCGAGAGAAGGAGGTAGAGAAAAATGAAAAATATCCAAGCCCCCATTTTCGACATTTTGTTTTATGGTAATCGACGTCTGGTTGGCACATCCCTTGACTGTAAGTTGAGTGTTGAGTTGCCGTCGGCGGTGTGGTGGGCAGCTGATTCCACCACGTTCCGGAAGAGTATTCAATTCAGTATATAAATCGTAGCCACGCCCCGTGTGGGTGAGTTGGCTTTTGAAGGAAATTGCATTTTTAGTTTTGAGGGGAGTTTCACTCTCGTGGTGAGTAGGTGATTTTGACAGTCGACTCATGGGGAAACCATTTTTAATGCGGTTTCATGCTTACTTTGATTAAGATGCTGGAAGCAGTTGTCTTTTTTTGATTTTAATTGAGAATTAGCATTTTGCAAGTGACAGTTGCGAGGTGAAATGCGATACTTCATTCCCCCAACTGCTTTTTTTCCTCCACTAACAACCAACCTTCTGAGATGGTATGATAAAACTTACATCGGCAGTAAATATGGCGGTCTTCTCCTCCGGAATTTGGTGAATATCCCATCTGACAATCTGACATAAGCAACCAACCACACCCCCTGATTCCAGTGAAAGAAGCAGCTCATTGAAGAAAAATCACTGGGGTAGGTAGATACATGTTAATTTTTACGAAGTGCTTATTACCAAATGTAAATCGGATAAATGTGTTACTTTTGACGCTGCCCTGCGTGGGTGTGTGTGTGTGCGGGTGTTGTGGCGTGGGGAGTGTTGTATATCTATCTATTTTCTAGCCGGGCGCAAATATTTGATTGCGGTTTTCGGTACACTATTCACCCTAAAAGCAGAGCATTCTCAGCCCTCCATGTGTTTTACAGAGTTCGGGAAATATAGGATGTCCTCTTTGTGGGTATAGGTATATGAAGGACCGCCGAGGAGGAGAGTGACGACGACGACGACGACGAGTGCCAGCTATAATAGTGCAGACAGCATTTTCGATGGTGGTGAAATTTTGAAATTTTCGGAACAATGCCAGTGGGTGGTGAGCAAGAGCAAATAATGAACGCCAGTCGGTAGAGACGGCTGGAGGGACTCGAAACTCGAATTGTATAGCTACCTCTGCCGCTTGCATAGTGTGTTTCAGTTTAACTATTTACCTACCGTAGTTTATGTAGAAATGGGGGTAAACAGAAAAAATAAAAAGTAATGAACGGAAATGAGGATTTCCATTATAAATTTTTGTTGCCACAAAATTAACACCTAAGTGATGTCCTGATAGGTATCTGTCATTGTTTTGTAATGAGATGGAATCCTGTTGCTTGTTTTATACATACATAGGTATACCTCGGTGAAATGAGAATGGCATGTTGATGAATGTGGAATTACCTACACTTACCTCTTAGGTCGGTACCTATTCATTCTATACTTCACTGGATAGATAGTTAATGGTAATCATTATATCATTTTTTGTGCAATAAAGGTTTATGGATAGGTTCTTATATACCTATATTTTAATAGAAATCATTTCATTATAATTCATTTGTAAAACTTAAATAACCAGCATCGGTTGCTGTATCTATGTAATAGGATTTTCGTTGTAGACACCAAAATGTGAACTCTGACAGTTGCATTGCCCGACGGTGGGCATCAACAAATATTAAATGCAAAAATATTTCAAGCTTTAAACGAGTCAAATGCTATTTTTGTAAATTTGTTTAAGGAATTTTTGAAGTAAGATCTACAACTGGTTGCAGGGTAAGTTAGTACCTAACTTAGAATCGTTTCGATTAGCTTTAAAGTCAATGTGCCTTCCTAATATGTAAGTAATATGTCATTCATTTTAACCTTCACCATATACCTACCTAGGTACCTATGGTTTGTAGGTCACAATATGCATTTATGTATGGAAAATTTCGCCTGTGAGGACGAGAAATTTAGACTGGACACTAAAAATGCTTACTTATTAGGTAGTAGATAAATTTAGTAGATAAGCAATATATCTGCACCTATGTACTTAGGCGGCGGCTTTAGATGTTTCCGGGAAATCTACTAACCTAGATCTTTGAAGATTGAATTTATCTGTTGATAGTAAACTACCTACTGTTTGACTCCCGGCAGCTTATTTATGCAGTAAAGGAATTAATATTCGTTTTTTTTTAAAAGCGTACTTACTGAAAGTATCACTGAAAATAAAACCATGGTAGGTACCTATATTTGATAAAAATGAGGCTTGATTCAACAATTTTTTTGTCAATATACCTACGTCCAACAAAATGTTTCTATCAGATTGACAAAATATTTGTAAGTTTTATCTTGTCTTTAAACTTTTGTTGTGAAAACAAAAAAAATTGTTGTGTTGACACAAATGGGTTCTTGTTGCGTATAAAAATAATTTGTTGAATTAATCGAAACGTTGTTAATTTTACAAAAGAGATTTGCCAATTCTACCATTGCTATTTTGTCAAATCAACAATTAACTGTTGCTTTTACATAGAAATTTGATCTTTATCTTTTTGTCAAATTAACAAAAAGTTGTTAATATTGTCGAATTAGTTTGTCAATTCAGTTATTGTATCAAGAGCAATTTTTTTGGTGGTACCTATAGAAATAATTTCTCAGTTTTGTTGAATGTTGGTTGCATTAACCAAGCAAATAGATGTTTTTTGGAGATTGTCCACATAAAACGCTGCACAATTTTGCATTTAACTAACCTGAAGCTGTTTTGGTTAAAACGCATCAAAATAGGTAGCTAAGAGGTCTTTAATATTTTTATATCTATTATATATACCAGTAGGAAAAGGTATTAGAACTTTTGAGCTAATTTAATTGTTTGCAGACGATGTTGATCAAGACAATGTGAGTCATGGCTTGAAATGATGCTGCTGAAGCAATTTTCAGTGCTTTGGTGATAGGTGCTTGCTTTTCCATTTGGAATCTATCTCCATAGTCGTACTTATACTAAAGCAAAGTATTCAGTTTTAGGTATAAGTATGAGATGCTTACTGCGTTTTACTGGAGTAGGTACAAACAGGTACAGTCGAATCCCTCTAACTCGAATTACTGGAAAAATTCGAGTTAGACGGAGTTACTATATTTTTTTAAGCGAAGGTAAAAGAATAGGAAAGTAGGTACATTTTGAACAAATCCCATCACTTTAACTAGAACAACAACACAAATGTTGGTCATCTGCAAATGTTGCGCATTTAATTTTTTCAACAGAATATGTAGGTATTTGTACATATCTAAATGCATAACATATTTTATGTAGAAACAACGTATCGTCGCGACGCAACACGGAAGGGAGATCTTTTTTTTTGATATTGTTTTTCTGCGGACGAAGAATTCGACTTAGAGGCATATTGTAATAGGTCAAGAATCAAAAGAATATGTTAAAGGAGGTTCGACTTAGAGGGAATCGACTGTACTTTAATCCACGATTTTGTTGATCATGCCCCCTTTTAGTGTTGGCTTATTTACCTTACGGACATGATTTTATTTTAAACGATTTTCTTTTTAATTCTTAGATTACCTAAATTTTATTTTAAAGCCCGAGCTTGTTTTTTAATCCTGATTGGTATCTGTCAGACATGGTGCTTTAGATTTAGATAACCTTCGGAAGCATTTTCAAAATTATCTTCACCCAGGCATTAAAATGGTTGTGGGGTGTTACGTAGAGAACTTCCTTTATTCATTTCATGAGTTTTTATTTCGGCAGTTGTTCTACATTGACATAGGTAAAAACTGTTTTGATAAGTAAAGAACGGTTTTCATTAATAAACAC
This sequence comes from Cheilosia pagana, assembly GCA_936431705.1. Taxonomy (NCBI): domain Eukaryota; kingdom Metazoa; phylum Arthropoda; class Insecta; order Diptera; family Syrphidae; genus Cheilosia; species Cheilosia pagana. The sequence continues at coordinate 48,739,223 of OW386170.1, read as the reverse complement.
ACATGTCGCTGCTGCAATCGATATAATTTGATTAAAAGTCTATGTTTAGGTAGTTTACAATTCGACGTGTTGGACTACTAAGGAGGGGTTCCCGGCCCCGGTTCGATTTCTGCGCCACTTCTTGCGAAAGTCTGACAAACATCCGAGAGTAAAACTGTCATGAAAGAACTTCTCAATTAGCCGTTTGGACTCGCCGTTAAATTGCAGATCCCTTCCATTCGCCGTAAAAAAACTAAAAACTCAAAGAAAACGAATGGTTACGAGAATTCAGGAATAGGGTCCCTGTTGCGCCAACTATTTATTTATTTATTTTTAAACATAAATAAAAAGCTTTGCCATTTAGTTTAAGTCTTCTAGAACCCAAAAATAACGTCTATTTTTGATCTCAGAGAATGCAAAAAATATATTATATGCGATCGGATTTTTAATTCCATACCGGGCGACCGCTGCACAAAATTATCTTTACTAAACGAATATTCGTTTGAAACTTATTTTTATATTTCACAAATTATCCATCCTATTACCTAATAATTTAAATTTAGGTTTTGATGTTCAGCCTTATGGAGAGACAAATATATTTACTTGATCTTTAGGTGTCGCATAAATTGGAAATCCTTACTAACCCATTTGTTAGGATACAGACAGGGGCTTATTAATTGTTCGGGGGTTGAACAAAAGAAAAAGAATGGAAAAACTGTGTTTTTGCTGTTTGCAATTATTCTTAAACACAGTTTATACAAAAGAACGCTTTCTTAATTTCCGCAATGAAACAACAGTCTTTTACCACGTTATAATAAAGATTTATTTTTATTGAAGTGTGACTTTATATAATACAGAAATTGTTTACATTCAAAAGCTGTCAGATTCGGGAAGGTATTCTCGACCTTGTTTTCCTTAGGATTTGGTGAAGTCATAACGTTCGTTTTGCTGTGAATCCAACCATTTGTTGTGACGTCAACATTAATAATAAATGTAAAATGTTTGAGAAATACCGCTGACCAGTGTAGAAAGAAATGCTTAACATTTCAATGTCAAATTCGAGAAACAGAAAACGCTACCACTAGTGTGAAAGATATTCCATTTTGGGATAACAACCCATGCCAACTCCTAGATATTTATGGATATCGAACGCAGCTCCAAATTCAATGAACCTTGGTAATAGAATTTTTAACCTCAGCCTTCAGTGTTTTGTATCTCAAAAATAATCACTTGTACCTAAGTAAGGTATCAAGTTCGAGAGTCCGTCAAATTTAATATGGCCATTTAAAATTAGATAATTATTTATGTACCGCGCAGATTAAATAAACGAAACACTAGTGCTGGCATGAATGGGAGGATCACAAACATTTTAAGAATAGGTAGGTATACCTTCGTTAAGCTTTATTTTTCGGTTATCGCACAGAAAGTCAAACAATTTTTCGAAAATCTTTTTTTTTTAATTTTTAACTGACTTCAACTCGATAGCCCATCCTGGTGATATAAAACCGTCAATAAAGAACTGCCTTTACGTTGTCTGGGGTTAGTTGCGAGTCTAAAGGAATTAATTTTTCCAGACATGTTCCGCACGCAGTCATCGCCATTTGTCTTCAATTATATTGCTCCAATGAACTATGCGTAGGTACACTACATGTAGTTACCCACTCCACTGCTGCATTATTTATACACCCACCTCCACCTAAAGCTGCAACCACTTTTGTTAAGCGAAAAACTGTCGACTCCATCTGAGACCCAATACGCCATTACGCCTTCCAAATTTGAATGCGAAGAAAAATCCACCGAATCGAATAAACTTTTCAATTTACAACTATTCGCTGGCAAAACAATTCCAACAATGCCAACAATGGCGCCCGCTCAATTCATAATTTGTCACCATTTTAAAAATTCATCGCGCACACAAACAGACAAAACCTATACCGGCAACCTCAAATAAACGCGTTCCCGCATGCATAAATAAAAGGACTCTAACCAGAGAGAAAATGTAAAAAAACAACCTACACCTATTCGTAACTCCTTTCCAATTCCGCATTCGCTTACACATAACTCATCAAAGATGCATGAGTGCAGGGACACATCCAATGGTAACTAACCGCAAATAACAATTTTCCATTTTCCATTCTTTTCGCAGCCGGCGCGCGGTGCAGAGTTGGATATGCAAATGAGTCGAGTCGCGAAGCACCCTTGCGGAGTGCTGTCCCTGTGTTATTTACTCAAGGGTTAGTGGGAACATCTGAGACCACAATACTCGTACAGCTGACAGCCCAAGGAAGCGAAAAATTTCGAATTCAAATTCTCAAATTTTCCTGCGCCATTCAATTGGTTTCAGCAATTGAATAGGAATAAGGGGGGCAATATCCTTGCATGTCTCATTTGAATACCAATTATTTTGTTTTTTTTTTTGTTTCGTTCAAACAAGGACGTGCTGCTGATGGTGGTGGTGTGTACGACTGTCGAGTGTGTGGTTACACGTAAATTGGGTACGAATGCGGTAAGCCCGTGTGTGTTGATAAATGGTGATCCAGCTCGGCAAAAGGACCACACATTGCCAACCCCATATAACCCATTGTTCAATTAATTTCCAATCAAAACATTTTCCACAATTTTATGGATGCCCTGCCCATAAATAACCATCGTCCTACAACAGTGCAGGGGCATGGAGTTCGCCTCTATTGTCGGCCATCCGACGCACGATCCTTTAAGGTGCAGAGGATGATTAATACAGAAAAGTCTCTGCATGAAGGAGAACGACATATTCCCAGGGTCGAACAGGGCACATTGTGATTGTGAGTCAGTGTCCTTCACGGTGACATCTATTGTGCTGATGCGACGTCCTCATATACGCGCGTTTCGAATTTGGAAAAATTGCCATCCCCTGCGATGGCTTAATAGGTGATTATCATCATGGTCATCGCGCACTTGACAAGAGCTATATACTGGCTGGGTATTGTGTTGCCGGTCCTCGCACCCGGCAGGAGATCCTGGAGTCGCGCGCGTAGGGTCCGTCGCGCACTTATCGATTTCTCACGCTTGTTTTGTCCACAAGACGAGGGGGATGGTGCGGACTTTGGCCATGATATATCAATTTTTAAATCGATACTATCCCGTAGGCATGGTGCATCTATTATATAGGGAAGAGGTGCTGAGCCAGTGGATTACCTGCTGCGCTCGGTGTCGGAGTCTTCTATAATTGTTGTCGTATACTGTTGACTTGTGAGACTTTTTGGAAACAGATTTTATCGGATTTTTTTTGTCTTTTTTGGGAAAATTCCTCACCTGACTGTTGCAAGTCATCTGAGATGAGATTGGTGTCTTTGTTCGGTCTTTGTGTTCGATTTGATCAGACACGGCGTAGCCGTATTGTTTGGTTGATGGGGGTTTCTTTACAATAGACAGATAGTCGCCGATATTATGCGAAGGATATTGATTCAAGCGGTGGACTGGGTGTTGATTTCCTCCGAAAAATGCGCAACCGATTGTCGCTGTGGGAATAGGTGTAGAGATTGGTTTTTTGACAGCGACATGGCGTTGCCTCAGGGGACCTATGATGACGTATGAGATGAGGTGGAGGGTTAGACGAATAGGAGCTTCATAGATGGTCTTTTTTGAAAGTAGAGCCTTCTTAGACTGAGATGAGAGTGTTTTCGGTAGACCATCAGTCTTCTCATAGAAGATCGAAGTTGAATATACCTGAAGAAGGCGAATCCAAAGATGATGCACTGATTTTTGTCGAAAAGGGCATTTTAGGCAGATTTCTCTGTGAGTTCCTCAATCCAGTGCAAGGACCGACAGGACCGAAAGTCGAACTCGAGTACTCCGTGTGGAAGCTGCGAAGTACCAAAAGACCGAATAGCTGAGTTAAAAAATATTTTATAAAATAAAATCTTCCAATCATAGATCAAAACTCTTCTCGAAAGTCGCTGCCAAGGTGTTAAAAGCTCGTTCCACATCTGTGTTTGAGTTAAAGTTGCCTAATCAACCCTCGTTTTCGTCTGACCATAGCATAGGTAGGTATAACTGACCATTTGCTCTCAGAAAGGTATACGAAAAGGCTTGGGAGTTGGGAGTCTAAGTCTATGAATAGGTTTCAAGAAGACGGTTGCGACCTAATTACTTGAGGTTACTCTGGATTGTATAAAGTAAAGGGTTTTCCAATAAGAGGTATTATTTTGAACAGCCTGCTATTTCGGTAGCTGTCACTTTTGAATCTGTTATTTTTTGACATTTGACAAGTAGAAACTACCAAAAATGGAACGATACACGCTTTAAGAACGCATTAAATTATAAAAATTCAATACAAAAATGGTGAAAATTTTGCAGTCACAGTCAGAGAATTTTGCTGCTGTAGCCCAAAGCGTGTCCATTCCTCGTCGTTCTTTGGAATTGAGAGATGATAAATGATTTTGTATGGCCGGAGTTTACTTTCAACAAGACGGCGCTACGTGCCACACAAGCAACGAAACCATTGATCTTTTACGGGAAAAGTTTCCGGACCGTGTTATCTCTCGAAGAGGTGATCACAATTGGCCACCGAGATCTTGTGATTTAACGCCTTGCGACTTCTTCCTTTGGGGCCACGTGAAAGATAAGGTCTACGCCAGCAGCCCAGCGTCGTTTCAAGACCTCAAAGATGGAATTCGTGAGTCTATCGAGGAAATAGGGCAGCCACTTTGCGATTTTGTTATGGAAAATTTCATGAAAAGGATATGGTCCTGTAAGCGTGGTCGTGGTGGCCATTTGGCTGTTGTTTTTCATTATTAATGGCATACCTTCCTCTTTATCTCTTCTCTTCTCTTTCTCTATCTTCTCTACATATAATAAAACTGTAGAATAAAAAATGCCTGACCTCGTATCACGCAGAAACTACTGGACGGATTTTGATGAAACTTGGCATAGTGATTGCTTATGTTCTGGGTCGGACTTTAGGATTATCTTTAACCCGGAATATAACTTGATTTTCACAAAATAGTCAAATAAACCGGGTATAGGTACCTATGTAAGGAAAATTGTATTTATACAGGCCTAGCTCAGTAATGGCTTATCGGATTGAAAAATAAAGAAATAGGTCAACTAAGTAAATCCCCTGAATTTTTTAAGATATAAAACATACTCCTGCGTTGTCCTGAAGCGGGGCAATGTTCAAAACGAGCTCGGGTTCGCTAGTTATGAAATACATATCCGATCATTCATCTCAAAAAATGATAATTTTCCTTGAATATCAAAATAACATTAATAACAATTAAATCGGAAAAGCCTTTATTTAATGAACACCTTTCTCCTAAGAACCATTAGAGCTCTTGAACCAAGCGCTAAAGCAATACCTTCAATCATGGGCATTGGAAATCTTCAGTCATGCGATATATCTCTTCTCCTGGTACTTATATTGACTGTAGGTTAAATCTACTGCTCTTCGTAGACGACTTGACCGTCATTGAGTGCTTCCATACCTGAACTTTAGCGGGTATTCAAAAAGTTTGTAGCCTTTTGTGCTGAATCATGAGTGAAGGTCGTCTTATGAACGTCTGTTGGGTGCACTCTTCATCTAAAAGGGGTCCCGTCGATACGGGTGGAGAAGTTTCCACACCTCTGGTCTTATTTAGACCGGCGAAAGAAACTATCCTGGATTTTCTTGGAGGTTGCAGTCAAAGCGAAGTTATTTTGGTCTCTGAATAAGGCACTTGTTTCCTGTGGTCATGCTCATCAGATTCGTAAACTGACTGACAAAATGAGCACGCGAACACGAGCTGAAAAAGTTGGTACTAGATGCTGAGAAGCTGCTTCTCTGAACGGTGCGTCTTAACCACGCTGCTTGTATGGTCGCTTCAATTTGGATTCCAAGACGTGCTATGTGATACGTAGGCGATTGGACATATCTCCTCTATCTATATCTGGAACGTCCCTGATAACATAGAGACCGGTGGCAGAAGACCGAGCGTCAATTCGGTCAGTCTTGTAATAGATAAGCACGGGAAAAATCCAGTGCGATCACAAACTACTCTTAGCTGCACTGAGGAACAGCTCCACTATTGCTTAGCAACATTTTCTTGTGATTTTCTTAGACAACCCTCTTCCCAAAAGTCAGTTACCACTGGAGGATAAATCCAGCGCTTGATTGTCGGCGCATATTCAAAAACCAAACTGCATCACAATTTTCAAATGAAATCTGATACTTTCCAGTGCGGCAGTTCATTTATGTTGTGACTTCTCTGACTTGACACTCTTCCGGTCGTGATCCAATCAACTTTCACCTTGAAAAGGACATTCATTCACTTCTCTCGGGGGCAAAAATAAAAAAGAAAACCAACTCGCATGAACGAAAACCAATTCGTCCTTGAAGACAGACCCATTTAAAAAAAAAAAACGACAATCACCTATAATCACTTGGAATGCCATTCTTAAGGATTCTATCCCTCTCACAGGCAGCAACAAAAAACAACAAACAAACAAACGAAAAATAGAAAAGAACAAAATTATGATTGGCCTCTGCCATCCGTGTCGGGGATATTTTCAACCGTCAACCGTCAACCGACAATATAAAAACAAAGAAAACGGAAGACGAATTACACAAAACAGAAATAAATGAAAATTGCATGACTTCTGACAAAACTGCCTCGAAGGACATGTGTGTCGTCTGTGCCGCCGACCCCACCAGATGACTCTATTGGTGGTCTCAACTTGCACCATTTAAGAGGGAACCGCACGTCAAGAGAAATAACAGAAAAATTCAATCAGGACCCTATTGATATCCTGCAACAGTGTTTGCCCTCTCCCTAATTCCAATTAAGTGGTCGCTCGCATGCGAAGTGAATGCTCTCGGAAACCGCATTACATTGGATTCCTGGATGTAATGCCACGCACACTGCAGCAATAAAATGTTATCCTTTCCATATGCGACCCATCGCGGTGTCCATTAGATGAGGAAAAATGTAGCAAAGCTCCCATAGTTGGCAAACGGCAAAGAAAAACAAACGTCAGCTTGGCAAATATCCCCATTAAGGATTGTAAATCCTTGATGATATAAATGCGAACCAACTCTCTCTCTCTCGGTGTGTAATACGAGAAAACAACAACAACACGTTTGTGTTGGCCATTAGATTCGATATGAGAATGCGACATATGACGACCATGACGCGACGGTGGATAGACTGTGTACGACGAAAAGGACGACAAATCCTTTCCACGTTCTGCATTAAGTGCTACTCCGGAGCACATGCTGCGCTGCGTTTTGCATAATAAAATTGATATACCGACATCGCACTATTTCTGCAGACCGGTGTGCACATAGTCCTCGAAACAATAAAGGATAATGGAGGGAAAAACTTCTTCAAACACAAACTCAAAATGAAACCAATATTTCAGTGTCAGCGCAACAGAAGGAACCACTTGAACGGATTTGTACAATCAAATCAAAGGACCGCAGTGGCTAATTCCGACTTTGAAAGGGGATATTATGCGCCGGAATATGAAACAATAACAGTGCTGTTATTGCTGTGAGGATATTGCACACTCAAGTGTGTTCTATTGTCTTATACAAGTGCGTCATCTTCTGGTGCAATTTTGGGCGTTTGTCAGTCGAATATTTTCCTCTGTTTTGATAGCGGTTTGCCTGTTTGAAGCGATCATCGGTATGGGTGGTCTCCAATGGTATAGGCATAAGGACAAGTGGAAGAATTGACAAACGAAAAGCATTTGAACTCACTAACGAACGTCCTTTCAACACTCAGACTCAAACTACCTTTCGTCACACATTTGCCCTTATAACGACTTTTGGCCTTGCCCACCATTGACACTTTGAATTATTTTTATTTTTTAACATTTCCCAATTACTCTCCATTCACCCATGGCCTTGATGTGACATCTTAGGTAAGTGTGTCACCTCTCAATGGGTGGTGAGAGACATCTCTTTGATGAAAAATCAGCGACCCCTATTGATTGACATTAGTTCATCAGCGTGAGATGCGAAAAAGTGACGATGTGCAGTTTTACGGCTGACATGAGTCCTTGAAAGGAATTAGATTATGGGAACAAGGAAAATTGTCAACTGGGAGAGTCCCAATTTTAACTGTGAGCTACATACCTTCGAGTTTTGATGACGAAATGTTACAATTAGCAATCAAACCAAACCTATGACTTATGGCAGTTCAAGAAAGTCAATTTGGTTGGCCTTTCATAGCTCCTAGGGATTCTTTATTACAGGTAGGTAAGTAGTTTTTTTGAAAGTGTGAAGTGAATTTAGCAGGGCCAGTGTTAAACTACAAGGAAGACTTCTTATAAGTACGAATTTAATAATGAGGATTTAAACACAAGAACAGGCGTAAGATGTCAAGCATTGAGTTTCGAACTTGAAAAGCAAATGCAACCAAATAAAATCGTTACGAGTTTTAACAAGACTTTGACAGACTGAAGAAGCTATCCAGAACTGCCTTATGAAAGGTATAGAAAGGTTAAAGTGTTTAGAAAGCTCGAGGTGAACAATAAATGCACGTGAAGGTTGCTCGTTGTTGTCTATGAACTATGAAATATAGGTACGTGCCAAAGTGGCCCATTGTTTGGCCCATAAAAGTCGTCGTAATTTTTTTTATACACACTTTATCTATATAGAAACTGGACCGCATATCAGATCACCTGAAAAATCTCTCTATCTCAAAACGTTTACCAAGCGACTTTAGTCTCCTTTCGTCAGAGTCCATTCTTCAGCACGGAACACTTAATTATCCAAGAGAACCATTTGTCAAGCCTAGTGTTAACGCCGGCACACGATAAACCTATATCAGTATTACCGACAGCTTAGAAACAAAATTTCAAGTCCTTAAATCGACTTTGTTATTTAATTTTTATTTTTAAGTTTTGTTTTTTCTTTTCATAATTTTTTGATTTATTTTTATTATTGAAATACAATTTTCATTAGCTTCAAGTCGCTTTTTTGATTAAATAAATTATTATAAAAGGAATTTGCAGACAGGTAAAAATGCAGTCCACGAGCGCTGACTATTGATCATGGCCTTTTTTTTATCAGGCCCCGTCTTAGTCGAATCGATGAGGTTTGGGCAAGGTTTGAAGCAGACTTGCCATTACTAGGCCAACGACAGCTTTCGAATGACAAGTTAATTGAGTGCAGCGCCTTTTTGACCGAAGCCGAAGAGGAGTATTTTTCTTATAAATTTAAACTCCGCAGACAGTGCCTACAGCTGATTTAGGCTTGCAAGAAGAAACCACCTTTTCCGCACCATACGGTGGTCCATCAATCCAGATTCAAGTGTCACAACCGCCCCGTATACCCAAAATCTACAGTCTGAAGACCGACCTGGGCTAATTTCCGCGCAATATTCGAGGCCGATGTGCACAAACCAGATAAGCTGCTTCTTCGATATTTGCGGAAATGGTACCAGTGGAACTTACAATTTAAGCTCCCTTAAGCGGACATGTAACCTCGACTCGATGTTGGACTTGGGCGCACAAAAAGTTGTAAAGCAATAGATGATGCCTTTTTGAGTCGCAGTCACTTTCCGCCTAAGGGAGGTGTCTCAATATTTGTCTTAATGGCTGCCAGGTAGAATTAGACATATTTTCTGTACGGACTTCCCTCTAAGGTGAGCAGGCAAATATTGAGTTGTCGGCCTATCCGCCTAAGGGAGTCGTCCAAAACAGGTGCCTTTTAAATAAATAATAAACTTAGCTTGCAACACAACTTCTCGTTTAACGTGTTTTTCTTGCCTTTTCGTTTGGCCAACGCGACTGTGGACAAAATTGAACCTTTGAACTAGCTGTCAAGCAATGAACGCTTTTTTTTGTCCTTTGCATGGAATTCAATGAAATAAATTCTGCTGACTTGTCCGCGTCTGGTCAAAATGTTCGCCTAAAAGAACGTTCAATTTATGAAATCAGAAACACTAACAGCTGGGTTCCAGAATTCGAGTCAAATAAAATCGGAATCGAGATTGCAAATCGAGTGAATTCATTTTCAGCGTTCTACATTTCAACCGATTTGGTAACTTCGAATTTTTTTCGAAATCATTTTTCGTTACATTGAAATCTGTCATTTGAAATGTTGCACAAATATAATTTTGATAAATAAGTTCGCTTGGTTTGAGTTTAGTCTCGTTTTCGCAATTTATTTAATAATGAGTGCTGTGTTAATTGCTGTGGTGTTGCGAACCGAAAAAGAAAAGAATGCTGAGAAAAAAAAAAATGAAAATACGTAGGTATGCTGAGGGACCATTCAAATCCATTGAAAATTGCATTCTTCTACCATGGATGGACCATGGCTATTGAGATCGTTTTTAGCTCGTTCAACAGAGCATCCGCGACAAAACGTAAATTTAATGAATAGTGCATCCTGTGCAGCATTAAATAAATAAATATTATTGTTCACATACATTTTTAATGGTCTATCGTCTGATTTGCGCTATTTCATCCTGATAGAGTTGATTGATTTGAAATCACTTGAAATTCGACGAAATCGAATTGTGGAACACAACAATTTCACTTTTCCTCAATTTCGAAAAATGTGTGAAAAATTAGTGAAATGTAGAACACAAAAATGTATTTTCGATCGATTTCGATTTCATTTCGAGTGAAAGTGAAATGTGGAACCTAGCTCTAAAGCTTGGAAAAATTCTTCCGACATTGCGGTCTGTCCTCCCAAGGGAAAGCATGCTTGTGACCACACGCCAGATGTGAAACTTCTTTCGCTAAATGTGGATGTTAAATTGAACTGTGTTTTATGTAGTTGAATTCCATTAAGAAATTTAATTTAAAAACCAAATCTTTATAATATTGTAATCTTAATACAGCGTAGTAGATAATTATGTTCATTAACTTAAGAAGTTTTCATAACGCAATCCAATCCAAAGTTTTCTTTTTCGAAAGTTTTTGTTTACATTTTGTTTTCATATCGTCAACTGATTCAGTAGTCTAGTGTCTGTATAAAACCTAGCTTATTCGGTTCACTTCAGAGTGCCCCTGCTCATACAAGTATTTATTTGAAGTATTAAGTTGCAAAAATTAAAAAAATATTTCTTTCCATACAAGCATGCAAACCCACAAAATTTCTTTGAAATCGGTTAAGTGGCTATAAGACAACAGCGCCACCTATCGGGTTCAAAACTATCCTATCCATCAAGTTACAACCAACCATACCCACCCACAAAATTTAATTGAAATTCGTTGAGTGGTTAAGGAGTTTTAGGCGGCGGCATAGTGATGGCGACAGGCCAATTTCCGTCACGCACTTCCGCTTGGTCATTTCCGCTTTGATGAATCGATTTTACTCAATGATGTTTCACATCAAAAGTGGCTCAAATCTGTTTAGTAGGTTGGAGATATTTGTATTTGATACCTACAAGCATAGTTAAAATCGGAACTTCATGTGTTGATAGCTATGCATTTCGATTCTCCTTTAGAGCTACAGCGCCTAAGAGGAAGATCTTCTGCATGGCCAGTGCGCTGGGCGAGGAGTCCTGAATCAACTTTCGGAAAGGTAAAAGTTACCTACACCTAAAGACATACAAGTTTCCACCAGTTAAATTCTGCGTGAATCTAGCCTCTCGGATATGCCAAACAATATTGGGTCCATTGAAAATTTTTTAAAAGTCGTGCATAAATCCAAAACGTTGGCTTCTGTCGAACTGGAACTATTTATGTTAAAATGATTATTCTGCAGGACGATTTCATTTCCCCACTACCATCTCTGGCTCCAATTTAACAACAAAAAAAAGAAATCCCAATCCAAGCCACATACCTTCACATCTTCCTCGAGGATATCCCTCGCATTCGTCATTAAATTTGTCATATATTTTTTCCAAAACACACCCGTATCTACAACTCATTTCAGCTCTTATCTATGCACACAACATTCCACATTACATATCTCCGAAACTTGTACCAAATGGAAGCATTTCGAATTTAACTGCCGTTCCGACATCTCCTCAACACACCAGCCACACAATATCCGCGCGCCTTATCGTTCCCATGGATCTGTACTCCGCGAAGGCGCGCAACCAAAAACGATTTTACAATTTTAAAACGCAATAAAAAACGATGTACGTATATTTTTTTATGATTTACAACTTTACAGTCACATTTAACAATTTCTTCCGTAACGATCGGAATTATGTGTATCGTCGTCGCCACAACGCACCACCCCTCCCGCACTTGTATATACGCACACAAGGTCACGAAAAGGACGCCAATAGCCAAGATATGACTGAACAGCGTGTGCCTATTGGACAGAATGACAGGAAATTATTACAAACAAAGGAGAAATAAATAAGCATATACAACAATGTGACATGGTGTGACACGCACCGAATCCTTTTATCGGGATCATTGGCGAAAAGTTACCCAGCGACACAGAGGAGAGGAGTACTTACGACAGACACAGAGGAAACAAAAAGGATTCATTGTTCATGTAAATTGTGCAAACAAACAGCAGGATTGAGGGTCCGTTTTTTTTTTGGGAAACTCACAAAAAGACACACACAAATCGTATTAGAGTTGGCCGAAGGACACAACGGACAACGCTCTGGCAAAAGAAGAAAAAGTCAATTTGAGGAATTGTCACAACACATAAATGAGTGGCAGCAGGCTGGATGGATGCATATGGAACGGACCGGACATGAATAGATGGTCGATGGACGAGGATTGCAGCGATTTGGCAGCAGATTTAGTGACACTAGAGTTAGGATATAGGATGGCGGATGGCTGATGCTGCTGCAAATATATTTTGTGCAAAGCAATTATCCGGGCCGATTTGTTTTTTGGGCTTTTTTTCTATCGGTATAGGGTGCGTGGTATTTGTTTGGGGAACAGACCAAGAGAAGAGTCTGTTGACGGTCCCCAGTAAATTGAGTCCCTTTTTATTAGAAGCATACGAATCTAGTGTGCGTAGCTGCATTACTTGCATTGAGTTGCTGTCGAATCTGCGCATCACCGTCTCGAAAGATGACTTCCTGGGGTCGATAAAATGTCCTCAATGTCATCTTTTGCAAAGGGCGATAGAAGACGGTTACTTGGACACGATTTAGCAGCGAAAAGGTGGACGAATATCGCTTAAAGGTTTGAAAAAAAGCTCTCTTCACTTTACAATTTTCCCTTACAACCTCAACCTCTTTGAGTGGATTTCCCCAAAAAATACGTAGGGCATGTTGGAATCATCGACAACCCTCGCACAGCTATTCATATACAGCACATCACCCTATGCCATTCGTCATTCCCATTTAAATCCTGCGTAGGCAGTTCTCATACAAAACTGCTCCGGCAATATTGCAGAATCAAAATCAAATCCTTTTTGGCAGAACGGCACACAAATTTGCTACCATTACAGAGCCTGCCCCCGCCGCCATATATACCTACTTTCAATGGGTTTTCGTATAAACATGTTTTGTGTTTTTTTATCTCGCCGTTAGAATTTTAAATTGTCACGGTTCAATTGGCGTTGCAAATGGAATTTTATTCTTGCAACAGTCAGATAAATTGTTTTTCGCTGCACAAAAAGTGTGCACGTTCATAGAGGGCGTAGACGATTTATATATTTGGGCACTCGAAATGGAAATTTCCGTTTTTTTTTTAGTTTGCTTCAAGGACATGTGTTTTGTTTGCATTGGAAGGAGGAGGGGATCGGGTTAGAGTCTTGCGTAAAATGTAAATGTCCTCCTTCAAGCTTGTTTGACGTTAATTAAAGGACGTGACTTTGCTTTTGGCGATAGGAGCTGACCTGTTATGGTATTTTTTGATTTTCGTTGACTTTTCAGGAGATTTGAAATACCCATAAAGACTTTTTAGCTCCTTGTTCACCATTGGGTCTTTTGTCCTTCCTCAGCGCGAGATGGAGATGGTAGCATCATGTGAAAATCCGATGATCATGTATATCAGCACAAGACTCCAGCGTCTTTCTAGCCGAAGTCATGATTTTGTGTCAATGTAATTTTTGGTTAAAAGTGAGAACAGCATACCTGATGGTAGTGGCGTTGCCTCTACCTACACTCAGAGAAAAACGTCCCATTAATTTGTCAATGGTACGACCATTGGATTTATAAGACGCGTTTTAATAAGATTTTCCTATTAAAACAATAGTTTTCTAATAAAATTAAAGGTTTTCGGGTTATTAATACAATGGTATTGAAATTATTACTATAAATGGGGTATACGTTATAAATATAATGGGAAACACTATTCATTTAATAGTCTTTTACCATTAATATTTTATAACGTATACTATTGTCCCATTAATAAATACTATTATTTATTACTAGATGGAATACCATTGAAAAATCTTGATATTAATATTGTCGTCTTATTATTTCAATGGGAGGACTATTAATTTAATTGTTTTTGTTTTTATTTTGATAACAATGATACCATTTTTTTAATGAGGCACCCAGCAATAGATAAAACTATTGATTTAATAGGATTTGATATTTTCAATATCAATAACATGAACTATTGTTATAATAGTTCCATGTAGTTAAATATGTTTAATACTAGAAAACAAAATATATTTAATAGCGTATCCCATGAAATCAACGTGAAGGGTCTTTAATTAAATATATTGTAGTAAAATCTAATCTATAATTTTCTGCGCTGTAAGAAATTAAAGTAGGAGATAACATTGTTCAGTCCTTAATACGAATGTGACATTCGAAACGAGCAATTCCGAAGTAGTGTGTGATTGTGAAAAAAGTAAAGTGAAGTGAAAAAAGAAACAAATATAGATAGGTAAGTATTTTTTAACTTTTTATAAAAGTTTTAGTTTACGAAATTTGATGTAGCATAGTTAAACACATAATGTAAGCAGGCTTTTCTGCTGCAAATAAAAGCAATCTTGTAACTTTTTGGTCTAGCTTCAGATATATGGTTTGAAAGCAATTTTGATATAACATCCATACCATAATTGCTTATCATAATATGGAACTTATATCAAAATTGTATAATATAGAAAATTTAAGAAAACAAATTATTTGTTGCCGCTTTAAAATAGTTGATTTGTTTCAATGTGATACATTTTTAAAGTTAATAGTATATCCCTTTAATATACGCGTCATTCAATAAAAGTTCCGTAAGAGTAACTGTACAAAATTCATTAAAAGTGATTTTAATAGTATAAAACCTATTACTTTAAAGCGATTCATATTTAAAGTAATGGTATATCACATTAAAAAGCATAGTTTTTCAAAATGCTAATAGTAGATCTTATAACTTTAATTATATTAATAGTATATCCCATCGGTAAGAACAGTAGGTATGTATATTGCAAGGTTTGTTTTACTTAGACTCGTCAAAGTTTGCCATTAGTATCGTTGTCGTGACAAAGTGCAGTTCATTGTAAAATATACTCTAGAATCAACATTTTGAAATTGGAAAACGAGTGCAGCGCAGGTATAATTTAATGAATTTTATTTGATAATAATAGTGCTTTGAACTATATTAAACTATTTTTTTAATAATTTTGGAAGTGCATTTATATGCGCGTCATTAAATAGATCCAGAAAGGTGTATAAAATGCTCTTAAATTTGTATTTTATACATTTAACGTGCAAAATAATTTTCTTTGATCATAGTAGTGTTTTATTTTTGTCCTAACTGTGTTAAATTAAATATTTTTTTCGAGTAAATACATTTTTCGATTAAATGTAAATCAATGAATTGTACCGCACGTAATAATCGTTTGAAACATAGCGCAACCGAAAAATACAGCGATCGGTTTGATGTCTTAATGAAATAATTATTTGCTTGCACTCAGTTTTATTTAATATTTGTAGGAATACCATTTGCATAAGAGAGGACATGGTCTCAACCCAACTGGAAAGCTGCATGATAAGGCTGATAATGGCAGAATCAAAATAAGAGGTTTGAAAAGACAACACAACTGATAAGTGAAAACAAGGACGAAGGTATTTTGTATTGTATATTTTATTCGTTTAAAACTCTTAACATCCGTTGACAATTTTTACTAAAAGTGTTTTATACATTATTATTTTTTAATACAGGTTTTAATAAGGCTTTTAATATATTTAAGTTTGTTTCATTTTTAAGGTAGGTAATCGATTTTAACTTTTTATCGAGTATTTGTAGAAACTACCGCCTCTGATCCACCGACGTATGAAGCAACTATTTATGGCTAGCACATAACATTGAGCGATGAAGTGAAGTTCGGACTAAATGGACTGAAGTCGCAAAACAACGGCACTATGAAATCAAAACTGAAGCCTTATATATCCTCACAAAATATCCACGCACTGGTAAGTTGAAGAATTATTCATCGCATTATTTCTATGGAATTAATAAAAAATAACTCTTTTATTGCAGGCTTCGGAAGCTATGACTTCAAGGACCAATATTCCTACACCCTTGCTTTTAATGCTGGACTTAAGTTTGCCGATAGGCTTGTAAACCAATGTTTTTAGCATTTTTAACAATAAAGAAAGGTGATACCTATATAAAAATATATTGTACTGTACCATTTATTTTAAAAGGATTCGCCCCTTTAATTTAGTCGGATCGCTATTGCAACAAAGGTATTCGGTTATTGTTTCAGCCATACGGTCCTTTAATTGCAATAGTATATACTATTAATTACGATAGGGTACACCATTAAAATTTATAGGAGGCTGATTGAAGCAATGGTATTGTATTATTGTGTTAACAGTAGATTCCCATTGCTGTTACAGTAGATACCATTACTTTCAAGAGAATACGTAACTTTATATCTATAAGGGCCCCATTGAAACAATGGTATTGGGTTATTGTTTTAGCAGGATAGTACTATTATAGTAATAGTAAATACTATTAAATTAATAAGTTAAATACTATTGAAATAATAGTATGGTGTTATTGTTTTTATCATATTTTCTATTACTTTTCATGGTATTTACTTTTGATAATTAATTGTATTTTCCTATTAAAAACTATCGCAAACAATAGTACATACTATTATTAATTAATAAGACAAAATATTGAATCAAAGGGGTGACAACATTAATACACATGGAAAATCGTACCATTACTGTTATAGTTTTGAAATTATTATTTCAATTGGATGAACACCATTGACCAATTTTAATAGTATAAAACCTTTGATTCAATTATTTTTCTTATTGATATTATAGTATTTTTTTCTGAGTGTAGATATATATTGACAAGAGAAGCATGGACATTGTTGAAAGATTTCTAAAGCACTAATTTTCATGACCTCATTGATTCAGCACTAAGCCTGTCACAATGTTAGCTGTTTTAAGGTTATACCCCTTCAAACAAATTGATCGTTTAGTGGTCACCTCAGTTTTGAAAGTTATCTCTAGGTTCTTATACCTCCGACATAGAAGGGAACCACATATCGAAATGGCTTGAGATCTTACCGAATAGTAGCTACTGGCATATTCCGTATTAACTTGAACACGTTCGCTGTCAAAAAGTCTGTACCTACATCCGGGATATATTTTTTTGCCGGTAGGTGTCAGAGAGAGCATTCTGAAGATGCAAATATTGACGAAAGATATTTTATTAAAACAATAGAGATCTGGCGTGGTCCGCGACGTGTCAAGTGTAACCGCACGTCTAAACACCACGATCACTGAACTGGAGAAAGAAGCGAGCAATTGTTACAGCAGAACCGCTTACCGCGTCTACAAAGACCCCTTAGATATTGTC
The DNA here is from genome assembly GCA_936431705.1 of Cheilosia pagana. NCBI lineage: Eukaryota > Metazoa > Arthropoda > Insecta > Diptera > Syrphidae > Cheilosia > Cheilosia pagana. Next base: position 48,721,583 of record OW386170.1, on the reverse strand, counting down.
ATCGCTCTATAGTCAGCACCTGGTAAGAGACTTAAATGCGGTCGCAAGGAAATGGAGGAGATGGTCTTCAAAGACTGTAGCTCTAACTACCTCAATACTCTCAAGTGATCTGAGTTCTTCACACACGCGGTTTTTCTGCACGAAGTGACCCTGTGACAATTGATTTTCGGTCCGGGAGAGGGCCCAATGGGGACACATCTACGTGCTGGGTTCCAAGAACATCTGTTCAAAAAGTAGGCCTCGCTCTTTTTTTCCAATCTGAAGGTCCTCAAGACTCAACGCTTGGCTTGTATTAGCATCACTGGCGAATTGAATACTTCTCCCACCGCTGCTCTACAAACAATACTTAACCTTCTTCCTCTAGACATCGTCAGTAAGGAATACGCCGCAAATGCGGCAATCAGACTAAGGGAAGGGAGGCACTGGAGAGAACAATCAACTGGGCGGTGATGCCAGCATCCTCCGAACGACTAGTCCCTTACCTTTCACTACTGATTACCTGCCTATGAAAATAGACTTCGAAAAAGGCTTCCCAATTGAAATACCGGATATAACCCAATAGGACTCACTGAATGTCCTACACGAAGGAGCACTGTCAATATTCACGGACGGTTTCAAAACATTAGAGGGAGTCGGAACTGGGGTCTTCTCAGAAGAACTAAGCCTGGGCCTCTCCTTCTCCCTATCAAAGCACTGTAGTGTCTTTCAAGCCGAAATCATACCCATCCGTCAAGCCACAGCGTGGCTGTCGATTAATACAGTATCAAGTATAGGGATATAGTTATATACATAGACAGCCAGGCTGCCATTAGATCCGTAGTATCCAGCGTAATAAAATCTAAGGCGGTGGAAGATTGCCGCGTATCTCTCAACGAGGTAGCCAAACAGAACAACTTCACCCTTTGCTGGGTTCCGGGACACAGTGATATCCCGGGGAACTGTGCAGCTGACGAATTGGCGAGAAAAGGCTTTTTCGGCGTTGATAGTATCAGTCTGCACAACGTGCATGCTCCGCTGTCCTACGCTGAACAACTCATTCACGCGGACGCAACAGGTAAAGCAAGTCATAGATGGAAACATCTAGGATACTGCGACGTTGCTAGGCTTACTTGGCCAACCCTGGACACTAAAAGAACCAAGGCGCTTCTGCGACTCAAAAGATCTAGTATCTCGCTAGTCGCTAATGTCATAACCGGGCATTGTATTCTGGGCAGACACGCGTGTAGACTCGGACTGCCTTATAATGACTTTTGCAGAAGTTGCATGGATGAGGAGGAAAATGAGTCTGTCACCCACCTCCTCTGCAGCTGCCCCGCCCTATTTAGTTTAAGGAGGGTTTACTTAGGTAACTAATAAACTAATATTCTTAGCTTTATCAAGGGAAGCAAATGGTTTACATGAGTAACCGGTTAAGGAACCCCCCACACCAGTGGTACGCACAATGGGCCGACTTACGGCCTAAGAGCCATTTAAACATAACATAACATAACATAGGCCTCGCTCTTCACTGTTCCAAAGCATGTTGACTAACTTTAAAATCTTGCCTGTCGAATGAGTCCACTCTAGCCCTTCTGAGAATTCGCGATCCACAGCCTAAATAGCGTGCATTTAAAAAGTATAAGTTTCCGCGTCCTGTATATCGAGGTAAAAGTTGCCCCAGTACGTCCAGCAACTTCCAATAGGATGAGATCATTGACTCAATGATCCCTTTACGAGCGGAGTAAACAGCATCAACTGACCTACTCCACCCATTTCTAGAATGACGTTGTGACACAGAGAGTTTTCTGACAAATGGGAGAATGGAAATGGTTGTCAAGTTCTCTAAATAAGAATAAGTCTTCTGGGTTGCACTTGCGAAGGTCAAAAAATATATTTGATGCAGGTTTTCACTCTCATCCCTCTTCCGTGGATCACACTACCAAGAAATTGCGGACCATTAAAGAGCCTCTGCGCCGAATTCCGATTATAATTTGAAAAAGGCACTCAAAAGTTTACTCGACTTGCCTCATGTAGAAAAACCAAATCCGATAGATCTGTCAGACGAGAAAGGTGATACTTCCATTAAAGTCCCTACCCCAGGATGCATTGAAACGCATCGACAGAGAAAAACCTGGGACCTGTGGTAACAGCTTTCTACCATGTTACCAAAGAGTAGTTGAATTGAAGCCCAATTTACCCACAAAAGCAAGCAGCAAACAATTATCACGGACGTAGAAAGAGTCCCATTTGACTGATGCCACCCAGATTAGGACCAATTGCGTACATCCAGTGTTGCATACTTAACTAATAAAATCCCTATACATCCCTGCCATCATCACAAACTGTTCCAAACACTTCACATCATACCTCAAATGCTGCCTGATCCTCTTAAGTACGCTCTAGGACAATCTGCGGAGAAAGTTTCAACTGAAATTAAACCCCGCACGAGCATATACACTCGTCTAATACCGACGACATTTTCCCAAGGCGCCGCAATTCATAGTACATCAGCACCGCCAATAACACTCCATATGTTGCCACCATACATACCAACACCAACCATCAACAAGGACTACACGAACAAGAAAGGCTGTGCCTGCTCCAAAAGGATGACGACGACGACACACATTTAATCAGTCATTCAGATTTTCATTATGGGACTCAATTTCAATTCGTCTCCTCGAAAACAACTTCATTAAAACGGATGCCATATCCTGGCAGATTGTGCTCGCTGTCTGTAACCTAATCAAATCAAAATCCCCGTAACCAACCACACTGAAAGTTAAACGGATCCCATCAAACAGCATATGCCGCGGATGGTTCTTACTCCAGAGGGATGTGGATGGCGTTGGGTTGGTATAGGGGATGGATGACACATCGCTTTAGCGTGGCTTACGTCGATTTACACGCGGACCGTTGCTAGTCTATATTTGGCTGTTGTTTGCGGTGCAAGTTCCATAATTGCACATCACGCAAGCGGCCAGTTTAATTATACAGGCGGTCATTGTTGTGATTGCGAGTCGATGTTGTTTTTTTTGCCACACACACACATAGCGATGGTGCATCCCTCTCTCGCGATGAAAATGAAAATCTATCACACAAGTTTGCGTGAATTTGTGAAGGTTTAGAGCTTCATTGTGGCCTGCACGATGCTGATGCATCAAATGCGGGCCGGTACCGCCCCAAATAATTACCCTAATAATGGCCAATGTGTGTGTGTATACCTATGCGCAGCAGGTGAGTTTTAGCTTCGTTTCATGGCACGTCGTAAACACGTAAGCGTCCTCGCATGCAACTCTCTTGGTTTGTATTCGCCGGTCCGGTTGGCTTTATCGCGATTCATGCCCATGTTGGTGCAATGTCGCCTGCTCATGACAGCGCTCTTGATAATACGGTGCGGTTATTAGGAGGGCGGTTCTCGAGTTTCCCCCAAACCGCTTTCAATTTGAATGAATGCAACACTGCGTATGGGACGGTGGACGGAAAAGGGTTGCCCCCGTTACCCCGGGTTACTGACTGGCATGGTGGTATGCGATGAGTACCTCTGGAGGCCGATGGCTGTACGTGTTTACTTTTCTCGGAGGTCAGCCAAGCGTGGGCTATTAGCGTGTGCAATCGAGCACAGGCGCCTATTTGGGAAACGAATAATGGCCGATGGTTCGGAGAAGGCGCCCTTTCTTGTTTCCACTGCGGACCTATACTGACAGCGAGGGGAAGACAGTAGTGCGGTTGCATTTAATTGATGACGACGATGAGGCTCGTTGAGAACTGACTGGTGCAGTGGTGCAGTTGAATGGAGGGGGTGGCGTTATGTATTTTCAATTACCCGCGAAAAAAACCTGTAGTGGACTTTTGTTTGCATGGCATCAGTTACATAAAGACGGCAATTATTGAGGTGGGTTGCAGTAGTGATATGCCGCTGACGATATGAGTAGGAAACAAATATTTTCTATGAGGATTCGGTGAGATGGAAGTTGCCGATTGAAGGACAGATACCTTCCGCAATAGGAACTAAAAAGAGGGCGACCTAGAACTCCCACACCTTCGGCTGAGCTGGATTCTAGCTCGTTGAAAATTTCCCAATTCAAAGCTATTCCAATTGCGATTCTCTCTCACGCCACCCCTTTCCAATTAGGTACCCAGAAACGCACAGCACACTGTGACTGTATGTACACCGCCATCGTTTAGTAACATCGCACTAACCTCTCACGTTGAACTCGGGTTATCGGGGATCTTTCTCTCATTGGCTGTGCCACTTCAAATGGACAACTTCCATGCACAAGAGGATGTATACCTATATCGAACAACAGCAACCTGGAGGCGCTCACTCTGGTCCAAATTGGAGTTTCATTCAAATTGGGAGAGGATCAGCCTCTTCCTTCGCGTGCACATTTTCTTCGCACTTGGACTGTCTCTCTACATCTACCGACACACACAGCCAGGGCTGGGCATATCAGAGTCCTGCAGACCATAATTGCCGGCAGCCATAATCCACCGCAACCAGCATCGGCATTGGCATCCGCGCGATGGAACAATAGTCAATAAAACACTCGGGAAATCATGCTTATCGCATTGATTTATGGATTTTTAATGCGTTCCTTATCGCAGGCGGTCAATCGACGGCGGCGATAGCCTGCGAAAAGTTTCGCCAGAGCTGCAGCGGCCAGCGTGAAAATCCGCACAAAAATATTGTGAGTTTTCTCTTGCTTGGCCGGCGCGGCGCGGTGCGGCGATTAGCGATTGTGATTGCGTTGCAGCAAACATACAAACACATACATATACACTTCGAGGGCTGAGTGTAGTCTGGAGTAGTTTGTGCCCCTTCTTTATTAATAATTCACATTAGCAGGGTCCTCGAGGTGATGCACAATAAAAGGGGGATGCACTGCGTCGGATGAATTTATGTGTATCTGGGAGTAGGTATCTGCATCTCGAGCACGTGGTATTTCCGGGAGTGTTTTCTGTTTATGTTTCGAAAACCATTACGCGTTTTGAAATGTAGGTAGAAGGAGCACTCTCATCCCGGATACGACCCCTTATCGCAGGTTCAGCTATAACTGAAACATGTTTCACTGTTTATCTGCGAAGCAGAAGCACCTAGCAGACGCCACCATCTATGCCATCCACTTGTGGGGTGCTCTTGAAGAATTTTTTTCCATAAAACTCGTTAAAAATCCATAATCTCGGGGCCTGAAGAGGCCTACTCTCCGTCTCGATTCGGGAGGAACAATTAATTTCTTTCGAAAGCTAATGGCTCGCGAGTCAAGTGCGTTTGTTGCGCACCCTCTTCTCGCAGTGATCTGGCATGGCATTCTCATTTGCCTCCAGTCGGCGTCGCGGTCGCGCCATTTCGAATGACGAAAGGCGGCGCGGGCTATTTGCCGGATCCTCTCTGAACGCGGATATATTTATGAGTTTTTAATGAAATTAATAATTTTCCACCGATAAGCGGTCGGATGATCGAATGAAATTCCTCGACAGGAATACCAGATGCCAGAGCACTGACGGGGATAATGGGTTGTGGGCAAAAATCTCTTTGATCTGATGCCGAGCATGTGGATGGGGGTGGCGGTGATTCGGTTGGCGATGCCATAAGCAGCCTCGTGTGGAATTGAGTTTTTAATTTGTCGATAAGCTTGGTAATTTAATTTCGCCCCCGATGAGGTTGATGCAAGTTTGTTTGTTCTCGCGGCCAATAGATTGACGTACGCTGTACTCGTATTTGGGTTGGTTTTGATTGCATTTTTGCGTCTTTCATCGAGGGCGATTTGATGAAACGAAGCCACCAGGATGTGAGTACAATCTTTGGAATGATTGCGAATGAGATGATAGGAGGAAAATTGGCGTCGTCTTTACGAAGGACGTCTGAGGGAAGTTGTTCTAGTTCCCATAGAGATAGATATGGTTTGATAGTAAATACCATTACAGAAGCTAGTGTGGTGATCGTCTTTAGAAAGCGTATTATTTCTCTAATATATTTTTTTGTGGTCGTCCTTGGACCACTGGATAAATTTGAGTTTGCCGGCGTCTTATACTTTATTTTGAGACAGCTTAGGTCAACTCGTTACCAAGAGGACCGAGCTCGGTGTCAAATATAGATACGGAAGATCACATCTTATTTTGAAAGTATCGGTGAGTTTTCGTATTCTGTCGAAGATCAATTAAACATTTGCCCTAATAAAATATGTAGGTCTGAAGTGGAATGAAGCCAGAAAATATTAAGCGTCATTTTAAGTAATTTATTTTGCGAAATTTGCTATTTTTTTATGTGACATTGAACACAACTACCCCAGACTTGCCAACCATACAGAAAAATTGATTGGAAGACAACTTTATATATAACGATTTTGTTTTCCTTCGATTAAAGTCACTTTCTGTTCCCTGAAAAGTTGAAAAGTTTGTTTAATATCTCTGTAAGCATTCGCAGAACCGAGATGTTCGCATTTTGTGTATTTTTAGCGCGTATTTTGGCGAATCGCAGTTAATTCTTTCACTGGCATTAGCTGCGTTCCTCTGCCTGCTACATTTCTAGCACTTAATATCCCAGATGAAGGAATGCTCACGCTTCTAATCCTAGCGCCAGCGGCAAATTTTGCAAGCGTTTGAACGATTTTCCTTAGATTGGTCATTGGTCGTTTTTTCTGTCACTTTCTCAATCTAGCGCAAAACTACCCGCTGCATTGAGAAATTTCCGTTAAAGGGATATTTCACTAAAAGTGCTAGACGTAGTGAAATGTAAATTTTTTTATATGAAGTTTGACATGCCGCGAGTCATCTAGCGGGCAGTGGAACGCGGCCGTTCATAGCAAAGGCAACCATTTTACACGAAACATGTATCGCTGGTGATTCTTTGATGAACGAGCTGGCAAACAAGTTTTGAATCGCCTGTTCTTATCCTATCTTTGAACTTTTCTTTAGTTTTACTGTTGTGTAGAACTCAAAATTGCTTGGCGGTGGAAGGAAAAAATATGTTTTCAATAGAGGTTCACTTTATATACACTTGAAGTGATATCGCGATCTAATTTTTTGCTGCTCTTTTTCAAAATTGTTCCCAATCGATTTCAAACTTACAGAAATCCCAAAATTTACCAAAAAACTGAAACTATCACAGGTGACAAGTCTTCTTATATTTGCTTAGCTTCTATGATATTTTGAAGGCATTTTGGAACGGATTTGAAGAGTTATTTTTATCAGCTTTTCGCTGATAGTTCGCTTCGATGGTTACCGAATTTAAGACCGGTCTCATCGCTGTTTCTACCACGTACTTGATTTTTATTCTTAAAGGCCCACTAATTTTTTTTAAGGCCCGAAAACCCATTTTGATTTAAATCTGAGAATAATCACATTTTAATTCTTTTACTTAACATTATTTCACAATATCCATTACCTACATTTAATAATTTGACCCAAACATTCACTCAAATTTTAACAAATTACTAACAATAACCTGATAAGAAAAATGTTATAAACTTAAAAAAGAACGCATACAAATTGGACTTGTGGTTCTCGAGATATAAGCGGTCAAACGAACATATACAGTCAGCTAGGCGATGAGCTTTAAAAAACCTATATGGATGCACAAATATATATTGATAGAGCAAGAAAATATTTACTAAAACGTGATAAGGGAACAGATCTATAAACTAAAAACTAAAAGCTATGCCTTGGTTGAGTGGTTCTTGAGTTTAAGACCGACGAACAAAAGAACCAGTGAAATGAAGACGTTGGGTCGTATGTAAGTATATGACTTGTGTTTGAATCGTTAAAGCTCATCCTTTATTGAACAAAATTTTCATAACAAGAAAGAACGCATCAAACAATGGAAAAGGGATTGCAATTTATTTTCCATTTAGGAGAATACTGTGTCCATTTTAATCGGGCAATTTTACTCACTAAATAAAAATAAATTCCAAGGCTTGTTCACGTAAAACTTGGTTCCCCAAATTTTGTGGTCCAGTAATCTTGTGGTGAGTCCAACTGTCATATCAAATAACAACACAAATCGTTCGAGTTAAAGGCCGTTTAACTTTCTTAATGAGTCCAGGAAAGTTATGAACCTTATCACTAAATTGTTTGTAGGTCACTCTAAATAATTTTGCATGAAAAACTTCGGCATTGCAAGTTCGTAAAATGTTGTCTGGGCTATATACCGCTCTATAACTTTAAACGGGAACATATGAAGCTGGCAAAAAATTTTCCATGCAAGGCAAGGCATTTTCAGCCGAAGAGGCCGTATTTGGTGATCCGAAACTGGCATTTGTCTATTTAAACCTACACGCCCTGCAACATCAACAATTTCATGCTACGTCAAACGAATAGGGTAACCATCTCCCATTGGCCGTGTTGTATTTTATAATAACAGTATTCCACCCCCGCGTTATCGCCACTTTGGCAGCGCAGTATAAACAGACTTATCTTCTACTTTTGAATTTTGTTTATAAAATGACAATAATCTGCCGCCGAACGTAAAACTTAGACTCCGCATATACTCGTGTACGCACGCCTATATTATAACGAACAAGGAAGTTGTAAAAAAACAGTCGTAAAACATGACACCCACCCTCGATCGGCCATATAGGGGTTCATCATCTGCAGTGCGGGGAAGCTGCAGAAAAAAAAAGTATTAAACAAAGAAGATCCTTGTTATTAAAGGATTTGCGGACCCCATCGCTAAAGTAGCAGTTTGTCAATTTTTTTATGGATCAACCAGATTGTCTATCGTTTGAGATACTTTTCTTTCTGTTTTTTTTTACAACCACAGGTGATGCTGGCTTATGGCGAATGGCGAATCTATCTCTCTTACGCGCGGGCGGGCTGTAAGACATTTTCATTGTTGTGTCCTCGTCGTCGTCAGATTTGCAGCCATTTTGCGGTCGAAGTCCTCACGTTCCTTTCAATTATCTTTTGCGGTGTTGTGTTGGTTTTTCTTTTCTGGAAGATAAATTTTTTACGACACTAAACAAATCCTCTCCGGCGCGGCGCACGGGAGGATGCGGCATGCGGATAGCAATACCAATACGGTGTGTATACATATATACTGTATTCATTTTGCATTATTTTGTAATCCCCATCTATTTAAGCATAATTGAGGGTTGCTTTGCTATACGAAGGGAGAAAACGCCATCAAATTCCCGCACTAATTTTGTGGGTGGGAGTTTGTGGTGGACATGTCCATGTCCTTGGGTGATATGGGTGTGCGGGGTGGAGTGAAGTGAGATAAAAATTGAGCCAAAGTAAACAAAAAAGGATTTTCTTTATTAGAGTTTAATTAAATATTTTTCTAGAAGACAGGACAGGACAGTCTTGAAGGATAATAAAAACGCGGATAGATGGAAACGAAAAAAAAAGATGTGTAAGAGAAATGAATGAATGAAACTTCGTTGGACTCAGGTGTGCATCGTGCGGTTGATCCTTTTATGGCTACGAAGATGGATGGAAGGGTAGTCGGTCAATCTATGAAAACGAGCACACGTTTCAGGGTATTTTTTTTTCTGCTTTGTTGCTCCGTTGGTGGTTTGTCCTTTGAAGATGTTATTGCTTAATCTAGGAGTGAAACTAATTCCTCTGGATGGGAGATGAGTGAGTGAATGTGCTGCACATAAATAGGCTTCCGGTTGATTGGGGGGTATTTTTTTTTGCTTTAATAGCTCTTCTAGAAAATGGATTAGGCTTTCAATTTAGAACGTCTCAGCTGAAGGAGGGCAAATTAATTTATTGTCTTGTAATCAGTTACGGAGATTGCGATGAGTTGAACCCTTCTGGTTGGGGAAGCGATGTGATGAAAGGGTTTTTCGTGGGATTGACTTTAATTATTTAGCGAGTTGGGGAGTGATTTTCATTCTATGAAAAGGAAAAAGTACGTCACGAAGTTTGGTTGAATCTCTCTTAAGCATTTTTTAGGGAACGTCGATTTGGCCGATGCATTTTGTCTCTTCTCTCTATCGGGCGTTCTTGGATTTTTTTTGCAGCCAATGCCACAGAATTAAATAGTTATCCACCACACCAAGCATTATGTAAATCCTCCCGTACAAAGTCCAATCGGGAGATTTTGGCGTATAGTGTTTTCCGGGGTTTGAACCTAAGATCCCGCTGTCTAGTAGCCCAGTACACCAACCTCTGGACCGCTGCAGAGATATGGAGTAGTGCGAACATCAGCTTTTATTTAAACAAGGTTATAAAAAAAGAATTTTGTTGGTCCTAATTTAGGGGTTCCATCAAAAATTCCAAACCCAAGCTAATTTCATACTATTGAACTAGGAGAACTACCTATCTGTACTTTTCCAACTGCGGCACGTTATCCTTGGAACCTTGAAAAAATTAAAAGATTTACCATTTTCACCAATATGTCCCTTATTTGTATCAGGAACTCTTGCACTCATGTTTAGCTGTTAAAAACTGTAAAAAAAATATTTCAATTTCGGTTTGTGAAATAATAAAATATTTTTAATGATTTTTTTGCATTTTGAAGTACCTACCCAAAATAATTGTTTACTTTAAGGAAACACCTTGCAAAAAGGAGATAAGTAGCTAAATATATTTTTTTAGACTCTTACATCTTCCTTAAGGTTTATACTTCTCTAACATTTTAATAGGTTAAACGTTTTATTTTTATTTAATGAATTTCATAGCAAAAACTTAAAATTAAGTAAAAAAAATTAAATTTTTATCAAGAAAATAATAAAATTACATTTTTAAGCATTGCATGAAATCATAAGATACTATCTGTTGTCTAAGACAAGAGACGAATTTATCTATCAATACTAAATTAAGTTTAAAACAATAAATAAAATAAAATAAAATATAAATCAAATTTGAATGAAAAATTAGAAATTAAAAATTAACAATTAAATATAAAAACGATTTATGATTAATACAATTATGTTATAGCAGTAAAGGTGTCTTAAAGGAAGAATTCCTTCATTTTCGACTACATGTTTTGTCAAAAACTATAGAAATTAAAAGTTTTTGATTAACACATATTTATAAAACGACAGAAAAAATGTAACCTTCTGTAGAAAACCTTCACAAAAAGTTTTAGAACATTTTATAAGAATTTTTAATGATAAATTAATAAATATAAAAATAAATAAATGTGTTGTAAGTGGCAGTTTTAAAAATATGAAGTGCATTCATAAGTGGGAATGGGAACTTTAAAACGCGTGCTCAATAAAAAACTAATATTTTGTGCACCGGGTATGCCACAAATATTTTTGAACACGTTATTTTTTCCTTGTTTCCGTTGCAACTTTAGTTGAGCTGTATTTAAGAAGTAAAATCTATTTCCATTAAACTAAGCAGAATGGGAACGCATCGTATGGCTAAAAAAAATTGGAATACCTGAGTAGACTCGCCACAACAAATCCCGATTTGAATAGTTGAATAGTTGGCCGATTTATTTAAAACTCCATTGAATTTATTTTTGCGTGATTTTAGTTGATCTTTAAACTTACTCTACGCAAAACTCATGCATTTACCCCACGTTGTCATAAGGGGCAAATTAAATTTGCCTCTATTAACTCAAGCTAAATACTTAAAAAGAACTACCCAACATTTCCCAGAATACCAACAGTAAAATTTTCTTCCCTGGTTTTTCCTAGTAGGTATATTGACAAAAGAATTTTTCAGCCAAATAGGTAGGTAAGCATCATTTAAAAAATGTCTGCAAAAATTACTTTTCAAGGGAATTTCCTATGACCAACTCAGTCTCTAATGAACTCAAACACCGCCGACTCATCGGCAACCATCTGCACTTCCGTCGGTTAGTCTTTTATTTTGTTTATCGAAAATATTCTCTGCGACTGCAGCGAGAACCATTTCTAACCACATCACAGCCTGTAGCGCAAGCCACATCCCCCACATGCCACATCAACTACAGTGGCGGCACCGTTCGGCGTGAAACAGTGTTTACTGGATTGCGGCACACATCAAGTTTCTACAATTCAGTGCGCGTCCCCCATCAATCAATTATTAGCAACATCACGCAGCAAGCTTTGACTTTACGACAACGACACGTTTGCGACCACTTCAAACGAGCGAACGCGCCCGATTAAAATGCTCCACAATAAAACATCCTTTAAACACGAAATGCGCGTGAAACATCAAAGCGGGCCGCCCGAAAAACACCTCATTCATGCGCCTCATGCGCCACGCCAGACCCCATCAATGAATTTTCATCATCCATAATCATCGTGGTAGATCACTATGATCACCGCGTCGTCCTCGGTCGTCCTCGCGGTCGTCATCATCATCAGTGCGATGCGGTGTATGGTGGGAGAGAGCTTCGCTCACGCATCCAGGTCATTTTCAAGAGGAGCAAGGAAAACACTTGCTTAATTTGATTTCATTACCGCGCCTCCCATGTTTATACCAGCCATGCGATGATACAGCGCACTAAGGATCTGCTCCGATAGGCGGAGCTGTGTTGATCATTTGCACACTTTGCTTGCCGAAGAAGATTCAAAATAGAAACGAAAAATGCACATCGCATCTAGATTGGACCAACGACTGCGTGTGTTTGTGAGAAAATCGCGCGCATTCCTTTGTTGGCCACTCTGGAGGAGGCAGCCCAAAAGGAGCTGATGCAGCTAACCCGCCTTTTCGCAGCGCTGAAATCTCTTTGTCGGCATCGGAAAGTGATCGAACTGAATGATGATGATGATGATCTGGCACGCCCCCTCATGTATCTGCGTTTAATGCAGTGCAGAAGGTGTTGTTGGGGAGAATCTGCGCAGATGGATCATTGGACGGCACTTCCACTCCAGTCTCCTATTGACTTTTCAGACCAAGTTCGAGGGGAGTCGACGGTACGTGGATGCGCTGTGCGATTTTGTTGCCGGTTTTGGAAACGCTTCTGAGTGCGCATGCAGTTGGATGTCAAGCAAATCAAGGTAAGCGGTCTCTCTTTGTCTTTGAGTGCGCCGAATTATATCGAGGTGCTACCTTCTTCCCGGTCGCAAAGTATCTCATCAGTCATAATTATTTAGGAGTTAACATTTCCCCGTCAATCGGCGGTTTCCCACCTCTCCCTTGCCATTACACAAATCATCACAACCATATAGGAATAGGTACATACGACGACCATGACAACTTACCCTCATCAGCGCGATAAATTAAAAACCCTCTGCTGCCATTGTTTCCCGAATTCGTATATGCAAATTAGGCCAACAGGCCTCACTATTTACTTAGGCACAGACAACAATAGGAAAGCCAATTTAAATAACTTTTCAAAAATTGTCTGCAAAATTAAAGAAGAGCTGCGTCAGTTTGATAAATGCACATTAAATCCCTGCGACGATTGGAGGGAGGAGTCGACTTTCAATTCAAATTGTAACTTCAACAGCTCTCTGTGTCGTCCAACGAGCGGCGCGGCACCTCCAGGCAACATCCGTCGTCGGCGTCGTCTGCTGCTGTAGGTATGTATGATGAAAACGATTGCGACACATCACCATCACCAGACCGTAAACTAATTTGCCTATGCAAATATACCAAAGTCGTATACAGCAAATGCGAGCTTCCACCGACAGATGTCGACAGAGAGCACAAGCCGTGCAGCATACATGCGGTGAGGGAAAACCGAAATCAGAAGAAAATAGGAAACGAGTCCTCTGAGGAATGCCAGGCTACGCTGTATGCAAATTGCAAATAGCAACGGTAAAAAGGAGTTTGGGACGACTGCTGGTTGAATCGGTGCGGCACAAATTAAAGGCTTCTGCGGTAGCGGTCTTGAGTCTTTTTCAGTCCACCACACCGCCGCGTTCATTGTCCGGAGCAATCGATCCCACGAGAGAAATATTAGCAACAAGATGCTCAAAGACGCCGATGGAGATGGAGAATCGAATAATAAGGAGAACCGCACCAGTCTCCTGGGAGACGGCATCGATATGGCGAAGCAATTGCAATAAAATCAAACGAAATAGGAGTCGGCTACCGTTCGGCTGTTTGTTTTGGCCGGCAATCACACCCCTGAGGCAGCAGCACACATGGAATTCAATTAATAACCTTAAGTAAAGAGGCAGGCACCCGAGCACCCTTCTGGAAGGATATCTGTTTGGTAAACAATCCTTTTACATAGTTTATTGTGAAAAAGGACGAAGAGGCGTTCACTATGGGAAAACAGCCAGAAGACGCTCACAATGGGAGACTCTTTCTCGTTTTGAAAAACGGCAATGTTTGCCGAAGCATTATGTGTAGTGACACCTCTCCAGGGGGTCCTGCTTTGACAGGGATATGCCAAAATATACAGGCCAGACAATGTGGCACACTGTACACACTGCACACACCACAAGCGGAGACTCTTTTTCGACGTTTTAGGTGTGAAAAGCGGTGACAATTCCGTGTGGGCGCTGTCAATGCGAAGGTGTACGCCTTCGAGGAAACGCTTTCATTAATTTTCTTAACGGGCGTCCTTTGCTGAATGAGGACCTCAGAGAGTCGATTAATATTAAGCAAACAACAGGATTATTTATTGGAATTTTTCGGACGTCGTTTCGGACATCGCTTTGGACATCTTTTTGGATATCTTTTTGGACATCGTTTTGGACAGTGTAAAGGTGGTTTATTGGTGCGCATCGGCAGCGACGAGGAGTCGAGGATATGTTTGAATTTTGGGACGATGCGGTGTCCTGGGGTTTTTAATTAATGATCGGTCAGTATGTTTGGTTTGCCAATAGTGTTTGTGTCTGCCGTTTGTGGGCTGTTTTGAGGTTTTTGACGCGTGGACAAAATTGTTTTGGTTGCGGTTGTCATAACTTTTGTCGAACGAGACTCTGTGGAGGCGAGTCGTCCTTTTACCATTGTCACGGGTCTTACTGTTGTTGAAAATTGATTACCATTTAGGTGGGCACCTATACCTGATTAAAGTTTGGGCTAAGAGGGACAATACTTTTTCATAAGAGTTGTCAACCTTTTGTTCAGAAAATTGTGCACACACAAATATATTTGTCGTTATTGGATTTTCGATGAAATTGGGCTACCTTACACTAAAGCACCTAAATTGTAGGAAGACATACTTCCGCAGATCCCTTTGTCACAACAAAATTTCATTTATGAATAAAAGCTATAGGTACCCTGATCGATAGCAAGTCGAAGTTCGAAGCGTTCCAGTTGCGACTTGAAGACCTTGTCTTCTTCAACAGAGAAGGAGTTAAAAGTATTTTCTGAAATAGTAAATATTAAAGACGGCGTACAAAAGAAAGCCATTCAAAATTCAAAATTTATTTGGTTTTTGACACGATAAGTCTGATATTGACAATAGCAAGGGATTCAAAGAAAATTTGCATTGACAATAAGTTCGAGCGTTATTTTCCAACACAACCTCACTCAGAAAAAAATATATTGAGACCACAAAGTGAAAGGTGAAGTGAACCAAACGGTTTAAACTTTTCTTTTACCTTTTAAAAACAACTCTATCAATGAAGAGGCTCTGTCAGTTCATTGCCGACTCAAGTAAGACTTAAATCTAAAACTCAAAACTAGTACATACGACTAGGACTTAACGCTAAACGAGTGTGATGCAAATAACCAGAGTTAAAGTTAAAGACTGCTCGGTTGAATTCGAAAACAGTATACCAAACGTTTACGATAGCCTTTTGCAGCATGTTGCTTCGTTAGAGCTATAAGAGGTATGGGAAGAAGAGGCCCAGACAGCTTTTAAAAGACGAGGATTTAAATTTTACAGAAAGAACCCCTGTAACCGACGCAGCCTAAGAGGAGTCGTGGAAACAAGAGAATGTCTGTAACGTTACTGTGTTTCTCAAGAGTATTCAGCTTAATGAGTTTGAAGGGTCAAAAATAAATAAAGACCAAGTCTAATGAAATGTAGAAGTATTTTAGACATATGAACAGCGCTTGGCTTTTGGGCTAGCGTGTTCTAAGAACCGAAGAACAAAAAAGATATCTGGTCACATATAAAAATTCCTTTCACCATCTTCAACGAAGTCAAGTCATGGATTAGCCTAATGATATGTCATAAATATGCGAACAGAAAGTAAGATCCTCTTCCTTTTCGCTTTATAGATATGCCAAGTGTGCTTATTGGCTTGACGAACCCGGCATCGTGTAAGTTAAGAGAAAGGGCCGATTGTTTAATGATCATTGGAATATTTAGCTTGCGTTTGAAACGATAGGAATCTATATATTAAAAGCCGACACAATTTCTTTCGGTACATATTCACCCTAATTAATAAGGACCAATTCCAGTTTTTTTTTTACCAATTTTAAGCGATCCACTCTTAGATGTGTCGAAAAGAATAATAATTTCAAAAAAAGTATTTGCAAAGTAGGTAAAATAATGTTTTTGAATTAACTTGGTTACAACAACAACAAACGATTTTCGACCACTGGGCGAGCCTAGTTTTGTATAATTGCGAAAGGCGAAGTAAAATGAGTCGAGCTATAGGTAAAAGTAAATAATACTACTCGCGCCACTTTTTAAGGGTAATAACTATGACAACCTTAACGCGTGCAAAAAAATATTAAAAGCTTTGTGCACAACTGGGTCGCATGTAACTTTTTCCATTTTACTATTAATGGCCATATATTTAAAGTACCCGCTGGTGTTAAGACCTTATTTGAGAAGTGTGTTGCAGGTCCGCAAAGCCTAGACTGTAGTCCTTCGGATCTGATGAAAAAAAAATTCAAAAACCATTTCCCGAAAGAAGTTTGTGGTCTTTTAGGGAATTTTACTTTTTTCACATAATCGAGTTAAGAAAAAATCTCCGAAGGACATTCCAGTGCTATAACGCGGGGATGCTTTTGCTACTTTGTGTACTATATATTACTGACCGGTGACCGGTGAATACCCCGCATACAGTTCGTGAGTGAAGCCATTTTTTGTTTTAATCTACATTTCAAAAATGCATTGATTTGATCAGTTACTTCTGGTGACAGAGGGTAATGTTTGTCTAAAGTCGCAATAAAAAAGAAATATAACTCTACCCAAAAGCCTGCTACCATTTCGTATTATAGTATTTAGCTGACACGGTTGATATAAATTAATATTTTTAAAATTTTTAAGTTAATTTTTTTAAGGCAAGTAAAGTTTCTGTTTTAAAAAAATTCTAACATGCAGTTTTGTTTCTGTCTCAACTCTCCGTCATAAAATGAAACAAAAGAAGGTTCAAATAAATGCCAATAAGTTGTGCGCTAGGTGTGTTTGATTTGAAAATTAAGTGCAAATTGACTCACAGAGCCGAAATACCTTTTAACTTTGCCTTTTTATTTCAAACTTTTTGCATTACCGAGTTCAAGGATATGTCACAACAGCAGGTAGTGCCTCTAGTTGTACCTAGTATTTTTTTAACATAAATGCGGACACTGGAAATGCAACAAAAAACAAAGAAAAAAAGTCTTTAACTTGTAGAGATAGAGAGTTGTTGCGTTAAATTTTACCGCAACAAGGTCTGCTCTCTAGTTCCTTTATTTTCTACCCATGGTCCCTCTTCTCTTGGGTTTGTGCTCGAGGTCCTGGGATGTGGACGTGCATCCGATGTCCCCGTCTGCCTTCGGAGCACCTCCTTGGAGCCGAATGGTTCAACCAGCTAGGTACACGAAAGTGACAAGGCGGTCACAGGCCATCAGAAGGGCGGTCTGAATGGCAGAGCATGGAAGTTCCTGCAGCCCTTCGGAAGATCCTTAAGTATTCAAAGATTTGCCCGCTTAAAGGCAAAATGAGTACAAATAGAACAGAACTTATTTTTGTTTCAATGATAATTGGTGAGCTATAGTCTAAGTTAAACTTAAGGCGTATAAGCCACGGAACTGAAAAAGCCTGGAGCCCAACTTTCCTAATTCTAATTTAAGTAAAGGTTCCTTTGTTTTTGCGGAGCTGATTGCTCTTTTAGGCCTGTTACGATTTGGTTCGCATATAAAGCAGACTTAATTGCAGCTAAAACTCTTAAAATAAAATACTATACCGCCAGCTGGACAAGAGAGCCTATATCACAGGTTGGGTGTAACCTCTGTTGAGAGGTTATTTATCACAATTATTTTTTATAACCATTCGAGGAGACATGTCTCTTGTCAAATAAACAAAACTCATGCAACAAAGTACAACTTCGCCCAACATTTCCCACTGACGCTGGACTTCATTTCCCTCCCCGAAAATAAACAAAACAATTGAAAGTCCTCACTATATACGTCAAACCCCTGCCATTACCTCCATCACATGGACGACTTCCAGTTGCGCCGTCACAAAGAGTCTACAACACAGCAAAAGGGGCGTTTCGCCAAGCGGTCCCCTTTCGCCAGTCCTCCGCAATAAAAAATTCATAAATTAAGTGGTAAAAACTGATATTCTCCGCAACAGCAGCAGCGCAGAATTAAAAGCCGCAACGAAACTATTAATTTCACTCAGCGCAGTAAAGTACAACAATTGGCCACGCTACACCGAGCAAATCTGCCATCAATTATACACTCGGAACCCGAAATCACTGGCGATAGTGCACCCTTACGAGTGCACATATACCCAGTACTGTTGAGTCGAGTGCCCTAACCTTTCTACATTCCGATTCCAAGAGCTGCAAGAAAATTGCACTTCACACTCCTTTCTCTTGGCCGCTTACAGAGATAGACGGAGAGTACTAGTTCAGAGCTCGGTTCAATTGTAATGTGATGTACCCGACCCGTTCGATTAGAAACACGATCCGAAGCGGCAAGGCGTACTGTATAGTCTCTTGGTATAGCTAATAACCGACGGAGGCGATTGAGGTTAGTAATAGTGGGTTTTCAATCGACGACGGCGTATACCGATCGGGAAAGGGGGACACAGAAGGAGTCGGCAGTGACGGCGATTCGCTACTTAATGGCAGTCACGAAGGCTATAATTGTCAGTAATTAGCAGGTTTAATTCCAGCCCGCAAATTGTGTTGTGCAAAGAAAAGATTTGCAATTCATTAGAAAGCAAATCGTGGAGAGTGTCGGCAGGGGGATGCGGTGCCTCTCTTCTACGAAAGTGATTGAAGACATAATTTATTCAACATCTTTCAAATGGGTGCTACGAGTAGTAGGAAGACGACGAGTCGCATAAAGCCACCCATGCATCGTTTTAAATGGTTTGTTGGAAGTTGGAAGTTGCATGATCCTCCGCATTTAAGGTTTGTTGGTTGAGTGAATTGTCAGTAATCGAAAGTCATTAGTAGTGGCAGGGCAACATGTTGACGGAAGTAACGAAGAAAAGCCTCACGCTTGGGAACGACTAGAATGAGATGAGAGACCTTCTTTTACACAAACAAAACGTTAGGTTAGGTTGGCAGGGTTAGAGGTCTATTATACAACATTTGGGTGCATGGCGATTGATTTAGCACCGGGGTATTGCTGGATCTCTTCGGAATAAAGATGACTACGAAGAAGAAGCAACAACAATGACATGTGAAGCATCAGAAGGTCGAAAACTGTTACGAGTTGTCATAAAACCTTTACAATTCAAAGTTTTGAGATGCATAAGGATTCAAAATGTTGGACCCAATGAAGGAACAACATTAAACCTTTCACAAGCAAGCTTTCAATATTGCCCAAAGCCCAAGTCACATAACTTTAGACGATTGCCTTCGATAGACCTACCTAACCTGCAACTCGGAGTCAAGGCAATAAGTTTGAGAACAGCTTCCATTGAAGCCCTAACAAACAAACAGAAATTCGATTATAGTCTCGGGTGATCGGCCCGCTGTTTGTCTACTCGTAAAACTTATATACCTCCTCTTTACAGCTCAAAGCAGCCTGAGACTTTACACTCACAAGTGTCCTAAGTTACCTCTGTCCGTAACTAATCAGCTTCTACTCCAAGTCAGTTTAGAGCCTCTTTTTATCTCTAAAATCGAACTCTTCCTCTGCTGCGTTGTCAATTCGGTTCAGTCTCGAAGACTCTACGGGTCGGAACATTTATTCCCATCCGCTCTTCATGTTAAAATCTTCTTAAACGATCGATGCTCAATTTTTTGACTAGTTAAATGTACAGCTCGTATAGCTTTTCGTTAAATCTTATTCAAAGACCTTCAATCGCAAACGGGACTGAACACTGTAAGAAGAATGTGGCGAGGTTTTCTCATCTGTCTTAGATAGGTCTAAGCTTCAGCGTCATAAGAAAAGAATGGTATGATAAAGGTCTCACAATGAATCGCCTTTGTTTTATAGGACAGAGCTCCAGCCTTTTCTAGAATTTTAAGCCCCAGGGAAACAGTGATTGAGAAGATTGAAAACTCCTATATCAGATAAGAAATATTTTCTCAAAAGGTCTCTAGCTCTGATGAAAATCTCTACATATAATAAAACTGTAGAATAGGTAATGCCTGACCGCGCATCACGCAGAAACTACTGGATGGATTTTGATGAAACTTGGCATAGTGATTGCTTATGGTCTGGGTCGGGCTTTAGGATACTTTTTAACCTGGAATATAACTCGGTTTTTACAAATTAGTCAAAAAACCCGGATATATGTAAGGAAAATTCTGTTTATACAGACCTTGCTCAGTAATGGCTTATCGGATTGAAAAATAAAAAACAGGTGAATTTAGTAAATTTTCTCCTGAATCTTTTAAGATATAAAACATCCTCTTGCGTTATCCTGAAGCTGAGCATTGTTCAAAACAAAACAACAAACAGTAGTCATGCAGCAGTGAGTATCGTTGCATTAGTGTGTGTATGTGTGATTATTATGTGCGCGCTCCAACGTGATCATATGTTTTGCACTTCAATGGGCAGTCGTCTCTTTTCAGCGCATACATTAAGGTTGAACACGTTTTCAGGTGCTGTTCATTGGGAAAATTTTGGAAATGGGCTGGGATGGGGTTCGTGTGTCAATGTCAAGTTGTTTCATTCGTGTTGCTTCTTTTCGCCGACATTTGAGGTTGATAAGAGGGAACAAATAACAAAACTTTGCTTAAATCTTTTTTGTGTAGACTTAAGTAGGAATTAAAATTATGTTTTTATTGTCTTTGTTTTTGCTTTATATTGCTTTTAGAGCGGTCCAAGGGAGGGAACATATTTATAAAAATACGGCGGGTGAGGCAAGACGAGCACGGGTCAGCTAGTATAGAATATGGCTAGATCAAGGGTGGAATGACTCCGCGATTAGTGTCCCGGACTTCTGAGCGGGTGGTCTGATGGTTAACCCCCAGAAGATCAAAATTTAACCAATACTGCGCAACCGATACTAAGAAACATCAGAGACTATCGTGAAAAAGCTTCTTTATTCAGCCCTCTGGATTCAAATAGGTTGTTAAAAGCTAGGAGTTTAAGGTCACTTAAATTCCCATCTCATGAGAAAAGAAAAAAATATACAAAAACAAATCACTTTTACACTTTAAAACTCCATTCGATTCCATTTAAACCCGTCAAGCGTCCGCGTCTCTGTTAATGCGCCTATCCAGAGTGGACAGAAATTCGAAACGCTGTCATCCTCTTAATTCGAAACCGCGCCAACGTCAATGACTCTCAAATTATCCGCAACTTAACAAATGTCACACCTTTTCAAATCCCTTGCTGTGAGAGCGCGCGGCTCAGACCACATGATCCTTACCGCCCCATATAGACGGTACGATACAACATAACAAGGTCCATAATTTATGACACCTCTCAGTTTACCTTTTCGCAGGCTCTCGCTCGTACCACCAAACAACAAACACCAAACATCAACTCTCGCATTCAACAACCCTCTTAAACGATCCGTGTCCACAACAACCGGGGATGAAAATGAAAACACGGCTGCTGTTGCATGTTGCGGCTGCGCTCAATGTTTGTTTATCAAAACAGAAATAGGGCTGGTCGGGGTCGGGGGCTCGGATGGTATAATTTATGACCATCTTCACAAATCATTCCCAATAGAAATCTCATATTGTCACTCCCATATATACCAACCAATATATAAATGAGGCCCAGATCCCTTTGGTTATGAGATGTATACTCGTGTTTGTGGTCGGCCCCTAAGGGAGTACTGTGCATCGGAGAGTGTTGATTCTCACAAATATACAAAATACAAGACACACTAAGCCCCCGACTGAAAGGTGATATATTCCAGAATTTGATGTAAATAGCTGGGTAATTATTTGATTGTATTGTTATCGCAGCATCAGTTTGTATGAATTGTTGGCTGGCAATGTGCAGGACAATGGAGTGGCATTGGCCGAGTTGAGTAATAATGCCACAGGGAAAGGTGTTAAATTGACAAAATACACATTCATTGTGTGGTGTGATGCTGAGATACATAATGGTCGTCGGAGGCTGATGGTGATGGCTGTTGGACACAATATCAGAGAATGCAAACCGTATATACGTCTCATGGGGAGTTCGAAATCAATGAGGCTTTGGGTTTTGTGCAATTGCTGACTATTAATGTTTACAGGGATGCAATATGTGTAGTCGGTTCCTTCGAGTGGCATCCACAAATATGCGAAGTACGCACATCTGCATACAGTTTTCATTGTTCGAGGGAAGCACTGTCAATCAAAAGAAAGTTTTGTTTGAATAAGTGGATGAAATACAACCTCTCACGACAAATGTGAAGTCTTGACTAGTGCAAAAATGGATAATGGAAGTTGGAGATTCTAAGGCCGTTGGTCTAACGTAACTGTGTGGAGCGCATGCAGGTTCTAGGACGATTACTGAAAAGTGCAAAAGCATTACGGGGGAACAAATTTACTACCTCTGGACCGTTCCTTCGATCGTTACTCTCTGATCTTGACTAGGTACAAGCTCCGATCGGTGAACCCATATTTTTAAATTTTTGACTTCAGTTAGGTTCGTCAACTTTTGCTTGAAAGTGGAACCACACCCAAACCAACCAATAAGGTAGGAGCATGCATCAAAAGAGGGGCAAGTCAAAATTTAGCTTTTTGTGGGAGATCAAAAAAACTCTTTGAAAAATGAACTATTACACGAATGCTTTAAAATTAAATGCTATTAAAAATTTTGCATACTTTCACATTTTTTTAATAAAGTTTTAAGTTTAATAAACAATATTAGAAGTTTCTGCGATTTTTTAAAGTTTGGATCTGCCCCTCTTTTGCACCAAAATGAAATAAATTTTGATTCCAGATTTTGATTTATGAATAATAAAACACATTAAAATTGGTAATTGTGTATAATTTGAATTTTAAATCAATACTATAATAGTTAAGCAATAAATAGAAGAAAATAACAAATTTAAAGATTTTTCAAACCAAAAGTAAAAAAGGAGAAGATAGTTATACCTATAATAAATAAAAAAGAAAAACAGAACATTCATTTAGAAAATTAGAAATGTTTTAAATTACTCCTCAAAAATATGTCTCGAATTCAAAACGTGGAGGTTTAGTGTATGTAGTAAATATTCAAAGTGCATTTAAGTTATTTCAAAATGTAGCTTTGGTGATATTTTTTTTTATAGATTTTTTGAAGGATTCGCTAACAGTGAGACAATGCACATCGACAAACAGTGAGGCAGTGATTTGCACATCCGAATGTGGCCGATAGATCATTGCCTTAGATGACATCGAAATTGTACTGCCCCATCCTATTCTATGTGGCCATACAAGTAGGCAACAAGGGAGTGTACAGATTAGCATTATTTGCTTCGTTAATTTTTCTTAATTATTATTTTTGTAGTCTGAGTTTTGTATTTGTTTATATTTTGAGAAATGTCTTAATTTAAGTCACTGAAGACTGTTTTATTTATTTTTATATTTAAGACTTTATAAAAAAAACTTAATTCGTGCGAAATTTTTATTAATTTAAAGTATTAGCAAAGAAAAGTAATATTTAAGCCACATGTCTCACTGTTGGGCATTAGCTGTCTCACTGTAGGTATGCGGACGTATCCCAACAGTGACACAAAAGCGTTTTGCAGGCTTTTTGTATAACATATTACAATCATCATACATCCATAAATACCAACATTGAATATTCAATAGTCAAAAATGAAGGCAAAACTTGACGCAAACGAACACATATTTAAATTTTAAAATATTTCCAAAACTTTCCAAATTATAAACACTTTAAAAAAAAGTGTCTCACTGTTGGCGTGCCTCCCCTACTGACTTGATGCAAATTACGCAATATTTTCGTTTGTGTCAATGAGGAGGCAGGTCCGGACCGCAATAGAGAGGCAGATATATACTTTAGTATAATGCCCTTATTTTTAGTCGCAATTGCCTCGGTTATTCACCAAAAGATTGCTGTTTTTTTTTTTGTTCAAAATATGGACTTGCCCCCTTTTGATGCAAAGTCCTTTTAGTTTGAAAATGACTGGCAAGTCTTTTCTGAAAGAGACCGGCATACATTTTTACCATTTTTATTAACATTGTGTGTATATGTTTACCATTTTGATGATAGGTTCATCCAAGAGTATTATACTGGGCACGGTTTTCTAATAATGATGCAGAAAGTGCTAAAAAGAGAAAAGGACTTTTAGAAAATGTGAAATTTTCTACGACTTTAAAAGCTTCCACGTCCAAAAGTAACATTTTTTCAGTAGCCGCGTTTCCTACGATGGGACTCTTTTCTATGGAACCCTGTTTAAAATTCTGGCTGCAACATCCTCAGCTTTAGGTAAAAAAGAAAGTAAGAAACTATTCATTTGGGAAAAAAACAATTCACAAATTTGCATGGACTTGATTTTCTTGAATTTTCTGG
Organism: Cheilosia pagana; assembly: GCA_936431705.1. Classification (NCBI taxonomy): domain Eukaryota; kingdom Metazoa; phylum Arthropoda; class Insecta; order Diptera; family Syrphidae; genus Cheilosia; species Cheilosia pagana. The sequence continues at coordinate 48,697,004 of OW386170.1, read as the reverse complement.
CTAAACAAGTGAGTTAAAAAAAATGCAGCTGTCTCATTTACGACTTATTGTGCATGCGTTGTGCATTTTACATGTTTTAAGGATTTTTTTGTTGTAAAATTATTAAATTAAAATACAGTGGAGATTGTTCTTAGACCGTAGATAATATATTCGGATCTTAATCTGAACCTACCTGCTGATGGACTCTCCTTGCCAGTAATCGCGGGAACAAATATTTGAATAACCATTAACCAAAATCGGTCCCTTCGGACAGCATTGTAACTGATCTTCAATCGGAACAATTGCAGAATTAAATTTCCTTATCAAGTCGGCAATAAGAGCAGTTTCCCTCAAAGTTTGTGGGTTTCTATCGCAACGAGCCACCGATTCTTGGTCCGCAGCCTCAAGACTCTGCAAAGTTTTCGGTATTCCGACCAAGAGAGCTAGAAAGAAATGAACAATCCCTTGAAATGTACAATGCAGGTACTTAAAAATTCAACCCACTATGTGGTCTTAAACAGGCGATTAGGTCCTCGTTTTATATATACAAGACGTCTATAGACATTTTTAATAGATTTCCCAGAACGGAAGTCATAACCCGCAGGCCGTCACATTAGGTTCTTATGGATCTAAGTGAGATCTAAGGCCAAAAAATTTGTCTGTCACATCAGCCCTTATATTTCATTACGAATGAATAATATAGACGAAATCGAAACTAATAAGTCGATATATGTTTTAAGTCCCACCTTCCACCTTTAAGGCTACACGTTAGACAGAACACCGCTTAGAAAGGGCAAGCTGCATAGATGTTCAAAAATACTGATATAATATGGTGCTTATTTTCCACTTTGTAAGGTATTGAGGTTGTAGACCATTTTTAACAGTAGCTCCCCTTGTAGGTACTCATCATCACGCCATCGAAAGTGCCCGCAAAACTTTACCTTTTGGTAGCTTCGCAGCGCTGATGCTTTGCTTAAGGCTGCCCCTGCCGCCACAGCCTCTGGTCCCTGGTTGTATACACTTTTGGACCTGCCTTTCAACACTCACATGACACAAGAAGCCGTCGCACCTAATGACAGCTGCACTCAATGAATGTAAATACTTTTCTGCATCACTCCAAAGCCCGAAGTACCCTCAATGCCTCAACCCTCGATTAAATGACAAAGTTAAATTTAAAGCAGATATATAATCTTGTGCGATAAAAATTAATCACAGGTGCAATTACCACCAGCATTATCGTCTCGTAAAAAGGTTGTTGATTGACGAGTTCAGCCAACTAGCAATTTTCCTGTTACATCGATTATTGCGCTGACACTTTGTGTCACAATGTCCGACACCGCAAGACCTATAAAACCAATTATTATTATTGTGCTTCCACATAAAAAGCGGGGCATCCTGTCGAATCGGCCTTCTTCCAGACGAGCATCTTAATTTCGGAATCGTATAAAATTAGTTCCACGTCATTGGCCATGGAATCGATTTGGATATCGAGTCCTTGGAGTGCGCATGCCACATCAATCAATGCGCATGCAACTCGCCCCAGTCCGACGCACGTAAAACGTCATTGCCGACGATTTATTTCCCTTCAGTTCAGAGCGTAGTTGTTGTCGGTGTGTCGCCAAAAGGATAACCCATCGCACTCAATGTGAGCAACCCTCCAATTTGTGGAGTGCCCGGGGCTAGGAGGCTGTAGACGAGATCTCTCAATTGTCAAAAGCGGGTACACACATATGATTTGGTGCAACTTTTACGAGTGCTCACCTTTTATTGAGCTGTTTCTGTTCCAGATGATTGCATGGTGCGCGCCATCTCGCTCTCTGCAATGCTGACATTGATGAGAGGAATCCCTGTTTGGCAGCCGCTCCGCATGTGTGGAGCTGAAGCGAGTAATCATTCGTTTTATTTGGGCGGCACTAATTTGAGCGCGGCTACCGAATGCCACTTCCTCTGCTGCAGCCGGCAGTTGTCGTAAAAATAGCGAACGCGCGCACTAAACAACAAAACAACAGAAAAAAAAAATACCCCAACGTCTCCTCCTTGGCTCGACTTTAGTCTTAGGATTTAGTGAGTTAATCAGTTAGACTGACTGTCTGTCTGTTGTTTTGGAGGAGGTTTATGGCGAGATTCCCAGAGAGCTGTGCTGCATTAATGTGTTGCCGCATTTTATTACTGCAATCGTTTCGCTTTTATGTGGTTCGGCGTTTGATGTGGGTTCCGACGATGGTTTTCGTACGCTGCCATGGGTTCTGGTTGTGACTTGTGAGTATATAGATAGACTTTCCGCGGTATTTCTGTGTCTCAGATAGATATTTTTGTTGTTCGTTTTATCTTGCATTGGAAATGGAAAATTTTGCACGTTGGCGCTTGGGGCGTGAAACTGTTTTCGTTGATTTGCTTTGAATCGCTCTTACGACACGAGAACTATTATGGACTGCCAGAAGTCGGTATCAACTGTTTTGAAAGGCGCAATTTTTTGCATCCTTATAGGGGCTATATGCAGCATTTATGATGTCTTAATTAGTGTGCAATGCGATTTGAGAATGGCGCAAGTCGTAAACTGGTTGTAGGAGTGGTAGATACAGCGCATGTTAGTCGAGCAAAGTTACGAGCAGTAAACCTGCAGGTAATGATGGTATGATTTCCATACCGTTAAGGCAGAAAGATTTAAGATATGAATAGGTAGCTATCCACAAGAAATCAATGTAGAAGAAGACGTACTTTAGTATGCACAGTGAACCTCCAAAGCTGTTGACTCACTATCGTCGCCTTTTAGTGGCTATACACTACGGGGTAAAAATAGTTGATGCAAGTGCTTCACAGTGAACCGTTGGCTTTTAAGAACATAAACCCATATCAAAGAAGGCCTTGAGCTTGCATTAGAGCTCATGTCAAGTACAGATTTTGCAACAATATCGAGTTAGTAACATTTTACGATATGATAAAATACGTTTAATTTGTATGCGTTATATTTTTGGGTGTAACTTAGCTTCTGGATGACTTACCAAGTTGATAGATAGCCTAAAATATTCCTGGAAGTGTTGGCTTCCTAAAGTATTCTGGTTTTGTTTTAATAAATTAAGAACTATATGACTGATGCCAAGTTAAAGGCAGTAAAGTAAAAAAAAAATGCGTTTTGGTGAAAAACACTAAAAAAAGGTAGGCGTGGCAATGACCGACATAGCCTAAGGTATCATGGAAGCTTTAAGAAGCATTTTGTAAGACATTTCTTATCTATATCAAATGTGCTTATTATTATTATTAATTTATTGAAATGTCTCTTGGCCACCCTGTGCTCTCATTTGCTAATATACATATTATATGCCTATTATCAGTTACATGACAATTCTGTTTAAAATGCATAGTTGTAATATCGAACGATCTAAATCATTTTGAGAGAACCACAGTTTTTATGTAAACTATCGACTTTGTTTAAAAGCTCTTTTCTTATGTGATAAGTATTTTACTGGTTTGTTAAGTGTTTTTTGAGTCTGAATAAAGATCTCGCGTGGACAAGACGTGTGCCAGTCGTTTTATTTTTTTTAATGTATGGTTTTTTTTGTATGTCATTATTGATAAATGTACTACAATTAATCAGAAGTGGGATAGTATACCTACTACGCCATAATTTTTTTTGCATTGAGTACAATTTGCTTTTTATTTTTGTTCAAATTTGATTTGGCATACAAATTTTTGTTGAAATGGACGCAAGTACTCGCGCTGCTAATTTTTTACAAAGCGCAACTGTACCAAAATTAAAAAACAAATTGGCCGAGATCGGTTTGTCCACGAATGGAATTAAATCAACGTTGAAGGTACGTCTTGGTGAAGGGATAGCTCTACTTGATGATGGTCAATTGGAAGAGTTTTTCCCGCTTGATGTTCTTGGTGATATTGATGAAGATGATAGTGCCGCAGATTTGGAAGAGGAGGAAAGCATTATTTCTCAGAGGCTAGAACGGTTGCGTGAAATGGTTAAAAGAAAGGAAGAAATTATTTCACTGCAAAAAAGGTTAGCCGAGTTAAATAATCCAGCTAAAGAGATCCAATCTTCGTGTACATTCCGTGATGTTGAAGATGAAATGCCAACGTTTTCTGGGGATGATAATTATAGTGTTACAAAGTGGATCAGCAGCTTTGAGGATGCAAAACTGTTGTACAAATTCAGTGAGACAGAAAGCTTTGTTTATGCCAAGAGATTGCTGAAGGGAACAGCTAAGATGTTTCTCAGATCTACATCATGTCGTTCTTGGGGTGAGTTGAAATCAGCCTTGCTCGCAGAGTTTCATGAGCACGCTACAGCTACAGACGTTCACAATATGTTGCGAGGTCGTAAGAAGCGGAAGGATGAAACATTTCAACAATATGTGCTCACGATGCAAGAGATAGCATCGCTAGCAGACATCGAAGAACAGGACGTCATTACCTACGTCATCAAGGGAATTCCAGACTTAATTTTCAGCAAACAAATCCTATTGACTGCAAATAACATTGCCGAACTAAAGGTCATTTTAAGAAAATATGAGAAGATGAAATGTGATCTGCAACCAACTACACCTCTGTATAACAAGCCATCCCCTCAACCAAGAAGTACATCAACCACGAGTACCAAGGTTACTACCAGGTGCTTCAACTGCAATGAATCTGGGCATATATCAACCACTTGCCCAAAGCCCCGAAGAGAAAAAGGTTCCTGTTTTCGTTGTGGACAAAAGGGACATGTTGTAAAGGATTGTCCACAATCAACATCAGTTCTTGTGGTTCAGCATACTGAACTACAAACAAACAACGAAATATCTTCAATTCTGCCTGATTTCCATGGTGTTTTCGAATTTGGGTTTCAAGAAGATGACTCTGGAGCTGTTCGCTTGTCAATGCATGTGATGACAATGATAGATACTGGAAGCCCGATCAGCTTTGTGCAGCAGCGCTATATTCCGCCATTTCTGATGACATCTGTACCATCTCCAATGCATGACTATGTAGGTATCAACAATTCTAAATTAATTATGTTAGGAGATGTATTTTGTAATGTTAAGGTTAATAATAGTTATGTCAATTTATGTTTATTTATTGTTAAAAATGATACAATGAAAAATGCGATAGTATTAGGACGAGACTTTTTAAAGAAAAGTAATATAAAACTTTCTGTAGGAGAAGAAAAGATAGCTAAAAAGAATGATATTAACGACTCACTTTGTGAAGAATTTGTAAAGGAAATTTTAAGTATCGATACATCGGATAATGGTGACAAATCGGTTTGTCTCAAAATTAACGAAAGATTAGATTACGGTGACAAAGAATTAATTAGGAGTTTGATTACGCGAAGTATTACCACAAATGACCAATTTTCAGATGATTTTGAAATGAAAATAGTTGTGACGAATGAGAACAGTGTTTTTAATTGCGTGCCTCGACGATTGCCTTACGCTCATAAGTTGGAGCTTCAAAAGATTTTGGATGATTTATTAAAGAATAATATTATTCGTGAAAGCAATTCACCCTTTGCCTCGCCAATTGTCTTAGCAAAGAAAAAGACAGGCGAATTACGTCTTTGCATAGATTTTCGTCAGCTTAACAAAGTGACAATAAAAGATAATTTTCCTATTCCTCTTATTGAAGATCATTTGGACAGATTACGTGGCAAAAAGTATTTTTCGCTTTTCGATCTGAAAAGTGGATTTCACCACGTTAAGATGGCTGAAGATTCCATCAAATTTACTTCTTTTATAACACCCTTAGGACAGTTCGAATACTTACGCATGCCTTTCGGGCTTAAAAATGCGCCGTCTGTTTTTCAGCGGTACATAAATATGTTATTCAAAGATCTCATTATTTCAGGAAAATTACTTGTCTACATTGACGATTTGCTTGTTGCAACCGAATCAAAGGACGAACATTTTCAAATTTTAGAAGCGGTTATGGATGTTGTTAGGAAGCACAATTTGCAATTACGTTATGATAAGTGCCTTTTTATGTTTGATAAGATCACTTACTTAGGGTATGAAGTTTCCGCTAATGGTATAGGACCGAATTTGAATGGTTTGAAGGCCGTTGCTGAATTTCCTGTACCTACAAATGTAAAGAACTTGCATTCGTTTTTGGGCTTAACGTCTTATTTCAGGAAATTCATAAAGGACTTCTCGACCTTTTCAAAACCATTGTATGATCTTCTGAAAAAAGATGCGAAATTTAGTTTTGGTGAAAACGAGCTAGCAGTTTTTGAATCGTTGAAGCAAAAATTATCAAACGCGCCACTGCTTAGTATTTACAATCCGAATGCTGAAACAGAATTGCACTGTGATGCAAGCAGTTTAGGATTTGGTGCGGTTTTGCTGCAGCGACAAGACGACAAACAATTTCATCCCATTTTCTTTTTTTCGAAACGCGCTACTGCTCAAGAATCAATGTACCACTCTTATGAATTAGAGACTTTGGCAATTATATCCGCCCTAAGAAGATTTCGAATTTACCTCACTGGAATCCGATTTAAAATAGTAACGGACTGTAAGTCACTGACCCTGACTCTAAATAAAAAATTAATAAATCCGCGAATCTCACGGTGGGCTTTAGAGCTTCAAGATTACGACTATGTTATTGAACATGGTCAGAGGATGAGACACGTAGACGCTCTAAGCAGGTGTCATTATATTTTGATCGTTGAGCCGGATTCCTTTGAGAACGTTCTTGCAGCATCACAGCAAAGAGATCCTATAGTAAGGAAACTAGTCAAAATGTTGGAGGAAAGAGAAAGCCCTGCATACGAGCTTGTTAACGGACTGGTGTATCGTAAAATCGATAAAAAAGTTTTTTTTTATGTTCCATCCCAAATGGAGAGAAGTGTTATACAAACACATCATGACGCATTATGTCATGTTGGAGTTGATAAGTGTTATAATTTTTTGAGAAAAACATATTGGTTCCCATGCATGAAAGCTAAGATAAAAAACTATATTAGCAACTGCTTAAAGTGCATACATTTCTCTCCACCCTATGGTAAAAAGGAAGCAATTTTGCATAGCATTCCAAAAGGTGATAAACCTTTTGAAACCATTCACGTTGACCATTATGGTCCACTGCCATCGTCTGTGCGAAATTTAAAAAAACACATATTTCTAGTTGTTGATGGCTTCTCAAAATACACGAAGTTATTTGCGGTTAAAAGTACAAGCACAAAAGAAGTAATCCAATGTTTGGAAACATATTTTTCAACATACAGTACACCAAGTCGTTTAATTTCAGATAGAGGTAGTTGCTTTACTTCTGAAGAATTTGCTTTATTTTGTGGAAAATATAGTGTCCAACATATTAAGGTTGCAACAAGTTCACCCCAGTCGAACGGACAGGTGGAACGGGTAAACCGGTGTCTTACTCCAATGTTAGCGAAGGAGAGTGAAATTGAACCTGGTGATTGGACGAAACATTTGCTGAAAGTGGAATTTGCGATGAATAATACTATTAATAAAGGCACAGGTTTTACTCCTAGTATTTTGCTTTTCGGCGTAGCGCAAAAGGGAATTGTTAACGATAAAATTAAAGAATATTTGGAGCAGAACGTGGTTATTGAAGAACAAAGAAATTTAGAATCATTTAGGCAACAAGCAAGTGAAAAAACTGTTCATGGTCAGGAATTAAATAAGGTTTATTATGACAAACACCATAAGAAACCTCATGAATATAAAATTGGTGATTTTGTCATGGTCAAAAATGTTGTAACTACTCCGAGTATAAACAAAAAACTTCTGCCTAAATATAAAGGGCCATACGAAATAATTAAAAAATTGCAAAATGATCGCTATCTAATAAAAGACTTGGAAAATCTTCAGATTTCTCGCGTTGCTTACGAGGGAGTTGCGTGTCCCGAAAATATGAAACCGTACGTTTTGTCTTAAATAAAATGAAAAATGTGTTCCCATGTATCTATACTTATTATCGTCTAAATATGTTATCTTTATCGTATAATAGTTTCATTGTTTAAATGTTATTCATAAATGTATTCTAAAAGAAAATTTAATTTTATCCCATACTTATTATTAGTCAATATGTAAATTATAATGTATCAATATGTATAATGTATTTTGCTTGCATTCCATATTAAATCGAGGACGATTTCTATTCAGGATGGTCGAGTTGTAAGACATTTCTTATCTATATCAAATGTGCTTATTATTATTATTAATTTATTGAAATGTCTCTTGGCCACCCTGTGCTCTCATTTGCTAATATACATATTATATGCCTATTATCAGTTACATGACAATTCTGTTTAAAATGCATAGTTGTAATATCGAACGATCTAAATCATTTTGAGAGAACCACAGTTTTTATGTAAACTATCGACTTTGTTTAAAAGCTCTTTTCTTATGTGATAAGTATTTTACTGGTTTGTTAAGTGTTTTTTGAGTCTGAATAAAGATCTCGCGTGGACAAGACGTGTGCCAGTCGTTTTATTTTTTTTAATGTATGGTTTTTTTTGTATGTCATTATTGATAAATGTACTACAATTTCAAAAATTGTTTCATTGAAATCTGTCTAGTAGTTTGTACGCCATTAGGTAACAAACATACCCCCAAGACTAGAGCTTTACTATATGTTTGGATAATTATTTCTTGTTACTAGGGAGTTAGGTATATTTGCTTCACATGCAAGTATGAGGAGCATTCGTGGTCACAGGAAATGTCAAGTAGGAGGCCGCAAAATGCGTCAATTCGTAAGAGAACTCGACAGAGCTGAGCTACACATCGGGTCCGTTGATGTTAAGCTCCTCAATATCATTTTCCATGCAGTAAAAGCATCGGGAGTGTATAGAATGCTTCGGTAGGCCTTCCATGCCTCCCGACCTTCCCTCAGCAACTCTTAGTCAACGCGGTCAATCGTCATATGACTATAACTACCTATAAGAGAGAGATGTCGGTCTCACTCCAATCATCTAATCATCTAACCATCCTGGACCTACATAGGGGACTCATTTAAAATACGTCCGAAAGTTTGAGTTCGGGACATATAGATTTAACATGATTAAACCAGAAAAGCTTGACCACTCTATTAAAAAGGTGGTTTCTCCGCATTCAGTATGTCATGTATTCTGGTTTTTATAGAAAGATCTATCTGAAAGCAACGAAAGAGTCTGACTTCAGTTATATCCGCGATCTAGGGTCGAATTACCACATCCGTGATCGAGCAATACGTGACTGAATTTTTGTTTGGCATGTAAAATCCACTATATTCAGTGACGTATTGCTCGCTCACGGATGCGGTAATTGGACCCCTAGTTTGTTGGGTCAGTACCAAAATCTTAAAATGTAGGTACCTACAAGTTATTTGGAGCAAATATTGCCGAATTGACACCATATGCAGTCCTCCTGACATCATATGGACCAATAGGACACATGACATAAATAACCCAGTTCTTGGACAAGTGCTTTTCTTGCACTTGGTTAACGATTTAGTGCATGCGACCTTCCAAAACCTCACTTTGGCATTTTAAGTCATCAAAAACTGAGGTCTTATGGTTTTTAAAAAGTTTTTTTGTAGCCTTTTGCTAAATTCCAAGCTGGACTAGTTTTACATTGATTGGCCATAGGTCATCCTCTTGCCTTTTTTTTTTTTTTTTTTTTTTTTTTTTAAAAAGGGGATTCCAAATCCTGGAGCACTCAGACCAGATTACCCGTCCATTGTACTCCAAGCAGAAACCCCTTTTTTGGTGAAGTGGGGGAGAAACTCTGATATTATTCGTTTCTCTTATATGTTTGGGTGGCGAGTACTGCTGTCCCCCGGTGGGGCTCGAACCTGCGCCGACCGGGTCACAAGCAGAGACTCTACCCACTACACCATTGCCACCTTGTCCTCTTGCCTTAGTGTTACCAGTTATCACCCTCTTATACATGTATATCTAGACAGTTCGCAGTTTCTAAGGGCGCACGTTTCGGTGTCAAACCCGGCATCTAGGTCTTTTTTGCGTCTTCTTATATACAAGCCCCTTTGTTTTTTGCTGCAGCGTTCGTGTTGTGCAACTGTTACTCATCTATTTTTCGACTTATGTCATAATTCGCCGACTTTCCGGGTATGGTTGCCTCTTGAGCTTTTCGCAGCTCTTCGTATCTATGTCTTAATAGTTTTCGACGAGGTTTAAGATAATTTACAATGACGGCAAAGCCTCAGCAGCCAACCAACAGCTTTCTAGCTAGTTTCGTGCAACTGTTTAACTCGTGCAATATCCTATACGCGAATTCTGCACCCTGAACGAAAGACTAGTCATCCTATACAAGAGTTCAACGTGGTTCAAGTGTATCAAGAGTCCATCAGACTAGAAAGCTCCTAATACTTACATCGCTTAACTATTATACCTACCACCTTCAGGACCCATTGTTCTATCAATTCCCCACCTAAAAACTACAAAAATCCAACACAACTGCAGCTCACAATACCCCACACGCGCACCCTGATCGATCTCGCATGCATTCATTTCACCTTAACCTGACAATGCATCAAGGATCTCAACGATACGTATCTGTGAGATGTTTTGACTCCAAACAAATGATCTCAATTTGTCAATTTCCATACTAAGCATGGATTAAAGTCCAACAAACATGGCACAGCCAAACGCAAAAGGGATCAACGACGATGAAATTAATTTCCTCACCCAAAAAAAATAACCCAAAACCAACACAAACACCAGACGGACACGACGGACCTGCAACATTAATAAGTCGACGATGCATCGGGCCCACCGCGGACAAAGCAAAACAGCATATGTTTGAGGAGTCCCGCTGAGAGCTTATACCCAGGTGAGCTCCAGCGGAATCCAGAGAAATCTCCAAAAAACCGAAAACCAAAAACCGAAAACCGAAGCGAAACGAAACGGAGGCATGTTACACATCATCTAGCAGAGCGTTTCATGATTGAGCACCGCATCGTTTTCGAGGATTGAATTTGGCTTACACGGTGGCTGTCAAAATATTCGTTTTAGCTGTGCGCTTACTCACGAAACATTTGTTTGTCCATCCATCCGGCAGAAGTCGCCGAGATGGAGATTTATGTCGGTTCGTGGATGTATGCCTCTCGCATGCACCGGTCGCGGACGGTTCGTCGGTTCCCATTGTCTTTGCTTTGTCTGGTTGGGTTTTGGATTTTAATTGATTGCAATCATTTCTCTACTTCAGCGGGACTCTCCTAATTTTCACAGTTGGTCAATGGATGGGCAACACGGAAATCGATTTCAATTAACCGTATGGGTGATTTTTCAAAGCTATAAGAGGAGAGCGGTGCCGCGCTCCTGATTAAGCGGCGGTGATTTATGGACCGTGGGCGAGCCAATAGACGGAAGGGTGACAAAGCTCGGTGGAGCAAGGACCACCCTGTTGTCGGCACGACTCATAAACCGATTTACAACTTCATTTGCACGCACCACCACCGTGACCATGACGCGCTTTTCCTTTTACAGCCGCCCGTCCGCCAAGGGACAATCGCGGTTGTGCATATGGAGCGACGGCGCGGCGATGGTGGTGGCTAATGGTAGCAAATTAAGTCTGCCGCAGGCTGTTAATTGCCGCGATTCGATGCTGAATGAGAGAGTTTCCGCACCTGCGCGTTGCAAACAGTATTACGGCTACAAATTAATTTGGGATCCTTTTTTTTCGCCGCGCGGAAATTACACGAATACCAATCGGGGCGAACAAGTTGCCTAATTGCGGGGATCAGATCGGGTCCGGCGGGGCCCAAAGCGTCGCTTAATCGTGCGATTGCTGATGATAGTGCGTTGAGCTGCGCATGCTCGCCGATCGACTTTAGCTTAATTATGCCATAAAAGTAGGCTTCGATGTGCGGCGGGGCATGGCAGGGGTAGGAAGACAGACCGAGTAATTGCCACAATTTGGGAACGTCGAGAGCGTTTATTAGGTGAGTGAGTGGAGTGAATTGCATTGTTTTTGTGGATTTGCGATGCGCGCGGGATTTCATCGCTACGGGCACAGAGTGTTGGCGATCTGCAAGTCATTAGCGCGCGGAGTTTGCACTTCGACTTGTTTCGTAATTCGTGAATGTGTACGCTTTTGTGTATAAAGCACACGCGGCAATTAGGCGCAGTTGGCAATTGTTGTTGCCGGGCACACCTTTTGACGCACGTCACGCCTGTTGAAAGGGGGCAAAGCCAGCAGTAGGTAAAGGCGAACTTGTGTGCGAATAAACTGGGAGGGAGTAGGTATATACAGCAACATTTTTAGGTTAGGAATTTTTAGATAATCTCTGGTAACTTGTTGTGGACCAAACTTTGGAGAAATTGTGGACGACTTTTGTCTGTAGTTACGCACACCCAGTTGGTTGGTATAGTTATGAAAATAAAACGAAAAACAAGGTCCCAACCAACTTCATGCAACGTAAGCTGATTCTTGCACATAAATGTGAGGCACCGTGTCATTGATACAGCAGTCTACCCTGAGCCTTGATGCAGACATAAAATTCGCACTGTAAGTTACTCGACTTCTTATGATAGACTTGCAGGCACCTTACCTTTGATACGAGCTGCGTTTTTCGGGCTTTCGGTTTTTTCTTAAAATCAATCTTTATGATCATTTATGTGGTTTTTTCACTTGTTCCTGCCGCACGACTAAATAGGGACGCAGTAAAAGATGCTCATGTGACATTGGTCAAGATTTGTAATGATTCAATAGGTCCTGTTGTAAGACTGAACCGGGGAGGTACCGCACCACTCTTATCTTCAAGACGCCACTGCATGTGTGGCAAAACACGTAGCGGAGTAAGTGCTTAGTTGGTCTTGGTATTAACTACCGGACCGCAAGCACATCAGGCACCCCATGAAGAAAAAGTCGTAGTTTTTTTTTAAGGAAAGTGGCTTTTTTAAAGTGTTTACCTTGGGTTTTGTATAGCTCTTTCAGCAGGCAAGTTTTTAAGGCATAAAGCCTTGCGTGGTAAAATAAATAAATATTTGGCGCAACAGGTCTGTGGGACCCTAGGCCTAGCTTCTCACAACCATACGTTTTGGTGGCGCAGTGGAAAAAAACCTCAAGATGTAATTTGGTTCTTTCGGGAATTAAACCTGGGACCCCTCACACAGTAGTCCAACACACTAACCACAAAGCCACTGCGCCTTGTGTGGTAATCTTACTAAAAAATTTCGCCTAGGTTTGAATATAAAACTCGCATTTAAGGTCAAAGCTTTGCCAAGAATCTCGTCCAGGGGTGTTCAAAAATATGTTTACTTCCCTGCTAGGTTCTGATGGCCACTAATTCAGATCCTGTTTCTCCCTAAATATTCTTAGTACCATTTATCTGATAAGATAACACTTATTCAAGAGGCGGTTGATAAACTGCGACTTGTGGCCTAAGTTCTTTGGTTTCAGGAAATTCAAAAGACTGTCAAACCTTATTTATATAAAACTCCTTGTGTCAGATGAGCAAATTATGAAAGAGCTAGCTCACCAGCTCTAATAGGCGACTACGGCCTGAGACATATCAGCAACTTGGAATGAACCAAAGGCTTTGAACTTGCATGAGCTTCGACTTGCATGGCTGTAGAAAAAGGTCTTTATGTATAAAAGTCGCCAAAAAGTGCAACATAAGGTGTCAATTTGTTGCGATCTCTTCAAAAACGTGTCTGGATCTTCTTTTTCATTTCTGGCGAAGTTGCACAAGCGTCAATGGATCTAAAGCTCTCAAAACTGATCAGTTGCATGTGGAAAAGAGCCTTAAGTTTGGAAATGGCTTCATAAGATCTTTGTTTACCGCTTTTCGTGCCCTAAACATTTTAGGATTTTCAACCAAAAATTTATCAAAGTCTTAGGTATTTGACTGGATCTTAAAAATCGTACCAAAAGTGTGATCATCGCGTATAGGAAGATCTAACAGAAGTTGAGATAATTGGTGGGATTTTTAAAAGATAATTTGAAGTGCAAAATTTCGCTGAATCTTACTTACTTACTTTAGGTGGCGCTACAGTCCGGGGTGGACCTGGGATTCAACCAATAAGCCTCTCCAGTTGCGTACTCCAATATCCAAGTTGGTTGAGGTCCACTTTCACTTACGCGCGCCACCTAAGGCGAGGTCTTTCTCTACTGCGTTGTCCCTCCGGGATATAATCGAAGACTCTTCGGGCCAGAGCGTTGGTGTCCATTCGCTCTACATGTCACAGCCATCTCAGACGGCTGATCTGATCCGCGCTTTTCTGATAAGTTCGGTGTCATTGTACATCTCGTAGAGTTCGCGGTTAAATCTTCTCCTCCAAAGCCCGTCAACGCAAACGGGACCAAAAATCACTCGAAGAATTTTGCGTTCGAAACGGCCAAGAAGATCTTCATCCGCCTTTGTTAGGGTCCATTCTTCTGTCCCATAGAGCAGGACTGGGATGATGAGGGTCTTATGTAGAGTCGACTTAGTGTTTCTTGACAATGCCTAACTAGTCAATTGCCGTCTTTCACAGTGCTTAAAAATTCTAAAGAAAAGCTATGGCTATGAAGCTACTCTGTTTTCAAGCCAAATTCTGATTTGAAGCCTAAACAAATATTTTTCAAAATTGTTCAATGTCTCAAAAATTGGTATCGAAGTTTCAGACAGAATTATAAACAGAAAATTCGACCTCTGGAAACCTCTGAGCCTACTTCAAAGCTAGGTGCAGTTTTGTGTCAATTTTTGTCATAGAGTTCGACTGCTTTGCTCAGCGATTTCTTATTCTAAGGTATTCAAGATCTGTCTGCCTAAAAGCAGTTGGACGATCAACGAGCTCAGCTAAAGAAGCCAAAAACCACTGGATAAAATATTCCTAGATTCATTTGAAGCATTCATCGCGTCATCTCCTGCCACACCTAGAGAGACCAAACTCGGCCAAACCTGATTCCGGGCCCTCTAATAATGAAACCTAATTCCATTGTATTTATATACTGTTTGCATTGGCAAATGCGGTTAATGTGTTCTCGTATCATCAACTTTGCATTGTCTGGACTCGCATCTCTCATATATCCCTACAGTGTGACTGCTCTATTGTGTGCGCCCTAAGACATCCTTCTCATTGCGGCAACATGTTCGACTGGCACTCATAAAATCACACTCCGAAACGAAGCGAGCTCATCATCCAGATCACATAACCCATAATCTCCAGGTAAATGTCCTTCCATTATCCTCTCCAGACAACAGAGTGAATCTTGAAATCAAATTGCAAGATGCTCTAAATTGAAATTGTATTCCTTAGCATCTGCTGATGTTGCTCCTGCTGTTGTTGTTGTTGTTGTTGTTGTTGTTGTTGTGCCAACAATGTATCTTCACACAAAAAAGGACACTTAATTGGCTCTATACGATATAGTGAGAGAGCGCATCGGATATCAATCATTTCCAAAGTCAAAATATATTGAAATGCTCCTTTATTGTGTTCTGTTGTTGCGGATGAATGGCATCCTTGCATACAGCCAATATCGCACGTCGGATTTACGAAAGATGGATGGCAGCAATATGCACCGCCATCAGTGACTGTGAATGTCCTTTAAATTTATTTAAATTCTCCTCGGATAGTGTTCCCACCCACCGCGGATGTAATGCGACCACCATATGAGACTGAAACGATGCAGGAGGTCCGCCTGGACAGGAAGGTGTTGGCAAAAGTGTCGGATGCATTCGGGTGTCCTGTTACTGTTTCGGGGTCGCCTCTAATCCTGCCACACAAAGAACGATGTGTGAAAGTGTAATGAATTGCGGATTAAGGGGCGTTCGCCAAGGAGTTGTATGTATAGTTTTGGCTCGCTGTAAGGATTCCTTTTGCGTTTGCGTATCCTTTTTCGTTTTCTGGATGGTTTTCCTGTGAAACAAGCTAATGATCCGGTCGCTGACGTAATCATCGATTTCTCTTATATGTATCAGTATGTGAGCTCTGCTTGTGAGGTCCTTCGCATGCATGGTGAGGGCGTAGACAGGGCAAATCGGCTTAAGACACATTTTTTCGGTGCTGCCGAGCGATTACTGATTGCTCAGTGGAGGTAATGACTTAATTCGACGGCGAAGCCCTATGCGTGAGGGGTTGCCCGAAGGATTCCCGGAATTCCTCTGGCTGTAATCTCCGAAAATCCATTAGAAGGAAAGCAGGGTAATTGCTTTGGGGGTCAGCGAACCCACCATAAGTCGAGGCGCAACACTCGCTGTGTCGATGCAAAAGCGGTTGAGCCATTTTCGCACCGCTGCAAAAGGCCAAGTGATTGATTAAACGCTGCGGCTATTATAGCCGCAATTACGTGAGACGTTTAAGACTTTCTATCGCTGGAATTAGCAGTTCGGGTTTCGTTAGCATAACTCATGTACGCGATCGTGCAAATGCGATCATTTGAGGAGAAATTACCGCCAATCTGTTACGGGCTGACTAAATAGATTTTTAATGTTGTGTGCCGCTGACTGCCGGTGCTGGTACTGGTGTTTGCAGTGTGTGCCGTCCCGGTCCCGGCAGTGGTGGTGCTTATAAAGATATTGGGCGTTTCAATGGTCCTGCTAATGGAAGAGAGCGGCGAGTGGAAGTAAGTGAGGTGCGAGTGTTTTTTCGCTCTTCGGGAGATATATGCGATCATGATTCGTAAAAAATGGATTATCATGCGGCTACCAATTTTTTACGAATCCTAATACAAGTCTTAATTTTTACAAGGGTAGCGTTGGATCTAGCGTAGCGTGAAATGGGTGAATGCCTTGTGGTTATGGATAAACTCGAAGATCTGCTTATTTTTATTAGTTAGTTAGTTAGTTATTCTCTATCTTCCCTAGTCACAATTTTTGTTAAAATATGTGCGAGCTCATTGGGTAAGGTCCCACCGAAAGTCATGTCAAAATGAAAAATTTGGTTCTGGGCAAGGGAAGATTCTGGATGATTATGAACGTTTTCTGCAGAAATATTTACGCCGTTGAAAAAAAATGCGAGATACATTTTTTGATGATTTTTTTTGAAAATGGGTCGTATGAATAAAACGTAGCAATTGCTTTTACTCAAGACAAATGTCAAAATCGAAGCATTTGCTACGTTTCGTATGAATAAAAGCCAATTTGAGATAGCTCTAATTTTTGACATGTTCGAAAATAATAGAACTTATCAGACAAAGCAAATGCTATGCAAATGCTATACGAATTTTGAGTCTGCTACTTAGTTGACTCAGACCTTTTGCTTAATATTTTGTACGCAACTTTTAAACATAAAACAATTTAAGAATTGTGAATTGTCGATGTTTTTTTTATAAACAGCTAAATTAAGTTTTGTTCGTGCAGGAAAACCAACGAATTCCTTTAAACGAATGGGTGTATTTCCCGTTGTCTTCATGTCAGACTTCTCCTTCACCCTTTATTTTGAAATTGTAACTTTTTTTTACCAATTTTGTCTGGCGTGTTCAAAATAGAGCACCTAGGTAATAAGAAATCACACATTTTAAGCGCAGCGTTTTTTTTAAGGCCTTTCCTGCAGCTTCTTTGGTCTGAACAAACACCAACTCATTTTGGTCACACTTTGGAGTACATGAGCTAGCTGGAAGTTCCTCATCGTCTGCTGGAATTCAGAGGGATCGCTCAGCATATTTTTTTTTTCTTTTGAATTTTGTTGACTTTTGATAATTTCCCCACAAAAATATTTAAAAATAAATTCACAATAAACAAACCACCGGACTGTTGTCATTTGTCAAGGTTGACAGAAATTCCAAGGCAAGTAAAAGCTATTTTCAAATTTTCGAACTTACTTTAGCAAACTAGATTTTTATTCACACCGATGCAAAGCATTTGCTAAGGGCTTTTACTTTGCGTAAACCTTTTGCTCAAAGCAAATGCTAGTTTTTATTCATACGACCCAATATTGCACGCAAAGTTATTAGAGGCGTTTTTTACTTCTTACAAACTTAGGTGGCGCTACAGTCCGGGGTGGACCTGGGCCTCAACCAATACGTCTCTCCAGTTAGCTCGGTCTTTGGCTAACTGCCTCCAGTTGCGCACTCCAAGTTGGTTGAGGTACGAATTTTCTGACCCATTAAAACTGAAATCGGAAGGCAGATCATCGATCTTTTTATTGAATTTTCAGATCTTTTGGATTTTATTTTTAACGGGTTTCGGGCGCATACTTTTGGAATCGTTTTTCACTTATTTTTCGACCTTGGTTACCAGGCGATTTCTGGGGAATTTCGGTGAAGTTTTTAAAGAGTTTTTGTGTATGAACATCCAGAACGATTTTTGTTAATACAAAAATTGTATAACATTTTTGAAACAATTTGTACTACACTTTTGACCAATTTTCACCAATTTTTGACTTTCGTCGAGTCTTAAATCAATTTTATTTTAAGCGTCGATTTTTAACATGATAATTGAAGCGCTTTTTAGAAAGATTTTTAGTTCAATTTCGATTTTCCGACGCGTTTTTTTCACATTTAAAAATGCTTTAATATTCATAGATATTCTACCAAAAATCTTGCATTTTTTTCAACTAAAACGTTGCCACTAAGTCGTCCCCTTCTACCAAGCGCTTATAGCTCACTCTGTATGCCCAAGGCTCCCGCATCTAGCACACACTCTAATTTATTCTCCCAAATATTGGCATATTTAGACTCAGCTAGTCTACACAAAAACGCACTTCAAATATATCTACATACAATAACAATCGTGTGCCCATCAATCTGAAATAATCCCCACATCCACATTCAATTCATTTCCTCTCGCTAGACAGATTTCAGCCATTCGTCACGAAAAATGCCCATCACTTACCATCGACACATGAATGCGCGCGCATACAACCTCTCGCAGCTAATCGCGTCGAATCTCAATTATAAAACAAAATTTTTCGGAATCCATATCTCCCCGAGCGATCAGCCATCCTCCCTCCCTCCCGCACATACTCGTATTTATTTATCCAAAGCAGCCAACAATCGAAAGCATCCATTTCGGTTGCATTCGAATCAAGATAAGCCACACATCCAGTGTCATTTCTCAAACAAAATCCGATAAAAGATACTTCTGTCATAAACCTCAGCTCGTAGGCTGTACAACGGTTTAACACCTCAACCCACTTAACCCCCAGACAACGCGGACAGAAAAACCGTCGAAGCCACCGCACATATATGGCCGGGCCGCTTCCGTGCGTCGTAACTCGACTCATATGCTATACGTATGTATATGCAAATATCCGCGCCTCATTAAGCAGCGGAATTGATCGGCGGCCTGACATGTCATTTGGGTGGCCCTGGCGTGAATTTGTTAACTTCAACTTGACGCACCACAAAGAGTGAACACGACTCACAAAAAGAACTCCACACACAAGAAAACAAGACACAAAAAAAAATAAACATAACAAGTCGACTTATAAGTCAGCCCATTATAATCCTTCGAACGTTTTGGCCTCTTGAGTCAACGAACCTGTTGCTACCGCAACAACAACACGAAAAGCTGTTGGTAAGCCTTCAGGTTGTGTACACGGTACGGGTACCTATGCAAGTAACATGATGGATCAGTTGCCATTAACAAAAAGAGAAGAGGAAATGGGAATAAAAAGATCTCGAGACTCAAATCCCCACCGATGACAAATGACGAGCGCACAAAAACCCAATCAAAGATCCCAGTGCGCGCAAGACTACACGCTCTTCCACGACTACGACTGCCAGTGCCACCTCAGCCAACCAAGAGCGCTCGGTTCAGCACAGCCGCGCGCAGACAGAAGACAGACACATGAGGCAACCGAATGAAGAGAGGGAATTAATCGTGAAATTATGACACCCGTGGGCCGTGGCGGACCTCGAATTGAGCATCATTCAACATCGCATCGCGTTTCGGAGAAAAACCAGGACAGGAGTTCGCTCGCGCTGTTTGTACATAGGAGTAGGTATCAGCCGCGAGGAGGATCAGCCAAGTGACACCCGTTTAAATGGGTGAAGTACAAAATGACGACATTTCAGAGTTGCGCTCTTGGATTGAATTGGAAATGGAATTCCTCCCGAGAGATCGAGTCTCTGGCGACGACGACGATGAGATGCCATGTCATCTGTCTTACTGTGGTGCGCACAAAAAAAATGAAAGAAGAAAAGACACTCAAAAATCTTTGAGATTTCAAAATCTTCGACTTGGAATGCCGAGTCATCATTAGCATGCTCGTTGTCGTGAAGTAGCTGCGCGCGCAGCATCAGAGATGCTCGTCGTCGTCTATACACTTTTGGGGCCCTCGTACTCGCACTCGAGAGTGGAGTGGCGAGTCTTTTGTTATGCTAAGCGTTTTGGTTGCCGTCGTCATAATCATGTGGCACCTCGTCTCTTGATTAACCAGATTAGCCTGAAAGGTGAGGTTTTCGAGGAACTCACATATGGATGTGCATCAGCATCAGTGGTGTGGAAGCATGGAAGATGCACAAGCACATTGAACGCGAGTGTTTTTGGGAAAGAAATGATTGAGCTATTTAGCGCGCAAAGGGAGGGAGAGAGGTTGTTCTCATGTTTGGAGAATGCGCTGAGTCAATGAGGACTTGCCTGCATGAATTGACACTTCAAGTGAAGTGGACAATGGGAAGCCAATAGCAAAAACGCCAGTGATGAATTAGAAGGTATTTGTGGTGGAAATTGTGGTTGGATTTGGTTCCTTACCAAGATAGGTTTGGTTGAGGGAAGACGCCAAAAGTACTTTTAAGCACAAGCTGGACGAAATAGGACAATCTGCATATTCTGTAGAGGAACCACGTAGATGCCGTAAATAGTCCGATGGTTTTTCGAGTTACAAAGGGCTATTGAAAAATTAACTTTTAGCTTTGTTTTTGAGCCCTGATGATAGCCTACAGAAATGCAACCTAAGCTACTCTTTTGAGACCAGAGACGAGCCTATGCGCACCTATAGATCACTTCATATTACATTAGATATGTACGCCCTCTCGCTGAATTTTATTATAAAGCTTAAGCTCATAGACGAAAAAGTGGTTCGGGATGGAAGCACCTGGGGCTGTGACTCCTAAGGGTATTAGCTACTACGCTCTTCATCATCAAACCCTTTAGCTGTGCTTAGGTAGGGACTAGGTAGTAGGTTGTTCTTCTGAAATACAACTTCTAATTTCTCTGTAGAACAATTTTGGAAATTGTGACCGTAACGAAAAGTGAAACGCGATTAAACGTGACACTTCCTACACTGCAACTGATCAAGGGAGTTTTGTGTATTTCACTACTCACAAGGTCACTCTAAGGCAAGGGTTGTACACTGGCTCTCCCTAGTCACAGAAGTGACTAGCGTAACGAAAAGTGAAACACGATTAAATACGACAATTATCACTCTGTAACTCATCAGCGGGATGACGTAATATTAGGAATGCTCTCGCTTTCAGGTTTGCAGGTACAATTGGTGAAATGACGCTGACGATGCCATAGCGTTTCATTTTTCGTTATTCTCTTCAATTATATGTTTGATGCGTGAACAAATGAAAGAATTGTCAACTGAGTGCCAAGAATTAGCTTAGGGAGGTTTTGGACGAGTTCAGTTCAGGCCGTTTGTCAATAAATTGGAACTTTGTTCATTTTTACTACATCGACTTTAGTCATCTGGAACTTATCTGCAAAATGTCTGGCGATTTAAATTTTTTGCTCCATGCGAAACCCTCCAATACACACGTTTCGTTTCAAGCAAGTTCTATTTCGGACTTGGTATACACCTATCTTCAGTTTATTCCTCCTAGTTAAGGGTTTTATGGTTATTAGTTTCTAGAAAAGCTACGGGTGATCTTCTTGAACCCCTTGATACTCTGATATCCATGCAGCTTCTCAACTCAATCAACTTGTGGTAAGAGTTATACCTGACAAGGTTATAAGAACCGCTTATAAGAACCACCACATGAAGTGTTTAAATGACATTTTCCGCATAGAGCGGGGCTTTGAGATCCCACAAGGCTGCATAGTTTCTCAAATACTGTTTTTATTTGTGGATGTGGATGAGCAAGACTTTGGACTACCTACGAAGGCAAAGTCGAGCCAACTAGCCTACACTCGTCTGTTACAAATGAAATATTCTATAAAGCTAAAGTAATTACTTAGAAGACTATACAAGCCAATTAGTTCCGAACTTTGACAGACAATTTGACTTCGGAAAAGTCCCACACCTATGTACAGCGACAATCGCATCAACAGCGCTAAGTTTTCTTGTTGCGCGTCCATCATTCCAAGGCAGATCGTCGACTACAGTAAAAAGCAATCTTCCTTAAACATGTCCGCATTCGGTCAAATATCAAGACAGCAGCTTCTGGATCACTGATTTTCGGGTTACAAACGGTCTAAGAGATATATTGCGAAACTATGAGTTTTTCACTAATTTTAAGGAAACAAAATGTTCCCTTAAACCTTCTCGGAGAATGTGTCTACCAAATGAAAGAAGAAGCATGCCAATTGGAGTAGTATTTCTCGAGTTATAAGCGGTCGA
Organism: Cheilosia pagana; assembly: GCA_936431705.1. Taxonomy (NCBI): domain Eukaryota; kingdom Metazoa; phylum Arthropoda; class Insecta; order Diptera; family Syrphidae; genus Cheilosia; species Cheilosia pagana. The sequence continues at coordinate 48,674,641 of OW386170.1, read as the reverse complement.
AGATTGAACCGACAGACCTTGACTTCTGTAACTTGTATGGAGTGAATGAGTGGCGAACGCGGGTCTACAGAAAATCCACAATTCGTTCAAGCAATCTTATTTGAATGTGGAAAGGAACCTACTACTCTATGGGTTTTTATTTTCTAAATCTTTTTAAGCAAATTCCAAATAGGTACTTTCGATAAATTTGCGAGTCCACAGAGCGCAATAGTTTCTATAATCTCAATATGTAAGGTAACCATATTCCAGTCCCGCAGAGCTGGGGCTTCATTTAACTGACGACATATTTATGCGGTAAGATCCAATTTGTGAGATTGCGACTCAGCTTGAACCATCATGGTCCCCGGTTGTCCCTTTCCAAGACTATTCGCCCAAAGTGGTTGCCATAAACCTTTGTCCCTTCTCGACTTATCTATCCGGACCGAAATTGTTTTACCAATTCACCCAATGAAATTAATAAAAAAAAAACCAACTCAATCCAGATTTATGTCCCAATCGCTGGTTGGTCAAAACCAGGTATCTGTCATAAAAAAGTACTACACATGCACAACACACCCACCATTAAGTAGAATCCAAGAAAAAAACAAAAAAGCAAAAGTAATTTTCTTGCGGACATATGAAACGCATAAATAAGCAAACACAATCGGAACGTATACGGCCCGAGAAATGGGGTGGAATAGCATCTTAGAAGCAATTTGTGCTACATTTGCAAAATGGATCTCCATCTCCTCGCCGCCGCCGTGCTTCGTCCGACATGACAAGAAACTTTCGTCCCGCAAAGTCACAGCAACTTCCACCGGTCATCGTCATAATTCGACCATTTCTATTCCGAGTGTCCAATCCAATAACCGAAGGACATGTTTCTCCGTTTTTAATATTAAGACACCGGCCAAGGATTTACATAAATTCGATTGTGAACCCCGTAGGTAGCAGTAGCAGGGTGGACCTGCAGATGAAGATATCCTTTTTGAAAAACCGCAACACAAAAACAACGCAGAAAAAAAAGTAAGAAACACTTCAAGATAAGACGAAAAGTTTATTGGATCTCCCATTTGGGTTCGTACGTAATGCGGGCGAGGATGACTCGAAAGTTCGGCCAATCCCTGCCCAAGAGGGGAGGATGAGAACAACAAAAGGATATGCCATTTGCGAAATCATATTTTTGGGATCCATTTCGATTGTGCGGGGTGGGCGTACAAAACGCTTTGCAGGATATTAAACCGAATTGTTGGTTCGTGCTGACCATGCATCATGTCCAGCAGGCAGCTCAGCCACCGCAGCACCGGTGTGCGGGTGAAGCTTGTCGGTTGTCGGTCGAATGGTTATTAAACAAAAACACATTTGCCAGTTTTATATGGGGGAAGTTTTCCAGTTTCGTGAACTTTACGATTATAAGTTATATGAGAAGAGGGTCCTGATTACGGAGGCGATTAGGGGATGGCTTGGTCACTGTTTGCATGCGGGAATGGGAACACCTGAGGGATGCAAACACTGCGCACACTGTAATTAACTGATTTTTCTTTGGCTTACCCCCTGTGTTGGACACTTATCGGCGGAGTCGAAGGTTCAAAGGACACACACAAACACACACACGAATCTATTGTTTGCGAATTAGAAAGGTGTTGCACTAATTTGTTTTGAGTCACGTATATCGGTGGCTGCACCTTGATTCGATTGCAGAGCGCAGGGAGTAGCCTCCTAGGCATGGACCTACAAACTAGCAAAACAAATGATTTTGCCGATCCCACATCCCATTTTCTGCACTTGCGGCTGAAACGTACAATTTGATCGACCTGCTGCGGTGCTGCATTTAGGACAATTAGAGGTTTGAGCCGAGCGCTAATCCAATAACGTCGATGATTACAGGTCGGTGCGGGATTGATTGCGGACAGGGAATTGGAATTGTTTTATGAAGAGATCTGCGCAGCTGCTCTGCGTTGTTAGTTATGTGTGCCGAAGTGTTTACTCTAAAGGGAAAGATGGTCGCAAAAGGTTTCGATGGCATTCTGAGATTGGAAAGAGAGGGTTGCAGTTCTGATTGAATGGGATTTTCGCTTTTGACCTCAGGTCTAGTTATAAAAATCGAAATACCTATTCAAGGGAAGCAAAACTGTCTCGCAGCGGTAGGCGACTATTTTCGACTTCCAGGTCTTGAGACGTTTTCAATACCGCATGAGATTTGCGATCCGGAGATGTTGGAAGTAGGTATTCGGAAACAGTTTTCTGAGACCAAGAGTCTTCTGTTTTTCGGTAGCCTTTTTTAAGGATGCGATCCAATATCTTTTCCCAATTGCTTTCTGGTCGGAGTTTTTTTAAGCGTTTTACGTTCTTTCTTTCGGGCGGTTTGTGATGTGTTTTGAGGTTTCTGAGTGATTTTTTCGACGTTTTTTAGTGAGTTTTTTGTGTAAATTTTTGGGGTGGATGTAATAGCGCTCGTAGCCTTTAACTGGTAATTTTGAGTCATTTCTGGTACGTTTTTCAGTGCGTTTTCTATGATTTTTTTCGGAACCTTTTTGGAGGAATTTTGAGAGACGTTCTTGCAAATGTTCTTTAGGGCGTTCTTGGGTAGCTTTTCTAAGAGTTATTCGGGGCGCTATTTTTTGGGCCTTTTTCAAGTTTTTAGAGCTGTTTTTGGTGCATATTTTGGCGGCGGTCGGATGTGTATTTTTGGCGTTCTTTGGGTCGATCTTTCTTAGGTTCTTTGGTGGTTTTTCTTCTTTTCTATGTTTTGAGCGTTCTTCCAAGCTTTATTTCGGTGGCTTTAGGTCATTTTTTAAGGCTTTTTTGGGATGTTTTCTGGACTTTGTACGGAGCACTTTATGTGAATTGTTCTTCAATGATTTTTTATGACGTGTTTGGGTAGGAGCACATGTTTGAGACCCGTTTTAGAAGTGTTTTCCGCCGTTTATCTTTCACATGTTTCGGTGTGGATTTTAGAGGCGATTATTGAAACGTTATCTAGAACGTTTATCTATACGCCTTTAAAAAGTTTTTCGGTACCGATCTAGGGCGTTGTTCCGGCCGCTTTTTAGAATGAATTTGATGAAATTTTAGGACGTTTTTCAAGTTTTAAGAACCATTTTTGCTTTTGGTGCGTTTTTAGGCGGTCGGTGGTCGGATGTGTTTTTTTCTGATCTTCTTTCGGTCGTTCTTTTTCGTGTTCGTTAGTGGTTTTTCTGGACAGTTCTTTTTTCTTTTTTGAGCGTTCTTCCAGGACTTTTTGGTGTTTTTAGGTAATTTTTTTTAAGTTTTTTGGGATTTTTTTCTGAAATTTGTACAAAGCACTTTATGTGAACTAGTACTGACCGTGGTCGAAATTCGACCAATATTGTCTGTAGATAAAGTAACAGAAGTCAACTTGTTGTTTACATAATTTATTTATTATTTTATACAGCGACAAATTGAATGGCAACAAAATGCTTTCGATTAACTGCTAAGCATTTTGTATGGGAAATTCTTAACTTAATTTTATCTGTCTTAATGGCGACTTATACCATATACTATTTTTTGTTTCTGCATATCTATGGCACAGTTCCTTTCGAATGATATAAGTTTCATTCTCCTCATTTCATGATAAATACTTAAAAAGTGTACGGAAACTTTTGATGTTTACATATTAATATAACGATTGTTTTTCAATGATTTTTAAGGACGTGTTTGGGTAGTAGCACATATTTGAGAATTGAGACCCTTTTAAAAGTGTTTTTCGTCGTTTTCGTTTACGTGTTTCGGTGTGGCTTTGGATGAGGTTATTGAAACGTTATCTGGAACGATAAATCTATACACCTTTGTTTTTCGGTATTGATCTAGGGCATTGCTAAGGACGCTTTTTGTAGCGAATTTTTATGTAAATTCCGGTATGTTTTTGAGTGTTCTTTGAGAGCGTTCTTAGGTGTTTTTTGAGCCCATTTCGGGTCGTTCTTAGAGGTACTTTTTCGATAGTTTTTTTGTTATTTAAAAAAAAATATAGCTTCGAACACCGATTGTAACCACAAAAGAATGAAAGGCTTTCCCCAATTATATGACGTGCCCGAAAAATTAAACAATAGCCAGCGATATCCGTAGAACAAAACTTCACCCATACTTTCCTTCCTAATTTGACAGCAATTTCAGTTAATTTAACTCTATCCCCCAGACGAGGGATACAAAGCAAAAAAAAAACGCAAGTGACCCACTTCCATTAACGCGCCGCCATTAACCCACTCATTCGTGGCACATTCACTTCATACAGCGCATATACAGGAAATTGACAATCGAAATGGTTGATCCGGTCGACAATTTGCCCATAAGCCACCGCAGCTGGCTCCAACTCCAAGTGAAAGTCTCTATTATTGAAACAAAGTGGCAAAAAGTGCTTATGAAAGTGACACTGCATGCCATACACAAACAAACATGTTACGCGTTAGGTGCGCTCAATAGACCTTAACATACCTCCGCAGGCTGTCCCCACACAGCAGCAGCATTCTCTCAGTTGATGGCTTCGGCCAACACAAAAACGCGGCAGCGGTTCTCCCAATAAAACTAAGTATCGCCTAAACAACTAAATTAATTTGAAGTTTCAGCTTGAGTGGATGCAGCACATCGGTTGAATCTGCGATAATGGAATGTTGTCTTCCACCAGAGATAACCTTCGATCAACGTTACGACTTGCGAGAAAGATGGAAATCTCTGCGCCGCCGCCGCAATCAATCACTCCATCGTCCGAGAAGTGGATTATACGCTTTATAAGTGCTGTATTTAGCAACCGCGGACATTGCCTACTGGAAGACGCTGGGCGCTGGGGTTATGCAAAACGACATTTACACAGGCCCCCGCTTCGCCGACCGCCGACTGTCACCCCACAGAGACAATCCAGCGACGCGGTCTCCGCTTCATATTTTTAATGGCGTGAAAATGTTCCATCGCACCGAGGAGAGTGTGTACAAAGCTATTGTATCGTTGTATCTATGGGCAGACCTTTCGAGTACAACAAGTCGTGACTGAGCGTACTCGTATCTATGATGGCAAGGACGGGTGATGCTGCTGCAATCGCTTTCCCCTTCGGTCCGATGTCAACGCATTTGATGTTTACACAAGCGGCTTTTTGACAGCCGCCTTTGCCATCGAACAGAACCTTTTTCACTCTCGGTCGTCGGTCGTCCCGATTCCGATTCGTGTAGATGTAATCGGCGATAAGTTTCTGATTTTTTTTTGGTATATCTCTGGAGCGGCTTAACAATTGCTGACCTAATTCGTGGAAGAGTTTCACTACAAAAGGTGAACAAATCCTTTCAGAGACGAAACGACGACAAACAACACAGAACGCATTTGTATCTTGTATAGCGTGTTGTTAGGATTATCTAACTTTAGCGAGAAATCGAAGTTGAAAGATCAAAGTTGATCGTTCTTTTCCGTGATTATCGTAATTTGTCCGTATAGGGAGATGTGAGCGGGGTTTGTTTTTTTTTTTTCTTATGGAACAGAATTCGTAAGCGGATTAGGTAGATGTTTCGAAAGCAAGCATCTCATGTACCGATTTGAGATGGAGTGATGATTGATATCGTTAATGAGCTATCATGGGGAGATTTGCGTGTCAATCTCGTGTCATGAAGCGGTAATCATGGGGCTAAGCTCGGCTGATAGTCTGACAAATCATGATATGAGGTCAACAAGCGGTTCGGTTGGTTTTCTTTTGAAACGCGCTGCTCGTTTTTCATCTCCGAAATGGCTGTGAGGGAATTTTGACGTGTGCCCTCTCTATGTAAGTGAAATAAATCGGTCGAACAATTTAAGCCAAAGCTTCGTGATGGCGTGCATCAGAGAGGTTAATCTATATACACTCTGCACACCCACTTTGCGTGTAATTGTCCTGCCGAAAATTATACAGAACCCAAGATAAAGCCACCCTCTCTCAGTTTTCAGTGCTCAGAGCTCACCTGCTGCAGTATGGGTGATCATTATACCCAGGTAGTCACTGAAGATCATCATTAGCCGAGCAGTCGGTTTTTATGTAACAGGTTCCTCTATCTGTATCCATTGCAGAGGAACCCAGCCATATAAGTTTTGGGCCAGCGATACAATCTCGCGCGATTAAAATAATTTTCGGTTAAGCAAGAGCAAACAAATTTTGAGGTTTCATCTTATCGGCGATCGCGCACTGTGCTTACCCAGTGTCAATGTTTTTTGTTTATATAATTGTGCACAATAATTGTGCTCAACTAATTAACTTTTGAGTGTACGACCCTAGTTTTGTCGCACTAATTGCTGCACTTTAATTATTTTGACATTTTCTGACAAATTATTCAAATGGCATTTTGACAGTGGGTGCGTGCGCGCCCGCTTTTTGGGTATAGGTTGCAGGGGTCTCCTGGGAGTGGGCGCGTAATCGACCTCATCAAATGACAGATTTGTAGTTGAGCGCAGTTTGATGCAACAATTAATTTTTTTAGATATTTTATACCGCACTAATTTGTTGCAAAGGCTTAAACGGTTGGAACGGATTTCATTGTGAATACTTGTGTACCGTATATATTCGAAGCGAAGTGATGGGTATCTTTTGGGTAACAGAAGAGGTGGCTCGTAACGATGATGCACAGTTGTTCCATTTGTATAGGAAGTGCGGTCAAAACTCTAAATTTAATTTTAACTGATGGAAAATAAATTAAATAACGAAAAAAGTGATTTATTTTAAATATTATTTTATTTTGCAAAGAATTATTATCAATAAATTTAAAATTTCTTTGGACAAAGTCGATTTTTGATTTTTTTTTTTAATTTCTTTCGTTAGAAAGCAAAAGGTCTGAAGTCAGCAGTTATCTATTTAACAAATCGGCGTTTGTTGATATCCTTGATATTTTTCTCGTGTTTTTTGAAGGAAAAATCTTATTTTTAGCTTTAGCTGCCTCCTCCGTAAATTGGCCTGTAGGTAGTATAAAATGTTTCACGATTTGTCCTCCATGAATTAGAACCTTGTGTATTAAAGCTGGCAATGGGATTCTGGAACGATTTCTCGGGCTGTTTCTTGTGCGTATTCTTGAAAAGCTTGCCAAAGTTTTTAAAAATAACAGCACATCTTTCGATAATCGATTGCTTTACACCAGTTATTCAGTTATTTTCACCAGTTATGGTTCTTTGTAAGGAGCTTCGAATGTCATTCATATTACTTGGTTTTGCTCCACAAATATAGAATACTTGTTGTAAAGCTGTATGTGACAAGGCATTGCATATCTTACCGTCAACCATTGTCAATTTAAGTAAAATATTAATAGTTGTTTTATTGAGTTTGTTTATTTGGCTCTGTATATATTCTTGCTCAGCTCTGCTCAAGTCTGCCGTTTCTTTTTTTAATTGAAAACGTATGGGTCGGCAGTATCGAGTTGTTCCTTTTCGAGGATTTTGCTATACAATTTTCTTTTTAGATTCAGAGCCCTCTTGCGAAAAAAGTTGTATTGGAACATATGATGTTATAAATATATCCGAATCGCTGAATTCGCTGGATATTCGGACTGTCTACTGCTTAAATCAAAGTCACATTTGCCGATTAGAGTTAGATTACGCACTATTATATTGGCAACTGAACAAAACAGTTTTACTACTAACACAGCTAAAAAATGAAGGGACAAGTTTTACAATATAACACAAAACTTTGTTTTTAATTTTTTTATTACCGAAATCGTTATCCAAATTTCTCGTTGGGATTCTACTGTATGAGTAACGAGTCCGTGAAGCGAAACTTCAGGTAATGAATCCAATATTTTTATTGTTTGAAGTGCTGGGTAACATTCTTGTTTCGCTTTAAGAACTTTTACATAGCTTGGAAAAACATCGGCTTCAGTTTTTTGGTTTACCAAGTTCCTGATGACTTGGTACTGATGTTTTGACAATTTTGCCTCAACCAAAAGCTCCCACCTTCTTTAAAAGTATTTACAGAGGTTACTTATCTTCTTTTTTGCTTCTAAATCTTCGATTTTATAAATTTGTTAGATCTTGCATAACTGCCACCTTTCTTCACCGAATGCCAAATGTTAAAAATATCGATTCGCTTGATCATATTGCTTCAATCTAAAATAAAAAATGGAAATCAGTGTTTTACTTCGGGTCAAAATTTTAAGGTTTGCGTCAATCTGCGCTCAAAAGCCATACATATTCTGAAAGAAGAAAAATAGCTCTAAATTTTGATGTATAAATTATAACCGGCATTTGTCGGCACTTGATGTGTTTTTCTTCAGAAAAAAAAAAACACAAATCATGCCTCACTTCCAATGAAGGTCAAAAAAAAATATCTTCAGAAAACCATTTAAATCCCTTCATTATATATGGTTTTATTATTCGCATCACCTTTTTCCAAAATTATTTTTAAACAATCTACTAAAATTGATTAATGCTAAGTCCTGTTTTCAGATTTTTTTTAACTACGAAAAACACTCAATTTTGTGATGCGACTGACAACCAACAACTAATTTGAAATCAGAAATCTTACTGTCACTTAACTGTCCCGTTTTCATAGATAATTACTGCATTAAAAAAAAAAAAACAATTTGATTAACTTTGAAATTTTGACTTTTGGCCTATGGGAGGAACCACTGTGATGACGGTGAGGATAGGGATGGGTTCTCCGGGTGTCAGAAATGCAGATTTAATGTCAAATAACTATCATCTATGTCAGCTTTCTACGCCCTTGCCCTAAGCCTTACAAAAAAATTCAGTAGGTATGAAGGCGGAGGTATTGAATGTGAGGAAATGTGTCCCTTACTAGAAAGGCTCTGAACATAATGTGAGGTAGTAGCAAATCAAGTCTGCAACGTCCATAAGCAAGGCTTTAACAAGACTTCGAATATCTAGAAAATTACTACCAATTAGGTACTATTTGTGCTTGTCAAGTACTTTGTCATTCGTCGTCTGAACTTTTCGCTACCACTTCGGGAACGTAAACGCAGAGTTTAGATGTATTGGACTACTGATCTTCCATATTAAGGAGTGCAGTGTGTACGTTCCTACTTTTGTAGGAGCTGTGGTAAGGACCCATCCAGCGTCTGAGTGAATTTTATAAAAATCGCATACAATTTGGGACGTCCTTTCGCTGTTTTTTTGCAACTTTTACTCCAATTTTACTTCAACATGTATCACGGTGAAAATATATTCTGTCAAAAAATGTAGGCGCTCAAATTCGCAGCAGAATAATGCAAAATGTATCCGAATCTGCATTCGAGAAAATCTATCTCACCTCACAAAAATAAAATGAAATTTATTTACATTTCGTGTGATGTGTAAAAAATTCCCTGTCACGAAAGATAACACGTATGGTAACCTGCTACCAACCTTCCGCACTGGGACCTCTCTCGAAAAGAAGAAAGAGCGAGAAAATAGACAGAAACAACCAAAAAACGTGAACAAAAATCCTTTGCTAGTTGCTACCAGCTACCACCCAACATCATCAGAGACAACTCTGCAGCATTCAAAGTACCATCCGCGCGCACAACACCGGCAGGAGCAATATTTTATCTGGCGTCACTGTCGTGTCAGAGTTTGATCGGAATTTTGTTCCACTGTTGTTTTTTTTGTACATCGAGTAGAACCCGGCTTTCGATGTTCATACACATATGCGAAGGTGGCTCCTCCTGGCTACCGAGGGAGAGATGTTTTTTTTTCTGGTTTCTTTACAGCTTTTTTTCGTTTTTCCCGAGTTTTTAAAAATTGAAATTATTTATGAGGTACATCCGTACATGATGCAGTAGATGTGTGTAAGTTCCACCGGCTCATGTGGTAGGCAAATCCCTTTTTCACACAGGCATAACGACACTCGGGATCAATCAGGATGGCGTGAGCCTCTTTGTTTCTGTCTGATTAAAAAAAAAAAAACAGAAATCCGTATATGTGTGTATTATTACGATTTTTGAATAATTTGATGGATGTGCAGCAGGGGACTCGGCACTGTACACACCGGCTCCATGTATGCCATCAATGGAGATGAGGACGAGGAGAGAATTAATGGGCTCACAGGGCGATGGGTTGGAGATAAATTTGATTACAGAAAAAGTGACAGTATTACGAGTGAACTGCTTGTTAATACTTAATGCCACGGAGTGCTACTTGATTAACGTTCCATATGCATAGATACGTGCGTTGGTAAAGGTAAACACATTCGGAATTTAATTAATTGAAAAAATCATCTTTCAAATTTTATAATGAATGAACGAGTGACGACGAATCGTTGAGGAAATGTGTCAGAATTAATCAAAAACTTTGGAGATTTTTCTTCTGCATTTCACTGGCAGCACAAAAAAGGTGCCTATAAGATGTAAGGTGACCAACAAAGGTGAATCGATAGGACTTTCTTCTTACTGTGGAAGTAGAGGCCAAGTTTTCGTATCTGTAATAAAAGGTTTCGTTTATGAAGTTTAGTCTTTTTACTTTCGAAATTAAATCTTTTTCAAGGATAAGGCGGTTCGGCCCTAGATCACCCAGTAAGTTCATTGAAAATGATAGAGTTTGGCCATGTCTTGCAATTTAATACCAAGCGAATTTGAAATAAACAGTCACTGCTGTTCTCAAGCCTAATTTTTAGTCAGATGAAGCCACCAGCGTGTATTGGGAGGTAAGAATAAAACGAAGCAATTGCTTTTACTTACAAGAAATGTCAAAACCGAAGCATTTGCTACATAAAAACTGAATTGAGTTACCTCCAACTTTTAACATGTTCCAAAAGCAGCGGCGCCACTTACCTTTTACTCAGGTCGGTATAAATAAAATGAAGCAATTGCTTCAAAAATCCGAATGTGCTATTTTGCTGACTGAGAGCTTTTCCTAAATATTTTTGCAGACACATTTTTCCTTAAAACAATCTAAGCATTGTGAATTTTCCATGTTTTGTTTATAAATACAGTCGAACCCCTCTAAGTCGAACCACCTTTAACTCGAATTTCCCTCTTACTCGAAATTTTTCAAACCAATTTTGGCATTCCTTTTAATTTTGCATAGAAAAGTCATCCTCTAAGTCGATTCTTTTGATTTTTGACCTATTACAATATTACTCTAAGTCGAATTTTTCGTCCGAAGAAAACAAAATATAATAATTCTACATACAATATGTTATGCATTTAGATATCTACATATTCTGTGGTGCTGTTTTAGTTAGTGATGGGATTTGTTCGAAATGCACCTACTTTTCTATTTTTAACATTAAATAAATTCGCTTAAAAGAATTTAGTAAATTCCTCTAACTAAAATTTTTCCAGAAATCCCTCTAGCTGGAACTACTCCTCTTGAAAATTCGACTTAGAGGCATTCGACTGTAGTTAAATCTTGCTTATGCCGGAAAATAAAAAATGCAGATTTTTATTTTATTTATAATTTCGTTCAGTTTTACAGAAAAGTCGTAACACTCTCAACGAAAATTCGAAAATTCAAATTTACTGGTCAGGTTTGACAGAAACTGCGAAGTAAATGCTATTTTCGAATTATGGAACTTATAATTTTAACATAGAAGCAAATCATATACCAATTTGAAGCAATTGCTAATTGCTTTTACTTTGCTTCAACCTTTTACTCGAATCAAATGCTGAATTTTGCTCATACGACCCATTGCGCAGCTGTGCATTAGCTGGGCAGTCGCGTTCTTGCGTCGGCAACATCAACATTTTTTTTTTGCTTTGTGAATGGGTGCCTCATCAATCCTTTTATCATTTTCTCATCAATGTGTGGTGGTAACGATGTTTCCACCGGGAGCATTGCCTGGTGACAATTCCCCAAGAATATACTGAGCTTTAAAGGACATTGGTGGGCCTAAAAAGGCAACAAACGCGCGCCGCCGGTACAGAAAGCCCTCGTCTAAAGTAGTAAAGTGGTCCATCCCGATTTGAAGCGACACTTCTTAAGAAGACGAAGAAAGCTGATCAAACGCATGTCTAGAGGATGTCGCACAGTTCAACTACTATACTAGTCATAGGAATGAACCATAGTTTGATGGATAATCAGGACTAGGTTGTTGTCATTTTAAAGTTCGTGCCATATTATATTTTTCTCTACAACAGCGCGGCAATGCGAACGGAACAGGACCGAAGAACCCTCAAAGCATTTTGCGTTCAAAGTGACCTGAGGTTGTGTTTTTATCCGCCTTCGGTATCTTTCATACTTCTGCAATCTGCACCATAAATCAGGACTGGGATGGTAAAGGCTAGAGATGCCACGAATATTCGGCAACTATTCGGTATTCGGCTATTCTGCCAAATTTTGTCACTATTCATGAAAAAATATTACTCACAAAGATGTTTATTCAACCAATTAATGTTTAAAATCTATCAGTGGTATCTTAGTTATGATGGATGAAATTTTGTTTCAGCATTTGTTGATAGCAGACGATTGAATTTTTCCTCATAAATTATACGTGCTTCTGAAAACAGCCGCTCACTATTACTATTACAGAAAAATAAACTTTAGAAAATCGTGAAAGGATTGGATATTGTTTTGCTTTTGCTGTAAGGGTCTGCTGTCCGATCAACTACGGATGCCTTTTGAAAAATCAAGTTCCTTTGCAACTGAAGTTTTCTGTTCCACGCCTTCATCTGAACAAAAATTTTTTGCAGCAACTTCCTCAAAAAGTGTTGCCGAATATTCGGCTCTTCGGCCACTTTCCTCGCCGAATATTTGGTAATCGGCCAAATAACTATTCCTGGCATCTGTAGTAAAGGCCTTTAAAATTGCAGTGTTTCTTGACAAAGCCTTCTTATACCTACTCCAAAGGTTCCATGATGGTGTCAGATTTTTAAGCAGAATTTCGTACCCGATAGCCTTGGTAGCTCCTTGGACTCCTCTCAGGCCATTAAAAATCCTCGTTAAAATTTCTATAACTTCGCTGAATTTCAAGCCTTATCGCTCTCGATCCTTTATCATAAATGCACTAAGGCAACATTGTTCAATCTGTCTTTGGCTGCTCTGATGTCAAACTGGCCTGATTCACATAGCGAATCCATTTTAATTGACTTCTTTGTTAGACCCAATGTACCTAAAACACTTTTCTTCAGGCGTTGCATGTTTGCACGCTCTAACAAAACACAATTTAACAAAAGCACTTTCTATAGTTATTACCGTACTCATACCTCATACCTACTTCTGATGTGGGTGCGTATAAAATCGAATCTAACCTCAGACGATTTGTTTTGGCCGGACGAAAAAAAAGCTGTAATTTGTAAACATCATTTCCACATCAAAATATGACAACCATGTGAGTTCGAACAAATTCCAAAAAGAAACAGAAAACACAAAAAATTCCAACACTTATATTTTTTGGTATACCAACATTACACACGTGAAATGCGTGAAAGACGAAACATGAAACAACGCAACGACACGCCACCTCCAGCAACATGTTACACCGAAGATGGATAACCATGGAGACACACTGTGTAATCGGATTCTGGAACTGTGCTTTGTTTTTAATTAAAAAGAGAGAAACCTCCAACATCTCAGTGAATGCATCATTTCACGGCGATTGTTGGTCCTCACACACATGTGCGACTGCAGCGCATCCTTCTGTCTGTCTAGGACGAAGAAAGTGTAGTCAGTTTCTATGCCATGGCTATCGTAAAAGGAAACTCGGATTATCAGCAAGGATACAGAAGAGGAAAATCCAAGCGACTGTGAAATCCAGCACTGACAGGATCCACATATTGAGAGCACAGGCAAAGGATGCGCACACACGGTTGAAACAAGTGCAAGACGTATGACCATTCGTTATGGGAGTGAGAATCTGAGAATTCTTCGTCTAACGATCCGTAACTGAAGGAGGATTGCACCGACAAGGCAGCCTTTTTCATGGATATCGTATTTAAGGATACTCGAGTGTGTGCATTTTTGTCTGTACAAGCGAATTCCTTATGACTTGTAACGGAGTTGAGTCCACTTCCACCCACTGTCCGCGCTTAACATCTTCTTCACTTGGAGTTGCCTCCACCTATTTCGCGCGCCTCTAATTACGTGGTCTCACACCAACAAGACAGAATGCCAATCAAAACTTTAAACAACGCGTTGACTGCCACTGACGCGAGCAGAGGGAGGAAGCGCCCAACAAGTCGGGCTTGGGTGCGCGAATGCCTTGCAGCCATTTTCGTGATTGGGCGGTACCACGTACCACGCCAGTGGAAGGTGTCTGGAAACCGGTCCATAACCGAGCCCATTTCACGATTAAGATGAAGTCTACTGGCATCAGCCATGACCAACCAACGGCACAGAGCCAAGCTCAAGTGGATAACCGGACTGGACGCGACGGTTGAAGTTGAAGCACATGGCGATGAAATGAAGAACAAGAAACATTCCACCAAAAGTGGTGAGGTGAGTTTTTTCACGCTTTGGAGGGGAAAATCCATATGCAGTAGGCGATTGGTGGGACATAGGCACATCACGCAGTCTCTGGTGGCGTCGATATAGGTAGGAATTGGAATTGGAATCTGTGGACTTATGGGGTATTTGATCGATGACTATCTGCTTAGCTTGAAAATTACAGACAAGTTGCAAATCAGTTGGCAATGGCCAAACTGGATGTTACGGAACTATGTATAGGTATGCGTCGTTGATTTTAACGAATTGCTACTGAAAGCTGGAAGTATAGGCTGACAAACTTTGTCGAGGTAGTTTTCTCATTTACAACGCAGACTAATCGGTCCAATGCGTCGTACACACTTGTTACTTGCACAATGGCCCCAGAAAGAAATAAACTGCAGTAAGGGCGAGTGATCTTCGCTGGGTACTCTACGATTACGTAAGGACGTACAAAGTTCCACCATTTTGCTGAAACCCAGTGATACAATTTCGAGGGATTTTCTGGGAATTTTAATATGTCCGAGGGATAAAGGGACTTTCTAGTTTAGTAACAAATTTCATATAAAAATTGTAGGAATCGTTTCCATAGGAAATTATTCTACCCTTTTGTAAGTGAAATAATCGATCCCCGAACCCAAACCATATTCGGATATCCAAAATTATTCAATAATATAATATCCCATACAAACTACAATAAAGGTTTGTGTACAGGATACGATCCATTTCTATCCTCTGTGTGTACGGGATATGTGTTACTCTATCCGCCCATAGAGGGCGTTGATGGTATTTTGGCTAAAGTAGTAGTGGCATAGGATAAGTAAGAGAAACGAGAGAGAGAGTAAAAACAAGAAAAGGAATTTGCGATAACACATACACACCAGGTCATTGATAATTGATGGCGTGGTAGTTTTTTTTTGGTGTGGCACAAGGAATGTACTCGTACAGTAGGTAGCAAAGCAGTCAAACCGCATTAGCAAAAATACCAAAGAAAGAGGTATCGTACATGATGTATGCGCAGCTGCATTGGCGACATACATGGGTTGAGCGGTAGTTTTTTTCTGTATTCCCTTTGTCTGGAGTCATACGATGTCTATGGAAAAGTGGCGTGGGTACGCACTCAGTACTTTTCCATGGAAAGTTTGAGTTGTTTTTGCGCGTCGTCCGATTGGTTGTGAGGCATTCGTTTGCTGACGAGGTAGCTTTTTGAAAGCAAGTAGAGAGTTGGATAGTTGGCAGTGGAGCTGGTCGGACGTGACCTTTGGTTGGTGTGCTTTTGTTCGGGGTTGTGCGCGTGCGGTTGGGCGAGTTTTATTTCATTCGTTGTACAAAGTAAAATTACTTGTCGCGATTAATAAAATGGTTCAACACCAATAAATTCCTTGTCGTGGGAGCTAAACAAATCAAATCCCTACGGACACACCATGTGCAATCGTGATTAAAATATAAATAAAAACTTAAACTCAAAACTCAGTCGAATCCCCAAATTCATCCACGTGATAATAATTTCGTAGTGGTGCCGCGTCACATTAATTCCCCCCTGACTTACTCAGCCAACCCCAGCGATTTTGTTTTTCTCCATCAACTCACCAGTGTCATACCCACGTGATTTGGAAAAAGGGACGTGTACTTAAGACTCTCCCTACCCTGAGTCCGGTTTTTGAATCTGGTGCCTTAAGTGAACCGCCGAATTCCCCCCTTGTGAAATTGGTATCTTCAGACCCCACCGACCATCCATATCTCGGTCATATAGTGCGGTTAACATAAAAGAAAAAAAAAAATATACCAAAGTGGCACGGTTTCCCGGTTATATACCGTAATAAATCCATGCGATAGATTCGAAAACCATCACCAGGAAGTAGTCAAGGAAAGAGTGGTCAAACTCAGCAGCCCATCATCACCAGGATCCTCAGCATGCAGCCTAGCAGAGTCGTCAAACTATTCCGAATTTTCACCCTCCCCCTTTCCCATCCCCTAACGTAATTTAATTTACAGCCTCCGTGGTAGGACATTAAATTTAAATTTTTATCTTTAAAACATTCTCTCGGTTACCCCAAAAATAAAAATAAAATAAAAATTAAGTAAAAATCTTAATAAAAATTAAATAAAAATAAAGAAGAAAAAAAAATATAAGGAAATTAATTTGCCGTTAGGTATTAATTGAGTCAATAAAAGAATGAAGTAGATAATTCTACAAATTAATTACTTTATCTGTATATCTCTAGTTCTTGTAAGATTAACAAGGATAATCAATTGTATTTTGCCGCACTTGACGGCATATTTTGTAGATTTCTTTTCTTCCCCTTAGCGTTTTCGGTACTACACTCAGGAGATGCTGTGCACACCATCCCCCCCTGCAGTCTACATGTCGTGTCCCTACAAAGTAAGGGAAAATTATAGTTTCTAGGGGTAAGTCTTTTGAAAAGTATATATATTTTGACCCTTGTCCTATTGATTATTCTTGTGATTTTTTTTTTGTATTTTGTGGCACAGATTGTGAGCCTTATTGTATTCATTCACTGGCCCCTCCGGCATTTAAATAATTAACGTAAATTACTATCGTAATTATTTCGAATCTAAGTAGTAATTGAATCATTTTGAAGTAATTTTGGGTATTCCCTACATATTAACAATTTCACTAAAATATTAGCGGAGTCGCTGGAATGTTTATTTATTGATCCCCCCTCTTCGATATTCATTAAGTAGTTATTAAGACTTCCTGTTGAGGAATTAATTCGTATAGAATGGCTTATAACTTCCTTCTGAAGTTTGAGGTCTTGAATTTTAGACATAATTAATTTAGACAGTTGATTTTCTGGAGTAAATAAAATTTAATGGATTTTGTATAATATTACATCACCTTGGTATTATTTCGGAGCATGAAGTTTCTTTTCTGGTTCTTATAGCATGGAAGTTGGGTATTCCCCAAAATGAATAGTGAGTAATAATATCTCAGATTGGATGTGTTGATCGTCTAGGACACGACGAAGTAGGTTTGGTCTAAAGGAGGCTAAGGCCTCTTCTTTTTGAGGGGTAACTATGGGAATTATTTGGAAGTGGCTTAGTTACCAACGGTGGTTGGCTATGGATCCTAATTCCAGGTCACCATAGGGGTGGGTTTACACTTCCGAGAGCTAGATCACCTTGCTCTCTTTCTCCCGCGCATACAGGGTGTATTTCCAACTACAAATGGCGTATTTCATCGCGGTTGTCATTGGGCAACAACGTGACAAATCATCGGACAATTTCGGGCTCCTCTCTTTTTAAACGTTTCTTCTCAAATTACACCTTCGAGACAGGCATGTATTAGAATGTAACACAGTTCGGCTAGTAGGTAGCAAGATCCCCCCCCATTCCGACGAGCATAGGACGGAGCCCCGCTAGCATGCCTGCCGCTGCTGAATGCCCGAACACCCTTCACCCGGTAGCCCTATTGGATCTTTGAGATTGCCTGTAGTGTTATAGTCCTAGGGGTTGCCTTAGTAGTGAAGGTATTTAGAACTTATAATCCGTGTAAATAAAATGGTTAGTTACATACACGGCCCTACATACTCGGTTAACACGGCTGTAACAGGCCGTATAAGAAGTGGTTATCCTTTTTCCTGTGTCTTCCTTTTTGTGAGGGTTCCACCACTCTAGTGTTATGTTCTGGCTGGGGCATTATATATGGTTGTCCAGTTGGAGGTTTGTCATGGACACATGGTGGTGAATCGAGCCCGAGGAAAAAGGTGTTTTCTTCCTAGGATAAGGATGAGCTTGGGAGTAGTAGGAGAAGCTATACATATGGATCCTGGGTTACAGGATGACGCCCCGTGGAGGACCCGACGTGTACTTTATTCGTCGGACGAGCCGCGCGGGGCACAGTTTTGCACCCCCGGGATTTTTATGTTTAGCTTTGAAAAAAAAAAAAAAAATTATTATATATATATTTTTTTTTTTTGAAAGAATTTAAATAATTTTATTTTATTTAAATTCTTTCTTTCTTCTTTTTTCTCACGTTACAGGATGGCGCCCAACGTGGGGCCCGAAATTGATTCCGAAATCTAGTTCTTTTATACCCATTTGTTAGTTGTGTAATCTTATTATAGGTTGCAGACGAATTTTCTTCTACTCTTCACACAAATATCTGTTTTTTTTTTTTTTTTGGTACTCTTGATTGAGCTTGCTCTCAAGAAGTTCAGCTATCACTCACTTCTGTTCTTGAGATTCATCTCAGAATCTTGTGAGTCACCTTTTGGTTGTCCGTTTAGTTCGTGGCGTTTTGCCCAGACTAACGTTTTGCTGCCTTTAAGGTATTCGAATTTATTCACCTGTAGTTCGTGTGTACAATTGCAATTGGCAATTGGCCTTGTCTTGTACACCGATCCATATATGTCATCGCTTCGTAGTGCTTTATCTCATAGATGATTTTGTAGCTTTGTCCGGTAGATTGGTGACTATATGCCCGATCTATGTCAGTTGCTAACCACGCTAATCATCCCTGATTGTAGGGTGCTCTAATGTGATGATCAAGCTGCTCAAAGAAAGAAAACAAGATTTTTAGTAATATTTGCATAACTTTAGTCAATCGCTATCGGTTGAGATAGCTGATTCGTTATTTCATCATCTCGGTTACGAGAAGTGGAAAGCGCACTGTCCGGTAGGTTAAGACACGATGTCTAGACTTACGTCTGTTGCTGTGTCGCTAGGTCCTCATGACCCGGTCTATGACTGATCCATTTCTAACCCGTCTTCGCAAATCCGTTGAGGAACGATTTGTCGTCATACTATATTCATTTTGTATGTGCGTATATATATATTTATATTTTTATGTATATATATGTACAGAGAATTTTTTTTTTTAAACCGTTCTGCTAGTCTTTGTCCGATATGACGTCAACACATCCAAATCTTTTATGAAGTATTTATAAACGTAATTAATTACCCCAATTTGAAATTGGTGAATTTCTTAGTAGTATTAGTCTGATTATTTGTAAGTTAGTTTTGTCAATGATTGACCAAACATAATTTTTTATTAGTTTCCATATTGAAAGTTGCTACCTTTGGTATTTTTATCAACGACCCTAGTCAAAATATGTCGCTTCCAAACGTAGCCCCTGAGAGGCTTTTACGTCCCAAGAAAGACAAAAAGGCCAAGGACACTCGTTTGTCTTTAGGCCCAAAAATCTCTCGGTCGAAACCCCGTACTCTTAACGACGAACCCGTTCCGTCCACTTCACGGGAAGCACTTGCTTCTCTCAATGACACCCGGTCCGGTGACTCGCAACCGATTGTTGAGCACGTAAATATACGCGCGGAATCGGATGTGGAAGTTGATGCGGACAATACCATAAGAGATAATAGTTTGGCACAGTATGTACAGGAGATCGTAGCGGCCACGGTTGGCCTGAGCCGCACCGAAGATTTACGTGTGATCAGAGAAGAGTTAGAAAGGAACCGAGTCACTACCAAAAACGATATAACTCTGCTTTTTCAAGACCTATTAAACTCTCGGACTCCGACACGAATTCCACGTAATACTAGTGCAGCCGTACCACCCCAGCCTGAGCAACCACCAGCATTTCCTATGAGATTACCGGATATGACGGTTCCCCCTCCCAACGTTCGAAGTGAGAACGTGGATAATTTTCTTAACCAACTCAACAATTTGAACCTTAACCAGCCCTTGACTCCCACTACTGGCGGTAGAGTGCAAACTCCCGCGTCGACCATTTCTAAGGCCCACCATTTTCATAAGTGGGGCATTAAATTTGATAACCAAAAGATGTCAGTCGATGACTTCCTTTTCCGATTGGAGCGAGTCAAAGAAGGTTATGGAGCTTCATGGCATGAGGTAGTGTTGAACTTTCACCAGTTTGTCACCGGCCCAGTTGAAAATTGGTTTTGGGTTTACTTAAAGTCCAATCCAAATGTCACTTGGCCCGGTCTTAAGAATTCCCTGATAGAACAATTTAGAAGCCTGGAAACAGATTCCGAGTTGTCTCGAAGAATGACCGATCGTCGTCAAGGTCCTGCGGAACCTTTCGATGATCTATATAACGATATTTTGCAATTGAATAGCCGTTTGAGAAACCCAAAACCAGACAGAGAAATAATCGAAATTATTAAACAAAACGTAGGCAAGCGTATGGGTGAGCTCTTAATCACCTTCAATACCAGCAGCCTACCCGAACTGGTGTATGTATGTCGCACCATTGAAAAGTATCTCAGTGATCATGAGCCCCCTAGAGCTCGAGCTATGCCAGCTCCCGCCTTTCGACGGCATGTTAATGAGTTAGGAGTTAGTGAAGAAGAACCCTCTTTTAGTGGCGTTGACCCTCATGTCGACGCAATCGAAAGTCGCAGAAACCAAAACGCATTGGCGTGCTGGAACTGCAAGGTTATTGGGCACACTTTTTATGAGTGCGATAGCCCCCAAAGAAATGTATTCTGTTATAAGTGTGGTAGGGAAAATACAACTACACCCAGATGCACGCGATGTTCGGAAAACTCGCGGCAGAACAGGTCATCCACCGGGGTGAGTTGTTCACAGGACAGAAACCCGGCTCGCAATTAACTTCACGTAACAGTACCACTTTCACAACTTTACCTTCCCCAGACTGTTCGAATTCAATTAAGATCCTCAGACGTGAAGTAACATCTCTTCCTCAGCCTGTTCAAAACCGGAACACGTCAGGTAAATCCTTGCATGATCGATTGCAGAATTACTATGCAACCCGACTTAGGATATTCAATAACACTCCCTTCGGTGTGTCGAATAAAATACTCCGACTTCGAAACAAGTTTAAACAGAAAAGACAAACTTATCGTTCTCTAGCAGCCACATCTCTCTGTAGTCCCGAGCATGATCCACGTCCTTATGCCTTAGTGAGCATCTCCGGACACAGTATATTAGGACTTTTAGATAGCGGAGCCGCTATAAGTTGCCTCGGACACGAGGGATGCAAGCTGCTCGAATTAAATAATATCCCCTTCAAAAGTTTTCGCTCGCTAGTGAAAACTGCTGACGGACAGACCCAGTCCGTTATAGGACAAGTTACCATCGACATTTCGTACAAAGGCTCGGTCAAGCCGATCACCCTCTTTCTAGTTCCCTCCCTGAAGCAACCCTTATACTTGGGGGTTGACTTCTGGAAGTCGTTTCAGATAGCGCCACACCTTATATCCGAACTATCGTTCGATCGACCAGTTAGTCCCAGTAATGAACATTTTTGTAAGCTATCACCCGAGGAGTCCAGTAGATTAAACCAAACCATGAAGTTGTTCCCCTCCTTTGCCACTGTTGGCCTAGGAAAAACAACTTTAGAGGAACATCTGATAGATACCGGTGACGCTGAACCCGTCAAACAGCGGCATTATCCCGTTTCTCCAGCGGTACAAACTCTGCTGTATGAGGAGTTGGATCGCATGCTGGACATGGGGATCATTGAGGAGAGTTCAAGCGCATGGAGTTCACCAGTCGTATTGGTACGAAAACCTGGTAAGAATCGCCTGTGCTTGGACTTTCGAAAAGTGAACCAAGTCACAAGAAAGGATGCGTATCCACTTCCTCATATTGAGGGGCTGCTGGGGCGTCTTTCGGATACACACTTTATTTCGAGTGTGGATTTGAAGGATGCCTTCTGGCAGATACCGTTGGAGCAAAGGTCCAGGGAGAAGACTGCTTTCACCGTCCCCGGTAGACCACTTTACCAATTCCGAGTCATGCCCTTTGGCCTCTGCAATGCGCCACAGCGCATGTGCAGATTAATGGACAAAGTGGTACCTCACGAATTGAGAGAAAACGTGTTTGTCTACTTGGATGACTTGTTAATAGTTTCAAGAACGTTCGAGGAGCATTTGAAAATGTTGTCACGCGTAGCAAGTAGACTTAGAGAGGCAGGATTAACCATCAATCTGCAAAAGTCCAATTTTTGTTTCCGCCAATTGAAATACCTAGGGTTTATTGTAGGAGAAGGTTGTCTCAAAACTGATCCCGAGAAGGTAGCAGCGATCCATGATTTCCCGGTACCCACATCACCACGTCAGGTTCGCCGATTCCTCGGTATGGCGGGATGGTACCGGCGTTTCGTAAAAGACTTTGCTTCTATAGCTACGCCCATTACGAATACTCTCAAGAAGGGTGTAAAGTTTTGCTTTGGCAGCGAAGCGCTCGCCGCCTTCACTCAACTTAAGAACATGTTGACGACAGCCCCAATCCTAGTTAATCCGAATTACGATAGAGAATTCGTAATCGTCTGTGATGCATCCGCTACTGGTATCGGTTGTGTTTTGTGCCAATGTGATGAGAACGGCTCGGAGCGTCCAATCTTCTATTATTCCCATAAACTTAACACGGCCCAACGCAACTACAGCGTCACTGAACGTGAATGCCTTGCAGCGGTGATGGGTGTGCAAAAATTCAGAGCTTATGTGGAAGGCCATAAGTTTAAAATCATAACCGACCACGCAAGCCTGAAATGGCTTATGAATAAAAAGGATTTGGATGGAAGATTGGCCAGGTGGAGCCTGAAGCTACAAAGTTTTGTTTTCGATATTGAGCATCGAAAAGGCTCTCTTAATGTTGTGCCAGATGCCTTATCCCGTGTTTACAGTCTGGACTCTATAAATCCGGACTCTTCAAATGATAATTTTTCAGATGTGCTGAGAGTCAATCTTTCCGACCCAAATTTTAAATCGGAGGAGTATATGAGTTTAATGGATAACATCCAGCGTAACCAATCTAGTTTACCAGACCTAATAGTCTCCAATCAGTTTGTCTACAAACGAGTCAAACACTGTTCAGGACACCCGTTACAAGATGAATTGGTCTGGAAGCTTTGGATACCATCGCAGTTGACAGAAAGTCTTATATCATTAGCTCATTGCCCCCCTCGCGCTGCGCATGGCGGCATAGCAAAAACCCTACACCGGTTGCGCGAACAATTTTATTGGCCCAACATGGCCTCCCAGGTCAAGACATTTATTGGTAAGTGCGAAGAATGTAAGGCCTCCAAAGCCCCAAATTCGATTTTACGATCACCCATGGGAAAGGCTTTCGAAGTTGACCGGCCATTTCAACATCTGTTCATCGACTTCTTAGGTCCATATCCCCGCTCAAAAAGTGGTAATACCCACATTCTTATAGTGTTGGACCAATTAACCAAATTTGTGCTCTTGCAGCCACTGAAGAAAGCAACCACAGACAACACCACTCGATTTTTGCGCGATCAAATCTTTTTACTCTTTGGAGTCCCTGAAACCCTCATGTCCGACAATGGCAAACAGTTCACCAGTCGTGAATTTAACAAATTTTTGACCAGTTTTGGTATACGTCATGTTAAGACAGCAGCTTACGCCCCGCAATCCAACGCGAGTGAACGCGTAAACCGCTCACTCTTAGCAGCTATACGCTCTTATCTCGCGACGGATCAGACTAGATGGGATGAACAACTTCCCTCCATAGGTTGTGCTTTGCGTTCAGCAGTTCATACAGCCATTGGAGTTTCTCCTTATGAAGCCCTGTTCGGGTATACCATGATTGAACATGGCACCTCCTATGAACTGCTACGCACTCTCGACGTTCTGAACAGTTCCGATCTAAAAGTTCTTGCCAAACCAGATAAGATGAATATTTTGCATGTGCACCTCAAAAAGTCATTGGCTGATGCCCATAACAAATATGAGAAAGTATATAACCTTCGGAGTACGAACAGATCGTTTAAAGTAGGAGACATCGTTTATAAACGCAATTTCATCCTCAGCGACGCATCAAAGAAACTTAATGCGAAACTTTGTCCCAAGTTTTTGAAAATGCAAGTCCGAAAAATTGTAGGTTCAAATTTGTATGACCTACAGGACATGAATGGAAGACCCATAGGAGTTTTCCATATAAAAGACATTCGTTCCTGAAGAAATAATCTCGCTTTTGCCCGGCTGGCTCAGTCTGTGCATGAGAGCTCGTAAAATAATACTTTCACTCAAGCGTTTCTTCTCTTATCCCTTGTGCTCCTTTGCACTCGCAAAAGTGATAAGTTTTGTAGGAATCGTTTCCATAGGAAATTATTCTACCCTTTTGTAAGTGAAATAATCGATCCCCGAACCCAAACCATATTCGGATATCCAAAATTATTCAATAATATAATATCCCATACAAACTACAATAAAGGTTTGTGTACAGGATACGATCCATTTCTATCCTCTGTGTGTACGGGATATGTGTTACTCTATCCGCCCATAGAGGGCGTTGATGGTATTTTGGCTAAAGTAGTAGTGGCATAGGATAAGTAAGAGAAACGAGAGAGAGAGTAAAAACAAGAAAAGGAATTTGCGATAACACATACACACCAGGTCATTGATAATTGATGGCGTGGTAGTTTTTTTTTGGTGTGGCACAAGGAATGTACTCGTACAGTAGGTAGCAAAGCAGTCAAACCGCATTAGCAAAAATACCAAAGAAAGAGGTATCGTACATGATGTATGCGCAGCTGCATTGGCGACATACATGGGTTGAGCGGTAGTTTTTTTCTGTATTCCCTTTGTCTGGAGTCATACGATGTCTATGGAAAAGTGGCGTGGGTACGCACTCAGTACTTTTCCATGGAAAGTTTGAGTTGTTTTTGCGCGTCGTCCGATTGGTTGTGAGGCATTCGTTTGCTGACGAGGTAGCTTTTTGAAAGCAAGTAGAGAGTTGGATAGTTGGCAGTGGAGCTGGTCGGACGTGACCTTTGGTTGGTGTGCTTTTGTTCGGGGTTGTGCGCGTGCGGTTGGGCGAGTTTTATTTCATTCGTTGTACAAAGTAAAATTACTTGTCGCGATTAATAAAATGGTTCAACACCAATAAATTCCTTGTCGTGGGAGCTAAACAAATCAAATCCCTACGGACACACCATGTGCAATCGTGATTAAAATATAAATAAAAACTTAAACTCAAAACTCAGTCGAATCCCCAAATTCATCCACGTGATAATAATTTCGTAGTGGTGCCGCGTCACATTAATTCCCCCCTGACTTACTCAGCCAACCCCAGCGATTTTGTTTTTCTCCATCAACTCACCAGTGTCATACCCACGTGATTTGGAAAAAGGGACGTGTACTTAAGACTCTCCCTACCCTGAGTCCGGTTTTTGAATCTGGTGCCTTAAGTGAACCGCCGAATTCCCCCCTTGTGAAATTGGTATCTTCAGACCCCACCGACCATCCATATCTCGGTCATATAGTGCGGTTAACATAAAAGAAAAAAAAAAATATACCAAAGTGGCACGGTTTCCCGGTTATATACCGTAATAAATCCATGCGATAGATTCGAAAACCATCACCAGGAAGTAGTCAAGGAAAGAGTGGTCAAACTCAGCAGCCCATCATCACCAGGATCCTCAGCATGCAGCCTAGCAGAGTCGTCAAACTATTCCGAATTTTCACCCTCCCCCTTTCCCATCCCCTAACGTAATTTA
The DNA here is from genome assembly GCA_936431705.1 of Cheilosia pagana. Classification (NCBI taxonomy): domain Eukaryota; kingdom Metazoa; phylum Arthropoda; class Insecta; order Diptera; family Syrphidae; genus Cheilosia; species Cheilosia pagana. Next base: position 48,648,920 of record OW386170.1, on the reverse strand, counting down.
ATTTACAGCCTCCGTGGTAGGACATTAAATTTAAATTTTTATCTTTAAAACATTCTCTCGGTTACCCCAAAAATAAAAATAAAATAAAAATTAAGTAAAAATCTTAATAAAAATTAAATAAAAATAAAGAAGAAAAAAAAATATAAGGAAATTAATTTGCCGTTAGGTATTAATTGAGTCAATAAAAGAATGAAGTAGATAATTCTACAAATTAATTACTTTATCTGTATATCTCTAGTTCTTGTAAGATTAACAAGGATAATCAATTGTATTTTGCCGCACTTGACGGCATATTTTGTAGATTTCTTTTCTTCCCCTTAGCGTTTTCGGTACTACACTCAGGAGATGCTGTGCACACCATCCCCCCCTGCAGTCTACATGTCGTGTCCCTACAAAGTAAGGGAAAATTATAGTTTCTAGGGGTAAGTCTTTTGAAAAGTATATATATTTTGACCCTTGTCCTATTGATTATTCTTGTGATTTTTTTTTTGTATTTTGTGGCACAGATTGTGAGCCTTATTGTATTCATTCACTGGCCCCTCCGGCATTTAAATAATTAACGTAAATTACTATCGTAATTATTTCGAATCTAAGTAGTAATTGAATCATTTTGAAGTAATTTTGGGTATTCCCTACATATTAACAATTTCACTAAAATATTAGCGGAGTCGCTGGAATGTTTATTTATTGATCCCCCCTCTTCGATATTCATTAAGTAGTTATTAAGACTTCCTGTTGAGGAATTAATTCGTATAGAATGGCTTATAACTTCCTTCTGAAGTTTGAGGTCTTGAATTTTAGACATAATTAATTTAGACAGTTGATTTTCTGGAGTAAATAAAATTTAATGGATTTTGTATAATATTACATCACCTTGGTATTATTTCGGAGCATGAAGTTTCTTTTCTGGTTCTTATAGCATGGAAGTTGGGTATTCCCCAAAATGAATAGTGAGTAATAATATCTCAGATTGGATGTGTTGATCGTCTAGGACACGACGAAGTAGGTTTGGTCTAAAGGAGGCTAAGGCCTCTTCTTTTTGAGGGGTAACTATGGGAATTATTTGGAAGTGGCTTAGTTACCAACGGTGGTTGGCTATGGATCCTAATTCCAGGTCACCATAGGGGTGGGTTTACACTTCCGAGAGCTAGATCACCTTGCTCTCTTTCTCCCGCGCATACAGGGTGTATTTCCAACTACAAATGGCGTATTTCATCGCGGTTGTCATTGGGCAACAACGTGACAAATCATCGGACAATTTCGGGCTCCTCTCTTTTTAAACGTTTCTTCTCAAATTACACCTTCGAGACAGGCATGTATTAGAATGTAACACAGTTCGGCTAGTAGGTAGCAAGATCCCCCCCCATTCCGACGAGCATAGGACGGAGCCCCGCTAGCATGCCTGCCGCTGCTGAATGCCCGAACACCCTTCACCCGGTAGCCCTATTGGATCTTTGAGATTGCCTGTAGTGTTATAGTCCTAGGGGTTGCCTTAGTAGTGAAGGTATTTAGAACTTATAATCCGTGTAAATAAAATGGTTAGTTACATACACGGCCCTACATACTCGGTTAACACGGCTGTAACAGGCCGTATAAGAAGTGGTTATCCTTTTTCCTGTGTCTTCCTTTTTGTGAGGGTTCCACCACTCTAGTGTTATGTTCTGGCTGGGGCATTATATATGGTTGTCCAGTTGGAGGTTTGTCATGGACACATGGTGGTGAATCGAGCCCGAGGAAAAAGGTGTTTTCTTCCTAGGATAAGGATGAGCTTGGGAGTAGTAGGAGAAGCTATACATATGGATCCTGGGTTACAGGATGACGCCCCGTGGAGGACCCGACGTGTACTTTATTCGTCGGACGAGCCGCGCGGGGCACAGTTTTGCACCCCCGGGATTTTTATGTTTAGCTTTGAAAAAAAAAAAAAAAAATTATTATATATATATTTTTTTTTTGAAAGAATTTAAATAATTTTATTTTATTTAAATTCTTTCTTTCTTCTTTTTTCTCACGTTACAAAATGCCTTATAACGTCAAAGGGCTTTTGAGGGCGATCCATAGCTAGATACGTTTCAGTAAGTTCCAAGACATGCGCTCAGCTTTAAGAAACTAGAGATTCATTTAAACTTAATAGCAACAAACATTTTAAGACGCATCAACAAGATGGCTCTGCTTGCACGGTGTATTGACAGGTTATAAGAGAATTGGACTGTCTCTTACTCCATTACTTTGAAATAGCAGTCTTTGAGAATAATCTTAAATCAGCTGAACTTATAATTCTAGAACTCAGAAGTTCTCAAACCAAAGCATATCTATTATTTGTAAACTTAAACTTCTAAATGGATTTAACGCACTTTTTCAGTCCAAATATATCTTAATTCATTTTGCAAATTTTTATAAAGCCAGAATATTTTTTAACAATTGATATCGACATAAGTGAAAATTCGATCCAATTAGATAAAAATTGCATTTATTCAGGCCCGTCTTGTGATTCACATATAATCCTCTAAATCAAGGCGAACGATTAATTATTATTAAAAATATATTACAATTTTACATATCTGCAGCTCATAATGTAAAAGAAAGATGGCCACTTCAGAGTGATAGATATAGGTATATATGATGAGATGTAATTTTTATTTTCGTGTTTTTTTTTTTGTCAATGGGGGATGGGGGTTTTCAAACAAAAAGGGATAAAGTCCATCGAGAAGGAATTTTTTAGAGGTTAATCTGGGATATTCCTACCTAACCTTCTGGCAACACTGAAAACCAAAAAAGGTATTCGTTTTTAAAACAGCACATCAGGAGTGAAGAAGGTTCAGTAACATTAAGTATTGTTCTCCATTGAAGATTACAATGCTTAGCTACTTGATCTGGATGCAGTTGGGTCTCATGGAGGATCTGTGTGCAACATATTGACATTTTTGAAGTTGGCATCCCTTTCTAGAATTTTAAGAATTCTCTACGAAATTTCAAAGGGAATAACAGCAAGCTCTTTTAAGGTTAAAATTGTTTTCATTTAATTTCGTTTATTTAGCAATATTTAGCTATTATAATACAAGAAATTTTTACAAAAAAAGAAATATAAAAAATATAAGAAGAGGTATACTACAATAACATTATAATACCTATTCATACCTAACTTTAACATAGTTTATAACCATTTGCTTGAATCGTAAAAGATTAGTTTCAATTTGCAATTCATTGGGAAGTTCATTAAACATTTTAAATCCATTATAGAAGACAATGTTTTGTGCTTTTTTTGTTTTAACGAAAGGAAGACGCAAACTATTTTTATTACGGACATTATAGCTGTGCACATTTCTAACATATAACATTTTATCACATAAATAACTGGGCAACAATTGATTTTTCATTTTAAATACAAAAATTAAAACATTCATAATTGTCCTTTGTCGAACACTTAACCATTTCAATACATTTAACATGTTCACAATCGGAGTCAGCCAGTGACATTTCAATATTATACGCATAGCTTTATTTTGAAATTTTTGAAGTCTCTCTAACATTGTACTATTTGCTAAGTATATAATTGTTGAACAGTATTCAAAGTGGGGCTTAATTATTGTATTATATACATTTATTGCACTAATTATTGACATTCTTTTTCGTATTCTGCTAAAGAAACCAATTTTTTTACTTATCTTCTTTGATATATACTCGATGTGGTTATTAAAATTTAAATTGTTATCAATTATAATTCCCAAGTACTTTATCTCACTAACAACTTCCACAGTTTCGTCATTTATCATCACCCTATTATCTGACTGTCCATTAATATACATGCACTTTGTTTTGCTTACATTTAAACTTAATTTGTTCATCTTAAACCATTTATCTAATTCATTTAAATCACAGTTGATTTTTTCAATACACTCATTTAGGCTACTACATGAAACATATATAAGACCATCATCTGCAAAAAGTTGCAGTCGTGAACACTTAATTACATTTGGCATTTCATTTATATAGATTATAAAAAGCAGTGCCCCCAAAACCGATCCTTGTGGTACACCTAGGACTACATTTATTGTCTCTGAGACCGCATCATCCACTCTTGTTCTTTGTGTCCGTCCATGTAAATATGACTCGAACCAACTGATTTCATTTTCTTTAATACCGTATTTATCGAGTTTGTCCAGTAGGATACCCCTGTCAATTGTCTCGAACGCTCGTCTTAAATCGATGAAAACAGCAGCAATTTGATTTTTTGAGTGTACCTCGTTTTTCCAATCTGCCAATATAAGGTTAATTAGCGACTCGCAACTATGTCTTCCTCTAAATCCTGATTGGCACTCCGCAAAGAACTGATTGTCCTCCATATACTTTTGTTTGTTCTCTGAATTTTGCAGAAAAGCAAGTCTATAACTCTTTAAAGAACAAGTGGACTGGACACCCAAACTTGATGGGACTGCGTGCATGCAATTATAAAAATATCCCCTAAAATTTCTTAAATAATCTGACAATGTCTTAAAAAGAAAGAGAGAGTTCTGGAAAATGCTAATGCTATTGTGGAATATGCCTACTAAAACCAAGTTTCAATTAAATCTCCAAAAATAAAATAAAAAAGTTGTTAGGTAAAAAGATCGTAAATTGCCCCCAAAATCTCCTGAGACAAGGCTCTAAATATATTCCTTTTAATCACATAAAATTGCTTGTCACTTTGTTTAGACCCTTTAAATCTAAATCTAGACATTTAAACCTATACAAAAATTCGTGCCTTTCCTTGAACGAGTAAACTTTGAAAACAGCAAGACCTACGGATTTTTACAAAATATACGAAAATGTCCCCAAAAAATATGTCAGTGTCATCTTACAGCTTTGAAAAATGCTGATATATTATGTGTCATCCTCATCATCATTAGTAGGTATTTCAAGTAAATCCAGTAAATTTTCAAACAAAAGCTTGCCCCCCCTAATTCGCACTGTAGGGGGTAAGAAAATAAAAGTCTTCTGAAATTTGTTTTCTAAGTTATTTTTAGTTTTCCATCACAATGTTTATTGCAGAGCCCTATATTAAACGCTAAGGAATTTACAACGTTTAAGAAAAATATACAGGCTGTTAACATTTTACCCTCCAAAAAGGGGGTCACTTTGAAATTTCATTAAAAAAATATGTATGCAACGCTCCAAATTAAGGCTATACAGACTATTCGAGTTATTGAGCAGCTGACAAACTTGCTGGACCAAGTTCATCTGGAGTTAATAGAAAAAGAAGCCTCAGAAGTCCCACGTTAACACATAGCCAAGCCGATGAGGCGATCTTAGGCAAAAGAGTTTTTTAACCAGTAACCACCTAAGTGAGCTAATCTAAGATGATTTTACTGCAAGTAACGTAATCAGTTTCTATATGCATAACAATTTTAAATGAGATTCTACCCCCGTAACCCCCCCTAGGCCACGCCAGTGCATTATAAATTTCGGCCCCTTTTCGTTTCATTTTTTTTTAATATACGAGTTGCCACCCCAAGTCAGATTGACCGAAGTTTTATAAATGTTTCTTAAAAAATTATCAATACATTCAAAAAAGTTGTAAAGCGTGTCAGTTTGTATGTGGATTTGTACACGAATCACAGTAAAGATACTTAGCCAGTCCATTAGGATTTCTCAGAAATCCATAGTCCTTTTCATGGCGCAGCATTATAGTATTCATTTTATCGCGATCGGCCAACATTTCGAACACAGTTTGCGTTTTCACTTATGAACCGTTCTGAATTGAAATTTTTGGCGACTTCCAACTTCAGGCAACATATCTCCTCGCAAAAGACTTGACAGAGACAATCATAAAAAATAGGTCCACCTGAACTGGCACAATTGCTTCACTCAGCCCTAAGTTATTATTTCCTGCAGATCCAAGTTTTCCTGCTCAAAATTCAGCACAATTGGCGAGGTTTCGCAATCGAAATTGACATATGCCGACCGCCAAGATATACCGTACACAGTACACTTCATGTAAGTTTCTTCGATATTTTCTCGAAGCATAACTTTGTTCGCTTAACCGGAACACCCATGTCACATAAACTCTTTGGTCGCATGTCAAATAGACATTTGGTCTGCAGTGTCCCGTTCGTCGTATTGCCCCGATGCGATATATTTCTCACCATAAAAACTCCCGCAGTTCCTTCGACATCCCATCGCGTACCCATAATTCCCCGCTCAGATATTACATGCCCCAACTACAGCCACACACCAAGTCCGAGGCGTATTCGAAACAACAATCTCACGCAGCATGCAGCCATTGTGTCTGCGCTTGTCGTTGTCCAGCCCCAATGGGCAATTGTCAACTTTCTATATACGCACGACCGTTTTGCATAACAAAGAACCGTCAATGGTGCTCCCAAGGCGCATCCATAATGGCCAACCGCTTAATTGAGTTAGCCGAACCACTAAAATCCGAAAATACTGCTCGCTGACCTTTCGAGCTCGAAATTGGAATAAACATTCGTACAGATGGTGGTGGTGGTGCTGGCATCCCCATACGAATTTACATCGATGAATGAAAAACCGGGTCGAACTCGGAAATTGTAAATCAAAACGAAAAGAGAAGAGGCGAGGGTCCTTGCGCTCGTTTATGAGTGCAGCAAGACCATTTCACACCTCGGGGAGTCCTTCTCTGCGTCGTAAAGTGCTTAAATGGAACATGGAATGCGGAGACTCTGTGTACGCAACAGACGTGTCACCTTGAGCAAATTATTGGCGGACAAGCGGCGTATTCCGAGGTGTTATACGCTTGACAGATACTTGAGTCTGCGCAGGTAATTTATCGCGGTATAGCTGTTTCTCCCAATTCGAACTCGCTACAGCAACAGCAAACAATGCCAAAGTTGCCCTGGCCAATTTAGTGACAATTGGGGCATTGTTGTGATTATTTGGTTAATAGGACCGCCTCCGAGCCCTGATGGTCGTAAATTATCAATTATATGTGAGCTATAGTTTCGCGTCCTTAAGCCTACGCGCGGCAATGCTCTTGCGCACCTTTGACTATGTCACAATGGACCGGCGCACTGATGCATATGTGGGCTAGAGCTATACCATTCAGAGGTGCGGTCTAATGAGCGAGTTGAGGAATTAATGAGCTGGGCGCACAATGAAGGCATCTCCTCCTCTCTGTGCGCGCGAGATGATTTAATGTTCGGCCCACAGTCGAGGGCCCATGGAGTGCGGGGCTTTTGTTGGAGCTCCGCCGCACTTGGGGGGTAATTGATTTCAACAGAATGTCATCGACGCTCGACTACTATGGATTTATACCTGGCTTGGAAGACTGTGTGCGCATACGGATTCGATTTGCATACGCGGGCCCGCTATGTTAGCGAGTACACCTCATCAGGTGTGGCGTGTGTTGCCGGCGCAACAATGGTGTGCGGTTAATTATGATGCCATTACGAGGGGCGTTAGTTATTAGAGTGGGAATTTATGCGGTGCTATACAATGAGTGAAAGGCGCCCCCGGGGCAGGAAGTTTCTTTTCACGGGGCAGGAATTTTCTCAACATCAAGGAAGTTATGGATTTGTACAACCTAATGAGGTTTTTGTTATCGCACAGAATGTTGATATTGGAGTGTTGATGCTGGCAGGTCGCGCTTTTGTTGTTGGTCAATGCAAGGTGTCGGCTTTAGATAGCCTTTTGTTGCCAAAGGCAGTATAGGTTGACAGATGACGGTCAAATGGTTATGAAATGGAAAAATATTTTTTTTGAAAAGCTCTTCATGGTGGTAAGGTTAGTAAGTCCTTCTGTATTCTGACAGTCGGATGTCAGAGTGGATCGCTGGTGGGAAGTTACAAGTCTTGCCAAGAGTAAAGATGGACCAAATCAGGAAAATCGTTACTGGTACGTTACAAAGAAAAAAGAATCGCGTTGGATACTTAGGAAAGAGTGCTGGTCAAACTTTTAACTTGCTAAAACTTCTCAGCATATCGAGAATGTTCATTTATCGGGCTACTGGTCGCTTTAGTGAATTGTCGGAAGTGAAAGACAGGCCAAGAAGTGGTCGTCGCACGCACGAGTGCGGTGCATATTTGTGAACATATTCGAAGAAATCCCTTTCGGAAGCAGAAGATCATGCCCAGGGAGTTGGACATGTACTCTAGATCGATGTCTAGGCTGGTACGGGATGACCTTCATACGAAAGCCTATCGTCGATAAATAGGTCATCTTTTAACTCGACTAAGAAAATTAGGGCGGAGAGAAGCAAACAACTTTTGGTATGACACGCGAGAAATGAGCATGAAAAAAATTCAGGGTGTCACATCCATCCATTTTTGTAAAAAAGGTGTTAAAACAGGGACAACAGTTTATCAGGAAGATGTGCTAGAGGTTGTTGTAAAGACGCTTACAAATACTCTATATATTGGAGAAAGATGGGTCTTTTCACAATACTGCTCCGGCGCATAAAGCCAAAACCACGCAGGAGTGGCTCAGGGTTTCATTTTTAAAATGAATTCATTAGCCGATCGTAAATGTATATGTTAAGAAGTACCAAACTGGAGAAAGCTTTCGCATTAAAAGCTCCGACGATCTTCATGCTGCTGCTGCTGCTGTGACACCATAATATGATAGTACTCTTATATTTTTTTATTTTTTATTTTTCTTTAAAATTTTTGCTTTATTATTCTAATTATATATATATAATACAAATTTACTATTTTCACCTAGTTATTTTTTATATCTTCCTCTAAACATTCTTGAACTCCTTTTTTTCTCTACTATCTCCTTCTAAAATACCTTTTAAACTGCTTTGCGTCTGATTTAAGTTAATTTTTTACGCTTTATAAGAAGTTGTTTTGGTAGTTACTCTAGTGAATGCAATGAATAGATACCGTACCGTAAATGAAAGTTTAACTCGCACAATGTTGAATGTTCTATCCAAGCGGCAGAATGGACTTAGAATATGTCACATCAATGCTCGTAGTCTTAATCAAACTAAACTAGATTACTTAAGACACTTGTTTTGTGAGTCATGCATTGATGTTATATGTGTCGTTGAGACATGGTTTAAACCGAACATTAAAGATTATATGTACAAAATTGACAATTACAAATTGTTTCGTAATGATAGAATCACCAATACCACTGGAGGTGGTGTTGCAATTTACTACAAATCTTGGCTTAACGCTAAGGTGGTGGCTAAATCGTTCAACACGGGAATTGAATACTTAATACTGGAAATTTTTGATGCAAGTGTAAAGTGTTTAGTTGCGGCTGGCTATAATCCACAGCGAACCATCTCACCTGAGCCATTTTTTTCACATCTGGCTGAATATTCACTGAATGTCACCAGTTTTAACGTGATGCGTTGTCAAATCCACACAAAAACAGACATTCGGACTTATGGTATCTAGAGTTGTTTCGCTTTTATACTCCCCTTTTATCAATTTCGCAGTCAAATAAGAGCTTTTCTGATGATATTGAACAGCGACTGCCATTTTTTTTGGCCTAAGGAAGTGTCCGTCTAAGGTAGGCAAACCAAAAGCAACCCATAAAATAGTCAATGACTTTGAGAGAACTTAAATTGTAGGTGTTTTAAAAGTACCTACCTCCCTATCCATTTTTGTCCGCCTAAGGGAGACAAGTTACACAATTTCCTTCAGTGTCCGTCTAAGGTCGTATGAAATTCAAATGGGGAAAATATTGGCTTGGGAAAATATTATGTCCGTATAAGAGAGATGTCCGCAGGACCATGACAATTAAACAAATATATATTTCTTAAAGCAATTTTGTCTGGCCCGACACACTTTGTGCATTGAAGCAATAATTCGCTGATTTACAAAGTCTGTTGTTTCGTGTTGTATTGAGCTGCGTTGTGTTGCGATGTGCTGCATAATGTTCTTTAGAACACTTAATTTATCGATGTTAAGTTCAAGTCAATAGTTGTTGGCGATTTCCATATGCAAGTGAGGCGTACGGTAGGACTTACTTTGGGCAGCCTTCGACTTGTGATCCGATACTTTCAGACCTGTTGACTGCAGCTTACGTCTTTGAATTGTGCAAAATTGCATCACGCCTTCTATGATCTTCTTAGACCGTACTACCATTCCATCATAAATAATGTTCCACGCAGGGTTAGGTAACGAAGAGGGACTCCACCTTTCTTGTAGACTCTTCGACTATATCGTGGAAGAGAGCCCTTTTTTAAACTCAATTTTTAGTTACTGGCAGTAGGTGGTTTGGCACGTCCACTCCCATTTTTAGCAACCTTTAGCCTTTGGTGCAAGTTGTAAGGTAAAGAAAGCCTAACAGATATGGAGTGTTTAATATTGCAAACAGCTTGTATCGTATGGGGGTTGATTCATTTTCGCCTGATGCCGTATTGTCCGTTGTGTCATTCCATATACTGATGGTCAACTCGGTCGCAATTTATATTTCATATCACTTTTTCTTCTAACATTGGTCTGTATAAAAACGGTCGCTCTGCGAAATCGCCCCCTTTTGGCATTAGTACCACTCTCCCCCTGTACCCCGTTTAGTGAACCTTGCCTTCAGTCAAGCAGCTTGGATAAAGGGTCACGAACGTGTCTTGTTAAATTCTGATGGTTTCTTAAAAAGCGATGTCTAGGTTTCCTTCAGTTTAAGAAGGTTTACAGCTTCTTATTGAGCCCATTGCCATTGTAATGAGTGGTATTGCTTCAAACATGCTGGATCAATAAAACATGTTGCATCAAATGTAAATATAAGGACATGAAGAATGTTCATCTTCAAACATCTTAGTTCATAACCCTTCTGACCTAACTTTTTATATCATCCGCCATAACCATATAGGTTCAGCGTGATAGTGATTCATCATTCAGCATGAGCCATAGTCAAATTCTTGTAAGAATGGTCTACATCGCTACCCTATTGCTTTGGTCCTCAACCTATTTGGGAATATAGCGCATCTTCAGTAGTCTTTTGTAACGCTCACTAATAAAGGGTTCATTGGTTTCTTGTCCTTTCGCCTTTTGTGAGGCTGGATCATAGAAGACTTCGCAGAGAACTGTTTCTTATAGGTAGCACCCCATTTTTCGCAGCAATCCTAAAGCGCGTTATGTAGTATCAAAACAGATTGTTGCCTTTTAGCAATCTCACTATAGCAACAACGCAGCTATGTGCCTGCTACGTGGCTTTTAAAAATAATGCTCTTCTAAAGTGCATAAGACAACCCCATTTGTCAAACTAGGACTAACAACTTTCAACTGCCCTATCAGTTTATTTTGTTTTGCTTCTTCCCCATTCCTATATGCATATCACTTACCATTCAGCATGAGCCACAGCCAAACCCTTGCTAATTACCAACTTTTTATTTGCGGCTTGGCTGAATGCGAGGAAAAGCCTCATACCAAACGACCAAAGTGACAAATGATGAGCGATCGCTCGATTGCAGACAACTAGTGCATCATCAGTCACAGCCGAGTTGAAAGTATTTTTCACAACGATAATGGACCTTATTTCCGTCACAACGATATACCCACGAGCTACTGCGCTTTAATGTGAAAACGAGTTGAAAAAAAAGAACAGGAGAAAAATTAAAATAATTTGCAAAGCCTTCCGGATCGCATTACACCTGCAAGGGATACGCAACGCTATATGCATTCGCTGGTGCTAATTATCTGTTCATTGTGCATATAAAAATAATGAACCCAAAAACAAAGGAAATTCGAAGAGCGTATAGAGTGCGGCAAAATGGTTACGATTCGCAGATCATTAATATCGCAGGAGTCGTCATAAAATTGCACAGCGAACGCAAAGTGCAGTTGACGACGAGTGTGTGCATCATTATGGAAGTGCTCGACTCTGGCAGTTATGTAGCTGGCTACTGTCAGTGGTTAGTGTCTGGAAAGTTTGCATTTTTCTTGACTCGCAAATTGCGCAGGAGTATAATGCCATTGCATAGTAATTATCCCTTTTTAAAGAAGTGCAATAACACGACGAATAGTTTCATTTTGAATGTGATATGGAGTGAGACCTAGTTTATTGTGCAATTGATAATGATCCTAAGTTGGCATGGAATAAATTAATATTTCAAAAATAGTCGCAAGTTGTAGTACTCTCGACAGGCAATTGAGATCCTTTCTTTTGTAAATCCAAACGAATTTTGCAAAAGTCCTAGTGGATGCGGTTCTGTTGTGCGACTTGCAATATAAATAAAAATTTGGAAAAAATGCTCAACTATTTGATATAACATTCTTGAATTGGAAACAGTACATGTATCACGGAAAACTAAATTCAAGAGGTGTCCTTATTCATTCATTCTTAGAGGCAGACAATTGGCACTTGGGGTTTAAAACTGCAACTTGATTCAGCCCCAAAGTAGAGTTTTGATGGTTTCCAAGGCCGGAAAGTAATTATACAACCGACGGGCTGGAAAGAAAGGGCTATGCGCCGGCTTCTTCAAGCTCATATACTCCCTGCTGCATCAAAAGCTTAGCGTTTTGCAATCAAATTTGGAAAGTGAGTCTCTCTTTTTACAAACAATTACCAAGTTTCAAGTAAATCCCACCAGATGAGTACGAGACTGTTGAGTAGAGTGGACGTGTGTCTAGTATAATACTGGTATTGATTTGTGGATGTGAAATTTTTTGTAAGTGCAACTAGGCAAGTAAAAGAAAGCTCAACGTTGCATTTAACAGCACTGGTCTTCGCTTTACGCAGATATGAATATATGATAGAGTGTCAGGTTTTGCTCACTCCCTACTTGGTATGACTTTTGAAAATTATCTTCAACTTTGCACTGTTACACTGTTATCAGATTTTTTGCTAACACAGCAACCTCAATACTGTGATGAAACAAATAGGATAACATCTGCGCAGAGGTTCTGTTCGGAATTAATTGATGAAATATAAAAAGTATTATGGATTTAAGTATTTAAATTCACTCAATGTGTCAATGTTAGATGTAAACGCCGCCAATGGTTTTTGCATTAAATGTCATACTGTTTTTGTATGTCAATTTTGTAAAAGTAAATTATCATTCGCCATCACATTTATAATCGAACAAGTTCGCTTAAATAAAATACATAGTTTATAACGTTATGGAAAACTGAGTTTTTATTTCGAAAAGTGGTTAATTGTTTTCATTTTATTGCAACACATAACAGGTCCCGTCAATTGTTCATCCTCGCTTTTCTTGTTTTTCATCTGAGCGTCGATTTTTTATCAATACTGGCCGTCTAAAGAAACACAGAATATAACAAGAATTAAGAAATTATTGAAGGATTAATTTTCAGTAAATATTAATATCAAAAATTGTATACTAACTAGAGGTATAATTTGTAGTATTCATGTATTTAAATATTGCCCTATTTTCTTTTTAAGCAGTTGTCTATTAGCCAAATTATAAAATTGTTAAATTAGAATAAAACAAACCCATAAAAATAATCTTACTGTTTTTAAGCATTCAATTCAATGAATAAAGTAAAATAAAATAAAGAAATAAAATAAAGCAAAGACGAGCCGCTATTTCTACGGAGCGAGCGTTCCATTCTTCGGTAGATTGGTCACTCTTAGTTTATTTTGCAATTTGTTCGTAAGAGAAGGGCTTTAACTTCCTTAATTTTTCAGGATAGGAACGTGGAAGCTTTTAAGTTGTGATTGAAATAATATTTGATTTGATTTGAACTCTTCAAATATTATTTCAATCACAACTTGTAAGCTTCCACATTCCTATCCTAGAAATTTAGGAAGTTAAAGCCCTTCTCTTACGAACAAATTCGACCAGTCTTACAATATCTGCTCTGTACCAATAGTCCAAGATTTAAATTAACACAACTCACAGATGGCGAGTTATTAAAAAAAAAGAATAAAAAAAAGGGAAAAGCCTCTCTAAAAGTCATAAAATCTTTTTGGGCCGAGCGTTGTTGAGACACTCACTCAGGACACACTCTCATCCTATTGATTGGTAAAGAAATAGGTACCGTTCACATAAAGGAACGAATAAAAGGGATCTGAAATGCGATGTCGCGTCTAACCTGTTTTATGAATTTGTATTCTTGGACTTCCATCAGACGTTCGCAAAAGAAATTAGAGCACCAATGTCTACAAGTTAAGGCTTTGTTAAACAGACAACGTTTAAATACCGCGTTTTACCGCCACGTTCAGCGGCAATAATTCTTCCTCCGAGCTGCTTGACATTTTGTTAGAAAATGAAAACCGAGAGTCATGTACATTAATGACAGCTTTCTGTTTGACGTTCTTTAACGCGACGGTTAGAACGTAGCGTCTAAACAATCTTACCGCCGCGTAAATTAAGCTCACCGCGGCGTTAAAAACGCGTTCTGTTTGGCGAAGCTCTTAGATATAGTAAACCAACTGAATTCAAACACGTCCGTTCGTTTTGAGATCTTTATTTCAACTCTTCAACTAAACTTAAATCTAATGCGAAATTCAGTTTCTCTTATCTCGATCTTCCCACAAAGATCAAAACGAGAAAAGGAATTCGCGTGGGCAATTCCTGGAAAAGGCGGAATTTGATTTCTCGTAAACAAACTCGAAATCAAACTCCGAGTGCATGCATGAATGTGCCCAGTATGCATTGCGAGGGTGCCGCTTACAATAGGATGTGACAATATAATTTTAGCTAGATTCCGACCAGTTGTATAGAAAAAGACTCCCGCAAATTACGCCAGAATTGTTTTTGGAAAAAATGCCAGTAAATTTTCCATACAAAAGTCTGGCTTCCTTTCATAGGAAAAGAGGTCTGCCTTATCTGGCAATCTTTCCACAATTTCAAGCATTTTTTCCAAAAAGTTTTTTAATTTTTTGAATATGGAAAAAACGCCTGAAAACTTACTTTATCACTCACAAGCCATCTTGTTAAAAAATAAAATAAAGCAATTTCTGGTCATTTATCCAAAAAGAATTGGGAAATAAGGCCAGAATATATTTATTTTCTGTCTTAGTTTCCATTTTACTTTCTTGCCCTTTTCCCACACTTATCTGGCCTAATTTCATCGTTTCTGGCGTTTTTCCCCAAACAATGTTCTGGTGCTTTTTCCAATTTTGACTAAATAAATAATTTATGCGAGCCTGAAGAAATTCTATACCATTTTAGTGACCTTGCTTATACACACAGCGTAGTGGAAAACAAATTACACACCTTATTGCACCTCTTCACAACCTTCCCAACAAACTTGGAGCCCATCTTTTCAGTACACGATGACCACTGATTCAGTTAAAATTTTCTGACCTTATTGAAAATTACTTTCCAACTTCACATTAAGTCTAACGAAGCTCACGCGTTTCACAGCTTTACTGTGATTTCGTAAAATTAAAGGCGGATAATATACTTTACTGATAGCCAAGGCTGCCCTTGTCAAAGAATGCCGTTCTAGTGACTATTTTCAAAACCACGCTGCTGCAAGTCCCTTGTTGGGTATAGTGAATCAGTTCTTATGGACCTACCCGCACTAACCACATACCCTCTATTGAAGTATCTACGTAAAGTGGGACCACCCAAAACCGCACAATTACACGCATTAGATCCATCAAAAATATTCAATTTACCATGCCAATTGTCCAGCCTGACAGTCAAAACTTCAAAGTGACATCTCTCCCCGCTACCCTCGCCTCGACGTGCCACAACAACAATCGCAGTCAATCAAAATCGCATTACAGACAAGTGAAAGTGTCCTTTTATTGCCCTTTCCCTCTATCGATCATTGATGAACGACCAAACGATCCTTTCGAACCGATCCAAACAATAACAACGCGATGATCGATTAGCAGCAATCCACAAATGTATACGCTCTCCCTCACAATTGTGACGAATCATAACAATGGAGAGGATCGCACTCTGTATACTGTATGTGTGCGCTATACAAGATCAATCGATCTTGGAGTACGCACCGTGTGCGTGATACAGCCGCTGGGGATAGTGCGCTCGCCCGATTAGCGCGCACAATCGCCTTCGTATGCTTGGCGTCGAATTAGAGCTATCAAAACACAATTAAGTGCCCGAAAGGGTACAGAGGTACCGCGCTCTATCTGCGGCACGGTGTAAAGTGTTTTGTTACCCCGATGATTGTCTGTGATTGGTTCTATTGGACGGAGCAGCGGCGGCAGCGGTGGTATACACACAAGCCTTGGGGCGAAAATTAACTCCACATCTCACCTCGTCACGCATTGCAGATGTATGTCTTGACTGCATCTCTCTTTCTCGCGGAGCTGCTCAGCCGAACTGATATAATTTCCAGGCGACCATAGGCACATCCGAGGCGGGAGTCGCTCACAAAATTACAGGGCAACCTATTTATCTTTGATCCGAGTGGCAAAAGCCGCCACTCACCGAGTGAGTTAGTCCAGCCAGCGCAGTTAATCCACCAGCTTCACATATAAACACAGAGGGCATCCCGTCCAACTGCGCGCACATGTAATGATGATGATGTGCTCCATCACCTAGTATCACATACGAATGCGACGATGACTCCCGATGATTGGTTACTAATTAGAGAAATCCTCGACTTCATTACAGAGGTGGCTACCTCCAAACCTGGTGGAGCACGGCTTGGATAGTTTGTGTGTAATTGGCGGGAACAGTCATTTCAGCGCTCGATAAGAGCGATCTAATGGTTTTCCATTCGACAAACTGCCTGACACCTGACATTGTGCTACACAATACCAGACCAGCCTAATCGCTAAATTCTAAATTGAAATTATCCGATGGCTATCGCGGGAACGGCTTTGATGGGGTGCAGAGTGAAACGGCTGTCCGGTGATGGCGACTCCGGAAGTCGACTGGCAGTGGCACTGGCACACATGCAAAGTGTCTGTTTGACTTCCAATTATAAACAAATTACTGGGGGTAATGAGATCGCGTTATCGGTTTTCAAAATTTCAAAAACAAAACATTGTAATTGTTTTTCGCCCGCCTATAGCGTATATGGGCAAAAAGCGGACCGAGAAATAGATAATTAGTTTATAATAACTTAATTCCCGATGTTGATACGTGTTGTATGTTTTGGGCGTTGGAAGTAGCATGTAGTCTTTCTCTATGGAAGATGATTTTTGATGTATGCCCTGGGCAGGAGAGGGGCGTGCTTAGGGTGGCGGTTATTTGCTGATGGTGGGTATTTATTTTTGGCACTGTTCAATTCAATTTTGGAGTGGAGAGTTGCGGACTATAAGTCGGTTCCCTGATAGTTTTAAAAGGTTATCTCGTCAGAAAGACCCGACTTAGTCCAAGCACGAGTATAAGGTTCATTGCAATTTAAGAATAGCTACTTTTAAATTTGTCGACGCAGCTCACAAAACTTTGCATGAGCTTATTACTTACTTACAGCAGTCTTACAGTATAGGGTACAACCCAACAGACCCCCCCCCCCCCTTCAGTCAGCTTTGTTCCAATCTTGCTGTTTACAATTACGCACGGCTGATCTTTGTAGAGGTCTTACTTAAAATAGTGCGTGACTCTTTCTTACTATATATAGGGACTTCTGTTGCAGTGTTGACCCTCAGGGACATTCGCAGAGACTCATCCTCCTTAAAATTATTACAAACACGGTACAGACAGCACGCGGTGTTGTTTTGAATATCGTTAGGTATATTGAACGATAGTGGAGCGTAGAGCCCCGCCAGCTTTGCTACGCGTTGTTTATAAACATTTTTCTTCGGTAGGTCAAAATTACACACAAAATTTCATACAAAAAAAATCAATTTTCGATTTTTCTAATTTCTTGACTTTTCCAGAGGGTTTTCCCAAAATTTTCTATTGTAAAAACCATCCCCTGGCAACTACGAACAATTGAAAGAAAATTTTGGGCTATGTTTTGAACAACTGTTTTGAACATTGCTCAGCTTCAGGACAAAGCAGGAGGATGCTCAATATCTTAAATGATTCAGGGGAAAATTTACTAAATTCACCTATTCTTCTATTTTTCAATCCGATAAGCCGATACTGACAAAGGTCTGAATAATTAGAATTTTCTTTACAGATAGGTATAACATTTTTTGACTACTTTATGAGAACCGCGTTATATTCCGGGATAAAAAGTATCCTAAGTCACGTCCCAGAACATAGGCAGTCGCTCTGTGAAGTTTAATCAAAATCGGTCCAGTAGCTTCCGCGTGATGCGTGGTCCAGCATTTTTTATTCTAAAGTTTTGTTATAAGTAGAGATGGAGAAGAGATTAGATTCTAATAAAAACGGCACAGCGTCTAGAAGAAGTAAGGGTTGACATCAAGCATTCCAACAGTCCTATAAGTGATCCTTTATAAGCACATTATAGTATAGGTCTAGGTATGGGACACTTCAGCATTGGGCGAGTCATGCCCTCAGGGTGGGGTTCCGTGGAAACGATTTTTTGAAGAAGCTGCCTATACACCTGCCTAGCTCTTTCTACTTCTGAAAACTTCATTTGGTTCATTGCTTCTTGGGTCCTTTTTTTATCACAATCGGCCTCCTCTGGCCTAAGTGTGACTGCAGTAGCTGTGGCTTGTCACCTCTCTACTCCAGCGAATGATTTTAAGAAGCTGGTTCTGGAGTCCTTAATCTGGCCTCTTAAACGTGTACCATTGGCCTTTCGTTTACAAAGTCCGGCCTATTTCTAGCAGAAAAATCCACTGCAACTTCAGTCGAATGTCGCTTCTGTTCTTCGTAAAAACCATCTGACGATGTCACATGCAGTGTTACCATTCTGACCGGATTCCGCTCATATATGACAGAATTCTCTTTGCTCCTTAAAAACCGGTCTAACTGATTTTTCGACCGGAAATATAAAATTATTCTATAGACTAAAAATAAAGAAAGATTTGCAAAATTTAAATAAAACTTTGCCATACTTGACGAGCATGCTCACAATATTAAACAGAATCCGATTTATTGTGAATAATTCTAGAAAACTACAGCGGCGCCTGAATTTGACTGAATTTGATTGAAAGTTCCTTTTTTGCAAAACTTTGTAATGCAAAGTTTTTTAATGAACTGCATATTTTTTGTTTACTTTTAAGATTTGTTTTGTGTAATATAAAAAAATAAACATAATCACTAGTTAGTCAAAGTATATTGCAATATTCTATTTTTGATCGGATTTCTGATTAAAGATTCTCATTTTAACTTTGGACCGGACTTTTTGACATAATTTATAATAAATAAAATCGGGCATGCAGTCAGATTTGACCGGATTCCCTTATTTTTAGTGGCAACACTGGTCACTGGTCATTGCACACGGACATTTTAGTCCCTGCGCAGGCGTTTTTTAAAGTTATGTACGGGGAACCCTATAAAAAAACTTCTCTACCCTTCTGGGCTCCATCCGGCAATACCACACGGTGAGATGACGACTTCACTATGATCAATCATAAAACCGTCACCCTTCGTTCACAATAATCAATTGCTAAGCATCAACGACCATAAAAAAAATAATACAAAACTCCCATAAAGCCTGATGAAGTCATTGTAAGCCAAAACCATCGGACAGGCATTTATTACTTTACCCCGCGACCCGACAAGTCCATCCCCCCCACCCGCGAGGCATGTAAAAATGTCATCTACACCTAACGACGGCTCACATAAATCATCTCAAACTGCTGACTTAATTTCTCTACCACTCACATCTGAGTGCGCGTCTTAAATCTGTCAATATATCATGCTTTATATCACCAGCAGCAATTATAGAGACTCGCCTCGATCGACGAAAAGACGCACTTGGCCGCCCCAGCGCTTGTGACTTCAAATCAGACCAACACGAAAGAGGCGTTTTAATCGCGTCGCACTGATATCGCGTGGGCTTTATTGGCATCTCGGGATGAATGTCGATAAATGACTGGTTGGTAACGGCTCTTTTGGATAGATAGATACCCGGGCATGTCATCAGCGACGCACAACACCTCGTCGTAATTACCCTCAGATACATGGGGAAAAATTATTAACAACATGCAAAAGTGGACCCCAAAGGCAGCCAGCCAGCCAGCCAGGCAGCATCAGAGGACGACAGGAGTAATAGCGCGTCCGAAGTGGAAGTGGCCCTAACTCCATCATATTCACACTTCAGAGTTCAAAACGCGCAGAGCGCGCGGTGAGAAAATTTGGGCCCATAAACAGGAATATATTGTGCCTTGCGCCTTGTGCGTCATCGACGGTGCGCAGTGGAACGACCCATTTCGGCGCATCATCATCGCTCTCGCGCCCATCATCCTTCACCATTAACCTGGCAGAGAGACGCGCCGGCTTGTAATTAAATATTTCGCCGATGCCAAGTGATGCGTGCGTGATGCGGAGGACGATTCGGTGGTGGGTAGCCCGCTAAGAGATCATTTAAGGGATTCCCCCCTTAAACACTACCCGCCTTGCCCTTGACGTGCCTGCAATCGCAACGTAACCTGCGCTGGAGCTACCAAGATGAAATATTTCTTATTAGCCTTCTCTCGATGGTAGGTATGCTGGGGGGATAGGGTGTGCCGATCGCATACTGGGAAGCATCAGGAAGATTGATGGGGATCTTTCAACTGGAATTAAACGCATTTACCGGCCGACGAAGATCATGCGTCGAATGATTTGCGTAAAATTACCATAGGGACCCAGAGTTGGCTGAGGTTCGTAACTTGGTGATGATTGTGCTAAATGATTGCGCAAATGTGCTGGGGCAGTGGTTGCAGGTTTGAGGGTTTTAAAGCGGTCAAAGCTCTTTGAATCTGACAACTTCTTAGGGTAACACCTGATGTGTCATCGCCTTCGACCATGCACTGCACTCCACTGCACTTGGCTGAAACAAGTTTTTAATTAATGAAGTCCAGCGCACGAGCGGCAATAAAACTCCGTCATTGTCATCTACAACTGAAATTGGTGATAATTTTGATTAAATGTAGTGTGAATGCATAAATTGTTGTGCGGTTGAACACACTCGACAACGGCCGGCGTTTCGGTCTCCACGAATGTGGATAGCAAAGGAGGAGAAACTTTCGCATAACTTGGTGAATCGTGACTCCGGCCAGAGCCATTGATTATGACAAGTTGTCGCGTATCAGCTGCTGCGAAACAAGGGCACACACTTAAGTATCTTTTGGCGAACTCATTAATCCAATTTAAATTACCCCCTGGTTGGGGGATGTTATTGCATTGTAGACAACGCGCTTATCCTTGGCACAGATCTCGCTCGCATACTGTTGAGTGCGGTGTGGTGGTGACAACGGCGGCGGGCAAGCAACGGATTAACTTCATTAAGGCTGGATAGTTTTTTGTAACTGAAAAGGTGCTGAATTGAAATGTTAATTTCCATTTGGATTATTTTCTCATTTATGTGCGGATGGAGAGCGCGCGCTGTGCAGGTGTTTAACTTTGTCAACCTTTACTCGGCGCGCAGTTGGCAATATGTGTGTAGTTGATTGCTTCGTTTGTTCTGAAGTGGCATGCGTATCAGTTTTATCGATGACAAGATTTTTATGTTATTCGAACGTGATGAGGTGTGTTGGTTTTATGGCATGCGAAGTGTTTGCGATGAAGGACGAATTGTGAACGTGGAACATGTGCCGGGCTATGATAGCAATCGATCTTGGCAGTTGCATATGACCAGATGATGTTGTGCCCAGGCAGATAGACAGACTAGTTTCACTGGCTTTTCTTAATATGACCTCAAAGACCTGTCTGCTTGTACACGCTAATCTCGAGACTCGAGAGCCAATGAACAGATTTGAAAGCGGTTTACAATTTTCTGAGGAAGGTTTATTGCGCATCAGACTCACTTTCAAGACAGGGTTTCTATTCCTAGAAGTCATAAAAAATAAAGTATTGTTCAGCCGTCTCCAGTAGTCAGCGGCTGACGTATACAAAGTACAGCGCAGAAGTGAATGCTTTTGCCTTTCTTCCAAACAAAAAATTTTACTCTCTTGGCTAAAACTTCTTCTCTCTGAGTTGAAAAAATTGGAACAATACAGCTGCTACTTCGCGAGTAAAAAATATATTTTTATGTTACTGACACTTTATTTATGCTGTTTTTAAACTTAAAGTGTTTAAAATATTTTTTGTTAAATATTTAAGAGGGGCTGACCTTATGAGCCATATTTCATTATTATGCTAGGCTCAGCCCCCCTCGGCTGACTACTAAAAACCACTTTTTTTAAACTGGGTATTAAAAATAAAAATGTAATTCCCTCTTAATTTTCGCAAAAAAATCAAAAAATTCCCTTTGTCGGCCCCCTGTTCAAATAATAAAGATATGGGTGGCTGACTATATAAAAGATATGTTTCCTAAGCTCAGTCGTATGTTAATAACGAACAATTTGTGGTAGTTTACAATTTAAAAATATATTTAATTTACGTATTTTAAAAAAATGGAAGTTTTCAATAAAACAAATAAACGTAATTTTCAACAATACTCTGAAGAGGCACTAGCTGAAATCTTAAATGACATACTTGCAAATAAGTGTTCAATAAGAAGAGCTAGTCGGGAGTTCAAAGTCCAAGAGGCAGTCTTCAAGACCGCATACATGGCAGA
Source organism: Cheilosia pagana (assembly GCA_936431705.1). NCBI lineage: Eukaryota > Metazoa > Arthropoda > Insecta > Diptera > Syrphidae > Cheilosia > Cheilosia pagana. The sequence goes on along the minus strand of OW386170.1, from coordinate 48,626,505 downwards.
GTTCTCTAAAAGATAAAAGCCTAAAACAATGAGGCCCGAGATCGTCCTGGCTAGAGTTAAAGAACAAACCCTAGCTGGCTGATAAATGTGGCGAAATGTGGATTGCAACAGAAACCCACAGACCTATTAAATACGGTTCAAAAAATTGTACAGGACGACAAAAGAATTAAAAAATGGCCTACCAGGTTATACGTGGTATTACGGTTTTTTTAAGCGCCATCCGGAACTGTCTCTTAGATCGGCTGAGCGACTTTCAAAAGGATGGAAAAATCAATAAGAAAGAGTTTCCGAGAGTTGAAGGAACATTTGGAGGAAATAAATGCAGTAGGTAGATATTTTGGAAGATTCATCCAGAAAGGCTTTTCCAATAAGAGGTGTATTGCGGTCCGACAAGGTGCTTCACGACGACCCAAAAATGCTTTAGTTTTGCGAACTGTGATTGCAAAATTTTCACCATTTTTGTAGTGAATTTTTATAATTTCAATGCGTTGTTGAAGCATGTATCGTTCCATCTTTAGCAATGGCGTAGTTTCTACCTGTCAAATGTCAAAAAATAACAGCTTCAAAAGTGACAGCTACCGAAATAGCGGGCTATTCAAAATAACACCTCTTATTGGAAAACCCTTTGTAATGGTCTTGAACCTGGAAAAAGGTGACCAAGACCAGTCATCTTTACAAGGCGAAACTGCCAGTCAGCGATCAGAAGTTTCAATGCTCATGCTAACAAAGTTACGAGCTACCATCTTCAGTGATGCTTTTGCAGAGGTTTTGTTTTACAAGGGAGTAAGCCTCTCCGGCATATTAATTTGATTCAGTGACATGCGCCTATACTCGGCATAACAAAAAAGAAGTTTGATATAGGAAGTTTGACGGCTTGAAGCGGCTTAAAGGTTTTGGACTTCCATAGCTCGCAGCCTACCTTACAAGTTTTAAACTATAAATTAGAGTAGAAGCACTACCCCACAAGTGGTATAAAAAAATAAAAATAAATATTTTAGCGCGACAGGTCTATGGGACCCTAAGCCTAGCTTCTCACAACCATTCGTTTTGTGTGGGTTTTCAATTTTCGGGACGAATGGAAGGGATCTACAATTTTACGCCGAGTCCAAACGGCTAATTGAGAAGCTCTTTCATGACAGATTTACTCTCGGATGTTTGTCAGACGTTCGCGAGAGCTGGCGCAGTGGAAAAAACCCTTAAGATGTAATTTGGTTCTTTCGGGATTCGAACCGGGAACCCCTCGGCTTCACTAACCAAGTGGTATAGCCACCTGAAAACGTTCAAGCTCCAAAAAGACTGCTCTCCGCTCCCACGACCTCCTCCCACCTGTTAAAGGCACTCGACCCACTCGTATCATCGTCCAGATGGCACCCAAATCGTTAAAATTTCAAAATAATCACAAAGACTACCCGCGGGCCCTCCAACGTCCATCGTCCATTTGCATGTCCAATATCTGCAATTATTTAATTTAACCAAACTAATTTCGTCCACGCTCGTAGCCCATCATCATCACCATTTGCGCCACAACAGCACTGCGCCGCGGCCGTATGCAAAAATGACGACATCCATGCAAGTGAAACTGCAGCAGCAACCCCTACCACGCTCTCGACATGGTCAGGTCATTACAGCCGTCGTCAACCCACCCGAACCCGACAACACACATTCATCTGGGACATTCGGGCGGTTGTTATGGCGCTCATAAACGCATATTCCACAACAGCATCATGTCCACGATGACGATGACGACGACGACCCACACTGGATGGATGCGTAAACGAGGTCTCCAGCGCACCACGCGAGCACCGCACTGCTGGCCGACTGTTTGCTGCAGATGCAAACTGGACAAATGATTACTCGCTGTTGATTGTTTCCCACACAGCAACATGCCCAGATTGCCATTTAATGCCGCACTCGCAGAGTCGCAGTCCGGCCATAGTGCGAGTGTAATTTTGTGCGATAATCGAAATGGCCATTCCGGGATTAATTCCGAACGTGGCGGCGCGGTGGTCAACGGTCATTCCGTTCGTTTGGTGGAAATTAAAATCGAATGGCGATGGTGGGCCATGATAGCCGGCGAAATCGCCCAAAGCTGTCGGCTCCCATGTGTCCACTGTCCAGTGTCCAGTGCCCAGTGTGCCAGTGCGTGCCGAGGTGTCGTTTGAACGTTTTAATCAATTTCAAATGTAAATTTCAATTACGCTCCTCAGCGGTATGGTGAGAAAATCTCTCCAAGATTTATTTCGCTGACCCTGCGCGTTGGTGGCCGTGTCCAATCGCTGATCGCCCACTCTGTCCGAGTGTCCAGCGTCCATCGTCCATCGTCCAGGTAGCTGCTTCACAGCTTCTGCAGGAGGCTTGGGTGCAATTTTCAAATACTCCACGGTCACCCAGGCATACACGTCCAAATTGTCCAAATCAAATTGCGGTGTGCGGCGTACGTGTTCGCCTCGGATTTGACACAAACTTGGAGTCGCGGACTGTGAGTTTCCCACAGCTGGTGGTCACGTAGCAGTGCAGCGCGCTACCTGTTTAAGCCTTTCTCAAAGCTGCTTCGCGTTGACCCGCACCGGCGCATACCGTAACCTCTGCGCGATTCTATCGATTTCGGTGGCACCACCACGAGATGAGGATAATAAATCAAAGTGGATGTGTCATTAGTCATTCGTTCGATGGATGAGGGCAGGACATGTGCCATGTTGTTGTGTCTCAAGTTACACATCACACAAGTGGCAGTCGTCATCAACTTTGGTGGTCCACAAAGAGGAAGCACCCACTCGAGCCGGGGAACGATTAACAAAATGCTCTCCAAGGAGTTGGTCCTCGCTAATTCGTGTGTCTTGTGTCGGTCCGTTCGCATTGGCTTTGGCCTGGGTCTTGAGGTGCGAAGAAGATGTATCTAATGGAATCATTAGGAGGAGACGAGACCGCATAGAGATCTAAATTGGTGTGGCACTTATCCTTTCGGCGGCAGCTGTGATGTGCCGGATTTAATTACCATCAGGGACTTACTGGGAAGTGCCAAAAAATCAACAGAGCCGGCCGGCGATTGATTGAGATTTTGTTCCGCTTCGCAGATGGCAATCGATCTTCGGGATTATCCGTATCCCCTTGTTTGCGTATATGCTGGGTCTTGAGGGATCAGAAGTGGAGTTTATGTTGTGCCATAAAGTCGCGGGTTGAGGTATCCCAAAAGGACCTACTGGATAAAGAGCTGTGCACAGCATGTTTTTATAGATCTGCGTTCACAGCGTGTTGGTTGTGTTTTGTTGCACAAACATTTCTCGCAGGACAATGAGTTCGTATGGATTTCGCCAGAAGCAGTCCTTTGTGAGGCGAGATTACATTTAGGCTGAACATAAACAGGGAGATGCTAGTTAAATCCTGAAGCGATGAGTTTAGGAAAAGACTCGCTTCTGGAACTTCACAGAATGTGTTCAGAAACTCGTAAGTGTCTGTCTCATTCTTTGCCAAAAATCGTCCGGAATAGTAGGGCAGTCCTATTTTGTTTAAGAAGTTATTTTCACTCCATTAAAAGTTCAAAAAACCATCAAAATAAATTCAAACCGTCCAGAAGACACGACTTAAAAACGTTGAACAACCTACTCTCTTAGGATGGAAAGGTTTCTAGGACCCTTTGGACGTACACGCTTGATTGAATCTTTAGGCTATAGGCAGTATGGAGGCTTGAAGTGCTATCAACTTTTATTCCAGTCATATTGATGCAGTTATAAGGGTTTTCCAATAAGAGGTGTTATTTTAAATAGCCCACTATTTCGGTAGCTGTCACTTTTGAAGCTGTTATTTTTTGACATTTGACAAGTAGAAACTGCGCCATTACTAAAAATGGAACGATACACGCTTCACCAACGCATTGAAATTTTAAAAATTTACTACAAAAATGGTGAAAATTTTGCAGTCACAGTTCGCAAAACTAATGCATTTTTGGGTCGTCGTGAAGCACCTTGTCGGACCGCAATACAGAAATTGGTGGAAAAATTCGAGCTATTCGGACAAGTTAGTGATGTGAAGAATAAAACCCGTGCACGTCGCTCAAGAACAACTGAGAATGGTGCTGCTGTAGCCCAAAGTGTTGAAGAAAACCGAGGTGTGTCCATTCCTCGTCGTTCTTTGGAATTGGGCATTCCACAAACGTGATTAATGATTTTTTATGGCCGGAGTTGGATGGTATTGATCTGGACAACGTTTACTTTCAACAAGACGGCGCAACGTGCCACACAAGCAACGAAACGGGAAAAATTTCCGGACCGTGCTATCACTTTCGAAGAGGTGATCACAATTGGCCACCGAGATCTTGTGATTTAACACCTTGCGACTTCTTCCTTTGGGGCCACGTGAAAGATAAGGTCTACGCCAACAGCCCAGCGCCGATTCCAAGATGGAATTCGTGAGTCTATCGAGGACATAGGGCAGCCACTTTGCGATTTTGTTATGGAAAATTTCATGAAAACGGGTATGGTCCTGTAAGCGTGGTCGTGGTGGCCATTTGGCTGATGTTGTTTTTCATTATTAACGGCATACCTTCCTCATTCTCATCACTCATATCCGATCATTTATCTCAAAAAATTGCATTTTTCTTTGAATATCAAAATAACAAATCTTATTGGAAAACCCTTTACTTTCTATATAAGTAAGGATTTCGAATTTTTCTCATCATTTTTCGACTCATCATGCGGCTCAGTTGTCACAGAAGTTTGATGTCTCGTCTAGCAATCCAAGTTGAGGAAACGCGCTTGAGTGGTATAGCTGCTCTTCATCGAGTACCACACTCATTCTGGCGTTCCTTACACGATCTTTCGATCAGAAATACTTACCCAAATGTTATGACCGTATGTCAGAGTTGGAACACCGATTTAAGAGATCATAAGATCCTTGTGGCATAACAATGGCTGCACTGAAAGTCTCCTGTAACCCGAACCTAACCTAACACTGAATTAAAAACGCATAACTTAGCTTCGACAGCAAGTTCCTTCTGTATCTCAGGAGAATCGACTGTAGGCTGCTTGTTGGTATCCTTTCAGGCCACCAATCTTAGCCAAACACTTAAATGTATTGGGCTTGAGCGACACCACCATCTGTCCTACTTGTGGAGAGGACGACGATACAGCGGAACACTACTTCTGTAGTTGTCCTGCCTTTGCTCGCATCAGGTGGCGGATCTTTGGGCCGAACATTTAAGCTATTCATCACTGAAGCTTAGGGAAAACTAAGTACAGCAATGTAAGGTGTCTGTTTTTGGCAGTACAATGGAACAGTAGTTGTGCCTGAATGCTCCATCGGATAGTAGCAACCTCCAACAAAAAAGAAGTTCGGTCCCCCTGATAATCAACCTTAACCAACCACCTAACAAGTCCTACTGTGAAGCTCAGCATTTATTTTTACATCACTGGCAAACCAAAATTCCAGGACGCTCAACTTGTTTCCTATAGAATCTCCAATTTAGCATGCGCTTGGAGAGGCGCTAAGTCTTGTGATCGTGTAAAACTAGCAGGACCCACTTCATGTTTGAACAGGTACATTTCGTTGTCAGGTCGTTGAACTAGGAACCTCAAAACAAGATCAAGTGAAACTGTGTCCCTATGACTGCCTCTGAAGGGTCGTTAAAACACCCGAATTTGCATATCAAAATCGTCAATGATCTCATCGGCACCGTGGGAATGATCATCACACCTGTTCGATTGGATTCAATTAACGACAAAATTTGCATAGCCTTGTGTTGAGTTATGCCACCAATAGTCAAAATATTTAAAAATGCTAAAATGCCACCCACTGTGCGCTCATGCAAATTCGTACGGTCTAATCAGTGAAATGAATGTCTCTCACTTCGATCACCGGTGCGATCGCATTGACGTTCGCAGGAAACGGACTAGTTCCCAAATTCAAATTCCCATTCAAAGCCAATAACATTTCTCATGACGCTAATGCTTTCTAATTATTTTTTTAACGATCTCCATAACACATTCCCTTAGCCGCAGAGCACGGCTTCACACCGTCTCTTCGAAGTGGTGCGCGATCGCAGAAAACACAGCGAATGCCATCACCATCACACACACACTGTAAATAGAGGATGAGACGTCGACTCGAGTATACACATTGAGCGCATGTTTGCTCGCAACTCAAATTTATCGACGCTCGTAAACGATCGGTCGAGAAAGTGACACAAGACAAGATGCGCTCACCTCGATGAAATATCTACTCCACAGGTGGCAGCAGCATAAATCAATCAGGAATTATGGTATACGTTGCGGTTGTGTGTGTTTTTAATTCAACGAGAGATGGAGATGCAAACGCAGCACAATACGTGCATGTTTATGGTGTCAATATACACAAGGAACGCGATGTCACCTGCCGTGTTAATTGGACTCATCTCTCAGAGATGGGTACGACTTTTATTTCTCTTCGTTTAGGTGACGATGATTTTTATAGAATGCCCTTGGGCGGGATGTTGCCGTATTGGAGTGGAGGGGCCCTAAATATTGGGGCAGACGCAATTATTATCCAGCGATCTGTTTGGACTTTAATTGGTTTTATAACGACTGTCATAGGTGGTTGTTGAATTGAGATGGTGCTTTGTGTTGTACGTTATATTGTCCGGGGTAAGTTATAGGGGTCGGTGCTCCCCGAGGGCGTTTTGCTTTGAATATTGAGCAGAAAACGTCAGTATTTCTACGGTTTTTTAACATTTTTTTGATGCTTTTTCGATGCACTTTTTGGCTCGAAAGAAACAACAAACCTCGCCTGAAAACGTGCCAAAAAAATCCATAATTTTTCACCTGGTTCTGGGTGCTTTTTCTTGTACTTCGAGTCGTTTTAGGTGCGTTTTTTGACATCATTTTTCACAAGTTTTTGGATGCTTTTTCAAGCGTTTCCGACTCGTTTTTTGACCTGTTTTGGTCGCGTTTTTTAATGGCTTTTATGATCCGTTTTTAAAGGCGTTTTTTATTTTCTAAGCGTCGTTGGAGCGTTTTTCGACGTGTTATTGGACGCGTTTTTGGCATATTGCCAGACGAGTTTTTTGACGCATTAATCGACAAGTTTTTGACTCATTTATAGCTTATCCGACGTGTTGGGGTGCACTTTGTGTTTGCTTTTCTGACCAGTTTTTGGACACATTTTTTTAAGGGTATTTTGATAATTTTTTTGACGCGTTTTTTTGGATTTTTAAGCGTGTTTTTGACACAATTTTCAATTAGTTTTTGGATGGTTTTTATGCTTTTTCTGAAGCTTGTTTGTCAATCCGTTTTTTTGGCTCGAGAGAAACAACTAAACGAGTCTAAAAACGGGTCAAAAAATCCATAGAACCCGTTCCCTTGAATTTGAAGGCGTTTTGAAGCGCATTTTTTGACTCAATTTTGAAAAAAGTTTAGGGCGGGCGTTTTTGACCCGTTTTTGGTCGCGTTTTTTAATGGGCATTTTGATCATTTTTTTGACGTAATTTTTTGGATTTCTAAGCATTGTTTGTAGCGTTTTTTGAAAACTTGTTGGACTCGTTGTTTAGCATGATTGCAAACGCATTTCTTGGCACAATTTTCAATGGTTTATGACGCGTTTTTTTTTAAATCTTTAGTTGAAAAGTTCTGACCTGTTTTTGTCGCGTTTTTCATCGGTTTTTTTGGCGTGTTTCCAGACGTGTTTTTGGAACAATTTTTAAGGCCTTTTTGATGCGGTTTTTTTGTTTTGCTTTTGAATTGAATTGATGCTCTTTTCGTTTTGCTTTTTGACGCGTTATTCAGAGAGTTTTGGACGCGTTATTCGACGAGTTTAAGACTCGGGTTGAATTACCGCACCGTGATCGAGCAATACGTGACTGAATTTGTTATTGTTTTGCATGTAAAATCAACAGAATTCAGTGACGTATCGCTCGATCACGGGTGCGGTAATTCGACCCCTCGTTTTAGTCGCGTTTTCGACGCCTTTGGTCGCACTGTCTTATTGTTTCTTTGACCAGTTTTTGGACGCGTTTTCCTCTATTTTGATGATTTGCTGTAGGCGTTTTCCGACGCGTTTTTGACAAGCTCGAAGCAGAACAGCAAGACCCCTGCAAAGTGAGCAATATTTCGGGTCAACCAGCAGTCCCATATTTACATCACTCGTTACCTAGCGCATAATTCGTTTGTTTTCCCTTACATCGCATGACAAAACAAATGCAAGGACCTCTTCAAAGAACTCGGCTGCAACATACGTCCATCGTCCACATCTAATGCAAAACAACTGCCAGTGTGGCAAGCACATGCGGAAATCTAACCCCAATTCGTTACGAGCGGCCACTTCAAACACACACAACCAACCACCACCATTGTAGGTTAAATGGCATCAGCCACTTGCGGCTTTCACTGCATTGTTCGAAACTATTCTCGAGCATCGAATAGAAAAGAAATTGGCACATTTGGACGAGAAAGGCACCCTACAGCTTCACTACATACCGCACGTGGTTCTTCATCTGCATTCCGCTTGCAGCCGATCAGAACGGGCCGAAATTCACTTAAACCTCACAATCAATCAACTTCACCTGGAAGCTTAACCTCTCTTCTACGATCGCTTGATGCAATATGTGCAATCCGCTGCAACGACTACGGATGAAAAATCGCTTAAATCAATTTGCCTGCGCGTTCGTGCGGTGCGGTGCACCTGATACCCAGTATCATCGCGGTTGTACTGCACAAATGTGGGGAAAGGTCTCCAATGAACTAGACATGGCACTGCCAGCGAAGGACTTATCCCCGTTCGCTGCGAGGATCTTACCAACGTACAAATGATCAGCACATTAGCGTGGCGATTTTTCACATCTCGGTCCGGAGTCGAGGTGTGAAAACCCTACGGGGCCGAACAGAGTTTCCATCAGAGACATTCGAGATGATGACCCAGACTTTGACCATCATTAGCCACAGCCAGTTTGAGGGAAACTAACGCCGGAGGCAAACCGCTGCATGAGCGATCTTCTCGTTAGAGGACCCTGCATGGGAATTCAATTAATCGCTCGCCAAGAGTTATCGATCTTCGCCGCAAAGCTGACAGGTTTCAATGACCAGCTTTGACGGGTGACAGAGCTTCCGTAGGTGGTTTGTTTAAATTATCCCAAAACGCCATGTGTGGCCATGCGATGTGGACAAAGCTACCGTGCCAGCTGCTGTGATTAATGACTCCTGGCAGTTTTTTCTCTTCGTCCGGTTTGTGTGATGGAATTTCCCACATCGATTTGAATATAAATTTATTTGATATTAAAATTCAAAACATCGACCCTTGGGTGTAATTAAAATCACACCCTCGAAACGCTGCATCCTTCCGCTGCCGGATCTGTGCGCAAACAGGTGGAGGAACCCTTTCACCTTGCACGTCGAATGGACCTTCGGTTCGATTGGCCATGGTCAGTGGATCTGCGTCCACCGATAGCATAGGACCCTCTAGGTGTCAAGCAATAAAGTGCCGGCCTGTAATCATCGCCAGGCCTAAATAGGTACATATACACGAAGAAGGTCCTTAATTATCCTCTGCGAGAGCGCGCACCGATATTGATGTGTGCCGATTACACTGCCACCATCGGGATGTGTTTTGTTTTTCTTTTGCACTCCTCAGTTCTCAGTCTTCTCGCCCGGGAAGGACTTCCAGCACTTCCCATGATGATAGAGGAGGAGGAGGATGATTTTTTTTTGTTGTTGTCTGTTTTTGATCGATTTGATCGGCGCTCCTGATCAAAGGAAACCACAGAACGGAGTACAATGGGTGCTGTGTAAAGATTTGCAATGGTCATGGATTACATTGGAGCGCAGTCGTCGTGAATGAAATGCCGATCGGTTGGTCGGTCGGTGTGATTGGCACGAGGAATTACGAGAAATTACCTGGCAATTGGTGTGGTGATGCACTTGTTTGTCGGTGTGGTGCCGATTGTTCATGCCCATTGTTTGGTGGCAGTCGCTATTGCTGAATTCGGATATCTGTGCGGTTGACATGCGCCCGGAACGCCTCCGAGATTAGTCGGGTTCTTCTTTGAGCTTCCGACTGTAGCCTTCCTGCAAATTGTGGTCCATTCGGGGGATTATGCAATATTAGGTGAGGCGATGGTGTAATTATTTAATTTGGTGCGGCTGGGTATACCGCTGGTGGACCTTTTAGGAGACCCAATTGATGAGGAGGTGTATTCCGGCGTTGGCTATTGTTTGCGAACACAATGGGTGTGAGTTTAATTCATGCAAACGTTTTGCCACCCATGGGCTTGAGCTGCGAGTTTCTTACACCTGATGTAGGATCAAAGGACTGGAATCTGTTTTAAGGGAGGTGAAGGCGTTTGAATGGTTACACCATCGGATTCAGGAGGAATTCGGGTATAAGTCCTTCGAGGATCATTATTACGAGGGAGGGTATTTTAGGACTTAATTGGATTTAAGATGTAAGTATATTTCTGTGGTCACAAGGCATAACCGCCTAAGTCGAGTTATGACGAAATAGAGCTTTTAATGGTATTTTAAAAGCATTTTTCTGCTCTATCTCCATTATTTTTTTTAGATCTGTAGCTTAGTTACTTTGGAAGTTATGCCCTGAAAACCTAACCGCCTAACTGAGTGTTTGCAGTTATGAGTCAAACTTAAAACTGCTCTCCTGAAAAAAGTGCAAAACAGACTTAGGCGGTTATGCCTTGTGACCACAGATTTTGAGTTTTATTGCAGGAATGGTATAGGTATAGGATGGTATGGTATAGGTTAATTTTTAAGAAGGCTCGGTCAATTGGCAGAGATCGTATGGCTTTCGTAAAGCGTCACTGTCATATATCATTACCTATATGTAGTTAGGCATCCTAAACCTTTCACTTTCGTGTTCAAGCTATGAATATTTAACACTTTTTCATAATGCTTCTCTGCAGAAGGTGAGGGAAAAATCTCTGGTCCTTAAAAATATACTCGAAAGCTCAGAAATGTGTGGTCAATGAAAAAAAACATTTTTATTTTCATTTCTAAGTTACCATTCCTGGATATGTACTATTGTACTACCTATAACTTTTTCAGTTCTGACAAAAAAAAGTATATCAAAGACATTTAAAAGAGCGGAGGTCCAACGTATCGTGTGATTGTTGAAATAATTCAGTGAAATAACATTTCAAGCTCCTTACATTGAAAAGCAGGATCTTGAAACCTAGCGCAGTTTAGAATTTCTGAAGACATCCTGATTTCAATATTTGTCATTGATATAAGGTTCGACGAAAATTGTTCCAGGCTATTGGATTCATTTTTCAGCTTTAAGATGCATAAATAACTTATTTTTTAGTTTAGCCTCCTAAGCCAAGTTATACAGGGTGCGGCAAGAAAACTTGCTGATTTGTTTTTAGCGCCAAGCGTGGGGGAGTGGTCGGATGTGGGTGGAGAGTGTCTCATTTTTTAGGGGATTTCCTGAAGTTTTATCTACGCCAACATCATGCATTGAACGAAAGATCAACGCGCATTTGCCTGCGAGGCTTACTTTTCCAACGGTCGTTCCATGATTTTCACTCAACGTGCTCCGTAGTTCTCGCTTCAACATCCATCACGCAGGTTGCGTTCCTGGACGGCAGTCGTTTGTTTCGTGGGTGAAAACATTCAGGGAGAGCGGAAACGTGACGAAATCTCATCCAGCACACCGAAAAATCAGAACAATGTAAAACATTGAGTGGAGCTTCGAAAATCGGGTATCTAAGTGTATCGAAAACGGAGGCCATCACTTGTCCGATAGGTATGATCTTTAAAACCATGTAGTGAAAAATTCAGATCGTGTGTAACAAGAATAAACAAGTTTTGTAACGGTATGTCCACTACTTTTGGTTTTATTTCCTTTGAAAATCAGCAAGTTTTCTTGCCGCACCCTGTACATTGTCATTTAACTCATCTACGAAAGACTTAGTCTTAAGATAACTGATCGATCAGATACTTTCCGGTCGGGAGACTAAAAACTTTGTAGGTACATGGACTTAAAAATGAGATTAAGAAGATTTTGCTAGTGCCATATCTCGTCATGTGACTTTGACTTCCAAGTTGGTACCTACTGCTTCGGTTGTCCAGATGTGACAATTTCGGTGGGATCGTTAAATTTATTGTAGTTTAGGTATTTAAAAAAAAAGGTTGTGAAGCTGCAGTCGAACTTACTCACTCCTTAAACAGTACTGTGTAACAATTGAGTTTGTTTTTGTCATTTATGCACGTTATGCCCAAAGCACATGTGCAGAATTTTGCCTGCAGTGGAAATAGAACACACATGTAATTTCAGCATGCGTTTCAGTACTGCAAGTTGCCTCTATTTCTAAATCCACTGCAAAAAAAAACCAATGCCATAAATGCCAACACAGAAAAAAAACACTAAATTTGAACAGGTTTGGTATCATTGTGGATCACGTTTATTTCGAATTCAAATGTTTTGCGTACAAATAAAACCGGCTGACTGACGAAATGGAGGAAAAATTAATAGAATTCGTAAACAAAAATAACATTTATAATAATCGCAAGAAATATAACAAAAAAAAACATTGGAGTCAAGGATAAAAAAGGAAGATATTTCACTGAATACCACAGCTATAAAAAAAAGAAAAACGGTTCGCTTTGTATGACTTATCTCACTGCAATAACGTCAAACAAAAGTTCTGCTCGTGTGTGTTGCTCTGTACTGCGTGCTGCACTGCGTCCAGTATTTTGGCCATTATCCCTATAGTTTCACGACGAGCCTTAAAAAAAACTTACATTCCCAGTATCGGAAATCAGCGCTAGTTCGAAATTTCTTCGACGCATTGAAATAAAGTGGATCGATTTGGTCTACAACAAACGTTAGATTGTGCAACAGGACATTGTGGTTAACTTAGGTGCCCAACTCAAATTAAGCTCGTTTAAAATACACTACGGTTACTTTATGAATTTGGGGAAATTCTGCATACTTTAAGCGTGCACAAAACCAAAACGGAATTTTTAAATTAGCAAAAAAAACCTTCCTTGACCGAAACCGGGAACTTTTCCAAGTTGACAGAGTGAAAAAAAATATATCGCAAATTCTGTGGCCACGAACCATAACCGCTAAAGTCGACTTTAGACGAAATTAAGATTTTGATGCCATTAGTGTCAGAATACTCAAATCCATTTTGTAATTGTTTCAGCTTTCTATTTTTAAAAAAGTGGCCACAATTTCAAAGAAACGTAGCACCTTAAGTCATTCTTTTTTAGTTTAGATTTAGGAAAAACAGCCAAACTAAAATAAAATAAATTTATAATCTAAAGTCGACTTTAGTGGTTTTTCCTTGTGACCACAGAATTATCCGGATTGTATAAAATGCAATTTATCCTCCAGGATAAAATAACAACAATTCATAAGGTAACAAACTAACTCAAGATTCCGGTGTTTGTCATTACTATGCGGTTGCAAAAAACGGGTGTCCCCTTGAAGCCAGAGGTGTCGCTTACAGTCAGGTTTGTGAATAAGAAGGACATATCCACTCGCGGTTTATGTATGCGCTACAATAATGGTTGGTAGTGCAGTTGTAAAATATGCTAAGTCGATGCTAAATGTGAATGGTTGTATTATTCGCTGTGCCTACAAATAAATTGAGCTACTTTGGGCTTGGGTTTGTGCATTGTACAAAAAAATTAGCCAAAAGTGGCATTATCCGTACTTAGTACAAAAAATATTTGGTTGCGAAGGGGACAGACGAATCTAGTACCATCAACATTAGATTATGAAAAAGGAGAGATAAATAATAATCGGCCCTAGCGAGATATCTATCAGAACGGAAAATTCTCCGATTTTATACGATTCGGAGGTTTTTTGCTTCGAACTTCGAGGTATTCTTCGGAACATCTATTCTGAATATTTCTCCGACATTTTGTAACGCAGATCGGCGAATTACGTTGAAGTGCGATGAATTGCACTTTTTTCTTCAATTTTTGACAGATAGGTTCCGATATCCTCCGACAGAAATTAGGTAGGTAGTTGCGGAATTTGTTTACGATTTGGATTTGAGCCTCCGACAGAGTATGCGTTGCGGAGAATTTTCCATTCCGACAGAAACCTACTTCGCTCTAGGTCCGAATGTCGGTGCTTGGGAATGGCACTGAATTTTCGCTGAATAAAGATGAAGAAAACAGTCAGTTACAACAATAAAGAACACATTGTTCAGTTATTAAAGAGTTTAAACTTACATTCTACTTACTGGTATTAGCGATTGGTATCTTGGGTTTATGTTTTACGTTAAGCTCTAACAACATCCTCTCATATGCATCGAAAATAGGTAATCGGTCTTGCAAGACTTGAAAAATAGGATACAAATGTTGAAAAGAAGCCTTGCGTTGTCCTGGATGCTTTGATGCGTCTCCCTCACACTTCGATTTCTTCTGAAGGCTTCTTATCACCTTATAAACTTCATTTTTACAGGGACTGTATTATATTCCCATTTGCGGTACATGGTTACTAATCATTATATTAATACGTAAACTTCAAAAGTTTCCGTACACTTTTTAAGTATTTTTCATGAAATGAGGAGAATGAAACTTGTATCATTCGAAAGGTACCCTGCCATAGATGTGCACAAACAAAAAATCGCAGGTATATGTCGCCATTAAGACTGGTAAAATGAAGTTAAGAATTCCAATTAATACACCAACAACAACTGCCAAGTTTTGCGTACAAAAAAAGTTACACTCTTTATTTTTTGGTTTGTCTAAAATTAATTTCGATGATTTTAAAATAAAACAACGTCAGGTATATTTACACGTCACACTTACGTATCTACTGGATAAACATATCGTATCTGTATTTGTAAGCCTAAAACAGAAAATCTTACAAAAACTACAATATCTGCAACTTAATCTAACATCCTAACCTACATTCAATTGGACATTTATTCAATTTTGGAACAAGCTCTATATACGACTTTCTTACTTTACAGTTTACACACATAACTCACTTAGACCTGCAAAGAATACATAGCGTGAGTAAATTTAAACATGTTGCTGGCCCCCGATTGCGTTCGCTTGAATATTATTGCCCACCTGTGCCGGAGCGCCTGATGGTTGCCCAGCACCGGTCTCGTTTGTCGATGAACTCTCCGCGTCTGACTCCTTCATGGATCCGCCATCCTCATCGCCCACCAGTGAGCGATACTTTTTCGCAATCGCCTCCCAGTCTGCAACATTTTCGATGCGATTCTGGTTAGCCGCAGAGAAACTCGCCTGTGAGCCCAACGGCGACAGATGCACAACGGACAGCGCCACCGAATCTGAAATGCAAAGCAAACACAAGACCGAGTCATAGATTCCAGGGAGCATCTCAGTCGACGTGATAGAGTTTTATAAGCTGAAGCGAAGGCCGATACTTGCGAGGCACGTCCGCTCACAGCTTACAGTGGGCAGACACATACATTTCCTACCTTTCTTGATCTTCGAGAGCCATTTGGCGCCGGCCTTTGTCCGCGGGCTAGCTTGTCGTATTCCCATCATCTGTACCAGACTTGGACGCTTCTTCTTCTTCATGCGTGCCTATGGGAATTCAACACAAAAACAGAGACACAGACGACAAAACAGACGACACAACCGAAAAGAATAATGAAAGACAGGACACAAAGCATATAAAGTTCACGTAGTGAGTGACCAAATCAAAGGCAAAAGTTCAAACAAAACGACAGCACGACAAATGAGTAGAGACATGAGATAGGTAGATGATGATGAAGATGAAGATGGATTTCGGAAAGGTCAAAAGGTGAAGAAGTAAAGAGTGGTGTTGGTGTTTTGGGGCGGGCGGGAAGAAAAGCGGTTTTACTTTGTTTAGTTTCAATCGGGCAGCTGTAATACACACTTGATATTTTACCTTGACCTTCTCGACGATCCACATGAACCACGTGGTGACTAGATTAAGCGGGGATGGAGCTGTTGTGGTGCGATGCATGTTGCGGATAAGCTTCGACAGACCGAATTTCCATTCGATATCGGATTGAGCCTGCCATTTGATTAGATCAATTCGCGCGATTGTGGCGTGCATTTATGGGGGGGAACGGGAAAAAAGCAGAACGTAAGCAAATTTTCATCCAAACGTATGGTATTTTTTTAAATTTCTTTTATGGATATATATTTCTAATCTTGTCTAACGTATCTAGCGGGGGTGTGTGTGTGTTTTTTTTCTAAGTTCTAAACACAGACTAAAAACTATACATATACAACATATTGCTTTTAGGACGCATCTTAAAGATACATTTAAGCGGAGATTATTGTATCTTCAAGATGAACTTCCACTTGGATTCTCATCGCAGAAGCAACAAGTCTGGGCAGTTGATGGATGTACATTATTTACATTTGCATACCGCGATGATAAAAAAAAACGCCTAAAGTTGATTGGAGAAAAAGTTTAGAAATCAATTTGTAGTTGAGCGCAATATTTTGTTAGTCCCAATGTGTTTGTGTATATACTAAGACCTATCAGAAGCTTAAATAAAAATATGCAAAACCTTTTTTAATTAAGTTCTATTTTAGTATCCTTCAAAACTGACTGAAAAAATTGTTTTCAAGCTTCTGCCTCGTTTATATTTCGATTTATATCTATAATTAAAAATTTGCACTGCATAAATGAATTACTATTTTATTTATGATTTTAAAATATAATTGGACTTTTAAGAAGGAAAAAATGTAAATAGAAATGAAAAAATTGGTATAATTCCAACGAAAGTATTTGTTTAAAAATTATCTCAATATAGTTAATCAATGAGCTGAATATCCGGCATACTTGGGGTGCGGGGATATTCAAAACTCAAGTCTAGTCTAGACTACAATTTTATGCTAAACGTGAAAAATAGATTTCTTATAGTGACCTTATTTTTATATTTTAAACAAATGTTGTCGACTTTCTCTTTAAAATTGTCAACTAAAAAAGCTGTTCTCAAAATCAGCCTAGACCAATAGAGTATTGAGATTATAGGCTCAATTTTAGGAAACAACTATGGCATTAAAGCAATATCTAAACAATGTTATTAGACATATCTACCACCTAAGCCAATATTGCAGTTTACCTATTTTAAAGCTAGTCTATAACGGTCTACTTAAATCTAAACTCCAGTATGGTATAGCTATAGCTTGTTGGGGTGGTACACATTCCAATAAAATTGAGCCTCTGCTAATTAAACAAAAACATGCTGTTCGTATTGTATGCAGGGTTATTCGTCGAAAACCTAGTTAAGAACTTTTTAAAAGTCTTGGATTTCTACCTCTACGACATTTGTACTGTCTTTGTACGGTTTTAAAAATATTTTTTGAGAATTCTGGATATAACTCCTCTAGGGTTTATGATAGCCGCAACCTACGTATTAACACTAAATACCTCGTAAACGTACCCACAATAAAAAGATTGCATTTTTCTCGCTTTTATATTGTTACTGCTCCCCGTTTATTTAACAAATTGTCTGATGATCTAAAATGCCAGCGTGTTAAATCCGTATTGCTTAAGAATGTTAAAAACTGGCTTTTTTCTTTAAACTATGAAAACCCACACAATTTTTTATGATGAAATTGGTGACTTGCTGAATCCTTGGTATAATTATTTTTTTTTATTTTTGCTTAAAATTTTGTATTTAATTTATTATTTTATTTTTTGTGTTGATTTTATTTCTTTTTTTATCACTTAATTTTTTTGGTAATTACGATGCATACTCCGTACTGACAACAGAATAAATTTTCACTTAATCTTTCTATTTATATTTACTTCGCTCGCTATTAAATTTAATGTAATTTTAATTTATATTTTCTTGAGCTTTAATGTACTATAAAAGACTATTGTTCTTATTTGTACTTTACCAAATAAATTAAACTTGAAACTTGAAACTTGAATGTACTTAGCTATTTCACTTTTTAAGCTCTTATGCTAAACTTTTTGGATTTTTGTTATAAATTTCTAATTGTGAAATAAATAAATAAATAAAAAAAAATAAGTACCTGCACTAAAGTCTCAAACGTCCCCAATTGGAGTAAGTGCCAACAATATATTCCTGTTAATATTTTCTATATTATCCGCCTGTATTTAAAAATTTAGCTTTCTAGGGCCTAAATACGCAGATTAATTTTTAATCGTACAGAATATGGACTGTGTGTGCTAAGGACTATACTGAAATAAGAGTTTTAAAATAACCCCTTAGGGTAGACTCATTTGTTCGACCCATTCTTGATATCAGTGCAGTTCAAAATTGATTTGGTTTTCGTACAAGCTGCCAGGAGTAAGAGAGATAAGATTGGCAACAGGCAGGGCACCTTAGTTTGCTTTATCATTATGTGTTTGAGGGGTTTGTGGCCTGGCGATATGGGAAGTACTCAGTGAGACACGCAGGCTTATACCAACTCATTGTAATGTGAAAAGTAGGGAAGACACTTTTAAGATTTTTTGCTTAATTTTCGACAGTTTTTGGTAAACTATTTTATTCCACTTGATGTTTTTTTTTCATTTTCTATAACAGTTTAAGCCCTAAGCCCGTTTCTCTTATATTTAAAATTTAATTGCTTCACTACCATGAATGATTGTGATCACCAAGAAGGCGATTCGCATTCTGTTCGCGTCGGTATCCCTGGAAGAATATTTCATTCGCCGGCAAACTTATCTGAGAATCTGATGTAAGTATCATGCGAAATGGTAAACATCGCTGGGATCTTTAATAGAAGAGATAAATAAGTCGCAAGCGATTCGCTAAAACGCATGTGAAAGAACAAAACGCGAATATTTACTTGAAGTTTAGTAAAATTGGTAAAAAATTTCAATCAACGGCGGTGGTTTTAGTAGGATATGTTATAATTAAAGAAAAACAGTCGTGAGAGTGATCACATGTAACCATTTCTTTAGTTTAAGGGTATTTTGGGAAGCTGTGCAATATTAATGAAGGGAGACATAATCACTTGCAGTTCTATGAGCAGGAGAATTCGAGTTATCAATTCAGGGCTCAGGGGTAGATATAGGCTTTTTGAAGTACTATGCAAGGAAGCTCTACTGAAGTGGCAATTGCGTCTTAAAAGACCCACGCCCGTGACCAGCTAGTTACTTTTTAGACCGGTCGAAACTAATCTAATTTGTGAGTTTCAGTTTTAAATTGTTTTTCTTTTTTTAACTTTGTTTCCTTTTGTAAAAAGCTTTATTAATGTGTCTTGTGTATAGTCCGCCCAATTGGTATTTGAGTTCGACAGGTACTTAAAATACTATTGCTTGATTTCCAGAATTTAAAACGATGCCAAGAACTACAACAAAGTATGAATGCTAATCAAATGCTCAAAGTTTAGGCCGCCTACATATAGCACATTCAAAAGCCACGCTCCTTAAAAAAATGGTTCCACCTATGATGTTCTAGTTTTGCTTTTAAATATATTTAAGAAGGATTGCAATATATTTAATGTCTTTAAAAACACAGCGTTTCCTTCCATAGACTTATTTAAAACTAAAATCATAATTGAAGAGTTTTTCACTCCAAAGACTGCATACCTGACAACCCTCCCTCGTTAAAAATAAAACACATGTTTTATAAGTAAAAAAACCTTAAAAATTCCATACATAATCCTAAATGACTTGTTATGAAAAATTAGCGTGTGTAGTGAATATTTAAAAATTATTACTTAAAAAACTCTTTGTTCCTGTAAGAAAAAGGGCAAATTCAATTTGTAGTCTGTGTGTCTGTGTTTGTCGAGGACGAACAAAAAAAAAACAATAATTCGTCTCAAAAAATGTTTTCTGGTGGTTTGGTCAAAAATCAAAAAACCGTGTCTCTGGAACAATACTACCTGAATCCTTTGATAGGTGTCTGACATCATAGCAATCAGAAGGTTGATAAGCACAACCACTGACACCAACATGTATATGCCGAATACAATTTTGAACAAGTACTCCACCCAATATGGCTGGGTAGCGACGTTTTTGATTTTGTCAACCTGCGTCTGTTCGGTTGTCGTTTGACCAAACACAGCGAAGAACAGCAACTCAAATGCATTTATCGGATGCATTCGGACTAGAAAAATAAAAATTTCGACATTCTCCCCCCAAAAGTCACACAATTGTTTATTGTTTAGTGTGAATGTGTCCATGTAGGTAGGTAGGTGTATGTGGAGGGTGTGGGGGGGAGGAGGTCGAAAAACCAAAGAAACAAATTAGTTAACATGTTCAATACCAACCTGTATGCGTTGATAAGTATCCGACATCATGGCAATAAGCAGGTTAATGAGGACAACTACAGACACTAGCAAGTAGATACCGAAGACCAGCTTGAATAGGACCTCGGTCCATTCGGGACGCAAGTGACGCATCGGGTTGATGTCCACGGTTGTCGTTTGTCCAAAGACGGCAAAGAAGAGACGCTCGAAGGCCAAAAACGGCGTCATCGGTCCTGGGTCACGCGTGTTTATTTTTATTTTTATTTTTTTCGAGTGTCATGTGAAATGGCAAGTTTGGTTATATGTATTTCGGGGGCGCCAATCATATCGATTGGCATCATGGGAGAAAAGAAGAATTTTATTCTTGAGTAAAGTTGAAGAAGGATGCACATTGCACACATTTGAAGCAGCTGTTGTTGCAAACATTCCCAACAATTGGTTCTAAGTGAATATCAGGTGCTATTGGTGAAGCTTTTTTTTTGTTTTTGTTTTTACAGCACTTTGGTGCATCAGGCCATTCTATATATGAAGAACGATTTATCTAAACATCAATATGAGGAACAATGCTGCCATATAAAGATTTTAATTAGCCAGCATTCCCATGCAAAACACTTATCAATGGGAAAAGTAAAACTCAACGGAAAATGTGCTGGGAAATTAAAATAAATTGAAAACATAGAAATTTAAATAAAATTTAGTTTTTTACAGTAGTGTGCGTAATTCACTTCTAATTTCAATAACAACGTAATTTGAATTTTCTTTAGATTAGACCATTAAAAGTCGACTGGAAGCTTTGTCTGGCTGTGAACAGAACATTTCTGACGATATTGTTAGACTTTTTTCAGAGACTATTTCATATTTAGTTGTCAGTTGAATAGAAAGCTTATGCCGGATCGGGTATTGGCATATCAAAATAATTACAAACTGGGTATTCAATATATTTTAAATCCGTTTTAAAGAACATTTTCTACTCGAATCGTTAAAGTATGTTTCGCCTTAGACTATTGGTAACAATGATTATAATGTTCCTTGTTCTTGTTCTCAAAAAATAGATGCCTCCCGTATGCACGAGAAGGCCAGACCATTAATTACAGCATGGTCCACTTTCCCGAAAGAAGAAGAAAACAGAAATATATTTCTAAGTTGATTGCAGCGCCTAAATTTGAATCAGATATATTATGTTGTTTAAAATAAGTAATGGTTATACCTTTCAAAATTATGCGCATGCAAAACACGTAATTTGAATTTATTTTCGACTTCAGTCTATAAAAATGTTCTGAATTTATAAAACAACTGCATCGAAAAGTAGGTATGTGATTAAAATGTTATCGATAAATCAAGTTCAACTATTTTACTGTCTTAGATTAGATCCCGGGAAAAATATAACTTGCATCTTCAAGTTTGACAAACATCCGAGAGTATAACTCACATGAAAAGAGCTTCCAAATTTACTCGTTCGCATTCGGCATGAGACTGTAGGTCACTTTCACTTGCATATAATCCAAAAATAAAAAGCGCACAAAATGAATGGTTGTGGGAAGCTTTGTCTTCTATTGCGCTAATTATTCATCTCTTTTTAGCTGAACACCCATACCCATCGCCAGCATAGAGCGAGATCAAATGTCCCAGACATATTAACCTATAATAAGAACCTATATTTCAAACTCTTGGTCCAAGAAAATTAAATAAAGAAGTACAATGCAAGGTTTTGCAAAGAACTATTAGTTATTAAAATAAGAGCCTAAAATGTTCTAAGCCTATTTTCCGTGAGAACTACCCAAGTTTAAAATCTCAGCTTCTTAGTCTTTCGATTTTGTTATTATTTTTAATTTATTTATGTATTTAACTATTCAAAATAGCAATTATATAAAAGCGGTAGTTTTCAGCTAGGGGTTCGACTTAATTTTAACCCCACACAGAATTGCTTAGAGAGGAGAACTTGATTGTTATTGTGGGGATGTACGAATGCCCATTTTTATAAACAACTGATTGTCAATTTAACAGAATGGAACAAGAACTGTTTAATTTTTTAAACCATCGTCAATTATCGCTGTTTTTTTCTGTATTTTACTAAAAGTTTTATGTCTCTTGTTAATGTTTCAGCTTTTTTTTTTTGCATTTTCGTGTTCTTTGCTAGGGCTTTTTTTATGTTAATAGTAACAAATGAAACATTATGGCCTGTAAAAAGGAAGCAAACGGTCTAGAAGCTATTTATTTGAGCTAAACAACGCAAAAAATAGAACAGAATAGGTTCATAACTATATTGTAAAAACGTCGCGTCGGCTCTAGTTTATGTGTGTAAATGTATTGGACTGATGGTAATGATCTCTTACAATGTATCACTTTAATAATTGCCTGCAAATTGTTCTGTTTCATTTCATAAAATGGTATGAGAAAACACTTATTGAAAAATGTAAGCGGACAGCAAATAAGCATCGTCGGATTTACCATTAGGCTAACTAGGCTGTAGCCTACGGCGGCAAAATTTGGGGGCGGCAAATTTGTAATTTTTTTTTTCGTCTCTATTAGAATTTATTCTTCACAACGACCGACGGTCTAGCTGCAACTTGCAAAACATAATTCATATGGTTGAAAAATCACTGGCCACCAAACTACTAACCTCAAATTTTTTGATTTGTACTTGTATTCAGAGCCGGCTCAAGGGGTGGGCGAAGTGTGCCCAGGCACCAGGCCCCGCGCTTTACCTTACCAAAATTACACGAACAGATTTTATTCTTTTATTAGCCCTTAACTTGCCCAGTCGACCATTGGGTCTTGGGTCATATAGATCCGATTATTTTCCATATGATTTAGCGTCGTCATTTGCAGATGAGTTGATTCATTTTAAATTATACTGCAAAAATAAAGATTCCCTGTCAAAACTACTCCAACATATACGTGATCACGGTCTGACATCTGTATTTCCGAACATAGACATCTCGTACAGATTATTTAATTGTATGTCTATTACAAATTGCAGTGCCGAGCGTAGCTTTTCGTGTTTAAAACGTATAGAAAATTGTTTAATGTCAGCGAAATAAGGAACACGATTTAATAGTTTGATGCTTCTCAACATTGAGGCTGAAATATTGACAGCTCTAAATTTCGACGATGTAATCGACACATTCGCCCAACAAAAGGCGCGAAGAAAGATTTTTTTAAAGTACCTATACTGTATGTCTCGACTTTTGTATTACTGTATTTGTATTTTAAAATTACATCTTCAGTTTCCAGAGTATCTGATTATATAGTTTTTAATTGTGTTCTGAAATTGCTAATATTGATTTTAAAAAAATGATTGCATGATTTGGAGGCGGCATTTTCCTAATAGCTTAGGGCGGCTGAAGAGGTAAATCCGGCACTGCAAATAAGGCTTGTCAACTCAAATTGACGGATCGAAAAACGTGGAACCCACATTTTTTTCAAAATCAAGAAAAACATAAAAGGTCCTACCACTGTCAGTCAATCCACTGTAAGACGAGTACCTTACCTACCCAAAATACACAGAAAGAGGCCGATTTAGATTTTTTCTTTTCAAGATTTACAGAAAAAAGTAAGAAATTCATCAAATGGACTAAGAAAAATTCGCTTATTTTTAAAAAGCTTTTTTGACTGCGTTTTGGAATTGATTCATTGCTGAAGGCCTTACGCAATTCTTTTAAACATAAATTTGTAGTCAAACTATATATCGGTTGGTAGAATGAGAACTTATCAATTACTATACTCTCAGTGAATTTTTGAATCCACCAAAGCTCATTCCAAAATCGGATAACACTTTTCAACCACTTGCTTTTAGCACACTACTTCTTAAACAAATAAAACAACACAATTTAAGTGCAAAAAAACGTATTAAAAACAGTCTTAAATAAACAAAACTAAAACTTAAACCTTAAAACACTCAGCTATATAATCGCATTCCGAAAAAAAAACCAAAAAAAATGCCAAAAAACATTCACATGCGATTGAGAAACAATTGAAAACCATAAACATAACCAAAAAAACACAAACTTTTGACAACAACACCGATCGTGATTCCAAGGACATCGACAACACCGATGATTTACACAAAGCAAAAATTTATGTATACATTTTTTTTATATATATTTTTTTGGAGTTGATCCAAGTTCTGGTATAGTAAATATTAAACAACAACAACAATCAATCCGTGGATCATTCCAGCAAAATTAGTTTTGCATTCAAAAAAGGCTAAAGGACACGCAAGCATCTTCCATTTATGTAAAACTTGTGTTTATATTTTGTCAGAGCCTGTACATCAAGAGCAAGACACTTAGTGTGAAAATGCATTCAGATGCCGGAAGCCATCGAACTTACTGTCATCCTTGTGCTTGCGACGGAATTCACTGTAAAGGCTTCGACTATCGTACCGGTTATCGGGTGGACGGGTCGTTTGCGAAACTGGCTTCGCGGTAGCTGTTTGAATGGAAGGAATCGGGGATGAGGACAGTTTCTCATTGTTTTCTAAGGATTTCGATTTATGCATGCATTACACTTGGCAGATACTTATCAATACACTTGAAGGAGAATACCGAGATACGTAATCAAAGGTAAACATTTCTACTTACCGTCATTGAAGTAGGGCGGCTTATTGCGGTTCTTCTTCTCGAAGGTTCTTATCTCGTCTTGCGTCCAGTTCGCAAAGGACTGATTCAGCGCCACGATGTGCATCGAGAAACCGAATACGAAAATCGCCAACACAGCCAAAAATCTGGCCAAGTCCTTCAACAGATCCCCAATGATGATGGCCCACGGTCCGAAGAGATGATGGAACGACAGAAAGTCGAGGATTTGTACACACGCCAGCAGGAAGGCCAATGCAAAGCATTGATTGCGACAGTAGACCAGCGTGGGCCAGTACTCCTTCGAGATGAAAATGAACGCGGTGACGTGGACACCGACTCCAGCCATGCCGAGCAGTAGCACGAGCAGCTTTATCGATCCCAATCCAGACTTGTCCGATGGATTGGTCAGCTCGAACAAAAGTAGACCGCTCAACCAAATGAGCAGTCCAATTTCGTACCAGTAGGGGACCAAACTCAGCCGCAGCACTGGATAGAGTGGTGTGATGCCGACGATCGACAGGTGCAGCATTAGGTAGATGTGCGACGTGAGGTATGACATGAACTTGATAATTGGAACTTTGTTGAATTTGTGGCCCATGGGGAAGGTGAAGCCTATCCACACGGGCGGACACACGATGAAGGCGACTAGCAGCAGCAGAATCTTCCACGACGCCCAGGTGAGACTTCCTCGCCAGAGTTCCTGTGAGGGGTGTAGAAAATTGATAGAGTTTGGTGATGAAGGGGGTGGCTGGCTTACCTGGAGATACCTTTGAACGACGGTGTGTGCTATAACTTCCTTCTGCTCGTTTTCGATGAGGACGTCGAGGAATTCAACGTTTCGCTTGTCCGTTGCTTGGAGGATCTTGCCCGCGGAATCGGATCCGGCCGCAAGGGCGAGCAGTTCCGTCGCCATCGCCTCGCACTGTTTGCCCGCGGCGACGAGGTCCTTCGCTCGTTCTTTCTCCTGCAAGGGGTTACAAGGGGTGATGATTGGTTTTAAATTTCTAAGAAGTGCGCTTGTAAAAGGAACACAAAATGGAGGTGGATCTCAAGGAAAATCCCCTAGAGTTCAAGCCAATGAGGACTTCGGTCAATCAATGGGGCATTCCAGGTTGTAGAGTGGTACTTAAGAGCGGCCAGGAAGTAAACTGTACCAAAAGAGGCTACTGGAAAGAGTTATGGTCAACGGTCAAGAAGGCCATTATAAAAAGCCTCAAAACTGGAACATAAGATGGTCAACAAAGTGCGATACGAGGTATAGCAAATTTGAAGGGGGTCAAACCAATGCAAGATGTTGATAAAGGCACTGCCAATGTCCAGGACAACTGATCCACAGTTAAAAACAGCTACTAACCATCTCAATATTGGACATACGACGACCTGAACATATTTGACACATCCTAAGCAGTTTGAAAAAGGTATAGGAGAGCCACAATTCGACCTATCTAATCAACCTTGCGTACGTTTCATTTATGGACAGCTGATCTACAGCCATTGTTGAGCTTTAGAGAATGCTTTACAATGTGGAACCCGTCTTGAGTCGACCTTAGAAAGCCTATTCTTGTGGGTCGAATGTTTGTGGTTCAGTTGTCCCTCCGAAAATTGTGAGGGTGTAAGGTTTCTGTGGATGAGTTGTCTCAGAACGAACTCCTGGACCCAATGAAGCAATGCTGGAAGTTTCGACAAAGCGCCCACAAATATTGCTTTGATAAATGACTTGGAGTCCTTACAGCCACAAAACTTATACCCCATACTCACCTTAGTCGACAGTATAATGTAAATATTTGACAGTTTGGCAGCTGTGTCCACTGGCGCCGGCGACACCAGTACAAACTCCTGGATTGGCTTGTTGTTGTGATTCTTCGACACCACCATCAGATTGTAAACAAAGCGCTTATCCTCCATCAGGCCGTACGTATCGTGCTCCTTGTTCATCAGATAGCGCAACACATCGTTGTGGCCCTCTGAGGCAGCGAACCAAATCGCCGCGCATCCGTAGTTTGTCTCCGATTTGGGCGATGCCCCAGCTTCGCATAACAGCTTCACGACTTCCAAATATCCGGCTTTGGCAGCACAATGCAGTGGCGTCCAACCGTTCTTGTCGGTTGCGTTTATTTCTGCGCCCTGACCCAGCAGAATCTCCACCATCTGGTAATGGCCGTGCATCGCGGCAATATGGAGGCCAGTCTTTCCGTGCCGGTCCACCGATTGGAGGAGTTCAGCCGAGCGACTCAGAAGCAAACCAACCACTGACATGTGACCACCGAAGCAGGCTAAATGGAGTGGATTATAGCCCTATTAAAAAAAGAACAAAATTTATACAAAACAATCGATGGAAGGAGCAGCGACAGCAATTTAACTTACATTCTCTGTGGTCGCCGCATCCACTTGCACTCCGGCCGAGTTCAACAGCAAGCGCACAACATTCTCATTCCCAGAGAACGACGCCAAGTGTAATGGCGTCATTCCGGACTCTGCACCCAAATCGCCGAACAAACTTTGGCCCGTCGGCGGCTCTGATTTCACTGTCGCCGGAACACTGGTCAACAGCTCGCGAACAGTGTCCGCTTGTCCGTAATACGCAGCCACATGCAACGGCGTCAGTCCCAATTTCTTGCTGGTAATCCTCAAAGAGTTTGTGCTCTTGAGAGCGTCCAACACCTGACCGTGCCCGTTTTGGGCTGCCAAATGCACAGCCGTGAATCCCGCCTTGTTCTCATCGGTGCACGAGGCCCCGGCCCGCACCAATGCCTTTACGACGTCCGCATGTCCGCCCTCAGCTGCCAACTGCAGGGGAGTGGCATCAGTCAATTTGTTTCTAGCAGAAATCACGCCAGATCTATCGAATTTCATGAGCTCCTCGATCACCTTGACGGAGCCCTGCATCGCGGCTATGTGCGCGCACGTGTTGCCATCCTTGCTGGTCGCATTCACCAGGCTCGGATGCTGTTGCAGGAACAGTTTGGCCACTTCAGAGTAGTTGTTTTGTGCCGCCACGTGAATGGGCTTCTGGCCCAGGTCGTCGGTCGCGTCTATGTTAGCTCCAAGTTCAAGGAGAAGCTGACATACCTCCATTTGGCCGCTGGCCGCAGCCAAATGAAGCGGCGTCTGTTTGCGCAGTGTGAGAATATCGATGACCGCATTGTGATCCTTGATCAGGAATTTCACCAAATGCGTGTAGCCATTCATGGCGGCCAAGTGCAGTGCCGTTCGGCCCACACGCGACTTTGAGTTGATGAAGGCCTTGTTCGTCAGTAGGGCGTCGCACA
The DNA here is from genome assembly GCA_936431705.1 of Cheilosia pagana. Taxonomy (NCBI): domain Eukaryota; kingdom Metazoa; phylum Arthropoda; class Insecta; order Diptera; family Syrphidae; genus Cheilosia; species Cheilosia pagana. The sequence continues at coordinate 48,598,536 of OW386170.1, read as the reverse complement.
CGTGCAAGAATCCCCGCTCCGCTGCCAAGTGCAGCGCGGATCGGCCCTCCGTATCGAAAACATCGACTCTGGCATGATTCGCTAAAAGGTTATTGACTAGTTCCATGTGCCCCCGGTTGCAAGCTATCAGGAGTGGGGTCCATCCAACGGAAGACTGCCGATTCATCGCTTTCTGGATGTCGGTTTGGTTCATGTGCGAGACCATTTCCATGAGAACGTCATTGTTGCCCGCCACCGCACAGTAGTGGAAGGCGGTCTCTAGGTTCACCTTGGTCTGGATGTTGACATCGGCACCGTTCTCCAGGAGCATCCGTACGATCTCCTTGTCAGACTCGGGCAGCTTGACCTCGTCCTTGGTTATTTGGCATGTAAAGTGCAGGGCGGTGGCCCCGTCCTCGTTCTGTGAGTTAATGTAGGTGGTGGCTTTGTCTGGGCCGTGTTTCTCTTTCACCGTCTCGATGAGATGCCGGACTATGTCCGGGTGGCAGCTTCGACAGGCCATGTGCAAAGGCGTTTCGCCGGTCTATATTTGTAGATGCGTACATTGGAAATGGGGTAAATTTCGTCAAAGGTAGGATACTTACGTTGGACTTGTACAATGGGTCGCCGTCTTCGAGGAGTTGCATCAGCGTTGCCAGATTCCCGTGGCGCGCTGCCACGTGGACAGGCGTCAGGCAATCGTCGGTAGTTAAATTGGGACTAGCCCCGGACTTGAGGAGCATTAAGGCGCAACGATCGCCGTCCTTAACGCGTGCTGCTATATGGAGGGGTGTCTCGTGCAGCTTTCCTCCCCGGACATGAACATCTGCTCCAAAGCCCAGCAACGTCTCGACAACGGCTGGCTTTGCCGACTCGACTGCTATGTGAAGGGCAGTGTAGTTCTCCTAAAACGAAACAATTTATCGATTACATCGGTCAACATACCGCTGCGTTACTCACATTCGTTGTAACGTCGACCTTCTCGCCCTTCTGCAGGAGCGTGTTGATGATACCTGTGTGACCATATCTGGCGGCCGTGTGTATACTTCGAGCGCCGTTCTTGTTTGGCATATGCAAATACACGCCCTTCTTGAAGAGCATTGTGGCACATTCAGCATGACCATTGAGCGAGGCGATGTGCATCAGTGTGCTGCCATCTTTCGTTCGTTCGAAGATGCTCGCCTTGAATTTATCCGCAAGAATTTCGATGATGTGCGCATGACCATTTTCCGCGGCCAAGTGCATTGGCGTTCGATCTGCAATTGCACAGGATCTATGTGTATCTATTATAAATAAGGAGTGCTGCAGGGCCTTACCCTGGTTATCAGCAATGGAAGCGGATGCCCTAACTCCGTAGAAGTACTTCAGTAGCGCCTCGTCGCCCTCGGCCGCTGCTATGTGCAGCGGCGTCTGACCCTCGCCATTTTGGGTGTCGACATTCGTACCGTAATCAACTAAAATTCGCACCATATCGACGTCTCGCCGTCTAGCGGCCAAATGCAAGGCCGAATCTCCATTCGCCGTCGTCGCCTATATAAAAAGTGGAAAAGTTAGTTTTGTTTTGTTGAAACTTTGTTTCGAGATGAAAGTGAAACTAAAGTTAACTTGGCGGGACAAGGATAGGCTGATTTGCATTTGCTTCGCGTGTTCGGTGGCAGAGTCCCAGTGCACGCAATGAGCCCCGACACCAACTCGTTGTCGTCCCGCAGTCGTTCGCAATTTCTTTAAAACACTTTTAATGTTATAATCGCTTTGATTCTGTTCTCGATGTCGTGTGTGAACTATTTCGTTTTGTCTGTCGCATTTAGCTGGATGTGCGTTGAAGTCTGGTTCTGATGATGTGAGGAGGTCCTTGTGTGCGCTAGTCGAATTCAATTATCTGCGTTTGGGTAGACTTTCGTTCGTATGTCGTGAGTCAGTCAAAGTTACAAGGACATCTCAGGGAAGACAGGTGAGTTTCATTGTGCTACACTTACCTTGAGTTGTTCCGCCGTTTGTGCTGATAGCAGTTCCCTGCACATCGACTGGTTGCCAGCTTCCACGGCGAGTAGCAGTGGAATTTTCCCTCTCTGCAATTGGAATTTTTATTTTAATTTTTATAAATCACATGTAGTTAGTTCTAAAGCTGGGAGTCTAATAAGCAGTTGGATATACCTAGTACTTGCTTTGGTAGGACTTAAAAAATCGTGGTGAACTGTAAAACGAGCTATCGTATTCAGATCGAACCGAAATAATTTTCTAAAATCAGTAACCGATTAGGGACAGCTTATGACCCTGACTGCATAGTCATTCCTTTGAACGCCATATCCAGTGGGACAATAGGATTTTTAATGAGTAAGAAGGAAAAGGGTAGATTCGTCTTAAATCCACTTTCAAAAACAATTCGCAAATTGGCACGAAGTTTGGTTATTTTACCACACATAAATTTGGTATTTGCGTTGACAGAATTAGAACGAAAAAAAGGCAGTCCGCTTGGACTTCACCATCGTTTTTGTTTGTGTTTTCGATCTGACTATTCCTTTAGCTGCAAAATTTAATTTCATTTCAAGGGCAACTTGTTTTGTGGGTATAGCCAAAACGTTCATGGGTTATACCTAAAGTCATTCATTGATCTTATAGCTATGCAAATTGCCATGCGTTCAGTAAGACTCATTGGGGATGGAAAGATGGATTTTGTAATAAGCTAACCTTCTGCATGTAGAGTGAGACAATTTAACAAGGCATCTTACAGACTGACTCCACCAAATGCACCGTTTGATGTGGGTTAAAAACTGATTGTATCATTGAACCAAATTTCTGCAGACAGAAGTTCGCGTTGCAGTCAAAAGGAGTCTTTAACGTGCAATGATTTTTGTTTGCAGAAATCGATGACCAAAATATTGAGTAGTAGCCTTGCGGTTTCAAAAGAATGGCTTCACACCTCTGTTAGATAGGATTTATGAAGTCATTGGGTTACGTATACCTTCGTAGTTCTTAAGTCATATAATCCAAGAAAGCGTCGTCCCAAAATTTGATGTTTAAAATGCGCTGCTTCACAATCATCCACGTTTCTAATATAACTGAGCTCATTTTCGAAACTTTATGGCATTAGTCTTTGGAATACGTTGCAAGACTTGAATAAAATGTCGAAATGTAGAGGAAAATTTGAAGAACAATAACAGTGTCGAAAATTAACATCCCAAGGGGTTGCTAAATTTAAAATCACTTTATGAATACAGGTGGTGCATGCAGTGACGATAATTTTAATCTGAGAGCCTTTTAACATTGCGAAGTCAATCTAAAATGTTGAGAATGGTCGATGTAGAAGTACTTCTACTTGTGACCGAATGCGAAGTGATGGGAAAGCTGCGATCTTGGCTTATGAATTATTTGAGTAAAGTGCTTTATTAATTTGGTTCACTTATGTACAGGTAATAAAATGGTACACACGACAGGGGACCACCACACAAGAAAGTGTTGTAAGGTGGACAGATTGTGCAACCTTGGAATACATTTTTTTTCAGATATTGTGCCCTATTTACGTGACTTTGAGACGACTGTCGTCGAAATGAAAGAACTCAAAATCTAGTAACTAAGTGCAAAAATTTCAAGTAGAGCTTCATCTAGGTAATTCTCAACAAATGTATTCCAAACTTACGACATTCAGAAAAAATAGGCCTAAACATAACTTTCTTTGATCATTAAAATTGCAAAAACGATATCTGCTAGACGCCCCTGTGTTTTTGCATGGAGGGTGTTAAAATAAGAATACCACACTCAGTTGAATTTTTGTTCCATGTTCTCTTTGCTGTACGAACAAAGTAATAGTCAAAAGATAAAACACATGGAAATGGCGTTGTTTTGTGTCCAAGATTCCGGCAAAAGTACTTTGGATTTTGTTTTACCATGCACAGATTCGTCACAGTATACCAAGAACCTACGTCACATGGCTGGCAAATTTAAGAACTGTTGTTAAATAAAAATAAATACTTGTAAAAAAAAGAAGCAACTAACGGGTAAACAAAAACTAAAAAGAGCAAGCGATTAGAAAAAAAGGAAGAAGAATACAAAATTCAAAACTAAGTTCAACTCTTTCAGCTGGAAAAAGAATTGCGAAAACCGAACTGCGAAAAAGGTCAACCTATTCATTTATTCCGTCCAACATTTAATTATTTACTTTTATAACGACAGTGTAAGTTTTAAGGATCTAAAAAAAATAAATGGACGATTCATTGCAAAGCCAAATTCGAGAGTCAACAAATTATATTTCGAAAAATCCTTACTTCTTCTTCTGGGCTGACTGCATTAAAAAAATCGGCAGATAAAAAATTGGCAGTCACTTTTGGTAGCTGCTAAAATGTTTTTCGTGAAATGTCCTATTATCTGCCAACTGAGAATAAAACGCATCACCGACTTCTTGCCTAATATATCATACACTGACTCATGTTGGCAATTTTAGACTAGAGGTAGTAAAAGACATCTTTAAAAAGAGCTCATCCGTTCTTTCTATTAACAATATAATGATTAGAAAAGCTCCTAAATAACAGAAAATAATGGTGGCCTTAGGACTGAATTGGAAATGAAAATCAAATGACTTGATGGAGTTTCGAGACCAGACCTCTTATAGGAACCTCTTATTTTCAACTATTTGAAGTTCTGCATTTTAAAAATTAATTTAGATGTTAATTATTTATTTTTATTTATTTATATAATTTAGATGCTAAGATTGCTAGAATAGCGGAGTATGGTTTCATGTCGTCATAAAAAAGGCAGTTGAATCAATGGGCATTCCCAATCAATCATTACCCTTTACATTTTTCAAAGGACTGTGGCGACTTGGTAGCAATGTCAACATGTCAAGTAATCGAAAACATGACACATCGCCATCGTCAAGTGACAGACACCAATAAAATGTCATCGAATATTCTAAACCATCAAAATGGGGACGTTCAAGTAGGTATCTAGTTTCTGACAGCTGACTTTTGTAGTAAACTATGATTAATGACAGATATGACAGATACTAAATTCAATAAATTTTTATTTCATATTCTCTAATGTCTACTTACTATTTTCAATACGATGGAATGTTCGAGGTGAACATTCAATATTTATTTTGCCACCTGTTGATACCATTTTAATGCACAAAAAATCAAAACAAATGCATTCGATTCGATTGTGTTCTGGTCAAATAGCACAAAAAATTTCAAATCAGCTGTGACTGACAGCTTTTCCACTTCGTACACCAAGAAATTTCTTGAGTAAAAATTCGTAAGATTCTCAGTGGAGGGGTAATATCTTGCTCTCTCGATGACGCTCGTAAGATTCAAAAGTAAAGGAACAGACCTAATGTATCTCAGTTTTGATTGACCTAGATCGGTCACACCGGCAGCTGTGTCAGTTGACGTTTATGGAGGGGTAGCCGACGAATCTATTCAAGAAATTCGTGACTGAGTGCTAAGTTGACAGTTCGCATATGTGGTAGTAAAAGTGATGTTTCCGATCATTCTTGCTTTTGCGTTCAGGTTACATCTCTCCCAGACCAATCTAGTCGACTTAAGATGAACGTGTCCAATGTAATTCAATCCTTAAATGCTGTCTTCATGCAGTCTAAAAATGACATTGAGAAGTGTCTACCACAAGACATGGGGATTTCAAGTTACTTTTCAAAACACTTCATTTCTCATGTCAAGGTAACTTAATTGAATTCCGAGAACAAACTCAAACTAACCGAAAGGGATTGCAATAGACTCCTTGGCTAACTACAGAGGAATGCACAGTGCCCTACCTAACCATATTCGTATTTAAATATTTACGGAGTACCTGCTTTCAAAAGATGACATATAATTTCAGAGGCTCCGCGTATAAAAACCTAGATCCTATCCACAAAGGTAGGTTATGAAATTAGAGCTAAGCCATCAAAATAAACGTTTTATGGGTTTGGATTTATGGCGACATGGCCTCTATTACACACATCCAACAACACCCTAAGCAGAGCCCCGAATAAAAAGCGAAATCGGGGCATGTTTAACAATTTTCGTAATCAAAAGACCTGGACTAGTCGTACAATAAATTACAATTTATAATGATAGGGTCTATGGCACTCCGTGCAAAGGACTACGTATATGTGCCAAGCGTCTACATATCTATTTACATAGGCAAGGACAACCACCATCGTCAAAATAACTCCGATTCAACCCCTCGCTGTCTAGGTTCGACGGTACAGCACACACTCCCCCCCAAAAAGAATTATATTTCCACTATACGAATCGTGGTACCAATCAGTTCCAACGTAAACAACCCGTAAAAAGAGTTGTAGTTGTAGTGTATCTGCTCGAGCCCCTTTCGGGCGCATATACAGAGCACCCACCAGCAATTATTGGAAAGAGTCTCAAGCTGCGGAGACGAGGAATTTCACGTTATCACGCAAGATATCATATCACCGGGACCCACTACAGCACAACGACTACCTCTCAGACAGTTATCATCGTCATCCAGGTTGCACTTCCTTTTGTTCGAAATTTCAAGAGTTGTAGACAGCGAACGTGGCGCAAGCACTGCTGCCAAACATGGTGTTACATTACATGTGTGATTGCGCATGGCTTATCCTTGGAATGGATAAACATTAGCGGGGATGATTTTGAGGCAAAGTAAGAGACACGCATATGGTTATTATAAAGGAGCACAAACAGTGATTGTGGGCCCGGGGAGGGGTTGCAGTTAATTACAGAAATTTGTTAGCTGAAAATTGGAAATTTTTGGTTTGGTGTTACATGCTATTTTACTTACTCCGTCTGCTTTTAAGCGGATATCCTTTCCAGCTGCCGCCAATAAGGCACGTAGAATACTTGTTGCCGTACCTGTTTGTCGACTCGCTACCAAATGGACGGGGGTTTGGGCTCTCGACTGAAAATAGATTGAGGTAGTAATGTTAGTTGTTATTTTTTTGTAATAAAAATGGTGAAATATTTTACTGCGGACGGACCTACATATTTTTTTAACCAAGCTTATACCAAGTTTTATACTTTCTATGCTCTCTTATGTGGAAACTAGGTTGACCGGATGTGGACTGAAATATTTTTCATAAATTATTTTATATTGTTCCCTAAGGCACACAGAAAAGTCCTTCATTTCTTGACACTTGACTTGCAGACACATATCTCTTAAAATAAATTTGACAAGATATGTTCTTTGATGTTTTTATGAAAACAAATGTGTTCTCCCTTAGACGGCCAACTCCCTAATTCGGGCACACATTCCGTCACCGTATATCGATATTTAAATCAACTCAATTTATAGGGAAATTGGTCATAATCCACCTATTAAGGTTAATTGAGCTTAAAACGCCTAAAAACCGGTCTTGTTCATTACGATTTTTCTCAAATACTTTTACAGAATTCGTGTGACGTTACATCGAAGACTGGCTTTCCGAAACTGTCTAAAACCGCACTGAGATTCACATTTTTGAAGATATCACTCTGCAAAATTTTATATAGTTCTGACTTTAAACTTCGAGGCTTTTCTAAAAAAATGCTCCTTGTGACTTATAAATAACATGCTTTGAAAAATATAAAACTGATCCGAATGGTAGAGAAAAATCGCATTATTTGTTTATGTAGTATCCTTTTCTTACGGATGTTGCATTTATTACCACTCTTTGATTGTGCCTCACTTGGCTCGGGTTGATACCAATAATTCCAAACTTGAAAACGATTTAAAAACTTCTAAGACTGCACTTCTATTCCCCATAAAACTCCAATACTAACTGACTACGAACGCTCTGAAACATCCTTTATAGGTGCTCAAAATTCGGTTACTGCATAACAACCAACAAGCTGATTAAGGAGCAACTTATTGAAAAGTGTCAGAACTGTGAATGACGGTGTAAAGACAGCAGTAACAGTTGCATAGTAACACCATTTACAATTTGAACTGCATATCCGACTGCCAGTGGGTACTTGAAAGGCGATTGAAGTTTGGATTTCTGAATGACTTTGACTGGAAGTACCATACTAGTGGAAGGCAGGTTGTTGAATGAGGCCATTGTGCGACTTTGCGAAATATTTAAACGGATTAATGTTAAATTCTGAGATAACTTTGACAGTTTTGGCCTTATGCATTCGTAGAGGAAGTTACTTCAACTTCAGAAAGTCGGTCGAAAAGTGAACAACCTTTTAGGTGGTTATTTCTCAAGGAGAGGAGCGCACCTGTTGATTAAATTAAATGGCTGTAAGAATGTATTATCTGGAACGGAGATGAACTTTTGAACTGTTAGCAGATGGTACTTGATAAATAAAATTAACCCAAATTGCCTAGGTCCCCTTTTAGTGTTTATAAACAGAGGTGAACGTTTTTCAAATTGTTGATTTCAGGGATTTTCAAAAAGATCATAGGCTTTATAGACAAACAAAGTCGAATCTAAAGTCGACATTGTCAAAGCAATTTAAGTAACTTGGATCTGTCGAAGAATTTATGTAGGAAGCCAGAGTATAATACGAAACCCACAAATGGTAAGACCAAGAATCAGCAGTAACGTGGATCACAAAACTAAAACAAAATCATCCACTATAAGGCTGTTGGGACTACATGGACTCAAATGCATCGGGTTTTGCCGTAGCATCAGTAAACCTGTCCTACTGTTGCAATGGGAGCTTTAGTTTCACTAATGACAGTTCAACCCTTCATATAAATAAATTACTAGGACCACATGGACAAGTGAACATTATATCCAACATTCCTAAACTAGAAATGATCTGCTTCTGAACAGACAAGAAAATCCCTCCACCAGAGTGACTCAAAATCAAAAACCTCCCTTTCCTTTAAACTCACAATGTTGCTTAAAATACCTTCCTTATGCTACAAAATCGTGTTAGGTATACCTTATCCCAAAGTCGACTATCTTTTGGTGGGGCTTAATCATTGCAATTTTCGGTTTTCTCCTTAAATATGTTGTAGATCCCTGGCTACATTTTCTTTATGGAACTTATACCACTTGTGAGTAGTTAAATTAAATTGGACACTGTTGGCGATTTTTGGTGGCGCAGGGACATAACTCCAGGGGACATAATTCCATTATGGACTTATGTCCTATTTAGGTGGGACATAAGTCCAAAATTGTATTATGGACTTATGTCCCACGTTGGTAGGACACAAGTCCATAATTTCATTTATGGACTTATGTCCCTTCTGACTTGTTTTGTTGGCTCTGCGAAATTAGGGCCCAAGAAAAAAAAAAAAAAAAGAAATAAGACCCCAAAAATTAATAAAGGAAACAACAACAGCGATTTTTAACAACATTTCCAAGTTAAAATTGGGGTCTTATTTCATTATGAAATGATTCCCAAATAAAGAAATGAAAAAAGACCCCAAAACTAAAATTTGGGATCCTATTTAATTTTTCTTATTTTTGCTAAAATATGAAATATAATCCAAGAACTCCAACAGTTAATTTTCTTATTTGTAGGTGTTCTTAGACTAAGTATTTGATGCGCGGATTTTTTGTACAGATGTACAAAAGTACCGTTATAAAATTAGTTCAGTGATAGTTTTGTATTTTTAATTACCAAAAACATGCTTTTTGTATATTTTCGTCTTTAAAAATAATAAGCGAAATACCTAATGGAAAATATACCGCCGTCGAATAGAGATATTTAATGGACGGAACTTTTTAAAATAGTTCCCAAATGTTGCTTTAACCAGCTTCTTGCCATCTATATTCATTATTTTGACGAGGTTATGACATTTTTTTGATTAAACATATTGTTTCAAGCTTAGCGCCGCAGGCGAAAATTTGGTACAAAAAATCGCGCGATTTTTTGTACCAAATTTTTATTATTTCTTAATGTTGTAGATAGTTTATTTTATTAAAAATCCAAATTTTAAACTATTAACAAATTAGCTTTTAGTTATTTGCGTTATTTTTCTTTTTAAATGAATGAAAATGTTATAAAGAAATGTTGCAATTATTTAAGAAAATGCAAGTCTTTATTTAATTAAAAATATATTTCTAAGAAGACAATATATTGAATAAGAAATGATATATGAAAAAAAGACAACAACAACAAATTCGGGTGCTATTTAATTTTCGAAATTGGGGTCTTATTTCGTTTTCTCTCTGAGAATTAAAGAAAATAAAAGTAAAAATTTGAATTACGTAGGTACTTTAGTACCTATTTCCGTTTTTATTTTTGTTACGCTGTTTTTTTTTCTTAAAATAAACGTTTAATTGTTATAGATGACGCTAATGTGTTAAAAATGTAGGTTTTATTTATTAGATACTTTATAAAGACAATAACTCAAAATTGCGCGTTTTGGACTTTGTTTTCAGATAACTTCTTGTATTTGGAATTATGTCCCATCTTTAAAAAATAAATTATGGACCTATGTCCCACCAAAGTGGGATATAAGTCCATACTAAAATTTTGAACTTATGTCCCACCCAAATGGGACATAAGTCCACCATGGATTTATGTCCCCTGGAGTTATGTCCCTGCGCCATTTTTGGTACCGGGGTTTGGTTCATAAATTGAGCTCATGCTGAGATCCGTTTCGCATTTGAAACACTGGACTAAAAGTTGTAGCACACCCCTTTGATGTAATTTCCTCCATTATTAAGCACCGCCAAGTACACGGGTCCTTCCTTAATTACCTACCTACCCATTAAGCTAATTCCACTTACCACAAGTACCGCACTCCTTAATTACAATAATTCGTTAAACAAAATGTCAATGCATAAGAACAACTACCCACTGTGTGATTTCATCAAAACCCAAATCGATACATGACCCAGTGAGTCGTTAAATCTTGGGAAAAGCTCACTTTTGCTTTTCCCTGTCCTGACCTTTCACCACGCAGCCAGTTTCGATTAACACGATAACCCGTGTCACAATTGTGCATAACCCTGAAATCACCTTCCACAATCGTTGATATACAATTAAACAAACAAATGCTGAAGGACCTTCTAACGAGTTCGCTCATTTGCTACAGCTGCTCATTGATTTTTCTTGAAATCAAACACTTACGAGTAGCTCCCTGAGACCTGAGTAGTGAGTACCCATTGTAAAGTTTTGGGAAACAACCTGCTGCAACTTGATGAAAACATTAACGCGCGCGTACTTCCTGAAACTCCTTGTGGGGCTGAAAATTTGCATGTTCCCATTCAACCATAGTCATAACTTACCCCACCAGTTGAGAATGGGTCAACACCGCGTTTTGTCAGCAGCAATTTAACGACATCCTCACGCGAGTACATCGATGCGATGTGAAGTACGTTATAGTTGTCCTGTAATAACAAAAGAAAATAATTCAAATTAGAAAAAAAGTGTTTAGTAAACAGGGTTGAGTTTAAAATGAAATTTAAATTTTAAGTGTGGCACGAGTTTTGTAATCAATTTGTACGCATTAAGCTGATGTTAGTTTTATGTATGAAAGCCATTAGGGATACGTTTTGAAATATGTGTCAATTTTGTTGACTTTTCAATGGAAATGACGTAATTGAGAAAAATCAGTTTTGTTGAGGGTATATGTTTCCCTTCCCAGTGACGTAAACTGTAACCGAAAATAGCATCAAAACTGAGCAACAAAAAGTGTCACAAACGAAATTTAAGCATTCGAAAGTTAAGAACAAAATATTAATTTTTTTAGGGAAATGTAGTTCATTTTGAAAATTCTCCGTTCAATTTGGTCCAAGAATTCAATTTATAAATTGGAAAAGAGCAGTCGTAAAATATTTTTCACTGGTAGATGGAGCAACCGTCGGTATTTTTATGGAAGATTCGCAGTCAGTGGTATCCTTGGAAAATCTCTTTTTAACCTAAATCTGTTGAATTTCGGTCTCTTTGATATCTCTTTGTTCAAAGTTTTTAAGATGGAGCGGGATAATTGGAGGTTAACTTGTTTTTTACGGGAGCAATGGTTCAGTGGTTAGTTTGCTGGAGAACTAAGTGCTCAAGTTCAAATACCGGAAAGGCAAGAATCGTTTGGGTTTGGGTTTGGAATGCGCATTTTGGACCTTGGGCTAAAATTCTGAAAAAGTCACAAAAAATAAAGACAAAACCTGCCTACTATTTGGTAACGCTATATCTTAGGAACGAAATCAGACAAAAATAGCATCAAACCTATTTATTTTTTAAACTTTGCAAGATTTTATCAAAAAGCCAAAGCAATTCATGTACCGCACTCTTGGTCCGAAGTCTGGGTAAGTCCGCTCTTCCAAATGATGAATGGGTGAATGAAATGGTATGCAATTTATATAAGTTAAGATAAATTTGTCAAGTTGGTGATTGATGGCAATATTCCAACGGGCTTGATTGCATACCTAGATATGGAGCGTAATGAGCATTTTAATGACGTAGCGAAACCAACGATGGAAGCAGCAATTAATGCTGGTCATGGAGCGGTGGTAAGTTGAGTTCAAACATTGATTAATCATATAGTTTCTCTTTGCTGAAAGGTCACTAGTTAGAAATCAGAGCAATTACTAAAAAAAATCCATCAGTAAAGGTTAGTAAAATATCACCGGAAACTTTGCGATAAGTAATGAACAAAATTTCTAGGAACCAAAAGCAATTTTTTCTAGTAATTAGGATGTAGTTCGGGAATAAGAAATGTAGCAACAGCATAAATAGAAACTCTAGCCCAGCTTTTCGTTCTGGCCCTAAACCAAAACAAAGTAAAACTAGGGAACCGTTAGTTATATCTTCTCTTCTCTTCTCTTCTCTAGATCTCTACATATAAAAGAACTGTAGAATAAAAAATGCCTGACCGCGCATCGCGAAGAAACTATTGGACGGATTTTGATGAAACTTGGTATAGTTATTGCTTATGTTCTGGGTCGGGACTTAGGATATTTTTTTTCCGGAATATAAGGTGGTTCTTACAAAATAGTCAAAAAAAACAATATATCTGTACGGAAAATTCTAATTATACACACCTAGGTCAGTATTGGCTTATCGGATTGAAAAATAAACAAACAGGTAAATTTATTAAATTTTCCCCTGAATCATTTAAGATATAAAACATCCTCCTGCGTTATCCCGAAGCTGAGCAATGTTCAAAACAATTATTCTAAACATCGCCCAAAATGTTCCTTTAGTGGATACCACTGTCAGTAGTCATGCAGCAGTGAGTATCGTTGCAGTAGTGTGTGTGTGTGATTATTATGTGCGCGCTCTAACATAATCATATGTTTTGCCCTTCAATGGGCAGTCGTCTCTTTTCAGCGCACACATTCAGGTTGAACACATTTTCAGGTGTGTTGGGTTTCATTGGGAAAATTTTGGAAATGGGCTGGAGGGATTCGTGTGTCAAGTTGTTTCATTCGTGTTGCTTCCTTTTCGTCAACATTTGAGGTGAGTAAGATTGAACAAATAGCAGAACTTTGCGTACATCTTTTTTGTGCAGATTTTTTAGAAGAATTAAAATTATGTTTTTATTGTCTTTGTTTTTTAGAAAGGTCCAAGGGAAGGAACATGTTTAAAAAAAAAACATGGAAATACTTTTTGTCTTAAAAGTGGCAGGCGGGTGAAGAAGCAAGGCGAGCACGCAATTTCGCATTTAATTCATAGGGAGCGCTTCAAAAATTTAAGAACGACCGCTTTTCAAGTAAGGGTCCTTCGAAGCAATCTTTTATCAGAATCACCGGTGGAATTCGATTCACTTCTTAATACGTGTGATGCAGCAGTAACAGTCACGAATGAATCACCCATAACTTTACCGATCATGGCAAGATCATCAAACGAGAGCACTGTATTTATATTGAAAATATATATATAAAATCATTTATAAAATTTTAGCGATGATTTAACAAATGATGAACCCTCCAAGGACCTGATTTTTACATAACACGCTGTCCTTATTGCTATACCTGAATTCCAGTAGAAATTGTAACCTAAAACTTCCTGTTTCACCATACAAGAGTGATAGAATTTTAAAATAAGAAAAGAATGACCACGGTTTTAGAAATTAGTTTTATTTTGTGGAGAGTCTTGCTCGCTGTATAACGAAATTGCAAACTGTAATACATTTTGTGACGAAAAAAATAATCTTTTGTAAACCCAAAATCTCCATTGCGAAGCTATTTTTGCGGGACACTATTTTTGGCAATGAATATTTCTTTTTTTGGCTTTTTTCCGATAATGGTTCAATAACACCTCAAATCCGAACAAGTTTGTAAATTTTTTTGAACTGATGTGATCTTATTATTTATTTTTTTTTTATTTTTAAGAAATGTCTTTTAATGATATGTCCAAGACCACCCTACGTAATTTATTATCAATGAGATCGGTAAGCGAACGTCCGGCTTGGATATATCGATGGCGTCTCTTATGCCACTGAGAGGGGGCATTTAGGAATCCGATATGGATCTGCTCCATAACTTTTGAATATGAGCAGAAGCGCCATCGAGGGTCACAATGTATAATAACACAAGGTTTCGGTTAAGTGACACGTTACAGAAAAGCGGTACGGTCAGCCATATTTCCACATTTAAAATTTGATGGTGCAACTTGATAGCTTTGTGCAAATCACCGTTTTTCGTGACCTATTAGTTCGAAGAGTTTTCAAATTTCGATGGTGATAGCAAGATTGAGTTACCACTATCCCATTGAAAAATAAAGTGCACGACTGGATCGCACGAAACTTTCTCGTTCATATCATCAGTTTGGTTGGTTTATTTTTCTTTTATTATTGTTTATATATATAAGATTTTGCAAATTGGTGATGCTGGTAGGTGGCTATGACTCGAAGTAGGGTTTTTGATGTAAGAATTCAGAGATTAGTTTTTGAATTTGCACGTGTTTGGGGATAAATGAAGTGCGGGATTCTGATAGTGTAGACTCCAATTGGTTGGATCTATTTTAAGGTTGATGATTAATATAGTTGAAAAAGAAGAAGTGGGAAATATTTGCTAAAAAGGAGTTCCTAGTAGTTGTGATTACATTTTAACTGGTAGTGCGGTAATGTTTATAAGCCGGCATTATTTGCATTTTTCTAAGAAAAACTAAGTATGGGGTTTTATTAAGAATACTTATGTTATCGTAAATAAGCATTTTAGTCAAAATTTCTAAAGCTGATTTTGGAAAATAATGCGTAAAAAATAGTAACAAATATTGCAATGTTGAGTTTGAAAAATAATCTTGCTCAACTATTTAGCTAAAAACTGATTATAGGGTATTGGTCAGGATGTTAGTATTACTTGATTTTTAAAGTTTTATCCAAATCGAAAATCGCGTTTTCAAGATTTGAACAGTTTTCAAAATCAGCGTTTCCAGTGGTTAGAATCGAAAATGAAGGACGCAATAATGTTGAAAACGTCAATTTTACTCCAAGTATGCATTTTGGTCAAAATCGCTTTAGGCGTTTTCATGTAGGTAAAACAAAAGCAAACCAAATTCTCAAAATATGCCTTTTTTCAAAAATCCATTATAGACAGTTAAGAGAAAAACAGAGTTTTCTATCATGTTAGGAATGACTATATTACATACAAAATTAATTTTTGTTGCAATCGTATTGACCGTTTTCGAGATAAGGCCACTTTTCAAAAGTACCGTTATTCGACTTTTTAGCCAAAAACTGGGTATGCAGCCATGTTAACCCCATATATGGTAGTGCAAGTATACATTTCGGTTAAAATCGTTAAAGCCGTTTTCAAGTAAACCATAATTAAATAAAGTCTTAAAAAACAACATTTTTCCAAAATAGTCAGTTGAACGATAATTTAGGGAAAAACTGAGTTTGCCATCATGTTGGGAATGACCGTATTACCTTAAATATGAATTTTTGTCGAAATAGTTTTGACCGTTTTTGAGTTATGACCAATTTTCAAAATTACCGTTATTCGATTTTTCTGCGAAAAACTGGGTATGCAGCCATCTTAGTTACACCTACTTAAGCCCAAATATCAATTTTGGTTGAAATCGTTAGAGCCGTTTTCGAGAAACTGAAAATTGCTGAATACCGTTAGAACGGCAACACTTAACGTGCAAAAAAAAAAGTGGCCCCGAACTGTGAGCCCACCAACTCCAAATCCGAAGTTTGGTTGAAATCCGTCCAGCCGTTTGCGCTGTGGAGCTCAGGAAGGACGGACAGACGGACAGACGGACAGACGGACAGACGGACAGACGGACAGACGGACAGAATTGCGAGACCCACTTTTTCGAGTTCCTCTATCATCGTAATGTCAGATTTGATTAAAATCTCGAGTTCGATTTTTTGTACGATTACAATACCTTTCTCTTACTACGTATACGAGAAAGTTAAAAATTAACTATATGCACTTACTGTAAGGCGCACACCTTAAAATCAAAACCCCCCCAATTGGACATGCAAGTGTACAACAAAATAACGTAACAGGATCGTCATGAAAAGTCATTAATCTAATGGAGAATTACCTACTCAAAACGAGCCAACTGACCTTTCACTTGCACGACCAAATGCTGCTCCTAAATCCGGGTCAGTTTTGGTAGAAAATTACCACCAAGGGAAGGGCTAAGGAAAGCCCAACAATAAAAAGTCATTTTTCCATATTAACTCGCTTTCAACATTGCAAAATAGCAAGTCGTGTGTGGCGGCCCATCTGCACGCTTCTGCCACCAGTGACATAAATCATTGCACGCCGTGCGGTGTGTGCAACATGCAGGATGACCGTGACTTCATCGGAATTTATTTCACATGTACAGATTAGTGTGTGTGTGTTGATTTCCTGAAATAATTTTTAATTCAATTTTTTCCTCGATCAAATTCCGCAAAAAAAACTCCAGCTAAATGTGTCCAAGGCGAATAATTTATTTTGCAGCCTTTCACGCTCTGCATACCGGAACTGGTTTGCATTGTGGAAAGGTGCACGGTATACCTACAGTGAGCGCGGGTCTTCCTAGCCACCGACCGTATTAGGCACCGGAAGTAGATTCTGGTCTAAGAAGAAAGGAATCGACCGCAATTTGCATACACCGCGACTGTTATACGATGAATTTCAGCTGGACTTCCGGTTGAGATATTTTCGAATATTCGCACTCCCACGGCTATCGCCTTTGTTTGCGAGTAAAATTAGCTAGTTTACGTAATTGGTTCGATTTGGTGGGGCACAAACACAAGCACATGTACTTAGTAAGTACTCGTATCTCTATTCTAATTGAATAAGTTATAAAAAACAAGCCAAAAAAAGCTCGACTGCATACATTAGGCAGAACAACTCGCGGTGACAAAACTTCCGCATTCCTTTGACCTAGTTTGGGTGGAACATAAACCGTCCGCAGGCGGGTTAATGGCCTACAGGTAGGTATCAGACACCCCTGTAGCGAAAAACTTTAACAAGTTGTGGTGGGTCTTTCGATGTGATGGAAGGGGCGAAGAGGGCCCTTAAGTTGGGTGGTGTTATATATCGTTATCGTCGTTGCCTACGGATTGAATAAGTGTGAAGGAAAAATCAATGGTTTTGTTTTGGACTTTAATTTTAGTTTCATGCTGTGTGATTAGAAGCGGGGTGTTGTTTAGGCTTCGATTTTTTTTGTCAACTTTCTGGTTGTGTAACGCCTGAGAAAGGAGTGCAGAGGAACGTGGCTTTTTTAGCAATAAGTTGGTAGGTATAGCAGCAAAGAATTTAGAGATGAGGGTTCCAGAAAGTCAGCAATATCCACATTGCCGTTGAGAGCCGGAAACTGCAATATACTATATTTGACGAAGATGTTCCGCAGTGTTGAACTGAAACCCTTCGAGGACTGGGATCTTGGGCTAGAAACTTTGGCTTTCCTCAAACGATTCGAAGAAAAGTCTCTTTCAAGCCTGGATTAAAGACGGTCTGGTATTCGATTAGCGCATGGGACACTGCAGATACATTGAAAAATATTTATGAAGAATCATACTGCCATGAACTAAAAGCCCAGGACCAATGAAGAGAGATAGAATTATTTTAAAAGGTCTATGCAACTTAGTTTCCATAAAGACAAAATTCTAGGATTTTCACGGAAATGACTTCGGTTATCAGGGCCTTAGCGGCAGCTGTCATAGATAGCATTACATTTATGGAAAATAAAAAAAAAACCAAAGCTTTTTCAGGAGGTTGGAAGAGCGAAATGATTCTCAAGATTCCTTGGGGAAAATGTCACAAATGCAGTATCGGTCTCGGTACTTTTAAATTGGTATAGAGCACTTATAAAAAAGAACCAAAAATAAGTGGCAAACCTTTGCAAACATATATAGACGGCTTCTAAATGCCATCTGGGCATCTAAACAGAACTATTGTCACACCTTACAACTCGTAGAGCCCTTAAGATGCTGAACTGGAAACTCCATGCGATGACCTACAAGTAACATGAGAATCTATGTTCGAAAAGTAGGTAAGTGCGATAGCGTTTAACGCAAGGTGTACGACCAGAAAGTGAGTCCTCCAGAGCCCATAAAAATAATTCTCATTGCGTGTGGTCTTGAGACTGAAAGGAGATTGTATTATTTTGTACACAGCACTTCTGAGCGAATCAATTTAAACCACCAGAAAAAAACCACAAGTGACACTACGGCTTATCCCACTGTCCTACGTCCTACCTCATGCGACGTTCCGACCAGCATCGGAGAACGGAGAGTATAATTGTTCTGAGAAAGTTTTTTAATCAGCAGTTCGGATTTGACATTAAATTGAAGGTCCTTCCGAATCGCCTTAATTATTCAAAACCTGAAATAAAAGCTAGGTCTACAGCTCTATGTAAAGAGTGTTCTTTTTAGAGGTACAGAACTTTAAGTTGGCAACGCGATTTTAACTGGCTGACATTTTGTCAGCTGTCAAGTGATTTATTTTTAGATTGGTTTGGCATTTCAAAATGAATAGACTGAAGTCTAAACAACGCTTCCTAATTGTGCAAATTGGGCCCAAAACAAGATTGCCGTTGATCCCAATTTTCAGAAGCGAATTTTCTTTAGCGATGAAGCTCACTTTTGGTTGAATGTCAATAAACAAAACTGATGTATTTGGAGTGATGATAATCCTCAAGTGTATGTTGACTGTTGAGACAACGTTACATCCACAAAAACTGACTGTTTGGTGTGCTTTATGGGTTGGTGGAACAATTGGTCCGTACTTCTTTAAAAACGATGCTGGCCAGAACGTTACAGTCAATGGTGACCGCTATAGAGCTATGACTACTGACTTTTTCGGTCATCAATGGAACAATCATGATGAGCAGGAGCTGTGGTTTCAACAAGTCGGCGCAACATGTCACACAGCTCGTGCCACAATTGATTAATTTAAGGAAACGTTTGGTAACCGCATAGTTTTACGTTGCGAGCCCCTGAATTGGCCACCAAAATCGTGCGATTTAAAGCCGCTTGACTATTTTCTGTGGGGATGTGTGAAGTCGCTAGTCTACGCCGATATACGGCCACAAATGTTGGGAAAAGACACCGAAAATTGGACCTCCAGATTAGACTACGTCCGAGCCAGCCGTGGCGGTCATAAGCCAGAAATCATATTTAAATTATTATGCCAGAAGATTAACTTTCGAATAAAGTTAATTTCATTTCAATTTAAAAAAATTATCTTTGTTTTATTCTATATCTAAAAAAAATACCCTTTATAAATCTGTTAATTAGGTTTTTTAATATAGCTGGATTATCACTATAACTTACGCACGAAGCTGCCTTAAGTTGGATTCCTAGAAACCTCATTGTTAAAGAAGGCTGCTAAGCTACAATAAAAACGGTCGTGGTAGTCTTCCTCTCTGTTTTATTCAACAGTTAGTGTCTTTAATTTAGTTATCGCTTAACACTCGCAAAAGATATCCGCTTAAGAGATAGAGAGGCGCATGATTTACCTGCTGACAAGATCACTTTCTACTAAGACTCCTAAAAGAAAGCCTGATAAGAAATTAATAGCATTCCTTAAGGTATAGTTAAAATTCCAGTCACAGACTTTTTAAAAATAAGTTCTAGAGGGGCTTCCCAATTTTATTCAATTCTTCAAGGCCGGATATAAGCGTTTTACTTAAACTCATACCGAGTTTATGTATGAGTCAAATGCCAAGCAGCTTTATTTAAGTGTGTGACCTACAAGAATGACAGCAGAATGACGCCTGTTAGAATAAGTACTTTAATCGCGCGAGACTTGTACATATCAATTAAAATTCCAACAAAAATATCTCAGTCAGTATGGGATGCTATAAACCTCACGAAGGTCTATGTCATGCGGTACTCCTTGAAACAAGTTAATTAAAAGAAAATAGCCATGCCAAGGCACAAACGTAGGAAAGCAGCATTTTTAAGTAGACTCAGCAAGCCTTAATCTTGATAGAATATAATTTATGCAAATTGAGATCGGGAAAATGCAACCAAATAGCAGTTGCCATGTTGTTCAGTCGATTCGTAGCTTCCCCTGCAACACACCGACCTTGGAGTTAATATTTTCCTCGTATTTTTAGAAAACTTCATGTCTAAGCTCAATACATCCACTCTGACACACTCTCTCGTTGTATTTTCCAAAAGATTTTGTGAAGCATGGGAAAATTCCAACCCCCCAAACGTCGTGCCGACCACGTCACTAGCCCTACACACAGTTTTCGTCCTTGGGCAATCTAATTAAATAGGGTCAAGCAAGGAAATGAATTTCCTAAATTTCTCTGCCATTTATTTTCGGTTTTTCATTACGTTTCCACCACTCAGTGGAGACTGTTCAACCATTGCCATTAAATCCAGTGTGCTGGTCAAAAGCACAATAACCCTGTAACTAGTAATTAACACGTCTCGGTTGTCATGGAACTTGGCATAGGCCATAGGCTCACATGGAGCTCTCACGAGTCACGAAGTGAAATTTTGTTACCCCTAGTGGTGCTCTCTCTTTTCGTACTGCTATTCCTCTCCACTCTATATACAGTTTGGTAAAAATCAAGACCAGTACCTAAATGCGATTTACGATCTCCGATAAGAGTGTACCCATGTGCTGAAGGTGAATTTGGGTCAAGGATATATTCAAATGTGACTGTATAACACAGCGTGGGTCACAGTTTTCTTTGCAGAGAATGTGGTCCGTTGAAAAGCGAAAGTTCCGATGAAACAGGGCCGAGACATGCAACTTTATGTGGCAGTGGCAGTTAATTGAAGTTACTTTGCGGCGGTAAAAATTCTAAGGTGGTTAGTCCTCTTCGCGAAAAACTAGAGGAAAACACTTTCCACAAGTAGAGGGAAAACCTGGTGAATAATCCGTCATTTTTGCTGGGACTGCGAAAGAATTATTTTCATTAATAGCATTTAATGACATCGGAGGACGTCTTTAGTGAAATGGGTAAGCCCACTGACTAATCCACGTACCGTACATATAGCTCAAAGCTTTGCTAGATCATTGAATGTTAAAATTGTTTAGGGAGTTTGGTTTGTAGCTCAAAAGATCATGATTGTTTTATTCACCTCCTGGTTCCCTATGCCACAATAAACCTCAGTGGATGGACTACTAGACGTATGTGATCTTGGTTATTCCCTCTTTTTCTACTTAAGCAGTTCAAAGGTGAACAAGGGCCTCAACCATGGTAGTTGGGGTCCTTCGCCACGCTACCTAAGGCGAGGTCTTGTTCTACTGCGTAACCTCTTTTATTTATAACTAGCTGAGCCGTGCTCGCCTTAATTCACCCGCCGTTTTTTATAAATATGTTCCCTCCCTTGGACCTTTCTAAAAGCAATAAAAGACAATAAAAACATAATTTTAATTCCTACTAAAAGGTCTACACAAAAAAGATTTACGCAAAGTTCTGTCAATTGTTCCCTCTTACCCACCTCAAATGTTGACAAAAAGGAAGCAACGCGAATGAAAAAACTCGACACACGAATCCCACCAGCCCATTTCTAAACTTATCCGGTTTTTTGACTATTTTGCAAAAAACAAGTTATATTCCGGGTTAAAAAGTATCCTAAAGCCCGACCCAGAACATAAGCAATCACTATGCCAAGTTTCATCAAAATCCGTCCTGTAGTTTCTGCGTGATGTGCGGTCAGGCATTTTTTATTTTACAGTTTTATTACATGTAGAGAAGAGAAGACATAGAGATAGAGAAGATAGAAAAGTCTGTAGACTGAAACTTTAACTTCGAAATGAGACTGCAACAAACTTTGGAAGGACAGAACCTCCGGTTTCCGCGTGTAATTTTTGCACAATTCTTTGGGGTTCGACTTTGAAGAAGTCACAAAGACAGCGTGTCTCTGCTAGGCATTGTTATATTTAACTTGCTGATGCAGCAGACCTTCTTTATCTATCAGACAATACAATAACTAGACATGACTCGGTAGAGCTCGTTCTTCTGTATACGATGTCAAAGTCATGGGCGGCTTTTAAACCGGGCACAAAATCTTTCCTGACATAAAATATATAATAGGGCCGTGGTCAGTCTTGTTACTGACAGAAGTCCTTATGTACAAACTTCATTGCAGATAAGATATCTCTGCGGTTTTCATACAAGTAGAGGCGTCACATTTGTTGAGGATGGGGTACAAGTTGAGAAGATTTCATAAATTAGTTAAAGCTAAAAAAATACCAAATAAGTGGGAACTGGGAACCTTATTTGAACAGATACCTTTGTCACTTTCTTTTCCGTATATGACTATAGAAAAGATCAAACAGGGCTTTACAGCAGTCATTCTGAACTATGGAAGCCTGGGTGGGATTCTGTAAGATGAAAACGTTCAATCGTTTTCGTTTAAACGAACGTTTTGCTTCTGTCACTTCAAAAACGATAGGAAATTTAATTTGTGCGAAAGCAATAAAGTGAAAGCTGTTTTATTGACGTTTTCGTTTTGTTTGATTCATGTAACTCCAAAAACGAAAAACATTTTCGTTTCATGCGAAAGGAAAAAAAACGAATTCTATTTGTTTGACGTTTCTCGTTAACTTTGATTATTGAATTAGTGGTTGTGACTAATTTTGATTTCACAAAAATATGCTGGCGAGTTATTCATTAACAACAAGCAATTTAAAAAAAATGCGAAAATCCTTCGAGATTGTTCAGATCCTCTTAAACTGCAAGATGAAAGGTTTGTTTATTGAATTGATGTGCATTGAACGCTTTTGGTTGAATAAAAGTTATTTTAAGTGCATTTACATGAAGCAAATGTTCGCTTCCGCGTAATTTGTTTCGTTTTTTTAAATGCGAAAGTATTTTTCGTTTCGTGTTTTTACAGAATCCCACCCCTGGTTCCAAAAATATTCAGAGTTATTAATGTTCTTTCAATCCTCTGGAAAAGCACCAATATCAACCATTTAAAGTGAAGTTCCTTCGTGAACGCCCATACACATCAACAAAATTATTAAATTATTATATTTGCCAAAATACCCGTCAATTCTGTTGCTTTCCTCCTCTGTGCGTATTTGCGCTCTCAATATGTATTAATGTCGCATATGAAATTCGCATTAATTAGCTTTTGTTTTGGCGCGCTCCAACAATCGAAGGATTTCCGACACCGCTTCGTCGTTTCTGGGTCATCTCGATTACACATAACATTCCTCAGGCACATAGTCACAACGTGACGAAGCAACAAAAAAAAACAAAAGCAGCAATAAATTTGATAGGTAACTTTTCCTGCTGTTATAAGTGTGCGGGAAGCGGGATTTCTCTCCTCCCTCTGTGCAAGACCCCATTGATTGGTGCGGGAGTCCTTCTATTTATAGTTAGTTACATAGTTTCGATTCTATGTTTAGTTTTCATTGAGGACTTACATTGTTTCGTGCTCCAACATCAGCTCCCAGTTCTACCATCCGATCGATGATTTGAGTCTTATTATCCTTCACCGCGTACATCAGAGGTGTCATTCCAGTAGTCTGTAACGATAAAAAGGAAAATACGCAGAAAAACGCATTAGCATAACAGTGGATGGCATTATCCTTTACAACGAGAATATTCATTCAACAATTTTGTACACCCCCTCACAAAAATGGAGAATATAATATCAAACAAGCCGAATTGGGTTCATGGCAACGGAATTAATAAAATAATAACGGAAAATTGTATGAAAAATAATGTATCTGTGCACTCGAGAGTGGGAGGTGTGTCGGCTGAGTTACATGACCCTCTGTGTCCTCCTCGGCGTTTACCTGTACAGTTCAAGCAACCCAAACATTTCGGGGATATACCTACGACGAATCGAAAAGTTTTCGATTTTATTGAATTTCTTTTGCAGACGAATTCCGCCGAAAGTTGTTTGCCTGTCGTTGTAGAAAATATCATTTTTCTATTTTCCATTTTTCTTTCTAGTTGAATAAGGGTTCTACATAAGTCGTGTGCTCGATAAAAGACTTTCCTTACCAAAATGATATACCTATTTGGAGAGAAGGAAATCGATACCTATGCAATGATTTAGCATTGCTATTGAGTTGTATTGCATGCTCTGATATCTGATACCTACTGTCGATGTCGAGAGGAATGCGAATAGAATTTTAGAGGCAAGAATGTTGGGTACACAGCTTCGAAGAATATTCTTCATTTAGAAGGTCCATTTCGGATGCGTCAGGAACGTTCAGTCGCACAAAGGCGAGGAATAATGTCGGAAAATGTAAATATAACGTCAAGAGTCCGATCTGTTCAAATTGGGGAGAAAAGCTGAAACTTGCTAGTCGAAATTATTTGAAGAATTGAACATTATCGTCGAACTTAGAGCTCCATAAGGATATGCATGCAATAGAAATATAAATGAATTTTGAAGAAGAAGATTTTCTGTACTCCTAACTTGCCTCTATAGCACTTTTCTGACTACCTCATAATTGAGTTTAAGTCCGACTGAAGTAGCAAAAAATATATGTTGCATATTTGCTTTCATTTTAGTCCTGTGTACACTCCACAAAGAAGGTACGCATTTCTGGATCCATTGATGATTAGACGAAATCTGTACGCTATACTCGTACCAAGTAAGACAAACAGTCTTAAGATTTAAAAATAGACTTCCTATCTAAATTGCACGAATTTTGGTGTCCAGCACTAAAAAAATCCCGGCTTTTGAGATTTCTTTTCTAGTAGATTGACAAAAATCAAATAGCAAAATGACAGATAGTACAAACCTGACCAATATATTCTTATTTGTTTTTTTTTTTTTTCTAATAAAGAACTATGTTTATTTATGTCATAAAGTTAAGTAAATAAATTCTTAAAATATCCAAATAGTTTAATAAACAATATGCAATTAAGTCGTTCACGCTTTTTACACCGTGCACCGTGCATACTTATTCCATTTTCGAATACATGTTTTGAGTTTGGTCGACCGATTTTTTCCATGGAAAATATTTCAATAATTTAGCCATTGGGTAAATTAATACGATTTTTTGACTTCTTGGACGAAATTGTAGCAGTGTACCCTTAAAAACATCCAAATAAATATTGGGCCTTACAAATAATCATTTCTAACCCTTACATTATATATTTTGTAGGTCACAACATGCACTTTTGTATCGAAAATTTCGCTATTGTGAGTTCGAAAAATTTAATCTGGGCACTAAAAATGATTATTAGTACCGCGGGTTGGGTACAAAAGGAAGCTATTCCAAAACATCAAGTATGCGAACAACTGAACGGATTATTGCGATTAAGCTATTATTAAATTCTCTGATTTAACTTTTCTGTTCCGGCAAAATAAAAGGCGGACAAATTAATGGCTTTTTAATAATAGGGATTTTGCTTTATTGACATTTATGTATAAAATTATTGTTAAATTTGTTGTCAAATCTCGGCAGACGGCTAGGCCATACTTCAATGTACAATTTTTTTGCATACTTTCAAGTGAAATAATCTCGACATAAAATTGTTTTGATCTTAGTTTGTACTTAAAATAATAATAAAAATAAAAAATAGTAGGGATTTATCTAATAAAACACATGCCAGCACTGATCTGAAATTTTCACTGCGACTGTCTGAAAAATGTTCGCTTAATTTTTACATTATTAAGTTTAGAAGAATAGTCCCCTTAAAAATATTACCCTTCAGAAAAAGTTCAATAAATAACAATTAATAATCGAAGGACGATATTCTGCTTCTTTTTTCAATATCTTTCTTTATAAAAATATTATCAAAAGATAGTAAAATATCTTCAATTTGACTCTGAGTTGAAGACAGATTTTTTTTCTGATGATCATCATCTGTCAAAATTTGGCTAAGGAAGTTTTATTTTGCAATCATTCACTAGTTTTTCCTAAAGACATTGTAGGGTGGAAAGCAAAAATTTAACTGTGTAATATTCAGCTAAAAGGCTAAGCTTAACTTTTTCTTTGAAGACTTTTTTGTATGACACTTAATTTTAGCACGAAAATCCTGCCAGGCTTTAAGGTGTGGTTTGAGTCTATCTGCGGTTAAACCCTGGTACCGCAAATTACTACATGCTAAGGCTCCACTGTTGACTTAAAAACAAATCAATAAAAATATTAAGTAAGTGTACCTACGTCAAATTAAATTTTAAAAGTTGGAGTTTTTTTCAAAATTTGTTTGCATTTGTAACACAGACTTGCGATGACTTCAGCCTTGCTTAAGACTTTAAGCCTAGTATGCAGTTCACGTGAAATCCAATTTTTCATACAAAATTTTTACTTCGAATTGTCAAAATGAACTTTCCACGTGAAGATTTCACTAGGCAGTACGCTGTTGAAGTGAAAAACAGTTGTTCAAAAAGTGATTTGTTAGGGGCGTTACTTCACTTGGCTTTTATTGTCCGTCGCATTAAATTTTTGACATTTCGGCGTGAAAATTTCACTTTCAATTTTACAGCACATTTTGGAGAGGAGTGAAAATTTCACTTCACTCGAACAGCGTACCAGCCTTTAGGTATAAAAAAGTGAAAATTACTATACCTACAGTCCTTTCCGCAAAAGTAGATCCACGTTTTTGCTTCTTTTAAATATCATCACAATAAAAATCAGGTCTGAGGTTTTCAGATTGTACTGAAATATAAATCCAAAGTGCACTTTTTTGGCTTCAGTTATACTTTTTCAATATTCAATATGGTAAACTCACTTACCTACTCTACGTCTACAGATTTTTTTTTGTATTTTTCTTGCTACTCTTCTACTAAATTTTGTGGAGTTAGGGAATCAAAATTCCTGAATGGTACTTTCGTATTTTTTGAAATCAATTGTATTGAAAAAAGTACAATTGTAAGTCGTTTTTCAACACAGATAGGAGTAAATGCACAGTTTTTGCAGATTGATTTAAAAAACATAAATAAATAAAAAATTTGTTTGTAATCTAAATCATATTTGTTTTTTACTCAATGATTTTTCTAGGATAAATATTTATCGGGATATTGAAGCACTGCGCATTTTTTTTATTTTAAGAGAGTGTTTTCCAAATAGGTAGATACTATTCGGTCAGTGGGTCAGTTGAGGCTAAAAGCTCTTGTTTTGATTCCCGAAAAATACAAAAAAAAATCCAAGTCTGAGCTGCGTCTCTCTTGTAAGTATTCCTTTTAGGCTACAGCTGTCATTGGACAGTCAACTCATACCAATATTAAATAAAAAGAAAATTGTGTACCATAGTTCTCATTAAAAATGTCAGTCTCGATTTTTAAATCAATCACGGGATTTCGATAAATAAGTCCAGTATTCAAAGTAACGCACAGACTCATCTAATCGCCGCGACTCCCATTTCCCATAAAGACGCCAATATGAAAAGCTATAAACCTACCGGATCGTGCACTCCAGCCAGTGGCGTGTGGTTCCCATCCTCCCCAGCATTGGCTACGTATTTTTCTAATTTTTTCAACTCCTGCTCGACCGGAGTCCACTCGCTTTTGATCGCAAGTGCCAAGAGTTTATTTGCCGACTCCCGTATCGAAGCGCCCGCGCTGGGAGGCTTCGGTTGCACGGCATCTTCTTTCTTATCTCCATTGCTGGATGTGTCATCCTTTAACTCGCTATCTGCTTTGCTGGCCGGGGTAGCTCTCTCACTGGGACCCGAATCCTCAGGCGTTGATGTCGCTTCCTTATTAGGATTGGCCGCACCTTTCCTAGCACCTGCGGCACCCCCACCACGACCGCCGCCGCGTTTACCCGGTTGGGACATTTCTTACAAAACAAAAGGAACAAAACCGATTTTTTTTTTTAATTTCACCTCACAAACCAATTCATAATTTTTGTACAAAATTTCCAATTAAAATGAAGTAAATTCTTATTCCAAGCAAAACACCACCACAATCACATTTTTGGGGTCGCGAAAATAAAACGGATTACACAACACTCTTGAAGGATAATAATTTTCCTCGGGGGCAAGACTTTCTGTTTCACTTCACACACACTTGGGGGTCATAGATTTATTTTTATTTTTTATTTCAAAATTTTATTCACGGAAACATGTATTTTGTGCAAGTGCACTTTTTTGATTTCAACAAATTTTATACACACACAAATGGAACAATTCGCGAGGATAATTCAATTGGTAATCCTTAATATTTAGACCACGAAACCACAGCATTTTGTTGCGGAGACCATAAATTCACTCTGCCCCTTATTTCATGCTCCACTTTGTAAATGAAAAAAAAAATTAACAATCCGAGCAAATTTCGAACCGTACCGAAGCCAAGCAAAGTCTCACAGTTTCTGAACCTAGATTGGATTTTTCAAACGCCCTATTGGCAAACCTAACGAAAGAGTTTATCCCTACCCCGAGAGCCCTGACAACTTGGGGCACCATTTTGAGTTGCGCAAATATTGTGTTTTTCTTATTCCGTTTTTCTTGAGACTTCTGCTACTCCTTCAGCCACATGGTCTCTTACTTAGTGCGGCATCCCATGCCGTCCGCAATGTTTCCGGTTGCCATCGTCGTGTTGTTAAATCGAACCATGTTGGCACGCACATGCTATACCATCAGCAGCAACTGTTGTTCCTTGCATCCTGTTGGCCTACTTCTTGGCATTCGTAAACAACGCTATGGCGCTGGACCCTACCAACGAAGTTTGTGTCCATGGGAATTCTAGCTGGTGGAGAGACGCTCAAGTTTGTTTTCCTTGCATAAACAAGAGAGCTCGGCACATAACCTCAAAGCGGAGTGATTTGTTTATATTGCTGGTCTTGTGTTTTGCGCTCGTTTGTTTACTTTGATCCTGGTGGGGCTTCGTTTGGTTCGTCAAAAATTCTGCAACCCCTTCTTGAGGGGTAGGTTTCGATTTCGTGAGAGCGGGATTTTCCGATTTTCGCTTATTTGCATAACGGTTTAACAACATGTGAGAGCCTATGTGCGGGTATAAGAAAAGAAAGAACTAAGAAGTAGGAAATAGGAAAAAGCACGCCGGCAACTTGCTGTGAGGGTAGATACTCGTATATCGGTCATTGCTACGGAAGGGGATTATGGCAACACCGGTTTAACTGCCATTGGTAGACCATTGTGTTTGAAATCGAAATGGACGTCATTTCCGGTATCAGCTGTATCAGCTTTTGCACTGAATATGGGCAAGCGCTTTTGACAAAGCTCTCACAAAGTTGTGGAAGCGCAAGTTCTATCTATAGATTCCAGTTGTAGGTAGCAGTTGAAATGTAATTGATACAAAAACCCATTTACACGTTTATAGATCTAGATCTAATCCATTGAAGTAAGCAACACATTTTTAAACAGGCAGTAGATCGAGAGTAATGGAGGATTCTCTTAAGCGTTCTTGGGTCGAACCGCGTCGTCCTTGATCGAGCATTACGTTCACAGAATTAAGTTGATTTACATGTGAAGCAAAAAAAAATACCGTCACGTGATGCTCGTTCACGGATGACGCGATTCGACCCCTGCTCCCCAACCCTTGTAATGTATAGGCCGGGCATGTAAAATAAATAAATAGAAAGTAATGCTGTCCTTTACACACTTATTACGTGATAGAGATAGATAAGGCCTCTTCTATATCCTGCTGTCTTGTTTAAATTTGCTCCCTTCCCTTTTCCAGTTCCGAGGAAGATAAAATCTCGAGCCGGCATCATAAATGTATTTTCGTTGCCATTTTAACCCTGCTAAACAAATTCCAGTTTATTCCCCATCTACCAGTCTTTGAAATGCGGATCTTGATTTCAATGCTCCAATTGAGGCGATGTGGGATAAAGTGAAGAGCGTTTTAATGGAAGCTGGATCTGAAACGGTACCGAGAAAATCAAGGGATAGAGATCTCTGGACATCCCAAGACACCTGGGAGAAAATTACACACCGCATAGCACTCAAAATTAGAATCAACAATGAAACTGATGCTCATCGAAAGTTGGTTCTCAGAACGAGTATAGAGCAGCTCATAAGGCGGTGCAGCGCTGTGTGAGACGTGATAGGAGGGCCAGATTGGACCAGTTGGCGGAGAGCGTGGAAGAAGCTGCAAGAAGTGGGAACGTGAGGGAACTGTACAAAATCGCTAAAGGTAAAAAAAGTAGCACCAACCAACCTGTGCTTGATACGAACGGCAACCTTTTAGTATCACTAGAAGACCAACTGCAAAGGTGGAAGGAGCATTTTTGTGCACTGGTCAATGATGACCAGAGTACAAATGAAAATCACCAACTGTTATTGTCAAGATACCGAAGAAAAGTGATCTTAAAGCTGATGGCAACTATAATTCTCCAGATTATAGAGTCCAGGATCGAGTCGACGCTCAAGAGGCACCAAGCGGGATTTTACAGAGTTCGATCATTCGTCGATCATGTTAACACCTTGCGAATCATCCTTGAACAATCATCGAAGTACCCATCACCGCTCTTTCTCATGTTCGTCGACTTTGAAAAGGCCTTCGACCGCGTTAATTGTGATTGTATCTGGAGATCGCTTGCTATGAGAGGCTATCATAAAAGAGTCATACAACAACGCAAGGTGTTTCGTTTTGCATAGTGGACAGCTTTCCGAGCCATTCAAAGTGCGTCAAGGAGATGTACTGTCAGATGTACTGATGTACTGGCCTAAGGATAAACACCAGAAAGACAAAGATTATGCACACTAGCCGAGACCAACAACAGCAGGTTATCCTGAGACAGGAGACCATAGAGGTGGTCACGCATTTCAACTATTTGGGTAGTTATGTGTCACTCGATGGTGGAACGGACCAGGACGTCAGAAATAGACTAAATAAAGCTCGCAGTGCATTTGGAATCCTTTCTCCAGTGTGGAACTCCAGCAAAATATCGCTTCGCACTAAGTTAAAACTGTTTGAGTCCAATGTAAAGTCTGTTTTGCTATACGCATGTGAAACGTGGAAATGCTCCGCCAACATCTCGAGCAGGTTACAGGCTTTTGTTAATCGTTGCCTGCGTTACATCCTAAAGATAAGTTGGCCACAAACGATTTCCAACAATGAATTGTGGCTTAGGACTGGACAAACAAAAGATGTTGACATCAAACAGAGAAAATGGCGATGGATTGGCCATACGCTGAGGAAACCAGACGACAACATAGCGAAGCAGTGCTTCCAATGGAATCCTCAAGGTGTAAGGCGAGTTGGTAGACCCAGAACAACATGGAGGTCAACTGTTATGACGGAAGCTCAGTCCCAGGATTTACGATCGTGGACACAGCTGAGGTATGTTGCTGCAAATAGAGAGAGATGGAAGGATTTTTTTTTTGTTTTTTTGGTTGCGTCCAAAGGATGTGGAATCTTCGAAAGATACTAGTTGCGCGTGCTACTAGCATGCACGATTCGCGGGATATGTTTCTCCAGTGCCTCGCGCCTTACGAACTAAACTACACCCATGTACTCTTCTACCACTCTACCAGATGGAAGGACCTGCTTGCCGCCCTATGCTCCAGGAGGAGCTAAAGTGTTGCTGTTAATAGCAGCAACCGTCATAAAAAAAGAAAAAGTCTTTGAATGTTCCCATATTTCAACATGAAGTTCATTCCACTTTCCTTAAACTTAATTTTAATATTTTTCTGTACAAAATAAAACGTGACACAATAAACTTAACAAAATTTTATTGACCATGTCACATCTCAAGCCCTTTCTCGTTTTTGCTCTGCTTCAAACAACTGTTTCAGTTTGAATTTCTGAATTTTACCAGACGTCGTCCTGGGAAAGTCCTTAACTACTCGCACGTATCTGGGAATTTTGAAATGAGCTATTTTCCCACTGGAAAACTGTTTGATGTCCTCCTGCGTCAGACTCTTGTTGCTGTCGTGCAGCCGAATGTATGCGCATACTTCTTCGCCCAATCGTTCATCGTCGACGCCAATAACCTGCAATGAAATAATCCATCATCATCTCTCAAAAGGTGCACCCTTTCTATAACTTACATGCGTCTCGAGGATATCGGGATGTGTGCCGAGAAAGTCTTCAATTTCCCTAGGGAATATATTTTCCCCACCACGGATAATCATCTCCTTCAGTCTGCCAACGATTTGTCCGTAGCCATTCTCATGGATGATAAATTGGTCACTATTCGCGATCGAAAAAGTGTTATTCTCTTGAAAGGCTGGCCAGGGAATACTAAACTTACCCAGTTTGGAGCCACCTACATGCGCTTAGTGTTTCCTTGGTTTTCTCGTCGTCACGAAAATAGTTCATCATGACCGAATACCCCCGAATGCATAGCTCTCCGGGCTGTCCAAAGGGCACGGGGTCACCATTTTCATCGATAACTTTCGCTTCGAGGTGATCTTGTATGTGTCCCACGGTGTGCAGGACCTTGTCTTCGTCATCATCCACCATCGATTGAAAAGCCACGCCAGTGATCTCGGTCATGCCAAACACAGTCTTTACCTTCTTCAAGCCCAGAACTTCCTTTATGTCTTTGAAAAGCTGTGGAGAACATACAGCTCCACCAGTAACTGCAATCTCTGCTGTCTTGACGGGCAATTGAAGCTCCCTCTGTTTCTTGATCAGATCCACATACATCGTCGGAGTGCCATAGATAACAGTGCACTTCTCGTCAACGATTGACCTCAAAGAAGCCTCAGGACTGAAACCTGGGGATGGCAGTACGACTGTAGCTCCATGGCACATGGAAGCCGCTATCGCTATCGTAACTCCGAAGCCATGGAAAAGTGGCACCTGAACGCAGAGCCTTTGGTTGCTCAGTTCGTTGCGTTTGCCGATATTGAAGCCATTGTTGACCACATTGAAATGGGTGAGAACGGTCGCCTTCGGGTGACCCGTTGTGCCGGAAGTGAACTGAATATTGCATGGGAGATCGGCTTTGATACCAAATTGCATGTCAGCGACCTGCTGGACTTCGTCCTTACCTGCCAAGTCGAGTATGTCGTTGAATTTGAAAGCACCTGGCAGGCGGCTATCCGAATCTATGATCACAGTTTTAAGCTGAGGCAGGCGTTCACTTTTGATGTGTCCACTTGGGGGGGAGTCGCCAATCTCTGGACAGATACTCTTTAGAATCTCGTAGTATCTCTGACTTTTGAAGGATTCGGGCGCTATTATCGCTTTGACTCCGACCTTCTGCAGGCAGTACTCCACTTCGGGCGCCTGAAAAGCTGGACTGATTCCAACGGTTATCAAGCCGACTCTGGCTAAACCCATCAATGTAAGGTACCACTGCATGGTGTTCGGCGCCCAAATACAAACAGGGTCTCCCTTTTGCAGACCGAGTTTTGTGAATCCTGCAGCCAAACGATCTACCTCATCCCTTAGAGAAGCAAATGTGTAGCGTTTGCCCTCATGATAAGAGACAACGGCTTCTACATTTGGAAACTTCTCGGCGCTGACGTCGAGCTGTTGGCCTAGGGTTCTGTAGACGAGCTTATCCTTCCCGATGTAGTGGAGGTATGATGCTTTTGGCTGTGTCGCATAGCTGCAGGAAGAAATAGAAAATGTTTAATAGTTTGGATCAGCCAGTGAGTATGCAATGAATTTTGTAAAGAACTGCGGTTTGTGTACGGGATTTGACGAATGAAATAACGCGGTTATTTTAAGTGTCCAAGGTAGGTTTATCGAACTTGCCCACAAAATATGATGATGAGTTATTAGGTCTGTTCCTTTACTTTTGTAGTAAAAATGGAAAAGACTGTCAAAATGACAGGGGAGGGGATGAATTCTCTCTCAGAGGGGGAAACTTACGCAAAAGTTAAGGAATGTTTTTGCAGTAACAGATGCGAATATTTCACCCAAATTCAAATCAGCTGTCAATTTTTAAGCGACTGACAGTTGTTTCAATTCTTACGCAAGGAAATTTGTTGAGTAAAAACTAGTAAGAGGGGATATATCTTTCTCTCACGAAGCCGTTCTCTTTTACGAATTTTTCGAGTTTAGGAATAACAATTGAGTAAAAATTCGTAAAAATTCGTAAAATTTAAAAGTAAAGGAACAGACATATTCTTAGAAATTTTGAAATTAGAGAAAGGCATTTTGATTTC
The DNA here is from genome assembly GCA_936431705.1 of Cheilosia pagana. Taxonomy (NCBI): domain Eukaryota; kingdom Metazoa; phylum Arthropoda; class Insecta; order Diptera; family Syrphidae; genus Cheilosia; species Cheilosia pagana. The sequence goes on along the minus strand of OW386170.1, from coordinate 48,564,331 downwards.
AGTGCTACAAACGGCCGGGCTAAAAAACTGTCCACTTCGTGCTACATTAATTTTTAATTTTTTTTTTTTTGTTATAATCAACACGCGCTAAAGAAGTTATGACTACTCTTATAGTATATACACAGCGCGGGCATTAAGGAAATTGGGATAAGGAAGATAGGAGATTCCGATGCACATTGGTTTTAAATGCCTGTAAATTGTACTGAGGAGGAAACACAGAGCTAGGTAAGGCATTCCACATTCGTGTTGTACGGCTAATGAAAGAATCTCTATATTTTATAGTACGACCGAAAATAGGCTGAATGGTAAACTGATGGGCATTCCTAGCATGACGAGTATTGCGGTTGAATTGTTGAAGGGGCGGAATGCAGCTGGCGATTTCAGTTGAGCACTGTTTGTTAAAGTAACGATAAAACAGTGAGAGACATGCTACATTTCTGCGATGTTCAAGCGAATTTATTGAATTCGCGATATTTGGGTCTCCGATTAGTTTTATCGCCCGATTTTTGATCCTATCCAGTAGGTGAAGTGTGGTTTTTGGGGCACCAGACCAGATATCAGAATTGTACTCAAGTTTGGGGCGAATGAACGCCTTTATATTAGCCAGATCAGAAGGGGTAAAATATTTCTTGCACCGTTTGAGGAAACCTAGACATTTCGCAGCGTTCTTGGCGACTTCGTGTATATGGTCGTTCCAACGAAGGTTGTTGTGAACACACATACCGAGAATGGAAAGTCTTTCGGTTTCTGTGATACAAGTGCCATTCATAGATAATGGCTGAAGGTTCGGGGATCGCTTTAGAGACAGCAGACAGCATTGTGTTTTAGAAGCATTAAATTCCACTCTGTTGGTTGAACCCCAATCTATAATGCTGTCAAGGTCGGAATTTAATGAGCTTAACATACGTTGTCGTTCCAGTTCTACGGCCGAAGAGCAGGGACGTGAGTCCTGGAATGAATATGAGAAGCTGAGGGTGCTGTCATCAGCGAAAGAGTGGATTGGATTAGAAGTTACAGACAAGAGATCATTTATAAAAATGAGAAAGAGAGTCGGAGACAAAACTGAGCCCTGGGGAACACCAGCATTTAAATGGTGAATTTCAGACTTGAAACCATCCAAGACAACTTGAATTGAACGGCCAGAAAGGTAGTTTCTAATCCATTGAATAAGAGACGCATCGATCCCATAGGCACGCATTTTCGACAAAAGAGCTTGATGCCAAACTCTGTCAAATGCCTTTGAAATATCAAGCGCAACAATCTTCGTTTCACCGGAGTGATGGAGAGATTGGTTCCACTTTTCGGTGAGATAAACCATCAAATCACCAGTGGATCTGTTGCCACGAAAACCGTACTGCCGGTCATTAAGAAGTTTTCGTGATTCAAGATATTTCATAAGCTGACGATTTATCAGCGTTTCCATGACCTTAGAAAGAATGGACGTTAGTGCTATGGGTCGGTAATTGGTGGGAGAAGAAGATTCGCCTTTTTTAGGGACCGATACCGATCGCAATTGCAAGTAACATATTATCCAAGCAAATAATTTGTCACACATTTTTTTACGCGGAGGATGTCCAACCACTAGTCGGCTATTAAATATTTAGCATCCCACTCATACTCATATCACGTGAAAGGTTTGTGTGACCTTGTAGGTGAACTGACATAAATTTTCTGTCTAGTAACTGCGAATACCGATAAGTATGTTTTTTACCAAAGCACTTACCTATCTGCCAGCAGATTTCTTTTGCTTTTACCAGCCGGGAAAGCACTTAAAACTTTTTTGAATTTCAAACGCTGATAAGTGATAAGAAATTTATTTGACAAAAGCATAATTTTCGTTGATAAGCATTTTAAAAATAGTTCGACGATGGTTATGCAATTTTAATATTTGTACAAATTTGTAAACAAAAGACTAGAATTATTTAAATATTGCTTTGTAGATTTTGCAGTTCACAGGTTGAATGTCAAGAGACAAAGTTTCATTGGTTTAAAAAATGCCGGGAAACTTTATACGGGCTAAAAAAACGCATCAACAAGCGAACGGGAACAAATAATAATTTTTCTTTCTTCAAAGTAAGAAGAGCTGACTTTGAAAACCACTTAAAAAGATGTCCAAAACCTAGTAAAACCTGTCAAAAAACTTGGCTGGAAATGTTTTTCGATGGTGAGGAAAATGCGCCTAAGAGAAAAGATCTTTTCAACCTGAATGTGGCCTAAAAAAATAGGAAAAGTTGTCAGAATATTATTTTCTATTAGATGCGGACATGACTTAGTAAAAATAGGAACGCCTTTTTAATGCTTTCAATAGAAATATCCAGCATTCCATACAATTTTATTGAACGACTTATCGCAATTTGGAGGTTGTTTAATTATTTTCAATATCTCAAATATCAGAACATACAATTAAATTACATTATCCACGAACACGCTCTGTCAAGTATCAATGCTATCAATATTTTCAATCATTTAAAATTGCAATGTAATATGGGCAATTTTCCATACCTACAATGTTTATAATGTACCCTCTATTTTTTATGCAGAGATAAAAAATGTTTAACAACGCTAATTAATAGTGCATTCCAATTTGTTTAAGCAGATTAATGATACACCATTAATACTGGAATAGAAAATTTCCAAATTTTCAATTGTTTTCGAATAATAAAACTTACTTTTGTATGTGAACAATAATAAAGAAGGCCCTCGGATATAGAACTGTCTGTCAAGGCGTATAGAACTCAAGATAAGATTTCTGAGGTATGTTTATTTTGCTCGAATTGTTTTAGATCTCAATAACCACTTTAACAATTTTTGGGTCAAACTAGGTATTTATTTTATATGCCTAATACAACAAAGCTGTATAACCATTTTTATTTTTTTGTTCTTATTAAAGGAGGTTTTTAAGAAAACCTATTTAAGTAGCTCTGTGTGATATTTTTTTTAACAAATTTGGAAGTTGCAAATTTTAAGTGCAAATACTATGCAAATATTTCATACTCTGCAAAAATTCATTTAACTAAAATTGATTTCTAGCATGGTCACAGTCGGAAGGTCGTTTTAAAATTATTCTACACATGTTTGCCTAACTTTCCAATTTAACAAATATTCATATTCACTGACTCTGCACTCACAAAACATATTAAAACACGAATTCTCTTCCACTCTCACCCAGCAAACAGACTTTATGTTCAGAAAATTCATTCAAAAACAATTTCCTACATGTCAATAACATCTAATTTAAAAGATGACGGACCGAGAACAATAATAGAAATAGTTACAAATATCGCCATACAATCATTCGATATCAATCCACTATGCTTAATTGAATACTCACCACCGCACAGTGCGCGCGCTTTCGTAAAGGATTGCACGGCTACACAATATCTTTCCCACTAAGCGTAATTTACAAACAACCATATTGTTTACAACTGTCTACAGTAATTGAACAAATATAGGAAGGAATTTAGGAAGGAATCGTACACGAGTTCGAATAAGATCAACAAGTAAGGAACAAATTATGAACAACGAACTGATCTTTATCACTGAAACATGTCACTGTTAGTTATTCTGTATACGAAGAAGAAGATAAGCGACCGCATCAATTCAAATGATTGACAACGAAAACTAATCTGTTTATGCAACCGTGGCGATCTGTATCTGTATCTCGGAGGAGGTTTAGTTTTCACAAGAGCCCTGCCGCTGCCAGTCAATGACTGACTTGCTTAGGTCAACTTAAGTTAAGAAAGAGCTATGAAAAATAGAACTAGTCAATCCAGAACTCGTATCTAACAACTAACACTGACAATGAATTCAATGACGCCATACCTACCCCAATAAAATCGACAGTATGTGCAGCAATTCAGGTGACGTTCGGTTAGTTATTTGTTGGCTTCAGTAAATGTTGTTTATCGATTGGTTTTTGGTTTGAAAAGAGTTATTGTTGAAAGAAGAACAATAGATGGTTCTTAATTAAAGCTTTTTCGTTAGCATCTCTCTTAGGGTGCAATTATAGCGACAGAAAAATTAATAAATGTTCTTAATTATCGAAAATTTAATAAAATTTGCTTATTTTTTTTGATAAACTAACTTTAAAATTCATAAGCAACACTTTAAGACCAAGATTGACTTCAACAATTAAGTTAAAGGTTAAGTTAAAGCAAAAGAATTTTTTTCGGTTGCATTTTTCGTGTCGCTCTAACTGGCCCCTTAAGTGATTTTTGAATTGAAGGCCTTAAAATGTATTTCTGTGGATTTGCCGAAGGCACGTATTTTATTATACATACAGTTTAACGCCTTAAGTAGTTAAAAATGTTTATGGGCAATTATTCAACAGAACATGTAGTAATGAAATATTTAATCGTCTGTTCTAATAAGGTTAATAGTAAAAATAAATATTCGGTCCTAGCGAGGTATCCGTCGGAGGATTCTGCGCAAAGCGTACACCGTCGGGGGCTCAAAATACATTCGATGTATCATCTTTTGGAAAAGAAACGCTTCACTTCAAATCGTTAGTAAATTCCGCAACCAATTTGCTGTCACTTTTGTTGTCAAAAATTTAGCAAAAAAATTCACTTCATCGCACTGCAATGCAATTCAGCGATATGCTTTACAGAATGTCGGAATAGCTGTTCCGAAGAATACATCTAAGCCAAAATCCTCCAAAATCCTCGTATAAAATCGGAGAACTTTCCGTTCCGACGCGACAGATAGGTACCTCGTTAGGGCATAATTATCTCCCAACGCAATTTGAGCTGCGAGCTTTGAGTGTGCACCGAATCTGTCAAACCCACTGTAAAGAAAGAGGCGCAGGTACTTAAATTTCTGGGCAACAAGTTGTATTCTTAGGCTTGGTGGTGGTTCGATTTTCGCCAGCTGATTATGTTTTATTTATAAGCATCAGGCGGAATATACTTTTGTTGTTTATTTATTTGAGTTCCATCCATGGAGTGATGCTGCATGGTTTAAAACCAACAAAAACTGAGAACAGATTCGTAAACAAAATTTTATTGAAAAAAAAATCTATTTTATTCAGCCGGTTGCTTGATAAAATTATTTTCTTTATGTTTGTACAATTCGCGAGAACCTGTCTCAAGTTGAGTTGCTATTTCGCTCAAATAATACCTACACATGCTGTGGATTTTTGAAATCTTTAATTTGTATGCGAGTTTGCGAGTGATTTTTGTTATGCTACTGTGCCAATGTTTAACTGCGCAATTCTTTTTTTGTTTTTTTTTATGACTTGAGTATTTAACTAGTTCGTTAGAGCATTTTCAATTTCAGACAGCTTTTAACTGTACTGTGTAGAGCACATATATGCACATATAAATAGATAAATTATAATTGCTTAGAAAAGATATTTCTGTCTTTGAATTTTGATAAACAAAAAAGATTATAAACTTGTTGATAACATGTCGGACCGTTGTATTAGTGGGATATATGTTAAGATATTTTTTGTTTGTTTCTTTTGGGCTTGCTTGATGTTACTTCTTTTCGATAGATAAAAAAAATAGCTTGCAAAGTTGCTTCTAATTTAGCATTCAAACGATTGATAGCATCAAACTCGTTTTAATATCTACTGCCCCAACTTTTGTTTGGTTTTGTCAACCAAAAAGTTACGATAATGCACAGGCGGCACTGTGCATTATCGTAACTTTATATAATTAGTGACAGTGCATACCTACGTAGTAATTGCATTATTTAAAATTTTATTTAAAAACACAACAATTTTGTATAATTACATAGCGCAAATAAAATTGGTCAATTTGCTTAAACTAATTTAGATTAAATGTCCACTGGTATGCTCTTGAGTTTAACGTTTATTTCAACTACATATATTTTTATTTACACGCCCTAACCCAGGGGTCCATACTCCATATTCCTTTTAAAGATCCTTAGCGGAGTATGTAATCTTCTTTTGCGCGCCGGAGCCGGCAGGATAGTCCGTTTTCATAAGAAGACATTTTAGTGGTCAGTGTTCCCATAGATTTATTACCAGTAATGAGTATTTTTTTAAGTAACCTTTTTGGTTTTGCATGACTGTGGCTTGCGCTTTTGCCCAGTTTGTAGTAAGGTCTAAGGTCCCATTTTCTGAGGAGTATGTGACTCAAGGGAAAGGAGTCAAAGGCACCCGTACCCGTACGGAAAGCGTTTAGAAATGTTAAACATGCGGGGCACAAGTCTTCTTGACAGAAAATTAACGCGGTAATACGCTTAATATCCTCCTAGAGCCTAATAACGTAATTTGTGAGTGCAGTGGAGATAGACTGCGGAGTCGATTCGATGACCGGAAAAACTCAAATAACACACATTTCGTTCCGAAAAATAAAATAAAGTGCACGACTGGATCGCACGAAACTTTCTCGTTCATATCATCAGTTTGGGGTTTATTTTCATTTTATTGTTGTTTATAGGCTACTAGCACACTTCGTTGTGCAAAATAGAAATATAAAAAAATCAAATTCATTTAAGTCAGTGAAAAATAGTTTTTTTTTGTAATGCTTTGTGGTACACAATATTTAGATTTTTGAAATATACAAAACGAACAGGCTACAAACTGTTTATGTGAGAAAGCTGAATACTTTAAATTCACTCCACAACGTTTGCTCTTGCGCCTCATTAATAGTAACCGCAAGGCGATTGCTTGTTTTTAATGTGGTTGGTGCCACGCCTCTTTGTCGAATTTTGACCAATCTGCACAGGAATGCTCCTACTCCTAGGCCAATACCTAAGATTGTGTGTAAATTTGAACTCAATTCATTCGGTGGTTTTCGAGATATAAGATTTTCAACGTATTTTTTGTATGGACGGTGCCACGCCCCTACAACTCATGAACCAATACACCTACAAAGACCGTATATGCCTACAAACCATGGTATTAACGTCACCTTTCATGAGAAATTTTCAGAAACAAAATCGGTTCACGCATTACAGAGAACATTGGCGACAAACACAATTCAACTTATTTTTATATATATAGAAGAGAAGATAAAAGAAGATTTTTCAAATTGGTGATGCTGGTAGGTGGTGAATCGATGTAGGGTTTGTGATAGACCGATAACTTGACATAGATTTACATATTATATAAGAATTCAGAGGTTTGTGTTTGAATTTATCGATGGACGTGTTTGGGGGTTGAAATGAAGTGCGGGTTTCTGATAGTCTAGACTCCAATTGATTGGAATTTTTTTAAGGTTCATTTTACATTTACATTTTAACTGGTAGTGTGGTAATGTTTATAAGACGGCATTATTTGCATTTTTCCAAGAAAAACTAAGTACGGGGTTTTATTAACAATACTTATGGTATCGTAAATAAGCATTTTAGTCAAAATCTTTAGAGCTGATTTTGGAAAATAATGCGTAGAAAATAGTAACAAATAGGTATTGCAATGTTGAGTTCGAAAAATAATCTTCTTATCTTGAGATAAGGCCAATTTTTAAAAGTACCGTTATTCGACTTTTAAGCATACTTACGAACCTTAGCCTAAATATTCATTTTGGTGGCCCCGAACTGTAAACCCACAAACTCCAAATCCGAAGTTTGAAAGAAATCCGTCCAGCCGTTTGCGCTGTAGAGTTCAGGAAAGATGGACAGACGCACACACGGACAGAATTGCGAGATCCACTTTTTTGAGTTCCTCTATCATCGTAATGTTAGATTTGATTAAAATCTCGAGTTCGATTTTTTGTACGATTACAATACCTTTCTCTTACTACGTATACGAGACAGTTACAAAAAAAAAACACAACGCAAACGAATAGCGGTGGAAAGCTAGGAATAGGGTCCTACAAAAATCTGTTGCCCCCACCATTCTTTTGCGATTATATTTTTTGGGGATGTATTTTTAAAAATGCTGGCTGATTTTATTAAATGTACGAAGACTGAACCAGGGATGTTGCTTTCAAACTGTAAGGGGTACCACCGCGCTGAGATACTACGTTTGGAGGTTTTGGTATCACGGCAGTAGTGGTTGCGTTTGCGATTGAATAAACCCAAACCACCTTGAAACGGATCAAGCACTATCGAGCAAATATTTCAAGAGCGTACACTCCTCCTAAAACATGTTGTATGATTCTAAGCCCCTAGGCTCCAGCATTCATTTGCATCATTTTCCATCTCAGAACCGTTGGTCCGTGTTCTAAATTATTGGACTCTGGTCGTACTATGAACTCGTTAGTTAGTGTCTGGGAACTTTGAAAATAGGAAAGTCTTGGAAGTTGTTACGTTTGAGAGATCTTGAGGAGTCCTAAGCAAAGTTTACTACTTCTCAGATATGACAGAAAAAACGTGTATTTATAAGCAACTCCCATCCAGACCGTGACTAAAGTCCCGAATCCCAGATTCTACTACAATATGGAACATAAAATGGAGTAGATATATTTTTGTGATTGAATTGGGCTGATATTTAGCAGTGCTTTCGGTTTCACAGCTTTGATTAATAACGTTAAGATGACAATACCATCTTCAGAAAAATTACGTAATTGACTCCGCTCTTAGAACCTGCATTGACCAAGTCTGAAAAGAAAAACCTCTACTCACGCGAAAGTAACCTGCAAACATAAACGGTCAACGGAGCAACTAATATTCGATTTATCTGTCTGACGAAACTTCACGTTGCAAAGAGTCCGATTTGACAGTCAAAAAACAATGCTTACATTTTGTCCAATATTAAACATCTTTTTCACCCACCGCCAGGTGAACCAAACTTCTGAAATAAAAACATCGCTGCATCATTTTCTATAATTGTGTTTATTTTCATCTCTTTAATTCAGCTAAAGCCAGCTTAATTAATTTTCATATATGTATATACTATTTACTTTTGTTGCTTTATGTTTTCTGTTTTTTTTTTCTTCTTTTTATCAATATTGGGTTTATTTTTTTTACTTAATTTTCATTTTGCATATATTCATCTTGTACATATCTCACTTAAAATTTAAAAACGAATTTTATTTTGTTACACAGAAAAAATTATTTGTATTCTCCTCTTCTCATTCCCGCAAAATGCCTTACGCTCACTTATCATAAACTTTCCTGTTTTATTTGTTTGTTAAAATAGTTGCAAATGATTTCTGTTTCATTAAAACTAGCTGCATACATCTTGATTTAATTTAAAAAAATCCTCTACAAACATTTATTTTGATATAGAAAATAATAATAAAAAAATTTAATAAAACAAAACGACAAAGAGAAACCTTAAATAATAAATAGAAGCCATTCTTTTTTAAAATATTATATTCTTTTTCTATAAAATAGGCAATAACAATTTCTCGTATTTAATTTATTTGTAAGATGTCCTTAGGATTAAATAAAATGTTGAGAAAAATAAAGTTTTCATTTTTTCTCTAGTTAAAAAATATAAATCGATTACAACGACTACAGTTACAGTACAGAATAAATTAACGGCTAACTAAATTTTAAACATTAACGGTATTTTGTTGATTTGTATTGTTTATTTTTTTGTTGTTTATGAAGAAAATTTTGTAAAATGTGATCGATGGCAGCAACAACAACAACAATGACATACATTCCATTTTATTACACTCTCACTCACATTTGAGATTCATTCTCTGGCACTCTCAGTGGCGCTCATCGAAGCGTTTGATTTACATGCATGCGCTCTCTTTCAATCTCCTTTGATCTCTCACGAAACAAATCTCAACTTCTGAACTCATGCTGTTGCCGCCAATGATGATGGCTCGTGTTTCGTGTAGTATGTTCTGTGCGGACTTGTGTGGAGCATTATACTAATCGATTTTATGGTCTGCTGGTGAGTGGTGAGATGGATTTTGATTAGAGTAAGAGCGAAAATCTCTTTCAGTTAAGTTAATATTTAAATAGAAACAGTTAGATATCTTCTTGTTTATATATATATTTCATATTGTGTTTGTTGTGTGAAATTCGTATAAGTTAGAGGGATATTTTTTGTTTTAATATAATATATTATGTAGAACTACTATAAGCCAGAGCTTTTGAGCTTTTACAGAGACGCCTATCTCTATCGGTTACTGTTTTGCCTGCTGCATTCTAACTCTCTTATATTTCTCTTATGTACATACAAAAGTCAAACTTTTTTGAATTCTCTTCATGCTTTTCCGCGGAAATGCTCTTTTCGAGGTTTTGAAACAATTTTTGTTTTTATTTTTTAATATTTTTGGTTGGAAAAATGTCCTTCTCCCGGGGAGCAGACGCTTTTTTCAATCACAATCACATTTTGGTTCTGTTTTTTTTTGTTTGTTGCTTTTAAAACTGATTTTTCTGTTTTCTCTTCCATACTTTTAGAAGCTGTCATCATCGTTGTGTCATACTGTTGATTCGGAGGCGAATGCGTCTGGGTCATCGGACCAGCTCACCTCCATTGGGGTACCATTAAGACTGTGGATCTTGTCCAACATGAGCACCTCCTCGATGGACATGTTTTGTTTGTGATGTAGCGATGAGGACGATGAGCCTGTAGACGACGAAGTGGATACCGCTTCGTCAGAAGATGCTGAGCAACCCTCGTCTTCGGAATTAGTTCCAGAGACCATAGCCTCTCCGGCTGACTCTTGGATCTCTTGGCATTTCTTCTTCGCCTTGAAATCATGCACCGACGGATGAGAGGGTAGCGAGCGCATCTCGAGCTTCTCTCCTGTGTTAAGAGTTGATGTGTCACATGTTATGAGATGAGTTGTCCGCTGTTGCTGGGCGGACGACGTGGGCCTCGAGCGAATGCTGTTCCGCGTGTACGGCGAGCTAGCACAAATTGGATCCTTCCACGTTGTGGGATCGGCATTGCTTCTGGTGCGGCTGTTGCCACCAGAGTTCTGTCGGATCACCTTCTTTGGCTCGCTTTTAACACTCACGGACTTGGAACGGATCCGTGAGTGTACTCGTCCTAAAAACTCAGCCGCATCATTGGAATGTTGTCGTATCACTGATGTGGCCGACATCGATTGGGTCAATGGATTGGGGCCCATGCCTCCGCAACTGGCACTCATCGAGAGCTGTCGCCGGGTGTTGGTGCAGATCGACGACGACGGCGACTTCTCCGCCGAACGGAACGAACCGGCTCGCTTGACCATTTTTGAGGCAGCAACTTCGGGCGTTTCGTCGTCCATCTCGAGCACCCACGACACAGAGTCATGCTTTTCGATGACTCCCTTGATGATGGGCGACGCTGGCGGTGAGACGTCATCCATTTGGAATTGAATGCGATCCGAGCCGTTGGTACGATTCAAGCTCGACAGACTAGAGTTGTGACTTAGCTCCTGATTGATGGTGACGTCCTGACTGCAGACGCTTATCTTGGAGTTGCTCAAATGCTCGTGAAGTTTGCACTCGACTATTTGCAGTTGCTCGGAGCGTTGCTTTAGCTGCCACTGGAGAGCCTCCTTGTCGAATGACAGGCGTTTGCGGACAACAGCTTCGTGATTGAAAGCCTTGGTCAGCTCGTCCAGTTTCTCACGGAGTTCCCTAAGGAAAATAACAAAGTTGTGGTTAGAAAAGCACTAGAGATAAGAAGAGATACACACGACTTACTTTTCCTTTTCAGCTTTGAGCTCCGTCTCCGATTGAAGCATCTCACAGCGGGATTCCAGCGTTGAAACTTTGCACATCATTGCAGCAGACTCATCGGCGTCCCTAATGAGCTCCTGGTTCTGCTTGGTCATTTTGGAAATCTCCTTTTGCTTGATCTCGAGCACACATCGCAGACTCTCTGCTTCGCTTTGCAACCGCTGAATTTCCAAGGCAGCTCCGCCACTGTTTCGTGGCGAGGCATGTGTAGAACTCGAACTTTGATCGGTGTAGCTTCTGGACAGTCGCAAAACAGATATCTCGTCCTGGGAGAGGTTGAGTTTGTCCTCTAGTTCTCTCTCACGGTTTTCGGTGCTGTACTTGAGAGACTCCAACTTCTTGCTGAGTCCGTTGATTTTGTCTACGAGATCTCGTTCACGTTGCGTGGCTAACTGAATGCGCTCGGAGAAGCTGTCCTCGAGCTCCCGGATTTGTTCTCTCAGAGTGTTCTCCACCTGCGCTGCCTCACTGAGACGTTGCCGCAGAGCTTCGTCCGTCTGTTGTGTGGCCACGAGTTCTGCGTAGAGTTTTTCATATTTAGCATCAGCACCGCAGCGCAGCTCGTCTAAAGCCCGCTTGTGTGCAGCATCTTTGGCGGCCAATTGCGACTCCAACAAGGCGATATGTTCTTTGGCTTTGCTCTGGGAGTTCTTCAGGTTCTCCTCAACTGAAAGAAGAGAGATGACATATAAAATTGTGTTCATTTCACGTAAATACTTTGGTGACAGGAGTGCCTGTTGTTCATGACAGCCTTCGAGAACTTGATTGGCAAAGGGTGAAATCGGAACTGATTCTTAAAAGCTTTATAGGCTACGTTTTTTTAAAGTTTAAGCCATGGAAATAAAGGTTACCTTTATATGAAGTAGTCAAAGAGGTCTTTGAGGGCTTGAAACTGAGGTTTAAGTGCAAAACAGGGGAAGAAGCTGCTGCAATTGCTTTAAATACTGCTTTAAAATAATCTGATCAGACAAAGACAGAAACAGTACTCGACAGTATTTTACAACAAAACTTCGCAAGGGCTTGCTTCATAAGACATGAAGAAAACAGACTATCTTCAGGAAGAGTAGTTCAATGTAAACGATTTTATATCAGAGGTGAGTATAGTTTGTAGTTTGTCTTTGTATGAAAATTAAAAGTGTCCTGCCAAACCTTTACAGCTTATTTCTTACCTTTGTCCAACTCGCATCGATGCAAGTCCTGTAGTTCCTGTTCGCGCTTTGTGTAGTATGCTTCTTTGTCGAAAATCTGATCCTGTAATTCATGACATGAACTCTTTGATTCGTCCAGCAATAAAAGAGTCTTGCTTAGCTTCTGTTTGGCATTTTCACATTCAACCTTGACCGATGGACAAGAGAAGGCATCCAACTGAAATGAAAAGTAAACAAAAACCGTAAGTTTCTAAATAAAGGACAATGTATTTTCGAAAGGAAATAAGAGTACTAATCGAACACGACCACCTGCTCATGGCACAGGACGCAGATGTACGTTGAATTGTGTGGCCTTAAATGGATATGGATACAAAAACAGATGCTCAACTTGTGTCATTGTTGCGAGCACATGACGCATCAGATGGTTTCAGAAGAGTTTTTTTCTTTTTTCTCCAGTGAGAAAAGTAAATTTATTTTTATTGAGCGAAGGACAGATGTTTAAGGTTTACTGGCGGATGTAAAATTTGAGCGGAACACATCTGTTCGATGAACTACAAATTGTTTGACCTGAAGTATTTCTTTCTTGAACCCTGACTGCCAGAACTGACTTGACAGAACTACCAAAAAAATCATTTTTTGCGTCTTCATTTGGGGCTCAGTAATTTTGGAGTAGAATGACTGTTTGACAATAATAAAATCCATTCGGCTTCTACGTGTAATCTTCTGTAAACAGTGAAAGACGAAATGGTATCACTGAATGCAGAACACACAGACTTTATAAATGATCGACATCGCTCATCGCTTATGTCAAATGTAAATGCGAGATTTGTTTTATCACTTTTATCAGTGAATATAGAGCGCGACAACGACATTACGATCTTCAGATAACTCTCCAGGTAGCCACATGATTCTATTAAAGAACAGTGGGATAGTCATTCTTTCTCAAACAACATGGATCTTTTAAACTTATCGATCAGTTAAAAACTTAAGGCTAGACAAAGAAAGGTCACCATACCAATAGCTCCGTCGCAGATATGCTTTTTAAAAAACGCATTATCGGCACACCCAGACTTAAAAGATAAACAGCTTAAGGAACACATACAGACTTATTTTGGAGAGTCTTTTGGTCTTCATTCACGCCAAACTGATCTCGAGTGCACGATCCAACGATCAGCAATTGCGGTAGACCAAAAGTCATCAGATATCTACCTACAAGGATTTAATTTTATTGTAAATGGTTATCGTTGTCAACAGCTCTGACAAAGAGACATATGCTACTAACAAGGGCAGAGCTTCGGAATTTTCATCGATGCGACCAAGAAAAAGAGCTATTTTTGATAACCTTTCTTTCAAAAACTTTAAGTCTGAAAAGATTCAAATCAAATGCTGATTTTTGGTATTGCATTCTTCTCTACATGAACCAGTGCATCTGAATCAGATTTTGCAAGTCGTATCGTCGAGGTAGGTTTAAGGTATATATGCCACAAATTGGCATTATGATTGTACGACTGGCTACTAAAGTTCCTTAAAAAGGTCAAAAACTTTATCAGCCGTATTTATTAGATTCTCTTACGACGCCTCTACGATGTTGTTTACTAAAACATCGCGTAAAAATGTACGCAGCTGCTACGTGGCGTTTTTGAAATTGTTATTTATAAACATTTTTCCGCAATAACTTTACCAAACGGGGTTTGTGTCTAAATAGGTAAGAATTTCGATAAACTATTACAAAAAAACACCGAAATCTATTACTTTTTGCTCTGAAATCGACATCAGATGTTTGTTGGTTTAAATATCGAATATCGAAGTCCTGGCCAAAGGTAAAATCCCGAAAAAACCTTAAACAAAATGACATTTCAAAAAAGTTACGCAGCCTTAACGCAACGTTCTTTTTGTTTATAAATCACATTTTCTACGCTGGGTTTATAAATAAGGCTGTATTTGTTTTAGTTTTTAGCACGAACTCTCACAATGATAAAACGTTGTTCAAACTTTTGCAAGAAGATGTCGCTGAAGGGCGTGAGAATTTGTGTCAGAATTTGACAAAATTATGACGTTTACTGTATTAAAATGACTTTAGAAAAAGGAGAACCTTTTCTCTTTCGTGAAACTCCTGCAGCTTTGTATTACTCTTGGAAAATAGTTTTCTAAGTCACCAATTACGTGTTATTTTGATAATGGAATACAAATCAGGGGTCGAATCGCGTCGTCCGTGAATGAGCATTCTGCGACGGAATTTTTCTTTGTTTCACATGTAAATTAACTCAATTCCGTGAACGTAATGCTCGTTCACGGATGACGTGATTCGACCCCAGATTGTCAGGATCTACAGATCTGTTTTGAAAAGGTGACAAAAACTATATTGATTAAATCACCTTGAGCAGACACTCTCGATAATGGAAAAAACGCATACAACGTTGGACATAAAGACAATTAAATTTGAAAACCACATTTGAACGCTATTTTGAAAAAGGTACTACCGATTAAACCATTTTTTTGTAACCAGTCTGACGAGCATAATTTCTCTTAAAAACAACGAAATAATCATTAAACTTAATCACACTTTAACACTGTCTATTGGTTTCTTAATTAGATACTATTTAATTCCAACTCAGTACCTTGTAACGAGCCTTCATTTCCGACTCCAAGTACATCGGTGTCCATGCAAAGATGTTGTTCATATTTAACAACAGATTTCCCTTTCCTTCTTTTTGTTCACGAAACCCCCGGACTTGTCTCAAAATTGAAACTTTATCGATCCTTCGCGGTTGAGTTTTCTCGGCACACTGACAATAAAACTACATCAGTCGCCTCTATTTGTACAAGTGTCATTCCACAGAATAGATAGGTACCTACCTAAAAACCTGATGCTCTATCCCTAAAACCTGCTTACGGAGTAGGTAAGGCAGAGCTATCGTAAATGTATGGGATTAGGTTGTATCCGAACCGACACAGGTACCTATTTTGTTATAGTTTCAATTCGTAACACATTGTTGAATTTAAATTTCTAAATCTTCCTGTTTGTGTACACAGTTAAATAAACATTCGTTCAAATTGCTATATGAGCTATAGGGTATGGTGTATTTGTAGTTGCTGTTCGAATACGCCTACTGACGGCCGTAAAAGTTTTCCATTTCAAAATCCTTCTGTTTCATGGTATGAATATGGAAAACTCCAGTCATAGGAAACTGACCTCTATTACCCCGGGGAACATTCGCCTAGTGGTTAAGTGACCGTAAATTGAAATTGTTCCTTTTTTTGGTATCTTCGCAACTATTAAATTTCCAGGGGCGTTCAAAGGACTTCTCTTTGTTTTTGTAATACAATGGGATGCTATTTTTTGGGTTTCGCAATGATTAGGAGCATACATTTGAGTATGCGCTGTAAATTGATTTTCTTTCGAACGGGTTGAGGTGGGATGAAACGTTGGATTTTGGATTTCGCCTTCAGGATTACGAGAAATCCATTTGGCAGTCAGGATGGACCCGATACCATATTGAAACTGAAGCGTTGCAAATTGCAAATGCGGAAGGCGAAGAGGGATGTGCTGTGGCAAAGCCTACCTTCTGTCAAATCATTGGAACCAGACGTCCTAGTTAGGGATACAACAAAATTATTTATGTAAAATAGCTCGAACTCCTGTGGAGTAGGGGTTTCGATTTTCGAGTACATGTTAAGTACAGTGGCGACACGAATTGTCACTCTTAAGGGGTGCTAAAACACTTAGTAAGGCGAGAGACACTGTGACGTGACGTTACATTCAGAAACAGAACAGGACGATCTAAATGAACTAAACATGTAGCAGAGGGCTGACTGAAAATCACTCACATTTATAGGGTCTTCAGTTCTTAGTTTAAACTAGCTGACCTGTGCTCGCCCTCCCTCTTATTTTTCAATCTGATAAGCCATTACTGAGCTGGGTCTGTATAAATAGAAGTTTCCTTACATATATCCGTTTTTTTTAAACTATTTTGTAAGAACCACGTTATATTCCGGGATAAAAAGTATCCTAAGTCACGACCCAGAACATAAGTAATCACTATGCCAAGTTTCATCAAAATATGTCCAGTAGTATCTGACTGATGCGCGAACAGGCGCAGTTTTCTTATATGTAGAGAGTAGAGATTTAAAATGCAACCGAGCTAACGCCGGCAAAAAGCTATATAGAATTTCAAGAGGTTTATTTGAGATGCAATTAGTATAATCCGATTAATACAGATGAGATGGTATTCCTTGCTGGGAAGCCACGTGGCTGGACTTAATCTGTTTTCTGAATTTTTCAACCCGAAAAGGGGGAAATCCAACAATCTGTGTTAGAAAACTGGAAATATCAAATGCCAGCGATTATTGTCAAATACTTAAGGTAAACTGTAAATCGTAGCATACTTTTAAAAACCCTAAATGGTGAGTGGGTCCGCCGGGATTTCAATATCAGCTCGGCTTAGAAGCTTTCATTCGAGATCAATAATTGACCAATCCACCATTTGAAAAGAGACGCATTTAAAATCGTTCGGGTGACCGAGTAAGAACGACTTTTGCGCCGTTTATATGAAGTGTTGACAGCCAAGAGAGAGTTTTAGCTCGAAATTTTACACGCTCTGACGAGTCAAAGTCAAAATTGATTGACCCAGAAGAACATAAAATAAATATTTGGCGCAACAGGTCCCAAAAGATGTTTGTTACCTTTAAGCCATTCGTCCATTGAATTGTAACCCCCTGGCTATATCGGAACTCTTTAATTGTTTTCCTCAATTAATAAGACAAAGATTTAGTACAAAGGAGCAAGTAACGTGCGACCCAGTCGTGCACATTTTTCTATTTTTCGTGAGTTTACCCGTTAAACCACCAGTAGTTTTCCATTCCAACGCAACACTTCATTAAGATGATTGACGGGGTAGTATTGAGGTTTGTTTTTCACATTTTAGTCACAGTGCCGCCACGAGAAACCCTGCACTTGCAATAAAACCAAAACCATCAGTCAAACTATGTGCAAGCATTCTCTACGGATTATCGTGTATCCGCAACTGATTTGCATACCCATAGCCCACTGATTCACCTGTAGTAGGTAGCATTCATGACTCAATTAGTTCTGGTTTTGCACAAGTGCTGAGAAAATCCGCACTTCCCTTTAAAATGGTCCACTAACTCCCGAGAGAAAAATACATTTCCAGATTACAACACCAGTTCAAATCAATATCCCTTGGGAAATATTTTTTTAGGCATCTGAGCCATAAAACCGAGGATAACACGATATTCCACCAGCAAATATCCTGAAAATCAAGACAAACTGCATCATCCTATTTTTAAATTCTATAGTCAATACGATGGACTCATAAAGCAATACAGAATAGGGAAACAATTTCTGAAGGATATTCGCATGTAGACACGAAATTCTGAGACCCTGCAGCAAGTCCTAAAATAAACAGAATTTTATGGAGATTATACTCGGATATATGGACGTCTTGTTTGCGCGCGAATTCGATGTATGAAAGGTCAAAAGCCAGGTAGCTGCCTCGCAGGTAGGCATCCTGGAAAACAGAATTAACCCCTTCCTTCGAGGAAATAGATGCGTCCATCTAAAATCTTTTTGCGTCATTAGCAACGGTTCCGCTGTAAGAAACGACAGTTATTTCAATTACCTAGCTGAAGATAGGCATTGAAATAGACGAAACGAGTTGAAAGTTAATGAGCCTTTGTCGCCTGTTCAATTTGTCTGATCTTATTTAGTTTTAATAATCGCATGGAAGTTGCACGATGCATTTGCATAGTAGCGTTAGGCCTCACTGATCAGCTAATATAAAAATAAGAACGTCAGGTCTATTGCACAATAAATACCAAAATATACAACTGGTTCATGTACTCGATAAAGAGATAGTCTGACTTAGAGTAAAAGGAGTCGGTTGGTTCATGTATGAGGAGGATCGCTTCAACTACTCGATTCTCTGCCACGAAATGGTTTCCAAAATCATAAGACTTATAAGTTTCGTAAACATATGACAGGAAAAAACCTTAAACTTGTCAAAATTTCAAAAACTGTGGGTATTTCATCGACTATATGGAAAATGCTTTCGCGAATGCATCTGGCCAAAATGTGTTTCTCTTATTGATGTTTACCCAAAATACAATCGAAATAGTTTATTATACTATAAACTATCAGCTGCATCTTTGGATAGTGGCATATGGCCATCGGTGGCATCAGTTGAAGGTTATTCTGAGAGGGAAATCTATTCAAATGTCAGATGTCAGGAAGTGATTTTCAATGAACCTGTGAATGAGCATAGGTTGCATGTTCATGGGATCCTCACCTGTGTGGTAATAAGCGTCAAGTGTTGGTATTGGAAAAACCCGGGATGATATGCATTTTCCAGGAGAAAATTAGTAGCTACCTAAAATTTGTTGAAAGGACTCTGTAGTTGCGTTTTTGAATGGTATTAATTTTGGTAGTGTTTTCAAAGACCTTGAGCGAATGGAACTAGATAATATATAAAAATTGCTCCGGTCCTTGAGGATATCACAAAGCAAATATGAGAACTCTTCAAAGAAAACAAAAGACCCAAGTAAGGACGAAACCTACGATTTGCATAAAATAAAAGCTGTACGGAGGTATGTTTTCAAGAATGGCCAAAGACATACAATAAATGAATGAGAACTAAAGTCAGAATCAGGTACCTGTCGGCCGCACCTGATTTTACGCGAACAGCAAATAGGTAAATTTATGTAACATGCCATACAGTTTGTATCAGCGTTTGGTATCGTAGATTCAGCGCTATAAGCAGTAAAAGAGAAGACCTCATATATCTCTAGCCTCAAATTTACTTCCTTCAACTTCATTCCAATTTTTGTGAACACCAACGTGTCAGAATGTTCTTTATATTCAAACACAATGTGAAACATTTTTTGAGACACAAAAATACCTCTTCCAGAAAGGACATAGTCGTACAAATCTCTTACCACAACTATTAGTTCCTCTTTCAGTCGGATCAGTGAAAGCCGATGCAAAAGCCCAAAGGATTAAACGAAATCCTATCCATTTGCATCCCCAAAACGAACATTCTCTCTGCTTCCGTAATAACAATGAATCGGGGAACAAAGGAACTTCTTGCACAGGATTGGAAAAACTCATATATTCTCGATTCCATTCCGGTATATGCGGGTAAACTCTTTAAGCTCTTTAACAAATTACAAACTCACGTACGTATACCTACGCGATAAGAATTAAGAAAACAAGTTGCAAATTGTCGCCTTTCAATGGTTTGATTTACGCTTCATTACGAAATATCCTTTTTTACCGCCATGGCCGTGATTAGACCACTGTGACGGAAAGTTTTAATTAAAACAAGAAAACCCTCCGATGGAGTGGACTCGGGGAACCCACACAGGAGTTCATATTCGTTCTTTTTTTATTTTTGTGGTCAAGGGTGGATGTTTGGTCACAAAAAGGACATCAATTTCGGATTATGACTTTTATGGTTTGTTTTTGGGGTTTTTTTTTTTTTTTTTCTGAAGTAAAGTTGGTTGTAAATAACGCTATGGGTGATGATAAGTGAAACTCGTCGACCTAGACGACTCGGACAACGATTGTGCTGCAGCAACCTTACTACCGACAAGCAAAACGAATGGTTGTTTGTCATTTTCAATTAGAAGGACATAAATTGAATTGGTGAACTGTGAGGAAAAGTGCGCCCTCTTGGCGAGACATTTTGCGGAAAACATGTAGGAATTATTATGACTTATGGAAGAGTTGTGTTGAAGAGTTATTTGGTGTTGGAGTTTGAAGTTAGGTTGCAGAGAAGCAATTGAGAGGAAGTTTTCTTATTTTTTGCCCATTTCTCCTATTAATTGGATTTTTGCACGTTGCAAAAATAGGTACCTACTGTCGTAGACGGGAATGGATATTTAGAAATTATTTCCGTTACAACCTTTAACCTGAACCTGATGTGAGGTACCTACGTACAAGATCCTTTTCGATTTGTAATGTGTTAGACAGTGGGACGAACTTTTTATCGCATTTTCTGTCTTATTTCTGAAAACGTGTACAGACTGTATGTACAGTGGAGTCTCGATAATGTGAACTAATTAAAGTCAGTTTATGAAGTTCATAAAAACTTTGTGTTTTGTGGGTCTGGAATACATATCTCTTTTTTATTAATCCAGTAATGGCAACCATTTCGACATTGTATTTATTTGCTAACACACGGACAGACTGTAACTTTTCTTATTTCACTTAATGTATATTTTCAGTTGCAACCATTGTTGAAACAAAAAGTCGTGTTTAATATGACAAATGTACCAACCAGCGGATGTTGTAATAATCCATCAATGTACCTACTCGTACTCATAATGAAATCCTAGATAAAGACTGAAGAAAGTGACCTACCCATAGAACACGTCGTGACTGTTGCGTCAACGTAGGTATTCAACTGACATGTCGATAACATAAAGGACAACTTTCGTGACCCAACCCATAAGCAATCTGCCAGTTGCGACCGATAAAGCAGGATTCACTTTCTACCTTTCTACCCGTTTAATCCGTTGACACATTTTGACGGATTCCACAAATTAAGGGAAGCATCAGTGGAAGTATTGATGCAATGAGAGAAACTGTCATGGGTTTTGAATAAATTTGGATAGATCACATACATCGGTGGAAACTAGAAATCCGATGACAGTTCAATCAGAAAACTTTAGGTCTGTTCTTTTACTTTTAAATTCTACAATTTTAAATTCTTTTTTTACGACTTTTTACGAATTCTTACGCATTTTACTCAATTGTCGTTCCTCAACTCGAAATATTCGTAAAAAAGAGCGGCTCCGAGAGAGGTAGATATTTCCCCAATTACTAGTTTTTACTCAACAAATTTCTTTGCGTAAGAATTGAAAAACATGTCAGTCGCCTGAAAATTGACGGCTAATTTGAATTTGGGTGGAATATTCGCCTCTGTCATTTATTCATAGGTTACTACAAAAGCGTTCCTTAACTTTTGCGTAAGTTTCCCTCTCTGAGAGAGAATTCATTCCCCCCACTGTCATTTTGACAGTCTTGTCCATTTTTACTACAAAAGTAGAGGAACAGACCTATCGAGTCTTTGGAATTATTCTGCGAAAAATATTTCTTGCAACGGATCTGGGAAGAATTTTATGGGGCTATCGATTGAATACTTTAAGGTTGACGAATATGTCGATGGGTTTTATAGGTTGGGTGAGATTCGTTTCTTTTTCTTCTTTTTTAAAGTATTTACTTAAAGTGACACATATCAAAGGAGGCAAATTTTGGTTGACACACTTTTATGAACGATGAGAACAGCGTTTGAAAGATGGTGAAAAATTTAAACTCATACGATGTTGCTAAAAAACAAAACATAGCAATTTTATAAAGTCCTAGGATCTTTGACGGGTATTTCTGTCTTTCAACTCAAACGAAAGGAAAATTTGCAAATTATAATTTCTACATTTTTGCGGTAATAAACTTTACAACTTAGCGCCAATAACATTTTCTCAGAATTTTTTATTAGACTGGTATCCGACATCCCACTACTCATTTCAACGGCAATTTAAGGACAAGTCAGTTTATTTTTTAACCTTCGGTAGATAGCAAGTGCAATTAACTACCTAAAGATGCATGAACAAAATATGTGGAAGGACTATTAATGCAGGAAGGTACGTTGCAAAATGATGCGTGTTCTGAGAAATGTGTGCGTGTCTCTAGCTGTATGTACCTACCGGGAATGCAAAGATCTAATGTTGACGATCCACAGAATGACTGCTGCAGTTACATATGCAACGATTGATGGATGCTTAAAATGACTCTCTAATAAAATATTTTTAAAATTTAATTTTGCAATGTAATACATAGTTTTCTTTGGGAGTCAATTACATTTCGATGGCGAAAAGGACACAGGAGCAAGTTACAGACTTCTTTGAAAGAGAAGATTGCGTTTGATAAATTCTCTAAAATCGTTTATGGTCAAACTTGTTTAAACAAATAGCCGAAATCACTTTTCAAACACGAATGAACAAAAATTCAAACACTTGTCCTGGAAATATCTAACTCTCTACCATAAATCAAATTATCCACTGCAATTAACTTGTTATTGACTGGCAAAATTGGTAATTATGTGATCACACTCACCTTGACTAAAAGTATTCAAATGGCGGATTTTTTTTTCAAGTCCCTACAACAATTGGGATTCTCCAAAAAACAATTAACGTTGCATTATAGCAGGGGACACTTTTCCAAGACCGTCTTACACATTCGAAAATGCCGTCGCCTTTGTGCAACGTTTTATGAACCCTTCCTTTGTTCGCGGTACAGCGAGATTCTGACTTGCACGTCTCATAAAGTTGGCATTCGCAAAACTGTCACCGTACGCAGATGCACATTGTCTACCTACCTGTGACCGAGGGATTTTTTCTCAGAAGGTCCTTCATTTTGATGGCGCCAGAACACGACCACAAGCCAAAGCCGAAATTTGTCAAAGTCGCCCATTGTCATCTCGATGGCAAATGATTCCTTTGTTTATTCTCAAGCAGGATGCCGAAAACGCCCACCAAATGAAAATAAAATGTAGGTCAGGAAATTAGAGCATTTCGCCTGTCAAAAGCCCTTCCATTTTGCACTAATTTTCCGATAATTGAAAACAATTGATAATCTTATCCCAGACCAACTGTAATCCGCTCTCGGTGTTTGAATGAAAAACAGCTACCCTACCACTGGTCGGCCATTCTCTACGACTTATACTGCCCAGTTAACTGAAGGAATTACCATCGGTTGCACTTTGGTATTAATTATACATCCATGTGTATGTGCGGCAGATGCATTTAGATGAGAAGATAATTATTACGAGTGAAACTCTCCGCACAAGTGAAGTATATTTTCCGTTCCACCTTCGGGGAAAAACTAAAGAAAATTCAAAAGTTGAAAATGCACGCCTGGAGGAGGCTAAAATTATCACTTGGCTCGTTGCACGGTCGGGTGAGCTACCACTGGTGCAGTAGCTGCAACTTTGTGCTCCGCCACAGATGCTTGGATAGTAGAGGAAAGAACTTTTTTGCCGTTGGCTTATAAATAAAATTAAAATTCTACAAACTTTCGTTCGGCTTGAGTTCGCTTAGATAATGGTACGGCGCGCGGTTGGTGTTCTTGCATGGTTTGCCCAGCAATTTTCGAAGAAGAGGTGGAGGACTCTATAATGCGATGGAGATGGGCCATCTTCCATGGAAAATTTACTCCCATGGTTGGGTGGAAAATGTACCTGGTAAATGGATTGAAGCCTCATTCTCATTCCACCAGTGACAACAGAAGTTATGGGTTGTTTGAGCTTGATGTAGGTTAAGACCGGAGTTGGCAGGAACATATTGAGACCCTGGGAGCGGGTGGATTTATTATTAAAATCGTCTCTGGGAGGCAGATCTTCGTTTGGTTGAATAAAACAAACACTTTGGAATATTAGTGCGGTTGCTTGGAGCTTGAGAGTTGGAAGTTAATTTGTGGAATTAATTTCTAAACGCCTATATTGAAGGAAATCTGTCGCCAGAGAATTATTTAAAACTAATTAGGGTTGCAGATGGGAAAGTCATAAGCACATACGTTACGTAGTGGGAGTCAGAAAATTTGTGGATTGAAATTGACTTGAGTGGATGGCACATTAAACTTTGAAAGTGACAGTGAAATTAATTTAGTAACTTTTGTGCCACTGGATTGATGATTTCTACTGCCTTTACATAGGGCTGCTTACAGTAGATGGAGACAGAGCTACAGGTATAGAGAGGTAGCTTCCAGTAAAAGAAGTAAATTCAAAAACGGAAGCTTTTGAGACGAAAAAGTAATCGAAAATGTTACCAATGTTTAAAAAGAACGACTTGAAAACTGACACCCGCAAAGACAAGCAGGGAAAGCTCGTAAAATAATTGCAGTTTAGGGGGAACTACTGCTTTAGGTTACTAAACGGAGCTGATGGCAAGAACACCGGCTTCTCAGGAGGAAAAAGAAAGGGCACGAGAAGCGCGCGATCGAGGAAATAGAGAGGTGCTACTCCAGGAGTAATGTTCGGAAGTTTTACCAACAGGCAAATCGAACGTGTCGCGGCAACAAGACCCGAATAGAGACCTGTTGAAGTAGAGATGAGCAAGGAAACCTTGTAGTAGAGTCACAGTCGGTGTTGAGGATATGGAAAAACCAATTCTGCAGACTGTTAAACGGCGAAGACGACCAAGACCCCGCTGTCAGGCAGAACGATCCATTCAATCTGGACGATGAAAGGCAAAACTTCCGTCCACCCGACCAAAATGAAGCGAGGATAGCAATATCTAAACTGAAGTCCAACAAGGCTGCTGGACCAGACGGCCCACTAGCCGAGCTATTTAAAGCAGCGGGAGATGACTTGGTAGAAAGCATACACCAGCTCATCTCCAAGATTTGTTCGGAAGAAAGTATGCCTGATGAATGGAACCTCGGTACACAAGAAAGGAGACCCTCTAAACTGCGCCAACTACAGAAGTATCAGTCTTCTCAACATCGCATACAAGATCCTGTCTGCCATACTGTGTGAGCGCCTGAAGCCATACGTCAACGAACTGATTGGACCCTATCAGTGCGGTTTTAGGCCCGGTAAGTCCACAACCGACCAAATATTCACTCTACGACAGATCCTGTAGAAAACCCAAGAAGTCCAAATCGATACCCACCATCTTTTCATCGATTTTAAGGCCGAATATTACAGCATTTATAGAGACGAGCTATATAGAGCCATGTCTAGTTTTGGCATCCCTGCCAAACTCGTCAGATTGTGCAGAATGACAATTGAGAATTCTCGCTGCTGCAAAGGTCGGAAACAATCTCACCGAGACCTTTAATGTCAGAAAAGGATTTAGACAAGGTGACGCGCTGTCATGTGACTAGTAAGGCCTTGTCAAGGAACACCCATGAGATTCTATGTAAGACCCTTATCATCAAAGTCCTGCTATATGGTGCAGAAGTATGGACACTGTCAAAGGCGGATGAGGATATCCTTGGACGTTTTGAACGAAAAATTCTTCGTGTGATCTTTGGTCCCATTTGCGTTGATGGGATTTGGAGAAGGAGATTTAACAGCGAACTCTGCGAGCTCTACAGCGACATCGACCTTGTCAGAAAAGTGCGGATCAACCGTCTGAGATGGCTAGGACATGTAGAGCGTATGGATAACAGTGCACCGGCTCGAAGAGTCTTCGACTCCAACCCAAAGGGACAACGCAGCAGAGGAAGACCTCGCCTAAGGTGGCGAGCACAAGTAGAAGGGGACCTTAACCAACTTGGAGTGCGCAACTGGAGGCAGTTGGCCAAAGACCGAGCTAACTGGAGAGGCGTACTGGTTGAGGCCCGGGTCAACCCCGGACTGTAGCGCCACCTAAGTTTTTAAGTAGATGGCAAGTATTAACTCTTTAACATTTAACAAGGTCAAACTATGTCACAATAGCAGCATCTGACTCAAGTATTAATGTGAACCTTCGAATATTTTAAAGGCAAAAGGAAAAAGCTTGACAGGGAACATGGATCAATGAAGAAAGGCTTGTGATCTACGCTCCGGTTTGTGTCGAAGGAGTTTTGCCAGAAAGAGTACAGGCTTTAGGGCGACTAAGTTGAGCGACACTCGTAGGGAGACCTAAAACTTTGAGGTCTATGCAAGCAATGGACGATATACTAAATAGACCTCATTGCGGTTTGGCTTTAGTGACACAAAACTATCTGCAGTCATTGTGCGGAGGTGGAGGACTGGAGGACTACGCAAAGTACTTTTTACCAATACTGCTGATGTGGTGACTGCTTATATATTATATATATCTTATAAAAGTCGGTAACAAAAAACTTTCAGTGATAAATACTTCCCTCTTCTATAAAGAATACATGGCATCATCTTACCCTCATAGACCCTAAGATCGTATTCGATCGGGTCGAAGCTGGTCTGGGACTGTTTCAATATCTTCGAAGATCTGGCCAAGGACAACACAGCCACCGTTGCTTGGATACTAGGTCATGAGGGATTTAAGGGCAATGAACGAGCGGATTGTCTGGCGGGAAGAAGCGCATCACGCCTGCTCACTGGTCCTGTTCCGTACTTCGGAACAGGAGCTTTGAGTTACGTACACTCAAAGTTCAGGAAATGGGGAGATTATCACCTTTCCGAACATGGACGGAATCTAAAGGAAAGAGGCAGGCAAAAAGATTCATAAACCCAGCTCGTAGTAAAACAAAAAAGTTACTTGAGCTAAGCAAAGAAGATCTAAGGATCCTACCGGGTTGTCTTACTGGACACTGGTCACTAAGATACCATCTCAAAAAAAAATGGGACTTTCTGACGACGACTGTTCCGACAACGGAACACATACTCTGCGAATGCCCTGCTGTGGCAAGGGGCAGAGCGATCCATATGCACGGGGCGTTTCTAAGTGCTGCAGATATAGGAAAAATGGAACCAAAAAGGGTACAGCGGTATATAAAGAGCCTCACTAGCTCCTTAGGTTAAATAATAAAGGCCAACGCAATAGATATAGGGCCTATAACTAACAATACCCTTATGTTTTTAAAACTCTTGCACCATAGGTACATTCCAAAGACCCCCATTCAATTTAAATTGCGATAACTGCCCACGATAGTAGTCAAGTTCCCTAAATGTAACACCTCTTCACCTAAATTTATTACCGCTTGCTAGCCAAAAACCATCCACCTTGCCTCCCAATTAGGTGACACTGTTTTACAATTGCATTTCCCAAACTAAAACAAACCTGAAGACCCTCACCACCTCCTGTCGCCCTACAAAACACACAAAAGCTCAAAACAATCAATAGAAGAAATAACAAAGTTCCAGGCGAAGAGTATCCAACTTGTCCGTAACTTTGTATAACCCACATGTAACCGTACCTCAATTAAACTTTAACCCAAATGCCCCTCTCTGCCATGCCACGGAAAAAGCCATTCCGCGCGAACGCCAAGACACACTGAACTTTCTCGTTTAACTTTTAATCCTTATTGCAAGCCAAACCATTGTACACATCCATACCACCGCAGCTACCAGCACCACCACCACCACCACCCTCAACAACAACGGGAAAGTTTCATCCGAGGATGATCGCTGCGATGATGGTGTTCTGGCGCTGTAATCTCCTTCCCGTTTCTGCTCATTAATTGCGATAAGAATCCTGCAGCCGCCATCCTTTGGGTAATAAATCCCCGAAATTTGTTTCACTATACCATGGCGCTGGGTCGGATTAAGTATGCGCCACCATCCGGCTGGGTAATTAAAAGTAGATATCCCCGTAGCCATTTGACACTGTGTGCAGACTGTACACAGCGATAAAGAAAAAACAAACACCCGTACGTATTATTACTTACATCATAGACCAAGTACTGAAGGAGCACTCCCAGCGCTGCGATTCCCTTGCCCTGGAACTCAAACTCTGGCAGATGCAGAAAGTCCAATCTTCCATTGCAGGTGGAGTGCCTTTGCTGTAGCTTGTTGTTGTTCTTCTGCTGCAGCAGATGCACATGGTCTTCCACCTTGGCCAGCGCCTCGATTTCCTCTTCCTGCAACTCTTGCTGCACCAGTACCTTGCCCGGTTGTTGCTTTTCCTTTTGTGTTTTCTATGGAAATATTGGGAAGCGGACACGATTATGACACCCGGCACAGATAAACGCCTCACTTACCTTGATAGCTGCTGGCGTGTGTCCTCCCGTTGGCGGACTTCCAATCCGGCCGACAATGCACTTGCCATTGGGCTTGTTGCTAATGTGATGGTTGTTCAATAGTGGCGATGGCGGCGTGTGAGCGTTCGACCTCAGCAGTGGACTGTTGCTGGCGACAATAGCAGCTCCACCTTTGCCACCGACTCCTCCGTTTGCCTTTGATGTGTTATTGCATTGCTGTTG
Organism: Cheilosia pagana; assembly: GCA_936431705.1. Classification (NCBI taxonomy): domain Eukaryota; kingdom Metazoa; phylum Arthropoda; class Insecta; order Diptera; family Syrphidae; genus Cheilosia; species Cheilosia pagana. The sequence goes on along the minus strand of OW386170.1, from coordinate 48,535,732 downwards.
CTGGCTAACCAGCCGGTTATGATCTGAAAGAGAGCAAAAAAAATCCATTAAACTGGTACTCACAAAAACGACTGCAGTCGGTGGTTAATAACCCCAAAGATTAATTGAATTCCCTGACCATATACGACCATACAGATTCATTTCACTTGACGACATATTTGCGCAAAACTACTTCTGCAACATGTTGCAGCTGGTTTTAATTAATTTGGTCACCCCATTTGCGGCGCCCAACGGGTTGTGAGTCTCCTTTTGGCTAAGCCAACTCGATATCATGGCTAATTGAAAGAAAAGTCAAATAAATACTGAAATTTCCACATGTTCCGCTGACCGGTGGTATCGGTATCTATAATCTACCACCCATCTGCAGACGTGCAGTGACAACTTAATTTGGCTATTGTGGAAGGAAACTGTCAACTTCTTCAAGAAATATGCCACTTTGCTGGTGCTAATGGTGTTTACAACACCCTGAAAAGTGAAAAACGTTTTACTTTTATCTGTGTGAACTCTCTCATCATATTTGGCTCGCGCATTTAACCGCAGAAGTCATTGCGCGCGCCCGCTTGTTGCTGGGCTTTCACTTTGACGTCGAATCGTCGGGGAAATTTGCATTTTGAGCCAATTTGTCGTCGCTGCGGCAATGATTATGACAAATTTATTGCCACAAAAAAGACACGAATGGGAGGATCTTCAAGTTCTTGCAAATGAGCTGTTAATTGTCGGACTTAACAGATGAGTTTCACTTTTCTGTTAAGCTGTGAAGAGTGCGCACTTGTGCGGATGAGTTTTAATGGTCTTTTATGAATCGCTTAGGCGATTTGCATTAAATGGGCAACTAATGATCATCCCGATTGGCAGGTGAGTCCCATTGTTTTGGAGTCACAGGGGCATCACTTTCTTTAAGATTGACTTGAGATAAGGTCTGCATTCGAGTTTTTTTGAAAGCGAAATTGAAATTGATAGTGAATAGTGAATGAAATGTGGGAATCTCCTACTTAGAGCATATAATAGACTCCACAATTTCAGGAGGAACAACTACTTCGGTGGATTTGTAAGAGGAAGTTAAAGACACAAACTGATAAATTGATTGTCAATCTTTTGTCAGTTTCCTATTCAGCGGAAGATTTGCATGCGGGATCCATGAGTAATATAAATCATATGGAGTTGGAAATTTGTAATCTCGCTCGAATTCATTCGCCGGAATGTTAAAGGTTCTTGTCCTCACACACCAACAATTCCTACACTAACATTTAATATTTTCTCTACAGACGCAGACGGACATTTCCACACTGAGAGGGCGCTGACGATGGTATTCAGCGCGGCCATATCCCACCACACCTGGAAGTTCGGCGGTCAGAAATGAACTTCCCTAAGGACGACGACTCCTTCACCAGATCAAGTTAGCAACCGAAAGCGGCTACTCAACCTTCCACAATCAACACTCCCTGAAATTTCAAGTTAGTCAGCCATCATGCGTCTATGCACTTGAATAAAACAGGTAGTTTTCAGGGGCGTCGGCGCAGTGGCTTAGTGGTTAGTGTGTTGGACTACTAAGCAAGGGGTCCCCGGTTCGAATCCCGAAATAACCAAATTAAATCTTAAGGTGTTTTTTTTCCACTGCGCCACCTCTCGCGAACTTCTGACAAACATCCGAGAGTAAAACTGTCATGAAAGAGCTTCTCAATTACCCGTTTGGACTCGGCGTAGATCCCTTCCATTCGTCCCAAAAATTGAAAACTAACACCAAACGAATGGTTGTGAGAAGCTCACCTAGGCCTAGGGTCTAGGGTCCCAAAATATTTATTTATTTATTTAATTTCATCTTGGGCGTGGATAAGCACATTTATTTAATTTAGCTTAGATATTAGTTCTAAAATTTTACATCATAAGAACGGAGACATAAATGGAAACAAAACTAATACATATTAGAAAATAAAATAGGTATAAGAAATTGTAGGAAAAATCTCTTTAATTGGACTCCCGTAGGCCAAGGTAAAAAAACTATCTAATTCCTTTCTTATCTACTATCCAGAGTGAGCTCAGTTTGGGAGATGTGGGAAGAATCAAAAAACAACTTTAAACTGAGAAATAACGCGAAGACAAAAGCGGACCACGGAAATCGAATTTTGTTGCATAACAATTACCTGTGAATATTACTTAAAGCTTAATAAAAATCACAACCAAAAAAAAAAACAAAGATAAAACTTAAAACTACTTTTAAAATACGACTTACGTGACCTAGGCTATTGGTGAGTGCCTCAAATCTAAGGGAGAGTTGTTGCCCTAAACTGACAGTTAATTTTATTCGCAAATAATTGGTTTACTTAATCACGGTGGGTCGGTTTCGTCAGTAATGTTAATACTTGTTTGTTCTTACCTAATGTTTAAACATACCCAGGTCCCTATTCTTAAAAATGAGTTTCACCTACTGAACTTTCCAGTAGACACCACGACACGCTTCTGTATATTCTCGATGGAAACTTAGTTACATAAAAACCCGGATAAGTGCCTCACATTAAATGCCCCGTTTTGATAGGCACTTATGCGGGTTAGGCAGTTATAAAAAAATCCGCTTAAGTGAATTTATAAAACAATTAAAAAAGTATTTTTCTTATAACAAAAAAAAACATTTAATTTTATTTAAAAAATATGAAAAAACATTACATTAACTGACTAGTATCGGTAACCTTTAAAAAGAAAACTTTGTTCTTTTATGAAACACAGCTTTCCAGAACGCGTGCAGATGTCACTAGACTTACTGCAATTAGTACGGGCCACTGGCCTCTAGGAACTCACACAGCAAAGCTAGGCATCAACAACAACACCCACTGTCGTAGCTGCGCTGACACTAACCAGAGTGAAACAGTGTTCCATCTTCTCTGTGAATGTCCGGCTCTAGCTAAAACCAGATGCAGTGCCCTGGGTAGTCCTTTCGTTGAAGACCTATCGGCCATCCGAGGCATCCATTTCAACAACATTTTCAAACTTCTCAACTCCTCAGACTGGTTTTGAGCTAAAATAGCACACGTCACTCTTTCTATCTCCAAGTTCTACTAGTTGAGGTTTCAAAACGGCGTTTAAGCGCTACTTGTGTTTTTCCCTCATCAGAATGGAGGGAAAGCAACCACCTAAACCGACCAACACCGAAATCGCCTCGACTTGTAAGACTTTTTAAATTTTAAATTTTTCCATTATTCTCCCATGACAGAAGCAGGATATGTAGCCCCGTCAGTCACATAAAAACTAAGAGAACCTCTACAAAAATGTAGCATACCTTGATATTCTTTTGTTCTTTTAAAAATTAAATTCTGCCAACAATAAATTTTTAAATAAATCACTCTTCCTATATTCACGAGAAATGAATCTATTTTCGTAGGAAACAAATTTGCAAACTTTAGCCAAGAGAATTAACAACCAAGGCCATCAATTAAAAAGAGCTTTTCAATGTCGTCAAACAAAAATGGCTGTGCACAGCCATACGCTCCGCTGTGGTCTCTGGTCTCATAAACAAATTGCATTTCATTTGTGCAATTACATCAAAAACAACACCACGCTTCCTCAATTAATTAACAAAAACCGTTTGCACCTTCAACTGCAAACAGTTTGTGGCAGCGGGTACTAGTTGCAACAGCACTCCTATACTCGAAAGCAGAAAACGAATATTACACAATTGAAAATTCCCAGAAACACTGGTAGCCGAGGAGGATCCTTTGTTGAAATAGAACAATATTGCCCGCCATTGTTTGCAGGGTGAACATTTTGTGAACAAATTAGGATTAAGGTACACCAGCAAGTGCACTGGAAAATTGTTTTCAAAATTCCCCAACTGAAATGGCAGTTACCAGTTCACCAGGGATAGGTCGTTACAGTCATAAACCACTATTGTGTCCTTTTTTTCTGAGAAGGCAACAAACGTCTGGGAAAATCCAAATTCTACTCGTATTTCCTTGAAGCAGTCAGATTCCTTGAGTTAACCCTTTCTGTGCCGAGTCTTAGTTTTCCCAGCACATGACTGTCGTATGATATCATCGTCAAGTGTTGTTCTCATATCACAACCGCCCACTCAGGGGGGAAATATTTTGAATTCCTCGGTCTTCAAGTGAGATGTGCATCTGATTAATTGCACAACAACTCTCCAGTGGAGGAAGACTGCCAGACAATACGCCAGCACCAGCACCACATGGCATGCCTTGCCTGGTGGCAGAGTGGCACGTTCTATGCGGCCCATTGGCATGTTCATTTCTGACTCTGGCTGGCGCTGGCCTCTTCAATTGAGAGCGGTCGCGTCGGCCGCAGTAGCCAAGAGTCGAAATGATGAAGCGACCGAGTCGATTGTCTAATTTTACACGAAATGCAAATTTGCGTGCTAATTGCCTCGATAATTATGTGCGTGTATGCGGGGGCGTGTGTGACTGCGGATTGCATGTGGGTCAGTCGAAGCTATGCGTCAGTCAATTGATTGTTTGAATGATTTTCAATGATATTCGGATCGATTGGCATGGGCGGAGGTGCACATGCACACGAGCCTGTAATTGATAAGTTCACACTCAATCAGAGTGAGATGTTTTGCACTCTCGAGTGTAATTGAGATACTGGGAATGTTTTCACACGGAAATTGTAGTTGGCGAGGAGGAGTGCGCTTCTCAATTGGACATCAATTTGGATTAGATAAGTATTGGCTTTTTATGAGCTGTTTTTAGTGTTTATAGTTGTTTCAGTTTAATGAGGAGGGAAGTGTGCTTTTGAACGCTGGAAGACGAATGTGGATCATGTCAGTGAGAGGGGGCATTTGTATGTGGTATTTAGTATCAGATCACTAGGTAGAAACTATACCCTTTGAGGACTTGACTTCTTTATGAATGCTACCATGTGCATAGCCCTTTGAAACGATTACGACCATATGCAGGTAAATCAATAAAACTGACAACATTATTCGACAGGAATAGGATCTACTGTTTTAGACACGTACCTACTCTAGACCATCGGCTACTAGATACGTCTGTTAGCTTTTAAACTGCGGCGTCTTATAGCAATTTTTACACATACAGCATTAGTCAAAAAACTGCTCCTAGCTACAGAAAGAGCTTGTTGGAAATTGGTTACAATTTTGCCAAACGCCATGATTGCAGTCTCATTTTTGGAGAAGATAAAATTTGTTCGAAACATGTCCACTTAAAAACCTTGGACAATTTTTCGAACAAATTTTATCTTCTCCAAAAATGGGACTCTGAATAATTTTTGTTGCGTCACATCTTATATTTTAATAGGCTATTGCAAGGTATTAATAAACAATTCAACTAAAATGTTCGAAACTCATATAAATATTGTATAGTCTCCAAAAAGTGCAACCTAATCGCATTAACTTTTTCATGCACTTCCGTAGAGAGCTGTCTCTCACCTCAAAATACAACCCTCTGACAAAAAAACATCAACGGAAACCGAAAAAGTTTGCACAGACTCAATCGACTGAAGAACCTAACATCTGGGATAATAACTTGTTCGAGCATTTATAATCCGACGCCTTGAAAAAAAATGTTTAATTCCAACTTTTTAAATAAAGAAAAATCAAAAACCATTCGAGAAACTTTTCGCTTGGTCTCGAATGTTTTGTTTTCGCTCTACGCTGCGCATCTGTTTGGTAAATTATTTTTGAAGCTTTTTTCATGACGCACATTTGTATAGCTAGGTATGTGCGAATTTATTTCTATCCAGCATTACTTTTTTTGTAATGAATAAAAAAGTTATTTTCCTTCAGCTAAATAATTATTAAGTCTTTGATTGGGCAAATTGTTCGACTTTTCGATGTGTGCCGCCCTCCAAAGTTCAGCCTGTCATCAATGTGAATTGTATACACAATAACTTTTCCTTCGCCCGGATGTTTAATTTAGAAACTAATTTTTAGTGGGAGTTTTTATATACCTTATTCCGAAAAAAGAGAGATTTTTTTTTCTATATTTTCCTTTTTATTGTTTATTTTTCTTTTTGCGCCTTCAGTTTCCTTTTGAAATACATCTTCTCACAGGAAAATTAAAATTATGAATGAGTCAGTTCAGGTGGTGAATCAAATTGACGAATAAGGCCGACAACCGAACAATACTGGAAATGAATCTTAAAATACGACTCCATCAACATGTGTTGCGAGTACTCGGACTCGCACTCTAGGTCATCAATCGTCAGAAATTAACTTTGAATATTTTTATAGTATTTCTGTTTTTTTTTATAAGATAAATGGATTTTGTGTAGATGTTCTAAAAATATTCCTATGCAATGTGTCATGCTTGGACTGCTCAAAAGTATTTGTAGAGCGATTTATAACAATCGCTTCTATATTGCGAATGGCGTAATCGATGTTTTTGTCGACTTGCTCAATGTTTTTATGCGGGCAAATACAAATATTGAATTTCAAGTTCAGATATTAAATCGAAACAAAGCGCTTACAAATTAGAAAGATCATTGATCAGTATTTGCAATAAGTCGTCAGTCGGTTGGCGAGAAAGTGGCGGCAAAATAGTTTGGGAAAATAAATTTAGATGCACTCTGGCGCATTTGCATTTGGATGCAATTGAGGACTGTCTGTGGGTTTTGAGAAATTAATTACTTGTGAATTTTTGGTAGTAAAAAAGAAGTAGGTATGGATTTCCCTAACCGTTTTAATCACTTTTATTTTATTTTCCAGACTAATTTTGCACTCAATATCCGTAGGAAGTAGACCTGGAAGTAGACCCGGGCATCAACAAATTACAGTTCTAAATAAGAGCTTTCTATTAGGCAGACAGCTTTTAAAATTGGCGCAGTGAAAAGTCGGTCGTTGCTTTGCAAGTCGAAAGGCATGAGGCATCCTCTCACCTTCGAGAATCATACAACCCCATCTGAGACTACTGATATGTTTTCCAAAATAGTCCCGTCACTAAGTCACTAAGCTCTACCCTTCCCTACAAAAAAAACGATTTTTAGTATAATTTTAAGATCATTATATAAATACGTAAACATCAAAAGTTTCCGTACTCTTTTCAAGTATTTATCATGAAATGATGAGAATGAAACTTATATCATTCGAAAGGTACTGTGCCATAGATGTGCAGAAACAAAAAATCTTAGGTATATGTCGCCATTAAGACTGGTAAAATGAAGTTAAGAATTTCCCACACAAAATGGTTAGCAGTTAATCGAAAGCATTTTGCTGCCATTCAATTTGTCGCTGTCATGTTTCCATCTTAGATTAAAAACCTTTTTGAGAGACTTATTTTTTGAATTAAGATTTAGCATATAAATAAATTTAAATAAATAATAAATAAATTATGTAAAAAACAAGTTGGCTTTCGTTACTTTATCTACAGACAAAATAAGTCGAATTTCGACCATGGGCGGGATTTTGGGAAAAAAAAATATTGCGAAAAAGACGCGGTTTAAGATTTGAGCAAGTTGTTCAAAAATTTTAAATTTAAAAACAATTAAATAGTTCCATTAGTTTTCGTAGACCAAAATTTGTTTTTTCAACCATCCTGATGTACCTCCTAAGCTATATCAAAGACTTGACAAATTCAAAAAAAAAAGCTTTTCAGCCTTTAGGAGATTTTTCCATTTCTTATCGCATATTATTCTAAAGCAAGTAATTCAATATAGGTTCCTTCTCCGAAAAGCTAAAATGCAGATCTAAAAAAAATTCAAAACCGACCGGTCACGCACCTTTGTCTTAAACCACATAATAAACCAACCCACTGCATTTATCTATGCATTTTCCTGTCATTTTTCCATAATGCGTTCCCCATAAGTCAATCTCAGCACCCCATATGCGATAAAATTCCCCAAAAGGCCTCATAAAGCACACGATTTATCTCGCCCCAGTTTGTATTCTTGCATCTTGTCAAATTGACTCAACCAGAAACCTAACCTCTGTGACTTTGTCCATTAGTAAAATTTTAATGCCCACTCACCAGCTTGCACCTGGGCGCCCACTCCTTCAAGCGGGCTAACCACATCTTCCCATTTACAGGTAAAACTGCTGACATAATCACTTCCAATGTTGGCCTATTGCATTCAATTAACCTCCCATAAAGTTTTCCACCATTTGCGGTCACAACTTTCACATAACTGCCATCTCTCTGTGGATGCAGCCTCCTGCCGGTAGCTTAAGGTTTATTGCAAAAGTTTCGATATAATCCAGTGTGGAATGGTCCGACCGACCACTTCATCCTGCCATATGTTCGAGTTCGAGATGAGCGAGTGAAATGTGCGGCGCAATATTGGAATCAATTATTAGGACGTTGGGTCAAGACACGTCTTGCACCCACGCACGCACACACAGCTATGGGAGTAGCAATGGGTATGGGTAGACTGCGTCAACATGAACTTGAACACTTTATTGCGAGGACGTGATGTGCCTTCGAAATTTGTCACATGCGGCTGCAAAATGCACGCAGAGACATTTGGGAGACATATAGGAGAGAGGTTAACACGAAACGACGACACGGCACAGACAGGGGAAATGGCGTTAGGAAATGCGTCTGACAGTTGTTCGAAACTATCTGTGAACATAATTGCATTAATTATTCGGACGCAGTGCCCTTCGGCGAGCTGCGGGTAATTGAATTGTTTACCAATTCGAAAACAGTCTGACTGTACGTTGGGTCAGACGACAATAAAAGTCGCACCGAGACCGCCATATTGGGGGGAATACTGAGTTACAACCGACTGCGACTGGTGGTGGATGTAGTGGAAATGCCGCGACATTCTTTTCTGGTTTTGCTGTGTAGACTTTTGCGTCACTGTTGTAATTGAAGAGAGCCCGAATAGGAAAACGCTGAGCGGATGTCACGTCAGGGACGAGGGTCTTTAATAGGCGATGTGAAATGGTATTAATATTTAAAAACAAATAAATATCTGTTCGTGTAATGTGCGTGTGTGTGGCACCATTTCACATCGGCGGCGGTCTTACTGTGCGTATGGCTATGCAGATTGGATTAGCAGATAAGCCGGTTTCGAACTAGTGGCGACTTCATATGGGGAGAGAATAGTGAAATAGTGGCGCGGGCCCGCCTTAATGAAGTTTGTATGATACACGTTTCTAATTGGGTATAGTCGTTTAATTTGTAGTTTCATCACATTTGGGCCACAATGGGCAGCATCAGAGTTAATGCTTCTTAATTGCATTCGCATAATTAAATGCATGAGGGGGCTGCCCATCAGTTGACGTGATAATGAGCCTAAATGGCCCTTAATGCATGCCTCAGCTACCTTTATGACAAGGTGAGTTTTGAGAAAGTATAATTGATCCCCATCTTAGACCATTTTAGATCTGTGTGTGATTACAGGGATCGATAAGGTAAAAGTTGAGTGAAAGACGGTCGTTGGTCCTCGGTGCATTTATACAGGAGTAACATGGTAGTAAAAATTTCTTTAGACTGACAGTGATCAGTCCAAGTGAAAAAAAAAATATTTAAATATTTTTATTCATTAAAATCAACAACTCTGTGTTTTATCATTTGTGTCAAAATAAGTCCTGCGGGAACACATCTACAAAAAGCAAACTTTCACTTTGTTTATGTATCTTAAAAATCGGTTTAGAAATAACACCGGAATCGGTACGACAAAAGTGGACTATTTTTTGTCAATTTATGGCTATTACAAGAAATAATTTCTTACAGATAAACATTGTACTGCAAAAACAGTATTTATACAGCTTTTTTGTAATTAAAAGATGCGCTTCTTGGATTAGAATTTTCTAAACAGTTCCTTAAATATTTACTTAATAATACATTTTGTAGTACAAACTTTTTAATTATCTGAAAAACAAAAAGGCCAACGAGCTAAATTTTAGTTCCCATACAAAATTCTCTCCAAAATTTAGCTGAGCGAAATTTAAGCAAATCCCTTTAGCTTTTAGTAAGCAGATCGAGCTAAAAATCAAACGTTTGTTTCCGAATGTCCTTCATGTATCTGTCAAAATTTTGCGCACCCATTTAATGGGTCTGAACATTTTTTTTTCAAGCTAAATTTTGAAAGATCGATGTGCTCTGTTGTTCTGCTGTGTAAAGATGAGCCATTTTTATGAATACCTCGACGAGGAGTACCTGGAGCTAGAGTCTTTCATTCAACTGACAGAGAAGTGCTCAGAAAAAGTTGGCGATGCTTATGGAGCAACATCCATCGACATGGAGCTTTGCAGATTTTAAATCAAGGAAGTTATTTTTAAAGAACAGCTGTTTTTTGTGACACTTATCGACAGCGTTTTTTATGTCAAAATTTAGCTAGGATTTTAGCTGATGTTTGAGAGGTGAGAGCAGCTAAAACTAAGTTTAACTTAAGCTAAATATGAGCAATTGCTTTTATTTATAAGAGCAGCGAAGATGATGGAGAGTAGGACAATTTGGTCTGTGAGAGAGAGGAATACAAGATTTAAGATGCTACCACACTACCACTTGAAAAAATGCGCTGATCGTGACTTCATCTGCAAGCAGTACGTATCACCATTCTGATACGGACAATTCAAATGGCTTGTGCTGCGAATTGTCACTAGTTGGCAGGTCACATAAAACGAATTTCTGTTCGTTAGTCTCACTAAAACTCGAGAATGACTCAACCGATTTGAATGATTTTGTTTTGTTTTGTTCGTCTTGCATCATGGATGGTTTAGAAAAAAGAAAAGTCGGAAAATTCTCAACAGGTGGCGTTGTAGGCACACATTTCGTTTTTCATGGGGAAATGCACTTTGAAAAAAAAAATAAACTGGATAAAAATCGAGTAGTGGCACTTTCAATACAAAAAAAAATAATTAAAAAAGGGGCGTGGCATCGCTCATACAAAAAAAACAATCAATCTCGAAAACCACCGAATTGTTGGATTTATCAGGATTGCCTCCGCATAATCTCCAATTGATTATGCTTCGGAATATTAATCAACTCCGTTGGTGTATTGGTACTAGACTTTATCTTAAAAGATTAATGGCTCATGTAATTGAAGCTACTAATTTATTTACACCATACGCATCCCATCCATCTGATATTCCATTTGAATTTAAACGACTTCGGTTTTCTTTTCGCCTTGCGTTTGCGGTTACTATTAAAAAGGCGCAAGGGCAAACGTTAGGAATTTGTGGAGTGAATTTAGAGTATTCAGTTTTCTCACATTGACAGTTAAATGCACATACAAGGTACATACAATAAAAACTATTTAAAATTAAAATTAAATAAAAAATTAAAAGTTCATATATTTATGATTTAAATGAATTTTAATTTGATATTTTTAGGTATATTTCTATTTTGCACTACAAAGTGTGGCGACTCCAATCGATAGGTACTCCATAGAATCAAAATCGTAGACAAAGCATACAAATTACATAAAGTATGCTGTTTCTATGACGAAAATGACGCGCAAAATAAAAATCTAAAGTTGAAAGTTGAAACTGACAAAAATTTTCCCAGAAATATAGAATCTGTCAGTTATCAAACTTTCGAATTTAACTGCGGTGTTGAAAATTAACGTAGTGAATAATAGTAACTTACAACTTAAAGTTCAACTCTCGATTTAAAGTCAACTCCGAAGTTGACCAACTTAAAAATTTAAATCTAAAAGTCCAGATTAAGATCAAGCAATTTACATAAGTTTTAAAGTCGATTTATGTGTTAGTAGCAACATACATTGGGTGAGGTACAGCTTTGTACTGCTTTCTGTCAACTGGTAGTACTGCTGGTTTTTGTCTTCAAACGACAGCCCTGGTCCCCGTCCGGTTCCGGAATAATATTTTCCACTAGGTCTCTACAGATAACCCAATGAGATAGTCACTTTTACTGATAGATATATTATTGAAGAAGAGACCCCCCTCAGTCCACCTCATTTACAACCATCGTTTTTACAACACACCGAAATAACACATGGCAAAACAACATAAAATTCCATCGACACTATCTCGCAACAAAAACAAATCGCTTTGGCTTTGAATATAGGCACGTACAAAATACCCCGTCGCGACACTTATTTTTACATCGCAAAACCACACGAACTTATCCACTTTATCATTTCGCCTGGCGATTTCCTAACTTCGATTGTCAACTGTGATTGATAGTGTAGCGTCGTTAACGTCACACAGTCGCCTCGAACCAAAATCATTTGCCAAAGTTGTTTCTACCTTCAGAAGGGGTATCGCGATAATTAGCGCCCATTTTATTGCAAAACCTATTGACAGATGCATTTAGACCTCATTCACACATACCACTTATCTGCTCCTTGTCAACCCAAGCCGAGAGCGGAGAGCTAACCCGAAACTCCTGCTCCGAGTCACCAGCCACGCAATTGGCATCTTCAAGATCCTCACTCGAGGACCAACTGCGACTGAACCAAAGACCCGACGGCGTCGTCGTATCCAAACCGCCAGTCACTCTCTTCGTTCGCTTCCAAGCGAAAGCGCATTTTCTCTCGTGGTTGCTGGTGAATTGCACTTGAATTTTCCGAAAGTCACCGTAATTAACGCGACACGTTACCTCGAAAGTCTGAAGGTCGTCACCGCTTTCGTCCCGATTCGAGGCAATTTTCGTTCGAAACCGCACTTTACGTACTGGCTGCGGATGCTGGCGATAATGACTGTTATGGTGAATGTTCCGTCGTCCGGTGCGGTAACCACGTCCACGGTGCATTTTGTCGATTCAAGTTGGACATTTTATTTGCGCCACAAAAAGAGTGACATCCGGGCCACTGTTTGTCAACTAAACTGACCGCAGACTTGTTTTTAAATTATTTATGCAAACCACTTATGTAAGCACTCGGTTTTCACTTAGAATGACATCACTTAGAAGATCCCGCACACACAGTGTAGCGCGCGATCAAAATCGATTGTATTTTCCGCGGAAAACCCATCCCCCGACTGAGCGAGCAGACGAAAAAGTTTTTCGCTACCCGCAGGCACAGAGTGTGGTGGTTTTTTTTCGGGTGTTTTAGTATTCCGTTTGTTTGGTATGACTTGGAGAGCGGCCGGAGAGTGCGCTATTCATGTGCGGTGGGCTCTTCTTGCTTTCATATCATATGTGCGGGCGGCGGGCACACACTGCGAATACGTAATTAATTACAGCGCGCAAAAAACTGCTACAATTGGCACACTGAAGGAGTGTACGCAGTCGAGTGCGCGCTTCTGTTTCACGCAGAATTAGTAAAACACTAAAAAAGAAAATGTTGGTTGCGCACGCATAAACAGAGCGAACCGCTGCTGTGCCGAGCGATACGGCGAGAGTGAGAGTATTTGGTTTGACCCTCGCTCGGACCTCGGACACATTTGTTGTTTTCAGTGGAAAGATCTATCGCTTGAGGGGGCGCCTAGCTATTTTGATTGACAGGAAAAGTGGCGGTGTGCTTGCGCGCGGTCTCTTCCTGTCGGACGTATTGGCGCGGGTATGACAATTATCGTATGTGCGGCTTAAGACAAGTTTCATGTTGCACAAACGGGAATTGCATGATTGTTTAGAGGGGATGCCAACTAATTAGGAAGCTTAAACATCCACCGGCTGTTTGGTGACGCTTTAAGCTCTTACAGACCGCCGAATACGAACTACCGGTTAGAGTTTGTGTCTGCGACAATTCAAAATGGGAAGTGACGGATTTCTAACACGGGTCACACTTCTCTGCGAAATGTACACCGAACTGACCGAGCGAAATATTTATTTACGTAAATCTGCAAAGAAATATTTTTTGTCCGGCTTTTCTTCTTTGGCCCTAGGTCCCAAAAACGTTGTATCTAAGTGCAATAGATACGAAATTAAATAAATATTATTGCAAGTATTCACAGAGCACGAAATTGCACTTTGGAAACAATTTCGAAAACACGTACGTCGAGTCAGAAAGCGTGCTCTTAAAAATACTTTTTGACAAGAGTTACGTAACATTTTCAGAGGAATAGAAAAATTGGAAATAGTCGTGCAAATGGTTAAGAATTATTGTGCCATGAACTTGGCAATGCCTGCGTTCGAAGGGAGCAATTGAAATTAATTATTTCACAACTTGCTCTGACGAGAGGGAAACAGCTGAAACAATTGAAACTCAACATAACTCACCATTTTATGCTTTAGTATTTTCCATTCCATTTAGTCGGCGCAGTGGCTTAGTGGTAGTGTGTTGGGCTACTAAGCGAGGCGTCCCAGGTTCGAATCCCGAAAGAAACAAATTACATCTTAAGGTTTTTTTCCACTGCACCACCTCTCGCGAACGTCTGACAAACATCCAAAAGTAAAACTGTCATGAAAGAGCTTCTCAATTAGACGTTTGGACTCGGCGTAAAATTGTAGATCCCTTCCATTCGTCCCAAAAATTGAAAACCCACACAAAACGAAGCTTGGCCTAGGATCCCACAGACCTGTCGCGCCAAAATATACATATTTTATTTTAATTCCAAAATTAAACATTTTTGAATCAACTTCCAAACTAAAACACATGTCTTAGTTTTTTTTTATCTTTAAAACCCGGAAAAGTCGGACGGTTTCAAGCTTAACTTCTTGCAACCATTCATTTGTGTGACTATATTTTTTGGAGCTAATGGACGGGACCTACAATTTCATGCCAAATCTGAAGTGTTTAATTCATGACTTTCTCATAGCAGTTGTAAATAAACTCTTCTCGAAAGATGGCGCTTTAAAAGGACCTTTGGATGTTAATTGTATTTTTCCGGAGTTGAACCTTTGTAGTTTAGCACACTAACCACTGCGCCTATGGTAACAACTAGTAAAGAATAAAAACCAGTTGCTATTAGAGAACATTCGAAATTCGTTTATTTAAAACGAGAAACTACTTAGCAATAAATTGGAAACTGCTATTACAGAATATAATCTCAACATTCCTTTCCATTTCTAACAAAATTCGTCTTCGACGTGTCTTCTTGTATATTAAATTTATGTATGTTACTAAAATATTTATCCAATTGTAGTCTTCCAGTTCTTTGGTGAAATTTCACAAGTGTGCCGCCTGTGTGTTCAGTTTTAATAATATTCTCACAGACTTACATATTTTGCGTAGGGAACTACTGACATCTGGCTATCCACATTTCCAGTAGCGCAACACTCCAATAGTAAATCTATGCAAACATAAATATTTGATATGTTAATCTTCCTTTCTACATATTATCCGGATGGATAAAAAAAATTTAAACACAGCACATTTAAACCTAAAAAAACGCAAACACTTGCACGATTACTTCATGCATTCTTGCTCCTACTTAAGCCATCGAAAAACATTATTCCGCTGTCTTAATGAAATTAGTTCATCTCTAAGCAGCAAAAAAATACAGACCATTAGAAGGAACTTCCATTAACTATTGACCAGGGATGAGAACATTTCTCTCTACCCAATTGTCTGTTCAAGTTCCCACAAAACATGACAGCTGAAGTTGCTTCGAACGAAACTTTTTTCTTCTGTTTTTTTTTCATTATTATCTAAAAATTTGCATATTACTCAAGTGGCTTGTTTGCTGCTGTTATTGATTTAAATTATGAGTAGATGAATAAATTTGTTGTTTTAATTTTGAATTAGACAGACGGTTGGTTAAGCGGTTTTGCGTTCGCATTATGCAACTCTCGGCGGAATATTCAAATCAGATTAACATTCTGGGTCATTTGAATGAAGCACAGAATTGTATTACAAATTAAGATGTAACAGGTCAGACGGTTGACAATTTATTTAGACAGAGAAATGCTTCTTCAGGTGCTGGAAACGCACGCCTGTACAAATTGTAAAATTCTAGTGTTGTCAGTTCAACCAGAGGTGGGGAAAGTTTTTGCGTATGTTTCTCCATACCCAGGGGTGTTCAGAATTTTTTATAGGAAAGGTTTGAATAACATTAAAGGACGACTTTCACTTGCCTTTGTTTTCACTATTCTTGGTAATTTTTACTCGAGAAAAGTTCAGTAGATATAGCATCCATTTATCACCGCATATACTTTTTCTTCAATTAGTACCAACGTCATTACATGTGGCTCTTTAAGTAGGTATGGGTCAAGTCATAAGCTGGAAATGCACGTATATAGAACGCCAGAAAACCACTGAACCTAATTGCACTTAATCGTAGCTCATGCGCTGCTGTTAAACCTGCGCCACCAAGTTCAATGACTGATGGCCAAGATGAATTGGGAATCACATATACGATATACCTGATGGGAGTTGAAAAAAAGCCGGATACGTTAACATCTTCATTCATCAGCGCCAATGAATTGACAATTTGTCGGTAGCAATAAATTATCTTTAAACAGAAAACAAACGAGTAGATAAACATTTTCAAACTGCGCACACCATCATTAATAAAATAATGACCTAGGTTATCTCTTTCGTTGTGGCTTTTTACTTAATTGACTGATTTCTATAGTAGTCATTATTTAACTGCTGGCTTGGCGTCTTTATAGTGAGCATTTAACATGTTGTTGTACATTGCATGTAGGTACTAAATAGCTTTGGGTTTGAATGGTTTATTTTTTAATAGCTATGAATGAAATGAAAAAAATGACTGAATCTATATTTTTTTATAGCTCATTTGAAAAGAAAACTTAGCTTGCCAAAAGCAACCATTCATACTTCTTAATAAACGGTATAACTTAAGTTCCTTTGTCAGTATTATACATGTGCAAGCTTTCACTTGGTTTTATGACACAAAGGAAATAAACGTATTTTGCAATAGCTTTTGTAAGCGAAGATAATGAGCTATGGTTCTAATAACAAATGGTGGTTGGTTCTTCAAATAGTTTTCACTGACTTATGGAACGAATTAGTTGGGAATAGTCGACAGGGGATGTGTTCTGAGCAATAGCAGCATCTGAAGCGAATTAAGGAACACCTTGAAGACACACTCGACGCCGAACAAGCAGGTTTCCGCTCTGGTTCCTCCTGTGTCGACCACATTAACATCGATCGCCACTCCACGTGCTGTTCATCGATTTCGAAAAGGCGTTTGATAGTGTCAATCGGGAATTTATTTTGCGTGCCTTGTGCAGGAGAGGTATCCCAGATAAATTAATAGCAATTATCAAGGCTACGTACGATGGATCCATGTGTCACGTTTTGCACAGAGCAATGCTGTCTGAATAATTCGAAGTCCCAAGCGGGGTTCTGCAAGGCTGCATTCTTTCACCCATATTGCTTATTGATCAGCGATGTGCTAAATGCGGGTTTATCGATGGGAAATGGAGAAATTCGATGGACTCTTACATCTGAACTCAAACACCTTGACTACGCTGACGATGTATGCCTAATATCTCACAGAATAATGGACCTTCACCAAATGACAGCAAATGTAGAGAGGGAAATGGAGGTCGTTGGGCTGAAAATTAATTCGGCAAAAACAAAAATGACCGAACTCATCAACTCATACTCGTCTATGCATTGCTGGACAAACGGTTGAGAGAGTAGAGAGTTTCCAATACCTTGGGAGTATTAACCGATGGCGGAACCGAACAGGAAGTAGCCAACCGAATAGGTAAAGCGAGGTCTGCGTTTGGGATGCTATCCAAAATTTGGCGAAGTAATGCTTAAACACCAAGCTACGACTGTTTCGTTCCAACGTTGAGTCCGTGCTGCTATATGGATGTGGTACTTGGAGAGTGACCACTACTCACAAGAGTAAGGATTTATTAGCCAAGCCGTATCTGAAACGAACAGCTTTATGAGAGAACCGGCCAAGAACCTATTGGCACAACCATACAACGACGAAAGTGGCAGTGGATTCGTCGCACTTTCCGAAAAGGTGACAGGTCCATAGCTAACCACACGATGCAATGGAATCCACTTACTCAGGATGGCAGGATACGCGGCGGTCCTAGAAGAATATGGCGTAGAACAGTCGAGAAGGAGGCACGGCAACTGGGAAAGAGTTGGGGAGAGCTGAGGCACATTGCCAGAAACCGCACACTATGGCGCGTGCGGGATAAAGGACATAAGTAAAGTAAATAAAACTGATTTTTTCCAACTGAAAGGCGTTTGTCCGGAATAGATTTGAAAATTAATGCACCAAACTGACTCGGATTTCACATGTGCATTAAAAAAAACTCGCGCTTAAGAGATGGGATAAGTTAATCTGCTATCCAGAGTTTAGAAGCGGAGATATCAGAGAGTATTTTACGAATACCTCACAGTTCCTTCCATAGTCTTGGGCGATTGGAATAAAAAATTTTTAACTATAAAGTTTGAGAA
Organism: Cheilosia pagana; assembly: GCA_936431705.1. Classification (NCBI taxonomy): domain Eukaryota; kingdom Metazoa; phylum Arthropoda; class Insecta; order Diptera; family Syrphidae; genus Cheilosia; species Cheilosia pagana. The sequence continues at coordinate 48,517,585 of OW386170.1, read as the reverse complement.
ATGGAAAACAAGCGATGGGAAGCGAGCTTGTTTAAAAATAAATTCGACAGAAGTTTCTCAAAACAAAGTGTCAACACTGCCGGCTATTTGTAAAAACTTCCTTCGCTTTTTAACTACAAATTTAATTTCAGCCTGATGACAGTAAGTTGGTTGTCTATCCGCGCCACTCGACAATATTGAATTTATCAACACCTCGCAACAATTTTTTGAATTTTGTACACTGCCCTAGACGTCAGTCCTTTACAAAATGGAAAATTAAACCGCGACGGCCGTTCCATATTTTTGTGACAGCAATGTACCAACTCACTGGCATCCTCACTGCCATTTCAAATTTTAAACATCTCTAACTGGCATTGCATTTTCTTGTCGTTCTTTTGTCCGTTTATTGTGCTTGAAATAATTTTAGCAAACAAACTCCACCAACTTACCCATCAGCGCAAGTGAAAAGGAGAAATCATTTCCCGAGAAAGTGTTTTCCATTTTCATATCGGACGCAAGAACTCAAATTGAACTTTTAAACCGTATATCGCAGATACTATATACTTATTCATTAAACTTAGATACACAACCTCACAAAACTAAAGATATTTCTTCCTCGTAAATCACTCGAATCAATCAATCAATGGGGCACTACGGCTACTGTCATCGCCTCACTTTTCAAGTCCATCATGCGATGACCGCAATTTCAATTTGAAGCCGTTCTTCATCTTTGCTTCTTCTAGAAGAGTCTCATTCATAGAGATCTCATGTCCGTGAGTCTTAAACGAGAGACCATAGCCAACAGTCAATGAAGACCTGTAGTATGTAGCGTACATCAAACCGTATCCCACGAAACGGAACTAATAATTGTTTTACGTAGGTATCTATAGTTTTTTTTTTAATTTTTTTTTTTCTTTCTCTAAAGAGATCTACCGATACCAATACCGATGCCACATCTCTGTAAGAAAAACCCGATGCAGTGTAATCGTTGGGGCGTACAGATACTTCTTGCTGTATGCGCTCGGTCAGTATCAGTACATTGCACTATTTGTATTGGCAGGTGCCCCTCTCTACCTAATAGCGAAGCGAATTGATTCAGTTTTTTCTCTCCATTCTTAAGATGATTATGGCAATTGTATCGAAATAATATGGTATTACCTGCAACAAGTTCTTGGAAGAGAAAACTCTCTTCTAACTGTTTTTTTTTGTGGATGGTGTTTGCAGAAGCCTATTATTATCGGCTCAATTGATCATTAAATTTGACCGAAATTTCTACACTCAGAGACGACTGTAGGTACTTGTTTTTAGAAATGTTCGACGTCAATTAGGGTTTAGGGTTCACTGCGCCGCTGCTTGAAAGTGAAATCCACAGTAAGGTATCTAGAAGTTAATTTATTAGAGAATCTTTATGCGCAAGCGCGCCAAACTTTTAAACTTTCCCATCGCGGCCATGGGGACTAGGTATGTTGGCGCTCATGGTTCACTGATTGGATGGGACACTTTCTTTGGGCTGCGCTCTCTCGACTGGAAACTCGGAAACACTTGTGTGCATAATGGTTGTGTGGGTACTTTGTACGGCGATAGTAGTTAATTTAAATACACAATTTGTTTTAACCATTTGTTTGGCAAATTTATGCGTGGGATAGCCAAACAATGTATATTTTGCATAAGTAGAAGGTACCTATGGCGGTTTCCTCATTTCTCTGCTTGAAAAGGGGTAGAGAAGACTCGCGCGGGTCTTGCTAGTGATTGTTTTTCTGCCAACGAAATTTCTTCAAGTGGATAAGCGAATTACCTTATGAACTTCGGAGTTATTGGTCACAAAGTTGGTAAAGTGGGTTGTGACAGAGTTTAAATGGACTTTTTAATCGCAAGCGGTTATGGATTTATGGTGGCAGTGTCCCAAACCTGCGCAAAGTTAGGCTCTTCTTTCTACTGAAACAATTGCAACCACCTGTAAAAATAAACTTTAAGAAAAATAATTAAAATAGGAACGAGGGGTTATGCAAAGCCAAGTTTTTCGAATCCGGTTTGATTTTTACTTAAATTATAGTCAACTAGGCTCGCCCAGTGGTCGAAAATTGACAGTTCTTACTTTGTATTTGCACAGTGTTGTTGTTGTAACCAAGGTTATTTAAAAACATTATTTTACCTATTTTGCAAATACTTTTTTCAAATTATTATTCTTTTCGACACATCTTAGAGTGGATCGCTTCAATTTGGTAAACAAAAAATTACAATTGGTCCTTATTAAGTAGGGTAAATATGTACCGAAAGAAATTGTGTCGGCGATTAATCGGCCCTAGCGAGGTATCTGTCGGAACGGAAAATTCTCCGCAACGCAAACTCTGTCGGAGGCTCACATCCAAATCGTAAACAAATTCCGCAACCAATTTCCGTCGGAGGATATCGGAACCTAGCTGTCAAAAATTGAAGAAAAAAATGCGCTTCATCGCACTTCAACGTAATTCGCCAATATGCGTTGCAAAATGTCGGAGAAATATTCCGAATAGATGTTCCGAAGAATACCTCGAAGCAAAAAACCTCCGAATCGTATAGAATCGGAGAATTTTCCGTTCCGACGGATACCTCGCTAGGACCGAAGGGCTAATTCCCGATACTTTTAACTAATTCAAAAAATTGAAGAAAAAAATTCTGGAAACTATAAGCGAACGGTAAAACGAACAACAATTATTTTCCCAAACACAAAACCTTTGTTCCTCCTGTGCCATTCTCTGTGAAGCTTGTTTTTAAGCCTAAAACAGGTATACCTGCCACTATAGTGGCAAAACACAATTGTCCAGAAAAATGAGTCTAACTTAAGGCGGAAGTGTACTAAATTTGTCAAGCTGTGCACTGAATTTTAAAAATGTTTGTAACATCTAGGAGGCCATTCGAAAATAATGCATTCCCAACAGTGTAGCTTTAATACAAAAAATGTAGTCCCTCGTCGGTGGAGTTTTTTTTAAGTGGGACTGTGCTTAAAATCTTGTCTCATCTCTCGGGTTAAATAAGACTTCCTTAGCCTTAGAGAAACTGGTCTTGGGCATCCTGTGTGCCTCTCTATGCATTTCCCCATTAAATCTTCTATTGTGACCTACGAAATAATGTCTAAAAATGATTACCAGCAAACAGTGAGGCCCCATGTCCAACGAAATGGGACCCTAGGCCAAATTGGTAAACTGAAAAGGAGCGTACAATACAATAACGCACCCTGCGGACGTGATTGGAAGGTCACCCTTACATTTTCCATTCGCTTTCTAATATCGGCTTTTGAATATTACAACGTGGGTTGAAACAAATTTGCCTTCTAGCAAAAGATAAACCTCTTGCCAGGCAGTAAGGAAGCCAGGTACACTAATAACGACTTTATATGTGGGTCACAATAAATTATTACCACAAACCTTGTATATTTCTGTTGTTAAACGTTTTTCGCCCTAAAGCGGATTGTCAATTACTTGGCGGGTTGACCTAAATCGCTCGCATTACAGACAAGATCTCATTGTTGGGCTAAAAACCGAAGAAAAAAGCTGTTACTCAAACATAACATCCAATTTCGGTACATACTTCCGTCAACAAAGCCCATTAGACAAGCTGATTTGCCTTTTCTATACTCAAGTAATGTCCTCCAAAGCGACGTTCACATTTAATTGCCATAAGCCCTCACGCACAAAGCTGAATTGCATTTATCGCAAAAATGCTCTGAATTGTATAATTAGCCATATTCGGACCGTTTTTTTGCATCCAAAAGAAAATGGGAAACATAATAAGCCCACATAATTGCGTATGCCGACTTTCTCTTCCCCAGCCCGACATCGACATGAATGTAAATATTATACAAATTGCATATGCATATTGTTTGCAACAATTAAATGCTAATTTATTATTCCCGCATTATTTTGATTTTTCTTAAATAAAACATGGATGGCTGTTGGTATAGTTTAACTTTAAGGAAGTAAAAGTTTAGGAGCCACTGGCTGGGTATAACAGTTTGTTGGACTCTTCTCGATTCACGTGCGAAGATGCACATAGGCAACCATGAGTCATCGTTAGCAACAGCATCCAAAACAAACCCACATAGTGACAGCATCCCCAGTGAGTCATCTCCCAAAGCGAAAACGGATAAACGCCATCCCCCTTCTCGAACCCCATTTCCACGTCATTACATGTCCTGAATACTGAATGTTATAACGTGCCAAACTGCGCATGTGCGCTATTATTGAAGTTTCGTTTTAAAGATGCTCTTGCCAGCGCATAATTTTGGGCAAATTTCATGGCGAAACTAAACCAGCAGATACTTTGTGCTTAGATAACTCTAAACCGAAAATGAAAAATGAAACTGTTGCTTCTTCTTCTTCTGGGTAGCATGGTAATTTTGTTTTGTTTTGTTTTTTTCCCAGGAAATGGCGAAGGCAACCTGAAGTTAACTGTTTCTTTGCATGGTGGTGTGATGTCTAATGTGATGTAACCCACACAAGCTAATTGTATCTCGCGAAATAAATTACTGTGAGATTTTCGCTAGGGTTTCTGTTTATGGCCGAAAAAGCATTTGAGTCACGCAGGCATATTCATATTACCGTTGGCTGGATAAAAGATTCAAACGTGAGATTTCGACAATAGCATGGATTTTTTGATAATTTTTGTTTTCTTCATTCCGAGATGAATGGATGGAGGGGCCGAAGGGGGGTGGGGGGTCTATAAACGCCATCATACACTTGGCTACTTAATTTACTGTAATGGTATATTCCATGAGAATATCTTAGATTGATCTTTTCGAATGTGATCCGGACGCAATCAATCATATTCCTATTGTATGGGGAGATTTGCGATTTTTTTTTCTGTTGGCATTTTGTGAATTTTAAAAGGCTTTTCGTTGTGTGAAAGGGATTATGCAAACTCGAGAGGTCGTCGGGGCTTATTAGGATGAACTTTTAAGTGGATTTGGGTCAAATGTGTCATCGGTGAATCGATTAGCATACAAATGTGGACCATCTGTGCTGATGGGGTTTAAGGAAACAAAGAGAGACGGGGCCTGCTATTTCTGAGAAAGGTTTTAGTCTTTAAAGTTAAAGTGGAGACTGTTGTGGTAAAGAAATGATTTTAAATAGAAGCGGATTAGGGCTAGGTTAGGTTAGGTTGATGGGGGTTGTGAGATCGTCACAATAGACCAGGCATCATATCGGGCCCATCGCCATCCCCTGGGAACCATTACGGCTAAAAGACCAAAACCAAATCACCCAAGCATTCTATTTCCCTGCAGAATTTGAGTATGGCCTCAATGCTACTTGAGGAACCAACCTTTTCCAAGTTATTAAAGAAGTACATGCCGAGATGATTTCTTCTACTCCGAGCAATTGCTTGACATTCACAAAGAAGGTGTGAGATGTCTTCCGTGTCCTGTAGGTCATCACAGTGCCTGCACGTATCCGTATTAGCTACGCCTAGACTCATGGCATGCTTGCTGATAAGGCAGTGCCCAGAGAGTATTCATATCGTTGTTCTCAACTTAGTTTTACTGAAATTAATTAATTTTTCAGACTTCCTCCGAATGAAAGACGAATAACATTTTGAACAAGCACACAAGTCGCTTGCATATTCAATAACATTTGACAAAGTATCATAAGAACTTATTTGAAATACTGGTTTTCCTGTTCTTTTTGATAACTTTTAAAATTGGCCGCCTTACTAAAGGTTTTTTTGCGTGCTGAAGTCGAATATTTCTGAACAATTCACGCCTTGAAAGCCTATATTAAACAAAAAGGAATTCTATAGCATTTATCGCATTAGGAAATGCTGGGATTGTTTAAGCAAGTAAAAGTCAAAAGTGATTTGGATCGTTGGTATTGAAATGACACGAATTGACATAAATTACGAAACAGAATTTGTCAATTACCCCTCTAATGAAGAATCTCCTAATTTTCCAAAGTTTCTGTGATACACTGAATGCCACCCAACAGTGTTACATAATGAATGCGATTTTATAATTCAAGAATAATCATTAATAGTTACGTCTATAAAGAATACAGAACACACTACTATCATAAAAGCCCATTTCCAAATTCCCATAGATTAGATGGCATGTGTGAAACTTGACCGCACATTGCGCTTGTATGATGTCAGATCATGGATGAGGGTATTCTATTTTGTCTAAGCGGGGCATATTTTGAATTTACATAGATAAATACGCATTTGAAAATGCAGATACGGGCTCGTCTTGTACAATGACACCACTGAAATATGATACGCATTGAAACAGAATTTGTATTTTCGGTTTTACAAGTACTAGTACCGCCCGTGGTCGAAATTCGACCAATATTGTCTGTATAGATAAAGTAACGACAGACAACTTGTTTTTTACATAATTTATTTATTATTTATTTTAATTTATTTATATGCTAAATATTAATTCATATACCTTCGTTTCCATAGAAGAAATTCTTAACTTCATTTTACCAGTCTTAATGGCAACATATACCTACGTTTTTTTGTTTCTGAACATCTATGGCACAGTACCTTTAATATAATGATGATAGCACTTGAACCCTACTAAACACTACTAAATGGAAGTCAGACCAAAAAATCTAACCTGCAAATTTATCAGTGCAATTCAAACCATCGAATGCATTTTAAAGAAAAAATAAGGACACCCATCAGAACAAAAGCCAAACCTATAAAGATTGAATGTGCAGAACGATCTTCCGTCCCAAGACGTTTTATGCTTCAAAAGGCGAAATCCTATAAGAACTATGTTATACGAGTACATATTTGCTTTTCAGAAGTGAAGCCGCTAGTTTAAATCAGCAGAGTTTAAGTTATAGTGACAGGGACAAATAAAGGCGCTCTTAAGCAGAGTGTTAACCAAACACTTTGGTATTGCTGTGTATATAGAATTAATGACACTACCTACCTCAATGTTAAAAGACAAGATTTACAACTCTATGCGGGTAAGTTTTCTTCACTTTCAATACTGAGATCTGCGGTATATTTAGAGACTTTTCAAATTTGCTTATAAAAAAAAAAACAGACCGTCAAGCCCCAAACTAATTTATCCGCTACTGGTCCCGGAATACCTAAAATTTCATGTGCTTTAGCAGGTTTAACTATATAACACCTTACTGGGCAGAAAGTCACTTAGGATTGATGAAGCTTAAAAGCAAGTCTGCAATTTTTACCAAAAAAGGAAGTTAAATGTTTTGGGTTTTGGAAACAGTTCCAACAAACAAAGGTCGTTTTTACTACACTGAGCGGTCAGATCTAAGTGCTTTTCAAAATTGAATACTTTCCAATTAATCAGTATTTTTAATTGCCTTTTTTATTTGTATTTAAGGACACCCTGATGATAGATAAAAGAGGATAGATATTTTTAGGAAATAGCCCACGAAGGCTAAAAACCCTTAGTAAACACTGCAAAGATCTGCACGGGACAATTTTATTAGAGTCGCAGTCCATGCTGAGAATTTGGAAGGACACCCTCTGCAAAGAATAAAATACATTTGGCGCAATAGGTCCGTAAAGGTCGCCAGGCTAAGCTTCTCACAAAAATTTGTTTTGTCTTAGTTTTTTGTATGTTTGAGACGAATGGAAGGGATACCGAGTCCAAGCATCTAAGCTCTTTCATGGCAGTTGAATGTCGGATGTTTTTCAAACGCTCTTGAGAGGTATGGCGCTGTGTAAACGATTTATTGTGACCGCTAAAGACTTACATTTATTTTTACAGAACCTTGAACTGACTGAACTAACAACACTTTACGCAGCAGTTGGTCAACTAACTTCCTTATTAGATATCTGCTCCTAGGTTCCTCGACTTGTACACACGCTTAATCCCAAAAATATCCTCAAAAAGGTCCATTATCAAGCTTCTTGTAATCACGTCTTATAGATTTATAAACTTAAGAGTAATAAAAAGGCTTAAAAGTCTGTATTTACTATTTTTAAAAACTCCAGCTCAAGAGTCAATGCATAAGAAAATATATATCAACCTCATCATAGAGCTAACTCAAGTGCGAACGGTTGAATGGACCCCAAATATCCAGAGAAGAAAATCTAAAACTTCCAGCAAGTGGCACGAAGATCTGATTTGAAGAATTCATACTTCACAATATTGAGTCTAATCTTGGATAACAATCAACGATGTATGCGAATGTGGATATCTTTTACCACGAAGCTTCGGAAACAACCATAAACTGTTCTCAAGAGAAACGCAACTCAGTACCAATACAAACAGTGGGAAAACCTTGTCTTAAATCACAAACTAGTATCAGTTCTAAATGATCTTACTACAATTTCCGGGGTAATCTCAGTTAAAATCATTGATGCGTAGTCCCATGCGGATACGCGAAGCTGCTACCTCACAAACCCGGAAACAATCACGAATTGTTCTCAGAATAGGCGCCCCCAAGGTACTTAACTGCAATGGGAACCCAATTCCCTTCTCAAGATTAGCATAGCACAAAACACCATAGGGCTTCGCCATAGCTTTACCTCACAAAACTACAGAAAACTTTTATCAACTAGGTAGGTACATAGAACTCAATCCAATGAACATTTGTAAGACTTCTCGACGAAGAAGTTGCGAGCGACTTTCGCACATAAAACTTTATGCATAGCTATACCTTTTGCAGAACCAACTAGAATGCCTAATAAACCGTGGCAAAAAGCAATCCACATAATGAGGCCAGGTCTACGAATCCGAAATTACAGTAGTTGTCGCAGCTTTTATTGTTCCCTTCTCTTACGCGAGTAATCATAGTCGCTCCCTATATAGGTCACAGCATCACAACCGAAAAAAAAACTCCGCAATTTCATGAGCCATCATCTCGACAAAAGAATGAAAAAAAAATCCCAACATCTGCGGCAACTTGGTGACATCTTTTCTTGCAAAATCACACAAGATCGCCATTAATCTTTGATGACAGGAAAGTTGAGATACGTGGAGGATGATTAATCGCAGAAACGAAACGCAAAAATTAGACCAAGAAAAATTGTTAAAAATCGTTCACCGTTCACCACATGTGCGCCACACCAACACAGAAACGTCTCAAGGACGCAGTCTATACACAGTAGGATAATATTCGATTTTTCACAAACAATCACTGCAATGGGGGACGGGGCGACTTACCTTTGGATTTTTTGGGCATCCGAAAGGAGTTCCATAGGAAGGACTTTTTGCCTCGCAACGCTGGAGCCCGATACAGATCCAATTCGCTGTAACAAGTCGGAGCGGTGCTGTACGCCAAAATGTTGTTGCTGCTGCCACTGGTGGCGTTTTTCAGATTCACATTGTAATTGATTTTGCGAGTTGTTTTGAATTTTTCACTCGAGTTATTCATTTGTGGCGTTGCGTTTGATATGATTAAAGAATTACCACCACCACTGACCGGCTGGAAGGACGATTTTTTGTTTTGCTGATGATGCTGTTGATGTTGATTACTGTAGAACAACGCTACGAAGTCGTTTAGTCCCATGTTTTCGGATCTATTAATAGAATCTGCTGTACAACGCATTCGCAATTGTTTTTTTTTTCGTTATATTTTTCTCCCCCACACACACACGCGCGCCCGATTGAAGTATCTACACTCTGGGTATCCTTGTGGAATTCGTTACTCGCGCATATCGCACACAGAGCTTGCCAAATGTTCAAGTTCGAAACTGTTATACACAGAGCACACAGTTGCAAGGAGAGTCATTGATAAAGATACGAATACGAGACGAAATCCGACCGGAGAGTGTGTAAGCCGACGTAAAGTGTAACCGCCGCCGACAGACTGAATCGATGAAGTCGACGTTGTTCGGATTATGTGCGGTGTTTGCTTGGAGTGTGCACTGTGGAGTGTTGGATAGTTTTTCCCCCCGTTATGCCAGCGTGTATAGACCGACAGACAGACAGACAGACAGGTAGTGGCAGCAATGCCATCTAAGATACCTTTGCAGGTGAATCTGCTGGTGTGTGTATTGGTGTCTTTTCTTTTTCTTTTGGATTTCTACTGTTTTTCTCTATTTTCGTAAAAAAAATATGGCTCGCAGAGTAAGAAAAGCTGTTAGCCATATGTTGGAGTAGTTACCTGAATAGAGGCAGTGAAGATATGGACATTTAGGTTCTTCACCTTTGGGTGCTTATGGGTTATGGATGGTGCGGAGGCTGTCAGTGCGTGGTAAAGGGCTTCGGTTGAAGTAAAAGTTTAAAGCGCTCCGAGACGTAGGTAACATGTCAAAGAGTCTAAAGGTAGGCACTTGGAATTGGCACAAGTGGCTGACGCTCAAGTGTCTCGTGCTGGCATGGGATAATGGGAGAAGAACAAGAACAAAAGAAGTGTGATCAAGTGGATTGGATTGGAAATTCCCGATATGGGATTCTTTACTATTGGAATGCTGTTCTAAATTTCACTTGATTGCCATAGTCCGCAGAGGCACATGTCTTACCTCAAGGCGGTGTGTCATCTTACTTCCATTTTCCATTTTGCAAAATGCAGTTTGCAAGGAGCTGCACATATTTTTTATTGTTCCTTGAAATATGATGTGAAGCTAGATGATGCAAAAGGGTGAGGTTTTTACTGTTTAATCTCGGACCACGAAAGTTGAATTTAAATATACCTACCTACCTGAAGAGCGTTAAAATTTGAAGAATATATGTCGTAAGATAGTGGCTGGGTGGGCGTTGGTGACATTCGTATAAGGAGTACAACAGCTGCGGTTGGTATTTCAATGGAGGGTAGGGTGGGTGATCATTGAGAGGAAGTATCTATGCATAGGAATGTACCATAGGGTATGGGTGGATGATGGTGTTTAAGATAATATATACGTTTACCCGAGGGATAGATGATATTTACTCTCATATACGAGTTGAAATGGAATACTGCGTGAGTGATGTACGATTACGTTTCAAAAAGGATGAAACTTTGATGGTATTTCAGAGAATTTGACATGTTGGGTTGGGGGGTTCTAAATTGCTTGATGTCTTAAAGGAGTTTGTTTGAATTTTACTTCACTTTCAATGCTTTAAATTATTTACAGAGCCATTCGAACGTTTTCGCTTGCACGAACATTGTACTCTATGCAGCATTGAAAACGAAAGGAATTTTTATTTGCACAAAAGCATTGAAGCAAGAGATATTTCATTCACGTTTTCGTTTTTTTTTGCCCGTGTAACTCCAAAAACGAAAGATATATTCGTTTCGTGCGACAGATTTTTGTACTGTTGCTCGTAGGTACACTTTTTAAAAAGACTCCACAACCAAAATAAAATAATACACCCTAAGTAAGAGAAAAAAATCGATATTGCTACAGATATACAATAAAATATACTACACGAGTTCTTAAACGTTTGCGAATAGAAAGACGAAAACGAGGTTAAAGGAAAAACGTTTTCGCTTTCTCATGATTTCTTTCATTTTTTGAAATGCGTTTCGTTTTTCATTGAGTCGTACGCAAGTTTTTAGATATAACTACTTACAATGTACGTGAAAGTTTTGTGCTACTCAGTCTTAACTATTTATGACACTACGGTTCGGTCTGATGGGCACTCCAGGAAGTCCTTATGGATTAGAATCTCTTCCATAGAAAAGTAAAATAAAAAAGCGCAATACGTGAAATTAATATTATTATTGAACCTTTAAAAGGAGGAATGGTGGTAATTCAGTGACAGCAATAGTGCAAGCGCTAGGTGGTCATTTCTATTATCGAAACATTTTTTTTCACTTGTCTACTCTACAAATTTGTTGATTAATTTGTGATTGGTGCCTTACAACTTTTGTGAACAATATAGAGAAATTCAACTACATATAATGATAAAGTCCCACGAATATACTACAAGGAATAGTATGTACTACTTTTGACAGTTGGCACAAGTTACTATACATGGAACCATTATATTAATACGTAAACATCAAAAGTTTCCATACACTTTTTAAGTATTTATCATGATATGAGGAGAATGAAACTTATATCATTCGAATGGTACTGTGCCATAGATGTGCAGAAACAAAAAATCGTAGGTATATGTTGCCATTAAGACTGGTAACATGAAGCTAAGAATTTCCCATACAAAATGCTTAGCAGTTAATCGAAAGCATTTTGTTGCCATTCAATTTGTCGCCGTCATGTTTCCATAGTAACAAATTTATTCATCTTAGATTAGAACCTGTTGGAAAGGCATATGAATTAAGATTTAGCATATAAATAAATTAGAATAAATAATAAATAAATTATGTAAAAAACAAGTTGGCTTTCGTTACTTTATCTACAGACAAAATTGGTCGAATTGCGACCACGGGCGGTACTAGTTTAACAGAAACAATTTGGTAAAATCATTTAGTTGATTTCGGGACTTTTTCAAAATTTGCATTGAAAGCAGGTATGAAAATCGCACCTAAGGCACCTAAATATTCCAAATTATACACAACGAGCTGTGTTTTATTTTTTTACACCAACAGATAAGTTTATTCACTTTTAGACGTAACTAATCGGTGATTTTAAAACCAATTTCTCTCATTTCTAAACCTCAGTTAATGACTATGAATCCAATTTGTTTGTAACTGACTACCCCACTTAAGTTTCATTTTCACCACAATTCTTTTTTTCTTGTCGTAAGCAAAATTTGTATTTGCTTTTTACATCTCCAATCATAATAGGTCTGCCAAAAAGACGGATGAGATTTCGCAACACCATACCTCAAGTGAAGAGAAATTTGCAAACAATTAAATCCATCAACCAAAGCGGTAACGCCGTTCATCGATATAATACCATTCGTATCCCAAAGCCCATACGATTACCATGCGCACATCATTCAAAGCACAATTAATCAAGTCTATTATAAATATTTATGAATAAAATATGGCTATCCGTCATTATTGGCATTTACAATATATTCTACGTCACAGTTTCAAGTTTCATCCTCAACCGCTTGCATTGTAAAAATGAAAACGTAGTAAAAATGAAACGCTGAGAAGAGTGGGTGGTAAATATTTACGTTTTCTCCAAGTAGTTTTTTTTTTCTCTACTTTTTTGCATAAGTAAAATAATGAACTTTTGCTTCAAGGTAGCCCCATTACAAAAAAAAAATAATAGAAACATAATTTTACGGTCGAATGAGCTGGGGTAATGTAGATATGATGTTTGCAGAAAATAGTTTCCGCTCGTGAGCTTTCAAGAAGGAAATGACCAAATGTAATCGTACTCGTCTTCTACTATACACTTAAATGCAAAAGAAGACGATAACCAAATCAAGGTGGACGAGATACGAGTATTGTGTTTTAGAAAATTGTTGTCATATTGTACTTGAAGATTAATGAGACCGAAATGGTTTGGATTTAAATGGTTGTTTTTTTTTTTCTTGGAGTGTCCCAAGTGATAAAATGTTGAATGGATTTTTGTATACACTTTTATGGTTCCTCAAACGACTTCGGTTAGATGTCATTTCGCGTAGCAAATGAATGGTTTGTTCAATCTGCAGTATAAAGTGCAGAGGCTTGGTTTATTTAATGACGTTCATTCTATTTTGATTTGCAATACCAAAACGGTTTAAGTATGTTTCCAATAAAATTAGCAATGACATTCAAGAGCAACAATCTGTTAGGTATGTGGGGAATGTGAATATTGGCAGACAAATTTAGTCCTTTTTTGGATGACCGTATAAAAGACTGTGGTAAATTAACAAACAAATAATGGAAACTCTGGAGATAGGCGCAAGCATGTGACAGAGATCTTAATAAGTGCATTTTTCACTATATGATTTTTCAAATAAGATTTTATGATTGCTTACTTTTAGGGGTAATTTAATTTTATACCTTTATGGGTTAATGAGACTCTCCAACAGGTTCTAATCTAAGATAATTAAATTCGTTACTATGGCAACATGACGGCGACAAATTAAATGGCAACAAAATGCTTTCGATTAACTGCTAAGCATTTTGTATGGGAAATTCTTAACTTCATTTTACCAGTCTTAATGGCGACATATACCTACGATTTTTTGTTTGTGCACATCTATGGCACAGTACCTTTCGAATGATATAAGTTTCAATCTCCTCATTTCATGATAAATACTTAAAAAGTGCACGGAAACTTTTGATGTTTACGTATTAATACAATGATTAGTGCCGGCAGTGTTTACAGATTGGTTCAAATAATATACGTTCACTGTCTAGAGGAATGCAGCTGTGTTTCAAGCAATCCTAAAATCTGCACTTAAGTTGCCCAATCAGCTTACCACTTTGAGAACTTCAGAACTCCTTCAATTTGGAAAGACCAATTACTTTGAAAATGGTGTTCATTTCAAGTCACACAGGCATCCAGTGGCAGAAATTTAAAAGGTTCAAAGGCTGCTTTCGGTTAGGTGTTTCATTGACGAATGAGTTTCTCATAAAGATAACGATGGCTTCACTCTGTCAGATGTAGACAAGCAAAGTATATAAAGCCCGTAATAATCCCCTCAGTGGGAACAACTAAAGACCACTTCACTTTCGCTAAACACTATAACGTGCTAAAAATAAGCGAGTCTAAATAGAGTCTGTAATTCCTAGTACTAAGAAATCGACGTTTCGGTTGATTTATTCGTCTGTAGTTCCGACTTCTGCTTTTTCAGTTGGTAGATTTTTGGTACTGTCGTAGTGAACTCTAATTTCATGGCTCCTCATCACTGAAGTCAATTTTACAGCTTCTATCTGTACAATAAAAAACTAAAGAGACCAAAATGTATTTTTTCAGCACAATGTCAGTAGTTGTGGCTGATGGTGTCCTTCAGAAACCTCCAACAGAAACAAAACAAAATTTACAACTGACAAACTCCACACAAAAACTGAAAGGTTGCTTCGATTTCTAATAAAAAAAAACCGAATTAAACGCCAACATAAAATTAGCACGGAATTATAAATATTTACAGCTCCATTCACTCAGTCCGGCCATCCTTTCAATAAAGAATTTTGCAATTTATGACAGACAATCTTTACAAATTTGCATAACTAATGCAATTTCATTTTATTTCACATTGTGCAACACCATTATACGCTGATGACAACAATTGGCGGTCTAGTGACCCTAGACTCATTTCCACATATACCTACAATCTGCACACAAATAAAAACTATCTTACATCACCAACCGACCGGTCCAACTTAATTTTTAAAATCTCATTAATGTATACCACATAAAAGAAATAAAAACGCGTCATCAATGCCCAGTGAAGGGGTTTTACGGTTTCAAGTCCGATCGCGCATCTGATATCACAATTTCTTTCGCCTTGCCGATCATTGTGATCGCGACTCATAAGTTAATTGCTGTGGTGGATCCGGGCACTCTTGATTGTAATTAAGCAAATTTATTTCTCTTCTTGGTATAATTCACAGTTATTAGTACCAGAAGTCGTAAGGCCCATAAAAAAAAGCTGTAGCCACAAAAGAAACCAAAACACACTTTTGCAACACTTTCTTCAACAACATAGGCATACCGCAACGGCATACCGCATACCTATAGCGATATGAGAAAAAAGTAAAAGTATCTATACTAACTTTTTGTCGAGTGGCGGAAACACTACTCTTGAGTCTTCATGTCATCCATGACAAATGGCGGAACGCATTATGTTGGTAGTCCAATTCAAACTAATTTCGCTGTCAGCGCGCCGCCGCATTGATGAAGACGTTTATTGGCAGTGTACACGAGCCAGACTAGTTTTTGTTGTGAATTTAGTTAATTGTTTTAGTTTAGAGGGCGGACGGAGTTTCCCCCCATTTTCCACTGAACTAAATGAGAGAAAAGTGAAAATTTCAATTAAACCACGGTATAATAAGCCACGCATTGATTATTTTTCTTGGCGTTCGAAAAAAATAGGCTGCATCTGGTGCGAGGCTTTATGGAGCGGTACAAATTGCATGGGTGTATGATACATTGATTGGCGATGTCGCATGGCTCATCATAAATTAATTGATCCGAAGAGAGACAAGAGACTTCGACTTAGCGTCAGTTGCATTAAAATAGGTTAACGACAATGAGGAACTGACAGTGATTGCTTTTGGATATCTGTGAGTGGCGTGCATTTGTTTTCTTTTGTTTGAAAGTGGTCGTCCTCTCACTGACTGACTGACTATAAAGGCAGAGCAGGATGGGTAGACGAAAGTCCTACTGGAAAGACATTTTGCGGCAATCTTAAAACTCCCACAAATAAAATCCATATCTGTCTGATGTATGTGTGCTCGAAATCTGTCTTCAAATTCTGGGAAAATCATATATGACGCTCTTAACTCAGAGCTTTGTGAATGTGACTCCATCTAAGTCAATGGTAATGACAACTGGTCTACCTTCGTCGCCTCATAACCACCTATAAATCACTTGACCACAGGCATCTGGCTTTCGAACTGCGTCCCTGCCCAGCACATCAATCAAATTATCCAATTAGTTTATTTTATCCCCATACTCAACATCGGCATAATACCCCAAAGCGTCATTACCCAGTTTCCGCCCAAAATAATCATTGCTCGCAGCACTTGGAGGGTGAAAAATAAATGCAAATAAATCCGATTGTAATTTAATTCGAAATTAAATTAGTCTGATCGAATCTTCGGTAACTAAACCGCATCATAAAACGGATTTTCATCGCTTCTGCTGTGCTGACAGACGCCTGGGAATGCACATCAACTTTAATTGTAGGTAAGTAAAATGCCTCATTGAAGCTGCGTCAGTTTTCAGTTAGTGTTAGATGGATGTAAAAAAAATAGGAAACGATCGGAGATAAGTCATAAGCTGGATGGGTTGAAGTACATTTTTTATAGACTGAGTGAGTTTTGATTTATTTCAACGCTTGACAAGAAATATGGACCAACACTGCATCAACTGTATTTTTATTTTCAGTGCGAACTATGTTCTCGAATTATTCTCCATGGACATCGAGTTCGAAGTGTCACAGTTGAGGGTTATATTTCTGTTGAAGTGGTCTGTATGATTGAGAGCACATTTTGGACACGCTATAAGCGTGATTGTCAAATAGGAGTTTATATGCTAATTCAGGCATGTGTTCCACGACTGGCTGTGACTGTGACATGAGATTTTCAAGTGTGGTCTTTCAGTCAATGATAACAGCAATTGTTGGATCGTTTTAAAGAGTACAGGCATTTTATTTTAAGTTAATAAGCCTGTTGTGTTTATGTTATTAACAAGTCAGTGGACGGATATTGTAGGGCGAAAACGTTCTATCGTTTTCGCTAGTACTAACGTTTTTCTTCAAGTAAGCTCAAAAAAGAGAGAAGTAACCTCGTTTGGGGTGGAAAAAGTTGCGATAGGAATATTGTAAGGCGAAAACGTTTTATCGTTTTCGCGAGTACTAACGTTTTTCTTCAAGTAACCACAAAAACGAAGGTTTTACGAACATTTTGGTTTTTGTTTTTGCTTTTTTTTTTTATTTCGTGTTACTCCAAAAACGAAAGACGTGTTATTTTTGTGTGAAAGAGAACAGTGACATATTTTTAACTGACGAATTTAGATCCCACTAGCGACCTTTACACCCAAGAACACAAGAAGGAAGGTAGGTAGATCTAGATATATGACTACTATGTTGTCCTGAAAATTATCCCAAGACTTACAATTTAGGTTAATCGAATACTAATAAGAAAACGTTTCGTTTTTTTGATAGCGAAACTGCGTTTCGTTTTTTTTTTTATAGAATCTCATCACAGGTTAGGTGATGGCAGTTTAGGACAACACACTTAGACCTTATTTGTAGGAGTATTACAATACCACCTGAGTTCGGCCGAACGTTCCTAGTTGAAGCTGTGATGATTCTTGCAAAACTTTCTTTAAGAAGCTGTGAGGTAGAAAAGATAAGTGCTTCGTTCAGAGGCCTAAAGGTAGTCCATATAAAATATAGAAGTACTAGTGTGAGGTTCAAGGTGACGGATTATTAGGAGTGGACACAGAAAGACGGATGCCGTGTGACCAACCATTCCATGAAAATCACCTTAAACAGGATTGGTTTGAAATTGTTTAAGAAAAATTGTCAAAAATAGTACGCTTGTGATGAGTTCTGCCCAAAAACCGTGTCTTCAATAAACTCCACTTTCTAAGCAGCGTTTTAAACTATTAAAAATGATCCAAGTAAAAAAGCATTTATAGTCTCACTTCAAAAAAAACCTCTGCCACCCACCTCGCCACTATTTCCACCGACACTTGTAACTTCTTTCTGAGCCTCTCATTTACTTGTTTCGTTTGATAACAACTCATTCGTAACAATTGCATAACAACCTACCGCCACCGTCACATCGCTTCCACACTTCCATTCCATAGAAGGAATACAAAAAACAAACTGCTCTCCTCATATCCGGTAAATTAAACTGTAAAAGAAAACCATAAACTCACCGACAAAAACAAACTATAACCTCACGCTTGTTGTTCCTTCGAAAGTTTGTTGACGTGAGTTCACAGAATAAAAAAAAAACTACGTACCTACCCATGTGCATTTGGGGATTGAACGCACTTATGCGTTCCCTTCAGAAAGGAGGCGTCTAACTGCATAACAAGTGCGCACATCCACAGCCCACATGAAACAAACGCTTGGTTGTAAATTTGATTCGGAATTTAATTTAAATGTGAAGCGCGAGTGCCATTGAATCAGGTGCGCTTCAGTACTGATGGAAATTTCAGCCCCACTGTGAAATCAGACAGAAACAAAAAACAAACAAGGAGCCAAAAATCATTAGCTATATAAACTTTCCATTTCACTTGAATAAATCATAATTTTCGCAAGTAATTAGTTAACTGCAAGCGTAGAAAATTAAATTTATTATTTTCGTTATGGGTCTTCAAATGCACGCGATCGTTAAAGTGTTTACCTTTCATACAAGACCACACACCTAGGCGGGTTGTAATTGAATTAAAGTAGCTGACGAGATTAGAGTGCGGTTTGCAGTTGGGCGGTTTTTTTTTCTTTAATGATCTTGAAAGAGTTTGTAACCTTTAAACACAGGCAGAAATAAATTCACTCGCTGATCCGGATAAGAAACCCTCACCTTTGGTCCATATTTATGGAGTTCGGCACTCAGGCTACCTCTTTACTTCTTTGACAGGACCCTAGCTTCTCATAACCATTTTTTGCCTGAGTTTAGAGCTTTGGCACAAAAGGTAGGAACATGAATAGTTAGTCAAAATAAGGACCTTGATAAAAGTTGGGCATCTAAAACGATCTCACTAACATCTGGCATATTTTCGTTAGCCCATTTTGACTGTCGCTCAAATTAAAAAGTGTTGAATTCCCAGAACTCAAATGCAATACCTACGACAACTTGTTAAGAAACAAGGTGAAAAAGATCTGAACTGTCAAAGCTACATCTTCATCATTTCACTCCAATTCGGTCTGCTCAACAAGACCAACCGACAACTGACGCGACGTGACGACACTAATCCGCACAAACAACTCAATATCTGGCATATACTCAACTCATAGCTCGATGTTAACATCAATGCAGGTACTGAAAGTCTTCAGGTCATGTCGTGGGCGCCTCTCTAATTTACATTCATCTGTCGATAACACCGACTATAATTATGGGCATTAGCATGCCGGCGCAAGGGTCCACCCGGGGCACAAGTAAACAAATTTACATGACATTTAGGTGTCGGGTATATGCAAGTCAAACACTGTATAAACCTAACCTGTATCTTATGCAAATATGACGAAGAGCACATGCACTTACCTTTCAATGGGGTTTTGGTGTGCACTTTTTGCTCGGTACGCCGTGTGATGACCTTCTTAGGTGGCGGTGAACCCTTCAGGGTGTTGATAGTGCTGTTGAGTGCTGTTGTTGGCGGTGCTGCTGCGGCGGTTGCTGTTGGTGTTGTTGCACCATTAGGTGACGAAACGTTTGACTGCTGATGCTGTTGTTGTTGGACAGCATTTGTTGATGATCGTTTTTCTGAAATGGAGAGAAAATATGGAAATTTTAATGATGATAGTGGAAAATTATATCTAGATGCATCGTAGGTGCAGTCGAATATTTATTCATCGCTTTGAACCCGATTTGGATTGCATGTTGTAGTAATTTAATGTTGAAATATGTAGCAAGTTTTTAGAGAGCCATAGTCAAAATGACAACACAGACCCCTTCCCAGATAGTTAAGACGCCAGATTTATAATACCCACACTTTCTTCTGGCCATCAATTTTGGCAAGCCCTAGAACAATAAAAGCCAGCCCCATGTGGTGATTTTATGACTTACTGCGAGCATGAAAATCAAACGTAGTCAACTTTCTCACAGCGACGTCAAAATAAGTTGTACATCTGCTCGTAAATATGTCAAAAATAAAAAACAGAAACAATCTGTTCAAGCGAGCGTGTTTTATACTTGACAATTATTGGTCTCGTGTTCAAGAAAAGAAAAATCGTCTCGAACGTTGATATTTTTCACATTAAATATGTCACGCGTTTAAATGTTAATTATCGTCTGTCTGGGCAATGATATAATTGATATTGTGCCGACGTGTGTTATTGTTCAATTTGTTGTCACTGGTGTTTAAATGGAATTGCTGTGGGCATTTGTACTGATTTTTTTAACTACTGCAATTGAAATCAATTTTGCTACACGGTGAGCTTTAAGCAGCAATTTCAGCTGTCAGGAGAGTTAAATTGAGGTATGGGTACACACTCGTTTGGCTGTAGTTAAACCACGAAAAGAAGGAGACGTAATGGAAGTGGTATTTCGCAGTAAATATGAACCAGAAGAATACCTTAATTTGTGATAATAGTTCACTGTGTAAAAGTCAAAAAGGCAGCTTGTTTCTTCTGAACCTTTGCAAACTTAAGAAATGTGTAAAAAAATAAATAAAAATCTTTTAAGTTATACCTTGACTGCGACGTGGCGTGGGTGGGATACTAATGTCGTCAACTTCTAAAGGTTAAGTCTCCAATTCAAATATTCAAAAGGGACTTTTTTAGGTAGTTCAACATGTGAAAAACTAACTAAAATTGTTAGCTCTCTTGTGGTATTCCGGGCCATTGAAGGTACCACAAAGCAAGTCACATTTATGGGGGAAGAGGTAGAGAACTTCTAACGTTTATCGTTTTTCTTTTTTTCCAGCCAATGAGTAAGAACTTGATCCTTAACCACAATCATTCTAAACAATATATATCGGTCACTGTTATAATAATACAGTACCATAGAGCCATTTAGCTTGCAACCACTCTAAAGTCAGACAGAATGTTGGTAGGACCTATAATTTTGAGTTCCACTAGCATCCCAACTTAAAACGAAAACTCTTTCTGACGAGAAAATCAATGTAGGTTAGGTTATAGTGGCAGGCTACACATAAGTACAGCCACACTTAGGCCAGAATTGGCCCATTGTGACACCACAGGATCTAATGACCTCAAACTACCCGTTGAACCAACAGGAGCTCACAGTAAAGCGGCGGAGGCGATTGATATTAATAATATCCAGTTCACCAAGATTAGCAAAAAAGTATTCTTCGACTAGAAAGAGCAGGACAGGTGCATAGAAAGTGAAGAATGAACTCTTCCTCCTCCTCATCCATGCAACTTCTGCAGAAGTCATTAGCGGGAAGACCCAGCCTGAGGGCATGTCTTCCTATTATACAGTGCCCCGGGATCAAACCTACTAGTTTACTTATGACGGATCTATTTAATCTTATAAGACTGCTGGAGCGCTTGGGATCCAGCCTGGGCCAAATTTGTTTCGTGATAGAGCAAGTGGTGCAGTTTGCCCACCAGCGGTTAGTAGCGTTTATCGCGTTTTGTTTGATTAGGAGTTTGAAAGTAGCGAGAGGCATGCAAAGATTCTCCTTTTCCGGTAGAATCGAGACAGTTGTACAATGTCTGACGAGTTCGGCGGCCGTACAGTAACCTGGAATGTCCCTATGGTCCGAATTTTGAATTCTTCCGCCATATCGTTGAGAGATTGGCGGCAATTGAGGGCAGTCTTGGAGTTAAAGGAGTTGGAGTTGAAATCAATGTAACATTTTTCAAAAACGAAAGCATTACCCGGGATTGATTGGAAAAGTCGCATACTTGAAGTGCATAGAGTTTCAGTCGCAAATAATGATTGCTGGACTACTTTGTCCATATGATGTGACTTTGAAAAGGTTCGTCTCCAAAAATCAACTTAAGTAAAACTGTCAAAAAGAAGACTGTAACAACTGCCAATGGTGCGCTTCTGGTGACTGACGACAGCTATCTACCTTGGCGATGCCAACTTTTTGCGATGGCGCTTAGAGAATGTTTATGTATGAAGCATTGATGATTTTAAACAGCACGGAAGACACAGAAACTTAGAACAGTTCCCCTCCGCAAAAATAAAAGGCTGTTGACCAAAAGACCAAAGGCCTTTAGAAGCATGGTAAGTCAAAAAACTTGTGTCAGAAACAACTTAGACGCACACTAATAGCAAGTACATAGTTAGCCATGTATGCCAATAACCAAACAACATTTTTAACAACGAACATTTTTCACTACCATTTTAATACCATTTCTAGAAAATATTCCTCGCCAGCTACACTGTTACGAGTGCCTTCTCTAACCGAGTTTCATGTGAATTCGATATATTTATAATCGCCCAAGCATAGGCAATGAAAAAAGCTGTTGCCCACCTATAAATTTATATTGCATACCTCAAGGAAAATTCAAAAACTGAATTCGAATAATGTACCAAACTCACTTTTCTTTCTCTTCGGGGTTTTTCTTCTTCTGCAGCAAAGCATTCTTCCGAAAGTAGCTTATGTTGACAAATTTCAAAACATAAACACGAATTTATTGTTTAAAAATAAAATTTTAGCAAAAACGAGACTAGACTTATCAAACTGAAACGTAAATTTCAAAGCTCATCGATACATTCCAAAGTTGACTGACAGCCGAATAACTAAGGTCATGTCCCATGTTACCCCCCGTAGCTATGATAAATCTCAGTTAATTGTTGTCAGACATGTGCAATTGTGCACTGCCATGCCAATCCGCGGTTGGTAAATCCCACACTCACTTTTCATTATCCCCAGAGCGAATCAATGATCTTGTGCTTCCGATAAATCCATTTCTCGCCTTTGGCTTACTGCCGCACACCAGCATACCCCTATCTATATCTACAACATAGGTTAAGCTATTCAAGCGAACAAGACCGACAAATCGCGATTCTCCATTAAAGGAATGAATTAATTTATGCGCCCATAGAGGTGCATGGTGCACGGTGCACGGTGCACCTCTGCGCGGCAAAGATGCAGAGGCGATAGTGCACCTGTTACTACACCATGGAGAAATGTACGTTCCGGCTTAAGTGTTTGTGAATAATTGGCTGGCAAATAAATAGAAAATAGTATCTGAAGAAGATGGAGTCTAGCGCGCTGTGTATTTTTAAGAGATAAAAGTGAATTCAGGTCAGAGAGCTAAAACGGGTCGCGCTCGTTTAGTTAACGTGTTTTAACTTAATAAAGAGCGACCGGTGTGTGTGTAACATTTGGAATTAACACTTCAATTCAAACTGAATGCCACGATTGGAAATTAAATTTCCTTTTTTACCCAAGCTGATAACCTTCCTCCACGAGGAGAATGTAAATATAGTAAGTGGTGTGTAACCTAAGCACCACATGTACCTGTAGCTGATGGGTACGGACGACGCGACGAATGGAGGCAAGTGGTTTCTGTTTTGGTTTTGTATTGCGTGGAGTTGGAGTGCACTGTATTGTGCTGAGGAGGGACTCAAATTCGAGCGCGGTTTGAGTGGTTTGGGTTTGGACTAGGTTGCCGCGGTTGCCACTTTTTTATTTGGGGACAAATTTGATTTGTGTTTGTTGTAGCGAATGGTTTTTTGGATTTTTTTAACTGACAGGGTGGGTATATTAAACTTTTTTCAAAAAAATGATAAAATGTAAATAAGTTGAAATATTTTTCAAATTGTAGGTAGGTAAGGAAAGTAACGAATACAATAAGGAAAACTGAAGATAGCAGACGAACTGTGGGCAAATCATAAAAATTCTTAAGTTTTACTATGAAATTTGGTGTGGAGTCCGAGTTTTCTAAGATGAAAGTTGTTACACAGTACAGCTTCATTGAGCAGGAAAATCCACCTTCTCAAAGGTAGGGTAATGTTGGTGTAGGACTGAACAATGCAGCTCGTCAAGTAAGTCAAGCGTAGTGACTTAAGATCGCAGTTCGTATCTGACTATCAAGGGCGCTTGGCGTGTTTATACAGTTGATAGTCACTTTTGCGAAAGGTAGTCAAATGCGATAGCCACATCGCTCTTCTTTACGTACAACGGTCGCAAAATAGCTACAAACTTGTCAAAAGTCAAGGTGAGCCCCATCAATCCAACAATGATTAACAGTCTTAGAAAGTATTGTTCGTTATTACATGATCTTTTTATAGCATTACAAATTTTACTTCAAATAAATCTGATCAAACACGTATTTCGTAAATGAATACTTTTTCCAACGCACCAACAATATGAGACTCTATTTTACAGTGCGGGGTTAGCCTGGTGGGACTCATTGGTTAATAGCAAAATATCAAATATACAAAAAAAAAACCCTCACGATGCTGTGAGACACAATTTAACCAATTGTGCAAATAGACGCCTAATCATTTATCAAATAAAGCTGCATCGGCAAAAAAATGTAAATAAACGTACCTTAAAGAAAAGGATTGGAATCCCCAAAGTATAAGATATGTAGTTAGTTTCCACTTTTGTTGTGGTCTAATGCGATAATCAAATCGGTTGTCTTGTACATAAAAACCAAAGAAACTTCATTTAAAACGATGGCAGAAAATCAACTGTCACAGTGATCATGAATTTACATAGAACAAAAGATCTAGTGACAGTGAACTAAATCAAATCATTTATGCTTATGACTTATGTCTCACAAAAATATAAAATAAGACAAATAAGGAATACTAGGTTCGCCCAGTGGTCGAAAATCGATCGCACAGTGTTTCATAACATCATCTTATAAATAAAACTAATCCAATCACCCCTGCGCAAATTATTTTCTCTTCATCTTTCGCTTAACTAACTCCAACCATTTGTCCGTGACACCGGACGCAGAGTTAGCGGAGGCGAGATTTTGTTGTTGTAACCAAGGTATTTTAAAAACATTTTTTACCTATTTTGCAAATACTTTTTAGAAATTATTAGTCTTTTCGACACATCTAAGAGTGGATCGCTTCAATTTGGTAAACAAAAAAATAAAATTGGTCCTTATTAAGTAGGGTAAATATGTACCGAAAGTAATTGTGTCGATGAATATATAGATCCTCGCAACATAGAAGTGTCCCAAACTAAATCAAAGGTCCTATATAGACTTTATGTGTAAACCCATCAACTTTTTATTACAACTATACCCGTTTTTCTTGCTGCAGTAAACCCATCGGCCGGCTAAGGATTTATTGTTCTTCCATATAGACAAGACTCCCTACTTTTCTGATAAAAATATTCACTCAGCCGTCTACAATGTCAACACAGTTTGTTTTATGTTTTTAAAACATACCAACGCCATATTACAAATTAAAAAAATCTACTAGAAAAACGAAATCACTGGCGATGAATTAACCAACAGCATTGACGAACACCATATGCTCCTATTAAATGTTTATATACACCTTTTATATGTTTATATACAAGCCCAATGAAATAATGTTTCTCGTCTCTCTCTCCCATTGAAATTTGAGTGCCACCAGTATGTTGCAAAGAAACAAATTTCAGCATCTCTCAATGTTGCCAGTGAAATCGCCGCAATATCTCGTTGAGTGGAATCTTTCACATGAAATGAAACTGGCGCTGGAGCAGAGCATCGCGTCCCCCCTTTGAGTGAGATTCACGCACATGGTTGTGGTTTGTGGATATGACGTTACAAACTCACATTCAAGTGATAAGTGATAAACTGGTTTCGGCCTAGCCCTGAGCCGACTTTTCGTTCTCCTCTCCTGTGCGAACAGGTCAAAAAGTTGAGAAAAAAACACAGCACAAAAAAACTGCCATAATTCTCCGGTCTCCACTGTCCAGCCCAACAATTTGCCTTTCTGGTTGGCCGATCGGAGCGTACAGAGGGCGTTAATTGACCGACGCGAACTGTTTCTGTTTCCCAGAGAATCAGTGGCTCGGGTTGTACTTGTGCGTCTTTCGGGTGGAAACATTTAGATTGAACCCACTCCAAGTGGTCAATGTCAAAGTCATTTGGTGAATGGGAATGCCGATTATTTAATTCCACTAACCCCTATCATCAAATGGAACTGTGTGGTAAACTATGGACTGGAAACCGTATACCGGTTGCTGTTCCATTTACATCCAATTATGTGTATCGGATCGGACTGTCCCGGTTTTTGACGTTTTTTTTTGTCGTTTTGGCTTCCCGATAATTTTGCGTGTTCTCCCGCCAAAGTCGTGATTAATTATACCGCAAATGTACAGCAAGCAAGCGGTGTGCTATGCAGATGAATCTCGTCAAATGGACCAAGTTAGTAAGACTACCGTTGGAGTGTTTCCTGCTGCTGTTGCTGCGGCTGTGCTTGGCGGTTCGAGATGTTGTTAATTTAGTGACGCAAAGTAGGTATCTTAACCGCAGAGTTCACATGCGAAGATGACAACGACAACGGTGGAGTCAGTGGCCGGCCACTATACTGTTGTTGTTGCCTACAGTGTTTCGCTGGAATTAATGAGCAACGTTAACGTTTGGTGTTTTTTTTTTTGTTCTTTCCCTCAATCTGTTATTTTGCTGTCTTCTTACAAGATTTCGATACACAAAATCAAACAATCGATCCAGAGAGCAATTTTACCATACCTTCGCGAGGTGGTGGCACTTGCTAGGAATTTATGCAGAGTTATAGGTTGAACGGTGGTATATACATGCAGATTGGAAGCCCTACTGTAGGAACGTTTATCGAATTTGAATTGATTTTTGCAAAACAAAAATAAAAATACCATTCCATGTGGAGGTGACGTGGGTTCGTCGTGAGACGAATGCTAAGCGAATGCGGTCAATTAGATTAATTGACTTTCAACTGACAGGCTGGCCGGAGAGAGACCTGACAGCGGAAGAGTCGATTTTATATTGCGTCAGACGTCGTTTTTGTTCGCGTTGACAGATTTATGATGGTAAGATGAGTACTGGGATGATGCCAGAAGCGAAAATAAAATGCAATCAGTTATGGTGGACCATGCAAACATTTATGAAAATTATATAAACTAAGTTATTGCGATTTATACTGGCCAACCAACATGATCCGCTTTACCGGCAGAGCTTTAGCACAAATTTCGCACAGCAAAAGATCAATCGAAAAATGTCCACACATAAAAACAACCTGAAGTTGAATTTTTGTTACATGAAAAATAATCCGAAAAGGCTTTCAAGAAGAAGGCCAAACCCAATTTAAAGGGTATAGTTGAGACTTAATTTTTTAAAGGCATTTACCGACCTAAAGAAGACTTCAGACTGTGTCACGGTCTGTATCCAATTCTGATGGTATAATTAATAAATACTTAAGCACAACCACATTGCGGTCAGTCATGTGGATCGAAATTCGATGCGGTAAGATTGTTATTCGTCAGTCTAATCGTATGTGGGTACGATGACCACTTAAAAGAAATAGTTTTACAGATGTGAATGCTCTCCTGGCCCTGTACCAAAAATGTGTCTTCTTTCTCACTTAAAACTCTTAAACAAATTAAAATAGATATATTCGAAATGTACCTTGTTACCCTACCCTTGCTCATAATATGTTTTAACGTCTGAGATCACCACTAACTCGACTTACTGGCTTGCAATGGACCTGAATTAGAGTCGGAAAAGTGCTTCAGCGGATATAAAACTAAGGCACCAACTTGCACCGAATTTAGTCGATCTTACAAAAGCCTAGGGTTGCAATAATTTTGCGTCTCAAATCGAAACAAAATGGTTTTCTGTCTCTGTCCTTAAGCATCATGTTCTTTGAACTTAAGTGTTGTTTAAACGGCTAAGTGGAATTGCTCCAACCTTCGTTTTTAACTACCTACCTCTAAATTACATTTTAAACCCTTCTCAAATTTAAAGTAACTTGCTATAGATCAATTTTAGTTTAAAAAGACAAGTTACGTGTGACCCAGTCGTGTACATTTTATACATAAAAATCGATTTAAGGAAGTAAGCCGTGCAATTTTTTAAATTACTTGCAGATTTTAGTCACAGAAACGTTCCTCATTCGTCCTGAATATAAAACATTCAGATGATGACTCAATTCTTTCGAGTCTCGCCATTACAGTGGTATTTTGCGACTGTTTATTTAAGCCACATGTACGCCAGTAAGACTTTGAGCAAATAATCGGTAACCATGACTCCGTAACAAGCTTTATTGAAGGTAACGAGAGGAAAAATCTATAAAATTTGTACCTTTCACCTTAAAAACAGCTGCACTTTTTTGTTTGGACTTCTTGTTCTTTCACAATGACCATTAAGACTCCACTCAGGATCAGTTCCCAACTGTCGATGTTTTTTTTTTTGAATTTAATTCCTATCAAACACACACAATCTTTGTTTTAGCTAACTATTCACGTAGTACACTGTTCCAACCGAATCAGCATTCCATTCACACGAGAACCGCACAAACTCCTCTAAATATTCCTCTGTCACAGAGCCATAACAAGGAAGATGTCACTTTTGAAGAATTCGCAACTCTTTACCCACAAAAGATCGTTGTTGCATGGTGTAAACAGTATGACATTATAAAACAGAAAAAATAAATAAATGCGCAACAAATGCAATTTCCCTATTAGCTAAATGTGGAGAAATAATTCAGAGAGACGCATTTAAGTGGTCACTCGCGCTGTCGTCGCATATAATTTATTTGCAGTGCGCGCCTTTGGTTTTCTGTGGCTGCGCTTCAACGCCCAGCACGCAGTCGCTTTACCAAGTCACCATTGTGTGTCCAACCAAACAATAGGCTGTTATGTCTTAGCGGCTACTACAGGCTAAAGTGCGATGTACGAGGAAAAAATTTCATTTTCACTCAACTGATCAGCAATCAGCACATGTGGGTTCGCAAAAAACCACAGGAGGGCAAGTCACTCGCAGTCACTTGAGTTTGGATAAATTGCGACGAGATGATAATTTCAAATTCGCATTTCTTAGTGCGCCGCAGCTTGTGAGGTCATTTGAGTGATTCAATTTTGTTCTTAAGAAAATAAATTGAACTTTTGTTTGGGCTTTTTTGATTTTACTGATGCGACGCTTAGGGAAAAGTAAGAATTGGGGGTTAATTGTGGGATAGTTGGGTGGATAAATTTGGGCAAAATGTAGATTTTCGTGGAAATTTATGTATATACAATCTTAAGAACAAGAGGAGCAGAGAATATATTTGGAAAAAATATTAAAAATGAAAAAGATCTGCTTCAGATGGCTTCAGCAACATTTAAGTAAAAAAATCAAGCGCATCAACAAATTTTTGTAAGGAACAAAACATTGATTTCCACCAACAAAATAATTATTATTTTGAAATTGGAAGTCAGTGGGTCCATTTAAAAATTCTTCAAGCGCCATTTTCTAGTTTTATCCACATTTCGCAAAAATAAGATCGGTCCCTCAAAACGCTCACAAAAAGGGGGCGTGTCGAGCTTATTTACAACAATTGGGCAGTAAACTGATGAATATTTTTGTCTATATATTCTGTTTTCAGGAATTTTTTCATTAAAGCAAAATGTGTGCCAAAAAGTGGCTAAACAAACACTACAATTGGAGCTTAAGGATATTTCGAACACAACAATTATGCATCTTCAAACTCCTTGAACCTTGAAGTGATTCTTTGAAAATGTGCATTCTGGTAGTCAGTTCTTTTTTCCAAAGAAATTTCTCTGCTTACGTTCAAATTTCCGTTGTTAAATCTTCTTGGCGAGTTAGGACTTATATTTTTTCCGACCCTTTGACTGTACTTGGATATAGTCCTGCGTGAACAAAACTGCTTTCTTTCAAGAGAGAAATGATTGCGGACATTTATTAAAGAAGTGAGAGCCAACTCGTTGCATTAATAAAAAACCATTTGCTTTAATAAAGATTCGT
The DNA here is from genome assembly GCA_936431705.1 of Cheilosia pagana. Lineage (NCBI taxonomy): Eukaryota > Metazoa > Arthropoda > Insecta > Diptera > Syrphidae > Cheilosia > Cheilosia pagana. The sequence goes on along the minus strand of OW386170.1, from coordinate 48,487,614 downwards.
CCCAACATAAGGACCAATTATTTGCTACAACTAGCATTGGTTAAATTAAAGTTGTTCAGTACATCGTCATAAATTTCACTAATGATGGATGTAAAATATTTCTAAAGTTTGACTTCTCTTTATTTATCGGAAAAGTTCGAAAAATCTACTCTTGAGTAATCCTATTTTTCTGTAAAATTAACCCGAGTTTAGTGCTTACAATAATTACCTATCTGGAATGCAACATTTAACAGAGCTTGATCATGCCACTGATGGGGCAATTACATTTATTTATAGACCGGATACAAGTTTTGTTCTTGTGTGCTGATCGTAAAACTAAGATTGCCACTTGGTTCAGTATATAGTAATAAAGTAAATTGCTTTATCTATTCACACGATATATATGCACCTTGTGTACCTGTGTGTAAGTGTTTGCTGGGCTACCTTTTTGTAACTATATACGGGTGTATTTATCGGAAGCACCCACTGTCAAGTGGAATATCAAAATATTCCTATATTTGAATGCAAATTATAAGAAGAGCATCTTCTAATAAAATGAGTCAGCACTCAACAATAGGTATGAAGGAATGACTGACGATTTTGCGTATAACAATCACAACCGTAAATGAATATTCAAATTCAGCTGGGACCTCTCGCATTTATATTCAACCACCATAAACAATATATTTTTTTTTCAGAGTGAGTACGTTTTTATCGGCAGCAATTAAGAGCTAATTTAGGACTGAATAGAGATTACAGTTATCTCACTAAGTGATACTTATTTTTCCTTCGATTTTGTTGGCATATCTTTTAGGTACTAGGTACTTTTATGGAAAGCTAATTACTGGCACAGCGGCGGCATCTTTGTGTATCCAAAGCGCGACGCCAATGTCAAGGCTGAATTGAAATGATTTTTTATTGACTTCAACTACGATTCGAAGAAAGTTATCTCAGATAAGGTCATAGTGCTAATGGACGCATGATAAAAATGACTAATCTAAGAGATCTTTTGAGTATCCCACAACTCCACAAACGAATTCAAACAAGCCGGGGGAGGAAAAATTATGTTTCCAATTATTTAAAGTCGATTTACAAACCCAGATGTCTGAAATGCTTATGACCTGTTTCTAAACCGTGTAGAGGGGATCTTGTTTCTTCTTTCGTTTTGCAACTCTCTATGCCAACGATCTTTTTTCTTATTTACTTACTGGCAAAATGTACTTCCAAGCAGAAGTTTTGGCAATCGCCGAAGCTGCCCATATGGTGTCAATGTTGGCAATACCAAAGGACGATATTACCATATTCATTGACAGTCAGTTCGCCCGCTGCCGCGAAGAGCTTAAGATTCTCTGCTCGCAGCATACCAGCATCTCCGTTGGGTCCCTGGATACAGGAAAAAACCGGCAACGAGATGGCTGATGAAATGGCCAGAAATGGATCGAAAATAGATCAAGAGCGGGCGCTTCAGTCGATTAAACCACCCCTCTGCAAATCTTCGAGAGTGAGTGGAAAATAAGACCCGCATGAAAGCGAACAATAGGTGGAAATAATTAACTACCTGCGAAATTTCAAGAAAGCTATGGCCAGAATTTAGTATTAGTCGGACCAGAAAGCTAATGCAGTTTGATAGAACGGCGATATACAAACTGGTAGGGGCCCTAACAGGTCACAATTTTCTTAGGAACCATACAATGGAACTAAATCTCATAGATGACGATATATGCAGGGGTTGCGGAGACGAGGATGCTAATGAGGACACACCTCACTTCCTTTGTCTGTGCCCTAGTCTCTGTCACTTGAGGAATACTTGGAAGTTACTACTTTCATGATATAGAGGAGCTCTTTGATGTTCATAAATACATCGGGATGGCAGGACAAGGTCGAGTAGCTGCAAAAAAGAGTACTACAGGGCTCGCTCTGCTGTACCCACCCATTAACCTAACCTAACCTACTGGCAAAATATAAAAAAAAATAGTTTTTCTCGATTTAAGGTTGAACCAAGCATGGTGTAATCAGCCGGATCGGTGGACGGTCATAAAGGATCCATCATCGTTTATTGCTGATTTTCGAAAGTGCTGGACTTTTTCAATTAAATTCAATTTTACCCCACTGGACACAGAATGTCAGTCGGTTTTTTGATGTGAAACATCTTATGGCGCGATTTGGGAGTAAATCAATTCGACCGAGACGGAAATGACCAAGCGGAAATTGCGTGACGGAAATTGGCCGGTCGCCATTACTATGACGCCGCCGCCTAAAACTCCTGAAACACTCAACCCATTTCAATGGAATTTTGTGGGTGGGTATAGTTGGTTGTAATTTGATGGAAAGGACAGTTTTTACACCTCTTCTTCGCTCTTGCTGATATTTTAGCGACATTTTGGCCAACTTTGAGGCTTAAAAGTTTGGTGCATGTAATAATCTGGCCTGTCACTTAAAAAATGTGTCTCTATCTTTAAATCCCTGTCAATTTCTTCAAAATTGAAGTCTGCCTACAGACTACATTCTTCAAAATCCATGAAATTTGTCAGATGAGCACCAGAAAAGAGTTGAGTATCAGAGGGTTGGTCAAAAGCTACATATTTCATAAGACAAACAAAATAAATCTTTCGATAGGGCGAGGTTCTAATCATTTCACTTTCCTTTTTTATGGTCGTGTCAAATCATCGATCGCAATAAATTCATATAAACCCAAACGGCTGTCATAAAGTCATAAAGATACAGCTATTGAAACAATAGGTACACATCTTTATTTGTTTTCAATCGATAACAGCTGGGTAAACTTTACGAAGCAAACAAATACAAAAAAGCATTTAAATTGAAGCCATTCCTCGCTTCTAATTAGTCTTTCGTAAAAATTCAAAATGTTAGCACAGCTTTTTCTAACAGCGTGCTTCGCTTCGACAACTTTTGCATACTTGAATCCTGGACCAGAGTTTACAGCAACCAAAGGCGAAGTGTGGCCAAAACCATTTTGGCAGGATGACACTGGTCTCTACTTCCAAGTCGATCCAAATGATTTTGATTTCGTGGTAAGGACCGTACAAGACCGCACAAACTCCCACTACAACTGTATGACTAATGCCTATAGGTGACGAATAAAACCTGCGACTTGCTACAACAAGCGATTGCGCGATACACAAACATCATCAAGGAATCTGCCAACGGTTACATTCGCGCTGATGTCACTCCTGTTGTCAAAACAATAAAGCATCTCGAGGTTGAGTTGACAAGACCCTGTGAAGCACTACCGTACCATGGAATGGATGAGTCATGTAAGTGCTGTGATCCTCTGAAGCGTAATCCAACAGGAATGTCAATTGTTTCGCAGATTATGTGCATGGTCATGGACAAGTGGTTGCGAATTCTATTTGGGGAATATTACGCGGCCTAGAGACGTTGTCACAAATTTTGGTGCCAATGTCAAATGGAATGGTAGGGTGTTGAGTGCGTCATGTCATTGTGAGTTACGACTTCTGTTGTTTTGTTTTCAGTTGCGCATCCCAGAGACGGAGATCTACGACCAGCCGAGGTTCAAGTATCGTGGCTTCATGTTGGACACCGCACGGCATTTCATATCGATGCCGAAGATAATTCAGTTGATCGACGCCATGGCTTATAATAAATTGAATGTCTTCCACTGGCACATGACGGACGATTCAGCCTTCCCCTACAAAAGTACGACTTTTCCGGAACTAGCCGCACAGGGCGCTTACGACCCTAGGTTGACGTACTCGGCGGGGGATGTTGCAGACGTCATTGAGTACGCTAGGCTACGTGGAGTCAGAGTCATACCGGAGTTTGATACTCCGGCACACACGGCCTCGTGGGGGGCCTCGCATCCGGAGATAATGACGCAGTGCTTCGGCGCGCATGTGGGCAAACTGGGTCCCCTTGACCCGACCAAGAGCAGCACCTACAGTTTTCTGCACGCATTGTTCAGGTAAGAGGAGTGACTTAGTCGTCGATGTGTCCTTAATACCGCTTCCCAATTAAGTGAAATAAAGGCGCTCTTCCCCGACAAGTACGTGCACATAGGAGCTGATGAGGTGGACTCAGACTGCTGGGAAAACAATCCCGGTATTCAGCAGTATCTAACGCAGCACGGTCAAGACAACGGCGATCTGCCCTACATGTTCTTGGAGCAATTCGCAGCAAACATCTCCAAGTTGGATCGAACCCCAATTGTATGGCAAGAGGTACGTACCCAAAACTCACCACTTAGAATGAGAAATATAGTTGCCCTTTTGTTCGCAGGCAATTCTGGAACACTCCGGAATAGACCTCCCACCGGGTACGATTGCCCAGGTTTGGTACGACTACAAAGCCGCAACGGCATCTCTAACCAAAAGCGGCTACACCACCATCATGAGTGATGGCCTCTACTTGTATGTCGGCGACGACGAAGCCGATTGGGTACAATTCTACGAAGTAGAACCGACAAATTTCAGCGGAACCACTGCCCAAAAGCAACGCGTTGCCGGTGGAGAGGCATGCCTGTGGAGCGAGTGGGCGAACGATTACAATGTCATATCGATGGCTTTTCCACGTGCAAGTGCTGTGGCCGAGCGACTTTGGTCGGAACAAGCCCACCGGAATATCGACGAAGCAAAGCCGCGCCTGGAGGAGCACAACTGCCGAATGCAGTGGCGTGGCATTGAAACTAAGCCCGCCAATGGATACGGATTCTGTTAGCCTTTTCAATCTCATAAAAAAGACCGACTATTCGGGCGAGCATAAGCCGATTTGTTTCTTTATTTCACCTGACACACACCGCCCGTGGGAATGCCGACCAACCAGTTGGGCCACTGCAGGTGTGCGAAAAGTTCTCCATACATTGCACCGGTTTTGGCCAACATCAGCGCTTGGTTGCATTTTTTTCCCAGTTGTACCTCAGGCTGAATGGTTATGCAAATCGGATGCATGTGTTTGTATGTCTTCGCAGCTGATTCCTGTGTGTCGAATGATCCGCTGTGAGCCGAAAGCACCACAGATAACAACTCAATCTTGTTTGGGATGCGGAATTGAACCAGATTTATCGTGTTTACCCCCCTTGCAGCAGATAGGTGAACTAAGTGGAAGCCTGATGGTGTGTCATGGACTGATACCAGATTAAGGGATATATGTCATCGGGGGTAGGGGAATTTTTATGCTGCTGGATACACTTACGTGATAAAGTTCCTAATGTCGTTTTCGTTCGAGTTGAACCGTTCGTAGTTTGTTGAGCTTTCGGCGGCGGTCCCAAGTCAGTGGGTGATATGCTCAGGTTTCGGACATCACGTTTCTTAGCCGCTCCTGAAATGAAAAAATGTTGATTACAATTTTTTTATCTATAGTGTATCTAGATATAAAAAGTGCATTTATAAGGATATGCACTGATAAACAGTGGATTTGTGGGGACACCCATTTCGACGTCATTTCTAAAATGAGGGAGTTCACAAATTTTAATATGATTATGAGATAGCTATTCAAGTTGTGGAAAAAAATCGAAGGCAACAGATTATTCAAATTATTATTCTTTTCGACACATCTAAGAGTGCATCGCTTCGTTTTGGTAAAAAAAAATTCGAATTGGTCCTTATTAAGTGGGGTAAATATGTACCGAAAGAAATTGTGTCGGCGATTAATATATAGATTTGGCAGCAGGTTCACAGTACTTTTTGTCACCAGGCTCTAAAAAGTCTCATGAATACTTATATGCGGCGACAATCAGCTGCTTTTAGAGCTTAAAAGCTACAAGAGATTCTACCTCATGTCTTGTTGTCTGTAGCATACAACACCAAGCACCATTCGTCAACAGGGAACCAATAGAAAGCTCTGTAGTAACATTTGCAAGGTATTATCGGCAAATGTGATCTCGGTAACTTAAGTGTCAGATAGTACCTTCTCTTATTAACTTTGTTTAACAGGCTTCTGACTCGTGCAGACCAGTCTTTTTAAATAATTAGGTTTATTCATTTTTCTGGATGTTTCAATGTCCAAAAAGCCTTCCATAGGAAAAAGAGAAGCTACAAAATTGAGGCAATTTTAGGAGTCAGATAAAAAATATTCGACTTTCAATTTTTGGTGAAATTTCTTTAAAACATCAACAAAAGTCACCATACAAAATAGCACAGGCAACTAAATTGCCTTGCAGAAAAATTCCTAGTGCTAAAAAATAATCATAAGTTATGTTAAAAAACGGGGATTTTATTCTAAAAGTTAATTTAGTGAATTTTACTCTTAGAGTTAGATTCTTTCGACAAAAAGTCTCGAGGGAAAGGATAAAATGACTGCATTTCATGGAAAAAATTAAGAGAAAGTCTTAACAACACTGGTGCAGATGCAGACGCTTTTCTTAGAACTGCAGTCTTCTATTCTCCGCGAAGTCAGGCATTGCTTTCAATTGTGCGGAATATCCACGATGGCTTGGCTTTTAAAACGGGCGTTTGGTCTGCCCTGTCATCTTTAACTTGGGAGCTTCGATTTGAAGATTCTCTTGTCTTGTCTTTTGCCTCTTGCCTCCATATCGCCGATCATTTTTTTTTGAATTTTGAATAACATCCACAACTCTTTGCATTTCATAGAATTCGCGGCTGAACCTTCTCCTCCACTCACTCTTCTTACACAGAAGACCTAAAATCCGGTAAAGCATTTGTATTTTAAAGCAGCGCAGTATATAGCTGAATATGGCTTCTGAAGAGCACACATTTTGTTCTTCAATGGTTTTAAAGCCTTTTTCTTCACCGGATCTTAACTACAATGCAGTGACGTTTTGTACAAAGCGGTATGAGGTTTGCAGTTCCTAAATATATAAACTATGATTTGCTACGTCAATCAATTGGGCAGCCACTTACCCGATGGGAATACAAATTAAACTCAAACCTATTAGCAACTTCGCAGGTACTTGCAAATTTGTGAGATGCATCCCGTAAATTGAAACCCCAACCTGTCTCCTTAACTACCCAACTTCGAAAGTCTTTACAAGAGCTAAATCAACTGCCTTCAGAAGCAGATACCTACGTTGGCGTGACATTCTAATTTACAACTCATTATCAAGCAGAAGCTCCCAATCACTTCCAGGCGAAAGCCCATCCTGCCACACCTTTGTGCCAGAAACAAAAAGCTATTTGAATTTTTCTCTGCGCCATAAGCTCTCCCTATTGCATTTCCGCGTTAACGCTCCTTTTATCCATAAATCGCATAAACTGGCAGCAGCAGGTCCTTCTGTATATTATTCCGTACTACACGGATGTGATTTGCATCTAAAACTTAGTCCCCTGATTTCCTTCAGGCTTTCCTGCTCTATCTGCCCGAGCTTCATATATCCCCCCCTCAGCAGCATAAATTTATAACATTTTCCTGTCTGTGCATACAAATTAGATTTCAGCATGCATTCCGTACACACAGCCACATTGGCCCATATCGTTTTAAAAAGGGTACGCGGTGCGGGCTGGGGAGCGCCACTACACAGTCTTATCTGCACTTAACAATGCTCGAGAGCTATATCTCTCTGCGCTATGCTGCCACTGCAGGTTGCCTCGATTTTCATCATAAAGGATTAAATAATGCGTACACAGATACAATTTATGTGTCCTTGCTTGGAGTGTACACAAAACCAAAAAAAAAAACAGAAACACACAGTGGGGAGCTACATTCTTTTAAATGTTTGTTCTCATTGTTGCTTTGATTTAAGGCCCACTTCTGCAGGAGCACCACCACCATCATCATCTTCATCATTCCTTATGGGGTTACGTAAGTTGGTTATGGTTGTGCAAAATAAATGACCTACTTATAGTGTGTCCTGTTTCAGAAGACACCCTGTCAAAAGTGGACCCCTGACTGTGTTGTTTTCATCTGCAAACATTCGAATGGAAACGCTCAGGCAGATGAAAAATCAACAAAAGTTTGGAAATTGCTTCTGGAGTTAGATGCGTCAGGGGAGAGGGATCCAGAGGAACAGCCAACTCCACATCGTCGCCACGTCGTCGGTGGTTAATTTCATTTAACTTTGCAAATAATCCAGAATCGTGAGATTTTCCACTCGAGATTATTGCTAGAGGAGGAGTTGTTTGGCCATAATGTTCAAGTCATTGGATTCGATGTACGATATACGATATACGATGCATGAGGAGGGAGCGCACCAGCTATATACAGTGGGTGGCTGTCTGGAATCTGGTTACAGCACGTACAACGAAATTGAAATTTATTTATTTCTTTCAGCTGCCGTTGCGGTTCTGCATCGTGTGCACAACACACACGATTTTATTAGTAAAACGCCAAACAACGGAAGTGATTGTTCTGATTCGTGATTGTTATGGAAACTGCTGCTCATATATGGCCAAGTGAATACAAATAGCCAGCTATAGTTCACAAGAGTAATGAGTGTTTGTGTAGGGTTCGTAAACATGTTCGCATTGCAATTGAATTAAGAAAAATGAGAATGGCTATGTCCTTGCCGCTTAGCAGTAGCGGAGTCTTAATAAAACAATTTCTATGGACACAAATTCCACCCCAGATGGTTCGCATTCCTTTTGTCACACAAAGTCACAAAGTGAAATGACATTCACGCGGCATGTTGTTGGAATTCGGATGTTAATACCGCCATGATGCTATTCTTGAGTACCCACTGCTGTAGGTCTTTGTCCTGTAAATGCGTTTTAAGTTAATTATTTCATTCTAAGGTTAACGTCTATTGAGGAGCTGTAAGGGTTGGCAAGAGTTGTGGACTGATTTGCCTGTTAGCAGAATATCCAAGCTGAAACAGTCACAAGTTCCAAATGGACCGTATGTCCTTTTCAGAAAATTGGTATATTTGTTTTCCACTTCATATATCACATCCACGAATATTATATCCGTTTCTATAATTTTTGCCATAGAAATAATTTATTTTCTTGTTGACTGTGGCGTATGCGTACTTTTTTTGTTCATAATTACTAGCACAGTTTAAATCCTTTTTCTGACCGCACACCCAACCAATCCTTACAAATGAGGTGTCAACAGACAGGGATTTCCCCAGACCACCAACAAATTGTACACTCACTCAAAAATATAAGCAAATTGATAAAAAAAAAGTTAAAATAAAAAGAAATTAAAATAAAAACTCACCCTTCGCTCGTTTGCCAAAACTCCCGAATCGTTCACGTTCGATGACTTGCGTGTGAATAAAACGATCCGAATACGATCGTGAGAGTTTCTCCTTTGAACCGTGTGCGCCCATTGCCTCGAATGCAGTGGCACCCACACAGTATCATGCAATTTCGAATTTTTCGCGGTAAAAATAAAAAAAATAAAAACTAAACGTAAATACTGTCAATAGACTTGTCCCGTCCGTCTGTCAGTGGGCACAAGTCCTTTTACAAAATAATTTCACTACACTGCACCAATTTGCATGACAACTAGCAACAAACACGACGAATCACAATCCCATTATGCGTTGGTCGATAGAAAAACAGTTCGACTTCTTTGTTGCCGCTAATTGACGACCGGATGCGTTGTCAGTTCGGCTTTCTCCATTGGAAAATATCGGCTCGTCAAATGCGAACAGAAGAGAAGTACTCTGGTTCGCTTTTCCCGTCCCGGTGAATGGATGTCTAAACATTTGCGTTTTCAGCGCGTGTTCTGATGATGATGATGATGATGGTAGCACTGATGATGATGATTGCGTTTTGGTAGTTCGTGTTCGTTTTCGGCGGTATCCTTAGTAAAGGATTCTAAATGACAAAAAAAAATATACACAATTTAGCGAAAGCTGTTTGGTGGTATGCGTGTTTTGACAGTGATAACGAGCCTCGTTGTCGTGCGTATATTTGTTGGCATAAATATTTTTGGAATACATAGAGAACGAGGTGGCATGAGGTGGGGCGGCCCTGGGACATTACTTTCAGATATTTCTGGATCAAATTGTTTTTCGATGAAAATGATACTATTCATTGTAAGCGTAATGGATATGGAAAATAACTTGACATGTCTAAAGTCGATCAATCAATTAGGGTTAAGTGGTACAATAAAGAACCTAGACAAATGATGTTTACAATTTTGTTTCAAGTTCTTTTGAATAATAAATATGTCGATGGAAGTGTCGCTTAATAATTGCATTTAGCCAATAGATTTAGCATTTTGTCTTATTTTAAATAACTAATAATAAGAAGCGCGGTTTGTAAAGCATGCCTGAGTATTCTGAGTACCGTTCAGTGCGGAGATGTCTACCGCATGAGTTTTATTTACTAACCTCGTGGGTAGTAGACATAAGTAGTGGAGATTCATTTACCAAACAAAAATGTGCGAGAAAAAAGCGTAGTATTCGCTTAAAAGATCAAACAACCACTGATGATAGAAAAATAAATTCAACAACAAATTGCAAAAGCCTTCAATGGCATTAATAGTTGAGGCAACTGGTACACATGGGAGATGGGACTCTAACAGCCAGTCGCTCGTGGGAGTTTTCCAGTTTTTATACAAATGCGATATATTTAAAGAAACTCGTCATATATTGAAGAAGTTTCATAAATGTCGTATAACCCTCACTTGTGTTGAGTTGCGTTTATTTCAAAATTTAGATAATACTCAATAAACACCACACTTTTGATAGATTTTTAAAGACTAGTACCGCCCGTGGTCGAAATTCTTAACATCATTTTACCAGTCTTAATGGCGACATATACCTACGATTTTTTGTTTCTGCACATCTATGGCACAGGACCTTTCGAATGATATAAGTTTAATTTTCCTCACTTCATGATAAATACTTAAAAAGTGTACGGAAACTTTTGATGTTTACGTATTAATGATTGAGAAGAGGAAAATTTGAGCATTATAACATGATGATGTGAGACTAAGAAAATATTGAGCATTCGTGTAGATTTTTGGATCCACAATACAGCTTGTTACGTCTTTTATAAGCAAGAGAGACAAAGGGACAGCATTTGGAAAACGTAGTTTAGTAATCTTAAAGATTTCATTGTAAAATTGGAATTATTATTTTATGGCATTGCTTCAAAATAGAACCACGTAAAGTTAAGACTATGAAGCCACAGAACTTACAACCTGTTTGTTTTTTAAACGTCACTTCAAATATTGCTCTTTGCTTCAATTTGGTCGGCATATCCTCTCAGATATAATAAAATAAATAAATAGTTGGCACAACAGGTCTATGGGACCCTAGGATTAGCTTCTCACAACAATTCCCTCATTGGCTTTGTGTGAGATCTTCATTTTTGAGACGAACGGAAGGGATCTAAAATTTTATGCCAAGTCAAAACGGCTAATTGAGGAGCTCTTTTATGACAGTTTTACTCTCGGATGTTTGTCAGACCTTGTCGAGAGGTGGCGCAGTGGAAAAAAACCTTAAAATGACATTCGGGATTTTTCGGGGATCGAACTTAACCACTAAGTTACTGCTCCAGACATAACGTACAAAACCCCAAAAAAATCTAAACAATTGTAGAGCGTTTCAACAAAAGCTATTAATGAACATAAGTCGCCCTGTAATTTACCAACACTTTTACCCTTCAATTAGAAATTTATGTAGACAACAATTATCCAAAGAAAATACAAGAGAATCCAATTATCATGAACAATGCCAGGCTTATGTTTAACTGTGTGGCTTGAGGGCTCATCTGCGCTTTTACTTGTCGCTTTCAAAAACATTTCGTAAAAGTTAATTATACACTCGAAGCTGCCTTAGTGAACCAATGCACCTCATAACCATGTCTCAACAACGCAAACGTGTTCTTATAACGAATCCTTTCTCTTTAATTACAACGCACAAGTTCTACAGTTATGCTTGCGATGCACACAAAATCGATAAAATTATGTATAAAAAATTATAATAATCAGCCGGCCATAAATAGTTATACCCCCATTTTAATACATAAAGTGTTAGTCATTAATAACGTTTTATTGCCCAAGTAGTAAAGGCAAAAAAGCAGTTTGCTCTATATTTTGTCCATTGCCAGGACATGCCGCTTTGCTTCCATAAAAACGGATATAACATTCATGTAAAAACATTTTTATTTCGCCTGCAAGTGGTGCTGCTGGAATTGTATCCTTTTTTGCGGTAGGATTTGTGTATACTACTCGATTCGTAAATCATTTCTTGTGGAAGCAATTAACGAGGCGAGTTTTATTATGTGCCAGTGAATGGCTTGGGGAGGAGGTTTTCATTTTATTTCCTGGGACTGGAGTGTTGGGGAACACTGTTAAACGGATTTGTTGAAGGGTTTGAATAAAACCATCCCCGACCATGGGAATGCGGAACAAGTGTTTTCAGTGTTGAAACAGTGTAAATATTTGCAGTAGATGACACAAGTTGATGCGTAAATCAATGTGGTGCTGTGGGGTTGTACTCGGGGTAACTGAATTTGTCGTGGTAGGGGAGGCGTGTCAACTTAATAAATACTGTCAATATTTTACAAAATATCAGTTACATAAGGACATATTGTACGAAATAGTTCACAAATACTTGTCTAATGGAGGCAAGGACGCAATTGGCAGTATGGTGTGCTGTGCGGACCAATTTCAGAGGTAGTAACCGCCACTTGGGACATAGATTTATCGTTCACTATGTGTAAAACTACTGCTAACACAATATGTGATAAGAACAAAGGTAGTAAACTGAGCGCTGATGTGAATTATTGTGGAGACTTCTGTCGGTTGTAATGCCTCCAAATGTCCAGTAACGCACCACATAAATAAACTCGCAAATCTGTCTAAGTCGGACTGCATTTTGATAAACGAACGGGTACCAAAAAAAATTGAGACAAGCACAGTTGGTGTCCATGGTTGGAATAGCCTTTAAAAAGTGGCGTACTTCCCCACTGTTTTATGTCTGTTCATTGAGGCTTGCGAAGTGGAAAGTGATGGCTGTATATTTTTTTGTGACGCAGTTTTCACTGATTTGACAAGTAGAAGGGTTACATGGAGTTTCACAGTATATTTGAGAGGTCTGGTAGCTCATTGGGCTTCCTACATCACACATTTTAGACACATGCTGTTTCGGAAACCATACAAAAACCTATCAAACGGTTGAACACCCTCATGATTACATAGCAGCGACTTACCGGCTTATTTTCAAATGTCAGACTATATTGATGCAACAGAAATTTAATTCATTCCCATGTGAAGGGAGACGGAGAATCAGCAAATCCTCGACTCTGTTCCCGCTCAAATGTCGTATTTAAAAAAATACACCAGTGGCATGCTGCGCGAATGAACCCTTCGAACTTTTGAGCAGCATCTTCCGTAAAATTTATAGATATTTTCCGCCACAAAAAATCACCTTTTTATTAAAGATAAATCTTTTAATTCGTCGGCATCTGAATATTCGAAATTTCTTCAATTTCATAGAACCTCATAAAAAGTCCCCTGCCCGCCAATTTATTATGACGGATCTTTCGAAAGAAATAGATAGAAAAAAAAAATTCCTTCACGTCACCAAACCAACAACACTCTTCATCAAATCGATTCCCTTCTCCAGATTTACTGCTTCCCTTCACCTCCTCGAGGCTAAAAACAAAAAAAAAACGAAAACGAAAACGACCACAAGGTGAAAGCAGACATCTAAAACAAACTCCTCTGATGAAAGTTCGAATTAATGGAACTCGCGTGCCCTCAGCACAACAAGATGACCCACTTTTTCAATCTACAGGTGCTAGAGATTACCAAATCCAAATGAATATTTCCAGAAATTGTACCATTGCTCCTAATTTGAAGTCATACGCGTGCGGTTATCGCCGCAAAATGACACATTACGCAATGGGAACAACTGCACACACTGCAGCCAGCGCCCTATTTTTAGATTCTAAATTCGGTTCACGCATGTAGAGTCCCATTCGCATGGGCATAGACGCAGAGGATGGAGCATATTTCGGGACAGAAATAGATGATGTATACCGAATCACTTAATTGGCGCTCAACACCAAAATTAGCATTCAGCACCGGAGATGAGAATAGGAAGACTGTGAGGACCATGGGCAAGTCTCGATCCAAAGTTGGTCATCGGCTTTATTTTCGCACAGACCCTAGGGAATGCCAATTGAAATAGAACGCTCCTATGAATAGAGCTGGACGGAAATAGGTGACGGTGACCTTTGTGAATGCGGTGCGATCGCTTTATAGATCAAGTTTCTGCCAAGCCATTGATCTGTGCGTGACGAGGGATGAAGGAGATTTCCGGTACAAGGTGCGCAGCAGGAAGGAATAAATCTATCAGCAGTTATGGTGCATTTCGGGACTTTCCCTACTTTTGCAGATACAACAAAACGATATATCGAGTGCAGTCTAAATAAGTCTTAATGATCTCTGGGCTGTTTAATATGGTGCATCTATTTTAGAGGCACGTTTCGTGCGGAGGACAAAAGAATAATGCGCACTGATTTTCGTGGAACGCAGCTCTTCTCCGAGTTGTGAGTCATCACGTGGAAAAGTACGTGCATGTTAATTAAGTGTAAAAGGCTGATACAGCTGGCCGAATCTCATCTGGGGAGCGTGGATGTTTTCCGGTTAAGTGATTATACATTTGGCAACCGTCGTCGTCTTGATGTATAGGTAGGCGAATGAGATGTTCTTTTTTTTAATTAGGCGGAAGGGTGTTCCATGGTAGTTTACCTATCAACAGATGAGAGAATAGTTTTCTTTTATACACAGGTGTGAATTTATTGTGTCACACTGTTGGCGACAGATTGGAATGCCATCTATGTTCGGTCTGAACGAACTATTTCAAATGCGATCGTGCTTTGGTGTGACAATTTATGTCAAACAAAATGGGTATCTAAAGGTACCCTAGGACTGTGAAAAAGCAGCAATTTTTTCTTGAAGAAATGATGATGACGAAGTGTTAGACTATAGTTTCAACCATTCTTATGCTCACTTTAGGCCTTAAACACACCACAGGCTGTAAGCAAACACCCATCAAGCAATCGCTGTCCTAATCAGAATCAAAAAGGACCCGATTTTGTATAGATAAAACCACATCATTATATTAATACGTAAACATCAAAAGTTTCCGTACACTTTTTAAGTATTTATCTTGAAATGAGGAGAATGAAACTTATATCATTCGAAAGATACTGTGCCATAGATGTGCACAAACAAAAAATCGTAGGTATATGTCGCCATTAAGACTGGTAAAATAGGGTTAAGAATTTCCCATTCAAAATGCTTAGCAGTTAATCGAAAGCATTTTGTTGCCATTCAATTTGTCGCAGTCTAATAATCTTAGATTAGAACCTGTTGGAGAGTCTCATTAACCCATAAAGGTATGCAATTTAATTGCCCCTAAAAGTAAGCAATCATAAAATCTTAATTCAGGGGCATTGCAGAGTTATCTGCGAGGTGTTACTATGGAAACGAACATTCATGTTTTGCCCTTTTCCATTCTTTTTGCATAGCGAAAAGTCATATGAATTAAGATTTAGCATATAAATAAATTAAAATGAATAATAAATAAATTATGTAAAAAACAAGTTGGCTTTCTTTACTTTATCTACAGACAATATTGGTCGAATTTCGACCACGGGCGGTACTAGTAGATATAAATATGTCACCCCCACCTATTTATCTTTTCTCGAGGGTTTAATTAACGTTTTGCTTTTGGCGCAGATTTTTTTAACGATAGATACCTACACAAAAATAAGGATGCGGTGATTTTGTACTGTAGCAAGTTTTCTCTCCTTTAAAATGATAAAAGAGTAAGCGGGTAATTGAGTTTATGTGTATTTTGTACGATTAATTGGTCTGAATACGAATTTTTAATTAAAAGGAAGAGGGTGTACTAATTCGATGGAAAAGGGCTCACCACTGTAAGGTGAAATTCTCGTATGGAAGTTTACATACGAGCTAATTAATCTTTATGAGGATTCCAGATGGTATGTAATTAATGTGGTTGTATTGATTACCACAAAGATACACAGAGTTCGAATTGGAGGTGAAATTACTTGAGAGAGGTATGCGAAATCAATACGCCCGATGTGTAGTTTGCGCTGGTACTTATCGGCGCCATTAAAAATGTTAAACCACATTGGTGTAGTTAGGTTCATAATTAGAAAGTCGAATGAATTGAATTGAATGAGTTGAAAACACGTTGAGGAAAAAAACATTCGGTTCGATTTATTAATGCAATTGGTTTGAGAACTTTCTAAAGACCACGGTAGATACCTAGCTAGACAATCCAATTGTGACAAATTCACAAAATCATTCTATGGACAGACAAAGGAGGTTCTCATTTCCGTTTTCTGCAAACTCCAAGCGAATCTCTTGATAATACCAAATTTGGCATGAACCCAATAAAAAATGATGACAGGCGACTGCGAAACTTAATGAAATCAAATTCGTTGGATATCTGAATAAAACTGTGAGTCTTAGCAATTGCGGAATCATCTAGAGCCTGGGGGGATTGACAACGGTTCCCCAGACGAATAGAAAATACGACTTTAGAATATTTCCAAATGATTTTTTGAAGAAGCACATGAAAGACAAGTTATATTTATTGTTTGTTAAAAAATGCGTTCCAAAGTTGATAAAATACCCTCTGCTTGTATATTGACTCAGATCTACCTTTTTGGACAGTGGAGAATGATAAATCGTATCCTATATTTTAATCGGGATATTTTGCAATGCAAGTGTGAAAACTGAGTCAATTTGGTTCAGTAGTTCTTAAATTTATTGCGAACAAACATCGTACACTTCGGTTGAAACTCACATAGAAATATCTAGAAAGCTTCTGTCAAGTGAAACAAAACGAATAAATAATCTGTATCCATTTAACGACACTCATAGTTGAAGTGCTTTTGGTAAAATGCAGTCACCGCCAAGGACTTCTTGCCTTTGGTAGAAATTGCAAGGAAGCGCATTCAGGGATTATGTCAGTTTTATTCGAAATTCTGTTTAACTCAAGAATTTCGGGTAGAAGTCAGAAATCGAGACGATTGGTTTTCAAAAAACCTTATAAATTAAGTCTGCTTTAAAAATTTGTTGGTAGGTTTCAGAAAGGAAGTCAGATAGTCAATCGACACTACCTCCATTTAGCAATCTAATCTAAGTCCAGACCCCTATATCGGAAGTAGCTGTTGTACGAGTACAGTGCAGTCCTAAATTAAAAACGTTTCTGAGGTTTTCTCTATTCAAAGTATTACATTTCCATTTATGCAAGGGGATTAAGTGGACTAAGTGCCAAATGTATTCATTTCTGTCCTGGAAACTTGAGCGATTTGATCGAACGTATAATGGAATTCACTGCGATAACAACTTCATCGACATTCTATCACACGCAGGGACCAGTCCCTACTTCCTTGTCACATTTAAGCACTTATTTCTATATTAAAGATACAATAAAAACAAAGGTAGTCACTCTTGAGCAAGGGGCTCACTTAGAAGCACTTAGCAATTCCCCATCATTCATATTGACAACCACATACAACCAACGACTTTAACCCTCAAATGCGCAATAGAATCCCCACCATTATTTATTAATTTCGTTCACTTGTACGAAGGCCTCAATCAACCGCGGCACTGCAATACTTCCTTTATTTACACGTTCCCCTGTCGACTATCCGCAGAATCACACCACAACTATAACAAAAAAAAAAAACTCTCCAAATCGCCTAGAAAAGCATTCCTTTGTTCAGCAACCTACCGTAGCAGTTACCTAAATCGATCCTCCAGAATCGTCCGTGGGCCAACTCAACAGTGCTTTTGCCGCAACCCACTCTAAAATTGTTGCTTTCAATATTGCGGACCTGAAGCTTCAATTTTCTCATTGAAATGTACGAGTGTTTCCTTGGGTGCACTTGTGGTTGCAGCAGCGGTGTGGAATTCTCAAAACCAAAGTCCTCCTTCATTTTAAGAGCGGTATAGTGACGAAAGGAAAACAACACACACACACCGACCGACAACAAAATCGATTGCTGCAAATCCAATTGAGCTCAATATGAAACACAATATTCCACCTAACCGAGGCTTATTTTGTGGTACGTTCAATTTTTCTTTGCTTTTCCAACCGCACCGTATCCACTTAAGTATCGCACCGGGTCTGTTTTTATGGGGACACGAGTCCACCACCCCCCGGGTGGGATTAAAGAAAAATATCTCAACCACTTTTTGACACTTTAATCGTTGCTTTTGCACATTTAATTGGATTCAGCGCATACATGCCCGGGGTGGGATGGTTAATCCTCTTTACAAAAGCCAGGAAGTTACTGGACAATTACCTTACAAATCTTCACACACACACACACGCACAAGAGATTTCGCGAACGTCTTTCGTTACCGGCCGGAACGAGATTCTCTGTATGGCGATGGTTGGAATTACGGTCACTCGAAGAAGCGCTGCTCCTCAGGCTTTTGTCTAGCACACTGAATAGCGACGCAATGAAAATTCATATGGAAATTGAGGTTGGAAAATTAAATGAAACTGGTGGAGGGTGGGTGAGAACAGGCGCAGAAAAATATTTCATTTCTAAGCCGCTTTTGTGTGGCGTTCCATGTTTTTCCTGTCCTTTGTTTTGGCCTATGTCAGTTCATCTACCTTCAGTGGCAGGCGTGTTCGTATTCAATTACCACACTTATGCAAGGTCTGCTTCGCCCCTCGAAAGGAGCGAAAAACGAACAAAAACTCACGTAATTGGGTTAAAAAAAGAATCCACTGTCAGAGAACCAGAATTATGATAAGAGCGAGTGGAGTGGATAAGGCCAAAAGGCTAAGAGCTTCTCTTTTCTATTGCACAACGGCCATGCGATGGTGTCGTCACGCTACGCTTTTTTACTAAATCCGTCGGGAATGTTCTGTAGAATATAGCCCGCGGAACTCATCGATTTGCATCGATTGAAGATTGAAGTGAGGCGGAACATTGATTTGTGTTGGTGGTGTATATCAAAAGCATTGAACTATTTCCGAACGCATTGACGGATTATATGGGAGGAAAGGAAAACCGCCTGGCCAGACCACTTGTCGTTCGTGGTCTTGTGACGGTGTGTTGCAAGCCAACCACAGCTGGATACATCAGCATTAGCAACAATGTTTTGGCAGATGTGACTCTAAGTGCTTTTGACGATAGTGCGGTCTGCACCGCAAATAGATCGGTATCTCTAGATGTGGCTCTGTGTTTGATGTTATGCTGATGGTATGTTATGATGAGCAGTTGAGCGCGGTACATGATGGGGCAATCAAAACTTGAGTATCTTTCGAAATGTGCACAGTGGGCGATTGGGATGTTGGGACGAATTCCACTGAGAAATATCCGCCGAGCGGGTATATTTAGGGGGGGTGAAGGATTTCCAGGCTAATGAGAAAATTCCTAAGCCCTCTCTGTGCAAATGGATTATCATTTTGGACACAAGTGGAAAATCACTTACGTTGGAAAATGTTAAGCGACTGAATTTCTAATGGAGATGGATTTTTGTATCTACCTTTAGGTAGTCAACGGTTCAGCTTGTAACGAATCTAAAAACTAGGAAAGATTACATGAAATATTATATATATATATTGTTCTCAACAAGTGTGTCGGGAACTTGCCCCATTGAAAAGAAAGACACAAGGTAGGGAGCCACATGACTCAGTTTCCAACAACTGAATCTGTTGCTGTAAAAATGAGAGCTGAAAATGAAAAGTGACTGAATTCAGGGAACGATGAAATCCGACAGAAGCAACAGTTCTGCCATCAGTCTAACAATAGTTATTTAAAAATAAAATCTATCCAAATTCAACCAAATATGAGTCATAAAGTGTGAGTCATAAGAGGTTTTATTTTGATATTCAAAGGAAAATCTCATTTTTGAGATATTTATTTCATTATAAAGAGGAAGGTATGCCGATAATAATGAAAAACAACATCAGCCAAATGGCCACCACGACCACGCTTACAGGACCAAATCCTTTTCATAAAATTTTCCATAACAAAATCGCAAAGTGGCTGCCCTATGTCCTCGATAGACTCACGAATTCCATCTTTGAGGTCATGAATCGACGCGGGGCTGTTGGCGTAGACCTTATCTTTCACGTGGCCCCAAAGGAAGAAGTCGCAAGGTGTTAAATCACAAGATCTCGGTGGCCAATTGTGATCACCTCTTCGAGAGATAACACGGTCCGGAAACTTTTCCCGTAAAAGATCAATGGTTTTGTAGCTTGTGTGGCACGTAGCGCCGTCTTGTTGAAAGTAGACGTTGTCCAGATCAATACCATCCAACTCCGGCCATAAACAAATTGTGGAATGCCCAATTCCAAAGAACGACGAGAAATGGACAAACCTGGATTTTCTACAACGCTACAGCAGCAATATTCTCAGTTGTTCTTGAGCGACAGGCACGGGTTTTATTCTTCAAATCACTAACTTGTTCCAAGAGCTCGAATTTTTCCACCAATTTCTGTATTGCGGTCCGACAAGGTGCTTCACGACGACCCAAAAATTAATTAGTTTTGCGAACTGTGACTGCAAAATTTTCACCATTTTTGTAGTGAATTTTTATAATTTCAATACGTTGTTGAAACGTGTATCGTTCCATTTTTAGTAATGGCGTAGTTTCTACTTGTCAAATGTCAAAAAATAACAGCTTCAAAAGTGACAACTACCGAAATAGCGAGCTATTCAAAAAAACACCTCTTATTGGAAAGCCCTTTAGAATAGTTAGCCAGTGGCAATTATTTTGCAAGTGACTGAAAGCATTACATTAAAAATATCCAACTTTTAAAAATGAATGTGAGAATTATCCACCATATACCATTTCCCATGACCCATGAGTCATGTCCCATGTTTCCTTTATCTACTATCTCAGCTCCCTCTCCACCTATCTCAGCAAAATCCCCACCTAGGGCAAACAATAAATTGAAAAACAAACAACAGCTTCTGTGTGAAATAAATGTCCCTACCCGACCACTTGCAAGACCCATTGCAAGCGATTAATCGAATTAAAACAACTGCGAAAAAAAGAAGAGAAAGTAACCTTTTTTTCCACAATTCAATCACTCATGGAGATCAATAAAATAAAACTGTCGCGACCATATGTGCTACCACGATTGAATATTAAAAATGTTCCTCACGCTTGGCGAGTACTCAGCTCCATACGGTGTACTACGCGGTGGACGAGAATTTCAATTTCGGCTCCAATCATAATGAATTATAATTTCTCCATTTTTTTTTTATTCAAATAATAATGAAAATGTGAATTAATTTCGTAGTCCCGCATTGAGTGAGTGCGCAGAGAGGGATTTCAGTCGCAGAGGAGTCCGAGTCAGTCTCAATGAGTGCCCATCAACAAGAGCATTATGGCGAATTGGATTATTCAGTCGTTAATGCAATGTTAACATCTGTTGCATGATTAAAAAATAGAGCGCATTTAAAATAAAAAAAAAATGAATGACTGAAAATGGAAATTATCTCAATGATGGCTATAAAACGTTGAATCTGAATCTCAATGGGACAGCGGTTGGTGTAGAATGGATTTGGAAATTCCGTTTAAGTAGACATGTATGGCCATTGTGCTTGTGTTAACAAGCGAGTTGAAAATGCGGAATGGTTTGCGTTTGAGTGGAATAAATGGACTTGCATTGCCCTAGGTGGGGGAGGTACAACAGTTTTACTTATATGGCTTTGAAGCTTGCCCTAAAAGTTCGTGCAATTATTGTATTTTGTCTATGATTTGGTTCAGGCGTAATTGAAGGCAAGGCGAGAAAGACTCTAATGATAGGAAAAATGAATTTAAAGGAAACCTTTGCTTACGTTGAACTTTGAGAACTTTGAACAAAATATGTCTAAAATAAAATATTCGTTTAATTGCAAGTGCCGCCAGTCTTTTTCCCCCATACATGCCTGAAACTGTGGCTCTAAATTAGAGATCAAATAGAACTGACCATCTTGATAATGGCATTTTGGTTGGGGTCACTCGTATATGCTGTTCTTTTGGTTCTCCGTATACTCAAGGAGTATCCAGCTCGTTTGACAAGGACTAAAATCACCTTAATTCTGCTTCTAAATTTCGATATCAACAGTTTTTTTTAAAGTGCGTGAATAACAAAATTGTCGACTTACAGAGGCATGTGGAACTAAAGCTAGTATTAGATATGCTGAATCAGCATACATATGCTGAAAAATGTGTCCCAATCACAACATATCGTTTAATATCGAAATTTCTGTCCGACCTGAACATATCGTGTAATACCCCTTTTGGGACCGTATGCTAACATTCGGACAAATTTTTGGTATGCTGACTCGTATGATGTATGCTCACGAGCTAAAGTAAGCTCATGAGCATACGCCAAATTTTTTTGATATCTCTACATATAATAAAATTGTAGAATAAAAAATGCCTGACCGCGCATCACGCAGAAACAACTGGACGGATTTTGATGAAACTTGGCAAAGTGATTGCTTATGTTCTGTGTCGGGCTTTAGAATACTTTTTAACCCGAAATATAATTTGGTTTTTACAAAATAGTAAAAAAAAAAAACGCTCTCTAATGTGATCATATGTTTTGCACTTCAATGGAAATCGTCTCTTTTCAGCCCATACATTCAGGTTAAACACGTTTTCAGGTGCTGTTCATTGGGAAAAGTTAGGAAATGGGCTGGGGTGGGATTCGTGTGTCAATGTCAAGTTGTTTCATTCGTGTTGCTTCTTTTCGCCGACATTTGAGGTGCGTTAGAGGGAACAAATAACAGAACTTTGCGTAAATCTTTTTTGTGTATACTTTTTAGTAGTGATTAAAATTATGTTTTTATTGTCTTTGTTTTTGCTTTATATTGTTTTAGAAAGGTCCAAGGGAGGGAACATATTTATAAAAAAAAGGCGGGTAAAGCAAGGCGAGCACGGGTCAGCTAGTTTAAAATAAATACAATGAATTGAACACGTAGTGTAGAATGCAATTCTTCTTCGTTTTTCTTTTTAAATGAATTAAAATCAATTTTACGCTACACGTACATTTCCCCAGAATCGCAGAAAATCGATAAATACAATACAAATACGCACGTATACTAAAACCGCGATCTGTCAATTTTTCAGCATATAATCATACGGGTCTTCAAATGTTTCAGCATACCGAATTCAACATATCGTGTAATAGGGCATCATACGCCAGTTGAACATATGCGTGTTTGCTGAGAATTTTTAGCATATGATTGTCAGCATACGTATGATCATTAAACATATCGTCTTATACTAGCTTAAGCATTGAAAAATATTTGACACTATCCAAATTTAAAATGAGAGGCGTCCATCTTCAAAAATAATTTTTAAAAAATTTCAGTGATAGGTTTCTTGTGTTAATATAAATTTGACTGATGAAGCGACAGCACATATTTCTCTTTAAGTGACTAGGTTATGTCAAAATAAATCGGGTTATCCAACAACTGATAAGTCCAGTCAAATATTTTAAAACAAAAGTGCACAGCTCTTCGGTTTGTTTCTATTTGCGTTACGCGTTCAACTAGACAAAACTGAATACAGATTTAAAATAACTCTCGATTTAAAAACGTTTTTTGTAGTTCGTTTGATCGATCCGCACGGTGCGGACGAAAGAAAAAAAAATTATTCAAAAATATTTCCACTTAGGTCACTAAAAGCTTTGTTCTCTCTACAGATATCGCAAACTAAAAGCAGATAGCCAGTTTGAAACTCAAGACTGTTTTTAATATTTGAATTCTATCAAAAGAGCTAGACTTAAGTTTATTCGTTAATGTTTCAGTTTACTCGTTAAACCACCAGTAGTTTTCCATTCCAACGCAACACTTCATCAAGATGATTGACTGTGTAGTCTTGAGGTTTGTTTCAAGATCTTCTTGTTCACATTTAAGTCACAGTGCAGCCACGAGAAACCCTGCACTTGCAATAAAACCAAAACCATCAGTCAAACTATGTGCAAGCATTCTCTACGGATTATCGTGTATTCGCAACTGATTTGCATACGTAGCATTTATGGCTCAATGCACCTTTAATATTTTCACCATATCTTCTTACTATAATAGAACCGTAACTCTTTCTCTGACTTCAAAGTGTTTGTCCGGAATAGATTTAAAAACTCTCCAGCTGTAAGCCTTGTTGCAAGTGCTGCTAGTTTTGTGATTAACTTGTACATTTATATTACTGGCTAATAAATAATAATAATAATAAAAACTTAAGAACTACCGCAAATAATAGAAATAGACCCCGGTTTCCACAATTGCATTGTAAAATTTCACGATTTAAATAGGATGTTTGTTTTTCCTTATCCACGTCACACAAGACGAGCTCTAAGGTGATATTTTATCAGAGAGCATTTCATGAAAGCTTATAGATTCAATTTCCCTTCAAAGATCGTAAAATTGGAACAAGTCCTTCGTTAGGCATCAGGCTAACAAATATTTAAACAGAGTAACAGATCACGATTACAAGAGTGATTTTTTTTTTACAAAAAGTTGTTTTGAATTTTCTCAGCCGATTAAAAATGTTCTTGTCAGGGAAGCGCCTGTGGACTGGATTGGGTATTCGTCGGACTGGCTGTGGAGGGGTAACGTAACACCCATTTCACGACCTATTTGTTTACTATTATTGCTTTTATTATTGATTTGTTTACTATTATTGTTACTAATTTGTGGTGGCCAACCACTGAAAAGTGTGGTGATGATTACACGGCTCTGCACAGTGGCGTGCTCTGTACCAATGGGTGTACCAAGGGATTGTGGCCCACGCGGCAGAGCACTTGTGTGGTATAATGCAGTCATGGTGTGCCTATGCAGTGGCTGTCTGACATTGGTGATGGTTTGTCACAGTAGTTCTCATTACTGTTCAGTAAAGTTGATTTTTAAAATGTGGCCAAAGCGTGGCACTTCGTCACAAATTCAATATTTATTTTCCTATTCGATATACAACAGCTTTTACGAAGAATTTGTAAATGAACGTCCAAGTTACCGCGTAGCCTCCTTTATATTTGAGGTATTCATTTTCTAAATGCCCCAAAAACCGTCGTGGAATTTTAGTCGCACTTTCAAACACATCAACCAATTTATAAATGTTTTTAGTAATTTTTTACATATACCTTTAAAATGTAGCAATATATATTTTGTGAATTGTCTAGGCGTATTCCTGCATGACGATAAATCCGCCTGCGGCTCTCCAACTTGCAAAATTGTTAGCTTCACTTAATCACGCTACATTTTGGAATTTAAATTCAAATTCGATCTTTTTTCGCTCATGCCAACTACCAACTACCTATGTGAGCCTCCCATTGTTACACATGCCTGCGAAGGCGAACTAACATGCTCCAAGAAGTCGCGTAATTTCCTTTTGTCTTGCCTTCAATCATTAAATGATTTCACAAGCAATTCACACCAAATGAACATGCAATATATATTTTTTTTAATTTTCATTTCATTAGCGCTTCTTTTTTTTTTGGGAAAACATACCGACCATTGATGTTGTGAAAACGGTGCAATGGGCATGCAAATGGCCCATCTGCAATTGCCTATTCGCGAGGAAACTCAATCGCCTCATTGGGTAATGGTGGCTTTCCTCAGTCCGACTCGGCTGAAAGCGTGCGCCCACCAAAGCCGGCAGTAGGCAGTCGTGGTTCGGTTTTTTCTGTTTTTTTTTTTTCTTATTTTTCTACCGTGCACTCATAACTGAATAAGTGTGCATATAAAATAAAATTGCCCATCGTGTATTCTGTGCGCCGTAATTGAAATTGTGTTATCCTGGAACTGAAAGATTTTTCCGCCCCAACAAAGTAGGCAAAAAAAAAAAATACGAAAAAAAAATTCCCAACCCCGAATTGAATTTCATTAGGACGAGATTTTTCAGATTTTTACATCTGCCCCCGGGGGGAGGTTTTTTACCCCAGACCTTAGATCATTTCCCATCGCAAATTGATGGAAATTTCTCTTTTAACGGCTTGAACAAGTTTCATTGCAGCGTTTTCCGCTTCATTTGCCAGCCATTCGATAGAATTTGACGGTAAAAGGCGAACGAGCATGTGTATACAGCGTGTTGGTGAAATTCACAAGTTGCGCTCCGTTTTTGTTGCAAAACACTTCTTTGTGGCTCTATACAAAGTATGTGCATTTGAATGTTGTGTTTTTGTTTTTGAGGCTACGACGAGACATTGATTTTGTTCATGGCTTGTAGAAGTCAGTGAACCTTGAAATTATTCAGCCCACGGTGACGATGCTTATGGTTTTGCATAAAATCTGCACAAACAATTTGATTTGGAGCCGGGTTCGGTCGGTTTTTAGGGTCTATGAATTTAAATGGCTTTTTAAATAAAGGTAGGCAAAATATTTGCATAATTTAGATCTTGGAATAAGTTGGGAGATAACCAAAATCAGCTTGTAGCTAAATTGATACCTGCATACATTAGATTTTATTTGAAATGCTATAAATGGTAAAAAAAAAAATGGAATGCTATGCCTGGATCGATGAAGGTGGAGTGGCTTACCAGGGGAGAGAATTGCCGCATTAAAACTTGTTGAATAGAGTCAATTGCTCGTGGTTCTACAGTGGGTTATGCGGAACTACAGCCCGAAGACATGTGACACTACCTGGGAAGGTCCCTCTAAAGGGTTCACCATAAGGCAAATGCCTTACAAAGTGAATTTGGTCCAATTAGGTTTAAAGACTCTAAGTCGCGACTTAATCAGTTTGCAGATTTACGAGTGGCATCTATGTCAAACAAACGCTTAATAAAATCTATTGTTGCTGATCTTCACCTTTACTATATTTAACGCCCCAAGATACTTCCTTTGGGTGTACCTGCAGGAAATTGTTTACGTAAAGACGCCGACAAAATTCCAGCAGCTCTAAACCGACTGAAATTTGACACAAAAAATGGCCATGTGAGGTCAAATTTTATGTCCACCCACTTTTCTATCAACAAACTCCGCCAAACCCGACCTCATCGAACACAAGGACAACCATTACCGCATCGCCATCAATTAATCGTGTCCATTCATGTTTTAAAACCCCTCAATGGTGCAGTCAAAATCAAAATTTACGAGTATTTGATTCCGAATTTAATGGTCGGCAGCCATTAACATCTCAACCACCCCCCATAAACAAAAGCGTGGCCCCATTCATCTATCAACGGATTCCCTATACACATTCAATACTTTCCACTTCAGATGCATCATCATAAATCCTCCGAATACCGCCAAACGCATCGTAAATTTAGACTCCTCAATCACTGCACCACATGGCCATGCAGTTTTGTGCCTCCCGAGAATTCGCCAATCAACTAACAACAAACGACATACGACTCCAGCTCTCAACTGCTGATCTTCATAACTGCACACAATTTCCTGAAACTGACATCATCGCTTCTGATTGTGTAAACACAAGCGTGCACTTGAGAAGCGGTTGATCTTGAGCCGACACTAACATCAGTCCACCGCCGACTCTGTGGTCGCGATCGATTCCGATCACCGGATCGGATATCAATTTGTATCCATCGTTGCGTCGATGCCACATCAGCAGAACTTTCACTTTGCGCACATCTGCATATGGAAGTGTCGGTCCATAGGGACGACCAACCGACGCTGCGGTGGCGGCATCGTTTTGCACTGCAATTATCCGCCTGAAAGAAAGCGGATGGTGACCATGCAAAATTGGTCACAATTAGCGTCCGTAAATGGTCAACTTTTTCTCGGTCAATTTGCGTCATGTCAACACTTGTCTGACTCAATTAATGGCGGAGAAAAGGATTTTCTCGTACGTGGTTTTCCCAGAGGAAAGGCCAAGGTTATTGACACGATCCACCACGTAAAGGCGATTATTGGATTTCAATTCGGTCTATGCCGATTTGTTGAGGACACACATGTGCGTATCTAAACGGCGCACTCAATTAGTGCGGTTGACAATAAGTTCGTTAGCCTCTGTGCAAGGCCAGGTCGGTTGGAGTTTGTTTGGATTTTTGTATTTCATCCGCTCTAGCTGGTTAATGAAATTGAACCAGCCACTCACACAAACACTGGGAAAATGCGTATCCGAGAAAAGGTTTGCACGAGGTAGAAATTAAATCTGTCATCGACATTAAGGAGGACGCTTGGATACGCACATCGCACACCTGTGTCATGAATGTCTGTTTGTACTCGAGCGCGGCGTAAATAATTTGTGGACAGTCGAGTTAATGGTAATGCGTAATACTGGTAATACGCACTCTGGGGGGAGATTAGTCGCAAAAAATAAACGTCATTATACTGGTGGTTGGTGTAGGTGGCAGTTTTGAACTAATACTCGTGTGAGTCTTCCTTTTTTACCCGACCGTTTTAGAGCCACAGGGCGAATATTTACCTGGTGGCCATTTAAGCTGAATTTGTGGGGATGAGAGAAGAACTAGCTAGGGTTGATAAATGGGAAATCGAATTGACTGTCAGAGTCATTAGCGAAATTTAATGAACTTCCATTTGGTTGAGTTTCGTATTGAAATTAGTGAAAAGAAATGTTTTACGCTTTATTAAACTCCCATAAATGTCTGTCTTTACAGAGAAATAATTACTTCGACAGGAAATGATAAATTGGGCGTTACGTTTGGCATTTATATTCATCCGAAGGTGGAGACTAAAGTACAATCGGACAGAAGATGGGTAGGTACCTATTGTTGGTCATTTTTTTTTTAACTCGTATAAGAAGCCTGATAAGATGAGTTGACCTTAGGAGCACGTTTTTCAACGCGAGTCACTGAACTTTTCTAATGGCATCACCTTTCACCTCATTAATAAAGTAAAGACATTTTTTTAGCAGAATCCTGGAAATCCTGTATAATCTTTAACTCTTCTTCAGAGGAAAGTTTTGGGATAAAACCGCCATACCTTGCTCAACTGTTGGCAGCAATGGATCCAATTGTTTGGAGTATGATGTGAGTGCCATTAAATGTAAAAGCAACACTGAGTTTACTCTATTTAAAGGTCTGATCTTGACCAAGAGCGCATTTGCTGGGCGGAGAATATTGACTTTCCAGTGTCACAGAGCATTAAAATTACCCACTGGGATCTCAATTCATCAGAACTTGAACTCTTTCTTCTTTCCGAGGTTAGATAATTTGAAATGACGCTAACTAACAAAAATCAGTGTCTGGTTTGCACATTTGAACGGCTCGTACACCTTGAGACAAGTTAAGGCTTCTACCCATAAGTCTTGTGTTGGTTTCAATGAGTCCAGCCATTTTAATGATTGTCTGTCAATTAAACCTCAGATGAGTCAAAGGGCTTCACCTCTGTCCCAAAAAAATAGGTAAATATTAAAGAAACTTGTAGCCGTTCAGCTTAAATCAAAATCCCAAAATCATCACACATACACCGAAAATAAAACCTTGGTATATTTGATAAAAATGAGGCTTGATTCAACAATTTTTTTGTCAATATACGTCCAACAAAATGTTTCTATCAAATTGATAAAATTTTTGTAAGTTTTATCTTGACGTAAAACGTTTCTTGTGATAACAAAAAATATTGTTGTTTTAACAAAAATGGTTTCTTGTGAGTTCAAAAATAATTTGTTGAAATAATCAAAACTGTGTTAATTTTACAAAAGAGTTTTGTCAATTCCACATGGCTGTTTTGTCGAATCAACAATTATTGTTGCTTTTACGAATAAGTTTACCAATTTTGTATTTATCTCTTTGTCAGATTAACAAAAAAATTGTTAATATTACAGAAGTTGTTTGTCAACTTAGTTACTGTATTTGTAATTGTATTAATTAAGGCCGATTTCACAGAGGGATTTCAGCCGCCAAAAACTTACGAACAAAGACCGAAGTCCCTTTCCAAGCGGGAGCCCTGTCTGGTACACGAAATTGGTACGAAACACCCTTATACAAGTCTCCCCAAATGGTACTTTTATTCGGGTACTCATGCTTTTCCCAAAGATAGTGTGACTTCTACGTGACCAATGCAAATTCTTAAATTTTTCAAATTTGTGACATATCTACAAACATTTTTTTCATTTCAACAAAATGTTTGTAATGTTGATAATCTGTATTTTGTTTGGCTAACAAACATTTTGCATAAGTTTTGTCAATGCAACAAAAATTTAAAAAATTGTTGGCTCTGTTTTAATCGATATAACAAAAACTTTGTTAATTCGACAATAAAATTGTTCAATTGATAAAACTCGATTTGTTAAAATGAAAATTGTCTTTTATTAATTTGATAAAGTAAATGTTTTGTCAATTTAACAAAATATTGTCAAATTGATAAGACTTAGGTTTTATTGATAAATATCATTTATTTATTGGGCTAAAACCTGGAAGCTGAACTACTGAGTGATGGGTTCAACTCCCGGTAAACGTACAAAGAATGACATCTTAATGTTTTTTTTTTTCACAGCGCCACCTTTTGCGAACGTCTAGAAACATCGGTGAGTGTAAGTGCATTGAGAAAGGTTCCCACCAGCCTTGCTGGTTAGATTGAATATACCAAGCAATGCGTTGGCCAAAAAATATCCCTTCGTTCAAGGAATTCAAGGAAATCAGTCTTTGTCAATGTAAATAAGGCGAACACACTTTTTCGTTGGTCAGTCTGGCCATTTATAGGATCTTTGCGATGTGTCTCCAAAATATAAGATACACAAAATTAGTTAAACTGATTTAGAATTCGACAGTCATCTTGTTTACATGGTTCTAAAAATGCCGGTCTGGAAGTTTTAATTAGTAGTGACATTTAAACGAGAAAATCCACCCAAGCAAGAGGCTCTATCAATTCTATCTGCGTTTACTCTTATCTGCAGCTTAAACGCCTGACCGGATTTGTATCAAACTTCGTTAAGGACTACTGTAGATTGACATCCTCGAGTCGAAATCGAAATTTTTTGTCTCTTAAATTAACACCTCTTTTTCTGACGACTGTAAACAGTACAAAGGAGCAAGTTACTTGCGACACAGTCGTGCACATTTTTTCGCAACTAAATGAGAAACTGTTTGGGACAATATACCGCCATCAGTTGTAGAAGATTTGTAAGACAGATGGAATATCACTTTTCCATAAGCAGAATAAGAAAAATTCACTACGGTTTCTTAACCCCCTGAAAAGGAAATTCAATACAGGAAACAACCGCACATCTAGAACAGAACCACAAAGCGTACTTCTCCACCTGGGTGTCTGCAAACTATAAGCAAATCCAGATAGGAAGGTATATAGGGGACTGTCGGTTAACCAGCAAACCACCTGTGACGGCAAATATTGTGGTCTCCTACCTAGGCAATCCGTGGATGCCTCCCTCACGATCATCTCTGAGATGGGCAATGATGCAAACCAGCTGGTACCATGCGTTCGCACCACTTCTCCCCATGGGGTGTGCAATCTCTGACTCCATATTGCTTTGACCGAAACCGTACATTAAGCGAGGAGGAGAAAATCACACAGAGACCATGTTCGCGCAGCGAGATTCACAATTCGCCTCCAATAGCTGTGTAATTGTATCGATGGTGACGCGCCAAACCGCATCTTCTACTTTTAGTTGAATAATTACTTCGACTTAATCAAACCGCAGGTGGATTGCACCATCTCCATGTTACACATCTAGGGGTTTGTCTTGGGTACCGCCACTGATGTGGTGCAACATAATGTCTTCTCCAAATGGGTCACGTGGTGTAAATTCACACAGAAACTACACAGCCAACTACATATTTTCTTTCATGTGCTGTTTGCTTAAACAACAAGGCAGATTCATGGATGAGTGCCTCACCAGAAACAGGTTACGAAGATAATTGCCTTCTTCGGTGGTGGTTGTAACAAACCACCTGTGCGCCTTTGGTCTTTTCCTGTACGTTTGCTCAGCGATAGATACCCAGCTGCAACGGAGTGCTGTAGGGGTGCTCTATTGTCACGCATTTTTAAATTCCAAGAATTTGTTTCTTTTTTCCTACGCCAGACGGTTGTTGGTATATATTTATTTACTTATTCATCGTTGACTGCATAGCAACTGGCATTGCCATATAAATGGGAAAAGGTATATCTGTGAGATACTTTTATTTAATCGTGAACAGAAATTCCAATTTAGAATTTGCATTTGCAAACCAAAAAACGTATCCGCGTTCCAAGTGAACAAATATTATGGCTGCTCTAATTTGAATGCACATAATGGGGAGTTTGCTCTAGATAGTCGAACGGATATGCGTTCATCGGGGGGGTTTTTGGCACAAAATCGTAACACGGAACTATGCCATCGATTTATGCATTTGGCGAATATAAATCGTCATTAGCATGAGCATGCATATGAGGGAAAGAGCACTTAAAATAATGTACCGCTCAACGTCAACCGATGGAAATTGGAAGAATTTTTTTGATAGAGTGCTGCCACTTTTTCTTTTAATGCGTACGTTTGTTTTATTTTTGATTGGGTATCCAAAATGTTTAATACTTAAACGGATACACAGAAACGTCAACTGGACTAAATTTCCCCGAGCCCAAAAATGTTGCAGTCACTCAAAGGCTTAATTGATTGGCATATACCGAAATCGAAATTCACACTCTACCAAAAAGTTAGACAGTTGTAGGTACATCTCCACAATTGTCTCCATATATAAAGGGTTTTCCAATAAGAGGTGTTATTTTGATATTCAAACAAAAATGCCATTTTTTGAGATAAATGATCGAATATTTATTTCATAATAAAGAGTAAGGTATGCCGTTAATAATGAAAAACAACATCAGCCAAATGGCCACCACGACCACGCTTACAGGACCATATCCTTTTCATGAAATTTTCCATAACAAAATCGCAAAGTAGCTGCCCCATGTCCTCGATAGACTCACGAATTCCATCTTTGAGGTCTTGAATCGACGCTGGGCTGTTGGCGTAGACCTTATCTTCCACGTGGCCCCAAAGGAAGAAGTCGCAAGGTGTTAAATCACAAGATCTCGGTGGCCAATTGTGATCACCTCTTCGAGAGATAACACGGTCCGGAAACTTTTTCCGTAAAAGGTCAATGGTTTCGTTGCTTGTGTGGCACGTAGGGCCGTATTATTGAAAGTAAACGTTGTCCAGATCAATACCATCCAACTCCGGCCATAATTAATCATGCCCAATTCCAAATAACCGACGAGGAATGGGCAAATCTGGGCTTTCTTCAACACTTTGGGCTACACCAGCAATATTCTCAGTTGTTCTTGAGCGACGTGCACGGGTTTTATTCTTCACATCACTAACTTGTCCCAACAGCTCGAATTTTTCCACCAATTTCTATATTGCGGTCCGACAAGGTGCTTCACGACGACCCAAAAATGATTTAGTTTTGCGAACTGTGACTGCAAAACGTTCACCATTTTTGTAGTGAATTTTTATAATTTCAATGCGTTGTTGAAGCGTGTATCGTTCGCGTAGTTTCTACTTGTTAAATGTCAAAAAATAGTAGCTTCAAAAGTGACAGCTACCGAAATAGCGGGCTATTCAAAATAGCACCTCTTATTGGAAAACCCTTTATATACGTATAGATGGCGTTAAGAAGAAATGTCAAAACGAAACGCTTTAATGATTCACATGGCTTAAGACATGGGGTGATTTGCGCAAGCTTTGGTGACATTTGGAACAAAGAAGAAGGAAGATAAGCTAACCTATACCCCTGCTTTCTATTTCATATTCGTAATATTAGGTACCTATAAACATATCTAAGAACTTCTATCTACTTCGGTTCCGTTTATTGCGAATTTCTTTCAATACCCGGTCTTTTAAGACGTGGTATTCCTTTAGTAGGATCAATGGTCTTAGTTTGCCTTTTAACCTTTTAAAATTATGCAAGCCTGACGATTCAACAAAGTGGTATCACTTTGCATACTCCCATTGCATTCGCTTAGACCGACCGACTCCCTCCTAATTGTCCGTCAATTCGCAATTCCAACCATAATGCAAAAAATAAAAAACACTTCTATATGTCGACTAATGGTCTGTCGCCCAAATTTGATTACCACAATATTATGGACATCTTCTGTCGTCAAATCCGCATTAAATATTCATCGTCGCTATGTATTCCAAACAACCAAAAAAAAAAAGAAATAACAGCAATTTAGCACATTCCGCTTCGTTGTCACTGTCATTATTTTCTTTTCAGCAGAGTTCGTGTATTTTTACCTGCTTACTCCATCGTCGTCAGGTGGTGGTAACCTCAGAGCTGCAAACGAAAAATCCGGTACTCCTTGATTTCGCTGGCTACTCACATAAGACACGAACAAAACAAAAAAATATAACGAAACTGGTATACTCGCTCGTATATACGATAGATAAATCACGTTTCGTTAATCCTGCAGATATCCACTTGCACGCAAAGTTTTGTTGCGCAAAAAAATGATACAAGCTCAATCAAAAAAAAAAGGGCAACTTTTAAAAAACACTTCACCATTTATCATCACCAATCATAAAGCGCACGATACAAGAACCCATATCGTGATGATCGCGGGCAATTATTCAATTTTCACTTTGTTTCATCGGATTTAACTTTTTTTTTTGTGTGTGATCTCCTATACATCTTATTACAAAAAACCAAACAGAGTGTCGTCGCGAGAACAGCTTAAGAAGGAACACTACAACCGGTCGTTGAATTTCGATGGTAAAATAAAAATTTCTAAAAAACTATATTCGTTATCGGATGTGAAGTAGGCCCTGGGAGGAGATACGCGGCGATACTGCCTGACACGATCGCGATCCACTCGAAACTGCAGCAACATGCTTGGTTGTCGTCGTTGCCGGTCAACAAAATACAATGGGAGCAGGCGACCATGTTGGAGTTTGAGTGTAAAGCGGATTGAGTGAAGCTGTTGTCGCCGTGGTCCGGCACCTGTTCTCAATGCGGAGTGGAAGGCGAATTCATCTGGCTCGTGATCGTGATTGTTGCGCGGAGAAGAAGTGATCTTGTTCGGATGTTGTTAAGTGGTTGTGTCTGAATGTCTCGCAGAGTCAAATGGAGCATAAGAAGAAGTTATTTTTTGGGAATATTCTTAAAAAGATATTTTTCGAATTGGATTCCAATTTTTAGTGGCGATCCACCCACTGAATGATTTTCCAATTGGTACATTTTTTTCTATCACCCCTTCCCTATTTTGTAGACACCTAAAAGCATGCTACATATTTCAACTTGAATTGAATTTAGACAGATTGCACTCCAGTGCTTCTCAAAAAGAGTTTACCATTGAAAAAGCGCCTGGAAGTATGTGATTTAAATGCAAGAGTCTGGATGATATTTTTGAATAAATGATGAATGAATAGCATTTGTTCCGTTTGAGCAGACATCTGCCAATTGTTCAAAAAATGTATTCCTACCCCTTTAAGTTTGTGGTAAAAATTGTATATCCAGTTCTAAAAATGTGTATTCTATGTAATTTAAATGAAGTATATTTGATGTGATATTTTTGACTCATTCAAGAAAGTTTTTGACAGTGAAGTTCAGACGGAGAATATTCTTTATTTTCTTTTAACTTGGAAAACCAATTTTTCATCGTATTTTTCTAAAGTGATATGCGAGAAAGAGACATGTTTTTAAAAGAAAATCATGCCAGAAGGTCGTGTCTTTTGTTAATATTTTCAAACACTGTCGAAAGAGTATGTTCAAAACAGAAAAATGGTTCTAGGAGGTTCAAAAGCTCTGATTGAGGCTTCGTACATATGTGAAATAGAATCAAAACCATGAACATATATCTCGCTCTCGCATGAGGCCCTTTCGTCCAAGTTCGCTTTTCGTTTACCTTTAGCAACAGGAGAAAGAACGACTTTTGGACGGTTAAAACTTCTGGCAAGCGTTCCCTTGTTTGACATTCACTTGAGAGCAAACATTAATATTCGAAAAATCAATGCTATGAAATATTCCCACTCAATTCATCAACAAAAAGGTCTGCCTACAGTTTCCCAATGCAAATGCAAATCTCATTCGTCTACCACTTTAAGCAAATAATCAATCAAAAAGCCTTTTCTCGTTCCACACAACATCGCTCCAGGCAGGGCATTTCCAGAAGCGAGGTAATTGCATTCAATTTTTCAAATTGCTCAAATATGGCACAGAAACTCAATCTGATTGTATAGTGCCTTAAACTAAAAGACAAACTTATTGGAATGCGGGGGGGGGGGGGTGAGTGTTATCCCTATACTCACTGCAGCCGAGTGAAACCTACCCAAGCAATGTCACTATCCATCCATTCACAAGTGGATATGTGTGTCCCTGTGTGCGAGGTAGCATTGATTAAATATTTACAACCTTCTGCGAGATTCTATTTGGAAGATAAAATTTCAATAAAAACGAGAATCCAAATAAAAGTTGACTGTTATAGCCGAATGAACAGCATGGAATTGTTGGAAATGGTTGCCGTTTAGAATGTTCCTATGGATCGGTACTAGTAATCGATTTAATGCAAAATATATGGCGACTTCTTTTGGAGTTTGATTATATATGTGTTACAAGGGATGCAACAGGATCGAGATTAGGAGGTCGATATGAAAGTTAATGGCGTTGCCAGTATGTCTGCGAGTAGTCAAGGTCGCGCGTGATTACTGTCTGTAGAAAATGTATTAGACCAATAAATCACAATGAGAGCGATGTCATTTGGAGATAGCAAACATGTAATTTTGGAACGACTGCCCAATCTGTGTTTGGTTGCCCATTAATCGTTTGATGTTCAGTGAAATGAGGTAATTAGTGTGTAAATTATTTATTTCACACAAATGTAGGTTGTACGGATATTTCTGTTAGTTTGCAAATGAAATACCATTTTTTTGTACATTATTCAGGACATAGAATCAAAGCTGGACGGTAATTGGAAAAGAAATTCAGATTGATTTGTATATAATTAAATATATTGTACGTCACTTAGGGAGCGACATCGAAAACAGCAACTAATTCACTTAGGCGGAATATAGTTTAAGCTGAGGGGTTTAAGGAAATTAATCCCTCGCATTTATTTTTTTTTAGATAGATAGGTAGTTTATTTATTTAGCATTTCGCTTTTTTAAATATAATATTTATAATATTTATATTCTTTTACCAGTTAAATAAATTACAAATTTAAACAATAAATTGAAAAATTCTTATATATGTAAAGTTCAGTTTTTTATAGGTTACTAACATATTTTTAAAAGTTCTAAAAGTTCTTTTTATCTTTTAATGTATTAGGAAGACTGTTGAATAATATCAGTCCTTTATATTTTAACACATTCTTCGACCTATTTGAAGTAAAAAACGAAGTTGGAAATCATT
The DNA here is from genome assembly GCA_936431705.1 of Cheilosia pagana. Taxonomy (NCBI): domain Eukaryota; kingdom Metazoa; phylum Arthropoda; class Insecta; order Diptera; family Syrphidae; genus Cheilosia; species Cheilosia pagana. The sequence continues at coordinate 48,450,530 of OW386170.1, read as the reverse complement.
TCCATTTCTTAGATTATAGGGTTGTATATCTATCAGATTTATAAACGGTGTGACTATTTAAATAATTAGGTAGCAATTTATTTTTCATTTTAAAGGTAAATTAAAGTACATTCATTTTCGTTCTTTTATTTATAGTTAACTATTTTATGTACTTCATATATGTATCTACTTGTTGCTTGAAAACCAATACGCATGATTCGAGGGATGTCGATGACGTCCTTGCGAAATCCTTGCGTAAAAAGGCAATGCAAATGTACACAGGTAGTTTATTCAAAAATTTACGTCATCGAATTCAAAGGAGTGAGTTCCACAAATTTCGACATTAACTGCTCAATATTTCCTGAGGGACTTGAAGTGTAACGTATTCGTATGTCAACCCACCAATGTTTCACAGCTGAAAGGCAATAATCGTGCTGAAGTACAGATTTTGATTTTTGAACCCAGGTTTATTATGGAAAAAATTTTAGAAAAATATCGCCCCTGTTAGGATGAGGCATTTTGTCATTCTTTAACATAACTGGCCAACAAAGATCTCCAATTCATTGTAGTTTCAAAACAGCAATTTTGCACTGAAAATCCTAAAGTTTTCGTATCAATTGAGTGAACAGTCTGCTTAGAATAAATATGGCGGTGATATGTCACTAAACACAACCACTGTAAAAGTTTAAATTGTATAAACAAATTGAATGTAAAATAAATCGCATGTTACTTCCACTCTTCCTTTTAGTTCCTATAAACAAAACAAAAATATACCACTATTGATCATATCTTACTCCTTTAATGTTCTTAATCATAACCAAAAAAAAAACATTGACAATTTAAGTAGATACTTACTGGATGGAGTTTTGGCTAGTATCTTGGGTGATCCACTTGAAAGGCTCAAATCACTTTGAGAACTCTGCTGACTGTCTTTGCTGTAAGATCGTCCACTGTAACAAAAAAAATTCAATTTCATTGTTTATTGTTTATTTGATTTTCTTTTTCTTAATGGTAAAATAATTCTTATCATATTTAATATTCTATTATACGTAGGTACAACTTGAGTTATTGGACGACTTTCTAAAAATAGAGAACGAGGAATGTTGGGCACAGTAATCTTTACAATGCGTGACACTATGGAAGCCCCTATCAGTTAGATAATAGTTATAGAGATAATCGCGTATTACTTATTAGTTATTACCCTCATATATGTCATCATTAGAATTGTATCAGATCCATTTCATACTATTAGCCGCTTTTTGTGATAGTTTGGAAGGATAATCTCAAATGGAATGCCATAATACCACATTGAAGCGAGAATCTAGAACAGCGGCATTAATTAAGGTCAGGCTGCAATGATGACGTAAAGGAATTACATGACAACATTGAATATTGAAATGCACGTAGTTGCGTTTGAAAGGGGCTCGCGCCTATTTTGAAATTTAAATCAAATCGAAAGTTAATCTGCTTTTTTATGGAGTCAATGTCAATGTATGCTAGATTTCAGTAGAAAATCATGTTTGTAATGCTTGTAAATTTTTCCTTATATATTCTCAGATTCAATTGGATTAAGTTTAGTTTCAAATTCGCAGATTTTCCTCGCAAATTGTGAATAAGCGCATACAATTCCACAAAAATTCAGAAGGGTTGCTTATTCGACATTCGAGTGGAATTGTTGAATTCTAGGAATTTTTGAATTCGATCGAATATTGGAATTAACGCGAATGAAATTAGAAACGATCAGTAGTGGCTGCAACAATTTAAATTCAAAGAAAAATAAATAAATTCTGGCATTTGAAGGCTCATCTACAAATGAATAAATTGCTGATTTTCTAAAAATGTTGTTTTAAGTAACGAAAGTAGGTAAAAAATTAATGTTAAACATTATTAAATTATTTAAAAATCACAATCATATATTTCTTGGTTGGAACAAAAGTTTTTTTCATATAAAATTGTAAGTTTGAACTTTTTTTAAATTAGATTTCAACTCCAAAGTACATCTCTACAACGAAAATAAAAGTTTATTTTTACACCGACTAAAAACCAAGCAACGCAAATTTCATAAAAAAAGTTGTAGACCCTAAAAATCAATATCCGACTGTAATAAATGTTGAATAGTTGCCTACGAAATAGTCATAAACAATAAAGCAATCGTTCCCATTTCTCATATTAATCGGAACAAGACAAGTCGATACAAGTTTTCCCCTTTAAAGATAAATTAAGGCTCTTCCAGAGGCTATAAATTATATCGAATAGAAAACGATATATTTTGGCATTCACGCAGGGATGGATAAACTATGTATCAGTCACGCAAAGACACTAAGGCGTATACGTAATATTTTCGTGTGCCTGGGAAAAATAAAAGAATTATTTATGTTGCGTGCCTAATCAGCATATGCGCTAATGTACGCAGCAAATTAAGAGGAGATGTTAATTCGCAAATATATACATGTAGGTGCGTGTTTTTCCTGCCTGAGAATTCCAATCTGTATGCCCTACCTTCAGGGTAACACTGATGGAATTTGCGCTATAGGTTTCAACGAGAGATGTTTCCATTGACACTAACTGACATCTAGTTCTGTAACATCTCGTGTGATCGGAATCTGCAGGTGCTGCTACAATGAAAATGTATTCTGCCTGCGTCTCACAACACCGATCACCATTAAAAACATTTTATACAAGGACGAGTCGCGTATGAAACCTCACTTACGACGGGTGACAGACCTGTGTGAATATATAGAAGTACACCTTGACACAGCTTGATGCTCTCAAATCCCTTTTTATAACTCACTTGCATAAGTCAATAAAAGCTTCACTTGTTCCTAAAAAAAACTAGAAACCCTCCTGATGCGAATCTATAAAGGACTGCCTTACAAAAAGCGAAGGTTCTCAAATTGAATTTATTCCTCTTTCAATGATGCATGATTGGCAGCACTTCTTCACTCCATCAGATCAAAGGTTCCATTCAGCATGTCCTAACCTAGGTATATCCTTTTCTGTGTTTGCCACATACCTAGTTCCGCGTGTGGAAACAACTCGTTCATTAGCTGCTCCCACAGACAGCCCTTGTAATTAATTGAATTTTAAAACATGATGTAGGGTTTTTCTTCGCAATCCTTTTCGATTCCTTATTAAAGGCGTGCGCCCTCCAACGCCCATTAATTAATTTTAATTAAAATCCGTCGCTGATGTCATCTCATGTCATCCCACCATCCAGAACTCATCTTGGCCCATCACTCTTGATTCAAGGGTCACGTACAAGCAATTCAGTCGCCTCTTATTGCGATTTAGCTGGATTCATTTGACCCATAAAAAACGGGACTACAGCAAAGATGAGTGCGCCCTGTCGACGCCAACGATTGTTCCCCATAGCTCAAACAATTGGAACTATGCCATTAGTGCCGTAAGCACACCCATAAGTTCACTCCAAGTGTCAATGTCACTCAGGAGGCGACTGGAACGGGTTACCTCTCTCCCTCCAAATCCTGCATTGACATTGACAAGCAAAAAAAAAATCGAATATGTATGTGATGCGGAAAACAATTGAAAATAACCCGCAACTTCATGAGATTAGCTACACAAGGACCTACATGCTCCTCATCGTGACCTACATTTGCGCTAGATGAAAAATAAAATAGATGATGCCATGATTATTTCATATCTTCGTTCGGTAAATGCACAACAACCCTTCAACTTTAGCCTGGGAAGGAAGTGCTCGATGTGTGCGTGTGAGGAAAAAGAAAATTGCACATGCTGCACTAGTGCGCTCTCTTAACCCACTTAGGACGGGGGGGAAGCAGAAAAAATATGAAAAGCATTTCGCACTGTTTAAGGGGCAGAACGGGCGGTGCATTCATCACGAAGTCGTGCTACATGCATTCTGAGCAAACACAATGAGCGAAGAAAATCCATCTCAATCCCTATTTGTGAGGACATATATGCGGATACGCTGTGTATTTGCAGAATGCTTTCTCGTGCTCGGCAAGGATAATTGCAAAGAAAATAAGTCGAAGAATACATTTATGGGGACTAATTCATGAGAGATCCTTGTGGGAATTTTAAACACTCTTTATACACATGGCGGCTTGTAAAGATGACCAAATTGAATGAGGCGAGGATAAGTGGATTAGGGGGGAAAATGCTTGTGGGTGTTAATTGAAAGGGTGCGCACAAAGTAATGCAAGTTGACAGGTTTTGCAGTTGGTAATCTGAAGGGGATCATACTCGTGTCGCCAACATTAAAAGGAATTGCAAAATGGTTCTCTGAGTACGTCGGAATTGGCGTCTGGTAGGCGTTTGGAGACAGGTGAACTAATTCAAGTCGGAGCTCTCATTAAGACCAACTAAATCTTCAACTTCGTCCAACAAATTCCCACGAACCCAAGTCGCAATTTCTCTAAACCCGCACACATCGCCGTGGACCTCACCTTTGAATGAGTTTCTCAAAGTCCACGCCGATAGACATTTGCAAATTTGCACCTGATGCCAAAGTCGTAACTAGCCTCGTCCATATGTGGAATTCAGTTGAAAAAGAAAGCACAGGTGAAGATAAAACGAAACTGCACTACAAGCAACAACGATTACGTCGATCAACAAGACCGGCCACCGTATAGCAAGCCCCCCAACACAAATATCTTCCACATTCACCGGTATCTACGCATATAAAGTGCATAGATACACCACACAAAGCCTGATGTTACTTCAGTGCGGACCGCTGATGCATCGGTACATCGTTGCTCCAGCCAGTGCACTGACATCTTCAGATTCGTTATCGATGCCAAAGGCAACTGATGAGGTCCATCACCGTCACACACTGCACAATGCTTGGGCATGTGGAAAACGAATTTAGCTCCGTGCTTTCATTATGTCACACAGGACGAGACCAGCAGTTGTTGCATTACTATCCGTGGAGGGTCGCTGTGGTAGGTGTGCGTCTGTACGTCCCCGTTGGCGGTTCAATGGGCTGGAAGAAATGATTTCGTGATAAAAGTTGGAAGGGAGAACCACTGGCGATACGCTCCATTGGGCATTCAAGTGTAAGCACAGAGAGACTGAGTAAACGAGTGATAATAATCTCACCCCACTTTGAGGACAGCCTATGGAATGGATCAAAGGAGTGCATTAGTTGAGCTGTTGCGCTTTCTTGTAGTAAATTAGCACACTTTACGATGTATGATCATAGGGGCAAGATCAAGACCAGCTAGAAGATTGCAATGGGTGTACGCTGACAGTGGGAAATGTGAAGTGCACTCTACTTGATGAACAGGTTTGGCATTTGAGGCAATTTTATTTATATTTATTAATTTTTAAATAGTTGTTAATTCAAAATACTGATGTTACAGGTTATCGCATTTTCTAATCACTTCGCTAGACTAAATATCGAAACGTAATTAATTGCTTATGGTTGAGCTGTAGCACTTGCTGAGCAAAATACTTGATCATTCATCACTTGAAGTACAGTCTTCAGTCATGTAGCCAATCGTTGTGGATTATCTCACTTACGCACTAAAGCCTTATCGTTTACCACAGCAAGGTCAGAGTCAGAGATAATGATCCGACCGCGTTGAAGACTTCAAGGGCATATTCGAGCTAATTGTTGGGTTGTTGTAAACTCCACAATTGATATGATGTAAGTGTACTTATTTTTTAACTGAGCTGGTGGTAATTATGGGTGGTTAGCACTTGTAAAAGCTGTCAAAATATACTCGCACTGACGATCGTACTGATGTTACATTGAGAAATATAGGCAGAGGTTTGAGAGCTTGATAAAAAAAGCCCCTTGACTTGCTTATAAAACGACAAGAATAATCACTATTTCGCCAATCAAAATTGGTCTTTAAACAGTTAAATTCATAGTCCTATTGAAAAAACATTATGGCTAACTTCTTGTCAGGAAATGAACCTGCTATTCGGTTCTACGTCAATAGAGCGACGAGGCAACGAATTGAAAGGAGATCTTGTTTCTTCCAATTTAAATTAACTACGCGCCAATTTCAATTCCAATTTATTAATAACAGTATTGCTTACAATTTAAGACAACAAGCAAATAAGACAAATAAGTAAAATTAGATAAAAGGAAAAAAAATTAAAAATTGCAGCTTAGGACAAAATTTAACCAAGCCCAAAGAGCGCGTAGTCCGCCGTATACTTTCGCAATAGTGGCATTTACATGGGTGGTCCACGTAAGGGTCCGGTTAAAAATCACACCTAGGTTTTTGGCAGAATCAACATAGATACTCTATTTGGCGCCCTGCTAGTTGAAAAGGTGGAAAATGGGAAATGTCTATTTTTCTTTTGTAGATCACAAGTGCTTTCGACTTGAGAGGGTAAAGGAGTAATTCATTTTTGGTTGACCAGTTGAGTATACACTGAAGACTGCATTTATTAGCGTTGTAGCCTCGATGACCTGTTGTGGTGAAAAACTAAGGTAAATCTGCGCATCATCAGCAAACATGTGCATTGAGCAATGCTTGACTATATTAGGCAGTTCATTTACATAGAGGGAGACAAGCAATGATCCCAGAATTGAGCCTTAAGGCAGCCCACACCTTGCTGGCAGAAACCTCGAGAAACGCTCACCCACTGACACTCTTTGCTGCCTCCCGTGTAGATAGGAGAAAACGAGTTTCATTGAAGAAAGTGAAAACTTGAACTCTTTCCTAAGTTTGGAGCACAGGATTGAGTGGTTGACGGTATCGAAGGCTTTCGAAAAATCGAGGGGAACATGGTTTTCATCGACAGCTTTTCTGATATCATCGATTACCAATAATAAAGCGGTCTTACAGCTCCTCTTTGTGCGGAAAACCGACTGATTTTCACTGAGTAGATTTTTACATAAGAGATATTTCTGCATTTGTGAAAGTTAGTATTCTCGAAGACCTTAGAAAAGAAAGGGAGTATTAAAATGGGTCGGTATTCCACTGAGTTCCAGGTTCGAATCCCGAGAGGGCCAAATTACATCTTAAGGTTTTTTTCCACTGCGCCACCTCTCGCGAACGTCGGACAAACATCCGAGAGTAAAACTGTCATGAGTGAGCTTCTCAATTAGCCGTTTGGACTCGGCGTAAAATTGTAGATCTCTTCCATTCGTCCCAAAAAATTTAAAACCCACACAAAACGATTGGTTGTGAGAAGCTAGGCCTTGGGTCCCATAGACCTGTCGCGCCAAAATATTTATATTCCACTGAATTTCTTTTGGATTGGAATAACATTAGTTAAAAATATACGTTATAAAGGGCAGTATATAAGGAAGCAAAAGTTTAACAAATTTAGGATGGATTTTGTCAAGTCCCATGGCGTTAGATTTGATTGCTAATACAGCTTCAGCAACATCTTCTTGGCGAACCCTACGGAAATTGTATAAAAGAGTATTGTTATCATCAGGAGACATGTCAAGAGCGAATGAGCTTGTTGAATTTGGACTTCCTGATCTTAGGAAATCCGAGTTCAGTTTAACTTCTATTTCCCTATACCAATTTCTCGGATTTGTTGCCATATCTCTTTACTAGACGAACAAGTACAAAATTTTCTTTGCATTCCTGATTTTAATTGACGTCTTATTTCGGAGCGATCGATATAGAACATAAAACTCCTCAATTTTATATTTCTTCCAGCTTTTAAAAGCATCGTCACGTTTTTTCATGAGCTATAAAATATTTGGAGTTATCCACTGGATCGAAGCTGATTTTACAATTTTTGTTTTCAAAGGCAGATGTTCATTAAATAATGAGACTATTTCCTGTTGGAGAAAGTTTACTTGATCATCAACCAGGGGCATCCGATAAATATTATCCCAATTTTTTCTACCAACATCATACTGCGATGCTGCGTAATTTATGTTCCGGAAATCTCTAAACATGACTGTGGTCTCAGCATATTTGTTTTCAACATGATAGGTTAGAAACAACAAGTCATGATTTGAGAACCCTGGTGCTGAGAGTACCGCCATTACTATATTTCTAAATGAAAACTAAAAAAGCAATCACCAAATCCCGTCTCGGCTACCAATTTATGCAGCACCTATTCCTCGTCTCCAACAGAACAACCACTTCATTATTATTATCCTCTGTCCGACAAAAAAAAATCGCATTCCCAATTTCCCCACAACCAATACCATTCCCTGAATGGCTCCATCTTCCCAGCAGACACCAGCAGCACCAGCCATGACCACCACTTGGCAGCAGTGCAAAACTGACGTAATTCCAATTCCCTCCGGATGGATGTCGCTATGACCATTTGCATGCGATATACAACGCAACCGTTTCCACATCATCCCTCGAAGCCACTCGAGAGGTATTCCATGCCAAGAGTGCGCCGAGCCAGAGATAATCATATCGCCATTCACTGAGGAATCACATTCTCCAGCGCACAACTCCGTAATGAGGAAATGATACATATTTCTGGACATTTATTGCCTCTACTCCCCGCTGAGCGCCCTCCAGCCGCACAAGTTGTACGCAATAATTTTGTCTTTATGACTCGCCCCGACTCCTTCGTACTACTGCGGACGGGCTATCGCTTAATAAGATTCCATTAAATTTAATTGAGACTCGCCGCTCCAAGTTGAATACACTCTCAAAAGTAGATGAGTGCTTATGACGTAGCTGGGCCTATTTGCTCTTAGCCAAGCGTCTCATGTTGCAGTAGATATTGTGTTACTTGTCATACTATGGGCAAAATCGATTGGCGACGTCTTTCGCCGCCCAAGTTGATTGCCTCATCTGCATTGTCGGCCACTTTGTGTTAATATCGTCCGGCTGTCTCCGGCCATTCAATTTGAACACAACAATTCTTGTCCGCGCACATCCATAGAATGGGTGAAAAATGGATGAAAATCACTTGAGTGACTTTTCGTTTTTGCGCCTTTGTTATTATTATTTTATCCTCTCAAACCTTGTGTGCCATTAATTTATTTTCTGTGAAAATATTATTTTTCCTATTCCAAGCGATCCTTCCATTGTTCTGTCATATGTCTCCTATGTGTGTCGTTATTGCTTATTCATGTTTCACTGAATATGTCCAGGCTTATGGGACGACACTTATTGATTATTTGTATCTATTCGTTGGCAAGTTGGGACTCAACCTCGCACAAAACAATTGGCGATGATTAAATGTGATGGCGGGTGGGTGGCGCACAGTTCAGTGAGAGGAGACAATATTTTTATACGGATATAGAGGACATGGCTCGTTAAGTGTAGGCGCACAAAGGGATATTGCGTGGCCGTTGCATGCTTCACGAAGCGCACATTTTCTAGTTTGGCGTCTCTTTAATATTCACTTTGCTCAAATTTAAGTGGAAATAATTTTACGAATTTCGCGCCACTTGAAAGATAGCAGACATTCCTGAGTAATCTTTTTTTTATTATACCCACCTTCGATAAGAGTTTTTGTAGATTGGCAGTCTAATTGTAAGATTAAGCGTTTCAGTTGTAAATAAGAGGCAGTGGATCAACTGCTTTCATTGGTATGGGGTTCTGCTTTTTTATTTATTAAAAATTGATTTATATCTATCAATGTTGATTCAGCAAATGTAGGTACACACCTAGTCTTTATGATAAGACAGAAGGAATTTTTACTGTGCAATCGCTAACAAATTTTGGTTGATGACCGATACTGATTATTTCCAAAAAAAAATATACAAATGCTTTCGAGACGATAGGTAAAATACCCTCTGGCAGAAAGATCGATTCGATGTCATTCAACGGGCTAACATTTTAGTTTTTGATTGAGTCGCTGATTTTTTTATTTGCTCGATGAAAACAAAAAACATCAAAAGTTTCCGTACACTTTTTAGGTATTTATCATGAAATGAGGAGACTGAAACTTATATCATTCGAAAGATACAGTGCCATAGATGTGCACAAACAAAAAATCGTAGGTATATGTCACCATTAAGACTGGTAAAATGAAGTTAAGAATTTCCCATAAAAAATGCTTAGCAGTTAATTGAAAGCATTTTGTTGCCATTCAATTTGTCGCCGTCATGTTTCCATAGTAACGGATTTAATTATCTTAGATAAGAACCTGTTGGAGGGTCTCGTTTACCCATTATGGTATGCAATTCAATTACCCCTAAAAGTAAGCAATCATAAAATCTTATTTCAGGGACATTGCCGAGTTATCTGCGAGGTGTTACTATGGAAACGAACCTTCATGTTTTGCCCTTTTTTCATTCTTTTTTCATAGCGGAAAGGTATATGAATTAAGATTTAGCATATAAATAAATTTAAATAAATTATGTAAAAAACAAATTGGCTTTCGTTACTTTATCTACAGACTAAATTGGTCGAATTTCGACCACGGGCGGTACTAGTTTTAATTAATTTACGTTGCAGATTTTCTTATACAGTGTTTGAAAGAAACTCGGAAAAAAACGTTCACATTTAAAACTCTCTAAAGGAGTCTTCTATTTATTTACTAACAGATGTGTCGACAAATTATGCCGAGAACGAGTATTTCAATTTTGTTTTCGACTGAAGAAAGACCTCAATTATTGCCAGAAACAATATTAGCATTTTTTTGTTTAGCACTCTTTATTTTGACTATGGAGTTTTCGTCAAAATAAAATACTGCATGTTTTTCAACTCACTTGTTAAATTAGTTAAAAATGTAAAAATGTCTTTACTTCACTGCGAAATAAAATGTATCTCAATCAGTCAACACAAAACTATTACGAACCAGATGAAAACTCCAACATGTTTACAAATCAACAAATGCGGCCAAATTGGCTTCCTATTATTGTAAACAAATCTGATCTAATCCCGAATGCATCTCATAAAACAAGAGAGTCAACCTTATCGCCTATAAAACTAAATATCCGCCCACTCTGCGCTGCGTCTAGTTGTAAGCTATAAAAACAAATTGCTTTACACTACACAGTCAGCATCGCGCTTGATTTAGAACGTCAACACATTGTTTTTCTCTTTTTAGGTTGCCTATCGTCACAGGGTCTGTTCCACTTCTACACGGCGTGTGCAATTTTAACACAACCACATTAATTATGCTAAATGCTAGAGCCTTACACAACTCGCAACAGTAGTGGCGGCGAAAACAAACAGAAAATTCCTTCCACATGACCCAAAATCCAGCATATCATGTTCAAATTCAAACACTTTTATCTCACACACGAGAGCTTGTCTAATGGGAAACTTGTGTCAATAAAATTCTCTGTTCTCTGTCAGATAATGAAAGAAAGCAAAAATATTTCCACTCCCTTTTGGGTTTCCTATCTCGTTACAAGTTGCACTTGCTCATCAAAAACAGTGTCAAGACAAACAAAAAATAAGCAAAAACCGCGCCAAGTTTTCTTGCTCTCAGCAAAACCGATGAGCGTTCATCAAGTTCAGGGTCAATATGGCCGGCTTTCATTTAAGTTTCCAATACGACGCAGTCTTCGCGCCTTAAACAACTAAAAAAAAATTTGTATCCAAAAGACTGGCGCGTCAGCCAGCACGTTCACTCGTATACGTTAATTCCTTTTCTCGGTGTGGCTGCGACCAAACGATTATAAATTATGGTAAAAACGTATTTGGTGTTTTTGGTGATCCCCAAGGCCAACCACAACCAGTCAGTAAGCCACATTAAAAAATTTCGGAGCTCGCAGTGGAGACAGCTTGGGTGAACAGACCTAATGACGGCACACATTTTGGGACAAAAGCGGTAAGCGCCGCAACCAGTTCATGTCACTCTCAGTGGGTGATAAGACGCGCGACCAATAGAGTTTGTGCCTGCAGATGTTGTATAGGAAGCTCAGGTCTGGTTGAGTTTATGTAGCTCTTATTTCAGGGACAACCGGAATCAATACCTGGCAACAGTGAATGGTAGTAGCTTTATGCTGTTTGCTTGATTAGATGATATTTATGAGACGTTCTCAAACTCTGACATTTAGTGGTGGATAACTTGTTTTATAGCATGGGAAGATTATTTAGATCGATGACATGTCAAACTCGTTTTCCACCACGTTTCGCACTCTTTTCGATGATCTCACGTTGGGTATGTTCTTAGCCAAAATCAGCATTTATAATATAGGGCGACAGAAAGTGATATTTCTCATAATCTAAATGCAAACAGGAACTATTGGTCCTATCGTACGGCACGATCATCATACCGATGATCACATTCGCAGCAAAAGGAAGGTTCGGTCCAAAAGACACATAACAAGCTATATCAGGTAAAATGACCACGAACAGGAATAGGAAAAAAGAGGATCTGTGAAAAAAAACAAGCAGGCTCCTTCCCAATTTATCAAATCTCAAAGTTGGCACCGTCACTGAATGAACATCTAACAAATTTTCGAAGACAAAATGCCTGAAATGCAGCTTCTCAAGATAGCTCGATTCGAAAGTCCAGATAGTCAAAGGTGACCGTTAAATTTGCACGGCAAATAAATTCGTTACCACAACTACTGGTGCTCTCATTAAAATCCTTCCCGCCGATCAAACAACGCAATGCATCTCCCACCGACTTGCCACATACACCTAAAAATCCGATAATGGGAAAATATAGCCTTTTTGAATACTGGACCCAATACTTGGGCCATAGGCAGTCTAAGTGATTCTTTAATCAAGCAGCAGACTATTGGAAGACCTAAGAGTCTTTACAATTTATTTAAAAGCCACTGAGAAAATATGAATTTATAGGTGCACCTAGCGACTGTGGGAAGAGAAAAAGAAGACGAAACGCATACTCGTTGAATGTCCTGCTGTGGAAAAAAGACATGGTGCTCCGCGTGTTGTTTCTAAGCTTGTGTTTTATATGGAACAAGAGAATTAAAAAATACCTCAGCTCATCCCCCCGTTTAAAAGAAATATAAAGATCAGCTCAGTAGATGTCTCCCGGGGGCTATGTAAAATGAACGAGCCTATTGGGAAAGAAAGAAATAATGGTCCAAAAGATTCTAACTAACTTCTCACAACCTTTAATTTTTGAGAGTTTTTTTTTGATAAACGGAAGGGAGCTACAATTTTCTGCACCCAAGCGGCCCATTTAAGAAGCTTTTTCAAGGCATTTATACTCCCTGTCAGACTTTGGCGAAAGGTGGCAAAAAAAATCAGATGTAATTTATGTTTTCCCGGTTATCGAACTTGAGATCACTCGTTGAGTAGTCAAGCACACTTACCACGTGTAGTAGTATTTGACTGCTCCGCAAAAACCTCATCAAACATCAGTCTCAACGAAATATTAGGAAACGGTCCAAAACTACAATCAGAACTCTTCGCCATATTGCTGAGATCTCGTAGGCATCGGTTTGTATTCACTGCCGACATAGAAAAGATGTTTCGCCATAAATAAATGTTTCACCAGAGGACAGGAAGTACCAGCAAATCATCTGGCGGAATCATCCGAAAAAAAGCTAAAAACCTACGAGTTAACAACGGTTACCCATATGGAACTACATCCGCATCCTATCTGGCAACAAAGTGCTTGCAACAATAAGCTAATCATTATGCTACGAAATACCCACTGGGTGCGCGGCTGCACTGAGAGATGGATTTTATATGGACGACCGACGTCATGACCGGATCCAACAGCCTAAGGGAAGCTTTAGACATCCAACAACAGCTTATGACGATTCTGCAATCAGCTGACTTTAAGTTAAGGAAGTTGTGCGCAAACCATTCCCAATTTTTGGAGCAATTTACGCATAAGCACCTGGCCATACAAACAGACCTACCTAATGATGGAATCAGTCAAGTAAAAGACATTAGGTCTTACTTGGTTACTTACTTGACATAAAATTCCATTGGCCTACATTTCAAACTCAGAACGAAATACGAAAAATATTGCTCACAGGTATTTTTAAGGCTGAAATGAAAGTCTCCTCATGCATACGTCCACGAGTTTTAAGTTACAGAATCTTCCTCACTTCTACACACTGCTTAATCACTTTTATTTGCGCGTAAATTTATTTTTAGCATAGTAACTAATTGAGAATCGCATGATACCCATTTGTATCTTTTTAACAACCTAAAACTTGGCGCCCATCAGAAGATGGTGCTAACCATCCTAACTGCCAGAGACTTCCTAAGAGAAATTAGTTCTTATTTTGTTTTCAAACCAGCTAAAAACAACACATTCTGTTGCAAAATTTCCATTTAAATAAATTATTTATTGTTACCGGAACAATTATTCATAACCATGCACCGTAAACAATTGACGCAATGATGGTTTGACACGCAATGGTATAATGTTTTATATGTTTCTATCTACCATTGCGTGCATTTGGTATACTTCTTTGCACAAGGCCTACTTTTGTTGCAGTTTTAAAAAGATATAAGGTTGCACTCAAAATAAATTAAACGATAACTGCTGGCAATTTAAGTTTATGGCATTACTTTGTTGAAAATCGACGTCTTTAAAGCAAACACCATTTCGATACGACTGAGGAACTTTATAAAGCTGCTGTTAAAGACAAATAAATCATGAATTTTATTACATTGCTTAGGTTTGTGCAGTCATTTTGTTGACACATTTCTTTGTACTGCTTATTAATTTTCTAAACAATCGCAACAGACAGCTGAGTCTAAACAGTGAGGTGATTGAACGCTTATGACTCAATCGAATTAGCACCAGCAACAAACGATGGAGCATCGGTGTAACCGACGTAAAAAGAGGCGCACCACCCGGAACGATTGTAAAAGATCTCACCTCCCCAATTAACACTTAAACAATATTTCGACACCCAAAAATGGGAATTACACTTTTTAAGGGCCACTTAAGCCCTGTCAATCTCCACCTGATATCGCTTGGAAGATAAAACTTGTTATTTGCAATTTGTCTTACCATTTTACGACTTACATAAAACCAAGTCCAAATATTTGTTTTCACATAACTTTAATATCTCCACGTGTAGAAAGATTAATCAAAGCAACACTCCCACTTAAAATCTGGCACAAATCTCTCTATTACCTGCAATTCCATTTATCATCCTACCGCTATCTCCTCCGCAGCTTCATGACGCATCACTAATTGCGCCCGTAAACTACCACAAGCAATTAATTAGTGCATTCAAAAACGCATTCTATATGCCTCCACAAAGCCACCTCGAATTTATATCTCAGATAGAAGCAACACAACAAGAGTTTATATCTCTATTTTCGGTCTTATTCACTGTCAAGGTTCTATTTCGTGCACACCGCAGAGGCAGAAGTGCAACCGAGTCGACGGACAAGGAATGCCGATACGAATTCTATTACCCCAAGAAACCATTAGAGCTCACCCTCCTCACCTTCCTGTCGGAATTATTGCGTCTTACCTGTGTGTTGTGTACAATGTTTCCTATCTAATTATAGACTGCACTAAATTTGATAAAAAATAATCCGTGCCGCCCTCTTTCATCCTCGCAGCAGTAAAACGCCGCGCCGCCACTGATATTAACGACGACGCTGTTGATGGACTTGGCATGAGAACTGAAACGGAGATCTAGATACGCGAATACGGGAGAATTTTCATGGATAATTTATAATTAGACTATACGCGAATTGGAAGCATTGAAGAACGAACGGAACCCGAGCAGCACCAAGCGGAACTGAGTTTAGTTTTAGAATTAATTTTCGACCTATATACGCGGGTGCAATTTTATTTATGGCCGCACGGGTTAGACGTGTGTAGTTGGAGGACTTGCCAGTCGGTAATGAATTTATGAAAGGAGGGTGTGTCTTCAATTACCAGGGGGATCTCCAAATTCCCAAAGCCCGCATTCACGGGGATAACAAAGTGGTCATAAATTTGGATTTATCGCCCGGCACATACATATAGGTGTGTGTAACCTGTTAGTACAGAGAATATTGCTACACATCAGCAGATTGAGATAACCAGTTTGATAAACTGCGTCAGGTGGAATAACTAGGTGAATGCTGCCCGCTGGTATAGATAGGGTAATTTGTGACTTGTGAGGCATTGCATAATCGATTTGAGTTGTTGTGACTTGAGCCAGCAAGGTTAGTGTGAGTATATGCATAGAGGTTGCAATCCGCTGACGCGTTCAGTGCGCTTTCGTTACCTATTTTGAAAGTGTAGTTGAGTTTTTTATATATCTAATATCATTTTTTTTTTAATTTAGTGAGGCAAGTAATTGAAGGAAACTTTTAGAACTCCATTAAAATCTCAACTAATTTCAACTTGAAAAAAAATAAAGTAGACCTGTAGTCAGATGCACTTTTCAGTCGCCAAAAATAGATATAATTTTTTTAATTTAAAAAAACACAAGTACAAAAAAATATGAGGCCTAAACAGACAATAGACCTGACTGCTCACAACCACTTGATTAGTCGAGTTTCTATTTTTGTCAGCTTTCCATTGAGAGATGACACAGTACAAAATAAGTATCATTATATTAATACATAAACATCAAAAGTTTCCGTACACTTTTTAAGTATTTATCATGAAATGAGGAGAATGAAACTTATATTATTCGAAAGGTACTGTGCCATAGATGTGCACAAACAAAAAATTGTAGGTATACGTCGCCATTAAGACTGGTAAAATGAAGTTAAGAATTTCCCATACAAAATGCCTAGCAGTTAATCGAAAGCATTTTGTTGCCATTCAATTTGTCGCCGTCATGTTTCCATAGTAACGAATTGAATCGTCTTAGATTAGAACCTTTTGGAGAGTCTCATTAACCCATCAAGGTATGCAATTTAAATACCCCTAAAAGTAAGCAATCATAAAATCTTATTTCAGGGGCATTGCAGAGTTATCTGCGAGGTGTTAGTATGGAAACGAATATTCATGTTTTGGTCTTTTCCATTGTTTTTTATAGCGGAAAGGTATATGAATTAAGATTTAGCATATAAATTAAAATAAATAATAAATAAATTATGTAAAAAACAAGTTGGCTTTCGTTACTTTATCTACAGACAAAATTGGTCGAATTTCGACCACGGGCGGTACTAGTTTAGGACTAATTTGTAATTTCCGGGGCTTAAAACCTGAGGGCCCTTGCTCAGTCGTCCAGCACTTGTTTAACTTTTAAACTCATCTTGATTATTAACAAATTATTTCACTATATTACTAGAATAGACAAAAACAATTAAATCTGCGGATATCATAAAATGTTAAACAAATTTTATATGAATTTGTTCACAAATCAGGAGAAAGCTACGCACTGAGTCGATGGCGATTTGGGAGAAAATCGTGGGAGAAATTAGCACGAAATCGGGCAACTCATTCGGGCTCATAGGTGTCTCTCATTGAAAAATGTTTGCTGGAAAACACGTCTTTAAGCATTTAGCGAAAAATTTCACAAGGAAATGAATTTTTTTCCAATAGAACGTGCTAAGGAACTTTTTGGTTTTTTAATTTCGATTAGTTTTGCAGATGGTCTTTGTCTTTTTATGGTCCGAAATCCAAAGTTCTATATAAGAGTCCTCACAACCTTTACCGCACTAAAAATTTGAGAATTTCTATGACAAGTCTACTTGTACGAATTTTCAATTTTGGTAAGTTTAACATCAAATATCTATTTTTGAAAAATAGCATACAGGGGCAAGTTTAGAGCGATCCAGTAATGCACATATTTTTATGATTTGAAAGGGTGATACAATTTGGCCGAAAGATTCATTTAGGACCCTCTGCCCATAGAACTTCGTTTTATGTCCGATCAAATTCAAGCCAAAAGATGCAAAAATGACATCGCTGAGAAAATTAAATCATATTATATCCTAAACTCTTGTACATCCATTTTCGAAAATCATCATTAAACCACGTTGCTCAAAATGTCATAAATTGCATCAGATTGAAGGGTCATGGACCGTCGGAAGGATGAATATGACTAGATTTTTGACCCTGGGAGTTTTAGTAAAAGACGTTCTTTTTATGATTTTAGGGTTCTTATCACAAGCATACATTTTATGAGTTGGAGAGACTCTGTAAATTGTCATTTTTCAAAGTGCCATGTTATTAGGACTTATTTGGAGTAATTTAGCTTAAGGCAATGTGCGTTCGTAGTCTAAGTGTAGATATATCAAGACCATAATCGAATAAGTTACCCAAAACCAGCTTGACTAAGCCTAATAGTATTTGTTCCACTTTCGACACCAGCTTAAGCCAACGTAATCCTGCTTCGCTGTCCCTTAATTGATTTGATTTATGAACTTCTTCAAAAGCAACAAAGCAGTACAAAACACTTCTTTATCTTCTTCATGTGGGATTATTTTTTTGTCCAAAACCTATAAATGTCAACCTTCCTGAATGCCTGAACTTGGGTGACTTTAATCTTCTGCTTCTAGACACTTGACAGAAAGCGAAACATCGATTAACCGTTTCAAGTTGAGAAAGCGATATGTACCTACTTTCTTACTTAAATCTTCTTTCGATTTCTCCAGTAGAAAATGTACCTACAAAAAACTTCCGACATCACTGACATTTGTTCAAGTATTTTTATGACAACTTGCACTCATAGTTTGTCTTCTCATTTACCTATGTGCACAAAGCTACTGCACTCGTACCTACTTTTTAATTATTCTGTTTACTCTCTCTCTCTCTATCTCTTGTCAGTGACACTTTAGTTAATTTTGGGTCACACACAGAATACTAAAGTCATGTGAATGTCACATGTGCAATGTGCATTGTGCATGTCAGGTCAAACTAATTTTCCCCCCTATACTTAAAAACTGATCCAGCAAAGAGGTAATTTTTGGCATCATAATTGTGTGCATTTTTATGATTTATTTAATGTCCCGCAGCGAAAAACAAAAAAAAAACACAAACGTCGAGATAATAATGAGAAAATATAGAAACAAAAATTTCGTATAAACTTTAACATTTATGATGGCGTCAGTTTTAAATTTGGGGGGGTTTTCCAATGGAATCAAGTAAAGCACCGATGGCGCTCTGTTCTTTGTTTACACTGTTTGTGTGTGCGGGGAAAAATACCAAAACAATAAATAATGTTGTTATGCAAAATGAAAACACCACTTAACATTTATTGTAAAAATTCGTTTGTTGGTCGGTTGGTTTTACAAGGTTAATGGGCCGCAATTTACCAGAGAGCGTACAAAGTAGGTTTTTCGTTATGGCAATAACTTTGTGACTCTGAAGGCCAAGAAGGGTCAGTAGTCTGAAAGTACTTGGTGTTTATTTAGAGTTTTGCACCCTATTCTCACAATACATTCAATTTTGGGAATAAAAAAATACGGTTAGTGCACTTAGCGGACAATGTGCTGAACGTGGGAGAAACGATGGAAGTGTGACACTTTGAATTGAGTGAGATTGGATGGGGAGTATATTTCAATCTAAATGAAATATGGGCGAAAAAACTGTCAATCAGTGTTTGGAATATTTTTGCCCAAAATGTGCACCTTTTTGAATTTTCTATTCGTCCTTTTAAATATTATTTAAAACTTAGACCGTAGTTAACACAGTCGGTCACACGTCAATGCGTACTGCTGTCATTTGGGTCCTCTTATTGGTCTTATATAATGTGAGCGACATAACCACACCCACCTACACCTTTTGTGTATAGCAAATTTTACCAGCAGTTCGTCAGAAAATACCACCATCGAGGTTAGTGCTCCTAGCTCAGTATTTTGTTTCTGCGATTTCATCACATGGGATAACCTTGGTTCAAAGTCCCCCTCCACGTTCATGCACCGGAACTTTATGAGCCATGATCCAGCACCACACAGAGCAGACCTTATCGCCCAACTAAGATCTGAGAAGGTGGCATCATTCAGGCTTGTTTGATTTGCATATTTCGCTTTGCAGCACATTCGGTATGGCTCCGTCTTGCTTTGCACGATTGAATAAATCCAATTCAATTCATCTTGTAAAACATCCGCTTTAACAAATCTCCTCGCAGAACAACCTCAGCATCTCATAATTCAATATCTCCACTGCAGCATGCGAATACGTTACACAATGGCGGTAATTGCATGCAATTAGTGGATCTACCCACACAACAAAGAGTGATAGAGCGGACAGATCTCAAATCACCGACATCGTTCCGTATTTGTAGAATTTCCGATTGTTTATCTGCTTCTCACATTTCATATTCGAAACGAGAGGAAACCAGATGCAATTCTATTCTCTGCCATGGACACGGATATAGATATAGATACAGATAGTCTTCCTAGTTAAGTACTCAACTGACTTTAATTGTCGGCATTGTTGGGTAAATTTTACTATCTCTCCTGATTCTTTAATTTTATTCTAGAGCGCCCAATTCCCGCTGCATAATCGTGACACCACTCATTAGCAATTCTAGTCCAACAGCTGAGCGGGCGGTATACTATATCCATACAGCAAGTATCAGTATCAGCAGGAAGCTCACGATTTTCACACGTTGTAAAGTTGTGCGTCTTCCATTGCCATTAAGGCGGAGTGGTATCCATCAAAAAAGCTGCGGGGAGTTCCGTTTTGCCTCCATAAAGGCAAGCGAATGTTCTGTTTATTGTCTTCCTGAAGGGCGTTTGTGTGTGTGCTTGCGCCCGCGGAAAATCTTTCCAAAGAGAATTCCATTTTATATGCCTCCGAATGGCCCACATTGGCCTACATAATCATGCCTGTGTGCCTGGGTCGTTTAGTTTTAGATGCGATATTCAAGTGAAGTCATTTACGCTCTGTCAGAGGATGCGGACAGTTTGTCGAACATTGCTGCAGGAAGAGAGAAAGAGTGCCCTTGGGAGTGCTTCTAAATTAGAATGGTATATTTAAATGGGGATACAAAAAAATATATATCGGATGACATATTTTCCGAAAAGTGTTGATGGATTGTCGGTCATTGTTCGTAGGAGTGAAGCTTTTCTCGTTTTTTTCACGTTGGGTGGGGAAAATAAAAACCATTTGGATTTGCTTGGCAATCCGTGGCTTAGGGACGACTTCCTTTTGAAAGGGGGTACCCCGTTTGCAGACATTGAAAGGGCAGCAAGTGTCTAAAGGTGTTTGAAAATGCGGGTTTTAATTGATTTTGACATGCAGTCAGATGTCAGAAATGATCTTAAGGAATCTCTTTGAAATAGCTTCCACCCACATGTAGAAAATATTTACAATGGGATGACACATCGTCGGTCGGCAGCAGTTTTCATCCAGAAATATACATAAAAGCTTAAATATGTCATTAAAAATGGTTCTTCTCGTAAAACATTAATCAGAATGCGATGGAATGTTGACCTATAATGCCAGACTTTGGTAGCTCGGTCTTTATGGCACATAATGTGAATATTTTTCCAAATTGTGTTTAATTTTGGGAACGATTTGAGAATGCGGAAATAAATCCTTTCAATTTCGAATATGTAAATAAAGAGGTAGAACGATTTTTGGAAGCGGCGAAGAAGAAGTTAGTTTATAAAATTATCTCCATGTGTAATTAAGGGAACTTTAGTGAATCAAATTATAATTAAGGTGGTCGTTACATTGAAGTTTGTTTCTATGAAAAAAAAAAAACTGTCTTTCCGAGTCTCTAGCCTTCTTAAGTCAGAGGGCTGGTGTTCCGGATAAGGTCAGGCAAAACTACTCGCTTTAAACGAGGCCACCATCAAGACACCGCAAGAATAACAGCGTGGTCACCATGGCCTATAGCTATAGGGACCCATCAATTTGGGTATCCAACTTAATACTTTTTAGAATTACTAGATTCAAGAAATTTGTCCACCGCACATTTTTCTAAAGACGTTTAAAGCTTAACGTTAATAAGAAAATAGTATGAAAAAGCCCCTTAGAACCTGTAAAAGAGATCTTGCAACCACAAATACGGAAAGCACTTAGATACGTGCTTCGTCATTGCATGGCAATCAGTTGCTTTCAATTCAAGTAAATCCGAAAACATGTTGCCCCTTAAAGGGGGGTCATTTGGGTAAAATCAATATCCGTACAAACACGTGTACAAATGGTTTTTATGCCGCGCAGCCTTGTAAAATTAGACATGGCTGGGGTTAAGGAAATTACCTTCAATATGTGACCCCCTCAAAAGGGGTAGCGAAAAACCCGTTTCATAATATTAACTTCTCTATCGAAGTGGAAAGTTGCGTTGCCTGTCAGTTGAGGAGAACTGTTTTATAGAGCAGATGTTAGTCAACTTAGGTAAGTACTAGTAGCTACCAAATAAAGCTGCATGTTAAATGTTTGCTTAATAAGTCGCAAGTCTTATAATGAGTTACGATTATCTACAAATTTTGAATTATGTAAAGGGTTTTCCAATAAGAGGAGTTATTTTGAATAGCCCGCTATTTCGGTAGCTGTCATTTTTGTCAAGTAGAAACTAGGCCATTAATAAAAATGGAACGATTCAACAACGCATTGAAATTATAGAAATTTACTACAAAAATGATGAACATTTTGCAGTCACAGTTCGCAAAACTGAAGCATTTTTTGGTCGTCGTGAAGCAACTTGTCGGACCGCAATACAGAAATTGGTGGAAAAACTCGAGCTGTTGGGATAAGTTAGTGATGTGAAGAATAAAACCTGTGCACGTCGCTCAAGAACAACTGAGAATATTGCTGCTGCTGCTGTAGCCCAAAGTGTTGAAGAAGACCCAGGTTTGTCCATTCCTCGTCGTTCTTTGGAATTGGACATTACACAAACGTGATTAATGATTTTTTAAGGCCGGAGTTGGCCGGAGACGGTGCTACGTGCCACACAAGCAACGAAACCATTTATCTTTTACGGGAAAAGTTTCCGGACCGTGTTATCTCTTGAAGAGGTGATCACAATTAGCCACCGAGATCTTGTGATTTAACATCTTGCGACTTCTTCCTTTGGGGCCACGTGAAAGATAAGGTCTACGCCAACAGCCCAGCGTCGATTAAAGACCTCAAAGATGGAATTCGTGAGTCGATCGAGGACATATGGCAACCACTTTGCGATTTTGTTATGAAAAATTTCATGAAAAGTATATGGTCCTGTAAGTGTGGTCGTGGTGGCCATTTGGTTGATGTTGGTTTTCATTATTAACGGCATACCTTACTCTTTATTATGAAATAAATATCCGATCATTTATCTCAAAAAATTTCATTTTTCTTTGAATATCAAAATAACGCCTCTTATTGGAAAACCCTTTATATTCATTAAAAAAACGGTGTGAAGACATTTTTTACGGCCGACACTGCCACCGAGTAGAACCACAAGAACAAGGCGAACGACGAAATAGGTAAACAGTTTCGACTTTAATTTGTTTTGGCAACTTATCTAAACAAAAAGCTTGAACTCTTGCGCAATAAAGTTTGCTATTTGTACAGCTTTTTAAATTAAGCTAGATTTAAACTTACAACGGTATTCTATGCGCTGTAGTCGCAGTGGTTTAGTGGTTAGTGAGTTCGACTACTATGCGAGCGGTTCCCGGTTCGGTCCCCAAAAAAAACATAAATTACAATTCTTTTTCCACTGCGCCCCATCTCGCGACCGTCTGACAAACATCTGAGAGTAAAACTTTCAGGAAAGAGCTTCTCAATTAGCCGTTTGGACTCGGCATAAAATTGTAGATCCCTTCCTTTCGTCAAAGACAGAGCGAATAGTTGTGAGAAGCTAGGCCTAGGGTCCCACGGAGCTGTTCCGCAAACTATTTTTTGCTGTTTTCTCCTGTCTTCTCAACCAAACATCTTTTAATTAAAGGCCTACCCACATGAATCCGAAATATACATAATACGAAAAATAAATTTGACACTTCTGTCAGCCAGTTAAATTGACCGAGTGTATCACCATTTTAAACGCAATCAATACATAATTGAAATTTAATCAAGTCTACAACATTTTATGTATCTTGTAGAAAATATATTCAATTAAATAGTTTCAAGCAAGTGAGAATTGATTCTGTTCTAAGATAGCCAATTGATGTTCGGTTAAATTGTAGAATTTGTGGAAAATAAATTTACTTTCATATGAAAATTAGAGAGAGATGCTTTTAGTGGAAGTGACATTGAAATGCAAAATTGTAATTTCATGGTTGTTACTGGAAACACATCGAAAAGGTTCAATTATGCATGCAAACTGATTAGAATCACTCAAGCACAGAGCTTGCAGCTGTTCTCCACGTGCACTTTGAATCTATTTACATTTAATTTAGTTAAAAAAAAATCAAGTAAGAAATACACAATTAATCAATTCAAACATTTAATCACTCAACCAAACTGCCAAAGTAAACACATGAAGCGTACAATTAATTGGACTTGTCTGTTAAATTCGCAACAATGAAAACGACACAATCTCAACGCTTACATCTGGTTCTGCTATACTCACAGTCGTGAGTGAACAAAATAAAACTACTTCTTTGATAAATTACACCGCTCTTCTGTGCCCCTTTCCCGTTCATTCAATTCCATTTGCCATTGCCTCAATCTGTCAAAGTTGTGCGTAAAACAAGATGAAACTTTGAGTAACTCCATTAAGCGATGAACTACGTGAACTCTGAACGATGATTTATGGCCGGGTTATCGTGTCAAAATAATATCAAAGAACCAAAGGGACATGTCATAAAATATTTTTGAAACAAATAACCCTATAATACGAAAACACATCCTTAACGACCTTGTCAGTGTCACATCAAAGTGCGTGCAACCGCACAAACAAATTTATACCCGGAAAGTTATTACCCCTTTTATGGCGGCTCAATTCAATTAATCCAACACAGTCGTTTGCTTACTGCCAGTTTTATCGCTCTCACTTGTCACATCTGTATAGTTGGCTGCCAGTGTAAATTCAAACACCTCCAACTCCAACCTTGCTTGATGTAAACATTAATTGTGCAGATACCGCCCATAAATAATTTCGACACGATTGGCATCTCTATACACATCCGACATCGATATGGGAAGTATATCTTTAGATACGTTCTGAGGTCGTTTTTTTCTGGTTGGCCCTAATTTCCTAGGAATATTCTTCAAATTGAAATCCAATCTAACTAATTCACCGCTGTAGCGACACCACCGCACGTTGTCAATATAGATAGCCACACTATGTGTGATCGGGTAGCGTGCGGCAATAAATAATCGCATTAGCCCCAAGGGGAAATGCACAGATTCTCCCTCCCTCTATACAAATTCCTCCGTTTCGGTTCGAAATTCAGTTGCAGTGGGTAAAAACGCAGATAAAAAAAATAGAAATTTGGGCCAAACAGCAACAGTGTTCACATAAACAAATTGACGGATGTGGCAACGAAGAAGATGCTCGGCCGCCCTTTGTTTAGCGCCCACCGCAGCCATCGCCGAAGAAAGCTTCAAATTAAAATTTTCTCCACGTAATATGGACGTAGAGTACTAGCATTTAATTTTTTTTTCGTGTTATTTAGTGAAGAGAAACAGCAGAACAACAAGCCATTAGTGTGTCAGCAGTAGAAATACGCAGCGCCGACCGTTTGCCATTGAACTTTGCCAATACAAACGCTGAATCCAAATGAGTCTGTACTGTAACTATAAAATGCGAATTTAGCATTAAAATCGAAAAACAAAAACAAGTCGCAATTACAGTATGAATGTAAACTATATGATCTCATTAGTGGGATGGTTAAACAATTTCGATTGAATGGAGAGTATCGGTCGGATGGGGTAAACATTTGTTTCGGGTAAATAAATTCAAATTGTCATTGTCAAGCGTTTATCTGGGCGATGACACACATATTCGGTGTACGGTTGTACAGTGGATGTAAGATGTGTTTGGTGGTGCTGCAATTAGAAACCCATGTCATTCGGTATCGGTATATGTGCGCACACATGGTGCGGAGAAGCAATTACGTTTTGGCGAATTGAAATTAGGTGGTGTATCAGCGAATGGTTTGCATTGATAACAATATTGTGTAGAGTTGGGTTGTCAATTGCGGATTGTTCATGGAATACTTAATCAATGTTGGTTGTTGGGGCTCATGCATTATTCAGTGCAATGTGGAAGGTGAAACGACGCATGTGTTTCAGGGGCTGATACTGAGCGAGTTAGGTCGAGATATGCACATCTTAATTTAATTTATAATTGTATGCGGTTGTGGTGTATAGATATAGATGAGTGGTTTCGAACAAGAAGGGAAGGGCGCTTTACATATTTAGATTTGGCATTGCAATCAGCCAAATATTTATGTCCAAGAGGTTGCTTTGAATTCTCATTACCCAGATATGTGTTGTCCTTTAGGTTTTTTGTTAGCCTTTCCCATACCTAATATTAGCAGTGTATTCCAAGCGGAGGTGCTGGCTATCGCGGAAGCGGCCCGTAGAGCGTCAATGTTGGCAATACCTCGTAGCTATAAAAGCAGTTTCTGCACATGAAATAAAATCCAAACTAGTCCAACGTTGCCGCGAAGAACTCAAGGGTCTTTGCTCGCAGCACACCACGAATCTCTGCTGGGTCCCTGGACACAGCGAAAAAGCCGACAAGTGGGGGGCAGATGAACTGGCGAGAATTGGGTCCGCAATGGACCGTCAGTCGGTCAAACCACCGCTTTGCAACCTTAGAGAGCGGGTGGAAAACAAAATTCGTATGAAAACCAACAACAGCTGGAAAGAACGCATTACCTGTGAAATATTACGGAAGCTTTGGCCAGAATATAACAGTGGCCGGATCAATAAACTACTACAGTTTAACAGGTGATCGATATCTAGGCTAGTAGGGGCTCTAACTGATTACATATGTAGAGGCTGCGGAGATGAAGAAGTCCACGAGGGCACACCTCACCGAGTTTCGGTCACTTGAGGAACAGAACACTTGCGAGATAATACTTCCAAGACGTACAAAAACTTTCTGAAATCTCACTGTCTGATCTTTACAGGTTTTTAAGGACATTGGGATGGCTGGACAGCGTCTGTTAACCAAAAGGAGGAAAGGAAGAAGACAACCGATACAACGCCGGCGGTTAACCACCAAAAAAGGGCATCACAATGGGTCCACGAGGACCTAATTGTGGTATTGCGAGTACGCCCTGCTCAACCTGTCCATCATTATCCCATATTCAAGCAGTATTTATTTTAAATCGATATATTCGCTACCAAAGTCTGTGTTAAGTATTAGCAATGCAATCGGAGAGGTCTGTTGTGTCTTATAGCCTAAGATACCATTTAAATTCCCGCTCTGTATTTTAATAGCATCCAGAACACAAGGTCTACCCAGACATATAGAACTTTGCAGTCATAAAGTTCATTAAGGTACCGCAATTTCACACGGAGTTTGATATTAAAAGCTGAGATTAAAAAATAAAACTTTCCTTATAGGCTGATGACATTATAGCTGCTTAAACTTGTCGGAGGCTATATGGTTGCTATTCTAATATAGATAATATTTTCTATATAAGGTAGATACCCAACTTTTGAGTTTTTAGCAGAAAGATTTTGGGCGAAGCATGTTTTGTAATTATTTTCTTATGAACTGGCACCCACCAGAAATTTGCCTAAATCTTTTGGGAGAAATATTGTAGGCTGCAAAAGTAAAGGTTCTGCTTGGGATTATTGTATTAAACCTGATGGCACAGCACACATATTTTGATACGCGCTCTTTAATAAGGGCAAATCATTCCTAGTTCATAACTGTCAGAGAGGAGGTTTATTTAGTCAAAGTGATCTATGTTAATCATCTCTCCTGTTTGCAGAAGTCGAACTGTGGATTTGTGGAACGTGACACCATTGAAAATTAACAAATTTAGATCGCCACCTCCATTTTAAGTCGTTGAAAATCGCAACTGACCAGTTGTCCCTTCCCATCGATAATGATTATATCACTCGAGCAGTTAAAAAGGCTTACAACTAATTCTACCAGCGATGCTGACTTTTGAATTTCGTAAACAAAGTGTAATTTTAAACAATTCACGTGATATCGCGTCACCATTGTATTTTGAAAATCAACGGGCAGATACGGTTGCCCTCGCCACCTTGACTAAGCTAAGCAGTGTGGCAGTGGGGCCGAAACTCGATATTATTTTGTGTTACTCGACTCAAAATAATGCTTAAATAGGAAACTTTCAAATGGTGCATTGTATCCATGTGGGACTCCTGAAAGGCACAGGGTCATAAGTCCACAAGCCAAAAGTCCAATAAGTCCAATCAGTTGTGAACTTAAAACCCACTCAAATGGGCAAAAAGTCCATACGAAATTCTTGTGGACTTTTGACTCCTCTGTTGTGGTGTTTTGGCTTACTATCGTGGAATTTATTTAGTACCTGTGAAACAGTGTTTCTTTTCAGTCAGGCGTGTACGCCGGCAATTTTAATATAAACTCAATCTTAACTTATAACGAGTGTAACAAAGCAAGTGTTTAACGCATACTTAAAACAAATTTTAAGAAAACTATTTAACAAAAAATTCGAGTTTCTTTCGGGTTTGGGGAGAAATAGTGTTGTGCTGTACAAATGCTTCTCAAAAACTAAATACTCTTTAAACTTGCTTCCTTATATAAATATGTATTTAAATTTAGTTGTTAAAAAAATGATAAAGTTATTTTGAAAAATTTTTTTTTAGAAACTAAAATGAATGCAAAAACATATTTAAATTTAGTTTCTAAGAAAAATTGTAAATTTGTTTTGAAAAATTCGCGCGAATATTTATATAAGGAAGCAAGTATTTAAGATATAGTTTTTAAGAAGCGTATGTACAGCACAACCCACAAAAATATTATTACTCAAACCCACACAATTAAATTGACAAACATTTCCGTACTTTTCACTTCGTTTGAATACACATTATAAGTCATACGAAGAATTGTGGACTTATAGCGCACCTAATTTTAAGAATTGTGAGACTATGAACCGAAATATTGTGGACTTTTGACCGACTTGAGTGGGTTATAAATTGACAATTATTGATTTCTGGACTTATAACCCACTCAGGTAAGTCAAAAATCCATTATGTACTTATGCGCCCATTGAAACCGTGCGCAAACTTTCAGTGAATACTTAAATTTAAAAATCAAATTAAACAGAAAATGGTTGACTCAACTTTTTTTAATGGTATTAGAATTTGCCAAATTTTATTATTTTAAATCTTTTTAAGTGGAAATCAATGATCCGGTAAATGACTTTACAATATATACAAATAACCGGCGGAGTCGTCATCATCTGTATCTTATGTCATCAACATTATGAGTGGTTTATTTTTCGAGTGAATCGCTCGTTTCACAAAAATTAAATTCTTTAATTTACTAAAAGGAAAAAAACACATCTAAGTGATTTTATTTAACAAAAATCTTTTAGAGCAGCATTATGAGCAAAATTGTGTAACGCAAGACAAGTTGTAACATATTTATTTTTTAAATCACTCTGACTTCTTATTCACTTTAATTGCGGTTTATTTTCTCTAAAAAGTGCCATCAACTGTGTGGAAAGAATAACACTTTTGCAGAGCGTCCTTTATGTCCAATAGCTTCATCAAAAATAGTAACACAGTTAAACGTAACCCACTCTCACCGCCTTTCTCGGAAGCCTTCTGCATTTTTCTGCAAATATTATTACAACATTAATTGCACGGAAGCGCCTTTCAGACATAATAATTTACCTCGCCACATATTTATAAACAAACAGATTAGCTCTGATGTGCCTCCCCTGCGGCATACCCATTTCACCTGCGCTTCTGTTTTCTTTCCATTCACCCATTCAGTCAGTCATAGTGTTATTCAATCGAAAGTGGTGAGAGAATACGCACAGCAAATAACGCGACGCACAACTTGTGACATCCGACGACAGCAAAAGTGAATGAGCCCCTCTAACCTCATGTATAAATGTATCTTTATGGAAATTCTATTGACTCTCTCTGACCCAAGTGCTGGTGGTGGTGGTGGTGGTTGTGTTAGCCTTTTTGCTTCATACTTAATTCCCTCTGAATTGAAGTCATTAAGGTTGATTAATTAAAATGTACAGGCCGGAGAGGTAGTCCACACCATCACATGATACTTGTACAAAAATAGCAACAGCAACGACTAAAAAAACAACCATTACATCCAGTTTATGCAACAATTAAGCAGTATTATTGCAATGCCGGTACAGACGGATAGATAAAAAACTTGTCTGTTCCCTTGGCATGCTGCACGATTGAAGAAATGTTTTTTATTCTCTAGATTTATATCTGAAGTAATCGCAAAGAATGAACATTATGACAGCCGGTGGTGGCATGGCATGGCAACTCTTTGGATGTCAGATAAAAAAAGTTGCAAACCCAGGCGAGCGTGAGAAGCGTGATTTCTGGATTTGTAGTTTCCGTCAGATATTAGCTACATAGTACAAGTATCTCCTGCTGTACAAAATGACATCAGCAAGAACGGGCGCTGTCATTTTCTTGTTTTTACTTTTTTTTTGTTTATTCCAAATGAATGTCATCGCCGTTGTTGTTCCTCATCAGTGCGTCGTTCAATTAGGTAAATGTACGTTCTCGTGAATATGATATCAGATATCACCATAACGATGAATATTGTAACATGGAACATTTCCAACTCGTCCACCAAGTGGAATGGATAAATGAAAGTGAAATTTGTGTACGACATTTGTAAATGTGATGTTCATGCGAAAATGTATTATGAAAAGTGAGAACGTGTTCTGGTGGGTCAATGTGGGTTATGGACGGGGAAACTAGAAGTGAGGAGGAGAAAAGGTCAGCCATGGGTAGGAGACTTTCGTTTACTCGTTAATTAAGTGAGATGGCGTGGCAAAATTGATGATCTCGACGGAATGTCTCACTAATCACAAATCACAATAAAAAAAGGCGCCCAACGGGAGGTCTTTGGACACCTGCAGGGGTATACACTTTTTCGTTGAATATTGAGACTTATATCTTTGTCAGAAGTATTTTCAGATACCGAAAGTATCGATCCCCTCCGTCCGTCGTTAAGTCAACTCCAATTGGCCGCCATTAAGAATTGTTACATCGATATATAATTTGACTGCAGATTTGACCCTGTTTGGTGGCAAGGATAACCCTTTTTTATGGACCTAAATTCGACTGAAATACAATCTTATGCCCACATACGAGTACACGTATAGATGAAACATTTATGAGCAACAGAAATTTATGCGCATAAATGTTGGCAATCTATTTTCCGTGACTGGTATAGGTCGCGGTCGTGCTATGAATTGAGTAAGGATTTATGACCCAAAAGATCACAGTTGCTAAAGGCGTTCATTTTTATCGCCGGTGATAAAACACGCGTACACCTACAGGCATGCTTTTAGCGAGCCCCATCCGTAAGAATCGTGGAAATATGAGATACTATCTCAGCTTGGCATAAATACAACTTTTAAAAGGCGGGATATAATAGGGTTTATTATAGTTTTAATATGTATCTTTCACATATCCCTTCGATTAGTGTGTGGGTGATATAAGTTCACCTCTCAGATAAAGGGATATGGGCTGTGGAGGGTGATGCTGAAGTTAAAGGGTATTTGCTATCATAGAGGGAAACACTCCACTTCAAGTTTTGCAGGTAAACTTGTTTGCAGCATGTTTGCAACATGTTTGAAGGCAAAAAGCTGTCGTTTGTGAACGTTTACATGTAATTTATAAACAGAAATATAAAAAAATAAATAGCTCGCGCCACAGGACCATAAGGTTTGTGAATTTTTCCATGCAATTTATGATTTCGATTTTCTAAAATTCAAAACAAGATTCAAAAATTAGCTCCTCTAGAAAATTGCAACCCGCACTTCAGCAACTTTTGATACGTTTG
This sequence comes from Cheilosia pagana, assembly GCA_936431705.1. Classification (NCBI taxonomy): domain Eukaryota; kingdom Metazoa; phylum Arthropoda; class Insecta; order Diptera; family Syrphidae; genus Cheilosia; species Cheilosia pagana. The sequence goes on along the minus strand of OW386170.1, from coordinate 48,418,996 downwards.
TCTACTGCATGCTCATCTAGGCACTGTCCCACTATAAGGCTATTGTCCTACAAGTGTCCCGCAAAATGTTCCGCACTCAAAATTTGTCCCATAAAATGTCCCGCCTTCCAACTTGTCGCCCTATTATTTACTATGAATTTACGAAATAATCCAAATTTTGAAAATTACATCAAAATTATTGACCCCTTTTTGAATTAAAGAGTATTTTTGAATGCGAGCTAAGAGATTTGGATGAAAAAACGATGTAAAATATTGGGTTCGATTTTTTTAAAAAAGGTTGAGGCACCAAATTTCGAAATTCTTTGCAATTTTGTTCTTTCGTTGCCTATTTCTAATGCAAGCTGTGAATGGATATTCAGTTTCATAAAGAATTCATGGAGAGATGTGCGAAATCAGGGGTTGAATTACCGCATCCGTGATCGAGCAATACGTGACTGAATTTGTTATTGTTTTGCATGTAAAATCAACAAAATTCAGTGACGTATCGCTCGCTCACGGGTGCGGTAATTCGACCCCAGCTTTCTATGGAAGTATTGGAAGCTGAGCTTCTTGTAAAGCAACATTTTTCAATGAGCTGCAGGGAATTTAAGAACTCGAACTTAAGAACCTCCTGAGCTCTGCAGCAATATAAAACAACGTTTAGAAATCAAAATGGTTTCAGAAGGTTGTCCCTTTCCACAACATTGTGTCACTATTCGACTGGACGCCACAATCTTCTCCGAAGGCAAAAATATTTCCCCAACCAAAGAACTACCTCAGTCGAAAAAAGAACACAATAAAAATAATTCAACAACCACACCGCATTCATCTCCGTTTTTCAGCATGCTGCAATTTGGTTGCTCGCATGAAAGGAAAAACCACAAACAAGAGAATGATGTAGAACCCCAAAAACACAGAACGGAAAAACCAACAAAATACAACTCCTCCGATTCCGAATCCAACTAGAACTCATTTAATGAATTTCTAAAAACGTAAATCCGTTTGAAAAGCCACTCACTACTGCCTTGAAATTCCATTCTACTGGCAAATCGTAATAATTCCATAGCGGCAGACAGAGGCGGGCGGGGAGACCCATGGTTTCTAATTTAAACTCCTTCGACATCCATGGGCCCCCAGCGCCACCCACCATTGTTTCCGTAAGGGTGTTCGTGTTCGTAGTTGGCGATGGTAAACTTCTCGAAATTCACTTGCCTCTTGTAAGGACTACGGCGTCGCCTCATCACAGTGGTGAAGCTGAAGGGTTCACAAATTAATTGAAATTTTCTTCTCGTCGACTTGGCTAACCAAATAATGGTGCACGCTTACATTTTGTAGTTTCATCTGGAATGACAATGCAAACAGAATCGACACTGAAACCAAACATGTTCCCATGGTTTCACACAGTTAATTAGTCAGGCTTGTAGTAGTAGCTGCCTCTCATCGGCGATCGGTTGAATGTTAATTTAATATTTGCAATTACGTTCTTAATTATTTTTTTTTTCTGTGCCCATTAATCACCCAACTTGCATTTATATACACATGGTGCGGTGTGTTATGCAACCCTTACAGTTCGTTCAGAGTTTATAGTGTTCGTCAGATGACGTTTCGTGTAGTCTCATGCTGAGGTTGTGAAACTGAAACCGGACGGAGGCTGGTGGACAGTGGTTAAATGGTTAAATGTCCACCGGATGTAGGTGTATGTATAGACTCGTATGTCATCCGGTGAAGAAAATTCGAATTAAGAAGGAAAATAAATAAATTAAGCAAAATATCAGAAAGTGGGGCAAATATTTGCCTATATATTGGCATCAGTCAAGACGACGATAAAAGGTTTTCTCTGTTTGACCTGTGTGTTTGGCCCCGAAAATATGACTGAGGATGACAGATATTTGAGCTTTTGTTTGGACATGGACCACTTAGTTTGCCTCAAAAGCAGTGAGTGTGTTACTGACGGAGGATGGGCTCCGACTGGAGAAGCCAAACAAGTCGAGCTTGTAAATATTTGTCTTTGCAAATATTCTTCTCTTCTCGTTGTGGGCTGAATTGTTGAGGGAAACTTTGTACAACACTCGACATAAATTAATTCAAACCTAGTAAACTCGATGCAGAGAGAGGTTAGGACTAGGAGTTTCTCCCAAGCTTTCTGGTAGCCATTTGTTGACTAGAATGATCTCATTGGTCTATTTCGGGGTATAATCCCATTGGATTCATGCGCTTTTGGAAAGTAGCCCCAACAAATATGCCAAAGAACTGTGGAAGCATAGTTTGAATGTAGTTATTTACAAATATCTACTTTACTCCTTTGTAAATCTAGGTTAGCAGAACAAAAAGGTGACGCGACGATACCAAATGAAGCCGCGAAGCTCTTAATGAAATTAACCATCATTATAATATTAATACGTTAACATCAAAAGTTTCCGTACACTTTTTAAGTATTTATCACGAAATGAGGAGAATGAAACTTATATCATTCGAAAGGTACTGTGCCATAGAAGTGCAGAAACAAAAAATCGTAGGTATATGTCGCCATTAAGACTGGTAAAATGAAGTTAAGAATTTCCCATACAAAATGCTTAGCAGTTAATCGAAAGCATTTTGTTGCCGTTCAATTTGTCGCCGTCATGTTTCCATAGTAAAGAAATTAAACCATCTTAGTTTAGAACCTGTTGGAGAGTCTCATTAACCCATAAAGGTATGCAATTTAATAACCCCTAAAAGTAAGCAATCATAAAATCTTATTTCAGGGCCATTGCAGAGTTATCTGCGAGGTGTTGCTATGGAAACGAACATTCATGTTTTGCCCTTTTCCATTCTTTTTTCACAGCGGAAAGGTAAATGAATTAAGATTTAGCATATAAATAAATTAAAATAAATTAAAATAAATAATAAATAAATTATGTAAAAAACAAGTTGGCTCTACAGACAAAATTGGTCGACCACGGGCGTCACTAGTTCATTATAATATGCAAGCCAGTTTCAAAAAAAGTTGCAAAATAAAGCGGTGACGAATAAATGATTCATCTTGAAGGTTAACATATGGAAATGCGAAAGCATCCAGTTAGTGACTTAATACTTAAGCGCGTAAACAAATTTCAATTAAAGCTTCAATTTTAGGCACGGTGAGTTGGCGTTAAATATACAGCCGTCAAAATAAAATTGGACAAGCTGCAAATAGCGTAATTAAATCTGAAGAAGAACGTTCTATGAGTGAACATCTCTTAACCTATAAAAACTTGTTTGAAACGCTCGATCGATTTCAAACCCCCTCCCAACTGTATCAGTCATAGTATTTGAATGACTCCGTTTAGTGGGCGCACTGGTTTTTGTTTATAAACAAGAAGTTCAAAAAATATAAATTCCCATGCATCAGAATATCTTTATTTAGTAATAGTTGCCCTCACATAGCTGCCTCGTCCTAAGCAATAATTTCTTAACTATTTTATTTTAACAGGTGTGTTTCGAAGTTTACGTAAGAAACTGAAAAGAATGAGAGTCTCCTAATGAGATGAGATCTGTTTCACTGCAAATTCTTTTATTGACACTTGCAAGTATATAAAAGGAAGAGCTGCAAACCCAACTGCAGTTATTGCGAGATTCAGTGTTTTATCTTAAAGAACGAGAGACATTTTTGAAAATGAAAATTGTGTGGTTTCTATTACTACTCGTTGGCTTGATGGCCTTTGCTCAGGTAGCCGGACAGGTACGTGCTATACAAGTCAAAAATTAACACCTTGCTTAAGATGGCAGTATTATTTTCAGTCGGAATCGTCCTCATCATCCACTGAATCAACTACCGCAGCATCGGACTCAAGCTCATCGGAGTCAAGCTCGTCTGAGTCAAGCTCATCGGATTCGAGTTCCTCGTCATCCGATACAACGGAAGCGGCAGCAGCATCATCCGAATCAAGCACTGCGTCAACAACAACAACGACCAAATCTGGAAAGAAATTTAGCTCTGTACCATTGCGACAAGCTGGAGGAAACCGCGGACGTTTTTGGTTTTTGGGCTGAGGAACATTATATGACTACAGCTACATATATTTTCGCAAATAAAATTCATGTGAACTAAGACCATACGAGTATGTTTTTAAAATACCATATATGCGAACTCTGATGCAACATAAAATACTAAATAGAATTTTGAAGACTGGATCGGGTATTGCAAAATTTGTTGCAATCAAAATCATGGGAATAACAGACCAATAAAAATTATTATTATCCGACAAAACTTTGTAAGCAACACTAAAAAAAAAGTACTACGGTTGTGGTCCTCCTTTTAGTTCTGGCTCAGTTTTGGGCGAAAGGAACCGAAATGCAAGGTTCACCTTTTGACAATCGAGAAATCTGTTAGTCAATTTGCGATGCCGGAGTAGGTAGCCATAATTTCAGTCGAATTGTTTTTAAACAAGTTATTTTTACCTCAAATAAAACATCAAAACGAACAACATTTTAACCAAAAATCAAACTTTTCTTAAAGCTTTATACAAAATAATTTAGCCCGCATTCTTTAAAGCTGCTCAAACCCTAACATTTATTTAAATAAATTTAAAATCTCTATAAGTCCTTATGCTCAATCTTGTTCTTAATAATTCGCTGTTACGATTAGTCCAAGAGGCTTTAAACGTAATTTAAAATGGTAATAAGCAGATGCAGTCTTTCCACGGCTTAAGGCTACAGGTTAAGTCTTAAACAAAATTCTGCACTATAAAATCATAACGTTTCTTATATTTAAAAAGTGATAAAATAAAAATCAAACATTTTTGTGTGGAACTGAAAAGAAGAGACCCTGGTTACAAGTACGTATCAAGTCTTTCAGTTATGAACCACTTTCATGACCTGTGACATCTTGAAGATTAATTTTAAAGTTGATTTTACGAAAAAGAATTATGCACGTTTAATCCGAAAAACGTTCATATAATACCGAAAATGATTCTTCCGAATTTGGTAGGTTGAAACTGAGCGAGGGGTGTTTTAAAGACTTTGTCCGACAGAAAAAAGCCTCCGAATTCACCCACAGAGACTCGGCATAATTTATTTATCTTCTATTTATCCCAAAAATAAAAACTAACATAAAACAAATGGTTTTGAGAAGCTCGGCCTGTGCTCTTGTTTTTTTATAGGGAGAAAGGGTTATGGTTTCTCTTCCGGTAGCTTTAATCTTAACCAACTATACAGAAGTGCAACCGTACCAGGGAGACAATTAAAAAATGTGTAGTCTAACTTTAGGCGCAAGCTAAAAATATTGCTCAATACTGTAATGCAATTTTTATGGTCACAGCGATGAGTTACTGAGCGCGCAAACAATTGCCAACAAAACCGACAGATGTTATTGTGGGTTAGTGTTGAACAAGTCTGTATAAAAATAAATAACTGGAAATGAAACAAAAGTTGAAAGTTTTTCACTCGCAAAAATACAAAAAAAATAGCTTGTCTTGTTTTCGAAATTTTAAACTTTCTTCGAGATAGTAATAAAGTAACTTAACAAATTTTGGGCAAATATTTTTTAATATTTTTTAAAAAGTTATTTTCGAATATTAGCCTAAATTTTTCGCAACAAATACAGTCAAGGCCGAACAAAATCACATCGTTCAAAGGCACAAATCGTTCTGCGTTACAAAAAATAAAAATGACAAAAAAAACTCCAATGCACCAGATTGTTATTGTAGTTTCCAACAGTTGTCCTCGCATATCTGAACTTACCTAAGCAATAATTTATTTATTCTACTCTATTTAAACAGATGCGTTTCAAAGTTTACGTAAGAAACTACTTGACTTTCCTAATGAGTCGATCTGGTCTGTTTTACTGCAAACTCTTTTATTGCGATTGACCAGTATAAAAGCAAGAGCATCCGACACAACTTCATAAAGTGGGACATTCAGTGTTTTTCAGTTAGTGAGATTTTAAAATGAAAATTGTGTGGCTTCTGGTGCTGCTCGTTGGCGTACTGGCCTTTGGTCGGGTAGCCGGACAGGTACGTACTATACAAGTCAAAAATTAACTCCTTGCTTAAGATGGCAGTATTATTTTCAGACGGAATCATCCTCATCGTCATCTGAAGCAACTACCGCGTCCTCCTCGTCATCGGATTCAAGCTCTTCGTCTTCAGAATCAACTACAAAAGCATCTGATTCAAGCTCTTCGTCATCGGACTCAAGCTCCTCGTCTTCAGAATCAACTACAAAAGCATCTGATTCAAGCTCTTCGTCATCGGAATCAACTACAAAAGCATCTGATTCAAGCTCTTCATCATCGGACTCAAGCTCTTCGTCTTCAGAATCAACTACAAAAGCATCTGATTCAAGCTCTTCGTCATCGGCTGCGCCATCGGACTCAAGCTCTTCGTCTTCAGAATCAACTACAAAGGCATCTGATTCAAGCTCCTCGTCATCGGACTCAAGCTCCTCGTCATCAGGATCAACCGCATCCACAGCAACAACATCAACAACACCGAAGACAACAACGACAACACCGAAAACAACAGCGAAAACAACACCGAAAACAACACCGAAAACAACTGCATCAAAAAGTACAACGAAAGCAACACCAACAACCAAATCTGGAAAGACATTCAGCTCTGTACCATTACGGCCACAAGCTGGTTCTGGTAGTAGGCCCAGAACCCGTAGTAGTTTTCGATTGGGCTAGGTTTTAACCTTAGATGATCATATAGGACGTTTTGAAGCTTCGCTCTTATTCGCAAATAAAATTCATGTGAAAAATTAAATCAATTCTAAGATACAATAGAGGTACAGGCGGAAGTCATGCTCAGCATGGCTTGGAGCAGTGTTTTTGTGGCTAACAACGCCTGAAATTAGGCTCACTTTTTAGTTTTTTTACGCTTCGTAAGCGGGGTTGGTATTTGTTCGGTGCTGGAATCATTGTTCATTATAAGTGATAGGGGATGATTCTTTTACCTTTTAATGATTTTCAATTTCTACTCCATTTGTGTTTTTTTAAAAAATCGCAACCGCCATACGGTCCAAAGCTTTTTTTATACTGCTTTTGTTGTAACAGCTGTAATTTTCATTTCTGCCAATATTCACTTAATGTTATAATCATCTGAACAAGTGAACGAAATTTTTTGTATCTTACCAACAGCTATATAAGAGTCGTCTTGAAAAGCTAGCTAACCAGTTTATAAGAGGTCTTACTTTCGAATACACTATAAGTACTCAAATAACTAAGCAATGAGGATAACGCTAACTTTTGTGCTTATCCTGGCTTTCAACATTATTGCAACACTCCAGGTAGGCAATAAATATTCGTATAATTTAAATCTTAACTACTTTGATCAATTTCAGGCTGACCCCCAACAACAATGTCAATGTTCATGTCCAGCTGTTAAGGCAAATGGAACCGAGGCGAAGGCAGTAAATGTCGAAATAAAAAGTGGTAACGAAGCCAATGCTGGTAATCCGACAAATAATGGTGGAGGTCATGGAAAGCAGGAAGATCAGCAGGGAAAGCAGGAAGATCAAGGAAAGCAGGAAAGCCAGGGAAATCAAGAAAGTGCCGTTACAACAAAGCCCACAACAAAGCCCACAACAAAGCCCACACCAAAGACAACATCTACGACCCCACGACCTACGAAAAAATGGACAAGTATACCACTAGCCCAAGCAATTGCCAATCGCTGGAGATGGTTTGGCTAAAAAGTATAAAGCCTCGATGGATGTGTTTGCTTGAAAAACGAATAAAAATATGATAAAACTTGCAGCAAGAGTCTTGCGTGAGCTAAACTGTCTTGCCTAAAGCAAAATCAAATCAGTTTAGGTGAAGTCAGAGTCGATCGCAGTATCAGCGCTCCCTGTACGTCTAAGAAAAGAGCCGCCTTTGGTGAAACCCATTCCAACATGGATCTCTGTGATAACTTTTCTATTGAGTTTAAAAAAGAACAGACGTCGGCGCAGTGGCTTAGTGGTAGTGTGTTGGGCTACTAAGCGAGGGGCTCAGGTTCGAATCCCGAGAGGGCCAAATTACATCTTAAGGTTTTTTTCCACTGCGCCACCTCTCGCGAACGTCTGACAAACATCCGAGAGTAAAACTGTCATGAATGAGCTTCTCAATTAGCCGTTTGGACTCGGCGTAAAATTGTAGATCCCTTCCATTCGTCCCAAAAATTGAAAACCCACACAAAGCGAATGGTTGCGAGAAGCTAGGCCTTGGGTCCCATAGACCTGTCGCGCCAAAATATTTATTTATTTATTTAGACGTTAAATATCCTGCTGACGGACGGTTAAAACCATTTGCGGAACTAATTGCCGAGCTTCAAATTGACAAACGTGCGGTAAAGATTAATTTCCATAGACAGCGCGTCTTTTTCGAATGAACTCATCAAAAAGATCATCAAAATTAATCGTACCTCCCTTGAGTTCAACTCAAGCGATTAGTTGCTACGTATATAGAGAGAGCTTTCGTCTTCAATGGCACTTCATCTGTCATGTTTACAACAGCGTTGACGCTAAATGCTTCATCTCTAAACAACAGCAAAACGAAAAAATGCTAGACGCATTCACCTAGGCCCCCTCACAATAATATATCTAGCCGGCACTGCGATGTGTGTATCTCTGTCATCGTCATCCAATTCGAGTGAGTTGTTTTGCTGTCGTTTAGTCAGTGCATTGAACTTTTCAGCGCACACCGGCAACATGAAACACAATGCGGTGCGCGGTGGTTGCATTACGCTTGTTAGGTGTTTATTATCAAATATCTAATGGTATGGTGTGGAGCAATCTGTCAGCACAAGGTTGCAACACTTTTCGTAAAGTGCTACGGTTGCGTGTGTGTTTTGTTGTTGCCAGGTCAGGTTTTTTTTTTGTTGATTGGTAAGACGAAAGGGGTCTAACTTTATCTTCAGATAGGTATTTTGTTATCAATCTTGAACAAATATGTCTATCAACGAAAACAAAGTAAGTATATATATATCCGGTGACTGGCAGGTCTTTGGTGGGTCTTGGAGATTCGATGAAGTTGTGTTTTTGGTATATTCGGTTTAAGTTAAACAAGTCCCGGGGGAATATTTTTGAAACCAATATGGTTTACTTTAACGAAAAGGTACACAACATTTTTCGTATAGGCGCACACGCCTGCTGTCAGAGTGACTCTTATGTACTTACGTGTTGTGTAAGGTACTTTTAGCTTCAACCATTATGTGAATTTTGTGGGGCTTACTAAATAAAAATTCGGCGAAAATGGGAGTGACATTTTAGGTACTTTTCGTCTTACATCAGAACTTGTGGGTAAGCAAAAAAAATATTTAAATTGATTGCCCCAAGTTTCTTTGTCTGGCCCTTGATGGTGCAAGCTATAGTCGAGAAAGGCTCTACTAGAGCTAAGCTTTGGTGGTTATTTGTAAGAGAAACTCTTCAATTCGTCAAATTATGCCCGATCCAAGCAGGGTAGAAGGTAAAAAAGGCTAGGTAGCCAAGTCCTACGACACGAACCCATTAAACTGATCATGGTGTGAAACGGGCATTCCAGAGAACACGAAGCTGGGTGGTACCCGTATTCAAAAACACCCTGACCAGCAAGTTATAAAGAAGGTCGTCAAGATAAACCATATCGCTGGACCTGCTGGCACAAATGACTAGAAAACCAAGCGCTTTTATTCAAAATACCCAGAGATAATCCACAGTCAGAGCCTACTGAACAACATAATACATAATAGTTGACAAAGACGCGTCGGAGAAAATGATGAATAACGATTTTACTACCAGCAACAGTTTAGTGAAAATCCTATCGTATCAAGGGAGGCGAATACCTAGAAGATGTAAAGGTATGTAAACAGAGTTACTAAAGGTATGACTACCAACTCGGCTTTCGCTCGCTTCTAAACCCCTTCAATGCCCATCAGGGGATATACAGATAAATCTTTATTTAGTGTCGAAAGCTATTATTTACATAAATTTGTACATTAATATGATTCTAGATATTCGATTTAATAAATTCAACAACATGTTTTTTAAAAGATTTTAAATTATTTACTGTCTTAATATTTGTGAGCAGTTCATTATACAATTTGAAGCCTTTATAAATAAGTGAGTTCTGAGCTCTTGCTTTTACAAAATTTGGCAACCTTAGGTCATTCATGTTTCTCAAAATGTGAGGTTGGACCTCTCTAATATAACGGACATATTTCGTCAAATATCTTGGCATTGTATTGTTTTTTATCTTGAAAACAAAAATTAACATATTCATTACTACTCTTTGTTTGACAGACAACCAACGTAGCGTACTTAACATAGAAACTATTGACGTATACCTGTACTACACTTTAATATAGTTCGCATTGCTTTATTTTGCAACATTTGCAATCTACCTAACTGACTTCCACTACCCAAAAACAGAACAGTTGAACAATACTCAAAATGAGGCTTCACAATCTTTATATATATAATTCTACTGTACGTGTGTATGTCACTGAACTCCTCCTAAACGGCTGGACCGATTTGAATAAATTTTTTTGTATGCGTTTGGGTGGCGCCCTGGATGGTTTAGAAGCCGATTGGTCAAAATTGGACAAAGGGGCGTGGTATCGCCCATACAAAAATAACATTCAAAATCTTATATCTTGAAAACCACCGAATCGATCGAGTTCAAATATACACATAATCTTAGGTATTGGCCAAGGAGTATTCCTGTGAAGATTGGTCAAAATCGGACAAAGGGGCGTGGCACCGCCCATACAAAAATTGCATTTAAAATCTTATATGTATTTCAAAAGCAACCGAATCGTGACTGCGAATTATTGTAAAATACGAAGCTGATATATTTATTTGGAATATATAAGACAAGAAAAGTTGTTACAATATCACACTCCACTGTTCATACGGAACATACAAACACAGTGCCCCAAAAATCGATGTTATATTAAAAAAAAAATTGTAAAAAAACGCTTTTTTTGTACGGAGCCTTTTGAAATTTACGGTGCCGCATTTCAGTGAATATTAAGTGTATTATATTCACATATACATACAACAATGCCACCACTTAGTGAACGAGGAGGAAATATTGGTCGACGTACTCCGAAATCCGAATTCACAAATAGTCCAGAACCGTCGGTTAAATAGATCGGCGGAAGATAAATTGACGGACAATGAAAATTTAAGAAACCAAGCTGTAATCAAAAGTGTAAATGAAAATCAAGAGCAACGCAACGAACGTCTTCGAGCCAATGCATTAAGACAAAGACTGGCCCGTCAAAGAGTCACCGATACATTCAGAACTCGTGAACAACAGCGTTTGCAAGTGTATCGCGCATTGACACGTGCATCACTTCTTCGCCTTGCGTTTGAATATGAGTCGGGCATCGACTATTCGTCACAATTCACAAATTGTAATCGGTGCTATGAACAAACAATGCCAACACTGTCATGCACACACATACAAAGGTGAATCGGCCGGTTTCTGCTGCGCGGCTGGAAAAGTTGTATTGCCACCATTTAATTCGCCGCCAGAACCATTGAAAGCACTATTGGCTGGAGCTACATCACAATCCAAATTGTTTTTGCGTAAAATTCGCAAAATCAATTTCAAATGACCAAAATCGCTCAGAATGCGGATGGTCGCAATTTTCAATCAACGTTTAAGATTCAGGGCCAAGTGTATTATCAAATTGGTTCTTTAATGCTGATGCCTAATACCGATTCAAAATTTATCCAAATTTACTTCATGGGTGATGAGGAACAGCAAATAAACGCACGCTGCCAGTACAACCATATCGAGCAGATGGAGGAGCGACAAATTGTGGGTATTTTAGAACGGTTTTTTTTTTTTTTGCAAAAATGCAAAATTATTATCTGGGATGAATGCACTATGGCACACAAGCATTCATTTACGAAATCAACGCATGTATAAAACAATCATATCTATGGCGAAATGTCTGTACATTACGTCTTAACACAAATATAAGAGTTCAACTACAAAACGATCCATTGGTACTATCATTCTCCGAGCAATTGCTCAACATTGGAAATGGAGCAATACCATTGCATGGAGACACACAGTGCATCAAATTGCAGGACAACGGCTTGAAAAAGCATACAGGACAACGTCTGTCGGGTCCGCTAGTAACATAATAAATTTTAATTGCAGTTGTGGTTGTCACTTTCTCTCTTATTCTTTTCATAAATCCATTTTTTTCGCAATTTTCTTACACACATAATCAACATGGTCTTAAAATTCTTACTTACAGTCAATTATTATTCCAAGATACTTAATATCTTGAAATTTTCCTATAATTTCATTCTCTATTCTAAGACTCAGATTAAAATTAGATCTGTCATTTAATATCATGCACTTAGTTTTATTGGCATTTAATTTTAATCTGTTTTGGCAAAGCCACTTGTAGATATTATTTAAGTCCTCTTGGATTTTGTGATGGCTGTCTTCCACATCTTCTTCATCGATGAAAAGCAAGGCATCATCAGCGAATAGAGCAAGTTGACAATATTTCAGCACACGTTCCATATCATTGATGTAGATAAGGAATAGAAGTACCCCCAGAACTAATCCTTGCAGTACCACAAGCACCAACAACCTTATTTGCGGGGGGAGCTTTAGACTCCGTAAAAAATCACAAATTACCTACACCACTGCCCCACCACTTGTTATTATAGCATACAATTGTACCTCCCTACGTTTAAAAATAAAAAAAAATAAACACTTTTATGCTACAGGGTGTCACTTCATAATGAGAACGTATGAGCGAATTGGTAAAACGCGAACAAATCGCTTTTGATGCATTTACTATTTAAAAAAAAAATATTTGTTCGTTAAAATATTTTATTAATAATATAATATCAAATTCGAAACTTTTTGCGGCGCACAAAAATACCATTGCCTCAAATTGTCAACCTCACTTCACAACGCCTAACATTAAACACAGGAAATCAAAAATTCCTTCGAACTTGAATTCGAAATCGAAACGCCGCTGCAATTTGTCTGTGTATTTCATTTTGTTAATCATTACATTAGATTCGAGGGACCAAATAACAAGTATCATTTTAATGGACTGTCAAAACTAGCGAATAATCGCTCGTTCGTAGTAGTTAGGTAGGTACTCGGTGTTTTATTTTTACGGTATATAAAATTAGAAGGTTGACATCGTTTTACGCACATCTCCTCTTCACGTTTCTACAACACCTTCAAATTAAAAAAGTAAAAACTTCATCATAGCCCACCTTTTTTGTGAACACCCTGTATTCGCATTTTCTCTCATAAAATCACACAAAATGCTTAATCATTTCTAAGTATCAGTGTTCCTAACCATAATAACTGGTGTTTAAAAAATACGCTAATAAATAGGTAACCACCCTATATTTAGAAATGTACACATTGTTGAGAACTTTGGCATTTTTCAGTTTATTCAACTCTAAATATCTATGTCATGAACGTGGAACAAAATCACACCACCCAATTAAAGTAACAAAGAAAATCTCACGAGCATTGCCCTTGCCCAACTATGCCTAGAGTGTCTTCACATTCTCTCCAACACTCACTTAATGGTCCATTAACCGCTAAGGTCACCCTTCGTTGATTAGGCGAACGCCATAATTTCCATGATATTAACTCCACTAATTTACTAATAGCTCATACTTCAGCGAAATTAAGACGCGAGCCGATGGCGCATATGATAATAAAGTAAGTCTAGTGACAGCTGTCAACTGTCAGAGAAAATATTTGAAAGATGTGAAAAAAACTCACCGCTTTGCAGGGCCCTGAATAATCCTTTTTGTGTGCGGCGACGCTAATCCACTCGAGCAGTTACTGCCCACAGCTGGGGAGTTATCCTGTAACGGCGTTGACACTTTGCTAGCACTTGCACTACTTCCACCACCCACACCATTTGGAGGCGATCGCCTCAGCACACCGGTGGACACTTTCGATTTCACTTCACTGTAGTTCTTCTTCGTTTGCATTTTGTTTACCGCGATCTTATTCATTATCGCGTCCCACTTCTTCGGCAATGATTTGCGCAATGTCGGCGAACCCGAACCCGAACAGGAGCCCGCAATTGCCGCGATACCCGCCGTACTGCCCGTACGCGACGATGCGACCGACAAACCGATTTGACCGGGACTCTTATGCTCGCCCGGCGATGTACGTTGTTTCGTGGCGATGGTGTTGGCCCTTACCGGCATTACACATCCATTACCGCCACCTTTTGCACTAACCGACGCGATCGACTTTGGCGATATTAAATTTTGTTGCTGCTGTCTGTCACCTAGAATCGATGAATTCGCCGTGGAACGATAATACTTGGCGTTGATGTTGTTGTCATTTTTGGCGCTTACGCTGCACAGTGATGAGAGTGATGCGTGCTTACGCGGCGGACTCACCTTCTTCACTGACGGACTGTGGATCGTATGTTTTGCGACGGTATTTGTGGTTGTAGCTTTTGTGGTGGTGTCGCTGGATAGAGCTTCGTTCGATGAGGCGACAGAGCTTTTGTAGTTTTCGCTGACTGCCGTGGAGTTTCTCTTCGAGTTGCCCGTTGTCGGATTGTAGTCTGTCGTCATGCTGATGCGATCACTGCTACTGAAGCTGCTCTGGATTGTGGATGATGTCTGACTGTCGGTGAGCATGTTGTTCCACTGACCTTGACTCAGTGGCGATGCGGAACGGAATTCGCTTTCAATTGACGGTTGTGGCGGCGATTGTTGTTGTTGTTGCTGCTGTTCTTGGGACTTCTCGTTTGGATGTTGCTGTTGGTTTTTGTTGCTCTTGACGGTGTCAGTGGAGCCGTCATCGGGGGACATATCGATGTCGCCGCGCATCTGGGCGATGTCCTCGTCGCCCCGGTTCTCGACATCGGTAAAGATTCCACTGGACTCCATGCACGAGTCCTCCATTTGCTCTGGCTGCTCCGATATGAAGACACTGGCGGCAGGCTGCAACATCGGACCGTAGAGCTGGCCGTCGATTACCTGCGCCCGACGATCTCCCCGATGGAAGATGTCATCGGCGTCACTTTCGGTGAAGAAGTCCGAATCTGTCATGGGATCCTGCCGTCGAATGGGAATGTTGGGATGATTGTGATTCTGTTTGAACGATGGCTGGCGACTGACCTGAGCTGGCTTGCGGGTGGGTCCGTTTGAGGGCGAGTGGTCCCCAGCACCGCGCGAGGCCGGCCGCGACATTTCCCCATCGCCCTGGTAGCCCGTGTCCAGGCTGGTCACACTCGTCACACTGGTTATGAAGCTGGTGGAGATCTTAGACACGTTCGACTTGGTCATCTGGTCCGTCTTCGACTCCGTGTCGGTCTGTGAGATCTCATTGTAGGTGTTGGAGTTGCTCTGCTGATGGGTTTTCGTCAGCTCAATGACCACGTCCTCTACGTCGGTCTTTACCTCGACGGGATCCAGAGGTAGATCCTCGGGCGATGGCGTCTGATCGATCCTCATCTGATGAAAGGCCATCTTCTGATTCATTCCCAGTGGCAAGTCCAAGTTATTCGTTGTTGTCGTCGAGTCTAGGAACTCCTTCATCTGATCGGGTGTCAATATGCCCAAGCTCTCGTCCATTTCGAAGGAGTTCTGTTTCTTCGGCGGTGGCGTACCCGATGCGGTGCACAGACCCGACTGAATTGTCGACGACAGCGACACATCGCACAGCTCAATCGAACAGTCCAACGTGGACTCTGTCAAATCCAGTCCAAAGGAGAATCTCGGCTTGTGGTGTTTCAATTCCTGCATCGCTTGTGTTGGTGGGTTTTCGATAAATTCCTCGCAGCCTCGCAGGTCCACTTCCATTGGCTCGTCATTCGGTGAGATGCCTCGAGATGACGCCGTCGAGAGCCGGCCCTCACGTCGTGTCATATACAGGAGATTTGTATTGTTCTTGAGATTCTCCTCCAGGGGGGAACCCATCAAATCCCGAGTTATGTTCATTAGGTGTCGGACCGGCGACATCATGTTCGTTGTGAGGTCCAGCAAGTGCTCCGTGTGCATGGTGGAGTTCAGGACGAGCTTCATATTGGATTTATCCGGCGCTAGCGGCAGTGTGTTCTCCATAGTTAGGTTGATAAGGCTTCGCATAGTGTCGTCGGTGTTCTTGGGCTTTAGCGTGATGTCGGGGTCCAGCGGCGGCAGGCTTATGTCGAGCAGATTCTCACAGCTCTGCAGGTCTATCAGGTCTTTGCTCTTACCCAGCGTCACGGTGCCATCGGTCCGTAAGTCGAACGTGGGGTAGTCTTGCGGCGAGTTCACCGTATGCGTGTCACAGCGATCCTTGAGCGTCACGGTGGCATCGCTTCGGGGGTGCTTGTTCAAATCAAAGGTGTGCGAGTAAATCGTGCGTGTGCCGTCCTTGATGTGAGTTTCATCCAGGTTGTGAGTTCTAAAACGAGTCTCATCCAGCGGTGATACATCCATACTCTGCATCTCGCTCACGTTGTGCGTCCCATGTCGGTATGTCAAGTCGATGGCCTTCTCAAGTGTTTGAGTTCCATTGAGGATCCTCGACCTATGTACGCTCACGGTGCAGTCCGTTGGCCTAGGAGTTCCTTCCAAAGTCTGAGTCCTGCACAGCCCCTGCCCACTGTCTAGAATGAGCGTGTCTTCCAGTGCCGCCTTTCCCATTGCTATGTCCAGCGAGCGGGTCATATGAAGCTCCGTCGATATCGGTGTCGACTGAGCCATCTTGATGATCTCACTCTCGCCGTCCTCTCGCACAAACGTATCCGACCGTGTCAGTGTTCTAGGGGTACTAGGACTCGACTCCGAGGGCGGCTGGATTCTGCTGCCGCCCTTTGTCCCTTCTATCGGAGTGGGCGGTGTGAACCGCCTCGTCAGAGTCTCAATATGCGAAGCTGACTTCTCCGGTTTTGTTAGAAACTTTCGCACCGCAGTGGCTGTGCGTTTGCCCATGATGCTGGCTGCCTCACTTATTCGATCCCCGGATAGGGACTTCTTCAATGACGTCATGGTCAGCGATGGCTGTCGCAGGCCTGTAAACGACGTCGGACGTCGCACTTGAATGGTTGGACCTCGAATTGTGCCGGGAAGGGGAATTTTTGTGACGCCATCTAGTCGTGGGATTTTCGACTGTGTTGTATCCTGAAAATAAAATAAACATTGACACATGAGATACGGTATCGCAAAAGGGTGCGATGCCCCACTTAAAGTACGAAAAATCTACCCCATTCCGGTATAAACTTCCGACATTAGTCACGTCTGCCTAAGGAAGAGAGTCGGAAAAAAGAAATTTATCTTCTTTTTTCCGTCTGGGGAATTTCACCCCTTTTCGAAATTTGATTCAGATTTGTGTGGGTACAGGAATTCGGTCATTTTCAATCGAAATCAGTCATGACAAACTGTTTCGAGTAAATCATTTTGAGCATTGGGAAACGATCTGCTAAATTTTCTCATTACTCTAATGGCGGCCACAAGAACACATTCAAAAGGATAATTGCAATAAGTTATTTTTAGGGGGGGAATTGACTGGGCACTGTGGCGCCAGTTATGGCAACATTTTCGTATCAGTTGGGTCCGGGTATTGCGATTTGGGTGGTCGCTTGCTGATGAAAATTACCACGAGTCTGGGGTAATAAAGTTTAGAATGAATGTCATCTTTGGAGGGGGAGAGCAACTCCTTTGGTTATTTATTCCAGCTAGTTGGCAAGCTTTTGCTAGTCAATATAATTATTTTCCAGAACAGGATGGGTACTTTGGGTGGCGTTGCAGTTCGCAGGACAAGGATCTGCATAATTGCTTTTGTCTTGAATGTGATACAAATTAAGGAGAAACTGGTAGTACCGAAAGGACGATTGTTGAAAAAATGCTAAGTGTTTTTGAAGGTCTTTAGTTAAGATCCGAAATAACAAAAGAAAATACGTCCTTCGTTCAATAATCAAAGTCAGGGGATTTATTTTACTGCAGTCAATTGAAAGTATGACGGACTTTGTTGCAGCACAGAGTTTCTTCATTTAAATACTCACAGTGTCGAAGAACGAAGGCAGGTTTTGTCAAATGCACAAAATTCAAAGAGGCAACGCTTAACAACTCTATGACCGCTTAAGACTTGCTTTCTTACTGTAACAACTTTGCCCATTCTCTAGCGGTTGTCAAAGCAGCATCTAAAATTTTACTCAATCAGTCAAAGAAAATTCCCTGATTTATATAACTTTATTGGTAGTCCCGCGTCCTCAGTTTAACCTCTGCCGTTCCATAAGCATATATGACATTGTTCGTTAGTGTCCGACCTACTCAAAAACTAATCGACCTATTTCGTTATAAATTTCACAGTTTGTTTCTTTAAATATGGGTAGTGTTCTGAGAGTGGTTAAAGAGAAATCCGATAGGTGGCGCTGCTACTTCCAAAGTGTTTACCGCATTAAGTGCGTCTGCCTGTATCACTGGGCAGATCTCGAGAACAACTGGATGGATTTGAATGCGGTTTTCACTGTTATCTGCTGTGTTTATCATGAATGTCTGTATTTCAAAGATTTAGAAAATCAGCTTGAAGACTTCTCTGTTAAGTGAATTTAACGGCTACGAATCACAGTTTTAGGGGGTGACTGCTCCTCAAAAACGCAAGTTTCTAAATGAATAAAAGCTGATGATAGATTCATTCCGCATCAGCGGCATAGAAATAAAATGAAACAGTTGAAAAAACGTCCTGCTATTTTAAAAAGTTTTGATTTTGTTCAGTTGCATCTCATAAGAAAGTTGCTTTCCATTTGCTTCATACGAAATTCATTCATGGGTCTTTAGGACGTTCTTAAAAATGTCTTTGATTTTTTTAAAAACATTTTGCGGTCCTATTTATATCGGTCAAGGTTGGGCACATCTGATTGCAGTTCAAAAAAATATGATATACCCACTCGAGTGCGTAAAAACTGAACATAAACTCAAGGCATATACTCGTACCCGTGGCGCAGTGGCTTAGTGGTAGTGTGTTGGGCTACTAAGCGAGGGGCTCAGGTTCGAATCCCGAGAGGGCCAAATTACATCTTAAGGTTTTTTTCCACTGCGCCACCTCTCGCGAACGTCTGACAAAACATCCGAGAGTAAAAAACTGTCATGAATGAGCTTCTCAATTAGCCGTTTGGACTCGGCGTAAAATTGTAGATCCCTTCCATTCGTCCCAAAAATTGAAAACCCACACAAAGCGAATGGTTGCGAGAAGCTAGGCCTTGGGTCCCATAGACCTGTCGCGCCAAAATATTTATTTATATTTATTTTATTTATATACTCGTACCCAAGATAATAACCACCCACTGGATATGGCTCACTTGCACTCTAAAATTAGGTGTCGAACAAATTTTTCTACACAGGCTATCGACCCACATCGCACATCCTCAAGTCGTAAAAAGAAAATCTGCATGGCACACATTGTATGCATACGACACGCTATAATTTAGAAGATTAATGACCATCAGTCAAACCAAATTGACTTTCCTCAGCACAGCATATAGTAAAACCCACTCAAGATATTGCAAAAAAAAAATATACTCACGCAGGAAACATAATCAGCAAGCACCACTCAAATTATAATCCAAGGACATTCTCTTAAAGACACACCGTCACCGGTTATCTTCCGGCAAGGTGTCTGCTGCCGGTGGGCTTTGGAAATATCCCTGCCATTAATAATTCAAGAATATTTTCAAGGAATACAAAATCACCTCCTTCGTCATAGATTTTCCCTTCAGTCAGCAAAGATAATAAATTTATCCGTGCAAAGTGGTCATTAATTTTATACCTTCCATGTAGAACGGCGACAGCAACGACGGAGAAGAAGCGCGTCAATTTTAGTGCGCACCATGCCAGGATAAACCGAAAAACGTACAGCAATATACAACACGTCCGTGCCGTGGTACGTGTGTTTAAAAGTAGAAAACTTCTTATCGGGGTGCGATTTTAACAAATCGTCCTTGTAAACTTTTGCAATAATCGCGATGAAAAGTGGGAAGAGGTAGTAGTTTGTGGAATTCCCAATGAGTGTTCCAAATAACGTCGACTGGCAGGGGGCGAGTGTTCATGCGGGTTATTATTGAATGAGCAGCGGGAAGCCATATACAAACCGGGATATTTATGTGCTGAGGATATTGAAATACCACCACTTGACGGCAGCGATGTGGTGAAATGGTATCCTCCTGCATATCTGGTTTCGCTCGCACCCCCTGCACAGTTTAATGCGATCAATAAGGACACTATTTCCGCATCGGTCTCAGACGTTTGCTTCTTTATTTTTCGATTCGCTATTTTTATATATTTTACAAAGTGCCAGTGTGATTAATTTCAATTTTGTGCTCCAGGGAGAGGCGTAAATAATTCCTTTAAACCACACACACAGCGATTCCCCCGGCCGGTGTGTTGTTTTGCGCAAGTTATTCACACCGACACGATGGTGTGGTAGTGGTGGCACTATGTCCTGCGGCGTTTTGTGACTCTATGAAGTATCCTACCATCGGTGGTTATGAATCGATAAAACAAAAACTCATTTTTATTTGATATTATTCCGCTTTCAATATTTTCCACATAAAGTTGGCAGCACACCCACACTGCTGTGCCATGCTAAAACTGTATCCTGGGAAATACACATAATACAAACGCGCTTTACGCAACCGACCGACAACGACGCGACTCTGGGGTGGGATGGAGCAATATTGATTTGTTTGTGTTCGACAAGGTGGGTGCCTGGGTGGGTGGTAAGTATCCCATCAATATATTCATGCGTGCGTGACAAATGTGGTAGTTTATCCTTCGACATTTGTTTTTTCTGTGCTCTTTTTTTTGCGGCTGTGCTACTTCGAGACATTGTTTTGTGATTTGCCAAGTCGTTGAATATACAGATAAAGCAGCAATCACTTGACGGCAACCGGCAGGATATGGTACCGATTTTTTCTTTCGGTGCGCGTTTCCAAGACAAAAGGGAGCTTGCTTGTTTTTTTATTGATTCGGTTTATTTGTTTCTGCGAGATGTTAAATTTGACTTTGATTTCAAGGACTAACTTCATAATCGTACATCGTACTCTCAACTGTCGTAATTTTTGAGACTATAAGTGTCAATTTTGATAAAAGGTGGTTTATTGCTCCAAAATGGATATGAAGTTTGGAAGTTACAATTGAGTATAATCTAATTTGGAGGGTTGTTTACTGCGAGCTCGTTGTCAATGGTTCAATGTCAATGGTTCAATGGAAAAGGGGAATTCGTTTAAAAAATCTTTCAAGGTTAAGGAGAAGTTCATATTTTGTAATTATTGGTTCTAAATGGGTTTTGCAATTGTGACAACTCTGAAAAAGATAGTTACGTTAAGGCAAGTCAAAAAACCGAAGCAATTCAGGAAATGCCCCCTTTTTGGAGGGGTCATTACTTTAACAATTTTTCAAGGATGCAAGGCAAGCGATTTGTAGTCAATGGAGACCGTCATTGGACCATGCTGACTAACTACTAATCAGTAAGCCAAAGCTTTATAGAAAAGCTTTCTCGCAGAACGGTCTATGTTTCCCCTTTCGGAGGGGTCATTGGTTAACGACTATTCTCTTCAATGATGATAGGCAACCCGGTTGTGAACAATGGAATTCGTTAAAGGATCATGGTGGCGGACTTCTTTTTAACAATTCTAAACAATTTAGAACTTGTTCCCTTAAAACTGTCTTTTTGACCCCCCTTTCAAAGGGGCCATTCTTCAACTCTTTTGATGCTAGACAACTCATTTAATGGGAAAATGTGAAAAGGAGACAGTCGTTGGAAAATGTTGACTAATTTTTCTTATTTCTAAACAATTTAGAAAATGCTCCCTTAAAACTGTCTTTTCGACCCCCCCTTTCAAAGGGGGCATTCTTCCACCCTTTTGATGCTAGACAACTTATTTAATGGGAAAAGGAGACAGCCCTCGGAAAATGTTGGCTAATTTTTCTTATTTCTAAACAATTTAGAAAATGTTCCCTTAAAACTGTCTTTTTGACCCCCCTTTCAAAGGGGTCATTCGCCAACCCTTTTGATGCTAGACAACTCATTTAATGGGAAAAGGAGGCAGCCCTCGGAAAATGTTGGCTAATTTTTCTTATTTCTAAACAATTTAGAAAATGTTCCCTTAAAACTGTCTTTTTGAACCCCCTTTCAAAGGGTCCATTCTTCAACCCTTTTGATGCTAGACAACTCATTTAATGAGAAAATGGGAAAAGGAAACAGTCGTCGGAAAATGTTGACTAATTTTTCTTATTGTAAATTAGAGAAGATGTTTTGGCAGCTTCCTCAAGATGGCGCCACAAGTCTAACATTTGAGTTTAACAATAAAGCCGTGGATCGGTGACTGTTTTATTTTTAGAAATTTGACAGACAATGGCCGCTTTGTTCATAAGACACCAAAGGTTTTTGGAAAAGGTCTGGGTTTGACGGTTAGGCCTTTCCCCAAAGGATGTAAGAAATGCTTTATAAATAACGCCGTCGATAGTACTTCAGCTTTGAAGGCTGTATTACCCCTTTTGGCTGTTTTTTTAGATCTCCATCACTAATCTATACGCGGAAACTGATTCAATTTTAAAGCTGTAGATAGAATTTCCACTAAAATGTTGACTGTCTGTGATAAGAGATCGACACCCACCTACTCTAAAAAGCATCCACGTAGAAAAATAATTGCGGATCCCATGCCCATCGAAAGCAATCAAATTCTTACGCATCAGCCCGCTTTCGAGTACCCCGCCGCCATGGAGTCGTTCGATCCTTTGATACCATTCCCTTGATAGCTGGACTCTCAGTTTACCAACTCAACCGCCGTCACTGCAATCCCAACTGCAACTCTATTAAGCAATTTCCATTTCAACTTTACTTTTGGTGGCGCTTGCAGTCCGGGGTGGAGCATGGCCTCAACTAACAAGCCCGGTCCCTCGCTAGCTGCCTCCAGTTACATTTCCACTATCTGCTGGTTGTGCAAAAAAAACAAATTCGCAAATTCCCATGTCCCATCAATGGGCAAGAGGACAATAGAGGCATAGAAGAAGACAAAACGCAATCAAATTGCAAACCATTATGAAAACGAAAACACAGCGTTCCATGCATCCGCTAGGCTTAGTGACGCGTCGATTGAATTGTGTCAGCGACGACAATTGTCATATAGAAACAACTCAATTCCAGCCAGTGAGATACAGGTAATGAGAATCGTATTGAATTGCGAACTGCATATGCAGATACGCCGCGCCGCACCGTGCATCTGATCTAAGCATCTATGTACGGCAAAGCGTTGGGCGCACCGAACCGATATGCAATTACGAATTGAGTATCTCTGCGTATACAATGTTTGAGGTCATGGCACCCGGAGGCCAGGCCCCACAGTCGTATACGCATCGATTCGCACTGAGAGATCATAAACTAGTTTGTTGTGCTTTGTCACTTGTCAATACCAATTGTGGTTTGGTTTTCATTTCGATTCGGTTCAATTAAAAACTTTGATAATTATGTAGGTAGTTGCAGATGTTGTATTATTAGCCAGATGTTATGGCAATTAGTTTGAAAATGGAAAATACGTTTGTGGTAGAAAGTCCATGTAATTGGTATGCAAAAGTGGAGCTGGTTTACTAGTTCATGCATGGTACCGACTGAGGATCAGTTGCAGTTACAGTCTTGAGTTGACTGAGAGACTAGTTTAAATCCGGTCACTAAAAAACCGTGAATTTGTTCAAATTTACATGTTAAACACGTTCTAGAAAAACAATCGATTTTGAGATCAAACTTTACTTCTTAAATTCCCTCCAGCTTCATTTTCAATTTAAAAGTCCCTTACTTTACAGCAAATGATGAAAGACGACCAAGAAACCAGTCATCGATTCCGAGATTCTCTGCATCTCTATCTCAATTACTCAGGATATCCTAGCTATCTCATATTTGTACAAGTCGCACTGATTAAACACCCATTGTTCCATGTGTCACTTGCCGATAAATGTCCTTCCTGTGCCATGATCCGTGATATTAATACTCTCCCCTTCATTTGTGTTTCTATCATCATCTTCATCACCATCGTCCCTCCCCATCCAAAAGCATGCACTACACGAGCATCATTCGAAGTCTCGAAAGTGCGAAATCCGATACGGCACCATTATGAAGGATACTATATATATTCGAACCCTTCTATCACTTTGCACAAATGGCATTCGTAACATGATGCAAAGACGTCAGGGCAGACCCGTAGTATAGTAATGCCTCGTAAGCAACTTAATAATGGAAAGCTTTCCGGTTCCTCCGATGAGAACGGGTGTAAGTGGTGCGGAGATGAGGAATAATAATGAAAACATGTAGAAAGAGGAAGAGAGGGCAAAAAAAAACATGAAAAAGGATTCACATTCATATTATGTACAAGGTTGAGAACGGTGACTATAACCATGAGAGCTCTACACGGAGATGAGGCTACATCAAAGGAAGTGGCTTTTTTTCGCGACTTGTCATGATGTTAAATGGGGTAAATACAGTTTTCGTATTTTAAAGGGAAATATAGTCGAGAGGACAACTGCGCTGTCAGGTCTATTTAAATTGTGACGGGAAAAACGAAAATACATTTGGCAATGTTAAATGTAACGTGTGCTTTGCCCGAGAGGTAAAAGTAGGTTGGCCGCCATATGCCTCGACTATTAAATGGGAACAAAGTGGATAAGTTTTATTTAACGAAATTTAGTGAAATGGAATTCTGAGAAATGTAAACAAAACTGGTCCACTGGTTTAATGTAATGCTTTGTGGTACAGAATATTTTTGGTTTTTCCATTTTCGGTGGGAATATACAAAACCGATTTTTTCGCCAACACGCGAAAAGTATTTTTTGTATGAGCGGTGCCACGCCCCTTTATCCAATTTCTTCACAGAAATACTCCTGGGCCAATACCTAAGATTTTGTGTAAATTTTAACTCAATCGAATATGTGGTTTTCGAGATATAAGATTTTCAACGTATTTTTTGTATGGGCGGTGCCACGCCCCTTTGTCCAATTTTGACCAATCTTCGCAGGAATACTCCTGTGCCATTACCTAAGAATGTGTGTAAATTTGAACTCAATCGATTTGGTGGTTTTCGAAATACAATGATTTGAATGCATTTTTTGTATGAGAGTTGCCACGCCCCTATAATTCATGAACCAATATACCTACAAAGACCATGGTACAAACCATGGCATTAACGTCACCTTTCATGGAAAATTTCCAGAATCAAAATCGGTTCACGCATTACAGAGAATATTGGCGACAAACACAATTCCACTTAAGAAGCACAAAAATCAACGCACTAATATTGATCACAAATGCATCTCGGTTTGATGTGCTTAATTAGTTTAATATATTGGACTATGCAACCTAAAAGGTACCTAACCTCTTTAGTAATTTTAACCCCCCATAAAAAGTTCCATGTTCCACCCATCTGTTCTCATAAAGATAGCCCACGTTGTCGCATCTAAAATATTTCATCTCTAAAATGCTTCTGCAAATACACTCACGCTCACCGGACCCGCGGTTCTTCCCCTGTATGTGCGCGGGTATCCTTTGTCCACTGCCACCGGGTGGACTCTCATAAAACAAAAAAAACAAAATGTGTATTCGAAGAAAAAACGACAAAAAGGTATACAATACTAATGCGAGGCTCTTAAATGGAATCCTGACAAATAGCAGAGCACCATGTTTTCATAAAAGTAGAATCCATTCGCTGCGCAAGGATATATGGAATTTTTCTGGTAAATTCCCTGAAAATATATGGATGTTGATTTTTCATATTTTCCCAAGTTGCACCAGTTGCCACGAGTAATAGCAGAATCGCAAGGGGGGACAAAAAATCGGTCAGAAAAACTTTTCGCAGAGCAAAAATGACGAAAAAAGTATGGGGAAATATTTTTTACTACCCACGCCCAGTAAGGACTTGAATCACACTTTAAATTGATTGTCCTATTTCTGTGTGAAGTCGGTTTATGACATTTTCCATTTTTGCGTAGTGGAAAAATGTTGGTACGGAGAGAAAGTTCCATTGCCACAAGTGGTGGCCGACAAAAAAGAACTTGCGGTCGGGCGCATCGCAGGATGCTAACTAAAGTTCCAACTTCCGAGTAATTAAGCTGAAATTAGAATATTTGGTCAGTTTTTTTTTATTTTTCCTGGAAGCGAGGAAACTAGTTTTTCGAGGACGGTTTTGTTTAATTATTACAGAGGTATGGTAATGAAGAGGACTTGGGGAATTTTTGTCGGTCAAATAGCAAGTAGGTTTCTGCTGAAGAGGACTTTTGTGTTTTTTTAGCATAATTTTGGCATGTAATGGAATTGATTAAAAAACTGTTGTAAGGGGGTTGGACTTTAGATAGCAACTGGTGTCGGTTTATGCAGCTTTAAAAACGATCTGCGTTGAAATAATGCATCTCTTAGGACAACTCGCCAATGCAAGGAATTTTAGACGAGAATCTAGTCCATGTCCAGGATGAAATCTGTAAATTGCCGAAATAAAATTGTTCAAAATATGTCCTATAAGGTTATTTTGGCCTTTTTTGTTTTTTAAACTTTTGGCAGGCTTTCCCCTTTTAATAAATAAATATTTTGGCGCGACTGGTCTGAGGCCTTGCTTCTCACAACCATTCGTTTTGTGTGGGTTTTTAGGACGAATGGAAGGGATCTGCAATTTTACGCCGAGTGCAAATGGCTAATTAAGAAGCTCTTTCATGAAAGTTTTACTCTCGGATGTTTGTCAGGCGTTCGCGAGAGATGGCGCAGTGGAAAAAAAACCCTTAAGATGTTATTTGGTTCTTTCGGGATTCGAACCGGGGACCCCTCGCTTAGTAGCCCAACACACTACCACTTTTGATGGTGACAAATGTGCCAGAAAATGCAGCAAAATTTAAATTTATGCATGCGTCTTCATAGAGATGCCAGATATCACGATTTATCGTATTTTTATGATTTTATGGCTTAAAATTTATTCCACGATTTTTGAGCAAAAAAAGAATAAAATTCCAAGATTTTTTAAATTAATCAAATACAGGATTTGCAATTTTCCAAATGTCTTTTCAAAAACTGAAAGTTAAGTAATGTTTATACTGCTTTTTTAGTACGCTGCTTGAGCTAAATTTTAGCTCCCATACAAAATTCTGTCCAAAATTTAGCTGAGCTAAGCGGATCTCTTTAGCCGAGTTGTACGCAGCTCGAGCTTAAAATCAAACTTTTGTTTCCGATAGTCCTTCATGTATCTGTCAAAATTTAGCGCACTAATTTAATGGATAGGGACATTTTTTTCAAGCTAAATTTTGACAGATCGCTCTGCTCTGTTGTGTTTAAAAATACCTGGACTAGTAGAACCTGGAGCTAGAGTCTTTCTTCTTTTATTGAAATGACATAGAAGTCCGCTGTAGAGCAACATCCATCGATATCTGCCTTGCAGATTTTGAATAAAGTGTTTTGTAACACTTATCCACAGAATTCTCTATGACAAAGAGCTGATGTTTGGGTAGAACAGCTGGAGAGCAGCTAAAATTTAGTTTATCTTGAGCAGCGGACTAAACTTAAATGTCCGTATGCAGTTAGTGTACAGTCATGGAACAAACTGTGCCATTTGAACTAAATAAAACGAAAATGTTATGTTTCAAAAAGTGTTTAAGTTATCTTCTCTATTTTTTTGATGTGAAACATCTTATGGCGCGACTTGGGAGTAAAATCGATTCATGAAAGCGGAAATGACCAAGCGGAAGTGCGAGACGGAAATTGGCCTGTCGCCATCGCTATGCCGGCGCCTAAAACTCCCTAACCACTCAACCGATTCGAATGAAATTTTGTGGGTGGGTATGGTTGGTTGTAACTTGATGGACA
This sequence comes from Cheilosia pagana, assembly GCA_936431705.1. Classification (NCBI taxonomy): domain Eukaryota; kingdom Metazoa; phylum Arthropoda; class Insecta; order Diptera; family Syrphidae; genus Cheilosia; species Cheilosia pagana. The sequence goes on along the minus strand of OW386170.1, from coordinate 48,391,254 downwards.
GGATAGTTTTGGACCCGATAGGTGGCGCTGTTGTCGATTTTCTTAACTACTCAACCGATTTCAATGAAATTTTGTGGGTTTGTATGGTTATATGGAATGACATATTTTTTGAATTTTTTGAACTACATTCTCATTAAAGTAAATACTTATATGGGAACGTTGGAGTAACTGAAGAAGCTAGGTTTTACACACACACTAAACTACTGAATCATTTGACGATATGAAAACAAAATGTAAACAAAAACTCTCGACATAGAAATAGAAAACTTTGGATTGTATTGTGTTATGAAAACTTTTTAAATTAATAAGCATAATTATCTTGTGCGCTGAATTAAGATTATAATATTATAAAGATTTGGTTTTTAAATTAAATTTCTTAATGAAATTCAACTACATACAACACAGTTCAATTTAACATCCACATTTAGCGAGAAAAGTTTCACACCTGGCGTGTGGTCACAAGCACGCTCTCTTTTTTTTATTTCCAACAGAATCGTATTTCCACGATTTTGAAAACTAGTAATACGATTTTTGCCAACACTGCCCACAAAGCATGCAAATCTCCATGCATATGCCACTCAAGGGATTTTGATGGCAACTCATTCAAATAAACAGAAGAAGGTTCGACAGGTCTATAAAGACCGATGTCCTCCATCCCCAAAGAAAATTGTACAAATGTGGGGAAATTTGGTCAGTCAGGAGTTAATTCTGAGACTTCCAAATAAAAGACAATCTTTTGGAACATAAGTGATCAGAGGTTACAAGTTGCAGACATCAACTTGGAGCATTATAGAGAAGGTGTCACAAATAGATAAACCACTATAAAGACGATGGACATTGACATGTTGAAAACGCCTACAAACAACTGCTATAGGCCATAATAACTTTTCGTCAAAGGACTACTATGAGCTTTATGTCCCCATTCCACCCATATCCTTGTTTCCAGAAAATAATCCATACTGCGATTTAAGAAAGAGCCTCCACAAAGCAACCGATTTCCACAACAAATCTGACTTCCTTACAGTTGCCCTTAATGAGTTTCATCAAGGAGACTGCGTTACACCATTTCCTGCCAACTATATATACCCCGCTTAATACAGTTCACATTTTATAAATTACATTCTACAGCAAAGTAAGAAATTTAAAACAAAATTGCATATTAATTACACTTTCCGTGGCCAGTCACGAACCTTCACTTGTATCCTCTTAGTAAACAATTTCGAAAAAAAAACTTTCACTCGAATCCTAAGTGTTAAAGTAATTAACCCAGAAAAGAACGCATTTATCCCTGGTGTGTCCTGTTTTCGTTTTTTTTCTCGATTTCCCTCAGCAAGTAAACAATTTCCTCTGTCAAGTTAATAAATGACTTTAGCAAAAGTTGATTTCCCTGACAATGTTAGTTGAACTTGCCCCAAACTAGGTTTCGCTTCGACTTTATTTAACGGTGTAATGTGAAGTAGTATGATCTCTCGATTAGAACCAAGGAGAGGTAACCTAAGGAATGTGAGCGGGTAATTATCGCCAAAGCAGTGAAGTTGAAGGATTTTCTGAGATTACTCCTGGTACTCCTGTAAAATTTTACTTTAAGAAAATTCATCTCGAACAAATTAACCAGCTGTAGGACTTGTTGTTATCTGATTAAGGACTTAGGAGGAAAACTTCCTTTAAGAGTGCTTCCTTCTGCGGTAATGAGTTGCAAGATGGAGTTTAATTTTCTCAACTCGTTACGTACAAATTAATACGGCAAGGGGTTCGCTAAATGGGCTTTTGCGACAAACTGTGCGCGCCTAGGTATAGTTTTAATGAGGTAGCAAAATTGAAAGTGGCATTGTGTAGCAGAAGAAAAACTTAATTTCGTTTTAAATGGGTGCTGCCGGAAGAAGGACTTTTCGAATTTTGTACAGTGCATTGTGTTTTGATTTGATCTTTGAATGAGATGATTTTGGGTGGCAACTTTTGCAAGGTTTAATTGAGGAAGACGTGCATTGGGAAGGAATTCCGGCCAGCTAAAGTTTTGTATCCTGAAGTGGAAATGGAGAGAGCTAGATCACAAAATATCTGCCTTTCTTGACACATTGGTTAATGACGAGCGAGTGTCCATCCAATTTTTGAACATCCCTTTTGACAAAGTAGAATAAAAACCATATCACTAATGAGCAATAAAAATAATATTGACGAAAGAAAGGAGCCTTGCGGGACACCTGTTTGGATTTTTAAACAAAAGCTTAGCAGATGTTTGCAGCAAATTTAACCACCAACACTATAAACCGCCATCAGTTCAAAATACCCCTTGTAATCGCCACTAGAAATCACTTGTCATGAACCGGCCTAATAAATAATAAATCGTGTCTAATTGGAGCGCCCGTACAAGCCCCTATTTGAACAAGACGTAGGAAAAATGCGCGCATATGGTTAGATTATTAGAGTAACCGACATGAGTCATTTATGTTCACTCCCCCAGCCAGACAAACATACAAAAATCCATTCAAAGGATACTAATTTTTCCCACAACTGAAAGTAATTCGTCTCTAGACGTCAAGGAGCAAAAATTTCCTCCACACACATTTTCTTCACCATAATAGAACAAGTAGGCTTTACATGAATTATTTAAACTAACTCGCTCCCCAATGAAATGTTACAGTCCCTTATAAACGTAATTTCCCTTGGAGCTAGCTCATAAATTCAAAAATTCATAAGCCCTGTCAATCAACAAAATAAATAAAGCCTCTGCCTGAAAAGAGTTCCTTCCGAAAGACGGAAATTTGTATGCAGATTAAGTCCATCAAATACTTAATTCTCGTCGGAAGCTGTCAATCCTTTCTTTCTGCATCCTTTTTCTATCCCTTTTTAATTGATTAGATGCTTTAGCAGGGCGCTTCCTCACAAATGGGGGATTAAAACGGATTTTCATCCCGAAAAACCTCATCCATCATAGCGTCAAATATTCTGACAAATTCCCCCGCCCATTTAACTGACACTTAACTCTTCGGTATAAGAAATGCTCACGAAAAATAGGGCCGAAGGCAGTTAACGTATTCATTAAGACCGCAACCACAACCACATTTCACAAAGGTTAATGTTCTAATTAAAACCGTTGGAGGAACAAAAAAAATCCATCCCCCCAAAGACAAATTACCCCCCAGCAATGTCTCCTGTGCACCTTTAAGACCATTAGTCCGCAAATAGTCATACGGACGGATCCCAGTTTTCCAGTCCTGTTGAACTCTGTTCGCGTGCGTGTTTGAGGCGGGCAACAATAGCGAAATGTGGGTTAGCCGGGTTATCACCGTTTCCCTTGTTTGGAATAGAAAAAAACAAAATCCCCAACCCCCTTGTGAGTACAATGAAATTTCTATGACCCAGTAAAGAAAAAAGAGCACAACACAAACGAAAAGGTGGACATAGACTCCTCGGATTAGGGCCAAAAATACTTACCAACTGAAAGTACACACATACAATATTCCACCCTTTGGAGCTTGGGTTTGGGTTTACTCCCACAAAGCAAATGCATCGATCGATTGTCCCCCGTCACAGTCATCGCTTGAGGGTAGGTTTGCTTTAGGGTAGCTCAGGTTTTACATCTCTTCTAGAAGTGTACGTACATGCAATCCAAATGCCATGTCGTCGGCGCGGTGCTTATATCTGGCTCTTTTTTACCCCTATGAAAGTTGAGCGAAACAAAAAAGTCGATAGTTGACCTGAATTCGTCCATTGTAGTCGGCTTCGTTGTCATGCTACCCTGTAATCAGCTTGCTTACTGGCAAGAGGCAAATTATTCCATAGAAAGCCTGAACGATATTTTATTGAATGCAAAAAAGAAGAAAACAAATCCGCCAGAGGTTGAGGTTAGGTGTTAGGAGAGCCCGGAAGTTCGAGAGTTTCGAGTGCGCATTCAAAGAGAACCTTCAATCGATACATTGAGTTGGTACGGTTTCCACTGAAAACGGAATCGTAGATGTAAACAAGACACACACAAGTGGGTGAGGGTGGATGTTCGCATATCCATGGAAACTTCTTCCTTCTTTGCGGTATCTGTACACTGAACATAAGAAACCAACAATTCCTTGTGCGCACAAGTTTTCTTCCTTTTGGTGCAGTTTTATTTTTATTCAGATTCGTCGTCCTTTTAAAATGAAATGAAATTCCATCATGCAAATTCCTTGCACAGGAAAAGAAGTGCATAAACGGATTTCCAAGAAAAATGAAATACAAGCAATTCTTCCTGCTTCTTCATTGTTGATCCGTCAGCTAAGCATCCAGCCGGTCTCGCTCTTTTACTGAAAAGATTATTTTCAACAAACTAAAGCGAACTACCAGTTTGAGACGCAGCAGCGTGGGCCGAATAAATTGAATCCAAATTGTTTTCAGTTGTTTGTGAGAAAGATAGAGGGGATTATAAGGAAGGTCCTTGCTTCACTTCAAGACGAAAAAAACACACAGAGATTGAAACGAAATTTAGACGAGTTTGTTTTTGTTAATTAAGCTTATGCCGAACGGAATTTAAAAAAAAAAGTGCTTCTGGCCTTAGGCGCCAACATTTTTTATGTGCATATTGTTGGGTCCTTTTGATAAAATATGAAATTCAAAGAAATACCCGGGAGAAGTTGAATACCTTTGAAGCGCTAAGGTGAATGGGTGGCTTTGTTTTGCTGTTAGGCATTTGGACTTTGGAGGTGATGCATTCATTAACAGAAAATGCAAATCACTCAGGTTCACATAAACGAACCTATTAAAATAAATAAGAGCTGCAATCGGAAGGTACTTTTAAAGGTCTTTGGCGGAGTTTTAACAAATAATGAAAGGGACCTACGAAAAACTGCCAGCGGAATGAATTCGAATGTTTGGAAGTCTAGTCGGTTATGCTTAAAAAATGTCAAAATAATACTTTCTGCCAAATCATGAAGAGCGCAGGACCTCAGCTGCATTGCTCATTGGATGTATTTTTGAACCACTCAATTTGCAGTAAATTTGATTTTTCGAAAGCTTGCCGCAGAAAACCAAATGACAACACTTTGAAAAGCACGTTACACCTCGGCCGATTGTTAACATAATGGTCGCGTTCTACTGCCCGCTAGATGACTAGCGCCATGTCAAACTTCATATAAAAAATTGACATTTCACCATAGGCGGTAGACATCTAGCGCTTTTTGTGAAATATCCCTTTTAGGGAAATTTCTCAATAACGACCAGTCAAAGGAAAATCGTTCAAACGCTTTCGCAATCGTTCCTTCAACTGGGATATTTTGCGCTAGACGGCTTGCGGGCAGAGGAACGCGGCCAATAAAAAGAGTCTTAGAAAGACTGTAAAAATTAACAGTTGTAAGCTCCAATGACTGTCAGAATTGGAAATGAGTGACTGACTGACTTGATGTATCTCAGTTTTGATTGGCCTAGATCGGTCATATGCGCATCTGTACCTGTTGACGTTTATGGAGGGGTAGCCGACGAATCTAGTCAAAAAATGCGTGACTGAGTACTAAGTTGACAGTTCGCATAATGTGGCTGACGTAGGAAAAGTGACGTTCCCGACCAATCTAGTTTTCGCATTCAGGTTACATCTATTCCACACCAATCTAGTCGACTTAAGATAACTCGATCTTTGAATGTGCACAATGACTGAAGGAATCTAACATGGATGTCATTTTAGCGCACATTTGAATGTTTTGCCTATGCAGTTTATTTAGCAGACGAGTACCATATTGATTCTCCCACCAGCCCATAATCAAATAACAAACATAAATATAACCTTGAAAGCACTACATTTCCCCATCTAAAGTAAACACAATGACATTCGCCATGGACACCCATATCTCAATTACTATGCAAATCTGCCACAAAACAAACATGAGCTATCGTTCCTACTCCTTCGTGAACTGCAGGTATAAATTCAATTAAATCTCTGAAAGGTAGCTCCATAGAACTAGGTACCAATATCGCGCAAAGTGACTAATATCCGGCAAAGTCACCAGGACCTCATTAATATGTAAACGCGGCAGTGAATTTGGCAAAGTATCCACTTTTCACTAGCTCTCTCGAATCCCAATAGACTAAAACAACAACCGAGTGCATAATATCCTGCACAGGAGCACCAGGAGCACAGTGTGCGCTCTATGAGTTCGCGTTCAATTAAGAAGCTCACGTGAGTGCCGCACATAAGGATAGGTATACACAAACTACGTATACTGCAACAACTTTAACGGAAGACAAACATTTGCATGTTACGTCGACGACAATGAAGTTGCAACGACCGTAGCAACGAGCAGTGGCAAGAATGACAGGAAGGAACGCATAACTCATTAAACTTTCACAAGGGAGCGGGCCATGTCTTTTGTTCAAGGATACTCTCATTGAATAGAAAACAATAGACTGCGAGTGGATAAGGAAGTTTTTTTCAAACTACCTACAAGGCTTTGTAGCAGTTGTTTTAGGCTTGACTAGGTTCCATTGTGTAGCCGAGTGGTTAAGGTGGGCTCTTGAATCTCCCTTTTCTTAACATCACACAAATTACGCCCTCTTCGCGAAGCTTAAACTCAATTAGAGGGACTCTCCCTAGAGCCCCATCATCGTGTAGATATCACTTTAAAATCCCGACGCAAATTACCACCTCAACACTGCCAATATCCTTTGCGTGAGAGAGTACAGTCGTGAATACTTTATTGCAGCCTGGTAATAAAAAACGAACCGAGGTTGGGATGGCATTTTTAATTAGATTCGACAGGTTTTTCTCTGCCGGCCATCATGATAAGGTGGGTGTTAGAAACAGGGATACACGGAGTAATAAACTACTCTTAATGGCGGACAAGAAAATACAAAAACTCTTGTGCAAGGATCAGCAACTCATGATGGAGGAAAATCCGACATTGAAGACAAAAATACGTCCTTCCTGGTTTTTATGGTACACAAAACATCGTGTTGGTAAAGATTAATTAAAAGAACAGGCAAGGACTTAATTATGACACAAGATATGTGGTTTTCTTCTTTCAGCTTGGACTCTTAAAAGGTTTTCAAGCGTTGATGGGATGCACGCGAAACTAATTTACGGCCTTGAAATGGTGTTTAAATGTAAACAGAACCAAGGCTGTGCATTTTGTTAGGTTGGTATACTAGAGTGCATCACTTGTTAGTTCATGTTAATGTCCACTTTGCGTTCCATTTGGGGATACAAATTTAAGGGGGGTCCTTTATTCGCAGCCAATGTTATAAGGGAAATATGTTCGAATTTGGTAAGAGATTTTAAAACGACAGCCGAAATAAAATGCACTCCCACAAAATGCACACTCACAACTTCAGCCAATAAAAGAATGATATTAGCTCTAGTGCCTCTGCACCCAAATCCTTAAGAAGAACGCTTTATGCACTGCAAGACCTTGGCCGGCAAAATGAAAGAAACAAAAATACGTTTACTGGGTGCATTTAAAGTAGACACCGGGTGTCGCAATATTAACTATTTTATTATGTTGCGGTTGGCATAGAAAAGGTAGGTCAAGATGAAAGATGTCATAAATGTTCTTATGTTTAAAAATATTGCGGCAATCACAGCAAACTCATCGAGGGAAATTATTCGAGTGGGCATAGGAACACTGGCTGTACTTGAAATGTTCCCCAATCTTCGCTCATCTCGGGTGTATAATAAAAATAAAAAGAAACTCAAAAGACTCTCAGTAATTTACGCAGGCCGACTAATGTCCAATAACCATTCCGGTGTTAAGTGATTGCCCGCTTTAACGCGCGTGCTGTGCTCAAAAATGACGCATTAGTTCTTCTTACATGCCTTTACAGTGACAGTATTCTACTATTCAACTATTCCACCGTCCAAATGTCACGAACTCTCAAACGCCATGCCGTCTCAGAGGCCTTCTCGCAATTTGCCTATAAACCAAACGCGTGGTGTCTCAGGGCATTTTACTCGTAGCACGAAATTTTATACCCAATACTCGGTGTCGGTATAAATTAAAAAAAAAATTGGCGTCCCTTGCAAATTCCAATTGCGACCTCGTAATGCCTCGTAGGTCATTCACATCACACGCTGAAACATTTATTGCCGACGAACACTTTATCGCAATCGACTAAAATCGGAATTTCCTAAAAATATTTCAACAATTATGAGCCCATTTCCCAGATCGCAGTACCTCTGTTTGCCACACGCGAATAAGGACAAAACATATATATATCCTATACACTACAACAGCAAGGGAAGCAAAAATAAATCCAACTCTAACTTAATGTCCTGCCATTAGGCATTGGCAATGAAATATTCATGGCGTGCCTTTAACAAAGATATTAAATAAAATTGTACTGCGTGCGTGGCAGATATATCCAAATGTTGTACCTATCTGGAGGAGTTAGTCCTTCAAGTCCATTAATTCGTAACGACGGACAGCCGGCGACGTTGTGGATCTTATCGTATGTATGGAACGTAAAATGACGTCTAGAGTTCCCAGAATTCTCAACACTACCAGAATTTGAAATCTGCAATTTTGTTAATTGCTAAACCCATGCACATCCGCATGCACATCATAGGCTTCCCACCATACAACAGTGGAATAGAGTGGCAACAATCGATTGACAACTCGAAGGATGTCTGTCTAATGGCTGACCTCGTCCCCGTCCATCAATTACATTGTACAACCTCCAACCGCATATGGGCAATGAATCTACTCGTCGTCGGTGTCCTCTTCACTTTGAAGAGACCACCTACCCAACTCCAAGGAGTATCAATTTGCACAAGCACGAATCGATTGATATGGAGGAAACGGGACAGATAGAGCAATTCCCTGTTCGGAAAGCTCATTTGCATGCCATTTGACCCTTATTCGAGGTTGTTTCTCTGATATTCTTTTCCCTGCCGATCCGCCGTGGAACGGGCAATGGATTGAATTTCAATGTGCTGGGTAAACCATACAGAGTCAGAGTATATGAGTGTGTGATGGACGTGCCGAAGGATTAAAATGCAAATGCCTTCAACTGAAAAAGTGGATTCCCAGCCGGCAAGGCGAAGAAAAATTGCAGATTGATGAGCATTTCATGAGCAGTCGAGAAATGGCACCATAAAAGTGAAGTCGCTGCGATTCGATGAAAAAAGGCACGGGGATGGGGAAATGCGATGGGATTGTTGTTCCCTTGAGTGGATCCCTAATGAATTGGGATGGTGATTCGGTTAAATTAAGGGAGTATTCTTTTTTTCTGAATGGTAGGGCAGCGCATATTTTAAATTGCGCAAGAAGGCGATTAAAGGAGACGGCTTTATCTGCAGAGTTGGTTTACTTTTCGTCAGTAAAAATATATTTTTTGAAAGCACTTCGTTTGCACAAAAAAAATACTTGAAAGATAGATACAGACTTTATACTGTTTATACTGCATTATACGGTTGTCAACCTTTAACGTTTCGGGACTTCCTTACTAATTTTATCACAAATACGCACAGATGTAAACAGCGGCATCTGCAGGTGCAAGAAAGAACTTCTTTGGGTCGTAAACTCCCCATCTTAAGTTGTAAATGCGTTGCAACTGTTGTACCAGAAGGGGGTCGCCACTTGGACATGAGTGTATGAGTGGACGAACTTCCTTGGTTTTTATTGCAATCTCCCTTGGCAATAACCAAATAAAACCAAATGTGTAGAATGTTGAATTTATTACCATTGAAGACTGGTGCACGCTTTTTGCTTACCCCATCGCACACACATCGGAAATACTATCGCACTCCATTAAAGCTGGCCCCCATGTTATAGTATATCACCACTAATGACCGATACACGATTGCAAAGGACACGAAATGGGTTCGTCCAGTATTCATGTGGAATCAGGACTGTGTGGTATATGGACCACGGCGTATAGTGTGCAATATGCAGATATCCTTTTTTTGCTCCCTCCTCGAGGGAAAAACAGAAATAAATAAATGATTTATGGACAAAGGCATTGCAATTTCGAGTACGAACTATCTCCACCAGCTGAGGATAATAAAGGATTTTCTGGTACTTTTGAGGACATTGCATGAAATGCGTTTTCAACTCTTTACGGAGCACTCTGGGGCATACCGATTTTTAAAAAAAGTTTCATTATTCTTTAAGGACTTTTTTGTTGCAGAAACAATTTGAATAAGTTGTTGAAATGACAAGGGGTTTGTGGTCAGAGATGTCAAAACTTTTACACAAAGTTTTGTCTCTGTTGGAGAGATGTTGAGAACGATTTTTTTTTTATTGTGAAAATTTATTTCAGTATGCACGGCACAATAGACCTATTAAGAGATGTGTTTAAAGAGGTTTTTCACAAGAATTAAATATATGGGCAACTCTTAGAATGTCAGAGAGAGGACACGTTTATCAATTCATTTTTCACGACTACCTCATAAAGACTTAAATGATCGATTTGATGGGTCCATAAGCTTTGCTATTTATTGCTTGATTTTAACGACCCTAAAAATCAATTCAGAGTCTATTCAACTAAGTACATACCTATCTTCTTATACATGATGTGGCATATACTCATTTATTTATACCACACACGATGGTTATAAAAATGAAGACGAGCTTTGATGTGCATTTTTATGGTTTTATTTTTATTTACGAAATTATTCAGCAAACCAGAAAAGGAGAATTTTTTATTAAATTATTTTGTTATTTGACCTTACTTTTAAACAAGTTTTAATCATTGAGATGGAATTTAAATATATACCTAACCCGAATTACACACAAACAAACCTTACAGCCATTTATGCTGAATTTAGATGCGAAATTTTTTTTAGCTTTTTTATCTACAATGAAATTTAAATAAAAAGTCATGGGACTATTTCCAGTACCCGTTACACAAATAGCATCAGATTGAGCAAGCCCGCTAGAGCTTATTGTTCGGTTTATGTCCAAAATTTACCACCGATATTTTTGATTATTTCTAAAAACTATTTTGATTTTATTAAATAACGTTAAAAACTCGTTGTTTCTCTGTGTTTTCCTCAATTTGAGTTTTGCGAACTCATGTCCCTACCCTCAATGGTTATGTGCATTTTTTTTAATAAAGTTTGACACATCTTGAAATCGAAATGGGCACATTCAAAAACTTAGTTATCTTAAGTCGATAGATTGGTTTGGAATAGATGTAACCTGAACGCAAAAACTAGATTGGTAGGGAACGTCACTTTTCCTACGTCATGCGAACTGTCAACTTAGTACTCAGTCACGAATTTCTTGACTAGATTCGTCGGCTAACCCTCCATAAACGTCAACTGACACAGCTGTCCATGTGACCGAACTAGGCCAATCAAAACTGAGATACATCAAGTCAGTCAGCTGTCAGACTGACAAAGCTAGATACTTGAACGTCCCCAATAAAACGCGGCCATTTTGAAAAAAGTGTGACATTGACGTATAGGTTTGGCAAATCCAGTTAATAAACGTGTCCGGGGAATTAGCAGTTCGGACAAATCTAGTTCAAGTGGGCTTTATGTTTGTATCACAATACTTTTAATTTACTAATAACAAAGTTCTGTAATTTTCAAGGACAAGATACCTATAAAAACCGGGAACAGCTTGGCTTGCAATTAAATAGAGTCATTTTAAAAAAGACAGCTTGCTCTTTAAATAATGTAGGATAGCTCAAAATCACGTCTTTTGTTTAATAACAAAACCAAAAATTATAACCCATTTGATTTCGCTACTCTTGATTTATACATAGCGACGAAAAACGTATACAAAAAATTATAAAAGGACACTGAGCGAAACATCCATACACAAAATGTAATTGTGATTGTCAGATGTCAACATTTCCCGTGGAAAAATAAAAGAAACAGCTCAGTTCAACTGAAAATTAAATTAAGGTCCCCAGGGACATTTTATTGAATAAAAACCACGCTCATTTCAGAAACCACCGCCTAAATCCCCCACAGTGGGAGAGTACCTACGAGCATTTCCAACAACTGTCTTCACTCTTGACACTTGTGTCTTAATTCCACCGGTGCGCAATATTTAAAAAAGGACGACAAAAAGAAAAGAAAAACTGTAACCCCACCCATCATCCGCATGCAGCAGCGCAAAGTGGAATATTTTCTAAGAGGACTTTTTCAGTTACGAGATGACTCATAGCCCAGTTGGATGAGTTTGGACAATTTGCCTCTCCCCCTCATTCGCCCTCGTTTTGTTGTTTGTCGTAAGTTGGCAGGATATTTAATGGTAATTAAGAGGGCAATTCTGTCCCTTCCTCAGAACGCTCTTGAACAATTCCTCAGCCACCCACTTAATAGGTCTTTGGCATCAAACTAATTATCATCAAGAGGGAAAAGAAAAACAGATGTCCTATCCCCACACAAGCGAGTATCCGGTCCGGTTCACACTCAAAAGGACACCCGTAATAATCACAACAAACAGACAAAAAAAAATAAGAAAGGATGTACACTTCCGAGAGTCTATAAACGAGAAAATCAAAAGGAAAAAAAATCAATTACCTTTGCCATAATCGAATCCTGGCAACAGCAGTAGCAGCAGCCTATCCACCCTCACCTACAGCACCAGCAGAGCCCACTTTCTTCCCCTTGAAGAAAATCAATCCAATTGTCGTCCCTGTGGCTGTGTGACTCTGAATATACCTAGTAGAAGGAGGATTTCCTTTGAAAATGTCTCCGAATCTAATGTGTGCGGAATGTGTGCGTGTGCGGGCGACTGTCGACAAAGAAAAATGTTATCCTTGATTTGTTTTGCTGTTGCCTATTGGTCTCTGTTTAGGAGGTGATCTCGTATTTGTTATGCTTTTCGCCTTTTCACAAAAGGAAAGGGCACACACTGTATCCTTTTAGAGTTTGTAAATTTAATTTCAACACAAACAGATGTTACGGCATACACTTTTTGATCCTTCGTCTAATCATGTACACTTGTGAAACATCCTTTTCTAATTCAAAAGGGACACAATTCGGTTTCACGCGACAACACGCACACTCACTCTCAATCTCAACACTGTTACGTACGTTTATGCTTTTTGGAAATTTAATTATAGTAGATTATTACAGAGGGGGATGATTTTTTTGTTTTTTTTCTTATTTCATAATATTTTGCACGACACTAGACATTTTGTTGACTTTTTTTTTCGTAGAATTTTACACAGATTTTTGAAATTTGCATTTGTTTGGTTAATCAAGTATGTACATTGTACAGCTTTTCTATGAAGTAACTGTTAATTCACTTCATTCCACAGAGTATCTGGTAACGCGGTACTCCGTTCCTTACTCCTTTCTAATCCAACTTCGGAAACTCAACTGAGCAAGGAATTTCTGTGTGAGCAAATAGAGTAAGTTAAGTTTAGTTGTAAACTTGAGTTCCACAAAAAAAAATTCAATGGAGGATAATGTTGTGCGCCGGACTAACAAGAGAAGAGGTGCTCGTTCTCGTGCTTCCTGAAGTCTTGAATTGTGACTTGTGAGACTTGATGCGTGGTAGTGTTGTCTGTTGTATCGGTTTCGGTTTTGTATGGAAAATGGAATGGAGTAAAATTGCAGAAGAGAAGGAGAACAGTGGTAGCGATTAGCGTGCGCTTTGGAAAGCAGCAAAAGTAACCGCAATGTAAACAACAGTTGAGCAAGAGTTGGGGAAGAGAAAAGCTTACAGTGGAGCTGTGGAACACTTTGCGATTAGGAACAGGGTTACCGAAGTGCTTTAAAATAAATGCGCAGAATAAAAGGATTGTTTCTTTACTTTTGCAGTAAAAATGGAAAAGACTGTCAAAATGGGAGTTGAGTAAAAACTAGTAAGAGGGGAAATATCTTGCTCTCTTGAAACCGATCTCTTTTACAAATTTTTCGAGTTGAGGAATGACAATTGAGCAAAATGCGAAAGAATTCGTATGTCTGTTCCTTTGCTTTTGTAGTAAAAATGGACTGTCAAAATGACAGCGGAGGGGATAAATTCTCTCTCCTTACGCAAAAGTTAAGGAACGCTTTTGTAGTAACCTGTGAAAAATGACAGATAGTTCATGCCAAATAGAACAAACAAATTCAAATCAGGCTACTGACAATTGTCTTAATTCTTACGCAAAGAAATTTGTTGAGTAAAAACTAGTAAGAGGGGATAAGAATTCGTAAAAATTCGTAAGATTTAAAAGTAAAGGAACAGACCTCGTAAAAACACACAAACATTCGTAAGATTTAAAGGTAAAGGAACAGCAACAGACCTAAAGTGAACGTTTTTTCCACAACAAATTGACAGTTAATTGAATTAAACATCACAATCGTTAAAACAAAATTGGTAAAAATATTTGGCATACGAAGAGTGGGCTGTATGTAATTGGAACATCGTGAGAACTTTTTGTTGTCATAGCTCACAACAAGTAATGTATTCAGCTGGAGAGATTTTTAATTAATATTTTTATGTTATTAAATACAGTAGAAGCCGCTTATAACGACGGTGGAGGGACCGATGAAATAAGGTCGTTATAACCGACGGTCGCTATATCTGCCTGCCATATCTGGCTTCCATAAATATTCAGGAATAAACAAAATCACATAAAATGCTAACTTTTTTGTTAAAAAAGCGTAAACCACAACTAATCTAAAAGCAGCTTTCACGGCGACACATCAAATAAACTGCCATAATATTTAACAGACAATTTTTTTTAATATTTCCCTCATTCCGTTGTTATAACCGACGACAAGGATCAATTTTTGGTCGTTATATCCAACGTTTCGTTATATACGACGAGTCGCCGACGTTATATCCGACGGTAAAATGGCTTAAAATATAATGAACCAACCAACTGAACTGAAAGTGGACGTTATAACTTATAAGCACCTGGTCGGTATAAGCGAGGTCGTTATAAGTGACTTTTGTTTTTAATTTCTAAAGAATTAAAAACTACTTTAACGTAGCATCCATGCCTATTGCAAAGGAATCCCCTTATACCCTAATTCCAGTTCCAGCATTCGTAATCATACTACAAAATCTTCATTCGCTTCGTATCGACGATATACTTAAGCGTACCTTGCGTTTTTGTGTCACCAAAAAGCTGGGGTCGAATTACCGCACCCGTTAGCGAGCGATACGTCACTGAATTTTGTTGATTTTACATGCAAAACAATAACAAATTCAGTCACGTATTGCTCGATCACGGATGCGGTAATTCAACCCCTGCTCTCTGGTTCAATGGTTTTAACAAACACCGCTGTGGAAATGAAAAACCGTATGCGGAGAGGAGGAATTTGTGTATATTCTCTCATTCATTACACAGTTAACTATGAATCTGTTCTGTACTATGATAGTCTCTCCTCAATTGTGGAACTTGACTCTGTGGTTTGTCATATTCGTCGCCTCTGTGCATAAGAATCTCTACAGTTCCCCTTCCCTGTCTTTCATTTGAGTCCTATTCCTATTAAAGACAGTACTGTGGTCGTGGACTGTACCCCTTCTCCTAAGCGGCTTTTATTGTGTTTACATTTTTTGAATATGCGCATCCCGTAACGCTCTCTTTTCCAGTACTACAGATTCCAGCTTCCACTAGTGGTAGGTAGGTATAAATATCTCCAAGTGGGTGGTTAAGGCGTAGAGTGATGTTAAAAGGAATACTCAGTCTTGCGTCGATGTGTTGTAACTGTAAGCTGTGTAGGAAAACCCACTGTACTAAACTTTTTCAACTGAATCACTTAACAAAAATCTTACACGGAAAGGTAGTTGGTGCACGTAATTTCAAACATTTTTACATAATATGTAAGAATCTTGCTTGCAAAAATGCAAATAGATGGTACCTCTGTACTAACTCGCAGCGCATTGGTATACAGCCATTTCGAATATACTATCAAGTAGGTAAAGCGAAGTAACTTCTTAAGGCCGTGCTTCATACGCCGCACAATATCCAAGCCAAAGGTTCTCATCTCGTAGGATATAATCAACATAATAAGCTTCATGGCTTACCTGCTACCGACAGATTTAATTGCGTTTGTTGAGACTGAAAAGTGAATGGTTAAGCTTACTTTCGTATTTGGTCAGAAAATCTATTTGATGAATAATCGCTCAGCGAGTTTACAGCAGGTTTACAGGTTCCACAAGCAATAACACAACTACATAAAATCACCCATCAGAGAATTTATACCTACTATGTTTAATCAATGTCCTTTCCGTGGCAGAACAGAAGGAAAACAACAATGCACTTAATCACCATCGAACTAACTTGTTTAGCACATCACCAAAAGATGTTAAAGCATTTATTTTTGTTCCTATTTATTAACTTTATCGAATAATTGCTAACACATTTAATAGCATCTTTGCCAACCTCAACGACTGCACTCAGTTTGGCCTAAGAACACTATAAAATTTAACGAATTGGTGACCACAGTTCCAAGACATCAGCATACTTCTTGCGTTCTATGAAGAGAATAGTTGTATAGAAATGACAACGTTTGGTCAAACTTAGTTCTACAAACCTGTGGGTGGGAAATCTTCAGGATGCAGTTGAATATAGTGACGAAGTACCGCATCACGGTCAGCCATGTGTTGATCTCGTTTCTTGTCAACGACAATACCAATGCCGCATCCGACCACAGAGAAGATTATATGCTTCTGAATGCCTGACAAGAAAAAAACGAATTAAATATTTCTACATAAACAATTAAAAACAAAAGGTTAGCTGCAGGCGAGCACTGTTACGTCATGTCGATTGATAGGTCTTACCTGACCAAACTGGCTTCTTGTAGGCGAAATTGAGAAAGCAGGCGAAGCCCAGACCCGCCAGACTAGCGATAGCTGGATTAAAAACATGATTTAGGAAAGGTTTCTCCCTATCAAAGCGATTTTCCAGGATCTCAAGAGGCGAAGCCATTTTCGTAAGCAGTTCACTTTCGGACAGACGGTGGAAAATATTCTCTGAACTGTCACACGACTGTCAGTGAGAAATGTCAAAATGTAGACATTACACTGAACTGTGAAGTAAATTACGTTCTGATCTATTCACAATAGGACTTATGGTGTATCTGCATTTGGTCGGGTTATGTTTTTTAAAATTATATTTTTAAAAATCGTTTGGCCGTGAATTGTTTGCATAATTTTGCATACATACTAACAGTCAAAACAGTTGTGTTTATAGTTATTAGATTCAGTGATATATGCACTAAACCTTATTGACTTTCCTCTAATTTTAACAAATAAATATTTTGTATTCGATAACCTGAATCATAAGAGTGCCGGTCCCAAGGAAGCGAGGGCTGGTAAAGTTTCCTAAACACTAGATCATCTGGGTTTGATTCCAAACAGCAGTTCTGCTTTATTTTTTGTAACAAATAAATAGCGCTGAACAAATAAAATACACAGAATTCACAAAAGAAACGTATTTTTTATTCTTCTTCCATAAATAAACACTTTTTTGTAAATCTACACACATTTTACACTTTCCATACAATTTTGACTTGTTTTATTAAAATTCAACTTTGTACACTTTATTAATCAATCATTTGATAAAATTGTAGTAAATAGTTACGTACCCTTTATAAGAAAATACTTTTAAATAGACTTCTTTCTGTCTTACATTTATATGTAAAAAGCGCAAATAATATATAAAGTAGTAAATGTCACTCACAAAAAGTAAGTATTTCCTATATAATTATATAAGGCAATTTTAAAAGTTTTAGTAACCATTATAGTAAACTTTAAGGCATGCATTTAAATTTTAGGCGTTGTTGCTATAAGGCAAATAAACACTTTGCTTAATACATCTTAATGCAAGCAATTTGTTTGTAAATATATTTAAATAATTTCTCTTATTTTTACCGATTTTAAAGTTTACATCGAGAAAATGTTTTTTTATGAAAAAATTACATGACAAACTTTTATTCAAATATGTACTAAGAATACTTTTTGCTCTTTTGAAGATATTGGATAATTAAAAAAGGGTTAAATTAGCGAAAAACATCTTGTGAAAGGTACCCAATTGTTTTGTTTTTAAATATTATCTGTCTGTACCTACCAAAAAACCCAAAAAGGCAGCAAAAACACAAAAGGGAGATGTGAAGCTGTAAAGGTTTATCAACAAAAATATTGATGAGCTAAAAATAATGGCGAGTGTTGTTACGTCAGTCCTTTTCCCTTAATAGTGCCCCGCTAAGGGACTTCCCAAAAAGTACACTGAGAAGAAACAAAATGGTAAACATTTTGAAAAATGTGCAAGACCTACGAAGGACGTCATCAGGTACGACTGCGTGGGGTATAAACTAGGAACGCTTCTTCATCCGTCTTTGTTTGAAGACCATCCCAAGGAAGGACAACATTCTCTGAAATGATTTGTGACATACTTGTCATCGCGTCCGTCTTAAAAATCGTAGCTTCCGCGTGCAAACGTAAGAACAAAATAAAAGACAACCTCCAAGTAAAAGCAAAATAAAAACTAGTAATTTACTTCAAAAAATTTATTAAACAAAAAAAAATATGTAGTGTATTTCTTTTTCTACGTTCAAGTTGATTTTCTGTTTTTTCTTATTCAAACATGTTCTTTTTTTTTAGGGCACTATATTCTATTCTATACGCTTAATCTGGACAATCTATTATTTGTTGAATTAAATTCCTATACATGCGACATTTATATGCAAAATATGTAAGAAATTAATATAGAAGATACTAACCTTAAAAAACTGTATGCATTTTCTTTATAGCAAACGAAAACAAAAATACAAGATCAGATTATTTATAATCGATGAATGTTTACATTCTAGATCACTAGCTGTGTGTTGTTTGAGTGGTGTGTATGTGTGGATAAAACGTTGCCAAATTATACAAACAAAAACAAATTTCAAAGAAAACATAATTAAAAGGACACATGGCAACATATTCAAATTCTTGTTTAATCATAACTTTTTTTCTGTCTCTATAAGAACACACCGCGATGCTATAACTAAAAAAATAACATTTATAGTAAATTATTTAATAAAAAAAAAACGAAAAATAAGATCAAATGTTAACTTCAGTTCAATTTGTTTTGCAGTTTTAGGTTTCTCTATCGTAACAATTCGCCGAGGAAATAATTTTGAAAAAACTACCACAAGAAAACGAAAAACAATAAAATATTTATAAAATAACTGTAGAATTAAAGTAAAAAGTACGATACATTGATATCTTTATGTGAAAATTAAAGTTATACCCTCGTTTTTGATCTAACATTATCGGTGGCTGTCCACTTTGGGACACCGAACTGATGGCGTTATGCGGTGAACCCATTTGCTTCAGAACCTTGTCCAACTACTGAAGCCGTCCATGCAAATGGATCTAGACTTTATCGGTGGCTGTCCACTTTAGGACACCGAACTGATGGCGTTATGCGGTGAACCCATTTGCGTCAGAACCTTGTCCAACCACTGAAGCGGTCCATGCAAATGGATCTCGATCCAGCACGGCGTTGAGGTGACATCCTGTCGATGGTATTCGGCACCCCAGCCTTTGACGAAGCTCATCCGAATTGTGCACATCTTGGTCAGTTCGTAGACGGCCTCGAAGCCATGATTCACCGACTGCGACAGAAGCTGAGCGAATTCCTGATTGTTGAAGATCTTGAGCGAGCAACCGGGGGGAATTTTACAAACCGTACTCGGATGGAAACCATGATGGTGGTTGCAGTTGCGCGATTGGACGAATATGGCAGAATCGGAAAGACATTCGGCGTAAACCTCTCCGGTTACATAGTAGAGATGCACACCTTTGCCTATGTGACGGCGGGTATTTTCAATGGTGCTATTGCGATTGACGTTGCTAAGCTGGCCGAGACAAAAGCGATCCGAGTTGTTTGAGGGATTCGTGAAGCCGTCCACAACCACTGAGTTGTTGTTGCAATGGAATACTTCGCCGACACGGCAATTGAGCTCGTAATACGCGATACTAGCCCAGAATGCCGGTTCTGAGTAACTAACTTGGGCAACATCACTCATTTGAGCGTCCAGCATTTGTCCGCCGTCATTTGGATTATTTGAGTTGCCATCCTCCGGGGGTGTGTAGGCCGGTGGTGGTGTTTCGGCTAAACTGCTGAATGGGCTTTGCGGGTTGGAGCTCACCGAGCCGGGACTGCCGACCGATGTCATTGACGGGCTATTCGGACTGAGGTGAGAATTGAATCCCGCCGTGGAGTAACTGACATTGTGAGGCATTGTCGGCTCACTCATCTGATTGAATTGCAACATCGAATGGCCGGGAGCGAATTCTGAATGGCGCGGCACTAACACCGGCGGTAGAACGGGACTTTCAACCCGTTTGTAGTGATAGGGATTTATGCATACCTCTTTCTGTTTAGCACTGAACGGATACTGACATATTTCGAGAGGCTTCAGCTCGTGGTGACTTTGAAGGTCTGGCCAGCGCCAGACTCGGCAGTAGATCACATGTGGTAGACCTTTTCTGTGGGACACCTGCAAAAGAACAGAACGGCATTTACATTTGAGTTCTAATTCAGTTTCAAACTATTGTTCGCTTTTTACTTGTAAACGTCCGTCCAACGATCGGGGTATGGTTACACATTTTGATGGCTGGCCGGGGCACGAGAGAGCCCGCTCCAGCTCTTCTATTGCACCTTTGCGCTTTTTCAGCTTCTTAACAAGGCTGTCTACTGCTTTCTCCGCCCACTTCTCCTCCTCGTCACCTTGTTTCCAGCCGAGAAGTTTCTTCACGGCCGGACTTGTGAATGAGAACAATGTTCCAAGAGTTGACATTGCACTGCTTGTAGTTGATTCGACATCATCGGTGTCCATTCTGTGTGTGGTACTTACCCGATAACCGGGAAAGCTTGGGTAATCTATAACGAGAACAAGAGAATGATTTTCAATAAGTTACCAGTTGAATTAATAAATTTGACTGTCAGTGGGGAAAGTAGGAACGCAAATTAAATTGACACAAACGTGGATGGTGAACTAAAAAGATAAGTACATGCTCAAACGTATTGAATGGTTCCTTAATCAGCTATTTAACTGACTTTAATGTCGACAAGTCTACCCATCTTGCCAAATTAAGTGCACGACTGCTGATTGATCACTGTTGTACCTTTGTTATAAAAATCTAGACCATACTTTTTAGTTTTTAAGTCACCAGTTAAGAGTTTTCGAGGAAATATTTGCTTTTTTGCTATTCCCAATCAATTCCAAAGATTCCTTTCGCCTTTTTCAAGTACAATCATCGCATACGCTTCCAAATTAATTACAATTTGAAATTAAATTCTGATCTCCAGTTTAGTCGCGTTTAATTAAGTTCGCCGGACTGCTCTCCTTTCAATTAATTATAAACCATGATCTATTGATTAAAGCACTCACCAGTGCACCACTTTGCCTTCAAACCAACATCCTGTACCGAGGTCTATTTTTAAAACTAATAACGTCAATTAAAACCCATAATAACAATATTCCGCAATTAATAATAAACCTGAGTCCCGCTTTCAAAAACTCATAACCGATCGGTTATCACACATTAGCAGTGGACAGCGGTCCTCAATGGAGGACTTCATCACCACCATCACACAGCGCACACTCTCCGAACAGCTTTTTCATAATTATTCTATCATAGAACAACTTCAAGTACATGACCACTCTCAGTCTCAGAGCGGTTTTTATTTGAAAATGCAAACTTCACCTCCTACTTTGGAATAACGTCCACCTTGTGCCAGCAGCAGCGGCGGCGGCAGCGACTCCTGCTACCACAGCAGCAATTTGAAAGTTATGCTGAGTTGGTGCGCGCGGTGAGTTGTTAATTTGATGATTTATTGCGTGCAAATTATCTTGTGTGGTGAGTGGGGTAGTAACAGACAGACGGGGAGAGTGCACACACTCCTCGTCCTCAGCTTAACCGAGGAGGTGATTTATTGAGTGAGTTATGCCATTTAAATGCCATGTCCAACATGCATTTGAACATGAAAATTGCTGCCCTGCACTGAGATAGATTGTCCAATCGATAGGCTCTGACAATTTAGATATTTCTCAATCCAATTGACGGAATTGCATAGAGAAATCATTGATTTATTAGGAAAAATCATAAATAAATACATCATGGCAATCAGAGAACTGACCTTCATTTTAATAAATTCCAAATCAACCACGACCACAAAAGGTGGAGCTTTGTTGGATTAATGCCAGCACGTAGGCGGATCTACCATTATCCGTCGCCATGTTATTGTCATTATTTTGTTGTTATATAGATTTGTTTAAATTAATTACATGACACCCTTAATCCTATCTAGCCGTGATATTGGTCTTAAACTTGTGTGGACATGCATGCTCTTGCAAATGAAAATCAATTACCGTTCACATTACTTTTATAATGAATGCAACACAGTGTGGTATTATGTGAGAATATTGCAAAGTTTATTTGTTTCATGTGCAAGACAAATAAACAATGGGATGTGCTTTTGTCTAGTGGTTAAAAGAAGATCACTTATAGACCTGATTAACTTAGAGGCTTTTTAAGCCTTTTTTTTGGAATGACAGAAGACTATAAATTGCAAAAATGCATACGCCCTCTATGAGGGAGAACACAACGCCAAGTAATTGAAGTTATTTTGTTCCACACTCCGAACATAAGTTGAAAGGATAAATCTAGAGCTCTAATGGGGCGTTCCTTCATATGGCTTTTATGTGCTAGACGTCTAGCGGTGAATGGAACGAACCCACTTAGTTCTTGACATATGACAGTTTTTTGACATTTGAGCATTGTACGTGAAATTGTTAACAAATGAGGTCTGTTCCCTTACTTTTGTAGTTAAAATGGAAAAGACTGTCAAAATTACAGTGGAGGGGATGAAGTTAAGGAACACTTTTGAAGTAACCTGTGAAACATGACAGATAGTTCAAAGATGCAAATGCCAAATAGAACAAAAAATTCAAATCAGCTGTCAATTTTCAGGCGACTGACAGTTGTTTCAATTCTTACGCAAAGAAATTTGTTGAGTAAGAGGGGAAGTATCTTGCTCTCTCGAAGCCGCTCTCTTTTACGAATTTTTGGAGTTAAGAAACGACAATTGAGTAAAATGCGTTAGAATTCCTAAAAATTCGTAAGATTTAAAAGTAAAGGAACAGACCTATGATCACACAGTTCAATAACACATTTTTGAAAACACTCAAGACTTAAGATTAGGAAAATAAAAATAGTTGAGCTGACCGAGTGTAAATCGTTGGAAATGTGAAACCAGTTTTAACTTTATCCTTTCATGAAACTTTTCTGTTATTTTGCACATAACCTACTTTATCATTAATTGCTGTGCTATTACTGAGTCTTTAGGACTTTTGCTCTGTCTTACTCTTAGAAGCCTCAGACAGGCATCTGAGAGCTTCTAAATTCAGCAGTTCACATTGAGCCTACAAATTGAGATCTTTTTTAATGATCCCAAAAATAAAATCTTTTACAGACGAATGGTGAGGGGCTAATCCTAGGTTTCCTGGATTCCTTATAGACGTGTTACTTTTAGTATTTGCTCTTTCAGTATTAACCTTCTCATTTTTGAACATTCAACGTTCCAACACATTTTTTTAAGAACGGAAACAAATATAACAAAATTTTGGGCAAATGATCTTACACCTCGATTGCACTTTTCAACAAAGCAGTTTGACTCTAAACTGTTTGCCGCTAAAGGAAAAATTTGAAGTTTTCTTAAAAGCTGTCAAACAGTGTAACACAGCATTTAAAACTGTGTGTTAAATGAGCGTTGAATTTAAGTGAAATTGTTGCTGCCGGACGTCTGAAAGCAAGTCCTACTTTATGTACTCTTTTTTAACTTTGTTTTATTCAAGCCATACAACAAGTTTATTACGTTTTTTTGTCCAATGTTATGACATCTATAATTAGCGCAATATTAATTTAAAGTTAATTGTCTCATACTCGATACTTGTCGATGACATTATTTTTATTTTGCATAATTACTTTCTGATGGAAAATAATGTAGACTAACTGACATTGCCTATCAAAATTGATTGACTGCAAGGTAAATATGTTAATAAATCAATAACCGATCATACACTTGATGAAGAAATGATATATGATTGAAATTTGCATTTTGGAAAGTGTCCAACCAAGGAAATAATCAGTCGCTTATACTCCTATGTTCAGCAAGCTTAATATTATCATGTGCTTGAGTGTCTTTAGAATGGATAATGTGACATAAATTGACAGCACATATATGAAAAACGATTAACTACCTACACTTAGAGAGTTGGCTTAATTTTTTTTTTAATTTGTTTAAGAGTTAGATGGGTCACCATCTATTATGTGCGCTTTAAACAATCATTTTAGTTTCGATCTAGTACCTACAGACTATAGAAATAAAAAAGAAATTGTAATAGAAACTGCTTTTTTAAAGTTCTGAAATCTGCCGCAAATTAGCAATCCCACTAACTGGTCACACTGGTATCCAGGGAACGAGATCGCTGATGAGTTTGCCAGGCTGGGTTCTGAAGAAGCTCTCTCAGGACATGAACCTGCTTTGTTTCTACCGGTATGTGTGGTTAGGTCATCTCGTTTCGTGAACACGAGTGTCGGCGGCGTGACTGCGCTGGGGTCGAATTACCGCACCCGTGAGCGAGCAATACGTCACTGAATTTTGTTGATTTTACATGCAAAACAATAACAAATTCAGTAACGTATTACTCGATCACGGATGCGGTAATTCAACCCCTGTGTGTAGACAGACATCTGCAAAAGGTCCGCGTCTTTCCCTCTGTCTCTCAGGAGAATCGACAGTAGACTGCTTGTATGTGTCCTTTCGGGCCACCAAGCTTTTTGAGGATGACGTAATGAGTGCCGAACATCTAAGCTCTTCATCACTGAAGCTCCTTCTCATTTTTCTTCGAAAGACGGGAAAACTAAGTACATCAATGAAAGGTGTCTGTTTGGGCAGTACAATTGACCAGTAGTTGTATCTGAGTGCTCCATCGGATAGTAGCACCCTCCAACAAAAAAAAACTGACTAACCTGATCCAAAATGTATCTTTTGAAACTCATTTTTAAACTGAATTGCCACAATTTGTCATAATCTGCCTTTATTTTACGCACTGCTTTACCGACACCACCTTGCGAATATAAAAAGCGCCCTAAGAACTGATCTAGATCAAATCGCGAGAGCAATAAACTAAAACAGGCAGCTTAAGTATACAAAAATCTGCGGTATGTTAAAACGATATCGCCTTAGCTCTGTTAGTTTTACTGGGAAGGTAAGTTTCAATTCAATGGCTCATGTTTATAGTGAGAAACAATTAACTTTGGTGTATTAAACGGAAGAAGAAACAATTTGTAGGTACAACACAATAAAAATGGAAGACCAATAACCCGCAAACCCGATAAAACCGCAACTTGTTGAAGAAACAGTATTTTTGGGAACAGCATACATATTTAATGTTCCCCCAGAGTTGAATAACGTACCTAACTATTTACAGCCATGGGGTTAAAAGAGGTCCAATGCAAAACCCCCTCCTCCATAAAGCACGCTAACTTTTTTGATTACCAGAGAACTTCAAGTTACAACTACGCGACTTCAGAACTAACATCTGGCTATAAGGGAAATCCTTTCTGGCCAATTTTTAGAACTTATTACCTGCGCTTCAGTAAAAAATTCATAAAAAGCGCTCAATCGAACTCGTGTGTTAAGATCAAGACGCAAAAATTATTTGTTATAAATACAAAAAACAACAAAATAATCAGTTTCAAATGTAAAAAAAGGTCTAGGAGTAAGAAGGGATGCTTATATCCTGTAAGAACTAGAGAAGTCAAAAAAAACTTAGAAATACAGGCTGCCGCGATAGAAACCACAGCGCTTTTAAGCTAAGAATCCTTATCCAATTAATGGTAAGAACTTCAAAGTTCTAGTACTTTCTACCTGTCAAATAGTTCTCGTTAAATTATGGCGCTAGTCAAGTTCCACACCCGCTTGATTTAATGGGGATGCAAATGCTAATGCTAAAAGTATTCGCGAATGAGAACATTTATCACGTAACAGCCGCATCAGAGTCGTAAATGCGCGAAAAAGTCCCTGTAACGCTCAATAGGTATCTACCTATCTTTGAAGTCTCACAATTTTTGCATATTATCTATGCAAAGGCTAACTGTCAGATTCCCACCAAAGTGCCCATAAAAAAATACTTTAAATACTTTGATTGAAGGAAACTTCCCACCAAACGTCCCGAGAAAACAGTGTCCCAATTGATTGAATTTTTGCGAACACCATCCACCACCACCACCACCACTTGAGTCAATTTTCTAAGAATTATTGTATGCACCACTTCCATGCGATTAGCATAACAGGCAAACGTGGGCATTGTGTCCACAAGTGAACTTCTCACAATACGCGCCACCAGTTGACATATTGTTATTAATACCTATTTGAAGTGCAACTTATCCCATATAATCTACTACATGCGCTGCCGCATTTTGCAACAATGTTGCCCATTATGTACGCCCGTAAAGTGAGCGAACAAAAATATTATCTACTATTTCCATAGAAAATGTCACTTCTGTCCTGACTCATTTCCATTCACACCGTGGGCATGGCATAAATTAAATTTTAAATTCACCGGTTAAATAAATATATATAACACATAAACCATGCATCACCATTTCCGTTAAAATAAACACAAAACCACATTAAAGGAGCTTATTTAAAAAAACATACACATAACTTGAGCCGTATAGCGTTGTGCAGGTGTAAATCCTCCGCAATCACAATCAGTAGTAAGCTGACACTCTTCGTTGATGAGACTGACCACCCACTTGTGCTATGCTACTATGCTATTCGAATCATAAAAATCACAACAATAATCGCTCACGTTTGGGCCGGGATTGAATTGATTTCAACTGGTATATCGAAGAATCGCGCGAAGACCGGTGTACACGATTTGAACCGCGCGGACAGTATGACGTGGACGTGCACTCCGTGCGCTCACAGGAGTTCAAATGCGAACGATGTGCGTGCGATGAAATCGAAAAGCCCTGCGTTGGACGATGACAACGACAACGGCGACGACAACGACGACAACTTGTGTATAGAATGGGTGTAGCAAAACACCACGCCAATAACAGAAATCTCGTTGCACTCCCTCTCTGTTTCACACACATGAACGACAGCAGCACGCTGCCAGTGCTACTGCTACTTACATCAAAGCACGAGCACTAGCACCAGCCGAGGGGCTGCAGGCTGCACCGCCCTGTTCCACCAGCCACCAGCCACCAATACCCATACTCATTGTGCATGGATCAGGGCGACGGTCGACGGTCGACGGTCGACGGACGACGATGACGGCGACAGCGACAACGACTGTGCTGCTGATGCCTACGACGGACGGTACGGATGGTGGCGGTTCTTCTCAGAGAAGGAGAGCAAGTGGGTGGAGGTGGCACCCTCTTTCAGCCGATGTGAGGTGAGCTTAACGGATTAACGTTTTCAGCGTAATTTTCATGTCAACAACACGTACAAGTGCTGTAATCGATTAAGGATCGCGATTTTATTAGCTGCTGTCATTAATTGTGCACACTTCGGGCACAGTCGACTGCGAATGCGATTATGTTTCAGTTCAGGTGTGCAATTGATATTGTTTCCTTTGATAAAGTGAGGGTCATTCGCCAAATGCACTTAGCAAAACAAAAAACGGAAACAAAAACGAATGAAAACATATGCGCGCATGTGAGTGTGTAAACAGAAGTCGTTGCGAAAACATCAACTGATGTGTGGCCAACAAATTGGAGGTTGCGTCGTCGTCGTCGTCGTTGTTAAGGGACTTCAACTTGACTACTGGGTGACATTTGCAATGGTGTAGTCCGATATGCGGTTAGAATAGGGGGGGGAACTTCTCGGTACAGTGTGGAATGAAAAATGCGACATTTTTCATAGTAAAAAGGGATAGTTTTAAAAAAAACAATTCCCATCAATTCATTTGAAAGGAAGACCCCTTGGGACTGGACTGCGTGGGGAAATGGCTAGATTGGTATTTGGTTTGTACTTGAACTATGTTAAAAGACGTGGACTTATCGGTTTCTAGAAATTAAAAAGTTGACAGTGTCTGTATTTAGATTGACATATCCTCCGAATGCTTTTTCTTGGTTTTATTTCTTCTTTATCTAGAGAAGTATGTGCTAAGCTAGACCACCTTAGGTTCTACCCCTGAACTTATACAACTTATATGCAAACGTCAAATTATTAACACTTTTGTTAGAAATAAAATGAATTCGAAATAAATTCTGTTCCTTTACTTTTAAATCTTACGAATTCTTATGCATTTTACTCAATTGCTGTTCCTCAACTCAAAAAATTCGTAAAAGAGAGCGGCTTCGAGAGAGCAAGATGTTTCCCCTCTTACCAGTTTTTACTCAACAAATTTTGGCATTTATTAACTATCTGTCATGTTTCACAGGTTACTACAAAAGTGTTACTTAACTTCATCATTTTGACAGTCTTTTCCATTTTTACTACAAAAGTAAGGGAACAGACCTAATGAGGGACATTTTCTTCAAACGAAATTCCGACTTACAAATTCGAAAATAAATGACAGCTCAAGTATTAGACACGTAAAATTATGTGAATAATTTGACAGTTTATGTAAACTTACCTATACTGCCTTGAAATGTATTGAGAAAAATTTCGTAGATTTTTAATGGAGAGTTCCCGGTTTTTTTTACACAATTTTGAGTACGGGAACGGGATCTACATCGAAAATAACTCAACCTTATTTAAAACATTTGTGCTTTTAAGGTTAGATTTTATAATCAGCCTTATTGTGAGTTTCGCCCGAAAAATTTACATTTCACTTTTCGCTTATTATGAGTTCCGGGCGAAAAATTGCTGAAGTTCGAAAAAATGTCCCTTATGCACTGTTAATTTGAGTTAATTTTCGGGAGAGTTTTAGTTTAGCACTTAGTTTGGACTGTGTTAAACGGTCATTTTGATAGTTTATGATCTCAAAAAATTTTGAGTTATATTTTTTAGTTGAAATCAACTGATCCGTAAGTTTTTGATGTGAAACATCTTATGACACGACTTGAGAGTAAAATCGATTCTTCTAAGACGGAAATGACCAAGCGGAAGTGCGTGACGGAAATTGGCCTGTCGCCATCACTATTCCGCCGCCTAAAACTCCTTAACCACTCAACCGATTTCAATTAAATTTTGTGGGTGGGTGTTGTTGTTTGTAACTTGATGGATAGGATAGTTTTGGACCCAATAGGTGGCGCTGTTTTCGAAATTCTTAACCACTCAACCGATTTCAATGAAATTTTGTGGGTGGGTATGGTTGTATGGAAAGATATATTATTTTTTGAATTTTTTCAACTTAATTCTTAATTCAACTACATACAACACAGTTCAATTTAACATTCGCATTTAGTGAGAGAAGTTTCACATCTGGCGTGTGGTCACAAGCACGCTCTCTGTTTTTTAGATCCAACTTTGTCGGCATTTCTTTACAATCGCCTAAGGTTGATGGCACTTTTCTTAAAGCAAAGTTCCAAAAGTGTAGACACTCTTTCTATCACCACTATAAGCTTATAAGAAAATTGCTATTCCCCTATACCATTTCCGCTGAAACAATCGACAGTAAAGGTAATTACGTCTTTCCAAGTTTATTTTAGGTTTTTGTTTAGGTAAGGGTTGCATTTTAAGGTCACGTGCGCCTAATAACTGCGTGCATGGAAATCTTTAAGATCTTAATGTCTTGTTAAAATGCAACTTTTCATTAAATATTCGCGAATAGGCCAATAACTTAGGTAATACGATTCTGTAATTAACGTTGTTGTCTGTGGTTATGAGTTGGTTATTGAATTTAATGAAATTATTGTAATGAAAAACGATGGAGCTGTTACACGTATACATAAATCTAAGTCCCAACTATAAATGGCCTTGTTTTTTCAAATAAATAACCATCCAATGATGCCGAATTAAACCATACTAAGCCTTGACATTATTAGGGGAAAACTTAAGAACGGATCAACAAAAGTCTCGACTTGTCATTGTGTGGTCTTGATCGTTTCCGAGTCTGTAGCGGCAACTGCCTTCGGTTTGTTACCAGATATTATCCGACGCCATGCTGTAACATATCCCTACAACATGTTACTTCATAATTGCCAACAAATCTCGGTCATGAATTTATAAACAGAAAAACCTTTGGTCACATGCGCAATAAACTAATCCAGGCAGATATAAACAAATCTGCCCGCCAGACAATACATTTTGCAAACTCATGCATCTAAGCGTCCACTTCGTGTAGGTGGAAGTGCTTAACTTCAACTCGATACATGATCTCTTAGATGTAAATCCGTAACCCCGAACGCCCGCTTCTTTCTCTGTGTTTAATGTTGAGACGAAATTAAAAAAACTAGATCAACAAAACACGACCCAAACAATGAAGGTTGCAAAATATAAATGTCCCACAGGCATAAAGCCATCCACGACACATAACGCACAAAATCTATTTTACGATCTCCATAGAGAAAACAAACAAAGATCTAGTGTCAACGTAAGTGGTCGTCGACGCCCCCCAAATGAAGTTGTTCCGCTCCTTTAATGGAGTAAGTACTACACAAACGTTCGCAATGAACTTTAACACTATAAATCTGGGACGCATAAATTGCAACTAAAAATTTCGCAGTGCGCTCATAAATCGCTCGCCTTTTGGGAAACCCACTTACAACATAGAGCGAGAGAGAGAGCGAGTGCGCAAGAGTGGGTTACAAAAGCCAAGGGTCCAATCTATGAATTTCAAGACTCCACCATCGTCGGTGACAGTTCTTTGTTGTGTGTGGACCATTATAGGTTTTTTTCTTGGCACAATCAACTTGGAAAGGCGTCTGCGCAAACTAAAGTGACCTCCTTTGGGGATTCCCACGCAGTTTACCAACCAGAAGCTTAGTGGCCAGTCTTTGTGTGGATTTATTTCCTCTATCGATTCAATAGAGTAGCCACCTGTGCGCAATTTTATTATTCCACCCACCCAAGCGCGGATTACAAGTGAAATTACCTAGTAAACCACACACTGACATCGTAAAAAACAACATCGTAATCATAAAGCGTATATTACGCGATAGGACTCATCATTCCCAGTAATTCAATAATAGTCATTCCAAGCGAAACCTGATTATGCCTCGTGCTCCTTACCTGGAGCCGCAGTTCTTCTGCTTATCCGCACCGTTTTTTTTTTTGTTTTGCTTGCGCCAGTGCCCTGCGCGCTGCTGCACTTTTTTGTTCTGTAATTATATGACGCTAACAGCGTTTCATTTACGGCGTGTCGTCCTCATCCAGGCTTTCTCACATATCTATGGCTATGCTTTATGCTGCGCGCGGTGTTTGATTCCCAGAAACGTGTTTCACAATAGTCTCAAGGAAGGCGCCCCTGTTCCACATGCATTTCTCTACTGTACTGTTCGGTTCTCTGTTCTCCAACGTTTATATGGACATTACTTCTTTTTTTTTTGCGCAGATATCTATATATTCTTTCGCTACTGCAAGCGCTTTTGTTTTTATTTTTGTTGCTTTTGTCTTCTATACGAAGTCTTCTTTTTTGCAGTGCCACCGCCTGGTTGTTGGTATTCCTATTGAGTAGACTCTTATCGCGTTGTTGCGCTTGTTGTCGTCCGTTTATGAAACGTGTGACTTTGTGCATCTGCTGCTGCTGTGTATGGATTTAATGATGACGACAATCAGGGTAGACGGGGTGTGTGACGTTGTACCTGACCGGACGCCTATCATAAGTCGGTTGGATCTTTCCATGCAGCGCGCACTGCCTGCTGAACTTTGATTTGTGGTGTCAGCAGCGGGACTGATGTGTGAATATTTTGTGTCGGAGAATGGTGCACGGTGGCGGCATCATTGTAGGGGCCCAATTTTCAGACGATCGTTTAACATTTTTACGATCACGGGGAGATTTCTCTGTTTCCAGGATGTCGTCCGACTGGCATGATGGGAAGTTGCAACGTCTGTATGGTAGCAGCGGTCGGTGTCTAAGAAAATGTCAATGAGAACTGATGTTGCGCAGCTTGACAAATCTCATCGCCATTGCGATGAATGGAGAAATATAATAAATAAGTCCTGCACCTAGAAATTTCGTTGGCAAAATTGATTTCAAGGCAGTACGATCTCAACATTTTATGTACCTACTTCCGAGTTCCATTCATTCATGTCCTCCAGCTGCTACATCAGTTCGGCTACACAATGTGACTGCAATTTTCTGGAAACCAATCCTAACCTCAAGACCCCCTACAGTAAATACTCTATTTGAATTAACTGCTCGAAATTTATCACCCACCAGAATAACAACATCCAAGATTAGCTCATTAGACTTTTATATCGCCAGCTATTAATTTTAAATCATATAACAAATACAAAATCGAATAACTCCCACTCCCCGATCAGATCAAAAACTCAATTTATCATTTGAATTTCTTGTTTTCTTAATTGCCAGAGTATTTAGAAGCTTCCAAGCCAAACAGACATTCAACCTGATTATTGTTGCGCTTTATCTCGCGCTATCATTGTTCAGTGTTCACCCCGGACAAAACACAACACAATGTGCAAATCATAATCGTGTTTTATTGATTGATTTGCGTGAATTAAAATTTATATGACCACCCCGCAAGCCCCACAGCTCATAGGCACTAGGTTCACTATTTATCCAAAGCGTCCGCTCTCTCGCTCTGACAAGACAACCAACCCGTACGTATCACATTCGATGAATTGTAATTTTTCCTCCCCCTTAGTGTGCACCCTTTGTTGCAAAACAAAAAAAAAACACACCAATAATCGTTGCAATCAATCTAACGATAATAAACATTGCAAATTGAATGCCATTAAAACGTGTTGTAAATCAAAAGGCACAGTAGGAGTCCCCCTCCAGATGGACAGTGCAACCGCACCATCAACTCACCCGCGGGGAAATAGGGGCGGGAAGTATTATAATTATATTTTGCGCGCTAAGTATTCATCGGCTGTTGTTGCACTTGGGGATGCCGTGAGCATAATTAAATGCCTTCTGACGTGTGACGTATTTGTAATTTCTATCGAACTGGGACTATCTATCCGCGTGTATGTATTTCGGATTAACATTTCAATCGGATTTCGAAAAGCCTATATGCGAGCGACCTTAAAACGCTCAAACCTGCCAATAGTGAGTGGTGACACTTTGAAAACGCATTAATCGGTCAGCCCCCCGGGGTGCGTTTTAATGGCACTCGTCGTTTGATATTTAATTAAAGGAAATGTGTGTAGGTACAGCTTAAAGTGGCTAAAGGTGAACACGAGCTGCATGTGTAGTTTTAATTGGGATTATTACGCTGCATCGCCTGCGAAGTTAACTTCGTCATTGAATTGAAATGTTAATTACAAAGGGGGTAGGTTTATTGTATTCATTTCCAAACGCATGCAATGGGTAGAAAACATTTGGTGTGTGGGCGGTTGACAAGGGGTGGGGCGCAACTCCATGACAAAACCAACACAAACTGGCTGAACTTACCACAAGAGACATATTGTAGGCCTTTCGACGCAAATTTTTTTATTAAAAAGTACTCCAATCAATGAGAATTCACAGGAAACCTAATGTGGGATAAGAGATAGGTTATATTTTTAGGTATTCCTAGTTTGATAATGGATGCTTTTCCAATTTGCAAAAGCAAAACCACTGCTTGAATTTTATTTCATTCATTTGCGAAGGATTACACCAGAGTGAAAAATGGAAAAATTAAAATCTATTTTTACTAACTCCAAGTGCCAGTCGAATTTCAATCCCTAATTTTTTAAACGACGCCGACGACACTGCAAAGAGATAACAGATGAACGAAGGTCTGTTCCAGCCTCTCCTTCTCCCTTCCAAAGCACTGTAGTGTCTTTCAAGCCGAAATCACAGCCATTCGTCAAGCCACAGCGTGGCTGTCGATTAATACAGTATCACGTAGGGATATAGTTATATACATAGACAGCCAGGCTGCCATTAGATCCCTAGTATCCAGCGTATTAAAATCTAAAGCGGTGGAAGATTGCCGCGTATCTCTCAACGAGATAGCCAAACAGAACAACCTCACCCTTTGCTGGGTTCCGGGACACAGTGATATCCCGGGGAACTGTGCAGCTGACGAATTGGCGAGAAAATGCTTTTTCGGCGTTGATAATATCAGTCTGCACAACGTGCATGCTCCGCTGAACAACTCATTCACGCGGACGCAACAGGTAGAGCAAGTCATAGATGGAAACATCTAGGATACTGCGACGTTGCTAGGCTAACTTGGCCAACCCTGGACACTAAAAGAACCAAGGCGCTTCTGCGACTCAACAGAAATAGTATCTCGCTAGTCGCTAATGTCATTACCGAGCATTGTATTCTGGGCAGACATGCGTGTAGACTCGGACTGCCATATAATGACTTTTGCAGAAGTTGCATGGATGAGGAGGAAAATGAGTCAGTCACCCACCTCCTCTGCAGCTGCCCCGCCCTATCCAGTTTAAGGAGGGCTTACTTAGGTTACTACTTCTTCAATGATCTAAGTGATCTAAGCTCCATCAGCGCTGCTAATATTCTTAGCTTTATCAAGGGTAGCAAATGGTTTACATGAGTAACTGGTTAAGGAACCCCCCACACTATTGGTATGCACAATGGGCCGACTTACGGCCTAAGTGCTTCTCTCACCCAGAGCCACTTTAACATACATACATAAGGAGCAAAACCACAATGGTACTGACAAGTGACAGTCCAGTAGGAACCACGACTTTGCTGTTGAAAATTGAATGATGTTCGGGATAAATTTGAGTTATTTTTTTTCGGACTAATCTCCCTTCTTTTTCAGCCGATGTAAAAATGCAGAATGCTGTTAAATAAGTTGTTTGCAAAGTGGTATAAGCACGATAATATTTCGCACTGCGCGTACTTGATAGTCAGGTACAAACTGCGATCTTAACTCAATACGCTTGGCTCTCTTGACGAGCTGCAGTTCTATACTACTAACACTACCATACCTTTGAGCAGGAAGGATTTTCCTGCTCAATTAAGCTGTAACTTCTTTACAGGGTTACAGTGGATATACAAAATTTATTACAGCACATGTTACATGTTTACCGACGGGGGTGTTAACATGTTTTATGAATGCCTCTTGAATACAGAATTAACGCGAACTCAAATAAAATGAAATTAAGTAAGGCAACGAGATATATTGCCAGGTCCAAACGACCGGAAACGTAATGTAAAGTTGGTTTGACACGATGGACTTACAAACATACCATCCGTCCTCCTTGACAGTTCTCTTTTTCGGTATCGTGACCTTTTTTTGCCTGGAGAGGACAGTGGGGACGTTCAAGTATCTAGTTTAGTAAGTCTGACAGCTGACTGACTCGATGGATCTCAGTTTTGATTGGCCTAGATCGGTCACATCGGCAGCTGTTTCAGTTGAGGTTTATGGAGGGGTAGCCGACGAATCTAGTCAAGAAATTCGTGACTGAGTACTAAGATGACAGTTCGCATATGTGGCCGTCGTAGGAAAAGTGACGTTCCCGACCAATCTAGATTTTGCGTTCAGGTTACATCGATTCCAGACTAATCTAGTCGACTTAAGATAACTAAGTTTTTGAATGTGCCCAGTAATTTGTCCTCTTTTAACTAAATTTGAATAAATATTGTTTGTTTCTAAACGAAAGAACGTTTGTATAGTGCTTAGCATATAACAGACAATAGAATAAACAATAACAAACGGCAAAGCGGTCTCAGGATATAAATGTAGAAGTCAAAACTTAAATGCTGAATTTTTGTGTTTCGTCATTCGTAATTGAATTGCCATTAAAGACAATGCAGAACTTCTTAAAATTAGGCAGTCACCTACAATAAGCTTGTTTATTGTTTTCACATTTGCAAGTTTGCTTAAAACATGAGTCACCTCTCTCTGATAAAACAACATACACTGACTCATATCCGAGCCAAAGACAATCAATTGAATGGTTACTATTCCAGTGAGATGAACTCGTTTAACTACTCGTTTCCCACTAAGCAGAAAAGCAAAACCAACCATCATGCATCAATTTGTTTTGCCAAATAAGTGCCCCGCATTTAAAATTCAAACCACGAAATGAGACCACAAAACTACTACCGTCAGTTATTTCCGGTTGCACGCAGAATGTGCATTTTCTAGCAGACACACAACTCATTCATTTGTGTAATATTCTTTCCACTACTATTCTCCTACCACCAAACTGGTACCTACTATAACCTACTGATAACAAAAAAAAAATACGTCCACAATAATTATGATTCATATATTATTGACAGTACAGCTTTTTGTACAGTGGGTCACGAAGGCAGGAGTACAGACAACAGAAATAAACGTTTTTTGTGACTCATGCCGGAAATTAATGAGTCATAAAGGTGAGGGGTCTATAAAGGAAAATGAGGTCCTAACTTTCGGAGGGTTTGACTTAGAAGCAGAAGCGGGAAACCCCCGTTTCTGTTATTTTTCTGAAGAACTTACAAACAACTACTGATTGATTAGCAGACTACCAAGGAAAACTACTGCTGAAGCATGTTGAATGCAGGCCGATAGGTGGAGTTACTGGTAACGCCACTTTTTGATAACTTAAAAATATAGTAGCGCTGTGAGACTGGCATCTGGACAGCCGCTGCGACTTTACGACTCTGCTTAATTTGAATGTAACTATTGCCTTATCTGTCAAAATATAAAAGGCATATTGAAAATCATTCCAATCATAAAGCCCACGTTCTGCAGAATGCTTTCACTGGCCAATACGAGATTCAGAAAAAGAAAAAGCGCCCATTGACGCCATTCAATTCGTGACGAACGGAGCAGTAGGTTTTTTCCTCTTTTACAATGACGCGTTTGTTACATCCGTATCAGTTTAAAGATTGCACTTATCAGGAATTAGATAACGCTTCCGCTACAATGGTAGATAGGCAAATGCTACAGATTAGCCAGCTTTTTTAACTGCCGCAGGCCCTTAGCGGTTGCTTGGACTAGCTTCACCTAGATAAGTTTGTAGACTAAACAAAGTTGAATGGCTTTAAAAACAAAACCCCTCAAGGCGCACACACAATCAGCAAAGTTCAAGGCGATAGATAAGCTTGTCGAGCAGTTACAAGGAATTTACATGAATCACAGTAACCAAAGTTACCACGTAAACATTACACAAAACACTGCTAAGAAATGTCACCTAAAACATGTTGCTTTTCTTTCCAGACCTACTATGCTATCCGAAACCAGTGCAACGCAGTTCCACAACCACATTTTTTACCAGACCATCGCCACCAAATCCAAATCAAATGCATTGATAACAAATCGCTGAACTCTGTCTGCGGGTAGGAATGGCGGCGGCAGCGGCGGCGGCGCTCTTTTGAGTTGCACACGGATACGATGCATTTGTTTATTTGTGATCGATGCGTGCCTTCATAAACACAAATAGGATTGGAGGGCCTTAGCAGGCAACTCAACAATTCAACCTCCAAAATAATATTTTTCGTTCACACTTCACGTTGCGGGAATCGGAATTTCGTTTGGAAAATATTCCCTTAAACACTTTTGTTGGTATTTCGCACAAATAAAACTTAGAAAATCGCACCAAACAATTGCATAAACCTTTTTCGAAAAGAAAGAACAGAACCGAGAAGAGCAAGAAAAAAACCAATCACAGCGAAAATGAAAAGAACCTACAATCTCTTCTCTACTCTGCATTGTGCTAACATTTTTTCATAGGCGACCAAATGTCTGTGCAACAAATTTCGTTAATTTTCAGCTCAGAATTATATGAGACGGTGAAATTTTACTCACTTTAGATGTACTGGGTGTTTTTAAACCGAATCGCACTGTTAATTGTAATTAATTTGCACTGAAAAACGTTGAAATTCACACAATTTGTTGTTTATCACTTGGCAGGAGGAGGAAAAGCATCCAACAATTTATACGAGTATTACAAATCAATAAAAAAAATGCCAATTCAATTTTAAGATGGAGATGAAGAGGGACAGCTATAGGAACGTTTCGTTTGATATGCTATGGGCGGAGGCGAGATGAAGCACAGTTTGACGTTTGGTAAAATGGGTTTTTTTCGCAGTGTTCTTAGATGGTGGGATTTCTTTCTTTTTGTGGGAATTTCGATGTCCGAAAAGCCCTCGTGGAAATACATAAGTGGAAAAACATTCAAACTATTCATTTTTGGTTAAATTTCATCAAAACATATTAAATTTCATCATGACAATCAACACACCAACGTTTTTATAAAAACTGCCTGAAAATTATCAACAGCAGTTAAAATTGTCATAATGATGTAAAATGCTGCGATTTTAACCATCTAGATTCCTCAGCATGATGGCAAAAACAGTATTAGTAGGTACAAAGGATAACTGTACACGCTAATTCTAAAATCTATCCTCTTCCTCTATGTATATTTAATCTGCAAAAGTTGAGCCTTGTTCAAGTTGAAGATGAGACATTTTAATTCAAATCTCTCTAAATTCACTTTACTTTAGAACCCCGCAAGAGGTAGTCATTATTCATTATTATCCAAAAGAGTTAGGTTCACGTTTTAATGACGCTTTTTTTGAGTAGGTATCGCCATTTTGCACATAATGGCTATAAATAAATAGCGAGACAGATCTGTGGGAACCCTTGCTTAGTAGTCCAACAAACTAACCACTAAGCCACTGCGTCTACGCATATGTGGCTATAACTTGCTTAGACGCAATTGAATACATTTCTAAATTGTTTTGCAAATAAAGTTTGAACGGCGAGGTACGTCAACAATCAGTTTAAAAATCTGGGTTTTGTTTATAAACAGTTTTTTTTTACTAAAATAAATTTCTTGTTTACATATATGTACACTCAATCAGTCCCTTCTCTCATTCATCCGCCTCCAACGCGGCGTCTACATAGCCCTCAGCTTCCTTAATCGCTTTTAAAGTAACCGGTTGCTCAGTGCGCGAGTACTTCGGTGAAAACAAAGTGTTCAGGATATATCCCTGAAATACCGACGTCTTCATTTGATCCCATCTGTGCTCAGCTAGCATCAGCTCCAATTCGTTTTTCAAATAGGGTCCCATTTTCAAATCCGCTGCAGCCTTTAACAAGGCACACTTCTTATTCTTGACTTCAGCTAATTTCAATTGTAGACTCTGTCTTTTTAGCTCCAGTTCTATAATCTCTTTATTCTTATCACTCGACGCGTAAACTTCAGGAATTTCCTCTTTAATTTTATGGGCAAATTTAACAATTGGATCACAGGCTTCGGAAACTTTGCCAATCAGATAGGATCGCATTGCTTTGCGCTCGGTATAGGTAAGAGGCACGGTTTTGGAATCTTGGAGTTCTAAATTAAAAAAAAATAATTATTTTTCGATTAAATATGATAAAAGTGTTTTTACGTAAAGTACAAGCAGCATCATCCAGTCGCAAATAATTCTGGAAAGTGAGCATCTTGATCGCTTTCAGAATTCCTTCTTTCTCGGGGACATCAACTTTGCGCAAGTTTGCGTTTTTCAGCAAATTCAGGAGAAAATTCAACTTTTCCACTTTTTCAATCTCTCCATTTCGGGCTTCTATCAAATGTTCTTGGTTTTCCGCGCTAATAATAAGATTATTTTCAGTTAAATCCGACATTTTCAGCAAAAATGCAAGCAAATTGAGAAGAAACAACAAATTCAAATCGAATGTTTGACATTACTTGCGGGTAATGGAGTGCTTGCCTGTTTAGGAATGTTTGATTTGCGGTTTAAAAACTATTGTTTTTTTTTGTATTTTTATTTATTTTATCAAGATTATAGGCTTTGCAGATTTTAATAATTTTTAACCTTTAACTTCGCTATAAATACCGGAAAAATTAACATTATTTGGAAACAAAATGTATATAATTTCTTTTCTATTTTTGACAGTAAAGTGCACGTAACAAAAATATCGTTCTGAATCTGACAGCTGAGTATTTATCGTTGCAAGAATGAAAAGTTTGTTTTTTTGCAAAAACTGACTAAGACAGATGAGAAGAAATAATTACTCGATTTGTGTCAAAATAGTTTCCCTACAGTCTGAAGTATGAATGTGCTGATTTGAATTATTTCTCGACCTAGGATAAGGTATTCTTTGTCTTTCAAGTGCCCATCACTTTACACATTCCGCATCTATTCCTTGTAGGTATGTTGGGCTTTATAGGTTGGAAGTTCGCGGTACTTAAAATGCTCTTGAAACAAACACATCCTGCTTCATCGATAAGGTAGTAGATCTTCCACAACTGTCAGTCATTTTGGCATTCAAACAAATTGTAGACATCGCTCTGCAAATTTAGCCGGTTGGAAAATAAATCATTTTGTTTTCCGTTTCCTTTAGTAATAAGCCGTAAAATGAAAGCTACAGCCAAAGATGAAAATTCGACACCCACACCCGATGACAGCGACGAGTCAGACGAGGATAAGGTAAGCTGGTGTCTGTCCCCAGAAGCAGACTTGAGTCTATTCCATCTGTTTACAGGACGAATCGGAAAGTGTTGCCAGCAGCTCCACAGCAAACACATCACGTAGCAAGTCTCCGTCAGGACGCAAACTGAGATCCAAAAAGAAAAAAAGTCTTTCCAAATCTGTGAAGCCACTTTACACCTACACGTAAGTGCATACGCCCGCCTTTTTGTCGGGAAGAGTAAAATATTCCAAATTTCAGTTGTCACTTGCGTGAGGACCATGGTCAACCTATTTTTGGCTCGCAGTTCAACCATCATCTGAGCAAGGGACAAGCAATTTTCGCCTCAGTGGGCAAGGATCGAGTCTCGGTTTATGAGTGTCCCTCTGATGGTGGAATTAAGATCCTTCAGTGTTATGCTGATCCAGATGTAAGCAGAAGATGCGTTCATTTAATGTTCCTACAGCAAAACGTTTACATTTCAGGCAGACGAAAACTTTTATACTTGTGCTTGGTCATACGATCCAGAGACTGGAGATCCTGTCTTAGCAGCAGCTGGCTACCGAGGTGTAATTCGTATTTTCGACCCTACAAAGCATCTGTGTACCAAACATTACATCGGCCATGGGCATGCGATAAACGAACTCAAGTTTCACCCAAAAAAGCCAACTATTTTATTGTCGGGCAGTAAGGACCACTCCTTGCGGTTGTGGAACATTCAAACAGACGCTTGCGTTGCGATATTTGGCGGCGTTGAGGGTCATCGCGATGAAGTTCTGAGTGTGGACTTCGATCTGTCTGGAGATCGCATAATGTCAAGCGGCATGGACCATTCTCTCAAGCTGTGGAGGTTAGATAAGCCGGCTATTAAAGAGGCGATTGAAAAAAGTGCCACCTTCAATGCTGCCAAGTGCGTTGGTCCATTCGCCACCATCAAGGAACACTTTCCCGACTTCAGTACTCGTGATATTCATCGAAATTACGTAGACTGTGTGCAATGGTTTGGAGACTTTGTTCTATCTAAATCCTGTGAGAACTCTATTGTTTGCTGGAAACCTGGACGACTAGACCAGCCGGGCAAGTCCTCGCAGGACTCTTCTGCAACTATCATCCATTACTTTGATTACAATGAGTGCGAGATTTGGTTTATACGATTTGCGTTCAACTATTGGCAAAAAGTTCTAGCTCTTGGGAATCAACAGGGAAAAACATATGTATGGGAATTGGATAACACTGACCCGCATGCGACGAAATGCAGCACCTTGGTACACTCAAAGTGTACAACTGCAATCAGGCAGACATCCTTTTCGAAGGATGGCAAAGTTCTGATATGTGTCTGCGATGACGGCACTATCTGGCGGTGGGATAGAACTGTTTAATTCAGAATTTATCTCAATTTGGACCCCAGTCTGGAGGAATCTCAGAAGTATTACTACGTTTACCAAATTATAATGTACGAATTGTATTTTTAAGCTGTTTAACCAATTTTCTGTTGACATAAATGTATAAAATATATCAAAAATTACTAAACCTATTTCTGAGGACAATTTTTTTAACAGGGGCCAACTATGTAATTCGATTCTATTCGAAAGGTTGTTCCGATACTACTTTCCGATTCCGATTCTAGAACATTTCTGTTTGAAAGTAGAATCGGAACTATTTTCGAATAGAAATTTGGCAACATCTGTAGAATTTTAGCGAGAAACAGATACACCTACAGAAGCCGTAATAATCTCATCAATAAACGGGTGACGCGTTT
This sequence comes from Cheilosia pagana, assembly GCA_936431705.1. Taxonomy (NCBI): domain Eukaryota; kingdom Metazoa; phylum Arthropoda; class Insecta; order Diptera; family Syrphidae; genus Cheilosia; species Cheilosia pagana. The sequence continues at coordinate 48,349,185 of OW386170.1, read as the reverse complement.
GTAACGTACTAATGGCCGCGTTCCACTGCCCGCTAGATGAACAGCGGCATGTCAAACTTCATATAAAAAAAATTGACTTCTCACCATAGGCGCTAGACATCTAGCACTTTTTGTGAAATATCCCTTTCAGGGAAATTTCTCAATCTAGGCAAATCGTTCAAACGTTTGCAAAATTTGCCGCTGCCGCTGCGCATGTTTGTTATTGCTGTCTCTTTCTATTCTTTAACATAAACAAGATGGAAATATGTATCACGCATTTTTGCGTCTTTGGTAGTGCTGTCTCTTTCTATTCTATCACGTAAACAAGATGGAAATATGTATCACGCATTTTTGCGTGTTTGGTAGTGCTGTCTCTTTCTATTCTATCACGTAAACAAGATGGCCGCCGAAAATATGTATCATTCACTTTTCCGTGTTTGACAGTGCTGTCTCTTTCTGTCAGACATATTTTTCTTTTCTTTATTTTTCCATGATATTTTTGCATACTCTCATAAAATATAAAAAATAATAATAATAATAATTGAGGGCGAAAAATAAACAAAAATAATACCTACGCTCATTAACGCTTAGCAAAATCCAAATTTAGGTAATTTTATTTTTATTTTTTAAACGAACGAAAAAACGAAATCATTATATTTAAATTTATTTAAGGCGTAATATACTTCTATCCCTTTCTTCTTGCAAATGTCAAAAAAATACCCGGGACAAATAATTTGACACACGCGATGTAACTACCCCATAAGTCATTAGCAATGCGCATTCTCGCCACCGACTACAGCGCGATACCTCATTAGGATGTGGTTGGGAGCACTGCTAAATGTTAAACGTTTACGGCTAGGTTAAATAATATTTAATGCAGAAATTTTCACAACAAACCAGTCATTCGTAAAATTGCAAGTGATATTCGTGGTTATATCAATTCAATTCGTAAAAGTTAACAACAAATAGTAACTTGAAATGGGATCTTCATCAAAGAAACATCGCAAAGAATCGAAAAAACACAAACGTGCCCGATCCGGGTCAGAATCTTCGGATGTAGCTGAAAAAGATCGTGATGTTTCTAATCACCGACACCGTCATCAGCGTCATCGTAAGCCAGAAGATGAATCTAATTCGCGTTCGCGATCGCCTACATCTAAATCAAAGTCCACCGACGAGCGCCGCCACAAGCACAAACATAAGCGTCACAAGGAACGAAGCCGTCAGAAGGAACGTACCAAGAAGGACGTAGTCGTCTCGTTGGATAACTCGGACAGTGACAGTGAGTATACAGATTTTTAAAATGATCTTAGGTTTTTGTTAGTCCATTCAATAGTGCAGTGGTAAATTGTTGAATTGTTTGTCGACAATAAGAGGTCACATGAAAGAAAGCGATTTTAATGTGACTTCTTGGACAAAAAACTTGGTGGAACCGAACAATTCTCCAAAGACTGCACTCTCCTAGTGGTTCAGGTTGAATTATAGAATTTTCTTTCTACCTTTTGCAGGATGGATGTTGTTTTAAGGCTTCCTGAGGTTGGTGTTGCGTGATAAACACTTGCTATAGGACGAATTTATAAGCACACTACTGCATGGAATCTGTAACCAATCGAAGCTGACCCAATTTTTTTGTTCTACTCTTCTAGGTTCGGATTGCATCGAGGTGCCAGTTGATGGTAAAGAAGCGGTAACAACTGCGGACACTTTACCCGCTGCAAGGGGTAACTTGGAGCAGGCCGAGAAGGAACAGCGTGCTCGGGAACGAGAACACCGCGATCGCGAAAGAGAACTACGTGAACGGGAGAAGCGTGACCGCGACCGGGAAAGGGAACGAGAACGTGAGGTACGCGAGAGGGAGCACCGGGAAAGGGAAGCTGCTCGCGACCGAGAACGAGAAAGGGATCGCGATCGAGAACGGGAAAGGGAAAGAGACCGCGAGCGGGAGCGCGAACGTGAACATGAACGGCATCAGAGGGATCAGCAGCAGTCGTCGTCTAGAAGAGAGCCTGACAGACGAAGGGAGCGCTCCCCGTCGCCAATTCCAGAGAGTGGAGCTGGCGATTGTCTCTCCATCGAGGAGACTAACAAGCTTCGTTTGAAGTTGGGCCTCAAGCCACTAGAAGTCGACTCGGGCCCAATAAAGCCGTCCTCGGCATCTGCCGAGAAAAGCTCGCTAGAGGAAAAGAGGGGCGGTGAACACCTATCGAGCTACAAGGATGAGTGGGGCGAGTTTTTGCACAAGCCAGCCGACAACTTGAAGGACAAAGCCGAGGCAGAGAAGTTGCGCGACAAGTTTAAGCAACGAAAGGAGAAGCGCATGCTCGAGGAGAAACTCAAACGGATCAAGACATTGGGCGAGTCAGATGACGAAGTCGACGACGTCGAGAAGTGGGTTAACCGCAACAAAAAGAAGGAGGACCTCCGAAAGGAGGCAGATAAACGGGCAAAGGCGCTAGAGGAGATGGATGCAGAGTTCGGAGTCGACGAGTTGGTTGAGAAGGAGCGCATCGAAGCTAGGCGCAAGGCCTACAGCGATAAGCATCTTCGCGGCCTGCGCGTAGACCACGATATGGAGGAGTTCTCCGAAGGCAAGACAGTCATTCTCACTTTGAAAGACAAGGGGGTTCTGGACGAGGACGATGACGCTCTTGTCAACGTAAACATGCTCGACGATGAGCACTATCGCAAGAATGTAGCCAACAAAAAGAAGAATCCTCTCAGCTACGGCTACGATGTGTACGAAGAGCAGTACGACATGCTAGGCAATCCCATCGAGCGGGGAATACTTGGAAAGTACGACGAAGAGATCGAGGGCGCAATGAAAAGGAAGAACTTTGTCATCGGCGAAAACTTGGAAGAGCAGCGAGAACATAAGAGAAAGATCTTGGAGGTAGGTTTCAAAACTAAATTATTGTAAGTCCCTTTGTCAGCAAACTAAGAGATTCCTTTTCTTCTATAGATCAAGACCAAACTGGCTGGAAAACGGTTAGAATCGCTTGAAGACACGAGAATACAGCTTGCTTCAGATATCTACACAGAAGTCGAGATCGCCAAGTTCAGGAAGCCAAAGAAGAAGGTCAAGAAGCTGCGCCAAAAGCTGAAAGCTGATGACTTGCTTGCGCTAGCAGCCGAACCAGCTGAACAACACTTTGGAAGGCGTGGCCGTGTGCATGACGACACAGACGATGATGTGAATGTAGCTGAATCGCAGCAACCCGACATGAAACACGACATCGAGGAGGAGGACGATCTGCAGAGAGTTCTTTCGAAAGCGCGAAAGCTCAAACAAAAAGAGTCCCTCATCAAGAAAAGCCTTCCCATCGAGGCGACCGAAGTCAAAACTGAAGTGAAGGAGGAACCCGAGGAAGACGACGATATCGCAAATGGACTGAAGGAAGGTCACATTACTCTCAACGCTACAGCAGAGTTCTGTCGAACTTTGGGCGACATTCCTACCTACGGCATGGCTGGTAACCGTGACGAGGACTCCAACGACATGATGGACTTTGAGGTCGAAGAGCGAGTGGACGAGCGAAAGCCAGAGGAGCCGGAGGCAAGTACGGGTACTTGGAACTCTGTGAACCCCGAGGATGTTATTCGGCCGATGGAGGACGATATTTCGAATGATGTCGGGGATGTTGCCATTTTAGACGAGGAACCAGACGTTGGAGCGGGCGTGGGCAACGCCCTAAAGCTGGCCCTCTCAAAGGGCTACCTCGAGAAGGACGACAAGAATCGGCCGAGTAACTCCAAGCTCGCCTATCTGCAGGCGAAAAACTACTCCATTGAGGATAAATCATCTGCTGGGTAAGATAAAAATTACATTTCCCATGATTTTAGTTCTAAAACGCTTTTTTTTTCTTCCTTAGTGATGATGACAAATTCGGTCGTCGGGATCGCTTCCATTCGGGGCCAATTATGGAATTCCGCGACAAGGACAACTTCAAGCCGAACGTCAAGTTGGAGTACATCGACGACAATGGGCGGATTCTGAACCTGAAGGAGGCGTTCAGGTATTTGTCGCACAAATTCCACGGCAAGGGTCCGGGCAAAAACAAGATCGAGAAGCGGCTGAAGAAGATGGAGCAGGATGGGCTGATGAAGACGATGAGCTCAACCGACACTCCCCTGGGAACTCTTACGATGTTGCAGCAAAAACAGAAGGAGACCAAAACCCCGTACGTGGTGTTAAGTGGTGGTAAAGCGGCCGCGGCCGTCAGCAATACAACAATATCTAAATATAAGTAGATGCGGTACGAGGACACTCTAAAAGATGTGTGTTTAGTTTAATATTATTTACAATAATTATAATAAAACCAAAATGATATGAGTATATTAAAAATTACGTAGCATTTTTTTTGCAGTCCAATTGTCTTACGATGGGGGTGTTCTTAAGTTAGGTTAAGGCCGTTCGGGGTTCGTCTTTCTTTACTTAAACGATATTCCACATTCGAATGGAGCTGACTATCTTTTAGATAGATGATGGGATTGCCATAAAGATTGCGTGAGAGTGTGCCGTCCAAGTTTGACGTTAGATCGTACCTTTAAAGAAACATTACAAGTTAAATAGCACAAAACTGCACACTGATGTAAGGGTTTTTCAACAGAGACGCTACAAAAGTAGAGCGACCGTGACAGCAAACGACGCCGAATTTCTTGCCGCTCTTTTGACATTTCTCTTCAGTAAGGTTTGCCATTGCATGATAGACGAGTCGAAATTATTACAATTTACTACCGAAATTCGGAGTCAGTGGCCTCAATCGTCTTCAGCTCATTTCTGGCTCAATGGCTTCGTCAATAAACAAAATATGCGGTATTGGTCAGCCAGCAATCCACACGTACTCCATGAGTCATCATTGCATCCCGAAAAAATTACGGTTTGGTGTGGTTTATGGGCCGGCGGCGTCATTGGGACGTACTTCTTTTGTGATGATCAAGACCGGCACGTTACTGTGAATGGGAATCGCTACCGTTCAATGATAACCGAATATTTTTGGCCCCAATTGGATGATATGGACTTGGAGGACATGTGGTTTCAACAGGACGGCGCCACAAGCCACACAGCGAATGTCACAATCAATTTATTGGAAACCAAGTTTGGAGAACGTGTTATCTCAGGAAATGGTCCTCGGTCGTGCGATTTGACGCCGTTAGACTATTTCCTATGGGGCTACGTCAAGTCTATGGTTTATGCCAATAAGCCAGCGACGATTGATGAACTTCGTACGAATATCGAACGTGAAATTGCAGCAGTATCGGCCGATTTATGTTTGAAAACCGTCGAAAATTGGGCTCAGCGTCTGGACTTCTGCAAGCGTGCCCGTGGTGGCCATGCAAAAGAAATCGAGTTCCATACGTAATGGCATCGAACGTACTTTCACAGGAGTAAAGAATTTCATTGATTTCCAAAACCGTTTTTGTTTTATTTAAAAAAAACTTTTGTAGCGCTCTTATTGAAAAACCCTTTAGCTTATGAAAATAACAACACCAGAAGACGTGCTTTTGACAACTGCTCTCAAAATGTTTCATACTTGGCAGTTGACTCTTAACTTATTCGTGATGGCTTTAACGAATATTGTCTTCTTGATTGGATCTGTTTGGAAAATAAGTTATGAATTAGTAGCGAAGGGTGTTTCATCGTTCAACTCACAATCAATTCCTTTAATCATTAATCGGATGTTGTCCTGATCATCCATCAAAAGTAGTGTTTGATCTGGCTTTATGTAGTCAGCCGTTATGGATGGCTGGCTTGACAATTTAATGCTGAAAAGGGACCCCTGGTATTTTATTCCTGCAATAAACATAGTGTGGTTGTTAGATTGGCTATTTAGCTAGTACAAAATAGATGGCGCTAGGTGGCTCATTGTATTTATCAACCTACCTGAAATAACAGCTCCTCTAGTACCCGGTAGCATGGAGGGCCTCTTTACTTCCATCCGGTCTAAATGAAATCGCACACCTCCGTATCCATTGATGACAGCCTGCAGGAATCCGCCAACACCAGTTATGAAGTTCACGCCGCCTTCCTTTCCCTTAATAACCTCACTCCAGACCTGTCAATAGTTTCTCATTACAAATAAGTCTAAAGCCATTTCGCTCTATACCTTAAAGGGTTCCCTAACATAGTCCTTGTAGCCTTTTTCAAAGAGCTCCTTAGCCTTGTGCTGATTACCTTCATCTAGATGTCCTATGGCGTGCATGGACCACGTCATTGCCGGTCCACTTGCTCTGGTGGCCCTCTCATATATTTTTAGGTTATTGGACAGGGTTGATCTGTGCGGATTGCGATGGTGAGAAGAGGAAAACAATCTCTTTTCCATTGAAAACTTACACATTCATAGGGTACAGCATACTGAGGATGGTAGTCCAACTTCGCATCATATGGAATCTTTAATTTCTCTGCGATGTCCAGACATTTAGCAGAAAACACAGGGTTCGTTCCACAAACATCTTGTGTAAGCCTGAAAGATAAGATTTAGTAAACAGAAATAAATGTTCGAATTAACTAATTAACTGGACAAACTGCAGACTATGGCGGACTGCTAGATTCGTGTAGCCATTATTTGTCACGTTCTCATGATCCTCGTCGGGGCCCATGACATCTGTGGTTAAAAAATGTCCCATCAACTAGCCTAGTAGTGTAACTCACAGCAACTCACATTTAATATCGTATTGCCCGGTCTTTTCATCCAGACTGACACGACTGACCCAGAATTCAGCGATGCGTTTCAAAAGTTCACAGCCCTCACTCTGCATCCACTTTGTATCGTTGGTAACTGCAAAATAGTGCCTTGCCGCAAATGCAATGTCCGCTGTAATGTGAATTTGTTGCTCGGCAACCTCGGGGCAACAAGGATTCGTAACCTCGGTTCCGGTCTGTGCACTTTCCCAGGGAAATCTGTCAAGCATCAGGGTCAGTTTTACATGAGCTACTGCACTAATTTGAAGACTCACCGTGACCCAGCATTGCCGTGTTTTTTGGCATTATCGACAGCGGCGGCTAGTTTATTAAACCGGTAACTTAGCAGCTGCCTTGTCCATTCCGTCGATAGCTGCGTTACCACAGGTAGCATCCAAATTTCAGTATCCCAAAAATTGTGACCCTGATAGTCGTTGTCGAGGTTACCTCTGCCGAGCCCTGTTGGACTTAGACCGTAAAAGGATGACTGTTTTTGGTTCGTCTCTAGCGATGGCAACGAGCTGGCGAGATAGAAAATCCCAGCGTTTATGGTGCGTGATAGGTCCAAGTTGCCCTCCAAGTCAATGTGGAATTGATCCCAAAATCTGTTCCACTGTTCACAGTGCGATTTAAAAAGAGACTCCGACGATTGTGCTTCAACTGAAAGAGGGGTGAGCTTAAATACTTTTAAAGACAGTTATGCATTACTTGCCATCGTCGAGTTCCTTGGCGGCAATCACAGATGTCTCGCCCAACGCCATAACAATTCTCTTGGTTATGGACGTTTCGTTTGCTGCCAGATCAAAATTTACCGCAAAAGGATTCGTTGCTAAACATACCAAGGGCTTGGTGTTGTCAAAGTCGGGGTTTTCCATGTCAACGGTTTGAAAACAGAAACCAACCGATTTTGCATCTCTCTGATGTGTGACGCTTACGAGTTCGAAATCTCGTGGGGTGCCTGTCGAGGAAAGTTTATTCTGTATTGAAGTGATAGATCGCGACCCCCTTACATTCAAAATTATATGTAAAGCACGGATCTTTAGGGAATGCGATCAGTATGACGTCTCTAGATCAAGGACTTAAATAATAAATGATCGGATGTCTTCTTACTTAAAATAATAACTTCCACATAAAATAGAAGCCACTAACAATCACCCCAAGCATTCACACAGAGTTGACAAAGTCGCATGGCTCCCCACGGGACCGTCCCGTATCCCATTGCGCAGTTTCATTTGGTGAAACGGCATTAGACACACTCGTACCCACGTGCAATTGAAAGATCATTTGATACCCTGCTGCCGTCATAGGTGCACTGCACATGCACACGCACATTCCTTCCTTTGGCCTTAGAGTCGAGAACAAAAGCCAAGATCGATCGCACTTAATTGACTCACTTGTGTATAGTCGTGAGGACATGGTGCGCGGGAAGGAAGGCCAAGTCGATGCCCAACCGAGAAGTCATTATCACACATTGCTGTGTGCTGTCATGTCGTCATCGGGCACATCATTTGGTGTAAAGTCTACGTCCAAACCTATATCGAGTGGAATTGGAAGTTCTAATGATGCGCGAGAGATCATTAGAACGGATCCGATGGGCGACGGACACTTTTCATACACACGGAAGCAGATCGAATCTGTGACGTGATCTAAGAGATCTAATCTGTTTCTCGGCGATGACGAACGCAACTACTAATCCAATGTAAACACACGTCCGTCTGTAAGACGGAAGTCTTGATTACGATAAACCTGACTGGGGGATGGGAGATGGATGCACTTATAGGTATCACTTTTTGGAGCTGAAATTCAAAGGTAACCACTTCCTGTTCGCTGTAATGGAGTTCGTACCTGATGAATTGGTCCGCCGTTGCACGAATATCTCATTAATTATGGCTCTATTGTAGAGACGATGAGGGTAGATGCGTACAGTGACTTCGACTTCTGAATTAGATTGTTTCCGTTCGAATATGCCATTGTAGAGGTCCATTTTGAAGGATTCCTTTGTATAGCCCGCGCTTCCTAATAGACTCACTGACATGTTTGCGACATTTGTAAGCCTCGCACGGTGACTGAGGCCACCTTTGCCATTGTAGACCCCATTCACTAATATTGCGTCGCCGAAGACGGTGAAACCGAGTTGTCCGTTTCCCAGCGTTGGCATGAAATCGAAATCTTCAGGAAGACTGTGGAGAGGGAAAGTATTATGAGAAAAAAAATTGTTCTCACATGAGTTTGTGATTTTACCTTTCTGACTCGAGGATATAGGGTGAGTCGGATCCCTTTTCATGATTAGAAGAATATACGCTGATGAAAAGCGAGGAGAAAATTATTAGTATGCCAGACCGCATCTTGCTCTCGCCGATGTTGCACAGTATCTGAATTAAAACAGTGCAATGACAGACTGTGCTTATCTGCAATTGTTCGATTTATATTCTGTTTACTTGTTTGCTGACAAGATGTTTTGTGGAGAGATTATGGTAGTTGATAGGTTATTGGAATTCCAAGAATTTTAATGTACTTTGAACATAAAAGTTTCTGTAAACATATTTACTGTTGCGAATTGTAAAGTATCCAGGCCACTTGTCTATAGTCCAGCGGGAGTAGTTCGTACATCACTCCGGCCTTCTTTAAATTTATCAAAAAACTGAAGTTCCTGTAAATTATCACCTGAAATCTGGTCGCTACCGAAAAGGGTTCTTGAATTGTCATCATTCTGTTTATGAAAACACGCTTAAGAATCTTCCAAAAAATGTCATATCAAATACCATCAAAAGTCATGAAAACTCACTTAGCAACAAAAATGAAAACTGCACAAAATTTTCAAAATAACCTCACAAACAGCGGTCGGAAATAGTTCGGAGAAAAACGTTCCGTAAATCTCTCTAAAAATGTTACAAACGCCTCACAAGTCCGTAACGCGCACCCAAAACACATACCAAATATTTATCGGGGAAATGGTCTCTAATCGCAATCCGGAAAATTCTATATAAATCGGTTTGAAAAACGTTCCAAGAGAAAATTTTTCAAGAGACATCCCGTATAAACGCAGCAACAATAGCTGTCGAAAACATAGCAAAAATCGTTTGGAAAACGTCCCTAATCAGCTCAACAATGGTCTTAATTTTTACCCGAAAAACGCTACAAAACGAGACTTAAAAAATGACTGAAAGACTGCCGTAAAAAATGCTAACAAAAATGATTCAAAGTCGCCCAAGAAACATCCCGCACAGTATCAAAACTTACTTACTTACTTAAGGTGGCGCTACAAGTCGAGCTGGGCCTCAACCAACAAACGTCTCCAGCCAGCGCGATCCTTAGCTAGCTGTCTCCAGTCCCCTTCCACTTGCGTGCGCCACCTGAGTCGCGGTCTTCCTCTACTGCGCCTTCCCTCGGGTGTGGATTCGAAGACCTTCCGGGCCGGAGCATTCGTGTCCATTCGCTCTACATGACCCAGCCACCTCAATCGTTGGACCTTCACTCTTCTGACTAGGTCGATGTCGCTGTACAGCCCGTACTTCGTCGTTGAATCTCCTTCTCCATTCACCGTCAATGCAGACGGGACCAAAAATAACACGAAAAATTTTCCTCTCGAAACAACCTAGAGTTAGGTACCTCATCCGCTTTTGATAGAATCCATGCCTCTGCGCCATATAGCAGGACTGGGACGATTAGGGTCTTATAAAAGGTCACTTTAGTTATTCGAGAGAGGGCTTTGCTACTCAATTGCCTTCTTAGCCCAAAAAAACAGCGATTGGCAAGAGTTATTCTACGTTTAACCTCAGGGCTGGGGTCATTGTCTGAGTTCATAGCGGAGCCTAGGTAGACAAAGTCCTTAACCACCTCAAAGTTATATCTGTCTATTGTGACGTTCTGTCTGAGCAGTCGGTGTTGGGTGTTCTTTTTAGTTGACAGCATATACTTCGTCTTGCCCTCATTAACCGCCAAACCCATCTTCGGTGCCTCAGTCTCAATACTCACAAACGCGCCATTTACATCACGCTGCGTTCTGCCAATTATGTCAATGTCGTCAGCGTACGCAAGTAATTGGACGGACTTTTGAAAGATCGTGCCTCTTTGACTTTTGCGTTTGACTTTTGCACTATTCTTCCAAGAACAATGTTGAAGAAGTCACATGACAACGCATCGACTTGTCTAAATCCTTTTTTAACATCGAAGGTCTCATTCTCCATCGTCATCCTGCACAACCGGACGAGTTTGGCAGGGATGCCAAAACTAGACATTGCGCTGTAAAGCTCGTTCCTATAAATGCTGTCATAGGCGGCTTTAAAATCGATGAATAGGTTGTGGGTATCGATTTAAAGTTCCTGGGTTTTCTCCAAGATCTGCCGCAGTGTGAATATTTGGTCGATGGTTGACTTTCCTGGCCTGAATTCACACTGACATGGGCCAATCAGTAGCAAAATGCTCAAAAAAAAATGGCTCAAAACCTTCCCAATAAAACAACGCAAAATACAGAATAAAAGCGCTTAACATGCTCAAGCAGACTATGTTAGACCTTGACCGAATATTCCTCCAAAAAAATATTTTGTATAATATTTATAAAGGTCAAGTTCCCATTAAAACCCAATCTTGTTCACAAAATCATTTGTTGATTTATATAGGGAGAGTTCCAAACACTGTATAAAAAAACTGCAAGAAGCAACTTATTTATTTGCGCCTCCGTTTAGTCCGTTGAACCCCATCGCCCAGAAAGACAAATGATGAAAGATGAAAATATACATCATCTTCCGGAGGTAAAGTTCTGAATTCGTAATGGCTCATCATTTCCGGCCTCGCTTCGATTAAGATTTTAAACAGTTACCTGGAAGGTATAGTTCTTAGAGCGGTATCTAGATTTGCATTTGCGACTTTTTCCCACCAATAATGGAGCTATGAAACTGAGGTTACATTTCCTACAGTTTTAATGTTCATCTGCCTTAGAATCCATCAGATAGCTATGATTCTGTGATCAAATAAAACCGACGAGCAATGATAGTCATAAATTATTCCCTCCTCTATTTTCCCAGCGGTTATGAGCCATTTAAGGATTTTTTAAATACAAAAAAACACCACACACACAAAAGAGAAATTATATTCTTTGGCGCACACCGATAAGACGGGTGTAGAGTTGCTGTTCATGATGATGGGCATGCCCGCAATGTAATTACCCTTTAAGTACAGGTAGCCCATTGGAGCAATAGTAGGTAAAGCGCAATCTGATTGTACTTGAGATTTCCTTCGACAAAAAAGGGCTAATTCCAAGAAATGATCTCAAAGATCATTTAGAGAACATTCTACAACAGTTTTTGTTCTGAATTTTTATGGCTTATGACCTGCAAAGATGGACGGGGGATAATATTATGGGATATTCATTAATCTACTGGGTGGTAAGGTTGGTAATTTCGGTTTTTATCATAATTGTAATAAATCTTTTATGTGCTGTTTATTAAGGGGCAGATGTCCTGAAAAGATATAGTTCTTTATCTTCATTAGGAAACGTTAAACGTGCCGTGTAAGGTTGGGAGAAATTCTTAAAGTACGGCTTTCCATTTTGGGACATGGTAATTGTGTTTAGGCAGGCTACAAAAATGTTGGTTAACCAAAATGAATTTGATTGTCGTTAATTTTGTCGGCCCAACCGTGCATCGCTTATCGATTATTTAAACAGGAAAATAAGCCAGAAACCAGAAGACCTATCGTTGTGTTATTTAATCTTAATGCACTAAGGTAATTCACAAAAGACTTGTTAGTCCCTACTTGCAGTCTTCCTTGCAATACAAACCACTAACTTCCTTTAATTGTTTGAGTTTGTATCCTTACATTTTGGAAAGGAATGTGCCACAGTAGGAATTAAGCCCTATATCGAGAAGAACGAAGGATACACTTCCAGTCGGATGGAAGCTCCCTCGCAAAGAGAAAAGTTCTGACAACGATATACGGTCCGGCCGTTCAGACGGAAGAAGTAGAATCTGGCGGAAAAGATACAACCATGAAATATACGAGATGTTCATCAACGCTCCATCTTGTAGAGTACCTATTCAAATAGTACCAGAGGGTAGTGGAAACCGAGGTAGACCTCATCTTCGATGGAGTGATCAAATTTGAGACGGTGGACTGGATGGCGAGCGGACTGAAGAGGTATTGTTCTTGAGGCCCAGCAGCATCATGCTATGTAGCGCCATCAAAGAAAAGTAAATAAGTAGTATAGGTAGGTATATAAGATATATATCAGTAGGTCTGTTTCTTTACTTTTAAATCTTATGAATTTTTACGAATTCTTACGCATTTTACTCAATTATCGTTCCTCAACTCGAAAAATTCGTAAACAAGAGCGGCTTCTAGAGAGAGTAGTTTATTACTAGGTTTAACTCAACAAATTTCTTTGCGTAAAGGCTGGAGTGAAATTTTCACTCCTCACCAAAAAGTGCTGTGAAATTGAAAGTGAAATTTTCACGCAGAAATGTAAAAAAAATTAATGCGACGGACAATAAAAACCAAGTGAAATAGCGTGTAACGCCCCCTACAAATCACTTTTTGAACAACTATTTTTCACTTCAACAGCGTACTGCCTGGTGAAATTTTCATTTGAAAAGTTCATTTTGACATTTCGCAGGGAAAAATTTGTATGAAAAATTGAATTTCACTCGAACAGAGTACCAGCCTTAAGAATTTAAACAACTATCAGTCGTCTAAAAATTGACAGCTGATTTGAATTTGTTGTTCTATTTTAGACATTGGGGAAGTTCAAATATCTAGTTTAGTACCACATGAATCTACGTGTTTACTCTTCCTACTCGTTGAACCAGTTGGAAACTTGTGATGAAGCGTTGGAGATGTCGAATATCAGTGTTTTTTTTAAGATGGTTCAGATCGCTGTAGTAGAAAGTTCCCAAATGGAGTTTACGTCTTTGTGAGAGAGACGGACAAGTGCAGAGAAGATGGAGAACAGCCTTCTCTTCCTCCTCGTGCGTTAATTTTTGTCGATCATGAACAACTAAAGCAAGAATTTTTTTTACCAAAATCACAAAAGTTGAGAATAGGTGTACGACGATGATGAATGATGACTGACTTGATAAAATTATGGTTGTTAAACAATTTATTGAGTTGATCAATTAGATGTAAGTAGGTACATATAAAATTTTAAGCCGATTTGCGTTTTGCTTTCTTAAAGTTTGCACAATGTTGTTACGGTTCCCTTAGTTAAAATAAAAATCAGATTAGCTAGGTATATACCTACCTTCGATGCGGAACTATCGCGTGTTGTTCCGCTGGTCTCATGGAATCGGCGACAAACTTTCTTTTACGAAATTTCGATTATTACTGAAACGATTATTCTGTATGCAGCTTTGACCCCCTCCATTTTGGTCGCAGAAATTGCAATCTACCTTATATGTCTTATGTCTTGTGTCTTGTCTGATAACACTTTACGCAGAGTGGGAGCATATTTCTACCTCCAGCCCTTGTTTTGAATTATTGTACATTTTTTTGTTGTTTAATGTTTCGCCCGGTTTTGCTGACTGAGCGGAAACTCATTGGTGCCGCGTCGTTGCTTCTTCATGCCGCCACCATCGCAGTGTCCGCATTCGTCACGCATCGCATAGCCTAGCCATCGAGATAATTCTTGCTTTGGCTTTTCAATTGAATTCGCTGGTGTTCTCCCCGTTTTCAACATGTAAAGCCAGACTGTATACCGAAATGGATTTCTCCCCTATACACATAATACACACATAGAAAGAACCCACCGACGACCGTCAGAGGTGAACTACCTAGCATATTTTTTAATTTGGTCATTCTTTGATGGCTCCTCGTGCGCTTCCCCTAGTTTGTTGTGTTCCATAGTTGTGTTGTTTGCAACATAAACAATTCAACAGGTTGAATGACTACGATGGAGTGAAAAGTTATTATTGCCATTTCCAGACGACTGCAAAAAAGGTTCAGTTCAGATAGACGGTATATGTAGGGAGAGGGTTCAGAAGGGGGTGAGTGCAGTAGTCAGCTCCCTCTCATTTGGCCAAAGTGACTGAAATAGCGTGTCATTAAATCGTGTTGCTATTTCTTTGATGAAGAAGCATAATGGCGAGATTTTGAGAAGATGTTGTAAGCGCTTCGCTTCGCAGATTTCAAAGCTTGCTACCATAAGTTAGATTTGCTATTGCACACTTCAGTCTCTCGAAAGTGATGAAATCTTCATTTGGGATAGGGATTCACTTTATGAGCCATTGTTCTGAAAGAATTGCAACTGCAGCAGATGTTGGAAGAAGATCAGCAATCACGAGCGAACGTGTAAAGGGTGTGCAGCAAGTGCAGTTGAAGGTTCATGTAGAAACCATTAACCAAAATTAGCAAAGGTATATCTATGTGAGTAAAGAATGAGATGGACTTAAGCTTAACTCATTTACTTAGTGTTATGGATAAAAAAACTCAGAGAAGGTCTCTTCTCTTACAAAGAAGTCCACCTTTCTTTGTGCCTGATTCCTTTACTGACATTCCACTACCTTCTTTCAGTGGATTGTCTGCCGAAGCACGCTGTTTTTGACAACTTTTTCAAAATAAATACGGCGCGGGATCAAAAGCAGGCATGTATCCTGATTTTTCCACACTTTGACTTTGGTTTTATGTAAATTTGAGAGCCTGAATAGAACTTCCGGCTTGCGTCCTAGGATTTCGAGGGTATCAAAAATATTCGTCGTTGCACTACAATTTCAAACAAATAATCTAAAACTACTAACAAACTACACTCAATTCGTCGCAATTATACAAACAAATTATGATTTTGTCTTGGCATAGATGGAAATTAAAAATAATCACGAAGAAAATATAATTAACCACCGATATCCTCCTCCTCCTGGGCAGGGTAGGTATACCTCGGGCAACAAACGCAAAATATTCCCACAGGCTTGTAGTAGCGCCCTAACCGCTTAGCCATCATTTCCATGGCATGTGCACACACTGAAACCACTTCTCCAAAAAACATGACCCTATTCAACAGAATTCCTCTGCATCAACAGAACGAACAAAAAACCCTCGTTAATGGGTTCAAAAAGTCGCACACTGTACCGAAGCCCAAAAAATAAAAAAACAAAAAAAAAAAGTGTCACAACAGTAGCCAAGTACACTTTTGTTGTTGTTGCTGGTTGTTTGGTTGCTTCTGGTCACTATATGCTTTGGTTTAACTGCTGCCGAGTTAATTGTCGGCTCTGTGATCGTTGTAGCCTTCTTTGAGTTCACAAGAATCGCTATCGGGTTTATGACGAGACCCCGTTTGCAGCATGGTGTTGTTTGCTCAGAGTTTTATGACCGGGCTCTGGCACTGCCGCTTGAACAACATTATATGTGGTGGTGTCGAGAGACATCGTCGTTGTCGTTGTCGGTTCGGCTGGCGGCTTCTTTGGAAATTAACCCACAAGCATTACAATTAAAAAGTCAGAATTCGGTAACAGTTGGTACAAGTACTTAGAATCATCAGTCAGCGTTTTTTTTACAAATTTCCTTCCGCTTTGTAGCAGTTTTTATGCAACGTGTTGGCTTATTTGGTGGTCTTTAGGGCTTACAAAACGGAAGCTTAAAACGAAAATGATGACTAATGGGCTTTGAGCCCTCTTAATCGTTGGTGTTTCTCACACGATGTAATAAAAGAATGAGTCCGAAGGAATGAATATTTTGTACGGAATTATAACCAAGTCGCTCATCATTGTTGAAAATAGCAGGTAACTTGTAACGAAACATTGGTATAGTTGAGTTACGTAAAAGAAACGGCCCTTGACCAAAGATTGTCAAAAAGGCGGTGGCTTTTTGAGTAGTTTTCACTGTTGAACAACTTTTCGATGTTTGCTGTACCGCTCTGAGATGTTGACGTTAATATTTGATTGCCACAAATGGTAACCGAAATATAATATTCTAGGACTTACTGCGACTTTGGTGCAAGCTAAAACCTGAGTTGGGCTAAAATGTAGGTTTTAGGGGTCAAACTTTCTGCCGACGAGTCAAATTTGTTATTTGGGTTAAGCCCCTGAAAAAATATGAATTTTGACGTCTTTAAACTCTTTCCTATTGCCCGTCGTCTTGCGAAAGTTTGACAAACATTCCCGCGTATAACAGTCCTAGAAAAGCTTTACAATTTAGACCAGAGTTTCCCAAACTATTTTTTCTCGTAGACCACTTTCAAAATTAACCTGGTTTCGTTGGATCCCCTGCTGCTATATTTTTCCACATTCCCAAAACTCGTCCAAAAATGTGAAGATTGGATCTAACGACAGAAAACTGACTATCTTCTCCATATGCCAGCCTAACTGAACAATTTTTTGTTTGCTAACGAACTCATTTTTCATGCCAACGTAGACCTTCGTCGTTTATTCAGTGGACACCTGGGGAAACCTGTTGCGACAAAACTACTTAAGTTGTCAAGAAAAGTACGCATTTAACAGAATTTGATCTCCGGCCATATTGGAATCTAGCGCAGGAAGTTTAAGTTCCATTTTGGAGTTTAAAATACTTGTTTGGGTGTTTATTTGATCGTCAAAATTAAACCGATTGACTATACAAAAACAGAGGTCCACTCAGACAGGATTTTCATCTTTGGAGTTGATCCTTAAATTGAATATATTTCAACCTAAGGGGCCAGTTATAGCGATACGTAAAACTCAACCGAAAAAAAAAATAGTTTTGCTTGTTTTAACCACTTAAATTTAATTGTTGAACTCAATCTTGGTCTTAAAATGTTGCTTATGAATTTTAAAGTTAGTTTATTAAAAAAAAAAAATACCTAAGCAAATTATCTTAAATTTTCGAAAAAAGAACATTTATTAATTTTTCTGTACGTAAAATTTTTTCGAATAGAAAAATTATTAATGAATTTTTTTTCTTGAAAAATTGAAGATAACTTACTTCCTTTTTTTTTATAAACAAACTTTACAATTCCTAAGCAACATTTTAAGACCAAGATTGAATTCAACCATTAAGTTTAAGTGGTTAAAAAAATCAAAAGTCAATTTGTACGGTTGCATTTTTCGTGTCGCTATAACTGCACCCTAGGGATACTTTTCGTGCGCGTCGTGATTTTGACCAAACTCTATAACACTATCCGGTCAACAACGACGATTGCCTGACAATTTAAGACTTGGTAGTTTCGGGGTCCAAAGCATACAATAAGCGTAGATATATAAAATTTTATGTACCAATTTCAAGTTATGGGACGAAGCCTAACACTCCTGCGTTACAAACTAAGTAGATCAAGAAACTAAAAAAAGGTTTTCAACAAAATACCTGTGACCTTCCTCCGGTATACTTTAACAACAGCTAACAGGTAAAACTCCCCAATGTGACTTGCATCGTACCTACTCCCATTGCGTCACGTCTTTAAAAATCTGCATGAGTGCACTGCCCACCAACCAGCATACTTTCAGAATCTGCACATGGCGACCTTAAAATAGATTGCCCAGATTATGCAACGCGTCTCCGGAGAGCATCTTTATTTAACACTCAAGTCGTTTTGAATTAATTTCTCGCGCCTAACTCCATCAGACTTTCATTTAGATTCCCCACCGCGTAGACAGGAAGCACAGTTTTAATCGACGATGCTCATGCTCGTCGAGCTTCTGTTCCAGTGTAACCGCCCCATTAAATTAAAATGTCACTTTAATTGGCCCGTTCGGCGGAGGACTGGAGCGTTTGGCCGATGGCGGCGCAGCCATCATACTATGGTGAGTGAGTGCAAATTTCGCCATCATCGTCATCCGGATATTGAGAGTCATTAGATGGCCTGCCCCTATAGATCGACTATCAACGAAATTATGATGTCCGATCGGAATCTCTCAGCTGTGGGAATGGCGTTGATGATAATCAATTCGGTGTGAAGTGCCTACACTATGGCTGCGACGATTATGATGATGTAGCTTCAGTATGACGCTGATGGGCTCCGCCAATGGCCATCGATAAATGTCAGCCACCGCTGCGACTACGTGTGATGAACACGCCGCTACTGTGATCAGATGTGAGTGCGTTGCGTGACAGAAAGGTATAGGTTACATGCGATCAATGGGTAATTAAGCACTGCAAATGTCATGTATTCTGGGAGATTTAATTTATGCTTGACGATCGGCGAGCGGTGGCTATTTGCGAACCCATTCACCCTTTGTTTGATGGAGTTATATAGAGGAGTGGAGAATGGAGATCGGTGGTCGATAACTTGTGGAACCGGAATCGCAATAACCTCGCATATAGGTGCGAGTATATACTTAATGAAATCGAAGTTCGAATGGTTGCGAATTCACTGAGCTAGATAATTAACGTATGTTTAAGTACAGCCATTAAAAAGGGACTGGTGACTCACGAATTCACGATTTAATTAACTGCCTATGTGTGTAAGCTATTTACAGTAAAACTGACAGGTTGCACCTGACAGCCTTACACGAATGTAGCGCGGAGCTTTGCTTATCGCTTAGATAAGAATTCAGTGGCGATCACTTCCTGATCTTTCGAATTGAGATAAAGTTGAATGTTGATCTGGCAACGATAGTAGCGTATTTGAATGCCAGTATAGGAGAGTGGATGTTGATATAGGAGCAAGTCAGTAGAAGTGGGTTACGTTGGTTTTCTGATGGAGACAACCTTGGGAGTTTTTACAAAAATGTACTGCGAGGTTTTGTAAATTTGTTTATAACATGCAGACTTAAACTTAAGGACCTTGAGCGTTAGACCTATGAGTGAATCCACGAAGTCAAGTCAAAGAAAGTTAAAGATATCTTACTTAAAAATTTAGGTGGCGCTATACAGTCCTGAGTGGACCTGGGGCTCAACCAAAGATATCAGCTTCGTAAAATGATTTACAGAAACCCAGGAAAAGAAGAAGGTCGAAACTTTATGCCATGAACGGTCTTGTGATCTATTTAAAGGTTAAAACCTCGGTGAAATTGTGACTTCATCTGCTTATCTTTGAAGGTGTAGATTGGAGTTAGGTTTTTATTTATAGGCGAGTCTTGTAATGATACGAAAAAGGTTAGTTGACCTGTTTCACTGTTTAAAAAAAGGAAATAGTTGGTGCAGCAGGTCCGTAAATTATCTCAAGCCCCCGCTAAAGGGGGACCCCAAAAATCTGAATCAAAAAAGTTTTTTTTGAGGACATTTTTGTTTTTGGATTTTTGTCAGAGGTCCGGGAGAGATAAGATGAATTTTGTGCGTTTTTTAATTAATCGAACCTGATGCCTCTCCCTCAGTAATCCAGCTCTCTGGAATCTGCAGTCATGTTATAATCTGCTATTCGCTTCTGGCAAATACTTCGCCAATTAACCTTCACCGACAATTAATTTCTAATAAACCATCTTCACATAGAACCACAGGTCACTCACGAAGCTACCTCTAATTAACAGACACCATAAGCTACCGCGTACAACGTGCGAGCGCCACATTAGTGTCAATGCACCTCATATAATAATCCTCCAATGACAAAATGGAAGCTCTGCTCTTTTATCTCCATCCAAGACTATAATAATTGTCGATTGGTCACAGGTCGAGGACATTGCACGACAAAACAACGGCAATTTGCCCGGTTGCGCGCTATAAAGAGCGGCTATATGATAAAAACCGACGACATGAAACCAACAACCTGACGATTTTTTTCCTCTATTCGCACCCGACGGATTGCAAGTGTTTTGTGTTGGCCAACGATTCCCAGAGCCACTATCCTTTTTCATCTCTGTGCCCGGGAGGCATTAGGCGGGATTTTTAAACACCTTCCACTGAAGATACGACCCAACCTCAGACTTTTTTTTTGTTGCAATGTTTACACATCCTTGGGTACGTTACGACTTACGTATGACACACTGGCAGCGACTGGTGGATGATTTATGTCCAACATTTAACATTCTGTAAGGGAAGAGGAATATTTTGATGGGAGCTGCTGCATCTAGAATCGTTTCCATCAACAGCGTCGCGTCGGTGCTGCCTCTTGAATTCGCATTACTCCTGGTGAAACGGGCGGCGCAAATAGCCTGCGGCTAAAAGGAAGACTCCTCGCACATATAGACGTGTCGTCGGTCGCCATCCGTGTGATGAAGAGCGATGTGCTATGAATTATTTTGTTGGCACTGGATACTACTTCTCGACACACCATCACTGCGGGATGTTGGAAAGTTCAAATGGCACTTGTGTTGTGATGCACAGGCACACACCGGGACTCCTTTCATTCACTTATATTGTGTGTGTTTGTGCTCACCGTCAATGGAGGTGTGTAGCTGGATTGTTGACTTGACTGTGCGGGTTTTATGCCTTCAAGTTCAGTAGGTGGGAGAGCTAATCAGAATTGTTTAGAGATTTTTTTTGTGCCGACTTGACAGAGAGCGTGTTGCAATTGTCGTTCCGTTGTTGGGTCCTTTTTTGGTTTTCCCATAAATTCATAGGGAAAAGTAAAAGCGCCGACAGATCTGCTTATTCATTTTTAGAAATGGAAGATTTCCACCTAAAAAATTTAGAAATCCCTTTACAAAGAACCAAAGCGATCTCTCTCTAAGAAAGAACTACGCAATGAAATCTAAAATAACGACTGTGAGTCTTTTTCCAGCTATTAAGCAATTTTGGGAACAAAAAAAAAATTACCCAACTATCATTACTAAGCGAGCAAGAGGTCGCTCCAGCACAATGATTTGACTAATTTCTAGCTGCGGAGCGATGGCATCACAATT
Source organism: Cheilosia pagana (assembly GCA_936431705.1). Lineage (NCBI taxonomy): Eukaryota > Metazoa > Arthropoda > Insecta > Diptera > Syrphidae > Cheilosia > Cheilosia pagana. The sequence continues at coordinate 48,327,855 of OW386170.1, read as the reverse complement.
GACGTTGGGGTTTTGTTTCCATTTTTTTTGTCTCCTTAAAATAACGTTTTTTTTTTTGTTGGTTCTTTGAATTTTGGATAATTACCCACCTAATGTCACAAAACGAAAAAAAGAAACAAAATTCAAATAATTATATTATTGCTATCACAATGATGATGATGATGATGATGATGATGGTGGTGGCATTCTGCGTAGAAACAAACTGTGCGTACTAGCTATGACGACTTTTTAATGTCCCACACCAACAATAATTTTATAGTTAACATCGCGGTCTCACATCGATGACTACCATCATCAGATAACGCGCGCACTCTCATATTCTGGCCCAGCTCGGAGCGATGGAATTAAAACGGAAAGATCGTTTGATTTGAGTATCTCGAATTTGACTTCTTGAAACTAATGGTAAGCCACAAAATACTACGACTGCCAGCGTAAGGAGGGGACCGCGATTGCACTTTTACAGGTGTATCGCTGCGGTGATATACATCTGGGGTTAGATTTGGGAGGGTTTGCCTCGAGTAATAACAATCATATTGATGTTACTCAGATGGTCTGTTTAACGTAATGGAAATTTATGAGGGATGGAGGTGGAGCTGTGCTACACTTAGTGCCGTCGTCCATATACGGTTGAGAAAATCATAAGCTTCATGGTTACTCAAGAGTGTCAATCATTACCACGGGTTGGCTATGGATGGGAAGACTTTCGATGGTTGGCTGGACTTTATTTTTGTGATGTGTGCAGGTAAGACATGGTCCTTTCGTATGGACCTAATTCTGTTCGATATATTTCAAGTTTAAAAGCATCCTATTGAGAAACAGTTTTTAAAATTTGAGAGCTTGGTCGCCTTCAAAATTTATTTTAATTCAACACTGTCTCTCTTGTTGTCCTTTAAACATTTCCAGAATCTTAATCCGACCTTAGGCACCTAACAAAACAAAAATATTCCAAACGCTGGCACTAATAGTTGTTAACGTTTTAAAATTAACTAGTACCGCCCGTGGTCGAAATTCGACCAATTATGTCTGTAGATAAAGTAACGAAAGCCAACTTGTTTTTTACATAATTTATTTATTAGATATTTATTTTAATCGCTAAATCTCAATTCATATACCTTTCCGCTATGAAAAAATAAAGGAAAAGGCAAAACATGAATGTTCGTTTCCAAAGTAACCAGATAACTCTGCAGTGCAATTTAGGGGTAATTAAATTGCATACCTTTATGGGTTAATGAGACTCTCCAACAGGTTCTAATCTAAAATGGTTAATCATTACTTTGGAAACATGACGGCGACAAATTGAATGGCAACAAAATGCTTTCGATTAACGGATAAGCATTTTTTATGGGAAATTCTTAACTTCATTTTACCAGTCTTAATGGCGACATATACCTACGATTATTTGTTTCTGCACATCTATGGCACAGTACCTTTCGAATGAAATAAGTTTCATTCTCCTCATTTCATGATAAATACTTTAAAAGTGTACGGAAACTTTTGATGTTTACGTATTAATATAATGATATTTATTTAGTACAAGGCGCATGGTGTGGGCGGGAGGCGTGGCTACTTAAGTAAGTTTCTGTTCTACTCTGTCCGAGTTTGTTTAGGGCTGACGACAGACACTGTAGATATTGGTTCAATATCACATTTTTCTTGCAAGTTACCAGCCTTAGAAATGCAGAGAATTAGAGAGGCGACGAATTGGCCAGAGTTCGAAATTGTATCATACAACAGAGCCTTAAGAAAGAACATTTTTTGTACAGAACACGTGCAAAGTTTGCTAGGCTCAATGCTGTCAAATAACGCCCGGTGGAAAATTGCCATCAAGCAAGCAACCAAGCCTGGTATCCAATCGGCCATATATTTCCATATATCTACTGAAACTAAAATTGAAGAGCATGCACTTCATTAAGGGCTGGTTTGGAGCCCCATCCTTATTTCCTTTACTTTAAATACAGATCTTATAAGAAGTGTTTTCAAAAGGCAACTTTAGCTCTTATTGCGTCTTCTGGGCAGAGTTTAATAGCCAAAACGTAAAGGGATTTATAAAAGAGGGTTTCCCTGAATGGAAATAGTTCGGTCCTGAATGGAGTTCGGTTGCAAATGACATCAAAGTGACCACATACATGATAAAAGGAGTGATTGGGACAAGACGTCTTTCTTAGCATCATATGCGTAAAAGAATTGTACACACAAGGTAAGTTTAAACAAAGAATAACTCTTGTCAAACGATGTTCCCTTGGGCAGATTTGTGTTAAGGTCCAATCCCGAGCAACCATAAGAGAAGAGAAAAGAACCAACACTAAACTTTTAACCGCCACTTTTGGCAGCTGAACTAAGGTAAGGTTTCTTAGTTAAAGCTCTGGTTTCTGCTGCCTAAGAAGTAGAAGAAGATGGAGAATGTTTCTGATGGCTGCTTTGCAAAAAGCTTCAAAGAAAAAATTTGGGGAAGTTTTAAGACACACCATACAGAGTATTTTTCCAATCTTATTGATCTTCAGAATACCCAAAGTTAATTCCTAAGTCCTAAGCTAGGTTAGGTTAGGTAGATGGGTAGCTAGAGCAGGGCGTACCCTGCAATACCACACTTAGGTCCTCTTGGACCCATTGTGATGCCCGTTTTTTGGGGGTTAACCGCTGGTGTTGTATCGGTTGTCTTCTTCCCATTCCTCATTGTGGTTAACAGACGCTGTCCAGCCATCCCGATGTCCTCAAAAACCTGTAAAGATCAGACAGTGAGACATCAGAAAGTTCTTGTAAGTCTTGGAAGTAGTATCTCCCAAGTGTTCTGTTCCTCAAGTGACCGAGACTCGGACAGTGACAAAGGAAGTGAGGTGTGTCCTCGTGGACTTACTCGTCTCCGCAGCCTCTGCATATGTCGTCATCTTTGAGATTAAGTTTCATTGTGTGGTTTCTTAGGAAGTTATGACCAGTAAGAGCCCCTACTAGCCTAGATAGTGAAGACCTGCTAAACTGTAAGAGTTTATTGGTCCGGCCACTGTTATATTCTGGCCAAAGCTTCCGCGATATTTCACAGGTAGGTAGTTCATTCCACCTGTTGTTGGTTTTCATACGAATCTTGTTTTCCACCCGCTCTCTAAGGTTGCAAAGCGGTGGCTTGATCGACTGAAGTGCTCTGTCATGGTCCATTGCGGACCCAATTCTCGCCAGTTCATCCGCCCTCTCAGTCCTAAGCTAGGAATATTTTTTCCAAACTAGTATCAACTATCAGTTAGATTAAAAAAAAATGAATACCTACTGCCGTCAATTAAAAATGACGACTTTCGACACATTGACATAACCTTAAAACAGTGCATAAAGTAAAGTAAAACCACCAAGTAACTGCCGCTGGTGCACGCTTCAATTGCGCCCCTTCCTATCAAAACTACTCCATGTATCTTCATTTAGTAGGGATACAGGTACCGCACCGGCTACTATCTCATTAAGAAGTCCAATTTCCAGTAACATCGCAGAAAGGGGAACCAAGCAATATTAGCGCGCGCAGTCTTAGAAAATAAGTCAAACGAAGAATAGAAGTAAGAGGCCACAATGTTTTTTTTTTACGTATTAAAAATTCTATCATAACTACATATACACTCGTGGAACATCATCAAAGCAGCGCTATATACGCTTTTGTCCGATTCCACTTGTCTTGATTGGAGATTATGAATTTCTTCTGCGCTCTGCTATCTTCCTGTGTTCTGGTGCTGCCTGATTTTCTGCTCCGATGAATAGCTTCCATCCGATTCAACGGTGCGCAGAGAAGTCAAAGAACTTATTTCCTCTGGCGACGACGACGAAGACGGTGCTTTACTTTATCTATCCAGCTATAGCTATATGGCAACTCCAGCTTTAGTGCTTAGAGCACATCATTACGAATAATATTTTGTTGGCTCCCGTGAATCATCGCCATCATATAGTGAACAGCGCGGCACCGGCGACAGTAATCTCTTCATAGTGCCTGATCATTGTAATAATCGCATTTGAGCTCCCCCTTTAACAGAACGGAACACAATCTTTCGACCGAACTGAGCAGAAAGTGATTATAATCTTCGTCGATTGGTTGCCATGTGCTCTATGCGCAGATGATTTCAATTATTACACCTGTTGCTACATGGTAATTTTGATTCTAGGAAATCCATCCGACTGATCGTGATCCATCAGAAACGATCAACGCACATAGGTATAGGTTTGTTGCACTTGCACATTAGCTGCTTGTCAGCTGGATGCGTTAAACCTAGGATAACGCACTCGATCTGGTGAATGAATCGAATTGAAAAACCGATCGGTTCTCTAAATGCAGGTGTCTGCTGACGCGCAGCCACTGAGCCACTTGTAATGGTGCCCACCGACATCGCCGCATCTCTTTCCCTGGCATTGACGGAAGGTGAGAAAACTTGTGTTTACGTGCGCTTACCTGATCGATCAGCCAGCAAATTGGAGGAATTTCGAATCCCGTCTGTATGCCTTGCCAGTGTTACACTGTAGAGTAATTGTCTGCGCCGAACTGGATTGTGGAATTTCGTACGTGAACAAATAGATAAATCGCACACAGCGCATGAGCAAGTGGAGGTATTCATTCTGACCAATTCCAGGTGCACTGCGCTGTGGACTTATTGAAAACCAATAAATTGGAAACGGATAGGTATGCGTTTATGGCCAATCTAAGGTGGCTTTGGCGTAAGATATCTGAACTATAAGCAACATCCCACTCAAAGGTGATAAAGATTATGAGCCAGTAAACTGAGACTATTACGAGCAGTTGGTTCAAGTTATCGACCTTTTTAATTGCTGTCAGCAGTTTAAAACCGACAGCTATTAAGACAAACTATCAGCGGTGTTGAGTCACAACTGAGGTATATACATTGACTTGGTCTTGGACAGAAATAATCCCATGTTGTCCCAACATTAGCAAGAAAAACAAAAACTAAATAAAAAGCAGCAAAATTAAAGCCATTCATAATAATTAATATATGAAACACCTTGAGGTGATCATTTAAGACCATTTATCGTTTCCATATTGATAGTGTGCCGTTCTCTTTGACCTCCTTGAGTGGACCAAATAGGTATATACCTATTTTATATCATGCTCGAAGATGTTTTTCTTGTGATATTTATTTTTAGAAGACTACACCTTAAAGCAATTTTATTTGCAAGCTTATCGGGGTTTTTTGAGACGTGGCTTTTTTATTTACAAATCAACTATCATTAGAAAAAGCCAAGTTCCGATACTAAGCAATGGCAAGCATAGAGGAGACATATCCCCTTTTCAAAGTGGTTTTTGTCCGTTTGATAATTTTTCCCCAGAGATTCTCTCATTTTTCCCAATGTACTTTGTTTAAATATATAAAGGGTTTTCCAATAAGAGGTGTTATTTTGAAATTGAAAAAAAATGCCATTTTTTGAGATAAATGATCGGATATTTATTTCATAATAAAGGGGAAGCTATCCCGTCATAATGAAAAACAACATCAGCCAAATGGCCACCACGAGCACGCCTACAGAACTATATCCTTTTCATGAAATTTTCCATAACAAAATCGCAAAGTGGCTGCCCTATGTCCTCGATAGACTCACGAATTTCCATCTTTGAGGTCTTGAATCGACGCTGGGCTGTTAGCGTAGACCTTATTTTCCACGTGGCCCCAAAGGAAGAAGTCGCAAGGTGTTAAATCCCTGGATCTCGGTGGCCAATTGTGATCACCTCTTTGAGAGATTACGCGGTACGGAAACTTTTTCCGCAAAAGATCAATGGTTTCGTTGCTTGTGTGGCACGTAGGCTTGAGTTCTTGTGTTAACTGAACTTAATAAGCCTTAAGACCCAAGTCTTTATGCAAAATACGGTGTAATGACGTATGTGGAATGCCCAATTCCACATAATAACAGCTTCAAAAGTGACAGCTACCGAAATAGCGGGCTATTGAAAATAACACCTCTTATTGGAAAACCCTTTATATTTTTTAAAATTTTTATTTTGATTAGTCTAAGATTTATTTTAAAATGAATTAATTTGTATAAAGATTCTACCCGTATTAAAAAAGATCTTTTTCATAAGTTAAGAAGCTAGCAGATTTCAATTAGCTTTCAAAATACGGGGACAAACTTCTTCAAACTATTCCGATTTAAATTTAACAATTTGTGGGCGATAAGTATAGGCAGCTAGATTCTACTTAAACTTAAACTACTTTAACTTAAACTTAAAAATGCCTTATGTCACTTAGTAAGATTTTTTCCATATATTTTTCTTGCTTCATATTTTACAGAAAATAATACATTGTAGTTTAAAAAATTTGCCGCAAGGGAAAATTGAAAGTAGAACGTCAGATAGGTAATTTTGAGAATTTTCGTCCACCAGAGGTGTTAATTTTGGTTTTTAAGTCCTATAATTATTTTCATAACAATTACTTAAGCCACTTTTAATAAAACATTTAATTTAACAAAAAACTACGTTTGAGAATTTTAATAATAAAAATAAATAGATTCCATAGAATTTTTAAAAGTTTATAACTCTTAAGGTGTACCACCGAGTTTTCACATTTATGTTAAAAAAAAACAATTGCCTGTTAATTTTTTCGGTTAAACAAATTTTTAAAGTGCATTTACGACCCCATGGTATTATAAAAACGGATGGAGGTATACATTTCAGGCAGCTATAAGTCAGAATAGCTTGGGCTCAAAGGAAACAAGGAGCGAATTGGATGGGTAGGGCGGAAGCGGAACGGATCGTAACACCAAAGGACGTCAGGGGTGCAATAACAATATTTGGACATTTTAAAGCCGCATGGCTGCGGTCTAATTTAACTTTTTAAATACTTAACATTGCAAAATTACCACAGAGCATTACAGTTTACAGGTATGATTTAGTCGCATTTTATCTGCGCCTAGTGCATCATAAAAGATTAAAGTTAAAATATTTTACTGAACAATAAAAAATTAAATTTTTTGGTGTTAAAAATTGTTACTTCCCAATTTTACTTTAATTGTTTATGTTATTTTTATGGAAGTTTATGTTTCCATTTTTTCGATCTATTACGAAATATTTGTAACGAATAACGATGCTCAATTAAAATCAACGTAACCAATTTGGGCTTGTGGCAGTCAATTCACCCATTAGTCAATGAAAAACCCCATAGGTGGAGCATTCTGCTTAGAAACTCTACAGGACAGCTACAGAGCTAACCTAAAATCTTCCTAAAGAAACCAACATGGAAAAACAAAGCAAACCTCATGACTGGAATGTGGAGTCTCACTAACTAGTACCCCGGGTTTAAAAATAATTAATGCGGGTCACTGTGCACCGTTTAAACTTTCGATAAAAGTCTGCAGCTTCCAAACGAACAGTATCATGCCAAGGAACAATTAACCCTTAACTTTTTCCGCATTACGCCTTTTGTAAGCCACATAATTCAAAATTAACACCGCAACCAAACTTCCTGCCTATATAGCTACTCCGGAGATGACGAGCACTATCACCACCTATCGCGCACACGAAATACGAAAGCAATCCAATTACGCCGGCCATACCGGTTCTGCGGAAGGTGCTATCCGTTGATAGTGTTGTAAATAAAATGCGTTCCAAGCCATATTCAGACATTTTCAATCAATCACCGACCAACAACGTGAGACTCCAATTAATAGCGGATGCCGGTCCACGCGTTTCCATCTCCTATAGGCTGCCCTGCCGCATGAACTCTCTGCCCGGGGAGGAGTTGCGACTTGCAAAAACATAAAATCCAGTTCCACCGCAGTTCAACAGTGTGGAACACGGTGCGGTGTTCCCATCCATCGATATAGTCAACGTCCGGTTGCCGGATGGGCGAGCAAAATTGAAAATTTTCTTCGTTCAAGTGGTGGTATTGAAGAGCAATTTTGCTAAAATTAAACATCGATTGGCCAACTTCTGGAGTTCCTTCGAATCGGATTGCGCTGATTTGATATCTGTCCAGAAGCGAAACCGAAACGGAGCTCTTGCAACACTCGCACTGCGCGGTGTCAGGTGAACCCTGGCCAGTTAGGTGGTTTCGAGGTTCTAATGGGTCCCAGGAAATCGTTGTCGTCGACCGTTGAGCAATGATCGATTTGCACTCGCTAAGGGTATTTGCTTTTGGGCATCACATTTCCACCACCACCAATAGCCAGCAGTGCAGCGTTTGGAAACACAGTTAAAATGGTAAATGGTGCGCTGCTCTAATTTGTAGTCAGCATGTGGCGCTGGCTTGATTACACCATTCAAATGCGGGCCTGATAGATTATCAATTAGCCGGGGTCTTGCTGCTTTGAGTTGTGGCGGGGTATAGCTGAGTCACTCGCTGCTGGACTACATTTATACAATTCGCTGGAAAAGCGATAACGAAAGCGCATGGAAAATGTGTCGTTTTCGTCTCTTTGTCTTGGCTTTGTGTGTAGAAAAGTGAAGGAAAGCCTGGCTGAAAAGAACGTGGCCTAATGTCAGTCCGCGTCAGACTCACACGACTTGGAAAGTCGTGACGTTGGCTTTTTATTTGGCAGTATGGTGGCCACCATCAGCAAACCGAAATCGTCGGAATTCATGGATCACGGAGTTGATTAGATTTATATTTGGGCATGTAGTCCATCAAATAGATGGTCGCGGGCATGGACATTGGACAGCCAGCCAGACAGACAGACAAACAACAGACATCGCTTATATGGAGCATTCATGTTGTCCACTTGCTGGACTTGGACGTTGGACTATCGGCGCACTCAACCAAATTGTATTCAACTATGGGAGACTGCGCTGTCATTTGTAAGAAGGCTTTTTGTTTTTAAATGGCACGAGAAATGGGAAAATTGGTTACAAAGTATCCGATGCTTATAGTGATTGGCGAGTTTAAACGATACTTGTATGGCGTTGGTTGGTAGGTCTTCCTTTCAGTGACAAGTATGGCTTAATTGAACCAGCTAACAAGGAAAGAGAATAGTTTGATGTGCTAATGTTGGTCTGCTGACATATTACTAATTCGGGCAGTTGTTGAGGTGAAGGTGATTCTGACCAGTGCGAGGTTCACCAGAAGTCGGTTTTTCATTTTTAAAGCTACAAGCTTATATAAAAAAAAGTGTTGTCGTCTTCGAATCTGCGATGAAGAAACTGGTTACGGCTTAAAGGTACAACCGACTTTGAGTATACATAGGATCGGTCTAGAAAAGTTGCATTTATGCCAAACTCATGAACTCCTTGAATCTGAATATATTAATAAAACATCATAGGATTGTTGATTTTTTTAGGAAAAGGAGAATTTTTCAGACTTTATTTTGTTTTGCTGGTTTTAGAAAAAAAATGTTTAAGATCGTAAAGATCGTAAGATCGTGCACTGCACAAACTTTATATAGAAATTTAATAACAAAATATTCTCATTTATTTGCGGCAACAAAAGCGCCGGAAACGCCTGAAAAGACTCGCCACAAAATTCTTTAAAAACTCACCAAAGGATCGTAAAATGCTCCAAAGAACGCTTATCAAAAAAGGGGTCGACAACTCGCCAAAAATCACGACAAAAAAAGCGTCCAAACCCACGAGAAAAAAAAACACTTACAAGAAAACGCGTCAAAAACTTAACGTCACGCGAAAAGCTCGCCCGAAACGAGTTAAAAACCTCGAAAATTGCGCAAAAAAGGCATTAAAAATCGACCTATCAAAAAACGCGTGAAAAAATGTGCCTGGTTTAAAAAAACTTGCCAGAAAGCATGAAGACCGCTTCGAATGTCAAAACGCGCCAAAAACACCTCAAAGAAGTGTTAAAAAAAATGCCCTGTAAAAACATATCGAAAACACTTCGAGAAAACGCATCGAAAATGAAAAAGCATCGTCAAATGCGTCAACAAAATTGTCGAAAAACAGGTATTTGAATAGCTTTTCACAAAAACACATCCCTGCAACTCAATACTCGCTCATAACAATTAATGACATATGATTTTTCCAGCCTCATATCCGCTCGTATTCATTTGTCAATTGAAAAACCGAATTCGTCTCCTTTATATCCCTCTTCCGGTAGCCGGCAGCCGAGATAGAGGTAAACATTCCTGGGAATATCGAACAATGAACTTCCCACAGGATAAAAAAACTGTCCTTGCCACTGTAGCGTTACAAATTTCCTTGTGTGACACGTATAATTAACAAGTTCACCACATGTGAACGACTCCTACGGAATTTTCATTCCTCATTTCAATTATGACATCTTTTGCTAACCCAAGGGAACTTTTGATCGGCTAACCTACCCCAAATGATTCATTTAAAAAAAAAAGAAGATAACATCGTACGACTGGAATGCGTTCCATTAAATATGCACCCTCTTCGAGGAAGCGCTAGATGTAATTATTTTGTTCTATTTTTTTTTGGCCCCCTCCCAAGAAATAAGTACGCGTGAGGATTAACTGCGGGACACATGGCCTCACCTGCATAAACGACACACGAATCCACTTGTTGGTGGCAATTATTTCATGTATGATGGTGATGGACTATAATTTGACTATTTTGCGTCAAAAATCACCTGCATAGGTGAGAACTCCGACCATAAACAGGGACAGGGGCCCTTTTGACAATTATGTTTGCGTCTTTGTTGTTTTTCAATTTCCTACGACTGCTACTGTGAGTAGTTGCCGTGTGAATTCTGGGTACAGAAAACAAACCATTCATGTTGAATTTGTTGGATTTTGGGGTATTATTTTGTGTTTCGTTTTGTGACTAAAATTTTTAATCGTTTGCACTGTTGCTAACAGCGTAGCTGGTTTATAAATTCAATCCAAAGTCCCCCCTACGTGTATCTATATTATATCGTAATGAGCGCGAGTTAAGTATCCATAGCAAAACATATTGAGAAAAAAGATAACATTATTTGTATTCAATGATATCTTTAGTCTCTAGTACAGTCTTGCACACAACGCTACAATGATAACATATGTAAAAGAGATAATATCGTTTGTATACAATGTTGGAATATTATCTCTTCTTCATTATCAAGCAAGACGATTGTACGCTTGGGTCTCCTTGTAGATAGATAAGAAAAGTATATAAATACGACTGTATGATGAATTTATCAACAGTCTTATTGTAACTACATAGTAGCCTTAAGCTCCTTTTAGAATTAGTAAAAAGTATTTCAATAATAAAGGACATAGTTCCAAATAAATATTGTTTAATTTTAAAAGTAAGAAACAAGTGTTTTAATTGGCGATCCTGCCAGGAGGTTAAATATACTTTTTAACTTCAATCGAGCGGACCTCGGGAACAAGTAGTGAAATCTAGTATAAACAGAACACTCGCGTTACCGGTTACAAGAATTACCTAGCATAGCAGGTACAAATATAGCTTCTTCGTACGAAGCAGCAAAGCAATTCAGTGAAAGTGTATATGTGGAGGAAAAAAACACACAAATTCGACGACAACAGACACGAGTTCAAAATGGAACAACTCGCAGTATTAATGGCAAGATTAGAAGCTTTAGAAACCAGGAGCAACACAGTAACACAAACCCTAGAGCACACACGCACAGAGAATGCAAGGTTAGCAGCAATAATAACTAACCAAAATCAAATAAACACTAATTTAGAAACAAAACTAAATGAAGTAAAATCTGGATTAGGCATAGTACCAAACATACCTGTGCTAGAGGAAATAAGAACCACATATACAGATGGTAGTGAAATACAGTTAGACGCATTTAAAAGCCTACCTATTTTCAACGGCGATCAATCAAATTATCGGTCGTGGCGCGAAGAAGCATCCAGATTAATGGACAGCATTAAAAACTTCAAAACACACAGTAAGTACGCAGCAGCATTGACTATAGTGAAAAGTAAAATACAGGGTGCAGCCGCGAATGTGTTAACTAATTATAACACAATTTTTAATTTTGAGGCGATACGTAACAGATTAGATTATACGTACTCTAATCAAGAACCTCTATACGTGCTACAAGACATGATGAAAGCCATCACGCAAAAAAGAAGCACACTGTCTGAATACCACGACGAGATAAATAAAAATCTCAATTTAATAATATCAAAAATCACTATGTCAGGTGATCCGCCGAATATAATCGACAGACTAATTAAAAATGCTAACGACGACGCAGTTCGTATATTCATTGATGGTATGAGTGACAACTTTACAAGAGGATCATTATATTCAGCTACAATAAATGATCTAGAACACGCATTCGCAATTGCTCGCAGAATAGAACATGATAATGTGCACAGGCATTTACATCTCACTCAAGATAAGCACCACAAAAATATGCCACATGAACGCAGAAACGAAAGAAGACCAAATTATTCGAGCCAAACAACGAATTATCAACCCCAGAAGCAATACGATAATATGCAGCAACACAATCAAGGACCACAGCCGATGGAGATAAACTCGAGACAAATTGTACATGCACAGCGACAAAATTGGAATCAATACAAACCCGATGTATATAATCCACCAGCGAAACGTGAACACAGCGGGAGTTTCAACACACACAACAGACCGCAACGATCTTATCAGCAGAACTTCAAGCAGCAGAGAGTAAATAACTCCCGACAACAACGCAGAGACGATGTCAGCAGTACATATGCAGAAGCAGATGAAACGGAATGTATGGTAAATAATAACATAAGAATAGATCATTTAAACTAGTAGACGGGTTGCCCTGCTTAAATTTAACTAGTACTATTTCTAAGGAAATTTATAAAATTCTTATTGATACTGGTGCAACCCATAATTACATTAATAGAAAATGCGATTCTAGCGAAAAAATTAAAATTAAACCTATAAAAATAAAAACAATGCATGGTTATTCTATGGTAGATACAAAGAAAGTAGTTAGGATATTAAAGAAAAATATAACATTTTTTGAATTAGAGGATATTCAGTCTTTTGATATGATATTAGGATATGAAGGACTTAAAGTTCTAAACGCGGAAATAAATTTCAGTAATATGACTCTAACTACCATAAGCAGTGTCGAATCTATTCAGAAAATTAATTACATAATTGGGGAAAATAATATTTATAAAGCAGACATAGATAGACTGATGAAGATTAATAACAGCATAGGACCGTTACCCTTTACAGATACTATAGAAGCAAGCATTAGGACGACCAATGATAATCCGGTTTATGTTAAACAATATCCATATCCCATAGCAGATAACGAATTCGTAAACAAAGAAATACAGAAACTCTTACATGACGATATAATAGAAAAAAGCCATAGTCCTTATAACAGTCCCATATGGACAGTACCTAAAAAAGGTTTGGACGAAAAAGGAAAACCAAAACGGCGCATGGTTGTTGATTTCCAAAAACTTAACGCTCACACTGTAACAGACAGATACCCCATTCCGGATGTCAACATGACAATTCAAAATTTAGGTAAAGCCAAGTACTTTACAACATTAGATTTGGAGTCAGGTTTCCACCAAATTAGAATCAAAACAGATGATAAAGAAAAAACAGCTTTTGCTATAAATGGCGCAAAATATCATTTTAAACGAATGCCTTTCGGGCTCAAAAATGCACCAAGCATATTTCAGAGATGCGTGGACGACATTTTGAGAGACTTTGTAGGTAAATTCGTACACGTTTACATTGATGACGTATTGATATATTCTTCATCTGAGGAAGAACATATACAGCACATAAGTCAAGTATTCGACGTACTCAATAAAGCCACATTAAAAATATCTGATGAGAAAAGTAAGTTTTTTCAAGAAGAAGTAGAATACTTAGGTCACATAATCAGACATGGTAGAATCACTACGAACCCTGAGAAAATAGCAGCTATAGAAAATTTTCCAGTCCCACAAACGGTAAAGGATTTGAGAGGATTTTTAGGTCTTACAGGTTACTATCGTAAGTTTATAAAAGGATACGCAAGCATAGCCAAGCCCCTGACATTATATTTACGAGGAGATAACGGTAAAGTAAACAAAAAACAAAGTAAAAATATTAAGTTAAATCTGAATGATTCAGCATTAGAAGCGATTAGAATTTTAAAAAATTATTTGAAAGAACAAGTCGAACTTTTTCAACCGGATTATAGTAAACCATTCGAGCTTACTACTGATGCATCCAACATAGCTATTGGAGCCGTACTAAGTCAGAATAAGCAACCTATACACTTCTTGTCAAGAACACTGAGTAAGACAGAAGAGAACTATAGCACAAACGAGAAAGAGCTATTAGCGATCATATGGTCCTTACAAAAACTCAGAAACTACATATATGGTATAGCAGACTTAACCATATATACCGATCACCAGAGCCTTATATATTCTGTATCAGAAAAAAATCCCAACACAAAGCTGAAACGTTGGAAGGGAATCATTGAAGACTTTGGAGCAAAATTAGTTTATAAACCAGGAAACCTAAATCTTGTAGCTGACGCATTATCACGTCAACGCATAAATACTTCTAACATAGAAACGAGTATAAATAATCTCATAGAAAACAATAATAAACAAAAAACTATAAATTCTAGATTTGAACAAATTTTGCAACAATTCGAAGGTCAGAGCCTTAAAGAACATTTAGTAATAGAACAAGTGTACGAACAATTATTATTATTGACCAGAACAATTAATGCAGCAAAAAATAATGAATATTTATCAGAAAGCCTAGACTTAGATGACATTAAAAATATTATTCAACATGAAATAATTCAAGTACCCATAATAAATATACTTGAGTACTCTAAAATATTATTAGCTAGAACTGATGAATTCTTCATCACAATATATAAATATCCAGTTCTAATTAAATCATGTAAATTGTATAAAGTAACACCTTTAAATTCAAAACATGGAAAAATCATTACAGATAAAACAATTGCCTTATGTAACCAAACTTATTTAAGAACAAGAAATTGTCAAAATCATCTAAGTAAAAACATTTGTGAAATTAACTTTGAAGAAGAAAATTGTCTTATTCCACTTTTAAAGAATATAACTTCAAAATGCAACATTAAACAAGAATACGATTACGACTTAGAAATTGAATCCGGTGTTATGTTATTAAGCGGTAAGCATAAGTTAAATAATCAAACAATTAATGGTATAAACTTAGTTACTTATGAAAATACTATAAATCTAGACGATAAAATATACAAAAACATGCATAAGCAAATTAAAGAAGTTATATTAAGAAATCATAATTCAGAGTCTTACATCGACCAAATAATTAAAGAAGATACAATGTACAAATTCGATAACATAGATACTTTAAAAAAACTAATTATTCCTTTTGAAGAAAAACCGATATTATCAACTATATACACAATTGTAACACTGATTGTTATTCTAGCATTTACGTACATAATGATAAAAACTATACAATGTATAACAGATCGTCAAAAACAAAAAAAGATTGACGCATATAACAAAACTTATGAAAGAGAAATGTTAAAAATAGCGTCGAAAAATCGGGACGATTTCGTTTAACAAGGGGGGGAGTTAAGTATCCATAGCAAAACATATTGAGAAAAAAGATAACATTATTTGTATTCAATGATATCTTTAGTCTCTAGTACAGTCTTGCACACAACGCTACAATGATAACATATGTAAAAGAGATAATATCGTTTGTATACAATGTTGGAATATTATCTCTTCTTCATTATCAAGCAAGACGATTGTACGCTTGGGTCTCCTTGTAGATAGATAAGAAAAGTATATAAATACGACTGTATGATGAATTTATCAACAGTCTTATTGTAACTACATAGTAGCCTTAAGCTCCTTTTAGAATTAGTAAAAAGTATTTCAATAATAAAGGACATAGTTCCAAATAAATATTGTTTAATTTTAAAAGTAAGAAACAAGTGTTTTAATTCGCGGCACAATTTGAATAGTCATTCGAAATGATGGCGCAGGTTCATGTGTTCATTTGGATAATCACCGAGCCGTATCGGTTTGTTGTTTATTTTTAGTTTCGAATTTTTTTTCGAGATAATTTTGATAAGGTAATACTGGTTATTTCCATATGGAATTCATTAAATAAACAAATGCATTTGAAGTATGTAAATAAAAAAAATTCCGCGAATTTAGCAATAAAGACAGCTGTTTGTAAGGAGGGCAGTCATAGATGAGTGATAGCAAATAGCAAACAGTTCGATCCGTTTGCGCATACAGAGGCGTTTAAGTATGTAATTACGAAAAAAGCGCCGCCTTATGGGAAATGTGTTTGCATTTGAAAAGCATTGATACCGGGTTCTGGTTAACTTTAATGTTCAAAACACATTGGTTACGTCACAATGATTCATTGGTTTTAAAGCACTTGGGGTACAACGTACAAGGGATGCCAGAGGGGAGACCGTTTTGCCGTTGCTGTGTGGCATGAAATATCGTCATTTATTTCTATGAACTGGTTGAAACAGAGCAGAGGAATATTCGGACTTCTTCAGATAGAACTTGGTACGATCGCAATGTGGTCAAATCGGTTTTCGGTTTGTTCATCACTCCAGGTACCTCTAAGAACTAGGAAGGTTCACGATAAGAATTTAGGATCATCGCCGAATATCTCTCCTTTTAACTTACGCGGGTTACTTACTTACTTACTTACTTACTTAAGGTGGCGCCACAGTCCGGGGTGGACCTGGGTCTCAACCAATAAGCGTCTCTCCAGGCAGCACGATCTTTAGCCCAGCTGTCTCCAGTTTCGCGCGCTAAGTTGGTTAAGGTGCTCTTCCACTCGCGCGGCACCTGACTCGCTGACTTCCTCTACATTCGAAGATCCACACCCTACAAATAACAGTGGGAGGGAGAGAGACTTGTCTAAGTTTGATTCGTACCAATCTCGAGTACCAGATAAGGCGCCCGCTTGGAAAAGTGACTTCTGTATTTGTTTCCTGAATTTTTGGCGACTGAATTCCCTCTGGGAGATCGGCCTTGTATTTAGCAGTGTCAGCAATCCCAGCTTGCTTGCTTCCCTCCCCATCCTAGACACCACGCTGTCGTTGGGCCGCTAAGGAATCAGTGTCAAAGACTGCTAATTTTGAAGGGTGTTTAAAAATGTGTGCGAAATATGAATTTGGCGCTATTTTTGATTAAAAGTGCTGCCAACTCACCAAAAAAAGGAAAGCTTGACAGCTGACAGTACTACAGAGCTATTAAAAATGGAGAACAACGCGTGTTAATTGTTGAGCAATATCTCTTCTCTTCTTCTTCTTCTTCTCTTCTCTTCTCTTCTCTTCTCTACATCTCTATCTACATACTATAAAACTGTAGAATAAAAAATGCCTGACCGCGCATCACGCAGAAACTACTGGACGGTTTTGATGAAGCTTGGCATAGTGATTGCTTAAGTTCTGGGTCGGGACTTGGGATACTTTTTATTCCGGAATATTACGTGGTTCTTACAAAATATTAAAAAAAGGATATATGTAAGGAAAATTCTATTTATGCAGACCTAGCTCAGTATTTCTTATCGGATTGGAAAATAAAAAAATAGGTGAATTTAGAAAATGTTCCCCTGATTCATTTAAGATATAAAACAACCTCCTGCGTTGTCCTGAAGTTGAGAAATGTTCAACACAATTATTGAAAACATCGCCCACAATTTTCATTCAGTGAATACCACTTTCAGTAGTCATGCTGCAGTTAGTATCATTGCACTTCAATGGGCAGTCGTTTCTTTTCAGCGCACACATTCAGGTGTTATTCATTGGGAAAAGTTTGGAAATGGGCTGGTGGGATTCGTGTGTCAAGTTGTTTCATTCGTGTTGGTTCCTTTTTTGTCGACATTTGAAATAACAGAACAAGGATAGGAACATATTATGGTTCGATGAAAATACTTTTTGTCTTAAAAGTAGCAAGCGGGTGAAGCAAGGCGAGCACGGGTCAGCTAGTTTAAAAATAAAATAAATGTTCCGTAGCTGCAGTTCACAATTTTCATACGAGGCTTAGTATTGTGACTTTCAGTCCCATTTGCGCAGATGGGCCTAAATTAAACTGTACTAGGAGAAATGGGCATTTCAAATGGGTAGTGGACTTCTTCGAATTCTTTCCGATTGGCCACTTAAAGACCTCGTATTAGGTTGCTAGAACGCGTTGAATGTGTGATCCCGAGCGAGTCGTGCTTCACGACTAAAGAACTTATTTGGAGGAAAAACTTGCTAGTGACTACCCCTAAGCTCGAACTGCAAAAAAGACTCTGGTACTGTTTACAGCCTAATAAGACCCGCAGTTGGCAGATTTCATTTGACTTCCCTAAGCCGTGCTGACTACTTTGTCAGTAGTTTCATTTTCTAGAAATACTCTAAGATACTTCAAAATGGAATTAAGTACTCGTTCTTCACAAAATTATTGACCATGTACCTACTACCGTACTACTGTATAACAATTTGAGCAATTAACCAACACGCTTAATCGAAACACCCGGCCGATCTTCTATAAGCCTCTTTTTATTTTTTCCTATACCGACACTGATCGTATTTGCCCCTATACAGCAGGTAGAATCAAATTAAGAGTTCGTTGTATCTTATGGAAGTCAACCGAAACAGTAGAAACTAATTCATCTCAGGCAAAAAAAGTACAAGAAAAAAAAAAACTGGATAATGTTGGTGGTACCAAGAGCAAGAAGTACATACTCACAAACAACGAAGAAGCAACAAAGAAGGAAATGTATACTCGTCGTAACATTATGTCACGGACAACTAAAGCCTTCTTTTGGACGGTGGTAATTTACTCCGCGATCCATCAAGTTGTTACCTGGGAAACAACATGGCACACCGTGCTCGTCATCATCGTGGTCATATTCGTCATTAATTTGACATCGAGAGTAGTATCTCTCTTCGTCCCATACCATGAACAGATACTTTTACTCATTCATAAGGTTCTGCCATCTCACCTGTTAGAGCAATATGTAACTAACCCTCCCCCCCTGGTCCCATCGTGTACTTATACACCTGAAGTCATAGAACAGAATCTCGAAACAAGTGTGTGTTCGATGTGCTAAGGCAAGCAGAACGGATTCCATTTCCATTTCCCATGTGGGTTAAAAAGAGAACCCCCTATATGTATGGTCCCTACAACAGGTACAAATGAAATTTATAAAGAAAGGTGCAAAAGGTATCTGCCATCAGAGTATACCGAACGATCGCGCGCTTAGATACAGTACTCGACCGACGAAGAGACCTCTCTCTATACACCTTATCCAGGTTACCTGTTCCCGTGTGCACCACGATCAAGTCAGTTCAGTACCAACGATCGTAGCGATCGGTTCAGTTAATTTGTTGTTTTATTTCTGTTTTTTTTTGGAATTGTTTGTTGTTTATTGTGATCATACACTTGGTTACAGAGCCAATCGCGGTTTGCTTAACTCATTCGCGAGTTCAACCACCAAAAATTTGACTGAAAGATTAAAAGTGATCTTTATTCAAGAAAAATTTGGGATTCATTTTTTTTTTATTGAAGTGCTAATTGAGAATGACTGACTCTGAAGTTTATCTATCGCTATCTTTGTGCTTCCAAACATATAGATATCTGACAGTTGCTGTTTTTTTTTCTCGTTTTGTTTGTCTTACTATATTGAGAGCTTGAGGAATTAATTTATGAAAACCGATCATGACGATCGGCACAAAATTGGTTATTGAACTTGAAAATTTCGTTCGAAATTGGAGGAGCGCCGCAGGCTAAAGTCAGCAGTTTCTAAGGAGAACCAACGTACATTCAAAAAGAACCTTAGATTGAATGCAGAAACAAACAAAAAAAAAAGTGTAACAACGCAACGTTCGAATGGATATTTTTTTCAAAGTAATTCGATATATTGACGAGCAGAAAAGTGATCGTGTTGCAATTTTGAAATTAATAAACATTTTCATATAAAAAAAAGAAATAAATAAATTTGCGGCCGCTGTGATCATGTTGAATCGAGTGCTGATCAGAGTTGGAATTTGCTGGTTGCGCGATGGGAGAAAAGGTAATTTGCAAGAATTTATTGAATTTTTATCAGCGTTTTTTATTAAATAAATTTTAACTCGGTTCCGTAGTTTGAAGGTTGATGTTCCAAGTGAATTTAATGGATACATCCTAGATTGATAGAATTTTCTACAGAATAACCGGTAAACGTGGCTATTTCGTCACTAAATGTTTAATTAAAATTAACTGCAGATAATTGTAATTTTAAAATGGAATTGGGGTCCAAAATTATAACAGCCAATATTTTAAACTTTGGCAAAAAGGACTTCTTTTAAATATTTCGGCACTGAGTAGCATTTTGTAAAAATCGAAAGGCCGTTCTTTTGGGTATTTTTAAGAAATCGGTTATTCAAAAATCTTTTATATATATTTTAGAGCTAAAAGTAATTTCGATATTTTATGTAGGTATTTTTTAGAGCGCAAATTAAAATGTTCTCTATTTTCCATTCTTGAGAAAAATCAATTACAGTTTACAGGTAAATGGTTTCTATACTCTGTCCAACAAAAATTGTCAGTACAGGAAAGATAGGATGTTTGTCTCTCAGTCTGGTTGCAATGACTTACATAAATCTGTCCCTCTTTAAAGCTCTCACAGGGTTGCCGTAGATTGTATGAAAATTCACCATTACTCAGAGAGAAAAACTGTTAGGGTTACCAACTTACAATTTAAAATAAAAATATTGCTGAACGAAATAAATTCAGTTTATCTTTTTCCTTTTCCCGTGAGGGTTTTTCTAGGGTATTCCCAGTGGGCCTAATCACTTTAGTTTGTTTTGGTAAAACCCAACGATCGACAATACGTAGTATACCTGCTTGGTCATTTTGATATTTCAGTGTGAAAAACTATTTGATGACAAATATGCAAAAATATAACAAAAATGCTAAAATATGCCAAAAATGTGTGCTCTACCCATGTGCTCATTTATTTATACCCAACTATGCAGAAATTTGCCCTCACGACTAGGGCTGAAAATATTAAGGAACTTATGTTGTATATTAAAATATTTAATACGATACTGCAAAAAAAACAATATCACTACAACGCACTTATGATCACTTGTTGCGTGAATGAAATGAATGCATTAAAACACTTCACGAATTAACCTTTTTCTAAAAGACAACATTGAAAAAAATATTTTAACTGAATATTATTTGATCCTTCAGAAATACAAACAAATTAAAACCGAATGGTAACACCCCACATAAAAATTCGTTCTCAAAAGCACGAAAACCGAAAGTTCTTTGACAAAATCCATAGAAAAACCCTTGATGATATCCTTTCATTGTATACATGGTAACACTCTTCTGATGTGCTTCAGTCACACACACTGCAAGCGAACACAAGCGATCATTCATTCATTCTGCCTGCAGTTGTGTGGCAGAGTGGTTGCAGTGAGCTCCTTGCCAAATTTTAGGAAAATGACAACAACAATTCCTTGGTATGACAGTGGTTTGGTTTTTATTTCAGTGGCAATTCTTGTGTTTGAATGCCGTGAGAGTATCTACAGGCACCACTGGTAGAAAAAAAGCTCCTCCATAAGGCCTGTACTGACAATTTTTGTTGGACAGAGTATAGCAAATGAGCTTTAAAGATCAATTAGTTAGAAATATAAGCTCTATATACGCGAAGCAATATTGCTCATCCATCATGTACCAACATTAAGTATTTCGCGGTGTGATGAAATTAGCTTCTTAGGTAACAAAATCTCGTTCGTTTAAGTAGTACATATATCTATCTTCCCTTTACTGCTTTTGACATTATGCGACTGTCAGCATTGAGAAACTGCTATTCTGAAATAAAGCGGATCCAATAGGAATCCAGTTAACATACCCCCCGAGTCTTTGTGAGCTGCCTTTATTTTTGTTCTCCATCGAACTTGCCATGTATGAATATTGAATATAGTTATTTTTGTCTCGTTTTACATTTTACAACTTTGACCGCTTGTCGGGAAGCAGCTCTGTGGTTACTTTACTTTATAATTGGCCGAGGGTTCTCATGTTTAATCCTTGTTAGTTACAAAATTCTGCTGTTTTCCTTTGCGCCACCTTCAAAAGCCTCGACATACATTATCTATGTTTGAAAAATATATTCAGTGTAAGGTCCGAATACTTGAATCAAATTGATGACGATCTCGTTCACGATATATTTTTTTTATCAATCCATGTTGGTTCAATAGTTTTGTGAGAGTTGTGAGGTTTATGGCGTATGGCTTGCCTTTATAATATAGCTCGGTACCAATTTAAAAAAAAAGTTGAGATTTTCATGGTTGATAATAAAATAATCGACTACTTTATTGTGGCGAGATATAACTACTTACATAGATCAAGAGTTGGACTATAAAGGGATTTAGTGAGGGACTACGAAGAGTTTGTGTTGAGTAGGTAGAGTTAGCTAAAATCTAAGCGAATTTTATTAGGGAGAATTGTTGTTCTAATGGTGCAAAACAATTTCTAAAAATTTTACGCATAGTTAGAAGTTCAGCTGATCTCCACATAAAGACAAAATCAACCGGCATTCGAAAGATTTCGATTTTCATACACCTATTAATCTTTAGATAGGTATTTTCGACTCGCAAAACAAACGAAGAACTGGACAACTTTGACAACCATTAAGGGTTTGAAGTTACATCTTGTCTGCTACTTAAAAATAGCTTTTCGCCGTTTCCTGCTGTGTCCCTGAGATTTTCTTTTAAAATCCTTGTCTCAGAAATGGTAAGCCCATAAGCCTTTAAAACCCCCCGATATTCTTAAAGAATCTCCTTAAAGAACTTTTGCACTCAGGATGTTTTAACTTACAAGTCCTCATTTTAGAGTTTTGTTATTTATGATTTGTCCTGTTTGCTAGGTTAAAGTCGATTGTACATTTGCATTGTTAAGCTTTTCTTTCTTGAAGTCTTTAAATGCTTGCAAGGTTTCGATGATTTTTCAAAAATCTAATTTGGCAAACCGTTTCAATGCTCGAGGAAGTGTTAAATTTAATCGACTTACATGACTACAGAAGTCCGTTTTTGTCTTTCTACCTTTAACTTGTCATAGAAGCAATCAAACTTTTCAAAAACAGCTCATATGACTTTTCTAATTTATCTTCGAGTTAATGAAAAAGCCGACTATAACTTTGATTTCTTAAAAATCCACGGTTCCTGTCGGTGCTATTATTCCAACTTATATTCAGAATTAACTTCTAAACCTCTTCTTCATGAGTGATACAAATCAAAGACAGATAAATATGCTATAAGGTTTGGCAGAACAAGGAAATCAGAACCACCCAGTGTGAGACTTTTTTGACGATTTTATTGCAGATTGTTGGTCAATTAGATTCAGGGTGCAACATGAGTCTTATGTCGTTTTCCATTGGGCAAAAAGAAACGTCCGGGAGAGTCCGGAATCGAAAAAATCACTTCTGAAACCGTTCCATTGGCACAAAAAATACTCTTCTGTTGATTCTGAGAAGAGAAATTTGCTTCTCGATTTGAAGTCAGAATCCACTCAAGAAGCACTAACACACGTGTAATTTATGTATTTTCATACAAGCCAGCTGACGGCAGCTGACGACAGCCATAGATTATTTTGTGGCATTTCACCAATACATTTGTGGATTTATTCAGAAGCAATTTTCTTGTTCCATTGGATTTCAGAATAAGTGAATCCCCGAGTGAAACCAATGGAAAACGACATTATAGTTTTTAACAAGAGTACATGTGTCTCCAATTTCGGATATTTTCAGACGACAAGTTCAGTCACAAAAGTGTGTCTTCGATTCTAACAGTGACAACAACCCAACCTAACAAATGCTAACCGATCAGTAAATATCCAGTGAAATAATTTGACCAGTTTAAATGGCTTCCACTAGCTTTGCAAAACTATAAACCTACATAAATGGTCTATAAAAAAGAAAGACAACCCGCTTCATTTGAACAAACATTTTATTTAGAAAAGCGTCAGCTGAAGTCGCGCAAAAAATTACCCTCCAACTGAAACTGCATACCTACATAGGTATTATAATAATCAACTAAATAATTTCATCATTTTCCGTTTATTTATCAATACAATAAGTTCCACACAAAGTGAAAGGCCACAACTGCTGTAGTGCAGGCACAGATAAAGGCCCACTATCGCGTCAAATTCAATCAGAGATACAGTATCTAACTCGCATGTATATAACAAAAAAAAAAAAAACTAACAAATAATGAGATATATCAACACATGTGTAAATGCACCTATGTATTGTATTTTTTATATAATTTTCAAACACTAATTACTGCAACACTGATAATGAACATTTTAAACTAATTTTCGTTGTTCTACGGTGTTCCGAGTTGCCGCCCGACTTGACTTTTGAGGTGTGTGTAATGTGTATCGTATATATTATGTATGCGCCATTATTTGTACAGTTTATTAGAGTCACAGCCTATGGTCTAAACGCCAATTAGTCATAATGCTGTCGACGTTGGAGAATTGATTTATTCCACTACCCCAGAAGTGAATGTTGCATAAAATAAAATTCGATTTTATGGGTAAATGTTTATAATTTATATTTATTATCAATTGTTTTGTGTTGGGTTCTGTTTTTTTTTTTTGCATGCACATTCAGCCATTTGGACGTCGGTCGTGTGGAGTGGTAATTCAAGGTGACAGGTCCAAAGATTTGGAACTGAGATTAATTCGACAGAGCCACCTAGGGAGCTGGGTGACAATATTTCAGCGAAATTTATCGCATTGACTTTTGGCTTGAATATTTTTTTTTTGTAATAGAGGAAATTAGCGAGGGAATGATTCATAGGTC
Source organism: Cheilosia pagana (assembly GCA_936431705.1). Lineage (NCBI taxonomy): Eukaryota > Metazoa > Arthropoda > Insecta > Diptera > Syrphidae > Cheilosia > Cheilosia pagana. Next base: position 48,303,155 of record OW386170.1, on the reverse strand, counting down.
GATTTGGGGCACCTACAGCTGTGTCGCTTTTCCACTTGCATGCGGCCTCATAGTGAAATGTGGTGGTGTAGTTAATAGGAGATAAGATACTGCGAATTTCCAGCTTTGACAAACCAATCAACGTTATCAATTTTCCATTATGTATCCTATCTACCCATGTGCAACTGCAACGTGGTTCGTTATCAGCGGAAGTTTTAAAGAATTTTAGGTTAGCACGACATCTCACGCAAATGACAGCATCGGTCAGTCAAATATAGAGTGAACTGAATCAGAGGTCAAATTTTGGACTAAGGAATTAGTTTCTTGACTTCTGTTCAACCATGTAAGTGGTCACTCAAATTAACACTCAAAGGTGTTTCCTTAAGATAAGACATACCCAATCGACTAGTCATTTCGAAATGTCCAATCGGAAAAGAAATACCCCTTTCCCTGAGCAAGCTCGCGTCACAGCACTGACCATTAACTCAAATACGTCCAACTATCTGGCAACTTAATTACTTGGACAAAATTCCATTTGATTAAAATTGTGTTCGAATCATATCACCCGACATGACATGCTGCCGATAACATACCTCCGATTGTCAGCATGCCACTTAAACGGTCCGGCACACACCACCGCGCCACTGCCGCCGCACTGGATGACTGGACAACAACAGCAGATTGTTGTCAATTTGGAGGCACATTCCATTTCCATGGCAGTCGCGTTCCGATAGAGATAGAAACCGACCACAGTTCCAATTGACATAATAGCCTGGCATGCACATGCACACCCATAGCCATTCGTCTGTCAAACCGCAGAAACAGCAAATATCCACACCGCTGCTGATCAGATGGGTTCGATTCAGGCATCTGAATTTGTCTATATAAACAAAAAAGAAGCAAAAAGAACTTCCCCAATAAATCTCATGCTATTTGGAATCAGTCAAATGGTCCGAGACCCAGATGGAGTTGGCGCAGAACCGGAATGCGCGACACTCAAACTTATGGCGCAGATCGGATACCAAAGATTTGCCCACTCGTTAAAAGGCAGTACTGCCTGCATGAAGGTAACATAAAACCGCACACTCGGACAGAATTTTCGTGTGGACGGATGAGAATTGAGATTGAGAATCCCTTGAATGAAATTCCTGTCAAGCGAAAGGGCCACAGTTGTCGTAATTATGCCTCCTCAGAGTTGGGCTTCTGCTGATTGTTGTCTGTTGTTCTCGCAAGCCCAGGTGCGCGCACACACAACAAGAGTAATAACATCTGAAGCAATTGCTTTGCTACATGCATACCTAGCTCGTCTTCGTTGGCCTGACATCATCGTCATCCATCCTGGTGGCACTGCGGATAGTCCGGTGAGGGCTTGTATGAATGTGCGCGCGAGATGGGAAAGGAAGTGAAATGCATTTCAAAAGAAGACGGAATGAACACAAAACCGCAAAGTTGTGTTATTTAATACCTCCCGGTATATAAGGAATGCCATTGCTATATACCTTCTCACTATATCGGGGCTAAGGTGACCTCGTCTGAAGAAGGACTCGAAATGGGGACAGAGAATAAGACGGAAATTGATGAACTTTGGCGGTATAAAAGGTGGAATGGGAAAAGGGTTTTATTAGGTCAACGGACTGTGGTGAAACGGATGTGGAATGCCATTGGCAAGTCAGACAGATCCTTTGGTGTAGGAATAGTTGCGGTTGGGTGTTTTTTTTCGGGATGTGAATGTGAAAATTTGAAAGGTATTTTAATTGTGTACCTTAACATTGGGGCATTTCTGAGGTGTAGAGGCGCCATTTACAGATGAAATTTCGGCTTGGTTCCTGCAGGTTTTATAATGAGGATCCTCATTGGCATGTCGCCTTTTGAGACAGAGCTTGTTGATGATTTCAATGGTTCGATCAACAACACTTTTAACGCTAAATTTGTAACAATCTTTCTCTACACATTCGCATTATGTTCCTCCGCGAAGGGTTTGTTGAATCGCAGCCGATTCTTCCATTGGTATTAGCTGCAAATGTCGGATAATTACCTCGAAACGTGTAACGCCTGTGATTTTCGGATAAGCTTGTTAAAAATAAATAGATAAATATTTTGGCGCGACAGGTCTATGGGACCCAAGGCCTAGCTTCTCACAGCCATTCGTTTTGTGTGAGTTTTCAATTTTTGGGACGAATGAAAGGGATCTACGATTTTACGCTGATTTCGAACGGCTAATTGAGATGCTCTTTCATGACAGTTTTACTCTCGGATGTTTGTCAGACGTTCGCGAGAGGTGGCGCAGTGGAAAAAACCTTAAGATGCACTTTAGTTCTTTCAGGACTCGAACCAGGGATCCCCGCTAAGTAGTCCAACATACAAACCACTAAGCCATCAGATCAGAAGCGAAGAATAAACGAATCGCCTTGTTTGCTGAGTTTTCGCTATCGCAAATTTTGACCCTCGAAATTTGGCAATTTTTGAAAGGGTCTTAGGTCTTAGGGACCTAGGTATTTTGATTCAATTTAAATCAAACAATTTATTTGAAAAGATTAGGTATTAGATACAGCATCTTGTTGATCAAACAACCCTAAAGCCATTGGGTATTTTGTGCGTACCATTTATGGCGATAATCACTGTAACGAAAACCCTATTGGAACACACGGATCCTTTATATCTTAATTGAGAGTCTCTTAATCACGCAAACAGCTAGCAACTAGCACCTCATCGGTTTTACCATCTGTTCAACAACGGCACCTCCGTACACTCTATCATCCATTCACACTCTGCCAGCATACGCAGATACATCTATGTGTGAAATCTGTTTTGGCCGTTAATTTCCTTACGACTTCCCGAAGCCCCTACGGCAATTAGTTAGCAACAATTTGTTGCTCATTTTTTTTCTACAAGAATTACCCAATAAAAAAGAATCACAGAAATTAAACGCAAATGAGAGAACAAATTTCACACGACTAGAGACCACCTCAACGAGAGATAAGAATCGCATGAACAAAAAAAAAGGCCCAACAGATACATAGCTTCCATGTAACAGAAGCAGAAGCCAAACAAACCATCTTAACCTGCGGGACAATACAACACCTGAGAATAATTTCCATCACCTGCAGAACAAGCATCGCGTCGCGTCGGATCGTGGCTAAAAAAAAAGAAACCGAACTGAAAATGGTGTGAAAAACCGCAAAAACGATTAGAATCACAACAACAACAGCCATAGCAAGAGCTAAATGCAAACCCAACGTGGGTAATTACATTTCGGGAAGTCGTATCCGAGCTTCAGTGCATCTTGTAGTTGAACTTTAATTGCCCCACCGCGGGAATGTTCTAGGCATGAAAAGCAGCCATCATCACACATGTCTTTGAATGGCCGGTCGACACGCTTCTCTCTGGATTTGTCTTCATAATTACATCCATCCACAGTCGCGCTCTAATCCGCGATGCGCCGTATTCGGAACAGTAATTCGAAGAAATAGAGTTTAATGCGGCAGAGACTTCCTGGAGTGTGTACAGTCATGTGACCCACAAAGAGTCGAAATCGAAACTGTGTTTTCGGGACATATATACACAAAGAGAACCCTTGTATCGCGCTGCCGCGAAACATGATTGAACATCATGTTCTCTGGAGGCCTACCTTTGTGGGCCAAACAATGCCAAGCCCTCCTCCAATTGATTGGAACACGAATTTCTACTTCGCGGCGGCGTGGCGGACCGTAATTTGTTACACAAGTGGATTGCCTGAAAAATTAAAAGGGAATCAAAAGGCAAACACATTGCGGCCTGGGAAAGCTGGCTGGCAACACAATCAGTTGGATTGTGTGCTGTGCACTCTCTTTTTTTTTATGGGAGCACCCACAATCGAAACTAGGCACTTGTTTGAACTCTGGCTGTCTATCTGCAGATTGGATAGGTGGTTCGAGAGGGAATTGGTATTTTTTGTTGGAGCGAGAAACCTTTTCCCCCAGTATCTATCTATACTAGATACGTGAATAGTGGTCGTGTGAACACGTGATTGGTTTGGGTGTAGTATAGCCTCCACTCGAAACATGGTTCCTCTACTTGTGTATGCATGTGGAACGAGAAATCACGATCTCTCGAAACTATTGACATTTACTCACTACCGAAGGTTGGTGACTCGTAACATGGCTGCGGCCGGTAGGGGGAGGCTGGAGCCTGACGGTGGTGTTGGAGTTGAAATTACTTGAGACTGTTTGTTAATTGTTGGTTGTTTGCTTTTGTAATTGATTTGGACGTGATGTTTGTTTGGATTAGTGACTTCGAATCTAAAGAGATGCTGGCAGACACATGAGATACAATGTGGTGGCGAGTGACTCGTACAAGTGGTATGTGTTCGACAGGTGATGGAAAATTTGCTTCTAGCTCTGACCCTCTGATACTTTCGGGGATGTGTTGACTTTCTGCGGTCTGAGCAGTGGTTGAGGTGAGTCTGCGCAGTTCATAGGGTGTGACCCCCACTCGAAACTGATTGTCTTTCGGATTGGGGTTTTATCGAAAGTGGGGTCAATTTGTTGTTAGATTTGAAATTATTCAAATCTAGGATCTAGGAAGGCTTGGATTCTTAATTTTTTTGATTTTGGCAAATCCTGCCCAGTCCGACTTATCTCAGGTGACAAATTTGTGCATACCGATACTGCTCCTGATCCTGATTGATGATTTTTAGTGAAAATATAACCAAACGATCGAACTGATCAACACGATCATCATGTTCAGGCGGTACAAGTTGCAATAACTTAGAATGGTCGGGGTCACATCGCATCCATTGTATATGTGATAATAGGGAACATCACGAAACGCTAACAAAATCTCTTAAGTCGAGCTAAGAAAGCATGACTTGCCGATCACGGAACTCCCTTCACTAATGATTTTGTTAAAGCTCAGAAGGTGGTTTTAAGGATTCATGCATACTTTGGTACAACTCTCCTAAAAAATGCTATCAGATTCGGTGTAAAAGTCCGTTTTATTTGTCCCAAAAATAAGAACGAAGGCTTGCGAGAAGTTAAAGCTAGAGTTCCATTTATTTTTGGAAACTAATTCACCCTTATTTCCGACATCTTATATTTTTGGAAATCAATTCACCTGTATTTGCGACTTGTACCAAATTTCCGAGTCCCGCCACTGCCAATAGAATAAACTGATCTACGCAGTTGTCACTTCCCTTCAAACTATCAGTAAAGTCGTGCTGACAATTGCTCCATCATCATGTTAATTATAAACCATCACAACACATCACCGCCGCCGCGCCGATTCATCAGCAAATGATCGATGATTCCAACAAACCGAGCGTGTCACAAATGACAGTGTTCTTTGTTGAAATTCGAATTCAACTGATCTAGCACTTTCCTCAAATACTCATCATCTCCGAAAGCATCAATTACCGAACATAGTCTGGGTCACGTAAATACGATCCACAAAAACGTGATCGTGCATCAAATTACCTCATCGCCACATGACACTGACAGTAATGATATCAAACACAACAATGTTAATCCAATTTACCAGTCATAATAGCCCAACCGTAACAAGGAAGGAATTACGCAACCTGGGAAAAAACAACAACACACATCCAAACAAGGAGACTGGTCCTTTGTCCATAAAAGTCGACTGAACACACATGACGCGAATTAGGTACATGCATCCTGTAAAACGACAGCAGAAAGAGATCGAGAATGAGGTCAATAATCAAACACATTTCACATCTTTCTGCTGTCTTTCATCCGGTTGGCAATAACAAAACGAAACAAATGAATGCCCAAAGAGACGAAAAAAAGGGAAAGGTGTGTACGGAATCATTAAGACAATGCTCCTCGAACAACAAAAGAACACGATCCACAATGCTACCCAAAACACATGTGAACACTGAACACTGAACGTGTACAGAACACACGAACGTAGGAAGTAAGAAACAGAAGACAGAACCAGAAACCAAGCGAGGAAACAAGTTTTGCCAGCTTCGCAGCGGCAGTGATTCTTTCGGCGAGTCAAGTGCCGCAGGGTTCGCTTAAAAGGCCAGTGATATTATTTTCGTTCGTTTCTGTTTCATTTTAACTGACCATTTTGGCACACACCTTGCCACCACACATCCCATAGATAGCCTGATGAGGATAATGATGATGCTCGTGTTGGATGCGACCATTGAATGGTAATGGCAGCGACGACGGTCATCATCACCTCAATAATACACGCGCTGAGTGCAAAGGCATCCTATACGCGAATTGACAGGCACGCGGCAGCGCTGCGCATGGTGCTGCTTTCAATAGAGGTACGAAATTGAAATATGACTTAATGATGTCATAATAATGACAGATAATTTGTGTCTTTCTTGTTGTTCATCAGAGAGACACAAGCCCAACTCACAGTTCACAGATGGGCTTTGATTAATTGAAGAAACATAATTCATTGGCCGACTGTGCATAGTGGTGGTATGCAAATTACACCACAGCCCACATGGCTCAACATTAACACTGAAATAAATTGATTTGACGTTGCTGATGGTCGAAATGGCGGCGGCTGGTGTGTGATTGGAGCATTATAAAGATGTCAATAATGAAATATTGCTCAGATCACGGCGATGGGTTCAGTTGAGGCGCGAGCTAGAAAAACGAAGCCGGTTTGCAGGCACTGGCAAAAAAGATGACGACAAGGCAACTGGTTTTGGGTTTCCTGTAGAGAATATTTAAGCTGTGCAAGGACTTCCTGGTGGAGATATTAATGCAGCGACAGCGTTTTATTGAAGGGGAATACATTTTTCTTAGGCGATCAGATATAGTTCTGGATGGCTCTTTGGATGCAGTTTTGGATTAAGTCGGGAAATTGTGGTGTAGGACTGGGATGCGTCATTTGTTACGGTCGATCATCAACTTTTGCAGGAAATTTGGTTTGTGATATTCCATGATGATAAAGTAACAAAGAAGTTTATTTTTTACCTACTTACAGACTTTGTATACCCTTTTGCCGAAGGCTTTTTTACCCGAAGTGGTAAATATTGAAGAGCATATTACTTAAAAAAAACTCATGGCTTGACATCAAATTTTATTTTTAAAGCCTTTTATTTCGATGTTATTTTGCGTCGCTGTCGTAGGTACCTAGTTTGCAGTTGAGCTAAGGCCGCGGCAGTTCAGGGAAGGGATACAAAATGAAAGTTAGAAGCGATTTTTGTTCCGACCAGGGTTGATCTCTTAATAAATAATGCAGAAATAGAAACCCACCTCAAACTGTATTGGCTATAATGAGACGTTTGTTTCGTGAGCAATTTTCCGCTTGTCGTTTCGTAGAGCCGATGCAAATAGAAAATAAGTTCGTCATGCCTTTGTTTGGTGTAACTTTACTCCCTAAGTCCCTCACGTTCTACTGCGCTACAAAAACTACGGAAAAAATTAAATGCCATTTTAAGATTTCGTCTACTGCGTCTCCTCTTGCCAAGGTCTGAGATTATAGCCCTTTCATTCAGCATCAAACTGTATGTCCCTTTCACTTAGCCCAACTATAAAACGCTCACAAACGAAGTAATTGGGCTTAGAGTTTAGATAGTAGGTCTGTTTCCTTACTTTTAGGGCCAATTTCGGCACAATGTCAGATATCAAGGAGTGGGGATATATTCTATCAGAAAAAGAGAATATAACCAAAAAGTACAGGAACGAAAGTTTGGCATGACGTTTGTTGAAAACATATGCGAGAAAATTAAAATTAAAATTAATTAAAAAACACTCGGATTCGGTTTAATATTTATTTATTTTTGCGGATTTATCAATTTTTAATAACAAATTTCAGCACTTAATAAAGCAAACCGAAATAAACTGCCAATTCAAATTGACTTTTGAGAGATTTGACAGCTAAAGTCAGTTATAACAAACTAGACCAAAGAAATTTGTTGGGCTTTTATTTGCAAGTTTTTATGAAGGTGAAGTGTTTTCTTCTCTCTTTGTGGCTCTTTTCTGCCCAACTTTTGCGTAAAGAAACGAAGTTTGACTAAATTTGACTAATGTGTTCGAATTAATTATCGTTAGGGAACAGACCTAGTATTACAATAAACATCATCGACTGGCTGGGAGTGCCAAAGGGCTGCTTATTGACGTCTATATTCTTTTCTGATAGTGAAAGAAAACATTTTGGGCAGTCGATCTAGGTAGAAGGTTTTCGCTATTTAAAGAAACTGTCGGCGATTTTAAAGTTAATTAGGGACGCATGGCTTTTCATTAACAGTTTGCATATTTAAAATCAAGGTAGAGCTCCAGTTTCTAAGAGGCTTTGGTTAACTTACTTAATTACTTTTAAGACACGTGCTTAATTTTTTGAATCATCGAGACTTTTGTTCAACACCTGGATAACAATTGTTGTCGCTATCTACCACAGAGCGGGGAAGAATAAAAAGAAAGCAAATATACGTCAATCGTACAGAGATGACAAACGAGTTCCCATTACAGCTTAAAAGCAACAATGTGTGCCAAAAATGCTCGTTCGAATTTTACAAAAAGTAGTTCTTCTGCCTCTCGGCAAGATACAGGGTTTAATTGTTATTTTTTGAATGTGTCCGAATTTCTACATTACCTTCTTTAAAATTTGGAAGATCGAGTTTACGGGTCAGAAACAGGGCTGTCGTTTGAGAACAAAAAGCAGCAGTACTACCAGTCGACAGAAAGCAGTACAAAGCAGTACCTCACCCAATGTATGGTGCTACTAACACGTAAATCGACTTTAAAATTAAAACACACTTTTGTAAATTGCTTATGGTCTGGATTTTAAGATTTTAATATACATATTTAAGTTGACCAACTTAGGAGCTTCGGAAATCGAGAGATGAACTTTAAGTTGCAAGGTACTATTATTCTCTACGTTAATTTATAACACCGCAGTTAAATTCAAAATTTGGATAACTAGCGACAATTCGCCGCACAAAACATTTGAACGTTTATGGAAAACCCTCCGTTACGATTCCTAAAATTGTCTGGATTAAATTGCTGATAAAATGCGGATATGCGTACAATAAATCGCGTTAATTGTTACGTACTGCTTACAGATGAAGTCACGATCGCCGTATTTTTCAAGTCCAACATGTGGTAGCATCTTGAATCTTGTATTCCTGTATCTCACAGACCAAATTCTCCTATTCTCCATCATCTTCGCTGCTCTTAAAAGTAGAAGTAGAAGTAATTTCAATGATACGATATATTACATATTAATATTTACATTTGTCACGTGATTTGCTAAGCTAACAGTCGAAACCGTCAAACAAGTCTAAATTTAGACATAAAATACCAAGTTGCTGTCCTAACTTCTACTGTTTCAGGGAGTTGAGCAAATTCAAAGTTGACCAATTTCGGGTTTTCTTAACTTTGGAATATTCAAAGCCTTTCAACGTAGAAAAATAATAAAAGCAATTTCTCATATTGAAAATTAAGGGTCTTTTTCCGTCTTTCAGATGCTTAAAAAGTTTTTAGTTTTTAATGATTGATAATAATGTCCTACAGAATGTATTGATAAGTGAGAATTTAAAAATTATTTGGAAAATTATAATCCAAGAAGCGCATCTTTTAAAAAAGCAGTATTTTAAAAGGGAGTGCAGGCTGTACAAATACTGCTTTTGCAGTACAACGACAGCCCTGGTCGGAAAATATAAGTTTTAGTTCAAAAACATGGTGATCCATTGCAACAAATTGTTGTCGTATTTGACATCTGACCAAATTGGTTCGAGTGTAGACTGACAATACAAAAGAGAGGGCACGCTCATTTCAGAAGCTGAGGGAACGGTGCGCTGCCTGAATGTAAAATTACTTATTTCTAGTGAGAGTATAAGTATTAAAATATATACTACGTTAATTTATGGTAGCTACTTCCGGTAGAAATCCTTCTTCAAATTATTAAATTAAAACTGCTTAATTTATTCTATCTGTTTCCTTACACCATCTATAAAAAATCCCGTCCATAACTCACAAAAGAAAGTTCTTAACTTCGCCACATTGGCATTACGTAAGTTAGCCTGTGCCACATCTGGCACCAGCCTAAGTATGTCATCGTTATAACTCGTTCTCCCATGGCAGTGGTGAAGGTACTTATTGTAGGATAGAAAGTAAATCGATATTGTACCTTTCTATTGATCCAATTTACTTTCTTATTTCGCTGGACAGACCCACCGTTTATCTTTCCATTTGATTTCATAAAAAAAGTCTTACTAACAATATATTTTGTTTTATTTTCAGGCTACCCACTGATGCGGCTATATCCCTCTATCACTGGTAAGTAGCAAACTACCATTTAAAAAAGTCTACAAAGTCTCTCTCTCTCTCTTACTGAAATAGGAATAGGATCCCCCTGGCTAACTGCCTATTATATCATTAAACCTTCTTGTTTTCCGTTTGATATATTAACTGTGACTCCCATATAACCACAGCCTGTCAATTTGCTCAGTACCTTCATAGTTTATATTTCACCAAAGAGCCGAAACACAATAATTCAAATGACAATATAATCGTGTGTGCCTGGAGTAGAATGTGCGCCGCCGCTTGTCCTCATAGCCTTGCATCAGCACCAGCGCCAGCTACCATGTCATAATTCCCATTCTGAAATATTATAGAGTTCTCATTGCCATCACCCCGATAGCTAAATGCAATTTTACAGCACACGAAACCGCGTGCCTGATGTTTTATCAAATTGCTCGCCCGTCTACTGAGTGCAAGCCAACGTCGCGTCGTCGTGGGGCAATGGGTGGTTTTGTCTAGAACTCCAACCTGGAGGCAGATATTTAGTCATTCTGTACTTTTTTTCCTCCATTCGTTATTATTTCTTATTTTAGCTTCTGTTGTAATGTAATGTTTTCATTAAGTCAGTCTCATTCGGAGCCTACATGCAGATACGTTTGTCATAGTGTCTTGCGACGACGACGACGCGATGTTGAAGTAGACAGAGTCGATAGGCGATGACTTCAGAAGCTAGTGAAAGCGTGTGAACTGAACTTGAGCAATGACTTGGCTCTGTCACAGGCTTGTGGCTTTGAAACTAAAAATAGACGTGAAATAGTCTGCGCGTAAGAGAACTTGGCGCACACAGTGGATCCCAAAGCGCCACAATATAGACTATGAGCATGGGGTTAGGGTTGGAGATGTAATTTGAGATCGTTTTGTCGATTTTATAGATATACCTAGTTGTCTGGGAGGCTTTTGACAGCGCCACTGAAAGGAGATGCTGGCTGGGATTGAATACAGTGGGGTTGGCAAGTAGAAATGTAATCGTTATGTGGATTAGTTTTTTTTTTTAAATGCGATCTGAAAGCCGCGCAGTATAGGACATAGGAATAAATGTTAAAACTTTCCCGGGCTTGATACTTTAAATTTTTTTAAGTTTGCATTTCAAGGAAAAATCAATTTAACCTTAAAATTGCAGTCGGGAGAAATTACGGCAATCGCGTCCTTTCATGCGTAAAACACTCCATCAAGTAACAACTTTCATTCTGTCCCTCTTCTTGTCACCCAAACTGTGCGAAAGCATCGGCGCACAGTAAACTGATGCCAGTAAGCAGCAACATCGTCACGACATCCGATGCCACATCGCGGGAAATCATCAGCGTCACATTATGCCATTCATATATATTGCAATGTGCACAACATGCCCACAAGCTAATTGCTGTCAGTCTGTGGCCTAAAAAGTCGTTGAACCGCCAGAGCCTACACGCAGTCATTTTAGGTTTCCAGCACGAGTGTGGGATTCGAATAACGCTGTATCGTCAAATTCACAAAGCAAGCGCTGGGCTCTAATCGCGTAAGACGACGATCGTCTGACGACGTCGTTTCGACGATTGTATTGCTTCGTGTAACACTAAAATAGTTGGATCGTCTGGACGACGTCGTTTTGGACGATTGAACTATGCTTCGTATAACTCATCCAACTGTCAAATTCAACGACTGAACGATTGCGATTGAACGATTGCTATTTTGCAATCGTTTGATCGTTTTTGGTGCATTTTCTCAATTTGATTCGGGCTGAGAGAAATATTAACAAATATTTAAAGGAAACATACACTTATGTTCTCTTTGGAGGGGACTCAATTTTATCGCAGTGGTAAAAAATGCATTTTTTGCAACAAAAAAAATTGTGATAGGTACAACGGACACATCTTTTTTAGAATTTCAAATGCATTTTGTTTTATAATGGCATACAGTAATGCAATCAGAAACCAAATGCAGTTATAAAATTGCATTCATTGAATCCTTTTTACAACTCAAATATTAACAAAAAAAATTCTCACGATAATTGATTTCCGTAAACATCCTTCCACACTTTTGCATGTTGTTGCAATTTTTTCCTCTAGTTCATTGACAGTTCACCATCAAGGTTGAAGAATTGGGTCCATTTCACCCCATTCTTCAACCCAGTTTACAACGGAAAAAAATTTCCATACATTTTCTGCTGTCAGAGTGTGTTTACAGTAGTCTTCAAACTGTTCAAAATGGGAACGATGAACGATTCGATTGAACGATGCTACGAAGATGTTACGCGAAGCAAACTTAAAACGACGTCGTTCAGTTTGATCGTTTTGACGATGATCGTTTCATGAATTACGCGATGAGAGCCCTGAATTGCCCTGTCTGCGCGTAAACAGCAGGTGCGCGCACTGTATACGCCAACTGACTCATACCGCACATTGTCTCGTGTACAGTTCATTGACCCGGTAAGTGCTTCAATTGATTTTCTATTTTTGGGAACACAATTACCCATATGCAAGTGGGTTTTGTAAACCCCCACTAGTCACCACTCTATTTCACAACAAATTCATCTCGGGTGATCGCGCATCTAGTCTGCGAACATCTCCTGTAGACATGACACTTCCAACTGAGACACACACGGTTATGTTGTCCAATCATCAATCACACAACAGTGCGAAAGAAACTCGACATGGATTTCCTCTAAAAGGAGCTTGTCCACAGGCGCCACCGTATAGATGGTTTTTAAACTTTTTCTACTGGCCATTTCCAGAGAACCCGCACGATCGCCATCGCGCCTTGATCATCACAGAAGTCACCTTGGTATACCTAATTCCGACTAAGGTGTATAATATTTTTCTTTTCTTTGAATAAAAAGATACATAAAGTGTTGCACATTGCTCTTGAGATGGATCGTATAATACAAACGTACACGCGGACACTTCTATTACAATTTTTAGAGGTCGCTCTTGCCTGGTCTGACTTTGTTTTGTATTTCTTGTTGGTTTCTGGCTGCCGAGTTTTGTTCAATAAAAATTGTTCGCCTTATAAAAAAATAGAAAAAAAGAAGCAGTGGAATACGTGAATGTAAATGGACCGGCTGTCGAGGTTGTAAAAGGTCTGCGCGCAAGTAAGAAATATTACCGTCGATTCGAGGTACACACACGGGGCATGTTAACCGACGTGAGGTTGATAATGGCAAGAGATTAGGCATAGGCATAAATGGCCGAGCAGGTTGCTGATTTTTGTAGGTTTTATCAGAAAACGAATAAACGCCGTTTTGGCATGTGCCTCTGTAACGTGGTATCGTATCTGTGACTGTGTTGGAGTGCTACTTGCTTTAAATGGGATGACAGTAAGAGGTGTGTTCTGGACAAGGATTTTTCAGTTTAAAAGAAAGGGAGCATCTTTATTTTAAACGACGCATAGTGAAGCTGAGGCTTGTAGATTTTAGTTAGGCAGTGGGGTCCTTATTTCAATGAAATTTTCCCTGATCTTACTTTATTTTAAAGTTTAGGAACAGAGCATATATATTAAAAAAATTGGTTCCTTTATTTTGTGTCTACCGTATTTATTAGCAAATTATTTAGAATCATGGGGCTCTAAATCAAAATTGTTCAACAAACTTCTGTCCATTTTTAGTGGCCTCTTACACCGGCTAGCTGGTCAGGGATTTTATTTCCTATAAAACACACTCTTCGATACACTTCTAACTTCAAATCCACTGAGTCTTGAATTTGTTTTGAAAAGTCGTCCAGTGATCTTTGTGTTAGGGGCCAGTTATAGCGACACGAAAAATGCAACCGAAAAAAGTTTCTTTTGCTTTTTTTAACCACTTAAACTTAATTGTTGAACTCAATATGAGTCTTAAAATTTAGCTTATGAATTTTAAAGTTAGTTTCAGAGCTTTGCGACTTTGGGGTTAGAGATACCGTTTAACGATAGCGAAGCTGTATAGTAGCGCATAATTCCCTGGCTTACCATGAAAACATGTGCAATATGATTAAATTTCGTGTCAAAAATCTTACAATTTGGGTTAAGACTATCTCTAAATTTAACAATCTGCAGCTTCGTTCTAACTTGAGTCTTGAGCTGAATTTTTTAGTCAGTTTAGAGTCCTAGAAGGTACAAGCTCTACGATTTTTGAGGGTGTTAAAAAGGGTTTATGCAGACTTGCATATTTTCCGCCCTTGAAATTGTTGCTTCTCTTTTCTTAACAAGCATTAAGGGTTCATTATAATCAAAAGTTTACTCTAAGCCGAAGTCTAAGAGCCCTCGTGAGCCCTTTGTTAAGATTGATTGAAAAGGTTCACTATAGCCGAAAGTTCGTTTTAAGCAGCCTCCACTGTATGAAGCAGGGTTGGCAAAAAGTGGGTACAGCGTCTTCTATTTCGCAAAAAAATGCCTAAATCGCCTTTACCTTTTCTACCTCGTTAATATATGCGTAATATGTCATCTAGTTTCATTCTTGAAAACCTTACCTCATATCTGCGGTCATAAATCCTCCAGGGAATCACCACTTCCAGTTTCTCTCAGCTCCAGTTAGCACTCGCGTTTTTATCCTTTCCCTCGTCCAACGTGCAAAGGCCCATGATTGACATCAATGTTCATGTTGATGGCATGCGACAGCTGCTTCTGGATATTAATGCTTTCCTGAACGACGCTGACAGCAGAAGAAAAGAGAGAAGCAACAAAAAATTATTATTAGATTCATAAGATGAATGAAATGCGCATGAAATGCAAGAAGATATAAAAAAAAACCCAGTCCACCTGATGTGCTGCTGCCCAGTGACGACTTAATAAAAGCTCAATTTTATACCTTTGCACCTCCATGGATGGCCAGTTGCATGGGTCTTTCTGCTTCGGCATAGGTATTTATCTAATTAAATGGAAACAGTACAAGATTTAAAAGAGATACTGATGAAATGCCTCAAGCCTCAGGGATGGCTCACCAGCAACAGCAGTAGCAACGACGACAGCAGGATATCTCAGATGCAACTTATCCTAGGACCGTTCATGAAGAGTGTCGGTTGCCTTGACTTGGTTAAGAAAATTTTTTATTTTTTTTTGTTTCTTCCTCATTTGGTATTGAATTTCCTATCATTGAGTTGGCATCGGAAATTCTCGAGTAAATCATAAAATTTCTGATCTATGACAAGATCGATTCTATATTATTTTTTTTTGCTCTGCTTGGTCTTGTAGGTCTGGATAGAGGGACACAAGAAACAAGAGTTACAACTCATTCATTGCATTGCTAATGGGAACCGGTTTCGATAATTGTTGGTTAATGGTCTAAATAGCGTGAAGTATAAGTATGGAATGAAATCGGAGGGAATTCGTCGGGAGTAATTTAGGTTTCACGTCACAAATGGGGAAAAAATTACATTTATTGACATGCAATTATGATTGGCTGCAAGGTGCCACCAGTTTGGAATTATTTATGAAGTACCAACTCAATGGAATCGATGAAATAGTTTTGCACAGAATTTGAAGTGCATACACAAAGGTATTTTAATGTGACGCTGAGAGTCTTGCTTTTCCCAAGAGTTTTCTGACAGATAAAGTGACGAGTTGGCTCAAATTTCTTGCGAATAAAACAATCTTTCTTTTTCGAAGCTGTTTGGATAAGGATTTAAATGCTATATGCCCCACAAATTTATCGCAACTCCTGTTCCTGGAAATGGGAGGCACTTCCTAAGCGCATTTTTGTCAAATCGTTGCTGTTATTTACTTTTTTTAATACCTATATTTAAACAGATTATGTTCAAGTTGACTAAATTAAAAAGTTTAGCTTCAATAACGTCTTGGGTTCTTGCATACAATAAACACACAGAACCTCTTTTTATGAAAAAATCAAAGTGGTTCAAGAATAGGGTAGGAGACGGATTTATAGCTAAAATTGCAATTTCAATTTGTACGGCTTGTGATTATTATATAGTTGGTAGCATGATTTTGAGACGTTCAAACTACATTATCGACATTTTTGCTCAATGGTTTAGTGGTAGTGTGTTGGGCTACTAAGCGAGGTATCCCCGGTTCGAATCCCGAAAGAACCAAATTACATCTTAAGGTTTTTTTCCACTGCGCCACCTCTCCCGAATGTCTGACAAACATCCGAGAGTAAAACTGTCATGAAAGAGCTTCTCAGTTAGCAGTTTGGACTCGGCGTAAAATTGTAGATCCCTTTCGTCCCAAAAATTGAAAACCCACACAAAACGAATGGTTGTGAGAAGCTAGTCCTTGGATCCCACAGACCTGTCCCGCCAAAATATTTATTTATTTATTTTTTTTTACTTTTTTAAGTATTTAAGTATTAAATTTTATGAAAGCTTTACGCTGCTTTTCGTTTATTTAAATTCGGTGGAAAAGATCATAAATCAGTGTCATTAAAAATATACATGGATTATGAAAACTTCATAAATTTTAATGACATATATCTTAATTCGAATAAAGTGCTCGAAGAATAAAAAAACAAAGCTTCTAAACCCTCGTAAAACACAAAAATCAGTAAAACATAATTATCGTCATTTAAATAACAATGTGTGGTCCAAATGAAAGTCAGCAATGGCAATAAAAGTCCAGCGAATATCTTATAAGCTTGAGATGATGTAAGAGATGTTACTCTAAAATATTTTACTACTGCAGAACTAACAAATTCGAACTAGATCCGAGTTGACTACTTGTAAATTATTTTTAAGATCACAGCTTTATAATTTTTGCGAAATATTCCGGTCATTTTTTTGACTTTTCACATATATTATTTTTTATTTATTTATTTTATTAATTGAATGCTTAAAAACAGTAAGATATAATTATAATAATATACATAAGCATCAGGTCACATAGAACCCTAAATCCAGCTTCTCACCCTTCTTTGTGTGGGATAAATGAATTGAAATGAGAGACCTAAGATCTGATTCGAATCACAGCAACTTGCGGCAATAAATTTGAATATTCCCTTTCACTTATCACATTTCTTCTGATCCAGATCCAGAAGTTAAACCGTGAATTCAAAATGTGTTAAATTGTATACCCAGTCATAAGTTTGCAAAAAAATGTCGAGTAGATTCCAACAAATGAACACATCTGGTCCGCAATTTCAAAAATCTCATCACTATCGGCCAGGAAATGCAAAAACCCACTCAGTTAGCGGCTTCGAATTGGCACGAAAGACACCGACACACCGTCCTAATAGCCATAATAATATCATTCTTCATTAAGTCATTAAATCGTATTCCGCTCCAATCAGTCAAGGAGTACCTCTACCTATCCTCGTAAAAACTCGTAAACTCGGCACAGTTCCTGCGAATCAGGCAACAACACTTAGCTACACGTGGCACACAAATACGACTAAAGTCAACTCAATTAAGACGGAAATGTCGACCGAAATAAAAATCAGAAAAAAAATCTCGTAACAGTTTTTTTTCCTTTATCCATAATTGCACAAAATATTTATTTAAATTATCTCAATTCCATCGGTCATTACCAAGCCGGTTTCACTTGCCCGTCAGATAAATATGTACGCGCATACGTACAGCTATTTAAACGGTGTGTGCACTGGAACTTTCAGCTGAGCCGAAGGAACTCGATTTTGCACAATTAAACTTTTTTACGATTAAACTTCAAAAGTATCTCACATATTGAATTATAATAGCTGGTTGTAGTAATTAAAAAAAAAATAATTTAATTGCCTATATCTAAATGTGTGCGTGTGGATCATATGGATAAAAATATTTCCACACACTGTGGCTGGGTGTAGTAAACAACTTCATTAGGGGCGCATAGGTTGAGCCTTTGGGTTTGATCTTTCTGCTTTTATCCAAAGCTTGTTATTGCTCACGTGGTGATTGTTCATGCCGGTAAATTACATCATCGTTGCGCAATTATTTGCTGGTTCTCTTCTAATCTGAGAACTGAAGACTGAATGAGGCTAAAGAAGAACAATGGGGGTGATTTTTTCAAAACATTTCGGGTGTATTTTGTTGTTCAATTCCTGAGGTGAAATACATATACATAGTTGCTAATCTGATTAGCAAGTTAGTGGACAGGCTAACGATTTGTTAAATGTTGGGTATCATAGTTTGCCTAATGAGTGGTTGTGCGGCTTACTGTAATATTAGGCCGGCAAGTAATTTTACAGTCATTAGGCGTGTCCAATTAGCGACTAACTTTCAAGCTTAATGTGCGTTCAAGTCTGCAAAATTGCCATGGCTGGTTGATTGTTGATTGGTGGCCAAAGGCCGAACAGTTGAAGCATGGTTTTATCAGCTTAAGACAGATTATACAGTGGGATTTGAAAATAGTGCCAGCAGTGTTTCAATTGAAATGGGATCAGTCGGCATTCGAAAGTGATCGTTAAAAAAATATTGAAAAAAATCAATAAGTTGTTTTTTTTTAATGATCTTGTCTCAACAAAAGGATTTTTCCGTTGGCAAACGATTTTTAAAGTACAAAAGGGGAAGCTATTTACATTTACAACACAAAAGATTGGGAAATAGAGACAAACGGAAGGCCAAAAGTCTTAAAATTTTCGCGAAAACCCCCTTTGGGAAGTATGCATTCGCAAAATGTTGTGCAGTACCCATAGTTACCCATGGCTGCAATTATTTTTCTTGGGTAGTTATATCGCTCTATACAGTCTGTACAGTCTGTTTATGCGTTCATCTTGAAAGCAGCTCGAAAACATCTAAAGGGGTTGCCCACACGAAGTCCCATTTGAAGCCAATGTGTCAAGAGTTATTTTTTACCAACAACAATATTTGTAGAGTGCAGCCCAATACTCTGCACCAATAGAGGGACGTTACCCCTAGAACATTACCATCTATCTTCGCAGGATTTGCCTGTACCTTCAGACCATTTACCCATTTCTCTCGATGACAGGCTTTTGCTTATGTTGTTCCTCGACGGTGGCAAATGAAGAGCCAATATCAGCAAATGGGCATGGTTTTTTTCAAATTAAAGCGCACTTAAAGCAGTCTTAACAACATTTCAATAGACCATTACGCTCATTTCGTAATCTTATTGCAGTCAAATCTACTACAGAAAAGGCATACGGATAACTTAAATTGATCAGTATGTATTTCAGATTTAAACACACAAAATCGTTACAAATTCTGTACGTTTCCTTCTCTTTTCATAGAACGCTACGACCATATAAAAAGGGATTTCCATAGCTTCTACTAACTCTACTAACTGACACTACTAACAATCCAGCTTCTCAAACAAGAATCAATAAACTCCTTGTTACCCAACAACCGGCGTCATACAAATTGCATTTAAAATCAATCAATTAAATAACTATAAGAAAAACCAGCATCAACCAGCTCATGCAACAAAAAACTGATCTGTGAAAAAGAGGGGCAACAAATAAAAAAAAAATCCAAACATAATTCCATTAACACCAATTGCTACTTCATGTGGCGGATCTCTCTGGTATATTAAGTGTTCAACTCGTCTAATCTTTGGCACAAGGTGCCAACGAAGCAAGTCTAAACAACAGAAAAAAAACAGAGGAAAAACCCTCTTACCACAATTTAAACGTCTCGTTCCTTACCCAATAACAAGATAATAGCTCCAACTACACACATGCCTTGCAGTTAGATACATGTGTTCAACTTGCCCCTGACAAGGTAGAAGAAAAAAATAGTACCTACTGACTATCGACAATCTAATAACAATAATAATAGTTTAAACAATTTCGAATCGGACAAATTTGCAAGACCGACTAGAATATGGTAGATCTATCCCCTGGATACGTGTTCACATTCGTGTGAAAACCGTGTGCCAAAGTGCTGTGTAGAGCTACACTATTCATACTCGTACAGCTGAAAAAAAAAGCAGTATTCCCAACTTCACGTAACTATGAGAGAGAGACCGTTGAAATTACAGCAAATTACCGGATGTAATTGGCGGTCGTGATGAATCAACATCGCCACAGCAACACAGAACACACCGGAGTGATTTATTTTGTGTGTGACTGTACGTATATAAATGCATTCCACAATCATTCGTCGCGTCGCGCGTGAGCCATTTGTCCATAGAGCGAATAAAGTATCGACCTAACTGTGCAGCCCTGCGGCACTTCATCAAAGTTCCCCCGAGCATCAGCGCAGCGGTGAAAAACATTGACAACTGACAGAGTTTCAACAACTGTCATCACGAAGCACCGTTCGATAGTCATAATAGTCCCGTAAATTCCACTCGTCCAAAGCTTCACGCAGACACAAATATATATACCAAATCACAGTGAAATCGCTAATTGATTGATTTTATCGATATACATGCTGCGGCTATGGGCGAGAAGTATCTGGTGCGAGTGAAAGATACCGAAATCGAGCTGCGGTTTGCTTTGGTATAATCCGATTACTACCTGTGTTAGAATTAGAATCAATTTTGGGGGATATTTATCATTTTTACCGTTCCGTTTCGAAATGAAGCCATACGGAGATTCTGATGAACCAACGGATATTCAAATGAGTCTCATCTCTGATGTTCGCGATTAGAAAGTGACGGCTAAACAGTTTCATTTAGTGGCAAGAACAACAAAATGGGTCGTAGAGTGCTTTACCATCGCCCGTTTACGACCGCGATTGGTGATTAAATTCAAATGTCTGTAGTGAGATACAGTGACATATCTCCGGGATGATGTTGAATTTATGTCACTTCTATCCGAATCGATAAATCAACAGAAGACCTATTGTACTCGATTATTGTAATGTGATCCTATTGAGATGGGAAAAATAATTAAGACGAGTGGTTTATGAAGATTGTCCGGGCTTTGTTCGCGGAATGACAAATTTATGATAGCAGGTTGTTTCCATTATGTGGTAATTTTTAAAGCTACGTGGTAGATATATTTTATTTCCATAAATAAGTTCTTTGACGTTTGTGCAAAGTGGTTGTTATATAACGTTCTACATTTATGGTTTACCATTTAGTGACTTATTTTAGTATGGGTTGACAATTCTCCCAGTAGATAGCATCCGAATATAGTAACTTTACAGTGTGAAGTGATTCCATAGTTGCTTATAAGTGCAGTATTAAAATTTCTCGATTCTTAGTCTCTGCAATGACTGATTGAACGAAGTTGTCAAAAAGGTTATGAACGTTCATGCTCCATGCGACTATTGAAAGAAATGACGATGGGTAGCTTCTTAATTGGCCCATTCATTTTTTGACAGTTATTTCACTGATTATCATTATATTAATACATAAACATCAAAAGTTTCCGTACACTTTTTAGGTAGTTATCATGAAATGAGGAGAATGAAACTTATATCATTCGAAAGGTACTGTGCCATAGATGTGCACAAACAAAAAATCGTAGGTATATGTCGCAATTAAGACTGGTAAAATGAAGTTAAGAATTTCCCATACAAAATGCTTAGCAGTTAATCGAAAGCATTTTGTTGCCGTTCAATTTGTCGCCGTCATGTTTCCATAGTAACGAATTTATTCATCTTAGATTAGAACCTGTTGGAAAGGTATATGAATTAAGATTTAGCATATAAATAAATTAAAATAAATAATAAATGAATTATGTAAAAACAAGTTGGCTTTCGTTACTTTATCTACAGACAAAATTGGTCGAATTTCCACGGGCGGTACTATTTAAAATAATTCAGCATACAGCTCTTTAGTACTGAAAAAGTCCAGAAAAGTTACTGGGCATCGTTTTATTGGGATTTTTTTCACTTTGCTTTGTTTTTATTAGGACATATGCCAAATAAAATTAAGCTATTCGTAAAGTGATACAGTGCTGAGGGTCTCCACAGCCATTATACATAACAAACAAGTTAAAAGTTGGAAAAGATCAGCTTTTCGCTACCAAATTTGTTTGCCACACAATTTAACAAATAAAAAATACGTGTGTTTTATTGAAGTTATCCATTAAAAGTAAAATAGTTGTGGATTTTTCTTGAAATACGCTGCATAAGAGCATGTGAATCATGTGCATGTGGATCGTGTCCATAGCCAAACAAATATTTATGTGATGTTTATAGAACATTCTCTTACTACCTTGATTTTTGAAACAGTTTTAATAACATTTTTCTTTTTGCCTTTATTTCAGATGCGGAATCATGTCATCTGAGTAGGATTGACTCACAAACTACCTCTTAACAGCAGTCAAACTCGTCACATTTACCAAGCCCCATCGCTTCATCGTAACGAGGTAAATAAATAACGCTCATCTGCAGATCGCCGTTAAAATTATGTAAAAACAAGAGTCAACCACATCAGTAAACTCCTAATGGACCTCTTCGGTCTTTGGAAGAAAACTCCCCTAAAAATTGATTACAACTGAAAATATATTCATCAGCCGGATATTAGTTCAATACTTCAGTATAATAATCCTCTCATTAGGACCGATCTTCTAAATTTCTCAGAACTCTCAAAGTAAAGTACGCGCACACAGCACGTTTCTCTGATCGGCTTACGCACGTTCTATGGAATGCTACGATCGTAGATATGAAACGAATGAATATTTCCAGGAATGCCCCATAAGAATCAAACGACTAAAACTGTTTTTAACACGAAAAACATTTTTTCAACACCAAAACCATATGTGAAGTAATTAATCACTTGTAATAATAAATGCTGATCGCTTAAGAATAGGAATAAGGGTACCTACATACGATTTAGAATTTCCAGGCAACAACAGTTTGGCTGTTACTTATTTCCTCGTGGTGTTGATGCGATGTCTGTTCTACAGCCTCATCGAATTAACATCGCTTGACATGTGATCGACAGCTAATAGTCGCATACGATACTCGATTCGCTTAATTTGTTTCTAAAGGAATGCTATTAATTATTATTTTACTTGTTTTTTTTCATTCGTTCGTTCTGAATTCGGAACAGCATTAATCATTATCGACAAATGGTCTTGAAGGGGAATCATAGAAACGTTTATGGGTAACTCGAAAAACTAGTTTAGAGCAGCAGTTTCTTGACCTTTTGAAAAATTATCGACAGATGCGGAATGAATAGTTTGAATTTTGTTGGAGAGGAAATATTTGGGATACAGATGGCATGTGTCTCTGCAATGTACTGATGGAAGGATAAAAAGAAAAGGCAACAGTTTTTGAGAACTGAAAACTGTGTCGTTGTACCCTATTCGTGCGACTGCGTAGTAATAACTACTAGTACCGCCGGTGGTCTTGAAATTCGACCAATTTTGTCTGTAGATAAAGTAACGAAAGCCAACTAGATTTTAACATAATTTATTTATTTTAATTTATTTATTTGCTAAATCTTAATTCATGTACCTTCGTTTCCATAGGAGAAATTCTTAACTTCATTTTACCAGTCCTAATGGCGACATATACCTACGATTTCTTTCTGCACATCTATGGCACAGTACCTTTCGAATGATATAAGTTTCATTCTTCTCATTTCATGATAAATACTTAAAAAGTGTACGGAAACTTTTGATGTTTACTTATTAATATAATGAATAATTATTTCGATAACAGCGATGGCTTTATGAATTTTGTATGTGGCGTAGTAGACAACCAGCAAATTTATCATCGGATACCCTACTCCGTTGTTATACATAAAAACATACAAGTCACCATTATTTGGAACTTCGTATTGCTACCTCCTGTCCTAAATGACCGATTCCTCAATAGGAACCATACGCACGCCTTTCCCCTTATAAGACCGATGGTCTCCGCCTAGGCCCCTTTTTCATCGCATCAGTAAAATAACATTGTATGAACATAATTACCGCGTCACACCTTAGATGCGATCGGCAATTAAGATGTACCATCTCAGTGGTTTACTCAAAAGGATCCATGCACAAGAACGTAACGATTTGTATCAGATTCCCCGCAACGCCGACAGAGTACGCATTTATTTATCCCCCCAACGGCACACGCATAGAATATGAAATCGATCTTTTAATGACCCCAATAAAACACTCACATATCGCGCCCGATACACATCATCTAGCTAGCTGGTGTAGTGTGGCACCTGATAATATTTTAATCGAGTTTTGCCACAACAAATCAATACCGCACACACGATCAACCCAATGATCCAGTTGGCACCCGAACCAGAAACTCGTTCACTCGTCGTCGTCGTGAGCGCTCATAAATAACACATGAGTCGGGCAAAAGAATAGCGCGAGCGCTGACGACGCTGACGGTCCACGCAGAGTATATCTCCATTCTCCACATCTGGTTACAGCCGGTGAGATATTGAGCAGTTGCTCCAGTGAACTTGACAAACTCGCCTGCTTGTTGGGTTAATCAATCCGCGCCGCGCTATGTATAGCAATGAAAACGTGCCACAAGTGTGCGTGCTGGGACTGCACAAAAGAGCACCGCATACCGGTCTATGGACCAATAATATGCTTCGCATCAGTTTTTCTCTTCTGCGATGGAAACTACAGCTGTAATTGATGCGTAAGGAGACGTATTCATTTTCATTTCGCATTAAGATCTGTGTCATTACACATAAATTAGGTATAATTGCATTAGATTGGCGCCTCATGAAACCCGATTCCCCATACAAGGAAGCGGGGCATAGTACCTATGGAGAAACCCACATCGCTCTGCATCAACAACTTTGGGGGGCAATCATCGTGTTACCAAGGGTTCTCGTCTGTCTCTTTGTGGTATTTTAAAATTCCCACCCACACGAGGTAGATTTAAATTTGTGTAATTTTCAAAAGGAGTGCGGTCCGGGGCGGAGAAGAATAATTGGCAAATCATGATCTGAATGTTTACTCTAGTCTAGAGTCGAGTCGAGCCATTGCCGATGTCCAGATTTACAATCTCCCAGTCGGAGAGAGCGAAAAACAAATCGTGAACGAAGAAAAAAGTAGCTAAGGTCCATCCGTCTTCCCATCGTACAGAAGAAAGATCCATAACATCCCACCGTGTACCAATACCAAACTGAATCGAAGACACTTCCTCGTTGGAATGGAGAGATAAATCTGCATGCGAGTGAAGACAGCGCAACCTACACACAGATACACATATGTTGGCCGGTATTACATATTGAAATCAATAACCATACATAATGTTGCAGCAGAGGCTGTGATTTGCTGTAGCATTTTTATTTAGTTTTTGTAGCACACAAACTCCTGGAAGAGGACGAGAAATACGATGATCTGATACCACACACGGAAGAAGCTCGCTGCAAAATGATGCACATGCACCGATACTGGTGTAATAAATGTTCAACACGGGTAATTACAACATTTCATTCTAATCGTGAATCTTAGCACCGACTGTCGCGTAGATCTCGATTGTTTCACTCAGGTACACTCGTACATACGTAAATATGTATTGGGGGTAGTTATGGGACTTATGCAAATCAAGTGAAGGTAGTTTTGTTGAGCGAAATACATGCACGACATAAATATTTTATGATTGATGTGGCATGCGAGCAGGATCTACTTCCCCCCTTAAATATCCAAAGATGCACAGTAATAAACGGAGAGCAGTAAAGTTGTCAGTAACGATGTTCAGACATTGAAAATATTAAGTGTCTATAAAACTGATGCGAAATATAAACAAGGAGGTAATTAGTGTCGTTGCAGATAGTTCTTGGGATTATTTAAAGTTAACTTGTAAGGTTGTGAGTTTGTAGCTGAAAAACTAAAATTATTGCAAAAGTTATTGACGCTTCTTTTACGAACGGATCCATATTCAATGTTCTCTGTTGGAATAATACTTTTTTAAGGGGCCGTTTCAACAGAATATCAGTTGCAGTCATCAACGATCGGCGGACGACATATTCACTGGCGATTTGGTATATTATTTCATTGAAATTTGGAACCAATAGCATTAGCAATTCGGTGAAATGAAGCAGCTTAATTTAAGTGACATCACTTTTGTAATGGACCTACACTTCCACTGCTGAGATGCTGAGTGCGAGTTGAAGGCCATTGGAGTCGTTCCTAATCTACAAATGTGTTCGTAAATTAAGCGGCTTTCAGTAGAGCTATTACTATTTGCTAGACGCTGTCATAAATTGTCGAGAAACCTCATTTACTTCAGTTAATAAGTGCTTCCAACTCTTCAGTATAAAACCAAAACTGTTAAGTTCGCTGTTGAACTCTTTTGTTTTAGTCTTTTTAATTTTTAATTTTCAAACTAAATTTCTTTCTAGATTCTTTTGCTAACTCCTTAGTTATAATCTTCCATTCCACAGATTCTGGACTCACTTTCCATGGACAGGCGCTCATCAAATCCAATCTATGCAATCATACCAAGGAAGGCGCATACCCCGATCTCCTTCAAAGGCGTTACCATGGCCAACCATTTGACATCACAGATAATACGGCATTATGACACCAAGCCCATAGATTGTCCAACGCTTCCCGGTAAGTATACGCAGTGAATAGCACATTAAATGCGAGTTAGCATTGCGGCAATTGCTCTGTACAGGGAATGGCACTGGAAGAATTCACGGGATTGCTTTTAAAATCTCCCGTGTTCTCTTAGTGGCATCACTAGTGCGAGCCGAACCAACATTCTGCAAATGCTAGCCCTACTCGTATATGCGTGTGACTGTGACTATAGTGCGCGCCCATAGCTCAAGAAAAATGTTAATTATTCGAGAAATTAGCCAGCAGAATCAATTTGTACTGTGCCATCGGTAGATGTTTGTCCATTTATTTCAGTGCCTTGCTAAATGGAGTTTTAGTTGCCGTTAAACTATTGTGAGTCTAGGCTGAGTGCCGTTGCAAGGTGTTTGCCTAGGCGAAACAAGGAAGACATTGTGTATAATTATAAGCAAGTGTGTATTCTAAATTAAGTCTTCCGGAAAACGGAATTTCACGCTTGTGTTTGGTGTATCCCAACAATGGATAGATACATCATCGCGTTATCTATCCGGGAATTTCCTGTTCCAGACTTGGACAGAGATGGGAATAAAGCAGCGACTCTGCGTGTTTTGATATCATTAACAACAGGTGCCGGTGTAATAAATTGTAAATAATTAAAAAGATATGTTAATACTAAAGGTATGAGTTTTCCTGCATAAATTTGAAAATATATTTTAGACAATGGGTTCTGGCATCCGTGTCATGTTATGAAGGAGCACATGTGGTGGGTCGAAACTAAGCCCTCATCTCAATTAGAATTACGAATGTTTTTCAGTCGAAACGATAACAAAAATGCGAATCGTTCAACTCTGGCTGGGGGAAATTAAAGCGTTCACCTTGAATTTACTTCACGCTTGATGAGCACTGACGCTATTAACAGAAACAACACAAAAAAAAAATAGTATTATTGTTCCGACGAATTGAAGCAATTGCCAAACGCGCTAAAACACGCCGGCCGGTGTCGGTGTGATCTCAGCTCAGTGGAAATTATTTATATATGGCTTCCAGTTTTTTTTGTGGATCTTTTTTTGCGAATTAAATGCGATTACGTTTGTGTTGGGTAGCTGAACTTGTTCGAGGAAGTAACAACATTTGAGATTACCTTTTGTTGTGTACACTTAAATTAGTGAGCGTGAGTAAGTCGAGTTCCTAATTATGAACAAATGCAGCCCAAAGTGATCGGCGTGTTGTTTGTTTGAAAGGGGAAATGAAAACACGTCAACTGGCGCAAAAATATAACTCATGCGTCATGTGCATGTCCACAAAAAGTGGCAATCATGAAAGAATTTTTAAAGCAATTTTTTCAAGCTCGTTTGAAATAATAGGACGCGGGTGAATTGTAGCTCTTGATGTTGAAATAAAACGAGCTGTGTGTTTGAAAGTCCATTAGGTATACAACAAATGTCCGCCACGGCTTCTTACATTGGCACGGATTCGAGTGGTCCACTTTTTCCGACTCCGGCTGAATTTGGTTGCCGATAGTATTTGTTATGTTGGTTTTAGGGGCATCGGGAAAGCAACCAAACTTCAAACTTCAGTGGTGTCCAAGATAGACAGGTTTGTAACTTCTTTGTATCTACGCAAACGCTATGGATACGAAACGAAATACAACTCAAGCTAAAGAGTTGGATGATGTTGAAGCCTAATGAAATTGTTCATCAAATAAACAAAAAACGAGTTACTTGTTTAAGTAAATTACAATCATACTCCAGGAAGTGGAACGAAATGTTTCTTCAAAAGTGACTTATATAATTACGAAGACAAATAGAGGTTGGACGTCGCACTGAAAACTCTCTTTAAATTTTGAAAGGCACTTTGGTCGTTTTTGACAGTAGGTAAGAGGTATAAGGAGAAAAACTCAGGACACTGGTAGGAATTCTGTCAGGGCACTGCTTCGAAGAAAACATGCAAACGAATTAGACTGGCAGACACAGATTACAGATTCTGTAATGACCTTCAAGTCGATGAAAACATCACACACATACTGTGTGAATGCAAAGC
Source organism: Cheilosia pagana (assembly GCA_936431705.1). NCBI lineage: Eukaryota > Metazoa > Arthropoda > Insecta > Diptera > Syrphidae > Cheilosia > Cheilosia pagana. Next base: position 48,274,634 of record OW386170.1, on the reverse strand, counting down.
AATATCTCAAAATCGAAGGACATTTCTGGGCAGGTACTTCTTCTATTATTTTGAGATATACCACACAAACTTCAAAGGGCTACTCGGTTTCTGTAAGACGATTGAGTGTTATTGAAGCTTAATGCAATCAGTTCCCTTTGGATCGCGATGCGCCCTTATGGTGCCTAGTGACATATGAGACTTCACTATCCCATACCCCTTTTTACCTAACTTAGCTGAACCTTTGACATTTCGGACTGTTAGAACTATAAAACCTCGACCTCCTCAAAAATGGTTCTTGCGATTTAAAAAAAATCTAACTCTTGAGTTCACATAGAGAAAAACAAGGTACTCAGTTTTTCGTTTAAATTTTGAATAACAATTTTTTAGAAAACAAAATACTGGCGATCTCCTTTATTTTCGAAAATGTGTATAATAATTATTTGACTATGGTGACTTACAGCTTTTAAAAGCTTGCTGTGCATGGGATAGTTCCATGAAACTCAATAGTTAACTTTCTTATATAACTTTACTGACTGAACCAACATTAAGTCGAAGGTTAAGTTCTTTTTTTGACAAAGTCTCTTTCTTGTTCCTTGTTCCTTCTGGAAAGTAGAAGGAAAAATCTGTTCATTAAATGTAAATATATCTACGAACTTGTGCAATAACAGAGTTTTGCATTGAACTTTTATCCATACTTGCCTAGAGGAGTTTTAATATATTTTTTTTTTATATTTTGTGTAAGAACTGTGAAATAAGGGTTAATAAAATAAACTATTATTCCTCGATACGATGCTTTTTGAATTTAATATATAAGGTCACTAACGACTCATGTGGCTATTTGACTGCCACTATTTTAAACTTTTTGGTGCCATTTGAGAAAGTGTAGAATTGCCATCATCAATCAAATACTGTCAACAAAATTTGTGCCAAACTTTTGGTCAGATGTTCTGACCTTAAATTTCGAATTTTATTGCAAATACATATAACAATAACGAATGTGCGATTTATTTTTGAGAGTCAATGACTGTCAAATATTTTTAGCCGGTCCGACCAAACGAAATATTACATTTTCTACGAAATGAGTTACAGTAAATTGTTTTTGGAGAATAAAAATAAGAACGCAGGCTTTCTGATATTATTTTCAATGAAAAGTGTTAAACATTTGAAGTGTTTCAAACAATCTAATCGTAGCTTTAGATTCACTGATAGCTGAATCTGAATGTCGAGGAAACGATGGAAACGGACTATTCGAAAGATCACTCCAACAGTGAAATTGACTTCGAACAACTATATACCTACTAGCTGTACTCCCACGGCGCTGCCCGTGCCTTTCGTATTAAGTCCCGCCACAATTCGCAGAGTCGTTTTTTAAGGGAGGTGCAACGGCGCCCTTTTTGATTACTGCCCCATTGTGTTGAACACCATTTACAAAAATTCAAGGCTTCATAAATGTCCAGATACCTATAGTAATTTAATTATTTTGTTACCTATATGGCAAGAGCCATATCCCGATTGCAAATGGCTTTGTTAACGAAAGAACCAAATTACATCTTAAGGTTTTTTCCACTGCGAAACCACTCGCGAACGTCTGACAAACATCCGAGAGTAAAACTGTCATGAAAGAGCCGTTTGGACTCGGCGTAAAGCTCTAGATCCCTTCCATTCGTCCCAAAAATCGAAAACCCACACAAAACGAATGGTTGTGAGAAGCTAGGCCTTGGGTCCCACAGACCTATCGCGCCAAAATATTTACTTATTTATTTTTAATCCAAGGTTTTCTATTTGTATTGTTTTTGATTGCACTTTGTTTCCATTAGGGCCCAAGACTATACTATATTTCAAGTTGGAATCAACCATGCGCATTCACAAAGTTTCATTGAAATCGGTTGAGCGGCTCTGAAGATCGACCACAGCGCCACCTGTTGATTCTCTCGCACTTAGCAGTAAAGTGTTTCTATCACAAAAGATCAACAAACTGTGATTTTGAAAATATTTTTTTTTATATTTGAAGTGTCACTACTCGATTTCTATCCAGTTTTTTTTTTTTTCAAAGTGCGTTTCCCCATGAAAAATGTAATGTGTGCCTACAACGCCACCTGTTGAGAATTTTCTTTTCTTCTAAACCATCGCTGATGTAAGACAAACAAAACAAAACAAAGATCATTCAAATCGGTTGAGCCGTTCTCGAGTTTTAAGCATCCGAACAAACCAAGATCCATTTTTATATATATAGATTGGTGGTATTCCCACTTAAGAGAAAATTAATTAATGCAACAACAATTAGTCCTTGATTTTTTTTGCTAGTGATCTTTAAGCCAAGAAAAGGGTACATTGCAAGCTGAGTGATTTTGTTGCGCAACTCTGATGGATCTTCTCTTTAAAGGATAAGTATCACTGAACCAACTCTCCAAAGTTATAGAAATGATGTTAGCCCCAGCAACATGCATTGGGTAATGTATAAATAACAACAAATATAATAAAAGGTCTGATGCTTTACTTTAAAATTTGCACGCATTTTTACTCGATGTCGTTCTCTAACACGAACAATTTGTATTTTGAAAAATATAAATTACTCCACCATTGGGAATGCTTTTTTACTCAGTCATTTTTTTCCTATTAGAACGAAGTAAAAGATCTGAAATAAAACTTGGGGACAGAAGTGACATGTGAATTCTGAAAAGTTTTAAGTTCTCAACTGGTTTTAGTATGATGGTTATAAGTTATAACTACGGTTTATAGCTATATAATTAAAACAAGCTTACGTGTATGTACGTTGTAAATAGATAGGTACTGCAAGTCTGACATTTCTAGTGGGTATAGGTAGTTGTATCACTGTTTTTAAGAAGTGAAAACTCAAATTACTCAATTTGTTGTTAATATAAATTAAGTAAAGGTTCTTAAAGTACGTAAAAACAAATAAACCCATTCACAATTGAGTTTGAATTAGTTTTCTCTCACTCTCATTCCAAGATGAACCTGCCTACATTTTAATCATGTTTAACTCCCCACCCTATGCCCACCATTTTTTTTCCAACACTACACCCAACCATGCAATCTGATGGTTGATGCCTTAACACCGCGCGACTATACGATTTTTCTCACATTCTCACAAAGCAATTTATAAAATAAATCGTTCGTCCCCTTTGGGAATAGTCCAAGCGCTGCACTGATTGCCCATTCATGAATTCCCCCGATTGGGCGAACAATGTAATCACCGTGTCTAAAACAAAGGAATTCCAAACACAGTCTGTACCAGTACTGCACTTATGCAGAGCAGGAAGTAAGGACTTTTGGTACGAATAGCGACTCTGTCTCTAGCCACACAGCAGATCTGCAACTAAACTAATGACATCGTTTTGCAAACTCCAAAAAGGTAATTTCTTACCAGTCGTCCCGACAGGGCCATGCAAATTTCTACTGCGAATTTCGCGAGGACCTAGGCAAAGTGAGTGGGTATAGATACGGAAAAAAATAATCTAAAACAGCTTGTAATGCGCGCAGCTAACATTATGTTCCAGATACAGATACGTCCGTATGCGTATCGCGGCGTGCACTCTGCACAGGCAACGCGAAACAAGAAAACTCGAAAATTCTTTATCCCACCGAATATTCCAGGGACAAGTGTTTCCATAATGTTACCTGGTGTTTGCACTTAATTCCCTCCCCATGGAGTTGTTGTGTAGCCCAGCCGCACTGTGGACCATTTATGGTGATCTGATCACGTTAGCTTCGCAACGGCTGCGGCTGGTGCAGTTCGGTACGGTTGTTGGGGGCATTTGTGCACGAATTTCAAGTGGGGCAAGAGTAATTTACCATATGGGTCTGAAATTGGTAATTGGTATTATGTCCAGGGCATGTCACCGCAAGCAGAACGGACATAATGCTGCAGGGAAATGCTGGGAGTGAAAATAATGAGTAATTTGGACGGGGATTTATTCGTACTAGTACCGCCCGTGGTCGAAATTCGACCAATTTTGTCTGTAGATAAAGTAACGAAAGCCAACTGGTTTTTAACATAATCTATTTATTATTTATTTTAATTCATTTATATGCTTAATCTTAATTCATATACCTTTCCGCTATGAAAAAAGAATGGAAAAGGGCAAAACATGAATGTTCGTTTCCATAGTTACACCTCCCAGATAACTCTGCAATGCCCCTGAAATAAGATTTTATGATTGCTTACTTTTAGGGGTAATTAAATTGCATACCTTTAATGAGACTCTCCAACAGGTTCTAATCTAGCATGATTAAATTCGTTACTATGGAAACATGACGGCGACAAACTGAATGGCAACAAAATGCTTTCGATTTACTCCTAAGCATTTTGTATGGGAAATTTTTAACTTCATTTTACCAGTCTTAATGGCGACATATACCTACGATTTTTTGTTTGTGCACATCTATGGCACAGTACCTTTCGAATGATATAAGTTTCATTCTCCTCATTTCATGATAAATACTTAAAAAGTGTACGGAAACTTTTCATGTTTTCGTATTAATATAATGATTAGCAGTTGGGACGATGGTTGGTCCTATGGGCTTAAGGGACTGCTCAAAATAGTGTCATTACAAATATACGAAATGCCAAAATATCTCTGAAATATTTCTAACTACTACTAGATCACTAAAACTATAAAAATGACCTCCAAAGAACTAAGCGTGGTCCGCAGCCCCTTCTAGTTTTTTCTCGACGCGTTTATAGTTGTATTTTTCCATGATTTTTTTGCACGGTTTTGTTTTTAAGCGTTTGTTACGTGTTTTTTACGCGTTTTTTTCTAGTTTTTCACATATTATGAAGAGTTGTTTGACGGTTTTTTTTCACGTATTTTTGATGCGTTCTGCCTCGCATTTTTGGAAGCGTTTGATAAGTCATTTTGTCACCTTTTTCCACACCTTTTTTCACGCTTTTTTTGAGGTGTTTTCTCACTCGTTTTTTGACTAGTTTCGCTCTTCCTTATAATTGTTGATTTTAATTACAACTTTTCAGGAAACGTGAACATAAAAAAGACGCAAAAAGCGTAAAAATCAAACAACCATTTGGGAAACAACAATCTCTTTTCAAATTTCGACAGCTGCCTTGATGGATGTTTCCCAAGTTGATCTAGATACTTTTTATTTTGTTGAATGAAAACCAAATTTAACCAAATGCCTCAGGGTTTAGTTAAAACAAGTTAACTTCTAATAAGTTCCATAAAATTCAAACTTCAAAACACCACGTCATATGACCCTTTCATTAATGACGCCGATAAGAAGCTAACGCCCCCTGGGCGGGGACCATTTATAGCATGTTTTTAGTTTTAAGCTTCAACTAGACGTTTACTTTTATAGTAAGTTAATTACAGTATCTATTCCCATGCGCTTTGCTATGCGTACGTGTACCGTGCCCTTTCTCTAAAAGGCGTAGAAACTAACCGCCTTGAGGCCCACTATTATCCACGCATCTTTTCCGCACTTCCCCTCCATAATAGGCATGTACTTAAAATCGTAGAATTATAGACGCAGTTCCTACCGTGTGCCGCTAATTAAAATCTCTCAAGCCTGGGGCGTTTTGTATTTGCAAATGGGTTTTACGCTCCTGTTATGGGTTCCTTCGTCGCCTAAGAGCTTACGCACCGAAACAGAAAATCAGGTAGTCCTTAAATACCCACGAGCCATAGAGTGCGAAATTTATTACTCGAAAATGATTGCTCAAACTTCAGCTACCATTTACAACTTCATACCGGCGACCATAATCTACCACACACTGCTCAAGGTGCGGACAGCATCACATACAACCAAAGCCAAAGAATGGCAACCTGCCTGCGCACTCAAAACAGAAAGAATCACAAAAGTGATGAACGGTTTGAAGCGAAAGGATTTAATGGGAATATTGTTAAGTCATCCCTGGATGCGACTACACACCACACCACACTACACCAGACCGTACGCGAAGCTATGTGGTGGCTTATGACTTCGGATTCGGATTCGGAGTCGGACTCGGATCCCCTACCTGAGCGGGCAATAGTCACACCAAAAAGAAAACCAAAAAAACGGCCACAAGACACTGCAACTGCAGTCATGATGATGGTGCATGGCATGGGCGTGAAGGCATCCACCATCACCATTACCATCGGCGAACGAAAATGCAGTACAGGTGTTGGATGTGAATGGATGCGGTGATTTGTATTTGCCAATTGGTAATAGGCTTCATGGTCAAGTGTTTGTCTTTTGAGGGTAATTACTGCGTGTTATGCAATATTTTATACTTGTCTTGCAGTCAGTTCTCCATTCATAATGTGTCCAAGAGCTGCGCGCCCGCAATCGTTTTCCGGGATAAGTTGGACTGAACGTTTGGGTCTTTTATGTTCCCATCATCATAACGGCGCGGCGGCGGGCCAACGCGTCGCTCATGTAGAAGTCGGATAGATGATGTTTTTATTTATGCTTAGCAAACAACCAAACATGAGATTATCTCTCCCAGATATGTAAATCCTTTTGACTGGGGACACCATCGCATCGTCGTCGTTGTCGTCGTCTGTCGTCATCATTATCATCATCATGTTCGTTATTATCCCGACTGGCATCATCATCTTCATTATCACTCAACGTCTGTTCGGTTGATATAGTTGGTTGTAGCTGCCATAGATTTTGTCGCTGAATAATAATGGGATATGTGGAGTTCAGGTTGAGCTGTAGGGACAGTCTGTGTGGCAAGAAAAAAAAAGCAAACAAAATTATTTCTAAGTGGAAGGGAAAATTTTGTCAAAATTCGATGTAAGATATTAAAGCTTCTAACAGATAATTCACTTGCACAAATGTAAGGTTAGGTCACTCACTCCGCATAGGTCCTTTTTTCTGTTTACCTGCCAAAAACGTGACAATGCTCTAGGGACATTGAAATTTTCTTGCCGACCCCACTATAAACCGACCATCTACTGAACTGAAAATAAAAGACCTAGTCGGAAGAACTCTAATCTATGAGCGGTGTTACCCCGTTTGAAGCAGGACAACAAAAACCGACGTCGACCAAATTCACATATAACAAAACCCTGGATGGAGCTTCTTCTGTGTGGCTGTAGCTGACGTCTCGCTACTTCCTTTCCGACCTACGTTGTAGTTTACAAATTAATGCAGATGTTCATGTTGAAAATAGTAAAAATCTTAGCTCAGCGATATAGCTGGCAACTGGTAGCTATGACGGCCAGGGAGACACAACCCGGGGGATATCACAAATCATTAAATGCAACGCTAAGCGATTTCAAATCGGTGCCTTCATACGATCGGTTCGTATAGCTGCTGCTGTTGATGATAGCACTGGTGCTAGTGCATCATCTTCATCATCTGCATTTGTATCTACATCTGCATCTCTCACCAGATGGCCAGGGTATTAGAAGGTAGGTCTGGGACCTCACCTCTAGTCACTCTCGGAAACAAATGGGAAAATAGTTTATGTCGACATTTAAAGTTTAGCCTTTTTTTTTCTTTGTGTAGTTGCTTTTGCTTCAATCCAGAGTTCTCGCATCGGATGGGAATGGAATTATGCACGTTGATTGAATTAAGACAATAAAATGGGAGATGCGAGTGGCGCGCGGTACCTCCAGCTGGGGAGAAACTTCACGTGTGGTTGCGGCATGGATGTTGGGCACACACTGTGCAACTAGTGACCGGAGAATTTTCCACGTACGCAGAGTGTGCGATTGTGTCTGGTGCGGAGGAAACTTGTGTCTATCATTCTGTGAGGTGAAATGAATGAAATTAGCAGTGGAGTAGAGTTTTCGCAGATGCGCTCCTATAGGACGATGAGATGACAATGTACGAGGTTCGTCTTATCTGGGAATTAATCCGACTGCTGTGCATAGTTTGCATTTAAGTGATCAACATGCTCTCGATGTGTGGGATATTTTCACTGGAAAGCACCGGCTGCAGAGCTATTGTCGAGTGACATCCTTTGAAAGGGAAGTAGAACGTAGAAAATTGTTTTGTTCGGGGTGATTTTTGGGCTCATAGGTTCGGTTTCTAGGTCTTTATGTAAAGCAAAGCAGCTATATTTACGAACCCTGGTCTGTGTTGACGAGTTCTAATGCGGTTAGCAGCATTGTTTTGCAACTTTGCGTTCTTTATTCGCAGTGGTGTAAACGTTCACCTGAGAAAGAAAATGATCCATTTTGCTGAAGTGGTAGCGATATGAGGCAGACTAGTGCCTTGACTAAAAATGCAGCCAGCTGAATGCCTAGCTAGCTTTTCAACTGCGTATTTCGCAGCCACTTTATCTTAATCTTCTACAATTCACTAGCCCACGGTAAAGTAAGTCTATGAAACCTCTTCTCCACATTTTAATGATTCAAACTTGACCATATATCCCACGAAGAGTCTTTCGCTCACAACATTTCAAGCGGCCAGTGCATCTACAGCAAAATCGGAATGAAAAGAGTCTTCTTGGTCCTTAGAAAGATAACTTTTCTTCTGAGATGCTTTCGTATCCCGAAGAAACAGCGGTTAGCAATACTGATTCCCTTCTTGATTCTTCTTGTGATTCTTCTCGTTGTTCTCAACAGCAATGGCAGCAAACCAGGAACGTACTTTCATCATGGTCAAGCCCGATGCAGTCCAACGTGGACTCGTCGGCAAAATCATCGAGCGTTTCAACAGAAGGGCTTCAAGTTGGTAGCCATGAAATTCATGCGGGCTTCCAAGAACTTGTTGGAGAAGCACTACTCCGATTTGTCTGCTCGCCGCTTTTCCCCCGGTTTGGTTAATTTCATGAGCTCTCGCCCAGTAGTTCCAATAATGTGGGAAGGTTTGAACGTCGTCAAGACCAGCAGCCAGATGTTAGGTTCCACCAACCCAGCCGACTCTCTGCAAGGAACCATTCGATTTCTGTACCCAAGTCGGACGCAACATTCACCACGCTTCCGATGCTGTTGAATCTGCCAACAAGGAAGTCGCTTTGTGGTTCAATGAGAGCGAATTGGTCTCCTGGACTCCAGCTGCCGAGAACTGGGTCTACGAATAAAATGCAGCGCTACTGTATTGGTTTCGTCGTTCTTAGTATTATAAGCAGAAAATCGTAAAGCATTTCCAACTTTCTTTACGCGAAAAAATCGTAAAAACAAACATTGGGCAAAAGAATAAAAATCAATCAACAATCAAAAACTCAAGAAGATTCCCTTCTCGATACTTGCACCGATAAAGTTGGCCAACTTGACATTCTGTCCGAGTCTCTCAAGTTGATAGTCTCCTCGCGATATGAGTTCTGTTCTTAATACCTTCATTTTGACCTCATTTTGACAGCTTTGCCTTTTGAAAACGCGCCACGGAGAGCTCCCCACGTTCTGATTGCCTAAGTCAGGTCCAAAGTCAGGTCTAGATATATGTCAATTCGTCAAATATGTGAATTGAGCACCGCCACTGTAGTCGAATAAACGTTTAAAATACCCTTAAATCCATCATGCAACGTGAGCAGAACTAGGTCTGTGACTTGAAGCCAGTTAACTATATTTTTTTTTGAAGTCCAAGTAAGGCCTACAACTTACCCTGCTTACTTTTCTTAGTATACTTCCTTCTGATAAAATAAAGCACCATTCCAATCCGCCAGAACCCACCGACTTATCATCAGTTTCGCAAAATTGTAAATCCACCAACAATCTTTTTCATTAACAAATCATATAATTCGCCCAAACGTCGACCCTCTGCCAATCCGATTACTCCTTCTATATGGCCAACTAAAAACTATAATCGTGTTTGTCCATCGATCGCTTTTTTGCCAGTCGTTGAAATCCCCAATTAGCTTCAAATCTGAAGTCGAAGAACCCCCAATCTGAAAGACCGTGACTTTTAAAGTAAACTTGTTTCGGTTGATTTACAAAAATTCACTCACTGCTGACCCGGAGTCCATCAATCGGCTTCGACTTTGACACTAATGGGATCGAATGGCACCTCAAGCGATTCACCCGAACTCAATCTCACAAGCAAGTCGGTCGAACTCCCAAGTGTCCAAGTGCCCAATGATTAACGATTGGCCTGATGCTAGGACACACAATCTACTTGGATTATTGTTAATAATCATTCAGATACTTTGTGTCGTCAATTGCAATACCAGCAAGCACGAAGCCTATACAGATATAGATATCCATCTCAAGTATCGCTGGTCCTCTTTCACCAACAGTTGTCAGTGCCGCCGTTGATGATGTGCAACACGATTGCATGACAATTGCGCACAAAGATTTTCAAAATTCCCATCATTTAAAGCGGAATGCATAATTAAGCAGCGCACAGAGAAATAATAATAATTTTAATGAAAATTCAAATACAATTTTCAGTTATAAAAACTTTCCTTTCCACTATCTGCTTTGTACACAATTCTCAAACCACAAAACAGAGACAGAGACGATTGAGCGAGTGCAAAATAGGAATAGTTTGGTGGTGCGGTCTGGAGATGGTTGAATGGAAGTTTGGATGAAAGTCTGCGATTAATCAAAACAATTTTTAAACTGTATTTATTTTGCTTCTTAATTATTATACAAGAGGTGAGATGAGATGTTTTTCTGTTTTGCTTGAACTTCAGAGTTTCCCCAAAGTGCGATGTACACACGGGGAATAGTCGTTACGAGACGGAACGGATGCATGGTTCAGTGGGTAACGCCACTAAGGCATGGAGCGTATCAAAACAAAAAGTATATTTCAATTAAGAGGATGGAGGTGATTATTGCTATTTCGCCGGCTTCATAATTTGGTGTCTGTTTAAATTCAATGACCAGCCACTAATCGACTGTGGCGTCATCTGTTGAATTTATTGCTAAAGCGGTTTGTCTTCGCTATTGCCTCAGTGGGTGTGTGTACTGGATATATTCAAAATAACAAATGGCATTGTGAATGGCATAAAGCGTGTTAATGGTTTTTGTATGAGACAGTCTTTTATTTCATCGAATCGGTGCAGTGGCTGTACAACTGTAGTACCTAGTTTGAATTTTTTGCCTAGATCCTTAAAAAAAAATCTTTGGACTTAATCAAGCGATGTAGGTAAAATTTTCTTCTTCTTGCACTTCTTTAGAACTCATTAAGTACTCTTTAAGAAAAAAGCCTTTACCTTTTACCAATGATTTGAGGTGAAACGCTAAGCTCAGGTGGATAGAGGCTTGCTAACTACAACCAGCGTTACCGTTGAAGAATTTTGAAAAGTAGCTTCTTGCAACGGAGTAAAAAAAGAGCCATTTAAGAAATAAGTTCAAATCAAAAGTAAACACAAAAAACAAACAAGTTATTGTAATGGTAATTTTTTTTTAAGTTATAACAATTCAGTCGATAAAACATACCACACAAACATGAAGTAGGTTTTTGTTACTGTGCTTCTGTACTTATTGACAAGATCAGAACTTGGCTCCAAATCTTCCAAATCTGTACGTGTTATCAAATTTTATGCAGAAAGCATTGATTCAGCAGAAACCTGTTGGTTTTTTTTTTCATAAGCGTTAATTTTAAAAAAACACGCGTGCAGCACAGGCACGCTGTGTGGCAATTTTAGTATGTTAACAACAAAATTATGCAAGTTTTGGCACAAAAATTCATCAATGTGCTTTTTTATTTGCCCGACTCTGTACCAAAACTGTTCCAAATATGCTCGGTGACAAACCAATCAATTCGTATCAATGAGCCACTTATTAATTTATATAAAAGTAATTAGCTCCACTTCAAAGTTTGAAAGTTTTAAGCGTTTATTGTTCCAAATTGTGAAAAAGGGCAAAATCGTTAAATTTTAAAAAAGGAGTCTCATTGTGCCAAGGTGTTAAACAAAGTGCCAAATTGCAACTTTAGTGTCACAACGGTCACGCTGCCTACAACTTCCTGCAATTTTGATGGCCTGAAGTTTTAACAAGACTGTGTGTGCATTGCGCTGTATAGGTAGGTACCTTATTGTTTGTGGTTAATTTTCGGGTCCATTTTCAATTCCGACTTCTTTTCTTTTCTTCCTATTTCGACGGTTTTCTTTTAGCTTGAGGCTTAAGCCTAGTATCCTGCACGCGCTAAATTTATCTCCCATGCAAAAATGTCTACAAAGATAAAATTTAGCGACGCAGTTTAGCAAAGCAGTATCCTATTCGCAAGCTAAATTCTTAACTTCAAATAGATGGGCATTTGAAAAGTCTCCACTCATTAAGCTCGCGAAACAAATGTCCGGTACATTAAATCGAAGATAAATTTTGACATAAAACACGGAGGAACAAGTTTTTGTTGTGTTTACTATGGATTTTTCAAGGAAACTGCAGAGAAGAGAGAACATGTGCGTGACTATAAAAGAAAAGGCAAAACCAAAAAATAACCGGCTTGTCCGCTGCTGCAGCAATGATATATCTGCTCGGATCCATTGTTTTGGAGATACCTACTCAACTATTGCGATCGAAAATAATAGTAATTACACTACAAATTAAGTTTACTGCCATTTTATAGTGAAAATATGGTTTTTAACCCATCTAAATCATGTGTCATAATTTAGCGACCATTTATCTTTCGTGTGGAGAAACAAAATGGAGAATAGGGACGCTAAAATTTAGCGCAAGCAGGATACTAGGCTTAAGGGAGAAATAAACACCAGTTTTCGTTAATGTCAGAAAATTAGACGAAGGCGTTTATCTACCGCAAGGCCTAAGTGAAGAGAAACAAACAAATTTGTTTTTTAAAGACATACAGTTCAGATGCGTAGGGCAAACAAAATTATTTCTGAAACTCAGAAAAATGGATCCAGATCTTAGGTTCATGCCATAAAGCGAGCTAGGATTTTTGTTTTATATAAGCTGTAGCTCTAAAAAAAAGGGGCAATATTGGCATATTACTATTGACGGTTACAGTTGTAAACGAGCAAGTTATGTATGATCCAGCTTTTAACTCATTAAATACCTACTCAAATCGAAAGTATGTTGTTGGGTGTTCGAGCAGTGGTTAGTTAACTGGGGACCATAATAAAAAAATAAATAGTCCCGCGGGTCTAAAATGACTCTTTCAAATTTATTAACAAGTGTTGTTTAGCTCAGAATTAAACTTGTTACTTGTACTAGAAATACCTGTATTAAATATGCTGAAATTCCGAGGAATGGGTCGACCGCTAAAACTATAAAAATCTTTGATTCAGGAGACCTACAAAAAACAAAAGAAAAAGGTATGAGTTGTTATAAAAAGTGTTAGGACGTTGTGTGGACCTGTTGTGTTAAATATTTATTTTAGTTTGAAAACACTCGCCTTTCACAAGTCATCGGGACAAACCTGTTATCTAAACCATCTCAATGTAAATTTCAGTGTCCTATGCTTAAAGTGTTTTTTTTTAAATCACGATGAAAATCAACTTCCATCTGCTTATATTTTTATCCTCATATATAAACTTTTTAACGATATGTTGAGCTTTTTTTTTTTTTTTAAAAAGGGGATTCCAAATCCTGGAGCACTCAGACCAGATTACCCGTCCATTGTACTCCAAGCAGAAACCCCTTTTTTGGTGTAGTGGGGGAGAAACTCTGATATTATTCGTTTCTCTTATATGTTTGGGTGGCGAGTACTGCTGTCCCCCGGTGGGGCTCGTCACAAGCAGTGACTCTACCCACTACACCATTGCCACCTCATATGTTGAGCTTGGTAAACCTTTTTTTTATGAGCCATTCGTCCGTATGATACAATGAAACATTTAGAGAGAAGTTACTCATCAAGTTTTTGATGGAGTTATGGACATGACCAAAGCTGGTAATAAGAGAGTAGAAGCGTATTTAAATTACAGCACCTATGACAATATAATTATGTACCTACATATTATATAGAACAAAATAAAATTCCTTTAAAATTTTAGAATCAAAAAAGGTCAACTAATTTAGTGAACCTTTAACCATTTGACACCGTTCTGTGCGAATATCGAGCTATAAAAACTGCTAAAAGACGTCAGAAGTTTGTCTAAAGATTGGACGCATATGACTTCATTCCCACAGGCTGGGCATCGCTCAAAACTGCCAATCCCAACATAATGGTAGTAGGTTGAAGTTAGCAGCGATTCTTACACTCAACGTGATTACAACGTATTTAACACAAAAATAGAAAAAAACTGTTGCACAGCGAAAAAGCAACAACTCTCCATTTTGGCTAACAATTTGGGTGATGCTAACTTTAGCTCGACACGAAAACCTGCCGCATCGTTATTTAAAATACAATACTGCTCAGTCAGTTCAGTCATGCTCTTCCTTTACTCCGATTAAAATCAATATCGGAACCCTTTTTCCAACATCCTGCCTGCTATTCCGCCTTTGGAAGTCAAAGTCCACCACACGAAGGCAGGGCCAACATTAAGGATCTCAGTTTTCACCCGCAGTAATGCACCAACACGCAATCAACCACTTCAACTATCAAACAGGTGTCTGTACGCCCTCCTTCTTCACCTGTTTACTATATACCACCCCATTGCGACCCGCGCGCATACTTAAAGGTCGGATGTATAACAACGGCGGTAACAGGAACATCATTTCATTCCGGATGTCCTTCCAATAAATGATGGCAACTTAGCGGACTCGAGCCACGACCTGAAGTTTTTCCCTTCTGCCACGCACACTCTGCCGTCTGTCCGTTTAGTTCTCCTTTTCGCTACTGTGAAGCGAAGGAAGTCAATCAAGGACAAGGCGGTGGTCTTTCACAGTCCATGCATTACCCTTTCAGACTGATTCACTTCCTTGGGGAAGTTAAGAAACGACTCAGTTAGAAAATAGCAGTCGATCGGTGTGGAATACGTAATTATGTGGCAGTGAGTTTCCTTAAAAACCCTCGCAAAGTGATACAAGTGCGATAACAAATTAATTAACAAAAAAAAGGCTTAGATTCGGTTGCCGCCCCAAACCTGGTGGTGGTTGCAAACAATTTGATTAAACTTCTGGAGAGGTAAGTTGCCTTGGATTGATTAAATTCCTTAACCCTTTATCCTTTTTGTGCTGACGCATCTCATTGTGGGGTGGAATTCCTCAAATCGTAATCGAATACCGGTCTTTTGACTTGCACAGGACCTCGATCTGTGGTGTGAATTTTTGTGCTATAATTACACACGTTGCCCGAAGAAAAGGTAGCTGGCCTATTTCACGGACGATTGGTTCACTTCCTTAACTTTGAAGGGATGTTCGGTTGCCGATGTATACCTACTAGTGAATGGAAATTTAATTCTTTACGTTCGGGCGATAAAATGTCCTTTACAACCCACACGACGCATACACAATATCAGAATCGATTAAATGATAGACGTTGGTCCTTGCGGTCTTCCAGTTGCCTAGACTGAGAGGCATGATTGTGGATTTTATTGGCGTAATATCAAAAGTGGTTTCATGAATTTTTATTCCCCTCCCAAGGTGGGGAGAGAGTGCAAGTAATTCGCATTTAGTGACTGCGACTGGTGGCTCGTTGCAAGCAATTAGCTTTACTATGTCCTTTTACGGAGCGGAATTGATGACAAATGTTATTTTTGCCTTTCAGTAGTACGCACAAGATTCTGGAAACTATTTTGAGTTTAAAAGTGCATTGCGGAGTTGGTACTTTTGTTTGGAGAAGTTTTTACGGCCCTCTGGCGAGTGCATTGCCGTAGGTCGTCTCGCCACTTTGATTACACGAAGCAGTTTAGCTTTGATAGTCAGGGGCTTTGTTTTATGGCGGTGATTTGGCATCATATAAAGTCAAAAGTTTTATCGCTTTGATTCAGTTTTATGTATTACTCTCCTGCAAATGCAATTTAAAAAAGTCTAATGCCCTTCTCCGAAACATTTTTCCAAACTGCTTGGAGTTGGGAGCTTAAACGCCGTAAAGCAATAAAAGACCGGAAATAGGTCAAACTATCATATATTTTATCTGTAGGTACCTAGTGCGTGTTTTAAGCAATCGTCCTTCGTGTTAAATCTACATGCTGGTTAATAAAAGACAGTTTTCCCATTTCCGGTGTTTCTGTCGCTATTATGCCGTGACTCCTTCCATCAGTAAATGTAATTAAATTCATTGATTAAAGCAAAAGTTCATGCAAACAAAGAAAATTGTTAAATTTCTCATTATTTTAAGTCCATCTAGTGTCCTTTTTGTTTTCCTCATTTGAGATAATAAACATTTTTAGGGCGGACCAAATCTCGGACGTTGTCCACGCCGCACACGTATTTCTCAAACTTCCAAGTGATGTTTCGAAAACATATTCGAGGATTTAGATCACACTTTAAGGACCAAAATGACATATATCTTATTTTTGATACAAATGAAAGGGACTTTCGATTTTTTGCAGTATCCAAACGGCTCAATTGAGAAGCTTTCGCAGACGAAAAAGGGGGACAGTTGAAAAGACCATGTCTCCTAAAATAAATCCTGCATATGCTTTAAACATACAACCAACATTATGTGTGAAGTTTTCTTCACTCTAAGTAATTTTTAGATTGAAAGGGAACTGGTAACAATTTAAGCGAGGATACCTTCCTAAGCCGAACTAATTTTGCTCTAAAACCAAAACAGGTCAAGTTGTAAAATTTATTGATCTAAGTTTATCATTCCACATTTTTTGATTGCATTTCTATTCGACTGTAGACATTTTCTTTTCACTCATGCAACACAATTCCTATTTTCAAGTGCACAAATATTTCGAAAATTGAGTGCAAAACGTGTAATCCCAACGGAGTTTCCTCCCCATATCCTGTTGATCTACACACGGTTGCACTCCATACAAAAATTCGTCATTGAATACAGCATATATCATTGAATAGTCCTGAAATTGATTCCGATTCCACCATTGACAATACACTTTCCAATCCACACTTTGATATCTCATGTCGATACGGATTTCCCAAATGTATTACGTCCGGCTTATCCCTTTAAATCCCCTCAATAACTTCGAACAAGAAATTTCTACCTTCTGAGTTAATAGGATATCCGGATACGCTCCCAACCGCACAGCCGGCTAGCAACCGTGGTCAAGCATGTAACAAGCTCATAACTGTGTCCAACCCTCAAACTTGCCGACCATAAATGGAGTAAACATTATTAACCTTACCATTCTAAATGGCCAGGATGAAATAAATCGATAACTTCCATCGGTATCTTGCTACCAACTTGTACATATATGAAAACGGGCAGTACAAATGGGATGCAAAGTTGCACTAAGTGGTTTAGAACAGGTACACGTACCTTACGACAAATAGTAATTGAGAATTGAGGAAGAACTAATAATTAAAACGGACTGTTTGAGGAGATAAAAACCGACTACGTCAACTTGTCAACATCCTGGACAGCAGAGGCACTTGCGGGAAATGATTTATTTATTTCTCATCACAACGATGTGGTCGGGGGTGTGGACTGTGGAGTTCACCGGAACAACTGCTGAGTTTGTTTATTATTTATCCATTGTTTTGAGTTCGAGTGGCAACTTGCATATTTGCCAACAATGGTTAATGTTGGAAACAGCAAGCTCGGTTCGAGTTCGTAGAAATTTGCATACAAAGTTGAAATGAAACAATGGAAATAATTGAGAAAACATTTTCGCTGCAATCACAAAGGTTAACAACATCGGTGTATGATTTCGAAAAACAAAAATATTTATTTATTTCAATTGGGAGAAAATTGCTCGGAAAATTCAAAAAGTTGAACCTTTGCAGTAAAACGAGTTATATTTCTGTGGGGGGATATCGATTTTCAATTGGATACAGCACTCGCATACGCATGTGACAATATGAGAACTTGAAGTTGTCAGTGGAAAGAGTGAGGGTGACAACAAGATGCTTTGTCACCTGGGTCTATGGAACTTGATTTTAATATTTAATTTAAGTCCTTTAGGGCAGTTGGTTTATTTTTTATTGTATGACTTTTTAAGACGACTGCCCTCTAAGGGATTTACCAGAGATTTACTCAGTTGTTCATATCGTAAACCAATTAAGAATAAAGGGTCTCACTTAAAATCATATTTAACCTCAGTACTAAATATTTTTCAGGTCACAATGGTTTCTTTTTTATGGAAAAGTATTCGATAGTATTCGATATACCCATTTTCACGGATGGTTCCAAAATGAACTATTGAGATGTGGATGTTTCCATGTCTTTTCGCCTCCCAACAAAGCCAGCGTCTTTCAAGCAGAAGTTCTGGCTATTAGGAAGGCGTCTAGTATAGTTATGAACCGTGCGACACCCGATAATAAAAAAGGCATCTTCGTTGATAGTCAGGCCGCGATTAAGGCCTTGGATTCGGCCAGGTCTTCATCTAAACTTGTTGTGGACTGCAGGGAGAAACTGGCCGGGGCAGATCATCGGTTTGAAATCACTCTCGTCTGGGTTTCCAGCCATAGGAACATAGAGGGGAATGAGAAAGCCGAAGAACTTGCTAGACGTGGCTCTGCTCTGAGCGTATCTTATGCGAGGCAAGTTTTTCCTCCGCTGGGATACGTAAAGAGAGAAATCCTCCTTCACTACAGTGCAGGGGCCGTGACTAGATGGGAGAACCTCACAAACTGCGTCATTTCTAGAAAGATTTAGCCAACATTCGACGAATTCAGAACAAATAACCTCCTTTCCAGAACGAGTCCAGATGTCGCTAGACTTACAGCGATTAGAACGGGCCTCTGGCCTCTAGGAACTCACGCAGCCAAGCTAGGCATCCCCCACAACACCCACTGTCGTAGCTGCGCTGACACTTACAAGAGTGAGACAGCGTTCCACCTTCCTTGCGAATGTCTGGCTCTAGCTAAGATACAGTGCCCTGCGTAGTCCTTTCTTTGACGATCTATCGGCCATCCGAGGCATCCATTTCAACAACATCATCAAATTCCTCAACTGCGCAGGCTGGTTTTAAGCTACCATAATATACGTCACTCTTTGTATCTCCAGGTTCTACTAGTTGTGGTTTCAAAACGGCGGTCAAGCGCTACTTGTGTTTTTCCCTCATCAGGATGGAGGGAAAGCAACCACCCGAACCAACCAACTAAATAGTCCATGGACTTTTTACACTCAAATATGAGTGCATTGCACTGCAGTGCATGTTTCAAAGGGAAGAAAAGGATAAGGAGACAATATTGGGAGGATAAATTTATTTCTCAGTTATACGTAGAAATCCTAGTCTTTAGTTTTCCTCGAATATGGATCAGCCATTTTTAAACCTGTCACAAAATATCCAATTGCACTTGCTCTAAAATTTAATGAAGATCCATCCTCTCACAACTTAGACAAGGTACCAGTCAACTTAATTGAAATTTCTTTCTAACCCATTTCGTGTACAGATTTAACTTTGCACCGAGTCCAAGCAATCCTTGAGCAAGTGTTTACTTCCAATCTCTGCCTTTCTCGCCCACACTGCTGTGAACAAATTAAATTTCGGCGAAATCAAGTTTTACGACCAGCAGGGCAGACGCAATGGTAATTTACTACTGCTCTCACAAAATAACAGCAAATATGGAATTGGAATTTTACCGACCTTACCGCCGAATTGTTTTTTAAATAATTAATGCGCGCACGAGGTATCCGCACATTCATATCTATCAGTGGCAGGGAATCCTTGATTCCCCGCTGGTGGTAAAGCAGTCCATGATTTAGAGATGATGCCCTTCACTTACCCTAAGTATTAATCCTTAACCGTCATTACATAAAAAAGGAAAAAAAAAGTTTCACACTCATGACAGTTGTACAAATTATGCGGCGGATTTTATTTAATTTGATTGCTTTCGGACAGGACTATAACTTTCAATCACATTTGACTGTCTTTTCGTTGAATATTTTCTGACATGCATCTTCTAGGTCGCTTCTCCTTTTGCGTTCTTTATCGGCATTCAATCGACAACCCTTCTCCCGATTTTCATCATATCCAATAGTTTCGTCAGACTGAACATCTTCCTCGGAGGGACACATTTGTTGCAATCTCTTCTCCTTTCGGATGCGCATTGCATTCACAAACAGATCGACATGAGAAAATCGATGATATGCGAAGTACTCGGGATTCTTGTAGACCTTGTTCTTGGCAGCATTCGGACCGAGAATGTCGTCATTGCACAAAGGACGAAACACCAACGGCTGGATGTATGTTGGTGCATCGAAACTGCGATGGGTGAAGGAAGTTGGATTGTAGTCTTCCGGGGGATCTCTGGGCGGATGTGGGGTATTTGTTTTAACGCATTTGCATATATTCCGAGATTTGTATCTTGTCGGACAAGAAAATGGGGATTGTCCGGTCCGAAATAAATGTTGGGCGTTGAATTTACTAAACATCAGCATTTAGATGTTTGTGATGATTTTTACTCGACTGACGGGAGGGAAACTGAAAACTGAGGATAGGGAACGTTGTTTTGAGATGAGTATAGTTAGAACAGTTGTTGCGTAGAATATTAATGCGATCATAGTCATGAAGGAAGCAAGAACATTTTAGTGATTGTGTTGCAGATTTATCAATAAAAGTGAGCTTCCATTGTGTGAGTCATCCACATTGAATTTGTATAAAATCAAATCTCTTCTCTTTTCTTCTCTTCGCTTCTCTACATATAATAAAACTGTAGAATACAAAATGCCTGACCGCGCATCACGCAGAAACTACTGGACGGATTTTGATGAAACTTGGCATAGTGATTGCTTATGTTCTGGGTCGGGACTTAGGATACTTTTTATTCCGGAATATAACGTGGTTCTTACAAAATAGTCAATAGAAACCCGGATATGTGTAAGAACGATTCTATTTATACAGAACTAGCTCAGTAATGGCTTATCGGATTGAAAAATAAAAAAATATGTGAATTCAGTAGATTCTCCCCTGAATCCTCCTGCGTTGTCCTGAAGCTAAGCAATTATTCAAAACATCGCCCACAATTTTCCTTCAGTGGATACTACTGCCAGTAGTCATGCAGCAGTGAGTATCGTTGCTGCAGTGTGTGTATGATTATTTTGTGCGCGAGTTAAGTATCCATAGCAAAACATATTGAGAAAAAAGATAACATTATTTGTATTCAATGATATCTTTAGTCTCTAGTACAGTCTTGCACACAACGCTACAATGATAACATATGTAAAAGAGATAATATCGTTTGTATACAATGTTGGAATATTATCTCTTCTTCATTATCAAGCAAGACGATTGTACGCTTGGGTCTCCTTGTAGATAGATAAGAAAAGTATATAAATACGACTGTATGATGAATTTATCAACAGTCTTATTGTAACTACATAGTAGCCTTAAGCTCCTTTTAGAATTAGTAAAAAGTATTTCAATAATAAAGGACATAGTTCCAAATAAATATTGTTTAATTTTAAAAGTAAGAAACAAGTGTTTTAATTGGCGATCCTGCCAGGAGGTTAAATATACTTTTTAACTTCAATCGAGCGGACCTCGGGAACAAGTAGTGAAATCTAGTATAAACAGAACACTCGCGTTACCGGTTACAAGAATTACCTAGCATAGCAGGTACAAATATAGCTTCTTCGTACGAAGCAGCAAAGCAATTCAGTGAAAGTGTATATGTGGAGGAAAAAAACACACAAATTCGACGACAACAGACACGAGTTCAAAATGGAACAACTCGCAGTATTAATGGCAAGATTAGAAGCTTTAGAAACCAGGAGCAACACAGTAACACAAACCCTAGAGCACACACGCACAGAGAATGCAAGGTTAGCAGCAATAATAACTAACCAAAATCAAATAAACACTAATTTAGAAACAAAACTAAATGAAGTAAAATCTGGATTAGGCATAGTACCAAACATACCTGTGCTAGAGGAAATAAGAACCACATATACAGATGGTAGTGAAATACAGTTAGACGCATTTAAAAGCCTACCTATTTTCAACGGCGATCAATCAAATTATCGGTCGTGGCGCGAAGAAGCATCCAGATTAATGGACAGCATTAAAAACTTCAAAACACACAGTAAGTACGCAGCAGCATTGACTATAGTGAAAAGTAAAATACAGGGTGCAGCCGCGAATGTGTTAACTAATTATAACACAATTTTTAATTTTGAGGCGATACGTAACAGATTAGATTATACGTACTCTAATCAAGAACCTCTATACGTGCTACAAGACATGATGAAAGCCATCACGCAAAAAAGAAGCACACTGTCTGAATACCACGACGAGATAAATAAAAATCTCAATTTAATAATATCAAAAATCACTATGTCAGGTGATCCGCCGAATATAATCGACAGACTAATTAAAAATGCTAACGACGACGCAGTTCGTATATTCATTGATGGTATGAGTGACAACTTTACAAGAGGATCATTATATTCAGCTACAATAAATGATCTAGAACACGCATTCGCAATTGCTCGCAGAATAGAACATGATAATGTGCACAGGCATTTACATCTCACTCAAGATAAGCACCACAAAAATATGCCACATGAACGCAGAAACGAAAGAAGACCAAATTATTCGAGCCAAACAACGAATTATCAACCCCAGAAGCAATACGATAATATGCAGCAACACAATCAAGGACCACAGCCGATGGAGATAAACTCGAGACAAATTGTACATGCACAGCGACAAAATTGGAATCAATACAAACCCGATGTATATAATCCACCAGCGAAACGTGAACACAACGGGAGTTTCAACACACACAACAGACCGCAACGATCTTATCAGCAGAACTTCAAGCAGCAGAGAGTAAATAACTCCCGACAACAACGCAGAGACGATGTCAGCAGTACATATGCAGAAGCAGATGAAACGGAATGTATGGTAAATAATAACATAAGAATAGATCATTTAAACTAGTAGACGGGTTGCCCTGCTTAAATTTAACTAGTACTATTTCTAAGGAAATTTATAAAATTCTTATTGATACTGGTGCAACCCATAATTACATTAATAGAAAATGCGATTCTAGCGAAAAAATTAAAATTAAACCTATAAAAATAAAAACAATGCATGGTTATTCTATGGTAGATACAAAGAAAGTAGTTAGGATATTAAAGAAAAATATAACATTTTTTGAATTAGAGGATATTCAGTCTTTTGATATGATATTAGGATATGAAGGACTTAAAGTTCTAAACGCGGAAATAAATTTCAGTAATATGACTCTAACTACCATAAGCAGTGTCGAATCTATTCAGAAAATTAATTACATAATTGGGGAAAATAATATTTATAAAGCAGATATAGATAGACTGATGAAGATTAATAACAGCATAGGACCGTTACCCTTTACAGATACTATAGAAGCAAGCATTAGGACGACCAATGATAATCCGGTTTATGTTAAACAATATCCATATCCCATAGCAGATAACGAATTCGTAAACAAAGAAATACAGAAACTCTTACATGACGATATAATAGAAAAAAGCCATAGTCCTTATAACAGTCCCATATGGACAGTACCTAAAAAAGGTTTGGACGAAAAAGGAAAACCAAAACGGCGCATGGTTGTTGATTTCCAAAAACTTAACGCTCACACTGTAACAGACAGATACCCCATTCCGGATGTCAACATGACAATTCAAAATTTAGGTAAAGCCAAGTACTTTACAACGTTAGATTTGGAGTCAGGTTTCCACCAAATTAAAATCAAAACAGATGATAAAGAAAAAACAGCTTTTGCTATAAATGGCGCAAAATATCATTTTAAACGAATGCCTTTCGGGCTCAAAAATGCACCAAGCATATTTCAGAGATGCGTGGACGACATTTTGAGAGACTTTGTAGGTAAATTCGTACACGTTTACATTGATGACGTATTGATATATTCTTCATCTGAGGAAGAACATATACAGCACATAAGTCAAGTATTCGACGTACTCAATAAAGCCACATTAAAAATATCTGATGAGAAAAGTAAGTTTTTTCAAGAAGAAGTAGAATACTTAGGTCACATAATCAGACATGGTAGAATCACTACGAACCCTGAGAAAATAGCAGCTATAGAAAATTTTCCAGTCCCACAAACGGTAAAGGATTTGAGAGGATTTTTAGGTCTTACAGGTTACTATCGTAAGTTTATAAAAGGATACGCAAGCATAGCCAAGCCCCTGACATTATATTTACGAGGAGATAACGGTAAAGTAAACAAAAAACAAAGTAAAAATATTAAGTTAAATCTGAATGATTCAGCATTAGAAGCGATTAGAATTTTAAAAAATTATTTGAAAGAACAAGTCGAACTTTTTCAACCGGATTATAGTAAACCATTCGAGCTTACTACTGATGCATCCAACATAGCTATTGGAGCCGTACTAAGTCAGAATAAGCAACCTATACACTTCTTGTCAAGAACACTGAGTAAGACAGAAGAGAACTATAGCACAAACGAGAAAGAGCTATTAGCGATCATATGGTCCTTACAAAAACTCAGAAACTACATATATGGTATAGCAGACTTAACCATATATACCGATCACCAGAGCCTTATATATTCTGTATCAGAAAAAAATCCCAACACAAAGCTGAAACGTTGGAAGGGAATCATTGAAGACTTTGGAGCAAAATTAGTTTATAAACCAGGAAACCTAAATCTTGTAGCTGACGCATTATCACGTCAACGCATAAATACTTCTACCATAGAAACAGCACATTCAGCTGAAAGTTCTTCTAATGATATAATAAAAACTGTGAATCAGCCTTTTAATGCATACACTGCACAGTTCGAACTTATTGAAGATATAACAAATAATATCGAAACACAAATCTATTTTAGTAACAAAATAAGACTCATAATAAAGTTTAAGGACAAAGACTCTTTACTAAGGCAGATGAAAGAAGTTATACAACCCCAAAAGATTGTAGCTTTGCATACGAAATTTGAAAACATATACAAATATGGTGAAAACATAAAAAAAGAATTCCCACTAGTAAGATTTATATTCACACCAAGAAAACTTCAAGACGTGACAAATTTGGAGGAACAACTAAAACTTGTAAGGGTAACTCACGAAAGAGCACACCGAGGGTTACGTAACAATATACAAGAAATCTCATAGAAAACAATAATAAACAAAAAACTATAAATTCTAGATTTGAACAAATTTTGCAACAATTCGAAGGTCAGAGCCTTAAAGAACATTTAGTAATAGAACAAGTGTACGAACAATTATTATTATTGACCAGAACAATTAATGCAGCAAAAAATAATGAATATTTATCAGAAAGCCTAGACTTAGATGACATTAAAAATATTATTCAACATGAAATAATTCAAGTACCCATAATAAATATACTTGAGTACTCTAAAATATTATTAGCTAGAACTGATGAATTCTTCATCACAATATATAAATATCCAGTTCTAATTAAATCATGTAAATTGTATAAAGTAACACCTTTAAATTCAAAACATGGAAAAATCATTACAGATAAAACAATTGCCTTATGTAACCAAACTTATTTAAGAACAAGAAATTGTCAAAATCAGCTAAGTAAAAACATTTGTGAAATTAACTTTGAAGAAGAAAATTGTCGTATTCCACTTTTAAAGAATATAACTTCAAAATGCAACATTAAACAAGAATACGATTACGACTTAGAAATTGAATCCGGTGTTATGTTATTAAGCGGTAAGCATAAGTTAAATAATCAAACAATTAATGGTATAAACTTAGTTACTTATGAAAATACTATAAATCTAGACGATAAAATATACAAAAACATGCATAAGCAAATTAAAGAAGTTATATTAAGAAATCATAATTCAGAGTCTTACATCGACCAAATAATTAAAGAAGATACAATGTACAAATTCGATAACATAGATACTTTAAAAAAACTAATTATTCCTTTTGAAGAAAAACCGATATTATCAACTATATACACAATTGTAACACTGATTGTTATTCTAGCATTTACGTACGTAATGATAAAAACTATACAATGTATAACAGATCGTCAAAAACAAAAAAAGATTGACGCATATAACAAAACTTATGAAAGAGAAATGTTAAAAATAGCGTCGAAAAATCGGGACGATTTCGTTTAACAAGGGGGGGAGTTAAGTATCCATAGCAAAACATATTGAGAAAAAAGATAACATTATTTGTATTCAATGATATCTTTAGTCTCTAGTACAGTCTTGCACACAACGCTACAATGATAACATATGTAAAAGAGATAATATCGTTTGTATACAATGTTGGAATATTATCTCTTCTTCATTATCAAGCAAGACGATTGTACGCTTGGGTCTCCTTGTAGATAGATAAGAAAAGTATATAAATACGACTGTATGATGAATTTATCAACAGTCTTATTGTAACTACATAGTAGCCTTAAGCTCCTTTTAGAATTAGTAAAAAGTATTTCAATAATAAAGGACATAGTTCCAAATAAATATTGTTTAATTTTAAAAGTAAGAAACAAGTGTTTTAATTCGCGCTCTAACGTGATCATATGTTTTGCACTTCAATGGACAGTCGTCTCTTTTTATCGCACACATTAAGGTTGACCACATTTTCAGGTGTGTTGGATTTCATTGGGAAAATTTTGGAAATGGGCTGGTGGGATTCGTGTGTCAAGTTGTTTCATTCGTTTTCGTCGACATTTGAGGTGCGTAAGAGGGAAAAATAACAGACGCCTTAAAAGTTGCAGGCGGGTAAAGCAAGGTGAGCACGGGTCAGCTAGTACGTAATAAAATCTGGATTTGTTAAGGATTCACGTTGAAACTGCCCACGTAATCAATATGAATTTTTCTGACATATTTAAGGGCTTAATGGAGAAAGACATAGACTTTATTTCATCGCAATCGGCCAACTGAACCAAAAGTTATACAAATTTAAGGTTTCCCGGCTTTATCTTTAAAAATTAGAACCACAAAATATTCTCTTTCATTTTTTTATTCAATTTATTTATGCAGCGTATGATTATATTTGTATACATTAAATATTAATTAATTTTAAAATTAGTACTTGAACACACTCGAGTATATAAAATAATAAAAAAAAGAAATTTACAAATACATCTCTTATAAGTCTTATTTCATATATCATGTTAGTATTTGTAAAATAAGTAACACAGTGTTGGTGCTTTGGGTGCGAGCTGTATCCTGTTGGCTAATACAACGTCAGAGTAATATCATATTTATTTTCTAATCCTTTGACTCTCCTTTGGTGCTGGTTTTAAAAGGACGAGCGCTCGTCATATATTTTTGTTCCTTTGTGCTCTTCTGTGAGTATTATGTAGCAACATTGAATGCATTTGTTAATGGATTTTGTTTAATAAATAATAGTTTTTTTATAAATAACAATAAATCGATTGTGTCAACTGGGGTTGTCCTGGATCCTGGTAATGTAAAATGCCGCCGTGTTTAGTATATTTGCAGTGTGTCTTTTAATGCAAACCTCTTCCGTTTTGGTTGGACAGTAGACTTAGTCCATTGTCGTTCATGTTGCCGTTAGCATGACGGGATAGTCCGTTGGAGTTGCCATTTCCATTTCCATTCATGTTGCCATTGCCGTTGCGCGATATGCCATTATTGTTGCCATTCAAGGAGGAAATGCCATTACCGTTGCCATTTGATCGAAGGCTGCTCTCATTGCTGCCGTTTCCGTTGATATTCAGACTGGACTCGATGCTGGTCTGATCCTCTCCCAATCTCTCCGAGCTGAGGTTTCCATTACCGTTGCCATTACCGTTTCCATTACCATTTCCATTACCATTTCCATTACCATTTCCATTTCCATTACCATTACCATTTCCATTACCATTTGAATTGGCATTCCTATTGGCATTACCATTCAGACTACCCAGACTCGTGGTGATGGTCGAGCTGATGCTCTTACCGGTATCGAGAGACAGGATCTGCCCAGCTCGAGTTCCGATGCCGTTGCTAAGTCTTGTAATCACGAGTGGAGACTGAATTAGCTGAGCTTGAATTGTGGCAGTAGCCGGCTGACTTATGACGGTTTGTGGCTGGGCAATACGCTCAATAATGATGGTGCGGCGATTCTTTTCCAGAGCAGCGATATCGGATGACTTAGCGAAGACACTGGTGGTCGGTGGCCGGTTAATGATGGTTGTTGGATGCGACACAATACTGGAGTGAACGGTCTGTCCCAAGATCTGGCGTGGAAGACCTTGCGACAACAGCAGCGCTTGACTATTTGTAAGACGATCATCGCTCTGGCGGGTAGAGGTCTGTATAGACTGCTGCTGTAGTTGAATACGTCGCTGTTGAAGTTCCTGTTGCATTTGCTGCTGGAACTGCTCAATGATTTGCTTCGCCTGAGCCTGCGCTTCAGCTTGTACTTGAGCAGCGGCCTGAGCCTGAGCGGCGGCTTGAGCTTGAGCGGCAGCTTGAGCTTGGGCGGCTGCTGCCTGTGCCTGTGCCTCAGCCTCGGCTTGAGCTTGTGCAATTGCGGCGTTGGCCTGTGCCTCAGCTTGAGCCTGGGCGGCGGCAACTTGAGCCTGAGCCTGGGCTTGAACCACCTCTATTGGCGAGAGGGTCACTTCATCAGGAACCTGCTTAGAAACGACTGCATTGAAGCCATTGATTGAGTCGGCGGTGTAGTCCACGATACGTCGCGTGCCATCGGGTTCCACAAGGGAATACTAAACGATATAAATATAAAAATTGTATAGAAAAGTCAGAGGAATCTCACCTGGCCCCGAACCAAATCTCCGTCACGTTTCTCCTCCTGCGCCTTATCGTCCCCAGTCACCGAGTCCTTTACATCGTACGAGAAGCTGTACTGCGGATGATTGTCATAGTCCTCCGATGAGGTAATTCTAGCGCCGATGGCGTTTTCCTGTGACTCCCGAATTTGCTGTTGCACCAGCTGTGCCGTGGCTTGACTTAAGTCCAACGAATGCAGAGAAAGGGCGTTTGCACATATTCCAAAGGTGACGACGAAAAACAGAGATTGTATCTGTGGAAGGAAAAAAATATACCCCCACACACACAATCAATCAGTTTTTCTTATAAAGCAGTCCAGGTCAATCGACCCATAAATCACGCGTTTAGTGTCGACTTTATGGGTCAATTCGTAAGATTCCATCTCCAGCAGCCATCTGTGGCGCGCAAGGACTTATAGAACACTTATATGAAGCTGTCTGAGATGGCCCTGGTTATTTAATAAACATTTTACTGTCCCGCAGCAGATGTGCGCGAGGTTGATGGGTTATTTTCCCCTCGTGAATATTTTATTCTTTTTCAGTCTTGCAAAAAGAAGCTGCCTGCGATATAAATATATTTTATACATAAAACATGATGACACTTTTAAATGTTGGCAGGGAAATAAGTTTGAACCGTTCCTCCTTTATTGATGTTCTATTATTTGAAAGTTGAAAGCCTGCGATGATCCAAAGTGTTAAATGGTCGGTTAACTTCGGACCACCGTCACCAACCATCGATCGGTCCATAGACAAATTCGTCAAAAGTCTTCCAATTTCGATTGACGTAATTTAAAATGGAGCCCACAGTTGCTTCCTTTAACCGACGTGAACTTAAAGTTCTTGTTAAAGATAAATCAACCTTTCCAAAGGAATGTAGGCAAAACTTTCTTCAACCAAAAGGCAATAGGTATGCGAAGGAATCTTCCATAAAAGGACACCACCAAATCAATTTGAATGATGGGGGAAATTTGGTATTCACCTTCCAACGAGAACCGTTTCATGGACAATCCAGTTGTTGGGGGAAAATCCTTATAAATTGCATTCCATCCACAGTCGGAAGGGTTCGAAAACATCTCCGGAGTGCGAGTACAACTTGGAGTCTTCCATTAATAAAACCACAAGTTATGTAAGACGTATAACGCTCAACTATGTATGGCACAAATTCCTAAAATTACTTCACACATACCCTTGACATTTTGCGTAATCCTTTTGTTTTGTGTATATCCGCTTTAAGAAATAAATCACTGATGGGTATTATGGCTCGTTCAACACAATTCAATTTCAAGAAGTTCAACAAACACTTGAACACTCTATAAGGACGAAATAGTTTTATTTTTTACTACCTCACTGTACAACGACTGTTAGCACTTTGATGCAGTATCTCGGACAAGTCATAGAATTTATATGATCCGCTGCCACTTGTTGGAGTTTGCTTTCGATTTTCTTTGATGGTCATCTGGGGGGTTGAGTCTTGTTCGGGTGTGAGTCTGGTGAGTTGATGACATTCACATGGTCTCGTTCTGTTTGAGTAAGAGGTGCGCTCTTCGGTTATGAAGGCCACGACGAGATTCGCAAATAATGCGTTATAAAGCGCGTCAGTTTATTACACAAGGGATTAAGTTGCCCAGACAATTGGCTTAGTATTATAGGGCCACCTACAGTATTTAGCAGGCGGTCAGTGGAATTCCAAGTAAGGGATCAAATTTCAATACACATCTATGTCAGTGAAGTAATATGTCGCTCTTGAAGCTTTGAGTGGTCGTTTTCTTTGTTTCATTTTATGTGCGGATTAGCAGACAGTCTACGGCGCAGAGCGGCATAGGTGGCGGCTGGCAGGTGTTACGGTTGGCTGGGAATGGGGTGCAGTTAAATGGTTGGTGAGGGAATTAGTTATGAGACTTAAATGTGTGGGGCTTGCAATTCAATTGGAATGGAAAAATGAGTCAAATTTGTCGTTTCTAGTACACATTTTTGAAATCCAAAACTTTGAGTCTTTAAGCATTAAAGCCACTCCTAAATTTTAGAGCTGTAATACGATTTAAAGGAGGTCCTTTTCAACAAATGTTCTTTCCATAAAAAGTTTCCTTCGTCAAATGCTTTGAAACAAGTCAAATAGAATCCAATTTCTTTTTAAATAAATTTAACGAGCCTCCTTGGCACATTAGGTCATACGGCAAATAAAACTTTCATCAGGCAATTACCCGTACCCACTTCCGAATAAAAAAAATAACAAATCTATCTATCGATCGATGTGGGAACAATTCCTTAAAATCAAATACATTTGTTTCATTCTGTATGTTGAAAGAGTACGACAGCAACTGAAAGGAACTACCCGCACGGAAGGACAACAGTATCTCAAGTATTGGAAGGGTTCCTGGTGTTTTTTCATTTACTTTTTTGTTCGTTTTATTTTGCCAACAAAACAGAGAATAAAAAGCAAATAAAACTCTTCATCTCTGCGAATTTTGAGAGCAACCTTTTCATGTTGGTCGGTTGTTTTTAGTGTGCTTTCTGCAAGTTAACTCATGAATAGAGTATATCGGAATAGGGAGCACACTTATGTTTTGTTCGCCTTTCAATTGAATTATAAGAAAAGGCATTTGGATTCATTTTTAATACCCCGCTTGAAGAAGGGATGCTATTGTGAATTTTAATAGGAGCTGAATGCGGAGCGATTTGTGATTTGGGTGACCAATAAGGGTAGGCAGGACTTGGTGTGATTTTTATCGGTTTGTGCAAACGTGTGGAAGGAAGTGCGTTTAAGGAGTTAAAATTTAGACAGCAGGAGTGGATGTGGACGGGTTTTTTGTTAGTAAATTGTTGCATTTGAAGCAAGTTAATAAATTATGAACTTTTTATATCACTGCGAGATTTTGTTTTTAATATTCGGGAAACCTGAACTTTCAACAGTGCTCACGGTCAGAGTTGCTTGCAGATAGATGTCAGTCGAAAATAGTACGACTCTTGTATCAGAATTATTTTATTGAGGTTATATAGATCGGACATAAAGAGGACATACAAAAGAAAACTGCGAACTGTGACAAGAAGGAAAAACAAGATCGCAAGAGAATTCCTAGTTCAATGGTTTTTGTGGGGGATT
The DNA here is from genome assembly GCA_936431705.1 of Cheilosia pagana. Taxonomy (NCBI): domain Eukaryota; kingdom Metazoa; phylum Arthropoda; class Insecta; order Diptera; family Syrphidae; genus Cheilosia; species Cheilosia pagana. The sequence goes on along the minus strand of OW386170.1, from coordinate 48,243,012 downwards.
CAAAACAAATACATTTATTTAACTACTAGTACCCTTCCTTTTTTATTTATAGATTTTTTGTGAAATCTATGCTTCAAAATGTAACAATGCTTCAAAATAGTATTAAATACAATAAGTTATTATTTTTATTCAAGATAATTAATATTAAAGAACCCATAAACGACATAATTATAGATCGAAAAACTTTTGTCGCATCAAAATAAATGTATTATCGTGAATGAAGCATTCAAAAAATTCCTCTTTAGTCTCATCAATAACAACAGGCATTTAATATTTTGAAAAAAGGCTTTTCAATCAGTTTTTATAAAATTTATGTTGAAACTGACAAAAAAAAATAAAATTTTTTAAGTTCATATCATTTAACATGACAAAATTTCAAAATTTTCAATAAGAGCAATTTTTTCAGAAACTCCGAACCATTAACAACAAGTTTGAAAATAACAAGCAAGCTTTTTTGAAAGAGACAAGCTGAGCTAGGTCTGTATATTTAAAAATGTCCTTACAGATATACAGTTTTTGACTATTTTGAAAGAATAACGTTTTATTTAGGGATAAAAAGTATCCTAAGTCCCGATCTAGAACATAGGCAATCACTGTCTCAAGTTTCATCAAAACCCGTCCATTAGTTTCCGCGTGATGCGTGGTCAGGCATTTTTTATTCTACAGTGTTATTATATGTCAAAAAATACGTTTGTTAGAAAAACAGTAATCTAAAAATGTTGCATTGTCCTTTTGTTCTATTTTTATAGAGATTTTTTAAGAAGGACGGGTGTATACCCAATGTCTTCCGCGGCTTCTCATCGTGGCACGGATACGAGTTGTCCAATTTTGTACGATTCTGCCGCATATATTCGACTGATTTTGAGCGATCGCTTTCGTTTTTTAGGTCATCGGTCGATTGCCGCTTATTAGAAGAGACCTGCGACTTCAGCCCATCAAGAAAAGTCTAGTCAAGTCACCTCTGCGAGAGATAAGCATACCTTAAAATCGTACATGAAGAATAATGTCCACCGTGGCGCCTGCTGTGTGGAACGTAGCCTTGTCCTACTAGAACTACGACTACCTCCAAAAGAATTTGGCTAGAATCGTCTCACTAAAGTAATTCTCAAAAAGAAAAGGTTAAAAACCAAACTGCAGATATTTTGGTATTTTCAAATCAACTAACATTGAGCGTAAGAGTTTCGAGCGACCCAGTCGTGCACATCTTTTCTTTCTTTAGCCTACAATTTTATTTAAGACGTCTGTATTTGTTCTTCCTTGGCACGATAATTCACACAAAAATTTATATGTTAAATGTCCCTTTTAAAAAATTTTATAAATAAAATTAAGCCACAAAACATATCCAACCACATTCACTCAAATTGAAACTGCAATCCTTTTTTTTTCAACAGAGTCCACCCTTCGCTAAAACTGGGTTTATCTGCAAATTGGCCTTTAATGTTGGCCACTTGCATGGACAAATCGATTTAATGGTCACAAACGCCCCACTGCGACTCTATAATTAATTTGTATCTTCGTCCGGTCAGAACGCATAGCAATTAAATGTTCAAATTACTCGTACTATCATCATCATCATCATCACCAATACTTTTAATCGAAAATTGTCGGTTTTGGTAATTCTAATATTGATTGATTCAAAATATTTCATGTGTAGTTGAATGCCGTACTATGCGTGTCGGTTATAATAAATTATCCTTGCGGCCATGACCGGTATTGACTTAACAAGCAATTTCATTTTGTATAGAATTCATGATTTGACGTTTTATTCAATCACTGTGCAGGAAATGTCAGCTAATTTTGATTTTGATTCGTTCGAAGCTCCCAAATGGCGTCGTCGGTCGTTTGATTGAACTGAACCAAATTAGCAAGTTGTGCACGTGGTTGTCTATGGTATTATTATGGAAAATAATTAGTTTCTTCGAATACACAGGATGTGGGATGTGCAACGGAAATCATAACCTTGTTTGTCGGGCGGTATTTTCTACACATATAGATACATGTCTTTCGATTCGACCCGAGATGGGTAGTTAAAGGTAATTGGAAGTGCTTCCGAATAAGGAAGATATGACGGCACTTATCATAAAAGTTGCATTTACCATTTGGAATGGGTAGTATTTCCACGAACTATAAATGATTAAATAGACTAGAGAGAGAGAGAGAGTCCTTGAAATTGCAAAATAGAAATAGAAAGCAAAGGGTGCATTATTTTCTGATGGATTGTTGTGGTTTATGATTTTCTCTATAAGTGGCAGTGTGATGTCGCTTAAAATGTGACTCCAGTTGAAAAGGATATAATTACACTGTGTAATAAATAAATAAATAAATTACTGGAGCAACAGGTCCGTAAGTGACACTGGGACTAACTTCTCACAAGCATGCGTTTTGTGTGAGTTTTTCATTTTTGGGACGAATGGAAGGAATCTACATTAGATTAGACGTTTGCGGGAATCTACATTAGACCAGACGTTTGAGAGAGGCGGGGCAGTAGAAAAAGCTACGCATAGTAGTACAACACACAAGCTACCGCACCGCCACTAACCGCCCACACTTTTCAATATGTAACTCAATTCCAGCAGTACTTAATCATTCGTCTCTTGAGTAGAAGGTTTGGTGTTTGAAACATTTTTTTAGGGAAATTAATTTGACAAAAAAGTCCTTTTTCTTTCGCAGATCTCCTCCTTAGCTTTTGATTAGTCCAACCCTGTAATATAAATGCAACAAAAAGTGCAAGGGGAAATGACAGACATGTTGTACGAAGATGGTTTTGACGTCTGACCAAAAAGTTATAGCCTCATTATATTAATACGTGAACATCAAAAGTTTCCGTACACTTTTTAAGTATTTATCATGAAATGAGGAGAATGAAACTTATATCATTCGAAAGGTACTGTGCCATAGATGTGCACAAACAAAAAATCGTAGGTATATGTAGCCATTAAGACTGGTAAAATGAAGTTAAGAATTTCCGATACAAAATGCTGAGCAGTTAATCGAAAGCATTTTGTTGCCATTCAATTTGTCGCCGTTATGTTTCGATGTAAATTTAATCATCTGGGATTAGAACCTGTTGGAGAGTCTTATTAACACATAAAGGTATGCAATTTAATTAACCCTAAAAGTAACCAATCATAAAATCTTATTTCAGGGGCATTGCAGAGTTATCTGCGAGGTGTTACTATGGAAACGAACATTCATGTTTTGCCCTTTTCCATTCTTTTTCATAGCGGAAAGGTATATATTATGAATTATAAGATTTAGCATATAAATAAATTAAAATAAATAATAAATAAATTATGTAAAAAATAAATTGGCTTTCGTTACTATATCTACAGACAAAATTGGTCGAATTTCGACCACGGACGGAACTAGTTTATATTATTTGTCAAAGCATATCAACTAGAGGGTATTAAGTTGCATAGTCTGCAATCTGTGATTGAAATTCCATGACCTTTTCCGCATGTTTCCAACTGAGCATCCTCATGTGATGGACTGGCGATGAACTGCCTTACGTGCTATATGATTCAATGTTTTGACTAAAAAAATTTGACATGCATGTTTCTCTCATTTAAAATCCACTTTAATCTACAAAAAGTTCACACATCAACATCTCCATTACGTTAAAAGGTTCATGCAAAGCGCTGCTCATATTTAAAACCAACCAACCGCTTAATGGTTGCCAAAAATGCAAAGCCTCGTAGAATTATGACTGCGATATGAAATAAATATCTACCAGTGGTTTGTTTCATGAAAGCAGAAACAGTCTCTATTTGCCGTATGAAATTGCAAAAGTGAAAGCATCAAAGCTCGGGTCGTCGCTGCAGGAGTCCAACGATTCGCGGCCATTGAATATTTTATTCACAATTCCAGTCGCATCCTTTCCATTTCCTGTCATGCAGACGTAAATTTGACCTCCTGCGATGTTTTATGAATCCATGTTATACAGTACATATTTCAAATGAATAAATCCTTTTTGAATAATCAACTCGTATCCGGTTGAAATGAATTTGCACAAGCAACCGCAGTGCCAACAAAAAGGATGCGTTTTAAATACTATTACATTTTTTTGCTGGTCTTTTAATTGCGTCCGCAATTAAGCATTTTTATTTATCTAGATTTATTTTTATAAAGTTCAGATTTGATTATGAATTGAAGCATTTAATTGTTTCGAGTTGTTTCCGGTTCTTTAAGGAGAGCTGGTTTCTTTTTCAGATGTATGCTTTTGCTGTGTTTCTTTCTTTTTGCACAAGGAATGAATGGTATCGGAAATCCTTTGCCATTTTAATTGCCCGTACAGTGTTGTGTCTTTCTTCGTGTTCGCGGTGATTTTATTAGAGCAAAGAGAGAAAAAAAATATTTCCTGTTGAGAAATTGCATAATTGAGTGAGAAGGAAGTACTTCTATAATTGAGGCGCAGAGATCTTTTGAGGAGCTCACTTTTGTGTAGTATGAAGTCTCTTGCAAAAAGTGGGGAATGCAACGAAAGGCAGTAGCAAAAAGTGTTCAAAGTACACAACTGAACTATGGCATACAAGAGCGGCCGTCTCTTTTGTGCTATATCTTTCATCTGACTGAGGGAAGATTTTTTGTGTAAGGGACTAAAGCATTTAAATAATTACCATATACGACAGGCAGTTACAGCGCTTTCCATCTTACTAATCGTTACTTTTAAGAACTCTATTGAGTTGTTAAGGAACTTGTTTTTATAAGTCCTGAACAGAGGAATGATTCTCTTCACGTCTCTCTCAAAAATATAACTTTGAGCAAATATGAATAGTTTAAGACACTTTCAAGACACACTTACATTTTTGAAGACATTCGTCTCCTGAACTTCATAAAGAAGACATTGAGGAGTATTTACATAAGAAACTTGAATCATTTTAACTTTAAATTCATTCAATTCAACAACTACATGACCCACACTCTGCTTGAAAAAGCAATATATATTTCAAGTGCTATTTGTAACATCAGCCTTTTTTTCAAAACGAAAATGTACCCATCATTTTTGTACAAATTTTCTCATATCACTAGCGATCACAAGTTGCGTTTGTAAAATTTTCTGTCACTCCTTCCAATTCAAACATTCTTACATCGTGTCGACCTTGAAATTTATTGAACTTCCCATGCGTATTGCGTATAACAACATATGTGACGGTACAGATGAAATCCAACCTGACAGCAAGAAAACAAATAAATTCGAGTGCTAGACTGTTTTGATGCTTTCCCGCATTCAACTCTTCCTTGGAACTACATGTATATTGGAGAACTTTTCTCGGAATTTCTAAAGTCCTGAAATTTCTTTCAAACTCATTTTTATTCCAAAAATATTTTCTCACATTGCAGAGAGAGAGAGAGAGAGAAAATGGGTACGGTAGTGTGCCATCCTTCGAAGTCGTCAACCGTTGCCAACGATTTATCGGCACATTGTCATCGTTGTGCCTCGACGTGTCTTCCTAAAGGATTCCTCCGCAATGGTAAGTCAATTTATTTACCACACTGGGTGTGTGTGTGCTTGCAGATTTGCATTCCTCATATATACCGAACCGTTTTAACAGGAGACATATCTTCTTTTTTTGTGCGCAGAAAAATCAACTACAGATGCATGCCCGCAGTTTCCATCATCGGATAGCATGTACGTGCCGGCAGTGGTGCGTATAGTACATGATAATCAAATTTAATGTTTAATGCTTTGTAAATAACCATCAATCGATGACAGATATGCGTTTAATGAGAACACACGCTGGCGGTTAATTAATTAAAAATCGGATTTCACTTACAATAAACGGAATCACTTGAATTTTTTGACGCACAGAATGGGGCAGATTAATGAAATTGTAAATTAATTTATTGGCCGGCAGCGATTTCTCGTTAACACTTTGATTTGAGTGCGAATTGGAATTAATTTGAAAAGTTTTCTTGTGTGTGCGTTCTTTTTTTCCAATTTTTGGTTATAATCTGTCGATGGACGTGTAGCGGATGGCTTTGCAAACGGATATGCAGGAGGAGTACAGTGGCTTTAGAGGTGAGTGATGTTATGTATGCCTTATTATTGCGCCACCGGGAGGGTAATTATTCAACGTCAAGGGTATTAAACCATCTGAACTGTAAGTGATAATTGAATGAACGAGGCCGATTAGCATTAATTCGATTATTTGGCGGTTATTGCGCAGCATTGAGGTGGAAAAATCGTAAATTCCGAGTAATTAAAAATGTAAAATGTTTTCAGTACATTTGGACTGGCTTGACTGAAATGTTGATAGAGATTTAAATAGTTTAGTAATTATTTGGGTCGTTAGTTATCTGTGGTGTCGAAAGTCAGTGGAAGGCGAAATTTGCAATTAACGAGAGTTAATACAATCTTACCGTAGTTGAAGTTTATTTGAAGTACCCTCAAGGGATTTTCTTTATTTACCAAACAAGATAATCTTTCTATTAAAAATCGTAGGATATTTCTCTTCCACTTTTGTATGTAAGAAGAAAAATACCACTTCTCCTTAGACCGCTTTTGGGACGGTTTTATGGTACAGTAAAGTAAAGCTACTTTAGTATGAAATTCCATATCTTTAAAAATCAGCGATGTCAAAAGGGAAAGAATGCGTCAAAAATTCAGTGCGCTAGAAAATACTTTCATTAAATAAACTGTATTTACTTTTTAAAATACATATTATTATAACCGGATTCTAACCGCCTTTTATGATACATAATCCCACAGTGCACTGCATTACACAGCGCATTCGCCCAGCATCGTTTTGCTTGCTCGGCACATTTTGTCACGTATTCGTGTATGCTGTTTGGTTTGTTGGTATAATACCTGTCAGTTTTAATAGTTTTAGGAGCCTCAGTTCGAAAAAATGTACTAAATATTGAACTGGTTTTGAAATCCGCTCATTTTTAACTTTCTCGCATTACGTAGTAAGAGAAAGGTATTGTAATCGTACAAAAAATCGAACTCGAGATTTTAATCAAATCTGACATTACGATGATAGAGGAACACGAAAAAGTGGGTCTCGCAATTCTGTCCGTCTGTCCGTCTGACGGTCCTTTCCTGAGCTCCACAGCACAAACGGCTGGATGGATTTCTTTCAAACTTCGGATTTGGAGTTTGTGGGCTTACAGTTCGGGGCCACTTTTTTTTGCACGTTAACCCTATTATTAACGGTACTTCCCATATAACGGTTTTAAGCAATTTTGATTTTTTTCGAAAACGGCTCTAACGATTTCAACAAATTGATATTTGGACTAAAATAGTTGAGGTTAATATGGCTGCACACCCATTTTTTCGCAGAAAAATCGAATAACGGTAATTTTGAAAATTGGTCATATCTCAAAAACGGTCAAAACTATTTTAACAAATTCATATTTTAGGTAATATTGTCATTCCCAACATGATGGCAAACTCAGTTTTTACCTAAATTCTCGTTCAACGGACTATTTTGGAAAAATTAAATTTTTTAAGACTTTATTTAATTATGGTTAACTTGAAAACCGCTTTAACAATTTTAACCAAAATGTATACTTGCGCTACGCTTTATGGGGCCGACATGGCTGCATAACCAGTTGTTGGCTAAAAAGTCGAATAACGGTAGGTACTTTTCAAAAGTGGCCTTATCTCGAAAACGATTGAAACAAAAATTAATTTTTTATGTAATATGGTCATTCCTAACATGTTAGCAAACTCAGTTTTTCTCTAAATTGTCTATAATAGATTTTTGGAAATAGGCATATTTTGAGAATTTATTTTTCTTTTGTTTTACCTACATGAAAACGGCTAAAGCCATATTGACCAAAATACATACTTGGAGTAAAATTGACGTTTTTAACATTATTGCGTCCTTCATTTTCGATTCGAATCACCGGAAACGCTAATTTTGAAAACTGTTTATATGTCGAAAACGCCATTTTCGATTTGAAAGACTATAAAAACCAAGTAATACTAACATCGTAAACAATACCCTTAACTCAGTTTTTATCTAAATAGTTGAGCAAGAGTATTTTTCGAACTAAATATTGCAATATTTATAACTATTTTGTACGCATTATTTTCCAAAATCAGCTCTAAAGATTTTAACTAAAATGCTTATTTAGAATAACAAAACTATTCTTAATAAGACCCCGTACCTAGTTTTTCCCAAAGAAATGCAAGAAAAGGCCGTGTTTTAAGCTTTACCGTTACCAGTAAAAATGCAATTACAACTAGGTAATAGAAGCTCCTTTTTAGCAAGATTGGAGTTTACACTGTCAGAAACCCGCACTTTATTTGCAACCCCCAAACACGTCCATCGAAAAATTCAAAAAAAAAACCTCTGAATTCTAAGATAAAAAATCTTTTTTAAGATATCGGTCTCTTACAAACCCTAAATCGAGTCACCAGCTACCAGCATCACCAAATTGAAAAATCTGGTTTTATGGCCTATAAACAATTATTATAAAAGAAAAATAAACCAACCAAACTGATGATATGAACGAGAAAGTTTCTTGCGATCCAGTCGTTCACTTTTTTTTATTACCCGAAAACCTAAGAATATAGTATATACCTACAAAATTTATCACGAAATTTACAGAGTCAAACCTGACATGGCCGGACAGATAAACTAAATAAGCATACCCGATTTTTGAGCTTCTCCATCGATGCCAAGACAGGATTTCCACAAATGTTATTGTACATATTGATCATTTTAAATTTTAATTTAATTTTAGAGCTTGACATATGACAATCTTTTTGATTCTAATAAGTTTTACACGATTTTAACTTAAATGCTCCCTCACTGTTTCTCTTATTAGCACATTCTTAAGCAGAATCGACAAATGCATAGCTTCTCCAAGATGTAGGCTTACCAAATCTTTACAATTGGACAATTATCAGAAACCAGTGTGGGGAAATATTTTAAGATTAACAGCACTACCTCTGCATACAGACATTAAGTATTCGCCCCAGATAATGGCCCTAAGGTTAAACGTCTAGATGTTAGTGTTGGTTAGCTTTTCGTTTTATTTGTGCCGCTTCTTCAACTTGAGCTTGTTGTTTTTACTACCAATATACAACATTTTTTATGTTCAAAATTCATCTTCACATTCCGCATTTCGAAGTCCTTCTTTTAAAGGCAAGAACTTTATATGTTAGAAGTAACAGTCCCTGTGTTCAAGACTTTTTGAGTTCCATGAGTTTTGTCAGCTTGCTTATGATGTACATTTTACTTATTCGCTAATTGTATTTAGCGCATTTTTTTTGCCTGAAGAAAGAGTCACCAAATGCAGAATCATAGCACCTTGTCTGCAAAGATTCCGATAGCAACCAATTCGTCTATAACAGATGCTTCTCTACCAACGATTGTTCTAAATATGGTTATACCAGTAACTACTTATAACACTTAGTATTCACTGGAATTCAAGTGTCGCAATGCAGACTTTTGACAGTGTCGAATAACTGTGGAAGCTACGCTTAATAGAAGAATTTTCATAACAAAATGCGGGAATTTCTGAAATCCCAAATCGATTTTACAAAGCTTTTTCGCATGCCTTCTAAAATTCAGAACGATAGCATCTTTGGAATTTTTTATTCTTTTCCCAATTTGAATGGTAGCCCATTTATCAGACCATCAACTGATCGTTGTAGAGATTCCCTATATTTTTGTAGCGAAAAATTGCTTCATTTGTCCCTCACTATAATTTGTAATCGTATTGCACAGCTGTTACCACTTACCTCTGCAAGCTCATCAGCGAACCCAATAATCTAACTGCATTTGGTGGCGGAAGAAATATCCGCATAAGTTCCCATAGAAGAAGACGGCGAGGAATTTACCCTTCCGAAACCTCTGCACTTACAGCAGCTATTAGAAATATTAAATTTTCATTTCAATAGGTTCCAAGTCCATTAAAAATTCACTCGCCTGAACAAAATTTGGCAAAATAATATTCCCATTTGAAAGCATATATCCTCCCAAATACAGATCTGCCATTTTACCTCAACTCATTGAACAAGAATAATTTTTCCTTTGAATGGGCTGAGCGGGTAACCACTTTCATTAGCGATAGTATTAACCTGCAATAGAAATAGCCCGAAAACTAACCAACCTCCCATCCTATTCAAACCACACTTTCATTAGTATCGAAGTACAGTTTCATCTATAATCCCAAAAGCCACAAATGGCAAACCCGATGTAAATACTTTTGCCAAACTCTTCGGTAGACGCGGAGAAAAATAGACCACTCAAAGACGACCATGAAAATCAAGCCACTTCAAACGTCCAAAGAAAACATCCTTCGGGTAAACAAACTAAAATACCGCACTCTGATGGCCAAATGTGTTTACCCATTAATCATTGTAATTGGATGAGAGCACGTCCATTGCCTATTGGCCGGCACAGGGAGACAAGCTGGCTTCGAGGACTCCTTCGAATCGGAAAGAAAAATCGATAAAAACAATACGCGGCTAACCGCACATATTAATCTCACAATCGAATGTATATTTTCGGTGCGGGTTACCCTACAACAAATGCCCTTCATAATTATTGGACAATCGATTTCCGAATTTCCTTGCAACCACCCGCAGGCGGACCGACATTCGTGGATAATCGACAGGGCCCCACAAAAACCGAATAGACATCAATTAGTTGGTTAATGGCGTATTTAGTTCACTGAACTGAGCCCCATTTAGTTCAGCGGGCAATATGGTGTGTGTGCGATAATTCCTGACCACTTTTTCGGCGCCTGCCTATTTTCCACTTTCCCTAAATGAATTTCACGCAATCAGGATGATGGTTTTTCACTTGCAACCCGTCTCTGCCGTGGCATATCTATAAAAACACAATTTTAATATTTGATCATAAATACCCCAGATACGCAACAATTTATGGTACGTCGAGTTCTCGTAAATTTTTCCCAAAAAATGACCCAACGGTGAGGTGAAATGGTGTTTGGTTAGTATTCCCACGAAATCGCACATTCTCAAGGGATTTGTGCTGCTCCGCTCGTATTTTCGTACACTTTGATCTCTTTGGGACTGATTGAAAGCCAATTTTAGCACTGAGAAGAAATTTGAAATTTAATTTGTAAATCGTCGACGGAGAGCGGAGAACCTTTTCGATAATCAGAAATGGAATACCTAATGAAGTTGGTCGGAGATTCTTTTGGTGATTTCTCTGATTTTCGGAATCGTAATTAAGTACTGCGTTGGGTTAAGTCAATTCGTTTTACTGAGTGCACTCATTTTTTATTCACTTTACCTCATCATCAACTATGAAAGTGAAAGATTGTATTGGCAAAGCTGACTCAAAAGAACATACTTCCGCAACTATCTTCCAATGTCACAAAGTCTTCCAACTTCTTACAAATTGAATAGGAAACGTTTCTCGCATCATTTGCTGTATCTCTGAATTAATTAATTTCACTTCAGTTACCAAAACCTGCCAGGACCACGCAACACACTTGGTACCGAAAAGTTTCCACACTGCTCGCACAATAAAAGTTTCAATTCTCGCACTCGACGAGTTAACTCCCACCACAGCCAAATGAATGGATTTCTGATTCAGGAAAACATTGTTCCAAAAATCTTTGGCGAAATTAATTCCGCACTGTGTTTCCTTATTCCATTCTCTTTCTTTCACTTTCCTACGAATCTTTGCGCTCGCACACAATGCAGTACGTATCAATTTCTGTTGAACTTTTTGCTGTGACGCTGTGAGTGCGGAGTCCTTGCCCTTGGGAGTTAGACGTCTCTGCAAACAATACACATTCGCCGATTGGAAACTTGTGCACACAAAGAGAGTCACTTTGGCCACATTTTGTAAATCTGAAAAGCAACTTTCATATCTGCAGTCAGTATCATGGGTTAAGTTCGTCCGGGAACTATGCTGGTGAATTTTTGGGCAAATTGTAGTTTGCCATTTGTAAAAGTTTATTATGCGAATAAAAGTTTGTCTTGCAGGAGTGCGGGTTTTAACAGGGGCATGGGGCAATTACAGGCGAAGGCGGTTGGGGGATAGCGCCAACATCGCTAAGTATTTCGAAATTGGATATGTTGAGTTGAGGAGGCTGCTGTTGAGTTTTCTGTTCGACTAAGTACTTTGTGAGGAGGATTCCTTTCCTTCTCTAGTTTGTGCACGATTGTAGCGCAAGAAACAAATGAATATTATGCAAGGCTCTGCAGTAGAGTGGAAAAGCTGCAAGTAGTTGAAATGAGTCACAGAGAAAATGGCAAAGCACCAAAACCATAAAATAATACAAATGTTACGTATACGCACCAGTGACCCTGCTAATCGGTGGCATTTATCTCCGATTGAATAAAGAAGACACTCAATTTATTTAACCAGAATATGTACAGTGGAATTAGAGTTTTTTGGGGGATTTTTTAAATGAGTTTAGACAGTACTATAATTTTTTTGAAGGCAGTAAGTACTCTTCCTAAAAAATATATTTAAATTTGCTGACGGAAATGCAAGTTCAAATAAAATTAAGTGTGCAAAACTGGTTTCATTTACCTCATTACACCTTATCTGCAGAGACGTACATTTTATTATGAGCAAACTAACCCAGTTAAGTTGGCGAAAAGTAAAAGTACTGTGTACCAACTTCCGTACTGCAGTACTTTCCGCATAACAAAAGGGTGCATACAAAAAGAAGGATACAAGACTTAAAAAACAAACTCTTGTTTTACCCCGAAACTTTAAGTGTTTTATTTGTATTTTCTATGGAACAATGGTGTGTTACATGTCGAGCATGTTTGCATGCGGTTCTGAAAATAAAATGTACAATTCTATGAGGAATGAAAAAAATGTGAACATGAAGTTGGATACTACTTTTTTGTTTTTAAGAAATTTTATATCGTTTTCCTTAATGTTTGCTGAGCAATAAAAACTAGTACCGCCTGTGGTCGAAATTCGACCAATTTTGTCTGTAGATAAAGTAACGAAAGCCAACTTATTTTTTACATAATTTATTTGTTATTTATTTTAATTTATTTTTAGGTATGCTAAATCTTAATTCATATACCTTTCCGCTATGAAAAAAGAATGGAAAAGGGCAAAACATGAATGTTCGTTTCCATAGTAACACCTCGCATATGCCCTTGAAATACGATTTTATGATTGCTTACTTTTAGGGGTAATTAAATTGCATACCTTTATGGGTTAATGAAACTCTCCAACAGGTTCTAATCTAAGACGATTCAATTCGTTACTAGGGAAACATGACCGCGACAAATTGAATGGCAACAAAATGCTTTCGATTAACTGCTAAGCATTTTGTATAAGAAATTCTTTATTTCATTTTACCAGTCTTAATGGCGACATATACCTACGATTTTTTGTTTCTGCACATCTATGGCACAGTACCTTTCGAATGATATAAGTTTCATTCGCCTCAATTCATTATAAATACTTAAAAAGTGTACGGAAACTTTTGATGAGTATTGAGCTCATCAGGTTTGACTAAATTAGTTTCCGTAATATTTCAAGCCTTGAGAGATTGCACTCAAATTTGGCATTTTTGTTCAGAAATGTTTAGGAAATACATCTGCCCTATTGATACACAGCAAAAATAACACCCAAACCCACTGCTAACACAATAAAATTATCTGCGTTAAAGATAATCACTGCGAGCGACACAAATTGCCTTCCGACTGGCTATCCACTTCCTTCCTTCCTCACAAGCACGCACATTATCAGTCTTATCACATATCCAATAACGAAATCAGAGACAAATCCAAACACCCGAAAATAGTTCCGTTCCACACGTGAACGGAACTCATTTTTGCAAATATTTACCAACCATAGAATGGCTTGCAGCCAAGGCAAATGTTTAGTGGACTTCTTCTAGAATCGAGAAAAACCAGCGAATACATAAAAATGAAATTCAAATTTTTATACTTGTCTTGTAGCAAGCATCTAATTGTTTTATATTTTATTGGAAATATGTTTCCATCTGCCCCGCTGCCGGCTGGTAATAACTCACTTGGGTAAGCTTCGCAAACTTCAAACAAGAATTTTATTTCTCACGCAGTTGATCGATATTTGTTTAGCAATAATAACAAGTTGCACGCCTGCCCCATCAGCGTGAAATGTCGGAAAACAAAAGAAGCCAACGCAAATAGTCTGTAATCTGCGTGAATTTCTAAACAAAACGTACAAGGCTGGTAAACTGGCGTCAAAACAAAACCAAATTGATTTATATGAAGTTTGGGGTGTGAGATAATAAAACCGCCGACCGTGTGGCTTTGTAAATCCTTTGAAAGTGCTTAATATGTATGGAGTGAGATGTGCTCGCATGTGGCTGGCCGCTTTCTAAATACCTAATAATAATTTTCATTGTAGCAAGTGTATCGGATAGTACCTGTAGACAGGTGGTGTTCATAGAGTGGACTTTCACCTCATTGAGGGTGGGAGTCTCTTGCGGATGAGTTGATTATGGCGATTTGTTTTTTTAAGCACTCTCGTGGTGAGTGATTAGTCGGACCAGTTGATATTGATGTGCTTAAGTTAAGAGAGAAAAGAAATTGACAGTTTGATTTTTACAAGACAATTCAACAAAAAATACCTTAGCTTAAATTGATAAACCTGACATTTACCAATAAACAAAATCAAACAGCATAAAAAATTTAAAAACATCAACATTCTTAACATCAAATAAGAAATATCAACGAAAGAAAAAACATCAATAGAAAAAATCAATACTATCATTAGTAATATCCACAACTACCTAACCCTAAATTATTGAACATTAGTTGTTAACATAATCTACATCAAGATAAATTGCATCCACAATATCAACAACATTTTTAAAATCTATTACTATAGAAAAAGTAACAATAAATGCAATATTAATATTAAAATTAAATATATCTTATGCATCTCCAGCCAGATCAACATCAATATCAAGAATATCAACAATGCCAACAAACATCAATTTAAACAACATCAACAAAATCAACAACCTAAAGTATCAGCAACGACATAAACTAGGTACATTCGTAGTAAATGCCTACCTTTAAAGTGTTTACAAATTCAGCAAATGTTAACAACAATGTACATCACAAAAATGTTAACGACGTCAGTGGTAAGGACAATCAATACATCAATCAATAAATTGAGTGTAGATTGTGAGTAGATTACTCAAAAATTGAGTGATAATTTAATGAAAATTTCATACTGCATAATTGTATCAGATCCATGACGATGACGCAAAAAATACGCATGATATGTTTTCTGAAAGCCCACCACTTAATAAACACAGATAAATCCCGCTCATCCCCCGTTTGACAAAACGTGCATTATAAATTCTTGCCCAAAGCCAAAGTGTCCTGAAAATATCCAAAATTACCACAAATGAGGGTTGATGTTAATTTAGTGTCGAGATAAAGATGGTATAGTAGAAAAGGGCTACAAAGGTTCGCACGTTTACTACCACAAAACCTGCATGAAAGCCTCCAAAGGGACAAATGACACAGAACAACTTTTAAACAAACGCTACCCCTATAAAGCATCTGACGACCATCGAACTAGACTCAATGATGAATCGGATGTCCAATAGCTAAGCACCAGAAAATGGATGGCGGATAAATACAACCACCCTCGTCTTTTTCGGTATGACCGACAAAACACTCGGTTCGACGGAGTGTTCGAAACGAACAAACCAAAAAAGCGAACAGGGGTTGTGCCTCGTTGCTTTCGCAATGGCAATGCTTCCAACAACTGCCAGTTGAATTTAAGCCTCTCGACGTACCGGACTGTTTTTCTCGTCACTTGGATGTTTTGAGTTGAATTTTCAACACTACCTAGACGCAGTATAAGGGTAGGCAACACGAGTACCCCTTAAATTGCAGAAGTAAATCGTGTTGAAAAGAACGAAGCACGTGCTTTGAAAGTGTACCCGAGTTTTCAATAAAATAGTGCGTGCATTTGAAACAGTGAACCATCCCAGTTTATATTTATACCAACACAGTTATTAGAAAGCGATTATCTTTTCCTTAATCGATAGCATGTCCTTAACCTTTTATTGCCGGACTAATAATTCCATGTTGAACAATTCAATTTCGGAGGCTTCCTTATTGGCCACAGTCACGAAGTGTTGGCAGTTGAACTTTTCGTTTTTAAGCGGTCACATGGAACACCCCCTTGACTCGATTTACGTGCTCACTCGCTGCATGTTGTTTCTAGGTTATGCATATTTATTTTGTACGCCTGCCGTCCGCCCTTGAACGCTGGCTGCCTGTTTGTTATGATTTCTTTCTTATTTAACATAAAATCAATTATTTTTATATTTTTCATTTATTTATCTTTCCTTCTTGTGTTTGGCCTTTGTCCTATCCCCTACCCACCGACTTCTCCGGCCGCAGGCTTACAAGGCATGTTTTTGTAATAATTGTATTTCTTCCACTCCCCCCGCGTTGTCTTGCGTTCGTATAAAACAACAGAGCGACCAAAGCAAAATATAAACAACATTTTCGAACAAAGTGTAAACATAGAAAGTGCATCCACGCACGAATTTGGAGCCCACAAATAGGGATACACTCGAGGGATGTGTGAGTTGAGAAACAATCAAATCAGACAACCGTAAAATAAATATCGAATGACATCCCTGATGTAGTTTTGATTCACAAAAAAATTCACTCTGTGTGTGAGAAATATAAATACATCATCAACTGTGTGCATTTGTGCCGGAAATAGTGAATAAATAAATAATTTCAGTGTCATCTTGGAATACATCTGCAAGCAGACCTCGTGTGGATTTATTCTCTTTGCAAACCAAAAAGGACGAGTAAGTACAACAGACAAGTTATTATTATTTTGTAATATTGATTGGGTCGGATTTACGAGATGTTAACGGTATCAATATTTCATTTTTCAATTGAAATTGGATGAAGTAGCCGAAAGGGAATACAAAATTAATACTTGAACTTGCCCCCTCCCTAATTGGGGGTGTGGGAGTGCGGGTAGGCTGTTGTTGTCGAACTCTTGTACGTAACTTTGGAAACGAGCAAGGGAATAATACCTTCAAACAAATATTGAAATATTTATGGGTATTTTCGAAAAAGGACAGGCAATTGCGACCTCACCAATTGTATACATATTTTTTTTTTTTGCTTTCTTGTTGGTATTTTTTTTTGAAATTTTCAAATGTGCGCTCTGTTATTTTATCTTGTGTGGGGGTGGGAGCGGTGGGCCATGTCTTTTTTCGGGACTGCACGTTTCATGTACAGCTTTATATTGGGTAAGACTTTATTTTTCGTGTTTATTTTCTGGGAAAATGTACTTAGTAATCACGACTGGCGGAAAATTGCTCTGATTAAATGA
Organism: Cheilosia pagana; assembly: GCA_936431705.1. NCBI lineage: Eukaryota > Metazoa > Arthropoda > Insecta > Diptera > Syrphidae > Cheilosia > Cheilosia pagana. The sequence goes on along the minus strand of OW386170.1, from coordinate 48,225,730 downwards.
AAAATGTTAACATTTTGATTATTTTTATTTGCTTCCCAATAAGATTGTTTACATCGTTATAATATGGCGAGATGGGCAAAGGCATAGAAATAGAACTTGATTTACGTATTCGTCTTTGTTTTTCTTTGCCAACAAATGGAAGATTAAGTAGACAGTTAAATGGAGGATGAGAGAAATGTTGTTACAAGTTGCTTTAATAAAATTGGCTTATATTGCGTATTATGGTCATTGAGTTTGAAGCCATTTGGTAGCAGCTTTGGGTTGGGGTAAAGAACTATATCTCTTCTCTACATATAATAAAACTGTAGAATAAAAAATGCTTGACCACGCATCACACGGAAACCACTGGACGGATTTTGATGAAACTTGACATAGCGATTGCTTTTGTTCTGGGTCGGGACTTAGGATACTTTTTTATCCTGGAATATAACGTGGTCCTTACAAAATAGTCAAAAAACTGTATATTTGTAAGGAAAATTGTAATCATACAGACCTAAAATAGGTGAATTTATAAAATTTTCCCCTCATTCATTTCAGATATATAACATACTCCTGCGTTGTCCTGAAGCTGAGCTATATTTAAAACAATTATTCAAAACATTTCCCAAAATTTGCCTTCAGTGGATACTACTGCCAGTAGTCATGCAACAGTGAGTATCGAGCTCTTACGTGATGCTTAGCACTTTAATGTGCAGTCGTCTCTTTTCAGCGCACATATTCAGGCTGAACACATTTTCAGGTGTTGTTCATTGGGACAAAATTGGAAATGGGCTGGTGGGATTCGTGTGTCAAGTTTCTTTTTGTATACTTCCCTTATCGTTCTACAGCTAACATTGTATATAGAGAAGCTTTGGGTTAATCTTAACTTCCTAACTTATTGTGTGCTGTGAGCTGCCATGGACAACTCAAAGGGCTTTGATAGGCTTCGAAGACATTCTTCTATAAAGATCGATTCAAGTTGAAGTGAATTGGTCTTTCAGTGGGTGGATATGTGAGATAAGTGCTCCGACTAACAGGGTTTTCTAGTTTTACATCAAACTTACAGCCATTGGCGCACATTATACCAGTCGCTGACCTATGCCTAGGTTAGATGCAGAATTTCTCAGTTCCAGACAGTCTTGCGCCCCGCATAAGCTGCTCTTCAGCCAACTTTATAAATTTATTTGAGTGTTTTGAACCAGGAAAAAGCTTTACTTTCGTGAAAACACATACCGAGATATGCAAATGAATAATTATTCTATTGAAACTAACATCATTTACGGACGGTGCCAGGATATGATTTCTCGGGCGAACCTCTTGTTATATGTACAACTTTATTCTTCTTATACACCTAGAAATACAGAAATAGCTGCATTCCTCTCAAAGCTAGACATTCCTCGGAACTTTCAGATTTTCTAATAATATCAAAAACAAAATCCTACGCATTCATCACTTACAGAAAAATTCTCCGGATTCAACATCCCCGCCTTTTGAATAACAAATCAGCCAACGTACTATGATAAGTCGGTCCTTGACTGTCTTTTAACTATAGATTGACTAAAGCCAAACAAAATATCACTCACATTGGAAGAAAACATTTTGCCCGCACTCAAACTTCCCAATCGAATTAGGTATCCTGCTGACCTCACTGCCAGAACCCAATTTGTTTGCTCTCTACATCTCTGCAAAGAATTCAAGGCCACTGCGAATAGAAAGAACAAATGCGCAGCAGACATCAAAACGAGATAGCATATATTGCGCTCCACTATCCATCCGGTATGATTGATAGTCCGAAAAAGCGGTCCCGGACACAATGGCGGCAGCCGCACGTACAAACAAATTACCCGCGTACATAAAATCTCTTATGTTCCGACACTCCATTAATTTGGATTAATAGCAGCAGCAGGGGAAATTCCACGCAAGGAAGGACATGAATTCACTCAGGGAAGACGACACATCAAAAATGCATTACTGTAGTAGTTCCCATCTGGATGCACTTGGCAATCGCATTATTCATCTGTCATTTTCGCTGCACGCCGACTTACTCCTCGCGGTTATGAATAGTCAGGATATCCTTAATTCGCATGCTTGCACTGGTCCGTACCTCGAGCAAGGGGAAAGCTCCGTCACAGCATCTGTCGCCGAGCTGCCATACGACATGTGATAGTGCTAAAATATCCGGAGGACCTTTATCAATATGCATGTGCGCTGTTTCGTGGCCTCCGGAGCGACAGAGTCCTTTGAAGCTTAACAGATGCACATCTTCCACATGAGCACATTTCATTGGATTTTGTTTTTGCGAACTTTTCCTAAATATTGGGAATGGAATGCAGCATGCAAACAAGGACTGTACACGCTCAGGGATGACATCACACGTTTGCTATAAGGATAAATTAAAAAATAAACTCGCCTACAGTCTCTTTCTCCTGAATAGCCTCCTCAGCTTCCACTGGCGCCAGACTCAAAAGTCCCAACTGAAGGACACAAAGGGAGGGCGCCGAGCATAAAAACAGAGTGCCTCAATTTAAAAATTTAATTTATTAGTAGAAATTCAGCAGCAATTACATTGAGCCCCTTCCGGCTACTTGCTGGCTTGGTATCCTTAATTAATTCTTAGTCAATGAGAGACACTAACACATAGAACGAACATTTATATCTTGCGTGATCTGCACTTGACCTTTTTCTCACCAGCGCAGATCCTTGCCTCTCTGTGCAAGGTGGCGGCGATTTGGGGCTGCATCATTCCCTTGAAGTGATTCCGATGGTGTCGTAGGGCACTACAAACACAATTCGAGATTTCGGATTATCCTTGCAGTGCGAAAGGAGACCGAAAGAAACAACGATGGGGCGGCGTGGATGTGGAGAATTGAACGGGGAACATGATGCCAGTGCAAATAGAAAAGCGAATCGGAAAAAAATAAAAGAAAAGGGTGTGCAAGCGGAAAACTTAAGGACAAGGACACCTAAGCTATTACCACTGCAGTTGTTGGTTTTTGGTCAAGTAGCAGAAATCCAACTTAATGAATGGAACGTTTTTACTCTCGCTTCCTTCTTGGTCTGGCTTCGTTAGTGCTTTTTGGAGTGCCGCACTAGTGTTTACCAGTTGGTAGTGTCTGTAAGCGATGGCATTGTCACTTAAGGCAGAAGCACTGCTGTGCAGTCTATATTGGTTTTTCTCCATGAGAACCAATTAGGAGTTGTGTATAACACAGTCGTCAATATCGTCAACTGAAAAAAAAATTTAATTAAGGGGGACGACCAAGGCTATTGTTAAAATTGGAAAGGAAATTCGAAGGGATGGGCGAAAAAAACAGAAACCCGATAAACCTTGAGACTAGAAGCGGTTTTCAGATTTTGCAAAAATGGTTACAATTGCAGGGGGATCAGAAAGAATTCCCCACATGATTTGGAATTTCTATGAAATAGCCTTTAGGAACAACTTTAACTTTTTAAAGGGAAAAAATGCAAAACAGTGATGCCAGGCGTTAGGTACTGAATTTCCCACGAATATGATCGGAAATTCCCTTTTTTGTGAGAAAAGGGTGTTAAAACTATATTTAAGATAAAAATCTATAAAGAAAGACGCCTTATAATCAACCAGTCGAACTATCCCTAACCAAGCAGAAAATCCTCTAGCCATCACAAATATACAGGCAGGCAACTCTAATGACAAACAATCTAATCGTCCATTCATGTATCTTTTACGGAATATTCCACTAGCTGCAAGGGAACGCTTTATAAAGGTATTTCTTGATATGAGTCCCTGGTCCTTTAAAGGAGTTTTTTTCTCGAAGTTTTGAAAGTGCACGATAACTTTTGAACTATTAGTGGTAGAAATTTGAAACTTTCTATATTAGCAGTGAAGTTAAATGATATATAAAAAAAATTATCACTCAACCCCTTTGACTTAGAAAAATATTTAAATTATTTTATTATTATTTGTTCTACGCCATTAGTACAAGTTTCAAATCCAACACTCAAAAAGTACAAGGCAGGGGGTATTTTAGTAGTTTTAAAACCTGATTGTGAAATTATGTGGGAGAATGTTTTACAGCTTGCTGTGGAATAAATTAATAAAAAATACTCTAGTGAAAAACAGACGCGTGCTATTCATGAAAGAATTAATAAAAAATTGATAAAAAATTATAAAACGGAACCGTAGAGATTTGTGCTTCAAAAATTTGCAAAATAAAATAGAAAGGCTGAAAAACCTCTCAAATACGACAAATTTCCTTTTTTTTTAACCTGTTTTAAAAATGCCAACAAAGTGGGAAACTCATGATCTGGTATTAGTGATCATTTTAACTAGAGACCAGCTATTTAAACCTATTTTTGTTTCTTTCTTTAAGATCGAGTATAGGCCAATATTAAACGTATATGTCTAAAATTATTTGTCAACACAATTGAATACAAGTATAAGCTGTTTAATGAGGAAATGTTTATTTCAAGTAACATTCCCAATTAAATTAATTCACAACTTTTTCGTGTTCATAATCTGTAAGCTAAGCTCGTTGATGAAATAATCCAACCAATACATATATTCTTAGTAACTTCTAATTGGAATTCCTCCCCCTTATATCTACTTTCATTTCCTCTATACCCAAATCCCACATTCCGCTCAATTTACACATGAACGATAATAAGTAAAGAACTTTAGTTCTGTATCTTTTGGTTGACACATTCATTACTTGTAATATGGCTTGGGCTGATTACGAGTCCCCAAAAGTGTTTTCAAGTGAAACCTTTATTATTATTTCGATAGTGTTTGAGTATCATACACTTTCTCAACTTTCGCCTGAGGACTTGAGTCTTAAAATTATTATCAGATAAAAAGGGAGTCAATAGACCACATATTTACTTTCGGTTTATTCTCCTCGTTTGCATATGGCAGGGAGACCAAAGTTTGTATGCTGGAAGATGGTAGGCCTGTATCAAATTTGAGATAACCACTCATTTCGATGGTAGAATGAAATATCAGTAGATATATATTGACAAAAAACAAAACAAATCGTGGAACAAACTTTAGAATGCGGAAAATAACATATGAAACTATTTTAATTCAAAACAACGAGACAGTTGGTTGGGACTTGAGAAAATATTTTCTCTCAACTTTCTGGAAGATAGTAAACAAACGACAGCCATGAAGTCAACTGTACAATTATTCAATTTGGTTTAAGTCGTTTTGATAACAAGGGAATGTGTATTTAGATGTTGCCTTCCACAGTAGGTACTCGGAAAATAAAGAAATTTTGCAATCAAAAAAAGTGCGCGACTGTGTCGCACAAAACTTTCCCTTTTATGTATTTTGTTTGCATTTGTTTTTCAAAGACACCGATATATATTTAATTTTTGTTGGTTATTCCAATTTAAAATCAGCATTTTTTTTTACTGAGGTATGATTTTTTCACCATTTCAGTTCTTAAACATTTTTCTGAATAATTTTTGTAGGGCACTAAACTGCATCTTGAGACATTTTAAACCGCGCAAAAGGTAGTTAATCACTCCCCCATTATCCAGTGCTGCACAAAAATATCCCACAGACTTATTTCGGCCAAGTACTTGTTTTATAAGAACTTATTTTCAGCGAGAACTTTAAGATGACAAATCACCTTTCGCACTGACCAGACCCAGACCCTGATCTCTTTGCCCTCGGCGGCTGTCATATCAACCACATCTTTATTTATTAGGGTATTACCATTATTACCCAGGATCTGCCATGAGACAGAACAGATGGTTAAAACTTTTTTTTTAAAATAAAGGTCCCGTTCGTGTTTTAAAATTATGGAGTAATAAATAATTTTCGCAATGAGTGCGAGGATAAATGTCATACCAGTAGCATATTTGTCAGCGATGGGGCTGTAAGTGGAAACACGCTGCCACAAAAGCACGGTACCTATACATAGCACGTTTCCACCCTTCTCTGTCTCTAGCCTAAAAAATATTGTTATTTATGTGATTTTCTCTACCAGATTTCTAGCTACATGAATACCCCCCCACTGACAGGATAAATAAAACAATGGAAGCAAATAAATTACAACTCATAACTTAAAGGCGTAATATGTCACACTTTGAGGCTCCACTCTAGCAAACGTGTCATTTTCTCAAGTGCTCCCCCCCCGCCCCAAACCGCACACACAAGCGTTCACACAACTAACCTTGATAATATTTAACTTACAATTTACAGACACATTTATCCTTGAACGCTTATCCTGAAATAACAAAGAAGGACGAGCGGAAAAAAAATTGCAAAAAGTAATTTATTTTTTCGTTTCGCACAAATTGAATGAGAGAGAGCAACCCTCGAGGCGGGGTAGATGCAACCCTTTGGAAGATCAGAGAACAATTCGCCGCCACCAAAGTTTACAGGATTAAATAATCCTTTTACTGGAGGCAGTCAATTTTGCTGCCTTAATTTGGAGAAAGCAGTTACACACAGTTTTCTTTTACGGGAATGAAATTAGCACGTCATTTATTACACGGAGCTAGGGGTGTATTGTCAACCATGTTGCAAAGGAGTTGTGGAAATTCCCATTATATCCTTCTAGCTAACCCATGATTCCACTCATAAATCGTACGTCAGTTGACGTAATCAGAAGCACGCTCGGAATGCCTAATTCATGTCATTTCACGGAAATGGGAGAAATATAAGCCAGCCCCCCATTAGAACAGCTCCTAATATCATCAGACCTATCAACATATATATGCGGAGTGGAAAAGACGGCAGCAAGTAAATTAAGAATAAGAGTATTTGCGGTGGGCGATGTTTTGGGGGGAAACAGCTCAACACTAACTGTGAGCGCATTAACTGGTTATTCATATATTTTTTCGTTTGGTGAAGCAGAGTGCCCGTGCACACAGTGAGTGTAAGGACATCAAAGGACAGTTTTTCTTTTTTTCAGAGTCGAAAAGAATTACCACTTGAGACGAGCAAAAAGGATTTCCTCACTGTGATTGAAGGTGCTTGTAGTTTAAGGGGTTTCCACGCCATTTGCCACTCCATTCGAATGGAAAACCTCGAAAGACGCGATTTCCACCATCAGCGCTACACCATAAACTTGTCGAAGATTTATTTCGCATTCATCTTCAGTTTTGCACTTAATTTTCCAGAAAGGAACTTTCCGGCAGAGCTGATAGAAGAGCATCCCTGAAAGTAATGATATCACTTTTATAGACGCCATGGCAATGGAATTGTCTGAGGAGATAATGGGAATTCCTTTCCTTGGAGAAGACGGATTCAAATCGCGTAGATAATTCGAAATGATGTGTTGTATGTTCAGCAGTGTGTACAGTCCTTATGTCGATAATGGATTTTATTGTGGGTGGTGGGTGGTGAAGGTGGGCGGTTGCTTAAGTAGTAAGGAGCTTCACGGAAGGGATGTTTGTGTGTTGGATGGCAGTGAAGAGGGCCACTGGAAGGATGGAGTATCACTTGTCGAAGGGACGACGTTTGAAATGCGTTTTCAATTATTCCAATTTTAGATACACAAGGCAATTGACGTAGATACTGGTAGTACATTATAGTAAATTCGAACCAAGACGATTGCTATTAGCGAGGAGGTGCTTTAAGTGGCCAAAACAAAAGTTATTTTCCAACTTGATGTGGCGTGATAGGAAATTGAAGGAAAATGTATATCAACAAAGTTGGTTGGGTGGGGTTTCCAAGGTCGAGATGTGTTATTTTAAGGAAGTGGTAGACGCTGAAATGATTTCGTAAAATTACTTCAAAGGAACAGGGATCTAAGCCAGCTTAATTTTTTTAAATTCTTTAGCTGGGTACGAAGTTAGTCTTCACGCCTAGTCCAATTTGAAGCAAGTCTCAAAATATAAATTATTTTTTACAGAATACCTACTTAAAAAAATATTTGTGAACCAAGAGTGAGGTCCAATTTTAAAGATAGAATCGACTCTCGTTAAGAATAAGCTCCAACTTAAGGGGTAAAGTCGATTTTTTAAGGAAACTTGTTATTTTTATACTTTCTACTAGACATAGTACCTTTAAGTACTTTTAGTAAGTAAGCAGTGGCTAAGTGGTAGTGTGTTGGGCTACTAAGCGAGGGGTTCCAGGTTCGAATCCCAAAAGGGCCAAATTACATCTTAAGGTATTTTTTCCACTGCGCCAGCTCTCGCGAACGTCTGACAAACATCCGAGAGTAAAACTGTCATGAATGAGCTTCTTAATTAGCCGTTTGGACTCGGCATAAAATTGTAGATCCCTTCCATTCGTCCCAAAAATTGAAAACCCACACAAAACGAATGGTTGTGAGAAGCTAGGCCTTGGGTCCCACAGACCCAATTTATTTATTTTATTTATTAAAGAAAGAGGTCCAATTTTACGGATAGAATCGACTATCGTAAAGGACATTTTTGTTAGCCAACTAAAGTGGTAAACTCGTTTTTTTGGCAAGCTTGTTGTTTGATACTTTCTACTACACATAGTACCTTTTAGTACTTTTAGTAAGATATATTTTTTTTTTTTGTGGAGGTTGCTATTATTCGATGGAGCACTCAGACACCTTACATTGCTGTATTTAGTTTTCCCGTCTTTCGGAGAAAGATGAGAAGGAGCTTCAGTGATGTGGAGCTTAGATGTTCGCCACTCAATACGTCAGCCCCAAAGATCCGCCACCTGATGCGAGCAAAGGCAGGAAAACTACAGCGGAAGTGTTTCGCTGTATCGTCATCCTCTCCACAAGCAGGACAGATGGTGGTGTCGCTCAAGCCCAATACATTTAAGTGTTTGGCAAAAACTTGCTGACCCGAAAGGACACCCACAAGCAGTCTACAGTCGATTCTCCTGAGAGACAGAAGGAAAGATGCTGACCTCTTGCAGATGTTCGGACGCAGTCGTTTGGTCTGTCTACATCCAGCACAGTCACGCCACCGACACTCGTGTTCACGAGAAACCCAAGTATTAATGGATGACCTAACCACAGATGCCGGCAGACCCAACGCAGGCTTAGACCCTGAGAGAGCTTCTTCGGAACCCAGCTTGGCAAGCTCATCAGCGATCTCGTTTCCCTGGATACCAGTGTGACCTGGGAGCCAGACAAGTTTCACTGCGTTTAGCCTACCGACCAAGTCAGAGAAAACTTGAGTTCAAGCACTAACTTGGACGAGATAAGAGGGTTGATCAGCAATTTTAGTGCAGCTTGGCTATCACTGCAAACGCAAACGGTTCTAGCTCTCCACCTGTTTGTCACAATACTGTGCACAGTCATAAGGATAGCAAAAATCTCCGCTTGGAAGACAGACGCATGGCTCCCTAAGGGGTAGACTACCGAACCTGACCCCTGCCCAGTAAGATATAGTTTGGTCTATAACTAATTGTTGAACCAGTCGTATCCAAAGTTAGACTGCTGAGCGGAGATATATAACTGCTACCCCCGGGGGTACTCAAATAAACTTGCAGCCCTGGCGGACAAAAAGCCATGCGATTAATGCATTGCACGTCGTCTCATTTTTACGTGGCCAAGGGTCTTAGTAGTTTGGTTAAATATGCCACTGAAAGGGAAACGCAAATGTGAGTTCCTAAAACTTTTCTTGTTTTTTACTGTAGAATATCTTCAACATACAAATTTCAATTAATTTTGTCCTTGATTTAAAAATTATTGTCACGACAACGATGACAAGAAACCAAACGCAAATATGACAACAACTAATACGAACCCTCCAAGCATTCGTAGCCATCCCCCAACTGCGTGGGCATCAAATAACACTCAACATCTATTGATTGCCAATCTGATAAAGACCGTGTGTAGTTGACTGCCATTATTTTGATTCTGCTTCGTCCTTGATTTGTTTTTAAGTTCATTTTGTTGAAAAGTTTCTAAATTAGTCGACCATACAGCGAATGTTCTTATTTTATAGTTTTGTTATAGAAAAAGTCAGTTACCCATCGACTTGACGGGAGCCAACTTCACAGTATACCTGAAACTGAATCCACACATAATTGAAAATAATACTCTCTTTCACACATATTTGTCATGTCATGGCATGACACTCTCCAGAGACATTAATTTCGAGCAGAAATTCAATTTCAATTTGAACTATCAAAACCACAAAACATTTGATTCCATCTACAAATATCTATTTCTATATGTTTGTTCAATCTTCTTGTACAACTAAAAACTTTGTCCAAGTGCCAACAATGAGCAGAGAACACATGCCAATATGTATATAGACGAGCCACTTCTAAAATGAAAGAACAGCAAGAATGTGCCGAAAACTTTTTCGATTACGTTTTGTTCAGTAGTAAATTGAAATCCGTCATTTCGATCATGACCATGCGTCCAGTGGCGTCGCGATGAGGGGCTAAGGTGGTCACTGTGGGGGATGTTATGAGTAGCAGTTGAAATGGATTTTATATGTCAATTCACGGCGACATAAGTTTGCGACAGGTACTTTTAACAGAAATGTCGATTCGACTCTGGACCTTTTGTAGTTTTTTATTTTTTTTTTATTCCCCGGTTCGAATCCCGAAAGAACCAAATTACATCTTAAGGTTTTTTTCCACTGCGCCACCTCTCGCGAACGTCTGATGAACATCCGAGAGTAAAACTGTCATGAAAGAGCTTTTCAATTAGCCGTTTGGACTCGGCGTAAAATTCTAGATCCCTTCCATTTGTCCCAAAAATTGAAACCTCACACAAAAGTTGTGAGAAGCTAGGCCTAGGATCCCGCAGACCTGTCGCGCCAAAATATTTATTTATTTATTTTATGACCGCAAAACGGAGACTGTTCTTTTAAGCAGCCTCTGGAATTTAGTTGAGCATCTGAATACAACAGATGTGCCATCGAGTTAAAGCCATAGCTCGGGTTGAATGATTTTAAAGAGCACCTCAGCCAGGAGAGTTCTTTGACTAATGGAAATCTTGCCTAATTAACAAATTCGAATTCCGCTGTTGACGGTTTGCAATTTAATCTTATTGCACGCATCCCTTATATAGTACTAACTTAGTTTACAAAAAAATATCGGTAGGTGCAATAAGTGTGATAAATAAAAGAAAAACTATAATAAAATATATTTTATGCTATAAATGAGATGCACTCACTTTAAAAAATTTGTGAAAGTCGTTCATTATATCCGAAGATAAAATATTCTTCAAACTTTGGAATAGTTGCACATAAAAACCACATCCACTGAGGTTTATCTGCTCCGCCACTGAAGGCATTTCCACCCCCCAAAGTTCCGCAACCACGAGATGACATCGTGCAAACACCTGAACAGCGCTCATAAAATAACTTTTATTCCACTCATCTAATACTGTGCAAAATTCTATTACAATTTTTCCTTTTTCCATTTCTGCAAAAGGTGAACCGAATTCTCATTTATCACAATCATTCGGAAGAATGCGGGGAATTGCAAACAAAAGTTTCACTATTTTTCACTCGACTGCGTTGTTTTTTGGCAGCGAAAACTTCCCACTGGGATCCTTCATCCTTAAATGAGCCGTGAAATACTATATTACGCCGAAAGCATAAAGCGAAGAAAAGAGATATCTAATTTACTTTCCCGCCTTTCAATTCAGTTTGGGATATTTTTACTTTTATTACCTACAATTTTACGAGTGAAGAAGTTTTAAAGTTTTGCGGACTGACATAAGACCGTCTCTGCTGTGATGGTAGAGTCTATTGTTTTGAGTGAAAGAGATATTCAACTACACATAAAATAGAATTAAGTAACTTAACACAGAGGCGGGAGAGGCGGGAGTTAAAAGTTTCGCAGTTGCATGTTTAAATATACCAAAGTGCAAGAGTTGGATGTCTGTATATGTACGAAATAGATCTAGCTCTGTTTGCCAAAATCACCGTGCTTAGAAGTTTACATTATATCTTCAAATAACTGAGTTTGCAATGCAGCCAAAGTTAGACGTTGAAGTTTGGCAAATTGAATCGAATGCACTTGGACACAAAAGGGGTGTATGAAGTACTGTCTTGAGAGATAACTACTTATACGAATAGGGGTCTTTGTTTTGTGTTGAAAGAGCGATTAACAAGGCCATTAGGAGGATTTCGGTTGATGGTGTTGTTGTGATTTTGTTATAGTTTATGTAATCGGGGGAGCAGAGGTCTTTTACAATGCATGACTATTACCACTCATAAGCGAAATGGATCAAGTTGCAAACGAGGGGGGGTTATGAAAAGTTTTCTAAATGCACACTTTTACCAACTTCTTACTCATTCTGCCATCTGTACTATAAAGAGTTCATTACCAGTTGTAAAGGTTTTTCCAATAACAGGTGTTATTTTGACGTTCAAAGAAAAATGCCATTTTTTGAGATAAATGATCGGATATTTATTTCATCATTAAGGGGAAGGTATGCCGTTGATAATGAAAAACAACATCAGCCAAATGGCCACCACGAGCACGCCTACAGGACCATATCCTTTTCATGAAATTTTCCATAACAAAATCGCAAAGTGGCTGCCCTATGTCCTCGATAGACTCACGAATTCCATCTTTGAGGTCTTGAATCGACGCTGGGCTGTTGGCGTAGACCTTATCTTTCACGTGGCCCCCAAAGGAAGAAGTCGCAAGGTGTTAAATCACAAGATCTCGGTGGCCAATTGTGATCACCTCTTCGAGAGATAACACGGTCTGGAAACTTTTCCCATAAAATGGTTTCGTTGCTCGTGTGGCACGTAGCGCCATCTTGTTGAAAGTAAACGTTGTCAAGATCAATACCATCCAACTCCGGCCATAAAAAATCATTAATCATCCCTCGATAGCGCAATCTATTCATCGTAACTGTTGATCCAACCTCATTTTCAAAAAAGTAAGATCCAATGACCCCGCCAGACCATAAACTGCACCAAACAGTCACACGTTGAGGATAGAGAGGCTTCTCAACAATAACTCTTGGGTTTTCCGAGCCCCAGATGCGACAATGTTGCTTGTTGACGTAGCCACCGAGGTGGAAATGGGCCTCATCAGTCAAGATGAACTGTGATTGCAAAATTTTCACCATTTTTGTAGTGAATTTTTAAAATTTCAGTGCGTTGTTGAAGTGTGTATCGTTCCATTTTTAGTAATGGCGTAGTTTCTACTTGTCAAATGACAAAAAATAACAGCTACCAAAATAGCGGGCCATTCAAAATAACACCTCTTATTGGAAAACCTTTAGATCAGCATTTTCCTAGACTTTAAGACTACAGCTCTTTGCATTTATTTAAATGTTGATAAAATATTCTCATTATATTTTCCCTCCAAATAGGTAGCTATCAATTTTTAAGAAGCCGATAAGTAAAGCTAGAGAAAAATTGTATGTAAGCAATGAAAAGTTGACGATTTTGAATCCTTCACAACCTCCAAGCTCAAAGTTAGAATCAAATTTTATAGTGACATGAAAACCAAGTATAAAAATAATCGTGGTTATTCGACATCAATTCAGTCGTTGTAAAGAGGCTACTTTTCTACTGCCTTACTTACTTCCTTTAAGGTATGAGTCTGATTTATAACTTTTCGGTGACTAAATCTTCTTAAATCTCTGTTGCTTTCTGATTAACCTGGAACACAAAGAATGGCAATTTCCAAGCTATTTATCGACCACCAGGTTTATATTTAAATGAACCAAAAGAGTTTTAATAAAAAAAAAGAAAAAAATGTAACCCCACCCAAAACATCGGGGAGAAACCTACAGGCCAATTAAAAAAATTACCAGAAAAGTATTATTCAGTATTTAAAAAAATTTGTCACTTTAAGACAATTTCTCCGTCAGAGACTCTTTTTCCGGGCCGAATATTAATTTCAAACAAAAACGACGCCTATTACAAAAAGTTTCATATAAACTATTTCTGGGACTTCTGTTTTGAAATTCTCGTTTTCAAAAAATGTTTACAAAGTTTTTGCTTAGTTAAATTTCTGATATAAATTCAGTAGATCCGCTATGCAATTACAGCAAAGTGATCACGGGTTCCTTCCCTATTTCTTTGAATGTAAGGAGCTTTAAAGTTTATAAGAAGCACAAATTAGTTTCCAACATTAAGAAAATTCAGCAAAAGAAAAAGCAAAGTCTTAATTGACTTTCCCTATGACTCCAAGGCAAGAAAAACAGATGTAATCACCCGTACAACACTTATCACCTACTGTGCTCCTTACTACTTAAATAACAGCCTCAAGTTGATGGAGAATAATTCAACGATAATTACATAAATAACTGATGACTCCCATTTCCTTTGATGCGTTCACATTTCATATTCTCATTGTTTTTGCAAATGTTAAAATGTCAAAATGTTCAACAAAATGTTGAGGAGAAACGTCTCGTCACAGTTTCAACACCAAAGCTTGACAGCTGAGGAGGTAACAACTGTTGAACTTTTAACACCTGTCAACCGTCATTTGTGTGTTTTATTCTACAATTTTCTTTGTTGACGACGAGTCCTTCTGTTACAACATTCGCTCAGGACAATGTGACAATTATTGTCGTCGCATTGAATGAGTGATATATGTTTTTTGTTGTGACGATTTCAATTTGTCATGGAAATTTCCGACAGATATTTCAAGTGGAATTTGTCATATTTATTAAATCGATATGGAAATTAAGCTGTCCGATGAATCGGGGGAAGGGTGGGTATCACATACAGTTGGTGTTTGAGTGGATTCACGTGTCAAATTTGAATGGTCATACTTGCAGTCAATTAGTTAAGTGGACATTTTAAATCTTTACTCTTTGATTTTTACTGGAAAATGTATTTATTATGTCCAAAGTTGCCATACTCTACAGAAGTAAAAGTCTGTAAGAATACATGCAGAATTGATAAACTTTACAATGACCCTGAACGTGGTGAAGATTTTTGATTGACACAAAGGTACAGAATAAGCCGTCTTATCCAGATCGTAAACCAAACATATAAGTAAACAAATTATGTCATAGAGTTGCCTTGTGTGCATTTGACTATCATATAATTTCTCCAAGAACAACCGACCGTCATTACCTTGAAAAACTAAACACAAAGACAACTTGTCAGTGATTTATTTGTATAGATATTTCCTTCAACAAAGTCAGCCCAACTTCAACTCCATCTCCGATGAGTAAGAATGACATTAAGAACTAATGACACTCCATTAGGCGATTCATCTTTTTCCACTTACACTGCTAGGACCTCCCCCGTGTCATTGCCCCTCATTCCACAATTTGGAGGACTCGCCCCAAGAAAAGGCATTAATTTGAGCATAATTTCAGTGCACCAATAATGTCGACGGACACATCTATCTATTCCCATCTAGAACCCCATTAGTATTCCACCGCCTTGACTATGGTGTACAACCACGGTCACTATGGCACTATTTTGTCACTTTGTTGGCTGGAATATAAAATAAGCCAATTAGTGTAATGTTGTCTTGAAAGATTCCCTTCTATGATGAGGGGTTTGGTGAAATCATTGTCGACCACCACGCGAAAGAAAGGGACATGCCCAACCGAAATTGAGGGAATTAATGTAGTAGCAAAGTGAGCTTTTGGTAAGGTTTGCGATGGTGACAGCGAAGTGACGTTTTATTTTTGGCTGTTGATGGTGATAACCATTTTGGAAATTTAACTACGGCTTCAAGGGTGAGATGACTGATTTTTGGATGGACAAGACGGGAACAAAGTGAACTTGTTGGCGCGGGAAATAGTGTCAAAGTTATTGCTTGTGATTTGATGGATATCCACTCAAAGTAATCACAAGTAGATGGATTTTTTTTTGTGGAATTCTACCAACATTTTTATGGATTTATATGCAAGTAGCATCACTAAGGTTAAAAAGGACTTATAATGTAAGACGGAAACAGAACTCTCTCTCGATTAAAATCACATCACGCGGAACTTAACGTCAAAACATCTACCCTATTCGAATCGTAGATCATTGTATGTAAAGGGTCTTTCATTCAGCTTAAATCTTAAATTTGTTTAGTCGTTTGAAAGGCCTATCGATGCCATTTTGTATGGAATATAACATCGTTCAAATGGCTTCCCTGGGTGGCGCACATCCAAAATGTCCATTTTCCATGACTCTGGCGCATAGATCGGGCTCTGATTGAGCGATAGCATGGGTTAAGTTGGCCTTGACGGCCGCTGTGGTTAATTTCTTATTCCCATAAGCCTGCGACTTCAGAAAACCCCACAAGAAAAAAATCTTCCAGCGTCAAATCGCAACGATCTTGGTGGCCAGCACAAATCACCACCAAGTGAGATGACAATGCCCTCGAATCGCTCGTTCCAATGTGGCGTGAATTGTGTGGCATGTAGAACCGTTCGGTTGAAACCACATGTCGTTGGTGTCCATATCATCCAATTCAGGCCAAAAGAAGTTGGTAATCATCGCGATCCATAGGCGGTGACAGCCGATGAAGACTTTTTCGGGATGCATTGGACTTGGACGCTCTTGGATCTCATGTGGATTGGTATCGCCCCGAGTTCGATAATTTTGTTTCTTGACATACAAATTCATACAAAAATGGGCCTCATCGCTAAGATGATTTTTCGATGAAACCCGAAGCCCGAACAGACCACCCATTTTAATAAAACGATTTAATCATTTGCAATTGTTGTGGAACGCTATGTCCGTTCATGGTGATTTGGCAAAACAGACTGAATAAATGTAGGAAGTTTCGATTTATTAATACAAGATATGAAATATAAAATATAAAGTATAAAGTCTTTGCAAATTTACGTTAATACAAAATTATGGATTATGTTCCGCGCAACTATTCCATGACCGCCGTCGCTCGTGGTTAAAAGAGAACTCCCTGCTTGTCCCTTCTTTTTTTCCCAAGTCACCTCCGTCATCTGTCGTTCGCCTCCACATCAAATTTCTTCATCCGAACCATTGCCACACACCAAGTCGAGTCAGCACCCTGTAGAATGCCATTGCCTTTGCCATCCAAACCAGCAAGTAGCCAGCTCCGCACACCCCAGCGACGATGCAGATAAGTTGTGCTGGTGTCATTTCCACGAATTGCTTTGCCTGTGTCCAAGTGCACTGGACTTTTATACGGAGCAAATTGGGTCATACTCGGCTGTCGACTGGTAATGCGATACAGTGGCATTCGCCTAGCAAGACGACGCTAAGGAATTCCGCTGATCGTTTTTGATGACGATGACGACGATGACCTGGGAATGGACTGATTAATAAAAGAAATAAAACGATGAATAACTTAACTTATCTTATCTTATTCGACCTACATAAATGATAGCCAATTTGACAGATGCAGCTTCAACAATATGGGCGCTATCAACTATCACAGTTCGGAAGTCCCTCTTGCAAGCACCGGATAAATGTAACAAATGTCGCCTCCTTTCTTATAATTTTTCAAGATGGTTTTTCTGCAATCTCAATCATCCCCAACATAGTTCACTACGTACCTACCTCCATCTAAAGTGTTATCGATGGTTTAGACACAATTCAATTGGCAGGATTTCGGCCCGTAGTTTGATTAAGTACTATCCAAGCAAAGCCCCTGGCAGGCGAGTATGTCAACCACCCCGACATCAGGTTGTCGTCATGTTATAAATTTGGCATCTCCACGGCCAGCCGAGGGATCCGACTCAATTAGACACACGCTTAATCAAACACTGGCTGGAGTGGTGCAATGTTGCCATGAGCACCGATTCGTAGCTCGTAAGCTCATTTCGGCATGTTCCATGTGTGTATACGCGCCACCATATGTCACTTGTCGTCATCGTTACATCCACCCCAAATACCTACCTTAAATTAAATTTTCCGCTCACTTTGGTGCAGCTAGAGTGATTTTGTAGTCATCCTTGCCTGTCTGCCAATGCCCACCCATTTGACACACTCCCACAATCAGAATCACACCCTTAAGCATTGCGGTAGGTTAAGTAGAGAGTGTGGAACAGAGATAAAACCATTGGACCGCACACACAGTACCGCGCACATTCGAAGCTAATCAGCGCCGGTGCTGACTGCTGAGATAACGTCGAGACTTTCGAAAACCGCACATTACAAACACTCACACACTCGTCCTCTGCGAATAACGATGCTGACTTGACAAGGTAGCCCGACAAGGATCACCTCACCCCACAAATCATGAATCTACTTTGCCGCACCGGCTGAAGGGTGAGTGCATCGGTTGCACTGCGATGAAGTACTTCATCCTGTTTGCACCACCCTCTCGGTTTGCCTTCCTGAAAATTTCCTTTTGCCACCAATTTATCAAATTGCGGCAAGCGATTCATTTTTCTCGTTTTCTTTGCATTCTTTGCGCCGTCTGCTCGTCCATCAGTTCACTTACCAACTTATGTGTGGCATGCGATGGGGTTGTGTTGGACTGGGTTGGATCGTGAATGGTTGCATGTTCGCTTACAGTAGTATAGCACAAGAATGCGGATACGGGGCTATATCACACTCGTTGTGCTCACCCACTCACTCGGAAAGTAATGTATCTGTAAACATGAGAATGATAATTTATTCCTATTCATCATCGCGCGAGCACTTTCGAGTGGTGAACGGCGGCGGCGGCGGAAGTGCTCCGCAGGATGTAGATGGCGTGGCAGCGGCGGTGGTTTGCGTTGTGATGTTTCATATCATTACGTATGTGCATTTATGTAAAGCATTTTTTTTCCTCTCTTTTTGCTGCCTTTTGTTGTTGTATGTCTTCCACACTGTTTGGCATGAAAATCAATTTTTCCTCGCACACTTTCGCATGTGTCATGGTGCCATTGTTGGAAGCATGTTTCCAATTTTTGTTGACGTAGGCCTGTCTGAAATAATACGAGGAAATAGCATTTTGTTGTAGCTTGTAGGTCGTTGGTTTTTGGAGGTCATGGGAAAATACTCTTCTCCACCGCGGTGGGGGAAATATTTTCAGAAAGTTTTTGTTTTTAGTTGAACCGAACAAAGGAAACTTGCCTTGCAACAAAAGGGGAGACTGGCTCTGCTGATGTGGCTAATTGAAACTACGTACATATACTCGTTGCAGGCACTCAAAGTATGCGAAAGTTTTGTTTGATAGTTCATTAGTCTCTAAATTATAGAGGGATGGAGGTGCAGTCGTGTGGAAGGCACCTTGTAGTGTTACTTATAGGTATATGAAGCGAACGAAAGTTCTTGCAGTTGCAGATACTAAAAGAGCTAGATTTACCAACGGGCCCTTACTTTATTTGACAAATGCAATGAAAGTTTTTATATTTTCTATGAGAGATGCCAAAAGGATTTAAGCGAAGGAGCTGATGTATATGTTCTATTGCGGTTGGGAAAGGCGGCCTCTGTAGTTAACCTAGGATTAAATACTAAAAGTATATATATTCAGAAGTGAGAAAAAATGTATTGAAAACCAGACAATCCCTTACACAATCACTTAAGAACAAGACTTACAAATTCTTAAAAATAAAGGGTGGTTTTTTAGCTATTATTTTTTTGGCAACACTGGTTTAAACAGCTCACGCACGTTTCGTGTTTTGTTTCACTGTCAAACATCTTCAGTTCGGTCTATAATTTAACCATGAATCGTCTTACAAACGAATAACGCTTGCGAATTATTGTATTTTATTATCAAAATGCGTGCTCTGTTAAAAAAGTTAATCGCGCGTTCATTGTGTTCAGCGACGAAGCTCATTTTTGGCTCAATGGGCACGTAAATCAGCAGAATTGTCGATTTTGAATTGAATATCAGCCAAAAGCATTGCAAGAGCTACCAACGCATCCAGAAAAAGTCACAGTTTGGTGCGGTTTATGGGCTGGTGTCATCATTATACCGTACTTCTTCAAAGATGATGCGAATCGTAACGTAACTGTGAATGGTGAGCGCAGGCGAGGTCATGGAGCGCATGGTGAGATGATATCCAACTTCTTTTTGCCCAAAATGCAAGAGCTTGACTTACATGGCATGTGGTTTCAACAAGACGGTGCCACATGCCACACAGCACTATTTTTTGTTTGGCTATGTTAAAGCTCATGTCTATACAGACAAGCCCGCTTCAATTGCTGCATTGGAAGACAACATTGAAGCATTTATTCGTGAGATACCGGCCGAAATGTTGGAAAGAGTATGCCAAAATTGGACTAAGCGGATGGACCATTTAAGGCTCAGTCAAGGTCAAAATTTGCATGAAATAATCTTCAAACATTAAATTATATGGACCGTACTATCGATTCAAATAAAGATTTCATGGATTTTTCTGAATTTTATGTGTTTTTTTTGAAAAACTTTCCTATAGCTCTTAAAAAATCACCCTTTAGTTGAATATTCAGTCATTAACTCCATGAACATGATTCCTTGGGATTATTTTGTTTACCTTTAAGTGGATGAATAAGACCTTTGAACTAAAATATATTTTAAACATAAAAACAAACACTTTATCATTATTTTATTATGCTGTAGAATCACATATCTATTGTTTAACAACATTTACAACATTTTTATGCACACTTCCTTATATCATCGTAAAGTTCCACATTTCTTTTGTCAGTCACAGCAAGTGAGTAGGTACAAAAAATACCTGACACCTCGTATACGTACAATAAAAAATCAGGCAGACGAAACGGGGACTCTCTTCATTGCAAATGCACGTGGGTTTATTTTAAATTGAAAGAAGACGTTCAGAGAAGTTATCACAAAAGCTTCGTAGGGCACTGTAATCCAAATGTGTGGGCGTCTTCTATTTTTGTCACGTGCTGTACTAGAAAAAGCTGATGTATTTTCGAATTTACTGCCTTAAGTTCTTAAAAATTGAAGCTTCTAAAAACAAATGTTATCTACAAAAGGTTCACTATTTAATGGCTTTACAGACGAAGCAAAGTGTCAATTTCATTTAAAAAAGCAAGCGAAATAAGACCTCCGCAACGCTTTATCAAGAAAGGCAAAGTTTATAGCTACAAGCCTTGTCGTTAGCGAAAAACTTTGACAGAGCACCGAAGAATCATATTTTTCGCTAGGGGGATTTTTTCCTTTTTGTTGTTTTTTCACAGGATGAACACTTATCGACGGAAGGATTACATATACGAGCATGAGTAGAGTGCAAAGCATCGTTTCTAGCGTGTGTAAGAAATTGTGAACAATGCTCCACTGACGGGACGTCAACGTTGGGATAAGCGATGACTAGAAAATTTGCTGCTAAGTGAACCTTAAAATTCTGCTTCCATTCGTTGGTTGTGGGATAAATCCTTACAAAAATAAAATTCTCCTATCAATTATGAAAATTTACAATTGTAGTGCTCTTGGAGTATATGTATATGGTTTGCTGTTTTTTGACTGCATCAGGACAGACAGGATGAAGGGAGTGTTTCAGGTGCAGACTCTCTGTCCCAGTGTTGCTGTCTATTGCATTGCAACTAAATTGACTCAATGCGGGGACTGGGGAGTGGCAATGCACCACAGTCGAGTTGAGTGCACACGTGATGGACGGAATATTTAAGTTTTGTTTTCTAGGGGGAAGTTGGTTTCAATTAACCCATGAAAGGATATCAGAATATTGCTGAAATTTGGTAGTGCCAAGTTGTGTTTTAATCCCAAAGTGGGTTGCCTTGTATATTTGGTTTTAAGCTACCTCCATTTGGTCCTTACAAATTTGTAGTAGTTAGGTACATTCGAGTTTTGTGCTTTTTGAACTGTAAGACTCTTATGGTTGATTTTAGGGATTTTAAAATTAAATCGATTTAGTGAGCAGGAAGTTGGGAGACTTTGAGCAGCAGAATACTTACTTAGGATATTGTTAAAATGGTCGTTACCCATGTCAAGTTGTAAGGTGGTTGACCATATGCAACTGTTTTTTTAAACATAGAAATTATACAAAATATTTGGAAATACGATGTTAAATGTTTCAGAAGAGCTTGCGCTTTTGCAGACCACCTGACTTTTTGGCCCAGCAATGGACGAGAAAACGATTTAAAATTCATGAATCATGAGTCATATGCTAAAAATATGGTGGGAAATGTTTATGCAGGAAATTGTTCATTAGATGAAAAAAACAACAATACAAGAAATACTTCTTCGCTATTTATTCACTGTAACTAAATCCCAAAACGGATAACATCGAGTTTTATGCCTACTTTTCTGAATTTTATTCGAAACCACGTCTTGTCTCTATTTTTGGAGCACTAGAAACCGAAAGCCTCATGTTTATTCCCATAGTTCTTCTCAGAGTTAAACATATGTTGGTTAGGGGTAGTTTTTGTTCACCATTTAAACCTACATCTTTGTTTTTCGTGCCTTTTCCTGTGTCCCGACTGAGTCAACAGTTTTTTTTGAGTGGTTGCAAATGGTACTTGTGCTGCTTAATTTGTCTTACCATTGGTGGCAACAGTGAAACATTTTTCAAAGAGATTTCAATCGACAAAAATGGACAAAACTAGTCTGTTGTGTAAACGTAAGCTTTAGAGGAAAGTTCGTTATATTGGCATGGCAACTGATAACAAGGCTACAAGATTGTACTTTGTAAGAAATCCTATTATTTTCTGTATACCTCTGGGGAGAATCATGTAGGCATCATTCCCGTTTAAATTTGCATCCATGAACTGAGGAAATAAAGGTTGAAATATATATCAATCAACCTAAGCTAAAAAATCATGTAATCATCATCGTTATGCTCCTTGGAAAGGATTTTACTGAAACAAAAAAAAGGCAGATTACTTCTCATCGAAGTTTCTATTTTCGTAATTTTCTCTCATCCCTTTTACACATCCAACGCCATCAGTTCAACATTGTTTCACACTTTGAGACAGATAAATACAATCGATAAATTGTATAAAGTGTCGTTGGCATGATTAGCGAATTTATTTTATACACGCTACATCGATCCGAATAATAAATTTTAAGTAACTCAAAACTTGCCTGAAGTGGGATAAACATTTTTCATTTTTTTTTAATGAGAATTTCATCCTCCTACTTACCAATTCAGAAGAAGAAAGAAAATAATAATCCCTACCCTATATCCCATCCAACACCCTTTGCGTAAGCTCGCATTAAAACGATTTTTTTTTGGAAAACGATGGAGAATCGTTTCTTGTCTTTATCTATTTTGTCTATATAATGTAAAGAGATATTTTACATCAGTGTGTTTGTTATACTCGTACGCACATTAAGGCTATCGCGTTTCAGTAAACTTTTTAACAGCAATATGGTGTTTGGCAGTTGATTTGAAAGGATTTGAATTTGATTAGGGTGCTTGTTGAATTTCGCTATAAATTTGATTATGGGTATAGATTTCAGTGCCGAACGATGAAAGAACTTAAAATCAAGGACGTATTCTATTATTTATTTTAGGTGTTAAAGCAGGCAAAATAGTAGGTACTTAAGTCGTAAACTGAACTTTATGGGTGTACCCTATGATTATGCCAAGGCAATGGACAGTGGTTCAGTTTATGGCGATACAAAGCTGAAATGTCTGTTGGCCCCTTCCACTGTTTCTGTCAACAAATGAAGCCTTCTGACGTCAATATCAGCCAAATCACCATAGAAAATGTTTACAAAAATATAGCAAATTCAACAAAATTAGTTCTAAAAAACCACAAATCGATAAAAAAAATAGAAAATTCCTTCAATCTTAGATAAATACAGTAATAAATCTGCTCACGGCCACAATTAGCGGACATCTGAAGACGATTCAATTTAGGGAGCCGAAAAAACGCAACATTTTACATAATTCTCTCCACCGTTCGTGGATTTCGTTTCCATGGACAATAAATCGCAGCAAGAGCAGACGGTGAAAAAATGTTTAATTTATTTTTCCTGTTTAATGGCAGTTTTCTTTCATTTTAAATATTTACACTCCCGTTCTGATTTTAGCATATAATGCGGTAGTTTACGGTCTGTGAATTGTCGAGCAAATAATTTATGCCATGTCGTTCATTATAAGTTCCACCGGGCTTACTTTTGACATTCGTGGTTCCCTCGTGGCTCAAATTGAATGAAGTTGATAGAAATAAAAGTATGGAATGGAAAATAATCACTGGAATGTCTGCACGTGCACCAAAAATAATTCACCAAAAATGCATTCTTCTTCATTAGGTGCACAACCAGCAAAGTAGTTTTCCCTTTTTCCTTTCACCAACGAGAAATAAATACCGAAACCATCTACCCTCCGCTGCGGTCGATAAACTTCAAACGAATCGACCTAATGGTCCATTGGACATCAGACCTGCTCCTTCCCTCTGAGTTTGATGCACAAACAGTTTTCTTTGTCGCACATCGTCCTTGTTTAAGAAATGGTGGATGTGACTTAAATTGATGAAAACATTTACAGGATGACAATGGACAAAGAAAAAAAAACGGCGTCCATTTATTAACTAAAAGGATCGGGATTAATTGGATTTACCTCTAATCTCCGCAGTAAAGAAGTTTATATAGAAATTTAATTCATCAACGAAATGGAAACCCATTATAATCAACTTTAAATTATAATTAATTATTGGGAATTCAATTTCGAAATGGCCGTGTAATTAAAACAAAAATGTTATCACCAAATTTGGAAAACAAATAGAGGCGCAAGGTTGAGAAAAGTAGAGTAACGAAAAGGACTGCTTGTTTGGTGTGAGGCATGAGCTATAGTTTATTCATCACAATGACACGCGGACAAAAGACAACACGAGAAACGGTTAACTAACTATTTTCGTTGAAAACAAATACCGACTGTGACGCACAATAGTGTTTTGTAATCAACTATGCGCTTGGACGTGTCCCCCAAAAATAAATCGAAATCGAATGTCCTTGTTATATTCGTTATGACATGTACTGCCTTTTATTGTGTCCAAAATGCGGCTGTCTTTTCAAATTGTGTTCCTTGATGAACCCCTGATTGTCCATGACAAAGTACACCCAAATAAAGTGTCTGCTATATCTTTTTTTTGTGTAGGTTAATATTTTATTAAGAATACTTACATGGGAGGCACGAGCTCACATGTTGTCAGAGTTGTAGCCAATGATTCTGATTTCAATAAAAATCGGGACAATAATAGACAAAAGGGCGGCGAATCACTGCCCGGGTAGTTTCTCATTAAGTAAGTAGTTACCTTCAAATAAATCCAACACTCGCATTGTTGTCCCCTAAAAATATGAGATTCACTTCTTGCCAAGTTTTTTCTGAATTTTTTTTGTCTATTTGCCAAACTTTTGGCAGTACTATGTCAAAGTTCACTCAGATAGTGTACGTCTCCATGTCAGTACATTTAATTAGACAGAAATCTATATCTCGAACAGGGAGTTCACGAGCATCCCCTTATTCGACACTGAATAGTTAGTGAAGTGGAAAGGAAGCCCATTTCAAAAATAGCCCTGCTCGTCTGCATAATGTATCCACTTTATTTGACACGTAAATTCAAGGCAGAAACAAATTAGCTGGGGGCTTCTATTTTTATTTGCAACCGGAAGTGCTACTTGGCATTGCTCAGACGAATAGAACGCAGAGCAAGTAATAGATCTCCACCTCCTCAGGGGTAATTTGATTGCTGCACATTAGCAGTATATAGGAGTGATTTCGTTAATTTATATGCTTGCTAATTTGAAATCGCGTAACTGGAGTTATTCAGTTCTTACTTAGTTCCGATAATTTCGCAACAGTCAGTTTAAGTGGAATGCCACTGATTGATAATGTTAGTCGTTTGCACATTTAGTCCTGGGAGCTCACAGATTACGCTAATTTAGACACATCTGTTTCTTAAGCAGATGACAGTGAGAGGTATTGCACAAATTATGACAATACCAGCTAAATAAACCTCAAACTCAAAACCTACAATACGAAAATATTTTTGTTTAGAAAATTCACTGATTTGTGAATAATCAAAGGTTTATAAGGAACCATGGGCTATAAAATTGAGAAGCTATAATATTCCTGCAGCTGTTTTATACAGGACCTAACGTTGTCTTAAATTTCAGCTTTCTTGGCCTATTATTCTTCTACCTAGCTTCACCCGATGAAGGATTGCTTACAGAAAGGAATGGGGGATTTATCCATACTAATACCGCCCGTGTTCGAAATTCGACCAATTTTGTCTGTAGATAAAGTAACGAAAGCCAATTTGTTTTTTTACATAATTTATTTTTTATTTATTGTAATTTATTTATATGCTAAATCTTAATTCATATACCTTTCCGCTGTGAAAAAAGAATGGAAAAGGGCAAAACATGAATGTTGGTTTACATAGTAACACCTCGCAGATAATTCTGCAATGCCCCTGAAATAGAATTTTATGATTGCTTATTTTTAGGGGTAATTAAATTGCATACCTTTATGGGTTTATGAGGCTCTCCAATTGGTTTAAATCTAAGATGATTAAATTCGTTACCATGGAAACATGACGGTGACAAATTGAGTGGCAACAAAATGCTTTCGATTAACTGCTAAGCATTTTGTTTGGGAAATTCTTAGCTTCATGTTACCAGTCTTAATGGCGACATATACCTACGATTTTTTTGTTTGTACACATCTACGACACAGTACCTTTCGAATGATATATGTTTCATTCTCCTCAATTTATGATAAATACTTAAAGAGTGTACGGAAACTTTCGATGTTTACGTATTAACATAATGATATGCAAAATGCAAGGCATTGATAGTCTCTTGAAAAGTCTTATTCGCAGTCTTCTTTAAGGTATTCTTTTTTGTCGTTACCGACCCTGACAACTCCATCGTCATCACGCATATACAAATGAGTTTTGCAAAGTACCAAAACTGGGCATGGATTATTAAAATAAATAAATAAATATTTAGATCTGTGGGATCCAAGGCCAAGATTCTCACAACCATTCGTTTTATGTGATTTTTCAATATTTGGGACAAATGGAAGGGATCTGCAATTTTACGCCGAGTCCAAACGACTAAGCACAAATTTTGATATATCGTGGCTTAAAAACCATCAAACGAAACAAAAACGAAAACAGTTTCCAACAAACACGTTTTATTCCTTATCGCGTAAACTTAAAAGAAAAGAAGGGGACTGTGTGTAAAAGCAAATAGAGTTTTAAAGATACCTACGATCGCAGAAACATTCACTGGTCAAGGGTATTCAGTTTCAGGTTATTTAGTTTGAGACGGTCGAATTAAGGAAGTACTTAAGACTATCAAGACCACAAAGACCAAGTTGAAGAAAGGTGATCTGGTCACCTAAGCGTTGGCAATTTCTTCTATGAAATAGGTTGCTTTAAGAATTATCGCTTATATACCCGAAAGGAAATTAAGCTCCTTGTTGCATAATATGCCAAGGTCGCGAAAAGATTGGACTAGGAATATAGGTTAACCAGGGAAAAGGTAAATTCTCGAAGAGGTCTTATTGCTCCTATGTCAGAATGTAAATGTAAAAGATTGGTGTACACAATTTTTGAGGGATATCTGAGAGTAGGTCATGTTGCACAAAAATAGTCTTGAAATATTTGGTATCGTCGGCATTGAATATGAAGCGAAGGGGACTTTAATAACTGCCTTTTGGAACACCAAAGTTAACCAAGAAAGAATACATCGTAAGCAAACACTGTAAAAACTGCTTTCAAAGAGTCCGTTTTTAGAAATATGGGGTCCGGCGCAGAGAGTTTCAAACAGCTATTCATGGTAGGTTTTGAACAAAATATTTGAGCTTAAGAACTGCGTATACATGTTTTTTTCTCACCTCCGATTACTTAACACGACAAAATTTTTAAACATTAGAGTTTGGGTTCTTTTGACTGCCTTACAGATTTCTCCTTAAAAAAGTTGGTACTGTCATTATCGTACATCACATTTGGGTAGATACAAAAACCTGACCTTCAATAATTTCATTTAACATCCCATCCCACTGGCTTTAAAATACCAATTATAAAATGTTGTCTCAGTAAACTTTGATCCCTTATCCAATTTCGCCTTAATTTGGAAGGCATCTTAGTAGCTCAAACTACGAACAGTCCCACTCTGTACATTTTCCTGTGCCCACATCTTTTCATACTCTCTTAATGGGATACAATTCCATGTAGAACGATGGTAATTGCTTGCAAACCCAGAAATAAACTTATATAATAAATCGAGACGACTGAAAAGCGCATAAGCTTACATCTACTTAAAAATGTCATTGCGAATGAAAATTCGATTTCCGACATGCATCATCATCCGGCTTACGGCAGTCACAAGGGCATCTTTCATCACAGTTACCATTGACATCAGCATCACCCAATGGTCCTTATAAATATTTAAAATGCAATCAAAAATTCTTCTCATGCTCGGCATTCACATGCAAATTTACCATGTACGTTGCGTTCTTTATACGTTACCAAAGGAGGGCATTTCCAACTTAATGACATTTATTTACCACATTCCGTATTCCACTTTGTGTATTCTCTGGATATGTGGCAATCAAAATTATTCACTCTACTCGCAAGTGTTCTTGCTGTGTCCTGGACTCAGCTGGGCCATCATCAGCAGATGTTTTGAAATTTCCTTTAACGAGCTGAGGCAAGGCCAAATTAAATTAAATGTTTAATTTATTTATTTTTATTTTTACTTCCGTTTCACGTGTTTCCTATTTTCAAAAAAAAACTGTTTGCAGCAATAGATCAGGGAATAGATACGGCAACGGTGAAAGGGAAGTAGGAAAATTCACACGACAGAGGATACGGTTTGTCAAAATGGGAACATGTAAGAAAATATGACTTTTTTTTTGAACGGTATACATTACAAGGAAATGCTCATTGTTCAGTCTTCCAGAAGGATGGCGATTTTAGCTAGGGAAAAAACTCGAAAATGTTTCAGGAAGGACATAGGTACTATCTGCGCCAACCAGTGCCATACATGCCTCCTGGCTATTCGCTCAACTCACAGTTTGTCTGAAGTTGTTTTTATGTTGCTGTTGGTGGTGGAACATGGTGGTAATAGTGGTGGTGGTGCTGCAAATGAAATGTGTAAAAATGGTGGTTAACGAGATATCTGATCGCTTTGGAGGGTCGTGCTTTCTACTTGTGCTGCTATAAAGGAAAAGTTGTGGTCTCGTCAAAATTGGGTTTGGCTTGGTTGTGACAATTCGTTGTTTGGTGGAGAAAAGTCGTAGCAAAAATAGAAAAAAAGAGTTTAGGAATCCGGGTGTGCTTTCTCGTACAGAATATAGAAATACGAGTATCATGCGGTCGCCAAAAAATGCGACGGTGTTTTAAGACCTATTTTTATGAAGAATGAACCAAATGAAAGGTTAATTTCTGTAGGTGGATTTCCACATGCATTACATTATCGCAATCGATAGATTATGTTGAATATTTAAATAAAGGAAGAGAATCTTTTTTATTTATTTCAGTGAAGGATTGAACTTGCATTTAGCAGAAGGGAATAAATGACGCACCGTATGCCTATTCCAAATAAAGTAGTGAGAAGACGTTATCGTATTTTCGTTTAGAAAAATATGTAATCGCAATAAAATGCATTTTTTTGTGGCTACAGGAAATAAGGCCCTAGAGAAATAAGACCCGAAAAGAGAAAATTAAATAAGGCCCCAGTTTTAAATATGAAGCAACTCCTCACTGCGATGAAATACCTAAGGCAAAAAAAAAATAAAATTAAATAAAAAAAAATAAAAAAAAAATATAAAAATAAGACCCCTATTTATTTATTTTTTTGTAAATTTCATTGCTTATTCAATATACTATTTTTTTAGAAATAAATTAAAATGAAAAATACCGGAAATACCTAAAAACAAATTTGTAAATATTTTAAAATTTTAATTTTTAGTAAAAGAACTGAAAATGTTCGTCAAATATCGTCAAAATATTAAATATAAGATGACTAGAAGCTGGTTAACCAACCTTTGGGAACTATTTTAAAAGTTTCGTCCATTAAATATCTTCTATTCGGCGGTGGTATATTTTCCTTTATTTCGCTTATTATTTTTAAAGACGAAAATATACAAAAAGCATGTTTTTGGTCAGTGAACTAATTTTAAAACCTTACTTTAGTACATCTGTACAAAAAATCATAATGAAATAAGACTCCAATTTTCATTAGGAAATAAGGCCCCAAAAAAGGAAACACCTCTCCAAATTTTGTTAAAAATCGTTGTTATGGTTTCCTGTATACATTTTTGTAGCGTTATTTCATTGGGATGTTATTTCGCAGAGCCTTTTTGTTCCAAAAATCATAACATTTGAATGAATTAAAATATCGCTTAAATCTTTTTTTTTTCTCAAAGGAAGTTCTCAAGGCTATAACCTCTACAGGGTGTTGCAGTATCTTTCGCTGAAGCACGATTCTCTCTGGATAAGGAATACCTAGAGAGATTTTTTTACTTTGTTACTTACTTACTTAAGGTGGCGCTACAGTCCGGGGTGGACCTGGGCCTCAACTAACAAGCGTCTCCAGCCAGCGCAAACTTTAGCTGTCTCCAGTTCCGCACGCTAAGTTGGTTAAGGTCCTCTTCCACTTGCGTGCGCCACCTGAGTCGCGGTCTTCCTCTACTGCGCCTTCCCTCGGGTGTGGAATTGAAGATTTTCAGGGCCGGAGCATTCGTGTCCATTCGCTCTACATGACCCAGCCACCTCAGTCGTTGGACCTTCACTCTTCTGACTAGGTCGATTTCGCTGTACAACCCATACAGTTCGTCTTTGAAACTCCTTCTCCATTCACCGTTAATCCAGATGGGACCAAAAATCACTCGAAAAATTTTTCTCTCGAAACAACCGAGAGTAACCTCATCCGTTTTTGATAGAGTCCATGCCTCTGAGCTATATAGCAGGACTGGGATGATAAGGGTCTTATAAAGGGTCACTCTAGTTGTTCGAGAGAGGGCTTTGCTACTCAATTGCCTTCTTAGCCCAAAGAAACAGCGATTGGCAAGAGTTATTCTACGTTTAACCTCAGCGCTGGTTACGTTATCTGAGTTTATAGCGGAGCCTGTAGGTAGACAAAGTCCTTAACCACCTCAAAGTTATATCTGACTATTGCGACGTTCTGTCCGAGCCGTTTGTGTTGGGTGTCCTTTTTAGTTGACAGCATATACTTCGTCTTGCCCTCATTAACCGCCAAACCCATCTTCGCCTTTGTTGATCCTCATCGTTGAATGGTTCATTCTGCCTGACAGCGGGATTTAAGTCGTCATCGCCGTTAAACAGTCTGCAGAAGTAGTCCATCCATATCCTCAGCGTCGACTGCGATTCTACTACGATGTTCTTTTTACTTTGTTTAATTTATGAAAATTCCAAAAGGTGTACTTTATCTTTATAAGTTACTTCACGTAAAATTTACAAGGTAAATGCACCCCCATTCTCATACTCAAAACTAAAAGCTGCCCAATGGTTCTAGTAGCAAATTAAACACTAAAAACAGCTCCGTATACCTAGCAATATTTACATAAAGCCCGCTTGTGATTGACATTCACTTTGGTCGTCCGAAACTCTCCTCTTTTTGCAACCTCACCGAATATCCGCACTGAATGTGCATATTTACATGTCCATCAATAATGTTTCGACAAAATTCAATAAACTGACATAGCATTTCTGAGTTATGCTCACAGCTTACTTTGCCATCACAATAAAATTTGGCAATCCATTCAAATGCCACCCCGGTCGCTATCATAATGAATGGGTTTTCTCTATCGTTTCTAATGATTCACCGCCATTGTGGTGGTTCTGTTGCTGCTGATGGTGGCCAAAAGAACAAGGTCACTAAAACGCCAACCCCCCACATCCCCGCCGTTTCATTTTACGAGCATTTAAGCGATTCCGTTCAAAAATTTCCTCAATCATCCCTCCCATTGTGGGCACGATGATACGACGATGATGATTATTGAGGGCAATAACAAGAAAAAAAAAATACGTTTGCTCGCTTTGTTGAATGACGACATAAAGTGTCATTCACCAAAAGTGCGATGGCATTCGGGATTCCACGAGCAAGATGAGTTATTGGGTCACGCAGCCCAATTCCCTATAGTCGGTGACACACTTTTCGCCTACACCGCAATTTGGGCCTGAATTTTTATGATCCTTACAAGATGAGGCTCGTTTTTTTTCCTCCTTGGAAATTGTAATATGACCTAGGGTGGCAAAAATGTGCTGCTAAGGGTGCGAACACTGGCATGCGGATGGTTTGCGTTTTTTTAAAGGTGCGTTAAGCGACAGTTATGATTTATGAATAATATATCTCAACTTGGTATGCGCTTCAAATTAAATTACTTAGACAATTTATTGAAATGTTTATGGCCTTAGGGCGCTGCGAGGAAGACGTTCATGTGGTATGTGTGCAGAAATTGCGAAGAAATAAATCAGTCGGCAGGGAGTGTGGGGAAACAATCTCCCAAAAAGGTTAAGTGGAAGATATTGCTACCCTATTTATTGACAATTGAATCCTGTTGAATTTTACAGTCAGTCTCATGTTTTCAATTTCAACAAAGTTTCCCATTCGCTTAGGCAGGATAGTTCCTTAGTTTGTAACACAACTCACATGGGACTGGATGGAGAGATATAGATTACATAAGAACTGAGAACAATAAAACTGTAGACCACGTACGTTGCTCCGACTTTTATCGTAAAAATCACTTACTGCCACATAAGGAGTAGGAAAAGCTTAAATGAGAAGTGCTTTGTTGGTTTATGGCCGCAGCTGCTACATGCGGCGCGGGAGTGGTGTCCTATCACACGTAAAGTGTTCGGTTTATGATATTTAGCTATTACGTGCAAAGTTGAAGGTTTCTCTTTATTTTTTAATTTCCTTGGAGGAATGATATTAAATTGGTGGGCCGATGGTCTACTTGGAAACCTATTTCATCTTGGAAGGCTGGGTTGTCCTTTCTGTACTTTTATTAGAGTGAACGAAATTGTTGTAAATTGATTTATTTATTTGCTAAATATTTTCCCTCTCTTTGCAGGTAAGGATAGAGAATTACTCCCAACCACATAATAAGGTAAGTGCATTGCAATATCGAATCCAAGCATTCAAAACCAAATGCCATTCCAACTTCCACTCCCAGAGCAC
This sequence comes from Cheilosia pagana, assembly GCA_936431705.1. Taxonomy (NCBI): domain Eukaryota; kingdom Metazoa; phylum Arthropoda; class Insecta; order Diptera; family Syrphidae; genus Cheilosia; species Cheilosia pagana. Next base: position 48,192,900 of record OW386170.1, on the reverse strand, counting down.
ATATCCACATTATCCCTGTCAATTATCCTCAAATTGCAAACCCCAACACACAATATCTTCATCTCCCTCAAGTCAAATATTAAACCCTACCCCAAATTGCTCAATTGCTTTGCAGAATAACACCCAACAGATTGAAATCCTTTTTCCTCAAAATCATAACCGCCTTTCGAAGGGAAATAGGGTTTGGTTTGATTGCAGACAACAAAAGTACCATTAAGACTCAACCTGCGATTGTGAAACAATTCCGAAAGGATCTCATTTGAATGGCTTAATAATCTGCAATTCACCATATACCTACTGCCACACAAAGTGGGGTCACATGCCACACTTAAAAGGATCAACGGATACCTACCCGACGCTAAAAGCTAGGCAGCATTACTGCTGTTCTTTAGGTCTCTCAAGTGGAATGAGGACAATGATACTGTACGCTGGGGCTGTGTTTGTCCTATGTACATGTTCAGCTACTGTATGCAAATTGGTGTCATTCCAAAGACTGTCGGCAGGATGAGGCTATGAGTTACGACTCATTATGACGATTTTTTTTTGTATAAATGTTTAATGTTAAATTAACAGGCAAAATTCATTGCTCCAGTAGTCGCTCAAATGCAAGACAAGGATGTGCCTCGCAGAGTGAGTGTGTATCCGTAAATGTGCGCTTGTTCTTAATTAAGTAACAGTTTTAATTATGAAGAAGTTGTGAAAGGCACGGGGTATACGTATACGAAATTGTGTATTCTGTTTGAAGGGAGGGGAGGCGAAATGAGTGTCGTGAGTGAAGGACGAATTTACTTGCAAAATTGTTTACCACGTGCAAGAACAAAATGAATGCAAATGAATGTGAGGCAGTGTTGAATAAATTTGTTTGGGTTTTATTTAGCACTCAAGTTTGGGGGGCTATTGGAAGATGAGTGCCTATGCTAGATGTACAATACAACTTCAAACAGAGGTACCGCCCGTATTCGAAATTTGACCAATTTTGTCTGTAGATAAAGTAACGAAAGCCAACTTGTTTTTTACATAATTTATTTATTACTTATTTTAATTTATATACTAAATCTTAATTCATATACCTTTCCGCTATGAAAAAAGAATGGAAAAGGGCAAAACCTGAATGTTCGTTTCTATAGTAACACCTCGCAGATGCAATGCGACAAATGCGACGGCGACAAATTGAATGGCAACAAAATGCTTTCGATTAACTGCTAAGAATTTTGTATGGGAAATTCTTAACTTCATTTTACCGAATTAATGGCGACATATACCTACGATTTTTTGTTTGTGCAAATCTATGGCACAGTACCTTTCAAATAATATAAGTTTCATTCTCCTCATTTCATGATAAATACTTAAAAAGTGTACGGAAACTTTCGATGTTTACGTATCTATTAATATAATGATTTTGAAATAGACACCGAAACCGGAGCAAGCTGCTCCTTCTCAGTTATGAATTATGTCCGTGCATCTTCTACGTCAACGATCCCATTAAAAATAACTTATTCAATCTCCCGTGCAATGCAAATCCTTACGCTATCAACAACTTGTGGCCGAAAAAGTATCCTCATCATTCACACATACTTCCCAAAACGATTTTTATGTTGAAACAATCTCATGACGAGGCATATGGTGTCAAAGACATGACACAAAGGCTTTCCGGCCTTCATTTTTACTTCTTTATGATTCCATTTCCGCATGCATGGGCATCTATTCTCCATAAGAGCAATACCCCCAAAGGACCCTGCTAATACACAAATTCATTTCTGATGTCTACTTTATCTACCGCATTACAATAAAACCCCAAAATAAATTCACTGCCCAAAAGAGGAAGGATCACAACTGACCCAAATAATCGTAAAAATTTATTCTCCACAACAACCGCATCAACAAAAAGAAAAAAACAGCTCCCAAGAAATATGAGATAATTTTATAAATATTCACACGATCATGCCGTATTCGTTTATCTTCTTTATCCTGCTTCCAAGCACATTATATCTATGTTTTTATTACGTCCTTTGGGTTACTGCCAGCGATTTCAATTGACAATGAAAAATAACACCAGTTTGATAAATTCTCAAATCATAGCATCGCCATCGTGCTGTGGAATATCCTTGTTGGCCGTTTCGCCTTTCCACCCCTCTACAAACAAATCAGGTCAGTTTTGAATACATGAATATCCTCTCGAGTGGAACGTTGATTAATTGAATAGCTTTTTTATTATGTCAGAGATTGTGCTATGCCGAAGGACATGGTCTCTTCCTGCAAAGTGCATGTTCATCATGTTTCTTGGATGCATAACTTTCTCACTGCAGCGATTTATTCTTTCGCCATGGATCCTCTAATTAAAGTCGATTCAAATTAACATTTTAATTAGAGTCCATACTTACAGCAGCGTGCGGGTTGTAGGTGCGAGCGAGGAGCTACTCGCTTTCACTTTGGATAACTTTCACTATACAAATCGCGTGCTGCGTGTCGGTGTCGGTCTCCGATGGCCTCTAGTATGTGTGAATAATTCATGACGATAATGATGACGCCGATTAGCATGGCGAATAATTTAATCGACAAATTTAAAGTGTTCAGCCCCGGGGTTGGGATTATATTTCACGCAGGCAGCACCTCAGGGGGGGATGAAATTGTTTGCTCAGCACGACGAAAGATGTTTCTATTTTGCGTTTGCCTTCTTTTTCCTTGGGGGTCAGAGTTAAGGGACATGAAGACGCAATGCGATACACTTTGCCTAAGAAAAACTGCTTACATTTGAAAAGCCATGTAATGAGGGTGAGGAGGTAATTGCTTACGGGGGAATACGGTTGACGTCGACCTTTTCCAAATGGCACACAGCTGAGCTGGGGAATAATGACAAAAAATGCCAGCGAGAAGAAATTTGATTACATAAGCTTAGACGGGAATCTGACTTAAGGGAAGTTTTACCAGCTGGAAGGGAAATCAAACATACCCAACTGCTAATATTTTTAGAAAGGGCAGATGGGGGTTAGGTAGACCAACGATATGTGGCTGAAAACTTGAATATAAATTTTGTTAAATGGTATCCACCACGGACAGATGGGTATGCGTTCGGTGGCTCGTTGGATGCCCCCAATCTAATCTAAAAATTCTGACATGTTCACTAAGACATCTTTGTTAAAATATGTACCTACCTTTATAACCTCGTAACCTCTATCAATTATTTAATTCTTCATAGCTTATAGATATGTTGATTGTTGACATACTGAATTCCTCAACCACCATCGATTATAAACCAGTTTACAACTGAGCCCCATAACATTTGGTGAGACAATACCCCAAAATCCAAGCGTGAGCATAATTAGGCTCACCAAAACTCCATTCATCCAACCCTAAATCCTTTGCCATTCATGAATAATTAAATCTATGTCTTCAGAGTTTAAGTAAACACATTTTAGACTCGAGACCTCATAATTGAATAATTAACCGAAATAAATGTCAACAGGATATACAATATACTTGGGTACGACTGGTTAAGGCAGTTCATAGAGAGCATTTTGGCAAAATCTCAGTATCCTTTCTTCACAAAGAAATGCTTTAGTATAGGTGGAACGTTTATTATAATAATGGCCAACGAATACACCAAGAAGACTTAAAAAACTTTAAGTTTTTTCCTCATTATGGTTTTACAGGTAATTGTAGCGTAATTATTATAAGTACCCCCTGGCGAAGGCGGGTTCTTTTTTTGTAATTCGAACTTGTAGGGCAAACTTTTTGGCGTACTTACCCATAGAGAATAGGATTCATTACCATGATGAAGAATGGAAACTTTAATAGTTTGGTTGTGCAAAGTAAAACGAATAGGGGAAGCTATTATATTTAAGCGGGCATTGCAAATTTGGTTTAGCTGGTTCTAAGGCTGATGGTAATTTTATCACTTAGAGCGCAAGTGGTTTAACATACGCGGTGTTATACCTAACTTGGGGAATCACGCAAGACCTACTTCCTGCAAGCTTATGTGCTACAGCTACCGTAAATGCAAACTAAAATCTTCAACATATTTTAAAATCACAAACATGGTGGAGGTAACTTTTCACATGTGGTACCTGAATAAACTTTTTGTTGACTTCAGAAGGAACAGTGTCCATAAGGGAAACGGGACCCTAGGGCTACCTTCGATTTGTTTTGGTGAGTTTTTGATTTTTGGGACGTTTGGGAGGGATCTTCAATTTAGACCGATATTTCGCAAACGTTCGCGAGAGGCTTAGTGGAAAAAAATCCTGGGACGAAATTAATGTGTTTTTCTGGGGATCGAACCTGGGACCCCTCGCTTAGTAGTCCGACTCCACTAAGATACTGCGCCTATTCATGACGTTATTCCATTGGACAATTTTCGCTGTGTTAGTATTACCGCTGAAGTTATTCGAAAATTCCCTAAAAATGTGCTTAAAATCTTTATAAGAAAGTCGATTTTTAAAAAAATTATACGTTTCTGGGAGGGACAATATTTTGTTGGTTTAAAAATATATTTTCCTTTCCTTAATTTTTTTGCGAGCTACATTCTTATATAAAAAATGTCACTTAAAGTGTTAGTAAGAAAATTCAATTTAAAAAAAATCAAATATGATGACTTAAATCGATATCACTAAACAATTCACTAAAAATTATTAATTTGAATTGCTCTTTATTTAAGACTGCATTTTATTATTATTTGTATTAATATTTGTATTATAAGCCATGCCTTAGAGGTTAAAACAATGAAATTTTCCCAGGGCGACTAACTGGAGAAAGGCATCAAAAAGAGATAATACAAATCAATAATGAAGTAGATAGTTGAGGCATCTTGGACAAATACTGAATACATCTTTTAAAAAATATCTCTCATTGTTATTAAACAACTGGCGTCTTAAGTGCTTCTACACAAAGTGAAACACTTGCTTTCGCAAAACACTTCGTATATCTAGTGCTAGCTGCTAGGAATATCACGAATTTTCAACGGTCCATGGATATAAAATCAGCTAAAGACTCTCAAAGCATATCAAACAAAAACCGACGTTAATTTATTTACAGAAAATATACATATTTACTAAGCGATATTTTTTTCCCGTGCCGATCCTAACCACTTACCACGATCAGATACAAGAATCAATTTTCATCCGCCTCTTAATACATTCTTACTCACTTAAAATAATTAAGAACATTTCCTACCCCTGACAAGAGCTACAAAAGTGCCTAAAGGAAGTCCTGGGTGCAAAGCACCTTCACTAAATAGGTTATTTATGGCATCGACACCAGCCAACAATTTAACTTCAATTACACGATGAGGACGACAATATTATCGATATCGAACACTGGTATCGAGGAGTCGATGGTGCAAGCAAAACTGATTGATTAAATTATTTTCGTCATTAATTTAGCTTAAGAAGGCGAAATCCGGCGTCTTATGGATTGGAAAATTGAAATATAATTTTCATTATTATTTTGGCAACATGTGCGCCATTTCATTTGACAATTTTTACCCCGCTCACAAACAGGATGAAAATAAATACGCTTTTAAGCTGTACAGTGAACAGTGTACACTCTACTTGTGCGTGTAACTGAGTGAAGTGAACAGTTGAAATTAATACATCTGTAAGTGACAGATTAGGGACAATTATGGTATAAAGAGGTGGTGAAAGTCGCGGCAGGGTTTGTTTTCTTTTCACCTCCAATATTTGGTTGTGGACTTACTGATGAGAACTTATAAACTATCACATCTGGCATGTTTAAATAAAATTGGATTTCAGCAACAATTTCGCAAGGCTGTTTCAAAATTGAAATGGAGGTTTGAGTTCGGTCGGAATAAATCACTCTGTTGAATGTCTAGCGTATGAGGCGAGTGTGGGCAATTTTTTAACGACTGTTAAACATACGCTAAGGTTGAGTCAAACAAAATGAAAACTGGGATTGTTTTTGTTATCGCAAATTTGTTCGGCTTGACGATTTTTACGTCAGCATCTAAAATGGTTTTACTTAAAGACAATTATGGAATATGGGATTAATGTCAAAAATATCTCATTTCCCATAGGTTAGGTTAGGTTGATGTGGCTATCGGTGTCGACACTCTTTCTTCGATTTCTTCTTTCTTACAGTGTTTTGTGGAAAAGCCACAAAATGTAATAAAATAACATAATACAACAATATCTGAGTAATTGCTTCCTTTGCAAACAAAAACATTTCACATGTCCAATTGTCCACACGGTCTTATGGAAATAGCAACAGATGTACTAGAGTCGAGTATCTAGTTAATATTTTTTGTGTGTCAATCAACCCTAATCTTATAAGGATAAAGTAACAGAGATTTCAGTTCCAAAACACCATGGGAAGGTACCTTATTTGTTATTTAGAATGTAATTAATACAACTTCTACCATCATTAGATGTCATTATGACAGTTAACGACGCAAATTCATAAATGATATAGATTATGTATGGTAATTGTTTTCGTTCGTAGTTGTAATAAGTTGTGTATCGAAGTCTAGTGTTTAACTGAACTTGCTTCACAAGCCATGAGAAAACTGGAATGTAAAAGAGTCAGCTGAAACTACATTTAGTAAAATTAATCCAATTTTACTATCCTTATCCGTCTAAGCCACGGCAATTGATTTCCCTGCAGCATACCTCTCCCAGCACTTTTATCAATATAATTTTTCATTCGATTGTCAGCTGTCATCCAGCAAGCTATTAAAATTCAAAATTAAATTAAAATTCAATAAAACCAGTATATCTAGTACTTTTACATAATTAAGCAGAATTTGTATTTGACGTTCATTGTTTTAGAAGAACAAACGAGAACGAGTTATTTTCTCGGGTACTTATATTCCTTACTTCCGCACAGGATCATTATTCATATCAGTGCAGATGAAAGTATCCAAGAGGTGGACTTCATGTAGTAAGCAACTCACGCATAATACCCTTGAGCGCATCACAAGTCACAATTTTTTTGCTGCTTAGGGCTTCTTTTAAGCTTCGAAAGTTAGCAGGTTTTTTGCTAATGTTTTTTTTAAGCTTATTCTACTTTAGCTTCTGGGGATTTTAAAATTGCTAAGCCCAAATTTGTTTAGAATATAACTAAACTGCGAACCGCCATATAACATTTTTAACTTTCTCGTATACGTAGTAAGAGAAATTTATTGTAATCGTACAAAAAATCGAACTCGAGATTTTAATCAAATCTAACATTATGATGATAGAGGAACTCGAAAAAGTGGGTCTCGCAATTCTGTTCGTCCTTTCCTGAGCTCCACAGCGCAAACGGCTGGACCGATTTCTTTCAAACTTCGGATTTGGAGTTTGTGGGCTTACAGTTCAGTTTTAACGATTTCAACCAAAATTGATATTTGGACTTATGTGGGTGCGGTTAACATGGCTGCATACCCAGTTAAAAATCGAATAACGGTGATTTTGAAAATTGGTCATATCTCAAAAACGGTTAAAACTATTTCGACAAAAATTCATAGTTAAGGTATTAGGAAACGCTGTTTTTGAAAACTGCTCAAATCTCAAAAACGCGATTTTCGATTTGGATAAACTTTTAAAAACCACGTAATACTAACATCCTGAATAATACCCTACATTCAGCTAAATAGTTGAGCAAGAGTATTTTTCGAACTAAAAATTGCAATATTTGTTACTATTTTGTACGCATTATTTTCCAAAATCAGCTTTAACGATTTTGACTAAAATGCATATTTTTCTGATAACATAAGTATTCTTTATTAAACCCCGTACTTAGTTTGCCGTCTTATAAACATTACCGCACTAATATTTAAAATGTAATCACAACTAGTACTAGAGACTCCTTTTTGGCAAATATTTCCCACTTCTTCTTTTTTCAGCCATACTGACCATGAACCTAAAAATAATTACAACCAATTGGAGTCTACACTATCAGAAACCCGCACTTCATTTGCAACCCCCAAACACGTCCATCGATAAATTCAAAAACAAACCTCTAAATTCTTTCATCACAAATCCTACTTTGAGTCATGGACACCTACCAGCATCACCAATTTGAAAAATCTGATTTTATAGCCTATAAACAATAATAAAAGAAAAATAAACCAACCAAACTGATAATATGAACGAGAAAGTTTCGTGCGATCCAGTCGTGCACTTTACTTCTATTCCTTTTTCAATATCTGCTACATGTGCATTTAGAAAACTCTTCTGCATAGCAAGATGGAACTGGATGCTAGGTAGAAAAAAAATGCTAAACGGATCCCAAATTTAAGCAGCTTTTGGCCATAAATTTATAGAGCGAAATGCCGCAACAAATATCAACCATCGTACTAAAAAAAACCCTAAATCAATACCAAACACTGCAGAGCATGTTTACCACTAAATAAAATACGCTACAACTGTTTTCCTATATCAAGTCAATTTATATATTTTCTAACTATTCGTTGATGGCGAATTGCCACAGCAATTAAGCTTCAGACTGACCACACTGTACCGACTCATCCCCTTGAATTACAAATTCCATGGACACTGCGAAGCTGTCCAAAACAATTACGCCCTCGCATTACTGTTCCCAACTTGCACACCATCAATTACGCTAAATCCTACTCATCGTGCCACAAGGATGAGCATATCCTCTCACTGGCTCAACCACACATTTTCCACAAGGACAAATTTTATATGACCCACACCAGGGCTCCTTTCTGTGGGGTTACGGCCTCACAAAATGCACTCGAAACAGCAACCTTGTTAGATGACCGTAGACCAAAGAGTGAACCCTAGGTGACAGCCCTATACGTGTCCCCATCAAAACAATACGGCTTAGCTTGGCCTGCCACTTATGACACCAGTCCCAGTGGATATTAACGATTCAAGCAGAACGTTAGGAACAAATTAAATGCGGTCAATGTTGATGGCGGCATCAGATAAACGGAATTCATTGTTCCAATTTTGGGAGTACACGCAACATCATAATGACAAACTGCCACATGGCAAAAAGTAAATTGGAAAAGTCACTGAATAAATAATAAGGACATAGTGGAAGGCCTACTTCTATACAACTTGAACTTCTGTGATAACTTGCCAGCGATACTGTCGCCATTGGATAAGTTCCAACGGAGACCATAGTTTGGGTAATAATTTATGCGAGAAGTTTCTCTTTGTGCAGATTGACAGGACGCCCGCCGCCGCCACCGCCTCAAAGGATGCCATCAAGGTGGAAGGTAAACGAAGGCCGACAAACAGCTAACAACGTTAAACACTGATGAAAATCGATTATTCTTCGGTTAACAATTTTAATATTTAATGGATTACACGACGTGAAGAAGCTGTGAAGCGTAACGTTAGGCGACATGTTGAAACTGCCGACTCGGCAGTGGCAGTTGGGATTTTGGAAATTTTCCCAGACTCGAGGTTTGAGAATAGGGCTGGCTAATTTGAAATTTTGATTGACATTCACAGGAGTTATGGTGTGATTGGAATTTAACTAGTTATCAGGGAATAAATTTGCAACTTTCCACTCATTACTTTGACATTGTAGGTGTAGGGCAGACGACCCCTTGGGGGTGGTGGCGAAAAGTATTCCGATGAGGTGACAAAAGGGAAATTAAACTTTTAGCAGGTTATTTTGTGCGCCTGTTCCCAGCCTATGCATACTCAGGGGTAGTGATTGTGTTATAGACAAAGTTATAAATTGAATTTATATTCTCCTCACACATTCGTCAGTTGCCATGAGTTAAAAATAATTACTGCAGCTGCCGTGGTCCGTTTTATGTACAAGAAGTGCCTACCCTAAGTTTATTTGACAGTGACAACTTCGGGTTTAATTAGGAATCTCTTTGCGTAGAAAAAAAAAATACTTTGCCTCATACTCCGGATAGAGGGAAAGTGCAAAAAATAATGACAGATGCGCAAATCTGCCCAAATTGGAAAACTCGACATCAACAATATGTTTTGGAAAGCGATTTAACCTCTAGGATTTATTTTCATATATTCCATAAGTCGATATTGACTCCTTGAATTGCTTTATCCTTTTTACCCACCGTGACTTTTTGTGCAAAAAAATTAACATGGCTGTGAGATTCACTCGGATATGGGAAATCTGCTCAAATATGAGCTCGTATTTTTCAAATTTCAGTAGGAGCGAAATTGCAACCGTTCCTCTGTACCAAATTTCTGATTTTCTGAGCTGGTGAGTTGTCAGCATTGCATTGTGTATGGAAACCGAACAAAGGGCCACTTGCTGAGCTTACAGCAATTAAAATACACCAAAGAGTCCCTAACTATTCCAACCGTCAAGTAATAGTACCCAGTAAATGTTCCTTAAATAAATGCAAGGATTAGTATTGTCTCCTGCAAACAATATCGCCCACCATTGGCATAATTATAAAGTCCCATTTAGGAAAAGTCTCTCCATAGTTCCACAGTTGTTGTGCAATGCACGTCATCTTGCTTACCAGCAGCTCTAATGGATTCTCGTCCACCGTCAAGGAAGATGCGACCGAAGAACTCCTCTCCAAGGATTCGCTGTATTCCCCAATTGGAATTAAATCGCAGGTGCATTTATTTAAAAAGAAAAAGATCTCCTAAGGATTGCAGAACGACACAAACGACTTGAAGATAAATTTAAATAACTTTCCAAAGTGTTGCTTCTTCTCCAGATAGATGGGCGAATTCTCCAAAGACGAGGACAGAAAAATATACCCCCCTCTAGGTGTTTTCAAAGTAGTTTGCAATATACTATGATTTGCACTTTCGATTCCCCTGCAAAGTCCTTTGACGGTCTGAAAGGTATTTTTATTCCACCTCACAGTTCGTGGAAATAAAATGGATTTCCCTGCCGTGCATCAAACTTGACTCAAAATTATTAAATCGCGAGTTACACACAATCCAATGTTAAATACCATCGCCAAAGGGGTGGAAATAGTAGGGAAAATTAAATCCGACACACGTATGATCCTGTGTGTCTATTAGATATCCACAAGGATGTTAAATACATAATTACATTTTCATAAATGAACTGAACCTCATTTAAAATATTAAATCCGACATTGAGCTCCTTTCTGAAAATAAACAAAAGATACCACGCCAACGTTGTCGACATCCCCCATTCAGTGGAAATGACCCCAAAGTGTTAGTATCAACAGCTCCAAGATGTAGATGCATGTAATAGCGACAGCCTTTTGTGTTCCAGCTTTCGGTATTATTATGTTTGGAGTTGAGTTCTGTTCTTTGCGTTTTATGAACGCCTTGGGTGAGTTTATGAGCAAACAGTATCTGTGTAAATGTGTACTTTGTTGCCTTTTAAAGATATTTCTTCGTTTTGCAGATTCTTCAAGGCTGTTTTATACACAAATAAGGGTTGTTGCTTTTTTGCCCCCCATTTAGCATAGTTTTTGTCATCGTTAAGGGAACAATGGCCGGGAGAGTGGTTGACGTCATTAATTGTTTGGACGGGACCAATTAGAAATGTAATAGGATCCAGGATGACAAATCGAGGTCAAGTATTATATGAAATGGGAAAGATCAGCATAGTGAGCGGGTGTATGGAAGAATGGCTGTGGCCAGTGAATGGGAGTCTTGTATGCTGAGGTTTTCCAGTTAATTGAGGTCTCGTCTCGTCAGTGGCTTATGTGATGTTAAGAATATATGATTTGGTAGAATTTAACAATCAGTTAGGAGATGCCACATCAATTTTATGAATATGTGAAGAGGGTGAGACGGTTACTTGTAGTTGTAGTTGTAGTGTAGCTTTATATCTCTCCTTTCGTTGGGAGATACACCACTATAACTTTCAGGGATTTTGGCAATGTGTATTGTTACTGAAAGTCTAAACAAAAATGTTTAAAATATTGCCGCTGACACAAACAGTGAGCTATGAGGCCCATTAAGGTATTTGCTATATCAATTCATTACTCATTATTATCAAAGGTTCATTCATAACAAGTGCCGCACCTATTAAAAGCATAAGTTGACCCTCTAGCTCTTAAAATCTTGTGATCTGTTGAGCTTTACCTAACCATCCCATCCAGGACGAAGGTTTACGCTTCAAAACCAGTGAGGCATGAAACTCTCTGTTCAAAAAAGTAGCTACTTCGAATTTGGGTACTTTCCTCACATCTCACATTCTGTTCCTATTATAATATCTGCAAATAGCCCCAGGAATAAAGGAATATCAGTTGGGCAACTTGGAACAGCGCTTAAATTTTTGCGGTTAACAGCCAAATGTTAAGAACATTATTTAGGAGCCGAAACAAATCCTGAATTAAAAACAGGCGTGTTTGCCTTGACACCAATTGAAAGAATCAAATAGCTGTCTTAAAATTGCCTCAGTCTTATCAATCCTTCAATAAATGTTTGGGTTGTCCTTTCCAAAGAACTCCATAAAGTCTATCACCGCATCAATAGCCGTCTTTAAAAAAAGTTGATGTAAATTTGAGTGTAAAAATCAAAAGACTGAAAAATTCCTAAATAAAAACTAGCTATCCTTTGATTACTGTTGCTATTATGTACTCATAAAGTGGAGTCTGCAGTAATATTATAACTTTATTTCAAGTTCAAGTTCTACGGAGAGGAATGACAAGTGAATTTAAGAGAGGGTTACATTACAACCTACCATCTACCAATACCAACCCCAGGCATAAAAATCTAAATCGATGTATGCATTTATTGCGCTGATAACGATAACTGGCCTAACTTATTTTCTCTTAAGTCTATAAAGCACACTGTAAGCTTACAGTGATAACAGATGCCGGGAATTTTAAATTCCCTTACTCGTTCATTGAAAATTCCCATCAAAAACGAAAAAAGTAACCTTTATGTAAAAAAGCAGACGAAAAATTATCTACTGCTTGTACAACAGAATTTAATTAATAAATTTAATAAATTCCTAGGACCTTATAGTTTTATTTGTAGCAAAGGATTTTCTAAATATTCAGGCATCAAGAAGTGGGCAAGTCAACCGTCGAGAAATTTATGGTAGCTTTTAATATGCTTGGTCTGGACAACTGGAAGCAACGTGCCCGGGATCGTAGAGGATGGAAGGCTGCAGTGTCTCAGGCAGAGACTCTTCACGGGTCGGGAGGCCGATAAGTAAGTTTTAATATGCCAACTCCTTAAAGTCAAAACTAATGAACGTTGTGGCTGAAGGTATGGCAGGTGTGAAAAACGTTGCTTTAAGACCGGGAAAGGTTCAAGTTAAGTCTTGTTCCTTGGCAATTTATCGAATAAGCTATTACGAGAGTTGGCCGCTGAGATGGACTGGACATTCAGTTACAGAAAATTCTTTCAGTCATACAAAATCCTCTTTTTAGTGCCTAAGCTGATTTTTTTAAACCTGAACTTTAATCAACTTTACATTAAGGTGATACAAGGAAAAAATAATCCCAATCACTATAAAATAAGTCACTCGTTTTATAGGAATGTGTTCCTTTTATAGATAAAGAGCAAATCGCTCAGTCGAAAAGCTTCTACTAGCTTTCGAAAGTTTCTGCTGATAAGGATGCTTTAGATTTAAGAGAAACCACTTATATTCACCACACCACCCACAAATTCCGTTGCTCTCGCCGTTGCTTATCACAGTCAAACCTTATCAGAGTTTTTAAAATACATACTTTTCAAGGTTCCGCTTCAGCTACTGTACTCGCTCTTCGTTGTAATTGCTGAGCGCATTTTAAAATTCACCACACTTATTTTTAGAACATCCCAACAATGATGCCCTAACACATACACAACAAACCGTCCAGCCAGACATGGGCTACATCCTATATATGATACAAGGTTTGTCGTGAATTTTAAAGGCGTCTCTAATTTGAATTTCGTTTGATGTTAAGGGTTAAGGCCGGGATTCCCACAAAAACCTCGACCGTACGTCTGATGGAACCTGGATATTTTTACCTTCCTATGTCTGGATAATGTATTCATTGAACATTTTTGTTTATATTTTTTGGTTTTATTTTCAAGTGTAAGCTTTCCCCACACCTGGGAGAAAGAGAGCAATTGCTACTGCCAGTGAGAGTGCAAACAGGGAAACTTCCTTATTTCCGAGAAGAGTTTTTGTTTTCATACGATACGTTGTCCTTCCTATTCAACTGTTTCCTTTTTTACATGCTTTCGACATCAGTCAAGCCAGCAGGCAGACACCCAAAACCTCCCTTTTCGCCCGCATGTGATTGAGTTAAGTATCCTTATGCGAAAAATGTTCGTGTGTGTGTGCGGTGTGTGTATTCAGTACCTACACAGATTGACTCTCGGGCGGTTCTCATGCTTTAGTTCCTTTTCCAGGATCAAAGACTTTTGGTCGGTGTATGGTGTCAGTCTGTTGGGTTGTTTACGCCACAACACGCCGCCGGGAGACACATTTTTTCCGCTGCACTGCACTGTGAGCCAATTACTATCGAAGTCCGTTAAAAACAACAACAAACAAAAAAAAATATTTTAAAATTAAACGAGTAGTTCAAGGCGTGAAAACTCCTTCGGGCGTCATTTCGAGTTCCGTGCGAAAAGAAATGCAATTAATGGAATGAAATTAGTGTACAAATCAGTGTAAGCAAGTGAAATTCAAGTGAAGTGTCCTTGTTGCCTGTCGTGCTAAGTGAGGCCTCAGCATGGGCCCTGGCACACTGTCTCCTCTTAATAGAGTGTTTCAATTTGTGGATTAAATGCCGGACAGTAGGAAATTGTTAAATGGAAACCGTACGTTCATTGCAGTCGTTCGCAGTCCTGTCGTCGTGTGTGTGCGTATATTTGGTCGAACCCCATGAGTCCGTTAGGAAATTTTCGATTGAGCTTCAATAGAATGGTGACCTGTTGCAAAGGGGTTAAGAAAGGATGACGACAAATTGAAATGTGTTGCGAGGGGCTTTTTTCGATTTGATTTTTCCCTTAATCCTCACGGATGTAGGATGGGAAAATCCACACTCAATTCCATCATTTTCTTTAAGATTACATTTCGCTCTGTTAGGGGTGTCTTTAAAAGATATTTTGCTTACGAATGGACGAACCTTTTCCAATTAAGGGAATATCCTTATATTTTTATCTCCCTTTCATTTGTCGCGTCCTTCTTTAGAACATCTAGAGACCCAGAGAAATGTACACTGCACGGTACTGTACGTAACAGGAATGTCATATGAAAATTCGCTTGTACACAGGAAATGAATTGCTAGCGTTGAAGACGAAGTGAAGGATAATCCTGTGATTGATATACCGGACTACGACTAAGAGATGAGCGTTCTGGGAAACGACGGATCGCTGGATAGTGGAGGAATGTCGTGAGGATATATATATTTTTATGACTCAAAAATGAATGGAATACTTTGTCATGTCGGTTTTATTGCCAATCCTACGTTTTAGTTTACGATTGTAAAGATTTTTGTAGTCCTTTTGACTATTCTTTTAGCCGTGCTGCTGCGATGATTGTTGTGCACGAACAAACGAACAATGTCCGAGAAGAATGGTATGTTGCGCACAAAAGGGAATTTTGCTGAAAGTTTATGATATGGTTTCCGTTACGTCTCAGTTAACGCTTGTGACTTGTTAATGGGTTGTTTTCAGGTGAACGGTGGCGGGGGATTAAAGGGTTATATGTAGTTGGCTTTCACGTTACGACTAATTGCCACGGTTACTCAGCTTAATTGCATTTTTTGTTTAAGCTCAAATTGAAGTGTGTAGCACATGAGTGCGGGTATCTGCAAATATGCAGGATCTGAAGCTGATATAATGGCGCATTAAGTTAATTAATGAGTTGAGAGGTGGCAGAGATTTGTGCAACATACTATAGTTGAATGATTTGGCAGCAGAAGTTTCATGGGAAACCATTCGTTGGAGGAAGTCAGATTAATTGGTCACGAACTTTCTTTATTTTCAAATTTTGTACATGTTCATATTTTAAAAACTCTGTGGAATGTTGTCAAATACTTCGGTCAGTTTTTTGCAGCATGCTTCAACCATTTAAAATATATTTCCCGTCTGTCGTGACATCAGTTCGCCTGAAAATTAAACCCACCTAAAGCAATTTCGAGTTGCTGCTGCTACTCTTCAAGTAAAGTCTACAAAAACCAAATTTAAAGTTTAAATTGGAAGACGTTTCCCTTCCTATCGCGATTTTACTTTCTTAAAATAGATTTGTGAAGTAGGTACCTATGTGTTTAACTCTCTCCAGCCTGCTGTCTTTCGTGATGTCATTTGTGCACAACTATGAGTCAAAATTTAAACTTTTTAACATCAGAAATCATATTTTAACCATTAACAACTAAAAATATTTGTGTACCTACTCCAAGTATTTGTGGTTCAGGCAAAAAAAAGCTATATGCATTCGAGAAAGTGTAGCATATTACGAAATATTTGCCTTCAACTAGGTTGCCACTCTTATTGTAAATACATAGCTTCCTAGGCATCACATATTTAATTTTAGAATCTCGTCTTCGTCCAGCGTTCATGCAAAATATGAAGCTCGCATTCTTTTTGTGAAATTTCAAACATTCTTGAGTTAAGTACATAAAAACTGTTATTTAAATATTTGCTTTTTTAAACCATTCTCTGTATGTAAAATAAAAGTTATTTTAATTTTTTTTATGTAAAAGTTTGCAGATAATTGACTTAAATCTCATTTAAAAAACAAAAAATAGCTCTTAATTTTTTTGACAAATTGGAAGTGAGAAATAACGCTTTTTAAAAATGCCGTCAATTTGTTTGATCGCTCACAAGACTGTTAAAACGTCAAATGACGATTTTTATAAATATCACATTAGAATTGGTCTTAGTTTTCGGAGAAAAAATTGCGCCACACTCAGTTCAATACTGACCCATTGTGATGTCCGTTGGGGAAAGAGTTTTTCCCTTACCCATTATGACCGTGTCTAAGTGTTGTAATTAATTACTTACTGTGCTGTTACATATAAACCATCCTGTGGATTTGATGAATCCCATTAACTACTTGTCGATTGGTGGGCTGGAAAGCTCATCTAGGTCTTGGAAGAAGTGTCTCCCTAGGAATCTGTGCCTAGTGTGCTGTAGTGGGTAGTGTCCCCAGAGCTTCCTCATCACCGCTGCCTCTACAAAGTTCTTCTTCCGTCAGGCGCATTTTCTTCATATGATACCGTAGAGTATTGTGCCCCGTTATGATACCTACGAGAGTGGAGAGGGATTTCTATCCGTCCGTATGAGACTCTCGGTTCTGGCGTGGTTGAAGGTCGGGCGCTAATAGTTGACGCAATCTCTTTTTATGTTTTGTTTTTTTAAATTTTCTTAAATCCATGAAAGTATAAGTGAGCAACTCTTCCAATGATGCCTTCCGGCATTTCCAACCCTGACTACGATCTGTATAATCATTCAAATCACGATTCGAATTTCATTTACCTATATATCGTTTGCGAATTATAGCCATAGTAAGCCATTCTTTGATGACCTATTGGCTCTCAAAGCTATCCATTTCAAAGACAAACAACATCATTCACTTTCTCAACTCTGCAGGCTGGTTTTGTGTTTCTATAACACGTTTTTTCCCTTAATATCTACTGGTCCCGTGAGTTGTGGTCCCAGAACGGCGCTCAATCGCTAGTTCTGTTTTTTTTTGACAGCAAATCGGGAAAGCAGTCACATAAACCATTCAACCAACCAACCTATAGCTTTTTAAAAATTGTTTTACAAAAAATAATTTTAAAAAATTTTGAAAAAATCGTCTGTTCTCGTCGTCTCTGTTTTTTTTGTCGCACCATTAAGGCGTTTTTTTTAGAACCGATATTTACGAAATATGAACAAATGCATTTTTTTTGCCTCAACTTTTTTTTAGAATGAAATAACTTTTTGGTCGCTTGGTTCTGGCCTGG
The DNA here is from genome assembly GCA_936431705.1 of Cheilosia pagana. Taxonomy (NCBI): domain Eukaryota; kingdom Metazoa; phylum Arthropoda; class Insecta; order Diptera; family Syrphidae; genus Cheilosia; species Cheilosia pagana. Next base: position 48,175,121 of record OW386170.1, on the reverse strand, counting down.
GGTATTCCAGATTTAGATTATTCATTGAATTGTGCACTTGTCATTTGAAGTCATTTGAACTTATTAAACACTGTACATAGTTCAAAGTTCGATATAATCTTGTTCTTGAGTTCGAAATGTCTCTCATCTTCCACCAAGTAAATGTGGCCATTGAAAGTGTCCAAAATGTTGATCTGCTATATTTGCACTGGACATGATAAAATGCGCTATTTAAACTTTTCTACTGTCAAATATAGCTTCATGCATTAAGTGCCAAAATTAAGCTCTCAATGGATTACCCACAAGATTTTTTAAGCCACACAAAATAGTCTTTGCGTTTATTTCCCCAAAGCATTTTTCGTTAAGAAAATTACGATTGGAATGGTTTGCAAAGATTTTCAAAACCCAACCCCCGCTATACCTAGTTATTTTGCTCTCCTTAAAAAGTTTGAAAAGCAAGGCGCCGGAGGAATTAACTGAAGGTACCCTTAAAATATGCTCCGCTTTAAACTTTAGCACATTGGAACTGGAAGGCAATTCAACCCACTCAAGTTGCACAGGCAACTCACTTCAACCTCCCGAAGCGATGGCACCTACCTGCATTACTGAGAGCCTTCTCTCCATCAACTCGTTTTATATAATCAAATTAAAATATCTATAAACTCTCGTATCCATATGCACATGTTGTGTACTTCCAATCAAAAAGTACTTTGCACATAATTATGGCAACATGTTCGCCTAATTCATTTCGTTGTCGTATTTCTTCTTTTTACAACAAAAGCTACGGAGAGAATTAAATTAGAGCATGATCTTACATAATGGCTGGAGCAATTGTGCTGTAATCTGCTAGGGGATTACAGCAGACAGAAAATTGAATCGAAGTGTCCGGGGGTTGAGTGTGGGGGTGGAGTTTTATAATTTACATTCGGGACGTCTACGCCAAGAGAATAGGGCAGGTGTTGGAAGCGTGTGTGTTTGGCAACAGGTGCAAAATGGAAAATGGAATTTTTTTTTTATGGAAATATGTAAAAGCTGATAAGACAAATTAATCTGAACAATGGAAAGATTCATGGACTTTTGTTATGTAGATGGGGTTACTGAGGTAAAGTGGGTTGAGGTGCATTTCTGTAGAAAGCAGAGAGTTTACCACACCGAGTGGTATGTGGTGAAATCAGCCAGACGTTTTGTGGTTTCAAGGGACTATTCCTGTGAAATGAACAGTTTCCAAACCCATATGGAGATGGACAACCATGCAATTATGTCACTTCTGAGGGCTTACATTGGGCATGTGGCTGTATATGTAAACGTGTTCTGTGGTGAGAAGAAAGGAATTCAAATAGCTGCCCGGCAAGAAAAGTTTTGGAGATGTATTCCCAGAATTTGTGAATCTGAAAGGGAATGTATGTGGGTATATATGCGGGTTTCACAATCAGCGTAAATCACATTCCAATAGAATTTATTTCTGTTCCCTTGTTTCGTGCGGTATTTCCTACTCTTAGTGTTGTTTATAGTCGTCTAGAGAGGGAGGACTTTATGAATGAATGTAGAAAGGAATGTTTGTCCAGTAGACTATACACATTGCAAGTTGTTTTCCTTACAATATTTTGACCTGCGATGAAGATGAGTATTACGGGGTAGTCCTTAAAATTCTATACGTATATGCTACAGTACAGGTGAATGTAAACAAGGGACAAGTTTGGACTTTATTGCAGCTAATAACGTATTGGGTTGGTTAGAGAACCCTTAAAATGGTTAAAGTACTCGTCTAGTCTGCCGGACTCTGCTCCTCGTTCACATATAGATCCATTTATAAGATGAGCACCATGAGATTCCTCCAGCAGAAAGGTCTTTTTATAGGAGCTGCATTAAACCGTATTTTAATACGTACTCTATAGAGAAGGAGCAATTCCCTGGGGATTAAAAACATGCATGCTGTAAATTGTTACTTTGCTTTGAGGACTCTTTCCTTACAATATATGTGGTCGTGTCAAGTTATTCTCAAATTGATAATAACTGTCTGAAGGTGGAGGTGGTTGATTGTAATCTGAGGGCAGCTATCCAGCTTTTCCTGCAACTCTTATTAAAGTTTCAGCTCACACAAGACACAACTATTCCTTAACTATTTATACTCATTGACAGAGTTAAGCTCAGTTGTTTCTATAATGCTCCTGATAAAATATAACTCTCTAACATAAGCGATTATTTTCCTCATTTTTATTCAAGGAGAAACTTTCTCCATGGTGACTCGTAGCTATAGCATGTCTCCGCCATATTTCACACGAAATCACGTCAGCTTAACTATAACGAAATACAAGAACTCATTTAATACCTCTATTTTCTTTTCTAAGCAGAAATAATTCCTATAAATAAGATAACTACGTCAATTATAGACAGTCCACCTGAATTCATTTTAGTGATGTCAAAACAAATTGAAAAATCCCCACATTTGTCAAACAGTATCCCATAATAATGCCAGTAAATCTACTCCCAACGGAAAACTCTCCCATTCATCATTTTGCTGAATCCTTTTAATGGTTCCTAGCGTATAAATATTTTCGACTTCGACCAGACGCATCACGGAAACCAAACACATTTCAAATCCCTTTCCAATTTTTTTCCATTCTTTCAGATAACACAACAATCTGTTTTATTTTTTGTAGCGGAAGCACACAGAACCGCAAGGATATTTATACACATAGCCGACTCAATTGTATAAAACCAACATAAATGGCAACAGTTTGCTCTTTTATTTGCTTCTTCTTTGATGAAAAACGATTGTTTACGATTTCACACAAAACTTGACAGGCAATCGTATAAATAAAAACCTTTTGCCAATTTGCAAAACAAGTGAATGACTTCTGTCATCATCATAACCATATAAACGTATTTTGCACGGAATGTGCAAATTTAAAAATACTTAGAAAGCACTTATGGTGTAGTTTGACGGATGATGAGCACTTACGAGTGCATTATGTTTTTAACTTTCTCGTATACGTAGTAAGAGAAAGGTATTGTAATCGTACAAAAAATCGAACTCGAGATTTTAATCAAATCTAACATTACGATGATAGAGGAACTCGAAAAAGTGGGTCTCGCAATTCTGTCCGTCTGTCCGTCTGTCCGTCTGTCCGTCTGTCCGTCTGTCCGTCCTTCCTGAGCTCCACAGCGCAAACGGCTGGACGGATTTCAACCAAACTTCGGATTTGGAGTTGGTGGGCTCACAGTTCGGGGCCACTTTTTTTTTTGCACGTTAAGAGTTGCCGTTCTAACGGTATTCAGCAATTTTGAGTTTCTCGAAAACGGCTCTAACGATTTCAACCAAAATTGATATTTGGGCTTATGTAGGTGTAACTAAGATGGCTGCATACTCAGTTTTTCGCAGAAAAATCGAATAACGGTAATTTTGAAAATTGGTCATATCTCAAAAACGGTTAAAACTATTTCGACAAAAATTCATATTTAAGGTAATACGATCATTCCCAACATGATGGCAAACTCAGTTTTTTTCCTAAATTATCGTTCAACGGACTTTTTTCGAAAAATGTCGTTTTTTAAGACTTTATTTAATTATGGCTTACTTGAAAACGGCTTTAACGATTTTAACCTTAATGTATACTTGCTCTACGCTACATGGGGTAAACATGGCTGCATACCCAGTTTTTGGCTAAAAAGTCGAATAACGGTACTTTTGAAAAGTGGCCTTATCTCGAAAACGGTCAATACGATTGCAACAAAAATTAATTTTTAAGTTAATATAGTCATTCCTAACATGATAGCAAACTCAGTTTTTCTCTTAATTGTCTATAATGGATTTTTGAAAAAAAGGCATATTTTGATATTTTGGTTTTCTTTTTTTTACCTACATGAAAACGGCTAAAGCGATTTTGACCAAAATGCATACTTGGAGTGAAATTTACGTTTTAAACATTATTGCGTCCTTCATTTTCGATTCTAACTACCGGAAACGCTGATTTTGAAAACTGTTCAAATCTCGAAAACGCGATTTGAGATTTGGATAACACTTTAAAAACCAAGTAATACTGGCATCCTGACCAATACCCTATAATCAGTTTTTAGTTAAATAGTTGAGCAAGATAATTTTTTGCACTCAAAATTTTCATATTTGTTACTATTTTGTACGCATTATTTTCCAAAATCAGCTTTAAAGATTTTGACTAAAATGTTTATTTACGATAGCTTAAGTATTCTTAATAAAACCCTGTACTTAGTCTTATAAACATTACCGCACTACCAGTTAGAATCACAACTAGTACTAGAAACTCCTTTTTAGCAAATATTTCCCACTTCTTCTTTTTTCAACCATATTAATCATGAACCTTAAAATAATTTCAACCAATTGGAGTTTCTGATAGTAAACCCGCACTTCATTTGCAACCCCCAAACACGTCCATCGATAAATTTAAAAACAAACCTCTGAATTCTTTCATCACAAACCGTACTACGAGTCAAGGCCACCTACCAGCATCACCAATTTCAAAAATCTTATTTTATAGCCTATAAACAATAATAAAAGAAAAATAAACCAACCAAACTGATGATAGGAACGAGAAAGTTTCGTGCGATCCAGTCGTGCACTTTATTTTATTTTTCTGTGTTGTGGTTGCATCTTGCATTGTCTTTTGCAGTGGATTTAGAAATAGAGACAAATTGCAGTACCTTACATTTTTAACTTTCTCGCATTACGTAGTAAGAGAAAGGTATTGTAATCGTACAAAAAATCGAACTCGAGATTTTAATCAAATATGACATTACGATGATAGAGGAACTCGAAAAAGTGGGTCTCGCAATTCTGTCCGTCTGTCCGTCTGTCCGTCCTTCTTGAGCTCTACAGCGCAAACGGCTGGACGGATTTCTTTGAAACTTCGGATTTGGAGTTGGTGGGCTTACAGTTCGGGGCCACTTTTTTTTTTGCACGTTAAGTGTTGCCATTCTAACGGTATTCAGCAATTTTGAGTTTTTCGAAAACGGCTCTAACGATTTCAACCAAAATTGATATTTGGGCTTAAATAGGTGTAACTAAGATGGCTGCATACTCAGTTTTTCGCAGAAAAATCGAATAACGGTAATTTTGAAAATTGGTCATATCTCAAAAACGGTTAAAAATATTTCGACAAAAATTCATAATTAAGGTAATACGGTCATTCCAAACATGATGGCAAACTCAGTTTTTCCCTAAATTCTCGTTCAACGGACTATTTTTGAAAAATATCGTTTTTTAAGACTTTATTTAATTATGGTTTACTTGAAAACGGCTTTAACGATTTTAACCAAAATATACACTTGCACTACCCTATATGGGGTTAACATGCTGCATACCCAGTTTTTGGCTAAAAAGTAGAATAACGGTACTTTTGAAAAGTGGCCTTATCTCGAAAACGGTCAATACGATTGCAACAAAAATTAATTTCTTATGTAATATGGTCATTCCTAACATGATAGCAAACTCAGTTTTTCTCTAAATTGTCTATAATGGATTTTTGAAAAAAGGCATATTTTGAGAATTTGTTTTTCTTTTGTTTTACCTACATGAAAACGGCTAAAACGATTTTGACCAAAATGCATACTTGGAGTAAAATTGACGTTTTCAACATTATTACATCCTTCATTTTCGATTCTAACCACCGGAAACGCTGATTTGGAAAACTGCTCAAATCTCGAAAACACGATTTTCGATTTGGATAAAACTTTAAAAACGAAGTAATACTAACATCCCGAACAATACCCTATACTCAGTTTTTAGCTAAACAGTTGAGCAAAATAATTTTTCGAACTCAACATTGCAATATTTGTTACTATTTTGTACGCATTATTTTCCAAAAACCGCCATAACGGTTTTGCCCAAAACCCCGTTTTTATGATAACATAAGTATTCTTAATAGGACCCCTTACTTAGTTTTTCTTAAAAAATGGAATTATAGCCGTGTTTTTAGAATTACCGTACTACCAGTAAAAATGCAATTACTAGGTACTAGAAGCTCCTTTTTAGCAAATATTTCCCAATTCTTCCTTTTTCAACCATATTAATCATGAACCTTAAAATAGTTGCAACCAATTGAAGTCTTCATTTACCCCCAAACACGGGCAAATTCAAAAATAAATCTCTGAATTCTTACATCACAAAACCTACTTCGAGTCATGGCCACCTACCAGCATCACCATTCACCAATTTGAAAAATCTTGTTTTATAGCCTATAAACAATAATAAAAGAAAAATAAACCAACTAAACTGATGATATGAACGAGAAAGTTTCGTGCGATCCAGTCGTGCACTTTATTTTTTGATTAATTTGGGGCACAAATCGAACATTTCTAATAATAATGTGATGAGTGATGACACTTCCAAAAATAAACGACCAATGTCCTTTGCTGGTATTATCAGAGGAATTCCTTTCGATTTTTCCCTTTAAATGGCATTCCGAAATAGGTATTTCCCTGGGGCTATTCATTTTTATCTGTCCCCATTGACAACGATTTTATTGGGTTGACCCAAATTTATTTCATTTTGAGAACGGGCACTCAATGCTTGTGCAGAAAAATGATTGCTTTAATCAGAAGCAAGATGGAATTTCCGGTGCGTGTGCTTGTGAGAAGTAAGCACATTTGACATCAATGAAATTTGTTATAGTTTGCCCATGGACCTGGACGTTTTTCGATTTATTGACGCATTTACATTTAAGGTGCTAGCGTTGGTTGCCATATAGTTTCGATGAAAATATATCGTTTACAACTACAACAGAATACAATACCTAATGTTTTTGCGAAGTAGTCGAAAGCATGGAATTTTATTTGCTTTAATTTAATTTTAAGGATTGTATAAAAAAGTACTTTCTATAACAATTTGTTACTTACCACTACATGCCGCACTAAAAACTGGTGAAATTTACTCCCTTAAATATGTTGTCAATGAAACTTAAAAAAATGAGAGTCAAGTTACATACAAGAGACAAATTGAATAGCAAATGAAGGGCACGACTGGGTCACACTTAACTTTCTGTAAACTTTTTCTGCGTTAAATCTGAATCAATTTTAAATAAATTAAATTTGACTAAGAACAGCGTTAAAAAATGCATTCGAGTAACCGAGTGTTTATGGATCTTTAAATATATTATCAGAAACTTTGTCTCGAACCCATACTTTTCCTTATTTCTTTGCGCTTTTAAGTATTTATTGGTCGACCGTAAATATTTATATTTACTTTAAGACAATTTTGTGTTTATAATTATTTAAAAAGTTTCAGAAGAACCTACCATTACCATAAAAATATATATTTAAAATTGCTGGCAAATTGTCATTTAGAGGCTATTGACCTGTAAGAGACTAATAGAATTTACGTCTTGCAAAGTTGCCAGACGATATGAATAGTGAATTTGGGGTTATGGGGGGAAATATTTTGGACATATGTGCATGGTGTGAAATATGAATGTGTTTATCTAGGGCGAGTATGCAATAGTGGGTTGATTGGTTAGCAGACGGAGTCTTGGACTTGATCCTTCAAAAAGTACGACAAGCTACATTTTAAAGTTTCGCTTCCGCAGCGCCACATCTTGCAAGCGTCTGCAAAATATCTGTGGGCAAAATAATCCAGAAAAAGCTTTCGTTATTGAGCCTCTCGGATTGGGCAAAAAATTGTAGCTTCTTGTGTTCTTTTTAGGCCAACGATAAAATCGATTTAAGTGTACCTATAGCTAAAATACAAATTCTGAGACGTATAATATTTATTTTGTCCGAATTCCTTACAAGCATAGTTTTTAAAACCAGCTTTATTCGCGCTTCCAAAAAAACGGAACGCAGCCTTGCAGGTTAAAAATAAAGTGCACGACTGGATCGCACGAAACTTTTCCGTTCATATCATCAGTTTGGTTGGTTAATTTTTATTTTATTATTGTTTATAGGCTATAAAACAAGATTTTTCAAATTGGTGATGCTTGTAGGTGGCCATGACTCGAAGTAGGGTTTGTGATGTAAGAATTCAGAGATTTGTTTTTGAATTTACGCGTGTTTGGGGGTAAACAAAGTGCGGGTTTCTGATAGGCTAGACTCCAACTGGTTACAATTATTTTAAGGTTCATGATTAATATGGTTGAAAAAAGAAGAAGTGGGAAATATTTGCTAAAAAGGAGTTTCTAGTATAATAATGTTTAATGTTTATAAGATGGCATTATTTGCATTTTTCTAAGAAAAACAAAGTTTTATTAAGAATACTTATGTTATCGTAAATAAGCATATTAGTCAAAATCTTTAAAGCTGATTTTGGAAAATAGTACGTAGAAAATAGTAATAAATATGGAAATTTTGAGTTTGAAAAAAAATCTTGCTCAACTATTTAGCTAAAAACTGGGTATTGTTCGAGGTGTTAGTAATACTTGGTTTTTAAAGTTTTATCCAAATCGAAAGTCGCGTTTTCGAGAGTTGAACAGTTTTCAAAATCAGCGTTTCCGGTGATTCGAATCGAAAATTAAAGATGCAGTAATGTTGAAAACGTAAATTTTAGTCCATGTATCTATGCATTTTGGTCAAAATCGCTTTACCCGTTTTCATGTAGGTAAAACAAAAGATAACCAAATTCTCCAAATATGCCTTTTTTCAAAAATCTATTATAGACAATTTAGAGAAAAACTGAGTTTGCTATCATGTTAGGAATGACCATCTTAGTTAAACCTACTTAAGCCCAAATATCATGGCCCCGAACTGTAACTGTAAGCCCACCAACTCCAAATCCGAAGTTTGAAAGAAATCCGTCCAGCCGTTTGCGCTGTAGAGCTCCGGAAGGACGGACAGACGGACAGACGGACAGAACTGCGAGACCCACTTTTTCGAGTTCCTCTATCATCGTAATGTCAGATTTGATTAAAATCTCGAGTTCGATTTTTTGTACGATTACAATACCTTTCTCTTACTACGTAATGCGAGAAAGTTAAAAACGGAACGCAGCCACGCAGGTTAAAAAAAAACACGAGAAAAATTGGTATTGGTCAAAATTTCGAAAAACAGCTATTTTTTTATGGAGCAGTATCCATTCAGCTTTTAGGTTTTTTTTTTCCAAAATTGTGATATGACGTCCTTATTTTGTCGTATTATCCTTAAGTTTTTGGCGTTGTTAACAAAAAAATTACACTGAAATTCTTCTTTCGAAATCACGTTTTGGCATAATTTCAGAGAACCGAATAGACTCATGACAGTGTGGAATGAGGTCTGACTATGGAAGCGAATTCCTCTTTTCGGTAGAACAATTTCCAAAATTTAGGAAAATTTGAAAAAATTATAAATTTTGAACGGTTTCGAACTATGAGCAAATCTATCAAGCCTTTATTTCACTGTAATCTGACAGTTGAGCTTACGTATTTTTTATAGGTCCTAATAATAATTAACAAATCGAGCTCCAAATTTAGACTGAAAGATTACAACCCGTTTTCTTAACCAACTGTGACTAAATTGTGAATTGAAAACGTGGATTTATTCATATCAAAAATCCAGTTAAAAAGCTAAGAAGTTTTAAAAACCAACCCTGATTTTAATTCGCAAAAGCTGACAACAGCAAAATTTGTACGAAAAATACAGATCCTTGAACTTAAAGCCGAAAGTCTACTCACTACTGGGTTCGATAATTTTAACCCGCTTTTTCCTTTTTGTGTGAAGAAAAAACTGAAAAACAAAATGCCATCAATTTATTTTCATGCCTCATGTTGCACGACCCTGTTCCATGCCAGCGATTTATGACAGCGTTATCCCAACAGAATTAGAAGAAATTTATTGTGAGTTCCCTCGATAGTAATCCAAATTGGTATCAGGCTCAGTTAAAAATAAATAATACTGAAATAAACACAAGAAAAGAACACTAAAAAAAATCCCTCGGACGAATAGTCATCGGGCGCAACCCGACCCAATAAAATAAATCAAAATCCGATCAATACTTACATCCCATAAGACAGATTAAAAATGAAGACGAACACACAAATACATCCAGGTCATGTCCTAACCTGCAAACTGACAACGACAAGGGGTAGCATTCTTTGGGAAAATGACTCTTTCTATATCGTTCATTGGCTTCCATTGTGCGGAATCGCCAGATCAAACCGAAAGTAAATATTCATAAATCCGGTGGAATCGGATAATGGGATTCAGCCAATAAAACGCAATGGCGAACATAAAGTACAGGTCCTGGCGAGAGAGTCCCATAAAGTTCGCTACTTTGTGCGCAAAGCTGTCCATCTGGAAGAAAGCGCTGGGACTTTTACGATCGTATTGCCACACAAACGCGATTATCCTTGTGACACTTTGTTGTCCCACCCCCCTGCAATCGAAGGAAAGCTGGCTGTGGTTGAGTTGCTGTTGAATACAAAAAGGATATCCGTATAATCCAAAGTGCCATTTGCAATAGAGCAACAGGTGCAATTCAATTTTGAATTTCTGCGGAAAAATAAATCACTCCCGACGGAAGGGCGGACGCAGCACGAATCATTTAAACCAGCAAACACTGCCATGTCCTGAAGTTTCTGTATTCATTAACCCAGATTTGCTGAGAGACTCGTCTTATACGTTCACCTCAGTGTTTGTAATTATCTAACGCAGAGAACCACCTACTAGACTGCACTTGGAAGGACACACTTCTAGGATGCGTTCTCGGTTCTTTTTGTTCGCCTTCCTAATGGAAACATGATTTTTCTGTGGCAAATCCTACACCATCAACCCGCTGACACTCGGCCGACGACTCAGATTGCACTCACCTCAGTGTCGTGGGCGTGGTGGATGCACAGCACATTGCACAATTGAAGGCAAGAGGTCAGAAGGAGAGGGCTATTTGTGTGTGCGCCGTGTGCCGTGTTGTCCTTATAGACTTGCAAGGTTAAAATTATCGGTAAAACACTTTACCTTGATTATAGCTGCATGGGTATATATAGTCAAAAGCGGACATATTGTTGGCATATTTTATGACCGGACGCTACGGTTGGATGGTGGATTTTTCTTCTTTTCATGTCGTGCGATGGCAGCATGTCTGTGGCTGTGCTATAAAAGGATGGATGGATATAATGTAATTAAGAGCGTAATTGAGAGCTTATTTCATTTGATTTTGTTTGCCATGACGATGTCGCTGTCGTCCGCTGAATACGCCGATATCTAAAAAAGGTCATTCTTTGAGTATCTAATAAAAGTTTGGAATTTTTTTTTGCGTTTCCTTTCAGCTGGGAGCTGTTATCCGGTTGTTGCGTGTTCGTGACCGGAATTCAAACTTTAGTTTGACCATTCATATGAGGGCTTTACGATATATTAATTTTTATTCGTGTCCTTAATGTCGTGAAGGGAAGGGCAGCGATTTGCAAGGGCGTGTTCGGAAATAAGTACCGTGTTGCGCTAAAAGGATTCAGGCAAATTATGCTTAAGGAATAATAGTTGAAGTGGGATTTGTTTACGCTTCAGTGGTGGAGTTTGGAAATTCTTTTTGCCTTCAAAACAATTACATAAGTGACACTTTTAAGATGAAATTTTGAAGATTTGCACGACCCTATGCAAACTTTGGTGTCATGGAGTACGGGACCAGTAGGAAAAAGCTTCTCCCGGATACGAAAATATTTCTTAGACCGAAATTTGGCCTTCTTTCTATGCATGTGGATTCGAATAGGTATCACATTAAAACTGCTCATACATTGCGTATGGATTTTTCCTAAAAGACAGTTTTTAACACGGAGCAGCACATAGTTTCTTTTTCATCTTAATCTATCGACTTGTTCCGAAGATATGCGGTTTTCTTTGTAGGTCATCCAAGACAGGCACAACTTCTCGATGCTTCATGTGATTTAGCCTAACTTCGTTTTCACGCAAGCTTTACTTCTTTGGAATTAAGCTTCCAAGTGTCTCTCATTGAGACAAATTTACGAATGGGCTGGTGGTAATCGTGTGTCGCGTTGTTTTTGTTCCTTTGTGATACTTTGGCATGCCTGCATCTGTGCTTCTTTGCGGCCCTGGATAAGGTCTTTTCTGTTTGGATAATTGTGCCTTCGGCGAGTTGTCAATTGCAAGACAAATTAATTATTAGTTTACAAAAAATTTACATCGGCAATGTTAACGAGGAACTTTCACGGAATTTTCAAATGTTGTGACAAAGAGCAGCCACACAACATATATGGCAAATTTACATTACGTTCATCGCATTTCATCTCAATTAACTTCGCCGGTCTGCCATAACTTTAGTCCGACAAATAACCCCTAATACTCCCTCAATATAAACAGCATTTGCATAATTCTCTCTCTCTCTCTCTATCTGCCACAAATATGCGTCGTCTATCTATCAACAATCCACTCCAATGAACGAAATTGCACCCTAAAGATGATTGGATTGCAACTGAAGTGCAAATCGGTACCACAAACTCAAATATGCCTATAGATAGAGGCGGAAAATTCCACCTGCTGCCACCCTAAAATATGGAAATTTCCCGCCAGAACATGTAATTGCATAACGGCAAACACATTTACTCCTTTTGCATCCCTCAAAAAGCCAAAAAGCAAATATAGACATGGGTATCTGTGCGAGTACGTCGATGCACATATCGTCATGTATATCTACCCATGCTAGAAGAATTTCGAGATGGAAAATAGATAGCTGACTGCCACAAGGATATTGGATCGAATTTTATTGAGATTAACTCACCAAACTTAATCCAGCGATTAGGGATTTGAATTCTTCCAACTTTATTCGAATGCAAAGCGGCGACATAAGGATAACGAATTATAAACGTCCATCTATAGTACGAATTATCCTTTAGTTACAAATTCCATTTAAAGAAAAAATACGCCCTCTCCCTTGGTGGGGTCGAATTATGGGTACTTTTCTATTAGAAAACAGACATCGCTCGTTTGACCATAGAATCAATATTGAACTTTGATTGCTCTCAACTGTAAAGTGGATTTGTGAGGACACATTGAAGGGAAGACCGAGACCCAGTAATAACTGTCCTCTTAATAAAATTTTGAGTAGAAATCGATTGATAGATACACTCGTAGACAGATAGATACACGTGAAGTGGAGGACACAGACACAGACTACACGACCGAAGGACTCTCCAGACAAATCCGACTGATGAAAAACAATCGTTGCGCATTAATTTGCAATTATTTTCTTCTCATACTGCTGCTGCTCTCCACCAGCAAACGGATATTAGTTCCCGTGTAGTGGCCCAAAAATAAATCTACTCCAAAAAAATCAATATCAGTTGGGATGATTCGAAAATACGGTTAAAGTACCCATTCTTATTTAATTTCGTAGAAAAAAGAAAAACACCAACCTGTATCTATACTCGATGAAAATAGCAAATTTTCCACCCACATAGGACTATCAATCTCTATGTTTTCCCATCGATTTGCCGGTGTACTAAAGCGAACACACACAAAATCAACACAAGGAGTGAGAAGGACCGTGAGATAAGCACTTTTTTCAGCCTGATAATTCGCAGTAGCGAGGCATTCACGTGGAAATTTGCCCAAGATAGGTTGTGTAGGGCTTTTGGTTACTTTGTTTGGATAATGTTTTCAGCAAAATTACAATTTCTGTGCGTAGTTTTGTCGAGTTAAGTTGAGCGCGCTAGATTTACGGATTGAAAGCCAATGAAGCGTTTGGCTGGCTTTTGTGTTAAAATAAGCTTTGGCTGGCAGTTGTGCGCTGATAGTGTATGGTTTTGTAGGCAATTATCTTTGGCGTCAAACTGGTGATATGATGATAGTTCGTATTTACAGGGTAGTTGTGGTACACGCAGAATTTGCATGTAGCTTCCTTTTTGAATTTATTCGAATTTATTCAGTCGAAGCGCGATTGAGTTGGTTCTTTTTTTTTATGCAGATATTACGTATAATCCATAGTTATTTTTTTTTAATGCACATAGCATATGTGTCTCTAAATCAGGCAACAATTTTTGCAGACTCAGGAAAGCACCTACAATATGCTTAGCACTTGAAGGCACTGACGAATAGTAGTGACTAAAATCAGTATATAAATTATACACCTCCTTTCTAGTGAGTTAATGGTGAAATTACTCATTCAACTTCCATGCTGTTAATATGGAAATTGATATAAATTGGGTAGGTAATCGTTTTTCAATCAATAGGGAAATCAATCACTTTATTTCTATTAATCACAGTTATTGGTTCAGAAAACACCAGGCATGGTATACGGTTGTAGTTGCTATTCATAGTAACATGCTTTCGTTTGTTCATTGAAATATTTGTAACATACATTAAAGCAAATATTGTGTACAGTTTTCTAACTTAATTGGAAGCGGCAGGAAGAGACTGTAAATATTCCTGACATTTAAGTTGAAAACGGAAATAAAAACAAAAGGACTTACTTAATTATTAACGTTTTTAACTTAAACCTCAAATGAACAATATTAGTTATTAAAAATGTTGTCATTGTGAGCTTAACTTGAGCACTAAAAACAGTTTTCAGTAACGCGCTAAGAACAATATACGTTATTTCCTATTAACTTTGCACAAGAAAAAACAGCATGAGTCTTGTTTTCAGCAAAATTACCTTAAATAATCAAAAAACAAAATTATTTAAAATTTAAAGTTACGTCTTATAATTGCTGTTTTTCCTTGTGGCCACAGATTTAAATGAAACTTATTCTAAAATGCTTCTTAAGACCCCGAGAATATTTTAGGCTATGTTGTTCATAGTCATGCCTACTTTTTCTGAGCATTTTTAACCAACTTTTGTCTTTTTTCTGCTTTTACTGCCTTTAGCTGTAAGCGCTGTGGCTAAGTGGTTTGTGCGTTGGATAACTAATCCAGGAATCGCAGGTTCGATCCCCGGGAAAATACTATTTCCAATGCGCTACATTTCGCGAAAATTTGACAAAAATTCGAGAGTATAACTGTCATAAAAGGGCTTCTTAATTAGCTGTTTGGACTCGGCCTGTGAGAACCTAAGGCCCTTGCGGACCTCTTGAGCCAACTATTTTCTGTTATTCACTGATTTAATTTGATTGTTAATCATAACCATTTTTTCAGAATAAATCCGCAGGTATGACTGCTTTAGAAACTCTCGTTTAATGTGAGTCGAAATTGCTTTCTTCAAGATTAACGGATCCCATTAGTAAGTGCGAGTAAATGGACTTGAATGCTTGTTTGAATATATTAGTTGGAACTCCATTTCCGCCCATTTCAAACGTCTGAACTTTACTAGAGTATATACTACACCTGGTCGCGGCTTTATAAACGACCAAAGACTAAATCAGTGATATAATCAAACGAGACGGTCATTTTTATGAGACTTGTGACTCATCTTGTATTGCGACAGTCAATTCTTCTTAGCCAGGGGGAGATCAAGAAGGCCAATATCGTTTTTGTAATTTTACGAACCACTAGTAAGCTATTTGCTGAATGAACTTCTCGATTGCCAAGTTGTTATTAAATTTATTGAGACTGAACTGGATACTATTTTCAATCTTATAACTAAAGCACCTTTCCATTTTTTCTTAAACGTAATTCATTGTTTACTAAATCACTTAATGCAGTCTAACATGAAATTTAGCAAATTAAGACTTTGTCAATCATTTGTAAGACACACCTCATAAGTTGGTAAGCTCACTGAAATAATCTCCTCACATGTAAATCAAACTGAAGTCTCTCAAATGAAAGTCAAAATATATATATTTTTTTTGTCATCGAAAGGCATTGCAGAGCTGAAACGCGAGGGATGCTTCTGCAATAGTGGGGGACTATCCGGTTGTCGGATTTCTGAATCTTTTTGGAAAATATATTTGTTCACTTTTATAGATCAAGAGGTCTTATCCGTCTTAATCTCCTTATTGCATTGTCTGAATTTAATAACTCGGTTATTTCTAAGTTAACGTGGTTGAGAATCCACTTCTATGCATTTGAGCAACTTTTCGGACTTCATCTTCAACCATTTCAATATTTAGATATCTATGTAGATCAGCGTTACGTATGTACCAAGGAGCATTGACTATGTTCCTTAGCACTTTATTTTGGAAGACCTGAATTTGTTGTTGTAGTTGAATAGGGGTGAATATCTCCCAATATGCCAAAAGTCAGAATATAAAATTTTGTTTTTCGTTTCATCTGAATAAATTTTGTCTGTCGTTAAAAATTCAATTTAGCCAGACTAAGCGAAATCTTTACCCCGTTCGAATGGTAAATTCTTAATTTCTTATGTCTTATGCTTAGAGCCTTTCAGCTTTCGAATTATTTTCCGGTACTCTAAATTGTGGCTGAATTTTCACACTTTCAGAACGAAAGGAAGTTGCAGAGCTAATGTTTAAAAAACGAAAAAAGTCTTTCAGACATTTAAATTAATATTTTGCCGGACTTTAAAGTTTAGTAAATTGTAAGAACATTTACTCACAATTTTTAAGCAACAATGAAAATTCGAAGGTTTCACTAAAGGTACCTAGATAAATATTTAATATTTATATTCTTTTGTGGAAAGTCTAAAAAAGGTTATTTTATACCTATGTCCACAACTGAAAAAAATAAACCACTTAAACAAAAAACACGAATGGTAAAATCTCACAACTAAAATTACAATTTTATGCAACCCTTCCAACAAGTTTGGTTGGTTTTATTTCCAAGCCTCAGTTGGAAGCATTCCCTTCTTATTAAATTGAGACGAGTCAGTAAAACCAAGTTTATGTTTCAAAATCCCTGTCCATAAATATCTACCGCACATTTTATAGACGTTCAATCAAATATCGGTCGTAGATTTGATTTCCTTTCGCTTTTCCTACCCTCTGCATCGTCAAATAGGGGCTATGATGATCCATCATATTTTCCCACTTCATGGTCGGACTCGTGAACGATGCATGGTTTTGGGAATAAAAAGGGAAGAAATGTGATTTATGTTCTATGAGCGGACTAGCGACTGCAATGATTGACTCAAGACCCATTTTGATTGTACTAAAATTAGATAACAACTGCGACAACAAATTCCAATACCAACATGATTTTGTGATACCCAATTCAACATAATAAACAAAAAAAGGAAAAGAAACGCAAAAGTAAAACCCATCCAGTGAGAAAAGTGCAAAAAGTAATAAGAAATAAAAATAAATCTACAATAATGTCCAACCCAACCTCAAGGATAACATCACCCCAGTACCTGCGTCGTAATGTATCGAACACATCCACCGGCACTGGTGGCGCAGGTGGGAGCTCATCATCATGCCCAGGATCACCCATGCGCCGGGTAACTGCCATCAAAACGAGTGCCATGGACTTTGCCTCGAAGTTCTTCAACAAATGCAAAGCTGCCACATTTACAGTGGACGGAGCCACGTACACCATAGGTAAGCCTGGTAATTTCATTTAGTAATAATCCTCTGTACCTACACGAACGCCACATCTATTAGAGATTTTTTATTTTTATCCTTGGGGGCGAAAAACATGGTAATCTGCGTCAATAATTTAAATACTATCTTGGGCTGGGGGAACAGTTTCTTTCCGTTTGTTTACTTCAGCGAATGTGTGAATATGAAATCATCATAACTACCGAGCAGTTTGTGTGTCCTTTTACTCACGTGCATATAAATTAAAATTATCAGCTCATGTGTTTAGGGACACCCCATGTGTGCCACGTCCGTGAGCGACTCAGCATCGGCAAGCAGATTAAATTTGCATCCACACAACCTTGTGACACAATGTGTCTTGTGTTGACAGCGTATCCGAGAGGAGGCAAGCACTTTGGGTCTTTTGTCACACCGTTATTGCCACATGTGTGTGACAAAGTTCACGCAGGACCACACGAACGACAACGAATGTAACCAAATTAAATTCCATTGCCATGCAAGTTGAACAACTTCAATTTTCGTGATTACACTGATGCGGGTGGTGATCCTTGCTGACGTGCTTATATTAAATTGGTCTCAGCATGGTGGGTTGTTGGCAGTATCTGCGTTGGTTAACCTTGTCATGTGGTGCAGGGCAGACCTGCAATATGCATTGTGGTGTAAGTAATATTCTGCGTGCGTCGTCAGAAACTTGCAAAAGTTTATCCCAGGACGGAAGAAGCAAACTTTTGTTGGTTCAGCAGTTTTCAAAGGAAGGAAACAGGTGGATTTTCGGGTATCATCACAGAAGTACTTCATTATGCGCTCTACGCTGTTAAATAATGGTGGATGTGGAGTGACAGCTTTTTAAATATTGATCGACAATTTTAAATGCGGGCTCATTGGATTATTAGCATGGGTAGCTTTATTTCGGTTGGGAATATAATGAACTCGCCGGCATCAGTTAATATTGCAAAGCTGTGTGGATTTAATTTTTGTGTACAAAAAACTCACCCCGGGCTGGCTAATCGTGATGGTTTTAAAAATTCTTCTTCTGAATATTTACGGAAGTAGTTTACCTTTGAATGCTTTACAATGTTGACGCGGAATGATGGTGTACGCAGTTAGAAGGATACGAAACCGAAGCACACAGCAATTACAGTAATAAAGTACGTACCGGAAGTTTTTGTTCTATTTGTCAAGTTGCGGTTGTTTTTATGTTTTTATTTAACGACTTTCCATTTTTATGTTTGGGCACCCCTGAAGGTATACTAAAAGAAAGAGAAGGGGAGGGACCTCACGTAATTTTAACTACCAGTTCACTTAAATTTCTAGTCAACCACAAAGTTTCAACGAGTGTAGTTTGGAAATGCATCTAAAGTAATTTATGATTTAAAAAACATACACAAATTTCATCTTAATGTTTTTTCCACAGCGCCACCTCTCACGACCGTCTGAAGATATCCGAATGTATATCTATCATGAAAGAGTTTTTTTCGGACTCGTCGGCATAAAATTGTAGATCGCTTTCATTCGCTACGCCTTGGATCCCTTACGGACTTGTAGTGCCAGTGCCGACTATTTTTTTGTCTACCTCTATTAGCCCTTCAAATGCGAGCTCTTTTTGACGACATGTTAAGAACACTTTTATGCATTTTTTTTTTTTCAATATCAAAAAAAAATTTCACAAAGGATGTGCTGAGCAGTTGTACCGAAACCAGATATAACTCTCTAAAGCTTTTCCGTATATTTGCTTTTGTGCAAGTCAAGGAGACGTTGCAATTTTTTTGCCCTAATGAGAATGACAGCAATGGAAAGTAAAGCAGACAAACTCAACAAACTGGAGTGATTCGCCACTCCCCAAAAACTAATTTCAGGTGCAAAAACAACTTTGGGACAACTCATCCACGGGCATGTGTCTGATCTTAGGATAACAAGAACATATCCAAAAATTATATGTTTTAGCTGAAAGCCTTCGATTTCTTTGTCTCTGCATCATTTATATAGGTATAAGATGCCCATGGATGAGTTGTACAGTGGCGATCTGAATCTGACCTAATGAATATCAAATCAGTCATTAAAAACCAGAGGAAACCATCAGCTTTTTTTGAGTATTCTACGTTTATTTTTCAGCGAATATTTTAAGTAACGTCGATGTATGATAAAGGACAACCACTGCTATTTTCGACGCAATGATGCACATTCTTCTTTTGTGACCTTCCATATTTTACAACCCTTAATTTGAAATAGTACCGCCAGTGCTCGAAATTCGACCAATTTTGTCTGTAGAAAAAGTAACGACAGCCAACTTGTTTTTTATATAATTTTTTTATTATTTATTTTAATTTAGTTACATGCTACTGGGGATGGCAATGGGCCCGATATGGTGCCTGGTCTTTTGTGACGATCTCACAACCCCCATCAACCTAACCTAACCTAATCTAGTTATATGCTAAAACTTAATTCATATACCTTTTAAACAGGTTCTAATCTAAGACGATTCAATTCGTTACTATGGAAACATGACGGCGACAAATTGAATGGCAACAAAATGCTTTCGATTAACTGCTAGGCATTTTGTATGGGAAATTCTTAACTTCATTTTACCAGTCTTAATGGCGACGTATACCTACAATTTTTTGTTTGTGCACATCTATGGCACAGTACCTTTCGAATGATATAAGTTTCATTCTCCTCATTTCATGATAAATACTTAAAAAGTGTACGAAAACTTTTGATGTTTCCGTATTAATATAATGATGTCGTTCACGTGCAAGTTTGCATTAGCTTCCTTCATGCAATCGCATTTACTCTCTCCACAAATGTGTTTGCTGTTTATTCTTCCATTTGGCAAACCGAAACTTATTAATAAAGTTCTTCACAACTGTCAAACATTTCACTATAAACATAAACATATCCAATACCATAAGCTCGAGGGTAAATCAAGAGCATTTTCGCGGCCCGTCAAATTGCGAACAAAACTAATTCACACCAGCATACTGTGTAAAGTTATTTTCAGTCAAGCTAGAGTCGACGCCTTAGAAACCAATTTGACTGCCCTAAATAATCTGTCATGTTGTTGCAAAGTTATATACAAAAGCCCCGCTGTTTTAGCCAATTGAAAATACTTCAAACAACTTAAACAGTCATAACTCACATTATCGCCCTCCCATCGGCTACCGCCAGCCACCCTCGCATGCCAAAGTTTCCGACTCTTAATTTAACCATCGATTTTGAGCTCCAGAAGAGGCACTTAATTAAAAAATATCTCTACACTTCGAAGTTTTCCCTCCATTAACGATACTATGGCGCGCACCCCCACTCCTCCCCCTCCATTCGAACCGAAAAGGGTGGCTTCGACTTTTCAAACTTTTATATCCTTTACCACCGACGACGTTTCACTCTAGAGAAACATCGGCATGCCATGCAAGAAGAATAAAACACCCCCAAGTGACAAAACAAGACTGCGGACGTGCGAATTATCGCCTCGCATGATTTTTCCCTTAATGGCAAAGACTGCACGCGCTCGACGTCGATTAATCCTCATGTAACATGTATAAGTCGTGTATCACAAGAAAAAAAAAACAACCCGGGAGGAAAAACTCATTCTGCGGTCAATAGAAAGCCGATTCGTCAAAAGGGATCATGGCGCTAGAGCACATAGGAAACTGTTACATGTTACAACTCCCCGCGGGCGGATACACAATACACAACACACAACTTTGTACTGTCAAAACATGACCATGGCATATATCCTTTGAAAATCAGGATTTCCAATCACGTAAGATACTTAGCCATTCTGCGAAGATTTTTATCGATGAAATTTTATGTTATTTGACAGGAACCTATCGGTGGGAGAGTATAGAAGTGGTCCGCAAATGAAATAACGCCGGCAGTATATAAAAAATTTACCCACACAAAGACGCACGCAAAACATTTCCGCTGTAACATCCGGAGACTATGAATTCAGGTAATAAAATCAGCAGGGATATCAAATTAATTCAAAGGGATTTCTTCCGGCTTCAATATATGCTGTCTTACCCCGACGTTACTTTGTCGGCGGGGGCTATTTAAAGGGAGGCTAACTTTCTTTTTCTATTACGCTAACAGATTGGTCGTAGAGGGCGGAGGGGGTGGTGTTTTGCGGCTCGACTCAGGTGTAGGTGTGCGAACGTATGTCTCAGCAACACTTGTAACTTGTAAGGTGGGAAAAGTCGGCAGTCTTATCGCACATGGAGATTGTGATGTATGAGTCGGAATATTAAACTCGATTTTTTTTTTCATGCTTTGTGCGAGTGGAAAATAGGGAGGCGACCATCATGTGCAAGCAGGGAGGCCATTTTTCACACTCACAAAGTTTTGTTTTGGGTTGCCCTTTTAATTTTGCTGTTCTCTGCATTTCAATTACGGGAAAGGGAATAATCGTAACTATAAAAGGTATGTGCACGTAGGGCGGTCGCTGTTGAAGAAATCACTTCGGGAAGTTGGTAAATTTAATTATTTCTCCGAAATTGCACAGTGTGGGCGAGTGCTATGTAAATGCAAAAACTACGCTCTTCGAATTTGAGCTGGAAACAGGTAGTCGACGAGATAGCAAAAGTTGAGCAAGTTATTTGCTATAGGAAAAGTTGCTGCCCAACTAGATGGGTTTGTTTGATAGAAGGAGATAATCTAGAAATTGGAATAGAGATACCCGGACTATGTGGGCCGAGTATGGCTGCAAGAGACTGTAACGAAACGTCCCCGTTCGTTACACTTTTTATGTCCGCTACTGTCACCGTGCACAGCCAGCCAGAAACATTCCACTGGTGGTTAGTGCAACAGTCGGAATTTACATTGGTCAGTAGAATTCACGCTGGCTTATTGGTGAGAAAAGCATGAGTACCCGAATGGAAGTAAATACTGCGAATAAATAGTACCTCTTAACCAGAGTTTTATGTGTTTCTTTGGGTAAACCCTGGATTCGGTGAGCAAAACCTCGGCCTGAGAAAAAGCACATCACAAGACGCGGAGTAAACTAAATCAACAGGCATTTGTTTTAATGCTTTATTTGAGGAATGGATGTATGTAGGAACAGAAACTAGATCAACAACATATTGTGAAAGAATAAAATTCAAAGTGCTGGTGCTTTAAGACAGGCTGGACTGTGCACTACACTTTGGGTCCAACGTCATACAAGGATATTTAATGCCAATAAGCACAAAATAACAAATCGACTCTCATATCAACGCCAGGAACTGTAAATTTTTACATAACATAATTTTAAATCAAAGTCCGTCTTTCTTATCTGTATAACAGGCTCAAATTTACTCGATCGTCACGAACCACCAACCTTATACCATACCGCTGCTATTTTCTGAATTCTTCGCGTTTATTTTTTATTCACACTGTGAGACTATGGAACTCCTTACCTCCACATATTAGAGCTATATCCTTATCCAATCACTCCAATTTTAAAAGAGCAATTCTTCTATATTTTTCCACTCATCAACATTAAAAAATCATGATTGTATCTCCCATCCATATCCCCAACTTAGTTTAAAGAAATGTTTGTGTACTAGTCTTAGATTATTTAATGAACAAATTTTTTTTAAATTTACACCACACTTAGTACTAAAAAAGATTTTATCTTATTGTACAAACCATTTTAAGAAATAAATGAAATGAAATATGCTATGTAGGCACGCAGTTCTACCACCAAAGGAATAGGCCTTTTCTTCCCAAAGTCATGTGAATTGTATGTGACAAATGGGCGATTGAAATTGCGATTTTCGGTAAGTGGAACCTGGAACCCCCCAAGATGTAAATATACAAAATTACCAAAAATATTCCCTTATAAAGGGTATTTCGGTAGCTGTCACTTTTGAAGCTGTTATTTTTTGACATTTGACAAGTAGAAACTACTACATTACTAAAAATGGAACGATACACACTTCAACAACGCATTAAAATTATAAAAATTCACTACAAAAATGGTAAAAATTTTGCAGTCACAGTTCGCAAAACTAAAACATTTTTGGGTCGTCGTGAAGCACCTTGTCGGACCGCAATACAGAAATTGGTGGAAAAATATGAGCTGTTGGGACAAGTTAGTGATGTGAAGAATAAAACCCGTGCTCGTCGCTCAAGAACAACTGAAAATATTGCTGCTGTAGTCCAAAGTATTGAAGAAAACCCAAGTTTTGTCCATTGCTCGTCGTTTTTTGGAATTGGGCATTCCACAAATCGTCGGTATCCTGCAAAAAGTGCTCAAGTCCATATTTTTCCATGAAATGGAGACCCAAATATGTAGAGCAAAAGAGACCTAAGTAGACTTGGGCTTTTTCTTCACACAATTTCAACTTCAATTACTCGAAAACACAATTTTGTGAATTGAGCACTTTTTGCAGGATACCGACGAAATTTTTTATGGCCGGAGTTGGATGGTATTGATCTAGACAACGTTTGCTTTCAACAAGATGGCGCTACGTGCCACACAAGCAACAAAAACATTGATCTTTTACGGGAAAAGTTTCCGGTCCGTGTTATCTCTCGGAGAGGTGGACACAATTGCCCACGGAGATTTTGTGATTTAACACCTTGCGACTTCTTCCTTTGGGACCACGTGAAAAATAAGGTCTACGCCAACAGCCCAGCGTCGATTCAAGACCTCAAAGATGGAATTCGTGCGTCTATCGAGGACATAGGGCAGCCACTTTGCGATTTTGTTATGGAAAATTTCAAGAAAAGGATATGGTCCTGTAAGCGTGGTCGTGGTGGCCATTTGGCTGATGTTGTTTTTCATTATTAACGACATACCTTCCTCTTTATTATGAAATAAATATCCGATCATTTATCTCAAAAATGTAATTTTTCTTTAAATATCAAAATAACACCTCTTATTGGAAAATCCTTTACCATGCATTAGTGTGACGATGTTTTAGAGAACATCAGTAGTTTTGATGGCGAAGGTTCTGCTTTTCGTTTGTAACTCGGATTTTATCGACTGATGTTATAACAAAAGCTTTTTAATCTGGAAATTTTGTTTCAGCTGTTTAGACGAAGAAGCAAAAGTGTATGGCCTTTGGAGGCCTTTCCCATCACAACCAAGAAAAATTTGTTCCCCGATACTTAGATAGGAAAATCCTTTCAGCCGTATTAATTTTTCCATACGTAAAAGAAAACCCCTTTATCACAGAGGAAGGTGTCCTTTTTATTTCGCTTTATCCCAAAAATTGCCTCGTTTTAAGCAACAAGTCGCAACCCATCTTAAACTCATCATATAGATAGCAGGTCTCTGTCTGACATTTATTTCACTTCACTTAAGTGGCCAATGTATTCAACAAACAAAACAAATCAGAATTTATTACGAAAAGTAATTTTCTAAACTGACACTCCCCCATTATTGATTCAATGGTTCCGCTGTTTAGTATTCCGACCACAAAACCATCTGAAAAATATTTATTTTCCCCATTCACTTCTCGACTCAAGCGTAATTTATTTCATCATCCTTCTCTCGTCAACTACTTCAAATAATGAAAAATACAAAAAAATAAAACTACCCTTCCACGTTGAAATATGTCCATCTTGCTTCTCTCTCAACGGTTTGATTTCATTTTCAGATTTTTTTTCCGGTCTTCATTCTGTTTGGTGTTTCCTCTTGACCTGCTACTCTCCCGTCCACAGCTTCCGTTCGTGAATCGTGTTTTTGATAGTGATTTCTTATTCATGTCCACTTTCATAATTATTTCAACAGACGCAGAAAGGTATAGAAATTGCGACTCTCCATACACATCCGTTTGCTCTTTAAACACCCGAGAGAGATACACCTGTGTAGATACTTTTCCTTTATCTGAAAGTTAACGCCTTGAAAAAGCAATTTCCCCACACCAGTAGGGAATCGCAACAAATCGATGGGAATCGTCGTCGTCGGCAGTGTCAGGTACACGCTGTACAATGGCACAATTGTGTCACACCGCTTAATCCAGCCTTTGTTGGGCGCCATCAATTGAACAGGATATCGAATGTTCTCTTTGTTGGAACTGTGCGACAAGCGACCTTCGAGTAATCAAGGTTTAGCTATACAAATGGGCATAAAGAGCAGACACAACTATTGACTATACTGACAGTGAAGTTGGGTGCTCCTGTTTTAATCTGCTTACGACTGTTGTGGATAAAATTGGCCCCCAATTACCGATAGTCTACGTCCCTTTGAGAATACTCACGACAGTAATTTATGCCCCGCTTTGGGGCGGGAAACAGCGCTATATGAATGGAGTATACTCATCTGTATGTCTGTAAATAGAGGACAATTTACCTGCTGGCCAAGGTGCACAGGCACAGACACTCTTGCACAATCCTTTCGGCGAAACGTGACCCGTGGAAGGCTCTCTCTCCTTAGGCGGTGGATTTCGATTTCGTATTTATTTGCAACTCTGTTTTGAGTGTCCACAGACAGAGGGAGTCCTTCAACCTTTTCTGTCCTATATCATCATAACCGACAAAAGGCTGTGTATTCTGTTTGGTGCTCCTTGGCCCCTAATTCGGTCCTTAGGGAGTTGTGTATAAGTTTCGAATTTCTGCATTTTTTTCTTACTCACTTTATGAGGCAAGAATATTTTGCCCATTTGTGGGAATGAAAGTGAATGAAAACGCTATCAAAGGAAGAGAGCGAACGCACGAAAGCAATGGCTCGAAGCACCTTTGGTGCAATTTACATTCGATTATGCAGATCGACTGAAGATAAATTGGGGTTAAAGTGGCTGGATTTTATGAGATTGCCCCGCTCGGGAGTGGATTGAATGGACTTAGACTTATCAGGCTGCGTAAATTGGTTACTTAGTGCATCTCACCGCACAGAATGTTAATTCGATTTGAATAAATCATTACGAAGGAGTTGGTGCGGTTATGAATGGGATAATCGTGGTGAATTTGTGTGCATAATTTGAGGAGGGTGTGCTTTTGCGCTTAGTGGTGGTAACAACTTGTCATTTAAGGTTTTTTAAGGCTTTGGATATAGATTTTAAACAACACGGACATGGTTTTAAGTTTTTTAGGAGCCATTGGTTATCCGAATGGATTAAAAAATACATTGAAATCATACAAAAGATACAATTTTATTGCAATAGACAGGAACTTCTTACCCAGCTTTTTTAAAAAAAGTAAGAAGTGTCTTTTGTCTTTGTCGTTGATCTGCTTTTTGTCCTCCGTTTTCTGGCTTCCGTCTTCTGTCTCCTGCCTTCTGCCTTCTGTCTTCCGTCTTCCGTCTTCCGTCTTCCGTCTTCTGTCTTCCGTCTTCTGTCTTTTCTGTCTTCTGTCTTCTGTCTTCTGTCTTCTGTCTTCTGTCTTCTGTCTTCTGTCTTCTGTCTTCTGTCTTCTGTCTTCTCTCTTCTGTCTTCTGTCTTCTGTCTTCTGTCTTCTGTCTTCTGTCTTCTGTCTTCTGTCTTCTGTCTTCTGTCTTCTGTCTTCTGTCTTCTGTCTTCTGTCTTCTGTCTTCTGTCTTCTGTCTTCTGTCTTCTGTCTTCTGCCTTCTGCCTTCTGTCTTCTGTCTTCTGTCTTCTGTCTTCTGTCTTCTGTCTTCTGTCTTCTGTCTTCTGTCTTCTGTCTTCTGCCTTCTGTCTTCTGTCTTCTGTCTTCTGTCTTTTATCTACTGTCTTCTGTCTTCTGTCTTCTGTCTTCTGTCTTCTGTCTTCTGTCTTCTGTCTTCTGTCTTCTGTCTTCTGTCTTCTGTCTTCTGTCTTCTGTCTTCTGTCTTCTGTCTTCTGTCTTCTGTCTTCTGTCTTCTGCCTTCTGTCTTCTGTCTTCTGTCTTCTGTCTTCTGTCTTCTGTCTTTTATCTACTGTCTTCTGTCTTCTGTCTTCTGTCTTCTGTCTTCTGTCTTCTGTCTTCTGTCTTCTGTCTTCTGTCTTCTGTCTTCTGTCTTCTGTCTTCTGTCTTCTGTCTTCTGTCTTCTGTCTTCTGTCTTTTGTCTTCTGTCTTCTGTTTTCTGTCTTCTGTCTTCTGTCTTTTGTCTTTTGTCTTTTGTCTTCTGTCTTCTGTCTTCTGTCTTCTGTCTTCTGTCTTCTGTCTTCTGTCTTTTGTCTTTTGTCTTTTGTCTTTTGTCTTTTGTCTTTTGTCTTTTGTCTTTTGTCTTCTGTCTTCTGTCTTCTGTCTTCTGTCTTCTGTCTTCTGTCTTCTCTCGCTGAAAGAGAAACATACGCCTCTGTGGTCACGGGAACCTCCAAAAATGTCTCTTAACTTCCCTCCAAATACCGAATGTTGTGTAACTAAAGTTGTGTAACAAACAGCCAGAAAATGAAACTAAACGGCACCGACAACGACATATTATCGTACAAATTCAACCAATTTATCACAGTCCTTGTACTCGTTTGCTTTCTACAACAAATGTCTCTCGATATCTATCAACTTCATCGTAATTTCCTCATAAATACCAAAATATTCAATTAGGATATCCCTAATATCAGGCCTCGCTGTAAACAATTTCCTAAAAGCATCTCAAGCATTATTCTTAACCAAAATGGAGCACACGCATGTGAGCCTATTATTAAGGAAAAACGCTGAAGTAAAATTCCTTAAGCTCTTCGTCTACCCATCCAAGGTACTATATCTTAGGGACGCTGATTTATATCACAATCGGATGGAATCAATTTTTCACAGCCGCAATCCTATTAACAGTTTAAATTTCCATAGGATTCACGATTTTGCGCTCACACAGGCATTTGGCGGTTTTAAATACACCACCTGTGATCGTTTTTCTCGACTCCCTGTCGGTTTAGTAATTACTCATCATTTCACTGAGCGAAGGAAAATATTTCCCTCCTTCATTAGACACTTTGTCCAGGTTGAACCTCACCAGCATAACAGAAGGTTCAAGGGGGCCACTCACAGGAAAATACAAAGAGGAAGAGGAAATCGAATTTTGGATAAAATGTAAATTTTCTTTTGTCACACAAAGGATATTGCCAGTTCCAGGCATCGCCCATTTCGTCCTGATTTTATTTTCTTTCAGCTCAAAGTTGATCTGGGATTTCCTCTTCTTTGCCAAGAAGGAAACATCTTTTGTTCCCCACTGAAATGGACTTTTCTTCAATTCGATTTCAATGGCTTTGTGATGTGTCCATGGTATGGGGGCTGTCCTCAACTGGTGGCACAAGACTACTGGTCTTGGTTATAATTGCTTTTTTTTGCACCTCAATGAATGGAGTTTTCTGCGCCCTTGAACACTTTGAATAAATGAAATTTATGTGCGGCCAGTGATGGGCTGGAAATTACAAACAACTGGATAAGGCCAAGAGGTACCAAGTACCAGTACATTGTGTATGCTAAACCGGACTCTCTAATTGGAGTGGTGTGAATGGGAAGCAATATAAGGGTGTTGAAGAGTTTTCCGGCTTAAATCACCTTTTCCACTTTATCACGTTCGAATCTTTCACACACCCGGTGTTCGGCGGTAGGCATATGCGGGTGAAACGATTTTCCTCACTAATACGGATCATTAAGTTGAGTAGTTGGATGGAGGGCACTTTGAGTACAAAACCATTTTTCGGTAAACAGCAGTTGCTGTTGTTGTTGGGAGTACTTTGCTTTGGAGGACTTGCGATGATAAATTATTTGCATTTCATCATGGAGAGGATGCGGTGATGGGCTAGTGAATTTATTACACATGCAAGGATACTGTTGATGTAAACATGAAGTATATTTGCGAAAAGATGAGTGATGGATCGTGGTAAGTGAATTTAAGTTTATAGTCCTTGTGAGGCATTTACATGGAAGCAAACAAAGGGAACGCGAGACGTGAGTTGCTAAGTGCAGTATGACTCAGCGATGGATATTTTTCAATGTACCCATTAAGGACATAATCCATCAATTACTTTGGATGTTTACAGAGGCTTTTCAAATAATATTTACATCTATTTAAACATGAGGCTCCTTTCAGTCTTTGTTTGGGCGTCAAAATGCTGGCCATTTCGGTTCTTCACTTGCCAGGAGTTGAACCACAAGTACAATGTCATCAATTTTAAAATAGGACAGAAAGGATTATATAACCGCAACATTTTGGCAGCTCCTCCTCTCAAGTTTTGATATGGGCTCTTTCGACTGGACCTCTGTAGGTGTTCTTCGAAAAAAGTACTTGTAGGGTACGTTACTGCTTCATCTTTGCGTTACAGTAAACAGTAAGCACCGACTACTTCGCCCCCCCCCACTCTGATACACACGATACACCTCTGCTGTGGCCCAGTCTCCATTATTTGGTTTCGCACAGAATTTCCAATACAATGCATATACACACAACCGATAATTTCCGTCCGTGATAGAATTCACACCCGTTTGTTGTCTGGGATTCTATGAGACCACCAGTGAGATCCCAAACAAATCGAGAAAATATCAGAGTTGACCAGTATTAATCTCGTGTACCGCTGAGTTTGATCCTCAGGCAGTTGTCCGAACCGCTTGAAATTGTTGGTGCTAGTAGACCTACGGGTAACTAGCGAACTGCCGAGTCCGCCATAAGGAAGACTTGAAGACCGCCGGGACTGTCGCAAGACGGACCTGAAGACCGCCGGGACTGTCGCAAAACGGACCTGAAGACTGCCGGAACTGTCGCAAGAAGGACCTGAAGATTGCCGGGACTGTCGCTAGACGGACCTGTAAATTAGATATAAGACAGAATTGTAATAAAGGAAACTCCTCTACCCCTAAAGTTCGTGTTTCTTTAGGAAGAACCTTGGCGATCCGACGAGTTAAACCTCAGCCCTAGACAAAAAGCACATCACAGGTACTTTTTACTCTCCATGGAAACAAAATTATAGTTAAATTTTAACGATCGCCACAATGCTCGTAACTTCTGCTCCAATGGTAGATCTTCTGGGCTTTTTAAGTAGACATCCAGGCCCCATTCAAAGAAATGACCCACAGGTTTAAGAAAAAACTCAGCGCCTTCCGGATTTGAACATTAAACTCACAGCTGACTGGCTACACTCTGTCGTGCCACCCACCGAGGTACCATAAAACATCAAGGTACCATATCTATATCCTATACCTATAGAAAGGTGCACATCCAGCGCGGCTTAATGAATCTCTTAAACGAAAACTTCTTTCCTCCGCAAGCATTCACGTTTTTTTATAGCTAATACATGCGCATTTCCGCTCCTTATCATTTGCCCCATAACTTCTCACAAACTCATGTCGACTATCGATCGAAACAGAAATTAACTTTTACGGGCAATAACACCACCCGCCCCCCTGTCTTGAAACCAGCATACTCCAAATGTCATTAAAAACATAATAAACCTCAAGAATCCACTGTCGAAACGGTCTGTTTATTCTACCCAAGAAGGTATGAATTTAACGTATATCCTGGCGACCTTATAATACCATTCTTTGAAGCATCCCATCATAAATTATGAATCGACGGAAAATATTTATGTGTCACTCATATAGACGGTAAGTGCCACTAAAAGCGATTTGCCTCAAGTCGAGGTGGTGACCCTCAGTCAACAACGCACAGCGTCTCACATAAATAACCCACAGACGTATTCCCGCTCAAGGACCACCTACTGCCAAAAGATTAAGACATCATTACTGTTCGCACCAGACAATCTAACCGAACCGCACACACACAAACACACAGAACTCCACCCAACAATGTCGCCTGCTGTAATTGTGCGTGTCCACCTCTCTCAGCCTATAAAGATAACATGGCCGTGGTTAACTGCCGAAGAACGTGCTGGTCCTTGATTTAATTCCTTCCAAGCAGTCAATTTTAATCGCATCACAGCGCACTTTTAGGACGAATTATTACATAAAGAGTGTTTATCATCTGCTGGCTCTCCTGTACCCTCAGTTAGTCTCATTCGATTGTCCTTTCGACGCATTGTTCACTCAATCATTAAAAAGTAAACTTCTCAAAAGATATCCGTGGGATTTTACGATACGAGGCGATTCCATAAAAAACCGTATCGCAAATAAACCTTAATCGCTCGCTTCTTTCATGCGAAAAAAAATGTCCTTGGAGAGGGATTGAGTATGAGTTTCCCTTTATTTTGTCAATTTACTTCTGCCTCACTTTTATTCATTGTAGTGACGTAATATTTTGGAATTCGCACAAAACGAACGAGTCCTTTTACCGCATTTACATTTTCCTGACCGTAATTGCATTCCTTTTCCTCCTGCCTTGTCAGCTTGATCTGTCTGCGTATATACAGAAGTGCCAGAGTCCCTAGGTCTGGCTGCACAATTTCAGATATTCTCGATTGGGCATGTGAGTGGGGTTCAGTGCGGGTCGTACCTATAGGGATATGTCTTTGGCAGGCTAAGCGCTAAGTGAATTCCTCGGGTGCCACTCGTTGCGCTGACAACACTGCAGATCTCAAAATGTTTCAACTTGTGCTGCTCTCTTGGAATCGTTGAATTGGAAAAATGTAAACCCAAGTAACAAGGGTGTGGGTGGCAGGTGGTGGATGTAAGGAGACGCGTTGTCAAGTTCCTTTTGGAGCTGTTTTGTTGTGTTAATATTGATAAAAATGGATTTGCATAAATTCGTTACGTGCGATTGAAGCAATGGAATTTCAAGCGCATATTACATTGATGCAAAAAGGATGTTGGGATACCTGTGCACTTGAAAGGTATACTAAATCTTTTTGCAAGTTTGTCTATTGAGTTTGTTGTTATCATCAATCGCCAGTCCAGTAGCCTGGTTCAAAGGTTTCACAGCCAGGATATTTATTTTCGAAATATGTTAGTTTGCAGTCTTCATTCAACTCAAGTATAACTTTTAACGCAATCTATCAGAACGCTTGTCGTAATTTCCCTGAAATTGTTTACATTCTTATCCTTCATCGCGATGCTGACGCTCTGAAATGTTTTGCAACAAATTCACTCAAAGGAGTACAATCGCTCAGAGCTGAACTGCTATGCAAAGTTCTCGGAAAGGATTGGATCAAAATTAATGCTTGTAATACCAGGATAAATGCGAATACTCTCGACAAAAAGGTGGGGATTAGTGCAGGAGAATTTAAAATTCAGTTATCCTTTTTACTAGGAATATGAAAATACCGAAAGCATAAATAACGATTGCTGGGGAACGAAACAAACTGGACATGTGTAATCCTATGTGCACTTGCGTTTTTTATTGTTCTTGTGGGGTGTTGAGTGCCGCATTAGGACGGTTTGTGTGGACGGCTTTTGCAAATTACGGAATCCACATAATATTCCTTTTTTGCAGAATACTTGGAATAAAAAGTATACGTTGTTCAGGTCAGATGGTAGTAAAACCTGCTATGTAATCCTCTGGGTCCTTGTGGGAGTTTTCGGCGTTTAAAGAAGATGGTGGTATCTGCGAAACAATTCTTCTAATTTCAGAGGTTGAAGGAGATACATTCATATGTAGATTTGAGTAATAACCATTCGCTTGGATTAAAAATTGTAGAAAGCATAAAAAGGATACCAGTCTTAGTGACCATGTGTATTCTTCCGATTTTATTGAGGTACGCTTTATTGTCAACGAATCCGTGAAGCTTTAGCTCTGTATAAATAATTTTTTTTTTCAGAAATAAACTTATAGTTTAAAGTAAAAATTAAATTTTTATCTCGAAAGCTTGAACTATTTTTCGGAATTTTATTTTTGGCGTTTTGATTTTCCACAACCATTTCTTGTCTTTATAAGATTTTTGTTTTTAGATTTGATTCCGATTACCGATTCGATATCTTTAAATGTGTGGTTTCTACAAGCAACTTTTGGGATAAAGTATTAGGTTATCTGAACGCGACTTATATTGGTAGCACAACCCTTTTTTTTATATATTTCTTGACGTCTAGCATTCCTGTTGGGCTTGATGTATCTCCTTTTTATTTTGTTGTGGTATAATTCCTTAACAAGTGCACGCGTCGTAAACGTCTACATCTACTACTATTGGATCCTGAAAATTCACTACCGCAAGCGTTTTTAAATATGTCAATTATCATGAAAACAAAGCTTGTGAAGTCCGTGTTGAGAGTATGATAGAAAACCCTTTTGCAGAATTCAACTTAAATTCCACTGTCCGTCAGAATGAACTATTAAATGTGGACAAGGAAATCTCACACTGACGAAAATTGTTTTAAAAAATGTGGCCTCACAACTGAGAAATTAAACTTGATCATTTGCATTTTCAAGACATTCTCGGATCAATCAAACTATGCCAGAACCTCATCAATATTTTCTTGATTCACAATTTTCGCTTTTAATGAACTGATGCGTCCTATAAATACCATTTTAAGGTCGATAAGTCCACAAACGACATCGACAGATCGTGGAGAAGTTCAAATCGATGCTCATAACCTCCTTATCCATTTTAAGGCCGCAAAGGACAGAGCTTCTTAAGACAAGCTGTATAGAAAAGTGTCCAGTTTTGGAAGTTCAGGTTGTGTTGAACAAACGCTCCTGAATAGAATCTCAAAATATTCATACTATTTCAATTGGCCTCTATTAACATTCAAAGGACATTGAACAAGTGTTTGGCAAGCGGCCATAGCAAAAATTGATAGGGTTTTCTTCATTGCTGCTTCAAAATAAGCGGCTACAGACCTCTCAAGTTCAGCTCAAGTCAAGCTATCGTCAATGATAGTCAGTTTACCTAATAACTCCGCACAGTCAGAAATTTGGAAGGGTTAGGTATGATCGCACCCACAAGTTAAACACATTGGTCTCATTCATGAAAGCAAGCTTGGTTATAAAGGACTAGACCCTTGGAGAATTCACTTTGCTCCTCTTTCTTCGGAGCCTTACATTTTATTTGAAGGCCTTAATTTTAATAATGTTGCAAAGCACATAGACATAGCGCGAAAATATTTATGATTTTGATTATTATCCTTTTGACAAGGGTACTATGTATTTCATTTGTTAGTGCAGCGGTTCAGCTTTTTATTAAAGTCTCAAAATCAGCGATGTGTAAATCCTTTCTATCGCTATTACTATTTCTTACCCTTGTCATATTTAGAAAAGGACAATCGAAAGCCCTTTGGATTAACAACTTCGCGGGTATCTATTGTTAATCCGTTTCACGTGTCCCAATTGGGGTGTTTCAAATGGCCTACCTCAATCTACTTAAAATGAACTGAGCTCCTATCGGCTTCCACATTTTGGACTCGCTGTACTTATGTCATTGGTGTATTGCTAAGACTGTTGAACTGTATCGCTGTTTGTCATTACTATCACTTTTCATAAACTAGGTACTTAGAAAATGCCCTGCAAAGCTTCTGCAATTAATTTTTATTTATTTTCTCATTACAGGTAAGCCTCTTCCTTCATACATGTGACACATTTTAGATAGCACTTCCACTACAGTAAGTATACATAGATAAATTTCATTTCAACCTCACTCGCAGAACTACGTAAGAAGGACAATGAGCATAAATATACACTACAAGTGTTGCTTTCGTGGATCGTGTAGTGCCCTCATGTGTAAACGAATGTGTGTCAAAAATAAAATTTGTAAGCGGAAAATACCAACAGATGAAAGGATTCTTTCCGTGTCTTTCTTTCACACTCAACCGGCTGCTGATATGCATCAGCGCATTCGGCGAAAGCAAATCTTTGGAAATTCTGCTCGAACGGAGAAGCAAGCACACTAATGATGTTCACGGCGATGCCATGGTTAAGGTGCTTGCATCCTCGCTTTCTGTCTGATCCACACGAATTTCTCTATCGCAGCTGGTTCGTCCTGTCGTGTAGGCACTTGGTTAAACAAATTGCACAGAAATCCGAGACGAACGACTGTCTGTCTGTCTGTCTTAAATGACTGCCTCAAACAGTGCTACCTCCTACGCTGCTGCTCTTTATTTTTGGCGGGCATGTGTAGTAAGCTCCAAGTATACAATCTCCCCCATCGTTGCTATATATCTACTGTGCTGGTGACGCTCGTCAAATTCTGTCATAATGTTGGCTTATCCCCAAGACGGTTCGGCTTGACATAGGCTCCCTTGCATCACCGTTTTGTTTTTGTTTTCGCATCTTTAGGCTGTTTGCAATACTTTGTGGTAACAAAATTGATATTGCGTTTTGTTTATGTTTCTCGGGGATAAAAGAGTGTGTACAGGTTACAGGATTTCAGGTGTCAATTGCGGTTGATGTTGGCAGTAGTACTAAAAAAAAAACATGACTCGAAGTGCCGACCTCAATTGATCGAAAGAAGATTGTGTTTAATGCTTACCCACTGGAAGGGCAACGAGATTGGTATCGATTGCATTGATTTCAATTTCGGGAAAAGATACCTGTATCAGGGGAAAAAAATGAGACTTAGCTTTCTGGTCAAGAACAAAATGCAAACAAAAGGAAAGACGACAACACGACACACGGCATGACAAAAGTGATGAGTATTATCCTGGAGGAAGGTACAAAATGAAATAAAATTGGAATCAAATGTTAATGGTAATCGGATTACAGATGGACGGGCAAGGTAGTTGAAGAAGACAATTTTCAGCTACCCGTTGACGGAGACAAGTTGGAAAGGACAGGTCGACTTACATTATTGTCTGGGGACATGTCTCAAAAGGATGATGATGTCTATTAATATTTAGTTGCTTATATTGAATACTAGGTCATGTCATAAACGAGTTTCGGCTACTATTCATTGAATAAAGACGGGGGGATTAGTTCGACCCTTTAAGTGGGTTCAACTAAACTCTTTAATTTTGAATGGCAACAAGATTGCCGCTCGTAAAGTTGAGGATTCCCCTCGTTTATAATTCTTCTTTTTAGACATTTTACCATAGTTTTAGAGGTCTAAAAATTACAAATAAAATACGAGTCGACTAAGAAAGTTACATATGAAGTGCTTTATTTTCTCCTTTGAGAAAAGAGCTCTTTGTAAAGCTGCTGATGGTTTAGATATAATGAAATTAATTTTAAATATGATTTGTAAAACATCAGAGCTTCACCTGGCTTGGATAAGGCGCATTGTGGCAATTATCGAGCAGCTGGGGCCTCAAATAAATTTTAACGAAGTGAATGGTGGCTTCCACGTCCTCTTTTGTCCTTTATTTATTTGCGTGGGCAAGCGACTTCACATATCCCCGCAGAACATGCCCCAAGGGTGTCCAAGAATTTTTTCTTATAGGTTAATTAACAGAATTTTTAAGGAAAAGTATGTAGAAACTGTCCTATCTGTTAACTTATACAACATTCCTTGACACGCCCATTTTCTGAGGGCGTTTTTAGCCCAGGCATTACATTTTTAAAATTTATTTAATTAATTCTTTGAGGGATATTTAATAGCCGTTTTTAAAACTATTTAAATTCATGTTCCCACAATTGCGTCGCACCAATTCGACTATGACTATCTGCTACTGCAATTTTTATTTTTTCGATGAAGTTTTTCCCTGAATTTCAATTTTTACATTCTCCTAAATTGTTCTGCAAATACGTAACATAATTAAAATAAAACGTTTAAAATCGCTGCCCAGTCCACACTGACTCCGTTGTGTATCCATAATCCATAGCGTAATCCGAGGTCACCTCAATATTCGTTTCTGTACTTTTTTGCAAGTCCCACCCAACCCAAGTGCGCTGTTTTGTGCTTGTCCAAATACATGGAATAGCGGCAAGCTTACTCCCAGTCAACTATTTTTCAAGCTTAATTTCAGTGCGACATGAAAGCCATACCCACATCAGGGATTTCTACCTCCGTGCCAAAGGCACGTTCTTTTTTCTAGAAATTTTATTCAATTTTAATGATGAAAGGTACCTATAGATACTGCAAAACTATTTACCCACAGGACATGCCACCTGCAACCATCTTTTATCATATCATCTCACTTTGAGACCTCTTCTGTCTGACTATAGTCAGGGAAGATTCCTGTCTTGGGATGATCCCAACATTCTTCCACTCCTTTGCCATGATACTCATCGACGTGGTGATGTACACGTCCCTGCCCAGTCATTGTAGTGATGTCAGGACATGAAAATTCATAAGCAAAAATTCCCTGTAGTAATTTATTTTCGTCATCGCCTTAGAGCTCCGCATCACCACTTTGTCTTGTGGGCTATAACTCTGCGCACAGTGTTGCTAGGATTCCCATTCAAGTCGTCGCCCTATGCCGCAAGCATTGCGGTTACAGTGCGTAATCATGTTTTGCCTAGGCGCTGGCATTTTCAATAAAATCTTCCCATCAGACCTACGGAATGGGGCGGCCTATGAGATGATGATTGGGACGACACACAGAGACGATCCAGAATGACAAAGTTGATTTTGATTATCATCATCATAGGGATGATATTATTATGTTGGCGGTGAAGGATACCAACAGACAGTTCATAATGAAAAACTCCTGAAACGATGGAACTATTTTTAGGAGGGCGGTTGGCAGCTTTTATTAACTGAACAACATCGAAGAGCGTGTGTGAGTGAATGAGGAAATTATTAAATTATTCAAAGTTGTTCGTTTATGTGATTGTAATTTATTTCGCAACCCGTCGGATTCGTTTATAACTAGAGGAGGGGAGAAAAAACTTTATTGGCGTTCACAAAATCACTTTGCCCACATTCCAGTTTCACTTTCGGCTGGATTTGGGCTCGGGGTTTGTCGGGTGCACAGGCACACCCTTATTCATACATTGATATTTATAGTTCAGGGTAACCGAGCGTTAAAGGGCAATAACTTAACCTTGACAGAGTCATATAGAGTGAAACAAATATGTTACCCGAAGCTCCATCGATTCCATCGAGTTGGGGTTGTAAATTTTATTGAAACTTTCTGCGTTTTGGTTGGATTGTGGTTGTCCTGTGGTATGTTAAGGGGCAAAGGGTTTCATCCAGTTAGGGAGTTAGAGTGCGGTGCTTTGTTGGTGGTGACTGTGAAACAAGATGAAAACAGCTAAAGCTATTTAAAGATCTTTTAAATGTGCGCCTAACTGCGTTTCAAAGGAACAATTTTAACTTACGTTGCAGGTGTCCTTCGCAGCCAATCGAATTACCACTGCTGTCCATCTTGGCAAAATTTCTTTTAGAAATACCTTCACTGACAAGATTACTCCCAACAGGACGATAAACTTCTCCTAGCTGCCACTATTTGTGCGATTTAACAGACAATCGACAATCAAAGTTTTGAAGGAAAAAGAAAATGCGATTTCTAGTCCCTTAGTGCACACCCGACAACGGAGAAAATGCAATTTCGCATTCTTCAGCGTGTTGAATTAAATTTGAACGGGAACGTTATTAAAATGGAATTTTTATTGCCAACAAATAGGCAAGTTGTACACATTGTAAAGGAGTTTTTTGGTGGCTGACGAAAACAAACATTAGAAATGTGATTTTGAGAATTCCTTGTGATTGACATGTTATAAAAATCATAAGAACTATTATGGTCGCAGTAGACCGTGGGGAATATTCCTCTTTGGTTGAAGTCTCCATCCAATCTTATTTAGGACCACGTAATGTATCTTCTTTTTCCGCTTCGTTTGACACCGGCATATATCCCTCAATTAAAGAGCAAGCACTCTGTCATTCATGTAAAAACAGTCCATAAAACAAGGTTTTTTTGTCCTTTTAAATAATCTGCAATATTTTAAAGGTTTATCGGATTTGGAACTGTTTTCAAGGCTTCTGATGTCCCCTGGACTACTTCCAGGTCTTGATGAAGCTCAGAAAGTTCAAATTTTCTATCGCCGTCCTTACGCATGCAGTAAACCCAGCAGACGTCTTGGTGAAGTTGTAATGTACTCTCATACATTAGTCACCTAGTTCAATAACAATGCTAGATGCACTTGTTATTGTCTCTTGCGTGTATAGCCACTGGTTGCAAATGTTCGACAATTTTTGTTGGATTATCTAATCGAATCAAACATTTGAACAACAAAAAAGTGACTCGCATCGTCGTTTGCATTTGGGAATTTAAGTTATACAGATAGTAGGT
The DNA here is from genome assembly GCA_936431705.1 of Cheilosia pagana. NCBI lineage: Eukaryota > Metazoa > Arthropoda > Insecta > Diptera > Syrphidae > Cheilosia > Cheilosia pagana. The sequence goes on along the minus strand of OW386170.1, from coordinate 48,135,981 downwards.
TTGTACACTGAAATGTAACGAAAAGTCTTTCTCTGATGCTTTATTAGATGCCCCATTACAAGACAAGGAAAGACAATTTGTCTGTAGATAAAGTAACGAAAGCCAACTTGTTTTTTACATAATTTATTTATTATTTATTTTAATTTATGTATATGCCAAATCTTAATTCACATACCTTTCCGCTATAAAAAAAGAATGGAAAAGGGCAAAACATGAATGTTCGTTTCCATAGTAACACCTCGCAGATAACTCTGCAATGCCCCTGAAATAAGATTTTATGATTGCTTACTTTTAGGGTTTTTTAAATTGCATACCTTTATGGGTTAATGAGGCTCTCCAACAGGTTCCAATCCAAGATGATTAAATTCGTTACTATTGAAACAGGACGGCTACAAATTGAATGGCAACAAAATGCTTTCGATTAACTGCTAAGAATTTTGTATGGGAAATTCTTAATTTCATTTTACCAGTCTTAATGGCGACATATACCTACGATTTTTTGATTCTGCACATCTATGGCACAGTACCTTTCGAATGATATAAGTTTTATTCTCCTCATTTCATGATAAATACTTAAAAAGTGCACGGAAACTTTTGATGTTTACGAATGATATCAGACAAATGCATTTTTCTGTTTTACCAGCACCAGAACTTTCACGAGAAGCTGTTTATGTGGACCTATATGCAAACTTGGTGCCACCATTTTTTTCTGATACACAATGGGAATACCAGCGGTGGATTTCTTAAGACCGCCCCACGAAACAATGTTGCTAGGTCACTATAAGCTCGTAGCAATTTTTTCACCCATAATCCTTCCGTTCATAACATTTTAATCTCTGCAACAGACATTTTTAAAGCCCTATTTATAGACCATCTAGCATATTTTCAACTTCTCCCATTAGTTGATCTCCTTATATGTAGAGAAGAGAAGAGAAGAAGAGATAGAGAAGAAGAGATAGAGAAAAGAGATAGAGATAGAGATGGAGATAGAGATAGAGATAGAGATAGAGATAGAGATAGAGATAGAGATAGAGATAGAGATAGAGATAGAGATAGAGATAGAGATAGAGATAGAGATAGAGATAGAGATAGAGATAGAGATAGAGATAGAGATAGAGATAGAGATAGAGATAGAGATAGAGATAGAGATAGAGATAGAGATAGAGATAGAGATAGAGATAGAGATAGCCGTTTGTTTTATTGTTTTGAAAAAAAAATATCTTGTTGCTAACGACTTCTTTTGAGTTATATTGTTTTGGTGGATGTTGATTCTATCGGTGTAAGCTTACGTTCCGATAAGGGATAGGTTCACACTTCCGCTGACCCCAAAGAGAGACTATGAATGACTGGGAGCAGTAGGTGATTAGAGTGCTGAAAAAGACAGGTCGGATGAAGTTGAGCATTTTAGGTCACGTTTAGGTTCAACATAGTCAACTTGGACGTTCCTTGCCAGACCAAATTTAGAAGCCTCAAACTTTTAGCCATTTTGACAAGACTTTTGTAGCAGTTTTCAGAAATTTTGAGCAGCTTGTTTGAACGGAATGCTAAGGAAGCAGTTCAAAGGCCTGTCTCTCGGTCTAAATCAACTGTCTGTATTGAATGTATCGGTTTTGGTAGCTATTTTGATCAAGTCAGTTTCTAATCATATCGAATAACTTATATGAGCATAACATCCTTCACAACTCATCTATATCTATATCGGAAACAATGCCTAAACGGCAAATTCCATATATACCTCCCCTTTTTGGGTTGGAATTGTCACGCAAACCGCATAAGCACTTATTTTTCGCTACTGACCTAAATGGTCTTACGGCTATCTTACGTAACGCCGCGGTTTTCCTCAAATGTAAATGCCCAAGTGTGCTGACTGGAAAACACCTCTGCTTCGTTATGATATAGAAGCATGCAATGAGATTACATGCCGAAATAAATTGGAGCGAGCGTGTACACATTAGTGTGAAATCCTTAATTATTTTTTTTGTTTGTTTGCAGACTCTGTACTTTCGCATGACCATTGACAGCTTAATTGCCTACCGTGGTCATATTAATCACCTCCAATTGTGTTGGTATATCGATAAATCCGCACCAACACCATGATGTTGTCTAACACAAACTGGAGTCCTCTGTCTAATTAAGGACTTCATTAACAATTAATCAAAAACGTCTGATGAAACGAATCGTTTCTTCGGTAATATAGGAATCCAGCACATTCTATATATTCCATATATGCGAAACCACTTAATCGAATATAACAATGACATCCTGTAATTATCCTTCCGACCTTGTCAACGTTATTAATAATGATTCCTCTCTCAATTACAGCTGAGCAATTGAAAGGCACATCCATCACGTAAAAGTAATGAAATACCATAGCTTCTCGGGTGTCGTAGTCGTAGTTCAGTTGTCACCATTCAAACGAAATGTATCTCGAATTGTTTTCGTGACACTTGATGTGCGTATCACACTTGTGTGTGTAAAAATTAACACATGCGAATAAAAAGTCGGTCTGTTATTTTTGCATGTATTTTCGGTGGGAAAAGTTTGTGTTTTGGTCATAAATCATAAAACGGGTGCAAAAAGTGCATGAATCTCATTGTATTGATTTTTCAATCTACCATTTGCCGACGAGAAATGAATTTCCTTTTGGCATTCGCTGTGAAAACCCACTGAATGCGGGAACACGTGCGCGAGTGTAAACCGCATGGTTGGGCCGATGGCTGCGGAGTAGTCCAAAGTCATATCCGTTTGATGTTTGACTTGTAATTGAAAATGCATTGCTGTGCAGGTACATTAGAAATTTAGTGGTTAAAGTCGATTATGAGTTTCACAGCAAATGGGTATATTCGAAGGAAGGCAGTGGGGTCTAGACTATATCGTTGTGGTTTTTAAGTCAAGGCCAATTTGGATAGAGTCGTCCGTCAGTGCGTATTTCTGAGTCTGAGAGTAGATGCGAATGACATTTGAAATCAATTGAGGTAGAGCTCATCAGCAGGCATATTTCTGGGTAAACTTAGTTTCCAATGATTGCGGTTTTCATTCGATTTTTGGGAAGGTTTGTCATTTAAACATGAGCTTATCTGTACGTGGAGAATCCTTGTCACTAATCGAGACTGTGGTTATACACATCTTGTATTTAAAAAGGTTACTACCAAATACTACTATCGCCTTCTTAGTAAAGCTTTAATTCAATTTGACGTTTTTTCTTTAACAAAACAAATTCGTAAAAAAATGTTACGTATACGCCTCCAGCATTTAACTCGTAGGTTCACCTCATTTAAAACATCTGTACTCCAACTCTTTGTTACATGTTTTTCCGACAGTTCAATACTGTCACAGCGTAGCTCATTTGGACTGCTAACAGCTGTCCCCTTGAGGACATTCAACACAATTACCGTCCATCAAAGTCTCACCTCAGGAACTTTAATTTCCTCACCCTTGAGCGACAATTAAACAACATTCCAGGAGAGGGAAATTGACTGTTGAATACCATCGATATGTCACTCTTCTCGGATCGTCAGGATGTAAATAAACGTTGCGCCTCGCACGAAGGGAAATCGAAATTTATTTCAAAAGTTCACATCACCGTAGGCAGGTTGGCATAAATTTGCAATTTGCACCGACGTTATCACACATCAATATGAAATGGAGAGAAAGCTCTTGTGTGTATGTTTTCGAATATATTTCAGTAACCGCCGTATGTAGTCAGCGCTATAAAGCTCATTAAAGGATTTCTTTGTTAAGAAAGATACCTTTTATTTTTAAATTCTACCACACATCCAGCAGAAGGAATACCAAACTTTGTTTGTTTATCCCTTATTTAAATAGCTCGCTCCTTATATCTACTGGTTATGTGTCTTGCTGCCTGCCAAAGGCAGTTTACAGATTGCTGCTGCCGATAATAATTTAAGGGGGCTGAATTCTTTTCCCCTAAAGCCAGAAATACTGACACACACCCTAAAGAATGTCGATATCGTATAGCCTTGTGGTGGAGATAGTAAAGAGTATAATCTAAGCCACCCTATGTTTTGGGGGAATATTTCAGTAAAATATAAAATTTGTTTATGATAATTTATTTTAGGCTCAACAACCAAATGATAATGACGAAGTATAACAATTTGAACAAAAAAAGAAAGATTGATTGAGGTTGTCCGCTTGAATAAGGAAAAGCAATTTATGTAGCTGGACATCCTATCCGACCAAATGTTATCCAACATCCTTGAGTAGAGTTCCGGCTTTGAATGGCTCAGATAATGCCTATAATGCGCGTAGGATTTTTTAAGAGATTGATGACCGTCATCTTATGATAGAATATTGAGAGGTGTTTAAAGAATTTGCTTTCAATAGACACAATTTTAAGCGGGGGTTGTTCATTGCTCTGCGTTGAGATTCTGTGCTAAGACATCAGTTTGTAGATCCCCCTTAAACGATATTGATATGTGAAATCCAAGGCAATTATTTTCAGTGTTCATGCCAGTTCTGTAGAATTTGAAGAGATGTCATTGTCCTTAAGAAATTCATGTGACACTGAAAGCATTTCTATATTTCAATGCATTTGGTTATTAATTTGATATCGGAAAAGGGTCTCGGATAATACATTTTGGAAGAGGAAAATGTTCTCTGTTTTTGAATGAAAATACGAATACAATAGAAGTGGAGAGGAGTTTTTTGTTGCATTGGTTCAGTTGTAGAGTGAAAAACAACTTTGTTTGCTTATTGACAAGGACAGATACATTATCTAATCATTGATGTAAAAACAGTGGCCAAATATTCGGGGCTGCAAAGTTTGGAAGCATTTACAATACTGTACTGATCTTCTGTTTTGAAAACAACTTTACTTTAGGTGCCACTATAGTCCTAGGTGAATCATACGCTTATCCATCAGGAGTAACTTGGAAATTCGTTAGTCTGGTACGAATTTGTTCATACTCTCCAAGTCACTTAACATTTATAGCTTTCCGAAGCAAACGTAGATCGCTGAATAGCCCGTAAGGTTGGCTGCCAATTATTAGGCTAAGGTGCCTTACTTAGAACATCCCAAAAGATTTTTATCCACTTAGGACAAAGTCCACGAGAAACATAATCTCTACGATAAGAACTTGTATACTAGTTCCTTGGTTTTTTGAAACAGGGCTGAAGTCTTAGATACATTGAAAATAAAACCTTGGTATATTTGATCAAAATTAAGCTTGATTCAACAATTTTTTGTCAATATACGTCCAACAAAATGTTTCTATCAGATTGACAAAATTTTTGTAAGTTTTATCTTGACGTAAAACGTTTATTGTTATAACAAAAAATATTGTTGTTTTAACAAAAATGGTTTCTTGTGAGTACAAAAATAATTTGTTGAAATAATCAAAACTTTGTTAATTTTACAAAGTGATTTGTCAATTCTACCATTGCTGTTTTGTCAATCAATCAATCAATCAGCAATTAGTTGTTGCTTTTACAAAGAAATTTCTCAATTTTCTATTTATTTCTTTGTCAGATTAACAACAAATTATTAATAATATAGAACTTGTTTGTCAACTTAGTTACTTTATTTGTAATTGTGTTAATTAAGGCCGATTTCCCAGACGGATTTCAGCCGCCAAAAACTTAGGAACAAACAGCAAAGTCCCTTTCCAAGCGGGATATTGATAAATTTCATTTATCATTACAACAATTTTTTTTCAATTCAACAAAATTTTTTTTGATGAAAGTTTACAAAAGAATTTTGTCAACATTACCTAGTATTTTATTTTCAGTGTATAGTGGAAGCCCATAAAAACAGCAGATAGTGACCTTTCGGTTGATCTGTGCCAATGTCGGTTTGCAAGGTAGTATAATATTGTATTGAATGTTTTTCGAAAGTTTTATTTGTCTTACGTCGTGAGATTTTGCCAGAACCTTTTCTCTATGCAAGCATATATCCCGATTTGTTCTTAGTAAAAGCCAGTCTAGTCTATACGCTGCCTGACAGCTCTGCCCGTTCTCCGATGTTGCCTTGTGGGCTTCTTTCAACTGCTTTAAGTTGTTAATATGGGTGGAAAGCCACGACCACGACAGGACTTCCCATGGGATTTCCTGTAAGATAAGTTAAGAAATTGCTTTTGAGTCTTAATTTGTATTCAGTTCGCTTTGGTTAACTATCATGAAACATTTTTTACTCGAGTCGTTCTTCTGAATATTATTTTTAAAATTGTGTATTCCGTAAGCTTAAGTTATAAATTCGTGAACTAATTGAATAGGTACAATATCCGGTTGTCGGAGCAGTGTGATGCACCAATATTAGCGGGCCTTAAAAATACCTAGTTCCCCCTCTCTGTTTAACAGTTTTTATTTCAAATCACGGGAAATGGGGTACCGCTTGATCATCTTGCTGTACTAGGTGTAAATCTTCGAAATCAACTCATTCTGCAGATGCCACTTTCCTTCTGAAAATCTTCACTGATTGGTTAATTTTTGAAAACATTCGTTATTTATCAAAATGGGTTACATAAAGCCATGTCTAGCTTTTGCATCCGTGTCAAAGTAACGATGGAGAACGCTTGAAGCCCCATATTCTTTAGAGCAAATTTCACAGAGATCTTTTATGTTAAAAAATCATTAAAACATTTAAAGTTGACATCATAAATACAAATTAATAATTTTCCACTGCTAAATTTGAGAATATTGTGACGGAATAGTTAGGTATAAATGGAGCCGTATACTTTCCAGAAGAAAGGCATACAATCGACAAGCTGAATTGTTTGAAGCCCGAATCTATAGCACCACCTATGTAAGCATTTAAAACGACGAAAAAGCGAAGCATTAAATCTCCAATTGACTGATTAGTTCAGTTTCGGTTTTCTATCAAGTGGCGCACATCAGAGTAGGATGCTTACTCTCCAATTGTTAGAAAGACGACCAAATATAAGTGGAAGGTGGTTTTCCATTGGTTGGTCATTATCTTATACCATGTTCCCACCAACGTGATTTAGCCGAAGTGATTTATAAATCTCAATAGGTGTTCCCACCGAACTTTTAAGTGTTTAAGTGTGACATTTGAAATTAACTGGCAAACTTTCGTACATATAAAGTTGCAAAAGAAAAATTACCTGCAACAATTTAAAATGAGTTAAAATACTTTGGATATAATTTATATCCACCAATATAAATCCAAAAATTAATAAAACAATTAATATCTGCATTTTTAATTTTAATTTTTTGACAGTTTGTTTTTGTTTGAACAGCTAAAAACGATAACAGGTCTGTTTGATTTTATTTGTGTCTGTTCGATTCTATTTTGTGTATGTTCGATTTTATTTGGTGTGGATTTGCCCGTAATTAAAAATTAAACACGTATAAACCACGTAATTAGTAATCATGAAAATGTATAATAAATCACATCATTAATGAGATGATTTAGCTAAATCACGTTGGTGGGAACATGGTATTACTAAAAAAAACGATAAATGATTAAAGAAAGTAATTAATAGAACAGAAATTTAATTAGTATGAACAAATCGCTTGCCACCCCACTAAAATACCCCACTAAAATTTACGGCTTAGTTTTTTAACATATCAATATGCTGGAAAAGGTCTCCTGCTAATGTTGCAAAGCTATGTCAACATTTTATTGACCCATTGCTTGTACATGAAAAATACTTTAAATTCCTTACAGACGTATTGAACGATTTTATACATATGTTCATTGTGCAACTATTTCAATTCTCACCTGTAAGCTTCTATGGATTTAATTGCTATTGATAGCCAGGATTACATAATTAAATTTGTTAAACGTAACACCATTCGACGGTTAATTGCTCCGCTTTGTTAGCATTCTCCCGGATATTATAATTCAATTAGTTACTATGATTTTATACAGATACCTATCGATGTCCATTCATATATCGGTTGAGGTGTAAGGAGTCTCACCATTACGAACGAAGTCTATTTATACTTGGCAGTACAAAATAAGTCCAAATCATTATTCCCGTGCTAATTAAACATTCAAAAAATTATGATTCCTTTACTCCATTCATCAAATCTGTCATTCCCTATTACTTTTTCTCATTTTGCCTTTGAACCACTTTAAATTTTCCAGTTGCACAAATTGGCATCGATAAATTTTCAATTCGACGACTCAAAATCAATGTAATTTTTTTTCTTCAATCTAGACGAGCTGCTGTACCTAAACCCTACATGCCCAGGCCCATAATATCCTCGTCCATAGCCTTCGTTTTGAATCGATTGAGACGAAACGTATACAAAGGACCAGCAATGTGTGTATTGAATGGCAATGCGCCTTGATGTGTGTGCTTCACATGAACCCAATTAGTTTTATTTGCATTTCAATATCCTGTCACATTGTCTGTGCCTGTAGATGAATGTGTGATGTATTCATGTCCTTCGACGCTTGAGTTCAATTTCCCATCAATTGTTCTGAAGAATTGACAGCGGCAAGGAAATCCGCAGAGAAGGGAGAAAAAAACTACACAAACAAAATCACAAGTTACAGTCTCCAGTCGGTGTAATTAATCGCCATCGTACATATCTGCGCTTCGGATTTGCTTTGAAGGATTTGACACAGTCGTGTTGTATTTCTTTTTATGTTGGTTCTCATTCTGCTGTCCAAGGTGACATTGTTGATGGTCTGGTCATCAGTTTTTGTTTGATTTATGGGTTATCCTGCTCGTCAGTCGGCTTCGATTTATATACTTAGGTGTCCTTGTGTACAGCTGCTTGTCTATCTGTGTGAAATGATCCACTAAGTTAATATTGGAACAGTGTGCTATTGTCGGGAAAGTATAGAAACACAATTGGGTTTGATGAATGGATACTGTGAATGGCCTTTTAAGCTCAGCAAACAGAGAAAGTACGACAAAGGCGGTGGAAAGGGACTTTTACGCAGATTGTTGGAAGGTACAGTACGGTTTCACAGTAAAAAGAAAATGACAGCAAGTGAAAATTTACCACACTGTCCGCCGTCGTTAGGAAGAGGCAATTTTCTTATAGATCTAATCACGACTGATAATAATAATTATCGCGATTGGACCTCGAGGATGCTAAATGAGTTGTCATTAGAGACGCCGCCGTTGAGCAGTGAGCGAGAACCCCCCAACGGAGTATCAGACAAGAATAGAATGAATGCTTACAAACACTTTGCAGGTGTGGTGCGGTTGAGTGATGATAATTATGGGTTCTTTCAAGAACTTTCAGGTGTTGGAACATATTTTCGGGCGATTCATTACCTCCTAATGAGTTGAAATGAAACGGAATGTCTTTCTTTTGTTGCAGACGATGAGGAAGAAACTTGAAAAGGATATTTTCGAACTGCGTCTGAATTAGGCCTTTCGGACTTAATGTGCTTCACTAATGTGTTCATCTTTTATCGGAGCTGAGTTTGGTTCGTGGACTAGGTATTGGTTACGAATGGTGTGGGTAATGCTGGTGCTAATTATGTCAACACCATTTAAGAAACTTAATTAATGTGCGATGTGATTCAGTAATTTTCAGTAAATTTCGCCCGCTTCAAGTGACAGTGATGAAGCATTGTGGTGTAAAATTGCGACTATAATGAGTTGCTATTTATTTAGTTAATGGTTTATCAAAATCGGTATTTATTTGCATGGAAGAGAAGTAATATTTCAATTATTTTTGCAGACGTGGTTGGGAAGATATCGATTTTCTTTTTGTGGAGTAAAAAATGTCCTGAAAGTTTAATTTCGCAGTAATAAGAATAACTGCCAGTGACGAAGTTTTCAAGTTTTCCGAATAATTTCGTACACCATTGGCTTTTGGAAATATTCGATGGGGACATCGATAAGCTGAAGTATACTTGTGCGAATGCTTGAGTTTACTTTCCGCGAATTTGTAATTGCTCGCGACGTAAATGTAAAAGTAATGGACCAGTCTATAAATTGGAAATAAACTAGTTAAATATATCAAGTTAATTTTGCAAATAGGACTGCAGCTAAAAGTTATTTGCTTTTTCAATAAATTGCAATTTTAAATGTATTTCTATTGAGAGATGGGACTCGGCATTTCGCCCTATACAAACTGGAGTACCACAAGGTTCAGTACTTGGGCCGCATATATTTTATTTTCGGAAATTATCGATATGTCACTGTTTTTTGTCATAAATGGTCTGCTCATACTCTGTACCCCGAACTCTTTTTTTAGTTCAAATCAGACTTGCACCGAGCCCTCCAGGCTCCAGGTTTGATTGGAGGCCCATTTCGCGCGCTCAGCTGGTAGTCTTTGTTTTGCTATCAAGGAGAACGATCGCATTAGATGGGCAGCAATGCTGATCTAGCGCAACAACCTTGTTTGTTTAACAGCGAGCATTGGGTTTATGGGCTCAGCAACCGACCACACGATCACCGAGTTTAACACTCTCATGGAGTAGGAGTCCAGATTTAACAACTTCAAAGTTGATCGGCTGATCTTACCTGTTGTTGGTTAAATGTTTTTAAACCACACTCGACTCGCAAAATCAGCTGAATCGTTGAATAAAATTGTATGCTTTACTGAACCCTCTTTCTGCCAGTTCTCCTCTATATGGTGTCTAATGCAAGACAATAAGGAGGAAGATTTTTCCCATATTGGGACACTTTAAAAGAAAGAAACGGATTGTTGTTCATGTAGACTGAAAGGGTGAATGCAGGGAAAAATACTATCGCCGAACTTTACAAAAGTAAAACTTAAACTATCTCCCTCCTCCCAACTTCTACCGAAGGACTCTCCAAATTTAAACAGTCCCTAATCGACGTAAGACAGTCTTCTCTCATTTTTCAGAAAAACAAACAATTTAAAAGTATTTTCCCAACCAAGACTTTAACTTCCAGTTAACCATACTTAAAAATTCCAAGAGCAATCTTTTGCAATCTTCCTTTTTGTTTGCAAAGTATAAAATACAAAAGCCCACATCCGCCTAGAATTAATTTCATAATTACATCGTCCAAAAACGATGTTAACCAACCACTTGACCTCAAAATTTGTTGCTCTTTCCTTTTCCAGGCGGCTTCACCCTTGCCCCAAGCAACCGTCTCCTTAATATTCATCCCATTGTACCTACTTCGCCTCGCCTTGTTCTCTCTGTTGGTCTTCCCTTGAACACATAGACGTCATTCTCGTAGTTTAGAGTAAATTTGGTATCGTACTCCTACTCCCTCTTGCTGTTTCTCATCCATTCTAGACAAATTTGACTATGAAACGAAACAACAGCCGCATGAAAATTATGATCACGCAAATGCTGCTATAATAAAATACACCATGTACGCGATGATTCGTAGGAAAAGGATTTAACAATGGGCCTCACAACTCTCGTTCCAGTGTTTGGCTTTAACCCAATTGTTTCCATTCGTACAGTGCAAATATTAAGTCAACCGCTGCGAAATAAACCAATGAAATTCAATTACATTTTGAATGGGGACCGTAATTTTGGCCAGATAGGATGGTGTGGAACACCGCAACAGAGTGGATTGAGGTCTCGGCGAGCATTTATTAATCGAAATTAATTAAGCAAATGAAATTCTCTCCAACTGTTTGCCTGATTTCGTAAATTGATTGATGAAGAACGAACCCAATTAAATGAAAAAACTATTTAATTTTCAACATATAATCAGATTTTGGATGTGCAAAAGTATGAATCGAACAAGGTCATCACTCATTAGGCGGGTGAGGCACCGCACGGAGGAAATTCAAAATATGGGAAAAGCGAAGAGCTTTTGGCTGCTTTTGTGCTTACTAAAGTTTAATTGCAATAACTGAAGAAATCTGTTCCGTTTGAAGCTTTGCAGTACCAACGGATTCCAATAGGTGGCAACAGACGTCAATGAGCTTTTTTCGTTAAAAAGTTGTATTTACTGTTATGTAAGTTTGTGGCAGCTGTTGTTGAATTCTAAGCTTATTCCTAAGTAGCTATAAGAAGTAGCTACTTGCTACACAATGCATTCTAACAGAATCATAGACTTTGTGGGGGGTTAGGCTAGTATAGGAAAGTGCTTTTTTTAAACTGCAGCAGTATTTTTCCTAGCACTGCTGGTTCAACTTATTTGAATTCATTCAGGGAGACATCATCTGTTAAGAGACTTTGGCGCTACCTTGGTTCTTTAACGTACCTATTGATGATATTAATAACTGTGAGATTCTTATATAAGGAAAGGAGGTAGGTACTTCATAACGAATGACCTTAGTAGGCAGGCAGATGCTTTTACTGATGCTATTAAAAAAAAGATTGGCGAAAAAGGTTCTTATACGATTTTCGGCGTTCGTTCTCAAAAGCTGAGTTTTTTTTTTTTGTTATTTTTGGAACGAATGGAAGAGACGATATCTGAATGCAGGGTTAAAACGTTTGTTTGTCAGACGTTCACGACATCTTGCGTATTTGAATCTTTTTTGGGATCAAAAGTTAGGTAGTCGAACATCTGTTTTTATTGGGTAACAATTTACAAACATCCAAGGTGCCACTTTTAAGTACCTACCTACATGTTGTTAGTAATAGTATTTTCTTAATAAGCCTCCATTGGTGTTACACAATGTCAGCACTCATTTAAATAGCTGCGGTTTTTCTAACATACAATGGAAAGACGACTTAAAGAAAAATACTCCATACTTAACCAAACTTTTTTTTACTCTTTTTATTTAGTTTTTAAAGACCTTTAAGCTACCCTTTTAGGAGAACAAAAATTTGACATAAGTAAACTATAAAAAAAATCTTTACCAATTATAATAAAATCTGTAAAAAACCTTTGGGGTTAGGGGCCATAAATCTAGCATGGAAAAAGTATAAATTATATATTTGTTTTGATTGGTCACAAAACTGCTAATTATTGATGTGCCCCTACCCCTAAATGGTAGTGTTTTTTTCTTTATTACGAGTATAAGAAAGACTACATCCGTCTTTGCTTTGTTACGACTCAAGTTCACTAGCCCAAATAGTGCTTAAGATCAAGCTTGTCACCTTGAATCCACAGCCCAAATAATATACTTATCTGTGTCAATTTTATACAAGTAGATATGTAGTTCAAGCCTATAGCATTTAGTCATTCGGTCTATGTTAACGAAAATGATCTCTGCTTGACCAGTTTACAGCCGCCTGGCAATTTTCCACTCTTCTCATATTACCAGCCCAGCCCGATAAACTCCCTGCATGTTCCCCTATCTTCATATCCAATCTCTATTTAGTATCACGTCCCATTTAAATCAAAAGCCAACCTCAAAACGCATATCAATAGTCCAAACAAACTGTCAACTACTACAAACCGCTTTACTCCAAATTATCTGCATCTCAACAAATTATCTGAAAAGCTCGATGAAAAAATACACGAAACTACTGATTCGTTTAATTAATACCTACAACTCCTTAATATTGATTTATCTAACTTCTCTATTTATCCTTGTTTTTCTTCTTGTCTCCTTCTAGGTAAGACCAACCCAGATCATTTTACGTGTAATTGGTAAGTTTCGATAGCAAAAAACCTCTGGCAAAAAAAAAACACAACAAATCTATCCACCAATTGGTAGCAAGGCGAAAAACTACAAAATTTTTTGATTTAATGAGCATGAGGCCCACAAGATCGTAAAGGCGAAAACCAAAAAAAAAAAAACACACGTCTCTAATTAACAAGAAAAACACAAGGAATACGTGCAGCCACGCGCAACATTCGCACTTGCCGCAGAAAATAAGGTGCGACTAAACTGTCGCACTGTCGCGCACCTCCAACTCGCAGATTAATCGATTAAACCTCAATCTTCCAAGTCACATTGTCTATTGGAAATTTCCCATGGTGCCTAGATGGTGCAGCGGAGCACTGAGGTGGTTGCTGCTGCACTGATTGGCAGTAGCCAATAGCCAAACAATCTATCTTTCTCTTTTTGGCCATGTTTACTTTACGTCCACATGCGGATGGCTAGAGGAATTAATTTCGAGAAACGCCACTCATGGGTTGTTTCGTTTGGTTATGGGTCGGTTTTTGGTATTTGTTATCCAAAAGTACCTCAATTTATCACCAGGTGATTTGTTCCATACCATTATGGGTGGTAAACAAAAACTGGTTGCACAGTGGGCGACGTGCGTGATGGTATAGATGGTAATTTTTCCATCATTCGAGTGTTCTTTAGATCTTTATACGTTTTTTGAATGGGGTTTTAACGGGAGCTCCTATCTTAGGGAAGATGTAATGAAGGTCCCATTTTCTAAGGGAAACAAAATGTTGAAAATACGGAATTTAATCATACAGACGAAAAGTGTACATCCGCGACCAGGATCTGAACCAAAAAGCTGAAACTAATAATCATTTTTAGTGTCCAGGCTTAATTTTTAAAATTTTTCCATACAAAGTTGAATATTGTGACTTACAAAATATATAAGGTGAAGGTTAAAAATGATCGTTTGTCATTTTTAGGGCACACTCAACAACTTATCAACTTTCAACGAAAGTTTTGCAGCTAAGACGCAAACCAATCTATGCTAGCAGGAGTTGGTGGATAGGTGGCGGTAGGAGGGATGCAGTGTCTATACTTTAAACAACTTAGTGACGAAAAAAAGGTCTACTGAGATTGCAATTGCAAGTGACTTAGCAGCATCTTAATATTTTAGTTTTTGATGTTGCCATAAAACAATTAGCGGTAGCCAATGCTTATTGTAAGACTCTACAGCCATTTCTTATATCATCTTGATCTTATTCGCATACCTAGTCTCTACATACCTCTTCTCTTTTTCTCTATATTCTCTTCTTCTCTACATATAATAAAACTGTAGAATAAAAGATGCCTGACCGCGCATCACGCAGAAACTACTTAACGGATTTTGATGAAACTTGGTGCAGTGATTGCTTATGTTCTGGGTCGGGACTTAGGATAGTTTTTATCCCGAAATATAACGCGGTTATATTTGGTATATAGTCAAAAAACGGATATATGTAAGGAAAACTCTATTTATACAGACCTGGCTAAGCTATGGCTTATCGGATTGAAAAATAAAAAAGTAGATGAATTTTGTAAATTTTTTCGTCAATCATAAGAGACATAAAACATCCCCCTGCGTTATCCTGAAGCTGAGCAATGTTCAAAATAATTATTTAAAACATTTCAGCGCACACATTCAGGTTGAACACATTTTCGGGTGTTGTTCATTGGGAAAAGTTTGGAAATGGGCTGGTGGGATTCGTGTGTCATGTTGTTTCATTCGTGTTGCTTCCTTTTCGTCGACATTTGAGGTGGGTAAGAGGGAAATAAACGAACTTTGTGGAGACTTTTTAGTAGGAATTCAAATTATGTTTATATATTGTCTTTGTTTTTTATTGCTTTCAAAAACGTCCAAGGGAAGGAACATAATTAAAAAATTCTGCTCGATGTAGCTCGATGAGAATACTTTTTGTCTTAAAAGTGGCAGGTGGGTGAAGCAGATGAGAACGGGTCAGCAAATTTTTAAATAAAATGAGGAATTCTTGACTTTGGGCTGTGCAACCACATTCTAAGGACTATTTTAACCTATCCCAATTCCCAATACTTAGACCTCGAATGCTGGGCTGCTTTAAGTGATATCTACAGCAATTTTTAGAAGCCCAATACTCCTTCTATCTTGTGAAATCGACAGCGCCACCTACCAAATTTAATTCAAACCACTCTGTAAATACTGCCATCACCAATAAGGACAAACTGTTGACTTTTCAGTAAAATCCGTCGAGTACACCGTACACAAACGAACGTTTGAAATAAATCATACCATTATTAACCTAGGCACTGGAAATGGGTTTTAGTACCTCTTGAAATACAGTCTCTTGTCTAATATATCCTTATTCCAACACATTTTTTTGGCAGAATTTGTCATTATTGCGCACCCTTTTCCAAAGCTTTCAAAATCCTGATCCAATCAGCGACATCTTATGGTAAACGTTAGAGGCTCAAATCAATTATCGTGATCGAAATGAGAAATTGAAAGGTTAAGGAACGATTTTATATTTTTAGAGCTCGTGCTTAGACCTTACTTAAGGCTATGTCTTCTTGCATTAATACGCATATATGCGCGATAACAGCATGTCTATTAGTCAAAAGGATCACTTGGATGTTATGTGGAACTGAAGTAGTCGCGAATGCACCATGGGAATCGTATTGCGCTTACATAAACCGAAGCTGTCACTGGCATAGTCCCTTAAGGTACATATCATTCTAGAAAATAGATTCCACTAACTATATGCGCTGTCCTAAAAAAATTAAAATATATTGCGGATCTTTATTGAAGTCATTCAGTGAGTGGACTAGTCTCTGAGTGCGAAGGTCAGTCAGTGAGTAAATGTAAAGAGCGCCAAAGTAAATCACACATTCTCGTTTAAATTCTACCCATCACATATTTTAATGTCCACCTTTCTTATTTATGATCTTAACGTTATCTGATCATTTTAAAACAAAACAAAAAAAAATCTTCACCATGGAAAACCTGCAGTGAATCTATAAAAACAACCGTCCACTGCTTCCACACACTTGACTTTGCCACATTAAAGATACAAAACTTCACACTGAAGGCAATAAATTCTGCTGCTATAGAAAGGAGAACCCAAACGCTTTACCACCATACCACATTATAGTAGGTACAATCCTTTGGACATTTTCGAGGGTCTTCTATATAACCACTTGCACGTCATGGCATGGCAGCTCCCCCTTTGTCCTCACAGTCAACACCTCTGAACCAAAACCAGTGAATTGCTGCTGTTTTTCTCTATTGCTCTATAGATGTTGCTAATAATAGATGGAGTGTGTAACGGTGTAACAAAGTGGCATAGTTTCTGTGTGCACACTCGACGAAATTATTCAAAAAGCTGTTCCCCCGAGATTTAATGGCTTACGGCTAATTCAGGTTTCGTATTTGGTTTATTTATTTCTCACTGACCCCCCCCCCCCCCCCCCCCCCGATCGCCATACCGAAGGCGATGGAATCAGTGTGTGGAAAATCTACACAGCTTTTCCTTCGCTTAGATTTATTGCCTTTGGCCGGGATGTTGGCACAAAGTGGCCCAGACCATCGATCGGTGCAGATGCAAATAATTGTTTGAAGTTGTGTTTCGTTTGTGGATAATTGCGCGGATTTGTGTGTATTTTCTTCTCGAGTCCTTGTAGGGCTCAAACTTAAGTTCAATCAGTCTTTCGTGTGAGAATATTTGTGTGAAGTGAGAAGATTTGAGTGTTTGTCAGGGCAATTGTGTTGGGATAAGTCGAACGCCTGAGGTGAGTTTCTGTGCTGCTTAATAATTTTGCATTTCAAAGGATATTTATCCAGTCTGCATCAACACCAAGAGTCGTTTCCATTTTGGCAGCCATCTGAAGAGGGTCACTAGATAATATATGTTCGGTTTGTAGTGAATCCTTTCACTTTCTGCTGGGGGAAAATTTATTACCAATGAATATTGGATAAATAATTGACTCGTAAAATTCTGCCCGAAGGGGATGCAGACCATCCACTCCTCACTTTGGCTTCTTTCACCGGGTGTGTGCGATTATTTATTATACCGAAGCCATTGTCCTTTGTTGTAGCTGTAGTTTTCCATTTATATTTTTCTACTCCATCAACCCCACGAGGGAGGATAAGTTGAATGGCTACAACTAAATGCTCAATTGTTCGGTGGAGAACGGAGATAATCTCTTGGAGGAGCACAATGCTGAACTTTGAAAGAAATGTAGGGGCGGGCGAATGTATTGCAGATTGCATCGTCCTTTTTAAGTGGTATAAGCCAATTTTAGTATAGCAGATGGTAAGTATAGAAGTCTTTTCTTTGTGGTCGACGCGTAAGTGTAGTTTGAGCGGCCATAGAAAGAATGTGCACAAGGGAACATTTTGCTCCGATATTGGGGATAAATCGAGTTCCTTTGTGTTGGCGTGATTGTCCGGGGCTTGGCGACGGAACGGGTCGGTAGTTAAATTTTCTTTATACGATTATATTTTATTACTGGTCTTGTAGATTTGTTTTTTCTTAAAACTAGTCTTTGGAATAATCTATTCAGAGGAGCTGCTTTAAGGTATATTTTGCTCCTTGGAAATCTGTCTAAAGTGGTCTTTTGTTGCCTCTTTTTTTTTTGTCTATGCGATATACGTCTAACTAGGCTTCCTTTTAACGAATAATCGTGTCCCAATGAATAAATTTTGCTCAGTTAAACGCATCTTGCAGTGGATTTTGAAAGTCAAAGCTTCTACCACTGACAGCTCGCTGAGTATTTTCCATTAGCCCATTCCCATCGACTTGTGCAAAATACTTTTCATCCACCTCGTGTGTTGGTTTGAGAATTTTGTGCAATTCTTTAAATAATAAATAATTTAAAGAAAAAGGTAAAAATTTCTTTCAAGCTAAATATATTCATTTATCATAACGAAAACGAGGTAAAGTTCCACGAACTCAAATAAAAACAAATGAAATAAATATTAATTTTAATTAAAAAAATAATCTAAAAATATCCCACCCTAAAAAAATTAATGAAAATAATATTCTTATAAATAAAATTCTTGCATATTCAGATAAAAAATGGTAGTTTAAGTGCGTATGAGAACGCGCTAACTTTCTTAAATTATTCTAAGCTCGGAAATGCTAAGCTTGACTCTTTAAATCTAATATGAATGCAGGTCCAAATCCAACCGAAAACTAAGCCGGGTTGACTCTTGACTTTTCAGCTGATCGGTCACGAATCGCCATTTCTGGGTCTTCTTCGATACTGCCCGCTACGACGAGTTTGTTTTTTTGTCATTTCGCACCAATTTCTGTCTTCTTGATGACTTAAGGTTCACGCTTTAACTTTTCCATGGTGCGGGGAACAGCCCGCGCACTGAGGCCTTGATGAAGACCGACCTCACGACGAAATCCACGTCGCGCATTTACATCTGAGCCGAAAAATTGATAATATTTACTGAGTAATATTGACAGCTGGTTGTCATTGGTAATTTTGACAGCTGTTTTCAGATAAAACGAACAGAGGAAGTATTATTGCTTTTTGGTTACCCTTTAAGAGGCGCAAAAGGTTCATATTTGACACTAAGTCTAGGTTGTCTTAACCTTTCCTTTCTGGGAGTTCCTCTTTGTTTTTGGACGATTGACAAATAACACAAAGACGAGTAATAAACTCTAATAATTTTATTATTATTGATTGAATTTTACTCGTGATTATACAAAAACTTTGACAACCAACAAAATCGGACACCATGTCGTATGTCTTTTTCATATGCCTCTTTCATATGCCAATTGGACATACGAAGTGGGGAACATCATAAAGCATTATTTGAAAATTCGTTTGTCGGGATCTACCTATTTTCTCTTGACAAGTAATCCCTTACATTAAAAATTGAGTGCTCCATCAAAATATCGGTATTTAATTAGCGCAAGTGTAGCTCCCCAGCAAACGCTGCTAATATTTATGTCACATTTTGCATAGCAAATTACTTTCCCACCAGAAGCGCGTTAATTCAATTCAAGGAAATTTGCTATTCCACCCCCCGCTGCAACGCACACTGCTCGTCGCGTACCCCCCTCCGTTCCGTCGATTAATGCAAACTTCAATGAACATAATTTTTGATTGAAGTTTGCTTCGGTAGCGCACGCGATGCTGCATTGATATCAGCTAACAACGGAACCCCCAGGATGAAACAATATATATAGGAGACCTGCCAGCAACACGAAGGCTAATTACATAAAACCATAGCAATATAATTGGGATGAGTTAATAGATGAAAGGAAATTAATATACCCACACCATCTATGTCATAAACATGCGTGATTGTGTTATGCAACACGACATTTTGTTTCAGTCATATCCACCACCCACACACCATCGTGTCATTTGTATACTTTTGGTTGTGTCATTATGCAAACCACGTACAACACGCTAACATATAGTGTCGGTCCGTTTGTATGTGACATGTTATATCCAGTAAGTTGGAACGCATTATCCTGTCACTAAATGGCAGATGAAGTTTTCAATGAATTTTGTAATGGAGAGATTTTGTCTCTCGTTGGTCAATTATTTGTGATTGAAGGTTCGGAATCCGGTCGCAGGTGATAAATGGCAGTATGCATTTTTCTACACATTGTTATGGATTCATTTTTCATTTAGAATGAAGTAAACAGTTTTGTTTGATATGGCGCGATTTGACAGCTCACACCTACACTTGGCACAAATTTAGTTTTACAGAACTCATCGAACAAAAACGAAGAGACATCCGTTCACCACTTAAGAAATCCACCGAAATCAATATCAGTCAAGAGCACATACTCATACATATGTTACACTAAAAAGCCTTTTGCGGAACCGATTATATGGGTTGGAATCCGTGTCATTAACATAAAACGCTCATTTGGATATCCAATTCCACCGGAAATTGTATTAGAAATTCCCTAATGTATCCGAGCACAATCAACTCTTATGAGGGACAAATTAAATGAGCCAAGGAAAACAGAAACCCTTTTGATGCATCAAATTCACAGGCCGAATTAATTAGACTTAAAATAAAGGATATTGGGGAAGCACGGAACACTCCCAATCATTCGGATAATGATTACTTTTCCATATGAAAATAATTAATTCAGATTAATTACAAAGCGAATTACAAGGCTTGTTGAGACTCTCAAGATCTATGGCAACGCATGCCATGCTATGCACTCTCGCCCACATCAAATGAAACAGAATCGATGGCGTTTCCGATATTCTCATTGGAAGAATGTAAACAGAAAATAATGTTCATTCCAACTGTGAAATAATTTGACGCAAGTAAGATGGTGCAAAGTTGTTTTTATGGATATAATTGCCATACTATTTTGAGGGGCGTATTTTTGTTTGGTGTTTTTAGAATAAATCGTGTGGAATGCAATTGGTGAGTCAATTTCCAGACAAATGAATGAATACAAATGGTTTATAATGGGAGAAGAGTGATTTTTGTTCAATGGGATGTATAGCAATTAAAAAGAATATTGTAGGAAGACCAAGCAGCTTTTACGTGGCATAGACTTTGTTAATGGAGGCATTATTTACTTTGCCCTTATGACAAATTGTTTTACATGAAGTTGGTTACTTCTAATTCAAACGAGGAACTTAATTCAATGCAATTTTATGTAAATTCGTCATAACACTCGAATCCTCCTCAATTAGTTCCAAAATAGCGATCACGTAATACTCGTATCAAGTTTACCTCTGCTAAAAGAATTAGAAAGATTTTATTTCACTGTAAAAATTAAATTATATTTTAAGGAATATACCGAAATTGGCCTACGGAAGTTCACTCTTAATTTAGTCCATATTTCGTAAAAATCGGTTTGAAAAATAACGCAGTAATCGGTACGACAAAAAGACACGTACCTAACCTTTAACGACGAAGATGATGCGATATTTGTTCGAGACTCAGGTTGTTTTTGAAAAATAAAATATTTGGCTCATCAGGATGAATCAGTTTTCATATTTGTTCTTGCTACTAATTAAAAAAAGCTATTTTTGAAAATATTTTACGAATTATGGTTTTCAACTCAAGAACTAGCTATGCAACCCGTAACGATGTCGAATGTGACATTTTTCTGTGTTCTTGTAAACTAAGTAGTTTCCTCTTTTTGTTCTTCATTGAAGGCGCTACAGTTCGGGATGATCCTGGGACTACACTTATCAGCAATTAGAAAGGTCCTTAGCTTAGAAAACTGACTCTAGTTGCGCACTCCAAGCTGGTTAAGGTCTCATTCCACTTTTGCTCGCTACCTAAAACTGCATTGTTCTTGTGGGTTGGGGTCGAACACTCTACAAATACCATTTTTTCCCTTAATTTAAAAACAAAATCGGACAACCCATTTTCGAAATATGGAAAGAATCAATTTTTATCACCATCTTTCTTTCGAACTTAAATCGAATTAAAAAAAAAAAAGAAGAGTCTCTTATGCTGGTACTTTTAGTGAAATCTTTTTATTTAAAACAAGTGTGCTGCACCCTATAATTAATTTTTTAAAGATAGGAAAATACTTTTATTAAACCTGTGCAGAGAAAAAAGCATAATACTCCCAGCAAAGAGTTGTCAAGCTTGTTTGGCCACAGCCTCTTGTTTACGTTTACTTCTAACTATGTATTATAAAAACATTGAAATAAATACAGCTCAAATTGATTTTAAATAAATCACACTTCTCGGAAGAGAACACTCAATGCACTCAATTTTTCATGTACCTAATCTCTCACTCCGAATTCCTGATACCTAGCCTGCACCAAAATATCAGTTGACAAGCCAATTACCTACCTGACTGAGAATATTAATCCGCTTCCATAAATTCGCTTGTTTTTATAAATAAGTTTTACTGTCTCAAATTGCTACGCCAAAACAAAGTTAATGTCAAATGTTATTGCCTACTTTATATTCAAGTTCAAAACAAGATTTAAAATCAATAACTCGGAGTAACACAAAGCTTATTCTGCTTATCAGGTGGATAGCAACAAAAATATCAAAATATGTGGCACCCTCTTGAATAACAACCCCCGTTTTAGAGGCCTTTCACCTTTTGCCAAGTGTCAATATAGACAGCCCATAGATAGTTTCTAAGACCACCAACCACAGTATGCCAATTAAAGACACTTCCTATTCACCATATGGGAGATTTTGGCAATAAATTGTTGCCCATTATACCAAAGTCTAATTAATTTAGACAAAAACAAATTACTATTCATCCATATGCGTCGCCACCGCATCAAAACAAAAATATCTGCCTATACTATAGGCCAACCTGTTGCTGAACCGTAGAAACCCCTGCCACTCCGAATAGTTGTAGATACGGAAGCGTGTATGCGATAAAATTTCCCAAATACAGAGGAGCTTTTCCAAATCACAACGCGAAGCTTTAGCATGAAATATCCCACATGCTGGCTGGTGTAGAAGGCGCCAAGGCGGTCATCTCATATGCGCCGAAGATGTAACAACAAAAACCATATGACTGCCGGCTGACTAGCTGAATAATTTTCCTCTCAAATCTGGGCAAAATTTCCCTCTCTCCGACTGCACAGAGAAGAGAGAGCGCGCCATTTTAGGGATGGAAATGAAAATGTCTGCAAACCCATAGTGGGGTGGTAGCTTTTCACCCGCCGTTGGGGAGAAAGTCACCTCTTTTGGGGAAGGTTTGTTGGGCAAAACAACAACAAAACATCCTGTATTGTCTGTGTCTCCCTGCCAGAACAGATACGATACGGACGGATTCCAAGATATTCTCCCCCCAAAAGCGAGCTGCTGAAACATCACAAACAAACTACACCATCGAGCAGAGCGAAAAACTCCGAAAAAAAATCCAGTTTATCCAAAGTTGGCATGACGGTCGGTTGATGCCGTTGTTTGCGTTGCTCGTGTTGCATTCAAAAGATATACCACTCTCCAGGAAGTTGTATTCGCGCGCGCAACAGAAGTTTAAATTCATTAATCGCTTGGTAAAGCTGTTGACAGCGACAATATTTTCAAATTGATTGATATTGATAGTCGATCAGCTGGTAAGAATTCGATACACATGATTGGCGAGTGTTAGAAAAAAGAAAACAGACTCAACCTGAACCGGTTCAGATGTTTAAGTGCAGTCGGTCTCGGTTGCTTTGATCATTTACAGCGGCGCGCGTTAGTTTTGTGCTGCAATTGCTCAAACAGCTTTTCGCATCCGGTTTTTTTTTTCATCGAATTAGCAATAGCAACACAGTCGATCGAGTGAATGAATGAAATTCCAAAATTCCACGCCCCTAGATACACGATACACGCAACCAAAACAATAATCTGTTTACTCGGGCGAGATATTTATTTACAAACAAATGGATTTTTGAAGCTCTCGAGATCAATCGGTTGGAATCACGTCAAAGATCAAAAATATCCAGTTGTTGGTAAACATTCAAGAACTGGATGGAAAAATTCCCAAAAATCGGAGAACGCTTACGCATCGTGGAAAATATAAAAATAAACTCGTGTCGGTCGGACGGTCGGTCGGTTGTGGTTTCGTTGATCGCGACAACAATGTGATTTGTCGCTATTCCGTGTCGATCAGTTCGGATCTATTTTGGACCAGAGACACATTGTTTTCGAAATAGATTTCCAATTACGCGCCAACTCTCCAATCAGTGATCTCGCAGTGTTTCGGCAGTGACCTCTTTTTGTTTAGTGCGCTGGGTGCGAATTCGAAATTCCTTTCTCGATTTTGGGTTTCGGATTCATTCAATCATCGTGAAGGGACCGGTTTTTTGTCGTCCCAGAGTTAACAAGTTCATCTCTTAGCAACGCAGAGAGATCGGCCCAAAAACCACTCTCGTTGCGTGTGGTTGGTCCGTGCTCCGCAAAGTCATCGGAAAGATACAAATCGCTGCGAATATCTTCGATCGTTTTTGTGGCTTTTTTTTTGTTTATTTGGCCCCTCGTAAATGCACATTTTGATGTATCTTCTCTTCATCTGGTGGTCATGTATAATTAATGGAAAATTATTAAGCCAATGTCATCGGATCTTCGCTGAAGTGTAAAACAAAATATTTTCTGTGTTAAGCAAGTGCGTACTCACTGGTCGCGTCATCGGTTTTTGAGAAAATGTACAGTGACAGATGCATCTGCAAATATTCAAGGCGGTCGATCGGTTAAATTTGTTATTACAGATGCACCGAGTGTAAGATACACACTCGTACGTCGTGTTTTGTGCGCGTGAAAAAAAAAACACCAATCCCATTCGCAGATATAAATTTCCGAGTTTATATTACGTGGATAATAAAGCAGAGAATTTTATTAGATAAACACCTTGTCGAGTGTTGCTGGTAAATTATTATTATTTTGTACTCTTTTTGTTAAGCAACATGGGAAAACTCGATTAAGTTTCGCTTCGGTTTTGTTTTGGCCGTGTCCTCCACTTAATCAAACTCGCAACTTGATGGATTGCAATTTGCAAGTGTATTTTGGGTACTTAAATGATGAATAAACCTGCTGAGGGAAGGGCTGGCCAAATACCCATTAACGTTATGGATACCTAAGTTCACTGTCAATGGATGTCATCAATTTTCAGAGATTTTTTTGCTCGCTGATTGCCGACCCAATTATAAATCCATTCTTTGCTGCTTCGTTAGCGAGACAATGAAAATGGGAAAATTAGCCGATGGAAAATTGCGAGTCGTTAGGATTCATTAAAGAGTTTTTTGATCTTCCAACTGGTAGGGAGGGGGTCGATAGGGTCGATAGAGATGGCATCGCTAGACGAGATCAATTGAATTATTTATCTTCAAAGTGTGTCAACTTGCCGTCTCGTTTGTTGAAAATTTCTTAGTTTAATGGTCTAGACTGATAGGCACTTGAATACGTATACTGCTTGGCATGATGCTCGGTGAAACAAGGTCAATGAGAAGCGTGCATGAAATTCTTGTAATTAATTTCTTTGAAACAATGAAGCATCTCTGTCTTGTTCTCAGGCATGAGTGGGTAGGTACTTCCTCTGATTGAAGTGTTCGGCAACATGCAAATTATCTAACAATCGAGTACACTCTTGTTAGGCATTGGGATGATTTTGTTAAAGGATTGTTTAATGCAACATCTTTTATAATGACTTCAAAAATAAGCGGCATTTCCGACGAACCGACCACTTCTGATTAGTTTAGCTTGGAAATGTTTGCCTTAAAGTACAACCAACCCATGAATGTAAGGGTAGGTAAGTGGGAAAGAAAACCCAATAAAAGACCGACAACTTTGCTTTGACGCGGTCATCGTAGGTAACCTAATAGTGGATTCACCTGGCTCTCTTAAAATAGTCAGGTGAATCTAGTCCAAGAGTTAAACTCAAGTTACATCGTTGCGAATAAGAACCAGAGATATTTACTTTTCGCCACCTAGTAGGTATAAAAGGGCCGACTAAACATACCAAGTGGGTTGAACAAAGCATCTAAGATTTGCTTACATTGCTCCTGACTGCAGCTTCAAACGGTTTGAGTACGCGCTAAAACTAAGTCTTGGGAGACCCAAGGATGACCAAGTTATCAGTGAAGTGCCAAGAGCTTTCCCCTGGGTCTCGAAACTAAACATGATTTGCGTTATTAACGCCCCGCAACATAAAGGTATGTAAGTAAAGAAGACGAAATGCAAATTTGGAAAAGTCCAATGTCCACCGTAGAAGGTATTAATTTGATCGCGTTCATTTAAACTCAGCTTCTACATTTTGTTTTTTGTGTCTCGTTTAAGAATGGAGAAGTTGTAAATTATATAATCCTGCAGAAGATCTACTGTCTACTCAAACTCTCAAAAAGTTAGAAGACATGTTCGGCAATTGATACTCCCTTTCCAAGGCTTCTGAAAGTGAAAAGCAGACGAAAACCGCAGAGATCATTCCCTAAATCGGACTCCACCAGAGCTCTGCAACGCGATTTCAACAGATTTTTAAAGACATTATCTTAAAAAGGGACACAAAAGAGCCATTTCATTTTTATTCACACTATTGTCCAAATTTTTTAAGACATATTTTGGACTAAAAAAGTGTCAGTTCTGCCATTTGTGCCATGTAAATTTGCCTCTGATACCTACACAATTCAGCAAATTAAATTTATCAAATGTATTTGAAAATCAATCATATTACTTGAAACCTGTTTGAACAGGTATATAATAATTTGAACACAATTTGTCCATTTGATGAATTAATTATCAAGTCCGCGGATTAGGAGTTGGGTACATCAATCAAATTAAATTTAAATGTAAAATTAAATGTGTGCAGAATGTGTTACGCTTCCGTCAACGTCTTGTAATGCTAATTTGAAAAAATAAAACTTTAATGACACCCTCAGTAAATTGATTTATGATTTCGTCCCCCGAAGGAGGCCCATCGGCTACATGTTTGACATATTGAAACGGGTAGCTTATGATTCATTCAGGATTCTTGCAATCGTATTTTGATAATATTTCATTGTGTAGATATGTGGTCGCCATGGATTTAAATTGTTAAATATTTATTTTGCAATTTCTGTTCATATTTAGGTAAAATGAAACAATAAAAGAAGTTGAAATTCATTTTTCACGTATCTTTTCCATTGCATAAAAGATTTCTTATGAAAAGCCTGCGTATACTAAATAATTGAATATGGAACATAAGATGTCTAGACTGTCAGTTATATTTTACTGCAACAATAAAAGGGATAGCTTTACGCGGCTTTATGTTTTCAGAGTGCTAAATGTGTGAATACCTTTCTTCAAATAAAAGAAACAAGTGGTACCGAACTATTAAATATTCAAAGAATGTTATTGTAACGTTGGATACGTTTCCCAGCGAACAGGGATAACGATAGGACATATATTTGCTCAAGTGTGTTTTGCCTAATGAGTTTACATGCACTGCCACACTGAATCTGAATCTTGTTTTGTTTAAGAAACCTCCCTTTTGAATTTATACAAAAGTCAAACATTTCGAAAAATAATTCACGATATATGTCTTTGTATTAAGGCTTTTCTCTCACTTGGTGATTATTTTTTCACATACCAGGCTATGCTGAGTCTTGTCACTCTGCTGCACTCGTCAATCTTAAACCGTATTTGTGGTATATCGATGACTGTCCGACAACTGGTGCCTGAATTACCTAGGAAGGGTATTGACATTAAAGTCGAAATCAAGAATTTGCTTAACACACTGATAGCTTGGAAATTACCCCCTCGCCGCCCTTATTACAGCAGCGTTATATTTATTTTCGCAGTAGAGCTCAAATGAGCTTAAAAAAGTGACTTTTAGCATCCTGGCCAACCATAGTAATGCTCAATATAGGTAGATCAGGTTAGGGAAAATCACAGTCGGACATCATTCTACTGAAAACCTGCGATGATCTTTGACAGAAAACGGACCATGGTCTCTTTCGAACTTTGCAAAGGCTTCTAGCATGGCCATTCACATTTAAATTAAGAAAAATACTCTAGTACTACTAAATTTGTATTTTTTCAATTCATTCCTTGAGTACAAGCTTGCAAAATACTTCAAATAGTCAGTGAACGATTTTTTGCTTAGTCCTAAACGCTGCAAACGATGAACGAATCCGTCAAAGTTGGACCCTTTGAAAAAGCGTGTATAACACACACCGACAACACGAATGCAATCGATAACGTTAAAAGCATTTATCCCACTTTCGTGGTAAATGAAACACTTGACACTCAGTCAGTTGTTTAGTTCAAATATCCGACTTCAAGGAAATGAAATAATAGGTACGATAAATCTGTCAACATCAGATACGAAAATAAAAATAAAAATGCTTTAAGTTACATTAAATTAAATTTATTATGTAACCCACTTGCAATATATATTTTATTTCCCCATTTACAAAATGTAAACATCTAACTGACAGTTAAGTTCAACAAATACGCACAACAACGCTAAGAAAACATTAAGCACGACCATTCTTCTTTGCTCACCTTATTTACAGATGTTCCGCGTTCACGTTTTTAAATTTACAGCTATTATTACGTCTTACCGGCAATTTACAAACAATAATTAATTAATTTACTCGTGATATTTTCGAATTTTCTCCAGAAGTAAACTTTGCTGTAAACATACACATTTTCGAGAAAACAAAAATGCTTACATTAAATAATGTTCTTCGAATGTACATACATATTCATATTATACAGACATAAACACGATTTTGTTATGTGCGATTTTTTATTTGCGCATTTTATTACGATATGGAATTGTTATTCATTTATCGATTTAAATTCTTTGGAATTGTTGTTATAATTAAAGGCTTTTTGTTATTTCCGTTGTTCCCTTTCATTCATTTTAAACTGTGAAGTTATATTTGACAGCAACATTTGTATAGAGAATTGTTAACTTCTAGAATCCGAAGTCGAAATGTAAGGATATACTATGATTTCAAAGATTATTGACGGGAAGGTGCCCGGTTTAATCAGCTGACCAGATTTCTCCAGACAAACTGTCATGAAATAGTAATTTTTTACGATTTAATTTTAAAATTAACTAAAATATCTATCAATAAATACATATCTATTTTTGAAGTAAAAATATTGTGCCCTAATAAAACTAAAGTGAAAAATCAACTCGTAATAAGATTTGTCGGTTACTTTTACTTATCAATGGGAACATTCCGATTCCTATTTTACGAAAGCGATCTTTGTTGACAAATTTTCAGATCATTAACTCCACTAAGCACTCGTAGATAATTATTATAGTGTACCTACTTTGAAAAACACTTTTAACTAAACAAAATACACACTAAAATACAAGATACACATTTCTGTTTGATCAGTGGCGTCTGGGATGAATGGCGTAACTCTTAACTGTGCCATATTGTCACATCATGTGACAAGTATCGTCAAACAGGTGTCTTTTAAAGTGATTGATGATTTTATTTTTGTTTTCATTTGTCTAATATATCCGCTCTGTTAAAATGAGATAGTTCTAAAATAAAATAGCCAATTATATTATGTTATTGGTGGTTTCAACATGTTCAACATGACATCAATATTTTGAGGCAAACATTCACGTTAATTTTCCTCTCGTAGTATTTATGGGAAATTTATTGATTTCGGACGGAATTTCGAGCCCACTTTCTCGCAATTCTATTCAATTCACATATATTTACTTCTGCTTTTAAGAAGTAATTGGGTTCTGTAATAATTTTAATTTTAGAACAAACTCGTAGTGGTTCTTAAAATCGGTTAGTCGAGGTTTTGGACAATCTGTCTTAGTCTGTCTCAAAGTGTCTCAGTTCTTAGTTATTTCGCTGATGCACTTCTTACAATATTGGCTGAAGTTTCGAGTTATACTTAAGTGACAGGCAGGCAGCATTGCGTCTTAAAATCTCTGAATTTAACTACACTATTGCCAACACTATGACGATAAATAGCCTGGGTAAATCTTACCACTCCATATTCACAACAGAATAGGAAATAAGTCATCTTAACACTAGTGGACCATACTGACGTTCAATACATGACTCTTTAAAAGCATTTCCATGACTTTGGAAAAAGTGGAAGTCGTCAAAAATGTCAAATGTTAACATTTTAGCTGAATAATAACTTTTTTTGCATCAGCTATTGCAATACTTTCTACATTTGACTGATTGGCCTCTACAAATCTGTGACGGAGCCTTCCACTTGATCTGTGGATATATTTATGCTGAATTTTTAAAGTATCCACTTATGCCACTATACGAAGGCAAACATTTTGCGACCTTTATTCGTATGTTCGAGTGTTTTGAGGGCATTCAACTGGCTACAAAATACAAACGATTAGTCTAAAATAAACTGACGTCAAAGAGAAGACAAATGAATGACGTTGACTTGTTTTAAAAATTCCGCCAAATGTGTTTTGCATTTTCTCTGGCCGCATCCAGATGCGTCACAATATAAGAAAGAACTTCGTCATAATAAAAAATTCCATGAATTTTGTGTCGACAAGCTAAAAAGTCTTGCAACAAAAACAAGGAATCATGCAAATCGTATATGTTCCTGCGCTTCTTTCGTACATTTGTAGAGTACCTATTATCATACATTTTCCTTCGGCGGGATAATCCTTATTAAGTTAAAAATTACTGATTCGATACCTAAGGTAAGAATATGCCATATCGGACGGTGTCTATCCCTACTCGAGGAAACACAATCAGAAGTCTTAAAAATATTAGGAGAATGTTTTTATCTGCTCCAAAACTCACAATAGTTTATGATTGCAGTACAAAATAGAAGCTTATAGAAGTCTAAAGGCGATAGTAATAAACATGATTCATTGACCGACGACGATAGAATCACCTACAGATCGTTTTTCTGAGGTCAGTTCTTTTTTTCAAAAGTTTGACCTCCCATGTTCGTTTGTTACCTCAAACAATATTAAAAAACAATATTTAAATCGTGTTTAGCAAACCGCAGTATATTGTTGAACTTATTTTTTCAAAGGCATGTCTATTTTCTTAATGAATTTCATCCCACCTACGACTATCGACGCCCAATTTTATCCACGCAATTTAAAAATATATTTTGTTTACTTTGCCTTTTTTTTTTTTGCTTAACCAACAATAAGAATAGATACTAGATCATCTTATATCCACACGTCAACACCACATTTGAGGTGTATTTTATTTATTAATTTTTTGGACATCACGCTGTCTTTGATATAGGTAATTATAAATTCTTAATACGTTCTAACCATAAAACCTGATATTTAACATTTTTCCGCACAAATTCTACTAATAAATTATATACGGAAGAGCTATTGATATATGACAGCTCTTGTGATGGTAACAAATTTCAGTTGATTCGGAACAGTGCTTGGAAATGTTTCGCGGTCAGTGCTGGCTTTCTCACTTAATAAAATAACAACAGCTTCACAGAGGTACCTATTTATTTCCCTATTCACCTACAGAGGTAGGAGAATATTTATTTAATTTACACTAACGCAGACCAACAACTGTCTATTGTTAGCACTTTGCACGTTACTTGACCGATTAGTTATCGCTAATTTGAAGTCTTATGTTAATGTTTACCTATGTTGACAGTCTGGTGAATATCTAAGTGGCTTGCATTTATTTTTTAAATGAAGCTGCACAACAATAGAAGAATTCTCCTCAACTCTTTCCTTTAATTTGAAAAGCTCTTTATGTGATTTTATTTTGGCAGTTGTAAAATTGTAATAAAAATTGTAAATATTAAATAACACACTCACCTTCTTGTTGACCAGTTTCCGTAAACAATCACTCTAAGCCGACCTTCTCCTTCTCCTTCTCCAACCATTGTGTATCGATGCGTTTTAAATATCCCATTACCACATTCCATTCAATGCGATTGCGGCTTAAGATAAACGCCTTGTTTCATTAAAATTGTCGAGGATTTAAATACTTAAGTAGGCATTCGAGTAAATGTCAACATTAAAATCTCTCGCTTTATGCAATAAAATCACCCTCACTTTTGGAAAAGGTTATTCCGCTAATGGCTGTCAGCGTTTCTCTCTTATTGGGCAATATCTTTCACAAAAAATATTTCCAAATCGCTGATTTACGTTTGGTCGGCCTTTCAAAATTGCCATCGAGTACCTTCACTTGAACCATTAACTCCCCCAAATAAGGAGAGCAACGCCATAAAAACTCCATTAGTGACCAAAACTCTGGACCGTAGTGATTCCATTTTGTGCATTTAAATACAAAATTTATGTAACTCATGCATGACGTGTGTACAATGTTACTAAATACTGACAACTCGTGTCAGATTATTACTTATGAGAGAGTCGCCAGTCTCGTGTTCGGATTAAGTTGTAATTGTACTAGGGAAAGTGAAATGCTGCATATGAATCAGTTAAATGTTCAGTATGAATGTAGGTATTGTGTGTGCTTTGCTTATGCTTTCGGTAGAGTATAGGTGATAATGACAACATTTCTGTTAATTTGAAGGCGCACGATCAGTTGACAGTTTGCATTATTGTCGACAACCGGACTTGGGGGGAGATGCCACTTATCGTGAAATATTGGCATCGACGATAGTATATTTTAATTGCTGTTGCATAATATTTTTTATTTTACAATGACGATGCAGTAAATTGATGAAGTTTTGTAATCAACGATGTCTAGTTTTATGAACAGAATTTCACGATTTTAAGAATTGAGGGTGATAAAAATTATGTTGCATTATTTTTTAAAGTCCCGATGCACTTTTCATATTTAATATTCTGATAAGTGTCTCCACTCTTTTGTGCCTCTTTTAAAAAGTGGAAGCCAAGACAGTCAAGGAAAAAGGATCTGGCAAAATATTTACAGAGATAGTAGGTCTGAAGTCCAATCCTCCCTTCATTTAAATATCTTATGCAGAAGCCTTTGTACGAATGGTTAAACTGCCTTTTTTTTTTGGTTGCGTCCAAAGGATGTGTAATCTTCGAAAGATACTTGTTGCCCATGCTACTATGCACGATTCGCGGGATATGTTTCTCCAGTGCCTCGCGCCTTACGTACTAAACCACACCAAAGTCCTCTTCTACCACTCTCCCCGTGGGACTGCCGTTAGGTCTACTTCGCGGGCCTGGTTAGCAATTCATGCTTAAACATCTACGTCTGCCACTTCGGCCCTTCTTAGTCTTTCGGCTCTTGTTAGCTCGTTTTGCACGCTCATTATGTATAAACATATTTCCAACCAGTCGTCTTATGAGCTCAGCATACGCTCTATGAGAAGCTGTGGAATGGGTAAGTTCACTCTTCCTCCTGTAAATCGTCTGCAGTGGAGCATTACGTGCTCCGTATTTTCTTCTCAATCTGGGCATTTGGGACATAGAGGCGAGCTATCGTGGCCGAATCTCTGAAGATAACTTCGATAGACACCGTGCCCGGACAGGAACTGCGTCTAGACCTCGATGTTTGGGATCAGTTTGTGCGTCCATCTGCCTTTTGCCGTGTTATGCCACCGGACTTGCTACAGTGCTATAAATGTTGCCCTTTCTTCTTCTTTTATCCTTCTCCTTATGATGTCCTCTTGCCTGTTGACTGATAGCCTAAGGTAGATCCTTTGCATTTCGCTGGCGAGAATGTCAATGGGAATCATTCCCGCAATAACGCAGGCTGCTTCGTCCGAAATTGTTCGGAATCCGCTTTTTGTTCTTATTGCGCATAGCCCGTATGCTGACGACTATTCCTTCTTGTTTCCTTCGTTTGAAGAGCCCCTGCCCAGACCGGTGCAGCGTATATCAGTATTGAGCTGACCACTCTGCTACTATATTCAGCAGGTAGTACGGCGTTTCCATTCTGGCCAAGGATCTCTTAATGCATGACCAGCTTGCCGAATTGAAGTCATTTTTAACATCAAGATTCACAACCGCGCAGTATTTCTTCGTCCCCCCTCTCCATCTTTTTCCCCGTATTGCTTTGCATGTTGGCATATCAGGCGATCTTTTGAGCAGAGCCTTAGATCTTCTTGGGTTCAAATTTGGCCTGACTTAGATATTTGGAAATTCAACATGTAATGCGGTAGTCGGATCTATAATTTGTTTTGCTGATCGCATTAAGCATTCATTTTAATTTTTAGGCGGCTAATACCATATGAGTGACCTCATCTTTAACGAACTTGTAAGAATAAAAGCTAGTCTGGGCGGCCCGTCGATTATATTGCCTGATGATTGCATTTGTTGGTGGGAATGCATCCATCTTCAACTCGCAGTCGTTCTTAGCATTTCAGCAAGCGATCTTCATTGAATCGATCACCTCTATCATGCTATTTGGTTTAGTGAAGTCTTCTGCCCTTGCTTACAAACCCTTCATTCACAATATCTCCTGTCCTGAGCTAAGGGCGAAAACGTGACGAAAATGGCACATATGAGAAAATGGAGCTGCCGCCTTTCGAACTAAGCAGATAAAATTTCAATTCAAGGTTTTCAAATCGTGTTAGTCAATTTTATTCACCAGAAGTCCAGGTCCAATCCATGATTCATGTCGCTATCGTTTACAATGGAACTAAAGTATTTTAGTGGGTACTTGGCTTATCTGTCTTTAAATGGTTTACTCTGACGCTTCTTTTGTAGGTCATTTGTAGATCGGCTACTTCTCGAATTGTGGCAATTGGCCTATCTGACAGAAAAAATTGCGGTTAGTTAAATTTTCAACTGCCAAATTGAAGAGACATCAGTTTAGTATTTTTACGAAAACTTAGCCTTCCAATAAAGTTCCCCCAATTTCCATTTAATTTTTGGCTAAACAAGCAAGTCCTTTGTTAAAACTCTTCTTAGTTTTTGCAGTAGGGTAAAATACAATCTGCACACAGGTTGTCGCAATTCGAATATCCATGATGCAGACAGCACATAAACCCACCCGCACTTGTTGCCTCCCTTTCATAGTCAAACCCAACTTTCAGCCAAGTTTTGAACCAAAAATAAACACCAAAAACGATGAAGCATGAATGAAACAATTTCCCATCGCTCTTTTTCATAAAAACCGATTGCCTTGCAAAAATTTATTCATACTTTCCGCCGCTTAAAAAGTTACATCGTCATTTTAAAAGTTCAAATTCGGTTAGACTTCCATTACTTTCTGACAAAATGTATTCGCAAAATAATCCCTGATAAGGAAAATAACAAAATCTCCATTTTGTTTATTTATTTTCCTCTTGGCTTATTTATTGTCTTATGTTTTGCCTTTATTTTCCATTTTTAAACCAAAGGACACATGTGGAAACAAATAGCGCCAACTCAGGATTGATTCATGCGTTAGATTGAATGCCACTCGAAGACGTATAGGCGCGACGGCACAGCCCCCACCTTACCTATTGATTATATTGGTTTTTCAATGCAAAAGTTTGCCTGTTGTTTCCCCCAATTTAAGCTCCATCAATATGACTCTGCCAAAATGAGTCTGGCAAATAAGATTCAATTTGTCCCGAAGAGAAGGTGAACAAATCGCTGCGTCTACACACGCCCAAGTATATGGGCTCGTATTGTGCGTAAAAGTTACAAAGTGGCTTGTGTTTTGTTTCATTAAGAGATTGTGTGTCAAGTTTGTTTTCGGTTTTGCTTCTCCTTTCAGATGTGCGCGATAAAACAAAAGTTACTCAATTCAGAGACTCAGATTGGGAATAAGTAATCAGGTTGAAAATTAATAAATAATGATTCCCCATGGAGGAACGCGCAACTTTTCAATCAACCGTTTCGTCCTTAAACAGGAAGAGGAATTCATTTTCATTATGAATAATTCAATTCACCGGATAAATAATGGCAAATGAAATGGTTTTCTGATTTTCAAGGTTGGTTTGGGGGTTGGGCGATGAAAATGGGCACTTAAATTTGGGCATTAGTAATCGCAGTCGGTTTGGAAATTGAAACTAATGGCCCAGCGAAGACTGAGACAAACGACTGTGATGTGTAGTTTGTCGGTCGGTGTTCAAAGTCTAGGGGTAGTAATTTATCTCGGCTGGTGGTTAACCTCAGTTACAGTTTGGGGTTAGTGAAATGCGTTTAAGAGGAGAAAAAAAGGAACTCCCAGACGTTTACACTTCTAAAGTCCAATTTTGGGGAGGATGTCTACTTTAAGGGATTTTTTTGTTTGTTCTTCATGGAATGCTAGGGTCGTCTATAAATCTTTTGGGTCAACTGCTTATTTTATACGCCTCACAGACTTGTATTCTTGCCACTAGAAAGTCTGCAGGTGTATTTGAACTCGTCAAATGCCAGTGACGTCCTAGTTTTGTGTGTTGTTTGTAACACTGCCTTGGAGTGTAATAGAAAATTGAAGGCGTACGGTGTCTAGGTCCAAGTTTTGTGTCATGATACTTACAGCCCATCATATGTCCTTAAAAAGCAAGGCAGGTGCAGTGCCTAACCCACTTTTCAGCGCACAGACGCATGAAACGGATACTTCTATAAACTCATGATGGATGCAACATGCAAAGAAGACTTATACGACCAGTCAAGTTGGCAGTGCTTAGGTGGACCCAGTAAACCGAACCATGAACTTCCCACGATTTAAGGCAACGCAACTGTTGCCAAATTACCAAGGATCTCCTAGCTCAACACATAACACCTTCGTGTTACACCTTAAGCAGTTTTCCTTCCTTTAAAAAAAATAAGATTCAGACCCTCAAACGTTTGTCTAGGCCTAGATTCCCATATAGACCTGTTGCGTGGACAAACTTTTTGTTCACTACTGCCATTGTTCCAGGTTAGTTGCTTTGATGTATTTGATTGTCTTTTATCTAATTATCAGACACGCAACAAAAATATCTAAACATCCAACAATCTCCCGACTAATAGCACAGCATAAACAATTACGTGCATGTCCTTATCCGCACATATTTATTTTTATTCACCACATCCACAGCCGACCATAACCAATAGAATATTCACATTAACTACAGCGCCCACATGAGGTCCGATTTTCCTTTGCCGTCACAGTAACAGTACAGTACAGTACAATGCCAAATGTGAAAGTAACCACGACATGTTGTCTAAAAATAAAAATCCATTAGTACAGTATCAATTAGTGTGTACAGACACTACGAAGATAATTGTAACAAATCGAAAGGGAACTGCATGTTCGTCCTGGATAATGTTGTGACAAACATTTTTTTAGGTATTTTTATTCCAAGGAGGGTATGAAAATAGACTTATCCATCAGCATTAATAAAGCGACGTAAACGTTTGCACGAATTATGCGCCTCCTAACGTATACGTTGTGCGTGAGACACATATTTGCCTTTCTGTGGCCATAAGTTAAACAAGTTAATTAATCCGCAGCACAATACACAATAAACACTACAGCACACAGAATAAATTGTTCATTAACTTGTTGCTGTTGCGGGTGTGATGGGCGCGCTGTTGCTATGATAATTGTTATTTATTTATTTATTTATTTTCTGTGGGCTTATAGAGAGTGGGGGGATGTATTTAGTTCGGGATTTCTATTATGAGTATATTTATTTGGGTCTTATTAGGATCATCGCTTACGTTCTGGAATATTTTTACTTTAGTTTTATTTGGGTTTGCAAAAATAAATCATTAAATACGTAAACATCAAAAGTTTCCGTACACTTTTTAAGTATTTATCATGAAATGAGGAGAATGAAACTTATATCATTCGAAAGGTACTGTGCCATAGATGTGCACAAACAAAAAATTGTTGGTATATGTCGCCATTAAGACTGGTAAAATGAAGTTAAGAATTTCCCATAAAAAATGCTTAGCAGTTAATCGAAAGCATTTTGTTGCCATTCAATTTGTCGCCGTCATGTTTCCACATTACCTAATTTAATCATCTTAGATTAGAACCTGTTGGAGAGTCTCATTAACCCATAAAGGTATGCAATTTAATTACCCCTAAAAATAAGCAATCATAAAATCTTATTTCAGGGGCATTGCAGAGTTATCTGCGAGGTGTTACTATGGAAACGAACATTCATGTTTTGCCCTTTTATATTATTTGTTTATAGCGGAAAGGTATATGAATTAAGATTAAGCAAATAAATAAATTAAAATAAATAATTATGTAAAAAACAAGTTGGCATTCGTTACTTTATCTACAGACGAAATTGGTCGGATTTCGATAACGGGCGGTTCTAGTTTAAATAAATAGTGCAAGGGCGCAAGTTCAGTGCTCAAGTGCTGAGAAAAACTGAGAAGTCCGGGAAGTAATTTAATTGTTTTTATGTGTAAATATTTTTGTTCTTTATATATTTATTTGTACTCGTTATTTGTGGACGTACCGAAAATTTAATTTATAAAGAAAATGGAAGAAGCCTTTAATCATTGTCCACTATAACTTTGTTAAGTAATCCATACATTTTTTTTTTGTCGCATTTTAGCGTCAATTGTATGAAAGGGTTTGGGGTTTCATAATTTTTATGTTGAAGCTGGACGGCTAAGCGCAAAAATGGATCTTTTGACCAACATATTCACTTTGCAAAAACTGTCTAATTCGATTTAATTGAGATGAGCAAAAGAAGTAGAATGTAATGCTGAATTTGCTAATGAAAGCATCTATCGCCCAATTTCCACTGCTTTCAAATGAGACTAAAAAGTTAAAATTTCAAAAAATGGGCGCCAATAAAATGACATCTCGGAAACCCGATTACCGCGCTTTTTCAAAACCGCTTTGACTCTGCAAGATACCCAAACTATTGAACGCACTTCAACTTACAACTTACAAGTGCAAAACTGTCACCTAACTGCAACTGCTCACAACGCTTTTTACCGCCCGAATCTCCCCGCCAGAATGAAATTTGAAAAAAAACCGTACTCATCTCATTAAAATGCTCCACCACTTTATGACTAACGCTGGTGTCCCTATTTAAACCATCACCAGACTGACGGCGACATAATGGCACTTTAAAATATAAATCTGACCACCAGCGGTTTCTAATTTTAATCAGCAAACAAACAACCCTCTCCATCTCCACCATGGAGAAGGGCTTTTTAATTATGAATTTTTAAGGACCATTTCGTATCCTTTCGTTTAAGTGCTGATATTCTGTAGCTACTCTCATTTCTCTTTTTTTATATATTTTTTTTTCTGTGCTTTCACCATTATCTGATAGGGAGATTTTTGATTTCGACCGCAATTTGTATGTTTTACTTTCCATTCGGCTTAATGTGATCGTATTTTAGTTGCCCTTGGGTATTCCACAATCAAAGGGATCCCGTTCGTGGAAAGGTTAAAAGGGATAACAACGCAATGAATAAAAAATTAATAAAAGTCTCGATGGTAAATTACCCATCTTCAGTTTATTAGTTATTTACCTACTCATTAATTGTTTAATAAACAATGTACAGTGTGGTTACAAATTTACCTCTCGGTTGATTTTGTGTGCGCGGCAAACAAGTTGAGAGGTACTCGAAAGCTTAATTGAATTCCCCAGGCGCTTGTCATTAACACAGTCACAGCAATGAAGCAAATAGAGGCTCTGTGGTGAGGCGAATGCAAAGAGAGGTGAATGCTTATTTATCCTGGGGAAAGGTTCCACAAAATGAGTTAAGTAAGAGATTGCTCAAATATTTGTTCTTTAGCCTAATTAATCCCAAGATAAACTTTTTCTGACTGTGGGTGGACAGGAGTTGGCCTTGGTACATTTTTGGTAGAAGAAATTGACAACAATTATCCAATCGGGGTGGTGATGTGGTAATGGGGTTTTGGGTTTCGCTTTTTCAATTTTAATTAAGACCGGCTTTGAGTTTTTATTATGTAGGATAAGCCGTGTGACGGGAGGGTTGGTAGGGTATTAGACATTGTTGGTTTTATGGCAAATTGAATAAGTCGAGTATTTTTAGTTGATGAGTATTAGCTCGTCTGTGGTGTATGAAGAGTTCGAACAATTTGGGAAAAAATGAGGTATTAATCAGTAAGAGATGTAGGGTTTATTAACAGCTAAACTTTTAAGACAGTATCATTCGATAAAGAAGAATTTTAGAATTCTCATCTCCTATTTATATAAAAAAATACAATTCTCATTCAAAATCAAACGAGGAAGTCTTGCCAATCGATATTTGTTTGTACTAAGGACTCAACTTTTTAGAAAGCACTCTCTTGCAGACAAATAGGGACATAAATAGGCACACTCATGGTCTATGAAACTGAATCCCGAACTCTTTGACAAGAAACGTTTGGCGCTTTTAAAAAAAACTTCCTAAGACACTCGCTCTTTTTGAATTGACGAGTTTGAGAGGAGATGACTTACAAGGATTCAAGGTGAAGCCAAAATAAACTGCGCATTGGTGGTTTGCAGTAACTGGTACATCTAGAGCGATTGATCTTTGAGTCTTTGATTCATATCGAAACAGAAAATGTTCTCAATTGATGTGGAGTGTGAAACTGAAAGTAGTTTCCATTGATTCTACTAATTGAATGGCCTGGAAATATGACTACCTGGCTTCCCACGAATTGTAGCGCCATTTATGTAAGAAAATAAGTAAAACCCGAAAGTATTTAAAGTCACAGTAGCGACAAGTCAGTTCTTCTACAAATTAAATATTTTAGAGGTGTTTGTGCTCAAATTTTGACTGGAACGATAGTTGTAGACACTTTCTTCGTACGCCAAACTTAAGGCCATCTTTTGGTTAAGTACACCGAGAGAAAAATAAAGTAATAGTCAGCAAAAACACGTTTAAATTAATCAATTTTCAACTCATATTCATCGCTATCCGATCTGTGCTTAAATCAAGCACGTCGGTCTGAAACTGGTAATATGTCATTCTTTCTTTTAGAATTCGCATGATTAATTTAAGAACTTTTGTAGTAATTACGCGTCCTTAAATTTATAGCGAATTTTCTTGTTCCTTAATCGCAATATTATTGAATTAAGAACGTTGGGTGCTTAATTTAAGTTTTATCATTTGACTAGGCATTCTTAATTTGAAATTGATTTTGATTATTACTATCACCGTGTGCTATTGAATCCAGAACGCTTTTTCTTAGTTTAAGTAAATATTAATCGAAGTTTTGATTGACCTGACGTTCTCAATTTGGTAACTATATTTCTTGTGACGAATACGAAGCATTATTGATTAATACTGACCTTTCATAAATGGACCTGCTACGTGAATTAAAAAAAATACGACATTCGTTGTAGAAACAATTTTATTGTTTTAAAAACCAATTTTTTTTAATAAACAATGTTTTTTAACATAAAAATTAATACGTATTCACAGAAAAAATAATAATTTTGAGTGTGGATACCTACATAAAACATATTTCTTAAAACATTTTTATACACAGTATATAAAAGCCCGTTGTTAATCAGATATAAACGCAGGGGAATTCTGAAAAAAAAAAACAAAAAAAGGAAATTCATTAAGTGAACTGCAAATACCGAGGTTTGCAAAAACTGAGAGTAGGTACACTGTATGTGTATGTATAATATATAAAAAAGAAAAAAATGTACTTACCCAGCAAATACTTATAGATATCTAAAATATCTAGCTCTTTCACAAAATTTAAAATCTCCTCATTGTTTTCTTCGTTATTTTTATCACTGTTTGAATAAATACCTTACATACACAAAATCACCAGCCTCACAAAATTTATTATTATTTTCCATTGCCTTGGGAAGAAACCGAAGCGACACGAACACTTTACTTAACAAAGACAAAAATGTATTTCTTATATTAAATCTTAATTATATTCTTAATGCGACTAGGTACGTACTTTAGAGTACTTATTTTACTCTGCACATTCTAAGATTGAGAATGTACGAACTGTAATAGCTTACAAAACCAAGAAAACATCAAAAAGAATAAGATTTATATTAACTCTAAAAACCTTAAATCAAGTATGCAATATATGGCGAAAAGTTGATCTGCTTGTAACACTTTATTTCTTACTTTGAACCTATATGTTGTTAGATTTAGAATCACTGCTTTAATTTAACTTCGCACGTTTTTACATTAAAATTTTTTTTATTGAAGTAAGAAAAATCAATTTTAATGTAAAAATTTTGATTAATAATGTTGTGTGTTTTCTAAAGTTAATCTTAAAAGTACTTAAATTCGGGTCGTGGATTTTCCCTCAGTGTATATTAGATGTTGAATTCGACAATTTGCGCGAAAGTCAGAAATTCTCTAGAAATAAATAAAGATCATTCAACTATAATAACTGTCGTTTGCCTTCAGTTTTAACGGAAGTTAAATTTTACAATCGTTTTGCCAAAATCTTCATAGTTGACGAAAAGTGTCGAATTTTCTACGTTTTAATTTGTGTGATTACCATCCTTCGGTTAAATGATAATGAACCAATTGCAAGACTTATCAATAACATGCAACGTGCCAAAAAAAAAACCGACGAAGATCTATGTAATGCTGTCGAATGTGGAAATTAATATACTGTCTGTCAATTTTCCAGAGTTTTCTAAACACCAATGCCACACTAAGTCCGTACTAATGCTCCCATTTGACAGTTTGTCTCTGCTTGTCCTTGCGAAAGCGTAGGACAACCAATACTCTTTGCAATGCCAGCTGCAATGATCTTATCCCATAAAGTGTAATATTCTACCATACATTTGCGTAAAAAAATGTTTGACAGAAATTGATTCTGTCGTAAAAATGGCAAGTAAAATTCATTTCCAACTGCCAGCAGATAGCTGGCCCTCGTCTACTTCAAGGATAATCCAACCATGTGTCGGTCGAACGACAAAATCCGAAAACGTGACACATTCGCATGATAGGGTGACTTGAAGCGCAAATCTCATTACATTCTCAGTCAAAATATGTGTACTTGATGTGCAAAAGACCACCACACACTGGCAGGACTACATTTTATCCCGCACCCAAACTTTTCGATTGGGAAAAGGTGCTTCCATCAATTACCTTAAAATATCTCAAAAACGGATAAAAGCTTTTAGTCGAATAATAACCAAACCCATTCAACTAACAATTCGCCAGACGTCCTTGGTAATTCAAAGTCTCTTTATCGCTACATCAGAATTATAATTCCTCCGCAAATCACCGCCATCACCGCCAAATGAACCGACCAACTTCCGTTCAGTTGCCTACCCCCCATCCCTTAGTGAGTAAATTGCAATTAGTGTCCCAATGGAGTCGGCCAACTCTTACAAAAGTTAATTAAAAACCGAAAGAATTTTCACAAACTTCCACGTCCATCTGGATCAAACGGGAAATAGGTGGGGAATTAATTCCGTCAGTGGTATATATCCAAGGGAGGGTTTTCGCAAAAATTCGCCAGTCGTTAATAAATAAAATATGTCTAAAAGTTACAATTTTCCATTACCCCACGTATGACCAATAAAGTTGTTGGCCCATAAAAGTCGATTGCATACTCCATCCCGATTGAAACATAAAGTACACATCCCTTGTTGAACCCTTGCCACACAAAGTCAAAAGTGGGTGACACTGTGCGCACACACATTTTGGTCTACAGCAGACCCAAGGCGACCTTCTTAAATGCTCTTTGCAATATTAGAACCTATTGCGGGTCCTTGAACAGGAGTGAACTGCAAAAATGAATATTAGTCATGATGAAGGAAAAATTCATGTCCTGAGCGCAATGCATTAATGGACGACGACCATTGGAATGTGATATCCGTTTTGTAATGGTTCAAGGACATCCCAATAGTGAATAGAGAAACATATCTGCTTCTGTCCTTCCCTCAAAAGAGTAAGACAATATCGAACGAAATAGGATATTAGACTATTTCTCGATGTCACATTCGCATAACATCGAAAACGAAGCGAATTGACAAATCTAAGACAGAGGACGTATCGTTTCCTGTATAGGGAAAAACAAAAACCCAACACAACGATGTCGTAGCAGTTTGATTTTGTATTTATTTCCCGTCTGTTTGTCCCCTAATGGCGGTGGATAGATACACATTTTGCTGTATCCGCTCTGCGTGTATATGAAGGGATTCCAAGGAACCCATTAGAATGAATAGATTTCGATCGAAGTGAATTGACCGGAGGGAATCGATAAATACACTGAACAACAATGGATTTGTTAGCTTTGGTTTTTGTATTTTCTGTACGCAATCATAATTCCTTGGGGATGATTATATGCTCACCTGGGCTATGAACAACAAGCAAGTATCTTTTGGCAAACAAATCGCTTTAAGCTTGAAGTGTGGGTATCCTTATCAAATTTTTATCCCTCGTCGCTCTTAAGTTGGAGCGAATTTTAGTACCGACCATTAGATAGATACCCGCAATACCAGTCGAATCGATTTCGATGTTTTCAAGTGATTTATCTATTTATGGGGACAAACTGCAACTGCCATCAATCGAAGTCAATTTTTGGCGATGTAATGCGACGTTGCTTGCGTCAGGGACAGGGTAATCAAAAGTTTTCGTTGTGTGGGGTGGATCTCGGTGGTTATTGGTGGGAGGAGGTTTTTACGGCGAGCAAGATTAATTGAATAATAAGCTGTCAATTAAAATTGCATCTATCTTTGTATGGTTGGCTTCTGGGGTAGTCTCCTGTGCAAATGAAGTCTTCTTCTCTCTCTATTGGGGATTTATTCAATTCTTAAAGGACTTTGGCTAACGAGGGAATATGGACTATATGATTGCGGAGCGTTTTGATGTTCAGGAGAAGTCATGTCCAGAACAGACTAATTGATTGACTGACTTCGGAAGAGGATAGCATCAACGACAATACACTATAACACATATCGCTCCATCACCAGCTGATGGGCGCTCGTTTCTTACATCGATTTATAAATGCGCAGTAATTTGTTAGCCTCGTCATGCCACTGATGGATGAACATATCCGTTTGCTGGTGGCAGTTACACAATTGCCATGATATCATACAATGATTCAGAGTCTACCCTAACTAACTGAGTATTTTAAAGGCTTAGGCGGTCGCAAGCTGCCAAATCAGACCAATCGAGGTATTGCAAGGAATTTTGTTGTTGTCACCTTAAACTGAGCAAGATCAGAGTCCTAAAAGACCAGATTGTTGAGTAGTTAACCCTGGTCTCTCGTGACGACCTTCGATCAACCTTCGTAACCTAATCCTGAACAGAACCACCAAAACAAGTGGTTTTGACCTTAAAAAATAAAACCGAATATACAGATGCCTATAGCTAGGCTGACCAGACGTCCTCTTTTTG
This sequence comes from Cheilosia pagana, assembly GCA_936431705.1. Classification (NCBI taxonomy): domain Eukaryota; kingdom Metazoa; phylum Arthropoda; class Insecta; order Diptera; family Syrphidae; genus Cheilosia; species Cheilosia pagana. Next base: position 48,091,027 of record OW386170.1, on the reverse strand, counting down.
TCTAAACGAAAAATGTCCAGTATCTTTTTAAAAAAACATACAATTTGTACTCTTTTTTGGATTTTTTAGTTTACGGAATTTTTCGACACCACAAACCTATAACAAAACTTTTTTTCAACACTAATTCAGAAATGTTTATTCGAACTCATTCATTTCTGAACACAACACAAAAAGACCGGAAAAGACTTGAAGTCAAAATTGTAAAAGCAATTATTTTTTGTAAATATAATTTAAGAAACATGTCCTGCTCAGAATTTTACGACTACATATATTTAAAAAAAATTCTATATATTAAAAAACATACGGTCAAACAACAGATATAATCAAAGCCAATAATTTAATCAGTGCCATTATTTTATTTTTATTTTAAATTTAAAGTTAGAATTGACTTGATTTATTTTTATTTATTTTATTGAATTTGTTAACATTGATATTTTTGTTTGTTTTAATTAATTAAACAAAATATACGTATATTTTGTTATTTTAGTTGTTCTTTTGTTTTTCATTTGAGATTTTTGAATGTGTCCTATAACTCACCTTGGGGATATGAGAAAGTTAATCTTCTGAGGGATCATATTCGATCTTAAAGACTTATTTCAACAGTCGTTTCTGACAGGAAAACAAGGTGTCACTACTTTCTGCGGCTTACAAGCTTGAAAAGTCAAGTCCGAATGGTCCAGAAGGTGGCCTGTCAAAGAGTTGTCAGCTTGTTATTCCAAACATATAAAATTTAAAGAATGGCACGCCTAGAAAGCTGTAAATTAAAAAAAATTAAAATAAAACTTGGTAAAGCTCGATCAAATAGTTAAAATGAGGAATGCGACCCTACTCCGAGCCTATGGTCTTTTCGTTCCTATATGTGTTATCCTGCCTGAGTTGCCTCTTCAAGTGCGTTTTTCCTTTTCATAGGAATTCGGTTCATTTTAGGTCGGCCCAACAATCTGTCTCTTTTTCGTTTCATCGTAGAATCATCGTAGTGCCGCTTGACTTTAAAAGAAAACACGCAATTTTATCGACATGTGGTCGGAAATTATACAAGTAATACAAGAAGGCAAGCAAAACATATCAGACTTACGAAGTGCGAAAACCTTGAGTTGCTCCGTCATCAAAATTTATGTAAAGAGATTATTTTATAAGCTTGTCATGTTTATAAGTTAAAACATATACAAACGATTGTGTCATTGATTGAGTATTGTTTCCACCCGCGGTGGACGGAGTAAAATATCAAAGGTCTTCTAAAAATTACAAATGCTACCTATAGGCCTACCGACAGTTTTATCCTTATGACAGCACTTAAAACTTTTTGACTGCCAATGTTCCCTACACTATGACGCAGAGCTGATTTAAAATGGACGAACCCATAAGTCGTCAAAAACTCAACCCTCACTCGTACCAGCAGCTTGTTCTATACTTCCTCCCAGTACATTTCCAAGCGAGTTTGCTTGGACAAAACTTTCCCCCTCGACGGTCATGCCAAATACGACAGAAAACAGCATTTTTAATTATACACAATCATTTGTTGAATTTTTTTTTTGCAAATCTATCCCCAGTCTCGACCGCATCGTTATGAGAATTTCATGACAAAACCGGGCCACCGCTTTACAACCATATACCGTCAACATCAGCAGGGATATGAAGGTACCCACTTTTGAATTATATTTCCTTGCACTGGGAATAGGTACACCCTGTTTATATGGGGGTAAATAATAATTACACACAGCAGCACTCTTGCTTTGCAATTCAAATTTTCCTGAAAATGAAAATTAATAATACAACGTGTGTCAACCGACAAGCCAAAAACAATCAACAAAAGGGCGAGGGTATTTGAAAACGATTTCCGGCATAATATTTCCGTTTCCACAGCAATACCACCACCACCATTGGTTTTGTTGTGCAATGCAATTCTCAATTCATTTACTTGTCCATGGAATATCATTTGCAATACAACAAACAAAGGCATTTGCAGAATTTACCTCCGACTCTGACTCTGACTCGTACGTTGGGGATGGATGTTCGAAATGTTACGTACAGCGGATGATATTCCGGTTCACCTTATCCTCGGGGGAGGCTTGTTCCTTGGTGTTGTCATTTCCATTGGAGAATGGAATTCATTTCAAACAACCATTGTTGAGAGAGAAATTAATTATGAACGGGCCAAAGCTGGCAGTACTTTGAAATAAACCGAAAATATGAAGAATTGCAAAGTGTTAAATCCTTTTATGCGGCCATTTGCAGGAAGGGTGTGCGGATTGTCGCGGTTGAGTTAATAATCCATTGCGACCACGATGGCAGCGAATAAAAACGCCACAATGGCGAAGAGCCAGGCAGGCATCCATTTGAACGAACATAGACTTTGCATTTGGCTGTAAGAGTGTGAGATATGGCGATTGTGTTACGGCACCAGAGGATAATTGAAAAGGATAATACGTGCTGGATTGTTGTCTGTGCGTGCGTGTGTTTTTCTGTGGCTGCAAGAAGTTGATTAAGGAATAATCTGAGGCGTTTGGCGTCAGGATGGTTGACGGCGGCGGCACGGCGCGCACAAAACACAAATGTAATTGCGACTGTAGAATTAAAATGGAAGAGTCTTCGCCCCGGGGGGATGGGGTTTAAAATGCCAAGGTCAGTCATGGGAGATGTGTGTGTAAAGCAGGAGCGTAGTTTCAATGTGTTTTTTGACGTAGGAGTTGAATTGAACTTATGGCAGGATTCCATGGTGTTTGATTACGTTGTTGGATGGAAGGGGCACTTAGTTTTTGCAGCATATGTTGTCGTTTAAGTGAACTTGGAAGTTAGTTACTGGTGGAAAATTTGAGATTGTGCTTTTGAGATTGTACTTTTAGTTTAAACTTGTATACCAAGAAAGATTCAGTGTTCTGAATGATTAGCATAAAGGAAATTGCTTTTGATTGCAGACTTTTAAAGGTTGATATAATTAAAATGAATCATGATCTGGGTACGGTTGGATGACAGAATTGCAATTTCTGATTTTAACAGCTCTTTGTTTCCATTGAAGTAGGTATTTGTGTTGTTTATTCAATAACCGACTGCTTCAGGATTGAGACTTGCAATCTTATAAGTTTTTTGGAATTAGTTTCGATTCGTTTGGTTAAATAAATGAAGTTGACGACTGGGTCACCCGAAACTTCTTTGTACACTGAGGCGAAGTGCGGTATAATACGTTGTAGCTATATCTTATACCTAGTAGCTTTTTTGCAGACTAGACATAAGATGTTTGTCCGGAATAGATTTAAAAACTACAGATGCTTCAAAAATGTGTCCATTTAAAATTACAAGAACAAGTTCGGTAATCTATTGGAGAGGAATCGAATAATACTTTCATTTTATAAGTTTTTGTCCTTCAAATAGGCACTTTTCATTAAATCACTGATAGTTTCTCGCTGTAATACTCGGAACTCAATTCAGATATTTAACTGGAACTACTGGTACTGATCAGGGCTGTCGTTGGAAGACAAAAAGCAGCAGTACTACCAGTCGATAAAAAGCAGTACAAAGCAGCACCTCACTACACATAAATAGATATAACACACAATTTAAGTCAGTTTAAGTTTTCGACTTTAGATTTTTATTTCGCGCGTCATTTGTATGCTTGGTCTACGATTTTCATTCTATGGAGTACATATCCATATAGAAATTAAAGTCGATTTGAAATTTATATTTTATTTGTTACCTTCCAATAAGCGACAATTCGCAGCACAAACCATTTGAACGTTTAAGGAAAACCATCCGTTGGGATTTCTAAAATTGTCTGCATTAGACTGTTGATAAAATGCGGATATAGTAGAAGTAGTTTTAATGATACGACATTTTACATATTAATATTTTTATTACATTTGTCACGTGATTTGATTAACTAACAGCCGAAACCGCCAAACAAATCTAGATTTAAACAAAAAAATACAACCTTGCTTTCCTTACTTCTATCCACCATTTCGGAGAGTTGAGCAAGTTGACCAATTTTCGGTTTTCTTAACTTTAGAATATTCAAAGCCTTTCAACTTGGAGTAAATAAAAGCAATTTCTTATATTGAGCTTTGAGTGAATAAAACGGGCCTTTTTTCCGTCTTTCAGATGCTTAAAAAGTATTTTTTTAATAATTGATAATAATTTCCTACAAAATGTATTGATAAGTGAATATTTTAGGAATTATTTGGAAAATTCTAACCCAAGAAGCGCATCTTTTAAAAAAGCAGTATTTTAAGAATGGGTGCAGTACAGCAGTACAACCGTACAGAAAGCTGTACAAATACTGCTTTTGCAGTACAACGACATCCCTGGTACTTATTACTAAATATTTGCTTAATAAAATAGAGTCTTCTTAGATAATGAAGTTAAAAAGCAACCAATGTGCTTATGAAGCTTGTGGCAAAAGTGGTTCCAAGAGTTTTATATGAACAAATTATCACAAATAATCAAAAATAACTTAGATGATAAAAATTGTCTATTGAGGTCATTGAACTTAAATTCGTAAATTGAATTTAACTAACAAAATATTAGTTTAGCGTAACTTTCATTAAATTTTCGCATAAATATATTTCACTTCGTGTTCATTAGATCGGCTTCATTTCTGTCTGCTTGTCGTTTTTAGTCCGTTTTAACGACTAAGAAAAAATTAAATAATAAATAATAATAAATAATAATAATAATAAAATATTGTTTAATACAATATTATTTAAATTATTTTACGCAAACGGATAAAATCTTCGAATGAAGAAAAAAACAAGAGGGTTCAAACCTAAAATCGTCTTTGTCTAAGGATTATCACTTAAATCGTCTACAAAGCAGACTCACTTTGTAACAGAGAAATATTAACCAATATTTGACTATCAAATGTAACCTACTCAAAAAATCATTTACTAGAGGCTGATCACAAATTAGTGTTGTAGTAAGAAATATTAGGCTATAGTCGCAATCAAAGCGGTAGTAACCTAGTTTTTGTTCTCTCAACTTGTTTCCCAGCCAAATTCCTAGAACTCGATGTTTATCGGATGAAATGAAAAAGGAGCTTGCAAATTCATGACAAATCCTTTATCACTCAACTCATTTCTTCCCCTTAAAACAGACTAGGCTACGCGTAGGCCCTCTCACATTACTCACAATACATTCATCCCTTCCCACACCGGTTGTCCACTCGGTCAAACCCCTCCAATTCACTATATCAATGCAGTTGTCCCACTTCCATTGATAGAATAAAATTAACCATTCCTCCACACTCACCGGTAAATAAGTAGGTACACAACTTTTTCAAAAGCATTTAAATTCTGAGGGTATACCTTCCTACCTACAAAAAACTTATTCAAACAAAACTTTTACCTTATTCCATGATAAAACTTCCTTTCCAACTGGGACAACATTTATTGCCTTCCCATTGAAAAAAAAAACGAAGTAGAAATCGCAAAACACAATTGCTTCTCACTTCCCAACAATAGTACAAACCGCAGCACTAAGCCACCCCATAGCCCACAAAACAAAGGGCCGGCTACTGGTTGGTGAAAAAGTTTCTCCACAATTAAGGATATTTCCCCTGAAAATGCAATAAAAAAAACCCCATTACGAGTATCTGTCTTGGATGACCCTAATACACCTTTCATTTACAAACACGGCAGCTCGATAAGGATTCATAGTGCTTATAGCGACTCTTCATGCTTTTGTTATTTATGTCTGTCTCCAAACAAACAGTAATTAGTCTATCTCTCTCTCTCTCTCTGACATTGACTTTTTGGTCTTGTTGATGGTTTTTGTGGATTTCTATTCAGATAAGGCTACATGTGTCTGCGTTCACACGACGGCATTTTTGTCATTGGTATTATTTTATTTATGTTTTGATTTTTGATTATTATTTGCGATAACTTTTATAAGAGATAATGAGTAGATAATCGCTGCTGTTTATCGTGAAATTTACTCGTAATTATTGGAGGGAGACGACAGAAATGTCATATCTTGACGTTATCGGTCCGTACAAGATGTAGGCTTTGTTTTTGGATATCTGCAGTCAATAAATGACAATAAATCACTATTCTAATGAAAACCATTAGGAGTTTCATTACAAAAGGTATAGAGAAATTCGTCTATATTCACAATCAATCAATATTATTAATATGCTCTGCGTGAAGGATGAAACCTGTTTATATCTGACCAGCTGTGTCAGTAAATGCAATAATAGTTAATCGTTGTGTTTGAAACGGAGTCTTTAAATGGAGCTGATAATCTAAACCGAAAAGAAAAGAGGGTTACTAAAATTTGTAAGACATAGTCGGGTAAGACATTTTATAGTTATTCAGCTTAGGCTTCTAGACCACCTCAGTTTCACGTTGAAAACAGTTTCCGATGAATTTGGGACAAAATCTTTGGCTTTTCAAATGTTTCTTCGACTTTTGTTCTTCCCGACGATTTCTCAGTTCCACAATTAATGTATAATTAAGCAAAATCTTTTAAGCACGAGCTGTGTAGAATGCTAATATGTTCTTAATAACCCTAAGCAATAATCTTTAAGTTGTTGTTTCATTTTCGTTTCATTATTTTTTCAATGCGAGATTTTAAGTTACTTTTAAATAGTGCTTTTTGAGGTGTACTTAAATATGAATATTTTTTAGTTCGCAAATAATTCTCAAACCGAAAAATGTGTATAAAATTTGTTATTACAGTTGGAAAATTAAGTCTTTGTCCCAATGGCGATTTTTCCGTCCCAGTCTTTGGATATATTTGTTCGAAGTTATGTTTAAAGTTGAAAAGTTTGTAAACTGGAATAAAGCAATTTTGACCCCCTTAATAAAGAATTGATCGAAATGGTTTAAATATTGGAATAAAAAATATTGAAAAATGTTCAGGAGTTTCAATTAATTTTAGGAATGTTAAATTTCTTTCGAAGTTTTTAGTAAATGTGGCAACAGTTAGTTCGTGGTTGTACGGGCTTTGAAGGAAAATGTAAAATGAGTAATGGGTGGAAAACAAATCGCAAGACTAAAATTGGTCTAAATTGGTCTTCTTAAAAAAACGTTATATTCATGCCTTTAACTTTATTTAAACGGAACTGCTTGGTATTCATTTATTTTATAAAAGGAATGGTATTTAGATCCGTATCCTTTTTCATTGCAGTGAGTGGCAATAATATAACCGCAGGCTTCAATTTATTCTGCTATCTCCAAAAGCTTTATTTAAATTGTCTGTTATATTGTTAAAATTATTCTGCTAAATTTTACAACGAAAAAAAAGAATCAAAAATAAGTCCAAACTGAATTTTAAAAGCCCCTCGTACCAACTGATTGTTCCTGAATACAAAACCAAATTATTGTATCGCATTTCGGATTAAAAAAGATAATAAAAATATGTAGTCGCAAAAACTCCATTAAAATATAACCAGTACAAATGTCGCACTCTTTGCTTGCAGCTGACACGAATTGATATTATTTTATTAAATTTATAAGCACCCACTAAATAAAAATGAAATTATAATAAATAATTAAATTACGTAAATAAATACTCTTAACGATGGTTACAATACAACCGGCTCTTTTGTGGGAAAATTAATATGGAAATCTAAAGCCAATCATCATGCAAACACATTTCAAAAATATTCCAGTGATTTAATTAAACGAATTAATATTTCCCTTACAACCTGATAAAACAGATTAAAAGCGAGTTGAGTTAATGAATTTTTATCGGCACGTATTCGTAAATATTTGAAATGCTTGTCTGTTTGTTCTTTGTTTGTATCATCGCAATAAACGCACATTTTTCGAACTCAAAATGGGGAAATTTTCCATTAAAATTTACATACTGTGAGCTAGTACAAAATATATAAAGTAAAGGTTAAAAATGATTATAAGTAAGTGAGGAAAATTCAATTCCTTGCTTGACTACACCGAATCCTATTATACCGGTGCAGGACGTATTTATGATGCCAATAAAAGTAGAGTAAATTCAATTTAAGTAAAACCAAAGATATGGCCCATACGGAACTGACATGTAGAACCTTCTTCCAAATTTCAAGACCATTCAGGGAAGGCGTTCAGCTGAAAGGTTACTACATAATGTCTACTCTGCCCCCACCCAAAATCTCCTTCCGACAGGCATAATAAACGTTCCGCTGTAGTATCTCACTGCCATTTGCAGGTTAAAACTATCCTGTGGGTGTTTTTCCTTTCATCCAGCTAACAAGTCATTTGCATTGAGGGACTCAAACGTGTAGGTACGAGTGTATGCCCCGGGCTACATAACGTTATAGAATGGTATATATAAAATTTGGGAGCCTCCGATTTTATGGTTTCTCAAAATCGTGAGGTGTGGAATTTTCTGCCCCAATTTTACTTATGTTTGTTCTTAACGCCTCCGGGGCTTTGCCCCTTTGTAGCTGGGTTGCCTTGAACATTCCCTTTGTTGTTTGCACGATGGCCCGCAAATAGATACACTCGCACACATGCAGCATAGTTATCGGCGAATGTATAGGGAAATCAATTATGCTAATGGACTTCCTAATCAAAGTAAATTTTATGCTTGTGTTCGCAGTTTTTTTAGCCAAAAAAAAACGAAGAAAAGGAATACAGAATATACGCCGAGTACTGGCTCTCGTTCATTGTTTCGTGTGGCTCTGAAGTGAACGAGAAAAAAAGGAACAAACAGCAATGGTGTAAATGGGAATAGGACTTCGTTTTGCCAAGCCCCTATGGAGAGGAAGCTTCCGAGTGGTGAGGGTAAAGAGACATCGTGGCGCATTGCAGCGTAGTTGCGAGTGAATCAGCAAATGCGATACATTTTGTGTTGGAAATTACACTGAGTAGGCACTTTTCAACCAAACAGAGAGGTTTAGCAAATAAAATATGGAATGGATAGAAAAAATAAAAGATTTGACAATTTGTCAGGGGATCTATATAGGGTGTCCTCGAAAGTACATGATGTTATTCAAAAGAGCTGCGGGCTGCGGCATGTCTTTTAAGCGGCTCAAAAGCGAAAATTATGTCATGCGAAATATTTTTTGACAATTTGGTGGATAATCGGATTATTTAATTTGACCTATTTTTAGAAAGACGTTGATGGAAGAACGTGCGTAGTATGTTTTATGACCATTTATTTATAATGTCCTTTTCGTTGGGGCTAGTAGTAGTACTACATCGTTCTATCTTGGGGTGTGCGTTTTGGTTTGGGAGATTGGTCTATTCATATGGCACTGTGCGTATTCGCGCTCATATTTTTACATATACTTTCATAATATAAATATGGCAAAAATAGAACGATGGGATCTCAATGGGACATCAAGGAGGAACGTGATTTGATAAGTCTCACAAGACACTGAATCGCCTGTTTTTGTTGATGGGACGTTTTTTGAAGTTGACAAGAAATCGAAAAATTGCACGAGAAAATTTGTGGAAATTTAATTTTAATATTTTTAATTTAATTTTTTAACCTTTACGTATGTTGTAAGAGAATAAAATGAAAAAGAGCCATGTTATTCTAGCAAATTTGTGACAGTTTTTAGGATAATTTTTGAACTAGCGCAAACAAATTTCGGTTTAAAAACAGCTGGCAATGAATGACACATTTTAGAATCGATCCTTATACTTACTATCTTTGGTGGCACTACAGTCCGGGGTGGACCTGTGTACCAATACGCCTCTCCAGATAGCTCGGTCTTTGGCTAACTGCCTCCAGTTGCGCACTCCAAGTTGGTTGAGGTTCCCTTCAACTTGTGCGCGTCACCTTAGGCGAGGTCTTGCTCTGCTGCGTTGTCCCTCTGGGTTGGAGTCGAAGACTCTTCAAGTCGGAGCCCTGTTGTCCATACGATCTACATGTCCAAGCCATCTCAGACGACTGATCCGCACTTTTCTGACAAGGTCGAACCGGGGTAGCTCGTCTCTATAAATCATGTCATATGCGGCCTTAAAATCGATAAACAGGTGGTGGGTATCGACTTGGACTTCTTGTGTTTTCTCCAGGATCTGCCGTAGTGGGAACTATCAGATCGTTGACAAATAGTTTTAGGCGTTCACACAGTATAGGGTATCCTTTCTTGTGGATCGGGCAAACGATGCTGAGGTTCCATTCATCAGGCATATACTTTCTTCCGAACAAATCTGGGAGATGAGCTGGTGTACTCTCTCTACCATGTCATCTCCCGCTGCTTTAAATAGCTCGGCTTGTAGGCCGTCTGGTCAGTTTCGATATTGCTATCCTCACTTCATTTTTGTCGGGTGGACGGAAATCTTGGCTTTTATCGTCCAGATTGAATGGTTCGTTTTGCCTGACAGCGGGATCTTGGTCGTCTTCGCCACTTAACAGTCTGCGCAAGTGGTTTTTCCATATCCTCAACACTGACTGTGACTCTACTACAAGGTTCCCTTGCTCATCACTACAGGTCTCTGTTGCCGCGACACGTTCTTTTTACCTGTTGGTAAAACTTCCGAACATTACTCCTGGAGTAGCAGCTCTCTATTTCCTCGATCGCGCGCTTTTTCGTGCTCTTTCTCTTTCGATCCAGTCAGTTATTTAACAAGATATTTGCAGGTATGTACTTTTTGTGAATAAATGCATTTTAAAAGTCTTCTATTTTCATTGGCAAAAAGTTTATGTCAGTCAAAAGTGGGAATATATTTAACCCCCGATGTAGGATCCTTAAATTTCCTTTATAGCAAGTCAAAGTTGAAATTTGTCAGTTTTTAGCAATTTAGCAATTTATCAATTTTTTAAGTTTTCCACTCAATTAAGTTAAATCTTTCTGAGAAGCTGACAAGCTCAAGGTCAATTTCAACAGATGTTAGTGAGGCCACCAGGAGAGTGCAAGAATGTAAAGATATGTCTAGGTCTGGCTTTATCGGGATGATTTCCAAGTAAGTTCCTTTATTTATCAGTATTCGAAGGTATCATAAAATCATAAGGACAATCGTGGATTGAAGACCTCCGCTCTTGGAACTGAACTCTGTCGGATAAGGCACATTTTGTTGATATCCTACTTTATGTAATGTTTAAGTACTGTGTTATTCCGAATACCACCAGAGGTACCGCAAAAGGTCTGACTATACACATACAAATCTGCCCCAAAAAGCATTTTGTTTCTAAATTTCCAAACAAAGCTGTCCAATTTGGAAATGCAAATCTCCGTCGACCGGTTATTATGCAAAAAGTTTATATACATTTCGAGAACAAATCCAATTCAAGTTTTCACTTGTTTTTCGGATAAAAGTTAATTAAACTCTCTCGCTGTTCATTCGGCTTACCAAGAAGTACCAAAACCCCATTCAGCCGCCTAACCAGATATGAATTTCAGAAACATAACTACTTCCAACGTTTATTTAAATTTCTGAAATTAAATCCACTGGGCCTATCGGAACCATTTGAAATTCGGTATCCGCTGAATTTACTGCCACTGGCCGATTAAAGTGTCGCCTATAAAGTTCCATTTTTATTGTGAACCATAAAGCATCCAACTTACAACGCCTTTGCAAGAAAACCGATTAACACGCGCTCATAACCGAAGGAAGGAAAACCTAAACCTACAAGGGAACCTATGCCTAGTGGATATGAGTTGTTGTTATGCAATCAAATCCGATTACCCGATTTGTTTAACAAATTCGGTCCGCGATTTTATTGAACTGTATGACTATTTCTGTGGCGATAATCGATTATGCGATTGATTCGTTGCCTCGCACACGCATCTCGTTGTAATTAAATTATGAATTATTTAAGCCGCGACCGTCTGTGCTGCCAAGTCAAGAGAACGATATGCTACACGCACGAGTACAGATCCGAAAGAGCGTATGATCGAATTATGTACAACTGTCAAATCTGTCAGTCATATTGTGTACATACGAGTGCTTGTACGTCTTACCAGTGACAGAGTGCTGCTTAATGACGGGCCGGCGACGCGTATTGGCTTACACCAAAAAGCAATCGAATGCCATGCGGCGCGTTTTGTTCCCCAGAGAGAGAGATTCAAATCAGCGACCAGGCACCGCGCAGACAGCCACAATCCACAAATGGCGTGTCTGGCTGCGGACGGAGCCGGTTGGATGGTGGAACCTGGTATGACTTGGTGCATCGACACGATACGATGGCGTGCAGCTTGCAATTACAATTTAAGGTGTGATCGATATGACTGATGCCTCCGAGGTATTCGAATGGCATACTTTTGCCTTTCTTCTCTGATTTTGCGAGAGAGGTATAGATCGCGTGTAGCTGAAAGGCTACTTGTGGGATTGATATGATTGAGTGAAGTGCACGCGGATAGCCCACTCAGTTTTGAGCGGAGTTGCATTTGAAGGGTGTATGTGTTGTACGTGAATAATTATTGTTACTGAACTTGTAAAGGGGTACGTATACAAAAATCATATTTAATTTACGACCGCTGAGAAAGAGAAAGTCATTCCGAAAAGGAGCTCATGTCTTTGCTTGGCACGTCAACAAAACGGCCGCTATGAAGTCACCAAAGTTAAAATCAAACAAGGTCGAGAATACCTTACCGTCATGTGACAGTTTTCTGTATATAAAATATTTTATTATATAAAATTTAATTTAATTTAATTTAATTTCTATTTATGTCATAAAATAAATATTCTGCTTTAAATATAACGTTTAACGAAGCAGTTGGTTTTTATATATTAATCCGTATTTTTAAATTAACAGAAAGTATTTTACTTAGCAAAATAGCGGAAATTTCATATGCTTTTCTTTTGAGTTCAAAGTCGAACATTTTGGTCCTTCGAGCCGGATTTTTAATAAAAATACCTTTACCCGACACTGCAGTGGATTATAATATTTTTTGTGTTGACTGCCCTAAGGTTTTAAACATTTCCTTGGCATTAGAGTCTCCTCAATAAAATTATTCGAAACAAGGGTCAGCTCTTAAAATTATTTGCTGCAGAGCTTGATAAAAAACCTCGGATACCTTCAGAAGATGGGACATCTAGGGAATCTCGCCTTAAAGGCATGAAGATGGAATGTAGATAAGTTGTACATATTATAAGACTGGCTTAGCCTAAGTTTCGGCTTAAAAATACCTCCCCTAAGTAGCTCAACTCTTCTAAATTAGTTTCCACTATTCAAAATGCAATATGAAGACTGCACAATTTAAATCGCACACAAATTGGTTCCCATCATCTTCACAGGATAGCAACAGAAAATATTTTTTTTTTGTCAGATCTGAGTAGGAGTCGACTATACCTACGATATCAATAAAAGTCCATAATTGGTTGGCAATAGCGAACTGCAAAGACAAAGTTGTTATGGCTCAACGACTCTCTCAGCAAATTGGATCCTCTGTGCGTCCTGTTTCAATTTATTTTCCCTTTTTTTTGCTTTCATTCATCGGTTTTGAACCTATTAAGCAGACAGAAGTTGTATAACACAACGACAGCGCAAAAACAGGAAAGAAATTGTGTAACACTAGGTCCATCGATGCCAATCAACGACAGTTTATCTTGGGGTGGATAGAAAATTGTCCTTTTTATCCCATTTTGCATTCGCTTCGCTTGTTATTTTTGTATTCTTTATTGAGAACGCACGACCTGCATTCACCAACCATATGCAATCATGATGGGCTTAGTGAAACGTTTTATCTTTGACAGGGTTGAGTGCGCGCATACCCACACCAGCACCAACTGACTGACATGACGACGCCACGCGGGAGAAAGATATACAATTTTCAAATGACTGCCATTGTTCGATGGGAGCAGTCACTTTTTGCATCCTCTTGACTCGTTGTGAACGGTTTACGAGCGCTTGTTGTGTAGGTGTGTTAGTGTCATTGCACACCTAAAAAGGTTTGAAGATTAGATTTTGAAATTGGAAAATGGAAGGAAGTGGGGCAGAGTTTTTTTTGTGTCTTATGCGGTGAGGTCAAACGCTGTGTGTATCTATCTATTGATGGTTATTTTTTTCCGCTCCGTTGAAAGCGCATAAGAGCGTTATGCAAAAGTGCAGGAAGCACATGCTTTGAATACTTAATGCACTATCCAGCAACGGTTGCACGTACGAACAAGGATTTCCCAGGGTTATGATTTAAGAAAGTGCTACAACGTGATCGGGAATAAGTTGAAAATAATTTTACGAGTGGGAGTGACAGGGGTATAGAGGGGATTTAAAAGAATATTTCTTGTGTAAAAAATTCGGATTTATTAAATTATATGCAGAAGTTAACCTTGTATATTGTTGACTGTAATTGGCAAGGATGTTACTTGGCATGGGGCCACCTAAAATTCGTCATTGTCGCAATGGTCTTGCTTGTGTCTTATTTCGGTACTGGGAAAATGTGGTTCATGAAAAAAGAGACATTCTAGAAGGGATGTTTTAGGCGTTTTGGAGAATTTTTTGAAAAGTTTACGAAGTTGGTGTCGAGCAACATGCAGACTTTTACTTACTTTTCCGTAAATGGTATTTTTTCTCAGTTTGGTAGCTGTACCGATTGCATTTCAGATGGAAAGTTCTCATATTTTTCTATTTGCTGACAAGTTTGATGCTTTTTATCGTAGTTAAAATGATCGCGAATTGTCAATCCACTTACGTAGCTTAGAAGCTCTTGTCTCTTCTGTACTTGCCTATCAGGATGGGTGCTCGCATAAATTTAATAGAATGATAGCTGGCGCCCAACGTGAGGCTGGAAAGTCCATCAGTCCTACCAAGCTTGAAATCAAATGATTTCAATACAAACCCCACATTACTTGAGATCTGCTTCTTCACTAGACCTACTGCCGGAAAGAACTACCTCATTTGTCCAGTAATTGACGCAGGTCTTTTGCCAATAAACTGCGTTTAAATAAATTGGTTAAAACTTAAGTCGAATGTCCATCCATTCAAAAAAAATAAGTGCGGAAAAAAGTTGTCAAAGTAAAATAACAATCAATGTATTTTCCAAGCGCACTTCACATGCAGACCTTCTGAATCTGATGTTAAATTTTGTTTTGAGCCATTGCGAATTGAATTGGCTGTAGGGTTAACTTTAGCCCACTAAAGGCAAAACTATCATGGGTCTTGCTTTTGTTTTTTATCCTCACCCGTTGGATAATATCCAATTTTCCAGCTGCCAAAAGGGGAGGGAAATCCTGCGATTGTCACGGAATGTCACAATCCGCAAACGACAGAGTTTCAAATTGAATATGAAAAATGTCTGCTAAAATGTTCATGAGCATTTTTCTAGTATTGCGGATTTTACGCTTTTTTGGCAACGCATTCAAGAAGTCAACGGTTTTTGATATTTATTTTTTTATTTTGTCGCATTTTACATAGTTGAGTGGTGGGTAGGATTACTCGATTTTGTAATCTCATAGATAATCAATGGAAATTGAAGCAGTTCGCTGACGAATGCAATTATAATTGGAATACTGTTAGTGAGCAATCTGTGGAGTGACTGGTTGTGTGACAACCAGTTTGTGAATGGTAATAGCGTTCAATTTGAAAATATTTTCGACGCTGATGCTGATAAATGGTTTAGCTTGATGCATATTAAAATGAATTCATTAAACATTTTTGTTTGGTTATACCTATGGTAAATGGATGTTTTTTAGTGGTAACGAGACATACGTACAATCTACTGGTGAAAATGTAAATTGCATTCAATTAGAGAGTGGTTTACGACATGATAAATAGGCATGTCGTATTGTTAACTGATATTAGTGTGCTGTTGAACATAATTTGATAAAATGATTATCCGGTATTCGGAATAAAGTCCACTAGTGTTTAAAGAATGTGGTTTATTTTATGGATCCCATATTCATTTGATCAATTACCAGGGAAACATGCACCGATAAACATACTTAAAAAATAAATTATTTTACACTCGCTCACCTCAAAAGGCGACAAAAAGGACACAACAAATACACAATTAGACGATTACCAATGTAAGACACTTGTGTTGTGAGTTGACATGAAAAATTGTATGTGCAATGTTCGACCGACAATGACATCTGCCGTCTGTCAGAAAATTTAAAATTCATATAAAGGGTTTTTCAATAAGAGTGCTACAAAAGTTTTTTTTTAAATAAAACAAAAACGGTTTTGGATTTCAATGAAATTCTTTTTTCCTGTGAAAGTACGTTCGATGCCATTTTGTATGGAACTCGATTTCTTTTGCATGGCCACCACGGGCACGCTTGCAGAAGTCCAGACGCTCAACCCAATTTTCGACGGTTTTCAAGCATAAATCGGCCGATACTGCTGCAATTTCACTTTCGATATTCGTACGAAGTTCATCAATCGTCGCTGGCTTGTTGGCATAGACCATAGACTTGACGTAGCTCCACAGGAAATAGTCTAACGGCGTCAAATCGCACGACTGAGGCGGCCAAGCGACTGGACTAATTCGTAAGATAACACGTTCTCCAAACTTGGTTTCCAATAAATTGATTGTGACATTCGCTGTGTGGCTTGGCTTGTTGGAACCACATGTCCTCCAAGTCCATATCATCCAATTGGGGCCAAAAATATTCGGTTATCATTGAACGGTAGCGATTCCCATTCACAGTAACGTGCCGGTCTTGATCATCATGGAAGAAGTACGGCCCAATGACGCCGCCGGCCCATAAACCACACCAAACCGTAATTTGTTCGGGATGCAATGATGACTCATGGAGTACGTGTGGATTGCTGCCTGACCAATAAAGCAAATTATCTTTATTGACGAAGCCCTTCAACCAGAAATGAGCCTCATCGCTGAAAATAAATTTTTGATGAAAATCCGAATCATTTTCAAGTTGTTGCTCAGCCCAATTCACGAACATACGACGCTTCTGGTCGTCAAGCGGCTTCAGTTCTTGCGTCAATTTAATCTTGTAAGGATGTAGGCCAAGATCTTTTCGCAAAATTCGCCACAACGACGTCACAGAGATGCCCAACGCTTGAGAACGACGTGCGAGAGACACATTTGGGCTTTCGTCAACTGAAGCCTCAGCGGCAGCAATATTCTCGACACTACGGACACTTCTTTGTCTCACTGGCACGGGAACATTTTGTACTGTGCCTGTGGATTCAAATTTTTCCACTAGACGCTCAATTGTTAATCTGCTAGGACGATTATTACGACCATAAATTGGACGTAGCGCTCTTAACGTTGAGGCCACTGACTCCGAATTTCGGTAGTAAATTTTAATAATTTCGACTCGTTGTTGGCTCGTATATCTTTCCATCATGAAATGGCAAACCTTACTGAAGAGAAATGTCGAAAGAGCGGCAAGAAATTCGGCGTCGTTGCTGTCCCTGTCGCTGTACTTTTGTAGCGTCCCTGTTGAAAAACCCTTTATAAGTTAGAGTTGAAAAGTACTTTGTAGTAAACAACTCACTATATTAATGATTGCAATATCATTGAATTATATTTTATGAAATGTCATTGAGGAAAAGTATAAAAAGAATCTGTTCTTCTGGAGTTCAATCTGTTTTGGACTGTGAAGGAAGTAAGCCAATCAATTTGGCACATAATCTGATTTTCCTTTGATCTAACATATATTTTGAATGTCGAATTGCTATAAAATAAGTTCTAAATGTTACTCCATACCAAAGCATATGTTTTCTGAAACATTCATGCGGTTTGTCTTACTAGTTTTGACGTGATTCTGGAACAAAGCGAGGTCTCTAAATTAGCCTTTTAAAATTCTAATTTGGTATTCAAATTTGTTTCTTTAAGAGGCGAAACAAAAAAACAGTTTTCGGTGAAAATTAGCTCCGTAAAAAATGAGCTCTAATGGACATTTGTTGAAGAATTAATCTAGTTTGATTATTCAAAATTAGTTTAAAAATACTTTTACTTTGGGTTATGTTATCAAGTGTATTGGTTTTAGGTAATAAAATAAAATCAAAGAACTTAAGAACTTAAGGTATAGCCAATTTGGACTATTATTGCAGCCAAATTTGTAATGTGGCGCAGTGGCTTAGTGGTAGTGTGTTGGTCTACTAAGCGAGGGGTCCCCGGTTCGAATCGCGAAGGAACCAAATTACATCTTAAGGTTTTTTTTCCACTGCGCCACCTCTCGCGAACGTCTGACAAACATCCGAGAGTAAGACTGTAATGAAAGAGCTTCTCAATTATCCGTTTGGACTCGGCGTAAAATTGTAGATCCCTTCCATTCGTCCCAAAAATTGAAAACCCATACAAAACGAATGGTTGTGAGAAGCTAGGCCTTGGGTCCCACAGACCTGTCGCGCCATAATATTTATTTATTTATTTATTTATGTTGAAGCGTGTATCGTTCCATTTGTAGTAATGGCGTAGTTTCTACTTGTCAAATGTCAAAAAAATAACAGCTTCAAAAGTGACAGCTACCGAAATAGCGGGCCATTCAAAACCCTTTATTTTCGATGTAAATTAGCTTCGTAAAAAATGAGCTCTAATGGACTTCTGTTGAAGAATTAATCTACAAATATCATTTATCGAGTTTGGTTCTTCAAATGGGACTTAAAAACTTCTTAAAGGAAAGGCTTCTTTTATCTAATATTGCTCTTGAGCTTCAAGGTAATAATATAAAATCAAAGAACGTAGAAATGCATTCGACATAAAGGTATTGCCAACTTGGACTATTATTGCAGCCAAATTTGCAATGAACGAGTAAGTTCCATGCGACCCAGTCGTAGAATTTGTTTTAAGTATGAACGCCCATTTCTCAGTGCAGTGTTTGTCAAAGTCAATATCTATCAACTGAACTGCACCCGCAGTTCCTCCCAATCAGCTTAGAGAAGAGCTCATTATATTTTTAGTTAAATGCTCTTTTAATTTATTTAAAATATGCTGTTGAAAAACGCAGATTTGAGAAAAGAACCCACGCCCTTTGAGCAACCTAATCCTTCAAACATCTTTGTCAAAAGCTGACGGAATATTTTCATTGGCACGTTTTACCGTACGTGGATTCTTTTTTCATTTTCGGTTCGTCTCATCTCACTAATTTACATATAAAAAAACATATGCCACCTCCGCTCAGAGACGTGACTCTATCAGTATCCTAATAAGTTTGAATTGTTCATGAAAGTCATGCAGCATACTAAGCTTTCATCATTGTCCTTGGTTAATTTTGGAAGTATGACTTTCTTATATAAGAAGTCAGTTGTCATTTCTCAAATTCGCCAATCGCCGACGAAAACACTTTTTTCTTTTAATCAGTCTGACGTACAAGGAATACTTTTGCAATCAAATAGTTCGCTACCTCCAAGGATCAGACTTTGCCCAATTTTGCCCTATTTTATCTTAAATTTGATTTTATCCGTCTACCCAAAAAGTCCACATCAATGTAATATGAAATATGAAACAGAAATGCTGCTCCGATGATTCGCCGTCAAAAGAAAAGAAACTTTAATCGAGGTTTCCCATGGTATCCAATTTTCTGTTTGATATTGTTTTATTCTCATTTCGTTTTCCCTTCATTTCTTTTGATTTTTTAAGATTGATCTGCAGACATTCAAAGAAAGGGTGAAAAAAAATAAAAAACGCGTCTTCTTCAGGATTCGACGGCAGGTAAACCGGGTTCGTGACGTGACGTTGATTTCCACCCTCTCCCATATCTCTCGCCGACACGAACAGTACGCATAACGTCATCGCCAAAGTGAAAACGCTTTGTAAGTGACACCAACCAGAGGGCAAAATCATTTTGCTTCACAAGATCCTTTCATTTGATAAATTAAGCAAAATTGGACACGGCGACTATTTAGTTGCGTCAAAGGGTGGCTACCCATTGTTCGGCAGTGACTCGGTTGACAAAGGACTCCCTTTTCACAAAATGTAATGTACTTGTGCAGTATAAATCAGAGTGCTATTTCGTGTGCACGCGTGTGTAGGACTGCATAATGGAAGATTCTGCACAATACCAGCAGCCAAAGCAACCCGCAGCTACGGCGACAGCAGAACGGCACAACACAAATACGTCGAACAAAAGCTTAGACAGCCGCAAGAGGGAGAAACCGCAAACGTTGCCGTGTAGTTTCATAGCACGACCTAAGGACCTCGTGCACAAGTGCATCTCAGATCCGGGTAATTCATGTCCTCCAACAGCTGTTTGCAGCACTAATAGTTGTGACGGGAATCGCGTTCGAGATTGGGAGGTGGACGGTACAGCGACGGTCGATTCGTGGAATGAGGACGTTTCGATACGAACGGACAGTGACATCGATGGTGGTGGTGGTACCGGTGGTGATAGTTCCATGAGCAGTGAAAATCTCGGCTACGATGGCACGGTCAGTTGCACTAGCAGCACAATGAACAGTCCGGGACAGAGTTCGCTATACTCGAAGGGACTGTTTGCCAGGTCGCTGAGATATCCGTCCAGTGGTGGGACCACCAGGAAGTGCGTACTGACACTGGACGGATATTCCTATGTCATAGGTAAGTTTATTACACAAAATTTGTTTTTTGAAATTTCCCAGTTACCCTGAGAAGGATTTTCAGCCATCTGTCTGTGGGGTAGATCCTTCCGTTGACATGGTACTTAAATTCAAATTAACTAAATATACATTAGCGGTCTATTCTCCTGGGGGACTCGGTCGGTCTCTTTTTACTAGGAATTACGACATTTTGTGAGTGCCCTACAAATTGACTGATTAGAGCTACAGGGGAGAGGAACCACCGGAAAGGAACCGAAAGTGAATACATTATTTTGCCCAATTACCAGATCAATAGGAGTGGTGTTTTCTTTGTTTATTTTGCACCCCAACATTTGTATCAATTACGATAAGAGAAATAAATGATGTTCTGAGAGTACAAAGCGGAAGGAAGAAGAGAAAAAATAAATGGAATTATTGAAGACAATGGCAGGAAATAAGGGAATGAGCTGTCGTGTACTTCTCGTCTGATAAGAGGCGAGGCATTTAAAGCTCATGAAAAATGTACGCACAAATGTTGGGTATATTTCTACGGCCATCTAAGTACAACCTCTTTAGGGCAGATAGCTTTTCTGTTGCCTGTACCACACTTACGGGTGTAAGTATAATCGACTTTATAAAATTTCCTTGCATTTAACCCGAATTTGACCCCTCTGTGAATTTTTTTTAATTAAAGCTTTTAGATCTATAAATTGACCTAATAAACCCAAATAAACTTAAATAAGAATATTCGTTCCCTTCATTGCAATTTTCAGTCCTTTTCTCGACAAAAATAAATTTAAAATTCGTGTATGGTAAACAGGTCCTTACGACTGGTATTTTATTATTTGCGTACACAAAAGACCAACAGTAAAAAAAATATATTTAAAACGAAATGCAATTAAAATTATTAAAATATTAAATTACAGACTGGAAATATATCCATAAAAGAAACTACTTCTCTGTAAATGTTCTGCTCTTATGCTCCTAATTACTTTTAATTATTTCATGTTAATTATATTAATTGCAAAATGTACAATCGACTCTCAATGTTCCAATTAAAATAGAAGAACGTCATTAAAAATCCACACACTGGAGTTATGTACATGAACATGAACTTGAACACTTCAGTCGAAAACCCCAACCCTTACGAAAATAACAAAAGACAAACACCGCCGTAAGCCCCACGAAAGAGTGTTTTTAGACGGTTTTTCTTAAATTTCCCGTAAAACGTTGCTAAATTTCCCCCTTCGTCGAATGTGTTTCAAGAATTTCTCAAATCGACTAGCTACTTTTGAAAATGTCATTGAAATAATTTTCTGTGGAGATCCAGGAAGGACTATTACTGATTTCATTGACTTTACTGCCCTAAAAAAATAGTTTTAGTTTTAAAAAGCGGTATTTGTTTGACATTTTTAACTTTCTTAACCAAACAACAAAACAACTGCAAAAATGCCATCCCATTGTAAGACAGAAGTCACCCCTCTTCCAGTGCAATCGTAAATTTAAAACTTTAAAAGGAATGCCCCACTTTCTGACGCGAATGTTTAATTATCCGCCCTGATCTGGTTTTTCAACCGCATAGTATACCGCATCACGCAAGGACTACTACAACTCACAATTAAATTTCACACTTGATGCATAAATTAAGGTGTACCTGAGTTGTATACTCGTACATAACCCCAAAGAAGCTTTGCATTCAGCATATATAGAGAAAATAAAATTATGCGAATTATAAAACAGGAAACTGGCATCCCCCAGGAGGCTATTACCCTTTGAGGCATGCGACAGAACTCAATGCATAGAGTACACATATCCCTTGGCGTGACTTCGTACGTTGTTGGTTGCCGAACAACCATCGAGGAAAATTTGTTCTGTGGTCCTTTCGCTGGGTGAGCCCATTGTGGCAGGAACAATTTAGGTCTTATTATTTTGTTTTCTGCATATATACAGGCGGTTAATAAAACCGTTGCCTGCGGTCGGAAATTCAGTGGCAGTGTTCACGTATATTTGCAAAATTTTTTTACGTCGCTCTCTGGCTGAGGCAAACCGCGATATAGCGAATGGGGTCCAACTTCCGTTTGATGCCACAAATAAATTGAACAGCCAAAAAAGTTTTATTTTTTATGTGCTGACTTGTGGTGGGGTATTTCGAAATCGGATAGACTGTGTAAACTTTTTGACTGTGTGTTGGTAAGGGGAGAGTTATTCGGAAATCAAAGGACAATCGAAATACACAAAAATGCACGCGGTAAGTAATTGAACAGCGGGTATTCCTTTGATCAGGACAAATCAAATCGCAAACGTATTTGCGTTTTTCTATATCTGGAATTGTTGTCTATGGGGAAATTTGATTGGATTTTGTTATGAGATGATTGACGTTGCCTAAAAAAGAGTAAATAAGAAAGATGTTGCAAATTACCTAAGGAAGAAGTAATGCCTTAGTTGTTGACAGGGCTTTCGGATCCCAAAATCCCAATTTGCTTGCCAAACAACATTTTTAAATATTTCTTGATCGAAATTCCTTTTACTCTCTTGTAATAACCGTCATTACGTTGAGCGATACAAATGTATTCTGTAAGCGATTCTACTAGGTAGCGTGAGTGAGTGGATTGGTAAAGTCTTTGAGAGAGAGATCGAAGACTTAAGCCTATGAAAAAATCGTGAAATTCACCTCATCACAGTAAAACGTCTGAAATTCCTCGGAGTACATAATTTCTCTGCAAAAACTTCTCACACCAGCCTTTCTGGTATTACATAAACTTGTAGGTCCCTTTCATTCGACCCGAAAATTTAGATCACAAAGAAATGATTTTAAGGGGCTTGGGCTAGGGTTCGATATGTTGCAGCTGTGCTTCCCGTACGACCCTTGCTACCATATAATACTTATGCTCCGACTGAGGTGTCTTCTAATAATGAACACTAGTACCGCCCGCAACAAAATGCTTTCGATTAACTGCTAAGCATTTTGTATGGAAAACTCTTAACTTCATTTTACCAGTCTTAATGGCGACATATACCTACGAATTTTTGTTTCTGCATATCTATGGCACAGTACCTTTCGAATGAGATAAGTTTCATTCTCCTCATTTCATGATAAATACTTAAAAAGTGCACGGAAACTTTTGATGGTTACGTATTTATATAATGATTTTACCTTAAAAACGTCGGCTAAGCTTCTTACATGTATAGGTTGTGCATTAAAACCCGAGAGCTTGATTAACCCACGAGCAACCATTCTCAAGCTAAGCTTAGGCTCTGCGGGAACTGAGCATTCCAGTAATGAAGTATAATTTTCGAAAAGACTTCTGTCTCCAGAATTAGAGGATGGGCTTGAAAATTGTATATGAATCTTTAACCTAGAAGGTTGGTCAAAAGATGGGCATGTGCTTTTAAGGTCTACAAAAGTCTGGGGATTATTTTTATCGATATTTCGCTTAAGATAACCCCATTAAAAAATTTATGAAATGTGAGGCCTAGAGAATGAGCTGTTCTCTGTTCATGGTATTTTTTACGCCTCCATGGACACAGCTACTGTGGAATATTGGGAAGACGCCACTCCTGCAGATCTTTGTCCAACGTTCTGTCGCCATTTTAATAAAAAAACTGATACACAACTGTGGAGGGTTTCTCTAGTCCAACTTGAGTACGAAAAAGAAGTCGTTGCCAAATAATAAATTCTGACCCATCACGAAAGCATTTTTCGAATTCCATTCCATTCAGGATATCGGTCACTGTCACGATCACGTAAAATGCAATAAATGGTAGCAACCCCAGTTCTTTACTGAAAAACATTAAAATTGTTTGCACTTTATGCGTGAACTTCCTACACAATGTTCGTTAACCGTAACGCCTAATAAAACACTTTCCATTGCGTCCTATAAAACGGGCGCTACTAAAGATTCAAACTCATTAACATCCACGAATCGTAAATCCTTCATTTAAGCTGAGTGTGTACTCAATTTCACTCAACGAGCCGCGTATTAATGAGAAGGCAATTTCGAAAAAGGACATGCACCTCATGACTGTATACGCACCCTCACGGGCAGTCCGTTTTAATCATCAGTTTAACGAGGCTTTATGATAGAATGCCCATGGGAGGTGTTTCTCCTCGTTTTTTGCGTACTAATTTGACAAACACTCCCTCGTGTTGGGTGTACATGGCGCGAGATTAAGGACTGCAATGTAAAAATGAATTAGTAATCGGGGAGGAATTCTTCATTGTTTTATTTATGACGACAATTGGAAAAACTGTTGATGCCTCAAGGACTCTTCGTCTTGTACTTGGATAAGGAGAATAAAAATCAACATCCATCCACATTGCTGACAGTGATCGATTGGAAAAAGACCCAAATAGAAGACTAATGCAAGGATTTCCTTGTTCTATTGCGAAAAAGGTCATCACCTTTACCTTGGCGATGATGAGTATCCTTACGACGCACGAAGAATTTTAATTTTGATTGACAAAAACAACGAATTTCCATTATTCATCCCCGTCTTAAGTGTACCTAATCAACTGAAATCCTCCCTATGTTCGAGAGCTGGTATATCCTTGGAGATGAGCGTCATTAATGCGATCCTCCATACTGACCAGAGATAGGTAGAATTTTTGAGTGGAGAAATGCCAGGCCCCAGATAAACACACGATTTTCGAATAATTTCCAAAGGATGAAGACTGTCTCGGCGCAAAATTAATTATTCATTGTCCAAAAGTTTTGCCATCGAGTTTGGGTTATCTTACCAAACGAGCCATCAGATGGGGTTCAAATTGCATAGACAGCAGGGGCTTTGCACATAGTAAATGTACATATACATATTTGTGGTGGTGGTGGTGAGAGATGAATTTTCAGATAATATTAATAATTCATGTTGACGTACCTACGCATACAATATTTGAATGGCCGAACCTCAATTACGATAACAGCTGGTATGTCTAGGCTTATTTGTATAGCGTGCGGTTTTGGGGTTGCTGTTTATGAACACGCGGTTTCAATGATGGGGAAATAACAGACACAAATGCCTGTGGTGGGTGGTGTGGATTTTTGGTTATGAAAATCTGTTTATATGTTATTTACACATGATACCTAGGTAAAGATTTATTGCCAATCCCAAAGTTACTCAAAGTATCTTCTCAGCATGTATAGTTAGGGACGGTGTTATGCTGCTGTAACAATTAGGAGGTTTAACGAGAGGATCGTGTTACCAGAAAGACCAACTCCGTTACTAGATACAGAGGCAGATATTAAAGGGCGATTGGAGCGTGTCCTATGTCCCATCCAGAGAGTTGGCTAACGTAGCAGAAGAATGAACGTGATTTAAGGGGCAGTTATAGTGCAAGTAAGCTGATATGCAGTCATTTAGTGGACCAGTGCTTCATGGGCACTTGGACGGTATAAGTAATGGTTTCATTTGCATCTTTGAATGTGACTTTATTGAACCTCAGCAGTCAACGACGGCTTTAATGGCAAATGATCCAAAAATTCGGAGATTCAAGGGCATCAACGTAATCCTGAAGTAAGGGTCTTCAATAGAGATTTTTTATCGTTTCGTTACAATTTCTTTTTCAATCTGTCAAGCTTTTCAAACTGTTTGGCGCTGTTTGGCTATTTAAAAAAATCATTATATTAATACGTAAATTAATATAATGATTTTCAAAAGTTTCCGTGCACTTTTTAAGTATTTATCATGAAATGAGGAGAATGAAACTTATATCATTCGAAAGGTACCGTGCCATAGATGTGCAGAAACAAAAAATTGTAGGTATATGTCGCCATTAAGACTGGTAAAAAGAAGTTAAGAATTTACCACACAAAATGCTTAGCAGTTAATCGGAAGCATTTTGTTGCCATTCAATTTGTCGCCGTCATGTACCCATAGTAACGAAATTAATCATCTTAGATTAGAACCTTTTGGAGAGTCTCACTAACCCATAAAGGTATGCAATTTAATTACCCCTACAAGTAAGCAATCATAAAATCTTATTTCAGGGGCATTGCAGAGTTATCTGCGAGGTGTTACTATGGAAACGAACATTCATGTTTTCCCCTTTTCCATCCTTTTTCCATAGCGGAAAGGTATAATAAATAATAAATAAATTATGTAAAAAAAAAGTTGGCTTTCGTTACTTTATCTACAGACAAAATTGGTCGAATTTCGACCACGGGCGGTACTAGTATTAGAAAGTATAGCCAAAGATCGAGCTCAGTTGTGGGTAAAAAATAATAAAACAGTATCTAAACAAAAACCCTTGTGGCAATTTGAACGAGATATCTTGTTCCGAACACAACTGCAATGTACAAGCTTTAAAATAAATTAAATACATACCCTTCTAATGTTAATAAACAAATGCGCTCTTGTTTATGTAGCTATCAGATGTCATTCACATTTACTTTACTTTATAACCAGTTGATAACTTTTACGCAGCGTTTAGTAACACAGGGATAAATGGATATGCCAAACCAAAATTCGGTTACTCTCATTGAGAATTTAGATTGAGACATAAGAGCATCGATGAGAAAAAGAGCTTTATACTATACGAACTAAGAATACCTTTGCTGCCATCATTTTAAACTAGTAATTGACACCATCCAAATCTTCCTTCGAGATATCTTAAGCCAAGTGACCCATAGAACTGGAAACAATGCCCAACACTTGCACCTGAGTGATTTTCTGTACGTGCTAACAGACCGCAAAGCCAAAACCACAGAGCACCATCCCAATCGAAGCATCCACCATGCATGTCAATGGCAGTCGCTGGAGGCGTGACATCCTGCGACATGCAGAATTACCTATACTAATCATAAGTAAAAACGGCAATCACTATTCGTTAAATGGAATTGTCCTTGCCCCTAATGAACGGTAAACAAACATATTTCCCTCCATTATCAGTTGTCGCATATAATCGTAGCATCACTTACAACCTACATCAATGTCGCTTCCATAATTCAAAGTGAAACACGGTGAGAGAACATTTTCTCCCCAACAAACACCGAGATCAACTTGAAAGCCCCTAGCAAAAGTCGCAAATAAAACTGTACTGTGCAGACACGCGGTCTGCTTGAGGGATATTTTTTCTTCTTTCTTCCACACCTGCAGCCTTCATTTTGTAAAGGTACAAGCTACTTGGCGTAAATTATAATTATTTACATTTCTTTCCAACGAAAAAGGGCTGCCTTTGAAAAGAGGTGAAACCGCACCCCACCGCTGAAACCACCTTCAAGAGCTCTACACAGAATACTGAACTGAACCTCCTTTGTTCAGGGCAAGAACGTCAAGTCAAAACGTAAAGGACGTGCATTCTCACTCTCGGTGCTCCTTGTAACCGGCTCTAATCCACATGCTCGGCAGTGGTTTCCGTGTTGAAACCAGGCCACCCATATATTCATATAATTTTCACATATTTTCAGATTATGTCAAAATTAATTAAAAATTTCGACAACTGACGAAGGTTATATGTACATTCTCCATTAAATGTTATTAAGAAGGGATTTTGTTGGTTATACCTTGCCGACAAATTTTTGATGACGCCCCACTTTCAAATTTGCATTTTATTAAAGCGAAGCACTCAGAATCAGAATATTGAGAAATTCCTCGTTAACGTGTAGTGTAGTGTGACCTGTCAGTGGCATGCCACAAGTTGTTAGGAACAGACCACCACCCTTCTCACTATAAATATCGCTGTCAATCGAAAGGAATTTTTAATAAAACGAAAAAGCCCTCGATTGTTTTGCATCTGACCAAAAATCCACTCAGGTTTGAGTAACGGGTGATGGGACATGGGAGCTAAAAAACGCACACGCGTTCTTGTATATCTATATTTGTGGGGTCGCTACGGTGACTTATATTTCGGTGAAATGATTGACGTAATCCGCACACGTTTCGGATACGTTGCTTCTCTTAGCGCAGACAATTTTGTCATTTCGTAAAAATAATAGGACGGTTAAAGAGAGACATATAACCACCCACTGGGTCTGTATTAAATTTTGTTTCCTTCTTCCTTTACAGGTAAGCACATTTTGAGGGGGCACTTCCAACACATGGTACTGTTTTTTGTGACATTTTTTAAGGACTTAAATTCGAAGGAGACTTTCGAAATGATTATGAGAATTCATTGTGCGAAATTTATTGTTTGCTGGTGGTTTGGTTTTCAGCACAAAGTTTTCCGTGACTTTGCGGTGATTGGGAAAACCAAATGGGAATTTATTCCGCGAAACGGCTTATTTAATACAGATGGAGTAAAATCTTTTAGGAGTTTCTGACCATATCGCCTTGAGTGGTTTCCGGGTGAGTGGGTCATCAAAAGAAGGCTTTCTTTTTAAGCCACAAAATCTGGCACATTTCTGAGGACAAAAAAAAACAAAGTGCTGTCGCGAGTAGCATAAATGTTGGGCAATACACCTTTAAAAGATTGCAATGATTATGGAAGGATATAAGTAATCATTCGTCGTTTGTAGTAAATAGAAATAAAGTATAGGACTGGGTGGGCACAAAACTTTCTCGCCCATTGCATTTTTTTAAGAAATCAAAAGCTAATTAAAAATCGTATACAGAATTGTCAGCCAGTAAGTTTTCCTAAGTTAATCAAATGGTAGAATTTGTTTCTCTATCTCTTTTCTTTTCTTCTCTTCTCATTTCATCTCATCTCAACATACAATAAAAATGTAGAATAAAAAATGCCTGACACCTGACCACGCATCACGCAGAAACTACTGGACAGATTTGGATGGAACTTGGCATAGAGGTTGTTAATGTTCTGGGTCGGGACTTAGGATACTTTTCATCCCGAAATAAAACGTGATTCTTACAAAATCGTCAAAAAACGCATATATGTAAGAAAAATTATATTTATACAAACCTAGCTCAGTAATGGCTTATCAGATTGAAAAATAAAAAAAAGGTGTCCTGAAGCTGAGGAATGTTCAAAACATTATTCAAAACGTTGCCCACAATTTTCCTTCAGTGGATACCAGATACCACTGTCAGTAGTCATGCAGCAGTGAGTATCGTTGCAGTAGTTTTGCACTTCAATGGACTAGGCAGTCGTCTCTTTTCAGCGCACAGATTCAAGTTGAACACATTTTCGGGTGTCGTTTATTGTGATAAGTTTGGCAATGGGCTGGTGGGACTCGTGTGTCAAGTTCTTTCATTCGCGTTGTTTCCTTCTCGTCGACATTTGAGGTGGGTGTAGACATTTTAGTAGGAATTAAAATTATGTTTTTATTGTCTTTGTTTTTGCGTTATGCTTTTAGAAAGGTCCAAGGCTAGGAACATATTTATAAAAAAAAACTGTTGGACGTGAAGTCTTAAAAGTGAAGCAATGCGAGTTATCTAATAGACAGTAGCTCTAATTTTGTGGGTGTGAAATGAACACGTACGCGTCAAATATATTAGCTCTCGAAAATCGAAAACTCTGCATACTTTTGGGATGGATACATTTTTTCCAAGTGCATTTTTTGGTATAAATTTTGGGTGGTCTTTGGGACATTTTCTGGTACTCTTTGATACCGTATTCAGGGGAACTTTCTTGATAGTTTTTTGTGAGTTTTTCTTAGGTGATTTTTAAGAAGAATTTTCGATTTCGGTATATTTTTTTGTATCACATTCAGAGCCATTTTCGGGGAGTTCTACACATGTAATTTTTGACCTGTGACCACCAACTCTTGGGGGGTAGATCACGATCTCCTTTTAGGGTTTTTAAAAAAATGTTCAGATAATTTTTATCTCGGTTCTTCGTGGGCCTTATGGGCCAAAAAAAAACAGATTTGATTTATTTAGGTGGCCTTACATCGCTGGGTTATATGAGGCTCAACAAACAAGACTCTTTAGAAGCCCGGTTTTTTTACTAACTGCCTTCAGTTGCGCACTCAAAGTCAGTTGAGGGAGACTTCAATAATTGTGCAAATATATCGAAGTTACTCATGGTGAAGTGTTTCTTTTGAATAGACTATTACTCGCAACTCTCTTCTGACTTAGGTGAATGCCCGCTCTTAAAACAACTCCCACTAAATAACCCCCTATCAAAATGTTACCACAAACAGAACGAAAACATTACTTATCTATGACAAAGATAATGACAGCCACTCATCAGCAAAACCCAATTCCACCCCATACATCAAATTGACAGTCGCCACCTAATTTCCGTTTGATTAATTCAATCCCTTTGTCCTTGTCAGTGATAGCTTTAAGTATCTTTTCCACTATACTCTCCTCAAAGCGGCTGCCATTCGGTTCAATAATTGAAAAGTCAACATCCCTTCATAATCGATTTCTCTCTTCCGCAAAATAAACAACAAAAAAAGCAGATTTCCTGTGGCCGAGCTTTGACCGATTTATATGCCCTTCTGTGCTACCTACGGCCCCAACATAAATAAAAGGTGTCCACAAGTTCTCAATGCTGACAACATGTCAACATTCGTCCGGTTATGAATTAATCAGAAAGGCCATAAATAAATTAAAATAAATTTCTGCTGCCGAACCGGGCGCACATTCTCAAAGAGATTATCACAAACTTAATGCCCGACTCTAATGGACGTATTTATGCAACCAATTTGGGTTTTGATCAGATTTTACGATTTAATTATACGGATGACTATATTTTCAATTTATGACCAAGATGCAATCAGGGCTTTAGATTCATTGCCCCCCCCCCCCCCCACAAGAGTCGAGTTAAATGGTTCTGGTGGTGGTATACCTCACATAGGAACCCATTATTGGGAAGATATAAGCTCCTATCATCGAAGTTATACAGATTTTAGGAGTCGACGCGGAAAGCTCTTCATTTTGGTAGGTTTAACTTAATTTGAGTTTCCATTCTGTCTTCACAACCCCCCCAAAGTGTTTTTGGAAACCCTACTTCCTGAATTTAAGGTGAATTGAAATTAATTCTCAGAGTTCACATCATTCACATGCACGGCATCACCTGAAGATACATCCAGTTGGCAAGCACGGAGGTAGGTATAGGTATAGGAGCTTGGGGCAACGATGCCTGGTGCTGATTTAACTGTGTTGTGCACATCTCGACATTCTAAAATATTTATGAGCCCTCATCAGGGTTGTGAGCGATGTTCTCGCCGTCGCTCTCACACTGGCTGTGTTTAAATCACGAACAACCACCCATTCCGGGAGGGGGAGACGTTATCTACCACCAAAGCTGCTGGGCTTATACATTATAGATTAGGAAAGATGAACTTTTCAAGACACGAAATAAATTTTAGACGAATGTCGTAATTGTTAACGAACACGCTATGAATGTTGTACATGAGTGTTTCCCTCAGACTGGATAAATTATATGGGAAGTCCTAAAATGTTATTTTATCCTTAGATCAGGAATGGATTGTTAAATTTGTCACATGAAGCTGTTGTGTGTGGATGAGTGGATGAATATGCGGTTAACATGGCATGTGGAGATTAGGCGTAAATCCTAATGATCCAAGTGCGATATTTTATGCTTAATTGACTTGTATAGCGGTATTGTTTGGTGCGGTAGATTATTGTTGTAGCTATTGTGGGTTAGATTAGGCTCTGACAAGTCCTTGTAATTAAACTTTGGGCGATGCAGTGATTTACTGCTAAGACAGTGGATAAGTGTGCGAGTAATTAAATGACTTTAGATAGGTTTTTGAGGGCAGCGAAGATTTGGGCCCAGTTAAAGCTTTGACCTAACATCTCTCAATGCTAATGATTCTTTTACTGAACAAGCCAATACCGTATTTAATCTTTTTTTATATAAATGCGGAAGTTGCAGCTCTTACAAGTAATAGGTACCAGAAAGCAAAAGGCTACACGCAGAAAAATTACTTATTTAAAATCAACCGATTTTCGGTTAAAAACAACTAAGCAATACTGTTAATATGGCTTTTAGAGAGTTAATTGATTGTAAATAATAAACTTGTTTAAGGTAAATTGGTTGAAAATAACCGATTTATCAATTTCCCCTCCGAAAAAATTTAACCACCTTACTCTGTTGTATTTAACCAACTGACTTTGTTATTATTAGCCAACCAACTAGGCAGTTGGTAGTTAAATATGTTGTTATTAGCCGACTCACTTGGAAGAATTTGACCAACTTATTTTTAAATTAGTCATCAAACTTGGTAGAATTTAGCTTTTCTAGTCTGTTGTTATTAACCGACTCATTTGGTAGAATTTGACCAACTTATTTTTAAATTAGTCATCCAACTTGATAGAATTTAACCATTCTAGTCTGTTGTTATTAACCTATTTAGTCTGTTGTTATTTGCCAACCTTTTTGGTTGAATTTAACGATCTCAATTGGTTAAAATTAGCCAACTTTCTTGGTAGTATTTAACCAACTGTGGTAGGAAGGGACCCATGAGGACCATCCCTGCTAAAGTCAGGGTAACCAGTTACAGGCGTACAGCCAGGGAATTGGGCACCCATGAGCAGATTCAGCGATTGCTCTTCAGATTCTGCCCATTGGCCGGGTTAAATTTACCTAAATCACTTGTTTGGAATTAGCAGTTCTACTTGGTTGAATGTTGAATCACACTTAGACAAATCTCCCCGAATGGTACTTTCATTCGGGTACTCAAGCTTTTCTCTCCAATAAGACAGTGTGTATTCTACTGACCAATGTAAATTCTGAATGTTGCAATAACCGCCAGTGGAATGTTTGTGGCTGGCTGTGCACGGTGACAGTGGCGGACATCAAAAGTGTGACGAACGGGAACGTTTTGTTACAAAGTGAATTAAATTACACTTTGTTGCAAGTCTAAGATATCTTATGTCTTTAAAAAAAATAGGTGTACGAATGTAAAAGGAAGAGTACGGGAGTACGGACGTGTTGAAGTATTATTGGAGTACTTTCAGCAACACTGAGCGTCGTTCAGATTCGCCATTTTGGATGGGTGAAAATTTCACGAGTAAAAGGGATAAGAACAAGCGAGTCATTGCTCGTTGGTTGTATTCAATCACCATTTATGGGTTGTTTTTAACATAGTGATTGTTAGATTTTTTGCTTGGTTAATTTTACATGTGTAGCACGGTAATTAATAACCAATCAGTGTGTTAAAACATCAAATTTAGTAGGCAACTTAATTGATAACAACAATTTAGTGTGTTATTTTTAACAGCATGTATTTAACCTTTTTAACACGGTGGTTTTTAACAAAAATACGCATTTGTTTTCGACCGAGACTTGGTTTATTTTAACCAAATTCTCTTTTACAGAGCAAAAATTGCACACTGTTATGGTCAATTTTTGTGCGCGTACCTTAATCTTTGTAAATTTCCATTGACAAGCAAGTTGAAAGGTTTTTTTTTCAAATAATTTATCAAAGTTCAAAATTCTTGAAATACAAGTTCTAGAAAACAGTCAAAACAAATTGGACTATCCTGCAAAACTAAAAATAGAACAGTTTTTTCTACGAGCAAGATAAAATTTATTATACCGCTGTCGGATGTCTATTTCAAGCAAAATAAAATCCCCGTCTTTTCATAGGCTACTAATCTAAGGCAAAATAAAGTCGTTTAAATCCAGTGATATTAAGCAGGCAAAGTATACCTCATTAGCCGATTAAAAATTGATTGGGTACCTACGTTAAAATCCAGTCAATTTTATTGCATTTTCAGCACATCCTGACAGGTAATACGAACTCAAGGCTACATCTCCACAATCTGCATAGCTCTGCATTTGAGAGCTCCACTAATCCACATCTTGTGCCATAAACTGAATAATCGTTTCTACGTTAAATATGCAAATCGCTCAGTAATTATGTATCTACAGCCAATTCTTTGGAGGATGATAAAAAACACATTTCCACTCACAGCCATTTGGTGTAACTGCACAGAAAAAAAATCCTATTGGCCTGCCACAAATTGCGACGATTTTCCTGCAATCACACAACCAGGCTAATCGATCCAATGCTTGGGTATACCTACGTCTAGCTGGGGTTGCCTGCGGTAACAACTCAAATGGGATACACTTCGAATCGAACTAGATAAACTATATCGTTCAAGGACTTTTAATTAAAGCAGTTAGTCATCCGCTGGTAGAGAGGAGGATGCTAGAGACAAATATATTTCCTGAACCCGCACAAACTCATTTCACTCCACCCTTCCGTCACGTCCTGGACTCAAACTAAAGCCGCAAAGTATGTGGTATTTTATGAGGACGGGTGTGCAAATGAACGGATACGGATGATACTACAGTATATTCCATTTCATCTACTGAAATTAAGAGAACTCATGAAGTATTGTGTAGTCTCATCCAGCACACCAGGCAGCCCTCGCATGCCACCATACATGTGCAGGGGATCTCTCGAGAGCACTTTGGAATATTTTTTTTTTTTTTTGCACAAATGTGTGTCCCATTCACACTGACACTTCCCAGTACATCCGAAACCCATATACAAACACTTCCTTTTTAACAGTCGACTCATGTCGGGTGCTTTACCCATGGGTTTGCATGTGCATGTGCTTTGTCGAGGAATTATTGAACTGTGCTCGCTGTTAGAATGGCAATTGCATCAAGAGAGATATGTGTTTTTCTCCAGCACTTCACGATAATCCCGATATCCTTTGGGTTAGGGGGGGTTGCAACTTAGTTTCACAAACCTTTTGTCGTCGTACTTATTTCTACTCTCGTAAATTTAATGTGACAAATGACAACCTTCAACCACCCAGAGATGGAGAGTGTCTGTGCGACGATATTATTTATAGGATGCAGTTTACTTTGAATTGTTCACACATGCTTTGTGCTCAGCGAAGCAGTAGTTTACCAGGGTGTCCTTAGAATTTTGCTTCAATGATGTGTTCTTGTTTGTGAGATTCGGTTGTCAAAGGATCGTTTGCGTTTGGCTGAGCAAATCTATTTTTGTGTTGGGGGAGGAGCAGGACTGCTTTGATTTTGGTAAATCTTTCTTCTTCTCTTCTGAAATAAAAAGGATTTTTTCGTGATGAATACCTGGAAGTTTTGTTGAATTGTCGCGGAGGTTGTGAGAATGGACAAAATACTTATCGGTCTTCTGCCATGGAGACAGAATTTCACAGAGACGAAGACGAAGAAAATTGATGCAAAATGCCTTGACACATGGAGGAGAGCTCCTGATTGTTATGGTACTGAGAATATCCTGACACGTGTGCTCATGTGGAAAAGTGTTCTTATTATAACCTGATAAGTAGACCTACTTTGTGGTTCTGGTTGTGATGGCAATTAATTTGGCTGGGAATCCACAAATCGGCTGAGTTTGCCACTTGAGATCCGAATTTTGATACAGGAAGCAACTGCTCTGCACAAATTAAATCTGAAGGAAGTGTCCACGAATGGTGGTGTAGGGCACAAGGGTACAATAAGTTGGTCAGTCGGACTCTGCTTCTCCGAGAAAGCTATTGCCTACAGCGGATGAGTCAGTTAATCCAAAAAAAGTGTCCTTGTCGTCAGGCAACAAAGAAACTTGGCCCAGAAAATCATATAAAAAGCTTTTTGTTATTTCTTCGATGGGTATATGAATTATGAGCCTTTAAGCCCCTTAATGGTAGTCTCTCTTTACTTTGCTTCGTATATAAATACGAATATGTTTCTTGGGCACCGAGTCAATGGTTTTGCAGCTCACCTTGTCACATATCATGGAAGACCTTTCAATAACAAAACAGCTTGCAACGACAGACTTTGTGCTGTCCTGTGCATTACGCTGTCAGCTTCATTGTTCACCCAGATAACATCAAGAGCATCATTAGCTTTAGAAAAATAAATGCTAACCACAACAAGTCCATAAGGTACACATAGGACAGCTTTATACGACTTTGGAGTGTGTATGCTTTCTTCAATCCCCAGGGGCTCTCGGAAGTTGGCAGAAGGTCACGAAGTTGACAAGAAAAACTTAACCACAAACCAATGTGATTCGCAAAAGGTGTCAATAATTTCTCTATGGCCAGTCTGCAACCTGAAGATTCTCGTAATCCACGGCTGCAGCTTATTTTCCAAAAAGAATTTTTTTCACGTTCCATTATCAACTGTGGCGAATCAGTACGCAATCGACTTTGCGGACAACAGCGAGTTCTCCTCTAACGTCAACCATCTTTTCTCGCAGCGTTACAATGACCTTTTCCGATCTCTTTCTTCTTTGACAGCGACCGACGGCGAGTAATCATCTTTAAATACCACGCGTCTTTTTGATCTAGAATATTTTAAGTTAATAAAACATAATCGACTAATTATATCACGTGTTTTATTACATAACATTGGTGACCCCGCTAAAGAACTTATTGCGTAACTTTTGCATTCATTTTATTTCCCAAAAAGAAAAACCTCGCCGCCGCTGTCCCTAAACACGCTAAAATCGCGGACAATTTTTATTCCCCGCCGCGCCGTTTTTATTATCTCGTGCGCTACTCCGACTTGTGGGAACAGCAACATTAGTGGAGGCGTCTGCAGTTGCTGGTAATTCTTGTCGCCTCTTTATAATGGACAAAGTTACTGGCCCAACCCACAACGAAACTTCAATAACAACCGTATGCACTCTACGCAGTCAACCAAAAAAAAATAAGCACGTATGGGACAACCACAATTGAGTTAGATTTGGGGCTGCGACGCTCATTTAAATAGACGTTCGTTTGAGCAGCTGTGCCACAGTCCATTCTAGGAGCAGGCTTTCTCCAACATTTTCGCCTGCTCTTAGACATCCATGGACGCCGTCTCATCGACCAAATAACAAACATCTGCACCCCAGCCGCACTCATCCCAGCTGACTATACTGTTGTGAACTCCATCGATCACACACATAAATACGCAGAACTTCTCAAGCAGTACAGAGCCATAACGCTCCCATTTTCGTCTCAACGCCAACTTTCACACAATGTTCGTTACCATCTTGAGACCTCGGGAGCGCCACTCGCCTGCCGCCCAATGCCTATTCCACCAAAATTCTACACCCTCGCCAAAACCGATTTTCAGCGCATGCTGGATGCAGGAATCTATCGCCCATCATGTAGCCCTTGGGCCAGTCCGCTGCACATCGTGGTGAAGAAAAACGGAGAAATTTGTCCATGCGGGAACTATCGTCGGCTCTATTCAATAACGCTTCCTGATCGTTAAAAACGCTATTTGGGGTGTTTGTAAAAAATGTATATGCAAATAAAACTGCATCTTAAAAAAACTATATACGTACTATAAAAAGTTCCATTCCAAAATTGGTCCAAAAAATCCTTTCTGCTACTAGCAACTTTCTCCCCAAAAATGCTCTAGGAACTCCCTTCCCATTCCGACCTATTAAGACTCTTAAAAAAAGCAATTTCACAACACTTGTGCCCCATTTGCCAAGTCCATAGATTAAATTTCCTCATGGAATTTTCATAACACTCGATAGAAAGTCCATTGTGGCAGAAGCTTCCTCCTTATTTTGTCCGTTTACTGCCAGTTCGTTACAGAATACAAATTGAATCAAGAGCCCAGGGATTTGCCTAACCAAACACTCTTCTCTGATTTATATGCGCAAAACCCTTTTCTATATTTCCCCCCAAGGCAAATTACACGCAATCCACATGAATACCCAATTTATCCAATTCAAGACGAGTCCTCTTAACAGTTACATATAAAATCAAAACCAAATACCCGCATACATATAGGAACGATTTTAACTTACGACACATCATTACAATATTTATCTGGCTCGGGAAAAATAAAATCCAAAATACAAAGCAAAAAGTTCGCACAAAACAAACGATTTACGATGTGTATACCCAGTCCCAAGGATAACCATTTCCAAATACACACTCAAAGTCTGATTGGGAAACGAATGCCATTTCGCATCCTAAAAGTCCTTAGCATCCGTTCGCAGCGAATATCTATATAGATATAGAATGCCACTCGCCCCCAGTCCATATAGTGTGGCACTTATGGCCCCAATCGGTCCCTATCGATCATTCGATTGCGTTGTCTCTCAATTTATATCCTCGATGGCAAAAGGATAAATATTTTCCCATCGACCACACAATAGTATCGCATCCCAGTAATTCTTTCGACGGACCAAAGTTGGCTATCGACTTAGAGGACCATATACCCATACGAGCTGAAAGCTTACGCTCCCCAGTGAGACGTTTTGTGTTTTATTGGCAGACGTGAGTGTATGTGGTATGCTATAGTGTTTGACGCTGACGTGAGAAGGGTACAAAAAGTTTGTCCATCACTCGAATTAAGTTTCTAGGTCATGGTTTTAAAGTTTGAAAAGTTGGGATTGGTCGCAGATCCTTTCAATTGTTGGAAATCAAAAGGACACTTTGTTGGAGAAAGAATTATCCCTTTAGTGGCGTCAACTGTCCTGATTTAGTCATTATGAATTTTTTGCCTTTTTCCCATTATTATTAGTTGTGACTTTTTTTTCCAAAGTTCATCACATGAATGTCCTTAGGGCATGAGCGGACACATTTTTTCTGTGACTTTTGCTTTTGTTCGCCAATGGCAGAGGATTCCTTTTTTTTCGTTGACATTATTGCGGAGAGCAAATTTGCTCGCAGATAAAATAATGTCCTTTGATGTTGTTTAAATTAAAGTTGTATGGTTTCGCTCTCGTTATCTCGTTTATTTTGTTTCGTGTGCACGAATAAATAACGTGTTCTGTTTTTCCCTTGGTAATGGCATTAAGTTGCTTTGCAAAGTGTTTTAATTTTGTTAATTTAAATGCACAAAAAGGAAAGAGTGGTCGGGTACAACATCTGTGAAGGTAAATTGTAGATAAGTATAGAAAGAGACAAACAGCACGAGACAGGTATTAAGTCACAGGGGTTCAGATAAGTAAACGTTGGCAACTTTGAAACGATGTCCTGTTCCGTTTTAGTGAGAAGCGAAATAATTTTGTTAATGAAATTCTATGCACCAACACACATGCGGATATTCTCTATAAGTGTCTGGTGTCATCAGTGTTTTCCTTATGACAGGAGTTCGCGCTAATCGCATGTCGCGATGGAAAGCTGCTACCGACGGTCGCTACCAAGTACAGAGGTAGAAGGAAGCGACCATGACAAATAGAAACTATCCGTATCTCTTGAATTTAATCATCTCCTTCTGCTTTAATTTTTTCCAATGGATATTTCATTCGACAGTCGATTTGGAGACAGCTCAATCGCAAACGCGCCATCTGCTTTAAGAGTTGAAATTAAAGGTGACTCTAAATCTAAAAAGGTATTTATTTTGCTTCCTTTTTATCGATTTATTTCGCTTCCTCCTGGCAAAGATTTAAGGGTAAAGGGCACCGGAAGGAAAGAGTAAATACTTCAGAGACTCGCAGGGATACTATCGCTTAAAATCACTATTTATGTCCTGCTTTTATTTATTTATACTCTTCATGTCCTTCTAGGTGAAAGAACACATTTACAGAGGTTTCTCAAATATGCTTTAGCGAACTGTAGAAGCTTTTCGATTATCCACTTCGAGCGGGCTGACAACGTTTCTGATGTGCGAAGTACTTACTATACTTTCTGAGTAATGGTCTACAACAATGCGTTGATCAGCGAGCACAATTTTGAGAAATTCCTAAGTAATTTGCACTCTAAGCTAGTCCAAGTCCAGATCTTTTAAACATGGTTCTTTGTCCCGTCCTGTCAAAGTTTATTTGGTAGGTGGTAAAAGAGTTCAGGAAAGACAAAAGAATCACATCGAGCTAAAGTTTACGGACATTAACCATGATCCATGCGGTCTCTCAAAGGACTTACAACTCTGATCTAAGTGTGCCTTTCAAGACAGGCACCTAGCTTAATCTTACCCCAGCAAATATCTAACCAGCTTGATATATAACCGGCTGTGGAAATCGAACATGGAATAAAATCAGCCTTGAGTGAGATAAAAAGACAACTTTTCGGTAAATGCTTATGAGTCATAAAACAAACGCTTTTTAAAGTCTTCATCTTCTTTTAAAGGTCTTTCAACTGCGTTTTTTTGTATTCTTGTAATTGCACAATTTAATGGACGCGCTTTCTTTTTATGAAGTTAACCTAGCTTTTCGCAATCGCAATAGCAGAATTTACATAGAAAAATGTTCCAATAATGCTTATAGTCCAAAATAAATAAATTGTGGAATTTCTGACACACAATTTTTAGTATCAAGATGAAAAAGAGCCTCATCTCTGAAATACCAAAATTTGCAAACTAGTTGAAGATATTTCTCAACACTGAAAACGCGTTGTTCTTTTATGTGGTGCTCCATTTTTATTTACCCTGAAGTCTCAGCTTTCACTTAGTTTTTTTTTGTTTTTAATTTTATTGGTAGCAAAATTGGCGCAAAATTCAAATCTAGCGTCAATTTTCGAACACCCTTTATATAAATCTCAGTACTATTAGGTTGCTTGGTGAGCTTCATAGGTCGACCCTGGACTGTAGCGCCACCTAGGTGATTAGGTAATCAATGATCACATATACAATCTTTGCTATTCAACTGGCACCAATTTTTTTTTTTGCCGAGGGGGTGAGGAAAAACGCTAATGCGCACGAGAAACAGTCCCGCGCTGTTTCAAGTAGTGTGAGTTTTCCGTCCCACTACTCACTAAAAAAAACCTCTTAACCCCTTTTCCACTTGAAACCATTCACTCCGGAACCGCTTGCGCATTACTTTAGAGTGGTGTCGTTTTCTTTCCCCTCGGGGGACCCGCTTTTTCACTTTGTTTATTCAATTTGCGGGTTTATTCTTTCTTGCCGGTGTGGCTTTCATCAACTTATTTAATTTTGAGAGGGTATGTCCTCCTCCATTTTTTTCCTTTTGAGAAGCTTCCAGTTTTGGTCACTGGCGCACATCTTTTCGACGATGTTATCCAGTGTGATGGCTCCGACCAGTGATTCAAGGGCGTTTCTTTCAGCTATCCATCTGGCGCATGCGAAGAACGTATGGTTGGCGTCGTCGAGTTCTGAGTCGCCGTACTGGCATGCTGAGCTCCCTGTTTTCCCCATTTTATGGAGATTAGCCATGTCCAGTAAGGAGCTGGGTAACGTAGTAATTTACTTCGCCGTGTTTCGCTCGTTCCACATTGTCACGTTTTTGATCAGTCTCGCCGTCCAGCGTCCTCTACTTCCCGAATCCCATCGTTCTTGCCACCGCTGTCTGGTCAGCTGTTTCGCTTCTTCCGCAGCCGCCTCAGAGCCAGCTTCCGATTTTCTATTGTAGATATGTTTTCTTTCCGCCGCTAGGAGGTCGATAGGTGTTACACCCGCGATAACTAGGACGGCTGGTTCCGAGACCGTTCGGTAAGAGCTCCGCGTCTTTGGACTGCCGCCATCTGTTTTCGGTACTTCTCTTGTTTAAGTGCGTCTGCCCAAATGGGCATCAATGGGACTAGTATAAGTGAGATGGAACGGAGAGTCAATCAGTGGCTCATAATTTTAATTTTAATGCCTATATAAGAGAACGACGTATGTCTCAAGGATATGCATTTTTTTAAGAAAATGGGTGTATAAGTAACATACTGACAATGAACAAGTTAACGTGTACTCAGACTTGATATTTATTCCATTGAAAATCATTTTTTGGTGCAGTAGTTTGACTCAAAATATTCCTGTACTACTATCTGCTTTTTTTCATCTATCATCGGCGGAAGTTGTCCACCAAAAGCATATAACTTCCGTTGATTCAATTTCAATCGATGTTTGACGAATGAAAACCCAAAACCACAGTCTGCAATGCTTCCCATCGGAAGCCATCATTCCACTTTGCCGCACATTTCCATCGATTTATCTAGATGCGAATAGAAAATCCCATAACGATAAACCGAAATGCGATTATTGTTGTTTTCATTTCCAATTGTTAACAGCGATTGAAATAAAGCCATAAATCCGCTTAATGCGTTTATTATTATTATTCGCTGTCAATCAAAATGCTCGCCTTTTTGGTTTAACTAGGTACTCATAAGTAGCACCACAACTCAAATCCAGCGACATTTAATTAAAACTTCATCCGTCACAGTCAAAAGACGAAAATTCATACATCGACATCGCAAAATCCCCTCCACTGCTCATTTTATCGCCAATCAGCGAGTAGGTACTCTGCAGCAGATAAATGTAGCTCCCCAAACTCCATGCGTCATTAAGGACATTAAGCAGCATCATCTCGTTCAGTACACATATCATTTATGAAACGCCGCCATAAAGTCCCATCGAAGCGCCATTGTAACGCAATTTAACGACCACGGCACGGTATTCATCCGCCGGAAACGGGGATCACTCTTTTGGAAGGACTTAAAGACGAGCGCCTACGACTGCTGTGCCTATAACATCTCATAATGACAATTTATCACCGTCCGATAAGTAGGACGCGCATTTATGCCGCATATACTTTCGCCTTAATGTTCGTTTAATATTTATATACCTAGAGGCGGTGTTATCGTCGCTGTTTTCTCAATGTATCATGTGTGATTAATGAACGAGAGATTAGCGGATGTCCGGCAATTAATTTTGCGAGAGTCTAGTGTCCTCTCTATGTAACGCACACACACACACCGTCTAGACTCTGGCGGCCTTATTCTATTTTTACCGTCCGCCTATGTTGAGGCGAACCTTTTCCATTTCACCAGAATGACATGATGAATAGGACACCGTATAACAGCAGTTGTTAGCAAAAGTCTTATCCGTGTATGTGGGCCTACAGGAACAGACAGAAAAAAACTACAGTTGTTGGTTTAAATGGTCTAAAAGGGTGGACTGAGTGTAGAAAATATGTTTCCTGTATGCCACTGTTCAGCGAATCGTAAGTAAAAGGACATAGAAACAACTTTGTGTTTGCATTGCTAGAAAAGTGTCCTTGTGCGCCTGCAGACTCATGTGGGTGCAGGGAGGTTCTTTTTGTTCCTAAGTGTTTCCGCTATTTTTGATCTAAACAGCAACGAAGTTGTTGATTGTTGGGGAAAAGGGTGAATGTGCAAATAGTATGACAGGCAGCGTGTTTGTTCTCTCTCTCTCTCAGCCGTGTGAAAAGGTTGTGTATGTCATTGTCAAGTGGGCGAAATATCTCATTTTGTTATGATAATTCGCAGACCGATAAGTTGGTCGTTTGTTTGGCTGTTTGTCTGGCAATCAATAAACTTGATAGTGTTTGTAAATAACGTCACAAGAGTGACGGATGGGACTCGTTGTAACAGTGAGCTAGCAATTGGGTTTTTTTTTTTTGGACGGGGAAAGTGCGAGGAAATATCTACAAATGTGGCCTCTTAACGACAGTGACCGATGGGGTATGTTACGTCGTGGAATCACTTTCCAAGCGATTTTGCAAAAGTATTTTTAAAGTTCCAAGGACAAGGGAATTGTGAAATTTCAAATTTCATTTCATATTCATTTTTAAAACGTCGTATTCCGTTGAGCTCGGAATCCAGCGTAACAATCAGACACCTCACTTTTTAAGGCCCCTTTTCTCAATTCAAATTCAGTTGTTCAGAAGTCTGGAATCTACCATATGGTATAACACAAGGCTCTTTTTAACTTTCTCGCATTACGTAGTAAGAGAAAGGTATTGTAATCGTACAAAAAATCGAACTCGAGATTTTAATCAAATCTGACATTACGATGATAGAGGAACTCGAAAAAGTGGGTCTCGCAATTCTGTCCGTCTGTCAGTCCTTCCCGAGCTCTACGGCGCAAACGGCTGGACGGATTTCT
The DNA here is from genome assembly GCA_936431705.1 of Cheilosia pagana. NCBI lineage: Eukaryota > Metazoa > Arthropoda > Insecta > Diptera > Syrphidae > Cheilosia > Cheilosia pagana. The sequence continues at coordinate 48,047,163 of OW386170.1, read as the reverse complement.
TTCAAACTTCGGATTTGGAGTTGGTGGGCTTACAGTTCGGGGCCACTTTTTTTTTGCACGTTAAGAGTTGCCGTTGTAACGGTATTCAGTAATTTTGAGTTTTTCGAAAACGGCTCTAACGATTTCAACCAAAATTGATATTTGGGCTTAAGTAGGTGTAACTAAGATTGCTGTATACCCAGTTTTTCGCAGAAAAATCGAATAACGGTAATTTTGAAAATTGGTCATATCTCAAAAACGGTCAAAACTATTTCGACAAAAATTCATATTTAAGGTAATACGGTCATTCCCAACATGATGGCAAACTCAGTTTTTCCCTAAATTATCGTTCTACGGACTGTTTTGGAAAAATTTCGTTTTTTAAGACTTTATTTAATTATGGTTTACTTGAAAACGTCTTTAACGATTTTAACCAAAATGTATACTTACACTTCCATATATGGGGTTAACATGGTTGCATACCCAGTTTTTGGCTAAAAAGTCGAATAACGGTACTTTTGAAAAGTGGCCTTATCTCGAAAACGGTTAATACGATTGCAACAAAAATTAATTTTGTATGTAATATGATCATTCCTAACATGATAGCAAACTCAGTTTTTCTCTAAATTGTCTGTAATGGATTTTTGAAAAAAGACATATTTTGAGAGTTTGGTTTTCTTTTGTTTTACCTACATGAAAACGGCTAAAGCGATTTTGAGCAAAATACATACTTGGAGTAAAATTGGCGTTTTCAACGTTATTGCGTCCTTTATTTTCGGTTCTAACCACCGGAAACGCTGATTTTGAAAACTGTTCAAATCTCGAAAACGCGATTTTCGATTTGGATAAAGCTTTAAAACCACTTAATATTAACATCCTGAACAATACCCTATACTCAGTTTTTAGCTAAATAGTTGGGCAAGATTATTTTTCGAACTCAAAATTTGTTACTATTTTGTACGCATTATTTTCCAAAATTAGCTTTAAAGATTTTGACTAAAATGCTTATTTACGATAACATAAGTATTCTTAATAAAACCCCGTACTTAGTTTTTCTTAGAAAAATGCAAATAATGCCGTCTTAGAAACATTGCCGCACTACCAGTCAAAATGTAATCACAACTACTCGAAACTCCTTTTTAGCAAATATTTCCCACTTCTTCTTTTTCAACCATATTAATCATGAACCTTAAAATAATTCCAGCCAATTGGAGTCTATACTATCAGAAACCCGCACTTCATTTACACGTGCAAATTCAAAAAAAAATCTCTGAATTCTTACATCACAAACCCTACTTCGAAACATAGGCACCTATACCAGCATCACCAATTTGAAAAATCTGGTTTTATAGCCTATAAACAAAAATAAAATAAAAATAAACCAACCAAACTGATGATATGAACCAGAAAGTTTCCTGCGATCCAGTCGTGCACTTTATTTGTCTCCGTATGCTTTTTCCCTTTTAAAAAGTGACATAGGTAAGGTAGGTATAGCTACTAACTGAAACTTAAGTAGATTTTTCGCTGATAGTGACACTACTCACCGCTTAACTCTGTCTTCCCTCACCAACTTCCATGGAATTACCTCCAGAAGGTGGTCTTTTCATATGTCTTGCTCGTGGATTCCAATGCTGTGTCACTTGAATTCACACTGCAAGTCAAATATTATGTAATAAAACGTAACGTATCTCCATAATAAAAGTCTCATTATCATCAGTCTCATCACAATGAAAAATCCCTTAATACTGTGTCCAAAAACCTTCTGAATTTCCTCCTTTTTAGCTGGAGGGTTGAAACTTTATATCACAAATAAACCATACATAAAATATTATCAAAGCTACTTTATTTAGCAATTTTCAAACATGCAATCACATCGCCCATTAACTTTAAATAACCGAAAAGTTTTCCTCATCAAAAAAAAAGTAGAACAATAAATGAAAGGACCTCAAACAAAAGATATGGTATACCAACTCGCACCACCTCTTTACTCACTCGCAACCGCACTCACATCTGTATGGAATTAATATCACAACACTCGCTCGTATCATAAATGTGTCTGGTTTGTACAACCTTAATTAGCTAAATGTACAAAACCAAAGAGATTCTCTGAAACATACACACATCCCTTCAGGGACTGACATCTCTCTGCATCCATCCAACCAGAGGTAATTCAAAATCCAGTGCCGGACTTGTTAAAAGTCAATTTAGTCCATTTGTTGTTCCACAGTTTGTACATCAGCAGACCAACCAAAATTATATTTCCCGACTTAATTATGGTTTTGATTAGTTCGCGACGTTCCCTGTAAATGAAAAGGGGGCTTTAGAATTTAATTATCCATATTTCGAGGGAAAATTGTTCAAATTCATAATATTGCACTATTGTTTTGAGTTTTTATTTCTTTTTTTATTTTTTTGTCTGTACTTACTCTGACAGGGCTGGTCGTGCCTTGAGCACTAGAGACTCGTAAGAACCCAAGAAGATCCTGTCACTGGCAACAGTATCACTGGAAAGACAGGCATGCAAAACAGAACAAAAAAAAACTTTTAAAAGAAAATTACATCAAATTGTTTTAATTTGGAATGGATGGGTGTAAACTTATTCATTCACTTGGACTTTGGACATGCGACTGCAAAACGGTTGGCAAGACGACGAAACTCTTGTGGATTTTGTCTGTCAAAATGGAAATTCTTTTGAAGCAGTCAGACCGACTTTGAAAAGTTTTAATTGTCGTCTGAGATAAGTAAAACATGTCGTCCTTGAGGGAACTGTGGCTTCTTTGGTATAAAATTGCATCTTGCGGTGAAGGAAATTGTATATACAACTCTGGTTTCATGTTACTTTAAGGATAAAAAATATATTTGTATGTTTTGTTTAACTGAATAATCATCTGACTCTCCTTTTAGTGTTCGTTTCGACAGTCATTCGTCTGAATATTTTCCTCTTGGGAGTCATTTTACGATATCTGAAGAAACATTAATTGAGGAATAATCAAATATATCACTGAGAATATTTTGTAAAATTTATCTCAAAGACCCATCGCAGGAAACAACAAAAATTTGAAATCAATTTCCATTCATGCAAAAATTGCGTCTTGTTTTCCTTACACCGCACTCAATTTACTGAAAAATATCCTTCTGTGAATTCGCAGACCAAGCTCCGCCAAGTCAGAAGATCTACAGCTTCCCGCAGTAAGACAAAGATTTACCTACTTATGTATATTGAATATAACATTTCACTTTGGCCGACTGATTTTGAAAAATACTCCACGGACATAAATCCTTGACTTTTATAAAATACTCACCCAGCGGCGTCGTTTAACATGCCAAGGATTGCTGGTCCACATGCAAAAGTACGAAAATTACACGAATCCATTGAACTGAATTATTTATTTTGGCAACCATCCAGAAGACCGAATGAATCATAGCAACGAGGAAACAAAACAAATTTTTCATATTCCCTCGAAAGGGTATACAAAATAATATAAAAAAACTTTTCCAATCAAACAATATCGCGAGTAAAGGATATTCTGATAAATAAATTAATGGTCATTCAGTTGACTGCATGTGCAGTGCAAACTCTTTTGTGTGAAAGTGCGTCACTCAGCGGTAATTGGAAAGTTATACCACTGGCGCCAATCTAGTGTCCTTTTAGTTGTTTGGACGCAGTGGATACTGGTTACCTTACTGCCATTGTTTAAATGGGCTAGTCTGTCATATCGGATAATTGTGTAGATGCACAAGAGTTAAATTTGATTAAATACTCTGACGTTGAATGGGGGAATGCACTTAAGCCAAGTGGGGTTGCGAATATACCTTTCATAGTAACAACCATTAACGTCCTGTGTTTTCGATTCCCAGACTGTTTGGCAGGAGCAGAAAGGGAATATAACGAATAACTAAAGTTTTCGTTTAAAAAATATGTAATCGGGAATAACACCAAGAAGTATGCAGTACAATATTTATTATTTCCTCACAGACTTTGAATGAATATGCCTACCCAAAAGATTTCCCATTTGTGGACCTTAACCCAACAAAAACTAAGAAGAACGAAAAGAGAACCCCGATCTTTGTTGCCTATTCAGCAAGTCGAAAGAAATATCTTCTGTAGTTTACGTCGCCTAAAAGTAGGCAAAGAAAATTAAAGACAGATGTTAAGCTTAGCTTATCCATTACTGACATTCGTTATTAAGGTTGCCGCGGTATATTTTTAGAGCTTCTATCAGTAGAAAATTGAAATTTGTCTGTAAGTCTCACTTACTCCTGCTGAAAATCAAAATCAGCATCTTAAAAGCGCTAAATTTACCAATTTCATTGTCCATCTCCAATCTGACGTGCAACATATTTATCATCGCGGAGAATCTTGAAATACTACCCAGGGTTGCCGGGCCTTTTCCCTTATTCGTAACACTTTATCAATTTCAAAATGATTTGGGTTATTTAAGCAGTAGAAAATTGAAACCGTGTAATTTACCACACTTTGACACGTGATTGACATGACGGTGAGTGTCACCACTTTAAGTGGCACGACAACAAAAAGTGGAATGATATATAATTCGCTTTCGAATACTGACAGTCACCTGTCAATAAAGTGGGAATAATGAATACGATACGCAGATGACAGTTGACATACATATGACACAAGCAAACGCAAACAAAATGTAGCATGAAACAGAAAAGCATCACATAAACAAATCAATTCAGCTCCACCTTTATTTGTTCTTATAAAATATTCAATAAAACCATATGTATCAGACAGAGCTTAGGACAATACCCTCGTATCCTTTCAATGGGAAATTTTTAGATGCAAGCTTGTCACTAAAATAAACACAACAAACAGTTAAACACAAGGATGACAAATGGAAAACATGCTAATTGACAGATGAGTACTTCTGCTTACCCATCTTTGTATGCTGACTTCGTTCCCGCTGCGACAACTGACAGTTCCTTTGGGAAATCACCCAATGGTGTAAGGTCCATTACAAATTCGGATGGACTGATGTTTATAACGGTGATTATAGTTGGATGTCCTTTTAGTTCTCTATATTGGGGGAGATTTGATAAACTTAAAATGCAAGTTCATTCGTATTTCGTACATACCTCTTGAAAGCAAATGTCTTCCGACCCAAAGCCATGGGATAGAAGCTCCCCTTCTGCAAGGTGGGCAATTGCTTTAGAGACGTAAGTTTCTTGTACAAGTTGTAGTGGCTGCGTGGCTCCTCCATTTGTGCAGCTAGATTGAGCGTTTTGTAGTTGGGATGAACTGGAAGCCACGTTTTAGTGGCATTTGAGAAACCTGCATAAATGTTGGTCGGTTTGAAAGTGACAGTTGGTTGAATTGATTTTCTCTTACCTGCATTCATTGTCCCATCCCACTGATATGGAGTTCTTACGGGATCACGCGACAGTTCCTTGAATTTGGCTGGACCCGCATTCCGACCAGGTGGGTCTTTCGTGTCCTCCCATGATATCTCTCTATGGTCGACCATTCCAATCTCTTCGCCCTACAATTAGGAACAGATATAAAGGACAATTGAGACAAGGATTTTCAGTATGGGATCCAGACGGTGTAAAGTGGTTTATCCGCAGAACCAGTGAACACTAAAATGGCACTCTACATGATACTCTTACAACACTCTTTACAGACTCTTTAATATCTGTCAACAAACAGCCAAAATTGACCCATTTAAACCACCCAGCTTTTAAATCCTCTGTGTTAACAAAGTTTACGGATGGAGACCCCGCACTCCTTGCCACTGCCCATGTTGATACTCACATTGTAGGTGACAGCAACCCCAGGCAAAGTCATTAGAAGGATGTTCATTGCATCGACTCTCTCCTCGCCGAACCTGGAGGCCACTCTCGGCTGGTCATGGTTTCCCAGAACCCAATTAGCACTAGCACCCGCCGGCATGTAAGTCATCCACCGCTGAAATGTGAACACAAAGTCCCTGGCATCGGACGTCTTGCTTAGATCCGAAATCATCATAAAGTTAAATGGAATATGCGATCCTTTGCGGCCGCTTTCGCTCTCATAGTAGTCCATGAGGCTGGTGAGATTCGCATAGGCCTCCGTCATCAGTATCCTCGTGGGGCCACCATTCTCCGCCTTATACTTATCCAATAGTTCCCTCCAGCCGTAAATCATTTCGTACACCTCTGGCTGTAAACACAAGCCGCAAAATAAAAACACACAAAACCAGAAAAATAAGCTATCAACTTTCTTCACGACAGAGCAATTATCCTCACCAAGTCCTTTGTATAATAGTGATGTGTAAACCCATACGCGTTGGGGTCCTTTTCCACTCCCGTCTCTGGTTCATCCCTCAAGTCCTCGACTTCAAATAAATGATTCACTGCATCGACACGAAACCCACTAACGCCCTTATCCAGCCAAAACAAAAGGACTTGCTCCATGGCTTTAATTACTCTCGGATTTCTGTAGTTCAAGTCGGGCTGCGCCGCAGTGAATTGGTGGAGGTAGTACTGCTGCCGCTCCGAGTTCCATGTCCATGCAGGGCCATAAAATACCGATTGCTAAACGTGATGGAGATACTCGGAGGATAAGCGAGAGGATCTAACCGAAGACTGTTCGATTTACCCAGTTATTTGGAGGTCGCCTCTCTCCCTGTTCGTTCAACAGCCCATCGGCCCACACGTAGAAATCCTCATAGCCGGGCTCCCTTTTTATTGACTTTGCAAACCATTCACACTGATCCGATGAATGATTCGGCACAAAGTCCAAAATCAGCTTGATGCCTGCCGCACAGGGAGGAAAAAAGGAAGAAACGCGGTTACACTGGAATTGTGGACAACAACAGAGATGTATACCTAATCTATTGGCTTCAGCGACTAAGTCCTCGAAATCCTCCATCGTTCCGTACTCCTCTTGGATGACAGTGAAGTTGGCGATGTCATAGCCAAAGTCGACCATCGGCGATTGGAAAATCGGACTCAACCATGTCGCCTTAACACCCGACGATGAGAGGTGGGAGAGCTTCGAAATGATTCCTATTTTATGGCGTTGACTGTATTGGTTGCGGGGAGAGGGAGAACAAAATTAGCATACTCACCCCGTAGATCACCGACACCATCGCCATTGCTGTCCATGAAGGAGCGCGGATAGATCTGGTAGAGGACGGTACTTTGCCACCAATCGAGCGATGATAGAGAGCTCTCCTGGGCTCCAACACCCATTGCGGTTAGCAGGAGCAACATAAGCAGCATCCTTTAAATGATTGCTGGTACTGGAATTACAAGCGAACGCACTCTCATGTAAATTTCGCGGCAACAAACTCAAGCAAGCTGATAATGAACTGTTTTGTTAAATGGACGTGGGTGTACTGCTTTTATAATATCCGCTCCTTGCACACAGTTCGAGAAAAAGTGTTTAGATACGATGAGAGCGCTGTTTGCATATACGGTTCAGTGATTTTACACGGAAGTGTCATACTTGTGCGACTTGCTGTATGTGCAACTGATTTTCTCTTGATGGGTGAACAGTGGCGCACGAAAGGAGACGTGCGCTTAAATATGCAATTCCACAATCACATTTTTGTCGTACCGATTAGGTAATTATTTCAGCAGAACGAACGACTAAAATTTTTTCTCATAACTGCTGCTGATTTACACACAAAAAACAACGAAAGCATTGGGTCTATAACAATAATTGAGAAAAATTCAAGCAACCCAGTAGTTGCGCAGTCTATTTTTGTTAGAACGTCTTTTGTAAGCGTAGCTTTCCTTTCTTTTGAATTGGGCAGACGATGTTAACGTTGCACTTATTCCAGCAAATATATCAAATGAATTCCCCGATGCTAAATAAATACACGCCTGGTAGGTCATCAGCTCCAGTAGCCTATTGAACTTATATTTAAAAAAAATCAGTGTCTCTTCTTTGGCTGTTATAGGTACCAAGAACTACGAAAGAGCCCAATTGTCTGAGTCCATTTTCGAAGATGGTTTCGCGCACAATGTGCCTTTCCGATTCTGACATAAAAATCGCAAAAATCTTTTAAAGCGTCTTCACAAATCAGAATGATTTTCTTTTAAAATAGACCCTAATGCAAATTGAGATCTTCTGATGGTTTTAATTACGGAGGCCTGAAACTTCTTGGTTATTTATTTCCCCGATCACAAAATCTTATTATCTTTCACAGATTTTCCCCATCCCATCTCGCTTTCTGTTTCGAAAACGAGATACCTATATAGACACAGTTTAAGAGCACTTCCTCTTCTTTCTATTACCAATGAAATCAATCTCAAAATGTTGTCACAGATCAATGTGGCATTACCCTAAACTCCCAAACTAACGTACACATTTCATTATAAAGGGTCCGCCAAATAACTTTTTTTTTTTGAAAATGCTATAAAAAAAAACTAAGTACTGAATATTTTCTCAAATTTCTTTTTTGAAAGTACAATCCTTCCGGTTAATAATGGAAAATAATTTCATTCAAATGGCTGCCTCGGCTGGCCATGCAAATTTTTAAGCACATTATCGATTGTGTGCAGCTGTATTTCACCAATGGCTTCACGAATATTGTCCTTTAAAGCGGCAATTGTCTCTGGCATGTCGGCGTAACACTTATCTTTTACGGCACCCCACAAATTAGTCTTTTCCTGTTGAAACCAAATGTTGCCAATATCCTCCTCTTCAATTTTTGTGAACAAAAATTCGTTCAACATGGCCCGATAACGATCGCCATTGACTGTAACGGCCACTCCTTGCTCCTTCCCAGCGTTGTTCAAGCGTATACACAACCATATTCGTTCAGCGGAAGGATAAAACTAATTATCTGTGAAATCAGACATGAGTTAAGTGTTACCATTCGCGAAATAAGCACTAGTTGAAAAAAAAACGTTAGGTGGCGGACCCTTTACTTTTAGTTCAAATTCACTGTCACCTCTCATGCATCCGATTTCGAATTCAAGGACCTTATATCGTATTCGCAACTAATTCCTTGAGTTCTCCAACTTGCAGATAGCAATCGTTCAATTTGAATAAAACTAGCTTACCAAAACCCACTGACTGCTGATATCAATTTCAGATAGTTTCAGGACGATACAGAACAGAAGAAGGCAAAAATTAGAAAACGAAAAACAGAAGGAAAACTATCAAACGCATCGTTTAAGACAAGGTAACAGGTGTACCATTTGAAAATTAAGATCATCAGAAAACTTGTTAGATGCCATTCGAGTAGTCGGAGAAGAAATGTAAATCAGCTGTCAAACGGCTTACATTGAATTGTTGTCCAAAGTGGGAAGGAAATTCATACAACCGCTTAAACAGAAGTACGATCAATGAACCGGTCGTGATCATTAAACTTGAATCAGATCATCAATTGCAATGTTGTTTTTTAATTCGTTTCAAATCGTAAACGAGTATAACATGTGTCGACCTGTGTACAGTGCAGTGGCTTAGAGTTAGTGTTTTGGACTACTAAGCAAGGGGTCCCGGGTTCGAATCCCGAAAAAAACCAAATTACATCTTAAGGTTTTTTTTCCACTGCGCCACCTCTTGCGAACGTCTGACAAACATCCGAAAGTAAAACTGTCATGAAAGAGCTTCTCACTTAGCCGTTTGGACTCGGCGTAAAATTGTAGATCCCTTCCATTCGTCCCAAAAATATAAAACTCACATAAAACGAATGGTTGTGAGAAACTAGGCCTTGGGTCCCATAGACCTGTCGCGCCAAAATATTTATTTATAACCAGTACAACGCCATCTAGAATCGTCGGATGATTTTTCATCGCCACTGTGTTTACCACCCACATCGATTCGGAACATATTTCTATCGTTGCAAGTTCAATTGTCACTTGGTCACACTCTCACCGTTCACCGAGCGCCCGCCCTCCAGTCGGGTAATACTAATAATAGTCGTCAACACCACTTGAGCCCTAATTACGAACCAATTAATACATCATTCCGCTACGACAACAACACAAATGGGGAAAAAACGAAAAATGATTTCTATGTAATTGCCTGGGCCCACAATCATCAACAGTGATTTGTTTTGGGGTGGAAAAAAAAACGGCTCATTCGGCTCCAGAGTTTCGCTCTTCTGTGTGAGTTTTTCGTTAGTTTTTTCCTCCGAATCGCACCGCACGGTGTTTTTCCGCGTAGCAGTGAGTTTTGTGATGTACTTGGGTAGAGATTATCTCTGAGTGGTGTTTTTTTTTAATTTTTTGTGTGTTTTCGCCTCTAACGCGTCGGAGATCAGCGTTGCTACCGTTCGACCAATACTCACTGTGAGTTGAAAATATTTTTTTACAAAAAGCTAAACAACAATCAAACAATTTGTCAACGTTCTGCACTCAAAATAAATTGCACAATCACAAAATTTAATTCTAATTAAACAATTAAACAAATTTTCAAATCAATTATGGAGGGCATGTGCGTCCTCCTCTGAAGCACACAAATCGGATGACTGGGCGCGCTTCTATTTTTAATCAACTCAAAGTCAAATTTGTTTTGCTTAGTTCGGTGTTGGGTTGAATCGAGGGGGGGATGCACACTGGTATATACGTCTTTCTCGAAATTCGAATGTTGTTTGTCGGCATAGTCGCTAAGAGTACTGATGGCCAACGATCGCTCGAACACCCAGCTGATGTAGTGCACTTGACTAGAGCCCCCCAGAAGTGTTCTTTGAGTACATATTTCGAAATTCGACTCTTAAGTGAAGCAGCTGGGTGAGAACTGTTTTGTGAAATGGAGAAATGATTGGGTTGAGATGATTTGGAGGATGCTGTGCGAGTAAATGTAATCGACTTGAAAATGGCGGGTGGTGTTACTTGATAGTTAGGAGCCTTTTCAAAGCGTCAAATGGCAAATAACCAGTATCCTTAATTCTAGAATCGTGGCTGTAAGACCATCTGAGTGTTTCACATTTTTTGTAACTTTGTTTACTGTCCGGCGACGCAGTCAATATTTCAATTGAATTTAATTGAATTGAAACAAAGCTGAATGCAATATTTTGCAAAAGAGAACTAGAAATGTGGGAGTTTGAATTTGTTTAAGCAAGTTTATCGGTATTTCTTAAAGGAAACTGGAAATCCTAGAGAAAACCTTTTACGGCGTAGAGACAGGACAATACTCATTGCGGTGCGAAGGATTAAATGTATTTAAGATGTATTCCAAAACTAGGCACCATAAACGGTCAATCGCGATACACTACATTTTCAAAGGATGTTAGCCCATAAGAGTCTTGTGCAGAGATCTCGGTTGCAAATTTAAATTAATTCTACCCAAAATAACAAGATTTGTGCAAACAATTTCCATATTCCGGGAAAAATATTACATTGAATAATTTGTTCATTAATTCTTAATTTAAAGTGTTAAATAAAAACACAAAATGTGCGCAATTTTTATTATATAAATTAAATATTTCCAATTCTGATCTAATCTTTTAATTTGTTTTCTCTTTTCAGGTAAGCATTCGTTTGGTGCAATAAACTGTTTATATAGTTGGTAAGATTTGTGATGTAGAAGAAAAATAAATTTATCTACAGCTGTATGAAAAAAAAAACTGCTAAGATATAAGAAATATATATGAAAAATATAAAAACAGGACTATTTTTGCAAAAAAAGATCAAATTTAAAGCCCAAGCTACAACCTTTTCAAAAAAGGAAGTCTAAAACGTAACTTAGACGAATTGGTTATTTTTGCCTTGAAATTGTCCCTCTCGATGATGACAATAATAATATTATGTGTGTTAAAAAAATTTTGATGGAATTTTGAAAACTTGAATCGCTTATTTTCCCTCCTTGCCTCTAGTCAACATTTTTTAAACCATTTAAAGGGTGTTTTTTTTTTTTAGAGGAATAGAACTTCGAATTGAAATAAAACACAAGAAAATCGTTTTAATGTCCATCAATTTGGCTTTATTGTAAGGATAATTTTATGCCATTAATTTTAAAATATGATTTCGGGCATGTGGCCGCCGCGGCTGGTTCGAATAAAGCCAAGTCTAGAGGTCCGATTTCAAACACTTTTTCATGCGGGCTGTATGTCGGCAATAACGCCACGAATGTTGTCTTCCAAGTCTCCTAACGTTTCTGGTTTGTTGGCGTAGGCGAACGACTTCACATATCACCAAAGAAAATAATCCAATGGTGTCAAATCACACGATCTTGGTGGCCAATTGACAGGTCCATTCCGCGAAATTATGCGCGATTGATTGTGACGTGCGCTGTGTGGCATGTAGCGCCGTCTTGTTGAAACCACATCTCTTCCACATTCATGTCATCCAATTCTGGAACAAAAATAGTCGGTTATCATGGCTCTACTATGGTCTCCATTAACGGTAACTGACTCTCCAGCATCATTTCGAAAGAAGTATAGCCCAATGACTCTACCAGCCCATAGATCACACCAAACAGTCAGTTTTTGTGGATGTAATGGCGTCTCAAAGGTCTCATGTGGATTCTCTTCACTCCAAATGCGGCAATTTTGCTTATTGGCGTAGCCATTCAACCAAAAATGAGCCTCATCACTGAACAAAAATTTGCGATGAAAATCAGCATCGATATCAATCTCACTTTTTAGACCCATACACCAAAATCACGACGCATTGCATGGTCTCGCGGCTTTAATTCTTGCACAAGCTAGCTATATATTGTAAGGTCGTAAGCCAAGATCTTTGCGCAAAATCTTCCATAAAGTTGATGGAAAAATCTCCAATTGCTGTGCACGGTGGCGAATCGATTCATTTGGGTCCTCTTCAACACTTTGCTCGGCGCACTGTTCGACGTCTCTGCGGATGCGTATTATCACATAGCGTAAACGTAGTGCGAAAACTATCCATGAGTAACCGAATTAATTGCTCTGACAGACGATTATGTCGACCATAAAATGAACGGAGCTTGCGGTAAACTTCACGAACTGAACCATTATTTTCGAAATAAATTTGCACGATTTGCAAGCGTTGTTCATTTGTCAACCTGTTCATGGTTGTCTTTAAAAAAATAATATCTAGGGTAAATTTAAATTAATTGTCAACCACCAATTTCTCCCCAGTTATATATCCACTCAAGTAACATATACCCACTATCCATTCAGTTGACATCCTTATACCCAATGTTAGTTTAAGAAACAATCAATTTTTATTGACGCAAACAAAGTAATAACAACGATTACGCTACTCGTGCACACCATACCGATACCAGCCCAGTAAATTTTAAACTGCAAAACAACAATTAAAATTATTGTCATTAAAATTGCATGACCCGACCATTTCCATTCAACATACAAATTCCATTTATCCACAGGCAGCCGTAGTTGATAGTTTGTGTATATACTGGGTCAAAAGAACCCCTCTTCGTGTCTGAACGGTGCGGTAGCTGTATACTGTATACAGAGCCCTTAGAGACAGACTAATTGCCGGCTTCTTCCCATACTTTAGAGAATCATCATCATTATCATGTGCAATATCATGCATTTTGCCACTGCGGCGACTTCCATCACACTACCGACTACCCCCATTGGTGGCGTAGCCTTTGTTATTTTTTATGGCACATTAGCACGCTATCAAGGAATTACTTCATCCGGCAGTTGAATACATATGGAATATATAGGGCTTCTTCCTTTGAATGTTTATAATCAATTTCAATTAGTCGCTCGATACAGATTGCTTGTTCTTCCGCATAGATGGCTCCGCATATAACACAGTCGTGATGGGCATTAGTTTGTGTAACCACAGGGTCCTTTGTTTGTCTGGTTTAGGTACTTATTCCGTCTGATGTCTGAAATTGTGTTATTTGCCATCAGACGACTGAATTGTGTGAGCCATTTGTTGGACTGTATCAGGAATGAGGTCAAGACAATATTTCGGGAACGTTTTTGCATAACAATAGGTGCGAGGAACCCTCTCGATTTGCTTTCGATATATCAAGTATTGATATACCTAGTCTATCCTTTTGGAATCCATTTATCACTTACGATATAAAAATGACAGCTTCAGCGTGTCTGGTGGAGGCAAAATTCTTGCATAATTGATGTGAATTTTCTCCGAATTTGTTCAAATCAAAGAAATTTATTCGAGACTGTCATTCTAACACAGCGTGAAGACAGATATCTTTCGCCAAGAATGCCAGAAGCTAAAAGCGATTGGCATTTTATGCTGATTTAAAACAACTCAATTGAGGACTTTGATCCGCACTCGCTACAGAGTTAAATGTTTGTCGAAGGATCTAAAATATCCATAAAGCAAACAAAAGCAATTTGTCGCTCTCAGGATTCACATATAGGTAGTTCAGTTTTGTAATGAACATATATATCACAGGTACCAGTGAAAATAAGAACATGAGAGTCTGCTGCAAATGGTCCAACATCAAGTATAAAAAACGTCATGTAAACCAACTTAAAATTGCCCCTTGGACAATCCCGAAAACCACCCAGCACACGCCTCCTTAACCGCATATTTCCGCACGACCGAATAATATTCGCTGCCAGTGTTTTCAACCCTTAACCCCTTCTGGAGAATTACCCGGAAAATTGCTCGACTACTGCTATGAATTGTATAACATCTATAATGCGCGAAATGCGTATAGACACACCCAACGCCTCCTCTCAAATATACACATTTCATTTCATTTTAAATTCATTTTCCCTTTGCTTCAGATAATGGATGTGCTTCACGTCTACCTGCAACCTAATTCTCAAAGCGTATTGCTCATAAATACAGTAAAAAGCATCAACGTTGTCGAACATTAAATCGTATCGTTCTTTTGTTACCGCCCGGCCCGTTCGAAAGACGAAACATATCTCTATATATATGTTCTATCCCTTGAGCGTCTTTCCATTACGCACAATTCCAATTGAATTGATTCGAGATTCACATTCAGATTCGACGGTTTCATAATCGAAAATTGCCCCAAAGACATCATGTGTGTATGCGTAGAATGGGAAGTAGCGGATGAAATTGAATACAGCTTGGGAAATCGAAAATTCCAATTGAGCTAAAGAAATCCACCACATTGGCATTAACCAACATTCTCACATTCAGTACAAATAGTTTGTATATAGGTAGAGGTATATCCAGAACATTCATATGTACGTGCTAAAATTGCTTCGTCAGGTACCTACCTACAACATTTGAGGAAAATGTCTGCCAGTGGAATTATGAAATGGGAATCCTCTTGACCTTTGAATGGGGGGATAAATGATAGTAATTGCATAGTGCTTTTTGTTTAAAATCCAAGATAAGATCAAAATATCCCAGCAGGGATAAAGCTATCGAAAAGCAATCATCGAGCTTATCACTGCAGCGGATTAGGTGTGTTGCAAAAGGATATTGAAGTTTAAAAGACGCAGATTTAATTTTTCCGTTTGTTCTTTTATTTAAAAATATAATTATTACTTCAATAAATAGATTTGCAATTTGTGGAAGAATATTTCTTCACATCGTTTTTGAAGATTTAAATTTAATCACAATAATTTATTTACAACTGAGTCTTTGGCAAGGAAAAATTTTCAAAAATGAGGAACGAATTTGAGGCATAAACTCTTACGTTGGGTACACTTTTCGTTAATAACTTTACTCAAAGTCGTGAAGAGTAAAATATTTGGTGGCCAATTCGTTGCCCCTTTTTCGTTTTATTGCAAAATCGCTTTATACAAAATTAGACGCATTTAAATTGTATAAATTTAATATTTTTACTTAAGCATTCAAATTCCCCAAGCTCGATGTACATTGTGCAGACAAAAAAGAAAATTCCTCAGATGCGAGGGCAAAAAATTCCGTGTAAGGAGTTATTTGGCATCCCCACAAATTTACAGCATACCTAAAAATGTTATTTTTCTTTCATGATTTGCTCTGCTAGAATGGAAATACTGAGTAATACTTGACGAGGCTGTTAATCTGAAGACAGTATTGTAAAAGATCAAGTCAAAGTCGAACACAGAAATTAAAAAATTTAGCAGTCGATTCTGAAATCTAAAACCTAAGGTGTGTACCTTTACAGTATATTTAAATTCTTCTCTAGCTTCGCAATCCAATATTAATTACTGACTACTGCAAAAAGAAGTGCATACTTTCAGACTTTAAAATAAATATCTAGAGAACGTTTCGAATGCTGCATAATTTAATGAGTAAAAATAAATACAAATTGAAGGTTAAATTAAAATAATAGGTACCCAACTAAATGATAAACCCAGAAGTAATCGGTGATGCATTGTAAAAATAATAGATCTTTTTAAATTCAATTCTGTGAATGCGGCCGTGTCTCAATCCCAAGCCCAACCCTAATATTTATTTATTAGAAAGACTGCATCAATATAGTATAGAAGCTTAAACATGAGCTTAAACAGTGTCAACAAATCGCGACTTATTGTTATTTTTGAAGTGGTTGTTAAATTCTAAATTTGAAAATAATTGTGTCCATTAAAAAAATCCTCAGCACTCCCAATTGGAATTTCAGCACTTGATTAAATTGTCTCAAAGTTTATTTGTGGATTTGTTAACGCATCACATTAAAACCAGTGACCCAATCAGTATGAATTTTCATATATTTAACATAGGACTTAAAGGAGCAAAATTTAGTTTTAATTTCATTGCAATCAGCTATTTTATTCAGAAGATATACGAATTTAAAAATTGTCTGAAATAGGACATACATACATTTTCATAATAATCAGTAGGTATACCTACCAAAAATTGGCCATGAAGGAACTGGGCACAAGTTGTGCAGCTACTATAAATATAAATAAATTAATTAATAGTTGAAACTTCGAATAAAAAGTAAAATGGTTATCAGTGACAGCCTTAAAATCTGTTCTGTCATTATCTGTTAGAAACGCACCGTGTTTCCTTCTTAGAGCGCACTTTTTGAATTTGGAACAGAAAGCCTAAAATCACCCACTTCCCGGTTTCATAAACAACAAGGAGCACCCTGTATTCAACGTCAGTACCACTTTGAAATAAAATCGAAGCTTAGAACCTATCGACTGAGACTCTTATTCCTTAACAAAACACGGATTGGTCTACAATACAGTTGGAATATTTTACTTAATTGATTTAATTCTAAAGGGCCCAACCCATAGAATCCGTCCGGATCCGGCAATATTGACGTATTCGACGGAACGAGCAGTCCGATAGAATCCGTCGCACATGTTAACTACCGATGACTTCACTTCATACCTAGTCTCAATGCTCCTCAAACATGTTTTTGAAGAAATTTGGGTACGAATTGCATTGAAAACACAATATACTCACATAAGTTTTTTAAATATTTTTATTTTGAATTTTCCAAACGTTCTTAACAGTTTCTCTTACTCTCTCTCAATATTTCAACCAATGAAAGAGCTTCCTCTCCCACTGTGCCAACTGTCAACGCATGCCGGATGCCGCACACAGAAAAGTAGAAAGTAAACCTACTTTATCCGTCGCATCCGGCAAGTGCGATGCCTATGGATCACTTTTCATAAGCTGCTGTGTATTCTATCAACCTGTCAGTCGAGTACGTTGCTGCAACGGACGCGACGGATTCTATGGGTTGGGCCCTTAAGGTGTCTTTAACTCTTTCAGCAAATAAAAAAAATCGTTTACGTTTGTGCACTTTTGAATAAAGGCAATGCCATCAGACCGAACCGGCTTTGCAATTAATTAAAGAAGTCCACACCGTACATCGGTCTCCTTTAATTTGACACCTCGTTCATCCAAAAAAAAGCTACCTACCTTAAATAAATCCTTTAAAATTAATTCATACTTCTCACAATGCTGGTTTGACATGACACATAGATACATAATCAATTTCAAATAAAATTCCAGACCCAGGGGTTCTAAAATTTGGTCCCGCTCACAAAACGATACCGCCAATGAAATCATAAAATATTATGATAATGTTAAACATCGTTATCTTGCTTAATAAACGACATAAAAGGAGACAGACAAAAAGGTAAAAGCAAAAATATACTCAAAAGGGATCAAGGTGAATTTGCCAACCTGAATGGAATACAAAAATAGGCTGAGAATATTTAGGTCCGACATTTCCTTTTTTGCATATCTGCTTCTTTTTTTTTGAGAAAATATAATAAAATTCCAATATTCCTGGACAAGTTTGGCAGGTGTCCTTTGTGGATCTGAAGAAAATTATGTAATCTTTCAATGGTGACCAAATGGGATAGGGAAAGGGGATAGGTTTTATGGAAATTTATTTCGTAAAGGAATTTTTAATATCGTATTTCGTATGGGTTCCGCTTTTGGTCCGAGTTTTAGTCGTTCTTTATGGAGTTGCTTCGAATAGGCTGTCAAACAAATAGGTATTTTATACTAAGGTAATAAAGGGCTCTGTCGTGAAAAATATCTGCAAGGTAATTTTAAGGAGATTAGTATTAATTTGTATCAAGTTTAAAGGACGAGGGTTAGATTACCTTAAAGGGCTGGACTTGGCCATCATCTGAAACTGATTAGGCTTCAATTTGTTGATGCAAAAAACGGCTTGGAGCAGGAATGTATTGACGTAATATTTGGAAAGAGATATTACTTGGAAAATTTACTTTAGAAACGATAGTCGAAAATGCAGAAAAAGTTCTAATAAGTCGAAGCGATTTTGACTGGGCACATCTGAAGTCTCATCCAGAAGAAATCTCTTCAGCAGAGTTTCAGCCCCTTACATAAATTTATTTAATAACTCTTTACGCACTAATTGAACGTAAAATAAATCGCAAAGTTAAAAATTGTCTACAACAACCTTCAAAATTTCACGATGATACCATTGGGGAAGGTAAGTATACTTCCCTGACGAAAGTTTCCATCATTTCGCAATGTCTAAGAGGGAAAGGATATTAAATTCCTTCTCAAGGTCTCTGCGTACGTCTACGAGTTTAATTGGAACCCTACCCGTAAAAAGCCTCAAAGGGACTTAGACTTACGTGTATGAGCAGCTCTTTCATTAATATTGCTTCACTCCTTAGCAGAGACTTCAAAATTGAGACCAATTACTGTACAGCCGGCAAGATGAAAAATATTCCAACCACGTTTTTATTTCGGAAAATGCTCCCCCAGTGGGGTCGTCTAAAATACGTCCTACTTACCTCCTTCGCTCTCATATATTTCTGTGTTAGCTAACACACATCTCATACATAGATATCTTATCCCGTGGCGGTTTATCCCGCAAAATTAATCTGCATACGTATTTAATTGAATTTTCCCACAGCGCAGCGCATCTTAAGTTCATCGTGTCGCACAGTTTGCGGCACTCGTCAAGGGGTAAGAAAACACAAGATAACCTCTCCATGCATTCGTTATCCTTTCCGTATAGTGAAAGTGATGCTGCAGTCTTTCGCAAGCATAATTTATACTTGCAAAAGTAGGTAAGTGCTGAGATTTTCCCTGCTGCGAGTATATAATCTGGGTGATCAGGGTTTTTTGTTGCACTTTTCTCTTTATTTAAGAGGAAAAGTTGCGAAACTATTTTACATGGAAAACTTTCCATGCGGTATTTGAAATTCCTCCTTCAAATCATTATCTCTCAAGGAACATTAGCGACGCCTTGGGAAAGTTTCTGATTTTCAATATAAAATTGAAGACTTTTGCGCATACTTAGCGTCGTTTTTGATGGGATCCCGTTGCATTATTGAGCAGTTTCCTTATAAATCCGCATGGAAATGGACCTAATGCCATGCACAAACATCACATCAATATTTTAAACGTATATCCTTTCAATTACAGCTCACTTGTTTTGCAAATATCTCTTCCTGCGTTCGAACGCATAATAAGGCCATTAACTTGTGAGTAAGGGCTCTATCTGTTTTTTCTTTTCTGACATAAATGTGCTTATGTCAACAAATGAGTTGTCCTTGCATACAGTATGGCATAAGCATACGGGTTTACTGTTATAGCTATCATATAGTCCTCGTCGGTGGCATAAATTATTCGTGTTTACTTCCTTTTTGCCGCAAGTTAAAAAGCAAATAGAATTACAAACAGGACATGGGCACATGGTGGTGTGCTCGTACTCTTGGCTGTCTATCCAAGAGCTGATGCAGAAGTACAGAAGCAGTAGATAGAGGTATCCTGCCAGTCCATGGAATACGGGCAGGAAATATGCGCATTTAGAAAAGGATTGCGGTTTGGATGTACAAAAAAAATGGATTTCTGACCTTTTGTTAATGGGGGTGATAACATGTTGACAGCTTTGGTATAATAAGTGGACAGTTCACTTCAAAGAGCAGCTGGAGCAATTGACATGACCCCAAGCGAGGAGATAATATTTTAGGGTTTGTGACAGAGATATGGTCTTTGAAGTGACTGACCATTATCCCAACTTATCCCATGGGGTGTTCTACCCCAAAAAGGATTATCAAAATGTCTTTGAAGGTAGACCTTCACAAAAACGTTGGCTGCCCGTACTTTATGATGATTTCCAAGTGTCCCACTTCTGTATACTCCTTGTCTGAGTGGCTGTCTGGAAGTGAAATGTTTATAACTTAATTGACATGACAATCGGTAGCTGCGGCCTGCTTAGGAGCCTCTGTAACTCGTTCTCATTTAATCAGTTCTAAAAAAAATCAGCGGCCAAAATTTGACTGCATTCTAGAGAAAGTTAAGCATTTTTAACTGAGTTTTTTTACCTACGAGTACATATCTAATAAAATAAAAATCAACCATTAAAAGTGTTGATGTAAGCGAAAAAATTTCGTGCGACCCAGTCGTGCATTTTATTTTTAGCATTTAAATTAGACTCATTGAATTCGTGCTAATGACAAAATATTGTAAATGGGAATTCATCTACGAAAACCCACCTTTCACTGGGTGTACATTTCATATAGATTGGTTTTCAAATAACGCCGTAAGCGGAACGACAAAACTTGTAGCCTAAAAATTAATTCATGCATTGAACTAAAAATATTTCTGGTTTCACTGTATCTGCATGTTTTTGGATCATGAATAGTGGCGCAATTTTGTTAAGCAGTGCCGATGATAAAATTTTTAAAAATGTAGATACATAAATGTACTTTAAGTCATCTTCTCTACATATAATAAAACTGTAGAATAAAAAATGCCTGACCGCGCATCACGTAGAAACTACTGGACGGATTTTGATGAAACTTGGCATAGTGATTGCTTATATTCTAGGTCGGGCTTTAGGATACTTTTTAACCCGGATATTAATTGGGTTTTTACAAAATAGTAAAAAAAAGCATATATATGTAAGGAAAATTATTTTTATACAGACCTAGCTTATGGCTTATCGGATTGAAAAATAAAAAAATAGGTGAATTTATTAAATTTTCTGAATCTTTTAAGATATAAAACATCCTACTGCGTTATCCTGAAGCTGAGCAATGTGCAAAACAATTATTCAAAACATCGCCCACATATTTCTTTCAGTGGATACTACTGCAAGTAGTCATGCAGCAGTGAGTATCTTTGCAGTAGTGTGCCTGTGATTATTTTGTGCGCGCTTTAACGTGATCATAATATGTTTTGCACTTCAATAGGTAGTCATCTCTTTTCAGCGCATACGTTCAGGTTGAACACGTTTTCAGGTGCAGTTCATTGGGAAAAGTTTGGAAATGGGCTGATGTGGGGTTCGTGTGTCAATGTCAAGTTGTTTCATTCGTGTTGCTTCCTTTTCGCCGACATTTGAGGTGGGTTGGGTAAGAGGGAACAAATAACAGAACTTTCCGTAAATCTTTTTTGTGTAGAAGGAATTAAAATTATGTTTTTGTTGTCTTTGTTTTTGCTTTATATTGCTTTTGGAAATGTCCAAGGGAGGGAACATATTTTTAAAAAAACACCGGGTGAAGCAAGGCGAGCACGGGTCAGCTAGTAAAAAATAAAAATAAATAAATGTGAATACCCAAGATGGGCTTAAATATCTAAACGAATTGTAATTTATTTGTTACAACTTTTTAAGGAAATAAGAGCTCAACAGTCCAAGTAGTAGATCGGCATTTTTGCCGGTTTTGTTTCGACCCATCATACTTAAGTGACTTAATCACTATCTCCTCAGTGTTTAAGGAAGCTTATCATTCTGTAGTCAAATACTGACTGTGCATAGCGAAGCCCCCAATCAATTTATGATTAACACTTACGACTATTATATAAAACCAATTTAATCAACAACACTCCGAAACTAAGTAAAACTGCATATTTAACTCACAATCATGGTATGTGTACAAGCAATCCCCATCGGTGTCGGTGAATATTTGTTAATTCCAACTGAATACCAATGAGAGCCGCAGCACGCACTCAACTAAATAATTTTCAATTATGAAACTCAAATGAGTTCACGAACGACTCAACTTTGTTCTCCCCCGTGCATGCAAATTAGCAACAAAAACGCACCGCGAAAACACAATTCCCCAGATCCCATAGATAATGCGCTGCTATCACAATTCTCCGTTTGTGGTTAATAACAAAATATTTAAATTTTTAAATATTATACCCCCACAGCAGCAATCTTAATTATTATGTAGGTTCTCGTACCATTTGCATAGGATAAAAATAGAAGACGAAATTCAACTGGAGCAAATTATGCATCCGCCAGAGGACAAAACAACCTCCCGCGGATGTTCTGAGACGTTGTGCCACATAACAATAATCATTCTGATGACAACAGTGACGGCAGACGACATTTTGTGAAGTACACCGAAAATTTGCTAAAGAACCTTCATCCGCGCGATGAGAGGCAAAGGATATCCTCCCGACCGCGAAAAGAGCTTTTCATTAAAAATTTCACCCTGGCGTGTCTAAGCCATCAGTGCGGGGGCGAAGCATCAGGTGGGAGGCGAGTTTTCGCTAAACTCGTGACAAGCGACGAGAAGAAGGGATTCTGATGAGAAATCGTGTTATCGTGATGATTTTTTTTTTTGGGGGTTGGCAGTTGGCAGAATATATACCTACCGTTATCCGTGAGGATCACACAAACACACCAAATTCAATTTGCATTGCCACCCGCCACCGCCGCGCCGTGCCACTGGGAGAGTAGGTTTATGCTTAAAAGGAAAATAATCGGTTTTTTATTCTGCTTCATTATTTTGTCAGTTTGCTGCTTGTTCCAGACAGGATGCAACTTAATCATACTGCAAATGTATAGTAGATGATGTTTTAAGGAAAATTGAATTAAATAAAATAAATATTTTGGCGCGACAGGTCTATGGGACCCAAGGCCTAGCTTCTCGCAACCATTCGCTTTGTGTGGGTTTTCAATTTTTGGGACGAATGGAAGGGATCTACAATTTTACGCCGAGTCCAAACGGCTAATTGAGAAGCTCATTCATGACAGTTTTACTCTCGGATGTTTGTCAGACGTTCGCGAGAGGTGGCGCAGTGGAAAAAAACCTTAAGATGTAATTTGGCCCTCTCGGGATTCGAACCTGAGCCCCTCGCTTAGTAGCCCAACACACTACCACTAAGCCACTGCGCCAATTGAATTACACTTATCAAATAAGAAAGAGAGTGCTGCTCCAAAGTACGATAATATCGAGAAAGTGCTTATCTTTTAGGGAAGGAACGAAGGTTTGGCCTGTAATTGTAATGGGTTTGTGTTCTTTTTTAACGAGGCGCTTCCTCTTGTCTCAGACTGAGGCGGACAAAGTCTTAATATGGAGGTTCTATTATATTTTATTTGTTACCTAAAAAAATGTGTCTACATATATTTTTGGAGGAACACATCTGTCCGAATGGGCCCAGCTTTCTTAAGTTCTTTTTTATTTATTTTTTTTGAACGAAAGAAAAAGGAACCTACCATTTAAGGCCAGGCCAAACCTCTAAATTGAGAACCTTTTCCTGGATAGCTTTATATCTATTCGTCAGATGTTCACAAGATGTAATAAATTGGCGAAAACCTAACGATATAGTTTGTTTTAGGGCGATCGAACCTGAGACAGCTCGCTCAGGAATTCAGAACTGAGCCATTGCGCTTATAAACAGCGATGTCCCAAGTTCCCGACTAGTAACTGCAGGCAGGTGGTTATAACCACCCAGCTGGATGTAAGAGCTTGTAGTTTGAGACTGCAAAATTATGAGAGATGACAGTTTTTCATGGTCAGATGCCGGTGTTCAGCTATATTCTTTACTAGCTGACCCGTGCTTCACCCGCCGTTTTTTTATAAATATGTTTCCTCCCTTCGACCTTTCCAAAAGCAGTATAAAGCAAAACAGAACAATAAAAATATAATTTTAATTCCTACTAAAAAGTCTACACAAGATTTACGCAAAGTTCCGTTATTTGTTCCCTCTTACCAACCTCAAATGTCGGCGAAATGATGCAAAACACGAATGAACAACTTGACATTGACACACGAACCCCACCCCAGCCCATTTTCAAACTTTTTCCAATAAACAGCATCTGAAAACGTGTTCAACCTGAATGTATGCGCTGAAAAGAGACGACTGCCCATTGAAGTGGAAAACATATGATCACGTTAGAGCGCGCACATAATAATCACACACACAAACTACTGCAACGATACTCACTGCTGCATGAAAGAAAATTGTGGGCGATGTTTTGAATAATTGTTTTGAACATTGCTCAGCTTCAGGACAACTCAGGAGGATATTTTATATCTTAAATGAATCAGGGGAAAATTTAATAAATTCCCTTCTTTTTTATTTTTCAATCCGATAAGCCATTACTGAGCTAGGTTTGTATAAACAGAATTTTACAAAATTTTACAAATTTTACAAATATCTGGGTTTTTTTACTATTTTGTAAAATCCAAGTTATATTCCGGGTTATAAAGTATCCTAAAGCCCGACCCAGAACATAAGCAATCACTATGCCAAGTTTCATCAAAATCCGTCCAGTATTTTCTGCGTGATACGCGGTCAGGCATTTTTTTCTACAGTTTTATTATATGTAGAGAAGAGATATTTATTAAAATTTGTCTATTTCGCTCGATGATATACCTAGTTATCGCATTTCCAAAATGAATATCCTTCAAAACTGATGTCCTCCATCTACTGCCTCACTTTCGTTCTTTACTTAAAGTATGATTTCAATCTTGCAATTCCTTTTTTGTCTGCTATCACCAGAGACCGATAAAGACTGAATGTCACCTAAATGCTTACTAACCACCTTTGAAAAATATATAGAAGTTTTCCACTACATTCGAAAATCGTCGCTTTCCGTCGCATATCCCCTCCTCAAATATGTTTCCACAGCGCAATTGTAAACCCCTTAGACTTGTTGTTCACGTCGGCTTAAGATAACAGCCTGACCTCTTGAAAAATGTTGATTAAATAAGTTCTACAGTGGATTACAAATCTAATCGCGTCAAGTATCGACAGGGCCATTTTTCAGATAACAACAAATTTTCTTAAAAATATCCTACGGCATAAAGTTACCAACTCGAATTATTGTTATTTAAATAAATAAATCCAAACCAACTCCAATTACTTCAATGGGTAACTTTTGCACCAAATTCGGAAGCCGCAACCACCTTGAGGGGTATATCTAAAACCTATGCAAAGTGAGTATATTTGCATATGGCAGCAGTTTTATCAGCGTCAAGGCTTGAAGCCATAAACAGCCAAACTATACGCAGCACCTGACAGCAATAGATGTCATATAACATGGTTGAGCTTTATTTTAGCTGTCTTTCTTATCAGTAGTGAACTCTTGGCAAACAACAATATTTTCCATTCAAGTATGCAGTTTTAGATTATGTGCCTACTTCAAAACAAGTTTGTTGTAAACAAACCCACTTGACAGCAGCCGTCAGTGTCTAATCCAAACCCAGTGAAAGGTTGCTATTAGTCACAAATAAAATTAGTCCAAGTTTCAATCCACTGTAAGACCACCACTCACAATAAAAAAAACAACAATTCCACTTCAAAGCAAATTACATATGTATTTTTTTTTAATTATCCGCAATTGTTGTCACATCACTAGTAGATCAAAAATCGAAACATAAAACTGATTCACCTCCAGGGCATACCGAGTCAGGAGCTGTCACATGGACCGGGTTTGAGTATGTTCAATGTCTTGCCAATTTGTCGGTACTGCCTCTGAGTGCACTCGAATTCACAGCGACTGGTGTAGGTGACCTTGTTGGTGCCGCAAACCGCCCCCTTGGCTCCACTGCATGGACAGAATGTGCCCTCAGATGGTGTCACCAGAGCAGCGATAACAATCACACAAATCGTCAAAAGCGCGAAGAACTTCATGTTCATAGAAAAATCTGCGTACTGAAGATAACCAATGCTGATATGAAACTAGAAGCAGCAGCTGAGATTTTTCTAGTTTTTATAAATTCACATACAGATGCGAGGTGGCTCTCTCTCTCTCTTAGTCTGTGATACTGTTTTCGTGGTGAATACCAATCATCCACGTCCAGTCAAGTCAATATTTGCATACGTAATTACAGGCAAGACCGCACGATCACGTCACGTCACATACGTTCAATTAGAGAGAGGAAGTGGCGTTTTGCATTCGCTTTTAGCCATGCCACTTATAGAGCTTATTAGAGGCGGTGTTAGGGGTTTGCCTGTTAGCTAAATAGATAATTATGATGCTTTTTGCGATTCACAAATTGTTATGATTAATGGACGGTATAAATTGAAATTTATAACTTTCGTTTAGTGAGTTAGTATGTAAGTTATTGTTGCCGATGGAGCTTTTTGTGTTAAGAGCGTTGATATACGCTGCATTTATTTACTCAAGAGAAAAGTTGTGTTTGGAGTATTTGCGCAAAAGGTGCACTCGGAGTTGCCAGGGGCGGCAAATCGCCCATGTTTGAAAAAGTCTGAACGATATCGTTTTTGAAAAATTAGAACGGGCTATTTCTGCTGCCGGAAAATTTAATTACACGTGTAGAGAAGAGCCTGAAGTTGACAGGTCTGGAGATCGAAAATAGTTAATCATAGTTACAAGAAAAGAGCCCAGATCTAAATTCATTGGAACTCTTTTTGCATGAGACTTCATATTTTGGTTGTACAAGAAGTCATCCGATTTTGTTTGGCTCTCATTTTTTTTCTAAATGAAAAACTTCGATTCGACCTTTAGAATTTTGTTGGTCAAGTTGAGAAGATGATATCGGCCAAATGGGCACCGTCACAATTGATTACCATACGGGCTCGTTTTATGGTATTTTTCATCACTTCGGCGACAGATTCTCGCACTCCTGTCCTTGAGGGTTTCTAGGGTCTCGGGCTTGTTCACCTAAAGACGGGACTTCAAAAAACCCCACAAAAAAATGTCTGGAACGGTTAAATCGCGCGATCTTGCGGGCCAGTGCAAATCACCAAATCAAGAGATGAGGCGACCCGAGAACGCCGCCTTCAGAATATCGGCTCTGGCTTGCGCAGTGTGCGCCGTAGCTCCGTGCTATTGGAACCACATGACCTCCAGTCCTAATTCGTCCAATTGCGGTAGAAAAAACTCGGTTAACATGGCCCCATAGCGCGCACCGTCCACTGTTGTCATTTCACCAGCGGCGTTCTCGAAAAAATGGCCCGATGACTCCTGCAGTAACTTTGAGCGGGTGCAATGGCTCCTCGTGCATTACTCGTGGATTTTCGGTGCCCCAGAAGCGATAGTTTTGCTTGTTCACGTACCCGCTGAGGTGGAAATGAGCCTCATCGCTCGTTATGATTTTGGTCGAAAAATCGTCCACTTCGTCCTCGAGATTGAGGATGGCTTGGGCGTAGGTTACATGCGTTTGGCGGACTGGACTTTGTACGGGAACGGGCGCCAGTCACCACAGCAGTTATAACTTTTTGTATCGATAACACTAATCTTCTTCTTCTTAATGACTGTATTGAGCTACTGTATAGGTTTGGAATATTAAATCGACATAGGTTATGGCGATTCGTAGTGATTGAGCCCGTTTAACGTTTAACCTCCTCGCAGTAATTCCCGTTTTTGGGCATTAGGAGATACCTATCCAAAATTTTACCAGTCAAAGTCGACAGCTGTGGATGTTTGGATATCTAAAATAGGAACTATACGTCTTACATATTTAAGATCATAAATTCGTTACTATGGAAACATGACGGCGACAAATTGAATGGCAACAAAACGCTTTAGATTAACTGCTAAGCATTTTGTATGGGAAAATCTTAACTTCATTTTACTAGTCTTAATGGCGACATATACCTACGATTTTTTGTTTCTGCACATCTATGGCACAGTACCTTTCGAATGATATAAGTTACATTCTCCTGATTTCATGAAATACTTAAAAAGTGCACGGAAACTTTTGATGTTTACGTATTACTCTAATGATTGTTCTAAGCTCATAAGCCGATACCAGAGGCATAATTTGACAACAATAAGTCATAGCTATCTTGCTATTTAAAAACTATGAAAGCTGATTACTCATATGCGAGTCCATGACCATACGAAGAAGTGAAATAAGTGTCCTATATCGGTAATTGGTTGAAAAAGAAGTCGACGTACTTGAGAAGCATAGATTACCGTCTAATGTCAGTTCCAACTTTATATCGAAAAAAAGTCACAATCAGTGCATCTGCTCTTTGCACAAAGTACCTACGCCAAGAACCGCTTCAAACCCCAAACTCCTAAAACAATATTTATAGAGTCTTTGTTTAACGAAAAAAAAATTACATACGAATGAAGTCTCTTTTGTTCAACTAAGCCAGGGAAATCCCAACTACTCATCTTCATCACTATGTGCAAGTGTTTCATTAAATCCCTCAGTCCCCAAAAGCACCCACATCAAATGTCGCTGCGTATTATGCAAATATCCATTCTGAAGCCTCACCCCCACATATAGCATTCCGTTTGTCAATTAGTGATTCAACCATCTACCATTTGTCAACAAAAGCACGAAAAGTAGAACTTTCCGATAAATAAAAAAACCATATACAGTGACGATAAGATAATTCGAAACCATTATTAAGTACGGCGCAACCATTTGCTACAGTCAGTTTGATACCTACCTCAGCTAATTGCGAACACACAAGGAAGAAACATGAAACTTTTTGGAATTATTGTGGCGATTTTCGTTGCCCTGGCGGTGTTTGTCAGCGGCAGTCAGGCTATGTGTCCTTGCCCAAGGAACTATCAGCCAGTCTGTGGATCTGACCAAGTGACATACGGAAATAAGTGTCTTTTCGATTGCGCAAGCAGGGAGTACAGCCGACAGGGACGCAGTCTAAACCAGATGAGGTCGGGAGCGTGTTGAAAATTTTGTTAAAATGTGCTTATTAAGTTGTAAATAAAAAATTTAATATAAGTTGTAGTTGTTGTATTTGTCAAAAGTGTTTGAAATTGATTATAAAATATACTAAATTTATATATTAAAAAATAAACACGTCATATGAGTTATAAATCGATTTATGAGGAAATCCTTATCAGGGCGACATGAGGTGCGATAAACAATAATGCCTCTTGAAATTGAAAGCAGATATCTTGTGCCGTTATCAAAAACGTTGTGGCTTTACTAATAATCGCTGATCGTTAACCTTCACTCAAAGAACACTATGGTTGACGCATGGGTTTGAATTTTCAACTTATCTCCTTGGAAATAATCCAGTCAGTTATTTTCAGCTTTCAAGCTGTCAATTGAACGTAGTTTGATAGATATAATTCTTTGAGTTTGACTTACATACCAAATAATTCTGTGTGACCGTCGACGAGTATATATGACAATCTCTGGTTTTTTGTTAAATTTTTCAACATGATTTTTGTTTCAGACCTTAAAGGACTATTTGCAATTTTTAAATTTCGAATATGTACTTCTTTTAGGTTGATATGGCATTTTTTAAACACTAAGTAAATTGTTTTTCATCACAAGATTTATAAGCAACGTTCCTTAAAACTTTTACGAAACTGTGCTGGAAAATGTATGTCTTAATAACTTGGCAATTTTTTTTCCGGCGAAATAATCCCTCAAGGACATTTATAGAATGCCAAGAATTTCATCAATACATTATAATTTGTATTTCCGTTGATAATTTGTCAGTCAAAGGATTCTTTGCTGATTGACAGCACCGATGAATACTTAACGTGGATTTCGGCATTAGCTTCTGTTTCCATTTGACTGTCGATGGTGTCCAAAATGCTTTTTTCGAGCTCCACATAAATAATAGGATTAATTGAATAGTATTAAGTTACGTGAAGTCTGATTTTTTTAAAGTTTCTGCACTCTTTTTGACGTTTGTCAAAATTTCAATTGAAAATATGAAATTTGACAGCACTTTCCTGAGTAAAGGTCAAAAATGGAAGTCAGCATAAGTTTTGAGATCTGAAATCAAGCTACCTTACGAAAACAAAAATATAGGAACGACATTATCCACTTTAATTTTGAAAAAAAAATAGTGGGCTCGTTCGAAACACCAGATTCTTAGGTCCAATAGCAATAGGTTACGTGGTGTACGAATATCTGAGTATATATACAGTTTTTAAAAACAAATCTATTCCAAAAAATCTAGATAAAGTACAAATTTTCTATTTCGATTGAGCCAAATCTTTGAAATGTTTTATATGCCTTTGACTTATTAAAATTGACTTTAGGTTAGGTTAGGTTAGGTTGATAGGGGTTGTGAGATCGTCACAAAAGACCAGGCACCATATCGGGCCCATCGCCATCCCCAGGGAACCATTACGGTAAAAACCATTACGGACCAAAACCAATTCATCAAAGCATTCGATTTCCCTATAAAATTTAAGTATGGCCGCAATACTATTTGAGGAACCAACCTCTTCCAAGTTATTAAAGAAGTACATTCCGAGGTACTTTCTTCTACTCCGAGCAATTGCTTGACATTCACAAAGAAGGTGTGTACCTGTATGTGTCCGTATCAGCTAAGCCTAGTCTCATGGCATGCTTCCTAAGAAGGCAGTGCCCGGAGAGTATTCCTATCGTTGTTCTCAACTTTGTTCTGCTGAAATTGATTAGTTGTTCAGTCTTCTTCCGATTTAAAATAGGCCTACTGCCTTTGAAACCTTATGCCCTTCTAATTGTGACCATCTTGTTGTCGCTCTATTAAGGACTTTTTCATAGATTATCCTTCTGGCCACGGCCATAGGTGGTCTTATTCCCTCAATCGTTGTGTGAAGTGGGAGCTCAGCTTCTTCTTTTGCCAGAACATCAGCCCTTTAATTGCCGTAAATATCAGAATTCCCAGGTACCCAACACAGTCTGACACGGTTCTGCGAGCACAATGCCTTGAGCACTGTGCGACAATTCCTGACTAATTGACGTTAAACATCAGAAACTCAGACCAATCGAATAAGTCGGCTGTCTGGCAAAGTTAACTTGCATTTTTATTTGCAAACGTTCGCAATAGGTGGCGCTTTTACTGCTATTTATGTGTGTTTTTACAGACAAATACCACTGCCCTGAACAAGTTACTAAATTTTTTATTTTTCAAGTTATTTCCAAAAATTGGTTTTGCATTTTTCCGCGAGGATTTAAAACGCCTTATGACTTTTACAAGCAGAGGACAAACCCAATTGACGGCGTAACATCCAATCAATATCCTTTACTTTATTGTCTATTTAATTACCTTTAATCTCTATACAAAAACTTTATTATTTACGTGCCACGTGTTGTCAGCTTAACTTTCTACTTATTAGCTGTCGTTAATGAGCTTTACAGAGCAAACAAAAAATTACACATAACGCTGAAATAAATACTTTAGAGTATGAAACCGTGTTACATTGTTTTTTATGCGGACTATACAATGCGGAAGAAGGTCTATTAATGTTTTAAAATACTGAATCCTCCAAAATGTAGCTATATTTCTCTCGGTAGGTCGATAAAATAATCGCTAAGTTCCAAAAAAACAAAACAAATATTTTTCTTAATTTTACATACTTAAAAAACATGCGTAACTTCCGCGGTAGATGTTAAACCTTTTTGTTGTTCTTCTTAAAAAAAACTGATCAAACATTTAACGTCAAATTGCAAACATTTTGATACGAAATCCAAAATTTACCACCTGTTTCCACAAAGATGTTTTTTTTTTTTTAATTTCGCTATCCTACGTACGCACATATTTGATTTTTAAATTTCAGTGCTTATATAACCCTCTCGACTATGGTAGTTTCAATCAAAATAGAAGCACACTCAGCGGGTACAGGTAATAAGTCAATATAAAAGCAATTCGCAATCAACTAGGAAACGTATTCTTCAAAAGGTCTTTCATCGCAATCTAAAAATCATGAAATTATTTGCAATTTTCGTTGCTGTCTTCCTTGCATTGGCCCTTGCTGTTAGTGGAGCCACAGAGGATGGTCTCTGCATATGCCCAAAGTTTTGGGACCCAGTGTGTGGCGAGGATTCAATTACTTACATCAACCTCTGTGAATTTGAGTGCTCAGCTGCAACGGCAAAGAAACTGGGCAAAATCTTAAGGATTAAGAAACAAGGAGAATGTTAACAAAAAGATGTTGGAAAAATGTACATTTAAGAAAGTGACATGGGATTTGAATAAATAAAATGTTTGTTTAAAGAAAAATGAGTTTGTGTTTTGTTAGTAAGTTTAGAAGTGGTAGGAGATGTGGCTCTTGGTTTACTATCTTCAAAAGTTTAAACATGTCACTGAAACTCATTCCTTATATTTCTGTAAATGATGATCAATGGATATGGAATTCCAAATTTTGATGATGGATTTTAATTCACTAAACAAAGAAAATGTTGTATAAGAAACAATTAAACAAAGTTGGTTGGAATAATCGGTTTTTCGCAGTAGTACAAATGATTTAGGAAGCATTTGTTATCAACATATTCTACAATCAAAAACGAGCTTTACAGAGCAAACAAAAAATTACGCATCACGCATTGTTTTTCATGCATACTAATGTTTTAAAATATTGATTCATCCAAAACGTAGGTATATTTCCGTCGGTATTCGATACTGACTTTAAGAATTAAGGTCGATAAAATAACCGTTAAGTTCCAGTAAACAAAACAAAATATTTTTCTTAATTTTACATACTTAAAAAACGTGCGTAAACTGCGTGGTAGATCTGAAACTTATTTGTTGTTCTTCTTAAAAAAAACTGATCAAACATTTAACGTCAAATTGCAAACTCAACAAAAAGTTCGGTACGAAATCCAAATTTTACCACCTGTTTCCACAAAGACGTTTTTTTTTTTTAATTTCGGTATATACGCACGTACATTATTTGATTTTTAAATTTCAGTGCTTAGATAACCCTCTCGACTATGGTAGACTCAATCGAAATAGAAACACACTCAGCGCTTACAGGTAAACAAACAATTCAGAATTTCCCACATACTTATATTTTATCAGTTTCAAAAGCCAATTTTTTACCAAGATAAGTGTTTGTATCATCAAAAGTAATCAATAAAGTATAATTTAAATCGAATAGATAACTGACTTTACTTATTGCTAATAAGTCAATATAAAAGCAATTCGCAATCAACTAGGACACGTATTCTTCAAAAGGTCTTTCATCGCAATCTAAAAATCATGAAATTATTTGCAATTTTCGTTGCTGTCTTCCTTGCATTGGCCCTTGCTGTTAGTGGAGCCACAGAGGATGGTCTCTGCATGTGCCCAAGGAATTTGGACCCAGTGTGCGGCGAGGATTCAATTACTTACAACAACCCCTGTGAATTTGAGTGCTCAGCTGCAAAGGCGAAGAAACTGGGCAAAATCTTAAGGATTAAGAAACAAGGAAACTGTTAAAAAGAAAGATGCTGGAAAAATGTACATTTAAGGAAGTGACATGGGATTATGAATAAATAAAATATTTTTATAAAGAAAAATGTGTTTGTGTTTTGTTAGTAAGTTTAGAAGTGGCGGTAGGAGATGTGGCTCTTTTATTTTTTTATATCTTTAAAAGTGTAAACATGTCACTGAAACTCATTCCTTACATCTCTGTAAATGAAGATCAATAGATATGGAATTCCAAACTTTGATGATGGGTTGGAATCATCTGTTTTTCGCAATAGTAAAAATAATTTAGAAAGCATTTGTTATCAATATATTCTACAATCAAAGACGAGCTGGCAATTTTTATCGCTGATTTTACTTCTAATCAGTAGCGAACTTGGGGTATAATCGCAATAGAACATTGGGAAGTCGGACTAAGACAACAGTCGATTTTGTCAAATGTGAAGAAGGTCTACTGGCCATGTCATGTAACAAAAAGGTTCTTTAACAGATTTAACAGAACAGATTTGAAAGCTAATTCTTTAAATTTCCCTGTCTGGACAATGCCTGAATTTATAATTGTTACAACCTTTAACAAACTTAGCATATTTCCCCATCCGCTGCATGAAAATTCGAAAAGAGTAGGTACATACACAACTATTCATAGTTCAATGTCACGTTTACGTCCTAAAGACCAAATGTCTCCCACAATACCTAACTCCCACTTCCGAGCCCACATCCATTGTACTCACAATGTCATAAGTTTTTCAACATATAAAAGAAATGAATACCAAAGTGAAATCCCTCGTCATGCATTTATAGTGTATATGTAGACAACGCAGACTGTCTGCTCGTTAGATATGCGGCTGAATTAAGATGTCACATCCAAATGTTTATAAACGATGTCTCATTTCGTTTACGTTGTGTTTCAAATACACATCCTTCACTGCCTTAAAGAAAATATGCTCGTAGTAGTTTATTTCCATTCCATGGTAGCCTTATCCAGATACGATAGTGAGGGTATATTCAGAGGTACACATCATTCCGTTGTGAAACTTCCATCAAAGTAAATGCAGTTGTTGCCCTAAGGGTTGAAATGCTATGGCCATTACTCCGGCACCCACAAATAAACTGATTTTCAAGGAGCAGAATCCCTGGAAATTTTAAATTACTTTCAACAGGTAGCGTGTGGTCGGGCGTCGTAGTAAAATTCTATTTTATTATCATGAAACAGATGGAGTCTAGGCAATATTGACGTTGAAGAATTGCGGCCCGAAAAGGATGCTCTCATCATGGATGAAATGTTTTCGCAGGGATTGTTGTTTTCATTTTATTCTTTTGATGTTTTTTAAGGAGTTGTAATTTGAGAGGCAGCGTTCGTACATTTTTTCTTATTGTAATGTTTGTCATAACTTTTATTGCATAGCTTTGTGTCCTTAAGATTTAAAAATAACATTCGAATGCTAAATAGCTTAAGCTAAGTGATTGATTCTTTAAAAAACTGGCTGCAATAAAAATCCAATAGCACTCGTCAAATACACATAAGAATCAATATTGAAACGCTTTTTAATGGCTTCAATTTTATATCTTTACTCTTCGTTACTAGGGAGGATTCGCGCACCAAAGGACTTGCTTTGACATTGACCATAAGACCCTTTCAAATCGTTAATTGCCGTTCAATAATCTTCAGCAGTAAGGAGTCATTGCTCTTTCTTAGGGCCTACAAAATCTAGAGCTTACATACAAAATACATGAAGAGTAGTTATAATAAGAGTTTTACTTACAAACATCCAACTTTGGCACACACTTTCAGTACTAGATAAGATAGATAGATAGATAAGATTTTTTATTTGATTTCAATTGTTAGAATATTACTTACAAAGTTTATAAACAAATCAAAAAAGCATGGCTTTTATGCCGTCTGCCTAGTTGAAAAAACAAAATTAGTTTACCTTGAAATAAAATCTTTTATCAAAATAGATTTAAATATAATTACTTTACATTAGTAAGACCACGAACATTAAAAAATAGTTTTTCTTCCCCTAAAAACGTTCACTTATAATCCGCTGTTTAACGTCTAGCGCCAATTTACAGTATAGGAATAAATTTTGAACTTCCATATCGTTGAGCAGTGATATAACTTGGTTTTCCGGCAGAAAATCGCTTCCAAATATGCTGGTAAAGCTGTCTTTTCCAATCATCGTAAATGATTAAATTATCTAGATTGCTCGCAGTCTCTAGCAAGGTTTATCCATTCAGCAAACCAACTTGTTTTTGAACGTATGACTTCAAGAGCCACTATCTTCGGGAGCCGGTGATTTTCCATCTTCAAAATTTTCAGAACGTAGTCTATTAGCATTTTTTAAGCGTTCTAATGAAAAGAGGCGATAAGTCTGTTTCCAACATAATTATATAGTTAGGCACATTATGTGGCAGTCGAAAAATTCGCTTAATAAAGTATCGCAGCAGCGTCTCCACGATTTCGGGTTGGGTTCGATATACCGCTTTTTATAATTCCGATTCTTAAAATCCCGCTATTAAAATCCCGCTTTTTATAATCTCGCTTTTTTTAATCCCGCTTTTTTAAAATCCCGCTTTTTAAAATCCCGCCTCTTATAATCCCATTTCTTATTATCCCGCTTTTAAAATCGAAAGTAGTTGCTTTATTTAAAAAAAAATCGCCGCGATTTTATAAAATAAAGCAACTACTTTTGATTGTAAAAGCGGGATAAAAAGAACTTTAAAATAAATTAAGCAATGAGTGGTTTTTTGAAATGCAGTTTATTTTAACATTTATCATTTTTAGAGGAAGTAACAAAATAAGAAATAAATAACATCAAAATAAATGTTTAAGTAATAAAAATGACAATCAATAATTAAAAAAAAAATTAAATTAATGTTATATATAAACTAAAAACATTCGGATGCATTTTCTTTTTGGTCGAGTATTTTTATATACAATTAAATTTTAAATTAAAAATTATAATTAAAAAGCCCATATAACCAACATCTATTTTTTTGTTAGCAATGTTTTGTAAAAAACGGGATTAGCGGGATTTTAAAAAGCGGGATTATAATAGATCGGGATTTTGAACAGGCGGGATTTTAGAAGACGGGATTTTTAAAAAACAGTATTTTAGCAGACGGGATTTTAAAACTTTTTTTTCGGGATTTGTGAAAAGCGGGATTCCGATACGCTCCCCACGATTTCATATTGTTTTGCTCCCCATACTTGTGCTGCATAAAGTAAAATAGGTAGATCGGCTTCAAATATTCTGAACTTGCTGGTATGCGCAATATTTTAATGTAAAGACATCTATTCCATACCGCACTGATAGCACTCTTCGTCTTGGTCAGCTTCTCCTTCAGATGCCTGTCCATACTTAAGTTCTTTGTGAAGTGAACTCCTAGGTATTTGAATTCACTTAAAATTTCAATCAATTGATTGTGTAGTACCATTTTTCATTTGCGCAGTTTCTACCTCCTCCGTTCTTGAAAATCATAATTTTGAATTTTTCTAGATTTACTATCAAGTTCCAAATGCTACAATATTGACACAGCCGGTTAATCATGAGCTGTACTGATTCAGGTGTTGATGCGAAAAGAACAATGTCATCAGCAAAAAGCAATGCTTTTATTGTATGGCGTGCGTATTCAATGCTGCTAGGTAGAAAGTCTAACAGGTCTTCAATAAATAACGCGAACAGATTGTACAGGGGTCATTGTACAGCCTTGTCTGACTCCTGATTCCGTTCTAACTAGACATATCTTCACCATTCCAAACCGACGCCACTGTGTCCACATAAAGATTTTCTATGACCCTTTCAAACTTCCGCGACATTCCGACACAATATAACTTATATATAAAAGCTTGTCTATCCACTGTATCAAATGCTGCCTTAAAGTCCGCAAAGAACGTGTACAACTTTTTCCCTTTACAGAGAAATGAGTCCGTAATACTTTTTAAAACAAAGATGTGGTTAATCGTTAAATAGCCTGGTCTAAAACCTGCCTGGTACTCCTTTAAAAGCTTATTACCATCAATCTATTTATTTAGTCGTGTCTTTGCAAGATTACGGTGAAGATTTTGTACGAAGCATTTAAAAACGAAATACCTCTGTAATTGGACAGTTCAGGTAAGTTTCCTTTTTTTATGGATTGGAAAAATTACAGATTCCCTGAATTCCTGCGGTATAAAGCCAGTTTCCCATATGATTCCTTATAATAATGTTAACCTGTTAATCACCTCCATTGTGCCTAACTTATAAAACTCAGCGGCAGCCACTTTCAGTACTACTTAGGGCAAACTGAACTAAGTGTTGGGTAATATAAAATTTCCATCAGCCAGCAATACTTAAAATCTTCTGAGTGAAAAGGGGCTCGCTAAAAGTGTCTCCCTTCACAACTTATAGCACCTAACAGTGGAAAGTATACAAATACAGTCACAGCCTTAAAGTATACTTAACAGCATTCCTGTTTTATTAGCGCTTTCTATCTATGTACCTCCAAATCTCTATAGAATACTAGCGGACCCGACAGACGTTGTCCTGCATGCTTCCCAGATGGTACTTTGTCTGCTTTGATGACGATCGTATAGTTGTCGTTTTGCAGTTTGTTTGAAACGGAATTGAACAACTGGACCAACTGGTTGTGACTCCGTAAAAACGCTTCTAAAACACCCAAAATATGTCGCTCCTCCATCGGCTCGATATGATTTTACTGGCAGCGTGCGTTTATTTGCTGTTCCTCATTACCCATGAAGTAAATTTGCAGAAATTTTGAATCGGTATCAGGCATCGGCATTAAAGAAATTTGATGATACACTTGGCCCTAAATCTTAAACGTTGATTGAAAATTGCGACCATCCGCATTCTGAACGATTTTCGTTGCTCCAAATGGTGTCATTTGAAAGCATGAATTGAATTTGCGAATTTTACGCAAAAACAATTTATATTGAGATTTAGTTCCAGCCAATAGTGCTTTCAATGGTGGCAATACAACTTATCCAGACGCGCAGCATAAACCGGCCGATTCACCTTTGTATTTGAGTGCATAACAGTGTTGGCATTGTTTGTTAATAGCACCGATTACAATTTGTGAATGTGACGAATAGTCGATGTCCGACTCATATTCAAACGCAAGGTGAAGAAGTGATGCACGTGTCAATGCGCGGTACACTTGCAAACGCTGTTGTTCACGTGTTCTGAATGTATCGGTGACTCTTTGACGGGCAAGTCTTTGTCTTAATGCATTGGCTCGAAGACGTTCGTTGCGTTGCTCTTGATTTTAATTTACACGTTTGACTACAGCCTGGTTTCTTAAATTATCAGTGTCCGTCAATTTATCTTCTGCCGATCTATTTAACCGACGGTTCTGGACTATTTGTGAATTCGGAGTACGTCGACCAATATTTCCTCCTCGTTCCCGAAGCCGTGGCATTATTGTATGTATATGTGAATATAATACACTTAATATTCACTGAAATGCGACACCGGAAATATCACAAGGCTCCGTACAAAACGGCGTGTTTTTTACACTTTTGTTTTTTAATAATGCATCGATTTTTGGGGCACTGTGTTTGTATGTTCCGTATGAACAGTGGAGTGTGATATTGTTTCAACTTTTTTTGTCTTATATATTCAAAATAAATATATCATTTTGTATTTTACTTAACAACTCGCAGTCACGATTTGGTTAGTTTTGAAATACATATAAGATTTTGAATGTAATTTTTGTATGGGCGGTTCCACGCCCCTTTGTCCAATTTTGACCAATTTTCCCAGGAATACTCCTGGGCCAATACCTAAGATTATGTGTCAATTTGAACTCGATCGATTTGGTGGTTTTCAAGATATAAGATTTTGAATGTATTTTTTGTATGGGTGGTACCACGCCCCTTTGTCCTATGTTGACCAATCGGCTTCTAAACCATCCAGGGCGCCACCCAAACGCATACAAAAAAAATTATTCAAATCGGTCCAGCCGTTTAGGAGGAGTTCAGTGACATACACACGTACAGTAGAATTATATATATAAAGAAGATAAGAAGATAAGCCGCTTTGACAAAAAAAAACGAACATCACTTTTAATCAACGAAATGTCATTGCATTCATTAAATTTTCATAAATTCCAGCACTGCGACGATGAAATTTACTTCAGACTGTCACTCGGAATTTGCCCTTTCCAAAAGAGTTACCCTCTGCCCCCTGATATATACCTTGACAATTTTGCATCAGCAGTGTTTCCCCCCAGGGGATAACTTTTTCTCTCATAGAATAGCTAAACAGTTCTCTCAATCTACCTTAATAGAAATACTGTTACATTTCGCCATTGCCATCACTAAATAATTTATTTTTCTCTCATGTTTACTTGCAGTTGCCAGTACTCCAGAGAATCGAACCGGTCGTGAGGATACCATCACAACCTCCTCGGGTAGACGAGGCAGCAGTGGAGTGGAAAGATCAAAATCAAATAGTCCAACTGGTTCACAGCAGAGTGCCGGACCAGTAAATGGTCAAGTGTCAAGTGAGTAGAATTTCAATTGAAATTTGTAATCAAATTAGAAATTGGAGCGACATGTTGAGTAGGTAAGGGTATATCCTCGAAAGTCCCATACAAATTGTAAATGCAAACGTATTTCAGTATAATAAGCCAGCTCTCGTTGTCGGTTGGTGTTGACATCTTTTCTGTCCTTAAAATTCTACTTGAGGCCAATGCTAATTGTGTTGTGCTTGTCCCGACTTCATAGCTCACCTGCAATGCGTCAGAGAAGCAGCTTGTTCTCTCAGGATTTTCTTACGACAACGATGGCAATTTAATTTGAATATGAATTCCAAAAGAACAAAACAAAAATAACTGAGGATGAAATTAATTTCTCCTTTTGCACGACGAAAGGATCAAAATAAAGTAGTTTTTTTTTGCCATTGAATGGCATGGTTATCCCAACCAACATTTACCTTTATCCTTCATTGTGAATGCATTATTCCGGAAGGAACGTAATATTAATTCCGCCCTAGACATTCGTCGTGGGACTTGCCGAGTGGATGCAGACTTTTCCGAGAAAATGCTTCCGGACTTATGGATGTTTGTAATTTCATAGCTGGATTGCTACCTTTTAAACCAAAACTATCCCTCTGCAGTACAAAAAGTCAGGTTAAAAGAGAAAATGAATAACAAATTGAGGTTCCTTACATTATATAGAAATGGGTGGGATTCAGTGAGTGGATTGTGTAATGATGAATCTGCATTTCATGTGTAGTTAGATTCGCAGATAAATAGTTAACGTAGCACAAAGGGCTTCTGTGATGTAGTTGCATTCTTAGAAATACTTTATAATACATTTTTTACACACGTAGACGTAGCACTAGTGTAGTTTCAACATCACACTGGTAGAAGTATGTCCGTAAAAGGATGAACTTGTAAGGCATCGTTCAGAACTATTAGCCTATAAAGATTTACCCATTCTTATGACTTCCCGCAAGCAAATACTTCTGCCGCTGTCAAATTTGACTACCAAAATCCTGTTCCCGGAAATGTTTCCTTCACAACAAATTGTACTGACTGAACATTTTTCATGCAAATCGTTTCTGTACGTTGTACTAAATAAGTAACAAACCTCCAAGCTCGGTCCCAAGAGCTCTCCTGCAATTTTCTGTACCAAAAATTGTTTGACTCTGAAAGAGAATGAATTGGAGACATATTTTCTAAGGCGATTCGTATTTATTTCGCTTAGAAGAAGATTTCGTTCTTGGGCGCGTTCATTGGGGAATCCCAAGCGATAAATGTGTTGTGTAAAATGGTTAACATTGCTGCGATTGTGGCCGGCGATTCCCCAAAAGCTTCGCGAGGAAACAAAATGCGAACATCGAAGAAAAAATATAATATAATTTGAGAGAATTTGTTTCACAGCTTTACATTTTTTTTTTATTACTTTTTATGGTCATTCCTCTTGTCACAATAATGACACTCGAATCGGAATTATTTTCGAGGAAAATAGTTACTAGCTACACCCTATAAATATTATTTGAAAATGCTACCTATTTGTTTTAATTTTTTCTGCTTCAAGAGATCGACACTTTTGTTACCTACTGTATAGTTGTCCTTTTCTAACATTTCGCTTTCCAGTTCAGAAAATATATTTCAATTAACCACTCATTTAAAATATAGGTATACTAACCTTTTCCATTTTTGTTACCTTTTCAGAGCAAGGCTCACTAACGATAGTCCGTCGCTCAAATAGTCGCAAGGGAAATCTAGGCTTCCCAGTTGACTCGCAACAATATCAGCTACCATCGCCGAGTCAAGCGCCAACGGACAGTTCAATCTGTGCAACTCCTTGTGACTATCCAGCAACACCAAGTCGGGACTGTGATCCCAGCTCACTGGGTGCGGGTAACTTTAGTTCAAATATTGGCACAGCTCACCAGTTGGAAGCTGTCGAACTGCATACAGCCCTGCAACAAGAGCAAAACAAATCCGTACTCCACCTGCAGCAATACTCGAGAATGCAAACACTGCAACAACAACAATCGACAAATACCACCACCACCGTAGCGACCAGCGGCAATATGTCACCGACAATGCGAGACGGCGGTATTCTATCACCAACGACGGGCGGTAGCGGGAATGGTGTCGAAACGGTCGTCGATTTAGCGACGGAAAATTTACCTGCCGTCGATACTCCGGATGCCTGCGACAAGGCTGCAGTGAGGTAAGAATAATTCGTTTTCTGATTGTGTCCCTTGTTATAATGATCCTCATTAAGACCCTAATTGTAACTGATGGCAAAGTTTGAAAATGAAGAGCAAGTCCTTCGGATAATAAATAAGTGCGGTCAACAGATGTTGCAAGGATGGTTGGTAAACTTTTTGCCATCAAAAAAGAGCCGTCTTCTCTGAATAATTTTAAAAGTTTCAGCATTAAACTCGACCTTGGCATTAGCAGAGCGTTTAATTTTCTACCAAAATGTATATATCACATCTGTCTCTGTGAAGTGTCGTTGTTTAAAGTTTCATTAATTGATTGTTACTCTACTCTGGTGTAAGTGTAGTTCAGTGTGAGCTGTAATCAATTTGCTGTGATTTATCGAATTTGGGTGGGATGTCTTCGTCTTCATATACGATACAAATTACGTCGAGTTTCGCCTTGAACAAAGTTTGGCATTGGATGCCTTTGTTGTTGGTTTTCTCTTCGTTCATTTGAGATTGATGGAGAAAAATTGAAGGAGCAGGGAGCTTGCCCCGTCAGACAATGAAAGATGGTCGGCGAAATGTATTTATTTGTCTGCTCTTCAATTTGGTTTGTTTTACGATATTGAATTTCGGTGTCAGTTGACCGTAGAATTAGCCCATCAAATATGTGGTATTCGATGACTTTGGAGGGGTTAATGAACGTACAAATAAGTACGACTGTCCAGGCAAATTACGTAACTCAAGTCATTGTCCGAGTCTTATTTAATGACGCATTTAGGCGGTAGCTACAAGAAGGGTCAACGGAATCGTAAAATGACCGTTAATGCATGACAGAAATCAATCAGCCATCATGTTTGCCAAAAATAATCGGGTCAACGTTTCTCTCTGATGTAAGTGTATTTGTAGTTCTCGAATAATTCTCTACGAACGTCTAGAGTCTACTAGATGCACACTGAACGCAAGAACTCGATTGGTAGGTAATGTCACTGTTCCTACGTCAGCCACATATACGAACTGTCAACTTGGTACTTAGTCACGCATTTCTTGACTAGACTCCATAAACGTCAACCGGAAAAGGGTTTGATGTGACCGATCTAGGCCAATTAACACTGAGACATATCAAGTCAGCCAACTGTCAAACTTAATAAGCTAAAACTTCACTTCCGGATTTCGCCATTCAATTTTACGATGTTTTTTATTTGTTTAATATTCGAACAACAAGAAGTGCATGAATGGTTTATTGTTTGTTTTGATGCATAAAAGTGGCACGTAAATGACGTTTACCAACTGGAACCTCTGACTCAAAGAGAACTGCATTATCCAGCTCTATGGCAATGCAGTTAACTAACCCATAGAATCCATTGCGTCGATAAATACGTCAATGCGCATGTACTTTACGTCAAGAAAATTCTACTTGGGATAAATACGTGTAAATTAGGTCTGTTCCTTTACTTTTGTAGTAAAAATGGAAAAGACTGTCAAAATTACAGTGGAGGGGATGAATTCTCTCTCAGAGAGGGAAATTTACGCAAAAGTTAAGAAACGCTTTTGTAGTAATCTGTAAAAAATGACAGATAGTTCATAAATTGGAGTGATAAATAGAACAACAAATTCAAGTCAGGTGTGAATTTCAAGGCGACTGACAGTTGTTTCAATTCTTACGCAAATAAATTTTTAGAGTAAAAACTAGTAAGAGGTGAAATATCTTGCTCTCTCGATGCCGCTCTCTTTTACAAATTTTTCAAGTTGAGGAACGACAATCGAGTAAAATGCGTAAGAATTCGTAAAAGTTCGTAAGATTTAAAAGTAAAAGAACAGACCTATTGTGTGTAAATCTCGAACGTGTCAATGTCAAGTAGAGTGTAGTTGTCGTTAAGCGTGCTGACGTTTCTACTAAGCTTTGTTTTACTGAATGATACCTCATAAAACAAGCATTACCGATTTTTTAACAGAGTGAAAAGTGATCAACAAATTTAATTAAAACAACCTTTTGTATTATTGTTTATTTACAGACTACGTTGTCTCCTGCGCCTGCTTCAGGCTGGGGAAATCTCAGCTGAAGTCCTGCAAAAAAATTTGCACTACGCTGCGCGTGTCCTCGAAGCAGTAT
This sequence comes from Cheilosia pagana, assembly GCA_936431705.1. Lineage (NCBI taxonomy): Eukaryota > Metazoa > Arthropoda > Insecta > Diptera > Syrphidae > Cheilosia > Cheilosia pagana. The sequence continues at coordinate 48,002,844 of OW386170.1, read as the reverse complement.
TTATTGATGAAACAAAGTAAGTATGGCTTGCTTTATGCATGCACTTAAATGTAAATTTATTAACGTTCAATGTTTAGAGAGGGATATTTATTACATACGAAACCTATAAAATGTTTCAAATGCTAGAGGGTTTTTTTATCATTTTATTTTCGTATGAGGTATTAAAAATGTAACTAAATTTGTATTTTAAACGATATAGAAAATAATTCCAATTGGATGGAGTGGTGAGATTAGGACATGCAAAATAATGCGAGATTTAATTTTTATTTCATTTTATTCTCCCTTAAACTACTATATCCATTTATTTTGTTTCAATCACATCACTGTACCCTTTTTGTTTTTTGTACATATTTTTGAGAAACTTTTTTGCTTTCGTATCGACGACAATTGATGCATCTTCTTTTTTTTTTTCAAAATTATTCAAAATTACATTACAGAAGCCCCTCCATTTTAATTACTCGTGAAAAACCAAAATCGGGGCAAAATTCCGTCGAAAATAAAGAGTAAGTGTAGTTTTTGTTGGCCAATGCGTAGCAGTAATTTGACTTAGAGACTTGATTTCATTTTTCAACGATTTCTTCTTTTGTCATAAGAAAAAAAAACAATTATTTTTATAAACGTCTTGCATTTTTTTTTGGCGAATCTCATTTTTACATCACCCATGGAAGATGAGAGGACGCAGAGTTTTGTGACAAAAAAAAAAGTAGTAAATCTTTTGATTAGACAATAATAGACATTCGTGTTTATCATTATCCATCGTAGATAATTCGATGTTTCTTTCATTTCATTTGAATATTTAAATTCAAAGTATAAATGCTTGAAACGCATTAGATGAGTATTCTTTTCAAGTGTAATAAAATGCTGTAGTTGTTTAAATAGAGCTTTTATTTTCTCATCCTCATCACTGTTTTATTTTTATTATTTTCTACTGTAAAGAGGGAATCATTTGATTTACTAGAATTCGCAGTTATTGTCGGAGTTTAAATTGACTGCGCTGAGACTCCTATGAGTCAGATAATCCTATAGAAGACAGCCTTATCTATGGGGAATTTTAAATTCGATCTAAGAATCAGTTAGTAGATAAGCAAAAGTGACTTTTAAATGGAAATATATGTGTCACAAAGTTTTAATACACGTGGGTCTCATTATAAATAATGATTCATTTAATTAATAGTAAACAGCAGATGCAGGGTTTCAATATGGATTTGAACTTGACAGCAATTTGACACAACTTACAGTAAAACGTCATTCACTCTTTTACAACCCTAAAAATGGTGCACTATTGAACTTTTGTTTATAACCGAGGGACTTATTCAACAGCTCCTTTTTATGTTAAGTGGAAAATCTGTTGTCAATAGGTTTGTTATACGTGGGCCCTAGTGCGCACTTGGTTAACCCAAATGTGTTCGATATAGCACCCAACTCGCCCTGGTACTGAAAACCTGCATTCGACATGACTTCTAGGGCGCCCTAGTTGTGCCCTGAGCTGACCCCAGTTAATTTATCGGGGCAAGAATTCAGTGCTAAGTTTCGCTGTCATTTTGCTTGCTGTCATAAATTTTTCAATGTAAAACTGCAGGGCAGCATATTTTGTGTTCGATATAGTAGCCGAATTTTCAGGGTTATGCAGGGCTTTGGATAGGCGGGAAAATTAGCTGACACTTCTCAGTGCGCACTAGTGGGCACTAGTGATAGCCACGTCGAACAAACCTGTTTACTTTCCGAACAGAGATGTTATACGTACATTAAAATCATGCCAAAAATAGTGTTACGTATACGCCACCGAAACGTGGATTTCGTTTTCCTCTGTTTGTAAAAATCCTGAAGAAGAGAGAGGGATAGTAGGGGTACATGGTACATAAAGAAAACCTAGTCGTAGTCATTCGTTAACAGTGAAATGTTATTTTTAACGTCGTGTCCGGTCATTTCCTATTTTATTTTATTTTCTAGTTAGCATGCCCTGACTAAGCTTTAAATATATATAAATGTTAGTTTAGTCTCTACAGAAACTAATAAAGTTATTCTAACAACTCCAGCTGTCTCTATTAAAACTGTTTCACCTACACATATAAAAGTACTTGCTGTCAAATCTATACCTATGCGAATTCTTGTAGGAATGATTCCTTACTTTTTATTTTTAACTTTTAAGTTCTTGTTTTCATAACTCCCAAACATATTCTTACATTTCCGCATCACTTATTAATACATAAACTCACTTACTCACCATACCAGTTATCCGGTTCCGGACTCTTTGCATTTCTCTAGAAAAGAAGTTCCGTATAAAGAAAGCTCATTACTTTTTATTATTAAATAGTAGTTAGGTAGTATTCTAAGGAGAAATGTGACCACAACTTAACTGCGAGTATCTCTAGAGTAATTTAGTTCGACAGGGATGTTGCAGAGGTTTTCTAAGACTTTGTTTTTTTATAGAAAAATAGTTTAAGGTTAGATTTAGTTAACAAGAAATTACCTACCATTTTATATTTTCAATGATTTTGTTTTCTCTTTTTTCCCTGCTGTCGTACAAATTTTGAAAAATTACAAATTTTTTATCAAATTTCAAATTTGGGTACGTCTCTCTCTGGGTATGGTTGTCATATAAAAAAAAAAAACTTACTATTACTGCTGCAGTCCAGATGGTACTCAAACGCAAAAGAATCGCCTTGCGCCCTCAACTCCCACAAACACCAACTGTAGTACTAATAACGATAATAATAGTAACATAAATATTAGTAGCAATGTAAGTGACGATAATCAACTACAGCAGCAGCAGCAAAATGTTGCCAATTGCAATCAGACGAGTATAGAGGGTCGTACAAAGGGAGTATCCCTGGCGCCGCAAACCCATAGCGGTCCCACTGGACCGCCACATGAGGAAGGCACCTCAAATGATAGTGCGTCTAATGTCACACAACCCGCAGCTCCAGCTCCATCAACGCAAGCGACAACAACAACAACAGCAACAAGTGGCAGTAGTAGTAATAGTAATAAAGCAACAGTCCAGAGACAGAGACGCCTGCGAACTCCGGTCTGGGCGAGATCAATGACGAGCGACAAAACGTACTGAAACTTTTAATTTTGAAAAGAATTTTCTAAGCTTAAGTTTGAATTGATTTATTTTTCAAATTCTTTGTTACCGTTTAATTTGATTAACCCAAAGCATTGTGCTGACACAAAGAAGACAAAATCCAGAACACTTCTATGCTCGTTTCTTTACCCTAATCTGTGCCGTTTTCTTTTTGTGTGTAAATAACAAGTCCTAACATAAGTCGTTTTGTAGTGTTCCGTTTTCTTAGCGCAACATATTTTGCTCTGTTTGATTTGACATTTTTCAAGCAAAGTCAAAGAAAAAATGTCCACACTATAAGTGGAGTTTTGTTTTTTTATCCGCCTTTTTTATTGTAAATTGTAAATAACGGTCTAGTTTACTTTTGTCCCATCATTCTATGTCTATAACTGTACCTACCTCAGCCCTATATTTCTGTTAAAATCTCTGTGTCATGTGTAAATAGAAAGATTTTCCCCCTCTATCTATCTGTCAATTGTCTATAAGAAACTTTCATACTTCATCTGCGTCAACTTGAATGTGCATGTGTTCTGCTTACTTAGATGTTAGCTATTTTAATTCTTTTTATATTAATAAGTTTGTACATAACAATCACATTCCAGCATTTTGATGATGTGTCAAATAAAGTAAACCACAACTTGATCGATGGAGTGTACATATTTTATTTGACGTCGACATTATGTTCCTATCAACTGTCAATGGTAAACATGTTTTAAGAGTCTCTATCACGGCTGAGTGCTTCCTCAACCTTCTCTCTAAAAGCAACGTCGACGCCGAAATAAAAGGAAGGACCGTCCGTAAGGAGGAATGGTTCTCCTTCTTAACGTTATATGGGGTGGTTTTTATTTGTCATGTGGTTAATTGAGTTCTATTGATTTGAGTAAAAGTTTATGACTTTGGAGTTTTCTCTCTTAATTGCTTCATTAGTTCAATATTATTTTACCAGATAACAATTTTGATAGCCATCGAGTCTGAAGTTTTAATGGGATTTCGACATAATTGGTTTGGAATATAGACACGAAACGACGCTGCTATAATTTGATGGTGTTAAATTGGTTATGACATAAGGTCAGATCATTAAATTTTTCTGACAATATATAACAGAAATCTCGAGTCTCCCGGTCGCCATTCATTTAGATATCTTACCTGGCTGCGCTGGACTTTCAGACCTTTTCTTTACATATAACACGCTCCGGCGCATTGTGCGCATTATTGCAATATTGCCGCTCCTCCAGTGACAAAAGAAAGTCCCGAACTCAATTCTTTATTAAAACAATTCCACCTTTTAAAATTAATCTATTTATTTAAAAAAAAAACACAAAAATAAAATATTACAACAAATCTAGGTTCGTCGGTCCCATCGCCACACAGTTCCATCGTCGCACACGCAGACCAGCACACTGGCGTCTCTGGAGAACGATGTCTGCCTAATCGCGGTATTGCACTTCATGTTGTTCAAAATGCTGCCTTTCGTCTGTGTGGGATCGGATGCGTCCAGTTCCCAGACAAAAGTCTTGCCATGCTGATTGCCCAACGCAATCACCTTGTGCCAGAAGTTAAAGTCAAATCTCACGAACCAGATCTCACACTCTGCATAGTCAAAATTATGAATTATGGTGCTCGTCGAGTCGGAGGCCTTCATTTCCGTTTCGGGCTGATTTATCCGGCCAGGCTTCCAGCAAACAATCGAGTTCTCACATGACTTGGAGAGGACAAAGTCGCCAAACCACTGTACACAGTCAACGTAGTTGCGGTGAATGTCTCGAGTGCTAAAGTCGGGAAAGTGTTCCTTGACAGTGGGAAAGGGCAACACCGACTTGTTTGGATTGAACGTGCGGCTCTTTTCGATCGCTTCCTTGAATTCAGGCTTATCGATCCGCCAGAGCTTCAATGAATGATCCATTCCACTGGACATAATACGATTTCCGCGGAGATCAAAGTCGACACTGAGTACTTCGTCGCGGTGGCCCTCAACGCCGCCAAAGATTGCAATGCACACATCTGACTGGATGTTCCACAGACGAAGCGAGTGATCTTTGCTGCCCGACAGCAACAGGTAAGGAGTCTTGGGATGGAATTTCAGTTCGTTGATTGCATGGCCATGACCAATGTAATGCTTAATACATTCGTGAGATTTTGTGTTCAAGATACGGATGACCCCACGATAGCCGGCTGCTGCTAAAAGTGGCTCCCCATTACGCGAGTCATATGACCAGGCGCATGTGTAGAAGTTTTCATCGACCTAAAAGACAACATGATACATTCGAAGTAAAAGTTTTCATTGGATAATTGCATCAACTTACATCTGGGTCCGAATAGCACTGAACAAGTTTGATTCCACCGTCACGGGGGCACTCGTAAACGGTCACACGAGTCGTGCCCACTGTAGCAAACACCATTGGCTGGTCTTTTGCCAAGCAATGATTGAACCGCACCCCAAAAATGGCTTGGCCATGGTCCTCCTTAAAACTGCAACTGGAATTTGTTCTCCGAATGACGCAATGCCGTTAAGAAAGTGAACGTGCTTAACTTACTTATATTTGTACGGTGGCTTCTGCACTTTGGACTTCTTCCTACGTCCACGTATCGTTCTACGTGCAGAGGGTGATTTACTGCGAGATGTACTTGTACTTACGCTGGCTGTTTCGTCCTACAAAATTGTTACTTTCTCAGTCACTATAGCATGTGGCATTCGACGAAAATATTACTCACGCCACCAGATTCATCGCTTGCATTTTCAGTTTGTGTACTGGTAACCTTTTCACTCTTCACTTTGGACATTTCTTTTAAATAAAAATAATCTAATTCTAACCGAGACAAAGAACAAAAATGTATAAACAATCACATGGAATGCAAATTTCTGTTGATGAAAAAATTCGAGTTTTGGCGGTATTCGGTGTTTCGTTGTCAGTGAGAACTGTCAGACGCGAACTATATTACCGATTGATGGTAAGGCGGTGTGCAAATAAGTGTGGTGAGTTTGGCCTTTGGTATTTCGCACAGAGTTGTACGTGGGATTTCCAATTGGCGGATTTGAATTTAAATTTGAATTATGTCGTTTTCCATTGGTTTCACTCGGGGATTCACTCATTCTGAAATCCAATGGAACAAGAAAACTGCTTCTGGTTGAATCCTGAAAGGTATTGGTGAAATGCAAAAAAAATAGTCTACGGCTGCTGTCAGCTGGCCTGTGTAAAATACACAAATTGCACTTGTGTTGGTGCTTCTTGAGTGGATTCTGACTTCAAATCCAGAAGCGAATTTCTCTTCTCAGAATCATAAGAAGAGTATTTTTTGTGCCAATGGAACAGTTTCAGAAGTGATTTTTTCGATTCCGGACTCTCCCGGACGCTTCTTTTTGCCCAATGGAAAACGACATTAGTGTTCGTATTTTTAAATAATAGATATAATTATTCGTCAGTAGGCATTTAGCAATACCGACATAATACTTAAATTCTATTTTGGGAATGTTGATTTTGGGAAAGATTGACCACAATGCGTACGCATTCTATTCCATAAAAATGCGTTTAGTATCTTATTTCTTTAACAAACTTATTCCATGTGAAAAATAGATACTCAGTTGCTGTACCTAACTGCTGTATAACCGGTTGATAGTTTTTGTTTCGGATATGGTAATTTATTACGGGTTTCTAAGTACAGCCTATTTCAAGAAAAGATTCGGTATCATGACATGACACAACTTTAATACAAAATCCACCGAAAACCGATCGATTACAACGCCATGTCACTCAAATTTGTCTGCTTACGTATTATCTATTATCTAACACCAATATTGCTTGGCAAATCCTGGAGATTCTTCTGAAGATGACAAATTATATGGGTTTACCCATTCCTCTTTGTGGAAATACAAAAACAAAACACAGTTTCAATCTTCTTGAATCCCTTAACGAATAAAATTCACAGAGTCGAATTTACAGGATCAGAAAACCAATATCGACCAATTTGCACAAATTGTACAAGGAAACTTTCACACGGAAACTCTCAACGCAGGTGAGGTAGCAGACAAATCCTTGGAGTAAAAAAGTTCTATCCTTATACGCCAACGAATCCTATAGCAGAATTAGCTGTATATCTAAATATTGAATTCAACGTGCAGACCCTCCTAATCTTATTGAAGAAGAGCAAGGATTTGTTTTTCTCCCCCTTCCTTTATTATAAGTGACATCTTTCTGGAATTGTATCCCAAGGTTTTGGCTGAAGAAAGACCGACTATGTTTGCTTCCACTAGTCTTTAGAATAAATATTTATTACGGTGTTATTCTGTTGTTGCATGGAACAGGCAAAGCATTGAGTAGGGATTGCTTAAGGATTTATATCCCTAAGGTCAGTGTAAGGGCATTGGTGGGATGTACCTACCTACCTACAATTGCGAAAGGTAAAATGTTGTGTCGCGTGTCCACCTGAGAATTGGGGAGGAAAGTGGTGGCCTTGTAAAAGAAATACACGCAACTGGTGGCCAATCGGCACGTACGATATTGGGGATTCAAGAAGAACTAATTTCGTTTTGGATTAGGTCAACGTAATCCACACAATGAATATTTGGATGTTCCCTAATGCGGTGTTTCCCGAAAATAAATGAAAAAGAATACAATCTAATTGAGGTTTCTTTCATGGGGGTGGGTTTATTTGTGATTGATTTATTTTTATTCTTGGAAGAGCCGTGTTTTACCTGCGCCTACGTAATAGCGATTATTGACTTAAGGTAGGTTCATGTGGTTTGAGAAGAGCTCACTAAATAAAACACTCAGCTGCATGCAGCGTTAAATGACTGTAGGTAGTTCTGGTTCATTTAGGTAACAGCGCTCACTACTATTTCTAAGTTTTAATTCATTTTTGCAGATTATTATAATTGTAGAGGCCTTTCCATATATAAAGTTCAGCAATATTTTTATTTATTTTAAAGGAAAGACCAATTCATTAAACGACATAAATATTCAGCAAAGGTGAAAATAGAATATCTTACGGTGAACTTTATTAATGTTTTTAGATCCCACGAACATGTCGAAACCGTCAAGCGTAAACCGATAACTCCCCAAAAACGGTGTGTGCGTCTTTTTTTGTGAATATAAAATGTTGTCTGACATATTTTGTGTGTTTATACTTGATGTCTATGTGATCGTCTCTCTAGTTGGTATTTATTGTCGTCATTGTTCTTGTTGTTGCTGCCACAAGCAAAATAACACACATTTTTCATAACTTGAAGTCACAAAAATATTAATTTTGCACACCTGGTTGATGTTAACGAGTGAAATATATTATAAGATATAAATCAACAAATAAAGCACGCAAATACGCACAAGCTATAAAACACCGAAGGTGGTAAAAAGATATTTATTATGTTACGTATACGCACCCGGCTGCTGACATTTAGGACCTCAATTCATCCATTGCTGTAATGGGGTGTAAATGGCAAAATGAATGCTTATAATTTCGAAAAGTTAAAGGAAATGTGTGTACCTTATATTGAAAATAAAACGTCATCCTTATCATTTATAAATGTTTTAACACAGCAAATTGATTTCTGCAATCAAACTACAACATTTACTACTTCTTTCTGTTAATTAAGTTTGTGTTTAAATGCAATTGTGCTGATTAAAAATGAATGGAGTGGGTTTATAAATTGAAAATATAAATTTTGAAACCTTGTGAGTCTTGTCACAGCAATGCAAACAGCGAAGAAGAAGATCCATTTGAGGAATTTCGGCGAATGAAGTTCCAAGTTTCCTTCAGGTAATTTAATTATGTTAATAAAAGCTAACTAACATTCTAGATAAAGTTTATGCCACTTTGAAGTAATTTCTTTGGTAATTTCATAAAGGGTATGACAATGTTGAACAATGCAATTCGAAAACTGTATTTAAAATCAGAAAGGTTTGTTTTAGGTTTGTAAAGATTGCGATAACAGTGCACATCACAACTCTCTAACAGGTCTCTTATGTCACTAATAACAGTTATGTCACACTGGGATGTTGACTGTTTGGAAATGTTAAATGTAATGGACTACTGAGCAAGGGGTTAAGGTTGAGCCCAAAAAAACCTTTCTTCCAATGACCATAAAACTGAGCGTCGCCATTTTGTTTTTCGAAAATATTCTACGCTTCTTTTACTTAATGGGTCGTATGAATAAAACGTAGCAATTGCTTTTATTCAAGAGAAATGTCAAAATCGAAGCATTTGCTACGTTTCGTATGAAAAAAAAAAAAAGTTTGAGTTAGTTCCAATTTTTGACATGTTCGAAAAGCGGCGGCACTGACCTTTTATTCAGATCGGTATGAATCAAACTTATCAGACAAAGCAAATGCTATCCAAATTCTGAGTCAGATATTTAGTTGACTCAGACCTTTTGCTAAATATTTTGTACGCAACTGTATAACATAAAACTATTTCAGAATTGTGAATTGTCGAAAATAACCCTCTGCTTTAAATCTTTAAATTTGCAACTATTTTTTAACAATTTTGTCTGGCGTGTACAAAATTAAGCACTTAGAGCCATTTGCTGATACGACTCATAGCGAATTAAGTGCCACATAAACTCTTATGTGACAGTTTATGCCCTAGAAAAAGTAGCCCATAAGTATTTAAGTAGAACTTAAATCGTAAAGAGTCGTATGAGCAAACGGCCCTTAGACAATTAAAAAAATCACACAAAATCTTTCCTACAGCTTCTATGGCCTGAACAAACACCAACTCATTTTAGTCACTCTTGGGAATAGACAAGGTAGATGGAAGTTCTTCATCGTCTGCTGAAATTCAGAAGAGTCTTTTGACTTTTAATAATTTTCCACAAAAATTTTATTTATTATTATTTTGAATAACAAAGCACCGGACAGTTGTCTCTTGTCAAGTTTGACAGAAATTGCAAGGCAAGTACACGCACAGCGAAGTAAAAGCTATTTTCGAACTAAAGCTAGTATTAGACGATATGCTGAATCAGCATACGTATGCTGAAAAATGTGTCCCAATCACAACATATCGTATGATATCAAAATTTCTGTCATCATACGTATGCTAAAAGTTGTTTGTTGGCAAATTTGTTGGCTAGTCAGCATATGTATGTTGGCGACCTGAACATATCGTGTAATACCCCTTTTGGGACCGTTGGCTAACATTCGGGCATATTTTTGGCGTATGCTGACTCGTATGATGTATGCTAACGAGCTAAAGTAGGCTCATCAGCATACGCCACATTTTTCAGCAAACGGCTTTTGATATTTTTGAAGTTTCGATAAATTTTGTATGTGTTTTTTTTGTGATTTTGTTGTCCTGATTGCTTGTTAAAAACAAAACGGCTGAGTTGTTTAGTTCGCAGTCATCGGCAACAAGAGTGTACGGAACGGGAAATTCTCGACCGGGCTGTGGCTCAGGTGGTGGTAAGCCCAACTGATTGGTATCCATCGCTTGTGCAAAGTTGCAGCGATTGAAGACACCACCATTAGAAAATCGTCCGTTGCGACCGACGTCGACGTAAAGCAATTTGTACTCCGCGTCTGCGATCCCCATTAATACGATACCATGTGTACACGTACATTTCCCCAGAATCACAGAAAATCGATAAATACAATACAAATACGCACGTATACTAAAATCGCGATCTGTCAATTTTTCAGCATATGGGTCTTCAAATTTTTCAGCATACCGAATTCAACATATGGTGTAATAGGGCTTCATATGTCCTAAAAAATGTGATAGCAAACTGTTTGTTAGCATATGCTGTCAACAAACAATTTGCTACTTTGGGACAAATTCAACATATCGTGTGATAGGGCATCATACGCCAGATGAACATATGCGTGTTTGCTGCGAATTTTTAGCATATGATTGTCAGCATACGTATGTTCATTAAACATATCGTCTAATACTAGCTTAACTTTAGCAAACTAGGTTTTTATTCATACCGATTCAAAGCATTTGCTAAAGGCACCAAGTGACAAAGAACAGAAACAGAAACAGAAACTGAAACAGAACAGAAAGTTTTATCGTTCTGTAGTTAATTCTGGTTCTGTTTACGTTGCTCGATCAGCTACACAGAACTGAAACAGAAACAGATCCATAAAAACATGGCAGCCGCCTATTCCGTCAAATTGTATTATTCCCTCCTCTTCGTCTACTAAAAACAATAGTACGATGCGAAACAAACAGCCAGATGACAGAAGCAAAAAAATCCAAACAAAACAATCAACAAAGACTTGTTTGCGTTCTGTACTCAAACGGCCATTTTTCTGTCGCTAAATTCTGTTGCTGAAAAATAAATGTTCTGTTCCCAATTCGGTTTCTGTTGCAAATGTATGGGATTCTGTTTCTGTTCCTGTTTCTGTTCTTTGTCACTTTGTGCCTTAAGAGCTTTTACTTTGCTTAAACCTTTTGCTCAAAACAAATACTAGTTTTTATTCATATGACCCAATATGTTAAGTAGTCAAACTGACAGTTCTAAAGTATTTTTTTAAAGCACCAGCGAACACAAATCAAAAATACAATGGGCCAAAAACTTAGTTATCTTAAGTCGACTAGATTGGTCTGAAAGAGATGTAACCTGAACGCAAAAACTAGAATGGTCGGGAACGTCACTTTTCCTACGTCAGCCACATATGCAAACTGTCAGTTTAGTACTCAGTCACGAATTTCTAGACCAGAGGTCTGTTCCTTCACTTTTCAATCTTACGAATTTTTACGAATTCTTACGCATTTTACTCAATTGTCGTTCCCTAACTCGAAAAATTCGTAAAAGAGAGTGGCTTCGAGAAAGCAAGATATTTCTCCTCTTACTAGTTTTTACTCAACAAATTTCTTTGCGTAAGAATTGAAATATCTGTCAGTTGCCTGAAAATTTAGAGCTGATTTGAATTTGTTGTTCTATTTGGCATTTGGGTGGAATATTCGCATTTGTGTTTTGCACAGATTACTACAAAAGCGTTCCTTAACTTTTGCGTAAGTTTCCTTCTCTGAGAGAGAATTCATCCCCTCCACAGGCATTTTGACAGTCTTTTCCATTTTTACTACAAAAGTAAAGGAACAGACCTTAGATTTATCGGCTCCCCCTCCATGAACGTCAACTGACACAACTGCCCATGTGACCGATCTAGGCCAATCAAAACTGAGATACATCAAGTCAGTCAGCTGCCTCTAGCCTGTTATCTGACTTTTTATTAAAACATATTGAAAATAAAAGATGACAGCAGTCAACAGTGTAAGCTTCTTAACTTGTTATAATATAAACCATTTATGGCGGGGATTACCGACAATCAAAGGATATTCCTTCGTTCTTCATATTCTTCGCTCAGTTGGTACTAAACCTTAGCAACCAGTTTTTTTAAGCCCATTATAAAGTTAATCCTGCACTTCAAAACTCTGATGTGTTATTATTATTTGCGCCCCTGTTGGTAAAACATATTAAGGACTTTTTGAATAAAATGCTTTAGGCTTTCCTTTCCCCTCTCAACTTTTGTACGCAACTCTCATTTGATGTCATTAAAATTGAAAGACGAAAAGAGCACATAATCTGTCAGCACCATTAATTAGGATAAATACTACCGAATGTTCTTCATTCATTGCTTATTTATATCGTATGCGTATTTGATGAATATGCGAATAATTTGAAGTGGAATGATTGACTTTTATAATAAGCTTGCCATCCTCATACCTACATACGTGTTAACTCGCAGTCATCTTCTGTAGCTATAGCAGCGGATGCGAAACATAATTGGCAGCTTGCGTGCTCAGAAAATGTATTCAACCAATGCAATTGTTTTAATTGGTAGGTAGATATACTTTCTGTTGAACGTTGTAACCGCGATAAATATTTAATTTTAAGACTTGGCAACAGCAATGTGCCGGCAAAATGATGTATTGTTTTGTAATCCTATTAAATTGCAGATTCTAAGCTTTGGCAAATAACAGGCTTTGGAACAGTGCTCGTTATTTTCTCATTAGTTTATGAATCGAATAGCAGCGGTGCGAATCACCCCGTCCGTGTCTACTGGCAAACTCATCATCAAACAAAATAATGCCCAGCTCAAAAGTAACCCATTTACTCGTGCATACATCCATCACAAAGCTCTGTGTTTGCATGTTTGCATCTCATCTACGTTTGCCCTAAGGACATGTAAATAAAAAAAGAGTCCGAGCTCCTTAACGTCCGTTGGAGAAACACATTTTTCCTTGTTATTTGCGAATATCCTCAAAGCAAAACTGAAAAACAAACGGAAGTCCCTATGACTGTGAGCTTTAACAACTGAATATTAGGTCAACCGGTGATCCAATTGTTTAACCATCCGCCGATTCCGTGTCAGTGTCAAGGATTTCCACTCTCACACCATACACCAATCGCTTGAAGTAACATTTTTGTAAAATGTATTTACGAAAGCCGCTCTGTCAACTTTGAGGTGCAAATAAGTGGTCACGCATATCCAAAGTGTCACTATACCTATATACAAGTGCTAGGACTATATTTCCAACCACTTTCCTGTTGATTGCGTACAAAGCGGTCAATTTGTATTTGTGTATTTGTGTCACGACACCATAATAATTAAGGATTCCTCCTCTAATAAAGGGCGCATGTCCAGCCATTCACACGAAACCGAGTTTGAAGGAATTTTCCACAAGAATGTCCTTCGATTGTTCGTCTTATTTATTGTTTAAACAATCCTTCGAAATCAATCGCCCACCTTCTGCATCTGGAGGTTTAATTTCCATAACAAAGGACAGAGAAAGATGTCTTGAGATTTGATAGGGCGCGCAGAGAACCGAATCAAATCTATGATTTCATCCTTCGTCCTTGCTGCTTAGCCATTTACCACAGCTAACAGATTTTGTAACAACCCGCTGCCGGCTGATAGATAGATAGACAATGTCAAGCGTTTTTGGGGGCATCCTATTGGAAACGTTAGTGTTTTGTCTTCGATATACGGATGGGTAATTTTGTATCGAGGGTGGTTTACACGAAATTACATCGCATAGGTAGAGATTGGTTTTCTAATTAAATCGTAGATCAAAAGCAGTGGTGATGAGGTTGGTTTAAAGGTGGCATGTTCCTTTGTGAAGCGGGCCTGTCAACCGAATTTGTGCGGTGTCTGACAGAGTCCCGGTAAAGGTGAGTCTTAATTGGAAATTTCTGACATCACACGGAGCTTGTTAAAGTTGTTTTTTGATTTCGTTACGAGCGTAATTGGCAATAACCTTGGTGATGTTACCTCGGGGATACTGACAATCGTCTTTTATAGAAGGTTAAGCTCAAGGTTCGCTGTAGGGTGGTAAGGGCGTACCTATGCTGTTTATGAGGTGGAACATTTTTGACAAGATTTATGTTGTTCGATATTTATGGCCGTCGATTAGATGTGAGGAGGGAGAGGGGCAGTGTTTAAACGGAAATTTAACTTGTTAAACAGTTTTGGTGGAGCGGGTCCTAATGAATGGGAAGAAGCGTATTCCAGAAGATTTCCTATAGCTTGCTGCGTAGGTAAGGGCATTAAAATATTATCAGAAAGCGACGCGGCAAGACCCACTAACGATGAAACCCTGACCTTGTCTAAGAAACTGTTTTTTTTTAAACTAAGGTCCAATGGAATATCTGAAAAACCCCGAGTTTTTTTTAAATCGAATGTAAAAACTGTGTGCAGTTTGCTTTGACGGCACTTTCTGACCTAAACAAGTCTGGGCACTCCGTTGTCATTAACTTTTGCAACTAAAACAACCTTCACTCAGTGAAAAGATGTTGACAAATCGAAATCAGTTACGAACTTTAACGTGTTGTTTCAAAGTTTTGCAAATACCTAAAATATCCTTTAAATGGAACAAATCTGATTTAGAGCTGAAAATAAGAAGAAAGCCAGCCATCATAGTCCTGATTAAAAGTTAATCTAAAGGGTGAAAAGAACCAACCAAATAAGTAAAGTAAAACTTTCGCCATATACAACTTGTTAATCCTATTACATCCCAGAGATGAGTATAAAAGGACCAGACCTTTTCAGTCCCTTATTCCATTGAATGGGAAAACTTTCAGAGGTTTCCTTGTTTGGTCTGGTCGGTGTCCTGTTGTCGAAAGATAACGATTTATTGTCGGTTAGTCCATCCATCCATTCATCCATCCATCTGAACAGTATACATACGAAACAGGTCAACGATGGGGCCAATACAGTGACAAGATAATACATTTTGCGTAGGTCTGCCATTGATGGACACGACTGGGGAAGTATGCTTTCTTGTGTGTGACATTGTCCTTGGGAGGTCTTACACTTGCCTCAAGATATTCGTGTTTCACTTTGTTTGGCCTTATGGCTGATGTCTATTTTTGGATCTTTGTATATGGTATCCCATGTCCTTGGTTAATGAAATTGATGTTGATTGAAATTAATATATGTATAGAATGTATACTTAGAGGTATGTTTTTTGTGCGGTTCTGTTTCTTTGAATGATTTGTATGATGCTCGTTTTTTTCTATAAAACCTAAAGAAAATCACCGATTAAGACGTAATTTAATTACTTATGTATGCACGGTCTGGCGAGGGCTCAGATCTCATATTTTGTTGTATACCTTTTGTTCACAAATAAATAAATAAGTCGTTGGGAATTATTAATTTTCATCATAGACGGAAAGCACCCTAAAGTGACTGGGCAAATAAGAGTATTAGAGAATGGAAGGGCTGTGCACTTGAGTAATAAGCTATCAAGCATAAGCTGTATCTGGATTATTCCTTACATATTCTTTTACATAAATTTTTGAAGCCAATAATCGCTTCTGAATATCTGCAGGGTGAAACCTTTATCGATTTCAAATTTAAAGTAATTGTCGCTACTCAAAATTTACTAATTTTTTTCGTCTGAACATTTGAATGGAGAAGCCTCAAAGTTTTGAACTTATCTTATCTTCCACTCTCTCTCGGAGATTGCAGAGGGCTGGTTAAATCGACTGAAGCGACCGATCTTGATCCATTGCAGATCCATTTCTGGTCAGTTCATCCGCCATCTAGTTGCCGGTTTTGTTCCTGTGTCCAGGGACCCAACAGAGATGCGTGGTATGCTGCGAGCAGAGAACCTTAAGCTTTTCGCGGCAGCGGCGAACTAGCTTTGACTTTATATCAATAGCAGAAACTGCTTTTAAAGCCGCCTGACTGTCAATGAATATGGTACTATCTTCCTTTGGTATTGCCAACATTGACACCAGCTTCGGCGATTGCCAGAACTTCTGCTTGGCAGACACTGCTTTGATCCGGCAAACTGATTGATCGGCGTATGTCCAATTCTTCGCAGAAAATTCCGGCACCGGTTCCACAGTCCATCTTCGATCCATCCCGGTAGATGGAAATTGATTTCCTTTTTGTGGTTTCATCTGTGTCCCATTCGTCTCTGCTGGGGAAATAGCAGGAGAATGGTATATCAAAGTCCACGTGGGGAGACGTGTTTAGTCAAAGGTGACAGTAAATATCCAGAATCTGCGCATTTCCCGGCCTGTAAGGTTTCCAACTCTTGGTTTGGCTTATTCTTAGGGCACTTTTGGCTGCAGATTCTTGCATGAATAGGTCTATTGGTAATAAATTGAGGATTGCCTCTAGTCCAGCAGTAGGTGTTGTCCTTATCGCGCTGGTTGTTCCTATATGTGCTATTCTTTGTATTTTTGTCATAAGCTTAAGATTGGATGATTTGTTCGCCACCAAACTCAGCTGCCATATGTCAGTATAGGTCGCACAACAGCTGTATACCAGCCCCATATTTTTCCGGAGACTCGGTTGCATGCGTAAAAAGCATTGGCTGCTTTCTTAACTCTTTCATTAACGTTTAGTTTCCAATTAAGCTTCCTGTCAATTATAGTCCCCAGATATTTAGCACTCTCTGTGATTTTTAGGGGGGTACACTTAATATTTAGAGGCTCGAAACTTGGAATTTTCCTTTTGTTACTGAAGAGAACTAGTTCAGTTTTTTGAAGCCGCATTGTTTAGTCCACGTATGTTAAGTGTTCATAATGCCTTTCCTAGTAGTTCGCTTATGGTCGGTGGCAAGTTTGACTACATCATCTGCATAGGCAGTTACTTTGACCCCCTTATTTTCGAACTTTACAAGTATTTCGTTTATGGCAAGGACCCAGAGTAAGGGGGAAATTAATCCTCCTTGTGGTGTGCCCCTTGAAGCCATCACTCTTAGATCAATAAGCTAAGGCTAAGTTCAAAGTAAATATGAAAAAAAAAATCTTTATTGGCATATAGCTTACAAGTAAAATTATACTAAACTTATGCTGTGTGTAACATTGTAACAATTCCGATATACCACTTAAAAGTTTCAAATTTAAAAAATAAAAAAAAGTCTGCACTAAAGGTACAAAAGCCCAAGCTGATTTACCTGCGAACAAACTCCAGTGGAAGTTATTTATCTACTTTTTTAAGACAATGGGCACATTCAAGAACTTAGTTGTCTTAAGTCGACTAGATTGGTCTGCAGTAGATGTAACCTGAACGCAAAAACTAGATTGGTCAGGAACGTTACTTTTCCTACGTCAGCCACATATGCGAACTGTCAACTTAGTACTCAGTCACGAATAAACGTCAACTGATACAGCTGCCCATAGGCCAATCAAAACTGAGATACATAAAGTCAGTCAGCTGTCAATATATATGCCCCGGCTAGACCTTTAAGGGAAAGAAATCTTCTTCTTCGACTAGTTCACAGAACTAATTACGGCCACATTGAGCCTATGTCCAGAGCTATTGTTTCATTCAATGAAGTTTGTAATTATGTTGATTTACATTTCTCTCGTAGTCGCTTCAAAAGTGTTTTACTTAATTTTCTTTCATTCTCTTAGTCTTAAGAAATTGTTTTATATAATTTGTAGGTATAGTTATCACGTAATCTGTATAGCTTAGCTAGTAAATGAAATAAAATAAATAAATAAATAAATAAATAAATAAATAAATAAATAAGACTAAACAAGTTGAACAGCTGGCTTTTGAAAAATATTAAATTTTTAAGATAAATCTCTGTCTGAGACGCTGTAGCCTGCAGGCTTCTATCCTCTTAAGACACATTACTTCTTATAAAAGCTACAATTTACAAATGTCCTTCGCATTTAATATTATTGAGTCTCAGTTGGTCACCCTGTCGACCTTAATGTTACTTTGGTTCATCTTTTGAAGTGATCCATTGATCAGAGGACTGTCTACATGTTGCAGTGACAAAAATCATAACGCGCATCGTGTTTTTATTGAGTCAGTGTAAATTTGACATGAATTTAAACTACTAACTGTTTTATTCTGAAACTCAATCCAATCACTCTTTAAATGTCATCAAAAAAGTGTCGCCAATCAGTTCGTCACTTGGCCGTAACCTCTTTAAAACGTTTTTTTTTTTTTGCTTTGCTCTAAAATAATCAATCAATTTAAGATCATAATGTATACAAATTAATTTTTAATCGTTAATTGAATTGCTATGTAGGTAGTCGCCTTAATTTCGCTATCTTCATTATATTTATTTATTTTGTTTTTTGGGTTTCCAGTTTGATAAGAGAAATAATTGTATTTGGCCTTTTAGTCTAAACGGCAAGTGGTCGGGTGTCGGTCTTGTGAAGTGAATTCCAATTAACGTGATACATTCAATATTGAGAAAGCGCCGCTCCATTGCAATGAACAGTCAGAACGAAACGTAATGGAGAATCCCAAAAAGTGAGAAACTATGACTTCATAAGCTATTTTTAAGATCGCTGCGTGGTAACAGAATCATTAATTTTTGTCAGCTCCTTAGTGCAATCAGGTATTCTAGATCTCAGTTGCACGCTAGTGCACCCAAACAAAAAAGAGAAAAGAGTTTTTCATTCCCATTCCCGTGCTCAAACTCGAACATATACCACGAAGTATATCTCGTGCAATTTCCCAACTTATTACTTGTGTTTGTGTTGTTCGACTTTGCAATAAATGTGCACGCAAGAAGGTATAGTGAAATTTACGATGAAAGTTACCATTGATGGTGGAGGAGGAGCAAAGCCTTAGTCATTTCCTTTTCCTTCCGGAGTCATTGGCTGGAAGCTATTTGCCATTGGAAGTCCACAGCTCTTGGGAGTAAGACGGCCATTTAATTGTTATCCAATGAGCCGAATTGTTTCGGGCCTTTCACATCACACCTAATAAAGTGCAAGGGTTTGAGCCATGTAGGTGCGAGGTGCGGTTGGTCAGAATATCGTGACTTGTGCTTTATTTGTTTACTTGCGAATTGGAGGGTCATTATATTTTATTTAAGCAGTTGGCTTAGTTTTTCTTTACTTTCGCCTTGATGGTGAGCGATGGGGGCAGAGCCCAATCAATTGAAACGAACAACACAGCGATAATTTTCAAGGTTAATGTTGGGAGACGCACCAACACCCCTTCAATTAGGATTAATAGCAACGATATATTGGTTTAATTGAGGGTGATAGAGCACTTGATCGGAAAACGATTGAGTTGGTTTCACTTTATAACAGAAAAATATTTTCCTTACCGGGATCAGAGGACAAATGGCGAAGGTTGATGGTGAATCATCAGAGTAATACTTCCTTTGGATGACAGATTTCGAATGTCGTGCTAAAGAAACTTTTTACATTTGAATTGTGAGCTCTATAAGTTGCACTTGGGCTTGACTCTATGTATGAACAAGAATGTGCATTAGAAGCATCCAAATGCAAACACTGTACGATGAACCTTTTTGGAATTAAATAAACCTTCAGACATAATGTCATTTGGGCGTTCTGTACCACCATTTTTTCTTGGTTATCTACATTTTTCATATAATTTGACTAATCCTTCATCATGAGTGTACTTGGAAGCAAAACTGTCGCGACCTCTCCAAGTTGGTGTGCATTTTTGGACCCAACAAAAATTTGGTATCATTATTTACCTACTCTTTCCACATTACGTTTACATCGCCATCACACTTTTGTGGCTCAATTGAGCCAGTCTTTGTTTGGAAAGTTCACATCTTTGACTACAAGCGGTACTTTCATTCACCGCCATAGAACTAACTCACTGCATTTCTATATCTCCTTGACTAATGATCCTCCAATTTTGACAACTCCACCCAACCGCATTGAATCGTTCAATCAACTCCGCACAGGATAACATGCAACTCCAACTTCCAATTGAAACATGGTTGCTCAGTGACTGTGTGCCGTTTCATTTTCCTATTGTTTCTATAATTGAATAATAGTATCGCGGTCTACTTCCGGTTGCGAGACTTTTCCCATTTTCCCATTCCTTCTCCAAGATGCCTTAACATTTAAGTTTCCATTTAAAACGCTGAAACCGTATTAACGAGAAATGTTACCACTTGTGCCGATGGGTATGTATACGGACTTTTATATTCGGTTTCGTGTTTGCCAACATTCGTGCGCCATCAAACAACAGTCGAGTCCTCGTCGCTTGCTCTATATACCCGGCGTATATTCCCGCTGTTATGCCTCTCCCGGGTTTTGTGTGTGCAATATCCTTGCCATTTCGTGGCTTTAATCGCTATTTTGTTATTGTTAATCCACAAGTAAGTGAACAGGCCGTCTTTAAGGTAACTGGCAGAAAAAAAGAGTACATAACGAGGAATATAATAACACTCCACTATTTTCGTTTCGTGTCTCTTGCTCTTAGTTTAAATCAAACGTGCAAAGGACAAAGTTCTAAAAATACCCTTCGGAGTGGTACTGCGAGTAAAGTTCACATTCAGTTTGCGGTAATAGTTTCGCAATTTGCTAGTGACGGACGTTTTTAACATTTAATGTGGAACTCGAACCGGTGTTCGAACTTCAATGGTCAATACGGGCATGAGTCGCCTTAGAAGGGACAGCCGCCAGCAGAGTATAATCACTGTCGAACTGATACAGTTCATAATTCAATTTCGTGCCAAGGAGCAACAGGAGCGAAAGAAGAAAAGGTGTGCGCTTTAGGGAAGGGGGTTTTTCAAAATAATAACTTTAAGATGCCTTACGAAAGGAAAGTGTACAGAACAAAAAAATTGATTTATCTGCCCGGCACGTAATCGTAATAATTGCACTGCACCTTATAAAAATAAAGTGGAACCCATCAAACCCTTTTGTTTGTAAGATGTTTGCTAAAAGTTTTTCACTCAGCACCAAGAAGCGATGGCAAAAGTTAGAATCTTCCCAGGAGTCCTGTCCGGAAATACAAAACAAATCCAATTTCCCGATTGCTCTTTCAAGTGCTGTTATGCGGTGTCGAATATTGAAGTGAAAACTAGTTGCAAGATTGTTGCCAATTAGAGTAACTTTGCTGCATCCAGAGTGGAGAAACTTTCTGCGTAAATTGACCATCGACAACAAGAGAACTCGAATTGGTAAAGTTGTGCTTCCTAAGAGTACTAACGGGAAAGACGTTAAAAATTAACTATACCCATATCTGTGCGGTGTGAATGTGACCACACGTACATTAAATGCGATTAATTATTCAAATTCGTATCAGCTGGCCCAAATCGATTAAATATTAATCTTCAAATGGAGTAAGTCGATATGCGAGGCTACAAATATTGTAATTAATATTTAATTAAGTGTCGGTGGCTGCGGTGTCATATCAGATTAGAAAATGAGTGAAGCTTACGTTCGAATTTGTGATTATTTTCGGGTTTTCACTCGCTGAAATTCCAGCTATATACCTAATCCGATTATTTTGTAATAAGCAATTAGTTAAGCTGTCACCGAAGCTGCTTTTGTTGATGATTGTTTAGCTGCAGTATTGTGGCAGGAATGCTTCTAATAGCATTTGAGGGATGGGTTGGGGTAAACGTTTGTGTTGCTGACATTTTTGATAAATATTCAGAATTGAAACAGTGGCTTAATGGTAGTGTGTTGGGCTACTAAGCGAGGGGTCCCCCGGTTCGAATCCCGAAAGAACCAAATTACATCTTAAGGTTTTTTTTCCACTGCGCCACCTCTCGCGAACGTCTGACAAACATCCGAGAGTAAAACTGTCATGAAAGAGATTCTCAATTATCCGTGTGGACTCGGCGTAAAATTGTAGATCCTTTCCATTCGTGGCAAAAATTGAAAACCCACACAAAACGAATGGTTGTGAGAAGCTAGGCCTTGCAACTCTATATGGGCACTTTGAATCCATGTCCAGATAGAAGTTTTTAGTCCGTGACTAATGAGCCCTTTTTTTATAATCCTCTCCCATTTAAATTTATATGAGCTTAAAAGCATGCACTCAAGTTGCACAGGAAACCGAATAGCAGGGGATGTCTATTTTCCCTATTTTGCTGGCCCATCTTTTCCTGCCTTTGTTTCCCATTTCACGAAGCCTACAAAATATTGTTTGACAATTTTCATTTAAATTTCAAAGTGGTATACCTCACCACCTACTCATGTACGAGTATGAACGCATTTATTTTACCCCACAGAGTGGTAATAGAAAATCACACATATCTACCCGTAACAATGTCCAATCGCCATAAATTCCACCGACTACGTTTTATTACCACTCCAGCATTACCGACATCAATAGCGTTACAATCAACCCGATGTTATTACACTGCGCTCGGAACAATAAGGACGACCACCAAAAACCGAAATTGCATTCATTTCATGTTCCATAAGAGTTTTGTGCTGATGTCCGCCATAACGACAGAATCAATTCACTTTATTGGCTGCTCACTGAAATAAACTACCCACAGTAGGTATTGCTTTTTCTGTCCAAATGAGTCGAAATGCATTTCAACATTTCGATCAAATGCGCATTTTATGGCTCTTACTTTTGGCCCATTTTGTAGTGGTCCCAATTGAAACGGACCGGGAAAAAAAGAAATTTGAATTCATTTTTGAAATGTATCCTTTTGTGTCCTTTTGTCAAGCGAACATTTTAAAAATGTCAACATCAGTGAACCTTCAAAGGCTCTCGTAAAGTAGGCAGGAATAAATATTTACCAGCAGCAAATGAAGAGAAAAGGAAAATTGAATTTTGTAAATTTTGTAAGGTATCCTTTTATTTGCAAAACATCAGTGAATGGGCATCGGCCCTTGTAATTAAGGTTTGGGACTTTTCAAAGGCAATTTAGTACGAAATTTTATGTAAATAATTCAGTTTAACTAAGCCGAAGAAAAAAACCGAAAGGATAGAACGGATAATTCAGTAATAAAAAGAATTCGCCGCCAGCTAAGCTTTGTTAAACGGAAACACAATATTAATAAAGAAATACAAGAGAGTGGAAACCGACAAAAGGATATTATTCTCCTTGTGGTTAACTGTGTATGACACAAAGGCAAGAACATGGAAACGTGGCTTTTTTCCAGAGATGGGAATTAAGAACTTTTCCATTTGAATGGAGAGTCAGAGTAGGTATAGATATTAAGAAGTAGAAAAACCGGGAAAGGATAAATCAAAGGACTTTGGATTCTCTTAGAAAGACAAAACTAAATGGTAATTGTTTATGACAATTATTATAATCTGCACGTTAGGCGTTGGGTAGAATTATTCTCCTTTTTCGGTGCCAGAAAATGTTGAAATATTCAAATGTATGTTGGTTTAAGGTTTTAAGCATCGCAGTAGTTTGGAGCTGTCTGTAATTCCACTGGATTGGTCTGTGTATTGGGTAGGTTTTCCGAAACTTACCTTTTGAAGAGACCACCTTCTTTTATTTGTCCGATCATTTTAAAGAAAAGAGACTCACGAAACTGAGTTTTACGCACAAAAGTTTAAAGTTCACCTGATATTTTTTTAATTTAGGGCATTACAATCAATGTTCAGCGTTATTCATTTAATATTAATTGTAAATTTTCACTGCACTTTAAAGGTGTTTGTTTCTTGCTAGCGAACTTATCGGCTTATCTACTTCCTACTTTCATTTAAAGGGCGCTATGAAATCGAATTACAGTCTTTTTAGGAATCTTCTAAAAACACTTTCAGGCAGAATAAAAATACATTTAAAATCTGTTTCCCCATTCAATTCTTTCACACTTTACTTCGAAATATAACAGCTTAGAAAGCGAAATTAACAAAATGTTTCTACAAATCTGCTGTAAGATAATTAAAGGGGCAAACAAAAAAAAAACGCTTTCGCATTTAAAAAAAGCGAAAATTTGCTTCCTTTCGTTTTCGTTTTTTTACTGGCGAAAGTTTTAGAAGCAGTTCAGTTTTACCTCTCGCACGAAACGAAAAAAGTGAAGCAACAAAATCGAAAACGTTAAAGAAAAAGCTTTCGTTTTTGAATTTGAATGAAACGGTCCATCAAGTAAAAATAATTAAGATGTTTTTATCTTACAGAATCATATATTCAATTTATTACCAAACAATAAACAAAGATTATTAAATTTGCGTTAAATTTCAAGTCAGTAATAAATTATTTTTAAGTCTTACTTTATTTCGTAAACGGTCTTGTCATAATTTTAAATATTTAAAATTCGTTCAACTTATTTTATGTAAAATCTTAAATAGTTCCGCCTGGGGGTGGAGCAGAATTATTCAATCAGTGCAGCCCGATCGCTATATAGCATTTTTTTAAATACTACATTTTTTGTGCTGTTAAAAGAAAGCTGGTAAAGAAAGACTGCTTCGTGGTTGCTACATGCATTACATTAAATAAAATGTCGACACCACTAACATTACCTCCCTCCCCTAGCCCATATAAATGCTTATATTAAAATTGTAGCTTACAACATTACATATCTGTAAATAATATCCTTTTATATATAAGTTCTATTTAAATCATTATAAAATTCATTTCTACTCAGTCCTAAACTCCACATAATGCAGGAGCAGTGAATTTACACGCTAATTGCACTGAAATTGATACTTCTACACACAAGCATGCGAATCAGTAGTTCTTTGAGCAAAATAATATTTTCCACTCAAAATTCTCACACCAACACTTTACAAAAACACTTTGTTATGGTACTCACTATTTTTGTTCATATTTATTATGTTTTTTTAAATGTTTGTCTACAAAGAAAGCCAACAAAACTTACCTTGTGAATGTTTTTTGTATTCTATCTAAGCATGGTTAATGTTTGTGATCCCATTTTTTGTAAATTAATCTAAAACACACTATACCAACTTAAACATTTTTAACAATTTTTCCTTTTTATTTTTATAATGATTATAATATTTTTTCTATTTTATTTTTTGGTTTTATGTTTTTTTTTTAATTTTTTTGTTTTCTTGATTTAAAAAAAAAATTTCAAAGATCAACAACTAATGGCAACTTTTTCTTTTCTCTCCCAAAACCTAAAAAATTTCCTCGATCCTTCCTTAAAAACAAAACCACAAACCAATCATTTACAAAAAAAAAAACAGGAGGCTCGCAGACGAAGATGATGAACTGTCCGAGGTGCAACCAGATGCTGTACCGCCAGAGGTTCGTGAGTGGCTGGCTTCCACTTTCACACGACAATTGGCCACAACGCGGAAGAGGAACGATGAGAAACCCAAGTTTAGATCAGTGGCACACGCCATACGTGCCGGTATATTTGTGGATCGAATATACAGAAGAGTTTCGAGTTCAGCGTTGATGCAATTTCCTCCAGAGGTTGTTAGGGTTTTAAAGGTAAGCTGTGATTTTATTTTAAGCAGTCTTATATCAATTTGGGTACTTGGTACATGTAAACGGACAAAAGGACCCACAAAATATTTTTTAGAAGCTTTCGTTGCATTTATGGGCGCAGGGACATAAGTCCCCGGGACATAACTCCCAATTTGTAATTTTGGGACTTATGACCCACTTAAGTGAGATATAAGTCCCTAATCGAATTTGGGACTTATGTCCCACACCATCGGGACATAAGTTCCAACATTTTGTTGTCGAAGATGGGACATAAGTCCCAAATTTTCGTATTTCTTTACTCAAGCAAAGGAATTTTATTTTGTTTTTGAGAATTTAAGATTTTTTAGTTTTATTTTCGCAAATTTTCAAAAGCAAAAATTTTATGAGTTCCTTTCTTTTGAGAATTTGAGAAAAAAAAGAAATGAAATAAGACCCCAAAGTTGGGCTGTTTCTTCATAATGAAATAACACCCCAATTTTCTGTTTTTTTTTTTTTTTTTGATATTTCATAGCTTTTTCAATATATCGTATTTTTAGAAATAAATTTACAATCTTTATCTATATATATATATTTAATTAAATAAGGACTTGCATTTTCTTTTATATATTGCAACATTTCTTTGTAACATTTTCATTCATTAAAATGAAAATTAAGGGAAATAGGTAGCTAAACACAAATTTGAAAATATTTTTAAATTTAGATTTTTAACAAAATAAACTAAACATTAAGAATAATGAAAATTTGGTACAAAAAATCGCGCGATTTTTTGTACCAAATTTTCGCCTGCGGCGCTAAGGTTATATCAATTCATTTAATTTAAATAACGTCATTACCTCTTCAATATTCAATATTACATATATAGATGACTAGAAGCTGGTTAAACAACCTTTGGGAACTATTTTCAAAGTTCCGTCCATTAAATATCTTCTATTCGGCGATGGTCTATTTTCCTTTAGGTATTTCGCTTAATATTTTTAGGGGCGAAACTATACAAAAAGCATGTTTTTGGTCTTTAAAAATACAAACCTATCACTGAACTAATTTTGAAACGGTACTTTTGTTCATCGGTACAAAAAATCCGCGAATAAAATACTTAGTCTAAGAACAGATAAGAAACTTAACTGTTAATGGAGTTCTTAGATTATATTTCATAGTTTGGCAAAAATAAGAAAAATGTAATAAGACCCCAATTTTAATTAGAAAATAAGGGATCAAAAAAGAAAATAACACCCCAAATTTTGTTAAAAATCGTGTTGTTGTTTCCTGTATAAATTTTTGGGCCTTATTATTTTTTTGAAGTCTTATATCATTGGGGTCTTATTTCGCAGAGTCAGGTGGGACATAAGGCCCAACATTTTTGTTTGGGACTTATGCCCCACTTAAGCAAGACATAAGTCCCAAATCGAATCTGGCACTTATGTCTCACTTAACTGGGACATAAGTCCCAAATGTAAAAATTGGGACTTTTGTCCCGGGGACTTATGTCCCTGCGCCGCATTTATGACAATAATTTAAAATATTTCAATGACTATTAACCTCATTTTTCTGTTGTTGTTTTTCGCAGACTCTTGATGATTGGTCGTTTGATGTGTTCGCTTTAGCGGAGGCGGCCAATGGCCAGCCGGTCAAATACCTGGGTTATGATTTGCTCAATCGTTACGGAATCATTCACAAGTTCAAAATTGCGCCTGCCACCTTGGAAACGTTCCTAAATCGCATCGAGGAGGGATATTGCCGCTTCCGTAATCCATATCACAATAATTTGCATGCAGCCGATGTCACCCAAACGATTCACTTTACGCTCTGTCAGACGGGCCTTATGAACTGGATGACGGATTTGGAGATTTTCGCCACTCTTTTGGCCGCCTTAATACACGACTACGAACACACGGGTACCACGAACAATTTCCACGTAATGTCAGGATCAGAGACCGCCCTCATTTACAATGACCGTGCAGTGATGGAGAACCATCACATAAGTGCGGCATTCCGTGTGCTCAAAGATGACGATTGCAATATTTTGTCAAACTTATCGCGGGAGGAGTTCCGCGAGCTTAGAACTCTCATTATCGACATGGTCCTGTCGACAGACATGTCCTTCCATTTCCAACAACTGAAGAACATGAAAAACCTACTCACCTTGGCTGAGCCAACGGTGGACAAATCAAAAGCGCTGGCGCTAGTGTTGCACTGTTGTGATATATCGCATCCTGCCAAGAAGTGGTCTCTACATCATCGCTGGACGATGTTGCTGCTGGAGGAGTTCTTCAGGCAGGGCGATCTGGAGCGAGAATTGGGTCTGCCATTCAGTCCGCTGTGTGATAGAAACAATACGCTGGTGGCCGAGTCTCAAATCGGTTTTATCGATTTCATTGTGGATCCTAGTATGTCGGTGTGTGCCGATATGTTGGAGTATGTGTTGACTCCGATTGCACCGATGTGCAAGAACGCCAATGCGAACATTGACGATGGCAATAGCGGTTCGGTGGCTAATAAGTCTTCGTGCGAGGCTATCAGCGAGGAGGGCTCAAAGAATGGCGAGGACGTTGCGCCCAGTGCGGCTGGTGGGAAGCAGAAATTCCGCATACGCAAGCCGTGGGTTACCTGTCTTACCGAGAACAAGAAAATCTGGAAGGAGCAGGCCGTTAAAGGTAGGTTGACCGCGAATACAAGTTGTCTAATTAAACCTGCTGGTCCGTGAATGGCGTCTGTCAATGGTATAGAATGAAATGTAAAAGAGCCCTTGGAAATGCCACAACACATCCAATTAACGTGCGGAAGGTGTCATTCAGTTGCTCTTTGTTTTGTGAAATTGGGTTTTCAAATAATTTCCGTCGCGTGTCGTTTAGTCTCTTTTTGGGCGAATTCACTCGAAGGACGCTTTGCTGGTTTTGATTTTGAATGTTCGCAGTTTACCAATTAGCTTTGGACGGTTGTCGGCGGACATAGGCCTTCGAATTTCAAAGAATCACACACGAATGGTTGCGTTTGTATGGAATTCGCGTAATAATTGAAGCACAATGGCTTTTAGAAAAAATGTTACGCCCCTGTATGGCTTGCATTCGTCCTTTTTTTTGTTATTTCGTTTGTCAGTTGTTAGTTCTTTATTTTCAATACGTTTTTTCACCAGAAAAAATATCCTTTTGAAGCCCTCTGTCACCCGCATTTCTATTTCATAAATCTGTACGTATAATAGCTACTTGAGATTTTAGAAAAAATAATTCGTCCGCTAGTAGCTTCTGTAAGTGGGTGCAGTTGTTTGATTCTTAGGTTTTTTGCCACCAAAAGTTCACATCAGCATAAGCGATTTAGTTGCAACGGTTGCGAAAGACTTATCAAACGTTAGGCTCCTTTCTTAGGTCACAGCTAGCTCGGTACCATTCAATGTTTAATTTTAAAAAATATTAAGAAGCAATAGATGTCAATAGTCCTCCTACTCGTAGTTCTGAAAGCCTAAATTCAGTCATCATCGTTGATGCCATCCTCACTAATCGTCGACTTACTCCACCCACCACCGACCACCCTCGTTATTAATTCTCGGTCTCGAATCCGTCTGTCCCGGAACTCTCTAACGTCGTACTTCCATTCCAATTGACAGAGCACTACTTCCGATTGACCGAATACGTTTCAACGAATCGTAAGAACCAATTATGATGTCTCAGTAAATCCATCAATAATCGTTTAATACGTCCAATTCACTTATCATAACAATGTATGTCCTTCCAACTGAAATAACATTTTTTGCCATCCATCTCTTGCAGATGCCGAAGCTCGTGCCGCTGCCGCCGCACTCGAGGATGCCACAGATGAGACGGCGAAATCAAACGATGACAGTGGAAATGCTACAAAAACAAATGATGATTAGTGCTTTCGAATTAGCTTATATTATGTACTATAGAAAAATAGAGTTATAGTTTAAAACAAACAACAATTTACACTGACAAAAATATATATATATAGATATACATTGTATTCATGATAATATTGTGTAATTTTATTATAATTTCATTATTTTTACTTCTTCAGAATAATACAAAAAATATAGATTAAATTTTTGAGAATAAATATGTCTCTCTTAAATTTGTTAGTATAGAAAGAAGAAAGAAACTAAAACACCATTACTCTTATTTTGTACTAAGAAACACAAGTTTTGTAAATAAAAGCATCTATTAGTTAAAAGATTAGCAATAATATTCTTAATTTAATTGTTGTAGCATTTAATGGCATGTAACTTGTTTACAGGTGTTTGTATCTTTTTTTATATTCGTAAAAAAAAGAACACAAGCAACAAGCAAATACATACTAACTATCAGAGTTCTCTTTTGTACCATGATTGATTTATTTGTAATAACTTTTTGTTTTGTCGAATTTTATCAACTGCTTTTATATTTTGTTTTCTTTATTTAAAAATAAAAATATTCAGTAAAAAATGTTTTTTTGCTATGTTTTATTTTTTATTTCTTTATATTAATTCTATTAAAAAATATCACTGCCGTTCTTGTTTGTCCTTTTATGAATTTAAAACTCATTTGCGAGAGTCTTTTCGTTTCATATCAGTTATGTGCCTTTTAAGTAAAAGAAAATGTATTCTATGGCTTTCTTTCGAATTTAATTTTTACAAAAGTGCACTGCTCAAAAAAGGAAATGATTTAGAAATATGGTTTATAAAGACTTCTATTTAAAGCTGTGAATAGCTCATTAGCTTCGAAAGGCTCACCAGATTATCAGCTAGAAAAGAGTTCATAAATCAAAATCAATAAGTTTTGTTCATGATTTATTCTGACTTTGACGCCAAAAGAAATGTATATAATATGTTTTAAAAAAGCAAACATTTTGTTCCTTTTAAGAGCACCTTGAAAAAGTTTTCAAATAATAGACAAAAGAAATTTAAGGGGTGTGTGGTAATTTTTGGGAGTTTAATAAACTGTTTTCAGCGCTAATCACTTTCAGCGAGCTGAATCTCAATAATCTATTTTTGATCTCAAAATGCTATTCAAATTTCTGAAAACCCTAAAATTTTCAAGTTCTTACATAGTTTTTGACTTCTTAAATTAAAAGAAAAACGTTTTCTTGATCAATTTACACCAATGAAAAGTCAGACTTAGCGATATAGTGTTTTGAACGGCCCAATGTCAGCTGTCAGATTGCGAAAATAACCAATTTCTTTCAGTGTACTAATACAAAGTGATGTTCCTGGAAAGGAGTAGGTTTTCAACAAATATTGGTAATTTAGAAAAATGTTCTTATAGTGTATATTGTTTTTTTTTTTTTGTGTTCGCTCAGCTGGGTACCTATTTTTTTAATTTGCTCCCTTTAATTATGAAAATATATCTTATTTCGAACTCCTTTTATTCTTAATCCATTTTTTGTTTTGAGTAGTGTACAACATTTTGGAATAGCATTCATTTTTTATCCAAATTTTAAATAAGCAAACGTTTTTTTCTATTTAAATATTTTGTATGAAAAAGAAAAACAACTTCAGCTTAAGCCTTTAAAGGTATCTTCACATTTTAATATTTCCAACAACTGCAGATATGCAAATATATTTACCAAAACGCTCTCTAAAGTCTCTACTTTCCAAAGCAATGAAGAAACCATATACTGGAAACGATGCCTGGAGCCAGTAAAGTTTTTATGTTTATTCTCCATAAACAGAAAGTTCAAAACTAAAATAAACAAAACTACACAAATAATTATGATGATGAATGAATGAAATATAAACAAAAACCATATTTATGCAAACAGTAACAAAGAAAGAAATATTTATATATAAAAAGAAAATAAACAAAAAAAAACTGAATATTAAAAAAGTATACAACTATATCGATGTCTCCTAATTTTCCAAGAAAACTTATTTTTATATATTGTAAAACTTATGTTTTGTTTCGATGAAAAATTTTTCTAAATGTCTGATTAAGGGACCAGTCTTTTAAGATTTTACCATTGCTCTTTGAAATTACATAAAAGAACAAAAAAAAACATTTATCAGCTTTTTTAATGAAAATAGAACAGGAGTTGATTTTGCGGGACGA
Source organism: Cheilosia pagana (assembly GCA_936431705.1). Taxonomy (NCBI): domain Eukaryota; kingdom Metazoa; phylum Arthropoda; class Insecta; order Diptera; family Syrphidae; genus Cheilosia; species Cheilosia pagana. The sequence continues at coordinate 47,971,242 of OW386170.1, read as the reverse complement.
AATTGACTCTATTGACTCGGCAACATTATTTCTAATAACAAAAATTACATTTTTGAGACCAAGAAAACACCTTTTAGCGGGCGTGTTTTATTCGTTGATTTATTCTCTCATAACTGTACAGGACCCAGCTTTACAAGGCAGTAGATATTTTACGATGAGGCAATACACATAGGTTATGTCCTTTAGGCATATCAGATCAACCTCCAAAGGTGTACAGGGTTTTCTTTCTAAACTGCTGCACAGAACATTTATGAAACAGATCCAAAGCACGAATCAAACAAGGAAAAGCATACTTATTCTTTAAGGGACTGTTGATCGACGCCTTAAGGGATTACAATAGTTTGTTTTGGTACAGTGCGTTCCAAATCTGTTAAAAATTAATGAAATAAGAAGAACAGTTTTTCGAAGAGCCTATTGTCCTATATGCATTTACTCTTTGTTGTGGACATCCCAAATTAACTTCAGTGGTGATCAGTTTCTTCATCATCAGCTTTTTAAATCACAAATTTTGACAAAACACCAATCCGCATCCGTTCCGGAAAGACAAGTTTTCAGCATTAGTGCAAAGTAAAACTTAAATAACTGACAAATAATGACACATTCAAAACTTAGTAATCTTAAGTCGACTAGATTGGTCTGGAATAGATGTAACCTGAGCGCAAAAACTAGATTGGTCGGGATTGTCACTTTTCATACATCAGCCACAAATGCGAACTGTCAACTTAGTGCTCACTCACGAATTTCTTGACTAGATTCGTCGGCTACCCCTCCATAAACGTCAACTGACACAGCTGCCCATGTGACCGATCTAGGCCAATCAAAACTGAGATACATCAATTCAGTCAGCTGTCAGACTTACTAAACTAGATACTTGAACGTCCCCATTCACTTAGCATACTTTTTGGATGCCTTCGCCAGTATTCAAAATTTGTAAAATTACTGATGTTTGATTCTTGATAGTCCATGAATGCTTTTCTACTTTTGGCTACTGTCATTTGTCATATTCAGACAGTCCGACGATAAACTGCAAGAGAATTACTTGTCAAAGTTCGAATAACTTCAAAATTTGCACTAGGAAAGTTATCAGGGGTCGAATTACCGCATCCGTGATCGAGCAATACGTGACTGAATTTGTTATTGTTTTGCATGTAAAATCAACAAAAGTCAGTGACGTATCGCTCGCTCACGGGTGCGGTAATTCGACCCCAGATTGAAAGAGTAGATAGTAAAAGCGAAATCTGCACAAAGTTGTAAAACAATCACTATTCGTGTATGCAGCCTATTTTAATTCCTAGTATTGCAAGCGGCAGTATACAAGTTTTATTTGTCCAAAATCCAATTAAATTGTTTGCGTAACAAATTTACATTTTTTTTACATTTATAAAAACAATCCAACCAAAACGAAAGGGCAATGGTAAATTCGCTTAGCAGTAAGGTACCATTATATCAGCTGAAATTGGGATCATAGCTTTATTAAGATAGATTATAATGCAAAAACGTACATAGATTAAACAAAAAAACTACTAATAATGTATATTAAAGAAAATAATAATAAACTCTACATAATAAGAGAATGCAACACAATGAACGCACCGCTTTCAGCAGCATCACCATATTACACAACAAAAAATAAACACTCCTTGAGTTGGCAGTATTCAAGAGATTTTTTCTACAAAATGCAATATAAAATGGTTAAACAAAAATCATATATACTTTTTTATAAGACTTAAAACTAATCTTAAATAGTTTTTCTCTCTAGTTCTACCTCTTTTCTTCTAAATTTTTGTCTCTCTCTCTATATATCTATCTTCCCTAATTGCATTTTTCCCCTCTCAACAATCTTAAAAGTACAAAAATACATTATTTTTTCTCTAACATAACAGAAATATGCAATTAAATTATTAATTTGTAAACTAAAGTATAAAAACCAAATTTTTGTTGCTAAACAAATATATTTTGAAATTGCCACCCATTTTATTGAACAAAAATGTATAGTTATTTATATATATAAACTTAAAATAAAAACCATATCCTCTTAAGACAACTTAAAAACGTAGTTTATAAAATGTTATTGTTTTTCGATTTAAGAAAATACTGTTGTAAGAGAAAACTATTATTATTGTTATTGACAAAAAGAAAGAAGCAATCATTTAAAACTAGTTTAATATAATAAAAATCACTGTAAAATAAGAAATCAGACACCCATTCGTATATGAAGGAGGTAGCTGGGAAGTTTAAGTGCAGGATTATGAAGTATAAAAATTGACAAGGAATACTAGTGCATAAAAAAGAAACAAATAAAAATTTAATATGGCCAATGTCACCATGAAAATGATTTTTTTTTCTTTAATTCGCAATAAAACAACAAAGCAGAAGCTTTGCACTGTAAATACTTAAATAAAACAAAGATAAAATAAGCATTAATATTTTATTATGTCTTGTTAGAGTATTTATATATTGATATAGACAAAAACTTAAACTTAACAAGAAAAACTGGTAAAAGCGAAGAAAAATATTCTTCTTGACTTAAGCTAAATAAAAAATGAAGCTCTTGTTCTTTTCACAAAGTACTAAATTTAATAGAAGCAAACAAATGGGAATATGATATAGAAACTATTGTAAGAATTAATAAATACAAAAACAAAGATTGGTGTGTCTTTTATTGGCTGAATGTCAAATATATGAAACAACGGGTAAGTACCTACCTCAAACTGAAGGCTGACTTTTCTATATTCTGTAATATAGAAGAATAATAGGTCTGTTCCTTTACTTCTCAATCTTACGAATTTTTACGAATTCTTACGCGATTTACTCATTTGTTGTTCCTCAACTCAAAAAATTCGTAAAAAAGAGCGGCTTCGAGAGAGCAAGATATTTCCCCTCTCAGCTCTTATTAGTTTTTACTTAACAAATTTCTTTGCGTTAGAATTGGAACAACTGTCAGTCACCTGAAAGTTGACAGCTGATTTGAATTTGTTGTTCTATTTGCCATTTTGGAACTATCTGTCATTTTTCACAGGTTACTACAAAAGCGTTCCTTAACTTTTGCGTAAGTTTCCTTCTCTGAGAGAGAATTCATCCCCTCCTTTGTCATTTTGACAGTCTTATCCATTTTTACTACAAAAGTTAGGGAACAGACCTATTGTAAAAATAAGTAAATAGTTGGCGCAACAGGGGCTCTAGGCCTAGCTTCTCGCAACCATTCGTTTTGTGTGAGTTTTTATTTCTGGAACGAATGGAAGGGATCTACAATTTTACGCCGAGTCCAAACGGCTAATTGAGAAGCTCTTTCATAACAGTTTTACTCTCGGATGTTTGTCAGACGTTCGCGAGAGGTGGCGCAATGGAAAAAAACCTAAAGATGTAATTTGGTTCTTTCGGGACTCGAACCGGGGACCCCTCGCTTAGTAGTCCAACACACTAACCAATAAGCCACTGCGCCTACAGACCTATTATTTCACTTTAATTACTGTTTTCGAAGTTTAATTTTTCTAAATGACAGCCCTTCAAGCTGATTTTGACGGTTCGGGCGAGATGATTTATAACTTCATAAAATTACAAATTTAAAAGTTTCAGTGAGTAAGCAAAGTAAATAATATATTCAACCATTTAAATAATAGAAATGAATTTGTTTGAATAAAAATGGATGTGACTTGTAATGGCGTCGTATTAATTGCTCGTTCCAGGTTTGACAGTGGTTGACAACCGAACTTGTAGTTTCATGCAAAGATATACATAAAATATTGGTTTACATAAATGTGTCATATTTTTAACCGGCGTTTCAAATGTACAAACTAATTTTGACATTCAGTTCAGATTTATTTGCAAAAAAAAATCGTTTTACCTTTAAGAGCCTGCTCCTTCCAGTTCTTCTTATTCTCGATCATGAATGCAATCCACGGCTTCCTTATGCGAAACTTTTTTGTTTCCTCATCTGTGCTATGAGTAGCGATTGCAGAATTCCCTTTAGCAATGCTTGCGTTAAAAATCTCACATGCTTTAACAATCGGCTCTAACAAACACTCCAACATGTCAGCACACATGGATAAAGTGGGTTCCACAATGAAATCGATAAAATGAATTTGTGATTCGGGCACTAACGTGTTATATCTGTCACAAAGGGGACTAACTGCAAGACCCAATTCCCGTTCCTTATCGCCCTGGCGGAAGAACTCCTCCAGTAATAATGCCGACCAACGAGGATGCAAACTCCACGCCTTGGCAGGATGTGAAATGTCGCATGTATGTAGCAATAATGTCAGCGCCTTCAATTTGTCAACCTTCATGGCAGGGGAGGAGATTCGGTTTTTCATATCCTTCAAAAGCTGAAAATGATAGGCCATATCTGTGGATAGGACCATGTCGATAACAAAACTTCTTAGCCGACGATACTCGTCTCGTGTTAAATTTGACAGAATGTTACAGTCATCCTCCTTCAGAACTAGGAAGGCCGCACTAATGTGATGATTTTCCTGCACCGATCTATCGTTGTAAATGAGGGCCCTATCGGAGCCTGTCATCACGAGGAAATTATTAGTTAGACCCGAATGTTCATAGTCATGTATCATGGCAGCCAGTAGGGTGGCAAACTTTTCCAGATCTGTCAGCAGGCACGTAAGACCCGTGTTGGAGATCATATAGTGAACTGTTTGCGTAACATCGGTCGCGTGCACATTATTGTGATATGGATTATTGAAACTTCTGTATCCCGCTTCAATTCGGCTAATAAATTTGTTCAATGTAGCAGGAGCTATTTTGAAGTTCTGAAATATTTCGTAACGGCTGAACAGATCAAAGGCTAGGTATTTAAGCGGATTGTCCTTAGTCGCATCCGATAGAGCAAATATATCAAAGGACCAATCGTCAATATTCTAAAAAGGATGCTTTTAATAACACTGCCAACCTTTACAACAGAATGATGAATGGGTTACGCACCTCAAGGGCTGCAATGACATTTGGACAAGTTTGATCGATTGATTTATTCTTTTCGTCACGATTTGCTTCCATGTTTTAATTTGATAGTTGATATAAATAAATTCGACATTAGGCACGCATGCTCGGTATTATTTTTTTAACTACCTTACCGAGTTTAGATTATTTAATAAGCTTTAAGCTGTATTTGAGAAGGGTATCCAAATAAAACGTGGGGCTTCGTATTCAAGCTAATCCATCTATTATTCAAGCAGCGGTCGATTGATTCCATATCCGTTCGGCTCATCTTCAATTTAAAAGCTAGGTATACGAGCGCACTACCTATCGACTATGTTATCGACTGCAGTTTTTTATTTTTAGAACAGAAACAGATTACTATTCCCGGATATCAGTCAGATCTGCGCGAGAGTGAATGAGAATTGAAAGCAATTCCACTGATTGTTGTTACGATTTCCATCTTAAATCTGATGAAGGTTGTACCTATCAATTAAATGCATTGGTACAAATTTTGTAAAAATAACAAATTAGGATAACCCAGCACAAATTCAACACTTCCTCTATTTCCATACTAAATGGCTCATCCAAATTCACCTCGCTACCACATCTTCAAACCATTTCACCTTCCATCCCATACAGTACGAAAGAAAATCTCATTAAAATGGCTGTCATCTGCTTTGTTGTGCATGCAGCTTCGGTGTAAATTTTTCGCAAAAGTTTTCAAGTTTTCTCATAAATTTTCACTGATTCAATTTGTTTAAACAACGACCGCAGTTACCTCCAAATACTACCAATTCATATTGACTTCAAAAAAAATCTCAAAAGCCGCGCCTGTACAGATAATTTTCCTTCCAGTCGAAAAGAAAATTCCAAATACCCCACAAAAAAAAAAAAAAATCATTAACATGAATCAGTCGTCGGTGAGTGTTTTTTCCTCGTCTTATTTGTGCAGAAATTTCGTGAAAATCAAAAAACGAAAAATACGAATTTGTTTCAATTAACAACCGGCGTGGCTGCGATTGCGACATGCTTTCAATAGACTTTGTTCCCTCGCCCCGAAGATAATTTGATGCTGCGTTTTGAGATAAGTTGGTCTTCTTCGTTCTTTGTGTGCGAAATATAAAATTCTGATAAGAGAATGGTTCCTCGTTGAATGAGTTTTTTTTTCTTCATTTTATTATACTACCACTGGGTACGTGAAAAACTGCACCTGTGTCAATGAACTTTAGTGGCAACCACAATTGCCCAATCTCCACCCATATGTGTTTCTATTGCCGCATCTAAATTAAGATTTAATTCGATTGATGGATGCCTCGAATGTGGGCTGAACCGTCATTCGTTTGCAGCGACCTCGATTTCAAGCCGATTTTCACTTGGTTTTAATTATTCATGCAACTGTGGGCATGAAGAGTGTATAAATGCATTGCAGAGAAGAGTGCTGACTGCTGATGCAAATGCGACACCGATAGCAACCGAGTCTTCTATCGATATACAGCTCTAAGGTCGCGGTGGTGGTCGGCTTCAGCAAACCGTGTGGAGTATTAATTATCAACTCGCGTCGCCCTGTTGTTGGTTCACATTATCTAACCCTAAGTAAAGCAATTATTTGCTCTAAATTCGATAAATCTGTTGTTTGCCGTATGAATTGTGTTTCATTTGGGTGTTCGGCGGGGCGCTACTTCAGTTTCAGATATTTCCGTAGTCGGGACGCTGCAGTAAGTATTGTTTTGTACTCCGGATCAATACGGATTCTTCTGTTTAACTGCGCCGTGCATGTTAATTAAGAGGAACCTTTAATACGCACAGTTTATTCAACAATTAATCATTCGTGACGCGTTTTGTTGCAAACTTTTCGGCTCGATTTGGCGTTTGAAGGTGAAGTGGCTTTAAAAGTGATTCCATGCTCACTCTGGGGGATTAAATTTCGTTGACTTTTGTTTATGTGCCCTGTTTGTTGAGTCATAACACCTCTGAGTCTGTTTGATTTACTGTTTGTGATGGTACCTGCGTATGCTTTTAATACTCTCTATCTGAGGAGATAGTAATCAATAAGAAAAAATAAAACCAATTGTTAAGTTGGACTAGGAAGCATGTCGGTAGTCCATTGAAACTGACCAAGCGATTGGTTTGTTGCCGATTACTCTTCGGGGAACCTTTTCTGTTTTACTATACCTATCGGATATTTGGTAAGAGTTCCTTTACAGTTTTGTCGTTCTAACAATCCCTATTGCAAACCCTTTACGGCACAAAAAAACTACTTGACTGTTGGTTCTTTGCCTTTTCTCATATTGACACGTTTCGAATATATCCAAAAAGGTTTAAATCGGTTGCTTTCTAACCAAGCAATGATCATTCTTCAATGGAATGCCAGAATAGTCGTGGATACCTAGTCTTTCACGCTAAAGGGGGAGCGATACGCATGCAGTCCTTTTTCTGTTACCAACAATTCGCTTCAAATGCCTACTTCTACCCTGGTTTTGATCTTCATCTACGTCCTTCTCTTGTAAAAATGCTAAACAAGCGTTCTTCTGTCAAGTTCTATAATGCCCAGTCCTTTATTAATCCAAACTAACCTATTTCTTGTGTTACAGGTGTAAGCTGTGCATTAGCGCTTATGATTACAATCGAACTTCCTCTCGAACGACGCAACAACAGCAACCAACACCGCCCAGATGTAAGCGACCATGAACTCATAAACTGAAAGCTATCCACTAGCGAACCCCTCAATCGGCCATGTCGAAGAAGTGCCAAATCAGCCAACAAATCGTACGAGATCATCAAAATACACTTACAATAGATAAGCAATCTATTTTTTATCCTTTACGCTAATGATCACCGCCGAAACTCGATTCCTCACTCTCAAGTCCACAAGTCATTTATAGAAAACGAAAAGCACGTAGAATTTGCAACTTACACCATACACGCGTATAAAACATTTATATATTTTTTCTACCAATTAATCACTAGTCAGTCACAAGGAGAATCTAAAAGACAAACGTTTTTCTTTTCTATATCTCTCTCGCACTCTCTCTTTACGAATCCTCCCAAAAAGAACACTGAAAAAAGACACAAACGAGACTGAGGCACAATCAACAAGACCACAGCCAAGATGGGTAACAAGAATTCTTGCTGCGCGTACTCGAGTCCACAACCTGAGCGTAAAATCAAAGAAGTTCCTCCAGTGTACGAGGAACGCCAGGCCGAAGGCGAGCAATTCACAAACAATCTGCAGCATATATCGGAGCGCGAAGCTCTGGAAGGGGATTTGGATCCATCGGTGGATCCAATGGCAGCTACAATGTTTCTGGAGCGATCCAAAGTCGAGAACGGCGGCATAACACGAAAACGTTCCCAACATCAAATCGCCCAGCAACAGGGCAGCATCGGAGGCGGACTGAAGAAGAGTTCGTCATGTTCCACGATATATCTGGACGACAGCACCGTATCGCAGCCGAATCTAAAGAACACCGTCAAGTGTGTGTCGCTAGCCATTTACTATCACATCAAGAATCGGGGGTCAGACCGACGCCTGGAAATTTTCGATGAGAAGCTACATCCGCTCACTCACGATACAGTGCCCGAGGACTACGACAGCCATAATCCCGAACACAGGCAGATATACAAGTTTGTGCGGACGCTCTTCAATGCGGCCCAATTGACAGCGGAGTGCGCTATAATCACGCTAGTCTACTTGGAGCGGCTGCTGACCTACGCGGAGCTGGATATCGGACCATGTAATTGGAAGCGAATGGTTTTGGGGGCGATACTGCTCGCCAGCAAAGTGTGGGACGACCAAGCCGTCTGGAATGTAGATTACTGCCAAATTTTAAAGGATATCACTGTAGAAGACATGAACGAACTGGAGCGAGAGTTCTTGGAACTGCTGCAGTTCAACATAAACGTTCCGTCGTCGGTCTACGCCAAGTATTACTTCGACCTGCGAACCCTGGCCGAGGCCAATGATCTCTCGTTCCCCACAGAGCCACTGTCCAAAGAGCGCGCACAAAAGCTCGAAGCAATGTCGCGAGTAATGCAGGACAAGGTAACCGCCGAGGCGCTCAAGAACGGCATCAAGAAATGGTCGTCGATGGACAACATCAGCCAAGGTGGCCCGCGGCGCAGTGTCGCCATCCTCTCGTGATTTTACATCGTCTACTAGACGAGAGACATGCTTTCTAGGTCATACAGATTTTGTTTCTTATTATTATGATTATTTTTTAGCGAACTACTGCGAGGTTCTTCTCTCCAGCACCTAGTGTAGGCGATCAGTTTTCAATACACAACAAGCGGTTGTCCAATTCATAGATAGAGATTATCCTAGTAGACGTAGGCGTAGGCATGTAGACGTTCAAAATCCAAACGAAGGGGGCGAGCGCACCATTTATCTAATTAAATGATTCTACAGAACGAATTTAATTTGAATTTTTATTAATTCTTTTTTATTTATTTAACTATTCTTTGTACATAAACTTTAAAACGAAAACCACGAGCGACATTTTATTATTTTATTAATTTTTCCTCAACACACATTTTCGTCATAAAAGTAAGTAACTAATTTTAAATTTATAATCCAAAGCTTCGATTATATATATATATGTATATGTTTTTTTTAATAATATTTTGTTTGTATAATACATACTTTAAAAGAAAAGAAACAATTAACCAATTGCAATTAACATAAAACAAATATTTTTATATAGAACAAAAAAAAAAAGAAGAAAAACGTGAGGAATGTGAAAATAAAAAACTTGTTGTTTCCATTTAGAAAGTTTATCAGTTTTTTTTTTGTGATTTTATTGTTTGTTTTTTATTTTATTTTGTATTTTTTTATTAATACAAGAGAATTGTTTTATTTACAATAAATTGCTTCCTTGAGAAAATGTGAACGACGGGTTTTTTTTTCGCCCCACACACAAAAAGAGAAAGAGACAAAACTTTTGAAATTTGTTGCTCATTCCATTTAAATGCTTTTAAAAAAAAACTTTTTGATAAGAATATCGTTATTATGAACCGAATAAACAATTAAACTGTAAAACCGATTAAAGTTTAACCAAATTTAAGCAATTGTTTTTCATTTGTACTTTAACGCGAAAAGACAGAAAAAATTATCTATCAAAAATTTTTAATAAATTAACACGAAACTTTTCGACTTATTAAAACGAAATTTTACTATATACTTAATACATTTGAAACTGAAAACAAAAATTAACGTAGGCACGAGTGCAACTAGAGGATAATGGAATAAAAGCATTTTGTTTGTAATTTACAAAGAACAAAGGATGAATAAAAACAATAAAAAAATGTATTTTAAACATGAAATGTTGTGTTTTTATTGTTGAAACAAATCTATAGGGTCGATGGTGAAATGGAATAAAATAAGCTATGGGTCTGGTGTTTAAGAAACTTTTTATTTCTTTGTCGTTTGTTTAAATAATCACCCCTACGAGGTATCCGTTCGGAACGGAAGATTCTCCGCAACGCATATTCTGTCGTATTGGCGCAGTGGCTTAGTGGTAGTGTGTTGGGCTACTAAGCGAGGGGCCCCCGGTTCGAAAGGGCCAAATTACATCTTAAGGTTTTTTTCCACTGCGCCACCTCCCGCGAACGTATGACAAACATCCGAGAGTTAAAACTGTCATGAAGCGCTTCTCTATAAGCCGTTTAGACTCGTCGTAAAATTGTAGATCCCTTCCATTCGTCCCAAAAATTGAAAACCCACACAAAACGAATGGTTGAAGAAGCTAGGCCTTGGGTCCCGCAGACTTGTCGCGCCAAAATATTTATTTATTTATTTTTCATACTCTGTCGGAGGCTCAAATTACATTCGAGGTATCCCATTTAGGGATTCCGCAACCAATTTCTGTCGGAGGATATCGGAACCTAGCTGTCAAAAATGCACTTGATCGCACTTCAACGTAATTCGCCGATATGCGTTACGGAGAAATATTCCGAATAGATGTTCCGAAGAATCCTCGAAGCAAAAATCCTCCGAATCGTATAAAATCCGGGAACTTTCCGTTCCGAAGGGATACCTCGATAGGGGTGAATGTCCGCCAATTTCGAATGGCTCCGTCGCATAGAACCGGCTGACCGGCCAATTATGTAATTCGATTCTATTCGGAAGTTGTCCGATTCTACTTTCAAATAATGGGCTGAAGGGTGTGGACTTCGTGTCAACCCGGAAAAGACGAACTACCCAAGCTCGGTGGAGTCGCGCTCTCCCTTTCGGACATCGCAAGATATCTTGGCATAGTTCTGGATAGAAAATTGAATTGGAAACTGAATGTTCAGGAAAGAGTTCGTAAGGCTCACAATGTTCTCTTCATTTGCAAGAGGACAGCGGGAAAAATGTGGGGACTACGACCAACAATGATGCACTGGCTATATATCATGGTAAACAGACCCATACTAACCTATGGGGCTCTTGTTTGGTGGAAGGCCACAATTAGAAGAAATATACGGGATATACTGGATTTAAGTTTTACATATCCCGGCTGCTGGACCGGACGGCTTAACTGCCGAGCTTTTTAAAGCAGCGGGAGATGGCTTGGTAGAGAGCATATACCAACTAGTTTCCAAGATTTGATCAGAAGAAAGTATGCCTGATGAACCTCAGCATCGTTTGCCCGATCCACAAGAAAGGAGACCCTCTAAACTGCGCCAACTATAGAGGCATCAGTCTCCTAAACACTGCGTATAAGATCATATCTGCTTTACTGTGTGAACGCCTAAAACCATTCACCGAAATCTCACCGAAACCTTTGATGTCAGAAAAGGATTTAGACAAGGTGATGCGCTGTCATGTGACTTCTTTAACATCATTCTTGAGAAAATTGTGCGCAACTCACAAGCCAACACCAGAGGCACAATTTTCCAAAAGTCTCTTCAACTGCTTGCATATGCGGACGATATTGACATTATTGGCAGAACACAGCGAGCTGTCACTGGCGCGTTTGCAAGTATTAGTACGGAAGCGGTAAGAATGGGTTTAGTGGTAAACGAGGGCAAATCAAAATATATGCTTTCAACAAGAAGGGACCCGCTACATCGACGTATCAGACAGAACGTCACAATAGACAGCTATAATTTTGAGGTAGTTAGGGACTTTGTCTACCTCGGCTCCGCTATCAACTCTGATAACGACACCACAGCAGAAATCAAACGAAGAGTTACACTTGCCAATCGCTGTTTCTTTGGACTAAGACGGCAATTGACTAGTAAGGCCTTGTCAAGAAACACTAAGTCGATTCTATATAAGACCCTCATCATCCCAGTCCTGCTCTATGGCGCAGAAGCATGGACCCTAACAAAGGCGGATGAAGATCTTCTTGGCCGTTTCGAACGCAAAATTCTTCGAGTGATTTTTGGTCCCGTTTGCGTTGACGGGCTTTGGAGGAGAAGATTTAACAGCGAACTCTACGAGCTGTACAACGACACCGACCTGGTCAGAAAGATACGCATCATTCGTCTAAGATAGCTAGGACATGTAGAGCGAATGGACACCAACGCTCCGGCCCGAAGAGTCTTCGATTCCAACCCGGAGGGACAACGCAGTAGAGGAAGACCTCGCCTTAGGTGGCGCGCACAAGTGGAAGGGAACCTCAACCAACTTGGAGTGCGCAACTGGAGGCAGTTAGCCAAAGATCCCGCTAACTGGAGAGGCGTATTGGTTGAGGCCCAGGTCCACCCCGGACTGTAGCACCACCTAAAGTAAGTAATACGGGATATGTTGACCAGGGTACAACGAACAGCCTGCACTGCCATCACTGGTGCTCTACGCACCACGCCCACAGCTGCACTCGAAGCATTCATGTATCTTTTACCACTGGATCTACAAATTAAGCTACAAGCAGGTAATAGTGCGCTACGGCTAACTAGTGTAGAATTTTTCAAAACAGGACTGGTAGAACGCAGCTCCATATTCAGGGACTCCTTCTCTCACATCCCTGATAAAGCGGATGAAAGTCTGGGTGTACTTGACTTCGATATACCATACGATGTAGTATATCCTGACAGGGAGGACTGGCAAAGGAATAAAGTTTCTAGTGAAGATGAAATTTCAATCTATAGGGATGGTTCCAAAACCGAAGATGGTACAGGGTCAGGTATGTACTCTAGAGATATAGACCTACACGTGTCAAAGAGATTCTGGCCGTCCTCAAAGCTGCGGAAGTACTTGAAAAGGGATCAATATCCAATATCCAATGCTCAAAGCATTATGCCTGCAGAACCATGTCAGATTGTGTTGGTTGCCTGGACACTGCGATATTGAGGGCAACGAAATGGCCGACGGTCTACAGAATGATACAATCGAGGGTATAAGACCACCATTCGCCGTGGCCAAAAGAATGATTCTTGAAAATACCAGGAACAAGGCGGACCTAAGGTGGTCACATATAGACGTGCATAGGGTCTCAAAGGCCCTGTGGCCAAAGTTAGACCGGAAAAAATCTCTAGAACTGTTAAATCTAAGTAGATCAAGTTACGAATGACAATAGGAATACTATCGGGGCACTGCCTTTTGAGGAAACATGCCAGGAGATTAGGCTTAATAAATACGGATGCATGTAGGTATTGTGAGGACTTACATGTCGCAGAGGACGCTACGCATATTCACTGCGAATGTCAGGCTATAGCTCGGAAGAGAAGGAAATACCTTGGAAGGTACTTCTTCGAAAATTTGGAGGAAGTTGGTTTTGCAAACACAATTGAAACCATCTTTAGATTCTGCAGGGAAATTAAGTGCTTGGGCGAATTGGTTTAGGTTTTTGACCGTGAAAGTTCCGATAGGGATGGCGATGGGCCCATTATGGTGCCTAGTCCTTGTGACGAACTCACACCCTACTCAACCTAACCTTACCTAACCTACTTTCAAATAGAACAGTTCTCTTTGAAAGTAGAATCGGAACTATTTTCGAATAGAATCGAAAGTAGAATCGAGTTACATAGTTGCCCCCCTGCGACTTGAGGAAACTCTACAAGAAAAAGTCTAGCGGGGTCAAATCGGACGATCTTAGTGGGCAATTCACGTCACCTCTGCGAGAGACAACCATAGCCTCAAATCGGTTATGTAGAAAGCCCATGATGGCCCGTCTCAAATTGCGCCAGAAGAAATCGGTAAGCATTATTCTGTAGCGCTCGCCGTTGATGCTGACGGTTTCAGTAACGTTGTATTCAGAAAAGTACGTCCAATGACGAAGCACATGATCCATTGATGAACAAATAACCGGCAAATTCGCCTGTTAGCAGGCTATTCATTAGGCGATAGTGAACTCCGAGTAACCGCGTCGAGAGGCACTCCACAGTAAATACTTAGGAAATGCTGTCACTTCTGACTATATGACTCCCCATCTGGACTTCGGCATACCATTCTCCTGTAGAGAGAAATGGAATACCAATTCTTCCACGAAAAGAAAATCAATATCCATCTACACGGATGGATCAAAGATGGACTGTGGAACCGGTGCCGGCATATTCTCTGACAAATTAAATATACACTGCTCAATCAGGCTACCTGATAGTAGTAGTGTATTCCAAGCTGAGGTGCTGGCTATCGCGGAAGCGGCCCGTAGGTTGTCAATTTTGGCAATACCTCGTAGGGATATTACTATCTTCATTGACAGCTAGGCGGCTATAAAAGCAGTTTCTGGGCATGAAATAAAATCCAAACGCGGAAGCTTTGGCCAGAATAAAACAGTGGTCGGACCAATAAACTCTTAAAGTTTCACTATCTAGGCTAGTAGGGGCTCTAACTGGTCATAACATCCTAAGAAACCACACAATGAAACTTAATCTCAAAGATGACGACATATGCAGAGGCTGCGGAGACGAAGAAGTCCACGAGGACACACCTCACTTCCTTTGTCACTGTCCGAGGCACAGTCACTTGAGGAACAGAACACTTGGGCGATACTACTTCCAAGACTTACAAGAACTTTCTGATGTCTCACTGTCTGATCTTTACAGGTTTTTGAGGGCATCGGGATGGCTGGACAGTGTCTGTTAACCACACAGAGGAAGGGAAAGAAGAAGAACAAGATACAACAACAGCGGTTAACCCCGAGGACCTAAGTGTCTACCCATCTACCTTACCTAACCTATGGCCATTCATCGAAAAATGCGCCTCGTTGTTAAAGACGGCCAACATTTTTTAAGTTTAAAGAATACGCTACAACACCACTGATGTTTTTGCTTGCCTGTTGTCTGACTGTACTTCTCAAGACTCGGCGCAGCAACTGCAGCCGGCAAATACATACCTACGTGATGAAAAAATGTAAAATTCTGACCAGCTGCATTCAAAACAGGACGAGTCTTAAGGCGTCCGTTTATTATTCATCGGCAAAAGTCTGAAGGCAAACAGCTCTAGGTTTTTGACGCTGTTAGACATTACAAATACATTCAAAAAGGCGGACAACTCTCCAGTAAGAAGTTGATGATGATTTCCATTTTCCCCTCAATCATCTGATCTTTTGTACTCGTATCTAACTGTCCGTCAACATTTGTCGGGGATCCAAGTTACTACATCGTCGGTATTTATGTAAACAGCTTCTACAACATTCTACTGTTCACACATGTGCTGTCCTATAGGTATGATTGATACTGCACATGGTTCATCGTTCCATGTATTCCATCAACGGCATAATATGACATTCCTACACATTTGCGCTGACGGAAAAGATGACGTTCAAATCTACCGCTACAAGAAAACTACATAAATGCATTACTAATCTATTTATTAAACGTATACTGCAAAACATGTTTGGACAAAGTAACAACACAAACAATTATATGCAATAAAATGTGGCGCTTCCTTCTAGGACCTGTAACTCATGAACGACGATCTGCAGGAACAAAATAAACGTTTAAAGTTTTGTATAAAGGCGTGCATTAAAGTAACTTACCCCCCGAAGGCTGGTTTCTGCTGATTGGCATTTGTATTCTGCGCCAACTTTTCAAAAGACATTCCCTGATCGGTGGATCCTAAGGCTTCGAACGTCGGCGAAGTGAAGGCACCTCCAGTTGCGGCCGGAGCTGCAAATGAACCAAATCCTTTGGGACTGCCAAATGTCGGTGCAGAACCAAAACTTGGTGGCGACCCGAAAGCTGGTGTGCCACCAAAAGCTGGGGCACCACCAAAAACTGGCTTTTGGAAGGCAGCTCCCCCTGTCGGAGATCCAAATCCAGCCTGGGTAATAGAAGTGCCGCCCTGAGCAAATGACCCGCCGCCAACACTAGCGCCCGGTTGTGTTGGCGATCCGAAGGCTGATGTTTGCGAGAATAAACCAAACCCTCCCGTATTCGGAGACCCAAAAGCAGATGGAGCCGGAGTGGGAGAGCCAAATGCCGATGGTTTCGGAGATGTGGTGGTCGCGGTGCCACCGAATATTGAGCCACCTGAAGCGGCATTACCTCCAAACGGGCTTGTAGAAGTGCCAAAGCCTGATTGCGCCCCAGCTCCTCCAAACAGAGATCCACCCGACTGACTAGTTGCAGACGACTGATCGAAAATCGATCCACCAGAGGCAGCGGCAGGCTGAGCTGGTGTTCCAAAGACGTTCGGTGAACTAGGAGTGGAACTACCAAAGATGTTGCCTCCACCGGTGTTTGCTGCTGGTCCAAATGGAGAAGCGATTTGTGCCGCACCTGTGGATGATCCCCCAAATATAGACGACCCAGTATTAGCCTGGCTACCAAACGCCCCAGTTTGTCCGCCAAACATACTTCCGCCAGAAGCCGAATTATCGCCGCTGGGACTGCCAAATACGTTGGCCTCCGACTGTCCGAAAACAGATTGATCAGGTTTGGGAATGCCACCAAATATGCTGCCTGAATTTGAAGAGACTGCGGGCGTTGTTGCTGCTACAGCTGCAGCAAATATAGAGCTTGACGACGTGGTTGCTGCTGTTCCAAAGGGTGTGCCGACTGGAGTTGCTGATGTTGCTACTGAGGTTGCAGTTCCAAAACCTGGGACCGCCGCCGAAAGAGCGCTGCTTGCTGATGAAACAGAGGTTCCAAAAATTGATGCTGTCGTTGGCGTTCCAAATGCAGTTCCACCAAACATTGAACCGACAGATGATGACGAAGCAGGGGCCGCGGCGGCGAAGATAGACGCTCCTGTGGAAGGAGTGGCAAACACCGATGGCGCTGTCGTGCTTGAGGATACTTGGCCCGTTACAATCGAACCTGCAGTCGACGTGTCTGACATAGAAGCAAACGAAAAGGGTTGGGTCGTTTTCGCTGCGAAAATAGATGGCGCCGATGTCGTCGTTACAGTAGCAGCAGCAGTACTTGCTGCAACAATCGGACCGGCGGAAGTGGTTTGAAACACTGATTTAGTGGAATCGGTAATGCTGGCAAATCCAGTATACTCGGGCGGTTCCTTGCTCCCGGTAGTGCCTCCGAAAATGGATTTTGTTGTGTCCAATGCTGTGTCAGCTGCAGACGATGGGGCTGCAAAGAGATTGCTCCCTCCAAACGCCGATTTTAATGCACCTACAAACGAATTACATTAGTTCAACGCCACTGCGGGTGATGGCGAAATGCTTACCGGTTTCTGCAGATGTGGGCTTGCAGATGTTCAAGCCCCCAAACAGGGAATCTGTCGGATCAGAAGTTGCTTTAATTGTTACAGGAGGTGACTGACTCGTCGAGTCAAGTGCTGAAACAGATGGCGTGGGCGATAGATCAGGAGTAGATGGCAGGCCCAAGGTGCCAAGGTTCAGGGAACTGTAGGTGATTCTGTACACAAACAAGTATATTATAAGACAGTCGAGTTTTGTACCTGGTCGGACTTACCCACTGGAATCCGAATTCGATTCTGTAGTTATATCGGACTTTTCCTGCGTAACAGAGACCTCGGGGACAATCTCCGACTTGCCTGCAGTTGGTGTTGGTTTGGTAAGGCCTGCAAATATTGATGTCGGAGATGCTGTAGTCAGTGAATCGCTTCCACTATTCAGGGCCGACTTAAATGAGAAGTTGAATGGAGCTGAAGAAGCAGTCGAAGCAGTCGTACTTGCTTGAGTCGATGCAGCCACATTTGAAGAGTTGAAAGAGAATTCACTCGGGGTACCCATCGCTGAAGCAAAAGATACGGACTGTGAAAATGTAGAGAGGGGCAGAGATGCATCGGATTTAGTTGCGACAGGCATAAATGGTTTGCTGATGGCGGGCGCCTTGTTCTCTTTGTCTAGCGAGTCTGTCGCCTTTGATGGCGGAACAACCGCGAACGGAGACGAGAAGTTTGATGTCGAAAACGGCTTCGGATCGGATGACATTGGCTTGGGGGCGAAGCTGGTAGTAATTTTCGGCTCCTTTGGAGCACTATCCGCATTGGATGACGTCTTGGAAGTGTTGAAACCCATCGAAATGCTTCCCCCGAACCCGCTAGATGTCGGCTGCATCGCTGTCTGTGTTTTCGAAAAGCCTGAAAACGGAGCGTTTATATTTGACGGAGGCCCATAGCCGGAGAATACCGAAGAACTCTTTGTTGTCGATGGTGGTGTAGCTTTAAGAAACATTGGTGCCGCGGTGGATGCGACTGGCTTCACTATGGCCGGCTGCTGCTGCTGTGGCAGTTCTTTGTTGTGCTCCTCGTTTTTGGCTGCACTCGGCTTCACAAATGAACTCATGCCACCAAATCCAAAGCTAGTTGGCGCATTGGGCGGGCATTTAGAAGCTGTATTCGATGCAACTGCTTTTGTGGCAGTCGGTTTTGTCAAGACCCTCTGTTGCTCGGCTTTGATGCGCTCCTGTTCCATTTTGTCCATGTTTGTGGCGGCACCCTCGCGAATCTTTCTATCGCTCTTCAGCTTTGTCTCCAGGATGACTTCTGACTTAAGACCAACACGATCGGGGCGCTGCGGCTTAATGATGCTAATCTTTCGATTGGCCAATAACTCGCGGATGGCGTTCAGCTTTTCATTTGTCAACTTGGAGCGGCTCTCTTCGACCGCAGGGGCCAGGCTCATTGAAAGAATAGTGTCAGTCAGCGACTCCATTGTTCTAATGAATGGAAATGAATCATTCAACTTAAACTCGTTAACAATTAAGTAAACTTACACTTCAGGCTTGGCACTGTTCTGCAACTGATTGTACAACAAACCCTTCTCCTTCAACTTGGACTTGATATAATTCAATTTGGTTCGTTCACGCGCAATCATATCCTTTAGCTTCGTCAAG
Source organism: Cheilosia pagana (assembly GCA_936431705.1). Lineage (NCBI taxonomy): Eukaryota > Metazoa > Arthropoda > Insecta > Diptera > Syrphidae > Cheilosia > Cheilosia pagana. The sequence goes on along the minus strand of OW386170.1, from coordinate 47,952,132 downwards.
CGTTGGTAGACCCCCTCCAGGCAGGGGGTGTGCATCTGCGTCCGAGAGTTTCGACGAACAAGGTCCTGGTACGCCGACCATTGGGCATCGATTTGATTGTTAATGACTTGCAGCTGTGCCTGATTGTTGGCTAAGTAGCTGTTGAGCTTCGCCAGTTGACGCCGATTGATTGGATTGCAGTTGGAGGCACTTGTCAGTTTTGCAATGCTGTAAAAATAGAATATTAGATGTGCACCTCTTATTTAGTGGAACTTACTCTGGATTGTTGTACATATTCAATTTACTGCGGCACTCCGCCAACATGGCAAAGGACTCGCTCAATAAATTTCGCAGACTTTGCAAATCAGACTCGAACTCCCTTTCGTTGGCCTGATCAACGATCTCCTGCAGATCATTCAAACGCTTTGTGTAGCTCTTCATCTCATCGGTGCTTCCAATCTAAAAAGAACACTCAAATTCAGTAACTTGCTGAATACCCTGCATCGATTGGCTTACATTGTTCAACAAACCCTTCGATTGGTTGCCTAGCTTCTTCAATTCCAAATCAAATGAGGCTATTTGCAGCGATATCATTTCGTTTACGATATCGTCCACTTCGTTGGGGTTAATTGAGGGGGATTTTCCCGATTGTTGTGCTGGCGCGGCTGTCACTACTGCCGATGGTGGAGTAAACGTGGGTGGCACGGTGTACAGCGGTTTCAATTTGTCGACATTCGAAGCGCCCACAGAAGTCGCTACTTGCTGATCGGTTTGTTTGTTCATGTCTGTATCAAAGAAAACTATAACAATTGCCAACAAGAGGATGTTTGCTTATGAATTACCAGTGAATGTGAAAGAGGTCGGTGCGGCTTTGACGGGTGCAGTGTTTTTGAATAGAGATGGCGCGCCAGAGGTAACTGATGTAATGGGCGATGGATTGACGAAACTGATCGTTTGGTTTGGGGGTCCGAAATTGCTAAAAACAGATGTGGTTTTCGTGCCGAAAATTGCTTTCGGTTTTTCCTGTTGCGAGGTGAAATAGTAAAACAAATAAAAACAAAAACGGAAAAGAAATTAAAAACTCACCAGAGCCGGGGTCGACGTGGATGCCGGGGGTGCAAACGACAGCGGCGGTTGACTTGCAACTGTAGCCAACGGCATAGTTGGGGCTGGGATTGTTATATCCGACTTTCTTTGGTTCAGCATTTCGGTGACAGGCTTGAATTGCGACATTCCCGATGTGTCTGAAGGAGGAGATGGCGGCGAGCAAATATCCGGTGTATTCGGTTGCAGATTCAAAAAGTCGAACGCAACCAGTTGTCCATGAGTTGAGAGTACGTGGATCATCGGCATCACCGGCATTTTCTTCTCTGCTATACTTAGTTGATGAGTAGACGAGGTGTCTAGGGCAAATCCAATGGGATATGTCTCATCTTTGTCTTCGGTTAGTGGTAATTCGATGCGTGCTTCATCGAGCAATGTGTATTGGACCCAAGTTGGTGCTTCTGTGGTTTCCTTTGTGCCCAAAAGTCCTACTTCGACACCATTAGCCGACGTCACAAGGAGTAGGTTCCAGGGTTGTATATGCAACAAGTTCACCTGTTGCACTCGCGGTCCGGTAGAACTGTAGCAAATGTCATAGTAGGTTGTGTATTTGGGATTACCAGTTTTGGGCGCATGTACGATGTATAAAGATGGTGACGCATCATCGCCCTGTTGCAGAAAAACGACAGCAAATTGAAAAGTCGAAAGCCATTGAATGGATAATGTTCGGAAAGGCCCAGGATGGATGTTAGGTGGGCATGGGATGGTTCTTGCTAGCTTTAAATCGGGCTTGTATTGAGCAAGTTTGCCATTTGGAAAACCGAGGACGATTTGTTTGCCCTTTGGACTCCAGGAGCCACAATTTATTTGTTCCTTACTGTCCAAGGTGTGAAACTCGCATGAATTGTTTTTAAAATCATACATTCCCAGAGCTCCGTTGCTCATTACAACAGCTAGGCTGCCGGAAACAACCGGGTTCCAGAGGAGTTGCAAGGCCATTATGTTATCATCGCCAGGTAGTCGGATGTTGTGAAGCGATTTGATGTTCTGCAAGAGAATTTGCTGCATCTAGTGTATAAACAAATTAAATGACGCTTACCGCAGTTGTAAAACTGGGAACACTGTAGATGGCGACAAATCCACAACCGTTTTGGCTGTAGTTCACCGCCAACATTGATCCATCGCAGCTTACTGCGATACAATTTGGCAGATTGGGAAGTTGAACCTGACGCGCATGTAGGCCCTTGCCGCTAGCCTTGCAATCAATCAAGTCTCTTATTAGAATAACTGCAAAATTAACTTGTCAGTAGACCATAAGTTGAAGAACACTCCATACAAACCTTTCAGCTCGGCCTCATTAGGATTACCCACGAACATTAGGCCATAGTTGCTGGCTGTGGCCAGAAGGTTAAGAGAACTCCGTAAATCACCAGCAGCATTGAATACGGTAAATCGATCGTGAACTTTAAATTGAATATCCTATAGAAACAGAAAAATGTGCAAAAATGAGGCCGGCATGAGTGCCAAACTTGTTGGATATTTACAGTCACATCTATGGTTGTAGGAGGATCCTGTGCCATTTTGGCGGTTTAGTAAGTTTAAAAGGATTCAAAGATTTAGTTTATGATTTTTAACTTTCCACTAAAAACTAGAACAAATAATCTTGAATTGCAAAAATTGTGCAAAGAACTACGCGCCACTTGAAATAAAAACGTTTTTAATATTTTTTGTTGTTGACAGTTGTGCGGAATGGTCGAAAAACAGGGTGCTTTGAAATTTCGAAGTGAGCTTAATTGACTGGGGACGCTCGAGTATTTAGTTTAGTAAGTCTGACAGCTGACTGAGTTGATGTATCTCAGTTTTGATTGGCCTAGATCGGTGACGTTGGCAGCTCTGTCAGTTGACGTTTATGCAAGGTCAGCCGACGAATCTAGTCAAGAAATTCGTGAATGAGTACTAAGTTGGCAGTTCGCATCGCATAATTGGCTGACTTAGGAAAAGTGACGTTTCCGACCAATCTAGGTTCAGGTTGCATCTAGTCGACTTGATAACTAACCCCCATATTAATAAACAAATGTGCACAAGTTAGTTTGCTAGCAGACGTCAGTTAACATACAAAAAACTGACATAACTGCTCGGTAATAAGTTGATAACTTTAACACAGTCTTTAATAATAACGGGGGTAAGTTTTTGAATGTACCCAGTGACTTGTCGCTTGACAGCAGCAGCTTATGTTAGAGCCTTTCTGACGATGTAGGTGAGAATTGAAAGCAAAGTGCTGACTAAAAGTCGAGACACACATTTTTATACCAATAAACATCATTCAAGCACAAATAATGTGACTGGAAATGTTTTTGTCCACTTTACTTTGCTTTGCTGAGGTAGAAGCTCAATAAAACACACCTAATGTAAACAAATGGGCTTTGGGGGGGATAGACGCACGAAAGATATGGCACTTTAAATTATTTTATCTTGGTCCCCAATTTGGCAGTTGGCACAGAATTCGCAGCACAGTTTGGGAGACTCATCTATACCATACCACTTGTGTGTGCTCAATCATAGATGTCGCCCAAACATATCTGAAATGTTCTTCTTTTATTACTACCTATTATATCACCAGAGCTCCAACCCACTCATAATTTTCTATAAACAAATTGCCAAAAACAATAATAAACCAAAAAAACACGTCATTTATTATCACATATGAATAGTAATCACCTCTTTCAATCGTGTACCCACTCATAAACATACATCCGTCTCCCTTATACATATTTTCCTTTGACCAATAAGAATCGTACAAATCCAAAATATTGCTTGTCAAAACATCGCCCCCCTCGCTCCGCATCCATTAAATGTCATCGACAAAAAAAAATTAAGCCAACCAAAACTTCATCCTCTATTTTCTATTATTTCTACGACGAAATTCAAGAGATAGACGAGATAAAAATTCAAGAAAAAGTCGATGAACAAACTTAATAACAAAAGCATCTTTGCACCAGCGGGGTTCGTGTTCGTTAGCTAATTGTGCATTAATCATTTCGGTTAAAAAAAGAGATACGGCAACACAATCTCCAACGAAAAAGAAAGCTCCTGGTGAAAATAGTTTTTGACCCCGAAAAAAAAACCAGCACTTTATGTAAATTGTCGGTCGTTTGTAGAGATCTTCAAAGAAAAACATTCAAGGAATTTCATACGGACAACAAACTATGGAAGGGAACTCATCACTGGCGGATGTACGGCTGATTGTAAAGTCAGCGAATCAACAGTTCGATGATCTAATAATCCATAGCGAGCCAACATGGACCATCAGGAGATTGAAAGCCCATCTGACGCAAGTGTATCCTTCTAACCCGGTAGGTGTTTCTTAAAAAAACAAAATGCCCATCAAAATACGTGTCGACTTTGTTATCTTATCATGCGATAGTCCGCTGCAAGCTAGTTCGTATTTTCTCTCTATACTTAGCTCTGCGGAGTTGATTCGTGGAAAAATTTATAATTTTTGTTGACCTTCATCCAGTGAATTGTACTTCCATTGATTGGTTTCGCCTCTCTGTATTGAGAAGGACATACTTGAGCTCGAGGTGATGTAGTTGTACTATTTATGATGCAACAAGAGCGTGACGATTGTCCCAAGTTGTTTATTTAATTGCAAGCCATTTTTGTTAACTATCAGTTGAGTAAATATGGGTTTGTTGACAATGCAATTAGTTGACGTGGAAAGAAATGTGTGGGCATGCTTAAATCTTAAACGCCTGCTCTGTCAAAACAATGACCTCAGTTTTGTTATAATTGAAAAAGTACATATTTATTGAATGATGCAAAAAGAGAGTACATCCGACTGGGAAGCAAATTCATAGTAGATTTATTCCCAAACTTAAATTCCTGTAATTTTTGTTCATCTGGAAATATGCAGAAAGCAGCTTGTCTAGCTGTATTTGGTTATTTTTGGAAAAGTTATGGTCTCGCGGTATACAATTATTGCATTCTTTGGGGATGCATATTTGTTATTTGTTACATTAAACTTGATCCTCTGCTGTAGGATGTTTTTATTTCTTAGATCCTTTTCTTATAATCCCCCTTGTTTCTCCTACAGACGGTCCCAGAGCAGAAGCTTATCTACTCGGGCCAGTTGCTTAGCGATGAGTTAATTCTGAAGGACATTCTTCGAAGCTACAAAGATGTCGAAACTGAAAATCACATATTCCATTTAGTTTACACACCAAAGACGAGCTTTACAAAGCCCAAAACCAAGGTCCCGGCTAAGGAGCTGCAGGAACAAAACAAGCCAGAAACATCAGCACCCATAGAGTCGTCGAGCTCTACCGATGGTCTCCGCCATCGGAATGTCGCATCATCAGCCTCATCATCTCCCGCCACAGAAACACCTGCAGCAACTACAAGTGCACCAATAAATATCGGCAATCCTTTCACCATTCCACAAATGGCAGCTGGCTGCCCAAACTTAGGCTATCCCAACATGATGCAGTTCAGTTTACCCGGCCAATTTAGCGAAGAGATGATTGCACAGCAACAGGCTGCCGTATACAATTGGGTGCAGCAGGTCTACTCTAACTACATGGATCAGTGTATGCGAATGTAAGTTCTCTTAAACATGCCACAAAGACTTTCAGCAAAACATTGCTCTTCTTTCCTTAGGGCGAATGGAACCGTAAATACCGCTCCAATGCAACCTCATGCACCGAGCATACCAATGTTCATGCCCCTTCCACAATTTATGCCAGCACCCCAGCTAGCGACTGCTAGTAGTGGAACAGCGGCGAGTAGTATCCCAACTTTGGATGGACCTAGTACAAGTGCCGCAGCGTTGTCCAGCTTTGCTCATAGGGGTGTCCCTGTCATGCCACCAACAGCAGCACAGCAGCAGCAACCGACAGTTGCCACAGACACAGCGGCAGTGCCGCCAGCCCCGGCGCCAGCAGATAATGTTGAGCAACCCCAACCTCGTTTCCCAAACATTGTCCAAGAAGAGCAGGACAACCGCGACTGGTTGGACAGTTTCTACTCAATCACTCGACTGGTTGCGTTACTAACACTTGTATACTTTTACTCATCGCCGGTTAGATGCCTCGTTGTGGCATTAATCGCAGTGGGAATTTATTTGTAGGTTTCACGGTAGTCCTGTAAAGAGTATCCACTATACATGTTTCTATTGCAGATATCACATTGGATTCTTTCAAACACGAAGAAGAGCACAACCTAACAACAGAAATATCAACAATAACCAAAATATCAATGACAACAATGCCGCAGCGGATAATGCAGAGCAAGAGCCACTTAGACCTGATGCTGCCCCTGCTGCTGTTGCTGGGGGAGAGGCCGCTCCAGCGTCAGATCCCATTACCAGTTCAGTAACACCACCCGAAGCTGAGCCGAATGCTACATCGCTAATAGCGTTCATCCGCACCTTCGTCGTGTCATTTTTCGCATCGTTATTGCCGGAGACGCCAGCGCTATAACTATTGTTTTGCGACGTAATGGATCTCTTTGTTTTTGTCAATGTTATAATTGAATTGATATTGTTCTTTTATTAACCAAAAAAAAAATGTGTGTATAATGTATATGTGTATACCTTGCTGCAGCAGCAAATCCAATTATTGTCGCAAAGTGCAATCATTAACATTTTTCAGTTGGTTTTTCATTTATCCAAACTGAACCTTACATAACTATGCACAGCCCATTCATACTCGTGCACTTTTCCTTTTCCTTTTTTTAGGTTTAAAAATCGAGCTTATTGCCTGCATTAGACAAAAATATACCCGGGATTATCGCAGGACATAAGCAACCATCAAGAAGACGTGAAATTATTTCTCATATTCACTGTATGTTATATAACTATTACATTTTTTTAAAATATTATTTAGATTTATTTTTGTTTTTATCTGTTTTGAAATTTATTAAAAAGAAATATGTGTATATGAAAAAAGTATCATTATTTATAGAAGGAATAAAGAATTAAAAAATGCTTCAAACTCAAATTAATAAAACAAAAAATACAAACACTTTCAATTATACTCAGATGTGAAGTTAGTGGGACACCCAGTTGGTGTTACAAGGAGTTAGATTACTCCTCGCAAGCCCACAAAATTTAAGGCTACTGACTGCAAAAGCCTATGGCTAAATTTAGACGTTTTCTGTTAACAAACTCAACTGAGAAGTGAGTATGAAATAAGTTTGTAACAACATTTGTGACGTTGAAGTCTGATTGGCACGCGGCAAAAGGACACAGCTATTGGAGATGCCAATCCAATCCAATGAAAAGCAGAGGTTAGAAATGTCTTGTCACAAGATATGTGTTCTGCTGCTTCATTTTTGTTGAATATTCTGCAGGTACCTATTGCCTTGTGCTATGGCACATTATAGTTGACTGCTTTTTATTGCGTTTATTGGTAGCCCACAGAATGTTCTTTGGCAAATGTTGCTTTGGTTTTGTTCCCAGATTAGCACTCTGGAAATGTAATCTTGAGGTTGTGTCGGAAGTTAAACACATAAAACAAGAAGACAGCTAAGTCTCTACAATTCATGTGCCACGAAAAGTCTAGGATCTGAAAAAAGGTCTGATCTGTGATGTGTCGAATTATATCTCAAAAGGCTTAGTAGCTACGCCTTTACGATCTGTCATTCTCTCATTATCTCTCATTATCTGCTAGCATTTTATTTTTTTTACTGAACAACAATATTTTTATATCTTATCAAAGCAGAGTAAAATACCGACAAAGTGCAAAAAACTATACCGAATACCTAACATTGTTCGAACCAGGGGCAAAATCAGCCTGAAAATATGCAGCATTTCTGGTAAAATTGGTTTAAAAAGTACTGTAGCAGTAGCTACAGTAGTAGTAGTTTTTTGAACACATTGGGCACATTCAAAAACTTAGTTATCTTAAGTCGACTAGATTGGTCTGGAAGAGATGTTACCTGAACGCAAAAGCTAGAATGGTCGGGAACGTCACTTTTCCTACGTTAGCCACATATGCGAACTGTCAACTTAGTACTCAGTCACGGATTTCTTGACTCGTCGGCTACCCCTCCATAAACGTCAACTGACACAGCTGCCCATGTGACCGATCTAGGCCAATCAAAAGTGAGATACATCAAGTCAATCAGCCGTCAGACTTACTGAACTAGATACTTGAACGTCCCCATTCATACGAATGAAAATGCACGAACCAAACACAGTTTAACCAAAAGACGCTCCAATCCTATCAGCTTACCCAAAAACATAGCATTAAGGATTCGAAGTTGACACAATCGTTCCCCAACTGTCTTAAGAAGTTATCTAAAGGGTTTTCCAATAAGTGGTGTTATTAGGTCTGTTCCTTTACTTTTGTAGTAAAAATGGAAAAGACTGTCAAAATTCCTGTGGAGGGGATGAATTCTCTCTCAAAAAGGGAAACTTACGAAAAAGTTAAGGAACGCTTTTGTAGTAATCTGTGCAAAACACAAATGCGAATATTCCACCCAAATGCCAAATAGAACAACAAATTCAAATCAGCTGTAAATTTTCAGGCGACTGACAGTTGTTTAAATTCTTACGCAAAGAAATTTGTTGAGTAAAAACTAGTAAGAGGGGAAATATTTTGCTCTCTCGAAGCCGCTCTCTTTTACGAACTTTGGGTGTTAGGGTTTAGGGAACGACAATTGAGTAAAATGCGTAAGAATTCGTAAAAATTCGTAAGATTTAAAAATAAAGAAACAGACCTATTTTGAATAGCCCGCTATTTCGGTAGCTGTCACTTTTGCAGCTGGTATTTTTTTGACATTTGACAAGTAGAAACTACGCCATTACTAAAAATGGAACGATACACGCTTCAACAACGCATTGAAATTATAAAAATTCACTACAAAAATAGTCAAAATTTTGCAGTCACAGTTCGCAAAACTAAAGCATTTTTGGGTCGTCGTGAAGCACCTTGTCGGACCGCAATACAGAAATTGGTGGAAAAATTTGGGCTGTTGGGACAAGTTAGTGATGTGAAGAATAAAACCCGTGCACGTTGCTCAAGAACAACTGAGAATATTGCTGCTGTAGCCCAAAGTGTTGAAGAAAACCCAGGTTTGTCCATTCCTCGTCGTTCTTTGGAGTTGGGCATGATTAATAATTTTTTTATGGCCGGAGTTGGATGTTATTGATCTGGACAACGTTTACTTTCAACAAGACGGCGCTACGTGCAACACAAGCAACGAAACCATTGATCTTTTACGGGAAAAGTTTCCGGACCGAGTTATCTCTCGAAGAGGTGATCACAATTGGCCACCAAGATCTTGTGATTTAACACCTTGCGACTTCTTCCTTTGGGACCATGTGAAAGATAAGGTCTACGCCAACAGCCCAGCGTCGATTCGAGACTTCAAAGATGGAATTCGTGAGTCTATCGAGGACAGAGGGCAGCCACTTTGCGATTTTGTTATTGAAAATTTCATGAAAAGGATATGGTCCTGTAAGCGTGGTCGTGGTGCCCATTTGGCTGATATTATTTTTCATTATAAACGGCATACCTTCCTCTTTATTACGAAATAAATATCCGATCAATTATCTAAAAAAATTACCTTTTTCATTGAATATCAAAATAACACCTCTTATTGGAAAACCAGACATGACAACAAATGGATACATTACATTGTTAACCAGCCGTGTGCATCCGAAGTAGGTACCCACCTGTGTCGATATATCGATCTGATTGGAAAGTTTACACCATTTAAAACAGACCCCCATTTATATAGTTGCCAGGGGCACCAGCTACAACAAACTTGTTGGCAAAAATAGAGCCGTAAATAATACCGAAGCCACTTTATCCATGCAAACAATGCTCGCTATCTTTTTAGCAAAATGCGCTTTAAATTAGGTACATCTACATTATCATTTATGAAGCTCCCATAATCAGGACTTCCCCTATTATTTTGCGAATTTTTAAACGAATGCACCCTCTCGTTAATGCCCCCATTAAAATCAGAGTATCCTTGAGTCGTTGGAATTGTTTATTTAAAATGTGCTACTTCAGCACGGCCTTCGAAAACACTTTCTTCGTTTTAATTTTTATTTAATTTTTTATTATGTTTGCGTCGAAATGATAACAAGGCCCCCTGCTGACTTGACAAGTACCTACGTCAAGAGTGTCAAGTTAATAAATTTGCCACGAATTAGGTACACACCTTCTTCGAGCAACTTGTGGGTTTTCCCCACATCGAGTTCATATCAAAAATCTTATCGCGGTCGAAAACAAATCTTTCAGCAGGCATTCGTCAAGTAATAAGGATCTAAAACGCAAATAAAATTTCATTATCCCATACACGCACGCATAATATGATTGCGATTCAATGGAGCACTGATAAGGCACTATACGATGTCATTAAGCACGCTTCCAAGTATGTATATCACTCATCAATCGATTAGCAGTCCCTGCTCTCAGCTACTCAATACCACATCGCAAGCGTGATTATCTATTAAAGTTTACGCGTTATCACGTACATCCGATGGAGTTTACTATCAGCAGAATCCTTTCCCCTGGCCCGCCTTAAAGCCTCTTACGACTTTTATTTTTAATCTTGTTTTTTCTTTCTCCTTTTTGAAACTGAATGTAATCTTATCAAGTCCGAAAAAAGCATTTTAACACTGATCGGCAACTGTTGGATGGAGGGATCGGTCTCGCATTTTATCTCGGAACGTTGAGCGAGCTGAGTCGTTATAATTTGTTAACAGTGGCGTTTATAGTGTTACAAGTGCGAAATAGAAAAAGAAAAATCAAGAAAAAAAGACTGATAGTCAGTTTTGCAAAACGGGTAACAAAATGATGCGCATATTGCAACAGGGAAATGGAGCAAAACTCACTTCCGTTAAGGAGCTAGTGCGTTTGTCTTTCAATAGGATGAGACATGTAAAATATGTTTTTATTTCTTTATTTATATTAATAATATAAAATATTTTTGTGTGTAAAGTGAAAGAGGATTTTCTGTTTTCATTTAAGCAAGGAAAGGTGATCGCCATCCGTCGGGAGGATCAATCGGTGTGGGAACGTCGGGCGCCATTTGGACCGTCACATGTTCAAAAATTAGTGAAGCAAGGTGTGAAAGTTATTGTTCAGCCATCGAATAGGAGAGCTTATCCCATGCAGGTGAGTGTTTCAATTGAGAAAAATAAATTAAAACGAACATGAACGAAGTTAATTGCTTTTACTAATTATCTGAAAATAGTGTCAGTTTAAAAGCAAATCGGAATTTGATATTTTTCAAAAATATCTAGGTAATCAGCACGAAAAGTATAACCAATATCAAAGAACCTAATATTAAATGTTGTTTCTAAATGTGCGGATTATAAATTTGGGAATAAAACACGGCATATATTTGATGGCAGCAAGGGGAAATTTTAAAACCCAAATAGTGTGGAATTTTAACTCTGACACAGAATCGAAAACATTTTGTCAGCAAATTTATGACTTAACGTCGAATAATAAAAAAAAATTCACGTGATCAACCTAGGCCAATCAAAAGTCAGACACACAACCAGTGGCGTAACTATACCATCTGGGGTCCGTGGCAAATTCTTTTGATGCGGCCCTATCAGTAAAAGTCGTCACGTTGTACTCAGTTTAATTTTAGTAAACTTCGAGATTATCAGCGTTCTCAATTACACGGTGTATATATGTCTTTTTACATTTCTAAACATGAATCAACATCTTTTTGTTTAGGTTGGTAGAAATGCTTAACGATTAACTTGAAATTGTATTACGGTCTTTAGTTGTCTCTTAGTTAGTTGAATATACTTTTCAATGTAAAAAAGTATTTTTGAGATCGCGCCCTCTTGGGTCGGTGCTCGTGGCATTTTGGCAGCCCTGCCACCCTATTGGTACGCCACTGCACACAACACGATGACTGTCTTCTGTCAGAGAAAGTTAACTTGAGTTTTGAACGTCCCCTAAGGTTCTTTTTGCAAGTTTACGTACATTTCAGTTCAACAATTTCTTACAAATTTCTAGTAATCTAATTTTATACCAATAATGCTGACAGTTGTTATGCCAAAAAGCCAATGTATGTTCGCACATGTTCGATTTATGAATTATGTACAATGAGGGTAGTTAAATGGTTGACAAATTTTCAACGATTGGTATGTTTCACATCTTTTTGGGAAGAATTTAATGTTAAACGTCGCATTTTAAGTTTTAGAGTTATAAAACTTGTTATGTCAGTATCAGATGGATTTGCTTGTCAAATGATTTCAATGCTGACAGTTTAATTTTAAGTTGATTTTAAGAAGGACTTTCTCACCTTCGCTGTCCGAAAAATATCGATCTTGGTAGGATCAAAAATCAGTTAATGCCACTCTACTTTTCCGAGTTTATGAATTTTAAAACTACATAGTTGCAAAACTGCTAGAAGCATCTGTCAAAGTTTCATTTTTTATTAATAACTACGTTTGGCGTTAATAGATATATTTTAGAAGATCGTCAAAACCTAAAAAATTCGAATTATCTTATCTATATCTATATATATATATAAAAATGGATCTTGGTTTGTTCGGATGCTTAAAACTCGAGAACGGCTCAACCGATTTGAATGAATGAATTTGAATGTTTTGTTTTGTTTGTCTTACATCAGCGATGGTTTAGAAGAAAAGAAAAGTTGGAAACTTCTCAACAGGTGGCGTTGTAGGCACACATTACATTTTTCATGGGGAAACGCACTTTGAAAAAAAAAAAAAATAAACTGGATAGAAATCGAGTAGTGACACTTCAAATATAGAAAAAAAATATTTTCAAAATCACAGTTTGTTGATCTTTTGTGATAGAAACACTTTACTGCTAAGTGCGAGAGAATCAACAGGTGGCGCTGTGGTCGATCTTCAGAGCCGCTCAACCGATTTCAATGAAACTTTGTGAATGCGCATGGTTGATTCCAACTTGAAAGATAGTATAGTTTTGGGCCCTAATGGAAACAAAGTGCAATCAAAAACAATACAAATAGAAAACCTTGGATTAAAAATAAATAAATAAATATTTTGGCGCGACAGGTCTGTGGGACACAAGGCCTAGCTTCTCACAACCATTCGTTTTGTGTGGGTTTTCAATTTTTGGGACGAATGGAAGGGATCTAGAGCTTTACGCCGAGTCCAAACGGCTCTTTCATGACAGTTTTACTCTCGGATGTTTGTCAGACTTTCGCGAGAGGTGGCGCAGTGGAAAAAACCTTAAGATGTAATTTGGTTCTTTCGTTAACAAAGCCATTTGCAAAAAATAATCGGGATAGAAATTGAGATATGGTACTTGCCATATAGGTAACAAAATAATTAAATTACTATAGGTATCTGGACATTTATGAAGCCTTGAATTTTTGTAAATGGTGTTCAACACAATGGGGCAGTAAGCAAAAAGGGCGCCGTTGCACCTCCCTTAAAAAACGACTCTACGAATTGTGGCGGGACTTAATACGAAAGGCACGGGCAGCGCCGTGGGAGTACAGCTAGTACCTATATAAAAAACGTTTCATAATTTACAAATCTGCAAAAATCGCATGTTAGTTACTGCATGCATTCCCCATGCGGAACAACAAATGTTGGTAGGTAAGCGGTATACCTACCTACAAAAAAGGTGTTATACTTAGTTTTAGCCATGACACTTTCAAAAGAATTTTATGTCCGATTAGAAAGCCTTATCACATAAATAGCAAATTGCGAGTGACAACGACACGAGTTTTGCGTTGCTAGGAACAATAATATCCGTCTGATGTACGGATAGGCACCTAGTGTACCCAACAAAGCTGGCTATCTGATGCAATATTAATCTTGATTTGTTTTCGTTTATATTCTTATTCTAAAGTTGATTTATTTTTTATTAGCCTTACGGTAAACAACAGCCTTTACTTTTGTGTAAAAATAGATCAATGTACGTAGATTATCTACTTGAAAGGCACAATCTTTCAATGGAATTTTGTGCTCACATAACGATGTTTATAACTCTTATGATTATGCAGAGAAAGTGTTATAAGAAAATGGTATTTGCGACATTTTGTTTTTATAGACCAATCAGTATGAGCGGCTTATAAAGGACCCAAAGCCCAACCCCCATTCGATTGCGTACGTTCTTATTTTAGGGACGAATGGGAAAAATATTATAAAGCCTCTTAAGTAAGGCTGGATATATATGGTTTGTCAGAACGTACCTACTTATTGTGCTACTCTCGATAGATTAAAACTAGATAAGGCGATGGGTCTTGTAGGTGATTAGTGGGTACCTACTCACTTGCACTCATTCCGTTGTTGGTTCAGTTCATCTCGGTTGCATTGTTAGATTTTTAAGCGCTTCATTCAAAATGAAGAAAAAGCTAGATACTAATTTAAAAACCTTAAATCGAGTGCCTCTCGAAGGAGGACCATGCAATATATTCAGATCCAAATTTTTGAATTGGGCGTTTTTAACACTATCTGCAAACAAATACCTAGGTACATATAATTATTTTTCGCAAAAAAGAACCAATCACCGTGACCCTTAATGTAACCTTCTTATCTCTGTGCCAGACCCCCACCTACCAAGATTAGTCACAATAATTATTCGCAAAATTTATAAAACTAGTTCCCCCTACCTGCACATTCTATTTCTATACCAGCACGTGCTAAGAGTTCTGAGTTGTTTTCAGTTCATTTGGTCTGATCATTAAAAGTCACTGGCGATGTGAGTTATCACATTTTCCTTATCACTCGGAATGCGTTAATCCTTGACACTTGTAACGTCAGGTCCAATAAAGTGAACAAATTCATTTTTTTTTCTCTCTCCGGTTATGGCCTGTTATTCTGCAGTAGGTCAGGCATATCTATAAATGTTTTTCGTGTCACTAGACGCCAGCCGAAAAGCGATAAAAGTCCCAGATATGAATTGGTGTGGAAAATTCCCACATATTTTTCTGGTTATCTTATCACAACATTGTAGTGCAGTGTGGACAAAAAAAATAACTCCAGAGCCAGACGCGAAAATGTCTAAAAATAAATGTCGAGCGTGAACTGTATTATCATCCGATCGACTTTTATGACGGCCAACAAAATATTTAGTGAGGCAGATAAACAGAAACAAGATCAGTAAAAATGACAGCAATGTGCAGTGAGAATGCAGATACACAAAATAATGTTTGCGGGAAGCTATTGTGTACATAGTGACATCTAAAAATGATTATGAAGTGTTACCAGCTGCAATTGTTAAACACACCTCCTTTGTTTGCGTTTACTTAGGTTGGGAGTATCAATTTTTACAGAGGCAAGATTAGGCTGTAAATAATTTAACAGAATTATGTCAATTTCTGACAGTTCTTGCTGTCAGAGGAAGGTTTTATGTTTTTAATTCTAATATTTAACGGAATCAGAGAACAAAACTATGAGGAGATTTGCAAGATATAGTCACGTGCCATTCGTGTCAAGATTCGTCTGAATCTAAGATCGAAAGACCTCAAAGATATAAATCAATTTTTACGGTCTCGTTTTTCTTTTTCTTCATCCCAAGCTGGTTTATTGTCAGACTTTTTACAGAGGTTCCATCGCACATAAATCAATTTCACGTCCGTTATTCATTCAAGTAAAACAAAATAACTTAAAAAACGAATTCATCCCTTCTGGGGTTCGGTCTTAACATCATTAACCAAGCCACCCAATTTGTGCACAATTGCTCTCTCTCTTTTAATCTACTCATCTGGTGCAACAAGAGCCACCACCACTCCCATTAATTTCACTGCACCTGTCAGATAAAACGTAAATACATCCGACTTAAAATTAACACTTTAAATTAAACAAATTCAACTAATTGCCCCTGCTGCTGTGCGCTTTTTAATTTACGGTCTTTATCCTCTTTTGTGCCGACAGACTTAAAATTTCTTCGGGTATATCAATCGAAAGGGCTTACTCCCACCCTACACTGAGTCAAAAAAAAAATATTTAAAAAAATAAAATATTAATTTAAAATGAAGCGTTGTGCATTATAACGGAATTTCATTATGCGTCAGCAAGCACACCCCTTCTAGAGAGCACATTTAAAAGCATAATCCGTAAAGAATCTGGATTTATCAGTTTACTGCAATGCACCAGCAAAGACAACCAAAAGGACCCGGATATGCATTAAAAAATGTTTTAAAACGCGTGAGCATGATATGGCTTACGGCGTTATCCCGCCGTAAGCCTTAAATGCACAACATGAGTCCATGCAATACTCGTATTATGTGTCTGCACCTACCATTATTCTGTTTGCAGTTGCAATTACATTTTTCCCTCTCAATATCCTTTTTTTTTTTTTGTTCAAATCAGGCATACTTAAGCTCCGGAGCTGTCATCCAGGAGGACATTAGTGAGGCGTCCGTGATTTTTGGTGTAAAACAGGTCCCCATCGAGGCACTGATACCCGGAAAAACGTACTGTTTCTTCTCACATACGATTAAGGCGCAGGATTCGAATATGCCTTTGCTGGATGCGGTCCTAGAGAAGGTGAGTTTTTATGCGTGGATGGAGTGTTAATCCTTTTATACGGGTATATAAATTTCTTCGTAGAAAATAAGGCTTATCGATTATGAGCGGATTATCGATGAAAAAGGATCGCGTCAGGTGGCATTTGGAAAATATGCCGGCATCGCTGGAATGGTGAATATTTTGCACGGAATTGGATTGAGATTGCTTGCTCTGGGCCATCATACGCCATTTATGCATATTGGACCGGCACACAACTACAGGAACTCATCGATGGCAAGGCAGGCAATACGGGACTGTGGCTATGAGATTTCATTGGGAATGATGCCACGGTCGATTGGACCACTCACGTTTGTCTTCACCGGTTCGGGTAATGTTTCACAGGGCGCACAGGAGGTTTTCCAAGAGCTGCCCATTGAGTATGTACCGCCAGAGATGATAAGGAAAGTCGCTGAACATGGAAGTGAGTTGAAAAATTAAAAAAAAAAAATATATATATCACTGCTTCACAAAGCCTGAGGTAGGCAACTGAAGTTTCAGGAATTAAGGTCCGAAATATTTTCAATGGGAAATGCAATGGACACGTTCAAGTATCTAGTTTAGTAAGACAGCTGACTGACTTGATGTATCTCAGTTTTGATTGGCCTAGATCGGTCACATGGGCAGCTGTGTCAGTTGACGGTTATGGAGGGGTAGCCGACGAATCTAGTCAAGAAATTCGTGACTGAGTACTAAGTTGACAGTTCGCATTTGTGGCTGACGTAGGAAAAGTGACAATCCCGACCAATCTAGTTTTTGCGTTCAGCTACGTAGGAAAACTGATGAGAAGTTGAACTCGACCGACATTAAGTTTCGCTGAAAGAACAAATTTTAATGGCTTCCAAATTTTCGAAAACCATTTCTCTCCTGTCAAAACAATTGTCATAATGACCACAAAATTACTTGTGAACAATAGATTATTGCATTTCTTTAGTATATTAAACTTTTTAAACATGTTCTTTCTAATTCTGTACTACAATTCGCTGTTCTGGTCAGCAATCAATGATGAGTTGTCAAAATTTGCTGTTTTAAAAGATGTTTTGAAGTCAGTTTATTCTTTCTATTAATGCGCTATGATCATGGTCTAAAACTGAAATTCAAATTCAGAACTCTGACGTTTCTAAGCTAAAATAAAACAGCAAAACATATTTTGACAGTTCTACTCTTGACAAAAAGAGAGAAAACGTCAAATGGAATATCACGACCCAAACTGCTTGCATCGTTTATTTTGAGTGTATATAATTTTGACAGTTTGATAAGGCGCGCAAAATCATTTTGGTTTAGCAGTTAGGTATGCCCGAAGCATATAAGTCAGAAATATTGCAGAATTTAGGTTGACACAAAATGTGAGAAAGAGGCAGAAGACTCTGTTTATATTTCAGTCGATCAGGTTTGTTCTTTAATCAAGGACATGCCCAATTTTTAGTATGTGGCTTTGTTATTGTTGAAAAATTTGTCAAGATGTCAATGCGTTACTGTCAGACTGATTTTAAATACTTACTTATGTCAATGCCAATGCCTTTTTACACATAAATGTTAGTAGTTACAACTTAAAGATAATAAACTCCCCTCTCTAGGTCAAAACAAACTCTATGGCTGCGAGGTGAGTAGATCGGACCACCTGGAACGCCGCGAGGGTGGTGGCTTCGATCAGCTGGAATACGACCAGTATCCCGAACGCTATGTATCGACATTCAACAAATCTATCGCTCCGTATGCATCTGTAATCATAAATGGAATTTATTGGGCCGTAGGAAGTCCAAAATTGATCTCTATTCCTGACGCGAAAAGTCTTCTACGCCCGGCTAACACACCGTGGCTACCAACAAGCAAGGGTTCACCATCGTTGCCGCATCGCATGCTGGCCATCTGTGACATTTCGGCAGATCCCGGTGGTTCCATTGAATTCATGAACGAGTGTACGACAATCGATACTCCTTTCTGTTTGTACGACGCTGACAGAAACAAGGATACGAAAAGTTTCAAGGGACCCGGTGTTCTAGTGTGTTCGATTGACAACATGCCAACCCAATTACCTCGTGAATCGACAGATCTATTCGGGGAGCTACTTCAACCCTATGTCAATGACATCCTGAGCAGTGATGCTTCCAAACCATTGGAGGACGAAAATTTCACCTATCCCATTCACTCGGCTATAATTGCCAGCAATGGCAGGCTGACGGAGAACTACGAGTACATCCAAGAGTTACGGGAAAATAATTCGTGAGTTTCATAGAAAAGTTGCCAGGACTTAATTTAATTTAATTTTTTCCAGGTTAAAGTCCCGCCACAAGGTTGGCGCTGAGGGCAGTTGGGAGAATAATAAGCGGATTCTTGTCCTGGGTGCCGGTATGGTGTCGGCGCCTTTAGTTGAATGGCTGCACCGAGAAAAGGGCGTCAATATTACTGTGGCATCACAGTTGAAGGACGAGTCGGATAGACTGGCACAAATCTATCCCGGAGTGGAGAGTCTCTATGTCAATGTCAAGGAGAGCACGGCCCACCTTCAAGAGCTCTGCGGAAAGGCTGATGTTGTCATTTCACTCCTGCCATACAGTCTTCACGGAATCATTGCTAGGTACTGTGTTGACGAGAAGACCCATATGGTCACTGCCAGTTATCTCAATGACGAGATCAAGGAGCTTCACGAGGAGGCGAAGAAAAATGGTGTTACGATTATGAACGAAGTCGGCCTCGATCCCGGTATTGATCACTTGCTAGCATTGGAGTGCATCCACGATGTGCAAGAGAATGGAGGTGTGATTGAGTCGTTCATCAGCTACTGCGGTGGACTACCGGCTCCGGAGCACTCCGACAACGCTCTGCGTTACAAGTTCTCATGGTCGCCGAGGGGAGTCCTTCTCAACACTCTTTCCGCGGCCAAGTACTTGAACAAGGGACAGATAGTGGAAATCTCGGGAGGTGGGGACCTGATGTCGGCGCCAAAGTCTTTGGATTTCCTTCCAGGCTTCGCTTTGGAGGGATTCCCGAACAGAGATTCAACCAAGTACTCCGAGTTGTATGGACTAGGAAGGGACATTCACACCCTGGTGCGAGGAACCATCCGCTACAAGGGCTTTTCCGAATCTATTCAACCCATGCAGCTTCTGGGACTCATTGATCCAGAGCCACATCCAATGCTACACCCCAGTGGACCTGAGTTGACCTGGAGGCAACTGGTTATAAATCTCCTAGGAATGGCGGACTCAACCATTTTCTATGAAAACTTGAAACAGAAGCTTATCGACAGGGTGGGTGATGCCGACGGCATTGAAAGCCTGGGACTACTCGACGATACACCGGTGGTGAAACTGAACACGCCTCTGGACACTTTGAGTCATTATCTGTCAAAGCGTCTGGCCTTTGGTAAGATGAGTCTATTTACATTGGTGCTGCAGATCTTCACAATTTCAATTCACTTTTAGAATCGCATGAGCGCGACTTGGTGATACTGCGACATGAAGTCATCATTCGCTGGGGCGATGGACGCCGCGAGGAGCGTGGTATTAACTTTGTGGCCTATGGCCAACCCAACGGACATTCGGCAATGGCACTGACTGTGGGAACACCAGCGGCTATAGCCGCTAAGATGATTTTAGACGGTACTTCTAGGGGTCGTTTGTTTAATAGCACATTTGAAAATATTTCCATTTTTCTAGGTGAAATCCAAGAGCGAGGTGTCGTGCTGCCATTTACTCCTGATATTTACCGACCGATGCTCTCTCGCCTGAGACAAGTTGGTCTAACAGCCACTGAGACTTCCAGGTGGCTTAATTAATGAAAAGTCGTTATTTCAATACTTAAGCGAATTCGTTTTTTAAGGCTGAGTTTTGTTTTAGTTTTCCTTTCTTTGTGTATTTATAATTTTTTTTTATTCTGGAGTTAAGCTAAGTGGAACGATGTCGAAATTTTAAATAAATTGTAGGATAAATTTTGGTTGCGCTGTTGTTACTTGAGCGAACTAGAAATCGGAACGTAACCATAGAGAATAAAAGAAGTTTTCTTCCAACGGGTTAAAGTTGTATTAAAACACCAAAAAAGACAAGTTTTGAGTACTCTACACCTGGCTTAATGGAACAATTTCTGTAGACTTAACTTAATCTAACGAGCGTTTCCAGAATACTTTTTTAAGTAGCACCAAGTCGACGCGAAAAACTAAAAAATTAAGAAACTGATAAAAAAAATGTTAATAGACTTCTTTGATTCTTTTACACAGGGGCGGATTTAGAGGCCCTGGGGCAACAAATGAGTGGAGGCCGTTGGCTTATTTCCTATGTTCCAAATTATGATATTTATAATAATTTACTGCGAAACCAAATAAATTATTATCTTAACTAACGTATCTACATAATACATAAATACAGACAACAATAAGAGTTATATGAAATTAAATTAAATCGCTAACAAATGGAAACTCGCGAGCTCTTTTCGGCTCTTTTCGGCTCTTTCGGCGATTTCAATGCTGAGTAGGAATAGCTTTGATAGGCGGTTTTGTCCCATTGTAGTTCGAGCCTTTTTCTATAGTTATCATTTTTGAAAATGAGCACTCTCCTTTGCACCAGTTCTGGTGCGTGATTGTATACATATTGGTCAATATGACATATTTTTTAAGCTGCTCCTTTGTATTTATCAACATCTCTTTTGGATTCAACGAATGATTTCAATGATTCAAGAATCATTTTAGGGTCCTGCAACATCTTGTTTGTAGCATCGAATCGCTCCAAGATGTCGTGCAGCAAAAGATAGCAAATAGAACGGTTTCGATACAACTTATCTTTTTTAAAAGGTTCGATGCTCATTCCTCAGGATATCCTTTTGCTCCTCATCAGAAGATATGCTGGTTTGAGCTCCTTTTTAATTTAGAATAATGGTTAACAATGGCTTTTGAAACTTCAGCTCGACAAGACTAACGAGTGTCCGCTTTTTTCTGCGATAATTTTTCAGTCAGAATTTGGTATCGTTTTGTACTTAATGTGAAATTCTAAACGAAATCAAAGAATTAAATAGCCGATGGAAAAGAGTTAGCAGCCAAAGTCATGGTTAACATGGTAAAAACGCCGATAAATGAGTTTTCTCCAAAATAGGAGTTGGAAAAAGCAAAGCCAGAATCGATTGACGGTCTCTTGATATTTATTTTAAAGCACACTTCAAAACGCAGATGAAACCACTAATAGCGCTAAGCGATCTGTTCCCATTGGCGATAAATTTTAAAAAAATTGTATACAATTGAACTAAATCCTGTACCGGCATATGAAATCTCTCGTTAAACAGTCAGTAAACAATTCCAGCAAATACAAATTCTTACGAAAGAAACGTTTTCCGGGAATTTTTCGTGGTAAATTTTTGAAAATTATTTTTTAAATGGTGGCAAAAAAAGAGCCGACAAGATATGAGCTCCATCAACGCCAGCCAGTTATATCTAAATTCGTATTTAACTATTTATAAACCATTTTTCTTATCGGATTATTCTTGATTATATTTTACTTGTGTTGAAATAATGGGCACATTCAAAAACTTCGTTATCTTAAGTCGACTAGATTGGTGTGGAGTAGATGTAACCCGAACGCAAAAAGTAGATTGGTCAAGAACGTCACTTTTCCTACGTCACCCTCATATGCGAACTGTCAATTTATAACTCAATCACGAATTTCTTGACTAGATTCGTCGGCTACCCCTCCAATCCAATAGGCCAATCAAAACTGAGATACATCAAGTCAGTCAGCTGTCAGACTTACTAAACTAGATACTTGAACGTCCCCAATAATAGCTATGAATAGGTAACCCATGAATACTCGTTATAGATATAGTACAGTACGAACGGTTTTTAGTTTGCGCCTATAGTTAGACTCGTTTGTTTTGCTGCTTTTTTGCAGCTGCCCATGATTGGTTCTAAGACAAGCTAGGAATATAGAGAAAGACAGTAAAAACTTTTGCGGTTGTTAATTTTTTTTTAATAAATCTTTTTTTAATTTAAATTAGTTTTTTTTGATTTTTTGGTATTTGCACCGATTTGAGCACGACCTATTGAACAATTGTGCCACGCCCACTACGCTACTGTATTTTTTGTACTTTCGAAACAAATTACAACTTTGTATCACTCTTCGAAAGAATAAGAAGTTAATTTAAAATAATTCATAATTGGATTAAACGGGTTTTCGCAGCGTTTGAAATTGTGTTGCCCAAGAAATAGCTCAGTGGAAAGTGTGCTTGACTGTTCGGCAAGTGGTTTTTGGTTCGATCTCCGAAAAAAAACAAATATCTCAGGGTTTTTCTAAAATTTGTAAAAAGTTTACGCGACATAATCGAAATAAGTAACCATCAGGTTCAAAGCGATACCAATTTTTTAGGCTATTTATTTTCATCGATATTATAGCAAAGAGCAGAGGACGTAGGACATATCCACGTGCATAGTAATTTTGGTACATTTTAAGGAATAAAATTCTTATAATTAAGGGCAGTACTGTAGAAAAGTATTATGAGTCCGAAAAATTTTGACGCAAATTGAAAAAAATCCCCAGTAGACCTATGGAAGTGACGAACCTAATTGCAAACCTCGTGTTTTTTCAATTCTCCTATCGTTTTAATATCACTTCATCTAACCCCAGCCAAACGGCCTTGTTTACTTTTAACTTCTAAGTAAACCTACAACGTTTGGTTAATTGAATGACACTTGACAAGCAGTTGGTTAATGTATAAACGTAGAATAATTTTGTGTGGTCGAGTATATTCACCAAAAGAGGTAGGTAGGGTAAAATTCTAAAATATCTTCTTGGGAAAATTAATCTCAAAACTATTCAACCAAGTTCACAAAAACAAAAAGTGCTCCCTTTTTCTTATCAATAAAATTGTCACAACAACTCACTATCAATAACCATGCCATTATATTCTGTTTACATTTAATTATTTTTATAATTAACATAAAAATAAACCCATATAATATTTCCAACTATGCTAATCCTTATCAGCACAAGGCACCTCGAGAATAAAATTTTTCATTGATGAATTTGCTTCCCTCTAAAAAAAAGTGTTGCTACACAGACGATTTAAATCTTACTTCTCACGTGGTAAATGTTTCGTTGACCCGGAACTCATTTCAAAGAGAAGACTCAGTCGCGTATCACTTAACAGAGGCGTTTAAAATACGTCAAAGGAGCTCTTAGTTAGAGGCAAGTTCGGCAATTACGTTTTCGTATCCATTTTCTTGCAATCATAAATCTTAAAGCTCAATGTCTGCTCTCAATTCGTTTGTTTTCAGTTCCATTTTAATGGAGCATAAATAAATGCCCCAGTTTGGCGCTTTAAATTTCGATTTGCGACTAGCGTTGCAATATCCTTTCTCTTTGTGGCCAAATAGAGGATTCATCAAAACATTGCACCCGTGCGCTCTTCCTTTGGTTTCCATTCATCAAGAGTGAAATCCTTGGACGAAAAAAAAGGAAACCTTTAGCGCCACCACCACCTACGTTATACAGGCTAAGGATCCACGACTATACATATGGAGGACTAACGAGATTTATGATGTGAAACAGCATTTGCTACTAAAGTGCGCAACCAAAAGTACCATTTATATTGCGCCGCTGCACTTTCTTACCATTTCATCGGCCGCATGAACTCTCCACTCTTTGTGTCTGTCCTTGTGGTTCCATTTAAAACTGGACGCCAAGTGTCGAAAAAAGAAACGGAGCCAGGCAGAAAAAGAAACTAACTTTCTGGGGGATTATAGAGGGCGTTAATACCCAACGTCGAGAGCGGGTGCACCAGAGAGAACAACGAAAAATATGGGGCTACTATATTTCAAGGATCTAATTTACCATGTGACTGCGAATGGCATGGAAGCCGACGCGACGCGACGTAGGAGGACTATATAGGGTTCGTGTGCATTTCCAGATTTTTATAACAATTCTGCCCGTTGCTTCATTTGCCATGTGGTTGCCGGTCAGGCATATGGCACGAGACAGAGACACATATTTCATCTATTCAAATAAATCTGTTAGACTTCCGCGACGAGCTGCCGAGCTACTGCTCCTCTGTGAATGTCCTGCCTGGGTCCATTTTTAATTGGAGGATTAGAGGGCTTAGTCCGGGGAAGGCTGCTCAAACAAGTTTCTGTGGTATTCCGATTATCTGACTGGGTATAGAGCGCTTTGCGGATTACCTCAGACTGCATGATGAGAGCAGGTCTTCAGACGAAACAGAAAAACAAAACTTCAAACAGACAGGTATGGCGTTTATGTATTTTAATTAACATGCGAATAGTATATGAATAGACAATGAGGTCCAGTAGTGACTGCAGTGCATGATGGATATTTTTGAGCCCATAGTCCCTCCTTTGGAGCGCACAGTAATAAAAATAAACTGCCGCTTCAACTTTCCAACATTCCATTCAAATCAAATTAGTTTTACTGCTTTTTCAAAGAACTTCAACATCGTCCCCGCTACTACTATTGGGTATGTCGGTATCTTTCATTATTAGTTTCGCAGGAAATTCCTTGGCACTTACTGTTACATTTCCGCGGAAGTTCGTTCAATGGCGTAGAGTTCGTCGACCTGCTGCCAGTCGATTAAGCATTAACAATTCATGAATCCGGGCGCGACAAGAGTGCTTCTCACTCAATTAGAGGAATGGGTGCGGTTGCGGAAGAATGATTTTAAGATGTTTCAAATATTTCAATTTTAAGTGTCTGCTGGATGAAATATTTTAGGTCGTTTTCTCGTAATTTGTTGACATTTTTTTGCGTACGATTTAACAATCGTAAAAAAGGTATTCAAAGAAGACTGTGCGCAGGAAGTTCCAATCAAATTATGTCTAAAATGATTCAATGGGGTTATCTAACAGCGCCGTCTTAAATGGCTAGAAATGCTTGCCCTTGCAGTCTTCGAAAAGCGGAAGACTTCGCCTAAGATGTGTGTTAAAGTTGAGGGAACTTCACACGACTCACAGCACGCAAATAGAGGTAGGTAGATATCTGAGGACTGGGCTTATTTGTGATTGTGACCTGTGATGGCCCAGCTTCACACAGAACGGTATTCAGCAATTTTGAGTTTTTCGAAAACGGCTCTAACGATTTCAACCAAAATTGATATTTGGGCTTAAGTAGGTGCAACTAAGATGGCTGCATACTCAGTTTTTCGCAGAATTGGTCATATATCAAAAACGGTTAAAACTATTTCGACAAAAATTCATATTTAAGGTAATACGATCATTCCCAACATGATGGCAAACTCATTTTTTCCCTAAATTATCGTTTAACGGACTATATTGGAAAAATGTCGTTTTTTAAGACTTTATTTAATTATGGCTAACTTGAAAACGGCTATAACGACTTTAACCAAAATGTATACTTGCGCTACGCTATATGGGGTTAACATGTCTGCATACCCAGTTTTTGGCTAAAAAGTCGAATAACGGTACCAACTTTTGAAAAGTGGCCTTATCTCGAAAACGGTCAATACAATTTATTTTGTATGTAATATGGTCATTCCTAACATGATAGAAAACTCAGTTTTTCTCTAAATTGTCTATAATAGACTTTTGAAAAAAGGCATAATTTGAGAATTTGGTTTTCTTTTGTTTTACCTACATGAAAGGGGTAAAACGATTTTGACCAAAATGCATACTTGGAGTAAAATTGACGTTTTCAACATTTTTGCGTCCTTCATTTTCAATTCTAACCACCGGAAACGCTGAGTTTGAAAACTGTTCAAATCTTGAAAACGCCATTTTCGATTTGGATACAACTCTAAAAACCAAGTAATACTAACATTTTGAACAATACCCATTTTTAGCTAAATAGTTGAGCAAGATTATTTTTCGAACTAAACATTGCAATATTTGTTACTATTTTGTACGCATTATTTTCCAAAAACCGCCATAACGGTTTTGCCCAAAGCCCCCTTTTTATGATAACATAAGTATTCTTAATAGGACCCCTTACTTAGTTTTTCTTAAAAATGGAATTAAGGCCGTGTTTTAAGAATTATCGTACTACCAGTAAAAATGCAATTACTAGGTACTAGAAGCTCCTTTTTAGCAAATATTTCCCACTTCTTCCTTTTCCAACCATATTAATCATGAACCTTAAAATAATTGCAACCAATTGGAGTCTTCATTTACCCCCAAACACGTGCAAATTCAAAAACAAATCTCTGAATTCTTACATCACAAACCCTACTTCGAGTCATGGCCACCTACCAGCATCACCAATTTGAAAAATCTGGTTTTCTAGCCTATAAACAATAATAAAAGAAAAATAAACCAACCAAACTGATGATATGAACGAGAAAGTTTCGTGCGATCCAGTCGTGCACTTTATTTTATTTTAAATATATTTTCAGCTCGGTTCAACCACGCATAATGTACGCAGAGATGCCAGTTATTGTTATTTTCGCTTTAAATTGTTGTAAGTTACAAATTAAAACCGTTGGTACTTGGCTGATAAAAAATTCCAATCAATTTATTAAATGTTTGCAGCTATGTATTTTAAATGTCTTGCAGTGTCCTTACCATTTAACTGCTTTCTCCCACACCCTTTTTATTTTTTTAAATTTTTAAATTATAATGTTTTAATTCGGTAAAAAAATAATGCTACAAGTAAATAGTAAATCCAGTGTTGTTTTTATTGCATAATTTGAAGGGGAAAAAAGAAAATTAAAAGTCCGACTATTTTTAAACTCCCAACATCATTCTAGCAATAAAACTACATAAAAAGATTTAATTCATTTAAAGCCGAATGTCAGGGTTAGTAGAGCTGATCTCATTTTGTTATGAATTTGTGTAAAAATGTTAGTCAAAATTTTGTTTATAACGCTTTTGTTATTTGTCACTCAACTTTTTATCTTTAATCGTCTTCCTATTTTCTACCAAATTAATTTTAGTGTTACACGTACATAAATTTATTTGTAGAATCATAATTTCAAGGTTTCTTAGTTCAGAGTAATAGCAAGAGACACATACTCGCAGATCTCTCCCAAGTTTGCATGCCACTTGTGGTGGATGATTAAGCTCGCGACTGGTTCCAAATGATCTGTAGTTTTTACTACGACCCAGGGACATTCAGTTGAACAAGATTCTTTAATTTTCCAACAATTTTATTACATACTACGAGTAACTAAAAAATGAGCATTAAAATGTTTAATTTCAGCAGTAACATAAAACCTCTTATCACCTAAAAGCCAACGCAAACAAAAACAGCTCTCTTTGTGGAAAAAAAAAACACAACAACAACAGCACGTCCCGATTCCGATTAAAGCAGCATCTTCCATGCACCTAGTCGAACCACCGTGAATGACAAGGCCCTGCAACCAAACTTCAAATCAATAAGTCTCGCTCCTGTTTATTATAATCAAATTATAGGCCTGCAATACAACAATCGAAACCACCCGGAACAGCGACTACAAAACGAACAGCAACTGGAACAGTATTTAATTCTTTTCCGCCGCTCAGTTCTAGCCAAGCTAAGCAGTATTTCATTTGCTCGGGTTGCGTGCTAACTTAGTGTGCTACCGACCGACAACCGTTCTAGTCGTTCTGCCAGCTGTTCTGCTTCCCATTCTGTTGCTATATACCTCCACCGCTGACTGCTCCTTCGCCGTACTTAAATAAAAGATTAGGAAAGAAACGAATTAAAAATTAAAACAAAAAACTTGAACTATTACCGATTACGTCACGGAAAGTACTTACACGGCCGCCAGTACTTTGGTCAAATTTTCGGATTCACATTACAATCTAATCGCGAGCAGAGCACAGAGGACGTTGTAGCGCGGCACGTGTTATATTTAAGATTTGTCGTGCTTTGAATGTCCATAAGATAAGAAGAAACTTCGCGACTCTGGGCTTTGTCAAAATTCTTATCAAGTCGATACGGTTAACAATTTCAGTGGTTTGAAATTTAGTCGGTCTGTGCGGTCCCACTTTTGTATATCGAAGTGGATAGCTTCATTATTTATTAAGAAGCAGTGTCAAGTGCAAGTGCATGTGTTCGTCTTCCCATACGCGAGGATAAATCGAAATTGGGTCACGGGCGTGGAGTGTGGAGACGACACGGCAGAAAAATGTTTGGAGTGAAATACCTAACTGAAGCCCACTTGAAGGGCTTCGATCGTTACAAGGTGAGCCTTAGCGTGTTGGTAATTTAATTACTAACGGGAATCCACAAGCTGTGTTAATGTAAGCCCGACTGGTGCTATTTTTTTAGCTTTACACTGATAACAGAAAAATGATTTGCCATAATCAGCTGATGTGTAGTGTACCAAAGCCGATAGTAATTGATTTTGACATTTGAACCCTTTGCAGGGTTGTCTAGAAATATGCTTATGGCGGGAGCTGTGAGGGATGGAACAAGCGATTGTTGGCACGTGTCGGAAATTTGAGAAACTTGTAACTATAGTTTTTTGAATTTTTTGTGCTTTAAGGCAGTGATTCCGAAATCAATATCTGCGTAAAATTACAAGTGAGCTGATGACACGTCAAGTTAATGCCAAACTTTGAAGAAAATTGGCTATAACCTTTTGCTTTATATGTCAATTTTCGTGGGTATATTCGACATTAACTTGGTGTGTGGCTTCTCATTTGCCGGTCGATCAATAATACGCTGGTGGGTGTTTGAGTTCGTTGCATGTATGACAACAATTGACATTGCAATTTGTCAGTTGAACCCCATTTCGACAACACTTTCATTCATTAAATACATTAACTCGGACTTGTTTATCAGTATAGCAATGAAAATAATTTATTTTTAATTTCAAAGTAAATCGTACTAAATATAGCCAGGTACAAAATATCTTATCACAAGCGTTGTGGTTGGATTTTTATCACTGCAGAAGTGTATGGTTGTTAAATTCACTTGCCATTTCAGCTGAGTTTATCAGTTGTGTTTATCTGTTTGAGTGGTATGTTTTTAAAGCCTGTCGTATACCGTTTATGGTATTTAATTGACACATAGTGCGTAAGATAGATGACTAATGACGAAGGATAGTGATAAAGTTAATCAACGTTCATTCTTCACATTTCAAAAAACGTCATGAGTGAAATTTGTACAGATGTTTGAATTTTAATTTTCTTTAGAATCATAGGAAAGAAGACATTTAGAGTTATAGACGGCTGCAAGAAATGACACCCCAATGAAATAAGGCCCCAAAAGAGAAAACGAAAAAGGGCCCCGACTTTCTGTTGTTTTTTTTTGTATATTTCATTGCTTTTTCAATATAAATTGTCTTTTTAAAAATAAATTTACAATCTTTATATATATATATTTAATTAAATAAAGACTTGCATTTTCTTTTACATATTGTAACATTTCTTTGTAACATTTTCATTCATTTAAATAAAAAAAAATCGGGCGAAATATTCTTAAATTTGGATTTTTAGTATAATAAACTGAACATTAAGAAATAATTAAAATTTCTTAAAATCGCGCGATTTTTTGTACTAAATTTTCGCCTGCGGCTCTAAGGTTGAAACAATTTATTTAATTAAAATAATGTCTTTACCTTGTCAATATTCAATATTGAATATAGATGACTAGAAGCTGGTTAAACAACTTTTGGGAACTATTTCAAAAGTTCCGTCCATTAAATATCTTCTATTGTTAGTAAAATAAGACCCCAATTTCTATTTAGAAATAATGCCCCAATTTTTATTTAAAAATAATGCCCCAAAAAAGGAAATAACACCCCAAATTTTTTTAAAAATCGTGTTGTTTCATGTATAAATCCATGGGGCCTTATTTAATTTTTTTAGGGTCTTATTTCGCAGAGCCGTTACAGGCAATAGACGAATAAATTAAATATTCAAACGCATTAATACATCTGGGGCTACTTAAATTAAATTTCAAAATAAGGTGCCTTAGTGGATGTGAAAGCTCCAAAACTTTGTATAAGAAAAAACAATACCGAAAAAAACCTTTTGGATAAGTCCAAACTATTCGAAGTATCAGAGATTTTCTTATATCTATTCGGATATCAAAAGATTGTATAATAGGATATATTCCAGCACTGTTCCTCATAATCAGAGACATCTTTTGGTGATATTGAGAACCTCTACTATCTAAATGTGTATACGTTCGAACAGTTTCGTATAAATTCGGATCGCAGCTCCCTACTTCTTACCAATTAGGATATCGAGGAGCTACTTAATTACTTACTTACATATGTGGCGCTTCAGTCCGGGGTGGAACTTGGCCTCAACCAATACGCCTGTCCAGTTGCGCAATTCAACTTGGTTGATGTCCCATTTCACTTGCGCTCGCTACATTAGTTGAGTCTTCCTCTACTGCGTTGTCCCTCCGGGTTGAAATTGAAGACTCTTCGCGCCGGAACCTTGGTGTCCATTCGCTGTACATGACCCAGCCATCTTAGACGACTGACGCGTACTTTTCTGACTGTCGATGTCGCTGTACAGCTTGTAGAGTTCGCTGTTAAATCTCCTCCTACAAAGACCGTCCACGCTACAGGGAACGAAAATCAAGGATGATGTGGGTGAAGTTTAAAGCACTGATCCAGATTACATAATCAGTGACATTGCGTAGAAATTGCAACCACTATCTGAATCTTTCAAATAAATCAAGATAATTGTTGTAGTGAGCTCGGTTTTAGACCTAATTCGGATCAGATCATGTTTATAACAAAATACTGCTACTGTGTCAACACTTGCACTTACAGTTTATTAAATGTACGACGGTATGGAAAATTGATGCTGAAGGGAATGCCTTGACTGCCAGTTCATTTACATTTGGCACATGGTTTAATGGCTTCGGTATCCATCTCTATGCTAAAACAAATTTTAAGTTGTTCGGCTTGTATGTGGATTTGTTACCACATCTCGTCGAAACTACTCAACCAATCCGTATGGGTTTCTCAAAACTACTAGGGCCTTAAAACGGAGCCCTATTCAGTTTTTACTTCATTTCCATTGTCCGATGAGAAGATATGCGAATTTTTAATATTCTAAAGAGGACAGGTGTCACGATTTTTCAAACTTTCCGAATTCATTAGGTAAGCACTTAAAGTGATTGCGGTCATTTGAAAAATTTATTGTGTTTGTGCACAATAATGAGTATGGGCGCCATTTTCTAAATGACTTCTAAAGTCATGATTCATGAATCTTTAAATAATCAAGGGCTCCCCTGGCTGGATAGTCCATTACACTAACCATACACGCACCAAAAAACCATCCTGAACTGGCATCTTCAGACGATTTCCTGTCAATTTGGCAAGCGTTAAGGCGTTTGACACTTCCACTAACAAATCTGTTAGCCTAACTATACTGAAAGTAATTATAAACAAAGTCAGCACTTATAATTAATTTTAGATTAAAAATGTGCAAGCTTGAGGGTCGCACCTATCCAAATAATTTGTTTGTTTTCCAAATACAGTTCATCGTTGATATGACCCACCCATTGCTACTATGTGACTATTTTTGGAAACTAATTTGCTACTGGTGACAACATGAATCCACCACACTGAGACACGTATATCAACTATAAATTAATATTTAACGACTTGGTACATGACTACAAGAGAATCTACTCCTGCCTGCTCCTTTTTGCCTATTTATGTGGTTACCAATAGTTTCCTGCTCTACACAATGTAGTGGTGGGTGGTAAGCAAAATGTTGGCGAAAACTTTTTAATAAATAATTCAACCACGTGCTTTTTCGCCTCTAAAAATATTACGACACTCTTGTGAAAGACGTTTTACTTCTGCCCAAGAGCTATTTATCACCATTAACAACAAATGGGTGATTTTTCATCGCCGCCCAATCACTATCAGATTTATCAATTTGCCGCGCTTAATTTACTATCTCATCTTGCCCATTGAGCCTGGTCAATGACTTTGCTCTATCGCTGGCTTATCTCAAGAGCGCGCACACACCGAACCATAAGTAACTTTATCGCTCTCCCAGTGGAACTAATCGAAATCGAATCACGCTTAGTATAGCTACTCACACTTGACGTAGCATTAATGCACACTTTGCTCGTGGCGTAAGGGTGGCGTGACTATTTACTCCCCCAAAGCCCATATGCGTGCTGAACATCAACATGTAGGGGGAGGTGCAGAATATGTCAACTAATTGATTCGCTTGTTCCCATAGATTGCTCTAAACACACTTGCAAAGCAGCTGTGTGAACACGAAAGGAGAGCTGTAGCTAAATGATCTTTGTGCAGCGTTAAGATTACGCTTGACGGATGTTGTTGGCGGGATTTGCATTGAAGTGGTCAATATTGGATGTGTGTAGTAGTGGTAGCTCACTTGTTGGGCGAGTGCAAGTCTCAAATGGAAACATTCGTAACGTTGTTGTGTGGTGTTAGTGGAACTCCTATAAAGTGGGTCACCACTCAGCATACATCATTCACCAACGGAGTGTTACATTGAGGTGTTTAGTTTGACTTGAAGAGGTTACTCAATAATTGATAAGTAATTATTACATTAAAGCTTTAGGGCTTATAGATTACAGCTCGAAATAGGGCGATAGATCCGAGGGGAATTATTATGAGTATATTTTTGAAATGGATTACATTTTTTCCAACATGTTGATGAGTAGCTTACCTATAAATTTTTGCATGGAAATCAGTGGTGGAGTAGGATGTTGCAGTATGTAGTCTTAAACGAGGTATAAGGGTTCTTACAAATCAACTTTGAAATTAGTTCATTCATTGTATGTTGAATAATGTCTGGAACCTTTTTCAAATAAACCATTCAAATAAGTTTACCAATCGTATGTCTAGTAAACAAATAGAACGACAAGAGGATAAGGTTATTTTGAATAACCCCTTTCCTTCAGGTAGTAAGAGCTGTCTTTGGAAATTCTCCTCAAACACTTGTTACAAAAATGTCGTTAAATAAGTCCGGTCAAATTGTAA
Source organism: Cheilosia pagana (assembly GCA_936431705.1). NCBI lineage: Eukaryota > Metazoa > Arthropoda > Insecta > Diptera > Syrphidae > Cheilosia > Cheilosia pagana. The sequence goes on along the minus strand of OW386170.1, from coordinate 47,918,762 downwards.
TAGTCAATTTTAGGGCTCTATTTGGAATCCTGTTCAATTCCGGAGTCTTTTTATGACACACTTTCTGAGGCATGTCTTAAATAATTCTTGATGTATTTTCATGGGAATAAGCACGCACTCGAATACACTTCAAATACCCAGCTTTCTATTTAGTTGGTTGAAAACAGAGCCTCAACTATTTCCCATAACATTTTTGCGATTTAAATATTGAAATCCTCGTCGATATCATTTCTGAAGCTTTACTTTAAGTTTCATAAAGTTGTTCGCAAAGATTTGAAAATCAAAGGGATTTGCTTCTAAAGAACAGTTCTTTTTGTAAAAGCATGACCTGCCGTTGCTAGGTAAACATCTTCCAAAATGTATTCCAAATTTTTACCAGTTTGATGGCACGCGATTTAGATAAATAGAACTACCGAGCGTCGTTCGTTTTTTAAATGATTTGTTTTAAAAATGTCCTTAAACTATATTTAATATGGGAAGTTTCGTATAAAATTTACAAGAGCTTTGTTACCACACATTTCACAATTCAGAGATATGACAAGTTAAGTCTTTCTTCTGAAACATTATTTTTTACATAAAAATGATTTTAAGATTTACATTGTAATATTATTTCAATTAAATGAGAAAAAAAAGAACAGATAAAATGACTATAGTTACTAAAGGAAAATCAGGTACATGTGTTAACGATTTCACCGAATATTTTTATGTAATAAGTAGTTATATACAGATTTAGTATCAAAATTAAGTACAACAACAAACAAATGGGTGAATAAATAAATAAATAACCAAATAAATAAAACAGAGAGCGTGCTTATGACCACACGCCAGATGTGAAATTCCTCTCGTTAAATGTCGATGTTAAATTGAACTGTATTGTATGTAGTTGAATTTTATTAAGAAATTTAATTTAAAAACCAAATCTTTATAATATTATAATCATAATACAGCGCAGTAAATAATTATGTTCATTAATTTAAAAAGTTTTCATAACACAATCCAATCCAAAGTTTTCTATTTCTATTTCGAGAGTTTTTGTTTATATTTTGTTTGCATATCGTCAACTGATTCAGTTGTCTAGTGTCTGTGTAAAACCTAGCTTCTTCAGTTCACTCCAGCGTGCCCATACAAGTATTCACTTTGAGAATTAAGTAGAAAAAAATTCAAAAAATATGTCTCCATATAACCATAACCATATGCACAAAATTTCATTGAAATCGGTTGTATGGTTATGGAGTTCTAGGCGGCGGCATAGTGATGGCGACAGGCCAATTTCCGTCACGCACTTCCGCTTGGTCATTTCCGTCTTCGTCGAATCGATTTTACTCCCAAGTCGCGCCATAAGATGTTTCACATCAAAAAAATCCTTGTTATAATCATTAAATTTGTGGCTTCGCACTTTACGGTTTTAGGTTATGTGATAATTTGACCCTCCTTCGCGTAGATTATTTGTATCTTCATGTGACAAAATTCGCCTGACTTTACTAGCCAAACGCTTCAAATCCATGCAGTGGAACACTTTATTCGTTGACCTATTTGTTTTTATTTTTCCCCATAAAAAAAAGCAATTTACATGCGCAATGGCATAAATATTTGCAAAACAAAAATAATGATTCGTTTATTTCGTATGTCAGCGTTATTAAATTGTTTACACTGTTTTGTTAATGAAAACATTGATAAGTAATGGAAATAAAAGAGAAATCAGAAAAAAACAACAGCAACATACTTCCGTGGAGTTTTTTTTAATAAGCAAATGTTGACACAAAAATAAATAAAAGAAAATAGGGAAAGGTCATTGCAATAGTACGGAACACGTTTTTCGTTTATAAGCTTAAAAATTGCATTACCATATGGAAAAGCAGGGGCTTAGCTGAGCACATTTTCAAAAATTATAAACAGAAACTGTCTGCCCAGTTAACTTTTATTTGTTTACTTATATACCGGCTCCGTACCGCCAGAATCTGTAAGTCGGCCAAAAACAAAAGACTCGACGGGCGAAAAAAACATTAATTATTATTATTATTGCAGTACTTTCCCAAATGGCTGGCACCGAATCTCATAACATTCACCCAGTTAACTTTTATTTGTTTACTTATATACCGGCTCCGTACCGCCAGAATCTGTAAGTTTACGTTTTTACAGAAAAAGTGTGTGTCAGCTCAAGGTATGGACAACTATTTTTTTGTTACACTTGTCGACATCGCTGAATAGATTTTAATCATGTTGTATATAGCTCATTAAATGGCAGGCACTTATCTATATAAGGTTAAGTTGAGAAGGGCTGCGAGATCATCACAAAAGACTAAAGCTGCTAAAGCGCTAAGTATCAGATCTAAGGGAGTACTCTATTGCACATTTTAAGTAATGAGAACTTATGAATATTCACTACGTAAAAGGCAAGCTAATATAATTAATCAATTTTTGAGCGTCTTCAAAGCTGTAAACGCAATTTTGCAGTCCCCCAACTGTTTCTGTATCGCAATCGACACAGTAACGAAAATAATCCTTCTATAGGGGTTGAGGTGATCGTCATGTATATGATCACTCATTATGGATCCTCATTTCCTAATTTATTTTTATAGACAAACAAAAATTGATAATCTAAAATAGACAGCCATAAAATATTCAGCAAACAGACATAGATCAGGTAACATACAACCGATCTACCGCACCGAAAATCCTACCAACCAGTCCATCTAGATCCACATGTCTTAATAAGTTTCCATGTCGAATCGGTGTATAAAAAAAATACTCAGACTCCGGTCCTAGATACATAACAAAAGAAACTTTGGAATCGCATCTTGTTATCTCTAATCGCCGCAACAGAAGTATGTATTAAAAAAAGAGTTCTAAGGTTCTAACATACCGGACAACGATGAAGAGACTTGGGATGCTGATGTTATTCCAGAGAAAAAGAAAGAGTACTTAATGACTTTGGCTCAAGTTGAAATATATTCCAATTAGCTAAGGGTCACTGATACACGAATCCTTACGTACATGGCTTGCTTAGTATCAGAAAAAAAATCAAACAAATCGGGCCCTACGTTGGGCGCCACCAGTAACGAAAATAATCCTACTATAGGGGGTTGACAGGTCGAAGGAATAGGAGTTTGTTTGACAGCAAAGTTTCTTTCTCAGGGTCCTAATCAATGACAGCTTTGATAGAGTTCCAGAAATCGTTAGCTTAATTTTCATTTCTTTCTACCATCAAATAAATGTTTTCCTTCACCACCACCAGAAATAGGTCATGTATATGATCACCTCAACCCCTATGGAAGGACTATTTTCGTTACAATACAAAGACAAAACACATGCACGACCATCTGTTAAATGTCGAATTCTTCTGGTTTCATAAAAAAAAAAGACTTTTCCAAGCTTTTGAAAGCATTGAGATAGGTTGTGTTGGACACAGAGTTAAGAGGGTAACAAAAGGGGTAACAATAGTGGGTCCATTTCATTTGTGATAACCTCCTCAACTACGGCTATGGACAGAAACTCAATCAAATCCGCATACCCTTCACGATTATCATTATTTTATATCTCTTAAAAGGGCGGACGTGCGTACAACCCACAACAATTAACAAAGAGTTGACTCTGCCATTAAAATTCAATAGACTTGTTAACTGCATTTCGAAATTCATATTTTTCTTTGCAAATTATTCTGGCATTTAATGTCAATATCATCTCCGTGTCAACCGAGAAGGCAAAATTTTGCCAATGGCTCCCGAACAGCCCTTTCTGTGCCATTATCCACGAGCACTCTTTAATCCAATTGGCAGTGCACTTTTACTGCCATCCCTTCCCACCCGATGTCCATCTGTTTATTTGTATATGTGCAATTTTTATTTTTCAAAATTAAAAAGGCATTTTTTGTTTTTTCTCTTTTCATAGTACAACAGCATTGATACCAGCTTCCTCAGTGTCTACGTAATGCATCCGTTCTGGAACAAATGTGTTCAGGTAAGTCGGCCAAAAACAAAAGACTCGACGGGCGAAAAAAACATTAATTATTATTATTATTGCAGTACTTTCCCAAATGGCTGGCACCGAATCTCATAACATTCACCGGCTTCCTTCTGACAGTGGTCAATTTCATTTTAATTGCATTTTACGACTGGGACTTTACAGCCGCCAACCAGGCCGAGAACCCGGTGCCGCGCTGGGTGTGGCTAGTTGCGGCTATTAATATATTCCTGGCCTACACCCTAGGTGAGTTGTTCCACCGCACATGAATGCCACAAAGGTTATCACGATGAGCCGCGACGCGACCACCACCACCGCCGACTACGTGCTCACATATGGATATCCATAAATAATGCAAACAAATTCAGGAGAGAGAGAGAAAAAAAAAACATTTTATTGCTCCTCCGGATGATGATCCACTAGCTGACTAACCAACTCTCTTTATTCTCCTTGTCTATCCAGATGGTATCGATGGCAAGCAGGCCCGCCGAACTGGGACAAGCGGACCGCTCGGGGAGCTTTTCGACCACGGACTCGATTCATACTCCTCGGTGCTGATACCCATCTACATGTTCACATTGTTCGGCACAATCGATTTGCCGCCGATACGGATGTTCTTCGTCATCTGGAACGTGTTCCTGAATTTCTATCTGACCCATGTCGAGAAGTACAACACCGGTGTAATGTTCCTGCCCTGGGGCTATGACTTTACCATGTGGGTGAGTATATCCGGCGGCCATATTATAATCACGGGAAATGTCACGTTAAATGCGACTTCAATTCGAGCGCATGATATACACTTTAATGCGCCCCGATGATCAATTCATTGGCAACAAGATTGATTGGGCGCTCCCCCCCACCTGTTTGATGGGTAATTAATTTTGGGTTCGTCATCTTTTGATTTTGACTGACATCGGGCGATTCAATTGTCGTTGAATGGGATTTTTGGTCATTACGATAAATATGACAGTGCGTTGTTGCGGATTAAATTTTAAAAGTGATTTAGTTTTGGTCTATTAATTAAATTAATGGCCCAAATGATGAGGCGAACTGTTCCGCAATTAAATGACACTGCCGCGCTATGGTGTGGCGTATACGTAACATTATTTTCGAGCTTTTTGTGTAATTTCATTCAATTTTTCTGAATGGGAAAAAAAATTAAATATTTAATTAAAACGCGTAAATATTTTGTTTTAGGTGGATAATTAAAAGCGTAGTAATTTAATTGTGTCATTTAATATAGAAATTCAGATTGCAGCAAACCCAGTCATAACAATTTGTTTTTATTCGAGTGGTTAATTTAATAAGTATGGTCGATCACGTTGGAATGTAATCATTAAATTATGGCCAACACACAGCAAGTGAGGTGTAATAATTCACAAGCACCATGGGTCGATTTGGTAATGGAAGTTCACCCCGCCATGTGCTTATGGTGCACTAATTAAAGAGAGGGCTCGCGTGTTATTTATGTCGAAATGAAAGTGCAGTCAGAAAAGCAGACCGCTAGAGTGGTTAGTTGCCAACCAAAATTTTGTACATAGTTTTGACATAAATCTGATTGTGTCACTTCGAAAATTGGACTAGAGTGTCATCAAGCATGCATTAGGTTGATTCGTTTGGTGGCCGTCTTAAAGCTTCGGAACCCCATTTACAATCAATGGACAATTGTCATTCATTTTGGTCAGAATTGTTTGTTTCTGACTTAAAATTTATGCGGTGTAGCTTGACTGTGCTTTGAATAAAGCATTTTTATAAAGACTTCATTTGTCTGCCAAATATTTAAATTCTCTCATCCTCGTGTTGTGAATTGGTGCATTTTTGATCAGTCGGAAGATTTTCTGTATTTTTAACGTTTTTGACAAATCAACACATCTACTGAGATCCACCTTTCATTTGATTCGTATTTTATAAAAATCAGATTTTAAATAACGCCATAATCGGTACGAAAAAAACATCTGTAGCCCATTAACTACATGAAGATGTATCTTCAGCCATCACACAATATTTTTTTCATTTAAAAACGACTACCTTTCGGTTGTTTATTGCTGCATCTAAGACAAGCTGAAGATAGCACCGGTTGTTTCATTTATTTTTGAATATAGAATGTTGGATATGTACCGTATGTGCATTTGTTTCACCTCGACCTCGACAATTCAAGCTCCTGTTTTATTTAATTTCATCTCAAACCCATTTAACAACAAAACGACTAACTACGGATTTCCAATTTCAACTGCAGGGCGTCACATTGGTCCTCCTGTTCACCTACATCGTTGGACCGGGCTTCTGGCGAGCCCAACACATTTTCGGCCTGACAATGGCCCATGTTTTCGAAATCACCCTCATCGGTTCGGGCATGGCATCAAGTCATCCAATTATAATTAAAAACATTTGGCTGTAAGTATCAGGACACGCCGGACATAAACAACTCGTCGATGTGCCATTAATATCCGTCCGTACACTTTCATTATCACCTCTGCACAGGTCCTACAAGAACAAGACTGGAAAAATGCGACCCTTTATGGAAGCGGCGCGTCCATTATTTCCCTTTCTCTGGCTATTCATCATAACCATGATTTGGGTGTTTAACTCAGCGAATGGCATCATCAATATGGAACCAAGGATAATGTTTGTCCTCTTTGGGACGCTCTTTTCCAACATCGCTGTAAGGAAGTCTATACCGCACTCCCACACCCATCCATTTGTTGATGTGGAATTTTCTCGTTGCAGTGTCGTTTGATTGTCGCTCAAATGTCCGATACCAGATGTGATGGCTTCAACATCCTCATGTGGCCCCTGGTCGCAGTTGTGACGGTGTCCTGTTTTCCGTTCTATCATCATTTCGGGCTGGAGCTATCAGCCGATATGGAACGATGGATTGTACATGGCCTGACGATATTCAGTACGATTGCTCATCTGCACTACGGCCAGGGAGTGGTAAGTTGACCGCGCTCGTGATGTAGATGAACCCTTTCATACTAATCGGGAATATTCTGCCTCTTTCAGGTTCGAGAAATGTGTGACCACTTCCGGATCAAGTGCTTCAAAGTAAGGGACACTAAAGACCGCCTGCTAAACAATAATAAATCGCAATGATAATTAACCTACTATTAACCCATTAACACGTTTAAATTGAATCGAAACTATTTTGGGAATCCGTCTACTATGTACCATCCGTCCCGGCCTGCATGCGTCCTGGATCAATACTTCCCTTCCAAAATTGCATTCCAGATACGAGCGGTGATAACTAAAACCAAATTATGGTCAAAACAAACATTGTAATTCCACTCACTGAGAAACAATTCCATTTATGCAATTAAGTTCATTCACCCGCTCATCCCTGCATCGCGTCCGACCGACCGCATTTACATCCAAACGCAATTAGGGGAGGGGGCAGCAGTTTTTGGATGCCCACATTCACATTACATCATCATCTGTCCCGGCCACTGTGTGCATGTCAATTCTCCTAATGGTATATAATAAATTGATAAAATAAATATTTATTTGCTGAGGGGCGGCTAGAGTGCACTGGGTACTCCCATCGGATTTAAAGCCCCCCCATCTACGATGCATGTCCTGCGTAATTTTAAGTTTAATTAAGTTATTCGGTTTGGTGTGTGCTATGTTATGTGTATCGCTGTTGTTATTTTTTTCTAGTCAATTTAATATGGGTGTGCTCCCCAATTTGGGGAATCAATTATTTTAACGGCGACACGGTCGGACTTGGTTTACTTGCACGATTTGGGTGGATTAGCATGCTAATGAGTCTTTTATGATAGTATTTTGTGTAAATATTTGCGATTTTTTTTTTAATTTAGGTACCAAAAAGTCCACCACCCGCGGTAGAGATCGCCTAGGAAGGAGACGAAGGAGGTTGCATTTACATTGTGTGTATATATAAAAAACAAAATTGAATTGTTATTATTATTTTTGTTGTTCGTTTGCGAACAAAGTTTTAGTAGTTAAGGATATAAGGTTAAGCCATTGACGATTAGTTTTAGAATTGTTGTTTCTAATTTAAATTAATGCTTACATTTTGTTTTTCATTAAATACGATTTTTAATGAAAGTGAAATAAATGGAAAGAATTACAAGAGGAGTTGGCGTTTTCTTTTTTCTAATGGTTGGAATCAATGATTACAAAAGATATTTAGGAAGTGCTTCGATTTTTGTGTGTCCTAGGTTCGCATTTGGACCTGTTACATTTGATAAGTCTATAGAAAGGGTCATCCATTAAGATTTTTGATTTTAAATTAGGCTGCCTTAATCACCTTTCGAATGCAGGGCTGTCCATTAGGTTGTTCCAAATGACAACACGAGTTTTCTGTAAATTTGAGGCGGGTTCGCTGGTCTTTGTAGAGTCGTTCTTGTCGTTCTTAATGGGATAAAAATTAATCGTTTCAGGGGGAACATCGTTTGTTCTGTTTAAAGCAATTTTACATAAACAATATATCTTGCTTAGTTGTCTTCATCGGTTTATATATCAAGGCACGACATTTATCAGTGGCTTGGTGTGATAATCTAGTTGAAGGGTGGGTCGACAGCGAACCATGTCACAATCGCAATCTCTGAAAAGCGAGAGAAATTTGAAAGAAGTTTGTCTTTCTATAAAAATCAAACCTTTCCAAAGGCTGTCCTCGCAACATTTGATTTAATTCAGCTTTAGCTATAATGCCTCACGAGCTGCTTTTAACGCGCTCCCATTTGGGCGTACGTCGTGGCCTTGGATAGCTTTGTCAGGTTATTTTAATCAAAATCGCCAATCTTAAATTAAAAATCGCCAAAACGCCAAATTAATAAAAATCCATCGTCATAAATCGCAAAATTATGTAAAATCAAATAAAACAAGTAACTTATTATTTAAAATAAAAAATTAATGCATTTATTATAAAAAAAAACAAAACAATTCGTTTGAATCAAACGAAATTGTTGATAATAAAATCTTAAAACAATTAGAGCTATTTTTCTTTCCCTTAAATATATTAAATTGTTCTCACCCTCGTTTGTATATCTAAGAATCCGCTGGTTTTTTTTTACTTTGCACTCATTTGATTTATTTTATTGCCTGATTTTTTATTTCCACTTACTTTCACAATCACGTGGCCAATTTTGGAAATTTATTGTGACCAGAATCTTTCAGTTTGAAGCATGTCATTTGTTTTAGGGATGTGCCGAGACCTTTTGTTTTTTTTATAATTATTGGGAAATAGAAATATAATTAAGTTTTTAATCAAAAATGAAAAATCGCCAAAAATCGCACGTTTTTGAGTATGTCGCCAAACTGATTTTCGTGTCGCCAAATGAGGTTTAAGATCGTCCGCTTGGCGATAAATCCCCACATTTGACAACCCCGGCCTTATGTTCACAGAAAACCAAGAGAACCAAAAACTATTCGTCCTGGTAGAGCGAATTATTTTTTTCAGTCTCCTTGCGTCTGCCATGAGCAATTTTAAGCGCATAACTGTATCGGCTTCAAAAATATGAAATAATTTGTTTAAGCAGTTAACTCCCAAATAAATAAGACATTTAAGACAGTTTTTATTTTTATTAGATGTAAGAAAAAAATTTAATTTGCTTTTAAAAATAGAAAATAAATAAATATTTTGGCGCGGCAGGTCTATGGGACCCAACCCCTAGCTTCTCACAACCATTCGTTTTGTATGGGTTTTCAATTTTTGGGACTAATGCAAGGGATCTACAATTTTACGCCGAGTCCAAACGGCTAATTGAGAAGCTCTTTCATGACAGTTTTACTCTCGGATGTTTGCCAGACGTTCGCGAGAGGTGGCGCAATGGAAAAAAACCTTAAAATGTAATTTGGTTCTTTCGGGATTCGAACCGGGGACCCCTCGCTGAGTAGTCCAACACACTAACCACTAAGCTACTGCCCCGAATCTATCTAGGGAAAGTCTTTGCAAAATTCATTTTTTGAACAGACATTGAAAGTGTGTGAAAAAATACAGATTTTCATAAACAATTGTTACTTTTGGGATATATTCCTTTAATTGAAGTAGGTACGCCCTTTCCTTTATATTGATATCACAAATATTTTGACAATTTCATAACCGCACTCAATCATCAGACCAAGTAAAATCGACAGTAGGGTATGTCTTCAGCCAATACGCCGTATCTATGACCTTAAAACCGCATCTTTCGAACATTTTTCGCGATGGAATGTTAGCCTCTCCAACGCACGCCGTCACATCGTGGCCCATTTCACCAAGTTTCTTACTTATCGCCCTCAGCACCACGCCACCGAGCCCCTTACGTTGATGGGTATCCTTCACCTGCAGCGCTCCCAGCAATCCTCCTTGAAGTCTATATTTTGAATAAGAAAATAAATAAAACTAAGCACAAAAGAATCAATAAAATGCCACCTAAAACACCACGCGACCAACTCATCATTGTCCTCCGTGAACACACCCACATTTGGATTCCATGCAATCAAACGTCTTAAAAGGAACAACGAACCTTCATGCTGGTTTGGCCAGACACTGTCTGCCACAGAAGCGTGCTCTTCATCCATCTCTCTAACAACCAAACCATCCGGGCAGCTGTCAATTGAAAGCCATTAGTGGAAAATCTGCCCGCAAGCTGCATCTCGAGGGTGTATAAAATACTTAATTTCCATTCGAGCCGCCTCGTCCCTTGGCATGTAATAGACCGATGTAAGACTATCGTATTCCTTCGGCAGTCCTCTGGACTCCACAATGGATAGCACAGCGGCACGATGTCGTTCCAGAAACGAACTGACTTTATAGCCTCGAGACCAGTCCAACAATGAAAGTGCAATTGTCAGCCGATCGTTGGATGAATTTAGTGTGCTCACAAATAACTGGTATCTGTCCTAAGGAAGTAAGGCAGTCTGAGATGAGAATTATTCTTTTATTCTGTGTCAATGAACTTGCGATGACCAAAAATGTTCCATCGCTGCAGTCGTCGTTTAGGGTGAGTATGGAGAGGTTTCTAATTGAAGCGTCTTTATCGAGCCATCTGATAAAATTGTCCAACGTGTAGTAGCCGACACAGTTGCGAGGCCAATCTTTGAGATATAGGTCACGCAGCTTAGTCACCTCGTCGTGTGGTATCGGAGTGAGTTTGTTTGTCACACCGCACATAATGGAAGAGTATCAATTTTAAGAGAAATCACAATCGCAGCACTGTCAGCACCAACCTCGCATAAGTAAATTAAAATAGAAACTAATCTTGGTGATTGTGTGACTCGAGAACAATGCGACAAATAGAAATAGAGGGGGCTTTTTTGAAAAGCTCTGAGACAATGCTTGTTTGAATTGGCATTGTTTCTACGGAGTAACTTTTTGGTTCTTTTGATGACGTAAACATATTCATATATGTCATTTGTGTTTTTCTATTATGATGGTAGGTGTAAACAAATAAACAATTTGATTTAAGCTTGCAGTTCAACTTTTTATAGGGTTGTGTGTGCTCATGTTCATATCGCAACTTTGTGGGATATATACATACACATCTCACATGCCATTCATGGTATAATCAGACTTAAAAGATCTTGTTTAAGACACGCATTTTTATTTCGCTTGTAAATTTTGTACAAAGTTTTTTACAGCACGTTTTAAAAATTAGGGAATAATAAACTAGTATCTCAAACAAGAGCTTGTATATTTGCCTCCAAATGTGCAATATTCCCTTTAGAGGAAAAGATGGATTGATTATTTTTTTAATTATTCAATAAACTTTACGTTTGATAAAAAGTCTTCAAATATAGTTATTGCTTTTTTAAAATAACTTTGAATGTTTAAGGGAAGACTATCAGATAACAAAAAATTCCATCGATTTATTTTTAGGATCGTTTAGTTTACATTCCCGTAACTGTAGATATAAAATAAAAATAAAATATTTTATTTAAGCCTGTCCAACAATATCAATTTAAGGCGGTAAAAAAACTTAGTAGAACTATATAAAAGCGAAAAAGTCTAATTTAAACAATACCTCTTGCTCTCATACACCTTTTCTTACATCATACCAAGTAAGAACGTCGAAACTGTAAATCCCTTAGAGTTTAATGAACAAAAATTTAATGAAAAATGTTAAAAACCAACGTACATCGGGTATCTCCCATCAAAATAGATTGTAAAACGCGAAAAAACGCTATTTTTAATAAATTTGTAATTTTACTTGCAATATTCCTGGGTAAGGCTTATAGCGAAAAATTTTCTTTTGCTTTTTTGGACCACTTAAAGTAAATGCTTGAACTCAATCTTGGTCTTAAAATGTTGCTTATGAATTATTATAAATTTATTCTATCAAAAAAAAGTCAAGTGAATTATGTTTAAATTTCTAGAAAAAGAGTTAACATATTTTTCCGGGCGAAAAAGTTTTTCTGATCCACTTCTCAGTTAATTCCATACAAAAAAACCAAACCATTCCACTGAAATGTGTTATTTCTTTACTGTTCCATATGTCAGTGGTGGTTCATTTGTTTGTACTGACAACACAGTTTTTCTGAAGGAAATTTTTCTTTTTGCTATGAATGCCTAAACTAAAAAAATCATTTTCATACTGTTAGCGGTACTGAAAAAACGCTTAAATTTCAGTATTAATTTTTTAAAATTAGACCCCTAAGAAGTTGAAAAACCACGATTGCCTACCGTTTATATTAAGAGTTAAGGTAAGGTATAAAAAATTTAAACCTCAACGTTTCTGGAAAAATAATAAAAACCCATCATGGGGAAATAACTTATCATTATTATATTAATACGAAAACATCAAAAGTTTCCGTACACTTTTTAAGTATTTATCATGAAATGAGGAGAATGAAACTTATATCATTCGAAAGGTACATTTTACATTTTTAATTCATTTTTATTTATTCCTTATTTAAACTTAATTCTAGACAAAAACGATTAAATCTAATTAAAAACTAACAATGGTCTTAATTCTAGCTTACTGGCTCCAAGCGAGCACTCTAAACTTAACATTATGCTTAAAACTATTGCCTTTTGGCCTTAAATCTATCGATATTTATTTTTGCTTGTTTTTTATTTTTCCAGAAACTGATAAAAACTGGAATTCTTTATTATTTGTTTTATTTAAACCTACTTAAAACTAGTTAAAACTACTTAAAACTACCTAATCTAATTAACCTACATTACCTATAATCAGAATGGTGAGCAATCTTAAGGATTGGTCACCATCCTGATCGCGTCCATGGGTGCCTGGCAGTCGCCAACTGGGTTCATCTGCGCCGCCGGGACTCGAGCGAGGCCATAAGCGTCGGTCAAATCCCGAAGGCACTCATCATATTGACGAGCCCGGCCCCTCCCACAGACCCCCTAATCTAACCTAGCTAACTTAATACTAGCTTAAAACTAGGAGGATGCTACATAAGTAGCGCACCAGCCCGGGAGAGCGTATCTACCCTCACCCCTTCCTCAAGCCACCAAAATTCGGTGAATTGCTTTTCCGTATCTACAGCATTCGAAAGGTACTGTGCCATAGATGTGCACAAACAAAAAATCGTAGGTATATGTCGCCAAATTGGTCAAATTTCGACCACGGGCGGTACTAGTACTCATTATTTTGGATTAAAATTTCGTTTATGTATGCACTCGGAATAGCGAACCTTAAGCGCCCCTCAGAGTTTCAAGTTGCTTACAGAAAGCTGTTATTGGATGTTTCTCTAGAGGCAACAAGTTCATATATAGGACCACCAGGCTTACCTTCTCAAAATCAATAATTTCATGAAACAGATAAAACAGAGGTATATTTGTTTATGCAATATCCGCAAGTCTACCCAAAGAAGCTGTCGGATATTTGTCAGAAGTTTGAAAGAGGTGGCGCAGTGGAAATACTTTTGCGGTGTAATTTGTGTTCTGACCACTCGCTCAGTAGGTATAGTCCAACACTTCGACCAACCGACAGCAACTTTAATAACCATGGTCTGTGGCGGGTCCGACTTTAAGCATAGAAGTGTGCCTCACTCTATTTCATTTAATTCACAACTGTTTTATTAACCATAACGCAACAGACTACCTACTTTGCTAGCCATTTAAAAAGTCACTTAGAAATCATATATTCGCAAATTTAATCAGCTACAAAAAGGAACACCATTTTCAAAGCTGCACTTTGCACGACCGACGTAGTCGCATAATTCCCCTGGATTGGATGTCCTTAGCCCTTACCCATTGCGGACGAATGGCATTCGTTTTGAATGGAACTGTGCATCTAGTTCAAAGAACTCATTGCGAGCCCACGTAGCTACTCGTATGCTTGAAATGGTGAAATGCGCGAACCTTATCATCAATGTACATGAGCACACGACCCAGGAATGCATTGACTAAAAGGGAAGAGGCTGCCGCTTCTGTAATTATAATTTAATTACACACGTATCCTTTGCTCGCCGTATTCACAGTGGAATACACAACCGAAATTAACATTCCCACTACAGTTCGTCAGGCCAGACAGCAGGAAAAGGACGACACGAAACGGCACGGTCGGGTCGAGGCCATTGAACCAACTTTATTCACGCAGCGACTGCACGAACACTACTTACGATAGTCAGTCGCAATCGCAATAATAATAACTGGCAATCATGAAATTAGATTCCTCTTCCATGCTCTCTCGCTTGTGTGCGAGTGCATCAAACATTATAGTCGAGTCTGAGCTCTGAGGTTTTGTGTCGAAAATCCCATCGGTTGGCTTATTCCGCCAGTGTAGGGCTGAAAACTAACACCCGACTGTGCAATTGACACCGCGATATCATTATTTCGTGTCAGTTACCTTGAATTGCGGAATGCCATTTCGAATTATTCCAATAATAATCAAAATATTTATGGGCTTTGAAAATCCATCACTGGGGCGACACGGCATAGGGCTTGCGGTTTTCTGTTCCCGAATCGAATGTGTGGTTAGGTGGTTTTAGATTTTAGTTTTTCTTTTTTCGCTCGTCCTTTTAAATTAATAAAATTATTAATACGATCGTGATGGGATATAGCATATCCCTACACATTGCGGTTGGTACAAAGCCGCATTTTTCAATTAAATTCGCCGAGATTGCCGGTCGAAATAATCTGCCCCAGAACTAGATCAAATATTTTTTCACCAGAACTTATGTTTGTATTGAACGATTTGCAGTGCTGCAGCATACACGGAACCGCTTCGCTTCCTTGAAAAGAACGAATGCCGATAGAGAAAAAAGTGGAATTGTAAACAGACATCGCCAGAGGAGAATACATACTCGTCTAACCGAGTAGTTGGTGGCTTTGTGTCGTTTGCTTACCCTCCAAAAGGCAGCTACAAGCTGTTATAATATTTATCCTGGCAAATGGAAAATACTGAGTGAAGGACTAGTAAATGAATTTGTGCGAATCGCGGAAGGGAAATGGGAATGAAAAAATACATTCGATGGAATTTGATTGAGTATTTGGAAAGTAAAACTAGCATATGCTCCGAAAATAGGTTGTTTTTAGGAAAAGTACGAGAACCTTTAACCAGAGAGTAATATGGTAAGGTAAATTTTAGGTAACGTGCTGCAGGCAATCTCGATTGAACCAATTTATCGTGTTTGGCGGGCCACTTTAAACTGAATATCTTCCTTAAAATTAGGAAAACGTATTTTTAATGTCTTGTGGGGCGCTTACACTTTATGGGATAGGACCATAGATATGTTTTCCAACATCGTCCGTTCCAAATGGGTCGATATATAGGCTCCTCAAGTTTGGGCTTAAATTTTAAGTATGATGTTTTTTTTGGAATTTAAAACTTTTAATCTGGGGTGATATATTTTTGACGAGTTCTGGTAACATTTTAAAAAGCAAAGGACCTACCTACCTATATTCATGGCAAAACAGGCCGGCCGGACCTGGTCCTCCACCGACTTACGCCTTCATCTGGCTGAATTGACATTACAAGTGGGAACCACTACTTGTTGTCCCTCTGGAGAAGCATGAAAAGGACACTTCCAAGCATACTAATTGCATATATCCACTAACCATATGGTCGTCATTTCTCATCATCATTTTCAAATGTCTCGTCTGTCCACTGTAAAGGTCTCAAGTTTAGGATGTTAAAAGCACGACAATTGCTTAAACAAACTATACACACGCAATGAATAAAAAACCTTTTCCAACATTCGTCATTTTAAGTCCACAACGATATATTTTGTGGCAAAACGAAATTCCTTGTAACCTCCCGTATAACAAGTCAATTACAGGGCAACACTCCACATACACACACATACATTTCGCATAGCATACCCAAAGGAAATTATTAATACGGAGATTATGCCCGCATTTGTCTGGTTATCCAGTCATGAATTGTATTTAATCGATCCCCCATGGCAATATTATACGTATCCTTCCGTCCAACTCGTTCTCCAATTCCAATACCTGTCGTGTTAACGTCATGAAAGAAATTGTAAAGAACAATTTCGAAGTTGTTGTCATCTCGGTGTGGTCCAAAACCGGTAAATGGAACTGAAAAGCTTTGAAGAATAATTTCCCACAGGATGTGAATGCTATTTTGTTGATCAATAAAATATACGCTCTGAACATTTGTACAGTCGTTTGTTGTTATACGACCTCAGGTGTTGTTGTGAAGGAATGAATTGAAATGTATGTTGGGCTGCTATGCTTGTAAGTTGCAAACAACAAGACAAATGGACGGCGAGTCACAAACTTTGCTTGTTTTAATTTCACATCATTGGACTTTATTATTCTTTTATTAGTTGTGTTCTTTTTAAATAATTTACTACAGGAAATTTAATTTCAATATAGCTTGTGAGAAGCTAGGCCTTGGGTCCCATAGATCTGTCGCCCCAAAATATTTATTTATGTATTTATTTATAGGTCATGGTGATTTTGACATCTGCATGATTTGACATTATTTTAAACGAAAACGCAGTCGTCCTTTGCTTCACTCGCGTAATTTTTTGTAACCCACGCGTGCCGCCATACATATTTATGGTTTTATTAATTACTAGTACCGCCCGTGGTCGAAATTCGACCAATTTTGTCTGTAGATAAAGTAACGAAAGCCAACTTGTTTTTTACATAATTTATTTATTATTTATTATAGGTAATTTATTTATATGCTAAATCTTAATTTACTTATTTATTTCATCTACATGAATGTTTCTTTCCATAGTAACACCTCGCAGATAGCTCTGCAATGCCCCTGAAATAAGATTTTACGATTGCTTACTTTTAGGGGTAATTAAATTGCATACCTTTATGGGTTAATGAGACTCTCCAACGGGTTTTAATCAAAGATAATTAAATTCGTTACTATGGAAACATGACGGCGACAAATTGAATGCCAACAAAATGCTTTCGATTAACTGGTAAGCATTTTGTATAATAAATTCTTAGCTTCATTTTACCAGTCTTAATGGCGATATATACCTACGATTTTTTGTTTGTGCACATCTATGGCACAGTACCTTTCGAATGATATAAGTTTCATTCTCCTCATTTCATGTTAAATACTTAAAAAGTGCACGGAAACTTCTGATGTTTACGTATTAATATAATGATATCTTATTCCCAACATGACCACGGGTCTTATTGATCGCGCTTGCGTAAGGAAATTTTTCAATGACTGCTTTACCCCAAACTGAAGTCACACTCTAAAGTGAGGCCTTTCAATACGCACCCTTCAAAAAGAAACAGTACTTACTCGGGTAATGATTTCAAACGGGGTTAAACATCCGTCGAAGCTGAAAATATATCAGTTTTAAACTAGGGAAGCCTATAATTAAATTTAAAGAACCACAAAACACGTCGTTCAAAAGAGCATCAAAAATACTTCCAAATATTCAAAAAATAATGTTTTTGAAGTATCAGAAATCATTTTAAAAACGAGTAAAACCTACTTATAAAAACTGGTGCAAAAGAGTCTAAAGATTCGCTCATAAATTCGTCAAAAGAGCACTACGAAGAAGCTCTCTAAAACAAATTCAGAAAAATCATAATAAAGCGATAAAAACTTTAGTATTTAAGTCCAAAAAATCGCTCTAAGAACCTGTGAAAAAATTATTTGAAAATGCTTTAAAAACGTGGTTTTCAAATATTGGTTTGCGAAAATAATGAAAAAAGGTATTTTACAAGATCTTAGAGAATCGAAACAAAAAAGAACTCCCATTGATGCCTCAGGTCCAAGTAGAGATGTAAAATACTTTACAATGTTCGCCATAAATTAGACTGCGAATTATTTTATAAAATGCGTCTTATAATGTCCCGATAAATGGCTTTTAGTCCGTTTAAAAATATGACGAAACGTTAACGAAAAAATGCACAGGAATCGATTTAAGAACGCGAAACAAAATACTTAAAAAACTAAAGATTTGAGATCAAAAAAGTTTAAAAACACGCCACCGTATGAATTTGAACAAATTTCACGTTTTTAAAAAAACTTCTTTGACAAAAAAGAAAAGAAGAAAAGAGGTGTGGTAAAAAGTCCTTATACGAATTAATTACTGCTCTTAAGGCCCCTAGGAAGCTTTACTTAAATTTTGACAAATCTGATAAACCTGCCCCTACAGCAGGACGCTTACAGTGTTAGGCTACCGAAATTCAGTGACTCTTTTGGCATAATTCTTTGAGTTTTCAAACGAGGTTCGATTTTTTTATAATGTAGGTACCTCACAAACGTTTAATCAATGAATTCCTCTCTTTTGGTCAGGAACGGCTAAAAGTCTGACACTTTTTAGACAGTCTGTGCTCGTTATAAGTACGGCCACTTTTGTTAAACACAAATTCACTGTAGGTAACAGAAAAGGCAAACAGATGCTCAAAAATAAACCGACTTTATTTACAAATTTGAAGGGGGAATCCTTTTTCGAAGCACCGAACTTGAATATCTAGATATCCCATTGCTAATCACGAGAAACGAGTAACAACCCCCTGCAAAGGACGCTGACTAATGATGGCGACAAATTCGAAAATTTCAATTGCATTCTTTTAATTGACATCCAATTGTTGTGCAGATTTACCGTCATTTGTTTTTTTTTTCTGTCTCCTTCATTCGATAGTACAAAGCAAATACAAAAGTACCTACACAAGTACACCCTCATATGGCACGTGGTTGTTTTTTTGTTCTTGTTTTGTGGCTGTCAAACGAGTCGTCTTTTTTTGTATCGTCCACCACCGTAATTACAGACAGCAACTGTTATGTGTCGTGGTAATTTTTTTCCCCAACCTACCCCCTGACCGAAATGTGCCCGTGCGCAAGCCATAACAGCAGCACCAGCAGCATGAGAGTAGGTCTAGAGGTAGGACCGTATCCTTGTGGGCCAAATGTTAAACGATGTCGGTTTATTTTCAGGGCATACAATATGCGACTGTAATTGACATAATGCTCTCCGTGCTATGTTATCCTTATACGAGCGGTTGATGCTGGTCGATTCTATACATTGGCCGCCATTTAATCTATGGATTTATTTTTTATGTGTTGCTTTCGGCTGCGGGGTAGTTGTAGTTGGGTTGGGTGGACCGGGTGGACTTGTCCTTTTTGTCTATTGTGCTTTAATGGCTGACAGAAGAATGCGAAAAATACAATGTGTATTTCCGCCGGGTGAAAAAGATTTACAATCCACGTTAGTTGCAGGACAATGAAAACACAGTTTTTTTTCGCTCCGCATAAATGTTAGTTGGTGATAGATTTTTATTGAATATTGAAATCGCCCAACAAAGGGATGCATTTTGAAATGATTTTTCCAGGCAAATGGATGCCGGCCAGGAAGTAATCATGAGTAGAGCCATTATAGATAAGTCAATGGGCGGCAAATTGTTCTGCATCAGTGTGTAAGGCATTTTGTTTTAATTGTTCGGATGGCGTTTCTATGGAAAGCTTTTAAAATATTATTGCAAAAGGATTCCATGGGTTGACATTCTCTGCAGCGAATAACATGGTGACATAGCAAATCGTAATCCTTTTAATCAGAAATTTCAAAAATCCATCAAAGGATGCTGAGGAGTGCGCAAACCACTGCGAAAATCCCACAAAAAGCTCTTAACAGACTTACGTTAATCACATCACACTGCGTTGTTGTAAAAGCGAGATAGCATCCTTTTAGCGAGTCCTCGTAGAGAATTCACTTCGATTATGGAACGGAGGAGCGCACCCAGCAACTGCATAAAAGCAGAACTCATCGTCAGCGCCCCATCTAAGGGGGATCAAAATGAATTTTCACTTTTCAATGCAACTGAGGTAAGTCTTTCGCTTTGGCTATATCCTTGGGACGGATTTCCCGCAGTCGGTGGGTTGTCAAAGAAAGTAGGTAGAGGTACATCCAGCCTGTAGGCGGACTGGGAAATCTTTAACTCGATATTATAAATTGAAGGGAATCTGTAGTTCTATTTTACTGCGAACCCTCCTTGATCCTGGTAAAGAACTTGCTCGCGGAGTAGGTCAGGCATGGGTGTCCTTTGACTGTACAGACACATCCACGCGATTTATTTAGAAAAGTGCATTATTCCAGTCGTACTCATCGTCATCGTCATCATCATAATCATTGCCATCGTCTTCGGTCGGAGTGGTGGGTGGGAGTGGTGGTTGGTGGTGGTGTAGCCCTCCTCGTCTCAAGTGTGCACAGGGAAAATTTGTTGCAGATTTAATTTTTTTCCTTCTTTTCGTCGATCTCGTTATTGCATTTGTGTCAGCGCTGTTGTGTGTGCCATTCAGTGGCAAATATTCATAACAGTAATCGTAGTATGAAAAAGAAAAATATACGTTGAAAAGGAAAATGCAATAATCCCCGAATGCATGCGGGGAATCAAATATTCTAAAGGAAGAAGGCGGAAGTTGGTAGCCAATTTTCCATGTAAGACAGATGTCGTCTTGCGCTTTACTATTTGAATAGAGTTTCCATTGAACTTACAAGTGTATGGAGTACGCCACAAAGGTTGTTAGTTTTGTTACTTGCTGCGAGTGAATGAGTTCTGCAAATTGCAAATGCACTTAGAAAATTGACTCGCATGTGTATGAGTATGGGTGGTTAAGATATAATGGAAACAAATGCAATTACTTTTATTATTTACGCGCAGAACATTAGCTGTATAAACTTTTAGGAAGGATACAGGGTGGTCTGCTTTTGAATTTTTGTTTTCGGAAATCTACAATTGTTTCTATATTTGGTAAAATGCTCTAATACTTCTAAAAATGGCCTGGTTGGGAGGGAGACTTATTTTTTTACGCGAAATGTATCTGCCTGTTGTTCGGTAGGTGCGATGAAATTCCAAGAAAAAAGTCATTTCTCAAAATTACGCTATCGCTGTCAATTACACTGAAATGCGTAGTTATAAAGGGTTTTCCAGTAAGAGGTGTTATTTTGAATAGCCCGCTATTTCGGTAGCTGTCACTTTTGAAGCTATTATTTTTTTACATTTGACAAGTAAAAACTACGCCATTACCTACTAAAAATGGAACGATACGCGCTTCAACAACGCATTGAAATTATAAAAATTCACTACAAAAATGGTGAAAATTTTGCAGTCGCATTTCGCAAAACTAAAGCATTTTTGGGTCGTCGTGAAGCACCTTGTCGGACCGCAATACAGAAATTGGTGGAAAAATTCGAGCTGTTGGCACAAGTTAGAGATGTGAAGAATAAAACCCGTGCACGTCGCTCAAGAACAACTGAGAATATTGCTGCTGTAGCTCAAAGTGTTGAAGAAAACCCAGGTTTGTCCATTCCTCGTCGTTCTTTGAAATTGGGCATTCCACAAACGTGATTAATGATTTTTTTAGTTGGATGGTATTGATCTAGACAACGTTTACTTTCAACAAGACGGCGCTACGTGCCACACAAGCAACGAAACCATTGATCTTTTACGGGAAAAGTTTCCGGACCGTGTTATCTCTCGAAGAGGTGATCACAATTGGCCACCGAGATCTTGTGATTTATAACCTTGCGACTTCTTCCTTTGGGGCCACGTGAAAGACAAGGTCTACGCCAACAGCCCAGCGTCGATTCAAGACCTCAAAGATGGAATTCGTAAGTCTATCGAGGACATAGGGCAGCCACTTTGCGATTTTGTTATGGAAAATTTCATGAAAAGGCTATGGTCCTGTAAGCGTGGTTATGGTGGCCATTGGCTGATGTTGTTTCTCATTATTAACGGCATACCTTCCTCTTTATTATGAAATAAATATCCGATCATTTATCTCAAAAAATGGCTTGTTTCTTTGAATATCAAAATAACACCTCTTATTATCGTTCCGCTCCAACAGGAAGAACTACGCTCAGTCCTTCCGATCCGAACAAAGATCAAGAACAATCGTTTCTAATATTTTTTCATATTTGTCCATGTGATCCTATATAGGTGTACCTTACTCGATCATGGTAGATTTTGGTCTGTAGATCAAACTCAAAATGTGTTGGGCTACTAAGCGAGGGGTTCCCGGTTTGAGTCCCGAAAGAACCAAATTACATCTTAAGGTTTTTTTCCCACTGCGCCACCTCTCGCGAACGTCTGACAAACATCCGAGAGTAACTGTCGTGAAAGACCTTCTCAATTAGCCGTTTGGACTCGGCGTAAAATTGTAGATCCCTTCCATTCGTCCCAAAAATTGAAAACCCACACAAAACGAAAGAGCTTCTCAATTTGGACTCGGCGTAAAATTGTAGGTCTCTTCCATTCGTCCCGAAAATTGAAAACCCACACAAAACAAATGTTTGTGAGATGCTGGGCCTTGGGTCTCACAGACCTGTCGCGCCAAAATATTTATATTATTTATTTATTTTAGATCAAACTCTAGTTAAAATACAAAACTGATTGAAGGCTTAAAATATTTGGAAATGGGTTGGCTGCTTTTAGAATTCTTGTCTTCTATTTTGTATAAGAATTATTTGAAAAATTGGAAGCTGCTAGAAAAGATTTATATTCGGCCCTAGCGAGGTATCCGTCTGAACGGAAAATTCTCCGCAACGCATACTCTGTCGGAGGCTCAAATCCAAATCGTTAACAAATTCCGCAACCAATTCCTGTCGGAGTTCATCGCACTTCAACGTAATTCGCCGATATGCGTTACAAAATGTAAAAAAACCTCCGAATCGTATAAAATCGGAGAATTTTCCGTTCCGACGGATACCTCGCTAGGGCCGATTACAAATAAAAATGTTTTCACAAAGTAGGCGTGGCAATGATCTACGAAGAGAGGTATTTGAAACTTTTTATTACTCCAAAAGGTTCGAGTGGTCTTTCTCTCTAGTCAAGCCATTTGATACTGTCAACAAACTCAAGTGGGGTTCCGTTTACGTCAATCGCAAGACAACCTGATCTTGGTGATGAATCAAACTTGCTCTCGTTGTGGAGAACTGATGCTAAGATTTCAGATGACTGTAAAAAATGTCAGAATATCACCATCCTCCTTGTAAATTCTTTTTTGTTTTCTTCTGCAGTACTGACCCACTTTAACAGGCCTTCACGAAGCTCAAAATAGATTCAACTTTCGATGAAATCTTGTGTTATGTGAATTCAAATGCAACTGATCTTGCTCGGCTTCCATTGCCATATCCGAAGGTCAATTTTTGCCAACCTCAATGCTTCAAGTGATAAACCAACAATTCAAAATAATAAACGTAAAGCCAACCCTAATGCACTTTGGCCGCACTGCCTCTCAACTAAAACTCAATGAGGAGGGAAAAATGCTGCTGTTGGCCCCAATTAAAAATCACTCAATAAAATTGCTTGCCTTCCTCGCACAGAGTCACATGTCATTAATCCGTGGCCCTCCACAAAGACCATATACATCCATGTCCCTATAAAAATAAATCAAAAACGATGATAACCCGCCTCGAGCTTTTAACTTCCCTCAAGTGATGGTCAGCACGTTCTGACTTTTATTGAAGCAGACGGACCACATGCATCCCGGTCACACAAAAAAAAAAACTCAAACGTTTTATGAAAGATTGGGAAAAGTTCAGTTCACTTAATATTTGCTCCATCACTCTATGTGAATGTGGACATTTTTATTTTAAATCCCCTGTTAGATGTTCCAGTTCCGTAGCACTTTGCCTCGAAACTCAATTAAAGCCCTTACAAAGCACTTTTATTAAGTTTTGATTCCCTGCTTAGATTCAATTTGCCTTGCAAATTGCCAGCATAAAGAAAGGAGTATGCAAAAAAAGAAGTAAACAGCAAAAAAGAAAGGGAAAATAAATCGCTCTCAGATATCCTCACAATATCCTGCTGCAATGTGATTTATCCTATCCACACAAAAATCCCTACTTTGAAATATTTCAATTGACATTGACCATGGTTACGATAACATGGTAGGGAATTTACGAGATCTCTGATATCCTTTCGCATTCCGCATTGTCAGATGGAACTGGAAGACGAAGAAGGAAATTCCTCAAATATTCTCGTCTCTGCATGCGATTGTGCGGTGGTATATTGTAATCCTGGACCAATCTAAGGGTATGTCAGAGAAACCGATGTGCATACACTACACACATGCATGGCTATAAGAAGTTTATTTTCATTATTTTTCTTTTTTGGGTGCAACCATCATATAACACCGAAGGACATTCATCTGGAATAAGGAGGACCATGCAAGACACAATTCCATGTGTGGTAATCCTTTTTTCGTACAAGTGGGGAAGACATTTTTTTTCCTCTTAGTAAGATGAGAAAGATAAGCAAACTCATTCGAAAAGTCTCCCCGAGTAAGGATTTCATGCAAGGTATGTTGTCTTTTTGAGCAAAAGGACATGCGAAGGATTTGCATATCTGCTGCTGAGAGCGAATTGTGTGGTAATATGTATGCTTTCCTTTTTGGCTCTGATTCTATCTTGCAGAGGAAAGTTTAAATTAAATTGGAATGGAGTTGGTTTGGTTCCTTTTTTTCTTGCATCACTTGAGTGAATGTCTTCATTTGCGGAAAGTGTGCAATTTGTGTGATTAGGATAGGAGGTTTCGGAGTTTACTCGAGCTAAGTAGATATCTGATGTCTGGTTATCCAAGAGGTTGGTTATGTCCTGGCCCAAGCATCACACTTGTCGAGGAAGACGACGTTATGGCACAGCTTTTGTAAGCCCCTTAGATGCTCTTCATTTATGTGACTGTCTTTGGGGTCCTCTGCGGCCTTAATTAGTGGTGGCTTTGAGGTGCCTCAAACCTTCAACTGAGGCGAGCATATACTACGCGACGAAGGCTATAAAATGTCTGTGCAGAGACGAAAAACGCACTAGCCTCTATTCCTAGCTTTTGTTGAAACTACAAAAAACGTATTCGTAGAGGTATATTTGAAGGATCTTGTTGAATTTCTGCAGATATCATGGTAAACCCTCGTTAAGGCAGGTCCATGGAAGCTCAGCTATTAATAATGTTTATTTATAACCAAAAATATTCTTCTTACGAAACTCAGGTAGGTTTAAACCAAACTTTGGCAACTGAAACTCATAGAGCTGAAAAAAGAGAGACAGCCAGGAAAAGCGCCAGTTATAATTGCTGGTCATGGAACAAATTTAAACAAATTCAAGACAAAAGTTCTCTGCCATGAAAACTAACGCTCTTTAAAATACTTCAACTACACAATACCCTATAACACTACTGCACAAAGTGACATTGAAAAATCCAATAAGTGTCAATTGGATTGCCTCCAAAGTCCTTCAGCAGGCGACCATGGCTCAGAGTTAATTGCAAGTACATACTGTTGAAGTAAAAAAAAAAAACACAACAAATAATCCCATCGCATTGACATAAAAACGTCAGACCCATCCACTTACCGGCGAGTGCAGCTTCGTCTGCCAAGATTTAACAGGATTGAAAACATCTGCGTTAAAGTATCCCCGCACGTAGATAAAACGAATTAATCTCCTGCATCTAAATAGCGCAAATTATGATCACAACTTAATCATTCACCCTACAGATGTAAGTGCCCACCTCATTTCGACAGTTATGGCCCTCAAAAAGTGTGTTTTGCATTTTAAATGCCATCGGAAATAAGCTCGCCGACAAGGACATTCCCTCCGACACAACCGACCCGCCCCCGCCTGCGCCTGGTCGCGTAAACAAATTACCCAAACATTAACGAACACAAACTGTTCGCTAAGTGCATAGTTTGTACATGAGTTGCGCTCCGGGCGACAACTTGCGAACGTAAATCCTTGCACAAAGTGACTATTTAAATTACCCTCACGTTACTCAGGCATTATGATTAAGTTCACGACGGGTGGGGGTTGGGCAAAGCGCCCTTGTTGTTGTTTTCATTTCCTTTTTTCTTATACACTCTTCGGCGAAAAGTTGTTGCAAGTCCACTTTGGAGGGAAAGAAAAATTCGCACCATAAGGCGTAGAGCGAATAATTTGTCTCCACGATGTGTTCTCGCAACGCGATGCAAGAGGCAAAAGGACCTTGCAACACTGGTTTCTATATATGCATACCTCAGTGTCAAGATGACTGACTTATGGACAAAGTAACGATATAATCCTTTTTCGCGAATCTTTCTCTCTACCACTCCAGGTGGTTGATTTGAAATTTGCAATTCAAAAGCAAACCATCATGAAAAAAAGCTGCACGCAATTTACATATATAGTCCTTGCGGACTGGGTGGGAGAGCCGTCCCACCCGACATTAGAAGCAGCTGGGTATACGGCAGAACGAGCTCAACTTTTTATTCCACCTGCGAGCTGAAAGGAGTGTGGCTTGAATTTATTTTACATTTCATTTAAAGGGTAAATGGTTGGCGCGCGCATGACGATCAAAAATAAGGACTAATCCGTGCGAAAATAAATCTTCGCAAGAAAGTTAACTGTTGCCGAGTGTATTTGGGTTAATCGTGCGACTCTTCATTTACAATTCCGCTTTCTTTCAATTAGGCACAGGTTTGAGTTGTAAATAGATTTCTGTTGAGTGATGACTGATGACGTCTTGGAGGGATTTGGGTTTATGGTGATGGCTGTTGTGTGGAATGTTAATGTTCTAAATAGCTACTGTAATTAATTATGTATGATGTTCGTTTCTGGAATTTTTTTGTTCGTAATTGGTGGTGGTTGGCATTCAGGGAGCAGATGTTGCACGTCTTCAATGGGGTATAGTGACTTTGAAGTCAATAGGCAATTTTAAGCAACTGTGTATACGGCTTTCAATAAAGTTGGGGAGGGGATGAGTCTTCGGATACCAATAATAAAATGAAGAAATTTAGATCTACGACCCTTTTTAATGGCTTTTGATACTCACGTTTTATCCGAAGATATTGAACATCACTTGCATAGAGGATTAAGTCAAGCTGCTTCGAAATTTTGAGCATATCCCGCTTGACAAAGACCTGCGTATGAACACAATAGGTCCTGGAAGATGTCTATACCCGGAGTGTTGATTAGTTTAAGGCCGCAGTAGTCAAATGCGGTGTTGAACGTTTTCAGACGCAGCGTCTTTGAAAACTGCTTGGCCTATCTACTCTTCCATATTATGCGAAGGAGTTCGTCATTGTAGGTAAACAACTTTATTATTTTAAACAATCACTTATAGCAATAGCTCCCAACGCACATGCTTTTAAGCTAGAGTAGGCACTGAAACCTCCGTCGATCAGTCAATTATAAACTTGCCATGTGCCCCTAAAAGACTAGCGTCCGACTCTGATGAAACTATCTTGAGTCATTGATTAAATTTAGAAATAGATAGCCCATTTTCTGATTCTGTTGACCTCAAAAGTCCAAAAGTAAATATAGTTTCTTTCTTTTGTGTAACAGAAGAGAAAACCTTCGCGAAAAATTGTCGAGATTTAGGTGTAAATTTTCGAGACAATGGTGGTTGAGTCCAGTCAACTATGGTCTTACTCTAACGCGTTGTTCCTTTGAATTAGAGTTGAAGGTTTCACAGGCCGAAGCATTGACTTCCAGAAGAGCATAATATTAACTTTAGTATTTTTGACTAGGTAGGTATATATTTATATCGCAAAAGGATTCAAACTCTTGCTGTACAAACTGGACAGAAGATCACATTTATACATCTTTCCGCTTAAAGCAGCTGGGGGCTTCCGCTTTTGACAGGGTCCATATGCCTCTTCGGAATAGAGCAAGACGGGGATGATCAGCAACCTCCCGTGTTTTCAGAAACATTTTCGCAATGCGGGCAATTTGGGCTGGTTTCATGTCCGCGTTTAAAAAGATATTCTCTGTAACAGCCGTGACCCGTCAAGAACTGAGTCAAATAGAAGTTTGTTTCTGTTTAATCCATACGTCGATCACTGGTATAAGCCTGTGTGTCCATCTTCCCTTTAGCGATTCATTCCATTGTTGTTGCCAGGTTGCTATACTCAGACTCCTTTCGTATTTTCTTTTGTCGTTATCTACTTGACCATTTCGGACTCGCTTGCTTTTCAATTTTACCATTTCTTCAGCAAGCATATCGATAGGTTACATTGAAGATACGACGAGTATGGCATCGTTCGAAACTGTTCGAAACGCACCGGCGACTCTTAATGCGGTGGACGGATTTGACTCCCCTTACGTAAGACTTAACTTTCGTTGCACTTGACTATATTTCTATCGCAAACATGAAAATTGAACTGGCAGTTCCTGCAAGAAGAATTCTATCTGTTTGTTTCGAGCCCCCGATGTTACTCATCAGTCTTAAAAGCGCGATAACAGTTTTTGATGACTTTTTACATATACATATTCAATATGGTGTCTAAAGCTCAGGCGAGCGTCTATAATTACTCCGAGGTACTTAGTAAACTTCTCGGTATTAGACTAATACAAAGAGTGCGGAACGAAGAAATAAGAAGGCAAACGGACATCATAGATGTAATAAAAAGGACGAAACAACTTAAATGGAACTGGGCAGGACACATATCAAGAATTACAGATAATAGATGGACAAAACTTTTGATCAAATGGACACCACCAGCGACAAGATCAACCGGACGACCACGAACAAGATGGGTTGACGATATTAACCAATTTAATAGGTATTGGTACCATGACGCAAAAAATAGAGGGCTATGGACAACTATGGGGGAGGCTTATACTATTTGCAACTAATTTTGAAAACAATGATTAGACTTTGTCAAATTATGATATATTTATTTTATTTTTGTATTTTAAATTAAAGTTAAATAACTACCTACATGATGTAAATACTCTAATAACAATGTTATAATAGTGATGGAAAATTTGTAAACCTTATAGTAAATAAAAGCTTATAATAATAATAATAATAATAACTTAGTAAACGGTTGGGAAACTACTTCATGCTCTCCTACCCTAAGCATTATCGTTTCCCGATCTTTCCTACTCGTAATAAGTACTGCTTCCGTTTTGTCTTCGACGAGTTTCAAACCTGCGCTATAAAGCCATCTATACGTACATTTACAACTGTCTCGTTACAGTGTAGTTCGACTTCTTCTTTTGCTTTTGCCACAACTAACACAGTTATGTCATCTGCAAAGCCGATAATTGACGGTTCTCTTGGAATCGGTAGCCGCAGAATTTCGTCATACATAACGTTCCACAGCAAGGTGCCTAAAACTGAACCTTGTGGTACACCGCCCGTTATTTTAAATGTAGTATTATTTTTTTTTAATGCATTCAAGAAATTTTTAGAATGAAAATTTGCAGACATTTGATGAACGAAAATTGCTCTTGTTCTCTCTTTGTGTGACTCTATCCTGATCAATTTTTGTGTCAAAAGGGAACGGTGTAAGTTGACTAAGGCCCCAGTTATAGCAGTACGTAAAATGCAACCGAAAAAGTTGGAACAGTATGAAAAGGAGTTTTTTTTCGTTTAGGCGATCAGCAACTAGAAAAGTCTCTCAGAAAAAAATTTCCTGACAGATGGAGCAGTAAAGAAATGACACATTTCAGTGGAATTATTTTTTTTTTTTTTGTGGAATTAACTAAGAAGTTGACCAAAAAAGTTTTTCTTATGGAAAAATTTGTTTTTTCTTTTTCTAGAAAATTTAACATTATTCGCCTAAACTGTAAAACGTATGAAAACAAACAAAATTGTGGCTTCATTCATGACAACTGAATACCAGGGCTGTCGTTGGAGGATAAAAAGCAGCAGTACTATCAGTCAACAGAAAGTAGTACAAAGCAGTACCTCACCCAATGTATGGTGCTTATAACACATAAATCGACTTTGAAATTAAAACACTCAACACACTTATGTAAAAACCTTTCAACTTGGAGTAAATATAAGCAATTTCTCATATTGAACTTTGAATGAATAAAACGGGCGTTTTTTCCGTCTTTCAGAGGGATTTTTTAATGATTGATAATTATGTCCTACAAAATGTATTGCTGTGAATATTTAAGGAATTATTTGGAAAATGTTTATCCAAGAAGCGCATCTTTTAAAAAAGCAGTATATTAAGAGGGAGTGCAGTACAGCAGTACAACCGTACAGAAAGCTATACAAATACTGCTTTTGCAGTACAACGACAGCTCTGCTGAATACCTACTCAAATGCCATTATCTACACAGTTTTCAAACAATACCTTACCTATAGGTACTCTAGTTGCTTTTTGTCAAGTATCGCACCAATTAAAAAATTCAATTAAGAAGCTCGGCCTACTGACAGCAGTTATACAAAAGTCCGCTCTTATAAAATCATTTGCATCGAGGTAGTAATAGTAGATACTCATCTAAAAAATTGCATTTAAAATTCTTTTATACAGTTGTTATCTCCCGCGCAATGTAATTTCGTGTGGGATATGTTTTAAACAACTTTATCCAATTTACTTTGGATTATTTTACCAGCAAAAATAGCCGTTAAATATTGTTCATGCACATAAATAATTTAACGATTCGCCTCAGTGAGTGGGAATATTTGTTTCTGTTTGTGGTTAACCACTTAATTAAAAGTTTCCATTGAAAAACAATTCCAATGAAAGTACACAAAACGCATTCTTTCACAGCCATGCACATGTACACGGTCTATAACTGGAAATCCCCACAAACGCACACACTCCTCTCATCAGGATCAAATTTATCCAACTTTATTACTGTGGCATTGTGTGTGCATGAATTCAAATTAAAACAATACGCTTGGTTCTGGTCAAGCACACTACCACCTACTGCGACGTTATTAAAAACATTGCTTTCGCAGCAACAAAAAAAGGTAGTACCTACAACAAACAAAAAACAAATTCTTCTGTTTCAGTTGAAGTTGGTGTAAAGTGAAAAGGATTGCACCTAGCTGCACTCCCGCAGGAAGAGTTTTCAGTGTAAACTTTAATAAAGGAGCAAAATATGTAAAAAAAAAATACAGAATTAAATAAAATCGATAAAAAATTTAAAATTGCATACAAGAGTATAATACATATATATATATAACGCATGCCGACGGTAAAATTAATTTACATTTAACAAAGTGCCGCGATGTGCCGAAAGCAATAAATTTAATTTAGGAGCCGTCGACTGGGAAAATAAAAAGCTAAAATGTCGATGAAGAGCTGAGCGAGGGTGGGGGGGCATTGGTGGCTAGTGGCACCTCAACAATGTGAGTCGTAAACGTATTTCAGTTTCGATGGAAAAGCCCGCAAAGATTAATGATCATTAAATTACTTGTACTATACTTTTTTGCGGCATCCGCATGTGAAATGAGGATATCAGAGGATAACGGCGAGGATCTGAGCGCCAATTTGATTTATTATCTGTGAATTTTAGCGCGAACTTTTGCACTTTATTATTATGTAAATGTGCATATGTGCAGTATGTAGGTAAATAAATAATGTAGATGCAATATCATGGCACTCAAGTCAAGAGAGTAGGTAAGCTTGGAAATGTTTTTGGATGGATTTGACTCGAAATAATTTTAAAGGCGATTTTTTTTTTAACCGGGATTGTTATTGGGAAATATAAAGGACAGTAATATTCCTGCAAAAATAATGGAAGTTTCCTAAAATTCTCAGTAATCTTACAGTTCTCAAAAAGGGACGGAGAGAGAGAGTGACCGCAAGGGTGTTCCAAAAAGTGCTCAGCTGTTTGAGCTCTTCATTATTCAACAATACGTTCGATTATTCAACAATTGCACGAAATGATCAATTATGGGCGGCCAAACTAACTCGCAACACGTTCAATACGGACTTGTTCGAAAGGAGTACTAAGTACAGGCTAACAGTTTGATAGCTCAGTCCTTTTGGATGTTACCTGACGTTCTATTCATATTCCATGGATCGGCCGCATGATGTTTTTCAATAAATTTCGTAGGAAAAACTTTACTCATATCTTGGAACCTCGAAAAATTTAGGACTTTCACTAGAAATATGTCAAAAGTACCTGAGCACCTGCCAACAATAACAACAACAACAACACATTTTGACAGGCTTAATCATATACAAGGTGGGCCAAAGGAGATCACCCTATTGGAAGATCCTCTTATTTTTGTAAATGGCCGCCTATGTCAAATCTGTTTTGACATTTGTGGACTAGACAGATGTAGAATACAAGTGAACAAGCCATGGAGCGATACACTCCCCAAGAACGCGGAATAATCGTGTCTATTTTTTGCGTACAAATTCGTCTGTAGTGTTGACGCAGCGCGAATTCCGTCACCGATTCCACGGCCGTCCGACACCGACTGCGCAAACACTGCGCCGTTTGGCCACCGACCTTGAAGAGTATGGGACCACACGAGACGTTGTCAAGAGTGGCCGGCACCGAAGCGCCCGTTGTGCCGAGAATATCGCCGCTGTTGAGGAGGATATCGAGCTGTCGCCGGAAAACATAGATCAGACGCCGTGCCTCGCAGTTAGCCATTAGCCGGTCTTCCCTAAGGTGCATCAGCTGCTGCCTGTCGACCACCAAACGCGTGTAACCTACGCCCAAGCCATCCTCAATCTCGAGGACGAAGTGAACGATTTTTTGACCAAAATCATAATGAGCGATGTGGCTCATTTCCACCTCAGCGGGTACGTGAACAAGCAAAACTATCGCTTCTGGGACACCGAAAATCCACAAGTAATACACGAGGAGCCATTACACCCGCTCAAAGTTACTGCATGGTGCGCTGTTCACGCTGGAGGAGTCATCGGGCCTTTTTTTCGAGAACGCCGCTGGTCAAACGATAACAGTGGACGGTGCGCGCTATAGGGCCATATTAACCGAGTTTTTTCTGCCACAATTGGACGAATTAGGCCTGGAGGACATGTGGTTCCAACAAAACGGAGCTAAGGCACACACTGGGCGAGCCACAACCGATATTCTGAAGGCGGCGTTCCCGGGTCGCCTCATCTCTCGTTTTGGCGATTTGCACTGGCCCGCAAGATCGCCCGATTTAACCGTTCCAGACATTTTTTGTGGGGTTTTTTGAAGTCCCGTGTTAACGTGAACAATCCCAAACCCTAGAAACCCTCAAGGACAACATTCGACACGAGTGCGAGAATCTGTCGCCCCCAAGTTCTCGCCGAAGTGATGAAAAATTCCATAAACCGAGCCCGTAGGGACATCAATTGTGACGGCGCCCATTTGGCCGATATCATCTTCTCGACTTGATCAATAAAATTCTAAAGGTTCAAATAAACATAATCAAAAACCAGAATCGAAGTTTTTCATTAAGAAAAAAAATGAAAGCCAAACAACATCGGATGACTTCTTTTGTATCTTGGAAGCTCAAAAATTACAAATTTAGGAATCTTTCACTAGCAATATGTCAAAAGTACCTGAGGAGCTCCCAACAACAACAACACATTTAGACAGGATTAATCATACTTTGTGACAAACTTCCCTTTCGTTTGACTGCATTTTTTTGCACAGGTTTGTAACTGAAGCTTTGAAAAAAAACCTTAAAGTCAAACGCAACAGCAAAGCAAGCATAAATCCACAGTAAAACAGTTGTGCATTTCCTTAGTAAAGTTGTCCTTGTTATACCCAACAACGCAGCTTGAGAAATTTTGTGGCTTTTGCTGAGAATATAAGAAAATGATTGTCAAAGGATTGCAAGCATAGAGCAAACATTCAAAACGTAATTATGGCGGGAAATTTCTTCGTCTTTAGCAGCCTTCTATACGGAGATCCGCATCATTGACACATCAGTGAGTATACCTATACATACCACTGGAATGCGTGCATAACTTCTTGAAACGAAATTTCGAGATATGCTCAAAACCCAGATGCATTATCCATCTATACATAGTGTTTTATAAAGGTGCCTTAGGTTTCTCTGAAAACTTTTGATTCATTGAAACTTTGGGGTGTATCAGCATTCTGTGTGAACATGGTATTCATCACCGCAATAACCTGTGCGCCCATCCCAAGTCCCACCTGCAGGAACAAGAGCATGTCGCAGCATCATCAGTTGTATAGATACGAGGCGCACAGCGCTCCCGCTTTTCCTTACGGATATTCAAGTTAATTAGTTTCACTTTGATTACAGTCTAACGGCAACTGTACCAGATGGTGAATGCATCACTCTGCAGCGACACATATATACAAAGTTCTGTGTCTGTGTGGAGAAAGTTTCTACGCTTTTGCTGAAAAGTATAGACTGGCGCGGCACGAATTAGAATTTGCCAGGGTAAAACTAATTACTTAAACGGGGAAGACTATTTCTGGCGCTGCAAAAGGATGTGTGTTTTGTCATACGAAGGATGCATGTTGTCACAATATTTCAGTCTTAAATGGGGTAAATGAAGAAGTTGTAACGTGGGTGGGTTTCAAAGCAATTTCTCCCTACAAATTGGCACTTGTTCTGTTCAATTTTCAATGACAACTGCTGCACGCTGAATGCTAATTAAGGTGTGAAAATTCAATTTTAATTGTATAATGAGCTAGCTGAAAGCAAGGATGTGTTAAAAGCGACTGTGCGGTGGGCTGTCAGGTGAATACGTTATTATTGGTGGAATCCTTTTTAACTGGTGCACTGTGAATGCAGTTTTAGGATGCGATTTATATCACATTATCCCATTGGATAACAGCGGGGCAAGGTTTTTTTTGAAACTTTCTTGGTAACGGCACGGGACAAGCAAATTTTTGAATTAGGACGACTTTTTCAAGAAGACTGAAGGCGTTAATTTATTTAAAGCGTTCCTAAGCGCCCTTACGCAGGCGATCGTAGTTCTAGTCACAGGTAAATTCACCGCAGTCCTCAGCGATCGGCCCAATTTTGCACTCCTATACTAGTCAATAACTGGGTCGAAGGACGTGGACTGGGGGTGAAATTATCAAAGACGGAAATTTTGCTGTTTACGAGGAGAAGGACGATCCCTGCCTTCAATCCCCCAAGGATGGGCGGGGTGGATCTAGAAGTATCAAAGACGGCGAGATATCTGCGCATCTGGGCGGTAAAAACCGTGATCAGGTTAAGAGAGTCTGGGTTATGGTCAGCCAAACCGTATGGGCACGCATCCATCGAAACCCAATGGAATGCGGCGAGGGAGAAGGCGACAACAGACTACCTGCCCGCCACTCTCGTTTTTGAAAGGAGATTCACTACTAGAATTCCCGAAAGAATCGAGTGGGAGAACAAAACGATTACGACGAAAGTGGAGATAGCCCTCTATACCGACGGTTCTAAGATGGATATCGGAACAGGTGCGGGGATCTTCAGCGAAACATTGAACCTGCGAGAATCATTCCGTATTAGTGTTGATTGCAGTGTCTTTCAAGCAGAGATTGCAGCTACAACCCAAGGGGCGAAAGACATCAATAGATGTAACATTGTCAACAAACAAATCACTATCTACACTGACAGCCAAGTGGCCATAAAAGCCATGGAGTCGGTCGTGGTGAAGTCAAGGACAGTAAGACAATGCAAGAAATATCTGGACGAAATATCACAAGTGAACATGGTGACCCTATGCTGGGTACCAGGACATATGGATATCACAGGTAACGAGCATGCGGATGAGCTTGCTAGAAGTGGGTCGAAACTACACGAGTCGTTGGCCTTAAAATCAGTAAAAACTCCGCTGAGTACGCTTGTAAGGAAGATTGACATTGAGTCTTGGAGCAAAACAAATCTTCGTTGGACCAATATCAATACCTGCAGGCATACAAAAGAACTATGGCCAGAGGTGAGCAAAAAGAGATCGAAATATTTGATCGGACTGAGTCGCAGAGACATTCGCATACTCACGGGGGTCATTACTGGACACTGTGTGATAGGCGTACATGCGGAACGACTGGGTATACTACATAATGAGTATGCTGCAGGAAGAAATAGAATCTGTACGTCACCTGTTGTGCGAATGCCCGGCCCTTAAAAATAATAGGAAAAGGTTTCTTAAAAGCTACTTCTTTGATGAGCTGGAAGATCTGAAGAATGTGCATCGTAAAGAACTACTGAGATTTATACTCAAATCTGGATGGTTCTTGTAGATAAGCAGACTCTATATCATCAGCTACTCTCATGACAAACTAAAGAACCTGCACTTAACAGAGCTTTAAGACCCCAAGTGGCTCTTACTAAACCTATGGGGCTCAATTTAATAAGCAGTGTAATTAATTTCAGGTTTTCAATGGATGGTACCCGTAATGGACCCAACTGATGGTCTATGTGAAGCCGTGGCAACCGCCATGAGGGCACCAACTTACCTACCTACCTACCTAAGCGCCCTTTAAGGCACGTTTAAAAAATTGATTAGGTAACCTTTCTAGAACAAACTTTGAGCATCCTTGGTAGTACAAATGGTTGCATCTAGGAACGTGTCATGTTGGTAGCCTTTCTACAGTATTTTCCTCACATTAACTTGCTTTTAACTCCTGTTGGACCTTCTGGTACTCTGTATATAAAGAAATTTTACGTCTCCTCGTTATTTCATTGACTTACAATAACACACACACATTTCGTCGAGCTAGCACACATGTTCAAAAACTTTATCGATGCATTTGTTATTGCTGTTGCCCCATGCTCTGTTGCTTTACCCAGCAGGAGCGCCACTGAACATAGGGACACGTAGTAATAAAATTTAAATTTTATTGCAAAAAAATCTTTACGCAAGGACATAGCTCTAAAATTTATATAAGTCAGCTAAAAAACTGGCAAAAACTCGAGCAACAAAATGTTAATAATATTCAAGATGATCTCCGGCAACTTTCCCCCACAAAAAGTGAAATCCTTTATTCTCAGTGTATCGCCATATGGCATTCTGCACAACATGAGCCGAGGCACACAAGGACATAACGAGAAAAAAAGCTTTATACACGAAATTTGATGACAAAATGTGTTAACCAAAACTTCGTCCCAGTGTGAAGGCCTCTGCTGGATAGCTACCCGTTCTTGCATCCTGAAAACAAAGTACAATGTACATTGCACATATCTGTGCCGCTATGTTTCTTATTGCCAGAGTTTTTTTTTTACGATCCCAATTTCAAAGAAGTGCCATCCTTAGTTAGTGGCATACTATACAACCACCCGTCGAGTGGCCCGATATGTGTGGTATTTGAATCCTTGCGTGATATGCAGATTTGTGTGCAAAAACAAAAAAACACACACAAAATGTCTTCAGCGCGGTGCAACGCAGAGCAGATAAATGCGACCCGGATGTGGCATCTGTTGCACAACATCTCGAATTCGCACCGCTTGGTTTTGCTTGGTAAATGGATTCAGCTTAGTGAGGAGTAAACATCTGATGAAGTCCTGTGTGGTAGGTTGACTTTTGGGCTGGAAGGTGTTTGTGGAATTTAAAGCAAAAACAAACCCGCGTAAATAGTATCCGTATGTATTTATGAAGAAATGTATGTCCTACCCTAACCTACTGGCTTCTTTAGCCAGTGCACAACATCGATTTCCTTGAATCCCAACTTGTGAAACAAATTCCTCGAAGCAACATTGGTCTCAACTACGGCTGCTGTGATTTCAACGCCCTTTGCGGCAAGTCTCTTGGACAATGCTCGCGTTACTAAGCTGCCATAGCCCTTTCGCTTGGAGCAGTCTTTTACATGAAGCACTCCTAGGGCTCCAATGGGAAGTACGAGGCACCAGGCGAGTAGAAGTCCATCTTCATCAAAAGCCCCAATGTTTGGGTTAAACGAGATTAGGCGACTAATGTACTTGTCGGATCCCAAATGACGGTGCGGCCATATGCTGTTGATAGTCTCGACGTCTTCCTGGGAAAGTTCCGATAGAGTAATTCCTTCCGGAGGACTGAAAAATTAACTTTTCCAATCGAATTTCAGGAATTCGAAGAACATTGCTTACTCAGTATTGAACTTCAGTGTTTCCGCTGGTGAAGTGTTATACCAAATAGAAGTTTGAAGGTTGCTCGAATCTACCTTAATGCCAAACTGTGCTAAATAGCTTTTTAAAGTCGGCAGCAATCGGTCCGGAAACCCAAAAAAGAAGTAAGTTGAGCTCGGATCGAGACAGTTGAAGGCATCGCGCAGACGGTCTTGACAGTCGTTTCTCGTATTGAACATGATGTAGTAGTTGCATTCCTGAAACGGAAAAAAAAATCGAATAATGGTGTTGCAAAGCACTAAAGTTATAGGTGGACCACGTCCTCAACCCAGGCCTGATAGATCCGTAGCTAGCTGTACCCAGTTACACAATTTTTAAAGTGACCCCTCTGCAATATTTCTGAGGGGTAAACCTTCCATTCGTCCCAAAAATTAAAAACCCACACAAAACGAATGGTTGTGAGAAGCTAGGCCTTGGGTCCCACAGTCTACAGACCTGTCGCGCCAAAATATTTATTTTATTTTTTAAAACCTTAAAAGTATATTTGCTTTTTTTTTTAAAAAGCTGTAACTTTTTAATTTCTAACTATTGCGATGTGTTGTTCTAAGCTTTGGGAGGCTTTCTTTAAGTGCAATAGCCCGTTTTAGGTGACAATACCTCAAGGGTTTAATATTGCTTTTATCAGGATCACTTTTGATGTTTTTAGGTGACCTTTTTCATATTTAAAAAAAATTAAGGCATTTATTTTAAAATTCTACGGACCTTTATTTTTGAAATATTTATTTCTATAGCAGACGCTTTAGGAGAAGAAGCTTACAACTATCCCATGAGATATGATGGTTAACAACGGACTTTTAGAAAAACAAAAATAAATAAATACTAGGGAAGCAACGGGTGACTGCTTGTTTCTTATATTAATATTTTTTCGATAATGCTGACGATTGTTTCATTTATGAATATTTTTGTGACAATGTTGATTTAGCTTTATTAATTCGGTGATACTTTTCTTTATATATAAAGGTAGCCCTACTGAATGGTTGACCTTCCAAGTGGTTAACGTTGTATCAATAGACCTTTTTCCTATGATCCGCAGTGAATATTGGATTTTCGGAAAATAAATTCAGCGAAATTAGGAAATACATGATTTATGGGTTTTTTTACGCTTTTTGTCGAAACATTATATATACCCATGTGTGTTAATTTCCACAGCATTAGCAGTTACAGCAAAATCACAGAATGGACACAGCTTACTGCCAAGCAAAAATTAATTAAATAAAACATCCTTCAACAATGAAGGCCTCTGCTGGATACCAATACCAAACCCCTCCTATTCCACCCAAATAATCCAAACACCTACGGTTTCTTATTGTCAGAGTTTTTTACGACCCCAGTTTCAAAGAAGTGCCATCCTTAGTGGCATACTACCATCACCCGTGGCGTCGACCGGTAGGTGTATTTTTTTTTTTGATTCCCTGTGTGATATGCAAATTTGCGAAGTTTGTGTTCGTTCGGAGGGACACATTTCGATGCCACACATCTAGAAAAGGATAGATGTCCAGTAGGGAATATGTGGCATCTGTTGCACTACGGACTCACATTTACACCATCTTTTCACACTGTTTCGTTTGATTAAACGTGGCTAACTGATGGATTGGTATTTGCTCTTCAGTCCAGATGCGGGCGCATATACTTACTTGCAGTCCCCAGAATGTTTTAGTTAAAAAAAAAAAACAAGTTTAATAAATTATTTGAATTATTAGTTAGTTTTGTACATATCGTTTGTGAATAACTTATAGTGCCGATCACAGACTTCGTAGAGCCTTGTAGAAAACGAATAAGAAAATAAACAGTTACTTTATTTAACATGCTTTCCCACTTTTTCCTTTAATAAATCTTTTATACAACGCCTGTCTTAAGCAAAAGTCATAATAAAGCACATACATATATTGAAAACGAAAGTAATGATAATGAAAGACAAAATAACTGACAAGGACAAATGTCCGCACTTCCTTTTTTTTGCCTTGTGGTTGAGTGAAACAAAAGAAAAGAATATAAAACCTAGGTACAAGGCAAATTGCCACGAATTCAAACAATTCCCACAAAACCACACGTTTTTCCCTTTTTCCCTTTTAAGGTCGAAATTCCCACAAAAAGGGATTTTTCCCATTATCCCCTAGCACTGCTCCATAGTCCATAGTCCTTTACACTGACTACGTGTTTATGCTAAGAAAAATCGATAACAACATTTTTAAACACGCACGGTACGGAAAGTACGTTTGGTTTAATTTAAGTTAAGAGAACCCAGAAAAGAATTTTGTTGCGATTCCATAATCCGTTCAACAAAATCTTTCGACTGTGTGAAACCAAGCAACAAAAAAAGGAAATTTCGCGTACGTTTGGCTAGTTCCTTGAAGGCATCCAAGATCCAAATGCTACTATTAGTAAACTAGCCTTTAAGCTTAAAATTATGTGTAAGGCAATAGGCTCTATTATAACAACTGATGTCGTTTTTGTTAAAGACAATGACGCTGAAGTGGTAGCTCTTGCAAATTGCAGTCCTATTCATGGCGCACGATGATGATGCGTTCACATTTATCAATGCAAGGTCTCTGAAGCTTGTTGCGAGGTTATCAACGCTTACTGAACTTATTGCGCAATCTTGCCGCGTATGCAGTTGATTAACTAGGGCAACAGCTTTTTTGATACAACGTTTAAAGTGTGGGAATCGAAACAACTAACATTCAAAGTACTTTCCGCTTCTCAAATAATGTTTTCATTTGGCCTATTCCTATTGCATATTCATTTGCTAACTTGTTTCAAGCTACTTTAATGATATTCAGTTGCAGAAATTTCTATTCAGCGACCGCTTAGATATTTTAAAAACAACCATCGCTACTGAGACATTTCTTACATGTAAGGACATTTAGAATTTTTGTGTTGAGGTATAAATATGAAACATACCAGTGCAGCAATTTATTCAGCTCTTGTCCATTAAATTATTTGACGCAATACTCAGCTAATGTGATCAGTTATGAAATACTTAGTCCTGAATAGCGCAAAAACTTCCAATCAAACATTTATTAATTTTATTTAAGTAGATCAGTTATTTACATTTTCTTTAAGAAACTCTAAAGCCAGAAATTCCTTCTTTATAATACGTATTACTTCAGTTCAGGTTTTATTGCCCAGTGCACTTTATCGACCTCTTTGAAGCCCAGCTTCTTAAACATATTCCGCGATGCAACATTCGCCTCTACAACTGGCGCTGTAACCTCAACGCCAATTTTAGCAAGTTTTCTCGACAACACTCGGGTAACTAAGTTGCCATAGCCCTTGCGCTTGTAACCATCTTTTACGTGCAACACTCCCAAAGCACCAATTGGCAGCGTCAAACACCAGGCTATTAGATTTCCATCTTTTTCGAAAGCCCCAACATTCTGATTGTTCGCAATCAAGCGACCGATAAACTTCTCAGATCCCGGATGACGATGTGGCCATATGCTGTTGATAGTTTCAACGTCTCCCTGGGACAGTTCTGACAAAGTTATTCCCTCTGGGGCACTGCGAAAGGAATTATATAAATTTAAACTTTATAAAATTCTATGCTTACTCAGTGTCGAATTTCAATGCATCCGCTTGTGAAATATGATGCCAAATTGTTGTGTCAATCCTGCCCTCTAGCGTGAGATCAAATTGGGCAAAATATTTCTCCAGAGTCGGTCTCAGTCGAACGGGAAAGCCAGAAAAGGAATACATTTTATGCTTGTCAAGGCAGTTGAAGGCATCAAGAAGACGATCTTGACTGTCATTTCGAGTATTGAACATGAGATAGTAGTCGTTTTCCTTAAAAATAAAAACAAGAAAATTAGTCTCACAACAGACGAAATTGACTTATAGCCAATTTCTCCCACGTTCCAACAACATGAAGCGCTACTGTTTTACTGCGCATAAGTCAAGAAACACATGACTGGTAACATTCTTCAAGCCATGTCGTAACAAAGTACTAGAAAGGTAGCAATTGCAAGCAGAATTTAGTGCTAAAAAGCAAATTGTGACCTTAAAAAGAATTGAACGGAAGGTTAGAAATGATTACTAATTAGTAGGCCCAATATGTCAACCCGCGCGATACGAATAATCATTTTTAATGTTTCGAACTCACAATAGGGGAATGTTCCATACAAAATTGCATATTGTGACCTACAAAATATGTAAGGTTAACTTAGTACGCTGCTCGAGCTTAAAATTAGACAGTTCGAGTTAAATCAAACTTTTGTTTCCAAATGTCCTTCATGTATCTGTCAAAATTTAGCGCAGCCTTTTAATAGGTCGGGACATTTTTTCCAGCTAAATTTTGACAGATCTCTGCTCTGTTGTTCTGTTGTGTAAAGATGCGTGATTTTAATGAATACCTGGCCGAGGTGTACTTGTAGCTAGAGTCTTACATTTAAAATGAGAGGCCCTCAGAAAAAGTAACCGATATGGAGCCTTGTAGATTTTGAATCAAGGAAGTCATTTTCAAAGAACAGCTGTTTTTTTGTGACACTTATCCATAGCGCTCTCTATGTCAAAATTTAGCTAGGATTTTAGCTGATGTTTGGAGAGAAAAGTCGGAGAGCAGCTTAAATTTAGTTTAGCTCGAGCAGCGTACTAAGCTTAGGTTTAAAAGTTATTATTAGTATCTAAGGTCCAACATCTTTCAGCTACTGTGAATAAAACTTAAGATAAGGACTAAAAGAGATATCTAACTCCATCGACTTATTATTGAAATAAACTAGGTAGGTA
This sequence comes from Cheilosia pagana, assembly GCA_936431705.1. Classification (NCBI taxonomy): domain Eukaryota; kingdom Metazoa; phylum Arthropoda; class Insecta; order Diptera; family Syrphidae; genus Cheilosia; species Cheilosia pagana. The sequence continues at coordinate 47,875,981 of OW386170.1, read as the reverse complement.
TATTAAAATGTAAAATATTAAAATTACTTTTTAACACTAACCTGCCTGCCTACTCTATGTGCATTCCAGTTATACAAAAAAACGAAAGATCACAATAAGCAATTCGCAAAATTAGGCAGATAAAATCTACTCTTTTCTAAACGAGTCTAACAAGCTATACGAATTATTGCTTAAATACAAAGCTTTTTAAGCACAATCTGCAAGCGCTACAACTATAACTGTTATGCATGTACAATTGCACATACAAAGTTCCATTCGTTATAAAAGCTTTAATTGTGTCGAGGCAATAAAATAACTCACGATAAGCAGAAACGTTCCATCGCTCCAATCTCCGTTGAGTGAATAAATTTTTGCAAAGTCGATTGACGGATCTTTGTCCAGCCAATTGATGTAGTTTTGAATTAAATTGTAGGAGTCACTTTCATATTTTCGAGTTTCATATAGATCGCGAAGTTCTGGCCACTCAGCAACAGGAATTTCTACAAGGCGATTTGATTCCATTTCGCGTCGATGGTAATACTGGGGAATCTCTTGCGGGCACACACGAAATAAATAAATAGTGCTGCGCACGGTCGTCGATTAGACAGGCGTTCGAAATACTGAGTGAGAAGAAATAAAACTACCCAGACCCACTGCTTTTATAGTTGTTAGATGTAGTCTAGTGTAGATTAAGCTTCTATGCTAAGACTAGGGGGAAACGAACAAGCACATTTGCAGTAAGAAACGTTTGAATGGATTTATTGCGTTTGCTTAGCGATAAGTTGTTATAAGGCCTGTTTTTTGAACACCAATCTAGTAAGTAAAGACAAGTGCTCAAAAAAAAAAAAAAACAGTTCTAGTTACATTTGTGCTGGAATAAAAAAATATATTTCAGAAAACTTACAGCTGTCCTGGACCGACAGGTATGTCAGAATTGAGTAACAATTTATCAACGTTTAAAAGTTGATAAGATTTGTTAAATTTTTGTCCGGCGATAAGAAACAAACCCTGCACCTCTTTCAATTGTTCTCATTGTTAAATAAAATAGTTTTATCAGCTATTTTTATAGATAAGCATAACTGCAGCGACTAACCTTATTTACATGATTGTTCAACTCGAAAAAGCTTTGTTTTTGTTTTATGAATATACAAACATCCAAGCTATTGAGATTCATAAATTTTATCACACCAATAAACATTTTTTGTATTGTTAGGTATGTTGAAACAAAAATATTGAAGGTTTTTTGACATAAATCATTGTTTTGTCTTTTGTGATGCCTACAAAATTTTAAGAAAGACGCTTCCGTTGGCTAAAAAATTAGATAGTAATAATTACGTTTAACCGCTACTTTAAACTGTACCTAGGTATCTAATAATCAAAGACTGACTATTTTGTAATAACTCTCGGTTATTTTTTGTTATAGAGTTAGGTACCTTCGGAGAGGTTGCCTAATCAAAAACAGACTTAGCATGTAACATCTCGGTCAGAGTTGGTTTTCGTAGGTATTCATTGATATGTAGTCATGAAAGAATATTCGGGATTGATCATAATAAAATTGTAGATGCCTACCTACCTATCTATTTTCTATTCGACCCGAAATTCAATTAAAAATTAACCACTTTTCAATACTAGAAAAGGGTAGACACCCTGTACCTAATTTGCATTTCTGCATGTAGACAAATTTGTAGTCTATGAATGTGTATTGTATGGGTATACCTACCTACACATTCAAGGTTCCCACTTCACAAAAATGTTTTTCCAGGAAAGGTAGGCATGCAAAATTGGTACAAAAGCAATAATTATTATTTCCATGGAAAAAATCGAAAATCCACAGGTACCTAACCAATACATATAGATTCTTGTTCTACATCGGCGTGAATGAACTCTACATAGGTACCTACCTAGCTACAGTGTTCGAATAAATACCTAGTAACTACCTACATCTTCATAGTTTACAATACTCGAAGCGATAAGGGGCTTAGGTATAGCCTATTCTATCGCAGATAATAGGTATAGGAACTATAGGTTTGATGTACCTAGGTATCTTCCTTAACCTAGTCCTACATACCTATAGATCCAAAAATTCACTTGACGCCGGACTCTAGAAAACCAATTTTTTGGTTGGTACCTATTATAGGTATAGCAGGTAGTCTACGCAAGTCTATACCTATTCGAGTTGGTAGATTAAAAAATCAATTAACAAACAACCCCTCAAAGTTACATCTTTAACTTCCTTGGAAATAATGTAGTAGATATTTATAAACAAGGTAAACTTATCATAACCGTATACCTACCTAATTGCAATAATACGATATGGGATCAGCGTTACCTTCGGGACGCTTTAGAGTCATTTCGACTCCTTTTTACCAGCCCGGACTCCGGACTCATCTTTTTGAAAATGAGCGAAATCGGACTCTTTTTTTCAAATGTGGGACGCTTTTTCTGTAGTTTAACCATAAACTCCTGAAACCCCTTAAATTGACATAATTTATGCGCTTTGTCAATCAATTTGTGAAAAAACCTATACCTATTCTGCGACTATGTGAAGTTGCAATAGCAAATTGGAAATGAAAAGGAAAAATTAACTGGAAACTACTAGGTACATTAAATGGATTTTTTCTGTGTTTTGTTGGTGCCCGGCTGGATTTTTGTCGGTTTTGGGTTCGGTGATAGGTAGTGAAGTAAAAAAAAAACTAGGTATGACAGGGTGGGACTCATTTTTTTCAGCTGCGACACTTCTTTTGGACTCCTTCTGAAAATTTTCAGAGGTAACACTGTATGGGATATGATATGTATTTGTATTATTTTGTTATGTCTCACACGTCAGGGCACGGGGCTCCGGCTCATATGTTAATTATCCCCTGCCTCAACAATTCAACATCAGTCTGACACGAACCCGATCGCCACTTCACTATCTCAAGCACAAACACAAACATCTAAAAAGCGACCACAATCGGCATTATTTTGGCAAACGCACAAGCACATGGCGTAAACAAATTTGTTTTATTTACCTACCACAGAAAGTATATATGCACATAGATCCATCATCCATGCACACATTCACTTCACTGGGATCGGGCGGGAATTCGATCGTATAATGTTGAGTGAGTGAGTTTTTTTTTGTTTTTTCCTCTTCTTCTTTTCGTCTCCCTCATTTTTATTGTGGTGTTTTGGCTGTTTTTTCATTGTGTCGCCGACCGGCCGGTGTCATTTAACTCAATAGGATGTAGATGTAGATATATTTACTTTGTCCATGGTTACCATATTCCTTTGATACCTATATTTTGCAGCAATGTCAATAACCACAATTAATTTCTAAATCCGATTTTATAATGGATTGCGAGGTCCATTAGTTCTTGATGGTACAAATATATCTAGTAAACATTGGGGGAAACGCATTTTCAGAGTTAGTAAGGGTCATTTAAATTTTCAAAAATATTTCGTATTAAGTAATTATATCTATCGTAAGGAATCAAATTGCAAACATCTTCTGCCACTAAAATATACACAGATTGACAAAATTTTATAACATAAAGGACGCCACTTTAGTCCCATTGCATCATTACTCAACTTTCGAAACAGGTAAAGGTTCCTAAGACAATTACCGAACACTATTCGAAAAAAAAAATACTAAAGGACCAAATTTATGTAAGCTGGCTTAAAACTAGAAAAAAATTTCACGATTAATACACTTTTTGAAATTTAGTGTGTTTTTGAATCTGAAAAGAACATTATCTTGCCGAAAAAAAATAATACAAAATGTGATCATTGCCGGCGCACGGTAACCCTGCTTATCTCGTTATTGTCTTGTTACATCTTACATACCTAGCAAAAAGAATCCCTTTTCTTGTGTTGGTTCGCTTGGATATTGGATTGGATTGGATTGAGAATATATTTTGTCTTCTATATACCCATGTGTGTGGTAGGTAGCCCCAGTGTTGCCAGCCGCTTTAAGTGAAATTCCCCATCACAGACCATAGAATTCCCCTTTCTCCCCATTTTTTTAGTAACATTCCCCAGAAATTCCCCACTACTTAGTATAAGTATAAAAAATTAAAAACGAAAGAAAAAAGTTATTTTGTAGTTTTTATTGAAAAAAAAAAATTAATTAAATCCGACTTCATTTCAAAAAAAAGATTAAACGCAATAAATAAACAGACTAGTAATAATTAAAATAAACAAAAATGAAGTTGCAAAAATTCACGATTAAAAAACCAATAAAAAATTATGGAACATTATTGAACATTCAAAGGATATTAATTAGAATTATTAAAAAAAAAGAGAAATGTTCGGCAGTGGGTTTGAAATTGAAGCTCTCCACATTTCCACATTTCTGATCTTATAAAACATAAAGCGTTTAAAGAGGTTTCACCCAACCGATTTCTTTTTTTTACTTTTACGTTGGTCCCCACAGAAAACAAGCTCTCAGCGTCTCAATCCCAATCAAGAATCAGGACCTAGAACAAGATACTTAACGAGTTTTTGACAAATTGAGATTAATTTTTTGATTTCCCCACATTTCGTGCTAGGAGAGAGAAGATTCCCCTTTTCCCCTTTCATCAAATTTTGGACCGAAATTCCCCACGAAAAGGGGAATTCCCCACGAACTGGCAACACTGGGTAGCCCTTGTGCGTTGTGCCGCTGCCGGTATAGTTTGCAATTGTAGTGGCGCAGTGGCACTGTGGCAGTCAGTTCAGTGTTCAGTTTCAGTCGACTTGGTTTTGTGCGTGCGTTGTGCCTGTTGAATTTAGTAGCGTACGCAGTTACCTGCTCAGGAAGATTTTGATTTGTTTTTAATACAGTGTAATAATGAACAGCTCTGTGGTGCGTCAGAATTTCATCAAACAACTGATTGTTAACGAAGTGAAAAAAAAGATGGAGAACACTCCTCGTGCGGCGGTGGTCAGGCTTAGCCTGGAAGAGATCAAAGATCTTATTCCGCCGTTTAACCCGTCATCGTCGCTGCCAGGTTTAAGTGCTGAACAGTGGATCGAAACGATTGAGAACTTGCGATCGATATACAAGTGGGACGATCGTGTTACCCTTTTGTACGCGACATTTCGCCTCGAGGACGGAGCCAAAAAGTGGTTTAATGAAAACATGTGCGGGTGGCAGCAGTTCAAAGTGAAATTAATTGATCAGTTCTCGCCGCCGGTGCAGCGAACATCAGTTTTCGAGCAGTTGTTGTCCCGTCGTAAGGAGGAAGACGAGAGTTTTGAGAACTACGCCTACGACGTGGAACGCATTGCCAAGTGCTGTAATTTCAATTTGGGAACCACAATAAGCTATGTGATTTCGGGCTTACGGGATGATGGCTTGAGAAATCATTTATTTTCATGTACTATCAATAGTATTCCTTTTCTGCTCGCGCGAATCAAAGCGTATATGGTTGTGCAGAAAAGTCTCGAACATGCAAAGAAGGAAAAAAATCGATCCACCCGGGAGCAGCCACAGCTCCCTACGCCAGAACCAACCAAAGTGGCAGGTAAACGTGTTTGCTACAGGTGTAATCAACCTGGGCACTTTGCACGAAACTGCAAGCAGATTGATGTCGAGAACCAGAAGAGACCCGCTACAGACAGCAGCAACGAAGGGCCGGCCGGGAAGATGATTAAGTGCGAGGTGCAAGATCCCATCGATGACTGCAGTGATTTGATAAAAACGGTTCTAGTGGAAGGTGTTTCTGTGACGGCATTTGTGAACTTGGGAAGTGATTGTACCACAATGCAATTGAGTGAAGCCAAAAAACACAACTGGGAGATGAAAAAGTGTCATACGGAGATTAAAGGATTTGGTAGTGTAAGAACCAAGTCGCTGACAAAGGTCGTCCAGAATATAACTGTGGGTGACGTTGAGATGTTGACCAACATAACGATTGTCGAGGACAGTGCGCAGCCGTATCCAATGATTTTGGGTCGCAACTTTCTAGATAATCGTAACGTGTGCGTGGTTAAGACGTATGGTGGCTTAGAGATAAGTTACGTCGATCCTACCGAGGAGAACGTGCAGAACGTAGATACCGAGGATATGGATGAAGATAAATTGCTAGAGTTATTGGATCTTATTGAACGTGATTGCCTGTAGAAATGCTGTGTAGTTCTATGAGACTTTAGTATACCAAGCGATTTGTACCGTATCGGTAGTGCATTGAAATATGGAGCTCAAATATATATATATTTGATAAGGATTTTAATTTTTCAAAACCACCTATTATCTGTGTGATTTAAGTATGAGAGGGGTGTTGTGTTTTACTGTGCTTCATTGGAAGAAAGTTGGTTTGGAATGTGAGTAATGGTTGCCCAGTAAATAAGCGTTTTAAACGTTGCCCTCCAGAAACAGAAGAGAAAAGTCACTTTTTTTTTGTATCTATTAAAAAATTTCATAAATTTTGAATATTATAAGTTAACATACATTTTTTTTAAATACAACTAATGACTGTATATCTTGAAGATAATTTTAAAGATTATTATATAAAAAACTTGCACTAATTATTAATTTAAATAACTCTGAGAACAGTAGAACTCATTTTCATTTATTATTTTAGTACTACTTAAAAGTTTTTTTATGATTAATACAAGTACATATGTTTTTATAAAAATGTGGCGGCTTTTTTTGTAAATCATTTGATATTTTAAAATTTTTTGGGAACAGGCTTTTGGCTTTTGGTTCCCTTTTCCCTCCCAGGCGTGTGTGATATTATTTCTCTCGCAGTGAATATACAAAGTCATTCATCTAGCGCGAACGCGTTGTTTTCCAAAATGGCCGCAGTTAGCTGTCAAAGTTTTTTCGTAGCTACTCCTACCGCACGTGCTTGATTCTGTAGTAGGTCGTTGGTTAGTAGGTATGCTGCAAGTTTTTTTTTAACCTTGCTGATACTGAAGTGACAAGCAGAGGTCGAATTGCGACGTCCGTAAACGAACAGTACGTGACGGAATTTGTTTTTGCTTCACATGTAAATCAACTTAATTCCGTGAACGTAATGCTCGATCACGGACAACGCGATTCGAGTTAGTGTCCGGGCTAAAAGTCTGTACGCTTTGAAATCTTTTTTCTTTTCTAACGTAACGAACGTCTGTGGTGAAAATTATTTCCAGAAAGTATGAATGAGTGGGTGAACCGGTCAAAACAATTTTTGTGCATTTATGGCAAAAATATGGTTTTGGTAAAAAATCATCCAAATGAATGGAGTGTACAGAAAAGAAACTACCAGTTTAACAATAATTTGAGAGACTTTTTGAACAATTTTAAAAAAAGACTCGTTTACAGATTTAATCAAAATTTGTTCCTGCTTATTTTAAAAAAGCCCTAAGAAGGTAGGTATAGGTTGAAGGCTTCAAGATAGAAATAGAAATGGCAAAACACGCGGAAAATTCTAAAAAAATGTGGGTAAAGAGGGTCACACTATTTGGCACTACTGTCACCTTGGTTACTCAGAATCTATAGTCACAGTCAAGCAATACAGAAACAGCATCTTGATGGAGTGTTGCCTGTCAAAATAAAACCACAGAAAATATCGCGGTACTGACTTTTAGGAATTCACGATCGATAGCGAAGTTCCCTATATAAAATTATGAATTGTGACCTACAAAATAGGTACTTAAAGATAAGGTTAAAGGGTTAAAGCCCATAACCATTTTTTTTTATTAAAACTCGGTTAGTTTGTCGATTTTTTAAGCGATTCACAAGAAAATCATTGCCAAGTTTGGCTGATATTTTTGTCAATTGCATATGCAAGTTTTATTCGACTTTTTTTTGACAATAGTTTGACAAATTTGCATCATCCATAGGCAAAATAATTTTTTATTTTTTTTTTTTTCATTTTAATTCAACAAAAAAAAGGAAGACTATAGGTACCTTTAGCCTAGGAAAGTTTTAACTAGAGAACGATTCCTTTAATTATGTCTAACACGGTGTCTTGTAAGTTCCCACGGCGACTAATAATGCACATCCTGAATCTAATCTATCTGTCAGTTAATTTAATTAGCAGCCAACTTCCTAGGCAACCAGAACAAAGGCTCAAAGAATGAAAACAGTTTCTTTTTCCTATCAGAAATTATATACCTCCCGAGTTTGACTTTCGTTTAACCCGCATTATTTGTCCTTATTTCCTTTTCGCCCATTTCGAAGCATTCCATCGTTTTTTCCCGCTGTGAAAAATATAAATAATTAAAGACGGATACTGTGACTATGTATATTTAAAGCTGACATTTAGCTGCAGAAACACGTATAAATCATTACGGTGAAAAAAGGAGCAATCTCCGGAGGTTGATGCTTCCTCTGAGATCCGATTGACAACTGCATCCTTTGTTATCTTTGTTCATTTCATTTTCTTTGTTGTTTCCCAGCAGTAACGATGCTGTCAAATTCCTGTATTTTCCGTTGCCTGAAAATTCGAGCTGTCTCTTCTTCCCACCATTCGCCGCTGTCGCATTTTCATCATTATCAGCACGGCAGAGAGAGAACAATCGTGTTCCTCCTTTAAGGGCGCACGAGTATTAAAAGTTTTGAATTACTTTGCGGAAACTTGGCGACTTAGCGAGCAAACAGTGGGTCGTGGGGCTGTGTGGCTGGTGGATGTGAAGGAAGAGGTGTAATTCTTCCCTGCAATGTCCCCCTTGAATGCAAACGAGGAAATCATATTTTTATACAACATTCAACCTGGAAGTGAGAGGTGAGTGCGCAGACTGCCAAAGACCAAGACAGTGTCAGTCTTGTCACAGTTGGTTAGGAAGTTAGTTATCGGGAAAATGGACGAAAACGATGAAATGCAGGTAGCGAGCGCGCAAATAAGGAAGAGGAAACGGATGGGAATTTATCAAAGATTAAAGCTAATAATAAGTTTAGAGTGGATTCGGCTGTTCGTCGAGGGTAGCGGTAGGCAACTGTGTACCGGTACCGACACTGAGGTGCTGAAGCAGCAGAAATGGAAATGCAAACACCAACTACCTACGAACTTCGAGGGCAGGACAATCAACGAGTAGAAAATTGTATTTAAAGTTCAAAGTATAAGAAGCGGAAGAAACGGTGGAATTGTGCCGCTTTGTAGGAAGTCGGTATCTGGTTTGGTATGGTGAAGCACTATATGCGCTTAGTGTTGGAGTGTTGGATTATGGTTTGGAAATTGCATTTTCCAAACGGAAATTCAAAACAGGATAATTTCAAATTGTACGAGTCTTAGCTGTGCAGGTCATTGGGGGATAATTGTGTCAGAGGAGGGCATAAAAAAGAATACCTGAGTTAAGTGCTCAAATAAAAAATCGTTCATCCGATTCGGAAAGAATGCTTTGAGTGTTGTGTGCGTTGGGGAAAATGTTAAATAATGTTTCTACTAATTCACCGGGATTTTTACTGTTGTTTATAGAAACTGGAGCGGAATTAAAGCATACAAGTTAAGGGTTTGTAATCTACAAAAAGCTACGTATGAAAGCAGATGATATCAGACGATGTGTGTTATTTAGTGAATTATTTCTAGCATTGCAGGCGGGCTAACATATTGAAAATTGGTTTAAGTGTGACTAACATAAGTATGTATACCTACAACACGGATATTTGTATTTACAAATTTGTGCTATCATTTAAGATTACTAAGTTCCATGAGATTGTTCCAGTTGCCTAATGAAAGTAAGTACCTATCCTATCAATATTTGAAAGCTCAGAAACATGTTGCAAGGTTTTTTGTTTTCAATCAAAGGTTGTCAAACAAAATGAAAATTTGCAGTAAATCCCACACTGCGGACAGCCCTTAGAGGGAAAGCTTTGCTTGAATTTATTTATCACAGGCTGACAGAGTGACAACCCGCCAAAAATGCTTGAAAAAATTCTGTGGTCACAAGGCATAACCGCCTAAGTCTGTTTTGCACTTTTTTCAGGAGAGCAGTTTTAAGTTTGACTCATAAGTGCAAAAACTCAGTTAGGCGGTTAGGTTTTCAGGGCATAACTTCCAGAGTAACTAAGCTACAGATCTAAAAAAATAATGAAGATAGAGCAAAAAAATGCTTTTAAAATACCATTAAAAGCTCTATTTCGTCATAACTCGACTTAGGCGGTTATGCCTTGTGACCACAGAATTAGTAATGCACCAATTTTTAGCAATCTGGCTAAAGTTAAAACTTGCATTTGAGCCAGATCAAATACAAGCATCGGTGGTTCAGTGGTAGAATGCTCGCCTGCCACGCGGGCGGCCCGGGTTCGATTCCCGGCCGATGCAATAAACTTTTTTTAAATGTTCTTGAACTGTGCGCCTAGAAATATACTGACGCTTGATAATAATGATGGCCAACTACTGTTACAGTACGACCCATACAAATTCGTCAGTTCAAATTTAAGGCTTAACACTTTTATTTAAATTAAGGGATTGCTCAGACTTTTTCCTTCTCCTTCAGCTGGAACTACATCTGATTATATATATACTAGCTGCAACTTGTAGCCGAAATTAAAATCGGAATATTTGCTATCGATCCTGAAGAACAATATAATTTTCCAACTTGACAGAAAGTTCGAAAAAGGCTTTGAAAAATAAACAAAGTACACCCCTATCATGAATCCGCCGAGGGAAACGTTTCACTCAAATTCAATACTTGGCATTTTTAATTCATTTTTATTTATTTCTTATTTAAACTTAATTCTAGACAAAAACGATTAAATCTAATTAAAAACTAACATTGGTCTTAATTCTAGCTTACTGGCTCCAAGCGAGCACTCTAAACTTAACATTATGCTTAAAACTATTGCCTTTCGGCCTTAAATCTATCGATAGGTATTTATTTTTGCTTTTTTTTTTTTTTTTTCCAGAAACTGATAAAAACTGGAATTCTTTATTTTTTGTTTTATTTAAACCTACATAAAACTAGTTGAGACTACTTTAAACTACAAAATCTAAACCTACATTACCTATAATCAGAATGGTGAGCAATCTTAAGGATCCTGATCGCGTCCATGGGTGCCTGGCAGTCGCCAACTGGGTTCATCTGCGCCGCCGGGATTCGAGTGCGGCCATAAGCGTCGGTCAAGTCCCGAAGGCACTCATCATATTGACGAGCCCGGCCCCTCCCACAGACCCCCTAATCTAACCTAACTAACTTAATACTAGCTTAAAACTAGGAGGATGCTACATAAGTAGCGCACCAGCCCGGGAGAGCGTATCTACCCTCACCCCTTCCTCAAGCCACCAAAATTCGGTGAATTGCTTTTCAGTATCTACAATGTCCCGATCCGCAATTGCGGTACTAAATCGGAGGAGCTCCTGAGCATTGGCGGCGTACCCGTCGTAGATGAGCCGCTTATCCCTCGCGCCGCGGTGGCTGTGGTAAATTACCGGCACACCATCCCTTGTCTGCACTAACCCTTTCATGTCTGCATGAAGAAATGCCTCAGGCGGGACAAAGCCAGACCGTAGCGTACTCTCGTGGTACATTAAGTTGGGGTAGTAAGCCCCTGAGATCAGGCTATTATCGCTGTCCATCGCCCTTGCAATGTGCCTCCGAATCGCCTTAATAAGGAAATTGTCAATCCTATTCAGTCGAGCCCCATTGTATAGGGTCTTGTTGGGATAATAATGCATGTATGTACTCAGATTCGGGAGTTCTAAACAACCCTAGACAGGCCCTGAGGCATTGCCTCTCAAACACCCGAATCTTTTCCATATAATACGGCGCTATATTGAACCACATGGGACAACCATAAGCAATGATCGGCCTTATAAGGGCCCCGTAGCAAATGACCTTCACTCTGGCGTTAAGTTGACTGCTGCGAAACAGTCTCCTTGTCAGAGCGTAGGCCCTCTTAGCCCCAGCAAGACAAGCATCTATATGTTTGTCAAAATATAGATACTGGTCAAGCCGGATGCCAAGATACCTGACCACGTTTCTCACCGCCAATGGTCGCCCATGCTGTCCAATAATGGCCAATTTTCTCCAGTTTTTTCTGGTATCCCTAGAGGCCCCAGCCAATGGAGTTCTGAACAGGATTGTTTCTGATTTTTGGAAATTGATTTTCAACTTCCAATCATCACAATACCTCTTAATTTGTTCAAAGTCACGCTGCAAAAGCACGTTGATGACCTCGATTTTAGGACCTGACCTGTAATCGCAGAATACATTCGAAGTGAAAGATTCACAAGTGGGTAAAGTGAATGCGTTTAACGCCATCATCGTAGAAAACGATCGAAGTGAAACTCCCCATACAAACTTTGCCGTTTGTTGTTCGATTTCGTTAGGATTTTCTCAAAATATTGTAATGAGTTAACAGCTTTTCTTTAGTTTTTTTTACGTATTATACACTAAATATAATTTAATTTTTAAAGACTATAAAAGCAGTTACATATGAGCATTTATATACAAATACTTAATACTGCTGCTAACTTAACTTTTGGAGATAGAGAAGATGACTTCGAGTTTGGACTAAGCTCCGTTAAAGAAAAGTGTACTTAATCTAAGAAATAAGTACCTTAACGTTATTAAGTTTAATACCTAGACCTACCAATTGTATTTCAAAAAACTCACATGGATTCCGAGAGTTCCATTATGTCTTCTGCAGTTCCTCTTAAATATGCACGCATTTTTCTGTCGCAGGATCCTCTTTCTACATTGTCAAAATTTTCAGTAAAATAAATTTAAAATTGCTCTGATTTGGTGTCGTTTAATGCAAAACTGCTGATTTACCGACCAACTTTGAAATGAAAATACCTGTTGATATGGGAGTCTCCCCGGCGGATTTCACGATGTATACGGAAAGTGAATCGAGTATGTGAAGTGAATCTCTAGGGGTGGTATTTTCAATAAATCACGAAAGTCCGGTTTTATTTTTTTATGAGGACGAATGTCCAATAAAGCTTTTCAGAGTCACCAGTCACACGGCTAACCAACGATAGATTATTATCTGCTGACAACTACCTTCCTTATTTTGACAGTTCAAAATGGGTCACAAGAGACTAAAAAATACTAGTGTGTAACTTTTATGTATACATTCGTACACATGTCCAAATATGCTTTTTCAATTCCCTAATTGAATTCCTTATACATATAAGAAATCAAAAGAAAGTGCACAAAACCGCTTTAAACCCTTTAGGACAGACCAACTGTGTGCTCTCTGTGTGTTTCCGAGAGTGCCAGATGGAGTTGCCGAGTATTTTATTCCCTAATTTGCTTTATTTTATTTCCACTACACTAATTTCCACTCGCTCTCATGAAAGTTCCTTTTCTAACTTTTATGCCACTGAATGTGAATAGTTGTGTTCGCTATAAAGTTCCAACTTCTCAGTGACAACAAATTTAACTTTTTCAATTGATTCTCTATCGTTTGAAATGGTATATCTCTATCTATCTCGAAATCAAACAAAACGACAAATTTTCGACAAAATGCAAAAGATAGCTGAACTTGTGTGTGAGGACAGTTGAATTCAATATATATTTTCTTTTTGCTCTTACCAACGGAAACAAAAGTTCTCCTTACCGGTGACGTCACATTGAGCATCCTTTAAGCGTGCAACAAAAGGCGACTTAAGTAACTTATAACTTGGTCGGTTTCATTTGAGTTGAAATTTAAATTTGTTATGAAACTGGAAATGGTATCTATAGGTACTTTTCAAATACCTATAACAAGTATTCATTTTAATGAGCTTATTATTGGAGATAAAATCGAAAATTCCCGGCGGTTCACTTTGGAGAAGAGTCTATATTGAATGAAGGTATACGATGGTATGAAGGCAGTGGGATTTTCCAATATTTAGTGGCTGTGAACAGGAGAAGTAGTATTTGACTTTCTAAAAATAGGTTGCACATAAATTTTACTTTAATGAGCTTTGCACTAGCCTTTTATGTTTGAAGTATCTATACAAAATTTGTATGGACAGTGCCTGAGCTATTTTAGGATAGCACGCTGGTTAAAGAGCAGTTCGCGGCAAACTACTGCCGCAGCTGTTGGGAAGAGTCAGGAGTGTTTTCAATACTGATTTCATTAAGGACTATAATAGAATAAAATTTATTTGGGTTATCCTCACTTATGGCTAAATATTAAAGATCTATCGTGTCAATTGAGGGATGCTCTATGATTTAATACAATGTCTGTCAAAGTACATCGTCAACGCATAAATAATGGATCGTCATCCAAGTGTGTTGCGCCTTCAATTATGGTCTCATGTTTCAGGGAGGAAGTTCAGCATATGGCTTTCGTTTTTGAATGAATAAATGTTAATACACTACAAGAGGTCCTGCAGGTAATAGTCGGTCATTCGTGCTTTTGACTTTAGGACTGTATAAGAAAATAGAACCAGTCCCTATTTCGCAACGAACAAGCACTTTGTTGGTTCTTTGATTGTAATTTCATTCTCGAAGTTTATGAAAAAGAAAATACATTCTTACATTCTGCAAAAGTTCGTCTTACATTGGGTACATATTCCATTAAATTCGGTTTTGAAATACCGCCGTAATCGGAACGACAAAAAAATATGACAGTATTTTCACATATTTCAAATAAAGGGTTTAACCAATAAGAGGTGTTATTTTGAATAGCCCGCTATTTCGGTAGCTGTCACTTTTGAAGTTGTTATTTTTTGAAATTTGACAAGTAGAAACTACGCCATTACTAAAAATGGAACGACACATGCTTCAACAACGCATTGAAATTATAAAAATTCACTACAAAAATGGTGACAATTTTGCAGTCACAGTTCGCAAAACTAAAGCATTTTTGGATCGTCGTGAAGCACCTTGTCGGACCGCAATACAGAAATTGGTATAAAAATTCGAGCTGTTGGGACAAGTTAGAGATGTGAAGAATAAAACCCGTCACGTCGCTCAAGAACAACAGAGAATATTGCTCCTGTAGCCCAAAGTGTTGAAGAAAACCCAAGTTTGTCCATTCCTCGTCGTTCTTTGGAATTGGGCGTGATTAATGACTTTTTATGGCCGGAGTTGGATGGTATTGATCTGGATAACGTTCACTTTTAACAAGACGGCGCTACATGCCACACACGCAACGAAACCATTGATCTTTTACGGGAAAAATTTCCGGACCGTGTTATCTCTCGACGAGGTGATCACAATTGGCCACCGAGATCTTGTAATTTAACACCTTGCTACTTCTTCCTTTGGGGCCATGTGAAAGATAAGGTCTACGCCAACAGCCCAGCGTCGATTCAAGACCTCAAAGATGGAATTCGTGAGTCTATCGAGGACATAGGGCAGCCACTTTGCGATTTTGTTATGGAAAATTTCATAAAAAGGATATGGTCCTGTAAGCGTGGTAGTGGTGGCCATTTGGCTGATGTTGTTTTTCATTATTAACGGCATACCTTCCTCTTTATTATGAAATAAATATCCGATCATTTATCTCAAAAAATGACATTTTTCTTCGAATATCAAAATAAAACCTCTTTTTAGAAACCCTTTATTTATCAGCAGCGCCAACGACAACTAGTGCCAAAGTTTCAGTACAGCGTGTTGGGAATCCTTGAAACTTAATTCAGCCGAAGATATTTGTCCTAAAAATAGTGGGTCCTTTGCCAAAAAAATTTACAATCAAAAGGTTTCGTTGATATGTTTCTCATAATAAACATAAAGAAAAAAATGTCCTGGTACTTTTCCTGCAAATTGGTTAACTCCTTTCTAAAGTCGTGGGTCCCTGCCGACTATCGAAAGAGAAGAAGAATTTTTTAACTTCGTCCCAGTTAACAAAAAAATAAAATCCCCTCAAAAGCCATACCAAATTGATACAAAGTCAATAACCAGAAGCAAGTCGACACATTTCAACCGCATTCTGAACTTCACTCAAAGCCCTTCAACATACAAAGGCTCTTCGTAAACAACTTGACCGGCCCTAGCTGCATAGAATGCGACATAGCCCTTTATAAGCACTAATTGGAAATCTCTACACTTAAGTGTGCATGTGTATTGATTTGGCAACGAAATTGCATTAGACCAAAATGTATCTACACTCCCACATCCCTCATCATTAAAAAGCCAAACATCTAGTTTCCTGGCCTTCGATTTATTATTTCATTGCCACCCATCTTCTCGCCTGTCATATGCACAATACCAAAGCAAATATGGCACACAGCAACTTTTCGGCCAAATTCAATTTTGAGATATGAAACTGCAAACAGATGATTGCCGAAAATTGCGGTCGTCATATCCAGAGAATGTCATCATCATCAACATCATCATCGTCGTCATGCTCCTCCGTCTCCTCCTACTCATAATATAAGGTTTCGTTGAGGGGGAATCTCGCTGGCATTTTTGGATTACGAGTAGGTCGGTTGGGGTTCGTTTGGTACACTTGTAGTTGCCATGTTGACTTTAGCAATTTAACTTTTTCGCATGTGAAAAATCTTGGCAGGCAAAACTAGAATATAAGCTGCCAACAGGTAATGCGCTGGTGCACCTAAATCCTATACCAAAAATGTTTGCAATACGAATGCAAATTGGTACACCGGGAAAAGAGAATAGTTTCTCTGGGTATTACGATTTAATACCAGCGGCAGGACACGAAATGAACAATCTGAATTGCTGGTAGAGACTTTCACAAACCATGCTGCTGTCAGAGGAGTTTCTATGCCGCTTACTTTACTGAGTGGTATGTATAGACATGAGTAAATAGAGTCCTGACTATAATTATTACCCAAAGTAAAATGAGTATGGTATTGACAGTTGTATGCATTGCTATGCGAGACTGAAAAGTGGTATCCTATGGAATGGCAATTCTTTGCCTGAGGTATTTAATACAACAAGAAGTTTGTGAGATCAAAAATATCAGAGACTTTTGTTGCCTTCCTGCTCGATCCCAAAATTTGTCAGCTGCAGCAGAATTTGGTTTTGAGTTATACCAATAGACATGGTTGAGAAGCTGTCGGTCTACATTTTTGCAACAGTAACTAGGCCCCGAACTTCCTATGACAGCAGAAGTTCTACCAGAGGGTAAAAAGAACTTCACAAGGCTACAGAACCCGAACCGAACAAGGGAACATTGCAGTAGAATCGCAGTCGATGCTGAGGATATGGAAGAACTACCGCTGTCAGGCAGAATGAACCGTTCAACCTGGACGATGATGATCAACAGTACCGTCCACCCCACCTGGACGAGGTGGAGATAGCTATATCTTAAATGAAGTCCAACAAAGCCGCTGGAGCAGATGGCCTAGCCGCCGAGCTGTTCAAAGTGGCAGGCGATGACTTGGTTAGAAGCATGCACCAACTCATCTGTAAAATATGTTCGGAGCGAAGTATGCCCGATGAATGGAACCTCAGCATTGTTTGCCCGATCCTTAAGAAAGGAGACCCTCTGAGCTGCGCCAATTACAGAGGTATCAGTCTTCTAAACATTGCTTACAAGATCTTATCTGCCGTTTTGTGTGAACGCCTGAAGCCTTTCGTAAATAACCTGATTGGCCAGGAAAGTCCACCATAGACCAAATATTCACACTGCGGCAGATCTTGGAGCAAAACCCAGGAACTTCGGTACCCACCACCTTTTCATCGATTTTAAGGCCGCCTACGACAGCATTTATAGGGACGAACTATACAGAGCAATGTCTAGTTTTAGCATCCCTGCCAAACTCGTCAGATTGTGCAGAATGACGATGGAGAACGCTCGCTGCTCCATTAAAGTAGAAAACAATCTCACCGAGACCTTTGATGTCAAAAAAGGATTTAGACAAGGTGATGCGCTATCATGTGACTTCTTTAACATCATTCTTAAGAAAATTGTGCGCAACTTACAAGCCAACACCAGAGACACAATTTTCCAAAAGTCTGTGCAACTGCTTGCATACGCTGACGATATTGACATAATTGTCAGAGCGCAGCGTGATATTAATGGCGCGTTTGTGAGTATTGAGACTGAGGCGGCGAAGATGGGTTTGGCGGTTAATGAGGGCAAGACGAAGTATATGCTGTCAACTAAAAAGGACACCCAACACCGACGGCTCGGACAGAACGTCGCAATAGACAGATATAACTTTGAGGTGGTTAAGGACTTTGTCTACCTAGGCTCCGCTATGAACTCAGACAACGACACCAGCGCTGAGGTTAAACGTAGAATTACTCTTGCCAATCGCTGTTTCTTTGGGCTAAGAAGGCAATTGAGTAGCAAAGCCCTCTCCCGAACAACTAGAGTGACCCTTTATAAGACCCTTATCATCCCAGTTCTGCTATATGGCGCAGAGGCATGGACGCTATCAAAAGCGGATGAGGTAACTCTCGGTTGTTTCGAGAGAAAAATTCTTGGTGTTATTTTTGGTCGCGTATTCAAAGACGAGGAGGTGGCTGGGTCATGTAGCGCGAATGGACACGAATGCTCCGGTCTGGAAGAACTTCGAATCCACACCCGAGGGAAGGCGCAGTAGAAGAAGACCGCGACTCAGGTGGTGCACGCAAGTGGAAGGGGACCTTAACCAACTTAGCGTGCGAAACTGGAGACAGCTAGCTAAAGATCGCGCTGGCTGGATACGCTTGTTGGTTGAGGCCCAGGTCCACCCCGGACTGTAGCGGCACCTTAAGTAAGTAAGTAACGGCCCGAAGGATGATCTGTAGCAAACCATCTGGAATCAGAGAAACAACCTCGAAAAATAGCTCATAGGAAAAGCAAAAGTCAGAGAGGTAGAAGAATCAATTCAATTTATTTGAACGTTGCAACCTCCCACTAAGCAACCTTGTAATGTGAAGCTGCTCCTTAAACGACCTCTGATTCTGAAGCTTACCCAATTTACTAGTAATTTAGTCGCTTTAATCTAAATAAGGACGAAAAGCTTCATTTGACCCATTCAATTGAATGATTTACCTCAATCCACAGCTAAAATGCTAGTGGTTTATTTTTCCAGTTCAGTTAAAGCCGCGACCATAAACCACCAACGCGACCAGCAAAGCGTAACAACATTTTATTGCGAAAACCATCCGAATAGCCCAATAACATGTCAAAACCTCAACATCGGCTTCAATGCGCTTTAGGTTTGCTAAAAAAAAAATTAATGCAGCAATATTTTCGAAAGCAAACAAATAAAACAGCCAAAATGTCAACAAAATGGAAAAGTTTATTACACCCCCCATCCACTGGCAGCCACACACACACAAAACGAAATGAAGGAGCATCCAATTTGCGAGCGAAACTATGAATTGAGTTCCGGTTTACAGCCATTTTAAAAAGGAATTGGAATTGGCAGCAGTAGGTATACCCTGGCCAGCACAAGCACGTACACTCAAATTTGACATTTATGACAGTTCAGAGTGTAACAATCAACTTTCAACTGTCATTAAATTACTGTCGCCAGCAGCGCCGCACCAATGACTAAATTCCCACTGTCACACACACTGAGTGCGAACGTCTGTCTTGTGAAAATGCATCCTTCCATGTGACGCGGCGCTCCTTCCAACTTACAACAATGTTCGATGCGCGTAAAATATTCTTTGCCAGAGTCAAGACTCCAGAATTGCATTCCCCATCCCTGACTCCTGACAATCGTCTTATGAATTCGCTCAGAGTGTGTATAGCCGCGGATGTGACAAGGATGTGCGATGCTTCCTTCCTTCCTTTCCCAGTGAACGCTGTCGCTGTATGCTCTATTGCTGACTACGGCAATGAGCTCACGGAATGCACATTAAAAGTCATAAAAAACCGAGCGAAGCGACAAAGCGAATGGCAGACTCCTGTCAATGAGGGAGAGATATGTGTTGCGGTGGGGCTACAGTCAACGTATAAAATCGACAAATAATTCAACACACACGTGTTTTTATGTGTAAGTGTGTCGTAAAAATACCCGACGACCTAACGCGACATACCGCCGGAAGAGAGTAATAAATTTTGTGGACAAAACAAAAAGCAAGTCTGATTTGCGGGCAACTTTGTCCTTCGGCATGCTTTATAATTTATTCTTTCGCATCTGTGTGCGAGAGCTGAAAGGACACCTCGCCATAGAAATGGTCCTTCTAAGTCAAGGACGTCGTAGTATGGTTTGCGTCGCCCTAGTGCACTTCCTTAGGCGCTGTTCCATCAAGGATATTTCTAGCACTTTTGCCAGCAAAAACACATACGGCTACGGCTCTTTCCTCACCTCAATGGTGTATCACTTGACACATTTTATGCAGTGCCCCCGCAAGTACACAATGGAATGCTTGTTGCACAGGGACATTTTAATGGCATATCCGTTCTTACATCGTTGCCTCTTATTTCCTGCCTGGCACGTCTGAGGGTGCAGAGTGTGAAGGTGATTGTTAAGGATGCCATTGCTGTTGGCCACCACAAGATCAATGAGTAGGCATGTGGACAAAAAAAAAAATGATGGTCAGTGGATTAATGGGGTGGTAGCAGGATAACGTGTTTAATGACAGACAGGCTGGGAAATTAAACCAGTTTTAGAGAATAGTGAAGGTTGACAGATGCGAATGCAATGACTGACGTAGAGTCCATCAAATGGCGGACCAAACGTCGTCGTTGGACAAAAGTGATGGAGATTGGAGAGTGTGTGCCATCAACTCGTTGAAGTGGCGGTGAAGCGTTTACGACTATGACCTACCTCTCTACTGGTGAACCGTGGATGGTGTGTCTGATACTTTTTTGCTCCTGCGCAGTGTGGCAGTGAACAGTGGAGCGTGTTGAATAGGGGCAGTTAAATGGGGTAAACGGGAAATTGTTGTTGAGTGTAATGATGAATTTTGGATCAGCCTCATGTTGATATACGGTATGGTACGGTTCACTGTGACAAGTGAAATTGGGTAAAAATCCAAAAGAAGGTCAGTAGTAAACTGCTGCACTTTACTGACTTACTTTCAATGGATAATACTGGTTAACTTCAAAGGGGGTTACTCAAGACTGTTTAAGTTTATGAGTAGATACTTTGAGCTTCCAAGTTCTGTTCTGCCCAATGTTGTAGTTCCTCTCTCTTGTGATGGTTGCCTAGTCTTATGTCTTAGAAAAATTACCAGAAAACTCCTCAAGTTGGGTAGGGCCTACCTTTTGTAGTTTAGTGCCTAAATATTCCTTTATCTCGTTACTTTTTTCTTACCTGTCTACCCATCTGCTATCTAACCTTTAAATTTAAACAACAGGCCTGTTTCAAAGTAAACAAATGTGCCCACGAATACAGGGAATTTCCAATTACAAATTTTCAGCAGGAGCCTAGCCCCTCTCAAGTGAATCTAACAGTTTGAAGTTCGTTTATATTAAATAAGCTTTAACTGGAAATTTGTTCACATGAGAGCGGCAAGAATATGAAATAATATTATTTTTATTTAATGAAATTATGTGAAGTACGTCAACAATGTCACAGAATTTGCTTTGTATAATAATAATCTAAAAGCATTCGAGTTTCAAAGGTGGATTTTAATAATACAGTAACCAGTTGTGCTGATGGTAGGCTTTTAAATTGAGAAATGTGCAAACGATTATATTTTTAGACGCACAGGTTGAAGTTTCATTAATAAGCTGCACCAGTCTGGCAGTGTCCATGAACTTTGTTGGATCAATGCGGTCGGGCTTGTGATCATCTAAAAAATGATTGCCGTTCGTATTAAGCCCTGTCCAAATTGCGCAAATGTTCGAAAAATACACAGAAACATCAGTGTTTCAAATTTTACAACTTAAGTACTCATGAAATTCAGGAAAGAGGGTTTGCAATGTGACACACCCATTTGTCAGATTTTTACCGAAAATAGGAACGCTTTCGGGCATTTTTGAGGCGTTTTCAACCCGTTTTTCGTGGAGTTTTTTTGAGGGGCTTTTGACTGTATTTCGATGTGTTTTTTGACCCACTTTAGAGAATTTTACTTTTTTTTCGACGCGCATTTCGAAGCGGATTTGCTGTGTTTTTGACTCGGGTTTTTTAACGTGTTTTTCAACAAATTTTTTGATGTATTTTCGAAATGTTTTTATGCAGTTTGGACGTAATTTTGATTTAGTTCAAGAGTTTTTAAAGAGAATATCGATATTTTTCAATTATTTCTGCACCTTCGACAAGCGTGAAACGATATGATGAAATGGCAAACCTAACTGAATATTTCGACAACTGGATGTCGTTGGTAACTTTGACACCTGGGCCCTATTCCACAAAACAACTTGTCAACCTTTCACTTTACAATTATCAAATTTTTCGTCAATTTGCAAAACTTTGTGTTCCTCAGAACTATAAAATTTCATAAGTCCAAAGTTGAAATTAAAAGTGTAATTTGCAAATTCTGTGCAATTTCTGTTCCACGTACTTTCTCTTGTACAAAGTGCAAAGTTAATATTGAAAGGTGTAATTTGCAAAGCGTTGTTCATTTGTAAGACGATCCATGGTTAAATTGCAAACCAAACTGAAGCTGTTTGACAGTGACACAAGGTACTAAACACACGTCAGCTGTCAAAACCAGTGTTGCCAAAACCAAACCAGCTAAAAAATCATTATTAACAAATAATTATGCTGTTTCGTTACACAAAAACTGTAAAATCTATTTGTGCAAAGCAAATTTTGATATGTTTGTCAAAAGTTTGCAAGGTCAACGATCGCTATACAAATTCATTTTCGGGACTACAAAACTTTAATTTTAAAGAGTGCATTCGTTTAAATCGAATTGAAGTTAATTTCCTTTTGGATAAAATTGGAGACAAATTAGAGCACATACACAGCGCAATCTTGCTTTTTTGGCTGAAAATCAACTGCTACTGTGCTTGCATTGGCTCTTAAATGGTTGCATGTACCATGCTGTTGTAGCTATGCATGGTGTTGCAAAATCAACCATTTGCAGAATCATCCCTAAATTTCCTGACTCTTCCAGGGCCCAAACGAACTGTCCCTCGCATAGGTCCATGTTTTTTGGGCCGACGCCAGTTGCAGGGATTGGGCTTTTCTCAAAACTTCCCCCCAGTCGACCTGTTTATCTAATTTATTAACCTTAAAAATGAAATGTAAACTTAAATATGTTCCAAATATTTACAATAAAAAATTACTTTCTTTATTGTTTTAAAAACTAGTGAATAAAATATTTTTCTTTTATATAAATGTAACACTCCAAGTTTTTTTTTTAATTTTTATTTTGCGGCTCATTTTAACACTTCTATTTAGCAATGCAAAGTAAAAAGAGATATGACAGAAATGCAAAGAGGATTAAATGCTTTGTGGAACACTTTGCACACTCACTTTGCAGGAGAGCGCAAAGACTTTGCAAAGAGTGCAAATTTTTTGAATAAATTTGCTTGTGCAAAGTGAGATTTGCAAAAAATATTGTGGAACAGAAACAATTTTCACTTTGCCAAAAAATTTAATTTATAAATGCAAAGTGAAAAGTTGACAAGTTGTTTTGTGGAATAGGACATAAACATATGAAAAAACATGCATTGAGCGAATTCAAAAACATAGCTAACTTAAGTCGACTAGATTGGTCTGGACTAGGTGTAACCAGAACACACAAAACCTACATTGGTCGGTTTTCAACGTCAGCCACATATGCGAACTGTCAACTTAGTACTCAGTCACGAATTTCTTGACCAGATTCGACGGCTATCCCTCCATAAGCGTCAAAATTAAGTCAGTCAGCTGTCAGACTTAGAGGGACAAAAAATCAACTGTGTCGACTGTGACAATTTTTCGTTCCAATTGTATTACTTTTTTCTCGTAGTTTTTTTTCTTGTTTTCGTACAAAATTTCGAGAGACATCGAGTTGTTAGTCAAATCACGCAATTCCATCCATTCTGTCTGTCCGTCGACTTCTGAGGATTACAGCTAGGCGTAAAAACTTCGTTTTAAAAGTCTGTGAGCTCTGAGTCATTTTCTATTTTGGAATTTCAAAATTTGATGTAATTTTTCAAAATCAAAAAATGCTCTTTGATTGTAATTTTTTTCGGGCGATTGTATTCAGTGTTTTTTTTCAAAGTTTACAATCGTAACTCGTTTTTCATGCCGACTTTCTTGAACGTACCCATTGCTACCTGGTTACCCTTTACTTCAGAGTGAGTTCAAAACTTTCCTACCTCAGTTGCAAAATATTTCATTTTGATCGCAAAATCGCTATAAATCTATAGCTCTTTTGAGGTAAAAATGATATTTAAAATGGTCAAAAACAGCAAACAATCGAAAAATCAGCACGGCCTTCAAATTTAAAATTTAATTAGTTTTACAATACACCCGAATTAGGTTACATAAACAAACCAAACACTAAAGGGTTATGTACCTATTTATACTGTACCTACTACTAAACACAGATTGATTTTATTTCGAGTACAGGTCGTGTATTCACCTTTCATGTCACACCATCGCAAATGCAATGCTATTCAATTTCAAATAGACGAAACAAATTCAAATTAATTTGGGGGGCATTCTATCCGCTTTACGCAATCGAACGAATCGCATTTAGTTAACGCAAACATTGCCAACATGTTTCGCCAACCCGTATCTACTCCCTGCATATAGTGCAAGCCACGTGATTTGGTCCATCACAGATACCGAGTACAGGCTGGACTTTTAAGTGTAATCATATCTGTCCCCTGTATGGAGCACTCGTATACCCCCAGTATGGCGACGAGTGTGTAATGTGCTCTCTTACGGGAATGTAAATCTGCGATAACTTTTAGATGAGGGGACCTACTGTACTTGGAACAGTGATGGACTTCTATGGGCCTGAACACTAATGACAGTTTGACTCAAATGCATGTCAAATGCAGTTTGGTAGACAACACGCGATGGCTTTTGACTAGACAAGTTGCCATTTCACTGTTTGGGCACTTCAATTAAATTGGGCAGCTGTTGCAAACAGGACTATACACGCAGCTGGAATACATTTAGTGTGGCTCGTTGTCGTTTAGAATAAAATTGTCTTTAATTTGTATTTTCCATGCGTTGATAGAAAACAGGGTATGTATATTTGAAAAGCCTTTATACCCACATGCGTGGTGGGGATACAATTCGAGGTCGTTTTGACGTTTTGAATGCACATGTACGTTTGGAAACTGAAATAAGGCAATCGGATTCTACTCTTATGTAGATACACATAGAACGGCTCAAGTATTTTAAGAGCCTTGAAGTAATAATTTAAAGACGACTAGCTCGCCTTGCTTCACCCGCCTGCCACCTTTAAGACAAAAAGGACCTTTTTGAAAGCAATATAAACAAAGACAATAAAAACATAATTTTAATTCCAACGAAAAAGTCTACACAAAAAAGGTTTACCGAAAGTTCTGTTATTTCCCTCTTACCCACCTCAAATGTCGACGAAGAGGAAGCAACGCGAAGGAAACAACTTGACACACGACTCCCACCAGCCCATTTCCAAACTTATCACAATGAACAAGACCCGAAAATGTGTTAAACCTGAATGTGTGAGCTGAAAAGAGACGACAACATTGAAATGCAAAACATATGATCACGTAAGAGCGCGCACACGCAGTAGTTTCTGCGTGATGTGTGGTCAGGCATTTTTTGTTTTATTATTTGTAGAGAAGAGAAGATTGGGAAGCGTCGAACTGTGGCTTCATGAAGCTCTTACTTAGGTATGCTCACTATTTCGACACCCTCTAAAAAATTGTGCATGGATAGATAGTGGTTGACATACCCAAGTGACAATTTTGCTTCGACAAGGTTCAAATTTGTAGCTTCCTTAGGTTAAAAACAGCTTCGAACTTCGATAGAGCTTCTATGTTTATAGTATTCGTTACAAAGTAGAGAAATTTCAAAGAAGTTGTTTCAAAGATAAATTCAAAACTTTTGCAATGTATTTCCACAGGATTATAAAGGGATATGGAATTAAGACTCGGTAAAATATCAATCAGACTTCTGCAAATGTGTGGGGAGATGTCTGGAAAGTTATTTGTTTCGATAAAGCTTCTGGTTGAAGGAGGTGTCAAGACTTCTCTTTAGAGCTATAGGATTATTATATTTAGAAGTAATGAATTTTCATGCAGTTAATAGCTTGCGATTGAAAGCTGTAAAGCACTTTACTTCCTTCTAACTTATAGGTACTCATCTTATAGAGAAATTAACTAATTTGATATTTGAGGAAAAAGAAGTAAGAAAAATACAATAAAAAAAGAGTATAGGAGGTTTCGGGATGGATTTTACTCTCTTCCAAAAAATAGGTTCGAATCCTGAAAGGGCCAAATTACAACTTAAGGTTTTTTTCCACTGCGCCACCTCTCGCGAACGTCTGACAAACATCCGAGAGTAAAACTGTCATGAATGAGCTTCTCAATTAGCCGTTTGGACTCGGCGTAAAATTGTAGATCCCTTCCATTCGTCCCAAAAATTGAAAACTCACACAAAGCGAATGGTTGTGAGAAGCTAGGCCTTGGGTCCCATAGACCTGTCGCGCAAAAATATTTATTTATTTATTTATTTATTTTATGTGAAGATAGTGATGGGTTTTCAATTGAACACTTTCCGTTGCTAGATGCGTTGGAGGCTATTTTGACGGGCTCCCTCTTGTGGTTTACTTGTATGTGGCGGGTGCCACACTGGCATTATGCAATGCACCTCTACTTGCGACCCCGTTTTATAAATTTTATAATTGCAATTGTAACAGAAAGCTTTTTTCTGTTTCACAAATTTTAAATTTTCTGTTTTTGAATTTCGTAGAAACTCATCTTTAGGCGCAATTTCCTGAAGCTTTTTTTAGTGACATCTACCTGCGAACATTCATCAATCATCACCCCCATACATTCGTTGAGTTTTATTTCAAAAACTTCCCCATATATTCGGTGTTTAAAATTGGACTATACTGTTCTAATGTCATGTGGATGGTATTTCTTATTTATCCGAATTTGAAAGGTTCGTGCATAAACTTGGAAGTGGTTGACGAAATAACCTATGCATTTTAAAGTGGCTTTGAGAGTTGAAAGCTTTTACGAAGGTTCCAACCATTTTCAGAAATAGAGGTCAGTTAAGGCAGCTTTTCCCATAATTCGCATTTCCCAAACCTCAATCCCTATATAAAGTTTTTTCCAACTGATATAATTTATGTTCATATATTTATAAACTTTTTTATGTCTCCGAAAAGCTGAAATGTTTCGTTAAATAGTTCTTCGCTGTGTTTCAAGAAAGCACAGCAGAAGTTTTCGCATTCGTTGTCGAAAACTGAGGATGGTCAGTTTATCCTATCTTGGTTCGTATATTTGATATCATTTGTTGAAATTGAGCTTTCACTCATAATTCTTGGAAAGTTGAAATACTGGCAACTGGCATTTTATTATCCTGTATCCAAACCTTCCGTCAGCATTCCAAATAATGCGCTAGGTGGCAAAAGAATGATTTGAAAACAAAATTCAAAAATAATTTTGTTGCAATCAAAAGTGATGAGTGATGATGATGACTGAAGACTGATGACTGATAGTATTTGGATGGGATTAGACCAAATATTTTGAAGCAATGGGCAAAAGTACCTATCAGCATCTTTGAGACTGAAATTTATGCCATAAAGAGATGTGTACAAATTAACATTAAAGGACATACCTAAAACCAACTTTAATATTGGGTACGTTGCCCTGTTTCTTAACAAGAAAGGGAGCATCAGTTCCTGAATCATTCTACGGAATAGGGGAAAACAGCCTCAAAGAAGAAATTTAGAAACTAGAGAAAGAAAACAGGACAAGAACCTGTCATACGATGAGGCAGGCCATGAAACTTCTGGGGCAATACAAGCGTGAGTGAAAATAACTTCCGCATTCTAACGTTTTTTTTTCTTAATTTAACATTTAAGGTCCTCAAGGCACACCTCAGGAAACTGCAGATTTTGAGATGAGTCCAAACAAAATTAGTAGGGCATTGACCCACAAATGACTGAAATACTCATCTGATGATGAAGTACTGTCAATGGAGCCAGTTCTTATACTAAGATTCTTAAGTGAAATTAAATTAAAGAAAGTACTGAAGGACGGAACGAACGGAAGCACGATTATGCAGGACCCTCTAAAATGATCCCCAAAGGAATTATTATGTAAGCGCAACTCTTGTGAGGGAATATACAGAAGGGGTACAGCTCACGCTTCAAACACTAGAGAGGTATATTGGACGGTATGAGGATGAAAAGAGTCACTTTCGACACTGACGTTTTTAATAATCTAGCACTCTTCGTCCGGACTTTCACAAGATCTCTCTAAGGAGAGACTTTCGTTTGCGCTGTTTAACATCAGATTTCATAAAATTGAAATTAGGAAAAAATACGCTAATCGCTATCCAATCTTATACCCATGAATTTTGTATGGGGCATGCATCTTTGACACAAAAAAACAGTCGAACAGACAAGCATTTCTCGGAAACTGCGGTCCGCACAGAAATTCAAAAACACCCAGAGATTATTTAGTTCTATATTTCGAAAACTCGTCCTTAAGTCTGGAACTATAGATAGATCTTGTTGTGCTCTAAGTAACAAAATCATTCCCAAATTCCTAAGTTTAGAACCCACCTAGTGTAGCACTCCAACCACTGATTCACTTGTGTATTCACTGCAAAAGTTTATACAATTCTTAATTGACCTGGCTTACTACCGTCTACCGCATTGCCTTTCAACGGCTAACCAAACATACATCAAGCGCCATGCAAATAGGACTCTCTACAACTTTGTATCATATTTGTATGGGCAACCCCCAACATCACGTCACTGATAAAGCGTACAAGGACGAGGAGCCCAAAAAGCTGTCGAAAGGTAGGCCACACTGCGTTCGCTGGCACAGCGTACCCCCATATGCAGATGGGCCGCCTCAAGAAACATCAGCATCTATAGTTTTTGCTACCAAGCTCCAACTTAAACAAACTATTAAACTGTATCATGGGTAAGTAACCACTTCAAAGTATAAAACAATATCTCCAAGGCTTACAATAGACACATCCTCCGAATCTCTTTCAATGGGAAACTTTATCCCCCTCCCCGATGCGCCATACAATAGAAATAATGGTGTCGTGTATGGCATTCAGCAAATGTATGCACACTGTGGCTAATGAAACTTTTCACACAATAAAGTTCATAAACTTCAAATCCAATACTTGATCTCCGGCCCCCCCCCCCCCCCCAATTCACACCATCCTCGTCATCATCATTAACAGCAGAGGCAGCCCAAAACCACATATCAAAAAGAGATTCCATATAAATTTCGACCAACTTAATCCATATAAAGTTGAGATTTCAACTTCAAACGTACAAGGCTGAGCCGCACACACATATAGCCATGAACATTGAACAACATGCACGAGTATTGACTGGGAACATGTTAAGAGGAATCATTTCTCGCTTGCCTCAGGCCATTCATTATTACATCCGATACAATAAAGACGTGACCTCAATAAACAATATTTTTTCCCCACTGGGAGGACATGGGTGGCATGAGCAAACACATACAGCAACTATAGGTACTCCTCTTTCAACGCAAATCCCAGAGATGTCCTTTACTATCAAATCCATATTCTTTCGATCATTATCTGGGAGGAATAACAAGAAGTAGCAGCACAGTCGAAGGAGGAGAGGTCCTCGTTATACGTTACAGCATCGATGTGTGTGCTTTTGCTTCCAGCAAGAAATTGCAAAAAGGCGAACATCGGATGATTGTTACTGTTTCAACTATACAAATGCAACGAGTTCATCTGTTATCCTAGCAAAGTACACAGGAACAATCCGTTTTGCCATGGCTTTGGCTTGTGAGAGAACGAACGAGAACGAGAGGTATACCCATCGACCCCCTAGGAGATGCTATTATCCTGTGGTTACATTCTGAGGATTATTTTGCTTCGCCTTTTGCGAATAACAGATACGTATTTAATTATTGAACATTGTAGTAGTCCTGTCTTAGCCTCTCCGCCGCAGTGCACAGTGCACAATGTGTGCCGGAGAAACGATGGAAGGATTACACATCGATGTAGATGGGTCCTATTTACACTGGCCCTAATGATTGTTTAACAGAAGCATTTTCCAGGTGATTTAACTCTAAGTTTTGAGTAAACTGTTGAGTTTCGTGCATAATTGAGAGTGGGTGGAAATTTGTTAGACATTAAGGATTGATCTGCTGGTATCGTATGGCACATGTGTAAATGTGTTAAGGTGTACTTACATGTGTATCTCGTTGGAATGATTTTCATTTGTCAAAATCTACTTAGGGTCGTTTTAAGATGCCTGTGCAATGTGAGTCTTGGTTCCCGAGTGTGTGGGTGGATGCGCTCGAAATGTGGGACAGGGTTAGTATTGTGCATGACATTTCCGTAATTGTGTTTTCTGGCAGGTAGCTTTCGGTTCATTAGTCAAGGCTATGATCCATTTTACACATTATTGTGGAGTTTTGATATCCCCAAAGAGGGATTTATGTAATTCCATGGTGTTGGCGTACAAGTTGTATGCAGTCAAGTATATCTACTGATTGTGGCCAAGTTTTCAGATACCTATGGATATTTCAGTGCTGTTCGTTAAGTTTGAATTATGAGGTAGGGTCTTTTTGTGGTATGGAGAAGAGGATTGTCTTATCTGATTATTTCACCTAGTACCAGGTGCAATTGACAGGTTACAGAAGATCTCTACTGAAGCCACTTTTGGTATTGAGCAGGTAACCACTGTGAGTTATAAGACCTATGTGAATTCTTAAAGTTCGAAATGTAAGTCAGAAATACCGATTTTTGATCATTTTTTCTGCGCCTAAACCACAGTCCCAAACAACAAAGATGGGTGGGTCTTGAGTTTTCAAAAAATTCTATGAAATCGTATTTTGCAGCTAAAATTTTACTGAAAAATCTTAAGCTCGTTTTAAAGTTGAGAAGACGCCTTTTCTCTCTACTTACCCGTAATAGATGTACGACCCAACACCCTTCTGTTAAATTAAAACTTAAAGCGTGCAGTTTATTAATATGCAATGAATTTTCTCCTTTGCTTTTTTCGATTGTGTAGGTATTTAAATGCGTATTTCTTTAATATTTATCGCTTTTGACAAGATCATTGCATGTGGGAATTAACCTACGGAAATACACCTTTCGTTTGGTCCATATCTCATAAAAATCGGCTTAGAAATAACACCGTAATCGGTACGACAGCAAAAATATAAAAACGACTTTCGAACTTTGATAGATGAATGCGGCCATAAGTTGAAGCTACATCTGTCAAATTGACTGTCGTTCTTTCAGTTTGTTTTCCCAAAGCGCCATGGATGGACAGGACATAGTGTTCAACTACACGTGCAAATGATAAAACTGTTTAATTAAAAGCAGTTGGAAACTTCTATTTGTTATTTTTCATGAAGTGACATTACAACTATTTTTTACTTCAAATAAAAATGTCACTACTTTTTTTTAAATACATAACTTTAGATTAAGTATGTATGTAATTAACAAAAGAGTGTTTATCGGAAGCGCAGCATGGTTTTGTATCTGGTAGGTCCACTATTACCAACTTGGCTTCTCTTTCTCTTTTGCTCTAAATGAGTTAGAAAAGAAACGTCAGGTGGACGCAATATATACTGACTTTAGCAAAGCCTTCGACTCGGTCAATCATTCTATTTTCCTTGAGAAGCTTGAAGCCTTTGGAATTCACTTTGAAATGCTTAGCTGGATTTCATCCTTCCTAATTGGTCGCGTTCAACGAGAACATCGGAACATCGCTTTCGAAACGTATTAACTGTACATCTGGTGTTCCGCAAGGGAGCCATTTAGGTCCACTGCTTTTTATTATTTTTATAAAAGATTTAGGAGTCACGCTCGATACGTCTTTCTCGTTTAAATATCATATTGAATATACTGTCGCGAAGGCTAATTCTATTTTTGGCTTTATAAAACGTAATGAAAGGGAGTTCAGAGACCCATTTACTTTACTTTCGCTATTCACTGCCTTAGTACGGTCCCTCCTTGAATATGCTGATGTGATTTGGAATCATGCATTCTCAACCTATTCCGATCGCCTTGAAAAAATTCAAAGGCGATTCACTAAATTCATTTGTTATAAATTGCACTGGGAAGCCTCTCCAAATTATATGGCAAGGTGTTTATTCTTTGAAATCTTTGAAATCCCGCCGTCATATTCATGATACAATGTTTGTCAGATACTTGCTATGCTTTCATACAAGATGTCCTGTTCTGCTCTCACTGCTGCCAATATATGCACCGACGAGATCTTTGAGAACACGGCATCTCCTCTTAGAAAAAAATCATCGAACAAATTATGGCCTTAATAAGCCGATAACAAGAGCCATTGTAGCTTTCAACAGCGTTTGTACAGATACAGATTCTTTGTCCAGAGACAGTTTCAAAAACAAATTATTGTACATATTTATTTTCTAACAAATTTTATTTTTAATTGTATTCTTTACTTTTACTTTTATTTTCCAACATCTGTTATTTGTAATGAACAATTGAAGATGAAATTAATAAATAAAAAAATAAATAAATAAATAAATTATGTAACAATTTTTGAATTAAAAAAATATTGAATTAAATAAAATAAAAAAATAAAATAAAATAAAATAAAATAAAAAACTGACCCAAATTGTTATCGAAAAATCATATTCAGCGATGAGTCACATTTCTGGATGAATGGGTACGTCAAAAAATAAAATTGTGGAATTTGGGACGGTACAAATCCACAAGAGCGTCCAATGCGCTCGAAAAAGTCTCTGCTTGGTGTGGATTTTGGGCTGGCGGGCGACGTCATCGCTCATTATTATTACCAATTTATTTTGGCCAGAATTCGATGCTATGGACACCAACAACATGTGGTTTCAACAGAATGGTGCTATACATTAAAAATTCTGCACGAGCGATTCGGGGGCATGGTCATCTCATGTGGAGGTGATGTGAACTGGGGACCGAGGTCGTGCGATTTTTTTTCTTTTGGGGGTTTCTGAAGTCGTAGATCTATGCGAATAAGGCACGAACCACATCCGCCCCAAAAAATTAATATAACCCATGCCATCGGTCAAACTTCGCCTGATTTATGCGCCATAGTCATAGAAAATTTGACATTTCGGATGCGCGCCACCCATGTAAGCCGCGGCGGACATTTAAACGATGTTTAACAATTTTTTTTACAGCCATTCGTTGCTATATTTTTCGTTTTCGATACTTAAAATTAAACAAAGCTCTACGCCACCACATCCGGTTGTTTGCCTCCAATCACTTTCTCACCCAGTCATCACTTTTAAAACCCCTAAACCTCTCCAACTGAAGTAAAACAGAAAAGTTCGAAAAGTAGGATACCTATAATGAAAGTGCCAGTGGTAAATATTTTTCTATAATTTCCAAGTTTACCTGCAGTACTTAAACTTGGCACTTCATTACCTGGACAATATTGTCTTTTCATTTAATATCTCACCACCGCAAGAGATCACCTCAAAGCGGCAAATCCTCGACACAGTTCGGCTAATAATATTGTTCGTGGAAAAGAGCCAACCACGCCATCAGATTTCCTTTGTCGTTCAAAATTTAAAAAAAAAAATCTCTCAAGTGGTGGCCCACCGCCTGAATAAGGGTATAAGTTGAAAAATACGACAAGAACCTATCATATCCAACGTCATTGTCAAACCGGAGCAAGGAAAGAAGGAAAAACTGAAAATTTTCCAGGACACCTACACCAGGAAGAGGTAAACAAAATAAGAATTCTCACTCAGAAACTTAAATGAAGCATCCTTAAGTGGTGCGCCGCACACAAGGAGTGCACTTATTACATCGGGGACATGGAGTATACGACGAACCACGGAAGGACACCGCACCTAGTACAAGTATTATGTCCAGGTACTTGCCATTTTAACTGCCGTCACTGGTGACAGAGGTTAGTGGTAGGTACTCTTCCTCGCCGGATGGCCATGGTGTGTGGACGGTTGAAGGGGTTTTTTGAATTTTCATCGTTTGTTTTGCTCCCATAGTGTTCTATCAATTTTCAGCAAAGAAGTTCAAGTTTTTCATTGAGAAAGTTTTGACTGCCGCTGCAACATTTGAGTTACCACTCCGGCGAGCTGTTGAGATGCAAAAAAAAAATCCTTCTTCCGAAACAAATGTGCCCGCACACCATTTAAGTGCGAATATCCTGTCAAACTTCTCCAAAAGTCACGGCTGCGAGAGAAGTGCACATTATTGTGCTGTCCCTTGTGGCTGGTAATTTGTTACCCGCCAAATGAAGCTCGTGAAGGCGCATACGGACTGCGTGTAATTTGAAATTCATAAACTATGCGCTGTCCAGAGTCTCTTTGAAGTCACGTTGGGTGGGGTAAGATGAAATAATTCCCTTTTCACTTCTGAAGGCGTATGTTGTTGGGCCACCAGCAGAGCATTGCTCGGCAGAAGGACTCCATTGCAATGAAGTTGAATAATCATTATTTCATACTGAACATCAAAGTCGAATGGGAAGAGGTCTGAGTCTGATGCGGGGGTGTAAAACAAAGAAGACCCCCATCTACGATCAGAAGTTTGCTATTATTGGCAGAATTGGAAGGAAGTGAAAAACCTAATAAAACTTTCGCAATTCCATTGGGTTCCTTTGAGAATTCAAATGGATTACTTTTTAGTGTTTGTCCTTAGCCCGGAATTAACGGGACGGGAATATTCAATTTCAATCGGTTTAGCGATGGATGCTTCTTCCTTTATTTTTTTCCTCATGGGGGTGATGTTTGAATTGGCACACACAGAGGGTAAGCAAGGACAAAAGCGAAATGAAATTGTCATGGAATGCATTTCACACAGAGAGAGAGAGAGAAGTCGCCTTTTTGTCTTTGCTGGTAATCCAAAACGCAAAAAAAGAGTAGGTAGAGAGTAGAGAAAAAGTCAAAAACACAATCCATCTTAGTTTTTGCACAATTCAAGGATTACAATTTATTTCGTTGGCTTAATATTGATGCTGGCAGAGGGAATGCAATGTTTTATTTCCGAGGACAAGCACAGCAAGAAACAGGAATCAAATCAAAGTTTATTACAGTGGAGTGGATTTTGATTACTGAAGCCGAAACTATAGGGTTTTTAAATCGAATCAAATTTTATTGGTTTGTC
This sequence comes from Cheilosia pagana, assembly GCA_936431705.1. NCBI lineage: Eukaryota > Metazoa > Arthropoda > Insecta > Diptera > Syrphidae > Cheilosia > Cheilosia pagana. The sequence continues at coordinate 47,841,110 of OW386170.1, read as the reverse complement.
GCTAAGCAGTATGCTTCTGTAATAAATTCTAGAATTTAGAACTGAAAGGAAAATCTCTGCAGAGAGACAGTGGCAATTTGGGATGAGTACCTACTGCTACTAATGTCCTTAGCCGTTTTTTTTTAGATTTCTTTTGGAACAGGTAACCTTTATAGATACTGAACCATTTTTTCTGCAAAGTCGATCGGTGGAGATGTGATTGATGGTCATGTTAAGAGAATATTTACGAACTTGAGAAGGCCCCCAGTTCGAAGTTCGGATATTGTATAAAGCCTACAGTTGTGGGTCCTTTCGATTCGTCTTAAAACAAAGCTCACCAATCACCAGGGGTTTTAAGAAACTGGGCTCGTATGGATCTGTTTTTCTGTGAATCATTAACTTGTTGTCGATAAATCAATTCTTATAATCGATGGGCAAATTATAACAATTATCGCGCAATTATTAGCCAGTCCCAAACTGTTTTTAATTACCTACAATCCAATACATATATAGTCAAGTCAATACCACTTGCAAACAAATGAAATATTACTGCGGCTTCCTAACCAGCCGCATAAATGATATACCTACTTTGTTTGTGGAACCTCCCTACATGAAGTACAGATACCTACAAGCTACAACATGTGTAATCCGTAAAACTGTTGACCATAAAGCGCACACACATCACAGCGGTGGACTATAAAAATAAATTGTTATCCAATCATCCATTTGGACTCAAATAACCATCCAAAGTGTTGTAATAGGGCACAAATGGAAACACCATGACAGCAACTCCTACAAACTACTGCTGCGTCTATAAGGGACGATATAGGTAAAATCGCACACTTTTCAGCCAGACATACGGACATGCCGGCCAAAGTCAGTGTGTGTTACATGTACCTTTATGTTGGGGGGGGGGGGGAGATGATAAAAATCTTAATAAGCCTTTTACAGCTGCTAAAGCGTCATAAAGTTTTCCGCTGGGGATGCGTGAGACTGGTGGCGAATTATTGTGGTTGTTGGCCCCGATAGACACCAGACATTGTTGTTGTATTAATTGACTGTTGTTGGATTGGCGTGCATGTTGGGTGTTGTTTGGGGCGTTTTAATTATTCCACGTGCGATGGAGACAAAATATTGACAAAGTGCTAAATTAAGTTAAAATGAGAAGTTTTCGGTTTTAATTACATATTTTTTTATTTTTTTAGTTTTTAAGTGATAAATTCGTCTGGGGAGCATTTGGGTGGCAGCAAACGAAGTCTGGGTATTTTTAATTAAGCTTATGAAATATAATTTTCTGCACACTTGGAACAGTCAAAAACATTAGGTGTTCGAACTGACAGTCATCTATAAATACAGACCATAAATATTCAGTAAGATTAACACGTTTATTATAAAGTAAGCAAGGGGTCCCCGGTTCGATACCCAAAATAACAAATTATTACATATTAAGTATTTTTTTTTTCCATTTTGCGACTTCTCGCGAACTTTTGACAAACATTCGAGGGTGTAACTGTCATGAAAGAGCTTCTCAATTAGACGTTTGGACTCTGCATAAAATTGTAGATGCCTTCTATTTGTCCCTAGAATTAAAGACTTGCACAAAACGAATGGTTGTAGGAAGCTAGGCATATAGGGTCCAGAGGATCTGTTGCGCCAACAATTTATTAATTTATATTAAGATACAATTTTGTTTCTATTGCAGATTAGACACAGAGCATCAGAGGGTTTCCGTTGACAGTCTTGAACTCGACACAATTTCCCAGGACCGGATTTAGAGGTTTGGAGGCCCTGGGGCAACAAATGAGTGCAGGCACTTGGCTTATTACCTATGTTCCAAATTATGATATAATAATTTACTACGAAACCAAATAAATTATTATCTTTACAAACATATCTACATAAATACATAAAAACAGATAAAAATAATAGTTATATGAAATTAAATTAAAGCGCTAACAAATGGAACCTCGCGAGCTCTTTTCGGCGAAAAATCCTTGATGATTTTGCTGAAATTCAGTTCTCATAGTAAATCGCTTTCAGTGCTGAGTAGGAATAGCTTTGATAGACGGTTTTGTCCCATTGTAGTTCGAGCCTTTTTCTATAGTTATTATTTTTGAAAATGAGCGCTCTCCTTTGCACCAGTTCTTGTGCGTGATTGTATACATGTTGGTCAATATGACATATTTCTTCTTTGTATTTATCAACATCTCTTTTGGATTCAACGAATGATTTCAATGATTCAATAATTATTTTAGGGTCTTGCAACATCTTGTTTGTAGCATCGAATCGCAGCAAAAGATAGCAAATAGAACGGTTTCGATACAACTTATCTTTTTTAAAAGGTTCGATGCTCATTTCTTAGGATATCCTTTTGCTCCTTATAAGAAGATATTCTGGTTTGAGGTCCTTTATACTTTAGAGTAATGGTTGACAATGGCTTTCGAAACTTCAGCTCGACAAGAATAACGAGTGTGTGCTTTTTTCTGCGATAATTTTTCAGTCAGAATTTGGTATCGTTCTGTACTAGATGTGAAAATCTAAATGGAATCAAAGAATTAAACAGCCGATGGACAAGAGTTAGCAGCCAAAGTCATGGTAAGCATGGTAGAAAATGGCTTTAGTGACCTGTCAAATATTCAAGTCGATAGTCAGAAACTGAATTTCAATCGATTTTAGTCAGTCTTCGGAAGGTTTATCTCAGTTAGGTGCTTAGGGCCTTCTTGAGTAATCTCTTGTAATGTCTTTCGATGATATTTTCTTTCAGCGACCCTAAAAATTAATATAACTTTTGACCAACCTTTAACCGGAACACAAAAGTTCCGACATAGGTCAAAGATTAGCTGAAGCTATTCTGACCTAGCGAGGTATCCGTCGGAACGGAAAATTCTCTGATTTTATACGATTCATAGGATTTTTGCTTCGAGGTATTCTTCCGAACAGCTATTTGGAATATTTTTCCGATATTTTGTAAAGCATATCGGCAAATTGCGTGCTGGGCATTTTTTTTTTTAAATGTTTAAATTAACAGCTGGGCTCCAATATCCTCCGACTGAAATTGGTTGCGGAATTTATTTACGATTTGTAGTGAGGCGTTTTCTTTTCCGAAAGCCGATACCTCAAATGTAATTTGAGCTTCCGACGGAGTATGCGTTGCGGAGAATTTTCCGTTCCGACGGATACCTCGCTAAGGCCGATTATATACCGTTACAATTTTCAAATGTTTATTCAAAACGCGAGGCAGAATCATGAAAAATTCTGCTAAACATTTTTCACACAATGCAAGCCATTCATTTGATTTTTGATGACTTGTAAGACTGAAAAAAAGTACTGGACTTTTCTTGAATCCTCATGTCTTGCCTGTGCCGGTGCCATGAAAAACCTCATCGGCGAAAAAATTTGCGGGATTTTCGAACTATTATTTTTTCAAACTCTAAACGACTTTAGAAAAATTGATGTTGAAAAATTTAGGCGAATGAGATAGTCTTACAAATTCAAATCAATGGGCAGCTCTTTTGCTCGGAAAAAGGAACCCTAAAAGAAATAGCTATATCATCTAAAAACTATTATTTAAAAGAACGTTTGCCACCGTCCTTAAATCTATAAGTCGCCCGAAAAATACACAAAATCGATACTCCTTTTGATTCATTAAACACGATATTATATTCCACATGACAGTTGCATTTGAAAAGCAATCAGGACGAAATAGTGTCCTTATTATCACAATACCTCTTCCAAGTCGAATTTCTCCTATGAAAACTTCAGCCATTTGCCGTTAAAAGAAATCACCAAACTTGTGCATAAAACGTCCGACAATATTGCACAGATTAAAGCCAATCAGACCAGCTAGACGGATATACGTAACGGAAGTTTTTTTTTACCATCCCAAAAAAACGAAACAAAAATCAGTCAAGAACTGATACAACCATCAAGCCTAACGAACCAATACCAATTTGGTTAGGTTCTTTTTTTCCCTGTCATTATTACGTCCAGTATCCTTGAATTTTGTACTCGCTTTCCTCCCACTTCTAATCACCGAAGGATGAAATGATTGGAAACAGTTTGCAGTTTTGCATACAGCATACCCAAACCCATCCCGCCTCGATATCTGGCGTTTGCCGTTTTTGTGTTTTAATTGTAATTTTCTATTTTGATTATTTGCAAAAGAAAACGATGGACTAGGAACTAATCAATGTGAAACTTGTGTCCTATTTCCATGGGAATTGCTTACGGTATACAAAAAAAATAAGAAAAAACTTGTAGAGGGAAAATATCGAAACTCAATTGAGCGCACCAGGCAAAAAACGATACCGAACAATCATTGGAATAAATACAATTTGCTATAATCGAAAACTACTATCGAAAGGAGAGAGAGAGGCGGGTTCGTTCCTTTTTCTGTTAGTTATTGCTTTTGCGTAGGTATTTGCTGATTTTTTTTTTGCTGTTGTGTGCTACTGTTGTTATTGTTGTTGCTTTTTGTTAGTGTCCCTGTGAGGCTGTGAATGTTTTTCGGGAGTTCGCTTGATTAATTCCCAGTAAAAACACGAAGGGATATACTCTCGCTGGATGTGATGGGAATGCTGTTGGGTTCTCCAGTTAATTGGGCATATGGCTTCGATTCGAAGGCGCATTGATTAGACCTGTGGGGCGCTATTCGCATGTTGATCTACGTGATATGCACACGTATTCCTCGTATCGGCGGAAAACTCTCATTCTAATTAGAGGAAGTAGTACTGCTGGAAGCAACTGTTTGGCGCCCTTACCAGCATAGTGTGAAGATACCCGCACTTAGACCTAGAGGCTCGGTCAACTTTTATGCCGTGCAATGCGATCTGATAAGGTTTTCGCACAGGAAAGGCCACAATTAATCAAAAGCGCCAACAGTCATCCAAGTAAGAAGCACCCCAAACCGCGGGCAGTATTAATGAATACGTAAGCTGCGTATTTCCGCAGCCCAAAACTGAAAAAAGTCTTCGTCCTTGAGAGGGGCCTTAATCGCATACATGCCATAACGTCAGAGTATCCAAGATTGCCTACCTACGCTCGAGGGAACCTTACAGGAAATGAAAAGACGCAAAGTGCTGGCTTATAATTGAGATTAATGGCCAACTGGAAAGCAGGTGCTAAGGAAATGCATTTGACAATACCTCCTCCTCCTCTCACAAGTCCATGCACAGCTGAGTAATCTTATCACAGCTTACGGCTTACTAAGAATAAAATCGCTAAACCACCTGGCTCTAAAGCAGCACGAATAATTACACACGGAAAAAAGGATAATGCGCGTGAGAATGGGCGAAACGCGGAAGTAGCCCCATTCAAATGCATTTGCCAGGAAAAATGTTTAAAATTCCGACAAATGTGCATAACGCACAGGTGGGTTCTACTAATTGCATACACCCTCTAAAGGACGAGGTCATAACACAGCACAATAAACAACGAAAGCTATTAAACGTCCTTGTTGTCCATGATTCATTGTGCAAACAATAACAAATCTGTGCAAAGTTAACACAATGGTCGAGTGTCCGTTGGATATTTAAGTACCTATTATTAGGGGGTGTGTAGTGCGTCCATAAATATCTGGCATTTTGCAAACGATGGTTGTGTGTCAATTCAAATGAATAAACCATCAGTCTATTTTTAGAGCGCACATAGTTTAAATTCCGAGAAGAAGTCGCGTGTCAGCGACAAACAATTTTCCTTAAAGACTATACTGCGGTGCGAGGGGGCTTGTCGAGAGCCACCGTAAGGATTACTTTTTTCGCCCTCTAATGATGGGCAATTTTCTTGTTGAAATGGGAAACAATGTAATTTCGAAATCCTCTGAATTATTAAAAGCATTGTTGTGGAAAGAGAGAGAGAGAGTTAAAGGGCTGACTGCGTTGAGATCCATTGCTAATTGAAAATAATGACGAACGGGTAGTTTATGGTGCTGACACACTCCATGCTTTCAAAGTCAAGACTTTCAATGGGTCTATGATGGAAAGGGTTTTCTTTTGGAGTTATTTAAAGGGCGGAGAGTTACCCATTGGCAAATGGGGGTAGTAACCATTTAAGAAGTGTTCGTTGGATTGGGATGCGCGTGAGTAAAGATTTTAAGTGAATTTATGCAAGCCTGGCATATGATTTCAGAAACCGTTTCCGTGTTTATAGAATTTGCTCATTAATGGGATAATTTTTCAAAAGAATGGATGAGTTCAAGCCGGGTGTTTAGTTATTAGCCAGAAAGAAAGGAATAACAACAGGCAGTGGCTGCGGCGCCGGCATTTTATCTTCAAATCGGAACCTGAAAAAGTCAAAAAGACTGGATAGTTGAACTGTCTTTCAGCAAGAGATTCTAGCTGCAGATGGGTAAGAGTGCCGTCGTCATTGATATTGACAGTCATTCTGCTCTGAAAACATTCGAAAATAATTGAGGATTGTCGCACAACACTTGTAAAATTATGCGTACGGGCTCAAATCAGCTTCTGCTGAATTTTAGGATAATGCGGAATAGAAATCTGAAGATAGGAGATGAAATAAGTCAACGTTTTTTGAATAAATAGACCACAAATCGAACTGAGGACTTCCTTAAACGTTAAACTAAGTATGACAAACTTGAGAACAGAGTCGTAGGAGATTCTTCTCTGCAAAAGACTAAAGCTTTCCGGTACAAATCTGTGTAGATTTTGTAATAAAATGATATTGTGTGTTCAAAAAGACATTACACATAGAAGTACACTGCAAATGTCGTGGAATAGCGCGGAGTAAATTTCTGTGAAGATTCTTCTTTTGAAACATAGAAAAGTTAAGGCCGATCGAAGAAGGAATGCTTTAAGTTCCGTAAGAAAAATTGCTTCCTATCTGTAAGGGAAAATACCTTCAGGGGATCACTACAGACTGTGTAGGCCTGGTGTTTAAGATAAATCAGTGGGGAACAACACAAGATGGCGTTCTTTTCCATCTCATATGGCTCTCAGTAGTTTATGAGATGTGGAAGATTTTTAGAAATTCAATTAGTTGGATTAGTATCCAGCACTTATTTCGACTGAGGGCTAAGAGTCGGTAAGCGCTGGTTAGTACGACATTCACTCGGTTTTGGGACTCGCATTAGGAGTTTACTACGCTCAAAATAAGTTTATTCTCTTTTGATTTAAATTTCAAAAAATTTGAAAGTGTTATTCGACATAAAATATGTAGCTACAGACCGAGAAAGATTGCAGGTTACAAACGTTTATATCACTGAAAATAAAACCTTGGTATATTTGATAAAAATGAGGCGTGATTCAACAATTTTTTTATCCAACAAAATGTTTCTATCAGATTGACAAAATGTTTGTAAGTTTTATCTTGAACTAAAACGTTTGTTGTGATAACAAAAATTATTATTGTTTTAACAAAAATGGTTTCTTGTGAGTACAAAAATAATTTGTTGAAATAATCAAAACTTTGTTAATTTTACAAAAGAGTTTTGTCAATTCCACATGGCTGTTTTGTCGAGTCAACAATTAGTTGTTGCTTTTACGAAGAATTAACAAAAAAATTTTCAATAATACAGAAGTTGTTTGTCAACTTAGTGACAATATTTGTAATTGTATTAATTAAGGCCGATTTCCCAGAGGGAAAACGCCAAAAACTTAGGACCAAAGACCGAAGTCCCTTTCAAAGCGGGGAGCCTTGTCTGGTACACGAGATTGGTACGAATCACCCTTAGACAAGTCTCCCTGAATGGTAATTTCATTCGGGTACTCATGCTCGCCCAAGAAATTGGTGCAATGACCGCCAGTGGAATACTTTTGTCGATTCAACATGTGTGTTATCAATTCTACAAAATTTGTATCATATCTACAAACATTTTTTTCATTTAAACAAAATGTTTGTAATATTGATAATCTGTACTTTGTTGGTCTAACAAACATTTTGCATAAGTTTTGTCAATTCATCAAACATTTACAGAAGCGATTTTTGGTTCTGTGTTTATCGATATAACAAAAACTTTGTTAATTCGACAATAAAATTGTTCAATTGATAAAACTCGATTTGTTAAAATGAAAATTGTCTTTTGTTAATCTGACAAAGTAAATGTATTGTCAGTTTAACAAAATATTGTTCAATTGATAATAAATTTCATTTATCATTACAACAAAGTTTTTTCAAAACTATTTTTGTTGAAAGTTTACAAAAGAATTTTGTCAATTTTACCTAGTATTTTATTTTCAGTGTATACAAGGAAGTATGAGTTTTGCTTAAATACCATGTTCATTTGCACGCATTAAAAAAATATTCCTCACTTCTACTGGGAACACAAGGACTCAAACTGCTCGATTATTCTTTAAGATGTAGACTTTGTATAGTGGTAATTTTCCGGAAGCACATAGAGAATCAAAAATGAGCTTAGATGTCGACCAACTGTAGGATCTGACACCAAGACGAGCATTGGCTTAACCCCAACTTGATTTAAGCCCTAAATGTTTAGCTTTTTAGTATTCAAACATTTTAAGTGAAGTACAGTCAAGTCGATTGTCATGAACGATGTCTGAGAAAGGGCTTTATAGCCTGATCAGTTAGATATTTGTAGTCCTACTCCTAAGCCCGCAGAAATATAAAGAAGAGTAAACCATTCACTTCTGCACAGGCTCTCTGTTAAATCTACTGCACAATGCATGTCTTTCATAATTAATTAAAACAAAATCCAGCACCACCCCATGCGGAGCCGCATGTAATTTTTTTCGAAGCCTGATTGAAAATCATCCTTACAACAACCAAATTAAAAACCCATCATCCATGAGCAAACAAACAGACCAAAAAAAGAGAAGGAAAAAAAATGTTCAAATAAATAAATGAGAAAGTACACCGGATAGCCGATTAAATAAACAATCAATGCTGCACATCCACCATCCTTCTTCGTTGTCACCACCAACATGCCCCCACCATCGTCATCATCATCATCATCGTAGCCAGTGCGGCTGCCGCCACAGACCATCCTCTTGTAATTGACTTTGTGTTCCGGGCATTCCATTCCAATTAACTTGTAATTGTTAAATTTTAAAATAATTATTTTTATGATCTGATTATCCGTGGCGAGGACTTCATAAACTACATTGAACACGGTCGCGGACCTACTGTCCGACAGTAACCTGGTGGCACGCGTCCCGGTCCCGGTAGCCTTGTGTACAATGTGGCGTATTAATTTTCAATTTCATTTACAGTCCTAGCAATGCCAGAAAATTAATGTTTACTATTAAATTAAGTAGTGAGAATCAATGGGCAGGCGGGAAAAGTGTATTTGATTTATGTGTAGGAAAACCAATCGATCCCCAGCCCATATTCATGATAGCTGGGTGATATATACCCAAGGGGTGTTAAGTCGGAATAAATAAACGTTTCACAACAGATCCAGCGGTCAACCTGAATTGAGCAGGGATATATGCACTAGGTGGATACAATTTAAGTGATGCATGGAAATGGGGCAGGTTCACAGGGTCCATTCGTCAAAAAAAGAAGAGAAAAAAAATCCAACAAGGATTTGAAATTGAAGGGTTCTATGTGGACCTATCGCGCCAACTTTTTTTAGAACTTGATATTATTTGGTTGGAATATACCACTTTATACCACTTTTTCAGTACTTCGGCAGGACTCCAGGGTCGATTTTTTTTCATCGCAATATCTTTTTGAGTCCATAGTATTTCAGGGTAAACAAATAAATTTCTACTAGGCTCGCCCAGTGGTCGAAATTCGCACAGTGTTGTTGTTGTAACCAAGGTAATTTACAAACATTATTTTATCTGTTTTCCAAATACTTTTTACAATTATTATTCTTTTCGACACATCTAAGAGTGGATCGCTTTAATTTGTTAAACAAAAAATTATAATTGGTCCTTATTAAGTAGGGTAAATATGTACCGAAAGAAATTGTGTCGGCGATTAATACATAGATTTGCGAGTATCACCTTCAAAAGGACAACTAAATGCCACTGGGCGCAAGTTTATTTGGGACCGGTAATGAATATCATACCATGAATCGTCCTGTCCAGATTCCATCTACAGCTTGATAGCCCATTAATCGGCATTTAAGATCACCCTCTTTTCGTTGGTACATCAGGATCATTAAGAACCATTCTAAAAGTGGAGCTACGGTCTCCGTTCTACATAAAAGACAGTCAGGCATTGGAGGTACGAACAAAACCAGGTAGAACCATGAATCGACTTTGAGACTAAAGCCATTGGTACCCGAAATAGAACCTTGTTTCTTCCATCAGACATCCAGTGGTTTTAGAGAACTATAGTTAATCCATTCCTGTCTGTGCGACAATTAAACGTCCCTCCCATGGCGCTACACACCCGACAACTCCCAACCATTTCCATACTAACACTTAAAAAACATCAATTAATTAAGTCCTTGCACAAAGCCGAAACCCATCCCCAAGGAGCAACTAATTGCCGAGTTCAAATTACAATGCAATAAAATTTGACCGAAATAAAACAAATCGCTGGACGTTGGCTTGACTGCTTGGACCCGATCCAGAAGCCATACAGACATTCGGTTTTAATTGCGCCGCGAATTTCATTTCTAAATAAACTTCACGGCCCACTTTTCATGGAGCGATCAACTCGACTCGTCTTGAAAAGTTTGCCAGGCGCTCTCTCCAACTCAACCGACGTTCCTGGGCAACGTTTCAAAATTTGCACGCCATAACAAAAGTAATCGCAGTAATTAAGGACTGCTAAGGCGCTTTGACATATCCCTTCGGGAACATTTAATTAAAAGCGAAAGACGACGAAAAATATTAACACACTCAGTACATGTGTCGGGGGCAACTTCTTCGCTGTCAGCACCAGTCAAAAGGAATCTGTTCGGCCGAGAACGGGGGAAAAAGACTCATTATGGCAACGCGCAATCGGTGCGGAGAGGAGGCGGCGCGGCGTCACCAACCATCGCTTCAAGTGTATTGTTTTGCAAAAGTGATTACATGACACATTCTAATGATGACATGACAGACAGGCAGTCTCTTAGGCAAGAAAATTATCTACATCCTCAGCGAGATGGAGACAAATTGCTCTATCCAGTCGACAGGTCCACAAAAGCGAGCAGCAAAGCGGCGAAAACTTTTCAATGTTTCTTCCTCTTTCAATTTATTTTTTTTGCATTTAGAGTCCTTGCTTCGCTGTTCGCATAATCATAATCACAACGAAGCCGTTAGTTAGGAATTTTGAAACTTTTCTTCTGTCGTCCTACTTACAAAATGTCGGCGGAGGGGGTTGCCGAGTTTTTCGTCTCGTTTTTCACATGTGCCCTGCTAATTGCTACTCAATTATTCATAGCAACAACAATTGCTGATGGGGTGCGGTGTAAGGGGGGTGGGCTACCAAGTTCCAAAGTAGTAGAACAACATTAAAATAACACATCCTTCGGGCTTGCTGCTTAATGCGACGCATTAGTGGATGCGAAATGACGGAACAATCCCTGGGGGTGAATTAATCGGGTGGTATACATGTGTTAATGGTGGCGGTGAACTCCATTAGGCTGAAATTTTGATCCCATTCTATGGCCGGAGAAATATGAAGAACGGTTTCTTACGAAAATTTATAACCCCAGGCTGATTGTATGCGGTTCAAGCAAATTGGTGGTGGGTGGCGTCGGCATTTGGTTCGTGTGAAGCGGAAGAGAATCCTTCGAGGCAGGACAACAAAGACGATGATGATGATGTGTTGATGATTTATGGCAAAAGGAATTATTTCCGTTTCGCCACGTGCAGGAATGTACCTCTCTCTCTCTATCTGTGTATAAAAACATGCGAGGGTAATGTAATTTGAATGCTTCTGTGGTGGTTTTCCACAAATATTTTTGTATAGGAGAAAAATTCGCTTCGGAAATATGTTGCCGGTTGTCTTGTCTTGATGAAGGATTTCGCACAACATGACAGCTCAAATGTAATTTGTAAAGTAAATTCATAGGTTATGTTTTATTTGTGAAAAATACAACCAAAAAAATTGGGGGATCTTAAGTATTTTGAAAATTTGTTCACAGCAACTAATTAGGCTCGATTTTTATAGGATATGGTTTCCGTTCTAAGGGTTGCGGAAATATTCTGAGAAGTCTAGGAATAAGCTGCGGAAAAAACTAAGAAATGGGCAAATAAATTTACTAGGCCTACTTACTACCTTAGGTGGCGCTATAGTCCGGGGTGGACCTGGGCCTCAACCAGTACGCCTCTCCAGTTTGCTAGGTCTTTGGCTAACTGCCTCCTTTTGGGAACTCCAAGTTGGTTGAGGTCCCCTTCCACTTGTGCGCGCCACCTAAGGCGTGGTCTTCCTCTACTGCGTTGTCCCTCCGGGTTGGAATCAAAGACTCTTCGGGCCGGAGCGTTGGTGTTCATTCGCTCTACATGTCCTAGCCATCTTAGACGACTGATGCGTATTTTCCTGACCAGGTTGGTGTCGTTGTACAGCTCGTAGAGTTCGCTGTTAAATCTTCTCCTCCAAAGCCCGTCAACGCAAACGGGACCAAAAATCACTCGAAGAATCTTGCGTTCGAAACGGCCAAGGAGATCTTCATCCGCCTTTGTTAGGGTCCATGCTTCTGCGCCATAGAGCAGGACTGGGATGATGAGGGTCTTATATAGAATCGACTTAGTGTTTCTTGACAAGGCCTTACTAGTCAATTGCCGTCTTAGTCCAAAGAAACAGCGATTGGCAAGTGTAATTCTTCGTTTGATTTCTGCTGTGGTGTCATTATCAGAGTTTATAGCGGAGCCGAGGTAGACAAAGTCCCTAACTACCTCAAAATTATAGCTGTCTATCGTTACGTTCTGCCCGATTCGTCGATGTTGTGTGTCCCTTCTTGTTGACAGCATATATTTTGTCTTGCCCTCATTCACCACTAAACCCATTCTTGCCGCTTCCGTACTAATACTTGCAAACGCGCCAGTGACAGCTCGCTGTGTTCTGCCAATAATGTCAATATCGTCCGCGTATGCAAGCAGTTGCACAGACTTATGAAAAATTGTGCCTCTGGTGTTGGCTTGTGAGTTGCGCACAATTTTCTCAAGAATGATGTTAAAGAAGTCACATGACAGCGCATCACCTTGTCTAAATCCTTTTCTGACATCAAAGGTCTCGGTGAGATTGTTTCCGACCTTAATGGAGCAGCGAGCGTTCTCCATCGTCATTCTGCACAATCTGACGAGTTTGGCAGGGATGCCAAAACTAGACATGGCTCTGTATAGCTCGTCTCTATAAATGCTGTCATATGCGGCCTTAAAATCGATGAACAGATGGTGGGTATCGATTTGGACTTCTTGGGTTTTCTCCAGGATCTGCCGTAGTGTGAAAATTTGGTCGGTTGTGGACTTTCCGGGCCTAAAACCGCACTGATAGGGACCTATCAGATCGTTGACGAATGGTTTAAGGCGTTCACACAGTATAGTAGATATGACCTTATACGCAGTGTTAAGGAGACTGATGCCTCTATAGTTGGCGCAGTTTAGAGGGTCTCCTTTCTTGTGGATCGGGCAAACGATGCTGAGGTTCTATTCATCAGGCATACTTTCTTCTGACCAAATCTTGGAGATGAGTTACTCTCTACCATGTCATCTCCCACTGCTTTAAATATCTCGGCTGGTAGGCCGCCTGGTCTAGCAGTCTTGTTGGACTTCAGTTTAGATATTGCTATCCTCACTTTATTTTGGTCGGGTGGACGTAAATCTTGGCTTTCATCGCTCAGATTGAATGGTTCGTTCTACCTGACAGCGGTATCTTGGTCGTCTTCGCCGTTTAACAGTCTGCGGAAGTTGTTTTTCCATATCCTCAACACCGACTGTGACTCTACTACAAGGTTTCCCTGCTCATCGCTACAATTTACTAGGCCATTAGCTCATAATAATTGCAATGCTATTCCACCTAAAAAAAACGTCCAAGAGCAGTCAAATATTAAAAGAGCAGGTTATTTCAGAAAAACGAGCCTCAGGTAGAGACTGTTGTTGAATTTCGTTCTTCAAGCGCCCATAGAAACTAAAATTTGAACCAAAAAACCGACATTCAGTATTTAAAAGTGGGCAAAGAATCGCATACCAAAATAATAGGTTCTTTGCGATCAAGAAAAGCCCTATGATCATTCTAAGAGTGGGTGGATTGAATATTGAACCTCATTCCACAGTCGATTTATAGCTTGGCGTGACTTACTCTCTAGGACTTACACCAATTATTTTTATAACTAGGTACTTCATTCATGAGAAGACATATTTTAAGTCCAGCTCTGTCTAAACAAAATATTCGGGTCTCCTCTCCAAGCCACAAATCGTTTGAAGCAATTGAGTTCGACGCAAAAAGAGATCTCGTTTGTTGTCTTACATTTTTCTGTCTCTTATTGAGAATATTCTTATTTATGTTGAATCGTTGAATCGCATTAAAGGCGTTTTTGAAAGTATGTTGCGATTTATATTAGAATTGGGTACAAAAACACTCGGATAGGGCGTTTTCTTTAGAGGTTTATTTTTTAAGTTAAAATTCTCAAAATCTGGAAGCTTTGTAAGACTGAAGAGATTGGTGTAACAAAAAAGACGTCATCGATAAACCTACACAAATTGTAAAACCTCTCCATAATTTGTTTTCACAATTTGAACTCGCAAATTAACATTTCACTTGTGTAAAATGATTTTTTTTACTGCTACTATGCCGGATGGCGAAATATTAAACTCTCTCATTACGAATTCATTTTGGTATCTGTATCCTTAGTGCGTACAAGTGCCCTAATTAAACTCGTTACAATTGCAGGAAATTTGAATTTGTCCCCATCCCAATCGCACCATTCATTCGCAGAATTAATTCAATCGAAACCCATGCGATTGCCCATGCCATTCCAGGAACCATCTGAATTTATAAATAAATCAAAATTGGAAATTGTTTTCCAAATGAAATTGCCAATGCTCAACAAGCACCCCCAGATCTATTGATTACAGTAGCACAATGGAGGAGTAAAATGCCTGACTGTATACCTACCTACCATGGTTGACGACAATCTACCCGCGGTAGTCACGTTCTGGACTTTTGCCGTTTCTCTAGAAAAATAGAAAACAAAAAATCACCCAACAGCACATAAAAATGGAGAGAAAAAAAGAACAAACGACTTGGTCCGAAATGATGATTCCCATAATAATGATCCTGATTATCCGCTATCAATGTGCGAGGCCATGGCAATTGTAAGCCCCCTCGCATCGGGCCCTGCCTGCACCTATACCATGGCCTCGCTCTAAGTGGCATTTTGGAACAGCATAAGCTAAAACAATAATAACTTTAATAGAATAGCTAAACAAAGAGTAGGAAATTATTAATGCCTGACTTAATTTCCATAATATCCTTGCTAGTCGTAAATGCTGCATAATAAAGTGCTTAAGGAGCCCCTCTTCTCATCGACATGGCTTCCGAGAACGAGAGTTACTTTCTCCTCTCTCTCTGTCTCGCTGGTTCACTTTTACACTGCTCTAGCTGTAACTTAGTGTGTGCGTACGCGTCGTCCTGAAATATCATTTGGTCTATTATCCTGTCAAGATGCGATGCGATGGCGGCGCAGAGTATGGGGCCGGGGATGTGCTCCGCTCACTGTGGAAAGTTATTTCGCTATGCCCCGTCGCATTAGGACTCGCCTCGTACACAGCCTTATAATGAGTGTATTTGTATTTTTTTTGTTAAATACGCATAACCTCAAATAATCGTTTGCAGAGACACACTGACGGCCGCACGTACACTTAGGCGGGACCGACTGAGGCCACTTAAGATGAAATATGGGCGGATGAGGCATACAAGTTTTTCCATCACGTATGCACATTAATTGAATTGAAAAGGCCGCCGTCGGTAGGAGATGGGAGCACGATACCCTTGGGGGGTTGTCTTGCGAGCACCCTTTCCGAGAAAGTTGCAAAGTTATTTCATTTTTTGTTTTCTCCGCAGAGTTTTGAATATGCTAGGGGTGTCTCGATGGCCCACACCAGCGGCTGTTGTCATAATGATAAATAAGATTGAAACAGTTCGTGCTCATGGGGATAGAGGTGGGCTACAAGTATCGGGTTTGTGCGGTCGGAAAGTTTGAAGAATGCAACCGCCTTTTTTTCCCGAGATGGTATTTTTGCTATAGTACTTTCACGTTTAGGCTGAACTTTAAGGTAGTAGGTTTTTATCCTCATCCGACGACATTTAATTCTGCATGTATTCGAGTGCAATGCCAGTGAGTGTGGGACAGAGTGCGACAAGGACTAGGGCGTAAGGCATCTAACATCAAATTTTAAAAAATTTCATTACCAGAGGTTCACATTCTGTTCGCATTTTCTTCTCCTATAAGCTTGCATTATTAACCCCCGCAAAATTTCTACATCGTTCCCTGCAAAGTTTGCTTAGTCTTCCCGTATGAGTTCGCTGTTTCTGTTTTGTGCGAATTGCAGCCGACTTTTTTACAAAAACTCTCCGCGATATTATGCATTATAAATTGCAAGGGATTCTTCGATGAACTCGCCCGCGAATGAATTCTTCTTGCAATTAACCCAAGGCGAGCAAAATGCGAATGCCAGGCCACATGTTGAGTCGATTTAGTAGCCGGTACTAAGTCTTTGCGCCTTCACCGCCCACGTCAGCAAATACCCCACACCACACAGGCCACAGACGAACAATGCAATTCTGAACAACCAACTACCATGGGCATATTGCGCCCCAACATATACTACAAAATATATTATAATATTGTTGTCGCCTTAGATTATACTTTAGTTTATATTCATTTTAGATTCAAAAAGTAACAAACAAATTGAAATATTTGCATATTTATAGAGTTCACACTCTCAATTGACTTAAAATCACGTAAGGTGACAAGCAAAAATTTAATCTATAATGAGAAAAAGTTGAAAAGTGCTATTCATAAAAATAAAATCATTGTACTGAGTAAACCAGAGTGCAGATAGAAGACCGCCAAATAAAAAGCACCAGGGCTGGTGTCGCCCAGGGCTCTAAGCTAGGACCGCTGCTTTTCAATATTTATACATCAGACCAACCCCAGCTCGAGAGTACCACCAACAGCTGTCTCTTCGCCGATGACTCCGTCACATACAGCAACTCGATGTCCCCAACCATAGCAGCACGAAGAGTTGAAGCCCACGTTAAGAAGCTATTCCAGTATTACTCAAAATGGGGCATACGAATCAACTCAGGCAAATCTGTGCTGATATGTATAAGAAGACCCACCAGAGGATCCAGAGTTAGGTCAGCAACCAACTGCCATAACATAAAGCTACAATTACCTGATGGATCATCACTTACAACCAAAAACGACGTCAAGTATCTGGGAGTCAACTTTAACGAGCGACTACGATTCAATCCTCACCTGAACACTGTTCTCAGGAAGGCGTCACTCGCATTCCACCGAGTTTACCCGCTGATGAAGAAGCAGAATGGACTAAGCCAAAGAACGAAGCTGTTATTATACAAACAACTCATAAGGCCGGTAGTTACCTATGGCTTTCCCATCTGGTATACCGTCTCCAAGACATATATGAGGAAGCTGGGGGTTTTTGAAAGAAAACTCCTGAGGATCTGTACAGGACTTCGTTACGATCCAATCCGGAAGAAAAACGTCAGAAGCACAAAACTCTACGAAGAAGCCAACGTCATACCTCTGGAAAAGTATATGGTCACACTTTTCCAGAAAATACTCGGGAATACCTCCAGCCATCCAAACCCACTAGTCCGAAGGATTGCGGACCACCCACACATCCCTGAGCATCGGTACCTACATGTACTGGCTCTTCTAAGAGAGGAGATATTCCCAAGAGTAATCGACAGGGCAACTACTCCCTTCTACGAATCGACCGAGTCAACCCACCATCGAGAATAATACCAAGATGACTAACCTCCTCCAACATTTAAAAAACACTAACACCCGGACTTGAACACCCTGAGGTAAACCCTGACAACGATGCATACAACTAGTATGAATCTGAGAACACATTAACAATTTTTTATTGTTGATTAATTAATTATTATTCACCACCATTTGTTACCTAGCATTAAGTCAAATTGTATATTCAAAAGTTTAATAAAAACACATGTAATGTAATGGGTTAACCAGAGTAGTTTTACTTAAATTTCCTTTTGACTTACAGGGAACCACAGCGCAAAGCGGTACGCGTAGGCCAGCTCCTCATCGCCCTCCAGTCATTTCATGTAAGGGGGAAAAGGAAGCTTGTCACCGCGCTAGGCGTCCCGTCAGGCAGGTGACAACGACAACTTACCCTCTTACAATTCGAATTATGGGTTCCATTTCCAGGAATTGTTGACAATACGAATATGCCTCAGTGTGCAGCGCTTTTAAGTCCGAATGACTGGAAGTGCATACTGATGCAACTTGACTCAGTGGAATTTTCTTAGCAACTCGACGATAAGGAATTTCCACTGATAACTGGCGGACGGCGACTATGACTGATAACTGGCGGACAACGACGATGACCTGGGACTAGAATTATTACAGAAAATAAAACAAAAATAAACTTTACTTAGAGGAATGTTCTTAATCATTTCTTAATAAATTCTCGTCCACGCATAGGGTCACGCACCTCCGAATACAAAAAGCTACATAGCTAAACCCCTTTTCAATACACCTACCTACAACTGCTTACCAGTCGAGCAAATCTGACAAGTAAATCGCATTAAAAACTACCCCAAACAAATAAAGAATAACCCAACAGCGAACACACAAAAAGCACTCAAATAGAATTTTATGCGATGTTATACCCAATACGTGCAAATGTTATCCACCGCCAGTAAGAGTAGCCCATCAAAGCTTGCCAACACAACCCATCACCATGTCATGAAACTCTCTCGCCCCGCTGTGTCGTTATATTACGAATCGAATCAGTCCGGTCTCCCCATATAATCGCACAGAGGCAACCCAAACCTCTACGTTGATCTAGGTTGCTATTCCCTACCCCCTACCCATATACTCACAGTGCCTCAGCACTCTTTCAGGACATAAGCATTCACCGTTTATCATCGCAGTAATGGCGGGCCCTGGTTATGCCATTCAGGTCAGGCATTTAATGGCATTCGAATGCCTCATTTTGTATTATTCCATAGACAATTATGAGCGCCGCACACTCACACAAGACCCGCATAACAAGTATATGGAGCCTTAGTTGATGATGGAATAAAGGATAAAGACTGCTAGCGCGACGAAACGGTATGGGCCAGGCGGCAGGAACTTGTGCGCTTCTTCATATGAAATGAAAACATAAAAGTAAATTATGCTACTTACACTCTCTCCAAGTGGTGGTGGTGGTGGTGTTGTTGTAGCGTGGTCATGTTTTTGTACGGCGCGGTGTCGACCGGGTTGTGTGAGGTTCATTTGTGTTCCGCTTAATGGGGCCATCTACACACACACACACATAGCCGTGCAGGGAGTCGAGCTATTCGCTGTTGAGTGATGTTCTAAAGATGTTGTTAATTCAAAAAGTTTTGCCATAGCACGGCACCGGAAACGGTGCACCAACCTGCATGACGGAAGTTTATGCAGTTATCATGAATGTTGAAAGAGGGTAGGTACTCTGTGTGTGTTGTTTTTTTTCCCTTGTCCACTTGGTCATTGTTTATGCGAAGTCAAGTCGTGGACTAGAGTGCATGAGAGTCACATTTCTGGCGTTAACTGCAAGCTGAATGGGGAGGTCCTAAAAGCGACCCATTCAACAACAGCATGGCTCATGGACCGAGTTAACCAGTCAACCAAAGAGAATGTCCCTCATTGTTAAAGGATACAACAGCACACCAAACGAGTGATTTAACTAATTAAATCGTCATTCCTTGAAGCATCCCCGGAATGGAAGGACAAAAGCAGATCCCCGCCGAGAGTCTTATTAACGAACTTGCACTTTTTCTTAATTTTGTACATTTCAAAGACAGTCGCAACTACGCAGTGCAGAACAAACAGAAAATATTTGCCACGACGAAAAGACAGAATGGAAAACTGGATGGAATCTCTGTGTGTACAGTCAAAGAAACAATTTTAGACGCAAAAGTTGAAAATAATTGCTATGCTCAAATATTTGTCACAAACTTAGTTTCTGCGAGAAGCCCTTTCATGGGTCCTGAGCATAGAGCGACTGAGGATGAGGACTGCTGCAGGGAAAACACACTCGCAGCGCTGACGTCAATAACGATTCTCGGTGCGGCATCCTCGCTCGAGGGCCATCAAACAGAGTCCGCCGTCTTCGCATCGCATTCGATGTGTAATCGCTCACAAAGAATAGAAAGTAAATTTTCTAAAGAAATACTTTACTGCAATTTACATCCTTTGACAAGGACCCATAGGGCGGGGTATCTTTGAGTAGATGTTGCTTGCTTTACCATTTTAATCATTTTCGCTTGACAACGGCCAGTGCCGGCTTTAAGGAGCTTCAGGACTCAATACGCCCAAACATGTAGGTATATAATTCGATTGAAATCACACTGGCAATCCCACGGGTAATCCTCTAATGTCATCGGCTTGTGGCGAACGCTTGTAATATCCAATTTGTTCCTCGCATATCCTTGCCGGAGCGACAGGGGAGGGGAGTAGCCGAGCAACAACTACAATGACACCAATAACTTAAACGATTAGCGTCATCTGTTGAAAGTTAATTCGTACACAACATGGACGCATGGCTTAGCTGTTACCAAAACCGAATACATCGGGGCATCATCGGTATCGGATTTCGACAGTCCACATGTGGTCTGTCATACGTGCGTAGGTGATTGCCCGTAAAGGATATCATGCAGACGCACTCAAAAGCATTAAGTGGGATATACGTTTTTGGTGGGCGAAACGATTTTCATAGGATCAACGAAAATAATGAAATGATTTATGTCTTTGTTGCCTTGCGGACGATAATCAGGATATAGTCGAACAATTGAAATAGATTCTTGGTCTGGCGTAAGGGCATTAGATCGTAATTAGAGAAGGAATATTGCCAGCATTTGCAAAGCGATTGCGGATTTTATGGCTTAGTAGTGGGTTGGGTACTGCGGACTTAAGGTTAATTTGGATAGATGCAGCTTTGAGTTCATTGAGTGGGCTTTGGCGCTCCAATTTGTTGTGGTGGTGCTGCTTCAAAGCAAGGGAAAATAGATGTTTTCGACTTGTAGATTTCGCTTTCAAAGGTTGAAGTTGGGTAAGCTTTGTATCTGCCAACAACCCCCTCAAGTTAGATCGGTCCTTAGCTATCTCCTACTAGTTGCGTACTTCGAGTCGGTTAAGTTTGCCTTTTTCTTTTGCTTGCTGTTTGAGGAGAGGTTTTGTCCTACTGCGTTGCGTTTCAGGGTTCGACTCGAAGGCTCTATAAACAGAGGTATTTTTGTGTCCTATTTACATGTCGTAGCCGTTTTAGATGACTAATGATCAATTTTTTGAATAGGTCTATGTTTTCGTACGTCATATACTTTGTCTATTAAATGTCCGTCAACGCAAACTTTAACTAAAAATATTTTCATCCGCTTAAGATAGAGTCCAAGCTTGAGCGACATAAGGCACTACTTACCAGGACATTCAAGGTTTCAAACAGAATGGCATCAAGATAGGACCCAAGGAAACAATGGTAAGCAAGTGTTATCCTTCTTATTTCTTACAGAACTTATAAGCAGAGCTAAGGTAGACTAAGCGACTTGCTACCTTTAGGTTAGGTTAGGTTAGTGGGCTGGCTGGAGATACTCCGTGTCACACTCATTATGACCCGGTCTAAGTTTTGTAATTAACTATTTACTGTGCTGTTACATACTAACCATCCTGTGGATTTGATGATGGCATAAGAAGTGGGTAGTGACCTCCAGAGCTTCCTCATCACCGCAGCCTCCACAAAGTTCTTCTTCCGTCAGGCGCATTTTCTTCATATGGTACTGTAGAGTATTGTGCCCCGTTATGATACCTACGAGAGTGGAAAGGGATTTCCTGTCCTTGCGTATAAGACTCTCGGTTCTGGCTTCATTGAAGGTTGGCCATAGCGTTTTTGTGGTACGGCAAGTTTCTTGTGCAGTCCATCTAACGTTCGCCTCTCTTGTGGCTTTTCTCCCTTCTTCAAGCTTGAGTGTACAAGGCGGGATATTCACAGAGGGATCAGCTGGTTCTGAAACAGCTGTCGAACCTTGTCTTGCTAATTCGTCCGCTTTCTCCTTGCCTGGAATGCCTTTATGTCCCGAGCAAGGGAACCTTGTAGTAGAGTCACAGTCGGTGTTGAGGATATGGAAAAACCACTTCTGCAGACTGTTAAACGGCGAAGACGACCAAAATTCCGCTGTCAGGCAGAACGAACCATTCAATCTGGACGATGAAAGCCAAGGTTTCCGTCCACCCGACCAAAATGAAGTGAGGATAGCAATATCTAAACTGAAGTCCAACAAGACTGCTGGACCAGGCGGCCTACCAGCCGACTTATTCAAAGCAGTGGGAGATGACATGCATGAGAGATGAGAGCATACACCAACTCATCTGCAAGATTTGGTCAGAAGAAAGTATGCCTGATGAATGGAACCTCAGCATCGTTTGCCCGGTACACAAGAAAGGAGACCCTCTAAACTGCGCCAACTACAGAGGTATCAGTCTTCTCAACATCGCATACAAGATCCTGTCTGCCATACTGTGTGAGCGCCTGAAGCCATACGTCAACGAACTGATTGGACCCTATCAGTGCGGTTTTAGGCCCGGTAAGTCCACAACCGACCAAATATTCACACTACGGCAGATCCTGGAGAAAACCCAAGAAGTCCAAATCGATACCCACCATCTGTTTATCGATTTTAAGGCCGCATATGACAGCATTTATAGAGACGAGCTGTACAGAGCCATGTCTAGTTTTGGCACCCCTGCCAAACTCGTCAGATTGTGCAGATGGAGAATTCTCGCTGCTCCATTAAGGTCGGAAACAATCTCACAGAGACCTTTGATGTCAAAAAAGGATTTAGACAAGGTGACGCGCTGTCATGTGACTTTTTCAACATCATTCTTGAGAAAATTGTGCGAAACTCGCAAGCCAACACCAGAGGCACAATTTTTCACAAGTCTGTACAATTACTTTCATACGCAGATGACATTGACATAATTGGTAGAACACAGCGAGCTGTCACTGGTGCGTTTGCATGTATAGAAACAGAAGCGGCAAAAATGGGTTTAGCGGTTAACGAGGGCAAAACCAAGTATTTGCTGTCGACAAGAAGGGACACAAAACATCGACGAGTCGGACAGAACGTCACGATAGACCACGATAGACAGCTATAACTTTGAGGTAGTTAGAGACTTTATCTACCTCGGTTCCGCTATAAACTCTGTAAATGACATCACAGCAGAGATCAAGCGAAGAATTACACTTGCCAATCGCTGTTTTTTTGGCCTAAAAAGGCAATTAAGAAGTAAGGCCTTGTCAAGAAACACCAAGGAGATTCTATATAAGACCTTTATCATCCCAGTCCTGCTGTATGGTGCAGAAGCATGGACATTATCGAAGGCGGATGAGGATATCCTTAGACGTTTTGAACGAAAAATTCTTCGTGTGATCTTTGGTCCCATTTGCGTTGATGGCATTTGGAGAAGGAGATATAACCTTGTCAGAAAAGTGCGGATCAGCCGTCTGAGATGGCTAGGACATGTAGAGCGTATGGACAACAGTGCTCCGACCCGAAGAGTCTTCGACTCCAACCCAGAGGGACAACGCAGCAGAGGAAGACCTCGCTTAAGGTGGCGCGCACAAGTGGAAGGGGACCTCAACCAACTCGGAGTGCGCAACTGGAGGCAGTTAGCCAAAGACCGAGCTAACTGGAGAGGCGTACTGGTTGAGGCCCAGGTCCACCCCGGACTGTAGCGCCACCTAAGTAAGTAAGTAAGGCTGTCGATAAGGAAGGTAATACCTTTAGGTGGTATTGCCCTTACGACAGACTCACGGGCTGCTGTTGTCACTGCCAGGACCTCTGCTTGGAAGACACTTCTGTGGTCGGGAAGGCGTACCGATTTTGATATGCCCAGCGTTTCGGTTTAGCTGTCGATTGAGGCGGTCTGGTTCAATTTGTCATACTTATACTTGATTCGCCCCCATTTACCGTCAAATCCGTTTTGGCAGCATCCTTTTATATAGCAGCAAACGCACTAGTTACAGGTCGTGCTTGTGAGATATTGTGTTCCTGGTGATGGCGAACAATGTTCTGATATTGAAGAAGTGACATGACAGCACAAATCGCCATCTAGAAATCGTTTTAAGACATCAAATATGTTTAGCGACCTTGAGGCATAGGCAAATGAGGTTGGCAGGGATGTCGAAGCTACACATGGCTCTATATAGCTTTTCTCTACGTCGCCTTGAAATCGATTTAGAGACAATGGGTATCGATTTTGACTTCCTAGGCCTTTTCAAGTGTCAAATTGTGCAAAGTTGAATGACTTGAACCTTCAATTTTATATTATACGTAAATCGAAGACTCTATAACAAATCGTACGCAGCTTCTAGAGTTTCTGTTGCAAATTATACTATTATTGTCAAAATGTACTTTTCCATCATTAATTGACTCACAGTTGTAACAAAAATTCGATCGCAATTATTGCAAAAATAATCCCCTACTAAGCAGTGATTGATCTTATGTAGGCAGCTTGCATAAACAGATGCGGATGGGGGTTTGTTTATTTTTTCTACTCCTATATACTTAACTCAAATAAGACCGAAGGATATAAATTACTTACCATATCCTTGGGATAGAAACTGAGCTCGTGTATCTCAACATTGGCAATTTCGAAAGGGAAAAAATAATAATAAAATCGTCATACAGATTTCGAATCGACATTCAATCTTGTAAAACCTTAACCCTGGAAGGGATTTCCAGTTAACCGATTTTACAAATCCTCGCCTACACATATCTACCGACATGTGGGGTAATCACATCCCATGTAGCCATACATCTGGGGTGGTTAATATTAGGTTGCGATGTTTGCAGTGTGGGTCGAGTGGTTGGAAAATATTGCTTCCTTGGATTACACTCAGATGGATGGATAAAAATGCATAAATTCATTGGAAACGGTATTCATTTATTTATTTATTTACTTATTGCTTAATACAAGCGTACAAAGAAAAAAAAAAAAGTTAATAAAGCTAAACAATCTACTAAACTTAAGACTAAAAAAATAGAAAATAATAATGGTCAATGAAAATTTAGTGATTGGGAAAAGAAATGGGGTAGTCAAGGATTAAGGTGATTATGAAGAGCATGTTTCAAAGCTGGTTTTGTGCAGTTTAAGTCAAATATGTTGGGAAACATGTTTGCTTTACAAAGCATTCTTGTTAAGGGTTCATGTTGACCATAGTCAGTACGGTGTTGGGGAAGGCGGAATAGGGGTACTGATCTTAGGCCATGAGAATTAGTTTTAAAAGAGATCTGCTGAAGTAGGTAAGGGCAATCTATGTTTCCTGATAAAAGCTCATGAACAAAAACTATATCAGCGATGTCTCGCCGAGTCCTAAGAGTTTGCAATCCAAGCAGTTTCAAGCGATTCTCATATGGGGGCAGATTATATGGGTCATCCCAGCCAAGCCCGCGTAAGGCAAACCTAATGAACCTACGCTGGACAGCCTCGATTCTCGTAATATGCACTTGATGGTAAGGTGACCAGACTTGACTGGCATATTCGAGAAGTGGTCTTACGAACGTCATATATAGGGTTTTAGTTACGTAGGGGTTAGAGAACTCCTTCGACCAACGTTTAACGAAGCCGAGTGCAGAGTTAGCTCTGCTTATAATGTTGTCGATGTGAGGACGAAAGTTAAGATGAGTGTCGCAAATAATGCCCAGATCACGAATTGATGAAACAGTGGAGACTAACTCATTGTCAATGTAATAAGATCTATGCGGCAGGGGACAACGTTTGCGAGAG
The DNA here is from genome assembly GCA_936431705.1 of Cheilosia pagana. Classification (NCBI taxonomy): domain Eukaryota; kingdom Metazoa; phylum Arthropoda; class Insecta; order Diptera; family Syrphidae; genus Cheilosia; species Cheilosia pagana. The sequence goes on along the minus strand of OW386170.1, from coordinate 47,815,249 downwards.
AAAGTAATAGCTTGGCATTTTTTCACGTTAAGCTCTAAACGATTGTGTTGACACCAAGTGTTGAAGTGGTTAAGGTCAGTTTGTAGAGAGAGAGAGTCAGCAATGTGAGATATATTTTTAGAGAATCTCAAATCATCTGCGTAAATTTCAAGTTCAGAGAGTGAAATTACAAGTTCTATATCATTAATTGTCAAATTAAAGATTAAAGGTCCAAGATGACTGCCCTGTGGTACACCAGAAGACGCAATGACAGGTTTAGAAACGGAGGATCTAAAAAGGATGTTATATTTGCGATCATCTAAGTAAGACTTTATCCAAGAAGTAAACCACGGTGGAAAACCGATCGCTTTTAGTTTGAAAAGGATGACTTTGTGAGAGATTTTGTCGAACGCTTTGCTAAAATCGGTAGCCACAACGTCTACTTCCTTACCATTTTCCATGGCACATAATGTATTTGAGACAAAATTGGTAAGGTTTGTGGTTGTAGACCTACCCTTGAAAAACCCATGTTGCTTAGAAGAAAGAATAGATTTGCAATGGAAGAATATTGTATCGTAAACAATGCTCTCAAAGAGCTTTGGTATGCAAGAGAGCTTAGCGATGGGTCTATAATTAGAGATATCACCCTTGCACCCCTTTTTGTGTATGGGAATAATAAATGAGTCCTTCCACAATTTAGGAAAAATACCTTGTGCAATTGAAAGCTGGAAAAGAGCAGAAAGGGGCAGCGCTAGTATATTAACACATTTTTTTAACACAATGGCAGGGAGACCATCTGGACCAGAAGAATAGTCGTCCTTGAGAAGATTTATTTTTTCAACAATTGATGATGAGCTTATTTTCATCGACGTAAAAGAGGTTTGAGGGCAGCCGTTCATATAACTGAAGTAGTTAGGATCAGGCTCAACGTCGTCATTCGTGAACGCCCGGCTGAAGAAATCAGCGAAAAGGTTGGCGATTATTTTAGAATCTGTGGACGAAACATTTTCGAGTTTTAAAGCAGAAGGGTACCCATCTGATTTCTTTTTGGTGTTTATAAATTGAAAAAAGCGTTTGGGGTTTGAAATTAGGTCATGCTGCATTCGGACAAGGTATTCGGAGTAAAGAGTCCTGGACATAGCAGAAAAGTTATTATAAACTAAAAGATAGTTTGAGAAGTTAGATACAGATCTGCATCGGAGATATGTTTGCCATAGTTTATTTCGTTTGTTCCTAAGAGATCGCAATTCACTGTTATACCAGGGGGGGGAAGACGTTCGATTTTTTTTAATTGTAAGAGGGACAGATTTAAGAAAACATTGATAGATTTGAGAGTAGAAATTGGAAGTAGCAACATCAATATTAACTGTTTTGTCATGGATAAAGTCAAAGTGGATGTTGCCGATAAGATCGGAAAGTTTATCAAAATTAGCTTTGCGAAAGTTAAAATTGCGCTGCGTCAAGGGGTCGATCTTCAAAAATACGCTATCATACACAAATGATAAAAACAGAGGAGGGTGATGGTTGTCAAGTCTGGAAAGAAGGTGGTTACTCTCAATAACTACGCCGTTATATATATATTATTTCTTGTGTGAGTTATCAGTTAACTGAGTAGGCAGAACATAATACTAAAATGTGTACTCACGCTGACAAAAGAGGTATGAAGAAAAGAAGAGTTGAGAAGATTTTCAGCACTAACACTCAATGTTAAAGTTTATTCCAAAAGAAAAAAAAAAAAAAAAACAATTTATTGATGACAAACTTTATGCGTAGCAAAACAAAATCGCGAAATATTTTAGCACGACAGGGGATGAAAAACAGACTCAAAGTAACTGACAGACACTTAATGGCAGTTATATTAATGAAAGAAAAATCAAGTTGTTCCAGCAGCAAAAATTAGACACGTCTAAGCTGAGTGAATGACACAATACAATGAGCAAATGGGTTGAGAAAGGGTGAATTGTTTCAAGTGAATTCCGACAGAGACACCGATCCCCAATGGCAAGTGTACAAATGTACATGCTGCAACACTGCCGGGGGTAAAGCTGCATATGATTTACATTTTAATAAATTATTTCTGTTACGGGAAGGTGAATGTTTGCCAATTTAATGTGAGTAGAGGGTAAAAAATGTAGAGCATCACACCAGAGGCACTTTAGCCAAGCATGGACTGAACAACTGCTATATAGCACTCCATTCAAGCGGTCGCAATTATGTAGTCGCTATAAGTAGGTATCTGATGGACTTTCCACTACAGAGCATGTCACGATTTTTAAAAATCCAACCAACTTGCATCCGCCTGCACTTATCCACTTCGCAGCAAACTCAATCCCTTCAATTACATTCAGCGTTCGTGCTGGTAATCCGATCAACCCAAATCACACCTCGTGCTGATCCAAAAGCCAACTTTACATATAGACCTTGCTTGACATAACGACTTGTAACCGGTATCAAATTACCCCAGATACTCGTACGTCGTATCTATACCACCCTCGAAACTAAATTCAACTTTCACAAACGTGTGTGTCTGTGTGTGTTTGTTTACTCGCCACAATTTCATGCCGAATTGATTCATTTAGTTTGCAGTATCCCATCAGCCCTAATTAGCCATTGTCTCGTCTAGTTCGCTAAAGGTACCGACGACTACCGGGTAATCAATCTGGCACGAGTCGCCTGTCTGACATATGGCTGTCGTATCCGCTGTTCGCGAACAAATTTGATTATTTTGCAGTTTGAAATAAAAGCGAAACTTTTTAATCTATTTACCCGCGGATGTATGTACACGTGTGCACAATGTACACACTGGGAGGGTGGCGGTTGCTTGCATTCAGATTGTACATACGTAATACTAATTGGATCGAGAATGCAATAGAGACGATATGGTGGGAAAAATAAAAACAAACGCGCCGTATGAATAAAATGAAATCAGTTTAGAATAAACTTGGCACTCAGTCAATTTGATGAATAGACAGTCGCAGAGTTGGGGCTGCTATTTTAGTCCTTTAATGCTTAATCCGGTTGCTCCCCCTGACATCACCTATATGAGTAAATTATTTTAGCGCAGAGGAAAACGAATTAAATTAAAACGCGATAAAGGAGTGGGGTTAGATATGTTTGGATGTTGTTTTGCATTATCCTCTTACTGTGTGTTATTGAGTTAAATCCGCAATTTGAAAGGATGATTAATTATACGAACAAATAAATAATGTTGTATGGATAATATATGTCCAGAAGAGAGTCGCGGCTGCGAAAACCATTTATAGGTGATATAAATGAAAATGTTACGTATACGCCACAGTGCTCCAAGTTTCGCATCTATACATGGTTCAAAGGAAATTTTGCAAGAGCGGCAATATTTCAAATGGTTTCATGTAGGTTTTGGAATGCCCTGAGTCTAAAAAATACTTTTAAAAAAAATGTGTGTCTTTTTGTGGGTGAAACTGTTTGGCTCAGATTTTATTTTGGCGATTTGTGGGAATTTGTTCTGAATTTTGAGTCTTGCTATGATTTCTTCAACACAACGATTGTAAATTGAATTTTATTCTGGGGCCATATTCATTTTAACGTGATTTCACACAAATTTTCGTCACAAACGGCACAGATTTTACTAGGTACTAGCAAAGGCAAAGCCAAGATTCCTCACAGAGCTAGAGAAGATTGTATTATTTTCCACATCGGGTTTTAAAAATATGAGATTCAGACGTTTGTAGTTGCTTGGAATTTGCGCGGTTTTTAATTTTATTTAATACAATGTAGTACAGTTTAAAAACACGACTACTTACACTAAAATGTTTTTTTTTAAGTAAATAAACACATATGTATAAATTCATACCAAAAAAATAAATACATCATAACACAGCTCTAAAATTAATCAGATGAAAACAAAAATTAATATTATTAATAATTCGGTACAAAAAATAAAAAAGAAAGACAAGAACTGTATTGCACGTCGAAATTACTTTGGATAACGGTAGCCATTATGATAGAAGAAAGTTTTTGCATACGTTAATAAGGATTCTGGAGGATTGTATACATTTCACTTATCCCTAATTTATTCTTGGCCCTGCAGTAGGTATTCCATCGACCGTACCTAAATTTAAACTATGTCTTTTTGTAGTTAAATGTAGGCTGTACAAAATAACGCCTTGTAGTGGCCCTCCAATGGCGGAAGGAACAATGTTAATATGTAGTTAGATTACGTTTTAAATTCAGTCTTTGTTCAAAACTGTTAGCGATTCTTAAATGTTTTAAATGCTAAACAAAACGTTTGATATTTTTTTTCCATATTGTTTTTTAAGTCTGAAATTGTAGTACAAAGCACACAATTTACAATTGTACGTACCCAGTTTTTGGACCAGTGTACTACAAACGCTACAATTGCAGCAAGGGGGCAGCACTGGTTAGTTGCCTCTAGATGAAGCAGAAGGCTGAGTGATAGTTTTAAATATATGGTATTCTCTCATGAAGTGAGAATTATTTGAAGCGGCAGTGAGGTCAGAAAAAAATCAAATTTTGATGAAAAATGCTTCCAAAAAGTAGGCGTGGCAACTACGAACATAGCCTATATTTTTCGTTGAATCAGAATCTTTTAAAAGAAGTTTGATCGAAATCTGTCAAGTATTTTTCATGCCAACTCGTAAGAGATATAAAGCTTTTCACAGTTTTACGAGTATTCGTAGAAAACTTCTCATAGACTAATTCTTAGTTGAAATTGACTTTTTCAGTGTTTACTTAAACTATTTTTTCGATCACTGGCTGCAATAGTGCATTTGGTCAGGCTCCAAGATTCAGTGAATTGATGCAGCTGTAATTGGCTTATCTGAGAGAGTGTCCAAACCTAAAATAGGCTTTCTTGCCAAAGTAGTTTACTATGAAAGATTTACAATAATCTTTTGCGAATACAAACTCCTCGTATTTGGTTTAAAAATAAAATAATATCTCGGTAGTAGAAGCAGCCAAGAAATGCCTTCACGCGCTACTTACTGTGGTCGCGAAAATTAACCATCTTATGTTTTTTCAGGACTTTTGTGTTGGCAAAGGATGCTTCTTTTTAAGTCTAATCACATATGCATCCAAATGGCTTAATGAGCAATAACATAAGTGTAGCCAATATCTGCCTTCCTGGCAACCGACCAGAAATAGCTACTTTTGATTTGGTACCCCAGCAAACAACTGTCAAGTATTATTGCTAATTAAACATTGCAAGACAATTCCATGCTTACAGATTATAGGTTACCAAGGAAATGTTGACGGACTGTTGTGGTTACCAGATGGGCCGTAAATCAATTTGGAACAATGGATAAGGTATAAACAAAGAAGTTATTTTTAGCTAGACAGAGGAGAGGCGTGTAAAGTTAGATCTCGTTAGAATAATACAGACTTTTTGTTTTTGTTTTGTTAAATACTTTTCGGAAAGGGAAACCTATAACGCTTAAACAGTTTGCTCTTCCCCATCCGTTATTTGCATATTTAGCTCTATGATATAGTTGCAGCATTTGCCACGGTAAACCCAAAAGTCAGTTCTAAAAATCCACTAATTAAGGCCTCTTCTTTATTGGCCTAAAGTTGGACAAAAACTACGAGGAATGCATATGAAGTGAGAGTTTGCTACATTTGTCAATGGGCGTTACAAGAAGTGTCTATATTTCAGATTGTCTGCTTAATTGAACAACTAACAATTTGGGAAGCAGCATTTTTGAGTACGATTTTTTTTAAACCTTCGATTCTCCTTTGGAAAAAAGCTCAAGCAAATTTTGCGAAGATTTTATAATGATTCTGGGGATAAAATGAATTCTTAAGGCTGTTTTACTCCATTTTTCAGCCTCATAACGATTTCACAGCTTTGTTGTAAAACTTGTTGCATTTTTAAAGATTAAGAAAAGATTTTTAGACGTTTTAAGAAACTAGAGATGTATTGATTATTTTGCACTGGAGGAGGATCTCTTCAAATGCTGGGCCCTTTATAGAAACTTGACTCAGAAGCAACTGCTTTCTCCGATAAATCCTCATCTCTTGACGACTTATGGACTAACTTCATTGACAAAACACTTCCAGCTGTGGAATGCACTCAAGCAATATGTGCCCAGATGTCCCGTACCAACGAAACCATCTTTCCCAAGAAAGCGAGATTTCTTTATTGACTTGCAAAATTCCAATCCACCATACCACCCTTATACTTTATGAACTTCACTGAATACAGAAAATATTTCATACCACATTTGATATTAAAAATTCCGCAAAGCTCTACTAAATTAAGACGGTTCACTTACAGCAGTGGAAAGATGACCAACAAAGCGGAGATTCCTGAGGGAAAAATTTGCGAAAACAATTATGATAACTTTTCTGACTACTTTCACAGAGATTGGCGGCCTTCTTCGATGTGGTATGTGTCCCACACATCGAAGAAGCTCGCAAATCACTTGCAGCAACGAAACTATGTCAAGGACCTGACAAATTCATTATTTTCCATGGATTATTATCATTCCCAATGGGTAACATCTATATTCGAAGTATGGTGCACATATTCCCATTCTATCATCGAAATGAATTCATCTCAAGACATCGTTGGGTATTATGTACAGCTTCCCCCCTCCATCCCATTGTTTAATCTTACTCAACTCTCATCGACTTATTGAATGATTTGTAAAATGAAATATCTTCCTTGCAGCACTCATACACTCGCTTTATCTCTATTGTTGGACAAATTCTCATTTTTATTTTCAATATTAGACACTTGAAGATGTGAGAGATACAACAGCAGATACACGGATTGTTTGTGATGGATGTTGTATCAACGGGAAAGATATGGAGGCCTCTTCAGAACTGAAAAATTGTCCGTAGTTTTTTCCCCTCCTAAGATATAGATATTGTGTGTTGTTTATTAAGGTCACGTCCTTTAAGCATCCCTGAGGTATGTTGTGGATTGAAATACCCCGGGGTATAGCTGGCAATATTGAACTTTCTCTGTGTTCACATGAGTTGGACATTGGCAGTGTAGATTCAGTGGAATTGATTGATATATTTGAGCGGTGCACTACGAAGAAAGGGAGTACAATATTTCAGCAGTTGGCAAGTATGTCCTTCGCTGCATTTGTTCGGTTTGATGGAGAAACGGAAATGGCTTGTGATTTTTATTAAAGCAGTAAGTGAAGCCATGTTATTTACAAAATTGCTGTTAATCAGTGTAAAAGGAGATGGGGCGATATTTTTAGTATCTAGAGGTTGTAACGAAACGTCCCCGTTCGTCACACTTTTTTGGCCGCCACTGTCCATATTACTGCCACTACTGGTTTCGCCGTGCACAGCCAGCCAAAGACATTCCACTGGCGGTTATTGCACCATTTCCCTGGGCAACATTAAGAATTTGCATTGGTCACGTAGAATTCACACTCTCTTAATGCTGGGAAAAGCATGAGTACCCCAATGAAAGTATCATTCGAGGAGACTTGTCTAAGAGTGATTAGTACCAATTTCATGTACCAGATAAGGTTCCCGCTTGGAAAAGTGACTTCGGTCTTTGTTTCCTAAATTTTTGGCTGAATTCCCTCTGGGAGGTCGGCCCTTTATTCAGCAGTGTCAGACTGTCAGTAGTCCCAGACTCCCAGCTGGCTTGCTTCCCTCCCCGTCGCCCGTCCTATGAACCACGCCGTCGCGTCGTCGGGCCTCTCCTCCCTTTCCCAGGAATCACGCTGTCGTTGTGCTGCTAATGAACCACACCGTCGTCGGGCCACAGGAACCACGCTGTTGTTGGACTATATGAGTTAGATTATGAAAATATTGTAACTAGCCTAAGTAAAATACTGAGAATAAGAATAGACACCTTAACCAGAGGTTTATGTGTTTCTTTGGGTAAACCCTGGTCCTTGGATCCGGCGAGCAAACCCTCGGCCTAAGAAAAAGCACATCACAAGGGTTATTTTTGTCTTCTGCGGGTGTCAATGTCAACCTGATGAAAATAAAGTAAGAGTAGTTAATGAAGGCCGATTAGATGCCAAGCGAAATATAAGATTACTTAATTGCTAAAAGGCCTTTAGGAACCTATTCCAAAAGTACGACATAAGCAAGTTTTAAGAAGCTTGATGAGATGATTTTTCAGATATCACGAAGAAACTATTCCGCAAAATTTAGTCGCACGAAAGTATGACAGCTCAATGAAATCCCAGCATTGTTTACCCATCAGTGTAGAAGGAATATCCTTCTTACTGCGCCAACTAGAGACATTTGTACAAGAACTAGAGACTATTTAGGTCGACGTATCAATGCGGCAAAAACGTCCACCGCCACCCTTAATCAAATTTTAACTTTAGATCTAGGGGAAGCCAAAGGAGTTCAGACTTGAAACAGCAATCCGAAATACAAAGCTCATGGATTAGCAAGCTGTGAGTATTTCATTCATGACTCTTTGGTCTCAAAATGTACCTCATCTTTGACAAAAAAAAGGTTTATAATACAAGTGCATTTCATTAGGTAGAAAAAGTGTGAATAACTGCCGAAAGCTGTTGAAATTAGTATACCAGCCCAAAGTACAAAGGACCATCATCAAACCAAGCCCGAAACGAAAGTCGAGCATAATTAAATCGATTGCCAGCGCTGTCCTTAGACCACACATCTATAGGCTTCCTCCAACATATGGCCCCTTTTCATTGCTGCGCCATGAAACAGTTAATAAATTCCCCAATGTTATTTAGCTCCTTCCCCAGAGCGATAAAACATGTCAATTAAACTTTTGAAGATCTAGTACAAACGGAACAAAAAAATCCACTTTCCTTGGATGTGCTGGAAACAAAAAAAAAAAAACCTCCTCAACCATAAGAAAGAACGCAAGCATTTATGCCCCCATTGTAAATGGCTTTAAAAAGAAAATTTGCATAACGTAAATTTTAAGTACCAACGGCGCACATACCCCAGCAGCCTTAAATTAGGTCTGTGCCCTAGAAAACAACCTCCCTGCCAGGCCGTTTAGTAAAAAAAAAACAGCCAACAAAATCGGTAACAGGAAGCCTTATCTCCATCATTTGCAACATTTATCTTTGCATAAGTTAGGATCAACAGAGGCTGTGAGGTGCATCCTCACGCCACCGCCCCAGCATAGGAGCATCTTGCACACACAGACGCCAAAAAAAAAACAGTCCACTCCGCCCAGGAAGAGTGAAAATTAAATTCCATAAATTCCCCCACCCCATTTCGGACCGGCTGGTGAAAGAAGAAGTTTTTAATTAAAATAAAAAAAAAATATATCTTCGATAAGGAATTGTGTGTGTGTGCACTTGTGAGAGAAAATGAGGGCAGAATATAGGCTTCGAAGAAATAGAAAATGAATCAGCGAAAGGATCCTCTTAGAGAAATGCATTTAGCGCCCATAAATCTGTGCAATGGGCTTCGGTTTTTTTTTGGTCCCTTTTGCTCGTCTTCATTGTCGTTCGTTTGTGCTGTGTGAAGGCCATTTTATTATTTTTCCCGGTACCTACCTCTAAACCTGCCACCGAACTGATAAGGTATTCACTTGGAAGAAAGTTTTGCTCGACTCTTGCAAGGTCCTCTGCATGTTCTCCTCTCGAAGTAAATATGAACAAAGGGAGACGGGTGGGGTGGGGCTGGGGTTGGAAAACTTTTAACAACTTGGCAAGCAGACAAGTTGCTTGTTCATTTGCGCTCCAACTTGGTATGTAAATCGACGACTTGCTGGAGTACCGGCGCGGAGAGGAATTTCTTACCCTGCACCGGCTCAAAACTAACCATAAAGAAATGAAATGCATTTCACTTAAAAGCATCACAGCTTTAGTGGTGTTGTAGTTTGTTTGCGGAATTCTTAAGCTGTGGGAAATCAATTAGATCCGGCTGTATGAGAAGTGTTTGAGTTCGGATCACCCTCAAAATAAAGACCTCCGAAATATTAACCATCAATCGGTGTCACATATGGTGGCAGTCATATCTCTTATCCCTTTGTCCCTTTTTTTTGTGCCTCGTCGTCGAGAAGGGTAAAATGTGTTCCATGTCAGTTAACTGTGGGGGCCACTTATCGCTGCCATTGATCATTAGTTATGAATCTCCTTCGATTTTATTTCCAATGGAAATGTCAAAACAAAAATTCCGGCCAAGGGTATCCTTTTGTGTCGCAACAATCATCGTGCGTAATAATATTTGCTTGAGTGAAATACCCTCTGTCAGAGAAAGATTTACAACAGCTTGACAGCAGAGGGATTGACAACTGTCGCAGTCGGGGTGGACTTGTATACACTCCAAAGGTATTACCACGAGTGGGGCACTTTGTATTGGAGATATCAGATTGCACCTGATGACCGGATGCGATTGACAAACAAAATGCTAAGAGAGGCGAAATGAAGTTGACTGTTTTTTTTTTCAATAAATTCAGACCCAGTCTGACAAGTGGATATCAGGGGACAGAGGATGTGATATGAAATGCTTTCCATTTGTCAAGTGGCGCTGCCATATGTTTATGAAGATGAATCGTTTTTTTTCCAGTGGGGTTATCGGATTTTTCATGCGGACGGAATTGGGAAATTCATTTGAAGACAGACTGTTGGTGTAAAATTTAAAAATACAAATTGAAGAACTAAACAAAAATAAGACATCTTCTTCTGGGCCCTGGAAACGACCTCAATTCGCACTCTATCTTATTCACAAGGTGCAACAATCCTGCACACCAAGGTCCAAATTGGTAGCTCTTCAGCAACACGCCTTCATTAAGTTAATTGAACATTTCGGCATATCCACTCTGCATAAGTAGACACAATTCGGTATTAAAACAGCAATTAAAATTCCAGACAAAACTGGCGGCCGTTAAAGTAAACGACGCTCCAAAAGCACTTGGGAACCCTTCATCCATCGAAACAGATGAAATTTCCATCTCATTTAGTGGCAGCCTACGTCACTGCCGGCTCCCTCTAAACTACTGCTTAGAAATTCATCAACAGGCTCAACACTGACATCGCCCTGGAAATGAAACATAACTCTCACCAACCCTACCAGCCGTCATTCATATTTTATTCAAGACTATATCTCCCTAAACAAATCGATAGACTTTCTAATTCACCACCACTATCCGGCACTTCCGTTCGCCTTGCAGGAGGGCGCTACGAGACACAAAATTCAGCGAAAAGCTTTTGTGTTATTTAAGTCACTCGAGTAGTTGCCAGAAAAGGATTTAATTACGCGGGCCGCTGCTGCTCCTCCTCCTTTTCTGTTCCATCATAATGGGTGTCTATTTACATTCATTCATAATTAATCCCCCGGGATTTGGGGGAACTCTACGCCACTAGTAGTCGGTTATCGTATAATGGCGGCGCGGCACCACCGCCACCACCACCTAGAAGATGGCTCGAAACACCCTTTTCATCCTGGCGACTGCGATGCGATGTCTTCCACAGTAATTAATAGAGACGTCAACAGACCGACCATTGATTGATTGATGTTCAACACGTAGAAGGAGCAGCCAAGGCATGGCATGAGTGGAAAAATCACAATCTCCGGATGTTCGGAAAGGACAAAATGCGAAATTAAGAAACAAACAATCCAAAGTATGACACACGCCGGAATATGTGCACAGTACATTGGAGACGATGGCAAAATCAAAAATCGAAAATCGAAAATCGAGAATCGTTTTCCTGTCCAACTGGCACATTTTGACAGACCATCCTGACGATGGTGGTATTGTCCTACTAAATGGATGGGGTGCTACTAAATGTTGCTTGTGGGTTGGAGAATCGATTATAAGAGATTTTAATTACCCTGGATTTGATTGACGGCCGGTGGTAGGAGGAGGATAGCCAAAGAAATCAATGTAGAAGGCTTGTTCGTTTTGGAGAGCTGTTGGATTAAAATTCTGAATGGCTTTTGGATGTTTTTCAATTTACCGGCGAGGGTTGTTCTTCCGAGAACAAGGGTTTTTCCGTTGATTTGGGGGGTGATTTTCGAGTAATAAAAGTTGGCAAAGCATCGGCAGATAAGGGACCTAATGAACTGCGAAAATGAAAAGTTTAGATGGAAGTTTGAGATTAAGTAAGAGCTTGTTGAATTGGAAAATGGAAAGGCGGTCTGTTTTTCGTTTTCTTTCGGATAAAAGGTAAATCTACAATACTTGTGTCCTTTATAGTGAGTATTCAAGGAAGATTCGAGTTGTTTTTGGAAGTGATTGTATGTGCTTGAGATGGACTTCGTTTTGGCACATTTCGGGATCGTTTGCGTTGACGAGATGTGGAGAAGGAGAACATTAAGAATCAGAGAGAATAGAGGCCTCGTCTAAGGTGGTACGCACAAGTAGAAGACAAATGTTACTGCTTTAGAGAGGCATTTTAGTTAAGGCCGAGTTGTACCCTAAACTACAGCGATACAGCGATATCTTAATAAGTAGGCAAGCAAAGGCGCATGGCTAAGAGAGACTGAAATGTTTTAACTTGGGTTCCAATTGAAAAATCCTCTGAAGATACTGAACACTTCGCGTTTAGCGCCACAACAAACTTTTGGCAAAAAATCTACCAAAGCTCGGCAGTTGCTAACATTGAAAACTAATCTCCCAAACAAAAGAACTTTTTTTTTTAAATGACCACCAAAGCACATTCAATAGCCCACCCGATATTCAAACTTATTTTCCCTTTAGCTACAGGGTGACCCATAAGTGGATTAAAAAAATGTTTATCGTTGGAATTAAGCAACATTTTATAATGCTTTCATCTTCTAGATTAAATATTTCGTTTAAAAAAAAGGTTGGCCTTAACATTGAACTGCGGACATTCGCTCTACAACTCTTCAATTGAAGGAAACATAGGAATTTTCCCCTTAAAAATTATTGTAGTGCGTAGTGCCCCATCAAGAAATAATCATGAGTTTTGGACATTGTTTTCGACAATAAGGAACTGTGATCAATAATAGACAAACTGAGAGCCCGGAATCGTGAAGAGGCATCTGTTGACGAACATTCTTCGACATCTGCTAGCTGACACTCTTTTAATCTAAATATTCCACGGCCTCGAGTCTGCGGGGAGCTCTTTGGAAGTATCTGCCTATCGTTTTACCCAAATACTAAATTAAGTCCAAAATTACGTACCGAAGAGGGTGAGTGATCTGTCTCTTGTCTGCATATACCTTAGGTTCAAAAACATGGCAGTATAACCCGATGGGTATATTTCTGACAAATAATTGTCTGTCCGACTCATTCTCCAGACTTTAAAGCTTCAGACTTTTTCCTACGGGTTTATCTAAAAAGAAAGGTTTACGAATGTTATTTTTGCAAATATATTAAAGAAGACTACAAGTCTTTTAAAAAGTGATGGAAATTTTCATCTAACATAAGCAGACATTTTTTCTGGTCTATTATAATACCTATACTAGTACCGCCCGTGGTCAAAATTCGACCAATTTTGTCTGTAGATAAAGTAACGAAAGCCAACTTGTTTTTTACATAATTTTTTTATTACTTATCTTAATTTATTTAAATGCTAAATCTTAATTTATTTATTTATTTCGTCTACATGAATGTTCGTTTCCATATTAACACCTCGCAGATAACTCTGAAATGCCACTGAAATAAGATTTTAAGATTGCTTACTTTTAGGGGTAATTAAATTGCATACCTTTGTAGGTTAATGAGACTCCCCAACAGGTTTTAGTCAAAGATGATTAAATATTATGGAAACATGATGGCGACAAATTGAATAGCAACGAAATGCTTTCGATTAACTGCTAAGCATTTTGTATGGGAAATTCTTAACTTCATTTTACCAGTCTTAATGGCGACATATACCTCCGATTTTTTGTTTGTGCACATCTTTGGCACAGTACCTTTCAAATGATATAAGTTTGATTCTCCTCATTTCATGATAAATACTTAAAAAGTGTACGGAAACTTTTGATGTTTACGTATTAATACCTATGTAATGATTTCTTTCATACAATCTATTACATTTTTTTTTAGATGAGTTTGACTTTCCCATAGAGCTCTTACTTTTGGTCAGTTGCCCTAATCCCTACCCTAGTCACAAAAGTACTCTTGAAAGAAACCCTGCAAAACACGGCCGACTTTATTACTTTTTCTACTCCTTTTCACACACATTATTTGTAAAGTTATAAGGTATGTTGTCAAGGAAATGTCTTGAAACTTTGTGGCCTTTGGAACCTGTCGCTTACAATGTTTGACAATCAATGTTGAATGTGACATTAAGGTTCAGGTGACAAGAAACTCTTAACCTTCATAAAGGCTTTCTAAACATTCATCAGTAGGTTCTTTTACGTGAAAAAGAGCAGTCTGTAACCCATGAACAATGCCGACTTTGTTGCGTCGTTGTGTACCTAATATGACACTTAATTTTGATGAAACGCCACCTTAAAGTCGAAGATAACTCTTAGTCTATAGAAGCTAACCTTAAATTATTTCTGAACAAAATCGGTGATGTGACTAACGTCAGCATTTGTGTGGATGGTTGAAGACTACTTCCAATTTTCCAGCTGCTTTTTGTGATATAAAGTGGGTATTTAAAGACCCTCCTGACGTCTTGCAAAGCAATAAAACACAAATTTATAAAACTTGCATAGAAAGCTATACAGAATTTTGAATGCCATGCTTTTGTAACAGAAGCTGTTAGTTGCATTTCAGGTTCAAAGAAAAATAATCCCAAAATTGTAATAGCCTAAAGTGTTACAAATAGGAAAGGTTGTCACCTTCTAGACTTTTAGGAATCCTAGGAATTCCGGTCTACCGGTCGCTAGATAATAAAAAGTACCTCTTTGACTGATCCTATTTGTCGTCGGACTACGGGATTGCCAGACATACCGACACTACCTTTAAATATTCCTATGACGCAACTCGAAAGCAATCTGTCAAATATTCCCAATTCTGAGCTCCTTTTCTTCCAAATCTAACCAAGTGCGAGTATTCTACAGACAAACGCATCAGAAACAAACGTCCTGCTAAGAGGTTCATTTGAAAAGATGGAACGCTTATTGGAAACCCCATATAAATACCTACCGGCGATGCGAATAAATTATTCATAACACAGCTGCAATATTTACCCATCGCCTTCATTTATGTACCTACTCATACAATAGAAACCCGAATATAATAGAATTAAAGACTCCAGGGACGTGTACAAAATACCCGGTGGCAATCTTTAAGTCCAACACTGCCTCGGACTTTAATCAATACACTTTCGCATGTGCTTGGGGGTAGCTTGCTGTACCTTATCAACAATGTTTTCTATTCGTTAGCTGGGGAAGTGTCGCTTGTCCCAAAAAACACACAAAACCCAACGAAGCTTCGTGACTGATGTCCCACGGATCCACACAGAGATTATGCAATCATTGTCCTCGCTGGCAACATTTTCCCTGGCAACATTTCGAAATTGAATGTGCGCACGTGCTCGACTGCCTACCGTAGTTATGGTGTAATACAGCCGCAAGATATCAGAGGTCAGTGCATGATACCTTTGCACAAGGACTTCTTCACACAGGTTGCAATTTCCTTAATTAATTATCTTTTTATGTGATTCCGCTCGTTTTATTGACTTGATAAGGTTGTTTATTGCACACAGGCTAGATATTGGGATCTGTTTCCTCATTATGCGGTCGTAAATCAGAATACCAACCTCGGAGGCGAAATAAAACCGTCCGACAGAGTGTCGAAACGGCGATGGTCGATGTACGAGTATGTGACCTTTAAGTTTAGAAGAAATCAATAGCGCGTTTGGGGGTGGGAGGGTGCTTTTTTTTTGTTACCCATTTCTTTGTTGTTGTGGGTACACTGCCTGTGCCTGGGTCCTTGGGTGACGAGGGAGGCATGGAAAACGACTCATAAACTTGACTGACAGCCGCAAATTATAAGTCATGATTCCAATGAATGATTTATTTTTTCTCATTTTGCGGCTGGTCATGTTTTATTGGTCGATTCTCGAATGTAATTATTGTTGCCGTGGCTGTCGGCTGTTATGATATGGAACAATATTTTAAGTGTAGGTTTGAGCCTTATTGAACTATTCCCATTGGTTTTGATTGATTGAGTTTACGCTGGGCTCTGAGTAGCAGACGTTTCGGGATGACCTGTCTAAGAGTTGGGGCATCGTAGAAGATGGTCTCGGTTACCCTTGAGTCTGGAACCTATAGTCGCTGGTATTTTTAACTCAACCTGTCATCAGTCTGATGTGGTTTCTCTCAAAATCGTATCTACAAAAATCTGTAAAAATGAGCTCCTGCAAATTTACATAGCTTCCTCAGAGGAAGACTTCCACCTCCTTTTTTTACAAAACACAGACCAATTGGGGTCTTAGAATATCATGCCTCTGGGTAAGGCTTAGGCTCAGATATTGCTCCCGTGTGTGCTGACATATAGAGACAATCAGTACGGAGACGAGAAGATCCTGGTCAGTAACCTACCCTATTCTACATTTTTTTTCGCATGAAAATGCTTCAAGTAACTTAAAGAATTCCTAGAAAATCAGCACTGGGTCTTCCACATCATCTAACAATTTATAAACGTGACTAAAAAGCTATTCCAAAACTCTTGTGGTTACATCAGATCAAACACAATTTTTTTAACTCGCTCATTCACAACCAAAGTGACATCTGTCTGCAAGGATGTTGGTCTGTGGTTGAAGCGTTTTTCTAAAAAAAAAGTACGAAAACCTGTTGCCGGTGAATGGGACCACACACATTCCAGTTTTGGAGGGAATAATCGACAGGTTTCCCATATCCCATTACATGGTTCACGGAAATATGGATATTGCGTGGCCACCATCACAAGCCCAGGCTTTGCTTTGAAGGTTTCTTTTTTTGCGAATTGCGTAACAATGTTGCATAATGTTTTGTATTGCGCATTGTATGGTTTGTAATGGCCTCTTCGATTGAACTGACATTTCGCAGGTAGGTATGTTATGAAAGGGGAGCACAACACAAACTGGGTCACGCAATTCTGGCTGTCTGCGCTTTAGTGGTAGTAGCAGATCCATAATCGATGAGGATGTAAATTAAACAAATTTGCCTTTATTTGTTTTAAAAAAAACTTTATTATTAAACTGGCAGCGATTCTGCCTATCAAGAGAATGAACAAATTTTTCTTAAAGACTAGAGCTTAAATACTAAACGGCGGCGACAAACGTTCCCACCGGTTCTCATTCATTACATTCCGTACGTGTTGGAATGCACTGACTGGGCAGGTGTTCGGTGTCGGTCTGGCTGGATGTTGAGTGCTGTTAGATGTTGCGCGTGCAGGCTGCAGGTTTCGGATGTCGGTCGGTGCCTGGTCTGCGCTGGATGTTGAGTGTTGCGCGTGCAGGTTTCGGATGTCGGAACCTGGTCTGCGCTGGATGGATGGCATGTGGAAATATCATGTCATCTGTTGTTAACTTGTATAACAATGGGATGACTTTTTTTAACCAAGGTTTGTTTGAGATTAAACTGCGCAGTAGAACGAATAAATCAACCTTGGTTAAAAAAAGTCAGGACCTTTACCCCACTTGACAAGTATGAAGTTAGAAATGGAATATTCAAACTAAGTACTGTCCAAATAGTCTTTGTAAGGAAAAAAGTCGCCCCAAAGAACCCCATTAAAAAACTGAAGAAGGTACAATGTCTCGCAGGTCTGGGCCTTCACGGAGCAATGCGGACATGTCTTACAGCTGCTATAGAAACCTACAATACATCCATATACGTATCAAGAAAGTAGCTAAACGCAGCTCAGCAAGTCTGGTTCATGAGCTCAACTTTAGTGATCATCGAGAAGTAATGACTCTTATCTCGGAACTTCCGGAACTTGGCCCCCAAAGACATTATGCTTCAACAAAAAATTCTCCACAGAGATCACTAAAAGTTAAGCATGTGTGAGCAATAACCCACCTTTCTGACAAAACATCCTGAAGAGGTATTTACATAACCTGAACCGCGTAGTTATGAAAATCACAGCTCTTAAATTGGCCTTAAATATCACAACATTGTGTATTACATATCGGGGGGAGATTCTGGGCCTCACATAGACCGAATGTGCAAATCAGTCACACGACAACAGTGCCAAGAAAATTCGAAATCTACGAAAGCACGATATCAAAAACTCAGTAGGCTGCCTTACTTTTTCTTCTCTTCTTTTATTCCGGTAGCTTATGCTAACAGCAACACTTTAATTCCTCCTGGAGCATAGGGCGACACACGGAAAGAATTCTAGGATCAAATCAAGAAAAATGAGCGCAAAATCACGAAAAGTTTGTGCAGTTTTACAGCTTAACTCAGGATTTACTAATTCACGACATGGAGAATAGGGCTACAACCAGATTCTTCCACCTCTCTCTATTTTCAGCTCGATACCTCAGCTGTTTCCATGATCACAAATCCTGAGACTGAGCTTCCGTGATAACAGTTGACGTCGATGTTGTTCTGGGCCTACCAACTCTCCTTATACCTTGAGGATTCCATTGGAAGCACTGCTTTGCTATGCTGTCGTCTGGTTTCCTCAGTGTATGGCCAATCCATGTCCATTTCAACATCCACTTTTGTTTGTCCAGTCCTAAGCCACAAATCATTGTTGGAAATTCTTTGCGGCCACCGTATCTTTAGGATTTAACGCTGACAACGATTAAAAAAAGCTTGTAACCTGCTAGAGATATTGGCGGAGCATTTCCACGTGTCATATGCGTGAAGCAAAACAGATTTTACATTGGACTCAAACAATTTTAACTTATTGCGAAGCGATATTTTGCTGGAGTTCCACACTGGAGAAAGGATTCCAAATGCCCCACGAGCTTTATTTAGTCTTTTTCTGACGTCCTGGTCCATTCCACCATCGAGTGACACATAACTACCCAAATAGTTGAAATACGTGACCACCTCTATGGTCTCCTGTCTCAGGATAACCTGCTGTTGTTGGTCTCGGCTAGTCTGCATAATTTTTGTCTTTCTGGTTTTTATCCTTAGGCCAGCAACCTCCCCATTCTGTTGCAGTAAATGACACATTTGGTTAAGGGCACCATTGTTGTTTGCCAGATATTATCAGTGTAGACCAAATGCCTTAGCCTATCAAACGGGTTCCATTGGATACCAAATTGGATACCCACCATGAAAGTCATTACATCATCAATCGCAAGTAAGAACAAAATCGGTGACAGTACATCTCCTTGTCTCACTCCTTGACGCACTTTGAAAGGCTCGGAAAGCTGTCCACTGGCTACCTTACGCCTAAATAAAATACACCTTGTCAACTCTCAAGGCTGAACATATTAAATGCGAATGCCCAGCTCTAGAGATAGCTTGAAGGAAGTTCTTCTTTAGGGTTACCCTAAGTCCAGAAGAATTGAGAAAAACTTCTGATACATTTAGAAAACAAATTGCTAGCCTTAATAGGTATATTCCTGACCTTTCAGGTACAAAAGGTCCTTAAGAGCGACGTGCCTCACTGTCGCTTTGGCGATTAAGAAGCTTAAAAAATATATTTCTGTTGGTTAATGTATAGGTTGTTGGCGCAGTGGCTTAGTGGTAGTGTGTTGGACTACTAAGCGAGGGGTCCCCGGTTCGAATCCCGAAATAATCAAATTACATCTTAAGGTTTTTTTTTCACTGCGCCACCTCTCGCGAACGTCTGACAAACATCCGAGAGTAAAACTGTCATGAAAGAGCTTCTCAATTAGCTCGGCGTAAAATTGTATATCCCTTCCATTCGTCCCAAATATTGAAAACCCACACTAAACGAATGGTTGTGAGAAGCTAGGCCTTGGGTCCCATAGACCTGGCGCGCCAAAATATTTTTTTTTTTTATTTTATTTATGAGGGCACACGGTGAGAGCGGTTATGCCGTGATGATCCGACAAATTTACGTTTAGATGCAAGTCGTAGACCACACGCTTTGAAAAATATCCCTATAAAATGCGTTTAATGAAATTACCAACTTTATGATGCACCGCATCCAGTCTAAGTGTCTTATAAAAAAATAACTCCCAGCAAGGACTTGCTTTATTTACTATCTCCCATCAAACAGTGAACGCAAACTAGAAACCCATCATCATCAGACATCATTTTCACTCTGAGATGAACCAAACCACATACCAAAACCAACTTCGAAGCTGTTCTTCCAAAATTGCTGTCCTTATCTCGGTGAGTAAGCAGCACAGCACCAGTATTCATAAAACCGACTGTAACCATTTGTAATGAACACCCTTTCTTTGGCTTCTCTACAGATTTAAAGCCATTTCACAATTCCCAATCGTTCTATCAAAATATGAATTCAACTGCAAGCAGATAGATAACCCGTACTTTGAGTTCATTCAATGGATTCAGAATATATCGAAAAGCAATTGTGCGTAATGCATAACACTACCCTCACTCCATGAAGCCATGTGCCATCAATAGTATTTGTCTGAGTGAGCTTCATCAAAATAATACAGTTAGGACTTTGTGGCATCTAACCACAAAGAGAAAAAATAATAAAATCTCTTGCATGAGTGCCATCGGTCCTGTACAATCCTTGTACAAAGAGCTCATTTGATTCGTCTGCTACTTTGGAAATATTTGAAGTAAAAGTTTGAGGGACAGAAACGATATCAACTGGATTTTACCGATTCACTTTGGCATAAATAGAGTGGTATAGAAAATACAAACAAAGTGCTTGAGACTATATAGATATAGGTACCGCAACAAGCTGTGTTCTTTTATCTTGTACTCATCAATAAAATACAAACAAAGTCTACCTGGCTGGACATAAATAAAGAAGTCGAGAGAAAGTGTCCTGTAAGATAGATCTCAAGTACTTTGTCTCACCTTGGTCATACGGACGATGCGGTGGTAATTTCTTTAACTGGCGTATGGAATAAAACCAAATCGACGAAATAGCTGTTACGAAAATAGACTTTGTTTACACAAGGATCGTAAATCTAAATAGCCGTTGGTGGCAATGAGACTTTGTTCAGCTTTTGGGTGTGATGGAGTTGTCATTTCTGCTTGGAAACCTTGACTTCCAGTGTGAGTTAATTCAGTATTTGGGAAACGGCTTTTGCTATTTTAAGACTCGTTATTAAACCGATTCGTGCACGTAATCAATTTGATAGACTGTCGATTATTATTGGAATGGGTTGCGTTTGGACAGGTTGATGGGGACATTCAACAATTCTTCGTCCTCCCTATACTCGAGATGAAGCAGGAGTATGAGTATGGTTTGTCAAAGTCCAGATGTGGAGGTTAATAGCCAGAAGTGACAGCTTTCCCTTCGTATTTACGTAAGATCTGTGCATGCCCAAAATTGCAGGGGCTCGAAGTGTTTCACTGATCCTTAAGGCACTTTTGGCAGCAGATATGGGTCTACTCGCCACTTAAACCATTGGAATGTCTGCAAAACGTCCATAATCTGGTTAGTTTCGAGTTTATTTCAAACAAATACTGCCGCCATTGTAACTTTTCTAAACGACAGCAGTGTCAACAATTTAATTTAACAGCGTCCTCGGTTCTTCGCTAATCGAACATTTTCACAAGATAAATCATCAGTGCGTTGAGTGTGTGTGAGTGGGACATAAATCGTTGACAATCGGCAAATTGAAGTTCATCGCACACATCCCAATTCCAGCCAGCAAACAGACCCTTCTCCCCAAAAAAAAAACCCACACGAACAAACTCGCGCGCAACAGAGAGGGATCCATTTCTAAGCCAAGGGCAAGGATATCTGACACAATTGCTATTGGAAATATAGGACACCAACTGAACAGGGAAAATCCATTTTCACAAAGATTTGTTGTCGATTTGTTAAAAGTGATTTATCACTGCCATGAGGAGGCGCACGCGGACAAACGTGCGAATGCCGCTGACAACAGAATGATTTGCTTTTGTGTTATATTTTTCTATTTTCCTCTTCAGCACGGTTGACACATGTGCCATAAAAAAAGCCACCCGCTCCACGATTTTCTTCAAATAGTACTCTTAAGCCGTCCCTCAACTTTTCATTTCTATAATTTTCCAGGAAGCATCCGCACCACAATGAAATTCCATTTATTGCGTGGCAGCGCTTTATTTGCCAGAGGAGGCGTCGCCAAATTTGTAACTGGTTGCTTTATTAACCATCTGTCAATTGTTTATCCCGCGAAAACAAATAAATCACTTGAGGGGAATGCCTCCCGCATGTCGCGCATCTACTCTGATTGTGCTCGCTAAATAGCCCCCGTATTGTTATCATCGCTTGCAAGAGTGCGTCGTCCTCTTATCTGTTCATCAAAAAGCATATTTAATTGATTAAAAGCTTTTCGGATGACGATAATGAATTGAACGAACGACAGCCGCCAGATGAAAGCGTATACCCCGGCCAAGGTTCGTTTGACGTTTAGATAAAAGGTTTGGACCGGCTCATTGTTAGCCCGAGATCGGTTTTTTCGTGTGTGCTCCTTATCCGACGTCTTTTCACTAATGCCAACATTAATGAATAGGATTTATTTATTAATAACTTTACACTTCGTGACATAAATGTCACTTTGACAAGCGATGGTTATGTATATGAGATGAGAGATACAAATCAGTGTCACTGTAAATGGAGGGGTAGATTTTCTGGCAAGCCATCAATAAAGCGAAGTGCGGTGGAGAGACGCTAAATCATTCATAGCCGTGCGATGTATTCAAAATCTCGTTCGATTTGACATACTGCTGTCAATGGGTCTCTTCTAGTCGAAGATGTGTGTAGGTGAAATCGATGACTTGCCTTAAGCGGTGATTTTCCGGGTGTTTTTTACGCTTTTTGGTATTGCAGGTGTGATTTGCTTATGTCCTGACTGTTGAGTTAAATGCGAAAAGGAAGGAACTTGCTTTATTGATGGGAAATGTCCTTCGGTATGTGGAAAGTACACGACGAAGTACGTGATTGTGACTTATTGACAAAATGATAGAATAATTACTTCTAGATCTAACAAGGACGAGCGGAATTAAGCGGTGGAATAGAACATCACTGACGAGGGTCGTGGTTCATGAATGACTTCATGATTTAAATGCTAATTAATTTATTTCGTAAATTAAAAAGAAGAGTCTGCGGGCACAGAGTTAAAAACAGGGGTCGAATTACCGCACCCGTAAGCGAGCGATACGTCACTGAATTTTGTTGATTTTACATGCAAAAAATTCAGTCCCGTACTGCTCGATCACGGATGCGGTAATTCAACCACAGAATTGGTTGTGGGTGCAGTCAATGAAGAAAAAATAACCTTAGCAAACGTAAAAAAATATGTATTGGTGCAGGTGAACCTGATTTTTGAACCGAGGATTTTTGCAAAGTCACAAGGTAATTTCTTCCCGAATAATGCACCCAGAATGTTCATTTGACTCACTGTCAGATTTTAACTCATGCAGTAACAATTTGGCCTCTGCCAGTCAGACTTTCAGTCATCGCTATTTGTTAATTTTTCAATAGCAATTTCCAAATTTAAAGAGGTGTTTTTTCAAGTTTTTAGCACTTTTCTAAATTTCGTTGACGGGACTTTTGTGTTGGTTGGTTGGTTTAAGTGGTAGCAAAAATTCCCTACAAGGGAAGATGCACAAATAACGCATGAGCGTCATTTTGAAACCACAAACAAGCAGAACCAGAAGATGGAAGGGGGAGAATGATGTTACAGAAGCTCAAAACCAGCCTTTGGAGTTGAGAAATTTAATGATTCTATTGAATTGAATATCATGGATGGCCGATAGGTCAACATAGAATGGATATCCTAGTGCCCTATGTCTGGTTTTGGCTAGGGCCGGGCACTCACAAAGAAGGGTGAAAACCACTGCTACGGCAGTGAGTCATATACGCCATATTGCGGCTTCTTTTTCTCTCTTTCTTAAACTATAAACTTTTGGGATAAACAACATATCCACGCGTTGTCAGCAAGAGTACAAACTAAGCTGAATAACATATCAGGCTAACTCTGTTGCTAAGCCACCTGATAACGCGTTAGTTTTGGGAGGGAGAGAGAGAGGGGAGCGTCAGTCGTGTGTGGCTGCATTGGTTTGTGTGTCGTGCGTAACGTTACTTTTTCTTTCTTTTTGTGTTACAAATTTCTTTTGTTCTTTTCTCTAGAAAGTTCTTTAGCATAAGCATTTAGTTAGTAAGATTTTTGGCTGTGAGTCAGTCTGATGTAAAACGTTATTGAATAAAGTGCTAAATATTTGAAAATTTTAAGTGTTTTTTTTTATCTGTAAATTTGGATATGTAATTGGCGCAGTCGGTTAAAGCCACGAATAGTTTTTTTTTTCCTTTCTCATTGTTTCATTTCGGACTAAATTAAAGTGCAACGAAAAAACAATTAAACAGTGAATTAAAGACTCAAAAAAAAAAAAAAAGAAAAAAGATAGAACAGAAACAATAATAAACATTCTCATCAAGTTCCAGGCTTCCAGGTATGGCGAATACACCATCTATTTTAGATGCCGTTAATGGGTTGCCAGAATTTTCTGGATCACCGGATGAATTAGGCCTTTTTATAAAATATGTAGATTTTATATACAATTTATGTGAACATTTTGATGAAGTGTCTAGGACTTTTTTAGATTTTAAAATAAGGCAAAAAATTAAAGCAAATGCTAATGTAATTTTAATTAATAATAATAATCCAACCTCTTGGATTGAAGTGAAAAATATGTTAAAAGAGAATTGCTCCATAACTGAAAGTTTTGAATCGATAATTAATCAAATCAAATTGTTGAAATTCGAAGATTCTATAGAAAATTTGTTTGACGCTTCTTTGAATTTACTTACCAAACTAAATATTAAATCAGGTTTCAATGAAGATATTCCAAACTGGTTTAATAGCCAAGAAAATGAAAAAATGGTTCTAAAACTCTTCATCAATAAACTACCAAATGAACCGAAATTGATTCTTCAGGCAAGAAATCCATCAGGGTTAAGAGAAGCCAAGACAATTCTCGTAGATACGGACAATTTTCATAGGACAAATTTCAATACAAATCAAAACAATTACATGACACAAAACTACAATCAAAATTTTCCATTACAAAATTATAACAGAAATCCTGGACAAAACACATATAATTATAGAAATGTTGGTAATTTTCAAAACACTGGTATTGGCAATTTGCGTCATAATAGCCCGCAACAATTCCAACATACAAGATTTCAAAATACAGCGACTGCTAATTTCCCCAAAACAATGGGTAACCGCAATTTGTATAACTCAGGGCAATTTAGTAATGATACTCGTACTTCTAACAACATGAGGCCACGTGCACCTAGAGTAGGTTCGTCTCAAACAAATCAACGTGCAATGGAAGTTGATCATGTTCAAGTACAAAATGTGCCTGATTCTAATACTACCCAGAATACACAAAATTGTGACTGTTATAGGTATCAAAATTTTCAGTCGGGTACCTTCGATCACTTCCCTGTATAATAGTTAGAACCACGTCACGTCCTATAAAATTACTAATAGATTCCGGTGCAGGTACCTCATTAATTCAAAGGGGTTTATTTCACTGGTCCTTCAAATCGGATCTTGAAAAACCCATTAATCTCAAGTCCATCAAATCAAGTGTTATTGTTACTTCAAAAGTAACGATTCCCTTGTTTAAAGAATTTAACAGAAAAGCAACTATTGAAATGCTCGAAACGGATTTGTGTAGAGACTTTGACGGTATTCTTGGCTGCAATGTTTTAAAGCCCTTGCAAGCAAAGATTGATTTGGAAAAATCTGAAGTTACCACAAAAGAAGCCTCCTTGCCTTTAATATTTGACAATACGAGTACTCCATCTCAATTAACGGAAACTGAAATTCTTGAAAACGTAGTTGATATTGAATTTGAAAAACCGGATTTGGGTACCATTATAGACAGACTTAAATTAGAAAATCTTAACAAAGAGGAAATGAACTCATTAATTGCAACCATAAAAAAATTTAAAAATGTTTTTTATATCGACGGCGATAACCTTTCTTCCGTTGTTAAGTACAGCCATAGAATTCCTACTAAAAATGATATTCCTATATTTTCCAAGGCTTATAGGTATCCAGAGGCACTTAAAAATGAGGTTAGTGAACAGATTTCGAGTATGCTTAGTTCGGGTATTATAATAAATTCCACCAGTCCTTACAATGCCCCCATTTGGATTGTCCCTAAAAAGGCGGATAATGCAGGACAGCAAAAATGGCGTATTGTAATTGACTACAGGAAATTAAATGAAGTAACGACAGAAGATAAGTTTCCTATTCCTATTATAGAAGATATCCTATCAAAACTAGGAAATTCTCAGTACTTTTCAGTTCTAGACCTTGCAAAAGGATTTCACCAAATTCCAATTTGTAGAGAGGATAGGCATAAAACCGCATTTTCAACGTCAAGTGGACATTACGAGTTTACTCGCATGCCATTTGGCTTAAAAAATGCACCAGCATCATTTCAAAGGATGATGAATGAAGTCCTGTCCGATTTTATTAATAAAATATGCGTGGTATATCTGGATGACATACTCATTTTTTCCACCTCTCTCCAAGAACATATTGACTATTTGAACAAAATATTTAACAGATTAAATGAGTATAATTTGAAGGTTCAAATAGATAAATGTAGTTTCTTAAAGCGCCATACAGAGTATCTGGGTCATATAATTTCAACGGACGGTATTAAGCCTAATCCTAATAAAATTGAAGTCATTAAAAACATTCAACTACCCCGTACAACAAGGCAAATTAAATCCTTTTTGGGAGTTACGGGATTTTACAGAAAATTCATTAAGGATTATTCAAAAGTTGCCCTTCCTATGACCAAATATCTTAAAAAAGGTTCGAAAATAAACGTAAATGACGGGCAGTATATTGAGTCTTTTAGGAAACTGAAAGATCTTATATGTACTTGCCCTGTCTTAGCATACCCAGATTTTTCGAAAACGTTTACACTAACCACAGATGCGAGTAATGCTGCTTTGGGAGCAGTTCTTTCCCAAAATAACCATCCGATCGCTTTTTCTTCTAGAACTTTAAATCGTCACGAGGTTCATTACAGCACCGTCGAAAAAGAACTCCTCTGCATAGTCTGGGCAACGAAATATTTTAGACCATATTTATTCGGCCGCAAATTTAAGGTACAAACCGATCATCGTCCCTTAGTATGGCTAAGTTCGTTAAAAGAACCCAATATGAAGCTCCAGCGATGGAAAATAAAACTTAATGAATTTGATTTTGATATAGATTACATTAAAGGAAAAGAAAATAAAGTTGCTGATTTCTTGAGTCGTTTAGAAGTTAATCATATTGATGCAGAAGATAGTAGATCTGATTTAGCTACCATTCATAGCGGAATCGAAAATTTGGATGACCATATTTATATCACCGAAATGCCTTTAAATATATATAAACATCAGATAGTATTAGAAAGAAGTAACTCGAATTCATGCATAAATAAACTTATGTACCAAAAGAAAAGAAGAACAATTATTTTATTATCAGAGTACTGCGAAAACTTTGTGTTAGACATTTTGAAAGTTCTTTTACCGATCAAAGGGACAATAGGAGTATTCTGTAAAGACGATGGCATATTTATTGAATTCCAAAAGACTATAGTTAAGTACTTTTCAAATTCACCATGCATGAAAGTACTTAGGTGTACAAAAATGCTAGTGGATATAACATGTAAAGAAAAACTCTTGGATTTAATTGAAAAGACACATCTTGATAAAAATCACAGAGGCATAGACGAAATGTATTTAGAGATGAAAGAAAAGTTTTATTTCCCAAATCTTAAGCTGGAAATTAATAAATACATAAACAATTGTATTATTTGCAACATGTGCAAATATGACCGTCATCCGATCAAACCAAATTTTATGATTTCTGAAACTCCTAATAAGCCAAATGAAATCGTGCACATAGATATTTGGTTTCTTAATAAAAATAACATGTTTCTTACCTGCATTGACAAACTTACGAAACATGTATCTATCCACGCTATTACAGACAGGAATTCAATAACAATAGTAGACATTTTACAGCAAAGATTTTCGACCTTAGGAAAACCATACAAAATAGTTGCAGACAATGAATTCAATACAGCCTACATTAAAAACTTTTTAAATCATCAGCATATTTTACATCATTTTACATCTCCCAATACCCATACCGGAAATTCAGTTATAGAACGTTTTCACTCAACACTAAATGAACATATTAGATTATTAAAACTTAGCAAAGATAATAAAGATGTCGATGACAAAACTCTTGTTTTTAAGGCGGTGCAAATATATAATGACACTGTCCACTCTAGTACAAAATACAAACCAATCGATCTTTTACATTCTACTCTTGATACTTCGGAGTGGGAAAGACTGAAAAGACGAGTGCAATTAGAAAAGGAAAATCGAATAAACAAGCTTAATGCAACAAGAACTCAACCTTCAGATTTCCGTGATAGGGAATTAGTAAAAAATTTAGGATTTCATAATATTAAGCATTTACCACGTTACATTATTAAAGATGTTCAACAAAAGGGTAAAACATATTTCACAGACAGAAATGGATTCAAACGCGATAGGCAAATCATAAAAAGAAAATATAAATATCAGAGTTCAATCAAAGATGTAAAGTTTGATCGAAAATCAACAGGTAGAGATTACTCTTACAGGAGAAAATTAAACAAAAATTAGACATGGATCAAACTTTTAGTTGCTTTTTGTTCTTATAATTTAATTTTAATTTTTTGCCTTACAAGAAAAAAATAAAATAAAAAAAACCTTTTACGTTAATGACTTATAATACAGTTATTTATTGTACAAATAAACAAAAAATTGTATGTAATCAGCATAGTGAATCAATATACTTACTAATGTATATTTTCCAAAATTTAAAGTATGTTATATCCATTATGAAAAGTATTTTAAAAAAATAATAAATTTAATATCTAACAAAAAAAACTTTACTATACTACATATTAAAATAAATATTTAATAGAAAAATTAATGTATCATAACAATAAGCTATCATCGCAAATAAGTGTGAAAATGAAATTACGTATACGACACAGTGACCAAATGCATTTGCTACCAGCAACAAATACAGGTAACATCATTATCCAGATGTTAACGAGACTTTATTTGCAGAATGCAATGGGAGTTCATCCGACATACTTCCCTTGCCAAGTACGTCTTTTCAACACGTATTGTCAAGTCTTCGGTGGGAGGAGTCATATACGCCATATTGCGGCTTCTTTTTCTCTCTTTCTTAAACTATAAACTTTTGGGATAAACAACATATCCACGCGTTGTCAGCAAGAGTACAAACTAAGCTGAATAACATATCAGGCTAACTCTGTTGCTAAGCCACCTGATAACGCGTTAGTTTTGGGAGGGAGAGAGAGAGGGGAGCGTCAGTCGTGTGTGGCTGCATTGGTTTGTGTGTCGTGCGTAACGTTACTTTTTCTTTCTTTTTGTGTTACAAATTTCTTTTGTTCTTTTCTCTAGAAAGTTCTTTAGCATAAGCATTTAGTTAGTAAGATTTTTGGCTGTGAGTCAGTCTGATGTAAAACGTTATTGAATAAAGTGCTAAATATTTGAAAATTTTAAGTGTTTTTTTTTATCTGTAAATTTGGATATGTAATTAGTGGGGGTTGTAGGGGATGCCAATCCTGACTGCGTGAGTACCTAGAGGCCAATGGCCCGTACTAATTGCCGTTAGTCTTGCTATATCTACACGCGTTCTGGTTAAGAGGTTATTAGTTCTTTCATCATCGTAGGTTGGCCAAATCTTCCTAGAAATGACACAATTGGTCAGGTTCACCCACCTTGTCATTGCCATGCAGGAGGATTTCTCTCTTAACGTATCCCAGCGGAGGTAAGACTTCCTCCGCCTGAGACGCGCACAGAGCAGATCCACGTCTGGCAAGTTCATCGGCTCCTTCATTCCACTCTATGTTTCTATGGCCGGGAACCCAGACGAGAGTGATTTCGAACCGATGACACTGGTCAGTATCTCCCTGCATTCCACAACAAGCTTGGACGTTGATTTGGTAGAAAGGATGGCCTTAATCGCAGCCTGATTGTCCACGAATAATTGCCTTAATTGCCAGTACTTCTGCTTGGAAGACGCTAGACGTATTAGGGAGGCGGAAAGATTTTGAGATATCTAATTCTGTTGAGAAAACGCCCGCTCCCACTCCACAGCTAATTTTAGAACCATCTGTGAAGATAGGTATGTCGAAACCCCACTCTGATCTAGAGGGATATCTAACAGCGAAGTTTTTATGGAAGTTGAGTATGGGTACAGTGTAGTCAGTAGATAAGCGTCCTATTCCGTCGGGAAGGGAGAGTAGGATGTTGGTGTGGCCGTAAGACCTTTCGGACCAACATTTGAGTTCCTTTAGTCTAACTGCACTACACGCTACAACGTTTTTTATATGCAGATCCACCGGTAGCAGATTCACAATCACGTTAAGCGCATCTGTCGGACTTGATCGCAGAGCTCCAGTTATTCCAATACCAGATGTTATGTGTTCTGCTTAAGGCTGGCCACCATAACAGTGATCCGTAGGTGAGGATGGGACGTACTAACGCTGTGTACATCCAACGAACCATCTTTGGTTGAAGTCCCCACTTCTTGCCGAAAGTTTTGCTACAGGCGTAGAAAGCTATGCTTGCCTTCCGCACTCGGTATTCGATATTAGATTTCCAGACTTTTGTGTACCGTCGTCATTTTTGAATCAATCTGTCTTCCTTTTTCATACCCAAATCTTTGGATAGTTCTACATTGGAACGTTTTTTCTTTTGGCACGAATCTGACACTTTACTCCTTGCACAATTTCACATGTCAAATACTTGCATTTTGGGCGTCTTTCTTTACCTAATTCATATCTGTCATTTCTTTCATTCTCAATTTACTCAACTTTCGCTCTGTTTCTCAGCAAAAGTTTTAATAATTTAGAACCCTTACCGAACGACCTTACTCTATAGCAAAACACCGAATTCTGACAGCCATCAGATATACCTGCTGTTACTGTCAATCATTGAACATGTTCAAGAACCTAGTTTAGTAAGTCTGACAGCTGTTTGACTTGATGTGTTTCAGCTCAGTTTTTTTTTGGTTTGACGTTTCTGGAATGGTAACCAAAAAATTTAGTGAAGAATTTCGTGACTGAGTAGATATTTAGTGACATAATATACCAGAGACATACCATACTGAGACCCCCAACTCACAATCCTCTTGCTGCTGTGCCGCTCAGTTTTTTTCAAAATTTTAGCCGTTGGGCTTCCTATCGGTGTTATGTCAATCAGAATCTGTGTGACATGGAAAATTATACAAAAAATAAAACAAAGTGCTACCAACCTTGAAAAAAAATGCTACCAATTGTGGTGGAATGTGATAGTGTTCGGGAATACTACCTTCTAACAACAATGAATGCTATTGGTTAGTAATTACAAATTATTTGATTAATAAAACTATCTACAGGATAAGTTTTACATATTTGAAACATATAAGAACAAAAATGGTTACGCAATTACCACTTTTCGATATTATTTAAATCGCATGTGTACATTTTTCTTAGAAAACTGATGAAAGTGTGCTCAAAATGTTACTATTTTCTTATAAAAATAATGCATTGTTTATTTTTCATAAACATTCTAAGCAAATGTACACTTATTCCTAAAAATAATACTACCCACATGTAACGAATAATTTCAAACTCAACGGAGAAAATTCTATGAATGCTTTACCCACTTTTGACGTGCGAGTGTGTTGGTTTTTTGAAGTTTCGTGACATTATTTGTCAATACGAATTTCTATGGACAATACTAGCGCACCAAATCTTCAGCTGCGTAAAAATTTAGCTTGTAGGCAAATAACTGTAAATCGGTCGAAGTTGGGGATCTCAGTATTGTCTCTGTATCGTACATGTTGCTGACGTAGGAAACGTTACTTAACCGACCTAACTAGTTTCAGGGTTCAAGTCCAGACGAACCTAGTCGACTAAAAATAACT
Organism: Cheilosia pagana; assembly: GCA_936431705.1. Lineage (NCBI taxonomy): Eukaryota > Metazoa > Arthropoda > Insecta > Diptera > Syrphidae > Cheilosia > Cheilosia pagana. The sequence goes on along the minus strand of OW386170.1, from coordinate 47,783,366 downwards.
TGAATTCTTAATCTGCCCATTCGATTGCGAGATATTTGACAAGACCACGTTTTGTTAAACAAACAAATCGTAGACTCTTTTGTGTAGTAACAACAGAGGCGTTACAAACGATTGACTGATACGGCATTAAAATCGCCCATCCAAGGCGGATTAAAAATAAATACCATCCGGACCCGTTGTCCACTCTCTACTTCGTCACAGTACACCATATACATTGCCACAATAAAAATGCGATACTTAAATCATTTCGCTGGGTATTTGTGAAATGATACCAAAGGGAAAACAAATGTATTCATAGGGCAAACGTAAGCCAATCATCCTCCCATTTAAAATGTGATATCAGCACAAAACAAATCGATTTTAGGCTTACAACACATTCATCCCTCGCCGTTGTTGGTTCGCATCCCTTTGGGTAAACATTTTTATTCGTTTTGTTTTCGCATGGAATAGGTAGTGATTTGCTTTTTAAACTACCTATAGCCCATCAGACAAATGCAAAGCTTCTAATCCTAAGTCACCCTCCACCAAGGTATATACACGCTGGGTAAGTCAAATCAGACGAGCTCTCCTATTACAAACTGCCTACCCGTGCCCACGAAGGAGGTACATACTCGGATCAATGTTATGTGCGAATGAAGAGCAAAATCAGGAGCAGCAACAAAAAAAAAATTGTACAGAGAGAATGGCAAACGCAAAAGGGTAAACGAGGCGTAAGCATAACCCCATCGTATTTTACTCGGCTATCGACCCCAGGATTACTCACGTGAATCCAAAACCCTTCCATCCAAACGTACCTCTATCTGGCTTTCAATATATGCGACTGATGGCTAAATTACATGATCAAAGTAAATGTAATTTTGTGTTGAACATTGGATATGGTATGGGTAGGTATAGTGACGTGAGGGATGAATGGGGAGCGCGTTAAGTAACAGAGCTGATGGCCGATGAAGCCTTTTCAGAATCATTGGGCTGTCAATTTGGGGTGTACCTATGACTAAAATATGCGAAACAGGTGGATGTGTAGTGAGGGGTTTTTTCAGTATTTTGGTGGGAATTGTTAAATCTGTTTGCAGACAAATTAATCGGCAAACTTATAGTCTGTCAGTCTGTTGCGGATGACAGTCGTAATGGGTATGGTTAAAAAAAATGTGGAACAGAATATCAAATAGTTTGAAGGTTGTTAAAAGGGTTGACAAGGGCAGCATCCCACTTTAGGTAGGGTATTCGTTTTCTGCAAATACGCTGGGCAGATTCAAAAGCCAAGTCACCTAAAGTCGATTAGATTTGTTCCGACTAGATTTTCCCTAAACTATGTAGTCAAACGATATGACAATTGAGTTAACATTTCGGAAATTCTTGACCACATTTGTCAGCTACCTCCCTACGTCTACGCCAACAGAAAAAAACTGTTAACGTGATTCATCTACGTTAATGCAAATTCACACACGCCACGTCGGCCAGCTGTCAAACTTAGAAAAGCAGAGTTTTGAACTTCCCCATTAGGTTTCGATTTGTTTCGTAAGGAATTTGGCGGATTTTGTACAGTAGAAAAATTTTATTTTTTCTGTTAGGGTTTCGCTGGAAGGGAAAATCATCAAAAGACATTGCAGAGCTAAAACGCGAGGGATGCTTCTGCAATAGTGAAGGAATTCAACCCATCTAAAAACCCCCCCAGGGCTAATGACTTTCGTCATCCCAAATGGGATTGCACCCAGTCGTTCGACTAATCGGCAATTTTTTTTGGAATTGTTTGAAAATTTAAAGAAAAATTCGCCGGTTGTCGGATTTCTGAATCTTTTTGGAAAATATATTTGTCAACTTTTATAGATCAAGGGGTTTTATCCGTCTCAATCTCCTAATTGCATTGTATGAATTTAATAATTCGGTTATTTCTAAGTTAACGTGGTTGAGAAGCCTAGGTACATTTGAGCAACTTTTCTGACTTCATCTTTAACCATTTCAATATTCAGATCTCTATGCAGATCAGCGTTACGTATGTACCAAGGTGCATTGACTATTTTCCTTAAACCTGAATTTTTTGTATATTTGTTTGTCACGTGCATGCCCACTGAAGCCCATAGGTCCACACTGGTTTAAGAATTTGCTTGTATAGCAATAACTTGCTGTACCTCGTCTGTTTTTTTCTTTACATAAGCTTTCCAACGCAGTTTAGCGTCAATAGTCATGCCTAGATATTTTGCTGTATTTGAGTATTCCACTACATTTTCATTTATATATACTGGAATGTGACGTTTTTATACGAAAAGTTAATATGAACTGACTTTAGGTCATTTAATTTAATCTGACACTTTTAGTCCATTCTAATATACTGTTTATCGCCGTTTGAAGCTTTTTTTGTTGCTATGTCGACAGTTGCTCCCACAGCAAGTACAACAGTGTCATCTGCAAATGTTGCTACAGTGGTTTCTACACTTACAGGCAGATCTCTAGTGAATAAGATGTATAGTACTGGACTTAGAACACTGCCTTGTGGTACACCAGCTTTAATTTCTCTTAAGGTTGAGTAATCTGTGTCTTGTTTAATTCAGAAGAATCTATCCGATATGTATGACTCCAGAATGAGCGCATTCTGCTTCGGTAGTTGCTTTTGTAGTTTGTTGATCAGTCCTTTGTGCCAGACTTTATCGAAAGCTTGTGCAATATAAAGAAATATTGTAGAACACACTTTTTTCTCTTTAAAGTAGAAAAATGCGCAAAAAAAATCTGTTCCAGTTACATTTTGCTTGAATGGTACAAAATGCTATAAAAAGTTGTGTCTCGACTTTCCGCTTGCAATTTACTTACAATGTCAACACATATCACAAGAAAAGTTCCAACAAAAGCTGCTGCTGTCAAAACTAGACTTTGTCAGTATTCAATGTAACAATCACGACCATTTCATTTTAAAAAGGTAAGGAAGGTAAGCTAGGTACTCACATAAGATGTGTTAATGTCGTACCTCTGCTCTTTTATTTTATTTTTTTTTTGATGCGGATCTTCCAATTTTGTTTTTAGTCCTGCTGACCTTTATCCGTTTGGTTAAAGAGGAAATATAAGACTTGATTCGAAAATTTTATCCTGGGTTTGAATAGAATCACAGTCAGAATTATTAACGTAACAGCTGAAACTTGGAACTTGGTTCGAAGACATCGAATAAGTCACATTTCTAATACAATCTTTGTGAATTACAGCAAAGGTATATGCAAGAGTAGTTAACTTTAACATTTACACAAGAAATACCTACTCCTTCTCCACCTAAAATCCTCACACAATCACCCCTGGCGAGGTATCCGTCGGAACGGAAACTGCTCCGTAACGCATACTCTGTCGGAGGCTCAAATCCAAATCGTAAACAAATTCCACAACCAATTTCTGTCGGAGGATAACAGAATCTAGCTGTCAAAAATTGAAGAAAAAAATGCACTTCATCGCACTTCAACGTAATTCGCCGAAATGCGTTACAAAATGTCGGATAAATATTCCGAATAGATGTTCCGAAGAATACCTCATATTTATTTATTTCATATTTATTTAAACACAAATAGTTTCACAGCAAGATTACAATTATCTTATGAGTTGTGAAATGCTTAATAACATTATTGTTGAGTGCTTCGAGTGCTTTCATTTAGAGAAACAAAACAATGAAATTTGATTTTTATGTAACATAAGAAAATTATATATACCTACATATAAACCTAAACCTTAAAGTTATTTTAACTTAAATTAATTAATAATTATTATCATTGGCCAAGTACTTAAAAAGAATTGTTTTGAATTCGCTTGTGTTTATGGTTCTTCTGAGTGCTACGGGTAATGAGTTCCATGAGAGAGTGGCATGGACGAAAAATGTGCGTTCAGATTGTAAGGAATTGGACCTTGGCCGGATTAAAGCAGCTGTTCTCTGTGAGCTGGCAAAATTTAGCCTGTTGTAAAGATATTCTGGATGACGTGTCTGTATAATTCCGTGCAGTAGAGTTAGCGACCTAAATAAAATCAAATTGTCAAAGCTTAGACCCATTATCTGTTTTGAGTAGCTTGAAATATGCTCGAAATATCTTTTATCAAAGACGTACCTTGCTAGATTGTTGTATAATACATTTAATTTGTGCCGACTGTTGTAGTCAACTTTGCAGAAGACTTCGCAACCGTACAACAAAATAGGTAAGAGTAAAGTCTTGACTAACATCATTTTGGTTTTGACGGGTACACAGCTTTGAGTTGACCTTAGTAAGCGGAGACCATTGTACACCTTTCCAGTCGACTTCTACATGGTCATTCACAAGTCAGATTCTCATTAAAGATTAAGCCCTAATTTCTGGTTGTATGGACGTATTCAGTAATGGATTGCCCTGATTTAATTGGCGGAAAGGTTGTTGTATCCAATTTCTTTTTATGGATACACATAGCTTTTGTCTTCTGAGGATTTAGAGTCAAGTTGTGCTCTTGCGCCCACTGCTGAATAGTCTCAAAGTCTTTATTGAGGTCTTGAATAGCTACATTTATACTATCCATCGAGCAGCACAAATACAATTGGACATCGTCGGCAAACATATGTACATTGCAATATTTTGTGATTTGAGGAAGTTCATTTACATATAAAGAGAACAACAAAGGCCCTAGGATGGAACCTTGTGGCACCCCTGCCGATACTCCAAGGAAAGAAGATATATTATTTCCTACTGCCACGCATTGTTGGCGCCCCGTTAAATATGAAAAAATTAGTTTAACTGAAGGCGAAAATCCTTCGAATCGTATAGAATCGGAGAATTTTCCATTCCGACGGAAACCTCGCTAGGGCCGAATATAGTTCCAACAGTTTTCCCACGGTTTGCGCAAACGCCTCTAAACGACAAAGTCTCCTAAACAAGTGAACGCAATTTCCTACAAAACAGGCTGCCTCTGTGCATTGCAAGTCCCCATGGGCTGCCTTCACATAGCTACGATTGAATTATGATAAGAACAAGAAAATAAATCCTAATCCGCACCATTTGTGAATAAATTCACTCAACTCGACGCAGCATACCACCCCATCCCCAATTCGACGTCAGTTTGACATACGCCCACTCTCAGTCAGGTGGGTTTTTTTTTGATTCTCAAGTAAAAAACGATATAAAACGAAACATTATGACAATGCATTAAATGAATTTACGTTTTCTCTCGAAATTTCCGGAAATAAAACATTGAAAGGATTTCCTGTGAGTACTTTCGTTTCCCAACACCAACCAACCAACGCTGACACTCGTGACTTTCCTAAAATCATCGTAACGTTTCGTCTGTTTCTATGGCCATACGGTTGGCGATGATGACAGCAGCTGGCATATGTGAATGGGTATGCATGTTTGCATGTCTTCGCACCTTTGAATATATTATTTGGAGCGAATTGAGTCGTAAAAAAACCAGCCATAGCCAGCGAGATGAAAAAGCTGAAGAAGAGATAACAAAACGCCCGTTAAAGTGTGTGCGTATGTGTGTGTGTGAGTATGTGTGGAGAAAGTTCCAGTGGATTTCTTTGGCTGAGTGAGTAGCAATAAAGGATGCTATTACCTTTGTGCGTCTCAAAAGGATTCCTATTCTTTTTCTGTGCAGCAGGCATCCTTTGCGCTTTTCCTGTCTAGTTTTGCAGTCTTTGTTTACAGGTCTCTTCCAGCGAGATAATGGCTATAGTAGGTTGCTACTGGAATTGTGTCGTCACAAGTAGTGTGGAAGGGAAACTTAACACATGAGCTTAGTAATTTTGATCTGCTGCTCTAGTTCCTTTTGTGGCTTTAACGACACGTGGAATAATTATGGGATAGTGGGAGAGTTGCCTGAAATCTGTTTTAGTGGGACAAATTTAAGAGTGTTTGATTTGGTGGAGGAATATGAACAGTGTCGCGAAAGAAAATACAGCTCTAGATCGAATTCAAAATACATTTTGAGGGAGGTACAAGATATACAAAAGGTTTGCGTCTTTTGGAAAACTGTCAATCTTTTGATCCCCGAAGGTTTTACCGATTTGGCTTGATTTTTACAACCGATGACGCTGTAAAAATTTATTAAAGAGTCCTTCGTCGCTTTTCAAAACCCCGACTACCGATTCTCTGATTTTGAAGAGCCATAATATTTTTAGGTACTTTGCTTAAAGGAGGTAACTGCCAAACAAATAATAACTGCGATATGCAATTTTAAACCTTGTTGGGAAATAGAAAACAATTGGACACGTATTCTAGGAAAATTAGATTTTGTTGGGTTTTTTTCTGACCGTTTTTGGCTTCCACAACGTTTTTTGGGAGTAACGTTTTTAAATATTTGTCTAGAAAATTCTTTTGGTGTTTTTTGGGAGTATCTCCGTGCGTTTTAAGAGAGCTTATAGTAACTTTTTTAGACACGTTTTCGAAGCGATTTGTTGACATTTTCCATGTAGTTGCCTGAGAATTTGTTCGTGGACTTTTAGCTAGGTATACCTTTTTGGCAGATTTAAAAAGTTTTGCATGATTTTTAATGCGTTTTCGGTTCTATCAGTTTTTTGAGTATATTTTTGACATATTTTTTGTGCATTTAGCAGGTCGTTTTTGGGAGTTTTTAAAACCTTTTTAGAGTTTTTAACATTTTAAGAATATTCTTGAATTTTTTTTCGTAAATTTCAAAAGCGTTTTATATAACGTTTTCGGTACTTTTTGAAGCGTTTTTGGCTCTATTATTGTGTGTGTTTGGAGCCCTTTTTTGGGTATTTTTTCGAAACAATTTTGGTAGTGACTCAGGTCATTTTTTGGGTCGTTCTTCAGGGAGTTTTCCTGAATACTTTTATTTGCACGTTTATGTTACATACCTACTGCCGTCAAAGATTCAAACATTTTTGATGACCAAAAATGTGCTATCCTACCTTATACAAAACTCTGCAAAACCAGGAGAAATCCTAGTCCACGTCAACAAAAGACAGTACCAAATTATTCCAATAGGCTCTGGGGTATTAATTTGTTGTCTTGTAATTTATTCGCCTTCCCCTAAGTCGACAAATATTCAGGTACAAACTGACAGGTGTATTCGACGACGCCGCTCAAGCAAATAGCTCGAGGTAGAATTACCACAGATTTGCAACACTTGCGTGAGCTAAGCCATCATCTCAAATTGTCACTCGAATGCAACATTGACATCATACAGCAAGTGCGTTCACATGAATATAGTTGATAGAGTGAAGTATCACGTCCTTGACAGTTGTCAACACTCTGGGCGTATTGCCTTTCCATGTAGCTAATTGGCAAACATTATGTCTGTATATGTGGTATCGTGATTGGAGACATCGGTAATGGCATCTATCGAATAAGTGGTGAGATGGAAAGATGAGTTCAGTTGCTAATTGGCGGTGTTAAAGTGTAAAATGAGAGCTTCATTATATACATATTTGTTGTCAATTAGAGAAAAATATTAATCACTGTTTATTATGTAACAAGTCTAAATAAGACCCTAGGAATAGAATCTTTTTTGTGAATTACTTTAACTAGGTACCTACTCCTAAATATTTTAGAAAGGCCGATTGATATGCTCATTTGCATATAAAAGATCTAGCTCTTACTGTCAAAAAAACAGCAGTGCATTAAAAAACCCAGTGATGCCAATTCATTCGTAAAAAGGAGTAGATTAAGAAAAGATATTCAGCATATAAAATGAAAAACTCGATATTTGCTATTTCCTGAAATTTCCATCTGATCCACATCATCCCAATCAGATTACACTAGAACAAGAAAACATCTACCACATTCATAAAAGAACTCTTTTTAAATCAAACCAAAAATGACCTTTCTCATATAAATACTGATTTTACCTGCAAAGAGCCCTGCTGACTTAGATTTCCATCCAATTGGTACTTCCACCTCCCATCAGCATCATCACACCGTCCTTCCTCACTCAGTGCTGCCCACAAAATTAGATTATTTATTAACCTCAACCACACAAAATTTACTCAATCGTCCCATGTAACTATAGAAAGAAAACAGAAAAGGAAATAACGACCAGGAAAAACCATATCCCTCAGACTTTGCAAACTGAATAACTAAATATCCTCAAAGTCCCTCTTCCGTGCACTCCCTATATACCTATAGCAGACTGAGAGCAATCCAAATGGAAACATCCACAAAGAGGAAGAAGAATTCCAATCCGAATCGCCGACATTAATTTCGTTTCCACTTTTTTAACTACACGCTTCGTAAGCACTTCCTAACCATCGAGCAGTTCTCTCTATCTCTCTCCGTTCTAAGACCTTCACCTACCGGTCCATATCGTCCCCCAGACACCAATCTCACCGACCTACAGAGAAAGAAAAAAAAAATCGTGATGCGAATCCTTTAACAGACACAGCAAAACATATACACAAATCCTTTCCATTCAAAGTTTGCGCAGTTAACTGCCAATTTTTCTGGCTGGGTAAACTATTATCCTTTGGAAATGGAATCTTTCATCATCTTTCAACGGGGACACAACGGCGAGTTGGTCTGTCCTTGATTTGAATAATAGATTGGTCGCCAAAAGTAAATTGATCAAAAATGTATCCCTTCCATCAGCGACAAAAAAAAAGGTAGCTAACCCATCTCTTCCTCCGGCGATAATCTGCACATTTCCCGTACTACAAGTCGTACTGCATGTTATCCTCAAAATAGGATTAAACTCATAAATACCTGACGTATATCCTCCCCTCAGTGGTGAGGGTTTACCCTTTTCTTTGTCCCTACCCCACATAGGTATATATCTTCAAGTTTAACAAAAGCTTACGACACGGAAAAAAAATGTAAAGAATTACCCAAAAGGACACACGAAATCGCATACATATTGGATAATAAGCGGCATACAGGATGACAATACAAAAAAATGTATTTCACCACCCCTGTACGTACTTCTTTTCGTCACATACGTAAAACGTACAAGTCCGCCTTAAATCAGAGGATAATCCTTTTCTTTGTTCTCCCGCCACTGGCAGTTAGTTAGTTCTTCCATTTTTATGACCCTGCGGTTGTGCTGCGCCATGACAAAGGATCAACTATTGTAACACACATGGCTACCGCTTCAATTGTAAAATGTCTCAATAATATGTTAACCCCCGCATAAAACAGAGGTAGCTACACGCATTTCAAACATTGCTTCTTTGTACGTCTAGGGACCCCTTAACCGGAATGGTCATAAAGGATGGAACAGACAGAGGACGCCCGCCCGCATCAAAAGTGCAGACGACAAAAACGCGAACAACAAATGAAACGAAAATAAATAAATAATGCCATCTCGTAAGTTGCGACATTCCCTATAAATCATGGACGTTCAACGGTTTTGTGCTAAGCTGCTACAACTACATACAGCACGATATCGAGTTAGATACCTTGGGCTTGTTTTCACAGGTCCTCCGTCTGGTTGACTTGTGCTGTACACGAACCACTTAAAATGACGATTGACGGAACATTCGCTTACAATACGACAGGTGTAGAGCAAACACTGTTGGATGGAATGTAGTTGAAAGGATGCTGAAAGCCTTGAGAAATACATGGGGTGGGGTTTGGCATTTTTTCCGCTTGCAAAATTATGATGGAGCTTGTGCAAGCTGTGTTTTTAAATATTTCATGGGATCAATTCACAATGAAGATTTATTTCATTGTCCTTAAATCAGCCAGGGAGCGGGATTTATGAGGGAAGAGTGATTTAAGGTGCACCGTGGTGTTTATGGCGATGTATGGAATTGGCATTTCGATGCTTGCAACGTTAAATATTCTACTTTTCAGTTACTTTCTCAAATACATCGAATAAATAATTTCTGCTCTGTGTTGGAAGTAGGGATAACTCCTGATTTTTTTCCTTCACCACCTTGAGGTCTGTCGAAAACGCTGAACGACTTTACCAACTTTGGGCAGCTTTACCGCGATAACTAAGTAACTGACACCGAAATAATAAAAAAAAAGAAATAGAAATCACTTCCATTCATTGAAATCAGGCAGTCAATACTGATTAGGTAAGTCTCGCAGGAAAATATAATATAAATCACTCTCACACTCAGATTTGACTTTCAGTGGGACCCACGACCCACCCCCATATAACTAATGGGGCGCACAGCCAGCACCATTGACTGGCAACAACAGAAAAACGCAACCGCACTTGCGAGTTGCGAATGGCCAATTAATAAAATTTCCTGAAGGGTATTTATGTCTTCAATTCATCCCGGGGGGCACACGCCCTCCATCGACAAGACAGGAAAAATAGAAAAGCGAAAAATAAACAAACACTTCTCCAACTCCGCCAAACGACAGCTGCACAAAGGATTCAATCCGAAAATAAATAAATAATCCGCAAACTAACTTCCTTAATCAACGGAAATGTAATTGAAGACATTTCTCAGTGTGAAACCGTAAACACCCTGTGCTTTCTCCCATATATCCTTCCAATCAAACTGAGGAGGGGGGTTAATAAATAGCGCGGCTACAAGGACTCTGGTTCTTTTTTTTTATGCATTCTATGGCTGTGTGGATATGGGAGCGACATGAATTTTTGATTCCCCGGCGTAACGTGCAACAATTTGAACAAGGATATGAAATGTTACTAAAAATGTCCTTCGATTCGTGCAAACATTTGTCAGCCAGCAAGGAGGGTGGCCAAATCTGTGTGTGTGTGTATAAGCTAACGATCGTATCATTCGGCAGATTTTACGCTTTGTTATGTAATTCACGAGCGCGTACGAGTTGAAAATAATAATTGCGAATTGCCATAAATATGCAAGAATTAAAGGAACGGAGTCAAAAGAGGACATGGTGAGGGTGTATGCATGCAAAAGAAACAACAACAATTATGGAAAATTAATTGTGCAAATATTTGAGAACCGCGGGGGGGAAATTACAAAAATGAAATTCCTCCCTGTGAGCGGTTCAATGTGTGGTTGGTCCTCTTTATAAAGTGACAGTACAATCAACTGGACGGATTTTTTTATTTCTTTTTTTTTTGAGTTGAAAGTGCAGATAGAGACTCGTGTAATGTATTTCGGTATCATAATTTATTTTCAGTGATGCCGGTTTCATCATTCATCACTTCCCTCTCTCCGGGAGTTTTCGATAGGTCGGACTATTTCTCGAATGAACTCTTTCATCCTGGCACTGTTGTATGGTACAGTAGCATGGACTCTGTCAAAATCGGGTGAACAATTCTTGGGAGGCGATATTCGGTTCAGTTTGTATCGATGAAGCGTGGAGGTGGAGGAGAAGATTTAACTGGTTGGCACGTGGAGCGTATGGACAACAACGCAACAGCCCGACAAGTCTTTAAGTCCACCCCTGAGGGATAGTGTAGCAAAGGAAGACCCCTACTTAGGTGGCGGGCGCAATTGGAGGGCGACCTTGGTGTGCATAACTGGAGGCAGATATCTAGGGACCGAGCTGGTTGGTTAAGGGCCGAGCTCCACCTGGACTGAAAGCGCTACCAAAAATGTAGTAAAGTAACTAAGTACAAGCTAGAAAGGCGGAGGTTCGTTAAAATAATTGACACCAAATGCGAGTTGCTTAGTGGTTAATGTGATGGACTACTAAGCGAGGGGCCCCCGGTTCGAATCCCGAAAGAACCAAATTACATCTAAAAGTTTTTTTTACTGCGCCACCTCTCGCGAACATCTGACAAACATCCGAGAGTAAAACTGTCATAAAAGAGCTTCTCAATTAGCCGTTTGGACTCGGCGTAAAATTGTAGATCCCTTCAATTCGTCCCAAAAATTGAAAACTCACACAAAACGAATGGTTGTGAAAAGCTAGGTCTAGGGTCTCACAGACCTGTCGCGCCGAAATATTTATTTTATTTATTTGAGATGCGAGAAAAACTTAATTTTAACATTATATAGAAAAACTAGCTGACCCGTGCCTGCCCTGCTTCGACGAAAAGGAAGCAACGCGAATGAAACAACTTGACACACGAATTCCACCAGCCCATTTTCAAACTTATCACAATGAACAACACCCGAAATTGTGTTCAACCTAAATGAGTGCGCTAAAAAGAGACGACTGCCCATTGAAGTGCAAAACATATGATCACGTTAAGGTGCACACATAATAATCACACACACGATACTCACTGCTGCATGACTACTGACTCTGACAGTGGTATCCACTGAAAGAAAATTGTGGGCGATGTTTTGAATAATTGTTTTTAACATTGCTTAGCTTCAGGAAAACGCAGGGGGATGTTTTATATCTCAAATGATTCAGGGGAAAATTTACTAAATTCCCCTTTTTTTATTTTTCAATCCGATAAGCCATTACTGAGCTATACTGAGCTATGTCTGTATAAATAGAATTTTCCTTACATTTATCCGTTTTTTGACTATTTTGTAAGACTCACGTTATATTTCGGGATACAAAGTATCCTAAGTCCCGACCTAGAACATAAGCAATCACTATGCCAAGTTTCATCAAAATCCGTCCAGTAGTTTCTGCGTGATGCGCGGTCAGGCATTTCTTATTCTACAGTTTTATTATATGTGGAGAAGAGAAGAGAAGAGAAGAGAAGAGATTGTGATTTTTCTCTTCCTAAATGGTTATGTTAGCCTACCAATTATATCTAGGTGTTTTTCTGAAAGTTTATTTAAGCCAACCGCGCTGAAACCCAGCGCGAGACCCCACTTCAAATCACATGTTAATTAGAATTTGTTTAACAGCGCACACTGTATGGTAATATCTCTCAAATGCACTATCTAACGAATACTAAGAACTAATCCAAATTTAACAACTCGATGGAAAAAGCAAATATTATACAAATTCATGCATAAATTCCAATAGATGATGGGAGCAATTTGCGTTAAATCCAGATTGTGAAATCGATTTTTTATCCTCTTCGCAACGCATACTTCTATACAGACACACTACAGCTGGTATAGGTATATTTGCATTGGTGAGAGTATAGATATGGTGAAATTTTCGTTGTTTAGTATTTGATTGCAGGATACTGAAAACGGATGCGGATACGAACTGGCAAAACAGGAAGTACAGCTGTTGCTGTCTACATGAACATGAACACAGACCTCGAACATGGACTAATTTTCTCTTTTCCGTGTGCGGTTTGGGTGTGTGTTTTATTTTCTATCGTTTAATTTGGTTGGCAATATTTTTTTACAAATAAGTTAGATAGTTTTTTTTTATAACAAATAAATTACACAGGATCGAGTGAACAAAAAATTGAGCATTTTTTTGTCGTTGTTATTCTACCGATGAGTGAGCACATGAAACTTAATTTGCGAGCTAGTTTTTCTGTCGGTGTTTTTTTTTTTAACTCCATGTATGGGTAAAAGAGCAGACATTTTTTGATTAGATTTATGCAGTTTTCGAAATTACGTTTGTGGTGATAAATTCAGTTTTCGCTAACCCGAAAAGGTCGAATAAATTAACAGACAAATAATTGATGGGCGGTGGTTCTTTGAAAATATATTTGAAGATGTCCTTTCTGTGTAAACCAGCTACAAATTGTGCAAGTACTGTTATTTGAATTTTTAAGAGTTTTTGAATGGTCTTGCTGAAATGAAATTGGATTCTGTGTCTGTGTTTGATCCAAAATGAATTCAGGAATATATGCTCGGAAGAACAGGCGATTTTATTGGCCTTGCAGTAAATAAGGGCAAGACCAAGTACAAACAAACAAGCAACTGTCCACCGCCTAGCACAGAATATCACTGTTGATCTCAAAAATCTTGAGGTAGTTAAGGAGTTCACCTACCTCGGAGTAAACATAAACTCAACGAATGACATAGTTAAGATCCGACGAATAATTACCCTAGGAAACCGTTGCTACTTTGGTTTGGCAAAACAACTGGGCTCAAAACTCCTAACTCGAAGAACAAAATGTGTGCTTTTAAAGACCCTTTTCTTACCAGTCCTGCTTTATGGCGCCGAGTGCTGGACCATAGGCAAGAAGGGAGACCCGATACCGAACCTCTGTTTCAAAGACCAAGCCATCGCGGATGCCAGAGCGCTTGGTCTGGACAACTGGAAGCAACGTGCCCGGGATCGTAGAAGATGAAAAGCTGCAGCACCTTACGGGCCGGGAGCCCGATAAGTAAGTCATGCTTGGATAGCTCTGTAAGAACGAATTAGCAAAAAATTTCTTAAAAATACCTATAATGAAAGGAAGTCCTTAAAATTCAATTTAAAAAAAATGGTTGGCGCAACAAGTCCGTAAGACTCTAGGCCTGGATTCTCACAACCATTCGTTTTGTGTGAGTTTTTGAGTTTTTCATGTTGGAAACGAATGAAAGGGATCTGCAATTTTATGACGAGTCTAAATGGCTAATTTAGAAGCTCTTTCATGGACAGCAATACTCTCAGATGTTTGTCAGACCTTCGGGAAAGGATGCGCAGTGAAAAAAAAACAATAGGATTTAATTTGTGTATTTTCAGGGAACGAGCCTGGGACCTCTCGCAACCCACTAAGCCACTGCATTTGCAAAATGCACCTGTTGGTCGCCTTTTTAAGTGTTGTGCCTTAAGCCGACTCGAAAACCTCCTGATTGGGTTCCAAAAAACAAAGAAAAAATGTTCAACCTGCGTAAGTCTGATTTGGGCGCTTCTGAATGCGAAAGTATCTATTTATCTTATCTGCTCATAGTCACACTCCCAGGGACAAGCCAAGAATTCCCAAATTTTATTGACAGCGCTAGATAAAGCCGCCGTATCTTTTTTGATTCACAATGCACGGAGATGTCACTTAACGCAAATGCATTCAAACATCCGCATCGCCTGTCTGAGACTAATCCACCCTGATGCATACAGCCCAAATCAGTAAACAACACATTCCTGCCGCCCGAATTGCATTTTATTTATCTATACAAACACCAAATATCACTCATCCTCATCCATCTAATCTGCGACTCTATGAAACTTATCGTCGAACAACGATTGAAAATTACTCAATTTCAAATTTTCAAAAGACTCGTTATCGCCTTCGAAAATACCTCTGCCACAATAGACAATAGATTAGAAAAACATCACTCTTCTCAATTCACAAATAATTGCAATCGAATAACGTTTGCATATACATCACAAGATCACAACATGTTATGTACGCGTCATAGTTGATAATACTTCCGAAAACAATAGCGCTTAAGTCTAGTCCCAGCCATTTTCAAAGGCATTAGTCAAACAACAATATTTGTAGGTACACTGCTACGTTTGCGCCGCAATTAATAAACAATTTTATTGCATACGACATGAAAAACATTTTCCAATGACTAATTGATCTAGAATTTATGTTTACATGGGAGAGAGACGGAGCAGGTACCGCGCTACCTGCATTCATTCTAAAAGTCCTTCCTATCGCCCATTTTTATTGCAATCTTTTGGTAAATAACATTGTGTGTGACATATGAATTAGTCGTAGTAGTGGGGATCGGTGTAGATTGCGCGGTGTCCGTATATAAGACGCTCTAAGCGGCAGAACGAAACACCAGTCTAAGAAGTGATTTCGTCGTGATAGTAGTAAGAGGGAGAGGTTATTTTAACGTCCCTGTTAATACAAAGTTACCTATACTAAAAATTAAATACTAAATACCATTGGTGATAGTTTTTTAATAAAATCTAAAAAGAACTTATCAAAAACAACATGAACAACGAAATTCACTCTCAAGCCGCCAATTACCTACCCGGCATATTTATGCAGAAAATCTGCGACACAACATCGGCAAGTATCGACCTGCAGGCAATCAATTCTTTTCGGGATCTAACCGCGGAAAGCGTTGATGCCGTCATCGACATCGAAATGAAGAAAGTCATGTCCAGATACGCGGCCGAAGAAGAGAGCTTTGTCAATCAGAAGTTAGTCGAAAATCCAGTTGTATGCGAACGTCGAGCATCGACACGGTCCGGATCGGAGTCTAGTTCATCGAATCGTGACCCACTGCAACAACAACGGGCGGAAGCTTGCCGCAGATCCAGAATAAACAATAAGATAAAGAAGGCCAAATCAAAGTTCCGCCATAAGTTCATCACCATGAAGTTGGCCCAGAATGCAGCCATACTGGAGTGCATCAGGGAAGTCGTCGCAAGTGCTGAGGCGAAACTACGTAGCAATGGTTGCAGTGAGGATACAATTCGGAAGCTTAGAGCCACGATGGGAGTTGATCGAATGGAGATCGACAATTTGTCAGAGATTACCAAGCAATTCGCTCATGTAGCTGAAAATTGAGATGTCATTGAAGTTGGATGTACCTATACACATCGTTCCTTATTAGGTTTAGGCATAAATGTGAATTAATTTTTTAAAGACGACATTTTTCTTAATTTTATAATAAGAAGATATATGAATAAATTTTAATAAATTTTTAAGTAATTATATTAAAATATATTGATTTGCTTCCCGATATAACAAAAATTTACATTTTAAGTGGATGATATTTTACTCGAACTAAAAATAAAAATAAAAATAAATTATTGGCGCAACAAGTCCGTGGCCACAACAATTCTTTTTGTGGGAGTTTTTATTTTTATTTTTGGGTCGAATGGAAGAGATCTACAATGTTTGGTTGATTGAGAAGCTCTTTCCTAACATTTATATAGTCTCGGATGTTTATCAGACGTTCGCGAGAAGTGCCACAGTGGAAAAACCTTAAGATGTCATTTGTTTTCTGTCGGGGGTCGAACCGGGGACCCCTCTAACCACTAAGTCACTACCCTCGAACTACTTGTTTAAAAATTGACTATAAATCTTACTTAGGTACCACAAGTTACGTCGCCCCCTTGAGGAGATTGACCTAAAATCCAAGCCCAATATCGAACCACCAGGTAGCCAAATAGTTCAAACTGTAAGTAAGGTTTCGAGATTGAAGAAGTCTTATCACTCTGGCAGTCCCTCCAATTCGTACGCACTACCCCACCAACCCAATCCGAACCGAAAAATGTTTACTCTCTGGAAACAGACCTACAAACAAATTGGCTTAGGGAAAATATAACAAGCCAAATAAACAAACACAATTCAGGTTCAGGTATACCGAAAAATAATTCTCACTGAACCCACCACACACAAGTCAATTAGTCCCATACTTGGCCACAAAATAGGTGGACTATTTAGGAGGACAGCTTTCGTTTTTTTGGTGTCATGCTACAGTCAGTGTGTCGTAAGCATTAAAAATGCTAATTTAAATGGATTCTAGTTTATATCCTTGCAGCAAATAGTGCCATGTTGAAGTACGCCCAAAAGGGTTTGCTTTGGTTTACTATTGAAACAGTGTTGGCCAACTCCTTTTTGGGTTGATTCGCACTGGGGGTGCATAGACTCTTTTTGGAACAATAATGCGAGGGACAGATGCTGAAGCACAAAATAAACGATAAGGTGTTGGGGATTGGTATTGGAAAGAGTCAAATATAGGTTGTGATGTGTGACTCTAATTGTATCATTTTGTTAAGGTCCATATTTTAGTATTGTATTTCAGAAAAATAATAAAAGATGAACTAATTCTGATTAAATATACCTTTTTTTTACAAATTTTTCGCTAGTGGCCATTGTATAGAAGTGGAGAATGGTTGAAAACACAGCTAAGCTGTTTCTGAAAAAAAAAATGCATTAGCAAAGTATGACGCAGAAAACGATTCAGCAAATGTTCGTCCTTTACCCTAAATTTGAGTAGGTTTGTTCATGTAAATAATTAAAATCCAAGCCATTTAGACAGATTACACGGCTGCTAAAGGGGAAAACAAATCTACAAATCCTTAAATGTCGGTGACCGTATAGAGCTTATCAAACAATCGAGTGAAAACACTCGAAGGGGGATGGTCAGTTTCCAAGATGGGTTTTTGAGCTTAGTCTGCGTCAATAGATTACATCCAATAAAAGCTGAATGCCATCAACAAATTTCCAGACAGTAAAAGTAGATTGGTGATATTTTTTGGAATGGAAAGTTGCTGTTGCTTGTTTTCTTATAACTGTTGAGAAAGAATATTTTCTTCAAAAAAGTATGTCCCGACAATAAATCTTGATGAAACCGCGCACCACACAGTGACTCGATCAGGATGCAGTGCTCTTTTTTGTAGCAAGTTCGGTAAAAGAATTAGCCAGCCTCATAATAGTCCATGTGCTCGGACAGTGCCGCTAAAATCCGCCTAAACTTTCTTTGGGACTATAATTATAGACTTTAAGACATGACAGCGGCTTGAACTTTCCAAGTTTTGGTTTCATCGTCCCAATTGTCTGTTTTCGTTAAAATCTGAATGTTAGTCAGAAGAGAAAATTTAATCGGTCAGTTACACAAGAAAAGGTTATTATGTTTTCATCAGCCACCCAATCGCCTGCAAAATAAAATGGAGCTGCACTCTTCCAAGACCTGAAATCACTGGAAGCTTTTAAATTTTCTTTGCGTTTTAATTTACATTAGATAATGTTCGGAAAGGGTCGACCACCATACCTCGAAAGCGATAATCTAGAAAGGAAATAAAAATCTCAAACACTAAAATATTTCGAAAAATAAAATCTCGAATAAAAAAATTTGGAATTACAAAAAATTCGGAAAAAAGTTATCTCGGATGTCAAAATTCGAGGATTAATATACACTAGTACCGCCCGTGGTAATAAAAGCCAACTTGTATTTTACATAATTTATTTATTATTTATTTTAATTTATTTATATGTTAAATCTTAATTCATATACCTTACCGCTATGAAAAAATAATGAAAAAGGGCAAAACATGAACGTTCATTTTCATAGTAACATCTCGCAGATAACTCTGCAATAATTTTATGATTGCTTACTTTTAGGGGTAATTAAATTGCTTACCTTTATGGGTTAATGAGACTCTCCAACAGGTTCTAATCTAAGATGATTAAATTCGTTACTATGGAAACATGACGGCGACAAATTGAATGGCAACAAAATGCTTTCGATTAACTGCTAAATATTTTTTTATGGGAAATTCTTAACTTAATTTTACCAGTCTTATTGGCGACATATACCTACGATTTTTTGTTTCTGCACATCTTTGGCACAGTACCTTTCGAATGATATAAGTTTCAATCTCCTCATTTCATGATAAATACTTTAAAAGTGTACGGAAACTTTTGATGTTTAGGTATTAATATAATGATTTCTGATAAAACAATCCGCAAGCGTGAATTGCCACCTTTTTGCATTGGAATATAAATGGAGGGGCACGGTGCCCCCTTGCAACCCCCTTGCGAAGGGTCAGCGTTGGATTTTGAGTAGGTGCGAGGTTGGGCATGTGCAAAGCTTCAAATCCATGCAAAAATTGATACAAAGCCACAGATTTTTTTCTTTCAGACTTGTTTAAGTAAAATTAAGAAATAAGAAAAACATTTCTTCTTTTGAGATTTTCGTTTTCGCGGACCGAGTTCTTCACATCTTGAAATAAACAAAGCAGTCCTTTATTAGCTCTTACTCAGATCAGCATGCAAAAAATGGTGCAACTAGGAAAGTTGCCTACTAACTTCTCAAAAAGTAGACCACTTCTATTGATTGAAGCTTCTTCAATGATGACTTGTAACTTGTAACTCACTGCATCATAATGTTCGCAAAATTTGCCTTCGAAACACATTTTGTCTGATACTGATTTCAACTGCGTCCAAACCATACAGCAGTCTTCTTGAATAAATCCAGATCCCATACGCATCATAATATCGATGTTCGCAACCCTACTTCCCTTTCCATTTTTGCAGAAATGCCTTCAGCTCCATCAGTACATCGTGCAAAAGCAATAACTTAGCCAAAGCCCCACATGTAGTGTAGGTACTCCCTCCCGGCGTTCATAAATCATTTTTTTTCCATATTCTTGCCATTCAATGTGAAAATAATCTGTTCTACCCCTGTCAACCTTTCGAACATCTTCAATTTCGGTTCTTGCCAACGCACAGAAACAAACAAAAAAAATAAAGTGCACGACTGGATCGCACGAAACTTTCTCGTTCATATCATCATTTTGTTTGGTTTATTTTTCTTTTATTATTATTTATAGGCTATAAAACCAGATTTTTCAAATTGGTGATGCTGGTTGGTGGCCATGACTCCAAGTAGGGTTTGTGATGTAAGAATTCAGAGATTTGTTTTTGAATTTGCACGTGTTTGGGGGTAAATGAAGACTCCAATTGGTTGCAATTATTTTAAGGTTCATGATTAATATGGTTGGAAAAGGAAGAAGTGGGAAATATTTGCTAAAAAGGAGCTTCTAGTACCTAGTTGTAATTGCATTTTTACTGGTAGTACCTACGGTAATTCTTAAAACACGGCTTTTATTCCATTTTTTAAGAAAAACTAAGTAAAGGGTCCTATTAAGAATACTTATGTTATCATAAAAAGGGAGTTTTGGGCAAAACCCTTATGGCGGTTTTTGGAAAATAATGCTGACAAAATAGTAACAAATATTGCAATGTTGAGTTCGAAAAATTATCTTGCTCAACTATTTAGCTAAAAACTGAGTATAGGGTATTGTTCGGGATGTTAGTATTACTTCGTTTTTAAAGTTTTATCCAAATCGAAAATCGTGTTTTCGAGATTTGAGCAGTTTTCCAAATCAGCGTTTCCGGTGGTTAGAATCGAAAATGAAGGACGTTATAATGTTGAAAACGTCAATTTTACTCCAAGTATGCATTTTGGTCAAAATCGTTTTAGCCATTTTCATGTAGGTAAAACAAAAGAAAACCAAATTCTCAAAATATGCCTTTTTTCAAAAATCTATTATAGACAATTTAGAGAAAAACTGAGTTTTCTATCGTGTTAGGATTGACCATATTACCTTAAAAATTAGTTTTTGTTCGAATCGTATTGACCGTTTTCGAGATAAGGCCACTTTTCAAAAGTACCGTTATTCGACTTTTTAGCCAAAAACTGGGTATGCAGCCATGTTTATCCCATGTAGCGTAGAGCAAGTATACATTTTGGTTAAAATCGTTAAAGCCGTTTTCAAGTAAGCCATAATTAAATAAAGTCTTAAAAAACGACATTTTTCGAAAAAAAAGTCCGTTGAACGATAATTTAGGGAAAAACTGAGTTTGCCATCATGTTGGGAATGACCGTATTACCTTAAATATGAATTTTTGTCGAAATAGTTTTAACCGTTTTTGAGATATGACCAATTTTCAAAATTACCGTTATTCGATTTTTCTGCGAAAAACTGGGTATGCAGCCATGTTAACCGCACCTGCATAAGCCCAAATATCAATTTTGGTTGAAATCGTTAGAGCCGTTTTTGAAAAAATCGAACTTGTTTAAAACCGTTATATGGGAAGTACCGTTAATAATAGGGTTAGCATGCAAAAAAAAAAATGGCCCCGAACTGTAAGCCCACAAACTCCAAATCCGAAGTTTGAAAGAAATCCGTTCAGCCGTTTGCGCTGTGGAGCTCAGGAAAGGACGGACAGACGGACAGACGGACAGACGGACAGACGGACAGACGGACAGACGGACAGACGGACAGACGGACAGACGGACAGAATTGCGAGACCCACTTTTTCGAGTTCCTCTATCATCGTAATGTCAGATTTGATTAAAATCTCGAGTTCGATTTTTTGTACGAATACAATACCTTTCTCTTACTACGTAATGCGAGAAAGTTAATAAAAGGATCGCTTAATTGTTTCACTTTTGTTAGCGCCAACAATTTGTCTTGTCCAAAACTTCTTCGCTCTCATAAATCAAACATAATGAACACAATGCCACCGCTCTCCACCACCATCTAGCCAAACACCACACCCCCGAGGGATATTGTAACAACATGTAGGTAGAGAGGGAGAGAGTGGAATCCCAACCAACAATAACAAGGCAACTGCAATTCATGGTCAAAGATGTTATTCTAACGAGAGAATTCCACAATTATGAGGGCAAAAATAAACACAAACTCATCCAGGCCCACCCCTCGAGCAGAGTACATACATACGGCTTACAACAAGGACAACAACTATAAAAACAAAAAGCAAAGTAAATGAGAAAATATTAAAAGAAACCGGATACCCATATACAGATACAACTACGCCAGTGTATGGGTGGACATTGGATGGCTCTGCATTATTGCCACTTGAAAGGAATGAATGCGAAGCCGAATCACCCCCCTACTCGAGAACAGGAGATGGGAGTACCAAATCCATTACCATCATCGATAAGAGCAGACCATCGAGCTATTCGCACAACCTTAAGATGGTGTGCTTGTTGATGCCTTGCCCAATCAAGACCCTCATTGAATAGTTTGACCATTTGCAACCCCAAAGGGGTGAAAAAAGGATTGAACCATGACATTTGACGGATTTGAAAGGATCCCACACGGAGGGGGTAGCAATTTCGTTTATCCGAAAGAATATATCGGACAAAGTCTGCCTTGCATACTTTATCGATGCGAAAATGGATCTCACAAGGAGTGGCTTGTTTGCCTGACATCAACATAACCCCCCATAGCACCGGATGCTCCCACATTAATCAACAGTAAGTTGATGGAAATGCTAATGAAGTCTCTTGAAATTTTCATTCTGCTTTGATCGTCGATGGTGGATGCATTGTTTTCTACATTCGGTCTTCGTCGACACTCTATCTCGAGACACTCCTGGGAGCATCCACCCAATTGATACGACCAAGACTCCTCAATAATACCACATCTACTAAAAATATAGATACCCAGTCAGAGTGTGGTAGTAATCCTCTCATTTGCCAGGTTTATTTTTATTGAAATCTTCGTTTAGCCCCAAGAGGCTATACTCGGCTATGTGCCTGCATATACGGATGCAGGAGTCGGTTTAGAAAGATATCTTCTCAAGGATTCATTTGTGGTTGTTAAACTCTCAGCAGGGCTCCTAGAATGTCGGAGTCGGAGCAATGCCAGGAGCAGTTGCACAAGCATGTTTGCTTCTTTTGCAGTTCGTTCTTTTTGTTTTCATCTTTGTGGGATCGATGTTTGCTTCTCTAAGGCTGTGAAAACAATGAGAGGAGTAATAAAAGTACTTGCACTCCAGTGCGAGTATACAGAGGATTATGTCGAAAAGTGGGTGGATATACAGGGCTTGGGATAAGAATGCCTCATGTTCGACTGCCTATGGTGAAAGAAACAAGCAAGGGTGCTTGCTGAATGGGTGGTGGGTTAGCTGTAAGGTGGAAGAGGTAAAACTACCCAGTCGGTCTTGAATAGTTACCATTTTGACAATTTTTGAAATCTCATTGCCACCATCCCTGCCCCAAAACACTGACAAATCGCTACCCTCACTAATGACGAACAAACTCTGCAGGAGTCATTATTTATCGACATGTTTCGAGAACAACCCTTAAATGTGGACAGCCGAATGTCATCGGTATAATTATTTCTGTGGTTTCCCGTCAATTTGTCATCATCTACCTCGATGCCATAACACAATCGGAAGCATGCCATTCGGACATATTAATTATTTGCCCTTTGTTTTAGGGATAATTGCATTTTTCACAAACACAATCCAAATCAGGACATGGACAAGAGTTTTAATTACACATAGAAGTTGTTGAGATGTCAATACAACAGCTGTTACAGTAGTCATTTGAACTGACATCGGAATTATATGATGTAATAATAATTGCTCTGTCAAAATGGCAGTTTGTTGTTTGTTTGGTTTATTTCCCAAGAGTGCGGACATTTCGGTATACTACATGGTACTTATTGCGGTTGGTCAATTATATTGTTTTGGCTGGCAGTTGTGATTGTTTGCCAGCTAAAGGCATGCAGGTGGTCCACCAGCTATAAAGTATGCCAACGCCTGGCGCGCGATTCACACTGTTCGGGGGCAGTTTAAGTCTTTTTGACGTAGCGATATAATACGAGTAGTAGTTGTGGTTTTTTGGCAGGGGTTTACTGCTTTTTTTTTTACCATTGTCTATTTGGTAAATAAATCTATGCTAATGCTCAATGTCATTGGTCAGTTGGGACCTCGTAGAGTTCGTTTTTACCTGAAGAGTGACAGGAGGGGAGTTGTCAACATCAACAGAAATGGGTTAATGCAGTTTTAATTGTCGTACAATGACAGTGAAATCTTACTTTCAGACAATTCGATAGTGATTTTTTAACAGAAATTATCCGAGAAAGACAAGAATCCTTGCTAGTTTACCAGTTCCCAGTATATGCTCTTCTACCTACCTACCGTTTGTGTGAACTTTTTTTTTTTGAGCGAATTTTAAATGGAACTCAGAACTATCAGATTGACCCAGACCTTGACTTATGTTTACAAAAACTAGCAAAGTTAGGTGCAAGTAAGAGAAAAGAAAGGATAAACGTCCTTCAGGTCATGTTAATGCTTCCGGTTTATAGTCTAGGCTACAAATTATGTGCTCAAACCTTTGCGAAGCGTGCGGTGGTTACTGTCCCGCCCGGGGCTTCATGAATTACGAACGTGAGTGGTGCTTCTGGATCTTAGAAGTTTCAACCAACTCGTATTTTGTTTGATTTAATGTCCAGAGAATACCCCCCGCGCTGTTCAAATCGGTAGTAGTTGTCTTTTAGGCGCAGGAAAGAGCCAGGTGTTAAGTGTTCCGTAGGAAAGAGGACCACCAGCTGTCAGCGAGTTTGTAATATTAGCCTTCTATATACCGCTTGGAAGAATCTTTTGATTAAACACATATTTCGACGTTTCGATCCGGGTTTGCTTTGAGTTAAGTAAGGTTTCCGATTCGTTAAATCTGAATAGAGTTACCTTTACCACACAAGTGTCGGCATTAAGTGCAAAACATATATATAAATAAAGTGCACGACTGGATCGCACGAAACTTTCTCGTTCATATCATCCGTTTGGTTGGTTTATTTTTCTTTTATTATTGTTTATAGGCTATAAAACCAGATTTTTCAAATTGGTGATGCTGGTAGGTGGCCATGACTCGCAGTAGGGTTTGTGATGTAAGAATTAAGAGATTTGTTTTTTAATTTGCACGTGTTTGGGGGTAAATGAAGTGCGGGTTTCTGATTGTGTAAACTCCAATTGGTTAGATTTATTTTCAGGTTCATGATTAATATGGTTGAAAAAGAGGAAGTGGGAAATATTTGCTTAAAAGGAGTTTCTAGTACTAGTTGTGATTACATTTTAACTGGTAGTGCGGTAATGTTTATAAGACGGCATTATTTGGATTTCTCTTAGAAAAACTAAGTACAGAGTTTTATTAAGAATACTTATGTTATCGTATATAAGCATTTTAGTCAAAAGCTGATTTAAAGCTGATTTTGGAAAATAATGCGTACAAAATAGTAACAAATTTTGAGTTCGAAAAATAATCTTGCCCAACTATTTAGCTAAAAACTGAGTATAGGGTAATTGTTCAGGATGTTAGTATTACGTGGTTTTTAAAGTTTTATTCAAATCGAAAATGACGTTTTCAAGATATGAACAGTTTTCAAAATCAGAGTTTCCGGTGGTTAGAATTGAAAATGAAGGACGCAATAATGTTGAAAACGTCAATTTTACTGCAAGTATGCATTTTGGTCAAAATCGCTTTAGCCGTTTTCATGTAGGTAAAAAATAAAAAACCAAATTCTCAAAATATGCCTTTTTTCAAAAATCTATTATAGACAATTTAGAGAAAAACTGAGTTTTCTATCATGTTAGGAATGACCATATTAAATACAAAATGAATTTATGTTACAATCGTATTGACCGTTTTCGAGATAAGGCCACTTTTCAAAAGTACCGTTATTCGACTTTTTAGCCAAAAACTGGGTATGCAGCCATGTTAACCCCATATATGGTAGTGCAAGTATACATTTTAGTAAACAAACAGCAAGTAAACCATAATTAAATAAAGTCTTAAAAAACTACATTTTTCCAAAATAGTCCGTTGAACGATAATATAGGGAAAAATTGTTGGGAATGACCGTATTACCTTAAATATATTTGTCGAAATAGTTTTGACCGTTTTTGAGATATGACCAATTTTCAAAATTACCGTTATTCGATTTTTCTGCGAAAAACTGAGTATGCAGCCATCTTAGTTATACCTACTTAAGCCCAAATATCAATTTTGGTTGAAATCGTTAGAGCCGTTTTCGAAAAACTCAAAATTGCTGAATGTCGTTACAACGGCAACTCTTAATGTGCAAAAAAAAAGCCCCGAACTGTAAGCCCACCAACTCCAAATCCGAAGTTTTTAAGAAATCCGTCCAGCCGTTTGCGCTGTAGATCTCGGGAAGGACGGACGGACGGACAGAATTGCGAGACCCACTTTTTTGAGTTCCTCTATCATCGTAATGTCAGATTTGATTGAAATCTCGAGTTTGATTTTTTGTACGATTACAATACCTTTCTCTTACTACGTAATGCGAGAAAGTTAAAAATATACCTAAAGAACGTTTACTGCACTCGATGATAACAACACAATCGCAAAGGATTGGGTCTCAGTCACGGAGATATTTATTTCCTCGTGTCATCGCATTTTGCTTTAAAATTGAATTTAAAGGACTTTGCTCTGTCTTCCCGGCGACTGCAGATTGCTTCAAATAGTTCAGCTTATTTCTTAAACCTGACAATTAGAAGCGGTCCATGGTTGGTATCTCCTTAATAGTTGGTACTTGCCCAGATATTTAACCTTCTCATCAGAGACAGTGTCTAACAGGATCGCACAAGGAACAACGTGATCTGCAGTGCTGAGGCTTTAAAAACAAAACTGCGATCGCTGAAGATCTAACCCTAGGTCAACTTCTGGGCAAGACTCAAGAATTGCAAAACGATAGCCAACGTATTTTCAGCGATGAGTTTTTATACCGCGTCGTGTCCATTTTTATGAACTTAGCTGAGGAATGGAGAGCAGAAACTATTCCTTGCTACAGCGTCTTCAATTTTGCTTTATGCGGCACAAGTTTAGGATTATTAAAGCTGTGGAAAAGTCTCCGATATTTCCTTAGGAGGGTTTATAAAATTCCAAGTAGTTTCCACAACTATACGTTACATTTGGAGACTGAAGTATAGCACCCCTGTTCATGGATACCTTCAAACTGCATCTAGATTACATTGTAATGGTCTTTGGGATGAGTGAGGAAAGAACTCAAAGGTTGGTGCTTGCACAAATGCTACGCTACAAGGTCAAATGTGTTCAAAATGAGAATTGCTTGGACTGAAATGCGGTTATAACCTCACTTTCATGCCGAATGATCCACATTCTTCAATAAGGCAGAAAGCCAAAAAGTTACTGACGGAAACTGGGCAAAGAGTTTATGACGAATTTTCAAATAAAGCCCAGTCAGCTCAACACAGAGCTTACTATAGCAAGCTTAACCATAACCCAACGGTCAGGACTTATTTTTTGAGGAGTTGTTCGGTAGACAAGATAAGCACTATCTTCAATGTAAGAGGCGAACTTCTAAAACTAAATTTTATTCCACACCGCCCAGAGCTTCCAATTCTATGCGAAATATGCAATCTCAAGGAGCGGGAGGATGTGTTACACTTCATCGCAAAATGTCCAATACTTCAAGAAATCCGCATAAACTTTTTCGAAGCTCCGACACTTCGGTTGGAGGAAGCAATCCATATATTAAATCGTGGTAGGGAAAGGAACTTGCTCTATAGTTTACAGTCAACGAACTTCGTTACAGAAATAGTATAATTGAAGAAGCGTTTTAAAAAGTATATGAAAATACTAAAAAAAACTAATGGAGAGCTGTTCCATAGGGGCTTGAGAAAAATCACATACACCTTCAATACCAACCGGAGAATAATGGCATTTTTTCATATCATCAAGATTTAAACGGAGGTCAAACGAAAGACTACGCTACTAATGAAGATAACCAGCGGAATTCTACATTTACCCTCAAGCCTCAACGACCCTGCTCTGACATTTGATCCGGATTTTTCTCATCAAATCCATGTTATTAAGGATCGCCTACAGATAGCTCAGAAAACCGTTCAAAGTGATTCCAAAACACTTCCTCAGACATCTCTAACCCGTACACTAAACACTCATTCGCAACACTCTATCAAAACAATCTGAACGTCTGCGAACACTTGTCTATTGGCAATCATTTCTCAAAAGGACAACAATTTCTTTATGGACGTGTTCATGATTATTCCACAGAAGAGCAATGCAAATAAATGTACATCACCTGAATTGTCTGAAAGGAATTCCAACGATTCATCTCTTATCACATTCAATGACATGGCTCTCGAGTGTCCTTTGCTTTAAAGTTCCTTCATTTCCTGGATATCCCACAGTAGAAAAGTAAATCGACAAACGACTCCAGCATATATAGACTGACTTACAATAAAAGGCGACTTCGCATATTATGTGCAAATGCAGAGAATCCATTCGCATTCAGCTCGGAAGCGGGAGGAATGGCAGCGCTGGCCATCCATTAAATTTCTCAAGATGAGAAATGAAACTGAAGACGAAGTGTGTAGAGCGACGACTAACAATGGATGCGCATCAGATTGAGGATGTAGGCAAGGATATGGAGAGGAAATGCTTTTGTTCGGACCTCACCAGGATTCCATTGCATTGTCTTTTCGTTTTGTAAAAGAAATATACGCTCAGCTCGTTCCGTTCGAAGAGCTTTGTGAAATGATTAAAATAGTGTGGCCCCGTAACAAAGGCGAGAGGTAGGGAGGGTGGTTTTCATACTAAGATCCCCAATAAGATGGAGCGCTAGTCATTTTTGCTTCGTTTAGGAATTTTTTTCTCCCGTTCTTTTTGTTTTTGTGCGATTTACTAGCCAGGTTCTCCTGCTTTTGTATATAGGGGAGCAAAAAAAAAGGACACCTCTAGCTCGAGTAAATTGCTCTTGAGTAGAGCGTAAAGTTTCCGCTTCCGTTCTTACGAACTTATCTTGTGAAATGGGGCTGATTCTTTCTACCAAGGCTGCTGCTCTCAAGCTATATATGTAGTTACGGAACGGACCGGTTCTAATGTATTTTGCGCGGGCACACGCCTTGAGAGCACTTCAAATACGCTCTTAGCGAACAATTTATTGCACGGGGAAATTAAAACGTATTTTTTTCTTTATTTTTTTTTTGCTCTGTCTGTTCGCTGTACACAGGGACAGGCTACTTCTTTTTCGGCTTCTTTCCGCTCTTCAGTTTTTCTCATTTATTCGAACAACGGCGGTTTTTTTCTTTCTATTCCTATGCAGCAAGCACCCAGTCAATCTTTGGAGAATGTGATGGAGAGATTGGGCCGAGGGCAGACTTAAAACAAAGAAATGTTATTAAAATCCTACATAATGCATAAATACAGGGGAAAGGGGGAGGGGGAAAGGGTGTTTCCTTTTTTGCACATCCTAAGGATTCCTTTTGTTCGGTTGGTGCTGTCGCTGCAGCCAATCTTGGTCAAGTATACAATGCTGCAAGTAATTTTCTCACCTGAGCTTATGTACCTACCTTCCTTGCTGCTAGTATAGTTTGATTTCAGAGATAGTGTATCTCTCGAGTGGCCGTACTGGAAAGTCTTTTGCGTGAAATGAGAAAGAACCCGAAGGAGAGTAGTGCAACAAAAATGTTCTTGTGTAGAAAAAGCCATTTGAAACGCAGTAGTGCGGTGCTATATTGCGTTTTTTCAAGATTAAGTGTTCAGGGTCTCCTGGAGGTGAATAAATTTGGGGTGGGGAACAAGGTGAACGAGTTGACTTAGTAAGGGTCCTTCAAGTTTAAAAGTTTACAAATGCTGTCAATGGTAGTTGTATGGATTTTAACTCAACTAAAACGATACACAAATTGAGGCGAGGTGAGTTTTTTTAATATGCATTTATTGTGACTACATACAATTTTGCGCCATTTAATAATAGAACAGTGATGCCAACAAAAGCAAATATAGCAATGTGACAGCTGATAGTTCGGGGTTAGTAAAAATGGAGCGCTATATAAAAGAACAACGCGCTTTCTTTGTTGAGTAATATTTTAAAATTATTGAAGGTTTTTCAGCTATAGTCCGCAATTTTCGTACAAAATCCATGAATCTATAAATCAATAAAAACATTTTAGATTTCTAATTAAAAATTTGTATTCTCTATCAAAATTAAATTTTGCGTGAATTATGGAACACCCTTTATTTGACTTACCAGCTTCTGACAGGTGCAAAACTGACAAAAAATATTTTAAAATTGGTGAACTTTGGCATCACTGTTGGGTGTGGAAAGTTGTGCGATTTTATTAGGCTGTATTTCGGTGTCGGGATTTCCTGCAGGGTGTCGTTAGGTAATATGGCAATCAGGAAACATACAGGGTGGGCCAAAATAGATCTACCAATTTCAAACTTGAACACCTATTTTTTTTATTTTTCAATTTACACTAGTACCGCCCGTGGTCGAAATTCAACCAATTTTGTCTGTAGATAAAGTAACGAAAGCCAACTAGTTTTTTGCATAATTTATTTATTACTTATTTTAATTTATTTATGTGCTAAATCTTAGTTCATATATCTTTCCGCTATTAAGGAAGAATGGAAAAGGGCAAAACATGAACGTTCGTTTCCATAGTAACACCTCGCAGATAACTCTGCAATGCCCCTCGAATAAGATTATATGATTGCTTACTTTTAGGGGTAATTAAATTGCATACCTTTATGGGTTAATGAGACTCTCCAACAGGTTCTAATCTAAGATGATTAAATTCGTTACTATGGAAACATGACGGCGACAAATGGAATGGCAACAAAATGCTTTCAATTAACTGCTAAGCATTTTGCATAGAAAATTCTTAACTTTATTTTAACAGTCTTAATGGCGACATATACCTACGATTTTTTGTTTCTACACATCTATGGCACAGTCCCTTTCGAATAATATAAGTTTCATTCTCCTCATATCATGATAAATACTTAAAAAGTGTACGGAAACTTTTGATGTTTTCGTATCAATATAATGATAATTGTGTTTGCTTTGCAGGTTATAATTATTGAGTTCTTGGAAATTTATATTTTTTTTTAATTCAAGATTAGAAATTTGGTCGACTGTTTTGAAATATGGGGATCAGTTACCGATCATCCTGGCAATACACCAGCATCAGTTACCCCCATTAAGAATGAAGATGAAACTCCGAGAGCTTCTATATTACAGAACACTGACTGACAATTTTTTGCGGTCAACGCCGGAGCAGCATCCTAATTATTAGTTCCAACGACTTGGCACACTGCTACGCAAACTATGGAACTGCTTTAGTAAAAATTTCTCCAGGCTCACCAGATTTAACTTTAAGGACACTATTATGTGCTGTTATGCGCTGGATTTTATCGCATATTTAGTATTTATTAATGAAATACCTATGCACATAATTGCGAAACAATGTCCCCGCTAAAACAGTTCAACAAACGCCCACAGATGTAACGATGATTCGCTCCAAGAAACCCCACTAGACTTGCAAATGCAAATTAATTGTTTCAATTCATATGAAAATTAGATTTACGTTTAAAAACTCGTCGGTGTAACTCCCTCACATCCATTTTCCAAATGTAAGGTCGACGACTGTATCCAAACGCAAAGAATTCCTCGTAACTCGTTGTCGCACTTTTCTCCATTTTTGCAATCTTTTCTTATGGAAATTCCTCACAACTCTTGTGGTATGCATATATACCCGCTTCGTAATTGCAAAATTCTAAAGGATACAAAGAATTAGAATACCCCGCCGATCTACCTTTCGCAGAATATTCGCAAGGGATGTCCCATGCTCCGAGCTCTCGGTTTATAAAACCATCGAAAAGGCATTGCACGCGATGAGACGGGCTGCACGATTTGCGGCGCACTTAATTCCCTTTTCATGTTTACAAAATTTTCTCGCTGCGAATGTGCAGGATTCTGAAAATTGTATGTTAAACAATTTGTTTGTTCTCTCTACGTTACAATTTATATGTGTGCTTTTTTGTTTGCACATGAGCTAGACGCTAGAGATATGTAGCTAAAGTGTGTGACAAAAAGAGACCTCCTACTTTTCATTATTTTTATGGAGTTTGTAATATTGGAAAAGGGCAATAACACTTGTGAGTTGTACTTGTAAGGCAGGCACTACATGTACAGCATTTTAAGCTATTAATAACCTCGCGCTAAACAATATATTTGAAGGACCTCAGATTTTTATACAAAACTAGCTGACAAATATACAAACCTAGCTTCATCCGCCTGCTGCTTTTAAGACAAAAAGTATTTTGATTGAACTACATAAAACAGTTTTTTTTATAAAAGCAATATAAAGCAAAAACAAAGACAAACAAAAACATAATTTTAATTCCTACTAAAAATTCTACACAAAAAAATGTAGGCAAAGTTCTGGTATTTCTTTCTTACCCACCTCAAATGTCGACAAAAAAGAAGTAAGAAGCAACACGAATAAAACAACTTGACACACGAATCCCACCAGCCCATTTCCAAACTTTTCCCAAATGAACAACACCTGAAAATGCGTTCAACCTAAATGTGTGCGCTGATAAACTCACACACACTTCTGCAACAATACTTACAGCTGCATGACTGCTGGCAGTAGTATCTCAGGTTCAGGACAACGCAGGAGGATGTTTTATATCTTAAAAGATTCAGGAGAAAATTTAATAAATTCACCTATTTTTATATTTTTCAATCCGATTAGCCATTACTGAGCTAGGTCTGTATAAACAGAATTTTCCTTACATATTTTTTGACTATTTTGTAAGACCTACGTTATATTACGGGATAAAAAGTATCCTAAGTCCCGACCCAGAGCATAAGCAATCAACATGTCAAGTTTTAACAAAATCCGTCCAGTAGTTTCTGCGTGATGCGTGGTCAAACATTTTTTATTCTACAATTTTATTATGTGTAGAGAGTAGAGAAGAGAAGAGATGTTTGATGGACATGTGGCTGCGCTGGTAAACTTAATATAATATGGATTGACTGATGTGTCAGCAAAAGTAAAGGACTTCACAGCATCTGCATTAGGCTATCGGTATCATTTCCATATACATACAAGTACAACTGAGGCTACATTTTTAGAGCTGTAAGCTCAAAATAAAATAATTATTGGAAATCCATTAAAAAAAAAGATTAAAAAAAGTATTTTCCGTGGTTTTAAATTTCACAGTGAATTTAAATTACCACGCAGCTTGGATTGCGATTAATCTGTTTGATTTCTATGACAAAAAGTTTAGTAGAGATCCGACAGACATACGAAGCTCTTTTTTATCGCATTTAATCCTTTTTACAATAAAATAATCCCAAAGAGAGCATTTTAGTGGCGGCATGGTAATCGTTAAAAAAAAAACTGTTTGAAATTATATGTTCAAGAGATAATTACCCTGAAAAATTGTGCTGCAATTTTTAAATCATTGGCTTGTCATTTCTCATTTAAAGGCAGAGATAAAAACAGCATTTCACTTAACCAAAAATTGTTCAAATGTCACAAACTATAGTTGAGAGACAGGTAACTTGCACTTGTAACTGTGGATGGACCTCAATTTAACACTTTTTAACAGCCACTCTAGATTCTCTTGTACCCTCTTCTTGACAGTCTTATAAACCGAGCCATCAGCATCACCCTCCCTCCAACACGCCCAGTTGTGTTATTTTCTGTGATGTTTAATTAAATTCGATGGAAATAATCACGCTTAATGGAAAATCATTAAAGATCAATTACGAGGCGACAGTGAAAGGCAATTGAGGACATAGAGATATGCTTTCGCATTTGGCATTGCACAATGCCACAAGAAGACAGACAGAGAGAGAGAGAAATAGAGAGCGGGGTGGAAATTTAATTTTCCAAATTCGATTTGAGGGGAGTCATATTAAATGATTGCAAATGCCAATGGCATGGAATAATCTATAAGGTAATTATTTTAATATGAAATTTTGCAAATGAGGCTGCACTGATTTTGAAGTAATCTGAACGACATGTAGTTAGGTGGGGAAGTGGAGTGGCATGCATTGGGGAGTGTGAACGTACATACTTAATGACTGCTTATAATGAGCTATAAGTTGTACCAAAATGTAATTTCAATCGGTGTCACATCAATCACAGTCTCGGTAGCACTGCGTCGCCTATAGCGAACCCTTTTTGCATGTTAATTAACAAAAATGTCCAGTATAACGAACTAAGAAGCTCTCATGAGTAGTCTAGTCTGGATTCTGGATTTGCATTCGGTCGATTTTTAGTATCAAAAGTGAGTTTTTAAGACGTCTCTTTTGAGCGGTTTTTGGTCAGATTTTCGAAGCCTTTTAAGACACCTTTTTTGGTGCGTTTGTTGTACTTTTTGTACTTTTCGATCAGTTTTAATTTTCGACATAAATACAGCTCGATATAATGAACTAATAAAAAGCAGGCCTGTACATTAATTTATTTTTCCGAGCGGGAGTTTTTAATTTTTTTTACCAAAACCTTGTTTGTTATAAATAAAATACTTTTTTTTTATTTTAAACTAGCGGACCCGGCGCACTTTGTCTCGCCCCAATTTAACGTTTTCAGATAAACTCCAGAGTGATAATAAAATTTATTTGAATTGAATCGGAGTCAGTAGAGAGCGATATGATAAACAATGTCTCTTTTTTTGATTTATATCGCAAAAGACAATCGAATGGGAAACAGAATACGCTTGGAGTGGAAGATCAGTTATGGAAAAATCAAAATTCGTGGGATAAGGACTTCCTGATCGCCGCTTGAATCAAATTGTTCATCAGTTTCTTGAAGGACATTTAGATTCAGCAACGAATTGCAATCGATTCCATCTTCAGCTGTAAATTAAGCAGCGGAGTTCCTGGCACATCAAGCGAGTTCAAGAATTCCGTCTCGTTAATGCGCCATCGTGCATTCTTCCCAAAGGATAATTTTGCATTCGCGCATCAATTTCGCTGTCGCTGAATTCTTGGTTTGTGCACGTTGGCTTGTCAACCATGAGAAGATTCAGAGCGGAATGTGCAGTTCGACCGCCTTCCAACAGTGTGGCAGCAATGTCAGAGGATGCAACAGCCAACGCAATCACCGATCTTGACCGAAATGTTACCAGAATCAACGAAATGTTTGTTCCTCCAGGAGCATTGAATGAATAAAATGAAATGGAAGCGGCCCACATACCTCATATTACATACCTGCACCCGCTGTACTGTGAATGCGCATGACATGACCAATCGGGTTGAACTTCAACAAAGAGGTGGTACTCACTCAGGAAAGGACAAAAGTGATACAAATAAGTGTTCTCTCAAAATCAACTATTCTTTGACAGTGAGAGCTTTAATAACCCGATATATTTGGGGTTACCTTTGCTTTGCCGTGACAATGACGATGATGGATGAAAATGAATACACACACAATATTTAGTTGATGGCTTACGTATTTGCACCATTTTGTGAATATTAAATTCAATTGGTAGGTTTAGGAAAATATTTTTTTTATAAAATAGAAATGAATGACAGCCCTGCAAATACTTTTTTATTTTTTCTTTAGAATAATACAGTAGAAATTTAATATGGTGGTTAAGTATTCTTAAATTTTCTAATTTTTCGCGCAATTTTCTTAATTTTTTCTTTCATAAGAACCTTCTGCTGACAATAACAAACGCAACAAAAAAAGAATTAACGAAATCGGTCCAGCCATTCACGCGTGATGTCGTGACAACGGAAAACGTATAAAATTCTCCACATTCCCCAACCCACGGCAACACTCTCAACTTGAATTCGTATAGAACATAAAATACCATTTAATTTCTACCATCAATTTGATATAACATTGACAAATATCCGATTGGTGGGGCTGGGTTAATCCAATTCAGTCAACAATATCTGAGTATCCTATTACGAAAGTTCTTACCGATGGTCTGGTGTCAAGTCCATTACAGATTACACTGCCACCAGTGAACGGTCGCACCAAACAGTCCAACGAGAATGACCTCCCTCTGTGGATGGAAGTTTCTTCTTCCGTCAGGGTTAATTATGCGGCAAGGTTCCGTTTGCTTTTAATGATTATATTGTTGCGCTTTGAAGGTGATTAGCACGGAATGGAAATTCAGGACATTGTTCGAGGGCTGATGTTTGCATTCCGCCTCCTGGATTATTCACTTCCACCGCCCACCACTCACACAACCCTCACTATCAGGCGAATTAAATTGTAGACCGTTATACTTTCTAAGTAACCTTTCGTGTTTTGTAATTATTTTGTTGTAATTTCCCCCCGTCAAGCCCTCCAATTGAGGACTCAAGGTCCGCTGCTTGGCTTGGCGCTCCCCTACACAATTCCTTGTAAGTATTTTTTAAAGATTTTAACGATAGGTCATGCTTGAGTGAGGCCAGCAAGAGAGAGAGAGCGGGAGGGCGGGTGGACCTTCAGTTGACCTTTTTTAATTACCCTACTGCCGTTGGGGCGATTTGTTTCGCTACTTTCTTCGCTGCCGCGATGGCCAATTTTTTTTCTTCTTTCCTTTCAACTCGTGCTCTGATTTGTGAACTCAGATTGGTGCTGCGTGCTGCCCCTCAGGCAGCATGACAAGCGGCCCGGTGATTGTGTAATAAAATGTACAAGAATAATTGGGCATGCAGGGGTGCAGAGAAAAAAAACTTCGCAGATAGCCCCAAAAATAGAACAAACGACGACGAAGGAAAATATCCTGTGCAGCACACCAAAGGGACGACACTTTTGCAGAAAGATGAATAATTAGAAGACAAATTTAAGTGGCAAATTTTATTTGCATGGACATTCTCGTTTTTTTTCTTTGATTCCTGCTCCTGTCCTTGATCGTTTTGAAGATTTTTTCCGTCTTCACCCAAGGGGTATAATGCAAGAGGGCAACATCTCATCGTAGACCTGGAAATCTTATGCCAAAAGGCGGAAGGACTCCGAGGTAATAAAATGGCGGCAATAAAACAACCTCTGAGTTCGGTGCCAAGAAATGAGATAAATCTATTGCAATAATTTACGTTTATTTACTTTTGTAATTTATGACCCTTGGGGGTGATGCCGGTGGTGGGAGCGGCGACAACACTGCGCGACAGAACGTTGATGACGGCCAGTTAGGTTGGATATACGATGTCGACCAGGGGATCATTTTTGGGCGCACTTAAGGAGTTGAGTTGTAATGAAATAAAAATGTTAATGTTTCAATATTCTGGCAAAAAGAAAAAAAAAACGCAAAAGTTCCTAATGGAATTAGTCGGCTGTGATTGTGTGAGCCGAGGAATATGCTAAAGTGATTAGGTGGAGTGTCGGAATGGGTCCCGTATGTCCTGTTTTAGTTTTTGTGGCGTTTTTCCTTTCATAATTGATTCTGTGGAGGGTGGGTGCGGTGAGACTGTATGCCTTCCCTGACCTTCTGCGGCTGGATTAAGTGTATTGGATTTTGCTATTGTGCGTATGCGAAGTAAGTGTTTGGCTTTGTAAGTTACTTTTAAGGATTTCAGTCCAAAATTCGGGGGCACACAATTCTTTTGAAAAGTGGAAATGGGAAATGGGGGGACAATTGTATAGAATTTCGAAAAACGTCTTGCTAGAGGGGTTAGGAAGTTTTCTTTTAAAGTTCCGACGGTGAGCCTACGACCTATTGTATTTCTTCAGCAGTGAGAACAGTGCTTTTTTGCGCAAACACTCATTTGTTTGTAAGTTTTACTACTCACCGAAAACAGATGAAAGCCCACGACGCAGACAATACAGAACAACGTGAATGTTCTTGCACAGTTGCAAAGAACTACCACTGACTAAGTCAGATGGGCAGAGGAAGAATGACCTAAAAGCATCTTCTTGAGTCTTTTTTGAACGCCCAAACTCCTGATTGACTGTTCTTTTGGACTCTTTCTGGAATTTGACAGAGGTAAGACTGTACAAATGTACGAAAGACGATATAAAACTGAGGACGATGACACCATACTTACTCACTTATGTCCTATATCCCCTTGTGGGTCCTTAGGCCTCTACAACGCCTACGCGCCATTGCGTGCGGTTTCTGGCAATGTGCCTCAATGTCCCCAACTCTTTCCCAGTTGCCGTGCTTCCTTCCCGACTGTACAACGCCATGTTCTTCTGGGACCGCCGCGTATCCTGCCATCCTGAGTAAGCGGACTCCATTGCATCGCGTGGTTAGCTATGGATCTGTCACCTTTTCGGAAAGTGTGACCAATCCACTGTGCCAATATAGGTTCTTGGCCGGTTCTCTCATAAAGTTGTTCGTTCGAGATACAGCTTGGCCAGAAAATCCTTAAGATGTTACGGAGGCACCTATTAACGAACGTTTGCAGCTTTCTTGTGACAGGAGTGGTCACTCTCCAAGTACCACATCCATATAGCAGCACGGAATCAACGTTGAGACGAAACGAAACAGTCGTAGGTTGGTGTTTAAGCTAATTGCTTTACTTCGCCAAATTTTGGATAGCATCCCAAACGCAGACTTCGGTTTACCTATTCGGTTGGCTACATCCAGTTCGGTTCCGCCATCGGTTGAGACAATATTCCCAAGGTATTGGAAACTCTCTACTCTCTCAACCGTTTGTCCTGCAATGCATACACGAGTATGAGTTTATGAGTTCGGTGTCAGGCTGATAATTTTTGTTTTTGCCGAATTAATTTTCAGCCCAACGACGCGACGTCTGCTTCCCTCTCCACATTTGCTGTCATTTGATGAAGGTCCATTATTCTGTGAGATAGTAGGCATATATCGTCAGCGTAGTCAAGGTGTTTAAATTCAGAATCAGATACAAGAGTCCATCGAATTCCTCAATTTCCCATCGATAAAGCCGCATTTAGCACATCGCTGATCACCAATAAAAACAATATTGGTGAAGGAATGCAGCCTTGCCGAACTCCGCTTTGGACTTCGAGTTGCTCAGAGAGCTTTCCTCTGTGCAAAACATGACATATGGATCCATCGTACGTAGCCTTGATGATTGCTAACTAATTGCTTCCCGATGACGCCATGAGGCATTCAGTTTGTACTTGTTAGTACTACACGAGTTAATCCCTGGGTTGGTAAAGCAATAATATTTAAAAAAAATTGTTTAAAATTGTAAATCAAGTAGAAGTGCGATTAACAAAATAGATTACATGAAGACGTGTTTTGAGCTAATTTTAGTCTGCTAAGACAAAATTTCCCACAGAGCAGAGCTTAGAATGGAGCAGAGCTTAGAATGGAGCAACATTTAGTTTTTATTTCATCGCAAATGGTCTATTCTTGTTCAGAAGATAAACGAACGACAGGGGTCACTCTCGTTCATCCACGGCACCGCAAAAATCGTGCATGCCGTGGATGAACGAGAGTTTTAGATGTCAACTCATAGGTGTCTCTCATTGGTTGGAAAATCTTAGCACATGGAGTGGTGGTTATCGTGTGTTGGTCGTTTATTTGAGGA
This sequence comes from Cheilosia pagana, assembly GCA_936431705.1. NCBI lineage: Eukaryota > Metazoa > Arthropoda > Insecta > Diptera > Syrphidae > Cheilosia > Cheilosia pagana. The sequence continues at coordinate 47,744,193 of OW386170.1, read as the reverse complement.
AAATAATGAAATCGTTGCAGTTGCAAATTTAAATTAGAAGTCGCGGACACAGCTGGTTCTGCTTGAAATCGTAGGCTCGTACTTCTGGTTGTGTCCTATTTAGACCTAGTTCTACATATGCACATTTTTCAATTCAATTCCTCTCCATTTCTCCGTAAGTATTATCGCCTTTTTTGGCCATACCCTCCCACCCGAAAAGTTTCTCCCTTTCTACAACGCATATCCACCATCGACAAGACTGACTCCTTCAAGGGAAATTTAACGGTCCAAACCACACTGTCCACTTACTAGAACAATATGATTTGTCTGCGTAAAAGCCGTCTTTAATCTCCTAGACCTCAATTACCATCGCTAGCCACATTCAATTTCCATCAAATTAATTCAATTAAATACTAAAGTCCACTATAATCACAACCCTTTTAACCAAAAGAATATAACAAGATGGCTTAAAGCACAGACAAAGGCTGCTTCGTGCCATCCCTTTTCTGTTCTGTCCAATTTGTACAAACGGGACGGCTGTGTGGTGCTGGACGAAACGCAAAAAATACAAAAAAAAACGCAGTCAAAGTACTTTAAACTTTTCCACTGATTTTACAATTATATTAAGTACCACGACGAGGGAATGGGTGGCGCAAGTACTGTAAGGATCCCGAAAGGCTTTTGCATATCCCGCACTGTAACATTTCGATTAGTGACCAGCTACAATCTCCGCATGGAGAGAGTGAGACAGAGAGCAGTCCAACCCCCAGCAGATTATTACAAGTACATACCTTGTGGCGGCAGATTTTCTCATCTCGCTTTGGTTTTTTTGTAATTTGCCTATCTCGCCCAAACCACCCGCCAACTGTGGAAATTAAAAACTTTTCAAATCCTTTTTAGTGCTGCGTCCTTGTAAAAATCTCCGTAATCCTAATCTCTTCGTTTGGAGTCGCTATACATGGAGGTGTGCTTGGCTCTTGGTGGCTTTCAATTTTTAGTCGAAGCTGTCTCTTTCTTCTCGTCCTTATGAAATAATTTTTATTCAACAACCGTAAAGTCGCTGTGAGTTGTGAATATTTGAACGCTTTGTGCATTTTTCCCCGGAAGTAATTCGTGGTTTTTAGCCGTCCTCTTTGGCGTTGGAAATTTTTACGAAAATTAGTTAGCAAATTAAAAGTTTCCCCTCCTATAGTTGTAGGTTGATGATTGTCAGGAGCCATATCGATGGGGTGAGGGGCAGGGATATAGAAAGCCAAGACGTCCTTCTGCCGGCACCGCTGCTGCTGCGTCATTCCCATCGCGTTTGGGTATCAAAACATTGTTAAAAGTTTTCCCATAAGCGATTTTCGTTGAAGGGTTAAAGTGGGACGAAACCGCATTTTCATTGTATCCACGGTTGGGCTAAGGCTCCAAAGTTTGGTATGGGTAGGTAGGTAGATGACTTGCATGCGCAACAATGAAACTCGAATAAGAACAATTAATTGGCAAAAGTTGTATTCCTTGAAGTGGTTCCACCATGGGAATGGTGTGATCAGAGAAATTAGAGCTGTAAAGTTGGATGTGTTACAATCCGCAGTTGTTGGTGCATACAATTTTGTGGAGATTTCTGGTGAAAGACAGTTGCACATTAGTATTTAATTAAATGTAATAGCTTGACGTATACGCCACCAGTGGGAAATATTGGTCCCATTTAATTATTTACTTTAGTGACGCTATAATTGGGGGTGAACCTAGGCCTCAATGAAAACGATTTTCCAGTTGTCCCGCCAACACAAACGAATTCAAACAAATTAGAGTTCAAAAGTAATCAAGGGGAGTGTTTTTGTACTCTCTGAAGTAGCCACCGACTGTAGCAAATGGCACAATCCTTACCTTGACAGCGTTTGGACACCTTACGTGCTTACTAGAAGTTGGATGTTATTCTTGCCCGTTTTGTTGTAAAACTTGCTTAGCAAAGGCTCAATCAGTTCTCTACGCTCTTTTGAACTGCATTAAAAAGAGCAATAATTCCTCGCTTTTTCACATACGCTTGGAAGCATGCTTTTAGCTTGCCCTCATCCTCGAGAGCCGTGCAACGCATAGTTGTGCCTGTGAGACACCCAATCGTCAATGGGGGCATTGAACGTGGATGCTGAAAGACCCAATGTTGGTTCAGTTCACAAGAAAACTTCCTCTGGACTTTGGTTTGCAGTCTAAAGTGGTATCTCATTTTTCGAAACCCCAGTGTGCGAAAGTTCAGCCATGCTACCAAATTTAACGAGTTCCTACAGTAACGAGCTACAGTTGGAGCTACTATGTCTTCGATACCTTTTTCTAACAATATCGTCAGAAGCTATTAGAATAGCATAGCTCTCCGCATGAGATGTTTGCATGCCTAAGTAGTAGTGAAGCCTTCTGTTGATTTTCAAGCAGAATCCAGGTGTGGGACTGCGGCTAACCCAGTCCTACAAAAATGCAAGGAACAAGTGTTCACTCCCAGACATATAGCTTCGTCGGATGACTGGAAAGTGACGCCCTTTTGACTGAGTAAGACAGGGCGCAGTCCTCTGATTCTGTGAAAGAGAGTAAACTGAGTCTTCAAAGGCTTGGCCGAAAGTCGATTCCTAGTTCATTATTGATCGATTTGCGTGTTAAATGTAAGCCTTTGGCCAGTGATTAATTTTTGACATCTGATACTAATAGGCAGCAGGGTTCGGACTTTACTGCAATTGCAGTAGATCTACTGCAATTTTAAGAAAAAATTAAAATCTACTGCACCACTGCGCTCGACTGCCAATCTACTGCAATTTATGTGAGTTTCGGAATTCTAAGCCAATTGCAAATAATCAGTTACTAAAAGCACTGTTTATTGATTCTGCAATCTATTACAATATATTTTAAAAGAAAATGTACATGCCATCCTGTTTTCACTGCATTTGCTATGCATGAACTGAAACTGAAGTCATGTCTCAAGTGTGTCTTTCTGTTGCTAAATTTATTGTTGTTGTTGTTCTGCTCTGCTGTCAGCTGTCTAGCACTAAATGAGCTTAACGAATCAAAGATTTGTGATATCATTTTATTTCAACTGAAATGTACTAATACATTTTTAAAAAAAAACATTTTAAAACTTCATTTTTATCGCATTTTTTCTAAAATCAAAATCTACTGCAAAAAAAGTGAATCAACTGCGCTTTTTTTTTAAGATCTACTGCGAAATTTTATAACTGAAGTCCGAACCCTGATAGGCAGTTAAGAGTTGCAAGTGCTGTTGAAGGTAACTTTCCTAAGGAAGGATGAGAGAAATTTGCAGTTTGCAATAAGTGCAATTTTTCGCACTGTACTCTGTCCAGCTAGCCGGGACCTAAAATGTTCTGCCTTTGCATCAAAAAATACTACATTCTCTGAAAGGAGCTTAAGCCTTTTATGACGAACCCCTTGCTGAGAGCTTAAGGGTTTTCCAATAAGAGGTGTTATTTTGATATTCAAAGAAAACATTTTTGAGATAAATGATCGGATATTTATTTCATAATAAAGAGGTACGACCACGCTTACAGGACCATATCCTTTTCATGAAATTTTCCATAACAAATTCGCGAAGTGGCTGCCCTATGTCCTCGATAGACTTACGAATTCCATCTTTGAGGTCTTGAATTGACGCTGGGCTGTTGGCGTAGACCTTATCTTTCAAGTGGCACAAAAGGAAGAAGTCGCAAGGTGTTAAATCACAAGATCTCGGTGGCCAATTGTGATCACCTCTTTGAGAGATAACACGGTCCGGAAACTATCCCCGTAAAAGATCAATGGTTTCGTTGAGTCTTGTGTTAACTGAACTGATAAAGACCCAAGTCTTTATGCAAAATACGGTGTAATGACGTTTGTGGAATGCCCAATTCCAAAGAACGAAGAGGAATGGACAAACCTGGGTTTTCTTCAACACTTTGGGCTACAGCAGCAATATTCTCAGTTGTTCTTGAGCGGCGTGCACGGGTTTTATTCTTCACATCTCTAACTTGTGCCAACAGCTCGAATTTTTCCACCAATTTCTGTATTGCGGTCCGACAAGGTGCTTCACGACGACCCAAAAATGCTTTAGTTTTGCGAACGGTGACTGCAAAATTTTCACCATTTTTGCATTGAAAATTATAAAATTATTAATAGTTTATTTTTCGTGGATTGAACAAACCATTGTATGTTCGAAAATAAAACAAAAATGTAATTCAACTGTTGTAACTTTGCATTTGTTAGCCTTTAAAAATGGGTTTCATATCAATATCGCTAACATTGTTTCTACTTTGAGTACTTCAAGCGTTTCCCTCGAATTTGTCCCAATAAATTCCCTTTAATCGTGTGAAACTAAGCTTTCATGTTTAACTGCCACAAGCGCTTTTTTTACCATTTAATAAATTCCTTCTTAATGCCGACCCTAATTACAATTTTTTCGCCCTGCAATTTTTTTGCCTTTAAATTTTTTATTTTAATGAAAATCATTCGCATTAATTCCTCTACTGCACAATGAAATAAGTTAATTAGTATAGTTTTGTCATTACACATATTCGCAACAATTCGAAACACGAAGTTTACAGCGCAACCAATCAGCTCTAAAGGGAACCGCAAAGTTATACAACAAAAAATTACTATCCTATGCAATTGGATTAACTGTAGGTAATCTCGATTTAAAAAAAAAAAATCGCAAATCGTATATAATTGTTGCAACAAGATATTCAACAACAAAAAAGCGAAATTAATTAATTTTTATTACGAGCTATAGCTCTCCGACTAACTACCAATTTAAATTGTTTTGCTGCATTGTCCTTTATCACCAAGACACCCACAGTCCCACACCTCGTGCACAACAGGTGTCATCGATTTGGGTCCATATTCAGAACAGAACCGGGTCAAATGCATACAATCGTTTTACACGCACACAAAAAATGCCCATCCAATTGCAGGATAATATAATCCGTCCGGTATCTTTCGATTCAGTTCTATTGAATTGGCGTAGAGAAGAATTACCTGTCTGCAGTATCGAAATGGATTTATAGGGTATTTAAGTAATTAAACGGCCTTCTAATACCGGGGGCCGTTTTATGCGAACAAATGATTATTGTGCAGGTCCTCTTCGTTTGGTCCACAGCCACAATGGCCTGGGCTACGGCACGTCACAAGCGCACCTGTACATGCACTTGCGGCTGATATCCTCAGGGCAGCAATGTACGGGACACGACGATGGACACCACCTAATACCCATGCCGAGGGAATTGCGTAGCTGGACTTTATATTAAACGCTGTTGACGGCGCAACAAAAACCCGAATGAGCTGTTCTGTGTTGGCAGGGACGAGAAAGGGACAAGCAGAGAAAAAACTCTCTTTTTCGCCTCGGATTTTGATGAACCTTTACGGTAGCTGCTGTTGTGGTCAACAATTTGTGGTTTAATTTAGTTTTTAGAACAGCGGACGTTGTTGTTACTTGGCTTACCTTTGGCCGGTCATTGTGCTACCAGCCATCGTCAGGACATTTCTGGTATTTGTTCGAAACTAATTTGCGAGTTTGACGGATAAACTATACGAGCATGCTGTTATTATTTGTTGTTACCTTTGTTCTGGTTGGCAAGTCCATGGACAATGAAGCAAAGTCCAACTTGTCTAGGAGTCAATTTTATGCATCGGACTGAATCGTTTGGTATTTTTAGTGCTTCGGGGCAATGCTGGATCATAGGACGGACTTTGTAAGTGGGAGCGACGAACTTTTGGTCAGAATTAACTAATATTCACAACAGTTACAAAAGAGGATGTTGCATCTTCATTTGAAATTCTACTGGGGATTTTCTTTTTTTGACTTACGTGGCCTTACAGACCTAGATCTTTCAGTATGGAAAAAGGTTTCCTAACGTACAAAGCTCTACAAGTTGTTGCATCACCCTTGGAAATTGAAGCCAGATATTTTTACTGCCCTTTTGATATAAAATTACAAGGGTTCGACTTCATTGATTGATTTTAATTGTTAAAAATTAAGATAGACACGATAGTTTCTTGCGGAAAGAGTAATAAACTAGTAAGGTGTAAGAACTTTAGCTTGGATTTGTATTTTAATAATTGAGTATTTTCGAAAATTGTTTGCAAAACAAAACCATAATCCTTTTTAATTTTTAAAATTCCTATTTCCTAGATAGGACAAAAAAAAAACTGTTTTCAAAATGCTGGTATTTTTTCTTAGAACCGTATGTTTTATTTCAGTAATTTTACAGTACTGGAAGCAAAAATGAACTTAGTAAAAAAGAAAAACCTGTTTGTTTGCAAATTTTGAATACAATTTTTTTTTTTGGAGAGATTTATACTAAACCATAGTTAAAAATGGAAGACGAACTATTAACGTGGGTGATGATTTAAAAATTCCAAAATATCTACTGTACGTATACTTACGTAGCCGCTTGCATTATTTTTCTTGAATTTTGCTTAATATTTTGTAAAAAGTTTTACTTTTATACTAGAAAAACTTTGTTTACCAATAAACTGAAAAGTTAATGAAAATGCACTCAATTTTAAAAATAAATAAAAACATATTTTTAAAGACTATAACATTTTAAATAAATAAAAAAAAAACATTACGTTCAATTAAACCAACTATCCTGCCCCATTTTTTTTTACAATATTTCAAAATGGACAATCAGCATAATAAATAGTTTTTGGAATTTTAAAACAAACCTAATTTTGTTTAATACCTAAAGGAAAATATTCCCGAATTACGGCCAAAGATTTTTTAATGACAGACTGTGACTGAGAATAATTAAATTTCTTCTTCAATTTTTCGGTAAACTACTATTTTCTAAATTCAGACAACCTTCTTAAACCTCAGGCGCGAAAAAAACACACCGCTCGCACTGCACTCTCCACTGCATCAATACTTTTCAAAATAAAAAAATAAAAAAAAAAAAACTCTTAACATTTTTGTTAACCGAGTCAAACTTTAGCGGAAACAAAAATCCCTACTCACTTGCCACCTCACTTCCTTCGTCCTTCCTATTCAAGTAAACTATTAGTTTAAGTACAACGCTCGCCTTTCCTTAAAACATCAGTGCCACCACTCTCCCTCCCCTGATTTTCATTCAATCATATTGGGCCCCAAAAGTGTCGTCACAATTTGTGTGCCCTAAATATATCCTGCTCGTATATTTCGTTTCTTTCAACATGAAAAAAAGTCCTTATAGGTATGTGCCTACAGTTTTTATCCGCTCTAAATAACACTAAGTCCTTGGACGTGCACAGCACAAGGTGGAAAACATCACGAAACGGGAGCTCTGCACGCGGCTCTTGAACGAATTTCCATTCGACAGTCACAGACAACAATTTATGCGTACCTATATGACAAGTCCTTCGAGCTTGCTTTCCCCCGCACTGCTCCAATACTTCAGCTATTGCGCTTACTCTCTCACCTGACGTTCAATTTAACCATTCATCAGGTTTTTTTTTCTACTTTCGTTATTCCCTTCTCGTGTGTATCCTGCGTCCTTATGTGCCTACCTGTATGTGTAATCAATTGCGATTCATTCTACAGAAGCGAATACAATTTATTTGAGATGTGTTGAGTTGAGTGAAAATAACGATTTTGTGTCAAGTGAATTAATTTCATCCGAAAAAGTATCCACCAGAGAATATCCTTTTATTGTGTAGCATTCCCTATGGCTGCAGCAGTACGAGTACTCGTTACTCGAGTGTGCGATGACATTTCGAATGAGACAGGAAAGACAATTAGAAGAACCCGCGCCCGCCCTCTTTGTTGCAATCAGACATTGTCGAGAGGCAGTCGCTGTTGAGACAGCATAAGCATGTAACCGAAAAAAATAGGTATAAATAAATCCTGCGTCCTTTAAATATTAATTTCAACGAAGAAATATACCTGACTCACAAAAAAAGGACGAAATTATCATAAAAGTTCTCCAACAACAGAATATTTTATAATCAGGACGGCAGCCAGCCAGCGCACAATAGGCGAAATAAAAAATGAAATACTCTAAAACTGGATGAATCGTCCTTGTCCTCGTCCTTGTCCTCGTCCTTGTCATCAACATCAACATCGAAATTATCGCACACAACAGGATTATGCACCTACAAAGGGCTCCTCATGAACAATAAGCAACGTCATCGTCGTTGTCGTCGCGACTGCGGAACAAACCAGCCAGAGCCAGCTCTGCCAGATGAAATAGGAACTTTCAATTTGCGCTCAAACCATAATTTAAATTTTTCGTATAATATATATCCTTAGTGAAAATGTTGTTTTGCTAGATGAGATTTCACTCGCAGAACTCCCAAGCTGTCCCACTCCATTTACCCTTTCTGTGTCGTCCTTGTGTGCGCGATGTAAACAAAAAACAGTCACATGTACAGAAATGAAATTATAATGAGGCAGAGGGAGTGGCGGCGCGACGAAAAGATGATTCCAAATGAAAGGATAAAAAGGACGATGCCATGTGAAAACAGCAGGAAAAAGAGTCAAGGATAACAGCCACTCGTGCCGTCAGAGGTTGGCTTGTCCTGCTTAGTGCGAATGCGAACTATATGTGACAAAGTCAAATTCACTATAGGTACCTACGATTTTGTCGTAATTCAGTTTGTTTTCTTCTCTCGAGTGGCTCTTTTCTCCCCGGGGGCCATAACATGTAAATAGGTAGTAGGAACGGAACCATATCAAAGTACTCCTCCCGCACACACATGTTTCTAATTTAAATTTGAAGTAAACGACACAATGGTTTTGAGAAATAAATTTCCACAGAGGCTGAAGGGAAGGACTTTCTTTTCGCACGGTACCATGCCTTATAGCTGGTGCGTTAAAAATGTGCAGTTCGAGTCCTTTGTTTCGGGATAACAATTGCAGCATTTCGAAGCAAAACTGAAAACTGCTCCATTGTTTTGTTTAAGTTGCATGTTAGCTGCTTTCCTCTCAGCAGTAGCGGGGGGTATTACTTTTTCATTAAATGTGTAAGCAATGTCCTTCCAAATGTGCGGATATAGAGTATTTAAAGCTTGTTTCTGTCCGACGGAGTTTGGAAGAAATGTGTGTTCCATTGCAGTGGATAAGGTAAGGCACAGATGTTGATGGTATAACATGATATCGGCTGCTGTCGTCTGACTCAATTTAAGCTGTGGACCTAATAAGCAAAAATAACATTCATAAGCAAAAACTATGCAACATGGCCTGGAGTTTTTATAAAACGCTCTCAGTTTTCAGTTTTCAATTCATTTTTATTTAATTCATTCATTAACCTAATACTATACAAAAACGATTAAATCTAATTTAAAACTAACATGGATCTTAATTCTAGCTTACTGGCTCCAAGCGAGCACTCTAAACTTGACATTATGCTTAAAACTATTGCCTTTCGGCCTTAAATCTATCTATGTATTTAATATTGTTTATTTTTTGTTTTTCAAGAAACTTTTAACTAAAAACTTGAAATCTTTATTATTGCGCATGAGTCTCTTTTGATGGCAGAATGTACCTCTTGTCTCATGTCTCATATCTTCTGCTCAATCCCCTGAAACATGCAGTGCGAATTTTAAAGAATAGCCCACATGAAAATTAAATAAAAGCTGAGTGGAAACTGCATAAATAAAGCGGTTAGTCAACAACCAGGCCCCCGTCTGGACCCTATGATAAAATATTCCCGGTGCAACTTCAAACAACTTTTGAGACTGCATCAAACCGTCAAAGCTGCACAAGTTGCATTGCTCTGCCAATAGACTTGAGGCAATTCAACCGCATGGTAAACTACCTCGTTCAAATTCTTAATGATTCATCGACCTTCATATCTGGGGCTGCGTTCTTCCGTCATATGATATGTATTTAACGCACTAAATTCCTACGTATCAAGCTGGCCTTTCTCAACTGTTTGCCCCCGTTAACACATTTCTACAAGTTCGATCGAAAAATCCTTCGTAGTTTAGGAATCTTTTAAAATGTTGCGAGTGCTAGTCAAAGCCTGGGTTATGTTAGATTCTAAAGGGGTTAGTAATAAAGGCCTAAAAGTCAGTTTTGAAATGTATCAAAACCCAATCAAGTTACTGCGCAACATGGAGACGAGTTGGTGCTCCTTATGAAGTGTAGGAGATCCTTTATCTGAAAGTGTGTTAACGAAGAACCTGCACTGAAAATAAAAAAATCAGGTAATATCGACAAAATTCTATTGTAAAATTTTAACTACAAAAAAATGTTGAATCGACAAAACTACATTTTAAACATTGCTATCTTTTCAACGCGATGCTATTGATGACCTCATTTACGAAGCAGCAATTTTGGTAGTGCCCATAAAAGTACCTTTTACTTGGGTACTTTTATGTGAATTAAAAAAAAACGACGAGGATCAAGTTAATGAACTGAACCTTTCTTCAACAAAAGAAAGCCCCATATGGAAATATTTAAAAGGTAAGTGAAAGAAGTTTGTGAGATAATATGCAGTTAAATGTTTATTGAAGACAAAACATATACTTACAGCCAATTAAAAACATTTTCAGCCAAGCCAGCTAAAATCGAATTCAACGGCCGAAATTATGGGTAAATGGAAAGCTTATAAGCGACCTCTTGGATACAAATTGGTAAGAATTTCAAAGAATTTAATATTATATAATATTTTAATTCGCATGTTTATTTTTATAATAATTTAAATAATTAAAATTATTAAAGTAAAATACGATCGAATTATGAAAATGTCAAGGGGATGAATAAATCAATTTCTATTTCGGAAAGAAAGTGTGATATCGTAGTTAAAAATTGTAAGCTTTTTGTAAAATTTGTAAAATTTCTTCTTTTAATAAATCAAATTATTAAACTTATTTGTTTTGTGTATTATTTATAAATACCTAATATATTTTACAAGAGTTTTTAATTCAACAATAAATAAAGAATTGACAGAATATTTATATTCACTCAACAATCCTGTTGTTGAATCAACAAATTAAAATGCTGGAGCTGACAAAATTTTGCTATGCAACCAAAAATCTGTTTGTACATTCAACAAAACAGAGAAATTATTTCTGTACCAGAAAAAAAAAAATTCCTCTCGATTTAACAAAATACAATAACTGAATTGACAAACTAATTTGACATTCTTAATAATTTTTTTTGTTAATTTTACAAAAAGATCAAATTGATAAATTTCTTTGTAAAAGCAACAAATTATTTTTATTCGCACAAGGAACCATTTTTGTTAACACAACAAAATTTTTTGTTGTCATAACAAAAGTAAGTATATTGACCAAAAAATTGTTGAATCAAGCCTCATTTTTATCAAATATACCAAGGTTTTATTTTCAATATATTAAACGGTAGGCAGATGAACGCCGTACCTAAATATCAGGACAGTGGCAAGACAAATACAAGATTTAAATCCACCACCATTGGCGAAGAGTTTTCAGACTGAAAGCTTCTTGTGGCAGAGGCTCTTTTAACATCCCCGCTCATCGTCGTCCCAAGGGATCTCCTCAAGGCTAAAACATTTAAAATCTCTGTGCCTCATTGTGAGTGCAAAATCTTAGCCCTCGTGTTCAACGGAGCGCTACTCGCTTCGGGAAATTATTTTTACACCCTTTTCAGTGTATTTTCTCTCATTCGTTCTTCATTCATTATTATGTTTCCTTTAACGACAGCCCGATATTGAAGAAGCCTAAGAAAAATCAACTTTTCAAGCGGAACTCCAGCGCCATAAATCTAAGGCTTAGGACACATTTTGCATCAGAAGATGGTAGAAAGTCCATACCGGCTTCAGGTTTCTCAAACATAGCATGAGGGCGTTTGGCTTGACATGATACCTTGAACCAAAACATTTTACTGACTTTATAGAGCGGTACCTCGATCGATAATCCTGTACATTTGTGACTGGTTCTGGCTTCAAGCACCTTTGAAAAGAATCAGAGTATGGTACAGCCTGCTGACAGTATTTAAGTTTACAGAAGTTGCGTACCTGGGATGCTCTTGCGACAGTTGCCACAGTTTCACTAAAACTATCAGTCATGTCCCCTATACTGAGTTTAATTCTTGAGAGATAAACCCACTGGGTCTTTAGCTCCAAACAAAATCATCTCTCAAAACCACTGATCTAGTGCTAGCAAAAATCGACCTCCACGTAAAATAAGTAAATAGTTGTCGCAACAGGTTGGTCGGATCCAAAAACCCCAGTCGAAGTACTCCCTATAAGACGTCAATGTCAATCTACAGTCATTGCACTCATCCAGCACAACACACACATTTGATCCTGTTTTTGTGAACTAATTCTTCCTACGAAATGCATATATAAAAAGCTCAAAGTTCAAAGCCATTGTTACCGTAATGAGGAAATCTTGCCGCAGGAATTGTAGCAGCAGGAAAATGTAAAAAGAGAGAGGGAAAAAACGAAACAAATTATATCCAATTTTCACTAGTACTCTTCCCACACTCTGCTTGTTCGCATCCTTTTGTGTGGGACTTTTCAAGGAACAACAATTTGCAGATTGCAATTTCTTTTGTATGACGAGTTATCCTCTCCGCTGTCTATCACGCTAAGATCCACTTTGTCATGCTGTCGTCACACTTAAAAGTGCAATTTATAAATTTTATTGTGTCGCCTCATGTCGGTCCTTGGGAAATTGGACAGCTCCATTTTGAAATTCAACCCAAAGAAGGATACACCGCTCTTATATAAAGTCTTACCCTACTTTTGTGCACAAGATGTCTCGCCATAATAATAGCATCTTCGAATCGGGAGCACGTAAAATATCAGATTCTTCATAATGTGTCACCCATTTCTCTATGTGTCCCTGTCAGATGAATTTTGTTTCCTTTTTCGTTGTCATCCAGGACCAACTGCCGCCAGTAAGTCGTGGCAATATTTCTACTCAAACTCAGATTATGTTCGGACATATTGCCTGTCTATCAAGTATTGATCTGGCTTCCAGTGCAGTATTTTTTTTTTTACACGAGGACATGACTAAGTTCAGGACACTAGAACCCATAGCAAATCCTATTAACAGATATATTAAATCACATCAAATAGAATATTATAACCTGCCGAAGATTAATCATCCTGTCAATCCGTTCTCGCTCATCCACTAATAAATGTCATCGTGGATATGGGCTGGGATATGCTGCTATGCCGTGGTTGTCCTTAACGGCTCCATATCGATGCCATCAACTACGCATACATCAAATATATCAGCAATAATCCACTCGACATCCTTGTAGTTGTTAAAATAAAATCCAATTTCATTTCTGACACACAGAAAAAAAAGACAAATCCTGCAGAGATAACGGGTGGGTGGGGAATTGTGCAGGAAAAAGGTCGAACAAGTCTTTTGATGAGCAAAAAAAAAGGGAAAAAATGATTCGCCTTGACCGAGAGTTTTCATATCACCGCAGCAGCAGTAGCAGCGCAGCACAAGGCAGTATACTACGATTGACTGTTTGACTAGCAGCAGGACACGAAGAATGAATGGCGCTGCAGTGGAGAGGCGCCTGAGCACCACCATCAGCCGACAGACGAAGGAAAGTCAACATCCAAGCCAATCCATTACGTTGTCCTGTCAATCTCACTTAACTCATCCGCAATGAATTAAAAATGAAGTTCTACGCTAGGAGTTTTGCAAAAACCAAATAAAAAAAACAGCAGTCCTTTATGCAGCAGTCCTTCTTGAGAGAGTAGTCCGCACTCATACACAAAAATCTCCGCTAATGTCATAGTAAACTTAAACTCGGTCACGGACGTAGTCAGTCACGTCTACGATACGCGTATCCTGGCATATTTACATCATCAATCATGTTAGTCGTCGACTTTTTGCGTAGAGTATACATTTTTATATATTTTTTTTTGTGGACCTGTGTGGGTGCATGCGATTATCGAAAAAGGATTGAGTGAAAAATTGAAAATTGGACAGCGAGAAATGATGGACGATGTTTTTTGTTTGGCTGGAATTAAATTGTACACCAGATATGTGCGGGCACTTTACAGGATCGATTGGGCTATAGGTTTGCGGCCTCGTGACCGGGATTACCCGATACTTTAATATAAATCTGCATGCAGGGGATTACCAGCGATAGGGAGGAGAGGCGGCTTTTTAATGTTGTTTATATTCCTTTGAACACAGATTTCCATTTTTTTTTTACACAAAGCTTACAGTTGAGAGATCACGCGGGGAATAATTAATCTGAGGACCTTTGAGGCGACTCGCCACTTGGATTGGTTGCTGTTGGTAACATCGTGGGCTGTCGCTTAAATATTAGCCCCTGAGAGGAAGTTGTCCTTGTTTTTTTTTTGGGATAGGTACTGGAATTGTGTGAGTGAACTATTTCATGTTAACCGCACCTTGTGAATGCGCTCTCTATGGGCAAAACAAACTTCACCCTTCATATGCAGAAATAACTCAAGTCATAAGATTTATGCCTCGAGAATGCAGGAAAACACTTCCTCTGCTACGCCAAGACCTCATCACTCAGTGTTACACAAGTTCGCCTCGAAGGTAGAGATGCCATCTGCGACCTTCTTCCATTCGGTTTACTTGATGCAAACACGCATACAAACCCTGCAAGTGTAGTTTTGTCCAACAATAGCTAAAATCCGACCAACGCAAGAGAAAAATAAAAACAACACTCACTCAGCCAGAGTGCAGAAAAAAAAGGATTAAGAAATGCAGTCATGCATAAACAAGGAAACAACATTGTGTCACCGTACAAGGTTCCGTCGCAAGCACACACACACATACGAGTATATAACCGACAGCAGACAGCCAGGACGACGATGCACACACTTCCAGATAGGAGAGGATACAGGAAGAAAAAGCCTCGAAGGCAGCTAGACAATCAGTGCATTGTTTCACTTGCACAGAACGAGAGATAAGCACCAGGCTTCAGCTTACATTCACTTGCGGTTACCCTACTTAGTAGAGAACACAACACAAAGTATATTGCAGTCGAGTCATTTCCATTTTCATTTTGGCAGGACGAGGCGGTGATTCACTACCAGTATACCAGCCAGGGTGCAGCAGAGAACAGTTCTGGGACAGATGCTGACATACAACCTTGGATGTAGGGCGAGGGGTATCCCTGATGGAAGTTAAATCCTCTACGGGGGTGTCACTATCAACTACAAATTGCTTCAAGTTGACAGCCAGTCGGCTGAAGCGAAGCACGGGAAAACTTTGGTCTTGTTTCTCATTTCAAATGTTTGGTTTTACACTACCCGACACGGCACAGGTTTGAGTCAAAAAAGGACCACAGCAATTGGAATTGTAATCATAATGCGAAATGAGAACGAGATTAAGCATGAGAATGAGAGTCAAAAAGCGCCTTAAAAAGCGTCGGAAAATGCTTAGAAAAAAGTACCAAAAAACACATCGAAAGACCTACCAACAACGCATCGAAAGACGTATCAAAAAGCGTGTCAAAAACGCATCAAAGAACGTATCAAAAACCCATTACAAACTTATGAAAAACCCATTAGAAAACGTGTCAAAAACCCATCAAAAAGCGTGTCAAAAATACATCAAAAATCGTATCAAAAACGCATCGAAAAACTATCAAAAAGCGTGTCAAAAATACTTCAAAAAGCATATTGAAAACGCATCGAAAGATGTATCAAAAAGCGTGTCAAAAATGCATCAAAAAACGTTTAAAAAATCCATTAAAAAACTTATGAAAAACCCATTAGAAAAAGGTGTCCAAAACCCATCAAAAAGCGTGTCAAAAATGCATCAAAGAACGTGTCAAAAATACATCAAAAAGCGTATCAAAAGCGCATCGAAAGATGTGTCAAAAAGCATGTCAAAAACGCTTTAAAGAACGTGTCAAAAACCCAATAAAAAACTTATGAAAAACCCATTATAAAACGTATCAAAAACCCATCAAAAACGTGTCAAAAACGCATCAAAGAACGTGTCAAAAATGCATCAAAAAGCGTATTAAAATCGCATTGAAAGACGTATCAAAAAGTGTGTCAAAAACGCATCTAAGAACGAGTCAAAAATCCATCAAAAAGCGTATTGAAAACGCGTCGAAAGACGTATCAAAAAGCATGTCAAAAACGCATCTAAGAACGAGTCAAAAATCCATCAAAAAGCGTATCGAAAACGCATCGAAAGACGTATCAAAAAGCATGTCAAAAACGCATCAAAGAACATGTCAAAAACTCATCAAAAAACTTATGAAAAACTCATTATTAAATGTGTTAAAACCCATCAAAAAGCGTGTCAAAAATACATTAAAAAACGTATCAAAAGCTCATCGAAAGATGTATTAAAAAGCGTGTCAAAAACGCTTCAAAGAACGTCTTAAAAACACATCAAAAATCTTATGAAAAACCCATTAGCAAATGTGTCAGAAACCCATCAAAAAGCGTGTCAAAAATCCATCAAAAAAACATTCTTTAACGCATCGAAAAGCGTGTCAAAAATACATCAAGAAACGTATCAAAAGCGCATCGAAGGATGTATCAAAAAGCGTGTCAAAAACGCTTCAAAGAACGTCTTAAAAACACATCAAAAATCTTATGAAAAACCCATTAGCAAATGTGTCAGAAACCCATCAAAAAGCGTGTCAAAAATACATCAAAAATGCATCGAGGGAAGTGTGTCAAAAACGTATCAAAAAACGTTTCAAAAATCCGTCAAAAAACTAATGAAAAACATATTAGAAAACGTGTCAAAAACCCATCAAAAAGCGTGTCAAAAATCCATCAAAAAACGTATTTTCACGCATCGAAAAGCATGTCAAAAATACATTAAAAAACGTATCAAAAGCTCATCGAAAGATGTATTATAAAGCGTGTCAAAAACGCTTCAAAGAACATCTTAAAAACACATTAAAAAACTTTTGAAAAACCCATCAAAAAACGAATCGCAAAGCGTGTAAAAAACGCATCTAAGAACGTGTCAAAAAACCATTAAAAAACTTATGAAAAGCCCATTAGAAAACGTTTCAAAAACCCATCAAAAAGCGTGTCAAAAATACATCAAAAAGCGTATCTAAAAACCCATCGATAGACGTATCTAAAAGCGTTTCAAAAACGCACCAAAAAACGTTTGAATAACCTATCAAAAAACTTTTGAAAAACTCATCTAAAACCTTTTAAAAAACCCATCTAAGAGAGCGTCAAAAACGCATTAAATAACGTGTTAAAAACTCATCAAAAAACTTTTGAAAAACCCATAAAAAAACGTGTCAAAACGCATCGAAATGCGCGTCGAAATACCCGTCAAAAAGCGCTTTAAAATCGCATTGACAAAACCCGTCAAAAACGCGTGAAAAACTGATCAAAAACTCGCCAATTGATGAAATTTTTAATTTCCCTTAAAAAACTCTACAAAGCCAAACAGTGAAAATTCCGAATATTAACAACCAACAACTTATAATCGGCCATGATGCCTACTTATTAAATCGTCAGGCCGTTTCCATAACCCGGGACCGACACGATAATCATCTATGATTGAGATTAACCTTAAAAATGGGTTTTCGTAAAAACAACTAATTTATCGTCGGCCATTAGTCTCGCAACTGGCAGAGCTTTTTCCACTCACTGCGTGTATATCCTTGACAGTGAGTGATAAGCAAAAGAATGAAATTGATATTTGCTCATATCTCTTCCTTTCGCTGGCATGTCCTTGTGTATAGCCATATCGCAAGCGTATACGCAAAAGGAACAGAAATGTGTTTCATGTCAATATGAGAAATTCGTCTCTCACTTCATATGTACGCAATTTTCCACCCATTGGCAGGAACGGATTGAAAAGTCGTTTTTCCAAGGAGGTCGACGAAATGGGGCTCATTCAGCAAAACAAGAAACAACCCTTTTCGCATTTTCAACCGGGCGAGGCTGACATTCCACCCCGAAAGCACACACATTAGAAATGAAAAATGAAAAAAAACCCACCCGGAGTCGGAGTGTGGTGTAAAGGTCTTTTGTTGGTGTCCTGCTGCGATATTAGGGATAGATTTGTCGGTTACTTGGCTGGTTGGTTGAAGTTTAGTATGCGGATAAAATTGGTCTTCCACTACTGCGATCAACAAGCAAAGTGATGAACATCGAGTTGTTTTTCTTCGGCGACACACATCCAGAGATGGCACTCGGTATCCAGTTCGGTATATGGCAGAGACTCTGCGTTGACTGTTGACTGTTGGTGTTTCGATTGCGAGACAGTGATAAAAGGCGACATGAAAAGGGTTCATTTGCGCTGCTATAGTAAAGCCACTGTTAAATTGTGTTCAATTCATGGATCATTTGCGAAGGAGATACTCGTTGATATACTCGCACTCCAGTTTGATTTGTTTGCCATGGCGGTGAAATATCGCTCGAATGTTGGAGGTCACTTCGAAGTGGATTTTCCCCACTCATCGGATTGAGGTAAATTAAAATCCTTATGTCACTGTAGACGGTCGGCAATCATTTCATAAGACGCACGTGCACGCATGGACGAAGGTCAACAATATTGCAGTTGCTTGTGCGCCTCTCGGAAGAGTTATTCCACTGTAACACACCCAACATTAATATCCACTAACTCTGTGCACGCCCTCACCTAAGTGTGGTTATATTTCATTCCCCTTTAATGTAGCAGCCCCAGCTGAGCAGTTAAATAGAGCCCTCCTTTGCACAAGTGATGGCTTAGCTAAGCGCAAAATAAAAACCAAACGAAGGAAAGAAAGAAAATTACACAATCCGGAGCAGAACCATCCCAAGGAAATCAGTGGCACGCAAAATGACTGTTAATCATTCAGTGTAGGATTCGAGAGGCCATTCACGACAGTATTCCATTTGATGGGGCCAGCTATGGAAAGGATCACCTCGCATTTATGGTGGCGGCTGGGGATATATACGAATTTCTTCCAACCTAAGCAATAAGTCACACCGATTACGATGTTGGCGGTGGTGAGAGTAGAGAGAGTCCTGTGAAGAGTGATTGAATTTACTTCGTTTTATTTTTTTTCTCCCCTGTTCCTTTTCGTCCTCTCGAAGCGGTAGGTATATTGGAGAATTATGTAGCCGAACATTTCTCGCTGTGTTTAAGGACACTGGAATTTATGCAAACACAGAGTTCACATTTCAATTAAGGTTATGGTTGTTGCAATTTAACGGCTCTTTAGTTAGGAGTTTGCTCGTAATTAAATTCTCCGAAGGTTAAGGACACCATGATTGGCGCAGTTAATTGCTGAAGTTGCCAGACTTGAAAGTTTCTGAATTTTGTTTTTATTTCCGATTAAGATGGTCGTGCTGCAGCATCTGGTGGATCATAATCGTGATGTTTAGCGTATCCTTGAACGTGGTTTTCTAACAGATGTCTGTTTGGTGGGCAGTGCGATGTTCTGCTCTTTGAGTTAAATAATTGTTTCATGGCCGCAGTAAGTTTTGGGTTGGAAAGTGGTATCGATTGAAGGAACTCGTCGATGACAGTTTGTTTTAACATGAAGAGTGATGTTAAACGTGAGCTCTCACACATCTTTTACTTCTAAATAAATGCGGAATATTCTATTTGGCAGATTGATATGGGATTCACTTTACTTTTGGTGCAAAAACATTTGAGATTTGGCAGCTGCCAGTCACGGATTTCATTGTAATTATCTTAGGCTCGTTAGATTCTATTCCGTTACGTCGGTGTCATCAGTGTGCGCAGGTTATGTTGAAGAATCCAGCTCCTTCATTGCTAAAGCAAATCATTTATAAAAAAAACGAAACGAAAATTAAAAAAAAAAACCAAAAATATGATGAAAAACGAAAATTTACTTTATGTAAACCGCTTGGCGGCGCAGTGGCTTAGTGGTAGTGTGTTGGGCTACTAAGCGAGGGGTCTCAGGTTCGAATCCCGAAAGGGCCAAATTACATCTTAAGGTTTTTTCCACTGCGCCACCTCTCGCGAACGTCTGACAAACATCCGAGAGTAAAACTGTCATGAATGAGCTTCTCAGTTAGCCGTTTGGAATCGGCGTAAAATTGAAGATCCCTTCCATTCGTCCCAAAAAGTGAAAACCCACACATAACGAATAGTTGTGAGAAGCTAGGCCTTGGGTCCTATAGACCTGTCGCGCCAAAATATTTATTTATTTTAAACCGCTTGGGTTTTCTTCTTCTCGTTCGCGTTAAAATTGAAGCTGCGACTACTGTAGGAATGCCCCTTTCGCACGAAACGAAAACGTCTTTCGTTTTCGGAAAACGAAAACTTAAAAAAAAAAACTTTCATTTACGCACATGAAAACTACATTCGCTTTCAAAGTTGCATGACCTTCGTGCGAGCGAAAACGATTGAACGCTTTCTTCTAACAGAAGCTTGCCCAGGTTTAATCGCAGCCCGTCCGCTAACCCCTCGTACTTAATATACCCAAGTAAAACACGTCCAAACCATATTGTGTGTTGGCTAAAGTAGATTACACATATATTTCAATTTTCCTCCCCAGACATGACCCATATAATGCAACCCTCCCCCCGTCTTCGATACAAAGGCACGTCCGCCGACATGCACTGCTCGCCAAGGCAAACGTGAAACGTCTCAAATCACTAATTTTGTAGCAACGCCGGCAAATAAAAATGTGTGCTTAGTGTGCATACATTATGATGTCAAGGAGCGAAACCCTCTTAGCGAACGACTCTTTGGGTTGATGGTTCATCTGGGCCGTCTTTATGTTACCTGTGTATAAATTTGGCACAAAAAAGAAACACAACCCGCCCATGTGCACACATATTGCATATTGAATTTTCATTTTCCCACCCGACTGGCCACGATGAAAACTTTCACACCATGCATATGTGCATGGTCCTTATTATTGCATGTGAAAGTTACACGAAAAGTGCTGGTTTACCCCTCGCATCCTAAGACCGACTAGCTAGCTATTCCGACCAAACTCCGGGCGCTAACCAAGTCTGCAACTGGCAGTGGTTAGTTGAGTGGTAAATGAAATTTAATATTTTCACTTGAAACATATTCGTGTTTTTTTTTTGCTGTGTGTGTGTAGGTAACTCTCCATCTACCTCGAGTGTCCACTCTCCTGCTGCCGTAAGCATGTGGTAATCATATTTACAGTTGCTTGGGCAAGCAAGCATGTGTCCTTTTTATTATTTTCCATGTGCGGAGCTGTTGGCCAACAAAACTTTGCTCGGGTAAAACTTTGTTGTCAGAGTCGCCTTAATAGTTTTTTTTTCTATTTTTGTTTCAGCGATCCTCTGTTCTCTGTATTTGGTCATTTGACCAGAAAAGGTTGTAAATATGGTGGCGAAAGGAAAAGTTATTTATGAGTTTTTAATAAGGACACGAGGAATATTGTTAAACACCAAAACACCAGTTGGCGAAATTGCTCTCGAGAATGGCATGGATATGGATACTCTAAAATAATTTGTAGTCCACCGTCGGAAAGGACGAAGGAGTTTTAATTTATTGTTCTGTTGCTCTGTTTATATAGATTCGGGTGGAGCGAAAATCCCGTAACAAATGTACACAAAAGTTGACCAGAAAAAGGCGTATAGTGTTTGGTTTCGAAGTGCGAAAGCAGAGATGCAATCAGCGGCTTGGAAGTTGCTCCAAATCGCTGATTAAGTGAAAATCGGGGGTGATTGAGGGTGAAATGTAGGCCGACATCCACAAGACTCATGTGGAAGATGACATCCGTCGCACATCCAATGAAGGCAGATTTTTTTAGACAACGACTATATAAATATGCAATTTTTCCCATTGCCACTTGCACCCTAAAACTGCCCTCTCCTGCACGCAGTAAGGGAAGTAAATAACTGTATACCTTAAATCATTTGAAGTCCTTATTATGAGTCAGAGCACAAAGCCCCCAGTTACAGCAAATTAAATTAGCACAAATGGCCATTCAAATTATATGGCAGAGCACCCCATCCATTTATAATGATCTGCATGTGTGCGCCTATACCATGACCCACACACGGTAGCTCTTAGCCAACCTTCTTCTTCAACTGCGGCACAAAACTAATTTATTTCCCACCATGCCTACACCAGTCAATAGAATAGAAATAGCTTTTTAATGCGCCCCACTCTGGGGTTAGCCACAATTTAACCCGTAACCTTCTGGTCGGCCCGTCGTCCCGTCGGCCCGTCGCATCGTCTTCGGGATAAATTTAGCTCGCCCACGATTCATCTAACTTATCTGATTCGGCCAGGCGAATATATATCTTCTCTCGGCGCTCTCACTCAACAGAACCGAAGCAACTGTGTACTGATGTCTGCAGTATTTCTGGCCAAAAATTTCAATTAAGAAAACCTATCACCCAAAGTGTCCTTGTGGGTAGATCGTAATAAATTATCACCCAAGCTGCTGGCACACTTACCCAACCAAACAGGAGGGAGAAAAAGTTCGATTCTCGAATAGACCGATGCCGATCCCCAGCAACTAGCTAAATCAATCTCTTGAAATATTGCAAAGCACACAAAGTGTGATGCAAACACACACAGAGTTGAAATAATTTTGCCCAGTAAAAAGGACGTGGAAACAAGAAACACTGCGAGAGATTGGAAATTGAGATAAATTCGGACCATATTTATGGGATTTAAATTGAAATTAAGACGGGAAGTGGAGGTGCATGTGTGATACTTTAACATCGCTGGAGTTCTTTCGAAACCAAACCGCACTCTCTGTCAAGTCGAGTATGAAAGGCGAAACCTCGAGTCTGTGCCAGCTGTGCTGACCTATCCATTATGGTCTCTTGGAAAAGCACAAAGGGGTCCGGTCCGCAGAGGTCAAGCCATCCCGCACATATACTTGGCTAAACGTTCGGCACTCGCTGCGGTTGCCAATACGCTCCAATCGGATTAGTTATTAGACTGGAAAATGTGTTGGTTGACCCCGAGTGGATATGCCCAACCGCAGTCTAATTGCGGACCTGTTAACGAACTTCCTATATACCGCCTACACGCAACCGATTCGCCTCCAACCATACCAATCACCGCAGTTTTGTGTATGCGTGTATGCAGTAGGCCCCCAAGTCGGTTCCTTTGAATTCGAATGGTGCGGATGCGGCGAGCGTCGATTTTTACCTACCCCACAAATTAGGGAGAGCGCCATAGGCCGCAACGGCTCCATCAATCTAATTAGAAATAACGAGGAAATTTAAATTGTTTCGCGTTTTCAGCTGGCCGCCTATGCATGAGAGTTGAGCGCAGGTATATACTCACTTTTGGGGAAGTTTCCCTTTTTTCCTCTTTGCAACCACAAATGAGATTACACACATGAACACAGTAAGGTCGGAGTAATGAAAGCAAACTCATTTGCATTTAATTGGCGACCCAGCCGAGGATGGGGTGCAAAGTTTCCTATCTCGAATCGTGCTTAACTTGGTTCATTGCATTTACGAAACGTAACAAGGATATGTTGAAATGCAGTTTGCCCTGCAGTGATGCACTTAATTTGAGGCGGTTTCGCTGCAGTTATAGAAACTTCCTACAACCGCCTGACAGTCATCGATTTTTTTGATTTTTTTTAGATCCCCCCGCCGCCACAATCAATCATCGATTGGTCCCATAAATCCACAACTATCCAATTTTCTGGCCATCAATCTTTGACTGCTTTCCAATATCGCCAGCACGAGGCTACCTGTCTACCCTATAAACACTCCCCCCCTCAGGTGACAGATGAAAACAAATTCATTTCTCAAACAGAAGCATCCGGCTGCCATTGCGGTCGTTGGTATTCATGTCAGTGTCATTTAAATTTAGTATTTACTTTTTTTCGTTTAAATTTACTTTTGATCCATGCTTCGGGATGGTGGGTGCTCTTCTTCAGCCGTCACAGCTGCATTATGACATTGATGGCAGGAGTGTGACATTCAGTGGAATTTATGAAAAAAAAAAGTAGGGTCAAGCTTAAACATTCGCCATGTCTCTTCAAGGAGCTGTCAAGCTTGAATGTCACACAAAGTTGTTCCCTGTTGTTGGTGTTGTGTTGGGGAAGTCCTTTTTTGCACTCCCTGCTGTCAGTTCTCTTGGGTTTCTTTTTGTGCTTTTTGTGTGTCGTCTGTCGTCTATCCTTCCGACAGCAGTTACTCTCGAGTGTGCTATAAGGTGTCCTGTATTTTATGTAATGTGCAAAATGTTGGCGTAGGACAACCAGATACTGAATTTTTTGTTTGTTTCATCGCTTCTTAACAGTTACAGCATTACATAAACGACAGGCAACAGAGGGGGAGATACAAAATGAAAATTGGGAGGAGAATTTCGTAAAAAAGAGCCACAAAAGATTGCCCTTAACTTTGCGCTTCAGTTGGTCTTAAATATTTCATGGAAGGCAAGTCATTTAGGGAATGGGTGCTAAGTAGGTAGGTTGGTAGCTGTGGGATCAAGCATCAGATGTGACGTAGTGTAGCTTTAGTAGTTGAATGCTATGAGGGTCATACTTTCGTCATCACGGAAATTGGACGCATGGTTATGAGACAGGTTTGACACCCGGTTCGGTCCCCCTGATGGCGTATTATCTTACCCGTTTTAAGTTTACAAAGTCTGACAACTCGTACAGCAAAACGCAATCCAAAATGGTTGAATTTTTCAGCCAAGGGTGGTTCCTGACTGTATTTAGAGTAGTGCAGACAAATTTCGGGCTAGTTGAGCAGTGGGTCGTCGGAGAGAGAGAGGACAGAAATGGAAAGCAGACCAACTATTAGTTGACTCTGCAAAATTTGAGCCAACTTAAATATAGAATCTTACCCGCTGAAAATTCAGAAATAATTTTTGAGCAAAAGCAACCTAAAAGAGATCTAATAAAATTTCTAATAATAGACCTACCTGCAGTCGCCCCATATCGGAGGACTCATGGTAGGATATAAGAAAAACATTCCAAAAGTGGGGGTGCACCTTTGAGTGATGTTAAACTGTTAAAATGTTCTAAGAAAGCAAGTGAATAAAGTGACAGGTATATAATGGAAATTCACTTTATTAAGAAATAATGGACACGTAAAACCTAATTACCACACAATCGGGAGTTCGATGAACTGTGTTAGGATTTCGAGTAAAATAAATTAACTTTGTTTCTCAATTTTTAACTTTCTCGCATTACGTAGTAAGAGAAAGGTAGGTACCTATTGTAATCGTACAAAAAATCTAACTCGAGATTTTAATCAAATCTGACATTACGATAATAGAGGAACTCGAAAAAGTGGGTCTCGCAATTCTGTCCGTCTGTCCGTCTGTCCGTCCTTCCTGAGCTCTACAGCGCAAACGGCTGGACGAATTTCTTTCAAACTTCGGATTTGGAGTTGGTGGGCTTACAGTTCGGGGCCACTTTTTTTTGCACGTTAAGTGTTGCCGTTCTAACGGTATTCAGCAATTTTGAGTTTTTCGAAAACGGCTCTAACGATTTCAACCAAAATTGTTATTTGGGCTTAAGTAGGTGTAACTAAGATGGCTGCATACTCAGTTTTTCGCAGAAAAATCGAATAGCGGTAATTTTGAAAATTGGTCATATCTCAAAAACGGTCAAAACTATTTCGACACAAATTCATATTTAAGGTAATATTGTCATTCTCAACATGATGGCAAACTCAGTTTTTCCCTAAATTATCGTTCAACGGACTATTTCGGAAAAATGTTGTTTTTTTAAGACTTTATTTAATTATGGTTTACTTGAAAACGGCTTTAACGATTTTAACCAAAATGTATACTTCAACTACCATATATGGGGTTAACATGGCTGCATACCCAGTTTTTGGCTAAAAAGTCGAATAACGGTACTTTTGAAAAGTGCCCTTATCTCAAAAACGGTCAATACGATTGCAACAAAAATTAATTTTGTATGTAATATGGTACTTTTTATTCCTAAAATGAAAACTCAATTTTTCCATATTTGTTACTATTTTGTACGCATTATTTTCCAAAATCAGCTCTAAAGATTTTGACTAAAATGCTTTTTTACGATAACGTAAGTATTCTTAATAAAACCCCGTACTTAGTTTTTCTTAGAGAAATGCAAATAATGCCGTCTTATAAACATTCCCGCACTACCAGTTAAAATGTAATCACAACTACTCGAAACTCCTTTTTAGCAAATATTTCCCACTTCTTCTTTTTCAACCATACTAATCATGAACCTTAAAATAATTCCAACCAATTAGAGTCTACACTATCAGAAACCCGCACTTTATTTACCCCCAAACACGTGCAAATTCAAAAACAAATCTCTGAATTCTTACATCACAAACCCTACTTCGAGTCATTTCCACCAGCATCACCAATTTGAAAAATCTGTTTTTATAGCCTATAAACAATAATAAAAGAAAAATAAATCAACCAAACTGATGATATGAACGAGATAGTTTCGTGCGATCCAGTCGTGCACTTTATTTATTTCTGCACATCTATGGCACAATACCTTTCGAATGATATAAGTTTCATTCTCCTCATTTCATGATAAATACTTAAAAAGTGTACGGAAACTTTTGATGTTTGCGTATTAATATAATGATGATCCACTTAATAATATTTCAAAATAAAATTAGCTGTTGCCACTCTGGCTTCTATATGATGACTACCAGAACAGCGGAGGAGAACTCAACGACACGCGATCGAAAACGAAATGAAAGGACGCGTCAGCAGTTTGATTGACAAACAGCATTTCGCATGGTTTGCACAAACTGTGCGCATGGTTGCAATGTGAGAATATAAATGGGAGCGGAAATGGACGATTATAGGGTTTCATAACAACTGCATTTAAAACAAGACAGCGAGAGAGAGAGAGATAGCCATATGGCAACCTACTACCTAAAACACTAAACCAATCAATTATCTCCACCTTCCAAAAATAAGAAATGTACAAAAGAACGTTTTTTTTATAGGTAGGTACCATTGAATTTGATAACATAACAACCAACATCTCTACTGATCTAAAACAGTAACTGCCTGCCGAAAAATTCAATTTCGTTGAGCCCACATGAAAAGAGCCCGGCCACCCCCAAAAACAAGCCACTTCCATTTGTCCAACTCACAACGCAAACAAAACGTCACTGCGGCAAATATATTATCCTGTCACATTCCTAATTTCCCCAAGAGCACACAGATACGATTCCATTAACTCTTGATATTGTGAAAACTGCAGTGTCATCTGCCACAGTTCCCTAACGTTGATCCGCCGGCAAAACTGGTATAGAAAGAGAGGTTAAGCAATGGAATTTCTCCCCCCACACCATTGAACAAGACATGAAAACAAACCAAAATCCGAGACCACCTCCACATTATTCCGTCCACCATCACCATCAGACATGTCGAAATGTCCTTGTCGAAAACAGACACAGGTAATCAGTGTCGAAAATGTCTTCTCGAACGGAGAGAGCACTTTTTTCCATCTGATTTGGACATTTTTCACCTTCCACTTGCAGGGGCCAACCAATTCATAACCATCATTAGGTCCGAACTGCAATCGCCAGAGTGTCAGAGTTCCATTAATCACCATCATTTGCCAGGGCACACCGAAGCACGTGAGCGCTCCGGTACCAGAATCCTCTTCAGGTTGTAACAATGCAAATGGTATTTGGGGGCGCAAACACGCCTTCTGATGAATTGGCTATTCTTCGCAGAGAAAATGGGGAAAAAAAGGCGCCAGCCCCCGCAACTATCTTCGCTCTCGGAATTGGGAATGTTTGAGGAGTGGGGACAGGTATCCGAGGGTTGCTTCACCGGTTCGATGGTCTTTTCGACGCTGATATCCTTGTGAGGTAAACGAAAAAGTTTCAACCCGAAAATACCCATGCATTGGCACACCTGTTCCTGCTGAAGCTTACTCACACCGCACTCCCACTCGTCTTAGGGTTATAAATCGCTCAGCCATCTAACTCATTGAATGTAATTGAAATGCTTGCCAATAACGGTTTTAGTTGGCAAGGGGAGACACACTGGATCAAGCGAAACTCGACCAAAAACAGCAGCGAATAGCACAAAAGTTGCTCCACCTTTTTTTGGTCGGTGTTTTGTTTGTGTCCAAAAAGTCTTGAGTCCCAAGTGCCCTCGTCTCCGTCGGTGTAGGTTGCGGATGACTTTTAACTGGATGCATGTTGAGAGGTGTGAACTATGTGTGCACTCGGGCATTGGCAGTTTGATTTCGCAACTTTTCCATACCATTCAAAGAGCCGGCAAACTTTTTATCGGCATGGTTGGGATCTTGTAATCCACCCCCAAACGACCGTGCGCTGTCCTGTATCAAAAGCTGAAGTTTTCCGGCAAAGGTATGTGCAAATTTATGACTTCCCTAATACCTACAACAATCGCACTATTTTTAGATGGATACAAAGTTTGCCCCCCATACCCACGATGCGCATGAAATGACGATTTAATTGAAGCTCACCCCCTGGCTCATCCGAAGCGTAGGTACTAATGGCAAAGCCAATTAAATCCAAGATGAAGTATTTTCCCACTCCCTGGGTCGAGGAAATGAACGTGTTGAGTTCTGCACGAGAAACGGAAATCATCTGTCATCACCATTTTCCGTTTAGCACCTGGGCGATAGATGAAACACCCAACCACCCCACCACCACCTATATTGGGGGCGGTGGACTGAGAAGTGCAAAGGAAAGGACATTTGATGAGGGAAGGCGAACGGGAAGGGGGGGGGTCTTTTATGTTTTGCAGGAAACGAAAGGACATTTATTTGAAAATGTTTTCGAGCATTTTGCAGAGACTGGGAAATTGGATCGAAAAACGTGACGGGAACATGGCACATAATGGAAGATGATGCTGGGGAGTGGAAAATAATTCAAATTTGAGAGCGAATTGAATGCTTTTGTTTTAAGTTATTGGAGCGAATTTCAGACGGACAAAGATTTCCACTGCAGATGGTTATAGTTGATGAGATATTGGAGCTTGATGTGCTCGAGCTGATTTTCATCTAAGATCAATAGATGGCACATGGAACTACGAGCGCAGATTATCTGAGTCAGGAGAGAGGGCAAAAATGTTTATGTTAAATGTAAGGATGCTAATTTTACAGATTTTCAAAAAGATGAGTCTAAGCGTTTAAAAAGGAGTCAATGTGACTCTTAAGGTTAAGTAGATTAAGTGAGTAGTTTTATGTAGTTTTAATTAAAATAAAAACATATAAAGAATTTAAGTTTTATTTAGTTTCTTGGAATATAAAAAGAAAACCAAATCAAAATTAAATATAAGTAGATTTAAGGACGAAAGGCAAAAGTTTTAAGCATAATGTTAAGTTAAGAGCGCTCGTAAAGAGCCAATAAGTTAGAATTAAGATAAATGTTAGCTTAAAAATAAATAAAAATGAATTAAAAAGTTAAAAAGTAGTCCCGAAGAAAACAGTGGCCAGGCATATCAGCAGATTTTTTAGCAACCGTCTAACTCAGTTTAATAACTTAGTTGGGTACCTTTACAGTAGACAGAGGATTGTCCTTCTGATATTCTACTTAGTAGTGCCCAGGCAGGGTTCGAACTTTAACAATCCATTTATGCAGTATATTTCTCGAAAAAGTGGAGTGGAATCCGAATTTTGCGGAGTAGATTTTCGTAATTATGAAAAAGGGTCACTTTCTATGACTTATTTTAAATAAATATGTTCTTATTATTTGTTTTAATTATTTTTGTGTTTAATAACAAAAAAACATACGCATAAATTAAGTTGAAATTGCAGAATTCAAATAAATTAAATTAAAATAGATCATAAATCTTTCCTGTCATTCCTAACATATAATATTTCATGTTTTAGAAAAATTTTGCGAATACTATACAAACAACTCGGAATTCAAAATAAATTTTCCATCGATAAACTTACCTATATTTTTTTGGGAACTTGATTATTTGTGACAAAAGCTTATAAATTTCGGCTTTTTTCTCCATTAGACATTTCATTTAACAAACATTAAGTTTTCAACGGTTTTAATATTTAATTTATTTCTAAATTTGGTTTTAATTTTGCTTTAAATTCATTTAAGAAAAATTTATCTTTTCAACTTCAAATTTATTTAATTTATTCATAAAACTTAAAATGAATGATAAAAAAGGCGGTATGCGTTGTTAATAGATGTCATTTAACCCTTATAGAGTTCCTTTCATATTTTTTCCTTATTTCTACAAAAGAAAAAAGAAAAATTTAAGTTGACAGTTCCAATACGTTAAATCGAAAAATCGCAGTAGATTGCTAGTCAAGCGGAGCAGCGGAGTAGATGTACGAATGATCCACCGTAAATTTCTTGTGAAATTTAAAATTTTGTCTACTCCACAAGGACCAATACTTACTTTCAAAAATTGTTCTTTATTCATCTTAATTGCCTATTTTAATAAACTGCACGTCTTCTCTGTAGTTCCGATTGCGGCGTTATTTCAAAGCCGATTTTTACGAGTCCTGTGCCACGTAAAAGAGCAATTTCGGTGGCTGAATTCCCGTATGGAATATTTTGTCAAAAACGAAAACAAAACATATATTAATAAGCTACACGCTTTGCCATTTTTTATTATTTCACGCAAATTCTAATCAGACCCAACTTCATGACCCCAAAGCCGGGCCAAAGTGCGCTAACCTCTGAACTCAATTTTTACATCGTCCGCCTGACATCACAATCCTCCTTGCCATTAACGAATTAATCAACCGCTACATCATAAAACATTTTCTGTTACTTCGGTCAAATACGGTGATGCTACCACAAACTTTTCACAGCTCTCACCGCATTAATTCCACCGAATGTATTGCAAAATTGCACAAAAGGATGATGACTTGTGCTGCTCGGTCCACAAACGGCCAACGCATATTTAACTTTATGTTGGGTATCAGAAATGCGCTGCCCCTCTTAACACTGGGGGACCGTAAAGTTTCAAATATTCAAAGACCAGCAGACATTGTGGTTAAATTCTATTTTGTAATTATGCCCCACTCTCCGGAGCAGCCATGGTTCTGTGTTGCCGCTGCTGCTGCGGCGAGCAACAAATTTAATTTGCAACCCTTATGTCCATGACCCCGTATCTGGGGAGCACACAGCTATCTAAGTGCACAAGTCAAAACTACAGTTGCAATAAATTTGAATTGGAGCTAACGAATGTCGAATGTTGTTCATATCGAGGGGGTGGTTGTGGTGGTGGTGGTGGTAACTATTACAGCACCGCATCCCGACAATTATATCAAAGTCACTGAAACCAGGCTTACATGCGCTGCAGCAGCAAACAATCCCTTGATTAGCTTTTAGTTTCATGCCACACTGGGCGGAGAGAGGTACCTACACAAATACACTCACACGTTTTTCGATTCTCCATAGCACCATACAAAATCGCATTCTCACACATCGAAAGGGTGGAAGGAAATTCATTTCGAAATGAGATTAGTGGCCCAAAACGGGAACACGACGAACATGCTCGAAATGGCCATGGCCAAGAGACCCGTCTTCTGAGAATCCCTGAACTCTTAAAGGAACAATGATAAAACAATGCGGTGAAGCAATTTATTCGAAGGACTCTGTGTGTGCGGTGCCCATTCCCTTTGATTCTGTTTCAAAAACCCTCCCCACTCTCCGCCTTGTAAAGTTGTTAGACTAACACAATTGGATCTGCGGTTTCTTATGGAAATGGTTATGTGGAATTGCGTTTATGGTCGTTTTGAGGACAAGCCCAAGCGAATGTTTGTGCATGTAGTGTACATGTAATACCAGTGGCTGGCAGGGTGATGACATTCCAGTGTGTATGCAATTAGATTTGATTTGTCCACACAGAGGGAGAGCATTCGGCTTCCACATCTCTCTCTCTGTCTCTATGGTGGGTCTTAAATTTCAATTCAGACTCCAGCTGAAGGGAAGTGCGGGCAGTCGTCGGCGAACGGAGGATTCAATTGGATTTTTGAAGGCATACAAATCTGGTATGCGATGACCACAATTTTATTTCGGAAGCAACCATAATTGGGTCTGTAATTGTGATTTCTAACAGCAAGCAGGGAGAGCAGATTCACTGTACGACTGTGTTGGTGCGTGTGTGTGGTGGGGTCGTTCGTTGAGCCTGAAAGGATGCTTATTACAGTCATTGGAGTTAGTATGGATATTTGCACTAAAGGAATAATGGTTTTTGACAGGAGAATCAACAAGGTCGGTGGGAATGGGCATCAAAGCTGATTTTAAAAAGTTCCAGCATTTTATGTGATGCGTTAAGAGAGGAAGAGCTGAATTAGTTGTGTATGTCATGGATCATGTGACCTTTACTGGGTATAATAAATTAAGGACACTCAAAAAGAGCGATCGCAAGGCACAGGCAGCAACCGATGTGCAAAGACTTATCTTTCTTATATTTTATTTTTCAGTCCAGTATCTATTTACAGTTTGCGCCTGTGGGTGGACTCAATTTTTCGGGTGCAGGTACAGGATACACAAAGAACGGTAAATGTAGTCGAAAAATGCCTTTATGGTTCTCAGAAAACGGATTATTCTTCACCCCTCACACTTAACGGGACATATCTTCTTAATTATTAATCAGGAAAGATGGAAACCTTGCGTCCGACATCTTTTGAGACTTGAGAGTATCAGACTCAGACTAGGTATTACCGGATTGCGATGCTTTTTATCTGCGGCCGGGGTATACTCATCGGGTCCAGAAGAGTTGCGCCCAAAGAAACACGAACTTTGGAGCGTTGTTCACTTTTAACTTTAACTTCTATAACTTAACAATCTTAAAACAACTTATTCGATCATAATAAACAATTCATACGTACTTCCTAACTTCGGTGGATAGCAGGAGGGAGACTGTGGTTGAATTGTTGATTGGAATTTGGAATGCTCACAGTCACAATGTAAACCCACAGAGGAAACGGAAAGTCAGGCTGTAGTTGATCGGAATTGCTCACGATGCAAATTCACTGAGGACAGGAAATAATGCCACGATACCAAATTCCTATCAGTGGCCAATTACGAGAGTAGAAAAATGCCGTCCAAAAGTCTCTAGAGAACAGGGTCAGCACCGAGTGTATTGCCCCAGGCGTTGAGTGTACTGTCCTCTCGAGTCATTTTGTTCACGGGTACTTGTATGCGTTAGGGAAAATCGGCCATACACGTTGTAGTTGTTTCGGCTGCTGGAGTTGGTGTTGGTTTCCATTTGTTTAAAATGCATACTGTAGCATACTGCATCATACTTTTAAAAGAGCTATCATAAGAGAGTGGCAGCTGATATTTCTTCGATTGGTTCGGTTTTCCATTTCCAGTTAGTTTCGGGATGATATTTTATTTTCACAAATGTGTTGGTAAGTGTGTGAATGCAATTAAACAGAGCTTGAAGTCTCAAGCCCATGTGCTCTCATTTTCTATAGAAGAGGTGTGTTTAATTAAATGTAAATATAAATAATCAAGTGTTTTAATGCACGTAAGCATTTTTTTTATTATTTCTTATATGTTCCTTCTAATATATGTGCAAAAATAATTTTGAAATTTGGCAAAGAACAAAGGTTTTGTTCATATTTTGCCTATGATGCATATCTGCAACCCCATGCATTTAGGGTGTGTTTATCATGTCCTTGGACTTGAGAAACAGTATCAATATTTATAAGCTTTTTTCAGTTTTCAGCATGGAGAAAATCTTGTCAGATAAAGAACTTGAACAAATTTTGAATGAATGGGTGGACAGCGAGGATGAATTTGAAGATTGTGGTCTTCTTCAGCACACATTGGTTGTAGAAGATTTTGTATCCAACACCCGAAGAGATGTCTTAGAAGAAGACGTAGATAGTGAATTGGAACTAGGATATTTTACCATCTTATTGACATTACAGTGGTTAATTCATGGATTTTGTCCAAACAAAACTTCTCCATCCGCAATGAAACACCAATGGGCCTATGCGATTTCCGTATAGACTTGGCAGAATCTCTTTGCCGAAGTGGGACTGCCAACTGGAGGGCCAACTGGCGTTCCATCTGTTCTTCTTCAAGACTGCAAAAGAAAATATCCCAAATCACACGTGCCTTCGGCCGATGTTAGAAAAGATGAGATATCACATTGGCCGGTTTATATGGAAAAAAAGACTAAGATGCCAGCTTCCAAATTGTACTGGATTCACATACATACAATGTCAAAAATGTTGCTCTGGCCTGTGTTTGAATAAAACCAAATAATTGCTTTAAAGAGTTTAATTCATAATTTATAATGTACAAATCAAACCAATTTTGTCCCTTTCTTTTAACTTTGTAATATTATCCATTTTTTAACGAATATTAGTTGTAATAGTTGCAAAAGAGCTCGGACTGAATTTTATACAATATAAGCACGGAATTACATACATATGTAATTTTTTACATTACTATACGTTTACGTTTATATAAAATGAATTATTATTTATCGTTTTTTTACACAATTTGTTTAATTGTTGTTTTTAAGTTTATTAAAAAAAATAAAAATAAGTTCCCAGAACAATTTTTTGTGTTATTTTTTTTATAAATTTCATACCGCTTATGCATGGCGTTGTAGATATGCATCATATAGAAAATCCGATTTTCCGGAAAATCGGATAACCGGATATTTTTTCTTATATTTTTTTTTGAGTTTAGATCGTTTATTTACATTATATATAAATTTTCCGATACGGAAAATAAAATCATGCATTGAAGGGTTAATGGCTTTTTTCTACGTCCAGAGACAAAGTGGATCAATACTGTTTGATGCTTGCTTTCGAGCTTTTCCAGTCTTGACTTCCAACAACCGTATTCAAACTCCTGCTGAAAGTTTAGGTGCTGACTGGAGCCTTTTGAAAATTTATCGGCTCAAGCTCTGTTAGTTGCATTCACCTTTTCCTTTGGTAGTTAAACTTTTATATGGCGCTTCCGAAGGCTTGAGACGAAACTTTTTTCAGTCTCTCAGCCTCTCTATAAGTGATGCACCACTACTCGTCCGCCTTTCACTTTCCTTCACAAAAGATAAAGTTGTGCAGGAGGTCGTTTCCATCACCACATCATGGATAACAATTTACCGCATAATTTAATTATGTCCTTCCTCTGTCCCCATTGGGATTCAAATGTTGTGGAAATGACATGCACTTATCGCGTGGCCCAATTTATACGATGAAGCCTATCAGAACGGTTGACCGAATTATAACGATTCCTCGTACATCATAATCACAATTCGATTGTTAAAGACTGGATAATAAAAAAGGGCAGCCCACTACCTCCGCCGCATTTATATACAACATGCGAACGGGATAAGCGCCCACAGCCCACATCCGTGGGGAGTATTAAAAATGACATAATTTCGACACATCGCTGACAGTCCAATCAATCGTAAACGACCACACAAAACCAATTTTAATGAAAATGTCATCAGAGATTGACATAGGACATCACTTCCTTTTTTGCTGAGTTTTTTTTTATATATTTTTTTTTTGGTCTCTTTCCAGTGTATATCACTACTACCACGGAATTGCGGTCGTAATGGTGTCATCCTTTTATATGTGTTTCATGCATTTTTATACGAATGGTAGGGATTTTATTCATCTCCATCGGCCACACAACATTTTGTATCGCCTGGACGTCCTGCAACGAAGTGGGAGTGAGGCTATGTTTGATTCTTATGATCAGCTTCGCATGAAAAAGGGACGTTTAATGCGAATAATTTAATGTGCTGACATTGTGTGCCAGACGCGCGAGCAGTCTATATCGGGGTTATGTGCGGAGCTATCAGTGTTGGTGTGGTTTGGTCATTTTTATGATCTTGGACATAATAATTGGACTTTTGTTGATGCTTAATTGTGATGAACTTGTGTTAGCTTGTCGCCTGGGAGAGCATTAAAAGTTGCTGCTCTTCTTTTTTTTTGTAATCTCCCAGGGGATGGCGAATTGATGGATCATTAAAGGGATGTCACGTTTGTTGTGCTGGTAAACGTTACAACGTCACAAAACGTTGTGAGGGATCAGCATCAGTGTTTGGAACGCAGAGAAATGGACACATTTCGGTTGGAGGAAGTTCCTTGTGACTGCTTATGAGTCGTAATTTTATTGGCCGATTAGTTGGGATGGGTTTTGAACTCCATTTGAACCATTGGGAGTTCTGAACAGCATTTATTTCCAGTTATATTTTCAACATGTTTTAACTCAACTCCGTCTGCGGGAATTCATTTACGGAAATCCGCCCTTCATTTGGTCCATGTTTCATAGAAATCGGTTTCGAAATAACGCCAAAATCGGTACGACAAAAAATTGTAGCCTAAAGGTTGATTCTGGATGAAGGGCTGTGATCAAGTCGTCCCTCATTACTTACCTTCCCGTGAGTGTATAGCCCTCATAGATTAGAATCAGTGAATGAAGATCAAGAGTTATGAAGAGCTTACTTGAGCATCTTACACCCGCGAACCTTGAAACTGAAAGACGGGACTTTAAGAAATGAATGATATATATGACGAAAACTACACAGCAATGCCCTCAATGTTCCCTATTATTGCACAGTAAAACGCAAATTTTAGATCCCGAAATAACGTGCTGACAGTTACGAGTTACAACCTCAATACTATTTACCGCTTCAGTCAACTTGATTCCTCCGACATATGGCTATAGGTACCAACTCCACTGCCACCGCAAAAGTCGTTAAACCAACAGCCGACATAAAACCAAATTTTCCACAGCATCAGCTGAAAATAAAAGACCGATATCGAGTAAGTCCCTAAATTTTGACACCCATAAAGCTGGCCTATGTCTGGCCTCCAAAATTAAAAGCAAATAACTTGCAGTCCCGTCATTAAAATTATTTCTGTGGTTCAAGTCGGAGCACACAAGTGAAGTATGTACTTCAAAATTTTATCGCAGTCACATCGTGTTTTTCTCCTTCGAGAACATTTTGTCATCCTAAATGGTACCGCACGTCATAAAGGCAATCATTATTCATCACCCGAAAGCACTGACTGAAGCGAAGGAGGCAAGCTTCTACGTTCCCACTGAAAGTGGACGTGACGATTAAAATGCTTTTTTTTCCGCTGTCGTGAACTCGGCGGAATAAAATGAAAGCCTCAGGAGACACGACCATCGGGATGAAGGAAACGAGAGAAGAAAACCAACCCAACCTCAAATTAAAATCGGGAATCTGCAAAAATCCTTACGGTTGACGTTAATTCATAATGGAATGTCCTTATTCGCAGATGCCACCTAAGATGGATTGCCGAGGAATTTGTGTTACTTCTTGTGTTTACGTGGGACTAAGCGAATTGAGGACATCCCTCGGAAAGTGTAGGTAATCGATGTCATTTGCGGTGGAATTTTTAAGCAGTTTGCTAAAGTTCCCGTTTTGTTACCCACTTTAAGGACGACTTTGAAAAAATAAAGCCAATATGCAAAAAAAAAATCGTTCGAATAATTCAACAATACTCTTGCACTTCCTCCATGGAATTTCTGGACCGAACAGGACCGCGTTCACCCGCATTTCATACGCATCTCGGATGAGTTGTTTTTACGGTTCAGTAATTGTAAATTTTTATCACCATTTCATATGGAAATTCATATGTGCAGCTGGGCATAAAGGATTCCGCATTCTTTTTGTTTGGCGAAAAATATCCTCGTAAAATAGATGTAAATGGAGGAGTATTTTCCCAGCAAAGTTGGCGGACAAATTAAGGACCTTGTTGGCACGAAATTCTCGCTGCAGCATCAAGGTGCGCAATATTCTACGTATGCGGAATTTCCACAGGACCAATATGCTTGACTTTCGAGAGATTTATATTTTATTGATGTGCATGTTACCCTCATAGGAATTTTTCGTATGCCAGCGCAAGGAGCACTTCATACATCTTTATTGATCCGGCCGCGGCAAGCAGCAAGGCTCTGGTGGAATATTTTATTGCACTTTTCTTGGAAACACTTTTGTTGTTGCTCTCATTTATTCAAAAATTTATTTTAATGGCCAGACATCCTGGTGGCTGAACAATCATTGCCGCTGTACTATGTTGTTCGCCGTTTGTCCCGCGGGACTCATTACGGCGACTGTGAGGGATGCGAAACGAGCAGTTGGTTGGCGGGACTACGACTATACCATCTCGCTGGTGGTGGTGGTGCTGCTGATGATGATGATGATGACAAAGAGCAGGGCAATAAAAATTCCATTGGCACTTTGGCAGATGCATGCGGATGCACCGGACTCGATGGAAATGATTCTGATGCTTTTAGCAATTAACTTTAATTACGCGTCCGCTGGGCGTTGTTGGCCTCATTATTTGCTCTCGCACCCTTGTGTGTGGACAAGAAGGTAGGTATTTTGAAATTTCTCCAGCGTGGTTGCTGTTTATCGATGGAAATAAGTCGTTAAGAATTTAGTGCGCAATGGAGGAGATCATTAACGTTCTCTTTAAATGAAATTCTTCAATTTATCGTTAAGTAGGTTGTGATAAATGGACAGGGGATGACCTGGAAAGGAGATCCGGATTCACCCTTAGTTACTTGGCACTTCTCAATTTGCAGTTGTGGTTAAATTGAATCTAATTAAGGTAACTCCTGCAAAACATATATGTAGGTATGTCATAGGAGCAATGTTGACAATAATTAGGACAACCCTTTGTCCTCGACCGGAGCAATTAATTGGAATTCCTATCGCTCCGTGTGGCATTGTTGCTCCGCTCTATGCTTTCCGTTCGATGATGCGCGCAATTTGATAATTACTACACTGGTCCACCCACATCCACTCGGTGGTTACGTTGATTGCTTCGCCATGGCAACCAGAACAGCGTGAAATAATCGCAAACGAGCATCGCATCCCCTAATACAATTATTACACCGCCCAAAAGGATAATTGGTCCACGGGCAACCTGTAGCACCATCCACAGCAATAAAGCGAGTGGATAGACAAATTCTGTCATTGTCTAGACGTAGGTACACCTAAGCGGTTCGACCACCCTAACACAGCATCCTTTGAATAAAAATTACGAATAAATTCGTGTCCCTCCCCTAGTGATGTCGAACGTTAGAAACGCCACAGTGCAAAAGGACATAGATGATGCGATTATTTGATAGAGTCACTCAACTTGGATTATATTTTTTCCTCCGCAAGGACCAAGGACGCACAGTCGCACATCTTACTGCCAATAGATAGGGACACCGTAATTTCTGCTGCCCTCTATACACCCAGCTTGAAAAGAAAAACGAAGCTAAAGTTAGATAGCTGTCCCGTGCCGAACAAATCAACTTGTTACTTGTGTTACTACACTCTTGGCCTGATGAATAATTCCTC
The DNA here is from genome assembly GCA_936431705.1 of Cheilosia pagana. Lineage (NCBI taxonomy): Eukaryota > Metazoa > Arthropoda > Insecta > Diptera > Syrphidae > Cheilosia > Cheilosia pagana. The sequence goes on along the minus strand of OW386170.1, from coordinate 47,705,139 downwards.
AAGGACATCAATTTAATTGTATAGAAGTGTTATCGGGGAGTGACTATGACTATGGCAACGACAAGTAAACCTCCTCGCCGCTTTGTCGTGTGAAATTCATTTCGACTCCTACGCGCGAGCTGTCGAGAGCATTGCCGTTGAATTAATTAATTGCAAACAATTATTTTTGATTGGAAGAGGCGATGCTGTGCGAGTATTATACACGCAGATACGGCGTGTACGCGTACGCCTTCAACTGCGTGCAATATACAATTTCGTGTGAATTCAGCGAGAGTGAAATGTGATTTGAATAATAAAACTTGAATTAGGGATCTGTGACGAGTCATTATTTGAAAGGACAATCTGCTTGATATTGAGATTCAATTTTAAAGTGGAATTAAATTAATGATACAGCTACTCTGCGTCGTGGTATGGTCTGATAAGAGTTTTGGCACACAGAGTGACAGCGTTCGCACACAAAGAGTTGATGTCTAGACCGATGCTGGGGGTTTATCTTTGTTTTATCGCATTGTGGAGGAATCCCTTGCGTGTTTATTTCGCTGTTTTTAATAAGTAATTGCTCAGTGAGCGAGCTGGCATTAGAACTTTTGAAGATGATCTGGCTGGTTGGAGGTAAGCCGTGTTCTTTTGATAGACTTTCGTTGCCTAAAATGAGTGTTGAATTTTTACCTTTACAGTCGATTTTATGTTGAGAGAGTCAAGAGGGTTACCAATGGATGAGCTGCGCTGAGAGGGGTACCTATCTTGAAATTATCCACAAAGTTTGGAGCTCAAGCTCAAGATTTTAATCAGTTTCCAGACAGTATTGATTATAAATGACGGATTGGCTGCTTCAAGGGCTTCAGGGTTAAATCTACCTTTAATTCAAGAACACTTTGGTAAAATGTCCTTTTTAAGGATCGCAAGGATATTTCGTTAAAACTCGTATTTATTTTAGAAATATATTTTTTTTTGGTTTGAAGGACATTTTGATTTTTTTTTGTCTTATTGAGGCATAAAGGACATAAGGGTATAATATATGCATGTAAATCAAAGTCTACCTTCAATTTTAGAACACTTTTTTAAAATGTCCATTTCAGGCATTAAAAAAATGAATGGTTTGAACGGCATTTTGGATTTAATGTCCTTTTATTGGGTCCTGAAAGACATGAGGGTGAACTATGCATGTAAATAAAGGTCTACCTTCAATTTAAGAACACTTTGGTAAAATGTCCTTTTCAGGGACATCAAGGACATTTTGGTGAAAATAAAATGTTCAATTATTACCTCCTAAAATTCTGTTTTTAGACATTTTTCAAATGCGTCCTCCGTTTCAGGACCTTGTATCAGATCAATCATCACTTCTTACAGCATCCTTATGAGAAGTCGTCAGAACAACGAAGCCAGCCAAGACTCTTGCTTAGCTTATACTTCAACCTCTCGTTTTATCCGTAGAAACCCCCCAACTAGCCATGACTATGTATGTATGTATGTATGATATTTATTTCTCTTAAAGAGTAGTAAGCCACCAAATTGTGGTGAATCCTGCAGACTATGGTTTTGATGGTAGTAAATCTCTCCAAAAGTGCGGTTCAGAAATCCCATTCACAGAAGCTGAACCCTATCCAGACGTCCATCATTTATACCCCTTACTTCTTGTGGGTGAGAAATAAAATGTTATGTGCGTGATCGTCTTAATTGCCTCAGCATAAAGTCGCCTGCTGGAAGTCCTTCCATTTAGTATCTCTGCGAAAACATTCACTTTTATCACGCACTAAATTGAATCATAACTCGGAGCTCCACCGCAAGATGCACACCCCCGCGCCGCATACTATACACCTAGTTCAAACTTCGTTATCCTTCAAATCAATTATCCTCTTTATGAGAGTGCAACACCACATAAACCCCCATCAGATCAAATTGACTCGTTTTGCGTGTGAACGAAGTGCAACGAAATTAACCTCTTATCTCTGACCACAGGTATCTGGAGCTCATTCACCGTCGATCTCCCCAGAAACGGCTGCATCCTGTTTGTGTATACACCAACGAATATAATCGTTGCCGTCCCGCAGGGAAATCAGTAGCAGCAGCAGCAGCAGCAGCACCAACGCCACCAGTGCACTCTGGCAAAATATTTACCACTGATCCTATCTCAGGACCAATATTAAATTATTCCCTCTTTGGCAGCCCACAAAAAGGAGCATCACCTTCGTTCCGAACCGAACCCTCATCAGGAGCATCATCATCATCATCATCATAATCATTATCATCACATTGCCACTGGTGCCGACTGTGGTCTATTGCGCGCGACGCATCAGATAAGTATTCGGGTGCGCTTATGGCCTGCCTCAGGGGGGAGCGGCTGCAACAACGTCTTTTAGACTGAAAAATTGGCAATAAATGCCCCATCTCTGGCTGCGTCCATTAGATGTGCAAGTGCATACTGCATCACACTCACATATTCCAGCCTCACACAAGATGACCGAAAAGATGGCAGCAGAAACAAAAAAAAAAAAAACCAACAACATCGTCCTCATTCAATATTTAAGGAGTAATCAAAACTTTAATCGTTGTTTACCATCAAAATTTCTTTCGCCATCTTCACTCGCATAAAGGATTCACTGAAACACTATGTTTTAAGTGTGAGTATGTGCGCTCGATGCTGGTTATAAGTGCAGAAAGAAAATAATTTCTCATCCCAAAAGACTTGGAGAAGAGGCGGTGCGGTGGCGGCAATGGCGGCGACTGTGACTGCGGTTGGGTTGTTCTTTGTGCTGCTGTTAGTGATGTTGATTTTGCTGCCGGCTTTGAGGTGGAAAATGAGAAAATTGTAAGAAAATTTCATTCCATTATAGGAAAGAAAAGGAGAACCATGCAAACAAGAAAAAAAAAATCGAGAAAAACGCCAAAAACAATTTCGAAAAGGTGATGATGGTGGGCATGAACATTGGGGGTACTACCTATGTGAAGAAATGAACAGTGTTCCCACTTGGGCGGACATTTTTTGCCATCATAATGATCAGTTTTGATAAGGACTTATGGAAAGTGTTGTTGAGTGGTTAAAAGTTAGGACGCTTTTTCAACAAATCTTGAAAATCGATTCATAGGATTCAACCACACAATCTAAGGTTTGAAATTTGACAGTTTAAAAAAGCCTCAAAGCTATAAGCGATAAGAATTTGAGAAGACAACCTCTAAATAGCTTGTGGACTAATTACATATTTTTTCCACCGATTATAGGATTACATTATTTTTCTATTATTTATCTATTTAAAAGAACGAGTCATCTCAAGACCGCACTAAGATTATCTTAAAATATTCAAAATAACTTCGAACCCAGCTCCATTTATCAGTTGTTTAGGCAAAGAAAATTCCAGCTCTTTCTTGAAGCTCTTGATGCACAAGAAAAAAAATATTCATATTGTCACATCCTATTGTAAGCGGCACCCTCGCAATGCATACTGGGCACATTCCTGCATGCACTCGGAGTTTGATTTCGAGTTTGTTTACGAGAAATCAAATTCCGCCTTTTCCAGGAATTGCCCACGCGAATTCCTTTTCTCATTTTGATCTTTGTGGGAAGATCGAGATAAGAGAAACTGAATTTCGCATTAGATTTAAGTTAAGTTGAAGAGTTGAAATAAAGATCTCAAAACGAACGGACGTGTTTGAATTCAGTTGGTTTACTATATGGATGAGTAGAGTAAGTCAACGTCAATTGAATTGCTGCCATAAATAGCAAAAGGCCGAGCCAAGTTTTTTTTTCCCGAGGGTAGGTGAAAATCTTCCAAAGACACTATGAGAATAGCAAGCGCGTGCTCATAGTAGTGTCAGATTTTTACTGACTAAAAACACCACCCTTCTATAGAATGTTAGATACTGCAACTATGATATAACTTATCAAGCAATTTTTCTATCACAAAATAATAACTTGTGGCAGGTTACTTCCCAATGAAAGGTCCTGCATGTTCCGCAATTTAGACGCGGTTAATTTTATCTCGTTAAGCCGAATGGTTTCGTTCTTTGTAATCGGCGCAATAAGTTGCTCTCATCCAAAATTTGTCGGACTGTATTGTTGATATGTCCGATTAATCGGTTTCTATGCTTTCTCACGAAGCTTCTGGTTTCAGCTTCGACTGTTGGAATTCCGAGATCCCTGTGGATATCGTCGTTTCTAATGTACCATGGTGCTTGTACAATTTCTCTAAGCACTTTATTTTGAAAAGTTTGTAAAATATTTGCATTCGTTTTCTTGGTACAACCCCAAAGTTGTATACCGTAGGTCCACACCGGCTTTAGCACTTGCTTGAATAGATGCAGTTTGTTCTCGGTAGTGAGATGGGAATGTTTTCCAAAAACCAGTACATTTCTCTATATTTTATATCGAGTTCTTTCCGTTTCATTTTCACGTGCGAATTCCATTTCAGCTTTGCGTCGAGTGTCATTCCCAGGTATTTGGCCACGTTTGCAAAATGTATTCTGGCCAAGTTTAGAAAAATTGGCAAGTACCTAATTCGTTTTCTTTTATGTGCCAAATTTGACACTGTGTGTGGCACAAACGCCTGTTTCAGAAAATCTTTAGTACTGAATTTTCTAATCCACTTCTTAAACATTTTCATTGGATCGTACTTTTATAGTGCTTAGCTGTAAGCATCAAACAGGGATCCCTCAGGGGTCAGTGCTTGGGCCAATCCATGAAAAATTTTCCTGTATTGATTAATTGCTTATCTATTTCCTTGCAGATGGTGACAACTTTCATTGAAACTTATTTGGTATTTGATTTAAATAAAATGGAACCATATTTTGATAATAACTGAAGACTTAAGTTAAAGCTTCAAGGACTTAATCTATCCTTTTTAATAGGAAAAGTAAAGTCTGTTTCAAGCAAGAGGTAGCTTTTAAATATCTGGATTAATGATGCTTATGCAAAATTAGACTTTTCAGAAAGTTTTCTAGGTTCTTATTTTAACCCTTAACGTAAGTTTCCTCCGACTGTACGATGTTTGACCGGAATAAATTTAGAAACTACTCCATGAAATTGACTCTTTTTTCAACTGTTTCATTGGAAAATAACACTATTGAAACATAGAATATTGTTTATCGTCATCTGCTCTTCAAAAGAGTAGATCCAAGCCGATATCTTAACTGGCAGTCTTCGGAAATATAATTTTGCTCCTAAGGCTATGGAATCCCTGTGCTGAGTGGATAAGAAATTATTTTATTATTAAAGTCATTTGCGAACAATAAGGGTTCTGAGCCACAAATCATCTTTCCTATTTACCCTGAAGTTGAAGGTTTAAATTACAAATTTTTAGCTGCTCAGAAACAGTAATGACTTGGACTGAAGTCGGATTAATCAATTTTTCAGGCATAAATTTGCAAGCCTTCTTCTGGTAATCTTTGTTGTAAGAAACAAAACAAATTCCTACGTCTAATTTTTCGAAAATTTCAGCTTTCTAAGCCTAATATCGAGTTATTTTTGATCTAATAGGGGAAAGGGGATTACTTCTACAGAATAAACTGGTTGATTCTGCAGTGAGAAGCTATGGCAGTCGTAACTTAATCGTACCTTACTTTTTAGATAGCTCTCTTTGGAAATTTGAGTTTATAACGCTTCAGCATTATTCTGCGATTCTTGCAGTTGGGCTTTAGAGTGGTGCCAGACTATTTTTTACGAAATCTGCATTTTTTTACTTAAAAATCGTCAAAAAATCGTCATTGTCCTAAAAACAATAATAATTCTTGATTAGCGCAACTAACAGAAATCGCGGGTAGTTGTAACAAGTGAGGCTGTTGCTATAACCAAGTCAAACACACAAAAATGATTATACTAAATAATTACAAATTCATTGCACACATTGTTTTTTTCAAAGTAGCTGTACATATTAAAATTGAACGTCTTAAAAAGATGTGTGTCGTCCTCTTTGTGAAATTTTAAGTAGGCATTGCGAAAAAGCATGATTTTCAGTGATTGATAGAAAAAAAATCTCTCATCTTTTGCACATAAGTTGGGAAAACTTAGAGCGCCAAAAATAAATTTAATTATAAAAGCGGAAATGCATGATTGACCACAACACAACACTTGCATTTGCTTAAGACCTAAAAATCTGCAAATGGCTGTCCAAAATCGGCAAATCGTCATTGAGGCTGAAAATCGGCAAAATGACGATAAATCTGCAAATATGGCACCACTGGCTTTAGTACTATTCGCTCAAATTGTAAGTTGTTGTCAGCGTTAAAACTTAAAATAAAAAAGCGACGTAGATTTGACCCAAAAAGTGAAGTAGATTCAATAAAAGTTAAGTAGATTTCAAAATCATAGTTTAGTTAATTTTATGTTTAGAACATGTCCCAAAAAAAGAAACTTTTAAGATCTAATAATATTTTTATTAAATTATAATTTTTCCTACAAATCTTTATTCCGATTCTTCATTCATGGCGTTTGTCATATTCCTTCACGTGTTTGACTAAACTTTTCATAACAGACAGACAAGAACCAAAGCAACAATTAACGTCAGAAAATTGTAATACATTTTGTGTTTAAAGTGAAGTTGGAAGCAATTTATTATTTTGAAATATGATATGTGGATCTGGGCTTACATAAAAAAGTGCAAAATATTTTTTTAATATTTTTTTTTGCTGCTTCCAAAAGATTTTAGTTGTTTTTACTGAAATTGAAGCGAATTAAATAAGGGCTATTTAAAGTGAAGAAGATATAAAGAATCTAACAACAGTGCGAAGCAGGGAGCAGATTTACATTTTTTTCCCAAATTTGAAATAAATCTACTTCAATTGAAGTAAAGTGGTATCGCTGGATTGTTATAGTCTTCTGGAAACTGCTGCTCTTAATCAAATATTTCACTTAATGGAGAGTGTTGACTTAATTTTTAATGGGAGGAATCTGTTTTAAAGCTCGATAAACCTTCCCTTGTTTTTACTTTAATGACTTGATGAGAGCTTAATTCATCAGGGCCGAGTCCTCCCATAAGTTCTAATCGATTTTTTTAACTAACTCACTCACTGGCGGCATTTGTATTACCCAGTTCAATACAGTGGCACCACTGAAAGACGCTGCGGCGAAAAAAACTGCTTCGTCTTATATGGCGCTGGCTTTTCACGTGGCATGGTGGCGCGATGAAGAGATGATGACATCCGGTTAGTGGTATCCTGGCGCTTATACAAAAAAAAAACCCAAACAAAAGAACCGAGTTAAGTAAGATATTCATCTTATGCTGGGCGCTGGTTTTGCAATGCAGTACACAACCATTGAGGTGTATGTATATAATACTCTGCATTCCTTTGAGAACAACTGCAAACACCTTGCTCGAGAGTAGACCAGCCCCAACATCCTGCAATGCGCTTTCTCGGAGCTGAAAAACGTTTCTAAATTCTCAAAACATCCCCACTGGGGAGGTGTGTGTTGCCCAAGCAACACCATCATCAGCATCCCACTGTGTTTGTGTGTATTGGTGTGTGCCAGCATCCCATTGAGAATCACTTTGGATTAACGCTTAGCAAAGTTTGCATATCGACGCGCCATGGTATGGGTGCGTTCGTCCCCATTTTTGTCGCCCGCTTTTGTGTATGCACGTTGCACACCTCTCGAAAACAGAGAATAGGTAACAACCACATTTTCTGCACCATTCTGCAAGGCGTCGCTCGGTCGTCGTCGTTGGTCGTCTGCTGCTGATGCCGCAGCACATCAATCTTTCACCAAAGTGTGTGGTGTATTAATCGGTGCTGTTGACATTCTCATAATAGAGGCACACTATGATGGCATACACTCAATCCGACACAGTGTAACGTGGCCAAGGTATCGCCGGTCCTCATCAGGCTTCAGCTTATTAATTGATAATTAAAAATGCATAAACACCGGCTTTGTGCGGTTGGCTCACACTCCTGCTGTTGTTGATTCTTTCTGCCGTGTCGGCAGGATAATGCGCCTATAAAGGGATGCTGATGAGTTCCATGGGTTGTGGCGGTTTTCCGCGACCTCGCCTCCCTCCCGCATCAACTCCATCTCGTAAAGTGTAAATTAATAGTTAATAGCTCTCGAGAGTGTGGGTGGCCGGTGGCCGCGTCCCGCCATCTCTCTACGGCTCTATTTGTGTAATGGGCTTTTGTTAAGGAACAGAAGTATAAATCAGCCAACGCGGATTCGACTGCATCGGAGGTGTATACGGTATACGTTTTATGCTGCCATTAATTGGTTTCTCCTGCGGGATGAATTTGTTGTGGCGGCGGAAAGGTTTCACAGCCTTCAATAACGACGATGAAGCTTGCCGCCGTCGCAGCCGCCATACTGCTTCCATTGGGGTTGATGTGCGAACGGCGCGAAGCTGTTTCTGGTCAATACCATCTGATTCTGTAGCCAAGCGTAGGTGCAGTCGACGAGAGCTGTACATCCGTCGCCTTGTGGTAATAACGGATTTTAGTATGTACGCTGAATTTTACGATAACGGCGCTTTTGTTTTCTAATCAAGCCGAGTGGTTCTTCGGAGTCAATAAAACGTTTAACTTCCTTCAGTCTGTCTGCTGAAGAGGGATTAATTATGATTTTGTGCCTGGCCATGGCGGAATTTAGTAGGAAATTAGGGGTTATACGATTTTGTCTATCGTAAGTGGATAAATCGGGTGCGAAATGGGATGATTGTGTAGACTTTCATAAAATGATGGTGGGATTTGCTTTGGGAAATTATGGTATTATTGAGGGCAGAAGGGGAAAACCAGTTTCAATTAATCCTCGCTTGGTGGACCGCTACGGATTCAGTTGCCGACATACGAAACAAGGACTTTTAGATCGAGTTTTGTAGAAGACTCTATGTGCTACGTCACTTGACCTTCACTTTTTCGTCATCACTTTAATCAATAGTGGCTATTACGATGTCCCAGTCGCTCTAAATATAGTCAAGATGAAGCCCTTACGTAGCTTTCTAAACATCATAAGTGGCAAGTACTTGGTCCTTATCCATAAGCGCTTGGAAAGGTAAATGGCAGGAGGTAAATGTAGAACTCGTAATGGAAACTTGCATAAACTGCGATCTCTACAAGCTTGTAACAAGCAGACAAGAATTAAGATCGCCTATATGAAACTCGGGAATGTTTACAAGGGAAAATAACCCAGCAGATTGATAACTCATACCTGGATATAAGCTTGAACCTTCCCAATAGACGAAATACTCCGGGCTATCATACTTAAAAATTTATAGCTTCCAACTTATAACTGGAAAGTCGTGAAACTGAAAGAGCCCAAAGGGACTTTACATATTCGTGTTTATTGTGATTAAGAATGAGCCTCTAGAAGGACTGTTGTATCCCTAATCCTATCGAATTTTAACTTAAAATCGCAGACCCTGTGGTAAGAGCTTTCCTCTACCTTTTTTATCATCTTCTAATCTCTTTTTTCTCATCGATGGTTGACAATACCTGGAAGCCAACAACAAATCGCAATTGCCATGACACAGTCTTTTAAATAGTCATTTTGGTTGCACCCATGGTGTAGTGGTTAGAGTGTTTGTCTTTGGCCCCTTAAGAGCGACACATCATACTCGGATTGTTTTTATCATTATTTGTGGTTAATGTTCAACTTCCTTTACGCCTATGAGCTAAAATGTCAGTTTGACTTGATAGTACAAAAACTGGCAGCCGTTTGTTTCATACCCACAAAAACATTGCAATAACTTAAACTGTTAAAAACGACGAACCAAAATGGTGGTACACCCACCCACAACACAAGTATATACAGTACTTTCCGCGAAACCACGACAAACTTTCCATAAAGGACCATAAAGGACCAACGAGCTTCTGTGGATGCAAAGATCCTGTGATACGCGCTGTGGATAAGTAATTAGATAAGCTCAGTTGATGGACTCAACTGAGTGTGTTGCTCCTCTTATCACATACCTACCCCACGTACTCCAAACTTAGGCGAAACAAAATTTGACTCAATATATGGAGAGCTAATCGCGAAGTTCTCAAGGATCTCTGCGACTCAGTACATATTGTCGCAACTGCTCCCCATTTGTTTGGGATAGTAATGAACATTTGGTGCATGGAGCGAAGTGGGAAAACTTTGAAAATTGTGAACAGATTGTGACCCGTAGCCTTACCGGGTTTAGAACAAAGGTGAGTTTCATAATAATCAGCGATGTAGCGTGTTCTCTCTGCAACAAGGTGCAAAGTGTCTGAGTACTCGAAAACAGCTTGCATACTCCCTGAGGCCAAGTTCGAAATCGTTGACCCAGGTTAAGGACTGAAACTGTCTTAAAATCCACACTTCATGGGAGGATTTTATTATTTTTCCTATTAATTAGTCAGAAGGGTAAGTGGGCTGTTGTAAACCTTCCTATGGGATCGCATTTCCAGGTGTATAAATTATGGTAAATTTACACAAGACGCGATGATGGGGGCGGGTAATAGGGTATAGAAGTCATCCCGTTTGGGGAGATGAAGAAATTTATGTACCACTTAAATTCAGCTCGTGCGCGATAATATTCACGAAGAGAATTACCCGTGACTTATGCTTTTAGAGTTGTGCACACGTGAATGGGATGAGAACAAGAGTTGAAGTAATATTTTTGACGTTAGTTTACAGGTTTATTGCTCGTGATCGTTAACAGTAATTTGCGACGAGCGAGAAACAGAAATTATTAACAGCAATAAGATGGTTAATTTTATGTGATATCTGACAGCTGCACAAGTGAATATTGTGTTAAAAGGTTGGAGATGAATAGGTAAGTTCAAAGTTTATGGTGTTGCGGGTTGGCTAGTTGTGAAATATGTAGCTTTGCATGGACTATTTTTTTTGTCAATGTAAAAAAAAAAATTGTATCTAAAAATATGATGAAAAATTTGTAATCTTAAAGGTATACAAAAAGCTTATAAAAATTAAAATTTTTGCTGTCAAAATAATTTTGAAAATCTAGTAGCCAAAAGGATTGAAGCTGATGCTATTATTCTCTCAATATTTCCATCAATAAGAGAGCTCGGTCTTCTTAACATTTTGTGTGAACGCCTGAAGCCTTTCGTAAACAACCTGATTGGTCCATATCAGTGTGGCTTCAGGCCAGTACCAAATATTCATACTGCGGCAGATCTTGGAGAAAACCTAGGAACTTCAAATCGATACCCACCACAATTTCATCGATTTTAAGGCCGCCAATAACAGCATTAGGGACGAGCTATACAGAGCAATGTCCACTTTTGGCATCCCTGCCAAACTCGTCCGCTGCTCCATCAACGTCGGTGAAGAACTCACCGAGACCTTCGATGTCAAAAAAGGATTTAGACAAGGCGATGCGCTGTCATGTGACTTCTTCAACATCTTTCTTGAAAAAATAGTATAAAACTTAAACGCCAACACCAGAGGGACGATCTTTCAAAAGTCCGTCCAATTACTCGCATACGCCGATGACATTGACATAATTGGCAGAACGCAGCGTGATGTTAATGGCGCGTTTGTGAGTATTGAGACTGAGGCCGCGAAGATGGGTTTGGCGGCTAATGAGGGTAAGACGAAGTATATGCTGTCAACTAGAAACGACATTCAACACCGACGGCTCGGACAGAACGTCACAATAGACAGATATAACTTTGAGGTGGTTAAGGACTTTTTCTACCTAGGATCCGCTATGAACTCAGACAATGACACCTGCGCTGAGGTTAAACGTAGAATTACTCTTGCCAATCGCTGTTTCTTTGGGCTAAGAAGGCAATTGAGTAGGAAAGCCCTCTCTCAAACAACTAAAGTGATCCTTTATAAGACCCTAATCATCCCAGTCCTGCTATATGGCGCAGGGGCATCGACTCTATCAAAAGCGGATGAGGTAACTCTAGGTTGTTTCGAGAGGAAAATTCTTCGAGTGATTTTCGGTCCCGTCTGCATTGACGGTAAATGGAGAAGGAGGTTTAACGACGAACTGTACGGGCTGTACACCGACATCGACCTAGTCAGAACTGAGGTGGCTGGGTCATGTAGAGCGAATGGAAACCAACACCAATGCTGAGGACTGCAGACTACAGAGTAAGAGAGCTCACTATGAACATGTTAAAACTGTCGACAGATTGAATGAACCGAAAAGTAGGAAGTTAACCTCGAATCTGAAATAATGTTTTGCCCTCCATCTTTAGTTGTATACACGACGGGTATCTATAAATTGGACCAGGTGCCAAGCCTGGCAGTGTAATAGACTGCTAAGCCATCTCTTTAAAGGCGAACAAAAGTCCTATGTGACTACTGATAATACCCCCATTTGATTGGAAGAAGACAGGAAAGGTACCCTTGAGTGAAGTAGGGACAGATGAATTTCGTACTTTCTAGTGAAGAAGACTGATTCCATTTTATTGGGATTACCTCTTTGTCCACTATTGTCGTCTCAACTAACCTGCTTTTCAAGAATGTATGTTTGACGCTGATTAAACCTACAGCCTTAGAGTGAATTTATTAATTTTTTTTGAGTTTTAAACAGGAATCATGATAAGATTGTAAATGGCAGATTTTTGGTGTTTAATTTTGAGCTTTAACCCTTTAGAACAACCAATGGAGCAAGTTGTGGCCTTAAATCTTTATTGGTTTTAGTTTAGTTTAGTTAGGATGCAGGCGGTCTTCTAAGAGTGGCCCTATTTCCTTGTGAAAATTTGAATTTCCTTCCCGTTTTTGAGTACCTCGTGCCCGATCTTATACAAGCCAAGTTCCACTAGCTTTATGGCCTTCCCAGAACTCAGATGGCTCCGATTTGCAGCCTTTCCTAACATTTGAAGTAACTCTTTTCATTCACCTTTCTGCAACTGTCAGCATAAAAACCAACTAAGCTGTAAGAGTATTTTCCACACTCGTTCCTTTTTAATCCATACTCAAACAATCACCACTCCGAAGACACAACAGCGAAATAGAGTTCGATTTACTCTCTTGTGGCTCGAACAAAAATGCAAGCAATTGCTACTCAATTGTACAACCGCATTGTCCACCTCTAAATCAATCTAATTAAACTGGAACTCAAAACAAACACTTCTTTCACATCTGTCATCGTCGTCCCCCTAATTAGATCGTCTACAATGTCTGAGCAATGGGTAAAGTTGGTCCTGCTGCCAAGCAATCGTCTAAAATGTGCGCATCACCTTCGCATTGGGTATGGGGCCAATACCCCCACTCAACTACAAAATGAATGGCAAAGTTTCTGGATTACATTCCCTGCTCTGTTCTGCTCTGCTCTGCAGTTGTTTCTGTTGTCTGGGAAAATGCTTCGTTTCGAAGGACACGTACCTACGCTTGCACAATCAGTCACAGAATTTTAGCCAGAGAGTCGCCAACGAAATAGTCAACAGCAGTACTGCAATTATGGCGTTAATTGTGGGAGCCAGTGTGGGGTCGCTTTGGTATGGGTAGCCATACCAACTTCGCATCTCTGGCCTGTCGCTGTTATATATGTTGTATGCGAATTTCGGAGGAAAAAAACTTTTACCCCAACAGAACAGTTGGGAGGGTTTTTTCTTTCTTCTTTTTAGGGAAATTAATTTAATGCAATTAAAGAAAAGCCAAACAAGTAGTTAGTGGTGGGGCAATGGGGGGAAATGATTAATTTCGTTTTGCTTTATCTATGCTTCCTTGAAAGTTGCCTTCAATTCAATTCGTTATTCCTTGTATATTATCGTCCTTCGTGCGCTTGAAGTTCGTTTACTTTAATGAGTTCAACCAAGGGACGCACGGAGAGGGGGTTGTTTTTCGACAGACAATTTTACTGAGGAGGATCATCGACATTGAACTGGCGGTAGCGTCGCGGCGTGGCTGTAGGACGCAGGAGTAACATTGAAAGCGCTCGTGAAGTGGGTGGTGGTTTACTTTAATTTTTCTCAACGCATTGTTGCGCGTATGTTATGTGCGAGCGTGTTTCTAAGGATTTGAAGGATATCACTTGTCGCGCGCTACTTTTTATTAAAGTGCAGTTAGGAGTGGGTGCGCGGGTTTCCATTATTCCTCGCATTTATTGTCGCAGCTTTTTTTCCAGCTTTTTTTTGAAGGATAATGTAATTGGAGACGAACATTTTGCGTTTCTGGCAGAGTGAATGCTTACATTTTCATTAATATGAAGCGGCGGTAACATTGACCTGATTCGCAGAGAGAGAGACATCAGGTTACAAGGCCTCGTGTGGGCTGGAGACAAATCGATATAGTACGGCTGTGAGTAAATGTAAGTATGGCTGTGTTTGGTTTTGTCGCTAACCTAGATTACACGCATGCAAGACATTCCAAGCAAGGTGTACATGGAAGTAAGCAAAGCGGAAACTATCTCTTTGATTGATTAATGCTGTACGGGTACGCGCTACGTCCCTAATTAGGCTCATGTCAAGGATATGTCGAGAATATGCATAATTAGGGTAGGAAGCTTCAATTGGGGGTATCGCGTTTAACCAGGTTTGTAAGGAGTCACTAATGAATGTAGAAAGTAGTGGTTTTTCCCTTGGAAAGGCGTTTTTCGATAGCTCAACTTTAGGGAACCTCTGAAGAACATGAGAAGTTCTGTCTGTGATCTTATAGGGTTCTGCCGCGTTCAATAAATAATTTCATTCTCTGACGAGTAGTGCCAAGATTGACTTTGATTGATTGAAGCTGTATGGCTTCGAGGATCGATGATCTCCTTGTTTCTGCTGCTTTGAACCTCAAAGCGTATTTTTCATGCGTCGAATGTAGTGGCATCCAGAAGCTCCATGTAACTACTTGGGGTCGGGTACGAAGTATTCTCAAGGACCACCGACTTTTGCACTGCCTTCTTTGAGTCCTGTCTGTCTGTCTTCAACCAACCAAAGATATGTGGAAATGAGGCTCACTATTAATTGACGCAAATTTCCAAAATACGTCGTACCAACCTCGTGGCTTCTCTTGCAACATTAGACTAAAAACTGCTGCTGCGTATATCCCTAACAGTTGAAACTAAGTTCTGGGATCGATGCTTTTTTCCAGCTCTCCTTGACTACACCCAGCTTGACATCAGCCTTAGCTCTGCCATGTACATCCGTTTAGTAGATCACAATGGATTTTTAAAAACCATGACCAAGATTACACAACACTTCGAAAACGTGCTGCGATTGGGCAACCCCGAACACAAGGACACTCTTTGTATAACAATCGTAAAAACCTGCAAGTAACCTCTGTCATCGTTATTGGCTTGGAGGGAAAATAATTGCTGCCGGCCAAATTTTTGTCTTCGAAATCCCACGGTATCCGAAGCTGCTTGCACGAATATCAGATAGCCCGCAAGACGAAGGAAAACCTGATGTTACTGCAATTTCTTTCTCACAATGAGTTGCACTATTCCCCTGATAGTAATGATGATGATGATGGAAGCAGTGGTAGAGCGCACCATATCAGGCAAACTGTGCAACATGACAAGAATGAAAAGGAAAAGTCCTCCAGCACGAATGAATGAACAGACACAGATGAAATTCGAGAATTGGGACAATTCCGTTGGGCATTTTCATTCACACTCACGCTCGCATTCACATCGGGACCAACGAAATTCCACCTTGGCAGGACTAAAATCATAAATCACTGCCCCGGGGAAAGCAGTTGCACGGAACAAGACGATGGATAGCGTCTCTAAGTGGCCCGGAATAAATAATTGAACCGCAAACACACAGTCGAGTGCAGGATCACTTCTCATCCGTATGCCCAATGCTGCCCGGTCACCCTAAATTGCATGCAGACAAATTGTATGCCTATTTGATGTGAGTTAAAGTTTCAAAAGGACACTATAAACGTCTGTGTCGTCTCCACTGCTGGCATCCTTTGGAAAATCGTTTTTCTTCATCCGAAAGTGGAAAGTTTTCATTCGAGTGGAGGTTCTTTTTTTTTCGTGTGTGTATATGTGTGTGAGAGTAAAACTTCTGTGAAAACACCTTTTGTACACACAGTTCTTCTATGCTGCCGTGTGACCAAAATGCAGGAAGCAAAAGTCATCTTCTATTCAATAATTCACCAGTCCAAATCGGTTTCAAGTTTTCCGAGGCATTAAGTTGAGCAGAAGAACCAGAAACAGACCGAAAAGTGGGCGGCAAGGAAACGGAAAAGTCACCTGAATTATTGATCCTAGTTGGCAAAGTTGTACAGCTCATAGTGGTGTGTATGCTGGTATGGCTGGCGAGGATATGGTGGGGCCTATCTATGGCGGTGTGGGTTCTCTCGGATAAAGATTAGATGTGGCTTTGGATTGTTTCTTGGCGAAGATAGAATCCTTAGAGAAATTTCAATTAGATTGGGTTAATTTTAAATTAATTTAGATAAACTAAAGGACTTGGCAAGGATTGTAGCTAATCGCTTGCTCGATTTAGTTTCAATCGCCCTTGGGAGTGCAATTGGGTTGAGTGAGTGTGTGTGTGTGTTTTTTAAATGCTACCAGGTATAAGCTAGGCTAATGGCTTAGCTGATGTAATCGCTTGAGAACGTTGTGTAGGAACGCGTGTGTGGGACGGCTATTTGCCTCAAAGGAATGAGTGATGCAGAGAAGTTATGCTACCACTTGGCAAGGGGTACCTAATTGCGAAAAAGAGGATTGTTGGCCATAGATGTACAGTGAACCCAAGTGCGACACGTGTCCACTGAGCTCCTATTGAGTCCGCGTTCTAATTTGCTGCATGTTGGGACTCGGTCGACCAGTTTGTGAAGGTTTAACGGACCTTTTAAGGGCGTTGCAGGATTTTCTGACGGTTGAACGGATCCGAACTTGATCTAGAGTATGAAGACTGTTCCAGTTGAGATTCCTCTCGTCCTATTTATCTTCTGATAAAAATATTGCCGCCATTAGGACCAACGTTTATAAGGATGATGCCATGTGGACGACATGGGATCTTATCAGTCGTAGAACATTTTTCAGAAAGGTTTTGGTGTCATTACTTAAAAGATTAAATGTAAAAAGCAAAGTTAACTTGGTTCTGAATGAATGTGGTTAAAGGATATGTAAAGTCGTCCATTTCTTGATAAAAATAAAATAGGATTCCATAATATTGAAATGTGCAAAGCACTAGTTCAGTGTTGTGAAATGTGCAAGCCTAAGTAAATTTTAAAATAACCTTTACAGTATAATTCTTTATATCATACCCTAGTACAACAATCTTGTGTGAGGGTGTGAACTGATTGATCACTTCCACTCAAAAACAGATAAGGTATATATAAAATTTAGAAATAAAACAAATTTGTTTAATTTATTTGCATCATCTCATCAATTTATTATTACACAATATTAAGGGATGAAAATTCTGAACTGAATTACTTCCACGAGGCATTTTTAGCACTGTCCAGCTTTGAGAACATTTAGCTTCTTGCCCAGTTTTATATATTCCCTTTGGGTGCACTCAAATTCACAATGGTTGGTGTAGGTTACCTTATTGGTGCCACAAACTGGAGAAAATTTATTATGACATGGGCAGAATATACACTGAGATGGAGTCACCAACACGATTGCCACTATCAAAAAAATACACTGCAATGCGAATAGCTCCATTTTCGTACATCGATTCTCAAACGGACGTCTCAAATGACCGAAAGTACAAGTTCAATTACTTTTCAAATAAATGTCTTATAAATTCAGAGTGCGCAGTAGAAATGGCAAGACTGTGCTGTTTTGTTGTAGACTCATCACACCGATCTTGTTACTGATAAGACTGCGATCGCGTCACAGTAATTAGAGAAATTGCCGTAGGTAATGCTAAATTAGTCGCACTTTAAACTGAACTGCACTAGCAGCCGCTGAGTCAAGATATTGAGTGTATAACGTTGTAGTTTGTATTTTAGTAGATTGGGTAATTATTGTGCTTTTTCTGACTCATAGGCAAGTCAATAGTGCCCGTTAATGGCCCGTTGAAATGAGCTTTTAAAGTGGTGGGGTATACCTACTTAATTAATTAGAAAAGTACCTTTTATTATTACCCACTCAAGCGTAGTTTTGTTTTTGACAACTTTGCTGACGTTTTTAAAGCATTTTGTATACCAGGCACAAAAATTCGCTGTGGAAATGAAGCGAAAAATCAGTTTGGAAAATACAGGGAGCGACTTAAATTAGTACTAGTTTGCTTATGATTTTTAATAAAAAATTTGTTGAGTGAAAAAATCACAAAAAAAAAATTCAGATTGGTTTGTACGTCCACTCACAAAGAAAAATTTGTCCTATTAAAATGACTTTTAAAAATGAAGCCTTTCGCCACAGATTAATATTAAATCGGACAAGTTGTACAGGTCCTAATCAAAATCAATTTTTCCTGACAGGTACTCCTTTTTACAGTGGGCGAATTATGCGACCTTTTACCTTTTCTTTGCAGTTTGACCAGTAAACATTTAAAATCATCGCCAATGGACTAAAGACATTTTAAGTATTAAGAACTAAGCCAATAACAAACCAAATTCCACGCAGTGTTAATCTATGAGTGATAGCAAGTAATCAGTAGAAACCATATTTGTAGGGTTACCGGTAGAGGAAACTGTAAAAATCTCTATTTCGAAATATTTTCCAACGATTTTCCAATGTGATCTTAGGCTCAAACAAAGTATGTCTTTGTACTGAAGTGAAAAATAGTTTTAGATCGGTAAAGGATTAAAACGCAGCACATTTTTTACTAATGACAGTTTTTTTTATAAACTTTTGACTTCACAAGGCGATAAAAAGGCATGTCGAACTAAAAGATATGTGCCGAAAAAAATGCCAGAAAATAAGTTAAGGCTAGCAGAGGTTTCAGAACCTTAATGTAGCTAATAATGTTTTTAGCAGAGGAGTTCATCAGTTCTTCCGGATTCATTATTTCACGGAAGAAGAATTTCCTTCTGGTACTGTATAGAGCTGGGCATTCGCACATGATGAGCTCAGCTGTTTCGTCTTCTTCGAGACATAGCCGGCACTCCGGAGAGTTGACTATATGCATTTTGTTTAAGTGGTATCGTAAACCGTGGTGACCAGTTAGGTATCCTACAAGATTTTTAATATCATGCCTTTTGGCTTGTCTGAGGCCTGGGATGTCTTCCCACTGTTTGATACACATTTTGTGTTTCCAGATTTTTTTGTTGAAGTAATTGCTTATTTGGTGACGGCGCAGAAAGGTTCTGGTCCAATACCTTTCTGCGTCGTCATAGACATAGTTACTTCGACCTCAATATTTACCTATTTCTCGCAATATAATTAATTTATATATTTATAGAGATCTGTAGAAAAGAGCACCAAATACTTATCTGTATAGCGAAGTGAAGCCTCATTGCATCATTACGTAAACATCAAAAGTTTCCGTACACTTTTTAAGTATTTATCATGAAATGAGGAGAATGAAACTTATATCATTCGAAAGGTACTGTACCATAGATGTGCAGACACAAAAAATCGTAGGTATATGTCGCCATTAAGACTGTTAAAATGAAGTTAAGAATTTTACATACAAAATGCTTAGCAATTAATCGAAAGCATTTCGATGCCATTCAATTTGTCGCCGTCATGTTTCCATAGTAACGAATTTAATCATCAAAGATTAGAACCTGTTGGAGAGTCTTATTAACCCATAAAGGTATGCAATTCAATTACCCCTAAAAGTAAGAAATCATGAAATCTTATTTCAGGGGCATTGCAGAATTATTTGCGAGGTGTTGCTATGGAAACGAACATTTATGTTTTGCCCTCTTCCATTATTTTTTCATAGCGGAAAGGTATATGAATTAAGATTTAGCATTTAAAATAAAATAAATAATAAATAAATTATTTTAAAAACAAGTTGGCTTTCCTTACTTCATCTACAGACAAAATTGGTCGAATTTCGGCCACGGGCGGTACTAGTATCCATTAAATGGGGTTTCATAAATGACAGGGACACTTCAGTAGGATATTTGTAATTGTACCAAATGTCATTGATTTTAAATCAGGGAATAAACCTTTATAGTTGAGCGAGATTTATCAGATCATCCAGAGCGGTGCCAGAGGCTTCCGAGTGTACCAAGACAAACCAGTCTTCGGAATGTTCCAAACCAGTCATACATATATCCCCCAACAGTAGATCCAAGTGATTCATTTCGGTGGCAGACTACAAAAGCTGTTACCATCCTAGACGTTTTTGCCTCAATGTGTTCAGTTAAAAAATCAGGATGTTTTGAAAATTGTAAACGTACGCCGTACGGCTTTAAAAAGCGACAGTCAGGCTTCCTTATCCCGTAAAGTTAGTCAGTACTTGATCACATTAACTGTGAGTCGACCATCAAGCGCTATAACTGTAGAGACAGAGTGGCACCTTATAAGCAGACTTCTTATATCCCCGTTTCCATATTTTGGAGACATACGGCTTAAGTTGGATCAACACGAGCAATATGATTCTGAAGCACAGTCGTCTTGGAGTTTTCACACTCTTAACATGTAGCATTTATGGAAGCAGACGTGTTCCCAATGACCTACAACAATTTCGGCTACTGACTTTTTACAAAATTGTACATTAGCTCAACTTTCTTTCAATGTCTGCACAGCTTTAAGCAAATTATAGTAACTTTCCATTGATCAAGGTAGGTATAAAGATCTCAAATATATTTTTAGCGACATATTCAAAAGCTCAACGAGTTCTTTTCAAGCCAGCAAATCAAAAATTCAAAACTGCCTTTCGCCTCGTTCCCCGCTTAATTTAAGCCTTTGCTGCCTTAGTTCAAAATTCGACAACTCTGTCGAAACCTTCCAAAAACGTTCAAATCAATACTAAAGTTTGATTAATTATACAGAACGTCCCTTATACGTGACCAAATCGATTCACTATAAAAATTCTACGAGTATGAAAGTAATGAACGTAAAGCTGATAATGTGCGAAGCCATCGCAAACAAAAGACTCATCTAAAGCCATCACCTGAAAAGGAATAAATTACAATTTTGTTAAGCAACCGGGTATCTGTTCCATTGAACTCTTAATCAGTTTGTCATTAATTGGCCTTTGCTTTCAATTATTTCCAAGTTTACCCTGCATCCACTGATAGGTATCACTACGTTAAGCTTTATTTCAAAATTAAAAATAAAAAACGTTGCAAAAATCCAATGATTAAAATTTACATATTTCAATATTACATCAGGCGTGCCGATTGGTGAATCTTCCCAATTACAGATACTTTATTAATTACAGTCCAGCCCTCTGGTGATATATATATAACTTGTATAAATATATATTTTATATATATATTTTTAACATTCTTGTCGTTGAAACATTAATTTTTGTCACCGAATTCGATCAACCCAAATTGAATTGAAAGGCAAACACCGTACCGTGCTACTGACCTGTGTGGCTGCACTCGTCCATGCAAAAATGCAAGCGGCAGCCACCCGCCGAGCGAAAAGAAAATTAATTTGTGTTCCTTCAGTTAATGAAAAAAAAAAAACGTTTCACACCATCAGGGATGCATGCCTGAACTTGTATTTATTTTATTTAAAATATAAAACCGAAAAGGAAAATTCACGTTCACGGTTTCGATATATATATGGATATATCCTGCGGCCGATGGGTATGAAAATCACCAAAAAATTGCAATTTTCCGCTCAAATTATAGGTAATTTGTCCGCAGCGTTATTGACATTGGTGTGCGGCATCGGAATCCCTTTTCGAAAATGCCGTTCAATAATTTTCCGTTTTAATTAAAAAAGTATTAATTGCGGATGTGGTGAATGTTTACGATCGGAATTTGTTTTATACAGCCTTAAAAAAAAACAAAATTCTCCACATCCAGTATTATGTCCAGAACAATGAACTATCAGTAGGGTTTTAACTAATCAATTAAATCCGAAAAGAGAAAAATAAATGGTGCAAACTTTATTAGTTCAAAATACAAATCGCAATGTTTACTCGAATAATTATTATGAGCAACAAGTCAAGCACTGATGAATTAGAAAGCCAATCGTGGAAGTAGTGAACTCTGTGATTAGTTGGTTATAGGATGAGTTCCCACTCACATGGAAATATTGCATATTGGCATATTGTTGTTTAAAAATTAATTGGTGACGGTTTGTTCGGCTGAAAATCGTGCGTTGGATTCCTATTAAACCAGGTAAATTTGAAATTTCTACCAGAAAAATTGGACATGCAGAAATTGCATACTTTCAGTGGTGAATGGTGGCGATTTTTGAAAATTCCATTTTGTTTGGGATCATGCAGATATGAGTCTATGACGAATATTGGACAGAGGTGAATTTTTTCAGTATTCATTTTTTATGATCATTAACAAGACACGAACTTCATTTCATTCTAAAGGTATTTTGTAAACGACCAATTCATGTTTAATGCACTGATTGACGGTTGTGACATTTTTCTTTCAGAACTTTTCTGTTTTAGCTTTAATCAACTGTCTCGATTCTACCGGAAAAGGAGAATCTCTCGTTTATATCGCGATAAATGCTACTAACTGTAGGTGGAAAGACTGCACCACTTGCTCAATCACGAAACAAATTTGGCCCATGTTGGATCTCAAGCGCTCCAGCACTCTTATAAGATTAAAGAGATCCGTCATAAGCACACTAGTGGGTGTGATCACGGGGCACTGCGTAATAGGTAAACATGCGCTTAGGCTGGGTCTTCCCGCTAAAGAATTCTGCAGAAGTTGCATGGACGAGGAGGAGGAAGAGTCCATTCTTCACCTCCTATGCACCTGCCCTGCTTTTTCTACTCGAAGAAGATTTCTCGGAAAATACTTCTTTGACAATCTTGGTGAACTCGATATTATTAATATCAATCGCCTCCGCCGCTTTACTTTCAACTCCTGTTGGTTCAACGGGTAGTTTAAGATCATTAGCTCCTGTGGTGTCACAATGGGCCAACTCTGGCCTAAGTGTGGCTGCACTTGTGTATAGCCTGCCACAATAACCTAACCTAACCGTTTTCGCAAGACGAAAGAGCCGACCATATGGAAGTAGATCGTGATGTGAGAGCCATACACGTCGGGCAAATACAATCCAACATAACAATACAAAGGCTGCTTCAAAATGGATTCATTTTAAGTCACTGTTATCGAAAAATTCGGTTACAATCAAACATATCACGTTCGAAATGGTCAGAAATTCAGCTGCTCTTACTTCCCAGGCAAACTTTTAACGACCCACACATCACCCGACGATTTTTCAAAGAAAAACTGAGAAGGATCATGGATTTCATTGTTAAGCACACAATGCTTTTGGACAACCTTTTTGCTGGATGCACCCACTCGATCGAATGACAGAAGCCAGGATTCCCGCTTGCCCCCATTGATTGAGAAACTCCGACAGTATCGACCGAAATACCCGATCAAGAAGACGGAATTTAACATTGAATTCAAATTTAATTTCAAAAGAGGTTCAACCCTTTTAATAGAGAGGCTCGACATTCAAAAAGGATATTCGTAATTTAATCAATTTTAGGTGACGCAAAGTTCGCCGGTCCAGATAGATTTTTAAATTACAAAAATTATATTTATGTCGAAAAAACATGTAAAAAAAGAAAAACAGTTTTTGTTGAGTTTTAAAATATGCAAATGACTTGGGTGGAAATTCAGAGTTTCATAATAGCCACAGGAAAATTCGCTAATTTGTTTCCTATGGCGAAAAAATATCATAAGAAAGCTGTCCACACCATAAAGCTTGATTTTTTTTAAGCCTCTCGGCTACAGGTTCACTGGCTGATTTATTAAATTAACTAAGTAGCGAGCTGCTGCTGTGTTCCAAGATTGTATGCAAAGTCTTAGGCAACGCTTTTCCGAAGAATATATCGGTCACTACTTACTAATCACATCACTATCCTTACCACTAAAATCAATGCCAATATGGATTCCCACTTAACTAATAGTATAATCAATTTTAAAAAATTTCAAAAACGCCGTTCACGCCCAAATCGCTTCCACAAAACTTATCCCTGATATACGACGTTCCCTCAACTTTTAAACAAAACGACGTGTACAATATTTTCTCGCCTGCATTTATATGCAAAACAAGCATCCTCGCTGAAAGTTTTCTGCCAGAACAACGACCTGCGCTACTGATTTTGAATGCGAGCCCAGCCAAAGCAATTATTATTAAAAGTCTGCCTGTGTGAATTGTTTCCCAACTATGTGACCAGACTCCAAAGCAAACTAATGCGCCAAACTATGACAACAAAGCATCCGTCGGGTTAATGATACCATTTTCGACACTTCAATACGATACAAAGTGCATATGTGTATTCGGTCACTCGTGAGATGCCCTTCACTTTAACCTCTAGCTAGGAGCCAAATGTTGAATAATGATGACCCATAAAGGTGCGGGCTACAGGGGAAGAAGAAAAAAACATTCTTATGTGAGCCACGGTTAAAACCTCAAACGCCCTCCCTCCTTCGCTTAAACTTATTTCCTCTACTTCTTCGGTTAAAAAATGGCCCACCATTCGGCACTTACCGAAAAGAGCTTCTCACCCTTTTTTTCGGTTTTTGGGTGCCTTGCGAGGGTTAGTTTCGATATCACAGATTGTCCATATGACCTACATCACGTCGGTGGGCTGGCCAGAGGTGGAGGTGTGGGCGCAATTCCCAGCACCAGCATACACTTTCGGCAAGCAAGAAACTTAGGCGAGAACTAGCTGGAAGCCACAACGGTAAAAATGTAATCCTTTATGAGTTGTGCGATCATAAATCATGGGTCAGTATAACTGTGCTACGTGAGGAAAATTTGTGAGCAGGGTTTTTTCTTCGCACTCTACCCTCCACACTGGTCTCCTTCGGAGCCCGAGCTCCCTTTGCCAGAAAGCAAGTATGTTTACACGAATCGCATTTTGCTCGTTCAGTGATTCCCCAAGAAAATGGAGGAAGCCATCGGAGGACGATATGAGGGTTAAGGTGATTTGATTCCTCATTCGTAGCCTTTTGATGATGATGAGTTGGGTCTGGCTCTTTGGTTGTGTGCGATGCGGTTGGCCATATGAGTTTGGCCGGGTGGTGGTATGGACTTACAAGTTCAGTGCACTGCCTTTCCACTCGACCACAAATCATTTTTCCTTTCACGTCATCTAAAATTCTATGATGTTGCTGCTCTAGCTCTATGTGTGTGTTCAGGGTAGATGTGGGCAATAAATTGAAGCAATTTTCCACTTTGTTTCAGTGCAACAATGGAGATGCAGCACAAAAGGTCGCAGAGTGGGGATGGACGGCTATACTGAGTTCGTATCGTAAGTGCCTGGGTGAAGATACTGGACTTGTAATGAAGTTAGCATGCAACTTTAAATTTCATTTTGAGGAAGGTTGAGAGCATTTTGTTGAACATCGAGTAGACATCGAGTAACTTTATTTCTCGCTCGGAGTTATATAGGTAGGTACACTAAGGTCTTGTCATGGGTACCTTAAAATTTATTGAGCTATTGAATTGTGATCCTATTTTGAAAATAAATGACTTGTTGATTACAACTGGTAGTTGGGGACCAAATAGGAAGGAAGTGAACCGCTTTTGGAGCAGTTAAGGACACACCTTGCTCAGAGAATTTATCTGTTGTAGGAGAGATGCCGTATGATTTTTATTAACTTTAACTTAGGAGGGAGCAGATTTGAGCAATGTGTCAGACATCAAAAACACCTGCTTTTCTAAATAAATAAGAAATTGTCATTGGGTCCTAGGACTATCTTTTAAGAATCGTTCGTGAGTAGGCAGGTTCAAGTTTTGTACCCAGTTCGAACGTCTTAAGGAATGTTCTACGCTCGAGTGTTGGATGAACATTTTCACAATTCAAACACTCTGTTCAGGGCAAGACTTTCAGTATAGTCTAGCAAAGCTTAGTGAATATAATCGCGGTCAAGTGTCAACAATCCCTTAAGGAATTTTCATCATAACACAGCTTCAACTGATCACCGGCTTCGACTGGTTTTATTTTCTGACATCGATCGAATTTTTTAAAGCTTCACCGTATGAAATGCAATCTATCATTATATTTATACGTAAACCTCAAAAGTTTCCGTACACTTTTTAAGTATTTATCATGAAATGAGGAGAATGAAACTTATATCCTTCAAAAGGTACTGTGCCATAGATGTGCAGAAACAAAAAATCGTAGGTATATGTCGCCATTAAGACTGGTAAAATGAAGTTAAGTATTTGCCATACAAAATGCTTAGCAGTTAATTTAAAGCATTTTGTTGCATTCAATTTGTCGCCGTCATCCAAGGTTTTCACTTTTCACGGAGAAAGAAGTTTCGGGCCACGATCATGACCAATTTTGTAATAAATCCATCGCAATCAACACACATGACACCGATGGGACCTCTTATGATGACAAATGCCAACTTCTAACGACTTAACGACCCGAGTAAAGTAGACCCTCCATGGTGCAACGACCACACTATTGGTGCTAAACCAAACCACTCCAAAAATGGGCTTCTCAATTGGGATATTCCAACCACCAGCATAAATACCCCAAATTAAAATCCGCAAATAAATCTTACAAATTGCTTCAAATTCTGCGACAATTTTATGGCGGCATTATTTCAAGTGACACTGAAAATCATGTCGCCCATTCTCACTCAGCAACCCCAGACCCCAGATGTGACATTTAGAGAAACCATTTCAAATTCAAACATCTTCATAACATAATTGCTACTTCGTGTCCATTATGCCATTCCCATTCGGTTATTCCCTAAACTGCCATTAGGCGGGTTCCTCTTCTTCTTTCATGTGCTGCTGCTGTCTCACTTCCTCCCTTTTCGTCCATATCCGGCGGTAGATCGTTGCGCGCGTTTCAGGGGTTTTATCCTTGCGATACATTAATTCCATCATCAGTGCGTATTCTTTCTATTTATTTGTAAAATGGAGAAATATCCTTCCCCCCCATCTAACTCCTCCGGTGGGAGCAGTTCCGTTCAATTGCTGGGACGCTCAATTTCATTCATCTTCTTACAAGTGAAACATTTCAATGGTAATGTTGTTAAAGTCGACAACGACAACGACTGAGACGAAGCACAGCGCCTCCAATACCGTACGACAGTCAGGCCAAAGCTTCTAAGTCGAAACCATAAAATCAATTAAATACCAAGGAACCTATGTATGCAGCGGAGGGGAGTTGTTGTGCCGCTGTAGGTGGCGCGGGGCTAACATATTACATATAAAATTCCAACTGCCAGCGGTACACATGCCTTGTTTCGGGGGAATATAACAACAAAATAAGACGAACACAAAAAGGATCCCCTTGTGCATGTTCAAATGTCAAACAAAGTCGGTCTTTAAATGTGTTTAAGTTGATTTTTCCCATTCTTTCGATACATTTATGGGCTGTAGGGGATATAAGTGGACTTTGGCCGAGAATGGGTAGCCATCCAGCTGTGTATCTATTAAGACCAAGATGGTGTAGCTTTGGTGTTTCGGTAACCTATGTTGAAAATTTGTACACACTTCTGTAGTGAATCGAGTGCCATGGACTGTGACTCTGACTCTGAGTGCCTATGGTTGAAATGTCTTCGGATTGGCAGTGCCAATGCAGTGTTGGGTGGTGGGATGGGTTGGTTGAGTGCAAAACAGATTTCTATAACTGTTGTTTATCTGAGGGTGCTAGCCTCGTGTAATGGACATGTTGAATGAGCTTGGTTGTTTCTGGCACATTGTGTTTCTGTTATTGCTGGAGAAGCTGTCAAGTTGAACATGGCAATAAATGGAAACAATCGAGTCACTGTAATGGCAACAAGCTTCAATTAAATTAGTAGGAGGTGAACAAACCGACTGTTTCTTGAGAACAAACAGGACCATAACTCGAAATGAGACGACACTGGTAGATATTTTAGATGTGTGGTTTCCTCTTCAAGGCGCACAATCTTTTGGCGTGTTTAGGTTTTGATGTAAGAGTTGTTCGAAAAGTATTTCAAAAATACTGCAGCATTTTAATTTACATATATAACTTAGGATCTTAAGATTGCTTACGTTTAGGGGTAAGTAAATTTCATACCTTTATGTGTTAATGAGACTCTCCAACAGGTTCTAATCTTAGATGATTATATTCGTTACTATGGAAACATAACGGCGACAAATTGAATGGCAACAAAATGCTTTCGATTAACTGCTAAGCATTTTGTATGGGAAATTCTTAACATAATTTTACCAGTATTCATGGCGACCTATACCAACGAATTTTTGTTTCTGCACATCTATGGCACAGTACCTTCCGAATGATATAAGTTTTATTCTCCTCATTTCAGGATAAATACTTAAAAAGAGTACGGAAACTTTTGATGTTTACGTATTAATATAATGATTAAAAAGTAGTAAAAAATTAGTCCAACATACTTTAATTATTTTAAAATAAAAACTTTAATTTTTAATATCTTGTGTTTGATAATATTGCCCAACATTTTTGTATGCTTTCTGACTTGTGCATATTTGTTTATTAATACGGAGTCAAGTGTTTAGTTTTTTTGAGGTAGTAGCAATTGGTATTATTAAAAAAAAAATCATTCCAGGTTAGAGCCAAGCTAGAGAACTTGTTACAAGGACTTAATATTCAATGACATTTATTTTTTGCGTGCTCTACAATAAAACAAAACTACAAAAAGGTCTAGAGTAATACTTAGCCAGAAAATAACTCTAAATTGACGAACAGAATTTAAAGACTCAATTTTTTGAGTTCCCTTTTTGCTACATCAAAATTAAATGATTGACAGTTTTGAGAGCTTATAGAATAAAACCAATCGCTGAGGTTTTTATATTTTTTGTTACGATATTCACAGGGAAGTCCTCTTTCAAAAAATGTGAGAAGTTATTTCAAAACGCTTTAAGTTTTTAAAATATTTAAAAGTTATTAAAAAATGAGTTTGCCGTTTACGTTTTTTACGTTGAGAAAACGTTGAGAAAAAAACTGAGAAACTTGCTTAGTTTAATTTCCTGAATATTTTAAGGCGAAAATTGGTATAATTTGAGTTTTTTTCAAATCACTATCCACTCTAGGTATAAGTTCTCGCCACCTTACTTGGCAATCAAATTATATTCGAAATAGACGTAATTTCTATTCGAATTCAATGTCCCTTTGAATTCGTATCCCTGGAATTGACTTGCAATAATGCACGTAATTGAATCCGCTGTATCAAAGGACTCCATCTCCATTCAGCAGTGATAATCGTAAACCCATTTATTTGCAAATGGAGAAAAAATTATAATTAAGCTCCGCGCATAATAATACTCAACTTACGACCCAGAGGATAGCTATATAGCGAGCAGCTCCTATTGACTGGCAACGGTCTATTATATTCCCAAAATAAATTCTTCGTAATTCCTTCGCAGTGCATAAAAGCCATTAAGACGAATTAATTCCATTAAAATCATCCAAAAGGCATCAATACCGGCGGCAGGAAGAGATTGGGCGTACAGCCACCCCCATCATCAATCTATTCATCGATGCCCTCGTATTGATTACAGGACTCAATAAGGATAAATGTATAAAGAAGCAGCGAAAAAAAAAATTCCAACTCAGCGATAGAGAACGCCCACAGCATCAACTTCTATCCGCTCATTTATCTCAGCACAGTGTCGGCGGCCACCACCCCCTCTCCCATACAACACAATTGAACTTTAACCATAAGCTATCGTTCAAAGTCCTCCAAGGACAATGTAATTAATCAAATCATCTTTTGAAGTAGTGATTTTTCATAATTTCCCCTCCATCTACTGCCGGCCGTCGCGTCGCCTCGCACCAAATCTAAATTCCGACTATCAAAAAGGGAAATTGCGTCATGTCCTTTCAGAATCACCAATAGCAAAGGCATCGTTTGAGATTAATGAGATGAGGTTCTGCCAACGGACCATGATACTGTGATACTGGAGCGCGTCCTACTGATGGTATATGTAGCGATAATGAAGTGAATTTACAGAGAAAAATATTAATGACAGTTTAGCCTTTTGATCGTGTCCTCCGATGGACGGGGAAAAAATGCCAAAGAAGTCCAAGTCTGACTACGAGTATAATGGATTAAGGCAGAAGACAAAAACTTATTCTTTGACGAATACGCTCTAAGTGCTGGGGGAAGGAGGAGATTTCATTTTCATTGGTTCTGATAAAATCAGGTAGCAACAGGACCCCCATTTGGGGTAGCAGCATCGAAAGGACGCCGAACGGTTATCACGTTACGACAGTTAGACGCAGCACTCAGAAGACAAAAGCGGAAATTTATTCAAAAATTCAGAGTGTGCGGAGCCAAGTTTGAAAGACTTCTACTCTACGACTTGTAAGCAATTTTTGCGTTCGGGGTGCTGGTGCTGGGGGTGGGGGTTGACGAAGTGTTATTATCTTGAATAGTTGATTTTAAATTACTGCCAAACAGGAAGCACTAGACTATCTTTATCAGGAGGCACCGACCGTTGTCCCTCCCCGGGTTCTGTTTTCAGCGTTCCACCTTGATAACGATGAATAATTCACTGAATGACTTTTGATAAATATTTCGTCGATGGCATCATGTTGGAGAGGATAACACTCTCAATGGTGGGTAGTCTGCGTAAATTTGAATCGATATTGTTTTTGATGCGACTTACGGCTGGTATTTTAAGAAAGGTCGACATCTTAGGACTTTTGAGTCGTTCTGTTTGCCTACTTGTATTGTCTATTATTCATTTTGTGAGTACATATATCTACAGACAAAGGTAGACGATTAAAAGGGGCTCTTTGCAAATATTAATTTGACGAAGGTTGGTATATTATTTGTTGAAGAGTCATGTGAAGTTGACGACTTAGGAATCAAGGAATGATGGTTGATTGGGCAAATGTATTCTAAAAAGTCTGCCACATGCCTGTATAATTCAAGGCCTTTTGTTTCTAATAGCGAAGTGCTGGAGGGGACAGTATTACCAACTCGACAGAGTAAGCCCATCGAAAGCTTTGGTTGCACTGTAATTGGGAGTAAGAGTGATTATATAGAAATTATTCTGATTATGTAACTGGAGGTGGAGCTCATCCAAAGTTTCTTTTTCCCTAAAATAAGGTAGATTATTTGAGCTAGTAAGGGGGACTTCAACATGCGCCTTCGTAACTTTTATAATGCGTCGAATTGACATCAAAACAAGGACGGGATCTGAGGACCCTTAATCCAATTAAAAAGACGGACTGTCAGAGGCTATAGGCGGACCTATGTAGCCGGTTTTGGTCACTCTGCGTTCTCAAAAATAGACCGCCACCCAGAAGACTGGACTATTTCGTCCACCCTGACCCTTCGATTGTACAAAACATGTTTTGGGAACTACCTTCGATGGTACAAAACATATTTCAGGCAGCTTAAGTCCATTCGCATTGCAAAAGTTAAGCACGACACTCTAAGGAACCACTAAAAAATCCCCACCCTGAAAGACAAATTAATTTTAGCCGAGAAAATAATTCAAAAAATCCCGCAATTCAACTTAAAGTCCAACAGAATCCACAGAATCCACTTAAAATAAGTCCTCATCTCCTTCTGTCAGACCTACGTACGGATATTATACGTTACAACGTCTTTGATGATATTCTTCGTGGTATGCTGTGAAAATATTTAAGCAATGTACTTCCTAACCACGATGAATACCGACGACGACAAACATCCGAAAGAAGATCGTATATCCTGAGAAATCCTTTAAATACGCATAATTGCGGATAACGAGAAATATGCCTGCTAATAAATTTATCCAAAAGAATTCCGTTAAGGATACCTGGGAGGATAATTTTTCCGAAGCGTTTACACCTCTGCTGGTGGGGTTTTCATCTTTTGTTCGGTGTTTCATTTGTTTTTCCTTTCGGTGGAGCAACATCATCTGTCGACTATTATATCCTTAGGACAACAGTGCCAGGCATTAAGAAAATCCTACTCAGATTTCTCTGGTGGAAATTTTCTTTGAAAGAGACTAAAGGACACTTTGCGTCTTCACCAGACAATCGTCGAGTATTTGTAGAAAACCTCTTATCACAGGACAATGGGCCAAGGACACTCTTATTGTCTTTGTGGATTTACTCAACGTTTGACAATTTTCCCAGATAATTGTCCACACAGAAAATTGATTCATGCGACTGACGAAAACTTCAGTGTGTATTAGTGTAGGCACACAGCGAGGTGTTTCGTTGTTCGTCTCCAAAAATTTGTCTTTCAGTATAGATATAGGGAAAAGTCCTTGTATTTGTCCGGTGCGATGAGAGAACTAAGGTACACTATTATTTTGAATGCAAATATTTGAGAATGTCTACCGTTTTTGCCATCTAAGATGGTGTCTAAGGAGGCGCTGTGCTGATGGCTGACAACGAGGGAGAGGACGGCGACGACAACAACAACGGTTCGAGCCGACGAGACATCTTCAGGACGATGGCTCTTGGAGATAGCAGAAAGGATTTGTCGAAGGTAAACAACAATGCTAATGAGACTTTAGTTGGATTCATTGTTTGTAGGTGATTTGTATTTTCGGCAGCAGATGAATATTCGATTAAAGCCGAAAATTGAGTTGGGATTTTTTTTTTGTCGGCTTCGACTTTTGAGTGTTGGTTGGTTGTGGACTAGGGTTGTACCTATGGAGGAAATGGCTGCTATGAGGGAGGTGGGTATGTTTAGATATTGTTGAGGTGTAGGCGGTGTGCTGTTTTGCAAATTTGGGTTTGAAGAGTAGGCGATCCAAGAAGAGGATCCTAAATACTACCTACGTGTTTTAAAAATGATTCAGAACAGGGGAATTTATCAGCCAATGTGTTTCAAGAGGTATAAAGCGCTTGATATAAGGTTCATGTGAGTTCTGAAGGGATTTACCTCTTAGATACCTTTAAAGGCCAAAGAAATGGCGATTGACAGAAGTTATTCTTGGTCGATATCATTTTGCTGGGGAATTTTACAGCCCTCGTTGACAAAGTCTTTTATTGCTTCAAAGCTGTATCTGTTCTCTGTCAATGTCAAGCAGTTGAACGCAATTTTGAACAATTTTGTGTCTGCCACTGAATTTTATACAGTAGCTTTCTAAAATATGCTTAAAAAGTTAGGTCACCTTGTCTCTCAACCTTATCCACAATTAAAGAGTTCGGTGTTGTTCTTTTAGGGTTTAACTCGAAATACCTTAAAAGGTACTGCGACTGTATTCACTGCTTGAAGGAAGGTTATAAAGGTTGTCTTCATTCCAATGCAGGATAATCTAAAAGTCTAACAAACAAAGTCTTTCAGACAAAGAGGTCTTGGTTTGAATCCCTTGAAGACCGAAGAATGTCAAATGTTAATGAAAGTGGAAACCGAACTCGAAAATAGTTCTGTTGATGTATACAGCAATTTTGTGGCCAGTACTCACACGTATGGCAGTATATAACAGACAAGATAATAGGTTTCCAGTCTGAAGTCAATGACATGAAAGCATGAAGAGCAGTGACAGTCATTAGAAGTCTCTTGGGAAACAACAACATTTATACAAGGTGGCCAAAAGAGATCAAAATGGCCGGCAAAGCCAAATCTATTTTGACATTTGTGTACTAAACAGATATGTAGAATACAAGTGAACAAGCCATGGAGCGATACACTCCCTAAGAACGCGGAATAATCGTGTCTACTTTTTTGCGTAACAATTCGTCTGTAGTCGGCCGTCCGACACCGACTGCGCAAACACTGTGCCATTTGGCCACCAACCTTGAAGAGTATGGGACCACACGAGACGTTGCCAAGAGTGTACGGCCCCGGAGCGTGCGTTGTGCCGAGAATATCGCCGCTGTTGAGGAGGATGTCGAGCTGTCGCCGGAAACGTCGACCAGACGCTATAGGGTCCGAGTTTTTTTCTGCCGCAATTGGACGAATTAGGACTGGAGGACATGTGGTTTCAACAGGACGGAGCTACGGCACACACTGCGCGAGCCACAACCGATATTCCCGGGTCGCCCGATTTAACTGTTCCAGACTTTTTTTTTGCGGGGTGTTTTGAAGTGCCATGCTAACTTGAACAAGCCCGAGACTCTAGAAGCCCTCAAGGACAACATTCGACACGAGTGATAGAATCTGTCGACCGAAGTTCTCGCCGAAGTGATGAAAAATGTCACATAAAACGAGCCCGTATGACAATCAATTGTAACGGCGCCCATTTGGCCGAAATCATCTTCTCGACTTGACCAATAAAATTCTAAAGGTTCAAGTAAACATAATCAAAAAACAGAACCGAAGTTTTTATTTAGAAAAAAAAAATGGGAACCAAAGAACATCGGATGACTTCTTTTGGCCCAACTTGTAAAGAATTAAGTCGCTTCCGACCAGAAGTTTCGCATAAGCCTGGTACCAAGTTTAAGCTATAAGCTGCTTCTGATGTTGTATATATTTTACGAGATTCATCTCAGGGGCAAGGTATGAGATTCTGCAGTGCATGGTTCAGGTTTCAGTTGCCTCCTCGTACTCAGTCTTGTATTTCTGGCCTTCCCTTTTGATTTAGAACTGGTATCATTTTTATTTTTAGGCTTCCTCTCACTTGTGGTGGTTTTGCCCTTGCTTTTCTTTGAATGCAGTATTAGAATTAACCTTAAGGCTTCATTTCTATTTGCCTGTGGCTTATATCTAAAACATTTCAGACAGCAATCCATCATAACCTAGTTCAACGCTTGATAAGCTCATTCCTTGTTGCACTTGTAAAAAAACCGAAGGCAAAAATTCTATGGAGTCAAGCTTAGTAGGTAAAAGTTTTGCAAGGCAGCTTAGGTAGGCATGTAGACTTTCGTCACCATATGTCCATGGAAAGGTTTCAAAAACAAACCGCTCCCATCATCATACAAATGCATATGAAAGCCACTTTTAAATTGCTTAAAAAAAAATACAGACCCCAATATTAAAGAGTCATACCTCATACTCAACTCATACCACCATTGGGACAGAACAATGTATATAACATTTACTTAAATATAGAAAAGGTCTCACAATCGCTTTCTGGACCATTAGCACAACGTAAAACAACCAAAACGGAAACAACTTCTGTGTCAATTTTCCCAAAATGCTACATTATTCACCAGCACACATTCATATAATCATCCTCGCTTGCTGTTCATTGATTCTCTCACACACACACGCAAGTAGATCCGCCCAGCAACGGGCCAACGGGTCTCAAATAAATAACGAAATAAAAATACATATCTGCGCACCCAGTTGGAAAATGAAAATAAATTTGTGTTCCTTTGCCGAGAAAGATGTCCACCCTTTATCATTGCTTCCTTGAGTCATTGTGCATGTGAACGCTCGCGGAAACTTCTGCTTTTCAGCGCGGCTTCCCGCCATGTCGTATCTCGTATCTGCGCGTTTCACGGACCTGTGCTCTAGCTCTCAAGCCCACATCCCCTTCTGCTCGCGTTGTTGGACGATGTAAAAAGTTCGCAACACCATTATCAGTGTTACTGGGGAGCATTTCATCTCGACGCTGGGTATCTAGTATCCTTGTTGATTCCTATACTTGCCGGTCTGGTGTTCTTGGGAGAATTATTGTCCCACATATTGTTGTCCTCCCTTAGTATATACATATACAACATACAAGCGCGCAAACAAGTGCCTTATTTGTCATATTTCTTCGTAGAGCATGTCCTGCAACAAATTTTTATCCTTTCCACGGCTTTTTTTTTGTTTGTTTTTCTTCCTTTTTTCCGTCATCTGTACTTTTGTTTCCACAATCATTCATCATCCGTTGGCGGTGGCTTTTTAGAGGAGATAAAGCTGTTGCTGGTCCTGTTTGTTGGATCTAAGTGGTTTGGAATGTACAACTTTGTATTGCGAAACAAGGATGTGTGATGTGCGGACAAATGTTCGCCAATCACTCATCAGCCGGCCACATATCCGTGTACGATTCAGCTGATCCTTTTGTTATACCCGAAATTGGACATAAATAATACGAGGCACAAAGTACCCACGATAATAGAAATTTAAGTTGCTTGTGGCTGTGAGGGGTTGCTGACTATAAAGGATTCACATAAAATTCAACAATTTTGTTGGCGCACACGCCTACGCAATTTTCACACGGCCGGTAGTAGAGAAGCAAAAAAAATCAACAACGACCGTTGAAATAGGACCTTGGGGAACTGAAACTAAACGGGGTAAAGTGCGTGCGTTTGTGTGTCGAAATCATTACATGCTAAGGACATGGCGACCAAACGTTTTTAATAATACACATAGCAAACAGAGCCGAAAGGGACACCCAACTCGAATAATCGAAATGTCATTCACCGCACGCACCGTCCCATTCGACAAATGATATCCTCAGGTTTTTCGCCTCAAGGTAGGTCGCTGATACATACCCGTAAAAATAGGTATAAACTAAGAGAGTTCCCACCACCAACATAGGCATGGCACCTGAATTGAATACAAAATTGATTGCATTTGGGGAACGGCAACGAACTACTCGGCGTCGTCGTCGGTGTGGGGTGCGGTGCTTTTTGGGCAAATGAAACCCTTTGCAAGTGTTTCTCAAAACACCAGGAGCACACCATCCCGTCAACCGAAAAAGGTAATTTCAAGGGTAGGTGAGCAGCTAACTGCTGTTGTTGTTGTTGTTTGTGTTTGCCTGGAAATGAGGACATTAAAAAGGGATATGTGTGTTCTACATTTAAATTTTAACTCCTAAATTCGGTGTTTGCATTGCGAAATTGAATTGGGGTTGGGCGGGTAGTATTTGTGTGTGTTTTTCTTTTTTTTTTTCGTCTGGGGGTGGTCGTGCACCGTTTACCAGAATGGAGCTGACATCGGAAATATAGCCAGTCTTGGTTTGTTACCATGGAAATGGGGTCTTGCGGGAAAGTTTTGTTGGGGCAAGCACTTTTGTGAAGAAAGTGACCTAGGCATGGGTATTTGTTGGGGGTTTTGATTTCCACTATAACCATAAACAGCTTTTATGATTTCCTGTTCGAGATCTACAGAATCTCAGACAAGCTTATAGGGAAAGCAACATTTTGACACCCCAATTGAAATCAAATTTTTTAATTAGGATTCAAACAGTGATTGACCCTGAAGCTTTTAGAGCTTCTAAAAACAAGATCTGACATCTTGGACTACCACACATTGGCACAAAATAGACAAGGACTTAAATTTCATTTTTGCTCTTCAATCAGTTGCTATTGTTGCGGTATAATTCGCTTGTAAAGCAAAAACTTCCATAAGAGAAGGAGGAAACCAGGTTGAACATCCGACTTGGGGCGCCTTTTTTACTATTCATTTTACATATCCTTAATTCCAAATGGACCAGTTTCATTATAGCGACAAGTTTTGGTCTTAATGTTGTAATCAGAACTGGCAAACGGAGGTAGAGAAAGCGAAAAGTGCGGCCGACAATTTTATAAAACTTCCTTTTTTTGTTCCATTTAAGCCCTTACACTTGCCCACCTGCACCCTAAGCGGATGGGTGGATTTGTTTAAAACCTCGCCCCTGACTACCTTAAATGTATACCCTGAAGTCAAATTTTAATTTTTTATTTAGCTCTTAAATTACGACTACTTTCAACATTATTAAAGATTGGAGCAAGTTACGAGCGACCCAGTCGTGAACAATTTTTTTATTTATGAATATTGAAGTGCAAATTTGGCGCATTTTTAAGAGCGACATATCCTAGAAAATTTAAAATAATTATTTACCAGTGTCTAACTTTTTAAGCACCTTCCGATCTTCTGCAAAGAGTTGGCGAAAATTCCCATTTACGAATATTTATTTCAACTTATAGCAAATGGTAAATATGCAAATGCCGAATTAATTTCCGTTGCGGATGACTTACGTCTAGTGCAAACAACGTTTACACCCATCACGAATTCACTTTCATCGTGCACACATATGTGTCAGCAAACTTCAATTGAATTTAAAAAAAAGTTAACGTTGCCACTGCAAGGAGATGCAAACGGCAAAGGGCAACGGGGGAAAACGAGCGAATGTAGCCAAATTGAATTTCATCGAATCCATCTTGCACAGGAAGGAAATGACGTCAGATCCACACACGCTTACTATATCCGGCCCTGAACTCTCTCATCCTTCTTAACTTTTGCAAAGAGAATTTGTCGGATCGGGTACCCATATACTTTGCAACCCTCGGCCTCGAGTTGTTTGCAACGGTTTTAAAAAAAACTGTACCGAATGAGAATTCAATTAAATTTATTCCCACTGTAGGAAACCCCATGACTGCCAACAAGGACCCACAAAGGGAATCCGCAGACCAAAACCCAATGAATAGTAAAACGAATTTAATCCTGAAAATGCTCCCCCTTTTTTTTGCTGGTACTTCACCAGAGAGACATAGATTTGCATACATTGATCCTGATGGCCGGTTGATTGCACTGAAAAAGGATAATTATGAGTTCATCTAAAATCATTAGATAAGGACATTTCGCCGGTCGGTGGTGTGCTGCAGACAGTATTTACTGGGCACAGAGAGTGGCAAACTCTTACACCGCCTTTAGGTGGTATCCTGGTACCCGCCTGCGTGCGCAACAGTATCTGTTTGAGTGGAATGTGTGGGCTGTGGGTGCCATTGAACCGGAATATTTAATTTGGCCGCTGATAATTGGAGAAATTCTTACCACTTGGAGTGGAGCTTGACTAATTGATACTCGCGATGATTTATCTAATTTCGGTGGAGGGATTTAGCCATGGTTTCGGTGGCATGTGGGTTGGCGCAGTGGCGATGCTTCGATGGCGGGTTAATTTTCTTTGGCTGGAAGTGCGATTAAATGACAGCGGGTAGAGATAAATTAACATTTTCATATGCATTAAAAAGGACGCGTAAGTTTCTATAAAATTACTAACAGTAAACATGGACCATTTACCATAATTTATTGTAATGCCTGAAGTTCGTAAAGTTTTCCTAATTGAGGGCGGTCAAATTTGCTGTACCACATCATACGCCTAATATGCTTCGAAAAAGCATTGTAGAATTCCTTCCCTGTCACTTTAATGACATGGTCAGTCTCCCTTTGTGCCAAATTGGACTCTAGTGGACAATCAACTTATTTCCATTTCAAATAAATTTCCAAAACGATGCCTTCAAACCAAGCCAGCGTAGTACGTGCCCCATAAAGCAATACGGCCCCCGAAAACACAAGAATTTAATTCGATACTTAAGCACTCACACATATGCACACTAAGGCCTCGGCTGGAATAAATCACAGCCATCTGCTGTGACATATTTATGTTGAAATTACTAAGAAGAACCGGATATCACTTTGGCCCCAAATCCACAGTCGAATATACACCCAGCTAGAGTGTACTAAAACGGATTCGAATTCTCATCAAATGGAGGGCTGCATAAATTGCCCAAGAAAAGAACGAATAAAACGAATAACGCCAAGATATACGGGAAAAGGATAATGCCCATCCACTGGTCTCTCGCCCCAAAAAAAAAATCCCAATCGAAAACTTCTCAACCCCCGCCATCGTCGCGCTCGGCCATGGTGTAGCACTTATCCAAAGATGTCTTCGAGAGTACGTTCAACATAGAAAGTGTAATAATAATATTTCAAAAACGAACAAAGTGGCAGTTGAAGAAGTCGGCGAAGAGCCCTCTCGGAGAGGGAGTCGCCCAACGAACAAGTGAAAGACATACACATCGCCTTTCATGCACTTCAAGGGTATTATTCTGAAGTTTTTCACCAAAGTTATTCGCTTGTAACTACTACAATACTCGTACTCTGTCCCGGTCGCCGTTGTACGAAAGAAATGTAGTATTATACTTACCGATTATGTCGAGGACCTGGAATGGGGGTCTATACTCTTAGTCGTTAGACTTTCAGCGCTGTTCCACATGCGATCGTCGTTCGATGGGTTTCAATGATTCATTGACCATGGTCATGGACGGTTCGGGTCCATTAGATGGATTTTTTTCCTTCCTCATTTCGTTTCCTTTCATCTGAAAGCAAGAGTGGATGTATGGAAAATCACAAAGTAAACGAAGGGTGGGCACACATCACTGGTAACTGGTATAGTGTATATGGTTTCTTAACCTTTTTCGGTGAATTTGATCTGTTTCTTTGGCAGAGATAAGGTTAATTGAGTTACACATTGTGGTAGGGGGGGGGGGGGTGTGTGTTTGCTGAACCTATGTGCAAATATATAAATATTAAGCCGATGTTTATACTGGGTTAGCAAGAGCAACTTGCTAGAGTTCATAAACAGCAAACGTCTGAGGCTAAGTGGGCAGGCAAACATAACAATAATTGTCATGTCTTGAGTGAAGTGGGCGGCCTATACTCGTAAGTAGGTAGGTGCTTGCTTTCTGTTGGGCACGTGTTGAAGTAAGTGGGCCGCTAATAAATAATTATTGCAATGGACTGTGAACGCAGACTTTGAGAACACTTCCTAAAAGTCAATGCTGTTTAGTGGTAAAAAAGGTAAATGATCGTGACTGTGAAACGTAAATGTGCTGGAGCTAGGGGCTACCTCTAATCCTATCCTTTGAAACAGTAAAGTAAATGAAATTTAATAAAATATAATTTCATAAGGCTGCAGTTATATGGATACAAAAAACGAAACAGTAAACAATGTCTTTTGCTTTTTTTAACCACTTCAATTAAATGGTTTCACTCAACATTCGTCTTAAAACATTGCTTATGAATTATAAAGTTAGTTTATCAAAAAAATTTGAGAAAACATCTTTAAATTTTCGAAAAAAATACATTTATTAATTTTTCCGTACGTAATGAATTCTTTTTCTAGAAAAATATTTAAGATAATTCACTTACTTTTTATTTGATAAACTAACTTTAAAATTCAAACAACATTTTAAAACCAAGATTGAGTTCAACCATAAAGTTTAAGTGGTTGAAAAAGCAAATGAAAAGTTTTATGGGGTCGTTTTTCGTATCGCTATAACTGCAGGACTGCAGCCTAAATAAATAAAAGAGTGAAAATAACTTAGTTTAAAACTCGCTAAAAAACCTGTAGTGATGCAGATATTAAACTTATATTTATTTATTTATTTATTTAATTTACAAGCCACTTACAGCTAACAGATATTTCATATACAATAAGTTATTAAAATTAGTAATAAGTAATAAGTAAAGTAAATAAATCTTAAGGATTTTATTCCAAGCAATTGGCACCTGGCAAAATACACGGGACAAAAATTCCATCGCATTTTGAAAAAAAATAGTGTGGTGAAATGCCTTTGTATCCTTTCTATGCGATCGGAGTAAGTGTCAAAAGCGGGGCTCCAAATGACATCGGGATATTCAAGAAGCGATCTTACCAAAGATATGTATGAAGATAAAAGGGCATAAGGGTCCTTAAAGCCTTTACAATTTCGTATAGGAGACATTGACAGTATTTAATTGCCAAAGTATATCGTTGATGGAAATTATGAAGAGCAATGGACCTAAATGGCTGCCTTGCGGGACGCGTGACGTGCATTTGATTGGTCTAGAGCATAAATCGCCAATGCGTACTCTTTGAGTTCTGCCAACAAGATAAGACGATAGCCAACATAGAATCTTTGAATGGAAGCAAAAAGTTAAAGCTTTTTCAGTAAAGTTGTATGATTCATTGAATCAAATGCCTTACTAAAGTCAGTATACACTGCGTCAACTTGGCATTTGGCCTCGATAGCGCTGATAACTTACGAAAATGTGCCAAATTACTGGTAGTAGTTAGTAGATCGAACGGACACAAATCCATTCTGAGTATCCGATAAGAACTCTTTTGTGAAAAACTCAAGTTTGTTTTTTTACTATGCTTTCAAACAGCTTAGGAATCGCTGACAGCTTGCAAATTCTCCTATAGTTTTCAACATTATTTTTAGAGCCAGACTTGTGGATGGGAACAAGAAATGAAGTTTTCCATTCTTGAAGGAAGACACCGTCTGACCGGTTAAAAATGCAAAGCAAAGGGAAGCAGAGAGAGTCACAATAACAATTAAGAATTATATTTGGGTTGTCATGGGCCCCACCAATGGGATTGGGCTTCAGCGACTTAAGGGCCAAACTCAATGTCTTAAAACTAATGTCGAGATAGATACGACGGACCTCTTTTACTGACATCATTCCGGATTTTAGAATTTTTAAAATTTCAGAACCAGAAACATTAACTGAATGTCTATAATACCATTAGAACTTTGGAGTAAGGAGGTCATTACTGCTGCTAGTAATAGCCATATGGACATCCCTAGCTAGATTCCCTTCAGCTCGCCTAACTTGTTATATGCGGATGTAACAATTTTTCATAGTTGCAGTGACGTCAATTAATTCTGTGTCCATTTATATAGCCTCTGTCTAGAATGGACTTAGCACGTCACGAATCACGATTCACGAAGCTAATGTAAGCGACCGCTCTGTATAACAGATGCACACATTTCTTTAATTTCTATAAAAGCAATCGAAAATGTTCTTTTACCGCAAAAATCTATAATTCATAGACTAAATTCTGTCAATTTTTTTTTAACAAGTGACGAACCTTAAAATGAGGTCAGGAATTTTTAACAAATTAAAACAGTGCACTGGAGGTGTTATATATAGACAATGGGGACGTTTAAGAACCTAGCTATCTAAAGAGGAGTAGATTTCTGTGGACCCTGAAGGTAAAACACTAAATTGGTCGTTAACGTCACTTTTCCTTAGTCAGGGACGTTTATGAACTGTAAGCATGTAATAGGTCCTCTTGTGCCCCGCGCCCAATAGAGGTCTATTGTGCTGAACTGTAAACATAGTACTAACTACTAAGTCACGAAATTAATCTTGTAGACTTCCTAGATGGCCCTGTGAAGCTTAAACTGTACTCCTGATTC
Source organism: Cheilosia pagana (assembly GCA_936431705.1). Taxonomy (NCBI): domain Eukaryota; kingdom Metazoa; phylum Arthropoda; class Insecta; order Diptera; family Syrphidae; genus Cheilosia; species Cheilosia pagana. Next base: position 47,662,524 of record OW386170.1, on the reverse strand, counting down.
CGGAGGAACTTCGCAGTAGAAGAAAACTAATAGGTAGAATAGGTGCTGCAAATATGGCCCACCCTTAACATTTCTTAAAATAAAACCGTGAATTTAAGTCGAATTCATTAATTTTTTTTTAAATATAGCCGTCGAAATTATATCCGACTTTTATAATTTAAATAATAAAATCAAACTTAACAAAAAGATAAAACCAAAAACTTAAGGAAACTCAATTTTCCTCTTTCAAAAAAGTACTAAAATGGCCCACCTGGTGTTAAATACGCCCAACCCTTGTTTTTTTTCTATTAACTGCAATAATTGCTCACATCATGGGTTTCTTAGCCAATTTTGGTCGCATTTTTGTGTTTTTCTTAGAGAACGAATCGGTTTTTCAAACACGCCTAAAACAGTTTTTTAAATTCTGATAGCACAAAAAATAAGAAAAACCTTAACGCCAGTCAGACTAAGAAAAAAATTATTAAATTTAAGGAAAATTCAATATGAAAACAATTAACAAAAGTTACCCAAAAATTATACGGAAAACGAAAAAAATCGAATTACTATCAATATCTTCCACATACTTCGAGCCATGCCTCCCTCGATTGAATGAGACAAATCTAGTATGAACTTGGTTGGAATGAATTAGTTTGTATCTACCTGCGCTTTCTACCTAAAAATATATACAGGTGGGCCATATTTACCGCACTTACTCTACCTATGGTAGGGCGCCTAATACGGTCTCATCTCATCAAACATGGGGTGCTTCTGAAAACTATTTCTAGACATCGAGATGCTGGTTATGTTGGAAGAAGCTTGATAATTTGGAGAACAATTATCAAAATCTTCACACATTCCTAAAAAACAATGAAACTTATTTTAAAATTTTCCCAAATACTGTAAGAAAACTGTAGGCTTTTGTCGATCTTTGCCACAACTACATTTTAGGAGTATTTTTCACCAAAGGCATTTTTTCCGACTGTACTGAGAAGCTGAGCTTCAGACCAAAATCTGGCTTGATTAAATCAATTCGAGTGCTAGTCTTTTAGACAGAAAAATATGTATGACCCTTCTTTTCCTGCAGTTATATTTGTTTTAAACTAAAATACATTATCATACACACCACTTATGTATATATGAATATGGATAGTGCCTTTAGCAACATATTTCATACAAGCGCCCAAGAAAAAAAACTGAAAAATCGATTCCTACAACTCTCAAGTTTGGCTGCCACAAGTTTTTGTATTTTTGCTAATGCTCCTATGAGCTTTCTGCTGACACAGGCTCGACCCTCTTCCAAAGAGTGTGTCCCTACTCAAATCGAAATTAAAATCAAACAAATCCCATACACATTGAAGAATTTATTATCTTTAAAAGTCCCTTAACAATTTGAATTTCCAATGCCAGTAGGCCTTCCTCGATTCGGTAGTATGCCAGCCTCCCAACAGCAGCAGCAGCAGCGCTCGGCAACAAACAAACAAATCCAGAAACCAAACAAACTTCCACGCGATTAAACTCGCAAAATATTTTCAATTTATTCATTGCGCCGTTTTATACTTCTGCGGAAAGACACAGAGGGAGTCAAGTCCACACACCCACACACACACGAGACAATCTTCCCCCACACGCTGACTAATCACCACACAGACCGCTCGAAAAAGACATGCACTGTGTTAGCGAAAACAAGAGAACAGGAGCAAACAAAAAAAAAAGAGGAGAAGAAGAAAACATCGCCCTCCGGACACACCCATCTCCTGTCGCTAGAGCGCTACCACAAATAAATCACATAAATTAAATTTTGCAGACTTTTCAGTCCTTTTTTTGTTTTTATTTGTTAAATTTCTCGTCCTTTGCTCCTTTAAAGTCGTTCACGCGATTCAATTTGCTTCGTTAAATTTTAATAATAATTCGCCTTTGCCATTTCCACCGCACATGGATGGAATCGCGTTGCTGCCGCGCCGCCAGTTTAAAAAGCCCCCGCTCCTCGCCCCATCACACACACACAACTTTGTGGGGAGAAACTTTTCCATTTTGGCGGGATTCCTTTTCGATTTGTTCCGCGTTTGGATCCGAGTCCCGTGTTGCAAGGAGCGCGGGGTGCGCTGTACCTTACCTAATGGTAAGTTCATTCATTCGCATTGGTGATGAAAACTCATTCGGCCGCGAAGTTTCCTTTAGGTATTTTTTTTGCAGCTTCTTCGATGTCTAAGAAATAATTTTTGTTTCGTTAACTTTTGTTTTTAATGCAGACGAGGCATATGGAAAGCCACGCACAAGCGTTAGTTGTCCAAGGACCTTTATTGTCCGTACTTTCTATACAAGCTGCTTGTTGCAGCTCCAGGACTCGGGTTGTGAATATAATTTTGGATCGTCTTCTATTCAAGATGAGGGTTGTGAAAGGTTGTGGTTCATTATAAGATCTACGGATATTTGAGACTGCACATTAATTGCAAACTGAAAGTCGAGTTGATGTGGCTTTACTGGATTTATCCCTCCCAAGTGCCCAAAGTCTCTTTGGCAGTCCATCACCCGATGACAACGAAATCCATAATAACACAAGCCAACACAATCAAAATTCATTCATACAACATCCAGTTGTAATCATTAATTAAATGTACACCACACATCCTGTGGATGGGATGAGTTGTTGTCTAAATCACAGTTTTCGGAGTGGACCAAGACGGCAATAATTCCGACTCCTTCACATACCCGGGGTGTGCTGGCAAGGAAAGTCACTGCAGAAGTGGGAATACCCACTTGTAAATGTGAGCCTCTTAGGGGAAGATCAAATACCAACTTGACGTGCATTTTCCCCGTGAACATGTCACTGTATAAATACACAGCTTGCGCAATGATGTTTTTGACCATGATGTTGACCCATTGAAGCCGCCCGAGTGCCGAAAGGATAAATAAGACATTTAATTGAATTAATTAATTCTGTTTGGCAGTCGCATGCAATTCCAGCTCCCCTTACAGTCCCATATTCGAAAAAGGCTCTAAGTGATTTTTAATTAACACAGGCAAAGTTTTCACCCCCTAACAGTCGGTGCCTCGTTATAAAGAAGTACTGCAGGAAGTTACAAGGAGTCCTCCTCTGATGGGCCTTTTTGCTTTTTGCAAATGAAAATTCTTTGAGAAAATTGTTAATGGTTTTCAAATCAGCCGATTGAACTGATATAATGTGGCGAAAACGATTATTTAATTGCGAGGGTGTGGGTGCGATGAAATAAAAATGAAGCGTTGCTGCCTAAATTTTATATTGGAGAAGAAGTTTGTGCGAAAATGGGTTACCCTTAACCGAAGTGGTTTTGCAAATAAAAGGCGAACCGGTTTTGGAGCTGTGAAATTAATTGTTTTATTTGAATTTTGTCAGAGGTTCAAATCGAATCGATGTAACTTTGTTTAAGGAATTTGGTGAAAACCGCCATCAAAGGGGTAGGTAATTTGGTTTTCATTTTTTAATGGTGGATTTGTTAGTCAAGGTTGGAGTCTTTCTAACATTTTGTTGAAGGCGGGGGAATGTGTTTTTTTCGGGGCAATTTCTAAAGTTAATAAAGTCAAGGGAGCTTAAGCTGGGGTCCTTAAAAAGAAAAAAATCTTCTACTGTTTTTTGGTGCTGTGCGCGAGGTGGGCAGACACTAAGCATTGCCTGGGTCTTTGCTGATATAATGCAGATGCAAAAGGCTGAGTTGTGCTACTGATGAATATGTTTCCATTGCTTGTTGAGTACTTTTGCCTAGTTTGGCTCAGTTTTTGCACTGCAAACAATCACTCGGCCAGTGTAGGATGCTGAAGGTTACCCACCTAAAACCTGGAACCTTCGCTATTGACTTTGAATCATTAAAGGTAATTACCTATGGTGTAAAAGGAAGAAATGTCGGACTTGTTCTAATCATCTGATGGCACTGGTTCCATAGGACGTCTTTAAATACATGTTGGGGACGTGCGTTTAACGTTACCAAACCATCGAAGGATGGTCTGTTCCTGTCTAAATAGTTTCTGCTTGACATTTAGTGTTGTAACGAAACGTCGCCGTTCGTCGGTTATTGCAACATTCAGAATTTATATTGGTCAGTAGAATTCACACTGTCTTATTGGAAATAAAAGCATGAGTACCCAAATGAAAGTACTATTCGGAGAGACTTGTCGAAGTGTGATTCGTACCAATCTGGTGTACCAGATAAGGCTTTCAAAAGGGAATTTCGGTCTTTGTTTCCTGGCCTTGTATTAAGCCTTGTATTAAGCAGTGTCAGCAATCCCAGCTGGCTTGCTTCCCTCCCCATCTTAGGAACCACGCTGCCGCATCGTGCCTCTCCCCCTTTTCCCAGGAACCACGCTGTTGTTGAGCCGCTAAGGAACCACGCTGTCGTAGGGCCACAGGAACCACGCTGTCGTTGGGCTGCTTAAGGAACCACACTATCGTAAGGCCACGTAGTTAGAGGTAGCTTAGACCGTTTAAACTACTGTTAAGATATATTGTAGTTTGTGTATATTATATGGAAATGTTGTAACTAGCCTAAGTAAAACTGCGAATAAACCAGAATATACGAAAATATTGTAATTTAACCTAAGTATAGTACTGCGAATAAGTAGTACCTCTTAACCAGAATTTTAGTTTTTTCTTTGGGTAAACCCTGGATCGGGCGAACAAAACCTCGGCCTGAGAAAAAGCACATCACAGTGTACCTGACGTTTTCTGGTGTTCCCCTTGTGCGGTCTCTCGAAGTCACCCTAGCAATGCACCGAAATCTTATTTTGGTAGACTAACTTTTATCACCAAGTTAGGTCCTTTAATTTTTTTTACGAAAAAGTTTTTAATTTTAGGTTTCAAGTCCAAAGTTTTGAAATAGGCGCACTCTTTCGTGACTTGATAAACGCGGGTGTTGCTTATAAGGGGTTTTTGTTAAGCTATATTGGAACGGAAGGTTTAACTTCTCATAGTAAGCCAAAAAATGAATTTTTTCATTCTAATTATGAAGGTAATCTTTTGATAAAGCCAAATAACCACTGACTAACCTAGGTACACCAGGACTATTGGTGCACTCAGTTTGGTTTATTAGCTATCCCTTCTGGGCGGGGATTTTTGAAATTATCTGACAGCCTGAGGGCTCTCTTATCGCCGCTTAACATGTTTTTATCAATTCTTACATCAGAAGACTCTTTCAAACTTATCTATTTGCTTGAAGGAGTTTTTCTTTGCCAATTAAAATCAAACTCGGCCGACAGGGTAGCAACCAACCCCCATCTAACTATACACAAGTAGCAATAAACATCGACTATTCGTCCTCTGGGCAACCCAAGGAAACACCATAAGCAATTATTTATCAAATCGAAGTCATTAAATCATCAAATGCAGTTGCATTAAATCAGTGCACTCCAGCCAAAGCTATTTACATCCCATTACTGCTGCATATCTTCCATGTCCATAAATTCCAATGTACCCATGGTTGTTCTTATATGACCTCCCTGCTTTGCCACAACTGCAACTCTGTGACCCAAGACCCTTCGTTTGCATCGTATACCTCAATCATACACGAGTGTCTGCTGTATAGGCCAAACAGGAAGCACACCAAAGGTCCCCTGCAGAAAGAGAGATTAACACGGCATTACTATGGACAGAGAGAAAGTCGCCCTGATTAATGATTTCTCCCGCTCATTTGTTGAAAACTTTTCCCTACCGTAGGACATTAATTCAAAGTGTCCTCTGCCCGGCATAACCATATCTAATAATCAAGAAGTAAAAAACCAAAGCAAACATACTATTTACAACCATCCGCAGTCAATAAAGATCTACCAAACAGGACATCCATGCACAAGTAGGAGAAAGCCAGTGTGCAACGCTCAAAGGCTCAAAGGTCGGTGGCGATTTCTCCCCGTGAGTGCATTTGCAACTCAACCGCAACTCAAAAAGGATAATTTACTCACAGAAACGGGCTCATAAACAAATATTATGCTTATGCAAATGTGCCCAACGTATAAAAAGCTGCATATCAATGAGCAAAAGGAAAACACACCCCAAACCGGAAAGAGCTGCAGAATGCAATGGGTTAGCCAAAGGTGAACTGAACTCCGCATCTTGAATGGTTTTCCAGTTCTGCAATCCAAAAGGGACGTTTTGTATTTTTCGTCAAATTTCACGGTCAGGACATAACATTCTAATTTGACCGGCTAATTTGTCAATCATCTCTGTCCTTGACCTTTCCCAATTCTCCCATAAAAAGTTTGGAATTTGTATTTAGTTAGAATTTTTCCAGCCAACGGAATCCACTCTCGGTGTCAAGTAGTGTAAGATGCTTTTCGAGGAAGCAGTACAGGAGAAAGGATTTATTCGCAATTCAATGTACTGTAGGCGACAACTGGGCGGAAATTTATATCCCTTTTTTTTCGGAGAATAAAAATTGTCGTTGTCGTTGTCGCTGTCGTTCGTCCTGCATACCGTAACCGTTACACTGCTACAGTTCACCTAGGCTTAGTGACAGCAACACTCCCAACTATACTCCCCGAAGGCTCTATACTCAGACGGTGTTCAACTACCATTCTTCCTGGATGTGGATAGCAGTGAATGGAGCTGGGTGTGGAAATGGCTTCAGCCCATACAAAATGTTCGCATGTAGGTCGCTTCAGGTGACAAGTTGTAATGTGTGTGGCTGACACTTTTCGTTAAATAAAAGCATAAAGTAAATTTACCGTTGTAGATTTCATTATGTTTCCTAAATGTACCTTACAGGAAGAATGGCGTGGGAGTCATTGGAGTTGCCACAGTATTTTCTCATTCTTCTCTTCCGTGATAATGGTTGGATGGATGGTAGTTGTGCGATGTGATGGCAAATTAAATCCAGCAATTTTATGGAGGTTTGGGGTTGTACCGGTATACCCTTTTCGTCAATGATGAGACTACGTGTCCTACAAGAAGTTGTTGGCAAGCCAAAGTCATAATATGAAATGTGGTTATGGAAATTCGTAAACCAAAACCGCAGGTAAGGGCTGTCAAAAGGCATAGTGCATCGATACCCTTCGTATTTGGCGGTCAGCATATCTCAATGGATCGAAAAGAGAGTTTTAGTTGTGTTTTTTTTTGTAGTTTTGTGATTTTTAGACAGATTTTATAAGCGTAGCTCTTTTCTAAAATGATTACCACTTTAAAGTCTGACGAAACAAGCCCAGCCGATGCAATAAAAGACGTGAGATATGATATTTTGTCACTTAGAACATTGTTTTCACAGTTTTTATCTTAAATTTTAACAGAATTTCCTTACAAATATCCGGTTTTTTTGACTATTTTGTAAAAACCAAGTTATATTCCGGGTTTCTTTTTTTTTTTTTTGTAAGCAATTTGCTTTTTTTAATATTTACCCTATGGGTAAAAGCCCGACCCAGAAGATAAGCAACCACTATGCCAAGTTTCATCAAAATCCGTATAGTAGTTTCTGCATTTTTTATTCTACAGTTTTATTATATGTAGAGAAGAGAAGAAAAAGAGAAGAAGTGAAGAGAAGAGATACCCCAAAATGATCCCTGGTTACAGAGAGTGACGGAAGTCTCGTTTTGTGTACTATCTGACCCTCGATCGCCTCGCTTTGACAGCCTGAAATCTATCAATTTCAAGCCCCAATGGGTGAGATAAGCTAGCTATGAGCCAGAAGGTGTTCGCGAAGTGCATCCGACCTATATCTCCGTTTCTGGACAGTAGATGACAAAAAAACGTATCGTATTTTTCATTGACTACATGTTGAAATGCGTCTGCGAAAACCGGAGTCAATTTCGTGCCATAGTTTTAAAGTATATCCCGGGCAGACGCTTTTTATATTTTTGTACTTTACTTTTGAGCTTTATTCCCCTAGGAAAATAAGGAAAGATACAGAAATCTTGCAAATGATTAACTGTGAGCCTGTCGTAGCTTTCACATAAGCATCCTGTGCCTCGTCAAAGTAAGGCAAACATTCCTAAAATCTGACAGCTGTAAAATGTGTAATCCTTTACATACTAAATGTTTTGTAATTGCTATCACAATGTCCTGACAAAAAAAAGAAACAAAACACACAGTTAAAATAACATCTGATCATCTCACAGATTATCACACATCCAAGGCAAACGGTGTTAACAGACTTAATCCTTGAATCTGATTTCGACTCGTCAGAAATCCCTCATCATAACTCGCGTGGGATGCTTTCGTTCTTCGCCTTTTTTTTCGCAACCCATACCAGAAACGGTCAATTTGTGTATACACACAGTTGTTGTTCGTTCTAAGCACAGGATGCGAACAAAAAGTACGTACGTAGCTAATCCCAGCTAATCTGCTGTAATTATCTGAAAAATGGTCATTAAAAGATTTGCTGTTGCTTGTAATTGAATTTCGCTATCTGTCCGGTCGGTCGGGATAGAGGCGGCTGATGTAGGTATACTCCTGTCAGTCAAATCCTGCCGCATTATATATTGTCCTATTCACTAATGCTTTTCCTTCATTTCCTGGTACTCTTTCTTCTGAGAGGAGCTTTGCCTGCTTTCGCTCCTAACACACAGTTGGGTTTTCAAGACAAGAAAAGGAGAGCGAAAGAAACCGCAACTCTATGAATGAACCTCATCCGGCCAGCTCATTGTCGTTTAAGGGACAGGATATCGAGAGAAAGCATTTCAATTTGGTATCGCTCTATCGCATTCGCCGCTGTGTGAAGAGAGGGAAAAGTTAAGCGCTAATTAAATGATTCAATGATTTTCTTCTTCGACAGTAAATGGGTATAACACTAACACTGTAATTGTCTGTTATCCCCTACTTGTTTCCTTGTGGATGCATCTTCCTTTTTTTGGCCAAAGGGGATAGATGGTGGTAGGTGGTTATGATGTGAAGTGAAGAAGGACGAATCTGGGACATTTTCTGAAGCCCTTAGATACCCTCTGGATTTGGGGTCCTTAGAAGGGATGCGCAAATCTCCCCAACCGACGCGAAGAAGATCTTCTGAGTTCACTCAAAGTAATGGCACACGACGGGAAAAATTCAAATTTGTCGAAAAGTCGACAAGTCACACAAAGCGGGCTCCACTGAAGAACTCAAAATCGTTAAATTTTCTAGACATAAATGGTCCTCCACTTCAATCCACTCATATACATCGGTGTCAAATCGATAACGCGATTGATATCTTCCATCGCCTATTAGGGTAACAATGATGTCTTTCAAATTACCAATACGCACTCATTTCACACGTTTTCCAAATAGTTGCTCCTTCCCATTGCAAAAGACCAACAGAAACTACTTGCGTATTCGATTGTGATTAATTTGCCTCAAACCTTTTTGGCCAATGGCAGTGATAATAATAACAGTTGCGCTCATTGTTAAAGTGTTGTGTCCACACTTGCGTCGCAACGCAAATACGGCGCCAGGACTTTGTCAGCACACAATAATTCATGCACGAAAACAATTCGCGTGTGTGTTCGCCCTCACGTGATGTAAACTCCCTTGAAGGACCCAGATACGAGTTAACCCGCACAAGGCAAAGTTGAGATTTGAAGCTGAGATTGGCTTGGGGCGTTAATTAGTTTGGTTTTGGTGTACGAGTATTGCGCGTTTGTTGGACTTTTGATTGATTTTTTTCTTTACCCAGGATAACAAAAATATATTTTTTTTTTCTAGTATTTATACTTGGTAAATACGCAAAGTGTCACAAAGTGGGTAATATTATGCTCAACAAGGAAGTGGTGGGATGGTTATAATTTTCTGATTGCAAGTGAGAATGTTTTAATCTGGGTGTAGTTACTTCTAAGAGTGCGTGATAAAGGTAGGGAAACTCAAGAAAAAGCTGAGTACCTATAGTAAAACTGTACGTTTTTTTCCAACTGTGAGGTGTTTGTCCGGAAGAGAGTTTAAATTGCTGCGCAAATTGGACTCGGGCTCTCACAATTGCATCAAAAAATGTCGACATTGAGAGATAGGATATCTTTTGTCATTGTGAGCTGGGTAACAGCGGAGATATAAGCCGGTGAGTACCTTTTTCATGAATCGCATCTACTCATATACCTTGGCCAATTGGAATGGAAATGCCTGTACATATTTTAAAGTCCAATTACGTAGACTCAAAAAAGTTATAACTTCGGCTGAAGCTAGATCGTTTTTTTTTTTGCAAGCGACTAGCTTAGCTGGCTTTTTTGTGCTGTAAAGCCTGTTTGTACCTTTTTGACTCATTTGAGCACTGGTCTAACATGTGCTTCGTAGAGAAAGAAGGCTTTCTTCAAGCTGCGTAGAAGACAATTTTGAAATTTCTTATTTTCTCTATCTCTTCTCTACTCTAGTCTCTATCTCTTCTCTTCTCTATCTTTTTCTTTATCTTCTTTTCTCTTCTCTTCTCTTCTCTTCTCTTCTCTATCTCTTCTCTACATATAATAAAACTGTAGAATAAAAAATGGCGGACCGCGCATCACGCAGAAACTATTAGACGGATTTTAATTAAACTTGGAACAATGATTGCTTATATTCTGGGTCGGGCTTTAGGATACTTTTTAACCCGGAATATAACTTGGTTTTTACAAAATAGTCAAAAGAACCGGATATAGTTATGTTAGGAAACGCTTATCGGATTGAAAAATAAAAAAACAAGTGAATTTAGTAAATTTTCTCCCGAATATTTTAAGATAAAGCATTCTTCTGCGTTGTCCTGAAACTGAGCAATGTTCAAAACAATTATTCAAAACATCGCCCACAATTTTCTTTCAGTGGATACCACTGTCAGTAGTCATGCAGCAGTGAGTATCGTTGCAGTAGTGTGTATGTGATTATTATGTGCGCGATCTGACGTGATCATATGTTTTGCACTTCAATAGATAGTCGTCTCTTTTCAGCGCATACATTCAGGTTGAACAAGTTTTCCGATGCTGTTCATTGGGAAAAGTTTTGAAATGGGCTGGGGTGGGGTTCGTGTGTCAATGTCAAGTTGTTTCATTCGTGTTGCAAATAGCAGAACTTTGCGTAAATTTTTTTTGTGTAGACTTTTTAGTAGGAATTAAAATTATGTTTTTATTGTCTTTGTTTTTGCTTTTTATTGCCTTAAAAAAGGTCCAAGGGAGGGAACACATTTATAAAAAAAACTGTTTGATGCAGTTCTATGAAAACACTTTTTGTCTTAAAAGTAACAGGCGGTTGAAACAAGGCGAGCACGGGTCAGCTAGTATCCTATATTTTTACAGATGCAGAGGAAGTGAGTACAGCGAACTTCAGGTTTTGTGTTGAAGTTTATACTAGTTTTGCAGGCTGTAAAATTTTATATGTGATATTTCCTGGGGGACTGTCGCAATACCTTATGCCAAACACCTCTTTAGAAGTTTTTTAAAGTATTTTGCAAAGTTTTTTTGAATCGACAACTCCAAACAATATCCAAATTGCCGTACATATAACACTTGTCTTACGCTCCTTGCTTTTGAAAATGCGGTAACAGGCACGCGCTTCCACTTATCTGACATGTCCAGTCGTCCTTTTGTCTGAACTAATAAATCCTTGCATAATTCCGAGAGCTGATCTGGTCAGTGATGAAATGAATTACGTATTTACGTTACCTCTGATGACATCACCATCGGCAGTGCATTGAACCCAAATAATTGTCCAAGCAAAATACATCCCGATGTGGACTCCTTGCTGGAACGGCAAATAGTACTATCTTGCACACAAGGCAACGTGTACACGTTTGTAATCTCACACGAACATTGAAGGTCAGCAATTAGTTTCTTTTTCGAAAGTCGTCCCACGCAACTGGCCGACACAATTCTTTTGCGTTGCGTTGCGTCTCTTGTGTTGATTTTGGTTATCGATTGTGTAAGCCTTCGTGTCGACGTCTTTTCAAGCACAACAATAAAGCTACTGGTGCTGCGTGCACGAGTGGCGGCATAATAAAGGAAATTCACGGCATCTCTACATGTTTCTTACCTCATTCGAGGGATGAATTATTTATGCTTACTTCAGCCGCATGGGGAAGGGTTAAGAATCCTTGAATACAATGAAAAGAGAACGCCATTTCCACCCCGCTGTTAGATTGTGCAAGTCGGCATGATAAGGGGAAAAACTATAAATAACTGGAATAATTTCACATCAGAGGGTGAATTGATGGCGTTGGAGCATTAAACGAGAATTACACTGCGCGTTTATGCTTCGGTCTGATGGAGCTGCAGTGCTTTGTGGGGGGCGATTATGAGACTTTAAGGGGCGATATCCTTAGCATAATGCGGTTGTTTATAAGTGAAACACGATTGACGATATGAGCGGGATACTGATTGGGATGTTAGTAACATTTTGGGAGCCCAACCCTCCCCATTTCGCAAATATAGCTTTTATCCCTTTGGCAATTATGCACTCGAACATAATTGACTTTCATTTGTATACCGCATTTAACCCCCAACATGTAATTAAATTTACAGTCCCACAGCGTGAATTATTTATGTACAGGCCTTTAAGCAGTCATACGTGCATGGGGGGGTTGATTTTATCCGCCCAGCTCGTTGATAGGTCTTAACGAACCGCAATCTACAATGTAAATCATTAATTAGTGACTTTTACAAATCACTTGCAAAGTTAAAATTTATAAATTACTAATCACGCACCATAATACGGTGAGGCTTTGCGCTCCAATTCTTGGGGCGGATAAATGGATCTAATTTGATGAATAGGCTTTTCATATCAAATTAAAAATTCAATAATTGGAAAGGCCCCTTGAAAGTTTCAAAACACTCTGCCTGCAGGCAAATTATCCGCTACTTTTGGCCTCTTATAGAAAAATTCTGTGATTTAACAGATTTGGAGGTACAAAATATTTTTTTTAAGGTAGACTTTGAGATCTTAAGATTGTTTTGGTATTGAGTGGCTGTATTTTATGTTAAACCTTAAAAAGTTCCGAAAGTATAAGGTATTTGCTGGTAGGGGATCTATAGGTAATAAAAAAAATGGCAACCCGTGTGTAGTCTGTATAAAAGTTCGGAGACTTATTTGAATTAGAAAAGTCGCTTCATCGAATCAATATTTGGAGTCCACCAAGACCTTTTCAAAAATATTCCTACAACTGAACAATTTTTTTGGGGCGATTACGACGAACCTTATCTTCTGAGTCAACCTTGATAAAATTGGGGAACCAGCTGTTGGCTGCAAAAAACTTTAAAACTTTGTGATACGAAATTGCTTGACATAAATTTATTCGATGGGAGATGATTTTACTAAGTAAAAATCTCAAACTACTATGCGCACCTGCCGACGGTCCTGATAGGGCATTCTTGAAGATTTCCTCGTCCAAAAGAAAAATAAACTGCATGTTAAAGGTGGTTCGAAAGATTTAAAGACATGAAACAAAAAATTTCATAGCCTGAGACGAAAATAACTTATGGTTTGATACTGCCGAGAAAATATTTCAAGAGTGGAGTTCGAATATTTGCTACAGTGTGAAGGGAGTTCGTTCAAAAATAAATCAACTTGAGTTGAGAAAGGGTTTATATCGTTTTTACACAGGCCCTAACACATATTTAAAGTTTTGCACTGAATTAAAACCTATGTAAAAGTCCCCAGACATTCAAGAGCGTGATTTCAAAAAATCGTAACTTTTTTGTTTTCTCCCTTAGATGTACAAAATTTCTTAAAATACAATGCAAAAAGGCGTCTTTAGAATTCTATGGTTGAATAAGGTTGCAAACAGCAATTAAGTGTTTGGATCTTCATTTTTCTTTTCGCAGTAGAAGCTTAAGGGATAAGATAACCGCCATTGTATTGACATGACACGCAATTCGACACATTCCATAATATTTTAAAATTTAAATTAAAGAACATCCAATAGCTGTGTAGATAAATCAAGTGTTTGAATTTTATCAAAAAACCAACCAAAATCTAGTTCGTAACTACGAATTATTTGAGTCAAGTTCAAAGCAAAGGGAAGGATTACATGGAAAAAACATTGAAAAACCTCAAAGAAAGGATTACAAATAATTTTGACTATAAAAGGGGAAGTTAGAATGTGCAAGGACATCCCTAGAATTTTATTAATAGTTGGCGGTGGATTATAGAAGATCCTGCCAGAGTTGCCCTAACCTAACAATAAAAAGAAACTAAAGCGCATTCCTTATTAAAGAAAAGTCTTATCCCGGAATTCAAACTCAACTCAAAAGGTGTTAGGTTAACGCTTATTTGCATCGATGATCCATAGCCATAGATTATAAATTTGCAGAACACCACATGAAATCATTAAGATGGAAATGCGAAGATTTTAGGGTAACCTTTAAGGCATGATCGATTTTGATTTTCCCCTCCAGTTAAGAGCTTTGATATGTACCAACATGTTCGATGGAGAAGGAGGAACACATCACACGAAAATATTTAAGGCAAATCGGCCTATTCTCCTGTAACACTGAAAAGATTTACAGTGGTTTCAATGCGTTTTTCCCAACAATTGTCTGGCTCTGGACTAACCTTTAAAAAATTCAAAATTCAAATTCAAATTTATTTATAAGTGAATGCTTAAGAACAGTAAGATACAATATCTTATAAATTTGTCCTAAGCTAATTTTACATTTTTTAATTTTTTACAAAGAGAGAGCTGGGAAAAAATTTAAACAATTTCTAATTTAAAAAATGATTAATTATTATATCTTCAGTTTTAAATATACAATTATAAATATAAGTATTTACATATTAACTGAAAATATTTTTTAATTCTTGTTGTGTTTTGTGTTTCTTTAATGTAACGCGGTAGAGAATTCCACAGACGGGCAGCATTGACAAAAAATTGACGTTCCGATGTTAAACATGAAAAACGAGGATATATCAATTGACAAGACCTCTGCGAGGATGCTATCATTATTCTTTCAAAACAGTATTGAGGTTGATGTGTCAGTAAAAAATCGGATAACAAAGTTACAGTACGAAGTTGAAGATAGTTTTCAAACGGCATACCAAGCAGACGATTAGCAAAACCAGATACCCTATCATATCTACGTAAACCAAAGACATATTGTACAATACTATTAAACGCGACATTGAGCTTTCTTTTACTTATGTAGTTGCATTTACAAAAAATTTCACACCCGTAAATCAATATTGGTATTACTAATGTCTTGGCAAGCAATAAACGCGTTTTAACGGGTGTAAGCGACTGAGTTACCCATATGTTGCGCAGTACACCATACACCTTTCCAACAAGTGTGTTTATATGGTTATCCCAAGTAAGATGCCGATTAAAAGTCACCCCGAGATTTTTTGCGGTTTCAACATATTGTATTGGTGCATTGCTTAGGACAATTGAAGGAAAATAAGAAAGATCCAGTGCATTTTTTGATATTACAAGGCATTTCGAATTTTTGGGGTTTAAAATAAGACCATTCAATTTGGACCAATTCACTATTTTCTGTATGTCTTCGTTGACACAAGAAGCACCATGCTCGATAAGACCGAGAGGACAGCTAAAATATAGTTGCACGTCATCCGCATACATATGAGATGTACAGTTTTCGATTAAAGATGGGATTTCATTAACGTACATGGAAAACAAAAGGGGACCAAGTATAGAAACCTTTACTGCGATTGAAGAAAATTGTTTGTACAAGTTAAAGGAGACAAAAAAATAAAATGACGGCGAAGGGTCTTGTTATGTCTTGGAGTTGTATATACCCAAAGGCGGATATGACAGGAAGTAAACATAAGATGCAAATAGATAGCATGTTCTCTCACTGAAGATAGATAACATTTTGGAGTGCGCTGTAGAAGACTCGGTCGTATTTCATGCTCTGAAGGCATAGCTCACCTATTTTTCAAGGAAAATATGCGCCGATTGTGCGACAGACTAAAATCAAGCACGAAGCGATCCATTCCAAGAAATCCATGCAGCATTGAAGTCACAGTCAATTCGGTAATAACATGACAAGACACCTGTCAAAACTGAGTTACATATTTAGAGCAAAGAGGTTCACTTAGCCTAGATGAGCATTTTGACTACTAGAAGATCCCATACACTAACATCAAATTAACATACTAGTCGCTGACGTATGGCTTCTGTGGTTACTACCGTGACAGATGTTTTAATGAACTTAACGAAACTTCTATCAACTTGAAATGCGACATATGAACACTAAACAGTGTACAAGAACATCCTGAAGACAACCAACATCACATATCAAAAAGAACACTACTTGCCAACCGCAAGGATGCCACTTTCCCAAAACTCCTTTGGCTACAAGACAAGTAAACTTTGCAACTCGGATGCAGGGGACTAAGACTTACAACAATTTAAGTGCAGAGCTATCACCTATCTGCAAGGATCTTGGGGCACTGTTATAAAGTTAAAGGTTCGCCTTTCTTGAAATAGAAGAAGTATTTAAACAAAAACTCGATTGTAGGTGATTTTTCACAGAACGGGAGACTTTTTGTGTACATTCACTTGGATTAAATTGGATAACGCTGCATACTTTTATGCAATTATGGTCTTTTTACCCACTGGATACAGAACGAGGGCAATGTTTTAAAATTACATATTTCTGCACCTAATCTCTGAATTTATTTATTTCCCATATCAGGTCCAGCATTTTAAGAGAACTTTTTAATCGGACAAAGCATATGGGAACAGTGGACAGACTGAAAGGTTTTTTTTTAATTAAATAGCCTGCCATGCAAACAAAAATCGACTGCAACAAATTTCGCAACATCAGCTCTATAATATTTTACCTCATTCCATGTTCACAGAGTACCTACCTATACTTATTTCTAAATTAAAGGATTAGAAGTCCCAAGCCCAACCACAATGCATCCACATTCAGCAAAATTAAATCAACATCAATTAATAATTCTCCGCAATTTAATTAAATTGCCCCAGCAGTGTTATTAGTTTTTCTGCTGTTGTTGTTGTTTTTGCTACCCAATACCCGTAAGCTAACTCACTCCAGTGGCACTGGATCTGGATGTAGCGCCACCGCCACCCACTTTAATTCAATCAACTTCAGGGCAATTGCATCAGCAAAATGTGATAAATCTAATTCGCTCAACCGTGATTAGAGTCGCATTGTGCGCACGGTAATGACCTCACGGCTTTCCGGCAAGTGTGTGCATACACAATTCGTGTCACAAATACTCGCATCCATCGGATATAGAACGTAATTCCCATCAAAATCCCCATATCGGCTGTATCCTTTGATCCAGTTTTTGTTTCAGCTCCTCTGACAGACGCAAATTGACCGACTAATTCGAGTCTCGTGACACATTTTCGGCCCCAGTTTGGCGCACTCGATATACGCACCGCTAATTCTGGGCTCGCAAACTCAAATTTATTTCCCAGTAATTTTATTTTGATGAAATTGTTCCTCATAATTTGATTTCGGACACGCCTCAATAGATTTATCGGCCGACAAAGTAGGGTAGGGCCATAGGGTGCCCTAAATCCGTATATCCAGTGTCGGATGCAGTTTTAGTTAGAGCGTTACCTATGAAAGCGCCCTGGGTCATCAGTTTCAGTTGTTGTAAGCAGTGAAATTAATTTCAAATAATTGCGAATTTATGTTTCCCATTGCGGCTTAGAGCTGGGGATTTCCCGAAAATGTCTGTTTGATGGTGGACGGCTGGATTAGCTGGAATTTTGTTCAGGCGCATCCAACTGGATTTAGAAGGTTAAAAAAAGACTTTTGTCCACTCAGCACTCGCTTCGCTTGCTAGTACCCCCACCGAACTCAACTTGAACACTAATTGAACTACAGGATACTGTGTAAAGATCTTCGGGCACATCCATCCCTGATGGTATTTAAATATCGAACATGGTCTTGTTATATTTGATTGCAACGAAATCATGTATGCATGCAATTTTCTTCTCATCGTACAACCGTTTCAAATGCTTATATCGAATTGGAATCGCCTCCAGCAGATGGATGATATAAGAAAAACGATGACAGCTACATGCGACGAGAGAAAAATGTTTAAACCTAAAGTGAAGTGCCGGGGAGGGGCACAGAGTAAATCTGGGAAAAAATTCCTTCGGTATTTACTTGATATCAGTGCACTGGCATTGCCACCCTCCCCCGCCTGCGACACAGTGTTCTAGTGCAAGAAGCAATTTAAAATGCCATCGATTTCATCTCTCGATATCATGTCTGTGTTGGGGAAACATAAAAAATATTTTTTCTTCTCAAGTACACTCTGTATGGGGGAGGGGGTTGAGTATACGCTTCCTTCCAGAAGTTGTATTCCGTGTCCCACTGTGTGTATAATGCTGGCAGTTGTGACAAATTTGTACCCGGATCGACACAGGGAAACTCATTCTCGGAGAATGTCATCTTCTGCTTCGAGTTTCAATCGAAGAATGATATTGGTATCATTTTGCAGTACAGTTGTGAGCGATAACTAATTTTATTTTTTTCTTTCCATTTGACCGCCCCAGCTGTTTCGTTGAGTTATTTCCTCTCATTGAGAAGACAGGAACAGGAAGGAGGAAATTGTTAGATGGAAGACTGCTACAGATACGCAGTGTTAGAGTTGCAATCGATGGTCAGTTGTGTTGCAAGTCGAGCAATCAAATGTAGTGTATTGACTTTGGGTCAAGAAGACAATATATCACGAGGTTGCATATGTTGCAGGTAAGAAGATGTTCATCTTGAGGTCCTAAGCCGACAGCCACTTCAACCTAACCCAACCTAACGAGGTCCTAAGTGTTGCATTCATATTTAGTGGAGCTGACATTTTCAGTTAAACCCTTTTCTATCAGTCTCGAGACTCGTAGATACATAAAACTTGAAAAACTTGTTAAAAACGCATAAATGAAGTGTAAAAAGACGCGCTAAAAATGCTTAAACCATAAGTCAAAAATTTCCAATGAGAAACGCGATAAAAGATAAGAAAAAGAAGACAAAAAGAACTCAACAAATTTTGCGAGAAAAGCACGTCAAAGAAAGAGGAAGAACAGACCTGGAAATTGAAATAAAATCTTAGGGGTTAATAGGTACACACTTGTGTCCGAACAAAAGTCGATTCTTTTATAGAAAATTCAAGCCAATTCAAGTCTTGTTTTGGACCTTCCTCTGGCGGCTTTACCTCCCAGTGGTTTATCCCCCTAGCATCTATGATAATTCTCTTGTTTAAAGTGATTTTGGGCAATATTTGTGTACAAATTGATCATCATCCTAAGCAGAGTGCACGTACAAACTTCTGAGAAAGAGTTTTTCAGTTTGTTGATCAAAGTCATGAGATATAAAACTCTCTTAGTAAGTAGAAAAGTTGCCTCAGGTGGCCCCTAGCTTGTCGGTACCTCAACATACGGATTCGAAACAATGAGGGATGAAACCAGCGTTGCCAAGTCAGTGCTTTCAGTGTTCATTTTAGTGCCCAAAATTTCAAGTTAGTGCCAAAAAAGCAGATTTAGCGCTTGGTCGTTTTTATAGTGCTTGAAAAAATATTTTAGTGCTTTTTTAACGCTACCGCTGTACACCGCCTTATTTTATTTTTCTATGAATACGGCCATTCGTTTATACCAGTTACAACGCAGAAGCAATTTAAAAATAAATTTAAATTATGTAGATAACTTTTATTTTTTTAAGTTTTGTTGAAGTATTTATTTTTACTACTACCGCCCGTGGTCGAAATTCGACCAGTTTTGTCTGTAGATAAAGTAAAGAAAGCCAACTTGTTTTTTACATAATTTATTTATTATTATTTTAATTTATTTATATGCTAAATCTTAATTCATATACCTTTCCGCTATGAAAAAAGAATGGGAAAGGCCAAAATATGAATGTTCGTTTCCATAGTAACACCTCGCAGATAACTCTGCAATGCCCCTAAAATAAGATTCTATGGTTGCTTACTTTGAGGGGTAATTAATTACTTTTAAGGGTAATTAAATTGCATACCTTTATGGGTTAATGGGACTCTCCAACAGGTTCTTATCTAAGTTAAGATACATGGAATTTCGCGATGAGTATCACTTTCCTGCCGAACTCGAAACCACTTGCAGCTTATTTTTCCACTTGCTGAAAGATTTTCACTTAAGATTTGTATCTTGACACTTGTACAAAATTAAAGATATTAATCGATTTAACACGTGGTACGACCAAAACAGCATGGTGGCTCTGTTAACATACTACTTTTGGTCAGGAGTTACACGCTGCATTCCCCTTATTCATTTAAATAAAATCCCAATGCCCTCCTTGATGGATATCTAGTCCACTGATGCCCCCCCAAGGGTTACGTTTTAATTAATACTCTCCAACAACATCACATGTTGGGGAATTCTAAGAATAATCTTTGCTCTGACATGTACAACATATGCATAAATCGTAACAACTCTTCCCCAGAGAGATCTATTGTAAAATGCCTTGATTCATTACAGGAGCATTGCTTCGAATCGGACTTAAGGGTGTGTAAAGTGAATAAGTCTATCAAATGATGAATGTCACTCGAAGAAGTATGCAGCATGTATTCGATACCCAGAGGTCAATTGCAGACAGGACAACTCAAGCAAATAGCATCATTTATTTAATTTGAACTCGATGAAAGTGGATAAAATTTCATGCAGAGGTAGAAAAGCTGCAGCCAGTTTCCCTGTAAGGAAGATTATTTTCTGCATTTGATTGAGTAGTGAATGGGACTTGGAAAATTGTGCTGCATTTTATTCCTATCCGGGATTTTACTATATGCAAGTATCAAGTATCTGATTGTGGAGAGCTATACCAGATGAATTCGTTCTGTGGAAATATTTCCTTAATTGAGCTTGGAACACAAATGTTGTAATAGGTAGTGCAGTAGTATTTTTCTTAACCAAGAGCGTTCCTAAGTCGGTCGTTGTATGTGTATGTGAAGCTTTCAAAATGCCCAAAGGTCCTATTTGTTGTCATACTTTTAATACCAAGGGAATGTGCTTTGAATTCTATTTTAAATATCCAAGAGTATTCTACCGAATCGTAAATATGGTGCTGTCGTCTAATATGATGGGTAATATGAGTGACCTGTCAAAACCCAGTAGATCCGCAATTCAAACCTCCGTCGGTGAGTGTTGCTCGCTTTGTTTTGGGGTTTATGTTTTCCAGACCTTTTTTTGGGGTTGTGGTATGAAACGTATCTACTTTCGGGGCCAGGGACTCTAATATTCTCACCTTTATGGGAAGCTAGGAGACTCTTGCTCTCTTTTGTTTACTTTTCAACATTCAGGTGTCCACCTTTGCAATGCAAAGTCGTCGGCATTTCCTAAAATGCTATGTTATGTTGGGGACTAATATGTAAAACCACTTTTTGACACTGCACCGTTGATCTTGCATATAATACTCCTGATGATCTTAACGACAAACGATGCGACACTCTCATGCCACTTATAGCATTCACCAATATCACTGATAATGTATTGCGGGCCTTTAAATTTGACCCATCTAAAGAAATGTAGGCGCGTGCAAGTCTTAAAGTGACGAAGTGTCACAGAAAAGCGGTCTTTCAATAGCAGTACCTATCTAAAATTAATTTAACAAAACTAATAGGCGATGTCCTACATGAGCTGAATACAATACACCATATCTAAAAACAGCTCGAGTGACCTTAAATTTTACAAGCTTTTGACAGCCCCTAAAACACATGCAAGCACAACCTACGCAGAACGTTTAACGTCTTACCATTCGATCTCAATGTTTACATGAACATACAGCATCTACTCATCCGACGGACTTATGGAACTGCAATATGCATCGGCTTTAATAACACAAGAAGGTTGACTCAAAGTGCCTTCAGGTGACAGATATTTCCATTGTAATCGTGCGTATTGCAAATTATTCTACCAAGCAACAGTAGCAGTGTCAGCATTAGCCCACAAACGCAAACAAAACACACACAATCAGTGACCTATTCTTTACCGCTAACCCAATGCCCCTATTAGCCACCACCATCGCCCTCGATCAGCAATCGATTCTCAGGGTCTAGCGCATGTATTCCCTACCTCTTGGGCAGTCTGCACAACAGGCTGTCATGGCATGTTTGTGCAAATATCCAATTATCGTCATGTTAGGTGAAAACGTTAGCATCGCCAGGAATGCATTACAATATTAGGTAAGCAATGTGTCCAGTCTCAACCCTCCCCCCGAAAGGATTCGGTGCCCACCCATATACAAATTATTATTGTTCTTAAGCTGGCACCAGATGCATATGCAGCTTGAATGACACACCGTTGCCCCCTTGTCCGATAGTGTCGATTGTGGGTGTCCAAAGTGTTGGTTAGTTAATGCAAATAAACAAATAGCCATCATCGTCCACACGTTGCTGTTGGGGATATTGCATGCCAGGACCGCAATGCAATTAGGCCGGTGCGTAGAGTTGTGCGAATTCATTACCATAAGTAGCTGATGCTGTAATTCAATCGTTCGTCACTGACCTCTCGCTCGGTGTGTTGCTGCTGTGCCTCTGGTGAATGGGAAATTTTGCATTTTATTTTCAATTCAGCAGGGAGACCCGCACAGAATGCCCATACGCACACAAAGTGATGCATTTCCTGTTAATGAGGTGTCATCAGGGAGAGCAAAATGCCATCAGTAATGGCGGCCAGTGACCGTGGCTTGTTGGAGTCCTTCGAGCCCAGGAAATCATCAGTTTGGAAATTTTCGGGAAAATTTCAAAATGCACTTTGTGCTCACTCACAGATGTCATTAACGCAGTCAGTCACTAGATGTCACAAATTATTTTGCATTAGCCCAGCAGCAGTTCTGGAGTGGAGTGCTAAGTAAATATGCAGAGGCCGCCGGTTTGCATCGCTCTCTGTCCCTTTCACAAATCATTTGGGAAATTAAAATATCAAACCTAGCTGAAATTAGTACTAATTGCAGTTGCAGACTGCCGTTGACATTTGAAGAGTGCAGTGCGGTTTAACTGCACCGCCTATCCGTTCGTATGACGGATATTGTTTGTGTGATGACGTGGTGCGAATATGCGGCTGGTTAGAGTGTAGTGGAAATATGGTTTGCATTTTTAGTGGTCCTTTGCGAATACCAATTCATTATTAGATTAAAACAAGAAATGACGCTTAATTTATACAGTCAGATATTTAAACCAAAGGAAGACATTAGACGATAAGAGTGTCCAAGAACAACTCCAAGCCCTTGAAAAAAGTGTCGTAAAACTTGTAAGAAAACTTGTGAAAAAACTGTGGAAAAACAAGGCAAAAAAAGTGTAAAATATGCTGCAAAACATCCTAAAACGCATCGAAAAACCAGCTAAAATACGTCAAAAACGTGTTAAAATAACGTCATTTAAGGCGTCGAATAAACGAGCTAAATAAATAAATATTTTGGCGCGACAGGTCTATGGGACCCAAGGCCTAGCTTCTCGCAACCATTCGCTTTGTGTGGGTTTTCAATTTTTGGGACGAATGGAAGGGATCTACAATTTTACGCCGAGTCCAAACGGCTAATTGAGAAGCTCATTCATGACAGTTTTACTCTCGGATGTTTGTCAGACGTTCGCGAGAGGTGGCGCAGTGGAAAAAAACCTTAAGATGTAATTTGGCCCTCTCGGGATTCGAACCTGAGCCCCTCGCTTAGTAGCCAAACACACTACCACTAAGCCACTGCGCCGACACTAAAAGGCACTAAAAAAACGCATCAAAAACGTGTCAAGTACGAGTCTAAAAGCACCCCAAAAATGCTTCGACAACCTTGTAGAAAATGTGCCAAAGAAACGCGTCGAAAAATATGTCAAAAAACGTGTCTAAAAAGACTCAGAAAAGATTCGTTAAAAATGCGTTGAATAATGGGCTGAGAAGTTTGTTAAGAAAGTCTCGAAAAGCACCCCAAAAGTGCGTCAAAAAACGTATTAAAATTACGTTATGAAAGGCGTTGAATAAACGAGGTAAAAGGCACTGAAAACGCATCAAAAACGCGCCTAAAAGCGCTCCAATAATGCATCGACAACCATGTAGAAAAGGTGTCAATGAAACGCGTCGAAAAACGTATCAAAAGCACGCCCAAGAACGTCTAAAAATGTGTCAAAATGGGTCAAAAAACGTGTCGAAAAACGTGTGTAAAAAGAGTCGTCAAAAATGCGTTGAATAATGAGCTGAGAAGTGTGTTGAAAACGCTTTGAAAATCACCCCAAAATCGTCTTCAAAAAAGATACTCCTTTCAGTTTCTTCATTACTCTACACCTCGAAAATGCCTGACAGCCATCTAAGGGCATATCTGTCCCGAGAAAGCCGGTAAAAACAAAAGTATTGCATGCCGACATGTCCTGCTCTTGATGCCCATCGTGTGGCCCCTCAAATTAGTGCATAACTAGGTCCTTAATAATTTACGCACTCTATACCCACCACATAACTCAAATTCGTCTTGGGCTGCTATTATCTTAAGCTACCCACCATTATCCGCTAACGCTGTCGCTGGTCTTTAATGACTTCCAGATACACCCAGATTCGTTTAGCATATTCGGCAACGGGAAATATAAACCCCCTCCAGGGATACGCATATTGCAATGCAAATTAGCCTAATGTCCTGGCACAAACACACCAAGATTTGGGTCACAAGCAATCGCAAATCAGGTGGAAAATTCATCTGTGTGCATCTCATTGCATTTGAGATATATCTGCCTAATCGTCAACCGACCGACTGTTTAATTATTTGCTTGCTGAAATTATCCAAATGAGTTATCGATTGCTGCGAGCTGGGCAATAGTGCGCCCTCCGTGTAATAATGCAATAAGGACACCCGAAATCGATTTTTCGGTTAAAGGTGTCCGTCCGGGGGTACTGGGTTGCACGAAAATGATCTCCATTGGACTGGGAATTCTCATTAACAGGCAGTATTGGTGCGTGCTCGCGCTCTGGCTCCGCTTAGTAGGAAACAAAACATCTTCGAGGATTAACACTTAATACCTTAATTTATATTCACACTAAATCCGGCGCGTTACGAACTACCACACTAATCCTTGCCACATTGAAACACCGTTGTCGCAGGTAGTCGTCATCGTCATCGTCACCCAGTATATGGGAGAGACGCCCCCGACCGCGCTATAGAGCAAACAAACAAAAACTCTTTGTGCTATGTGGTTGCGGGTGAGGGCAACAAAAAAAGGACATCACACTAAATCTCGTATACAACGCGTACTTAGCGCGAAGAATGATGAGATTCGCTGCTTTAAGCATAACAAATGTCTGCCAGCTACCGCCAATACTGGTACTGCTCTCGTACGATTGTTCGCACCTTAGCGTTGTCGTTGTTGGCACACAAAAACCTCAACCTCATTAGGCTTCCAAATTAAAACAATTCCACGCAGGATAAAGAACAAATGCACACAGGCGCACACATAAAACGTCCTCCTCGTCGCCGTTGTCGTCGTCGTCATTGTTAAAGACGAGGAGATAGATCCTTAAATATTATTCCTGTTTCGGGAGGATAAATTCGTTTAATGTGGCCATAGCAGCCATTATTTGCACAGCCAACTTCCTCTATAGTCGTCAACTAAAATTAAAGCAGGTAATTTAGGCGCCACTTAAAAGGTTAGCGCGCATTAAGTGGGTTACGTGGATGGGTGCGGGTGATGCTACACCCTCCTCCGGCTATGATACTGATTATTTTTTTCCCCTTGCAGAGATTTCTTCTAGAAATCTACCTTGGATACTGAGCTGGCTCATTGTACTTGTAGTTTCTATATATAGTAATAATTCTCTTAGGCTTATTACGGCAGTCCTTTCAACATTAATTAGGGCTAAAATCTGTGCTCACATTCGAGTGGCATTGTTTATTTAATTTTGGGAAATTATGCCAGTTAAAGAGAAGGGATGTGCTTTTTGTACTCTGTGATAGTGGAGCCAAATTTGGTTAGTCATATTGGAAAAAATTATTGAAAACTAGCTGAACTACTTTTTAGGGTAAAATTTACACTAAATTTTTAAAGGTTACTCACTTTTTTCGTACCAATGTAGAGCTACGATCAAAAAAAGTCGTTGCTGTCATTTTGGACTAATAAACAACTAACTGATACGTTTAAATATATGGAATCACTGGCTGCCTTGCTTTGTGGTTTAGATTAAGAATGATTTTAGTAATCGGAGGCTGAGACTTGCAAAGTTTGAAAAATAATATACAATTTAGTCAAAAACACTCACAAAAAGTAGGCGTGGCAATGAATGATTAAACGCATAGCCTTAAACCTTCTTGGAGTCTAAGCAAGCACTTCAAACAAAATTTCATCGAAATCTGTCCGGTAGTTTTGACGCCAACTGGCAACAACGACCTACAAATGGATTTTTTATTATTGCTTGAATTTTATACTTTTAAAGGTCTATGCGAAATTTCCTAAGTTATTCTTGAGTATTTTCTGTGCTTTAATTTTTGGCGCATGTAATTCTCCACACATTTATTTATTCGAGATGTACACGCTTGGCTTTGCTCATGCCCAGAAATTTACTGTAGTGGCGGACTACACTGATGAAAAATTATCGCCGCCCGTGGTCGAAATTCGACCAATTTTGTCTGTAGATAAAGTAACGAAAGCCAACTTGTTTTTTTACATAATTTGTTTATTATTTATTTTAATAATTTATTTATTATGCTAAATCTTAATTCATATACCTTTCCGGTATGAAAAAAGAATGGAAAAGGGCAAAACATGAATGTTCGTTTCCATAGTAACACCTCGCAGATAACTCTGCAATGCCCCTGAAATACCATTTTATGGTTGCTTACTTTTAGGGGTAATTAAATTCCATATATTTATGGGTTATTGAGACTCTCCAACAGGTTCTTATCTAAGATAATTAAATTCGTTACTATGGAAACATGACGGCGACAAATTGAGTGGCAACAAAATGCTTTCGATTAAATGCTAAGCATTTTTTATGGAAAATTCTTAACTTCATTTTACCAGTCTTAATGGCGACATATACCTACGATTTTTTGTTTCTGCACATCTATGGCACAGTCCCTTTCGAATGATATAAGTTTCATTCTCCTCATTTCATGATAAGTACTTAAAAAGTGCACGGAAACTTTTGATGTTTACATTTTAGATTCAGAATACTTAAAATTCTTATATCTTCTAAATGTATCGCCCGATTTCGATGAAATGACAACTATATGGTGTTCCATCAAGTCCGTTTTTCTGTCTGGGAACACTATACGGATTGCCTGAGTTATCTCAGCTTGATGTTATAACAAACCCACAACGAATTTATGAAACTTTTGATTTTGTGTAGACGACCATTTCTTTGTTAATTTTAGTTCTGAAAATATCGGGAACCCATCCCTCGTAGTTATTAAAATTAGTCCAAGATTTGTACATAAAAGTGAGCTGAAGATTAATGGAACTTTTCAGTAGAATGAGGCTACAAAATGAAATGGAAAATATATGTTTTCATGTACGTCAAAGATACAAAAGTAGGTACTTTTTCGGAATTTAACCCCAACATGGCCCCAGTTTAGTATTTGTTTGATTTGTAGTCACCAGCCTACCTATTCTGAAAACGCCACGAACACGAACACCCATTTTTGAAAGCTGATATGAGTGTGTTTTGAAAATTAAATAATGCAGTACAATTCTCTTGAATAAATACAATTTTGTATTGCAAGGGACTTATCGCATCATGTATTTGTATTTTATATTTATTTACAAAATTTAATTTTGATTTTGTTTGCAAGTCGGACTGTTACACCACACTGATTCACCCATAGTACAATCGAAATAGTGAGGTCGAGGCTCTGATTTCAAATGAAAATATTGTTTAAGTTTGCTTAGATTCAAATTGATCAAAGCTTTCATTGAAATTAGGAATTTACATTGTTAATTCGAATTGTTTCCACCATTTATCAGTCACAATTTTGGGTGCATTTTGTGCACATCATTATAGATAACGCTTTGACTAACTTGCGTTTACCGATGAAATATGTTTTTTAAAGCACTACGCCTCGTCTTTCATCATACTTCGTACCTATTAAATAGTAACAGTGAGTGCATAGTTTATAAGTAAAGGTAGAGCATCCCAATTTAGGATTTCTCTTTATGAAGTCCTGATGAACTCGCTTCTTTCCTGGAATATAATTCGGACAAGTGAATAATTCTAAAGATGTAGCCGTAGGGTCAATATGCAGTACGCCCAACCGTTCTGCATGTACACCTATCAAACAGTGTTCAGTAACCACAGTGAGTGCTAGCAGCTATTTCTGTTTGAAGAACACTGCAATCATTCCTGATTCTAAACAGTATATTCGGAGATCCAGAGAAACCGCCCCTTTCCAGCGGACTATCTCGTCGTCTTCTTCCATTCAATTCAAACAGGGAAGTTCCTTACAAAGTCGACCGTGGGGTGTGTATATGCCCATCGCCCTCCAACACCAGCAGCAATTTTAATACACCTTACACAAGCCACCATGACCATCATAGTAATAACTCTCACAAGTCACACGACAAGGACAAACTTTTGTGTTGCTTTCTGACTGCAATTCAATCTCCCAGCGCTCGCCTTAATTATTATCTGTATCTCCATCCAGCGCTGCCGTACACACTTAAAATGCAAACCCCAGTGTCCTCTTCATTCAAAGAGGACCCACAACAACTATCCATTCTAGTTAATCTTAACAATGCAATCCACTAATTATGTGAAACCTTATCCAACAGGAACCACCACCCAACCACCCCCCCTTCACTGTAGCTCAACATGTTGTTCTTGGGTGCTGTGGCTGAGGCCGCACCCACTCGCTATCCCAACATCAACGAAACACAAACGAAACTACAGAAAAATGCAAATTATTTCCCGGCTATCTTATTCAGCTTTTCCTCAGAGGAACATGCAACTAAAACGGTAAATTATTTAGTTCTCCACACTTAGCCGCACACTCCCCCGCAGGAACATTCAAAAATAATCCTCGCACCATTGCAGCAGCGCACGGTAACACAAGCCCACCGCTGCTATTGTCTCTAGCTCCGAGGCGAGGCTAACGAAACAGTTCTAATGCCAGCTCAGCCCCAGATACCAGATATCATGATCCGGTTGGGTCCTTCTACTTCGTCCACCCGATAGCACCACCGAAATAAATTCCCTTGATTTACGATGCGCACTAAACATCATTATTATGTATTCCGTTTTGCTGCGGGAGCCATTGCTAAGGCACATGATGAAGCGGCTCCTCCTGCGCCGCGCCAAAGCTAACGAGTCGAAGAAGGGTGAAGTTTGGCGAGGGTCATGACCATGGAATTAGGGACACACATCCCATAGAGCCATAGATTTGCATATTTGCAAGCACCACCAAACGAAAAAGGGAACCTTAACTACATACAGTTCGTATAGTTTTGGGGTGAATAATTTTGCGAAGCATTTTTGAAAGAATGACGCCCAATGCAAACAGCAGCTCCTCTCAATCTGTCTGGGCTATGGTTGCCTTTTGAATTGCGTGACTGAGATTTAATTCGACCGAGGGGGTTGATTAAAATTCCTCTGCCCATCGCCATGAAACATTCGGCATATTCGAGCTTCGAGATGTGCATCGAAAAATAGCCTTAAAGAGTGTCCTGTGAAAATATTTGTACACAACATTGTGTGTGTGTGGCTCGCTGATGTCTTCGTTCGATTGTGTGTGTGTTGCATCATTTATGCAAATCGCTTTGAATTTAGATTGGTATCTGCTGCTCCCGAGCTAGCCAGGCAGCGCTGCTCCTGAGAAGAATGGGACTGGGACTGGGATTGGGACTCCCAAAGTTATCCCCCACCGGAATGCTCTGAAGTGGATTTTATTTTATTTCTGGCTCTGGCTCTGGCTTGGCCGTAAGTGGGTTGAGTGGATCCATTCGAGTGGATTTCATTGAATAATGCTGCATTGTGGTGACACTGTTCCGCTGCGGTATTATGCAAGGCAATCTGTTTATCCATTGACAATAATACCGAATAATAACGGGGCAAATGAGGGATTCACACAAGGATGTTGTAGTGCATTAAGGAAGTTTTTGGGATAGCCCTACCATTACTTCCTGAGGTCTGGTTGGAGATGAGTGAGTTGGAAATGATTCCAGTTCCAGGCTTGAATGGGTACCAATTGACTTATCTGAGCACACCTATGTACAGAATGTAATAATAATAATTTGAAAATTATTCTGTAACCAGAATCAGCCGACACCCGGATTAGCCGTCAATGAAAAAGGCCGAAAGTTCCGCTGATAATCCGCTTGGTGGCGGCAACACATAAAACACGAATCAGCGCGACTGAAAGTGTTTTGTTTGTTGTTTACTATGCAGCTATTTACAAAACCGAAACTTCGCTGCGGTGAGTGGAATGCAAAACCATTAACTGTAGAAAAACAATCGCATGTCCTTCTGTTGCACGGACGGGGGTTGTTGAAGGGTTGTAGTAGGTGGTATGAATCGCCATTATTGAGTTTCGAGAGCACTTTTAGTTGTAGTTGGTTGGAAATGAATGTGAAGCACTTTTCCGTGCGCTTAAAGCGAACCAATCGGCTATTTAAGCTTTAAAATTGGTTCTGGGGAAATCCATCATATTGCTGGAAAATTTTAATTGCTCCGCTCGGATAAAGTTTTTCGGGAAAAGTCTAACATCAAGCAGGGCTGCAGAGAACCGCTCCACTTACACAAATAATTACACAACACTTAAATTTCATCCGCAAAAAAGAGCGTACGGCTCCGCTCAGCCATATAAACTTTATCCTTGCCGAGATTGTGTCAGGCAATAAAATTTGCAAACGCATATCACAGCGCGTTACTCAAGTGAACCGAAAATCTGCACCCATCGTCCTTCATGCTGGCATTCTCACACAAGGTCTGGCCTGGTTTTTTGGAATCCATCACTGAAAACCACCAGAAGCTTTGCTTTCATTCGGAGAAACGTAGCGAATACGAGGTGGAGAAGATACCTATCCACTTTCTTCTCATTCACCTGAGAGAAATATCCTTTAGGGATGCGATGAGAGGATATAGGTGTACGGTTGGCGGAAAATATTTTATTGCATTTCGTATACGTTCCACATGAATTATTTCTGATTTACCTGAAAAACGGAATAAGTAGAAGTTTGGATGAGTTCCCCGGGCCTTGTTCCACCCGTGCGTCGTTGGCGTCGCTCCTATATCTCCGGTTGAGCAGGGATCCATGCACTATTGCTGCCTGCGCTCGCTTCTTTCGGTATTACATGTGTAGGTTTGATTATATACATAGGTATGCTGGTAGCTCGTTTTGAGATATCCCGGTACAATAAAATCGCCATGTAAGCAAAAGTTTTTCGACAGGTAACCAAGTAATTCCTTGGAGATTTTCTCTTTTATTTCAGTTTGTTCTTTCTTTTCACTGCGATAGTATACATATGTTGGGTTATTGCACATGGCGTAGTATATCCTTATCCGGTTTCTTGGTGCATGCAGATAGTTTAAGACTTGCTTTTGGGTATACTCTTGTTACACGTCTCTTATCTTGGGCTATGGTTTGGGAGGTGATTTACTTACACAATATTGAATATGAGAGCAAGGAAAGAGGATATCGTGTCGTTTTATTTTTTTTCTCTCTCCCCGGTCGACTAGTAAACATTTCTGAATAATAGGTGAGCGTTGCAATTTGTCGAAACAACACATGTAAATGTAAGGGTGTGTTAGAGGGCGGCAGCGATAGGAGGATTCATGGTGAATTTTGTGCAAAGTTGTTTAAACTTACACACGCACACATTTTTTGAATTTGTTTCCGGGAAGAAGGCAAGGATATGGAACAGTTTGTGTGCATAGGGGCCCTATTTCGTGTTAGTCTGTAATTTTAATACTTTTGCTTCCTGGTTTTATGAGATGGCATTGAGATTGTTTGCTAAAATAGTGAAAATATTTGACGATTACGGTGGCATTCATTATAAGAAACAAGGTCGAGTTATCTTGTAGTGAATTTTTGCTTAAAATCGGCAAGTTTGGTGCTTTAAAAATCACTCGGGCGTATGTGCAACCTTTTCAATAAAGTGTAAAAGTAGATAGAAAATTACACTGATTGTTTTCGTTTTTTGTAATAATCATAACTGTGAATTATTGTTCATCTTTTTGGCCACAGGAAATACTGTTCAAAAGGGGTTAGTTGAACACTTGTTGTAAGGAAAAACTAGCATCAGTGGTGCGACGTGGCAAGGATCTTTTTTTTAATTTTCTTCCATGTCCAATGTCACATTTTTATTGCAGGGAACCCCGAGCAAAGTTTTCTCATGCATTTTTATTGACAAGTCTGCAGATTATAAGGATTCTAAAAGCCTAATGAATTTCTGTATGGAAGCGTAGCGAGTCTAATGTCGTCTCTATCAACATTCCCTTCCCTATTGTTGTGTTTGAAATCTGACATTTATAGTGTGAAAGAATTAGACTTACTGCTTACTGGCGCACTCTTAATTTGCTTCTCTTGAGAAATTTTAAAACAAATATTAAATGACTTAAATATTATTATTTGTTAACTTTAACACTTTAAATAAAAATAAAGTAAATTCAATTTTGCGCATATAAGTTCTGCTGGGGTTGGAACATGAAATTTACATCAAAATGAAGTGCAGGACCCAACACAGTTTTAATAACTCAATACATAAAAAGTTTGCTGACAAATAAGGACATGTATAAAATTTGTTAAAAACTGCAAAAGAGAAACATTGTTTTGAAATAAAGGAAATTTACGACTGCATCCTATCTGAAGAACAGATAGAATGGCAACAAAAAAATTGTGGACCTAACAACCTTACCAACCTTGGCGAAACGGATCTAAGGAGATGAGTTTTATAACTTTGTATTTTCTGCACCATTTTCGACTTTCATAAATTTTTTTCCACCAACGACCTAATTGTTGTAAATATTTAAGTGGTTGACTGGAAGAATACGTCAAAGTAGATATGCCAGCTCGTACTTACTTACTAATAGGAAGGTAGCGCAACATTCGTAGTATAGCAATCGCCAATTATCTCCAGCTAAAAGGATTTTAGGACACCACCAGCGACAAGATCAACCGGACGACCACGAACAAGATGGGTTGACGATATAAACCAATTTAATAGGTATTGGTACCATGACGCAAAAAATTGAGATTTATGGACAACTATGGGGGAGGCTTATACTATTTGCAACTAATTTTGAAAACAATGATTAGACTTTGTCAAATTATGATAAATTTATTTTATGTATTTTAAATTAAATAACGACATGATATAAATACTCTTATAACAATGTAATAATACTGATGAAAAATTTGTAAACCTTATAGTAAATAAAAGCTTATAATAATAATAATAATAATAAAAGGATTTTAAGCTTACTTCAGTTGGCTGCAGTTTTGTCTTTTTTTCTGCTTCTTTCCATCTAGGTAAACTAAATTTGAAGACTAAAAATATGGTAATGGATATCCCTACCCGTTGCTAAACACTTCCGTTTGAAGCTTTATTTCACAAAAGCAGACGGTGAGAATTTGCAAGAGTTTTTGTAAAATAGTTCTTAAAAGAACTCAATTAAAGTTAAACTTTAAACAAAAGGCAAGACACAAACAATAAAACGCGTGCGGTTGCGCATGTGGTTCAATCCTATTTTTTTCTTTCTATTTTTCTTGAGTTAGTAAAGATGGCCGTCAGAGCGGCAAATTCAAATTTTATACCAATTTTAAATTTAGCTAGTTCACAATAGTTAACACATTTTTTTTTGCTTATTTTAAAATTATTCTGTTCTTCTGTTCTGACAAAACAGACAACATTAGCAGGAATGTCAATCAATAAGTTCCCTCATAGCTCGATGTAAAATAAGCTGGAAATACATTTTATCTTATGCTTAGGAAAAGAATCCTTCAGTTGATCTTCTTTTTGTGAATCGGTCAAGAGCTCTGCTGTATAGCTATACCTTTACTTACCTCTCTTCCACCAGGTGGATAGGTATTTCACCCTTTTCTGTCTTCAAGACTTTACTTTTGTACGACATTTACTTAGGTGACAGGCTCAGTTTTAAGGGGATCTCACGAAACTTGACTTGTACAACTAACTGCAGCTTTCTTTCCAAAAAAATTAATGAAAACTGATACTCGCTGCCCCTCTGAACACAAAATTTTGTAGCTCGTCCAACAACAATAATAATAAAAACATCATTCAGTGCCATTAGCTTTATTCAACTCCTCCGCCTGTGTTACTTTGTAAAATTAGAAATATATCAAAGCAACTTGACGACGACGACGACGACGACGGGAAAAAAAGGCCAATCCTATATCGGTTTTTAAGAATCTACCTCAACAACAACCTCAAAGGAGACCCCAACCACACTGTGCACGGATATGGAAAACAACATTAAAA
Organism: Cheilosia pagana; assembly: GCA_936431705.1. Taxonomy (NCBI): domain Eukaryota; kingdom Metazoa; phylum Arthropoda; class Insecta; order Diptera; family Syrphidae; genus Cheilosia; species Cheilosia pagana. The sequence continues at coordinate 47,628,323 of OW386170.1, read as the reverse complement.
CGAATTATCCCTGCAAGGGGTTCCACACTCCATTCAGTTCCACCATCATCAGCAATCAGCTATAAAGGTCCTTTCCAACCTTGGGCGATTGGCAGGCTTTCTATCATTCCTCATCGCGTTCCATGTACCGCACCAACAACCTCATACATATGTGTACATGTTTTGGTATGTCCTTTCATCGATTAAAAAGCTCTGCGCCTTCAACAGCCACCAACAAACGAATAGCAATTTCGTTATGATGGCGAGTATAGCGCTTGGCTGATCTTGGCCGTACTGTGCTAGTATCCTTAAACATGCGGAGCACAATATCACGCTAATATCCAATTTGCACGCAAGGCATAAATAAAGATAGATAGAAAAAAAGGAAACTCTTTTCAAAACACCTGGACGTAAAGTGTGTGGTGAGAGAGTGGCAGGTTGAACAGCACAGATAATCTCCAATGGAGACCCGACCGACCGCCTGCCGTGAGATTTGTTGAAAATTGCAAAGCAGCCTTTAAATTATCCTTTTTTTGCGCGCGCACCAACTCACACACGACAAAGTAATTTGTTAGTGCGCTGTTTGTGGGCGGCAATAGTAATTCATCGCGTTGAAGTCTTTTAATTATTAAATATGCTGCGAGGGGAATTCTCTGCCATGGTATAGCGAAGGACATTAAAAACAGATTTGAAATGCTTTAGTTTATTGGGCGACCTATTATTTAAACGTTTAAGTAAGTAGAGCTAAAATGAGAGGCCTTGTGAGTGCGAGGAGCTAGCTTTTGGAACCCAGATGGACTGATGCCTCTGATTTTATACGATTTGAAGGATTTTTACTTCGAGGTATTCTTCTAAAGAGCTATTATAATTTAAGCCTCTGACGGAGTATGCGTTTCGGAGAATTTTCCGTTCCGACATATACGTCGCTGAGGCCGAATATTTCCTTATTTTTTTTTACGCCTTAACCTAAACTGAGCCGTGGTATTTGGTAAAAGTGATTTGGTACACAATAAGCTCACTTACTTACGTCAAGGGTTTTCCTGAGCCTCAAAAAATGTCCCCCTTTAGTTGATGTGGTCTTCTCCTAAATGAATCCACTTACTACATTCTTGATCTGAGTTGGAGTCGAAGAAGCTCACAGGATCTCTTTTTAAAACGTTTTCCCAAGGCTGTTCTTTTTTAGAGTCTTTCAGTTATCCACTACGGTCACTATACGGTCATCTATCATGATTTCAAAAGTTGACAAAAGTGGTAACGAGATTTTACTGAAGTATGTATCATGCATGGGAACAGACCTACTGGTTCACGAGAAGTTTCGTAGAAGGGTTTGGCGATAAGCAGAAACTTTAGCTGCTCGTCCTTTACGAATGAGCAATCATCGATTACATATGTTTATTTTGTACCACGCTCAAGTTTAACTGGTTTGAAGAAAGGCAACCAGTTTCAGTTATAAAACAAAGAACTGTGCGCCGGATCTTGAGCCTTTATTTTTAAGGCTGTTCAAAATTATTTCCCTACAACATTTATTTATAAAGAAACGAGTCATGCAGTTGTTACGGTCAAATTAATTAAAATCTTGCACAGTACTTTGGTCCCAGCTCTTTTGGAATAACCTAGCTGTAGCTTCTGGATTCCTGACTAGGTTGGTTTAAAAAATTGGCGACAGACTGTAGGGTTCACTCCCTGACAGAGTAAAGCTAGTGGAATACGTACGATACGATATTTGAAAGTCAGTTTTCAGTCAATCAATGAACGAAGTTGATTGTGCAGTAGAGGGAAACGTGAAGTAGTAGTTCTTTCTTATGAGCCCATCCTCCCCATTCGGGACAAACGCATTTATAAGTTTTTAACATTTCCTTAACAATTATTTAGCTGTTCAACAAATCGGTACAACATTTTCTATTCACGAGTTTTTTTTATGAAAAAAGGGATATTTTAAAAATGTTATACTAGGGAAGTCTCATATAAAATACAATTGAAACTTAATTCAAACATCTCTCATTTACTTCCACTCGAACAGCTGTCAGTTGTCTATTTTATGCTCGGTACAGCTATATTTCCACTTCCATAAGCATCCTTCTAATGCATGCGAATGAACAACCATCTCAATTGAGACCACATCTCCGATTACATAATCGCGCCGGCGGCAGCGCATTGCCTCCCAACAGCTGCATGCATAATGAGGACGAGACCCCAACATTACGTCTAATTATTTCTTAATTACCCCATAAATTATCACAGGTATTTAATTTGCCAGCGACTATAAACCGAAAGTGTTTCCGCCATAAACAACTTTCCGATAAAGTGCGCTCAGCCGCTAAGCTCTCACATAGGGTCACCCTCTGGGGGGCACTTGTATTACAAGCGAAACGCATTGTGCGGACTTTCGTATCAATTAGAGGTGGATAAGGAAGCACTTTAAGGGCGGACCAGGCTTCTTCGCATTGCATGTCCGTAGGACATCACCGTTTATATCATTTTAACATAAAGATCTGCTCAAGGGATGTGACGAGCCTTGAATTTGCAACTAGCTGCCAGAGCTAATTGACCCCTTGTCAAATTCACCGCAAATTTCTCGCCTAAATCGATGAGAGCATTGCTAATCGATGTTATCGCCTTATACCCATTACAGTATTACACTAATTAAACTATACAAAGGATCGAGATGCGGGAAACGCTGTATGGATTGTGGTTATGTCGTTGGTGGAAGTTTCCGAGTGTGGCAACTATTCTGACTGAATTTTATGACCCATAATGCTTTCTCTAACGACATCTTGATGACGATGAAAATTGCTGCCGCTTCTCTGTTGCTCTGTGAGCGCATATAGTCACTGCCGGTATTACCAGGCAGCGTACCCCTAGGTGTTGATCATAAAGCGACACATGCTAGGAATATTTGAGGTGGAGCTAAGATTGATTGTGTCATAAACGAGCAAGGAAGGAGTTAATTTTAAGTGACAATTACAAAATTAGAACTAAGTGGGTTGATGATGCGAGTTCAGTTCAGCGGAGTAAGTGATGGTAAGGTTGTTAACTCCAATTAGCTACCAGTAAAGGTTGGCGTCTGTTTTGAGGAGAACGAATTTTACGAGCATTTTTGTACAGTCCGGAATAAAAGTTGTTTAAATACTCATATACGCACGGAGAGTCAAGGTACACTAGGAGCTCTAAATTGGATCTTGACCCTCAAATCAGTCTTACTACGCATTCGCACACTTAAAGGTTAGTCACAAGAGAATGAAATGAGGCTCTGATAGATGCCAAGGCATACGGGTGACGTTTTATTTGATGAAGAGTGGTAAAAGAGATCTGCCCACACCTTCAATCTCTGCTTGGTATCTAGCACTAAACAAGACAACATTTCAAACACTCTTTAGGGAGAGCTTGAGAGCAGATGATTCCTTAAATATTTTTGAGGAATTATTCTTCCTTAACTTGTGCTGAGAAAATTTTAAACTGACCAGAGTTTCCTGGTTCCTTCTGCGAGCTTTCAGCAACGATCGATTTGACATCTAAAGTCCCTAAAAGTTGCCTAAAAGAATGTTATAAAAGTCTGTTTTTAATACCCGCCACATACCCCTGACTATCGTTCCACTTTGCATAATATAACTCTTCCTATGCAAATCCCGCATACGCGCTACACCCATAACACCGGGCAAATCTGCACACAAAAAAAATTCACATCTACACTTATAAATGCATCAACGTATCTGCAACGATACACATCCAATATAGCCAATTACCGCTACCATTAGGGGTATAAAACCAGTCGAACCCATTCCACCCTCCATGCGGCGCCATCCGCTTTGGTTTAATTTAACCTCCTGTATTCATTTACGATCCAATCCAGCCAAGTCGTCGTCTAATCAATTGCTCCATAAAACGATGAGCTCGGGCGCGCGTTTCGACCATTAATATTCCAGCCAGCGCTTCGGCAAGAGCTCACGCAAAGCCAAACACAAATTGCAGACCCCATCCGGAGCAAATGGTATTCCTTATGGTAAATCATATTTTCTAGGCAATTTTCACCAATCTAACGGACCAACCCCCGTTGCGCTGCTAAAAATCAATTTCACGTTATCAATTTATGATTTGGATTTTTCGTTATTTTTTTTTCCCTTCTTCGCATCGCACTCGTTGTGGAACCATCAAATCGGTTGCTATGAATTTTTTAAGAAAATTTAGGCTGCTAAATTTTAAGTAATCAACAGGCGAAGAGTCCTTGAGCTCGAGTGAATAGCGTTTCAAACCCTTAACACGCACTTGGGATCCCTTTTACCCCCAGTCAAAGGATGATGGTTATAAGCGCGCATAATTTTTTCTTCCTTCCCTTTGTGATTAATGAACTGAAATAGCTCTTATCCTTGTCCTGTCAAGTTATGGGAGTACAGAGAGAATAAGATATAAAAATGGAACTGGAACTCAATCTTTTCGCAATCTTCTCCGATCCGCCACCAAGTGCCATAGAGTTCCACGACAATGTCTAACTATATACATATTCAGTTAGAGGACCCACTTGCATTTGCGTTCATCTAATTTACGCACTCTGTCATCCATCATTTGTATATAAGTTGATTAAAAGTAAAACTCCTTTACGCGCGGACTACGACTGAAGTTGATAAAGTTGCTAAAGTTTCGCTTCTAATATCGCAGTAGCGAGCGCAATCTTCCTCAAGAAAACACACATTAATTTACTCTCTCGCTAAAGCTGAAGTTCGAGGAAAAGTTGCATATACATTGGTTGTAGATGTAGATATACCCGCAGCGGCACGTAACTATACTGTCGTGTACTGCCATTAGCGACTTAACTGTGACAGTAATATAGTTGGGTGTAATTATAATCATTGGGATGGGCGCAGATGAACAGGGAATAAATAAAAAGTTCAAGTCTCATAAACAGTTGTTGGGGAAAAGTTTCCGTTTCCGCTCTGTTCCTGGAACGGCAGAAAGAGTCTTATTAAAATGTCCTTAAGGGCAGCACCCAGCACCCAAGCTTTGAATATAGTTATACACAGCGGCTGTCGAAAAGCTGAAATTGAATTGTATATTTTTATTTGCTTAGAGGATGAGCACAAAGGATGTTGAGATAAGTGGATTTATTGAAGTTCTATAATAGCTTCGGGGGCGGAACGCAGCAGTCGTTCACCTCATTTTCAGAAATTGTTGAGGGCATTGACATCATAAAGAGAAAATTGAGGCATTGCAACGGCCCAAATGAGTTCTGAGTTCAGGAGTAATTTTATGAACTGTTTCGGGCTTAAGAACTCTCCAGTTTGCATGTAAGACCTGTAAGACCATCGGCCGAGCTTCTGGTAGCCAATTGTTTGTTTGCATCTTTTTTTTTGGGATGAAATTTATGCCGAGTCGGAACGTCTTTGTCAGACATTTTCACAATTAGGACACGGAAAAAGATCTTTAGGGAAGGCTATCAAACTAGCCACATAACCACTATTCCCATGTCTCCGAGAGAAAAATAAAGACCCAAGAAAGTTGTCCGAAAAGCAGCACTATCTTATATTAGGTGAACGGATAAGCATTTGACCAGGACGAGAAGAAAATACTGAAATAAGACCCGCAGGAAGACAAAAGTCTTAGGCACAGACATTAAAAAAGTACTAAAATTTGGCCTGATAGGGAATATTCTCTGATTTGGCGTACAGCTGCAAGAAATGGATAAGTGGAGTATATTGAAAATTTGCTTAAATTGTTTTTAGTATAAGTTTGCATGAGTAGAAGAAGAAGACGTGTTGCATCTACCATTTACCTTCTACTGTAAAAGTAAGTGCATCACGTCTTTTTAGTTGTAATATAATCAAGAAATAATTATGCACATAAAGCGTAATTTTTAATTTAAAGAAAATAGTGTTAACATTTGAAGGAAATTAAATTTCCCCTATGTTACGTTGAAAATGCCGAAAAAAATTATTTTCAATCGAATCCATCTAAGTCGAATTTTCACGGGACATAAAAATTAGTTTGAGTTAGAGGGATTTCTGGAAAAAGTCGAGCTAGAGGGATTAACAACATTTTAACTTTCTCGTATACGTAGTAAGAGAAAGGTATTGTAATCGTACAAAAAATCGAACTCGAGATTTTAATCAAATCTGACATTACGATGATAGAGGAACTCGAAAAAGTGGGTCTCGCAATTCTGTCCGTCTGTCCGTCTGTCCGTCTGTCTGTCTGTCTGTCCTTTCCTGAGCTCCACAGCGCAAACGGCTGGACGGATTTCTTTCAAACTTCGGATTTGGAGTTGGTGGGCTTACAGTTCGGGGCCATTTTTTTTTTTGCATGCTAACCCTATTATTAACGGTACTTCCCATATAACGGTTTTAGACAAGTTTGATTTTTTCAAAAACGGCTCCAACGATTTCAACCAAAATTGATATTTGGGCTTATGTAGGTGCGGTTAACATGGCTGCATACCCAGTTTTTCGCAGAAAAATCGAATAACGGTAATTTTGAAAATTGGTCATATCTCAGAAACGGTCAAAACTATTTCGACAAAAATTCATATTTAAGGTAACACGGTCATTCCCAACATGATGGCAAACTAAGTTTTTTCCTAAATTATCGTTCAGCAGACTATTTTAGAAAAATGTCGTTTTTTAAGACTTTATTTAATTATGGTTTACTTGGAAACGGCTATAACGATTTTAACCAAAATGTATACTTGCACTACCATATATGGGGTTAACATGACTGCTAAAAAGTCGAATAACGGTACTTTTGAAAACTGGCCTTATCTCGAAAACGGTCAATACGATTGCAACAAAAATTAATTTCTTATGTAATATGGTCATTCCTAACATGATAGCAAACTCAGTTTTTCTCTAAATTGTTTATAATGGATTTTTGAAAAAAGGCATATTTTGAGAATTTGGTTTTCTTTTGTTTTACCAACACGAAAACGGCTAAAGCGATTTTGACCAAAATGCATACTTGGAGTACATTTGACGTTTTTAACATTATTGCGTCCTTCATTTTCAATTCTAACCACCGGAAACGCTGGTTTTGAAAACTGCTCAAATCTCGAAAACGCGATTTTCGATTTGGATAAGACTTTAAAAACCACGTAATACTAACATCCTGAACAATACCCTATACTCAGTTTTTAGCTAAATAATTGAGCAAGATTATTTTTCGAACTCAAAATTTCCATATTTGTTACTATTTTGTACGCATTATTTTCCAAAATCAGCTCTAAAGATTTTGACTAAAATGCTTAATTACGATAACATAAGTATTCTTAATAAAACCCCGTACTAAGTTTTTCTTAGAAAAATGCAAATTATGCCGTCTTATAAACATTACCGCACTACCAGTTAAAATGTAATCACAACTAGTACTAGAAACTCCTTTTTAGCAAATGTTTCCCACTTCTTCTTTTTCAACTATATTAATCATAAACCTTAAAATAATTCCAACCAATTGGAGTCTACACTGTCAGAAACCCGCACTTCATTTAACCCCAATCACGTGTAAATTCAAAAACAATTCTCTGAATTCTTACATCACAAACCCTACTTCGAGTCATGGCCACCTACAAGCATCACCAATTTGAAAAATCTGGTTTTATAGCCTATAAATAATAATAAAAGAAAAATAAACCAACCAAACTGATGATATGAACGAGAAAGTTTCGTGCGATCCAGTCGTGCACTTTATTTTAAGCGTATTTATTTAAGGTAAAAAATAGGAAAGTAGGTACATTTTGAACTAATCCCATCACTCTAACTAGAACAACAACACGAGTTTGGCGCACGTGCAAATGTTGCGCATTTAATTTCTTAAGCAGAATATGTAGGCGCATATCTAAATGCATAACATATTGAACGTAGAAACGCAACGTATCGTCGGGACGCAACACTTGCGGAAGGGAGATCTTTTTATTTTAATTTTGTTTTTCTTTAGACCAAAAATTCGTAATAGGTCAAGAATTAAAAGAATATGTTCTAGTTAGAGGGAAATTCGACTTAGAGGGATTCGAAGTATTACAGTCTTTCAAGTCAAAGTTTACAGTCTTTCAAGTGGATTTTTTGAAAATATTGTGATATAATATGCCTCGATGAAAGGATGGATTTGTAAATCGACTAGATTCACTCAAAGAGAGTTTTTGATTTTCGAAAACTATATATAAAATCTTGTAAAAAATCGTTACGCTTAAAAATGCAAAGCTATTTAAACAAAGTTCTTGGCTATTTATTACCGAGCTGATTTTAAAGAATATACGAATTTTGACTTGTCGACAGTCAACTCCGTAAGAGCTACATTAAGTTGTTTTAAACCAACACAGCCGGTACCCTGGAGACTCGGCGAGCTTTAACTTGCTTAAGGGATATTGCAAACCTTTAAGATATCGTACAAGATTTCTTATATCACGCCTACTATGACTCACGGTCCTTTTGGCAATTTTGTTGAAGCGTTGCTAATTTGGCCTGGCTTAAACTTGGGATGTTTTTCTGTGTGTGATACATTTTGTATCTTCCCTAGACCTAGCACATTTTATAAGACTTACCTACTAGCCGAAGAGAAAGATTGTGGCACCTCATCGATCACTGCTTTTAAACCACAATTTTTTTCTGTCTTTTGCTGCATAATATCTGAGGGCCCGATTACTCATTGAAACAAGTTTTGGACCACATTTAAGAGGTAAGCTACGCTGCTTTTAACTCCAACTAAAAATAATCTAAAAGTTATAGGAGAAGATTCATATTGTAATAGTGAAAATGGTAAATTACTTTGTGCACAAAGGCGAGAACGATACAGATTAGAATCAACTTCTCCATCGACACGTGAAACAAAAACAAATTCCGTCACGTAATGCTCGTTCACGGATGACGCGATTCGACCCCAGGTCTTTTTCTACTTTCGCGAGCTACTTTAAGCAAAATCTTTCAGAAGTGTCGACATCTGTTAAAGGGTATATCTCTCAACATTTTCTTTTTGTAAAATCTGTTCAATATATATTCCATACCAAACACTACAAGTTATCGAAAACAAGCAACCGCGATAATTATGCTTCCCCACTATAAGAAATCCCTTTCCATTGAAGTAAAACGAAACAAACTCGGTTTGGTACCCTCAACTGCATTCACTCTGCGTCAATGGGTGTCAGCCCATCCAGTCCCCCCAGTTAGCTTTACACAAACTTATTTCATACAAAATGGACTCTCACGCCATCTTTATTATCAAAATCAGAAAGTTCTCCTCTTTATGCATTCGGTTTCGGTGCAGGGGATATCTAACAAAAAAATAATATAAAACCAACTTCTTCTACCACCCTAACTGGAAATTTTCAACAATTTGCAGCTGGCAAAGGAGTTTTCCTTTATTTTTAAATGCTCTTCTACTTTGCGAATCCTCTCACAACTGCCACGAAAATTTCCCCCAAAAACTTGTTGGTGGAAGAATAAAGAAATAAAAAAATAAAACGAAACAATAATGCGCAAGAACAAATGAATGAAGTAGCTGCAGAGAATGTCGGGGAGTTGAGAAAAGTGCATAAGCGAAAACAAAGCGAATCGTCAACAGAGACCCTTTGAGGGGTGGAACAATAATGATCACTCTTCCTGCGCGACAGTACAAGTGGCAGTGCTTCCACGGGATAATTACCATTATTATAATGATGAGAAAATAATAATGCAATTTTTTTTAATTGCTTTGATGGTTGTTCGCGCTTTGCTGGCAATGATGCTGATAGCCGGGCTGGCCCCTGTGGAGCAATTTGCATGCGGGATCTGGATTTAGCTTTGGTCTCCCCTTTATTCTTGATTTCTTCATCTGCTATTCGCCCTACCATTAGTTGGGATTAGTTTTGCTCTATGGCAGTCTGATGTTCTTGGGGCTCATGTTTAAGGCAAAAGATTTACCGACTAGGGATTATGCCTTGGGCCATTCCCATTCGCCATATTTGTGGTGAGTAGAAGCGGTGCGTTTTGTCACAGTGAATAGTTTTTGCTTTCTCGCTTCGGAGAGCTTTACCGACTGAGGACACCTGTTTGCACGCACAGAGTTATGTGAAATGTTAACCGTTTACGGGTGTTCGAATTCAGTTACCTCGAGGCGATAGATTTTGTAAACCTGGTGTCTTCAGCACGTTGGAGCTTCGCCGAAGATCAGGACTTTTTGAGACGCAAAATTCTAATACTCGGCATACGTTCAAACGGCCCTGCGGTATAGGTCAAAGGATATTTCTTAAATCAGTGATTAGGAGAGTACATCCTTACTCAAAAGAATTATTTCTCGAAAGCAGAAAATTAAACAACAAAAAGACGCGCCCCTACAAAGTCATTTTCGATAATCTTCAGACTGACAGAAAATGGCTTCCTAAAAGTAATGTTCATTTCAAAGAAAGCTTCCTCCTTCGGTCTATTTGTTTGAACGGCATACAACTCAGGTATCTTTAGCAAGCCAAATCCTTCCTTAAATCATCTTAGAGTTGTAAAGGCGATTCAACATTTGAAGTGGCCTAAGCTTATGGGGCCTCATGCAGGCATGTGTCTTTAGGAGGCTCTTATATTCTATAATTGCCTAGTAAGTTAGGACCTCGAAACGTCATCCAAGAAGCGCCAAAGATTCGATCAATGCGAACCTGTGAATGTCTCAAAACGTAGAGAAGATGGCATTTCTCATTTTCAGAAGCTGCTATTGCTGTAAGTGTGTACCAGATAAGGCTCCCGTGTGGAGAAGTGACTTCGCACTTCGGTCTCTTGTTCCTAAATTTATGGCGGCTGAATTCCGTCTGGGAAATCGGCCTTGTATTAAGCAGCGTCAGCAATCCCAGCTGGCTTACTTCCCTCCCCTTCTCATAGGACCACGCCATCGTAGGGCCACAGGAATCACCCTGTCGTTGGGGCGCTAAGGAACCACACAGTCGTAAGGCCACGTAGCTTAGACCATATTGAACTACTGTTAATGTTAAGATATATCGTAGTTTGTGTAGATTATATGAAAAGAATTGTAACTAGCCTAAGAAAAGTACTGCGAATAAATAGAACCTCTAAAGTCTAAACCAGAGTTTTATGTGTTTCTTTGGGCAAACCCTGGATCCGGCGAGTAAACCTCGGCCTGAGAAAAAGCATATCACAGTTTGTCATAAAGAAATGAGAACGCATGGGCATGACTCTTCAGTCTTCATAGTTTTCATAGGAATTATTTAAAATTGAGTCGAAAACCAAGCTTTTTCGGCCACCAAATAATGGAAAATCGTTCAGCCTTTAAATCTTTTCCTTCATTTCATTAAAACAAAGTAATATGGCGATTGGTTAAAGCTGTTCTTCTGTAGGTTGAACGCTATCCGGTAAAGACCGAATGTGTATACGCCATTATTTAAAGGTCGAAAACCACAATTTAATTCTGTGTATGGCAAGTCTTCCTTACTAAAGATTGTAAGTTAGAGCAAAGCTTTACAAATTCAAGTTCCTCAAGGTCTATGGTACTTTGGGAGAGAAAGCTTACTTTAAAGAATAAGATTCTTATCCTTGTGGCTGCAGTTTTATTTCATCGGGTCATTTTAAAAAATTCAAGTATTGGTTCGCACTCCACTAGCTCCAGCTATAAGACTGTAAAATATTTCTTTAGAATTCCACAGCTGATTGAATACGCTGTCTCAGTTGCTTAAGCCAGCTTTAATCAAAGTCGGTGATTACCATGCAGCCGGCCTAAATCTAAAGAGGCTCACTGCCGCCACTGGCAACATTTTCCACTCCAATCCCATTTTTGTTGATTAAAACTATAAACATAGCCGCAATTTATCGGATTAAGGCAAATTCCATAAGCTAAATAACCCGCCTCATAGATCGCGCATTGCCAACATAAAGCCTCCTCGCAAAAGAAAGCTACGAAATCCCCCAAAACGTAATCCATGTGCTGTACTCGAAAGTTAAGCCCAGAATAAAATCCGCTCAAAAGTGTCGAATATTTGTGTGGCGTAATTCTTTTAAAAGAATCTCTTTTTCCTAAATTAAATACACATTCCCTTCGGTACTGTTAACGTTCACTTGCGCTGAAAGAAAAATATATGTGGCATAAAGTTTTTATTTATTTTTAGCCGAGGCAAACAAAAAACCAAAAAAAAAAAAAAAAGAAGCGCCAAAACAATGAAAATTGCCAAAGTAACCCCTTATGTGTGTGTATTTTGTTAAGTGCACGCCATAATCCTTTTGGTGCTGTGCGAGTATGGCAAGCAGCGACGCAGAAAAAGAAACAGCAACAGTAACAACAACAACAACAGCAACAGCTAACAACGCAAAACAAATCTTAAGCTAAAAACTTAGAAAAGAATGAAATAAACGAGCGCAAAGGATACCGAAAATCTCCCTTAGCACAACTTTAATTATCAAAGTTTCTTCGTTCGCAATCCTGAAAAATGCTCCACATGTCACATTCTTTCCTTTCTTTCTTCTTCTTGCAGGCAACTTCCTCTGCCGCCACTCATATCCTTGTTGTGTCTTGTGTGAGTGGGTATTGTCTTAGCGAATAATTTTTCTCAAGACTTATACCTATCCATGTGTGTGTAGAGTGGAGAGGGAGAATCCCTCCCTGTTGGTGAATCCTTAACCTCCATTTTAATCTGTCATTAGTTTGTTCGGGAAACATATGACATTGACATAACCGCATCAGTTTCTCCTTCTGCAACATTCTGCTCTTCTATTTGTGTATATAGTTTGTTGCCATCAGAGTGTGTTCGTTGTGGGGTGGTATTACCCGGCAAGTGGCTTTCTGAAAAGTTTTTCCTCTCCGACCATGCTGGGCGTCAATCCGAAGCAAAATGGCTTTTGGCAGGAAACTAAGAATTTAAGTCAAAATGCTTTCCGCAGGACAAATTTTGCATCCACTTTTTCCTTGTCATTGTCGGTGTTTGCTGTTTTTTTTTGTTGCTGTTTCTCTGGCTGGCAATTGCCAAAGATCCGGATCAGACTTCAAAACAACAACTATTTGCAGAAGCCAACAAAAAAGAAAAAGAAAGAACAAGTAACACGCTGCACAGCTGAACCATGACTTTGCGTCATTGTGTTGTTGTCACTTGCATTCGTAGCGGTATATCCTATATACAAAGCAGGACTGATGACTGGGTTAGCTGGCAGTGTATGTGGACCAGGCCACCTGACAACTGGGGTTGCAGATTTTTTTGAAAAATGAGTTTGTCTTATGCCAGTAATGCAAAGTAATGCGAAATCGATCCGGGGGCAGGGATTTCGCCTCCTGATGCTATCATCAACGACGTGGTTAGTTCGGAGTGAGTCATGATTTTCAATCTGAATGCCGTGGTAAAAGAGGCGGTGGCTTTGGGTGTCTGCGGGATTGATTGATTTTTTCTAAATTTGCCGCTCTTTCGGACTGTTTTTTCCCCCTCAAAGAGAAATGAGTTGACATTGAAGCAGTTGGAGATGTGGTTTAAGTAAAATCTTCTTCATGGATTGGGAGGGTGCACCACTTACCAGTAAAATGATAGAAATTGTTCGAAGTGGAAGGCACAGCACAGTGAACCTTTCGATTTCAAAGCTGTCGTCTCGAGACCGAGTCACTGCGCGGCATTACCATGAGACCCGGCCTTCTACAGGACGTGGAGCTACGCGCATTGTAGGTTGACTGAGAAGAGGTTAACTAACAAAGCAATCGAACGAATTACCAACCTTAGATGACAGGGATGACCTAGCTGTGGCATATGACGTTCCAATACGTGGATCAATAGTGGCCTACAGATTTATATGAAGGCTTAAACTAGATCATAGCACTAAAACACAGGAGAAATAGCTCTACACATGGAACTTAATAAACCACGATCCAAAAACAAAATCCACCCATCAGGAGCGACATACTACACACCCCCTCCGCAGTGCAACACATGAATCTACGTACCCTAATCGGCATATAGCATCTCCATTGGCACAAAAAAGCAAAAAAAAAACTTCTTACTGACCTTGCGAGATAAATTTAGACGCAAATTAAATTTCCAATTTCGAAATAAATTCTACGAGTATCTAGTATGGAATTCTGTTATTTGCCGAAGCCGTCGTCGTCTACCCATAAATATTAAAACACTCCACAAGCAACCGAGCACTGTCAATTTTCAAAATTAAATTCTATCACCATGAAAACTCTTCGCCCAAAACCGCTCTCACAATCGAAATGAAAAGGACACAGCCGGGGCTAGGGGGTGCCAAAGAAAACTTCATTACAATTCGCAAAACAGCCTTCGTCACTTGCCAAATTAAATTCATTGCTCTAACCCAAATGGGTTTTCGTCTATTTTTTTTTTCTGTTTGTCTTTCCTTCGACAATAACAAAATAAAATAAAATAGGCAACAAAAAGAAAAAAAACAGCCGACCGAAAAGTCGTTAACCCAAAGAAGAAAATGTTCATTTTGAAATAATTAATCAAAACAACATTGAATTGTTGGGTCATCGCCTTTAGCTAGCCCGGCAACAAATAACCGAAGAGGGGCTTGTGCGAAAAAAAATACGAAAAAAAATCCCCGAAGAACGACAACGAGGAATGTGCTCCGGATTTTTTGTTTTGTTGCGCCAGCCCCGAAGAAGTGGGAGGTTTTGTAAAGCGCTTCCGGAATGTTACGTATACGCCACCCCATCTCGTCGTTGTCGCCCTATGATGGAACAACATACTCTGTCGGGGTACAGAGGAGCTCCTACTTGCAAACTCCATTTGCGCTGACATCAATTAATGACGGAAAGCTTTTAATGAGAGCACATGTTTCGCAGTTGCCACTGCTGCACATCCGGGTGCTGTTACTACAGCCGCCGGAGGTAAAGGGCGGGCGCAGATGCTTAGCAAAATTTCTAGGGAAGCAAGAAAATCACAACTTTCAATTATCTGCGATGAAAATGTTCATCGTGGAACGTGTGATCATAGAGATGGCTGTGGGTGGTGTGTGTTTAGATGTAATCTTCTCTCCTTAAGTGAGTTACGTGGCACATGGCAGCCCAACAGGTAGGTAGGTAGATACGATGCTCCCTGTGCCTTTGGCAAATGTTTGATGACAAAATCTTTTCCAAGGCGTATAGCACTTGCAAGTTGATGCAACTGCCTGCTTGACTGACAAGATGGGTGTGTACGAATCGTCTAATAAATTGAATTCTCTTGGTAATGCAATTATTATTATTGTACAGATTGTGTGTGCACTTTCCTCGTCGTGTGTGTGTTTTTATTTTTTTTATTTAATTTAAAGTCTGCATGCTGTGTTGTAAATTCATTAAAACTGCACTTAGCTTGGCGACGACAATGCAATATGACAGATATTTGATGAAATAATGGATGGGAATCCTTTTTGAGTGCACACACATGCAGGCGCGTGATTTATTTTTGGATGCAGGGCGAGGGTAATTTGATTACACTGTAAAGTGGTCTAGTTGGTGTTGGGTTTATATTCGTGTACCTAGGTGTGGAGTCTTAATTAGAAAACTTGCAACTGAAATTTGATAACACTGGTACGGCAATTCGAATTAATTTGTATATTAATGTTGCTACATATTTAGCTATTGTGAAGTACCTACTCTCGTCAATTGCATTCTGACAATGTAGGTCGAAATAGCTACAATTTGTAATATCTTTCAAAAGCAAACGTCGGTTAATAAATTGTTGTGCGCATAGTCATATTTTCAAACAATATTGTCCCAATAAACTGATAAAATCTTGTAAATGTATAAACAAAAACATTCACTCAGAGATGATAATTGCAGTAATTTCAGATTGTACCTACTCCAAAAAGATGAAGAAATTTTAAACTTGTGTAGTAAGCCCTATAATCATCTTTTAAGAAAATTTAAAACCGTTGAGTTCCTTTTATATCAATAATCACAATATAAACTGAACTCCTACATAAAAAAACACAATTTATTTACAGGAGCCCCTATGTCAAGTTAACAAACGGATGACAATCTGGCAAGAAAGTGGTTTAAAATGGAGCATAAATTTTCACTTCATCCGATCAACCCATCACTCAAATATGTGTGAAGAACAAGTTAAAAATAAGATTCAAAAGAGAAACAATAACCGATGGATAAAAAAAAAATGAAACACGAAGTCCTATGGAAGTTTAATACAGAAAATTCAAAACCGGAACAAAAAACTTGTACATTTTGACTAAACATCGTTTTTAAAGCTCATGGATCTTAAGATTTTAAAGTCCAAACAACGAAGGTTAATTAAAGTATTTGGCAGCACTTGAAAAAAAATAAAAAACGGTTTTTAACTCAAAATCACTGAGGTTATAATTTCTAAAATGTAATACTTACCGTATTTAAAATAAAATAAACTGCAAACTATAAGTACTGAGCATGTGGATACCTGGGATACTCTAGTGTCAGGTAGTAAGGGGTTAAGTCAAAAAATCACGTTTTTAGATATTTGTTGAATTTAAGTCAATTTTATAATTTTTTTATACAAAGGGTATAAGTCAGGAAGTTTTTAAAATTGTTTGTAAGTGTAGGTGGACTTTATTTCTTTGTATTTATACTAATTTTAAATTTTTAAATATTTAAGTTGCTCCTAAAGGCTTACGTCATCTTATGACCACATATAAAAATTTAATAAAATACCTTATACTTTACTTTATTGTTTATTAGAATTAATTTAAGGCTTTCAAATTTTCTTAATGAATTAAACTGAATTATTAATGTAAGCAAACATTTGTTTTCTAGACTTAAGTCCTTGCAAAAAACTTAGTTTTAATAGGTAACAAAGAGACAATTGGCTCTAAGGAGATAAGTCATCTGAAAATCTGGTAAGCGCTTATTTGTTGGTCAACAGCCTATAATCTTATAACAAATGTGTGTTTTGATGATTGTTTAGCATCAATAATTTTTCGCAAAAAGAATAACTGGATTTACAAAAAAAAGTTCAATCTTCAATCTCATTTTACGGAAAACTACTATTTCTGACTTAACCCCTTTCCACCTGGAACTTAGTAGAGTGTACGGACTAGATCGGACGTAACTCTCTCTCGTTTATTTCAAGTTTAGCTGCACTTTCTTTGAATTTTATTAATTTTAGAAGCGCTACAGGATAAACTTAAAATTTTGGCTAAAATATATCTCAATTTTAGTTCCTATATTGCTATTTTATAAAACTTTCCATAGAGATTAGTTTCAGTATCACAAATACAGTAAATTTTTTCCAGTTTACGACATAGTTTTGTTCTAACATGTCAGACGTTTTGTGTACTGCTATGACTCGTTTTGTAAGGTTGATCCCCTAAAATAGTCGCTAACATGTGGACAAACCAAAATAAGAGAGACTGTGACAAGCGATTGCACAAATTAATTTCTTTTAACCACTGACTCAGCGATGCCAGATGTGGGGATTTTTCCCCATTTTGGGAAATTTTTCACTAAATGGAGAAAAATTAAATACACGCATGCTTATTAAGTTTGCATTATTTAAAAATAAAACTCGTGTAGTAAACTTATCCCGAACATTATATCAACTGCAAAAACTAATCATGTAACCAATATGGTCCAGTAAAAATTCAAACATATCTAGTAAGTCGGCTGTCAGACTTACTAAGCTAGAAATCCGAACGTCCGCAATAACTTATTTTATATTAATTTTTTATTATTATTTTCGCTTTTTATTAAAGAGTGAAGACTTATTTTTGTTTTTCCTGTATATTAACTTTAAAGTCACAGGGAATTAATAATTTATGTTTTAAATACACATGAATTTTGTAGAACCTTCTTTAAAAAAAATGATGTTTTAATAAAAGAAAACAAATTTTTATTGTATATATTAAAAATGGGAAAAAATCAGATAAAAATGGAGAAACTTCAAAAATATTCCCCAAAATGGGGAACTTCGGCAAAAAAAACTGACATCACTGCACTGACGTAAGAAATAAGTTTTTGACCTTACATCTTACAGAATTATTTTTGATGAAAATAATAATTTTGATAAATTTTTGTTGATTATGGAGTGAAATTTGGTTCCAACTTTTTGAGAATTTTCCAAATTAATTTCTTAGGAATTTAAACATTAACTCTAACATGGACTCATCTGAACAGAAATAGAAATTCAGAGAATATGAACTTTTTACAAACTTTGTTGAATATAAAAGCTCCATTTTCAGAATTCAGGGATTTCTTCGAATTTTATTTTTGAATGTAAGTCGCAAACCCTTTTCGTTGATTACATTTTCATTTAATGGTAAATGTAGAGATAAAAGTGTAGCCGAGTTCAAATGAACTGGGAGTTTTTCATTGAACTTGAACTCGGTTAAACTTTCATCCCTATATTTAGCATTAACGGATAACAAATTAACTGGAAGTTCTTCATTGTTAAGACACAGTGGATGCAGGCTAAGAGGTGTCAATCTACTGAATGTTGGAGTTGAGAATAAGTTTAAAGGGACTGCTATTGATTTTGAATAAGAACTGCTGTAATGAATTGCAATGCCGAGTTCAAAAATGACTGCTCAACTACTGTGTACGTGTACGTTTCACGTTATATTCAAATGAAAAATGGGGTTTTCGAAAAAGGAGACATTAAATCAGTCACTTAAACTAAAATATCCAAACACTTGACAGTGACCCACAAACCTGACAAAGTTCACTCATACAAGTTCGAAAATGTTCACCGAGCAGACCTCCTTCAATAACTACGATTCAAAATACAATTTAACAAATATTCAAATTCCTCTTCAACTACTCCTCGAATTCCCTGAATAGCTTGGCAATTAATCCAACTCAACAAAGTCCTAATTGTTACTGTTTTCCCGTTTCACAATAAACGAGAACGAAAAAAAAAGAAGTGGAGAACCGACTCAATTTCATGTTAAACATCTCCATTGCTAAAGCTGAGAAAAGCCCTCGCTCGCTCTGTAAAACCTGCTTCCACCATAACAATGTCCTTCTGCTCCACACAGTTGTCAGGCCAGAAAACACAGAAAAATCATGCAAAGGAACAGAATAAAAATGGGGTGGGTTGGGGTAGAAAAAACGAAAATCAATTCAAACAAATTTCAATATCATTTGCTTTCAGCGAAGGACTTGGAAGACGACGACAAGGACATTGACGAGGCAAACGACAACGAGAGCAGCGACGTCGACAACGCGACGAATTGAAACGACTTCACTAAAAACCAATTACGAATCGAAACAACATCACATCTGCTGTGCTCCTCTCCTTCCCACTCGTCCAGTGATAGAGCACAAAAAAAAAAAACAACACAAAAATGAAAGAAAAGCCACCTCCTTTGCCCGAAGGCAGAAAGGATCATAGAAAAAAATAGATAGATAGAAAAAATAACAGATAATCCTCAAAGCGGTGCGCTACTATCTCGCTTTCCCTCAATGCTCAATCCGCAAGACTTTTATTATCATATAAATAGTCTTCTTAAGAGCCAACAGCATCCTTGCCAAGGAAGTTGCCGCACTGCTTACCTCCTCGTCTTTCAAGTCCGGAGATGCGGAGTGCGATTCGTTTTGGTCTCCTGCACGCTTTCCGTTGGCACATTAAAAGAGCTTACCAGCCCTGGCAGTGAGCTGGAAATTTGTGCGATTTTACTGAGGACTAACTAAGCACACCCAAGGAGGCAGCCCACTCATCCGTACATTCATCCATTTCCATCCAGTTTTCATTTCACATAACTAACACTCGATTTGTCAACGAAACCATCCACTAAATCAATGTCGCCTCCCGTCAGTAGCGTTGGGCGCCATTTTCCTAAAAGCAAAGTCGACTATCGGTACCTTTCCGCAATAAGTTTTGTATCCTTTTATTTAATTCGCTCCATCTTGTTCGCTCTCATTCGCGTTGGACCAGAACTATGCACAGAAATGAATTCACTGTGATTTTTCGCCCGCTCGCGGAAAAGGAAAAAGGATAATAAAATTAACATTGTACTGCCACCACACCACACGGAATGCACAACGAGTAGCGTCAGCTTGAATCTTTGTACATGTGGCGAGGACAATAAAAATCAAATCAATACGCGCCAAGATACCGAAACGTGTTCTCTTCCTAGATCTCTTCCTCGACATCCTTGTGTTTTGTTGTGCCAACGGTAAGGCACATCCTTCCACCAGACGATTTCAAATTCATTCTCTTGTGAATTTATTCAAGGATATTCAACGCCGAACAAAATACAATAATAAGCAGAAAGGAAGCAAAACGAGGCAACGACGAAAAATAGAAAGAGATAGAGAAAAAAATCCTTTCAAAGGATACAAATTTCATTGGAATCCACTATGGTCGTGGATAAAAACGGGAACCGATTTGGCTTAAGTGAACTGACAATACCCCGCGGGAGGACGAAGAGGAGCGCGCGACAGGAAAAGCAACAGCGGCAACATCCTTTCGCCTTATCTATACCAGTTATTGGCTGTTTGCTTTTAAAATCACATTACCTTTGGAGAGAAAAAGGATGCCTCCACCTGTGCTACACCCACGCTCGCTTGGGACTCTGCCTTTGACGAAGACGCCGAGGCACGCAGCGCTAAGGAATAAATCTTTGAATTCCTGTTTAAGGATTTCCTCCCAGTTCGATCTCGATCTGAGTTGCTGCCGTGTATATCGCTCCCGCGTACATTATTCACGCTGATTTGTGTTTGAACATTAATTTCTGTTGCCTACGTACGCATGTTTCCTGTCGCCTGTGTGTGCCGGTGCAGGAGCGCTGCCAACCGGGAAGGAAGTACCGCATGTGTGTGTAAGTGGTTATGGGTGGGCTCGAGTGAACTCAGATGAAATTATTTCTCCTTAATTAAGACGACGCAACATGTGATTAACAGATAATTGGGATTTATTTCCTGAATTGATTCGAATGGGTTGATTTGCACAGTGTGCGCGGAGGGTATGCGGGCGAAGACCGCAACTCAGCTGGATGTGCAGGAAATGGAAAGGAAATTGCCAAAAGTTTCGCACAACTTTGTGGTGTTGGAGGGGTTACGTATAGTTGCAGGCATAGTGTAGCCCGGAGGGGTTGGGTCCGGGCACTTTTTTCGCCCTTTTTGATCTGTGTCCCTGTCCAAATTTTCCCTCCAGAGAAGCTCTATTCAACTACGTAGCTAACTGAGGAATCGAGAGTCCTTTCCACAGTTGGGTACTCTTTAAAGAGCTCAACTGAACAAAGTGCCTCTCATGGTAACTCTATAATCTTGATTGGGTTAATCTCGGGTCCCATCTCCTCCTATACGTAAACCGTCACACAGTACAGGCTGGCGTCCTTTTAAAGGCATCCAAATACAATGCCGACCATAAATCATATTTCACTGGACGCCCACGAAAGGACGAGAAAGACAATCAATATGCTCCAGAGTGGTTGCTGATGCAAATATGTGTCCCGATTGACGTAATGATGACCAACCGTTGTCCAAGATGCTCAATGGCGAACTATACTGCTCGCCGCCGCCGGCTGTTGTTCTTCATTCTTTCTTTGTCCTATGTCAGCAGCAGAGTAGGTCATCCTACCTCTCTCTCACGCTGCAAAGTACGATTATTATGACGAACTTTTATTTTGCAGAGCCAGCACGCATGAATGTATCAAAGTATCCTGGTCATATACACCCTCGAGTTTATGGGCATTAGCTTGCGAACCCGTACACTCGGAAACGTCAGATAAATGAGTGGGAAAAATATCTTTGGCACACGTTCCACAGATTAGCGATAATACCCGGCAAAATCCTTTCCCACCACACCACTCACTCACTCACTCGAACTTACCATACACCAGGACTATTATCTACTTCTGGTGGCAGACCGCACAAGCCAAGTGCTAGTGGATGAAAGGGATGCTTGCCATATGCACATATTATGTAAAATTGTATTTTTCCAACTGACACAAAAGAATCAAGGACACGAGAAAGTTCAGCCGCTCAACAATGGGTGTATACTGGCAATTACCCCAGATCTTGGAGCAGATGGCAGGATTTTGTATTCCCCCACAATCCCAACCCAGGGTAACACAGCATTCGCACCATTGAATCGTCATGACAACCACGGCAATGGAACCGACCACCTACCTCCCGTTCGAGTGGCTGGTATATGGTGTAGGCTGGTAGGGTCTCGCCGGTTCATCTCTGCCGCGTGTGCTCTGGTTGTTTGGTGATGGGGCATATTAGTTGAATCGTTCCACATCCACTTTTTCCATTTTCCTGCTGATTCATGATTATGTGAACAATTTTGCAGGACTCCTTCTTTCACTTCCACTTTCAGTGCCCCCCCAAAGCAGCTTTATGTCACGAACTCGGAGATGGCTTTTGTACTATCCTATATAGCTGGGCTTGGGCTATATGTAGGCCTGATACTGGCTTCAGCCAGGGGATGACCTTAACGTTTCAACAAAATGTTTTCTTTTCCTTGTTGAGTGTAGATGTGCGGATGTCGACTCTGTTGTTTGCCGGGCGATGACAATGGACGCTATGGTGGTAACAATGAAGATGATCTAAAGAGGACACACATGGCCGAGTGAATGGGGGCTGCTTGAAGGATTATGTGAGTTTTAAGGTAAACTACTACAGGCGATGAAGTGGTTTGCCATCGTTGTTGTATTTAGAAAACGTTTACGACTCTTTTTCCGGTTGGTTTTGAGTATTAGGTCAACACGTGCCACAGTTGGAGAGAGGATTTTTCAGTTGAATGACAATGTTTATGACCTCTGCAGGTCAGTGTGGCGAAAGAGATTGCGTGCGTTATTTTGATTTTTAATATTTGGATACCTATTCTTATTCTCGCAGAAAGTTGTTGAATTTTGTGCCACAGATTGTGGAGTACCTGGGTACTGCCGCGGGCGTGTACTTCTTGAGTGTGTTTGGGATGTGTCGTTAGTCCGACTTTCTGATGAAGACTACCTACCGACTTAGGAGTATTATGATGTTACACGGGCTAGGAGCGCTGTTGCTGTTTGAAATTGCCACTAACCAGTTAAAAAATGGGAACCAAGCCTGCGAAATTAATACTTGTTGCACAAAAAATACAAGCTTAATCTATAGATCTTCCTAAGCTTTTCCATATACCTGGTTGGCAACAGAATAAAGGTCCAATTTAACCAAGCGATTGCAACTTTTCAAACGTAGGTAGCACTTAAGCTTAAAAATTACAAAAAACTCTAAACCCTAAAATTGTTTGAAGTTCCTACTAAGAAATTTTGAAATACTCGACTGCTATGCTTCTCAAAGCTAGACCTTCAGCTCATGCACTTTTTTACGAAACATACCCATTTTTCATTGAAAGAATCGAGCGGATGATGTACGAAAATTTTTTGGATTTCCAATGCTTCCAATAATTTTTTTAACAGCTTTTAAAATAGCTACTCAAAAATCCCTTGAATGCTTTAAAACAGGAAATAAGCTCTTTGCAATCATTTCAATCCCCTAAGATGATTTTTTTGTAAATGTGATTCACGAATTTTGTGTAATTGAAAATAGTACTAAGCTTGAGCTAGTGGTCCTTTTTACAACTTTTTTATTCCTTTAACAAAATTTAAGTATCAATGATTTGTGGTTTTATTGGAGGATTGGGACAGTTGTAGGATCTTTCAAAATTGTTGCTGCAAAAAAGGGAGATTTAAGCTTCTTTTATGGGATTTTTTATCAAAGGTCTGAGAGCACTACTATTAGGTCGGCGTTTTGCAATTGGATCAATTTTGAGATCTCTCCTCCTTATTGATCTTTATGAAGGTGGCGTTACATCGAGAGTTGCGAAGGATCCACTTGGATATTCTACACGCGTGATCCTTGAATTTGACAAACGGGGCTTGAAAAATGAAGATGCAGGTAATGCAGGAAAAGATTACAAAATCAGGAATTTCCAGAACTCTTCTTATGTAGAATTATGTAACGTCGGTGAGATTATTGCCCGCCATCGTATTGCAATGTCAAACTGTCAACCCTCTTCCTTGTACTTGTCCGTTCCAGTTGAATTCGAAATCCATACGTAGAGATTATAAGCAGGATGCTCTCACGGTGGTGATTAAAACGGTGGTACGAACTTTTATTTCAGAATGAAATTTAGAATGTGATTTTGGCGACAGATGAATAAATGAAGCAGAGTTGCTAAGGAGGAGCCATGTGGCAATCAAGCGATGAAGTGTAATCCATAGCTCAACTTCAAGGACAACCGCTTCAAAAAAAGGAAAAAAAAGTCTCAAAAGGATGAAGAAGTAATCAAGATGAGCCACCTTGTCAGAACCAGCACAGTTAGCTTTGTGGCGACCAATCGACCAAAGAGGGGAAACTAAAATACTTAAGCCAAGCATGTGTTCCCTGTACAAGTAAAGCACTAAAATCGAGACAAACTTAAATTTCAGCCAGGTTTTTCACTTCACTTTAAAGACGAAAAGTTCACCTGCATTTCGCCCAAAATATCTCTCGACACATCATTTAAAATAATTTAATAAACGAATGAATTTAAAGTTCCGCTCATTGCATGCAGGCAGAGTTCATTAACTTGATGGTTGCTGTTACTGATGCCTTTTAACATTTTTTTTTTTTGCAATTCACTTACACTCAATTATCCCTTAAGTGGCACAAGGATACGACAGTGACAAAATTATTTTAATACACGCCCGACTCATTAATGCTGCCGCTTTGGAGTTGGAGAAATTGAAAGAGAGAGAGAGCATCCGCAGCTTCACCGCTGACGCCGCGTGCGCCCCAACCGCCACCGTTTGACAGAACGACAGAGTAAAAAATTAAATCAATCTCCCGAAATGATAAAGCCAAAAAGGATTTCAACCGAAGCGGTTCATTTTTTTTTTGGTGAGCTTTTTGTTTCGTCTTGAATTTTGTTGGCGGAAATCCTTTTTTTTTTTGCTGTGTAAATGTATGTGTGTGTGTAGGATTGCAGGGTGCTTGGTATTATGGATTAGTGCCAACTCATTTCAGTGTAACATCGGAGAAGTACTTCCGCAAAAAAAAGGGAAACACCACTCTGTTCGGAGGGATGCTTAATGAAATGGGCGTGGGTGTGTGACACTCTAATGGATGAGTTCAATTAACTTTTACTCAGTGAAAGATGTATAGGGTCGTAGCAGACGTTGATGGTAGCGCCCAAAACTGTTGTACAGTACTGTACAGTTTTTTAGAATAATTGTTTTTATTTTTATAGGTATAAGATTCGCTGTACGGTTCTTTGGTTTCTTGTAGGGACTTATTTTAATTAGAAAAAAAGTACAAGTTTCATTAAAAGTTAAACAGCCGCAAATGGGTATACATCGAGAAAGTTTCTGACTTGGTATTTGAAGCAGGATGTTCGAGTGTAGGGCAGGGATGTGACATTCAAAACTTTGCTGTGGCACTGCTGATTTTTTGTACTCTTTTTAAGGTAGGTATGTCGTGTTTATAAAGCACGTTGGGTCTCTACCTTTGGTGTCAGGCTTACAAAGTTACAGTTCTTGCAAAAGGGATGATTTTTCTTTCATTCGCTGTTAATTTAAGAAGAAATGTGTGCTTAAACTACATTCCTAGTTTACCAATAGATCCCGGTAAGGCGGTAACTCATTCTTCAAAAGGTTCAATTTTGACAGGCAATTTCTCTCTCTCTCGGAATGACTCTAATTTCCTCTATCAGGAAGTGATACTGCCCGTCACCTAGTTGTATAAGTTAATCAATTCCGAACGAGGAGCACTATGCTACCAATAATTATTGAACACCGCACACAGAAGTTGAGGACGATTATACGATTATCAGCGTTTAAATACAGCCACTTATAGTCACGAAGTCACGTTTGGCCTTGGATCGATTTGTGTCAATCGGCTTAAACGAATGGCCTCGCTTTTGGGCTAATATCCACTAAGCATTTAAAAAAGTAAATTTCAATTGTAGTCTTAAAAATTGGGACGGGAAATACTACAAGTATGGGTAACAGTCGGGACCGCCCGAATATCTGCCCTTTGCAAGTCAAAAAAATATTGCTAATAGATTTTTAGTGATGCGATAACCTCCCGGAGTTTTAACCTTCAAATTGGCTTTCGACTTCCTTACCATCAAAAAGGATTTGGTTCAGAATAAGCCATTTTTTAATATACACGGTAGCAATTCCTAGATCTCTGTGAATATCACTGGAGCATTCACGATTGCTCTTAGCGTTTTGTTTTGGAATGTTTGTATTACAGCCATATTGCTTGGTTTGGTACAACCCCAAAGTTGTATACCGTATTTCCAAGAAGGTTTTAGCACTTGCTTATACAGGAGCAGTTTGTTCTATACGCTTAGCTTTGAATATCCTCCGAGTAGCCAATACCTTTCTATTAGTCTGATTGCGCATACTTTATTACGATCCCGTTGGAGTTTTCCTGTTGATGATTCGACTGACTTATCCATTGCGAGGATAGCCGTATCGTCTGCGAAAGTTGCTACGATTGTCCCTTCATCTTGTAGTATATCTCTTGTGTAAAGCAGGAAAAAGATTGGGCCGAGAACACCGGCGTGGATTTCTTTGAATTCCGAGAATTCAGTCTCATGTCTAACAGGAAAGAGTCTGTTTTCAAGGTAGGATTTCAATATTTTGTATAATTTTTCCGGTAGGATTGTCCTTAGCTTTTACATTAGGCCTTTGTGCCATACCTTGTCGAAGGCTTGCGATACGTCGAGAAAAGCGCTAGAGCAAATCATTTTGCATTCTAGAGCTCTCTCAATTTCATTTGTTATTCGATACACCTGATCGATTGTGGAATGTTAAACCCGGAAACCGAATTGATGATCTGGTATCAAGCGTCTTTCTTCAATTACTGGTTGTAATCGTTTTAGCAGAAGTTTCTGATAAACCTTAGATATTATCGGCAGTAGCGAAATAGGTATTTATGATTTCTTATCATTTGTATTCTTCCCTGGTCTCGGAACCATAATGACTTCGGCTACTTTCCATTGTCTTGGAACTTAAGAAAGTCTCAAAGAAGCATTTTTAATGTACAGCAGCTTAACTAGTGCTCTTTTCGGTAGCTCCTTCAGAACTTCGCCAGAATCTTTAGAATCTATGAACTTTAAGCATGTATGAGCTATAACGATAGAGCTGTCTCCATGTACCTCTAAACACCGCAAAAATGGAAACACTAAGTTTATGGTCATGTCCGGGTCCGCCGACATGCGATGGTATGATGCTGTTGGTCGATGGAAGAATTAGATTAGTCAATATCGAACAGTAGACACAAGTGTCTGTCAGAATCAGGCCAAGTTGTTAGGTGTATTTTTGTTTTTTCTGGAGTCTATTCTTAGTTCGGCGTACTGTCTAGACTCCGTAAGTTTCATAAACGCGGAAAGTTAGCATTTGATACATTCCCTTCCCTTAGAAGCCATATCTTCAGGGCTTAGTCTGCAGGCGTCATTCTCTAGAAGGCATCTAGTCTTAGGGCGAAAGGTAAAGCTAACATTCCTCAAGAGTATCCCTGTGTGCTGTACTGATATTCATTGCTTCGTGCTTAGAATTTCTGCTTCGAAGAGGACGCCAGCATTTGTATGACCATTTTAGCTGTGCTATGTCCCTATTTTCCATGCCTTTCTTAAGTTAACGAAGAGAACATAGTAAAATGTCACTTCTTCCCAAATGAAACAACAAAATAAGACTCATGGACTCTCCCTCTATTTAATATAATAAAAAGAGCTTCCCCCAGCTTTAAGAGTAAAAGCCTAAGTCCACTTTGTCCCTGATCAAAAGTTAAGCCCAGAATGTTACGCATAGTCTACATATCAGTTCCACATATAATATTCCATGGCAATTTGGACATTTTTATTAGAATAAGCAGTAAGGACTTTGTCTGCAGCCTATACAACAAACGCCAGTAGCAAATCGCTTCTGTCCCACATTCAGGAGAGTCTTTATCCTTTTTATAACAACAAATACTGGCGGGGGGTGCGTTGGGTAAAACAAATATTTCGTTGTCCTGGTTATGTTCTGTGTCCTCCTCTCCAGTTCGTTCGGTTAAACCTCCTGACATACATATTTCCATTGAAATCCTGTCGAATGAAGCTGAATGTGCAACAAGAAGGAAAAATCCTTGTTTTCCTTTATTTTTTTTCCTATATCGTCTTCTCATTCTTCTGGCTCAAAAGAACTGCGAAAAAGCAGCAGTGCTATGCATGTATCCACATTCCGGCATTCCTTTTCCTGTCTCTTTCACATATATTTTTGTTTCCTCTTTTTTTTTCTCGTGTTGTGCACATAAAAGGGATAATGTCAGCCGAGGAAAATGAAAAGCCTAATGCTATTATTATTCACATATGCGGTCGCGGGAAATGGAAAATGGGTGAGAATACCCGTCATCGTCAGCAAAAAAAGAAGAGAGAAACAAAACTCCCACACATCTCAGACATAGCCATCTCCATCTGGGGTGATGTCTTTTATGTCGTAGAAGAAGCAAAGCGGCTCTCTCCCTGTGATGGTGCAATGAAATTCAACAACAAAAAAAATGAAAATACATGATGTATGCCGATATCAGGGCATTCTACTCCTGCTTTTGTACTGTGCGCCTCCCCGTGTTTGTGTAGTTATACATGCGTATATGTTATTCCTTAAAGCCTTTCATCCTTTTGTTTGACAATTTGTTTAGCCTACAAATCCTGTTTTGGAGGATGTTGTACTCCGGTAACTTTGGTACCCACCTCAGGAGGGGACTGCTCCTTTTTTTTAACCCCCATAATCATAAGCAGTACTGCGTTTAGATGTGGATTGTGGGTATAGATATAAGTGGGAGTTGGAAACTTAACAAAAAGTTTCGGTTTTCGACGAACATAAATTGATTTTGTTGTTGAGTTTTTTATTCTGGTTTTGTACGGCAGGTGGGTTATTTAAATTCAACGACGAGTTTGTACTTTTGGCGGCGATTTCTTCACGGGCCATTAGAAAAGGTTTTATACAGGTTTAAAGTCCATCCAGTTGGTGGATCAATTTCGGATATTGAATTAGGGGAATAGATACCTACTTGCGAAAGGTCAGTGGATGTCCGAAATTTAGAAACACAAAAATGGGACAAAAACAGGCTTTTTTTGGGGGCCGTTCATCGGATCTTATAAAATTTTTGGTCTCTTCTTGGAACAAATGGAGAGTGAGTAAAGCGATACTCTTCTACAAGTGTTGCTACGGTTTCATATTTTTTTTTCAGTCGGCCACACAGTTCACACTCTCTTTTTGAAAGTGCCTTTGAATAGTAAACCTTCAGGGCTTCTAAGTGCGAGCTCATGGAAACAGCCCTCAACAGACTCAGAATTTGGGCTGAAGGGTGTGGATTCCGAGTCAATCCGGGAAAAGGGACCTTGTACTATTTAGTTCAAAATACAAGAAACCGCTCTTCAGGCTACCAAGACTTGCTGAAGTGGAGCTTCTGCTCTCGCAAAGCGCAAAATATCTTGGCACGGTACTTGAGAGGAAACTAAATTGGAAACATAACGTACAGGAAAGAGTCCGCAAGGCTCACAATGCTCTCTTCACTTGTAAGAAGACATTACCGTTACGGGTGCCCTACGTACCACGCCCACGGCTGCGCTGGAAGCATTCATGCATCTGTTACCAATGGACTTACAAAAACAAATCCAAGTAGGTAATACTGCGACTGACTTATGCAGGGCTTTTTAAAAATAATAGTATAGGTCCTAGAAACCGTTCTCTGATATCCCCGTAAATGCGGATGCGGATTCTTCTAAGACGGAAATGACCAAGCGGAAGTGCGTGACGGAAATTGGCCTGTCGCCATCACTATGCCGCCGCCTAAAACTCCTTAACCACTCAACCGATTTCAATGAAATTTTGTGGGTGGGTATGGTTGGTTGTAACTTGGTGGATAGGATAGTTTTGGACCCGATAGGTGGCGCTGTTGTCGATCTTCTTAACCACTCAACCGATTTCAATGAAATTTTGTGGGTGGGTATGGTTGGTTGTAACTTGATGGATAGGATAGTTTTGGACACATCTTCTTTGTGAATATCAAGCAATTGCTCAGAGTAGAAGAATGCATTCCTGCATGTACTTCTTTTATAATTTGGAAAAGGTTGGTTCCTTAAATACATAGTTTTGAGACCATACTCAAATTCTGTAGGGAAATCGAATGCTTGGGTGAATTATGGTTTAGGTCTTTTAGCCGTAGTGGTTCCCAGGGGATGGCGATGGGCCTGGTATGGTGCCTGGGCTATTGTGACGATCTAACAACCCCCTAAACCTAAACTAACCTAACCTAAGTTTCTTAATAGAATTCCATGGCAGATCTCACTGAAATAGTCCTCTGGTTCCGTCAAAGTCACACATATAAGTAGATATCTTGCACCGATCTCTGTTCACTCGACAATAACTTATTGATGTATTTATCCTACCGAGACTCTGCATATCCGACAACCTTTTTAACGCATGGTGGTGATGTTTTGCAGTCCCGCTCTGTTTGAAGTGTTTGCATCGCGATTAGCAACTTACAAACCGCGTAGAAGTATTTCAAAATTGACCACCCATATTTTCGTTTCAATTTGTATACCTATCCCATTTCCATTCAAAAATGTCGATTATAATCGAAGTTATATTTACATGGACCACATCAGTTTCCTTCGCTTATTGTCACACATTAACCAATATGCCAGTGCCATCCCTCAGTCGAAAGGACATCAGATCGTTCAGTCTATCAAATGTAAATATCACAAGTAAGCACATAAGAGAAAAGGACATCCTATAATTTTTCATTCACACATCTCCTCAATTGGAATTGTCCTGCATTGCTCACTGCTCATGTAACCCTTATATTTTCCTAACCTAAATTTTCCAGGCATTTTTCAGAGTTGATAAGCCATCATCGTTGTGGTCTCCTCTGGGAAAACATCATTCAGTCGCATGGTTTCGCATATAGAACGGACATCTGTATATCAAATTGATAGGAAAATTAGTGAGTGACAGAGTTTGTAAAGTGGTGCTGCGGTGAAGATGGGAGTCCCTGCCGTCGTATGGCTCTATACGTGACCCCATATAGCAGCAGTCATTAGGGGCAACAATAAACTGCAGGCATTCAGTGTTTGTATCGTGTATATAGGATATACACCAAGAGGAAGGGGAATGGAAGCATCTATCACAGCAGATATCAGGACGATGGAAAAGTAAGCTTGGGAGTCTTCTTCTAAGCTGCCTGGATGTGTACATAAATAAGACAGTGTGTACAGTGTACATATAGATGGGGAAATTAAAGATGATCCCCATGTACTGTGGCTTGCAATAAAATGCAGATGAAAGGTACAATTTACATCTTTATGGGAATATGTACCTTCGTTTGGAACAAGGTGTTTCTTTGAAATACCTGAAATGAGTAGGAATGAACAAATAGACTATGAAAGTGTAAGGACACAAACATTTTTGTTTTGTTTGGTTTTCACATTCCAGGGGCGACTGATTGACAAAAAGGACTCACACGCTCCAGTGAGTGTCAAGGAACGTTACTCTAATAAGTGCAGTTTTAATATTTGATAATAATATTTGAGAGTGACGTACCTCTTCCGAAGGACGTTGTCGTTAAATAATAGTAATTACACGCTAGAGCTCTAAAGCTTAGCTCCTTATGCTTTATGCGGTAGCTTTCAAAGATTTCCGGGAATCATCTTTAACTCAACAAAACAAAAAAGGAATCAATTTTAAACTAAAAAAAGACGTGTAGACTTTATTTTGAAACGGTTGTCCTTTCTTTCAGTGACACAATGGATTACCTACTCACGGATCAGAAACTGATTGCGTCTACGGAACTCAATAAAGTGGTTCAAAGCCTCCTATCGCCGTTGTTCTTTTAGCTTCGAAATGTACTCCGTTTTGTCCTAAACACGCAGTAGAAAATAAGGGAGCGTTTAATCAATCCCTGTACCACAGGAACAGAAATAGTGGACTAGGTCAAGGAACATTATCCCTAATAATATAAAACAAAGTGAATATTTTTTTGTAGGAAGCTACAGAACAAACGGGTGAACGGATTTTGACAATTTTTTTTTTATTTATTAGGTTTCTATGAGGAGCAAGTTCGTGCATTTAAAAATATTTCATTTTGATTGTGGAAGTCTAAGAAATTCAATAATTAGACTTTGAACACAAAAAAAGTGAACTTCTCTTTCGTCTATTTGAATGAAATTAATTCCATTTTTTAGATACCTAAAACGCGCATCTTTTAAGTCCAAAACTAAGTTTCTATTTGTTATATCAGCTGAGCAATATTAACAAATCCTTTGCGAAATTCCTTTTTTTATCAATTTGTTAATTGACCAAGATTTTCCAATCGATCTCAGTGGTGGTTTCTTTTTCAGTTTTCGTTCAAGGTATATTCGTATTTTTTGAGAGAGCGGGAGAGTTTTTTTTACTCAGAAAGTCAGAATCGGATATCGGAATCGGAACTGTAGTCGAATGGATTTGGAAAAAAGGAAACTTCTAAAACAAATGCCAAATTTGTAGGAAAGGTGTTGTGTATCTGCTCTCTTGCTCAACTTCTATTTCATTCAACCTGGAAGTGGCCTGGCGTCTATATAACCCTAACCCGATTCCTACCGACTTCTCTTTTTAAATTTTCACCAGTCAACACTATCTTCCAAAACCCAAAATGGTGCACATACGTAAGCGATGAACTAAATATTGTGTGTCTGTGTATCCATTTTGATCATTCATCGTCCATCGCAAAGCGAAGGTCGGGTATC
Organism: Cheilosia pagana; assembly: GCA_936431705.1. Lineage (NCBI taxonomy): Eukaryota > Metazoa > Arthropoda > Insecta > Diptera > Syrphidae > Cheilosia > Cheilosia pagana. The sequence continues at coordinate 47,595,757 of OW386170.1, read as the reverse complement.
GGGTTATTAAAGCTCTCGCTCTCACTGGATGGATAGTTGACTTTACATTACTTTTTATCCCGTTTTTTCTCTTATTCGCCAGCCAAGGCCAACTCAAGCGTTATGAGAAATGTGGATGTGATAGAGTTCGGGAATACTACCTTTGTATAATAATGAATGCTATTAGTTAGTAGGTATTTAAATACTGTTAAAATGCGCTTAATTTGATTTGTCTGATTAATAAAACTGGCTACAAGAGAGGTTTTACAAATTCGAAGCATGGTTACTTATTTACCAATTTTCGATATCATTAACTCCGATTGAATGTGTACATTTTTCCTAAATAACTGGAGAAAATTGGCTCAAAATGTTATTATTTTATTGTTTTAAACTGTTCTGAAACAACATTTTGCACGGGCAAAGCCGGGCGGGTACAGCTAGTGTTAAATATTTCGACTAACTGACAAGTCTGTCTTAAGGGCCCAACCCATAGAATCCGTCGCGTCCGTTGCGGCAACGTATTCGACTGACAGGCTGATAGAATACACAGCAGCTTATGGAAAGTGACCCATAGGCATCGCACGTGCCGGATGCGACGGATAAAGCAGGTTTACTTTCTACTTTTCTGTGTGCGGCATGTGTTGACACTTTGACAGTTGGTACAGCGGGAGAGTAAGCTCGTTCATTTGTTGAATAATTGAGAGTGAGAGAAACTGTCATGGTCGTTTGGAAAAATTCAAAATAAAAATATTTTTTGGCCGGCAAACAACTATTTTAAAGATCTCATGTGAGTATATTGTGTTTTCAATGAAATTCGTACCCAAATTGCGACGGATTCTATGGGACTGTCTTTCCGTCGAATACGTCAATATTGCCGGATCCTTCGCCGCAACCAGGCAAAAAATCTGGGAATTATTTTTAACAATAAGTTAACCTGGGATGTTCATATAAATTCAATAATAAATAAAATATATGCATCGCTACGTGGTTTATCTGTTACGAAAACAATTTTACCTACCCAAGTCAAACTAAAATTGGTAAAGGCACTAATAATACCCATTATATCATATGGCTGTGAGCTGTTTGCCGATCCTGACTCATACTCGCTTCAAAAACTGAAGGTTGCTTTCAACTCAATTGCCCGTTATGTTTTCAACCTTCGTAGATTTGATCATATTTCATCTGAAGCTCGTCAACTCCTTGGATGTAACTTGGAGACTTTTTTCAAATTTCGTTGCTGTGCTTTACTCTTCAAAACTATTCATGTGAAGGAACCTATCTATTTGTTTGATAAAATTAATTTTTGTTCATCAAATCGCTACATAGTCTTACGTCCTGCTACATTTACCTGCTTGACATCACGCAGGCAATTTTTCATTTATGCTGTCAAACTCTGGAATGGTCTACCCATTCCTGTGAAGTCCTTAATCGAACGCCGTAAATTTCTAACAGTCTGTTTCGAACACCTCTCCAGTTTGAACTGATTTAACTTTCTTGTTTTAAAAGCCATTTTGATTTTTTTTTCCTTCCTTGGTTGCGCTTTTATTTTGTTATACCCTAAATTTAATTTTACTTTACTTATATACATGTATTTTCTTATGTTCTATTTAATTGAAACTAAGCATTCTTGCCATTAAATGTTTTATTGTGTCATTGATATCCTGTACTAGTTATAAGTCTATCGTGATGTACAGAGTTTCTGAATAATAATAATAATAATAATAATAACGGACGGACGCGACGGATTGTATGGGTTGGGCCCCTTATTTATCTTGATTTTTGATGACATTGAAAGTACTTCTGAACAACAGCCTCAAGCTAAACTGGCAAGATCATTTAGTTGAAACTCATATTTTATTTTTTTCTAGTGTTGGGTGAAGCTATGACACTTAATCGGGGCATTAACCTTGCATATCAGATATCACCAAGTAGGATCGCGTTCAATGATGTCGATTCGATTGTTTGAGCCTATTTAGGTGGTCCAAAAGGGTGGATACAAAGGTTCGTCGAACTCGTGGGTTACTGTCTACACGTTCCACATAGCCTAGCCATTCTAGCTGCTTGAATGAGTCGTCGTCGAAGCATAGGCCTTAAAGTTCTTCATTGAATCTTCTTCGCCATAGTCCACCGATTCAAACTGGGTGGAATATGACCCGAAAAGGCTTTCTCTCTGAAATATTTAAAAGCGTTTTACTCGCTTATGACAAATTTCTTATATTTGGGCCAGTACAGACAAAGGTACCTATCTCTGTGAGAGATTGCTTTACTTCTTAAATGCTCCCTGAGCACGAATAAATAGCATTTGGGAAGAATGATTCTTCGACTGATTTTTGCAATGACCTCGTTTGCGTGATGACCACCAGAATTCAGACAGAGCCAAGACAGCATCCACAATCCACATAGCTATTTACAGTCCTCCGAGCTGACTATTATCTAATCCTTCCTTAAATCCCACTGTTAAAATTTATTAAATGGGCAAGCCTATAAAATAAATAAATATTTTGGCGCGACAGGTCTATGGGACCCAAGGCCTAGCTTCTCGCAACCATTCGCTTTGTGTGGGTTTTCAATTTTTGGGACGAATGGAAGGGATCTACAATTTTACGCCGAGTCCAAACGGCTAATTGAGAAGCTCATTCATGACAGTTTTACTCTCGGATGTTTGTCAGACGTTCGCGAGAGGTGGCGCAGTGGAAAAAAACCTTAAGATGTAATTTGGCCCTCTCGGGATTCGAATCTGAGCCCCTCGCTTAGTAGCCCAGCACACTACCACTAAGCCACACTACCGCTAAGCCACTGCGCCACTGGGCCATGGGCAAGCCTATGGGTATGAAAAAGATCGTTCATAAAATGTAAACTATGGTTACTTAAAATGATTGTTAGTACCGCACCCTATCTACGATAACAATCATCACTTTATCAACTTGAGCAATATTCATTTAAACTTTCTTCTTAAATCGTCCGCTACCAAAAAAATAGAAGAAAGAACCTCCAAACTCCAACTGGACTGTGAGCGATGACTAACAAGGTCAGAGGCATTTCATTTAAGAGTATTCAGCGTTAAAAACTCGTTATTTCCATCACAACACTCTCTTGTGTAACATAACTTCAAAATACTTGTTGTAATTATCAAAACATAATCCCTCTCCTTAATGGACAATTTTCTCGCTAAAAGAACAAATTGCGGATGAAGAAAAGAAGAAAATTAAAAACTCAAAAAAAACAGAAAAATCAGACCAACAAAATGGCCACTCTAGGACAATAACAAATTAAAAAGTTTTCCCACACCAAAATGATGCGAACCAAGAATGGAAATACTTTTCGTTCGTTGGCAAGTTTATCAAACGCATATTTTTGGCATTAGCATTGCACCATGTTCTTCGCTAGGTGAATATCCCTCGCGGGAAGGATTGAATTATAAAATAAGAACAAGGGGCGAAAAAAGAAACACCTCCGAAGGAAAAGAAGCATTGAAAATGATTTCTTCTACCGTTTTCATTATCTTTACGCTCGCAGCGGGACTTTGGAAGAAAGAAAAAAAAAGCAACGAGGTAGATCGACAGTAGCAGCCTTTTGTAAAGTTAAGAAAAATATCAACAGACGGAAGATAATGCAGTTATCCTTCCGTGCAAGGAGCAACAGTTTGTTGCTCTGTTTTTTTGTTTTTTCCTTTTATCAATATTAATCAGTGCGAGTGGGGGATTTCTGCTCTTAAGTCTTAAGTCTCAAAAGGCTGAAAGTGTCTCGGCGAGGTCGAAAGCAATTTGCAGTAGATAATTGTTTGCTTTTAGCTTTGGTGGTGTTTTTAGTTATCAAAAGAGCTGGATAATAGTGGGTGTTGTTTTATTAAAAAAATACGTCTTCCTAAAGCCTTTTATGGGCGGAAAAAGGTCCAAATAGGTTCTATGGATGGCAGCAGTCTTTAAGTACGCTTCGATTATGTTTCTTTTGTTACCTTTGCGAAATACCTTACCTGATATAGATTGACACAGGCATTTGGAGCGGAGATCTGTGGTGACGAACCCCTCTATGGGACATTTGGAGCTCTCAAATTTGGAAGTTGCTTGTACTGTCATCTGAGTAACCGGTCTGTGCTTAGGGCTAGTTAATTCGAAGAAATATTTTTGGAGAGGGTTCTTTCACCTATCCTGCTGTATAAAAAACCCTCCAAGTGATGTTTTTAGCCTCCAGCAAAGACTGCAATCCTCTTCGTTCCTCATTCTTGTAGCATCTTTTAATCACCAGTCTTGAAAAAAATGGCCCTTTGTAGTAGAAAAGTTTGCAAACTTACCTTGATGATATTCAAAGCATTATTTCTATCCCCTGCAAGGTATCACCAGCTTTGTCCAGAAGTTCACCTTTTGCTACCAGTAACCGGAGAACCGCACAATATTCCCGAGATCAATTCTGAGTCATTAACGTCGACAATTGTTTATGAAATCCAATCCGCATTTGCACAAAGTAGAGAGACTACTTTCCAATGTCACCCTCATAGCGTTTCAAACTGTCAGATATGCGATGGGGTGTGCAAAGACAACCCTTTCGACAATCCTTATATATATTTTTCAACCATCACCAGTGGATTCCTCTGTTCGGCTCTAGCTAAACTCTTTTGCCAAACAGGATCGACTTTCCGTTGAACTATTCAACAGTGCCCTTTGGCTTGAACAAAGAAAAATCATTGAAAACATTTCTCCCTTTATCCGCAATGCAAATCCTTTATGTCGACCATGCTCGCACATATAACACTACACACATCTGTATGGGTAGCCTATAAGCTATACACATTCCGACTAACGATTTACATTTGAATTTGAATCCTTTACGCTCTGTCACGCATTTTTAAAGGCTCACCGACGTTTCCCGCATCCTTTTTATCCACTCATTCTCCTCAATTCGTTTCTAGTCATAGTCATCGAACCAAGAGCTTAAATGGTTTCTCCCTATCCATCCCCCGCACTCGATTTCTTTGTATTTTACATTTGCTGTACGGTTGTATTGAAATTTTATACAAAAAAAAAAATAAAATAAAACAGAAATGGAATACAAAATAGAGAGCTCGACCATTCACGAGGATTAAATAGTCGGCGGGATTGGAAGGTGCTTCTCTGCCCTTTATGACAGCTAACAAAATTCCTTCAGAGAAGCCATACTTCTGTGGAGAGTGCACAGAAAGGGAGTAAAAAAAAGAGCCTTGCATGTTCTCGATTATAGGTCATAAGGTTAGAGGTGTGCGGTGTATCCTTTCGCGTTGTTTTTGCGCTCGAAAATCTTAATCCGCAAGGCTTGCAATTGTTACGCGGCACAAAACCATGATTCGGTTTCTAATTTCACAATTTGCGGTGTACGCAAGTTACCAGGCTTATCGTGGGGTGTTGGTATGTTTTCCCGGGGGGATGTTTACAATTTGAAATTCAGCGCGAGGTAGGATGTATTAAGAATCCATGAAGAGGGAGTGGTCGCAAATATAATATTAGATTCACCTTGTCTCTGATTTTGTTACACCATCGATCGGAATGGCGTGATAGGCTATCAGCCTGCGCGTTAAATGTGTACGAGACTGGAACTTTTTTATAGGCGCACGAACAAATTTAGAAGGCAGAGGTGGCTATCGATTTTGTTATACATCGAACCAGTTAGGATAGGACTTCTTGGGAAGATGACGTAGCGCGGTGCAATTTGGACGGCTTTGGTAAACGCAATCAATCTTTAAGGATCACAAATATATTTTGAAACGGGGCCATGTTCGACAACCAAATCCAATATGAAACTCTGCGATTTTCCAAAAACGCCTCCCGGGATAAACAACTCCAACAGTCGTCACCTTGTGTCTCCTCTTACAGAGAATTCAAACAAAATCCACCACCACATTCCAAAACTCAGTCTTCCTCCACTTTCACTGCCACACAGAGAAACGCCACTCCAAAAGCATAACCAATGTCGAGAGAAAAACACAAAACAGAATAACAACTCCCCCCAGATACACCAAATCTTATATACGAACAACATTTTCTTTCATAATTAGCGTGACACTTGAGACAAAACTATTTATGTCTATATCAACGTCATGTTATTTTCTGCACGAACGTTAAATGGTCGCCATTCCGTCTGCCTCGCCGCTTTTCTCACTCTATACGCGAGTATATATCTATGGAGCAAGGTCCCCATTGGTATGCCACTCTGGGACGGTATCCTTTGGATGAAACTAAAAATATAACACTGCGAGGTGAAAGGAGAAATCCTAATGATGGCACACCACTAACACCACCATATATACCAATGCGCAACGGAGCCGAAAAATGTTTCACTTTTTGAATACAAATTTTATATGAAATACGAAAGAAAGAAAGAAAAAAAAGACCGAAAAATAAATGTTAATCCTTGACGGGAAGAAAAAATAAAAATGCCGCTTCTGTCAGAAATATACCAAGGCAAGCGACTGAGCAAACCTGTGATCCGAATCGAGGCGAGGGTTAAATTGGATGTGGGAATCCTTTAATCTAGTTTCGCATTTGAAAAGTTCACGGACATGTTTGAGCGTTCACCCGTACTTCGAGGCATACAATTTAGAACAAGAGGATGACATTCACACTTCCTTTGGTTGACGTTAAGCATGAAATTTTCTAAAAGAAATATTTTAATTATATTTTGAGCCTCTTCCTTAGAGGATGCCTTCATTAAGGGGTGAGAGGTAAACTAAATGTGAGCACAGAGTGTGGTATTAATTACCATTCAAAGTTGTAAAGCTTTGCCGGCTTAAGGACTGGGTAGGTGGTGGTTATATTTTTCGGCTAATTTGCATTGAATTGAAGAGTTTTTAACTGCCATTCAGAGTCAAGTGGGGTTTTAAGTCGACCTTGAATGTGTCAAAAATTTGTGTCTTAAGCTGGATTTTTAAAGGGTTAGCCACAAAGGGATTTTTTATCCACCGAGGTGACCTTTCAGAATTAAAAATTTTAATATTTAGTAACAGTGCCCAAAAAATTAATGACAAACAACTCAAACTAAAATAAGAAACCATCTGAACTACAAAAAGTTTTAAAAGCTCAGTGTTAATTTTTTCCTTTTTTAACAAAAGAGTAACAAAGGTCCAAAAAGATTTAAAACTTTACCAAACTAGTCCAAATCAGTATGGTTTGAAGTCAAATATTGATACTAAGACAGATCTTGGAGGCCGAAATTTGGTGACTTTCTTTTTGAAACCCGTTTAATATCAAAGTTCCAAAAAGATTTAAAAATTGTAGCTTTTCAAGCCGTAACGATTTGCACTTCCAGATATGTTCGGTCTTGTGTTTGGTCAGTCGATCATCAGTTGAACATCACCAACGCCCTGCTCCTAGAAAAATTAGAAGATTAAACTCAATAAATACCAAGATACTTTTAGGAAAAATTTGACAGAGCTAATAAATTTTTAAATTTATAACTGGCAAGAATTTAATTTTTTTTTGCGAATATCCCAAATAGCTGAAATATTGCCCAAACGTTTTCCCTTTTCACAGTGAGCATAAGTGAACTCTGATCACATAGTGACGCCATTTTATAATTTTTAATGGTAGATCATCGAAAACCTATACTACTGGCAGTGGTATGAACTGAAGGAAAATTGTGAGCGATGATTTGAACATTGTTCAGCTTCAGGACAACGCAGGGATATGTTTTATATCTTAAATGATTCAGGGGAAATTTACTGAACTCACCTTTTTTTTTTTTCAATCCCATAAGCCATTACTGAGCTAGGTCTTTTTTCCCTACATGCATCCAGTTTTTTGACTATTTTGTAAGAACCACTATATATATTTCGAGATAAAAAGTATCCTAAGTCCCGGCACAGAACATAACCAATCACTGTGCCAAGTTTCATCAAATACCGTCCAGTAGTTTCTGCGTGATGCGCGGTCAAACATTTTTTATTCTACAGTTTTACTGTACGTAGGGATAGGGATTGGGATAGGAATAGGAAAGGGATAGGGATAGGGATTATAATCGCGAGATTTACATATATGCAACCCGGAAAACAGGATTCGATTGCGTGCAGTAGTTTTGAAAAAATGTATACCTTATACAAACACCTTGCAGTCCAGTCTTCTCTACTTCCTGCTGATGTTTCTTAATTTTTTCAGACCCCGTTTGGTTGCTTGATTTCAGATTCAGATTCAAGAATCCGACCACATGTGAACACTGAACACAACTATAAAACAGGCGCAGAGCACTTCCTACGACCGTTATCGTCAATTTCCCATCACTTCCTTACAGACAAAAATTTTTACTGAATGGAAACCAACGAGCTCGACGGCTCAATGAAGCTCAGCATTATACTCCAACCGATAGTGTTCTCAGTCTCCGTCTCTGTCTCTACACTAAATTGGTATTGACTCGATTTTGCAAATACAAACTTCATTAACACTCCCTGACTGGGTTGGTTGGTTCGATAGGAGATATATGTGGCAGAGTGGCTACATCATTGCCTTGGTTCGAATCAACTCTATGTGCGAAAGTGATGATGCGAAGGAAGTCGAGCGCAAAATAGTGCTGAATGCCTGCAAGTGGAACTGAAGACTCTCAGATATCTTATAACGATTTAGATACAAGTATCTATATAAATGTAGTTGTATTTTTATTTTTCTTCATCATCACACCGATTTCTGTGCAAACAGAATTGATTGCTCTTCTCTGATGGGTTTTTCCCCTTCAATAAACACAACACCAACCCTAAGCGTTCGAGCAGCAGCCCGTCTTTTACACCTCCTGGAGCACCGACCGCCCGTCCGCCCGTTCGCCTTATCTCTATAACATCACTGGCGAAGAGATGTTGCTTTTCTGTTTCCCTACTGCCGTTTCCATCATTTTGATTTCAATTGGAATCAATTTGAAGGCAGGCAACAATTTGAAAAATCAAAATCGACAACGAGAACAGCAGGCGTACGATGGAACGATAGATACTTTGGCGGCGGTGGTGGTGCGGGTATCCTTCGTTTATTTGCTCATCTGTTCCAGATTTTTGACGTCAATACGATGGTGTGGATGGTAGTGGTATAGCTTTAGCTAGTTGTGCTGAGGTTGAAGCGCGCCTCGTTTATTCGTTCATAAAAATGCTTAATTGACTTGATTCTGTTTATTTGTTGAATAAATCAGGGATTCACATTGCTTCAATGGGCGGGGGTGGGGGGGTTTTTGCCATGAGTTGGACTTTACGGCCAGTGCGTGCATCAAGTGTTGTTACAGGTAGGTACATTGCGATTTTTACAGCTGGGCGAGGTGGCGAATGCGATAAGGGGTAGCTGGCAGTAGGGTAGACTTTGCTGTAAATAGGTTCACTGAATAGAGGTCTGGGGGTTTTATTTGCTGTGAACGACTTCACTGCGGAGTGATTGAATTTTTGTGCTTGGTGGCAGGTGATAGGGAAGGGGTTAACATTGTGGAAAGAGGTCACAATTCGTTGAACGAAAGTGGAATCAAATGGGTGACTGAAAAGTACCTTTTATTATGTGGGCACTTAAAGAATTAGATTTTCTTTATGGGTCTTGACTAGACGTTCATTTATATTGCCGTCTTACATTGTAGGCTGGGTTGTGAGATGCAGGGTCACTCCTAATCTTGCTCCAGACTTAAGCATTCTAAACAAAAGCTCTTAACACCTCTTTATTAAACCATTACTCAATTTCGCGCCTTTTCTTTGTTTGCACATTAACTGCAGTCCTTCTCTGGTTGTTTCAAATACGAGCTTAGGTACAGAAAAGAAAGATGGTAGGTAGGTCTGTTCCAGCAAATATTTTCCTATACAACGCAGCACGCAAATTTAACAGCTGCACTGGACGCTGCCTTTCTTGCTAAGTAGCTTCCATAAGTAGAATTGACTGCGGGGAAGCTAAATTTGAGCTCAATGTAAAATTATCATTATATTAATACGTAAACATCAAAAGTTTTCGTACACTTTTTAAGTATTTATAATGAAACTAGCGGACCCGACAGACGTTGTCCTGTATGCTTTTTCAAGCCGTTGTCCTGCAATTTGATGCACTGTGTGTCTCCATGCAATGGTATTGCTCCATTTCCAATGTTGAGCAATTGCTCGGAGAATGATAGTGCCAATGGATCGTTTTGTAGTTGAACTCTTATATTTGTGTTAAGACGTAATGTACAGACATTTCGCCATAGATATGATTGTTTTATACATGCGTTGATTTCGTAAGTGAATGCTTGTGTGCCATAGTGCATTCATCCCAGATAATAATTTTGCATTTTTGCAAAAAAAAAAACCGTTCTAAAATACCGACAATTTGTCGCTCCTCCATCTGCTCGATATGGTTGTACTGGCAGCGTGCGTTTATTTGCTGTTCCTCATCACCCATGAAGTAAATTTGGATAAATTTTGAATCGGTATTAGGCATCGGCATTAAAGAACCAATTTGATAATACACTTGGCCCTGAATCTTAAACGTTGATTGAAAATTGCGACCATCCGCATTCTGAACGATTTTCGTCATTTGAAATTGAATTTGCGAATTTTACGCAAAAACAATTTGGATTGTGATGTAGCTCCAGCCAATGGTGCTTTCAATGGTTCTGGCGACGAATTAAATGGTGGCAATACAACTTTTCCAGCCGCGCAGCAGAAACCGGCCGATTCACCTTTGTATGTGAGTGCATGACAGTGTTGGCATTGTTTGTTCATAGCACCGATTACAATTTGTGAATGTGACGAATAGTCGATGCCCGACTCATATTCAAACGCAAGGCGAAGAAGTGATGCACGTGTCAATGCGCGATACACTTGCAAACGCTGTTGTTCACGTGTTCTGAATGTATCGGTGACTCTTTGACGGGCCAGTCTTTGTCTTAATGCATTGGCTCGAAGACGTTCGTTGCGTTGCTCTTGATTTTCATTTACACTTTTGATTACAGCTTGGTTTCTTAAATTTTCATTGTCCGTCAATATATCTTCCGCCGATCTATTTAACCGACGGTTCTGGACTATTTGTGAATTCGGAGTACGTCGACCAATATTTCCTCCTCGTTCACTAAGACGTGGCATTGTTGTATGTATATGTGAATATAATACACTTAATATTCACTGAAATGCGGCACCGTAAATTTCAAAAGGCTCCGTACAAAAAAAGCGTTTTTTTTACAATTTTTTTTTAATATAACATCGATTTTTGGGGCACTGTGTTTGTATGTTCCGTATGAACAGTGGAGTGTGATATTGTAACAACTTTTCTTGTCTTATATATTCCAAATAAATATATCAACTTCGTATTTTACAATAATTCGCAGTCACGATTCGGTTGCTTTTGAAATACATATAAGATTTTAAATGCAATTTTTGTATGGGCGGTGCCACGCCCCTTTGTCGGATTTTGACCAATCTTCACAGGAATACTCCTTGGCTAATACCCCAGATTATGTGTAAATTTGAAGTCGATCGATTCGGTGGTTTTCGAGATATAAGATTTTGAATGTATTTTTTGTATGGGCGGTTCCACGCCCCTTCGTCCAATTTTGACCAATCTTCGCAGAAATACTCCTGGGCCAAAACCTAAGATTATGTGTATATTTGAACTCGATCGATTCGGTGGTTTTCAAAATATAAGATTTTGAATGTTATTTTTGTATGGGCGATACCACGCCCCTTTGTCCAATTTTGACCAATCGGCTTCTAAACCATCCAGGGCGCCACCCAAACGCATACAAAAAAATTTATTCAAATCGGTCCAGCCGTTTAGGAGGAGTTCAGTGACATACACACGTACAGTAGAATTATATATATAAAGATGAGGAGAATGAAACTTAAATCATTCAAAAGGTACTGTGCCATAGATGTGCGGAAACAAAAAATCGTAGGTATATGTCACCATTAAGACTGGTAAAATTAACTTAAGAATTTCCCATAAAAATTGCTTAGCAGTTAATCGAAAGCATTTTGTTGCCATTCAATTTGTCGCCGTCATGTTTCCATAGTAACGAATTTAATCATCAAAGATTAGAACCTGTTGGAGAGTCTTATTAACCCATAAAGGTATGCAATTCAATTACCCCTAAAAGTAAGCAATCATAAAATCTTATTTCAGGGGCATTGCAGAGTTATCTGCGAGGAGTTACTATGGAAACAAATATTCATGTTTTGCCCTTTTCCATTCTTTTTTCATAGCGGAAAGGTATATGAATTAAGATTTAGCATTTAAATTAAAATAAATAATAAATAAATTACGAAAAAACAAGTTGACTTTCGTTACTCTATCTACAGACAAAATTGGTCGAATTTCGACCACGGGCGGTACTAGTTTACATAAAAACACCAGTTCATATAGAACCTTAACTTAAAACCTTGCATACCTTGAGGCTTTTTTAAATCTTTTGAGTTAACGTCATTCCATCTTATGGACCACTCTCTGAGAAACAAATGAAGGATTATTTTTCTTGATTTCATACGAAAATAGGCATCTAAATAAATAAAAAATATTTTGGCGCGACAAGTCTGTGGGACCCAAGGCCTAACTTCTCACAACCATTCGCTTTGTGTGGGTTTTCAATTTTTGGGACGAATGGAAGGGATCTACAATTTTACGCCGAGTCCAAACGGCCAATTGAGAAGCTGTTTCATGACAGTTTAACTCTCGGATGTTTGTCAGACGTTCGCGAGAGGTGGCGCAGTGGAAAAAAACTTTAAGATGTAATTTGGTTCTTTCGGGATTTGAACCGCGTAGCCCTCGCTTAGTAGCCCATCTGCATCTGCTCGAAGAAAAGCGGCCGTGCGTTGTTGCACTTGCTCCCGGCGGTGTTTGTAATCACTTGCAGAGGGTCTGAAGGTCTCATGTATTTGAGCGCGAAAGTAGAATTATTTGGCTTTGAAGAAGACCGAGTCCCCCGCTGAATTTCAAGTTTCCGAAAACACCGAATCCTGTGGCCTCGAATGATCTTAACACTTTTTTTTAAAAGTTTTTAAACTATTTAGATTTTTGTCACTGGTACGACCCCATAATTGGATGACATACGTCCACACAGGCTTTTAGAACTTCCTTTTATAATAAAAGCTTACTCTCGAGGTTAAGCTTGGAATATTTTCAAAATACAAAATAAAGGTAACTATATCTGTTTTTAAGTTTTTCGCATATCCTTTTTACATGCGGTTTCCATTTCAACTTTTTGCGAGAGTCATTCCGAGATATGTGGCCTCGCTTGCAAACTGAACTTGGGCCGCGGTGCTCAGAGTTTTGTGTGCAGGATTAATGAGCGAGTTTTCTCGGATTCAACCCTCAGAACAATAAAAATTAGATCCCCTAAAAAACATAAAAACTCGCACAAAACGAAAGGTTGTCAGGTGTTCAAAGTATCCGCATTTTAAAGGCTCAAGCCGTAGTTGGTCCCGTTCAACTGCCCAATCGCAACTTATATTTAAAAAAATATTAAAGTAAATGTTCCGCCATCTTCATTGAACATTGAAAAATCTGTTGCGCGAAACACAATGCAAAAAGGAGTAGGATACCTACCTAAAGTCTCAAGCTTTCTAACAAAAGAATTACCAAACATCTTGACACAAATAGGCTACAATTTGGGCTGCTCTTTTTATTAATAAACAAAAATGATATCTCAACTCACCGACCGGTGTCACAGTAAAAGAAAGAGAAAAACCAAATCTAAACGTTATCGCCTGTGAATAAATTACGTGCACATCCAAAACAAGGAGAGTGACCTTCAACGAAATCACCCCCTAAACAGTCCACCTCCATTATGTCAATTAAATTACATCTCCATTTGAAATCCAAACAATTTCAAGAACTTCTCCAGCTGCCCCACTGCCTAAAGATACAACTTTTCCCAGTTCCTCGGCAGCAAATGATTATCTCCTCCGCAACTGTAAAGAACTTTCCTCTCGCGAGCGCTCTCATTCTTCTTCTTCATGTCGCAATGTTCATTTGCCGTACTGTGCGAGAGTACGAGTAATGTTATCTGATTTCCGTTTTCGCAGGACCCACCATAGCATCTTCAGCATCACCTCTCGTCTTATCACTTAAAATTAAAAGTAAACACTTCCAGTGTTCATTGCTCCTTGTCGGTCGATCTATTGCCAAAGGTAAGTGATTCATTGCTCTTTTCGCTCAAGTTGAAAAATTTATTACCTCCTTTGGCGTCAGGTCCACTGGCCTTAGTCCTAGTGTACGACCACTGCCGCAGATATTTCTCATCCCTGCATTCCGATTTTATTACTGCAATTTCTCTAGATTCGCACTCTCGGAATGGCACACACTTTGGGCCACTTTGGGCCACTTTGGGCCCGAGTGACAAACGTAAAACGGGATAAATTGGTCGAAAACAACTGAAATAAAATTAAAGATGGAACAGGGGACAAAGAAAATGCGAACGATACAAATGATTACCTAATTTATCTGCAGTTGAATGAGTGTCAGAGTGCGGTGAGTGGAGGGTTGTTATCATATCTGTGTCTAAGCCAGCCGCCCACCCCCAACCCCATCCAAAACACGTTGTGTATCACTTAGATAAATTAATTAAACTCACATTGAGACTAGGTCAGTGCTGCTGTTGTCATTCTTGTATATAGTATACGAGTTTGTGTCCAGAGGGTTGTTTTTGGTGGATCTTTGTTGTACTTCACGTGAAGGCAGCCTGCGGAGATACCATGGGCGAGAAGTCTCCCACTCGCTTGAAGGGGAAAATGGCTGCGAAGACATAACTGTCATTTCTGGTTGTAGTAGTATTGTGCTGCTGTCTTTGTCAGTTTCAGGCTTTTTTTTTCTTTTTTTTTGACGGGGACAATTAGATTTCGGGTACAACTTTGTCACACAGCAAAACAAGAGACTTGGGGTGAGGAATTTGCATTTTTTTTTTAAATAAATTATGAATCGGAGAGTTGGAAAGCGAGGACTTGTGTTCAAGGATGTAACAACAACTGTTGTTCTTATCTTGACCGATGTGACAGAAACAGAGGAGTCATTTTTTTTTTGTTTAACTGAGCGAGGGACAACTGCTCGTGCTAATTAATTAAGATAGTTTTCTTGTTCTTGGACAGAGTGGACTGACAGTTGTGTGGTTGTACAAGTTTGTTTTGTGTCTTGGCGAAAAACAAAGGGACGTTTCATTTATCGCCGTCTTGTTGGTATTCATGGAATATGGATTTGGAATGCAGAATGCATTTGGGAAATGGAAGGCTGTACGGAAGGACTTCTTGTCACCTCAACGGTTTAGTAAATAAAATAATTTTACTTGAAATTGCATTTTTTTTTAAATATTTTCTTACAAAAATTCGTAAGTTTAAAAGCGGATTTTACAAATTTAGTCCACCTGATTTTCCAGCTGTCTTTTTGATGAACTTTTGACTTGGCTCGCGTTTCTTGAGGATGCTGTTTGTTACGATCGAATCTATATTTATAAAAATGGTGTGGAAAATGTATAGTGATTCATCAATTGAGAAAGGCTAGGTCGATTTAGCTCAAATTTTTTTTCAGTTCTTCGTAATTGCCAGGAGATTATTGTTACGAAAGAAAATTGTGGGAAAACCCTCCAGAAAACTCGGGAAATTGGAAAAATCTAAATTTGAGTTTTTGTATGGAATTTTTTGTGGAATTGTTCCGAAATGGCTTTTCGAATGTAAAAATAAAATATTCTTAGTGGAGAATTTGGGAAACTCCGGAAAAACACGAAAAATTGGAATTTTTTTTTTGTAGAATTTTTTAATTTTATCGCATGATTTGATGATTTACAGCTTTTGGTGCACATTACAGGCCTTACATCCTTCGATTCCCTGGGAACTATAGATGGTGTAATGTGCGCCACTTTTCGGGAGGTTTACCAATGTTTAAATTTAATTAAAAACGATACACATTGTAATTCATCGCTCGTCGATGCAACTTTTTCTACGCCAGTGAATCAAATTTGTACATTGTGTTCGACCATCATAGCGACATTACATTCCTCGAATCCGACAGCGAGGTGGCTGACGACATTTTTCACAGATAGCTTCAAATTTCGATATTGAAATTAACGACGAGATGCGCAACGAGGAGTTAGTTCTGATCGACGAAGACATGTGCGTACTCATGTGCGGCAGTCTGCAAACGCCAAATCGTTCGATGCACGATGCATTCAATCGCGAATTGCAACGGGAGGAAGACTATGATCAGGACGAACTGGCCGAAAGAGTCCCAACAGATGTGCCGCTGTTGAATGCCGAGCAGAAGAACATGTACGAATCGCTGATGAGGGTTGTTGACGATGAAACGGGAGGCATTTACTTTCTCGATTCTCTCGGTGGGACAGGCAAGACATTCGTCATTTCGCCGATTCTGGCAACAATTCGGTCAAGATCTCAAATTCCGATGGCTGTTGCATCCTCCGGCATTGCTGCCACACTGTTGGAAGACGGCCGAACTGCACATTCCGCTTTGAAGCTGCCGATGAATCTTCTCACGGTTGACAAGCCAACGTGCACAATGACCAAGAATTCAGCGACGGCGAAATTGATATATAAGAGAATGCAAAATTATCATTTGGGATGAATCATGAATGCACGATGGCGCATAAATGAGCTTTAGAGGCAGTTAACCGAACAATGAAAGATTTACGAGGTGATTCCAGACTATTTGGTAGGTCTATGATATTGCTCTCCGGAAATTTTCGTCAAACGCTTCCAGTACTTCCAAAATCTACTGCTGCCGATGATCTCAATGCATGCCTGAAATCGTCTGTTTTGTGGAAGAAGTTGAAATTGACCACGAACATAAGAGTCGTATTGCTGAACGACCAATCGGCTGCTGAATTCTCGAGACAACTGCTGGCACTTGGCAATGGACAAATTCCTGTTTATGTTTCGACTGTTCCCTGCAAATTTTTGAGAGTTCATATCATCGAAGGAGGAAATCATCACTAAAGTGTTCCCCGGAGTTATAAAATTCTCGATTGGAGCAGCGATAAGCAATAAGGACGTTGATAATTTGAATTTGATTTTTCAAAGTCAAGTCGCTGGAGAATTGCATTTGTACAAATCCATTGCCCGCGTGACCGATGAGGATAAAGCGACCAACTATCCGACGGAATTTTTGAACTCGCTTGATGTGCCAGGAACTTTGCCGCAAAATTTAGAGCTGAAGGTGGGATCGATTGCAATTACGTTGCTGAATCTAAATGTCCTTCAAGAAACTGATGAAAAATTTGTTTCAAGCGGCGATCAGAAACTCCTTATTCCACGAATTCCATAACTGATATTCCATTCCAGTTCAAGCGGATTCAGTTTTCCGTTCGATTGTCTTTTGCGATGACAATCAATAAACCGCAAGACCAATCGTTGGAAGTCTGTGGGAAAAATCTCGAATTTCCCTGTTTTTCGCATGGTCAGCTGTACGTTGCCTGTTCGCGTGTTGGCAAACCGTCTTCGTTGTTTGTTTTTGCCCCGGAAAACTAATCGAAAAACATTGTTTATCAAATCGCTCTCTACTGACTTCGATTCAATTCAAATACATTGCATTGGAATTTTAACTATCTGTGTTTAATTATCACTGAGCTAATCTGAAGGCTTTAAATTTGGGCGCGACGAAGTTCGCTGGGTCCGCTAGTTATCTATAAAGCGAAAACTTAAAATTTCAAGCTCCCAAATTTTTATGCGCAGAAATTTCACACGCTGGCTTCTCCAAAATATTTAATACTTTTCAACGTTTCGAACATTGGCTGACTGAGGTAAGATATTATTAAACACTAGGTTAAGCTGCAAAAAGGTGTTTCTACTTAAATAGATTGGAAGCTCGAGAGTTGAATATAACGTGCTTCCTCCATGAAGCAGTCTGGTGTCCGAAATTTTTCAATATCAAGTTGAGAATAATACCTCCTAGAGCATCATTTTGAGCCTTTGTATAATCTTCCCGCTCATAAAGCTCGTATTATTATTTTTTTGCGAGTTATCTACTTCTCCTTATCGAAAAAATGCCTCCAAAAAGAAGGCGTGTCAAAGAACTGTGTGAATAGTTACCATATTGTACGAGTCCATTTGCACGCTGCATAACTTCTCTTAGGAGACAACTTCCAAAGCTCAAAGATAAGCCTTAAACAACTTGCGTCAATGTCAAAGTACCACAGACGGAGTAACAATTTATTTAAACATTACACCTCATAAAATGTTTCCTCATCTACCAGCCCTCTTACCAATTAACAACACTGCTGTCCCATTAGTCCTTATGCAAAAGAAAAGCTTTTCCTTCATCGCCCAAGCTTCAAGACCACACCATTAGCAGTATATCCGGCTTCCTGTTGGTTAGTTGTTCCCCTCTCGAGTGCGGCAAAACACTCTTCCAAAGCGACCAAATAAATTACCAATCAAATTTGAACAAATGACTCTATTATATCCTGGGGCCAAAAATACCCAAAGGAAAATGAAAGGCGTGCAATTCGCCAACATAAACAGGAATTCGGCAACTTTTGGCCGACATTGTCAAATCGACAACATTATACCGCAACTGCACGAGAAAATTCACTTAGTAGCGAGTTAGGGGTGTGGGCGATCGGAGCACGTGCATCCCCCTCCCAACTCAGCCACTCCACCTTGAATTCAACCAAATTACACTCGCAGTGCGGCATTTAAATTAATTGCCTAAGCACTCCGCACTCCGACGGAATGAAACCTGTAATCCTGGATCAATAACTATCGTGAGCCCTTCGAAAGGAGCCCGGGGTAAGAGGCGAAACCCTCCAAGAAAATTGCCGGGCGTCAGATCGAGGTGGATATTCGATTTGTTTTTATTCCCCTGCCGGTGGTGGTGGTAGTGGTGTTCTCGGAATATTTGGAGAACGTCAGCGCACCGGAATGGGATGAAAAAGGAGGACAATAGATACCCTTAGGGGTTAGCACGGCACACAATTCGAGCCAATCAATATTCCTAGTCAAGGGTAGGTTCAGAACCAAATTTTCCAAGGAGTATATCTATAGCCTGCCCGCCCCCAATCCACCGCGATATTTCAAAACAATCAATCAGTGCAGCTAATCAGTTCTCGGTGTGCCGTCGTGTCCTCGAGGATGTGCCGGAGCAGCAAACCTCTGTCGCGATAAAATAATTGTTTCATTGTTTGTAATCCTGGCAAGGTGTCTCCTGAGGTGACACAGCTACCACTACCACTGCTACTGATGATCATTACGATGATGATGATGATGATTACGAGGATGTTGATGGTGATGGCCGCAGAGGAACTTCCGTCTGGCGGCGCATCAGCGACAACTATGAGACTGAGAAAAAAATGGAAATTAGAGATAAATCCTTTTTCGCTACCGCCCCAGGGACATCAGTCGCAGAGAAGGTATAAATCCGTATGCCGTGTATCCGTGTTGCTGCGTCATTTCCTACCAGATTACCCAAGCGGCTGGTGAAAAGGTGCAAAGGATCGAAAGCCATCGAAAGAAGATGGGAGATTATAAATTTATATACCCACTAAGATGGGAATTTTATGCGCTCAAGTGATGACGTCCGGTCGGAACAATCACATTCACCCAC
Organism: Cheilosia pagana; assembly: GCA_936431705.1. Lineage (NCBI taxonomy): Eukaryota > Metazoa > Arthropoda > Insecta > Diptera > Syrphidae > Cheilosia > Cheilosia pagana. The sequence continues at coordinate 47,576,291 of OW386170.1, read as the reverse complement.
TCTTGTCCGCGCGCGGTGAGTTGCTATTTTAACCGTCCTTGGAGTGTCATTGGCGCACCTCGCGTTTACTCCGTTTTGCACCGAGGAGGGTGGGATGGGCGCAATCGTTGTGGTGTCCGCATGAAATATTTGGATTTCCTAGATTTAAACACTCACCCACACACACACACAGAGGCACATACCTACATTTGGCGGCGTAAAATATTATAATAAATTCAAAGTGGCGGAATCCTTTTTGTCCTTTTTGTTCATTCATTCATTCTATTTGCTATTTGCACAATAATTTTTTATTGTTTGCTTTGGCATTTGGCACTTGAATAGATTTTGTGGCTGGAAATTTATTTCCCCCTTCCTACGACAGACAGCGCGCGCCAACGACAACGACGACCGACTAACTATACTATACCCATACAGTTGGATGGAAACTGAAAAAGATTTGGGGATTGCTATTTTCCTTAAGACGTTTTCCGCTAGGAATATTAATGGCCATGGTTTCCTTAGTCTTCGTCGGTTTTTTCTTTTCTTCTCCGATTTTTTTTTCGTCGTTTACTGGAAGTGGTTAAAAAGGATTCAAGGACATTTGGGGTTTCTTGAAAAAGCATTCTCATGCGAAGACTTTCTTGCATTTTGTCATTGAGGATAATACGACTTCAAGTGCGGATGAGGATATATTTTCACTTGGACAGCAATAATGGATTGTGATTAAGCAGGAGGGAATTTCTCAAAACCAATTTATTCGGAGATGGTTGCCACACTGGAGGGGGGTGTGTGTGTGCTTTTGCTTAGTGGATGTAGTGTTTTGGGAAGGCAGACATAGGGAAACACTTCCGACGAAGCCCGAAGGACTTGTGTCGACTTCAATGTCAGCCTGATTAAAACTTTTATGCAGACCCCTTTGAGCCTACTTCGTGTGGCTTTGCATATTGCCATGTGATAATTTTTCCGACGAAATTACAAGTCCAGAGGCGTTCAGACAGGGTTGTGTGTAAAAGTACACATCATAATCTCTCCTGTAGTATGACTGCGAAAATATGTACCTACTCAGCGTCTGCCAAAGCGTTAGGCAATTTTTGGAAAAATTGAGTGGATTTTTGAAAAATTTAACATTCTATTGGAAGAAGGTGTCAAATGTAATACTGTGCACTTTTTCTGACCTTTCTTATGCACTCTAGGATGGGAACGACCAAACGTTCAATATGAGTGAAGGAGAATCAATTCTGAGCCTTTCTCTGGCAACAATAGGCAACACGGAGACACACGCGATTTAAAACAATAGGTACTAGTACTAGGTATATGGTGTGAAAGGCCACAATGGTAAGTTGATGGTTAAGTGATATTTTGACAAACGCAGCAGAGAAAGGGATCAGGATCAGGGATGGATTCTAAAGAGTTGCCGACGCGATGCATCGATGAAGCTTGCTACAGTCGCGTCGATCCGGAAGTAGCACTAGTTTTGCACATTTAATTGGGAAAAGCACTTACCCCAAGAATATTGTAAACCTTGCGACAGATTATTAAACAGACGGGACTTGCAAAACGCGTGAACTTTCACTTTGCAAAAGTCTCAATTTCTGGGATGTCTGTTTTTGGAAGTGGAAGTTGCTTTGTAGGATTAAGAATTACATTCAAGTGTGAGGAGGTATCTTTATCTGTTGTCTAGCCAGGCGTGAAGTATCGAGAATCGAGAATATTTTTTTTTCGTATACTGTGCCCATTTAAAATTGGAACGGATTTGCTTGGAGTGGTTTGTTTGGATACACGTGTTGGATATATTTTTTGCTGATTGCACGAAAGATTAAAATAAGAATAGGTAGACGCGTTTCTGCAAATACGAAAGGAAGTTGTATGAAAGGAAGTCCTTAAGATGGGTTTGTAAATGGACTTGGATGCGGTTTTCACGGTTTTGATCTGCATTTCTCAGTCGAGGTTTGAAAATCAAGCACTGGCCATGATTTTACATGCGCAGACCGTTCAAATATGAATCGAAGAATATTAGGTCCGTAGTCTGTTCCTTTACTTTTGTAGCAAAAATGGAAAAGACTGTCAAAATGACAGTGGAGGGAATGAATTCTCTCTCAGTTAAGGAACGCTTTTGTGTAACCTATGAAAAATGACAGATAGTTCACCCACCAAATAGAACAACAAATCAGCTGTCAATTTTCAGGCGACTGACAGTTGTTTCAATTCTTACGCAAAGAAATTGTTGAGTAAATACTAGTGAGAGGGGAAATATTTAAAAGTAAAATGCATAAGATTTTAAAGTAAAGGAACAGACCTTCCATTTTATAATTTTTCTTTCTCAGACTTCAAACGTCAATGATTGCGAAGCCACAAAAACAATAAAACTGGCATGTAAAACCGCAAAATTTTTTGCCGATTGCAATAAAATAAAAAGAAAACGTTGCTCCGAAAGAACCAAATTACATCTTAAGGTTTTTTTCCACTGCGCCACCTCTCGCGAACGTCTGACAAACATCCGAGAGAGCTTTCTCAATTAGCCGTTTGGACTCGATGTAAAATTGTAGACCCCTTCCATTCGTCCCAAAAATTGAAAACCCATAAAAAACGAATATTTTTTTTCTCCATGTTAGGCTTCATGTTGTCTGAAAAAAATTCAGACGAATTCGGAGAGCATTTTAAACGTGCGATGTGTACACAAATCTACAAGCAATCTAAAGCACTTTTCAATTTTATTACACGCTTGCCATGTTCGCCTTCTATTCCCAGTCTGACACTTCTCAAATCAAAAATGTAATAAGTGACATTATAAAATTAGACTGCAGTTTTATTGTGTTCAACTCATTTTTAATCGTGACATTTTTTGGCAATGCGACTGTGGAAACCGGATTCAATTTTGGACAGTAGTATTTTTATCTGTTCCGGACAGACACCTTACTGTTTGAAAGACTGTAACTGTCTTGTTATAAATAGGATGGATATAGAACAAATTACTTTATTACCTAAAGTAGCTTAAGCCTTAAATTATAATCGAAATTTCCCTTATATATTTACACGTATAGCTCAAACTAACGATTTTTGGTGGTTGGAGAGAATCAAAAATAAATTTGGCCTGAATTTAGTACTCCTGTCATCGTTCCCGAATATCTAGTAACACTGTGACACTGACTGAAATTAATGTGCATCGATATTGGTCTTCCCAACGCATATTTTCTTTTTCTCTATGACAAATAAATATAATGTTTCTATATCTATCTCTATCTCTATCTCTATCGCTATCTTTATCTTTATCTTTATCTTTATCTTTATATTTATCTCTATCTCTATCTCTATCTCTATCTCTATCTCTATCTCTATCTCTATTAGTTTAGCTTAGTTATGGCTTATCGGATTGAAAAATAAAAAAAATTGTAAGTTTAGTTAATTTTCTCCTGAGTCACTTAAGATATAAAAGATACTCCTGCGTTGTCATGAAGCTGAGCAATGTCCAAAACAATTATTCAAAACATCGCCTACAATTTTACTTCAGTGCCAATAATCATGCTGCAGTGAGTATCGTGATTATTATGTGCGCGCTCTAACGTGATCATATATTTTGTACTTAAATATGCAGTAGTTAGTCTCTTTTCAGCGCACACATTCAGGTTGAACACATTTTCAGGTGTTGTTCATTGAGGAGAGTTTGGAAATGGGCTGGAGTGGGGTTCGTGTGTCAATTTCAAGTTGTAAGAGGTAAATAACAGAACTTTGCGTACCTAATTCTTTTTTGTGTAGGTAGACTTTTAGTAGGAATTAAAATTATGTTTTTATTGTCTTCACAGAAAGGTGGGTGTGGCTAGGAAGGTAGGAAAGGTTCGATGGCCAGTACGAGTCAGCTAGTAACAAATAAATCTAGTGTTCCTGTGTAAAATTCCAGGCTATTAAAAAAATCACCTGGATACCTAAACTTACGGAAAGGTCGTCCACTTATTGAGAATTTTTGAAACACCCTTCAAGCTAACCATTTGAAACTTCCGATTCCGACTGAGGCTGGGCTATTCCGCAAATTGTTATCATTTCGCCGCCAAAGGTGCCCTCATAATTTCCACAGCAAAAAAGTCGAAAACAAATCAAGGAATACGAAAAATAATAACAGTGCGGCAAAAACCAGCAATAAATAAATTAAGTTTCAATTTCCATCCCATTACACATATTGTTATTCCTCGAGACAGCCTAAAGATTGTTCCAAAACGACGAAGTGGGAAGATATACCACTCATACTCGCACTCGTTGTTTTGGCAAATCAAAATTAAATCCCAATTGATGGGGAGTTTCTGGAAAAATTTATTTTTCAGTATTCAACAAGATATTCCTTTTGGCAGGCAAAAAGAAAATAATTACCATTAATTGGAGTGGTGTAGGTTTGGTGCGGGTTCCACAAAACAATTTGCCAAGGAAACTCCTCTGTATCCAGATTTTTTTGGAAAATTTATACAAGCCGTGTCTTGGAAACGGAAAATCACTTGGCAACGAGTGGCGCAAGGTCCAGGACAAGGAAGAATCAGAGCCAGTTTAAATGAAAATGACATGGCGCGTATGTCAACCTAGCAGAATTTGCACATGCACCAGACAATCAACATCAGGGGCTTATGTAGGCCGTTCTGGTGTGATAGTAGAGGGCAACCGCAATCACAAGCCAGTAGTAACAGGATTGACATTTCATATGCAGGACGTGACGCAGTACAAAACGTTCCATTTTCGTTTATTCTTTTCAGCTTTTTATTTTCCCTTCTCGTTTTTTGTCAGTCCTCCGAGGCAGAATACCAGGAAAGTCTCATCATCCTGCCACTCGGTCGAAAATGGCTCATCATCTTCATCATCATTTCTGGCTGTATACGTACAGCCTTATACAGTAGGAACACCACACCTGCAGTCGTGGGACCTGAAATACACTGTGATTGGGGATTGAGGCCAGGTGAAGGGTCTTTCTTCATCGTTCTCCATTTGGTGAGTCCTTCATTAAAAATTCTTCATGCAAATTGTTTACGTTGAATACGGAATGAAGCTGGGCTTCATGCTCTCTGACTGATGGCTCCTGCATGACTCTGTGAATTTTTTTGTTCGGCGTTTTGCTTCTGGTTGCAGGTTGTCGACATCTTTTCCCTTTATTCTTGTGTTTTAGGGACTCGCTTTTGTTATAAGAGGGTGGAAATTGAAATGTTTCATACGAAGTGGTGGCTTGTGTGACGTGCGAGTAGACGAGTGCAATATGGGGTTTTGCTGAGTGTGGAGTTAAATTTTTCAGCAGAGGAAAATGGCATCTCACTCCTGGGCAGAGTAAGTGGCTACAGAAAGATGTTGGTATTTCTTTGAAAGCTTATATTAAATACACATTAGTTGATATGCATTTGAATTGAGTTCATAAATGCGGTCCAAACCGGAATCGTTTTCACTTATGGTAAAGACCTTTCCATATACTCCACATAAATCAACTGGCAATGGGAGGTTGGTTTTGCCGGAGGTTGCCTGGGTCGCCTTCCAAAAATTTGTTTGAGTTAGGTATATGAATCTATATTTAAAAAGCGGGGAGCTTTCATAGACCCACAGATAGCATTCTCTATTATAACTTATCTTCCTTCTTGAGCTGGGTTGCGAAAACTGGACAATCTGCAACTTGACAATTCCATAACTTACCTGTTAAAGTTGAGATTCCATAGACGCCGGGCAGACTTGAAACATTTGGCAACTTGTCATAAAAAGAAGAGTTAACATGCCTTAAAAGGAAGCCACAGTAGACCCCACAGCGTCCCAGTTAAGGAATCTATCGCATACCTTACTCCATTCAAACTGTGTAACCACATTCGATGGTTGGGTCAAATCCGACATCCGGAAGCGCCTTGAATAGGTACTGTGAGACTCAAAGCACTTCCAGCCTGCTATGATTCTAGTTAGCCTTCAGTTACGCAAACCAATTGGCTTGAGGTCGTTTTCCACAAAAGGATGGATCTTCCTATTGTAGGGCTGTGTATTGACCTAGAATTCGGTGCCTTTTCTTAGATCGTCCCTGCTTCAAATGATATTGAGATTATTGACAAACCGTCCCACCCAGTATCCCCTAGTATTTCATTCACCAATTTGTTTTAAATATTTCTTCTCTAATACTGCAATTGAAAACAGCTCAGCACAACATCTATATAATAGCACTCTACAGTGACTTTCTACATCTAAAAGCTCAATGGTTAAAGTTGAAACCAAAAGCACTTTTGATGTCCTTCAACTTGTTCAAAATCGAATCGGAACAACAGCGATGCCAGGTCATAAAACCAAGCCACTTCAATTATCGGATTATCGACAAGGACCTTGTTCTTCTCTCCATTGAACTGAAACAACTTCCTCTTTATATAATGTGGAAATCGCCCACCAAATGAAATGCTTTTTTCTCTTTTCCGAAATGAAAGGAAAACTTTTGGGACCAATTTCAGAAACAGCGTTTAAAAAAAATACCTACCTATCTTCCCTTGGAAAAACCACGGTCAGGAACGCTCTCTAGAGAGCAACTTTTCGACCTGCATTGTTAAATGCAGAAGGATACTACTTTTTGCTTCCTCTCTCTCTGTCTTTTGTTTGGTTTTGTTCCTTTGTCCAGTATTTTTTATTCCATTTATTTTTTTTTTTGAATACCTTCCCCCTCGTTTACATTTTTCGATGTTTTCTTGTTAGTGAATTGGACCACTAGTCAAAGAAGAAGAAACAGCAAAAAAAAAAAACACGAAAGAAAAACTATTTCGACCAACTGCCCGATTCCTGGTGGGACCGGGGACTTTCTCTTTTCCACGGAACTTCGAGCTGTTGTTGGTTGCGTTTTCAATTTCTTTCTATTTTTTTCTTTAATAAATAAGCAAAATAAATACTTTGGCAACAATTTCTCTTTTCTCTGGCTTAACACACTTTTTTCTATTGAAATTAAAAAAAAAAGAAATAAAACTCACGACTTGATTGAAAAAAAAATATAGAAAACTTATATACACCTAAAAGAGTGAGAATGAAGAAAAGAACCGAAATTCTTTAGAAATCCTTTGAAAGAAATGCTGAAATAGAATCCTGTAAAAATACAAAAAATATCCCAACACCGGTGTAGGAGAGAGAAGAATGAAAGGAATTGAAACAAGCTCTAGCGTTCGTTTTATAGGTTTTTAATTAAGTTATAAAAGTAGTTATCGGTGAGTTGTGCTAAGGAAAACTTTAAATTAAAAACGGTTTCCACGGAACGCGTGAGGAGATTTATCTCAATACTACGGAGGGAGTCAGTGTCAGCGTTTATGTTTCGAAAGTTCGATGTTGACCTCTTATTGCTTTAACAAAATTCCGATGAATATGGACTTGGATTGACATTGAATTAATTTAAACAAATCGATTTTAAAGAACAACAACACGCACAAAAATTTACCATAACAGAGTGCAATTTTTTTTCTGTTAAAAAAAATGGGTTAAAATAAACCAAGTCTCGGTCGAAAACAAATGAGTATTTTTTTGTTAAAAAGGTTAAATACATGCTGTTAAAAATAACATACTAAATTGTTGTTATCAATTATTATTTATTAATATTTACCAAACAGTCTCAGTTTTCTTGTTTGGTTAAATTCAAACAAGTATCTTGGTTAAGAAAAACCTACTAACACTGATTGGTTATTAATTACCGTGCTACACTTTTAAAATTAACCAAGCGAAAAATCTAACATTAATTAAGCGAATGTATGTTAAAATCTAACAATCACTCTGTTAAAAACAACCTGTAAATGTTGCCAGATACACAAACCAACGAGCAACGACTAGCTTGTTCTTATCCCTTTTACTCGTGAAAATTTCACCCATCCAAAATGGCGTACTCCCGTACTCTTCCTTTTACATTCGTACACCTATTTTTTTTAAGACATAATATATCTTAGACTTTCAACAAAGTGTAATTTAATTCGATTTCTAACGAAACGTCCCCGTTCGTCACACTTTTGATGTCCGCCATGTCCGCCACTGTCACCGTGCACAGACAGCCACAAACCTTCCACTGGCGGTTATTGCAACATTCAGAATTTACATTGGTCAGTAGAATTCACACTGTCTTATTGGAGAGAAAAGCATGAGTACCCGAATGAAACATTCGGGGAGGCTTGTCTAAATAGTTAACCCTGACAACACTGCATACAACAAGTATGAATCTGAGAACACATTAACAATTTATTAATTAATAGATTTAAGAAAACAAATAACATTGTAAACCGGTGGGCCCCTGTTGTTGAGCCAACACTTTTAAATATTAATTATTCACCATCATTTGTTACCTAGCATTAAGTCAAATTGTATACTCAAAAGTTAAATAAAAACAAATGTAAATGTATGTAATGTAACTTGTCTAAGTGTGATTCAACCAAGTAGAACTGCTAATTCCAAACAAGTGATTTAGGTAAATTTCACCCTTTTAGTTGGTTAAATACCACCAAGAAAGTTGGCTTATTTTAACCAATTGAGATGGTTAAATATTAAATTAAACCAAAAAGGTAAGCTAATATCAACCAAGTGAATATGTTAAATGCAACCAAGAAGGTTGGCAAATAACAACAGACGAAATAGGTTAAACTCTACCAAGTTGGTTGGCTAATAATAACAAAGTCAGTTGGTTGAATACAACAGAGCAAGGATGTTAAATTCTTTCGGAGGGGAAATTGATAAATCGGTTATTTTCAATCAATTTACCTTAAATAAGTTGAATCAGTTATTAACAATCGATTTACTCTGTAAGAGCTAGATTAACAGTACTGCTTAGTTGTTTTTAACCGAAAATCTGTTGATTTTAAATAAGTCATTTTTCTGCGAGAAGTCTTTAAGTTGAGTGCAGACACAATTTTGGAGAACGTAACTAAATGTGACTTATATTTTATTTTAAACAGTGTACATCTGAGACTAATGAAAGAAGGTATTTGCAGGGGCTGCAGGAACGAGGGAGTTCTGAGGGAACAACCCCATTTTTATACAATCGAAACTCTGTTCAAATTGACAATAAGCACATTCACTTCAAAGACAGAAGAATTTAAGCTCCTCTACGCAAAAACAAGCCAGCAAAGAATCCCCCAATCATGAGGAACAAAAATGCAAAACATCCACCACTACCGCTCTACAGTCTCATTCACTAAATCCCACCTATTAACAACGTCCAAAAAATACTACCCCCCAAAATAAACAGCATGCAACATCGACCTAAATTCCATCGAATTTACCCCTTTGATTTGGAAAATACCTCAAAGCATGGCACAAAAATCACGTCCCCAAGAACTCTCTGGCAAATTAATTTGCAATACCAATTCAAAGAAATTGATGAACACAGCTCGAACTATCTCTCACCACTCCTAATCAAACTTCAATGACCTCTGACAATTTTCAAATTTATATTCTAAGTGCTGCACCATTTCGCCCCCTTGGGCATTTATAATACAAGAGACACCGACACCGAGACAAATTCAATGTTCACTTATAATACGAAAAACTTGCCATTTTCCAATAAACCATCCCCCGACCTCTATATAGAATCTGAATATTCTAATAAAAATCCCTAGACTATCAGCAAAAAAGTATATACGTAGAAAATCATATAAACTGCGGAAAAATTCAATTTGGAAGCCACTCACAACCTCAAATTGATTCATAGCACACACAAAACAAGAAACCACCATAGTTGCATGCTTATCTGCCGCACATATACCTTCTTTGTGCCGGGGCGCCGCCGAGCGCCTCATCCCCTCAGCCGCACTGATCCCAACTAACAAATCGACGAAGAACATAACCAACAGCAATACAGGCAAAAAAAAAAAACATAGAAACGAAAAAGCCACTGCAACACTATCAAAAAGTTGCCATCGATTTCCATCGATGTGTCCTTCAATATCACATTTGCATATAAATCACCAAACAAGCCAATACGAGAGTAAAGGGAAAAAAAACAAAAATAATCATAAAAAAATATATCCAACTCCCAGCTGCCTCCGATCTGGGGCTCCGATGCGATACACTAGGACACCAAAGCGAAACCGTCATCCGCAGCCACACACCATCCCCACCACCGCCACCGCCACACATGGAGGCGACACATTCGAATCCTGGAATTCGGAGTTGGAAAATTTGAATATTATCATCCTATATCCTTCACATTAGCATAAATCTTGATATGCCACCACCAGTCCAACAGTGCTAACAACATGTAGGTTCGTAGCCTTTTCGCTGCTGCTGCTGCTGCTGCTGCTGCTGGTGGTTCCCCTGTTGTGTCTTTGCGCTGCGCTGTTGGACTCAAAAGGATAAGATAGCGTGCGGAAGTACGTGAATCGCGTCCTGATTGTAAATACTCATCGTTTCTTGTTTTTTTGTAGGGGTGGTGGGTTAGGATTTTCCAGTTCTTCAAACAGGATGAGAGCGTCACAGTTCATCGATCGGATGTAAAGATAGAGATAGAGATACAGATAGAGCAGGAGTTTCGAGTGGAAATGAAATTTATCACATACCTTCGTATTCGCACAACGGCGGGGAAATAAAACCGCAATAAAGAGCAGAGATTTTCAAAAGGCTATAAAATCCAAAAATTCACACTTACTCGCAACGCAAGTACTCAGGTTTCTATTTTTATAGCGAGCGAAACACGCACAAGCTATAAAAGAGGGAAACTAACCGTTTGCCGTATGGCTAAAAGTCGCATTGTGAATGTCATAAAGATGAGGATACCCGTCAAACGGTTGGCGGGTAAGTCTCTCCAAAATTCATATATTACGCACCGATATGGTTCCAATAAATCGCAGGTACAAAGCGTTGGAACTACAGTTAAGTGTGTCCTTGAACGCAGAGATTTTGCGTCTCTTTTTGTGAACTTGATATAGCTGTTTCGAAGTTGTTCTATCTCAAGTTTTGTATGCGGGAGAGAATACGTTTCACGTAGAAAGTTGCTCCAGTGTTGCATGTCCTAGGATTTGAGTGCTGACAGGAAGGGTCAACTTAAATCGTTTTACTTTCCGGATGCAGAATAACTTGCTATTTTAGGCCCAACATTCTTATTGCACAATGCGTTTACGAGCTTGCTCAACAGGATAGGTCTCAATACGCCTTCCAAGATGGTTAGGAATCGAAGACTCTGCTGTGCGGAGCTTTTGTCTCCCGTCGGCTTTCGGCTACCCTTCTCAGTGGGTGGAACGAAAATCCTTCAGAGAGTTAGAATAGACGTCACATTATATAGGAAGGGCAACTTCTAGAAGCCGAAATATTTTGACAGTCGAATATGACAAGCAGAGAAGCCTCTCAGTCCTTAGAAGCCTTAGCCTTAATTGGTGTTTGACTTGTGAAGCGATGTTATGTATGTAATTCTGCGTTTTCTTCAGGTAAGACCTCAGTACCTTTTTCCACCGTATCATAACTTTTGTCTCCCCAAACTTGTGCTGCGTACAAGGTGATAGATTCCGACATAGCTTTAAAAATGTTTAACTTGCTACTGTGCTGAATCATGTTCTCCAAGCCAAGTTAATAGCAGTTTTTGACTTGGTCAGTTATTCATTGAGATGTTTCTCCAATTGAAGGCTTCTTGCAAAATAGAAACCTGGGTATTTGTACTCTTTAAACACTTGGAAAAGCTCAAGACGTTTGCAGTGGGCTAATCTTCGTAGAAGCTTCTTCTCTTTTCAGTGACTAGAACTCCCTCTTGGCTTGTATATAGACATCCTTCATTAAACCATCGTTGCAACGGAATAGCTTCAGCGGTCCAGCCATCCGAATAACCCTTATCTCGACCTCTCTACCATGGTTCTTTGAACTCTTGCCTTCTGTATATCGGTTGTTTTATGCCATTAAAGTTTACCTCCGATATTAAAGACCTCGATCATAGAAAAAGAGTATAGTCTCCAACTTAGCTTTGTCAAGAGTTTCAATAGGCTTTTGAGGTACCTAGTAGCATATGACAGTAGCACAGCGATACGACGCACCACTCAGTGAGCCCCGAACTACGACTTTAAGTGACTTTTCTCCGTTAAAAATATTTTAAAAAAAACTGTAACTTTGGAAATTAAAACTTATTTATTTTCTAGCGAAGAGTCCAACTAAAAATTAGAAACACAATCAAATGCTGTCCCAGGCGGAACTTTTTTAAACCAATTTTTTTTATAAAGATTAAGCTGCTACAACAGTAGCCTTATCTCTTAGTACCTATTCCTGTTGTGTGAAAAACTGACTTACAGAGAATGCAAGCTGACAAAAATTTAAATAATAAACTTAACTAAATTCAAGGACAAGATTTGAGTTGCTAGGTTGCTATGTAAAAAATTTGAATAATCACCATTGAAAACAAAATTTCCCTTGCTCACGGTAGATAAGTTTCGATCGACTTGGGTATTCTCCTTCAAGGACATAACAATTCGAGTCCACCTAAGCCAATTAAAACTGCAAAACAATATCCCCATCACATGGCGGCCCCAAACAAAAACAAATTATAACAAATTCGAACAATATACCTACTCCCGATAAGAGAACTGAAAAATACGAAAAAAAATAATCTGCTTAATATCAATTTTCTCGGAAACATAAAAGATAAAACCCGCCAACGATCAATAAACCCATACACCAGAGTATCTACCAACGTCACTGCTTTATTTCGTTTCGGTCAAAACAATTTACGAATACGAACAGAGAGAAAAAAAAACCTCAATTACTTACATTTCCAACACGAAGGCTGTGCACAAGTAACAAACATACTTTCTCGTTCGTTCCTGCTCCTCCTTCCATTGAACCCGGGTACTTATCTAAATTCCATTCCCAACCTTAGCATACACAATTCCTTATTTTCGTTTTTATTTTCTCAGCGTTTTTGTCATAATTTCAGGACACACAATGAGGTAAGAGAGAAAAAAATCCATTCCATGAATGTTGACGGCAAAAAGAAATGTAAAAACTAAAACGTGAACAAAGGGACACCCGGAGGACCGGAGGCGTATGTGGTTTCATGCGATTTCATACCCAATACGAATTATATAGGTGAGGTACCTACCTACCAACCTTACAACATCACATCTTACCAGATACAAACACAATACACAAATTAGACAAAAAAAAAGGAAGAGAAAATACGAATAAAAAAATTAAGACAAATGACAAAACAAGGAAAGAACGCATACCACCCACCTTCCGCAAGACACTAACCAGGGTGATGGAACCCGCTGTTGCTTTAGCTTCAGGATATCATAACGAGAAACACATCGCCAGTGTAACACTACAACGAAGTACATGCCGGTGGAACCAGAGAAGGTTGAGAGATGAAATTTAAGTGCAAAAAAAGAATACACAAAAAAACGATAATTGAAATTGAAGCACACATTTTTCCGAGTAAGGATGAGGCATTCCTTCTCCTCGTTGAATTAAAGATGGGTACCTACCTGTTTTTAAATATACCTAAAGCACTTCACAGATTATTGGGAAGTCCTTGTATTCCAAATCCAGTTGAAGAAATGGCTACGACACGGTGCAAACTGTGCCAAAGTGGTCATCACCATCAGTGCATAGTTTTTGGCCCATCAGGATGCAGGAATATTGAAAGTTACATTGCATACTTAACCAATGAATTTAAAAAAAAATATATTATTAATTGCATACTTTGGGGGGTTTCGTCTCTTTCAAATAATATTACTAGGCTCGCCCAGTGATCTAAAATCGACCACACAGTTCTTTCTTTGTATGCGTACAGTGTGGTTGTAAACAAGGTAATTTAAAAACATTATTTTAAATATTTTGCAAATACTTTTTTCAAATTATTATTCTTTTCGACACATCTAAGAGTGGATCGCTTCAATTTGGTAAAAAGAAATTAGAATCGGTCCTTATTAAGTAGGGAAAATATGTACCGAAAGAAATTGTGTCGGCGATTAATATGTATATAGAATGCTTGCCACTAGCTGTTTGCCGATTATGAACGGCTGGCGATCACGGGGTGAAATTGTAGATCCCTTCCATTCGTCGCAAAAATTGAAAACTCACACAAAACGAATGGTTGTGAGAAGTTAGGCCTTGGGTCCCACAGACCTGTCGCGCCAAAATATTTATTTATTTATTTCAAGGTGCCGATTATGAAAACTCAAACATCTTAGAATCTTTTCGAGAATTTTGACAAGAAATTCTTAGCTGATATATCGATTTGTTGAAGGATTAGTAATATTTCCAGGCCAGGAGCCAGGACAACCTTTTACAATCTTGAGCTAGGATTTGGTTTTAAGTGGAAACCTGTTGTTAACAGAGGTAGATTACAGTTTTTATATTCAATTTTTTGACACCACCATTAAACGTCTAAAAATGAAGGCCATTTACATTTTTGTATTCTTTAATGACTTCTCACTAAATTTACTAACTTACTAACCACATATGGAACCATTTGCATTCAACTAGTAGTTTCATACCCACAAGTTCAATAGCTTGACATTCAAAAAGAAGGGATGAAAAATTTTTATGGATTTTAAAGTCTTAGGCCCTTAGTAATACAAATTCTTAAAGTCGGATTTTTTATCTTAATTTGAGTGCAGTCTATAGCACCCATGCATTGAGGAAACCCAAATTTTTGAATAAATCCTCTTTTAACTTCCCTGATGCCCTCATTTGTTTCCGGGAAATTAATAAATTCTGGAAGTCTTTTAGCCAGTGCATTGACTACTTTGCGGATAACCGTGCTGGCTGTTTTTTGGCTTACTCCGTGCATATCAGCTGTGAAGGGGTTATTCTTCAATTTAATATGACATAAATTAGAAATAAAACCGAAGGTACCTGAATCGAGCTGATATGTTCCTTTTGCAAGATGTCGCAATGTAAGCAAGACCATAATAAGAGGTGGAACGGGTGATCCTTTATTACTGGTAGGTCTAATGTCGTCTTCTATTAAATGTGTTATCCAACAAACGGTTTCCTTGTCAAATCTTATAGAAAGACTTATATTAATGAAGTATATGCTTCCAAACTTTTGAGCTTACCTATAGTTTTTCTTAAATTCCACATCACTGTAATATTCTAGTGCATTAAATCGTGTTTTGTATATTTTTCGAGTTCTATTATTTTCCGTATCATTAATTATATCGAAATCTTGTAAAATTCGCTCGAAACTCATTTTGAAACGTTTAACTGTCACTACTTTTAAATTCGACTTAGATACGACTCGACCACAACTAAGTATTTGTCGATTTTAGAAGTAGATCGGTCGTTTATTACTACGAATTTTGTGTTAGATTCGAGTTTACGTAAAACTCGAGTTTAAATTCGTTTATTACTAAGGGCCTTAGGATATACCTGCACTTATATTTAGATTTACTTTGTTACGGAGGTTAACGATAGAGAAACGTTTCTTATTCTAAGTAAAAATTGGAAAAAATAACAGTAGGAATGTTCGTCATATATGAAAGTATTTTTTTTGTTTGGCGAAATTTGAATTTTGATTGGCATTATTTTAAGATTTATCTTAAGTTTCCAGACAGAAAAGGTCGTTACCGGACAAGAGTGGCTGCAGGAAATAACACCCAAATGAAATAAGGCCCCAAAAGAGAAAACGAAATAAGGCCCCAAATTTGGGCTGTTATTTCATAATGAAATAACACCCCAATTTCAAATATGAAATAAGTCCCCACTGCGATGAAATAAGGCCCCAAAAAGAAATGAAATAAGACCCCAAATTTGGGGTGTTACTTCATAATGAAATAACACCCCAATTTTAAAAATGAAATAACACCCCAATTTGTTGTTGTTGTCACTTTTTTTCTCTTCTTATTCAATGTATTGTCTTCCTAGAAATAAATTTACAATCTTTATGTATGTATGTATTTTCAATTAAATATAGACTTGCATTTTCTTTAATAATTGCAACATTTCTTCGTAACATTTTTATTAATTTAAAAAGAAAACTATGTAACGGAAATAACTAAAAGCAAATTTGTTAATAGTTTAAAATTTGGATTTTTAAAATAAACTATCTACAATATTAAGAAATAATGAAAATTTGGTACAAAAAATCGCGCGATTTTTTGTACCAAATTTTCGCCTGCGGCGCTAAGGTTGACATAATTTATCTAAATCAAATAACGTCATTACCTCGTCTATATTCAATATTATATATAGATGACTAGAAGCTGGTTAAACAACCGTTGGGAACTATTTTAAAAGTTCCGTCCATCAAATATTTTCTATTCGGCGATGGTCTTTAGGTATTTCGCTTATTATTTTTAAGGACGAAAATACACAGAAAACATATTTTTGTCTTCAAAAATACAAACCTATCACTGAATTAATTTTAAAACGGTACTTTGGTACCGTACAAAAAATCCGCGAAACAAATACTTAGTCTAAGAACACCTGCAGATAAGAAAATTAACTGTTAATGGAGTTCTTGGATTATATTTCATATTGTGGCAAAAATAAGAAAAATGAAATAAGTCCCCAAATTTTAGTTTTGGGGACTTATTTCATTTCTTCTTTTGGGGTCTTGTTTCATTATGAAATAAGACCCCAATTTTCATTAAGAAATAATGCCCCAAAAAAGGAAATAACACCCCAAATTTTGTTAAAAATCGTGTTGTTGTTTCCTGTATAAACTTTTGGGGCCTTATTTCATATTTTTTTTGGGGTCTTATTTCATTGGGGTCTTATTTCGCAGAGCCGACAAGAGTTAGTTATAATCTTCAGTCACCTATGAAACCATTAAAAATAACAATTTGGTGCAGTTAAACAAATAATTGGCTTATAGGGCATGGCTAATGTACAAGAAAACATTTGAAAATGTGACGGCAAATGTTTTAAATAGTGTCCCTAAAAATGGTCAGTCAATTAGCTTGAGTTGCCAACATTAAATAAAATATTTATTGATAAAAAAAAAGTAGTAAACTGTTCCGGAGACCAGTGTGCATATTATTTACTAGTGGAACCCCGGCAGCTTAGCTAGGCGGTATTTATTTATAAACATTTTTCTTTGGTGGGTTGCACACAAAATTCCATACAAAAATTCAATTTTCGGTTTATCGAATTTCCCGACGTTTCCAGAGAGTTTTCCCAAAATTTGAGATAAATTTTCCTTACATAATACTATTTTTTAAGAGCCACATTATATTCCGGGATAAAAAGTATCCTAAGTCCCGACCGAGAACATAAGCTATCACTATGCCAAGTTTCATCAAAATCCGTCCAGTAGTTTCTGCGTGATGCCTGGTCAGGCATCATTCTACACTTTCATTATATGTAGAGAAGAAGATAGAGAAGAGAAGAGATAGAGATAGAGATAGAGAAGAGATTTGTAGAAATTTGTGTAGTAAGACAAGTAACCGTATTGTGCGCATTGTGCGTCAAAATATTTCTCATTAAAAATGTTACAAAAGAAAATAAATATTTAATTCAAATCCTTTTCATAAAAGTCTAAGTAAGAGTTGATAAAATTAAATTTAAAGCTTTTACCTATTTCGAGGTTTCTACGAGGGCTTCTTGGGTAAGAACTCTTGATTCATTATGTCACGTCTTGACTTTCGCTAGGAGATGTTGCACTCAAACCATAGATTCATTTGCGGTAGGTAACTACGAGATAAAAAAAACTAACCTCAAGAAATGTCTATACATATAAATTAAAATTGACATCGTTTCGCTCTCCATGGATCGTGGCATCATTATCCTTCCCAACGAATCAATGGCATTTCAGTACAAAAATTAATTACAAGTCGAAGGGCAAAACTTCATCAAGAAAAAAAATGTAGAAAGTCCAATCGCCAGCAAGGATATACTCGGGTGACATCCAGTATAAGCAGCATACCAACGCCACCAACGAAGAGGAGTATTCAGATCGAGGCGTTTCATTAATCCCTCAAGGCTCTGGTGGTATGTGTATGAAACCTAGGAAATAGTAAAATTTCACTTGATAATATTATAATTAGCTCATTAAAATGAGAATGTACAGCAAAATATGTTTTTATCTGTATTTGTGTCGCTTTTTTGTTCTTTAATTTGTTGCCACCCAATTTGTGGGTCATTGTTATGGTGCTGCCGCATTTTCTTTTTATTTCCTTGTTATGTGTTACATAACGCTAGGCAACAGGCATCACCTTGGAAGGAAGACTTATCTGTTTAATCTCTTCTAGGAAATTTATGTCAAGCTGATTTAATTTGAACTTTGATTTGGGTATTGCTGAAGAGATTATTGCCCAAATTAATTCCACTGAAGTCTTCATGTCAGAGTGTTTTAATTATGGCAAAATTAAGAAAGAAAAACGTGCAGAGGAGATTGCCTACAATTTAATTTATCCTACATTATTGGGGCAATTTAGAAAAGAAATGTTCGGTCAGCTTAATTAATCAGAGTCCCAAATTAATGAACTTTCGAAAATGTTTGTAATGAATATATTAAAGGGAAATTGAGAATATTATTGCTTATATCTTGAATTCTCTAAACATACTGACTGAATTTGTAGCCATATGATATATGCTACCAACGAAGTTTCAATAATTAGTTTTCTGAACTAACGAAGAGACACATCCTTTCACAAAAGGATGACTCTTTTTAAAGTGAAAAGTCTTCAGTTTGCTTTATAGAGAAGTCTCTTCGTGTGCTGCTGCTTTTTTATCTTCACCACGACTAAAAAGAAGAAGAAGTCGATTCGAAAGTCATCTGCGGATGTTTGCCATAACTTGCACGAAAAAAACAACCGCTGCCCCTTTCTGGGTGTCTAACTGCGATCCGCCCGCTCACTAGTCGAACGCACGCAAATGCGCCCATCTTCGCATTTCTTCTTTTAACTGAAATTAATTCGGAATTCCATTAGCGTTTACTCCTTGCACTCCTCCTCTTTTCGTGGAACATTTGCAAAAACTGATTTCCGCTCTGCCAGGAGCAGAACACCGGAGGAAATCAAATATTTGAGGCAAAATAATTTATCTCTGTATCATCCGTCTTTTCATTCCACTTCCATACCGACGGCGCTTCGGCGGTGCTCTCCTTCGATAACATCTGTCTGCTATCATTAGCGGATTAGTACCGATGGTGTACTGATGGAGTACTAATTTTCGCTCAATATGCACATGCCAGCCAAAGAGTATAGTTAATTCCGCTTCCAAGGCATAATTCGCAGATAAAATATTATCGACAGTTGGATACATTTCTTGTTTCCTTTTGGCACGCCAATGATATCCATACATACATATATAGATATAGGTATCTATATATATATATCCAACTGAATCGATAATCCTTGGAAACGAGGAGATTATATCGCTCAAAGGATTTTCCACATGCTGTGCAAGGCGGACATGTTGAATGTGATTATTATTTTTATCCTGCCCGCAAGAATACAAAACAGATAGGCACCTACTACCATGATAGGAGAATATGGATGATGTGTTGGCTATGCTATTTATAGGCAATGAGGACACCCAAAGGATACCTACTTTTGCCGAGAGTTCACTTTGATGGATTTGAGATGTTCTATAGTGTTATATATGGCCCAGAAGGGTTAATGCGATTAAATGGAATCTATTTATGTCACCGAATATATGGAAAAATCAATTTGTCAATTTTTTCACATGCTGTACTCGTTGTTTATATTTTTCTAAATTAATTTCTAGTGGTAGCCGTATTACAAAAGAGTCGTAGTTTACAGAAAAATATTTGCAAACATGTTTATATATTTTCATTCGGAATTATTATTAAATGAATTAATAAATAATATTGAGATGTTGCAAAATATGCATTGATGGGAAGTACTCAAAGGTTAATTTGAATCCCAAATAAAAATTCTTAAAAAAACCCTAGGCCTAAAACAAAAACTTTGAAAATAAAAAAAAGAGGTCCTTCAACATTATTTTGACATTTTATTAGCAAGACTAAACTAAATTTGACATAAACATACTTTTTGTGCGTCTTTTTTGATATGAGTTGTAACACATAGTGCCACATGATGTTGCTGCGATTTACTTACAATCATTTTAAGCCGCCATCAGTGTTGCAAATTTGTTTGAAACTCTCAAATTGAAATTTACCGCACTCTGGTGGGCAATAGAGAACTTCAGAGCATTCCGTTTTGAGGAAGACGTTGAAGCTGGCTTTCTGGCATTCAAAATTCAAGAACCGTATGACTCTACGGGTTCTTATTCAAGCCAGCCAGGTTTGGTATGCAAATATACAAATTTGAAGATGATTAACGACTTGAAAAGTAATTTATTCTAAAAATCGACAGCACTTTTTCGGGCAAGGTCTTTGAAATTCAAAATTCAGAGAGCGATGATTTTTCTGTCCTGTTTAATATTCAAATCTAAGGTGAAAACTGGTGACGTACAAGGTACATCTCGTTCAAAATTTCAGGTGGTCAGCAAACCTTTGCAAAGTGCATTTGTTAAAGTTCGCAATTTTTATATCCGAATAAAAATCCTAAGATAACATTTCATACAAAATTACAAAATTCTGACCAGTCAGTTGGCAGAGATTTAACAAGTCGTTTTTTTGTCAATACCGTAAATTTTTTATGAAAATAATCACAAGAAGATTATTTCCTCTTCATAGACTACGAACTACGTCAGTAAGCAAAGGATGTTTTGCTGGGACGCGGAAGAGCAGTGATTTGAGAGCGACAAATGTATCCCCTATCCACTTTCAATCGTGGTTTGTTATGGTACCTCGGTTAAAAGGTTAAGGGCCCCTTAATAGAAGTACAGTTAATGGTTGGACATTTTGTTAGATTTGCAGCTAAATTATCTCTCTCATGTCCGAAGGTGTTTTCATTAATTCTGACCTATTGCTCATCATTGCCCGAGAAACTATGACAATTCTTTGAAAAATATTTCCAGGGCTAATACCTACGTCATTTACTGAAGAAATAGCTACCTACAGACATTAATTGACCGACTCGTTCCCACGAATTAAAAATTAAAATTATTTTCTATGTATATACTAAACGAAAAGATGTGCGATGGCAAAGACAATATTCCGCCTATTGGCCTTGAATCGGAAGAACTAGTTACAAAAAATGTTATCAAAAGGATGGAGTGTTCCGAAATCTAAAATTTTGATAATTAAGACGATTTTATTTTGCACTATTGTTTCAATATGCTACTAATTTTCTTAATCACCTCTATCGAGGTATCCGTTCGGAACGGAAAATTCTCCGCAACGCATACTCCGTCGGAGTCTCAAATTACATTCGATGTATCCGCTTTCGGAAAAGAAAACGCTTCACTACAAATCGTAAATAAATTCCGCAACTAATTTCTGTCGTAGGATATCGCAACCTAGCTATCAAAAATTTAACAAAAAAATTCACTTTATCGCACTTCAATGTAATTTCCCGATATGCGTTACAAAATGTTGGAGAAATATTCCGAATAGATGTTCCGAAGAATGCAAGGTATTTATTTTCTCCACCACTTTAACAAAGAATAGGTGTCTTTGCAGTACCACGGAAAGTCGTTACTTTTTACATGTTAAATCCACGCAATTCAATGACTTGCTGCTCGGGCACATCACATGATGAAAATCCGCTTGTTTGAAAAAAATGTAGACCATAGGACGGCTTACTAAAGGCTTGACACGAAAGGATGATATACAAAATTTTTGGGTCTTGGAAGGGCAATTTCTGTAGACTTGCTTCGGCCTGAACTAGAATTTTTCTAAGGACTTACCTTATACCATTGCAAAAAGTGCGACTGCCAATTTCCTAATTACCTAAGGTGGTTCCAAGTCACCTACCAGTGGGACTACTTTAGTTACAACCTTTCTGTTTTATCCCGCTCGAGGCATTTCCCTATAATTCACCAACCGTTGATTGCTGAATGGAGATATACAAGTGCAACGTGTCACCAAAGCACTAAAATCATGCAACTCACCCTTTACAACAATACCATTCTAAAAACTACATATTTTAAATGTGTAGATAATCACCGAAACCATTTGCCATTGCGAGCGAAAATGTTTTTTAGCGCAAATAATATTTAAAAAACTACAATATGATGGGTTTTGCATCACAGCATAGTTTTCTAATTAAAAAGCAAACTCCTGAGCTTACAAACCCCATTGAAAATAGTCAAACAATATAATTTCCGAAACCACCCCTATTCACCTCCCCCCGGACATAATTTCACAAGCTTAAAATTTATATATTTGTAAAAAATCCATATACAGAAACGATAAGCTTACAGTAATTGCTTCAATTAACATATAGAAAAATATCAGATACATTGAATGTATATTTACACCAATCGATACCAACTTAGATAGCGACATGACGAATTCATTTTAGTTTTGTATCAATTCGGTCGATTGGATGTGTGCGATGATGTCCAAGCATTACTAAGGGAGGAGGCGAATATGAATACCAAATGAGAGTTACACAAAAGAACTTCAGTTCGTTATAATCAATTTGATTCTAGTTTGTTAATTTGTGATATAATTATAGTAACTTTTGTGCATAATAGGAGCATAATCATTCCGTTAATGGAGGTTCTTCTACATGGTAGGTATTATGTTGCAATAATTGATTTTCAAGTAAGCCGTCAGATCGGTGGATGAGTTGATTTTAATAAGAGCTGAAGAAATTGGTATAATGGATTTAAGTTTTAGAAAAAGTAGGCGAGACAAAGGGGAATAAAGCAGCAGAAGTGTTGGCCATCAGCACTGTAAAAAGCTTTTCTGATATTTTCTGATATTAAATAAATGTTATAATTTAAGAGATACTTACAATAGCAACGCACCCGCATTCGTAGTCGTCCAATACTCGTATCCATTACCATAAGACCGCGTTTATTTATGTCGCATTTTTAGGCACATTCCTCTTCTTTCTAGAGCTGAAAAAATGTAAGACAAAAATCGGCCTTCCCAATTTAAGACGACGCACCTTTCGAATGAAAACGCTGAGTTTTTTTTTTAATTTTTGTTTTTATAATTTTTTCGATAATTTTTTTTTATTTTCCCTTTTTATTCAAAGAAAAAAAAAGTCTTTGGTTTCCTTATAATCATCGATCGCATCGTCTGTTCGTCCACACCAATTCGGTACATTTTTCTTATTTCTCCTTAATCATATTGTTGTCTTTTGTTTTTGTTTTATTTTTATACACAAAGGTAATCCTAACGGGTTGGTTTTATTTTTTGTAATTTTTTTTTATTTTGTTTCATATATACCTAGTTTTTTTTATATATATTTTGTCCATACATACTCATATATAGCTTATGTTTATAATATTGTAAAAAAATTATTAGTTATATATATTTATTTTCATTTTTAATATCCATTAATATACGTATAATATGCATTTTATTAAATATTAATTTTAACTACATTAGAAAAGAATGGTATTTTACAAAAATATAAATAAAACAACAAACCAAATGCATTTTATTGTACAAAAATAAAATTGAATTTTTCTTTTGCTTATAATTATAGGAATCAAAATTCACAATTATTTTTTTAAGTTTTATTTATGATTTTTATTTGTTTAAGTATTACCTAGAAATAATTGTAAAAAAAATATATATATGGAAAATAAACTGAAATTTATTTATTTTTATTGTTTGCAACTTACATTGGGAGATGTTTTTTTTTTCTTTTGCTTTTTTTACTTCCCTTACGCTACTTTGAGTTGACATCGTCTGAATTTTTTTATTTTTCGTTTAATATATAATACAGTGGTTACAGCAAATTTATTAAATTTTAATTTATTTCATTTTTCATTGGTTTTGCTTGTTATGCGGAAGATTGGTTGACATATAACATACGATTTTGTTTTTTATTCCAAAATTCTCCCACATGGTTAGCAGCACAGTTACACAATTTTGAAACTCTTTAAGTTTTTATGCGATATTTTTTTTATTTGTTTTCACTCATTTACTCTTAGAAGTTACATTTATATTTTTTTCGTATATTTTCACACATTCGTTATTACATTTGTTTCGCATAATTAAATTATTACTGGTATTTTTTTGAAATTAATTTATGTATAATTATGCAAGTCGATTATACAGTTTTTTTTTTGTTGTTGTTTCTATTGGAATAATACAGTGATGCAGAGTGAGAGTCGAAGGAAGTTGGATTTTGCTATGAGGGGATGTGGTCGAAACTGAGCTATTTTTTCAATCGAAAATCAAACATACCATATACTATGACCAAGTCGTAGGTTTTCTTGTCCTTGAACACAACTATATGAGATGACAAACAATACAGATAATCAATATCTTCTAAAGGACAACTTGAGTGAAGTGTATGTACATCATAATATTCTCTTTGCAATGAATGATGTCTTTGAGGACTTTACGGATAATATCTGACAAAACAGTTTTGTTTTCCACATATAAACGAGTGCCATTCAATCTCTTGTTTGCTAAACGCGATAGGCTTACACAATTTTCAATTTGTTCCTAAACTGATAGGACATCAGAAAAATACACAACGAAGGGTTTTGAGTTGAAGATATAGCTCTATAAAATGTACCCAGTTATCAAATCCTAAAATCGTACTCAGTTGTTAAGAGTAGGTATCTTCAAGTAGATTTGTTAAGTTTTGTGACCTTTTCGAGACTTTTTATCAATGAATTAATTTGTAACCTAAAAGCCCCCTTCTGAAATTTTTGTTAAGTATCAGTATTGAAAATAAGGAAAAGCAATAGATCTGACACAAAAAGTTTTCGTATTTCGAAGTAGTTATTTAACCCGAACAGCATTTTATTCATTTGTGATGTGGCTCTATATTTAAATAAGAACATTAGCTGAATTTTTTACAAACTCCTCCTGTACATGTTCCTAAAATCTGAGCTGAACAAACTAAAATTCAAAGTGGAGTAACTTCTGCAGTGCTTTGTGTGTCGAAGTTGATTTTTAATAGACTTTTATTGGGCTTACAGATAGGGAGACTTGGAGGCTACTACGCAGACAGCTTATAAGAACACAACATTTCATCATTTGCTTAGGATTAAGAACGATTTAGGATTTTAAATAGTGTGCCAAAGTGCTAATGCATACTCTGCGTAGTCAAGAAGTTTAAGGTGAGTTATGCTCAGAATGAGAAGCTTGAATCAACCTCGAAATCTCTCCTCTAGCCATATTGGGAAATTGGAACTCTTTCGATGGTGGAAGTCCCAAATTTACTTAGAAGCAATTCAAAAGTCGCTTGTGGTTTGCCTACAGTGTCTCAAAACTGCCTATGATTATAAGTTTGAAATAAAAGTTCCATATGCTGTAAGAGGGTGAAAATTTGACTGAAACGTTAAAGGCAACAAACAAAAAATTGGCGATGCGGAGTGGGAGTATCTCGGAGATGTCTCAGGAGACAAAATTTCATACAGGTATTGTCACATCACACTGCAATGGTCGGAATGTGAATTTTTCCAGACCTACGCCGTAAAAGGTTTGAGGGAAGTGCACATTTTTATATGCTGTGCTACCACGGGGCCTTTTGGTCCATTGTGATCCCTTAGTTTTAGTTATGCCGTAAAAGAAAACCTTTCAAACCAGAGTAGTTTCAGCAAGATCAGAAGAAATTTTGCATAGTCAGTGACATAATGCCAGAATATAATATGACATAAGTATAAAGCAGTTGGAACCACTTCTAAATCATATGGCTTAAAATAACTAACATTGGTTAAAATTTTTTAAAATGTCTGCTTCGAAATATAGAAAAATGTGTCAATGCCTAGGTTATAGGTATAATAAGAATGTCATTGGTTTTATCAAGATACATTCAAATACCTACACTATGATTAAAGTAAATAGCCCATTTACAATCCTAAACAGTGAACACACCCAAAACTATACTACTAAAACTCAGCTTCTCAGTCTGGCTGCTGCCATTAACTTCGAAACCATTTTTTTACATACTTCGAATTGTTGATGGAATACTTGATGGTTGAACGACGAAGAAGAGACAAAAAAGCCAGACAGCCATTGGCAAAAATTATTTCAACGAAAGAAGAACACTGTAATGTTAAGCACCGCCCATTAGTGGTTCTATTTTTAATAAATATTGAAGTTAAAGCTTAAAATCAGTTTGTTGTTTAATTAAATTAATAAGGTCACAAAAAGTAGTGACAAGCTTAGTATGTTAATTTTCTTCCAACTTTTTGACAGCGTCGTGTTATGCTAGATTTTCCTTGACACATTTCCATATGCCTCTAAGAACTCCCAACGTTTTAGAATGTTTCTAAATAGCATGTGCTTATTAACAGCCTAAACTATTAACTCGCTTAGGAAGGAAAGCTTCATTGGTACGTTCTCTGTTTAAGAAGGGATTTTGGAATTTAATAATTTCTTAAAAGAATAAAGGTATAGCTTAAAACTATTTAGTGTAGCGAAAGTTTAAAGGCTAAAAAAGTCAGAAAAAAGAGGTGAGTAATGATGATTTTTTTCAGTAGTCTACCTAGGGCTGTAAAAGGAAATGATTGACAAAATTAGGGTTGCCATTGTTAGGTTGTGACGCTAAGTCTTAGAAATTTGCTAATGCACGTTAACATTTAAAAACTGCTGCATCTACTGTCGTTAAAATGTGATGGAACGATTGTCAGACGAGCCTCTAGCTTAGTTCTTTTTATTTTATATTATAATTGCCCAAATCAACAAACTCAAACATTATTTAAGGGGATCTTCAAGTCCAAGCAACAGTTTCGAACCTCTATTTCAAATATCAAACCACTACACGATTGCCATAGGATGGAACAGAATACACTTTAACCCTCAAAATATTCGCTCAGTTCAAAACTATTTACAAAGTCATATTCAAATCGCACAACTCTTTTTCAACGATAGTCTTCGATATTCATAATGACGCGTCTAGACCAGAGTCCTTCGTCATTTTCTATTATATCACTCAGACTCATAAAATCGATTTCGATTAATTTATTAAAACGAGGCCCTTTTGGTCAAAGTTGAGACACATGCCATATTTTCTTCCCCTCCCCTAAAGTCTCACAAATAAGTTTTTAAAATTGTTTTATAATAATTAAGTATTACGCCCTTGAGGGCGTTGCTTCAAAAAGTATCAGAAGAAACACACATGAAAGCTGTAGTAAACACGACTGTAACAACCGTTGAACATGACATAAGTTTCGTGATACGTGATTGTGTTTGTGGACATTCTTTCCTTCAAGGGAAGTGTTGGTTTTTTTCTTCGCTGAGAAAAGAGGACTTTAGGTTACTTTTAAATGCTCCTATTATTGTTTTATTCTGGCAGTTTAGTGGGAGACAAATATTTTTATGGCAGTGGGATAAAGTTTTAAATTTTACTTATTGATTAAAATTTACAAAGTTATGCTTTATTTACAAACAGAAGTAATTTTCTTTTACTTATGTGAACTCACTATTAAAATTTATATTTAGCTCATTAGAACCTTATACCTGTCAGCTGTTTCTGGCATAATCTCCTTCGCAATATCCCTATAACGGGAGGAGATATTTGCAATTCAACTTCCCATATCCCTGGGGCAACCCTCAACCACTTGCACTACTTTGTTGGTTGTTCAAACTTTCAATTTGATGCTGTATTCATCATATTAGTTGTTTGTAAAATATTAAGTATTCAATTAAAAGTCGGAACTATTAGAATTTTCCATTCATTCACTTTATTGCAATATGCTGTGAGTTGAAATACCCATATACAGTGCATGAACTATGGAGAGTTTTGCAAAGTTTTCAACGGAGAACAAACTGGAAAAAAGTTATCGAAACGTTAATAATAAAATGCCAAGTCTGGTGTATCGCTAGAGCTTGATGTACTTGCCATATGGAGGCTTAAACTTTGAAAGTTTTCTTTCGCTTTAATTTATTTTTTTACGTAGAGAGTATTTAACGTCAAAAAGTGAACAACATTTTTAGTTGGGTTGATATTATTTCAAGTGCCGATGGATGCATTCTTTTTGAGTGGAACACATTTCGAAAGGGAAGAAAAGGTACCGTCTTTGATGATAAAATACTTGAATTCCAATCTTTTTGATGGTTTTTAAAATTTGTTTCTCGTGTTTGCAATAATTCAGGGATGGGTTTTTAATAATTTAAACCCTGCCTTGACTTGAAGTTGAAAACTGATCCAATCATACATGGGTTGCTATATTTCTGAAATCTACCGAGGGTAATATTTACAAAGTTGCAGTAAGTCTTCTTCGTTACGCAGCTATGAAGTTAAACATACGACTTGCCATTTTATTTTGGTAGCAAATCTATCAAGATCGATTTCCTAAAATGCGTAATAGATTTTGATGGTCTTTTTGATCTTAAAAAATGGGCTTTCGAATGATGTCTATTATTTTCTCATAGTTCCCTATATGGACTTTTCTCTTGAAATTTCAGCAGCATAAATTCGGCAACTTCGAAACCATATCTACCCAATTTTTGTTAATTTTCGAAAACTTTTTTGGTGTCAAATCTAACAAACTCAAGCTACTCAGACTTGAAGTCCTAATCTGTGAAAATGTGAATTTTAGGTTCTTATTAATCTGAACGATGTGCAAATTGTTAATGTCCTTCATATGCGAATACAGAAAGTATTGAAATTCTGTTACCACATGAAACATGCCGAAAATTATGTTTCTTGATTCCTGAAACTCATTTCTTAAACATATATCCTGATTAGAATTTTGCATTGCCTAAGATTTAGCTAGGCACAAAATGAGGCAACTCACTTCCAACACAAACAATCCTTCGACGTGACTCCGCATAGTGACTGGGCATAGTACGATGCCCAGTTTACGCTTCTTTATTATGAAAAGCAAGGTAGGCCGCTGTGGAGGAGTCTGTTGTTTTAAAAGGCTCATTCATGGCCTTTGATATGAAATTTAAAATTATTGCATTCAGTTATTTATTTGAAAAATAGAAACAATTTAAAAACAGGGAAATGAATGTCAGAATTCTATAAAAAATCATTTAAAAGAAGCGCCATCATAACTAAAAATTGTCTCAACATTCGCATAGCACTCACCCCTTTTGCTATTCCCGGTGTGTGTCGTTTGTCGTATACACCACTTAAGTGTAGTGTCGCTTTGAAGCCCTTATTCGTAGCTTTTTGTGACTCAAGTGAATTGTATAAATATACAAATCACACGATTAAAAGGAACCTTGATAAAAGTTAAATAAAACTTTCCCAATATGACATTTTCAGTGGCACGAACACGTGAGTCGTTTACGACAAACAAATGTGAGGGGTGCTTGTCAGCACGGTAATTGTTGAGGAATTGTTATATAGTCCAATGACAAACAGGTAGTTAAAGTTAATTGTCATTACAAACAAATAGTTCCGAAATCCTGCAATTAAAATTGACTGAGCTAGCAAAATAATTAAGGCGAGTTTTACACAGATTTCAGTTTTATTTTTATCATTCGTCAAACTTCAAAATCTATGTAAGAAATTGAGAAATTGACATAAATGGTAAGAGTTCTCTGTTTGATTACATGGAGTTTGACATTAAGAAGACATTCGTCCTATGGTCTGGAAATTTGAAAAATATTTTCTAAACGAGATTTTGAGTTGAAATACTAATTTAAGATGTATCCTTCAATGTCGGACGATTTAAAAATGTTTAAAATATGTGGGGGACTTTAAATTGCCACCAACCAAATATGGAACTTTTGGATAAGTCAGCCTAAAAAGCGAGACTCTTCACAAAAAATTCTAAATTTATATATGGGAAACGCTCTAAAATATTAACCCTTAAAATTTGTGTAAAGATTTCAATGTCGTCAGTCGTCACAAAACACTATACTTGAAATTCTTTCAATAAGTTAGGGAAATTACCAAAAAGCTGTAGAATTTCGAATTTGCTGTAGAAAGTGTTAAGACACCCATCCACTTACCAAACAGTTGTTAGAGTGGAGCTACAATTTTAGTCAGAAGTTATAATCCCAAGACCCAGTACATGCATTAAAAGAGATTTTAAATAAAATTCTGTATGCAAGATTTTGGGAACTACAATTCCAATAAGAGTTGCAGACGTCGAAAAGCGGGACATTTCAAAAATTTACCCCCACCGGAGTAACAGATAATTTATGGTGGCAGTTTCAATGAGCGACACTAACAAAAAACATTTTTCTCAGTCCAATTTAATGCATAAGAACTCACAATGGTGAAATTTTTCATTATAAAATGTCTATTGTGACTTGCAAAATATTTAATGTGAATATTAAAATAAGTATGGCCCAATGGGTAGCCTCTACTCCCGCAGGTAGGTTTAATACAAAAACAGTTCAGCAGAAAATCCCTGTGCCTACATTGTCTATAAAAATATATATAACAATTATTTGTGTAACATTACCATTTAAAAAACCGGTTCTAGGTAGAAAAATCAAATTTCGGGTTAAACTAACTTTTTTCACGACCATCACTCCGCTTCACTGTATTATTTTCTATTTTTTCGATAACTTTTGCAGCGCATTCATTTTAAAAACAACAAAAACTTTCTCCTATATTTTGTTTTCACACATTTTTGTTTCCTTATATCAAACACTATCACATTTTTTATATTTATTAGATTTTTTCCATTTTCTTTTCCTAGTATTACTCTTCCCGTAACCGATTTTACAAACTTTTGCCGAGACTTTTGAATCGGAAAAGGGTCATTCATTTATTTTTTTTTACTAAAAACTGAAATAATTCTTAAAATTAAATTTTGTTTAAAAAAGTAAATAATAGAGAAATTGTATCTACAAACAGGGGGGGGGAGAAAATTAAAAACAAAAAAATATAAAAATAAAAACTTAAACGTCAGTTCCGCATCCCTCTTGGTAGCCTTCGTCTGGGGAACTCCTACTGCTGCTAATTAATGCACGTTTCAAGGCTGTGACTGGTGGCAACACTGGTACACCACCCTTTTGCCAGACACGTATCGTCTTTGCATTCACGGGCACCCCGTTCGCCATCAGCTGGTGCTGTTGATGCTGCGTCTGCTGTTGGGTTCCGCTCAGATTCGTTTGAGATGTCTGCGTTGTTGGTGGTGTTGTTGTTGAGCTTCTACTACTACTGTTGCTTGTGTTGTTGTTGTTGTTGATGTTGTTGCAACTGGTTGGCGTCATCGCGTTATTGTTGCTGTAGATAGGATGCATTTGATGGTGAATCTGCGTTTCGGCGCCCGGCACCAATGGCAGGCCATAGTCGGAGGGGTAGCCCCCAGTTGAGTTGCCCCCCGACGATAGGTTTGTGGTTGTGGTTGATGTTGTCGAGTGTGCACCACCGCCCACCATCGAAGAGGAGGTCGACGGCGCATTGTTGAAATGCGTCCGGGGGAATGTTTTGCTAAAGTAGTCTGTGGTCCGCTCGTGCAGGTCGTACAGCTGACTCGTATCCATGATGGGGGTTTTGTCTGAATAGCCTGTGTAGCCGGAGATTGTTGTGCTGGTAGCGCGCTTGAGATAGAGGTCATCAGTCGTCGACGAGGACGTTGTGGCGGTCTCCCACAGCCCGGAGGGGTATAGGGAGTCGCAGCCGCCCGCTCTGCTGTATTCGCCGCTGGAGTTTGCCGTGAGGATCGCTGGGATCTTGAGATCGGCGAACTCGTCGCTTCCAAAGCGCTTGGTGTCGTTTATCAGGTCCGGATTGTTGCCGGCTGAGGCTGTGGGCGATATGAAACAGGTGGCCGTCGAGAGAACGCTTCCGTTATTGTCGTAGTTGCTTGTGGTATACGCAAGATCAGTCAGGCGTGGTGGCTTCTGCACTGGATTTGTGAACTTTGAGTCATTGGACTCGGGGTGCATTCGGTCGGTAGCACTGCCCTTGCGGTCTAGTGTCGCGCAGTTTGGTATCGCACCATTCGCGATCACTACGCCGCCGATGTTTCCATTGGCCGTGGGCGGTTGAGTTTTGTTTGTCACCGAGTTCTGATGGGCCATCGTGTGAATGACCTCCAAGTGGTTTGGAGTCTTGCTTTCGATGAAGGGCGTTCGTCGCAGTCGCAGCAGAAGGAACATGATGATGAGCAGAATAAACAGGATCAAAATAACTAAGGCGGCACTGAGTCCAACGATTTGACCGCTGCCTAGAGACGCCATTCCAGCTGCGCGCATGCTCACGTGGAGCGTGAAGTTTGCTTCCGCCGTGCCGGCCTTGTTCTCGGCCACACAATAGAACTCACTCGAGTCGGTCTCTTGGGCGTTTGTGAGGATCAGTCGGCTTCTCTTTTCGAACTGGCCGTCTTCAAAGATAAACACCCGTTGGTAGGCGCTGAATGCACTTCCATTTGCCAGCAGCCGCCCAGACCAGTACCAGTTGATGGTGGCTGCGGGAATTGCTGAGGCGCGACACACTATCGATGCATTTTCGCCCATCGTTGCCTCGACGTAGTGGTTGATGGGCAGCATTTCGGGTCGGCACGCAAAGTCGTCCACATGCAGATCGGCAAACGATCGGTCCAGCACCCGCTCAGGTCCACCTGAGCATATCGGAGCCACCGGGTAGGGGATGTTCTTTTCCAGCAGCCACAGCTTCGCTGCTCTCAGGCGACAGTCGCACATCCATGGATTGTCGTGCAGTTCTATGCCGTGGAGCCGGCTCAGAGTCTCGATTGTTTTGGGTCTGAGTTCACCCAGCTTGTTGCCGTTCAACTTGAGCAGCGTAAGACCTTCCAGGCCCTCGAATGCCTGCGGGGCTAGGGTCTGAATATCGCAATGGGAGAGATCCAGCTTGTGCAAGCTGGACGTACTGGCAAACGAGTAGCCCTCGATCTTGTGGATGTGGTTCGAGGCCAGGGTCAGATCGCGCAAAGACGAAATATAGCTCAGCGCGTTTGACGGCACCACCACCAGCAGATTGTGCGACAGATCCAACTCGACCAGGTTCGTCAGTCCCTTGAAAGTCTCCGGTTCGATCTCGCCGATCTTGCAGTTGCGCAGATACAGCTTTTGTAAGTTCAGCAAATTCGCCCGAATGAACTGCTCGTTCGAGAGCGTCTGCAACTTGTTGCCCGACATGTCCAGCACCTGGGTTGATGGGTCGATCTTGTCCGGGATTTGGATCAGTGCGCGATCGATACACTCTACGGTCTGCTTTCCGCCCTTCCACTTGCAGGCGCACACTGTCTGGCAGCTACTCAACTGCTGCTGGTTCATCAGGTTTTCCTCGTTGATCGGTGGCAGCAGCATCGCGTCGTTCACGCTGTAAACATCGTTGTGGTTATTGTTGCGATTGTTGTTGTGACCATGCCGCCCGACTCCACGATCGTCCGAGTTGCTACTGCTGCTGCTGCTGCTTCCACTGTACATAACGTGGTTCTGACGGTTGTACCGTGCCGCGTTCACCAAGGATCGACTGGAGGTGGTCAGCAAGGAGATCGCGATCAGAACGATCAGGCACAGCTGACTGCTTTGACTGTGCAGGATCTTGTAGCGGATTTTATTGTGATGCATTGTAGGTTGCAGAATCTTGAAACCTTTTGCTAGATGTTAAGGTGTGAAGCCGTGTATCCTGGCAGTCCTAGTTCATAACAGAACCAATGGGGAAACAAAAACGTTCAACAGAAAAAGAATAACAAAACAAGGATAACCGAAAAAAAATTGTTCTAACAACAAAACTGAAAATATATCCTCTCAATCACGGTTTCTACAAATGTCATATCCTTGCGTCAATCTGCACTGGTAATCCATTGTATTTGAGATCAACAATTTTTTTTTACTTTTGTATCCTTAAGGATGGGTATATTATTTTATTTCCCTTTTTTATGTAAATTCACTGGTGAATGTGTATACTTTTTCACATTATCCTTTCACTGGTAATCCTTTATTATTATTTTTTTTTTTTTTGAGGGGGCTTTTCAAAGGATTTTGAAGGACTGAATTTTCATTCACAAATCACTTTCACTGTGCTTGGCATTAGCTTTGCTGGTGGCCAACATTAGCCACACATATACACACTTTAAATTATTTATTCCTCGAGAAATTCCACTGAAGCGAATTTTAAGGATATTTTCACACGATAACGGCCGATATTCACGCGAAATACCGATTTATTAAATGTATCGCATATACACACAAACATCCACGATGTGGGGTACTTGGCTAATGTATCGCACCGATTCACAGACCGTCGTCATTAATTTGGAATACCTACTTATATTTTTTTTCGGGGTAAGGACTATTCTTTTTGTATGCACAAATTTTTGTTTTCACAATTTAAATAGATTGTGTATCTATCAGCTGAGAGAATGGGAATTTATTATTTTTATTTAAAATCCGGAATAAAAATTCAACGAGCGAGTACAGACTATATCCAACCGCACCGCATGGTTAATCAACATTGACTGAAAATGAATTTCAAAGTATACCTACTCAAAAATCTGAGTGTGAACTGCGCGCAGTAGATACATTTTTTTTTCGTGTTTGCCTTTTCATCTGAATCTGAACAGAAGCAGAAATGTATGGTTATTTTTTTTTCCCATTTCGATGTCGAATTCGAATTGGTTTTGAATTCGAAGTTCGAAACAAATCGAATTCGAGTTTTTGTTTTGAATAAAGCGAAGAGAGAGGGGATAATGAAAATTGAGAAGTGAATTTGCTTTTGCCGATTGTTCAGACTCTTGTTGCGCACAGTTACCAGATGAAAGTTGGGACACTTTTCGAAGATATGAAGTTGCCGACGTTCTGTAGATGGCTTCCGAAGACGTCACGTCTTTGGGGCCGGCCGGCATTGCTTTTTGTATGGAAAAGTATATCTTAACGGGACCATGACTAGGTAATTTATGACTTTGGGCATAGATAAAAATTGCTAATGCGAAAAGATACGAAGAGATGCGTAGAACGTGTTATCGGACAGTTGGAATTTTAAAAATCACTACTTACGATTTTATATGATCAGAAATCAGCACAATGGTGAAGCACAAATTCTTCTATGGACCCATGAAACAAAATAAGCAAAATCCTTAAAATATTTAGCCATCAAACAATGTATGAAAATGACATACAAACGGATTGATTCCTACTCTTTCTGTCAGTATATAAGGAGGAAGGTACTTGATCGACGATGTGTGCAAAATTCCAATTCCATGCAGATCTTGTGGCATGACAGGACATTTTATTTAAGAGCTTTCTTGAAGGCTTTCTTGAACAGATCAGGGAGTCATCGTAGGCACCGTAATTCTTGTTCAGGAATTTATATAATAATCCTAAAAACCATTAGCTATGTATGATTTAATTTAATAAATTTAAGCAGTATTTTTTAAAAGTTTTTCTTCTAGCCAACCTTATGAACCGTGTATGGGTCGCATTAACCATAGAAGTAAAAGTTTCTTGAAAATCGTTTTTCCCCGCTTAAAAAAACTTTTTTAGATGCTCTTAAGCGGGAGTTGACTTCGAAATCTCTTTATACACATTGTGCCTTAAATTATAGTCCATGTTTCTAGAAACAGAACATGAATTCTTGGTCAACGAACAAGAGATTAGAAATGTTGTTGAGGCATAAAAAGAAAATCTCTCTCAACATTGTTCATTTTCCATTTCTGTCTGTATACAGTTTTCCTTTCTCTTAAAAACAGTTTTCATTCTCTGTTGAAAATCGTAAAAATCACAAATAATTCATTCGAAGTTCGAAAATTCGGTTTCTCTTTATTCCAGTTCATCCTTCATCTCTGAAATGGCTCAACGCTCACGCTGGGTCGCTGTCGCTGGCTGTGTTTATTCTGTCCTCTCCATTTGGAACGCAACATGTTGTGATTCATTCAAGTTTAATTTTGAGTTCCAAATTGACACACTTTAGCGAGTAATCGATTCAGGGATTAAGGTTTCTTCTAATTGGAATTTGAGTCAGCCTTTCTGTGTAAAGTGCTGTTTTTCTACCGCTTGCAACTATGTTTCCTTGTCTATTATTTTGTTTTATTTTTCCCTACTTGATAGACTGGGAAGAACTGGGTTAGGTGTGCTCAATAGTTGTTTGGTTGCACGGTGTAACTACACAGGTATTTAAATGAGTACCTATACACAACACATTCTTTTCGTATCTATGTGAAATCGTATGGAGCGTAGGAGGAAGTGAATTAAAGATGTGATGAGGGTTTGGTTTAATTCTACAAATGAGGGTATTTAGTTACATGCCTACATAGTTATTATTTTTATTTGGGTGCTTTCGCTTTGTTGGAAATCATGTTTTCGGATAGATTTCCATAAGAGAGTAGTTCTTTTTTTCAAATAGGGTAGTAGATACCAACATTAATCGGATACGAGCACTTAGTGTTATGGTGCGTTAGGGATGATTGTTAATATAACAGTCGACAAGGGTTTTAAAAGGGAAAATAATTCAGTGCAAGTTGAATTAATTTTCATGCGTTGCTGGTTAGTTTCGGACTTATAAATTGGCTGGGTTTTTTTTTTTACTCAACAGTACCTATAAATAGCCACCATAACCAGTCATATCCCGTTCCATTTTTTGTGCTAAAAGCAATAATTGTGAACTCCGCTTAAACCTTATTCATTATAACTAATCTTAATTGAGGGGCCTTTCCATTTCTCTGCTGATAAGTTGATACCTACCTGCAGACCTACCCCAAAAATATTGAAGCATTTAAAATGCTAAACATATCTATTTTAAAAATCGAAAAGGAAGAGGGCTTAAAGTGGTATTTTTAGGAAAATTTAAGGTGAATTCTAAAATTGACATTATAGCGGGCGGATAGGAACTGACATTTTACTCATCTAGTGTGGCGGCTTTTACTGACAGCCAAATTAACCTTGCGATAGATTGTGGAGGAGGACATTGAGCGATTTTACTCTTTTGTAGCAACGTTAACCTGTTCAAAAAAGATTAAAATACCACAGCTAAACCCGGACTGTAAGCGACATTCAAAATAAATCGTAAAAATACGACGCAACGCTTTATTTGGCGTACAATTTTTGTTTGTCAGGATTCGACACATGAAAACCCCACACAATGTTCAATACATAATTATTATTCATTCTCTGGTTTAGCTACTCGTAGGTTGTTACGTATCATTTATAATTTACATATTGAGAACCTTGCTGCGGTTAAAAATATATAAGGCAAAGGTTAGACACTGATTTGACCTTTGCGGTACAGTTTATTTATTTAGCATTTTCTGCCAAACAGATAAATGTCAAATTGAATTCTTGTTCAGCATAAAATACACTTATCTACTGTTAAAATTAGGTGAGTGTTTTAGGAAATATCGCAAAGAGGTTCACGACAGATTTGTGAAATATATTTAAGCAATATCTGCTGGTTTAATATTTCTAAAATTTGTAGAAAAATCAACT
The DNA here is from genome assembly GCA_936431705.1 of Cheilosia pagana. Taxonomy (NCBI): domain Eukaryota; kingdom Metazoa; phylum Arthropoda; class Insecta; order Diptera; family Syrphidae; genus Cheilosia; species Cheilosia pagana. The sequence goes on along the minus strand of OW386170.1, from coordinate 47,539,129 downwards.
TGTCTGTAATTTAATGAATTTTATCTTCCTTGCAGCTTCTTTTCCAACTGTCAAGTGAGCGAAATAGACTAAAGTTGTCACAATTGCATTTTAAAATGTCAGAATTAAGAGGTAGGCTATGTTTTGTCTTTATCTAATGGTAAGAAGCTGAAATCTGAGTCTGAAGACTGATATTTAAGCAGAAAATATTGCACTAAATTGATCATCTAGCTTTGGCATGCTTTACCACATTGGAAAACAAATTTAAACAGGCGTCTAAGTGGTATGTCGCATTTGTGTAAACTGAAACGAGGTAACCCAGTTGATTGCGAAGTTGTTTTGTATAAGATTACCGAATTATTTGTTTTTTACATTGAAATGTGGTGACTGTCAGCTAGTATTTCATAATTTAACAAAATTGAGAATTTAAAATCACCTAGGCTTGAAGAAAATAGACTCCTTGACACGACGTTTAACAAGTGTTATTTCGAATATTACTGATCCGTTTAAAAAAAAAAGACAAAATCATTGCGGCGGCCTTGCTAAGGAGGTTCAACGGCTTTTGAACTAGAGAAACCTGTCTGTTTTTTTAAAAACAACTAAAGTTGCATAGAGTTACTTTTGACAATAAATTTTTGATTTCAAATACCTACATCTTACAAATAATTCTATATTTCTTAAGTTTTCATGTATGACAGCTAGACTTCCACATCGAATGGAAATTTTGACAAATTCACATCACTTTGTTAAACAACCATGACGAGAGTGGTTTCTTAGAGAATTCCTAAGGTCCCAATAAAGTTCAAAAAGTCAATAGGGATATAATAAGGTAGGAACGCAACCCGTTTGTAAATGTGAATGGATGCGTTTTCAATACAATTGAAGAATGAAGATCGTAAAGTTGGAATTTGTTGCTAATTAGCACTTGAACAGTACCTAATGAAAACGGAACCCTCGCTTTTCAAAAGGCATTATTTTAGACTGGTAAACAATGGAACCACAAACTGGCAACATGTTTGCCGGCTGCGCTTTTTCAGCAGTCGGCACCCATGCGGTATAATTTGAAGATTCTTTGTTAAATTTATTGAAAAACTTTTATGGAGTGCATTGGGAGAGACCAGAAGATTCTTGGAGAGTACCTGCCTGTACCGTGCCTACCACAACGAATTTTAATATGACGAATGGTGTCCCATAGAACTTAAATTTGTTTGCTCAATGTGGATCATGCGTTTTTTAATTTATAAATTCAAACGTATATTTTTTTTTAACTGTTGTCATTTTCGCCTGCTATAAGTTGTTCTTTTTGGAGGTAGGTACTCTAAAACTTGCGGCAAACTGTTGAGGGAAGAAAATTGGTGTGCATGGAGTGATAGCCTAGTCAAAAGTTAGCCTGTAGATTTCTCGCCAGGTTGCTTTTCAATTCATACGATTCTTTACATGAAAGAAGAACGATATGACTGTCATCCATCCTCACTTTAAATGAATAGTTGGCGCAACAGGTCTGTGGGACCCTTCCCACAACCATTCATTTTGTGTGAGTTTTTAATTTTTGGAACGAATGGAAGGGATCTACAATTTAAAGCCCAGTCCAAAGGGCTAATTGGGAAGCTCTTTAATTACAGTTTTACTCTCGGATGTTTGTCAGACGTACGCAAGAAGTGGCGCAGTGGAAAAAAACTTGCAATTTTTATTTTTCTGGGGATCCAACTTGATCATTTAAATCACGACCTATAGAAACAGACTTGTAGTATGTAGATCTGTGCTTTAAAACAGAAGCCTTGTTGAGGTTCCTATAAAGGTGTAATGAAAATGTAGGTACCTCTTTCTGGTGAAAGGTTTTCGACACTGCGTAAACAGTGTTTGAATATACCTAGGTACAACTTTACTGAGTCTGCATATTTGAGTGATACATTTCTTCGTCATTAGATGTACCTTTCAAAAAAAATCTGCATTGCCTTTCTACAATTTCTACAAGAAGTCGTTGCTAAAATAGTTTGAACGATTTTTTTGCTACTACCTATAATGATCACGGATATCCTTCACCTCTTTAGTCCCTTTTTAGTGATGCACCCCCTTCATCGGATAATTGTTTAATAGGCCTCAACATTTTAATGCCAATTTTTACGTGCACACCAATCTCTCCTGTCCCTTTTTTGCTGTTTCGAAATGATCCTTTACCAAAAATCTAAGCTTAGCAGACTCGAAAACAAAATCCCATTTGAACAAATCACTTTATCGCCATTGATCCTTCCGATCAAGTCCCATTAGGTATTTTATCATTTTTTTTTTCAAAAACCCTCACTCATCCCATCCTGAAGGATACGGCTACCGGTACAAGTAATTACCCAATTGGCAGAATTGAAATCTCCATCTCTCATCGTCAAGTCTGGAAAAACAATTGGAAATTTTTGCATCGCACAAAAATAAATAGCCGAACCGCCACAATTATCCGTTCTCAATGGGAAAATGAGACACTCGACTGATTGGCCCCTAAACCTGAGGAAGAACAATAATAATCATTAATCACCAGAACGAAACAGGGAAGCAAACAAACCGCCAAAACGCCAGAGAAGACAACAATTCCTGGAATTCCACCTCTCGGACAGAGCCGCTCTATCAACAGGTAGACCAATTCAAGATTTTTAAGGAACCTTCGTAGTACCTGTGACTGTGATGGGCAATCGTTTAAGTCGCATTCTCCTGCTTTCCAATCTCATTCTTCATCTTCTTCGAGAGGTGATGAAAAATCACCCAAAAGTGTTCAGCATTGTTTTTTCTTCTTTCTTTTCTTGGGTCGACATTTTTGTTTTTCTTGTTTTTTTTTTTAAACCGAAGAGGCGGGCTGCGAAAATAATCGCAGAAAAGATAGCATAATGAGTGTCGAAGGAGTCGTTGGGATAGGGATGCTCCCTGTCTGTTGATTGTGCCATTTCGATCTATTAGGCCTTATCAGAAAGATGCCGCCGTGCCGCAGCAAATATACAGATACAGATGGAAGTGTGTGTAGGAGGAACGGCAGCAACTCAACTGCCACATGCTATTGGTGGTGGGGTATTGCCAGGTGGGTGATTAATTGATATTTAATGAAATGATCATTGAACCCCAATCGAATAGGGGCAACGGCCCTGTGAGAACTGGAGCAGGCACATGGTATGTTTTCAGATTTCAACTCATTTAAGTACAGTCTTATGATTCCGTGATTGCATGCCGAGTGTGTAAGATTGATTGAAATATTGCGTGCAGAAGCAAATGGTGGCGAAAAGGACCGAGGACTGTCCATCGGCGAAACAATACTGCGCACGTAGTGAGTAATTGTCATCGTGTCGAGTAGGTATATGCAAATTAATGCTGAAAATTATTTTTACGTTAATCAACGTCATAGTGACAATCGGAACGGCGAACGCATGAAATAAAAATAGAACAAAGGACAACTAAGCTCTCCTCACATGCGAATATAACTAATTGGAATTTGTGTGTTCAGGACAAGAATGACAGATGCGTAATTCATGATTTCTTGTTTTTGAAATTTATTGTGTAACGCCACTTGAAGGGATTTAGTTTTTAAATTAATGAAAGCAGATTATTTTGAGTTAGGAATCATAAAAGGAAATTTATTTTGAACACATTCTATTATTTGCACTTTTACTAAATAAATTGTTTGTATGTTGAATTGATTTGTGGGTGCAGTACCGCAGTGATTACTTGTGACCAGGGCTGTCGTTGTACTGCAAAAGCAGTATTTTTATAGCTTTCTGTACGGTTGTACTGCTGTACTGAACTCCCTCTTAATATACTGCTTTTTTAAAAGATGCGCTTCTTGGATAAACATTTTCCAAATAATTCCTTAAATATTCACAGCAATACATTTTGTAGGACATCATTTAAAAATCCATCTGAAAGACGGAAAAAACGCCCGTTTTATTCATTCAAAGTTCAATATGATAAATTGCTTATATTTACTCCAAGTTGAAAGGTTTTTACATAAGTGTGTTGAGTGTTTTAATTTTAAAGGGTATAATTCTATTTATGTGTTAGAAGCACCATACATTGGGTGAGGTACTGCTTTGTACTGCTTTCTGTTGACTGGTAGTACTGCTGTTTTTTATCCTCAAACGACAGCCCTGCTTGTGACTACTTTACTGAGCGAGGGATATCCGGTTCGATCCCCGGAGAAAACCAAAATCACCACTGCACGTAAAATATTTAAAAGCTTTCAAATCACAAGACTGAAGGCGTAGGCTTTCATCTAGAAGTTCACTCTGTCTGTAAGTTTAGGAAACCGTACTCCACTTGATGACAAAATACTTGACTGGCAAGTGCCTCAAAAGATAAATTTTTGGATAGTAAAAACTTCACAAATTTCATGCCTATTATTCCTAAATTCCGTTTGTGCAGGATGAAGATGGAGAAATCTCGCTGCTCCGTCAAAGTCGGCAAGAACACCACCGAATCACTTGATGTTGAAAAAGGTTTAAGACAAGGCGACGCGCTATCATGGACTTTCTTTAACATCGTTCTTGAAGCAATTGTACGAAACTCACAAGAGGTACAATTTTTCAAAAGTCCGTTCAACTACTTGCCTATGCCGATGATATTGACATTATTGGGAGAACGCGGCGAGCTGTTAGTGGCGCATTTGCAAGCATCGAAACGGAGGCGGCGAAGATGGGTGTGGCTGTTAATGAGGAAAAAACGAAGTATACCTATGCTGTCAACGAGAAATGACTCTCAACATCGGCGACTCGGACAAAACGCAACGATGGACAGATACAACTTCGAAGTAGTTAAAGACTTTGTATACCTGGGCTCCACTATCACTTCGCAAAATGACATCGGCGCAGAGATCAAGCGAAGAATCACTCTTTCTAATCGCTGTTTCTTCGGGCTAAGACCTATATCATCCCGGTCCTGCTGTATGGTGCAGAAACATGGACCTTGTCAAAAGCGAATGAAAATCTTCTGGGATGCTTTGAGAGAAAGATTCTTCGAGTGATATTCGGTCCAGTTTGTGTCGATGGAGTGTGGAGAAGAGGATTCAACGACGAAGTCTACGAGCTATACAGCGACGCTGACCTAGTCAAAAAGCTGAAAATACAACGGCTGAGATGGCTGGGACACGTGGAGCGTATGGACAACAACGCACCAGCCCGACGAGTCTGAAGACCCCACCTTAGGTGGCGCGCACAATTGGAGAACGACATCAACCAACTTGGTGTGCGTAACTGGAGGCAGCTAGCGAGGGACCGAGCTGGCTGGAGGGGCTTGTTAGTTGAGGCCGTGGTCCACCCCGGACTGTAAGCGCCACCAAAAGTAAAGTAAAGTAAATTATTCCTAAATTGATTGCAGCTCCAAGAAAGAGATGAATTTTTTCACTGTTATGGGCTTATTCGTAAACTTAGACTTACAAAAGGATTTATGTATTTGATAGTCTCAATCGTGCTTGTCTGGCGTTGAAGCTTGGACTCTTCCTAAACCAGATGAAGATAAGCTCTGCCGAAACGAGGGATATATTTTTCGTAAGATTTTCAATCCCGTTTGCATTGAAGGGCTGTACAGGAAAAGATTCCACCATGAACTACACGAGACGTACAGTGACATTGAACAAGTAAAAAAATTGTTCATGATTCGCCTACGATGGTGATGGATGGCTGCTCATATAGCAATACATGACGCAAAGTTAAGGTCAAGGTTAAATGGGAACCTTACAAATAAGACGTTACAATTAAGACGTGTGCAGCTGAAAGTAGCTATCTATAGTTCAAGTAGGCTGGTAAGGTGTCTTAAATGGCACCTATGTCCACCCAGACTCTAGCGCGCCGTCAAAAATTAAGGATACGCCATCAAACTGAGAAATATCTTTTTCCCCAACAGAAAGGTTAACAATATTGTATACCCTACCCGCAATAGCGCTCTCTTTAAAAGGCTCATGGCCTTCGTAATTTTCTTGCTAAAGATCTCCTCCACTGTATTCCCCTTCACTTTGCATAATATCGATATATTGTGTAAAAGCACGCAAACGTCCATAAATCAATTATTTTAACAACAAACATTGGATCCTCCCAAATACCCACAAATTAATTTCAATTAGCTGCCTGTAATTGTCGGTGAAGCTACGTGTCCTTGCATTAATTTCCTTCTATGTAACACGCCAAGGAGTTGATGCTGTGCGTATACCTAGCTATAAATGACAATTTTAAGTTGCACTGTTCGTTCAGTAATTTTATTCAATTTATAATCCATCCCGAACGTCACTTGAACTACGTTTTTCAATTACTATATCCTTAATGGGAAATCTGTCCATAACCTCTGAGACAAAATCGAGAAAGGCATTAATTGGAAAAGTAAGTATTCTTCTGGCAACACTCTCCTATCGTGGCAGACTGAATTGACAACCGAGTAGCCTCTCAGAATCACAGTCTCACTCTTGCATCCATCCCGTCGCAGTTAGGTAAACAATACACCGGTTTCCCGCGAAAACAAATAAACACACAAGACACAACGGACGTGAGGTTTGTGTACGTTTGCCAATGCTTGTTGTTCTTCTGCATTTCGTTTCGTTTCCCCGAACCGTTCTGGAGGTCCCATACCCACTACTATACGACACCTTACCCGCTACCGAAGTGTATGGCATTTTTAAGCTGACGCTGGTCCATCTCCAGGATGTGGTAATTGGAAGAGATTAAGAAGCAGAGAAAAAAAAATAAACCCTCGCTCAAATTCATTCAGATTCAGTTCAGAGCAACTTGACAGAGACCGAACGAAGCCGCCTCCAGCCGAATTCTTTATCTGCTCTGCGTCGGGGAGGAGGAAGTGTGTTGGGTAAATATGGAAACGCTTAGACAGGTAAAAGATACGAAACCGGTGAGTCATCTCACAGCAGATGTTGTTATAGCCTACCTGTTCTTGTGGCAGTCCTCCTCATCAAAATCTAATTCCATTCTTTCGGGGTTTCTTTGTTGCAGTTGCTCTCAGATATTTTCCCATGCACCGATGACTCAGTCGTATCTGATTCGCACTCGAAGGGAACTCTCAAAATTGATGCTGCGCAACTGAATACGAGTACCTAGATGAAGATGATAATTTTTTGGATATTGTGCGCAATTTAGTGTATCACTTGATGTCATCGCATTGTCGGTCATAAATCCACACAAAAAACTAACGATGGGTCGTAAAAAATGATTTTTGAATTTTATTGCAATTTTTATGATTCACCAAGTGCCGCTGGGCAATAATTGGTGTAGTTTCCAGCATAGGGTGGCTCTTTTATATATTTTTACGACACCCGGGACCGATGGCAATGTAAATGATTTCCAAGTGTGATAATGATTTGTATGGCATGAGCGTGGTGGTTGAAGGGGTTATTGAACGGCGATGCGGCGGCACTGTGACAGTTGTAGCATTGTTCGAAGGCGGGCGACCGGAAGCGCGTGTCGGTCATGATGGCAGTGAGGTTGACAGGCCGGGGGTAGTGTGGAAAAATAGCTCGATGGCTAATTTTATGGGTTCTCTTTGAATTAAGATAAGGGTGAAGGAGGGTCTTGGAAGGCTTGGGTTAATAATTTGAACTTTTCTCGTGGAGGGGAGGATGGGAACTTAATTTAGATTTTTATGGAGACTAGGAAAAGCCAGCGGGAAGATTTGAACGCATTGTAGAAGGAAGTCTTTTTATGTTTGTTTTCTTAAGGCATTTGCATTAACTTCGGACTTATGACAGCACAACGTAAATTCATATGATTGTGTCTTACGTCAAGTAAAGCGTCTTTCATTAAGCGCTTCCTAACTTTAAATTTAAATAAAAAAAACTGTGTGTGAGATATCGTCGAAATTTTGTATTTGTCTGAAAGGCCTAGTGTTGCCATTAAGTAGGTATGGAATATAACCTTGTTCAAATGTCCGCCGCGGCTTTCCTGGGTGGCGCGCATCCGAAATGTCCAATTTTTCTTCACTCTGAAACATAAATCCGGTTTTGAAGGCCGCTGTTGTGCGTGGCTTATTCGAATAGACCTGCGTTTTCAGAAAACCCCGCAACAAAAAGCTTAAGGGGTACAAATCGCTTTAAATCGTTCGTCCAATGTGGCGTGAGCTATGTTCCACTAATCGACACCCTCTCGAAACCACATTTCGTTGGTGTTCATATAATAGAATTCAGGCCGAAAGAAGTTGGTTATCATCGCTCTGTAGCGTTCGATGGACTGGCCAATGTCGTTCTCAAAGAAATATGGACCGTTGACGTAGCGGAATTAAATTAATAGCACTTCCAAGTTAAGCTTTTTGATAACTTTTTTTTGTAGAATTGATCATAAATATCTAAAGTATCAAATTAAACTACAACATATTTTGCCAAATTTTTTATGAGCGGAGTTCTGAAAGTACATGTTTTTTGTACAAAAGTGGACCTATAGAAAAAAATTAATAACGCTCACAGAGAAAAGTTTTTAGTTAATATTTGCTAACATTAATCAAAAATAGTCATAAAATATATACATTAATTAAAGAATCATTGTCATATTTTTGCGCAAAACAGACTCTAAAAGACCTTTCTATTTTCGGTTGATACATTTAAAAGCTTCAGGACTTCATGTTCAATAACACCTTTTTTCCTGTTCGGAATGCTTAGAGACTTGCTTAGAAAGGGTTTGAAGTTATCAACAGTCTATGAAGAAGATCTGTCACTGTGTCCAACCGCGAATTTTTTCTTGTAAATTATATTTTTATTTTTTATTATGTATCTTTATTTTTAGCCTCTTGCGCTCCCTCTAAATATTGACCAATTTGAAGAATACAAGAAGCAACCACTTGTTTGCATCGCACCTTGTCCTTGTCGCATATATGTCTAAAGCATCTAAATTAATCGGAAACCCAGACGCCACACTCAGAAAAAAATACTATAATATCAATAAGAAAAGTAATTGAATCAAAGGTTTTATACTATTAAAATTGGTCAATGGTGTTCATCCAATTGAAATAATAATTTCAAAACTATAAAAGTAATGGTACGATTTTCCATGTGTATTAATGCTGCCACCCCTTTGATTCAATATTTTGTCTTATTAATTAATAATAGTATGTACTTTTGTTTGCGATAGTTTTTAATAGGAAAATACAATTAATTATCAAAAGTAAATACCATGAAAAGGAATAGAAAATATGATAAAAACAATAACACCATACTATTATGTCAATAGTATTTAACTTATTAATTTAATAGTATTTACTATTACTATAATAGGACTATACTGCTAAAACAATAACCCAATACCATTGTTTCAATGGGGCCCTTATAGATATAAAGTTGCGTATTCTCTTGAAAGTAATGGTATCTACTGTAACAGCAATGGGACTCTACTGTTAACACAATAACACAATACCATTGCTTCAATCAGCCTCCTATAAATTTTAATGGTGTACCCTATCGTAATTAATAGTATATACTATTGCAATAATAGGACCGTATGGCTGGAACAATAACTGAATACCTTTGTTGCAAAAGCGATCCGACTAGATTAAAGTTGCGAATTCTTTTAAAATCAATAGTACAATACAATATATTTTTATATAGGTATCACCTTTTTTTATTAATAAAAATGCTAAAAACATTGGTTTACAAGCCTATCGGCAAACTTAAGTCCAGCATTAAAAGCAAGGGTGTAGAATCATTGGTCCTTGAAGTCATAGCTTTTGAAGCCTGCAATAAAAGATTATTAATTCCATAGAAATAATGAGATGAATAATGCTTCGACTTACCAGTGTGTGGCCTGAGGATATTTAAGGCTTTATAGTTCCGTTGTTTTGCGACTTCAGTCCATTTAGTCCGAACTTCACTTCATAGCTCAATGTTATGTGCTAGCCATAAATAGTTGCTTCATACGTCGGTGGATCAGAGACGGTAGTTTCTACAATTACTCAATAAAAAGTTAAAATCGATTACCTATCTTAAAAATGAAACAAACTTAAATATATTAAAACCTGTATTAAAAAATAATAATGTATAAAACACTTTTAGTAAAAATTGTCAACGGATGTTAAGAGTTTTAAACGAATAAAGTATACAATACAAAATACCTTCGTCCTTGTTTTCACTTACAAGTTGTGTTGTCTTTTCAAACCTCTTATTTTGATTCTGGCATTATCAGCCTTATCATGCAGCTTTCCAGTTGGGTTGAGACCACGTCCTCTCTTACACAAATAGTATTCCTACAAATATTAAATAAAACTGAGTGCAAGCAAATATTTCATTAAGACATCAAACCGATCGCTGTATTTTTCGGTTGCGCTATGTTTCAAACAATTATTACGTACGGTACAATTCATTGATTTACATTTAATCGAAAAATGTATTTACTCGAACAAAATATTTAATTTACTACAGTTAGGACAAAAATAAAACACTAGTATGATCAAAGAAAATTATTTTGCACGTGATAATACAATATTAAATGTATAAAATACAAATTTAAGAGCATTTTATACACCTTTCTGGATCTATTTAATGACGCGCATATAAATGCACTTCCAAAAATAATTAAAAAAATAGTTTAATATAGTCCAAAACACTATTATTATCAAATAAAATTCATTAAATTATACCTGAGCTGCACTCGTTTTCCAATTTAAAAATGCTGATTTAATAGAGGAAGTATATTTTACTATGAACTGCACTTTGTCACGACAACGATTGTAATGACAAAATTTGACGAGTCTAAGTAAAACAAACCTTGTAATATACATACCTACTGTTCTTACCAATGGGATATACTATTAACATAATTAAAGTTATAAGATATACTATTAGCATTTTCAAAAACTATGCTTTTTAATGCGATATACCATTACTTTAAATATGAATCCCTTTAAAGTAATAGGTTTTATACTATTAAAATCACTTTTAAAGAATTTTGTACAGTTACTCTAACGGAACTTTTATTGAATGACGCGTATAATAAAGGGATATACTATTAACTTTAAAAATGTATCACATTGAAACAAAGCAACTATTTTAAAGCGAAAACAAATAATTAGTTTTCTTTAATTGTTTATACTATACAACTTTGATATAAGTTCCATATTATTATAAGCAATTATAGTATGGATGTTATATCAAAATTGCTTTCAAACCATATATCTGAAGCTAGACCAAAAAGTTAAAGATTGCTGTTATTTGCAGCAAAAAAGCCTGCATACATTATGTGTTTAACTATGCTACAACAAATTTCGTAAACTAAAACTTTTATAAAAAGTTAAAAATACCTATATTTGTTTCTTTTTTCACTTCATTTTACTTTTTTCACAGTCACACACTACTTCGGAATTGCTCGTTTCGAATGTCACATTCGTATTAAGGACTGAACAATGTTTTTATTGGAATTCATTGGAAAATTAATGCTATTTTTAATTCGATTAATGGTGCGTTTGAAAAAGTAGTACTACAATATATTTATTACAAAGACCCTTGACATTGATTTCATGGGATACGCTATTAAATATATATTGTTTTCTAGCATTAAACATATTTAACTACATGGAACTATTATAACAATAGTTCATGTTATTGATATTGAAAATATCAAATCCTATTAAATCAATAGTTTTATCTATTGCTGGGTGCCTAATTAAAAAAATGGTATCATTGTTATCAAAATAAAAACAAAAACTGTTAAATTAATAGTCCTCCCATTGAAATAATAAGACGGCAATATTAATATGAAGATTTTTCAATGGTATTCCATCTAGTAATAAATAATAGTATTTATTAATGGGACAATAGTATACGTTATAAAATATTGATGGTAAAATACTATTAAATGAATAGTGTTTCCCATTATATTTATAACGTATACCCCATTAATAGTAATAATTTCAATACCATTGTATTAATAACCCGAAAACCTTTAATTTTATTAGAAAACTATTGTTTTAATAGGAAAATCTTATTAAAACGCGTCTTATAAATCCAATGGTCGTACCATTGACAAATTAATGGGACGTTTTTCTCTGAGTGCAGGGCTTCTAAAATAATATGGAACTTTTTTTATAAGCTCTTTATCAATACCAGTTATCTCAGGAAAAACCGCCTTGCCGTTCGTATTCCCAGCTTGTTGGGTTGGCATATCAGCCAGTTTCATTCCTAAATCTGTCTTGTTTAATAAGTTTTTTCCTGGTCAATGTGCTTACCACTCTTGGCCCACTTCTCACTTAACTTAAAACAGATAAGCTTTATATTTGCCTTAAGTCAGTTGATGACACCTTCAGAAAATATAATTTCATCAAAATAACTCATTACAAATGAAAAAACAGCATCAATTTTGATTTGGAAATCCAAAACCTCAAAAATGTTTTTTTTTTTATTTCGAAATTCATTCTAAAAATTATGAAAAATGCCTTGTATCAAAATCCTATACACTTGAAAAGGGCAACATGTATGTACATATCAAATCGACAGTCAAAGTCGAAAATTATGACATTCAAAATATAAGTAACTAAATTACAACACATTGGATGAAACTTAGTACGACTGTTACTTAGTGTAGGTAACACTTTTGTTTCATATGCAAGTCGAAAGTGAAAGAAAAAATTTATGGGTGTCGCAGCTATGCGCAGCAACTTAAAGCGCTAAATAATAGAAGAGATATCAGGCTTTAAAATGCATATAGTCTCCCATCCGAACAACACTGAACACATAAAGTTTTTCTCTCATAAAGGCAAAAATTGGCAAAAAAAAACATTTTTTTAATTTAACAAAAAAGAAATAATATATAGTTTTTTTTTTACTTTCTAGTTTCTTGATATTGTTTTTTTATAAAATCCAAACAAAATTTTCAATAAATAACACCTTAAAAACTCGTAAAAAAATAAAATCAAAACTACCTTCACAAGCCAATTTTCACTGAAATTAACTATAAGCAACTGCAAATTCAAGCCCAATTATTTTTGTTTTACATGACTCCCACATAAGAGTTCTTTCATAATCGCTTAGTAGAAGGTTTAAGCTGCAGACAAAACCGGTTTTTACATCATTTTGTGCAAGTCATTTTTTGAATTAAATTCCGCTAGATCAGCGAATTCTCACACTGTGGCGCCGCCAGCCCAAAATCCACTTCAAACAGTGACTTTTTTCGGGATGCATTGGACGCTCTTGGATCTCATGGAGACCAGATATCAAATTCGACAATTTTGTTCACTGGCGTACCTATTCATCCCAGAAATGGGCCTCCCTGCTCCCTGGTGCATATGTGCATTGTGCAACGAGAATTTTTCTTCTGAGGAGAAAAGTGGCTACGCAACATCCTTACCAGACGCGAATAAATCAAAAATGATGGGTAGGTAGTTCTGCATAAAATGAACTCCTCGCTAGTGCAACGTGTGCTAATACGTTTAATACCCCAGCCTACAGGACTTTCATAAAAACCCCGTACATATACAAAAAAAACACATTAATTGATTAATTAATTAATTATAATAACTCCTTCCGGCTTCCATGTCTGTTGAGCATATCTTTCAATTATGCAATGTCCTTCATCTTTTATTAATAAAAAATACAAAAATCACAAAATAAACACGCACATTCTTATAAATATGCAGTGGCAGACATCCGTCGTCCTTAAAAAATTATTCTCCGCTCTATATCCTCATGTGGTAGGTATATGCTGATGCTGATGTTGGTGCTGTGGTCGGGAATCAACTCACCGTTGACGTCATATTGTCGTACTCGTATCCCACCCAGCAAACTGATAAGTTTTAACTGGGAATATGAATATCCGTGCACACTGCACACATACCAGATCCGAGAATGAGTTATCTGCACCGAGCAAAAGACGACGGACCAGAAGAGCGAGCATGTCAACCATGGTCTGGTGATTTCATTTTATTTAAAGTTTATACAAAATAAATTCATTAATTTTATTCTTTTATTTAATTATTTTTTAATTTTATTTCTCATTCTTTTGGTTCGCTGAATGCATTCCGGCATTCCGGCATAAATAGTATAAGCAATTATGCAAATTAATGTGATCTATGTGCGCTACCTGGGGACTGGTGGAATGAGGTAGGTATACGCAAGTGGTCTGCCGTCTGAGATGTGATTCAATTTACCCCGATGGAGTTGTTTATAGCGAGTATTGAGTAAGAATTTAAGTTGAGTCGATGGTGGCCTACCTTTAAATTTGATGCTTTTCAAAAGAATTTGATCAAGCTGGAGCACGGCACGTTTGCAGTAAGGCTGGAAAGCTCAGCCAAAAGGTGAAACGAAAATTTAAAAAAATCAAAAAACAATATAAGGTTCATTTCAGTAGAGTCACAACTGATGGTGGGATACTGCTGGACCCACCACTGCAGAAAAACAAATAGGCCATGATCCCGCTATCGGACATAGTCAATTATTCAAAATTGACTCAGGAACAGAAGCTTCGTCATCCTGACCAAACTAAAGAATTAGCAGCTTAACCTACAATAAACCTGGGGAGCTGAATACAAGTTGTATTTTGAGTTCAGTTTTTCAAAGTTGTAGAGGATGAATTGCTAGGAACGATGCACCAACTCATCTGTAAAATTTAAACGGGTAGAACGATCTTTAAGGCATAAATCTAGTCTTTTAACAACCTCATAAGTCACAATGACTTTCGCTGATAAAAGTAATTCAGTAATTCAAAATCGGCTCGGTCTATTTAGTGAGCTTAATGTAGCCTTTGAAAGCGTATTAGAGATGAGCTATTGGAAGCATTGCCCAGCTTCGCAATGTTCCTTAAATTTGAGTTCCACAGGGCAACATTACAAAGCTATTGCTATTGCTATTTGTACTCATAACTTAGGTTAGGTTAGATAGATGGGTAGGTAGAGCAGGGCGTACCCTGCAAGCAATATCACACTTAGGTCATCGTGGACCCATGTTGTGATGCACTTTTTGGGGGTTAACCGTTGGTATTGTATCGGTTGTCCTATTTCCTTTCCTCATAGTGGTAACAGACGATGTCCAGGCATCCCGATGTCCTCAAAATCTGTAAAGATCAGACAGTGAGACCTCAGAAATTTCTTGTACATCTCCCAAGTTTTCTGTTCCTTAAGTGACTGAGACTCGTACGGTGACAAAGGAAGTGAGGTATGTCCTCGTGGACTTCTTCGCCTCCGCAGCCTCCACATGTCATCATCTCTAAGATTAAGTTTCATTGTGTGGTTTCTTAGGAAATTATGACCAGGGGTCGAATTACCGCACCCGTGAGCGAGCGATACGTCACTGAATTTTGTTGAATTTACATGCACAACAATAACAAATTCAGTCACGTATTGCTCGATCACGGATGCGGTAATTCAACCCCAGTATTGGTCCGGCCACTGGCCAAAGCTTCCGTGATTCACAGGTAGTAAGTTCTTTCCACCTGTTGTTGGTTTTTATACGAATTTTGTTTTCCACCCGCTCTATAACGTTGCAAAGCGGTGGATTGACTGACTGAAGTGCTTTATCATGGTCCATTGCGGACCCAATTCTCGCCAGTTCATCCGCCTTCTCATAGCCGGTTTTTTCGCTGTGACCAGGGACGCAGCCGAGATTTTGATTTTATTTATTTCATATGCAGAAACTGCTTTTATAGCCGCCTGGCTGTCCATGAAGATGGCAATATCGCTACGAGGTATTGCCAACATTGAGGCCCTACGGGCCGCTTCCGCGATAGCCAGCACCTCCGCTTGGAATACACTACTACTATCAGGAGCAGTGTATATTTAATTCCTCAGAGAATATGCCGGCAGCGGTTCCACAGTCCATCTTTGATCCATCCGTGTGGATGGTGTTCCATTCCTCTCTACTCGGGAAGGAGCAGGGGAATTGTCTGTCGAAGTCCGGATGGGGAGTCATATAGTCAGAAGGGACAGCATTTTATACGTATTTACCTAAAATCTGTGCATGCTCAAAACTATAGGGTTTCCAAGTGCAGGCTTGGCTGATACTTAGGGCACTTTTAACAGCAGGCTTTTCCATGTATAGGTCCAGAGGTGTCTGTCAAATTGAAAATTGCCTCAAGTGTGGTTCTTATGTGGTTCTCATATGCGCTGGTCGTCCCTATACACGCAATTCTTTGTATTTTGTACTCATAATTTACAGCAAGGTTTCTGATCACCTCTGGTTTATTCAAATCATCCATAGAAATATGTCTTCCTCCTGGCAATTCCTCTCGACTGTTTTCGAAGTGAACTTTACTGAAAATGTATAAAACTACCCATTTTTTCCACCAAGGCCACCAAGACCACCACCACTCACCACTACACATAATCTCGAAAACAATTTGGTTTTGGGGGTGGAAAAAAGGGCAGCGTCCTTGCCAATCACTTAAAAAGAAATTCACAAAAATTATGAAACGAAGAGGAAACACCAAAGGAAAAAGAAAACATGAATTAACAGAATCCTTTTCACTTTCTTAAATACCAATGAAAAAAGAAAGAAAATGATTGCCTAAGATACTTCATCTGTGTGCCGTACCGCCCCCCCCCCCCCCGCTCTAAGAGAACTCTTAATTGAGTAATTTAGTTAATTAATTCGCTTTTTATGCTACATTAAAACCTCAGGCGCCTCTTCATCCCATGCCACTCTGCCACACAGACCACCACAACCCCCTCGGAAACCAAGTGAAACCGCTTAATTAAAGGTGTAGCCACAATAAACCAGAGAACGCCGTCGTATATAGGCGATAGGCTTAGCCTTGAAGCGAAAAGGCAAACATCATCATAGACGCGGGAAGAATATACCTACCGAGTTTAACGGCTTCAATTGGGGCTCCTTAAGAAATGTGTCGATAAGATTTAATGGTTGCGGCAATAAACATTAAGATATTCGCAGGCTTGAGTGTGCTGCCTGGACAATGGGGATTAGGCAATGAGCAGGCCATCATAAAGCCGGTGTAGAAGACTACCTGGCATAATTTGCGAAAGGAATTTATTGATGCATTCGCGAATAGTCCGCAGTTTAGCGTTCGCATTTCGGCTCCTGTGTTGTGTGACTATTCAATTGAATTTCGGAGGGAAGAATAATTGCTGGGCCATTAATTATTGTGAGTTACGTCGCGCACGAGGAGGTGCACCCCATTTGTGCTGGCCTGGCATCGGTATAATTGACTTTCGTAAAGATAAACGTCTCCCAGAGGAGTTGTATACCTTTCGATTTCCATGAGGGTTACAAAAAAAAAATAAACAGTTTCCTACGCAAAATGCGTGTTATGGGGATGTAACCCGCATATCCTTGAGAAACAGAGGGGCAGGTAGGCACCTACTGCCTAATCTAGTTATGTTTGGAGGGTTGCAGCAAATGGAGATTTATGAATTCCTTAATTAAAGCACCCTCGAAAGGGGCGCTTGTTTATTTATTTTATTTATGGACCAATTTTGGGATTTTTCCTTAGTCCTTGCCAAGTGCCAACGCCAAGGTCTAGGATTATATTGAGCTTTGTCAAAGGTGCGGTGTACGGTTGAATTATTGTCTTTGGCAACACTGTGCAAAAAATGGGGTTGCTCTTGTTGCTGGGTTATACGGATACATGAGTAGTTTTTTTTCGCAACTGCAGTTATCCCAATAACCCAGCCCTTATGCCTGTAAGCTGCTTTAACAATGCTGATAATAGGGAATAAGGACTGCTTCTAATTAATAGGATATTCTTATTGAAGACACATTGCAATAGAAAGGGCACGGAAGCACACGCATTCTGATCAATAAAACAATTCGGGTAGTTTACTCTGGTTCAGCCTGTAAGTATGCAATCATTTATAGTAAAGTGATCTAAACTGGTTAGCTGTTTGGATGTAGATCGCGATTTTAGGGTTCATCGATCTCTTAAGTAAATGCAGCTGAAAGCAGTTTACTATCAGTTTCATAAGTAGGTACATCCTTCAAGAATTAAGCTACTGGAATATGGAAAATTTTCTCAAACTCAGGACGCTGCTCGGAATCTTGTTAGGGCACTGTCTTCTGAATAAGTATACCTACCAAGAGTCACAAATTTAAAGCCAAAGGGTAGAATCTGTTTTATATACCCCTTTTCCACCCAGTGTAACCTTACGCGCATTTGCGAGAGTGTACCTAGTACATTTGTGTAATACAGAGTTACAAGTCGATTGCCGATCTCATCAACAATTGTTGAAAAACTCAACAGGCGCCTGTGGACTTGTTTTTGTACCTATTTGTTTGATACCCATAGTTATATAAGCTGATATGATGCCAAAACCACAGCTTGTTGCTTTGGAATCAGACCTTAAAATAAAATGTTCGTCCCGTTTGTGTTCTAACGAGTTGAGTTCTAACGACGAACTATTAAGTTGTACCTACATCGATATACCTAGGTAGATCCAGTCAAAAAATTGAGTATCGGTCGTCTAAGATGCGGCCTAACTATTTCAACTAGTACCGCCCGTGGTCGAAAACCAATTTTGTCTTTAGATAAAGTATCCAAAGCCAACTTGTTTTTTACACAATTTATTTATTATTTATTTTAATTTATTTATATGCTAAATCTTAATTCATATACCTTTCCGCTATGAAAAAAAATGGAAAAGGGCAAAACATGAATGTTCGTTTCCATAGTAACACCTCGCAGATAACTCTGCAATGCCCCCGATATAAGATTTCATGACTGCTTACTTTTAGGGGTAGTTAAATTGCATACCTTTATGGGTTAATGAGACTCTCCGACAGGTTATAATCTAAGATGATTAAATTCGTTACTATGGAAACATGACGGCGACAAATTAAAAGGCAACAAAATGCTTTTGATTACCTGCCAAGCATTTTGTATGGGGAAATTCTTAACTTCATTTTACCAGTCTTAATGGCGACATTTATATCTACGATTTTTTGTTTGTGCACATCTATGGCACAGTACCTTTCGAATGATATAAGTTTCAGTCTTCTCAATTATTGATAAATACCTAAAAAGTGTACGGAAACTTTTGATGTTTACGTATTAATGTAATGATTGTTGGTTCAGAGCCAGTAGGTACCTACTTAGGTGGGTATAACGGTTCCTATATATAAAATTTGGCTTAGGGTAGCTACCTTCCTAGACTAAAAATGTTTTATTATTTTTACCGATCAGCAAAGGTAGATTGTCATTCTCCAAAAATCAAATAAAATTGATTTTCCTTCTGACATAAATATTCCTTCTGGTACAGGAGCATTTTCAAATTTTCTCTATTGGATATTCAATTGTTCCTCGTTCTATAACTCAAACCCCGTCTCAATAATTCTCACTCGCTGTCACGTCTCTGCCGCTTTTTTTAAACGTCTAAATTACTTTCGAAATATGTAGGTATGCCCATTCGGTTAAATACCCCAAGATTAATGATCTAACTACCTACATTACAACAGCTACGAGAAATGCATCCGACAACCGACAAGTACCGTCATGGTAGAGCCTTCTTCTTTCAACCGCAAAACAGATTTACGTGTCTCTTGGCTCAGATCTTACTTTCTTTCAATTGTTAACAAACAAATACGATTTTCCCCACATTTCCTTGTTGACACACACACACACCATGCACGGTGCACAAGCCGTTAGACTTTTCGTTCGAGCAATTAACCCTCCCTCCCCACATGCGTGTGAGAGTGGATGTCTTCCTTTCCAGCGTTCACTGTTTGTACACCCAAATCACTGAAGCGGCTAACAATAGTTGCATACTCCCATAAATCAGGCCAGATTTAGTCCAATTACAAAGTATCTCCATCCGTATACGTCTCACATCCGAGATCACCCAAACTGATTGCCTTTCCCACGATCTCATTTCTACCACCATCAGCAGTTGCTGTAAATACGATCGATTGACTGGCACTGCAGGC
This sequence comes from Cheilosia pagana, assembly GCA_936431705.1. Taxonomy (NCBI): domain Eukaryota; kingdom Metazoa; phylum Arthropoda; class Insecta; order Diptera; family Syrphidae; genus Cheilosia; species Cheilosia pagana. The sequence continues at coordinate 47,519,343 of OW386170.1, read as the reverse complement.
AGAGTCGCAGTTCGTCGACTTCCGATCTGAGAATTTCACAACACAATTTCCCAATTTCACAGTCGATCACGGCCGAACACGAACCGACATGCTTCGACGACGACGACGTTTGTAAACAAACTGTATCTAACTGCTGCTCTAGAAAGCGACAGCAGACAGGCCGGGCGTTGTTCTTTAAAGTTCCAGAACGACAACAAGATAGAGGCGGTCTGTTTTTTGAATCACTGTGCAAACATTGGCGCGAAAGAAGACGCAAATAATTTTGAATGACGAACTCCACACATCTGCGATCTGCATATGATTTTGATTACTGACTCTCCTTCAATTACAGATCCAGAGGCAGACGACTCATTTCAAAAATCGGATAGCCGCTCAATAAATCTTCATTAAATAGGCGGAACGTCCTCCACGCCAACTGATATTAATAGGACGTACACGTAGTTGACTGGCGGCATTGGCAAGTGGTGTAGTTGACACATGACGCATCACTTATAGAGCGGCGCCCAGTTCAGTGGGAATACAATCTCTACACCCACATGTCCGACTATCGCTTAATGGGTTGCAGCTCATCTACGATTGGAATATATATAGCGTTCCGATTCGCCAATAACGATAATTTACCACTAAACTGCTGTGCTGGTGATACCAAGGAAGATTAGGAAACGCTTCACTTTACGCGCGGGCCGAAATTAGCCTCGGGTCAGACAGAAAACACAAGTTTAATGTGACACTGATTGTGGGATGACATGTCAAGGAGGTGTTTAGGCAATGTCTGCGCATTTTTCGCCCCCCACCGACAACCCACGGCATGCCGTCAGAGGTGATGGTCGTGCTATCATTATTTTCACCCGGAATTGTGCTTCGGAATTAATTATGCAGATCGCAGGCACACGTGACACGTCCAATCCAAATGGGAGATTAATCAACAAATTAATGCAATGAATTGTGACCATTGGCAAGCAGGCGCCAGGCGGCCATACTGTCACACATGTGTCGGAATATTATCGACTCATTGCACCCATGAGCAGGCGTTAGTTGATGGAGTGTCTAATCGGAGAACAGTTATCTCCAAATGGGTTATCCGAATACACAAATACGAATATAGGTAAGCGTAAGACAGTGCTGCCTAGGGGAGAGTTTGGAAATTAGTTGGAAGCGCATTCGAAGGGATCCATCTTACGTACCTGATAGCTGAAGAGGTTGCCACGATTGAATGCAATATGGTTTGAATAATTTTGTGCAGCCTATTTACCTATACAAGCAGGTGCATTCCTATCTAAGTTAAAGGTTGAAAATGATTATTATGGATGTACCTAGTCCTGGAGCTTTGAACAATCCATTGGGCGTGAAAAACTTCCACGAAGTTCCTATTGAGTTAAGTAATCAACACTCGAACTTAAACACCCTGAGGTTAACCCAGACAACGATGCATAAAACGAGTAAGTATGACTCCGAGAAGACAACCACAGTAATATCTTTATATATATAATTCTACTGTACGTGTGTATGTCACTGAACTCCTCCTAAACGGCTGCACCGAATTGAATAATTTTTTTTGTATGCGTTTGGGTGGCGCCCTGGATTGTTTATAAGCCGATTGGTCAACATTGGACAAAGGGGCATGGTACCGCCCATACAAAAATTACATTCAAAATCTTATATCTTGAAAACCACCGAATCGATCGAGTTCAAATTTACACATAATCTTAGGTATTGGCCCAGGAGTATTCCTGTGAAGATTGGTCAAAATTGGACAAAGGGGCGTGGAACCGCCCATACAAAAAATACATTCAAAATCTTATATGTAGTTCAAAAGCAACCGAATCGTGACTGCGAGTTATTAAGTAAAATACAAAATTGATATATTTATTTGGAATATATAAGACAAAAAAGTTGTAACAATATCACACTCCACTATTCATACGGAACATACAAGCACAGTGCCCCAAAAAACGATGTATTATTAAAAGAAAAAATTGTAAAAAACGCCTTTTTGTACGGAGCCTTTTGATATTTCCGGTGTCGCATTTCAGTGAATATTCAGTGTATTATATCAAAGAGTCACCGATACATTCAGAACACGTGAACAATAGCGTTTGCAAGTGTATCGCGCATTGACACGTGTATCACTTCTTCACCTTGCGTTTGAATATGATTCGGACATCGACTATTCGTCACATTCACAAATTGTAATCGGTGCTATGAACAAATAATGGCAACATTGTCATGCATTTAAATACAAATGTGAATCGGCCGGTTTCTGCTGCGCGTCTGGAAAATTTGTATTGCCACCATTGAATTCGCCGCCAGAAAGATGCTTTGATTGAAAGCATATTTCCCGATTTACAAGCTAATAATATTTATCATACGTGGCTTGAAAAAGCATGCAGGACAACGTCTGTCGGGTCCGCTAGTTTTTTATAAATAGATTTTTGAAAACACAAAAAACAATGAGCGACTGCTGTTGAGCCAACACTTTTAAATATTAAATTTTCTCTACGATTTGTTACCCAAAAAAGTGTATAAACAAAAAGTTGAATTAAAGCAAATTTAAAAGTTGAGTTATAAGAGTGTGTAGCTTAAAGCCGAATTAATAAAAAAGGTTGGTTAACCTTTTATTAGAAAAAACAATGAGATTAGCAGTGCGTTCAAAAACAGTAACAGATGCAGACTATACCTTCCTGCGGGTATAAGAAGACGACTGATAGTGACCTGTCTCAGTGCCAGGGTTCGGACTTTTGAAACAAAATTTCGAAATACATGCAAAGAAAAAGCGAAGTGGAACCAAAAATTGTGAAGATTTTTTTTATTTGCTATTTTTCATAAAATCTATTTTTAAATCACATTTTATTTTTTAACATAAATTATTTTTTAAACAAAGAGTGTTTTTTTTTTACAAAAAAAAGTAATATAGGTATTGCATCAATTGTAAATTCAGTCTTACAAAAAAATAAAAATTTTCCTACTTAGATCTAAGTAAATTTTACTTTTACAATTAACTTTTTTTATTTTTGAATGTATTTCCCATCAACAAATTTTTATTGTTTAAATACATTATACACTTTAATAAATTATTTGGTGGTTTATATATTTCACCAAAATTATTTATAAGTGATAGTGAAAACATTAAGTTTTTAACTGTCCTAACATTTAAACGATTTCAAAATTTGTTTTTTATCAAATTAATTCTGAAAATTTCCTTTCAGCTGCTGCGCTGAGACAAATTTTTAACAAATTCTCTTCCATTTGATTTGATTTTCCCATTAAGGAATACCAATGTGGTTGAAAAATTTATGTGAACGCAAAATAGAAGTAGATGTTGGGCAAAGCGAAGTATGGCAGTAGATTTTTTGTATTTCTTAAAACCAAAGTACCTAGATCTACTTCGAACGAAGTCAAGTCTGAACCCTGCTCAGTGCTCTTTATCTCATTATAAACTATTGGGACTATAATATAAGACACCATAGAAGGAAAAGTCGATCGGTACCATTCATCTCGTAGATGGCTTCCCAAAGCGATTCGGGTAAACGAAAGACCTAAAATGCTGAATCCTTCTTATTCCCACATTGTCCGTTACAATTTTTTAAAGTTTGCAGAAATAATGCAACATTTCTAAAGTTTTGCGAATTAGGTGAAACAGAGTCTAAGACAAATCGGCTTCAAAAACATAGCTAGATTTGCATGGACTTTGGGAAGGCTTGTTTAACATTGATAGCTTCATGTCTACATTCGACTGTTTTAATAATACTAGCTGTCGGAACAGTGATACAGCTTATGGCTCGTTCGCAAACCGATGAAACGAAAAGGCGACAGGAAGTTATATAGTAGCTCTGAAGTCTAACGAAATGAAAAGCGACAGAAAACGGGTTGGGATAGAGCGTTATGAGACAGCTGGATTATAATTTATGGCTAATAGGACGAAATTTAAAAAAAAAACTAATGGTGAGGTTTTAGGGACCCATCTACATTTTTATATCGGAAGTAAATATACTCAGCATTTAAAACGTTGTGAAGGAATTTGTGTCAAACAATTAGTTTATTTCTGACAATTAAACTAGACAAAGCGTATAGTGCAGTCATCAGTCGAACAAAGGCTTATAAGTGAGCGAAATATCAGTTTAACACGATGTGGGATTGTTACAAATCGGAGTAAAGCCAACTTCAGGTTTATTTCCTTATTTTTTCAATTTTAACATGAATGCACAATATTCGACTTTATACTACCTCCATACTACCCTCTAGGGTCTAGGCTATAAAGACAAACTTTTGCCTTTAATCAGAATATTCAAAACGCTACTAGCTACTATCTATAATATGAAGAACTTTTTAGATGACTTTAGGTTAGGTTGAGTTTTGAGTGGGGTTGTAGGATTGTCACAAAAGACCACTCACCATAGGGAGCCGACCACCATCCGTAGAGAACCACTGCGGTTATAACCTTAACCGATTCATCCAAACACTCAATTTTCCTACAGAAGCTTCTTCCTTCTTCACATTTTTAACTATCAAACGCAAGCTTCAAAATTGTGTAATGCAACATACTCGTATAAATTAGAGAACTTGGAGATTTCCAAAAAATCACAGGACTTTGTTAGAAACTCTGTTAACTGGGAAGACATGTTGTAGAGGAATTAGACTCCCATGGTAAAATACAAAATGTCAAGATTTTGTTTAAGATTTATCATGAAATTAAAGCCCTACTTAAACTCAGTTTGTTATTGTACTCCCCACTCACAGTTGGCACTGTTCGTCAACTCCCACTCAAATTTAAGGACCACCTACACCTTATGCTCTAATCAAGCTTATGTGTGGTTATAAATTCAGCTCAGTTTATTTGCGCGCGCTCCCACCCCCCGCCCCTTTGAACAATACTGAACGCCACAATTTCTCTTCATTTAAGATAAATGTCAGCGCGCGTTTTCCCTGAACGTTATTGCATTTGTATAACACCTAATTCCTTCCACAATGAAGGTGGTGCGCCACGACTGCCATCGCAGAGATAAGCTTCCGTTGTGACTCGTCTTCCGAAATGCAAACAAATCGAAACATCCCGTAAGGTAGTCGAATCAAACGTACACGAAATACACGTATCTACCTCAAGTAGCGAGCCGTGACACAGGATTCTCCCCCATTTCAGATAAATTACACACGTTGTGAGGCGGAAGAACACTTGCGACTACCCCATGGCCCACACCGACGACGCGGCTGGTAAAATGTGCTTAATTGAAATTTATTGTTGAGTTTTTCATAAAAGTTAATGGAAAATTCGCACAAATCGTTTTTGCATGCATGCGCGCGAGTGTATGAGTGTGCGGTATACACGCGCCCTCAAGCGGCAACAATTTGTATTTACCCTATACGCTATGCCATTACAATGTCTCGCTTCAGGCTTCAGCCCCCCTCATACCCCGAGGCAAGTCACAAAAACATCGTGCACCTATTATGTGCTAAACATTTTTGCCTATGCTTCTGATTACTGCTGCGCGAGTGCGATGTAAGACCGTAAGTCTGTAACTCTGTAAGTCTGTAAGTCGGTAAGAGTCCTTGCGCTGCCTCTATTGATGCCGCGGTAATTCCGTGTACCCCAGGAGTGGGTGCGAAAATGCCTTTATCACCTTAAAAACTGTCAGACTCGCGTTGGTGGGGGAGGTCTGCTTCTGCTCTGCTGTAATATGAAATGTTGTTGTCGTCGCGTTCTATTTGGGATCTTTTTTGTTGTTGTGTCGGTCCTTGTTTTGTGCGTATAGAAGCAATTTGGTTATATTTTTGATTTCCCATTGGAAATTACAATCGCAGCCAATTCGAAGAAACGAAGAAGCCGGGTGATTTTCTCTCATTTTAACCCTGGCATGGTAAAGGGGGGGTTCTCGTGAATGAGGCATGGAGCCTTTGCCGAGTATGAATTGAACTTTAACTTTGAGATTTCTGGGTTGCGATTATGCCGGAAAGGCATGAGGATTTATTAAGTGGTAATATCGTTTGTAGGGAGGTGATAAGGGAAGTTGTTTGCAAGACTGCAAGGTGTTGGAGGTCTTCGTCGAAAATGTCCTTTATACAGGTGCGAAGCAAATATTTCGATTGGAAATGTTTTAGAAGCATATAGGTGACTATCTTTACGACACCCCGAATATTTTGGGCTTTCCCCAGAACCAGCAGAAATGACAACCCATCCTTTGCTCGTGTTGAGTTTCATATCGAATTCGTAGAAACGATTTCAGGGAATATCTCCATTTGTTAGAACTAAAATCCCAAATTACATAAATTTAAGCAACAGGGTGTTTCGGTTAAACGATATAAGAATATTTCCAGGATAATTTATGCGACTAAGCAATTCCTAGAAGGGATGGATGATTTTCCAGAAACTGTCTGTCCTGATGGAGACGTAAAAAAGGGACCTCAGGCGGTGTTTAAGTTTATAATTAAATCTCCCACGGAAAGCCTTTGAAAGGACGTAGGATCGACTAAAGTTTGAGGTACGATGAAAAGAGGAGGAAATAAAGATGCCCAATGTTGGGAAGTCTAGCCAAAAAGTGAAAAGAACATGTCGAGGCATCAATACCAGAGACCTGTGGAGATGAGCAAGAAAGTCTGGTCGAAGAGTCACCGTCTATGTGAAAAAATGCGTCTGCGGACTGTTTAACGGCAAAGGAGACCGAAGGCAGACAGAACGATCCATTCAACTTGGGCTTTGGAGGTCCACCCAACCAAAAGTTAAGTGAGGATCGCTGAGGTTTAAATCAAGCCTAACAAAGCAGCTGATGGGATAGATAGCCTATAACTTGATGGAGATCAGCTCTTTTCCAACATGTATACGTAAGGTAGAAAGTCTGATGATTGTAACCTCAGAAACGGAGGAGAAAACCTTCTAAATTGCGCGAACTATGGAGGTAGATATACAAGATGCATTCTGCCTGCCATACCCTGTGTAATGTGAATTCCTGAAATCAACAAAACCAACGAATTAATTGGTCCCCACCACGTGAGTCTTATGCCCGGTAAGTCCACAGCCGACTTAGTCGATTGATACCCGAGCTGACCTATATAAGCACATATCTATTTTTGGCATGAGAATGGAAAAGACTCCAGCTCCATGAGGGTTCTATTCAAATATGTAGTGAAAGGTCATTAAAAAACTGGAGGCAGTAGGCCAAAGATGGCTCTAACTGAAAAGACGTCGACTGGTTGAGTTCATGATCTACCCGGACCTAAATAAGTCACCTAGGATGACGAGTTACTCAAGTTACACCGTGAAAGGTATTGCTGAAGTACAAAATTGATGAGGGTCATTCAATCACGATTTTCATAAGCTGTGCAAACGGCTAAAAGATCAATACCTTTTATCACTGGCTTTGGACTTCTTTAGAGGTGTGATTTGTCCACGCTTCTTATCAGGTTGCTGGTTGCTATTAGCTTGACCCTTCCGATTCGAATTCTGGTGATAAAGTTGTTTGTACTGGCAAAATTTGTCACCCTCTTACAAAAAGTGTTTTAGGATATAACAGATACCGAGAGCAAGCGTAGCCGAATTTACCTCCATCAGCCAATCGATAATAGATGTCTAATCTAGCTTATCGGTTGTGTCTAGAGCCTCGTAATTCCGCTGCTTTCAGTCCGAAACTCTGTATAATTGAAAGACGTTCGAAATAAAGAACTCTCTGCTTTCTACTCAATGTAATCAATCGATCCGACTATCTTATTATGTTCATGACTTAAGACAATCACCCAAAAAATCTATATCAGAAGATTGCAGTTAAACCATCTACGACATATATCTCCATTAGTCTCATCGAAACCTTCGATAATCCTATTTGCTACTCTATACCAATTTCGTCTAAAAATATTTCCAAATGTAGTTTAATCTGCGACACGCCTAGATCTTAAACCTAAATCTTCAACTTACAGCAATCCGACCTGAGCGACCAGCCCAGCACCATTTCCCCATATAGTGAATTAAGGTCTCTCACGCTCATCACCCACAAACAAACCCATAGCCGTCTTAAAATTATTCACCAACTTACAGTTGAAAAGTTATTTTCAAAATATCACACAAAAAAATCTCAGCAAGTCACAATGGCCGAAACCAAGCCATGAAAAGCCATTAACAAAACAAACTTTTACAAAAGATTAAACCAAAGAAGATGGCAAAACAAAAAGAAAAATGCAAACCGAATCGGCTGCGTCTTGAAGTTCTTCAAACCACTGAGTGATTTCTATGCTCCAATTAACATCACCATCTGGAAATGGTATAGTCGAATCAAGGGCGCGCACAATACCGCTTCCCCCCGTCCGTGTAAAATGCATTTCGAGAGCAGACATAAAGACGTCAGCGCAATGAGAATGGCAGACCAAGTAATTCCTGGGGATTGACCCCATCCATTGCGCTGGAAGCTGCAACTTGAAATTCCACTTTGGTTACATGCTGCACTGGGCATCAATCGCTGCTCCTTGATCTCCTCTCGACGGCATCGTTGTCTGGCCAAGAAGTGCTTCATAATGTGTGTTTGTCTCTCCCTCTGATGGGGTTGCGGGAATGCAAAAAAAAAATAACGCGCGCATTTCTTTTATTATTTCCATTTGAATTGATTGAGTGCACGAACTGGCAAACAAACCCATTCACATTCGCAATGGAACAAGCCAATCGGGGTAAGGTCAGAGGAAATCTTTACCAGACCATGGCCGCCGCAAACAATGCGCGAAGAAAGTGAAATGTTCGCCATCGCCAGTTACTCGCTAATAGTTTGCCATATAATCGGCCGAGTCAGTGGACGGACGGATTATGGCCAGGAATTTGATGGTTTATGTGATTGTATGGATTTTCAGAGTGTAGGCAATTAGCAGTTCGTTGAATTTAATCGGCTGGGGATTAATTGGCGGCGGGCATGAGACGCGGCTAGGGTGAGGTGGTGGAATAGCTGTTGAAAGTGAAAAGTGTGTCGCAATGCGGTGGTTTTTTAAGAAATTATGTCGGGTGGGGTGTATTTTGTATGTGGTTTTGTGACTTGCTTGCATTTGAGTTATTTAAATCAATTTAGGGCCGGGTGGGGGTTTCAAATGGGTTGCATTTAGGAAATTCTTGAGTTTGACTAGTTGGAGGCATACTAAAAAGAGCTTAAACTGCTCTGGAGGATGGGGATGTTTTTAAATCGTCAGATTACATGAGGCTTACAACAGACAAGCACAAAAGAAAAAGGGGCACGTCGTAAAGTTCTATAAAACAATAACTTCTCACGCACAAAAATTGACCATAACAGAGTGCAATTTTTGCTCCGTTAAAAAAAATTGGGTTAAAATAATCCAAGTCTCAGTCGAAAACAAATGAGTATTTTTTTTTGTTAAAAAGGTTAAATACATGCTGTTGAAAATAACATACTAAATTGTTGTTATCAATTAAGTTGCTTTATTAATATTTACCAAACAGTCTCATTTTCTTGTTTGGTTAAATTCAAACAAGTATCTTGGTTAAAAAAACCTACTAACACTGATTGGTTATTAATTACCGTGATACACATGTAAAATTAACCAATCGAAAAATCTAACTTTAACTAAGCGAATGTATGTTAAAATCTAACAATTACTCTGTTAAAAACAACCCAATCACTCCATTAAAAACAATGCTCAGTTTTGCCGAAAGTACTCCAATACTACTTCAACACCTCCATACTCCCGTACTCTTCCTTTTACATTCGAACACCTATTTTTTTTTCTTAAGACAAGATATCACAAAGTGTAATTTAATTCACTTTGTAACGAAACGTCCAGGTTCGTTATACTTTTGATGTCCGCCATTGTGACCGTGCATAGCCAGCCTCAAACATTCCACTGGCGGTTATTGCAACATTCAGAATTTACATTGGTCATTAGAATTTACACTGTCTTATTGGAGAGAAAAGCATGAGTACCCGAATGGAAGTACCATTCGGGGAGACTTGTCTAAATAGTTAACCCGGACAACGGTGCATACAACAAGTATGAATCTGAGAACACATTAACAATTTATTAATTAATAGATTTAAGAAAACAAATAACATTGTAAACCGTTGGGCCCCTGTTGTTGAGCCAACCTGCCAACACTTTTAAATATTAATTATTCACCATCATTATTTGTTACCTAGCATTTAATCAAATTGTATACTCAAAAGTTAAATAAAACAAATGTAAATGTATGTAACTTGTCTAAGTGTGATTCAACCAAGTAGAACTGCTAATTCCAAACAAGTGATTTAGGTAAATTTCACCTGGTTAAATACCACCAAGAAAGTTGGCTTATTTTAAGCAATTGAGATGGTTAAATATTAAATTAAACCAAAAAGTTAAGCTAATATCAACCAAGTGATTAAGTGAATATGTTAAATTCAACCTATTTGGTTAAATGCAACCAATAACGTTGGCAAATAGCAACAGACTAAATAGGTTATTAACAGCAGACTAAAAAGGTTAAATTCTACCAATTTGGATAACTAAATTTAAAATAAGTTTGTCAAATTCTTTCTACCAAGTGAGTCGGCTAATAAAAACAGATTAATTTGCTTAAACTCCACCAAGTTGGTTGGCTAATAATATTAAAGTCAGTTGGTTAAATACAACAGAGTAAGGTGGTTAAATTCTTTCCGAGGGGAAATTGATAAATCGTTTATTTTCAACCAATTTACCTCAAATAAGTAAACTCAGTTATTTACAATCAACTAACTCTGTAAGAGCTAGATTAACAGTATTGCTAAGTTGTTTTGAACCGAAAATCGGTTGATTTTAAATAAGTCATTTTTATCTCGGCAAAGGGTTTTAGGTCGCAATGCACCTCATAAGTGAGGGGAAGAAAAGGTGACAAGAAAATTCTAGACCAGGCAGACTTGGCAAGAATTGTTGCTGCGTATAGGTAATGATGCATTACGCATGATCGTGTGAACAGTTCTTCTTCGAGAAGACAGAGGCTTACTAAAGCAGTTTACCCTCGCCTATGATCTCTGCCAGGTTTGTCTTTGGGTGGATGATTGGTGAACGAAATAGTCAACCTCCTACTGTTCTTCTTAGCAACACCTGCCCTAGTGAAACGTAAATATTGCATTTACAATCGTTCCCGTACGACTGCAGATCATGTTCTTTGAAATCAGATAAGCTAATCTCTCTAGAAAGGACAATTTCCCACAATTGCATGCCCTCAACCGACTCAAAGGAATATTTCCAAACACTTCCTTTCGTTTTTTTGCAATAGTTTTCCGTTCCTCTAATCAAAACAGAGAGAAATATCCCGAATCCAGATTAGCTGGTAATTGAATACACATGTGTGCAAGGATAAGAAACACATTTGAAATGTTGACCGTCAGGATCTGCCATTATTCTTAGTACAAAAAAAACACATGGTGTGTCACGATGCAGTATTTTTCGTATAAAACGCTTGGTTAAGTCCTTTTGTGTTCGAAACGTTCGCTTGTTTGTTGCCAAAAAGGACAAATGAAATAAATTCCTTTTTAATGGTGTTACCATTGTGTGTAAGTAGCAACTAACAGGTTCTAACAATGCAACTGCGGTGGCAACAGGAACTGGAAAAAACACAAACTATACAGTTCCAAGGACAATCCTCAACGAAAGGATCAAATGTGCGGAGCACCAAAGTAAAGTGATGGAAAGGAGAAGAAGAAAAGATTAGTGATTGTTAGCCATGGGTATAATCTATTAGTGGGAAGTTTTAACACGTTTTGTTGAGGGATAAGTGAGGATCTCTTTTCTTTGTTGTTGGTACACAGGAGAATGGCTCCGTTTGTGGGATGTCCGTAATGTTTAATGAATGAACGCATAGTTGAAAAATAGGCGAAATGATGCGAAGAAGCGGCCTTTGTTCGCTAATCCTGAGGACATTGAAAGGTCCCTTTTCCGATTTTTTGAGCAGCTAAGTGGAGGGGTTTTCTACCACAGTGGGGTCTGAAATAATGGAATTATTTGATCTGTCTATGGGTCCCTAGTACTCTTCACTTTGCATATCACCTACATTGCACCGGACTTTGAATTATGCTGCTCCATCTCCAATCCATAGGTGCCTACTTCTTTTGCCAAACACATTTAGAGATTTTTGAAACCAAAAAATCCCTCTCACTACAATCATTTAATATAATTCCCCCCACAGGCAGACGACTTCTTCGGCTAATCCAAATTGACAGCAAACCCCTTCGCCAATCATTTTCCAGAAAGCTCTTAGTAAAAATTACAAATCTCCACACCCCCTGTTGGAAATATGTTAATGTAACCTGAAAACGTTCATCTGGTACCTCTATCGTAGAACCCTTTGGTTTCATCTTTTATCCATCGCTTCCAATTAATCTCCCATAGTCTTAGCACCAAGGAGAACCAAAAAAGAAACTGACAGGGAAAAAAACTGATAATCCCCTTCACCATCCTTCCGCTAATCGCCGGAAAGAGCGCGGGCTTTCCATCCCCGAAATGTGTTAATGGCACCCATCCGAAGAAGTGTTAATTCAATTTGTGACCCTCGCAGTTGGCAAATGTCATTCAAAGTGTCGACTTCAATTCGATCAAACAATACACCAGCTGTTGCTGTCCTTACCACTGTTTGTCGTTCACCCCATTTTAACGGCGTGTATACGACTAAATTTGACTTGGAATTCGGGGCGGGCTTGCCGTTGCTATTCTAATCTAAATTTTAATGAATGAAATTTCGAGGGGGGCGTTTTTTTTTTTGCATCGCTATTCCGAAGGACATTGGTTTGATATAGGTTTATAAAAAAAAAAACAGTTGCCAACAGTTTGCTGCATAAAACTCATTGTGCAAAATTACCCTTTTAATAGTGTTTTCGAAAGTAATGACTGCTTTTAACAGACTTCTCTGGCATTGGGGTTGTTTACTGAAATTTTGCATATTCACCCAATTAAGAAACGGTGACTGCGCTTTCGTATACTCAAACGTTGATGGGGTGAAGTCCAGTTTAGGGAAAAATATCCCATAGAGGGAATTTAAGTGGCTGTACAACTATCGAGTTTTGTAGCAGGAATTATTATATTAACACGTAAACATGAAAAGTATTCGTACACTTTTTAAGTATTTATCATGAAATGAAGAGAATGAAACTTATATCATTCGGAAGGTACTGTGCCATAGATGTGCAGAAACAAAAAATCGTAGGTATATGTCGCCATTAAGACTGGTAAAATGAAGTTAAGAATATCCCATACTAAATGCTTACCATTTTGTTGCCATTCAAATTGTCGCTTCATGTTTCCAAAGTAACGAATTTAATCATCTTAGATTAGAACCTGTTGGAGAGTCTGATTAACCAAAAAAAGGTATGCAATTTAATTACCCCTAAAAGTAAGCAATCATAAAATGTTATTTCAGGGGAATTGCAGAGTTATCTGCGAGATGTAACTATGGAAACAAACATTCATGTTTTGCCCTTTTCCATTCTTTTTTCATAGCGGAAAGTTATATTAATAAAAATAAATTAAAATAAATAATAAATAAATTATGTAAAAAACAAGTTGGCTTTCGTTACTTTACCTACAGACAAAATTGGTCGAATTTCAACCACGGGCGGTACTAGTATAAATAAATTTGCCTGCTACCGTTTTTTTACTCCCTGGAGCTGGAATAAATTTGGCCTAAACTCAAATCCAAAAAAGTTGCTCATCGATAGGAAGCTTTTTGGACCTTAACTAAGGAACCACGCTTTACCCTTGAGCACACTGCCTTCGTGATTCGTTTCGTAGGTCTGATCTATTTCCCCGGATTGAGAAATTTTGCTTTGAGGTTGGGCCCATTTGGAACCACGTTCTTCGTCGTTGGGCCGCTTTCTGACAAGTCCAGAATATGTAGAGAGATTTGGGAATTGCGCATTCAGTTTTCAGTAGCAAAAAGTTATAAGTGGCTCATGGAATAAGAATTGTATCACTTATAGTAGAATGTTAATGTTTCTTTGAGAAGACCCGGACCCTTAAAAAAAAGCATTTCACAAGGTTAAGTAGCTGTCCGTTTTTAAGCAACTTGAAGAGTCTACCCACATTTTTTGATCCAAAACAATTTTGAATAGTCACAAACTAGTACTTGGTCAATGTAGCTTTAACTAATGGTAAAGTTACAGACTCCCATAGATACAGTGGTCCGCTTGATATTGCTATGCATCCCCTTTTCAATCAGAGGGGATGTGCGCCATAATGCAAAAGTGGCTTCACTTGAAACACCATGTGATCTCTCAAAAGGTCAGCACCATCAACAAGCAAAGTCAGTCTCTTCCTACCGCCGGCGCCAACGGACCAAATTCAATTAAAGCTAAAAATTCGCCACCATAAAACATGCCACTTTACTGCGAATATATAAAGTCCAAGGTCCTTTGACTGTATGTACTACTAAAGATAAAAAACTAATGAAATGTTTAATCACCTCCGCCCCCGCGATGTCCCAGGTTGATGACCCTGTCAATGATTCATTTCTGCCGTGCCACCGACAACTTTCCAAGCGCCCATCACTTTTTTACGGTCCCCCTCCAACTAGATGCCCCTGGGTGATAGGGTGAATCATAAAATCTGTAAATTTCCAAATAACACAAAAATTTGCTCACTTTCAGGCCTAAGCACCGTGTAATCAAAGTTACTCTATATACCTTTTCGCTTCAATTAAAACCATTCTTAATATACATAAATTTCATTTTTAGCACAAGCTTTGAAGTCTCCCACTATGTTGCTTGGGCCCATTCATTCACTCACCATGCCCGGCGATCCTATACATCATTGTCTATCCACTGATTCTGCTATTATTCTCTAAAGCTAACAATTACGCTTTGCCAAGCAACGCCCTAAAGAATGAAAGACAAACAAGAAGGGCAAAAAAAAAGAGGAGGAAGAAAAACAGAAAACTTCCCAAAGTTACTGTCTAAATAATCTCCCGCAGCTAAAACAGGTACAAGAACGTAAGGATTAAAGAATTCAAGTGGGTAAATAAAGTTTATTCCATGATGTCCTTTCATGGGACTCTTTTTGTATATCCTTCTACTTTGGTACACACTCAAAAATAACCTCTGGGGGTTACTTCAGAAATCAAGTTCATTGTTGTACTATAAGTATATAGGCTGACACAGTAGGCGAAGGAGGACGGGTAAATGTTGCTAGTTAAGTGTGGATCCTTTTTCCAGCCACGCATATACCCCACAAAACTGCTCGCACATTCAGTTTGTTTTTTTCGTTTTGTCCTTGCCCTTTGTCGGTATAAAATGATTTGTAACACAGTAGTTTGGGGTCTTTTTCAGATGGGGGCGAGATAAAAAAGGATGGTGGCTTTATAAATGCGAAATTTTTCGTCTATGGCGGTGTCCTTTTTTTCTCTTGGATACCTATTATGTTAAGACGATAAATCCGTTTGCTGAAAAGCAAGAAAGCATCCCAATTAAATATTTGGACAGACGCAAAGTCCAATCCCAAAATGATTGGTCAAGGAGGAAAACGAGCCGTCGGGAGCAATTGAGGTGAGTACTTGGATTTCAGTACTGAAATCGACTTATGAGTGGTTTTATGTTCGATAAATCCGAGAGATTAACTGGAAATACCCTCGTCCTTATAGAGCGTTTATTAAAATTTAATCGCCTCCTTAAACGGAACATAATCTTTACCTAAAGGATTCCGAGTATGTGGAAAGCTCCTCTCATTGAATGCACTCAAACAAAACTTTGTAATTTTTCTTACGAAATGTACCTTCCCCTTAAGGATGATAACCCTTCCATTGCCTGTACTTCATCCACAACGCACTTACCTCCGAAAAGTTATATGTCTCCATCAAGACAATGAGTCTTTAACAAATTCCAGCTTTATCCCAGCTTGCAACAAAAATCCTTACCTTGCAATTAGTTTGAGTGCACATGCATGTCCTCCCTGTACAAAAGCCCATTTCCTCGACAGGGAAACGCGTTGCATACAAAAACTTTTGTAACTTCGTCTGTCTGGTTATTTCACATGACATCCTTGGATGAAGCTACTTATGACACGTGCATTTCATCATTTATCCGGTAAATTAAGAACCCTTTTTCTAGGAGCAAAAGGAAACCTTTAATTTTTGTGCGGGAATATCCCCGTTTCATGTTTTAAAGTAATTTTCCAGCAGATGGTAATCCGAAAAGGGTATCAGATATATTACGCTGGGAGCTGATGTGATGTGTATTTATGCAGGGAAAGGGATGAGCTCACTTTTAATCCCAAATGGACTGCTTACGGGGAAAACGGAGTGAGTGTATGTGTGCCGGCACGGTTTATTGCAAGGACCCATGAGCAGTAATTATTTTACCAAGGACAATGGCTGACAAGTTGGGAGTCTCCGAGTCTGGCATCCGCGGATGGCTTTGTCTGCATGTTTTCATAATTTTTTTTTGTTTTATCCTTGTCATTTGTGCTTTTGTATTTTCAGAGAAGAGTCGAGCCTCGAGTCTATGATAAGGGTGTTGTTGTGTTATTATCTCTGTCAACATGCGGGTTTTGTCAAAAGGAGATGTGTCGCTTTAAAAGTGAGGTTTGGTTTGTAAAGCGGCAGTATAAATTGGGGAATTTTTGGTTCAAACATCAATAGAAATTTTAAAATTTTCTAGAGCTTTCTAGACGACGAACTGAAGTTAAAAGAGTCGGTAGGCACTTGAAGATCAAAGTTGGGAGTGAAATCTATTTATAGTTCCACTTTCTAAGATGAGTCCCAAGATTCCTTTCCCTATGTTAAGTATAATTACGAGACCACTTGCTATTTCAAAAAGGATGGCTTTCCCTGCGACAAACCTCCTCTACAGTTTTTTTTAATAATATCTATTAAAAGATTTAGAATAGTATCAGATTTTATCACTGATTGGCGCCCACTGTTTGACAGATTGAAGATGGCACATACATTAGGGTAGGATAGGGTAGGGATCGGGAGGCTAGTCAAAGTGAGTCCGCAATTCAATGGATGTTATAGCAACATTAAAAAACGAGCTATATCCCTCCTCCCTATATCTATCCAAAGGTGTTTATTGTCGAGCCTTCTTAAGGTCCTCAAAAACTTGTAAAGATTGGGTAATAAGGCATTATCATTTTTGGGAAAGTCCTCCAGGTAGTAGCTTGCTACTCTTCTGTTTTTTGAGTTTCCGGGTCTTGTGTTTTGTCCTCATTGAGATTTTTAGCTTTTACATAAGTCTTTTTCATGCACGATTTCCTAGGAAAATATGACCCATTTGTATTGTTAGTTATAGGCCCTAGCCCTATACACTGCGACCAGAAGAGATCTATTGTGTTGGCCTTTAATATTTAACCTAAGGAGTTAGTGAGGTTCTTTATAAACCTCAGTACCCTTTTTGGTTCCATTTTTCCTATATCTGCAGGACTTAAAAACGCCCTTTGCATATGGACCCTTTGCAACAGCGGGGCATTCACTGAGTATGTGTTCCGTTGTCTTCTCCTCTTCTCCGCAGATTGTCGGAAAGTCTCATTTTTTTGAGATGGTATCTTAGTGGCCAGTGACCAGTAAGATAGCCCGTTAGGATGCTTAGATCTTCTTTGCTTAGCTCAAGTACCTTTTTGGTTTCACTACGAGCTGGGCTTATGAATCTTTTTGCCTGCCAATGTCCTTTGGAATCCGTCCAGTATGCGGCAAGGTGACCATCTCCCCATTTCCTGAATTTTGAGTGTACATAACTCAAAGGTAAGCCGAAGTAGGGCTCAGGACCAGCGAGCAGGCGTGACGCGCCTCTTCTCGTCAGACAATCCGCTCGATTATTGCTCTCAAATCCCTCATGCCCTGGTATCCAAGCAACAGTGACTATGTTGTCATTGGCCAGATCTTCTAGAAAATCGAAACATTCCCAAACCAGCTTTGACCTGACCGAAGACGATCCTAGGGCCTTAAGAGCTGCCTGGCTGTCTGAGAGGATGTAGATGCGGGCACCTTTAGTGCGTCTTCGTAAGCATTCTCGGACACATTATCTCTATGGCGTGTACCACGGCTTGAAAGATGTCTGGTGATTTTCCCAGTGCTATAGCTCTTTGGAACCTAGGCCCAAAGATACCAGCCCCGATTTATTTCCCGTTGGTATTACGAATTGATTGATTCTCCAGGTTCGTCAGATATGACTATTTTAAATTTCCTGGAGAAGCGAAGCCTTTTAAGCAAGGTGTCTGATACCTTGATCACAGGATCATCTTGAAACATTTGTAATATCCGAAGGTGTCCTGTGAGGTTTCCTGCTTTAAGATTTGATATATCATGCAGCCTGAGAGTACTGAGACCAGCTTCCTTCTTTACAGAGATATACAAAGGCAGAAGGCTGAGCATTGCCCCTATGGCTGCAGTTGGAAAAGTTTTTATTGCCCCGTTATTTGTTCGGTTTTTGGCCACCATGATATTGCTGCATAGGTGATCATTGGTTTGATGATCGTGTTGTATGACCAATAGATAATTTTTGGTTTAAAGCCCCAGGTTTTTCCTTAAAGACGTTGGTGACTTGGTGACTTGATCAAGGTGTGAATTCCAGGTAAGAGTCTTATCTAGGGTTACCCCCAGATATTTTACCTCTCCAGATAGGTCAATAACTGCTAGATATGACCCATCCTCTGATGGGCTCTGCCTTACCATGTTGAAAATCAATGAATTTCTTATCCAACTGGTGGAGAAAAAATGACACTTCAAAGCTTATTGACACATTGCACTTGTCGTGGGCTCTCATTCGAATCTTATTCTCTATCTGTTACAAATAGGTTGCTAAGCCAGTTGAAGTCAAGATCTATTCCAGACATATTTTCAATGTTTCCATGAACCTAGCAGAGATCCATGAAAGCAGAGAAGTAAACGCCAGACTAGTTGGGGTATTACGTGGACCTCTGTCGCGATCGACAAAACATCCGAGTTGGAGACACTGCCACAAAGCCTAACTGATCTGAGTTGAATGCCGTCGATACTCACCCTGTTCCTTTTGCAGTTCCCATCTTCTTAGATCCTTTTAATAAATTATTTTGTAACCCATTGTTCCCTGCCTGGCAAGGAGCAAGATTGAGGTGACATAATTTTCTACATACATTATTTGAGTGCACGCCCAAATTAACTTGTCCAAAGCTTCTTTGGCTGATCGTCAGGGCCTTTCGGGGGCTAATTCCCCCACTTAAAGGTTTGAAAATTGATCGGTTTCGTCTTCAGTCCAGGGATTGAATTCGTTCTCTAATCACTGATGGCTTTTAAGGCGCTTAATACGCTAGAGACACCAAATCAGAACTTGGCGGTAGTCGAATATTGTTCAAGGTATTATATTCGCTAAACTGTGTCCGATTATGCCGACCTAATATGGTCAAACTTAAAAGCTCAAGGGGTTTCATTATGTGGCTTGAGCTATTACATTAGTAGATAATTCTTCACCAGTTTATATGAGGTTTTTTTACCCGAACTAACCTCAGGTCATGCAAGAATTATGCAGAGAAATAAAGCCTTTTTGACAGAGAAGATTGAGATTTACTCATAGCCCTATGTAACCTAACCTAGCCTAACGTAGCATTCGTGTTATGGGCATTATCTGTATTGCCTGACTGACTATGACCGTAAGAATTCACAGAACTATTTCGTGATTCGGTCCCATCTCTCTCCAGAAGATTCAATTTCGTCCTTGCAAGCTTTGACTGTTTTTTAGGTGGTGATGCTATTGTCAATACCACTCACCTTCATCCCGTACAGGTCTTAACTGAAATATAGTTTGTTACTGGCAATTTTTTCCACCTCTTATCGTTTCAAAACCACATTCAAATAAAGCCCTTTTTGGCTCTGATCTGATCGTGATCGTCTTACCATGTACCTGCCGCAACGAAAGTCGTCGTTTTTCGGTGGCACCCCACAAAATTCCATTTCGCCAGCAAACAAGTTCCATAGAGTCAAATATGTTTAAGATTTAAGCAATCCCTTCAAATGGATTTCGCCTTAAAATCACTTTCGCATAAGAAAATCCACTTGGCCAACTCCGACTCCTTTTCCTTTGCAATGCAATTGCTCTTTTCGCTGCAGTCATCGTTCTCATCAAACACACAACGTCGGGTTGGCGTTGGCATCGGCCGAAAGCTGCACAATCTATCCATTTGGATGTTATCGATTACTTCTGTGTACGTATTTGCTTGTTACGTAACACACACTACTCTCAGACAAACACTATACACACAGAGATTGCCATCTCTCCCTCCTGCATAAAATGAGTTTCCACTCAATCACGAAGTGAAATAAATCGAACTTCAAAAGGATTTCGGGATTTTGCCATTTTTCCATTTTCCATCTCGGTTTTATTTTATTTCTGCTGGCAGGATAGAAGGAAATCTCCTTATTTTGCCTTATTTCCCTCAACAGACCGATTTGCCGACTACGAGTACACCGAGTCGCACAGTCGATCCACACAAGACTGCTGCTAGTCGTCATATCGAAATCGATTGATTGCAGATTTTTCTCATCTTAAGGAATTAAGGATACCTTTTGGGGAAACAAACACCTTTATCCATCAGTGCTTCTACTCTCCGAATGATGTTGATGATGATGATATATGAGTGTATTTGACCGACAAGAAAAAATATGTAAATTATAGCTTGAAGTTTGATGTGGCGTTAAAAGAGACGAGGAAACAGGCTCGTGTTCGTCCTGTTCTGGTCAGCAAATAACACATTCATCGTTTGTGCCGCCATTCAAATTATTTTCCCAATTACAGTGGAATGTGGGCATGAAACTCTCCAATTTTGTTTCGAATTTTTTGCCGGCGCAAATTTTCTGTTTGATGGCAACAAATTCCATCCATCGATTTATTTTTTTGAGTGTGTTGGTCCTCACAGAGACGGGACGAAATATAGCATCAGCAAGTTCTAATTATCGAAACAATTTGTGCTGCGTACAAAAAAAAAAATTAAATGAGGCAACCGAGATACATTCCACAGAGCCACTCTGTGCAACCAGACATCTGACGCTGGGATGCTGCTGCTGGTGCCGGCTGGTGCGGTGGTTCACGCTAAACTCAGTTTTGGTCAGGAGGCACGCTCGCATATTACGGATGAGGTGCATGTGTTGCTGAGGACGATGACGATGATGCCGCCGGCGCGGTTGGCACATTCCTGCAATTAATATTTTGGCCTGGTGCCTAGTGAAATTCACGGTGCTCCGTCGTCGTTTTGGTGGCCAATGAACCGAGGCAATACTTTAATTTGACCATAAAGGTGCATATATCTGGTGCTGTGGCGCGGAGATGACGATGCGATCATTCTGCCAAATGATTTGTGGATGTGCGAGTGATGCAGAAATTTCCAATTAACCTGGATGCAACAAGGAGTACCTATAGACATTTTTATTTTTGTTCCCCCTGTTGCTGGTTATTAACGTTTGACGGTTTTGTGGTAATTTTCATTAAAGAAATTTGATAAATGATGGCTTTCGGTTTTGGTTTTGGCCAACTTTGGGAAAATTGCTTCAATTTATTGGCCCAGTAATCGATTTTTGTGGAAATGCGAACGAGGTGAATGGCGTCCTTTGCGCTAGACAGGTAATTATGTGCGAGAGATTGGATTTTTGCGCTGTAGGTAGGTACCTTCAGTTCATAAACAGGGTAGTTTGCGAAGCGACCTTCGATTGGATGGATAGGAGGAGGTATTATGACAAAAGTGCATAAATTTATTTTTAAGTGCTGTCCGTGGCGAGCATTAAAGGCTTGAATAGCGCTCCGAAATGATGGCAAAAGTATAAGTCACTTCATACATTCGAGCCTTGATGAATTTAAGGGAATTAAGGCACCAAAAATATTATTTCTATAGACCAATGCTATAACCTTTTCAAACAGAACTTTGGACGGGCCTAAAAGACGAAGAACCTTCGAACTATTGGTACAAAACAGATGCAAGTTTTTAGCCCTTACTGATTACGAGTAGGAAAGTTCGGGACACGATAACGCTTAGAGTAGAAGAGCATCAAGTAGTTTCCCAGCGGTTTATTAAGTACCTCGGAGTAATTATAGACGCTCGCCTGAGCTTTAAACACGTCAAAAACTGTTTGCGCGCTTTCAAGGCTGATGAGTAACATCGGGGGCCCGAAACAAACAAAGAGACTTCTTCTTGCAGGAACTGCCAACCCTATTCTCATGTATGCAATAGAAATATGGTCAAGTGCAACGAAAGTTAAGTCCTACATGAGGGGAGCCAAATCCTTCCCCCGTCTTGGCGCATTAAGAGTCGCCTGTGCGTTTCGAACAGTTTCGAACGATGCCATACTCTTCGAATCTTCAATGTAACCTATCAATATGCTTGCTGAAGAAATGGTAAAATTAAAAAGCGAGCGAGTCCGAAATGGTCGGGTAGATAACGACAAAAGAAAATACGAAAGGGGTCTGAGTATAGCAACCTGGCAACAACAAGGGACGCACAGACTTATACCAGTGATCGACGTATGGATTAAGCAGAAACATGGGGAAACAAACTTCTATCTGACTCAGTTCTTGACGGGTCATGGCTGTTATAGAGAATATCCTTTTAAATGTGGACATGAAACCAGCCCAAACTGCCCGCATTGCGAAAATGTTTCTGAAAACGCGGAACACGTGTTTTTTCATTGCCAACGGTATGCAACCGAGAGGATCTCCCTACGGGACCAATTCGGTAAGTGGCCGACTCCCGATAACATCGTAGACTTTATGCTTCTGAATGACGAAAATTGGACCATTGTAAGTAACGTGGCGGTGCGTATTCTCAGCGACCTAAGACGCCTAGAACGCCAACGGAAAGATTATAGTTCCAACAATTGAGCAACAAGCTAAGTCTTTAAACCGACCCCGCGAAGTAATATCTAACGACGGCTTCGCGGGGGAAACAAATGGGCCTATTCGGGAAGGGAGGTGGTTTAAGCCGGTAGGAATCCCGCCCTATCAATGGACGTCGGACTATGGTGACTCATGCAAGGTTTCCATCTTCCATCGCAGGGCTGTAATGTCCTTTTTTAGTATGAATGGTCAGTATAGCATAAACTTTGCAATTGTCCGACCACCAATTACACACGTAGGTAGCTGCCTAGTGAAGCTAACGATCTTCTGAACAAAAAGGAATGATCCGAAATCATTTGACTTACAATTAAACTGGGATCGAATTACCGCATCCGTGAGCGAGCAATACGTCACTGAATTTTGTGGATCTTACATGTTTGTTTTACATTTTTGTGTTCACTGATGCTGTAGTTGAAAGACAGTCTTTGGAGCAATCGTTTGAAGAAAAAAAAATGATAAATAAAAAACTATTTTGACGTTCAACTTACAGGGAGCTGTTGGAGTGCTTACAACATGTTTTTCTGTGTATTTCCTCAATGCATTCCTCTGTATGTTCGCATATTCTTCATCTGCAAAGGTTTATGCGAATTGCAAGCGAATCTTCCATCAATATTCTCTGCGATGTCCAAATTTTGCACAAAGTGACGTGTATCGCCAGCGATTCTCAGATAAACTCTTCCGCGAAGGAAAATCTTCTTCTGCGAACTCGAAGCGATAAAAAGGCGAATCAGACGTATGTCTGAATTTATTCCAGTTTAGGCGACACTTCTCCTTGAGTGTAGCGAATTGTATGGAACTCGAAATAGGGAGCAGGTTTCAAACAAAAACGAAAACCACTTCCAATCTTCTGATCTGGCTAATATATATAAGGCGTTCATTCGCCCCAAACTTGAGTACAATTCTCATATCTGGTCTGGTGCGCCAAAAACCACGCTACACCTACTGGATAGGATCCAAAATCGGGAGATAAAACTAATCGGAGACACAAATATCGCGAATTCAACAAATTCGCTTGAACATCGCAGAAATGTAGCATGTCTCTCAATGTTTTATCGCTACTTTAACAAACAGTGCTCAACCGAAATCGCCAGCTGCATTCCGCCCCTTCAACAATTCAACCGCAATACTGATCATACTAGGAATGCCCATCAGTTTACCATTCAGCCTATTTTCGGTCGTACTATGAAATATAGAGATTCTTTCATAAGCCGTACAACGCGAATGTGGAATGCCTTACCTAGCTCTGTGTTTCCTCCTCAGTACAATTTACAGGCATTAAAGACCAATGTGCATCGGAATCTCCTATCTTCCTTATCCCAATTTCCTTAATGCCCGCGCTGTGTATACATTATAAGAGTAGTCATAACCTCTTTAGCGCGTGTTGATTATAAAAAAAAAAAAAAAAGATGTCCCTCACAAGAAGTGTGCACACTTTCAATCCCCAATGCAAACGAAACAATTAGTGAAAACTTTTATGAACCATTTGACCGTGCAAATTATCTCCGCTTCGTAAACTTGAGTGTGGGATAGTCAATATAAATTCACTCGCCCGCTATACTCCAGAACGCCATATGCATGTCGTCCAGACACTCGATACTAGTAGCTGTGGAGACGGAAATTGTTGGCCTTGAAAATAAATTTCCACTTAGTTGGTACTTTCCTCTCATGGACACAGTCTCGTTCCGGAAAGTTTGTTCAGATTAAATTATTTGATAGTCCTTGCGAGAGCACCAGCTATATGAAACGAACTGAGCGCACACACCATCCGAGTCCTGGAGTATATTAATGAATGTAATCACACGTTAAAGGGAGAACGACAAACGGTATTACTTGCTTTAATCGGGCGATTGTCCACTTAATAACGACCCCACCACCCACACGGACACACACACACACGAAAAAGAACTCCCACTTAATTTGTGCAATCGTTTCAGACTCTATACGAGTAACCGGGTAAGTCCACTTCGCTTATATAGTCTCCGGGAAGAGACTCTCTGCGCGAGGATATGTGCCAAAAAAGGACTCTTTTCTTCTTTCGCATGCAGTGCCTAATTTATGGAGTGCTCTCAGATCATTAGCTTTTTCACAGGAGGAACTATGCTGATCCTTTTTCTGCTTTTTTTTGCCGATGTGAATTTTTCCAGTCCTTATCCCGGTGTAGACTCTTTGTCCCTGCGATTGGCATTGAATACCACACTTAGGTGTCCTCTTGGTCCATTATACACGGTATTGTTGTCACAATGTTGCGGTGAATATTTACATCCCTTTGTTTTATATCGCACACCCATACAGGCGGAGTATAATATTTTTAAGACTACTATGAGGGTCGATTTTGCATCATGAATCGCCGCTCCTGGCGCTTGCCAAGGGATTCTTTTTACATGCATCCCTGTGTTTGTGCGGCAGGAAGCAGAACAAAATTAAAGGATGCCGTGGCTGGTGGTGTTCTCTGTACTGGCCTGCATACTGGTGTCCTTGCTGGCTAAATCTTGTGGAAAGTGCAAAATACCCCAGTGGATAGTATATGGAAGGACTCTTCATCTACTTTTCTCTTTTCATATATTTTTTTGTTTGCTTCCCCGTTTTGCAAATGCATCCTTGTGTTTGTGTCCTTCCGCCGGGATTAAGAACGAATACCAAGTTTATTTTTACCATTGTTGCGTCCTCTATGGTCTAGGGTAGTCGGTGTCATTGTTGTTGGCTGGCCAAGAGAACTTCGGCGAAAAGACGGGTCCAAAGAGAATGAAGAACTGCACATATACGAGAGTATAATAGCCGCAGTCAGGGTATCAGCCGCAAGCAAGGTAGCGCGGTACTCCTGCAGGGATCAGCCGACATGGGAATAGGTTTCATTTGTCCCGTGTTGCTGCTGGTCGGCTCGGTATATGTATAGTAAGGATAGTAAATTTTACTCCAATAGTCGTCTTGCGGTAAAACTTAATTTGTTCGAGCATTAAAAAGGTCATTTTGGATTTTATGTAATTACACAAGGTGAGCTATGGGCTGACTTAAAGGAGTAGATGCATGTGGCGAAAGAGGATACACCAGTATGAAATGGGAACATACTGTGATGTGGTCCTTGGTATATGTTTTTGGGGGGTGATTCTGTGGGGGATGAGGTGTGGATGCACTTGCTGGTATTTTATAGTATACCTATCAAGGTCTGCGCTTAAAATAATAGGCCCGATTATGGCTTATAACTATTTTTGGGGCGGTGAAAGTGATTTAAAATCGTTTATTTGACTTTTTATCATCAACTTCGACAGATAATTAATTTTTGTTTATGTACAACGCTGTTGAGGAGTTAAAATAATTTAAAAAGTGGGCGTGGCAGTTTTCTGGATATAAAAAATGCCCATACACGATGGTGAACTCGAATTTTCTAGGTCTTTCATCGCTAGATCGAGCCATACCTTTCATTGACCATGTCTGCGAATGAGTCCTTTATGGGACAGCAGTAAAAGGTATTAGAATAAACCTCGAACATGGACGGTCCAAACGTTGACAAGTCTGAAAACTCAAATAATAACAGTGGGTTTTTGATCTGCACATATAAAATATTCGAATATATATGATATGGGGTGGCACAGCCGGCGCGAAGTCAACATTTTTCCCGGTGGCATTAAGGACATATTTGGAAATTAAGGAATCTTTAATTTTCACTTAAAGTACGAACAAAATTCCTTTGAAATAGGGACAAACGGCTCCCCCTGATCCGGCTTCAAAAATATTAGCTTTATCAATCATATTTCGGAAAAGGCTCGACCACCTATGACCGGCCCACTGCTCGCAATCGCAATTTAGTGAGTTACGTCCTTTTTTTTGCATTGCTAAGGCGACCATCCAGCCTTTAACAAAGTCTCACCCGAGAACATGTTGGGGCAAAAAAAATCCCCCACGTCATGCACACAAATCGAAGCGACGGACGATCCAAAATGTTCCCGCCAAAGGAACCCAAAGGAATGTCAAAGTACGAGGGGGACTATATGCGAACAGAAAAAAAAGCACGACAAAGGAGGGGCAGAAAAAATATCCAAAATACAAAAATATGGCATAGAAACGTGCTCGAAATCCGATATCCTTTCAAATTCACACACTCACCCTCCGCTACATGTCCTGTTGTTCCAGTTTTGTGGTGGATTTTTTTTTTTTCATTTCTTTGTATTGCTTCGGCCCCTCTGCTCCAATTTTTCTCAGAACTGTGTGCACACACCGGATTGACGGTTGTTTTGTGCGCGACCATCCCTTGTCGACGGCGTTGTGGTAGTCGTTATCCTAATTTCGAAATCCGACAACAATCTAATATGACAAACTGTGTTTGAGTCACATGGAGGCATATCCACAAAGCTAGACTCGCATCCTGTGCGGATGGTGGTCACCCAGTCGACCTAGGTTCGACTGCAGTGTGTGGGCAGTGCGGGCACGGCACGGCTGGTATATGGAATTCATCATTAAAATGTTTCCATATGTCCATGTTTTCGTGTCCTGAAGAGGATATCGAATCAAATCTCCTTTTACTGCTCGTTATAGCCATGCAAAGCGTGCGAATGGGGAAAAAACTCGTTCGTCCTGAAACTGACGGACCGACCGACTATATAAGGTTCGAAGCAGCGCCTTCTGCTCTAGAAAAGTGAGATAAAACAATCCAACTGGATGTGCAACATGTGCTGCGATAGATGGGTTTCTTTAGCTTTTTTTTCTCCTTTCGCTTGCTTGGCCATTGTGTGTGAGAATGAAGGAGTCCTGCCAGAATTTGGCACCTGAATGAAATCCACTACAGCTCGTTGTTTGGTTCGCTTTCTTTTTTGTTTGCTCTGAAGATATTAACACGAGTGAAGCCAGGACCTGCTGATGGAGCTGGATACACACATTGGTGGTAAAGTTATACCCTGCGAATTGGATTCCTTTATTTTTTTCCCCCTCCGCTTATGGAACATTCGACAATATGGCAACGGAATAGGATAAAAGTCAGCAAGTTTTGCTCACGTGCCCGCGTCACAGATGCGGCAGTTTTGGGTGCGTACGCTTCTGGTGTATCACTTACATCATAGCTGGGGTAATGTGACACCCGACAGCAGCAGGACGAACGAATAAAGAACACACACACACACACACAGTCGCACACAACATGAAACATGATTGCGTTTGACAAAGTCAGTGGGGTAATTACCAGCATGTGACAATCCAGTTTATAGCCAGTTAATGGTTGGAAGTCCTTCAAAGTCGTGCTTAAGTACGGTACAAAACAAATGTTGGATATGCGAGTTTTTAAAAAAAAAAATGCTGCCCCAGTGAAAGCCATCAGCACAAGGGGCACCGACGAGGATATACGTTTTTCTAAGTTTTAACAGTTTATGGGGTGGCAGTTGCTTGCGACTTTTATGACAAATTACCCCAGCGCGGGTGGAGGTGGTTGGGTAGCCACTCACAGCAATGGAATGGAGTTGCATAGTTTTCTTCTCTTAATATAGGTACCTCTTGTGCTGAGTGTATACAAAAGCAGTGTTTTCAGGACATAATGAGTTGCCAAAGGCTATTATTAGCAAACCGTTTAGGTGGGTAAAGGCTTGAGCAAGGTGAATGCTGAAGTGGAGGACGGGTCGCGGCGTTTGTTTCGAGGTTTGGTGGCGGGGAATATTTTGACAGCGTTTTCATAGGCATTTCTCCGTCTTTTGTGTGGATGATGGTTAAGCAAACGATGTTTGGTCATCTTCTGACTGTATCTACTGCTTTTAAGTTGCTTTTTTCAAAGATTGATTATTGAATTTGTTATGACGCCAACCGACGGAGATAATACTGCTATAAGTAGCAGTTGATTTCCAAAATATGGGCCCGACAATGAGCTGGTTAATTTCTTAACTCTGGGGGTCTATTTTACATATTAGAAGACTGTGCGCCATAAGGCTTCACACAGCTATACGGCTCCAAACGCATCAAAAACGCGTTGAAAACGACGTCGAAAAAAGATTTGAAAACCGCATCGAAAAAGTATTAAAGATCTGTCCAAAATCACATCAAAAACGGGTCAAAAGAAACTTCAAAAATCTGTTTAAAAAGTGTTGAGAAATGAGTCGAAAAGACATAAAAAACTCGGTGAAAAAAATTGTAAAAAATCTGATCAAAAACATGTCAAAACAAAAGTCGGAAAGACAATAAAAAACAGTTCGAAAAAAGCGATCAAAAAGATGTCAAAAAACAAGTTGAAAAGACATAAAAAACGCGTCGAAAAAAGCTTAAAGATTAAAAAGATGTAAAAAAAAAAAGTCGAAAAGACATAAAAAACGCTATGAAAAAAGCGTTAAAAGTCTGATCAAAAAGATGTCAAAAAACAAGTCAAAAATACATAAAAAACGCTATAAAAAAATCGTACAAAATCGGATCAAAAAGTTATCAAAAAACGAACCGAAAAGACATAACAAAAATCGTCGAAGAAATCCTTAAAATTGGATATCAAAAAGGTGGCAATAAACGAGTCGAAAAAACCTTTAAAAATATGTACAAAAAGCATCAAAAAACGTTTGTTTTAACACCCAAAAGAGATGGCTTTGACACTACTTAAGTGGATGAAGATATCCTCGGTCGCTTTGAGAGCAAGATTCTTCATAAAAAGTATGGTCCAGTGTCCATTGGCGGACTTGGGAGTAGAGAACTCAACGATGAACTATACGCGACATAGACCAAGTCAAGGAATGCATTAATCAGTCATCTACATATAAAATGGGTAGGGCATGCAGAACAAATAACATATAGGACGGGCCCGTAAAGCCTTCGACTTCAACCGTGAGGACCAGTGGGCAGTGGAGAAAGACTTTGTCCTAATAAGTAAAAGAAAATTGCAACCAACTCGGAGCGCTTAACTGTAGGGGTAGTCTTTGAGGCACAGGACCACCCCGGACTGTTGCGCCACCCAATTAAATAAGTAAGCAAGAAGTACCTCCTGACAGCATTATTTATGGCACGGTTATACAATTTCTTGCCGCATTAGAGCGGATCTAGGGTAGATACACTTTTGGATCTTTTTATGGTCTTCAGTGGAGCTAATTCTATAGAAAATTTCACTTGACGACAGCTGAGCCTCTAATCTCTTACTTGGTTGCTACTAACGACTGAGCTACTCTGCCCACTTTTGAGCTTCTAGAAAATTAAAGAAAAAATAAGATTTACTACACCAAAATAAAGAAAAGAGAGACGAAAAGAGACCCGACATTGGTGGTCTGATTCGAATATCTCTCTCTTCTTCTTTATTATTTAGATTTATGGAATTCAGTTGTCAGAAGATTAACCTTTGGTCCGCATTAAAAATAAACAGTCTTTATACGAACTAGTCTTATTAAATACCCTTGTGGATCCCCACCAAACCAACAAGCATTCTTTGCACAGTTGCATCCCACCTTCCAACCACCGACAGATGCTGAACCACGTTGCTACCATCTGTTGTCAAGGAAAATACAGAAATAAATAAATAAATCGATTTTAACCAGCGCCTCCGCCGATCTTCTCCCCATATCAGAGATCAGACAGAAAACAATAAAATTCCAAAGGCGACATTAAATCTGCAAAATTTTCAATTTCTGTGGCTTTTGTCAGCGGAAGCGGTCCAAAAAAAAAATCCAAAGACGTGCCATTCCAGACCGCATCCGCCAACAAAGTGATTCCCTCCAAAGGCAGTTAAAAAAAAAAACAAAAGCCCAATTCTATATGTGGGGAGCAGCGTTCGTCTCCAATGAAGCGAAGATCCTTCTTCGTCCATCGAAAAAAGAAAAAAAAATTCCACTCCGATTGAATAACCCTCATGAATGCAAAGATTTCTACCAAAGATGATGAAGCGACGCAAAACGGAATAAGATAACCCCGCACAAACAAAAAACCGAAAACCTCCCAAACGTCGATTGCACCTGGAGGTCCTGGGCACTGGACGTCTTCGCCTACAGACACTCCACACTGATGATGTGCTCCGATTTCAGGTCTTCCACATTTCTGAGTTGCTATAGCACTCTTGTTCTGTCTTAATGAAAATATCTTGTTCGACGCTGATGCTGCGGTTTCGTTTGCGGTTCGTCTAATGACGCATAATGGACAAGCGGGTGGCGGGTGGCGGCATCGAAGGCAACCAGTTTACCTGAGTGAATCTGGTGAATCCGTTGAAAATTTCTTGGAAACTTGATTTCGGGTTTTTTTTTGGATTTTTCTGCTTCAACTGAGCGAGCACACTCTCCGTCTCCTCCATGCCCGAATGAGCGAACTAAGTGCGATTTGACAGGAAATTAGGTTCGATATCAGTCGCAGGAGCCAAGGCAATGCAGGAGTGTCTACTGTTTGCAATTGAAGAAGATGACTTCTACTTTGGATTGCGGATTTGTGCGCGTTGTAAGGGGAAATGATTTTCTCCGCAGATACATTGATTGTTAATGTGCTCCGTTGAAGTGATCTGGTTTTTTATGACTTTTGTCTGCCGATTTGCTGTAGTGAGGCTGAGATTTTAATTAAAATAAGCCTTTGGGCCATCCATTTGCATAGGAGGATATTAATGAGTTTTTGTTGCCATTTTTATATGCATCCGGCAATAAAGGGATGCGCGTTGCGCGTGGAGGATGCCTTAATAATAAAGTATTGCATGGGAAAAAGGTCGATTAACGTTGGAAGGGTTTAGACTTTTAAGGTACCTACCTACATCTTGCCTAGGGGCAAATGTTGAGAAATGCTGACAGGGTAATTAATTTGTTTTTTATTATGGGAAATTCTTAAATTCATTTTACCAGTCTTAATGGCGACAGATACCTACGATTTTTTGTTTCTGCACATCTATGGCACAGTACCTTTCGAATGATATAAGTTTCATTCTACTCATTTCATGATAAATACTTAAAAATTGTACGAAAACTTTTGATGTTTACGTATTAATATGATTTCGGAATTTTGATCTTCTAAAATTTAAACGCTTAGTATCTGCGATCTAAATAGCTGAAGAGCAAGTCTTAGGTGGACAACGGCACAACTTGTCTAGCGACAAAACAGACCTAACAAAAGCTGGATCTGAAACGTTCTAGGAATTTTTTCTACCGCGAAAGGAAGCTTATAAGCGCTGCAATAGGTGTCATCACAGGACATTGTCGTCGTTAACGGAAGTTGTTTGGACGAGGAGGAGGTATAGTTTATTCTCCACGTTTTCTTTACTTGTTCGGTTCTCTTTTGGGAGCTTTCTACCACAGTGATCTGAAGGATCTAATAAACCGAGGCATCGCTTCATCAGAAGCTGCAAATGATTAAAGAATTATTACAAAGATCCATATGGACTGCAAGAGTCCTTCAACCTAACCCTACCGTACCTATCAATAGATACAGCTACTTGCTAAGGTGTGGTACTTATAAAAATCATCTTGAGACTGTAGGTTGAATTGTCTTAACTCATACTGCCTTAAATTTGCACACAGAGTTATGCATTGTGAGAAGTCTGGTAGGCCTCTCTTCAGCATGTTCCTTTGTAGCATTTTTTGGCGTTGATCAAATTTATTCAGCATCCAGTTGACTTCTTTTCCCATCCCTAAACCAGCTTTGCATATAATACTGACTCAGAGCTAAAGCATCAAGTCAAATGGCATAATGGGCAGTTTTTCTTCTGTGCATTGTCCTGGCGAATCACCCTTTAAATGGATCCAAAAGCCAGAGCCCCACATCAGAACACAGACAGTGCGTTTCGCTGGATCAAACCCGTTCAACAGTCTCGATTCCATGTTGCGTTTTAATTTATTGCTACGCACACACGACATCGACCATCGCTGGTTATGCCTTTTCGTCCTCTCCCACACGAGTCTCGACTATATGCCGTCCGACTTGAAATTAAATTTTAACTCACCTGCTAAGTTTCTCACCGTTTAATCTTAATTAAATCGAATTGATTTCGTATCCTTTTCCCCCAAACAGATCCCGAGGAATGTAAATTGCAGAGGACAATCGTCCTCCACTTGTGACGGCAAAAGGCAATTAAAGCTCGGGGGCGACCACCAAGGTAGACGACAACAGAGTGGGCTCCGCATCGCCCACACGACACCATTAAGGATTTATACGAGATGTCTTTCCGTTTGGTGCATGTTCTTCAAGTCGGATCCACTTTGCACTTCTCCGCCTACGGAGAGCGAGAGTGTTGTCGGATGTCCATGCAATGGCTGCGATTTATTAAATTGACTTTGTGCAGCTCGTTCCAGCATACCGACAACAACAACAATGATGATGATGATGACGATGCTGATGACAATGTCCAACGTCAAGGATTCAACCAGATTTATACAAACACACATTCACTGGGCCATTAATCTCAACGTGAAGCCTGGCCAGACGATGTAATCATTCCTCTGGATCTCCTTCTTCTTGTGCTGCTGCAGATTTAAATCATTTTACCTGTGCGCAGTTGGTGCATGGAGTTCCATTCTCTGGACATGAATATCTGTCTGCTGTCCTGGGGGAGATTGCGAACATCTTGGCTTTCTGTCTTTGCTAGACGTGATAACTTATCGAGCGCAGAGAGCAGCACTGAGCGATGGGAATTTAAGAGACTCAACTGTGCGACGGACCTTTTGCGTATAGTCCTGTCCTGTGACAAATCCATTTTTTTTTCTCTGTTCGTCCTCTCATTTGGATAACATCGGTAGGGTTGGGCCACTCTTTGACTACGAGTGGAAGTGGGATTGAGTTCTTTGAAGGGGGCTAGGTTCTTTTTTCCAAGCCCACGCAATGGAACTCTTTGTCTTCATCGAGCTGTCGACTCTCGTATTGATGGGGAGACTTATCCAGGCGACATGGAATGCAGGTGGGTGTGAGAGTGGAATATCCCATCGCAGTGGGTCGTTGCAGTTGAGGTGTTGTGGGAATTTTGTTCACCAGTTGGTACCTACATTGTGCGGATTAGTTTCCAGGATGTGGTTGTAAGTGGCTGCGCGCAGTTGGGATTTGCTGTGTTGTTAGACAGGAGGTGTTAAGGATTACTGTAGGAGTTGGGCTGACTTGATTGCTTGATTGCCTGTCAGTTACGATGAAAATGACGAAAGATTAGCACTCAATTTTGCCACAGTGGGTATGGGTCCTTCGTTTATCTGGCTGTCGTTTGTGATAAGTTTGTAGGGTTGAGTGGCAAGCTATTACTGATCAGAGAGCACCCGCATACTGCAAGGATCCTTCCTTAAAATTTAATTGCGAATGTCAAGAGTTTTTTTCATGATCCTTTGACGACCACATGGACGTTTGTGGAAGTAGAAGTCTTTTGCATTATATCTAACGCACATACGACACCCCTGTGACCAATTTTCGGGCTGAACATTCCGATAAATTCAATTATCCTGAATGCAAAAAATGATAATTATATAAACTATACAATGGGAGGACATTCCACTTGATTAATATTGCACATGGACATTTTCCCATAGCTTTCAATAAACCGCTGATTTTTATTGCAACATTATTTACCGTATTTTCTCTTGCCTGCCATTTCAAAAATGCTTATAAATAAATGCAGGCGTGCACTTTTGTCGCGTCATTGTTTAATAATTAAATCAAAATCAACAACATCCAAAAAGTTTGTTCACATAGTAACGAAACCGAAAATCCAAATAATGGAATTCGTGTTCAACACGCCCGAGTGCATGCAACAATAAACAAACAAAGCAAGAAATACAAAAAAAAATGTGCAAAAAAGTGAAAACCCGTGCAAGTGTGATAAATAAAACGACACCGGCGCGATGGCGATGGCGATGACGCCGATGGCAGCGTTGTATATCGTTACACTTTTTCATTATATAGCCTGACGTTGAATTCATAAATATTTACAGGATGGTGGTGAAATTTAAGTGGCGCTGAAGAAAGAAAGAACATCCCTTCACAGTCCACACTCCACACACTCTTTTTATCGCTCATTTCCAACGAACGACAAGAGTGGAGAAAATCATATTTCACTGGGAAACAAAAAAGTGAGTACGACGTACGAGTATTGCGAGTCTCAATAAATAATGGTTATGTTACACTATACGCTGTGTGACGGTACTTTGCCGTTTGATTTAGATGTCTATTTGGTGGATACTCGATTCTGTGTTACTGGACGATTCGCGGTGGTGATAATGTGGCTAAAATAAGATGGGTATCTAGTAGGGAGGCTTAAGAGATGGTGTCAGAAGAGAATTTTGTATACGGAGTAACGGAAAGGTACTTCCAAATCATGATATAAAACAATTCCAACAAGGACCTCAAAAATGTAACATATTTCTAATAAAATACCTGATGAAGTGAAGTTTGACAACGTTCCTTTATCTAATCCATAAGCAGAGATATAGTTTGAGACAAGAAGAAAGGCAACGATTGGCTTTGAAAGACTGACATCGCAAGAGACTGCCAGAGCCTAAAATGACCGCCAGATTCAAGTCCAGATTGAATGTTATAGATAGACCAACTTAAAGCCAATTTCTACGTTGTACTTCGAATCTTGGCGATTTTAGAAGCATAGCAAGAAGCATCATTACATTAATACGTAAACATCAAAAGTTTCCGTACACTTTTTAGGTATTTATCGTGAAATGAGGAGAATGAAACTTATATCATTCGAAAGGTACTGTGCCATAGATGTGCAGAAACAAAAAATCTTAGGTATATGTTGCCATTAAAATGAAGTTGAGAATTTCCCATACAAAATGCTTAGCAGTTAATTGAAAGCATTTTGTTGCCATTCAATTTGTTGGCGTCATGTTTCCATAATAACGAATTTAATCATCTTAGATTAGAACCTCTTGGAGAGTCTCATTAAAATTATGTAAAAAACAAGTTGGCTTTCGTTACTTTATCTACAGACAAAATTGGTCGAATTTCGAACACGGGCGGTACTAGTATTTACACCGAGAGAAAAATAGAGTAATAGTAAGCAAAAACACGCTTAAATTAATCAATTTTCAAGTCATATTCATCGCTATCCGATCTGTGCTTAAATCAAGCACGTCGGTCTGAAACTGGTAATATGCCATTCTTTCTTTTAGAATTCGCATGATTAATTTAAGAACTTTTGTAGTAATTACGAGTCCTTAAATTGATAGCGAATTTTCTTATTTCTTAATCGCAATATTATTGAATTAAGAACGATGAGTGCTTAATTTAAGTTTAATCATTTGACTAGGCATTCTTAATTTGAAATTGATTTTGATTATTACTATCACCGTGTGCTATTGAATTCAGAACGCTTTTTTCTTAGTTTAAGTTAATATCAATCGAAGTTTTGATTGATCTGACGTTCTCAGTTTAGTAACTATATTTCTTGTGACGAATTATTGATTGATACTGATTAATATTGATACTGACCTTTCATAAATGGACCTGCTACGTGAATTAAAAAGAAACACGACATGCGTTTTAGAAACAATTTTATTGTTTTAATGACCAATTTTTTTTAATTAACAATTTTTTTTTAATTACAAATTAATACGTATTCACAAAAAATTAATAATTTTGAGTGTGGATACCTACATAAAACCTATTTTTTTATACATTTTTATACACAGTATATAAAAGCCCGTTGTTAATCGGATGCAGGGGAATTCTGAAAAAAAAACAAAAAAGAAAATTCATTAAGTGAATTGCAAAATACCGAGGTTTGCAAAAACTGAGAGTACACTGTATGTGTATGTATAATATATAAAAAAGAAAAAAATGTACTTACCCAGCAAATACTTATAGCTCTTTCACAAAATTTAAAATCTTCTCATTGTTTTCTTCGTTATTTTTATCACTTTTATAGAATAAATACCTTACATACACAAAATCACCAGCCTCACAAAAATTATAATTATTTTCCATTGCCTTGGGAAGAAACCGAAGCGACACGAACACTTTACTTAACAAAGACAAGAATTTATGTGCAAGAAATTTATTTCTTATATTAAATCCACGTTTTCTTAATGTGACTAGGTACGTACTTCAGATTATTTTTTTTACTCTGCACATTCTAAGATTGAGAATGTACGAACTGTAATAGCTTACAAAACCGAGTAAACATCAAAAAGAATAAGAGTAATATTAACTCTGAAAAACCTTAAATCTAGAATGCAATATATGGCGAAAAGTTGATCTGCTTGTAACACTTTATTTCTTACTTTGAACCTATATGTTGTTAGATTTAGAATCACTGCGTTAATTTAACTTCGCACGTTTTTACATTAAATTTTTTTTTATTGAAGTAAGAAAAATCTATTTTAATGTAAGAATTTTGATTAATAATGTGTGTTTTCTAAAGTTAATCTTAAAAGTACTTAAATTCGGGTCGTGGATTTTCCCTCAGTGTATAAAACCTACAGCAATGCCAAGAAAAATAGCTTTAGACACGTTTGGGCAATGTGAAGGTGAATGAAAGGTGAATGCAATGAGTTCGAAACATAATCGATACAAGATGTCACCTGAAGAACATTCCCCGGGTAAGATCGAACTGATAACGACCTGTTAGGCATCCGACAATCGACTCAAGCCGTATATGGAATTTTTTATGCACTGCTGAGAAGATTGACGACTCGTCTGTACTTACTTTTTACTTATGTCCAATATCCCCTTGTGGGTCCTAGGGCCTCTACAACGCCTACGCGCCATCGTGTGCGGTTACTGGCAATTTGCCTCAGCTCCCTCCAACTCTTTCCCAGTTGCCGTGCTTTCTTCTCGACTGTTCTACGCCATGTTCTTCTAGAACCGCCGCGTATCCTGCCATCCTGAGAAAGCGGATTCCACTGCATCGCGTGATTAGCTATGGACCTGTCATCTTTTCGGAAAGTGTGACGAATACACTGCCACTTTCGTCGTTGTATAGTTGTGCCAATAGGTTCTTGGTCTGTTCTCTTATAAAGCTGTTCGTTCGAGATACGGCTTGGCCAAAAAATCCTTAAAATGTTACGCAGGCACCTATTAACGAACGTTTGCAGCTTTCTTGTGATAATAGTGGTCACTCTCCAAGTACCACAGCCATATAGCAACACGGACTCAAGTGTTCTGTTCCTTAAATGACACGTTTGCGCATTGACATAGAAAGTGAGGAGAGTCCTCGTGTACCTACATCTCCGTAGCCTCTGCATATATCGCCATCTTATCCACCGACGTTCTATTAAACTGCACAAGCTTGTAAGTCCGACTTATATATTCTGGTCATGACGATATTTTGCAGATAGTTAATTTTTTTTTCAGCCATTGGTGAACTGGAGGTCATTACCCAAGGACCGTGACTGACTGCGAGCGCTTGATATATGACAGATTTACTTCGTGGCCTAAAGCGCCGTTTATGAAGAAAAAAAAAACGACCCTCACCGACTTGAAGGCCAACAGAATATTTAACCCCCCTTGCACAAATACCCACTCGATTGCCATGCACTCAAATCCTGCGAGACACCAAATCGTTTAATAAAGCCTCCCTCGCCAACAATGCATGCAGGCATTTATAAATTTCAAATTCGATGTAATTAAATTTTAATTGCTAATTTACACACATACCCAAATCCCCATCACAAACAGAAGCCAGCAGCAGTGCAGACCCACGTTCGCCCCGTCTCGTCCTAAGCCTATTATCTCCTGTGGTCGACTCCCGCATGGAGACGGAGAGTACTTATCATTGTGCCACCCTGCCCCCACATTACATATGCTTTCAATGTACGTACTACGTGTGTACCTGCATGCAACTCATGCTTATATGCGCTTACATGCAGAGGATACAACTAACTTATTTATCCCGTGAAGAGGTGCAAGCCAGTCGAACCGCAGTAAAGCTTTACAAAATGCAAAAGCGAGAACGACGACTTATTACGTAGGTGCTCTTTCTTCGCTCAAATATCTCTGTACACCACACATGCAATTAGTTGCCTTGCTGACTGTAAACGTAAAGAAAGAAGCTTGTCGTCCTGGCAGAGATTGGGTCGGAGTGGATGCTGAATTGAAATTTCACATCCTTATCTGTCGCAGTGCGCGCGTTGCGTGTGTGTATATGCAATTTTGTGGTAACTTTTATACAACTTGAATTGTGGCTGTGTGCAGATCCTTTTGAATTTTCATCTGCTTTGTTGTTTTATTCAAGAAGATACAAGAAATTTCTGTCACCTACCGGTGAAGATGGAGAAAAGCAACCAGAATGTGCAACATCAACTTGCCCTCGTACCAACACCGGCACCATGTATAATTGTATGTTATTATGCACTGAGTCTTGTTTACCGGGAATTCATAAATATCCTTGTTGTGGGTTATCCAAGTGGATCTTGCTTTGGCGGGCTAAGGAAAGCTCTAGAGAAGCGACAACGAACAGGAAAGCAAAACCCATACAGGAGGCTGTTTGTGATGGCAAAGGATGCACTTGCACTTGCACTCCCTCTCTATATCTACTTGAATTTATTGTGTGCAGTTTCAATTACTACCGCTGATGTAATTCTCCAAGGGATTAATGATGTTGCCCCCCACACTCGGCTCATCCGCACTCTACACAACTTCATGCATTTATTTGTATCGCATATCCTGGATGTGGTTCCTGGTTACTGCATCTGCCATTGTTGTTTCACACAGTATTATTATAGCTGAATCCTGTTGATTAGCAGCAACTAAATTGTTAATAGTGTTGTCTGACTATGAGTGGGCGTGTGTCTGTGTGTGGTAAAATATGTGTGCGTCCACACTCCAGCAACAGGCAAAGGGAAATTGGTCAGTTTTAGTTTTTATAATTAGTTTTCAAGCATTGCATACAGAGCAGGTATAGTACGAGCGCAGGAGTCTCTGGTGTGAGTATTTGGTTAGTATAGGTATACCTGAACGTACTTTAGTAGATTAGAATTTAATTTGTGGGGAAATGTTCGGTTTAGAGTCCGGGGGGAATAGTCAACATCCATTGGTTCAATTTTCAATGTACCAGAACCACAATTAACCGAATGAGATTTGCATGTTCAACTCAAAGGAAATGATGTTCACCGACTTAGGTTTGGCTAAATGTTTTATAGATGAGCCGAATTATCTCGCATTTGCAGGTAATTAAGGCTCAGGTATAGGGAGATATTTTGAAAATTGGGCTGATTTAAACAGACATTTTTTGAAAGCCAAATTCACACACAAAATTAATTTTTCCTGCCATCGTTTCGATTGCTTAAAATTCGAGCCCAGTTTTTTTTAAGGTTACACATATACCGCACATTGAGTGCCCAATTTGAAATTTTTGTAAATAGTTTCCATATGAGCTGAAAATACCGATCTTAAGAAGCTCCCCTTACAATTTCACGAGCCCATATCGAAATTAAGGCCCTAAAGACGTATTGAAACATTTTTGTGCACGAACATTCTAAAGCGCACATGAATAAGTGCATAACGCACACAAGTTTTGCATGCGCACACTGCGATTTTTTCAATAAAATGGACACTCTAGAGTTGCATTTATGTAAGCTTTCGTTAGTTTCTTATGCGCACACTAGATAGCGTTTCTATTTCTGGTGTGCGCTTAAAAAACCAGTATATTTACAAGTGCATAGCATACCAACGCGCGCAATCTAATCTAAACTGACTCATAATTTGTCTCCTCTCAATATAATTCACATGCAAGGTGCATGTTGCAGAAATGAGATTTCCATAAATTTAGTTTCCGCACATTTGGTGTGCGCTTTAAAAACTTGCTTTACATTTATTTACAACGAATGTATGTGCGTGTGGGAGCATTTACAACAACAA
This sequence comes from Cheilosia pagana, assembly GCA_936431705.1. Taxonomy (NCBI): domain Eukaryota; kingdom Metazoa; phylum Arthropoda; class Insecta; order Diptera; family Syrphidae; genus Cheilosia; species Cheilosia pagana. The sequence goes on along the minus strand of OW386170.1, from coordinate 47,478,880 downwards.
GTAACCCGATTCATAAGAAAATCGCCTTAGTTCGTTGCGCACATGAGTGTGCGTTTTGACCCCTGAGTACGAAATTCGATGCAACTAAGATACTTTATAAAAAAGAAAGATATTTCCTATTACCTACATGGTGAGCATGGTCTGGAAACATGTCTTATGTTTCTGTGTGTCAAAATCACTGTAACAGGCCAAGTCTTTCATAAATAATCGATGCCACCATTTCATGTAATTTCTGTGTGCAGGCGTTCCAGCCCAGATTAGACCCATCAAACCTTGAGGAAGCCTTCATTTCCAGCCACCAATTTACCGCTCGTTAACGCCTTATCAATGCAATCTCATTAAAATGTTCGTGCAGGGTGCACTAGCGTGCTCGATCGTCAACCATTAATAATTGCAAGTCTTAAGATGCGCTTGCGCGCACATTTTGCCTAATTTTCCGTGAAAAATTGTCACCACCACAGGGAATAGCCGCAGAGAAAGATTCAGATTATCCGATGCAGTAGCATGAAATTACGACAAAACGTCATGGACTGGTGGACAACTTGCTTCACTGCCTCAAACGCAACACATTTCTTCGCTCGTATAGATCGCTTTGGGTTGTTCTACCAAAGAAGACGATCATCATCATCAACATCATCACCATCTTCTTGCATCATTTGCATAGATGGAGGGAGAGATCACGTTCACTTCACGTATGCAGTGTGCATACGGATGGTAGGAACGTTTCACAATGTATCTGTGGGATGGCATCCAACCATGCCCGGGTCCACATTTTTTTCGCGTCTTCATTCACATAGGTAGGTATATATTGAGTGTGCTTGTGTTATTCATGAGGAAGACATCGTAGGAGTTGGTGGCTGATCCGACTCGGATGTTTCGCATGGTTGCCGCCGTATGAAATGTGCGCTTATAACGGGCCCACGCGCTGCCAGATCACTTTACCTACCTACGAGGGAATGGACAAAAAAACGTTTCATAGAAATGGAAGAAAAGTTCAAGCACGGAAGATAAGTGTCTCCTTAGGCGGGCCTGGTGCCTTATATGGGTGCGGAAGAATCGCTGCAATGCATGTTCCGCTTATTGGACGTGTACCCTATGGTACCTGGTATCTGTACATGTAGCCGAATTTGCATGCATGTTTGATTGAGATGGAGAGTGGGAGGGCGCGTCCGGGAATGTTGCTAGCGATAGTTGATAGAATGGTGGAAAGCGTTTTCCTTTGGTTACCATTTAAAACTAAAAATATATTCATTGATAATCCAGCACCCACTCAACGATCTGAAAACGACATTAGCCCTCGTCAACTGACGTATGTCAGTCAACCACTACGCCACCCAAGGTGCCTCATACCGTACGAAAATGAACAAGCATATCTGTGACCGCAAAAAGCCAAATGTTGCTATGGCAGCCACGAGGGACGCACACTCCATTATCCCCAGGGGGCGCATCTCCAATTGCATTCGCATTTAATTGGCAACTGTGACTTTGGCGGCGCACAACGAAAATACCCTTAATTCAATTAGAAGCCACAGACCACACACATGCTACACTCTGCGAATTCGAAGAGTCCTTGTTGTCGTCTCACGGCCTGCAGGACCACACAAACAGCTGAATAATGAGTTTCAGCGGAATTGTGCGGTCTTGCGGTCATTTGAAATTCCAAATAAGCGCTTAAGGACACGCAAGAGGCCCATTCGATCCACCAGCAGTGAATTCGATTCACAAAGGCAATATTGTTTCCGTGCCAATGGAGAGCACCTGTTTCCTCTCAGCAATCATCCAACTGGAATTTTTGTTCAAAGCAGATAATATACTAGAAAAACAGTAAGCACCCAGCTACCCCCATCCTGGCGGGAAGTTGTTGCATTTGCGATTCCTTGAGGTGTAAAGAAATTTATCGTCTCATCGAAGAACAGCAGGAGCAACTGATATACGACGACCTACAGAAAAACAAGCTGGAACATTTTCCCCTAAATTTGTTCTGATTTAACCATAAAACTCATTGCCTAACGGTTTGCTTTTACTACAGGTGTAGGTACATGGAAACCGCCTGTTCCTTGCAAGGGGGATGATAGTTCAATGTTCGGTGGTGCCACTTCAAAACAGAGCAAGCATTCGAATCGGTTGACTGTGAGAGCACAGTGGGGACTATCGGTGGGAGTTGTTTTGATGAATTTGTTTAGAAAAAAGGTCGAATTTCTCTCGGCCCTGCTGAAAATCACTGCGTCCATGGCTATAAAGAGTAGAATCTGTGTTAGTCGGGCTGCTAAGGGCCAGCTAACCTCATCGTCATTGGCAGTGGCGATCGAAATAAACGCAGCAACAATATTCAAGCTGACTAGAAAAGGGGCCAAAGGCACCTGATGACCCACATTGTTGTCCTAGACTAAGGCTGGCAATGCCTCCACCCGTGTGGCGTTTCAGTCTGACCATCCTTCATCCTAGATTCTTAAAAATTATAGAGAAGACATTAAAAATAATGAAATATAATGATGAAGACGAAGCTAAGCCCTGTGGTACAACACTTGTTGAAATTTTGAAGCGCTTCCTATCTGCTCGTAGCTTCTTCTAACGTCCACGCAATTTCAACCATTTAAAATACGACTTACATATTTAATATGTCATCGTAAGCAACTTTCACTTGAAAAATATTTTCCTTGCAACCCCTTTTCGGCGCCACTGCTCAAAAGCCCCTAAGAGCATTAGAGACGTAAGCGCCTTACCCCCAAATGCTGAATGCTACATTAAATAATGCACAGCGCATCTCTAAATCATGTATAGCGTTTACAAAAGTCAGTTGTTGTTGGCAGCCGAAAGGCGGGCGGAGGTGGAGCATCAACGACGAATAGTTCACCACAAACTGTTCAAAGTCCTCAATGGAGTTTGTTTTTTTGTGTGGACTAAAATTGCCACCCTCCGCCACCTTCTTTTCTTATACACACTTGCAATTTCAATTTTAGATCTTCCAGGGGGGCATACCTCCCATCTTTCATCGGCTTTCTCCGAGAGACTGTTTTTTGCAGGTGGCCACACTGGAGGGCTATGTGTGTTTCGATGAAATTGCCCAACCGACCAAGAAGCAATCCCTGCCGGCAATTCCAATTTATATTCTTAGCTTCAATGGAACATTCGACATCTCCGGTGGAACCTCTGCTCTGACTAGACTCCAGTCAAGTTGGCAATCCAACAATGGCGCCGTGTGTGTAAATTTCACGAATTGTGCAATAAACAATATACACTGGCGAGGGGGTGGAATATGGCTTTCTTCATGCATACCGAACGATATACGGTCGATGGATGGAGTGGAGAAGGTTCAATGCGCCTGTGGACCTGTGTGGTGTGGGTTCGCAGGTTAGTTTCGTCGGGAGTTTTTCATATTTGTTTTAGTTAGTGCGTTTTATTTTTCGGCCGAAAATACAAAGCAACATCTCGGTTGAGTTATGTGCAAATAGGCAGATGGTTTTTTTTTTTGCTTTGTAGACTAACACGAGGCTGTTGCTGCTCGAAAGGTGGAAGAGAGAGTTTATAGATTGTGAAGACTGAATTTATGGGAAGCGGAAATTTGAAAAATGCCCCAACGGATGGAGAGATGGAACGGTGTAGGATGGAATTTATGCTAAAATTGGAGGTAGCAGAATTAGGAGGCTTTGACTGAAGTTTTTTGAGCCGCTAAAATGATTTTTTAGCAACAGTTTCAGAGGCCTTAAAGTATTTAATTTTGTTTTAAATGTTAACGCGATGGCTTAAAACAAAGACGCAGCACTTGGTGTCATTCATGGTCTGAGGGCTCGGCTTATCCAAACGAGGGCATCTAACTTCCCTCCTCATTAAAAGGGAAGCCTAAAATTGGGCATCTTTCGTAGAAAAAAACTTAAAAACTAAGAATTTAATTTTAACCACAGCTTTTCCTTCCTCCTTTTTTAAATATTTATTTATCCCATTTAGGCGGCTCCATTGGGCAGACAAATCTTCAAGAAGGACACATTTTTTCCAACCAAGATTTTATATTTCTGATTTGATACATTTTGCCGGACACTTCCTTGACCAAATTATTTTATTTAATTTCCTTGGATAGACAATAAATGTCGGCTTCTTGTAGACTTGCAATCATATTTTAATAAAATCGTAACCCTTGCTTAAAAACAGCTAGTTCAACTTACAGATATTTTGAAATCATTATATTAATACGTAAACATCAAAAGTTTCCGTACACTTTTTAAGTATTTATCATGAAATGAGGAGAAGGAAACTTATATCATTCGAAAGGTATTGTGCCATAGATGTGCAGAAACAAAAAATCGTAGGTATATGTCTCCATTAAGGCTTATAAAATGAAGTTAAGACTTTCCCATAAAAAATGCTTTTTAACTATGTGATAGAAGGAAAACCTCTTCTTAATCTTAAAGGCTTTTTGTATGCTTTTATGAATGTAGAGATTTTTCCCCTGGGCTGACCAGCACTGTACCTAGGTACGTCTAATGGAGATTTCACTGTGTACGGATGTGTTTAAAAAAGCTACTTACATCTTGCGCCCTCACAGCAGAGAATGGTAGGAACCTATCTCAATAATACCATGCTGAAAAATACTTGCAAACAAGTATTAGTCAATACCTACAAAGAACCCTCATAGTAATCCACTCGAAAAATGGAACGAAGCAACTGCCTCGCATTAGACGACTTTGCTTGCGCCCGTTCGCAACTAACTGACAACAATACGCACAAGCACATGCCAACTGGTGTAGAATAAATATCCCCCTGTCACAATAGAAAACACACATGTGCTCTATAAAGCCGATCTCACCTCACAATTATCCTTAATGCACATGGGCCACCTCTACACTCTATACTGGTTCATGCAAACAAACGTTATTTCCCCAGTGACTGACTTACTGTCTCACCCACTGATGGTTATCGCAGTTCGCCGTTGGCCCTTAAGCCGACACGTCTCCGGCCCACTTGACTGGGACGCGTGTTGAAACGTGTAAACAAATTGCGTTTGTGTACACGTACACTTAAACTTAATGCAGTTCATTCAGTCCATCAATCCTTGGTCTCTTTCTAAGGATATAACGTATCACGATAAGAGCAAGCAGAGTTTTCCTTAAAAATGAGGAGGGTTAGGCTTATCGCCCAATCCAATCCACCACCAACAATCTTACGCTATACGGATGGGGTTCATAAGAAACTTGTCTGAAGTTGGCAACCATGTTTACTGATGTCAGTGCAGCGATTGTGAGCTAATTGTGAATGTCAACGATTGCGGGCGCTTGATGTATAGAGACTTCAAGGGGTTAGACAAATGCCTATTAACAACTCTATTCAAAATCGTGCGGTTCTTTGAGAACCTTTTATAGCTCCAGCAATAAAGACCCAAATACCTTAGGCTAAATTGAGGCAATAAGTTCAATTAAGCCGCTTAAACCATTAAACCGCTGCATTGTTTCAGGACACGCGACCACCATGCTGAAAAAACTTTCTACCCACTCACCACTCAATCGGAGCGACTACCATACCAAGAGTGGATATTTTTCTAGTTCGCAGCACAAAAAAAGGATGTTTTGTTTATTTCCACGGAAAATGACACTTATAGCGAGTCCTTTTAAACGTACTACTTGCACAAATTTATCCATTTTAATTATTTAACCGACCAGCACTCAACTATTGTAAAAAAAAAATACCTATACCCATACCTATGCCCATGCTGGTACACCCTTACAGCGACAGCCAATAAAGCATTCCCATCACACACAACAATGCTGACGCTCACCTGTCAGCATTGACCTAGTTCCTTGTCGGCATGAAATTCCATTTAAAAATTGTGTCCACCTCATGGTGCTGCTTGTCATCATTCTGTGGGCATTCGTTTCAACAGACTACAAAAGAGGACTCATGCCCAAATCCTCCCGTTTGCGTAGTAGATTTTTAGTTTGTTGCTCTGTACACATAATGGATTTGTATAGACCCAAAAACCGTATTAATCTGGGGAAAAATATTAAAAGCAGCTCTTTTTCAAGGTGAAACTCTGTTCGAAATTGAAAATTGATCGAAATTTATCTGCGCAGGAGGGAGGAGGTTCACCTCGTTTTGTCTTCAGACAGACAGACGCCGAACCAATCATCCTCTTCAGGTGTATACAACGCATTATGGAAGCATGCCTTACGGAATAAATTGCAGTCAATGGGTGATGATACTTTGTACCGCTTACCAGAAAATAAACAAAATGCTGTGAATGTATTGCGAGCATCCCCAATTTCTTGTCGATAGTCAATTTATTCCCATCTAAACCAAGCAGGTACGTGAGATGGCGCCGAAGCTAAAACGTAAATTGTTTAGATACAATTTAGATGCAAAATATGTGTGTAGACGTATCTATTACCTGGTAACCCAATTTAAAAACAGGCTCTAAATAAATGATGGCATTAGCATTTATAAGATCGGTTAGGTATCCTTTTGAAGGGCCATGCAATGTTATAGCATAGAATTGACGCAGAAGTGGTCTCCATATGCGTTTTCGACGTGTGAATGATTTGAAATTGTTATATGGTCCATGAATTTGGTCAAAAGATAGTATGCCTGATGAATGGAACCTCAGCATCGTTTGCCCGATCCACAAGAAAGGAGACCCTCTAAACTGCGCCAACTTTAGAGGCATCAGTTTCCTAAACACTGCGTATAAGATCATATCTGATCTGACCGGTCCCTATTAGTGCGGTTTTAGGTCCGGTAAGTCCGCAACCGACCAAATATTCACACTACGGCAAATCCTGGAGAAAACCCAAGAAGTCCAAATCGATACCCACCATCTGTTCATCGATTTTAAGGCCGCATATGACAGCATTTATAGAGCCGAGCTATACAGAGCCATGTCTAGTTTTGGCATCCCTGCCAAACTCGTCCGATTGTGCAGAATGACGATGGAGAATGCACGCTGCTCCATCAAGGTCGGTAAAGAACTCACCGAGACCTTTGATGTCAGAAAAGAATTTAAACAAGGTGAAAGGTGATGCGCTGTCATGTGACTTCTTTAACATCATTCTTAAGGAAATTGTGCGCAACTCACAAGCCAACACCAGAGGCACAATTTTCTAAAAGTCTGTGCAACTGCTTGCATACGCGGACGATATTTGTATCGAACTGCATGAGTATTGCAACTCTGCAGTCGATGTATTGAAAGAGTATACATATAAACTTAACGAAAGAGCGAGAAGGTTCTAGTAATTGTATAACGAGAGTTAGTCTGATAGCAGGAGCGAGCATGAGCAGGTCGCAGGTCTAATAAAAGTGGTTTTTAATATTTTTCCACTATAATTCTTTTGTGTTTTATTTATTCCGATGGTCATTGTTTTGTGATTCGTTTTTTTCCCTGAGCTACGATACATTTTGGTCCGTGTCGAGCCGGATATTGTGCCAGTGACGAGATAGTGCAGGTGAGTGCATTGTGAGTGAGCAGGGCTTCGTTTTATTACGAACAACAATTGTGAGAGTGAGATGTGCAACGATGAAAATCACGTTGTCACAAAACAAATCAAAATGTGCGCAGGAATCATGTTACGACATGATACCAGGCAGGAAATTTACATATACATACATAATATACATACAGCAGCGAACGAGAGTCGAAGGACACATACATGAAATAGCCTGCGACGCACTCGCAGAGGCTGCGAGAAAGAGAAGGTTTCATCATTCAGAAAAGAAAAAGGACAGTGTTTTGGAAAGCGGCAGAATTTATTCAAATAGGTACAAAACTAATTAATAGTTAGAGAAGGAGAGAAATTATTGCCATTAATTTTCTTAGTCCACATTTCTACAGTCCACATTTACAGCAGGTAGCAGGAAAAGTGAAATTCTATTATCAATAGAATTTCTCTAGTGAATCGGGTGGTTGCATAATATGTACTTAGAGAAGGAGCAGGTTGTTGTTTTCCCTTTGTTACCTTTTATAGGGAATGTGCGCCGGCGTCGGCAAATTATGTGCAGAGTATATGAGCAGCGAAATGAGAAGAAAAAAAAATGTGCGAATGAGTGCAGCGAGTGTGCGTATTCTTTTTGTGCTGGTGTGATGGGGATGGGGAATAACAATAAATTCCATTTTTTCTGTTTTGTGCTTGTGAGATGGAGGAATAATAATAATTCCATATTCTTTGTGCTGGTGTGATGGGGAATTACAATAAATTCCATTTTTCTGTTTTGTGCATGTGAGATGGAGGAATAATAACAATTCCATATTCTTTTGTGCTTGTTGTGATGGAAGTTATAATAATTATATTTTTATAAAATAACAAACATTGGCGGTTGTTGTTGCAGCTGTATTGTAAGATAGGGGTTGAACATTTTATTTTTCTTCTAGTTTACTTGAGTTAAGATTTTTTTTTTTGGTCATCTTTTTTCCGGCCAAGTTATTATCTTTGTCTTGACATAAAGAGCAGGAGTGAAGGAGAACTTGAGCACAAATGTGCCGGTCGCCATCAATTGTACAGAGTGGAAATTATAGGTCAAGACAAAGAATGTGAATGGGAAGGAGAGCAGGTGGAACTCAGAGCACATGTGTGCGAGTTACCAAAAATAAAAATGGCAGGAGTGAAGGAGGAACTTGAGTGCAAACGCACCAGTTACCATATACATATCATAATAATTGTTAATTATGCAGGATTGCAGGAGCAGGAAAAAACTTAAAGCACGACGGTGCTAGTTTTTTAAGAAAAGGAACGATTGCAAGCAGCAGGAATCGTATTTCGGAATATGCTCAAATTGACTTGAGTTCTGATATACGACAGACAAAGAGCAGGAATATATACATATGTATATACAACAACAACAACACAACAACAGCTTCAAAAGCAGCAACAATTTGCCAACCCATTTATTTATATTTATTTTATTACCTATTTACCATATTTTTGAAATATTTCTTATTGTTTGACTACTATCTTTAACACATACATTATCGCATACTGGGAAATTTCACATCGAAGTACCTACTGCGAATTATTATTTATTTACTTTTTTTTGCAGGTTAAAGCATTATTGCAATATAACTTCTAATGCAATACGGGTCTCTTTATGCCTTTCCAGGAAATAAAAGCGAGCAGGTATATTTTGTTAATATTATATTAATAAAAAAAAACAAGAGATGGAAAAAGAGCAGGAACGTAACGATAGTTATACGTTGGACGCCGGAATATTTTCGGTGAGCAGGATGCTGGCCTTCGTGGAATCTCCAACTTTTGGAACTTGCAGGCTTGAAGTCTTGCAGGATGCTTGGGCGCAGGTGAAGGAATCTGAGACCAGGATCGCATCAGCCGACGATTTGTTAATAAATCTGGAGATGCAGCGCAGGATAGCTGAAGCCGAGGCGAACTATTTCAACGCCTATGCAGCATTGAAGGAGAAAATACTTGAAACCACTCAAGCAGCAGGCACAGCAGGTAGAGCAGGATAGCCTATCGAAGTCCAGGTTAATCTTCCATTCGCACAACACGATGTGAAGAACACCTGGGATCGTTCGACGGCGATATCACCAAATGGCAGGGTTTTCGAGATCGCTTTGTGGCAGCGATCCACGACAAAGACAAAATAGCGCCCGCCTATAAATTCTCCTATTTAAAAGCATCGCTATCAGGAAGAGCAGCGAAGACTCTCGGTGAATGGCAACTCACCGAGAAAAATTATTGCGAGGCATGGAAGCGTATTCACTAAAAAAATACGCAACGTGCAGGGAGCTATTGAGAAATTTCACCAAGAGCAGGAGATTTACAAAGAATGGCCAATACCACGTACGAAACGCTTCGGCAGTTGGCAGCGCAGGGGATCCCAACGGAACATTGCTATATGATTATTATTCATGTTGGATCCAGAGACGGCGTGAAAATGGGAAGAAGTGCGCACATCTGAAGAGCCCTCTTCAAAGGAATTTTGTGTCTTCTTAGACAAGCGTTCCGAAATGTTGGGCGGAGCAGTGAGCAGGAAATTTGAGCAGCCGCCGCCTACAACAAGCGCGGTCAGCATTGAGCAGGAGTGACAATCTAAGAGCAGGTGGCAGCAATGCCCGGAGAGTGGAAGCAGCAGGTGATAATAGACCGTTACCTTGTCACATGTGCAAATCTTTAAACCATCCAATGTGGCGTTGTCCGTAGTTTGCAATATTGAGCTTGCGGTCCAAGCAGGACTTTGTGAAGGAAAAGACACTCTGCCCAAATTGTCTTAAAATTGGACTTACCCCGAAGGACAACAGTGTACTCTGTCCTATGAGGGAGATCAGGAATAGTGAAGCAACTGTGTTTTATGCGCAGGAGAAGGATAATAAGGGAAGGAACCAGCAGGAAGGCATTAACAAACATAAGAGGGATTGACTAACTGTCCCTCCCGAGAAACGCACTCGGTTGAACTAGAGCAGGACAACCGAAAGAGCAGGTAGAGCAGGGGTGAAGGAAGAAGAGAGCGAATCAGAGGATAAAATGTCCTGGGGAGATTTTAAGAGAGCAAGGTGTTCAAGAAAGAAATTTAAAGATATTAATGGAACTTACTTAAAATCTTTTAATTACAATGAACATGAGCAGGAACATTTTATCTTGATGCCTACGGCACAGGCACGAATTGAGATGGATAGCAGGAAGTATGGCCCAGTAAGGGCACTTTTAGATTCAGGGGCACAGCCTAATCTTGTCAGCTATCAGCTTGCTCAGAGATTGGCCTTGCCAAAGGTGCAAATTGCAAGGAGAATGATTGGTCTGGAAGGCGAACCTTTCAACATCAAATACAAAACCACGCTTCTTGGAAGTCCTTGGTTTAATTCACAGGTTTCAGTAGAGCACGGTTTCTGAGTACTACCCAAAGAAGGAAAATGGCAGCCAATTGTGCCTACACACAATTTGGGATCGCCACGGATGGACATTTCTACAGGGTTGCCTCTTGCAGATCCAGATTATTGGAAAGCAGGTCCTGTATTTATTGCTTGGGTGCAGGTTTATAGCAGAAACATTTATCTCTGTTTTAGGACATCAGCCAAGTGGTGTTCTAGAGATGGAAACTATATTTGGCAGGATCATACTCGGAGAGTATGAAAGAGAACAGGATAGCATGGCCAATGAGGTTGAGCAGGTGTCACATGTCATTTACATGGACAATAATCAACTTCATGAATCGCTTAAGCGTTTATGGCAGTTGTATGATGTTGAAACATCATCAAGCAGGTCAAAAGAGCAGGAGCAGGTGGAACAGAATTTCATAAATACGTTTTCACGTGATGATTCTGGCAGGTTTATTGTGAAGATTCCTTTGAAGGAATCAGAGAAGGAGCTTGGTAGCTCAGAACTTACAGCGAGACGTAGGTTCTTTGCTTTAGAGAGAAGGTTAGCAGGAGATTGTGAGCTGAAACAAAGATCATGAGAGAGTATGAAAGAGCAGGGCACATGACACCAGTAACTGGTACAGTGCAGCAAAAATATATACCACATACCACATCATTGCGTCACTAAAAAGTTTAAAGTCGTATTTGATGCAAGCTGCAGGACAAATAAAGGCGTTTCATTAAATGAAGTGCAAATGCTGAGAGAAAAGCTACAAAAGGACCTGCATGATATTTTAATGCGCTTCCGCAGGCATCGTGTTGCTATTTGTGCTGACATTAAAATGATGTTCAGAATGGTGAAAGTTGTGAAGGAGCAGTGGGATTTGCAGCGTATATTCTGGAGAGAAAAACCCACAGGATGATTTGAGAGAATATTAGTTGACAGTAGTCACCTCATGACCTCATCAGCTTATAATGCTGTAAGAGCGTTAATACAATGTGCAAAAGAAGCGGAGCAGGAGTTTACAAAAGCAGCTAAGGCAATTATGGAAGACTTTTATATGAATGACTGTACCACAGGTGCTGATTCCGAAGAGAAGGCGATCGAATTATTAAAAGATATCGATTATGTTTTAAAAGGCGCAGGTTTGAGCTTAGAAAATGGAAATCTAATTCAAAGGCTCTAGTGAAGGACATGAACTATGAAGAGCAGGAGTCAATCTTGTTTCAAGATGACGAGAAGGCATCGATTTTTAGGCCTTAAGTGGCTGCAGGAGAAGGAGAAGGACCAATTCACATTTGTAGTGAAAACACCAGTGATTGAGCAGGCAATGACGAAGCGAAAAGTAGTGAGCTGTGTTGCGCAACTTTACGATTCCAATGGGTTCATAGCTCCCGTTACGATCGTGGGGAAGATAGATGAGAGATGGAGAGATTTTTGGCAGGAGATAACATCATTAGACAATGCAAAAATTCAGAGATGGATAGGTACCCCGGATGAGGTACGGAAGGAATTACATGGGTTTTCGGATGCTTCCGAAAGAGCATATGGTGCAGCGATTTACGTGAGAACGGTATGGGCAAATGGCAGGATTTCAGCAAATCTCCTAACAGCAAAAACACGGGTTGCACCACTTAAAACAGTAACAATACCGCGCTTGGAGCTTGGAGCAGCGGAGCTATTGGGACGACTAATTGTTAGCGTCATCAAAACAATGAAATGGGAAGGTATCGAGTATGATCTCTGGTCAGATTCACTCGTAACGTCAGCATTGGTTGATAACAAGTTGTGGTTGCACGAGCCGGAATGGCTGATAAAACCCCGGTCGAGCAGGTCATCTGAAAAGTTTGTGCCAAATGTTTCAGATGGGGGGAGGGATAAGATGAAGGTTTTTGTGACTATGAAATTCACAGACCCCTTATCTATTAATGTGAGGTGCTGGAGAAGGAGTATTCCATTGATCGAATACACGTCTACGTTAGAGAAGGCTATAAATATAATCAGCTACGTACTTCACTTTATCAATGCAACTAGAGCAAAGATAAAGCAACGGAAGGATGATGAGAAGAGATATGGTAAGGGACGGAGACGTTCTGTACGTCAGGTGAGAAGGAGAGAAAGAGTAGGAAATAGAGCAGGTAATAGAGCAAAGATAGCCAGGAGTACTTGATCAACCGTCTTCTGAAGAGAAGATGGAATCAATTGGTCACTTACTAAGAAAAGAGAAGGAAAAGTATTTTCTGAAGGAAATTACTTGTTTAGAGAAGGACAGGTGCTTACCTGATAAGAGCAGGATCGAATCCTTGAAATCAATTCTGGATGGTGAAAGGATTCTGAGAGTCGGAGGCAGGGTAGAGAGAGCGGAGATGTAATACGAGAGAAGGCATCCAGCAATTGTGCCAAATGGCTCTCGATTAGCCTGGTTGATCATGGATAGTGCTCATACAGCAACTAAACATGGAGCGGTGCAGGTCATGATGCAGTACATTCGTCAGAGATTCTGGATTCCAAAGTTCCGAGGTGAGCTGAGGAATTATTCACATAAGTGCTTGGTTTGTGTGCGGTATAATCATCGCTTTGAGATGCAATTGATGGCTGACTTGCCGGCAGAGAGAGAATAACAGCAGAAAAAGCTTTTCTACACACAGGGGTAGATTACGCAGGTCCGTTTGAGATCAAAATGATCGACAGAGCAGGTGAGCAAATAATAAAGAAGAAATGTTGGGTTTCCGTCTTTGTTTGTCTCAAAACAAGAGCAGTGCATATTGATTTGGTATCAAAACTGACGTCAGTGGCGTTTATTGCTTGTTTCGAAAGATTCATAGCGAGAAGGGGCAGGTGTGAACGATTATTTATAGCGACAATGGTACAGCATTTGTCGGTGCAGCGAAGGAATTGCAAAAGGCAAAAGAGCGTTGGCTGGTGAAGGATACTTTTGAACATTTAAGTTTGAAAGGGACGGAATGGAGGTTTATGGCTCCTGCAGCACCACATCATGTGGCATATATGAAGCAGCGGTAAAGTCAATGAAATATCATTTGACGAGAATTGGAGAATTGTTGGAGTGAAGGTTTTAGCATATGAGCAGTTTTTGACTTTACTTACTGGGATAGAAGCCATCTTGAATTCAAGACCGCTACATCCATTGAGCGATGATCCAAATGATCTGTAGGCGTTAACGCCGGGACATTTTCTGATTGGTGAGCCACTTGTGTTACCGTTACCGTTCGTAACCAATGAGATGCCAAATACAAATTGCATAAAATTGTGGAAGGAGCGTAAGACTATGCTTGCGCATTTTTGGTGCAGGTGGAAGGAAGAGTACTTATCTACTCTGTATGAGAGAAAGAAATGGCGAAAAGAAACATATGACTTGAGAGAAGGACAATTGTGCATAACAAAGAGCTAGAATTGCCCACCATCGACATGGGCGATGGGGCTGATATTGAGATTGATACCAAGCAGGGACGGACTAGTTCGGAGCGTGGTTCTTAAAACAGCAACCAATCAACTGACGAGGCCGGTACAAAAGATCTGTATCCTGCCAATCGAAGTGCTGAAATAATTTATTTAATTTTTATAACTTACTAGCGGACCCGACAGACGTTGTCCTGTATGCTTTTTCAAGCCACGTATGATTAATATAATTAGATTGTAAATCGGGAAATATGCTTTCAATCAAAGCATCTTTCGTATTTACCATGTTGCAGAAGTTGTCCGGCAATTTGATGCATTGTGTGTCTCCATGCAATGGTATTGCTCCATTTCCAATGTTAAGCAATTGCTCGGAGAATGATAGTGCCAGTGGATCGTTTTGCAGTTGAACTCTTATATTTGTGTTAAGACGTAATGTACAGACATTTCGCCATAGATATGATTGTTTTATACATGCGTTAATTTCGTCCGCATATGTAGCGCGTGGAATGACCAGCAATGTCTGTCTAAAATCATCGGACAGCAGCAGTAAAACACCACCGAAAAGCCTGGTGCTATTATTTAAATCTTTCATCATTCTATCGAAAGCTTCAAGTGAATGCTTGTGTGCCATTGTGCATTCATCCCAGATAATATTTTGGCATTTTTACAAAAAAAAAAAACCGTTCTAAAATACCCACAATTTGTCGCTCCTCCATCTGCATGCGTTTATTTGCTGTTCCTCATCACCCATGAAGTAAATTTGGAGAAATTTTGAATCGGTATTAGGCATCGGCATTAAAGAACCAATTTGATGATACACTTAGCCCTGAATCTTAAACGTTGATTGAAAATTGCGACCATCCGCGTTCTGAACGATTTTTGTTGCTCCAAATGATGTCATTTGAAATTGAATTTGCGAATTTTACGCAAAAACAATTTGGATTGTGATGTAGCTCCAGCCAATAGTTCTTTCAATGGTTCTGGCGGCGAATTAAATGGTGGCAATACTACAACTTTTCCAGACGCGCAGCAGAAACCGGCCGATTCACCTTTGTATTTGAGTGCATAACAGTGTTGGCATTGTTTGTTCATAGCATACCGATTACAATTTGTGAATGTGACGAATAGTCGATGTCCGACTCATACTCAAATGCAAGGCGAAGAAGTGATGCACGTGTCAATGCGCGATACACTTGCAAACGCTGTTGTTCACGTGTTTTGAATGTATCGGTGACTCTTTGACGTGCCAGTCTTTGTCTTAATGCATTGGCTTGAAGACGTTCGTTGCGTTGCTCTTGATTTTCATTTACACGTTTGATTACAGCCTGGTTTCTTAAATTTTCATTGTCCGTCAGTTTATCTTCTGCCGATCTATTTAACCGACGGTTCTGGACTATTTGTGAATTCGGAGTACGTCGACCAATATTTCCTCCTCGTTCTCGAAGACGTGGCATTGTTGTATGTATATGTGAATATAATACACTTAATATTCACTGAAATGCGACACCGGAAATATCAAAAGGCTCCGTACATAAAGGGTTTTTTTTTAAATTTTTTTTTTAATAATACATCGATTTTTGGAGCACTGTGTTCCGTATGAACAGTGGAGTGTGATATTGTTTCAACTTTTTTTGTCTTATATATTCCAAATAAATATATCAATTTTGTATTTTACTTAATAACTCGTAGTCATGATTCGGTTGGTTTTGAAATACATAAGATTTTGAATGTAATTTTTGTATAGGCGGTACCACGCCCCTTTGTCCAATGTTGACCAATCTTCACAGGAATATCTACTCCTGGGCCAATACCTAAGACTATGTGTAAATTTGAACCCGATCGATTCGGTGGTTTTCAAGATATAAGATTTTGAATGTAATTTTTGTATGGGCGGTACCACGCCCCTTTGTCCAATGTTGACCAATCTTCACAGGAATACTCCTGGGCTAATACCTAAGACTATGTGTAAATTTTAACTCGATCGATTCGGTGGTTTTCAAGATATAGGTTTGAATGTAATTTTTGTATGGGCGGTACCACACCCCTTTGTCCAATGTTGACCAATCGGCTTCTAAACCATCCAGGGCGCCACCCAAACGCATACAGAAAAATTTATTCAAATCGGTCCACCCGTTTAGGAGGAGTTCAGTGACATACACACGTACAGTAGAATTATATATATAAAGAAGATAATTATATTTATCAGGAAAATGTTTAAATAAAAATCGAAAGGGTAGAAAACCGTAGGTTTTCGCCGGGACTGTATCGAACTGCATGAGTATTGCAACTCTGCAGTCGATGTATTG
Organism: Cheilosia pagana; assembly: GCA_936431705.1. Taxonomy (NCBI): domain Eukaryota; kingdom Metazoa; phylum Arthropoda; class Insecta; order Diptera; family Syrphidae; genus Cheilosia; species Cheilosia pagana. The sequence goes on along the minus strand of OW386170.1, from coordinate 47,462,367 downwards.
AAAGAGTATACATATAAACTTAACGAAAGAGCGAGAAGGTTCTAGTAATTGTATAACGAGAGTTAGTCTGATAGCAGGAGCGAGCATGAGCAGGTCGCAGGTCTAATAAAAGTGGTTTTTAATATTTTTCCACTATAATTCTTTTGTGTTTTATTTATTCCGATGGTCATTGTTTTGTGATTCGTTTTTTTCCCTGAGCTACGATACAATATTGATATTATTGGCAGAGCTGTTACTAGCGCGTTTGCAAGTATTACGAACGTCACAATAGACAGCTATAATTTTGAGGTAGTTAGGGACTTTGTCTACCTCGGCTTCGCTATAAATTCTGAAAACGATATCACCTCAGAAATCAAACGAAGAATCACTCTTGCCAACCGCTGTTACTTCGGCCTAAGAAGGCAATTGATTAATAAGGCCTTGTCGAGAAACACTAAGGAGACTCTATATAAGACCCTCATTATCCCAGTCCTGCTATATGGTGCAGAAGCATGGACGCTTTCAAAGGCGGATGAAGATCTCCTTGGTCGTTTCGAACGAAAAATTCTTCGAGTGATTTTCGGTCCCGTTTGCGTTGACGGGTCTTGGAGGAGGAGATATAACAGCGAACTCTACGAGCTGTACAGCGACATCGACCTGGTCAGAATAATACGCATCAGTCATCTGAGATGGCTAGGACATGTAGAGATGGACACCAACGCTCCGGCCCGAAGAGTCTTCGATTGCAACCCGGAGCGACAACGCAGCAGAGGAAGACCTCAACCAACTTGGAGTGCGCAACTGGAGCCAGTTAGCCAAAGATCGCGCTAACTGGAGAGGCGTTTTGGTTGAGGCCAAGGTCCACCCCGTGGTCCATGGGTAGTAATGTCACCAACCATTTTGGATCTGTTTCGCACCAAGTTTTAATTGAAAATATGTTCCTAAAAAATATGCTGTAAGCGAGATGATCAATTCGAAGCAGTAGTCCTTTAGGGAAACAGAAAGGCGTGAAAACCCGTAGTCCACAAACGCAACGAGCCATTTATTTCGTTTGCTGTTTGCTTAATAGTGGTGCAGTGGCTAAGTTGTAGTGTGTTGGACTACTAAGCGCAAGGTCCCAGGTTCGACCCACAAAAAACCCGATTTGCATTTTAAGGTTTTTTTTCACTGCGCCACCTCTCGCGAACGTCTGACAAACATCCGAGAGTAAAACTGTCATGAAAGAGCTTTTCAATTACCCCGTTTGGACTAGGCGTAAAATTGTAGATCCCTTCCATTCGTTCCAAAAATTTAAAACCCACACAGTACGAATGGTTGTAAGAAGCTAGGCCTTGGGTTCCACAGACCTGTCGCGCCAAAATATTTATTTATTTATTTTTATTTGCTTAAATACATCTCAAGGGATCTTCGAAAACAGTTTTCTGTGATATTCCGCCACTTTACTAATAGTGCATTAAAAATGTAATAAATTCCATCCAAAATTCCATTTAAAATGTACGACTCCACTAAAAACTGGCGCCCACGAGTACCTAGGCTGAAATCTGAATGTCAGAGGAATTCCTAAAACCGCAAACCACCACCCAAAAAATATGTCAGTCGCAACCCCATTTCTTGCTAAAAGCAAACGAACATGTACCCCTTAATCTAGCCACTTAACACGCTTGAAATCCCGAAGCGAGTGCACACCGAGCGCATGCACCTATATTCCTTTCATTCCATGTGAATGCAACCACCTTACACACTGCAGCTCGGGATCTTGGATAATTGCACACCTTTCGCATGTCAACATCAACATCAATAGCAGCACATCATTTGTTCCCAGCCCGAGAGTCGTATAATTAAAATCAACATCGACTTTCCGACCACCCCCCGCTGACACCGAAATTCCGTTAGAATACACACACACATTACACATACAACGAGCTCGCATGCAGATTATCCTTCGCACGTCTTGGAAATTACTTTCTTAAATAATTGATCCCGGTGATTACGTGAGAACGGGTGCAACAGAAGTTGATATAGCTTCAAGGTAAGCAACGGCAAACAAAATCCGCACATATGGGTAAATACGTGTGTGTGCTGTGTACCTATCCCGTAAAAGGATGCTTGATTAAAGTCACATATAAGAAAGCATCGCTCAGAAAGGATTTGCGGAATTGTAAATTGCCTGGGCTATATGTATGGAGCTGTATACGACGGCTTCAGCGATTTATTTTGTGATTTCAGGCCGTGCCTCTCGAAGCCTGCCCCGCCCTCCACGTCTTCTTGGCTTAATCACTTGCAAAGAAATTCTAAATAAGCTTAATCCTTGAAGGATTTTCTCGATTCAAAAGGACAAATGTACACACTGACGATGGGGGGAGAAAGCATTTTCTTTTTTTTGCCCAGCTACCCTTGTGTTGATTTTCAATTTGACAAGGGTTTGTCATTCGACAATCGCCTTTGGGGTTGACCCACCCCCGCCCGCCATACAACGTCGAAATGAGAAATCGGTAAATAGGCCTTGGTTCTTGTTTTTGTCAGATTTTCTTCCCGTTTTTTTCGGTTTTGTGCATCCTTTTTGTTTCGCTGTACGAAGGGCTATTCAAATTAGAAAGAAAGTCCTTCGACATTTGAGTGAAATGAGAACAAAGGAGCCGTGCTTCGCCTCGGTGGAGGCAAAGCGTGTTTTTGACATATTTGGACTGGCCACCAGACCAGAGATGGGAGTACCACCATTACGCGCCTAATGGGATCCCGGTGGACATAGAGTTAGGCACGTACTGCGCGCGACAATATTTTCTGTTTGACATTTATTGTATTTTATCTGGTGTCATCGCTAAGTGGTGGTGTTCTAGCTCCGCCTGCAGTCGAGTGCCCGAGTGGTGCGGTGACGATAACTGTGATATCTATCTGGGATATCGAGGACTTTGGTTTGCTTTCGAGCGTAATGGGTTACGTTAGGCTCAATTGAGTTTCCACTTAATCGCAATAGAAGTATGGCATGCTTTCGAAGGATTCAAGGAGGCTATTGAGAGTTTTTGTTTTTCTTTTTTAACAATTTGCGTGTGTGTGTGATGATTTCAATTGGTAGGATAAACGGGTTATGGATTTCTGTAATTGGTTTTAAAAACTCTTGAGCGATGATGAAGTGTACACTTATGGATTGTTTTGTGGTTGATGTGATGTAGGGGTGAACTCATTTGGACTCGCATTCTATATGGATGGCTGTTGCTGGCGTTAGGTATTATGTGAGTTTGATTTTCGGTTTTAATGGAAAGCCTTTCGTTATGGGTCAGTTGAGTAGGGTGCGGTTTGATCTAGTGTTTTTGAAGAGGGTATCAGAGAGTGCACTTTGTTTGGATTGACTTCGTTTCAATATTGTGGGGTGTGAGCTAATCTGTGAATTATTCAAAAACGGACGAAGACACTTAAGAGCCCTCAGCTCTTTTCAATGTCTGATGAATATCCGATGGTATATAGCTTCTGCATTCATTTGTGTACATTCATTTGTTGGAAGTTGCTATTTGACTGTTTATACACAGATTCCACTAAGGTCGTTCCCTTAATCTCAAGACTTATTGCGCAAGTTGGGTGGTAACCTATATGAAGGTGGGGCTACGTTGCGATATTTTTACTTCATTTAGTGCTTGCTTGAAATGGTAATCATTGACTGCAAAATATGACTCGATCAGCACAGAACACTTGAGTCTGCAGAAAAACATTCTTTGGTGCTAAAGACTGACAACTGTTGAAAGATCATAAGAGTTTAACACAACTCTTTCTAATACGATGTTAAGGAGGCATGACAGAACGTATAGCCTTGCTCATTCTCTACAGCCATGCTACACAGACGAACGACTTTTGTAGCGATGCTTAACCTAGACATGGCTCTGTATAGCTTGCATCTATATAGCTTTTAATCGATGAAAATATGGTGCCTATTAATTTGGATTTCTTCAGTTTTTTTGCAGGATCTGTCTAATCTCAAAAGCAATTTGAACAGCCGTGTACTGTCCTGGCCTAAGAACGCCAATCAGGTTGTTGACGAAGGGTTTTAGTTTGTCACACAATATGGCAAATATGATCTTGTATGCAATATTAGGGTGACTGATACCTCTGTAATTGAATTGAACTTAATGTCGTTACTGCCCTAAAGCAACATCTTCTCTACATATAATAAAACTGTAGAATAAAAAATGCTTGACTGCGCATCACGCCGAAACTACTGGACAGATTTTAATGAAACTTGGCATAGTGATTGATTGTGTTCTAGGATACTTTTTACCCCGGAATATAACGGAATTTTTTCAAAATAGTCAAAAAAAACCGGATATATGTAAGGAAAATTCTGTTTATACAGACCGAGCTCAGTAACGGCTTTTCGGATTGAAAAATAAAAAAAGAAGGTGAATTTAGTAAATCTCCTGAATCATTTAAGATATAAAACATCCTCCTGCGTTGTCCTGAAGCTGAGTAATGTTCAAAACAATTATTCAAAACATCGCCCATTTTCGCTTTCAGTGGATACCACTTTCAGTAGTCATGCAGCAGTGAGTATCGTTGCAGTTGTGTAAGTGTGATTATTATGTGCACGCTCTAACGTGATCATATGTTTTGCACGTCAGTCGTCTCTTTTTAAGGCATACATTCAGGTTGAACACATTTTCAGGTGTTGTTCATTGGGAAAAGTTTGGAAATGGGCTGGGGTAGGGTTCGTGTGTCAATGTCAATTTGTTTTATTCGTGTTGCTTCTTTTCGTCGACATTTGAGATGGGTAAGAGGGAAACAATAACAGAACTTTGAGTAAATCTTTTTTGTGTAGACTTTTTAGTAGGAACTAGCTGTACTCCCACGGCGCTGCCCGTGCCTTTCGTATTAAGTCCCGCCACAATTCGCAGAGTCGTTTTTTAAGGGAGGTGCAACGGCGCCCTTTTTGATTACTGCTCCATTGTGTTGAACACCATTTACAAAAATTCAAGGCTTCATAAATGTTCAGATTTTATTTTAATTATTTTGTTACCTATATGGCAAGTGCCATATCCCGATTTCTATCCCGATTATTTTTTGCAAATGGCTTTGCGAAAGAACCAAATTACATCTTAAGGTTTTTTCCACTGCGCCACCTCTCGCGAACGTCTGACAAACATCCGAGAGTAAAACTGTCATGAATGAGCTTCTCAATTAGCCGTTTGGACTCGGCGTAAAATTGTAGATCCCTTCCATTCGTCCCAAAAATTGAAAACCCACACAAAGCGAATGGTTGCGAGAAGCTAGGCCTTGGGTCCCACAGACCTGTCGCACCAAAATATTTATTTATTTATTTTTAATCCAAGGTTTTCTATTTGTATTGTTTTTGATTGCACTTTGTTTCCATTAGGGCCCAAAACTATACTATCTTTCAAGTTGGAATCAACCATGCGCATTCACAAAGTTTCATTGAAATCGGTTGAGCGGTTCTGAAGATGGACCACAGCGCCACCTGTTGATTCTCTCGCACTTAGCAGTAAAGTGTTTCTATCACAAAAGATCAACAAACTGTGATTTTGAAAATATTTTTTTTCTATATTTGAAGTGTCACTACTCGATTTCTATCCAGTTTATTTTTTTTTTTTTTTTAAAGTGCGTTTCCCCATGAAAAATGTAATGTGTGCCTACAACGCCACCTGTTGAGAATTTTCCAACTTTTCTTTTCTTCTAAACCATCGCTGATGTAAGACAAACAAAACAAAACAAAGATCATTCAAATCGGTTGATCCGTTCTCGAGTTTTAAGCATCCGAACAAACCAAGATCCATTTTTATATATATAGATTAAAATTATGTTTTTATTGTCTTTGTTTTTGCTTTATATACTTTTAGAAAGGTCCAAGGGAGGGAACATAATATTTTTATAAAAAAAACGGCGGATGATTTAAGGTGAGCTAGTAATAAAATAAAAATAGAAATAAAAACTAATTCCGACAAGTATTGTTCGTTCATGGATTACGCGATTCGGCTCGAGGATCGGCTTTCAACGACGCAGCGCATAAGCCATCTATTTTCAATGATCTCTTGACTTTCGAGTAGGTACCTACGTGATTGTTCCCAACGAAAAAGCTCGCAATTCTCAGACCACCGAGCACCGAGCTAGCAACCTTCACCAAATGAAGATCTGCATACAAATAAATCGTCGTCAGTCAACATCAACTGAGTGGGTAGTAATGTTACGTTGCCATCAGGTTCTCATATAACTACCGGGCGCCGTAACCTACCGCTTTTAAGTGTTAGCGGATAAGCGCGACTGGAAAGGTGGTTGGTAAGTCATTTCTCATGATATTACAAACGATTGTAGTTCATCCGTGTCACTTTAAGATCGCTAAAAGGTCTCATCTCGTACGATTCTGGTTCCCTCCACATAAGTCCACGTAAGAGTATTCATCTGAAAGAACCTTCATCCTACACCCACTGACATTTTCAGTGATGGACTGTCATGAAACTATTTTTAATAGCAATCATTTTGCAGAGTGGAATCTGCCGATTCTTTCTATTGTAATAGAGTACGTAATTCTGTCTCCTGTATTTACTAAACTCCTATTTACTAAGCTACGACTAACCAAACAATATTGCAGTTCTATTAAAAATGTTACGTATACGACACCGTCTTCCACTCTTGCAATATCAACGTCCGTCCCTACCCAAAGACAATTCAAATCCTGCAAACCCTTACGATATTAGATAAGACCTCCAGTATTTATTTAACCAAACGAAATCCTCTTTAATCAAATCGAATCAAACCAAACGATAAATCCATAATTTCGCCCAGCCAAAGAACGCCCCTCACATTTGAAGCGCCAACACTCCGCACATACGACTAATGCTGCTACTTACCGCTCGTTTCTTCTTACCACGCATCAACCTACAACCGTGTATCATTAACCTAATTGACATAAATCTAAGGGTTCTTATATTACCAACCGTCCGCCGCGCGCCCACCGTCTACATGCCCAGTTATGACATCGCACCGAGAGAAAGAAAGAAGAAGCAAAACAAGGTCTCTGGGGCAAACAGCTTGAAATTCCGACGAAACACAAAAAATAGAAATGAAAAAAAATAGGAGAAAAATATCCTTAAAACAGTTAAGCATTATCCCTACAATTTAACGTAACAAGCTTCTTGTGAAGGTAAACAGAATAACAACAACTGCGACAGGACAACAAGAAGGATGACACAAGTAAACAAATAAACAGGGCGTTCGTTTTTATTTTTCTCTTTTTATCATCCCCAGCCCCCCAACCCCCACCCACCAACACAGTGGCAATGGACAGAACAGAATGATGGGGGCAGGACAGCTAACAAGTGTGCTCTGAACATCCCCAGTGCCCCGTGTGCAAATCAAGATCTATACGGTGTTTCTTTTTGCTTTTCTTCTTTTTTTTTTGCGCTTTTGGGTCAAGCTGGCACGCGTATTTACATACTGACACTTACAGAGGCACACGTACACCGGGTCTATTATCCACACAGGGAATGTGTAACGAGAGTGATGCTCCTAAACATCTTCCGTGTGACAGATTCCAGCTGTCAACATTTTGCCAGGCAATTAGCATGTCCCTGACTTTCTATTTTAAGCCTCTGTTGCTGCTGCCACTGCTACTGGTAGTATCATTGTCTGAGCAAAAACAATTGTCCTTGAAATCCCATGTGAGATATCTAGCCAAAGAAGACCTGTGTGTATACACAAAGACACACGACGACGACGTCGACGATGAATCCATTCATCATTGGGTTCATAAAGTTGTTCTTTGGTCGTCGGTCGTCGTCGGCCGTTACGACGAATGCGAATTGAATTAAGCCTTCTCCCCCAAAACAACACAATTGCGGCAAGTTATTCCCAAGGAGGCCCACGCAGGATTTTCCACAAAGATCCAAATTGAATTACGTCGGACGGCAATAAAGGCAGGACACTGACCAGACCAGACCCAAATCAGTATGCGAGCTTTGGGACAACGAATGGATACACTGACTCGTCCTTTGTGTCAGATTTGTGAAATTCCATAGCCGGCGTCGCCGTTGTCGACTACCCGACTGGTCGGCGTTGAAGGATACATTCAGTTTCAGAACTTTTGGGAGATTAAGTAGAATCAAATTAGGTACACAAAACGTTTGTCCTTATATACGTAAGTTGTTGTTGTTGTTGTCGTTGGGCATTTTTTGGTCGCTGTGGGGTGATGGTTGATTGAATGGTCATGTGTGTGATGGAATTTGGCGTCAATATTAACTGGTGGTCACTGGAATTGTGTTTTGTCTGATGTCGTTGATGAGACACGATGATTACAAATGCAATTTGCTTTGATTGACTCAACCTTTTGAGCCAGGCACAACTGACCAGTTGGGCGGAGGGAGAAAAGTTTTACCCAATAAACTGTCATCAGGAAACAGGAAAGTGATTTCGACTGTCATTTTTGAAGGACTGACAAAAATTGAAACGATGTTGTTGTAAGTGAATTTAATTTTGTTGATGATGTCCTTGATACGATTTCAAGGCGTATAAATGGGTGGGGGCTGTCAATGAAATTCGTTTAAATTTAAACTGGTTGAAGATGGTCTTAGTTTAAATGATTTTAGTGGTGATGGACGTTTTTGGAATGGTTGCCACGTGGGTATGAAGGGATTTTTCATTTGCAGTAAATGTGGGTGTACAAAGTAGGAGAACAAATCAACACATCCGGCACCAGATTTCCCATCAACATTATGGGTACACGTGCGACAATGGAACTCTAGAAAAAATTAAGGAACTAGGCTTAGCGACCATCGAGTCAGAAGTTGCATAAAATGTGTCTGATTACAAACAAGGAGAAACAACACCGAATAAGAGCTGCCAGAACCGAATTTCGTTTTTTTTTTGCCCAAAATTTGCTAGTTTATGTGGTTTTTAATGGACAAAATATGAGTCGGTTACCAATGCTAATAATGTACCTACGACGGCTTCTTTTTTCTCTAAACAGGTTCTATATAAAGATGTTTTAAAAGGCTCCCAGCAGATACCATCATCCAAAATCAGAACACAGAAGGAGCCGTTTCTGAAAGAGTTTTTGATTTAAACCACATATTTTCAGGTAAACCTACAGGAAAAAATCCCAGCTTAAGGGAGGGCACTGGCTGTATGAGGTCTCCCGCTCTGGAAAATTTACTGAACGTCTGAAGTATGTCCCTCATCATGTAGACGCAATACTTCCTCTAGGTCAAAAGCTTTGACAGTAATAAAAAATTCTCTGTCCAAATAACATGCCTTGTTTAACGTTAAAGTGCTATCGTTCTCTCTGATACAACAACATACGACAACGTACAACAACATAATGACTGTGACCCAGTGATGCCAGATTTTTTTTGCCGAAATTCCTTATTTTGGGGAGTATTTTTGAAAATGTTCCCCATTTCGTATCCGTTTTTACTAAAACATCTATTTTTGAAAATGAAAAGTGATAATAATCTATATATATAAAAATGAAACCCGTTTTCCGTTGTCATGACATCACGCGTGAACGGCTGGACCGATTTCGTTAATTCTTTTTTTGTTGTGTTTGTTATTGTCAGCAGAAGGTTCTTATGAAAGAAAAAATTAAGAAAATTGCGCGAAAAATTAGAAAATTTAAGAATACTTAACCACCATATTAAATTTCTACTGTATTATTCTAAAAAAAAAATAGAAAAAGTATTTGCAGGGCTGTCATTCATTTCTATTTTATAAAAAAATATATTCCTAAGCCTACCAATTGAATTTAATATTCACAAAATGGTGCAAATACGTAAGCCATCAACTAAATATTGTGTGTGTATTCATTTTCATCCATCATCGTCATTGTCACGGCAAAGCAAAGGTAACCCCGATAGGTGGCGCTGTTGTCGATCTTCTTAACCACTCAACCGATTTGAATGAAATTTTGTAGGTGGGTATGGTTGGTTGTAACTTGATGGATAGGATAGTTTTGGACCCGATAGGTGGCGCTGTTGTCGATCTTCTTAACCACTTAACCAATTTCAATGATATTTTTTTTGGTTTGTATGGTTATATGGAAGGATATATTTTTTTAATTTTTTCAACTAAACTATCAGTAAAGTGAATACCTATATGGGCACGTTGGAGTGAACTGAAGAAGCTTGGTTTTATACAGACACTATACACAAAAACTCCCGAAATAGAAATAGAAAACTTTGGCTTGGATAAATTAATGAATACAATTATCAACTGCGCTGTATTAAGATTATAATATTATATTAAGATTATAAATTCAACATACAACACAGTTCAATTTAACATCCACATTTAGCGAGAGAAGTTTCACATCTGGCGTGTGGTCACAAGCACACTCTGTTTTTTTGTATATATGTGTAATAAACGAAAGCAACAGTTAGAATAAGAATTTATTGAAATTGAGTTGAACTAATTTTGTATCCTTTTTAATAAGTAATGCAGAAAAGGACAAAGGGTTCCTTAAGTGTACTTGAAGTGATTGACAAAATCGGCATTAATCGGCGAGCGAAGCCGCGGGCAACAGCTAGTAAAAAATAAATATAGAATAAATTATTAAAAACGTATTTGATGTGTTTAAATTTTTACTTGCCCATATTGGTCACATGATTAGTTCTTGCAGTTGACGTTTATCGAGAGTAGCCGATAAATTTAGTTAAGAAAATCCTGATTCTATACTCAGTTGACATTTTGAAGTGTCAAAATTAAAAAATAAACTTAAATTTTACAACAACAACCCAACTTAATTAGTTAACGCGTTCGTATACCTGGCCCAGACAAAGCTAGATATCCAAACGTCCCCATTAAAATTAAAAAATCGACTTCACAGCTGATATTAGTTGCAAAGGGGGTGCAGGTGGTGAACAGAATGTGAAAATGGCACATGTGAGTAACAGTGGTGTTCAGTTTAAAATGAGTTTATGGCTAAATCGCTTAGATTCTATAAACGGGGTTATGTCATTTTGTTCGGGATAAGTTTACTACACGAGTTTTGTTTTTAAATTATGCAAAATTAATAAGCATGCGTGCATTTCATTTTTCCCCATTTTCCCCATTTAGTCAAAAATTCCCCAAAATGGGGAAATCGCTGCTGTGACCGCGAATGGACAACTGCGAACGTTAAACAAAAAAATTCCGCTGGACGTTGACTATCCACCGCTTTCGTGAAAATAACTCCAGGTGACTAAACAATGCAAAGATCTACCCTCTAAAAAAAATCATTCCCACTTTTAAAGCAACAATGCTAATTCTATTGCAATTTAAAAGTCATTTAAGCTTTACTTCGACATGAAGCTTATAACCCTGCCATTTCGAAACGAGGCTACTAAAATATCAAAAAGCGGCTTGGGTAGTGACGAACGGAAAAGAGGTGAACACGAATTTGCTTCTGGGGTTTGCCGCATCTTTTTTAAGCTCATCAATAATTAAATATTTCTTGGAAAGGTCGTGCTTTCTTTTTATTAAACTGCTGAAGGCCTAACTCGACACATAAAACCGGTCTAATGCCGGTCGTCCACTATGTGCTGAACTTATTCACCAATTTTTCCAGCAGTTTTTTGACTCTTTAGTTGAATAGGTATTTTATTTTTCTTGTACACTAATAAAATTGCTCATGTTGAGCTAAGTAGTTCCAATTTAAAAAGAAAATTTTAGTGTTAAGGCCCATACATATGTTTGAAGGACTCACTCAATTTTTGCATAACCCTGTACACTTAGTCGATCAACGTGTCTGAAAATAATGTTGAGGTTGTGATTCCTCAAGGAGTTAATGCGATAACTGGTATCCTCGTTCGCTTAATCAAACATTAGTAGTTGAGCAACCCGTCGAACACACATGGCAGCTGACAGCTCTCATTCTAGCAAAGACTGGTGGAATATTTCTTGAATTTTACACTACTATGGGCCACAATATTCTATTTCAAACAGAGAAGTTCGTAAAATGAAAAGCGCAAAGTACCCCCATGTCAAAATGTGTTTTCTTTTATTCATCATCATTACTTAGGCCTTAATTTTACCACACATGTAGCAGAAGTGCTCATCTAAAAAATGTTTTTTTAGCATAAATAAGGGAAGACAATTCCCACGCAACCAATAGAATCAAAAATCATCCACCACTTTTGACAACTATATCAGATTGATGACAACAGCGATGATGACGGTAATTATTATGGCGACATGATGACGATGACAATGACGATGATGAAAATATTCACATTATCAAATTTCGTACATCTAATTCCATCACGTACCCACAATCCAAACAAAAGATGCATTAAACTTTCATATTTGTATGCTGTCCTCTACCAGTATACTGTATACACCTTACACCATTTGCAGTGCTGCTTCTGCTCATATGGAACACACAAAGTACACATACACATACGCCATCTGGCATCATCAATCTTTCTGGTAGATACACTCTGGTCCGCCTGACAGCTTTTGCTACTTCGTCCTGCTGCTAACTGATGCCATTGCATGCCCACAGCATCCGGTGATCCTTTACGAATTACTTATTTAAAAGTAATTTCCTGTTTGGTTGTTAATTTTTGGGGGGGGGAAGCTGTCAGGGACAATTCTCCGCTCCGCATCTGTTTGTCATTATTGTCCAGGTCCACCCGAAAATCTGCCATCTTCCCCAAAAGGGTGGGCGCAAAACTTGAGACCAAAACTTAATTGTTCTCTCTTATGAGTTGTGATTAGCTGGAATATTATGACAGCAGTATGTGAGGCGACTTGGAAATCGAGACACGGTAGAAACTTTCTCATTACCACACAATAATGGTAATGGAGAGTCCTTTTGCCAAATGTGAGCTGAGTGCAAAATGATATCTCCGTGACATTGTCATTAGTGTTGGGTTTAAGTTTCTGGCTATTAGATACATCCGGATATGAGTGTTAGAAGTTTGGCTTTGATGGAAGAAGTTGGCGAAAACGAGGAATGGAGGCATGGCTAATCTGGTCAATTGGCAAGGAGTTGAGACAATGGTCCGGGTAATGTGAGGCCACTTACAATCGAATGCGCTCGTCAAGTGTATTTATTACTGAAGTTTGACAGTGATTGGGCTGACTCTATTTATGTGGGTCGCAATTTAAATCGTGCCCTGGAATCGAGGGACATGTTCTTTCTTTGAGCAGACCAAGGGCCCGATTAAGAAGCATTGATTTGTGAAGTGCTATGGGCAATGGACTCAAGCAACAAACCCTCGGCTCCTGAGGTCATTTTTAAATTATATGCGTTACCTTAGTCAGGGTCTTCCTCTTGCGCGTTACTTCGACATTATCTAAACACCGCAACCTTCGCCCATGGTACTACCTTCCTATTTTAAAATTCCTTCCATGCGGAAATTCCATACTTCGCTCCTTGTAACAATGCATGCCCTTGTGGAACGATGGGGTCTGCAAGGCATTTATAATTTCCAAGGAACCTCAGTTTGTTTGCATTCCAAACCAACACATTTTTTCCTATACATCCCGATATCCTTACTCCATTCATCGATTATTGAGGCTATTGTTCCCCCCATCGCCATATCTTGTTGCTCGTGTGCGTAAACTTCCACGAACGCTAAGCCATTGTTTCCTTATTCTTTAGGTTCAATGTGGCGAGAATATCCTTTCTCAATGGGGGGAGGTGGGGGAAGCTCACTCCTGCCAGCTGCACGAAAGTGTACTTTGCAATCAACTGCGCATTAAGCGCGTGCATGCAAGGGAATCGATGTGAGAAACGGGGGCGGCGCGCAACACTGAGGTAGAAAATCTCTGCTAAAATGCGCCTATAAAGTGTATTTAAGTATTTAAGCGATTTTCCCACATTCTATAGGGAAGAGGTTGCATATTTTGTTTTCTATTCCCCACACCTGTTGTAGGTGGGAAAAATGATCGAAAGTTTTTCCCTGCATTTTTTTTTGAATTGCAAGTGAAGTGAGTGCACTATATGGTGGCGGGATATACACAATGCCGTTATTGTTGTTGAGTGGAATAAGTTTTTTTTTCTATTATTCTACATGATAATGGAGCATTTTAAATACATTCTGAGTGTGAAGGAGTTTGGATGCATTTAGATGGTTTGCCAGAGTGAAATTTCAACACTTGAGCATTTTTTTCCGCGAAACATTTTTTATATAGTTTTATGAAATATTATTTAGGGAGGTTATATTTAAAGTGGGAGAAGGTGTACCTTATACGCGGTATTGTTCGTGGAACCCAAGTCGTGAATGTGAGGTTTCCTTCTCATCGAACCTAATTTTCTGGGGTTGAGGGGTCCTTACTGCAGTCCGCGTGTGGAGTTCGCTGAATTTTCTCTTCAAAAGACCTATCATACTAAGTGGCTATCTGTCAATGTTGACCTTTATTTTTCCTTTTCTCATAAAGAATCCGTGTCCTCAAAATCGTTCTTATTTCCTTCGTCTGATTGTGATGAAATTTGGCGAGTTGCTGTGTGGACGTACACTTAATATGGCACCTCCGTAAAATAATGGCTATGAATAATTAAATCTGTGCCAATAAGACAGAGTAGCTTATGTTTAAAAAGAGATATTGACGTTTTTTGTCTAAATTTGGTGTTTATTAACTTTTTTAATTTTGTTTAATGCTCAAATATATTTATTTCAAATATATTAAATTTTTGTTAAATTTGTAAAAATATTATAAATGCAATAAAAAGAGAAATAAGGGTATGAGGACCCGAAAATTCTTTGCAATTTCGTTTTATAAAACCAGAAAGTGTATTTGATTTAGCAATAACTTGATCCACATGAGATGCAAAGGTAAACCTCGAATCAATTATAATACCAAGATCTTTAACTTCTAGAACTCTTTTTAGTTCAATACTGTCGATTTCGTATTGAAATTCAAAATGAGAAGAGCTTCTAAAAAAAGACATTTTAAAGCATTTTCTAATGTTTAACATTAAACAATTACTGACGCACCAAACAGATAGGTTTGTTAGATCATGTTGCAAATACTCACAGTCAAGTGAAGTTTTCATTTTAAGGAACAGCTTTAAATCATCAGCGTACATCAAACAATGGGAATATTTAAACTATGTTTAAAACACCTTTTACTTAAAATTTTGCAGATGGAAGAGTCGTGTGAATAAAAACTAACATTTGCTTTGGTAAGTTCGAAAATAGGTTTTACTTCGCTGTAGGTATGTGTATTTACTTGCCTTGCAATTTCTGTCAAACTTGACAAGTGACAAATTTCCGGTGGTTTGTTTATTTTGAATTTATTTTCAATTTTTTAAGGGGAAATTATTAAAAGTGCCAAATCGCTGGGTGATGTTTGATTTATTCCTTAGTTGTTGGAAAATGTATCCAATTATAAGCTTGTTGAATTTTTTTTTGACACACTTACCAATTAGTTAACGAAACGTATGACCGATGAACAGCAAGATCTTCCCCAACATCAACCTAAACTCATAAATTGTTTACTTGTTAAGCCATGAATTTTGAAATGTTTACCTGAAAACCCGGATCTCCTCAGAACATTAGGATAAAGATAAAATTTTCTGGGTATTGGAAGGAGCACCACCTCGCGCCTCATTTAAAGCATTTTCTAATGTTTAACATTAAACAATTACTGACGCACCAAACAGATAGGTTTGTTAGATCATGTTGCAAATACTCACAGTCAAGTGAAGTTTTCATTTTAAGGAACAGCTTTAAATCATCAGCGTACATCAAACAATGGGAATATTTAAACTATGTTTAAAACACCTTTTACTTAAAATTTTGCAGATGGAAGAGTCGTGTGAATAAAAACTAACATTTGCTTTGGTAAGTTCGAAAATAGGTTTTACTTCGCTGTAGGTATGTGTATTTACTTGCCTTGCAATTTCTGTCAAACTTGACAAGTGACAAATTTCCGGTGGTTTGTTTATTTTGAATTTATTTTCAATTTTTTAAGGGGAAATTATTAAAAGTGCCAAATCGCTGGGTGATGTTTGATTTATTCCTTAGTTGTTGGAAAATGTATCCAATTATAAGCTTGTTGAATTTTTTTTTGACACACTTACCAATTAGTTAACGAAACGTATGACCGATGAACAGCAAGATCTTCCCCAACATCAACCTAAACTCATAAATTGTTTACTTGTTAAGCCATGAATTTTGAAATGTTTACCTGAAAACCCGGATCTCCTCAGAACATTAGGATAAAGATAAAATTTTCTGGGTATTGGAAGGAGCACCACCTCGCGCCTCATTTAAAAAAGTATTAGCCAAAATGTCCAAATTTTCATGCGTGAAATGAAACAATTGCTTGAAGTTATTATCGTCACCAATTCTTCTTTATTTATACTGTTTTCAATTATCGCGAATATTAACAACAAGAGGTAAAACAGGTCTTATGTGAAAACTTATCGCATCCATATTTTGTTTGGTTTTCCTGCACGAACAAAACTTAATTTAACTATTTATAAACAAAACATCGACAATTCATAATTCTTAAATTATTGTTTTATGCTTAGAATTTGCATAGCATTTGCTTTGACTGATAGGATTTATTCATACCGCTCTGAGTAAAAGATCAGTGCCGCCGCTTTTCGAACACGTCAAAAGTTGGAACTAACTCAAATTGGTTTTTATACATACGAAACGTAGCAAATGCTTCCATTTTGACATTTCTCTTGAGTAAAAGCAGTTGCTATGATTTATTCATACGACCCATTGGCTGTTTGAAGCAATTTTACAGATGTAGGCGGTATCAAACGAGGGGCGTGGCACCTCTTTTACTACAGAAACATTTAACAGGGCCCTTTAATGGATTTTTATGAAACACATTCCGATATTTCCTACTCCAGTCGCCTCACATAGAATTGGGCATGGACTTACATTTTTAAGGTAGGGCGGATTCAAGTTTCAGCTTACAATAGCCGTGATTGTGGACCAGAAATATTAGTAAATTTTACAAAGCTTAGAACGCTTCGCTGGTGTGAACAAGTTTTGATTGCGAGCTCTTGGTTGACCTTTACACTACTCCCTCACAGATGACCACGATACTCGTCTGTATGCAGGTTTTCGAAACTATGACTAGCAGATCTCTCAGATGCCTAAGAAACGTCATTTTCAAAATCCATCTTTCCACAGCCATCATTTGAGGAATCAGTGATTTTCTTATTTTGGCATAGTGGTGAAGAAACACGACTCTTATATATGTCTCCATGGTGGGCGGAGGACATTCAGCAGCCACTCACAGCTTGGATGTGGGGGCGTTCAGGTCAGTGTGCTGGACGAAGGCTCTGGTTCTGGGGTTTGTTCTACGGCTAATGCAAAGTAACATCTTTGGCTTTCGATTTTCGAACGTTTAACAAACATCCTCAAAGCCGTTCAGATTTGGCATACAATTACACGACCCTTTCATTCGTCCCAAAAACAAAGACTCAGCCCAATGAGTGGTTGTGATAAGCTCGGCCTAGTTCAATATCTCTCTGGTTCACCAGTACTGGACATGACCACACACCACATATTTAAATAGACTCCAGGACTTAGCTCTTGTAATGAAACCATTTTTTTTTTCTTTCCCCCCTTGAAGACCGTCTTATTGAGACCACGAGAAGCGTTCTATTTTTTTTCTTTTCAGATCTCCAATGGGTATTAAATTCAGTTAAACCGTGCTCAGAAAGGAAGCGCAGCTCAGTGGATATCATAGCAAAATATATATTATTCCAAGCGGATCTACTGACGGGGAAACCACACTCAAAATGCCATGAAATATTGGGATCCCTCAGCTGTGGCAATTTTTTTGTTGCTCCCTGCTGATATGCATATAAAAAGGTAGGCAGTCATCGTCAAAAAAAAAAACATGAGCTCACTCGACTACAGAAATAGGTACACAATAAGAACCGACAAAATAAGGGACTCCGGCTGCCAATGATACTGATGACGATGATGATGGCCCGTCGGTTTAAGTTCTCTTCCGGTCAAACAAAGTCGAATGCGAAATGTGAATATTATAAGGTCCAGGGTAGATAGTGTATGCGAGTCCTGTTGTTAAGTTCCTGCATCGTGCTCTTTTTTCTTGGACGTTGTGGTCATTCTCATTCTCATACTCATTCTGATACGGAATCCAAAAGTAGGACCTTCAGAAAAAAAACAGCCCAAAACCTTCCAGTGTAGGTACATGGTACATATGCATAGAAAAGGATTGGACCTTTCTGCCACAAAGGATTCCCCCTCCTCGCTCGTCGGACATGGTTTATCCTTTTGCTTTTTTGGTGTTTCAGTTTTATCCTTTTGCTGAGAATGAGCCTTTGGCATCGACATCGACAGCGACAGCGACATTCGTTAGTCAGTCGATTCACGTGTGGCCGAATCGAATCGAATTTAAATTTTTTATCTGCATGTATCCTTTACGGGGATTTTATTTCTTATGTTTGCGTATTTATCCATATCCTGCGTCCCTTTTTCCGAATGTTTTCTCTTATTTTTTTCGTCTTTTTGTTGGTTTTTATTTCCAGAACGATGTCCCTTCTGCTATTGCTGTTTGATGCTGAATTATCATTTCCTTTTGACTTCATTATGTGGTGCTGCTGTTTGTGCCATTGACAGTGTGTCACATAAGGAAAGGGATTGCTTCATTGGATAGGTCTATATCATCATATTCCAAGTCTTCTGGTGAATGTCCTTTTTTTTCTGCCTATACACGCATTCGTTCGGTATGTGGAACCGCAGAGACTTCGAAGTGACAGTGACAGGAGTGAGACACAGATTCCCCAATGGACCGGAAATCAGATTTAATTCAATAATTTGATGATTCGGTTTATTTGGTTGTGCGTTCGTGTGGCGATGTGCTGTTCTTTTTTTGCTGGTCGCATTTCAATTTCTTTCCTGCGGCCAGCCACATGGTGTAGGTATAGGTATATGCTGTGGGAATCGTTGGACTCGGCTGTCATTCTCACGTACATAATGTGTGGCGGAAATTTGATGGGCTAGCCCCTGTCATTCGCATAAAAGAAACTCATTACACTGGGAGAATGCTCGACCATTGGAATTAGGAAATACTGCTGCTGCGGGGGAAATGGTGATGATGTTATAGTTTGATTAAATATCTGCAAGTGGTATAGGGGCAAATGTGTTTTGCACTAGATATAATTAAATTCATTGATGAACACGGTATGAGGGAGTTGAAATAATTTAATTTGTGGACGCAAATGGAAACTTTGTGCAACATAACTATAGTCCAACAAATAAAACTTAACTATGAGTAGCAGCACTTAAACACACAGAGTCATGTAAGACAAGAAGAAGAAAAAGGCTTTAGAACGACTAGCATGCCGTCACTGTTAACCTGAAGTGATTGCCACAACTCGTCTAGTTAAGCCCGCTGATAATATTTCTCACGAAGCAGTTATCATCGGTAATGCCCAACTTTGGTAGACTCAATACGCATTTTAGAACCACTGGTTTATAATTTTTTTACTTGCACTCACCCACAGAATGTACTTCAGTCACCTTATACTTTGGTACAGCCTTATTCAGACTTGATATATCTGAAGATAGTAGTAAAAAATTAAAAATCCACAGTCTTACAAATATTTTAAACGAGACGCTACAAATATAGTACTTCTATCCACCCCTGCGAATATTTCAAAAATCAGACTCAGCTGCAGATCATTATATTAATACGTAAACATCAAAAGTTTCCGTACACTTTTTAAGTATTTATCATGAAATGAGGAGAATGAAACTTATATCATTCAAAAGGTACTGTGCCATAGATGTGCAGAAACGAAAAATCGTAGGTATATGTCGCCAATAAGACTGGTAAAATGAAGTTAAGAATTTCCCATACAAAATGCTTAGCAGTTAATCGAAAGCATTTTGTTGCCATTCAATTTGTCGCCGTCATGTTTCCATAGTGACGAATTTAATCATCTTGGATTAGAACCTGTTGGAGAGACTCATTAACCCACAAAGGTATGCAATGAGAACTCTGATCCACCGTTCTTAAGCCTGGACTGGTAGAAGTACTTCGAACCGTCCTACCAGAAACGTATTGTAGGTTTCCTTATTTTGTTACTCATTAAAAATTTGTTTTACGCCTTTGCTTCATTAAGGGAAGTCGTGGACCCGAAAATAAATATGTCATCAGAACATATTGATTTTTCAAAAATTGTGTAAAGTTTATACGTAAGTAGACCACCTAAAGTTTTGCCAGCTCACAAAGAACAGCTATATTGACAAAGCCTAGATTCAATTGCTTGCAATCTGTGCGTACATTCTTCGTCCAAGCCACTCCCCTCTGGAACCCATTGCACTAAGGAGAACCAAAAAACTTGGACAGTGAGACATAATATTATGTTAATGTCAAAGAGATTTATGTTTTTTAAAAGTTATTAATTTGTTCCACTAAATGCATGTAGTTTAGTTCATTATACTTATTGTTAATTTTGAAACTCTTAAAATATACATTGTAAAGCCTTCACAAATTATGAGATGCTAACTTAATATGAAACAATTATTAAAATAAATAAATAAATATAAAATATGAAAATATGAAATATGAAAGACACTAAAAGTGAACTTGCAACCTCTTCGAAGTGTAATATATTTTTATTAAAGCTGAGATATGTGTCTCATTTTAAGTATTGCGTTGAAAGTATTGTTCAAAAGGGTTAAAACTTTCAGTTAAAACCAACCTACCACCTTAAGTGGTACTCTTTCTGAAAACGGGCTATTTTATTTAATTCTATATCTCCAGAAATACTGACTAAACTATTTGCTGTTCTCTGTCAAAATGTTAAACTGAACATTGCTATAAAATTTTACCTTTTAAAAAATATATCGAAAAAGCGCCTAATCGCATATTCACTTCTTTTCCCATGTACGAGGTTTAAGTTTGACGACTTATTGCACCAGGTAATATATTTTGTACAATTTTTGCGAATGCAGCGATAGAAAATTTGTAACCTCTCACTAACGCCGTCGCATTGTATTAAGATAAAACATCCTTAATTCCTTCATTTTATGTTACGGTGTAGTTGAATGGTAAAAAATTGCACTGTGACATTCTTAATGCCTTTAATTCCCCCTACTCGTTGAGATTATCAGACAAACTTGCAGTAGATTTTAGCTATTTATTAATATTCAGCACTTTTTAAGCCATTTTTTGTCAGTTGTTAGCTTTGGCACGCTGTTGTTCTTAAAACACGCAGCCTTAGCGCCTGTATTGTGTTAAGAAAGCTCTTCGTCAGCTTTGGCATAGTGGGTTTTTATTTATGTACCCTTTTCCTATTAAATAATCAGGCACGAAAAATATAGTATGGTCAAATTCGGAAAGCAATTAAATTCTGAATTTTGTAACAGCTGAACTCCGGTTCTTGGAACACACACGTAGTTTACCAGAAAGCCTTCGTGTCGGGCATTTGTAGACTCTCCACAGAATCGGAAATAATGCGCTACACACTCGCTTCAGTTTGGACAAGGTGTTTTAAGTAGAGAAAGGTTAACTAAAGCCATCCCCATGTACGAAGTGGATGAACAATTATTATTGCACATGAAAATGATGTTGATGAGCATTTGGTTGAATACAATAAAAATCTGTAGGTATTGGCCTAATTTTTGTTATAAGTTATATTTTGTCTTGTGAATGTCACTTGACTCAAAAATAAAAATTACATGACCCTATAATGGGCTTCTCCATAAGGCTAGGTGTCCAAAACCAAAACCAATTAGCAAAATTAGCAAAGAAAAAAAATGTTAACTCAGCTCTGGTTTCAACGAAAAAGAAGCTCTTCCTCATCTTTATTTCTTCTTTTATCAATTCATAAATTTACATTCCACATGGGAATGCCAACGCCAAATCGTTCGATGCACGATGCATTCAAGCGCGAATTGCAAAGGGGGGAAGACTATGATCGGTATGAGCTGGCCGAAAGAGTCCAAACAAATGTGCCGCTTTTGAGCAGTTCTTCTGCTGTACGTGTACGATTCGTTGATAAGGGTTGTTGTTGACGGGAGGAGTTTACGTTCTCGATTCTCCCGATGGGACAGGCAAGGCATCCGTCAATTCATTGATTCTGGCAACAATTCGGTCAAGATCTCAAGTTGCGGAATCTAAATCATCCAAAATTGTGCAACGGTACGCGGTTGACCGACAAGAAACTGATGCAAAATTTGATGCAACCAACGATCATCAAGGGAAAATTCAAAGCAGAGGAAGTACTTATCCCACGAATTCCGATTCCTCCAACTGATCTTCCATTCCTTTTCAAGCGTATTCAGTTTCCCTTTCGATTGGCTTTTGCGATGATAATCAATAAATCTCAAGGCCAATCGTTGGAAATACTTTGAAAAACTTTGTTTATTATATCGCTTTCCACTGCCTTTACTTCAATTGAAATAAATTACATTGATATTTTTATTATCATTCTGAAGTATATCTGAAGGCGTTCAATTGGGGCGAGACGAAGTTCGCGGGGTCCGCTAGTATTGTATAATTTAAAAAGCATTTTAGTATTTTTAGTATTTAAAACAAAAAGATTCGTTTTTAAGGTGAAGCATTTGCAATTTTGAAGTGACTCTTTAAATGAAAGAGTGTCATAAAAATGAATAACAAGCATTTTTCTTTTTTATTGCGTCAGTAGCCTGCATCAAGTAGCCTTACCAAAGATCGACTTCGTCTTCTCGTAGCTGAACACTAAGCTCTAATTGAACTCACCTTTGTAAGCGCCAAAGGATTAAATGACGAATCACCTGAAAGTGCTATGAATTTTGGTACCTAGACTTCGTAAATTGTATTGAGTATTGAGTTGTCTCTTATCAACCCGCCCTTTTTGTATACCAGTTTACATTATTTACGAATTCCTTTCGCTAGTTGTTGAATTTCCCCACTGCACCGCCACTCTTTTAAAATTTATTGATCGCCTGCATTATTAATTCTAAAACCACACACAAAAGGACATTACTTTCCTTAATGCATTTCACATTCCATCCGTTATCCTTCTGCAAAATTTCATCGGTTTACCTGACCGAACTCGGACCAGAAATTATGTTCCCCAGAAAAAAATAAAATAAAACCATCACCGAAAGGTGTGTAAAGTATTTTGCGGTCGTTATTTGTACCTCTGCGAACAGAGACGATGAACATTTGGCCAGTCCATGTCCAACGTCGTGGTCCACGGGTCCACCGGCCAAAGTCGTTAACAACACTTATGTTGTGTGTATCCTTCTTTTCTGTTCGTTTGGCTCTATAATTTATTACTGCCGACGTTCTTTTCGATGCCGCCCTCCTCTCTCTCAACCACTGCACTCATTAAGTAAGGTTTACCGTCTGCATAAACTCCACACACATGCACATCAAAATCCATATAAAAATAATTCAATTAGAATACAAAATCCAATTCGAAAGAGAATCGAATTCTTCTGCTAACTTAATCAACTGGCATTAGATTTTCGATTTTTTCATCTGTGAGTGGCGAATCCGTGCATCGCCGAGTAGAAAGGTAGATCCTCTGCCAGAACGGAACAAATTCCCATGTCGCTGTCTGAATGTCGATATCCAAAAATTAATCGAAAATAATCTACAGAGACAGGGACCACATCTACAGAAGAACCACTGGAAACTAATTATGGAACGGAAATTATGAGAACGTACAAAAGGACGACGAGCAAACAATACAAGACCAGAACAATGTGTGCTCTTTTTCCTTGTGGACTCGAACAATGTCCAACTGGATCCAATTTATTTAAGATAGATAGAGGGATGAGCGAGTACTATTGGTGACGTTGCTGTAAGGGAATATTGCTTAGGAGAGTTGCTAAAAAAAAGAAAGAAATGACAACAAAAAGCAACAAATGCGGACAGGTGCCGCACAGGGAATTCTCACTGGTCAGGTATACAATGCCGATGGCATTTTTTCTATTTGGTACCTACACAGCAGACAGCACTGGTCTTGTGGTCACGTCAGATGGATTTGAATGGTTAATAGGGTGGTCGCTCAGATTGGTTGCTTATATTTTGATACAAGAGTGACACGTGGCAAAAATGATCGGTAGATGGAGGGGGCTTTGTAAAATGATTGGAATACCAGTGGATTGGTGTTTGTCCTCCTAACATGTTTACATATATGAACAGCTTCTCTTTTCCTTGAGGATGACTTCCGTCTTAACTGAAAGAACATGTCAAAAACTGTTCTCGCTTTTGAACAATCAGTTCGGTGGCATGAACAACTGACACATCATTTCATCTGTGATGCTGTCAGGAGTGTCTGTCATTTGTGCCGCATATCGATGCATATCCCTTTCACTTGTCCAAAAAATGTACACCGAAGGTTATAGGACAAACAAGCCGTGTCTAGTATCATCTAGTGTCGGCATCCCTACCGAATTTTTCAAAAAAGGGTGCAGAATAAAGGTCGGAAACAGTCTCACCGAAGTCATAAAACGATTTAGACAAAGCGATGCGGTGTCAGGAGACTTTTTCACCATCATGTTTGAGAAAAAAGGGTCAAACAACCACCAAATCACATTGGAGCGCAATCCCCTCCTCTCCTTACTGTGACATTAATTATCCACTTTAGTCGTCCTCCGACGATCAGCGACCATCAACAGGACAAGCGCCAACAGCAATTGACTACCGCACGCACTCTCGCATGTCACATTAGACGCAATTAAGTGCTCACCTTGCCTGAGTCCGCCACCACTGACGCTGATGGAGATCCATCACAGCCGCTGTTATTTCTGCTACCGGCGACGATGCTCATTCCCGTTCCCGATATATATTATCCTGTCGTTAACGCAGACCACCCATGCCAATGAAGGACGAACTAATTAGGAAGTTTCAGCAGCATCCCAGGACTGTCTCTGGATTTTGTAGAAATAAAAAGTGAGACAGTAGGTAGCACAACTCACAATCACAATGGTATCCTGCAGAGTGATTTTCTGCGCCATATGCTGCTCAGTGCAATTTGCAGTTGTCCTCTTGTAAATGGCCGAAGCGAGCCATGCTCTGTGTATAAGAGTGGTCGCAAAAAGAAGAAAAGGTAAAAGAAGCCGCCGGCCGGCATTCATCATCTCACTTAAACTTTCATGGAATGCGAATGCGTTGTTTGTATAGAGCGAACTGAATTTGAATCGTTCTCCCTGATCCTCCTGATCCTGCCTGACGATTGAATAAATTTTCATTCATAATTTAGTTGAGTTTTTTTTTTCTTGTCGATGGAGCGAATGCAAAAAGGAAGACTGCGAAGAACGCCAGGTGAAGATCGTCGTTGTTCGTTTTTTGTCTTGGCTTATTTTTTGTTTTGTTGCGAAAACCCGCCTGGGGCTGGCCTAAGGCTAACAATATGTTCCCTTTTGCGCTGTGTAATTGGGATTGTGAGTTGTGAGTTGTGAGTTGTGGTCGTGGGCATATGCCATTGGTATGTCAATGTCAGGGGATAAATAAATACAATACATTAAGAAAGAAAACGGGAATAAAAAAGGATCAATCGATAGTAGTTTTAAATTGCAAATGGGTGAATGTATTATGGGCTCTCCTTTGTCTGGCAAACGAAAAGGAAAAGGTACCTACAATCGCTAACCCGTAGGGGAGCAGCACAGGCGGCAGTTAATTCTTATTGAATTGGTGCTGCAAAATTCCTGTTATTATTGTGGACTTTTGATTTTTATCAACTCTCGGGAGCAGCAGATGTGTAATTGTAATAAGACCTCGCCTGCTTGTGGTTGTAGGTAGTTACCTACCTACATAATTGAAACAGGAATGGAAGTCCGACATACGGTTGATGTGCGCTGTCTGAGATAGGTAGAACTCGGGTGTAATGTTGAAACAGAGTTTTTTTGTTGTCAAACACACACCGAATGGTGGGGCTCTTTGAAGGGAAAGTGAGATAAATGTTTTGGTTTAAGAAATAAAACTCTTACCGACAGCCTTAAGCTCTGAGGCGAGTCTTTTTGAGGCCTTGAATATTGCCGGGACCCCCACATAAGATTGGTATATTTTATGAACTTTCCACGACAGATATTACTGATTTTTTAAAGCAGTTATGACCTCAAGACTATCAGCAAATCCACTTCGCTTAGTCATTGGTAATAAATTAATTTTCAGGGTAAGATTCATATAAATGAATAAAATAAAACTGTGGAATAAAAAGTGTTGGACCACGCATCACGCGGAAAATACTGGACGGATTTTGTTTAAACTTGACATAGTGATTGCTTATGTTCTGGGTCGGGACTTGGGATACTTTTAATCCCGGAACATAACGTGGTTCTTATCGTTCTACTGCTAACATTGTGTATAGAGAAGCTTTGGGTTAATCTTATGTTATGTTGTTTTAAAAGTTGCTCTCGGTGAGAGAAACATTTAGGCCGTAAGTCGACCCATTTTGCATACCACTGGTGTTGGGGGTTCCTAAACCGGTTTCTCATGTAAACCATTTGCTACCTACCATTGATAAAGCTTAGAATACTAGCAGCGCTGATGAACCTTAGATCACTTAGATCAATGAGGAAGTAGTTACCTAAGTAAGCCCTCCTTAAACTGGATAGGGCGGGGCAGCTGCAGAGGAGGTGGGCGACAGACTCATCTTCCTCCTCATCCATGCAGCTTCTGCAAAAGTCATTGTAGATACTAGATCTGTTGAGTCGCAGAAGTGCCTTGGTTCTTTTAGTGTCCAGGGTTGGGTTAATCTTAACTTCTTAACTAATAAAATAAGACTAGACTTTAATTTGTGGTTGTTTTTATTGTTTTTACTTTACATTTCTTTTCAGAAACGTCCAAGAGTAGGAACATAATTTATTAAAAATTGTTCGATATACCTACCTAGTTCGATGAAAATACCTTTTGTATTGAAAGTGGTAGGGGGTGAAGCAACGCTATGACGGGTTTGTTATTTAAAAATAAATTCATACAGAGTATTCAAATTTCATGTATTCATTCATTTTCAATGTCCCACTTATCCAGTAAAATAGTACAGGATTTAGGATGCTTAAGTAAACATTAGCAACTGATTTTGTCAACGCAATAGCTAAGGATGGATGTAGAGGGAAAAGCTTGTTAGTTTCAATTGAGCCGCTGCGCTGGTTCATTGTGACTGAAATAAATAAATAAGCAGATGCAATGATTAAGTATCGTCTTAAATTATCATCGCTACTCAGATGGACTTAAACAGTACCGAAGTGGCTTACGAAATTTAAAAGAATTGTTGGTAATACATATATATATATATCATTTATCGCTTTGTTCAAACCAATACATCCTTTGTTTAGTATAGAGTACATATACCACTTGCGCCAAACACTTTGTATATATTATAATGAATTATTTAATGGAATTGAAACATGAACTAGTGTAATAATCTTTTCTTTGTATTACTTGAATTGCAGTCGTAATAATAAGCTCATCACAGAAAGGTCGTGTTTTCTTTCTTTTATCCCTAACAAGAATTATTCAAAAGGCTGTAACTCGAGCCGCTATTTGACGATACGAGCAGTCCTAATAAATCCGTCGCATATTGTGACTGTGTTATTAGTACTCTCTCTCAAGCCATTTTTTCCTTACTTTGTATGCAAAATTTAACTTTTAATTATTCTAAAGGCGATTTACATGAGCTCCTTTTTATGGATATTTTTTGGTGTTGATCATCGTCCTAAAATATAGATGTCATGACGAAATTTCACCATAAGTCAACAGTCTGAAAGTTTTTTGTTAGATTTTTGAAATTCTCAAAATTTTACTTGTTTTTCCCACAGAAGGCGTTTCCGACATCGAAATTCCCATAAAAAAGGGAGAAATCGCACGATTCGAAACACTGGTCTGACAACCGAGGACAGTTCTTCTCAATCTGTCAATTTTTCCACCAATGAAAGGGCTTCCTCACACGCTGTGCCAACTGTCAACGGGCGGAACTAACAGAAAAGTAGAAATCCTACTTTATCCGTCGCATCCGTCAAGTGCGCTGCTTATCATCTTCCATAAGCTGTTGTGTGTTCTACCTGTCATGTCAGTCGAATACGTTGCCGCAACAGAAGCAACAGGTTCTATGGGTCTGGCCATATAGCTTCAGATCCGAGTCAAAATTGCAGATATACATAAACCACCTACAATCTGAGTTTTTAGCGATTCATTGCTAAACGGGGTTTGAAAACTTACCTTTTGGAGATGGTAACGTGTCATAGCTTCACCTCGGCAGTCGGCACCTCGCTGTTAGTTGTTGCGCTTATTTTGTTTAATTTAACAGACGATGAATCACTTCATTTTCCTTGGCCTGTTCTTTAAGTGTAAAATTTTCTGAACCGGGCTATAAATTAGGTTCAAGTAATGCCTTTCTTAGGAGTTTGGTAAGAAACTGTTCAAAAAAATCAAGCTTGGTAACAACCATTTGACTATTCAGTAAGGCCCAGTTAAGGCTTAACAAAGGACATTGCTCATTGTTGTTCACATCTTGCTTACTGAGATATAAAGAAGCTCTCAAAGTGGATATGCGGTGGTTAGATTAGGGACATCTATTTATTGTATGTATAAAAATTCAGTGAAATCCACCAGTTCTAATATCATTAGTGATTCAATTTGTACTACAGTCCCCCACCTTACATAGAGAGAGGGAGGACTGCCCTCCTGATTCATAATACAAAACGTGCAAATTGAAGGCATAACTATTTGATCTCTTAATAAGAGTCGATTTAAAACGCCCATTTAAATTCAAAGCACATTCCGCAAGTGATCGCCCCCGCCCGCTACAGCATCCCAAACCCACGCTCTAAATAAACGCCACATTGTCACCTACTAAGATTGCCAGCATTGACCAGAAGGGACCCCTCTCCACCGTCAGTTCGCACAAATCATTATAGGTATGTTTGAAAATTCTCTCTAAACGAATATACTCAAGTTTTGTATTTTCCTACATTACCTAAGTCGTTTTTCATCCACCAGAAACACTACCTAACTGTAGCGACACAAGTCGTCCATTATGCCACTTAAGAAATTGTAAAAAGAAAAAAAAATCTCTTTTCTTTTATTTTCCAAGTACAACTCAGACAGGATATCAAATTCATAAATAAATCTCTTTTCTCCTGAGGACACATCTCTGCTTCAGAAATGTTTGCCGTAAATATCCTGCAGTTGGCGAAGACCACCAAACAACTCGACTGAGGGAGAAAAATCTAATTTTCAAAAGTACTAAAAAGCATCACCGAAATAACCGTCAATATGCGTCGCATTTTTCAATTCCCTCGACCCGAACCGAATCGAGGCGAAGTCAACTTACGCACAACATTTTGGGCTCATACTAACAGCAGTCCTCTCATCCCCATCCCCATTCCCTGGTTGTGTATCTAATTTTATTGGAATCCCAGCCATTTCACCAATTGCTACCGAAACCATAAATCACCACCCCATTTTCAAGGAATCCTTGATTTGGGGGATTACTTTTTTTCCTACACCGCCACCATACACGAATACGCAGGTAAAGACCGAATGTACCATCAGTGAATGGAAGGCTTTAAGGAAGCGGTGGTGGGAAAATGGCAAAACATTAAATTTGATTTGGTCACGTTTCGATGCTTTGTTCCTCTTATGGTTCATTTCGGAACTTGATGTAAAGCTATCGCCAGGATATTCGTCAAAATACGATAATGCGACGAGTGTAGGTATACGACGTGTACACAGTACACTGTGTACCTGTACAGTTGGTGTCACTCCCCCGGAAATAATATATACGGCAGTAGGTGGAGTAGGCTCCATCTCGGTTGGGATGGGAAGGACGACAGAAAAAACGTTGTCATTCATCGACATCATGGTAAACGGATTCAAAAGAAACAAGGATATGTACTTGTGGCAAGGGTGTGCGGGCGACAGTTTCAATAATGCGGACAATCAAAGTCTCGTTAGCCATTGCCACATACATACATAATGCGACACTCGGCAGGACGAAACAAAAAAGACATTTTTGTGGGTGGTTATGAATAAATGTTACCCGAAGTTATATGACCGTTTTATTGCTACAGGACGGGGCATAATGATAATAGAGTGTCCTCAAAATGAGTATTTTCTGATTTATCTTCCAGGGGGAAAGTCGTGCCTTGGCAACGCCATCCACAGGGGACATTCCTTTCTGATTGTGATTCGACTTCCGAGTGGATTTTGTCCCAAACTGGGCTTGGCAGCATGTTGCTGTGAATTACCCTGGTTCGAAGATTCATTTTCCTTCTAACGCAGAGAGGTTGTCGGATTTTCTTAACAAATGCAAAGTGAAAACAATTTTCGAAGAGAGTTTTAGTTGCGCGCATGACTTTTCTCTTTCGTTCATTCATGAATCATGAACCAGAGTTGTTGAGAGAATTCGATTTTTCGAACTGGCTGCCACTCCACTCAATGACTTTTGAGTGCATATTCCTAGGATGATGAGGAAAGAAAACGGGTGCCAACTACCGAGCTTCCTCCTACACCTATACCCTACAGCATGAAACATTTTCCCAGCTGATTACAGCGCCGAATTTTATACCCACAGACGAGTTGCATATTTTCTGTGCAAATTCGGTTCAATTTGGAAATTCGGGTGGGGATCGTCTCCGGCGTAATGAGGTAGGTTCACGAAATCCGTAGGTGCATCCATTCAAATTTACCCCTCACTCCTCTGTCATCATCATGACACATGTTTGGGTTCTTGACACCATACCTCGTCTGTTATTCTGCGGGCCGATTTTCATGTGGCATACATTTATTATGTCGCCTTTTCAAGGTGCGCCTAGCGTTTAAGTTTTTCTGTATCTATTTATTTTTATAAACGTCTGATATTCTACATTTTCTCTGACTGTGGTTCAAGGTTGCCAGCCATATACGAACGAATTAGGTTGGGGTGTATAGTTGGATGAGCCGTATTATTTGTGGGTACTCATATGAATCAAGGCCGTTTCGTGCGTGTTGCATGTCAATATTTTCGTAGACATTTTCGTGTGGCATACGCTTACGCATGGTAGTTGGAACTGTGATTGAATTAATTTCGTAAAGCCCTATCTGTGCTGGCTGTAGGTACTTGTGTAGGTACATGTGTCTCGAAGGTTAGGTTGAGACGAACGGTGGTCTCGCTGAGGAGAAATGCGTCTGAAAGCAGTTTACTGCCAAAGTCGGGAACAAATGGCTGGCTGGAAATACTCCGTGCCACACTCAGGTCAATACTAACCCATTGTGATGCCCGTTGGGGAAAGAGGTTATCCCTGACCCATTATGACCCTCTCTAACGGTTGTAATTAATTACTTACTGTGCTGTTACATACAAAACCATCCTGCGGATTTGATGAATCCCATTTAGTTGTCGATTGGTGCGCTGGAAAGTTCGTTTAGGTCTCCGAAGAAGTGTCTCCCTAGGAATCTGTGCCTAGTGTGCTGTAGATTTGGGCAGTGGCATAGAAAGTGGGTAGTGTCCTTCAAAGCTTCCTCATCATACAAAGCTCTTCTTCCATTAGGCGCATATGGTACCTTAGAGTATTGTGCCCCTTTATGATACCTACGAGAGTGGAAAGGGATTTCCTATCCTTTCGTATAAGACTCTCGGTTCTGGCTTCATTGAAGGTCGGCCATAGCGTTTTTTTGGTACGTCAAGTTTCTAACGTTCGCATCTCTTGTGGCTCTTCTCCCTGCTTCAAGCTTGAGTGTACAAGGCGGTATATTCAAAGAGGGAAACAGCTGTCGAACCTAGACTTGCTAACTCCGTCCGCTTTCTTGTTGCCTGGAATGCCTTCATGTCCCGGAACCCAACAGAGCGATACCTTGTGATGAGTGCCAAGAGCCTTGAGTTCTTCGCGATAGCATTTAACAAGTTTGGATCTTATTTCTGGTACAGTTAAGGCTTTTATTGTTGCCTGGCTGTCGATAAAGAAAGTTATACCTTTAGGTGGTATTGCCTTTACCACAGACTCACGGGCTGCTGTTGTCATCGCCAGAAAGGTGACACTTTGAACTGCTGCAGTCACTTCTACTTGGGATAAATATTTACATCCTTATTAAAGTTTAATAAAACACACAAAATGAACGTTGGAAGTTTACAGTGGCAAGTTAAAAAAAGATTAAAAAATCTCTTGTATCCGAAGGTAATCGGAAATGGAATACCTTGAACTTTATTTTGTTGTAGATAATAAAAGTCATTTTTTCTTCTCTAATTTTGCCTTTTAATTTTTGCAGATAAAATATACAGTTTTCTTTTGTTCGCGTGTCTTGCCGCTTGACAGTTTTTTTTTATTCTTTTTCATCAAGATGGCCGCAACTCGCTTTAAGTTGGCTGCGGTTGTTCTTTACTATCAAGTACAGTCGTGACCATCTTGGACAGTAAGAACAGGAATTCTCTTAAAGCTAAAATATTCTACAATTTATATAACCAAATCGATGAAAAAAAAGTTTAAACGTATGACAGAAGGAGAAGACATCATCCACCTACCCAACATGATATGACATGCGAAAGGCATTTAGTCAATCTGAATAAATAAAATTGTATACAAGTAGAATGGAATATTCGACTTTTTCGAAAAATTCTTGCGAGTACGCTTCTTCTTTATCGACAGTGTCAATGAGGTGACCTTAGCAACAACATTCAAGGACCAAGCTCTTGTATTTTGCCTCTGGTGGTCAAATCACGAAATAAGTCCCTCCATTGATCCTAAGACCGAGTAGTCGGTGCCAGATGAGGAACTCTTTTAAGAGTTATTAAGAATCAAGGGTTTTCATAAGCCAAAGATTGGAGGGGCACTCTCCGCTGGTGAACCTACAGTACCGGCAGCCTTGTTGTGATTCAGCTTTTTAACTTGTGTAACTGGCTGCAGCTATAGTAAAAATGTATCTTAAACACATTTTGTATTTCCTGGTGCTACTGTAAACAGATAGATGCCTTTCGCTGTTTCTATGAGCCTACGTTCCTGTCTTAAAGTTAGCTTTCAATTATGAGCCCTTATGCTCTAAGCTTAGGTTCTATACAATTTAGTCAGTTGTTTGAGTTTTTATTTTCTTGCCTCGTTGGACTTGTTCTAAACATCTGTCTTCTGTTTCAGGTAAACCCAATCCCCTTTCTAAAGGCTCTTTTTTAAATTAATGAATAGTTTTGGCTAACTCTGTGATGTGCCGTGACTCAATGCAGGCACACGAAGTACGATATAATCATTACGTAACATCGTATCGCCCCAGATTCGAGAAAGTGTCAAGTGGCATTCTATCGGTATCGATAGTGATTCATGCTACGTAGAGGTTCATTCGAGTTCATGTGTTTGTTATTAGTTACACTTTGACCATCGCTCTTGACCAAATAGAACAAAGGGATCAAATTCGTATATTATGACTTGGACACTTAATACGCAGTATAAGTATGATTTGAATGTAAGAAATTGGTATAAATAGTAAGGGAAAATCGTTTATTAAATCAGTCTTAAACAACCTTTTGACTCAATTATTTTCACTGCGGCACTTTTGCCATACTCATTCAGCGAGCTGCGCTTTGTACAGCATCACAGCGTGCTACGCTTGTATAGCTTAGGGTCATACAGGTTGACGCCCACCACAACTCTATGACGAATGGCGATGGGTGGGCTTAGGCGTCCCACATCGAGTTTTATCTCCTGGACTAGTTCTGAGCCTAGCTGCAACCACATAATTGTCAAAGCCGAAATGTTGTCGTTTAAGGTTTTAGATGCGTATATCAAGAAAGCCTGCGTCGATCTTAAGCATTGAAAACCAAATGCTAGTAATTACCTTGAGAGCTGCTGGAAATTGATGAGCGATAGAGTACAACAAGCTTCTAAAATGTCCTTTGTGAAGTAAGTTTTAATATAGTCATAGTCAACCTTTAAAAGTTTACCAAAATTGCCGAAAAGGTTCTTGTATGTGCCTTAAGAATAAAATGCTTACTCAAATGAATGCTTCTTAGAACATACAAATATTTTCCGATGGCCCTCTAAATGTCCGATGAACTTTATAAAAATGGAGCAACAAAATCCAAGAAAGAGCTCTTCAAATTTAGCACCCCAAAGTCATTGCCCTAAGTTACTCTTTTCACAGACCCTATTCTATTTAAAAGTAAATTCTTTGTATTGGATTTTCATTTTCGCATGAGTTCAAACCTGAACCTGGTGGCTTCAGCAACCTTTCCAACCTTTTCGAAGTTGCAAATCGAAATGAAATAGAATTTATTTGTCATTACGTTTTTCATGCGTAAAAGGTATAAGCCAATACTCCGGTCAGGTCGTAAGTTTAAATCTGTTAAAGTAGGTAACAAAAAGTTGCAGTTCAGTTAAAATACTTTATAGGGTATGTATGAACTCAATCAATATTTTCTACCAAATAACACGAACTAGGCTTGCATAGACATCCCAGGTTAAGTCTTCAACGACCTTAAATTAAAGATGGAATTTTAAAGAGTTTATTTGAATGCAAAACAGATTACTAGATGGCAATAGAAATCTTACTGCAACACCCTGCATCTCTACTCATCGAGAGTTCACCTTGTATAGGGTACAACACAAAACATACCGACTTCACTGGTTCACGTAAAAATCTCCTTGAGGTGGCGGCCGAGCCATAAATAAACAAAATATAAGATAACAAACCCCCGAAACAGGGTGGTGATGAAACTTTTCTTGGTCCTTTTTCCCCCGTAACTCCCACCACCATTTTATTTCCCTTCCCATTTTTTTTTGCAATATCATCGCCAAAGGAATAAAACAACGAACAGTGTATTTTTTTCCCCAACAATCTGCGAATATCTGCACGTTACTATGTGTATAGCTGAATGAGGATTTGCAAGATACCAAACAGCAAAAAAAAATTGGAATTTATTGATTTTATTACGCAAATTTTGCACCAGGGAGGAGCAAAGAAAACTTTTTCGGGTGTTTGCCCTAAATTTTGCCACCAAAAAACGGAAAGTTGCAGCAACAACCGAACGAAACGAACTCCAATCGACTTTTGCCCACACCCCGCGCAGCCTATATGTAGGACCACGGCAGTTTGGCATTGCCACCCTATGAAAATTCATTTCGTTACATGGTGTGAGACTGTAGCTCACATTCGTGTGAAACGGCGACGGCGGTATAGATACTTTTATATTCGCAATTAAGCGATGTTGGGTGTCCTTGCATTGTGCCACTAGCTGAAAATATGGAACCAGTGACGGTGTAACAAAGCAGGGAATAATGTGAGCGGGTAAAAAAAAAACACAGTTTACCAAGTACAAAGGCATATTTTTGATTGCACACCATGCGTGTTAGTTAGTGAGGTGCACTGGTATGGGACAAAGTTGATTACGACTTCTGGCACAGTTGCCAGCTTTAGGGGGATGAATAAATTTTGACGATGAAGTGTTGAAAAATTCCATTCCACCAGTGGGTAGGCGGACAGGCACAGGATACACGGTATTACGGCCTTGAAGCTATTCAAATGCAAGGCAGTATGAACAGGTGCGGTGGACTGAAGAGTTATTTCCTATTTTCAATACAAACCGTCGTATGGGTTGTTTGTGTTTGCTCTGTGCAATAGGTCGTTAATTTCATGTGCGGGGAGATGGGTGGGTATAGGAACCTGGAAAGCATTTTGTTGAAAATCGTACGAAAAATTTACGCTTTTCTCTCGACTTTAATAAAAGTTTGAAATGCTTTAAGACCAAGAAGATTAACAACTGGCTTGGCTGTTGTCGCTGCACTGATGTGAGATCGCTGCCACTGCATTCTTGAAATGATTTAGATCTAAAAGTGCTGTTCAAAACCAAAAATGTTAGCATCGGCCTTCAGAAAATGTTAATTCTTACCTTCTAAATAAATCGATGATTAAAAAGTAAATGATGCTCCATATAACCCTTTGTTATGTCTCAAAATCTACAGAGTCTCAGTGAGTAGTTTTTAGGGGATGCTTTAACAATTCACATACAAAAAGACTAAAGACAATGAACCTGGAAATTATTCGTGATCTTCGATTTTGCCTTCCATTTTCTATGAGCCTTACAAGATGTTACCTACCTATAGCTCAAAAAATGCTCATTTTTGGTCTCTCTTTGAAGTGATACCTAGAAACATATACTGTCCCGCTCCATTTTTGAGATCCCATAACAAAAGCCCACAGTTCGTTACCCCCTAAAATATGTAAGTTCTAACTTGCTGCAGAATTTCTTTTCACATCTATGGTCTTTTACGAAAACTCACCCATAAACACTAACAACGTGTCATAACTTTAATGACATCCAAGAATTGTGCGCCATAAATTTTAAACAATTACTGTCTACTGAAACATTTTTACGCTCTCCGTATTATCCTAAAGATCTACAACTTTGAAATTATTAAATTATGTATCATGAAGTGCAAGGACACGCAACAACAAAAATAAGAAAAGAAAAAAAACTAACCACACCCCACACAGACAAACTCTGTGCCACTTTGTGTAGAGAAGACAAAAATTCCACACCACAATTTGTATCACCAGCGATTAAAAGTTTGGAC
This sequence comes from Cheilosia pagana, assembly GCA_936431705.1. NCBI lineage: Eukaryota > Metazoa > Arthropoda > Insecta > Diptera > Syrphidae > Cheilosia > Cheilosia pagana. The sequence goes on along the minus strand of OW386170.1, from coordinate 47,425,996 downwards.
AATGTGCTTTTCGTTTCTTGTCGTTTCGAATGGCTGAGGGCGCGCGCTGTGGTGCGGCTCCTGGTAATCCTGACAAATGATGTAATTTCACATCGGCACTTAACTCGCCAGCATAACTACACGAATACCCATGTTGGAATGCATCATTCACGGGACAATGGCAGCGAATGCTTTTAGACTTTTTTTTTCTGTTTTTTTTTTTTGTTTCATTCCCGTCTTCTGTCTGGAGAATAAGGATTTCTTGTTTTTGTTGTGTCGTTAGACTTTATACATTTTAAAATATATCTCCTTAGTAAAGGCAAACGCACGAAATACCTATTACACGCATTTAGCGACAATATTGCTGCTGCTAGCGTTTTTGGGGGGCTGACACTTTAGTGGGTGGTTCTGTTTCTGTATCGCATCATCTTAGCCTGGGTATGGTGTTGTGCAGGAGGGCTGCGCTGCCTCTGTGGCCTTATCATGGTGTGTCGTAAATTTTACGAATTGCGTTAAGTATGTATCCCGTGGCAAAGTCATAAATATTCGCCTGTGACTCATAAATAAAGATACTTTGCTGCCATCGACCTTTCGTTTTTGGATTTGATAGAAAAATTGATGAAGTAAACGTAAATTTCGGGCGGGCGAATGTGGCGAAAGGTGTTACGAGTTACAGCATGGATTACTAGATCTCATTTGGCGCAGGAAGATCTGATGGCACCGGTTTTATTGGCTGATTGTACTCGGACGTGTAAGTGTGGGGAGGTGATGTTTCGAAAATGGGAAAAGGGTTGCAAATATCCTCTGACTACAGATTTTTAAATAGATTGGCGTTTCTTATGCCAGTAAGAAGATTGGAAACTAAAATATTTCTATAGCCAGCTGTCGTACAACTTCAATCCTCATCGAGTTTTTCTTCCAAAATCCAGCGGGAACATTTTTCTTCATGCTACCGCACATCATCTAAGTGTCATCCTATTAGGCGCCCTTCCTAAGGAAAATATTGTAGCTATTGTTTGTAAAAATGTAGCTCCTTCATGGATGACGCAATTGGAGAGCATTAGTTCAGATTTCATTAAAATTGCTTGGAAATATGTACAGTAAAACTCGGATAAGTACTTCACCCTTAAGTACCCAACACGCTTAAGGGCCCACAAATATCAAATTTATACATTTTTTAAACATTTCTGTGTACATTTAAGCGGATAAGTACCTCCGGCTTAAGTACCTTATTCGGTTTAACGCCCTCTATTTGCCAATTATATTTGCTAATTTGCTCAGGTTACACTCGTTTAAGTACCTTAATCAAAACGCACACAATCTCATCGCAGCAAACTTCATATTACATGCCAAAAATGACATTTTCTTTTAATCTCTCCGTATGTCAGAAAACCGGTTAACAACCTTCTTGAGGTAGATAACAGGATTCGGATTTCTGCCTCCTTTGGGTGCATAAGCGGGTTCGTTTAACTACCTCACCCGCTTAAGTACCTACCCAAAGAAAGCAGAAATTGTGTAAAGGTTGTTATCCGGGTTTTACGTAACACCGCAACCGGTTCGACAACGAAAAAATATATACCCCACTAAGATCGATTTTTGTCTGTAGCTCAGCTTCTGGATAAAGAAGCAGGCTCATTGATAGCTTTAAGTACGTATGAAAGTCTTGGCTCTCATACCCTTTATCTTGATTTTTTTTTCTGAAGGATTTTTTTAGGAATGCGAAGTTAAAGGCAGTGAATTTCGAAAAAAATACATTCCCGTTGAAAAAAAACTTCTAAAAAGTAGGCGTGGCAATTAATGGTGTAGCCTATAGTCTGGCCGGAGTCTTAAGCAGTATTTCAAAAAAGTTTCACTCAAATCTGTTTACTGGTTTTCTTGCCAACTGGTAACAAAGCCGCCAACATCAATGTAGCAGAAGTTATTCAGTATGGTAAGACCTGAGCGATATGAAATGTATCACTGAGCTTGAAGTATAGAACGCTTATGAAACGATGAAGCGATGAACAGGCTGTTACGTATTTCTTTTGATTTCTAATCCAAAAGGGTTGGTGCCTTGACACGCATTCACTATGCGAAAAGTCTGTAGGTACTCAGTGGACCATACTGCATGTATGTATAATTTTGTCATTGTGACTTGTGAGTTCCAAAAATGCAACGTGGACAATAGACTGGACACTTAAAAGGAATGATGTCACCTCAAAATTTGAGACTTGTATTCACTGCGATACTACAATGGTGGGCAAAAGTATTTTGACAATAGAAAAATGAGATTGTTGTGGCGATTTCTTGTGATTTATTGAGTTAATAAATTTTAATGACTTTTAAATTTATGAACATTATATTAAGCTTCCTTCTATGGAAATAAAAAAAAATTGTAATAGTATAACAGTTTAGAAAAAAAGTCGATCTTTTATAACTGAGGGTGGACAAAAGTATGTTGACAATTCAATGGTGTTAAAAAAAATGAGGGAAAAAGTAAATATTGGTGATAATAACAAAAATATTAATAAAAAGTAAACCCTACTTTGACATCAATGAGCTTTTGCAAGCGTACAGGAATTGATTTTACAAAAAATTTTAATGTTTCCACTGAAAAATCCTGCCACAGTCCTTGAACTTCAGCAATCGTCTCCTCACGCGTCCTTGATAAGTCTGAGCTCCGTTTTCTTTTTACATAAGCCCACACATTCTCTATTATATTGAGATCGGAGCTTTGAGGTGGCTAATGTGTCGACTTCGACATTCCTCAAAAATTCAGTTATCATATGGGCCTTGTGACATGAAGCGTTGTCCTGCTGCAGTATAAATGATTGTCCAATGAGCCGGTCACCGGATGTGAATGCGTGGTCATTCAGGATACGTAAATATTTGTCCTTGTTCATTGTACCATCAATTGGTGTCAAATCGCCCAAACCATTGAAGCAAACGCAACCCCAGAACATTACCGATCCTCCACCATGTGGTACCCGTTGGCACACAGGCCTCATTTTTTTGCGAGCATTCTTTGGCAACCTGAAATAAATCTTTTCTTCGATCCATGATATTCAAAAGAGCTTTCATCTGTCCATAATACTTGTTCCCAAAACGATTGCGACTTGTTTATTTAGGATTTGGTGAATGTTAAACTTTTCAGGTTATTTTTTGTTGAAATTAAAAGAATTGGACGAGCTATATAAGTAGAAAAATCGGCCTCCTTTAGCCGTCTTTCGACAGTTTTTCTACTAATAGATATTTTATGGTGCTCTTTGAGTTCAATCGACGCTGCTTTTGGTGTAATCAGCACATTGTTTTTAAATTTTGCATGGTCTTCCCGATCTGGCCTTATTTTTTAGGGAACCATTCCTTTTTTTGTTTATTTGGGAATAAATTGTTGGTCTAGGTACGTTGTATAATCTGCAAAGTTATTATACAGAAATACCTGAATTATACTTAGTGATCATTTCATTTCTAATAAGTTCACTTATTTCACGTGTTTTGCCCATAATTTACCAAAAAATGCGATCAAGCAGTAATTTTTATTAATAAAAACAAGAAAAGTCAATACAAAAATTAGAGCTCGTGTTTTGTACCGCAAGCGAATTATCAAAAATGAAAAGAAATGTGAAAATACTTTTGTCCAGCCAAAGAATCATAATCTTTGTCCACCATTGTAGTTATCTGCAATAGACCCGCCTAGAAAACAAGGGCCTTTGTCTGCTATCTTTAGCGTCGTCGTGAGACTAAAATCTACACCAGGTCGACAAGCTTTAAAGTTCAAAACATAGTCCTCACAAATGTAAACAGAATCGGTATACTCCTTTTCGTAAATGAATCGAAAATGCCAAGTTAAAAAAAAATAACCATGAAAAGTTCAGCCAAAATTCTAGTGGTTTTTTTTCTGCCAACGGAAAATAGTTTCCCTACCCAACTATGTACATATTTTGTGATATTTATTTTGTTGCGCTGAAACTATAAATTCAATTCAAGCAAACTCGATGTCAAGTGTGTCATCTCAATGCCACTGGGAAGCTGGTAAGGAAATGTATTTGTAGCCAACCCAACATACCATAATAGCTTTAATGATAAATGGCTTTTGTCTGATAGAGGACACTATATTATCCCTTCCGTATATAGATGGGGGATAACTGGGTCAGGGACGAATTTTACAATGCGATGTTATTTATTTGAAATACCATCAGGGAGCGTGTGTCAACCGTTGAGTTTTTTCAGTTGCTGAATGTTGTCTTACATTTCAAAGGTATGCTTCTGAGGGAGCTCTTAAAGTTGCTGGCCAAGTGTTACCAATCGTTGACTGAAGGATGTTTGTGGCGAATTGAACTTACCTACGCAATCCGACTGGTAGGTAGGTAGACCGCCTGTTTATCCCTTTCAACATGCAACTCTATAGGTCTGCCGTCTTCTTACCAAACCAATCAGTAGAATGATTTACTCCGTCGACAATTATTGACTGCCCCAAACCTACACAGGACTTGTAATCTCCTCTGGCAGTATAAACTTACAACATTACATTAGAAATGTGGATGAAAAAAAAACACCCAGTCCCTGCCGCCGATAAAACAGTTGTCCAGTCAAGAGAACAAAGCACACACATGTCCCACTTAAAATCGTCCTTCCGACACGCTGTGTAACGTGTTCCCCTTTCGTTTTGTCCTTGTAAAACCGCACAAAAGCCCCGTCTCGACCGAATTTGATTCTCCTGTATATGCTCGGCACAGTTGAAGACAAAAGCCCGGAAACCCTTTCAACACATTCGTAAAAAAAAATAGGAGAAAAAAATCCATTGGAACGCCAGGAGTACACGTTCATTTTCAACCGCGTCGCAAATTCTCTTTCAATGTTACCGCAAAAGTATGCGATTTGTAACTACGTGGCATATCTTTATCCTGAGTGGCAGCTTCTAGCCGCATTCACACCGGCACGGCACGGCAGCCACTGAGCCACCAGAGCTATTCTCCTGCGACAATTTAAAATGTTGTTCACGTGCACGCAAAAAGTGATACGAATTTCGACTGTCTCTCTCTCCCACTATGGGATAAACGACAACTACAAATGCCGTTACAATGCCCTCACACATCCCTGCACCGAACACCGCTATACAAAAGCAGCAGATCATCGTTGTGTTGTAAGTTGTAACGCATTTCGAATGCAGCGAACGATTTTGCGGGTCACAAAAAACAAAAATCCCATGCTGTGTTATATATTTTTTTGTGCGCTTGTCTCAGGATCACGACTGTAATAGCAGAGACGAAGGATATTTTTATGCATGGCAGGTTTTCTACGAAATCAATAAACGACGACGGTTCACCTAATCTAGTTTCTTGGAAGATCCATTTGCATGCGACAATTTGTGGCACCCACAAGCAATATGGATGCCGATGCCTGGGAAGGACATTCAATAGCGTGTGACCTGACAACAGAGTTTGTTTAGAAAATTGCTCCATGTCATGCATGTGTATGGACTGTTCTCCAACATTCCCATGGATATGCGGTGCAAGGGATATTTTTTTCACGTATCCTTGCACTTGTGGTCCGACCGCAGAGAGCGAGTGAGAGTGAGAGCACGCCAACGCAAAATGTTTCATTTTAAGCGTGAGGTTAGCAAATTGTTTGGTTATTATTCGGTTGTGCACTACACCCGATGGGGTCGTATATATCCATATATCCTTATAGTTGTGCTTTGACTTTCAGCTTTCAGGTTTCAATGTAAAAGTTTGTGGCAAGCGAAATTCCATATACGAGTGCACACTGGAAAATGAATTTTATCTCGGTGCAGTGGCTAACCGAAGGTAAGTGGAGGAGGCAAGCGTGCTGAAAGCGAACAAGGATTCTTTGAAGCGAGTTGTTGCGGTATTGTTGGTAGGTAGGTAGGAGGTTGCAGCGCTTTTGGTGGTTTATTTCTGTTTTTTTTTTTCGAGGGCGTTTTGCTCAGGTGAGCATGTAAAGTGAGGCGCAAATTTACAAGATTCGTTGCGGCAAATTGAGGCTTAGGCTTGCGTGTGTTTTTGTAGCGTTGAGTTTTCTTTTTTTGCTTAACTTATTTGAATCCGTTAATTAGTGTTACATGGGCGAATGTTTGGCAGGAAATCGAGTCGAGATTGTGGAGGTTTTTAGCGTGCCTTGTACCAGTTCTCAGTACCAGCACGGAACGAAGGGTATGACACCTTCACACCTTACCTGCAGAGACGGCTTCATAAAATGTTATCGTAGTCGCCTTTAGAACGGGGTCAATGTAGGAAATCGCATACAGAAGCTAAAAATATTCTCACTTTTATGTATATTTACATCGCATGACAAGTTTCTCTTAAGCGAATGTTGGCTCTAGATTCGTCAAAGTCAAAGATAAAGAAAACTTCGGGCTGGAAGGGATTAAGGATACGTATGTCGGCGATATTTCTGGAACAATTCTGAGGAAAACCCACTGACTGTTGAAAGAGATATTTGTCAAACTCCAAGGCAGAATATTTTAATATAGGTTACCCAAAAAAAAAAAAAAGGTCGGCGCAGTGGCTTAGTGGTAAGTGCGTTGGACTAATAAGCGAGGGGTTCCTGTATCGAATCGCGAAAGAACCAAATTACATCTTAAGGTTTTTTTCCACTCTCGCGAACGTCTGACAAACATCCGAGAGTAAAACTGTCATGAAAGAGCTTCGCAATCAGCCGTTTGGACTCGGCGTAAAATTATAGATCCCTTTCATTCCCAAAAAAATTGAAAACCCACACAAAATGAATAGTTGTGAGAAGCTAGGCCTAAGGTCCCACAGACCTGTCGCGACAAAATATTTATTTATTTATTTGTTACCCAAAAAAAAGGCGATTCGCATTTCGTTCGCGGGCGAGTTCATCCGAGAATCCAAGGCGAAACATATTTCCAGTGAAATGGTTGACATCGCAACGAAGGACGGTGGAGGAATCGGTTGCAATTTTTGAAAACCACGCGGAAGAACAAAATGCGAACGATAAATGAAACCCATACTTAAAAACCAACGCTAGGTCGCAAATAATGAGCGTTAAGGTCTATATGACACAATGCAGAAGTGCCTGGAAGAAGGAACCTTTCCTGAAAAATGGAAATTGCAACATTTGGTCCTGCTGCCAAAAGCAAAGAAGCCTCCATCGCCCAATTTGCCTTCTGGATACTATGGGAAAGATCCCCGAGAGGCTTATCTACAATAGATTACTCCACAGTGGCAGACGAGAAAAGAGCTCTTTCAGAACGTCAATTTGGGTCTAGAAAATCGCGATCTACTGTTGATGCCATTAGGGCAGTTGTTGATATCGCAAAAGAGGCTATCGAAGGAGAAAGATGGCTATATGGCACAAAGGAGTACTGCGCAGTAGTAACGTTTGCCTATAAAAACGCGTTTAACTCGGCGCACTGGTCGTTCATTAGAAGATCACTCGCTAGAATGGATACACCGTATTACTTGCTGCATATATTGGCGAGCTATTTGAGCAACAGGAATTTGAGATACCATACAGATGAAAGGGTAAAATACTACAACGTCACTGCAGGAGTTCCACAGGGATCAGTATTGGGGCCGTTACTGTGGAACATCATGTACGATGGATTCCTACGATTAGCATTGCCTGGGATGACATTGCCGTCGTGACAGTTGCTAAGCAGGTTCGTGCAGTTGAATCAGCTACAAACGAAGCAATTGTGCGAATAAAAGATTGGCTAGCAGTCGCCGGACTGGAACTAGCCGATCATAAAACAGAAGCGGTCCTCATAACCAGTCGAAAAACTGAAGAGTTTGCCAACTTTCAGGCTGGCAGCCAAACAATCAGGTCTAAAGCAGCGGTTATGCTGGACAACAAACTCCAGTTCAAAACACACGTAGACTACTTAACCGGGAAAGCATCGCAAAAGCAGCGAGCCCTTTCGCGCATACTGCCTAATATCGGAGGACCTGGATATGCTAAAAGGTTACTACTCTCCAGAGTCATCACGTCAGTTCTGTTATATGCGGCCCCAGTCTGGGCGCAGGCATTAACGTCCAGAGAAACAAAAAGAAGGCTATCATCAACATACAGATTGAGATGTTACGCAGTTCCTGTCTGGTCACGGTGGCTACCGCAAATATCTCCACCGATTTGGACACGACCGCTCCCCATCTTGCCCCGAATGCCCAAATGAAGATGAAGATACGGAGCATGCAGTGTTTTATTGCACACGCTTCACGGCATGGAGAATCACTATGCCCAGTCCATCGCTAGTCATCAACCACATGTTGCAGTCGGAAGTGAATAAGCGAAATATATAATAGCTCTACAAAATGAGCTGCGGAGAATAGAAAAGCTAAGGAAAGCAGCAGAAGCAGCAGAAGCTTCGGCAGCAGGTGACAAAACACGAATATCTTGAATGCTTACCAGCCCCGCGAAGTAACAACCAACGGCAGTCCCGCAAGGAGAGTGGCGTATTCCCGGAATCGATTACTCGGGTTTGCGAATCGTGCATGCTAGTAGCACGGGCAACTAGTTCTTTCGATTACACATCCCTTGGCGCAATCAATCCGCTAACAAAACCATTCAGATCTGTCAATGACTTTTTGTAAGTCTTCTGAAAGTGTCCTTGCCAGATCATCCAACCATTGCAAGACAAGTGCCCAGATTTGAAGGATGCTCAAATACCTTTCCTTTAAAATGACAAACCAGCAGTAATTGTGCGATACCTCCGTCGAATTATTCACAATGCACCATTCCAAACAATACATGAGCTGCATGCGCTCCATTGTTATAAGGGCCACATTGTTGTGAGTTTCAATCTGCAACTGGCGGAAGCAGAGCAACACCTGATTCTGGTAGACCTCTCTAATTCTTGCTCCTGCCATCTTCATCAGCCGCCTAATGACTTCAAGACATCAAATCACTTTCCGTCCACTCTATATATGTCCGAACAATCGAACTTAATGCGATTTTATTGGACGGAAGGCAGAGATCCCTGGCTGTTAATCCTGTCGAAGGCATCCAACCCAACATGTTAATACGTTTAAAACATATTTACATTATACATTATTGGAACAAGCCGTAATAATTACATACCCATGCATGCACATATGCGTATGTGTTGTGTATATTGGAACCGTCTGTCCCTGATATATTGAGGTCCTATTTAATTGCGTTGAAAATGCTGTTGCGATTTATTTGCTCACACGGAAATTAATCGGTGAATCTATGGCCTTTGTGTGCAGTCAATCGTAAGGATAAAGTTGAATGGGATGTTATGCTGTGTGTGTATACAGAGTGTTGGTATAGTGCGGGGATGACAAGGGCCCCTGATGCGATGACGTATCACATACTAATGAAGTCTACGCAGTGCCGCCACGCCAGTACGTGTGTGGGGTATTTCAATGGAAAATATACACAAATGGGTGTGTTCACAAGGACACAATGAACAGATTTAAATGTGCTCTGTCGAATGAAAAACAAACGTCAATTGTTCGCCTTTATAATTTATGATAAATGTTTTCTGTATCGGCTTAATGTTGTTTTACTGAGAAATTGTTGCGATTTTTTTCTACATATGTTTGTATAATTTTTTTCCATATATTTATGAACAATAGACTATGACAGTGTTGTGGAAAGGGCGAGAGGGAACAGGGAAGTGAAGTCATTCCCATTGATTGAATTGATTCTGTTTGTGTGATTTATTGGGATTATAGTTTAAAACTTGCCGCGAAGTTGACAACAAATATTTAAATTTAAGTTGTTTATGTTATTTTTTAATACTTTTGACGGGCGTAGCGAACGCACAACGGAAGAGTCATTTCATCTTTGACTTGCTTTTGACAGTACAAACGTCAGAAGTTTTACATCAGAATGAGTGCTATTAAGATGCATAGCTACCTTCGAAGTTCCCTGGGCATCGAAGCTTTATAACCGACTTGGAATACCTATAGAGTAAGCCTCGTTGTAAGCTCTGATTTTAGAAATTAAGCCCATCTGGCCGTCTATGGAATCAATGTCACTGCAGCAGTAGTCGTCTTCTGGCGTACACCACGTTTCTGTTAGGTTAGATCGGTTGTCAGCTAGGGAAGCCACCACACTTAGACCATTTATTAGGTCCATTGTGATATTTGGGTTAAAAATTATAAATACTCACTCGGGGTCGAATCGCGTCCTCCGTGAACGGATCGTCAATCGTACGAACAACAATTACGTGAACCGTCATACGAACGAACGTATTGAGATTGTGTCATACGAATGCTCACGGAACGTAATTTTTAATTTGACTTGGTAGTTGTACCAGAACATAGCCTAACCTAACTTCAAATAAATGTCATTAAGAAGAAAAATTTGGCAAAATAAAAGGATTGAATTTTAAAGGGATAATTTTACAAGCTTTAATGGGCCCAGCGTTGTTATTTTACCTAAGTTCTGTTTCTAGACGCTTTGTTAAAAGACAATTTCTTTTTTGTCTGAAATTTTGGTCTCAATTGAAAAACAACGATTTTACGAACTTACATATATGTGCTTTCCAACCTTTTTCCATGCTTTAACCGGGGGGTCCCACAATTTTAAATTTCGTGGTCAAGCTATCCCAAACTCGTATTGAAGTAGCTTTGCCTTGACAAGTATTAGGAATCATGTTTTTGGCCGATTTCGGGTGATCCCTCATGTACTCAGCCAAAATTAGCTTTCGAGTCGAATTAATTTTGTTGCAATTTGTTCTAAAATGTTATTTCAAATGAATATTTATTATATAAATAGGTATTTAACATTTATTATCCATTTTTAATATTATTATTCAAATGACACGAACTACGAACACTACAAATCAATCGAATGACATTTAGGTTAAACGTATACGTTCAGGAATCCGTTCACGCAAGAGATGATGCCAAATTACGTTTACGACTATACGTTCACGTATGCGACAATGCCAAATACACACTTTACGAAAACGAGTTACTCGTTCACGGAGGACGCGACTCGACCCCTGGAGTTCATTGTTTGAAGCCTTTGTAGTTAGTATCAGTTTCTGACAGCACTTGGCATGCTTTAGTTGTAAATGTTGAGAATTGCGGAAGACCTTCAACTTTAAGATGACTTTGGCTGAAGTAGGTCAGACTCCCTTGTGGCTGTAACTCTGATGGTCCTTATACTCGGTGTCCCACCCAATAATGACTAAGTCACTTTAGAACTGCATCGGCAACTGACAATCTTTTAACCGTGGTTGAAGGTCTTTTCATCTTTTTTGACGTTTAGTGCTCCATCTTATAACTCAGAGTCAGTGATAGTGGGACTTTTGGCTCTTAAAATGATGACTCCGGCTATTTGCTCGATTCCAGTCCATTGTTTTCTCCATGTATAGAATGCATTTACAAATTCTGACGACTTTTGCTGAAACATCGCCGCAACAGAGTCTTATTGGACTTTGCTTAGATACAGTTTTGATTTAAATAAATTAAATAAAGAAGAAGAGAGAGATATTCGAATCAGACCACCAATGTCGGGTCTCTTTTCGTCTCTCTTTTCTTTATTTTGGTGTAGTGGGGGAGAAACTCTGATATTATTCGTTTCTCTTATATGTTTGGGTGGCCGAGTACTGCTGTCCCCCGGTGGGGCTCGAACCTGAGTAGACCGGGTTACAAGCAATGACTTTACCCACTACACCATTGCCACCCTCCAGTTTTGATTTAAGTAGCTTATTAAATATTAAGTGCTTTGGTTAAATATCTTTGGCTGTAGTAAGTATGTAGCCTTACCCCTAAACTAGAATCTGTTTCCCGTGTCCTCTTGATGAACACTTACCTATTTATATTTTTTATTGACAAGGTTTTAGTCTAAAAAGGTACTTTGGGTAGGCCGGTCAATCTACTGAGAGACCCGCGTAGCATATAGAAAAGTTTAAGTAAGACACAGATCCGCGTCCTCCGTTTGAGAATGAATTTTCTTTTGCTGATTCGTCGGCAAGTCGTGTGACTCATTGAACTAGCCCGAAAGAGATTCCGAATATGCATGGGGCCCCAGAGCGCCCTCTGTTTTTATTTTAGACGATGTTATGGAAACTTCTCAAGACTCGTTGTCCCAACACAGCCTCCACAAATGAGTTACGACTTTTGGTATGTTAAATAGGCATATAAATCTTATCCCCACTTATGACAGGCTCCAATTTTCAAATCAGTTGATCATCTTTCACTAGTGCCACCGGCAGTGTGTGTAAAATTCACCCAACCCGATGTAAATCAGCCATTAAGTGTCCTCCCGCATTCTTTCACTTCACATATAGGTACTTAACGAGTGAAAAATGAAATGTTCACTGCACTTTATGGCATGTTTATGTATAATGTATGTCCAGGATGACTACATGAACTCCATTCCAAGTCACCTGTGCATGGGTGCAGACAAAAAAAAAACGACAAAAATTCCCACAACTGACACAGTTAGGTTCAAGTGGCCGACACTCTTACACCAATATGAGGTCCCTTGTGAGCAGACATTGCAAGTAAGGACTTTCCCCTGAGTTGGTCTGAATATTCTCATAATTTATGTTACTCTGTCTGCTAGGGATGGGTCCTTGGAATTTGCATGCACAAAGAATTAAGGCAACTCGCTGCATATGGCTTACCTGAAAAAAATAAGCTACATAACTGCTTCGCCGGAATCCATTAGTATTAGCAGATATTTTTTCCCAAGGACTCCATCGAAGAAATAAAGGTTTGACCATCAAGTGGGCTTCACATGATTTGTGATCGCTTGAAAAATTGTGGTAAGCCTGCAGTTAATTTGAAGTACGGCAACTATTGGAATATCCTTCAAGGCAACTCAAAAAGTCATAATAAACCTTACTCATAATTGACGGAGACCAGGAACAAATTATCTAAGCTCGTCAAAGTCAACATCCACTCGCGCTAATGCAGCGCTCCCACCGCAGCTGGTGTCAGCACTGTATAGTAACAAACACTGTCAGAAGCCCTTAAAACCATTCGCTTGCATGGGTGGTTTCATGTTCATGGCGAGTAATTAGCACTGTAGCACCCACACGCACCGCAGTCCGCGAGCTGATTTTTGGCCGCTTTAATTTGTTAACACGACTGAAGATTAAAGGCACGCTGTATAGCCGGTGATTTCGTCCTGGAAATGCCCCCACCCACCTCGGCATAATATGAACAGTGGACATTTTTGACTAAAAATACAGAAACTGTTTAGCTGTATATGGAGGCATCAGTGGAATAATGCTAAACTATAGGGTGGCGCGAAATTGTTTCGGTTGAATAATATTTTGATGGTGGCGGCTTGTGTGGAATCCGCGCATATTGAATGAAGTCACTGTGTGTGTCTGTAATTTTGCAAATTTCATTGCAAAAATATCGCACGGATTGTGTGGTAAATTCACAGTGAATAGTCCTGATTATACTGTCAGCCAGTAAGTGGTTTCTACTTAGATCGGCTAATTGGAATATGAGATAAAATGTTATCAGCTAAATTGGATTTAGGTAAAGGGGTTTGGGGTTTGTTGTTTTGTGTGTTACTTTGATGAATATTGAATGGCGAGGGGTACCAAGTGGAATGGAATATGGAAAGGCAGCAGGGAAAAGTCTGCAAATTTAAAGGTGCATATAGCGTACGAAGGGAGCTATTTCTTTAGGACGTACCTTATTGGAATTTAATTGAATCATATGAAGTAAATCGTTAGTTCTTGTATTAAGAAAATAAGTTATTTTTGTTATTGATGTACAAAAATAGTTCTTGAGTGCACCAACCGGTTTTTGAATAAATAAAAATTCTGCTTGATCTTAGACCAAAGTTCTTAATATAAGAAACTAGTTTTTTTTATGTCACATATGTCATTAAGCGGACAGTTTCTTGCATTTAAAAAAAAAAACAAATCTTAATGGAAGAAAACATTTCGTGAGAATATTTAATTTTATTTTCTTAAATTAAGCATAATTTTCTGATTTTCCCTTATTTCTCTCATTCTTGAATCATTCACAGAAAATGTTTAAAAGAAGAAATAAATGGCTTTGAGCAAGACCGTACTTTTTCTTATTTTAAGAAACTTTTACTTTCAGTTTAGAATTTTTTCCTCGGTTACCTTGAATTAAAGCCACCTCATATTGGTGTCCATTTTATAGCTAAGAGCTCTGAGAATTCCAACCTTTTGTCTGTTTTACCTACCATGGTAGCCTGTCGATATTGTATACCTTATAACAAAAGGCCTCACTGTCTCAAAATGCCACGCAATTCAAATTTTCGTCAATTTATGTCAAAAAAACGGTCCCAATATGGCCGCTCGACCATACTTTTCAATCCTTTACAGTCTTTAGACTCGTATAATGGAAGCCATCGCAGTTAAAAATGCCAACTGGATATACGCATTTCGGAAACGCAGTACCATTAAGCTGAATCTCTAAGGACCTTCTATTAGAACACATTCATAAAACAATCAGCATCAATGGCCGGTTGACTTTGCAGTCCCTTGTCGTGATGTTATTAGGCATAGACAACAATGACTGTATATAAACTTCCGCTGGGAACTAAACTGCAAAGGACATGCATCTACAGCTCGTAGTATGCATTTATTCCAGCCCCATTCGATGATTCATGGTACCGCAATTTAAAATTCAAAATTTCCAAATGTGCCCAATCACAGGGCCGAGACCTGTCTATCCATTTCCGATTGCTGATGCAATTTCAATGCCGGATGACAAAACTTGATTGACAGCACAGAGAGGCCGTTTCAATTTGTCGTATTAAATTTTATTGAAATGCGCCCGAGGACTGCCGTTGTCCGTCCTCCCAAGAATTCTGTTTCTGTACAGTAGTCACAGTTACAGTTGTTGTCGGCCATTTCCCCGATGTGAATGTCCATTGGAATCATTATTAAAATTTTATTGTCAAATCGTTATGCGAGAGAGAGGTTAATCGTTTCGGCGAGGACTTCATAAATCTGCCACCCAATCCGGGTCCAGTTATCAGATGAAGTACACTCGTAAATCGCTATGAATTGCACTTTTTACTGCGACGTGGATGGACGGTCGTGTATGTATTAAGGCGATCCCTCCAAGGATATACACAGTAATGGATGACAAGAGAACAGGATATTCAATTTATTGCCGAGAATCTACCACACTGCATGGAGACAAAAACGACCCAAATCGGTGGGGGGATGACAACGGCATACTAAATGCAAATATCCAATTGTCCTTTCGCCGTTATTATGATGACTATAATGTATACGCAGAGAAGCTGTATACGCACAGAGAGACGCACAAAGAGGCAGCAGTACATACATCTAATAAGTGCACATAAATAAGGGTGACTTTATGTCCTTACGACGACATCCTAATTAAGGTTTAAGGTCCAACGCAATTTTCGAACCCGATGAACATTATCCTGGTAATACGAATCTGTATATGTATATACGCTATACGCATCTATGGCCCGAGTTTACTGTGCGTGCGTGCCTCTGCCTATGTATATGTTTGTAGTGCTCTACCGGAGATCGGAGATTTATGGCATTCCAAATGTGTGTCCTGTTGGGTGGATGATAATTTTAATGAATGAATTCAGAGCGAGAGGGAGTCGGTGCCCTGCTCGAGATAGGTTAATAAATCGTACTGTGGTGTATGACCAAAAATGACTTGTAACAAGGATAATGAATATATTGTTTTTCTCTCGCTGCGCCTGGTTGGTTACGTATATGCTGCATGTTGTTAGGCCGAACAACGATGTCGTTGTGAATTATTGCCGTGATTCGGTTGAAATAGGTTCCCAGGCCTGGTAACATGTAAATCGAATTACTTTGGCCATTTGGACGATTTATTGTAGGCCTCTGACGACAAGATTATGACCAAGAAACATCAGCTTAGAGGGAAAAAAATAATTATTTTAATTGAGTCTTCGTGTGGTAGATTGCTAACTCGGGATGTCAAAAAGTGATGGAGGAGCGTGGTATTTTCAGTTAGATTATTGGTCTTTTTAAAAAAGTCTGCGATTTATAAATGATCTACGTTGCAGAACTTTTCTTTCAAAGGAGGCTACCAAGGTCTAAGCACCATAAAGCAGAGCTTATCAGATAAATATTTTGCAGAGCATTATTCATGTCACCCATACTTTCATACACGCCTGTTTGTGGTCAAAACTTTAATCAGCTCTGTGTTTTATGATGAAGTTCCGACTCTTAATTCAATGATGCTTATGAGGAAGACTTACCCAACTTTGGTTATATCATGGGATACATCTGAGGGAGTGTGAACAGCTTTGTTTGAACTTCTCGTCCTACTTACATAGCAGACTTGTCCCTCGATAGTTATCAAAAAACTTAGAAATTCCATTTAATTGGGACTGCTCTTTTTGTATCATATCACAGCAAAACTGAGCACGACTGGTATATTGGTTATGGGACCCTAGGTCATGTCATGTGGAAGTAAAACACTTTCCCACAGCTTTACATTTATTGTTTTTCCCCCGTATTTAGAGATCAAATTTATGATATTATGGCTCCAACACTCTACCATAAACCTCGTCACATACTATTTAATCAGCTGAAAGCCAAATCTAAAAAATGTAACCTCCGCAGTTACAATGGATGGTTTAGCTATATCGACCTTGCCAAGAAATTGGGATTTCAACATTGGTCAGTTAAGAATTTTACGAAAACTATATAAACTATATAGCCTCAAAAATAGTCATAAAAACAGTCACACCGAATGCGTAAAGTTTGAAAATAAATCGCACCGAAAAATTATCCAAGAAACCCACATAAATAAGTGGCCCAAGAAATAGTCAAAAAATACATGAAATGAAGTACAATATTATTAAAAACTAGCTGTTGCCCGCGGCTTCGCTCGCCGATTAATGCCGATTTTGTCAATCACTTCAAGTACACTTAAAGAACCCTTTGTCCTTTTCTGCATTACTTATTAAAAGGGATACAAAATTAGTTCAACTCAATTTCAATAAATTCTTATTCTAACTAAAGCAATAGTGCCAATAGTGGTCTAGAAATACCTTTTGCAAAAACAAAATAATTTGAAGATCTGCATGCACACTGCTGTCGTTTATTAAACATATACAAAAAAAAAACAGAGTGTACTTGTGACCACACGCCAGATGTGAAACTTCTCTCGCTAAATATGGATGTTAAATTGAACTGTGTTGTATGTTGAATTTCATTAAGAAATTTAATTGAAAAACCAAATCGTTATACCTAATATTATAATCTTAATACAGCGCAGTTTATAATTGCATTCATTTATTTATCCAATCGAGAGTTTTTGTGTATAGTGTCTGTATAAAACCTAGCTTCTTCAGTTCACTCCAACGTGCCCATATAGGTATTCACTTTAATGAGAGTTTAGTTGAAAAAATTCAAAAAATATATCTTTCCATATAACCATTCAAACCAAAAAAAAAATCATTGAAATTGGTTGAGTGGTTAAGCGGATCGCCAACAGCGCCACCTATCGGGTCCAAAACTATCCTATCCATCTAGCTTCAACCAACCATACCCACCTACAAAATTTCATTCGAATCGGTTGAGTGGTTAAGAAGATCGACAACAGCGCCACCTATCGGGTCGGGTCAGGAAGATCGACCTCTCCTACTTCTCTTTCGTTTCACTTCGGAGAAAACTTGATGACGCTGTTGTTGTTGCAATGTATGTGCTTGTGCGATGTGCGCCACCCACCACCCCCAAGCAGAAAAACGTTCAGGAACAACGGCTGTGGAAAATTTTCGATTTGAGGAAATAAATTAAGTTTTTTTATGTTAGATTTTGGGTTGTAGCTCAGCTTCTAGATGACGCAAAAAGCTGATTGATGGCTTAAAATAATTATGGAAGTGTTGGCTTTCTTTAATTTTTTGTATGGTTTACATTGATTAAGAATTGATTGAGTAATGGCGAGCTAAAGGCAGTAAAGTCAGAAAAAAAACACATTGTGGCTAAAAACGCTGCCAAAAAATAAGCATGGTAAAAAAATAAATAGCCTATTACCGTCTCAGAACCTTAACTAACATTTTAAAAAAAGTTTCATCGAAATCAGTGCAGTAGTTTTCACGCCAACTGCGAACATAGAAAACGGCTACAGTTTTATTATATGTATAGATAGACTGAGCAACCTGTCAAGAATTAGTCCAATACAATTTTCTAGAAAATCCATCAAAAAAGCTACATAAAAATTGGTTTAGAAAGCCTACAAACAGCGAACATACCAGGCGTGTAAAACTAAACTTCTTAGCGACATTAAATTGCATAAAAAGCTATAAACTATTGCTAGAAAAACATTGATAAAATTGTTTAAAACTAGTCTGAGAGCCGAGAAGGAAAGCTCAAATCAAGGCTAGAAAAGTCTTTTAAAAATCTATCAAAAAGCCTTAAAAATGTTCAAAAAATAGCCACCAAGTTCATCTAAAAACCATCCTTACATGTAGTAGGTATTTACCCAGCTGCCTGTATAGATGCGCTCAGTGTCGGATTTACCTCTTCAGCAGCCCTAGGCTATTAGGAAAATGCCGCTTAAAAATCATACACTCATTTTTTTTAAATCAATATGTATAAGTGTGATTGTAGTGCACAATTAAAAACTTGTACAATCAGGTACTCGGAAACTGGAGATATAATTCTAAAATACAAACACAATAATACAAAAGTCGAGACATACAGTAGGTACTTTAAAAAAAATCTTTCTTCGCGCCTTTTGTTGGGCGAATGTGTCGATTACATCGTCGAAATTTAGGGCTGTCAATATTTCAGCCTCAATGTTGATAAGCATCAAACTATTTAATTGTGTTTCTTAAGTCGCCGACCTTAAACAATTTTCTATACGGTTTAAACACGGAAAGCTACGCTCGGTACTTCAATTTGTAACAGGCATGCAATTGAAGAATCTGTACGAGATGTCAGATCCTGATCACGTATGTGTTGGAGTAGTTTTGACGTGGAATCTTTCTCAATGCCTTTGTTTTTGCAATTAAAATAATTTAAAATGAATCAACTCATCTGCAAATGACGGCTATCTTTAAAATAATATCGTAAAACTTCAGCTCTTTCTCTGAGATCAGTCTCATCTAATTCGTCAAATCGTAAAAGAGCTGTAACTTTCTCAAAAATGTCTCGGTAAAGCCCATATCTAGTTTCGAGCTGAACTCTTATTTTATAGATGATGGGAATAAACGTATTTATCTTAAAATCGGATATCACGTTAAATTCAACTTGCCCCTTAGAGACGTCGATATTTTGTCCTTTTCATCTCATTTTTATACACCTTATTTATTGACATTTTTAGGGCTTTTTCCTCGTAATGATAAAAATTATAAGGAATATTTTTAGCAACTCCCAACTCGATCTAATTAATATGCGCTTGTGCACTGATGAGAAAACTTTATTTAAACTAAATTGCATTTCATTTTAAACCGCATTTTGAGCCTACATTTTCGAACGGTCGAATTTGGATACAATTTTTGTAAAACATCTTTTATCGGAAGGTTCTACAGTATAATTCAAAAAAAGTAAAATGTAAGTAGTAATCACAGCTTTTCAAGTGCAACATATTTTGATGAATTTACTAAATTTTTTTATTTTTTTTCAGACTTTTTACTGAAGAAAATAAAATATGTTTGCATTGTTTAAATATTTTAATTAATCTCTTTTACTTTCAAAAAGCTTTTGACTTGGTTATAGCAACAACCTCACTTGTTACAACTTCCCCCCCAAAATAATTTTTTGTCTGTTTGTGTAATTTTGGTTATTTTGGGCCTGGTGCCTGGACACACTTCGCCCACCCCTTGGGCCGGCTCTGAATACTAGTACAAAACAAAAAATTTGAGTTTAGTAGTTTGGTGGCCGTGATTTTTCAACCATGCATTATGTCATTATCCATTATGTCATGGTGCAATATTCTGTATTGCAGGTTGCAGCTGCACCGTCGTTGTGACGAGATCCGACTTAACTTATGTACAGTATGTTTTTCTAATAGAGACGAAAAAAAGAAAACAAATTTGCCGCCCTAGGCTTCAGCCTAGTTAGCCTGATGGTAAATCCGGCACTGGCAGCGCTCTCTGAATTTGCTCAGATTAGGTCGTTTTCTTCTACAATGACGAGGTCTTGACTAGGTCTCCTTTAAAACAACTCATAGTCAAAAATACGGAATTACATTACGGACGCATTCGAAAGGTCCACATGCTTCTAATCCGCAGACCTAGACTGGGGTTATTTTCTAAAGTCAAGTTACCAGGAGAGTTATTTACCTCCAACTGGCCCAACGAAACACTGCTTGGTAGGAGTTATACTACCTCAAAGGTTATGGTAATTGAACAGGCGTTTCAAAAATCGTACCTAATTTTGTCGCAATTCTACCAAGCATGATGTCAAAGAAGTCCCATCACAGTGCATCGTCTTTTCCAAATTCTTGTCAACGACAAACGGCTCCTATCTAAGATAATTCCTACAAATTCGCGAACATAAACGCCTGCACAAGATATGAAAAAACGTAGATTTGACAACAAATTTGAGTAAACGCGTACCGGCAAACCTATAGGCTAAGGGGCTAAAATGACGAGTTCGAACGAAAAATGTAGGTTACATAAAACCGTCCTTAACAGCTTAGGAACGAGCATATCAAGTAGTCAGCAAACGAAAAACTATCACAAACTACAATTTAAAGTCACGAAAAAAAAACATTAATAGCATGTCCCTCGTTTATCACAAACCTACAGATAAACTTGTGGAGAAAGTGAATTTCTTCTAGTCTAACATATTTCCTGTAACAGGGAGTTACAAGTCTGATATGCTAAACTTACCGCCACTTTGAGCAAAATTCACTTGAAACCCCTCTCGACTTGCCGCGTTACCTTCTGGAAACACGCCATGAAGCAGCAGCTAAAAAAATGCTATCAAGTTCTGACTTAAGACTCTTTCAAAATAGCAAACAAAACCACTACAAAAATACCTGGCAAGGAAAGAGCAAAAGCGTGTTTCAAAAAATGCCCAAAGATGGTGTCAAGAAACCGACGAGTAAAAGTGCCAACAATTTCGACTGAAAAAAGGCTAAACGGGACAAAACTGCACCATGCACATTTAAAATAAATCAAAAAATTCTGACCTGAACAGCGAAATGTCCTTCCGATCCTGTACCTCTTGCCCTCGGCGTCAATGATTAACTCACTCAAAAAAATGCATTAAATGACCCGCGTGATAAAATCGACACGCCCAAGTAATTAAGCCTTAAATGTGGGTTGCATTTACCAACACCTCAGTCCAATGCCAATCTGTAAACAAAACGATTTCAATTCGACTCAAAACATAATTAAATGCGCGCACAAACAAAACGGTTGGCATTTCAACAGGTAAATCATGAAACAAACGAACGCACTCCGTTGGCGTCCGCGTCCGGAAATGAACGCACAGACACCCATACCCAGGTTGCCAGTGCAGGCAGCCCCTAAACCAATTAATTAGGCGTCATAATTTCCGGCAATAATCCGAAATAACATTACAGTTAACATTTTATATTGGCGTCAGTATAAAATGAATTATTACAACTTGTGCAGCCGTTAAACACGACTACTGAGCCCAGCTAAAAGACAACAACGCACGAAAATGAAAAACACAAAAAACAATAAAAACGATTTATATTCCCGCCGAGAATCGTAGTCCCTTTTTACAGAACCAGAACTGAGCGTCGTCGTCGCATCATCCCTCAAAGCGGTCGGCGGGGGAAAAATCTTTAAGAGCTTGGGCGAAAAATTATTTAAGACACAACCCCCCCCGCCCTGTCGCTTAAGGGAAATATCGCTCTTGAAATCCTTTTTCACCAGCCCCACCGGATTCTTCGCTGTAATTAGGTACAGGAAAATATTTTCCACCAAAGCAAAGACACGCAAACAATGGCACAGAGCAAAAGCATCCTGATCCTCCTCCCTGGAGGCTTCAAATTGGGATACCACTGTTTCGTCGTCGGAAACAAAATACAACAACACGCACACACACAAAAATAATTGTGCGAGCAAGGATTTTCAAGTGAATAACAACACGGAGTAGGTGTATACACGCAAAAGGAATTATTTTTGGCGTACCGGTACCGGTACCGGTACGGTCCTAGTCGTTTTCGTCGCACGGTGCACACACAAGTTCTCCCTTTGACACGTGATTACAAGATAAAACGCACCCTTGCGTGGCATATTTCATCTTCTGCATCGCACTTGAATGTTGAGTACCCAACCCTAGCCGGGTTTACTTTTTTTTTTTTGTTGGAATCTTTTTGAGGTTTGACTTTGTGCATAGTAATTGGACTGGTTGGGGCTATGTGCTATGTAAAAAAGTCCTCGTCCTCGACAATTAAAAGTATCATTCTTGTGTGGAATATTTTCGAAAATAACGCCCCCGCACCATTTGTGCGAGCGGCCCTTTTCTAAATGGAAACACGTGCGTACTTATAGAGGTTACCACTTTTGCCAATTAGTGTGAACACAAAAGAAAAACGGAAGAGGCGCTGGATGGAATTGAAATTTCCCTCAAATTTTGTGGAAATACCTTCGTTCGGTGGGCGTATGAGTAACATGAAGGGTTTGATGCCAACAATTAAATTGAGACATTGTAACCGTTTTTCGTTAACTATAAAAGCCTGCCATTGAAGGGTGGCTAAACACACACACACTGATACTTAGAGCCGGCAATTAAGAAGAGATTATGGAAATTCCACTGCGAACATGAGCATTGAGTGTTATTCCGCTCATGTAAGTACAACCAACGCGCCTAAAGGGTGATGTATAGTTTAATCGATATACCGTGCGCTGTTTCAGAGTGATTACGTTTTCCTTGAATAAGGCGGATATCGCGTACAGACGTTGAGCCGCATGAATTCGACATTTGACTGGTAATTTGAGTGATTCGGGGAAGGTTAATTTGCCTGAAATGCGTGCCTGACTGCGGTCTTTATTACTTTGAAGTTTTTCGTAGAAGCTGCAGCTCAGCGGAATTGAAAAAAAAAACGGTGCAGCAGGGTAGATTTGGTGTAATTTGCAGAAAGGTTTATGGGGGGAGCAAAGCGTTAAAAAGCTGAATTGTAAGTCGTAGGTATAGGGCAAGTTGATGTTGAGATGGGTGCCCGTCACTGTTAGCTTTGGTGGAAATCAAGATGCGCATTGAAAAGCAAGAGCTGGGTCTGATCAATCTCACTCACATTGGGCTTTGGGCGTGGAGCATAATAATTTATCACATTAATGAGCTGACTTCATTATTGGCCAGTTTGCAGGGGTCGCTAGAGCATAAGAGTTACTACATCAACATAAGTCTGTTTCCAGTTTTCTCCAACAAGGACCGATCCGACATTTTATAGGTGCATCGTGGTCCTAAAAAAGTGGTCCTATAAGTTTGACGTCGCCCAATTTAGCTCTAAGCTATTGCCTCCAAGCTACAATCCTTAATAAGTTAGTAAGTAAAAAAGCTGCTTAACTACGGAAAGCCTGGTGTTTTTATGAGGGTAATTCTGGCTTACGCCAGCCTTTAAGTAAACAAGCCTTCGAATGACAGCACAGTAGAAAATAATTACACCCTTTACTCGATTACTGATAGGTTCTTGCATTGTCTACATCCGCAAAAGATACAGACTCCGAAGTCTAAACGAAGGCAAGTTTGCAAGCCCCTTGAAGGGTACCTCAAATACCTTTGACTTCACAGTCCGTATGCAGCAAAAAGGATAAAGCTGTCTTATAGGACCGCACTTCTTCTTTTCCACGTCTTTAAAAAACTCGGGAAACATTTTTCAAACCGTAAGAGGTCATAGGAATTCATCAATTTGCTAGTGGCAATGCCCGCAAGGTGCAGAAGTAAGTTCATTTCTTAAAAAATCTATACTGGTCTGCCTTTTAAACCAACGAGGTTATCATTAGGCTTCCCCTAAGTTTTATTAAGCAAGTTCATTGGATATAAAGTTTCCCTGAAAACACTGGATCTTTTGCCTTCAGTCTTCTGACAAAATTTATTATTTTCTCTAGCTCTCGCGACGACTTAAAGGTGTTTAATAGATTTTACGAATTCGAAGGTATCCTGTTCTTAAGCTTCAGAAATGTATTTATCTTTAAGAGTCCTAAAGTCTAACATTGCTGATAAAGACTTCACCATATCGGAGCTCTTTTAAGGCTTAAAGGAATATGGAATACATTTCAATTCAGTTTCAAGCTGAAGTCTGTCTAGGATAAGTCGAAAAGATGCGAAGAATTTGACCAGGGTGCTATTTAAAGCCGACCACCATGTATCCTCCTCATCCTGTTAATACGCAAAATGGTCGTAGTTAATTTTAATACGCATAGTCCATGTTGTCAACTTGAATTTTGAAAGTCTTGTCTCCAATGGTGCATTGAAAGCACCCCCCGCATGCTTTATCTCCTAAGGTTCTTCAAAGTTTTAAATACCTGGCTAAAAGGCTCTAATATCATTGAAAAATGAAAGAACTTCCACAAAATCTTGAGCACAGGTTGATGGAGATAAGTTTATGTAGTCAGGCCGGGAGTACTGAGATTTAACAATTTCTGCCAGGGAGCTGAATTGAAAGCAAGTTCTCATCAGAGCAAGCATCGTCAGTCCTATCTTGTTGCAGCAACCTCGCATGTTTCATGGCTGCCAGGCGTCTTGAAACCCCCGAACCTCATCATTATTGGTGAGCAATACAAGAAAGAAGATTACTGCAGTCTTTAAAACCCTGTGGAAGAGAACCTTGAACTAAAAAGTGTTTATTGTTCAGTTGCAGCCCCGTCCTTTGGCCTTTAAAAAAAATTTAGTGCTCTTTAAATTCCTTCCCAAACGTTTCTTCTCAAGCCCTTCTAAGCCCGACCTCTTCTAATAGATTCATGCAACAGAAGGTTTAAATTCGTTTCAGTAGGTACATCTGCTCTCGGGAAGGATTTGTGCTCTGTTACAGTACAACTTATACTAAAACGAAGACACTGCCTGATAAACTTGACACCCCACTTAACGTCATCATAGATTTTCTTATAAAAATAAGATACACAATTTCGCACTCCAAGTTCCATCAGCACAATGAAAGGATATTTGCTTCCCGAAGACGACCTAAAGTACCTACCTAAAGTAAAAGAAAATATCTTCCCACTCCTCCACACGGATTGGCGATAGAAAAATACAAGAAAATATTGATGAGGCTAGAAAACTTTGATTGGAGCAATTTTCAAAACAGAAAATTGAGTTTTTTCTTTGCTCGCCGGCCGTTGCGTCGTCCCGATTAGGGGGAACGGGGATAGAAAAAGTTTCCAATCTACACCTCCTATCCTTCTATTTTTCATACAGTGATTTGTTAAGTCCTTGCGATGGGATACCCCATTTCAAAGAGCCTTAGGATATTTGAATCGACTGAACGAGAGAGGGTGTCTCCGCATCGAGTTCATTTGTAGAGACTTATCCCAGGCAAGCCCGTGTCGTGCGCTCACATTTCTCTGCGATTGCTATACCTATAAGTTGTTGGGTTATGTCCCGGAGTCCTTAAAGGTTAGGCATGAGGTGGGGTGCAAAATCATATTAAAAAGATTTGTTGACAAAGTTTTAATTTTTTTCTTGCCTTCTCTGCTATCGCTTCCGTTTTTCCCTTCGTCCTTGCTGCTATAGTCAAACAGTATATTTTCACAAATTTTGTTCATAAAAGCGAAACGAAAAAGTTAATGATGTTGTTTGGGAGAGGGGATACTGCACGTTTGTGTGCGAGTGTATATACTTTTACTGAATGTCCTGTAAATTGGGCGTAAACTAAATTCGCAGTTTATTTCCTTTTGGTCCATTGTCGTGCCCGTCTCGATAAATGGTGGAAACATTCTGCAATTATTACGAAATTATTTCGTACTCTTGAGTTTTGAATGGTGTGTGTGTGCTTGTCGGAGTATTTGTCGTGTAAAATTTCATTTATTACACCGCTATGAACATGAGGTGCCAAAAAAGGACGAGCAAAAGGAATTAAAAACAAAGGGGATGGGGATTCCGTTTCTCCGTTCTTTGTGTTCAAATGCGAAAAGTTTTCCCTTTGGAAAAGTAAGAATTAAGTACACGAGTCCTTTTGGCTGAAAATCGCACCAACCCCCTATCGATGCCATGAACAGTGTTGGGGGAAGGGGAGATTCTGTAAAAATGTAACATGAATTCCGTTGTTGTAGTTTTCAATCGTCGCTTATCCTTTTCACGAGTATCGTGCATACGGAGGGATATAGCACACGATATTGTTATTGCAAGCTCGTTTAGAATTTAATATTTCATGCTCAGAGTCACCGTATGTGCTTTGATGGCAACATAATGAAACAAGGAAGACGAGAAGCGAAAGAAATCGCAAAATGCCAGAGCACTCGTTACATTTTTTTTCCTCAGACTCGTTTTGTCCTTTTTGGAAAACGAATCCTGACGGGGATACGAAACGAGATGAAATGATATTTATGTGATTTTTTTTTCTTCATCCAACGAATGGATATCTTTTTGATAGCGCATGTAGGTATAGTCCTTGCTGAAGGATTTCATAGAAGTCGTTGCAACGACACACGTAGACATTGTTGCACAGTGTATTTGTGGAGGAATTTGCAGGTTTGAAGTGTTCAAAAATTAATAGAAAGACAGATGTTCGATGGTGAAGCTGATGTTGTTACACAATCTGACAGAAGCACGTGACCGTACTTTGGTTTTTTTGTTTCCCCCGAAATGCGATACATTGTCAGAGTCGATTTAATTTTCTGCATCTTTGATGAAAAGTAATTGTGTTCCGGGAAACCGACATAAAAGGGCACAACGTCGAGTATCCTTGGGGTAGGTATCTGCGCGGTTTTACTTTGGCAGTTTTGTGTTTCATTTCTGATGAATTTTCGCTGAACTTCTTGTGGTGTTTTACTAATGAGATGAAACTTTTTTTGCCAGAGGAGACATTCGATATTGTACTAAGAGCAGCTGTTTGGTTAGAAGTCGCAATTTTTCCCAGATTTTATGGAC
Source organism: Cheilosia pagana (assembly GCA_936431705.1). Taxonomy (NCBI): domain Eukaryota; kingdom Metazoa; phylum Arthropoda; class Insecta; order Diptera; family Syrphidae; genus Cheilosia; species Cheilosia pagana. The sequence continues at coordinate 47,399,100 of OW386170.1, read as the reverse complement.
TTTTCGGACCAGCATCATTTTACAGAAACAGTAAGTACGATTTTTAAAATGTATTTCCACCCTCAAAAGCTTCAATGAGGACCAACATTGTACCGAACTAGATGAAACGTCTCCAGGCACGAACTCAATAGCAGTTCTTGGAATCAGAAAATCGTCATGGGTTCAACATTTTCTATTATAACAGATTAAAAAAGTGAAAGGTTTTTACTGCTTCTCTTTCATTCGAGATGACAACTTTTTATTTATTTTATACAACTCTGTCTATTTTTTCTGTCATATCTGACAACCTTTATTAAGAATGAAGGCAATGTTTCTTTTCTATGAGACTTCAACTTTCATTGGGTCCCTTTTTCATAAAGTTCGGTTTTGAAATAACGCCATGATCGGGACGACAAAAATGCGTATCCTATTAAAGAAATGGTACAATGTGTATACTATCCCGAATTTACAAATTTACAAAAGACTGCAACCCCACAACCTTATATGAAAAAATCTTTAATAGAGTTACTTTCTTACTTACTTTTCGGGCTCCCGACCCGTGAAGTGCCTGAGACACTGCAGCCTTTCATCCTCTACGATCCCGGGCACGTTGCTTCCAGTTGTCCAGTCCAAGCGCTCTGGTATCCGCGATGGCTTGGTCTTTGAAACGGAGGTTCGGTCTTCCTTTTCTTCTCGAACCTGGAGCTGGGATTCGAAGACCCTCTTAGCCGGAGCATTATTGCCCATTCGCTCGATGTGGCCGAGCCAATGTAGTCGACGTGTTTTGGCTTTTTGGACTACATCCACATCTTGGTACAGCTCATAGAGTTCGCGGTTGTATCTTCTCCTCCATTCGCCCTCCTCGCACACAGGACCAAAAATCCAGCACTCGGCGCCATAAAGCACAACTGGCAAGATAAGGGTCTTGTAGAGCACACATTTTGTCCTTCGAGTTAGGAGTTTTGAACCCAGGTAGGTGAACTCCTTAACTACCTCGAAATTGTTGCTATCAATAGTGACGTTTTGTCCAAGCGGTGGACATAAGCTTGTTTGTTAGAGTAAGGTACGTGTAATTTGGTCGGCTATGTTGTTTTGTGTGGTAGTATATTATGGAACAATAAACAAGTTTTATGTCAATGCTGGTCTGTCGAATGTGTACATCAACTTGATTAAGTTTTCAAAACGATTCTTACCGACAAAACCTGATCCAATCTGCACTGACATTAACTACAGAAAGATCACATCCTTCATATGACAGCGACTGTGACATATGTGATTGTCCATTATAATCCACTGTCCATTATTCGTCAACAGATATCCCATTCCCATACAAGGAAATTTTGGAACAAAGTGTTAGGATGTACCTTCAACTAGCAATATCGTTTTGCTTACATTTCTATCGCCGAGAATGTTTGCTTTAATTTTTTATTTTATTTATATTTGCACAGTTTTGTTATTTGCTTTTGGAAAATATTTTACACAGAATCAGTACAAGGAGACTGTCTGTAATACAAATAAACACGTACAAGTAACGACTACACTGGGAGTATTTCCCCCGAAAGCACACAATATTTCACCGAGAACTGAATAGAGTTCATGGAATGTTTTGAGATTCGGTAGACCAAGCGTTTATTAAATTTTTGCTGAAGGACAGTATCGCTATGGCAAAATCTAGCTGTCACAATCTATCGGACTGTCAGTCAACGTTTTACTTGAATTTCAAATGCGAGAATGTTCATGGAAAGGTTAGCTATATTTTTGGAAAGGAGGATAAAGATATAGGTATTGATGCTTTTTCCACGGTGTTAATTTCACTCTTAATTGACAGCGTCATTTGGCTGTGAAAAGTCGTTAATAACCTTTTAGAGAGAAGTCAGCTCGTTGACTTGAAAACTACTCAACAAATTTAAATGAAAGTTTATTTAAAATGCTTCTTATTACTTTTAGAAGGTTATAAGCTGTTTCATATAATGCCACGCCTACTTTTTAGGGGCGATTTGACCGAAATGTATTTTTTTTGCTTTACTTTCATTACTCAAGTGATTCCTAATCAATGACAAATATACAAGTAATTTCTGAAGGCAGTCTTGAATTTTTTTAGCTATCGATTAGCTTTAAGCTTCGACACAAAGTTGAGCTACATACATAAATCCAGCCCGATCAGACTTAATTTGTTTGATCAAATTGGAAAGAATCATCAATGACTGTTCTTGATCGTGGTTCTTCTTAGGAGTGGTGCCATCGAAAGAGAAGTGTACAATGTTTACCATAACCTTAATTTTAAGTTTGATAAGGAATGGATTTATGAGTGAAATGTCTTGCTTTCTCTACTCCTTCTCATATATTTCTTGAGATTTTTGCAATAGGCACTGCGGCCATACATATCTATCTGTTTGAAGTGGCAGTTTCGGTTCCTATAGATTTTTTTTGTCCATTCTTCGATAGCTATTCCCAACAAAATGGCGGAAATCGAGGCGTTAGTCTTTTTCCCATATATCGGAGGGATTTTCTTCCATAGCTTTTCTGATGAGTGCCACAGCACACCTCCTCTTATCCTTGGCCATACCCAAGCCTACTCAAAAATCATCAAATCGAATTAGGTATGTGAAAATGGCAATTTTAGTTCTAAAAACAAATAGAGCTGACACTGCACAAAATATATACGGCTATGCTTGTGTGCAAATCCGCCACGAAAATCCTTGAAACAATATAGCTATACATGCTACATCGCTAAGCTTTGGCTGCTGTCATTTGTTCTGCACGACATCCATCAGTATGTCATAAACAATGCGCTTTACTTTGACATAAAATCCAATTTGTGGTATAATGTTTGAAAAACGATGCATGTGTCCTTGACGGAACCCGTAAGACAGCTACTCAATTCCGTGCACATTGCATGCAACATATCCTAACCGCACACGACCATATTCTTTGCATTTCGTTCGCCTTATACCTATAAAGGAGAAACACCCAAGTTCTGGGTGTAGTTCTCCCAACACCCATTTATGTCACTTATTGTGTGCACATATCACGCAAGCAATTTCCATCATAATCATCATCCAATAACATGCAATCCTTAACATAGTATTCTGCCATGTCCGACATTTTCCAGAATGTCCTCCGTTGAGCAACTAAATTAAGCATCCTTCCGTACAAATATAGGAAATTCCTCTGGAAGGGGGGTGGGAAAAAAACTCGAAACGGGACAGCACAAGACTGAAATGCTCATAACTTCATTTAAATCTGTCACTCACAATACGTCGTGTCTGAGTTCGGTGTTGTGTGTGAAGCATTTCTACGAAATAGCCAGAGAGAGAGATGATTTTCTGTGTGTGTTTGTGTGCAAGTTTTTGTCCTCTTAGTAGTTTACAAGGAATTACTACAAGATTTTCCCTATTACACAGCAAGAAGGTTTACGGAAGCATAACTCAACCATCAGGGTAAAACAACACGGTTGGAGGACTTACCCACATTTATCTACTGGCAATTTCTGACAGGACAGGAAGATTCGCATATAGTTGCTGCATCAAGTACATAATATCAGTATCCAGTATGTGGAAGACACAAATAAACTGAATTTCGTTTTACGGTTTTGACGAAGTGGAAAAATCCTTTATCATGAATGTACTTCTTCCTTTTTTTGCGAAGGAATTCAGTTGGTTAATTTTGACATGGATGTCCTGCAGAATACCTACAAATAGTTCAGAGATTTGTAGAATCAGCAAAATTAGATTCATGTTGCTTTGCATTGCATTTGGGCAATTATGAAGTGTGGATTGTTTTCTGTTACGAAAGGATCAAGGGATGGGTGGAATAGCTGAAGTGCCGGCATGGTTGGGGAACAGTTAAAGGCCTTATTAAGGTACCGGTTAAAAAACTTATGGCTCTAGATATGACTATTTTTGCAACTATTTTGTTAGCCTATTTTTCAGCTTCCGAGGTCTTGGGCACTCCAAGTTATATTTCACAGGACAGGGGACTGCTAACTTAGGACAAACTGACTCTTTTTAGGAAGGAGGCTCAACTTTTAAGGGCAAGGCGTCAATTGAGATGAATTCGTGCAGCTCTATTTGATATTCCAAAGCAAGATCGAAGACCTTTGAGAACTAAGCTAAAAAATTACAAAATTACTTATCGCCAAATATTTGAAAAGTTTAAGAAATCTTTACTCTTCAAGGCTCCATTTTAATTACAATGACATATTAAGGGATGGACTATACTGCCAGCTCATTGAATTTGGATACTACCGCATAAAGTAACATTTTAACGAAAAACACTCGCTAACCTCTCAAACTTGAGACCATAATAGCTATTGTTACTTCCATTGCCAGTGGCAGTTGCTTAAAAACATCGTTCTCAAGTTGTGCAAAGTCTTGGGCCTTACAATACTGTACCGAAGCGGGAACCACTCCCCATTTGCAGTCTTTTGTGATAGAATACTAAGCAAAAAGACTCATTTGGTACCTATAATAGCAAGGTCGGAAATAGCCCTATAAAAAAAAGATATACTTGAAATGGATGAGCAAGTTTCGTGCGATCCAGTCTTTCCATCTTTTCTCATCTTGAACTTAAGTACCATATTATATACGAATACATTTTTTTTAACGAAACACGAGGATAAGCACTGTAGAAGAAGAAGATTTAACTAAACAAATTTTTAGGCCAACGTTTTTTCACGTCCAAAGGATGTGTAATCTTCGAAAGATACTTGTTCCCCGTGCTACTAGCATGCACGATTCGCGGGATATGTTTCTCCAATGCCTCGCGCCTTACGTACTAAACCACACCCATGTACTCTTCTACCACTCTCCCCGCGGGACTTATTACTTCGCTGGGCTGGTTAGCAACTCATGCTAAATCATCAACGTCTGCCACTTCGACCCTTCTTAGTCTTTCGACTCTTCTTAGCTCGTTTTTTACGCTCGTTATGTATGAACATATTTCCAACCAGTCATCTTCTGAGCTCATCATACGCTCTATGAGAAGCTGTGGAATGGGTAAGTTCACTCTTCCTCCTGAAAATCTTCTGCAGTGGAACATTACGTGCTCCGTGTCTTCTTCTTCATCTGGGCATTGGCATAGAGGCGAGCTATCGTGGCCGAATCTGTGAAGATAACTTCGATAGCCGCCGTGCCCGGACAGGAAATTCGTAAGGTGGTAGTTGCAATCCCCGCTTTTTCTTCTTGTCCAGACCTCGATGTTTGCGATCAGTTTGTGGGTCCATCTGCCTTTTGGCGTGTTATCCCACCGGACTTGTCACTGTGCTATAGATGTTGCCCTTTCTTCTTCTTTTATCCCTCTTCTTATGATGACCTCTTGCCTGTTGACAGTTAGCCTAAGGTAGATCCTTTGCATTTCGTTGGCGAGAATGTCGATGGGAATCATTCCCGTAATAACGCAGGCTGCTTCGTCCGAAATTGTTCGGAATCCGCTTATTGTTCTTATTGCGCAGAGCCTGTATGCTGACGAGAGGTTCCTTCTTGTTTCCTAAGTTGTAAGAGCCCCTGCCCAGACCGGTGCAGCGTATGTCGGTATTGAGCTGACCACCCTGGATGTGCGTTTTAAAGCTTACCCTGTTGTCGAGCATTACTCCTAGGTACATTAATGACTCCTCTGATCTAATAAGTTAATCTCCAACACGGAAAAATGCATATTCCACAGTCTTTCGGCTGGTTATCAACACTTACAGCCTCGGTCTTGTGATCAGCTAATTTTATCCCTGCAGACTCTAGCATTTTTAACATCAAGAGTCACAACCGCGCAGTATTTCTTCGTCCCGCCTCTCCATCTTTTCCCTCGTATTGCTTCAACCGCTGCATCTACTACCGCCTTAATGGCATCGACGGTAGAACGCGATTTTTTGAATTCATACTGGTCATCTGACAAAGCTCCTTTATCCGCTGCCACATCGAATAGTCTGCAGTATATGATCCGTTCAAGGATTTTCCCCATTAAATCTAATAGACAAATTGGCCGGTATGATTACGGTTCCTCTGGTGGTTTTTTCCCTTTCGGCAGTAAAACCAGGACTACATACAGACTTACATTTGCAACAGTAAACACAATCCACTTATTAGCAGTAACCCAAGTCAGACAGATGAACTTTGAGTGGAAATAAACCCATCATCCAAACTCACACCGTAACTAAAACCACAGACAAAACGTTAGTAACTCTGCAAAACTTCCTCCGACTTATCTACGCTACACATAAGACGAGTCTTCCACTTAAAATCCACTTCATGTTCGGCGAAGGAAAATTCTTTGTCCCACTTGTGACAAAACTTCCCAGCAACTTTAAAAGGCTTCGCCAATTACACACAATGCCCACAAAAATGTGTGTGCCTCACAGGCGTTTAACTTGTGCACACACACACACACAAACAGAAAAACACCGAAAATGTCCACAGCAGAATAAGGCCAAAGTCTACAACAGTTGCAATATTAGAATCCAATAAATTTCTGCAAGGAAATTGCAAACAAAGTGCACAATTTCCAACACTCTATACACTAGTCCGTTGCTATCCGTTGGCAACTTCCTATTGCCTCTGTTACAGTGTCAGAGAGTGGACAGTGTAGGATAACAAAAAAAAAAAAAGGACACACAGCAACTACGAAAGAAGTCAACAACGTGAACTGAACAGACAAATAATGGAGAAACGTGACCGCAGCAACTATCCACCAGTGCACAGTGTTGCCTTGAAGCGCTTATTATATTTGGTGAGAACTACTATGTGTCCTTCCGGAAGGTAGAGACCGACTACACTATACTTCTCAGGGAACTCTCCGCCAAAGATGGACAGGCTATACGATGCCCGAGAAGGAAAAATGCAATTTTCGTTTAGGGTAGCTAAACTTTTCCATTCCGAACCGAGGGAGGGAGGAACTGTGCGCCTGCCATAGAACAATGACAAAGAAGAATTTCTTGGGGCTATAAGTTTGTGAGAGTGCTGTCTTTTTGGTTGGTCCTTCTATCCGCCTCCTTTTCACATATTCTCGAGTTTCAAATATCCTGAAACTATATGTATATGAACGCCGGGGCATATTCGATCAATGTCCCATCGGCCTTCGCCTACATGGAACTTGATACCGCATCTTAATGTCCTTTCTGCCGCCTTCGCTCTCTTAGTAGCGCGCGCGCTGATGTTTGACCCTGGGCACAGTACACCCTTCGATTTGTGTGTTATCTCGCCGACACTCGACTTCCCCATGTGCGGGATGATTGCAGCTCCAATGGCTCTTATCTAGCCTGCAACCCATGCCGTATTCCACTCACACCAGCGGCCATAACAAATCGTAAGGATGTCCCATGTTTGCCTTGGATCAACCCACCGTCTTTAAGGGATGAAACGGCGAACGATTTCAGGGATGAGACGTATCGATGGAAGAAAAAGATATCCATCATCCAAAGGCGAAGGATATCAAAACGAAATTCGATATGCTGGGCAATTAATTCGTCCCCTTCATCGTTTTCGTCTTCCTGGTTCAGTTTGCCCTCTTCTGATGTATGCATAGCCTACATACCAAACTAGGCTACTATATGCATCATCGGGCTTTGTTTGCCTTTATATATATTGGGTGGGTATGACGTTTTATGGATACGCAGGAACACCACCATTAACAATTGAAATGGTTTTGGTTTAGTTTTATTATCGATTACCGTTGTTTGTGTTGTGTTTTTTCTATCCTAAATAAATCCTTAAATAAAAATTTGTTCTACACACATTGTTAGGGATTGAGGGTGGGTAAACACATACCTATCTAGTTGGGGGGGAGATTTTTACTGTCCCAGTGGGAGTGCTCAGCCTGTTTGTTCGAAAAGTTAACATAGGGTGAGGCAGGGTAGCATAGCAATTTTGACAATTAACAGGAGAATTGCAGAGAGTTTTACTATATACAGATATCATATGGTTGCTAGGATAAGGCATCCTGATTTGGCTGTAGATGGATGGGTTTGTTGTAGTTGCAGGGGATTACAATCAAAATCGATTTGTTGGCATCCGATGAGAAGGGATATCGTTTGAACTTTTATTTGTTTAGATTTGTAAGCTCAGTCGGTGGGGGGAAAGACATTGGCAAAAGGGGTGATGCTGTCACTGAGGGATGATGACAGGATTATATGGGAAAGTAACAATCTGGTGGATATTTTGGGAAGGGTGGCGCTGCAATATCCCAAGGGCCCAAAAGGGGGTGCGGTGTTTTATTCCTAATCCCACCCGATAGCATTATTACTGTGCAAATGGCCCAAGGTAGATGAAGAGGACAAATGTTATCATGGTACATGAAGAAAATTTGCAAACGCGGGAGATGTGATGAACAGGCGTTTTAATAACGCATTTATTTTGAAGTGGTTTGGAGTTAAGAGTAAGTGGGAATGTGTATCGGGGACTGAGTTTGTCTTAGGTGATATTTGTGCCAGTCCGTTTGGTTTAGGTTCAAAAGGCTATTTGATTTTTAACAGTTGGTGGCAGTCAGTATGAAAAATTGTCCAGTGTACCCCAAAACAAGCGTGAGAAATGCCGGAGAAACGTCTTAAATATTGCCACTAAAGTCCATTAGAAAATGTTCAGTCCCTCAAAAAATTGACCTGAAGTGACACGAAAACTTCAAAAGATCAGCATTAAACATTTTAAAAGAACGTATTAAAGAACGGTCTAAGAAATGGCCGAAAATTGTCGCAAAACCTCGCCCCCGAAACGCCGTCGAAAAATCAACAAAGAGCTTCTCGAATAACAAACAAAAAAAAACGTAAATTATAACCGAAAGACGATTGAATATCTCCACAAAAAACGTCCAGAAAATGAACCCAAAAACGTCAGAAAAATTTACCAAAAACGCCAAGAAAAATGGTTCAAAACTCCATCAGGAAAAAATCTATGGTTTGAACACCCCAAAAAAGCTCTGAACGCCTTAAATAACGTTCAAAGAAATTAACCAAATAAACCCCCGGAAAACGGTCTAAAAACCAACCTTACTATTCTGAGATATCTCAAAATACTTTCTAGAAACCTCTTAAAAAACACACCCAAAAAATCCACGAGAACACCTCAAAAAACACTCGAGAATTGCCTCATGAAACTTTGAAAGTGTCTTAAAAAACAACCGAAAAGCGATTTGAATACTGATTCAATAAATTCCTACAAAAGTGTTTTAAAACCCTGAAAGGACCCAAGAGGACGTTCAAAAAATGTTCAAAAACACCTTGAAAACGTCTTAAAAAACAGTCAAAAAAACACCTCAAATATTATTTCCAGAAAATTTTGGAAGTTCAAAGCCTTAACAAAAAACATTTTTAAAAAAACGCTTCTAAAACCCCCAAAAATCAGCGGAAAAATGAACAGAAAAAGTTTAAAAATAGCCCCAAAACACTCAAATCACGAATTTAAAATAAACGCCGTCAAAAACGTCCGGAAAAACACCTCAATGAAATAGAAAAAATGCCTCAAATAGCCCTAGAAACCCTTCATACATCGCCCGAAAAACGAACTCATTGAAAAACTATGCGAAAAAGGGCGATTCGTTTACCAACAGCGCAAGGACTCCCAAACATGATTTTCTGTGAAATCCTACATCTATCACATGAGACATAGATTCTTAGGTATTCTTCTGTGATAATCAGTTTTACCTTAATCCAGTCTTGGAAAGCTCGCGCCAATTTTGACGTTTATAACCGAATTTTGAAAAACAGAACTTCCGGAAACGAAGACGAAATCTCCAAAGCATTTTGAAAATAGTAAAAAACCCTGAATCTACCCCAACCTAACCCCAATTTTGGGTGTTGACATTGCACAACAGCAAACGCGAACCCGCACTCAAATCGAAGCGGTAAAACGTTACGCTGAAGTTTCCTTCCGAAGAGAAATACCAAACAGAACTTTTTAATCTGCCACTGACAGAAGCAATTACTCAAATTCGATTTCGCAAACAGGAAACAGTTGTCGCAGGGACTCTCTCTCTCTTCCTCAACTGGAGCCATACCACTGCGCTACCATTCTAAAAGTAACACTGATCCTTTCAACATTTTGGTCGTTTGACTCGCAGTCTGTAACCGCCTTCCCTCTAGTGTTTAATTTAACGCTCAACTGGATTTTATAAATTGACATTTTACACTTCATTGGGCTTCAATTGATGAAAGCGCTTTAAAGAATCACTATTCGCCAAATGGGTTAACTGTAATTAAATGTTGGTCCTTCGTGCCATGAACTACTTCCCCTCTTCCAATGAATTTTTAAAGTTTAACCTTAAATTTCATCGATTGGTGTGCCCACGGTTTTCACAATTCATTGCGCCTATACTTTTCGGAAAAGGAGTAATATTTAATTTCGTCCAGGACCACTCTGCATGCACTACAAGCCACTCAACCAGAAGGATTGTCGCAATGGAAAGGTAAAGCGAAAAAAAAAACACGCGGATGTACACAAACAGAACTTACACAGAACCGCATGGCAGGCGTTCGCCGGAAGTCAAAAAATTGTATATTCTATAAAAAATTTATTTCCTTTTTATTCGCGTCAATAACCCCTTGCATGGATTCCAAAAAGGACCAACGGAGGAGGAACTAAACTACCGCCAAGCCCGGAAGAACGTATGTCCGTGAGATGCGTCTGCAGTTGTTTTCGTTTTTCACCACCCAGAAGAAAAAACAAATAAAGGACATTAAAAAAGGAAATGTGTAGGTGCATTTTTTCTGGGATTCTTATTGTTCCATTAATTCTACCGGTCTTTTTTTGCCTGCAAAATAAAGATGAGTGGTATGCTGAGTAAAAAGAAAAAGTGAGGAGAAAAGTGCATAACACTCAAGTTAAGTTGGACATTCTTGGAATGAATGGAATTATATGACAGTGCTTCCCTTATGGATATTGGACAGTCCTTTTTCCTGGGAATACATGTGAACAGTCGGACATTGAAATGTGTTAGGGCTTAAGGTAAGTCGATGAGTACTTTTAGAAAATAAACAAAAAAAATTAAATAACCCACTTGATTTCTAAAGAGCTGCCTCAAATTACAAAAAAAAATGCAAGCCAGCCTTCAACAGAAGGCCATTCAAAACAACCATCTTTAGGACGCCAAACGATTGTCAACGATTGTCATAATGAAGGCGCTTAAAAATAGCAGTCACCGTCACTTGACACTATCATTAACTGAGCGCGTACACACACAAAAAGTCCTTCCCTCTTCGCATCCCCTCAATCCGGTGTAGACTTGTACGTTATTAACCTCGTTCTTTCACAGATACATCCATTTCTATGGCCTACATTCGCAGAAACAGAACAGAACAGAACAGAAAAAAAAAACAACCCACAGCTCCTTTCTCTAATTATACACGCTCGAGTATGCACGTAGCTCTCCAAGTAAAAATGACAAATGTCAGGACACAACATACGGAAAGTTGAACATAAGCGGCCTCCACGGGAATATGAAAAACACATTAACCCGTCGATAGATGGCAGGCAATTAATCTTGCTGGCAAAAAAAAAAAAAGAAACATGGCAGGAAAGCAAAGCACTTTCTGTAGGACCTGGGTGTGCCACAGAACATCCTCAATGAGAACTAATTTTCGTGACATTGTTTCTCTAAACTCGGTGACACGACGACATGACGACAGCCGCATCTGATTAGGTAATTAATCTGATGAGAGCAGGTGGGTGGTTGCCACCCATAGCGCTTGCTCTTTAAGGTGTTCTTTAAAAACCCAAGGACGAAAAAATTCCATCATCCTCGCCTGTGAGCTGGATTGAAAAACATGGAGGTAGGGAACAAAAAACCATTCCCTTTAGTAGTTTTAATGCTTTTTTAATTGGAAAGACATCCAGCAGCGGGAGAAGGAGAGTGGTCCTTTGTTGTCAGTATAGAATGGATTTGCAGGATAGGTAAAACCTCAAAATATAACGCGAAACTCGACACACATGGAGAAAAACAATTTTTCTGTCTTCTGGCGCAGCGCACAGAACCCGATTTCGTTTAATTGCGGCATTCGGTGGGTGGAGCGGGGTATTATTTTTTTTACTGAATGTTCATTTTGTGTTTCCTCGTAGCAGCATCCTTTGTATCCAGATAATCTCTTGTTTGCTGCCATGATGATGAACAAAGCTAACAAGACATGTATGCATAACACAATAAAGGGATAAGGTATAGAAAATGGTCTCCGATACATGCAATATGAGGGCATAACTACAGAAGATGGGTCCAATTAAAAAGAGATTTCCATTCTAAAATGTTGTTGTTTTCTTTGTGAATACCGATTTTTTTTGATTTTGCATATGACGTTGAGTTGAGTCCTTTTGATTGGAAAATAATATTAAATTTAATGGAATGGCATCGCAAAAGGGATTGTGGGTTGAGCTGGTTGAAAATATGTATCTAAAATTGGAATGGGTTTTTACGGCTTAGCGGATATGTTTCTTTGCTTAAAACGTGCTTTGGGGAAAAGATCGGAAATAAGCACACCGATCATGTAACTCAAATAACGTTATAAATGTTTTCCATACAGAAGCTTGGACTTTCTGCCACAAACTGGGTTCGAGTAGGAGAATGCAGCTCAAAAAAAAAGGTTCCGGTTGCAGTAAAAAGTAGAACATTTAATTTTGAAAGCGACATGGATTCAGTTGACAGTTTCAAATGCGGAGAGGCTCCCCTTTCACCTTTAAAGCCAGACAATTGATTAATCAGCGACAAGTCCGCATTTTAGCACATGCTGTCTGTTCTGACTATCGGGGAATATATTTTCTTTATGTACTTCTCTCGGGAAAGGCGACCTTATAAAAATTCAACAGCGACCCCTGCAGATAGGTGTTATTTCTGCACTTAAATAGCTGTAGATTGTAGTTACGTGATCTTAGTACTCCCAGATCGTGAAAATTGTGCCTTATTTCATGCAAGACCCGATGGAAGGCCAAAATAAGTCGCCAGCTCTAAGATAAGCAATCGATCCACACTGAGATTTGAGTCTTTTTGTAAAAACTAGTACCGCCCATGGTCGAAATTCGACCAATTTTGTCTGTAGGTAAAGTAACGAAAGCCAACTTGTTTTTTACATAATTTATTTATTATTTATTCTAATTTATTTATATGCTAAATCTTAATTCATATACCTTTCCGCTTTGAAAAAAGAATGGAAAAGGGCAAAACATGAATGTTTGTTTCCATAGTAACACCTCGCAGATAACTCTGCAACTCCCCTGAAATAACATTTTATGATTGCTTACTTTTAGGGCTAATTAAATTGCATACCTTTATGGGTTAATGAGACTCTCCAAGAGGTTCTAATCTAAGATGATAAAACTCGTTACTATGGAAACATGACGGCGACAAATTGAGTGGCAATTAGCAATAGCGCCAGGACCAGTAAAGGTTTAGGTACTAGGAGGTAACTTTGGTTGTTGTAATAAAAAATCACAGTGCGACGAAGGCTTTGAGACAATGCCTCTTAAAAGAACAAGCATATGACATATCGAAGAATAAGTACGATCGCCTTTTTAAAGAGGATTAAAATCTCCCAGAGCCTCCCTTTTTTGAATGTTTCAAATACTTCTTTGAGCGTTATGAGAGGCATAAGCGCACCTTTATGAATACTCCCAGTCGACAGCTCCCTTATTTGTGTACGATGAAGAACTATGAGTCGCAAAAATACACATTGGCGATTTTTAGACCTAACATTTCAGCTTCCCTGACCTTACCTTACATTTCAGCTTCCCTGAAATTCGGGGAGTAGAGTAGAGTGGAGATACTACATGCCAATTAATCAGTTCGGGTTTCAAGTGTTTAATGGCAACCCTACAAGAAGATATTACAAACTGGTCTACTCGAACCTTGATTGGTCGGAAGAAGGCCTGAGGCGACTGTGGTGTGGACAAATATTTCTTTTAACAGCTGATGTGATTTTCGACCTCCATCCACAACTAAAGTTCAAAATACTTGTTACATTTTGTACACATAAATTAGAAAAAAAAATTATTGTTTGAATTATTGTTTAAGTTTGAGCCTGATCTCGGTTGTTAGTCTAGTCGGGTATTACTTACAACTACTTACAGTCCATGGCTAAGCTATGTCATCTCTATAAAAACAGCATTTACGTCCCTTGTAATATTTACGGTTTGACGATTTTTCTATATGGATGAGCTATATTTTGCTTTACAGAAACTCTACACCATACTGAAGTCAATGTGGCATACTGCCCTGATTTTGATTGCCCCTGCGTACGCCTATTGTCCTTCAGTCCCGACGAACGTCAAAATTATGCACCTGCCATTTGTTTCCCTTCCCTTTTCAATTTACATCAACCTGCCATATAATTTCATTGCACCTTTCAAATCATCACATCGACACGCCAAAGGACCTTCCTCCCACAAATTGAAATAATAATATGAGCAAAGTTTTCCCATTCTGTGCACATCTGGCCGCAGAAAAAAAAACGAACACCTTCCTTTTGAGATCAGACCTTAACTGCCACGTCATTATTCTTTTGTCCTTTAAACTTTTACTCCGTCTCTCTATTGCTCTCTTCTTTTATCGGGCAATAATCGTCTTAGAGCTTTTTAATACGGCCCTAACTCAATTTCACGGCTAGGTGGTTATAAAATGGTAATTCGAACATCCTCATTTGAGCAGTTTTTATTTTTTATGCCCTCATGCAGGATACTCATGTACACATACATCCTGGAGGATTCATTCACTTTGGCACACAGTTTTACATTCAATCGAGAATGTAGATGATGGCGAGTTAATATTTTTATCTGCCCCAAGGTATGAAAGGCTTCGCATTTTCCAGGACATTGCAGTGCATTTTTTATTAAGATTATGCGGTGGTAAACATTTATGGTGACGTGTGTAAAGGTGTAAAAGTCTAATGGTTTCGACACACGGATTGACAGACGTCAGCAATTTTGCAGATAACCGCCTACGATGAGCACATCCCATTCAAGGGCAATAATTATTTCCATCCTCATCGGTCGAGAAAAGGAGAAGATGCCACTCGCACTTTAGTGTAATCTGGGACATTAATGTCATAGACGATAATTTGCCTGACTCTGTAATTAAACGTTACTGACGCGCGTAGCCCTAATCGATGCACACAACCACAAGTCGTTACTGTCACCTCTCGAGTCCATAAACAAGACTTAAGCGCCTTTTTTCCGTCTCTATCTCTTTGTTTCTGTGAAAGAGAATGTCCCGAGAAGGATGTACATGGGGCTGGCCCACATAACTCCTATATATATCCTTGTATAATTTGATTCAATTCATAAACAACAGTGAATCCATTCCCAAGTATTAAGCCATCACGATTCATCATGCCGCATGCAGAGTCGTTAAGTGGAGAACAGAGTGGAAGACGTGTGTCTGTGGCTTTGCTAGATTTAATGGAATTTATTATGCATGGCAGGCGAAGTGCCTGCGTCTAGCACTTGATATTCAATTGCTATGATTTGACAGGACTTGATGTATTTGATGACATTTCAATATTACATGCAAGGACATCGCTGGGCAGTCTTTGTTGCTTTACTACAGCCGATGTTCCAAGTCCAAGTCGCAATTAAGGTACAGTAAAGTCGGCAATTTGAATAGTTTTGGAATTTTCCATACTGTGCCAATTTGAAATGTCCTTGCAGGCTATTGTCCCTTGTAAATATTGCAAACCAAACCTGCCTGCGTGCGTGCATGTTGCTCATAGATTAACATGAAAAACACACAGTAGCGACGGCCGGCATGGTGAATCCTCGCTCAGGTTTCGTTCGCCTGCAGTCAGTTGCCATCCATATGCCATATACTCTCACACAAGCATGAACTCTGGGAATATCTAATGTCGTGTCGTGAAACGTTTTAGTGTAGTAGCAACGACGATGTTGGCCAAATGAATTAGGTTGAATTGTTTTACCGTAAATTGTGTGTTATGCGGTGTGTTGTCATTAGGCCTGCCTAAGGAAGGCAGCAACCCATGGTGACAGGAGAGTATCAGTGCTGATGGCTATTAGCCGAATGCCAGACAACAAAATCCACAATTAGTAGTTGAGCAAAACTTGTTATATCCTGCGGGTAATAAACGATCCAGTTGGCAATGCCCAGTGAGACAGATGCGGTTTTTTTTTAGTCTCTGATAGGGATATTTGGCCAGCGGGAACATTATTGGAAAGTTGGGCTAAATAGAAATGTGGTCGCGGGTTGTGTGTAATTACCCGCTGGACATGATTCAGAGTCTTCTGGCGATTAGAAAAGTTCCCTTTTTTGTGCTTGTGATCGACATTGGTTGTATTTTTGGAGCAGCGTCACTTTGTTTGGAATCGATGGTTGAGAGTGCATTAACAAGGGGGACAGAACCATTGTTAGGCTTAAAGAGTTCAAAACTGTGGTCAACTAAACTTTGATGGCAAGCCTATGTTGGATCGCAATGGTGTATTTCGGGAGAGACAACATCAGCTACCACTGTACTTATTCGTACTTTCCGCCTTCAACTTTAAAAAAAGTCTTTCTTTTCTGATAAATTTACATGGGTCAATTAACATCTCACAGAAAAGGGGCGGACTGTGCCGACGGTTTCAAGACTGTTATCGCTATATGCGCAGCCAACTTGTGTGAAACTCTGATAGGTCAAAGAGGATCATATAAAATCAGCAACGGTTGCAGTGTTCTTCAAGCAGATGTAGTTGCTCTAACTAAATCAAAAGAGAAGAGCCAACACTAGACAGCTAAGCAGTTAGTCAGATAGTCTGATGTTTTAAGTCAATTGTCATTAAATCCAACACTTAAAAAAATGCCAAAAACGGTTGGACATGGCTTTGCTTTATGAACACCTTTAAGTACACTAGCGTAGAAGACTAATGGTGAGCCGAAAAGAGGTTATGGCCACAGAAAAGTGATAATAAAAAGGTCGGCTTTGGTTTGAGGATTCTGCATGAGAGTTTCTTGACAGCAGACAAGCCAAATCAAACATGGATACTATATTACAATCCATCCTCCTACATCAGAATCTCTACAAATAACCACATTCATTTTTAGTTTTTATAGGGATTTAGATTTGTTACCGAATCACCTTAGAACAACTCAACCTTTCCGTACATTTTTTGGAGACGTAACACAGGGCATTCGGCTAACTCATTCAAGGGATATAAGTAGTTAAAGTCTTCTCAAGCGGAACAGTTTTCATTGCTGGTCGCCCATGGCTTAAAGCTTTATTTTTTCACCCTTTCTAGTTATATCTTTCATAAACTGCTTTGCTCTGATATCATCATCATTATATTAATACGTAGCCATCAAAAGTTTCCGTACACTTTTTAAGTGTTTATCATGAAATGAGGAGACTGAAACTTATGTTATTCGAAAGGTACTGTGCCATAGATGTGCAGAAACAAAAAATCGTAGGTATTTGTCGCCATTAAGACTGGTAATAATGATTAGCAGTTAATCGAAAGCATTTTTTGCCATTCAATTTGTCGCCGTCATGTTTCCATTATAACGAATTTTTTCATCTTAGAACCTGTTGGAGAGTCTCATTAAATCATAAAGGTATGCAATTGCATTACCCCTAAAAGTAAGCAGTCATGAAATCTTATATCGGGGGCATTGCAGAGTTATCTGCGAGGTGTTACTATGGAAACGAACATTCACGTTTTGCTCTTTTCCATTCTTTTTTCATGGCGGAAAGGTATATGAATTAAGATTAAGCATATAAATAAATTAGAATAAATAATAAATAAATTATGTAAAAAAGAAGTTGGCTTTCGTTACTTTATCTACAGACAAAATTGGTCGAATTTCGACCACGGGCGGTAATTATAAAAATTAATACCCAAGCATTTTCCTTTTTAAAAGTCGTGTCACTTCTATTGGACTATACTCAATTTGACGAACAAGTAAATAAATCGCTGTGTAAAAATCGTAGATCGATTGTATACTCAAGTCGACAAAATCCTTGTAGCGTTAAATTATAAAAACCCTCTTTTTCAAAGTCTCCTCCGAGTGTCTCATCGCAAGAAGGAGTCTCACTTTCGGTTCTTCCACCCAAGTGGCCCATGCATATCCTTAAGCAGCCATATCAAATCCTCTTCCGCGTGATCTGCCTTTGCCAATATTAACATATTACATGCCATTAAACCGAATCCTGCCATCGCATCACATACGTCAATCACATCCCTATTTTCCAACGATATGGCAAAGTTGACAAAATCAAATTTGCTTAATTATTTCGATCGCAATCGAATGCACCGTGCACACATGCATAATGTCTCAAGTTGTAGGCAATGAATCTCTCTCTCTCTCTCTATCTCGCTCTTCCCAACGAAGGCTCATTCAACAGTAATTGATATCCACCGAGCATAAGGTCCTCCCAATCCCGCCGCGTCGCAAATAATTGAAGTTATTGAACTGAAAATTCTGTCGCAGGAAATCGCTCCGATTTGCTGACTCAACGCCATTATACTTGAGCAAATTTGCCATTCGCCGAACTCTCCCTGACGCTGAGCTGATGCGCTGCTGGGGGATAAATTTAATTACCCAAGGAGCGCAGATTGTTTTGTGAAGCTTTAAATTTTACGGGACGCTTTCGAACGTAATTAATGTCTCAACAGTTTAAAATTTTGCGAAAACTACCGGATATCCTGTTTTCCGGGCGTAAAAACACGTATATAAGTATATGTAGTGGAAGAGCTATAAAGCGAGAGAAAAAAAGGACCCAACCTATCCGTGTGTATGGGTTGAATGAATGACATTTTTATGACATTTTAAATGCCCTAGTGGAAACAGAAGCCAACCCATCCAGCGTGCGTGGTGGTTTGCTGTTCAAAGGACAATGGTTAAACAAAGCTAAGCCCTGAACGACATGCTCATCCGTCGTCGTCGTCGTCGTCGTTGTCGAAAACAACGCGAGTGATGCCATTCTTTTTCATCATTCCTGTTCCCTAAGAGTCCTTAATGGTTTTGGTTTGTTTTTCCGTTCCTCTGTGCTCTGTGTCTGTGCTGGCCCGCTCTCGCAGTGGGTTTTACGATCACTTAAACATTTTTATTGGTCCTGACAAAATGCCAACATATATATTTCGACTGGTTTTTTTTTCTCTTTTTTTTGTGTGCTGGGGAATGTGGGATTTCGGGATGCTACGGCTCTGTAGAGTCTCATGCATGTACAACGTCTGTCATATTCAATGAAATCAAGTTATAAACCAAAAACAGAATTCCCATCTCCTGTCAATATAACTTTTTACTGCCTTCCCAAGGAAGGGAGGGTGCAGGAAAAAAACAGGGGCCACCGAAAAATATACAAGCCGGTTTGAGGGACCATGTGGAAAGTTTCGGGTACGTGACCTGCAAGTGGGTGACCAACGGAGTGATATGGCAACTGTCTCCTATCTGTCGATGTTTGTGACAGGACGCTCATATGAATTTTGGTCTCTTCTCGAGTGAATGGAAATGACGTCTTCATTGTTCGGTATATATACGCCCGACCCCCGAGGATGGGGTTAATGTATGGCATATTCCACGGTCCGCTTGGATTTCATTCGTTATGCGAATTTTATGCTCTGCTATAGTTGGTCGTATGTGGCATGCGGTGATGGTGGACATAAAAGTTTGATTGCCCTCTTGTGATTGCGGTGGTCAGTAGAGAGAGGACATTTATTTCCTGAGCGGAAAACACCTGTCTTATTAACAAATTTTATCTACGAGTGCTGCACTTGAAATCATTTGGTGTATCTCACTGAAGAGAAATATTGATTGCTGTACCATAGCAACGCATGGTACGTTGTAAATGAATTCGCTTGTTCCTCGTTAGGGAGAATGCTACACTTCTCGGGTTTCTCGTTTTCATCAACCGAAAATCCATTCAGGCAATGTATAATAAAACGAAGGAGCCAGCACATGGAGATGTCCATGATATCTTTCAGCTTTTCATTTTATTGCTATCCTTTCTTAAAAAAAAGGAAATTTATGCAAAGCGAACAAGCTCACCATTGTGAAATTGATATTTTTCAATACGGTAGGAAGCGGATTAGTGGAGGCTGAGGATTTAATGGAAAGGATACGATTTTGTCCCAGAAATTTTAGACAGTGCTTAAAGTATGGATAAGGCTTCCAAAATTGAACGCGCAGTTGAAGGAATTTAAACGAAATGGGCTTGTAGGTATTATTTTTTACCATTACTAACATTATGGAGATAATTGCAGTATATGGCTGCTAAAATTAACCGTTGACGTGATATACGTTAGGTTAGGTTAATGGGTGTGAACAGCACAGCAAGCTCCACTTAGGTCCATGTGGACTACTCATTGTGATGCGCTTAGTGGGAGTTTAGCCGATGTTATTGGCGATGAGATGTGTTCCCTCTTGTCCAGCCATCCTAATGCACTAATGAATCTGTAAGGACTTAATAGTGAGACGTCAGAATTTATGTAATGGAAGTAGTAACTTCCAATAATTTCTCAAGCGACAGAGACTTCTGCATTGACAGAGAAAGTCAGTTGTGTCCTCGTGTGCTTCCTCATCTTCCACATCTTCATCTATGGGATTTAATTTCATTGTATGGTTCCTTAGAAGGTTGTGACACATTGGAGCCGCTATCTGGTTATTCAATAACCTTCTATCAAACCTCATAATTTTATTAGTCCGACTCATATCATATTCTGGCCTTAGATTCCGTGATATATATAGATTTCGAGAGATATTCGAATCAGAACACTAATGTCGGGTCTCTTTTCGTCTCTCTTTTTTGGTGTAGTGGGGGAGAAACTCTGATATTATTCGTTTCTCTTATACGTTTGGGTTGCAGAGTACTGCTGTCCCCCGGTGGGGCTCGAACCTGCGCCGACCGGGTCAGAAGCAATGACTCTACCCACTGGTCAGTTTATCAGCCATCTCGTTTCCAGTTTTGTCCCTTAGTCCAGGAACAAAGCACAAACAAACAAAGCTGCAAGCAGAGAGCCTTAGGCTCTTCGAGCCAATGGCGGACTACCATTGACTTTATTTCAATAGCAAAAACTGCTTTTATAGCCTCCTGACTGTCAATGAATATGGAAATATCGTCATTTGATAGTGCAAACATTGACACCATATGGGAAGCTTTGACGATTGTCA
The DNA here is from genome assembly GCA_936431705.1 of Cheilosia pagana. NCBI lineage: Eukaryota > Metazoa > Arthropoda > Insecta > Diptera > Syrphidae > Cheilosia > Cheilosia pagana. Next base: position 47,378,073 of record OW386170.1, on the reverse strand, counting down.
GAACCTCCGCCTGGAAGACACAGCTATGATCAGAAATTCGCATTGATCTGCGTGTATTTAACTCCCCGGAGAAAATTCCGACGCCAATTCCACAGTTCCATCTGTGTAGGCGGATATTGATTTCCTATTTGTGGGTTCATCTGTGTTCTATTTCTCTCTCCTTGGGAAATTGTAAGTGTTAACACGATAATATTTCGCACTGCGGGAACTCGCCAAGCGCCCTTGACAGTCAGATACGAATTGCGATCTTAACTCAATATGCTTGAAACTTGACTCACTTGACGAGCAGGGATTGCACAATACAGCTGTATATGTTTTACAGGGTAACACAAGAGAATGCAGTTTATGAAAGTCCAGATGAGGAGACATGAAGTCAGACTTCTTCATGGCTTGCCACCGAAATTAGCTGCCACATGTGAGTATATGTCGCGCAAGAGCCGTATTTATTGACAGATTTATTTTAGGCTTTGGCCTCCACCTTCTGCCGGAGACTTCTTTTACTCTTTCATAACCGTTTAGTTTCTAATTAAGCTTCCTATCCAGTATTATACTCAGACATTTTGCACTCCATGCTACCTTTAGAGATATAACCCTCAATAGTTGCATACTCGAGGTTTGAAAGAAAGTTTGAAGAAAGACTTGTTCGGTCTTCCGTGGGTTGACTCCTGGACCGTATTGTTTTGTCCACATGTTAAGTATTTGTTTTCTAATAGTTCGCTTATGGAAGGTAGGAATTTGCCTGCTGCAAGTATTATTACTTTAACCCCCCACATTTTGAATTTTACAAATAATTCGTTTACGACAAGGACCGATATTAAGGGGGAAATGACTCCTCCTTGTGGTCTACCCCTAAGATCAATACTATTTTATTTATTTTTTTATTTACTTAATGCTTTATTTCATACAATGTTTTAAGTTCACAAATTTTTGATTTTAAAAATTTTATAAATAAATATAAAATAGTAAAGTGCATTATATTATCCAAGTGACAACAGACGAATGTACTAACAATTTACGCTAATAATTTAACAATAAGTTTTTGATGTGGAATACAAAAAAAAAACAATAGCAAAAAAGTAACCAATTTAAATAAAATTGTTTTTTAATGCAATGACAACTTTTAAAAATACATTTTTATTTCTCTCGCACCTAATTCTACCTAGAAGTGAATTAAACAAACGAGGTGCGGTGGCATAATAAAATTGTTGAAAATGTGCTTTATAAATAGTAGCAACGTTTACCAAATTTCTAGCATTGGTACGTAGATTATAGTTTTCTACGTTTCTTACAAAGTTAAATCCCGAGTTTTCGAAAAATATTTTTAAAACTTTGTAGCAGTAAAAATGCCTTAGCGGAAGAAATTCAAGACTCCTGAACAAATTTAAACTGTTCTTTCGTTCATTTTCAATCACCTTGGTAAGCGTTTAGTCAACATTGGAATTTATTAGTGCTCTCTCCACTGCACACGTCTTAGCCTGTTGCGGAGCAGATTTTCACTTATAGCAACACCCTATTTCTAGTAGGAAAAGCTGTTCTTAAAGCATTCTTAAATCCGAAATCAACCCTAGCCAATTGCATCCCTTGCCAAGAATATGATTGCTAACGAAAAGAAATTCCGACTTCGGTCAAGTTTCCCTACAAAACGACAGATCACTGCAATCAAGTTCTTCATGGTCAGTTATTCACTCAATCACAACAGCCATTCACAATTACAACATAATTCAACATCACTTTGGAAAAAATATATATCCTCTCTCGATTTTGGCCTCAACGCCCATCAATCTGTGCACATGCCAGCGTTTATCTACTCTGTCCATATATGCGGCGATAACTTTTCGTCATGTTATTCCATAAGTTAGTCCAGTCAAGGTGGACAATCAGAGTCATGAATGTTTTCGTCTCGATGAGCATATTCAATGCGCAGCTATTCATCAATGTTGCCGGCCTTGTTGTTCACTTCATTTGGTGCTTTCTGCTTTCCTTGTGCCAAGACTGCGGGGCCCCTGCCGCACCCACTCTCGACTCTCACTCTTGGCATCTATTCATCTATCCGAGGCCCGGTGATTTCACCTCATTTCCATTAATCAATCCTGATTACATTCATCGCTCGAAAGACGTCGACGGAGGTACCGCCGTCAGCCTATACATACACACGAGTGTATGTATCCGTATCGTAGATTTGAGGTGGCACAGGCGAAAGTCGAAAGAAAATTCGCCAAAATTGTTATTCATGTCATTCGGAGCGCATATTTTCGTCATAATCTTCTAAATAAATTCATTGCGCCTGCCTTTGAAGTAGCATTTGGTAGGTTTTGGTGTCGCCAAACCCACCCCACTCATGATCATAAATAATCGATAAGTTTATAGGTGGACCTCTGGTCTTAGACGACCTCCAATCTAGTGGGTGTGGAGCACAAACAAGAGTTCCTCGCTTCTTTGTATTCCGCACGAGGGGTTCTGGCAATTGTGTCCCCTCTCGTGCGATCCTTAAACAGCGAACCGAGAATCTATCATCCTGGCAAACTAAACCGAAACGCATTCGTTAGAGACGAAACAGCCAAATGGGGAGAGGTGCCAGCAAACAGAAGCTACTCTGTGACAGTGATGATGGTGATGAATTCCTTATGGATTGTCCTGGCTGGTACAAAGTACATCGACCCACCCAGAGCGAAAAAGAAAAATTGTCTCAAGAATGAATGACGCACGGGCAGGGGGGCAAAATTATTTGCGAACCATTGAACTGAATCGACGATTCCTTCATCAAATTGGGAATTCATCATCACACATTGAGAAACTACAACTAGATATGTATAGAGAGAGAGAGGGGGGGGCCAACGACATCGATTAATTGCATTAGTGCGACTTCTTTTGTTGGTCGAGAGTAAATTTAGATGGATGCGTGTCGACCTTCATTGAGATGGTTTTCACAAAATTTAGGATTGACGGATTTTTTTTTTTTCTGTAAATCTGACCTTTGATGGGGTGATTGATAGATTTTTGGCATTCGGATGAATGCTGTTTAACCCAAATCACTCAGATGGATGGCTGCCTGAAGCGAGGCACTTTGCCAAGGTGAAAGAATATGAGAGGTGCTTGGTGGAGGTTAGGTTTGGAGTACCGCCCACTATTATGGGTCGGGAAAATAATGTAGCAGCATGGATATAATTTTGAAAAGGACTTTCTGGTGAAGAATGAAAAAAAGGAGTACTTAAATATGAATTCCGGTAACATCTTGAGTTTGGTTGTATATACTTATGGCATAAAGTCAGTGAAAGTGTCATTCATACCGAAACACAAGGTCCTATAGTCAGCCAAAACTTACCAGGCGTTCTACAAACTTAGGTGACTAAAAAGCCTTTTAAAATGCTCATACGTCAGAGAAGGAGGTAGAATGCCAAACTGCATGTAACACAATATAGAACCTCAGGAGTTCTATCAACTGTGGAAAATGACCAAATAAATGACCTGTTATGAAAGAAGGGTGTCAAATCAAAAATATTAGCGGTTCAATCACTCAAACGTACTATGTAGCTTATCAAACACGAATTGTTCCATCCAATCGCTGTTTCCCGGAACTTAAATAAAGAAGATTGAGGAGGATGTCCTTATGAAGAATCTCTGAGAAAACTCTTATCCCTGTCCCGGTTTCGGGCGTAGGAATATGGACGATAAAGAAGACAAATGGGAATGGGTAATTTTGATCTAAACTTTATCTGAACGGTTGTTGAATCCGTTTGCCGGAAGGGCATTTGACGAAGATATGAAAACCAACTCTAAACTTTGCACAGCGACGTAGACTTGGTCAAAAACTGGCTACCTACGATGGACAGAAAACTTTTCAGACCGGCTTATAACAAATCTTTTGAGGAAGGATCTCCGATTTAGAAAACTTTGACTGAGGTTGTATGGACATAGTAAAAGGGAATCTCAAACAGCTTGGAGTGTGCAATTAGAAAAAGTTAAAAAAAGGCCGCATGCAGTCGAGAGTCTCTGGTCCAACTTGGAACTAAGCTACATCAAGACCAGTAAGTTAGATGTCAATAAAGTCAAGATCTTTTAAAAATTCGAAAAAAAATTAAGCTTCAGATGCCGGATTGAAACTATTTATGCAACGGATTAGCTTTTAAGTCTTTGCACTTTTAGGAAACCAGAGATAGAGGAATATTCCTGTGATCCCTACCAGCAGGTCTGCAAGTATATTGAATTTTAAGAGCTTCTTGATGGGTGCCTTGCAGATTCCCAAGCCGAAGTCGAGCGTTTCTTTGCAAAGACCATGGTGATCCGAAGATCTTATCTTGATCCTCTCTTGAAAACAGATTTACTGGAAGCTTTAGCTAACCTTCTAAAAAGGTATTCTTCTCGTATTTTCGGCTCGGCAGGTTATAGGCTGCTTATTGCTTTTCTAGTTCCACTGCATCAATAGAGTGACAGTTTTTTAATCTCTTCTTGACATATAGGGGCGAGAGGATTTATGTTGATACCACAATGGGGCTTAAATTTGTTTTACCGCTGAGCTTTTTATCGCAGATAATGTGACTTACAGTTTGAAGTGGAGTATTAAGACCAGCTATGCTTTTGTAACAAGAAAGTTCTCCCAGGAAGACTTTCCCCAAATAAGACGCGGCTGGGGATCAATTCCTTATTTTTATTTAACTGAACGTGTTTTTAGTTCACCACCTCTAAAGACTAAGAATAAAATGGGTTTTTAGATGAAAATATTCCCAAGGGAAGCCCAAGGTCGGTGGCAGTAGCTTCCTTTTGTAAGCCTGCGTTGCCTTTCCATTTTTAGAGTTATCGTTGTACGATTCAGTCTGTCGGTTGGTGTACTACTCTGTGTTTAAACCCAAAATGACATGATTTCTGAATTTTGTGTAGTTTCAAGGATGTGCTGTTAAAACGAGGGAGAAACTTTAAGTGGATCTCATATTTGAAAACAAGGAAAGAGTAAGTTTAACAATTTTGAAAACCAACTTTAGATCCCTTTGTAAATAATACCTAGAGCCGCATTTATCCTGTCATTGCTCATATATTGCATGCGGAAATTGTAGAAAAATAGTGGCATTAAAAAAAATCGGATATTTAACCGAGGCCCCACGTTGGGCGCCAAATTTACTGCCAAACTTGATACATGATTGATGCGGGAAAAATCGGGTAGTTCGAAAGCAGATCTTTTTAATTGCAGAAATCATTCTATATCACACTTGTAGAGGCATTGTAATTGATGAAGCTTGTGAGTATGTGAGTCGCATTGGAAGACCTAACGCTCTCATAGTGATCATTAAAAAAAGACTCACAGAGGGACACCTCTCCTTAAAAAATTAACATTCCATTCCGACGTTATTTTAAAAATGGGAATGTACCTACATACAACATCTTTTTCTAAACTGCCTGCGAGAGGCCCTCAGCATGCTATAATTGCGTAAGTCCTACACGCCTTATCCATTTCAATGCTTAATAATTAATGCAATAAAACTTGGAGTACGACTGTCATCCAATCAGATGTCAACTCTTTTATTGTGATTGGATATTAATTATTCAATCGGAATCTCTAACACGCGCATAAGCACGCGAAACCTTCAACTGAACTCACGGCTTAGGTAAAATCGATTTCCCAACTCAAAGCAACCCTTTAATTCGCCGACAAGAACTGCTAATAAAATATTTACAAAATCCTCTGCCCAAAATAGCGCACTAATAGTTTAACAATTAAATTTTAAAAAATTACTTCAATCCCCTGGAGTGCAATACTCGTATCCCCCGAACCTATACCATCAACGGGTGAATGAAATGAAAGCACCGCACCAATTGTCCTGATTGAATTGATGGCTTGTGTCGCAGGTTCTCGACACACATCTTTTTCTTTTCAGAGATCATCGTCTTTTCATTTCGAGCATTTTGCGGAATGTTATGGTCCCCAACACGAAGCATTGTTGACTGTTGAGTGCCTGCGTCTCCTTCGTTAGCCTGGACTCTACTATATACGAAGAGATACCTTTGGGTTGTAAAAACTAACGTTTATAGCTGACATCACTTTGGACGTTTATAGTTTTCCATACACACACACTTTGGGATGGCCATGGAGACGAAAGTGAATGCGATATCCTAAGCAATCATCCCAGTAAACTTGAGTATCCTTAAACACAACAATCACTTTTATTGCAACTGCCCGAAGAGAATATGCGTACGGATTCCGGGATACTGGGTCTGCGATTGGGATGTCTTCGTACTTTTCTTTGTGTGTAACCGTTGGAGAGTTGTACAGCGTACACGCCCCGCAATCTCTATCTGTGCGGTGATTTCAATAAATTTGATGGGTTTCCTTTTACCGTTCTTGTTGATGTTGGAAATTGTCCTTTTTTTGTTGGCTGCTGTCACTATTGCTGTGTTGTGGGTAGCGTTGTGCGAAAACGGAAATCCTTGTTGAAATTGAAATTGATTTTCTTGTGGTTGGGGTGGTGGTGAATGGGAGCATGACGCACCAGGAGAATGGGAATTGAAAGGTGATTTTTTTTCAGTGTATCTGCTATTCCCCGGGGTGTATGACAAAATGGTGGCGACATAATAGGGTACCCCTCCCATCCGTGCCGTGTAATGATTGAAATTTCAATAATTCGTTTCAAGGCAAGTGAGGCGAGATTGAGTTTACTGGAGCGGGTGAAAGTGAAATGGTTCTCATGGACACTGCACGGATGGACCGCCTTATTGTTGTGATCTTATGCTGGTCCTTTTACATGGTTGCCATACTACTAGTCTTGTTTTTAAAGAAAAGTAAGAAACTATTAACTTGAATTTTCATTCAGGAATACGCCTGGGGCGAGGATTCATAGAGTCGATAAAAATGTTGTGATGGGAATTGAGTTACTGTGAAATTGACTTTCCGTAAAACTCGCCGCCCTTGGCCAAGGTTTTGGCAGTCCGATTTCATATAATTTAAATGTTTTCACAAACATTTTATTTCTCATATTAGTTTAACTCCTTTAAACGGAGTTAAGGTCCAAAAAGGGTTTTCCTTTTGGATTCATATGTTTTTGAATCACACTTCATTCTTCTCCAAACTTGCATATATTTTTCTTTGCTGTGGTAAGTTTTACGCTATTTGGAATGCCCGTAAAGCCACGTCTTTTTGCTACAGTTGTGACGAAAGGAGAGAGCTGAACCGAAGACAATGCGAGGCTTATAGAGTTCACTTCATCGCTTCTTACTATTTAGGCAGAGGCACGTTCCTTTTACATTCAATTTTAAGTAATCTTATCCTCTTAATCTGTTCCAAAAGCGTACATCCAATCTCTTTTTATAAAACAAAGAGGCAGAAAGTGTATGTTTCCCTCTGTCGCCCATAATTTTCAACCAATTAAGTTGATTTTTTTTTAATATGTCGGTTATTATGGTGAGCAAGTGATAGGCCCAAAAATTGGGAAAAAATAAAAATTTAAAAAATTTTAAAAAGCCAAAAAAAACAGCTTAATTTCTTTCAGTTTTACAACAAAAAGCTCTTTTTTACTTCACTCAACTGGGCATTTCACAATTTGATTAGAAATTTGCTTTTAAAATTTGAAATACAACAAAAAACCTCTGCGTTTTCTTCGTTTGACTTTTTACTCATAGATGCCAATTAGCGTGAAGAGTTTCGGCGCGTGCGTGTGTACATTTTCTTTTGTTCATAATTATATAAGCTCGAGCGTAATTTTTCTTTTCGCTAAAACACGTTTACGTAGAATTTCAACGACATTTTTTTTTGCAAACCGAAGCTGATATACCGGCCAGGGCTGACTTTATGCGATAAAAGTTGCATCTTTCCCCTTTTTTCTATCTGTCCCCAATGAGACCACTTTTCCGAAATTGTCCAGATTTGCCCCTTTTCTGTATTTCCTTGATTTTGGCAATAAAAAAGTTTTTTGTATGAAACACAAGATGTTTTATCATAAATACGTCATGAAACTAGTTCACAATTAATTGGGATCTGAATTCGTGCCTTTTCTATCAACTCTTGTCTAAGTTAAGCCAAAAGAAGTCTTTCATTTTCATTCAATGCTTATGGAACAATGAGATAGAACGAGTTGAGAATATGAGATGCGTAAGCCTTAAGCCATTTGAATTTGTGTTCAGTTTGTCGCATTCGTGTTCGTTGACGTGAATTAGTTGGTGCTGTATAGGGGCAAATACGATCAGTATCGGTATAGGAAAAAATAAAGAGGCTTATAGAAGATCGGCCGGGTGTTTCGATAAAGCGTGTTGGTTAGTTTCTCAAATTGTTATACAGTAATACGGTAGTAGGTACATGGTCAATAATTTTGTGAAGAAGGAGTACTTAATTCCATTTTGAAGTATCTTAGAGTATTTCTAGAGAATGAAACTGACAAAGCAGTTAGGGAAGTCAAATTATATCTGTCTTTTTTGCAGTTTGGGTTTCGGTGTGGTCACTAGCAAGTTTTTCCTTAACTAAATTCCTTCAGTCGTGTAACTCAACTCGGTTGGGATCGCACATTCTACGCGTGTTAGCAATCTTATACGAGGTCTATAAGTAGACAATCGGAAAGAGTTCGAAGAAGATCACTACCCATTTGAAATGCCCATTGCTCCTAGTACAGTTTAATCTAGGCCCATCTGCGCAAATAGGACTGAAATTCACAAAACTAAGCCTCGTATGAAAATTGTGAACCGCAGCTGCGGAACTTTTATTTTATTTTTACATATTGTTCAACATATTTAAAAATCCATTTTTAATAGCTCTGTACTGTCAGCTTGCAAGCTTTCCTTTTTTATTGAATTGGTAGCACTTTTAATCACAAACGGCCGGCGCCACATTCATATTTCGCACGAATTTTTAAACACCCTTCAGAATTAACAATCTTTGACACCAGCAACAAATTCTATCTATCTTTTCGATGTGCGTATAGCTATCTAGCTATATGGTAACATTTTTGGCTGTAAGTATCGTTGGTGTAAATGACGCTCAAGTGGGTCCTCCAGACCGGCGCGGCGTGAGTTTTTCGCTTTTGCTACTTTTGAAACTGTTTAAAGTTAATTCGAAGTGGGTTAATTATCTCTACATATAATAAAACTGTAGAATAAAAAATGCTTGACCGCGCATCACGCAGAAACTACTGGACGGATTTTGATGAAACTTGGCATAGAGATTGATTATGATCTGGATCAGGCTTTAGGATACTTTTTAACCCGGAATACAACTTGGTTTTTACATAATAGTCAAAAAATCCGGATATATGTACGGAAAATTCTGTTTACACGAACCTAGCTCAGTAATGGCTTATCGGATTGAAAAATAAAGAAATAGTTGAATTTAGTAAAATTTCTTCTGAATCATTTAGGATATAAAACATCCTCCTGCGTTGTCCTGAACCTGAGCAATATTCAAAACAATTATTCAAAACATCGCCCACAATTTTCTTTCAGTGGATACCACTATCAGTAGTCATGTAGCAGTGAGTATCGTTGCAGCAGTGTGTGTGTGATTATTATGTGCGCGCTCTAACGTGATCATATGTTTTGCACTTCAATGGACAGTCGTCTCTTTTCAGCGCATACATTCAGGTTGAACACATTTTCAGGTGCTGTTCATTGGGAAAAGTTTGGAAATGGGCTGCGGTAGGGTTCGTGTGTCAATGTCAAGTTGTTTCATTCGTGTTGCTTCTTTTCGCCGACATTTGAGGTGGGTAAGAGGGAACAAATAACAGAACTTTGTGTAAATCTTTTTTGTGTAGCCATTTTATAAGAATTAAAATTATATTTTTATTGTCTTTGGTTTTGCTTTATATTGATTTTAGAAAGGTCCAAGGGAGGGACCATATTTATAAAAAAACGGCGGGTGAAGCAAGGCGAGCATTGGTCAGCTAGTTTGATAAAAAGTGTATGGATTTTGTGTTAATAAAATGTTCCTTTCTGATTTTCGATAAATTTGTTATAACAAGATCGAAAAGATAGCAAATTCGAACAAATCGTACCTACTCTAAAGTTTGCAAAAAATAATATCTATTATATATGTAGACTAAAGCCTTGAAATTTTTAAATAGCGTTTTACACAATGGGTCAGTAGTTGCACCTCAATTAAAAAAAAAAACTCAAAAGCTCTGGGCATTACTACAAAGCTGTTTTTACATTCCAGCTGCTTCACATTTGCACGTAGTACTGACATAAGCAGTTCTCGATTTATTAAGAAATAATATTTTTAAATTTAAATGAAAACGTTTATTTTAAAAGGCACTATCGAAATTCTAAAAAAGAAAGCTCCATAAAATTGTTCGACAATAGTTATCTCCTTTTGTTTCATATAAACTATATTTAGGTACAATTTCTTTCAAATATATACCACGCTTAGTAACAGCTTACGCTAAGCACTCCGCAAATAACCTTCACCCCCCCAAGAGCACGAGTAAGTGCCACCACTGCCCCACCAAAAAGTTATGATCTCACAATTTAATTACGCCAAAATGTTTACGCACTAAATGGAAGGCGATAAAACTGTATTGACTGTCACATTAATAGCCATTTTCTCGCCCCGAAAATCTCTAACTTCATATCCGCTTAAAATAATGAAATCTGCCATAAAACCAGCTGACAAAATGCTACAAATGTTCGACATAAATCCGCCAGACAATATGACAAGAGTTATGTCGAAAAATGTTAATGATATCATTCCAGGTCGTGGCCGCAAAAAATATCCTGTAAATTTAATTATTTCCCATTAAACAAAAAACATCCTTGTCGCCGCATATATAAGAACCTTCGTGTCCTCTTAACTTCCTTAGGTGGGCGGGCGGCGGACGGGCCCCACCTAAACGTGGCTGTAATAATTTTCCAAATTGATGATGATGGCCATTGGCTCCCAACGCATTAAATACACATCATCATTCGTGTACATTTATTCGATTTAAGGACATTTTAAGCACCTCAATATTCACCCAATTAAAAAATACATCAGCGCCATTATTTTGAAATATTGACTGCGCCTTGATGTGGCACCTATGCCAGGTAGGTGGAAACTTTGCTACCATCGTTTTGGGCTCAATTGTTTGCCTCGCTGGTACAGTGGCGCGGCCGCCATTGTGTGCATGAATAATTTTGTGCAAATTACCAATTCCCTGACGGAATAATAATGACCCGGCCATAGACCATCTGCTGTTTTCTATTGTTTTCTGTGTACGGGTATACAAATAATATCCTGGAAAAACGGGCGAAGAAAGTTTCCCAATTCGTGCAATTTTTTTTTTTTGCTAGCGAGAATGGAAATATCCTTCACACCTACCATCGCACACAAATTGTCTCCACGGTAAAAAATAAAGTAAACTATTTGCAAGATTTTTGTTATTTTTTGCAGGCTAATAGATGAAGCGTTTTTGTTTTCGGTCCATCTGTGCGGCTACGCAAATAAACAGGATGCCTCGGATAAGCGAGTGGTGAAGGGCAAACTTCCGGTTGTCATATTGAACAAACCCAATTTGAATAGGACACTCATCTGCACGTAAAATGGAAGCCATACTGCGCCGATTTTATGCTAATGTCATGGAGGACATCAAGGATCGAAAAAATGTATAACACTGCCTTGTACAATACAGTTCACTGGTTGGATTGGAAGAGTAGGTATATGCTGTGAATCCTTTGTCGGGAATGGCTAGCAAATGCTCCTATGACGACTGTTGGTGTTGTCTGGCGTTTATTTGCGGAAAAGCAATTCTTTTTTTTTTTTTCTTTTTTGTTCGACGGATGCCAGCAGCTTCCTAGTTTGGGCGTGTGCGAGTGTGGGTAGGTACTTTTGTTTTCCTGACTGGTAAAAGAGGAAATATTATTCACTCGCCAATTTGGGATGCTTGTGTTTTTCGGGTCTAGATAATATTTGACGGCGCAGTTGGTGGGGTATTAAAGTGACTTGCTGGGGTGTAACGTTTTTCCAACACGCGGCATATATGACATTACGTTGAAATTGGGATAAATGAGCAGCATGTTGGTGTTGGAAGTGCGGAAATAATTAGGAATCAAGTCGAATTATGGATTGCTTGCATGTTAGTTAATGGAATACCTTAGACCTAGGTGCAGTGTAGTCTTGTGTCCGTGTAGGGTTACCATGCGTAACTCTTTTATCGTCTTGAAAATTAATATTGTCCACTTAGGGGAGGGGCAAAATGTATTTTTAATACAAAAGGGGGACAAAAAATCACACTTTTTTATACATATTTTCACTAAGCAAAAAAACAACTTCCACTTTTATATTTTCTTCTCTTTAAATGTTTAGATTTATGTTTAAAAAATGTTTAGAAGCCATTGCCTAAGAAGTGTTGTACGACATTATTAAATAAAATGCTTTAATGGATTTCGATATTTGTATTTTTTAAAATCTGAAACAAAAAATTAAAGTTTTTGTACCTCCAATGTAAAAGTTTGCCACCTCCCCTAAGGGTTTTCCAATAAGAGGTGTTATTTTGATATTCAAAGAAAAATGCCATTTTTTGAGATAAATGATCGGATATTTATTTCATAATAAAGTGGAAGGTATGCCGTTAATAAAGAAATACAACATCAGCCAAATGGCTACCACGACCACGCTTACAGGACCATATCCTTTTTATGAAATTTTCCACAACAAAATCGCAAAGTGGCTGGCCTATGTCCTCGATAGACTCACGAATTCCATCTTTGAGGTCTTGAATCGACGCTGGGCTGTTGGCGTAGACCTTATCTTTCACGTGGCCCCAAACGAAGAAGTCGCGAGGTGTTAAATCACAAGATATCGGTGGCCAATTGTGATCACCTCTTCGAGAGATAACACGGTCCGGAAACTTTTCCCGTAAAAGTTCAATGGTTTCGTTGCTTGTGTGGCACGTAGCGCCGTCTTGTTAAAAGTAAACGTTGTCCAGATCAATACCATCCAGCTCCGAACATTAAAAATCATTAATCACGTTTGTGGAATGCCTAATTCCAAAGAACGACGAGGAATGGACAAACCTGGGTTTTCTTCAACACTGGGCTACAGCAGCAATATTCTCAGTTGTTCTTGAGCAACGTGCACAGGTTTTATTCTTCAAATCACTAACTTGTCCCAACAGCTTGAATTTTTCCACCAATTTCTGTATTGCGGTCCGACAAGGTGCTTCACGACGACCCAAAAATGCTTTAGTTTTACGTTGTGCACTTTTGTCCATGTGAAGACTTGTTTGACCGTTTGACAGCGTAACCGAATGAAAGTGCTTGACACTTTGCAGTCCAAATTTACATTTTGGTGTAGTCTTTTCTTCCGTATACGTATAAATCTGAGATTTTGACGCTAGAAAGCTATTAGTGTCAAAATAAGGCTTATAACTAAAAGCTTATATTATTATTTATACTATTTTTTAACCTGCTGCTTAAAACCCTACTCAGGTTTATAAGAACTTCTCTTGAAAAGACTGTCCTCAGTCATAGAGCTTCCTTCAACGCGATCGTCTGAATAAAACGTCCAAGTCCTTGACCAAATGGCGTATAATGAGCAGCCACCTGTATAAATACATATTTTAGCCTTTTGCGAAATTAACCGTTTAAATGCTGAATTTCCTGCAGCGAAATTTCACTTATCCACCGAGAAAAAAAAATAAAAATTGTTAAAAATTATATCCTTACCACACTTGCACGTTGCACATCCTTTAATTCACTTAAATTAAAGTTCACCCAATGGCATAACGCGAACGCATAAGCAATAATAAAAGAGTAAAACGCTTTGAATAATTTTCACACATTTGCCAGAGTGCGGTAACGAATTGATGGTGCTACAAGTGCATCAGCCACCTCATCGTCAGGATCATACCTTCGAGTATATCGTACCCGGACTTTTGCCAGCACAGCAGCAGGCCCCAAAAGCATTTTAACTGTTTAAAGAACCAGAAATATTATGCATCGCGCATTTAAATTAGTTTTCGCTGCAAGCGTTCATTTTTTCCTTTTTTTATTTATTTAAATTTTATCTGAATGAAATTTCGCTCTAAAAACCGCACGACCGAAAAATAAAATAATTTTAACGCAATCATTTGCAGCATACCGTCAGCTATAATGTGCATGTGTATTCGCGCCGCACACATCCAAGTGGGGCGCAAGAATAGCAAAGACCGCCACGCCACGCCGTGTTCGGTGCAAATGTAATAATTACACACGGCGAGGAAAAGGAAGTTGTGAGTGACCCCTTTCTGGGTTGGCTAATAAATTGGCCCAAATGAAGTCCGCTAAGTGGAAAACCGTGCAAAAAATTAATATAATAAAAAGTGAAACAAAAAATAATAATAATTTCGATTTAATACCGGGTGCAGTTATTTAAATTGCATTATTTGCGCAAATGTGAATTTTGCGGTAGCCCCCGACATTGGTGTGTGTGTGTGTTTTTTTCTCTTGCTCTCTTTTGCTGAAAACACATTATTCTCTTTGAGTCATTTATTACTTTTTTTTCGGTGCAGTCTGGTTGATGTAGCATGCAAATTGAACATGAAAAAGGACGAATCACATCATGCACTAACATTTAACATGCATTTTAATCAATGTTCTGATGGGACTGCTTGTTGTTGCGACCGCTGATTGTTATCCTGTGAAAGGTCATCGCAGCACAGGAGCTTAAAAGTTCGGAAGAACTGCTTTGCTTGGATTGGAGGTTAAAATGGGTTGCATTTGTTGGCACAGTGGTTGGTGTAATTGACTGCTGATACCGAATGAGGGATCCTAAAAAAAAAACATGAATTGTCTCAATTTCTGAAATTTTCCAACTCTTCTTGCGAACATCTGACAAACATTTGACAGTAAAAAGGTTCTACGTAAGTTTTTACCTCAGCGTTTTGGATATGGCACAAATTGACAAATTTAAACTCTCAAAAGTGTAGATATCCTTGCAAGAAGATTGGCTTTGGGTGCGATATGAAGATGAAGTGCAAATTATTCATTAATTACGGAATCCAAAGTAAAAAACTAGTCCTCGTTGCATATTTAGGTTAACTTGAATCAAGACTGACCAGAAAAGTTCACTGTATATGAGAGACGATTGACATAAGCTGTCCACAAGTTCCTATCTTAAAATGTTTCTTCGTGTACCTGGTAGTCGATTCTGACTTATATGACTGTATGAACTTGGATTCACTACCATGACCCATGACGTCGTGCTCGTTTTTGGTTCTACCTGCAGGCTGTTTGTGCAAAATTGCTGACGGTCCTAAGCTTGATCAACGACTTATGCATTGGGAATGCGATTTGACACAATCTCCTTAAGAAAGAAGGTAGTTCTCCTGAAAAGAAGGAGGTAGCTGGACAGCCAACACATCGTGGTGTCATTTTATGGCACGAAGGTCAAAAATCTGATCTTAATTCTTGAAACAGCCTGCTTGAATCCTGATAAGTCGAGCCACTAACCTTAAGACCTTTTTTTTTTAACTTCGACAAAGCACTGTGTCGTGGACTATCACCAAAAAAGACGACCCTTGGTAGAAAACTTAGCATAATGACAATTAAGCTGACAGGATTGGCTTACACCTCTTTAACCGGAACCATGCCCTTAGGTAAGGTAAGAAAGAGAAACTGTCCTTTTCACCTGTCCACCTTTTTTAACTTAAAGCAGACTTTAACTAGGAAAATACTTCTTAGACAATCTCAGTTAACTTGCTCAAACGAGCATTAATCTCTTCGAATCTGGTTCTTGAGTTCAATGTCTTCCCAAATTTTTACGACGGTTTTCTGCCTTGAATAGGTTTCAGTTTTATATCACATTTTCGACTCCACTCTTGTACCATAGTCGAAGCAACTGCTGTTTTGCGGCGACTAACTAGACAGTTATCACAACTTTCCACAAAAACATCTGAATTTAAATCCTGCTAATCCTGTGAACAAAAATCAACCGCCTTAGAAAGAAGGCACGTTTCTCCGTCCATTTAGCAATCACAGTCGCCACAGGATCACTGGAATTAAATTAAAAAATAACAAACAGCAAATAAATTGCAAAAGTAATTGCCAATTCACTATCCAAACGATTTAACAATTAAATTTCCCATTTCTTCACTGTGTCGCATAGAAAAAGAAATGTTTTCTTCCTTTTTATTTACATTGCTAATGTGTCGCACAAATCATTAAGTCCTAAGGACGCGAGACGTTTACCCAAATTCCATGCTATCCACGCTCCAGCTCAATGTGTATTGTGTATCTATATATACATGACGCCCTGTGCACCTATTATCTTATTATCCTTACACAGTGAAACCGAATTCGTTTCTCATTTCTTTTCATTCGTTTGCACAGACACAGACGCGGCAGCACAGAAGGAAACTCAACGCAAAAAAGCCTAGGCAAACAGGAAAACAAGCCGCCAAGGAATGGCAAAAAAAGAAATGCTTCATGACTTTATAACGCGCCAATCGAAAAGGAATAAAAATATAAGAAAAGGATATGGAAGTGAAATGGAAAACCAAAGCGAAGGCTATGCCCACAAGGATTTGCATGCAAATGCCGCCTTATGTCGCGCTTCTTTCCTACTCTTTTGGCTGGCACTGCCAAAAACGATAATTGACTTTCAAATCAGCTTCCGATAAACTTTTATCACTTTCTGGTGTCGTGCAATCAATTGGGAAGAAGAAGAAGAGACTTTTCGGCGAATGGCGGATATGTGTGTACCGGAAACGGAAGTATTTAGCTAAGCGGAAATAAGAACCAAGGTAATCAAAATGAAATAAAAATGTTAATGCAAGTTTCATTCCGCAGGAGAGGGGAGACAATCCTTTTCGAAGCAGACTATCATTGAGATCGTTTGAGGCAGTCTTTTGATAAAGTGCACACAGACAGTTCGCATCAGTTTTACAGAAACAAATATGAAGACCATGGCAATACACACATCTTTATGATGCATTTGAGTCATTGCCGCACACAGCTCAGTCTACATTTGGTGTCCACTGTCCATATCCAAGTCCATACCACAAGAATCAAATTCTATAAAACGCCAAACCGAACGCATCCGTCAATAATTCAAGCACGCGAATGACTAAGTGGTTGACTGCTTCATTCATGTCGTCTGTCATCATAATCATCATCATGCATCATCATCGGCGTCGTCATCGTCGTCGACAACATCACAGCATCATCATCGACAGGAGCACTCTTTTTGTGACTGACATATATATGTACTTTACTTGTATGGCTTTTCACAGCTCACTCCGGATTTTGAGCAATCAATGTCCCGATGGTAAAACCTCCGCCATACCTATAAGCACGATACGGGGATAGTTGATGTTGTTGCTACCGGTGGTTTTGGTTAAAATTCAACGGATGCTGGTGGTGGTAACAACCTCAAGCCATGGAATCATATGCATTTTATTGTGCGACACCATACTTCAAAATAATATGGCCAACAAGCTAGGGTTGGTTAGGGTCCGGATTTTCGGGAAAACACATCCCGTATCTGTTCACCGGAAAATTGGTTGGACGACAATTTCAGATATTATTTACTTCAGCTATGCGCGGTAGTTGCAGTGAAGTAAATCCGAGTTGAGGTTTTGATTTTTGTGAAGAGGTATTAGAGAGATGTCCTTTTTGTCAGCATATTCCCATCAGACAGAAATTAATCACAAGTGAATACGTGTCCATCGGTTTCAGTGTTGGCAGCAATCAGCAATACGGGAACTCAAATTTAAGACGAGGGTTGCGCGCGGGGTACATATGATCTGTAATATTTTTTTATAAGAATGCGTATTTGGTTTAGAAAAAAGTTACAACAAAGCTTCGTTATAAACAATTAAAGCTATGGGCCACGGATTATGATTTTCAAAAAACTTTAAATTCGAATGTCTTCTCAATGAAATGGCCGATTGCAACGAGTTAAACATTAAAAAATGTTGCTCCTTGATAAGTTATATACTTTTCTGAAAACACACAAACAGACAATTAATTTTTTACAATTTTATTTTAAGTAGATAAACAGTCCAGACTTGCCAGTCCTGCTTTATGGAGCCGAGTGCTGGACCATAGGCAAGAAGAGAGAGCTGATACTGGGCTCCTTCGAAAGAAAAATACTTCGGCGGATTTTTGGTCCTGTGTGCGAGGAGGGCGAATGGAGGAGAAGATACAACCGCGAACTCTATGAGCTTTACCGAGATGTGCCAAAACACGTCGACTACATTGGCTCGGCCACATCGAGCGAATGGACAATAATGCTCCGGCTAAGAGGTTCTTCGAATGCCAGCCCCCAGGTTCGAGAAAACAAAGAAGACCGCACCTCCGGTTTAAAGACCAAGCCATAGCGGTTTCCAGAGACTCTTCACGGGTCGGGAGTAAACAGTCCAGGGTGGGGACCTTTTGAAACTACTAATGTCTTCAGATATATCGGTCTGTAGCTAGTTACCTCATTTTAGTTGCTATTGGTCGCTCTCTACTTGTTTGCACCACCTTTAGTGTAGTATATGTTAGTCGGGTTGACAAGAATTTTGACTATCAATGTCCATATTGAGACGGGATTTTAAACTTCTTAACAGCAAAAATTTTTTTTCAAGCTCTGAGCACCGACTAAGAATATGCTCTTTACAGCAGGGATTCTTTTAGAGTTTTGTACCCTTAGGATGAGAAGATCATTCTACCAGGAGGTAAATAGGATTTAAAATACCTCTTTTGTAGTCTTCAGATTTAACAGCAGGCTTCTCGCGCTATTTCGTTCCTTTTTTTGCCCGTAGAGTTTGTAGGCAGTTCTCCCAGCAGCTTTGATTTTAGTTTGCATAATCTTTGGGTGAATAGACCAATCCTCTTCGAGTCGGTAGTCTCATTAAGGTCGTCTTGTTAGATCCAACACATTGGTGGTGCCGCTGATCCTCTGCACTTAATGCCGGTGATGGACTTATTGAGAGGCGGTAGCCAAATGTTCTCTATTTTGTGATAGAAGCTTTGTAAAGTAAAATTATTTAAACAGCATCATCAGTACTTTGGCTATAACTAAGAAGTTGTTCAAGCCTATGTTAGGCTCCCTTAACATTTTAAGTACCTTTTGTGAATATTGAGATTTGAGAATTGTAAAAAAGCCAATAAAATTGATAAGAGCAGTGTAGGTTGCAAGAAGCCACTTCAAACGTGCAAACCTCATCATATTCATTGTCTATTAAAGCGGTGGCAAGTGTAGGATCCTCCAGTGGACCTCCAAAGCTCTTGATCTTTTATGTCACCGGTTCTTAATTATTGTCTGAAACGTACCGTATTAGGTGCCGCACACAGTCCAGAGACCAACAGTCTGGTCTTACTACGAGCTTATATATGTCCTACCAGTACAAGGCGTATACAAACTGTACAAAAGACCGACTACAGCTTAAGCCTCCTTTTGGAGCTGGTTGACAAACCTGAATGGCTTTCTTATTTTCCAACAGTAAGTTTGTGTGTTTCACGGCTGACACAAAGCTGTGCGCTCTTTTTTTAATAAGACTTTGTTTGATTTTTGTTACTTTTTGTGAAAACGGTACTTCGTCTGTTTGATGCTTAGAATCACTGGTAAAATATCAGGTACCAATTCTTTATGATCTAAAATAAATAAATTAACATGTTTCCTTTTTAATTCTGTTTTATTTATGATGTGTAAAACCGCCCAATGGATAAATGGCTGGGCTTACAAATCTAAGACGCGGATTATCCTTCCCTTCCAACGAACGAACCTCTCCAACGTATGACAAGACTCCACCAATAGTGCCAAAAAATATTTCAGGTAGGTTCATCCATAAAAGCCATTTAATAGCCTCCACTACCATCAAGTTAAGTAATACCATTCCATTAGTAATCAACAAAGGATTCCATCCAGAATATTCCCATTTCCACTCCATTTACTTCAATCGATGTCCTACATCCTTCTTCAGGAGCTTGCTGGCCCAAACAACTGCTCAATAAAGTTCAACTAATTTCGCATTTGGCCATAAAAATAAACCGTACAAACCGTGCTTGCAAATGAGAACAGTTCCTACTAACACAGTCCGCGTCTATCGTAAGTTTGTTTCTTTGATTTACTGGACATCAAGTTTCCTTTCAAGTTGCCGTTTTCTATTTGTACAGGGTGTAGTCGAGTCTCGAGTTTGCTGCACTTGCAACCAATCGCGTCGTCCGTGAACGAGCATTACGTTCACGGAATTAGGTTGATTTACTTGTGAAACAAATTCAGTCACGTATTGCTCGTTCACGGACGACGTGATTTGACCCCAGCTCTCTGAGAGAGAGACGAAGATAGTGAGGGCTCAGAGGGAGTATGCCAGTTAATGGTGTTCCTGCTCTCTTTTAGTATACGAGTGATCTGTAATTTAAAACGACTTCAATGGTCTAATAACGCAAATGTTTGCTGCTCATGAGTTATGACCATTTTAAACCAGTTTGGAAAGTGACTCCATAAGTCCATATCAGTCCGTGTGACTCTTCTTCACATGATCTCTATTTATTACTAAAAGGAAATACGGGAATAAAACAAAACCCAACTTCGGCGCCACCCTGCTCAACCGCGCATTCACTCCAACTCTAACTCGACCATACGTGGTGTGCTTTATTGCACAGCACGATGGTAGCTCGCGAGCCCATAAAACCCAAGGAACTACAAGAATTTCTGTTTTCTGTTCCGCAAAGTCATCGCATATCCTCAACATATCCATCCTTGCGCCATACATTTATTCCATTTATCTTTACTCCATTTTGAACCGAGCCGGTCTGGGCAGTTGCGTGCTACCAATGCATAAAACCGCGCGCGTTAGAGCCGCCCCATCCCCACTGGCGAATACGAATGCGACCATAAATTCCGATCCCAAGTACAGTTTTAACGTGTTAATTTCCTGAATGATTAAACACAACATTCCTTGGCCCAAGGTATGTTTACACAGCGCCCTTCGATAACGACAGACGGGGGTTGGGGCAGGCGCAACACTTAACGTGCTTGGTACGAAGCGACGCAAATTGTGGGACACACATTGCCCCCGTTTGTGGGGGTTGTGCAGAGAACTCAAACTGACACAATGACAGCTAAATGGACAGACACAAATGTTCGGGAAGACGATTTGCATTTCCTCCTTATAAAATATACGCGAGAACGTAAAGGACTCTGGTTTCTGGGAAATATGAGTTTTCTTCTGATTTTATCATTGGCAATGCAATCCCGGCTGGATGTGATATTCTTCGGTTTTATGTTGTTGTTCGAAACTGACACAGTGCATCTAAACAGTAACGAAGGCGTCTGCTGTGTGAACTTTGTCGTCTCCTCCATTATGGCAAAGGTATCCGGATTCCGGAGACGTCGTCGTCGTCGTGTCGTTGCTTGTGGAGGCAAAATTAGATGTCATAACAGGGAAACATAAACACGAAGGCGAAGCAGTTTTGTCAGACGGAAAGAATGCGAGACGACTTTCTATACATACATATATGCGAGCAGGTCCTCCCCGCCCGCCATGCTGCTGTCATTCGCCTCCGTTCGGTATGCCGGTGATGGCATTATCCTGGTGCTTCCTGCAAATTGGATTATTCAAGGAGGTGGCAAGAGTCATGCCATCGGATTGGTTGCACTTTCACAATTCAGCACTATATTGGCGAGCCATGGCGAGGTGTGCTTTCATGGTCGTCCTTCGTTGTCGTTGTCGTTGTCGCCGTCTTGGTCTATCGGTTGAGGCAAATGTTTTTTTTCCATTCTCCGCAGCAGGATTTAAAATTTAAAGCGAAGTAATTACGCGTCGTGCCAGCCAGGGACTGAACGCAAAATGTGTCGTCACTTTGTCGGAAGAAAGGACTTATTCAGCTGCTGCTGCCGGCTAAGGAGGACGTCTTTAGCAATTCATTTCATTCTTGCACTTGAGTGGATAGAATGGATTTGTGTATAGGTACACTGTGCATGAGTGTGATTTTTGTGATAGTTGGTGGTAAATTGACCGATACATACCTCAGGATTAGCAAGGATTTTTCCATCTACCTTATTTTTGTTTGCTCTGTGTAGTGAGGTGAAGGTGATGCACTTGGGTGTGAATTTGAGTCGAGTGTGATGTGTGCACTTAGTACCTATGTCGGTTGGGATGCCAACAAGGATGTCTTGTTAGGTATGTGCTGGAAGAGAACAATCGGGTTGCGTCATTTGAAATATTTAAGCTGCCAGCTTCACTAGAAATGCAGAGTCATTAAATGGATGGTTACCATAAACACAACTAACCAAATGAGTTTCTTTTTATGAAAGATGAGACTTTCGCAACCAATTTTTAGATCAAAGATTAAGTGAGCCTTGAAATATTCCTTTCTACAAGAACGCATTGCATGCGCAGATTTAGGCTCCTTTCAGTAGAGTTTAGGAAGTTTGTTCATCAAAATGTAAGGCCCCCTCAAAGTTTGATGATGACCCAAGTAGGGTAGGTATACGATCACTGCGACCAGAAGTACAGGCCCAGTGTGATATTCTTCATTCATAACTCGTCCATGATGCCGCAGTTTGTTGGGTGAGCTGGCAGCTATTTCAGCTGCTTCGAGGAAGAATTTACCTATGTAATGTTTACTCGTTTTGGTTCAACAGTTGCAGTTACATCCAACATGTTCTTCTGTTTCTACGTCCTATTTACATAATCTGCAGGTATTGTCTTGTGCAACCCTATTGGTCATCGGGTGTTTTTTGACACGGTACCCGGTGAGGAAGCCTGGGATCAGTCGTATTGTTTATTTGTGCGAATTTTCTGGTATAAAGTTCTTCTAGCTGGCCTGTTTCCTTCGGTTTCCCTTTAGGAATGGAGCTTCTTTTCCTCTAGCCAGGCTTAGACACTACTTTTCACTGTCACATGTGAATCTTTGACAAATGTTGGTTTATTCTCTTCCCAGTTTATACGCTCTAGAAATTTAACCTTAAAGTGGAAAAGAAAAGAAGGTTTCTCTACAGTGGACCAAATATTTAATGTTCCAAGTATAGCGGAAAGCTACCTAAATAAAGACAAATAGCTCTACGCGTTCTTTATCGATTTTAAAGCCGCATTTGACACTGTAAACAGAAACTGCCTATTCTATAAACTTTCACGGATCGGGGTATACCTAGTCAACGTTTCTTAAAGCTCTTATTAATTTATATGGAAAAATTAAATCAGTGATATGGAATTGGAAGGAGCTTTCAGACTCGTTTGAAATAAAAAGTGGAGTAAGACAAAGATGTCTCATAAGCCCTTAACTCTTCTCCCTCTTTTTGGAAGACATCACAGATTTCATACCCGCTGGAATTGAAATAAAAGGAGTGAGGATTACAACTCTATTGTTTGCCGATGATATTGTCATTCTAGGAGAATCGCCAAGCACATTACAGCTTATGATAAATAAGGTAGAAAACTACTGCAAGCTAAACGACCTGCAATTAACACCGCAAAGTCAAAAGTTCTCATCTTTAGGAAAGGCACAGGATGATTTGCAAGGAATGAAAATTGGAAATATGGCGGGGATGAATTGGAGGTTGTCAAGACGTACAAATATCTGGGAACAACCCTAAGACACGACTTTTAACTGGAAAAACATCTCTCACTCAAGCTTTCCGATGCAAAGAAAGCTATTAATTATACGTGGAAAATTAAAGTCTTTGAAGCTGTTATGCGATCGGTAACGTGTTATGGTGCCCATACTTGCATATAACGATGAAGTGGAAAAGTTATTGCGTTTCTTCCTGAAAAAACTGTTTCGGCTTCCATCGAGCACGCCAAACTATTTGCTACGAATTCAGAGCGGTATAGCGCCACTCCTTGTATTTACCCTTAAGTTGAATATGAGCTTTGTTTTAAAGGTTTTGAGTTTAGAAGACGATACACGACTGACAAAAATACCCGAATAAGATCAAAAACGCTTTGCTTCAAGGACTGGGAAAACATCGCCACAAAATACAACATCAGGCTCGATTTGGAGGAGAACAATATTTCGGACTGGCAGAGGATTTCGCAAAAAATTATATTGGAGGTAGAACAGGCCATAAGAATTGAAAATGTTAGCCAAGCGGAAAGCTCAAGCACACGCCGTTTATACAAACAACTCCAGCATCAACATATGGCCTAATATCTGAACACTAACCTCAATACTGCCCAAATATCACTGGTAACTCGAGCGCGAGGAGAACTACTCAAGCTCAATTGGATGCCACATCGGGAAGACCTTCCGCAGCGCTGCAGTTTGTGTAACACTGGGGAAAATGAAGACGCGATACATTTCGTCGGATCCTGCCCATTGTGAGGGAAATACGGCGTAATCACTTTGGTGCCAACACACTGGTATTGGAAGAACTGAAAAATATTCTTAACGATAGTCGTAATTGGAGTTTAATTGCCTCGTACTGTGAGACTGCCCTTAATTATAGAAAACAAATTATTGATGAAAACTTTTAAATGTAAACTACTCCAGGTATTTGTTGCTTTATTGACATTTATGTGTAAAATTATTGTTAAACTTGCTGTCAAATCTCGGCAGACGGCTAGGCCATGCTTAAATGTACAATTTGTATGCATAGTTTCATGTGTAATAATCTTGTTATAAAATTGCTTTGCTCTTAATTAAATAAAATTTTACCTTAAAGTTGGCCTTGGCAGACCACTGACTGTTAAATGTATTCCAAGTAGGTAGTTCGGCTTTTCTGAATTCATGTAGGATATCGCTATACAAGGTTCATCTTCTGTTATGAACATAGGCGTTTACCACTGCTTGTTTCATGACTTCCAGATGAAGTGATGGGATGTTAAGAATGACTTCAGGTGCAGCTGTCGGTCCAATTTTTACCGATTAGACTTTTGCTGGTCCATACTGAGGCCCTAGCTTTATCGACAGTCTCATGTAAGTGTTCCATCCAGGGTGATTCCTGTATACATAGAATGAGATCTCATACCTCTGTTTTTATACTGTTTATAAAAGCTATAATTTTTAAAAGTTCTAGTAAAGACTGAGGTAGGTTCGCAGTTGATGTTGTTTCAGTGGCATTTACCCCCTAAACGGCAAGGGTAACCGAAAACGAACCTAAAACTTTCCAGTCCCGCAACAACATAACCTCGAACAAAGCTCTTCAAAGGTCACGACGAACAAAGCAAATCCACTGGGAGAGCTCCCAATTTCAAGGCTACCCCCAAACAATGGAAAATAAATTCTCCGTCTTAGTCTGATTATACATGATTACACTTTCTAAATTGTTAACCTGCAGACATCTTCGTGGGGAAATCTCATTACGGTCTGAGGTGGGATGCCCACTTCCAGCAAATCCGTTCGCCTTCCTTCCCTATAATATGCCAATCCGTTCAAGACGCGAATACCGAACACTCCCATACCCACTCACACCCAATCCAGCTCGTTCCGCCAATGATCCTGTGTGATCATTAAATTACAATAAATTCATACTGAATCCACCGAGAACACACACACAAACAGACACAAACACTCGCTGTATCGGGAGTGGAAAGAAATCGCAGAAAGATTGACTTTCCGGGCTAATAAATAACCCATTTGTTTAGGCAAACACACACACACACACAATAAAGAAGAAAAGACAAAAAAAGGACAACCCTGTAGCGTTACCTGGTAGGAAAAAAAACAAACCCCAAATTGCCTGATTTCAATCTGAAGCCGTGTCTCAGCTCACCAGCCAGCGTAATCACACTATTAAATTCGCATTTCACACACAGTCTCACAGAGACAGCCTCCGCTGCCAGGATGTGTGGCATTAAAGGATTCCGCCGATATACAATCTGATTAAATTTTCCAAACCAACAGGGCGGCGCGGCGCTGGAAAAATGATTTCAATTTAAATATGGTTCCACCTTTTAGCTTCGAGCACCCAGTAGTACGCCCACTGTGAAACCGCACTCCCATTAAATCGTCCCTTGTCATGCGGCTATACAGTACACACACTGTGCAGCATTTACGCACAGCATTCCTGAGTTGTGGTGCGGTGAACGAGGAGCGCTCGCCTTTCTTTCGGACTTAATTACAATCACTTGCAGCTTGCACAGCACACCCACTACCCACACATTGGCGGGCATAAAAACTTGAGCAACTTCTTATCGAAGAGAGTTTCACAACCGCACAGCGACACCGACACCGACACCATGGATGTCGCCGCACCATTATCACCAGCAGCAACACCAATAGTAGCAATAGCAACAGCAACTACAGCGGGCAGAGGAGAAGGATAAACAGTTTGTATTTCTTTGCGTAAAACTTATTTGATTATTCACTGGGGTGTAATAAATTATATCCTTGGGCGCTCAATAAAAACACTGAAGCCGAACTGCCCACCAACCACCACACTGGAATGGGGTGACAAAAAAAAAGAAACTCCAATCCTACAGAAGGATTCAGGCACACAACACATACATCCGAGATCCGACACCAGCAGAAGAAACTTTTATGTGGAAAAGTTTCACATCCTCGAAGACAGGTCCTTCTTCGTACAGTCCCACGCGCAGCCAGCGCACTCTGTCATAGGGGTGGGCTGCCAACTCTGGAGTGAGTCTATGAATATAATATTTAAAATGTTGTGCGATTCTGTGTGTGCGGGGTTTTTTTTTTTTTTTTGCTTTATCAAAGGAGCGGGCAGGTCCTTCTTCTTGGAAAGTAGCAAAATTCCACTGCTATTCACACAGTTGTCAAATATGTGCTGATATTCAAAAGTTTTCACATTAAAGAACATTATGGCCATGATATCCCCATCGACCGCAGTGTGCTCCTTGCTGTTAAAACGTGTGTTCGGGTGGGGTTGGCGCGCACACATTTTCCGAAAAACGAATTTGAGTGCCATTCCTTTACTACGGGCGCTGAACAATGATTAGTGTTCAGAGATATAGGTTGGCTGGCATAATGTATGCGATGTGTGTGTCTGTGTATGTGCCACTGTCGAGTGCCAAATGACGACAACATTGTGAACAAATGGAGCGATACGCGCTACGTAATATGACTGCGCAAGTAATCATTAGCAAAGGAGCAACATTAAAATACGTATGCCCCAGCTGAATGGTTAAAGTTGGAAATAATAATTTTATTGCCTCGAGAATATGTTTGTTTCGTTGGGAATCTAGGACATGGCATCCGGTTTGTGACGACTGTGTATCTTCCCTGTTTTAGAGGGGGGGAAATTTTAATTGCATGTGACAATTTTACACTTTGTTGTTGCGGCGAAACAAATGGTGTTCAGCTGATGGAAGAGAAAGCATTTGAATGATTTAAGGGTGACAGCGACAATAGAAACGGAAAGTTTGGATGTTTCTTTAAGGGGGTTAAAGGATTTGGAGATGTTTCGCTGAATTTGTGGATCTTTGTTGCTGTTGCGAACCCCAAGAGATGCCGTGCGTAAACTGAATTGAATCTCATCCGATTAACCCTAAGAATATTGACACTTAACGGCTACAATGGGAACTAAACCGATGGTGGTATTTCTCACACCCATTCCAATGAGTAGCGACCAGAGTTGAGACTACAAAAAAGTGAATCCGGTCAAATCTAGGGTCGAATGACCGATTTTTTTTTTAAATTCGGTCAAATGATGCGGTCCAAAGTTTAAATAAGATTTTTTAACCAGAAACCCGGTCAAAAATGGAAAATAGCGATAAATTTGGACAATATCTACAGGCACTCGTAGTCATACTTAGTTTCTGTATTTTACAAAACTAATCTTAAAAATAGGTAGTGAAACAAAAAATATTATTCAATTTTTGAACAAATTGCAGAAAAAGGAACTTTCAATGCATTATGTGAGATATGTTGTGAGCGTGTTCGTTAAGTATGGCAAAGTTTCATTTTAAACTAGGAAAATCTTTTTTTATATTTAGGCTGCTCTCCCACTGAGGCAACAAGCTACTGGCAATAGGAAACATGCGATATTATCGCACAGTTATTTAACATTGAATCAAATTAGACGTCTCACATTAAAGCAACTCGATATCGGTCGAACGAAAAATGCCTCTGATTGCGGTGCGGCAACATTATTGCTGGCGATACACAGCGCATGTTGAAAACCGATATATATCGCGTCGTAGTATCTGTATCGTAGCTCAGGGAAATAAAGAATCAAAGCAAAATAAAAACCGCCGGAACAAATAAAACGCAATAAAACTTTAGTGGAAAAATATGAAAAACCACTTTATTAGACCTGCGACCTGCTCATGCTCGCTCCTGCTGAAAGACTAACTCTCGTTATACAATTACCAGATCCTTCTCGCTCTTTCGTTAAGTTTATATACTCTTTCAATACATCGACTGCAGAGTTGCAATACTCATGCAGTTCGATACAGTATCAATGGGCACATTCAAAAACTTAGTTGTCTTAAGTCGACTAGATTGGTCTGGACTAGATGCAACCTGAATGCAAAAACTAGATTGGTCGGGAACGTCACTTTTCCTACGTCAGCTACATATGCGAACTATCAACTAAGTACTCAGATACGAATTTCTTGACTTGTTTCGTCGGCTACCCCTTCTTAAACGTCAACTGACACAGCTGCCCATGTGACCGATCTAGGCCAATCAAAACTGAGATACATCAAGTCAGTCAACTGTCAGACTTACTAAACTATATAAGCTGTGTTTCTTTCGTCCCCGTCACGGCTATAGGATAAGCAAAATAAAAAAATCCCATGTTAAATACAACAAATGCTTAACCTGGATAATTATCGGGGTTAACAGCTTCGCGGCGAAAGAGAAAAGTATAGCCAAACAAATTTGTGTCTGTTATCGATAACTTGTATGGAAATTTCATAAATGACATCTGACATTAAAATTAAAATTAAAAAATTCAAATTTGAAAAAAATGTCTCAGCAAGCGGAGGAAAAAAGGCAAATTACCAAGAAATGGAATATCTGAAACAATACACAGTAATTTACTGTGTTAACTTGATTAATTTTTCATTTGAATTGAAACTTTTTGGTACCTCTGCTTCGTTTGAATTTTCCATTAATAATACTTTATCAAATTTAATTTTTCAAATGTAAATTTTACTGTCAATGTCAATTTCACCATCAGATTGATGCGTTGCCAACTTATGGTTTTATTCTTCGATGATCGTTTTTTCGGCAATCCTTGATAGAGACGCTGATAGGGACGAAAGAAACAAAGCTATACTTGAACGTCCGCAATATTTGCGAGTAATGACACTTCGCTAGAAACTTCTGCGCATGGTTAATATGTTTTAATAATTTTGAAATTGGGTAGGGTGTGCTCTGAGTTCCTTTGTGCAAATATTTCCACCTAAATTCGTAAATGAGAGGTGCAAAATTGTATCATCGGAGTTGTCGGTTGACATGACTAAGGCAACACTGTTGCTTCAATGTGAGAATAGGTAAAAATAAAAGTTGCGTATTGCTTATTGCGTTTTGCCTTAGTGCGAGATCCACCTTAGTCTAAAGAACTAAAGCAATTTTCCGGTCAAAAAAAGTTTTTCCTGTTAAACAATTTCGGACAAAAATCGGTTAGACCGGATTTCAGAATTTTCGCGAGTCAGAATGGGAACACCGATTGCGCTCCCTTTTGTATGCAGAAATTGGGTTGTTAAGAAGCGCTTAATATCGAAGGAACTTTTCTTGAGGATGTGTTTCAATTCTAAGATGTCATTAGATTTGAAATCTGGATGACCATCAAAGTCAAAGATAAGCCATAATTGCCATGAAATTCCTGGCCATCAGGTCAGGGGTTGGAAAATCTGTACGTTTAGGTAGAACATGACTTTTTAGAAGAAGAAATAAAGCAAAAGTTTCTTACTATCGTTAAGATCTGTGAAACATTAGTTTCAATAAAGTTCAATTTATATGTGATTCAATAGATGTACAGGCAAACAGAAACCCTTGTGATATGGTGAAACTACCGCATAGTCCCGAAGATGAGGTTACAAAGCACTCTAAAAATACCGGCCAAAACTTGAATCTAAGACTTAGCTCATCAATCATCATGTAAGCTAAAAAAAGTTTAGAAAACATTTGACTAAAGGCTCTGCGCATGTAAGGGTTGGATAGGTTACGTTAGGTAATTGGATGGGCGAGGTTAAATCTTCCAAGCAACACTTAAAAGGAACGAACTTAACCAATTCTAATGCCCGCTTAGAGCGAAAAATAATCTATTACCTACTTACTTTTCTTATACAGTCCACCATGGAGCGCGGCAAAGTTTGTCAAGATTCAAAGAGAAGCGCATCCAGGAAAAAGCATCTCCCGACGAATTTGTTCATCATGTGTGATGTAGACAACGCAAATATTTTGCGTCCTTAAAAACTCAAATCTTCTATAGTAACTATAGCCTCAGTAGCATTTTTAACATTAAGTTTCGTGAGGAGCTATGCCGCGTAATATATTCTTTCCATCAAAGTCTCTCAATCCCATCGTCGGAGCTTTTTATGATTTTTTTCCTGTTCAAAACTGGATCATGCCCGGCAAAGCACTTAAAAATATTTTGCTGACCTTTTTCTTCCTAAATTGTTGTCTTTTTGACTGCCACTATGCCTTTTTATGCAAAGATTCAGCAGAGCGGATGAACAAGTGGAGCAAGACCCTTTTTGGTGGCCTACTGCATTCATCGAAAAACTCACAAATCATTTTGCATTTCTTGAATTTTCTTTATCAATTTTCACAACTGAACTTTACTTAAAAATTTCCCAAAGCCGCTTTAAAAATGCAATTTGCCAAGTGCCAACTCCACCTGACATGGCAGAGTTAAACTCAACAAAACGTTCATCCACCAACATGCACCGACTCCCATTAAGAACTCAACACTTAGCTCGCAGGCTAAAACTTCTCAATTCACAGCACCGGAAATGGCCTTAATTTTAGAAAGAAAAGAAAAACATTCTCCTACCGAGAGGAACGTTTCGCAGCGCCTAAAATTCCATATGAACTACTACCGACAGTCGCGAGCTCTCCCCAAGCGTATAAACTGTCATTAAGGTTAATCAATTTTTCGGTTTGCCAGTCAAAAGTCCTGGAAATACAATACTTCAACAATCGCACAACGAAAACATTTCCATCCATTTGCAGTCCCGGCATAAAGTTGCGCGCTGCAGTAGGTGACATAATGTCCTTAAGAACAACAAAAAAAAATGAAATTAAAATTTCACATGCCTGAGGGGTTGGCTCTGCACTAAATCAACACTCACCGGTGTGTTTAACGCAAGCGACTGGGTTAATTATGTGTTCCCAACTACATAAATAGTAAAAAAAAAAAATACGCCTAGTAACTTCAAAGGATTTCACGCTTCCCCCAATGCTGTAAGTTGTAAAAATAAACGTACAAATTGTGGAACCTGAGTTATTTGCTTTCTCCTCTCCTTACTGATGTATGATATTATTATGATGTATGATTTATATGCTTTCTGGGCTATTCAGAAATATTACAGTATGTATGAGAGTTTCCTTAAAATGGAAAATAAAACGACTTGTACTTAAGAGCACTTACTTTGGGAGGGGCGATATCGCTTTATGTTTTGGCCAACAGGAAATCTAATTAAAGAACTGGAAAATATGTTAACTGCCTGCTTTTAATGTTTTTGTTTGTATGGAGATTATGTGAAACGTGTCAAAAATACTACTCGATCTGTATCAGGTGACTTGGGGACATAGGATCAGTAGGAGTTTTATTTTTGCACGCCACGTGGAAGAAATAAATGCTTTGATCTATTCATAGGATGGATGTCACTTTTGGTGGCTTTAAAAAGTTGTTTTTGAGCTTTTTTTTATGAAAAATGTGTCCATTAGACCAGGGAAGGAATAACGCGTGGCAAAATATCCTTGATTTGCAAGTTAAAAATATTATTATGGTTATTTTCCCCTATATTCGCCTGAATAGTTATTTTTAGGATTGGGCATTATGTGCGCGGAATTGATGTGTGTTAACTATTTTGAATTTGAGCTGTGTGAATTTGAAGAAAGAAGATAAGGGTATTGTGTTTAATGTCCCGAGTTAACATGACATCATGCTGCCAATTGTCATACTGCGTACCAAGCAATCCATTTAAAAAAGGGCCATTTGAAAACAGCATTGTTCCCAGATGACGGTGATGGATAACTAGCTTTAAAAAAGGTGGTATTTGAAACATTTTGAACAATCGGCCCTAGCATGGTAAACGGTAGAACGGAAAATTCTCGGCAACGCATACTCTGTCGGAGGCTCAGATCCAAATCGTAAACAAATTCCGCAACCAATTTCTGTCGGAGGATATCGGAAACCTGGCTGTCAAAAATTGAAGAAAAAAATGCACTTCATCGCACTTCAACGTAGTTCGCCGATATGCGTTACAAAATGTCGGAGAAATATTCCGAATAGATGTTCCGAAGAATACCTCGAAGCAAAAAACCTCCGAATCGTATAAAATCGGAGAATTTTCCGTTCCGACGGATACCTCGCTAGGGCCGAATATCTGTAAGCAACAGTGGCGTGGCGTACATATAAACCGATTCCCCCCGACTTCCTTTTTTAAATTAACAAAACCAAATATGTACCAACATTTGTACATGAAACCCTTCCAAATGAATTCGATATTCACAAAATGGTACACACACGTAAGCCATCAAATAAAATATTGATTGTGTATCCATTTTCGTTCATCATCGTCATCATCACAGCAAAGTGAAGGTAACCCCAAATATGTCGGGTTATTAAAGCTCTCAATGGAGAGTTAATTTTACGGGAACATTTTTATCTCTTTTTTTATAACCACTGTGTTTGACACCTATTTGTTCAACACCCACTTGGTTATGTAAAATTAACTCGCTTTCCTTCGAGTTATATTATTTTCTGATTACTAGACTACCCTTAGTTGATTTTAATGAAACATTTGCTAGTTTTTTTTTTTGTTCCCTAAGCAATGACAATGAGCATGAGCAGAGCACTGTGTTTGACTTGACAGTTGACACCCCTTTGTTCAACAATCAATTTATTTTGTAGAAAATAAACCGCTTTTTTTCGAGTTATTCGATTTTCTTCTACTTCTTGCTTTCTCATTTTATGGATATTATCGAAGCCTCTTTTAATATGCTTTAACCTCATTGTAAATTTTAAATATTAATGACTTCAAGTATAAAAAAGGTGGCTTGGATTGATTTTGCTTAGTTGATGTGGAAAGCAAATGTTCAATAAATATAATTTTCTTTCAAGGTACACATTCCTATGAGATGATTTTCCTTCGACTTCCCATTTTAAAATGTTCACTCTACGCCACTGGTAAGCAATTTATGTTCATCACTGGAAACTGGTGCAGAAGCAAAGTTTCAAAGACGTTATGAACAACGACTAGGCAACCAACTTCATATGATCCTTTTCTTTATTTGAAGCGCTAGACTGGTCCTTAAAAGACTTGTGCTCAATGTAAATACCTATTTATTTGAGAACATTCACAATCAGTTGGGCAAAGCATGAGGCTCCTCTATTAATAACAAATGGATTTCGCCTTTCCGTTCACTCCATTGTGTAGATTAGTAAGTCAACTCTGTGTTTTATTAATACTTATTTTGTGTTGTAAAATAATGTAGGCGGGAATAAGCCTTGGAAAACGCACCTTTAAGTTGGTTCATGTTTCATAAAAATCGGTTTCAGAATAACGACGTAATCGGTACGACAAAACGAAAGTGAAACTTGTGAATATAATGACAATTGCCTCAAAACACAAGATTGCCGAACAGCTTTCCAAATAATTCCGTAGTTTGACCGGAAGCAAAAGGCGCTGGAGTTAGTTTTACTGAGTGATTTAAAAATATGTTGAAGTTCACTTTGGGAGAGGGTTCAATTTATATTTGCAAAATTCTGTTTTTCACTCGTTTTTTAAAACTCTTTTAACCTTTTTTTATTTTTTGCAGAAATTTTTAAAACAGCCGGAATTTTGACCCTACCCTTCATCAAAATGTGTGTCCGCCATCATACACCATACACCATTTAGAAGGCCCTTTCCGAGACAGTTCGACAGAGTCTATAGACGAACTCCAAAAATTGTATTCACTATCGTGTTCTGAATCCGTAAAAATGAAGGTAAATTTAAATGTCAGAAGAGGTGTACGCATTTAAAAAAATATATTTACTCTTTTTTATTCAATGATTGAATGAGTAAGTCAACTAAGAGCAAGAGCGTGGGGCTCGAAACGTGCAACCTGACTGTTGTTTGCAAGGCTTTAAGTTTGTGTATTCAACTCAATAGTTTTAATCGTTTATTCCGGACTTTTAAGATGCAATTCTTAAAGCCTCAAGTGATCTGAAAAGTCGATATATTTGGATCGATTGTTGGCTGGTAATAAAAGGAAGATTCAACGCAAAAGTACATAACTTAAAAAGTCTTTGCCACTGATTAAAGTTCCCATTGCAATGGTTTTTGTGCTTTACAAACAATCCTTTTTTTAAAGCAAGACTCTAAATCACTGTTGAGTGTCCTAATCCACCGGAAATACTACTTCCAAAAAAAAAAGATTAAGGACCACTACTCGAATCTTCGACTATATTTCTTGCTACAGATGAAATTTCTTGCAGATTAAAATACATAACCAGCTCCGTTTCTACAAACATGAGTCGGTATCTCTGGATAACACTCCTTGTAGCTCGTTTTAAATTCATATGAAAGCACTTAATCCATCTGAAGATAAAACAGTATCTCGCAGTGTTAGCCTATTTTAGAAAGAAAACAAGAAAGTCGCCTTTCCTTTCATCACATCGCAAATCTCCTTGATTCATCTCACCTTCCCTTTGGGAAAGGCATGCTTTTGAAATTGATATCTAACATCCTCATAGCTCATCGCTACACCTCGCAACCGTATACATAAATCTTGATATGCACCTAAATACCCTTTCAGCATAGGTATGACGAAGAAACTAGGACCATCTTACGTATAATCACAGCTTGCAAAATTTTAATCCTTTTAGTGTCACAAATTACTCATTGCTGGGGAGCGGAAGTGGATGGACAACGTTTATCGATTCAATTACATAATTAAATCCGTTTATGGAAAATGTTCTTTCTCTCGATGGTCCTTTCTTTGAGAAAATTTACTGATATAATTAGGTAATAGAGAAACAGAACACATTTCCTTGCAGATATACAGAGGACGTAGTTACGGAGCAACTTTTCCACCCGTCGCCATCGCACACAGCAAAAACTTCTACAAGTTCATTTGAGGTATTCAATTTGTGAAAGGACTCTGGCAAGTTTTCCCTTAAGTTTTCGCCCTCCACCCGAGCGATTGCAATACAACGAGAGCAGTGTGTGCGTAATTCAGTCACCTCATAACGTGGTGACTGGTGAGTGTGCGATAGGATGGAGGTAGTGTAATCATCGGGATTATCGTGGCGACTTCGGGATGTCGAATGAATGACAACCGCACGAAATGCAGATCAAATCAAAACGGAAACGCGCATAGAGATGACCATTTGGGGAGCTAGGACAAGAACCGCATTTCGTATGCACTGCACGAGGGTAGATTATCTGTGTGTGCGCGTCTCGTCGACCAATGCTTGGGGAGGGACTGAGAATAAGGACTCACGTCCGGTCGGTAATACAACTGCACACATATAATCATTTCGTGTATTTATTTTATGTTTGTTTTCTGTGTTTGTTTCCTTTGCGCGCAGGATATTGTGCTACAATCTAATATGAGTTGTCTTTTAGGGGTTTTTCGTCCTTTTTACGATCAATTTGAATTATTTACGCAGTCCTTGGAGGACATTTCATTTCGCCTTTCATCTGCGTGGGTATGGACTGGTGCCATAAGCGTCCGAACATGGTTTTGTATGAGGTCAGGGATACAATACAACTGCAATTCAAAAGTATAGTGAATAAACGTCCCGCTGTGGGGGGTGAGGCCACAATGATGACGATGATAGCGATGGCGGTGCTGCTTAATGAGGACGATGATACTTGTCCGTTTGGTCACGTTGAACAATGACCATGATCTTTGGACAGTTCGAGTTGTTTATGTTGCGAGAAGTGGATACGTGACGTTCCAGATTATTGCAAAAAGTTAAACAGATTGTTTTTGGCATTGCCTTACAGGGGGGGTGGTTGTTGTGGTTGTGTCTCTGTCTATCTATATATCTAGGTCAACGTGCATTTTGTTAATGGAATACAGGGCAACTTGGAGACAGTTAAAATGATGTTGCTCATAAAAGGCTTAGTAAGTGTAACAGGCCGAACAAAGAAATGTAAACTGCTCCTTTTCAGAACATTTTCAAATTCGTATATCTTCTGAATGAGTTGGCCAATTGTGATAAAGTAGATGCTAAGTGCTGCTCCATTAAGTTCTGTCTTACGTCTGAGAAATTCGTATGAATTGGGTAAGTAGTTTAAGAGTGATAAGGTAACATATAAACAGGGAAACAATTTACTATTTCGTAGAGATTATGGTAGGCGATCGTTAAATTTATTCACTCGAAGTGCGATAAAGTACTTTTTGTAGGTGGTGACTTAATGTCATCACTTTTGGGATATGAGTTCGCAATTTGACCTTCAACTTAACCAGTCAACCAGTTTGCAAATCACTATTGTTTTCCTGTTGCTTAAAGCTACAGGATCATCCCATAAGTGCAGTCGAAATGAGCTCTAAAGACGTTAACATAGTTACAGGTAACAAACTAGGCAATAGGCATCCATGCTTCCATTTTGGACATAGGGAAAGCAGTTTGGAACTTCACTACTAGTGAATCGATAGCTCAGAAGGCAGTAGTCTCTCGATGAGCCTGTCAAGCTTAAAAAGTGGATCTTTGCCCATACGAACAGCATTATACAGGGATGGTTACATTTAGAGTTCGATTCCGCTCACAAAAACGAGCTATATAAGATCAGCACGTCCTGGGTTGGGTAACTTTTAAAAGCTATGTGAGTCATAAGTCGCCTACAGTCTTTTCACGGTCGTAGCAACAAAACAGCCCGTCTTCTTACAGATGTCCAAATGTACTGGCATAGTGTGAAGACAACCCGACAAGTCATGCCAGCGAAAGACATGCCTCTGCATATTCCAATCATCGACGAAAGACCTAACAGAAAAGAGATCCCATCGTATCAGACAAGACGTCCCATACTTTCACTGCTTCCTGACGACGAGCGCAGATTTTTTAGTTGCCCGCAGCATCCTAGACATGTTAATTAAGTTTATTAAGTTAATACTCCATCTTAGGTTGTATACATGAAAGACGCATTCAATGCCCTTTTTTACTGAGATTAGCCAGGCTCTTGCATTTTAAAAGCCCACCTTAGCAAGGCAGAGTCCCCAGAAATTGTCAGATTGTAATCAAACAAAATAACAACAAGTCATGCAATAAATTATTTGCATTCGCTATATAGTTCACACTCGCTTTGAAAGTGATTTCAGTATCATCCGGGTCGTGCTAAGATCTCCATCAATGCCTTGAAGATTTGAATAAAATTCACATCTTTGAAAGTTCTTCGCCAATTGCTCAAGGAAAAACGCTGACTTGAAATTTTTCAGTTAATGCGACGCTATTTGAAAAAAGTAGCAGCCCTTAAACCTTTTAATATGACTCAACAGGTACAGGCCCCCTTCTCGCTAGAATCCACTCCACACCAAAAGGTCGTTACATAATGTATCCAATCGAGGAATTCCTTTCGCCACCCACTATAAGTATAAACTCTAAAATCTATCTCCACATCACAGAGCGCTCAACCACACAACACAACTCGGAGCGTTTTCCGATTATTTTGATTAAAAATTCCCGATAAAGACGTAATTAAAAAACTTTTCACACCCCCCGCCACCACGGGCTTCTCTTCTACTTCTTCTCGTCTACGAAGACTGCGCAAACACAAGACCTACCCGAAGGTCGTCGTAGGAAGTGAACTTAAAAACTTCAAAGTGTGTTTCTGTTTTTGTGTTTTTGTGTCTCTGTCTCGGGCGATGCGACGGCGACCGGAAGCGAGAATCTCGAAAGTTCCGTCGCATCCTCTTCATTCCGTTTTACATTCCTTGCGCAGTCTTGAGCAGCCCAAAACTTATATATATCATTCGATACCAAATGGATATTGAGTCGGAATGGCAAAATCAGAAACCGATAACCCCCCAAGGGAAGTCTTCTACAAGACACCTCATCCTTAAGTTTCATGCGTCCACTAGCAGTTTTTGTTGGCGCTGAACTTTAGCCTGTCGGAGGTACCTTCGCTGCTTGATTTGGACGCGCTAGTCTGCTGAGAGAGGTTCCCTTGTGTTGCGTTTCCTGTTTTTATCCGCAATCGAAGAAGAACTTAAAAGTAAACAAAAGTTTTGTGCGAGATGTGATACTTTGGGAAAATCCTCTTTTAGCCTCTGTATATGTGTGCGGGGGGGTAGCCTTTCGTTTTATGGGCTCATAAGCCACCATGGGATAGAGGAAGACCGCCCCCCATATCGAGTAAGCCATCTGTAGGATCACTCAAAGTTTTCCCATTTAAGAAAAAGTTTCCTTTTCGCCTCGTTTTACATTTTTCTTTTCTCTTCTTTTTGTCTGCCTTGGTCGTGTAGCTTTGCTTGGAAATCTATATTAACCTGGTGTCGGTAACCGATTCTGTGAAAGGTATCACCCTGGTAACGAAGGACCGTAGGGTGTACGCCAGTGCTCATTGTTATTTCATCTGCTGCACTCGAGAAGTTGAAAGTTTACACTGTGTTATTGTGAAATCGAGACGTCGCCGGAGTTGGAGGGGTAGGGGGAGTTTGGTAGGATTGTGGCAGTTTGTTTTGTCATTTTGGGACAGGTGAAAGTTTTTCCTTCTCCTTAAATGGAAGGATTTAGACCGGGCGCACGAAGGATGAAAAGGGTTGCTTTGTTTTCCCAACTACAAACTATACACGCAGAGTAGAAAGTTGGCTTTTGTATTGTAATAGGTTTCGGTTTTGATGCAAAGTTGATGTGACAGCGAGATGTTTTTAAATGTAAGTCGAAATGTTGTAAGGAGAGATGGGTAGACGCCTTGGGGTATGACGTCTATTTTCTTGCAAATGCCCCCAAATGTAGCTATTTGTCTTAATTTGATGTGGAATTTTTTTACTTCCCTGCTCCTTTAGGCTAGGCCTTCAATCAGAAAGTAATCCCAGTTTAAGTACATATCTTTGTTTCATCCCAGACACGTGACACGTCCTTGCCAACCTCCCACCATGTCGTATAGAAAGCCTTCAAGGAACCTCTCAAATGCATAGATTGGACGGGGTTCTATAAGAAGCTGGAATGTTTGGTTTGGTAGTGCAACAAGAAAAACTGTTTCCAGTTTTGTCAGACCTACACTAGACTATTGAAAAAGCAAAGCCACCGTTCAAAAGATCGTAAACCACAACTTCACTTGAACGCATCCATTCAGGCAGCAACATAGAAATATAGCAAACCCAGTTGACTTGTCGGTCCTAATCAAAAGCACCTCCTTCTCATTAAGATACCGCAGTTGTAATTAAAAGCCTTCCCAACTAGCTGACAGGCAATCGAATGAGTTGTGAAACATGCTACAATGAATAAACTATTGAATTTCCGCCAGAATGGCAGTGGTAAACTTTCGGTGGCACCACCACCAGCACCACGGCTGGGTACCAGATGTCCAACCATCAAGGAACAACAATCAATTTCTCCCGTTTGGCATTGTTTAATTAGTTTCGAACTATAGCAGCCCCAACATTCGGAAACCACTACTTCCTACACTCACCATTCTCAGTCGTCGAAACTAAGCACAATTCGAGTGTCGACTTTTGTGTAAACCTTTTTTAATTAAAACAAAAGCTACACCTGTTGTCCTCGCCAATATAAAACACCAGCCAGCTGTAGCAGCGGCAGCTTATCCACCAAACACACATACACCACATTACACCGTAACATCGTCGTCCTTTCGCCACTTTCCGATTGTTTTATTATCCAACAAAAGTATCGAGAGCAAGCATTTATAAATCTCGTTCCTTGAAGTCGTGTGGTCGGGCGACTCCAACTCAACCCGTTCAACGCGTTGAAACCCTCAATTTCAATTCCATTCAAATAATGCGGGAACAATTAAAGAAAATATATTAATGGCAACGGTGGTGCTGGTATGGCACACCCCCGCTTCGTAAATCTACTACGCCAAACTACCTACCACTCAGCGAGAACGGAAAAGGATATTGCTTTGGAGTTATATGCGCTGTCCTCATCGTGGCGCGTCGGTTGCTGGGGTTGTTTGCTCCGGATTGAGAGTGTGCGATGGAGATGTACACGCGAAGCAAGAACACAGATCCTAGCGACCGCCTGGGGCTTAATTGAAAATCTCAACAGGAAGCACCATGACACCAGCCACAAAAGTCCCGGCACTCCTGTGTTCTCTGTTCAGCTTGTTGTTGAAGTAATGAATTAACAGCAGATACTTTAGCTGCCGGATAGTGGATGGAATATTGTTTCTACGTTTGTTTGTAATTTTTTCCCTCTTTTTTTGTTTGCTGTCTGTTTTCTAGTACTTTTTGGAGAGGCAACCAACTCCGGAGTGAATCAACTTAAATGGGGATAGGGTTGTGTGTGCGGTGTCAGAAAATGCTCGTAATTTGGATTTTCGAAACGACAAGTCTGACTGACAATTTACGGTTTCTATTTGAGAAGTTTCTTCTTTTGCCTAGTTTATGTTTGGGATTTTCTCCTTTTTGTTCAGTTTGGGGTTGTTGCTAATTACAGTCGGCGCGTGTTTTTGAAAAGATTGAGAGAGGGGGGGTAAGTCACTTGGATATCATTTGTAGAAAACTGTTTACGGAGTCCTTTTCGTGGATAGCTGGGGGCAATTATTTCCAATGGCGGAGGATAATAGTTTAATCTTGACGGGAGGGGAATATGATGGTTCTCTTGTAGAGGGGGGTCTGTCATGAGCATTTATTTTTTAAGTGACAATACTACCATGCATGCACACTTTCAACAACTGGTGTCATAATTTCACTACTCGTGTGTCCGATAATGAGCCAAATCAAAAAAGGACCGGAAGCACACTAAACACCATGGGGTATGTGGAAATGGGACTGCGCAAAAATAAATAACGATGCGTGGGTTATAAAAATTACACCTGCAGTCATAACCGCAACATATACATTCGGACTGATAAGCTTCGTCCAATTTAACTGCCGAAACGGTGCAAATATAAATTGAATTAAAAATCATTTTCCACTCGAAACACAATTTTCTGCACAATACTCCTCGCTCGCCCACACAATACTGCTGGCTTGCTGTTAAACACCATCACCAAACACTGGGCTAAATTTTTCATTTGACGCTAGGGGTGTAAAAGCGTGTAGCGCGACCATTAAACTCCATTAAATAAGCTGAGCAAAAAATGTGCTGAAAATAATATCCACTCATATATGCGCCATAAAAACACTGGTGGTGAGTTGGAGTTGAGTAGCTATGGGAGAGCATTAAAAACGGATAAATACTTTTGGCGGAAATCCCTAATGCGATGCGGTCCCCACTCTGTTTCCCTCTAGTCGCACAATGGTGGCCAAAAAGCGTCTCATCGTCGGTTCGGATGATAAAAGGCTATACCTAGTTCCGATTTTATAACTAGGTCACGATCTTACCCCACCACAGATACATCAACACAACTACCCCACATCAAAGAAAGACAAACCAAACAATGCAAACGTTCGCCATCACAATTTTCAATAAAACGCGAGACCTATTCAAATGTAATTTATTCTCAAGTGTCGGACAAATTAATTCAAAACGATTATTCTGCCAACCATTGCGGAAGAATTAAACGCCATCAGCCAGAGTGTTCCGCTTCAGATTAAGCTCGAGAGTGAAAAATCAATCAAACCGCCACACCCATAAACGTCGACATATTCGCCAATGCCGCATATACCCGACCCATGCCAAACCGCAAAATATCCCCTAAGAAGTTGCAAAGTGATTTCCAATAATAGCCCATGAATAACTGCTCGCACAAACGCCCAAAATTACTAGATATGATATTCGGTGAATTTTGAATTCTGCAAAATTATCCCACAATTTGGCACACTTAAGCGGCTTACTTCGAATATTTATCGAGCAACAATATGTAACGAAATGAAACCATTTGAAGTTCCAACTGGGTGAATGGGAAAAGCTTCAATAATTCATAAAAAAAATGATAATAATAAGATTGGGCGGGGGGGGAGAAAATTCCCTTTATGAAGTGAAATGAGAAATCGTAATCAAGGAAAACGTACCATCGAAACGGACGGTTGTGCGGTTGCTATTCGCCACTAAATAAATCAGAATAATTCGAATCGAATTTTGTATTCACAGACGTTGTGGTTGGGTGGATGGACTTTGGTATATGGTTTCTAAATATTTATGTAGCTGAAATCTGGATATATGTAGCTAAAACTGCTTCGGACAAAAATACTCTTTTTGGGAAAAATCTGATGGATGTGAACAAAGATGTAAATCGGTTTGCGCCAGCAGTTGTCCCGCTCAATTGACAACCATGTTGACATGGTTCCTTTTTTGTGTTGACAATAACAGCTGGCTTAGTGGTTAGTGGGTTGGACTACTATGCGAGGGGTCCCCGAAAGAACACAAATTTCATCTCAAGGTTGTTTTCACTGCACCACATCTCGCGAACGTCTGACGTTTGAGAAAGCAACTGTCATGAAAGAACTTTTCAATTAGCCGTTCGGACACGGCATAGAATTGTAGGTCCCTTCCATTCATCCCAAGCAAGAAAAACTCCCACAAAACTAATGGCTGTGAGAAGCTAGGCCTAGGGTCCCGCGAATATTTTTAATGGCAGCTTGATGCGAAGTGAAGGCGATTTTTGATCAGTTTTGGTACACCGATCATTTCACTGAATTTTGGCTTTTTGGTGAAACAACTGTTGGAATAGGTGGCAGGGCACACTTTTTGTGTCAAGGCTTGTAAATTAGTAGCTTTATAGATTTCAAGTCAAATTCAGCTTCATTCTTCTTGCTGTAGGGTCTCACTTTTAGGCCACTGCTCACTGGATCTATAATTTGTTATCATCGCAAGGTTGAAAATGAAGGTAAACAAGAAAATCAATTTTGTGGAGTTGGAAGTTGATATTCCCGGAGGACGTCCAAACAAAAATGTGCAAAGTTTCATTTGATAATTTAAAATCACACTTTTTTAAAGTCCCGCCTCTTATAATCCCGTTTTTTATAATCCCGTTTCTTATTATCCCGCTTTTACAATCAAAAGTAGTTGCTTTATTTTAAAAAATCGCGGCGAAAATTAAAATAAATTAATCAATGAGTGTTTTTTAAAAATGCAGTTTATTTTAACATTTATCATTTTAAGAGGAAGTAACAAAATAAGAAATAAATAATATCAAAATAAATGTTTAAGTAATAAATATGACAATTTTCAATGTAGAATGTGTATGCATAAACAAATGTGTGCTTACAGTAAAAACTAAAAACATTCGGATGCATTTTCTTTTTGGTCGAGTATTTTTAATATTTTTAAATATATAATAATATAATAAAAAAGCGCATTTAACCAACATCTATTTTATTGACAACAAAGTTTTGTAAAAAACGGGATTAGCGGGATTATAATAGATCGGGATTTTGAACAAGTGGGATTTTAGAAGACGGGATTCCGATACGCTCCCATTTTGAAATGGTTGCCATATCGACCAGCATTTAAGGCCGCCAGTCTTGCACCATTCAGTTGTCCACATCCCTTCGTGTTTGGTATAGAATGTTTTTCATTAGATGCATGCAAATCAAAAAATAGTTCTGAAAATGACGCAGTTCGGTAAACCTTGTCCCTACTTTTGAGTGGAAGAAGTTGGCTCGGTCATTCCGTTCTACACTCAAATGGCGGTTGGCGGAAACCTAAAAGTAGAGCGACCTTGAAACAAAAACCAGTGGATCATTTAAGGCACTGGTAAAGGTAGAGCCTAAGTCGTGGTAGGTTTAATGGGGAATGAGGGAAAACTGGGGTCGAATTACCACACCCGTGAGCGAGCGATACGTCACTGAATTTTGTTGAATTTACATGCAAAACAATAACAAATTCAGTCACGTATTGCTCGATCACGGATGCGGTAATTCGACCCCTGAGTCAACAAAATTAGACAATATCGAAAATTGTAGAGAAAATTACAATAGGTAAGATATATGAATGCTCTGACCTGATATTGAGAGGCAGTGAGTAAATGACGAGGGCTGTCATCGAGCAATACTATAATTTTGAAGAAGACTTGTTTAAAAATTTAGTAACTCGATTTTGGTATTTTTT
The DNA here is from genome assembly GCA_936431705.1 of Cheilosia pagana. Taxonomy (NCBI): domain Eukaryota; kingdom Metazoa; phylum Arthropoda; class Insecta; order Diptera; family Syrphidae; genus Cheilosia; species Cheilosia pagana. The sequence goes on along the minus strand of OW386170.1, from coordinate 47,333,972 downwards.
TTTTTGTAACTTGGTATCACTTGTTATAGCATTTATTGGCAGTCTTATTGTTCTTCCATTTTTAATGAGCGTTAAAAAGAAACGAGAGTATTCTTGAATTTAAATGTCTACAACGCCCTGTTTGACCTTCAGCTATATATTTTGTGCGCAAGCGTTTTTTCCTAGTAGGATTTACTAGGTAAATTTTTATATTCTAAATATGTATTTGCGATATTAATTTTGTTTAGAATCTGGGTTTAGTTTGCGTTTATCAAAAGCTGTAATAATTAGGAAAAGTTCCGAGTTGAAATTAGTTACCAAATTCGTAAGTTAAAACTTGGTTCATTCTTTCTTATATTTTGTAACATGTTCCTCTTTATAGAAATAAAATTGAATTTTACTGTTGGGTAAAAGAAGCTGTTTTGTTCGTGGTTTTCTCAGCAGGCTGCATATTTATATTTGGGAAATCTTTGGAATACTTCGATTGTACTGATGAGATGAACTACTGATAAACACAAACCTGTAGCGCTTTCTTAGTAAATAACCAGTCGAAGGATTTGTGTCATTCAACATATCCGTCAACGACACCTTATACATTTGTCAGAGACTAACAAAACTTGTGGGCAAAGAGGGAGTCCGTAATTTTGTGAACTTCAATTAACAATTACACCCATCCTTACCCCTTTCTAAAGTATGAAGTGGTTCCTTCCAAATTGCAAATTGACGCAGTCCTCTTTTTCTAAGAGGCATCAAAATGTTCTATTGGACTTACGGACTAACGTAAAGCTGGCATCGCTAAAATTAGGCTCAATTCCTTGAAAGTGGATAACAACATAGTCACAATAATGACATATAAAAGTTTGTAAACCGTCATCCAACTGGACCATTCATTCGTCTATACTTGGTCCCATTTTGTTGACCATCTTGAAGAACAGAAACCCCTTCTCTCCGGATAATGCTCGACCCAAAATTTACAAACAACTTACTCGCCCGCTTGTATACTTAACGTGCACTCCGGCAGTGGCAACAGCCTCATTATGCTGACTTTCCAGTTCATTTAGGCTTCTGTTTTGTTTCCTCAGTGTAAACATTTGTTTGACATCTAATTTTGAACTTTGTGCCTGAGCGAGATTTCAAAGACTGTTTGCATCGGCGTCTTTAGCCTGCTTTTCAGCATAATTGTTTCCTTGACTTGATTCTCTCCGGGTAGGTACTCCCCCGTTTAGTTTGCCGAACAAAGGCAGTTACTGTGTTAACCAGCGAACCCATGAGACGAACAGTGCCTCGGTGGCACTTGTGGCAACTCAAACCCAAGGGATGGTATGATTTTCATTAGAAAAGTTTTTGCATTAAGTTAAAATACCAAAAGTTGAAGGAGGAGAGGACGAACGACAAAGCACAAGGAGATCAAAGCATCCTGACGTTGTACAAGCGAGTAATTTCACAATTCATTGTAATAAAATCAAACGCACAAAGCCACAGAGGCTAATTAAGATCTTTTCAGGACTCACATCCTTTTTTTGCTGGATCAAGCTGATTTAAATGATATCACCCATACTGGGACTGAAGAGGCATTCTTTATCATGGTAATTCAAAGATGATGAATTGCACTCTGGCTACTATCTACTTGGTGCAGTTCGCACGTCATTTTGTTTCTCCTTTCCGTCTTGCTTTGGATGAATAAAGTCTGACCATATTCTCCTTTCGACGTCTGCCCTGTGGCCAACTCGGCTATTCTTGTTGGCATGCTGCACCTCATTTCGACAGCACTTGCCTTGCGAGAGTAGTGAAGGTAAAGCGAAGATGATTTATTTCGTTAGTGCGGTTAAGACAAGAGAAAATTCCTGGCTCGCAGCCATTCTAATTACCCGCACCGTACGTTGGTTGCCTTACTCCGACTATATGCTTCTGACAGGCGAACGGAATCCTTTGTTTTTATGTGGACTTCATGTGCAGCATGAATTGATTAGAAAGTCTATGCTGTGAGGAGCTCGGTTTTTTAATTAAATAATTTACCAGTCAAAGGCTTAATTACCTAGCTGTACATGTACAGTTGAATGAGTACACTCTCTGACTGGGATGCATGTTGGTGTGGTGACCTACCGCGCGTCTGACCTAGAACTTTGCCTGAAAAGAAGCCCCATGTGAAATGTCGAAGGGAATTTATGCAACTTGCACGGGTAGGTTTTGACGTTAAATGGCATTTGGGATTAACCTAGAATGAGTAGGAAATCAAAGGGCTTACAGTATGGCAGGCAAGTATTTTGCAAGAATTTATTCCTACTCATTTATAAAATGTCCTTTAAAAAAGCCTCTCAAACATTCATATGATCCACCTCTCAGTCTGATTTTTTGGTGAATTTTGCGACCTAAATATTGATGACGATTAAAAATGTCCACGGATGTGTATAAAACCAGTCTCGCTTCATAACACGTCACCGTCTAGATCCTTATACCTTAATCGGTAACAGCAAACGGTTTGCATGAGTTATAAGACAGATGGACGCACCACGAGGCCGTTTTATTTTTCATTCCACTAGCCAAGCTCTTCACGGGCTATAAACCTCGATTTTGCTCGCATCTGCATGACATACTGTCATTCATTAAAAAAAAAAAGGAAAAATAAAGCAAATCCCCACTCCCATATCACTTCATGGATGAGTTCATCAGCAGTATTCCCATCATCATAGTTGCTGCCTCGATGCACACATGAGCTATTCACACAAAAACTAGTCACACAGTAGAAATGTGGAATTCTCCTCTATTCGAGGGCACATTTAACTACATACCCGTTTTAATGATGTTAAACTAACTAAATCGTTTGTTAACGTTCTCACGCCAACTTCCGTAGCGTCGACCCTGAGTTCGGTACTACCGAGTGTCACAGAAATAATGGCATCGCAGTCCTGCATATATGTAGTCCTTTCAATGTGGGTTTTTTTTATCCCCTGCATAGGGTAGATGGGCATAGCTCTTGGGAAAAGTGTTCAAACAATTTTGCACCATTTACATTAGCAGTACACTTCGATCTATGGTAAGTTTTAAGATCTCACGTATGAAGTCGGGGTCACCTGGTATCTACTTAGATCTTTGCTTCTGAAAAGCGGATAACAATAAAACATATCCTATAATTCAATCGCGATATTTCGCAAAGCAACTATGAAAACCGGAGTCGATTTCGTGGAGTAGATTTGTAACCTATTCCGGTCAAACATCTTGAAGTCGGAAAAAAGTAAAATTTGTGTAACAGTAAGCATAAAATTTCTTCAGCCCTTACATCTATCTGCAAATATATCGGGACGTTGATGAAGCTTCAAAAATTCGTCTATCCTAAGAGGAAATAAGTATAGATAAATATAGGACCATTGGTCTATCTTCTAGAATCATACTTTTTTATGAGCTTAATTTTTAGAAGAGACTTAAATTTGTATGCCATCGAATTGGCTAACATGTAAGGCTTTCTCCACCCACTGAAACCCTCAAATATTTTTCTGACGATCCCGAGTGTGGGGTACTGATACAGCTTAAGGTGGAATTTTTGCTTTTCCGAGGTTAAAGCTTGAACCCCTCGACAAGTAATCCAGGAGTCATTAGCACATCGAACCTTCAGAGCTTTTTTTTTACTAAATTTAATCCACTTTATAATCTCTGTATCTGTAATGTAAGCTTAGCATTCTAGGGTTTCAAATTTATTTTAAGCCCTACCTAAACTGATCCCTAAAAGCGCTCCCAACCCTCAAAAGGATTAATTTTAATTTAGACAGTCTCTGCTATATCATCGTAGGGTAGCTCAATTTCCACATCAAGCGAACTAAATCGCTCAGTATGTCTATCGCAATCAGCATTAAATAGAATAGTACCTACCTATGTAATTGAGATGAACATCAAATACATACACACACACACAGAAATACAAACTCAACTAGAATATCCTTTTTACAAGCTTACAGTGCAACTCTATTCTGGAATATTTAAATTCACTTTAGTCGTTCTACTTTTACTGTTTTTTCTGTACTTGTTTTTTATTTTCCTTTTCATTTTTTGCATTGAACTACTGTAGCATGTAAATTGTGTCTGCACCAGCAGATGCATCTCATGGGGAATGAAGGGACTGGTAAAATGTTTGGTGTAATCGAATTTGATGCCAGGCAAACGAAGTTTAAACTTTGAAAGGTGTACTTCGTATTCATGTGTGTATATATGTATCTACCTGCTAGTGAAAGCCGGTGGGGAGTACCTCAATAAATATGATTTGAAGACTTAAAGTATACCTACACACACTTGACCTGGTAATAAGGAGAAGGAGCTGCTTTGACGTTAAGGGACTCGAAAAAAGTGGTTCTGCCAAGGGAGCGGCGATGCTACTCTAAACAAGCACTATTAGTTGTTGACAATTATGCACAAAAATTGCAATTGATTAAGTGGAATCTGTACAGGATATACACTGCACAAATTGTCCTTTATCTTTATTTCCTAGTTCGTGCTTAAGCCAACCACAGGCAAATGAAAATAAAATAATATGTGCATGACTGGTTCACACGGAACTTGCTGCTTATGATATTGAAAGAAGCTGTCAGTTTTCGGAACTTTCATAGCAAAAAGAAATTAGTGACCTTTTAAAACTAGCAGCAAGCTGCCTATGAGCTGTGTTGATAGACCGTGGGATTTCATGGAAAAAAGGTAAAAAACCACAAAATCGTAGGACTCTGTTAAAACACTTTCAAACTATCAATTTTTTGTGAAATTTCTTCACTTATCTTGATTATCAACACACCAAATGACAATAAAAAATAACTTATGTAAATTGCCTTTTAGCAAAATTTTCTAGTGCCGAAAAATTATCATAAATTATTTCAAAAAACTGCGATTTTTATACTTAAGGTTACTTTAATTTGATTTTCTTCCCGTAAAATACAAATATAACTTATAAATGCTCGATTTTTTCATTAAAAAAGTACCGAGGGAATTTTAGGGGAATTTGAGTTTGGTGAAACGGGAAAAATGAGGAGAAAGTCCTAACAACACTCTGCAATGGCTCTATCTGTTGAGCAAAAAGGGCTACAGAAATTCTTTGACGAAAACATCTTCAGAAATATGGACTACGAGTATTAACGGCTGTAGGCGCAGTGGCTTAGTGGTTAGTGTCTTTCACTACTAAGCGCGGGGTCCCAGGTTCGATCCCCGAAAAAAACCGAATACCATTTTAAGGTTTTTTTAACTACGCCACCTCTCGCGAACGTCTGACAAGCATCCGAGAGTAAAACTGTCATGAAAGGGCTTCTCAATTAGCCGTTTGGACTCGGCGTAAAATTGTAGATCCCTTCCATATGTTCCAAAAATTAAAAAAAAAATTCACACAAAACCAATGGTTGTGAGAAGCTAGGCCTAGGGTCCCATAGACCTGTTGCGCTAACTATTTATTGATTTATTTATTTATATGTTTATTTATTTATTTATTTATTTATTTATTTAGTATCAACGGCTGTTTATATTTACAATTTTCTTCAGAAATGTTTAAATCAATTGCTGCCGAAAGCAATAGTGGAGTAGTTAGAGTTAGAGACTGATCAAAAAGGGAAAAAATAACATGAAATTTTCGTAAAGCTTGGTAGTAAAATTATTAGTCACATGCGGTAAAAGCTGTTGAAGTTTTTTTTATAATGATCAATTTCCTATAGTCCGGTAACGAAAATCTCCCCTTCGAGTTGCAACCAATCGAGTCTGTCATTGTTCAAAAATTCCTCAATTCACTTTTTTCCATTAACTTCTTAAAATTCACACCTCCACTCAGAGCCACAAATTCCAAGCACCCCCATTCCTATAAAACTCAATAAGATCCAATACAATGACTCTCAAGAGTCTATCGCCATGAAAATATTATTGCACCATGAAACTCAGTAGGGCAACCCTTCCAATAGAGACATCAATGTGTGCGACTTCAGTTGACACGCTCAAATGACAATCACTTCGTCGAATAAACTGTCAAATTTGTACGAAATGTATAAACCATTTAATAACCTACTAACCTATAAAACCATTTTACAACTCCATTTCAACTTTCCTACCACCCGCTCGCATATAATAAGCTGTCATTTCATGGCTCATACCTGTCACATAAAAGCTGCTAGCGACCTCATCTCACTTCATAGTCAACCAATCGCTTTTCTTTTTATTACAATTTAAACTCAGTAGCATGCAAAATTTTATTGCAGTATTTTTATTTTTTTATGAAAAACTCGCGCGCCGAACCACCAGAAAAGCGAAAAAAATCGCTGAAAGTGAGGAAATATTTTCGGGCAACCAACTAAAATGGCAGCGCATTTTTCACGTCCCTTTATGGTACCTTTCCCGAGAGAGCTCTCCATAAGAGCGGCAGCAGCATCGATGAGAAGAATGAAAAACCTAACCATGTGTCAATCCATCAATCAGGCAGCCAATTGGAAATTTATATTCGAAAGTAAATTATTTTGTTGGATTCGCGTTGCCACTCTGTGTGCGGGGACTCACCCCGTTTGTAATTTTCTTGATGTTTTTCCAACCGTTGGCTCTTTATTTCTTTTTCGCCCCATTTTGCTTTTGCTGTTGTTTTTTCTTATTTTTTGTTACTTTATTTTAAAAATACAGCAAAGAAGAAGTGGAAAGTAAAATTTCTTCATGCCCCTCGATCCATTTTGGTAAGATTTATGCTGAGCGGTCCAAACGGATCTGGGGTGAGGGGGCGCGCGCTCACAATTGAAACAAACTCTTTTGACTTTCGGTTGAGTTACTTGTAAATGGGTTAAATTTAAGGACGAATTGAATGGATTTGCCGATTTATTTGAAGGATGCTAGCGAATTGATCTTTAGCTATGCCATTCTGCTCCCACGGGTGCGTTTGAATGGGGAAACGCTCAATGGCGGAGGAGTACGCTCCGTGGTGCATTCTGATAAGAAAATTAAATTACGGAATAATGGTTTTAGAAAACGTTCAGTAATAACAGTTGACTCCTTTGGGGGATGGAAATATGTTTTGAGTGGATTGGCTGATGTGGACCTGAAGCGTTTTGCATTTAGACTGTCTGCGTTGGTTGGTTTGTGCAAGATTGAAGAGTGAAATCCAGTTCCAGTGCATAGTCCTTTTTCCGTCACACATTTTGGACTTTAAAATAACAGAAATCGCTGGAAGTTTGTATTCCAAAGTTGAGTATACTTGAAATACTCTTAGCTTAGAATTCACCTTGGATCTCTGTCTATGGGCGCCAGATAACAATGAATCGTAGCCTATATCTCAACTGCGATGTTTTGCCATAGAACTTTAGGAACCAAGTTAAATTTCGTGCAGCAGTTTTTAAATTTATTCATAACAAACACCTTAAAGTTACAGTCTGACAGAAAAACTGACCTTAAGGAGCTACCCCTTCGGTCCAACCTCACACTTGCTTATCTCAGTTTCCATTGCCTCTAAAACAGGACTTCTCAAACACAACAATGTGAGTTAACTGCAACTGCAGAATTAAATGTGAGACTGCTCCCAATCACGCCACATTTTGAAATAATATTTACAGCCACCAAGAAACGCATAGTCCGAAGTTCGACATGCTTCAATTTTCCCAAGAGGAACTAGTTTTCTAAACTCTGGCTATAACTGCGTGCAATTTAAGCGAATTTAAGCGAAAAAAATCGCTGAAAGTGAGGAAATATTTTCGGGCAACCAACTAAAATGGCAGCGCATTTTTCACGTCCCTTTATGGTACCTTTCCCGAGAGAGCTCTCCATAAGAGCGGCAGCAGCATCGATGAGAAGAATGAAAAACCTAACCATGTGTCAATCCATCAATCAGGCAGCCAATTGGAAATTTATATTCGAAAGTAAATTATTTTGCTTGATTCGCGTTGCCACTCTGTGTGCGGGGACTCACCCCGTTTGTAATTTTCTTGATGTTTTTCCAACCGTTGGCTCTTTATTTCTTTTTCGCCCCATTTTGCTTTTGCTGTTGTTTTTTCTTATTTTTTGTTACTTTATTTTAAAAATACAGCAAAGAAGAAGTGGAAAGTAAAATTTCTTCATGCCCCTCGATCCATTTTGGTAAGATTTATGCTGAGCGGTCCAAACGGATCTGGGGTGAGGGGGCGCGCGCTCACAATTGAAACAAACTCTTTTGACTTTCGGTTGAGTTACTTGTAAATGGGTTAAATTTAAGGACGAATTGAATGGATTTGCCGATTTATTTGAAGGATGCTAGCGAATTGATCTTTAGCTATGCCATTCTGCTCCCACGGGTGCGTTTGAATGGGGAAACGCTCAATGGCGGAGGAGTACGCTCCGTGGTGCATTCTGATAAGAAAATTAAATTACGGAATAATGGTTTTAGAAAACGTTCAGTAATAACAGTTGACTCCTTTGGGGGATGGAAATATGTTTTGAGTGGATTGGCTGATGTGGACCTGAAGCGTTTTGCATTTAGACTGTCTGCGTTGGTTGGTTTGTGCAAGATTGAAGAGTGAAATCCAGTTCCAGTGCATAGTCCTTTTTCCGTCACACATTTTGGACTTTAAAATAACAGAAATCGCTGGAAGTTTGTATTCCAAAGTTGAGTATACTTGAAATACTCTTAGCTTAGAATTCACCTTGGATCTCTGTCTATGGGCGCCAGATAACAATGAATCGTAGCCTATATCTCAACTGCGATGTTTTGCCATAGAACTTTAGGAACCAAGTTAAATTTCGTGCAGCAGTTTTTAAATTTATTCATAACAAACACCTTAAAGTTACAGTCTGACAGAAAAACTGACCTTAAGGAGCTACCCCTTCGGTCCAACCTCACACTTGCTTATCTCAGTTTCCATTGCCTCTAAAACAGGACTTCTCAAACACAACAATGTGAGTTAACTGCAACTGCAGAATTAAATGTGAGACTGCTCCCAATCACGCCACATTTTGAAATAATATTTACAGCCACCAAGAAACGCATAGTCCGAAGTTCGACATGCTTCAATTTTCCCAAGAGGAACTAGTTTTCTAAACTCTGGCTATAACTGCGTGCAATTTAAGCGAATTTAAGCGAAAAAAATCGCTGAAAGTGAGGAAATATTTTCGGGCAACCAACTAAAATGGCAGCGCATTTTTCACGTCCCTTTATGGTACCTTTCCCGAGAGAGCTCTCCATAAGAGCGGCAGCAGCATCGATGAGAAGAATGAAAAACCTAACCATGTGTCAATCCATCAATCAGGCAGCCAATTGGAAATTTATATTCGAAAGTAAATTATTTTGCTTGATTCGCGTTGCCACTCTGTGTGCGGGGACTCACCCCGTTTGTAATTTTCTTGATGTTTTTCCAACCGTTGGCTCTTTATTTCTTTTTCGCCCCATTTTGCTTTTGCTGTTGTTTTTTCTTATTTTTTGTTACTTTATTTTAAAAATACAGCAAAGAAGAAGTGGAAAGTAAAATTTCTTCATGCCCCTCGATCCATTTTGGTAAGATTTATGCTGAGCGGTCCAAACGGATCTGGGGTGAGGGGGCGCGCGCTCACAATTGAAACAAACTCTTTTGACTTTCGGTTGAGTTACTTGTAAATGGGTTAAATTTAAGGACGAATTGAATGGATTTGCCGATTTATTTGAAGGATGCTAGCGAATTGATCTTTAGCTATGCCATTCTGCTCCCACGGGTGCGTTTGAATGGGGAAACGCTCAATGGCGGAGGAGTACGCTCCGTGGTGCATTCTGATAAGAAAATTAAATTACGGAATAATGGTTTTAGAAAACGTTCAGTAATAACAGTTGACTCCTTTGGGGGATGGAAATATGTTTTGAGTGGATTGGCTGATGTGGACCTGAAGCGTTTTGCATTTAGACTGTCTGCGTTGGTTGGTTTGTGCAAGATTGAAGAGTGAAATCCAGTTCCAGTGCATAGTCCTTTTTCCGTCACACATTTTGGACTTTAAAATAACAGAAATCGCTGGAAGTTTGTATTCCAAAGTTGAGTATACTTGAAATACTCTTAGCTTAGAATTCACCTTGGATCTCTGTCTATGGGCGCCAGATAACAATGAATCGTAGCCTATATCTCAACTGCGATGTTTTGCCATAGAACTTTAGGAACCAAGTTAAATTTCGTGCAGCAGTTTTTAAATTTATTCATAACAAACACCTTAAAGTTACAGTCTGACAGAAAAACTGACCTTAAGGAGCTACCCCTTCGGTCCAACCTCACACTTGCTTATCTCAGTTTCCATTGCCTCTAAAACAGGACTTCTCAAACACAACAATGTGAGTTAACTGCAACTGCAGAATTAAATGTGAGACTGCTCCCAATCACGCCACATTTTGAAATAATATTTACAGCCACCAAGAAACGCATAGTCCGAAGTTCGACATGCTTCAATTTTCCCAAGAGGAACTAGTTTTCTAAACTCTGGCTATAACTGCGTGCAATTTAACCGTAAATTATCTCAATATTCCAACAGCCAAATACTGATTTGTTGTTTCTATCAACGAATTAGCTCCTTGTTAATGGAACACTTTGGGCGCAAATCGTCAAGTCAACTGCAGCCGCCATGGTATGGTGTGTCAAACGTTCATTTTGCAATTGCACCCAATAAGTTAAATTCACAGGTAATGTCATGGAACGGTTATTTAGTGGCTGGGAGTGCTGTTTTGATGGCACGGAATCACGAATTGGGTGATTTGTTATAGAGGCGTTCGTGTCTTTTTCCGGCAGTTTGAAATACCGAGTGGGGGCAACAGGGAAATTTATTTCGATAAGGACTAAAAAGTGTTACAAGTGAAAGGGTCCCAAATGTAATGAAGGCTTGTATGTCTGAGGTTTTAAATTTTCACTTTTTAACTACGGACGTTTGACGAAGAAAATAAATAAATTTCCTGAGCTTAATTGACAAGAGGTTATAAATTGTTAACCGATTAGAAAAATGTTAAACCAAATATTGCTCACAAATTACAGCATTAGAGAGGCAGAAGCATCACAAACCATGCGATTGGCTACGAAAAAACGTCCAAATGTCCATAATCAACAAGCTGTGGTTGCTCTATTCAAATGTCCTGAAGTTTTAGCCGACAAGAAAGACCGAAAATTATTTTTAAAGAGCATCATAAGACATGGCAGATCATATGGTATGGTCAAGTGGATCCCAATGGGTAAACGGAACAATAAGCGGGTCGGTAATGGATTCACAAGGAACCTTCTACATCATCGAGTGGACGTTTTCTTCCACCAAATAACCAAACCCAATTTATTTAGTTCCACAGCAAAACGACGAGTTCCACAGCTTTCATGAGGGAGTTGAGGTAGCTTACGCTGACCAGTAATATCAAAAAGATGGCCCAGTTATTTTATAAATTATTATTTCAAGAGCAATCCACTCAATAATAGGTACCCTCGAGGACAACTGAACCGTTCCACTTTCTTCCTACAGATTCCAATACATCCCTGTCCAGCAGTAAGCAGAAAAAAATAAATATAATCCGTCCTAATTAGCAGAGTTTAACCCCTCCGTTCAGATTATCCCTTCTGCGCCAGTTGGCACGCGAAAACTCAAACGACATCGAATAAAGAGAAATCCGACTTTCTACTCAGAGAAAAGTATCTTCCTGTGTAAGCCTTCAGTCCGGCTACCGTTTCATTAATTACAGTATTCATCTTAATAAAATATGTATGCCCTGCAGCAATGGCACACAAACGATGCGATGTGTACCTGTGTGTACACATGCCATCGGATGAGCCAGCAAATAAAAGTCAATTAATGTCCCTGCTCTGTGAAGTGAACTATAAAATTAAGTGCCAGTACCTGTAGTGAGGCGGAAAATACTCGTACTCCCCCATGCTTGATGTGGGACACATTATCTTCCTTTCACCATCCGAAGCAATGCCCCAATTTATGTCCTGCAATTAAGTGACCGTTCAATATTATCATCGTCATCTCCATGACGACCAATTAATTTCTCTACACCCCTTTTCTAGTTCGTATAGGAATCGGATCGGTGGGGGGTAACTCTGCTGGTGACAATATTCTAAAATCATGTCCATCGGATGGGGTACAGGCTATTCCCATTACGGAACTCACAGCAGGATATATTCACTCAAATGGTTAGCGCGAGAGAATTTGCTCAAAAATGCGGAATGTTTTAATTTAATTCTTCGTTTCAACAAAATGCACACGTGTATGGTGAAAGTAAAACACCAACCGGGACAGGGACACTGCCATGAGGATGATGCGACTGATGGCAAAACTCCATTTCCAGTCGATGGATTGCGAAAATGTTATTTTCACTCTTCAAAAGCGGATGGATGCAAAATTTCCCGGGGTTAATCCGAACTCGAGTTGTGTCTGTGCGGCTGTGTATGCTGGCGCGGCGACGAGGATGCAGGTTATCCCGTGGGACTTATATACCATTTAAACAAGTCGGTAATTAACGCTGATTTAAATGTTGCCACTGAAGTGAGTAAAGGAAAACAGCTCCTTCCAAGTTCTGACATGTTGGTGTGGTTTCTCCGCATTCGTCATGAATACGCGTCGTCAACGTGTGCACACCGCGGAAGACTGAGGGTATAGGGGCTCGCCGGTTGCTGGTTTGTTGGATTTTCAGTCGCGGATCGGTGGTGTGGTAGGTTTTGAGGTTTTCTTGATGAAAACTTTTCAACTGGAGTACTTTGCTCATTTTTTTTTTGCATGTCCCACTTATGTGTCTGTGTGCAGTCGTTGTGATGGTTCTCTTGCAAGGCTCGAGGGATAATTAAAACGCCGAAATTGCAAATGTGCAGATGTGCAGATGTTAACTGATGTTCGGTTCGTTTGGTTGTTAAGTTAAGGCTCCAGTGGGAGAAGGTAAATGATTGTACAGCTGGTGTGCGGGTATCGGAAAAGTTGCAGGATTGTGTTATCGTTTTGAGTTTTGCTTAGAAGTTTCCAGTTTGTTGCCATGACCTTTGGCAGTTTTTATTGCAGGTTGTGTGGAGGTAGGGTGGTCAACAAAGGGTTGTTAATCTCAGTACGCTCCATGATTTTTATTCTGAGATCGCCGATTGCAATGAAACTTACCCTATGTGCTGCGCTATAGGTGCTAAGTGCTTCAAAAAATGCTCACCGATTGTGTGAATAGTTTATTCCACATACCTACAACTGTTGTCCATCCGCGGTAATCGGCTGGACAGAAGAAGAAGAGACACCTTTCACTCACCAGTCACCACTCATCAGAGTTCAATGGCTTAGCGATTTTCCATCAAACTTGTACCCCCAAATCCATTTCCCGCTCTTGACAAATAAGTAAACACAAATATAAAATTTACTGCCATCCTGTCACCGATTACCACCAACGACGAGGACGATGACAACAATACGCCAAAATGAACCTCGCCACTATTTGCTCATCAATCAAAGCCACCTACGCCCCCCTCCCTATCTAACCGTTATCCTTGCAAATCATAGAATTAGTGTCCCATAGTAAACAGAAGAAAAAAATCGAAAACAACTCACTCGAACTGGCAAAATAAACAAACAAACAAGTGACAGCTACGACGACAACAACGACAACGACATAACAAAACCCGACAAATACGTAATAAATTCAAACGCTGTCATTAATAGAAAGGATATGCCCGGCGTGCGATTATAAATCATACTCGAATATGATTGCGACGAAAAGTGGAATTACATGTCCTTATCCTTGGTATTGATCCAGCGATTGGTGGCAGAAAATCGCTCCCTGATCTATTTGTCCTCTTGAGTCAACTCACCGATCTGTCACCCATTTGATATCTGCATGCTAACGAAAAGTCCTTCATCAATCAGTATTAACGAAAAACAAATCTTAGATTTTCTGTTCATTTTCCCAAGAAAATGTATGAGCTCGTATCCGCAACAGACAGAGTAGCGAGTAACAGCCACCAACAATTCAATGAAGAAATCACTTCAACAAATGGAGTCATATAAACACACACCACATATATATGTGTGTGTAGTCAAAATACGGAATTTGTGCCGCGCTGCTCATTCCATGGGGAGATCCAATCTCATCGCATCGCATCATCATAAAATCACATCTCTTCATTTCAAGAAGGGCATTATTACGAATTTATCACAAGCACAATGCATCCTTGTTTTTTTTGCGGGCGACTGTTGAAGACAGGATCTCGCTGTGTCATTTGAACTGCTTCACATATATATATACACATCCATTTCCACTCTGCTCCGTTTCTAATTTAAAGTTTATTCATGAAGAAATGTCAAATGAACTGAAGACTTGGAGCACCACTTCGTGCGGTGTCCTTGGATGCGAACGCGCAGGGAGTATTTATTTGAATGTTCCTTCTGGTAATGGCTACACTTGTTAGCGTTCGCATGAACTACACTCGACTTTTACAAATCGCGTATAACCATGTGTGGGGAGTCTCAAGTCGCCTGCTATTGTCAACTGAAATTGGTGCTCTGGGGCGTATACGCAACATTTTTTCTTTTTCTTACATTTTGTTGCGTGGTTAGTGTTTAGGCGCTAACCCTGGGAATTATGAATATATTTGTGCAGATGAATTGGCGATGGGATGTTTTTGATTTAATTACATCATTTTCGGGGGTGAGAGGGGGGAAATGATTTAAAAACCGATTGCTGTCCTTGTTTTGAATTTTCGAAGAGGACTGTTAATTGTGGGAAAACCTTTTATGCCATACTCGAGTTGACAGTGAAATACATATTTGTTGCGACTGGATGCATTTGTAGCCTAGGACCTGTCGGTGGTAAAAATCATTTCACTTGTCCAAAGATATATTGAGGAAGAGATTTGTAAGACATAAACTAGAAGCGTTGTTTGTTGAAATCATACTGGGTCTCCCTCGACTCTGACAGTGCATTGACGTAAAGTCTGACATTTTTGCATACCGCATAGTCTCCGGTGATAAAATTACGATATATCTCCGCAGATTTTAAAATTATTTGTCGGTTTTTACCTATATTTGTTAGCGTATCACGTTAAAACTACTGACACAATCCGTATAAGTTTTGGTGGCGTGGTAGAGGTCTAAATGGAGCAGAATATAGTATTTATTTTATCGCAATCGGCCAACGCGTTTAGAAGATATACAAATTTAGATTTTGCAAAAGAGTTCTGTTTACCCCCGACCCATGCAGCGGCAGTTTATTAGTTTCGCATACCACCATTATGCACTAGGGAACTAGAACTAGAACCGTGTACAAATACACCCTGATCTGCAGTAATAAATAAACCGCCCCGACCATCGTTCAAATCCTCAACAATTATACCCGCCAAAGATGGCTTCGCAGATCCTTTTTTGGCTACGGAACAGGATTAATACATTAAATCGAATAGCGTGGGACAGCGCCTTCAACATCTACGTCAACATCCTTCTGGCCGCTGCTACACTGTTGCCGATCATCCATCCATCCATTTACGGATGGAATTAATAGCAACGACGACGAAATCCTCTCACTGAACATTCGAACTCTGGCCAACATGACCGCCTGAAAATTCCAAACGTCCCATGCACTGCTACTGCCATCAACGAACCAACGAACAGGGATAACGTAGTAAATTACGAAAAGTCCACCGATGTAAATTGTTGCGAACAATTTCGCAGGACTATACCAATCGCTCACTCCGGTTTTTCGGTTTCTTTTTTTTTTCTGTCCTTTTCCTTTTCGCCTTTTATCCACTTTGAATTTCGATGCATGTGAAACGTTTCTGTACGAGTACCCGTATCATATCCATCTACTGCATTGGAACAATGCCGAATCAATGGCACAGGATTAATGCTCGGCTGCCAGTGAGTTCCGGTGGAAATTTAATAAAAAAGGTTTCGTCGGTGCTGTCCCTCCCATACACGGGTATGGGATGCAAAAAGCCTGATTGAATTAAGCACTTTTGAGTGAGTCGATGGGTGCGTACATGTGCATGGTAATGGGCCAACTTACAGCCCATCACCACCCCCCCACCATGCGGATATCAAACAAAGTAATATTCGAATCCCTTTTGCTCACTTTTGTTAGCAATTTTCAATTTCGCCCAAGTGCGATGCGCGTCTTTGTGCGCGCCAAACCCCAACCCCAATGGCAGCTCTCGAACGAAGACTATGATGCTGCTATTGCCCCAAAAGCAATTTGCATAATTCAATTCGTATGACATCAAAAGGACCCACGAGCTGGAGCGTTCGCACGCGATTTCCAGGCGCCACTCTGCGGCAGGGTTTAAGTGGCTGAAATCTAATTTCGCCGCTGTTTTGAGCATTATTCACGAGAAAAGGAATCACTTTCCCAGAGATGCCAGTAATGGCAGCACCAGCCCAGCAACATTAGATCCTAAAATAATTTCGGGCAAATTTCCTGCCACCAACAATGGTGATTACCACCGGCGCGCGAGGCGCATGGGGGTATATCGTCGCATCCTCCGTACGCCAATGATGATTTATCTACGAGGAATATTCTTCACCCGCCGCCGCCCGCTATTATCCTTTGATTTTGTTTCACTTGGGCGCACTTACTTTTGTGCGAATGAAAAGCGCTTTCAATGGAAATTAATGAAATTTTGTTTCCACAGAGCAAAAAGGACGATTATGAGTTTGATGATGATGATGGGGTAAGCAAAAAGGTGCAACGGTGATTTGATTTCATACAAATCTTTACCTCTTTACTTGGTCGCTCGGCTTGTATTCAATTGAAGTTGAATTTCCATTTGAAGCAGATGGTGGATGTAAATATTTTAGCCAAGGAGCCGTTCGCTGTTGAATGGAAACTCATTTAGATATAAACTCGCCTTGTAATTCGGATTACTGTACAAACATCTTGCGAGCTACCATTGTATTTACTTAACGTAAATGTGTCCTTGGTATAGAGCGTACGCTGTACTCGTGCTGGCTAAAGGATTAATCGAAAACTGCAATCGCAGCAGTGGGCACGTGTACTGGGGGTTATTTTTCACATAGCTGATAAGCAAACAAGATTCTGTGCAGCACATTGCAGAATGTAAACTGTATGCTTCTGGGAAATAGCTATACACATCCTGGAAGCTCATACAAATAGGTTTTCCCTCGGTTGATGTCAGAGAGGCCACACGTTGCGAAGTTAAATATGCTTGTAGAGTTTCCTTAAAATGCGATGCAAAATGTCGCAGTCGGCGGAAGGACTCAGCGGGAGGTCGAATACCTGCAGTTATTCAAACCCACGGGAAGGTTCCGTGACTGACTACAGCCCTAGAATCGTTTAAAACGTGCCTTCGAGGGGACATTTTTCGACTCGCTGTCAAAAGGAAAGGGGTATGGAGATGAAACTTCTACTTGTCGTCATATTTGTTGATATTTGGTTGTTAAAGTTCTTGAGCTCTTTCAATAGACTCCAGCATTGCACGAGGAGTCCAAAACAGTTTTCGTAAGTCAAACTCAACAAGATGCAAGACCCCCTATATGAGCGATATCTCCGCCTGCCGATTTAACATGACAGCGACAAATTGAATGGCAACAAAATGCTTTCGATTAACTGCTAAGCATTTTTTTATTATGGAAAATTCTTAACTTCATTTTACCAGTCTTAATGACGACATATACCTACGATTTTTTGTTTCTGCACATCTATGGCACAGTACCTTTCGAATGATATAAGTTTCATTCTCCTCATTTCATGATAAATACTTAAAAAGTGTACGGAAACTTTTGATGTTTACGTATTAATATATTTAAAATGACTTAAAGTAGTTTCTCAACCCTTCTTTGAACACCTCGGAGAGATTACTGAAGCTTGTCTAAAATTCGATCACATTTTTCAATAAAAAACCTCTTCTTACGGATCGTGCACAAGTTAAAATGGTCCCAACTCTCATGTGGCAGTTCGCTAAGGTCCAAATTTAACCAAGACTTGTGTGCTGAGACCCAAATAACCTCACCATTCCAAAGAAGATACCTACCTCCCATGCTTGTCCACAAACTTTGCCAACTTCATAATACAATGTGCTCCATCGACTCCCCTTCTGCTATCTGAGCCTCATTTCAATACAGTGTCCTTTCTCTGCAGCACAAACAACCTCGATGCGAAGAAAAATGAAAAACACAACTATGCTCACAAGAATCGTGAGTGCCTCGCAGAAAAATATACATTAACCCCCCACCATTGGTTTATACTCCCCAGCGCTCCCATTAAAGTGCATTAGAGTCTCCAATAGCATACACTTCGATATTGAGCAGTGTGGCGGCTGCCACCGTCATGCAACAACACAATACACTCACTACATATGTCTGGTGTATGCGGATACAACACAGCACCAAGTATCCTTAGATGTGAATTTCAAAACGTTGCGCGCGGAAAAATAGCAATCATTACTAGAGATTTTCCATTACAGATTAAGTGGCCACCCCCCCACCGCCGTTGGTAAACAGTAATGAAAAAGAATAACCCACCACATACTGCCTTCAGGATACCCGTATTGAAATTGCTCGCGAAGGACACCGCAACAAAAAAAAAAAAGAAATATCTTTTGTGCGGTTTTCCAATATTCCATTGTGGCAAATAAACCATCCCCCGTACCCGCTCTTAATGACATGTGAGGCCGAACAAACTCCCTTCCGTTATTATTTCCTGCCAACACGGTTGTGATTTTTTAATCGATTCCTTGGATAGTCGTTTGTTTCCTGTTTACAATGGAAGCAAATCTAAATTTGAAAACAAACGTGCAGTTTCCCGTCCCGCATTTGTATTTGTATATTCTGACAAACGGGGTGGGCCGTGGGCGGAGGCCATTCTCATTAATTTGTTTTCTTTATTAGCCCGATGGTAATGTGCATGTGTGCGCATTTGTAGGAGCACGCGTTATAACTGTGGGTGGTTTATAATGACAGAACTTAGGACTCGAACTCGAGAGGGCGACCACACCAATTGAGTTCGCCTCAAAAATACACTTGAATTGGGCGCGCGCAGCGGTATGAGGCTATAGTCGGAAATGACTATATCTCGTGCGTCTATGCGCGTGCTACTGTGGCGACCGCGAAATGTCGTTAAACGGCAATATTATTGCCCGCGGCGCAGGGGTGGGCCGTGGGCATTCGTCGTGGACGAAGAAGGATATTTCAAAACAATATCAACACCGAGTGTGTCATTTGCGAACTGAATTTTTCATACCAGCGTGCTCATATTTATTTTGTTCTGTTTTTCGAGTGATTTTGTCCTGTCATGCATGTGACAAATTCGCTTTTAGGTGTGTATTGGTCAATATCCGATTGTTGTTTGTAAGTGTTTTCCTAGGAAACCTCCAAGGCAGTGGAGTTGTTCCACGTGCGGTCAAATAGCAGTCCCAGTTGATTGGGGCAAAAGAGGGGCGTGTACGCAATATTCCTAAACACCAAGTCAGTGCTTTATTTAATCTCTTTATGAGTTAGCAAAATTATGGGGTATCCAGATAATTGGAAGTCAGATTTGAATAGGGTGATTGATATGTGGTTTTATAAAACTCATTGGGTTTGGCTTTGCTGCCAAGTTGCGAGGAACTCAGAATCGACCTGGGCAGGCATGAACTTCTAAACACTCGATGCTTATTTTTCAGAAACCTAACTTATCCGAAGAAAATAGTCAACGTTTTCACAATCTGTCTCTAAGTTTGATGGTCAACAACATGAAAGGAGAAACCCATCATAGATGGCGCGCATAATTAGAGAGAGACACCTACCACCTTCCGCGTGATTGGAGGCACCTGTCTAGTGACTATTGAAGCTGGAAGGGCTAAGTTGTCGTTGCCGTATTTGGAAGCACAATCTACATCTACAGTAAGTAAAAAGCTTTATCTATCAGGCTTTCCGTCAATACCTTTACTCCCTTATTTCGAAAGTTTTATTTTCGTCTTCTTTTTGCAAACAGATGCAACGATAAAAGCTTTGCCTTAAGCTTTCGTATAAAATAAAAATAGCTCTTATTTATTATTAAGGTTCTGTACCTATGCTTTTGACGAGCAATGCGACAGAGCTGCTTAAATAAATAAAAAAATAGTTGACGCAACAAGTCTGTGGGACCCTAGGCCTAGCTTCTCACAGCCATTAGTTTTGGGTGAGTTTTTAATTTTTGGGACGAATGGAAAGGCTCTACAATTTAACGCCGAGTCCAAACGGCTAATTGAGAAGCTCTTTCATGACAGTTTTACTCTCGGATGTTTGTGAGACGTTCGCGAGAAGTGGCGCAGTGGGAAAAAATCTTAAGATGTAATTTGGCTCTTTTGGGAATCGAACCGGGGACCCCTCGCTTAGTAGTCCAACACACTAACCAATAAGCCAATGCGCTGCTGCTTTCTAGATATTACACTAGATCTAAGAAGGAGTCCCCGCGTCTACTCTCTCTTGGTGCAAAATTTCAAAAACCGCTCTTTCTTGAAGGTCTTTTAGTTCGGTTAGCATACAGCATTTAATCAGTTTGAATAAAGCCTTAGATTGTAATGTCGAAAGGCGTTTGCTGCCCCCAATGCAATAAACTAAAAATCTGCTGGATCTCGGGGCATGAAGACGCTCGAAGATTATGGAAAGCCAATGAACCAGCAGGTAAAGCCTCTATCCAAGTTTTCATTGATCCCGAACTTTTCAACTGTAGCCCAAATTCAGTATAAAAAAAATGAAAGGTTATCGAAAATTGGCAGGGAAAATGTGTCGTTCTTATTGAAATAATACCCAGAAGTTCTGAAAAGCTAAGCAACCTGCATAGTTCTTTAACAAAACCAAGAGAATTCCTAACAATGAAAGGGGATGCTATCAGTTCTCTGAACAAAGCCCATATATCAATTTCGACATCCCATACACGAATATCCGCTTTGACGAAACCGCTGTACATGTACCTTGTTTTAAACGACAAGATCGATCATGAGAGGGAGAGCGGGGAAATCCCTCCTGTTCTAGTAGGTAGCATTGAGTAGGTTATGAAACGCAGCTCGGTGTATGTGGGGTTGCAGGTAAATTGGGTTCATATCACTTTTTGTTTCTGACCAGGAAGGGCGTGTTCCCGAGTTAGCGTCCGCGCAGATAGTTTCGCTCGTGTATTTTATGAAGCGTTTTGCACTTGGGAGCAGGGCTGACTTCGAAGATTTTGAAAAAGTCGGAAAAGTAAGGGGATATGAATTAAAAAAGAGCCAATACTAACCTGTCCACAAATGTGGTCTCATTGGGGACAGATAGAAAAATAGGGGAAAAATGCAACTTTTGTCGCATAAAGTCAGCCCTGCTTGGGAGCACTCAGCTTCCAAAGGAACTATCCGCGTTAAAGAGATTCTAAAACTCATAAAGATAATCAAAACTCTACCATTCTCCTAAGCTGAACAAAAGAGATTCTTCTAGCTTCTACCCCCTGCAACTGGCAGTTTAGATTTAAAAATAAAGTAAGCAAACTGCATGTAGGTACTAAGTAAATATGTTGTAAAAAGGAAGAATCCCTGCAACGAAGGCCTAACAGAGAGAGAGACATTCACCTCATTGGATGTAGAAACTAACTTATCGCAACTCTTCTGTGTGAAGTTTAGACCCGAACCTCACTCCCTATTGCTTCTGATATCAGTGTCACATCCGATTTGACTTTGTTTCACACATCAGTGTATATGTTACTGCCCTTTGACGACATCGCTTGCATTTTGCCTCTCCAATAGGTAATTTCATCCAAACTTGACAGTCCCGCCAACAAAACTGCCATTGTTTTTTACCCCTTCTCGAACACACGATGTTTTGAATTTGTAATACATTCAGTTAATCCAAATAACTTGTCCCAAGAATGTCCAAGGACTCACCAATTTAAACAAAAGTCGTCTAACCTCCACTTTCGCTTACCTTTACCCGATTTTAATAATGACTGCCACCTACCTACCATTCTTCATAGACGTGGAATGAAGCCATTTACAGCAAACATCGGGATAATATTCAGCGAATGAATTTTCATAATTTTAAACATGTACTTGAAAATGAACAAAGAAAGTAGCCGCTACACTAGCAGCTAACCAAAAATGTAACCTCCACCAACAGAGAAGTGCAAGCGCAGACAAATTTTTTTTTTCACTTAATTCCTGAACATGAAATGTAAATGTCTTCTTCTTTTGCTCCTTCCAAATGGATGGTACAGTAGTTTTTTGTGTTTCCTCCTTATCATGGTGGCAACCCATGAGGGAAATAAATTTTTCTCTTATCACATCCACTAAACAAACGAAACCAAACCAACCCAACCCGAATGCATGCATATGGATGCTCGAATAAATTTACAACATCTCATATCCAGCTACACATCTCGTTCATTCATTTTTGCTTAGGTTTTTTTTTTGTTCCGCACCCTTTCGTTATAACCTGCAGTTAGGTAGGGGTAGTAGGTAGCTGAAGCACTATCACCGGATTACATAGGGAACAACTTGAAAATGCTAATGCATATGTATGAGACGAAGCACACACATAATATTATGTAGTCCTGGCGTCACACCCAGATCCTTAGCGATTATTTCATTACCATTTATGCTCAGTGGATGTGTGTGAGAGTGGGAGTTTTGCGGTGGCGTAATTAATTTATCTCAAGTGTGGCATAAAATTGCGAAAAATATTCGTAGGTCTGTCTCTGTATACAGTCGGGAGTGTCCTTGTTTAGGGAGAAAAGCGAAAGAAGCTTGAAAAGTGCAAGCTATCATTCATCCACTCGACTCGGCGAAAGATGTATGTTGCGCGCTGGTGTAGTGAGCGTGAGGGATCTTTCAAGAGCAGATTACAAGATGACAAGGAAACACTGTAATTTGCTGTTAGTATACCTAAAGTGAAGTGCACTCAGAATGTAAACGATGTTTTGAGGCGTCAAAAAGTGCTCGAAGGGGAAGGAGGCGATTCAATTTGCATTTTTCAGATATTCAAGTCGATTGCTCTGGCAGTCAATGTTCAACAGTGCATACGTCAGTGATGTAAGGTCCATTGGGCTCTCGCCCCCCACTTGTGAGGGCATGATCAAGGAAGCGGTTTATGCAAATGTGTTGACGGAAAAGGGATACTGCAATCAAGCAGCATTATCTCGTTTGCAATGCTGCAACAAAGCGGCCCCGCGCGCCGACGAAGATATCCTTCAATCCCTCTATAGTTGACTTGCGAGTACAGCATCGGTCGCTCTCCGACAAGTCCGACTACACAACGTTTTCATTTCGCAATTGTTCCTCCAAACATATCCAATTAGACCAGCTCAACCATAAAAGCGAGATCCAAGTAATCCCCCTTCAGGATCATGTTCCACTTCTGCCTGCCTTTGCAAAAAAACAAAACCCTTTTCCCTCAAACAAGTGAGAATGCAGAGGCAAACTCACAAAAAATCCCCCATTCATCCCGCAGGACATACTGAATGCAAAACGCACGCTGTGAAACATACTATCCCAATTCGGTTGGATAGATTCCACAGACCCACCCACTGTCATGTGTGTCCAGCCCCAGGGGGCATATGGTTCGTTGGTGCTAACTTTTAATCTACTATTCTGCGATCTGAATTCCATGCACCTCCGTGTGTACACTAATTCGATGGCGGATATGCAAATGGAGATGAGCTCGAAACTCCCCAGTATATATACGATAGATTGGCGTTTGCGATAGGACCGTATTCTGTCCGAGTTATTTGGTGTACGCTTTTTTGGCTATCCTCCGAAACGGAGGTTCAAGCGGGCAACCCACTAAATTGTTAACGAAAAACTTTCGGAAATTTGTCATAATTATTGCAATTTTGTGCAGCGGCATTTCATTTTGTTGTATACACTGGCATTTTGATAAGCATCAGCGGATAGTGAAAGCTTTTAGTTTCAATCAATTAAAATGGAAATTAGGCGACATTTTTGTTAGTTGTTTTTTTTTTCCACCGCGAAATGACAGTGCATATAATTTTTGTTTATCCGAAATGTGTAGTTGGTTAAAATATTTGGAGGCGAGAGAGAGGCAGTCCTTGACATTCGCTGGGAAGTATAGTCATAATCATAACTAAATTAGCTATTTTTGGTTTAAAGTACCAATTTGGGTGGAATTGGAAAAAAGATCGCAGGAATTAAAACAAGAATTTCATATACACTCGTCGGCAAAAGTATTTTGATAGAAATGCCAGTCGCTCTAAAAGGCGCATTACTTCTAAAAGCTATCATTTACACTCATCAGTTTTCACAGAGTGATTGCATATGATGTGGCCTGTGATAGCGTTTGTAAATGAAATCTTTTAAGTCCCATCGCTGGACAGGTCAGACCTTTTTGTGGTTAAAGTTCGATTTTTTGACTGGCATAAGTATTTTGACACAATCATATTTCACGGTTTGTTTGGCGAAAAATATTCTAATCGTTTGAATTCAAAGTTATTACGATAGGTTTATTGTGTGCAGGTCCATTTTGATTAAAATATGTCGAAAACGTCAGAGTTAAATATGGAAGATCGAGCAGCATTTGTCATAAAATACGATTGCGGCCTTTCTGTTAAAAAAAAAAGTGAATAATCTATTATTAGAATAAACTATGTGAAAAAATTAACTTCGCATTGGTAAAAACGAAAAAGTTATACCAGGAAAGATAGATATATTTAGAGGAACTTTATTATAAATGCAGGTTTAACTGCCAAAATCTCAAGCTTGAAATGAAAAGATATGCTGAAAACACTATTAGCGAGAGGACAATTTGAAGGCTTCCAGCTATATTTGATTTAAGTAAATATTCTATAAGGAAAGTACCGTATATAACTCACGAAAACAAAATCAGGTGCCTACAATTGCCCCAAAAGTATAAAAATATCAAGAAGCTTCTGGAACTCAGTTTTGTGGACGGGCGAGAGTTCATTTGAGTTTAATGGATCACGGAAAAAAAGATTTATATGAATGCCGAAAATAGCTTGTCAGAAACGCATCAGTAGTTCAGACCAGTAAGTATGATGGCGGGTCGGTTATGTTCAGGGGTTGTATGTCGTCCAACGGCCTTGTAGATTTGGTTGTAATCGATTTAACAATGAACCATCACAAATGCTTTAAACAATCATGCATTCCCATCTGGCGATATGTTACTCCTTCTGTCATTTATTCTCCAACAAGATAACACTCCTTGTCAGAAAAGCCGAATGATGGTACAACTTTTGCGGCACATTGAACCAGAAGCGCACAACTGACCACTCCAAAGCACAGATCTAATTTCATTGAATATTTAAGAAAAAATAACTGTTTCTCTGACTTGGAGCAGGGAGGAGTCCATTTTTTTCATAATAAAGCTCTGGGATGACGTTCCCGCAAAAATGCTTAAAAACTGATCGAATCGGTTACAAGAAGATTACAGAAAGTTGTTGAGTTGTTTTCAATAAATTTAAATGATTTTGTTCCTTATTAAATTTAAAATCGTATAAATTATATTAAGTAAAACTTATTTGTCTATAATTATTATAATTAAATGAATTTAAATAATATATTTAAAAATAAAAAATTGAGAATGCTCAATTGTTTATTAGGTAAACAGAACACGCACTTATTTTTTTTTAGTTCTTATTAGAATTTACAAAAAAATTAACTTTTGCCGACTTTGTACGTTCAGAGGAGAATGTTCAAAGATACTCGAAGTAACGAAAAATATTTTAGGAATATTTAACTTTCAACTACATGCAAGTATTTCAAATATTCTAAACAAAAATTATCCCTCTCTTCTCTTCTCTTCTCTTCTCTATCTCTATCTTCTCTTCTCTTCTCTTCTCTACCTATAATAAAACAGTAGAATAAAATATGCCTGACCACGCATCATGGGACTTAGAATACTTTTTATCCCTGAATAATACGTGATTCTTACAAAATAGTCAAAAAAAAACCGGATATATATAAAACAAATTCAATTTATTTATACCTAGCTCAGTAATGGCTTATCGAATTGAAAAATTAAAAAAGTGAATTTAGTAAATTTTCCCCTGAATCATTTGAGATATAAAACAACTGCCTGCGTTGTCATGAAGCTGAGCAATGTTCAAAACAATTATTCAAAACATCGCCCACAGTTTTCCTTCACTGCCAGTAGTCATTCAGCAGTGAGTATCGTTGCAGTAGTGTGTGTGTGTGATTTTTATGTGCGCGATCTAAGTGATCATATGTTTTGCACTTTAATGGGCAGTCATCTCTTTTCAGCGCATACATTCAGGTGAACACGTTTTCAGGTGCTGTTCTTTGGGAAAAGTTTGAAAATGGGCTGGGGTGAGGTTCGTGTGTCAAGTTGTTTCATTCGCGTTGCTTTCTTTTCCTCGATATTTGAGGTGAGTAAGAGGGAAATAACAGAACTTTGCATAAATCTTTTTTGTGTAGACTTTTAAAATATTGTCTTGGTTTTTTTGCTTTCAGAAAGGTCCAAGGATAGAAACATATTTATAAAAAACTATTCGATGTAGTTCAATCAAAATACTGTTTGTCTTAAAAGTGGAAAGCGGGTGAAGCAAGGCGAGCACGGGTCAGCTAGTGAAAAATAAATAGATTTAGATGCACCTATTTAAAAAAAACCGAAGCTTAAACGGAAATTAAGACCAAGGCTGACTTTTGTTTTTAGTTTTCATTAAAGATATTTGGTTGAAGTTGAACATGAGAATTTTGTCAAAAAGCTAACGACGAAAGAGTTCTTATTTTCAATTTAAGTGTAAAATTTAAAGCGGAAATCTTAAAATCTTATTAAAATTAGCTAATCTTAAAATCTTAAAAAATGCTTTAAAAATTAATATATCAAAAAGGATTTGAAATAACAGCACTTCCAAGGCGACATATTTTTTCTTTTCTAGTTTAGGTATAAAAGTCCCTTTTATTTGAGCAGTCAAGCTCTGAGTTCGCCCGAAGTATTGAGACTAGCTCTATTTTACTATCTGGCTTTTGAACTACCTGCAATTATAATTTGCTATCGTTTTAAAACGTATTTGCATGATTTGAAGCTAAAAATCAAGGAAAGTCAACTTAACTTGGACAGCTCTATGCGATTTAAAAAAAATTACCTTATACTTATACTTAGTAGATTAACGTTGCATCGCCCTTAATAGCCCTCCTCTTTTCAATGTACTACGATTACCTTCACCCCAAACCCCCAGCTAAACAGAAACAACAAACCAGGAAGTGGCCTACCCCCTGCATCGCAAAATTTTAATTGAAATGTAACTTAGGGAAATTACCCAAAAAAATGGGATCAATCGTATTCTTACAAATGTCGTACAAAAGATTTGAGCAAATCACTTCAACATATATCCTTGAAGTACGCTTAACCTCCAGCACCAGCTATATACCTACAACATTAGACTTCTGATCCCAGAAATCGTTTCGCCCCCTGCCCTTACCGCCCGCAGTGGCAACAGAAACGAAATGCGAAAATTCAATTTCAATAAAGAGTCAAGCTTCCCTCTTAACGCACATTCACATGTCAAAGAGGGTTATAGCAATAGCAGTGCCACCAAACCCTACAAAATAAGAAGAAGCCATTTCGATTCATAGGGGAACGTAATCACACACAATAATCCTTTAAAAATGTAATCCTTTTTTTTTGCTTGAGTCTTTTTCGGTTTATAAAATTTTTTTTTTGTTGCTGTTGTTGTTCCTGCCTCTGTGGCGCAACCTATCCAAATTGAATCCGCACAAAGTGCTACTCGTTTATTAAATGTCGCGTGTTTTATACTGAGTCTTAAACTTTTTACTATACGCCTCCTGGTAGTGGATAAGGAATTTTGTATTATACACTTTCACACAGAGATAAGGATTCATCATGGCGTTTGTGTATCGCTTTTGTTGCGAGCAGTCCTCACCTCATGAAATATTTAATTTCAGCGTTTCCTTCGAATTGTAGGCATTTGTTATGCGCTCTATCGTGTTTGGTGGGTGGGGGCGAGACGGCGGGATTCTGCGAATAAAGAATTCATGCGTTTGGGGGCGTAGAGTGTGAGAGAGATCGTTGAAGGTTGATGCGATGCGACATTGATCTATTACTTAGGGAATTTGTCTGTTTATCTGTGGGGACTTATACGATTTAAGTGATTGCCTAAGTCGGCAGAGTCGATTTTGCCCAGGCTATAGACTCTGGGGGAATGGCGTTTGTCTGGAATTTCATTAACTCAGAATCTGTTGGCTGAAAGTTGTTGTTCCAACATGCAGATGAATGGGGTTATCGCTGAAGCAACATGCGTCTGTTGTTATGGAAAATGTTCAACGAACTTGCTCTTAAAGGTCAATAGATGGGTTAAATGTGCAAAAGTCGATCTTAGGACATTCTTTTCAGTCATCTTTGAAAGGTAGTCCCGAGGGCGAGGTTAAAAAGCGAGTTAACATGGTAAGAAGGTCGGTTTTTAAAATTCTCCGTGTCCGGTGACATTTTGCGCTTAGCCTTTGTATAGCTTTTGCAATTAAAAGTGAAAACTTCACATAAGCGAAAAATAAAGATGTCTATTATAAAGCGATCTTACCATACGTAAGAGGAGCTGTTAAAAGGGTCCGAAAACTGGCCTGCAATAAGTAGTTTATAAGTCCTATTTAGGTCTCCCAACTTCAAACCTTCATGCGGATTGGTGCAAAGATTCCACTTTCGCTGCAACGACCTTAACCACTTAAAGTCACAAAGACCCGGCACCTAGTTCCCTACATTTTATCTCACCACAGTGTATTCTAAGGAAGCATCCAGTTTATGCCCTACTCCGCCAGAAAATGTTGCCCCAAATTGCAACCGTAAACAACCAGCAATATTCCCTGATTTTTCTCCTACTTTCAAAAAAGGTAACATGCCATTTCGTTGCACCTCCATTCAGTTGGGGCATCCCCTCACCACAACTACCTGGCTTCATCCCAAACTATTCATTAAAAAAGTAATTTTATTCAAAGTTCCAGTCCGAATGGTACGTGCGCACGGGACTTCTAAAGTTACCATGCACATCCATGGATTGCAAGGATTTTCACCACTCCCCCGTATTCGTCGCCCGCTCCGCTCAACTGCTTTGCACGTTTCTTTGATATAGTCAAGGATGTGCATTTTATGTATATTTTACACATTTTTTTTCCCCAGAGACGGGATAAATTTCCCAACGTGAGCATCTTCGTGGGTAAGCGGATTATTTATGACAACCAACCTCAGCGAACGTAAAAAAATGTTAAACTCAACACTGGAGCGCTGGCTGAATGGACGCTATGTTGAATGAAACTATGTTTCACTTTATGTATTTCCGACGAAAAAGGGATAACTTTCGCGTAATTTCATTCCGGTGTTTGTTGGCAATTGAAGAGAGTATCTCGTTTGGCGTACAACAAGATTAATTAGCCATTAAAACGTGTCTACGTGCCGACACGGTGGGTCCGATCATTTGCATTTGAAGGGGCCAAGTCACCTCGTATAGCTTCAATGGATAATGTGATTTAATAAATAATCGGCCCGAGTGGGGGCGACCCGTATCCACTTCATTGCTAATACGTTAATGTATTCAACATTAAAAA
This sequence comes from Cheilosia pagana, assembly GCA_936431705.1. Lineage (NCBI taxonomy): Eukaryota > Metazoa > Arthropoda > Insecta > Diptera > Syrphidae > Cheilosia > Cheilosia pagana. The sequence goes on along the minus strand of OW386170.1, from coordinate 47,304,591 downwards.
TGAAGCATGAAATGTTTTCCGGAAGGTAGCAGAGGTGGATTTTATATTCAGTAGAAGTTTTTGTAACGATTGTCCGGAGGGACATTTTTCGCGAGTTGCAGTGGAGTCTTTCGTCTTTCTGTTTTGTGGAAAGGACATCATTTGAATAAGGGCCAGCGATTTATTTGAAAATGAAGCTCGGAAGTTTTGAATTGAGTGGGAAATTTTAAAGCTAGTTGGCGTTGGTCGTTTGGTAATTGTGAACCAATTAGTATGTGAGCAGGTCTTTTTTTAATGAAGAATGCCACAGAGCCGGGGATGGGATATGACTTGAAATTGGAATGAAATAATGTTTCTGTTGCTGCTTGTGTAATTGTTTGGTTGTATTAGGACCTACCTTGACATGCTGGAGGCATGGCTCAGCTAAGCTCGCTGGATAATGGGGTGGTTCTTTGTCCTTCAAAACCAAACACAACAACCAAAGATCACTTACTTCATGTCAAGGTTTTATCGAAAAAAATCTTATCTGTAATTCAGAAGCTATCGATGAGAACTGCGCTTATGAGATTCGCAACTGATGGTATGTCGCTTTGGTGCACTTGTTCCCTCCCTATTTATGTCAATGACACGCCATGACAACATTAGCACCTGGTATTTGAAATGTCGTCCCTATTTCAAAAGGATTATTGTTCTATTTAAGACATCCTGAAAGAAAACTTCCGACCATATACAACCCCATAAAATTTAACTCGACTCAATGCATTACGTTATAACTTCATTTATTTAACTATAAATATTTTCCACTGATAGGTGCATCATTGTGCAATTAGCTTTTGTTTAATTAATATAATTCATGTACAAAGCCTTTAATTCACCAATTACTCAATACTTCATGAATTGTTATCTTTACGATTAAATAGGTACTTATATCTCTTATCCTAAGGAAGCACAAAAAAAAATATTACACTCCGCTGCCCAAACTAATTATGGGTTTCTTATCGAATATCGAAACTACTAAGGATCTCTACAAAAGTGATAAGAATAAATAACACTTACTTTTTTTCCAGTCGACAGTGTGTTGTATATATACATATATTGGATGATTTCCTTATTCTGCTTTCTCGTTGAAGTTGTGATCACAAGCTCCTTACACGATCCAATCACTACACGTTTTCACTTTTGGGAAACAAACAATACTTTAGAATATGTTGACTTATAAATTCATGTCGAAACTCAGTGCAATATTACCTGTGATATTTATTCTTTTTTTTGTCTATGATCCTTTTACCTTTTTTATGTTTTAGTAATTATGTTTTCTCTATTACGTGCAATATTTTCCTTTTAGGCTTAAATTACACTTTGTACCTTTACTGTATGATTAATGCTTTGTAACAAATAGAAAAAAAATCCAATTATGTCAAATTAGAGACTAAAACAAAAATGAAGCAAACCAGTAGATGTGGGTGTGGGACTGCACTTGCATCCGCTGATGATGAATCACGGAGAGTTTCGGCTAACTCTCATGTACTGGCACTTGCTGAGGGTCGCAGATCTTTCCGGCTACCTGCTGCGTAGCGTATGAGGTTTATTGCCCGATGATCGGTGATAAGCCCAATGAATGTGTTTGATGGCAAATTTCGTAGGGTCTGTCTCTCGCGTGGATCGGTGCGGATAATGGTGGGATCAGGTGGTGGAAGTGTTGAAATTACTTTTGGGGGCCGGGGAACATCGCATGTAACCCGTTGATGCTTCCAAGGGCGCTCTCTTTTCGATGGGAGCGTGATGACGTGGGAATATGTGAGAAATGGTGGTGAGGCGGCCGTTCGGTTTCTCACAGGAGAACGATTGATAAGCTTTGCCGTAAATTCTGCTGCTTTGCTTGCTCACTAATTGTGGTTGCGATAGCCAACAATTTTAATTCGGAGCATTAAGCGGAGAATTATTTTAAAAATGTATTTATGTTTGAAGTCGTATCACCTTTTTACGTTTTATTTTTGACTTTAATAAATTTTTATTTAGACAATTTTATGATATAAAAATCAAGTATTAGAAAACAATTAGCCGACTTAATATTACTTTAGACCACACGTCTGTCTTCCACAGATGCCTCCCAGAAAAGAAAAAGCGTACCGAATCAACCTGCTTACGCTCTCCCATCGCAGGTCATCGGGGAGTGTGTTCCATTTACTTCCTGTTGGGAATTGAGGAATAATAGTTCAGTGGAACAGAGTTACAGGGATGTTTTTTGCCAAGTGTGTGTTCACACTTGCTTAAGGCGCATACAAAGTTGTAGTGGTTTAAAAGAAGAATATTTTTAATTTTAATGGGCAACTTCCGTAACATTTCATAATAATAATATCTTCAAGCACTCACTTGTATTACGCTAAAATCTCTTAAATTATTATTTTATTGATGGAGTTCATTCCAGAATCATCAATCTTGCTCCTATACAAAAACAAGCTCATCCGGTAATTGTCGTTCATAAAATGAGACATGTTCAAAAGAGACTCATAAGATTCAATAGTACTCAAAGACTGTTCAGATATTTTGGAAATTATCATTGAGCTTGGGTAACAGTCAATGACCACAACAAGTGATTCAAAAACATGGACGATATTGATTCGATTATATACAGTTCCAAGTTCCAACAGAATGGCATCAGAAATACTAGTTTGCCGCAAAAGAGATTGAAGATTGAATTATTTTTGTAAATCCAGATATTCTTTTTTCGAAAAATGAATGATGCAAAACAATCATCAAAACACTCGTCTGTAATAAGATAATAGGCTTATGACCAACAATAAAGTGCTTACCCGATTTTCTGATGACTTATCTCCTAAGAGCCATTTGTCTCTTTGTTACCTGCTAAAATTAAGTCTTTCCTAATAATAAAGGAGAGTCTTAAGTATCTCACTCAATTTTTATATATGGTCATTTTCTTCTTCCAACACATCGCGGTCGTTATCTGGTGCCTCCTTCGAAGTTGCCAAATTTTTATAAAAATCATGAAATAGAGGTAGAACTAAGGGTACCTACTGTTATAGCGACACGAAAAAGAGACCGTAAAAATTTTCTTTTTCTTTTTTTAACCACTTAAACTTTATGATTGAACTCAATCTTGGTCTTAAAATGTTGCTTAGGAATTGTAAAGTTAGTAAATTTTCTTCAATTTTTCTAAAAAGAGAATTCATTAATTTTTCTGTACGAAAAAAATGTTACGTACAGAAAAATTAATAAAAGTTTTTTTTTCGAAAATTTAAGATAATTTGCTTATTTTATTTTATAAACTAACTTTTTAATTCATAAGCAACATTTTAAGACCAAGATTGAGTTTAAGCATTAACTTTAAGTGGTCCAAAAAAGCAAAAGAAATTCTTTTCGTTTGCATTTACGTATCGCTATAACTGGCCCCTAAGGTAAGTAGTGAGCACAAATCCTGTTTCTTCTTAGCGGATATTTAATTCAACTGGTTGTATTTGCTTTTCAGCAAATCTTTCAGATTTTAAGATTTTCTCCGTCTGAGAAAGCTTTTGAAAATTGTACCAGGAGAACTGTTCTCCAGCTTGATTTTTTTCGGGCCACTAAAGCTGTCTTAAATATAGCGGCAAAATAAAAAAAGTCGTCCTGCACCCTGAATTGTTTTTTTTCCTGTGCTCAGTACCTACTAATTGGTACCAATCATGAAGGTGGTATACCGGTGTTTGCATTTTTTTTTTTGCTTCTCAATAATGGAGTGATCTATGTGTGTCCTGGAACTAAAAATTTGTGATTTATTACCAAACTAGCCGACTCGTGCTCGCCTTGCTTCACCCGATCGACAACAGCGTCACCTATCGGGTCCAAAACTATCCTATCCATCAAATTATAACCAACCACAAAATTTCATTGAAATCGGTTGGGTGGTTAAGAAGATCGACCTCGCCTACTTCTCTTTCGTTTCACTTCGTAGAAAACTTGATGGCTTAGAATAATTATGGAAGTGTTGGCTTTCTTTATTTTTTTGTTTTGTTTGCATTGATTAAGAATTGATTGAGTAATGGCGAGCTAAAGGCAGTAAAGTCAGAAAAAAAAACACATTTTGGTTAAAAACGCTGCCAAAAAATAAGCATGGTAATAAAAGGAATAGCCTATGTCCTTCACAGAATCTTAACCAATATTTTAAAAAGAGTTTCATGGAAATCTGTGCGGTAGTTTGCAAGCCAACCGCGAACATAGAAATCGGCTACAGTTTTATTATATGTACAGATGTGGGAATTCTGCTTGGGCTAGTATAAACATTGCAGCAACATGACTATTTTTATTCTGTCCCCCACATGTGTCGGAGTAGAACGTGGCGTTGGGGTCGAAATTCTGGCGAGGTCAAAATTTTTTTTTTTTTCAAAATTCTGCTTTCAAAATTCTGTTTTTCAAAATTCTGCTTTACAAAATTCTGCTTTTCAAAAATCTGCTTTACAAAATTCTGACAATAATTTAAAAATTTTTTTTTTTTTATTATTTATGTAAAACATTCTACCTACCTACTCATTTGTTATATAAGAAGAGGTTAGTTGAAAGATATGAAAAATATTTGTTTTCTTTAAATTCGTAAATTGGAAAAAATACAGAATTAGCAGAATTTATTTGCCTAAAATATATTGCCTCTCAGAATAATTGCAAAAAACTGAATTTTGTAAGACAGAACAGAAAGAAAACAGAATTTTTAATAGCAGAATATTTGGGTTAAAAGTCAGATTTTTGAAAGCAGAATTTCGACCCGCTCCCTACAACGTGACTTCAGATACAGTGTCTGGAATGCTTTTCAGTTGCTGGTATAAACATGAAGCACTTTTGTTGCCTCCTCTGTCAGTTTGACCTTCATGCCACATGTCCTGAAGAGTCAATTTGTAAGTTCACAACTGTCTTTTTGTAGAATGCTACCAAAAAACCTATGAATGGTTGTGACAAAAATTGCATTAGTTGACTTAAGTCCTTAGGAGCAACTAAATTATATCAAAATATAAAATTGGTATAAATACAAAGAACTTAAATCCACTTACACCCTTAATACCAAACAATTTTAAAAACGTCCTAACTTATATTCTTGGTATAAAATAATTTCTATAGGAAGATGTTACGCTAGACTTATGCCGATAGGACCAAAAGAAAGAGAGAAACAATTGAATTAAGTGCAACATATATCCGAAAACTTGATTTTTTGACTTAACCCCTTACCACCTTACAGTAGAGAATTTATATCACGAATTGGCAGCGAGATCGATCCCTTTGACAATACCGTTTGTGCATTGAATGTTTAAATGGTCAAGAGTATGTGAGCCATTGAGTGTGCAACAAAAAACGCTTACGCTTCTCACTTAAAAGTGAACGCTGAGTGATTTTAAAATCCATTTAAATATACAAAAGTCCCCTTAAAGTGTGCATCTGTTCGTGTTCTCAAACTGACTGATTATTGACCAACTCCAGCTGTATACACAACAAGTTTCATATTCTCAAGTGAGCAATAAATCAATAAATTCACAATCCAATTTATGGGTCAATGTAAACACACTCCAATCACTTGGTATTTGGTATTCCATATGCGAAACGCATCGTACAGCCCTGGAAATCTGCAACTGCAACATAATTTATGTCAACTCCTTGTCTGGGTTTTCTCAATTTTCAAGATCTCACAGCTATTACACAGCTCGTACACACTCGTTGAAGTCGATTTTTCTTCCCCGCAACAGTAATCACTTTCCATGTTCCCATGTGCGCACTACTGGCATTTTTAATCCCACTATCCGTAGTCGTACCCTGCACCTGCATTTATTACCTGCAGTGAGCAAGGGTTTTCCCTCTCACTCACACTCATACATGTATACAGCAGGATGTATGCAGTGTGCACGCCATTCATTAAAATCTCAAAACATGGAAAATCCGACATGGAAAGCCGTTTCACCCTCTCATGCAGCCATCGTCATCGTCGCCGTCGTCGGCCACCCCTTCCTCCATCTAGTCGATAATAAATCTCAAATTGAATACGTTTCCATGCCATTCAGTGGCAGAGCCCTCTCGCCGAGTTGTCCTCCCATTATTCTCAGGTTAGTCCGTAGACCCTTACGAGAAGCAGGAAGGAAGGATCCTTGCCGAATGACATAAATTATCGACACAAAAGCTTACGATTTTCGCTTTTGTGGCTTTCAATTGAATGTTTGGTATGTCCTTCTGCGTTTCTTTTCCATTTGCAACGAGTCCTTTCCTTAATGTGGCTCCTTATTTCTCTTACGAGTTCGTTCAACAATGAATAGCTACCCCCAGAGTCGGCAGGGATTTTCAGCTCTGATTTTAAAAATACCTTTTCAATTATTCTAATCGTTTATGTGGGCCGCAGTTTGGTTTGCCAAGGCGAGCCCTCTTCACTGGATGCAGTCCCGCAACTCCTTGTGCAATCAATAGAAATCCCCAAAAGTTCAATTCGATAGCGTAGCTTAAAAGAAAACGACAAAAAAAGGAGTCGTCGGGCGTTAATTGAATTAATGAAAATTTATACACATTCTGCAGCTTCGTATGCGGGAGCCGTCTTAACCCTACCCCCCTTTGCAGTAACTCGCTTCGAAGTGCACTTCTGATTTCCGAAGGAGCAAGTTTGCACCGAATGAAATTTATTTGCCAAGCACTAAGGACTTCCTCCAGTAGCAACAGCAGCAGCAGCAGCTCATGGGGGACCGATTTCCACACGATGCCGATAAGGTCGGGGAGCACAGTTCTAGTTTTGTGGAAAAGTTTTCACCACCACGAAGTTACTTGCTGATGGTGATGGTAATTGTATATGCGCGAGGCTTTTCCAATGTGTATCCTCGCATAGAGCGAGACAAAGACATCTCCATCTACATCTACATCGGCATTGGCATTGCCATTGCCATTCCCAGTTCCATGTGCCCTTTGGGCGTATTGGATTTTGCTGATGAATTCGGTTTTTGTGGTAATGATTTAACATGCATATACTGTTATCTGGCGGAGAGATGGGGCTCGATGGGTGGCGGAAACTTGAGGCCGCCTCTCGAAGTTAGAGTAACAACCATTAATCCGTAACAATTGCTCGTTTGGGAGAGGATGGAAGGAGCAAATAAAAAGTAAAACGCAACTTAACCCGAAAACGCCATTCACGATATGAAGTGGCGACAGACGATGGTGAGGGCTGGCGGGGGGATGGCATGGGCGGAGCAGAAACTTTTCGGATGCATTTTAATTGACTTTTTTTCGGTATTTAGTTTCGCTAAGGGATTATACGATTTGGGGGTGGAGAGCTCTCAAATGACATTTGTTTCGTTATCTAGGGGGTTTTCTGATGCACTTTGTTAGACGAAATTGAAGAGCCACTTGACTTCTAAGCTTTAAAGCCGGTTTAAAGGATTCTATCTGGATTTTGAAGAGGAGCACGCAGTGTTGGCTGTAGTGGGCTCTCAATTAACTTTCGCGATGGTGGGTTTAACTTGTCATTTTCGGCAAGTCTGATTCAGTTGTAGGCCGGCTTTTTTGAGACGTTTTTGAAGAGTGAAGTCGGTATAGATTTGTAAGTGGGAGCACTTAAAGGAAGGGGCCTTTTGGAGAGCCATGATGACTGAAGTCCAGAATCAATCGGAACTGTATGGTAAAGGAATATTCAATCCTCCTGAGAGTCTTCATAATGGTTAAACCTACAAAATGGTTCCAGAAGCACTATACGCTATTGATGGGCTCTCACCCCTTCATTTAGGAGATCGCTGCTAGATGTGCAACAGAAAAAATACATTTATGCCAAATAAAAAAAAAATCACAGAAATAAAGCTGATCAAAAGATTGTCCTTGAATTTTCTATGGGTTTTCTATGTGAACCTTCTTTTGGGTCGTTGGAAGTAACTCCGAACAGCTATGAAAAGAAGTCCGATGAAACGAAAAATCGACAAGTCAAGCAGTCATTTTGAACAACGATGAAACGAAAAAGCGACAGAAATTGGGGGCGATTTACGCCATCAGAATCAGGAACAAAAAGGCGACTGACTCTGAGTTGATGAAAAGCGAGGAGGTAACGTGGGTCACTAACTCGTACGTAAAGAATCATGATAAGCGCCATCTTGTGTCACAACTCTAGAGCGGAATATAGGCACATAGACTCATGACTCATGGCTTGGGCTTCCTATGAGTACAATGTACATGGGGATTAGCTCTGATGTAGGTTATCTCTGGCACATGTCGGCATCATCAGTCGTGCAGAATTTGTCATATATTGAGTCGGAGTTAATAAGGTCATACAAATTATTCAAGCTAGAAATATTGGACCGTACTGGAACAGTGGTGCGGCACCAACTCGATACCAATGGGTATAAGCTACACCATTTGTTTCAGACAAAAGTCCATGACATAACCATATTTGCCAAAAAGAAACTTGGAAGATGTATTTTAGGCGCTTAAATATATACCCTAATCCTAATTTTTATATAAAGCCGAAAACACAAAAAAAAAACTTTGTCCGAGGTAATCTCAGCAAAATACTGAACCAATTAACGTGAAGTTAATTTTGAAATATGCTCTACATTCACAGAATCCAGTTAGGCTATTTTATCGCTTAAATTTTGTTGTTTTTTTTAAGAAAATTTAACAACATTCAATATTTTAATTTAATATAATAAAATATATGTTTAAATCAGTTTTAAAAATTACAGAAAAAAACAAAATTTGCTGCATGAAGTCAATACACTTTCGCAACTTTTAAGCCCTAAATTTTTTCCTTAGTTACCTACATAGTGAGAAATAAATAAATAACTTACTTAGATCCCGACGGAGACTTTTCAAATATTCTCTGTTTTCGCTTCTTTCACAACATTTGCGACTTTCGTTCGACTTTTTCAAAAAAAAAATACTCATAACTGTTGAACAGCTGCCAATGGGGACGTTCAAGTATCTAGTTTAGTAATTCTGACAGCAGATTGACTTGATGTATCTCATGTCATTTTCCATTGGGCAAAAAAAAATCAATCTTTTTTCGATTCGGAGCACTTTTTGCAGATCTCGATATTTTTTCAGATCTACACATACTGCCACCATTTTGCACAGCTGATTTACGTCAATTTAGGAAGTTTGTTTTTAAAACAAATTTACAAGCTACATTCGGAGATAAAGATTGGCAGGAACTTTTCAGTTGAAGGTACATAAAAGGAAATTATTTTGCGTTTTCGTATGGCTATAACTGGAAATCAATACATTTTTTTATTACTCGTCGAATTCGCCAACCGGATCATCTCATTTTCCACCAAAACTATTCCATTTTTATCTACAAAAGGGGAAAAATCTTTCAAATTGATATCCATTTTTGCGATTTTTCCATAATTAATGTAAGAAATGTTCTAGACAGAAGGTGAGCTTCTTCATAGAGGTCACTGAGGCACCATCTCAACAAATTAAATGTGCGAAGGAATGTTGTGCTAAGAAAAGACTGAGTTGTGCAAATACAAAGCGGACGGAGTTGAAGAGCTCTACAACTATAGATGTTCGTCTCCCAAATGCTTGCTGATACAAAATATATTTTAGACCGCACTGTATAAGCGCAACTTAAACAAGAAAACCACAATCTTGTCGAAGATTATGTGCAAAAAGTACCTCTAATGGACATTGATTTATCTGTCTCGTTGTGTCATCACTGCGCCCAATTACCCCGCTGAAATGTGCAATACCACCTCAGACAAATAGCCGCATTCCTTTCCCGTTGCGCGCCTTTGCTATGCAGTTTTGCCTCCCCTTGTGACCACTATTCCACGCCTCACTGAGCGGAACTACCAAGACAATTCCTACACTCTGGTGCTGTCCAACACTCTCGGAGCTACGACAAAAATTATGACACTTCTGCGGTTGAGGCAATTTCGTTTGGGCCACCTTAACACCAACTCCGACCACACCGCTCCACTTCCGGCTGCAAACTTAATTTTCACTTTAAAAGCCCTCACCGACACGCACTTCGATGTCTGTACCCGAAGGGAATTAGCACAACGAACATGCTACCGCTGCGGCTGCCACAAAATCGATTAACATGGATCTGCATATCGTGTTGTGTCTTGTACATGTTCACACTGGCTTGTGACCCAGTCCATGGCTCAGCGAGACATGATTTAGAAGTGGCTGCTTTCGAGCACGAGGATGAAAAATGGGAGAAGGGTGACGGCGAGGAGTCCTACGACGAGCATCACTCCCACAAGGGCGACAAAGGCAAGAAAGGCGAAAAGAAGTCCGAACACTATGCCAAGGGTGAGAAGGGCCACCACGACAAGGAGGGCAAAAAAGGCGAACACGAAGAAGAGGACGAGTACGAGAAGAAACACGAGAACGAAGGTGGCCACCACAAGAAGCACAAGAAGGGCGACAAGGCGGAAAAAGGACACGAATTCGAGGAGCATGGTTCCTTTAAGAAGGGTCACTCCATTAAGGGCAAACATCATATCCACAAGCTGAACGAGGACAAGAAGGAGAAGAAGTACTACGACGAGGGCCACGACGAGGGCTCCGAAGAGAAGCACGGTGCCCATAAGGAGGAGAAAAAACACAAAAAGGGCGGCAGCCACAAAAAGGGTCATCACAAGAAATCGCATCACGAAGATGACTACGGCAAGAAAGGACACAGCAAGAAGGGTCATCACCACCACGGCCAGAAGGGACACAAAGGCGAGCACGACGAAAAGAAGCACTGGGGTCACGACGAGGAGCACAGCAAAAAGGGTGGCGACGACTACCACAAGAAGAGCTCGCACAAAAAAGGACACCACGGGCATTAATGCGGTGGATGTCCACTGTCCACCAGTATGCTGTGTACAAATTTTATTTTCCTATTTAGCGTATTTGTTTTCTTTTGTTGGACCTATTTGGTGGTTTCCATATCCTTCCGAACAGCAGAGAGCTCTTCAGAGCTTTTGTTATACCAACAGATCGTTTATCTTGCTCGTGAAGGGGGAGGCTTGGGAATTAGCTGAGTACTTTTAATAAAGAAAACCTTTTGAAATTTAGAACACGGGTTTTATTTGGCCAACACTTCACAGCATCAACGCACTTCACACCACTCGACTTGTCTGCGCTGCATGCGGTCATCTCCTGGGGCAATTAGCGCCAAATGTTCTTCGGCCAATTATAGTGCGTTACCCGTTCAACCGAAATAATTGCATAGATCCACTCCACTCAACCGACTGTGTTGGTCACTTTCGGCTCCATTACAATAGCTCCTTCCGCTACGCAAACCTGTTCAGGCTTTTGGGCCTGCGAGCGCACATGGTGTGCGTTGTGGCGGTTCGAGTACTTTGTGCTGTTTCCTTGGAACCGCAAAATAGCACATAAAATCTCGGTGACACCCGCAGACCGCCGCCGGTTATGTATTTGATTGCATGCGCGAGGATGCCAAGTGGAATTAATTTCACTACCGCGGACTGCGCCCTTACTGAGGTAGAGTGCAACACCATGGTGTCGGTGTCTGTGCCGTAATAATAACAGGCAGACGGGTGTCTTTTTTAGGCAACCAAAAACGTCAGCAATATGTCGGCAAACAAACATAATATCCATGTGTGTCCTTGAGTGGGATAAAATCTTTTCCCTCTCGGAGACCTCAACGATTTGGCATGTTTTGTGAAATCTCGCACCACGAGATGACGATGTGTGCAACAGCCAACTATCCACACTGGACCCAAATTAAACTCATTGCAAAGTTCTTGGCAAGTTTTGGCAGTAATTAAATGTTGTCTGTGTTTTCGGTTGATCGCCTCCCTATGTTGATAGTTTTGCTTAGTTGTGTGACGCTGTTTTGACGAAGCAAGCAACCAACAGGAAGGTGTTTTGTTGGTTTTTGTTTATAAGGGAATTGGTTTGTTTCTACCTCTTATCAAAGCGCAATGGACTCTCTGCAAAAAGGAGTGCGTTTTAGAATAAAGAAAAGCAATCGGGTCCTAAGTCCGTATTCTCCCTCTGACAATTGGTTAATGGTGCTTCGATAAACCCAGTAAGCGACTGCATTTGTCTCTTAGGCCTTAAAACTTTCCTCCTGCAATTACCTACTTATACCTGCCCTAGGCTCACACAAACTCTTGACTAAAACCGTCTTCATTACCAATATAGAAACCATCAAAGTCTGATAAATAAATTAAAGGCTCCCACATTATGCACAACAAAACCCATGTCGATGCTCGATTTAAAAAGCATCCCTAACAAAACAGCCGAAAACTATTCAAATTGCATCATCTGAGCAACAGCAAGCGGGCGAAATGCATTTCTCTATTCCGCTATGCAAGAGTACGTGCCAATTATAGTAACTGCCACAGCGCAAAAGTTTATCATTTTTCCATTTTCTGTGGTGACCCCCACCCCCCACCAGTTTGTGGGGTTTTCTTAAAGGAAAGGGGCGGTAAACTTTTCAATTCTTTTGCCTCTCTACATTTACGTACATAGAAATAGCAACGGAAAGCTTGTTTTTTTTATAAATTCGTTTTCTCTCGCATGTCCAATGTAGATACAGTGGGGTATTTTGAGATTTTTTGGCAAAAATTCTTAGTTGGGCAGCTATTTTTTTGGATCTACCTTGTTCTTCATTTTGTACGGAAAATCTCGCAGCATATAGTTAAAATTATGGTATTTCATTATTAGTAATATTTTTTGTAGTGTTATCATATCATGGGAATTTTTCGACAGTACTACTTAAATACATAGTTTTAAATTTCAAAAATTCATCTAACTTTAAATCACGCAAACAATTTATGAAAGCTTATGAAATATACATCTGGACAATTTTAGAGCTCTTATTTATTTAATTAGAAAAGTGTGAGGCTTTTACTACAGTTTTCAAAGTACTTTTTTTCTCGTGCAGTTAATATTTTAAAAGAAGTATAAAATGCAAAAGTCCTGAATTTGTTTTCAAATATTGTGGGGAACAAAGGGAAATTTAGCAACTTCTTAAGGGAAAAATTGTCCAAAGATCATGAACACTGGACTTAGCGATGACGGGTATCGTATACTGTGTTTTATTTTCAAAAATGGAAACAATTTGCAATTTGAGGGTTGACGGTTGGTAGCACGTTTATTTAACCCCTGCACAAGCTGAGCCATGAAAGATCTTTTCATCTCATTGGGGTCCTTCTGAATACTACGATCCATAGTATCAAAAACTTCATTTTTGCGCACTGTATGGCATCTCTGCCAATCAGTGTTGCCAGTTTGTGGCGAATTCTCTTTTTTTGTTAAGAATTTCAGTAAAAATTTTATGAAAAGGGGGAAATCTTTCCTCTTCTAGAACGAAGAGTGGGGGGAAAAGGGAAATTTAACTTAAATCACCTGGCAACACAGCTGTGGAGCCTTGAGGATGCGAAAATAATAGTGCACTGTATGTTTGGCGAACTAGAACACAATTTTTGAAAGTGATTTTTTAAATATTCTAGGGTAGTTCTGTTAATTGTGACACGGCATGGTTTACTGATTACATATCAACTGCCACTGTATACAGTCTAAACAAGTTAAAAGCTGAAACTTTCAAAACAAAACAAAAACACACCTATAACATACAATCAGTCCTTGATAAGTCTTCATGAAAAAGTTGGCGTCAAGTCTTTAAAATAGATATAGGTATTGAAAAAGTTCTCAGTCACCTCAAACCTTCAAGCGACCACTGTATTTATATATTCCAAAGGTTCAGCGCAGTTTAATGAAACTCAAAATGTGTCTCACAGTTAGTTGGCTAAACACAAATCGAAGGAAATGCACATGGGAAAGTTTATCCCCTTCAGAGTGCATAAATTTGAATGTGTAAAATTATTGACAAAAGGAAAAATATTACTATACACACCGCACATGGATAAGAAACGCAAGGATACGCGGTCGTAACAAGACAAATGCGAAGGAATCCTGAAATATACATATACCGCACTGGAATCCAAATGTAACACGTCGTTATATTCTGACACCTCCACCGCAGGATGACTGTACGGTATATGTAGGGCTCGGTGTCGGATTGACTTAGTCGCGTCGGGAACGGGATCCTCCTCGTTACTGTATGCAATGTCCTTGCACGACAAAATACATATATATATAGGTATTTTGTGAAGAAATTTACTGATGCAAAAGTTTTTACGGATTTTTGCAGCTGGAAATTTATGTGCGATGTGGAAAAAAAAATTATCGCACATCAAAAAAAAGTAAGGGGGAAAAAATATTATCCAATTCACAGGTATAAATCATCGCATTTGAAAGTTGTAATTGGGTTTTCCCAAATACCTACATACGTCGAGTTTTTTTTCGTTTTTTTTTGTTTTCTTTTCCACAGAAAATTTGCGCAAGGATGTGGAAAATTTGAGTGAATAATATTATTAGATAACGAATGTGGATTCAATGAAATCAAATATTTATATGGAGGTGTATCTTTATCGCAAATTGACGGATGGGTGGCTTTGCTTGGCTTGATGTGTAGCTTGCCTTTATCTTTGTCGGTCGATGACCGCCCACCAACTTTATAGTCAGGTGCATCCAATTAAAATGCCCAAATTCCGAGAAGGACGGTCAAAATGATCGACTAGGCAAAGTTTACTTTTTTACAAACAATTGATTATAAGAAGCTAGGTTTAAACTGTGATTTTAAGCTTCACTTATATTTTTGCATACATGTATACATATTTTTTAATATTTTTGCAGCTAAATTGTATTTTTAAAAAGCGTGAAATGAAAGTCCTTTTATTACGATAAGTTCTTAATTTTCCCAGAAAACTCCGAACCTATTTGACTCTGTAACTTCGTAGACAAAATTTATGTACCAGACAGTGATTCGATAAAAGGGTCCGTTTTCGGGCGTAAGCCTTAGTAGCCCACAGTCAGCGGTCCTTATCGTAAGTTTCAACATTTACCTTAAATTTGTTATAAGACAAAATAAATAGGTTTGCTGAAAAAATGTCGCCATTTTGTAATTGTAAACTGACGACAAGAAAGTCGTTTGAGAAAGTTCACAAACAAAAATATGTGCACGACTGGGTCGCACGTAACTTGCCACTTCCATTCGTTTTCGGGGTTAAAAAAGTTCAAACATTCCATAAAATTGGCTTGAAATTTCAACAAAACTGTTATCATTTGGGGCTTTTTGTCAAAATTCTTCCAATTACAGCCGCTCCATAATCACAACATTAAATGGAGCACAGAAAATAAATATCTGCAAAATAGATATGCACTTCCTATTGAGTGCAATACACATTATTTTGTGCAGAGAAAAGGCCATGAGCCAAATTATTTGCTCTCTGGCATTTATGCTGTCATTGGCAATCTGATTTCTTTACAAGTGAATGCGAAAAGTCAACACATATGGAGAAACTTCAAAACACCAATGCTACCAATGCAAACTACTAACAAAACATATTCAGAATTTCACATTATCATCGCGTTATGCAAGGCCAGTGGGGGGGGGAATAAAATCACTTCATCGAAGGACAAAGCACTGCCGCACCAGATGAAGTCAATATAGCTAGGGCAATAATAACTATTGTTAGCGGGAGCCATGGCAGTCAAAGGAAACCCAGCCCCACAGTTTTATGGCAAGCAAAACTATATAGCAAACACAAAATCCTATCAAAAACAGTAGCAAAGGATACGAGGACACATTCGAAAGCCAACAAAACAGCACAAAGGCGCACCAAACCAAAGTACAGAGCAAGCGAAAAAAAAACCCCAACATCGTCTTGGGCCACAAATAAAAATTGGGAACATTTGATATTGTCGTTCTCCATTTACAATTTACTACAAAACCAGAGATGGAAGAACAAACGACGACGACGACGAGGCCAAACACAAACACAAGGAACACAAAAAAAATCTATAGAGCAAGAGGACGAAAAGGATCTCATAGCATCACATTTACAAGCTACAGAACTTCAGAGCCAGACACAAGTGCATTTGAGGAGAAAATGGGGTTCAAAAGAGGTTTATTCTTTTATTTATTTAACGAAGTATGGCCCAATGCATGAGGGCGGGGGGCGAAAAAGAAAACCAGTCCTTGTTATGATTTGTTAGTACTTAGGGTAGCGAGTTTTTAATATGTTTATGGGAATGACAAGAACGAGCGTTAAAGAATCGTATCTTATGGGGCGGATTGGCCAGTGACTGTGGGTGACAGTTCAACATATTTTTCGACTTAATTCATCTGGAGTAGGTGTGTTATAACAATTGGATGGGGGAGGAAAGTAGGTACTATAGGTACTTGAATTTAGCTTTTAGGCATTGATAGTTGGGGGAAACCAACCACACACTCTGGGTTGGCCAACGGTGGAAAAAGGTTGTTTTTTCGAAATAAAATGGAGTTGCCAACGTTTTGGGTGTGGTGTTTTTAGCTTCTACCTCGGTTCCAGTAACATTTGTGCTTAAATGGTATAAAATGCTACAAAATGTTGACTGGCTTGACTTTTTGTTTGCAATTTGCTTGTAATTTCCACCCACATCACCGGAAAGGTTCAAATAAAAGTATAACTTACAAGAAAGAGCTTCTCAATTGAGCCGTTTGGAATTGGCATAAAATTGTAGATCCCTACTAACTATTTATTTATTTTTAAGATTGAGCTTTAATTCTCAGGGTTTTCGATACATAAATGAATGATTTGGGAGCGTATCGGAATCCCGCTTTTCAAAAATCCCGAAAAAAAAATTTTAAAATCCCGTCTGCTAAAATACTGCTTTTTTAAAATCCCGTCTTCTCAAAATCCCGATTGTTCAAAATTCCGATCTACTATAATCCCGCTTTTTAAAATGCCGCCAAATCTCGCTAATCCCGTTTTTTTTTTTACAAAACATTGTTATCAAAAAAATAGATGTTGGTTATATGCGCTTTTTTATTATAATATTATATATTTAAAAGTATTAAAAATACTCGACCAAAAGTAAAATGCATCCGAATGTTTTTAGTTTTTACTGTAATATAATATTACTTTATATTTTTTTTTTAATTATTGAAGATTGTCATATTTATTACTTAAAAATTTATTTTGATATTATTTATTTATTATTTTGTTAATTCCTCTAAAAATGATAAATGTTGAAATAAACTGCATTTCAAAAAAACACTAATTTAATTTAATTTTCTTTTTATCCTTCTTTTACAATCAAACGAAGTTGCTTTATTTTAAAAAAATCGCGACTACTTTTGATTGTAAAAGCGGGATAATAAGAAAAGGGATTATAAAAAGCGGGATATCGAACCCAATCCGAATGATTTTCTACTTCGAGCGAAGGTTTAGCATATCCGACGAAGAAGTCTCAAATGAACGCAGCCTTTAGTGAACATTTTTGTAAATTTTACTAAATGCTTGAGTCAAAAGGCTGTTTGGTTCAAGAATCATACCAATTGAAGTATGATGCTATTGGCGTTATTCGTGTTTTATTCGTTTCCGAAGTGGTACCCGACCTCTGGTGGATCTGAGTCTTGCAGGGCATGGAACCGCTTTTCAAAAGATTTTAAATAATTTCTTAAAAAACTAAACAGTTGTTGTACTTACTTCTTAAATCAATTTTTGCTTCTCTAACCAAGATCGTTTTACTTTAAGACTCTGATTCGTTTGTTACCTTGCTTGCTTCAACTTAAAAAAGCCCTTAAATCGGCTCAAGTTATTATTGGTTCGGACTATCAGTTGTAAAGGGTCTTTCGTCAAAGTATGTGTTTTTCGGAATGTTCAATTTTCCATGACTTTGACGCTTAAATCAGGATGAATTTAACAGATGACATTGGTAATGTTGGCTTTGGGGGCCGCTGTGGCTCGTGGCTTATTCGGACAGACCTGCGACTTATAAAAACTCTTACAAAAAAGGTTTTACGAGCTCAAATCGCAAGTTCTCGGTGGCCAGTTGTGATATAACCATGCCCTCGAATCGCCAGTGCAGAATTTCCAATATGGCGAGAGCTGTATGGCACGTAGCACCGGTCTGTTGAATCCACAAGTCGTTCGGTCTCTGAAAGACCGAGTTTTAGGCGGATCATGTGACCGTAAAATGGGCGAATCCTGTGGAACGTTGCCCGAGCAAAACATCCATTTTGATAAAACAATTTTATCATTCGCATCGCACATGTTGTTGAAGACTATGTCCATCCATAGTGATTTGATAAAACAGTCTAAATAAATGGTAGCCAGTTTAACAGATGTAGCTTCAACAATATGTCTGTTCCTTTACTTTTAAATCTTACGAATTTTTACGAATTCTTACGTTTTTTACTCAATTGTTGTTACTCAACTCGAAAAATTCGTAAAAGAGAGCGGCTTCGAGAGAGCAAAATATTTCCCCTCTTACTAGTTTTTACTCAACAAATTTCTTTGCGTAAGAATTGAAACAACTGTCAGTCGCCTGAAAATTGACACCTGTTTTGAATTTGTTGTTCTTTTTGACATTTTGTAGGTTAACTATCTGTCATTTTTCACAGGTTACCACAAAAGCGTTTCTTAACTTTTGCGTAAGTTTCCCTCTCTAAGAGAGAATTCATCTCCTCCACTGTCATTTTGACAGTCTTTTCCATTTTTATTACAAAAGTTAAGGAACATACTCAAAATGGCCGCTAACAACTGTCAAAATTCGAAAGTCCCTATTGGAATGACCTGTAGATGCCAACTACCCTGCAAGTCGTATGTTAAGTAGAGTAATCAACTTTAAACTTGTGATCTGTCTCTGATATAGAACAGACATAGCGTTGCCACTCTAGCCAAAAGATTTCCTTAGTGTGGTCTTACAGTAAACATTTTTAGATGAAAGCAGAAAAATGTGACACTCAAAATATTATATAATTTTCCAGTTTCAGAAAACGTTCATATGTCTCACCGTTCTCCACTGTCACACACCGACTGCGCAAATATTCCCGACCACAACTCTATTGCGGTGACATTAACTTCCAGTCAACTGTCATCGTGTTTGCCAATGGTAAATCATCAATCGCGCAAATCTGTCACCGCATGTGTACCGAATCTCGATATAATTTCATTTCACCTGATTTAATATCGCTGCTGCCACAGAATCGGCGCTCACGAACTCACTTCACTTCTCACTCGCTATATGGTATTCCCCAGGTGCTGTTGCATTGAATCCACATACGTGACATTCACATCACACATACACATGACCCCGAACATTGTCTCACAAGCATAGGATTCCCCCGGCGGCAACTCCAACTCAAACAAAAGATTTTCATTCAATTTCTGAATATTTCCCTCTGCATCTTCGTGGGAATTATTGCTTCCACTACCGTTTCCCATATTCTAGGGTTCGCTTCGCGCGTTCGTGTGGGATAAAGTTTGATCATCGCGAATTACGATCCGAACGGAGAAGTTCTGTACGCGCCGAAACCGCAGCTACGCTACCGCTGCCATCTGGTTATCCCAGGGGCTTTATGCCAACACGTATACAAGGCGAAGTTATACCAAACTACAACGACTGTTGCGCTCCTGCTGGCTGTTCCGCCGTCGAATCTATTTGACTTGTGTAAATATTTTTCCGTTTTGTTAGAGAGCAGCTGCTTGTTATCATCAAGTCCTGCTGCTGTGATGGTGCAAGGGAACTCGAACTGTGATGCATCACTGAGAGGCAGTGTATCGAGTGGGCGATTTGCGTATAATTGTGAAAGGGAGCCCAGGGACACCCTGTCAATTGTTTAATAGGGCTCAACGGCCACAAGGGATATGAAATCGTCAAGGATTACCAAAAATAGCACTTCTTATACTTTCCTCTGCCGAGAAGAGTGGTGGGGATTTGTAACGCGTGTTACTACTCGAACGCGTAGTTGCCATGCCAAGACATACTCACGATGAAGCAATAATGCATAAGGATTTGGGTGGAGTGCATGTTGGAGCGAGCGCAGAACAATTGGGGATTGCAAGGAATTTGGAATTTGCATATGCAACGTATGCATTGAGTTCATGGGTATTTCTCACCATCCGGCGAAGGAAAATCGAGCGAATTATGGATTTCAAGTACTTCCAGATGATGGTAGCACGCTTTTCGGAAAGTGGGGCGCAGCTGTGCACACATTTCCCATGAAGGACTTTGCGAGAATGTGGGGATTTTTCTTCATATACACATGTTCAACTGAAGTTGGGGATCTGTTGTACAAGATTGGCAGATTGCGCGGATGTTCACCCCGAACGAAGATATGAAAAATGCGAGGTTACGCATAGTTTTCAGTATCTTAGTCTTAGAAGTGAATTCATCAGATGCTGGGATTGCTTTTCAAATGTATTTTACGTTGAAATTGGAACTTGGGTATGAGAAGATGAAGCTCCGATGGATAATGGGGGATTTTTCGCAGTCGACCGAGGGCGTCTTACCAACGATTTTTTCCAATCAACGTAGGGATTGGAATTTCAGAGAATATTAAAAACAATATTTATCACACACTGATGCATTTTTTACGCTGCATATATTGACAGTTATCGTTTTCGGTTTCGGATTCCTTTTTTGCTACACATTTTCGGTGCTTTTTAGCACCGTTTTCCGTTTCAACGAGTTTTTGATGTTTTTTTTTCACTTTTTTGAGGTCTACTTCCTTGATGAGGTGAGTTTCAAATTTGCTTGGTCAAAGATGCATCCAATCTACTAAAGAAAACTCATGCAACCCTCCCACAATCAGTTGCACAATCCATTGCATCATAGAAAACTATCTCCGGACCTACCCTCAGTCACACAAAAAGAAAAACGGAAAACCTTTGTACTGCCTAATTACATTTTCTCCCCCTGAAACCCAATCTCCGACTACATCTATCCACATTTGTTGGCCAACAATGTGAATGAGTGCGGTTCACTCTTCATTTGGAAATTCTTTCCAATTTATTTCGCCGCCAAATTGGAGCGCAGACGTTTCGTCCTTCTCCGACCATTCTTCCAGTTGGCAAAGGGCTTAACTGCAACCGGTTTCGTCTTCCTTTTCAACGGGCGGCCACAATATAACTGTTATAGTTTGCTTGTTTCGTAACATGGGGATGAACATCCTTGGCTTAACGTGCCGGAATCAGGGCACCGTTCAGATAATAACAGTTTAGGATAACGCCAGTAATCCCAACGACGATAACAAAAAAAAAAACGAAAAAACACACCAAACACAAACGAAGCATGGACAATTTTCAAGGATGCTGCACAATATTTTGTGCAATATGTGAAATCCTACTATGGTCTCCATCTTTAAGACATTGTCAGTTCGTATACAGGATACCAGCTTTCTTGCATTTCGGTGGCGGGTCTGCCTCTGCTGTATAGGATTTGTCGTCAGCACGCCCGCACATAAAATGCGATATCAAACTTAAAACGGATTATATATCCTTTCCGGATGAAAAGAGAAACATACCCACTGTAAGAAGGATAGCAATTTTCAGCAAAATAAAATTGAAGTCGCCAGGTCCATAGCGGTGTAAGAGGGTGTGTGCCTGCAATCTTTTGTCATCGTCAAGGAAATGTTTGTCCGACAACACACACAATGGGGGAAATAAAATCGAGTCACTGTCGTATCTTCTTTTCAGGACCTAAACCCATTATGATAGCAATTGGTGTAATGGACTTAATATTTGATACGTGTACTTGCCATTGCAGGAGTGGACTTTTATCTTCATTATCATTGGATAAGAGCAGTTTTTCGACGGTTGAAAGAAATTAATTTGATTTCCAAGGACATCTCTCTTTCTCTGTCTTAATCGAATCGGAATATACGCAAAATATCGACTGGTGGACCGCAATAATAAATTCAAATGTTAATTGGATGGCAAACTCAATTGAATTTGTTGTGAGCTCGGTATCCTCCAGACGAAGCAGAGAATCTATGTGATTGATTGGGTTGTTACACAGAGCACACCCCCCCCCCCCCCATATAGTCCTGAACAGAATTTCGTTATGGCTTCTGCTGCTAAGTGCCGACTGCTGATACGGCGATGATGGTCCCTCTCTGTTTCTCTCGGTCTGACTGTCTCTGATTTGGGGCGATTTATTACCATGCCATGCATATTGTGTACATACGTGTACATCATGAGACGAACATTGATAATTTTGATCCTGGGACAGGACAATTTCAGACTAATTGTTTATTCAAATTCATTTTTGGTTTTCAGTTAATTTATTCATTGCCATTTGGGTAGGGTGTATCTGTATCTGTATCTGTATCGATGACGGACGTCATCTAAACGCATGAATTGGGACGGCCGGCGCAGATATACAGACAGACAGACCGATGGATGAATATCGTGTCGACGTCAAGTGATGGCCTTCGGATGGACAGTTGACATGACATTTCGATGGAGCAGAGAAAGAGAGAGAGAGAGTTCACCAGAATTGTTTGTGATTTGAGGGTTTCTGACTGATTGAAATGATTATGCTTCTGGTCATTGGTGGGATGGTTGTGAGGCCGTTGTTTTTGCTGGTGCTTGATTGATTTTCTAAATTATATCTATCACAATTCACAAGTGTTGCACATGGGGTAGCAATGTTTATGATGAAATAACTTTAGAGGGGGCACTAGTGCGCACTGAGAAGTGTCAGGTAATTTTCCCGCCTGTCCAAAAGCCTGCATAACCCTTCAAATTCGGCTACTATATCGAACACAAAATATGCTGCCCTGAAGTTTTACATTGAAGTTTACTGAAGTTTTACATTGAAAAATGAATGACAGCACCAGGGCGAGTTGAGTGCTATATCGAACACATTAGCGTTAACCCAGTGCGCACTAGTGCCCGCGTCGAACAAACCTATTGTGTTAAGCAGTTCGTTTTAAATAAAAATAAAAATAAAATAAAAATCTGTTACCTAAATTTTCGAGTCTGTTTTTCATTGTAGTTTTGAAAATTTAGGGGCGTATATGTAGCAGAGGAGTGCCTAGTGGCTTATTGGTTCCTGTTCTAAAATAATGTGCCAAACGGTCTTAAGTTCGGCCACCTG
This sequence comes from Cheilosia pagana, assembly GCA_936431705.1. NCBI lineage: Eukaryota > Metazoa > Arthropoda > Insecta > Diptera > Syrphidae > Cheilosia > Cheilosia pagana. Next base: position 47,281,716 of record OW386170.1, on the reverse strand, counting down.
AAAGACACAAATTGATTAATTTTACTTTTTTTCCTGTCCCATACAACTCAAAAATAGAATCGCAAAAAAAAACGATAGTTAATTAGAAGCTTTAATTTTTTAAAATTGTCAGCACTAATTTTGACAACTTACTCATTTTTTCTTCAATTTCCCTTATTCGAAACTTTTTCGAAAACAAAACGAATCAATTTGTAAAGTTTTCAAATCAGCTCCTTGAATAATAAGCTCTTATGTCTTGCTTTTAGATTTAATCACTCCTGCTGTGTGGGGGGCTCCAGAGCCAGACTACCAAATATATAATAGAACAGAAAGGCTTAAACAACTGAATTAAAGGGTTGCTGTTATTTTCCTTCCATCTACTTTAACTTCATTAAGAACTAACTGAAGATCAAGCTCGTTAAACTACACCTGGGGTCGAATCATTTTGCCCGTGAACGAGCATTGCAACTTAATTCCGTGAACGTAATGCTCGTTCACAGACGACGCGATTCGACCCCTGGAAAGTGAAGGTTTTGCATTCTGCATTTGCAATTTGCATTTTGCATTTTTTTTTTCAAAAACAACAGCTCCATTCAGATATTTCATTTGTACAAAATGGAGCTTGTTAAAGCGGATCATCTAAATTCCGTCCATGCATTTCAAAATAATCTTGAAATCGAACTCTTAAATTGTTAAACAATGGAGAAAAACATTTTGCCTGCGATTTTCAGGGAATATTTTTTTTTATGGTTCGTCCTTAACTGGCCTCAACTTAAGTTATCCGTATCCCCTTACAAAAATTCGGTCCGGTGACCGAGGTGCCTATATAGTATGTCGGAGTGGCCGCATCTTGTTGAAATTAAGTTCTGTTGCTGTACCACTTTCTACCGATGGTTGGTTATAAAAATATTTATTTATTTATTCGTTTAGTCAATTGCAGCTGCAACCCCAATTAGACAACTAAAAAGGTATTCTGCCCTAGCGAGGTATCCGTCGGAACGGAAAATTCTCCGATTTTATACGATTCGGAGGATTTTGCCTTCGAGGTATTTTTCGGAACAGCTATTCCGAATATTTTTCCGACATTTTGTAACGCATATCGGCTAATTGCATTGAAGTGAATTTTTTTGCTAAATTTTGACAGCTAGGTTCCGATATCCTCCGACAGAATTTGGTTGCGGAATTTATTTACGATTTGTAGTGAAGCGTTTTCTTTTCCGAAAGCGAATACTCCTCGAGTGTAATTTAAGCCTCTGATGGAGAATGCGCTGCGGAAAATTTTCCGTTCCGACTGATACCTCGCTAGGGCCGATTATGAACTTAATCTCTTCTCTTCTCTTCTCTTCTCTTCTCTTCTCTTCTCTTCTTTTCTCTTCTCTTCTCTTCTCTTCTCTTCTTCTCTTCTCTTCTCTTCTCTTCTCTTCCCTTCTCTTCTTCTCTACATATAATAAAACTGTAGAATAAAAAATGCCTGACCACGCATCACGCAGAAACCAATGGACGGATTTTGATGAAACTGGGCATCGTAATTGCTTATATTCTGGGTCGGGCTTTAGGATACTTTTTAACTCGGAATTTAACGTGGTTTTTACAAAATAGTCAAAAAAACCGGATATATGTAAGGAAAATTCTGTTTATACAGACCTAGCTCAGTAATGGCTTATCGGATTGAAAAATAAATACACAGGTGAATTTAGTAAATTTTCTCCTGAATCTTTTAAGATATAAAACATCTTCCTGCGTTGTCCTGAAGCTGAGCAATGTTCAAAACAATTATTCAAAACATCGCCCACAATTTTCTTTCAGTGGATGCCACTGTCAGTAGCCATGCAGCAGTGAGTATCGTTGCAGTAGTGTGTGTGTGTGATTATTATGTGCGCGCTCTAACGTGATCACATGTTTTGCACTTCAATGGGCAGTCGTCTCTTTTCAGCGCATACATTCAGGTTAAACACATTTTCAGGTGCTATCCATTGGGAAAGGTTTGGAAATGGGTTGGGGTGGGGTTCGTGTGTCAAGTTGTTTCATTCGTGGTGGATAAGAGGGAACAAATAACAGAACTTTGCGTAAATCTTTTTTGTGTAGACAGGAATTAAAATTATGTTTTAATTGTCTTTGTTTTTGCTTAATATTACTTTTAGAAAGGTCCAAGGGAGGGAACATATTTATAAAAAAAAAACGGCGGGTGAAGCAAGGCGAGCACAGGTCAGCTAGTACTAAATAAGAGCATCAAATCAGTCGGCCAGAAACTTAACACCACACAACCGATTTTTGACAATGCAATTGTTGATTCCAAGGATTTAAATTTCATACTTAATGTTGATAGATTTCTCCTTCCCAACTATTCTTATATCATCCCAAAAATAGTTTCCCCTTTGCCAGCCATACTGTAGACAGTACTCCATGTAAAGACTGTTTGTATAAATTTTATGCATTTCAAACTTTAACCATAAACTATCCAAAATTATTGGTATTTTGCATACTCAGCTCTTCGATGAAATCCTTTTCAAAACATAAATAAAAACTTACGTCCATCCTGCGCTACTATATTCCTTCCCATCCTTCACACAAACATACTACCTACAAACTTTATCCATCGCTTTTGCTATACCACATATTTATTGGAAGTTCCACATGTAAACATTTAATCTATTCTCCGATGCACTCTGAAATCGATGAGCTAGCATTACGAGTATGTGTGTACGATTAGATTTCAGGCTTAACATCTTGGAATGCACACATATTTTTACTTCATTACAATTCGAGCCAGATTGAACTTTCCCAAACTCACTTCCTCAGGCCAATAAGCAAATAAAAGATGAAATTGAGTGTTTTTCGAGCACATAATTTATGCATACGAGTATCTTTTGCATCCATAAGCAGTTTTGGAATTTCGATTTATTATTATCTTATATCTGGATATCCGAATGGGCGAAAAAGTGAGCATGGGTATTGGTAGATGCTTAAAATTTTAATTCCATTCCAACGAAAATATTTACCTTCGCCTGTGGGAGTTGCTCTCGTGCACTGAAGTGTTTTCCGAACTAGATTGAAACAGTATATATTATTCCATTGTGTCAATTTAAAATTTGCATTCCCAATTACATGGCAGCTGTTGGTAAAATATGAATTATACCGTACACACACAAAGGGTAGGGATTTCATTTATTAAAGTTGAACTACGGTTATAACTGAGAACAGAGTGCTACTGCTACAGAGGGACAGGTTTGAATTTCATGGGCACAGTGGCCAATTTTGGTTCGTCCTTTACACTGAGTTGCACCACAGTTCACTCGATAAAATCGCTGAAAATGTCTTCTTAATTTAAGAGAAATATTTCACTTTACTATCCAAGTTCAATTTGTGGGGAATAAGGACGCTCATTGTTCTAAGAACCAAGGAACTGATGGACACATTTTAGGAATTCTGCCCCTTATATTGACCATAGGGCCACTGTTCCGCCGGACTGATTGAATCAAAGTGGTCCAACAATCGTTTAAGTTAATAATTATTATTCTCCCAAATGAACAACAGGACTTGTGTGGAAGAAAAGTAAAGTGGAATATTATTCCAGTATACAAATGAGAGTTTTAAGTCTGATGACAGATGACACAACTCATCTGGGTTTGCAGAGCTGAAAACTCTACATGAATAATGTAACTTTTTCTAATTACACCGGCCCATCAGGATTGCAAAGGCTCTGTGGATACCTGTAGACTGAAGTTCCTAAATCCTATTCTTATAACGCAGGCAAACGCAGTACTCAAAGGTGGAGTGAAATACGAATGGAAAATACCTACCTACACCTTGTTTCTCATGACACAGAAAACACAGAGATGAACATTGAACACCCCCATCCAGACGTCAGATAGCATACACAAATTTGACGTAAAAAGTTGAAATGGAAGTGGGTATAGGTCTAGCTCTCTTCTCAATCTCATCCCTCTAGATGTGTTCCTTTACTTTTGTAGTAATAATGGAAAAGACTGTCAAAATGACAGCGATGGGGATAAATTCTCTCAGCGAGAAAGTTGGCGAACGCTTTTTTAGTAATCTATAGTAAATGACGGGTAAATAATTAAAAACAATTCAAAAAGTGATACAGAAAACTCTTAAGATGTGTGATAAATTCAAAGAATTTGTTAATTTAATAGTATATTGTATATTTGTGTATTGTATAGAAGGGAACAAACTTTGACTGAATTTGGCTAATGTGTTCGAATGCTTTATTGTAAGGGAACAGACAAAATATATGGAAGAGTTTGTACTGACTTAACTACAAGCATAAAGGAATGTCTAATGAACAGCTAAAAGAATATTGAGGGGAATATTCAAAAGATATTTCAATAGATTTAAAATCATCTGTAAATTGTCAGGTGATTGACAGCTTTCCAATTCTTAAGGGACCAACCCATAGAATCCCTCGTGGCAAGGTATTCGACTGACAGGTTGATAGAATACACAGCATCAGCAGCTTATGGAAAGTGACCTATAGGCAGCGCACTTGCCGGATGCGACGGATAGAGTAGGTTTTCTTTCTACTTTTCTGTGTGTCGCACGATTTGACAGTTGGCACAGCGGGAGAGGAAGCATTTTCATTGGTGGAAATATTGAGAGTGAGAGAAACTGTCATGGTCTTTTGAAATAATTCAAAATAAAAATAAATCGAGAAACATGTTTGAGGAGCAGCTCATTGAGACTAGGTATGAAGTGCATGTGCAACCCATGCCTTTATAATAAGTCATTGGTAGGTAACATGTGTGACGTATTCTATGGGGCCGCTCAACGGATTCAACGGATTCTATGGGCTGGGCTCTTTACACCAATTTGTTGGGTAAAAACTAGTAAGATTCTCAGTGGAGTGGAGGCCTGGAGGGGTATTATCTTCCTCTCTAAATGACGCGCTCTTTTAAGAATTTTTTAGGAACAGCATTGAATGAAAATTCGTAGAAATTCGTAAACTTTAAAAATAAAAGAACAGACCTATTGACATTTACACTTTACAAAATCTGTCAGTTTTCTTTCTCTCTTATGGCGTTTTCGATTGTAGAAAAGAATTGCCCTTTCTATGAAAAGAGCAAATCTAGAAGTGCATTGAAAAAGAAAGTGCACTTCCAGGTCAATTCTCAACACGAAAGAAGTGTCCGGAATATTTTTAAAGAAGTGCCCTGAATTCACCAACACACACAAGCAAAATGTCAGATTGAAAAGTTTGTTGTGCTATTAAAAACACATTTTGTGCTATGTGATCGGATGATATCCAATTAGGAGTGCAAATGTAAATTTCAAATGAAATATTATTGATTTGGCCCATGGAAAGACTCATATTTAAAGAACAACGCAAAAAAAGTAGCAAAAGAAAACCAAATTCCACACCTACTGCAAGTTTCTCCAACGAATTTCATTGAAAAGAGCAATTCTGAATTTCGGGGAAATTCTCTCGGATCTTCATTGAAAAACGCCATTAGTTTTCAATCAGTGTATGTCATTTAAAAATGGAATGAGATTTGAATCAAAGAAATACTTGATTCCTTGATTTTGTTTTCTAAATTTTGAAAGCTTGCTAACACCGGAATGTATCCGATCTTATATTGTGAAGTATCTGCTTAGGGTAAAGTAAAACACAAGGCGCTTGTGGCGGAATTTTCACAAAAGGCAACGCCATTTTTCTTTCTTTTCTTTCTTATAAATATGTCTCTTGTTACGCAATAGGACACAGTACATGAAAAAATTAAAACACGCGTGTGGGGCTTTAAATTTTTAACAGAAACTTGTTTTTTTTATCGAAAATTCAGTCATTTTGTTTAATGAATTGGTGAACCCAATTTTGTTTGTCTCCACTGCGACTATAAAATCAACTGCCAAGGAACTGCTTTCCACTTGACTTGCACACACACCCCCTTATTAACCACACACTGCCTAGTAATTATTTTCCGATTATCCACATCCAACTCAAACGCAACCACAACTCCTCCTCAAAATCGTAATCGCTTATCAATACACAAGGATTTTTTTGTGTTGCACCCACTCGCTCGTAGATGAATGTAAATCCTTTGACAAAATACCGATTACAAGTCATAATTGACACCACCCAACGGTGTAGGTACGCATCAATTATCACAGCACACATCAGAGGCAGCCCAATTCGTAAGTTTAATTTACGGAAAACGATGCCAGGACAACGACGAGTTATCTCCGTACCAGAACTAAACGTTAATTAATTTTGTCTCAAGTCTCAAGTGTACATATCATGCTTACAGTTGAAGGCAGATCCTTTTGCTTTACTAACCCGACCCTAAAAATGTTGCTGCTTGCCGAGCTGAGAATGTGTGCCTTGAGTGAACTTATCACTTAATCAGGACGACACACAATCAAGCCCTATACACTCGAATAGGATGCCTATACTTACTTGGTTCACACGAAACGACCTTCAAACTATGAGTAAGTATGCGTACATAGTTGTACTAATGTCGCGCCGCAAATTATCGTCCTGAATAGATGGAGTGCCAATTAGTTACTCACAGGCATTTTTGTTTCCCCTGCCTGCATCTGCTCTAGCGGTAATAATAATCATAAACCAGGCCACAACATATGACGACGTTACGCAGGAACCTACGCCAAATGAAAAATTACAAAATGCTTCATTTGAGTTGGCGCGCGGGGCAGGAGTGCTACCGCTATTTGGACGGTTATGGGTTTGTGGAATACTTTTCGCAAACATCGCACATCGTATTTATGTGGAAGAAAGAAAAATTACATTTGCTCCTTTATCGTATTACAGTAATTTTGGGTTATTAGTCGGGATTTTTCCCATGTCGCATCAGTTTAACCGGGGGGTCCTTCGAGATGCGAATCAGTGTACGTGTGTAGTAAGCTGCCAAAAACGTTAATGGGATGTCATATGACATCCCAAATTTTTATGTGGGACTACTTTTATTTTTCTTTCTTTGCTCAATTCCTCTCGTTGTCCTGGATGCTGCTGCTTGGCCTTGAGTTGGTGTGTTCTGTCGTTTTGTGTGTTCGTTCTCGTTGCTGTTAATTAAAAGCTTACAGGCATACGCTTCGGCAGCAACGACACCTGTAGTTACACATATTCTTGTTTGAAAAAGAGGACTGCGTGCGTTATTTAACCTTTTTGCGGAGAATTACTGTTGCCGATAATAAATACGAATGTGACATGATAAATCGTTTCACAAGAGAATAATTGATAAGCGGTGTAATTCCGTTCAGGATTAGGCACAGGTGAGCAAATTAATGTGTTCCTCCGAGGATTAAATGAAACGGTTATCACAGTTGTTGTGATTGCGAGTATGAGGCCGACGAACGCACACAGCGGCGCACGAACGGTGCGTGTGTCGAGTTAACTTATGTCATAAGCGGTTTTGTGCTAACTAATTTGTAGAAGCACCAGGATCAGAGACAAATCTAATTAGATGGATAATTGCTAGTTCCAAGTAATGAGATTTTGGGATTGGCTTTGATATAGGTCGCACGCTGTTGGTCTTGTTGTCGGGCTTATATGGATTGCGAATATATATTCAATGTTAACGCGGAACAACAGTGGAAAATTCGACTTCTCCGCTTGTTTGGGTATGAGTGGTTGGTGGGTTGCTGAAATGCAGAGTAATGCAGCTGTGTTTGGTGATGGCTTCCGAATATAGAGTGGCTGAATGTCATTGTTTTTAGCGGCTACAACGCCTCCTAAACTAGGTGACTCGTGGAATTCGTTGGAACATACCTACCTACTTAGGCCAAGGGAACTTCTTTCAAGAAGCAGGCTCCTCTAACTTCTTCCGATTGAAACACAACACCTGGCAAACGTTATTTCGAAAACATATATATTAAAGTTATTTTCATATTTCTTCAAGTACAATTGGCTTATAAACAATTCGAAAATAAAATGGTTCTTTTATCTTCTGTGCGTTTAATACTGAGCAACATTTAAGATTTGTTTCTTCTTCCTCTGGAAGGGTATACTTTGTGACGGACGACGAAAAAGATGTAAAACACAAATAAAAACGTTGTTGCTACTTCGTGCGAATATATATGTGTGTATGGGGTAGGCAACAAAGTGGACATTTAAGACTTTCGTTTACAATTTTAAGACTTAGGCAATTTTTCTTTTTTCTTGTTTCTAGTTTATCTACTATTTAACAATATTAACAACGATGAATCGAGGTGGATTAGTCTTCCAAGTTCCGGAAGGCTTGTTGGAGGTCCTCGTGCAGTTGATCGAAATCGGCCTTGATCTTGGCTTCACCATCCTTGACGGGGTCCTGAAAAAAGAGTAAGAAAAATTCAATTAGATTGATTGTTTGCTTAAGAAAATCCACCCCAAACTAACCTTGAACTTCATGGAAGACAGTTGGTACATGATGTTACCCATGGCCTCCCTGATCACGTTCCACGTGATCTTGTTCTCGGACTGAGCGGTGGATTCAACTGAATGACGGGCCATATCGTAGAAGGCAATGATGTTCCTCAGCATACCGACTGTCTTGTAGAAGGGGCAGAAACGATCGTATGAGGAGTAGGAGTTCTGTTGCAGGAAATCGTCCTTCAGCAGCTTGGCGACTTCGAGGGTGATCTTATCGGTCTCAGCCAGGGAAGCCTTACCGACGAGCTGCACAATTTCGGAAAGATCTTCTTCCTCTTGCAAGATCTCCTTGACCTTGGTCCTCAATGGCACGAATTCGGTGAAGTTCTTGTCGTAGAAGTCATCCAGGGCGCGCATGTATTTACTGTAGGAGATGAGCCAATTGATGGAGGGGAAATGTTTGCGCTGGGCGAGTTTCTTGTCCAAACCCCAGAACACCTGCACGATACCAAGGGTGGCGGATGTGACGGGATCAGAGAAATCACCACCAGGAGGTGATACAGCACCGACAATGGAAACGGAACCCTCACGCTCGGGGTTGCCCATGCACTTGACGCGACCGGCACGTTCGTAGAAGGAGGCCAAACGAGCACCCAAGTAGGCTGGGTAGCCGGAATCGGCGGGCATTTCAGCGAGACGACCTGAAATTTCACGAAGAGCCTCAGCCCAACGGGAGGTGGAATCAGCCATCATGGATACGTTGTAACCCATATCACGGAAGTATTCAGAGAGGGTAATGCCGGTATAGATGGAAGCTTCACGGGCAGCGACAGGCATGTTGGATGTGTTGGCTACCAGGGCGGTACGCTTCATGATGGACTCGGTCACACCATCGATCTCAACCGACAGCTCGGGGAAATCACGAAGTACTTCAGACATCTCGTTACCACGTTCACCGCAACCGACGTAGATGATGACATCAGAGTTGGAGTATTTGGACAGAGCCTGTGAGATGACAGTCTTGCCACAACCGAAAGCTCCGGGAATAGCAGTGGTACCTCCCTGGACGCAAGGGAACAACGAATCCAAGACACGTTGACCAGTCAACAGTGGATGGTTGGCAGGCAGCTTCTCAGTGACTGGACGTGGCTGACGTACAGGCCATACCTGTAACATACTGTGCTTGGTGATCTCACCATCGAATTCGGTCTCCAAAACAATATCTTCAACATTGTAGTTGCCAGCGGGGGCAATGTAACGAACTGTACCCTTGTAGCGGGGTCCAACGATCATCTTGTGCTTGACGAGGGTGTTTTCATGAACCAAACCGTACAAGTCTCCACCGGTAACGTGTGATCCAACTTTGACGTTGAGTGGATTGAATTCCCATGCAATGGAACGCGACAGAGCGGGTACGTTCACACCCTTGGGGATATAGATGGAATTGGTCAGTTCGTTAATGTCCTTCAACGGACGCTGGATACCGTCAAAGATGCTGCCCATAATACCGGGACCCAACTCGACTGACAGTGGCTTGCCGGTCCTCAACACGGGATCACCGACAGTGACGCCAGATGTTTCCTCGTATACCTGAATGGTGGCCATGTCACCTTCGAGACGAATGATTTCACCCACCAACTCGAAGTAGCCGACACGCACCAACTCGTACATAGCCGATCCGGACATGCATTCTGCTGTTACGACTGTTGACAGAGTTGAAATGAACATAAGTTGCAAGGCGTTGGAGAGGGTTGGATTTTATTTCAAACTTACCGGGACCGGAAACGGCGAAAACGCGGCCGTATACGGACTCGTTCTCCTCATCATCGAATCGCTTCAAACTGGACATTGTGGTATTTGGTTAGCTGGAAGTAATAAAAAAAAACAATCATTGCGGTGTGGCATTCGAAGTAAGTAGCTCAAAGTAAGGGTAGAAAGAGGGTTGCTTAATTTCATAGTTGCGTCGTCTTAAGTCGAAAAAATTCGTCAGAAATGAACGTAAAAACTAAATTGGCATTTAATTTCATTTTTACTACTTTAGGCATTCAATCGAAATGTCAACTGAGTACCCACTTTCAGTTGACAATCTACTCTTCCATAAAAGTCAACTGAAAAAAAGTGTTCAATTGATCAATTTAAGCTAATGAAAACTCACATCAATCACGTCAGCCAGCTGTGAAACTTATTAAACTTAATTTTTTAACATAATTGTTTCAAAGATTCCGTCACAAGTGCCTTGCATTTAAAAATGTGACTTACGGGTAATTTTTAAACAGCCTTTTTATATTTTTGAAAGCCCGTCCATCAGTTCTCTTACAAAATGAGAAAATCATGTAAAAAAAATGTCCCCAAAATATGGTTGTGATTAATGTATATGTGTAACAAGAGGTTTGTTCCTTTACTTTTGTAGTAAAAATGGAAAAGACTGTCAAAATGACTGTGGATGGGATGAGTTCTCTCTCAGAGAGTAACCTCTGAAAAATGACAGATAGTTCATGCCAAATAGAACAACAAATTCAAACCAGCTGTCAATTTTCAATCGACTGACAGTTGTTTCATTTCTTACGCAAAGAAATTTGTTGAGTAAAAACTAGTAAGAGGGGAAATATATTGCTCTCTCGAAGCCGCTCTCTTTTACAAATTTTTCGAGTTGAGGAACAACAATAGAGTAAAATGCGTAAGAATTCGTAAGATTTAAAAGTAAAGGAACAGACCTAAAGTAGAATTGGTAAGAACCAATTTATTTTTCAGAAATATATTGCAAAAACAATGCTTTGGCCAAAAAACATTTCACAGAATGGTACAAAGTCAACTGTCTACATATTTTGCAAAGAACAAACAGTGTCTAAATTAAAGAAGACTCGGATTCGATAACCGGTCTATTGAATTCCATTGTTTTGATAGATATGTACAAAAATTATGACAATTTTTCGCATTTCATCGAGAACGTGGTGCTTGTCAAAAGTTTACATTCAAATTTGCACTGAAAACTGCGGTTTTACGCAAATGTAGGCCGCCTGTCAACCACTCATAATTTTGTTAATACCAACACCCAATTTCGTTTGTCTAAATTCAGCTTTTCAGTCAGTCGCCACATATATTTAGAACATCATTATATTCTTTTTACACTTCAATATTTAGCCGTGTTGGCTGTCGTTCAATATCAATCTTAAGTAAACTTGTCAGATCGTTAAATTTTTTGTTAGTCACGAGTATAATGAAAAAGAGTTTAGCTACCCGTTACGTAACCAGATAATTACCCACAAAACACGATAATTAATAAGCAAATAAAAATTTAGCCCCTTTACCACATTGACTGTCAGCGTGTTAAGATTTATTTGTCCCTTATTCGCAGTGGTTTTGATATTTGAATTCAATTTAGGTACATGAAATGGCAAGCGCCATTTAAAAACGAAAACAAAATTATCTGCGACTGCCACAAAAGCTTCTGCTGCCGACTTAAGCCCTAACTCCCACCCATACCCATTGGAAACTTTCAAGAAAACCGAGATAAAAACTACCAATAGGTAGCACATGAAATGTCATCACAAGACCACTGCCAAATCAGCTGACTTGAAAATAGATTTAAACTACTTCTGCGTGAGGTTTTCCCTTATTCGGAGTTCATTTTTAAACATACAACACCCCAATAAAACCATATTTTCTGTACCAAAAAATCGTAGTTATTCCGAATTATTGAGATAACAAAACGTCAAACAGCACATGACAGCGATCTCACATTTTGTTCCCCCCAACAACTTGAACGAAAGCTTTTTTTTTTACCTTCGCACGGTGGAGCTTTCAAATCATAAGACCTCTTTAGGTCAGCTGACACAAAATGTAAAAAAAATTGCCAATTTGAAACATTTCTACCAATTTCCTGTTAATACGGTGAAATACGTGTGCAATTGCATTTGGAAAACACTTCAATCTACAGGACTTTATGCACTTTTCATGTGGAATTGAGCGCAACTTGAAGCAGTTTGCCAGCAAAGATCAAACACTCAATTAGAAACCATGTTTGCATGATAAGCAAATATCTACGTCTACTGCGAAAGTTTTATATTTTTTTTCATTGTTTTAAATGCACAATTACCGTTTTTTTTTGTTAGTGAATCCGCAGAATAGAATCAGATTCTATTAAATTTGAAATTGAAAGAGTGGACAAAAATACACTGAATCTATGCACTTGAAACGATAAACGTTGCGTTTCACCAACAGAATAATACCTACTAAGTGCGAACGGCGATAATGGGCGGTGGGGACCGATATGAATTCCAGTCGATTCCAGTATATATGGGGGCTTTTCCAATTGATCGTGCTTTTCATTTTGGGGGTTTTAATTTTAACGATCAATTGTGGTTTCGTGAGCTTTATAGGTTCCAACTTCCAAGTGGAGCTTGGCGGTTCGTCAAGTTGCGATTAGTCACTTAAGGTGGAAGCAGAGTTTGGTTTTATGAAGTGGAATATGGTATGTGTGAAATGAATATGGGTTACATACATTTAAGGTTTACGAATAAATTATTATTTATTGTAAAGTAAAGGCTTAAATAAACTTACTAAGTATAAATTATTATTTAATTTTTTGGGTAACTTCTTTTTCGCAAATAATTCACATGCATTTACATTTGACGTATGCGAGAAATGTCATTTAAGTTTCTATAATCAATAGGTACGTTCGTGTTCCTGCATAGAAAAATGAAAAATTTCAAATTTCAAAAATCGAGAGAGAATTCTCTCAATTTCAAGAGGAGTACCTGACCGGTTTTCTTACAAAAAGCTTAAAAAATGTCATTTTGACATTGACCTTGTTCACTTGTCAATGATTTCTCCTTAAATCATAGGATTTTTTAAAAGCTAAATATATATTAAGCTTGCAAATTTGAAGGTGCTAATATGTTCTAGGAGAACATTCAACTATAACTTCTTCCTTCGACAGAAATTTTCATATTTTCATTTTTCAGTTAGCCGAAATTCGGCGAGTAAATGAATTTCTCTTTCATTTTTTTTTAAATTTTCTCAGTACGTGGTCGCATTCGCAGTTTCGCACAGTATCTTAGTAATTTTTTAATAACTTTACGTTTGCAAAAAAATACCCAAATTAACCTAATGAGTTAAAACTAAAAGAACTTTTGTTTAATTCTTTCTGTAAACTATAGACACATTTTTTGAGTAAATGTTAAAATATAAGATAGAGTTCTTCATCCTTATCGAACTTAAATATTGTCAAAATTGTTGTTTGTGTCCGTTTGCATTTTATGAAGTAGGTTTATTCAAATTGACTTTTAGACATATTTGTAGGAAGACCGTTTGACTCTGTGTTTTGCCAGTTTAAAAACTACAAAAAAAGACTATGAAACGTCTAGATTATAAAAAAAAATATTTTGACTAAAGCTACTACTTAAGTTATATCACTTTCAACAACCTGATCAATCTGACATATATTTAAGAGTGGTTGTTCCTTAGAAGTTCTTGCCTCAACCAACTATTTTACATATTCTACGCCTTTTGACTTTTACCAATTTTTGAGCTACCATTTATGGATCAATAGACTAAATACTATTTTTTTAATTTATTATAATCTTTAACTTTGTCCATGAATTTTGAAAATGAAAACCAATGAGATCGTGATAAAAATAAAACACATTGTTTGAAACCCAAACTTGGAAAAAATCCACCATTGTTTGTTTACCATCAATACGGCAGACATTTTACAAAGCTTACATTCGTCGAAAGCTCAAAAATGTCAGTCACTGTTGCCCCTAAAAAGACACCTTGATTCTTCTGATTTTATGGAATACAATAATTCTTTGACGTTAGGCAAAAGCGTCTTAAGTCATTTTAGGTTTTTGATTGGGTTTAACTCAATTTTTTGTTGCTCTTTCGTTTGGTATTAACGAATTAAGTCTAGCACAACTTATTCTCATCGTAATAATTTAATCTTTAGAAATAGGTAGGTCTGCCAGAAAAATGCATACCTGGTTCGGTATTAAACTATTTTCATTTTGGTTTAACGAAAAACTACAATGTTTTACCTAACGTCAACGAATTGTTAGTTCCCTTATCTGTGTTATGGAGTATTGGAAAGCTTCACGTAGATTGCTTAAGTCAATATAATTCGTTAAAGTAATGAAAATGAATTACGAAAATGCAGAAAATCGCCTGACAAGTGACAACCACAAACTCTCGTAAGTTTCGTTAAGTTCAGCAAGTCTCCAAAGAAGAGAATGATATCGACAAAGAAAAGTTTCACAAGGAATTCCAATATTCGCCTCTATATGCATTTATTCAATACAAAAAGGACTCCATCCATATTGATGTGCAAATAAATGTCGCGTATACGCCACCGTTTTCGATATGAGTTAATTCACCAACTCGTTCGTCCAGCTATAACAGCAAAGAAGTAAAAGAAAGTTATTTTTGTCGATTGCGTACTACTGCACGACCAATATTTGCATCACTCTACTACTTTCTGGACTGTTTCCCATTGAAAAGTTGCAAAAAAAGGACCGCCTCATAATTCCTCTTTCACCCACCATGTCCGTTTCAAAGCGAAAACAAAACCTTGCCCAAACTTTTCCGCTTGCTTTATTTCCATGCACTAAAAGTAAATTTTTCCCGAGTCCTTAAATAACTGCCGACTGCTACATGCAAATGAGAGGAGGACAGGAACGCTGCAGAATTTCACCCAATATATCCTTTCACACAAACACACAGCTTTTGCAGATAACTGCTGCTGAGTTGCAACAAGGGCTTCGATGCGAGGAGTTTCTGCTAAAATAAATGCACACAAAAAAAATCTGGAAACAAAAATACAAAAGCGTAAAAATATAGATACATACGAAACGCGGTCTCCCTCCGAAAAGCAAAAGGCAATCCTCAGCGAGATGTAATAAAATTGTCAGTCGTTTGGAGTGCAGGATTTCAGCGCCAGCAGTTCACCGAAACTATATCGAGTCCTTTTTGCATCAAGAAATAAATCGGCACGATGTTGAATACCCCCTGACAGAAGAAGTGCAATTTTTATAAATGTTGTTTGTCAGGACTCATTTCACGGGAGGTTTTTTATTTTTATTTTTTCGAAACGGGAATTCTGACCTGAGAACTATCAAACAAACTCGAAGCATTTCACAGAGTGGTTGATTTATGCGGGACGCGTGAGCGGGAATTGGCTTTGCATATGCCATTAACCCGTAAAAACGGAGCTGCATATGCATACCTAAGTGAAAAAGTGCTTGGGCTCTGTAGAAAGGACGAATTGTCTGCTGATTGGCGTTTTTATGTTTCCAATTTTGATGTTCGTTTAGCAGTGGGGTTTGAAACTGATGACATCGCTGGGATTCTTTCAAGGAGATCTTTGATTGTGTTCAATTTTGCACAGACTAATGGACTTGGTAAGACATTTTAATTGAGTGGTCTCTTGTCTGTTTGATATCAGCACTGAAAATAATGCTGCTACCAGCTTAGGCAGTTAGCCTTGCTTTATAAAAGCTGTAAAAATGGAATATCCGTCTATACAATTAGTGCCTACTTGCATTTTCAAAAATGGCGCCATGCAAATATGTTTTAACACAATTTCTCCTCCGGGGAATATGCATTTTTAATTGCCATTCAAATCTGAAGGACGCATTAAAAGATGCACAAAACACACTCACACATCCCCCATCCACTGGTAGAGAAAGTTAAACAAATTCATGAGGCGACGAAACTCCACATCTACTCAAATGCACTGGGAGAATTCACTAAACTGCCGTTGACACTCACTGTTCGGAGAACTTAATTGAGTCTGACTTCCACCAGCTGGAGTGTGTTTGGTGCTACTTTTCCGGCAGTTGTGCCTCGACAAAAACAACAAAAAAAACATAATGACATAAAAATAGTAGCCAACAAGTTAAAGGGACAACCAACAGCAGCCGCTCACAATGGCGAAGCGCAAAAAAAACAACGAATCGCGTCCTCTATAAACTGTCAAGTGTCGACTACTGCGGAAGGATGTGGCTGAAGAGTTAGTCGTTTATTTTTCTGTGCTCTCTACCGCCATGCCGTCTGTGGGACTTTTGGCTGTCAGCCCAGAGTTGTCTCACTGAATGCCATCGTAGTGTATCATAATAGCCTACTACCATTGTTCCAGCCAATTGCCAAACCACCACGGCGTGTAACTCAACAGGACACTTGTAAAAAAAAAAAAAACAGAACACAAAAAAACAAAAAACTTTTTTAATACCAGAGGCTGCGGCTCTGCTGCCTTTTAGTGGTGGCAGTTGACGTTCCTCCACCGCTTGTAATGGCATGTTAAACAGGGTGGACAGACACACCAGACATTACAGACGCAGACAGTGTGCAGACAGTTTTGAGTATGTAGCGCTGATGGGCAATATACCCTTTTTTGCGGTTGCACTTGGTGTTAATGTGTGTGCGGCATGTGTTTAGTCTGTGTTTATGGGAATGTTAAATGCGTGTTGCATCTGACGGAAAAAAAACTCCAACAGCAAAACCCACAGCAGTTCGAGAAATCCGCCGCTGCAATAAAAGTCTTCTACGATCTGAGAACGTATTACTCGAACGATAATCCTTTTAATTCCCTCTAATTGCTAATCGACACTTAGCCATTAGTCAGAGAAGTTTTCTTAATTTGTACATTGCTTGGGCACATATATATATAGGTATACGTTCCATGGAACGACTTGGAATTCAATTAGAAACCAGAGTAAAGGATCAAAGCTAATCCTGTTAGCTCCTATTTCTTCTCCGTCCTCTCCTGCTGGACGTTATCTTGGCGGGTAAATCATCATCATCATCATCATCGCCATGACGTTTAACTGAAGAAGCACACAGGCGTCCATCCCGTTTGAGGATGTGTAGGAGTTATAAAAGAAATTTTATCTCGAACTTTTGATGAAGAAATGAATTCCATGTCCAACTGTTTGTTGTGTCATCAAGTTACGGACCGCTGTCAAGTCCGGCACACACACACACACACACACATAGATTCTATCGGTGAACTTTGGTATGGACATGGACATGTTTTTAACAAATATTTAATAAAACGACTTTGACAAGCTGCCAAAAGAGAGGTGAAATGTTGTCGGAACATCGTTTCTTAAAAGGATATCAGTATGTATGTATTTAGGTACTGCCAAAGTGAGAAGATAGAGCAAGAAAGACAGCACAAAAGTGTAGAACGAAGCACATGAACTCGAATTCATTGACAGGTCAAGTGGAGTGAGACCATTTGATTAGTTGGTGAAATTAAAAAAGTTTTATAACCAAAGGATTCCTTGTTGTTTGGGGCAGAGCTGGGGGTCAGTTGTATAGATTTCGTTTCAGGATTTATTTATTAATTAAGTTCGATGTCGATCGGAAGTAATTAAGTTGGAATCAAAGATGTTCCATCAGATTGACGGATGGACTTTTCTAAATAAAACCGAACATTGGTATTTGTGTTGTGGGTAGGCTGAGGTTTGTATATTTTTAGACGAGTTCAAATAGTCTGTTAGTTTGATGGCTCTTTGAAACTGATTCCTTATAAATTGAAATGTTCCGTCATTAAATTGAATTAAGTTTTTAAACTTAAATAATCCACCTAAGCAAGTTGAAAAAGAGTTTAAATAACAAAATTTGGAATGGCGAACAAGCAACAAGAACACCATTGCAGCGAACTGTCACACTTTAGTCACAACTCACAATCCACAACAAAAGCATTCCACAAACCAGCGAATAAAAATTCTTTCAATGTTAAGCTCAAAATTGCTATGCCATTGCACTTTGTTTGTTCATATTAATTGTGCCTGTCAACAAATAAAATTTACCATTAAACTGTCAAAATTAGCGAGTATTCACTCGTTCGTAGCTGGCTAGTTGCTAGCATTTGAACAGGCCTTTAACTTGTATGCTTTCAAAAGCTTTTGTGGTAAAGCAAATTGGGGACGTTCAAGTATCTAGTTTAGTAAGTCTGACAGCTGACTGACTTGACGTATCTCAGTTTTGATTGGCCTGGATCGGTCACATGGGCAACTGTGTCAGTTGACGTTTATGGAGGGGTAGCCGACGAATCTAGTCAAGAAATTCGTGACTGAGTACTAAGTTGACAGTTCGCATATGTGGCTGACGTAGGAAAAGTGACGTTCCCGACCATTCTATAGTTTTTGCGTTCAGGTTACATCTCTTCCTGACCAATCTTGTCGACTAACTAAGTTTTTGAATGTGCCCATTGTAAAGTGATAGATGTCAAATATAATTTAAATGTCAGACTGATCCGTTACAACTTCTCGTTGAGAACATATATTTAGAATGTGCTTCTAAAACACTTGAGTATGAATTATTTTTCTCCTAATTCTGAAAACTAAAATGCTCACTGTCAGTTTGACAACCCTAATTATAACACTTACCATAGGTCTGTTCCAGCATGGTCCGCTGACATAAACGATTTTAACATAATTTCATATTATACAGCACTTAAATACTCTGTCTTTAGGGCAGGCCTTTGTAAACTGTCAGATCTACCGGGTTAACTATTTCTTGACCATCTACCGATTGTAGTCTTCTCACAAAGCAGACAACATACAATGCCACTTTCTGGAACAATTTATTTAACAAAAGCACACAGTTGCCATTTTAAGACTGAAGTTTTTCCGCTTACTCGACTTGACTTCCACACATTCGCCTATAACATAAAAGTTAAAAGCCCGACAAACAAGCTAAAAAGCAAATTAACAATGAAAACTTTATTTGTAAGGGAAAAACTTTCATTCGTAGTACTTCATTCAATTACATTGTGCATCGGTGAGTTTTTGTGTTTGCTCTATTAGGAAATGGAAATGGAAATGTGAATTCTAAGACTCATCCTCTATAGCTTTACATCAAACACACACATTTTATCAGTCGCATTTTCCTCTTTTGTTTTTTATACACTCTTGCCGATGTGTGCAGGTAATCTATTTCAATACAAATGGCTAAATTTTTTCAGGTGCGTATCAGCGTGTTGGAACAGACTAAGGGACTTGCAAAAAAATAGGGCCCAGGATTGAAATTTTTATAATTTAAAATGTCTTGCAAAAATGTTCGCCCAACTACAAAAATCTTCAAAGCACATTAAAAATGACAGCCGAAAACAATAATGGTGAATGTACGTAGCCTTGTGGGACACCACTTTGGATTTGAAATTATATTCGCAAGGAGTTGTCCGAAAACCGAACAAAGGCAGGTAAATATGTCAATATTTATGCAATTCTTCGGAGCTAAAGGAAATTCACTTCTTCTAAAGCATTTTCTTCAACCCTGTTTAGCGCCCTTTTTATACCAGCGCCTGACAGTCATAACCACCTTCGGCCAGACCCTGGACACTCTCCTCTCATAACTTTTTGTTTTAACCCGTAATATGAATTTCGATTACGACTCGATAAAATGTGAAAAAGTTTTCAATATGGATAACTTTGAAAAATAAGATGCAAGGACAATGGAACCCATCAGCCACTCTCCATATACCCATCCAAACAAAAGGGATAAACTGAAGAGGTGATACATTTTTGCACAAAAGTTTAATGGAAAGCGAAAATATTTGCCCTCCATTATACCGATTCGCACTAATCCGATAATTGAGAGATTAAGCAAACACTTATAGCCCTGCTGCATACACATATAGCTGCCATAATGTTCGTCATCGTTATAGCCTTGAAGAGGATAATGAAATTGACTATTCGACTCATATCAGTTTGAATATTTGAGTTCACAGTTGGTGCGCGGTACGGTATAGAGAAAAACTTTTCCATTTTCTAAACCAGTGTTGTTGATTCAACTGATAATGCTGGCAGGATAGTGCGGTTATATACGTCGACTTTACCTCTAATTTCGAACCTCTTCACTATGTCCAAGGACACACATTATAATTTTCATATATAATATAAATGTACCCAATGTGATTCGTGAATGGGTATGCCATATCGATGAGAGAGCAACTTTAATTGGATCTGAAATCACTTTGGAAATGGACGTCTGAATGGAAGGAAGACGACATGTGTGTGTGTGTGTATTTGGGCAATAAGTTGAGGCACTTGACGTTTTGGGATGAAATGATCCTTGACCCTTATTTATAATCCGTTCATATGGATGCCATTGAATATAATGTTTGAGTGATAGAAGTTTACTATATATGTGTAAAAGGGACAGATGCGATTTTGAGAATGACATATGGTGCGAGAGGGTTGACTGAGGTCCTGAATGGATGTGTTATGGCCACAAATCAATTAAAATAATGTCGTCTGGAAAGTACTTTGGGAAACCGATTGACAATTTTCAAAGAGATGGTGATAATGACATTTGTCGCAAAGCGAGGTCGTAGGTGTGTATATGTCATAAAATATTAATTTGGGCAATAAACTTCTCCCTCTTGGGTACCTACTCTCTTTTTCCATTTTTGTTTTACAAATAGCCTTTTTATACTCAATTTTTTGAATGTGTAGGTAACTGTTTTAACGTAGACGGTTTTCTCTGAACTGGTCTGCTTGACATCTGTCATGCTATTGATTTATTAAAACTGACACATTACTTTGTGTGTGCTTTTGGAAAGCCATCTGTCAAATTTCCTTAAATAATAATGGGGACGTTCAAAAATTTAGTTGTCTTAAGTCGACTAGATTGATCTGGAATAACCTGAACGCAGAAACTAGATTTGTCGGGAACGTCACTTTTCCTACGTCACCCTCATATTCGAACTGTCAACTTAGTACTCAGTCACGAATTTCTTGACTAGATTCGTCGGCTACCCCTCCGACCGATCTAGGCCAATCAAATCTGAGATTGATTGATGTACTGACGTCAGTCAGCTGTCAGATTTACTAAACTAGATACTTGAACGTCGCCAATCTTGATGAAAATGAGTGTGCTTGTCCAATTCGTTCTTCCTTTTCCATTCCCATAACAACTCAAGGCAGTTCTAAATTAGGACGAGAATAAGGAAGAAAATTCTCCACAAAATTATGAGGGCGCAACGCACTAAACCCCACCGCCCATCGCCGAAAAATAAAAACGTTTGTGTTCATGATTACTTTGCTCGAAATATTCTGACCTTAATCCGACCCATCCGCACATCTTCTACACCTTCATTATGATATTATTTTTATTCTGCGAGACGGTTGTGTGTGTGTTTTTTTTTTTCTCATTTCCTGTGGCCAAATAATCAGGCTAATTAAAATGTAAAATATCAAAAAGCTGCGGTAATTAACACTTACATAATGAGCAAAAGGATTGCAGGGATACAATTCATCCAACAAACACACAAATTTTGTAAGAAGAATGCAAACGAACAAAAAAGAAACAAACAAGAAGAGCAAAAACTTTGAAATAATAAAAGAACAGGATGAACGCAACGCAACCTTTTCTAATGGGATGTTCTCTGTGTAGAAAGAGAATAGCCAGCCTCATTATAATCACCAGCAACGCAAGGATGAGGGATAATACAACAATAATTTTTGCTTACTTCATTCGGTGTTTGCACTCTTTCTTTTCTTTGTTTAGTGGAGAATAACGATAAAAATGCGAAACAAAAACGAGAAAGTAATAAACCAACTCTGCTAAGTTAAATTGTTGCTATTACTGGTAGCAAGCAATGTAGCAAGCTTATCAGGAGAAGTTTTTGTTTTGTTTTGTTTTTAATTGTACGATACGTTAATGAGTATTTAAAAATGATTGCTTTTTTATTTGTTGACTCATTGCGGGGGAGTTGGTATCATTGGTATTAAGACCTCTTATATGATGGAGTTTCTCTTGAAGTACATATTGTAAATTGTAAGTTTGCGGAAATTTGTACCTTTTGTAGGGAATTTTCAGAAGGGATTTCGTTTGGCTAAATTTAAACAAACGAAATGACATTTGTAATAGGAAGTTTAATTATAGCGAATAAAAAAACTTTTGGCTTCGTTTTTTAGCAGCTTTTTAGAGCACTCACTAGGTTTGTTCGACGTGGGCCCTAGTGCGCACTAGTGCAAGAATTCAGTGCTGAGTTTCGCTGTCAGTTTGCTTGCTGTCATTCATTTTTCAATGTAAAACTTCAGGGCAGCATATTTTGTGTTCGATATAGTGGCCGAATTTTCAGGGTTATGCAGGGTTTTGGACAGGCGGGAAAATTAGCTGACACTTCTCAGTGCGCACTAGTGCTAGCCACATCGAACAAACCTACTATTTCGCCAACCTTGGTAGATTTTCTGAAACTATCGTTGTGAGCAAAGGTATCGGTAACGTCACTTTTCCTACGTCAGTCACATCTACGAACTGTCAAATCAGTCACAAATGGGGACGTTCAAGCACCTAGTTTAGTAAGTCTGACAGCTGGCCTAGATCTGTTACATAATCATTAAGCAACTGTTTCAGTTGAAGTGAATGGAGGGATAGCCGACGAATCTAGTCAGAAATTCAAGACTGAGTATTGAGTTGACATTTCGTAAAATTATGTGACTGAAGTAGAAAAGTGACACTACCGACTAATCTACTTTTTGAGTTCAGGTTACATCTAGTCCAGACCAATCTTGTTGACTTAAGATGACAAAGTTTTTGATCTGCTTAATTTCTTTACTAGATTCGGCGTCTGCCCCTCCATAAATGTCAACTGCGACCGATCTAGGCCAATCAAAAATGAAACGCATCAAGTCAGCCTGCTGTCAGACTTACTAAACTAGATACTTGAACGAACCCATTGTAAGCGCAAAATTAAATGCATTCCTTTTTCAGCTTGTTGAACTTCTTTTTAATACTTAAATGTCAGAAATAATAAGCTGTCACAAAGAACCACTGTTTTGAGCGTGCTTGCAGTTTATAGACAGACCCTCTGCCTGTCCACTATCCCCTTTTGAGATATATTTGCTTATGGAATGATTTTTGGAGCGGATTGAGGTTAGATGTTTTTTAATGGTATTTTTCGCTGTCAGATTTCAGGTTTTTCTTGTCATTTTTCCAGACTCAGAACCTAATTTGCTACACGATATTTCTCCACAAATTCAAGGAGTCTGCAACACCATTGCAAATGCAAACAAATTACGTTCCTGCATAGCCCTTTTGCAACGACTTATACTAAAAGCCAATTGAGACAAAGTCAAACTGCTGCAATGACACTTATCCAACACGTCACAGTGATTTGAATTTTACAAATATATATTGTCCCTATGCTTGGTTAAAGCATGAAGAAACAAACGAAATAAATAAGAAAAGAAAAAAAAAGACCAAATCACATGATTTCTTCATCTGCATTCTGTCAATTTGCCAACGACATACACTTGATACTCAACTGCGAGGCAAGGCATTTTCCTCTGCAGTTGCATTAAAGTTCAAGACCTGCTTAGCAACAGCACAACCAACAAAAAAAACTGTATATAGCGAAAACTTTCTAAAACAACGACCAGAGCATGATGAAAAAATCGAACAACAAAAAGTATTAGGAAATCACTGAAAGGACACCGCACCAACAGCAACAAGAACAGAGATTCTACTCTCAAGCCCTTGATATTTGTATTCCCATCGTTTTAGCAATATCGCCAAGGAAGCGCTCTTAAGCTCAATCAAGCGTTTTATTCGTATATTTGCAGACACATTAAATGTGCATAGCAAATCGGTAAACATTATCTTTGCTTATGCTCGAAGGCGAAAAGGATTTGCCTGCGATAGGTATTATGTAGAGCTCCCAACTCCTACATATAGGGAAGGACTGCATGCTTTTTGTTTGCGATTATTCTCGTTGGATGTGCATTCAATCTGTGTATGCATAGCGACGAGCATGTAGTTCTATTTTTGGAAAGACATTTCAGATTCGACTCCTTGTGAAAGGGAGTGCAGCTTGTAGAGGGCCTCAAGAGCCAGCCGTGCATGCATATATGCAGGATAAACGTGTTCCAAACACGAACAAACGAGCGACTGGTGCATACAGCTAATACAGCGCGCACACACCATCACAATCACTGAATCTCAATAAATGATTATAAAAATATCCTTCAGAAATGGATTTAAAATATCGATGCCAATGCATACCTTCTCTGCTGGTGGAGCTTTTTCAAATTTGGATTTCACTTTCTTGCATGTCAATCGGTTGCATGTGGGTTGGTACCGCTTTCGAGCGTAATCGTGCATATTCATGTGTCATATATGTAGATCCTCCAAGGATGCTCGTCAAAGCTCGAAAGGAATTTCAATAATTCAAATCACATGCAATCGCTCGGAATTCTGGAAGTTACCAGAACCCAATGAATTGTTGCTGGCATCCGCAGACGATGTGAGCGCTGCTCCGACGGAGATGATGCAGCTGGATTGATGGGATTAATTAGAAATGCAAACATATCGCTGCCAAATAAGTTATTTGTCGAAGCGAACTATACCTACGCTTGTGTGTGTGCTTGAACTCCTCAAGTTCTCTTGCACTTTGTAAGCCGCTTTGATGATATCCTGATTGCTGATGGAAATTGAGTCCTACCATCCTGTGTGTTCGACTGGGGAGGGATGATTGCGTTAGTGCACATTGACGCGAAGGCTTCAGTTTTAGATATTCAGGAGACTGTTCGTTGTAAGGACCCGGAGCTAACTTCATCGAATGTAATTTTAAATGGATTTCAGATTTCCATTCCAAATAATTCTCCCAATAGTTGAGGTCATTTTGCCGTGTTTCGAGTTTGAAGGTGCTCAGCATGAACACGTGTGCATACCTATTCAATATCCTGGTGTAAATTGAACAATTTAATTCATTTCGAAGCAATTCCAAGGACGATTATTATGGAGCCGAATTCAATTTTGGAATTGTGATTGGATTCTGTTTTATTTGGTATTGCAAGTGCAGGGTAGAGGAGCGCACTCGTGTACAGCACGGAGCTGAAGTGGCTTTCAGTAGGTTTTTGACATATATGCACGTGCTTATTGGCGTTGTTTTCCGTTTGTGATGGAAGACGAGCATATAGAATGTTCTGGATGAATACAATTTCACTAAACCGTTGTCAGAACGCACTTGACGCATCAACTTTATTGTATTTCAATTCGTAGACATCCTCCTACCACTTTGATCCAATGAGCGTCATAGTATTCCAAGAAACTGCCCCAATCAGATTACTCCAGCTTATGGTTAAGTGATATTCCTATTCTCCTTGTTTGTGCTAGTCTCAAATCGCTTACAAAAGAACTTGACCTTTGCATTGTAAACTTATTTGGCTTTCAAATATATCTCTACGCCATACAAGGGATTAAATTCGTCCCTCCCAAATCCACATGTCCTTTAACTTGCTTCTGTTAAATAATAACAACAAGAAAAAACTGTTTGTCTCCTTTTACCCCTTTTCAAAAGAATTAAGATCTTTGTTGGGAAGAATTTACAGCATCCCAGCTTTTTACCCTCTGAAAGTTTTTTTTGTATTCCATAGAAAGGGCACAACAAATAAAATAAAACAATCCCTCGTTTGCCTTCTTTTGTTGTTCATACACAACATAGCCTTTGTAACTTTTTTTCTTTTGAAAAACTTTTGTTTTACCAATGCCCCCCAGATAAGAGAACAAGTCGAAAGAAAGAAGATCCTTAATTAAAAAACAATGATATGACCTTTTTTGAAAATCCGACTCTTGCTCTTGCTCGTACAAATGTTTTAAAAGTTGCGGGTTGCGGCGCTGTCTCTGTGCAGAAATCCAGTTCAATGACCGACTGCTTTGTTGGATGCAAAAATAGTTCTATTTTATTTTATTTAAAATGAACTCGATATAGGTACGTCTTGCCAAAAACTAAGCTCATTTTTCCCTGATTAATATCATGAAATGGACTTCTGTTGGATATCGATGCTGAAGGATTCTTTTGAGATTAAAGGTAACACAACTTTTCACGTTACAATACCTTATGTCAATGAAATTGATTGAGGGTTAATCGAATCCGAGTTAGTTCACACAAGGGTGTTGTGTTAAAGGTCGCCGGTTCAAACAGCTCAAACAAAAAGCCATTATGTTCAAACAAGAAAGATTAATATGTACTTAAGAGGTCATTGACGCGCGTGGGTTATGGTTAGATGATAAAGGGAGAGTAATGTCAAAAAGCAATTGTCAAGCTTATCAAAATAAAAAACAATCAATTGAAAAGAACAAAGCTGAGCAATTTCTTTAAGCTGCTACTGAAAGGAGTTCAAAAAGCGGTCCATAGGCGATATACGGAGTTTTCAAGTTGTCATCATTCCATTTGTGAATTGGTCTGCTCCCTGAGGGATCACCCCAAATAGTTTGCAGACAGTGGCGGACGATTAAGAGTTGGGACGTTCAAGTATATCTAGTTTAGAAGTTGACTTGCACTTGATAGGTCTGTTCCTTTACTTTAGTAGTAAAAATGGAAAAGACTGTCAAAATGACAGTGGATGGGATGAATTCTCTCGCAGAGAGGGAAACTTACGCAAAAGTTAAGGAACGCTTGTGAAGTAACCTGTGAAAAATGACAGATAGTTCACCCACAAAATGCCAAACAGAGCAAGAAATTCAAATCAGCTGTCAATTTGCAGGCGACTGACAGTTGTATCAATTCTTACGCAAAGAAAATTGTTGAGTAAAAACTAGTAAGAGGGAAAATATCTTGCTCTCTCGAAGCCGCTCTCTTCTACGAATTTTTCGAGTTGAGGAACGACAATTGAAATTCGTAAGATTTAGAAGTAAAGGAACAGACCTGATGTGTCTCAGTTTTGATGGCCGACGAACCCAGTGAAGAAATTGGGGACGTTCAAGTATCTAGTTTAGTAAGTCTGACAGCTGACTGACTTGAAGCATCTCAGTTTTGATTGACCTAGATCGGTCACATGGGCAGCTGTGTCAGTTGACGTTTATGGAGGGGTAGCCAACGAATCTAGTCAAGAAATTCGTGACTGAGCACTAAGTTGACAGTTTACATACCTATGTAGCTGACGTAGGAAAAGTGACGTTCCCGACCATTCTAGTTCTTGCGTTCAGGTTACATCTCTTTCAGACCAATATAGTCGACTTAAGATAACTCAGTTTTTGAATGTGCCCACTGACGTAGGAAAAGTGACGTTACCGATCAATCTAGGTTTTGTTAGGTTAATGTCGTTTTCCATTGGGCAACAAGAAGCGTCTGGGAGAGTCCGGAATCGAAAAATTCACTTCTGAAACCGTTCTTGTTCCATTCGATTTCAGAATAAGTGAATCCCCGAGTGAAACCAATGGAAAACGACATAAGATAACTAGAACTTAAATGTGCAGACAGTTATGGAGGGTCCAACTGAGCCTGAACATCCTTCACTGGCGACCCTTATAATGAATGAATAATGAATAATGAAACAGTTAAAAGTTAAAACTGGCTGAATGAATCTTTAAGTTTACATCTCCATTGGAAAGTAAATGCTACCACTGAACTTGAAACCTTGAAATCCAACTGGCTAACTCATCTGCCCTTTGATTCTGCTTTCTGTTTTTGCAAAAAAAAAAACCATATCCATATACCTGAAACCCTCCCGCTGGATTCATTAATCAAACTACATCTACATCTTGCCCCCAGAGATGAAATTTCAATCCACACAATCACATCTCTCTGTCTTCTGCCTCAATTATTTCAATACCCACTAGCGATCATAAGGGCGGACAATTTGCATTTGAATAATAAATGATAATATTAATTAACAAAAATTAATTCAGCCCCACAATCACAAACACAATGGAAAGGATATATACAAAGAGGGCAAAAGATTAAACAAAACAAAACAACAAAAAAAAGCAGCAGCAGAAAAAGCGAGTTCACAAAAATGAATAATTATTTTGATTACCGTATCGCAGCGAAAAACCATCCGTCATTCATTCTGCAGCGTGGCACTCTACAGACACAGCTCGCTGCATATAAGCAGCTTCAAGCTTTTTGTTCTACAGGCTTATATTGTTTTAATTTCATACTACCGGCGCTCGGTGTGTACGAGAATATCTTCTCGGGGATATTCTGCTGATTTTGATTTTATTTTTGACTAGCTGTACCCGCCCGGCTTCGCCCGTGCAAAATGTGGTGTCTTTGATTATTCGTTACAATGTGCTTAGTATTTTTTTTATGAATAAGTGTAGGTGTTTATGAAAAATAATAATACTTCAACTTCGTAAAACATCTCCTCTAGATGGTTTTATTAATCAAACAAATCAAATTAAGCGCCTTTAAACAATAGGTATGGGTATAAATACTAACCAATAGTATTCATTTTTGTTAAATGGTAGTACCTACCTATTCCCGAACTCTATCACATCCACATTTCTCATAGGTAACGCTTAAGTTAGCTAATAGGAGATTTTTTTACCAGTTACCACTGTATAAAATAATTCGTCTTTCTCCTTATTAACGTTATGTTAGAAGGTATTCGCTTCAAATGTTAAATCACTGTCTCTCTCATTCCCGTAAACTTTTCACACCGTATCTACTTTCTGCTATGTCTCTCAAACCCACGCCCCCAGGCCGGCACAACACCCATAACCAAACACATCCAGGAAATGCGATTTTTGGATAAATAAAATTAAATCAAATAGAAACTCATCAAGAGAGCAAAAGAAAGACGGTATAAAAGTGTCTGAAGCATCGACACATACGAAACACCTCACATTCCATACCTGCACTGCATCCGCTGTACAGTACTGTTTTGTGTGTGTGTGTGATTGCGCATGTCCAAGCGGGTTGAACAAAGAGGTCTCACGGTATACTCTTCTCTCCTCAGGGAAGAAAAAAATAGCTACAAATAAAAAATGTTCTTTCAAAATCAACTGTCCAGTGACAGTGAGAGCTTTTAATAACCCGACATATTTGGGGTTACCTACCTACCTGTTTTGTCGTGAAGACGATGATGATGGATGAAAATGGATACACACAAAATATTTAGTTGATGGGTTACGTGTGTGCACTTTTTTGTGAATATTAAATATATTTGGTAGGTGGGCTTTCGTGTATATTTGGTTTTTGTTAGATAGTGTTGAATGGTGAAAATTAAAAATGGGAAGTCGGTGGGAATCGGGTTATATGGACACCACAGGATTTATGAATGCATGAGTGAAATAGCAACTGAGCAAGAGAGCAGACAGGTCTTTCCTACATAATTATTTGACATTATATTTTATAGGGTAAAACACCCAATCATTGGCACCTTAAGAAAACTTGAGTCATTATGTGTGTGTAAATATAAAATATAACATTCAAATAACATTAAAGTACATTATTCATTTACCTTTATTAAGATATTTTTTAATAAAAAACATTAAAAAAACATAAAATATCTTAAAAAACATACAGAAAAATATAGTTAAATAAAGCAAAGTCAATTTTCACCAATTATTTGCACTTCCAGACTTTTGCCATATGGATTCCATTTTTTTTAATCCAAAATTATGTTTCCCTTTTATTGAAATATTTTTCCCCTTTTTTATTCCTTTTTTTTTATTCACAAAAATTAAAGAAAAAACAGTTGTTTGAACATAACAAAACAAAAAAAATCATCAAACAAAACAATAATATCTTACAAATCTGTCAAACTCAAAGGGAAATAGACAGGGAATATATTTATATGCATGGTGAGAGGCAGAAGTTTCCAGTGTAAAAATTAAGTTGGAAGCGCATAGTAAAAAAATTAAGTTGGAAGCGCATAGAAAGTCTATGTTCATTAAGTTATTTAATTTAATTTATCATAATGTTTACGGTTTCTGAACGTGTAAAAAGAAGTTTTGTTATTAAAAGTGAAAGTTTTTGGCATGACTATTTTTCCCGTTTCTGGGTTATTTTTTCCCTTTAGGATCAAAAAATCCCTAAAAACGGGAAAAATCCCTCAGTCTTGTATCACTGAGTTGAATGCATAAAATGAAATGAAATAGAAATTTGGCAAAAGAGCAGGACAGAGACGGTGTAAAAGTTTCAGAAGTGTCCACATACGACACATACCTCAACCACACATTTAATACCTACCTGCACTTCATCCGCTGTACTGTTTTGTATGAGTGTGTGATTGCGCATGACCAAGCGGGTTGAACAAAGAGGTCTCAAACACAGTATACTCTACTCTCCTCAGGTGGGGAAAAAATAGATACATATTAATAATGTTCTTCCAAATCAACTGTCCAGTGACAGTGAGAGCTACCCGACATATTTGGGGTTGCTTTTGCTTTCTCGTGATGACGACGATGATGGATGAAAATGGATACACACACAAAATTTAATGGATGGGTTATGAGTGTGCACTATTTTCTGAATATTTAATTTATTGGTAGGTAGGCTTTCGTGTATATTCGGTTTTTGTTAAATAGTGATGAATGATGGATATTAAAAATGGGAAGTGTATGGGAATCGGGTTATATGGACGCCACAGGATTTATGAATGCATGAATGAAATAGTAACTGAGCAAGAGAGCAGACATGTCTCTCCACATATTTGACATTTCTTTTATAGGTTTCTTTTTTGCTTAGCAAACCAAACAGAATACTGTCTCTGTCTGTCACAGGAGTAAAATAAAGTTAAAAGAGATGTTCCCAAATATATTGCGCGTTTAGTATGTTTGTTTGGAGAATGAAGTGCATATCCACTCACACAGTTGAAAATAGTAGAAATGTTTCAAATTTTGTCAATTTATTTAAAAATCCTTTAAGATATCGAGATAATGGATATCCTATGTTGGACCTGCAGATGTCCTGTTTAAGCTGGCATTTACTATATTTAAATGCTCCCAGTATTTTCGAACGCAAAGCGTCGCAAAGGACAAAGCGAAAGAAAACGAAAAAATAAATTACTCTTGTCTAATTTTCTCTGGAATTTACAGAGATATAAAGTTGAAACAAAGTGTATATTGTAGGCCTAGGTATCCTCTACAGGCCTGTGAAAAAAGCACCAGAATATATTCAGCAGTTTTTAAGAGTTTTGCATTCAAAGACATGCAGTCAAATTCAATATAAATCGAACAGAACTACACCAATTTTATTTATATGATAATGAACACGTGACCTTAATTAAGCCCTGTAATGTGGACGAGTCAAAAAAAAAAATTGTAATTGTGTATCCCGTCGTACCTGGTCCCCTTTATTCGGGCTAATGAAATTATTAATTATCTAATGAGGACTGTAGCTACAGCTTCAATCATCACAGTAGATCTCTTCTAGTCGCAGTGTAAAGGGCCTACTACTTACTTACTTACAGCTTCAAATGAAAGATAGCTTAGGTCTTTTATCAACTGCGATAACTGGCATTCGAAGTGTACCTATATATTTCCAAAGAGTGACACAAAGTTTCAAGGATATTGCTGGAAACAAGTTATAAAAGCATCTCTCTTTTATAAGGCTATCGAAAATCTAAACTTTCGAGATTAAAAACGTAAATATGAAAGTATGGTGGACAAAACTTTAAGGCCGATTTGTGATAGTTTCAAGTATTAAATAAACACAAGGTACGATGCAGAAAGGACCTTACGAATATTGAAAGAAGTTGCAAGGCTGTTTGCACAAATTGATTGTACCCCTTTGATATAGAAAGAGACTGCTCATAGAGGTGTCAAATTGCAAGTGTCTAGCTCAGGGCTGTCGTTGTACTGCAAAAGCAGTATTTGTACAGCTTTCTGTACGGTTGTACTGCTGTACTGCACTCCCTCTTAAAATACTGTTTTTTTAAAAGATGCGCTTTTTATTAGAATGTTTCAAACAATTCCTTAAATATTCACTTATCAATACATTTCGTGGGA
The DNA here is from genome assembly GCA_936431705.1 of Cheilosia pagana. Classification (NCBI taxonomy): domain Eukaryota; kingdom Metazoa; phylum Arthropoda; class Insecta; order Diptera; family Syrphidae; genus Cheilosia; species Cheilosia pagana. The sequence continues at coordinate 47,249,735 of OW386170.1, read as the reverse complement.
CATTCCTATGAACCTTTCAAGCATCTGAAGGACGGAAATAAGGCCCGTTTTATTCATTCAAAGTTTAATATGAGAAATTGCTTTTATTTACTCCAAGTTGAAAGGCTTTGAATATTCCAAAGTTAAGAAAACTCAAAATGTGGTCAACTTTAAACTTGCTCAACTCCCCGAAGTTAGGATAGCGACTTGATATTTTATGTCTAAATTTAGATTTGTTTGGCGGTTTCGACTGTTGGCTAAGCAAATCACGTGACAAATGTAATTAGGATATTAATGTGTAAAAAATATCGTATCATTTAAATTACCTCTACTACTACTTATAAGAGCAGCCAAGATGATGAAGAGTAGGAGAATTTGGTCTGTGAGAGACAGGAATACAAGATTTAAGATGCTACCACATGTTGGACTTGAAAAATGCGACTATCGTGACTTCACCTGCAAGCATTACGTAACAATGGACGCAATTTATTGTACGCATATCCGCATTTTATCAACAATCTAATCCAGACAACATTAGGAATTGTAACGGAGAGTTTTCCATAAACGTTCAAATGGTTTATGCTGCGAATTGTCGCTAGTTAAAAAACTAACGTAGTAAATAATAGTTACTTACAACTTAATGTTCAACTTTCGATTTCAAATCAACTCCAAAGTTGGCCAAATTATATTAAAATCTTAAAACACAGACTGTTTCCTAATAGTTTTTAGGATTTTTCGACGATGATTATGACTAGGATGCTTAACGGTAGAAAATTGAAAGTTGGCAATAAAACAACTCGTTCACACTTCGTTATAATTTTTATTTCACGGTTTAAATTTTAACAATCTCGTTCAACTGGTCGTCTTAGAATGGGATCCATAGCTCGATAATTGAAGGACTTTCTCCCTATTCAAACATTTCATCGGTGGTCTCCGTAGATTGTTTAAAAAAAAAGGTTCGGTGATCGTGCTACCAAAATATATGCTGCGAGTGAAAAAAGCCATCTACGAATTACTGTTTAGTCCGCAGGCAGACCGAAAGGTATCAGGCTTGTTTCCCCGGAGAAGGCACTGACTTTATTCAATCTTTAAATAATCCTTAAAAGTTGTTGCTCGATCGCATAAATTTGCTCTAACAGACAGAGAGCCAAGGTCAATTTAACAGATAGTTATCCTGTATTCTTGTAAAATACGAGGAAGACAGACGACACTGCAATAGAAACACATTCCTAGAGTATTAAAATATTTATTTAACTGAAAATTAAGTCAAAGCAAAAACACAGAGTAGATCTGGCGAGAAAAAACAAAACTAATTTACACTAAAAACTTAAATAAACTTGATTCAAGCACTCATTAGCCACTTAATGGTTTTCGCAACCAACAACCGCCGTCCATCCAGTCCACTTTGATTCCTGTACCATCCTTAGAAAATCGTAATCAACGCGAATACTCCATAAAGAAGGGCACAAGGATATGCAATCAGAACTTGTTGATGGTCCATCGAGTATGCAGTCACGAAGAGTTTCGATGCGGATATTGCACACCAGAGGATACTGATCCCGGCAACGATTAAACCCAAAGGACCTCTGCAATGAATATAAAAAAACGTACACACACACATACAAATATATGAGCTTTAATGGTCAAAAGTATAAATTACACAAAAGGACAAAAACAGAGAAGATTACAACGAGAGAGGAAAACTCGTAGTGAAAAATAATAATCATAAACAAACTGCACAACTAGTTCAATAAAAGCGCACCCTTGCCGGATATGAATGCTCGCACATTTTATAGAAATGCACGCAAAAGAAAAATAAAAATAAACTAGTAAAAGGTCCAAAACAATGATGAGGGCTGGGGAATAAGTTTACGCTTCTTCTTTTTGTGCTTTCATTAGTCTTCGGTGCAGCGTGATTGGATTTTTTCATGATTAAAAACTTAATAGGGAAAAATACAAATAAAGGAATAAAGTAAAAATGACAACGGAAATAAACACCCCACAAGACATACAGCAGCACTGCGGGCATGTAGCGTTGATTGAAGGCGGTGGTAGGTTCACGTAGATAGCTGCATTACAACTGAGGTTAGGAAGGAACGCATTAGTTCACGATGAATGAGGTCACGATGGGAGGTGAAGATGTTTTCGACCGATCATGCTACTTGTTATGCAACTTGAGCCAAGCCAATGAACTATTGAAGGGCTTTACATTAACAGTTTGGCTTCTTGGCCTCATAAATGGATTTTCTCAATAACGATCACCTTCACGCCATATTCATCAAGCACACTAATCTAAATTGATAGCCACCAATAGCTTCGTTTATCTGCTCCAATTCTAATGATCGATAGCCATTGCTTCGGCCACCGCTCCACAACGCGTCTGCGACTGTTCAAAGATTGTATTACTTATGTTTATTCTATTGGTAGATTTTTAGCCGACTGGCACTACTGGTGCAAACGCATGCTACCCTATAAATTAAATGTTTGTTTCTTGTAAAATAGAAACAAAACACACAGAACAAACAAAATCAATTCCAATCGAACCGAAGGGGTGGAAGGTGGTACGCCGGCAACGCTTTTCCTTGTAAATACTCCAGAGGGGCGAAAAAAAGAGCTGTATAAAAACCCTTCTTCTAGTTTGCAGGCTGCGGGAACACCCATTGTTGTTTTTAATCAACGCATTCATTGTTTGCACAATGCCAGTGGTGGTGCTGGTGCTGGTGGTCATGTTGGTGATGGTAGGTACCACGAAAGAATGAAAAATAACAATTGCAACAACAGCGCATAAAAACAAAAACCTAACGATGGAGATACAGGGGGGTAAAAAAAATAGCTCCCAACAAAAGCATACTCACTGAATGGTGATTAAAACGTTAATACCGGACAGTACGACCATTGGAAGCAGGCAATACCCCAACACAGATACAACCGCTCCGAATGTGACCTGAGCCTGGGTGGCCATCACCGAGAGGAGGCAGTAGAATGCAATGCAACCCATCACTCCGATGCCGTAGATGTAGGAGAACGTCACTTTGCCGCTCTGTGGATGGAGAAAGTAAATTATAAAAATTAAAAAAACTAGTTTCACATAGGGTAGGATTAAATTGCACTCTGTTATAGATATACTCACCAATAAGAGGAAGCCTCCCAGCGCTAAACAGAATGCCAGCGGACCAGCCATGTCTGTGTCCTGAAGAATGCTTTGATCTGCGCCACGAAGGGGATTTAATACAGCCAATGTCTGAAGCAATTAAAAGTGGAAAGAGAAATGTTACATTGTTGGCAATGTACGCGTAATTATTAAAATTAGATGAATCTTTTCTATAATCCGGCCAACAGAGTGTTATGTTGCTCTAATTATGAGCCTCTAAGAAGTTCATGATTATTTAGAACAAGCGCGCTATCAATTTTGTTGGCGGAAATTAAAGAAGAAGATATTCCTTCGGATAACCAATTGTCGAACAAAATGTCAAGGCACTGATGTTCTCCTTTTTTTAAGTTCAAAAACATTTCAATTGTGATTTGATTGGGAAAACATCCCTCTTTGTGTCTGTGAGTGTTCCAAAAAAAGAATATATGCGTAAATGAGCAAATAGCAACTGCAAACCTAAAAACATTTCACATAAAGTTCTGAATTATTCAACATCAATCATCACGAAACCAGTTTTTTACAATGCAAATAACAAATAACAATAAATTCGTCAAAGCGAATAAATAAAATTCTATAAAAATTTTGACAAAGGCATTTTGCTTATTTATTTCACGGAAATTGCCTCCCCCCTATGCCCCAACCCGATCCTGCTATATTGATTTACAATTTAACCGTGCGTCCTCCCATGCAATCAATTATTATCAAGCAGTAAATATTTTGTTTCCGGAAATATCCTTTCGCCCAACACCGTGACCATAGTCACCAATATCGAAACTCAATTCGAGGGCTACAGCAGAATATAAAAGCAAATTGCGGATTTTGTTCGTATGCGCCTACATGTTTGGGACATGGACTTCCTACTTCCGAATGGGTTGGTTCAAGAGCGGCCTATTCTAAAAAAGGACTCTGCTTCCATCTCCATTGATGCAAACTTTGTGTCTATTTATAGGACTGTTCTGTTTTTAGGGTAGGAGTTTCAATTTCTAAATCACCTGCGTCATTTCGAAAGCGTTGGAGATGGAGATACACGACACATAGTTCCATTTTTATTTTGGCGCGTCTACTAACATTTGCCTTGATGGACGTGAACTAGTAAACACTCCTCGAGGGTCTATTCTAACCTTGTTCAATAGTTCTATATTTGTATTTCAATAATTTTTGGGAGAGGGTCCCTCATGCTATTCATCTTTTCATAGCCACGTATCGAAACGCAAACCAGCAGTGTTAGTCATCACTGAAAATGTACTCAATCTGACTTAAGAACTGATCAAATTGCACTTAAAAACCGGATTGGGTTATCATTTTCAATGGTCTTGAGTGTCGGACGCTCAGGGGGACGCACCCAGTTATTATTCTAGGCGACCAAATATTCACACTACGGCAGATCCTGTAGAAAACCCAAGAAGTCCAAATCGATACCCACAATCTGTTTATCGATTTTAGGGCCGCATATGACAGCATTTATAGAGACGAGCTATACAGAGCCATATCTAGTTTTGACATCCCTGCCAAACTCGTAAGATTGTGCAGAATGAAAATGGAGAACTCTCGCTGCTCCATTAAGGTCGGAAACAATCTCACCGAGACCTTTGATGGCAAAAAAGGATTAAGACAAAGTGACGCGCTGTCATGTGACTTCTTCAACATCATTCTTGAGAAAATTGTGCGAAACTCACAAGCCAACACCAGAGGCACAATTTTTCACAAGTTTGTACAATAGGTCTGTTCCTTTACTTTTAAATCTTACGAATTTTTACGAATTCTTACGAATTTTACTCAATTGTCGTTCCTCAACTCGAAAACTTCGTAAAAGAGAGTGGCTTCGAGAGAGCAAGATATTTCCCCTCTTACCAGTTTTTACTCAAAAAATTTCTTTGCGTAAGAATTGAAACAACTGTCAGTCGCCTGAAAATTGACAGCTGATTTGAATTTGTTGTTCTATTTGGCATTTCGGCGGTTGAACTATCTGTCATTTTCACAGGTTACTACAAAAGCGTTCCCTAACTTTTGCGGAAGTTTCCCTCTCTGAGAGAAAATTCATCCCATCCACTGTCATTTTGACAGTCTTTTCCATTTTTACTATAAAACTAAAGGAACAGACCTAATTACTTGCATACGCAGCTGACATTGACATAATTGGTAGAACACAGCGAGCTGTCACTGGTGCGTTTGCATGTATAGAAACAGAAGCGGCAAAAATGGGTTAAGCGGTTAACGAGGGCAAAACCAAGTAAATGCTTTCGACGGACACACAACATCGACGAGTCGGACAGAACGTCACGATGAACAGCTATAGTGTGGTAGTTAGGGACTTCATCTACCTCGGTTTAAGATCAAGGGAAGAATTACACTTGCCAATCGCTGTTTCTTTGGCCTAAGAAGGCAATTAAGAAGTAAGGCCTTGTCAAGAAACACCAAGCAGATTCTATATAAGACCCTTATCATCCCAGTCCTGCTGTATGGTGCAGAAGCATGGACATTATCGAAGGCGGATGAGGATATCCTTGGACGTTTTGAACGCCAAATTCTCCGTGTGATTTTCGGTCCCGTTTGCGTTGGCGGGTTTTGGATAAGGATATATAACAGCGAACTCTACGAGATGTACAGCGACATCGCCCTGGTCAAAAAACTACGCATCAGTCGTCTAAGATGGCTAGGACATGTAGAGCGAATGGACACCAACGCTCCGGCCCGAAGAGTCTTCGACTCCAACCCAGAGGGACAACGCAGCAGAGGAAGACCTCGCCTAAGGTGGCGCGCACAAGTGGAATGGGACCTCAACCAACTTGGAGTGTACAACTTGAGGCAGTTAGCCAAAGACCGAGCTAACTGGAGAGGCGTACTGGTTGAGGACTGTAGCGCCACCTAAGTAAGTAAGTAAGACTTTAATGCCCACAACATGGATGGGTAGACGGGCTCACGCGGATTCCAGACAATTACAAGCCATATCAATTCGAGTCAAATCTGCTGAGTTTATTGGCGCCGCAACGTCATCGAGGTTGGCCAGCCCGGCACTGTATCCCGCACACCGGTGTGTCCTTTTCTTGTTTGCACCTACAGTAGCTTTTCACAGGACGACCTCTCGCTTAGCGATTTAATTTAAAGCCTTTCATGAGCAAAATCACCAAAATATGAACATTCCTTTTTGCACCGTAGAAGAACGAAACTGAAATCCCACTCATTTTTCATTTTAACATCACTTCCGGACAACCAGATTGCAGGGTAAGACAACACCCCAAACCCATCGTCCTCCCTAAATGCAAAACAAATTTTATAAACTGCAAACCGTGAAATTAAATATCCAACATAGGTACTCGTATGCACACACACACGCAAAGGGGTATTTGCCGAAATATTCACGCAAACAATATTCTGTTAAATCATCTTTTTGCATGATTTCGACATTTTTTCCGAGGTACCACTTCAATTGTTATTTAACCTGCTAACCAAGGTTCTGGTAAATTGCATGGGATTAAATATTTGAACGTAAGCTAATTGCCGCATATTTCAAATTCCATCAACTGCAACTGTGTACGGGCGCTCAAGTGCTGTCAAAGTGGAGTGGGCACTTCAGTTAGGTTGCATCAAACTTTGTGGTTATGTGTTGAAGGGGGAGTCGGGAAAATAATTGAAATTGTTTTTGACTAGAGTTATACTAGATTAAAATGGTAAAAAAAGCAGATTCGCCATTCTGGTGTTAACATTTTGTTTTAGTAGAGAAGCAGATTTTAGAAAAAAAACCAAACCAAGTGACAGCTGGTGAGGGTTGTTCAAGGGTTTGGTGACTGCAGAGCTCAGAGAGGAGATGGATATTTTTTGTAATGCATGATAAACATCGTTTAAGTGCAGTCGAAAGTAGAGTCTGGATCCTTCGGTGTGTTATCAATTTAAAGCTTCAACGTCGCATTAGTTTGACGTTTCTAATTCTATATGAAAGCAAATTACAACCCGAATTGGAATCGAAATATCGTCAGACTCTTCTTGGAGAGCTTATCAATAAGCCCACGTGACCATGACCATCACAAAAGAATACCCAACTGGGTAGGAATTTCCAAATTACTTGGAAAGATGCGCATTTCCGGTAAAAGCGTAATTAATTTGCTTTGCTCAATCAACCGGGAGGTCCTACTGACCTCAATCATTGTTTAAAGTAGAACTCATTACTCTAATGACATCGCCATCAATGCAACGGAAAATTGAATGCATTTTCCTCTACTTCGCTTACAGAATCAGTCCATGGGCGGAGATGACGACCAAAACTCTTCTATACAACTTGGGATTCGTCTTATGGTGCAGAAATAGAATATTTTCAACAAAGCTCTACAAAGTGCCGACCAAAAGCAAACGGAAATAAGGAGAAAGTGAAAAGAAAGAAAGAAAGGCCTATGACAACGTTAATGAGAACTTACAGCTGCACTGTTACACCCCCACTCTTATCCACCACTGGTGACTTTTAAAGTAAACGAAGAGACAATAAAAAATCTAATAGAACCAAAAGGAAGAACAAAAATAGAAATGTCTTATCCCTTTGAAGAACATTGTCCAGCAATGGACATTACTTTTGCCTAGCTAATTGAAATACATAATTCCAACATTCTTTCTCCCTCCGCATGCATAAATTTCTAATTGCGAGTGGTTTTGCTCTTTTGTCTTTATTTTTTGCAAATTCGTTTGCACTTACTTTTTGGAATATGTGCCCTGGATTGATTCCCAGTTCTGAAAGGGGAAACAATGATTTTCAGTCAGAAAAAAAAACACATTTAATAAATTTAAAACGCACCTTCCAACAGTGGCGGTTCATCATCGAAATCTGTGCCGCCAGGTGGTTTGAAGGACTTATCCTGTGCATAGGGGTTTTCCACATAAGCGTTTGGATCGTAGAAGCCACTGACACCGCTGCTAACATCGGAGTAACTGGCGCTATAGTTTGGTGGAACGGAGGCCTGTGTATTGTCGAATGTTTGGAAGTTTCTACAAAAATGCACCTGTTCAGGTTGTGAGTCCGACATGGTTGTACCGTCTACTTACAATTCTTGACCAAATTCGGGAACTTCGAAATTATAAGACTGCTCGGCTCCAGCACTCCATTGGTATTCGTTCGGTGGTGCTCCATAGGGAGATGCCATGACTTTGGGGTTTGGATTTTAATAGTAAATTATGACACTTTTCCGACTAGATGTCGTGGCTGTAATTAGAAATTGCAAAAAAAGTATATTACAAAACAAACTTCATCTTCATCTGCATCATCACATGAAGTCGTTAACATGAATTAAAGCAAATATAGATTAATAACAATAGGTATTTTATGTCGCCATAACTAACAAGGAACTTTATCCTGATGATTTGTAAGACAAAATTCACTTTCGTTCTTGCTAGCATGGAAATATTAACCACGAAGGACTGACGTCTTGTTTTCCCAATTCGACTTACGTTTTAATTAGTTGAACGAGATTATTTATTTCACAAAAAGTTTAACTGGAAGTCTAGTGGATTATTCTCTTGTTTCAGATATATTTTAATGTGTTTTGAACGAAATTGAGAGCAGAAAGTCGACCTGAAGCCGTATCAAAACATAAAATTCACTTAAAATTGACATATCGCCGCCATGGTCCACGTAAACGAAAATGACAGCTGCTGTAGGGTTCGTGTACGCGATAAGGTATGTTCGTTTAACTAACCAGAAATGGAAGAGAGCACTGTCCAAATGTTCTTTTGCACTGGGAAGAGCCCTTTTATGGAATATTTAGATGGTACCTAACTTTTTAACATAAATGCAGGAGGTAGAGTGATCCTCTTTTCTTCTGTTATGGAAGTGTTTAGGCGCAGTATCCTGCGAAACTTTTGCCTGTCGAACTATGTATTTACAAAAAAGAGGCTATTCGGTCGGGTTTTTTTTACTGACGAAGTTTGTCTGGTTTCGGGGCACGGCTACTAAATCCACATCGCTTTAAATTATTATTAAAAATGGTAAGAAATATGCGCCTTAAAACGTACAGGATGATGCCGAAAATTAAATACAGTAGTTTAAAATACTTTTTGCGAGCGAAGCGAATTAGCTTTCCTGTTATTTGAATGCATTTGGAGATTTTATACAAATTGCCGCGGGAGGATTACAATTAAATCAGAAAAAAATGCGGCGAAAAATTGGAGTAGATTTAAAAGAAAGGAACCGTAATTTCGACGAAATAAAGTTTTCTTATTAAGAAATCGAATTATAGATATTTTTCTTCTATGTCAGATAAGTGCATTTTCATTTCTCGCAATCACAAATAAGAAATAAGGACTTGGGTGTGGGCTGTGGATGTGGTCGCGAATGCATTTGTCGAATTCATATTCGAAATTGTCGTCGCAAATGTTTTGCATGCTCAAACCAATGCGAAAAATACAAATAATTGCGTTTATAGGGACGACCAGCGCATTGAAGACCACATACGGCTGGACTAGAGGCAATTCTCAATTAGACACATCTGGACCTATACATGGAAGAGTCTGCTGCTAAAAGTGACTAAGGATAAGCCAAGCTTACACTTGGAACCCCTACAATTTTGGGCATGCACACGTTTTAAGTAAATACTTAGAAAATGTCACTTCTGACTATATGAATACCTCGTAGGGATATTACCATCTTCATTGACAGCCAGGCGGCTATAAAAGCAGTTTCTGCACATGAAATAAAATCCAAACTAGTCCAGCGCTGCCGCGAAGAGCTCAATGTTCTTTGCTTGCAGCACACCACGAATCTCTGCTGGGTCCCTGGACATAGCGAAAAAACCGGCAATGAGAGGGCGGATGAACTGGCGAGAATTGGGTCCGCAATGGACCGTGATAGAGCACTTCAGCCGGTCAAGCCACCGCTTTGCAACCTTAGAGAGCGGGTGGAAAACAAGATTCGTATGAAAACCAACAACAGGTGGAAAGAACTTACTACCTGTGAAATATCGCTGAAGCTTTGGCCAGAATATAACAGTGGTCGGATCAATAAACTCTTACAGTTTAACAGGTCTTCAATATCTAGGCTAGTAGGGGCTCTAACTGGTCATAACTTCCAAAGAAACCACACATTGAAACTTAATCTCAAAGAGGATGCGGAGACAAAGAAATCCACGAGGACACACCTCACTTCCTTTGTCACTTGAGGAACAGAACACTTGGGAAATACTACTTCCAAGACTTACAAGAACTTTCTGATGTCTCACTGTCTGATCTTTACAGGTTTTTGAGTGCATCGGGATGGAAGGGAAAGAAGACAACCGATACAACACCAGCGGTTAACCTAAAAAAAAGGGCATCACAATGGGTAAACGAGGACCTAAGTGTGGTATTGCAGGGTACGCCCTGCTCTACCTTCCAATCTACCTAACCTAAACCAATGCGAACCGTTTTGGGAATAATTTTTTGACACCAAACTACGCAATTTTTACGTCTTTTTGGAAGGGGTCTTCAACTGTTGTTTTCCAAGCATTTTTCGACGCGATTTTTTTTATTCTTACTAAAAATGTTCAACGTCTTCAATAATAACCGACGTGGGAACTTTTTTGGTCGGTCTCAACACTATTTGATGTCACTTAGCTTGGTCCTTGTTCGACTTGAGCCCCGATCAATGCCACAAAATGAAATGTAGATCTTCATCAATAGATTTAATAGATATTATATTTATTTTATTTTTACAATAATACTTTACAACGAAAAAAATTAAAATATATTTTATTTTTTCATCATCAAACAAAAAAACTCCTTTAAAGCGTCTGCAACAGCAACAACAAGAACAATATGTTAATCTCAATCGTGTTTTTTTTTTCGTTTGCGTGGTTCACGCTTATTTATGTATCTCTAGTTATTGTTTCGTTTTCTTCGTCTTTTATCATTGCTAAGGATTCACATATTTAAAAAGTAAAACACTCAAATTTACACATAAAATAGTATGTAGTTACAATATAGGTAGGTATAGGTATAGGTTTCTTTTCCTAAGTAGATATATGTAGGTGTTGCGGGCTCGTTCATTGTATGTTCAACCATTATTATCATTATACTTTGTATTAGTAGTAGCATTCATTAAATTTTGTTTTTATAACTATAACTAGGTAACGATAAACGTAAACTGGGATGGTAGAGAGCTTAGTGCATAATATATGGCTTAATCCTCCAAATTCCTGAAGGCCTGTTGCAGATCCTCGTGCAATTGGTCAAAGTCCGCCTTGATTTTGGCTTCGCCGTCTTTAACAGGATCCTGTAATGATAGAGAAACGAAAAAGTGGTTAAGAGTGGAACGATGGGCATTCTGTTTAAATGATTTCCGAGTTAGTTTCAACAAATAGGTTGAATGCTTTTCGAGTTCATCAGCGACCAAAGGTTCCCCCCTTGATGGGGGTAAAAACCATGTCACAGTCTAAATTTAGATATTCCCACATGCACGCATATTACAGAACTGAAGTGGCCACTGGAAATAAAATCGATATTTATGTACTTAATAATTAACACGAGCTGGCTGCGTGGTATAGGTTGACAACTCCTGTGATTCATGCGTTTTAATGCAGAGTTTTGTCAGGCCCTACAACTAAGCATCGACAAAATTCAACAGGGACGGTGCAGAAGCTATAATTAGCAAAGAAAATAAATATAGGCGTTTGATTTCGGGAAATGATTGTGAAATCACGAATCAGGGAGTCATTTATTATGGTCGCATATTTTGTGTCTTGTAGACACTGATTGGCGTCAACTTGGCGATGCCCAGGCGTTGCAACTGGTTCATACACATCAATTGTGCTTATTTTACCTCCGCGTGGTAGCCACCGGGTACTGGTCTTGTCCTTCCGGGCATGACTTGCTAAACTTATAAGCGCAAGTGTTGAACAGGAAGAAAATAGCAACACTATAGTGCTCTGTCGGAATGACTGGCTGAATGAGTCTAAGAGGTCTTACATGAACCCCTCAGAAAGAGGACATACAGCGAATGAATCTACGAGATTGGATCAACGGTGGTGTCAACAGTCAACATGGCAGATACCTTACATGAGCTACTCTGACATATTTGGAGAAAAGGTCAGTAAGGATTTTCAGCACTAGTCAGGGTGCTGAAAGGCAGCACTCAAGTAAGTAAGATCCCCACATGAGTTTGGAGAATCCGCTTAGTCTGGTGTCGAATTTCAGCCATCAAAAGCGACATGAAGCGTTATTAGCACAAATACAAACCAACAGAAAAGGGCTCCAATCTTTTTCAGCCGAGAAGATGCCTTATTGATGTGGAACTTTCCAAGTCAGCATTCAGCAGATTGGCTTGTAATGCAAAAACCCCAAGGAGGTGTTGCGACATCACTTCGCAGATTGTCTTTGATCTAAAAACAAAAGCAAGAGCTATCTCCGCAAAAATGTACAAGCTGACGTTGCGACTGCAAAACGGGTATCAAATCCAAGGGTTTTGTTTCCAAAAATGTACTGAAGTGTTGCGCCCTTAGTTACATTCAGCATCTGTTGCATTTATTGTTTATAAATTTGACTGTTTTTGCTACTTATAACAAATCGATTCAACAGCAACAACCAATTGGGTACAATCGATTTTTTTCCTGATTTGGTGAGGCATTATTCACAAATGCTGATAACGAACGTCAACTAATCAGCTATAAGTTCCGTGTATGTTTTAACCCCACACAGATTGCAACCATTACACACAGCAAAAGTAAGAAATTCATCGAATAAAACCATCAGAACTCGCCCATCGGTAAGAAAATCAATAACGGCCGAAAAAGAAGTGCGACTGACACCGTTTTTACAGTGTCTGTAGACTTTTCTAGCTAGCTCGTCAGTTGTTGTTGATGACGAATTACTTTGAGCACAAACATCCTCAGAAGAACTATCACTCTCTGTGTATTTTCATGTGACAACTAAGATACTACTGTCAGAGCCTTTTCACAGCGAATAGATTATGATAAATGGTTCTTTAACGAGGCACCTTAAAGCCATTATTGCTTGAGTTACGATTAATTATCACCAAATCAAGTATAATTGACTTCGCGAATTAGCCGTCAAAGCGCTAATGAACTGACAACTTGATAATAATCGAATCACATATACCAAAGGCCCGCGCGCGTAATCTACACATTGCGATCGAATTTAAATCAATTAACTTGAATTAGAAAATAAGCTAAACAAACAAAAATCACAACACACTTCGCCGATATGTTGAATAAGTCCACACCCTCTCGTTGCCCACCCCCACTGCTGGCGCACAATAATAAAACGATCAGGTGATAAAAATAGCTAACTGTGTGGACATAATAGATAAAGAAAAAGGCCAAACAATTGAACAAGTAGACAAACAGATAAAGCGCTTCCACTCACCTTGAACTTCATCGACGACAGCTGGTACATGATGCTGCCCATGGACTCCCTGATCAGGTTCCACGTTATCTTGTTCTCTGACTGAGCAGTGGATTCGACCGAGTGGCGAGCCATGTCATAGAAGGCGATCATGTTTCTCAGCATACCCACAGTCTTGTAGAAGGGGCAGAACCGATCGTAGGCGGAGTACGAGTTCTGTTGCAGGAAATCGTCCTTCAGCAACTTGGCGACTTCGAGGGTAATCTTGTCGGTTTCGGCCAACGAGGCTTTGCCGACCAGCTGCACAATTTCTGAGAGATCTTCTTCCTCTTGCAGGATCTCCTTGACTCGGGTTCTCAAAGCCACAAATTCGGGGAAGTTCTTGTCGTAGAAGTCGTCCAGGGCACGAGTGTATTTACTGTACGAGATTAGCCAGTTGATTGAGGGGAAATGTTTGCGCTGGGCGAGTTTTTTGTCCAAACCCCAGAACACTTGTACGATACCAAGGGTGGCGGATGTGACGGGATCGGAGAAATCACCACCGGGAGGTGATACAGCGCCTACAATTGAAACTGAGCCTTCACGCTCTGGGTTACCCAAGCACTTGACGCGACCAGCACGTTCGTAAAAGGAGGCCAAACGTGCACCCAGATAGGCTGGGTAACCGGAATCGGCGGGCATTTCAGCGAGCCGACCTGAGATTTCACGAAGAGCCTCAGCCCAACGGGAGGTGGAATCAGCCATCATGGACACGTTGTAACCCATATCACGGAAGTACTCGGAGAGTGTAATACCGGTATAGATGGAAGCTTCACGGGCAGCGACAGGCATGTTGGATGTGTTGGCTACCAGGGCGGTACGCTTCATGATGGACTCGGTGACACCATCGATCTCAACCGACAGCTCGGGGAAATCACGAAGTACTTCAGACATCTCGTTACCACGTTCACCGCAACCGACGTAGATGATGACATCAGAGTTGGAGTACTTGGAGAGAGCCTGTGAGATGACAGTCTTGCCACAACCGAAAGCCCCAGGAATGGCAGTCGTTCCACCTTGAACTGCAGGGAAGAGAGCGTCCAAAACCCGCTGGCCGGTCAACAAGGGATGGTTGGCTGGCAGCTTCTCTGTAACTGGACGGGGCTGACGAACTGGCCAAACTTGCAACATAGTGTGTTTGGAAATCTCTCCATCGAATTCGGTCTCCAGCACGACATCTGTCACTGTGTAGTTGCCAGCTGGGGCAATGTAGCGAACCGTACCCTTGGCGCGTGGTGCAACAATCATCTTGTGCTTTACCAACGAGTTTTCATGGACCAATCCGTACAAGTCTCCTCCAGTGATGTGCGAACCAACTCGGACATTAAGTGGATTGAAGTCCCATGCCTGTGTACGCGACAGAGATGGCACATTTACACCCTTTGGGATGTAGATGGAGTGAGTCAGCTCGTTGATGTCCTTCAGCGGTCGCTGGATACCGTCGAAAATGCTGCTCATAATGCCGGGACCCAATTCCACTGAGAGTGGCTTGCCAGTACGCAACACTGGATCGCCGACTGTTACTCCCGAGGTTTCCTCGTAAACCTGAATGGTGGCCATATCACCCTCGAGACGAATAATCTCTCCCACCAGCTCATAATAGCCAACACGCACCAACTCGTACATAGCCGATCCGGACATCAACTCAGCCGTTACGACTGCAAAATACAAAAATCAATAAAATCCACTACCAAATAAAATGTACATACCTGGCCCAGAGACGGCATAGACACGTCCGTATTGGCTCTCCTTCTCCTCATCGTCGAATCGCTTCAAATTAGACATAATTTATGACAGTTTATCTGCAAATTAGAAAGATTTGTCGGTTAGTTAACAAAAAACTTGCAAACATGAATGAGACAATTTTCTTTTGAAAAGACGAATGACCTCCTTCAATTGATTTAACCCAGAAGTCACATGACATGCCCTAAACTATCACTTTGTATAACGACGCTTTCCTCTTACCCAATTGATAGAAATAGATAATTTTTTGTAGATTCCTGTACACTTTTGATTTCTTAACAGCACAGAGTCCTGTTGAAAACGCGAATATTCCAAGGAATTACGTTTTTTTTCTTCAAGGGGTAGTAGCTACAGTCCTCTGCTCTGTCCTACTATTTGACACTTGTATCTTCTTGCTGGGGATGTATGTGGAAGGAAAAAATCTACACTCTGTACTCCTGTTCATGCGCGAAATTTGTGTACACGAGTGTGCATACTGCGTTATCGATTTGAGACGTACAATTTTTGGCAACCTCCAAGACCCCAAATATGACTAGCTAAAATGTGTGATATGATTTTAAATGAATCAATTAAAACTTACATGGACCAATTGCAATGTAAAATTTCTTTTTTGCTACTTCCGAAGGTGATATGAGATTCGTTTCTATTCTCGTCACGAAGTACTTGATTCGACTGACCAAAGCAAACGCAAAGCACAAAACCAGCAGAAGACTACCAAAAAACGATTATTTTCCCCGAGACTAGTTGTCGTCGTCGATTGAGAGGAGTCTAGTGTAGGGTAGAAAGAGACAGACAGGGGGAGTATGTTTCCTTCGTGGTGAGTTGTCAGTTTTTATGTGTCAATTTTTCAATTAGCACCACACAGGGTGTACGGAAAACTCGAAATACATTCGCAGACTTGTTTTTTAAAATTTTGTCAAGCAGAATTGCAGACAGCAGACAACAGACTGAGCCAATTTAAAGCCGCATTGCTTGTTAATTTGAAGCGTAATACAGATTATTCCCTTCCTGGGAATGAGTTTTGCTAGGAACACTTAATGTGAATCTGGCCTGCCCAATATCGACGAAAGTACGATTTTAAGAAAGGAAAACATTCCTAAAGATTATTTACCTACTGTATATGCAAAGTATACACCATACAGCTTCCTCCCGCGTCTAACCTTTGCTTTCTATTACCACGGTCCAACCAATATGCAAAGCATACAAAAATCCCTTGCTTTCCCATTCTTAGTAGGTTAGGGAAACCAACAAGTTCACTTATACGCTTATGAACCACAATATAAATAAGGAAAACAAATGAAAGGTCCACTCCAAGTTACATTTAATTGTTCGTACACCTCAATCAAATACATATATTGTAAATTAAACTAATCTTCCAGTCCTAACCACACTCGGCTTAGTCATTCAACATCAGATCGCTTTTTCCGCCCATCGGGGGCTCATACGATGGATGAAGTGCTTTGCCACGATGGTTAAACGAGTAAAAGGAAGGAAGGTTCCCCAATGTCTCCCAAGACTTGCCCTGTAGATCGACAGCGGCACGGATTTCTTTGAAATCAGCGACAATTTGGATTATGTTATAGATGACCACTACTAGGCTGACCACTGTTTGGATTATGATCTATCAAAAGAGATGCGTTATGAAATGCAAGTGAAAATACAAAAGAAAGATTCTTACATCTACGGGCAGCTGATTCCAGTCCTGTTCCGTGACACGAAGATATGTGCGGTCTGAAAGACACAGAATTGAAGTGAAATGTTTTCTGTGATGTGAATAAACTTTGAACTTACGATGAGCTGCGGAGAATGCTGCATGTGCCAACGATGCAAATCCACCCAAAAGAAGTAATTTATTTATAAGTTTAAAAGACATTTTTCCAAACAATTGAGAAAACTTTGCGAACTCAAGTGAAAAAACGCGATGGGAAAAAAGTAAATTGGTTCTGGTTGTGAAGTGACATTCGGCTTTTTGACAGCTGTCAGCTGAAGTGGTTTGTTCAGCTAGCTGTGGTGTGCATGGACTGCGCGAAATTTCCAGAACATACCAAGGTGGATGTGGTGAGGCACATTTCAGAAAATCTTGGATTAAAAATTTACCACTATGTATCTGTATATGAGAGCGGTATAGGCGCTTAGTAAAGTAATCCTTAGTGGGAATCAGGTTGAATTAATAAAGATTGAAGTTCCGCGCAGTACCCAGAGTCCCATACATTTTATGGTAGCGACACACTTCCTGTGTTTGCATTATAAATTAAAATAACAAAAAAATCAAACTTTGTTTTTTATTCTCAAGTTGTTTTCCGCTTGACGTTATATTAAACAAAAACAAATAGAGCCATGTTTTGCATAACTAAAAAACATAACTATGTGATTCATTGTTCAAACAACACAACGATTAATGTCAACAAAAGTGCAATCGATATTTGAGACATTTTAATGCCCGAGTTCCTTATGACAGCCGCATTCAAATTGATTACAGAGTTACATTCAGTTCCCGGACAGTACTGACACTCCTCACCATTCAAGCATTTGCTTAGCTCATTGCTCTGCAGATCAGAAACACATCCACGTTCGATAAAGTCTCCTAAGACGGAATCAAAATTGTACATTTAAACTAAAGCCCCTAAAGCCAAACTCACCATCTAATCTGGTATAACAGCCGCGCTCTTCAAACCGTAGCAATCCGTCTCCACACAGTATACTCCCCACAGATTTAACTTCCTTTGTACATGGATTTTCCTCGGATCTGTTTCCGCGACATTGCAAGCATTTTTGAATAACAGTGGCTTTATTATTACATCCCGCACCCGCACACGCTTGTGTAAGGAAGTCTTCCCCTGAATTGTCGTCAGTATCATCCAAGCTGCATCCGCGGCTTGTTGAACCGTCCGCAAAACGTCGAATATAACAAGTTTCCATTGTCAAAAATTTCACCGATTTTTGACAAGCCTCCATCTTGGAATTAGCTTGCTGCCAACTGCACGCTGTATCCTTCCTTGAGCACTTGTGACACCAAAGTTTTGCTGGACGTTCTCTCGGCATCATGTTGCAACCGGCGCCTGCGCATAATCTACAAGCAGATCCCGCCAATAGACACTCATAAAACATAGTGTTGTCCGACTTGCACCCGCGCACCATTGTGCCTCTCGGACTTTCAAACTCAAAGCATGCATCGTCGGCGTCATACTCCGGACAGGGTCGCATATTTCTCTCATCTGTGACATCACTGCACGCTTGTCGGCCGTCGCAGTGATGACACTGCAATCTCATAGGTGGAAAAACTCCCTCGTTACATAGATTTCCGGAACATGTCACACATCTCGTCTGAGTGCCATTACATGTCAGTTGAGGGTTTTCGCAGCCCCGTAGAGTTTTGCCATTCGTTAAGACCGCACTGACACAATCAGCCCCAGCGATTGCACATTTCTCCACGTCGATAATATTCGGATTTGCCCACTGAGCACAGTTCGGACTTTGATCCGATGTACACTTGTAGCACTTTGTGAACTGCAGTTTATTGCAGCCTTCACCCTGACACTGATTGCAAGAGGAACCTGCCACAATAGAAGGAGCACCGCATCCTCTTCGCACCGTTCCATCGTTCAGCTCGCATGCATTGCATGACGACGCTTCAGCACTATTGCAAGTGGAAGCTGTCAAGGATGATGGGTTACTTTTGCAGCGGCTGTCCGTTGTGGAATCACAAACGATGCATTTTTGTTGCTTCAAACATTTCTTGTTGCACAACTCTGTTTCACATCTGTCAAAATGTTCGCCATCTAGTGACAATGTTCCACTATCGAGAGTACAGCCCCGCACTACACGGTCCAAATTGTGATACAGAAAGCATGTTTCACTTGGGTGACCCAAAAGTTGCTGCACCACGCATGAACTATTGGTTGTGATGTTACATGACGCGCTGTTCACTTCGAAGAGATCCATCTTACAACCTCGTCCCTCAGCTGAGTCACACTTCGAGCACGTCAGCAACGTCACCGCTGGCAAATCGTTGCATCCGTTGATTTCGCAGTACTCCGAAAGAATATTCGGAGTTCGATTAGTGTCGGAGCTGCAACCCCTAAAGACTTGCGCTTCATTAACAACATCAGTGTAGCAAAAGTCATTTTCAACAAAATAAAGACATGGTCTTGGCTTATCCGATGGGGCTGCTAAACAATTTTGACCGTTGCACTGATGACACTTCAGCCTACCAGGGGGGTAGACTCCTTTATTGCACAGGTTTCCCTCACAATTCTTGTAGTATTCCGGTCCCTTGGGAATATTGGTGCTGCAACCTCTATAGGTTACCGAATCAACTGTAAGAATTCCAACATTTTATCGCTACTTTCTGTCGCAATGACATTTTAACTCACCAATTGTCATAGCACATGCAAAAGAATTTTTGCACTCTTCGAATGGCAGGGAACTACCGTCAAGGTTCATCGCGCACTCTGGCAACGTCACAGAATCGCATTTGTAGCAAAGTATTGCGAAGCATCTTTCTAATAAAATAAGTTGATTTTGTGTGTTTTATCATCTATCAGTATCACCGATAAGTGTTTACTTACGATTAAACGTCAGAAGAATGACCAACAAAAGTTGCCAACTTGCAAAGTGCGGTAGCATAGTTAGTGTCTCGGCCAGGGCTATAAATTACTGAACTGCCTGCGGATATTGGCAGTATTTTGGCTTTGATTTGGCTCCTTATCTGCAATTATTGATGACCATTGATAGATAGCCGGGCAAGATAGGCTCAAATGACATTTGGCGCATTGTTTGCATTAACTTGAAAATTATATCTCCAACTGATAATTTACTTCTTCAGGTTTTGTTTGATTGTTCTTTTGTTGCGAGAAATTTTAGCAGATAACAGAAAAAACGCACTACCTGTTTTATAGGTTAAGTTTTATATGTCGAACTGATGATTTCTGGATTTATAATAGTAGCCTACACGTTTTGATAAAATTAATGAGCTAACTGGCATTTTCAAAATGTATCACCGCTGACACCTCATAATTGTGACCATGAAACGTCAGCGTCTATTAGAAATGTCAAATAAAATCTGGAGTATTTGAATAATGGAGCAATTGTTTTAGTTTTAAATTTTAAAGAATATTCTGACATATATATGAGTGTTAAAAAGAGAAGAAGTCGTAAATACTCTAGCTGCAACCAAAAGAAAATGTCAAATAAACAACAGAACTATTTTCTATCTTGCTACCGAAGTAATTTACTTTTTGACAGCGGAAAGAATCGTTTCAGTTAGCGTCAAAAGACTTTTTCAAAAATGTTAAAATAAAGGGTAATGTGGTATTTCATATATTCTCGTCGGGAAATTAACGGAATCTTCTTCTTTACATCCGCATGTCGTACAAGATACTTGAATTGACGAATGGAAAAGTTCTTCTGCGACACCTGGTGGATAAAAGAAGAATATGTAGAGACCTATACCAGTCTGACAGCTGATAATTTTGCCTAAAGTTTGTATGGGGAATACGTGTATTTGATGCAAATAAATAATATCTATATTTTATCAATTGAAAAATTAAAACCCTTCAAAAGAAACTAAATTTACAACTCAATGCACATATTGTCCGAAATATGTTTAGTGCAATAACATTCATCGGGTAAAACTACTCAAAAAAGCAGTTAAAAGTGGAGAGAAAACAGACAGTAAATTGACAATTGAACTCCCATTGCTTTCGGCATTTTCAGTAATAAAAATAAAGTCTGCAATCACTTATCATCAACACTCTTCACACTCACTTTTTAAGAAGTAATTTCTTTTTAATAAAAAGGGAGTTTAGATATTTCATTTATAATATGTTTTAAGCGACTTTTCTTAATACAAATATGCCCCAGCTGTCAAAATCGATTGCAACCTACCGATGCGAACATTTATGCCGTTTTCCATTGGGCAAATAGAAGCGTCCGGGAGAGTCCGAAATTGAAAAAATCACTTCTGGAACTGTTCCATTGGCACAAAAAATACTCTTCTGGTGATTCTGAGGAGAGAAATTCGCTTCTCGATTTGAAGTCAGAATCCACTCAAGAAGCACTCACACAAGTGAAAGTTATGTATTTTATACAAGCCAGCTGACAGCAGCCGTAGATTATTTTTTGGCATTTCACCAATACATTTCTGCATTCAACCAGAAGCACTTTTCTTGTTCCATTGGAGTTCAGAATGAGTGAATCCCCGAGTGAAACCAATGGAAAACGACATTACTGCCAGGTTTCAGCCTCCATTCGTCAATTTTATTCTTCTACGTTTGTTTTGACAAAGCGGAAGCACTAGCGATTCTTCCCTCAACATTCGCCACGGCGTCAGCCATTTGACACAAAATATGTTTGATAGTATATATATAGATTTCGAGAGGTAGTCGAATCAGACCACAAATGTCGGGTCTCTTTTTCTCTCTCTACCACTATAAAACTTACCCAGAGAGACTCTCTGGATTTCTCTAGAGTTCTTCCCTGGGCTCTATTCCTAGTGTTAACGCCAGCATCTGTTTATAAGAGATCTCCTTCATGGACTGGGTCTCGACCCAGTGCTGTCCCAAGAATGAGGATCTTCTGCCAGCCAACGCCGGACATTGGCACAGTATATGCGCCGCTGTCTCAGATTCTTTCAGGCATAGTTTGCAGGTGTCGCCTTCTCTAAGGCCTCGTGAAGTCCATTACAGGATTACGATTAACTTGACGTACTCGAATCAGAAATCGATTCGGAGGCTTTCATAATAAAAGATTTCGACTGTTTTTTATATATGGGCGGTCTTCACAGGAATACTCCTATGTCATTACCTAAGATAGTGTGTAAATTTCAACTCAATCGATTCGGTGGCTTTCTAAATATAAGATTTTGAATGTATTTTTTGTATGGGCGGTACCACGCCCCTATAACTCATGAACCAATACACCTACAAAGACCGTATATGCCTACAAACCATGGTATTAACGTCACCTTTCATGGAAAATTTGCAAAATCAAAATCGGTTCACGCATTACAGAGAACATTGGCGACAAACACAATTCAACTTATTTTTATATATATAGATTTCTCCCCTCCACCTGACCATCAAGCGAGTAATCCAACGCATGCAGCAACGCAATCATCTCATCCTGGTATACAGAAGTGTGTTTCCCAAGACGCGACGGGCTTGTTCCAGCAGCTCTTCTGAATAGATACAGTTTGTTTGATAGAAACTGACAGGCGAAGAAAAATGTTCCTCCCGAAATTTCGCAAGAGACTTAAGACTACTAAAAACCCAAAAAGACTGTTAATTGTGAGCGTTTCTTCTTCAAAAGTTCTGACCCACATATTGAATTTAACTTATTCTTCGTAATCCTTCCTCAATTTGAGTACATTGCCCTATTCCAAATTTCGAATACCAAATAGACTATTTAAATAATTTAGTTCATTCACAGACATTGAACTTAGCAGTTACCAGCAGTCCGATACACCAACATTACTAGGCCAACTATTACCTTGGTTTAGTATTAAAAAATGTGTCCTTCTTCCCATGATTAAAAATTTAGACTTCCCACTGCATAAAAAAACAAAAATCGAACCGCTATCGATTTTATTCTATGAAACATTACTACACTCATCAGTTAAGAAGGGTGAACCATTTTATACGGAAGTCGCAGCGATAGTTGAAGGTTCAAATTTTTAATAAACATTTGGTACGCACGTAACAGTGACATTGACTTGATAAGAGGACTATTACAATTTTGAAGTGGAAGTGACTCTTATCTATATCCATCGACGGACCCTTGTCTGCATAAATTAAAATTTTACACAATCCATTTAGTTGGAATTGGTGCAGTGCCTTAGACGAACAATTTTAAGCGAATTTTCAAAGTGAATCCGTTTCTGAGAGTGATACGACCTTAAAATATGGATTGCTCAACGAAGTCGACACTGCTTGTTACCACTTGCATTTTTCTCCTACTAAACAGAATCGGTGGGCAGGATAACAGGGGTAAGTATTTATCTCAAGTGCTTGACAGTATAAGAAAGTACCTTATTGAATGTTACCTCATAAATCATTTACGAAGTTAGAAAGTGATTTTTTGTGGGCATAGTAGAAAAGAGGTCCGATTGGGTGAGTTAATATTTTTGGGACGTTTTGGAAGGGCCTACAATTTTAAAAGAAAGGCTAATTTAATACGTCACGAGCAAGACATGTTTACAACACCTTGCTAAGTAGTCCATAACTCACACAGCAATGCAAGCTGTTCGTATTTCGTTTGTTTTCAATTCGCCGGCGAGTTCATCCGAGATTCCCAGGCGAATGTTGATGAAAGAATCGCTGTTAATGCGCTAAAACCCTTGCGAAAGAGCAAAATGCGAACTCCTAGAGGTAGTTTCTGCGAATTATAAAAAGATATGCAATATTTTCGTTTCCGTACATATTTTAATTCGTATTAAATCGATTTTGACGAACTTTTCACCGAATTGAGCTGTGCTACTATCATTCGCCCCATCTTTTTGTTCATTTTAGATTCCATAAAAGTGTGCGAGCTCTGTCAAACTGATGACCTCTTAGACTGTAACTTGACCGATATGATCAACATTTATATGACAATGAACTGCGACAAAGCGTGTACCTTAGGAATAGGTATTTATGACTAAAAGGGCTCCCAAGTCACACTATTTGATAATTGACCCCAATCTCTCGTCTCACAGGCAAATCCTTCGAAAACTTTGACAACCTCACCGTGGATAATATCAATCACGAACAGATTTGCGTATATAAGAATGGATCTGAAGTGACCGCCGATCATTCAATTTCACTCGTCACAGAGTCGACCGAAGGGTATGAGGTCCCCGATACCTCAACAGAAGGCACTACGAGAGAGCGCTCTTTGGACTACCTAAATGATGCGCCAGTTGAAGTTATAAGAAATACAGATGCCCCGGAAAACCAAACACCACCGTTAAACCAGAATCTCTCTTGTTTTGTGTGCAACAGTTCATCGGACAAGGAGTGCGTGAATATGGTGGATAAACTGAAGCCTACCATTTGTTCCGATGCCAACGGTTGCATAACCTTATATTCGGGTAAGTAACTTCTCAGTGATAGTAATAAATTTTGCACTAAAGGGGAGTGTTTTCTTCCCAGAGGGAAATCTCATGAGGGACTGCGCCTCACCGTCAGACGTTCAGCTCTGCCAGAGTCCCGCCAATGTCAGCTGTGAATTTTGTCCCGACAATGAGTGCAATAAAATGCCCTGGAAGGAGTGCTACAAATGCAACTCTCAGGACAACCCCAACTGTGCTCTATGGTCAAATGTGGACGCAGTTCCTACAACAATCTGCCCACACTCAAACGACAATTGCCTGACTCGTATAACAACAGATGGCGACACTATACGCGACTGTTCGCGCATAGACTTCAAGTGCGCACATGACGAACAGTGCTCCGTTGGTGTTAGGCCCTTGTACAATGCTGGAGTGTTCCCGGAAGGCCGCCTTCGATGCATACAGTGCCAGGAGTGTGAAAACGATCAAGATCCCAGCAGCGCACTACCATGTGCTCGATACGATGCTCGCGAGGAGTGCTTCCTCTACGTCACAGCAAAGAGCAGGATGATCCGCGGCTGTGTGTCCAACATCACTGAAATGGAACAGTGTCGTATGAATGAGCCAAAGTGCATCAGCTGCAGCGACAAAAACGGCTGCAATAGCGTGCCCCTTATGAAGGACCCCGTCCTGTCGTGCAGCAAATGCAAATCTAGTGACAATCCAAGCTGTGCTTGGGCTCAGCCGCCTAACGCAGTGGCAAAGTGTCAAAACAAAGTTCTCTACTACCTGCAGGAAACTTGTATGACCGAATTTGATCCGGTGACACAGGTTGCTGTGCGCGACTGTTCGTTTGATAATGGCGTATGCACGCCCGAGGATAAAAATTGTCACACTTGCAGCGGCAATGGATGCAATCGTGGAAATCTCAAGGTCCAGCAGTGTGTTCAGTGCAACAGCGGCTTACCGGATCAGATTAAGTGCGGAAATCGACCAGAAGGCATACCCTCAACCAACTGTCCACAGGAGATTCAGCTGTTTGATTCTAAGGGCTGCTTTGTAATGACTAAGGGTTTGTTTTTATTTTATTTTCCTAGCCGATATGAATTGTTAAAGTTATACTTGTTTTTTTTAAGGAAATATCACAATCCGGGGCTGCAAAGTGAGCCTCAAGGAGGACGACTTGAAGTTCTGCCAGAGAGAAGGGAAGGCTCGATGTGAACTCTGTGAGGAAGACGGTTGCAACACCCAAATAATGCCATCTAGAGGCTGGAGGAATGTACCAATATTTTTAATTGCTCTAGTTAGCGGCTTATTTGTAACTATTTAAATGTCTTTCATGTCTTTCATATATCCTTAGCAACTTTTCTGTATTATCATTTATAAACTATTTATTCTACGTCAGCAGAGGGTGCGTTTTAATTACTTTACTTGTTGGCTTTATGCGGGAGAACCTCTATGCAAATGCAGGCAGTCGGATTTGTATCTAGAGAGGAGGGCCAGGTTTTGACACTAGAAAATATAGTTTAAAGCTTTAAACCCTTTTTTCTGAATTCCAGTATTGTTTGTTCCTCTATAATCTGTTGCCTTAAAATCAAATTACATTGACAGTTCATTTTTCCCTCTTCTTTTCTCAACATGTCGAGAAATTTCCCTTTGAGGGGAATTAATTAATTTGATCTAGAACACTTTTGGATTTGTGCCCGCGTAAGCACCCCTAATCCGTCGCGCTTGTTTCATGTTGCTGTTATTAAAAAATCGACAAGATAGTAGTGATAAGATAAACAAAGGTTAGGTACTGCTGATGACAATCTATTTACATTTAATTCGATATGAGACAAGGTGAAAGGGGGAAGATGTAGATATTGATCGGTGTGGCTGTTTTTCATTTAAATGTTGACTGAACTGACTCTCGGCAAAGTGAATTGGATGACACTGTTTACAAACCGTAACTCTGCTCCCATTGAAGTTCGACACGCAAACAGATCTGCGGTCCAGGTTAGAAATTGAAATGCGCGGTTTTTACGTAACTTCCTTCA
Source organism: Cheilosia pagana (assembly GCA_936431705.1). Lineage (NCBI taxonomy): Eukaryota > Metazoa > Arthropoda > Insecta > Diptera > Syrphidae > Cheilosia > Cheilosia pagana. The sequence goes on along the minus strand of OW386170.1, from coordinate 47,223,442 downwards.
GCTGCGCAAGCTGACAGTTGGTTAGGGTACTACTGTTGCCTCAATTTATGAATATTTCAGCCACCAACTGGTCAGAAAGAGTGCAACTTTAAGCTTTTTGAGAAATGTGTACTATATGCTCAAAATATACTATTAATTATTAGAAATTCAATATAAACTAAAAACAAATTCATTCTCGTAACAATAAACATTATGGTATTTTATAATGAAAAAGCTTAAAAAATCCTATTTTGTCTCAAGTTAAGGCATTTCCTTCCGTGATTCTATTTTCGACTTTATTGCGCCTAGTCATGACATTTTTGGTTACTGAGAAGTGGCAGCTTCCGTCTTTATCTTAACAGCTCGTTCAACAGCCTGGGTATGGCACGGAAGCCTTAAAAAGAACACTTCACCTTCATCACCAGATTCCACGATGCTCCGAATTCCAATTTATTGCCAATTTATTAAATCGATAAACGTTGATGCAAGAAGAATGTTTTCAGGATGTACAAAATAACCATTCCTCTGAATGACACAATCGATAACGTTCCTAGGTTCTTTTGGAAGATATTTGGAGGCCAAAACTGTGTTAAAAAGACGATGGTTTATTTTTGACAGAGAACCAAGATAACGCTTAGACCTAAACAACAAACGTGGCCCGTCACATAATCTTGTGCAAGAACTGTGGATCTGTAGTTAAATCTTTAGCCATTTCTGGTAGAACAATTCCTTCGATACCTAGTTGAAATGCTGGATTAAAAATAAATAAATAAATATTTTGGAGCGACAGGTCTGTGGGACCCAAGGCCTAGCTTCTCACAACCATTCGTTTTGTGTGGGTTTTCAATTTTTGGGACGAATGGAAGGGATCTAGAGCTTTACGCCGAATCCAAACGGCTCTTTCATGACAGTTTTACTCTCGGATGTTTGTCAGACGTTCGCGAGAGGTGGCGCAGTGGAAAAAACCTTAAGATGTAATTTGGTTCTTTCGTTAACAAAGCCATTTGCAAAAAATAATCGGGATATGGCACTTGCCATATAGGTAACAAAATAATTAAATTACTGTAGGTATCTGGACATTTATGAAGCCTTGAATTTTTGTAAATGGTGTTCAACACAATGGGGCCGTAATCAAAAAGGGCGCCGTTGCACCTCCCTTAAAAAACGACTCTGCGAATTGTGGCGGGACTTAATACGAAAGGCAGGGGCAGCGCCGTGGGAGTACAGCTAGTGTAATATGAAAAAGGATATATTGTGTTTAGGAATTAAAAACGAATATTCGGAATAAGAAGTTTTATGATGATTTTCAAAGTTAAATAATAAATTTAGTCCAATTTTTGGAACCCAGGTTGTTATTAAAAGTTTCAGTGTGTCTGCGCGGGCAGTTATCGTTATCCAAATCGAATAATATTTTGCATATATATATTTAAGCCTATAAAGCACATTTTTTCACTATTATATACCAATAAAAAAATAAAAGTTTTTTCGCTCCACCCTAATACTCATAGTTCGAAATAAATGTCGATGGGTTAAAACCACTTTATTAAACAAAAACTGTCTTAAAAATTGAAACTCTTACATAAACCTCGACACTAACAAGGCCAATGCTAAGATTCCACTTGCCAGGGCAAGGCTTTGTGGTGAACTGTTTGGGGCATCGTCCTTATTGCAGTTACTTTCCTCGCAAGTAGTACATTTCTTATATTTGCTGTCCTTGCAATTGGTTTGCGTCTTGCTGTCTGCATCTACTAAACAGCTCCTGATTACGATGTTATCTAGAAAACAAAGCATTACTACATGAAGGAAGCGAATAGTTTATTCAAAAAGGAACTCACTCCATCGTTCGGTGTAGCATCCCTTAGTTGCTGCCTGCACTGGATTTCTACAACTTTCAGGCTTATAGCTTTCACCTTCTAGTTTCTTTGCACAGCTTGGATTATCATCACTGCGACACTTGTAGCAGGTGAAATTCATTGCGTCCTTCTTGTTGCAGGCACTGGTATTGCATGTCTTGCATGAAGCAGACTCCGAAGTACAATCCAAGGTCGTTGGTGCATCGTTTATGCATCCACGAGCAGTCTTAGTATCACTCACTTTATTGGTATAGCAACCTTCGGTTTGCCAATATTCGATTTGATTGGGACAACTCTTGGCATCCGTGTCCGCATGACCCCAGGCACATAGGTCGTCGCTTTCCGCACATTGAATGCATGTGACCGATTGGGATTTCTTAAATCCGGAATTGTTGCAATTGTCATCTTTGCATTGGGCACATTTATTTCCAGCTTCTTTACACTTATTAAATGTCGTTGTATCGGAGGTGCATCCTCGGTTCATAGCTGTGTCAGAGGTTCCATAGGTATAACATTGATCCTGTGTGTCGTACAGGGTACACGGCAATGGTGCAACACCATTTGCACTGGGATTTGCACACTTGCTATCCGTGGCGGCACATTGGTAGCATTGACGACGATCCTTTGGATAGATATCCTTGTTACAACCAGACGTCTCACAGATTTCACATTTTTTGTCCGTCGCACAGGCTTCAGTTGCGGTTACACATCGTCGCTCGATGTTTTTGTCTTCTTTGATTTGCATTATGCACTTGGGACCATTGAGACAAATTTCATTTACAATTGCATTCGCATCTGACCATGTGGAACATGTGGCATCACTGGATGAGTCGCAATTCTTGCACGTGAATATATCCTTGTTGCCGTTGCAGGCACTATCTGTTATCGGGCACGTTACGCAGTTCTTGCTAGGACAGTTTTTAGTAGTTTCGTCGACGCAGCCTCGCTTGACTTTTCCATTATTTTCTGAAATATGCAAGAAATGTAGGTATATAGTGTTAATTTTTTTAAGGAAAAACACTCGAAGGAGTGGCATTCGCGGTTCAAGATTGTAGAATAATTTTCTATGGCTACAGTTTACGCAGATACCGCAATGAAACAGTTCAGGAACAACATGAAAATGGAATACAAAACATTCGCCAAGGAAGCTTTATCTAAGGGGCCAGTTATAGCGATCAGTAAAATGCAACCGAAAAAATTTTCTTTTTCTTTTTTGGACCACCTAAAGGTAATGCTTGAACTCGATCTTGGTCTTAAAATGTTGCTTATGAATTATAAAGTTAGTTTATCATTTTTATACAAAAAGAATTAACAAATTTTTCTGTACGAAAAATTTTTTCTGATCAACTTCTCAGTTAATTCCACACAAAAAAGCCAAGTCATTCCACTGATATGTTTCAATTTTTTACTGTTCCATCTGTCAGGATTTTTTTTTCTGATGAAATTTAACAGTGGTGGTTGATTTGTTTGTTGTATATTGTGAAGTGTGGGTGTTTAGCAGCGAAAAGCGACTCAGTCATTTATTAAAAAAAAAGTTGAATTCTAACATTTGGTATGTTTTCGCGAAATAAAAAAAATAATGCTTCACAAAATGAAGAAGCCAAGGCAGCTGTCAGGGAATTCGAGGAAAAATTAATATTAGAAAAATTTCACTGGAAACATCTCCAATCGAGACATTAGTGAAAAGTATTCTCCTTGAGTCTTGCGAGTTATGTATAAGGGATGAACTTGGTATCTTCGAATTCTAATACATTTTTGTTTTCTTTTATACATGCAGAGCACAGTTATAAAGTAAAATAGCTTCTTTTTTTGCTTAATCGCACCATTATCTATTGTAAAGATCCAAATATTAAACTCGAAAATCCGCGCTGTCTATCTAATCTAGAAAATTAGAAAATTTACAAGAATACAAAAGAACGATGAAATTTATTTTGAACTGACACTCTGACAGAACATTGCATTTTACTGATCGCTATAACTGGCCCCTTATGTGGATTTTTTTGCGAATTTTATTGGGTAGATGTCATAGGATCCACCAGGGGCTAGGGCCTATGAAAAATGTCGTCTTTCTTACATAGAAGCCGTCAGTTTGAGGGAGTTAATCCTTTTAATAATGGGGACGTTCAAGTATCTAGTTAAGTAAGTCTGACAGCTGACTGACTTAGTGTATCTCTGTTTTGATTGGCCTATATCGGTCACATGGGCAGCTGTGTCAGTTGACGTTTATGGAGGGGTAGCCGACGAATCTAGTCAAGAAATTCGTGACTGAGTACTAAGTTGATAGTCCGCATATGTGGCTGACGTAGGAAAAGTGACGTTCCCGACCATTCTAGTTTTTGCGTTCAGGTTACATCTATTCCAGACCAATCTAGTCGACTTAAGATAACTAAGTTTTTGAATGTGCCCAATGCCTCATAATAGGATTGCAATGAATCACAAATGACACTTCAGTAACATAAGCATTATTTGGTTACTCTACTTTCGCAAATTCCCAATAAGTGGAAGCCGGGTAAACTTTTTGTTGATAGAAAACTATGAGCGAACTAACAAATGCAAAAATCAATTAAAGTCACGCTATCATTCTTTTTTATCCCTTAAACTACAGATAATAACAATGGACAATTTAATAAACACACAAAGCACACACACGCTCTCTCATCAAGCATTGTCCAATGTTCTGCGACAAAATCCACATTTTATTACAATTTTTTGGTACAATGAGTACACGACAAAATGGCGACAGGAAACATTGATTTGTGATTAGTGCTTAAGAGTGTACGTATTTCGCATTTCATTGAAATGTAGGCTTACCTACTGTTTGCAACAATTTGCAGCACTCATTTGCTGGGTTTAGACATAAATATTTGTTAAGCTTAATAATAGAGCGGAAAAGATCAATATCCATGACAGGTAATCTACTAGACGTTCTGGCGATTAGTCACCATCGAAATAATTTACAAGAGATTGATGGATTGACACTTCCGATAACAAATAATTGACGAGATTGTTTTTCTTTTTGTTTTTTGACACAAAAGATAGAGTTCGAATTAACTTCCTAATAGTAAGTGGTCTCATTATTTTCGGCGAGCAAAACTCTAAAATTCCCCAACTGTCAAATGTGGTGAAATAGGGTACACATTCCAATGTATACCGTTTGCCTAATCAATTTCATTTTAATGCACAATAAAGTAAAAGAGCCCTAAAGAGTTTGATTAAACAAATGTCTCAAAGTAAGGGCAGAGATTTATGTTTTTATTCTTACCAACTAGTGTAAAGCATTCTTTTGCTTCAGCTGCGCATTCCTCAGCTGTAATACTGTCGGGATCACTTGTGCACTTATCATTAGTACTGTCACACACCTTGCACGTTCCTAAAAAAATAAGGAAATTTATTTTGAATTAAGAAACAATAGATCTGTTTTATTTTTTATTTTTTGACATATACCTGCAGCTACACTGCTGATGCTTAAAACTAATCCAAAAAGGAATAACTGCCATCCTATCGACATGGTTATAGCGAGTTTAGGTATTAAACACTTAAATTTTTATTTTTATCTTTAGTTAGTCTTCCGTTAACTAATTTGCGCGTCCGTCTCGACACAGATGTAGGTAACTTACTAAAATTTAAACGCGCAATGCATCTCTCAGTAACTTTGTTCAGTTGGAGTATAAAGAATAATTTAATCGATAGCAGATATCTATAATACGTTGTTGAGCACATTCAAGCGAACACTCGAAAATGTGCTTCAATGGGATGAGATAAAGTCCGCAGAGTTTTCTGTGTCTGCATGAAAACGATATGTGAAACTGTCATTTGTCATTTCACTGGGTTGGAGTTGGATACGAAACTGTCTCCGCTAATTCAATGAGATATTAATTTATTTTTTTAACTTTCTCATGGCTAAGGCAAAATATTAGTTTCGTCAAAAATGTTCGATTTTGATATAAGGATGTTGGTGGAACTCAGAAAAGTGGATCTCGAAATTCTGTTCGTCTTTCCCAGGTAGTTTGAGACTGAACTTCTGAACCGATCGCTTAAAATTAGTTCTGCTCTTTTACTTTTGTAGTAAATATGGAAATGACTGCCAAAATGCCTGTGGAGGGGATGAATTATTCTCTCTCAAAAAGGGAAACTTACGCAAAAGTTAAGAAACACTTTTGCAGTAAACTGTGAAAAGTGACAGATTACAGAATCTGCTGTCAATTTTCAGGCGACTGACAGTTGTTTCAATTCTTAGGCAAATAAATTTGTTGAGTAAAAACTAGTAAGGGGGGTAAGATATATTGCTCTCTCGAAGCCTGAGTAAAATGCGTAAGAATTCGTAAAAATTCGTAAGATTTAAAAGTAAACAGACCTATCGTGTTAAACGTGTTAAACGGTTACAGCTTGGGGTTTCTTTTTAATATAAAATTAAAATATCTATAGTTGCCGCAACAAGTCCCGACCTCTCTTTTTTTACAACCATTCGGTTCGGCATGCTGTGTTTGAACGACCGGATTGCGCAGCTTTCCGAGGTCGGTTATACACTCGTGTGTTTGGTCAGACGTTTGCGAGAATTAACGTATCGAAAATGCCATAAGATATAATTTGTGTTCCTCCGGGGATCGAACCTAAGACCACTCGCTCATTCACAACATCAAAATTACATGCCCATACAACAATGGTTGATTTTTTGTGTAAACGGGTCTAACGATTTCTGCTGCTGATCGAATTTTTCAGTTGATTTTCGAAATCGGTCATGTGTTGAAAATGGCTTATTCAGTAATTTTCTTGATTCCTATCCCAATTAGAACCCCGATCTGTATTCTCCAAAGTTAAACAGCTTCGAGTGGTGTCTTTTATCATTTCCTTTGATAAGATTACAACCGAAACCGAATGATAAGATAAGTGAAGCTATATACCATAAGCCTAGGATGGCAATCTATTGCATTTATTGTGATACAAAATAAGCCAAAGAGACAGCTGGAAATTGTTATTTTTCTTAGAATATGATTAATACATTCAATTCTACACGAATTCACTGCCAATTCAGTTATCAATGGGATTAGGGAAGAACTATGTTATCTGGTTGTTATTTTAATAAAAGATATGCTTTAAGAAAGTCTTTGAATTATTTGGGTAGGTAAGTATATGAGCTTTGACTAAATATGTAGGTCCATTAACAAATGTGGCAAACAAAAGCGAAGAAGGGTCAATCAATAAGCTGATTTTTTTTGTGCTAATGGAATTTTATTTTTCTGAGTCACTTGCTTTTCGCTCTGTTGGACTTTCATAATAGAAAATTTGATTTTGTCAATTGCGATTAAAGCTTATCATATCAACGCAATACAAATTTCCAAACACACAAACATAGGTAGACAACTAGCCAACAAAAGGCTGATTGACTTTTTAAGTCAAGTCAAATCTTTTCATTGTCTTGCAGAAATATTATTTACATTCTTGGGAAAAAAAACCCACGAAAGAAAGTACGAGGTAATTTATTCAAATTTTCCAGCAATATAAAATGATATATTGTGAAATAGAATAGGTCTGTTTGATGAAGAAAACCAGGAACAGGTTCAGGAAAGAACCGCATAAGCTAATGAAAATTGTCCTAGCAGAAGAGCACGAAGCCTTTAATTCCATAATAGGTTTTCTGTACATTATGTAGAAATATAATAACCTTCAATTTTTCAAAAATGTTTCAATGGATTAAATAACAAAAATGAGGTTTGTATTAATAAAAACGTTTCTTAGAGCTGAATGCATTCATTTTCAAGTATTCTAAGGAAATAATTAATAATTTACTGTGGCAACTTTAACTAACTATAAAAAGCAACTCAACTCGCAGCAAAATGCTGTTGATTTTGACATCAAGAGTTTCCTGAACCATGAAACACAAAAAGTTGAGCAGTTTCAGACAACCTTACTGCTATTAGAACACAAAAAACTATACTTTTCTGTGCAACTGAGAGACTTAATGTGTTCTGTTTAAGTTCAAGGTTAAAAAATTGTTACCATATCCTGTATGTGATGGTACGTTGATTGCATCATCAAAATTGTGCCCCTTCAAACATGGATCTGTTTCGTGGAAATATTATTGATAACACAGAAAGGGTGAACTATACTCAATTCAATTGTCATGCAGCAGATGTCATTTTGGATTCCTAAATTTTCGAGTCAACTCAAGCTTCATAGGCGGCGATCGGCTAATGTATTCAAGGATTTTTGGGTTGAATGGGTATACCGTATATAACTCAATAAAATTTAATTCCAATGAAATTTTCTCAGCCTGTCAAATTAATTTTTGGAGAAAGTGAGTCTAATTGAAATGGAACTCAAATTTGTTTAGGAAGTTCAAAAAAAAAATAATTAGGAAAATCGCATACCTACTTTCCGGCTTGAGCTAGATAAATTAAAAATAACTTATAACTACGCATTAAAAACACTTTACCTGGATTTCAATGCTTGCTTAATGTTGAAAATACAATTTCAGATGGCGCATAATTGTTGTTAAGATAACTTTCCATCTGTATATTAAAAGTAACTTCCATTGCCAACATCGTTAATTCCATAACTTTATTTTTTGCGATTTTTGCAAGCCATTTTTCAAAACCATACTTTTCGATTTGAAAGTGTTGACCTATTAACTAAAGAGCTTGCAGAGATTGTTGTTTATATGCTAAAATTTACATTATAACAATTTCTATTAATTTAATGTACAAAAAACACAAAAAAAAAATAATAAAGTGGGTCAATGGAATTGTCGAAAAGTGTCTGCCGCTCGTTAGCCATCTAGTTGAAAACGTTATAGTTTCACCGTCAATGCCTAAAAGTATGCAAAAAAAAAACATGTGTCGGCTTTATAGGGTGACTGTTAGCAGCTTTTTGTGAAAATAATCAGACAATAGAGTCAGGTTTTCTGATAGCAGCATTTAGCTAACCATTTTTCTTATCACTCACCAAATAAGCCCAAAGAAAAATTGCTATAAATAATTGCATTGTTTACGTTCGTTCACCTTCTATCCGTATAAAGGGAATGCTGAATCACCACTGACCAATTGGTTTGATAAATAATTACGTACATCATTTGTTATAATAAGAAAACTAAATTTGTTATCTTTCTTCGCAGCGGAAATAGACTCAATTATTTCAACTGGTATCGATTTGCATTTACAGGGTCTGTATAACTTGAAAAGACTGATTGATGTTGCAGGAAACAATTCCGGCTAAATAGCGTTAACTTCTGATTCCTTTATTTAAAATTTAATTGGTAAAACGTAAAAGAAAAGGGTTCTTAATTTAAAGATTATTCGGCCCTAGCGAGGTATCCGTCGGAACGGAAAATTCTCCGATTTTATAGGTTTTTTGCTTCGAGGTATTCTTCGGAACATCTATTCGGAATATTTCTCCGACATTTTGTAACGCATATCGGCGAATTACGTTGAAGTGCGATGAAGTGAATTTTTTTCTTCAATTTCTGACAGCTAGGTACCGATATCCTCCGACAGAAATTGGTTGCGGAATTTGTTTACGATTTGGATTTGAGTCTCTGACAGAATATGCGTTGCGGAGAATTTTCCGTTCCGACGGATACCTCGCTAAGACCGATTATTTCGATTCTCTTTGTGTCAAGAGGTGAAATTTGTGACACTTACCTGAAGCGCTACCTGTTCTTTAAATAGTGCAATCATTGGAGCTAACTTCATGGTGTGTTTCAAATGTGATATAGATCTGCTAAAAAAATTCGAATGCGATCGAATTGCGCGAGGCTTTTTCCTGTCATAAATTAAAGTAAAGGATCTGTCTCAGTTAGTGGAATAAATTTGGGCATCACAATTATCTCTATTAGTAGGAATTTTTGACAAACTTAACCTTCACCGAATCTGGTATCAATCCAAACATTATGTCCAAAGCGAAAGTCTCGGTAGATGACAGTTCGTAGAGTAAAATTACAAGCTCCGAATTGACAACTATGAGTGTTAGAATATCAACTCTTTCTTTCACTGCTATTCGTTCGCTTTAAATTTGTACGCCTTTCATATAATTGTGACAGATAGTCTTAGCTTTTTTAGAGTTATTTATAATGCCATTAAGAAAGCTTTAATCTGAAATATGATCGTTTAGCTTCTGTATAAAATGAATCACGGCCAACATTGAAACCGGAAAAGTAAATCAGAATATTGTTTCTCTAAAACGGCAGGAAGTTGCACAATTAAATTTTATTTTATTTTTGCAAATGCAACTACTCTAATCTTATTGACGCACTTAGGTACCGAACGTTTGATGACAGCCCGAGATAAAGGGGTTAGTGCTTTTTAGTTCTATGTTTGGTCAGACCACTTTGATTTTAAAACTTATCGATAGCAAATAACTAACATTAGTTCTATATCAAAGAGCTAATACTTTCTCAAGCCACAGTTGTGATATATCGCGCTAAGAAAAACCTCCTCGCAGGACAAGGAGAATTGCGAAATCGTCATCTCAATTTGGAATACGAAATGAAATTTCAAACAATATTGGCTGTAATTATTGTCGGACTGTTGGCAGAAGGTAAGTCTTACTGGAAATTAGAAAACGTAAATCCCTTGAAAAAATCAGTGAATACTTGAAAGTGAAAAACAAAAAACTACCAAAAACTGACTGTATTTGGAAATAAAAATGAGCATTCGATTTGAAACTGTTTGTGCTGATTTCATCTTCAGATTTTTGAAAAACTTCAAACAGAGCAAGCAAATATTGTAAATTGCTAAGGAGTACCTGTTCGTTATCAGGAAATAACAGTTGGACAAGTTCTTTGTAACTATTTGCTTTTTGTAGTTTTCTGATGTAAAAGATGTGTAAAACGCATAACCGAAGTACTATTTAGTCAATATTTACTCAAAGACTAACAGGGCAGGTGGAATTTCAGAACTTATTCAAAGCGATTTCGATGACGACCTTCACTGAGGACCTTTTAAAAATAAGTGTTCCAAATCTGTAAGACAGACAAGAGCAATGGTGACAGTCTTCTAAAAAAAAGCCTTTTAATGTCTCCGATCAAACTCAAACATAACATATCTGACTTGTATTATTTGAAAGAAAATTTATAAATAAATGCAATCGAATTCCCAATACATATGTGCCGGTTTGTCATCTAATCTTAATTAAGCATTATATCAACTATAGGTATACATTTGACAGAATCAAATTAATTGAAAGGATGTGGCTTATCGCCAATGGCGGATAAGAATTTTGGAAAACACGGTTGGAATTTGTAGTTAAATAAATGACCGGCCGAGTTTCGGGAAAGTTTTAACAATTTCGTAGAACATTGCGTTTATTGTGTCCGAAATGCGGAGTGTGTTTATTTTATTCTGCCTTGTGGTATTTGCAATCCCCAAAGGTAGTGTGCATTGTGCTTTAGAATTTAAAGTAATAAAAATTGTTGTATTAGAAAATTCGGTGTTTTGTCCTGATCCGATAGGGCGAAAACTGTCCCAAGTTAGTGATGCCTAATGCAGAAGTGTTTTGGGAAGGCGCCTTCCTTTAATAGTCATAAGCAATTGTTAAAAGTGTCACCTAAGTTGGTTCTTTGAAAAAAGGTTGTAAATTCAATTTCGAGTTGTGTTTGTTATCCCTAAGCTAGGGGATAAAATCGGGGAATGGGAGGTAGCCAGATAGCGTTCTAATTGAATGACCAAATGACTAACCAGACTTTATAACCCTGTTTTTGTGCAACTGCAACCGCAGACCACCTATGCCTTTTATTTATGACACCTTTGTGTCGACTCAGCAAATACATTTCGGCTATCTGCTGACCTTTTAGCCATATCGGTTATCTTTCCAAATTGCTTGTTATTTCTAACAATGAAAATGCCAAAAATGTGTCTGGAAAATATTTCGCTATCGGAAGTCGACCAGATTGAAAGGTTTTATAACTCAATTAGCCTAATCTTATCGGCACAGCCATGTTCTAATCATTTCACGAGCAAGCCACTTGAAAACAGTCCAAACTAGTTGAGACTTTACCCAATCTACCCACATTAGGAATGGTCAATAACACTTAACAGACATTATGGACACCCTTAAGCGTTTTTGTGAGACGCTGGGATTGCACCCACAGTGTTCTAATTGTTAATGGCGGCACTACCTTTGTCATTCGGGAGGTACTTGAATCGTTCAACTCTGTGACGATAATGGCGATAACAACCGATTTGAGTAGTAGCATTTTTATTATCGGTTTGGGTCATTGTTGGCGAACAATTTATTGATTCCTCATCGGTTAAATTTGCTTAGTTGATCAGAGAGCATAGGTGGGTCGTTTAGTCTTAGTACATCGGTTCGATTTATAGTAAGATTTTACTGTGTCCAACTTTTGATAAAATTTCGAACACCAGGGAGTCTTAATCGCATTGTAAATATGCAGCTTTTAATAGTAAGTCTTGCGGTGATGTTCGTAGTGGCTAATGGTGAGTTTTGTGCAGTGGTTTTGTAATGGTAATTTGTGTCCTTTCATTTTTAAAAATATTTAAAAGTGCCACTTTGTGTCGGATCAATTTATTTGGCAGTGGAAATCAAGTTAGAAGTCGAAATTGCGAAGACTTAAAAGAACAGCAATGTGAAGTGCATTTCTCTCTATGGCTGTAGCAGTAAGTGCTTGACCGAACTTCTTCTTCGTTTTGCTTTTATGGGGTACTTGTTCCTAACTCATCAAAAATACTAGTGGAATGATTGATTCACTGCTTTCGCAGAACTGATTCATGTTACTGTCGTGGAAGTGTTGGGTCTTTGTTTGACAATGATTTCACACATCAATAAATACTGATGTTGAACGATGACAATGATAATGCTGTTACCGTTGATTTTCCAAAAAGCTAAATCTATTGTCAGCGTTTATTTTTGAATAAAGATCTCCGACTTTAGGTTAGGTTAGGTTAGGTCGAGTGTGAGTTCATCACAAGGACCAGGCACCATAATGGGCCCATCGCCATCCCTATAGGAACCTTCACGGTCAAAAACCTAAACCAATTCGCCCAAGCACTTAATTTCCCTGCAGAACCTAAAGATGGTTTCAATTGTGTTTGCGAAACCAACTTCCTCCAAATTTTCGAAGAAGTACCTTTCGAGGTATTTCCTTCTCTTCCGAGCTATAGCCTGACATTCGCAGAGAATTTGCGTGACATCCTCTGCGACATGTAAGTCGTCACAATACCTACATGCATCCGTATTTATTAAGCCTAATCTCCTGGCATGTTTCCTCAAAAGGCAGAGCCCCGATAGTATTCCTCTTGTCATTCGTAACTTTGATCTACTAAGATTTAACAGTTCTAGAGATTTTTGCCTATCAAGAAGATCTCCGACTTTAATCTCTCTTCTTTATTCTTAGCTCAATCGGATGGAATTTATTGCTATGTTTGCGAAGACTGTAGCGATTCATTAGAGGGAAGCTACTTGGAGTGGTGTTCCTCAGATACAACAGAACCAACATCAAAGCCTTCAACCGAGGTCCCAACTGAGCCAACTACAAAACCTGCTACGGAGCCAACAACAGAACCAACCACAGAGCCTACAACCGAGGGTGCAACTGAGCCAACTACAGAACCCTCTACGGAGCCTACAACAGAACCAAGCACAGAGCCAACAACCGAGGGCGCAACTGAGCCAACTACAGAACCTTCTACGGAACCTACAACAGAACCTTCTACGGAGCCTACAACAGAACCAACCACAGAGCCTACAACCGAAGGCGCAACTGAGCCAACTACAGAACCTTCTACGGAATCAACAACAGAACCAACCACAGAGCCTACAACAGAACCGAACACAGAGCCTACAACCGAGGGCGCAACTGAGCCAACTACAGAACCTTCTACGGAGCCTACAACAGAACCAACGACAGAGCCTACAACAGAACCAACCACAGAGCCTACAACCGAGGGCGCAACTGAACCAACTACAGAACCTGCTACGGAGCCTACAACAGAACCAAGCACAGAGCCAACAACCGAGGGCGCAACTGAGCCAACTACAGAACCTTCTACGGAACCTACAACAGAACCAACCACAGAGCCTACAACCGAGGGCGCAACTGAGCCAACTACAGAACCTTCTACGGAATCAACAACAGAACCAACCACAGAGCCTACAACCGAGGGCGCAACTGAGCCAACTACAGAACCTTCTACGGAGCCCACAGCAGAACCAACCACAGAGCCTACAACCGAGGGCGCAACTGAGCCAACTACAGAACCTTCTACGGAACCTACAACAGAACCAACCGCAGAGCCCACAACAGAACCAACCACGGATTCTACAACCAAGGGCGCAACTGAGCCAACTACAGAACCTTCTACGGAGCTTACAACAGAACCAACCACAGAGCCTTCAACCGAGGGCGCAACTGAGCCAACTACAGAACCTTCTACGGAGCCTACAACAGAACCAACCACAGAGCCTACAACAGAACCAACGACAGAGCCTACAACCGAGGGCGCAACTGACCCAACTATAGAACCTTCTACGGAGCCAACAACAGAACCAACCACAGAGCCTACAACCGAAGGCGCAACTGAGCCAACTACAGAACCTTCTACGGAATCAACAACAGAACCAACCACAGAGCCTACAACCGAGGGCGCAACTGAGCCAACTACAGAACCTTCTACGGAGCCCACAGCAGAACCAACCACAGAGCCTACAACCGAGGGCGCAACTGAGCCAACTACAGAACCAACCACAGAGCCTACAACAGAACCAACCACAGAGCCTACAACCGAGGGCGCAACTGAGCCAACTACAGAACCTTCTACGGAACCTACAACAGAACCAACCGCAGAGCCCACAACAGAACCAACCACGGATTCTACAACCAAGGGCGCAACTGAGCCAACTACAGAACCTTCTACGGAGCTTACAACAGAACCAACCACAGAGCCTTCAACCGAGGGCGCAACTGAGCCAACTACAGAACCTTCTACGGAGCCTACAACAGAACCAACCACAGAGCCTACAACAGAACCAACGACAGAGCCTACAACCGAGGGCGCAACTGACCCAACTATAGAACCTTCTACGGAGCCAACAACAGAACCAACCACAGAGCCTACAACCGAAGGCGCAACTGAGCCAACTACAGAACCTTCTACGGAATCAACAACAGAACCAACCACAGAGCCTACAACCGAGGGCGCAACTGAGCCAACTACAGAACCTTCTACGGAGCCCACAGCAGAACCAACCACAGAGCCTACAACCGAGGGCGCAACTGAGCCAACTACAGAACCAACCACAGAGCCCACAACAGAACCAACCACAGAGCCTACAACCGAAGGCGCAACTGAGCCAACTACAGAACCTTCTACGGAATCAACAACAGAACCAACCACAGAGCCTACAACCGAGGGCGCAACTGAGCCAACTACAGAACCTTCTACGGAGCCCACAGCAGAACCAACCACAGAGCCTACAACCGAGGGCGCAACTGAGCCAACTACAGAACCTTCTACGGAACCTACAACAGAACCAACCGCAGAGCCCACAACAGAACCAACCACGGATTCTACAACCAAGGGCGCAACTGAGCCAACTACAGAACCTTCTACGGAGCTTACAACAGAACCAACCACAGAGCCTTCAACCGAGGGCGCAACTGAGCCAACTACAGAACCTTCTACGGAGCCTACAACAGAACCAACCACAGAGCCTACAACAGAACCAACCACAGAGCCAACAACAGAACCAACGACAGAGCCTACAACCGAGGGCGCAACTGACCCAACTATAGAACCTTCTACGGAGCCAACAACAGAACCAACCACAGAGCCTTCAACCGAGGGCGCAACTGAGCCAACTACAGAACCTACAACAGAACCAACGACAGAGCCTACAACCGAGGGCGCAACTGAGCCCACTACAGAACCTTCTACGGAGCCTTCAACAGAGGAAACAGCTGCAATTTCAACTGCATTGATACAAAAGAAGTTAGCCTCCCGGTCCGTAAATGTTCTTTTACGTAACTATCGATCTCGACAACTTCGAGCAGTCGATGCGGATGCGGACTCACATCACTGCTTCGACTTGACAAGGAGAGGTAACACATCTTGCTGCCCAAAACTTGTAAATTCTTTGTAACATGCGTTTATTTTTTTAGATAGTGATGGCCATTCGAAACGCACACTTGGATGTGTACGTGTACCTGTGCAGAAGGGCGCTTGCGAGATACTGGAGAGCGAATATGAAAATGTCGAAAAATGTAGAATCTGTACAACCGACAAGTGCAACAATGGCAATCTTATTCAAATCACCACGCTGCTCATTGCTGCGACTTTGCTCATTACGAAATTTTTATAAAAATATCTATCCGGGGTGAAAATGTAAATTTATAAAGAAGAACGAAATTATATATTTTTATTTATTTTTACTTGTTTAAGTTATAAATCGAACGGATCCACTTTCATTTTCGAAACAATTCTTCTTCGTTTTTCAAAAGTGCTTTTCAAGTCAATCATCCCAAAAATAAGTCTCATACAAACCTAGACCTTGGTCCTTAGGGGCTAAATATTTATTTTCCTTACTCCTCTTGGTTTGGTGGTTAGATGATTAGGTAATAAAGGAGCGAGTCAAACTTCCTATAAGCTGACTTGACCTTCAATAAATAAATTCCATTCGTGCCATATATATTTAGAGACTTGTGTCCTTTATTTAAAAATGAAGCCAAACACTATACAAGTTATCAGTGCAAGCATCGAATACTTCAAGGCACGGCAACTGTTGCACCTGTCAAACGAGCACAGCTTACAGTTTTCAGCTGAGCAACCAAATTTTTCCTTAAGGACCGTACATCCACTCTTATTCACTGGGACTTTCACGCAGCCTCTTCTCTTTTTTTTCTTATAGTTTTCTGCAAAAGACTTGTTTGACATAACTGCTGTATAAGGAACTTCCAATTCTGCACTTACCAACTATGTCTATGCTATAACAGTGATAACTAACTACGGGCCAACCCAATAGAACCGACTTATAGCTATAAGCTGTTTCCAGGCCGTTGGCGACATTTTCGGTTGCTGGTTCTGTTGATTCGGTTAATTCGGTTGATTCGTCTGTAGTTTGTTCTGTAGTCTCCGATGTCGTTGAGGATGACATTTCAGTTGTTGTTGCGTCTTCTGCGGTTGTTATGCCGTCGGTTTCTAATATTTCTGTTGATTGGGTGACAGATTCCGTATTGGTCCATGTTGTATCAGCAGGTGTCGGTGGCAGTGTGGTTTTCTTCGATGTTGTAGGAATTGATGTGGTTGCATGAGTAGTAGTAAACGTAATGCTTGTGGTTTTCTTCGATGTTGTAGGAATTGATGTTGTTGCATTAGTAGTAGTAAACGTACTGCTTGTAGTTGGCGTAGGTGGTAAAAAAGTTGGTTTCGTTGATGACGTTGGCATTGGTGGAGACGTTGGTATCGCTGAAGGCGGATCTCCCGGTGCAAGCGACGTTTGTGTTGATGTTGTACTAGCAGCAGTACTTGTTTTTATTTGGGGACATGATTGTAGTAAACAGTCATCGAAGACATCGCAGTCATCACATGCATAACACTGAATTATATTGAAGTGACCTAAGCGAAAACAGAAAAGAAAAATACAACACATATTTAAATTAAATAGGGCCTAGCAAACTTTTTTTGAGGGAAGAATCTTGAACTCATAATTAACGACCTTAAAAATCGAAGGCCAAATACAGAGACTCTGGATTAATTATAAAACTGATTGTTATGGTTGCGTGATCATTTGAAAAAATGTAAGAAGATGGTATTAAACAAAATATGTCGCGTATAAAAAGCTTGTGCTAGATACACTCAGTAGGCTACCTCTTCTTTATCAAGAGGGCAGATAATCACCCAACCCAACCCACCATTGATGCGAAGTCGTTTCGAGTTCAACCTGGAAGGCTGCCAAGCGGGACAGCCAAACCTCTAGACGGTCACCTTTCTTTGACATAGTCTTGGCTTGTCACCTTGAATGTGTTCTTTATAACACAAACTTATCTGGAAGCGTGTTTAAATCCAGAGATTGTCTATTTCTTAAAGCGATTGGGAATACGTTTTGTATTATAAAGAGTTTTCCAATAAGAGGTGTTATTTTTGAGTTTTTGTAGCTATTATTTTTTGACATTTGACAAGTAGAAACTACGCCATTACTAAAAATGGAACAATACACGATTCAACAACGCATTGAAATTATAAAAATTCACTTCAAAAATGGTGAAAATTTTGCCGTCACAGTTCGCAAAACTAAAGCATTTTTAGGTCATTGTGAAGCACCTTGTCGGACCGCAAAACAGAAATTGGTAGAAAAATTCGAGCTGTTGGGACAAGTTAGTGATGTGAAGAATAAAACCCGTGCATGTCGCTCAAGAACAACTGAGATTAATGCTGCTGTAGCCCAAAGTATTGAAGAAAACCCAGGTTTGTCCATTCCTCGTCGTTCTTTGGAATTGGGCATTTCACAAACCTCATTACACCGTATTTTGCATAAAGACTTGGGTCTTAAGGCTTATAAAGTTCAGTTAACTCAAGAACTCAAGCCGGCCGATCATCAACAACGATCTCTTATGGGAAAAGTTTCCGGACCGTGTTATCTCTCGAAGAGATGATCACAATTGGCCACCGAGATCTTGTGATTTAACAACTTGCGACTTCTTCGTTTGGGGCCACGTGAAAGATAAGGGCTACGCCAACAGCCCAGGGTCGATTCAATACCTCAAAAATGGAATTCGTGAGTCTATCGAGGACATAGGGCATCCACTTTGCGATTTTGTTATGGAAAATTTCATGAAAAGGATATGGTCCTGTAAGGGTGGTCGTGGTGACCATTTGGCTGATGTTGTTTTTCATTATTAACGGCATACCTTCCTCTTTATTACGAAATAAATATCCGATCATTTATCTCAAAAAATGGCATTTTTCTTTGCATATCAAAATAACACCTCTTATTGGAAAACCTTTTACTTTAGGGATTGAGGATTGAAAAGATTTTCCTTTTTTCCAAATTGATTTATTTAGCACTTTTAGAACACAATTTAATTTCATTTGATCTATGAAGAGAGCAAATCAATTTTCTACTACAGCAATATTTTTCACAGATTGTGATGCGCATTAGCACATATTTTTTATTTTTAAAATTTGCACTTTTGAACACAAGAACGTGTTACAAACCGGATAGACCATAATTTCTGCCTCATCTCACCTTTCACTATAGGAACCAATATAAATAGAAAACAAATTTGAACACTTTTCATTTCACTTTTGTTCAGAAAGCTTAAATCAAGTTTGTGATCAGAGAAACTACCAATGCAGACAGCGGTTCTGTTTGGCCTGCCAACTCTTCTTCGACTCTTATGAGCGGCCAGATATCAATGCCATTTATATAGGGCACAGCGTTGCAACCCTTTTCGTGCAGAGCTGAATTTCTATCTCTTTCGAAAACGGCTGTATCTAATCTACTACATTTTTTA
Organism: Cheilosia pagana; assembly: GCA_936431705.1. NCBI lineage: Eukaryota > Metazoa > Arthropoda > Insecta > Diptera > Syrphidae > Cheilosia > Cheilosia pagana. The sequence continues at coordinate 47,204,149 of OW386170.1, read as the reverse complement.
TTAGCTTACGGTTAGCAAATAATATTCATGGAACATTAAAAGTGAGGAATAAAATTAAAGCTGTCTCACCAATAAGTTTTCTAAGCTTTGCATTGCGAAGATTCATTAGTCTTGAAGCTGCGAATTGTTAATAGTACTTAAGTTCTCAAAGCGACATCTTTACCTTTTGTGAATGTAGTAGTATTGGTGCTTTGGCAAATACGTATTTCCGGTTACACAGAAGTACCCTATTTATATGACTGTTTATTACAAAATATCATATCGGTAATAAAAACTAAACAAGGTACCTAATAAAATCGAATGCGATAGCGAATAGAAAAATAGTCGTCAGGAGCAATTTATCGAACTAATAGAGCTGAAGTGTGAATTTAATTAAAAAAAATTAAGCAAAGTTCAGCAATGAAATTTAATTAAACTTTGACAAAATCACACGTCTTTGGAACTTCACTTTGCAGTGCAAAAAGGGCTATCTCAATCTATGGGGAATTTATATCCTAGAATGCGGTAACAATTGAGTTTTTTTTGATTTTACAGGTAGGCTTAGTCTTACTCTTACAGTTTTTGTACAAATAGAGCTGAGTATCTATAAAGAGAACATCTCAAAAAGGAATAGGAAGTGCATGACTGTGTCGTACGAAACTTTTCTATTTGCTAGCTTGGCTTAAACGAACATCCGCATTGGTAATGTCATTCGGTTTATTTTTATAGCCGTAAATGTTGTAACCGATAAACAAAATAAATAAATTACATTGAAAGTCCCATAAATCTAGTAGTAGGCATGGAAATAGTCCCACAAACAGTCCCACATACTTAGACTAATCGAAATATATTGACTTAATATGATTGCATTGGAGTAATCCAACTTAAGCTAATTCGCAATTACATTAAATTGAAATTGAATGTGGAAACCTGAAGAGGATAAGTAGATTTTCGTCTATTTTCGACCTTGCGTCAAGGTTAATGTATATAACTTGTTAGTTATGACGGTCCACAGTGACGTATTTTTATGGCAAAGCTTAATTTTTGGACAGAACGTACCGAAAAAAAGTTTTACGGATTGCTTTCTATACCCACGAGTATGCCATAAGCAAAAACTTCTAATTAAATAGTAATTCGCTGACGAAAATTGAATTTATGTCAACCGAACACGTTTCAAAGGATTTTTTTTCAAACACACGCCCATGGCAACGTTAGAGCCGTTTTGGGTGTCCAACAACGAAATCTGTCCTTGGTTAGAAAACTTTAATTTCGTATATCTTTTGAAAAAGTTGGCCAATTACAATTCATTAAGCTTAACGTTGCGACTGAGTAACCCACAAGGATTGGGTAAGTGCTTTTAACGTGATATCTTAACAAATCCACAACAATTTTTCTATATAAAGAGATAATGCTATTTTTGTTGGCTAAAATTCGAAAAGTTTCTACTCTTTTGCACATTTTCTGATTTAACCTGAAGTAGTTTAAAAAGCTTGGTCCTATTCTAAAAGAAAACAAAAAAAGTTCACAAGCTACCATTTTACTTCTCTGATTTTTTATTTGTCAAAGAAGCTATGAAATGGATTTCAATGATAAGAAGTCTATGAAACCAACATTTAAGACATCAGAGCACCAAAGATCCACGAAGTTTTAAGGCCGAAATGAGTACTTACACCCAGCTTGACTCACACCGGCGAAGTCGTTCCGCTTGTTGCTAGATATGGAACCTAAACCAGTTTAGAGGGTGTTCTATCAGTTTCCAAATAACCTTGAATACATTTGTCTATACAAAAATACCCCAGTGCATATAATATCAAATTTGATTGACAATTTCAAAACACACTCTTGAATTTATTTAAAGAAAAGCTTTCATTACAGCGACCAAAAATACTGTAACAAAACAATATTTAAGACCAACACTGCTGTTGCATTTACTCTCTGAGCAGACTTTACAGTTCTCCTCGGATACACCTTCGACTTCTTTGAGTACATCACATCCTTTTTCATCCGCAGGAACTTCTACGCAACCTTTCTTGATTTCCTTGCCCTCCGTACCTAAAACGAAGGTAAGGTTCTTTGATATTTTTAATAGAAAAGTATTAGGCATACCCACCGTTTTTAACAATGCTAAAGCATTGGTAGCTAACAGTGTTCTCTACTGAACGCTTTGTCATAACAGACTTGTAGTTGACTTGTCGTGACTTACGCGCCTTATGGCCTTCTGTAACTTCGGCAGATATGTCATTAGCTTCATCAGTGTTGCCAGTCAAAGCGGTTGTAGAGCCGTCAGCGCTGGATGAATTTTCCGACGAAGAATTCTCTTCAGTGCTGGGTGTAGTTTCATCCGGTGGACATAGTATTAGCATATCATCATTCAGCTCTTTACAATCTTCACAATCGTAGCACTGAATTGGCTCGGAGTATCCTGTGAATTAAATTCGAATCCATTTCAAAGTCTTTGAATCCATACAGAGCTCGTAATCTCACCTTTTACAATCAAGCATGTAACAACGAGAGCGTAGATAAAAATTGGTTTCATACTTGAAGAGGTAGATAACCGCGTTTCGAATTCCGTCTAATGCCTTTCGAAAACCAACTGACCTTTTGGCTGGTATTAGCGGTCCTTTTATATTGTTTCGTGTCAGTGGTTTTATGAACTTTCGGATTGCAGGCAACCGTTAAAACAATAATAAGCTAATGAAGCTTTTTCTAGTTCTCATATGATACCACTTATTCGATTTCGTCCTGAGGTATGCACGTACTTATATATGTGCATTGTGTTCGTGGTACGAGTATCTATCGCGTGATATTAATGTAATGAGTCAATGGAGAGTAGTTTGGTGACTCATGTGGCCTGTTTTCATAATATTTGCCACAACAATCTGTGACTATTAGGCTGATGGTAATGTGCGAGTTAATTCGATTGATTCGCCATATAAATGTTGTCGTCTAGAAAGCAATTCGCGGGGGACACTCTTTCGAATAGATGAAACCCATTATGGCACCTAGGCTATCCAATCAAAGAAAGTACTGGGTAAACCTCAAGGCGCAAAGAAACATTGAGGGAGATCCTTCACCCAGGTTTTTCCCTGGAACATCGGCCAAAGAGCAGAGTCTTATCTAGATGAGCTTTTCAGATTAATATCATCCATATCAATTTTAGAATTTATGGCCCTCAGACGCGATAAAATCGTCAGAAAATGATATAATTGAACTGGATGGAGATAAGTTGTAGGAAATTGGATTTACTGATACCTATGTAAATAGAGTTATTAACCCAGCTGGATATAACACTATCTGGTCGCAATCGCAGATTAATAATAATATGTGAAATTTTTGCGTAGTTTTGTGAAACAACCAATGCCACTCTTATCTTTTCGTCAGAAGGCGTCATAACTCCTGGTAAAAACACAATGAATATCCTATACAGCGGACCCTGCAAAAACCATTCTTTTCAGCACTATGACTGTCTGTCTATGCCTAAAACTTACACAAATAAGCTTATAGATAAAAAAAATACAAAAAAAATAATTAAATAAATAAACAACAGGGTATCAAAGATACCATAGGCCTAGTTTCTCACAACAATTCTTTTGTTGAGCTGTTTTATTTTCTCCTTTTTGGGACGAATGCAAGGGACCTGCAATTTTATGCCCAGTTAGTTATCCTCTCGGATGTTTGTCAGACGTTGATGAGAGCTGGTGCAATGGAAAATCCTTAACATGTACTTTGTGTTTTTTTCCGGGGATCGAACGTGTGACCCGTCGATCAGCTGTCTACTGAGCGACTGAACCACTGCACTAACAAAAAACATAAAAATTGCCAAAGCAAAAAATACGGCTTCTGAGATTTAGGAGCTCAATATTGATCAATGGAAATATCGGTGGCGTATACGCAACTTTTTTGCAAAATAATAATGGAAAAAACTTTATTTGGTCAGAGGCTTTGAAAGTTGTTCAACCTACAAAGTCTATCTAATGATATGGAAGAACAAAGTGATCTCTCACTAGTGCTTTTGGGAGTATATAAACGGAGGACCCTCACTGGGCTTACTGGTTAAGGATGACAAAATTCTTGCCTGGCATCGGCTTATCAGACAGAAAGTCAAAATAGATGTCTATGACTTTGAGATAGGAAAGAACTTCGTTATGGGTTCTACTTTTATATCTGAAGACAACATTTCATCGGAAATCAAACGAAGAATAACTAACAGGATAATTTTATAATGAATCTCTCTCTCGTTCAAACCTTTATCATTCCAGTCAGGCACCTTTACAAAAGCGGGTCAATATATATCACTGGTCATTTCAAGAAAACATTTCTTCGTTAAATATTTCAACCTGTTTACGTGTGGAAGTTTTGTGTAAGGCTGCTTAACAAGTACTAGGCAAAGTATACCAATTTGTCGCTGTATTTAATTTAAGGTGTAGTCTAAAGTAGCCATCCCCTAGAAGTAGGTATTGCTACTATTTATTTAATTAATCCTATTTCGTGCTCCGAAATTCTCACCATATTGGTACTGCTCACGATCTTTTTGGCTTGGCTTCCATTTCATTATTCCCCTACCAAGTGCAGTAAACGGACAAATGGACCTAGAAATTTCAGGGCTAATCAGTGTTTTCGAGCAGCTTTTCACCTTTATAATTGTAATAATTGCTACGTCTAAATATTGATGTAATCGTCATGTTAAAAGAACTGCAAACAAAATTGCAGCCAAATATTTAACTGGGTTTTGGAAGCTTCTGCTTATCCACTGAATTGTTGGCCTAGGAAAAAAAGGATTGCGGTGGATCATATATCTTTTTATTTTAATATTAATTTTAATATTATTTAAAAAAAATTTTTTTTTTTTTGCGAATTCCCAACACAAAACATTTTTTTTTTAAATAATAATAAAATTTAAATGTAGATGAGATAATAGCACAAGAAACAAGTTCTTTTCAACATGGTTCGATATCTTTCTGCTGAAATATTGTCCTTTACCAAAGTGCCGCATTCGCCTCAAAAAGTATTAAAACATAACTTTTCCAACTCCTACCGATTTTCTTGCAAGTTTATTTGGGAAAGTATGTAGATTTAAAAAGTTGCCAATAACATTTCTCTAACTCTAGCAACTTTGTGAGTTCGTCAAATCTAACCAGATGAAAAAAATTATAATAAGCGTATTGCTTTTCATTTTACGTAGATGTCTGATCAACTTTCCCGAATTTGTACAAAAAATTCTTCCGCACTTCCACAATACTAATCGGGCTCCCGACCCGTGAAGAGTCTCTGCATGAGACACTGCAGCCTTCCATCCTCTACGATCCCGGGCACGTTGCTTGGTCTTTGAAACGGAGGTTCGGTCTTCCTTGTCTTCTCGAACCTGAGGGCTGGGATTCGAAGATCCTCTTAGCCGGAGCATTATTGTCCATTCGCTCGATGTGGCCGAGCCAATGTAGTCGATGTGTTTTGGCTTTTTGGACTACATCCACATCTTGGTACAGCTCATAGAGTTCGCGGTTGTATCTCCTCCTCCATTCGCCCTCCTCGCACACAGGACCAAAAATCTGAAGGAGCCCAGTATCAGATCTCCCTTCTTGCCTAAGGTCCAGCACTCGGCGCCATAAAGCACAACTGGCAAGTTAAGGGTCTTGTAGAGCACACATTTCGTCCTTAGAGTTAGGAGTTTTGAACCCAGCTGTTTTGCCAAACCGAAGTAGCAACGGTTTCCTAGGGTAATTCTTCGCCGGATCTCCACTATGGTGTCATTCGTGGAGTTTATGTTTACTCCGAGGTAGGTAAACTCCCTAACTACCTCGATATTTTTGTTATCAACAGTGACGTTTTGTCCTAGGCGGTGGACAGTTGCTTGTTTGTTTGTTGATAGCATGTACTCGGCCTTGCCCTCATTTACTTCAAGGCCAACGGATTTCGCCTGTTCTTCAATCGCCGTGAACGCTTCTATCACGGCACGCTGGGAGCGACCGATGATATCAATATCGTCCGCATATCCCAGAAGCTGCACGGACCTGTTGAAGATAGTGCCTTCCGTGTTGACAGCTGCCCTGCGCACTATCTACTTATTGCCGAAATCCGGTGCATGTTTGAAAGAGTTCGGAGGAGCTTCTTCCAAACTGCACGCTGCACAGCTGAATCAGTTTTGCCGGGATTCCGAATTCGGCCATCGCAATGTAGAGCTCCTGACGATGTATGCTATCATACGCTGCCTTAAAGTCGATGAATATTCCACAATATGATTTAAAAATCATGAGCGTGCAGGTAAATACATACACTTAAATTTTAGTACCACAGATTCAATACAAGTTCCCTCCATTAAGCTTTTGCTGCGGCTTCGCTGCGTTTATGACGATAATAATCAAATCATGTATATTTAAAATTCGTCAGAAAAATCAAACTTTTTCCCTTTTTCCGGAATTTAACGAATTATTCACAAAGAATTTTTCATTAAGAATTTTTTATTTTTCCATTCGGGAAGCGATTCCCGAGAAATTGCACACAAAAATCAATACAAAAAGTTTTCGATTTTTCTGTAGAATTTTTTCAAAATTAAAACCTTCTCCTGGCAATTACAAACAACGGAAACAAAATTTGACCCAAATCGGCCCAGTCGTTCTCGGTTGATGAATTAGTATACATTTTTCGCACCATTTTTATATAATATAGCTTTGTACATTGTAAATGAAGTACACCTGTCAATTTTGGCAACCAACTCCCTATGTGCATTCATTAATACGAGGGTAGTCTTTGATTGTCAAATGGATATGAATGAATTCGAAATAACTCGTTTTAGTCAACTTAACTTCCTCGAAGGCGAAAACTTCTGATGTAAATTTGCCCAGAAGTATGCAATACTAACCAACAATATCGTTTTATTAGGCAATTGCTGACTGTTGTGTTGGGGCGCCCAATTTGCATTTGGGAGGAAAGCGGTGGCTGAAAGTTATCAATCAAAAGAGTTGGTTTTAGACAATGGCCACGTTCAAAGACCCAGTTTAGTTGACGGCTGAGACTCCACATGTTTCAGTGGCCCAGATTGGTTATGTCAAGAATTCCATTACTATTATGTACTAAGTTGACATTTCGTTGGCGTGTGACTGACGAAGAAGTAGTAACTTTAGCGACCATTCCAGTTTTTACGTTCATCTAGTCAAGCTTCAATTTTTGAGCGAGGATTAGCATCGTGTGTCGCTCGCCTCTAAACCCCTCACGATTCGTGTTACAAGGAATCTTTTTATTTTGTGTTCCATCTCTAATAATATTCTAAATAATATTCCTTGAGTAAAATACAACATCTATAAACGGCGACTCATCAAATATTTTCATTTATTTACAAAAGCACTTATCAGTATTGTAATCACAAATATTACAAAGGAAAATTTGAGAGCAGCACTGCTGTTGCATCTATCACTTTCGCAGACCTTACAGTTCTCAGTCGATTTACCGTATTTGTCATTAAGAGCCTCACAAACGTCCTTATTTTCCTGCACTTCAATGCATCCCTTCTTCGTTGTGACGACATTATCCTCTGAAAAGGAACAAATTATACATGTGAAAATTATTGAGCAAATTTAACAAAAGTCCTTGTACCTTTGACATTTACGCTGTAGCAGTGGGCAGTCGGTCCTTCCCTCAAAACTGACTTTAAGCTTCGAGAGTGGCGTAGACTATTTTTGATTAAATTAGAATTTCCCGTCACTGGGAAAACAGTGGGAGGAGTAATCGTAGTTTCCGCAGCCACTGGAGGGGAAGCAGTTGTTTCCGGGGCCGCTGCGGGAGTAGTTGTTGTTTCTATACCTGCTGGAGGAGAAGCAGTTGTTTCTGTAGCTGCTGGAGGAGCGGCCGTTGTTTCTGTAGCTGCTGGAGGAGAAGCAGTTGTTTCTGTGGCCGCTGGAGGAGAAGCAGTTGTTTCTGTAGCTGCTGGAGGAGCGGCCGTTGTTTCTGTAGCCACTGGAGGAGAAGCAGTTGTTTCTGTGGCCGCTGGAGGAGAAGCAGTTGTTTCTGTGGCCGCTGGAGGAGAAGCAGTTGTTTCTGTAGCTGCTGGAGATGCGGCTGTTGTTTCTGTAGATGCTGGAGAAGCGGCCGTTGTTTCTGTGGCAGCTGGGGGCTCAGTGGCTGGTGGTGATGTAGTTGCTGCAGGACACGACTTGAGTAGACTGTCATTCAAAGTTTCCTCACAGTTTTCGCATTCATAACATAGAAATGAGTCAGAGGAGCCTGTTTGAATAATTCGAGGGATAGTGTTAGAAAATCGGTTGGGCAATTTATCGAAAAATTAAATTTATTTATTTATGAACTACTGGAAATAATTTGACTTCTCTTAAATTTGACTCTTATTGGTCCTACCTGAAGATTGAGGCATAAATACCATCAATTATCGAAACGAGACGGCCTTGACTAGGCGGCAGATAGTTTAATATTTTTTAATGAAAACGATCGCTGTTTAAACTCAACGAATTGTTATCGCTTGAAAAGTTGTTTATGCAGTGCATAGATTCAGTAGAACCTTGAAAGACGATTTTAACCATAAAATGGCAAGTCATCTAGTTCCACAACATGGACGCAGATCGACGCAGATCGACGCAGATCGTTTTCGGGATTTCTAAAGCTGACATAAATGTCCAAGCATAATAGTTTGGGTTTGATGGATGGAAGGTGTCATCCCCGTTTTCCAATCCTATCCACATTTGGCAAAGCGCTTTGTACAGCCAATATCCACTGTTTGCGTGAAAGTTCTAGATGTCAATTAAAATAATGGAAGCTAGATGTCGCTTCACAATATCAATGTCTAAATGCATTTAACTGAATTTACAAAGCTTCCGCCATTGTAATAGAATAATGTTTTCTTCCAATTTCTATCATTTAACGAGTTAAAAACTCAAAGAGAAATAACCCGACTTGAACAGAAGTCAGCTCACTCTCAGGGCCACTTTAAGATCGACCTAATTACCCAACATTTCGGTCCTTCGAGCCGGATATAAACCAGCCACCTATGGATTGTTGAACATTTTAAAATTCCATCTGCTATAAGTGACGCAACGTAGCATTTGGAAATAGTCCTAGGAGTATCATTGACTGATGTTTGACGGTCCAACCAATGCAGACTTTATTGTAAAGGACAACCAGACAGAGGGAGAGATTGGCAGACGTGCGATTGTACACATTCTTGGAGGCGACTTCCATTACGAAAAAAAAAATTATTTTTTAATCAAATATGTTAAAAATACTTGTACATATATATTTATTTTATATTTTAATATACGGTTTATTTTTATAAAGCACAGTTTCTTGCGGATGCCTAAATTGTGATTTATCTGACGTTTTACAAAAACGGGTTCAAAATGGCCTGCGAATTTTTTTTTTCAAAATAATTAAAAGTTAAATAAAATATCTTCAGGACAAGCAAATTGGCTATATTCCAACAACCGTTCAGAAAACTTATAAAAGTCGCATTTTCCAAATGGGTTTCACATTTGTCACTATGTTTTTTTCAAATAAACCGCCAGTTCGATGAGCTAATTTATAAATTCGAAATTCAAATTTAAATATTTTTAGGGGTGATTTATAAATGTACACTCTTTTCCGTATTTTAAGGTCAAAAAGGATTTAATCCCATGGACATTTTGTATAGTGCAACCTAAGCACATATATTTATGATTATTTTTTTCACATTTTGTGTTAAAAAATCTTTGCGCAATTCACTTTAACTTATAATCCACTTTAAGGCGTAAAAATTCCAATGCGGAACTAATCAGTCTCACCTTTCGCGACAAAGCACATCACAAGGATCACACAAATTGGTAGGAACTTCATTTTAATTTTAATTTAATATATTTTAAAAAAAAGGTGCAACGAAGATCAACTTCTCTATAACCGACTACTTTACCGAGTGCTGTACAACGATCGAATAAAATTAGCTAATTTCTGATTATCAACCCGCTCGATTCGGTTGGTTGCCGATTTTAGGCCGCGAACTCGTTCCTAGGCTTTAAGCAAGATAACTACCCCCGCTGTTGGTATTAGCAATGCTTTTATATGTCAGCCAGTAGATAGTGTAAAGAGGTTGCGCCTATACAGTTCTTTTATTTCATTTTTCCGCTTTGTTAATAAATGTACGTACATATATGTTTTTTATCTCTGATTCGCACTTCAACTGATATCTCTATCGCTTACAATCTACGATGGATGCGGATATGCGTATCTTGTAAGTTGGGTTAATTAACTTTGCAACTTTGGTTAAAATTGGTATTTCATTTATAATCCTATAATAAATTACTCTATTTTATGATTTTATTTTATTTAAACAATGTTTTATTGAATGGGGTTCCCCTATAATGGGAATTTTCATACTATGTAGGTATATCTGATTAATTTTGAACACCATTGATAAAAATAAGAATCTGAGATATTTTTTGTGATTAGAAACGGATATGAGGCGGCTAAGGCTTGAGCAATAAAGGAAGCGGGAAATTCTTAAAATATAAAGGAAATGATTTGTACTATTCGATTTCAAGTTTTCAAATTAAAGATATTAGAGCGATCTCAAAATAAAATTTTTTCTACGTCTGCCACTAATGGTGGGTAATAAAATGCACATGCGGGTCTTTATTGTTATAGACAGAGAAATAAGAACAACAAAGAACTCTATTGTTCAAGATGACTCGTACTTTTGTTTGTATAGTTTAGCTAAATGCATAAAGGTTTATGGATATGGCGGTGAAAACTTCAAAGTTAGGCTATTGTCGATTAGAATTTCATAAGTTAACGTCATGATTGATATAGCAACTTTTTTGCATTACAATAGGTAGTGGTTGTAGGTTGGGATCTTTACCATGGTCCCAAAATGTAATAAGTGTAATAAAAAAATGCAAAACCTGGAGAGGGACTCAAAATGATAAACTAAAACGCTATTTAAGCTATTTAATTTTTTATTCAATCTTCTGTAAGACGCGGTAAGCTATTTATCGTAGAACTTCCCTCTTAGCGCTGTCATTTAATTTGTCAAATCACAGATCGGTAATCGACCCTCAGATCAGCTTGTGCAATAATTTTCCTATAATACGTTTTAATAACCAGGGTAACACCGCATCGCTTATAAACGGAAGCACAAAATCATAAAGATAATTTGTGCTTTATTTGTGTTTGAAGATGAATGAAAACTCTAAACCCTATGCAAACTAAGCGAACGTGCTGCAAATATTTGTACGACAAACAACAAATTTTGCTGGAGAACTATCCACACCGGAATGGCTTGCAAATTTTGTCATAATAGACTTTTTATTTTTATCTTTCCGATATTAAATACGTAGCCACATATTTTAAAAATGTCAGGAGATTTCATTTATGCGCTCTCTAAGAGTGAGTAAATTATTTAATCTAAAAAATCCCAGTTTAGTAACTCAGTTAATTACTTTACACATTTAATAGCTTGCAATTTTTATCTAGATCAGATAGTAGAAAAAATAATATACAAACAAATTTAATTGTTGCCGATAGGGGAGAGTTTCCGGGAAACGCTGATATTTATATGCGCGTGGTATAATAAATCCATAAAAACGAGTCAGGTGTCTATAAATTTTTGGTTATATCAAGTACATTAAAGGTCGTTCCGATAGGCATTGCGGATGTTATTTAAGCTCCTCATTAAAAATGGTTGGATGTGCAAAGTGCAACTGAAGTCTTTTACAGAAACTGAAATTTATCACAATAATAAATAATTTTATCAGTTGCTAATTTCGCATTTAACAAAAATAACACATAGAAAATGGACAACTTCCAGAAATCCAAGAGGATATGGATAATAATTGCAAAAGCTGCAATAAAACACTTTCCGTTTTAGATAAGCCATTTGCAACACGTCTTAGGTTTTATAAAATGTATTGAAAGAGTTTTATCACATCAACCCATAGCAAGATATGAAATAAATATCGATAAGTTCTTCCACCACCAAATGCATTTTGTTTTAAATTTTGGTGGCCTAATGCTTATCACTCAATTGTCGATAGACTTCAAAGGTTCACTTCTTGACAAAGGAGAAATGTAAAAATTCGAATATCAGAAATTGAATCTTAAAAGAGTTCAAAGGACTGTTCAATTACAGCCTAAATAGTGCTGAAAATAAGAGCTTTCTTTCAAGCAACACAGCAATTATAATATAAAACTGATACTCTGATTTCTCTATTCATTCAAAGATTTATGGAAACCAGTTGCTACCACCCGGAGGTTTGTTTCCAAACAATCTGATACCGTATTAATTTATGAATCTACCAATACAATAAACTGTTGACGTATAATGCTTGGATTATCTGCAATTTGTATGTGGACTAACCGCATTACGACCAGAAGTATACTCTCACTTTAGTGTCGCTTATTTATATTTATGTCGCCATTATCAAAAACAGAGATTTGCTTAGCTATATTTTAGTGGAAGCCTATTTTTTGATTAAACTTGCTACTGTATAGATCATTATACGTGTGGAGGCATTTTAGGCGAAATATTTTGTATTAAAAAAAAGATAGCGTAGCCAATCCCCCCAATTTAGTGCTAAATGAGAACCAGATATTCCAATTTTGGGACCAATTTTTGTACAGCACTTTTTCGTTGATTAAATGTTCATTTACCTACGTGAATGCTGGTTACATAATATGAACCTAAATAAATAAATAAATATTTTGGCGCGACAAGTCTGTGGGACCTAGGTGTGAGTTTTCAATTTTTGGGATGAATGGAAGGGATCTACAATTTTACACAGAGTCCAAACGGCAAATTGAGAAGCTCTTTCAATTAAGATGAAATTTGGTTCTTTCGGGATTCGAACCGGGGACCCCTCGCTTAGTAGTCCCAGCCAACGTTTTGTTTCAAAGTGAGTAATTAAAAGTCATTTTCTTAAATAGATATTCTTCCGGGTTTTACGAAAGGACCCTTGGAATTAAGAACACCGTTTAAAATAATCAGCGGCCTTGATCAAAATTTCATCAATCAAAAAGGCCACGACAGTTAAACGAAATAACACCAGGCGGTCCAACATTTATTTCATCCTACGAATTAAGTTAAATTAATATGCTATATCAAATAAAAACTTTTGAATGGGGCTATTTTTTTTTAAAAGTAGCAGTCACCCCGTAGGTGGACTTTTTGACATATAACCTACTAAAACTACAGCAGATTTTTCCCAATTGTACTGGGAAGTTTAAAGCTTGTGTCACCAGCTAATTAAGCAATCCACCCAAAATGTTTATTTTGTTTTACAAATCTGACCTACAAAGCGGGATCTTGTTTCATTTTGCGAAGGTGCTTTGGGGACACCAATATTGGACAATATATATCTCATACTGATATGTGCGACTAAAATTTTTGCAACATCTTGTTTGACTTAGGTTTGTTATAATATTAGGCCTTGACACAGGACAGCTACTAAGTTTGTTTCAAGTAATAATGATTGCCTTTAAACTTTTCCAATAAAAATTGATGTTGAGAACAGAAAAAAATTTTTTGGAAAACATTATTGTACACAAGTTCGCAATTTCTTTAGGAAAGGAAACATCCTTTGCTCGAAAAGTCTCAGGAACACATTTTAATTTTCATAGTTTGCCTCGAACTTGTTATTTTTCTCCTTTTAAAGTCATACAACGATATTGCATGCAGCTACTTTTGAAGCCAACCTCAACTGGTGCAACTTGCCACACTTTTTAAAATGTGGGGAACTTCTTCTTCGTCACTCATTATAACTCATATAAAATGTAAGAGCTATTCTCTGTAAAAACATGCTAAAAATGTAAAGACGATTTCAATTTATTATACTCTTCATTTAAAAATGAACAGCGTTTTCGCATCGAAACAGAAGAAATTTCCTTATTCTCCCATATAAAAATGTTTCCAACGCGGAAAAGTCATCCTATATAAATTCAGGGGCTAAAAGGACGATTATTTCAAAATCCGCTTTTATTTGTGTTACGATCATATTATCTAGTAGATCCCAACCAATCCTTAAAAGTGAGGTATGAAATGATGGAACATTCAGAGCAGTGAGAAACAGCGCTTTTAAATAAAACGACAAATCCGTTTTTTTTTATATTTCGGTTTGTTTCCTTTATTCATTTTTAGATGTCTCTATAACCCCATCACTGATTAAATCATAATGATGATAAAATAAAATGTTACGCAAACAAATAACACCTAATAAATCAGTAGTCATTGAAGTTCGTGCGCACGATTGTCTTCTGAATACTGATTAAAAAAGAATCCCATTAAAGTTATCTCATGAATTTAATTAAAATTATATCTACACAAATTACTGAACTTCTTCAAAATGTTGATTACAAAATAAAACTGTTTTTCTAATGTAGAATACGATAGGAATAAATTTTGTGCTATTAGCAACTTCATCTCTGAAATGAAAGAGAAAGTTAGCGGACTAAAGAGAATGAAATCTCTTAGTAAATAATGAGCGTTAATTTTTCCAACTTTCGGGTTTGTGTTTTTAGTTTAAATGTTCAGTATTTAGTTAAATATTTGACATTTAAAAAATTTCAACTTTTAACTTATAATATAAAACAAATCATCCCTACCCAATAGGCGAAGAACAACATGTTGAACTTAAAGATCTACTGTGCTATGTGGAGGTGGACGAAAAATTTCTAAAATGAATAAATGAACTACTGAAAATGCTAAGCCTACAAGATTTCTGATTTTGCGCCTACTTAAGTAGAGAAATTTATTTTACAATGTGCAATGTCCGGCCATATGCCTGGGGTGTTCGAGGTGAAATTTTTGTGTTAAGGTATATAGGGCTGAGCTTTAAGTCAATTAAAGATTGCTGTAGAAAGGTTGAGGCCCTGTGAAGGGGCTTTTCCAACCTCTTCCGGCCCTCTATAGCCTCTTGGTTCTTATAAGCCCCTCGTATCCAGAAATCTAACAAAATTTAGTTACGTACTTCAAGCTTAGAGCTTTAACGAAGTAGAAACAGTGCAAGACTGATTGGGAGCCTTGCAAAACTTTGCCTGCGTTATTTGTGGTCCGTTAACACTTTTATTGGGGCGACTTTGACACAAAATTTAGAAATATTGTTTGCATATACTTGGAGTTCTGTCCAAACCCATTCTACCATAGAATTGATCTTCATTTTTTAGCCCGTAAAAACCACCTTCCAACTCATATTAAACCCAACCGGTACAGTCAAGGTCTTGTAATCAAACTAAAGCTGAGAAAAAAAATTCAGTTATTTTTACAGAAAACCAGCAAAGTTTAATAAACGCTCTCAAGTGCAAAATATACTCCAAGGTTACACAGTAAAGACCAAAGCCTGCAAAAAACCAACAAGCAAACCCACAGACTCATGTGATTCACCAAAATAAACAAAACAAACCCCTCAACTTGTTATTGTTAATAATTGTTAGTTAAATTTATTATTAACGTCTAAACTTATCATAATCATTACAATCTATTTACAGAGTACATCTTTTGCAGGTTTTTCATTTATTTATTTTAATTTAAGGTAATTCGAATTTTGTTCGTTCTCTACGTTCGTGATGAGATAAACCCCCTTAGGCCCTAATAATCACAGCAAGCAGTGTTACCAGCACTGCGGCTATTGAGACTCCAATTGTTGAGCTGCCATTGCACTTGCTCTTCGAGCATGGTTTGCATTTTTGAATTTGATTGTTGTTGGCGGCCTTCAACTCTCCGCATACTGATTGTTGAGTTTGCACTGCCATGCATCCACGCTGAGTACCATACATGTTGTCATCTAGAAGGGAGAAGCTATTAGGGAATGTTCAAAACGAGATATATTCGAAGAGACTTACATTTCTTTTGAACCTTGTAGCAGTGGTATGTCACACCATTCTCTGGAATGTTGCGCCTTTGTCGCACCAAAAGCGTCGATGGTGTGGTCTCATTTGACAGATCTACGTCACTCAATGGCGGCAATGTTGTGGCGGGCTCTTCCGGTGTCACGAATAAAATTGGCTCTGGCAATGTGAAATTTGACGTCGAATTGACAGATGATGAAGTGTTGTTCAGTGGCAATTCAATTTCATATGGTATGACTGTTCCGACACTAGGTGGAGTTGGTAGGCCGGTCGTTGAAGAAATCGGACCCACTGTTGCTGGTGTTGGGAACTTAGTTGGCGGTAGCGTTGTCTCTTCTGTCGTTATGGTTGCTGTGGATGATGATGTACCTTCGGTTGTTGACGCCTCGGTCGTTGTTGTCATTGCCGGTGTTGTTGGCATTGGTGTCATTGTCGGTGTAGCAGGAGCCGCATCTCCGCCACACATCTGAAGTGGAGTGTTCTTATCGATCTTGTCGCAATTATCGCACACATAGCATTGCAGTTGACTGTGTCCTGGAAAAATAAAATAAAATGAGTTCAGCTGGGTTGTATCTTCAGGGCGATAAAAATGTGCACTTATAATGAGGGGGATTAGTCAAGATTGGTACAGGCAAGTGTGCTGGGGAAGTTTCGAGCAAATATTTATATTAAACTGATAAAGGCGCAGCGTGGTCACTGCACTCGAGATGCGATGACTGTGTGCAATAGACGGTGGTTTTCGCCGTTTATCTCAAGTGGATGATTTATGTTTTAATTCATTGGAAATTAAGAAAAAGTACTATCAACTCTTGCAAACTATTTCCGTTAACAGATAAGTTGAAGCAATGGAAGGCGACTTTAGTATTTTCTAAGTGAACAATGCAGGACTTGAGGTTTGAGATTCTTGGGAGCGAAATCACTATAAAAGTTATGGTATTAGAACAGTCAGCGTATTACGTTTTGAAGGTCGCAGAGAATGAAGGAAATGGGACTCTGGCTTGTTTTTACTTTCTATTTAATTGCAAAATTACCAACAGTCTAACATTCAAAATGAAAATGGGGAAACAAATTATTGTCCTACCAAAAGTGATTACAAAAATTAATGCTTAGATCCCTTAAACGACAAAAAAAAAATGCTAAAAGGCCTACCCTTTGATCGCCAAAGTGTGTCTTCCTACTTATGTCTAATTGATTGGTCAGTTACTGGCGACCAAGTCGATGCTAATCCCCTGCCAGCTTTTATGCTATTCCAGTGACAAGCCGATTGATTGTTTATGACCACAAATTGTTCATAATACTTGTCACTTGGATTGGAGTTTCCGAGAGATCTCTGTTTCTTATCGGATCGCACGCTTAAGTCACGGCATTATCATTGTCAACCTTGTCACACCGAAATCACCAATTACAATCACGAGAACTATTAGAATACAACGTTCCAAAAATATCCGCTTAGCGCCGTTACATTCAAACCTATTCCACCGTACACACTCATATCTATCTCTTTTATCGCACCGCTGTAGAAATCCGAAATTTTTAAACCCAGCCGCCTTTTGCTTGCAAAGCTTCCAAAATTGTGTACTCCGCGATTAAAGTGCTTGCTCACATTCTTGTGGAATGTCCTCATGGTGTCGAATCTAACGATTATGGTTGTCAACACAGTGACAAATTATGGTTATCATGTGTTAAGGCTGTTTGTATCACTAGTACACGGGTTTCAGGTGTATTTTTAAGCACTATCTGTATCGGACTAAAAAAAGACAGACACTGACGTCAGAACTATCTGAATATTTATGAATTGTATTCAGTGTAAATGGTCAGATGCCAGTGTGCTTGCTTTCTACAATGCAGCGGAATTATTAAAATCCCAGCTCTGAGTAAGCCCGGTTGCATGTGGTTTCTTTTCTTGCACAGCACAAAATTATCATACCCATGAGAATCATTATCAAAGTGCGAATAATAATTATAAGAAAAATAAGACAGCTCATAGGTAGAAATATTGTTTTCTCAAACATGTTACGGTTTACCTATATACTTTTCGAATGAACGTGATAATTAATTAACACTTGAAGTGAATTTTTTCCTTTTAATTTCTTGAGGGTCCGAACTTTACAACAAAATAAATAAATACGATAATAATTGGGCAGTAATTTGTTTTACCTCGTCGAAAAAATAAACGAGATTTGAGTAATATTCTTTGAAGTATTGTGTAAATATGTATAGGATTGATTGTAGGTACTTTGGAGAAGGAGAAGCCACCCCGTGGTTGAGTCAGTCAGTTGACTTTGACTTCCAAAGGCATGTGATAATTGTTAACAAAGAGAAAATAAATATTTTGATGAGTTGCTAATTTTACAGTCTTTTCATACAGGCGGAGATAAAAAAGTTTCCAGAGAATTTATTGAGTGATTTTTTTTACTGGGTTCAATTTCACAAATGGATCCAACGAGTCATCATATCTTGAGCTCTTATTTCAAACAAACTCTTGATGTTGATTTTAAACCTGATTTTTACACAAGTCCAGAGTGATAAATAGTTTTCCCCGCCGACTTGCTTAATAATTTACTTTACACGAACTTTTGTAAAAAAAAAAGTGAGAGTAAAATTGAAGTGATCTTAGATGCGTTTATGATCTCGAATATGGGTTAAGTAACGTACATGATTTTTTAAGTTTTTGTGGCTCTACTTGCAGGAAAATGTTGCACAAATGCTGTTCGAAAAAGAAGAAGTTAGTTTTGAATAAATGCTAATCTTCTTTTCTAACCTACTCATTTATTTAAAGCCTTGTAAAAGTCTTTAAGCCTTTAAAACGTCAGTACGTCAGTACTTCGGGCAAGCACAAATTGTTATTTTTTTTTAATTCACGAATGGTTTCGATTCGCGTCTTCTTCATTGGATAAGTGCAGTAGAAGTCGCTTATAGATACGGTGGAGGAACCAATGAAATGAGGTCGTTATAACCGGCGGTCGCTATATCCCCCTTCCATATCTGGCTTCCACAAATATTCAGGAATAAATAAAATCACCACAATTAATTTAAAAGCATCTTTTACGGCGACACATCAAATGAACTGCCATAATATTTAACAGACAATTTTTTAAAATTTCCCTCATTCCGTTGTTATAACCGACGATAAGCACCAGTTTTTTCTGAAAAATTGGGCGTTATATGCAACGTTTCGTTATATACGACGAGTCGCCGACGTTACATCCGACGGTAAATTAGCTTAAAATATAATTAACCAACCAAATGAATTGAAAGTGGACGTTATATGCAACTGGTCGTTATAAGCGAGGTCGTTATAAGTGATTTCCATTTCCTTTCCAGCCAATCGATTAAAGTTTTTTCGTACGGTTTGAAGTCTTAAATTCATCAAGGCTCCTTAGACTTAGCCTTAGACTCCCTCGTTTTCACAAACGATTTTTTTCTTAAGCACCTCAAAGCCAGCACACTTTCTTTCCAAAAGTACCCATCTTTGAAGAAGATAGAAGTGGAATTGGGACGTGTCTCTCATAGTTCTATTCACAAAATTACTTTAATTTCTAAAATGTTTTTCAGGGCTCATGTTTGTTAATTTTAAACCCCGGAAATATTTACCATCCAACTGATATCGCCAGACTTTGTGACACTACCCTGCCACACTATATCTCTAAAAATCAGCTGGAAAAGTTAACTTTGATAGCTTCTACTGTACACCACAGTGTCTGACATTGATGACGTTAAACATGATAATCTCTTTGTCAGCAGCAGTCAAAATTAATACACCGACTGTAGATAGTTGTCAAAAGGAGGCACATGGATGACAGCTGACAAATATTACAAATCTAGCAGTCGCAAAAGTTTTGGGCTGTCAAATTGATTCGACAATAAATTTGTCAGCCAACTGATGATAATATGTTTTGGAAATTTCGAACTTTTACGCGTTTGCTGGGTGAAACATTTTCCTAAGCGAATAATGGTGATCCAGAATAAGAATCTAGAAGAGCGTTGAATAAAAAAAAGTAGAAAATAACTCAAGAACCATTTACATAGGTAGCCTTGGCGGTACTGCGGGGGAAAAACAACAATTGTTTTCGAACAAAAAAACCACCGACACTCCGATGCAGACAGAGCTGGGATAAGCATCAAAGTTACCAACACAATGGGTGGGTACATTCTTTGCGCCAAAATATGAATCATGACCCAAGTTGCTGTTGATTCTAAGAAAATATGCCTGCTGCCTTCGCTGCAGACACATTTGGATGAAAATAAAATCAACAACCGCACAAATGTTATCCGGTTCTGGCCAAATGGAAAAAAAATCACGTGTAAGGCTAGGCAGCATAGTTACAATTCACAGCAATGAATTTAGAACGTCACCAAGGCTGGCAACTATTCGACAAAAACCAATGTGAATGCGTTCAGCTCAAGCTTATACAACTAAAAGCTTTTAATGGCTGAAATCTAAAATCTACCTGAGCGTATTTGGTTGTTTGCATTTGTTTTTCGACCTGGCCCAACTGGTTATTGCCTACACACGTTTGATACGTCTCATACGGGTATTATAATCGTACCCCTATTATGGAGTACTTACTGTTGCATTTAACGAATTTCTATACGGAAAGATGTGGAAACAAATTGATTTGAAACAGGAAAAGTTCTTGACGAGTACCTCGAGTGTAATTTCCGCTTTGCGGTAATTAAAAATGAAAAGTGCCCTTTTACAGATTTTGTTTTGAAATGTTATGAACAAGATGGGATTGAAAGATGCTTTGCCAATTTGAACATAAGGAAATGAGTTTTTTTTAGGGCTTTTTTGGATTTTGTAGGTAACAATCGAACAGCTCTAATCATATATTCTCGATAGGGACGGACTTTCACAGAAACCAAATCAATAATTAAAGTTGAATATGTTGTTCCGGGTTGTGTTTTAAAAAATAGACAGCCGAAAAGTACATTCCGCGATACTAATAATCATTTTTAGTATCCAGCGTAAATTTTTCAAACTCATGGCGAAATTTTAAATATTAAATTGCATATTGTGACCTACAAAATATATAAGCTGAAGGTCAAAAATGGTTATTAGTAAGGCCCAATAATTTATAACTTTACAAGTATATACAGTCAATTTTGACTCACATAAAATGGAGTTCATAACGTATTATATTTTTAAATAAAAAATAATAAAGTAGTAAATAATTTATTAAAAAAAATTTAAATTTTAGTTTAAACATAAGAACAACAAAACAATCAACTGGTTGCTCACACTCGGTAAAATGTTGCACACTGATCCTTATTTAATGTCTGGTTTGAAAAATTATTCAATTTATTTATTGAAGTGCCCCCGCATGGAGGGGGACCATGGAGTAAATATTGGTAGTCCCAGACAATAACATATAAAGCAATTCTCATTCTTTCTTGTATCTTTAGACACAAATATAGCCAGAAAAATGAATGGTTCTGTAGTTTTTTACTGACCCCCCTTTGAAGAGGGTCCACACCTCATGATGTAGTAACAAAAATAATAGGGTATTAAGCAAAAGTCGAGTTTTTGTCAGTAAAATATTTTCATTATGTTGTCCTTAAATTTAACCGGGTTGACATATTATGGAAAACATTTTTTGTTAGTCCAGGAACTTCGAAAACCGCAACTCAAGTACAAGTACACTGCTACCAAAATCCCGGTAATAATAAATATATTTGGCAGTCCCATTGAACACCTTTTCCAGACTACCTAAATTCAACCACTCTTAGATAAATGTCAAAAGTAGTATGTAAAAAAATACCACGGTTGGGTTTGAAGTAAGCGGAAAAACGCATTCGATAATTTTAATTCCGTTTTTAATTTTCAATCGCTAAAATGTAAGTTTAATTTTATTGTTCTTCGAATCGCGGTTATTTCACAAAACTGATTTATTACATCCCTCGTGACACAGCTTTGCATTGTAAATATGGGGGGGTTTCTCAAATCGAAGGCAATCTTTGTTGTAAGTTGATTGCTAGTAGCTTCTGGTTCCAAGAACTCAGTAACAACTTGCCCACTGGTAAGAACCAGCTCAATTTTATTAATTTTTACTGCGGAATAACCGCATTTTATCCACATGTAAATTTTTTACAAGCACAGCTGCGGAACACCAATTTATTAGCGCGGGTATTTCCGCGTAGGTCGGGAATATTTCGAAATAGTGTTAACATTGTAAGCCCCTCAGTGACATCGTTTACAATGGAATGCCCAATATTTATAAAGTAAGTAATGGCTTCTAATAACAAACTGCAAACGCGGTTATAAAACGAAGGTGCTGGGTGGCAACTAAGATGTGTCAATAACAGGTTCTGCTTCTCTAAGCCATAACAATGAATATTCAACACTTTAAGAAGCCACATTTGCTACATTTTACGGATCATAAAGTTTATATAATGCACACACAAAAAATCTTTTTCCTTCTCAACCGTTTTTTTCTTGTGGGTGAGTGCAAAGCTTTTGACATTTAAGCCAGAGTTGAATAGAATTTCGTTTGATATGTGGGTTGTCCGTATTTTTGTTCTCAAGTTGTAGGCAGGTAAAATACCTCTGTTTCTAGTGGAAACCGGCTACAAAGTTGACATTTGCTAGTGCGAATGTGGCATTCGCCGATCGCCGAGTGATAATTTAAACAGTTTGCTGTTCTGTGTACAAGTTTTAAGCCGTATGAATTATGGATAGGGAGTTGGCAGTTGGGTGCATTCCAGCAGATATACAGCTGTGGCAAGGCATTTTAAACTGACGATCTTTCTTTAGAGACTGTGGAATTTATGTTCTATAATATCCACCAATATTGTTAGGAGAGGATGGGAATTCAATTTACGATCACATTTGGAATGGATTCATCTCCAGACTCCGAAAATATTGTCTTTCTCCACATGTAATAACCTTTTAAACTTTTAAATACCTATTGCTTAAAGACAATGCACGTATTTATTACATTTTAATGATCAATATTAAACTGCAATTTGCTAAAGTTTATAATTGCCCAACTGAAACCACCACTCTTTCCCAATCACATTCATAATAATCATAACACTTGCGCTAACCTCAAAATAAAAAACCTATGATCATTGGATCAATCTCAATCTATAACAAACATTGCGGCGCCCCAACCATAATTACTCCAATTAATCACTTAAACCACGATCCACTTCAAATCCAGTTCAAGAACATCATAAACAGTCACAATTTGGATTTCAGTTAATTCACCTTTCGCTAGCAAAGCCAGTAACACTGTTAAAGTTAATCCAAATTTAAGCTGCATGATCCACAAAATCCAAAAGCTATAAACAACTTGAGAGAAATAAAACTTCAAATATCCACTCAACGTTTTGTGTATAACAAAATTTGTTGCGCGTCTTGTTCTCGTCGGCGGCTACTACAGACACTAACTGATCTTTGTTAACTTGACTACCGATTTCGGTCACGAAAATTGAACTAAAAGGTCCGCGATTTAACATTAACATTTTATATGAGTCGCGGTCAATACTTGTTCGGTCAGCTGTTCCAAGTAGCTTTCGCTGTTGTTGTTGTGTATCTGTGTTGACGTATCCAAGTATCTGCTGAACTCTGTACATATGTAGATGTATTTATTCATGTCTTTATTTTTATAGAAAAATTATTACAACTGTTTTAAAAATATTCCCAAAGTTATTGCTCCGCACAGAGATACGCGAGTGCGATAAATTATTCTTTATCTTTGCTAATAGAAAAAAAAAAATAGAAACTAATTTCTTATAATATTGATGAGCTTCGTGTACGGATTTATACATATTTTCTGGCGAATTACTATCGAATTATTATTTGGCGATAAGGCCTGTTAACATGCTTTGGTGGTATCCTTGTCCATAGGTTTGATATGACAAATTTGTCACCCCATCGTCTGTACATGAGGTAATTGTCAGCATTTTGGGTGTTTTGCGTAATTCGGCTTAGGGGAGTTGTGCGATAAATTTAACCATCACGGGTACGCACGTATAACTAGGGATTTGGTAACGCTGCAGGGTTTCAAATAAAAAAACATGTTTTTTCGGTAGAGAGGCAATTAGCGGGTTGGTATTAATGAAGAGTGGCCAGCAGCAGGTTTGTGTTTGCATTTAGCGAAATGGTATTTTTTTGTTGTTGTTGTTGTTGCTGGTGCCGGCGTTGACAGATACTTCAAGAATTGGTGGATGGCAAAGAGGAGAATTGAATGTTTTTTGAGAATTTTTTGAGTGTTTCGAGGGTCATAAAAAAAACGAAAGAAAAACGTCATAAGTTTTGAATTTTAATGAAAGCTGGGTCTCAAAAAAAAGAAGAAATATTTTCGGTGGTCGTACTTTCGCAGCGTGCAAATCAGATAATAAATACTTTTATGTGGGATCATTAGTTTAGGCCACTCTGTGAGTCATCAAATTCGCTGAAACTTCAAATGCATTTTGTTTTTTTTTTCCATTTTAGAATAAGTGATTTTTTTTAGTTTATTCAAATTCTTGAGAATCAAGTGGAAGCAGAGGTTTTATTATTATTTGCGTTTTTGTAAGCAATACATAAATTGAAAAAGAAGACGTGTTTCCCTACCGATATAAATATGAATTGCGCTTACACAATGCGGTCTTACTCGTATTAGTGACGTGTTTACTACTTTGGCAATAGCAGCGTTTCACTTGAAGTAAAATAAATAAAAATAATATCAAACCGACTCAAAATCGCAGGTATTCTTAAACGAATACTAGGCATATGTGAACATGCCTTCTTCTTCTTTTATATATATAAAAAAAACTAGCGGACCCCTTGCACAGTTCGTGCAAAACAGAAATATAAAAAAATCAAATTCAAATTCATTTAAATCATTGATAAACAGTTTTTATTGTAATGCTTTGTGCTAATGCTTTATAAGCAATCTACAGTGCCACGCCTCTTAGTCTAATTTTGATAAATCGTCACATAAATACTGCTCTGCTAATACCTAAGTTTGTGTGAAAATTTAAACTCAATCTATTGGGTGGTATTCGAAATATAAGATTTTTAATGTTTTTTTGTATGGGCGGTGCCACGCCTCTTTATCCAATTTTGACCAATCTCCACAGGAATGCTCCTGCGTTAAAACCTAAGATGGTGTGTAAATTGGACCTGAATAAATTGGAAGGTTTTCGAAATATGATGTTTTGAATGCATTTTTTGTATGGGAGGTGCCACGCCCCTATACTAATGAACCAATACACTTACAAAGACCGTATATGCCTACAAACTATGGTATTAACGTCAGATTTCATGGGAAATTTTCAGAATCAAAATCGGTTCACGCTTTACACAGAACATTGGCGACAAACACAATTCAACTTATTTTTATATATATAGATATGTACAAACCGAATACCCGGTTTTTAGTTATAAATAAGGTAATAAAGTGTTAAACAAAATAATAATTTAATTGCAAAATTTAATTTAATTCTATCTAAATCTGATAAATGAACGAAAGTTAAAAATTTAATTTTTTTTTTTAAATTGCCATGGCATTTGGTTTTGAAAAAATGTTGACCTGAAAAAAGTATTTAATGCTTTTAGCAGTCAAGTCTTTATAATTCACTCTTGGTTATAAAATGAGGATTCCAAAGTATGTGTATGAATGTGGATATGTTTTCTATAACATTTTTAAATCTATTAAATTCGAACTTTTTTAATCTGACATATGACAGGACTAGGTTTTTTTTATCAGCTCGATGTTCTTAAAATAATTTCTTTAAGAAACAGAAACCTTGTATGACAAAATAGATTTTACTATATGACCAACTGCATTAGCTAAAGTCATACCCAGTTCAAAGGATCCGGTATTATTTACTGCTCGAGAGACATTTTTTCCCACGCAAACACTGTTTACCAATATTATAAGAGAAAATTTTAATAAATACACATTATATGTCGTTAAGTGTATTTTTTCTGAAGTATTTATAAAATTCTGCTGCTTGTGCCTCTCTATATACCTAAAATTTAAATATTACAACATATTTTCCATTCTTCTCAAAATTATTGCAAAATTTGGTTACCAAAAATTGATTGTTAGAAAATAAGTTGAATTTTAAAGGACACACACGAAAAACTGCTTCCATTCCAATTTATTTCATTTCTTTTTTTGGTTTAGAGTTTTTGTTAAATTAAATTAAATGCAAATATGTCTTTATATTTCATTGATGTACAGTCACTTCTTTCTGCTTCTACGCCAAAAGTACAAATGTCCTTCCATCCATTTCATATCTCGCCCCTCTTACTTCTCTTTCGTCAAATCGTAGGTAGATGGCGCTTGATGATGGCAGCGTTACTCTATCAAACGTGTTCCTTCATTATATGAATGAAATGAATGCAGTGAGTTGGGGTCTAAGGGTCTAAAAATCTGTGGAGAAAAAAGCTATTAAAAATATCAGTAGTAAATTTTGCATTTGGAAAACAAGTTTGTGTTAATTTTTCAACTCTAATTGTAGCCTGGACACCTCTTAATTCCTTTCGTCAAGCAATCCATTTCTCTACAAGCAACCACCTTTTGAAGATTGGCAATTGTGTCCAACTATCTCCACTCATGCGACTTGCGTTTAACGTGACTAAACAGAGTCTTTTCTTGGACTGGCTCTGGTTCATCACTTAGACACCTTTTGAGCCCTCCCTTTCGGCAGATGAATTCTTTCTACTAAACTGATTTATGGGTCTCTGCTTTCCATACATCGACGTTACTTGTTGACTTAAAATGTAATTAATTTCGGTGAGCTCAAAATACACCTTCTCTTTGCATTCTTGATATATACCCATCAACCCAACCAACTCATCTATTAGCAAGTAATACAATTAAACCTTTGTCTGACAAATGACAAATGCCCCACGTGTCATCACAACACTTGTATGGTATTAACTGGTTTATTAAACTTTGAACCGTTCAGCTGATCTCTACCGCAGCTAAAAATAACTAAAATCCTCGAGGCTTTTGATTATTTCTGTATGACTTAACCAAGTTTGTAAAATACTTCCTTTACCCTTATAAGTTCATTTGGAGAACAAAAAGCAAAACTTCACGCAGTTGGGTGACAAACAGCAAACCCAAGGTTCAATAGCACTCTTAAGTATTTTTGTTTATCTTTTGGTTAAATTGCCCCCATATCAAGAGAGTTGCCATATGAAAGTGAAAGTCGCGCAAGCGTAACTCGCGGTTCAGTGCTCCGTCAGCGAACAAGTTCATTGAATTGCCAAAATCAGTCCACCAAAAAGGAGACCTCAAAAATTTATTTGCATCTCTCTTCCGTGCGCTTGTCTGCCTTTTGTCTGATGATTGCCGCTCCGAATGGCCGTCATCAAGCCAAAAGTTATACGATCACCTTAATCTAATAAAAAGCTCTTATCAAATGAGAAAGGTTCTTTTTATAGAGCTGCTGCGATTTATTGGTCATTCATAATAAATCAATTCGCCATAACCATAATCGTTGCGATTAGAATTGGCATGCGTAGGGTGTGTTCACCGGCGATGATCCTCGTCTATAGTTGGGTATGACATTTCTTATATTTAACAGTGACTATTCCGCGCAGTTCAACCTTTGATCGACCAAAACATGGAGATTTAAAATCGATTAGTTAATTTGGAGTGCCCGAAAGACTCGTAAATTAGATTTTAATTTACAGCAATTTGGGTGAAAACATTCTTGTTGACACTTGACAGTTGTCGCAGTCGTAATCAGGTGATAGTTTATTTATTTTTGGGTACCCACTTGAAGAGTTTATAGATTTGGGCCTTTATTTGCAAGAGTGAAGGCATTCCTGTGGGCAGTACATCACTTGATAGAGTTATTCTTTGGATCAGCCGTCATTTCTGTAATCGGGTGATCAGTCATCGTTCTATGAATGATATATTCGCATTTATTACAATGACAATAAATCGATTTTAATCGCGTGTTATTTAAACTTGGTGGACTTGTTCGGAATTTATGAGACACTTTCTAAATGTACATATGATTTCAACTCGCAATAGGTTAAGAAAGAAAGAATTGATTACATATTAATATTGACAGCACTGTCAAATTTTGCATGACCGCCATTATGTATTCATAGACAGCTGCAGTTGTTGCAGTTTTTTTTACACTGCGCCACCTCTCGCGAACGTCTGACAAGCTTCCGAGAGTAAAACTGTCATGAAAGAGCTTCTCAATTAGCCGGCATAAAATAGTAGATCCCTTCCATTCATCCCAAAAAATAGAAACTCACACAAAACGAATGGTTGTGAGAAGCTAGGCCTTGTGACAGCTGATGTCGCGTCAAAATATTTATTTTATTTTTTTTAAAGATGGAATTCTATGCATGAGTACGAAGTCGATGATAGAGATGACATAAAGATGTGCACGACTGGGTCGCTCGTAACTTTCTCTTTTATGGTGTTATTGTCGTCATGTAAAAAGTGCAGAGGTCTGTATGTTTACCACGAATGACATTGGCAAAACTGAGCGAGCTGTCACGGGCGCGCTTCTACATAAAAAATGGGATCGAAACGACAAAAATTGTTTAATTCGTGAATGAGGACAAAAACAGGTAAGGAAATCGACAAAAATAATCAAACAACATGACAAATGACACGTCATGTAAGACATCTATAGTTTTAAGGCTGTTTCCTTAGCTTAGCCTAAAAGGCAGTTAAGCAGTAGGGCCATGTCAAGAACTCTATGTCGCAGAAGGAAAGAAGTCGGCGCAGGTAAATGAAGATGTCCTTGATCAATTTGAAGCTGTTTTGAAAAATGAAAAATGCATTTAAAAAACTGAGATAAACCAGAAAAGTCGCAGTGAAAGGGAGCGAGATCCCAGTAAAACTGGCCTTATATGAATCTATTTGAATATAGCTTAAAGCTATCTTGAAGGTGTCACATTTAGTGACATTTCTGTTCTCTTTACTTGACGTTTCGTCATGGGACTTCCCTTGGGACAGATTGTCATTGAACTTGAACAGCTTGCTTCATATATGATGACGAAGAAATTGGACAGTTCCAGTTCTTTGACTCGTTTCAAATGGGACAGACAGTATGTATGGAGGTTACAGCTGATTTTGATGCAAAAAATACCCAAAAGTCATCACAGAAAAGAACCAATTTCAGATGAGCTGTGTAAACCCCGAACAATTTCATACGACTGAAAAACCGTGCACTGTAACAACTGTTAGTCACAATAATTGCTGTTACCCAACGCTGAGTGAATTTTCTTCCCATTGCTCCCATCTGAGGGTGTCGAGTCAATGACATTTGTGAGCAATCTTAAGTTACGATGACTGTGAGGTTTCCCCTGTCAAGATGGACACATGCAAAGCCCTGCGGTTCATCTCACCTGCTTGAGTTACCAACATCTTTTGGAAATGACGACGACAATCAAACTCATTGTTTAAACTTTATTACCACGAGTAAACAGCAATTAAAGCTAAAACGTATAAAGTACCCATGACCCCGGTTATGACACTCGGTGCGCTATTGCACATATTGCCCTCGCAAATGCCGCACTCGGCGTAGGGTTGTCCTTTGCTAAGCATTTTGCATGTGAGATTTCTGTCTGCTACCGCTGCTCCACATCCTCGATTGGTGACCTCAAAGCCATCGTCTGCAAAAAGAGTTAAGCTGATTAGGGTTTGCTCTCAAAAGATGGCGCGGACCTATAACTTACATTTCACTTTCAGGACGTAGCACACTGGCTTGTTGCCAGGTAGCTGACGGGGCTTTCTGACTTTCTTGCGCTGCTGGTTTTCCTCCGATTTCGAACTGATCAAATTATTCTCTTCCATTGAATGTGGAAACAAGGACCAGGTGTCTGTCTTCTTCTTCTCCTCACTAGTCTCGCTTTCTGCTGCGGAATCCGTATTGTTAGCTGTGTCTTCTTCGCTTGCTGCATCAGCTGTTGTTGGCTTGATTATTGCGGTCGTGTTAGCGATGGATGTGAAAGGCGACGTAGAAGATGGCTTCGAAGACGATGTGGAAGACGACGTGGGAGACAACGAGGAAGACGACGCACCAGTGGATGTGGAAGCTGCAGTGGAAGATGATGTTGCAATCGATGTTGATGTTACAGTCGATGTCGATGTGGATTTAGTTGTAGATGTTGTGTCTACCGACTCTTTAATTTGAGGTGCATCTTCCTCGACTTCGCCGTCTTCCTCCTCCACCTCCTCTTCCTCCCAATTGAGTGTGGTAACTGGACGATTTGGCCTATGAATTTCCGGTAATCCGCACTCCTTGAGGTATTTCTTGTCATTCTCACCGATTGTTGGGCAATTTTCACACTCGTAGCATTGAAACGAATCTGCAAAGTGATACAAAGATAAGGAGATTATCGAATCGATAACAGACAAAAGCCTCGCCCTACATTTATGTCCACTTAGCCGGGCTTATCTCCAGCCCTTGTAAGCCATTGGTAATTAATTCGTTGTTTCTGAAAAGACTCCCAAGAATGTCGATAGCCATTGGACGGTGATCAATTGAAAAGCGTGGGCTATTCTTGGACTCATTGGACTCATCCTTCATAGTCATACGCATAGTGTAGCGCAGGCTTCTTGAGTACGCTTGATAAGATAGTTGTGATGATGAGTGGGCTCACATTAATCATATTTTCGATGAACTCACGAGACCAGAAAGAGTAGTTCGATAACGCGTTGCATGTGCTTGAACTTGAATGGACATTAATTACCCTCAAGTGATAATTAAGTCGGCGGCGCGTTGGGTATACAACGCTCAAGTAAGTAATTTGATAGACAATGTAAAGGCAATCGGCTGTTGAGTAAGCTTAACTATTTATCAATAAAAGTGCGTCTATTGTTTGGAACAAGCAATGCGAAGATGTTATCGGTTTCGGCTGATGAATTATGCATATGAGATATGTAAGGGCAGCTTTTGAAATTGACCTTCTGGCAGGGTAAAACTGAACTTGTTTTTGGAATAGTTCAACTATAACTTAATGGAGGGTATCGTCTTGTTCATATTTTATAGACCAACTCTACTGTCTAGTTATATTTAGTTTTGCTCGCAAAGCTGAGTTTTGCAACAGCTGGCAAAAATGTAAACAAGTATGAAGTGAATACTTAGCCAATTATTCTTAAACAGCAGAACATGGAGACCACTCTTGGTAGCGGAATAGAGAAGAGGTCGAAAAGAATGTTCTCTCTTCTGGAAAATTATATCCCAAAGTCGCGAAAAAGAGACGTTAGTTGAACAGGGAGACTGTAATTTTGGGGATTGGTCTCATGTGTGATGATATTAAGCAGTAACTATTTTTTTTGACAGCAAGTGGTTTATAAACATTTACGTCATTTGCGTTGAAAGGAGAAAAGATATTTGAGTACTACCTTGTGGAACACCAGAGGAGATCGACTTTTCTGGTAATACAATCTGTATAACGACAAGGGCAGATTATTTTTTAAATGGTTTGTGAGACAAGATATCAAGCCAAGTGCCTCAGTGGAATTATTTAAAAAATTAAAAAAAAATATTAACTTTGCCGCCGTAATCCACTGCTGTAAGAACAGGAAACATATTTTTGTTTTACACATTTTCATATGTATATCATTAGAAAAATAAGTTTACTTGCTCAACTAAAATTGACACTTCACGTCTTGTTGAAATTATTTTTTAAGCTGTCGAAAAACAATATTCAGTAAACATTAACGAAAAAATAATAGATGCCTTAAACATTTCAAAAATATTTTTATGAAAAACTAAGATGCAAAATATTTGTGTTTCTTTCTACCGCCAGTAAGTTTTTTTTATTTTAATTACAGTGGAAGTCACTTATATCTGCCTCGCTTATAACGACCAGTTGCTTATAACGTCCACTTTCAATTCATTTGGTTGGTTCATTATATTTTAAGCTATTTTACCGTCGGATGTAACGTTGGCGACTCGACGTATATAACGAAATGTTGGATATAACGACCAATTTTTCGGAAAAATGTTGGTCTTGTCGTCGGTTATAACAACGGAATGAGGGAAAATCAAAAAAAATGTCTGTTAAATATTTTGGCAGTTTATTTGATGTGTCGCCGTGAAAGCTGCTTTAAATTTAGTTGCGGTTTACGCGTCTTTAACAAAAATGTTAGCATTTTATGTGATTTTGTTTATTCCTGAATATTTGGGGAAGCCAGATTGGGCAGGCGGATATAGCGACCGCCGCGCCACTTATAACGACCTCATTTCATCGGTCCCTCCACCGCACCGTCGTTATAAACGACCTCTATTGTAGTTATTTTTTTAAGTGCACATACTACTAGTTTATTTCGGTACAAATGTAAAAAAATTCAAAAACGTTGAAAAAACGTTCAATGTGTTCAAATAAACTAAATTTTGGTCAAAATTGGACAGAGGGGTATATCACTCTCCGTGCAAAAAGACATTCAAAACTCTATTTTTCAATACTTTTGGGAGCTAATGATTTAACATTTTAAATTAGACAAAGCACTTTGTAAAAAAAATAGGGTGAGTATAATAGTCGGCGCAGTGGCTTAGTGGTAGTGTGCTGGGCTACTAAGCGAGGGGCTCAGGTTCGAATCCCGAGAGGGCCAAATAACATCTTAAGGTTTTTTTCCACTGCGCCACCTCTCGCGAACGTCTGACAAACATCCGAGAGTAAAACTGTCATGAATGAGCTTCTCAATTAGCCGTTTGGACTCGGCATAAAATTGTAGATCCCTTCCATTCGTCCCAAAAATTGAAAACCCACACAAAGCGAATGGTTGCGAGAAGCTAGGCCTTGGGTCCCATAGACCTGTCGCGCCAAAATATTTATTTATTTTTTTTGAGTATAAAAACACGGAGGGTTACATTATTGCCATTAGGTAGCCTTAAAATTGGGTAACTGAACGTATACGAGTGTATTGCCTGCAGGAAGCATTCTACAAAAAGGGGCACCTTCCTTACAAAACAAAACTTCATTTTTCGAAGCTAAAGTTGTGAGATTTAGATTATGAATTTGGAACTTAATGCAAAACACAAGCACAGGCAAAGCAGGGCCTATATCTATAAAAATAAATGAGAATGCCGGACTAGCAGCAACTGATTTTGAATTTTCATTTGCTGTCTTTTGTCTATTTGTCCCCCTCATTGCATCCTTTATTTTACTTCATTATTTTTGTTTACCAATTTATCAAATAAGCAAATCAATTCGCATTGCTTATTAGATAAAGAACAGATTGGACGTATTTAAATGGCAGTACGGGATAAGTTGGAAACGAGTTCAAAATCTCCGGAAACAACACTAAGACAGAAAAATAAAAATCTCAAGGACTACTGCTACTACTTATCTCAACATCAATGCTCGTATTGATATAACTACGCATATACATGGAAGAGCTGAACTACAATCAAGAATGAAAAAAAGAGTCAGTTGTATCTTAATTTTGGTCTGTAAAATTTCTGAAAAAACGCATTTCTTCTTAAATTGTCCTCTATTTGTCTATATGCCTAATCAAAATAGTAGCATGGCATACGTGGCTCACATATCTGTGAGCAGAGATATCACCATCACTGGTTATCAATTCAATGAGCAATACACAAAAGACGCTGATATATCAATCAGTCGTTGGCCTAATAAATTACTTCGAAATTCTTACCAAAAAAAAAAAAAGCCCATTTAAAAAAACGTTCTTTGCCCTTATGGCATAAATCACTTTAATTTTCAAACTCAATTAACGGCAAATTTACCTGCTATTCTCGGATGGTGTAGTGACAGCATAAGTAAAGTAATCCACAATAAATTTAAGTTATATGATTTCATGTTTCTGCAAACTAAATGACTCGTGTAATCAAATTTCAAGTCGCAAAATTACTCCTAACCGACACTTATTTAACCTCAACCTTCTAAAGTTAGACTGAGCAATTTATTTCGTGCATTTACTCCGTGCGCTGGTTAAGAAAAAAATACCTTGTTTCCTATCTCTATCTTTAGAAGAAATAAGATAAAATATCTTGTAGCAGAACTGAAGAATGCTTTTAACAGGTGTCAAATGTCGCGTCGATGAGTTATCAATGCGTTTCGGCATTGTTTCGAAATTTTCGAACAAATGAGGTGAAATTATTTTTCGTTGCCATTTTTGCGAGCAATTCCAATTTTCATCAGTTTTTTCTTCTAAAGGTGGAGATAAGATTCCTGTTTGTATGTTTGTTCTACTTGTTTGAGGGAGAATAAGCCTGATGATGGGTTGAATTAAAGTTAGGAACTTAATTGGAAGTCGAGTCGTGACAGCAGCTTGTTTTTGATCGAGCATTGCTATTCATACAGAAGACGCAGTCTTAATTTTCTAATACAAATTTTTATCACATGATCTTTGAAGTCTTTCGTACCTTCTAAAATCAAGGTCGTCCTTCATTAAACAAATGTTAGAAGTGTTTGCCATTTCTTAAGTTGTCTTATGCAATTAACTTTTGTTTATCAAAAAAGGATTTTATTAGAAAGTTTTGTATTCCATTCAGGCTGTAAAAAAATTACCGCGATCGTTGTAAATAAATATAGACAGACAATTGACAAAAATAACAAAAAGCTCATGAAAAAATCGAAAAATACCCAGCCCGTCAATGAATCATCATAATCAGCTTTGCCTCCAACGCTTTGGTTCTTAAGTTCAGTCACAAATGACGTAAATGGAAGTTTTATTGCAAGAAGTCTAAAGCTGAGATAAAATAATTATAAATCATCGCCTTGCTCTTGATACCTAATTGAATAAACAAATCACCTTGTTCGTGACGGTTCATTTATTTTGTGGTCAAGGAATTCCCAGATCGTTTCGTACTACGTGCAAGTTATACCTGAACTACTTCAATGCTTGCATAGGTACCTAGAGTGATTAGAATTTAGAACTTTTGAAGGTTAAGACAAAGAAAATTTGACTTTACTATCCTCAACATTCGATTAGCTGTATCGTTACAGATTATGGCTCACCAAACCATAAAAATGTCACAGCAATAAGCTTTTTCTTAAGAAGCCCCTTAGGTCTTCTGCATTTTACATATTCCTTGGGTGGCACTACAGTCCGAATTGAATTTTAACACTATTCCATAAGAGTAAATACAGTTGTTGCAATCTGTGGCTAAATGGCTTGAAGTTGGTTACGATCTTCTTCTACTACTTAAGCGTGCTACTTACAAAGTGAACCTTGTCTTCCTGTGTTTTGACTCCAAGTCAAAGTCCAAGATAAGGCCGGAGTGTTGCTATTCACACTGTCCATATGTGAAAGCCATCGTAGAAGCTTCGGTGCACTTTTTTATTCAGGTTGAAGACTGATTCGCTTCTCCAAGGCTCATCGTTAACCCCGTCAAAACACAAATTAAAATCGTATTTTACTGCGTAACCTCTTCTGAACGTCTTGCAAACTTCAGAATAGTCTTAAAAGGTTAAAAATGTAAGGGCTTGAGCTTGGAAGAAAGGGAGGAATTATTTGATGTTGATGATAAATAAAGGTCACATAAAAAAGGTAGGTACTAAGTGAGTTTTGTAAAATCCGAATTCGCCATAAACTGAGCGAAATGCCAATTAAAAAAAACTGGGCATAAAAGACTGATAATAAAGAACAGTGTTTTATATAAAATAAAATTCTTAGCCGCTTCCAAACCAAATACCCATGAGGCTATATGATCTTTACACACATCCGATAACAAAACGTGCCTTAGCTCTGTATCAAATGAAATTAAATCCGCCGACATTCTCTTAAATGACGTCAAAAATACAATCGAACATAGTCCGCAGTTAATTTATCACTCTGTATCTGCAGTGGTTTACGCACTAGATGCATCATTATTTGACAACAATCACAAATAAAAATATTGACACAATGATGTCGCATAATAAATAATTAATATTAATTGCACTTGTGTGTACAAAATAAAAGTAAGTTTCTTCGAATATTAGTTTTATTTAGCTTCGTGTGATACATATCAATACACATTTAAAAAATATACGTAACAATATATTTACAAACAAATTTCTCTGACATAATGATAGATTTGATTTTTCGTGATCAATAAATTATTTAAAACGTTCAACAATAGAATAGTTAATGATAATTCGACATATAGTAATTTGACTCTTTAATTTTATTCACACCTAACAGTTATACACCTAATATTGCTTTTTTTATATATTAAATTTAACATACATACTTAATCTCTTCATTGATTGTTAATTGCAAAACAAATTGTTTTATGTCTTTCTAAGCAAATAGTTTATATCTACACATTCGTTGTATAATTGTTAAGGAACCGTTTTATTTATTTTAGTTACCTCGTTGTCAATAAAAACTTCTTAATTTTTGTCGTGTCTCAAATAAAGGCAATTGGTGAATATCTAAATGCTTTTCATATATATAAATTTCAATCAATTTTATTTTTCATATTTAACATCTAAAGTGCAGTGTGAATGAAATTAATGCACATTTGGTTATTGTTAGTGTATATTGCTTTTTAAGTTAAATTTAAAGCATTCGTTTTATAATTTTAATGTTAATTATTTGTAAAACAACTTGCAACATTCCAAATGTCAAGTCCTATAAGATGGAAACCTCTAAATATCATTTCTTGTTATTAAAATATATAGTATTAAACGTTTTATTTATTATCCTTAACACAAATGAAAATTGACAAAATGTTGCTAATATTGCAAACCTTTACGACTTCTTTCTCTAATGGTGGAGTGTAAATTCGGTGTAGGTTGTGTCTTAAAGCTAAATTATGACATAAATTATGTGTATGTGTAATTAACAGTGTCCGAATATGCTATGCAAGTTATACTATGTTAAACATTAAGATATTTACAAACTTTGAAGTGTATAGCTCTCATTATCCCAGCAATTTAACGAGGCTCGCAATGAAGAGGCATCCTACCGCTGTTAGCAGATGTGGTCGCATACGTTCACTGCCATTGCACCGATCAACAGAGCATATGGAGCAGTGAATAAATCTATTGTCGCCATCTTGCCTCGATAGACGATCAGCCAAAAGTTGATCCTTTAAAATCGAACATGCGTCTGTATCCCGGGTGTCTAGCTGGCAAAATCTGGCGGTGATTGGCTCACTATTGGGAGCTGAAGAAAAATATATAAAATGTTTGAAGGTTTTGGAAATTTAAAAATAATAACAAATTATAAAATGACGAAAAACACAGCACAGCAGGTGAATCGAAAGCACTGTGTGTCGTTTCTCTCTGTTGGTGCGGAACGAAAGAGAATTTTGGAGAATCTAACTTGAGTTTAATGGTAAAATATTTTTTAAATTTAATTCAACCGCCAATGTCGATATATATAAATAAAATTCAACATTTTTCGAACTCCAAAATTTGTAAAATGTAACTTTTCTTTTAGAATTTTGTTTGTTTAGTTACATTGAATTTTTTAAATAAATCATAACAAAACAAATTCGAGTAGCATAATAATTATTTAAACTTACTCTGTTTAGCAACGACTTTTTGGCAATTCATCGGCGGAATATTTGGAATATCTGTCTTAAAGTAAGATATCTCATTCAACTGAAAAAGCCATGTATTGATTGTTTTCATTTTTTCCAGGGTGCACGTCTGAAATGATTAAATTGATCGCAAAATATACTCACACATACGGAATTTGGTTTCATAATTATTTTCGAAAATAATTGTACTAAATGATAAGTTCTATATCATATATTCATATGGCAGTTTAAAGACTTAACAGACCTTGAGAGAAACAGAAAAAAAATATATATAACAACACAGAATCATGTGCGAGAAAAAAAATGAATTTTTTTGTTAACACAGATAATAGGGGATGTTGCTTTCGATTAACAAGTTCTCGTGAATAAGTAGGTAGATGACTGGTTTTAAATAAAAGTCGGTATAAATAATTATAAATGTAGATTGATATGACATTTAGCTCTTACTTTCCGTATAAAGTCTAAGCGTATCTATTTATTTTGTTCGACTTAAATACAAATGTTGACAATTTGCACATGTGTGATAAAATGAAAATAAGCAGTTCGCCCATATGCAAATATAGACCACCTTCACCTTGTTGTTGTGTGATTGTACGCTCTTCAGATATTAATCGAATGAGTAATGTTGGTTCAAGTTTTTAAGTGTTGATACGTATTCCTGGTTGTGGATGAGTGGAAAGGTACGAACATTCGCACCCGCAAAATGAGTCTACTTTTATGAGAGGGGAATGTCTTTTCAATAGGAAAATGTCGACTTAGACTAACAATGCCTTTTAAAAACAATTACTAAAAAAAGTCTTTTGAAGTCCTTTGTATTCCTAGCACGTTCGTTTTTGAGTCGTCAGTCTCGCAGAACAA
The DNA here is from genome assembly GCA_936431705.1 of Cheilosia pagana. Taxonomy (NCBI): domain Eukaryota; kingdom Metazoa; phylum Arthropoda; class Insecta; order Diptera; family Syrphidae; genus Cheilosia; species Cheilosia pagana. Next base: position 47,166,079 of record OW386170.1, on the reverse strand, counting down.
GGTGCCAATAACCATTATGCTGCAACAGACAATTTAGGAGACTCTTTCCATTTAAAATTTGTCACTCCTCGCTTTTCCTTATCGAAGTTTAGCTTATTTACGAAATATGCGTGTTTTTATGAGGCCAAAATTTTGATCGGCATCGAAGGCGAGACTAAAAACTGCGCACCAACTTTGAAAAATGGTATAAGAAAAACGTCTTTTCAATAAGTGAGCATCTTCATATGTAATCACAAAGCCTTATCCAAGTGTAGCTAAAAGCAACTCCACATTAAACCCCTGAATGGTCATCTACTCACAGGTGAAGGGTTGTGAAATCATAAAAATCACTTCTGGTTTGGAGATCTGACTTCGATTCTACCACCAATTAACGTCACATATTTAATCAGTATTTGTTTTTATTTAGACGGAAAATACCAATTAAGCGGAAACTAATAGCCGACATACGTGTTATGAGCACTTAACCATGATATCGCTTATTGTCTATAATAAGGGGGTGTATTTCAAGTCATAAATGTTGGTTCACCTTTGTCAAGACCGCCAGTTATTGGCATAGCCAAACGTATGCCAAACGCCTTCAACTTCAACCGATACCTAACCGAAGGCTAGCGAAGGCTGTCGATCTAATGCCAAGAACAATCACAATCACTGAACAATCCTTATGGGCTGTTCCTTTTATTACATATCTAACTCATTGATTACACAAGCCAATGCAACTAAACTCCTATCAACAAATTTAAGTGCAAATGACACACATTGTTATCAATTGGGTGGAACCCCGCCTGACTTTGACCTGTTAAGAGTTTCTAAAGTGGAAACTCTTTTCCATTACATTGTCAACATGGAGAAGAAAAAAAATGCCATTAAACAATAGTGATAAGTTCATGTAAATAGTTTGTAAACGAGTTGTTGCTTCCGGAATTACTTGTCAAAAAAATATTTAATATTTCTGTAGATAACAAGACCAACTTGAGGCACTTTAATAATAAATTTATTAATTACCTCAAGAGTTTAGTTTTGAAAAGTTTGTCAGATTTATCAGATAGATAGGTGGTCTGATAAGTATGAGTCACGGTATGACACAGCAAAGCGTTTTGTATGGTTGATGGGTATATGAAGACGAATCACAGTGGTTTGATAGGGATAACTAAAAAGTGACTAGGGGAATAATTTGGTTATTTGAAGTGAGGTATTTCGGTTAGGAATTAGGAATTTCGGTTAGGAATTAAGTAGAATTGTGTTTACTACATTCAAATATTCAAATATGTTTATGAAGATATTTCAATAAGATATTTCAAGCAACAAATCAATTGCTATTTGATTTTGTAATCCATTTCCTTGCATTTCATTTTTATGTTCATTGTCGAGTTCATTTAAGAGTCTCAGGCGATACACATGAATATTTAATTAAAAATTAATATAAATTAATGAAATTTAATTCATTTAAAATGAAGAATCACCGACGAATCATTAAAACCAATGCGGGAGAACTAAATGTAAGCATCGAGAGGAAGTAGTTGCGAATGCATATTTAATTTCAACTTCCGAAAGCGAGTAGGCAAATGTAAGGACGTGGATTTTGGGGCCTCATAAAATGTGAATTTAACGTACAGGTAATCGTGTGTCGCAAACTTGCATTTTCTGTGAGTACTTATAATGATTTTAGAACCGAGTCTTCGTCGTTTTAATTTAAGCAAGTCTATGATTATAAAAACCAACTCTTTCCCTTTCTTTAACGAGTGATGTTCTTCTTTTTTGAAAGTATTCGTTCGGCTGTTTCTTAGATATACAGCACTTTCGACATGTTTTTCTTACAAACAGATTTTATGTAGTTTCCAATTTTTAGAATAGTAGAATTGAATAGCATTCTAAAGAACATCAGTTAGCATAGACATGTGCATCAAATTATTACAGTTTGTAAAGTAGATAAGTGTTTCAAGTTCAAGGGGTTTAACGTTCAAGGGTTCCTTGGAATATCAGATATTAGTGTTTTTTTCAAAAATTTGTTTTTGAAATCAAGCCTAATTTTACAAAAGCTGGATATCTGAGTAACTAGCGCCAATCAACAAGTTAAAGCCGATTTTTCTAACAAAAAAAAAACGTTCTTAGTTTTGTATCCGAAAAAAAATAAATATTTTGAAATCGGTCAGGTTTTTTTTTGGACACCGCCAAACCCGTAGCTTTTATATATAGTTCCGAGCCAGCGTTACCACTTTAAAACAAAAGCGAAGTATATTTGACTCAAAAAGTTAAGTAGATTAAAGAAAAGGGAAGTACATTTCAAAATCATAGTTAAGTTAGTTTTATGTATAGAATATGTCAAAAAAAACGTTTTAAGATCTAACAATATTTTTATTAAATTATAATTTTGCCTAGGTACTACAAATTTTTATTCACATTTTTGATTCATGGCGTTTGTTATAGTCTTTCACGTATTTGACTAAACTTTTCTTAACAGACAGACAAAAACCAAAACCAGACCAAACGTATCACCTGTTGGACAGAAAATCAGAAAGAAAGTACGTAATTTTAACGTCAGAAAATTGTAATACCTACATTTTGTGTTTAAAGTAAAGTTGGATGCAATTTATTCTTTAGAAATGTTGTATGTAAATATGGGCTTACATAAAAGAGCGTAAACATTTTTTAAACAATTTTTGTGTTTTTGAAAGTAGATTTAGCGAAATAAATAAGGGCCTTCTAGTAGAGGTAGATATAAAGAATTTAACAACAAAGCGAAGTAGGGAGCAGATTTTAATTTTATTTCCTTAATTGAAGTAAGTCTACAAGTGAAGTGGTATCACTATCAGATTTTGGTTACATTTTAGAAAGTTTTTAAAGCGTTTTTTAAATTGTATTTTGTATTTTGCTTGTGGATAAGTTTTTTCTTAAATTTTACGAAAATGCACTACAATTTGTTTCATTTCACGAAGTTTTCCAAATTAAAATCAACCGGGCGGCGGAGGGGGACTTCAATCAACTTAGAAAGCGAAACTGCATACATCTAGCTAAAGATCGATTTAAGCACAGGTCCACCCCGGACTGTAGAGTAAAATTAACCCAACTAGTGAAAAATTTACCTTTATTAAAAAATTTATCAAAATCGTGGTAGTAGATTTTTTGAAATCTGTCAAATGGGAAAAAGGACCTGACAGAGAGAGCGGAAAATGTTCGTCCTACTAAAAATTAAGTTAAATGAGACGAATGAACTAAAGTTTGTATGTTCGAGCTGTTCCCGTACTTTTAAAAAAATGTTCCTGCACTCTCACAAATTTACTTTTTTTTTACAAAATTTACTAAGCAGGAATAACGTTTCCTAAGAAAACAAAAAACAATGTCTTTTTTAAATCGTGACATTTGTATCACAAAACACTATTTGAAAAGTGTTTCAAGTCGGTCCTGGACCCCCTCAAACGACAACTTCGAAAACGGTTTCCAAAGTCCTCTTTCAAACATAACAACTTACCTCTGGTACGATGCTCGAGTTCGATTTCAGATCCGCACATCCGGGATTGACACTTGAATCGCAAACATAACACTGAATCGCGCATCCTTTTGGTCGTTCACAATGCAGATGATCCAAGGTTGCAATTGCAATTGCAATTTATCCATCACATCCACGAATTGGTTGTTGCATGAGATTAATAAAAAAAAAACATTACAAAATAAATTAAAATTTAAACAAATTATCACAATCACAAAGCCACACACTAACCCGACTGTATGAATACCATCATCAAAGCAAATGCAGCTAGCAGCCTCCACGCATGCAATTTCCACGGCATTTTTAAACGAGTTCACTCAAAATTCGCTTAATAATTCTTTTTTGTTTAAATCTTAATTTTATAACAACTCGCCACTGTTGCAACGGTCACGGTGTAACATTTTCCACTACTTCCTTCGAAAGTAAATCGCTTCGAACCGTTTCACTTCGTTTAACCAACTAATCTACGGAGCAGAGTCAGAATGTTATCCTAGCTGTTCGGTTGGGAAAAGTTAGTTTTTCCAATCCTTCGTTCGGTACACACTAGACTGGAGCCACCACTACAAAGACCGGTGGCTGTCTCGCTTGCTCTCGACAATACCAGCGATGGGAAGAATGGAACGTCCTTTAATGTCATTATTTGGGTACACACAAACACACGCGCATTCCGTGAAGGAAGAAAAGTAGTTTTTCTTTTCTTTGGCAAGCGTTTTTCACGATGAATGTTGTTGCAATTTCTTTTCTTGTGAACGCTCTTTCTCTTCACTTTACGATGAAAGATATCGAGGAGGGTGGTAGTCGCTCAATTTGAATTTGAATGAATTAAAAGGAGCGGATGGGTCAATTGCTTTCGCTGGATGGGGATGGTGGTGCGATAGTGTGGGTGGTCCTATACACTTGAGTTGGATGGTGGCTCATCATATTTCGAGGATGGATCATAATTTAAACTTCAGCTGCACAATGGGATGGCATCGCTATTATGTTGCATTTTTTGTTGTTCGTTTTGTTTTTGTTTTTGAGGGAGATTTTCTCGCTTTTATTGTGTTTTTCATAAAACATTTCAGTGCGAGACAAATAGGATTTTTTAATGGATTTTTTCGTAATCAAACAGAAATTATTGCAGATCATTGTGTGTGTTGTTGTTGAGTCTTGGTATTGCGTGTTTATTTGTTTTGTTTGGTGAGTAATTAGCTAATTGAATGTATCTGCATTGAAGCCCTTATATTGTGTCACATTTCGGGAAGTTCTTGAAGTACTATACAAGAAAAGTTTGGGTATTCAAAAGAAACGTATTTGATTACGATTGTCGGGCAACTACTTTGTTCTGTTGTTTTGTCCGTTCTTCAACTTTTCACAATCGCAGCATCAATTTGTGACTCACGATAATTTGCATCTGAGTTGGGGTTGCCCTGAGAGGGAATCGTATTAACTCGTTGTCTGCGCGGAAAGTTGTTGATCTGTATAGACGATGTATATGTCTGTCGGATGATTTCAGAGAATGGAACGAGTGGTGTGGTGTTTATGGAGTTTTTTTTGATGCGGGAGTTTTCGATAGAGAACCAATTTTGTAGGGACGAAAAAGAAAAACTTACCCATCTCCAACCAATGGCGATGTGTGTCATCAGTGGTCATTATTTAAGTGAATAAAAGAAGCTTTAGAAAATGACCCCACCAATGATTTCACGTCCGAGCATTGGGGATACAACCTCTTGTCCCAAAAGTCGGTCAGCGACGCCCTTTATATAATTCTGATCAGCTCGATCGGTAGATGCGACGATGACACGATCTCTCCAGAACGATGGCATATGGTCAAATTAAAAATTTTAAGTACCTAACTTATGAGGAAATGCCCCTGTCAAAATGGGGATGTGGAATCTTGAAAAATTGTAAAGCTCTGATGTGACCCATCAAATCAAAACCAATGGTCCTCCCAATTCTAATCGATTTGCTGCTCAAAATGAACTGTGAGCGGCCATATTTTGTGCAGCCCACATGCGGACATGACACCATTGAAGTCTTGTCGTTTCACCCAACTATCGCATGACAGAAAATCACCTCCGATGCGTATCTCACTGACATCGCACAATTCTTTTGAAAGGTCAAAGCACGCACACCCTTCAAACTTTAGCCGGAAGTACTGGCGACGATGGGGAGAGCTTCCCTTATAGGCTACAGTAACCAGTATTCCTCCTTATCGTCCGAACAAATTCTGAATAGCTGTTATATAAGTTTTACGCTTTCCAGCTTATCGTGGGTGAGGTCTTATTTGTTCAATAAAAATCGACTCATCTATAAAAACTTCCGCTTGTAAACTAGCAAACACATAAAAAAAAACACAAAGAACTTTACTTTTCCAAATAAATTCCTATTGTAGTCATGTAAAACATATAACCCTCATGCTTGGGGGTTCTTCTTAAGGCTAAAAATACACCTCGACGCAGCGTGGAAGTTCCACTTCTATAAATACGTGTGCTACAAAAGTATGGGGTGGCAGAACCACCCTCTAATCTCTATTTCAGCGTAGTTTTTCTTTGGATAATGATGTCATCTGGCGGTTGTGCCGTCGGATCACATTTATTTACCTTGAATCCCGGAAATATTAAATCCAATTTTGGCGGTTAATTGAAAAGCAAGAAAATCCAATGCAATTCAGAGGGAGGATGACCGCAAATTATCGCGCAGACTTTCATTTTTAAAGCAGTAAATGTGGGTATACTTTTAGGCGGACAGCTTTTCAGTGAGCTGACTGTGTTTTAATGTGCCCCTTGGGGAGGAGTCTTAGGCAGAGAGTTAAATAAAATTTAGAAAAATACGAACAAACCGGAAACGAAGCGTACGCATTTTAGATGCTTTTAGGCGCGGTTGTTAGCTGAGAGGAGCGTTACCAGATGTCGTAGAATCTGACTTTATTCACTTTCAGCAGCTTTTGGCATATTTTAAGAGAATTTTTATAAGCAATCTAAAAGTTGACTACATGAAACTATTTGATAAACATGTTCCAAAGAGTGAAGAAATTGAATTGAATTGTCTTTTATTTTAAAAACTAGCTGTACTCCCACGGCGCTGCCCGTGCCTTTCGTATTAAGTCCCGCGACAATTCGCAGAGTCGTTTTTTAAGGGAGGTGCAACGGCGCCCTTTTTGATTACTGCCCCATTGTGTTGAACACCATTTACAAAAATTCAAGGCTTCATAAATGTCCAGATACCTATAGTAATTTAATTATTTTGTTACCTATATGGCAAGTGCCATATCCCGATTTCTATCCCGATTATATTTTGCAAATGGCTTTTTTAACGAAAGAACCAAATTACATCTTAAGGTTTTTTCCACTGTGCCACCTCTCGCGAACGACTGACAAACATCCGAGAGTAAAACTGTCACGAAAGAGCCGTTTGGACTCGGTGTAAAGCTCTAGATCCCTTCCATTCGTCCCAAAAATTGAAAACCCACACAAAACGAATGGTTGTGAGAAGCTAGGCCTTGGGTCCCACAGACCTGTCGCGCCAAAATATTTATTTATTTATTTTTAATCCAAGGTTTTCTATTTGTATTGTTTTTGATTGCACTTTGTTTCCATTAGGGCCGAAAACTATACTATCTTTCAAGTTGGAATCAACCATGCGCATTCACAAAGTTTCATTGAAATCGGTTGAGCGGCTCTGAAGATCGACCGCAGCGCCACCTGTTGATTCTCTCGCACTTAGCAGTAAAGTGTTTCTATCACAAAAGATCAACAAATTGTGATTTTGAAAATATTTTTTTTCTATATTTGAAGTGTCACTACTCGATTTCTATCCAGTTAAGTGCGTTTCCCCATGAAAAATGTAATGTGTGCCTACAACGCCACCTGTTGAGAATTTTCCAACTTTTCTTTTCTTCTAAACCATCGCTGATGTAAGACAAACAAAACAAAACAAAGATCATTCAAAACGGTTGAGCCGTTCTCGAGTTTTAAGCATGCGAATAAACCCAGATCCATTTTTATATATATAAGATTTGTTTCATACGAAGTTTGCAGAAACTATGAAATTCATTCATGATAACTCTGATTAATTATAAACAATGTAAGAACAACTTAAAATATATTTAAAGAAAAATATATTTTGCCACATTTCACATTTTTTTCCCATTGAATTTGGCTGTAATTAAAAAAGTAATCTGGTAACGCTGCAAAGAGCCCAGTGGAAATAGAAAGTCTTATGCCTTATGCCAGTAAAAACATTCCAGTTTCTGTTTATTCTGACATCGAACTTGTAAGCAAAAAAATGGAAACATTCCTTTTCGGTAACAATAACAAACAGAAGAAATCGGACCTCCTCTGCAAAGAAACGACTCACCGACAACAAAATTTGTAGGTCGATAATTAACATACATAATTTGATAACGTCACAAAGTTGAGTTCAGATAGCCACAAACATGTTTTTCAGCATTTTTACCGAAGAAGTACGTACTAACTTGCAAAAACAGCGACTGCATTGGTGCCGCAAATCGAGAAATTTTTAGCTCAGTTTTTAAAAATTTCCTTAATTCGTAAAAGGTTTGTTCTTCATTCGAAGTGCTTGTCGTAATTTGACTATGGTCATGACTACAGGAAGGTACATGGGCTTACATCATGCGCCAAAGTTTGGAATAAGTGTTCAAAGTCTTGAGCTTCATTTGTGACAAATAAAAGGACGATCGAACTGTGGAACCAAAACAAAAACGTCCTAACTTCCTAGCCCACTTATAGCTAGTCAAACTTGAAAAGTGTACCTTTCATACACTTCACAATAAATAAACACAACAGTCACATGTCAACCTTTTACCGCCATATACCTACCTATATCCAGTTGATTGCGATGTCCCATCCAAAGGCAACGTGATTTAATTGCTTTTCCTACTCCTTTACCTACTTCCATCACTTTGATTTGCGATCCTTCTTCTAATATCAGTAAGAATAATTCTTTAAACGAATATCCGGTTTCACTTCGCGTGTCCATGAATGTCCTTTTCCGCGGAATCGGATTTCTGCTCCCCGATAAGCACCAATACCATTTGCGGATATTTATACATCCCCAACAGTGTGTGTGGGTGTGGATTTCTACTTCGATAAGCACAAAATGGTTGCTTGCCATATACAATATCAACCACAGCCAGCACACGGAAATTCATTCATTTGTCCATTCGATGAGGACGATATAGGATGTCATGTGTATCGAAACAATCCACACGTTTCGCATTTACCCATTACTCAAATGTCAAGGAGTGTGCGGCTTGCATTCCTACACGTAACCGTAACTGAAGACGAATCACTAAGGTTGCATTATTATGGGAAACCTTCAACTCAACAGTTGTTGACTTTTGCAACATTAAAGCGAAGGCATTTGTCACGAAGCCGGAACTAGGTTTGGTGGTATACTTCTGATGACTCCTGGCAATTTGCATATGTGTTTACTCTATAGTTGGAATTAAAATGGGTTAACTTTTCGCGAAGGACGAAACGATCACAAATTGTCGACTTTTATCGTGAAATATAATAAGGGGGTGTAATAGAAAGCGCATTGACCTAAAATTGTATGTCCTTTTCACTTACGTAGGTACTTGCTTTGGCAAATGGGTAGGAACTTTACAGTCAGCATTGAAAGTCGTCGCCATCTTGTATTTCATCCAAAACGAACTACAAGCAGAATAGAGGTTGCTGCAATTGAAGCTTATGGTTCGTTCCCAATATGTGAAGGTATTTGACCTCTTTCAGGTTATTAACAAAGGACCAGGGGTTTTTTAAAGGTATCATTTTCAAATTGGCTACACATTTTGCAGAGGAAACTAATAATTGACAGCTGTCAGTGAGCTTAAAAAGTTCTGTTCCTCTAAAAATGACACCCAGTTACTCTAAGTTTAAATGGAAGAAAGTGCGCTGTGAAAAGCGCCATCTGTTAGTGATAATGTGAATGCTACCATTTCATTACATGTCATTTGAAGAGAAATAGTTTTTTTTTAAAGGGAAAGAGTCAATGTATGTCCAAGACCGATAGTATTAATCTCAACCCAATAGACATATCCGATAAGTGACTGATAACTTTCAACAGCCACTGTCTCCCATACATATTGTCCCTCTAACCACCCACACACATACAGACCAACATGTCACATCCGTTTGAATAAACAACTTGTACGATTTTCATTACAAGAATGTGAATCCTTTCCCGTAACTCTCAGATTTTATTGTAAATCCCGTTCCATATTTTGAAACTGTTCGTATTTTTCTTATGAAAAGGACATCGACATCGCTTTTATTGTTATTCGAGTCCTTGCTACAGTCTGTGTGTTTGTTTTTTTCGGATTTCATAACTGGAGAGAATTCCTCTTACAGATTTGTTCTGCTCCTACGTGTCGACGTCGTCGTCGTCAGTTTAATGTTGTTGAGGGAAGCTGAATCGATTTGATTGTGGCGCCAGCATGACCGATATTATGCTCTCTCTGTGGCAAATGTGTAGTCTGGTTGACGCCAAACGGGACCAGACAAAGCGCGTACACCAACCTATACATTTGTGGACATTAATATACTTTTTTTTCTCAACAAATCCACACAAACACAAAAAGAGGTACTCCTGATGAGCAAAAAAAAAACTGCCAAGAAATAATTGTCCTTTGTGCGCTTCGTCATTTGTAACTTCCTTGTGATTAATTCACATTGTGACAAACTATTATTTACTTAAAGTACCATTTTTGAGTGCAAATGTATAAGGATCATAAATTTGGACGCAAAAATCATTTAGGATCCTTTGGGTTTTTGTGTGCGACTTTTCACGTTGAACTCCTGCTCGATACTCGTCGTCGTCGTGCCTTGGGAAATTTGCCGGTGAGAGGAGGAAAATAATGAATGAATGGGTGAGGATTTGCTAGAGACTAGAGTCATGTGGTTTTCGGATGTGTGTGCGGAATTTGAAGGACGAAGGGATGACGTTTTTCCGTTTGGGGCTGGGGAGTTTCTTTTATGCTAAATCATGCCGGCGATTTCACTTTCTATGTAGACTTATGAGTAGATAGGTAGGAATATGGGGCTGGGGCAATTTTTTTTTGCTTTTGCTTATGAATTTTGGGTAGGTCTCAGGTTTTCGTGGAACAAATCAATAACTTTCGATTAATATGAATGTCGAACTTTGGACAGAAAAAAACGGGGTCCAGTCATTCTATCTTACAAGCCAATAGTCCTAACAGAAAAAAATAGCACAGCAAATCATGCAGAAGTTTGACATGTTTGGTACTGCCTCACAAATTCAGTTTTGTAATATTTGCAGAGATTTCGCAGGCTTAAGAAACTAGTTCAGCATTTCGTAAATTTCAATTATTTTCCATTTCATTTGCTAGTTTATGCATATTTTTCTGACACTTTGCAAAGCTAAAATAAAGTCTAAAATGCATGTGCGTAGTGGAAGGGGGCATGATGGGTACGCATCTACCTAAAAACGGTGTGGAGTTTTCCAAATAATCCATTCTGGAGAAAATATCTTCGGTTGAATTGCTTGTTCTGGTGGGGCTCTATCGTTTCGACAATTAGATCATAAACCTCTTACAACTCTAAGTCTTTTGCCACCAACTTAAGGTAAGGAGGAAACATGCGTGAATTTTCTTTAGGTTGCATTTTTTGGGCAATAAAATTCCTTTCTTGTTTATTTCGGCTTGTTTCGAATATATAATGTTGTTTAAAAAAAGAGGACAGCACGATCCGTATTGTTTTCAAACAGACCCCCACGCGTTCTTTGCAAAAATTGTCTGATGACCAATAAATTCCCCAGCCTTTTACTACCTTTACCATAAAAATTCATATTCTTCAAGACCATAAAAGACTCATAAACCTGGGTTACAACATGCCACATGATTTCAAAATGAATCGACACGATTTGCTAATAATAATAAAAAAGAACAACATCAGTCACATTTTATTGTTAAAATTATTTAATTTATTAAAAATAATGAACAAACATTCGAAGAATATCGAAATGCAATAGTGCAGACAATGGAAAATATTTTAAACATTAACACAACACTATTAATAATGACTTTTTAAGCGAGCACTAAAACGGACCCAATAGCAGACGCACCTCAACCGCGTCTTATCGCTGCCACAACCACCATTAAAATTCCCGCTCCGAGCGCCACTCCAATATCGGCGCGTCCACTCTTCGGTGCTGAATTGCATCCATCTGAGAAACAGGCGCAAATTGTCTCAAAGAAGCCCTCATTGTCTGCTGAAATGCAGGTGTCGTTGCGTCCCCGCAAGTCCTCTGTGTGCCAGCCACATCCTCGAACGATACGATTTTCGCCATTCATCAGGATTTTGGTAACGGTTTTTCTGCAGAAAACATTCGTATTGTCGTCTCTTGGCGCACAATCGTCCAGATATTGTTCGTCGCGAACACCACGAGGTGCGGTCAGTCTCAAGGCGTTGCAGTCCTCGTCCAGATGAGAATTACATTGATGACATCTGATGGCGTCAGCTGGAAAAACAAACAACAAAAACGGAATAAGGGAGGGTATTTTATCATTTATCATTATGAAACTGGTCAATATAAAACGACATGTGTACATATATAGCATTCGCCTACGCAAGGGGCTGTGGTTGTAAGGAACGAGGATATAATGACGTGATGATTCACATCCGAAGCGACATTTATTGCCAACATTCTCATGGTTATGGCGTGAAAATTGTTTGTTGTTCTATTTAAATGTTAAGAGTTAGTTGGGTTTGCCAGGGCCAATGAGATCATGTCGGGTGGTCAGAGGGCTTGCTATATTAACCGATAGTTTACGGCAAAATTTTGGGGAAAGTGCAAAGCTGACGTGCTGGAGGATGTTGTTAGCGAGGAAATTTGATTAAGTGGATTTGCATATAAATCATGGACATTTAACAGAAACACGGGTGTCAAAAGTTTAAGAATCCCTGAAACTGAAAGAGTTCCCTGCTTGACTTTTATGATTCGCGGTCAGGCAACTGTGTGGTGACCACTCGAAACATGGGTTGAGGTAGTTGGACATTCCTAGTTATTTGCGAAACAAAACCCATTTGCTACTATTTTAATAATGTAGTTCCTTGAGGGCCTCGTCTTGTTGAAAATGTCAAATGGTTAACCTTGACAATGCGAAGAAAGTGAGTAAGGTAATTTATTATCGATAGAATCGTTACGCTTTATACCTATTAGTTCCCTTGCGATTTGAACAGCCAATAACAGATAAAACCACTGACGTTACCAGCACAATTGACAGCTTTTTTTAGCTCCACCTTGAACTTGAGTAAAAATATGTGCAATAGGTACACGCTACATGCATGCAAATAAAGTTCATTGTCAATACAAATTGCACATGTCTACCCTGCTCAACACGCAATAATGTTGATTCAAATGTCGAGTAGTTTACCTGCTGATAGACGTATGGCATATACAATTTGTGCTGTCAAACAAATAAAGAAAAATATCGAAACTGCATATATCTTGACATTCGATATACATGTGAGATCCTTGGCTGTGATTATTATCGATTGTCTAATTGAAGTAGAATCAGCAGCCCGTCGTGCGACTTAAAAATTGTTTAGCAGTGCTGTCGAGAGTAACTCATCACTGTTATACAGTAGTACCTTTTAGTATTAATGATTTTCACTGATCCTAATACCGAAAAACAAGTTAAGTGTTCCCTAACTACGACTTTTATTACTTTTAGACATAAAGTCAGACAGATGTCCTGTGGAGTCTCATTAAGATTTTAGATTTTTTCAGAGATGCCAAATGGATATATGAAATGTTCTTTTTTTTTAAATATTTATTGATGTACATAAATATTGGAAAATGTTATCCTTCGATTTTTTTGTTCAAACATACAATTTTTTGGGACAAAGAATTCCGATCTGGCATTGATTTTCCCCACTTTACTAGCAGTTGAAGCCTTTGCTAAATCAGAACAAAACTGACCTGAATTTGGTTGTACTTATATTCAGCTAGTACCTAAACAATATTAACCACATTCGCTAAGCATATTTTTAATTAAAAAAGTGCTTTCAGGTCAAAAAAACACATAGGTACTCCAAGTCTGAGAAGTAATGCGTAGGTACATATTAAGGGCTACAACACTTATTAGTAGTAGAAAGTGGACTCTCTTTTCATGAATTGTAGTTCTTTCTTCTTTCTTTTTTGTACGCTACGGTCTGGCTTTGTCCCGCCTGAAGCATTTCTTCATGCAGACATGAAAGGGTTAGTGCAGACAAGGGATGGTGTGCCGGTAATTTACCACAGCCACCGCGGCGCGAGGGATAAGCGGCTCATCCACGACGGGAACGCCGCCAATGCTCAGGAGCTCCTCAGATTTAGCACCGCAATAGCGGATACGGACATAATCGATACGGTCAAGCAATTCGCCGAATTTTGGTGGCTTGAGGAAGGGGTGAGGTTAGATACGCTCTCCCGGGCCGGTGCGCTACTTATGTAGCATCCTCTTTAGTTTTAAGCTAGTTTTAAGTTAGTTAGGTTAGATTAGGGGGTCTTTGGGAGGGGCCGGGCTCGTCAATATGATGAGTGCCTCCGAGATTTGACCGACGCCTATGGCCTCGCTCGAGTCCCGGCGGCGCAGATGAACCCAATTGGCGACTGCCAGGCACCCATGGACGCGATCAGGATGGTGATCAATCCTTAAGATTGCTCACCACCCTGATTATAGGTAATGTAGGTTAAGTAGATTAGGTAGTTTTAAGTAGTTTTAACTAGTTTTAAGTAGGATTAAATAAAACAAAATAATAAAGAATTCCAGTTTTTATCAGTTTCTGGAAAAATAAAAAACAAACAAAATCAAATATAGATAGATTTAAGGCCGAAAGGCAATAGTTTTAAGCATAATATTAAGTTTAGAGTGCTCGCTTGGAGCCAGTAAACTAGAATTAAGATCAATGTTAGTTTTTAATTAGATTTAATCGTTTTTGTCTAGGCTTAAGTTTATTGAATAACACAAATAAAAATGAATTAAAAAGTAAAGTAAAAGTAAATTGTAGTTCTTTAAATGTGAAATTTACTTTGGTTTCTGAATACAACCATGGTCACTTAATAATAAATATATATAACTTCCACCACGCTTAGGTAAGGGTACGTTCAAACTATTAGTCTGTTAAGTTTGACAGTTGGCTGACGTAATGTGTCTCAGTTTTTATAGGCCGTGTTAGTTGTTTCTTTCAGTTGAAGTTTATGAAAGTGCAGCTAAAAAAGGTACTCAGAAATTTCTCTACTGAGTTGGGTACTCTGTGACATTTCTATTGTGTCAATACTAAGTTGACAATCTACTTCTCTGCATAATGATTCCTGAAGTTATGCCTGAATAACAATTAAACTGTCGATCGCAGGTTTAATAACTAGTTAAAAGATGGAACTAAGCTTTTAATTAAACTATGCTATTTCGGCTGTCAAATTTTGGTGACAACAGAAAATATATTAACAATTTTAACTTGTATTATGGAAATGACTGCATTGTCAGTTTATAACTCAATTAAGAGCTGTCACATAACAAATTAAATATTTAAAATTATTAAATTATAAACATACTGTTATATAAGTTGATCAGTTGTTATTCTTTGGTACAATATGAAATAACCAATAGCCTCAAGGACAGTTGGTATACCACAACATCTTTTATTATCACACTTTCCCAACATGGCAGCATTTTTATAGTGCTCTGCCTCTATCTAAATCACTTTAACCACGAGTATGATTCATCGATTGAACACCTCATAAAAATGCCATAAATCAATGCCTTTGACTTGATATGCACATTCGGTTGTATTTATACACTAAAAACGTTTATGACACTTTCAAAAACAACCCATTGTTTTGCATATTTTTTGCATATAACGTATAATAAATGACACCTCTGTCAGGGTTTCAACATAGAAAACAACACAAGGCGACCAAATGTCTACATGCTCATGTTACTCGCTTCAACTCGCTGCAGCATGCAATACGCTAATCTAAAAATACCTCGCAGTAAATACGATACTTAGGAGTAAAGAAAGAAATGTTAATAATGTTTATTTGTTACACTGGGAAATGGCATTAAATAAAACGTAAACATTGCTGACCTTGATTATGGCGCGTAGTGCGCCAAATGCAAACATTTCGTTTTCAAATTGAATTGCATACGAAAATTGCCCGTACGTGAGAGGAAATTTGTTTGCAATAAAGGATGACGCGTGCTTGGCCCAACGTTGCAGTTTGTTTTTGTAGAAATACGAAGAATACTATAGAATGGTAGTTTGTGCAATGGAATATTTTAGATTTCCTAATTCTATAAGGAGTTGCAGTTGCAAAACTTTCCCCCTGCATTTTTAAAATAATTTAAAAAATTGCAAAGATGGATGTAGCTTCTGATTATTGTTAGCACAACGAGATAAAATATCTCACATGATACCATTTAAATATTCCTTTTATATCACAGTCGTTTTTCACAAGTTATCACCTATATCACAATTGAGAGGAGATTAATAAAATTGCAGTGTCCCCGCACTCTCGTATAATATCGGACGAGGGCAATGGAATTATTTTCTGCCCCGAATGAAATATTTGCTCCATTAATAACAATCATAAACATTTTCGATTCGCGTCCAATAAACATTCACATGGTAATAATAGGCGGATCCTACTAATTTTAAGACGGTATTTTAATGTGATAATTGCTGCACCATAACTGGTGATAAAACATGAATAATTTACATCTGAACTCTAATTTCAATGACGTATTATCAATAATGTGGGCTGTTAGCGTATAATTTTCTGCTTTGCCAACAGATGTCGTTACTGTTTAACTGATCTAACAATTTAAATTTAGTTGTGATTTGTTGTTAATCGAATCAACTACTTATACATGTTTGTAATAGTAACATCATTATATAAACATCAAAAGTTTCCGTGCACTTTTTAAGTATTTATCATGAAATGAGGAGAATGAAACTTATATCGTTCGAAAGTTCTCTGCCATAGATGTGCACAAACAAAAAATCGTAGGTATATGTCGCCATTAAGACTGGTAAAATGAAGTTAAGAATTTTCAATACAAAATGCTTAGCAGTTAACCGAAAGCATTTTTTTGCCATTCAATTTGTTGCCGTCATGTTTCCATAGTAACGAATTTAATCATCTTAGATTAGAATCTGTTGGAGAGTCTCATTAACCCATAAATGTATGCAATTTAATTACCCCTAAAAGTTAGAAATCATAAAATCTTATTTCAGGGATATTGCGGAGTTATCTGCGAGGTGTTACTATGGAAACGTACATTCATGTTTTGCCCTTTTCCATTCTTTTTTTTATAGCGGAAAGGTATATGAATTAAGACCAATTTATCTTAATTCACAGACAAAATTTGTCGAATTTCGAGCACTGGCGGAACTAGTACATATTCTGGTGAATGGAACAATAACAATGTGAAACACCTTCAGCGGAACGATTTGTTCCATTTTTGTCGATTTGATACAAATAAAACTTCACGTACGGAAAAAATAATTAACAATTTTTTTCTAGCCAACTCAATTGCTGAGTTTTTAATAATACTAGTCTAGAACTGGGGCCAAAACTATTCTACATTTTTATTCAACCCTAGGTCTGTTCCTTTACTTTTAATTCTTACGAATTTTATTCCTTTTATTCAATTGTCTTTCCTCAACTCGAAAAATTCGTAAAAGAGAGCGGCTTCGAAAGAGCAAGATATTTCCCCTCTTACTAGTTTTTACTCAACAAAATTCTTTGCGTAAGAATTGAATAAACTGTCAGTCGCCTGAAAATTGACAGCTGATTTGAATTTGTTGTTCCATTTGGCATTTGCGTGGAATATTCGCATCTGTCATTTTTCACAGGTTACTACAAAAGCATTCCTTAACTTTTTCGTTAGATAATTCATTCCCTCCACTATCATTTTGACAGTATTTTCTATTTTTGCTACAAAAGTAAGGGAACAGACCTACTGTCATCTTATGCATCTTATGCAAAAATCTGTCAAAAAAGGCGTTAGTAAAATACTAACACGGTAGCTTTAAATAATCACTTAATTAACTTCTAAGTAACTCCCAATAGATTGCTAAGTACACGTCTTCATAAACCGAGCCCAGTAGAAGTAAACTAATAATAGCTTATCAATTACAGACACACTTATTGACTGAAAATGTTGTTTGCATTTTAATTTTAACGAGGGATTAATGTCAACTAAGTGTGTGGAAATGTAAGTAATAATAATGAGGTTCGTGGCGTTTGAAAAGTGTAGTTTTATTAAATTCCAGAAATTGTATGTGGTTTCCCTTCCTATTTACTAGGACAAGGTAAATGTCAAGATTTTGACACGCAGAGAGACATCAATAGTATCAATATATTCCGTTTAACCCAAACCGTACAATAATTAATAACTGATAATTCTGGTGCGGAACTTTTATCAGTCATATTCGAAAAAATGTCAAATTTGTAAAATTCAGTTCAGAAAAATTGTCAGTTTTCGGAATTTACATTTTTCAATGTGACAACACAGTAGGTAAATTGTTCCATTTAACAGATTATGATTATTTTTTGACACAGATTTAATGGGTATTACTCTGAATTACTTTTGCTAAGTTTTTCTTGTGCGTTACTTTTACTTACGCCAAATTTCGTCAATATAATCGATATGAATATATGTCGCGATATGTCTTATACCTGTCAGATTATTGCAACAAAGATTTGGTGGTATTTAACTGACATTTTCTTAAGTAATGCATAAATAATTTCACACCTAACAACCCTGCAGCCTGCTTCTTCTTTTTCGCCCTGAACTCTGTGACAATTTGCATATTTGCATACGTATATTTTTTGAAATTTTATTTCCAACTTTGTTATTCTGTATATCAGAACGGATAATTTAACTGTCACATTACTATATTTTATTTCCTTACAATATCAACGGCTTCAGTAATTCCATTCGCATTCAAATACATAATCTAATTTATATTCTCTGCCCTCCAACTAATTAAACAAATCAGTCACCTCCTACTACAGATAAGTAGTTAATACTTATTGCTTACACATTGCATGACTGCATCCGAATGCAGTTAATTAATTCATTTCGCATTATTTAAATAATTAATTTGCTGTTGTATTTGCTTTTGTTGATGGCATTTTAATTCTCGCCTCTCATCCTCTTGTTGATTAATCGGCGATATTACATTGTTTTTACACGTTCGTGTCTATGTGCACTTTGACAAATTTCGTTGATTGTCATGTCAACACTTGTTTTCTAGAAGTAGTCAAATTTCCAACAAGATTGAGAGACCGAATTGTAAATACTAACGCAAATGAACTGGCGATTACATTTTTAATTAAATACTGAAATTAGTTTACACAATCGAAACTGCACACGCAATTGCTGAATTTGTCAATTAAATTTCTAACAATTGACACACTCTGCCGTGACAGTTCAATGCGTGTTTGGTGACACCTTAAACCTATGATAATGACACCTACAATTGGGTAAGTGTAAAGACATCATACACTTGACTGGTTTAGCTAGGATTACAATAGAAATTCGGGGTTTTCGGTTTTGATTACTTTTTTACGGGCATTGGAAATAATGTTTGACTGCTGTGAAAATTAATCAAATTCAAGCTGGTTTTTTTTTAATTAACTATGGGTATCTATTGATTTTTAATGCGAATGCACAACGCGAGTGGAATGGTTAATAGGACGGACAGAGGTGATGATTTCAAATTAAATCAATACAAGTAGCGATCTAAATAAATAGTATTTATAATTACAGTGATGCCAAACTAATAATATCGCGAATATTGCGATAAAAGTGGAAAATAGATCCTAAAATCCGCTAAACGCTTCAATTTAAATAAACAGATTCACTGCATAACTTCTCGCAACAATTCGCTTATGTGAATTTTTATTTTTGGGACGAATAGAAAGAAACCGAAATATGCTATTAAAAATTATGTTAATGTTTTAACAGCCACAAAATGTATAAATATTCAATCAATGAAATTGAACAGCAGAATATTTAAATTAAAAAAACGTCAAAAGTAGATCGCACCTAGATATTCAGTCTTTATTTATAACTTCGTTTATTGGACAAACAAATAACAGTCAGTGTCAGCATAAAAACCAAATAGATCCCTACATCAATTTATCTTATGACATTTTCGGTTCTAATAAAAACCCATTAAAACGTAAAAATTGCTCGCGGTTAGATAAATAAGCAATCGCATCGCTTACCACATACTCTCCTTGAAATTCGTTCACTCTGGCCTAACCCAAGTAGATATGTATAAAAAAAATCTTTATCTATATTAAATGTCTCTAGCCATAATCCATAAACATAACAACCCAATGAAATGGAAAGTTACTAAGATTAGATTAATAGAGCAATTTGTTTATGACTTTCCTGGAAACTCCACCGCCAAAAATTATTTGATTTCGTGATTGTGCCTTTTAAAAATACAGACAGACAAATATTTCGAGTAGCAGTCGTTGGATTAAGTATTGTTTAAATAATTTATCTCCTAATTTACCTACCTGATAACACAAAGCATCCCAACAGTGCGATTATCACAGCAGCCGATGATGATCCTCGTACAGAAACCATTTTTTTGTTCTTTTTCAGATGACTTGGTTAATGTTTAAATAAAACGAAAATTACTCTTAATGTTAACACTTTACGGGTTGCAATTTGAATTCTTAACTTTCTGTTGACAGTTAGAACGGATCACATCACTTTTTCGGCAAATAATTTCAAATTAGGCAAACCAAATTTGCGTGGGAAAAAAATTAAAATATTCAAATTTATACACGATTGAGAGAAACTGTTAGACGACCGTTCAGTTGACTGGTTTAGCTGTATCTGATTGTGACAGCGAAATGAAAACTAATCTGTGGCAGCAACCAGAAAACAGGTTGCATCTATGCCTAAGTCGACTCGGAGCAGGTACCTTGGCTATAAGTTCACCGCCGTCGTAGCCGCTATCTGTTCTGTGCTAGCTGCTGAGGTTCGGTACCAACTGGTGTATGAGCCCTCTCGCAATCGCGATCGCTATTCGGTGAAACGTATTGAAGTGGAACACGATTTTTATTTTTGTTAGAACAAGGAGAGACCGCACAGGCACAGTACTCTGTAACACTGAATGACCTAGGCAGTGCCGCGATCGTATTGGAAAGATCCGATCGCGTGAAACATAAAATGAGTGAAAGCGGTGGTATAGGGCAGATTACCGCATAATTCTCTGGGTTAATGTGGATTTAACTGGTGGATACATTTCTGTTTTCTGATTGAAATATTTGCCAAGAGAACATAATCAGTTTTGTTTTCAATTGTATTGCAGTCAGAGAGAATTGGTTGGTGATTTATTTGCGTGCATTTAGTTGAGCTGGGTGGACTGCGGGTGGGGTAATATCAGAAGAAATGACAGGCGAGGTGAGCTGATCAGCTTAGTGCAATGGGGAATTAGTCAGATAGATCTGCAACGATCTCTTTTTGGATTCAATTAAAGAACCGATTAAGGGAACTGCGGGCAATTAATTGGGAAAAGACCAGGTATATGGAATTTTAATTAAAACGGTATCTTAACTTCAAGTCTATTTATAATTTCTTAAATTTTTTAGTAGAGATAACTTTTAGGCATTATTTGTTGCACTTAAAGAAATGCCACGTGAGAGGGTTTGGAACGAAGTGGCATTCACCCTCTTCGAAGATCAAGGACGGACAGTTGGGCGCTTTTTGGTGTAACTTTGGACACTTTTGAAAATGAGGTACTATTTCTTAATATTAATAACGTAGGAAATAAATTTTTAACATATTTAAACTTTGAGAGATAAAAGGAAGGCATTACTCGTGTTGGTTATCTACCTTTACCTTTAGCCAAACGTATACAAAAAAAGTTCTCTTTTACACAGAGATCATTTGTGGAGTGACAAATTTAAGATCAATGAATAAAAGTCCCACAAGGATATAAAAAGTTAAAAAATAGTTTTTTTCTAAGGCGCTCTTTAAAGTCAAAATTGTTTCGAGTTTAAAATCGTAGCAAAGTAAAAGAATTTAGCAATAGCAATTGCTTTACCAAAGTTTGTAAGTTAATATTTATTTCGAGTTCGATAACAACTGAATGAATCGCAATCGCAACGTTAAAATTCAAAGATCTACGTCCATTACCAACAGTAAGAAATTTTTAAATTCAGTAATTGAGGGCAGAGATTTGGTAGAGGTTGGTTATTAATTGTTAGATGTTCAAGGACATACACCCGAATAATGGAATACCCCTGACAACACGTCTAAAAACCCCCTTTAAATATTTTTCTAATATTACACAGAAATCCGATCAACTCAGTTCGGAGACAGTAATACATATGATCGATTTTAAAAACCACTTTCCAAGACGGTAGGTGTGACATCATGCACATTGCATTTTCTTAAGCATTTCCTCTTGCGCAGCTTATGCAATGCGCTCAGTTTCCATTCCAGTTATGAACAAATTTTATTCATCAACTTCCTTACCTGGAGGCAGCTTGCTCCTGTCAAACTAACCGAATCCAGTTTACTCATGCATTTAGTCTGCAGTCTGCAGCTGCACTGTATGCATAATTCGATAGACCAGTACCTGACTTGAGTTCCAAAACCAGATCTCTAAGTCGCTTCCACTGGCCCACACCCACGCGGCATTATACGATCATCACCTGAATCTGAAGGTCAGAGACCTTTGCTTCTACTGCCTCACTGATGTAAACGACAAATTTGCATTTCAAATTCACTTTGTGCCAATACTTATGGAAAATGCTAAAACAATCTACAAAAGCACAAAAAGCGCACACACGACAAACGTCATGCAAGTAGGCAAATGAAGCGACTCGTGCGTGTTGATACACAAATGTGTGACGCGATACCACGTGATGGTGCGAAAAACATTAAAAACGATAATCAGATACAGATAGTTACTAACTTATTAGTTATATAGATCCACCCCCACTGCCATAATTTTATGCATAATCTGAGGCAAAATAAAATCGATTTGGAAATAGGTGAGCGATGTGAATTTACTTAGACGGCCATATTGAAACCAGACAGACAGAAAGTGGGGAAATTCCACCGAAATGTAAATAAACTCGAGTGCTAATCTATAGTTTAGGTAATGAAAAGCTGCATGGTTGATGCAGTGAAAAATGGTTAATGCAGTGAAAAATGGTTTATGCAGTGAAAAAACGTTCAAGCTTTATTCTTAAGGATAGGTAGTTGATGTATTATTTCAATGGTCAACATTTTTTACGCAGCAATGATGACTACTCACTTAAAAGTAAACGATCTACCTTTGGGTGCAGTTAAAAAGTATGCAAGCCATCGAAGCGTGAAAGTTCTGTCGGTTTTTAACACATGCAGTTTTATACATTGTTGACTGTGAGTAAGAACTTAATCGGACGTTAATGAAACCGGTTGGAGTGAGTAGTTGATTATCACGCGGAAGGTTGACTATGCAACATATTAAAAAGCAAATTATCTACTTTTCATATAGGTTTGTGTAAGTTTTGTCTGCATTTGCCTCTTAGAGCTGCCTCTTTTTAATGTAGCTACATGAACGGCCTTTTTGCCCTAGGGAATTTGTGAATTTTATCGACGCAGTGACTTAGTGGTTAGTGTGTTGGACTAATAAGCGAGGGGTCCCAGGTTCGAATCACGAAAGAACCAAATTACATCTTAAGGTTTTTTTACACTGCGCCACCTCTCGCGAACGTCTGACAAACATTCGAGAGTAAAACTGTCATGAAAGAGATTCTCAATTAGCCGTTTGGACTCGGCGTAAAATTGTAGATTCCATCCATTCGTCCCAAAAATTGAAAACTCACACAAAACGAATGGTTGTGAGAACCTAGGCTTTGGGTCCCACTGACCTGTCGCGCCAAAATATTTATTTAATATATTTTGTAAAATTATAAGCTGATTGTCTATTTCAAAAGTGTCACCTTTATAAACGTTTAAATAAGTCCGGGCGTTTAAACAAATAAATAATGTGGCTTCACGTAATTTTAGACCAACACCATCCCACTTTTCCTCCTCCATTTATCCATAGATCCGTCAAAAAGGCAGCACACTGAAACCAATTCAGTTTATGTTTATGAAAAATAAATAATGCATTAATGTTGTAAGAAAATAGTAACATTTTGAACCAACTTTCATCCGTTTTTTATGAAAAATATACACATGCACGCAGTCGATGTTAATGATATCTTAAAGTGGTAGATACTCTCCTAATATGCTTCAAATATGTAAAACGTCTCATGTATGTTATGGTTTGTCCCTGGTTTACAGTCTTTTGTGGAATGGTTAATTACAAAGTTGAAGTTTCAGTTTGAGAGTAGAAAAGCAAGAGAAATGACGTTTCTGTGAGTCGATTATATTACTTCTTAGGCAAAATAATCGCAGTGATTAACAAATTAATGCCATACGAAGCATATTCATACCATTAAATCGTTTATGGTTGTCTTTTAACTATTATCTGACATTTTTAAACTCTTAACATTTGTATAACAACCTAGTATAATCGTTATCATATTTACAATCATCGAACTACGATTATCGATCGATTGATTCGGATTCGCTTTCTGTTTCCAGTAAGTACCTACGTTTGTTGGTAAAATATTAAAAAAAAAAACACATCGTTAAACAGATTTTTCATCAACATTTTTTTCGTATACAGATAACACATATAGAAATAATTTACATCGTAAAATTTGTAATTATTCCCGGATGCTCTCTTATCACCTTCAGACGAGGCCCAGTTTTAATTACAAATTCGAACTCAATTCCGAATGGAATCCAT
Source organism: Cheilosia pagana (assembly GCA_936431705.1). Taxonomy (NCBI): domain Eukaryota; kingdom Metazoa; phylum Arthropoda; class Insecta; order Diptera; family Syrphidae; genus Cheilosia; species Cheilosia pagana. Next base: position 47,141,764 of record OW386170.1, on the reverse strand, counting down.
CAAAGCCTTTATTAAATAACCAAACATTCGAAACTAAACTTGGTAAGTAATGTGTAGGTTTGCGTACAGATATTTGTAGAACAGTAAATGTTGACATTAAAATGAGCTACCTTTTATATTGTATTTAATCATTTAACAACATCTCGTGGGGTCAGATAAGATTTGAAGGCAGAGAAAATAGTATAATAAAATCCACTTGGAGATGCTTAGATATGTTTAATTGAAATGTCTGCACTTTTTTAAGAATTGTTTACTCCTCGCCTAAGAACATTTAAAAATGTGACTTATTTATAGTTTGCCTATGACGTCAAGAATTTTATTACAATAATACAATCGTGCAAGTTTCTGAATTTACCTTTCATAAAAAGAAAAAAAAAAACCTTATTAAACAATATGCGACTTTATACTTTATATATTATTGGGAGTCCTTCATTTCATTGTCATTTATTTGGACCTTTCCTTTGGTGCCCATACAAATTATGAACCGTTAAACTTTACCGTCACGTTTTTGACATTTCAAGAAGAACAACGAAAATATGCTCGACCGATTTGTTTATAATCGCGCATTGCCTTAAGCTGGATTATTCGCAAGTAATCATCCTGTGTTTCTGGCTTAAGTTGTTGGATTCAACATTTTGTAAAACAATTCATAAGATATGTCTCATAAAAGTTAAGTTTGTCGTACATGTCAATTCTCTTTAAAATGCAAATATAGATGATTTGTTTTTTCAACTATTTTCAGCAAATCAATTTGACTTCAACTTTATTTTTACATTCAGCTTACAGATAAGAACTTTCCGTTGAGATACATTATAATATTTTTTTTATATAAACCGAAATCCCACCGATGCGATGCTCGTCAGAGTGATAACACAAAATCAATGTCCAGCACGTTTTGTATGGTCAACTTTCTGATGCCTACCGGTTAGTCACTGGTATGGGCGACCATTCAACCAGTTGAAGCTAACCAAATTTAGATTGCAGCTGACTAATCCGTGTTGTTTATTATGACTGTCACAACAACTATCAGATCATCTTCGTGAAGCTTGCGTCAACCAATCAAATTTGGATCCTACTTCCCGTATTATTAAATGAATCTATAAGCTTTGCTGATAAGGGTTTAGAAAAATTGAGGATGAAACAAGGTTACAAGGTTGGGTGCGGATTTTCTGACATCGTCCATTGGCTTTGTTTAGATCGTCATTTTATTGATTAAAATTTAGAGATTGTTTACTAGTTTACTAAGTAGAATTCTTAGCTTTGGAAGGTTCTGTTAAAAGTAGTCGAAAAAAATACTACAAAGCCAAGGTTGATGTAGAGCAGAAAGGAAGCAGATAATAGAAAAGTCGATGACACTTCTGTTACATTTACTGTCAAAACGATTTGTGTTTAAATTGATGACCTCCGAAAATTAAGGTTTTCTTTAGAACTGAGCCAAGGTATTTACTGTTCATACACACATCAAACATTCATACACGATTACTGGATGTATTGTAGTTTATTGTGCTAAGTAAAAGTCATCGAAAACGTAATTTTGACAGATGCGTTTTGTTGCCTTTTTTTAAACCACATTTTGCTTAAGCGAATTTAAGTTCTCTTATTATTTTACTTTTTATAGTTAACAACCTGTCATCCACTTCGGAGGTAAAATAGCAAATCTTTCTCATGTCGACATTTTCTGGAGATTTATTGCACTTACTAATGGTGAGAGGAAAGAATATGAAAAGTTAATTGAAGTTTGATGAACTTTGGAAGTTTAATTTAAAGAAACTGAATGATGCAAAATATTTTACACATACGCTAACTGACGTCTGTATGAATAGCAATAAATTCAGATTTATTGACTTTTGGCTAAGTGATTAAACCCGTTTTGTTTGCTCTCTATCTAAGCATGTTACCATTTAAATCACGACACGCACTTGATAAAGGAGCGTGATGCATAGTTTTCGTATATCTCCATCCCATGAATTGATGTCATAGTGACAAGAGCCATCCAATTTGGGTATTTATGACGTTAAATGTTCTAACTTGTACTAGTTCAATCTGCTAGCAGCTGGCCCTAAATAGACTTTTCTAGTTTATCGTTTCGCGAATCGATAAATCTCCTTATCGACTATACTATACGTCACTTGCTCATAAATGTTATAATACAGTTTTGTAATAGCCAAGTTAACAAAACTGGAAAATGAAACGAATCGCGTATAGGAACAAGTGGTTTTGTGTGGCCATGACCTGTAAATGTTTCAAGGCTAAGAAGGTAGGAAACCTGATTGAATGAATGATTAGGTACTTATGACGATTTTCGATTAATGTTAACCCGAAAATGTACAACAAAACCTGTTTAAAGTTTATTGTTGTTTATTCCGATCGTAGGGTAAATCACTTTATAACCTGAAAGGTGTATACAAAGTTGTTTGCCATTCCATTACATTTTACAAGATAAATTAAAAAGTCAATTGACAGCCGTCCGATTTTCCTCATATGTTTCACATTTTATTACCCCTTGGTGCAGATTAATAGATTATACCCTCAAAGAATGTGTCAATCCAAAAGCATTGCTAATGTAACAGACGGACAGAACACAAAGGCAGAGAAATATAATTGGAAAATAAGAAATGTTTTCCTGGGTGTTTTTCATTTATGAAAAATGCAACACAAATTCAAAATTCAATGCTGCCAAATCCACTGTGAGCTATAGGTAGATCCTGCTGTGGACAGTTTGACAGTTTGTGTTTGAATTACCTACTGTTCAGGTGGTATAAAAGAACGAAAGTTTAACAAAACTTAAAAATGTTAACAACTTCCAATTGCAAAAGGGAATTAACCGTTAAAAAGTCATACTCTCCTGATTGAATTAGCAAATTCGTTTTTGTTATATGTCTGTCTTTCTATTGAATGAAGTGATTTCAAAAATATTATAGAAAATAGTTGTTAAATATTTTTAATTTAAAATAAATAAACTACACGTGTATGCATATTAACGGTATTAAAACATTATATATTAATATCACCGTATTAAAGAAATTAAATACATAAAAAGTACGTAACTAACTTGCGTTTGAAATTTTGTCTTCAAAAGCATTAGAGTAGAAAAATGTTAAAAGTTATTTTAGTCGCAAATGGCAACCTTGTCTGCAGTCAACTTAAACTCTACACTACGCTCTACACCAATGGAGAAAAAGAATTCGAGTACCAACTACCAAGGCCAAGAAACAAAAAACAACACAAACAACCACCACAGCAAGAGCAAGAGCAACCACATCGAAAGTTCGAAGGGGTAAACCGTAAGGGGTAAAACGTAGATGTGTTTTGTGTGTACACGGTTCATACTCTTACACTCACATTATGAATTTACTTCACATAATCGACTCAGTTTCTCAGTTTCTCGCAGACTATATTCATCCATCACTCGTTTTCGTGAAATCCGCTTACAATTTGTTGTTTGGTACTCGTAACTATTGTAATTTCATTAGATTTGTTTGTTTTAGTAATTTTCCACACATTTTTACCTCATTTGTGATTTTCGGGCACTCAATTACAACGCATACAAGAGGAATAAGAATATTTTACTCATGTGCTCATTATCTTTGCGAGCAAATACTTCTTTGGTAGTTAAAGGGTTGCCATAGAACCATTTTGCAAAGACATATCCAAAATGAGCGATGATAATGACATGTCGAGTTATAGTTCATGTTATAAAAAAGATGAACATTTCTTATTTGTAACACTTCTGGCAAAATATAAAGTACTCTTCCGTACAGAGAAAAACCCAAAATTTAGAGAGAAAAAAATGATGGCGGCGACAGCTCTTGCCAGTGAATACAACACGCTATGTCAAAGACAATTTACAGTGGAACAAGTTTTTAAGAAAGTCTACAATATGAAGGGACGATTGAGAACGAAAAATTTTAAGAATTTAGGCAGATCGAAGAAGTTGGCATTTAACGAATGGGAGCGAAAGTTTTTGGATTTGTGGATCGAAAATGGCTTAACAAGTTCTAGTGAGTTCGTTTGTTGTTAAATTATGATTATACAAAACTTTAGCAAACTGTTATAATTCCAGGTAAACGAAATACTATTTACGATATTGTAATGGCAAGCCAAAGTCAAGCAAACATAACGGAAGCTTCTAGCCAACATGAAAGTTTTGAGTCGGAAAGCCATACTGATGAATGTACTACGTTATTAAATAATGCAAATAAATCTGAATGTTACATATCAGACGAATTTATAACACCAGAAGATGTGAAGATAGAAACAGACGAGTACAACACACAAGGCAGTTCAGAGGTACACGGTGCACCGGTAGGGACAATTGATTCTGAATCTGAGAGTGAACTTATTGACGAAGAATATGATAAGGAGAGTTATGGGAAAATGTCATTAATGGAACTGAAACGTGCTGCCCTAATAGCCCAGATTGAATCTCACAAGGCGCAGAAGGCAGCGGCTGAAGCGCAAAAGTCCGCAGCTAAATCACAAAAGGAAGCCGCGGAAATAAACAAACAGCTCAACGAATACCAATTTAAGTTTCTACGACGTCAAAATGGCGATGATTTTGATTAATTTGGAGCATAATAAAAGTGTATGAATTCGAAGTTAGCTTTGCTTTGTGTTTTTTCTTTTCCTTATTTTGTTATAATGAATCGTTGAAGCAGTTTTTAACAAATCTGGCAACATAAACGCAGTGAAAATAGTTTAAATACAAAAAGCCAATGCAAAAATAGGTAGTTGCCGAAACAATTTGTTATGCCGAATCCAAGCGGCTGAATTGAGAAACTTTTTCATGACAGTTATACTGTCAGATGCTTGTCTGACGCTCGCGAAAGGTGATAAGTACCTATTTACAATATACTAATACAAGTTATCGATAACTCAACGTCTAAAATTAAAGAATACATAAACACTTGTTTCATATCCTTGAGATATTTTTTATAATTTAAACAAATTAACTTTTTATGTTGCAGAGTTGTATCCATCCAAGCTTGGCAGCACTTTCTTTTTGTACCTTACCTTACGGATACCAGCTGCAAGAGGATTTAAAGTCCGGCACAGATTCCTCATCTTCAAGTTAGGTAATCCTTATCTGTTGCTTCAGTATTATCTTGCTGCTGATTGGTGCTTTACGCTCACTCGCATTTATTGATGAACATTTTTTGGACGTTCCATAAAATAATCTCAAACGACGAATTTCCTTTTTTTGTTCGACTGGCGATATTCGTACCACTTACTACCATACCAAGTAAAAAACAAAAATGGCAATTCACCCGTCTGTCAACGGTCAATCTAACTGAAGTAGATGCTCGAAGAGGTATGCAGTATGCAGAGGCAGATGAACAATCGAAACTACTCAAGAGGAGCAGCCATTATGAAGGGAAGGGACATACCTGTTTGCTGCTTTTAAGATCACCATTCACAACTCGCAGCACAAGCAGTAGCAGAACGATCCGAGTTTCGAGTTTATTTTAGGTACTCATTGTTAGTTCTTAGAGTCGAACTCACTCTACTCAGCAAGTCAGCAAGCAGTCAGTAAAAACTTTCCGTGGTAGAATAGCAAACTAATGGCGCTCATTGTGAGAAATTGCTGTTTCATAACTATTTGCTTTTAGTAAAGTTGCACTTAGGTGTAAACAACATAAACAGTGAACATTAAGAACGAAATTAACGAGTAGCCAAGTGAACAAAAAATAATACTTTAAGCAAAGTGGCTGCGCCGGAGCTGAGCACGTTTTTTTTTTTTTTGTTTTCACTGAAATTTAAAGAGTTACCAACATTCCTATACTAAAGATGGAAAAAGATTGCGATGATATATTTGGTAATATTGTGGGAATGAATGAACATCAAATTTTTGTCACTCTTCTTTCAAAATATAAGATCCTCTTGAGGAAAGAAAAATCTTCAGGTAAACAAAAACTGGAAGCGGCAAAAGCACTTGCGAATGAATATAGTAATCAATGTGGAAAAAAATTGACAGTTGATCGGCTTTATAAAAAAATATGTAACATGAAGGCGAGATTGAAAGAGAAAAATTACAAAAATTTAAGCAGAACCAAAAAATTGTTTTACACAGACTGGGAGAGGGAATTTTTACATATGTGGGTTGGAAATGACAAGGCGGTTTTGCCAAGTAAGTTAACTTAAAGATGTGTGAAAGGGGAGAAAATTTGATTTTATCATTTTTTTACAGGGAAATTAAACAAGTCAGATGTTGCAAGTCAAGCTGAAAGTATTGCATCCGACGAAGTTATTGTGAAAACAGAAAACCCTGGTAACTTATATAATCAGAGTACGTTGCAAGATATTTCAATAAAGGTAGAGCCAGATGAATACCAACTACAAGAGGGCACTTATCAAACGTCAAATGTCACAGCAACTGCACCCATTTGGGAAATTGATTCTGAATCGGAAACAGATGACGGTCATGAAAAATACGCAAGAATGTCATTGGATGAGCTTAAGCATGCTGCCTTAGTTGCTCAAATTGAATCGTTAAAAGCACAAAAGTCGGCAGCTAGAGCAAAGGAAAAACTAAATGTATACAAACTATCCGTTTTAAGGCAAAGGAATGGAACTCAGTGAAATTTGATTAGTTTTTAAGTGTAGTTACGTATTGCAGATGCATATATTTAAAAATAAAACAACTGTATACTGATTTTAGTGGTATTAATCTTATTATTACATTTTTAAACGTTTAACAGCATAAAAGTAAGGACTCCAGACAATATTGCACTTGATATATTTTTAAATTAAGTTACACTGGCTGTAACATCGCTGATTTACGTAAATGGAAGATGGTAACCCTTCAAGTAAACAAAGCTAAAGTGGAATACTGACTGCAACAAGCGAACTGCTGAACGCAACGCGAAATATAGAAAACAACACAAAACAAAACGTCAAAAAACAGTCGTCTGTTCAAACGAAATTAGAGAAGCAATTATTTTATGAATAAATACGTAGGTAAATAGAACTGCGATCAGGTACTTTAAGTTTCTTCTAGTAGTCACAAACGTCACTTTTTCAATGGATTTAATTAGAAATACCTACGAACCTACTTACCTATTTGGTACTTGCTGTTTCATCTGCCTTTGCGTCTGCTGAGGGAGGCTGACAATCGAAGAAAAAATATTGGTTGCATCAAACATGTATAACGTGGTTTGCGTATGTTTTTTGTCAATTGTACAGTGGGTCCAAAAATACAGCAGGGGGTAAATTACTTGCTGTTGTTATAAGATAAATTATATAACTGACCGAGTTAGTGTTTTTTTTATAGGTATGCATTTTTTATTTAAAAGAAAATAAAGTTCACAAGTGAATACTGAAGCTTTGTTTATTGCCAGACAAGGCTTCAGTTGCTTTTCATTTTATTTTATACACGATGCGTTAAGCTGATTGGTCAATGTTTGACATCCTCCAATGCAGTGGTTAGAACGTCACTTCACTTCAAAACAATCTCATTCAACATCGCTTAAAAACACTGTGAGGTTTTGCAAAGATTTTGTACTCTACGTACGATGTCAAAAGAAACTCCCAACTGTGAAAGTGACTCCCCACCTTTTTTTAACTTTCAAAGAACCATACACACTTTTAACCAAATTTTGTCTTTGTCACACACGACATAACGTCATGACTGTTGAAGTGTTGAGTGTTAACATAAAAGTCACAACGAGATTGACTGCACTACTCCCACTGAGTCCTACTACACTAAACTTTGCTTATTCAGAATCATCAGAACTTGTTAAAAATTGAGCTAATATTTAAACAATTATTTTTGTTTGTGTCAAGAATCGTTTCAACTAAATTGAGAATACACTATACGCCTTAAGTTAGCATTTTTTATAGGAACTTATTTTTTGGTTCGGATCTGGAATACCCTGCAATTTGATGAAGTAGTAGCTAACTACTAACCGCTAGATGGCTTTAGTTAAGATTGACAGTTATTTATTCAAATTAGAAAAAAGTATAAATGAAGGAGAGCAGAAAGCGTTCCAATTATGCGTTTTCGGATTACAGGGAACAACATAACTTGCAAACAAAGTAATATAATACAAATTGTAATTTGACGTAAGGCAATTTAGTAAATGAAAGAATAATGGTATAGGTTTTATCAGAGATCTGATTCCTTGTGAAGAATTTACCTTCACTTCTAGATGTGACGTTCTAAAATGTTTTCTTTCCATCCATGTCATAATGCATTTATAGTCATACATTAAATGTAAGGCGTAAATGGCGCTTAAAATGGCCTGGTTTTGTATGAGAGAAAGCATGCTCATTCATATAGATAATCTACGGTGACTTATACCGCTTCTTTTAAATAAGGAAGAAATGTCACTAGTTGCCAGTTGGGTAGACAGTTTACATTTTGAAGAAAAGCATAAACCTATATCGACTGTATGGACAAAATATGTGGATGCCTACGCATGTGTACTTTTGTTCATAATTACTGTACTAGGTACTAATTTTCCCTACAACAGGATAACCCTGAATTATCTTAACCTATAGTACCATGTATGCAACCATTTAAAAAAAAAAAACAAGAAAATAAATTGAAGTGATAATGACACATTTTCTTGAACCGGGAGATTGAATTAAATCCAGACAATTCCATATGACAGCTTACCTACTATTTGTAACACGAACCCCAACATAGAGACAACAAAATAAACATGCAAGCTTAATCTGAGAGAAGGCAATTGTAGAAGACGCTTAACAAATAAATTGACGCTCGAAACTGGAATTCTGTAGGCAGTTGCACGCATCGACTGACTAATCAGATGTGATTAATAAATGCTTCCATTACTCGCCACATAAAGTAAGCAAATGAGATCAGGAAATCTTTCATTGAAAGCAATTTAGACTTAGAGATACAATGACCATGTGCTGATAAGAAAGTACGTAAAAAAAATACATGAATGATGCCCGCCAATTTATAAATCAGTAAAAGAGCTTGCCCGGCGCAGTGGCTTAGTGGTAGTGTGTTGGGCTACTAAGCGAGGGGTTCCAGGTTCGAATCCCGAGAGGGCCAAATTACATCTTAAGGTTTTTTTCCACTGCGCCACCTCTCGCGAACGTCTGACAAACATCCGAGAGTAAAACTGTCATGAATGAGCTTCTCAATTAGCCGTTTGGACTCGGCGTAAAATTGTAGATCCCTTCCATTCGTCCTAAAAATTGAAAACCCACACAAAACGAATGGTTGTGAGAAGCTAGGCCTTGGGTCCCATAGACCTGTCGCGCCAAAATATTTATTTATTTATAAAAGAGCTTTCGAAAATGATATTAGCTGTGATCTAAGATTTTATCGGCACTTGAAGCTAATAAAAAAAAAGAGGTGTTGATAAAATACGAACAAGTTTTAAATTTTTATAAATGAGCTTAGTTTTACCTACACCGTTGGTATACCTCCAGAAACACCTTTTATGCAATGTTTCCCCTGACAAGGCTTATAGAAAATCCATTTAAACCGCTCTCGTTAGTAAGCGACGTCTTGATCTGTATACTAAATTATTTGTTTTATGATCACAACGCACTTTTTTCTTAATATTTGAAAGTCCAGTAGGTATGCTCTAAGTGTAAAAACAATACGGCCAAGCCTCTTTTTCAAAACGTATATAAAAACCCAATGGAAATCTGTTCAAGTGTTCCAAAATTTATTAGATATACACAAACAGAAATTATGCTACCCAAATTCCTTGAAACTTTCCGAATATTTAATAAATCAGAAGCCATTATCTATATAGGTAGTTTAAATACAAAACGACACCCCCGTTTTGATTTGACAGTCGGCCATGTTTTATGAATGGGCTGAATGTAGTTAAAATGAAACTCCAATTTATAAAGTCGACTAAAATGCGTCTACTGTTATACAAATCCGCTGAAATTTTGTTCGTTTTTCAGATACAAGTACAAGTGATGCTAGTTCAATCAAAAATGCAGCAAAATGTGCAAATAAAAATAGAAGTTTTTTTTAAACCTATACTTGACATTGCAACGCAATTCTTAACTTTAACTACCCATCCATTTCTGAATACATTACTGTCAATCTGGTCAGAGCTATAATAATGCAACGTTACACAAACACCCACAACTCAAAAGGTCAACATCTTCAGTCCCCATTTCCACCTAATAAATAACGCCATTGCAATTGCAACTGTCATTTCAACCCTTAAATGAACAAAACACGCAGCTGCACTATGCAAGTGTGTCTACACTCGGAGAGGGTAGCAAAGCAATTCCGACAAAACAACTCAGGAAAACATTAAAACTAAATAAATAATTACAAGTGGAAATAAATATCTATCAAAGACTTTTGACGTCTCCGACAGGCAAACGATAGACTTCAATTCAGTCATAGGAATAGCTTTCCTTATGTGTGTTTGTGTTCCTTTGTCGAATACACAGAGATAAACTCTTAGCCAATTTCCCTCTCATTTCCCAAACACTTTGACTTCGACTTCAGTATCGCACTCTCAATTTTAAATAAGCGAAAGCTTTAAGCCACCAGGCAAGCTTTGCCTTCTCCATCCCCAGAGCAGAAAAGTTGTCAGGCGCCAGCAGTAGCTATAGCTACACCAGATTCAATTCGAGTTTTTCATCATCATCTGGTCGCGCTTTTCGGAGAAAAATCGTTTCGCATCCGCACGCAGTTTGTAACCCGCGGTGGTCTTCAAGTGAAATTGGAAAAAATAGTTTTCTTTCTTCTCTCAGCGGGCGGTTGTCCTTGATTTGCTACTAGTATCCTTTCAATTTCGTGTGAAACGTCATATAAATAGTTTTTAATCGGGTCCAACTGTATCAAGTGCCGGGTCAAGCGTGTAAAATTGTACCCACATCGTTTATCAGCCCCCTAAAGGATATTATCAATCAAAAAGGACACAATCTCCAAGTGAAATCATGCAGTCTTTAATAGTAGCAAGTGCATTCCTGTTAATGTTCACAGTCCAGCAAGGTAAGCAAAAAAATATTGTCTGTATTCGAGTGCGTTTTTTTTTTTCAAAGGATATAGTCGAAAAATGTTGATGGGTGTTACATAATTCTTTGTGGAAGTTAAGTGTAACTCCCCCTCTGACGTAATGAGATCATTTGGGCGGAAATAGCATCCATGAAATGTTAAGGCAAGGGCTGCGATGGAAGGAAACGGCGATTTTGAAAGATTCTGAAAGTCTTTTCTATAGGAATTGGGCGAAATTTTCTTCCTTTCTACTCCACATATCGATTTAATTTCCTCCAGGACACCATACAAAGGCGGCGTACATGTGTAAGTGCATAGAAATTTGGTATACACTTTTCCCTCGACTTCTTGCTTTTGTTCTTTTACCACACTTAACACTGTGGTGTCACTGTAGTCCTTCCGAAAACGCAGACATGCGCAAGTTTCACCAACAAATCCATACTCGTATTTGTGTAAAAGCAAGAATTTTCCAAATGAACAAGAATTCCCACCAAATGCACTTTCTGGAACGTGGACTACTTACATAAAACAAATCCCGTGTGCGCTAAAAGCAATTTTCAACAAATATATTTCATTTTTACAACAAGTATGTATATTAGATTTACTCTCCATCTTCCCCCTCCTTCCACGAAATGTATCTGCAAATTGGAAAATAGTTGTGACCTCTATTTTAAATAATCTATATCCACACGCGAGGTAGAAAATGTATATGACAACTCGGAAAGCTTGACATCGCCAGAATTTATGTGGAATTCTATTGCTCGCAGTCGCACTAAAGATCGGTAGCTATTTTGAAACAAATCCATAAAACTCGGTAGGTTATCTAAATTGACTGAAATGGTTCGGCGATAGTCAACTCGGACGGCGATAACAGAATCACCATCACACAGATCATTGTATGCGTTTGTTTATTATTTTTTAAATCGGATTTAACAAGATAAGCGAGAGTGGTTCCATCTTATTTTGATTGCTGAGTGGACACCCAATTGAAAGTAATTTAATACGTTTCTGAAAAAATAAACAAACGTTTAGAAGCAAATCCAAAGGAAGCGGACTTTGCACAACATTTTCAGTCGATTGAGCGCCTTTTTCACTTAGTTGTAATGTTTATTTTATGCTTTGTCCCTCTGGGCAATATAGTCGAAGGCTTTGAAGCGTGAACCCCACGCACGGGAATAAAAATCACTACTTCATTGGCACTACGGATGTAAACATTTGTCCGTCTTGTTGAACTACACGTTACAGCTGACCTTGTACATAAAGTTAAACTTGCTTCCGTTCATAAGCCTTTTCAGTCTAAAGACTATCGAAGAAAGGTTTGAATCCCCTTCGTCTAAGGTTTTATCAGGCTGAATCATTCGCGGAGATTGTTTTACAAGATGCCTAACTACATCCAAAAATTTTGGCATCTCAAAAAGCTTTGGCAAATTATGTTCTTTTGGAAAATTTCATAAAGGATCCAATCAAGATTTTTTGAAAGACATATGTGCTTTTGTGACTTTTTTTTACAAATAACAGGTCTGTTCCCTTACTTTTTTTTTTAAATTTCGGCAAAATGTCAGATATTAAGGACTGCGGAAAAAATTCTCAGAAAAAGAGAATATAACCGAAAAGTACAGGAACGAAAGTTTTGCATGACTTTTATTAAACATATACGAGAAAGAAAAATAATATTCAAAAATAAACGTCAGTGGGTTTAAAAAATTACCAGTTTTGCAGACGTAGAAAATAAAATCGAATTCAGTTTAACATTTATTTATTTTTTCGGATTTATCCATTTTTAATAACAAATTTCAGCACTCAATAAACCAAAGCGAAATAAAAAGCAAATTCAAATTGAATTTTGAGAGACTTGACAGCTAATGTCAGTTATGTACAACAAACTGGGCCAAATAAAATTCTTGGGCTATTATTTGCAGGTTTTTTATGAAAGGGAAATGTTTTGTTCTATCTTTGTGGCTCTCTTCTACCCAACTTTTGCGTAAAGGAACGAAGTTTAACTAAATTTGACTAATGTGTTCGAATTCATTATCGTTTAGGAACAGACCTAACATCAGCAAGACAGGTGAAATGTGTCAATCACGCAGAAAGAAAAGAAAGGAAAAATAATACCACAGGTTCTGACCTGTTTTCAATTATTACGCTTGGATGTTCTTCAGACGTTAGTGAGATATGACGGAGTGAAAAAAGGTGAACTTAATATTTAGTTGCTAATATCTAAAGCATTAACTACCGATTCACTGCGGTCTCAATGCCATGCGTCCGTGTCAAAAGCTATAAACCGAAATAAAATATTGCCAGTGCAAATTATAACAACTAAAATATCATGACCCGACGTCTCTTGTTTAAACAAAAAATATTTGTATTGAGCTTTATTCTTCATTTTTTACCAAGTTGCTAGAACCCCACACAAACGTCAAAAAATAGCCAACCAGTCATTTTTATTTTCATTACAAGAACCGCCGACATTTTGCCAATACTACAATCCGCATAGATGTGTGACAGATAATAGTGACAGCTTTTCAATATGTCAAACATTTGAACTGTCACTGCGATAAGTACAAGGTGTTATGTCAACATTTTGGGTGAAGCCAGATTTACAAAGTTCGACAGTGTAGATCCGGATGCAAGAGGTACAACATTAAAAAACCCAACCAAACGGAACCAAACATTTCACTGGAAGTTTGTGGAGTGTTACATCATCGCAAGAACCTCAAAAATGTCGCTTTACTTTAGGGATGTAAAACCAATTTATTTGAATGGAGGACATCCGTCGACAAATCGCAGGAACCTTCTGTTCTAAATTATGTTTAAAAGTTCATAACAGCTTGCCAGTGGCAATTAAAAATCACACTCCACACTGTACAGGAAAGCCAACCGCATACAACTCAATTAACAAGATCAATAAGTTTGTCCATGCTTTAGTTTACAGTGATTTTCTGTTACAAAATCACGTTCAGCAAATAGCCGAACGGCAGGTATATACATTGCGCAAAATTAAATCACGACAATTAATTAAATTTCGCTCACCACTTTATTACCGATGCATCACGTAAATGAATTTCCCAACCCACGCCTGCAGGATGAAAACTCAATTTCACAATGAAAAAGCTAGGGGAGATAGAATCCGCATGCTGCTCTTCCTTGAGAGTCCTTGAATTAGCTTTCTCTCTTCTTTGTGCTTATTTTTCCGTTAACCTGATATTAATAAACTATGCCAAGCTTATCTACCTGCAACTTGAATACGTTGGATCAGATAAAGGAATAATTATCCGCCCCCATTCATGAAAGACAATATGTGCACTTGATTACAGTAGGATGACTTAATAGGACAATGTCTTCAATGCACAACATAGTTGAGAATGGGCGACATTTTGCCAACATCCTAAATGGCTTAAACGATATTATCTCTCTTGGCGGTCAGCCGAACGCATGTGGGGCAACAAGCAGCAACCGCACCCAGCTGGTAGTTTTGAATACTGACAAAAGGGTTGGATAATCAATGTTATCCTTGACACTTTGATCTGATGACACGAGGTTCAGCGTTCAGTCGAATAACCTACAGATATTTGTGGCGAAAAGGGACTCGAATATAATGTGAGACGTGTATGCTACCTGCGAGTCGTTTTTCGAGTTTGGGTGAGTGGGGCTGCCAAGTTGTATGGTAATTTAATAGATACCTACAAAGAATGAGAGCAACGACAGCGTGGGAACTATTTCGGTGTCATTTTTGTGCACGTATGAAAATGGCTGTCTTTGGATCGGGATGGCCTCTAGAGACTTTTGAAGTTTAACTGGATTGCAGGGGCTTTTATGGCGAACTGCAACCAAGGGAATATACGTAGGTCTTTAAATCTGTTTTCTTTTTCTACACTCCCCACTGTTTTCTTCTTCTCTTCTGACACTGACATTGTTGGGAACTACCCTATTGAACGAAGTTGAAAATAATTTAAACAAAACGTGTCGGCGTAAGAAAACTATCCGAACTGTCAGATTCCATATTCTGTACTCAATGCCTATGTTGTTAACTATAGGTCTGTTCCTTTACTTTTAAATCTTACGAATTTTTACGAGTTCTTAAACATTTTACTCAATTGTCGTTCCCCAACTCGAAAAATTCGTAAAAGAGAACGGCTTAGAAGGAGCAAGATATTTCCCCTCTTACTATTTTTTACTCAACAAATTTCTTTGCGTAAGAATTAAAACAACTGTCAGTCGCCTGAAAATTGACAGCTGATTTGAATTTGTTGTTCTGTTTGGCATTTTGGTGGGTGAACTATCTTTCATTCTTCACAGGTTAAGGCTGGTACGCTGTTCGAGTGAAATCCAATTTTTCATATAAATTTTTCACTGCGAAATGTCAAATTGAACTTTTCACATGAAAAATTCAAGTGAAAAATAATTGTTCAAAAAGTGATTTGTAGGGGGCGTTACTTGCTATTTCCGTCGCATTAAATTTTTGACATTTCGGCGTGAAAATCCCACTTTTCATTTCACTTGAACAGCGTACCAGCCTTTACTATACAAAAGCGTTCTTTAACTTTTGCGTAAGTATTCCCCTCTGAGAGAGAATTCGCCCCCTCCACTGTCATTTTGACAGTCTTTTTCATTTTGACTAAAAAAGTAAAGGAACAGACCTTATAAGTCTACCCGACGCGTCGTCTACAAACAATAAATAAATAAATGCGACAGCTAAAACTGGTGCACCGATTGTGTTATGAAATTTTCATTTGACGATCCCGCGTTGTCGCCAACAACTCTGTGACAATTGAAACGCTCTTTAAAGTGATAAATTCAAAAGAACTTAAATAAAGTGTTTTTTTTTTAGAATTCAATTACAGAACAGGGACCAGTAAGGAGAAGAGCGTAAAAGCATTGAAAATACACGATGCACTTTTGTTCAAACTCGCAGAAAGTTGATGTACTTTATTTATAAGTGAATCAATGACGTCTCATCATCTTCAATCTTTCATTCAAGTGCATTCCTGATGAAAACAAATTGGTTTATTTATTATTATACAAATATCGGCCGCCATGTTTAAAGACGAAACACAATGACTTCCGTTCTGACAGAAGCGTTCGTTCGTATTTTGACAGCGGTTTATCTTAAGCAAATATGTAATTCGGTTCCGTTTACTTCATTAACCTTTCCAGTCAGCAATCTAAATATTTATGGCATACCATAAGGTTAGCCATAAAGTTGAAACGAATCAGCATTACCATACCATGTCTATCGTTCTGTATAATGATACATAAAATTAAGGCTAACAATAAACCACTGTAACCATATTTCATCATCACGGATTGTGGCGCCAAAGCTTCACCTGCAGGCAATAAAGCCAAACCATAGGTCAATGAAATCTCCTTTCAAGTTATCATTTATTCAGCTTATTACTTGTACAAACACTTGCAACGGGCAATCATTACCTACTCCAATTGACATCAATTTGAGAGCATTTCAAGGAGAAACCGGCACATGGAAAACGAAGCGTACAAGCTGTGCGTGCGGTTGCTTCTGGACATTTTTTTAAATCCCCACTTCATCACGGTCAAGGGGAACCTCCAATCATGGAGTCGCATTTTGTATCCAATAAGCTATACGCTTTCCAGAAGCCAAGCCGCAACAATCTCCAAAAATAGTAATACAGCCGAGCCGGCATCAGATTCAATCGCAACTGGTGACGTCGGAAGCAAACAGTTTATGCGTTCTGCGGTCCCAGGGTATAGAACTACCGCACTAAATCAAATGCAAGGCGTCTCGAGTTTCCGTTTATTTTTCAATTACCCAACAAAACAAGAGAGAAACCCACACTGGAAATGATACAGCTGCTGCTGATGCTGTCCTCTGTTCCTCCATCCTCCTCCACATCAGCATCGCCAGAAACATCGTTCAATTGCACAATAGGACATGGGCAACGCACACAAAAGGCGAGTGAACAAATTATTATTAAATCTGCTTCATGGGGGGACCGCGTGCAAAAGATACATAGACTCTCTGCAGAAGTGGGCGATTATGACAGGCGCATATGGACCTCTAACTGTGAGATTATCTCTTAGCCACTAATTGAATCCATGGTTATAGAGGACGGCGGTCTTTTTCGGGGCAGCCCGCCAATTGAGTTTTCTGTTTCTCACACTTGCTTGTCAACGGAGTGGTTGACACATTAACAATACGATCTGAAAATGCTAATTTAAAATAGGCTTGCGAATGCAAATAAGGTGCAAATCTAAACTGACGTTCATTAAGAGCACCTTCGACGCGGTAATTATTGTTCGCGAGTAATTTGTTGCGGTGACTTTGGCACGCATGTGGTTTCGCTTAGCTATGCTAGAATTGGAATTGCTCTACCAAGAAACGGAGGAACAACTTGCGCAATTCGCGCTTTGTAATATCAGAATTTATGTAATAAGCGACTATTTTTCAAGGTCTTACTCTTGGCGTTCGCGTGAGTTAGATGGATTTCAGTCGGTGTGGTTTCCGCTTACAGGGAAAAGTCAACCGACATTGCGAGCTGGTACTTACAGCGAACATGAGGTGCAAGTACAAGGGAGCTGCGCCAATGGAAACTTGTTTATAAAGTTGGTTTGGCAAGTGCTTCAATAGAACTTATGGTGATTTGGCCGTGAGTGGGAAGTCTGGATGTATACCTACATTCATGGCTGGAGAAGTCAGACGAGTTGTGAAGGTGATACGCATAAAGTAGAAATACAACTCCAAATGCTAAATTGCAGCTGTCAAAATTTATGGGAAATGTTCGCATTTAAAGTTGCACATTGGCAAATTGGGGTGCAGACTTGGAGCTCGGTGGGTGAGGTTGTAGGTGCTTAAAGGGCGGATGCAATTTTGAGATATTAAACGAATTTATATACCTCCACATCAATATTCTATGTTTTCTTTATATTGGTAATTAAATTGATTAATTTCCCTGTCTTTCATTTCAGGAGATGCAATTAAATGCTTCGTTTGTAACAGTCACAAGGATGCGAACTGCAATCTGGACATCCCACCTGACAATCTTTTAAAGGACTGCCGCGAAGAGTTTTCATCCCGAGAACAGGGTCTATCCACCTATTGCAGGAAAATCAGTCAAGTGATTGAGTTCTCCGTAAATGGATGTAAGAATTATTATGTTTGAATTTTTTTCTACCCGTTTATTTGACATTAAGATTTATGCCGGAAAATGTGATGAATATGGAATTGTCTTTAAAACTTGCAATTAACTTAATTAAACAATTATAGCCGTGTTAAGCTTCATTGCTATTCGGCAGTTTAAATATGATTTACAACAATAATTTGATCTCAAAAAGTTCAGAGTCGTTTATAACTTAATCGCAAGTTTTTATGAACACCCTTGAAGCCTTCCCAAAAAGGGACATTTTATGACGGCTCTTGTTAAATGCAGTTTTTCGATGGAAGCTCCACAAAGCATAATGCCAAACAAAAAACTATAACAGCAAACACGCCTTTAAAACGGTAAGCGCATTTAGTAAAAATGCTGAAAGGTTAGCTGTCAGCCAGCGCCGACATTTCTACTGGCCTTAAACTCGTTTTTCCGGTTGAACACTTTAATTAGCTTTCAAAAACCTTTGCCGAAAAAAAGGTTTAAATCTTATTTTTGCTTTCGTTGTTAGTAAGGTGTGTTTGTTTATAAAATGCAACTCACGGACTTTTCCATGCAAACAAAGTAGAAAAATTTTCGGAAAAACTGCTACGAACCTTGTACTCACACATTTATCTATTGTTTCAGTGCCTCCTGATACCCGTACTATCCGAACCTGTGGATTCCTAAACCAAACAAACTACAATTACTGTTATTCTCGTGCTGGCTTTGGCGGTCGCCAGATTGTCTGCTCTTGTGACCAGGATCGCTGTAACGGAAGTGGTGCTTTAAACGTGTCTTTCTTAACATTAGCCGCATCGATCTTATGTGGACTCTTACTACTATTTAAACGAGTTTAATTTTCTATTTAATGTTATGAAAAAAATTCCAATTTTAAGAGTTTTTTTTTTTGTCGATTTTGAATTATGTTTTTGACGGTAAGTTTTACAATGTTTTTCTTATTTGAAAATGAAATAAACAAAAAAAAACCAAAAAAAATCGATAAAACAACAGAATTAAGAAAAAAATGTGTTGCGGTCCTAAAAAATGTATTTGACTTATTTTTCCTTAAAAATAAAACCAAGCAACAACCTTTTTACCAAGCACAACAATGCAGAATACATTTTTAGCATTTAAATAGGAACCATACAAAATAGCATAATTTAGTTTGGCGTTAGGTATACCCTTTTATTGCTAACATGCATTTAAGATTAAATGAGAAAAACAGCTGAACCAAAGATTAAATACAAATTAAATGAGAACAGAAATAAATCTTAACTAAAAATCGATTGTCACAAAATTTCATTAAAAATTATACAAAAAGAAATGAAGCAATTTTTGTATATACTTATATAAAGAATAATAAAGATAAGTAAGTAAATTATTTCCTTCAGAAAAAAACTTTAAGTCCTAAGAATTGTCTTTTGTTTAACAATTAAGTGTGCAGCCCTTAAGCGACTCGGATGTGAAACTCGAAACAATTGCCTTGATTCTGATATAATAAATACATCCACCGTATTTCAAAATAAACAAAATAAACGTCTCACCACCTATTTGTCAAATTTGACATTAATTTACCAGAATTGAGGAACGATGGAGTTCGTAAAAAATGTCTGCACACAAATTGTTATAGCATTATTAATAGAACAAAATACATACAATTGTTTACGTGTAGCTTTTAAAAGAAATAATAACAAACAACTTAAGAGATAAATAAAAATAAAACCTTGTTAAATTTTAATTATAAAGCTAGTTACTACTATAAAAGAAAGTATAAATATTTATAGAACAATGAAACAATTTCAGACACAGCTAATACCAAAAATTAATTGTAGTTGATAGAAAAAAATTACTACCCATGGTCTTGACTTAAAGACCAGCTTTTTGTTTAATAAATATCTCTTTCATGTCTGAGTAATAAGTTCAATCAGGCTTTTTGTGTGCAACATACGTTTTAGTTACTACTACTAATTTTTAAGTACCTAATATGTAGTTACATACGATTTGCACTAACAGAAACAATCGCATTGCAGAGAAAATCAAAAAAACGTCAACAAATACTTATAGTGAACTGCATATTTTTTTTTTGAAAAATAACTGCCAATGTTTTAACATCTTAATGGAACCAGACATAAAATATTAAAGTTAAATAAAAAGAAAAACAAAAAATAGACAAAATCGAAAGAAAAATGTAAGAAAATATTTATTGCGTTAGTAGGATTGAGAAAGAATGGAAAACTTGAACTCTTTGGGATAAAGCAATAAAGAATTTTGTTGTTTTATTCGATAAATTATGTGTTTTAAAAGTTTCGGCTGAAGAAACAAATGTACGTCAACCGG
Source organism: Cheilosia pagana (assembly GCA_936431705.1). Taxonomy (NCBI): domain Eukaryota; kingdom Metazoa; phylum Arthropoda; class Insecta; order Diptera; family Syrphidae; genus Cheilosia; species Cheilosia pagana. Next base: position 47,121,376 of record OW386170.1, on the reverse strand, counting down.
GAATGGTTCGCATTATCAAAGGGGACGTTCGGATACGTAGTTTGTGTAAAACGTCAACTAGATTTGTCGGGACTAGTTATCCGTACGCCTTAACTAAGTAAGTTGAGTTGTTGTTGTAAACGCGTGGTTTATTTTTAAATTTTGACACTTTAAAATGTCAACTGAGAACGTCAGCTGAAAAAAATAATCACGTGACCAATCTGGGCCAATAAAAACCCAAACACATCTAGTCAGTCAGCTGTCAGACTTACTAAATTAGGGATCCGAACGTCCCCAAACTCACTTTACACTTTGACGTGAGGTTATTTCTACATCTGTCAAACCGACTTTTGATCTAAACTAGAAATATGTTAAGCCGGAGAGTGGTTTTTGACCTAAGACGTATTTTTCTACGCACAAGCAAAGGGTTTGGCTAAATCATCACTATAAATCATGAAACTCATTGTAAATCATCTGTCATTCTTATTGCCACATCTTATGTCAAAGAAAACTCGTTCCACTCACAATCCATTGGGCACATTCAAAAACTTAGTTATCATAAGTCGACTAGATTGGTCTGGAATAGATGTAACCTGAACGCAAAAACTTAGTACTCAGTCACGAATTTCTTGACTAGATCGTCGTCGGCTACCCCTCCATAAACGTCAACCGAAACAGCTGCCCATGTGACCAATCTAGGCCAATCAAAACTTAGATACATCAAGTATCAATTCAGTCGGCTGTCAGACTTACTAAACTAGATACTTGAACGTCACCATTTTTATTGACCGCTCTCCACGACTGTCAAATCCAAAGGGGTTACATTTTGCTTTCCTCCAATCATCAGTCATTTCCAGCAAATTCATTATTGAAGCACGGACAAAACATTCAGGATTTATAAAAGTGAGTAGATTGTGGTAACTTTCCGATTAGAGGAGGTAAGGTAATAACTGAGAAATTATGTAAATATTTTCCCAAACAAAGGCGAACGGTTCATATTATAAGCAAAAGCTTGCATGAGGTGTAGGTAATCAAAATGTGTCTGAATGTCAAAATATAAGCAAATGAAAAACGATATTTGATATTACTATATTGATTATTCTATTCTATCTTAAATCTTCTGCTGTGTGCCAATTGGTTTAAGCAATTATCTTCGAACAATTTTAAGACAAGCGGTGAAAAAAGAAAAATTTCAGCTGTCAAAAAATTATAAATTGTTCTGTTGGTGTAATTTTCTGACGTTTGCTTTTCCATAATCTTTAGGAGGAATTAAATACTAAATCCTTAGTACGCTGCTCGAGCTTAATTTAAGCTCCCATACAAAATTCTCTCCAAAATTTAACTGAGCTAAATTTAAGCGGATGCCATTAGCCGAGTGTTTAGGAGCTCGAGCTAAAAATCAAACTTTTGTTTCCGAATGCCCTTCATGTATCTGTCAAAATTTAGCACACCACATCGGGACATTTTTTACAATCTAAGTTTTGACAGATCGCTGCGCTCTGTTGTTTTTATGTCTTTAAAAAGATGAGTGATTTTAATAAATACCTCGACGAGGGGTACCTGGAGCTAGAGTCTTTCCTTGAACTGACAGAGAAGTCCTCAGAAAAAGTTGGCGACATCCATCGATATGGAATATTACAGATTTTGAATCAATTTTTAAAGAACAGCTGTTTTTTGTGACACTTATCCACAGCGCTGTCTATGTCAAAATTTAGCTGATGTTTGGAGAGAAAAGTTGGAGAGCAGCTAAAATTTAGTATATCTCGAGCAGTATACTAAGTTTTTACTTTACTTTGGCTGAGATGAAATATGAGGTCTGTTCCCTAACGATAATGCATCCGAACACATTATTCAAATTTAGTCAAACTTCGTTCCTTTACGCAAAAGTTGGGCAGAAAAGAGCCACAAAGAGAGAACAAAACATTCCCCTTCATAGAAAACCTGCAAATAATAGCCCAACAAATTTCTTTGGGCTAGTTTGTTATAACTGACTTTAGCTGTCAAATCTCTCAAAAGTCAATTTTAATTGGCAGTTTATTTCGGTTTGCTTTCTTAAGTGCTGAAATTTGTTACTAAAAATTAGTAAATCCGCAAAAAAAATATTAAACTGAATCCGAATGTTTTTCAACGTCTGCAAACTGGCAATTTTTTTAAAACCACTGGCGTTTATTTTTGAATTTCTCGCATATGTTTTCAACAAACGTCATGTCAAACTTTTGTTCCTGTAGTTTTTGGTTACATGTATTCTCTTTTTCTGAGAGAATATATCCCCACTCCTTGATATCTGACATTTTGCCGAAATCGGCCCAAAAAGTAAGGGAACAGACCTATGATGTTTGTTTTTATCTACAAAAAAAAGAACAATGAAAAAATTCTTTTAACGTAGATAAGTTTAAAAAAAAAAATCAGTATGAAACGGATGATTTTTGTGGTGAGTTCGAAAACTAATCAAACGATAGCACTGGTAAGTGCTGTACTAATCGCATACTTGAAATTCACCACATACAGAAAAATACAGCCAAAGCCAACACCTGGGTGTGTACACTGTACACAGCATGAAAAAGATATATCCGTCACGCTTTTCCCTGAATATACTGCTTCTTCATTGCTATTTATTCTCTGGTCTCTGGCTGTCTGTCATGCAATTTGGAGAGACAGCCGTTTTGTTTATAATAAATTAAGTGCATTAAATGCATTTCAACAGTTTTTCACAATAGAACAGTAGTAAATTGTTAACTGAATTTGTAACCGGGAAAAACAAATATCAAGAAATCATAGCGCAGCAGAAACCATTTCAGAAGGTAAGTTTTCATTTATAAAAGCGTGTAGGTATGTACCTACTTATATGTGTGTATGATGTGTATCCAATTACCTATTTTGTAGATGAAGTTTATATCAACAATTGAAGATTCCTTTACCAGCGAAGACGCTAATAATGATCCCAATGACATAGAATCAGCAAATAGCACAATCGATGAACAACAAAACGATGCATCGCCGTCAACTTCATTCACCACTGAGGAGGAGAGCTTTCTCGAAAAGACACGTACATCAAGGCAGTTGCGAAAAGTCTGTCGCAACACTGGAAAAGCCTATATTACCAGTGCTGGTAAATTTATACCCGAAAAGAAGATGATACCACTATCGGAGTGTCGTGCAAAATGCAGCACACGGTTCACTCCCGAAATGCAACAAGCAATTTTCAATGACTACTGGAGTCTGGGCAGCTATGACAAGCGAACTGAGTTTATTACCTCTATGATTACAGTGTCCAACAAGAAGTCCTTTCGTCCAAAAAGTTACGATTCGGACAAGGAGAAGTATCGCATGAAGACCTATAGCTACATTCTTGAATTTGAAGGCAAGCAAATTCCAACATGCAAAGGTTGTTTCTTAAAAACTCTCGATGAGTCTGAGGGGATGGTTAAAACAGTCGCATTTAAAATACGAGAATGTCCAACTGGGTCCTCTCTGTGGGATATGAGAGGCCGGCACAGTCCAGGACGGAGAGAGGAAAACGAATGCATCATACTAGCTAAGAGTACACTTCCATTTTTTTGATAGCTTAATTGACCTTGTAGTTTAGCAACACAAGGCATCTTGACTCGGATATTATCCTATTTTTAAAACGTATTTCATAAGATTTGTAGTTCATAGGCGGCACTGTATCTTTTATGCTGGGTAATGTGTATTCACCAGAGGCAAAGGTATCACCATAACAAATAATTAGAACAAGCACGAGTACATGTTGGCCCAGTAAAGTGGTTATCGCATTGTAGGCAATAAACTAAAACTAGTATAATAATAGTTCAAATAAGAGTGTGTTCTTAATTTACAGGCGAAAGAAAAGATTTCATAAAGTTAACAGTTTTATATAGCAGACTAACAATGAAGGACCCTGATCTCTTCAGGCAAGTTCATAAAGAGTCCTTCGGTTGTGGGATTTTTTACTTTTGGGACGAATGAACCAACAATTTTATGACAAATAGAAAAACCCTCCAAAGACAATTATGCTGTCAGACGTTCACAAAGATGAAATTTGTGTTCTCCTTTGGGCTGATCCTGAGACTCCTCTTTCCCTTACCCCACATATAAACCACTGAAAAACTGCTCCCTTCTGTATTACTAATTGTTTTTATTTTACTTTACGTAAAAAAATTGGCATACAAAAATAATATAAGAGAGAAACACCTTCAGTGGAACATTCATCACTAGTTCTGATGCTTCACCCGGCTCAATGCGACGCAATACCTCTGCGGTGTATCTAATGCATGGTAGCCCACAGGACCCATATCACAATCAGCACAAGTGAGATACTTAAGATTTCCTACGGTATTCGAAAATCCAATATTTTCAAATTGATACATATCGCCAACAACCCAGAAGTCAGTCACGGCATCAGTCTCTACGGTGGATGGATCTTTGCTGTTTTTCATATGCATATGCGGAAGTTGAATCTACAAACCAGAGGAATATTATATTGATTTCAGCAATAATCGAGTATTTTACCTCTGCGTCTTGTTTCAAGTAGTCGCCGGTCTGTTTTGACAACATTAACGAATTGCAAAACTGGCAGCGAACTTTATTTTTATTCTTTCCATCAAGAACTTCACAATCGTAAATTGCCTCGGTCATTTTATTAAGTTTAGTTAAGTAATGAATGTTATTGTTTATTTAAAAAAAAATATTTAGCAATTTTATGTTCTAGTTGTTGTCAAATGAGTTGTCATTCGGGCGACAATCAAGAGCTGTCAGCAGTCAGCCTCAGCATACCATTTTGTTCAGTGATGCCAAGTCGAAAAGAGGGAGAATTCGAAGATTACTATCGCACGTGGAAATGTGGCGTCCTTTTCGATCTTCGAAACCACTCAACGTAGTTATTTCAATGTAATTTTCCGGATAGTGGGAAGGTATGGTTGGTTTTAGTTTGGAAAAAAGGATAGTTTTGGACCCGATATGTTTAGCTATTGTCGATCCTAAAAATCACTCAACCGATTTCAATAAAATGTTGTGGATGAGTATGTGAGTGTGATTCTCAAAGAAACTAAAAGATAAAAGTTAACATACGCCCTCTTGTAGGTACTTTAATATTATTGATTTAGTAGGCAGCCAAATTCGTCTAAATTGTACAGGACTTTGTGGAAGACGTACTGATATGGATTGCATTATAAATACAAATCTAAAATAAATGTATTTGTTAAAGAAAATGAATAAAGAAACTTTTGCGTATTAATCTTCCCATGTAGTTATTTTCGACACTGTTTTTAAGTGTTTATTTTTGTTTGGCAACCTTCCATGCGCTATGTTCTTTTAAATCGATATGAAAAATATAATAGAGTTTAATTTATATTTACCGCATTGTTATCAAATATCAAAAAAAAAAAAAACCAATGTCGAAAAACATACCCTAGTTCTCCAAAGTGTCAGCATTGTTTTGCATTTCAAGCGGCAGCCATAGCGTTTTTTTCATTGTTTTCCTTTTCCTACCGTTGACGTAATACCTACGTTTTGATTTTAGGCGGAATATCCTTTTGAAATTGCTAAGAATTTAAGTAGGCCGCGCCGATCAACCCAGACGCAGTATCGAAGGTTCCGATGAATGCTTGCGATTCTCGTGCATTAGTCATCGAAGTTTTACCGCGCCGCTTTGTCTATCAATTTTGAGTTATTACCAACATGCAGGACTCTTATGAACCTAAACGTTTCCGTAAGTTGAATGTCCGTCGATAGAAAACAAAACCACTGTATATCACTATCTCACTACACAATCCAAGTAGCACCGATTTTTAAGGGGAACTTTCAGAAAAATATATTCACTTTTCTTGCCACTCACTTTATAGCTCGGAAAATTCTTGGAGTGAACAGTCAGCTCCACATAAACGGCGATTCTAATTGCGAGGACAATTGCTTTCCGAACAAATCTACAGTCAATTTATCATCGATGGATCGCCAGCGTTTTGCAAACATTACAAGTCAGGGTAGGTTTCGAATTAGAATACGATTTACCACAGCACTGATCCGGTATTCTTTTAGAAATGCACTCAATTTGGCCATATGGGACTATTTTGTCGCCAATATTGCCGGCGCCAAATTTAGCACTGCCTTACGCGCTCACTCCAAACATGCCTTACGGTGCGATGCCAATGTACCAAACAGTATCCAATGGGGTGTCAGGTGGAAGCGCTGGCCAACAGCAGCAGTCGCAGCAACAAAACTCCAACTGCCGGGAACCCAATAAGATGCTGATTCAAATTGGAGTGCAGTGCGTTAATCAGAACAACCCAGTTAACATAAATCAAATGAATGACATGGCCGCATCCATCGGCAAGTTTAACATGCACTTTGACCAAGCCGAATCCGGAACGAAAGGTAAATACCTACGTCACGATCCTTCTTCATGTTCATTATCAAGTGTGTTTTCCAGAAGACTCTCCAACATTACGAATCTCTCCAAAGGCAACAAACGACAACAACACATGGTAAGGTTTAATTGAAAATCGCAACTGTCCAGTATCTTTATATCCGCCTCTCTAGCGATTTCACAAACAATGGCTGTTCAGCTTCGGCACCCGGTGAACCTTCCCACGTCGTTCTCAGCCAGGCCAAATTTGAAGAACTCAAGACACTGGCTCTGTCGGGCAGTGAAATTGCTGAGAAGCTGGCCTACACCCACCGTAACCGTCCGTGTTTTAAAAAGATCGATAGTCTGTGCGCACGCATGAAGCAAGACTTAATCCGTCCCGATGGGGTGCTGCCAAACATCAACTCTCAAGGCATTGCATGGGCCGTCAAAGACTTTATTTTTGTGTTTACTCGCGTGATCAATGCATGGATCATCATCAAAGGCTATGTGTATAACACACCTGAAGGTCTAAATAAGGTCCGATCGGCTTTGAGTCCCGACTTTGTTCGGAGCTTCGCCGAATGGCAGGATTCCACAGTGGATTTCGTTGATAATCTCATGAAGTCGTTCGTAAATCTTGACAACCTTGTTCAGGCTCAGAAGAATGTCTATCAGAAGGTGGTCAGTACCACTCCGCAGAAATGCAGCAGTGATGATTCGCTTGACTTCTTGAATTCTTCAATGGAGAGTGGCATTTGCAAAGACCCGCCGATTAACAAAAACTACTTGTACACCATGGTCGAGGACTCGGATGTTACTCAGCGACGAAATACACTCGACGGGACATATTTCAAGACGGGTACTTATAATTTCATCAAACGAGAGTCTACCGACGATGGCCGCAACGTTATGGATAAGTACTTTGACGAAACGTTCTGCAAGCCTTTGCCGAATATCTGCTCCACATATGATTCCTGCCCGTCACATATGCCTTTCTGTGAATCAAAGCTCAACTGCGACATACGCGTATTGGAGAACAAATTATCGGAATTCTCTACTGCGTTCGACCCAGACCTGCCCAAGCCACTGGGAAAGGACCTTGTGGACAAGCTAAACGTCTTCATAAACCGCCTAATGGAGGTCAATAGCGCTGATCTCTTCTTAAAAACACAGTTCTGTCGGAATTACGTAAGTGCGGTAATCCACCATGTACAACCTCTAATGGCGTTTCCTCCAGTTTCCAGATTTCATATTGAAGACGCCCGGCTTTATGGACCTCCGCGAAATCATCATGAAATGTCAAATAGGAGGCTATGGCCATATCTTCGAGATCGTGCATGACGTCAAGCTCATCATCCATCAGGCAAGAGTATATTTAAAGGTAAGCAAGTCACTCATCAGTTGCACAAGTATTTTATACCTGACATCCTGTTGCTTAGGAACACCCCCACCCCGTGCTGGAGAGGTCAATCGCGTCTTTTGAAGCCGATTTACACAAGATCCTTACCGAGGAACCATTCGAGAACTATCAATTCGACCATATCAAAGGAATTCCCGACGAAATCCTTTACAATAATGGGAAATAGGACGTTGCCATATCCGATTGCTGAACTGGAAGTTTTTTTTTTTTATTTTTTTCGAAAAGATCTCTTGGATAAGCTTTAATATGCGATTTTTCCGCGAACACAGTTGTCTTTTGTTTTCCACTTTGTTATATTGTGTGTGTATGAATGAATTTTAATTATTTTTAAAAATTTTATAGAAATTTTAAAAGTTTACTTGCATTTTCACTGTGCAAACGGAATATTAACGATTTTTATTTAATCACATATGGATTACTTTTTATATTTAAAAACGCGCAATCTTTGGAATGCTGTACCTAATTTGTAATAAAAAATATAACTAGCATGTACAAATAAATGGAGCATTTTCATTACCTAACGTGTTTCTTTCAGGTCAGCAGAATTTCAAAGATTTCCAGGAAGTGTACTGATGGTGCCGAAAAGTGCTGCCATTGCGCTTGTTAGTAACTATATTTGGTACGAAAAATTATTTTTATATGAAAGGAATATGCTTTTTAGAATTTGATTTAATAAAGAACCTTTAAGTTTGCTAATTTTCTAAGGGTCCGGTTATAGCGATACGTAAAATGCAACCGAAAAAAAATCGTTTGCTTTTTTAGACCACTTAAAGTTTATTCTTGAACTCAATTCTGGTCTTAAAATGTTGCTTATGAATTATAAAGTTAGTTTATCAAAAAAAATAAGCATTTTCGAAAAAAACAATGTACAATTTTTTTCGTGCAGAAAAATAAATGAATTCTTTTCCTAGAAAAGCTGAAGATAATTTTCTTACTTTTTTTGATAAACTAATTTTACAATTCCTAAGCAACATTTTAAGACCAAGATTGAGTTCAACCATTTAGTTTAAGTGGTTAAAAAAAGCTAAAGAAAATTTTTACGGTTTGGTTTTTCGTGTCGCTATAACTGCACTCTAAAGGCTTCGTCAAACAGCGGCGTTAAAATTATTTTGACACACCGTTCTAACCGTTCTAACCGCCGCGTTACAGGACGTCAAACAATAAGATCTCATTAATGTCCATAAAACATGACTCTTGGTTTTCATTGTCTAAACAAATGTCAAGCAGCTCGGAGGAAGAATTATTGCTTTATATATATTTATATTGGTATAAGATCCAATTAAAATCCTTGATCTGTATATTTCATGTGGATAAAACATGAAACACCTTATTTCTCCAATGAAATTGCTTTTAAAGTACAGACACCTTTTTCCTATTTTGTACATGCCTTCGATTTAAAAAAAAAATCTGTGTCCAGTATAAACGAAGGTAGTCCAACCATAGCCTTAACTTTTCCCATTTCGCTTCATCTTCGCCTTCTGTCATCTACCTAGAAAAAAAATGCAATTAAAATGTCAAATTTCGTTCCCACTGCTACAAAAAATTAAGCGACGCCGACATAAAATAATAAAAATCTCCCCAAATTAAGTTATTTTTTTACGTATAATGAGTGATATCCTAAAAAGCTCACAAGAACGCTCCCGGAAACGTAAACAGCTGCTCGCCCAAACGGTAAGTTTTCCACAAAATCCACAATCAATAGTGACGGCAAAAATTGTTATTGCTTCGTAGCTTGGTCTGTCGAGTGTCGATGAACTTAAACATGTTCTTGGTACGGCCGAAGAAGCTGGCAGCCAACGTTCTAATCGTGACGAGGACAATGAAAGCCCGGGACCATCTTCGAAGAAACCCCAAGCTGAGATTATCTACCGAGATTCATCGACATTTCTAAAGGTAAAATCAGTACTCCCACTCGCAGGGCCACGCGTCGACAAAAATGTATATGTACATATTTTTTCAGGGCACACAATCGTCCAATCCTCATAATGACTACTGCCAGCACTTTGTCGATACCGGACAGCGTCCTCAGAATTTCATTCGCGATGTAGGGTTAGCCGATCGATTTGAAGAGTATCCGAAACTCAGGGAACTCATCCGCCTGAAGGATGAACTAATATCGGAGACCGCAACTGCGCCTATGTACCTCAAGGCAGACATTAAGACGTTGGATCTGAAGTCTCTTGGGAGTAAGTTTGATGTTATATTGATCGAACCACCATTGGAGGAGTACGCTCGAGGCGCAGCCACCGTAGCGACAGTCGGTGGAGCTCCGAGGGCTTACTGGAATTGGGATGAGATCATAAGTAATGGAGTGCGTACGGATTCCCTGTAATCAGTAATAACGAGAACTCTTTTTCAGATTTAGATGTCGGCGAAGTTGCTGCTCATCGTAGTTTTGTGTTCCTCTGGTGTGGCAGCTCCGAAGGTCTGGATATGGGACGAAATTGCCTTAAAAAATGGGGATTCCGGCGGTGTGAGGACATTTGCTGGATACGAACAAACATCAACAAACCGGGACATTCCAAAATTCTCGAACCTAAGGCAGTGTTCCAGCGTACGAAGGAGCACTGTTTGATGGGGATCAAGGGCACGGTACGACGGTCCACTGATGGCGACTTTATTCATGCCAACGTCGATATCGATCTCATAATCTCGGAGGAAGAAGAGTTTGGAAGTTTCGAAAAGCCTATCGAAATATTTCACATCATTGAGCATTTTTGTTTGGGTCGTCGCCGAATGCACTTGTTTGGCAGAGATTCCAGCATCCGTCCCGGTTGGTTGACAGTTGGACCCGAGCTGACGAATTCAAATTTCAACTCGGAGTTGTACCAATCGTACTTTGTCGAAGGTGCAGCTACTGGTTGCACCAGCCGTATTGAATCGTTGCGGCCCAAGAGCCCACCGGCCAATAGTAAAGTTATTCGCGGTCGGGGTAGGGGATTTCCCCGTGGACGTGGTCGGCCCAGATAGTGTTGACCGAGAACACCGACAACAAGATGTGACTTCACAAGCAAAACTATTTCTATTTTAAATACAGTTGACAAGAGTAAAGTTTGTTTTTAATTGAATGCATGCAAAAAGTACGCTTGTTCACCCTTAGGGGTTGTTTCCTCTAACTATACCTACCAAATTGATCATCTGCCACCATTTTGACAGTATTATGCGTCCGGAATGATGGTCCTGGTTCTCGGAAAGTAACTGGTAATTCCCTACACGGTTTTATTTCGTACTTCAACTAAGAAAGTTAAGACTATCACTTTCATTTCAACGTTTTATTTTTGCACTATCTATTATTTTGACAGGTGCACCTTAAGCCTAACTTATCTGAGTCTACATTATCGACGAATCACTGCGCAAACTGTGATGCTGATTTAAATGCGACATATAAACATCTAAATCGTCGTCCGATTCCTCTGACTCTTCCACCATTCGCTCAATAACCTCCTCGTCGTCACTCTCGCCAAAGTATTCGTCCTCCTTGTCTTGATTCAGCTGCTTGAGATCATCCAGCTCAGCGTTTTCATCAACCTGACTATAGTCGAACTCCTTGTCTTCACCGTTTAGAAATTTCGCGTGCATTATTCCGACAAACTCTTGCCGCAGCATTTCTCTCTCTCCAGCTGTGATGAACTTTTGCTGTCGCACTTTGTTCTTGGCCTTTTTCTGTTTCTTTATCACTTTCGAACTGGAACACGGAATGTTCTCGTCGTCGAAGTTGCCCCACTGCTGTTGGTAAGACTGCGATATGTCTGCAATAAACTCTGCCTCCTCATCGCTGCTGTCTTCTCTAGACGGAGCCGCATCATCGTCCTGTTCCTGTTGTTTTTGCAGAGTTTCTTCGGCATTGTCACGATCCATTTTATTTAGGAGAATTCCCGAAAATGAAGTGTTCTTCACGTCATAGGTGTCGCGCTCGGTTCTCTCCTGTTCAGAGAGATATTGACCAACCAACTCGTGATACAAATGTGGTTCCCGTTTCATCATTTCTGTTTCGCTAAAGTACTCTTTCATGTCTTGCAGGGCCGTGTATCGGCGGTTCTTTATATTGCTCGACTTTTTCTCCAATTTCACATGGAAATCTTCAAGCAGATAATCAAATTCGTCCTGATCCTCTTCGGGCAATGACAGTTCCTCGAAAAACTCTACATGTTTAACGTCCAAATACGGTCCAAATCGCATGATGAAGGTTTTCGGATTCTTCGCAAAGACCTCCCGCGCAATGGACATCTTTTCACTCATCGTCAATTCGGGATCATCGATTTGTTGGCTTTTGAAAACAATTTTTTGGTTTTGGCTTAAAAATTCGAAAACCTCCTCCAACGTTAGGGTTGATTTCACTCTGTTGACTGCAACGCCACAACCATTTCCGGCGACTACATCTGGATCTTCGTTTGTCATTTTTTTTCTCTCTATATATTTTAGCAGCTGTCAATTCAGACGTCGCAAAAAGTTGTGTGCGATTTTACTAGCACTGCAATTTTTCCAGCTTTTCACGATGGAAAACAAAGAAATCTTCACGTAAAATATTCACCTGGGTTTTCTTCAAGGTTTGTTCACAATTTCCCAGCAGCATTTAATCGATTTAACTCGCTAAGGTGGATAAATATGAGCATTTGTTTGGAAACGCGACTGATTTTTGGGAGATTTTGATGTTTGAGAGATCAATTCGCCGTGCTGTCATGCGAAGTGTCACCGTGACATATTTACCGTGGACGGCAAAATAGATAACAAAAAACGCCGTAAACAAAACTCGAAGTGAAAACTTGACTTTCGAAGCATTGAAGTTTTGTGGTATCTTCTGCGGTTAGTCATTCGGTGTGTGCAATGAATTTAATTCGATCTGGCTAATAAATCAATCAATCATAATTGGAACGATAAAAATAGGGTTTGTGTTTTTGAGCTTTACCACATGGGCAGTGTTGTGAAATTATTTTGGTCTAACATAGCGCCCTTATCACACCATTTTCTTTGTCAGTTTGAATTGAATTCAGGAACATTTCCTAAAAGTTATTTGCTCGTATTGCGGGGGTTCAAAAGATTATCCAAGTCAATGAGCAGCATAAAGTTGTTTCGCCCCCGGGGAACCACTCAGGTGTTCAGTGATAATTTGTCATTGGGTTGTCTGCCTTTGTCAAAAAAGTTCGCTATTTTCCTGCCACCCAATATGAACTAATTGTTATCTTCCTATTGAGCGAACACAACAAAGCAATAATTACAAAATAAAGAACAATTAACAAATTTATCACAAATTCACGATAACCATTGAAATTGTATGTTTAGATTACGAAAAGTGGGCTTAAAGCCGCCTGTTAAACTGACTGAAATAACGAACCTGGCACTATAGGTTGTACTCGCATAATTATGCGAGATATGCCGCAATTTTGCAATCCAAATCTTGTTCGCTTTGCATACAAGCCGTCCTTGAACTGTCGCCATTTGATGATGACCTGGCAAACAAGTTCATCCGGATGTGCAGCCAGTAGAACAACTAATGATAGCGAGCCCTTCACACCCATCAAGCGCTCTATTATCAAATTCTACTGGCAATCACATTCTGGGCAAATATGGGCCGTGTGAATTCGTAGTTTCACACGAACGTTTGTCTGTTCTATCTTCAAATGACGTTTACTATTTTTGTTTACCAGACACAAACCTACATTTCAAGCCGACGAGTTATTCAAGCCTCATTTCAATTTCAGATACGTAGTTCCCACACGACACGATGTCAACGTACGGCCAGTTGCAATGGAATTGGACGGACTTTTGCCCGACGGGAATAACACCATTCGCAGCCAATTCCAATGATCTCTTACCGTGTTTTCAGGAGATCTGCCTACAGATACCCATCTACACGATATTTGCAGCCGTCTCGTCCTACAACTTCGGCTCGTATAATCGTCCCGTCATAAGAAATCCTACGCAGATACGTGCAATATATTTTCGGATCATAGCAACGCTCTTCCTTGCTGCCCTACCAGTCACGAAGATCTTTTACTTCCATTCGCAGGGCTTGGCTGTGCACCCAGTAGATGTGTTGGTCGTGTGCACAGAATGTGTTATGTGGATTGTGCACTGCGGTAAGGCGGACACCAATCAGCGATCGAGAAATGTGTTAAAAATCGTTTTTATTGCAGGTTTCCTGTTGTCGTGCAGGAGATTTGGGGACATCAGCCATCGTGGGCCGCTCCTCCTCATTGTGATGTGGTGTTGGGTAGTGGTATTGGATGCCGTATGGCTGAGATCAAGTCTGAACAGTAGTTACTGGCCGTGGAGCTTAGCCACAGTGCTAATGGATGCGCTATATGCGCTGACAATGATTCCACGAGGAAGTGCAGTCAACTCTCCATTGAATTTCGATCAGAATAATGTAAGGAACCAGTGGATTTCAATTTGAACTTTTAATGTTTTCTGTCTCTGTGTTTTAGGAACAACAAGCTCTGCTGTCAAATCGATATGTACACTTCCACTTTAACCTGAATGAACTGCTTCTGGGCCACGCGCAAGATGAGGCGAATTTCGTGTCTAAATTTGTGTTCGCATGGGTGGAACCACTGATAACCAAGGGAGTCGCTGGTAATCTCAAGAGAATCGAAGATCTGTTCGATCTGCCCGAATGTTTGAGCATCTCAAGAATCAGTGAGAAGCTCAATATGCAAATATCCAGGACGAAATCAATGTTCTGGGCTCTGCATAAGACTTTTGGCAGGGAATTCTATTTCATCGGCTTGTTGCGGTTTGTGGCCGATACGTCAGGCTTTGCTGGGCCGCTCTTGCTTGGTGGACTGCTAAGTCAGGCGGGGTCTGATGTCACGGGCACGGACAGCAAATCGTATTGGTATGCGTTGGGGTTGTTCGGAGCCACCCTGTTGTGTAAGTAGAACAATATAAACTGATCAATTTTAAACTGTATTCGTTTTGCAGCGGCTTTTTGTTCCACTCACTTCAACTGGCGAATGTCTATCATTGGTATGAAGATGAGAATCGGTGTGGTCAGCGCTATCTATCGGAAAGCCTTGGAGGCGAGAGGCCTTAAGGATTCCCGACCCGAGATTTTAAACCTGATGTCAACCGACACTGACCGAATCGTCAATTCGTGCATCAGTTTCCACTCGTTTTGGAGTATTCCGTTTCAGGTGAGTGGCAAGTTGATTTAGCCAGTCTGTGTTAATGCGTCTCCCTCAGCTTTTTACAACGCTGTACCTGCTCTACACACAATTGGGCGCGGCTTTTATAGCCGGCGTGGTGTTTGCTGCAACGCTGATTCCAATCAACCGCTGGATAGCGGGCAAGATTGGACACTATTCCAAGGGACTGATGACAGCAAAGGATGCTCGTTTGGCGGCCACCAGTGAGACGGTCAGTGGAGCCAAGCAGATTAAGCTGCACGCCTGGGAGGACGTCTTCATTCAGAAGATCAAAGGTGAGTTGCATAGCTACCGCGTTGACAAATCTAAATGATTTTTCTATTTGACCAGCCCTTCGTAAGACCGAAGTGAGTTTCCTCGCAAGAAGAAAATATCTGGACGCTCTGTGTGTCTATTTCTGGGCCACCACACCCGTGCTTATGTGTCTGCTTACATTTGGCGTATCCGTTTTGTTGGGGAATCCTCTCACTGCCGCAACAACTTACACGAGTGTTGCGCTGCTCAACATGCTGATTGGGCCGTTAAATGCTTTTCCTTGGGTCTTGAACGGTCTAGTCGAAGCCTGGGTGTCTATAAAGCGTGTTCAGGAGCTTTTCGATGTAAGTTTCGGACACAGCTCTTAGAAAAAGTCTTCAACCTTCGCCTTTCCTTTGTAGCTTCCCAATTTAGACTTCTCCTCGTACTACCAGCCGGTGATTAAGGGATCTGCGCCACAAAAAGTCGATGAAAAGCCAACCGTATTGCAATTGAAAGAAGCGTCCTTTGAACACGCCCACAACTCCGCAGCGCATGAGGACAGTTTTGTGTTTCGATTGAGAAAAGTTAACTTGGACGTTAAGAAGGTGAGAGAGGTAGCCCAGCGACAGTCAGGTTACTCATTTCTCCTTTTAGGGTGATTTAATTTGCATCGAGGGACCGGTAGGTGGTGGCAAGAGCACATTCGTCTCGGCGATTGTGGCTGCGATCGATTGCGTCGACGGCTCCGTTTGCGTGCAGGACTTGACTGCTGGTAAGTGAATTAATTCACAATTCTTCACAAATTCACACCAATCTTACCAGGCTTCGGGTATGTCCCCCAAACATCTTGGCTGCAAAGAGGTACACTTCGTGACAACATCCTGTGGGGGGCGGTGTTCGATGAGCAGTGGTACAGAAACGTCCTATTCGCCTGTGGTCTAAGTGAGGACCTGGAGGCGCTAGGAGGCGACCTAATTGGAGTCGGTGAAAATGGTCGCACTCTGTCTGGAGGCCAGCGTGCAAGAGTCGCCCTAGCCAGAGCTGTCTACCAAGACAAGAAGAGTAAGGGAATGTAAATGCTCTGTAGCTCTTTACTTACCATCTGTTCTAGTTTACCTCCTGGACGACGTTCTGGCTTCGCTTGACGCGCATGTAGCCAACCATGTTGTCAAGTACTGCCTGTTGGGACTGCTCAAGGACAAGACACGAATTGTTGTGACAAACAATAAGACCATGTTCTTCAATGCCAATCAGGTTTGTTGCGACGACAAGTGCGATGTAGATGCTTATTGTAATTTCTAGATCCTTCACGTAGACAACGGAGTGGTGGGCGTTAGTGATTTCATGTCGGAAAGTCTCGACCTGAGCCTTGAAGACGACCCCGGCGAGCTCATAGACTATACAAGGCGTCGTATGTCGAAGATTGACCTCTTGAACGAGGACACAGCCGATCGCAAGAGCTTGGACAGTCTGATGCTGGAGGTAAGTCGGGCGAAGTCGGTTTCCCTCTGTAACTGTGTGTTTTAGGAATCCCGAGAATACGGAAACGTTTCGATGAGTGTCATATCGTGCTACTGGAGAGCTGTTGCGAGCCCCTTAGGAGCAGCGGTCCTCACATTCGTGGTTCTCATGCAGCTGTCGAGGAATATCTCCGATGCCTGGCTGGCTCATTGGGTCACTGACACAGCCGTTGTACCCAATAATCAAACAGTATTCACAGGAAATGGCACGGCGCCTGTTAACCATGGACTTGGTTATTATTTGGGCATTTTTGCTTCACTGGCGCTTACCAACTCCGTTTTGACACTGATTAGAGCTTTTCTGTTTGCCTATGCGGGCATCAAGGCGGCCAAGTTCATCCATGACAAACTTCTGAACAAAGTTATTTACGTGAGTTGAAAAGCCAATTTTTGGTGCAGCAGTTTCTTAGTTTCTTGAGAATCTCTTTTAGACAAAATTCCAATTCTTCGACATAACCTCTGTGGGGCGCATATTGAATCGGTTCTCGTCGGATACGTACACCATTGACGACTCGCTGCCGTTCATTTTGAATATCCTACTTGCCCAGGTGATGGGGCTAACTGGCGCCCTCTGCATCAGCCTGTATGCCATGCCTTGGCTGGCGTTGGTTGTCATTCCAATGATCCCAATCTACCTCAATCTGCAGCATCGCTATCGCCATGCGTCGAGGGATATAAAGCGTCTCTCGAGTAATGCACTCTCTCCCCTGTACACACACTTCACCGAAACCCTTGAAGGGATAACAACGATCCGCACGATGCGTGCGAGTGCGAGGTTCCAACGCGACTTCCATGTGAAGCTCGAGGAGAGTATAAAAGCGCAGCTAACATCTGCCGCTGCACAACAGTGGCTCGGACTTCGTCTGCAGATGTTAGGCGCCATGTTAGTCGGTGGCGCTGGCATACTCGCAGCAATGACCTCGGCACATACAACCAATCCGGGGCTGGTGGGGCTCGCCATTTCCTACGCCCTGTCAATTACTGGCCTTCTGGGTGGAGTACTTAATGCGCTGGCTGAAACCGAGCAGGAAATGATCGCAGTTGAGCGTGTCAATCAGTATTTGCAACTGGAGGAGGAACAAAACGCCGATGGCAGTGCGGATCCTCCGTTTGGCTGGCCTAGTCAGGGAGTTTTAGCGTTCAGTGGAGTTCAGCTGAAGTATCGGGAGCATTTAGCGCCGGCGTTGCTTAATTTGAGCTTCCAGACGGCGGCTTTCGAGAGGATTGCGATAGTGGGACGCACCGGAGCTGGCAAGAGCACAATCATTGCTGCGCTGCTCAGAGTGGCTCCCTTGAATTCCGGTGAAATCTCATTAGATTGTGTCAACTTGAAGACGCTTGCATTGAGAGTGCTGCGTGACCGAATCGGAATCATTCCGCAGGAGCCGTTCCTGTTCGAGGGAACTGTGAGAGAAAACCTCGATCCCCGAAAGCGATATATCGACTCGGAGATTTGGAATGCGATAACAAACTGTCTGGCGACACCTCTGGTACAGTCGCTCGGTGGGCTGGAGGGAACGCTCGAAAAGGGCGGAGCCAATCTGTCGGCGGGACAGCGGCAGCTGTTGTGCCTCACGAGAGCGCTGCTGAAGAATGCAAAGGTAGAGATTGTGGTTGCATTTCATCATTTAAACTGTTGCCTATTTTTTTTTAGGTCGTTTGCATTGACGAGGGCACCTCTAACCTGGACTCGGACTCGGAGGCGGCTATCCAAATCGCTCTACGCAACTCCTTCAAAAGCTCAACAATCATCTTCATTGCGCATCGCCTCAGTGGACTGCAGAACATGGATCGCATTATTGTTCTCGATCACGGACAAATCGTCGAGCAGGGAATACCGCGTGAATTGGCCGAGAATCCAGACTCCATGTTCCATGGGATGTTGCAGGCGCAGAGAAATAAAGACTACAATGGTGATATTTAATTATTACGACTCCAATGACAGGCAGATGACTCCGAAGACTATTTTATAATTTTATTGTTTACTCTTTCAACTCCCTGGCCAAGATTATTTGCATAGGTTAACTATTTTTATACTTAACGCAAAACAGTCCTGTTAACACATGTTTACTATTATTATGTAGTTATTAATAAACGTACCATTATTTATACTCTTTTGTTTTTATTAATACATTTTTTTATTTTTACAGAGATGCACTGTAATCTTACGGTTTTGCATAGACCACAAATTTTACTCTCGCATCTACATGACAGATGACAGATGCAAAATGAATGAACTTGCAGTGAGAAGTTTTGGTTTTTACGAGGAATGTGATTTTTCTTGTGGAATTTTCCATGCACCCACCAAATACCGGAACCAAATGAGAAACAAATCGATGCCCATTTGAAGCCACGACCAGAATGGCGAGAGTTTCGAGCCATCGATTTCGGTCCACTTTACAGCGATTTCTTTGATGGGCATTTTTAGTTTTTCCGCTAGATAGAGGAGTTCCACATCGAAGGCCCTGGAAAGTGAACATATTTGATGGAGGGGTTGTCGAGAACACTTGCCAACTTACCACCGCTCCACATGCATTATCGTAAACAGTTTCCTTGCAGCCGATCGGGTGAGGAGTTTGAATCCGCATTGAGTATCACGTATGGACTTGACGGCGAACAGCCAGACCAAGAAATGGAAGCCATGCATCAAAAAAGTTCTGCAAAACAGCAAATTGAAATTGAAATGACCACACCGAGTGCATCAGCAGCTACCTAAAGAAAGTCCTGGTCGCTATAGCCTCGTCCTCCATGTGCGCCCTAGAACCAACAATGACTGCGTCCGTGTGCCAGTCTGTGGTAACCGACTTTAAGCTCTCCTCCAGCTTAGCATAGTCTGCGAATTTGGTAGCACCATCAGCATCGGCAAAGAGTAAGAATCGCCCTCGACTACTCAGCATTCCCTAGAGAGACATTCATCAGGTGACCGTTCATTAAAACAAAAGATGCTTACAATCCGCACAGCTCCCCCCTTGCCACGATTCTCAATTAGCTCTAGCACACGCAACTTCTCGGCTGTGTACTTTTTAGAATACTTCAATGCAAGTGACACAGTTCCATCACGGCTGCCGTCACTGACAACAATCACTTCATAGGTGAACTGTCCCGATTTGGCTCTGCCCTCCAAATATTCCATGCATTCGTCCAGCATCACTGGCACTGCAAAAAGGCAAATTGTTTAAAATGCATTTAAATGGACAAATTGGTATCGTACGTCTCTTTTCCTCCTCATAGGCGGGTATCACAACACTCAGATCCACACTCGGCTCATCGTCTATAGATGGGAAGTCAACATTTTTGATTGCAATCGGATCGACAAAGTATTTTTCTTCTTTGTGGCGTTTTATGATGGGGAATGGGGTGGTTATGGATTTCTGAATGATAACTAGCTGCAAAATTAAATGAATTTGGGGAAATTTCAGCAAAAATGCGGGTTAATTATTGAGCACAAAACTTACGGCAAGCACCAGTGAAACGAAAAAAGCCGATCCAATGAAGAGAATTAACTGCAAAAAGTCCGCCAGCGGCATTTTGTATTATTATTTGGGAACTACTGGTCACTTTTGGACTTGCGTTTTCATTTAATTCTTCTATTTGCCACGTATTGCACACGATTTAGAGGAAAACTTTAATTTTCATGAGCAAATAATCGTATCAGTGCATACAAAGCCGATGACAGGAATGATGTGTCAACGGTCAGCCATCAGACTCAGCTGCCAATTTTTCCACTGTTGACATTTCACTGGAATGATAATAGACAACTATTGGAATGTTTACAACGCACACAACGAAAATTTGTCTATAGGCGGGAAATTTTATATCCCAAAAAGTTCGTGGTGATGCCAAGTTTTTGTTTTGTTCATTATTATTTTATTTGATAGCAAAACTGATTGGTGTGGACTGAAAAAGTGCTGCCAAAATCTTATTTAAATTACAAATTAAAGTTAAAAAATACTAATAATTAATAACTAATAATAATTAATACTAATAATTTTTATCTGACAGTTCTGCATCGGCGGTAACCAGCATTGCAACATGCAACTTTTTGATATTGATTTGTTTTTTAATTTTTTTTGTATTTTGGCTTCTTTTCTTTTTTTAACACTTTATTTCGTGAACAAAAACCCAATTTTCTCTTCTTTGAATGTTTATAGTTTATTATGATGAACGTATTATATAAATAAATTGTGATATGTCAATTACAATTGAACTATAACAAAAAGAACCACCTACTAAAATTTATCACTACATAATTACAAAAAAATCAAGTACAAAAAACCTACATGTAACTATTACAATAATATGTTATATAAAAAGTTTCATATCCAAATACAACTTAACACTTTTAAGTTAACCTAAAACGAACAATGTCTCGCTACATTTTGTTACAAACTGACAGTTAAAAGAGCAACAAATTAAATTGTCAGTTTGAAAGTAAACTTTTAATACGATATTGATTATGATTAATATGAATTGATTATACTGATTCTTTCAATGATATGGGTTCCCTTAAGTAAGACCAATTTACCCAAGTCCAAGACAAAGCTGTCGTTGTCCTTAACAGTACAAAATTCTAGGGGATGATTGTCAAATATCCACTCCACTCTTTCCTACACTTGGTGCTTTATATGGTGGTGGTTTTGGTCGTAGGTAGGTATTCGAAGGGCTGTCGTTCGGGTAAATGCTGTTGTTTGGACTGTTACTGTAAGAAAAAGTATTAACAATTAAGAAAGTTTTATAGAAGAAGGGAAAATACAAAACCACCTCTGAGAATGCAGGCTAACGTTATCCAAAAGCAAGTTTGGGTCCTTCAAGCTTCGCAATGTAGTCGTCGGCTGATTATTTGTATCAGAACATTGAACCATTTGAACTGTGGATACCGAGTGGCACTCCTTTTCCCTAATAAACATTAAATAAATATCTTAAAATATTGTTTCTTAGTGCGTACGAAGATTTAAAATGAAATCAATATAAATCGAAAGCTCACGTTTCCAAACCCAAAACTCGGATGCATATATTTTACTTGGAATAAAACAAGTTTTAGAAAACAAAATTTGTTTACTCACAATTTCTCATGCTGAAAGCACAGTACAGCAGACAGTATTCCCAGCAACACGGCAAAAATCATTCCAGGGATGGCAAATGCGAAAGCAAACTCATCGATATAATTGCGCTGCGGAGCATCTTCTCTAGATATACCAACCCAACGGTCTGTCCGCCTTAAGGTACTTAACTCGGAACCATGATAGCCCTTCATTCCGTGATTATGGAAAAGGATTTCGGGAGATATCTCTGTTCCCACCATCTTAAAGGCGCACCAATCCAACTTGAATCCCGCATTTTCGAAAATCTTTTGCACCGAGGTTCTTTTGTACGTACAAGACGGTAACTTATACAGAGGGCGCACTTCTTCCTGGAGTTCCTTCAGGCGGTCCGAGAACTGCGCGAAACTTCCAAGGTGGACAATTACCCTAAAAGACATACAAATATGAAACGCACCCTTAAAAATATTGTAGATTTGAAAACATACCCTTCCCTCTGCTGAGGACGCAAAGGCAGCCTTCCACCCATATTCACTGCAGATTCCATAAAGACCAAACTTAAATCGTTTTCACTCTCTGGCCATAAGTCCTTTCGGAAGATATTGCGCAGATTTTCCACCCTACCAGGGTCCATCAGATGCACCCAATTGAGGTTGTCGATCTTCATCTGAATGACATTTGGCGAGGGGAACTTGTGGTTCACATAGATGCCCAAAACAATTTTTCTAGTTTCATAGTTTTGCCTATTTAGAGCGACAATGTCCAAAGTAATCTTTTTGCCAGCCAATCGATCGGGCGGAGTTCCATAGAGGAATCCCGAGTGATACTCATTGCTGTACATGTACCTAAGCCAAACGGGTAGGTCTGGATACCCTTCGATAGAAGGCCTGTACTTGTACTGATCACTTAGACCTTGATGTGTCCAATTGAACATGTGCGGTTCTATTTTAAAAGTATACAACTCGCCAACGGAGGCTTGCTCTATGGCCAAAGCACTCCCGATACAGCAAAGTAAAACAAATTGAAGAATGCAACTCATTTTCATTGCAAATGACGTTTTCCTCGAGATATTAAATAGTGTTCCACAGAATTTTCACAACATCAAAGCAGAAAACATATTTTTAGAAACTTTTCTCAGGAGCGGTGGCGGTGGGGTGTTCCAAAAATATAATCGATTTTTCACAATTTTTTTTTGTGGCGGAGGAAAACACTGATGTGATTTTACGTTGCTGACAGATGAGGAAGAACTGAATCAGACTGAATGAAAATGGAAAATTCTTCGATGTTGGGTTGGGAAATTCTCGAACAAGGGTGAGGGGGTGGGGTCTGTGCTCTCTGTTTTGGGAAATTTTTGCCGACAGATATCTTTGGGGATGATGGAAAGTGGTGAAAGCATTCGATTCTGCCTGGACGCTCTGCAAGGGTAAATAAATAATTAACTGAAACCAGACAAAGATTTTTCAAACAAAGGGTAATTTATCCATTGTTGAGTGAAAAAATGGAATCGATGTTTTGGGAGTATTGTAGTTCATTTTACTCAAACTTGTTGTTAAATTTGAGTGTAGTTTTAACTCTTTGTCGACCAATTAAAATGAAATACCTATGTTTATGTCACATATTATTTCTCGATAGGTAATGATAGAAAGAAGAATTTTATGAAATTCATGTTATTCCGTGATAGTTATAAAATATCTGATCGATTATTCACTTATTTGATACTCATTTTCAATTCCATATAATTTTAATTCACTTCCCTGCGAATGTAAGAAATAACCCGAAACCAAATTAGCATTTCAATTAGGGTTTGTTATCTTTTTTAATTATTTTATTTCCAATTAGACTGCGAAAATTCATTTCAAACCGCATCAAAAATACACTCCCTTAAAAAAGCGTTGATTAATAAAAGAAGTAGGCTCAAATAATTAATTATAATAATGATTTATAAAAAACCCAAACCAAATCTTCATTTCTATTCCCTTCAACTCAGACAGACTGTAACTACCACGACAATTCGAGCAACAAAAAACACTTGCTCTGTTCATTCCAATCGGATTCACTTGTGTATTGTGTTTTCTGTGTTGCGTTTCCTTTCCCATAATTCCAATCAAACGTCAACAGCTCACAAACAAAAACAAAAACACCCTCGCAAAACAACAAAATACAAGTTTTCGTCGCTATTGAAATGACAACCAACTTCACTGTAGAGATGTTTTTTTTTTACACTGGAATGGCTGATGGCGGTCGAGTGTGTGTGTCGTCTACGTCGGTGCGGTTCAATTTTATAAAGTTTTAACGTTTTTCTCGTGTTTTCAAATCCTAATTATCCGGAATTGTGTAAAAAAAGATTTCTCAAACATTAAAAAGTGTTTTGCGCCTATAAATTCAGTGAATAGCCTCACGATTTGTGCCAAATAATGCCTTACATTGGCGGCTAATGTGAAAGCAAAAAAAAAAAAATCTTCAGTGGCCCTGCAAGAAATTCCGTCCATGAAAACGAAAAGTGAACAAGAAGTTCCTCGATCTGTTGAAATCAAAAAATCTCGAGCTCTACTCTCGGTTTCAAAACTATTCGGGTATTGTTTTCTGCTGATTATCTGGCATATATCTTAACTATTTTTCTCTGCACTTTTGTATACTTTTTGTGTTGATGTTATTTCTTTCTTTCGCTGCCTTTTTGGCATAGTGTGCTGCACATAAATGTTTTATTTTTGCACTTATTTGCATTTATTTTCGATTTAATTTGGTATAGTTGTTCTTTGTGGTTTCTTTTTAATTTACGTTTCATTTAGTTTCGCTTCCAACTGTATTGATTGTTGTTTTATGAATTTGTATAGCTGTATGTACCACACAACCGTTGGTTGTGATGGAGAACAGCACTGCAAACATAAATTTCCATGGTTTTGGTTTATGTGTTTATTTACACGGAGTTTGTGTACATGCATTAGGTTCCTTCTGAAAAAGCATTTCTTATCGGAAGTTAGCACGATGCAGACGGATTGAGTAGGGTATCAACACACCAGCTTATCAACGAAAGTATTTACATGGCTGCCAATAGGGTTGCACATTCTTCTTTGGTTCTTTGTTTGTTTTGAAACGAATTAGTAGGCAGATGTGTAGCCGGTAGCATGGAATTTGTTTTCTATTTGTTCTACATATGGGAGCGACATGCAGTCAAATTGATTGCATGGTATCTTGCCGTATCAGTTTGGAGTTCTTATCAAGTGTTCCACTGATGGGAGCAATGCTCCTAGTGTAGTCGCATCGCAGCTTTGCAGTTACAGTCCATTTAGTTTGTTGTAATCGACACATCAGAGTCCATGCGAACGACGTCTTAGCTACAGGTCTGCTTCTTGTGAGTATGTCACCATTCTAGGAGAGATTGTGGACAATCCCTGTCAAGGAAATTCGATTAGTCGTCCCAGGGTCCGATTTCGCCGAATCAATTGGCGCTTGAGGGCTGCCGTGTAACTAAATTGTTCGACTATTTTCGACTACAAACTCCAAAAATTAGGTACAAGCTCTAGCCAAACATTTGCTCTACCACTTAGCAACGCTGGCCAGCGTGGTTCTCTCAACTAGTTAGCAGCCGCTTCCATTTTTAGCACACTAAACTTCGTCACCTCACCTTAACGCGTTATTACGCCAGCCAACAGTCCATCCACTCTAAATTGGAAGGCAACATTTCTTGAAATACCTCTTTCATGACTGGCCGGTCGTCGCTCACCGCAAATGGCTATATGCTCAATCGAAAATCCAATTCCCAGCCTTAAACAGCATAAGTCATCCCACGAAAAACCACAACAATTCACTTTGGCGGTGATTTTCAATCATAATCTGTTTCCCACCGTTATGGCCAGTGTCGGTCGCCCGTAGCTGACTCGTTCATCTTCTTCTGTAGGCTGTTGCTTTCACGACTCGACTTGACACACTTGGAAATTAATTCAATAAACATTTTGCTAACCAAATCATGTGCAACTCGCCTAAATTATGATTCCACCACACAGTCCCGTCCGACAGACAGTGTCAGACCTCTGAGAAGAAATAGTCGCTCATCCAACAACCGGATGAATCGCAATTTATACTAGTTAACGCGAAGAAGGTGTCGCTTGTGCCTATGCAGCTGATAGCAGCAGCCGGCTACTCTGTATTCGTTGGAGGTGTTAGCAATATAGAACTGGAATTGTCAATACATGTGCAACCGCACTGTATCTATCGTCAGCACTGACAACTACGACGACGACGACGACGAAGATTTAATTTATTACTCTTGTTGCTTTTGAACGTCCTTGAGAACTGGTCTCTCTGGATGAGAATGTGCCAGCATAGCTAGAAGAATATTTTTCTCAAATTAAATTAAAACGAAAGAAACCGCAAATTGAATTGTGACTGTGAGTAGAACGGGTTACTTTTGCGATTTCTTGGCCTATTAATTCAATTTTGCATAACTTGCTTCGTTGCTTTTTTTTTTTCCTGCTTCTTTTCCTCTAACATTATCTATCCGTTCTACTTCTGCTGCCCACTTCCAATTTTCTCTTCGCCTAACAACAACACAATCAAAATCAGTTGTTCATTCTCAGTTGAATGTTTCGAATGATACTTCATACGGATTAGCCAGCAAGTTGGCATGCAATTTCTATGCCAAAAAAGAACCACAAACGACGAAAAGTAGTCGAACTGCATCACAACGCACCCATAGAAAACTGTTGTTTATGTTCCACACAAATTGCAATAGCATCCACACGTACTAAAAGCAGAAACAAAACAAAAAATGAATAAAAAATCTTCTAGAAATCTTAAGCTAAGCAAAATGGATAAAATGTCCGAACGCTTGTATGATATTGTAAAAAGCGGGATGATGGTAAAACGTGCACAAAATAAAAAACGATTTACACCAGTTAACTATAAGCAACGATGGTTTGAGCTAACTAAGCGAACTCTGTCGTACTTTGATCTTGAAAATGTCGAGGTAAGTTTTCTCTTTTGCTGATGTTGGATATGGGAATTTTAAATGCTAACACTAGACTAACGATTAACGAATTGCGTGGTGAATACGAACTAACAAAATTACTAACCACTTTCTAGGGAGAATGCTTTTCAAGGTTAGAATGAATGAATGGATATTTAAATAAACTGTTTTATTGAAAGACACTACGAGTGAGAGTTTTAAAAGCATTTCGCTTGGTCTTTTCAAATGGTGAGCTTGATCAATTTTAAGAAAGTGACCTAGTGCAGTCTTTTATTGCGCTATACACAGTGGCTTTTATGTATTTGTATTTTATTGACGAAAATTTGGTTAGTTTTGACATAAACTGCTGGAGTTTCCCCATTAGTAGCGCGCCATCTGTAGATAAGAATAAGTATCATGGAGTAGATGTGTGAACTGAACCTAAGGGCCCTCTTATTTGGCAACATTTTAACCAGAGAAATCGATAACCAGTCAATTTTAAATTTAGGGTACTAAAATCGTCATTTATTTCACATTTTTTACTGACAGATGGGTAGAGTACATTTCATTTGCTAGAACAAGTGCTGCACAAAACAGCTCATTCAACAAAAGACTTCGGATGTTCAACGCTCTTCCTAACTAAATTAAATTGGAAAATAACTACAACAGATTCAAACGCCAAATTGTGCATTTTGTCAAACTCCAAAATTAAATTAAATGTTATATGTTATTTATTGTTTGTTTGTTTGTTTGTTTGTTTCGTATATTTAGCGGATTATCCACTATTTAAAATTCATTTTTAAAAAATTACAAGATTATTATATACTAACTTACTAAGATAAATAACTTACATACTATGTGGAAAATTATATCTTACGAAGCTTACGATTTTTCTTTTGAATATGGCAAAATTTCTTTCGTTTTTTATATCTTGAGGCATTGAATTAAATAACTGGAAACCTTTGTATACAATACTATTTTGTGCTAAGTTGGTAAGGTAGGGAGGTAGCCTGAGGTCTCCTTCATTCCGTAAATGGTAAGGCTGAACTTCACTTACATATCTCATATATTTTTTTAAGTACTTAGGCAGCATATCACATTTGATTTTGAAGACATAGCATAAAACATTTACAAGGATTCTTTGTTTAACACTTAACCATTGTAACATATTCAACATAAACACAACTGACGTATATCGATTACATTTTAAAATAATTCGCATGGCTCTATTATGAATTCGTTGTAGTTTTAGTAACATATAATCACTACATAAAAATAAAATTGACGAACAATACTCAAAGTGTGGTTTAACCATTACATTAAAGATATTTATTGCACACATTGTTGGAATTTTATTCCGTATTCTATTTAAAAAGAACACATTTTTTGATACTTTTTTTACAATATAGTTTATGTGTAAATCGAATTTTAATTTCGAGTCAATTATAACTCCTAAGTATTTAATTTGCTCAACTTGTTCTAATGTTTGGCCGTCTACCTTTAAGTTTAATCTGTGATTATATTTAAAAATCATACATTTCGATTTAGAGACATTTAACTTTAATTTATTTGATATTAGCCATGTGTTTAATTTATCTAAGTCGTCCTGGATTTTTTGTTCGCATTCTCTTATGCTCTTTCCCGATATGTATAGAAGTGTATCATCCGCAAATAGTGCTATCTGCGATTCGCTTATTATACTCTTAATGTCGTTTATATAAATGATAAAAAGTAGAGCACCAAGTATCGATCCTTGAGGGACGCCCAATTTTGTCTCGATGCTGTCAGATGACACACCATTCACCACCGTTCGTTGGGTTCGGCCAATCAAAAAGGATTTAAACCACATCAGTTCAGTACTTCCAATACCATATCCCTCCAGTTTACATAGTAGGATGTTCCTATCGATGGTCTCGAAGGCTCTTTTAAAGTCAAGGAAGACGGCTATGACATAGTTTTTTTCGGCGATTTCTTCTTTCCAACTAATTATGACACTATTTAGAGCTGATTCACAGGAATGACTTTTTCTGAACCCTGACTGATTTTCGAGGAAAAGGTTGTTTGACTCAAAATATTCTTCCAGTTGCATGTGCACTACTTTTTCCATTATTTTTTCATATATGGGAAGGGCGTTAATAGGCCGAAAATTTTCACATAAATCTGTACCTTTTATTTTTTCGACAGGGGTAACTATTGACTCTCTCCACGTTTCAGGGAACAGGCCTCTGCATAAAGATAGATTTATTACACGCACAATTATATCTCCAACTACATATATTGCATCCAGTAACATTTTAGCGCTTATATGATTAAAGTCTTTTTTTTGGTTCATAGATTTTAAAATATTTTTTATGTGGGTTATATTAATACATTTAAATTTGAATACTGTGCTAATGCATCTGGGTTGTGGTATATATTGAATAATTGGGATAGATTTATTTATTTCACTTATGCTACTCGCGAAAAATGAATTGAATTTGTTGGCTAGGTTTTTGTTATCTTTTATACATTCACCGTTAAATTTTATATTCTGTAGTGGTTCCTTATGTTTGTTAAGGACATATGATTTAATTGTTTGCCACATAGATTTTTGATTACGCGCACTTAATATTTTACGTTTATTCTTTTTTTTTCTTGTTGTTTAAATATAAATTAATTATTTATTTATTTTATTTATGCTTCTCTGGCACTCTTACACTAAGAAATTTGTAAAATGAATAGTTTTTTAAAATACTTAATACACAAACAAACAAACAAACTGAAACAAACAAAACTGAGTTGCATCAAGTCAGTCAGCTGTCAGACCTACTAAACTACTTGATACTTGGACGTCCCCATCTTATCTTATATAAAATATATAAAATATATATATAAATATATATAAATATAAAAACTCGAGAACGGCTCAACCGATTTGAATGATCTTTATTTTGTTCTGTTTGTCTTACATCAGCGATGGTTTAGAAGAAAAGAAAAGTTGGAAAATTCTCAACAGGTGGCGTTGTAGGCACACATTGCATTTTTCATGGGGAAACGCACTTTGAAAAAAAAAAAAAAAATAAACTGGATAGAAATCGAGTAGTGACACTTCAAATATAAAAAAAAAATATTTTCAAAATCACAGTTTGTTGATCTTTTGTGATAGAAACACTTTACTGCTAAGTGCGAGAGAATCAACAGGTGGCGCTGTGGTCGATCTTCAGAGCCGCTCAACCGATTTCAATGAAACTTTGTGAATGCGCATGGTTGATTCCAACTTGAAAGATAGTATAGTTTTGGGCCCTAATGGAAACAAAGTGCAATCAAAAACAATACAAATAGAAAACCTTGGATTGAAAATAAATAAATAAATATTTTGGCGCGACAGGTCTGTGGGACCCAAGGCCTAGCTTCTCACAACCATTCGTTTTGTGTGGGTTTTCAATTTTTGGGACGAATGGAAGGGATCTAGAGCTTTACGCCGAGTCCAAACGGCTCTTTCATGACAGTTTTACTCTCGGATGTTTGTCAGACGTTCGCGAGAGGTGGCACAGTGGAAAAAACCTTAAGATGTAATTTGGTTCTTTCGTTAACAAAGCCATTTGCAAAAAATAATCGGGATAGAAATCGGGATATGGCACTTGCCATATAGGTAACAAAATAATTAAATTACTATAGGTATCTGGACATTTATGAAGCCTTGAATTTTTGGAAATGGTGTTCAACACAATGGGGCAGTAATCAAAAAGGGCGCCGTTGCACCTCCCTTAAAAAACGACTCTGCGAATTGTGGCGGGACTTAATACGAAAGGCACGGGCAGCGCCGTGGGAGTACAGCTAGTTTTTCATAAAACAGAACTTAATAACCTGTCATTTTTGTGTGGAATTTGACGTGCAAGTAGGTAGGTATACATGACTGGACTCGACATACAGCAGTAGCAGGACAAAGTGAGTTATTTCCTTTGAGTTATAGTAACAAACTGTGGGTTAGTTTGAACATATCTTCAAATGTACGTGAATGTTGTCGTTTACACCTTTCATTGCATTCTTTTCAAATTAAAAATAAAAGAAACCTGTTCTGAAAGTAGATTTTAACAAAACAATTAGGATTTCTGGTAATGAGTGCCATCCCTGTATTCAGCAACATTTCCCAGAAACTATTCTGTAATAAATCTCTTCCTCTCCCGAAATGAACCGACCCCTTCAAAGCGCATGCCTCAAATAGCTAACCCTCATCCCCCATTAGGCACTCAATCAATTGAGAGAAGCAGTAGAGAAATGAATTTTAATATAGCTATCCTTCGTTTTAATGTCCTACTGCAGTTGAAAGTGTTCCTAGCTCAAGGAATGAATATATTTGAAAGTTATGCCGTCGTCTGCAAATTGCAAATGGGGTGCGGCGGAAAATTAAATAGTAGGTAGATTTTCCAAATATCGCTCTTTTCATAGGCTAGGTGTGGTAGTGCATCCTCTAAAGGTCTAGGTCTCTAATAGTCTGTTCGTGTATGCAAAACTGAGCCTATACAAGTAGTCAAACAGTCCCGCACTTGTCAGGGTATATCCATCACGACAACATGTAATTAAAAATCCCGACATCACTCCTTCCCTGTTTTCCGCGGCCCACTTCAGTCTGTAGATATAGTCTGGTCCAACACTCTTGGAGTGTTTAATTAAAGTATGCGAATACGACGCATATTTCTCTAGGCCGATCATCGATCACCCACACGCACGCACCCCTGTGGCAGTAAGAGGAAACACCCCCACCCACTCAGTGGGGAGCACACCACCAACAGGCATCAGCAACAGAGCTTAAAAACGGCGAAATGACGCAGAAACCGGCTACGCACGCTCTTCAAATCTCACACCCCTCGTCGAAGGTGACTAACAACGCACTCACCCTTCTAACGTTCATTTGTTTTGTTATTATTATTCCGCGAAATACGGTAAAACGCCGACACAACCCTCGGCTTGTTAGTATACGACGCATACACACAACCACTTGTATATAACCAACCCAAACAAACCCTCCCAAGGACTATTTATCTTCATGATTCTCCCGGTCTCGCAGAGGGATTCAAAATAGAACCACATCTCTCATGTGCTGAATTCGCAGATACTCTCTGCTCCCGAAGAACTCAGTCTGGTTTACTCCACCACTTGTACAAAAGCCGGGAAAAATAGAAAACATCAGGAAAAACCACCCCCAAGAGCACACAGCGATGAAGGGTTCACTGTCCCGGCGTCGCCATCATTGAGTTTGCTTCGGTTTTACGGTGTATACACACGGTGTTTCTTCCTCCGCAAGCGGTATTCTTGTTTTCCCCGTTAATAATAGTTAGCAACGCCACTGCGTAATTTATTTAAACAAATTGGAAAATCGCCAAACCAACACAGTGCTGCCAAATTAAAGGCGAGTGCCAAAATTCACCCTTCCTCTGGTTTTTCTACAGTTTGTAGTTTGAAAAAAATAAAGTTTTATATAAAAAAAAAGAAAATTGTTAGAATATTCCGAAGGAAAACAACAAAACCTCCTTTCAGCGAAAACAAAATACCGAAAAAGAAAAGAAACGCCCCACCCATTCCAATCAGTACACTCGTAGATGCGGCAAACTGTTTGGCCCCCTAGTCGATATACATATAGCAAGGATTTGCGTTCCTCGTTCACTGCTTTTCCTGTGCAATTTTCTTCTTCATTACAAAGGTGGAAAAAGGAGAGAAAAAGTGTTGCAATTTGTTTTCTTCATAGTTATTGTTGTTGCTTTCGTTTGTTTAAAACAAAGCGAACCTCATTATCCTGCTGCCGGGAGGTGAGATGCAAAATGAGAAGCTTGTCCTTAGAGAAGGCTACAGCGCAGCAAAGTGAGTGTTAATTTGATTTTGTGAAACAACCAAGAGTGACGAAGTGGCTTTTTGTGTGTGTCTGTATATCACAAACAATATAAGCAAAACTGTGAGAAGGAAAGAAAAAGGATTAATTTCGTTATCGTCGTGTATACTGATGGAAGAGGATTGATCACTAATTGCGTTTTTGAGGTATGTATCCAGCCCAAGTTAATAAAGATCGATTGATCGTAAAAACATGCGCCGTCATGGGTGTAGTGTTGGCATTATGGACGACTTCCTTTGGTCGTTTGTCGAACGTCAAAAGGGAAGTAACGACATTACATTCGTGCGCTGGATGGAAAAGAATGGTCTAATAAGTAGCCCATCTATAAACATATGTATGTGCACTGTCATTGATTCGAAATTAGAAGAAGGAAATCGAAATGGAGAAACAGGGCGAAGGAAGGGGAGTAATGATTCTCATTTGAAAATTACACCCATTTGAATTTATTTCACTGTCGAGGGGTCGAGGGTGCTGTGATAAAAGGAAGATTATGTAACTGCAACGGCCGACAGCCATAAGGCGTTTCCTTATTCCTTGTTGTTGTTGTTGTTGCTTGATGTCTTGGGCTTTTTGTTTTGTGGGCCGTTTTCTTTGCGATTTACAAATGGAAATGATTCGTTTTTAATTGTGTTGCAAGGGATGAATGCGTCTGTTGTTGATAATATCTTTCATCTACGAAGTGTTTGTCTGGTTTATCTGCGTCCTTGTTCATATTCAGCTGACATTTTATATACGTGCTATAGAAAATAAGCAGGCCACACAGCTGTTGAAAAAAAATAGAGTAAGAATTACTATCCAGCGAAGGAGGTTTCAAATTTAGTTCAGTTCCTTAGAGGCTGGTTTTTAAGATGCATAGCCTGTAAAACATCAATAGGGTTTGTATCGGCTCTTTTCCCAGAACCCAATCATCACACATCAATAGAGTAAAAAATAAATAAATAAATATTTTGGCGCGACAGGTCTGTGGGACCCAAGGCCTAGCTACTCACAACCATTCGTTTTGTGTGAGTTTTCAATTTTTAGGACGAATGGAAGGGATCTACAATTTTACGCCGATTCCAAACGGCTAACTGAGAAGCTCTTTCATGACAGTTTTACTCTCCGATGCTTGTCAGACCTTCGCGAGAGGTGGCGCAGTGGAAAAAAAACCTTAAGATGTAATTTGGCTCTTTCGGGATTCGAACCAGAGACCCCTCGCTTAGGAGTCTGCTTACATTCTTTTAAAAAATGGCGCCCAACGAGAGGACTAAGTTTATGACACTTATGCTTAGATTAATGAAGCATTTTTCTACGATAATAGCTGCACGATGGTTAGGAAAATTATCATGTACGTTCAGTGGATGTAATTTCGTTCTTTTGGGATTGGAACCGGGGACCCCTCGCTAGTATAATATATATTTGGCTTTATAAGAGAAGGCTTTTATATGTCTACTTCGCTTCACCTTCGGGTTCTATAAAGGGAACCTTGTTTCATAAAAGATAACTTTGTTATACAATCACAGTTGGTGGGCTGAGAATATGACAAATTAATTTTTGCAGGCTCTTTATGAACTTCGGGAACCAGCAAGTCGCTAAAAGGGAACCGGAGAAGTTTAAAGCGCTACTCTCAGTATGTTTTTAATGATTTTTAAGCCGTCTGCTACTTAAAGCCACGTCTATGGGTTAGGTAGGACACGTCGATCTGTGTAAGAAGACGACGGATGATTCCACATTAAAGCCTGTAACGATTTGACACGATATTGACACAGTCGGGTTTTCTAGAGAAAACTTGTTCTTTAGATGGTTGGCGTTGATAAAAGAAGACACGATTTAACATGACGTAACGAGCTGTGGAGCGACATCGGCTTAGGCCCATTTTAGGCCCATTTTATTTACTCGAAGTTGAACACAAATCGGGGATTTTTATTCTCCACTTGAGAAATTGCTTTTATTTCGTTTGGATATTTCAAAGTTGAGAAAACTGAAACTTGTTCAACTTTGGATTTGCTCAACTCCCCGAAATAGTAGAAGTTGTAGAACAAACTTGTGATTTTTTTACGTCTTATGTCAGATTTTTTTTCGCATTTCTGTTTTTGAATGTGCGAACTTCAAATTAAGTGGCGAAAATAATCAAAGATTTATATTTGAAATTTAAACAATGTATCGTTCAAATTATTTCTGGGAGGATTGGCCATCGTCATAAAATGGTTTTTGCTGACACCACAGAAGGGTTCAGGTCCGATAAGTGGCGTTGTAGCGCCGATTTTGGCCAGTCCGCTTCTTCGTTACCAGCAAAACCCTTATGGGCTGGAATCCAGTGAAGAATGACTAGGTTTTTCTTGGAAAGTTCATAGATGGCTGTGAATGTTTCCAAGACAAGCTTCGATTTTATTACAGATGAGTCCAGAGCTTTGAGAGCTGCTTCGCTGTCTGAAAAGATGAATATAGTTTTTCCACAAGTGTTAGAACTTAGGTTTATTCTAGCACAGTGGTTGATTGAAAGGACTTCAGTATACCACACGAGGTCAAGACTTGATGTATTCGGTTTGAGTTTTTCCCAGTATTCCCTAGGAGGGATAACTATGAGGAAGTTTTTATGGAAGCCGTATTCCGGTAGCATGTCATCTAGAGGCATGCTAAAAGGGCTTTTGGACTCCATAGCTTTAAGCAAAGATAGATGACCTCTTTGATAGGAATAAGGGTCGATGTTGTTCGAATGGAACAGTCGATGAATACTCAATCTAATCTTTGTTTGATGATGTAAGTAAGCTCCGTGGTTTTTCTTTTCTACAGATCGCGTAAATTACGACCAGTGGGTAACCCAGTTATTAATGCACTCTGTTCAATTCAATTGGCGGCTGCCGCTTTCATTTGTTTAAACAAGTGTTGAAAGCAATTGCCAATCTTGTGTTACAATTCTATCGAATGCCGGAAACGCAAGGAGAACTGCTGCAAGCCAGTACGTGAGTTTTTCGCGAAAGCAAAACGTCCAAATGGTTTGTGCTACGAGCTTCACGATAAACGATATTGTCGCAGGTATTGCTCACATGAAAAATATAACTTTCAAGACGACTTTAATTTGTATATTGATAGAGGTAGATACGCACTCGTACTCCTTAAATGAAAATACAAAGTGTAAAAAGTACGCAAAGTATGCTCTGTCTTTAAATTTCTCAACTCCACAGGCTGGGTTTGAGCTTTTGTAACATCCTGCTCCCCCTTCCATCTTCTGGTTCTGCTTGTTTGTGGTTTCAAAACGACGCTCCTGCGTTATTTGTGCATCTTTTCCTTGTAGGGAATTTTTGCTACCACTTAAACCAACCAACCATGCTCTGTCTATGACGAAATGACATGCAAAATTCAAATGTAAAGTTGAACTGACATGTTGTGTGCCATGTGTCACAAATATCCCAGGGATATTATAGAATCTGACAGTTAGCCAACTTTTGATTTTCAACTGCGGAGTTAAGAATTAAATTAAATTTCAAATCAACTCCGAAGTTGGTCAAACTCTGAGTTATCGGGAAGTTGAACAATAGTGAATAAAACGGCCCTTAGTCAAAGCACTGTGGATAGTTTGAGATGGGTAGGACATGTTAGACGGACTATATCAAGCAGAGTCTTTCATTCTAACCTAGAGCGTCAAAGTTACACCGTGTTGTATCGTGCAAACTCGCCACTGACAGCTCGCCCGTTCTTCTGATAAAGTCGATGTAATCAGTGTATGCAAATAGCCAGGCATAATTTAGATAGATTAATCCTCTAATGTTGACAAATGAGCTTCCCTCAATTGCTTCGCAAATTATTCCATACATCAAATTTGGCATCCCAAAGCAAGTGCGTCTACCTATAGTAACAGTTATTTCTTTCATTTGAGTGATAATCAAACCTTTGCGAAAGTATTACTCAATATGATGGAATTCCTATGCCCATCCGCTTTCGGCCACCCACCAAGCCACTGGTAACAAACATTCTTTGCATGTTCTCACACACGCGTTTCGATAGACGGAACACACGTCATTCCGAATCACTTCTGATGCCATGCCGGCAGGTAGTTATACGGTATAATGAGTTTGAGTATACACACTCAGAGATATACATCCTCGTCTAATCCGAAATTCATAAAGAGTGAGAAATACGTTCAGCCGACAAGGATCATATTTTTCCCCCGACTACCACACGGGATATCGGCCGCCGTCCATATGTATGACTTAATCGGGTTTCCTACGGCTATATGCATAGAGTTGATGCAGTCGCTACTTCTCTGTTCTCTCTTTCGCGTGCAG
This sequence comes from Cheilosia pagana, assembly GCA_936431705.1. Lineage (NCBI taxonomy): Eukaryota > Metazoa > Arthropoda > Insecta > Diptera > Syrphidae > Cheilosia > Cheilosia pagana. Next base: position 47,084,617 of record OW386170.1, on the reverse strand, counting down.
CGTTATAAATGTCCGCACGTCAATTGACCATAAAGTTTCTGTATGCGCGCTCGGACTTTTATCGGTTTCCAAGTAATTTCACACAGAGCCTCCAGTTCCAAGTTCCAACTCCAAGTGTGTGACTATTGGGATGGGGCTCTTTAAAGCTGCAATTGGTTTCTTCTTTTTGTTAAATTTTCCTGATTCTCTTATATGAGAATTTATTGGATCCTAAATGGCCCAGAGGATGGGTGTGTTGGTATACGTTTGTGGCAGCTATTTTTATGGGTTTCCATTACATCGAATTTACATGGAATCGAATGCAGTTAAGCTAGCTGGCGCACAAAGACACTAAAGTCCTGTTGGTCACTTCTGGATGGGAATAATTAGCGTGGCCATTGTGTGGAGGGTTATTAATCTATTGAGATTCAATGTGCGTGAAGTGGTTTCGTGTACAGTTGCATCTTGTATGACGGGGCATGGATTTATGGCCGTGCATCATTATTTCCCTAAAAAAACGAAGAACTCTTTCGAGATGAGCGGTCTGGATGGAATTTGATCCAAGAGCCCCACCTTGTTTCTACGAATTTGATGGGGCTCAGGAATGTTTGCATGAAAAGCAAGTAAGAGTGCTCTGCAGGCAAAGTATGATTTCTAGTGTTATGTGCATTTAATAGTTTTTCCCTCGAGTATTTACAATTTTTCCCTTTTAAAAATCATTACTTATCCTCACTGTATTTCGATTTTGAATAAAGATAATTTAACAATATCTTTTGTAGATACTGAAAATCTATGAATTCTAATATTTTTAGAATTTCCGAAATAAGTAAGTTTTCTGTCCAATTTGTCAAAATTTACATTTTTTTCACATATTTTGAGCGATGTAAGATAAGGTTGTCCTTGTCAGTCTTATTTGGATGCACTCACGGGTATTGACAGTGGGAATTCGTATTAGGGAAATTTTAGATTAACATCTACCAAACGTTCTACTTATCTAATCACTGATTATTACGTACTGCCAAATGAAGATAAAACACAAAATTATGATCCTTTTTTCGTTTTTGAGCACAGAAATTTACATAAAAATTTCCCCGATATAGCAACACTGCTCTAGTCTTCTTATTACGTAAATGTTTGTTATATATTTTTTATTTTACAATCGCTGCTACAAAGAGCCAGAAATAAGTAAATAATTTTAGCACGCCCATATAGGACCCTATTCTAAGCTTCTTATAAGCTAAAAGCTTCTGAGATCTTAATTTTTGGAACGAAAAAAAGTCCAATACTGCCCCCATATGGAAATTCTTCTAATACACATCTAGATGCAGGGTGACCCTCTACATTTTAGGTGTCGGAAGAGATGTTTTGGTAAATTTAGCCATACCAACTTGGTCGAATCACTTTTGTCTTGAAATCACGAATGTTTGCTTCATTAGCCATATCTGGGTGTACCGCTTCGGTCACAAAAAGGTCAACAACTGAAGGGGCCCTTTCAAGTCTATAAGTAGGAGCTTTCAAACCACTGAAATATGCTTCGATGACTTTATTTCTATTGTCTCCCTCTTATTCACTTAAACGTCGTCAAAAAGGAGGCAACAAACGAACGATAGACACCTACCACCAGTTCGAGAGCAAACATTTGCCAATAAGAGCGTAAATCAGAATGATTAGTTCAACTGTGATGAAATAAAAACTAAAGGTCGCTCAATATTGTGCCCTATACTTTTCTGTGAGTTCCATAAAGATCGGGGGAGTAGTTTGAATTTGATGCGTGAACAAATCTACCCAAAAACAGATAAATTTAATTCGCAGACGATGGGAAAACAAAATCCGTTCTCACCTTATAGTGCCAAAACTTATCAACTCATAAGCAAGTCGTTGCTACTTCCCTTCTCAATTGAAAGTGGTAGCCCATTCGAAATTCCCTTTGTCCCTTTACGTAGTTCCCTACTCAATCACTCCCTTTAGCCACCTTTAACGTGTATTTCTCAGCCCACTTAATGTACTAATCACTTGTTAAATAAATTTCAACATTAAAGCCCATTCTACCCAATTACAACACTTACCCGGCGTGTATACTTAATGAAACATTCGTCGCCATAAATGTAATTGAATTTTCTCCAACACAATTATCGAAGTTAAATTGAGTAATAAATTTGAGTGCCCCGTAGTACAAACAAGGAAGTAGGTGGTGTGCCCATCCATCGAGCAAAGGATCTCAAATTGGTCGATTGACAGATGTTCGGTTGTCATACACAAGACAGCGCAAGATGTGTTCCGTTGTGAAAGCTGTCATTTGATTTATCAGATGCAGGTAGCCACAGTACTCGTACTCCTTTTTTTGGGGGCAGGTGCAACTTACCACAATGGAAAATTGATGGATTTCCTCACAAAACGCATCCAGGTGCTACGGAACAAAATGAGAATTAATGTGCATTTTGATGGAATGCGGGTATCACAACGACTTGATTAAGATCGATAAAGTTTTGAACATAAAAAGGTACCTTCCCTAACCCCATACTGAAAACTAAAACTGAAACTAAAAAAATTCAAATAACCCCCGTGGACTCCAAAACAGTGCACTCGGAATGGTTTTTGAAAGTTTGAAAAACTCTCAACCAATTTTTTTTAAGGAAAATGAACTCGCTATTCCCATTCTGCTCTAGCTCTAGATAAACAGGGTAGTAAAACAAAACAAAACTAAAAACTATGCCATACCCGCTGGGAGAACCTATTATTCTATTTACCATTCCCACAGAATCAGTTGCCCACCGAAAATAGGAAAAAATTTAACTAAAGCGGATCCTTGGGGTAGTATCGTGGGATTTAATTCTGCAATTGAGTGAAGGAGTCTACTGGCCCAGTTGTCGTTCTCTCTCTCGCGCGCTTGTTCTTTGAAGCGAATCATTATTTTTCTTCTAGAACGAAGTGTTCCTGTTCCACAAGCAGCAAGGGTGGAATGAGTTCAACCCCCCGACCTACGCGTGTGCCTAATACTTATGGGATAGGAAAATTACTTGGACGTTGTATACGTAATGTATGTGTATGGGCGCGGGCAAGCGTATGGCAGAAAATGTTCAGCGCGAGCGAAGTGCAAGCATGCCAAAGAATGACAGGCATGCGATTAAAAAACTAAACATGGTGCTTGCCAAGTGTGCTTCGGGATTATAATAATGTGCGGGATGGTGTAAATGGGTATGTGTGAGCGGGGTGACAAATATGTATATAATGACAGGGTGAACGAACTGCCTTTAGCTACAAGTATAGTGGCAACGGGATAGTGTTGTGTAGATAGGTATAGTTGATTGATCGAAATTTTATATGTTCGATTTTGTTTGTCATCTTCCCGAGGGATGCCATGTGAATGAGGGATGATTGGAGATTATAGCATGTGTTTTCTTTGTTTTTATTACCATGCACCATCGTCATAGGGACTATTTCTTTTTATATTGCACTCGGTTGACATTTTGAACAGCTGGCATGCTTTCTGGAAGGGTTTTTTTCGTTAATTTTTGAATTTAAGCAAAATATGTTCAACGAACTCACAATTGCGAAACTTACATAGAAAGTTATCTATTGTGACATACAAAATGCTCAAGGTGAAGGTTGCAAATGGTTGTTAAGGCCCCAATTTTGAGATCTCTCTTCCTCCCTAAGAGTCAGTTAAATTCTCCCATGGTACTGTTGAATGTCTTTTGAAAATCGATAAAACAGCAGTTGATATAAGGCCGAGTGACATAGACTAGTTGCGCCCTCTATTCTAGGTATTTCTGGATTGAGAATCAGTTTTTTCTATGTTAAAAAACTCTTTTGCATCAAGAGAAAAAATATAATACTTAAAATTTCTTGCTAATTTTGTCAAAAATCATAAAGCTAGTTTCCAAAAGTCCGGAGTGACCGGAAACAAGAGGTCGGGATGATAAATTTCAGACATCTCACACTGAGCTATTGAAGCAGGCACCTTGTGCGGACCTACCAGACCTTTTGATTGTCCAAACTAAAAAAATAATAAAATATTTTCAAGTGATGCCCATTCTCGCACTAAATGCAGAATGAAACCCGACTCTATCACTCTATCCAATGGCAATTCAATTACAAACATACTCATCACATGGCAAACGACAAAAGAGGCAGACATTTTCACTGCACGTCCGATAACAAATGAATAGGTACCTACTCCGATCGATAAATTGTGTTAAACGCATTTCCTGTTCCCTTCTCATTAACCATAAATCTACCTGTGCCTCATTTAAAGGCACGCGCATACCTTTTACCATCCGTTCAATGAATTCGGGATGAGTCACACACCGCAGATAAGATCAATTGCTGAATTTATCCGTCGAATTAAAATTTATTTAGACCTCAATGCGAGTCCGAAAAGAGGTAACAGAAAACCTTCCTTCTTAGAGCGCGTCAAAACCGGATTGTTCGTAACAACAAAGAAATCGCGTATACCTCGCATCGAGTTGGTCTCCGGAAATGCCACACACTGGACTGTTGGTATGTTGCTGCAATACCGAATATTTTGCGACTAATTGAAACAAGCGGTAACTTTCGATTCTTTTGACAGAAGAAAGCATTCGTGACTCACAAACGCGTGGCATTACTGACCTCGCATCCAATAACCAAAAGCAGTCAGCTCTTGCGGCTTACTGACGTTCTTTCTTTCCGCGCCCATGAATCACACGCGCAAAAATGCATTACTCACGTGTCAACCAGCAGCAACCGAAATTGATGTTGCCCATCAAATGGATGCGCATCTCTACGGTGTGTGTGTGGACTTTTCAATCATTATGCCCGTTCACACGGGAATGGGAATCTTGTGCGCGGATTAGGAGGACTCTTACTCATTGTCGTATAGTCACAGCAACATCAGGCATCGTCATCATCGTTGAGTAATGCCCCGAGGGCTCTATATGGCGTAGGTACTGGGTTTATATAGTTTTCGTTGCACCAGCGCAGTGAGCAATTTTAATGGAATCTTCAATTTCCGTTTCACAAACAAAAAAGAGGTTTTTATAACCAAGAACAGTTCTTGTTTCCAAAACAGAAGAAACATATAATCAATTCGTCGCTAATTATAGAGCCTTTGGGGCGTGATTTGCCTTCCTTCCTCCTCGTGCTGCTGCCGCGGTTCCTAAATGGTTGCATGCGTGAGATGGGGCTTTTCTACGCGAATGGAATTTTTTGGTCCACACGTTTTTTTTTGTACATAATTTATGAGTGTACGAAGAGATTGGACTGAAGCGAGACACAGTGTCTTGTCACTTTTTTTTGTGTGTGGAAGGGAAACTTTTTCTGGGCACATTGCCAGGGAGAACTAATTTTCTAAAGTGCAGCCATGTTGGGCTGCATGGAAACCACGAATTTATTTTTCAATGTCATAACTGTGGACGGTGTTGTTCGTTTCTATTGTGATTCCATGAATCGCAAGGTTCAATGGCTCCAGGGTGACAAGTTGTGTGGTTGATTAGAATTTTGCGATTGTTCTTCTAATTTTGCGCTTTTTTTTTACGGGCAACTTGTTAAAGAGGTTATCGTATCATTTCTAAAAGTTGCTAACACCTTTTTTACGAAGAATTTCTTGGTTTGTTAATGTTAGTTTTTGAAAACAAAATTTGAAGTGAAGTTTGAATTTTCATTTCTTACGCAATGTATTTCCAAAACAAAAAAAATGTACACTTCTCGAAACGGAATCAGAAATTCCAATCTCACTTTTCGAAGATGGCCCCTGCCCAGGTTTTTAACTTGACATTTGTGGATGAATTGGACAATATTTATCAGCGAATTATTGAAGGTTGAGCAGCTTGTAGGTTTATAAGACTAGTATGGTTTTAAATACAGACGGGAAATTCATTCACAGATATACTGCGAGAAAGCGATTTTGAAAAAATGTGATTTTTTTCGAAGTTCGAAACAAAAGCTATTTTTTGGTTTGCGTTTTGAATATCCCACCATAAATAAAAGCCACGAACCTTATAAACTGGGTAAGAGCGAGTTCGAAAATGCGAAATAGGTTTTAAAATCCGAATTAATATTTATTATTGGTTGGTAAACACCCCAATAAGATTTTTAACTACAAACGTCTTAAACTTATAACCAGTTTAAGCTGTCATCAACTTGCCTATGTTGCAGGGCTTGCGTCAACAGATAGCTCTACTCGTCTTATGGTGAATGGGAACCGTTCGGACGTCGCCGTTCTTTCTGTTTCGGAGATAAGCAGTAGAAAGGCTACAAGACTAGATATCATTCCAAAACAAGTCGCTATTAAAAAAATAGATCCGACTTATTTATGGGGACATATGTGTATCCGAAAAATCGTTAAGCCCGTTTAATATAAAATACCAGAACTGAAAATAACAAAAGGCCTCTCTAAACAAGGAATACCTTGGCCTGTTTAAATGAACATTTTTCTAAGTCAACCAAAGTACAAGCTACAACAAGTAGAAGTAGAAGCTACAACGCAGGGAGGCACTGGAGGGAACTATCAACTGGTCATGCCAGCATCCTCCGGCCGATTAGCCCCTTACCTATCACTACTGATTACTTGCCTACGAAAATAGACTTCGAAAAAGGCTTCACAATTGAAATACCGGACAGATTCCAATGGGACTCACTGAATGTCCTACACGAAGGAGCACTGTCAATATTCACGGACGGTTCCAAAACAGCAGAGGGAGTCGGAGCCGGGGTCTTTTCAGAAGAACTGAACCTGTGCCTATCCTTCTCCCTCCCAAAGCTTTGTAGTGTCTTTCAAGCCGAAATCACAGCCATTCGTCAAGCCACAGCGTGGCTGTCGATTAATACAGTATCACGTAGGGATATAGTTATAAACATAGACAGCCAGGCTGCCATTAGATCCCTAGTATCCAGCATATTAAAATCTAAGGCGGTGATAGCTAAACAGAACAATCTCACCCTTTGCTGGGTTCCGGGACACAGTGATATCCCGGGAAACTGTGCAGCTGACGAATTGGCGAGAAAAGGCCAATTGTATTCGGGGCAGACACGCGTGTAGACTCGGACTGCCATAAAATGCATGGATGAGGAGGAAGATGAGTCTGTCACCAACCTCCTCTGCAGCTGCCCCCCTCTATTAAGCTTACTTTGGTAACTTCTTCCTCAATGATCTAAGTGATCTCATCTTCATCAGCGCTGCTAATATGCTTAGCTTTATCGATAGTAGCAAATGGTTTACATGAGGAACCGGTTAAGGAACCGGTTAAGGAACCCCCAACGCCAGTGGTATGCACAATGGGCCGACTTACGGCCCAAGTGTTTCTCTCACCGAGAGCCACTTTAACATGAAATAACATACAACGCAGTTACAGATTCACACTAGGTATTTATCCCATGTAGAAGTGACTTGGTAGCACTGTTTATCTTGACACCTCTTTGAAAATGTGTAACTTGTAGTAAGTGTCATTCACTTTCAGTGAGCGGGTGCTATAGGAGAACCAAAAGTCGACACATGCAACAAACATACAAGTTTACGTCACTTTTTTTAGAAGTTTTACCCTTCACTGTTTTATTGGGCAGTCGTCAATAAAACAAACGGATAATATTTAAGCTAGACTATGCGTCTGCATGTACAAATCGCATCAATTGGGTCAAAATACCGACAAAAATTGGTGCCTTTTCATTTACAATTACGTAGGAGATGGAAAATACTTTAAAATTTTGGTCAAAAAAAGTCCCACTTACATCATCGCAATTAATGAATTAAAGGAGTAAAAAATTATTTGTGAAGTTTAAAGACAAATAGAGAGAAAAGAAATATCAAATTCGCTGTAGTTTGGCAGCACTCTTTATAATGTTAATGCCTTTAAACAAACACAAACTGTGGAACAATGGAACTAGAATTCAAGTTCTTTGTTAGTACCTATTTTTCAAACAGTTATACGTTTAATAAACTTCATATAACCAACATACCTTCATTCACCATACATAGTTATTCATCTTCAATCAACACCAATTGCGTGTGTCAAACTATCTTTGATTTTGTAAAAAAAAAAAATTGTCTCGCCCGAACAGGGACTTGAACCCTGGACCCTTGGATTAAAAGTCCAATGCTCTACCGACTGAGCTATCCGGGCAGCTACCCTAATGCACGAGGGTTGCAACCTTACTTTATATATTTTTACTATCCCATCCTCTACCGCTCAACTATACACCAGCTCTCCTTCCATTCAACCGACACAACGACAACGACGACGATGTACATTCGGCCAGCAAAATGTCTAAATATAGCCGCCATTGCCGATGCGATGTTTATTTCTTCTCTTTCGATTCCAATCGTTTTGTTATTCCCGTCCTATCGCATATAGTTTTGTAGCCCCCCAGGGAAAGATATGCATAGATGAGGGCTTTTCCAGTTGGCAGGTTTATTCAATGCAACTTTTTCGTTTTTTTCCTACTTCTGCTGTCAGTGTCATCTTTCTTTATTGACAGACGGTCAATGGTCGTTTTGCATCAAACTTGATCACAACCGCACCACATGCTAATCGGGGAATAACATTTCCGAGCGCCTTTGAAGGTTAATTCGGTGGTTTGTCGTTCCGGCTATGCTTTTGCTTTGCTCTTGTCAATTTTACGAGCGAGTTATGGGCGCCAAATGAATCACTGACAAGCTTAAGCGATAGCGTTCTTCGCAAGTTGACTCGAAATCGAAATCGAGATTTATTGATTTGTTATTTTTGGAAGAGACACAAGGTTGAGTTGAGATAATGTGCGCGCATGGAATTCAAAGAAATTGAAACATGTTTTATAAGAATGCGTTCCGCGAAATGAAAGGGAAATTTTTTCGCTTTGAGTTGTTGATTCGAGTGCATGTTTGTGTCAAACAGATTGGAGGTGAGTGGATTGAGGTCGTGGCGAAGATGATTGGCATAATGGGCGAAATTAAGGTGAGCGATTCTGTGAAGCTACTTGATCATGTGACTGTTGGAGGATAAGTTGAGGTGTGGCGGAGGATTTACGCTAGTTTTATAGCTTGTTGGCTGCCAAAACTAGGTCTGTTTTAATAAATGTATTTTACTCAGAAAAGCAGAGCAAGGTCTGCGATTAAAAAAAGTTGGAAGCAGCAAATAGTTCATATCTATTTCGATTTACTACAACTTCTACCTTAAACAGGTAATTCAAATATGTAGCGATGTTATCGAAAAATACAAAAAATGCACAAAATAGGACAGTTTAGACCACTTTAACAGAAATAATTGCATACTTTGCGGCTGAATTAGAACAAGTGAATCGAAACAGTTTTGTTAAGCATTACTTTGCTTTGTTGACATTGGTGTTGAACAAAAATAACCTCATGTCGACCGTGGTTTTTGTACATTTTGACAGTAGACAGAACAAGCCTACAAATCATAGAATCGTTGTCCGAAAGTGGCATAGATTTGTCTCTGAAAATCAAGGTCAAAATATGCTTTAAACCAAAAGGTATCAAACGCCACCTTACGATTGGGGTATTCAAAATTGATTTTCGTCGTAGGTGCGAACTATAAGGAGAGCTTTGACACTTCTATCCATTTCGAATAACACCCCAGGGTCCCTTTTGTCTTCACACAGCGTGGACGGCACACATTGCTTGACATTTGAAACCGCCGTCAGTCAGTTTGTTTTCCATTGTGTCGCACGCATGTGAAGACCTGGTTCGCGACGCCTTATTCTGGGAATGTACCTTTTACAAGTCGAAAAATAAAATAGTTTTTCTCTTCGGAACATTGTCGCCATCCCCAACCTCTCATAAACCTCATTTACCTAGAATTTTCCCCAACTAATCACTCAAAAATGTTTGAGAACACGAAAAGTCACGTCCACTTTTCGTTTTATTGCATTTCAATATACTTTCTCTCCGCTAGTCACCTTTTGGCCTCTCGTATCTCAATCTCATTAATTTCATGCCATCTCTCAATCGTTTAATCACCCCAAGACACATGGACTTGTACTCCAAACAACAGTAGGAAGATATCTTTCCTCGAATCCCACGTTTTAATTTCCCTTGGCATACAACAGCGGTGCCATTCACAGCCAATGTAGCTTGATTGATCATGTGTGGCGGCAACAGTACATTAAGCTACTACTATCTATCCAAAGTCCCAAAAAAAGGCCAACGCACAACATGAATAATCGACCATAAAAAATCACTTGGAGAGCCCATAAAAGGGAAATTTTTCGACAATAACCCCGCACTCGACGATAAGCAAAACAAAAGAATGCGCGACCAAGAGGGTCTCCTTAAGGTACATCACCGTACACACAGCCCACGATAGTTGTGTATATTCGTGACAAACAACTACACACTTCGCAGCGTCTGTGTTCGAATGTCCGAGGGAATGATAAAATAAATTATGACAGTCCATCTGACAGCGGACACAATGTGATCTTTCAAAGAGTCTTCTGATCGCTATCAGTCAAAGGAACCCATCAAACGATTCTAATACAAAGGTCAGGCCGGGAAAGGAGAACAGCGCGGCGCTGCAATTGAAATGCATTTCACGTGCGCGTAGGACGTTCCGATGTGGAATGAAATTCCAATCTAGCAGCAAATGGGAACGACCAGGAATGCCACATAAATCATTGAACCCTCTATACAGCAGTCTGTATGCGGACAGACAAAGACTTTGCCGGATTGGGTAGTAATAAGTGATCCCGAAAAATTAATTCCATCTGCGGGGTGTATTCTGAGTTGCGTCCAAACTTGGCCGAGAAATTGTATAGTATGTTCCACGTGAGTGAGTCACGTGGGTAAGAGCATACACATTTTCCACGGTGGACACACCCTTTGGGCCGTTTTGGGGTAGGCAACTCCTACACAAAGGGAAATAATTCTCCCATAAAAAGTGTGTTAAAAAATGTTCCAAACTAATTATCAGGTTTTGTCCTTTTTTCTTGGTTAAGTGGATGTGGTTCCACCCATCCACGGGTGGGTGGTTAGGCTACTCCCAAGCAATCACAGAATGTTCCTTTGCAAATTGCTGACATTTGAAGAAGAATAAAAAAAATACTCACAAACCGAATGCAAAATCGAGAGAAATTTGCATTCGCATTGTTCTAGGAGATTTTTTCTTTCGCATAATCTTGGGAGACTGATGGGAGCTATAAATTGTCCGATGATGGACACAACGAGTTTGTGTCATTTCAAATTTCAGACTTGTTGAACGGATTAAGTGAACTTGCATATTTTTTTTATTACGAAATTTAATTCTGTTGATTGGTCTGGAAGAGGGAGGAGTCCGTGTGTCTGTCTGTTGTGGGAATCAATCAAATTTTATTGAAATAAACTCGAGAGGAATTTTTTAACGAATTTCAGAGGAATGCTGATTGGATTTGTACAGTGGGATATGAGTTTTCATAAGGCTATCTTTGGAGGAATACATCAACCTGTGGCTTTTTGCATGTGTAACATGTCACTTTTTACTTGAAGGAAATTATTTCTGAACTAGAACTAGTTATTAATAAGTCTATCGGGGGCTTTGCAATAAGTTGCACTACCTTTGTCTATTTCCATTTTTTAACAACTTTTTTTTGAATCAAAATTGCAATGAAATTGATAAGTGCTTTATTCATAAACGCCCCTAAAAAGTGGGCGTGTCAAAGTGATCTATATGTAACCCAAGTGGCGTCTTTTGTTTCGACAAAACTCTGAAACGTGTACATAAGTTTATTTTCCACTTTTGGCACTGCCACAACAAATATTTTTGGCCAGAAAATCTGTCAGAAAACCAGAAAAACTATTAAGTTCTGAAAGCGCCAGTTACGTGAACAATAATTTTACAAAACTCTCATTAAAAATAGTTTACTTCGAATTTGCCAATTGTTATTAGTTCGTTATGTACAAAAAACGCCCACCAAAAATGGGCGTGTCCGCAGTTTCTTATGAGAATCCGTTGAAATATTTTTTTCTTACTTCTAAGAAATTTTAAAATAATTATGTACATCTTAAAAAGTTTTTTATGGGAGTATTGCTAGGAGGGACATTGGGTGCGTTCTGCATTTTTGTTTAAAACAACCAAAAAAATGTGGGCGCGTCGAATAAGCTTTCCTAGAAATATTTAAAGGGTCGCTGTCTACAACTTTAGTGATTAATATGCGTTTATAGTTTTGTTGGTATATTTCTTAACCATGAATGGAATCTTGACTTAATAAGCTAAGCAGCGAGAAACCTCACCACGCATCTAGTACAATTCGTTGTTGCTATAATGAGATTATTATTTAGGTGACACGCCTTTCTAACAATACTTTTCAAAGGATATCCCTTCTATACCTAACCTAGCATTAATTGCCACATATATTCTTCAGTGTGCAATGAAATAAAAGTCATCTCACACCTTTATCCAAACACTTCCGAATTGTTAAGTACTAGAAAAAAGAAGAAATAAGACTGAAATCCGATTACACCTGTCCCGTGTTTTCTCAATTGAACTGCGGCCATTGACCTTCACGATTAGGACCATTTCATAATTTAGGATCACTCACATACACACTGAACGGACATCTAAAATGCAATCTACTCCCAACCTGTCCTAATCGCACTCGGCAAGGCCTTCTTAGAAGAGCAAACCGAAACCATTCCCGACGACTTTTATTATTCATTAAACCCATCATCATGCCGAAAGAAAAAATCGTCTTGATCTCCCTGTTTATTATTTCCCTATAGGTCGACCTCTAAAAGGAACATGTATACAATGCCCAGAGATTAGTGTCTGGTGCTCCTCGAGGGAGAAGAGGTCAAACAAGTGCACTGCAGCAGCAACAAGGTGCACAACAAATTGTTGACAAAATATTAGTTTCCCTCGTTCTGCTTACGTAATTTGTCTGTCCTTTCACTGCCCTTTGTGTTGAGCACTCTAACAGACTAACAGGTCCTCTTTGAGTGCTTGAAATGGGTTTCTTTTTTTGTTAATGACAACAATGGGTTTCCTTGAAGATGCTCATATAAGAAACGAAGAAAATGGAAAAATAACTCAATTTCGTTCGCTCATCAGTCTTAAAGAGGATTAAATCGCTTTAGGGTCCTTTTGGGTTGTGTATTTTTGGCCGGTCGCCTTGTTTCGCTTTCACCCTTGTCGGGGACATTCTTTAACATCGCACCCAAGGATGGTGCAACAAAGACCGTCGTCATATTTCCTTTTCCTTTTTTTTACTGTAATTTCTTTAACAAGGACTACAGTGTGTTGCAGCACTCAGGTGAATGTCGAGGAGTGGGAAAAAGTAGGAACAAAAAAATCACCAAAGGAAGGTGAAAAAGAGGAAGAAGACATTTTTGAAAATGAATGACGCTGGTGAAGTGGTAGGCTTTTCAGACACACAGACCGTTGGTGTAGAATCAAGATTCATCATCGTCATCGGTGTCACTTTGAAACGGATGTGATATCCCTTTTTCTTTCCTGGAGTTTTTTTTTTCCTAGTTACGAAAGAAACGGATAGCCGCATCGGGTTGTGTATTTTCAAGGTATTTGCTGAATGTAGGCGGGTTTTCTTTTCATTATTTGTCCTTAAGGGACGTTGTTGAAGGTATAGAGAAATGATATTCAACGTGACCGTACCAGCATCAACGCTGTTTGCATTGGTTATGACAAGGGAGTCTCGCTTTGCTTATTAAACGTTTAAATTTCTGTACCTATACGTTGAAATGAAATGGAAGGAAGTCATCTGATGGCGGCAGATGTGCATATGGGTTGAAAGGAGGAAGTTATTTGGAAGTTTATTGTGTGATCCTTTAGAAAAATGTTGGAGTTTTAAACCAGACATCAATTGCAGCTCTTGAAACTAAGCAGACCATTTATTGCGAAAGGGTTCTTTGTGAGAAGGAGGTCAACCACCGCTTCAATGAGGTTGACATAGGCATTTAAAAAAACTCATGATGGGTGTGATTTTTGACTTTGACCCTGCACAGAAGGGGTATGAGTTCAAATAAAAAGTGATAATGGAGATGAAGGATGCGACATTGTTCTCCAGAGCTCCACACTACAAAAAGTTCTTCGAAAAGTCAACTTGAAGAACTAGTTTAAAACGCCAGATCATTGTGTTTTGGGGGTAATTATCTCAACAGCAGTATATTGGCGAGTTTTCGCATACGAGTCGTTAGCTGTGAACTCTGAATGAACTAATAAAGAAAAAGAACTGATACCTTAAAGGAAGACCTATTAGATCTGTTATTCCCGGTAGGCATTTTGAAAATTTTTTTGCAATAATCTGGCTGAATGACTTGTTTCGCTACCTTTCACACCACTAAAAAGGTTAAACTAAATGAACTACTTGAATTAACTAGTTCAGTACGGAAATTGCATCTAAATCAATCGTTTGATTATTTATTTTGCGACCTATCACACCATTAAACAGCTTGAACTAAATGAACTAAGTGAACTAACTAGTTCAGTAAAGGAACTGCATCTAAACCAATCGTTTGATGATTTATTTTGCAATCTATAACACCACTAAACAGCTTGAACTAAATGAACTACTTGAACTAACTAGTTCAGAAAGGAAATTGCATCTAAATCAATCGTTTAATGATTTATTTTGCGACCTATCACACCACCTCACACATTTAACTAAATGAACTAAGTGAACTAAGTAGTTCAATAAGGATATTTGAACCAAAATGTTTTAAAAAATAAAACTATTACTCAAGGCTATTAATATTTGTGTTCGCTGCATCACTTTTTGTGCAGTTTCACTTCTCAATAGCTGTTCTTTTGGTGACCGACTCGTGCTTTCGTAAGTTTTGCCGCTATCACATCTGCCGCCTTCTCCTTGCAAATATCTAGCATCAAGATTCCATCTGCCTTCCAACTAAGTCGCACAACAAATTCCCATTTAAAGTTGCTTGGCCCCGACCATCCGCTCACTCACAGCACGATAACAAACGAAACTTCCATTAATTGTCCACCTTGGGACTATTAAATAAATGCAGTCAACGCACATGTACATGCGCTTCTCAAGACGCCAATTCGCCAATACGCCATCGTAACACTTCGATGAGAGAAGAAGCACTAAACTGACCCTAATTCCCATGACGGTATCAATATCCACCACACCCAAACTGTCGAGGAGATGGCTTTTCCATTTCCGATTCATGAGAATCTCTGTGCGTTCTTTGGCAGTTCCTCGTGGGCGTTTTCACACACAGTCTCCCAGCCTCTTCGTCACTCACTTGGTGGGTGCTATCAAAAGCAAAACTATCTGACAAGAGGATACATGAACACATAAAAATATCTTCTCCATGACGCTGATGATACATCCGACATGTAACAAGCTATAAGCACTCTCTCTCTGGCGCTGCGTGCCATACAAATACAATGTAAGTGGGTCATTAGTATCTTTCAGGCATGTACATAGTCTTGCTGTAAGTTTTCGCAAAACATTATGACAGCAGGATACTGCTACTCGCAACCGATGACAATTGAATACCAAGTCAACCGCATAATGATGCTTTATGAGTGCGCGTTTTGCGTACACGTCTACGTAACAGATCTGCGTGGTTTATTTCATCCTTCAAATTGACAGAATGTGTATACATTTTTCATTCATTAGCTGTCGTCTGACAGGGATGCTGAACGCTGAAGTGAAAGTCAATTAGCGGTCCATTACTCATGTGGAATAGGGTCGGTTCAGATTTCCACGCTTTTCAAGTTTTTGATCCGATTTAGCGTAATATACGTCCTCGGCGCTGGGGCGTAGAACTTTCTCAAGTGGATTCAATTTGTATTCCATCCAAACTACTCCACTTTACACTTTGAATCAATTAAAAGGGAAAACTTTTTCGGTGTGGCTCAACAGCCCTTGTGGGTGGTTTTTGTTTATCTGTAGTTGTGCCAGAAGCGCTTGAAAACTTTTTCAAAAACGACCAACTTTCCACGGAAACAAAGGATCACAAAACGGGAAATTATGTATAGTTTCGTCACCATAGCAGGCTTATCGGAATAGTTTGTGAACGTATGCGCGCACCAGCCGAGTGTAGCATTGCAGATAAAACAATTATTTGTTTTCATTTTTATGGCACTTTTGTTACACATTCGTCTGACATTCTGGTGCGCGGTGGTGTGGGCGAACATGGTAATTACGCGGTAATTAAGTATACTTGAAATTGAAATTAGATTGCGTGCGAGAACGAACAGTGTTTGGTTGAAGATATATGCGCATTTCGAGAGGAAGAGGAAGGCGGCTATTTGTAGGTCAGAATGTGATTATTCATGCACGTGTCTCAGTTTAAATTACATTTTGTTTTTTAGTGCACTGCAACAGTGGGCGGTGATAAGGAAATTCGTTCGGGCTTTGTGGGGTATACACTGGAAGTTATTATCTTATTATTTGTGACGGTATTTACGGCTCCATTCAGGCGGTTAAATTGAGTGAGACCTCTTTCATAAAGCTGATAGTGGGTGGGTTTGTTCGTCACTGGCCATTGTTGTGTTTGGTATCGTGCGCCAGTAGCCTTTGTTGGCATTTTGTTCGATATTTTAGATTTTGTATTTTTATGGGTGATGAGATGTGGAATATATAATTATTTAAAGAGGGAATATTCATGGCATTAGGGGTAGCTCTTGTGGAGCAGTATCTTGTTCCACTGGCTTGATTTAGTAATAAGATTTAAATATGTGAATCTCTTTCGGTGATTCTTTTGATCGAAATAAGATATATACCAATTGTTCGAGAAGGTCTTAGAAATAGGAAGTAAGAAAGCCACGCTTCAACCTGTCGCAGACCTTTTCTGAAACAAGCGGTTTGATAAGGGAGCGTATCGGGATCCCGCTTTTCAAAAATCCCGAAGAAAGGTTTTAAAATCCCGTCTGCTAAAATACTGTTTTTTTTAATCCCGTCTTCTAAAATCCCGCCTGTTCAAAATCACAATCTATTAAAATCCCGCTTTTTAAAATCCCGCCAAATCCCGCTAATCCAGTTTTTTACAAAACATTGTTATCAAAGAAATAGATGTTGGTTATATGCGCATTTTTATTATAATATTATATATTTAAAAATATTAAAAATACTCGACCAAAAAGAAAATCCATCCGAATGTTTTTAATTTTTACAGTATATATAACATTACTTTAGGGGACGTTTATAGCGATACGTAAAATGCAACCGAAAAAATTTTCTTTTGCTTTTTTAGCTTTTTTAGACCACTTAACGTTAATTCTTAAACTC
Organism: Cheilosia pagana; assembly: GCA_936431705.1. Lineage (NCBI taxonomy): Eukaryota > Metazoa > Arthropoda > Insecta > Diptera > Syrphidae > Cheilosia > Cheilosia pagana. Next base: position 47,067,484 of record OW386170.1, on the reverse strand, counting down.
AATCTTGATCGTAAAATGTTGCTTATGAATTATAAAGTTAGTTTATCAAAAAAAAAAAAAAAAACTAGCAAATTATCTTGAAATTTTCGAAAAAAAAGCAATTATTAATTTCTCTGTACGTACAATTTTTTTCGTTCAGAAAAATAAATGGATTCTTTTTCTAGAAAAATTGAAGATAATTTACTTACTTTTTGTTTGATAAACTAACTTTACAATTCCTAAGCAACATTTTAAGACCAAAATTTAGTTCAACCATTAAGTTTAAGTGGTTAAAAAAAGCGAAACGAAAATGTTTACGGTTTAGTTTTTCGTGTCGCTATAACTGCACGCTTATATTTTTTTTTTTAATATTGAAGATTGTCGTATTTATTACTTAAAAATTTATTTTGATATTATTTCTTTATTATTTTGTTACTTCCTCTAAAAGTGATAAATGTTAAAATAAACTGCATTTCAAAAAACACTCATTGCTTAATTTATTTTAATATTCTTGTGATTTTTTAAAATAAAGCAACTACTTTTGATTGTAAAAGCGGGAGAAAAAGAAACGGGATTATAAGAGGCGGGATTTTAAAAAGCGGGATTTTAAAAAAGCGATACTATAAAAAGCGAGATTATAAAAAGGCAGGATTTTAAGAATCGGGAATATAAAAAGCGGGATATCGAACCCAACCCGTTTGATAATGATCTTACCAATCTTAATGGAGCAGCAAGGGTTTCCAAGGCCATTCTGCATAAAGAGGAGATAAGACTCTGAAGATAAGTAAACAAATAGTTAGCGCAATAGGCCCGTTGGGGTACCCTAGGCCTAGGTTCTCGTACCGTTTGTGTAGTTTCTAGCAGACTAACCATTAAGACGTTCACAAATAGCTGTATAGCTGACAATCGGATTAAACCATTGTTGGTGAGACCCGTACCTCTGTCATTAAGGCAACGTTATGAATCCTCTTTCTTGAGGAACAGACAAAGGAAGCCTAGATTTATCGCACCATCGCCGTCTGAGTTTAACATATAATTCGCCACATCCGTCAGCTCTCGACCTCCGTTGACTTTACGTTTCGACATGACTAGGACTTCCCTTACTACATTTTAATCAGGTTGACGCGGTTTTGTCTATCATCGTCAATGCTGAATAGCTAGTACTGCCTGACAGCGGGTTCTTCCTCTTCATCGCTTTCTGCAAGAGAAGTTCTTTCAAATTGTACCTACGAAACTAGTCTGCGGGGTTTGGAACCTTCAGTCCTGGACCTTGTGCTCAGAGCTGCGAGATAAGACGTTGGAAAACCTTGCATAAATGAAGCGACACTTCTGACGGCTTCCTGACAACGTTACCACTGGTCTTCTGGACCCGAATCTCACTGTAGCCGAGTATTTATAAAAGGCTTGAGGGAACCACGGTCGACAAAAGGTTTTTGCAGTCGACTTTGCGAATTCCCGGAACCAATTTTATGTACATTCGAATTTCCAACCCCTAAAAAAACATGCTGACCACAAACTAACACACCATATGTTCAAATGTCCTTTAATTAATTTAAAATCGCATTCCGCATTCATTTATCTTAATTAAGAGCTTCATTCAACATGTTGCTGCTTTTTCGCAACCACAATAATCCATCAAAACATCAACCCTTTCATATTATATAGCATACATCCTTTTACCCTTTAAATGAATATTTCCTTCCACTTTAAGAAACCTTTCAACCATTTTTTCCCCCTATTCCTTAAGTCGTCCATCTGTTGATCCAAGAAATCTCACTTTAAAGGACCCTCCACTAATGAACATGAGCTGAGCGTTCATACGAGTAAATATAACCCAAACCACAGTGGCGTGGCAGATGGTTGAATTAAATACTAAAACCAAAACCGCCAGCTACCCCAAAAAATGCCAGAAAATCTCCCTCATTCGTGTAGTTCCCTATATCGTTTCACTTAACCACTTGCATCCAACTTCAGACATATTAATTTCAAAAATAACAAAAAAAAAAAACTTTAAACTTTTTGCTAATATTTTTTCGTTTTTGTTTTGGCTTCTCTTCCTGTAACGCAGCGTCGTCGCGAGAGAGGTCGAATACCAGTCAAAGGAGTTCGCTTGGTGGAGACAGCAACAGTCAATGGTGAAGGCGGTGATCCGTTTGCCCCAGATGTAAGTCACACTTGTTGGGAGTTTCTTGAAATCCTGTTTCAGCCCTTAATCCTGCACACACAAGACTTGTAATGATTTCTTGTGAGCGAAGGCGATGGGGTTTTACTTTTTTTTCTCATTTTTTTTTATCTGTATCCTTTTATTCAACCCCAACAGGGATATCCATTTCAAGTAGGCTATTGTGAATTGGATGATCAAGCAGCAGCGAGGTCCGTGCCCCAGTATACGCTGTATTTGGTAGCGAACAGTGACAAGGAACGAACTGAATGGATACGAGCCATACGACAAGGTGAGTTTTATTTATGTGCCTTTGAATGGGGGTAGCCTTTCTTAGGTCGTCTGTAAATGATGGCGCAGATTAAATTCAATGGATTGGAAATGAATCAGAATTGAAATGAGCATTTTTTTGATTCTTGAAGGATCATTGGGCTTTCTTCGAAAGTCAATAAGTACGCGAGAATGACAATAGTGTCTCAAGAGGGATTAGGGCTGGGTTTGGGGTATTTTTCAGTGGAAAACTTGTGGAAGATGGTTTTTATTTTTAATGATCTCCTGCAGACATCGGAGTTATTGTCGATGTAATGAACTGGAACTTGCTCGTAAAAGAGGTTTCGCAAATAAAGAAGGACAGACTTGTATCGTTTATATTTTCCGTCAAATCAGTACAAAAAACGTCCTTAATGACCATTGTAAAAAATACCAGCATCGATACAATGAAGCCTTGTGAAACCGCCTATCCAAGGCGTTCCAAAGTCGACTTCAAACGGCTGTAAGTCTATGTAGTCATGACCTATTTTATATGGATCCAACTTTCATGATGATCGGAAGGATCTTTGCCAGTGGACAGTTTCCGTTTCGAACTGAACTTCTTACTTGGGCACTGATCTACAAACCATCCATGGATGGCATTAAGTTAACTCGAACTTACTGCGTGGATTGCCGTGGATGAGTTGTCCCTGTCGTCCCCTAAATACAGATAATTGGTCTGTTCGAATCCATTTTACTCGAACACTCGGCGAACTACAAAGATCCAAGGCGTTTTCAAAAACAGAACTAATAGCAAGTCCGCGCAAAACTATAAAGTCGTCGGGAAAGGCCTTCGAACGACAACATCAAGCATCACTGTCAGTCGCCTGTCAAACATTTTCCACAGACAACCTCTTGGCCACCTCGTAATGAAAACAACTCCTGCGTTCTCAAGCACTCCATCTGCATCCTCCAGCTGTGCAATAAAACGCCATTAGCCTACTCCCCACAGCCGCAATCGTGGTAACATTCCTGACCCAAAAACCTTGCACACCATTACCATCGGAGCAACACTGACCGTGCACAATTCCCTTTGCCCCGTCCACGATGTAAATGTATTACAACCGCAGGGTCATTAGGAAAGGTCGCAGTTATACAATAGAGATCATGTTGAGTAATGTTTACATCGCAGATGATGGTCAATGTCTTCCCAGCAGCTGCATCTCTCTTTAGTAGGAGCCTTTTGTTCTGGCCCCCATAAATCGGCTTCGACAAGACAAAACACAAAACTGATTAAATTTGCTCAGGTGATTTACCGTTAATCATAAGAAAATCCTTACCTCAAGCGCGCTCTCTCTCTCTCTGTGTCCATCTATTGCTGTCTGATGTTGTGGTTAACAATAATGTTGATGATGAGGCCACAACAGCCGCAGTCGATTCAATCAGTTCCTATAATCTGGCAGAGAATCATTTGCCATCTATGTGTGGGAAACTCTGTTGTTCCGTGCAAGGCAACACAATGGCCCAAGGTCATTTGTGGGAACGCAACACGCACAATACAGATGATGGCATCAGGCATTAGATTGGTTACGGCAGAGAGGTATCTCTTCGGTTCATTGAGCCATTTGCAATACAAGTCTAAAGGTTCACGCGCATCAGTATATTGATCAATTCATCTGATTTTGAATGAACTCGAAGGTGATTCTAAAGATGGAATTCTCTTGTTTCTTTTCAGTTTGTGAAGACACCAACACCCAGAAGTCATATCGTTTCCATCCCGGTCTGTGGTCAGGCAAGAAATGGTCCTGCTGTAAGGGACTAAGTCGAACAACGTTTGGATGTCAGGCGGCCACTCATTGGCGCGAAACGAACAACAATCCAAGTAAGTTGAATGTTAATTATAAAGGAACAAAAAATCTTGGGCTTTGTGTGAGCGTGAAGATGAATCTCTCGCTCTTTGAGGTGTGGCGAACATGATTTCGATTTGGATTCAGTTACGTGCCTAGTAAAATGAAATTCCCTTTGCACGCTGATGCCACGAGAACCGCACGGAAATTAATATAGATTCAGTGTGAAGTTACGGTGTGATCTTTGTGTGTGCACAACGTGGTGTATTGTTATTGATTTCTGTGCTGTCGAAAAGGGAGTGCCGAAGGTCGGCCGGCGCTTTGAAGAGGCTATTTTATGGCTTTCAACAAGTGCTCATGTAAGTCGGCAACGTACAGTTGAACATCCGTGCGCAATTGGATTAAGAAACAAATCAAAAAATTAACTGTTGAACTTGGAGTGAAATTTGTAACGAAAATGGGAACTGGAAGCAGTTTGTGGATTTGAAGTGGTAGATTTGGTATCAAAGTTGGAGATAACCAGCTGTAAAAGAGGCTGTATTCAAATTCCTGGAGCAGATGGCCTAGCCGCCGATCTGTTCAAAGCGGCAGGCGATGACTTGGTTAGGAGCATGCACCAACTCATCTGTAAAATATGGTCGGAGGAAAGTATGCCCGATGAATGGAACCTCAGTAATGTTTGCCCGATCGTCAAGAAAGGAAACCCTCTGAACTGCGCCAATTACAGAGGTATCTGTCTTCTTAAAATTGCCTACAAGATCTTATCTGCCGTTTTGTGTGAACGCCTGAAGCCTTTCGTAAACAGCCTCATTGGTCCATATCAGTGTGGCTTCAGGCCAGGAAAGTCCACCATAGACCAAATATTCACACTGCGGCAGATCTTGGATAAAACCCAGGAACTTTAAATCGATACCCACCACCTTTTCATTGATTTTAGGGCCGCCTATGACAGCATTTATAGAGACGAACTATACAGAGCAATGTCTAAAAACTCTTCCGTTGGTGCAGGATGACGATGGAGAATGCACGCTGCTCCATCAAGGTCGGTAAAGAACTCACCGAGACCATCGATGTCAAAAAAGGATTTAGACAAGGCGATGTGCTGTCATGTGACTTCTTCAACATCGTTCTTGAAAGAATAGTGCAAAACTCAAACGCCAACACCAGAGGCACGATCTTTCAAGTCAGAAGAGTGCAGGTCCAACGACTGAGGTGGCTGGGTCATGTAGAGCGAATGGACACGAATGCTCCGGCCCCGAAGATCTTCGAATCCACACCCGAGGGAAGGCGCAGTAGAGGAAGACCGAGACTCAGGTGGCGCACTCAAGTGGAAGGGGACCTTAACCAACTTAGCGTGCGAAACTGGAGAGAGCTAGCTAAAGATCGCGCTGGCTGGAGACGCTTGTTGGTTGAGGGCAGGGTCCACTCGGACTTTAGCGCCACCTTAAGTAAGTAAGTAAGTCACTTCCCAAGATCTGCCGTGTTGTAAATTTATTTTAGCTCAAGATCGCGTCGCTTTGCTTAGAAACTGCTTTGTGTGATTAAAATCCAATAAAATCTACACACAATTAGTACGCAAAACTCAGCGTAAGATGGCGCTAATCTATTCCTAAATACGCTACGCAAATGTAGAACCAGCTGCTGCTCATATTAGGGCATATTTAACTTTTAATTGCAAGAATCACAGCCCACACCGGATAAAGAACGAAAACAAACTACTGAACGCCATCTGTGAGTGAAATAAAAAATTAACAAAAATCGTATATTCAAACCGATACATCAGAATCATTGTTTGTACTTTAATAAGCCTCATCCTTTTATCTTCGTATTAATAGACTCATATTTTGATACAGTTCGTAACCATGATGGGACTGGGTGTCTCGGGGGTTTGCTACTTAACTTTTGAGTAAATGGCGGCGAAAGTTCAATCAATTCGAGCCCTACAGTATCTCAACGTAGCAGCAGTTGTAAAATTAGTTGTAATATCGATTGTCGCCTTACAACATCTACTCCCTCACCAAAATCCGCCCATTCTCACCAACTTCACCCATTCTCACCAACTTCACCCCACGTCACAACCATTACGAGGGTGTATCTGCAAACCAGTACCATACAGAGTCACTTAGCTATGAACAAAAATTAACAAAATTTGTCTAATGGAAACTATTCAGGTCTGAAAACGATCAAAGTAAACATGCATCCTTTCACTACCAATTCAATTATGTCCCCGGCTTAAAAAAAAAACTAAGCACACCACCATTCAGGCCGAAAAATCTGAAAACAAACAAAAAACATTCATCCCCCAGCTAACCCCTTTTAAATTAGTTTTCGTTGGTTGCACAAGAGTTTTGAAAAACACTATACTACTTGTGGGGACGAACCCCCAGCTAGCTAACCTCGTGTTTGTGGCTGAAAAAGACTTGCGACAAAAAGAAAATATCACACAAAAGTACAAAGTGTTCAGTGTTAGTTGGACAGACAGTATACGAGTATAATCCTCCCCCATAAGTGTTTTTTTTCTCTTTCTTTTTTGCCATCAACATCGTATCATCCTCGCTCTTTGGCAATTGAATTAAGAAGGCTTACACTTGAGGCGGCTTTTCCTGGTCTCTTCCTGAAGACGATTTGTTTGAGTTTCCACCTTGTGGCGGGGTAAATTTGCTGAAAAACTATAGTGTGGCGTCAGCTACTCCCCAGCTACACACATACATGGTCACATACATATTCTTATTTAAATGTTGACGCTCGTTACAAGATTCATGTTTCATAAGTGGCGAGGTGGCAAGTGACATCTTAAGATGATGCTGCTCCTTTCTTTTGGTTTAATAACTTTGGCCGCTTGCGCCATGGCTTCCTATTTGTAATTGACGACTGTTTACCCGTGCGGTTGTACACGTGAACGCGTTTCGAGTAGAACTTTATTTGATGTTTGCTTTCTATTGGCTTATGGCGACCGCGGCGGTTGTGGGCAAAGACTCGTTCTCTCTAGGAAGTATACCCGCAGTTGGAACGGAACAAACAAGATGGCAAATGTTTAGTTTGATTGCGATGCAACGTTGTGTGTTAAACCGTGTTCTATGGCGGTATTCTGTCAAAGGATATGATCTCGTTGTGAGGGAGATGCTGACAAGAGATTCAATATTTGCTTGGGTGAAGTTTTTATGCCACAAATGACATTTCCCGGGAAATTGTGTTTCTTGTATGATTTTTTTTATAGGTTTTGGGGAAGTTTTTTTTGAGGGAAACTAAAAAGTTTTGACACATGAACAATGCTATTTGGGTTTTAGCTTCGAGGAATCAAATTTTCTTTGCAGGATGTGGAAGGCGAAATTTCAATCGATTTTGATACAGGAACTTAGAAGTGGGGTCTCTAGACTTAGTGTCTATTTTATTCACTTTAATTCGCTTAAGAATGCTTTCAAGGATTTGAAAAAAAAAATCAAAACTAATGTCTTGAAAATCAACATTGCATTTCTATTTATTGCTTAAAAAATAATATTAAAGTGGGCCACCAAAATCGTATTAATTTTAATGAGAATCTCTTTACAGATTTGTTTCAAAACTTAAGTCAAATTTTCTACCCAAAGTCTAAAATATAAAACAAAAAACAACATTTTCGTCCTTAGCAGTCAAGAGATAGGCTCTAAAAATTATAAAAAAAGATCAAATAATTAAAATGATGCTTAAGTGAGAATGTTTAGTTCGACCCAGTCGTGCACATTCTTTAATTTTTCTACTTAACTTTGTTAATTTGGTTCATCTTAGATGACAACTAATTGTGTGTCCACTTTTATCACAGAGTTTATTTACAAACATCTTCTCTAATGCCATGTTCCCACCAACCGAAATCGCGAGGTTTCGTAAAATGTTTCCAAATCTCCGAGGTTTCGCCATACATTTTTGCCGTTCGAAATCTCGGGATTTAAGCGAAATCTAGTCGAAATCCCTCTGGGTTCATCCGCCCGTGAGAGGTTATCAAACCGAACAAGCCTACAGCGTGAACTTTGGTTTATTTTGTGTTCATTATTTGTGGACGTCAAAATAGTGAACGCCAAAACAATCAAAAAAAAAACAAATCATAATAAACAAGTGTTTCTGCAGGCAAAATCATTTGAATAAAAAAAAAATAACTAAGTTATATTTTCAAAATTGACAGCTTATGACTTTTGAAATCACTTCAACTCGGTGGGAACGACTTACGAGGTTTCAGTAAAAGTTCATCGAAACCTCGCGATTTCAGTTTGGTGGGAACATGGCATAAATTAATTCTGAATTATCTTAGTCTTCTAACTGCTTTGAATATCGAATTTGTAAAGTTCTGTTAAATATTTATAGACCGCCACAATTTACCAGACTAAAGGGCAGACTTAAAATCTATTTGCAGGCATCTGAGGGCGTTATTGAAGTGCTATAATTATAAGTTTGTTACTTTTTCTTAAATATAATGTGTAATGTATGCACGTGTCGAATAAGATTGCCAGAAAGTGGCGTAATGGATTTTTCGAAAGGCGACATCTTTTAGTCAAATCAGAAACCAAATATATCGAAGTTTTTAACCTTTTAAAAGGAATAATGCTAAGACTTATGCCGACAACATTGGTATTACATTTTTTACTGCAGTAAGCTCTTTTTTTAAGTTTGATTTGTTGGCTTTGTCAGTTCACATGTTGACATATAAAATTTATGTAAAGTGAAGGCATTAAAGGCTCAGTAATATTGGAGCAAATCACAAAGACTCACACAGCGTCGTTGATTTTTTTAAAGTGCATAGACATACCATCATACTTTTTAGTTACAGCCCTGAAAGGTTGGTTCGCGTGCTTCCCACTTTCGAACATGATGATGGCGATGACTGATGAGTATAACTGGCACGAGCTTTAACATCAATGAAACCGTTGAAACAAGAAAAATTGTTGAGGAACAAAATCACTTAAACTTCAAAACTTCAAATCACGTAAACTTCAAAAGGTTCCTTCCATTTTTATTTAACGTCAGTTGTTGTTATTCAAATTAATGTGGCTCTTTGGAGGTTCCATTTTGTGTTCATCTAGGCAAATCAACACAAGTGACACACCTCTAGTTGTTACTTAAAATAGTATGTAGTTATCCAAAACAAGTTCTAATCAACAATTGCATCTATCTGTCTGTAATTGCCACTCGGTCTAGGTCCGCAATTATGCAAAAACTATCCATACGAATGGCTTGGAATTTTCATTTTGTTTCTCACATTATCACTTCTTTCCTCTATGCTGTTCAATGACTGCGAGGAATTTACCAGCTGTATAGTGCTGCTGCGCCAATCCGGGTATCCCTTGTCAGCACTTTGCGTTTAACTACCCTTTTTCCATGTCGGTGCAAGTTAGTGTCTCACATGAAGATAGCCACCAGTGCACAACACATTATAAACAAATATTTATCTTGACGTGAAAATCATTTAGTGTAACAATCTAATTGGTGCCAGATAATTGAGTTGTGAGTGATTTGTGCGCCTGCACTGTCAGCAGTCAGGTAATTCGATATTGGGTGTCGGTTATGGAACACTTGACGTTGGGCAGGGCATATTCAACATGAAGCTCGTTAACAGTTGGGATGATTATTTTGAAATGTATATAATGACAGGGGGGAAATACTGTGTCGCTTGGGAAATTGAATTTAATTCCTAATTTGTCAGTATAATATGTACAGTTGGCGTCAACATTTGCATCGTGAATGTGTTGGGGATTAATTATCCAATACTGAGTGTCAAGATAAACAAAGCGCTTTTGTAATCGTCGGGTATTTGCTGAGTGGATAATTGTTAGTTGATCTTAGTGTTACTAACGTGATCAGCGGGAAACAATGTGGCCAGAGGCTGGGCGAACTTATAGGATGACTCAAGACTGTAGCGCCACCTTAGGGAGTTGTAAATACCGCAACAAATTCAACGACTGTCTCTTCTTTCATTCTTTGCGCGGATTTAGATTATAAATTAGGATTTAATTATTTTCATAAAATAACATGCACGGAAAAAGAGCCCTGTGGTTTGTTAATTTTTAAATTTTGTGAGAAAACGAATACATGCGGAAATTCATGTAGGGAAATCCACCTTTCATTTTGTCCATATTTCATAAAAATCGGTTTTAAAATAAGGCCGTAATCGGTACGACTATTCATACATAAAGATTCAAGAAATAGCTATGCATACCGAAGTATTCACTTCCGGTTCCTGAACTGGCAGCGACTCTAGCAGTGACAGAGAAAGGGAGGTAGGTACATTTTCGTGGGTCTTTACCACAATTTTGTTAATCCTGCTTTAATTTTCCACAAACTTGGATATTTTATTGGGTACAATCTTGTTCTTCCGACTTTCTCTAAGATTAGATCGAGGGTTAAAGCACAGTTTCAAATCTTGACATCGCTCATTTGGGCACTTGACATAAATGAATTGACCAAGTTCAGAATAACTTGACAAGAAGGTGCTCCATAACATAAAACCCACTCTTCTAAGTCGAATTTCCTTAGGGCACTGCCCTCACAAAATGTGCACTCATTTCGGTTTAATTATAGCAAACAGTCTTATAGAAATAGAATCCTCACCCACATCAAAGGTCTCAGCCAGAGCGCCCCAACCCCCCGCCGATAATCGACAACAATGCATTAAATGTCACGTTCAAATGCGTTCGCAAACCTACTCCCTTTGTCTGCATTCGTTAATAAAGACAAAGAAACGCCATAAACTGCGAGACTGCGACGCATCAGGATTGACTTTTATTGCCTCGTTTCGTTTCCTTCAAAAACAATAATTACCTTCCAACTTCCATCTTTGTGTGTGTATCGCTAATTCCTCTTTATTTTCTCACTTTTCGCACGCAATCTCACTCATCACCTAAGCTAAACACTTAAAAATACGCGCTGCGCTTCCACCTTTCAATAAAACGGCAAAGCGCACTAAAATCATTTTTAATCCTCCTTCATGGTAAGTCAGCCGATTCGCTGATGGAATTGTGCATGTGATATGTGTGTGCTGTTGCCTCTGCATTTCCTCATCACACAGCAGCACAAATGACTCTTGCGGATACAGTTTATTGTTTCTGTGCACACGCAAAACAAAAAAAAAAATCCATCTTCGTATATATTCAAGTCCAGAACTCCAGACAACGACAAAGAAAAAGAAATCATCCATAGAACTGGCAGCTAAACAAAAGTGATCCCAACCATTTATACCGATTTGGAGTTGCGTTGCGAGTGCGACTGTTCGTCCGTTGTTCCCTGATGCTGGAAGATATTTTTAGTAATTGTTAGTGGGAGATGGATACTGTGTGCTGCAGTGCTTCAGCTTCTTGGCACCCGTTTGTTGTACGTTTCAGCGGCACACAGATGATTTATTTTTTCTCTTTTTCGCCTCCGGACTGCTGCTGGTGCTGATTGCAGTCAGCATCAGCGTTTTAGGGAGAACTTGCCACAGGGACTTTGTGCGTGACGGTTCCATTTATTGATTTCGTTAACACCTCCTTGTGTAGTTGTTGGTTTTTAGTTTGTTTTTCTATACTGCTTTGTATCCCCATCCGTATGCTGGATGGGATTATAAATAGAATGTTTATTGTTCTTAGAGTTGGCTTTGGCTATTTAGCTGTGCCTGTGGTGTTGCGAAAGTAGTTGGAGAAATCCATCAGGAACGGGGGACCCCGTACATAAATATGCCTAATGGACGGAAACAGGTCGAGCAAAACATTTGGAGATTTTAAACTCACGCGGCGCACCATGAAAGAGTGAACTTTGTGCAACAGTTCATTTAATCTTTGGGAGCAAATGTGTTTATACCACGTATTAGTATGCCCGGAATCGAAGAGTGGATGGAACTGTAATAGATTGAGTGGATTTTGACCTAAAAGCGCTTCTTGATTTAAATTGGGGCAGCTTTCATTTAAATTATAGAGTTCTTAGTTCAAGACATCACCTGTTTTCAATCTTTTGACACACGAAAAGAGATGGTTCGTCGATCTATAGTTGAAAAAATCAGTTGTAGTTATTAAGGTAGGTGACCCAAATAAGGCCCACCTTATGGTTTTTCGTGAATAATTTGCACGCCTAAAAAAATTACTGAATTGACATTAGCATAAAACTCAGTTCAATTATCTATATAAAAACACAAAATTTATTTGTTAAAACCTACTTTGAAATATATTTTTTTAACATTTTTAAAAATGTTACCTTGGGCCTTATTACGAACATCTGCTTCAAATTAGGCCCATACATAATTTTGTTCAATTATCTGCTAAATTGGAAGTATTTTGACGTTAAACAAATAAAAGAACGTTGTTTATTAATACAAAAATAAAAATAAGAACAGTCTTCTTGACTAGAAAAAAAAAATTTAAGTTAAAAAGAAATTTAAATTATAAAAAAAATTAATAAATATGACTTTAATAAATTAATTCACAATAAGGAGTTTATTATTAATAGTCAAATTTAAAGTTACGTTGGAATTAATTCCATAATTTGCTCGCTTTTGACATTTTAACTAAAAAAAAAACAAATTTAATATTCCTAGGAATATGAAATACTTTTCTTTACAAAAATGTTGACGGAAATCTACTCAAAGGATCAAAATAATACTTAAACCATATTAAACCTTTGTTTTTTATGTTTTATATTTAATGTAAAAACTAGACATAGGTACCCCAATAATTATTTGCAATAAAATTAATTACAGAGATCACTTTCTTATAAAAAGGCGCATGCGTGCACATTCACTAACTTGTATCGACGAACTCAATTGCGTCAGATGAAAATTTCTATCGATTTTAGTGTACACATAGGTGGCTACATGCACATCTCTACATATAATAAAACTATAGAATAAAAAATGCCTGACCGCGCATCACGCAGAAACTACTGGACGAATTTTGATGAAACTTGGCATAGTGATTGCTTATATTCTGGGTCGGGACTTAGGATACTTTTTATTCCTGAATATTACGTGGTTCTTACAAAATAGTCAAAAAAGCGGAAAATGTAAGGAAAATTATATTTATACAGACCTAGCTCAGTAACGCCTTATCGGATTGAAAAATAAAAAAAATAGGTGAAATAAGTGAATTTTCTCCTGAATCATTTAAGATATAAATCATCCTCCTGCGTTGTCCTGAAGCTGAGCAATGTTCAAAACAATTATTCAAAACATAGCCCACATTTTTCTTTCAGTCGATACCACTGTCAGTAGTCATGCAGCAGTGAGTATTGTTGCAGTAGTGTGTATGTGATTATTATGTGCTCAATCTAACGTGATCATATGTTTTGCACTTCAATGGGCAGTCGTCTCTTTTCAGCGCACACATTCAGGTTAAAAACGTTTTCAGGTGCTGTTCATTGGGAAAAGTTTGGAAATGGGCTGGGGTGGGGTTCGTGTGTCAATGTCAAGTTGTTTCATTCGTGTTGCTTCTTTTCGCCAACATTTGAGGTTGATAAGAGGGAACGAATAACAGAACTTTGCGTAAATCTTTTTTGTGTATAGACTTTTTAGTAAGAATTAAAATTATGTTTTTATTGTCTTTGATTTTGCTTTATATTGCTTTTAGGTTAGGTAGATGGGTAGGTAGAGCAGGGCGTATTGATTTTAGAAAAGTCCAAGGGAGGGAACATATTTATAAAAAAACGGCGGGTGAAGCAAGGCGAGTATGGGTCAGCTAGTTTAAAATATAACTTGTCGGTTATGCCAATTTTGGCACACTGGGCCTTATTAGGTTATGGGCCTTAATTGGACCACCAATTCAGCATCCCTAACCAACTTCCATCTTCCGAGCATTGACCTCGAATTTTAATTAGATTTCACTTCCGCCCTATATCTGGGCTCGTTCAATTTAATAACTACACCGCCCTTGCCCGCTTGGAAATCTGTAAACTAATGAAATATTTACTTTCCAATTAAATTGGAAGCCACAATCAATTTAAACCGCAGAAACACATCCATACCGCATGTCATCTGACACCAGCGAGACAACAGCGGCAGAACAACAAAAAAAGGAAAAGGAAAGAGGAACAACAGAGAATGAAAAACTCATCTTGAAGATGAAAACCACAAAAGTCAACTTCACCCGCACCGCAATGTGATTATCAATCATTCCTGCCCTCCCCCTATACACATAAATGTTCCCCCTTCTCGTATATAACCGAATCGCACACTACGCGAACGATCGCGTAACCGAAACCAAAGCAAATAATTAATCGAATCGAATGACGGGCACATTTAATCAATTGTCTCGCGCCGCGACGTAACATTACCGCTATATAATGTTACTGATGCGACTGCAAGGAGCCTTCCTTTTCCTTCCACCATCGCATCGCGTCACAACATGGCGCAGAGAAAGGTTCTCCCGCTATACGGTGTGGGTCCTGCGGTGTTGGTGTATCGTCGCGTTGCACTTTGGCGAAATGCAAAACCCATGTCAACTGTCATATATGCATGAATTTATAGCACAGTTTTATTTGAATGCAATAAGGGAGTAGGCCTGCGGAGACAAAGAAACGACAACGCGAACGGAATCATATCGCCGAGGGAAGTAAGTCAGCTCCAAACAGAGGATGTGCATCGATGCTGATACCGAAGCCGACGCATATGCAGATGATTATGATGATGGCGTGGTATGGAGCTAGTGGCGACTCGTTACGAGACGACTCAATTTCCACCGCTAGGCGTGGGATGATAAATTGAAAACGCACTCTATATGCGATTCCGCACTGTATTACTGCGTTGCTGCTGCTGATGATGATGATGGTGGTGCTCGAAGGCTGACGAGAAGCCCCGACGGCGCATTGTGATTACGCGATATAATTGCTATGTGAACAGGGTGTACAATTAAAAGCGAAACCGAGGGACAGAGGCATCCAGAAGGAAAATACGCTGAAAGACAATTACTTTGAGAATATGGGGGAGAAAAAAAAACAAAAACTGAAGGCGAATGGAATTTAATTGCGCAAGTGGCCAAATGTACGCGATTAGCTGGAAAAGCGAGGGCTCCGGCTTCGGCTCTATCGTTTGCCGCCTGTCTCATTGTGCTGATGGAGGGTAACGCTGGGTGAAAAGCGTTGACAAATGGATGTCGATGAGGCGGGTGAGATTTATTATGATTAGGCGTCATATTGGGACATGAAGTTGCGTAAGCAGCGACAGGCTTGTCGTGCTACTTTGGGTATTGTAAGACGGGGAGACTTTGTTAGGGGTATATAGTTTGTAATTGGGCGCCGACCCTTAGAACTTTCAACATTGTAACCTATAGATACAAATATTTAAATTCATCTCGGCTATTTTTTATCCATGCAATTCAGCTATGGAATTCCTTGCCTTCAGACATTAAACGTTTACTTAATACTAACAACTTTAAAAATGCACTTTTAAATTACTACGCATTGCAATAATAGTTTCCTAATTTCTTTTCCTCTTCTTCTTTTATTTTCAATTTTTCTCTCTCTCTGTCTCCCTCTCTCTTTTCTTTTTTCTTTTTTTTTTCTAAATTGTCTTGTTATAGTTTTCTTAAATTTTTGAGAACATTATTTGTTATTAATAGTTTGTTATTACTTATTAACTTGAATTACTCTTTTTTTTTTTTGCATTACATACCTACATAATACTTTCCACTTAAACTGTACTATAAAAGACTAAGTCTTATTGTATACCTTGTTTTTTATAAATAAACTAAACTAAACTAAACTAAACTGGAAGGGTATGAACAAGGTGGGCCAAAAGAAGTCATCCGATGTTGTTTGGCGCTCATTTTTTTTTCTAAATGAAAAACTTCGATTCTGTTTTTTGATTATGTTTATTTGAACCTTTAGAATTTTATTTGTGAAGATGATATCGGCCAAATGGGCGCCGTCACAATTAATTGTAATACGGGCTCGTTTTATGGCATTTTTCATTACTTCGGCGAGAACTTCGGGCGACAGATTCTCGCACTCTTGTCGACTGTTGTCCTTGAGGGCTTCTAGGGTCTCGGGCTTGTTCACGTAAACGCACGGGACTTCAAAAAACCCCACAAATGAAGTCTGGAACGGTTAAATCGGGCGATCTTGCGGCCAGTGCAAATCGCCAAAACGAGAGATGAGGCGACCCGGGAACGCCACCTTCAGAAAATCCTCTGTGGCTCACGCAGTGTGTGCCGTAGCTCCGTCCTGTTGGAACCACATGTCCTCCAGTCCTAATTCGTCCAATTGCGGCAGAAAAAAACTCAGTTAACATGGCCCTATAAGCGCGCACCGGCCACTGTTGTGGTTTGACCAGCGAAAAAAAAAAATGGCCCGATGACTCCTCCAGCATGAACAGCGCACCATGCAGTAACTTTGAGCGGGAATTGGCTCCTCGTGCATTACTCGTGGATTTTCGGTGCCTCAGAAGCGATAGTTTTGCTTGTTCACGTACCCGTTGAGGTGGAAATGAGCCTTATCGCTCATTATGATTTTGGTCGAAAAATCGTCCACTTCGTCGTCAAAATTGAGGATGGCTTGGGCGTAGGTTACACGCGTTTGGCGGTCGACAGGCAGCAGCTGATGGACGGACTGGACTTTGTACGAGAACATGCGCAAGTCTTTGACCAAAATTCGCCTTAGGGACGACCGGCTGATGGCTAATTGCGAGGCACGGCGTCTGGTCGATGTTTCCGGCGGCAGCTCGACATCCTCGTCAACAGCGGCGATATTCTCGGCACAACGGGCGCTCCGGGGCCGGCCACTCTTGGCAACGTTGCGAACTGTCAAGAAACTGCGGCTTACTGACAGAACGGGGTGGTTATGCGCCAAAACTCAGACTATCTATTCGTTGCTCTGCATATTTTATGCAATTCTCTCACTACTTGCGGTGTTTTAAAAAAACCCAATCATTCAAACGACTGTCGATTGTTGCCACGTTCCAAAAATCCGTCAAATACCGCTACACGTTCGCGATAATCGTTCGCACTTCCAAACTATTATCATACAGATCTCGAAAGTAATTCCTACAAATAACTGGACACTTAACCACTGGCCTACTAATTAAATCAACTTCTAATCCGCACTCGAGAGCGCACGTTAAACACACACGCCAGCCAACACCATTCCTCCCACTTATCTCCGGTTGAAGATCATACCTCAGGAGCCACTGTTTATATGTTTATTGATTTCCAATTTTCATTTAGAAGCTTCCAAGTTTACGACTTGAAATATTCCCACGATAACACGAGCAAGAGCGCGCAACAAAAACGTTCTCAACTGTCATTAATCATTTTGAGCTCGTTAACAATCGCCAGAACGGAGAGTTGACTGAGCGCGCGCTCTGTCTGGCATTGTTGACCAGGTGCTCCAATGCTCCAAAGACTTGGAAAGTTGCATGCAAAGCGAAGAAACAAGGAAAAATAACTAACCCACAGGGTCGACTTGGCGGGCACGACCCAATCGATACAATTACGATTATTATCGTAATCTGGGTTTCTCGCGCGAGTGCCTGTTGTTGTTAACATGAATCGACACGAAATTATTGTTTATTTTCAACTTTTTTTCTTTCCTCCCTCATTCTACCCTCATTCTGGGCGAAAATATGCTGACTCGTCATATCGCCCCTTGTCAAACAGCTGAATAAATGCACACGTCATGCGCGAGCGAAAGGAGGAGCACACTGAACCCGAAAATTAAAAACCCTCACCGTGTGCCTCAGAAAGCCTCGCCAGAATAATAACTCATAACAATTACACACAACCATCTATACATAATCACGTTATGTTAATTTCTTCTATCCACCCAAGGAACGCACAAATAGTACGAGTAGATATTGTATCTAGTTGGCGTGGCGCGAAGAATATAGACCCCAAAGCGATCACTTGTGTGTGTTGGCCCCCCCCCCCCAATAGACGGACGATCTCTGGTGGTGGATCAGCCTCAAGGGTCGGTATCGGTACGGGGCGCTGACAACAACGAGCACGAGAGTGTGGATTTGGTTTTTGTCGCGCGCACTCTCTGGCTTTTCGTTTGTTATAAAGTTGTTGCCCTCTTTTTGTGTGTGCTTCGTTGGGGTTTATGCCTATAACTGGTTACAGATTCGCTGGCGCGCAGTTACACTTTGACCAACTGGTCAGCAGAAGTAGTGCACCTGAGATTGTTATGCATGCACTCAAGCTCGAGGCGGCTGGAGTTTGCTTAGTCGAGACATCTCAGGTCTATAAAAAGTGATGCAATGTATATCTAAGCCGCAGACAGTGTGCCTCTTAGGGTTTCAGCTCTCAGGTGTGGGTGTTGTATAAGAAAACCCTGCAGAAACGTTTTGTCTCTTTGGAGCAAGTAGAAACTGCTGAAATTATTTTGTGTCTGAATTAGTCAGAATAAATCGCCGAAATACCTCATTTCAGACAAAATAAGTCCAACTTTCGGTGCAAGTTTAAAATGCAGCTCGCAATTGTGCGGTTCCTGATGATTTATAATAGAACAGGGGTTAGATCTTTTTTTTACATCTCACTCCGGTTTCCATGACCACCAGAACTTCAAGCTTCTGGAGAAGCCTGTCCGCTCCTCTGAACAAGTTGAATAGCATGGTAACCGCGAAAGTATTAAAGATTCTCCCAACCACTTGTTCATTTGTCAAAACCGTCCCACACAGAGTCGACAACTCCTTCGCCTGGCTACTGCTCCAAATGGGTGTCATTATTTGTATCACAATCTCTCGCCACATTGTATTGTCATCGTCTTCCTGGTCCGCGCAAGTTTATTACAATGTTTCGCATACACACACCCAAGCAAGGATCAAAGTATAATTCATTTGCCACCACATATAGCCGCACTCATTTTATGATATGCGAATCGCGCACTCCATTATCTCCTTCAGATTTCTTTGTGTTCTTGTTTTCGTCTAACCGAAAAGAAACCAAAGCAACATTTGGAAAGGGAACTTTTTTTATTGCCACTCCACACAGGAATAGCAAACACGGACTATAATAGCCATAGATATATAGGAACCGAGTGTTTCCTGAAAACCCAAGAAGACCATGGACGAAATCTACTTTACCTGTTGCTTATAGTTTTTGCGATAAAAAAGGAGCAAATAAAATGTGTGTGTGTGTCTTCATCTAGCTTTGTTTTCATTTGGGTCCGCACTTGCATTTTAATGGTCATTCAACGAGAGAATGAGTTATCTGGCAGCAACAGCGACACAGACATGGGACAACACAACCAGGATGAGATGCGAGGACGAACGAACGTTGCTGTTCTTGTTGTTCTTCTTAACGATGATGATGGTCATGTTGGTCGGGCTGGTGTGTGCCCAAAGGAGAACAAAGTGCGTCTTCTCTCATTCCAAACACTAACTGATGTTGATGGGCTTCTTGGGGTTTGTTTTAATGGTTCTTCCTGTCCCGACTACAAGTGTGCACAAGACTGGGATAAAGTGGAGGTCTGGGCTAGATGTACAGCCACATTAATTGCTGAATTTGTTTTGTTTCGATCGGAGAATGAATGGGGAATACCTCTGCAGAGTTGAACCGGTCGTCGTAGGTATAGGTTAGAGTGTCCTTTTGTTGGGACGAAAATTACTTCCCGGTTATTTTGTTGGCTCACTTTAAACTTTTTTTATGGTCCTTGGTCGTGCCTAATCAAAATTTGTTTTTTTTCTTTCTTTTCAGGTACGTATATGCAATTTACTGCAACAGCAAGAACAGACCAATGGGGTAAAGTATACAGGTTTATGGATTTTTGTTACTTTATACTTTTTGTGTTAAAAGTGTGTGCCCGCAAAGTTGTAATGTTGGTTTGTGTGGTTCTAAGAACAAAAAATGTCCTACTTCGTGTAAAAAATGCAAGTGATCAATAAGTATAAATTAAATATACAACATAAACCGACTTCGTCAAAAATGTAGTTTATTTTATTAAAAAAAATGTTATTACATTATGTGTGAGGTTATTTAATGACTGATTTATTTGTATCATCGTTTTTGAGTTAGAGAAAAACAAGTAACATGTTATATTGACACAAAATGAAAGTTAAATAATTTAACATTTTAACTTAAGAATAAAATAAAATTAAGGAACTTCAATAATACCTACTGAAATCAATAAAAATTTTTATATGCATTCCCGTTCATGGATGAAATCTATAGATATTTGAACCGCGATTGAACTATTTTTCAAAATCATTGATAGCCAGCTTTTAATTTTATTTTCAAAGGACTTAAGATTGCAATGATTTCAATGAAAGAATTTGGTTTTAACTTTAAGAGACTCTAAACTGATCAGCTTAAGTCGGGTTTAAGTAAAAAGAAAGCCTGTTAGGATTAGCAAATTAAGAGTTAATCAGTTGTATGTGTTAAATGTTAAAAATATGTGCATTTTGGTATGGGTAACAAACAACTGGCTCATATTCCAGAAAGGAAAAAAAACTAGCTTTTTTATTTGGAAGCTATGAGAGTTTTTGTCAAATGCAATAATTTCGAAGTCGTCTGCTTACATGACGAACAGGAGTGGACCAATGTGACTTCCTTTTCGGACTTAAGAAATAAAAAATATTTCATTTGAAACTAGGGTACCTAGCGTACGCTACTGCGCACCGTTTGTTGTGTGGAAAGTGGCACGCCCCGTTTTCCAATCCCAAGTATATTTCACAAAGTTCTTTTTCGGACAATTATTGATATTACTGTTCAAAATTTACATCTTAAGTTCCCATTATTTGTGAGAAATAGCGTTTTATCGGAGGTGCCACGCCCCTCCCGCCACATAATGCGAGCATACCGTACGCAGGTTGAATTTCTACAGGTATACATAAAGTCTCTGTTTCTAAAATTTATAAATTGAGTTCAATTCACTAAATTGCTAAAAACCAACCAAGGTGGGACACCCTCGTTAAAGCTTAAATAATAGATAGTAATCTGCCAAATGATTTGTTGAAGTCGGATAGGCAATCTTCCACTTCAGCAGCCTTGTTAAAACTAAGCTTAGATATTGACTCACTGATTAAACTTTTTTTGGAGCCCATCCATGTTCGTTTTTATGATTCAATTGAATAGATCCCTTCCGCATTGCATTAATTTTGTATCGCTTTCGCCGTTTAACAGTATGTTTTTTAGTTTCATATCGCCAACACTGACTCTACTTCAAGGCTTTATTGTTCATATTTAGATTATTTTTTATTTACACTACAAATTTTTTGACAGTTCTTGTTGCTCTGGGACGTTCCTCTTGGTAAAACTTCTGAACAATGTTCCTAGAGTAGTTCCTTTCTATGTTCTCAATCGCAAGAAAATTTGTCGAGTTGAAAATTGGGTTTAGTACCTCTAATTTTAAAGATTAACGTTCACAGAATTCGCACTGGAAAACATTAGTTGCAGCGATATTGTGCATATGCACGATCAGTTGTAGATCAGTGTCAGATCAATGCTAGATCGTGCTACCTTTGCGTTCTATCTCTGTGTGACTGGTCGAAGTCAATGCTAGGTTAACTGGGATTGGTAGAAGATCAGAACCGAGAGGCGATCGATCAGTGCATCAAAGGATTTTTCATTTTTTAAGAAATCAACTCCCGTTTGTTATAACTTGAAAGATTATTTGTTTATTAAAATTATAAAAAACTTCAAAATTCATATAAATTTTGTTTCTATTCGAAGTTTTATATAGCAATTCTGTAAATTTCTTATATAAGTTTGCATTTTTTCTAAAGAAAGCCTACTTAAAGCGCTTCAACAGTGCCCCGAAATACCTGCAGACTTAACTGCTTTAAAATTATTATAATTGCCTTAATTTTCTGATTGCGCATTTACCTCTGCTTATAGTTTGTGCTTGACTGTCGATAGTTTACGTTTAGCCCCATTAATTGAACTGGTCTCATTTAATTTTTGTAGCAATTTTCCTATTGACTCTCTCGGCCTAAACTTTTGCAACAACAAACCTTGACATCCCTAATGGCGATTATTTCGAAGCCAACCATTGCATAACTGCGACGACTAAGTTTGGATACACAAAATTCCATCTGCTAACCGTTTAGCCATTTAGAGACATCTAACGTGCAGTGTGTACCTATACAAATTACAACTAAAAATAAATTAAATTCTACACGTGCTGATGTTAACTGAATCGGTAAACGCATCCAAAAAAAAAAGCCTCCCCCCAAAGTGTTCGCCAAAGCAAAACTGGAATCAAATTTAGAAGAGACTAACAAAAAAGGAACCTACGACGACGACGACGACAAAAATAAACACAAAATAGCAGCAGCGAAAAAAAAAAGTGAAACAAATTAGAAGAGCAAAGAGACACCACAAAGACCCACAAAAACCAACGAGAAGAGGATCCAAAAACGCAGCACCAAACATCACAAAAAAAATTAAGTATCTACCATCTACTTATTCCACAGATGCATCGTTGATCGTCGCACCACATTTTGCATTGAACAACTACGCTAGCCCGTGTTAGCCTGCTAGCCTGCGCCAGCACCAGCCACAGCCGCAGCCATGTGTTGTCTCCATGAACAGCGCAGCGCAATCAACCTGGTGCTGGTGCTGCTTGCTGTTGCTGGAATAACAAACGGACAATGTTTTTCTTTGCCTCGCCGGAGAGCGACCTTTTTCAGTTTGATTCCAGACGTGCTTAGAGTAAGACGACGGATCTACCGATCGGTGTTGTGTGCGCTCGTTTGTTTTCTTGTGTATCTAGATACCCGATTTAATACGCTTCTGCACTATTATTTCAGTACAAAGTCCGCGCGCCTCTAGTTTTGTGTTTTATGTTTTCAAAAGTCTTGCACCGTTTTCGTTTTTTCGATTTTTCGATTTGAATTCGCTTCTCAACTGTATCTTTCAGATACCATTTGATCGTGTCGATGTTATTTTTTGTTTGTTATTTTATCTCACCGTTCCCAAGTGTGTTGTGTGTAGTTCCATCGGCTTGGTGCTAAAAAGATACTCCCGTCGTCTGTAGGTATAGTGGATCTCGCGACGGGTTCCCAATTTTTCGCGTCTCCCGATTTATCCTTGTTTCCTAGTGTCTGTGGGGGAAACAGCACAACAAAAAAAAAGCTCCTGCAATGTGAAAAAGAAAGAAAATCAAATTGTTTACCCAACGATAAAAATCAGTGCCTTTGGATAACGACACACTACCAGCGAATCCTGCGCAGCAGCAACTTTTCGGATAAAAAGTAATATTTTTTTGCATATATACTTTACTTTGGTAGTTTGTTTCCCCTCAACTTTAGTCAAATTTGCATTTTTTCGACATGTGGTATAAATTAGTGATTTTTCAAACAACAATACTCGATACGTGCCGAAAATACTTTAAACAAAGTATCGAGTATCTAACACTCGAAATTGAATGACAGAAAAGCCAAAGGCACAGATCGCGAGCAAGCTCCCTCCAAGCGCCGTTATATTTATTTTGCCGTTTGCTAGATATATAGCTGCAGCGAAAACAAAACCTGTTTAAGGTCTTGCAGAGATTTATCTTTTGCTGCGCTGTGGACCAGTGGCTGATGGAGGAGAGTCTATATATGCAAAACCTAAGTAGAAATGTTGTTTTGTTTTTGTTTATATCAAATTCAAATGAATTGTGAAAAGTAGCAAATAAATCAGTTAGATACAGATACGTGTACTCGATGTAGCTACGGTGATGTGTAGAGAAAAGTGTTTAAGCGTTTTGACAGACAGTATTGTGGTGGTTGGTGGGTCGAGATCGGTGTAGCCGATCTGTTGCCGTTGGTATTTCATAATGGATCATGTAACCGATATTTGATCGAGTAATCAATTAGGAAAATCACAACTGAACGTTGTGCTTTTTGTAAACTGATACACCTGAGTTGGACAGATAATTAAGTTCCTGCATTTAATAGTCTGCGCGAGGCGTGTGCAATTAGAAATTGTTATCTTGAGCATCAGGTGGGGAGGTGGAACTTGTTGCCTACTTTGAATAGCTTTTTGGGAAATAAAAACAACTCGGTGGTAAATGTTTATCGGCGCCGAATGCATTTTTGGTGAAGATTGTGACGAAAACAGCTAATTGGGGGGAAAAATTGTAGCAAAAAATAGCTTAGAACGAGATTCGTCAATAAAAATTGCTGCTTGCTCAAATAGTGTAGCATATGGCCACAAGTTGTTGAGAATGAGTTTAATAAAGCAATAATAAAAGGCTTATTGTGGGACTTAAAAGAACTGCTTGGCGAGTCCATATTTGACTTGCAAAAATTCGCAAACGTCACGGGATGGTTTAAAATTTATCATTGAGATGCATAGCTTGCACTGTATGAAAAGGGACTGATCTAACTGAGACGGGTTTCCCCTATTCCACCAGCACTTTAACTTAAATCAACCAAAACGTAGTAATGGTGTCTATCCTAGTGGCAGATCACATAAAATGATGATGATCGTCTGAACGATCTCCTTTGTGAAATGTTGGTGACCAAAATAAGTAATTTTCCGGACGAATTTTGTTTGATGAAACTAGTATTTTTTGCACTAAGTTACTAGTGGCAGATCACATAGAATGATGATGATCGTCTGAACGATCTCCTTTGTGAAATGTTGGTGACCAAAATAAGTTATTTTTGGGACGAATTTTGTTTGATGATCGTCACTTTTTATTACATTTGCGGAGAATGAACTGGATGAAGCTTCTTAAACTCGTATATTTTGCACTAAGTTGCTAGTTTTGGAGGTCTATTGTTTCGACGACAGTCGCCTGAAAAGTTACGTGACTATAGGTCCCAGATAAAAGGGTTAAATTTGACCAGAGAGTTCAGTTTTGTTTTCAAAATGACCACCGCTATTCGTTCGATGTTGGAAAGTGCATTTCAATTTTCTGAAGTTTGAATTTCCTGAGTTAAATTTGATCAGAAAGTTAAGTTTTATTTTATAAATGAAAGAAAGTGTGTTTAATAGTTGTGAATGTGTCAAATGCATCGGTTCATGTGAGAGATCCACAAAGGAAGTAATAAAAAGTTGCTGCTACACTCGCGACTCGCCTCTCTGCCTAATTGTTTTTATTTTCGTTTTCTTCTTATATTGCTCGTTTGACCACACACAAATTAGTCGCCAGATAAGAAAAAAACAAAAAACCCAAAGGTTTCCATTAAATTTCAATCGGTAACAACACGCACCTGCATTAACTGCTCCCTGGAGGAAAATGCGTTACCGCACTCGCCCAAAGAAAGCTGAATTCCATTTTATGGAACAAAAAAAAACAAAACCTCTCATACTCGTACCAATAATATGTATCTTTAGTCGCACGCGAGTAGGTATCTCAGGTGTATACATTATGTGGGAAAATAAATTGAAAATAAAAGACCTCCCTGACCTCGGCTCACTACCGAAGACCTTCGACGATCACAATCAAAGAAATCACCTTTTTCCATTTCGCATTTGGCTGAGAGGAAATCGTTTTCAGATCTAATATCGCAAAACGATTTATTTATACATCGGTGCGGTATAATTAGTTAAACATTAACAAATGCGACTATAATTGGTAATTAAATAATACAATCGTACATAATAAGTACTTATTGTATTTCTTTCAAAATGCAACATGAGGTTAAGATACTTGGCTAATGTGAAACAGTGCTACGGCTCGTGGGATATCGAGAGTGCATCAATTTTAAATAAATAGAGGTCTTGTCGAAGTGTTTATTAACATTTGGTAAGTCGGTTGGCTCCGAAATGGGGTAGCTGGTAATTATACTTGAACTGCTTACTTAACCTCGACAACGAAAAAGTCCCCGCCTGAGGCAAAACAATTGATCCGTAAAACGGGGAAGCTGTTGGTATTTGTGTTTTCTTGTGCTACATGCCTCCAAGTGTAGTTAAATAAAAGAAGGTGAATGCAGAGGCATCTTTGTGATTTTAAGCACTTGAAAAAAATTCAGAAAGCCGAGCAAAAGGCGACCAACATAATTGTTATTAGATTTAAATGAAAAGACCCATATTCGGATCAGGGGAATTTGAAAACTTCAAAGCAGCTTATACTCTGCGATTCTGCGACTTTTGCAGTCGGCGCACTGAAGGTTTACATTTTTAAAACTGTCAGAGTGAATTTTGCTTAAGGTCCCCATACACGATACGACACATTTATGTTCAACCGTCTCATCATCATAATTTTTTTTTTAAATCTTTTTAAGTTTGCATCTACCTTCATGTTGGGTTAATTTGTTACCCAAAAGCCATACATTTGCAAAAATTCAAAGAGTATTCACGAGCAGCCATCAGCGACGGCAACATAAATTTAATGCCAATTGTATAAAATAAAATAATAATAATAATATTCTTAATTTCATATCAAGGAACTTAAATAAAGAGTACAATGTAATCCAAGTTAGTTTGAGTAGTGTGCATGTCGGAGTTGAAATATGTTTGGGTCGTGTATGGGTCGCTTTAAGTTGTCCGAATTCTACGTATGATGCGAAACAGATCAGTTTGCTTACAATAGTCCAAATTTAGTGATTTAACTAAGATTTTAACATGTTTGGAACCTTGGATACTGACCTACTTGCGTCGGACAGATTTTGTAATGTCCTGTTTGACCATCCTTGTCTTAAAAATTTGCAGATTTTCCATCATTAAGCTACAACTCTTCATTGTTTGTAATTTTGAACATATTGCATTAAGTCGATTTTATTACTTAATTTGATCTATGATTTTTAAACCCTCCCACGCACAGTAGCCACACAAAGCCCCATTTCCATTCGCTTCGGTCAGTTACAGCCCTAATTTCAATTAACCAAATTTGACCACCAGATTACCATAAGCGACTGCGATTAGTTAATTTTATCGATATCTATCAAAGATTTTCGATTATCTTTTTGAATAATAATGTGGGGTCCCACGATTGTTCCCTGAACCCCTGTGGTTTCTACAAAAGCACAACAGCGATTTCTCACACACTACAAACTACAATTTCTCACACAAACTCTGAGATATTTATCTGTACAATTTTGATTCATATGGACATTTATGTAGATCCACTGTCACAGTCAGTGAGCATTGTCCCACAGACCTTTCCAACTTGGATCCTGTTCTTCATGATTCATTAAAAGGATTAATTAAATTTTCTTTTACTAAAGCAAACGATGTAAATTGCTCTAATTGAAAAATAAATAATTCATTGTGATCCCACATTTGAATTTAGAAGAACCCATCCCATCGGTAGTGCATAGTCCTATGTCAGCCCATATTAGGCTGTTAAACTATTTTTATATTTTCCCTTTGTTTATTTTTGAATCGGTTATCCATCTCCACACGGAATGGCCGGGAATTGAAATCAAATGCGTTAAATGCGATAAGTGGGGACGCATGTTTTTGGGAGGCGGCTGATGGATTTATTTCATTTCCCATCGGAAGGGGGACTTACAAAGACGTTTACACTTTCGGCTGTTGCGTCTTTTTGGGAATATTGTGTAAATTAGAATGAAAGCGTTCCCTAATTAGCTACAGAAAAAAAAGTTAATTTGGTCACAGATCCACGAGGGCAGGAATGGGATGTGGTGGAAGATGTATTTAAAATATTTATGAGCAATAAATTTCCATTTCGACGATAGACCGTAGGTCCTTTGAGTGAGGCGGCTTGGGCTCTAATGATTTAGCACTTGTGGGCACAACTAGTCTTCGGAATGACAGGAAGTTATCACGTTTTATTGTGAAGCAACAAATGGCAGCGAACTGGTAGTGAAGTCCAAGTAGTACAAAAATGCAAAATTTGTTGTCTCACATAGGTATTTTATTTCAATTGGATCGATTGAAGTCTTGCAATTCACATCAATTATCTTTCTAGCTCATACACAAACCACTGGCTACCGACGTTGAGTAACAGAGGGCGTGGTACCACTTAAGTTTAGTACAGATAAATAATTGTTTTTTTTTTTTTTTTAAATAGAACTGACAATTCTCAAAAATTGAAAACTCCACGAAGAATAGTTGTGAGAAGCTAGGCCTAGGGTCCCACAGACCTGTTGCGCCAACTATTTATTTATTTGACAGTAATGGGGCTTGCCTTAAATTTATTTTCACAAAATCTGTAAGATTACTAAAGGTTTTATGAATTTTCAAAATTTTGGGTTCGTTTAAGTTGAAGTCTTGGCTAAAGGCGAAGACACACTAAAATCAAAGCAAGGCATGTACATTGTGTTGTAAAATAAATATTCAGTGCATAAGTACATTTAGGACTCAAAAACTAGCTTAGAGTTTCATAGGTCTGAATTTTTTCAACAATTGAGAGGGACCTACAACCGTGACTCTTAAAATGGACACAAGTGACTTGAAAAATGTTGATGATGGGGTTGGTAGTCGTTACAATCGCCTGTAACTTTTCGACACGTCTTTTAGATCAACGCAAACGATCCCAATTAACATTCCTTCAACAAATCATCGCAAACATTGCGAGCCACTCAAAGATGCCTTGACTTGTTGCCGACTAATGTCATGTATTTGCACCTGACGCATTAGTTACGTTAATTAATGACAGCAAACGATCAACTATCCTACAACAATACATACTAAATAAATAATTTAGTTTCCTTTCGTTTTGTTATTCGTTTTAGTTATGCAATTTTGCACGTAGCCGGTGGCATATTACGCCAAGCAAATGAGCCAGTCGCGTACGCTCTTACAGCACACAATTCAAAAGCGAACGCAAAACTTTGTCCGTTAAAATTATTCAAGTCGATTATTTCTTGTTTTTTTTTAATTATATTGTTCACCTTTTTTTAATTTGTCACAGTTAGATACGAAAAATGAAAACGCCTCTTGAATTATGATATGGCATATACGTGAAGTCGATGACGCCGATTAGCCTTTTCGAATAGCTTCACTCATCTGTCCAACAATAGCCATCTGTTTTGAGTTCACTAAACGGTCTCTTGCGTTGGCTGGTCAGTCGTCAGCGTCGTCACAATATACCCGTCTGACGTTGTAGATATTTGAATAGCGTTATGTCGTTGCTCGATGCATTTCTGTCCATTCATAGATAGATACTGTAAGCGATCACCACACCTAATTTGTTTTATCGAATTGTTTTTTTTATTTAATTTCCTCAATTTGAATGCGAGAAAGTATTTTGTAATATTTTAGATATTCGATTTGGGTAACAGAGGGCGAGTGGTTTGATGAGTTCTTGTGCTCACTTATCTGTTTGGGATAAGGGTTATCGCTTAGCTAATGCCGTTTTAATGGGTTCTCTATTTTTTTGGACAAACAAAAGTGAACTGAAAGTGAGATTTGTTGAACTAATTATCAGTCTTCCCTTTGTGAGATTTATAAAAAAAAAACAAGTTGTATAGACTTTTTTGGGGGTTCAACCGTGGGCAGTTGGGCCTTGTCTAATAAGCAAAGCACTTAGTAACTGCGAAATTGCTGTCAGTGTTTTTTTAAAGGTTTGAATCTTGAAACGCTGTGAGTTGTTTAAAAATCACTCTTTTTGGGGGCTGAACCTTAAAATCTGAGCCGAATCCGGTGCATAAATCACTTCGCAAGTGCTTCATCGATTTGAAAGTTGTGGCAACCTTTCTTAAAAATGTAAAGATGATTTTTACTGCTCTCTATTTTCTAATACACGATTTTCGACCAATCATTGTAGAAAATCACTCCGACTACTCCTCTGCATGCGACTTTAAATGACCCGTATTTAACTAAACACGAGAAGCTTGTCCCCGGCTGCAACTTATTAAGACATGTCGTACCCTATGCCAAGGTTAATTGCTATTCAATATACCTCTCCGAAATTACCTATCCAAAGCCTTTCATTATAAATTACTCACCGGCAAACATCACTTAATCACATAGCGTATGGAGAAGCCTGCCCAGCCAAACATGCAAGCGACATATTTCATTCCATCTATTTAGAAAAAAATACAAAAAAAAAACAGCCCTCACTCCGGTCCAAACAAAGTCACTTTTCAATGCCCGCCGCCTAAAATAATTGCCCCCTTCCGTAGGGGAACTCCCAATCATTAATCACATGCAATACTGAATTGAGTTTCCAGCGTTTTTCCTTCCAAGGATTTACTTTGGCTGCGGATTTGGCATGCTATCACATTTCCCTATCCCCACCTAAATCGTATGCTTCTGTTTTGTGTGTGTGTCAGACTCCGTCGGTCATATACCTGGAAGAGTGGACTTATGCTCGGTAGATTAAGCCCTCTAAAGTGCAATGATTTTTCTTTGCCGGGACGCAGAGTTGGTAACCTGTTTCTTTTCCGTTCTAATAGGTCTCCTTTATTTTCGGATCTACCTGTAGTTTTGTGTTTATACCTTTTTTTTTCCAACTTTAATGATCTGAAAAGGTGTGTTTTGAGGGTTCCTCTTCAGTGGACGCGATCCTGGGCACATTGCGAGAATATTAAAATATCATTATTTCGAGGCACTGTCTCTCTGATGGTGGTGCGTGGTGTGTTCCAATGAAATATCTACGTGAGCTTTGCTGTACAGAGACCCAAACTCGCCGAGGAGATTTTTATCAAAATTCTAGAGAAGTCGAGGAATTCCTTCAACTTGTCAACAAAAAAAAAACCTATGAGTGTTATAAATAAAGAAACGGCTCGTTGGCAGCGGCATGAAGTGCATAATACGTCTGAGCTGGGGACATGTTTGTTTCTCGATTTTGTTTATCATGTTTATGTCGTGTGCATTGTTGTAATTTCGTTTGAAGCTGGTAAGCCATAAAAATGAAAACAATAACAATAACTGAGACCTTGGCTGAGGGGTTTGTACCGGACCGGATGCAAATACATACGTCATGTGAATAAATTTCTGCAAACTGTATTTTGTTGTTTACTTTTGTTATGTTTAATTTGTTTTTATGGAGAATTAGGCGCTAAAAATGTTTTTAAAATATTCATAAGACTGTGGGCGCCGGGGGATTTTTTTTTAAATTCTTGTTTACCTTTTTTTTTACGGTGAATTTATTTGTAACCTTGTCCTGATAAAAAATTTCTCTGGAAATTTAGTCAGAAGTCACAAAATGGTCGATTTGGTAATATTATTATTATTCATCCTAGAAAAACATGTCAGAAATGAATAACTTTCATGATTTGTACACTTGAATCGCATTTAATAAATTTGAGCGTGGTAGACATTGTTTCAAAACTCGGCGAAGCGTTAAAGATCCAACCCTATCTAACTCCAGACAATCTGCAAACGATCACAAGAAGAAGATGATGCAACCACGGCCTATAGGAGGAGTACGAACATATTGATGTAGTCCAAGAAGCTAATTTTAAGTTTTTAAGAGCGAAGGGACAATAGAATCTTCCAATCCTAGGCCACATGTTTGAGTCGACGAGGAAAATATAACCTTTTGTTTAAACACGCCCTCCTGGACAAGTAAAAGCAACATGCCCGCGATCACAGAGGATAAAAAGCTGCTGTATCTAAAGCAGATAATTCACGCGTCCAAGAGACTGTACCTATAAATTAAACAAATAAAATCGCTCACTGAAGTAGAGAAAATGTTCCTCCTATGACAACACTGTCTGATGTAACAATCAACTAAATGCTCGTTTTTACTCAAGCTGACTTTACTGATTTTATTTGTACCTAAAAGTGACTTTTAATGACTTTGTCAAGTTAACCTGATGTTGACTCGATTAAAATTCGATTACTTATTAAAGGAAAATGTCGCTCGTCTGACAACACTATAAGAACGGGTCCTTTATAATACTTTGGCTATGATTTTACAATAAAATACAAGTACTGATAAAAATAATTTTCCTTTAAAAAGAAGCTGTGAGTTGTAAAACCGTAAATCGTACAAATTATTTTCCTGAAAAAAGAAAGAACCTGTCATTCTATGCCGTGCATCTAGGATTGAATTGAGAAGATGCCATAGTTATGCTATGCTCTCGGATGATTGGCCAAAGATATGTCGCATGAATTGTAATCTGTAACTTTCTAGGCCAAAATCTTCAGATTGACTCTGGTTGACTGTGTTGACTCTATTTGACTGAGATGACTGGCTTGGATCTACTTATCGTATGCTACTTATCGTATGCTTATGAAGTGACTTACCAAAACTCTGGGCAATGTAGCAACACTCAGCTTAATCGATTAGTGACTTTGGATGATTTAATTTACAAAATTTGGATTTGACTCGATTGATTTATGTTGACTCGATTGACTTTTGTTGACTCTAAATGACTCAGCTAGTTCAACTTACTAGAGCTGATGTCCACTATTGCTGTAGAAAATAAGACAAATCTCACTGAGAAAATTCTGTTCTAGAATTATCTAACTGACTGCAGTTGACTTTGTTGACTTAAATTGACTCTATTGACTCAAAAACAAATTGCCTTTTATCCTTGCTTTATGATGCAGAGTCCTAAGTCACCGAAGTCGTGTGAGTCCCAAAATAGTGGGAAAGTTTTCCTTAAACCATCAGACAGACGTTTCTGAGCCCTCATCAGAGCTTGGTAAAAACGGCGATCTTATTGGTAACAAAAGAAAGTTGAATTCAAATATCGATGCGATTATTGTCTCTTATTCTCTTATATAAAGCTCTGCTCTTTAATTGGAAATACTGAACATTTTGCTTCCCTTCACTCCTGCTAGAGAGTTCCTTCAAATGGACATACAATTGCACTCATTCAACTCCTTCCATCGCAAGGACAGATCCACAACCCTTGCATTCCCTCTCTACATTAATTATTGTTTGTTCTGCGAACATTTTAAACCGCTTTCTATATTCCCTTTCGCTATGGAGAAAAAATATCCTAAACATCTTGCAATTCCATTTCCATTTCCACGGACATACCTACTTTTGTACAAACGAACATCGCAAGAACGGAAAGGAAATTCCCCACAGGGAAATAACTAGAACGCGAAGTGCTTTCCATTTTGTAGATCCATTCTCATCAAAAGATTTAAAATGAATCTCAAATACGGTAAGAGATACAAAACGAAACTTTTTTTTCTTCCATGCATCCGTAGCCTGACTACGCTTCACTGCGGTACAAAATGCTCCAGTTATCCTGCCGCTCTACTATATATATTTGCATACAATCTGCGCTGCGGCCCTAGCTATTTCCGGTGAGTTGAGCAGGAAGAGAGGTTCTGTTTGCTCATCATCGGCACCTACTACTACATCATCATCATCGTCGTCGTCGTGGAAATGAAATCCTTTTTTCTAGGTTAGTTTAGTAAACGGAACAAGAACAAAACCCAAATTTCCTTCCATTCGAATGCGATGGCAAAAGGAAATTGGGGCACGCTCGCTCCATTCTGATGCAGATAATGGTGATGAGGCAAAAGTACAACAGCCTCGTTTGTCGAATCCTTAAAGACCCACTAAAAGCCAATGTCACTCTGGAGAAGAACAAAAAAAACCTACACCTAATGTCGTTTTCCATTGGTTTCACTCGAGGATTCACTCATTCTGAAATCCAATGGAACAAGAAAACTGCTTCTGGTTGAATACACATTTGTATTGGTGAAACGCCAAAAAATAATCTACGGCCGCTGTCAGCTGACCTGTATAAAATACACAAATTACACTTGGGTTAGTGCTTCTTGAGTGGATTCTGACTTCAAATCGAGAAGCGAATTTCTCTCCTCAGAATCACCAGAAGAGTATTTTTTGTGCCAATGGAACGGTTTCAGAAGTGATTTTTTCGATTCCGGACTCTCCCGGACGCTTCTTTTTGCCCAATGGAAAACGACATAAATACACATCTCGCAAGAAGCGAAAGTAACAGTTGGTAAATATTTGCACGTCAAATTGACGTCGCCATACAGCAGCTTTCGGTTTCGCCTTCTGTCAGAAACAATTTGGTGGGTAATTTTTTACATGTGCTGCCACACACGTTATCTCTGCGTTTGGATGGAAAATAACGGTGTTTCGTTGCGAGAAACAACAAAAAGTGTACTGTCAGAGGGTGTACCTTGTACCAGTCGATGGAGAACAAAAGACTCGAGTTTTTTTCGTTCGAAAAGTAACAAAGAGACTGAAACACAGTCTCTTCTTGTTTGACATACTTTTTTGCCACTTTTCTGATAAATGGGCACGCAAATGCACAAAACAGAAGTGAAAACCACAAAAAATATCGCTCTTCTTGACACATGAACGCGAGCCTGAATTTGGTAGGTAGTTATTAAACGGTATTAAACGGGTTTCCCAGTTGTTGTTTCTTTTGGAAATTGGGAATGCAAAGTGACGCCGGCGACGTATGGCGGGCGGTAATTACTTTCACATGTGTATTGCTGTATGATCATCATTAATTTATGAAAAATGATTTTCTTTGCTTTGTGAAAGGCGAACAAGGGAACAGTAATTGCCTCGAAATGGGTAGCTAACCACTTGAGTAATTAAGGGAAACGGCAACGGCAGACGAATCAGTTTAGTTATGACAGTCAGAAATTATTGGGCCCAGACATGCGCAATCTCGTGTTATGTGAAGATTTACAAAAGCGAGTAGAGCGGAAGATTTCCGTTTTTGTTTTTAAGTTTTGTCAGTGTCAGTGAGGTAAAGTTGTTTTTCGCAGAATTTTATCCAAAATATTGCAAAATAGGCAAACTTGATAGCTGTTCCTATTTTCTACAAGTCAAAGTGAAACGTATAGCATCTCTGTAAGACGAAGATCTACGTAGAGGTGTCAAGTAAACCTTTTTGAAATAAAATGAGAGCTAAAATGACGTTTTAAAACTTTGATTCTATGTGCGCCATCTATTGGAGTGATGATGAACTATCAGTACTAACCTGGTTCAATGGGGCTGCAATTCACGCAGCTCATAGAGGGGGATTGATCTAATTGAACTAGGTGAACGAAAAAGATCAGTAAGTTCAGCAGGGGTTACAGAAAATTTGCATTTTTTTTTTTTCATTTTAAATATTCAGTGACAGAACAGTGTCATGATGTGGGTAAATCTATTCATCGCCTCGACATCTGATATCTCATTTTACCGTACTTTATCATTGGTTGTTGTATATAGCAAGAGCTTGCTTATGCTTTTTGGGATTATTCTAGAAGTTTTGGTAGTTGGTTGGTCTGGTTTTGCAACAAACCTTCCGTATAAGATGGATCAATTTCAGCCCATTAAAGAGTCACAACTTAGGGTGCAATTATAGCGACACGAAAAATGCAACCGAAAAAAAATTCTTTTGCTTTTTTTAACCACTACAAACTTAATTGTTGAACTCAATCTTGGTCTTAAAATATTGCTTAAATTTTTTAGAAAAAGAATTCATTAATTTTTCTGTACGAAAAAAGTTTTACGTGCAGAAAAATTAATAAATGTTTTTTTTTTCCAAAATCTAAGATTTATTTGGTTAAAAGGTTGGTTTAAGTGGTTAAAAAAAAAAAACAAAAGACATATTTTTCGGTTGCATTTTTCGTGTCGCTATAACTGGCCCCTTAGCGGTTTCTACTTTCAGACATTGCGCGGTATTAATAATCATCTTTAATGTTAAATGGATTTTTTTCATACAAAAATATCAATTATGACCTATAAAATATTTAAGTTGAAGGTTAAAAATGATTACTAGTAAGGCTCATTGTGTTTTGTGCCGATGCCTCATATAGACATATTGTTGATTTGTGGCTATATGAACAACACTGGGCTTCAATTCTAGTTTTTTCGGGTCTGAATCGAAGCTTCAAAATGCGAAACTGGGGGTAAGGTGTGTGCTATTAAAAAAAAATTCGCAACTTCGTTATTTTTTAAAGGATTCAGTTGTTCATGTGGTTTAAATTATTAACAACAAAAGTTGATTTTGAACTGTCCCACCTCTTGACAACGATAAATAAAAATCCGACAGTACAACTCTCATTTTGAAAGTGTCATGAAAAAGCTTAAAATTCCATACAACGGAGATTGAATCATTTTTTGTGGGAGAGGAGGGATCCCCGGTTCGACCCCCAACAAAACAAACAAATCGCACCTTACACCTTAGCTCAAATACAATACAAAATTGGCGCTCCAAAATCGCAGATCTAATAAGTTGACGTCGACTTGACTATACATTGTTGCGCGACTGGTTTTCTTTTCGAACTGAAGCTACATCCACCGTCTCGGTCAATAATGTACCCAGGCTAACCAACACCACATGCCAGCGGTCACGAAAACGATGTACCACTTTGTAGTGCAGACTGCATCCGGTAAAAGTGTGGTACATTCCCAAGGTCTATAGAAAGGGTGTACTCGAGCCGAACCTAATCAATGGGACTAGCTGCATCAAGCTGTCGTGTCAACACGATGCAGAGTATAGAAAATGCGATCCAATTCGATGACATTTCGTAACTCGATTACCCAGCTGTAACTCAATCCCATAACCAATTGAATTGACATCTATTAATAGTCGCTTATCATCGGACACTTCAAGCGGCGAGGTGTACACTTACACTCGTATCTCTATCGCCTAGTGGGCGCCGCATTTTGCCACCTGAACGTGTCACACGTTGCTGTTGCGATGGTGTCACGTCTTTTACATACCGGCACGTTCCAACAACCATCCAACCGCTCTCATAGATTCAAATCGAAACATTACTCTTCGAGTGGGTCACCATACCTTGTAGCACAAAACAACACCCGTCTTGCGTACAACTTTGGACGCGACTGCATATATCGTGTAAGCCCGGTGTGAGCGCCCGATAGCACTAAACAAAGCACTCTTGCGAAATTTGTAATTTATTACCATCCACTTAGGTGTTAGTGTGTGTGTGTAATTATCAGTTCAAAACATGCAACAAATTGTTTGGGAATCTTATTAGCACCTCTATCCGGACGTCGCGTCGCGTTGCAGTATGTCATCCCAAATTGACCTTGACTGTCTGTCGGCGAAATTAATTAATTCGAAAGGCTTTTTTTTTCTTAAATTTAATGCAAGTGAGTGAGTGGAATTTACCTCTATGCTGCGCGCTGGACACGCCCAGTTTTTATGTTTAATTTACTGGCCGCGCTCTCTCGCAGTTGTGTGGTAATAAATAAAATACTGCAGCACAAGCCAAACGATCATCATCATCTGCAGCTTGATGATGATCATCGGCGTCGTCGTTAGCATCGTCGTCTTCTTCAATTCTAACGGTACTGAAGCGCAGATTTCAAAATTTATTACCATTTTCAAAGAAGTGGCCTTAAACGTGCCAATACATCCATAACCATACAGTATGTAGAATGCATAAAATTTAGTATCCGACTTTGCACAGCCACAACAGAACGAAACATAAATAAATATAAGAATACATAAGATAAAGGGCGGCGCGGCGGGGTGGAATCTGTATCTTTTCGTACGAGTGCTGCTGCACTTGCATGCGATCATGCGTTCGACGTTCCCCCATCTCCGTCCTGCTGCGATTAATACTCGTATGCGTTGTTGTCCAGAAGAACTGGTTCTTTTTAGAGATATAGCCTGGAGATACATTTTTTGTTTGTTTGTTGTCAGCTAAGGAACTCCTTTTGGGCACAGCCATGCATGCAGATGGTGGATGTATATTTTTTCGGAAAGGTTTCGTTTGTTTGCTTGAAAAAGTGTGCCGTATGTGCCCGCTGAATGGAGAAACTCGATGATGGAGCAGAAGCCAACAAAAGACGACAAAAAAGGAGTAAAAGCTGTTCTTTGAAAGCAGACGATATTGAAGTTGAGAAGGTTAACTACGGAGAGCGGTTTATTGGTTGTTTTTTTTGGAAAATGCCAAAACGATTGCAATTGAGTTCAAGGTCAAAGGTGTTTTGATTTTTGAAGGTGCACGGAGTTCTTAAATTTATTTTTGGCTGCAAAGGTTTTTAAGTGGGAATGGGATTGGGACGACCCGAAATGTCGTTAAAATCGGTTGAGTAGGTAAAACGTGGAGTTACAGCCTTTACCTCTTAAATAGAGAGGGCCACGTTTCGGCTGATTTTTATTCTTCTCTCTTGGATGACTTCTAGCGAAGAATAGATTAATCTACTAGTATAGCTATCCCATGTCACTAGTCTCTTGCATGTAACAGGTCAAATTCGCAAATAACTAACCTCCGCGGCTAATAGGGAAGCTCTTTCATGACAGTTATACTTTATTTAGCGAAGACAAAATGCATTTTAAAGCGCCACCTGCCAGGTTGTAGAACGCATTTGCGGAGGCGAGAAAAATACCCCTCCCCATTCCCAGAAAACAAATTCATCACTCAATTAGCCACAACAAAATAAATTACAACCTTCAACTTGCTTTGTCCACACCTTCGTCAATCCAAGGATCCACTTCAACACTTTATTTCGCAATAAATCCGCAATTACATCGCAAACTCCTTCGTTGTTTTTATTGAGAACTCCTTAATTAGATTTCGTGAAATTATCACCGCACTAGCAGAAGCCATTTATTTCATTGTCGCTTCATCAATCATTCGAACAATCCTCGGGTGCAATCCGAACGGCAACAGCAGAACGCACATCTCTACTATTTCCGTCATTACCGCAGACACTGTGCTTTCTTCATTTGGCATTGTTTCGTTGGTGTATCTATTGCCACTGGATTTATTGGCATTTTGTATCCAATTCCAGATTGCAATCGATCTATAGTCAATTTGTTTTCTAGTGGCTGTCTTATTAGAAGTAGGACGAACAGAATTTCGTTTGTTAGATACTTTTGTCTGCGAAAAACCGCGCCAGAAAACAATAAAATTTGGTTTGTTGAAGGAGAGATCTGCAGTAAGCTGCTAGTGGAGGACGAAATTAATTTCATGACCCTTTCTTGCGCTCAGATTGAAAAGAGATTATTAATTGTTTCAACAGAAGACGCAATCAATGGAGCGTTTAAAGACGGTTCTTTGGGCAGAGCTCCGTCTGCGCTGAATAGAGGTCACAATTTTGGGGCGACATCTCTTGTAATTATTTCTTATGAAATTTTTCGACCTCTAGTTGATGGCAATTATCTTTTTGTAGCAAGTTAGTTGCATTTTATTGTCAGTTAATTGTGTTACATCGTGTCGGTTGAGTGATTTATCGCAATCCGTCAAAACGATTTAGGTCAGTTGGTTTTATGACACAATGGGCTGCTTTAAGTGACAAGTTTAAAAGTTTATCGTTATCACCTCACGAGAGAGTAATAATTAGTTTAACAGTCTCATCTTCACCTCTTGAAGAACTGCTGAACTCCGAACTGTGATAAATCTCGGCAACATCAGCTAAAAATTGATGTATAAAATAAATCTCTTATAGGTCAATGGGAGCGTTGCAAACACTTTACTACTGAGTATGTGCAGTCATAAAATTTTGTCATTGAATTGAATAGAGGTTCAGTTGAAGTTGCCAAATTTTGAGCTTGTCACTTTGTGTTGATCACATCTAGGTGAATTTTATCACGAGAGGTGCTACTTTTAAGTCTTTCTGTTTTATTAATGAATACAATATTTACAATTACAAACACTGATAGGAAAAGAGTTAAAGCCTGTTATGTTATGAAGCTTTCACTGATCCACGAAGAAAAGTGGATTTTCGAATTAAAAGGCTTGTTACAGAACTTTTTTAACTCACTTAACTCGACAAATGGGTTTCTTAGACAAAAATGTCTCATATAAGACGTTAACTTTCATCTAACTCAGCCTACCCATGAACCAATTACTTCTTACTACTGTATACAAGAGTTGTTCAGCAGCAATTGCGTGAACCAACTATTCCTTATTGCTTTCCGTTGCATAATTCCATTAGAATCCCTTAGCAGAAATGTTAAAAGGTGTAACAATAACGAATCGAGTATACCTTTTTTCATTTTGTTTTCCAAATATTCACCAAGTTTGACTTTCTCTCTCCAACGAGACTTTTCTTAGAGCACTAGTAGAATGGTACTTATCGAGTCCCTTTCTAGAAAAAGTGTGTGATCGATGACGACTTCAATAAGCTTTCACTTACCATTTGAGGTAGCTCAACATAGTTATTTAAATATGTCCAGTTCTGCAAGACATAAGCTACGAAAATTCCGGCTGTAGGGGCTGAGATATCCCTTTCTTTCACTGCAAATGAATTTCCGATTCATGATGGTCTAAAAGTCGCAAAAAAGGAACGTCAAAGTGTTCTTCATTTCTTTTAGCTCATTGTTGAAAATTCCCTCAGTTATGGCCCAATCCTTTAGTCAAGGGTAAGGGTAGCTCAGGTTTTGTATTACAGAAAGCTTAATCGTAAATATTATATTTTTAAATAGGGCCATTTCCCATCACTTTCAATCCGGCTTTATTAAAGAACTAGCTGACCCGTGCTCCACCTGCTTCTCCCACCAGCCACTTTTAAGACAAAAATCGAACTACATCGAACCGTTTTTTATAAAAATGTTCCTTCCATTAGACCTTTCTGAAAGCAATCAAAAATCAAAAACAATAAAAACATAATTTCAATTCCTAAAAAGTCTACACAGAAAAGCTTTACGCAAAGTTCTGTTATTTCCCTCTTACCCACCTCAAATGTCGACGAAAAGGAAGCAACTTGAATGAAACAACTTGACATTGACACGTGGTAAGAACCACGTTATATTCCGGGATAAAAAGTATCCTAAGTCCCGACCCAAAACAAAAGCAATCACTATTCCAAGTTTCATCAAAATCCGTCCAGTAGTTTCTGCGTGATGTGTCGTCATGAAAAGTGTTGCATAGTTATAGGTTTTTACTTTCATCGGAGTGACTTGCAATCGATTCGTGGCGATGGGGAAGGTATTTTGCTTGTTTAGTGCAAGGTTACGTCTTTTTTCTAAAAGAAAGATGTGAAGCACATTCTATCCGAAGGAATATTTCCACGTATCGGTTAGAAACTCGGATACAGGTTGCTGTCCAAACTAATAAAGATAAATTCTCAATTCAGCAATGATTAGTAATAATGTTTGTTTCTCGAACTTTTCGTTTTCATATAAATTGCGCCACTAAAAGCAATTTTCAAAAATAACCGACTAATCCTGATCACGTATCAAAAGTGATAATTACACCAACGCAACGCACCATTCCTTGGGCAAGAAACACATTCCAATTGAAACCACTTCACCCAATCAAACCATAAATGAAACGCGCCTTGAAAACACCGAATGGTCAATAATTAACTCTAAGCTACTCGCAGCTATAACCGGCATCTTAATTAGCAAGTGTAAATCATTAGCCAACTCTCATTTGTTTATAACTCATTTTTACAAGAGATAACGCATCGGCGGGAAAATGTTATTAACTTTACGAACAAAACCGGAATAGAATGTAGTTGGATATTAAAATTCAATAAAAATGCAAACGCTCATTAGTTGCCGACGGGTTGTAACAGTTAAATTGCACTGTCTCCCCCCTTAGAGTGTAATTAACATTTAAACAAATTAAATTATACCACCACATACGAAAATCGTATATGAAAAATTGCAATTTGACTTTAATTGATGGGAATCTCTCTGCAAGTGTTATAAGATTTTGTTTTTATAAAATATTTATTTTATTTTCTTTCCCCCCCTCCTAGGAGTCGTCTTAGTTAAACTCGATGAAGTTATTACATCGACAGAACGTGTGGCGTTTTGGTAGAGTAAAATTGTGAAACAAGTGTTTAAAAAAAAAATAAAAAATAAAAATTCCATTCGCAAAAGAAGTAATTTTGTAAATTGCCATTGCGTGTTGCCCGTCGGAAGAAGAATCATTTTAAATGATTCCCTGTGTCAGTTTAACGGAGACCAGTGTACTGGGCAACATGAAGGAACGCGTCAAGGAAATGAAAGTCTTCGGATGTCGACTAAATTTTTGGAATAACATTGGACAAAGTCTGACGAGTTCAAAAGGTAAAAAATGAAAATAAATTATTTTAAATGGTGTTAATGAAGTGTAATTAGCTCAAGAGTTTAAGGAGAGGTGTTGGGTTAAAATGTTGTCCAGTTTGACAGGATGACGAAGGAAAAACTGTGTTTTTTTGGTGAAAGTTTTTCAGATCATAAAAGTTTTGTTTCTACACTTCTTTTAAAAGGATTTGAGGTTTCTGTATGTTGCAAAAAAGGATTTTCCTGTATATACATCGATTGTCCTTTATTTGACATAACGAAAAAATTACTTTTCCAAGACAACTTTTGACAATTCAAATGCAAAAGTAGCTCCTTCCTATAACCAACTGGAGGCACTGTCGACGTGTTTGAGGTTAGCCTCTTCAGAGAGATTTTTTTCATAAAAAACACACTTAAGAAACCTGCAGTCGCGACCTTTCTAGAGTTTAGACGGGACATTCAAAATGAATAAATGAATGAACAAATGAATGAATAAATTCACGAATAAACGAATAGACGAATAATCGAATGAATAAACAAACGAATAAGCGAATGAATGAATTTTTAAATGAATTATTGAATGAAAGAATGAAGAAATGATTATTAAGCCGCAACCAAGTGTATCTTGTCATTTATGAGTATAAAAAAGGTTTTCGAAACGCGCTCTCTTTTTGATTGCAATTGCTGTATCCGGGAGGGAAATCGTAAAAGTTACTGCCCCAAAAAATAATAATCATAAACTCTCATTAAACCAAAACGACATCTAAAGTGACATCTGTCAATCGGCCATCTCTACGACATCCATCTATTTGACTTAATTAGCACTACACTGACGACTTGTAATCACAATTCTATTTCGCGTATTCCCATGGCAAATTGTGTGTTTACAAAACAACATCAATCAGATGGCATCTGCATAAGAATGCATTTTGTATCCGCTTTGATGTGGGCCGTTGGTATATGTATGGTATACGGGTCTCCGCCTCCTGTCAATCTAACGCGCGTTGTTTACTAAAAATTTTACCCAACAGCATTCGTCGTCAGAATTAATATTCAATCAATCTTCGTCATCATCATCGATCGATTCGTCGGTTGCCGTCTTTTACCAAGTCATCACGAACTACGACATAAGAATGCAACAGACGAAAT
Organism: Cheilosia pagana; assembly: GCA_936431705.1. Classification (NCBI taxonomy): domain Eukaryota; kingdom Metazoa; phylum Arthropoda; class Insecta; order Diptera; family Syrphidae; genus Cheilosia; species Cheilosia pagana. Next base: position 47,024,481 of record OW386170.1, on the reverse strand, counting down.
GTGTTCAAATGCATTCATGCATCACTGTCAGGAGACAACAATTAACTCGACTGTTGTTGTACACATTGTACAGTTTAATGCGCTTATTACGAGTATTTCGATATTTCTTTCATTACAGACGGCTGAAAGGGGGGTCAATTGCGACGCGATGCATCTGGGCCCCTATGCATATACCTACTTAGAAGATTCAATAAAGCAACTCCGTATACCTCCGCTCTCGTCGATATGATTGACTGATTGAATTGAATTCTTTGTCTTGCTCTATCTGCATGGAGGTTCTCAAATTACGAGTCAATAATGCTCAACAGTGACGCAAGGATTTGGTAAATTGCTTTGTAATCAATGGAAGGCAATTATTTTGGGAGGAGTAGGTTGGGCGCGCACACTGATCCCCCTGTCTTTGCTGCTGATGCTGAAAGCTGCAGCTGGAAGGCTCTTTTGTTATTCTTAATTAGAGATTACGCAAAGTCATGTAGGAGATGGCGTCTCGGTAACTGGTGACTGTTTTGATGATGCACATTAATTGAGTTGACTTGAACGTTTGAATATGGGCGGTTGCAGGGTGAAGTTGCTAAGCGAAATGGCCCTAAGGGGGCTAAATATATTATGCGGGTGTCGCTTATGTCACAATGTTATCAGACGGTGATTATGTAATCCAAAATTGAGCTGGAGGATGAAGTTGATTGTAATTACTGTGCTTAATGTTGGAATTGCTCTATTTGTGAACACAGAAATGATTTTAGTACATTCGAATTTAATATTTCTTTTAGGAAATTTGAGACAGCTAGCTAGGAAAGATGTTTCGTTGAGATCTTCACTAGAGAAAGTACCAGCCAACCTTTTTTGAATCATGGATCCGAGTACCATTGCCCTTTGGGCTTTCGATTCAGTCAGCTTAGTGCAACTTGAACCCGTCTTAAGATCTTTTGTTTACAATAAGAATACAGTCAACAATGGAGCCAATCAAATAACATCTTGTGATGTCACTGGAATCACTGCCGTCCGATGGAAGCGCTCTTATTGCTTTTCAAAAAAAACACATAGATTTTCAGAGGAACGGTTTTAATAGCTGAAAAGGGTATAGATCCAATTTAATAAACAATTTTGAGATACACTGACCAAAGTGAAAAACAATATGGGACGGGTTTGGGCATTGGATACTTCAGCCATACACATGAACCATTTTTCAAGAATTTAAAAATGCGTTGCTTATAGACATCCTACGCGAAATGCAGAAGGTTAGAAGTGAAAACCGCATCCAAATCCGTTCCGGGGGTCTTAGGAGTAACACAGTCGTACAAATGGACATAGAAAATTTAGAAACAACAGCTCCACCTGTCGGATTTCTCTCAAAATACTGCCGAAACTGATAAATTTCCAAACGGTCGAGTTGTTTTTGAGTTAGCCGCATAAATTAGAACACTGTCATAAATGGCAATGGAGCAGCACGCAGCAGGCCTAAAACTGAGCACTGGACTAAGAAAGATTGACCTCTGAGTAAGGCTTTGGTCTCGGAGAGGTTGAATGTGGTAAATCCTTCAAGAGACCGCGTTCAATTCTGCCTTTAAACAAAGATGGGTGGTGTTTTAGGTGCATTCAAAAAATGTTTTCAAAATTCTTTACCTGCCAGAAAAACCTGAATTTATTTTCAAAATTGTGTACCTACTGAAAATCTGGTCCAAATTTTTTGCTGTTAAAAAATCTTGAAAAATCTACGTAAAATGAGTTCGTCTTGGGTAGTAACAAGTTGTTTTTGGAATTAAAAGTCTGCCGCTAAGCTAAGCTAAGATGTTCCCTGCCAATGCTTAAAACTTCGCCACCCCCAGTTGTGTGTGCCTCATTTTTCTATTCCCCACATCCTAATTAAGAGAACTTTGCCAAATACCTCAGACAGATAAAAATTTATCCATTGTTTAATCATTTTTCTCGCCTCATTAGTTACTAAGCGTGCGCACGCGCACACACACAACAATTGTGTGCGCGACTTCAAACGAAACACCTGCATTTGTCACTGACAGCAACACGACCAAACAATTTCAGCCTCCACTCCACTGCGACTGCACCAATTATACCCCCCTGGGGTACTTCCAAATTGCACACAGTTTCCTGCGAGTGCAGCATAGCACATTAGCCATCTAATACCAACCTCAAGGCGTTAACAACACTCGGCGGAGAATTGTCGATTTGTGTAAAATAGCGCACGTGTTAGCCTAGTTAATTTTTCGGGCAGGCCTTAACAGCCCTGCAGTCGCTGGTAATTGACTGATTGACATCTGTGCAACAATAAACAAAGCGCGACCGCGTACAGTATACACCCATTGACCACAAAAGTGTCCAAACGGAGGAATGCGGTTTTTCTCTTAATAAAAAAGCGCCTGCGCGGTTCTTGTTCTCGTGTGTCGCAACACAATGTCGAACCTCAGGACCCGCGGCCGCTGCCACCATCAGAAGCCACCAAAGAAGATAGTAAGGGACCGCCGTACCACATATTGCGTGAGTGGTTTCGCGGTTTATCAATATCGGTAGAACCCATTGCGCAACACGGCGCAAATCCTTCACAACCTCGAGCTCGACTCGAGATAGTTTTGTGGTTTGCGCTCTCAATAAATCATTCAGCTTGCGATATACAACGTGCGAGTGTTTTGCGCATACAAAGAGCGTGCCCCATTGACTTGACACATCGATGTGCGCCTATCTGCATCGCAAAATTCAAGGTTCTGCCACTGCCAGTAGCTATAACCTTTCACTTGAGTCTGCACATGTAAGTCGGCTAGATGGCTAGAGTGGAGATAAATCGCCTACACGCTATTTCCACAACAGAGCTGCTTGTCAATCAAAGAATGCGCGCACTCGACGAGTATAGTTGAGTCTTGAGTGGGCAAAGGGTACGCCGGCCCATGAGCTAATCGAGTAAATTTACCCACCCAGAGATAAACAAAAAAAAAATGGGTGATGTTGTTTTGTCGAACAAAAGAAAAACCTTTTCGTCACCATCGCACAGCTTGAAATTTGTGTGTGTGTGTTTTTTTTTGGTGGCCTTCAATTGATTTAAGCAAATTTTTGCATCCATGCCGGACCGGTTCGATTGGATTCGATATTCGGATTGTAGAGTAAACAGGTTGGCTGGCTGATGGTAAATATAACAATATATGTCGCGAGCGCGATAGTCTGGGCAGAATAAACAAAACTCAGCTGGTTGGGTTTTTATTTTCTTCTGTTTGTCGCTATAAGCGTTTGTTTTATTAATGACGAACGGTCGATTATTTTTATGTAATTCAGTTGGCAAAGTACCGTGGGTTGAAGTTCCATGGATGGCATGTCGAACACTTTGTTGAGTCCTTGGCGGTGGCTTTTGTTTTCCCAAGTCCGGGCGATGAACAAATAAACAAAACTGTTGCCGGTTTATTTGTTCCTCAGCAGGATCGACTATTTATTTTTAAATATTTATTCGGCCAGCTTTTTTTGTGTGGTCTACATAAACGCTGATTTTCGGTGCCAGGATACCTGACCTTTAATATTCAGATGAGGGGACTTAATGAGATGGAGGCGCTGAAAGGGAGGCATTTGGGAGTGGGTTGCATAAAGGTCTACGTCTTAATTTGTTTTATGTGGGATAACAATTTTTGTCAAAACAATAGGCTGAGCTAAGAAGCTTTGGCCCAACAATTGCACTTCGTAATGCTTGTAAGGCATTTGAAAAATTTTAGAGCATTTCTTCACCTGAAAACCAAGAAAAATGATCTCAGTGTGATAAGAGAACCCACCATAGTTATGTTTTGTTTAACAGATTTCCTTTCAGACCAAATTTTAAAGCACCAGTCCAGACGTCGAGCCTGCGTCCTACTGACTTTGTCAATGTCCAAGAAGCTTGAAATCAATTCAGCCGAGCTAAAGCTCACTGCTCCATAAAGGTCGGAAACAATCTCACCAAGACCCTTGATGTGAGAACAGGATTTAGACAAGGTGATGCGGTGTCATGTGACTTCTTTAACATCATTCTTGAGAAAATTGTGCGCAACACACAAGCCAACACCCAGAGGCACAATTTTCCAAAAGTCTGTGCAATTGCTTCCATACGCGGGCGTTATTGACATTATTGGCAGAACACATCGAGCTGTCACTGGCGCGTTTGCAAGTATATAAGTACGGAAGCGGCAAAAATGGGTTTATTTGTAAACGAGGGCAAAACAAAATATATGCTGTCAACCAGAATGGACACGCAACATTGACGTATCGGACAGTTAGGGACTTTGTCTACCTCGGCTCCGCTATCAACTCTGATAATGAAACCACAGCAGAAATCAAACGAAGAATTACACTTGCCAATCGCTGTTTCTTTGGTCTAAGACGGCAATTGACTAGTAAGGCCTTGTCAAGAAACACTAAGTCGATTCTATATAAGACCCTCATCATCCCAGTCCTGCTCTATGGCGCAGAAGCATGGACCCTAACAAAGGCGGATGAAGATCTTCTTGGCCGTTTCGAACGCAAGATTCTTCGAGTGATTTTTGGTCCCGTTTGCGTTGACGGGCTTTGGAGGAGAAGATTTAACAGCGAACTCTACGAGCTGTACAACGACACTGACGTGGTCAGAAAAATACGCATCAGTCGTCTAAGATGAGCGAATGGACACCAACACTCCGGCCAGAAGAGTCTTCGATTCCAACGAACGCAGGGGAGGAAGACCTCGGCTTAGGTGGCGCGCACAAGTGGAAGGGGACCTTAACAAACTTGGAGTGCGCAACTGGAGGCAGTTAGCCAAAGATCGCGCTAACTGGAGAGGCGAATTAGTTGAGGCCCAGGTCCACCTAAAGTAAGTAAGAGCTAAAACTACAGGCTGCCGCTTAAAATACAAAAGTTGCTCATTGACCAACGATGAATCAAAGAAATCCCAATTTGCGACTGTCAGTAGCCCAGTGGTAAGGTGTTCGGTAGTATGGTGAAAGGAATTTAAAATTCGAACCAACACGCCTTGAAACCATTTCTATGGATAAGACAGATAAAAAGTCCAGCGGAAGTACAGCGATAAAAATGAAATTATAAGCGATCCCTTAAACATCAATAGTGGAGTGTTCTGTCCAACTTCTAGAGACTATTACCCACTTTATCAAAGTCTATCCGACCTTTTTTCAGTTCCTAAGTTGGTGTCTAATAAAAAGTTAAGTCTAACTCTTGGCACAAGTGGAAGATAATGCTCGCTTTTAGTGTTACTACGCCGCTGGTATTGTTTTCCCTCTGCATGTTGCAGAAATTCCCTTAATTTTCCCACTAACTTACTTTTGAATAAAGCCCGCGCTGTGTATACACTATAAGAGTAGTCATAACCTCTTTAGCGCGTGTTGATTATAAAAAAAAAAAAAAAAAAAAAAAAAAATTGAGCACCGCAGTATATAAAAAAGCATGGAAAAATATTTTTTTTTTTTACTATTTTGTCATACTTTGAGAACTGTGTAAACAGACCCTTAAATCTGATAAGCTCTTCAAATTGCGTACTAAACTACTGCGAAAACTTAGAAAAAAATTCCTTAAACCAAATTGCTACATATTTCTTACAATGTTTTTTTTTTAGTACCGAATTTCCCACCAAGAGGTAAATATCCCACTCCTCTACAACACTTTTGATCTATGTATCGCATTATTGCGTTCCTGAGACCGCGCAAAAATCTAACTTACAATGCAGCAAGAAATTAAGTTCTTAATATTGAGTGCAGGGTGATTCATAAAAATGATCACCCAAAAATAAAGCAATTTCGTTCCTCTCTGTGCTTTTGACTGACGCTGACGACGATGATGTCTTATTTTGAACCACCAACCACCAAACACGTTTCTAATTGGCATAGTATTTATTTTTTTGGTTATAGCGAACTATGACTTAACGTTTCCTAATTTTATTCGTTTTCTCTAAGGCGGTCTTATTAACTTGTTTCTGAAATTTCATTTGGTATTTATTTGATCTTCTTGGGGGTTTAATCAAAACCCGACTCTGTTACCTATTTAATTGGTTTTAGTCGAGTGAACAGCACCAATCCCACTCGCACTTTTAAAACCCAAACGTCTATCTGTCTGGCATCACAGACACAGATAGCCGCAGCTTTTTCTAATTTAATTACTTTACTCCATTAAAGTCCGACTATAGCTTTTCAAGTTTTTAATTAGCATCTTCAGTCTGTATGTCGAATCATTTCTGACCTTAATTTTAGGCCATATCAAGTGACATTCAACTGACATGGGCGGGGGGGTTGAGAAAGAAACATTTATTACCGTTATCAAGTAACCGCATCGCATGCAATTTTTCCATTTCTGTTATATTATTTCAGAACCAAATTGCTGTCGGTTGTTCTCAACTCAAGCCGATGAACGACATTGAAGCTGTCAACCAGCAGATATCAAAGAAATCCCCCCAACGCTGGGAATTTTTTTACTTTATTTAACTTTTATCATTTAACCCTTGATGTAGGCATAGTTTAAAAGAAAAACACAAAAGAAACGAACACGAATTACTTGTCGCTTGTTCATGCTTGTCAACGCGGAGGTATAACGCGTAAGAGAACCAAGAGAACCGGCAAGAATGACAATGTAAACGAGATTTTTTCTGTTGTTGTTTTTGGTATAGCGAATTTGTGTGATTTACTTGAGGAAAAACAAACAAAAAATTGAGGGGAAGGTCAGATTAACCGTATGAATACCGAAATGTATCTCGGTGAACGGGACAGAGAAGATGAATTCGCAAATCTGTGCGAAAATCGTATCGCGCATGATTTCAATTAAAAATGATGCACGATGTGACCGATAAGGCAGAGTGTCAGCTGTACAGTTAGGTTCATAAAAATTCCTGGAAGACCTGAGGAGTTAGTGGGCTTGTTTCGGTTTATGACTTGAAAATAATTAATATGAAACCGAAAGATGCGATGATCAGGACAACTGGTCCAACTGGATGGTGACTACGCCAATGGAAGTGGACGTAAACGGACTTCGAGCTCGTTTTTGGGAGTAATATGGTGGAGCAAGGACTTCCGAACTTTGACAGTTGATAGCGGCCATATTGTTGAACCTACATCTGTCAATTTGGCTGTCTGTTTTGTCAAATCACCATGGACGGGCATAGCGTTCAGCAACACGCGCAAATGATTATAGAAATGGATATTCTGTTCGGGCAACATTCCGCGCGCTTCGCCCATTTTACGGGAGGACCGTTTCTGGATGAATGGGTACGCCAACAAACAAAATTGTCGAATTTGGGACGATACCAATCCACATGAGATCCAAAACTGTCCCACGAATCCTGAAGAAGTCACTCTTTGGTGTGGATTTTGAGCTGGCGGCGTCATCGGTCCATTTTTATTTGAGAACGAAGTTGGGCAAGCCATCGAGCTCTATAGGTCGATGATTTAAAACTTCTTTTGGCCTGTACTAGATGATATGGACACCAACGACATGTGGTTTCACAGGACGGCACAGCTTACGCCACATTTTAAATTCTGCTCATGGGTATGGTCTTTTCACGTCGAGGTGATGTGAATTGGCCACTGAGATCGTGCGATTTGGTCTCGTAAGACTTTTTCTTGTGGGGTTTTCTGAAGTCGCAGGTCTATGCGAATAAGCCAAGAACCACAGCGGCCTTCAAAGGCAACATAACCCATACCTTCCGTCAAATTTAGCCTGATTTATGCGTCATGGTCATGGAAAATTGAAAATTTCGATATTTCGAATGCGCTCCATCCAGTGAAGCCGCTGCGGATATTTGAACGGTGTTATATTCCATACTTAATGGCTTTTCAAACGAATGAAAAATTTCGATGATATCTCACATGCCCTTAATGAAAGTCCCTTTGCTTAACCGTTCTTGAGGCAAAAGAATTTGTTAAAATACGCTGTGCAAATGTGAAAATAAGTTGCTATTTCTTAACACTCAATTTCGGCATCTCTGAAAATAGAAGTTCTTCTCAGGGCTGCGATTCTCCGGTCTTTTCATAAACCCGCACTATATTCCTACTACATTCCACTATCGACCACAGGCACATTTTGCATATATTACACTACCCTACCCACTAATTAACTATAAAAATTTATTCTAAAAGTTAATTATGTTAAGACTGCTTGATAATATCTCACCATCGATTAAAAAACTTCTCGCGCAATAATAAAAGCTATGCCGGGGGTGCACAGTGCACACCTTAAAACAGTCATTGCTTCACTAATACACTCTGTGCCTAATCAAAAATCAGCACCTTTCAGATTTTCCTATCATCATCATCTGTTGTCTTTTATTTTCTTGGTTTTTATTTTGTTTTGCTGCAACCAAAGAACACCATCGAACGAATATGGTTAACCTTCCATCTGAAGAGACGCAGTGAGACCTCTGAATAATGATGCCTCCCACAAAATCCATCGAAGCGGGCAAACTGCAAACATATGTTGTCGACTGAAGATTGCGCAAAATTGTCTACCAAACCCATCTTATACATTGCAGATACTTGTATCTGTTTTCTTTGTTAATCCGCTGGTCTTATCGGAAACAATTGATCTTTCGCAGGTGTTGGGTTTAGTGTCTGTCTTCTTTTTTTTCTAATCACGTTTTGATCGCATGATGGGTATAAATAGTCTTCTATAAGTGCAAAACGAAACAAAAATATTTTTTCAATAATTTTTGGCGTTCCAATTGTGTCAACAAAGGTGCCTACATAAATACCGCTTCACACTCTCGACTCTCGATTGATGGAGTATGAAATTGTCATCAATTTTACGTTGGCACAACAGGTTTTGTTTGTTTGGCTTTGGAATAAAGGCAAATTTGACTAATTGGAATTATTGTTATTCCCTCTGAACGTGGTAAGTGATTCCATGTGCGCTGTGGGAATATCTATAACCTGTGTGACGTCTTGTTGAATTTTGGTCTGTGGATGGAAATAGACTTTAACTTTATATAAATAGAAATATTCGTGAATACGCAGGTAGTCCATGCTCTTTCAGGAAATTGGGAATCTTCCTAAGCTTCTTGGGTATAGGAAACTGAATTTTGGGAACTTCGTCAGAACATGTTGAAAGTTTAATCTTAGTCGAATGTTCCTTGCAATTTTACTCTCTAACAGATGTCAAGTGGAACTCTTGCGTCTTCACATTTTGAGACACATGCAACCGGAAGTTATACCGGTCATACAAGTGTCGAATGTCTAGATTCCAACCTATAGTTCTATAAGTACCTTGAAGAAGTCATGGAAACGCTGCGGAATTAAGTGGTTAAAACATAGGGGAGACCAAAACGCCACGATGCAACTTTTGCATTAGAAAAATCCACGATAGCAAAGTCGTATAAACAAATCTTAATATATAAAAATAAGTTGAATAGTGTTTGTCGCCAATGTTCTCTGTAATGCGTGAACCGATTTTGACTCTGAAAATTTCCCATGAAAGGTGACGTTAATACCATGGTTTGTAGGCATATAAGGTCTTTGTAGGTGTATTGGTTCATTAGTTATAGGGGCGTGGCACCTCCCATACAAAAAATACATTCAAAACATCATACATATTTCGAAAACCACCGAATTGATTGAGTTAAAATTTACACACCATCTTAGGTATTGGCGCAGGAGTGTTCCTGTGGAGATTGGTCAAAATTGGACAAAGAGGCGTGGCACCGCCCATACAAAAAATACATTCAAATTCTTATATCTTGAAAACCACCGAATTGATTGAGTTCAAATTGACACATTGAAAAGGTATTGGCGCAGGAGTATTCCTGTGGAGTTTGGCCAAAATTAGACAAAGGGGCGTGGCACCGCCCATAGAAAAAATACGTCTCACGACGACTTGAATAGTATTTTCGTTTTCAAGACTGATACCTGATAATCAAGCGCTCCTTTTACTCCTGATGAAGTAAAAGATATCCTGGCCCTCAGAAAGAATTAAAAAGAGTTAACAATGAGTCGGAATAGTCATCCATCACCATGCTTCTAAAATGTTTGTAAGCCCTCAAACAATAAAAAACTACTCCAAAGGTCTTCCGAAAGCAATTTGTCCCATATTGGCACCAACAAATCTCACATCAGTCATCAGAATTACACGCGTCCAATGCCAAATTAACATTTAACAAATCATCAACCTTAACCTCGAGCTGGCTGTCAATTCCCGCGTGGGTTATTCGGCCGCAATTCCCTCTGACAGCTCACATGATACGATAGCTGGCTAATTAATTACCCAATCGATTGCGCTGAAAACTATTACCCAGCCTTAGAAGTTCGATTTGGATTCTTTTGCCAAAAAAACAGGTTGTGCTAACAAGAGAGCGAAAATATAATAAAACCTGGCAAATAATTAATGATGCCTTCTACCCGGTGGGCAAATATGTTCGTAAGATGACACCATCTTTGCTCACACGGGTCGGGTTCAATAGCCCTCCCAATATTTTGCGCAAAAGAAGAAGATGGTCAAGAAGAAAAAAAAAACAGAAACTATCTTCTCTTTTACGACTTGACTAATGGCCAAACAGCAGCAGTACACGGATTCGCTTTTTGATCTGCGCGACTGACACTATATGACAAAGTGACAATAAAATTTCGGTTTTAAACAGACGACTGGGAAAACCCATTTTTCGGTGTTGGTTTGACGGATGGCGATAGTTGTCTATTGTTTATGGCGAATTCGCCACCCCATTGTCGGCTTCTAAATGGCTAAATGGTTGCTGTTCGTCGAACTTATAAGTTATCCGTTTTACGATGTCGTAATCGTTTCACTTTCAAAATGTTCACCACTGTCTCGGTCTAATGAGAGTTTGGTCTGTGTATCGCGTGGGCATTATACCACAAGAGCAATTGTTAAGTTCGACAAGCAGGAGAAAAAACGAAAAAAAAAATCACACAGAGATCTGTATTTATTTATCAAATTTATTGTTATTTGTGCAGACTTTTTGTGGTCGGTGGTAACTGGCGGTGAACACGTCACGTTGCCTTTGTCGCTGTCATACTTGGATCTGCTGTGTGGTAATCGGTTTTCATTGGACAGTAATGGAAGTCTTTGAATATGGAAAACTTTTGAGCACCATTTCGATTTGTCGAGGATGAGTGACGGGTTGTACTTGGTTTTGCCCTCGTTGACCGATAAATCCATTTTTGTTCTTTTGCTTCCGAAGGCTTCGATGATAGTTCGCTTCTCAAATATTCCTCGATCCCACATTCCTCTTCGCGAAAAATCTACCAAAGCTTGTGGTGGAAAAAGGACATTTTTTCGCTTTGTATGGGACTTCTTTACAATTCGAGGTGTTTCTACCAGATAAACCCTCTCTAGGTTGCCCTGTCCCAAGCCATTTGTACTCTAAGATATTAAAAGTCGGTTTCTACTCCTGTGCGTCACCTTAAGCGAGGTCTTCCTCTACAGTTTTATAAAAGGGAACTCTGCGTTGGCGTCTGTTTTATTTTATTTTCAATTCTCTTCCCTGAATGGGTAACTTCTATCTTGTAACAACACCAGTATTGCTCACATTTTTTTCGTGAATCTGAATGAATTCAATATACGACTATGTAAGTCTAAATCCGACACCAAGTCTTCGCACGCATTCCTCCTGTCGTTAGAACCAAATCTGAGCTGAACTTCTCTGCGCGATTATTTGTGACCTTTCCTCTTCTCAACTAATGTCAAAAGCATCGCGTACCACCTCTCTCCAAGTCCCGCAACCATATTCATTAAGTCAACAACAAACCTGGTTAACCCAGTTGCAGACCCCTCCAGGTGTACCATCATCAATTTTTGTCAGAAAAAAAAAACGTTCCACTTAACCTTAACCGAATTCAACTGGCAACTCGTCTCCTCTTACCCAAAATGCAATAATCCAGATCATGACGGCTAAATGGATACAATTTTCAATTTCCTCATCCATTCCATTCACTTTCAAAATTAAGTAGATACGTGTGCATACCCAGAAGTAAGTGAAGCCTCGGATGTTGGTTTTAGTGATGGAGGGGCTTGATTTCGCCCAATTTTAGAATGAGCACGGAAGTGGTGTCACAATTATTTGGCATGATATCGCCGCCGCCGCCATCATCATCATCATCATCTTAGTGTTGATTTAACCCACATTGTGACGAGGAAATGAGTTTTCATTCTCTTCCTTCTGCTTCTACTGGAAGCTGAAAGCTGTCAGACTCTGCATCAATTGATGTCATTCTCGAGTGCGAGTACTTGCTTGTTTTTTTTTCGTATGCGCCATCTATAAGCATTCAATTAAACTCAATGATTGGACTGATGGAATTAATTGAGATTCTGTCGTTTGTTTACTTTTTGTGTTGGCGCGTTTTATTAATTCGTGTGCGCGTCTTCGGTGTTCTTGTGGTGGGCATAGTGTGTGGTTAAAGGGGGATTACGGAATCGTTCTTAGGCGTTAAACTCAAGTGCACAATCGTGTTTTTTTTTGTTGTGTCTGTCACTTATGCGGGCACGCGTAGCAAAATGTATAATTTATTTAACTTTTATTTAATGATTTGTTTTGTTATACAATTGTAATTGCAAGCAACTAAAACAACTTTTGTCATCTCTCTCTTTCTCGTTGCAGGTATGTACAGTAATACGATTTTGTGTGTCTGAAGTTACTATTGGTAAAGTATATGTATAGATATAATTCAGGAAGCGTTTATTTCGAGTTTCGTGTTAAGTGTTTTATGAAGTTGCGACTTTGTTGGTGGAAATTTTTTTTTTATACTTTGTTTCGTGTTTCAGTCGAACTTGTTGTCGTCGCGTCTAGATTTTAAGCATTTTATGCGCCGTAGAGAGATGTGGCATGAACTCTAATAATAAATGTTTGCATTTTGTATTGCACACTAGAAATCGATATAAAGATGCAGAACTTCAAAGTGCTACTGAAACTATTCGAATGTTTTTCTAATAGGGAACTAGGAGAATTCGATTTCTGTTCTTTTTAAAGATCGTGGAGAATCCCAGTTTTCTAAGCTCATGTTTGATAAAAGTAATGAGCGAATTTTTATAATTTCAATGCTTTGAAGCGTGTATCGTTCCATTTTTAGTAATGGCGTAGTTTGTACTTGTCAAATGTCGAAAAATAACAGCTTCAAAAGTGACAGCTACCTAAATAGCGGGCTATTCAAAATAACACCTCTTATTGGAAAACTCTTTACACGTACAACAACAATGGAATATAAAAGTTGATACAATAGATTTATGAAAAAATCGATAACAATTTTATTTTTTCGATAACAGAAAGCTATGTATTGAACATGCGCCAACATCAACACAGAACTGTGCCATATACGTCTCGAATGATGAAGCTAATAATTTTGAGAGTCTCTCTACATGTTTATTCGTACTAAAAAAGGCCCCGCATTGGGCGCCATCTTTCTTCTAACTTGTTCTAATGGTCTTCTTCGGCAATCTGAACTCAAATTAAGACTGTCCTTAGATTCTGTAGAGAAATTGAGTGTATCGGCGAAATCATAAATTTTTGTTAACCCTTTAAAACTAACCTTACTTAATGATATGGCTAGATAAAATAAACAATCAACTTGGAACTTAATTTTGAATATTAAACTTCCAGGGTACAAGGTTTAATAGGTCATCTTTTCGTAGCTTCTATCCAATTGCGTATTACGTCATTTAGAAGAAGAAATGTCATCCATAAAGCATTGTCAGTTGGTGGCAGCACATGGCTTAAGGTGTAGGTTCATTATACCCACTTACATTTTATCCATTAGCCTTTCTAGCACCCATTTTAAAGATTCTACCATAACGTGGATGTACATTTAAGGCTGCAGTCTTCTTTCCAAAACTTAAGACTCCCCAGTGTGGTCACATATTTTCCCTTCGCAATTCATCGGACCGGCTTTTCCATAAACGAAACTCAATTCGCCTCAATACATCATTTACCAATTGAAATGGAAAATTTGCAATTTCGCGCAGTTGTGTATATTTTGCAAAACACCTCACCGATGTGCCAAACCAATTGCTCGAGACGCAACATCTTCTATGCAACGAGGCTTGCCAAATATCGCACCATTATTCGCCTGGCAAGAATACCCATCAAGATCTACCGATCGAGATAGTGCAAATTGATTTAGGATCTCGCCCTCAGACAGAGACAAAAACTACTGCATGGTGCATGCACATTGCACACTGCATATCTCAAACTGGTGTCTGGCTTGGACTTAGCTTTGATGATCGCACGGCGACGATATTGTCGCGTTAAATAAATCGATCGTCAGTCGGCTTGGGTTCGTGATTCCCTGACACCACGGATTCACTTACACAAAGTTCTCTATTCTGAAATGCAAATGCGGCTTTAAATTTGATATGCATCAATGATTGAGGAAGTATCTCTGCGAGTAAGGTCTCTGTCTCGGAGTTGAGTTGTGTTGCAATATGTGTGCTCAGAGATGTACAGACAAACGAGATCCTCTTTCATATGCAAATGTTGGGCTTGTTTATTTGCTATCTGCGATGATGTATCTTCTTTATGATGTGTAAAATTTATCGTTTCGGATGCGCTTGAGTAAACTCGAATAATTGCATCTCTTGGCCATACGCGACTTGTACAAGATGCTTAAATCGGAGCTCATAATCTGATCACCGGGGCAATTTAACGCCCTCTGTTGCCCAAGATCACTCTAATTACCAAGCGAGCAGAGCAGAAATCTTTCCCACAGATATTACGCTGAACGATCTGTGTGCGGAGGGGTCAATTTGCCAAGACCGCAATATATCCGTCCGCCTTGTGCTGTAAAATATCGCGCCAAAAGAATAGAAACGCAAATATTACGATCCGACATGTAGGTAGGTACATCTGTCTTTCTGTCTTACATTGGACCCATATGTGAGTGTGTGTGCGCGCGCGCAATTAAGCGTTACAACAAAATTTTAATGGACTCGGATTAGTCTTGCTGGCCCACAACTACTGGCGGACACTTTAAGCTAAGTTCGCCCATATCCCATATACCCATAGACATATGGAGCGTTTGAGTTTGCAGCTTGAAACAGGATTAATTTACGGTTTACAGCGCTTATTCCAATTTCAGTATTAATTTTGATTACCAAGTGAGCTCGGACGACGAGAGTGCTATTAACCCCATTCACACATGTTCGGCGCTGGGGTTTGTCTTGGTTTTGTACACTTTCAAATTGCAACTTCCTGCTGGCACAGAAAGACGCGTCGTTCATTGGCACGCCTCATAGCTCAAGTGTGGAATATGCGACAGATACATTAATGTGTGCGAGCTTAGACAAAAGCCATCCAAGCAGTGGTTTTAATGGATTCATGGAGATTTATTGTGCGTGCGATAGAATTTTTTTTTTAATTATTGTAATTAAGCGACACGTACCGGACTTGTGTGGCGGAGTAACGTCTACAAGATGTGGTCTGGTCGTCAATTGTTTGTCTAAAAATAGCAAGTTTTTGAGTGCGTCTTGGATCTGGTCTTTGCCAATAATTATAATCTATTCGGAAGGGAGTTGTTTACACTGACCGGGCTTGTGAACTGGCGACTGTTCAAAATGATTGCTAGTACATATGGACTGGTTCAGTTTAGAAACAAATGGAACTTTCAGATGAATCGACTGAAGCCATTCCAGAGTGCAAGATTTTTAAGACCTTCCTTAAGCTCGAAGGAATAGGAAACTTGGAAAACTCATTAAGAGCTCGAAGTTTCGAAGTGGACCTTAGAATATAGTGCCGAAAGACTGCATTTCGATGGGTCACAGTATTTTTAAACATCTACGATCCTTCCCCTACTCCGTAGAGCTTTTGAAATGATTAGGGTCAAGAACATCTTAATGGGCACTCGCTACCTTTTTTTGTCCTCGGATATACTGAGTCTCAATTATATTCTCTTCAAAATCTGCATAGGCTGTTGCAGAGGGTGCTGCAAGTTGAAAGGTCTTTTGTTACTCGTTTTCATGTTTTGGAAGCCCGTATATGATGCCTAATTCTCTTAGTGAAAATAAGGAAGTAGTGGAAATGCTTTGTAGCTCTTCAGAAGCCTTTTTTTTTTAAGAAGTTGTGTAGAATTCAGAGTCTACGTACAGCGATTTCGTTGCTTCCCATCCCATACATTCGTTCTCGGAACTGTTACTTTCTTTGTGCGAGTGATATCGAAACTGGCAATGTTCCCGAGTAGCTATCATTTTGAGAAGCTTTTTAAGCCATTCTTCGGTGGCCCAGGAATGCCCCTACATATGTGTTGAGCGATGTCTTCACTACCTCACCTTGTAGCTAAACCACAGGCCATTTACTTTGCGTTAATTGGTTTGAGGCAAGAGATGTATGTCGAACAGTACTACGCCCAACCTGCCACTAGAGAGTTTTGAAATCGGTCGTTTTTGCGGTGCGAATTTTCTTTGATGTTGAAGGCTGAGGAGTTGGGTCCTTCGGTGGCGTTCGCTTCACCTCGGTGTTTTTTTTAAATAGTTTTTGAGGTTGAAATTTGTATAAAATGCTTCCAAGAGTTGATTGCACTGTTTTGAAATCTTTTTTAGAACAAGTCTGCGTCCTTGAAACCGATTATTTGAAAAATACAGTGAGCAGTAAATAGAGCAAGTTTTGCAGTTTTTTTTAATTTTGACTAAGTGCACTTTATGAACCAGTCAATCTTCGTCGGGTACTCTTTCACCTTACGTTGGGAATTTTTTTAAAACGCTTCCTATTTAAGTCTTTAGAGGGGTAAGCTGTTTTAATCTATTATTAGCTCAGTTCTTGTATTGTCGTATTTTTGGATTTGAACTCGTCATATTTTTGAGAGGGTTGTTATATTGAGACTCTAGTTTCTTAAATTTTTATGTCGATTTAAAAACCTGTTCAAGCTTTTGCTTTAAATATTACAGGCTTTGGAACTTCAGATTAAGAAGTAGTTATTCCTGCACCCACCTTTAACGTACCCACCTAGTCCCTGATGGGGTCTTGTGAGTCCAACAATGTCAACTTTTAGACCAACTACATGGAATAAATTTCAAATTTAGCCGAACGTGCAGGCTATCAAAGTGCTTCAGGAAAACTTAGCCTTAATCAAATTAAGTAAAGCATTTGACGTGACATAACTCGTCTCGCCATGGATCAACCTCCTGGATCACTTATATCATCTTACAGCTTCCTTATTACTCTCCGATACAAACACCCAGTTATATCTTATATCATCGGCATCACAAATGCGAAAGAAAACTTGAAACGTCCCACTGCAAAGCCAGTTTTTATTATACCCCGACTGACCACTTAAAAGTTATCACCTGTAACCTGATCACTTAAACTGCGCGCGTTCCAAGAGTCCGCCCCAAATTCGTGCGAATTCAGGCCTAAGCCTCACTCTCAACCGCTGGCACACACATTTACTCAATCAAAGCATCAGAATATCAATTAAAAACGATTAAAAGCAAAATAAATCTGCCCCCCCTCCAATCAAGTCGAATGCGATGGCAAATATTATTTAAATTGAGAGTGACACGTTCACGTCTTTGCACTTCATCGAGTACCACATAACGATAGTTCGCTGTGCTTCAATTCAAGCATCTTCCATTTGGAATCCTACTCCTACTGTTGGTGTGTGTTGCCATTGCGCTACTTGAGGCTGGCTCTTGCACCAGTGCGCAGTGCTCTTTACAAAACGCCCAAAGAGCCCGAAGAGGTTCGAAAGGCACTTGAAATTGAAAATTTCATCTGCGATGACTTTTGCGCTTACTTGCGTTGCTCTGCTTGAGTTGTTGATTTGCAAAGATGCCAACTTGTAAGTGTGTGTGTGTGTGTGTTTGGAAAACCTGACCCGCATGCTATATGTGAAGCTTCTGTTCGGCAACAAAAAAATTAAAAAAAAATCCAAGTAAATATAGAAGCAAGTGAAATAGGCACCGAACTGCAATCGCACTGAAAAATATCACGGAGAACAAGTGTTTGCACATGGATGGTTCCTACATGAACCTGCACTGGTGTATGCGTGTGTAATTACTTTTCATATTCCGTTGGAAAACTATGCCTACACATCGGGTACTCTACTTGTCAGATTTTGCAGAGCAGATTGTGAACATTTTTCAGTTGAAATTTCAAAAGGCCAGCAAAAAAAATGTTACGTATACGACAGAGTGATTTGGTTTTAAAAATATTTTAATATATATTCCAATGGAATATATTTGTCCGACTTGTGCGATCAGGATACGCGCTACTACTTTGATGTTTTATTGTGTGGTGGGTGTAACTTCTGCAACTAATTAAATCGATAAAATAAATATCCGACAGGGCCATTTAATATCTTAATAACAAATGCGGATCGGCGGCTTATAGAGGCCGTGAAAAACAAAACTTCAAAGCAGGTTTTGCCCTTCAATCCGTTATAGATTAGGCACAGTCTTTGTTCGCCGACGATTGTCTTTTGTCAGCAGCGTGAAGAGGTTATTAAATAACTCGCAGGTGGCGGATTAACATCACTTAGGCGGACCGCAAGTTGAGCGTAGATGATAGGCCCATGAATACTGAATGAGCTCAGAAAAACAAATCGATCTGTGCACAACGCACACTTGCTGAAGATTATGAAACTCGGTATTCTTTCTGTAGTCACGTTAATTACATTATATACGCTCAAAGCTCCTATTGTCCACATCGCCATATTTGTTGATGAGTTTTGAAGTAGAACTACGTCTAACTTGGCACAATGGAGCTCATAATCTTTGGGCAGTAACTAGTTTCGATTCTTCATCATTTGATTATCAAATCAAAGATTGTAAGTCGTTGGGTTTTTCGCTATTGAATCATCTTTTGTTCCTCGTTTCTGTGGCCTTGATTTACAATCTGTAGCACGTGTTTTTTATTCTGTTTAAGTTTAGACTAAGGCATCACCAAAGGCGGGGGCAGCTGTATCGAATTAAGTAAATAATTGCTTGGGCAATTTTTGTTTCTTGTCAAAAATTAAATTCCACCAACTAGCGACCTCTTTTTGATACTCTTGTGGCGACTAAACTAATAAAACCAAGCAGAACAAACTCGATTTTGTTAACACAAGTCCTGCAGTCAGCTATCTGCCGCTTTCCTTGATTTCGACTGTCCTTGTTTTCGATATTTTGCTGAGTATCCTACTCGAAATTCCCACCCAACTCGCGGTGGGAACGAAACTCGAATTTTGTTTCCGCCAAAAGAGTTCACACGTCCGTCACTTTCTTACAACATGCGTTTCTCCCTTCGAAGGGCATGCGCATGTTTATGAACTCTTCGCAACTTTATCACTTTGACCATTTCAAAATTTGATCAACAGGTTTCCCAATTTTCCGCATACCCATATCGCATTTGCCTTCAATTGCCCAACTCAAGAGTTACTTGGTAGTTGAACACATCCAGTGTAGTGCACGTACTTCAGTCGGCTTGTGGTATATGGTAATCCAAAGTCGAGGGTTATTGCGAGGGCACCTTTTAAATCGACCGCTCGCGATTACAAATCAAGCCAGCCGCTGAAGGTCAATGTATCGAATCAGGACCAAAAGGGTAATTAACATCTGGCCCCCGAAAGAAAATCAAATCCAAACAGACCTCTTAATGATATGCAAAGTTCACCTAGCACCCATGCATTCAAAGCGATTTTCTTCACCCCACGAAACCAATGAACAAAAATCAACTAAAACCAACATCAACAAAGAAGAAGACGAAGTTGTGGAAATACAAAAAAAAGAGAAAAAAACCGTCCACCACACACAATCGAGACTACTAGACCACGGCTGCGAAAGCCATCTTCCTCGATACAGAGATACGATTACCAAAAACCTATACCATAACCCAAACCCATTCTGCCTCCCAACCCAACGCCGCACCGCCTACTTAACTGCCTATACCTACCTACAACCAAACGACGATGACGACGGGAAAAACAGAGTTAACTAACTTGTTCGTCTATATATCATTTTCGCAAAGCCCGAGGAGAGTTGTGGAAATCGTTTCTACTACTACCACATACACCATCACTGTTGTTGGTGCTGCTGTTGGCCCGGTTATCGCAGCTGCTGCTGGGTACTGGCTCAAATCGGTCTGACAGTCCAAGTCAGTCGAACGTTTTACTCTCTACTACTTCCAAGTGTTTTGTTGCTCTCTCCCTATGGTGGTGGATTCGTTTTTATACTTTTTTTTTGTTAAATCGCCTGTTGTATTGTCTTCTCGATCGTGATCGTGTTTTCCTAATTTTCGGGACAACAAAGTACCACCTTCCTTGCCCTAGATACGAAGAGTACAAAATAAAAAGTACCATAGTGTTGTCCAATTAAAAAAAAAACCAAACCACCCTGCAAAGTTCCGACAAACGACGGGCCACGATCGCCGATCGTATCCGTGTGTGTGTGTGTGCCTTTGAAGAAAAACAAAAAAAAAAATTAGAAAGTGGCTAGCTGCCCGGGGCCATTGCTTAATTTAATCGCGCGTTTTGCATTTAGCATCGATCTTGAGCCTTATCATCTCCATAAGTGTGCTAGATTCTTCTGGATTTCTAATTAGAATACCATAAATCCAGTTGTTGTTGTTGTTCTATCTATAGATAGTGCGTGAGTGTGTCTGTGTTGTGAATCGTAAGGTCGTTCTAAAGATGTGTTAACAGAGGAAATGGAAATAAATTCAGAGTGAAAGTATCTTTTGCAATAAATATTTTTTTTCTCTCTGTGGCCTTTCAAAAAAGTGAGTGTGAGGCAAAACGCATACGCATATACTCAAAAAGAGAACAAAAAAATATATATATCGCAAAAACCACTTTGTGGTGCAGGAAAGAAAGAAGAGTTGAAAGGAGCTCATTTAACCAACAACCTTACCATTGTGGAACATCATCATCATCGCATCGAACTATGATGCTATTATCTGCACTGAAACTGGGTATGTAAAGAAGAGGCAACAAAAATGATTGGTTTCACCATTTTCTTACACGAGATGTGTCTAAGCAACATTAACATTTTTGCGAAATGTTGTTCTCCCCATATATGGGGGGGCGCGACGCGCATTGTTGAAGTTCATCGTTACTAGTGCGATGATGACGACTGTTGATTGAACGGGCACACTACTTGGATGAGTGCTGTGCCTCTATACATTTGGAGTGAAATGTCAATACCAAAGGGGGGAAAGACGATGTGATGAGTAATGACGAGATTACCGTTAGTCTATTGTTTCAAATCGCTGGTTGCCGTTGTGTAGCATGCGAATATGATATAGTGTTGCAAGATTCCATATTGGGGCCGATAATATTTCTCAATATTTCTGATAAAGTGTGTTTTGTTTCGCATTTGACTCATCGGTGAAGATGGCGAAGGCAGTCATCGCGTTTAATGCAGCTACGGGGGCGGAACAAGATTGATCGAATGTGTAAGATCGTCTGGTTTGTCAATGATTTTATTTTGATATATGATGAAATCACATCTTAAATCGATGGACAGTTTTTTCCCAACACACTGAGGAGTTGAAACAATAATTTTGATACAAATTTTTAAGTGATACGACCTCTTGCTCCCTTAAATAATAATACAAATGAAGTGCAGGCTAAATCGGTCTCCATATGGCTAAGGTCCTAGAAAACATTTATGTGAAAAAAGGGGGGCTCTAATGGCAGGCAGCTTAAATTTTATGCAGTATTTGAAATTTGGCCTTCAAACCATTTTAACGACAGTTTGTCTTTTAAGTGTTTGTGATATTTTTGCGAGAAGCGGGACATCAAGATTTATATTATTATTTTTTTTGGATGAACCTTAATGACACATTAAGGTCACATTTCGAGCTTAAGAGGGCAGATTCCCCTTTTCCTTCTTCATCAAATTTTTGACTAATGAAGGGAAATTCCTCATGAAGCGGTAACACTGATTCGTACATCGAATGATTTCTAAAAACTCGATCGTTGTTATTGTTTTTACTTAGTTTATAAATTCAGAGATGCAAATGAACAAGATTCTGCTCTCCTAAAAATCTGGCTTTAGTACTGTTTCGACAAAGATCGTCTGGAATATCCTAAGATCGAAATCGAAATGAGGTATAGAATCTTCGTTCAGATATATAAGGTGAGTTTTTTTTTTGCTGTGACCTGAGCGGGACAACTTTGCGAAAACAATGTTTTCTTTGCCTTCCTTGGATCTCACAGTAGTTAGAGTCTTTCTATGATTCTGTGGCTCGGGACTTCCCCAAAAGAGTTTAAGGAAGGTTATCAGCTAACTACGGACAGGGGCATCACAATTAGGACGGACCCAGTCTGACTGCACGATCTCCTATAGACCAATGACCTGTTGTTATTCTGATGGTATCTTCTAAGATTTTGTTTCAAAGGTATATGCTATTTTTAATACCCTTCTGGATATAGCACAATTCGTCAGCACTCTCCACCTGAGGTTGGTCTATACTGGGAATTTTAAGACCGCCCCTAGCGGATTTTGAACTGATTTTCTGGCACTGACTTTGAGGTTATAAGCGATATTCTTGATTGCTCTGAGCTGTGATTGGGCATTTCGTTTAGTTTAATCTGTCGCCAGGCTACACTGATAGCAAGTAGTTCCGCCATAAAAACGCTGCCGGTATCGGTAACCCAAACTTTAATTTGAACACGTTTAATGACTCAAAAAAATAAAAACACCCACCTACTCCCCTGTCCATTTAAACATGTGTCAATTGAGTCGATATTCCTGTGTAGCTTCTGCCATGAACTTCGGCCATTACAAAGTGAGTTATAACCTTCGTACTAAATCGGAGCAGTGTCTGCTCAATTATTTGAGTTCGAGAGAACCTTGGTATGGTTGGCACAAAGTAACCTGTAACCTGACCAATCGGCGTCACTATTTATTCTCAATATATGAATGTACTACACATGTCCAAGTTTTTGAGCTGTTATTGCTGTGCCAAACCCTTAGAAAATTGACTCCAATGGTGCGATTCAGAATACCTTTTGTGTAGTTTACTTTTCAACTTTTTTATTTACTTGGTTCGTGTGTTATAGATTTAGATAATATAGACAAATATTCAAGGCCGCCTTCAAGACCTGTCATTAGCTGGGACTCCAACTGATAGCTTTGGCATAAGAAAGTCCAGCATGTCTTATGATTGCCCCCGAACAGTGGCGATAGATTGAAAGTGATGCTGAAAACGACAAATAAATATATCGTCATTGATCTTTTTGCTGATTAATTAGCCAGTTCTATTTTTTCGTCCGGCTCAGCGCAGTTCTATCAACAAATCAACAAAACCGCTGAATAGTTCTCTGAATTGATTAGTCCGTGGGTTTTACCAATTCAAACCCCTTTATTTTGACACCTAGCCACACTATTAAATTTAAATAATTATCTTCGAAAATTATCACAACAAATACACAAGACATAGTCAAACTAATAACTTATAGAAACGTCCAAAAGATTTCCATACTAAATTGATTAAAAAAAAAATAAAAACATACAAACAACAACAACGCGTCCGTTTTGAATGTCAAATTGAATAATAGGAAATTAACACAATTTCTAGACCCAGTCTACTACTGCCACTACAATAAGTAGCAACTAATCTGTCTGTCTATCTATACAGCCGCTGGATTGGCGGTGCAATAACACACGCGGAGACTGAGTTGTTTATGTCGTACTATTGAAATGTGGGAAATCCTTGAGGTTTTTTTTTGTTGTCAATTACAATCGTGTTGACAGGAGGAAAGAAAAACACTCGTAAATATAGTTTATTATGATGGAAATACTATTCATTGCATGCACCTGTTTTGTTACTTATGTGACACTTGAAATGCAAAAAGGGGGTTTGTCACTAAACCCCAGTCGATTGTGTGTGATTTTGAGGAATTGAAATTCATTTATCTCTGCATTGTGTCGAGGGAAGTCGTTTGTCATTTCTAAAACAAGTGAAATGGGAATTTGTAAAATGCGAAAGAGATTAGGCCTCAAGTGGGTGCCTTGTGGTACTCCCTGCGATTGCATTTAATTCGACTTTAATTAAATCATGTTCAGCTGCTGCTATTTAATATCAATTTTCCAACTGCCACCAGTGGTTGAAAATTGTTATTTCTTTTCATTAAAATTTAATTGAACCCTGAACAAAAAGTAGAAAAACAATTTGTTGCAAAAAGTCTTTAAATTGAAAAAAAAAACAGCTGGAGTTGTAGGAAATGGCAATTACAAAATATTTCTTTATGCGGTTCCCCCTTTCAATTGCGAGAGTGATGGAAAACTTTCTATTTTTCCTGTCGCCGGCCGGGTGAGAAATGCAGTGGAACTGGAAAATTCGCACATTTAACTGGTTGAATTTTCATTGCACATCGGTTGGTAGAGTGAATGGGTTTATTTTTTTCTCCTATTGCCGCTTTTTGGAAATTTATCTGGCCACGGAAGCGCACACTTCGAGGTTCGAAATGTAAGAAAGTGCAAGAAAACAAAAAAAAAAAATTGTCTCGTCGTCGCCGCGCTGTCTTGGCGTAAGTTTTCAATGGAAATGCGCGAATTTTTCTTTTTCCCTAATTGCGGACGGAAAATGTGCGTCAGAAATGGGATTTATTTGATACCAACTTTGTGCCTACTTTGAATGAAAAAAAAAATGCATACGTGTACGAATGTGTATCGCTTGAAAAATTTGCTAAATGAAATATCTTCTTTTAAAAGGAATTAGTTTGCATTTGTATTTATATTTCTTAAGGTGGTAATGACTCTTGAGAGTTTTCAAAGGATAGCATTTTATTAAGACAAATTTATACAAATATAGAAGACTGCTCCATTGGAAATTTGAACAGGAAAATGGTCTATCGTCAAAAAAATCAATTTTGTATCGATATCGAGCAGTGATTCCAACGGGGCATCATTTCAACCATCAGGCTTGAAGGGAACTAAATTTGGTGATAGATTTCCGATGAATATCAGTTGAAAATTAAACAAGAATCCCTTCCTGCTAAGAAACTTTGGAGCAACCTAAAGCTATCTCTGGATCCAGATGACTTGAATGATATTTTCCTGGGTGATGATTCCACTGCTGGTAGCTCAACTTTAAATCGAACAGTAGACTGTGTAGGCTCTAACAACGGAAGTTAAAATTACTCAATGCGTTACAGCCATAAAGTCCAATTCGATAGGTTAGAATGGCTTCCCAATTCTATTTGTTAGACTTATTTTACCTGAAATGGTCTCCCATGTCACCCATGTAATTAACTGGTGCATAATTACGTCAACTTTTCCAAAGCTTTGGAAATTTGCAAGAGTTTTGCCAACAGCAAGGAAAACAAATGCATCTTCCCCTGCTGATTTTAGACCGGTTAGCATTCTACTTTGTCTATCAAAGGTTTTTGAAAAGCTTATGGCAAAGCAGATAACGAGACACTTGTCACTGAACAAATTGCTATATGCTCAGCAATCTGGTTTTACAGCTAACTACAGTTGTGCTACAGCCGTGGTTAACCTTTTTGAAGATTTAAGGCAGGAGTATGACAGGGGTTATGTTTCGTTGCTATGTTTGTTGGACTTTTCCAAGGCTTTTGATAAAGTTAATCAGAAAGTTCTGTGTTGGAAGCTCAAGAATTACTTTGGTTTCAGCGAAAGAGCAGTAATATTGATTAGTAGTTTTCTCTCTGGCAGATCGCAAAGGGTAAATTATGGGGAACGTTTTTCACTTTTGAAAGAAATAAAGCAGGGAGTTCCTCAAGGCTCAATTTTAGGCCCAATACTCTTTTGCATGTTTATTAACGGCCTTCCAACAGTCTGTAAGCATATTTCAGTACACCTTTATGCTGACGATGTCCAACTTCATTTAGCGAAGCCTACTGGTAACCTCACTCAATGAACTTGTTCTTTTCATTAATGAAGAATTAAAGCATATAATAAACTGGTCTGTAGCTAATGGGCTGCTTCTAAATCCATCAAACTCTCAAATAATACCCATCTCAAAAAATAATTTCGACCTTTGCCTCCTTCCTGATGTTTACATTATTAATAACAAAATTAAAGCGGTGGATTCAGTCACTAGTCTAGGCTATGTTATAAACCGAAATTTGTCTGGTTACAATCACACAAACATTGTCGTGGGTCGTATCTACGGATGTCTGGATCAGTGTATACTTTACCCCTCAGGAAACAAGACGAAAGCTGGTACTGTCTCTAGTCCTACCCCTCATAACATATGGTGAGGTGTTCTATTGCAGTCTTGATTTTTTATCCCAGCGAAAACTGCAAGTTGCCTTCAACGACGCAGTGCGTTATATCTATGGCATACGTAGATATGACCATATTTCTGTGTTTGCTAGGGGTTTGCTTGGTTGTACATTGGAACAATTGTTTGTTTTTGAACAAAATTATTATAACTCAAAGTCCGTCTTACTTATATAACAGACTCAATTTTACTCGCTCCTCAAGAACCATCAACCTAATTCCCTATCGTTACAATAACCTTAACTCATCGCGTTTATTTTTCATCCATATCATAAGGCTTTCGAACTCTTTGCCCTCTCAATAGAAGAATATTACGAATCCAACCAATTTTTAAAGTGCAATCTTTCAGCATTTCTCCAACTTATCCATTTAAATTCTTTCCCTCATTATCCACTCCCTTTCTCTTTTTTCCTCTCTTCAGCTCGCTTTTATCCTATCTTTCACTTAGATTTAGATAAATATTGTATTTAGATTTAGATTTAAGTATTTTAAATTATTAAACTGATGTGTAAATTACTAGTACTATAAACGATCATATCTTAATGTACAAATGAAGTAATGAACGAATTGAATTGAATTGAATCTTAAGATACAATTCTGATGGTTTATTTACACTAGTCGTTCTAAATATTTTAAACCTCTATCTGTTCAACAATATCGAGTTTCGACGGTGCATTTGACATATCCTATATTGATCCAATGAGTATTGTTGAGCGATTTGTTTGAAGCAAAACTACAAGCTGTACACGCTTCCATTACCAAGCCTCCATCGTAGAAAAAACGACCCGGCACATATCAAGACTGAGGCAAAGAAAGATCCAGATAATGAATACCTTGTAAACAGAGCAAACATCAACCTCGAATGGGATACTCTGGATAATTTCAGCTTGGTCTCAAAAAAGACAAACGACAAGATCAAAGGCAGATTAGATAAACTAAAGTCAATAATAGACCTTGAACATTGTAACCAGGAAGAAAAGGAATCAGTCCAAAATATTTTCAAACAAAGGTTGCAGCCACGCTATAGACAGCGGTATATACAAAATATACACAAAAATATCCTTTGTTTTTCAACCTCTCCTTGAATTCGCTCTTCTCCTGGTAACAGGAAAGCACGGCGCAATTTGACGGCACTACCGGCTGTAGGTACCCTTTAAATGTAACATCTTATTTTGAAGCATCTTGAGATGAAGTCTTAAATCCGTTGTTCCGTATTTTGGAGGCGGACAAGCAGATTTATGATGAACATTTGTTTGCAAATGATTCCAATCCTCAAAGCACTTGACTTTATCTCCAATTCTTATTACCTTGACCCTTTTAACTATCCAACCAAGATAGCTTATTTCAAATCAGATCAGTTGCGCTCCTGGAACATAAGTTCAATGTCACTGCCGCACATGAATCACCTGTAAAACAAAAAACACCACCTTAACCCATGCACATTCCTCTTTCCAATTGAACGAAATTGAATTTAATGATAGATTTCTGCAAATAAATTACGATCATTTCAAACAATCGAACGTGCCAACAGTGACATTAGCATATCACATTCAAAGCGGTGGTCGGCCAATTAAGTCCCTCCCACCAAATAATTGCGCCCCTGCTTTTTGCATTGAACCTGAGAACTTAAATGAAAAACTTCTCAGTCAGTCAATCAATTGTTGAAGTAATAGAGACCCGCATTTACTTGTTGTGATTCACAATGAGTGGCGCCCCTCCTGCTCGTGTTTTAGTCTGTTCAAAAACAAAAACACCGCCGCGCGCCGCAGACAAAACATAACAATTGCAGCGCAGTTCCGATACAGTTTAGCACTTGACCTCCATTGTGCTGGAAGTAGACTTTTTGATTTATGTTCCCCTACTGCAGTAGGTTAACTGCTAAACACAGTGATTAACTATTATGATGGTGTAAAAATAAAAACCCAACTGAAATTGAAAAAAAAAGTGGAAAACATTCGCAATGCGAACAGAAGTTTGCACGACTTTCTAACCGGTCGTCGATCGGTCGGTCGGTCGATATGATGCATTTGCAAATTCAGTTGTGTTGATGCAATAGTGGCGTTTCTAACGATCGCTACTTTGTTAAAATAGCAGGTGAACGAGTTCAGCGACAGCACACACACACCGGTGACGAGAAATTCTGGAAATAGGTGCCGCGTTCATTGAGTAACTATGGCGGTGGCACGTGACTGGCATCGATAATTGACGCAGACAAATGAGGTGCAATAGAGATGCTTGGGAATTAGAAACTTATTCGATTAGAGATTGAGATCCGCCATTTATCGGCAAAAATGAAAGGGAGACTGATTGCATTCAGCTGCGTTGAGATTTTGTATTGAACTAGTTCTTTTAAGTGGAGAGCTGATGAGAGTTGGAAATTGAAATTCCAAATAAGTCGTTTTAGCTGTCCTCATTCGATCGTCAGTTGGGGTGGAATTTTAACCTATTCAGGTTGATTTGGAGTAAACCTATTAACCCTTTAACAGCTTTCGGTAACACGTAGGAATGGCGAATAAGATCGTCATTCCTACCAAAGTCGGGCCTTAGATGAGTGGACGTCTAAAAAAAAGTAGTAACCTTTTTACGCAGTGTGGCTAAGATTTAGTGTGTTGGGCTACTAAGCGAGGGGTCCCCGGTTCGAATCCCGAAAGAACCGAATTACATCTAAAGGTTTTTTTCCACTGCGCCACCTCTCGCGAACGTCTGACAAACATCCGAGAGTAAAACTGTCATGAAAAAGCTTCTCAATTAGCCGTTTGGACTCGGCGTAAAATTGTAGATCCCTACCAGTCGTCCCAAAAATTGAAAACTCACACAAAACGAATGGTTGTAAGAAGCTAGGCCTTGGATCCCACAGACCTGTCGCGTCAAAATATTTATTTCATTTATTTAAAAAGAACAGGTAACAACTAAAACTGCCAGCATTGCAAAAAAAAGTCTCTAGTGCTATAAAAATGGATCTTTTTGGCCCTAGGACTGAAGATTCATTGCCAAGATTCTTAGTACGCCTTGTAAATATTTTCTTGTGTACAAGTCCTACAGAGTCTTTGGCAACAAAAGACCGGCCAAATTGGCATCACTGCGGGGGTTAATCATTGATGCACAAGAACATTTCAATCGAAATTCGATCCAAGCAACGTGTAAACAAATGCAGGCCTCAACAGTGAATAACTAAAAGAACAAAATGGTTGCCGCTTCAAGTCGATATGCTGAAGGCGTATTTCTTTAGAACCTCTAAGATGTAAGATGTGTGCGATCTGTCCTCTTTCAATTTTAAATTCGTATATCTTCTGCATGCGTTGACCGATTGCCACGAAATATAAATTATATGATGCTCTATTAAGTCATATGTTGTGCCTCAGACAGATCGGATAAGTAGTAACGTGATGTAGTAACGAATCCACATACAAACTGATGACAAACGTTATATAAAGAGGTTAGTGGCCATCGTTGTGGTAGGTCGGCAATTGATAAAGACGCTAGCTGACAGGTTCATAAAATGCATTTCCAAGAGCAAGATATTCAGTGAATTGACCATCAATGTCAACAATAATAGTGTCACTGTTAAAATAATCAATTAGAGATGTTATTCCAAAAAGCTACACATTTCGATCGAAGTGTTTGTAAACAAGTTGTTGTTCACTCAATCACCACATCAAATTTTTCAACAAAAATTGTCAGGGTCGCCTCCTAATTAAAGCCAGGAACGATGTTTCTCCTGTCAACTAAAGTTTATTTGCATAATGCTACTTCAAGGACTGCTCCCAACAGTTAAACTCTCAATCGATAGAGCACTAGCAAATAAAGAGGCTCTCTTAGAATGTATTTAAATTTATTGCTTGGAGGATATCTGGCTGTAGTTAAAAATCGCCGTAACCCAAAAGCGACAGTCACAATTAGACTGATGCAATCAGAGCAAATTTTTCATCTGTAAACAGGTTGCTGCCTTGAAATTCCATCCAAAATGATGCCAAGTTTTGTAGCTCAAAATAAATATGAACACGACTTTTACTCGTTGGTTTAGTTGATATCGTGACCAATGCCCATCAGCAAGGCATACGTATAACAAGCCTTGAATTCGAAACACTGTCCATGCGAATACAAAAGGATATATCAATAATGTTGTCGCTGCTACCGTAAATCACATCGAGGTCCACAAAAGAGAACCGTCTATGCAGTGGCTAAACTTTTTAACCTATTCCCACCAACGAAAAGGACCCGAAAAGACAAGAACTTTTTTTTAATTTTATTTTTGTTTGAGAGATTTATTGGAATTTCGTCAAGGACCCCACAATTCGGTGCAAATTCTTCTCCGTCCTCTTTGTTTCTGTTATTTTTTTGCAAATCAAAATATGTATATACGAAAAGGAGTAACAAAAGAAAACAAAAAAAAACAACAATTCTTGGAACGGATTGTGGGAACGCGAATAGAAGTTGCTTCCATCACCCAAACATGGGACCAGCTTAAATTTATGGCGATCACTACAAAACGCCGCATGTTTTAGTGTGGCAACAAACAAGTTTCTTGAAAAAATACAACCAACGAAAAATCCCCAAACGCACTTTGTCCTCCAATTTGCCTAATTGGTCATGAGCACGACACTTTGCTGTGATGACACCCCTCGATGGGTAGTAGCTTCGGTTTAATTAACAAGCCGAGTAACGTTGCCAAAGGTATTTACTTGTCTTCCACTCGCATTAATTAATTTATACGTAATCGCCATCATGTAACACACTTGGGAGCTACCTTTTTCGGAGGCACACGTCGTTGTAACATTACGCACTTTTCATAAGGCTCGTTAAAATCGCTTATCTACATTGTGTTGCGAGCTTCAATTTCTGAACGTATGTGGGGCACTTATTTCACGAGGGAACTGTTAAAACAAAAATCTCTCAAACCGAGAACTGAAACGTAAGTGGGCAACTACCTACTCTATCTGTGCGTGAGGTAGGTAGTGAATGCGTAGCACACCTTTTCGATAATTTATCGCCTGTCAGTTGGAAGCGCTGAATATTAAATTCGTTACGCGCGCTCTTCTGCTTCAAGTGCAACGTGGTCGTGTGTAATTGGATCTGTGGAAGGGCCATTGTTAAAGCAAGTAACGCAACCCGTATGTATGACGGAGTGGGGTATTGGAACACACACCCAGCACCAGAAACTGTGATACCGTCGAAAGCTCGGGGTATTACCGCCTTTCTGTCCGGGTCTCTGACAACTAGTTGTCCTCATTTCGAAGAAAAAAAAATGACTTGTTCAGCGCTGAGGTAGACATTAATTCGCCTTTGGTTGGGGTTTTTATTTAAAAGTTGTTTCTAAAAAAAATGCAGCAACAGCAGTAACAACAAATGAATGCGAGCGTTACGCTTGGACAGATGGACAATTGAGCACGCACGCAAGTGATTGATTGGTTTAGGAGTGCGATAGACCACTGCAGTTGATAAAGGGTGCTCCGAAAGTTGAGTCAAGAGAACATGGCTTTCAGGGGTCCAATATGATTTAAGGAGTTTTTGTTTGTTTCGGATGGATGTATACTGTCATTCGAACTGTCAAATTTTATTCGTAGAAATTACCAAATCTTTCTAAATTGTAAGGTAGTTCGGTATTAATCAATTAATTTGTTCCATGGCTCGATAAATCGTTATATTATTTTTATGTCATTGCTTCTAAAATGCATTACATTCAAGTTCGAAATATTTGAATCCAAAACCTGCTAAGTAATTGTTTTCTTTTTATTTTCAGGTATGTACCTAACACAATTGATATTTCTAAGGTAACAAAGTTGGTAAGCTATGTGTGTATCCGTCGTTAAATTGATGTGTGGATTGGTAACTCATCGACCAGATACTCAATTTATCAGACTTGACTTCCAAAATATCGGGAACGTTTGTAGCCCCCTCAAAAAAAAAACGGTATAGAGTACGAACATTTCTAGCTTGCGCTGCGTACTCACTTGCTGAACGTCAGTTTTTTGTTAGCTCTGTAAGATTGTGGAACTCTCTGCCCATAAACATTAGAAAGATTAGAAGCACGAATAATTTTAAATCTCCTCTGTTAAAATATCTGGTCACTAAACTGTCATTAACATTAAATTTTCTGTTGTTAATACCCTTATCAATTTGTTTTAGTCTATTGTTTTAAATGTTGTCTCAAGCTGTAAATATCTTTCCTTTTTTTTAAATTTACTTTTTACTGTATTCATTTATTTGTACATGTTACTCTAAATTAACGCTAAAGGCTTGCAAACTTTAAAAGAAGCTTGTTGTCTTAAATTGTAAACAAAACTGTTATTAGTAAATTAAAATTGCACCTAAAGGTAGGGTCATTTCCTTGGAAGTTGGTATATATTGCAACTGCTTATGAATTATTTAAACACAAGCTATGGAGATACCGAAAGATTTATTCGTAGATTGTAAGCTGTGGCTCAAGGATAATATTTCTCCACAAGTGGCGTCTCACGGAATTAGTTTTGATTTCAGCGATCGCCTCCAAAAGTGAAGCAAATCACCTGTTGGACATTTAGCCGTACCATGTCGGCGAAAAGTTGCTGGTGCCCTGCATTTGCCGCAACAAGTAAAATGCTTTATGACTATGTTCGTATATTGACCCTTTGCGGGGAAATTATTTTATCTATTTATCCTACGTCTTCTAAAATTCTATTTAAGTCCATGCATTCTGACCCTATTGAAGCCTCTTTTGTGGAGTACCTCAAGGTTGCCATCTTGGTCCTTTTTTCTATCTTCTGTTATTCAATCATTTTGATCGCATCATCGAAACCTCTCTCCTCCGTCTAGCCGATGACAGGAGAATCTTCCTCTAACTATTCATTACTTGAGGAAGACTTGAAACTCAATGTTAAGAATATGTATTTCCACACCAACCTCTTTCCCTATAGTACCTGACTAAACTGCGCGATTTAGCTGTTATCTGTAATAGACAACTCAGTTTGGGCTCGTTCAAAAAGCTAAATCTCCTTCTGGTGGTATCAAGCGCTGGTCTAAGCCTTCATAAAACCTTCCTCTAAGCTTTGAAGTCAGCTTTCAGTTGATTTTGGTGGTTTTGTGTACAGAAAGTAAGCGTGTTTGCAAAAGGCTTCAAAAGGTCTGCCCGGGACTCAAAATTAAATAGTCTTACGACTTTTAATGCCGGGTAAGTTCTAAAAAGCCAAACACAACCTGGAAACCTCTATTTTTCGTTTTGTAAATGCCTTTAAATTTTGTTCACCTACAGTTTATAATACTGATGGTCTTCTTCGGCAACTTGTACCAGTTTTAAATCAACCGTCTGGTCTGTTTTTGATATCTGAAGGGGTGCCACAAGATTCCATCCTCGGGCCGTTTCTTGTTTTCCCACTGTGCAAATGAATTTCCTCGAAGATTAAAATATTTTGTGCCTGTTCCAACTTTCATTATAAGGTCTACATCAGAACAGAGTATCGAACAAACCACTGCGGGTTTTAACTCATACTCAAGTTTGCAGTTATTAAGACACAAAAACAGAATGGAAAATTTTGCTTCAAAAAGTTGCTTCAGCTACGAGTTATGAATGAATAAAACTACACATGCTACTGTCTTTCAGTTGCTCTGACCCCCGGACGCACACTTAAGACTTAACTCACGTCATAGCCACCGATTGACCATGCTCTAAGGTTAAGACCAAACAGAGATGTCTATCTTCATCTTAACTTAATGAGCCTCTCAAACTTAATGCCACCGATTTGTACACGCCATTTACTTATCCGTTCTCACGCACAACACAATCCGCATCCATAACATTCGTCACTGTCAAATATCGATAATTATTTTATTTATGAATGACAAAAGGCCAAGGACCGCTCCACTTAGTAACGCATTTTGGTGGTGGTACCTACTCCCCGCCACTTTATATCCGACTGTGATTTTGCAACTCTCGTTTGTTTGGGTAGTATCTATGACAATTTCAATTTGCTATCGCCAAGGTTTATTGTGTTTTCTGTGCCTCAATTTAAAAGTACTTAAGTGTGCGCGTAAGACTCTTGTAAGCTTATGCGCTTTAAGTCGAGGTAAACACGTGAGAGTCCATCATTCAATAAATCAATTATTTCTGGTTGTGACCTCTGATTTAATGTGTGGCCATTGGTGTTGCCGTTCAATTGTTAAGTAGGCGATTTTGATTTCAAGCCAAGTCGACTGGTGACTGCTGATGGATGGTTACATAAGATACGAAATGGTAAACGGAATTTCTGACGCTTTTCAACCGCTTTCGTGGTTTTTATCTGCCCATTGTTTGTTGGTTTTTTTTTGTCAATTAATTGTGGATTTTGTTTTTACTTTTGCTATTTATGAATATTCTGGCAAATAAAACAGTTTAAATGAAAATCGCGTAATTATTCTTTAAACTGGTTTGTTAATTATCGCTTTATGTGACTCGAATTTGCATCCACGGGTTTTTTTAAGAGCTGTCTGTTACACATTTGAAAGGGAGTGGATTCTGGTTTTAGTAAGAAGTCCCGATCTAGAACGTGAGTCCATTTTAGACCATGGATATGAGGTGGTTAGATCAAGGGCGAAAACGCGTATGGGGTTTGTACTTGATGACTTATTCGGTGGCAGAAGATCGAGAGGCTCGTTTTTACTGTCCTAAACCCTCGTTCTTCAACCGGACAGGCGGGACATTAAAAATGAATGTATGAATGATGACACACGTTCTAAAAGATGCGACAATTTCTCTAACCATTGTACCAACCACAAATTGTAACACAAAAAAAAAACACTTGCTGGAGATCCTTTAATTTTTTTTGAAAAAATCATATCCGCTTGTGTCAAATATGGAAGACAATGACTGTTGCACTCACCGTATTAAAATTGCACGACAGTTGGAATAACTTGACCTCCTCACAAGTACATTTTTGATGGTTCTGAATGCTTTTTTACGTTAAGGGCGGTTAGACTTTAGACTTTAAGAGGCTTGAGTCTCAAAAGAACATGCCACTAGGTAGGGTGAGGCTGTCAAAAACCGATTGGTAGCATTTACCTAGACCAAAGAGGCCCATTGTGTTACTCACTGTTACTTAAATGCGATTTTGGACAACTAATTCCATTGAAAAATGTATGTAGTATTTAGGACAACAGATGAACCCAAAAAATGGTCCAATTTTCAATGTTCAATTGATCGCACTTTACCAAGTAAAAGCGATTCATTCCTCTTAATTAAATCCGCCTAGAGTCAAGGCTGCCTTTAGGGTCACCCCCTGATCACACTGATAGTTCCGCCACATTGCAAGTTCCGCTTAATGGTCGTGAAGATTTATACCTCTGATCAGCCGTCCATTGGTTCTTCCCAAGCTTCACAACAATGCGGAAACTACGCCTCAACCAAAGCCAATCAAATATTAAAACCTTGACTAAGACTTGGGCCAGAATAATCAACATAAAAAGCAATTTGTCATAGAGCATATAACCATCGAATCATTCGTAACCGTTCACTTTGACTGTAAATTGAAAAATTAAACAATTCGCTTCGACTGAGGAAACTCTGAACTAAACTCCAACACCTTTTCTAATGAAATTAATAATGAAAACCTGAGTAAAATATTCATAAAGCGTTCCCGAGTTATAGTATCTCCACGATCCATCGTCGTCGTCGTTGCTGACAGTTGTTCAATTGTCGGTTCGTTAACCCTCGACGACGCTCGTACATTCATCGCCATACATCACCGATTCCGCATCGTCAGCTAAATGTGCTTGTGCGCCCACCTTAGGCCATCATAACAGAAAGACGATACCAATACCAGCCAACTGTTCATCATACTCTTGTTGTCTTTCTGTCGACAAACGACGACTGACACTTGCGACCAAGTTGCCAACACACGGGGAAGTAGGTATACAAAACAAAAACAACTGTCATACAGACAGAAACTATGTAACGAAACGACAGCTAAACTATTTACAAATCGCACACATGATTGTCTATGGCTGTAGGTGAGAAGAAGCCAGGCAAAGATGATGGGACAAACTTATAAATAATATTTTATTTTCCATAACACGTCATTGACGGGATAATTAATTCATTTTGACATGACCGGGTGGTGGCGCATGACTCTGCATCTGTACTGCTGCTGACTCTTGACTGGAGGAATTATGCAATTGGAATTCAGCTCGTATGAGGCTGAATGTTATGTCATCACAACAGAAGATTGTTTGCGAATAAATCGCACGGGTGTGTGTCCAAAAATAATTATGGATTGGCAGCTTGTTTTGTATGTATCTTGACGATGCTATGGGGGGGTTTCTGTGCAAGCAGGGTAGTGGGCTAACCGAGGGTTATTCATATCAAGGAGAATCAGCAGTTGGTGATTAATTTTTTGTTAAATAAAAAAGGCAAGAGGACGGCGGCAATCGATCGTAAATTTCCACCGAGTGGTTGGGTTTTTAAGCCGGGTACGAGCTGTCTTTCTCATTAATTGGCGCTTTTGAAAGGCGAATTATATAGACTTGAAGTTGTAGCAATTAATCAGGAGATTATTTTTCAACTGGCGTGAATGTTAAGTTAAGTTAAGTAGGTCTGCTGAATCTTGTCAACATATTTTTATACAGTTTTTTGAGAGCTACCTTGATATATATGACACAACTCCACAACCGCTTAAGGACGTCTATAAATTTATTTTACAAAACGTCTAAAATTATTGACAGGTAAAAGGGGTTAAGTCAGAAATAGTAGTTTTCCGCAAAATGAGATTGAAGATTGAACATTTTTTTGTAAATCCAGATATTCTTTTTGCGAAAAATGAATGATGCTAAACAATCATCAATACACACGCATGTTATAAGATTATAGGCTGTTGACCAACAAATAAGCGCTTACCAGATTTTCGGATGACTTATCTCCTTAGAGCCAATTGTCTCTTTGTTACCTATTAAAATTAAGTCTTTCTAAGGACTTAAGTCGAGAAAACAAATCTTTGCTTACATTAATAATTCAGTTTAATTCATTAAGAAAATTTAAAAACATTAAATTAATTCAAATAAATAATAAAGTAAAGTTTTAGGTATTTTATTCAATTTTTACATGTGGTCATAAGATGACTTAAGCCCTTAGCGTGCAGTTATAGCGACACGAAAAACCAAACCGTAAAAATTTTCTTTTGCTTTTTTCAACCACTTAACTTTAGTTTTTGAACTCAATCTTGGTCTTAAAATGTTGCTTAGAAATTGTAAAGTTAGTTTATCAAAAAAAAAAAATAAGTAAATTATCTTCAATTTTTCTAGAAAAAGAATTCATTAATTTTTCTGAACGAAAAAAATTTTACGTACAGAAGAATTAATAAATGTTATTTTTTTCGAAAATGGAAAGATAATTTGTTTATTTTTTTTGATAAACTAACTTTATAATTCATAAGCAACATGGTCTAAGACCAAGATTGAGTTCAAGAATTAACTTTAAGTGGTCTAAAAAAGCAAAAGAAAATGTTTTCGGTTGCATTTTACGTATCGCTATAAACGGCCCCTTAGAAGCAACTTAATTATTTCAAAATTTAAAATTGGTATAAATACAAAGAACTAAGTCCACTTACACCCATAATACCCAACAATTTTAAAAACTTTCTGACTTATACACTTTGTATAAAATAATTTCTATAGGAAGATGTTACACTAGACTTATGCCGATAGGACCAAACGAAAGAGAAAAAAACATTGACTTAAGTTCAACAAATGTCCAAAAACGGGATTTTTTAACTTAACCCCTTACTACCTGACACTAAACTGTTTATATGGCCACACTGTTTCCGCCTTTGAAAACCCCGGGGGAAGACTAAGATTGCTGTAAGATAAATACACTATTTCCGTACGATCTCTGAGATCGAAGAGCCTCATTTCGAGCTTCAAATGGTGCGTACTATATTTGGTGCCAGATAGTAAACTCCTTGATTCGATTCCTGTTTAAGTTTTAGTCTTTATGCAGTCCCAAAAATCGGTTAAGCTGTACCAGCTCGACTTTGCCCGTTCTCCAGGAATTGTAATGCTTAAGTAGATATGCTCGTGTCTATCACCATCTAAAGGACGTGCCTAACTTTTCAAACGTAGTGGTCTCCACTGATGGGAAACTTTTGGCGCTAATTTCCTAGAATGACGATTTATAAAATTGTCGTATATCTAATGAATAACTTGTCTGATTGAGATAAAATATAAACTTTATGTTACTCCCTCAATCCCTATGTTATATTCGCGAAAATATCCATACGAATTGGGTGGGTAGTTTAACCGTGATTCGCTAACAAATGCAGGCCACATTCGAAGAATATTGATTTTTTGACAGACCCGCATGCAAAGCGACAACAAATCGTGTTAATTTACTTCCAAAATCAGTATATTCGCAGGACAGTTGAGTTCCAATCATTCACTTTTAGGTTTCACGGCTTCTCACCTCGTTTTCCAATTATGAGATTATTGTCCACTAGACGCAGTTTCATGCCTTTGTTACTCCCCTTTCCACTCTGCTTCCACTAATTATTGTGCCCTTTGCTACTGCTACTCCTTTCATCATTTGATGACCACTCCCTAACAGTCGGGGCCATATAAACCGCAAAACATCATAAAGCCGGCCTAGTCTCAACGAAATTCGCAGCCAGACTCCTAATTCATATTTTTTTTATTATCAAGTTCATCTGGTTTCCTTGTCCTCGTCTATCCAGTTCATTTAACATCTCTCACTTTCGGAAACAACCTGACGCCCAGACAGTAATAAACCAAGCCCATTACCAAGGTAGAATGTGATAATCGCACCTACAAATAACTCAATTTCCATTTTTTGTTTTGCTTTTGCGACTCTCTCTCGCTCCCATGCAAGGTCACACATCCTACCTACACTGTGGATCATCTCCACGCTACAACAAAAAATAGCAATAACAACACGAGTTCATCAAACTGCCGTCAAGTGTATCTGTCCCTCGTTACACCCGCCATATTTATCATTCGATACGAATATTGGAATTCATTAGATGTACGCGAACTGTCGTTGTTCTGCGTTTGTTTTATAAGCAACTTCTTGCATTCTATGTCAACAAATAAATAACATTTATTCGCGGTAAAAAAAGAAGACGAATTTTATGCGTCGTTGCGTGTTTATACCTCGAGGATGATTCAAAGCACGTCCCATCAAATGTCCATCAGTGATTTCCGTTTCATTTGTCGTTCTTCGGCACTCTGCTATTGTTTTGTTGGTGCGCGTTTGGTTATAGCGACAGATTCACATTCAAATTCCAGCACCTCGATTGAGGGAGAATCGAATAAATAACGCTCATGTCCCGCGCCATGAACGCTCACTTTTCACGTAGACTGTTGTTAAAAATGTGATTTAAGTCAGACAGGGAGATTATATTCCCCGCCTACTGTAGTCGTACAGCCAGAGGATGCAGCTTATTGTTATGATGTTTACATCCTGGCGGATATGATTGCGATGTAGGTTGCTGATTGCAATCAGTGGGTGGTTCGATCCCTATATGGTTAATGATGTGCTATAGAAAAGTCCTTTGCTTGCGAGGGGTTTTGTTTTTAATGGATGCGCCTGTCGTGACCTTTCGGCTAGCTAATTGCATGGAGTTGTGTTGCAGACTGTGGCCATTATGAGGACGACAGCGGCCACTTGGTGAGGAAATCCTAGTCGAGCAATTGGGAAAGTATAATCTCGTATTTAACAAAAAACTTAAGAGCGGTTTGTTGGTATCTTTGAGATCGATCTGTCCTCGAAATAATTAGGACTATTTATATCCATTTTTATCCCGCAAAGCAGCTGCAATGGGGATGCACTTCTCATGCGGTTATTTGTTGGTAGAATTTGTTCATCGGGCAGATGTGCCTCCTTAGAGCTTCAGGCTCACTGTCAACCTCATGTTCAGCACAAATCCTTTTGTGGCTTTTAACTACACACACTCGCTACAAGAAGATACCTTTTCAAATGTAGCAAAGCCCCCTATCATTACAAAGTGCCCTTAGTCATGCTTTTATCCATCAACGTGCTAATGTGTTCCAATAAGAAAAGTGCCCTAAGCTCTCCACACTCACCACTGCTGTGTGATTTCCTTTTGCTTCAGCCGAGTCATCTGCTGCCTTGCTTCTGCCATGTCAATTTCATTGAGACGTGAGCTGGGAATAAAGTCCCAAAGAAAAAGGAAAAGAAAAGAATTATTATGATAATCAAACACCGCGCACAACACAACTCTACATATATAGACGGCAACTAACAAACGATAATTCTTATGGACACTTAACGAAAGAAAGAGTTCTTCGAGCTGGCTGGGTCGCCTCCAACAAAGACGAGATCCATGGTCCCTATCCCTAGCCCGATGTCCACCAGCAGCGATGCTCCTCCATTCGTCTGTCTGGACAGCTTATCGGCTGATTTAATCGCATGCATTGTGTATGAGTATTCATTTTAATTCCTTTCATTCCTGTTTCTTTTTTTTCTCGAATTTTTTCGTTTTCTCCGTTTTGTTTACCGTCTCCACTTTGGAATTAATAATTATGACCCATATGCCATGGCTGAAAGAGAATGCAAAATTAAAAAAAAGAAAACAAACTTCTTTATAAATTTTATTATTCATTTTGTTCTCATTTTGTTTTTATTTTCTGTTCACAGGCACAGGAAGTTCTCCCGCCCAGAATTCGACACGGAGCATAAGTCCAAATAATTCAACATCCACCAGTCAATTTAGCCTGCATCATAACAGTTCGGGCAGCTTAGGTAGTTCAACGCCCACCTCATCTCATCTGCCGGTAAGCAACGTACCCTTAAACTTTATTGTGACTTCATCTTGGTTTGGTGGATTAGTATAAATTGATTGGTGTTGTTTTTTTCTTTAATTTTTTGTTTGTTGTTTTCTTTTATTTCAGTCAACCGTTTCAACATTTAAGACGTCAACGGGTATTGTGAACGGAAACGGTGCGGTCATATTGGATAACACCATGCCAGGTGGTATACCGACGCCCGGTACTCCAAATTCTAAAGCTAAAGTGAGTAATAAATCCGATTCTGAGCAGATGTAAGTGTAAATGCAAAAGCAAAAGGTTAGAGACGATCAATTTGCCTTGTTGCAAAACAAAAGAGTTGAACAGCGAACTGTACTTATGTGAGAGGACGGGTTTGATGCCAAAATGTTGGATTTTCACTCTTAAGAGAGTAAAAGGGTTAGATAGGCGTCTGCTTTTGAAGTAAATATCATCTGAAGAGGTGTTTGGTTAATGGAGGATTCAACTTTGCTTAAAAAAAAGGCATTTCAAGTGGGGATGTAAAGGGTTAAAGCGCTACAAAAGTTTTCTTAAATAAAACAAAATCGGTTTTGGATATCAATGAAAGTCTTTATTCCTGTGAAAGTACGTTTGATGCCATTATGTATGGAACT
Organism: Cheilosia pagana; assembly: GCA_936431705.1. Lineage (NCBI taxonomy): Eukaryota > Metazoa > Arthropoda > Insecta > Diptera > Syrphidae > Cheilosia > Cheilosia pagana. The sequence continues at coordinate 46,983,013 of OW386170.1, read as the reverse complement.
CGATTTCTTTTGCATGGCCACCACGGGCACGCTTGCAGAAGTCCAGACGCTGAACCCAATTTTCGACGGTTTTCAAGCATAAATCGGCCGATACTGCTGCAATTTCACGTTCGATATTCGTACGAAGTTCATCAATCGTCGCTGGCTTGTTGGCATAGACCCACAGGAAATAGTCTAACTGCGTCAAATCGCACGACCGAGGCGGCCAAGCGACTGGACCATTTCGTGAGATAACACGTTCTCCAAACTTGGTTTCCAATAAATTGATTGTGACGACGATTCTGGTGGTCAAGCGGCTTCAGTTCTTGCGTCAATTTAATCTTGTAAGGATGTAGGCCAAGATCTTTTCGCAAAATTCGCTACAACGACTTCACAGAGATGCCCAACGCTTGAGAACGACGTGTGAGAGACACATTTCTTTCTTCTTTCTTCAACTGAAGCCTCAGCGGCAGCAATATTCTCGACACTACGGGCACTTCTTTGTCTCACTGGCACGGGAACATTTTGTACTGCGACTGTGGATTCAAATTTATCCACTAAACGCTCAATTGTTGATCTGCTAGGACGATTATGACGACCATAAATTGGACTTAGCGCTCTTAACGTTGAGGCTACTGACTCCGAACTTCGGTAGTAAATTTTAATAATTTCGACTCGTTGATGGCTCGTATATCTTTCTATCATGAAATGGCAAACCTTACTGAAGAGAAATGGCAAAAGAACGGCAAAAAACTCGGCGTCTTTTGCTGTCCCTGTCGCTCTACTTTTGTAGCGTCCCTGTTGAAAAACCCTTTACAATAGCAAAAGCAATTGCTGAGGCTAAGCACTTCAAAGGCTTGAAGGGGAAGGTCAAGCAGCTTCGGCCGAAAAAGTGAAAATGTACACGAGAGTAATGCAAATTTTACATTCTGTTAAATTGTTTCATAACAATACGACCAGAATGATCTTTTGTGCCTCATAGTTGACGACATTTGGTTTCTGAAGTGACACCTATTTTTGAAAGTGAGGTCGAAGCTGGTAGTGAAACTCACTAGCCTACTGATAGCATTTCTTTTAAGACTTACGGACTATCTTGATTTATCGTGGAATGTTAAGAATGATTATAATTAAGACGCCATAAATCTATCCATGGAGCAGAAAGCAATCCCACCTTTTGGTACCGCTTTTTTCTCGACGTAAATCACTCGTTAAGTCAAATTTCCACTGATCTATTTGCAATTGCGTTTACCTCGTTGCTTGCACTATTTTTAAAGTAATATATTTAACTTTTTTAATATATTTTCAGGATAACAACTCACACTTTGTTAAACTCGTTGTCGCACTATATCCCTTCAAGGCCATCGAAGGCGGTGATCTCTCCCTAGAAAAGGTAATTTAAAATGGCACACATACCGTAAATAAATTGTTTATGTTATGCGGTAAGTGAAAGATGCGAAACGTTTTGCATTTTGGTGCAGCTTTATTTTTATCTACGGTAAAATTGGAAGTGAAATAGGTCCTCAGTAGACGAACTGATTAACACCGACCTCAGCTAACAACAGACTTGTTCTAACAGTCATTACCACCATGTCCTTTGTTCCCACCATCCATCCATCTACATTATATTCCCACAATTTCCAACCTTAAGTTGGGTAGAAAAAATCTTCCAAAATCCACTGACCAATATTTTTGACAGTTTAATGAGTAAATGGGCAAGCCCAACTTGAGCGGCCATCCTCTCCAATGTGATTGATCAGTGGAAAAGAAGCCACACAATTTGCACTCATCATATTCACTAAACTACATAATTTGAACGACCACTCTGTACCACAACACTAAAAGGTTTCTTTTTTGTATGCTAATTGCAGAATGCTGAATATGAGGTAATTGATGACTCCCAGGAGCATTGGTGGAAAGTCAAAGATCAACACGGAAATGTTGGTTACATACCCAGTAATTACGTTAAGCCAAAAGCTCTGCTCGGACTCGAACGTTATGAGTAAGTACAAGCCACACCTGCGACCGAGTGCTGACGACTAGCAAAAATTCGAAATTAAGTCTTCATGTCAGTCATGCCATAATTATAGGCTAATGATATCCGAATCAGCTTTGTCTATGACATGATGAGATTGTGTTTTGTTGATGAGCACCCAGAGGGTCTTTGGTCAGAGTTGTTTTTATGTAATTGTTTCTCTTCCCCCCGCGTAGGTGGTATGTCGGTGATATGTCCCGACAGCGAGCCGAATCCCTACTCAAACAGGGTGACAAAGAAGGCTGTTTCGTAGTTAGAAAATCATCCACAAAAGGTCTCTACACCCTATCGCTACATACCAAAGTGTAAGTAAATGCGTTCTGGCCTGTGAATTGTACTAATCTTTTTCTGTTGCAGTCCACAATCACACGTTAAGCACTACCACATCAAACAGAACGCTCGTGGTGAATATTATCTCTCGGAGAAGCATTGCTGTGAAACAATTCCTGATCTTATCAATTATCATCGACACAATTCGGGAGGCCTAGCCTGTCGTTTGAAGTCATCGCCCTGTGATAGGCCTGTACCGCCAACAGCTGGATTATCTCACGGTAACGTTACAAATACATCATGTCCATAAAGGATAGGTCTAACATATTCTATTTATTCTCTAGATAAATGGGAAATTCATCCAGCGGAACTGGTGCTCGGTGAGGAGCTGGGCTCTGGCCAATTCGGTGTTGTGCGACGTGGCAAATGGCGCAGTTCGATCGATACCGCTGTCAAAATGATGAAAGAGGGCACAATGTCTGAGGACGACTTCATCGAAGAGGCCAAGGTAATGACCAAGCTGCAACACCAGAATTTGGTCCAATTGTATGGAGTGTGTTCGAAACATCGCCCGATTTACATTGTGACTGAGTACATGAAACATGGATCCCTGCTGAACTATTTGCGACGTCATGAGACTACATTGATTGGTAATATGGGACTGCTGTTGGACATGTGCATTCAGGTGAGCGTTTTACAGTTTCTAATCGTTGCTACTTACGAAGACAATCTGTCTGTTTTTCTTAGGTGAGCAAAGGGATGGCATATCTGGAGCGACACAACTACATCCATCGTGATTTGGCTGCACGCAATTGCTTGGTTGGTTCGGAGAATGTTGTGAAAGTGGCAGACTTTGGATTGGCACGGTATGTGCTGGACGATCAGTATACCAGTTCTGGCGGTACTAAGTTTCCTATTAAATGGGCACCACCAGAGGTGTTGAACTACACTAGATTCTCCTCGAAGAGTGATGTCTGGGCATATGGTATGTATTTATTTCGTGCGCATTTAAGGGGGAATAATTGATGAATTTGTTTGTCCGTTTTAGGTGTCCTCATGTGGGAGGTGTTCACATGCGGCAAGATGCCATATGGCCGTCTAAAGAACACCGAGGTCGTTGAACGTGTTCAGCGTGGAATTATCTTAGAGAAACCAAAGTCCTGTGCTAAGGAAATTTATGACGTAAGTACAATAAACAACATTGAACATGCCATCATTTGTTGTAATGAATAAATGATATTGAAAGTGTGTATAATTGGAGATAAACGCGCAGATGAGTTCCAGTCCTTTTACACAAGCAATTTGGGTTTCTGTAGTCTTTAATTCTCAAGCGACCGAAATTACTTTGTGACCGAACTATTGACAATAGTCTTGAGTACTGTCAATGTCTCACACCTTCAACAACAGAATAGATTAAACTTGACTTGACTTCACTTTAATTAACCTGTGATTTTGTGTTCCTTTCTTTCCAGGTAATGAAGAAATGCTGGTGTCACTGTCCCGAGGATCGCCCGTCGTTCCGTGTCCTAAAGGAACAATTGGCATTAATTGCCCAAACTCTAACCGATTAAGCAACAGAATCATTGCGCGCACTCTCATCATCAAAATAAACAGATTTCGTTTCTATCAGAAATGAATTAGATTAGCGACTACAAAAAATCTCATCTATATTATATATACCAGAAATAAGAATATATAACAGATATATATACATATATATATCCTCCTCATAATCATTAGAACAAATTTTTACTATTAATCGTTGTTTATATATTTTGTGTCTTCTTTTAATTATTTTTTTTTACTTACATTCAAAGTATGTAATGATTTTCTATTAAAGAAACGTGAGAATTAATAAATATATATATAGATATATACTGTAAGAAACTTATGACAAAGATAAACAATTTTAGATAAAGTACATTTATGTATACATATGCAAATTAAAACAAACTTTAGTTTACCACTAAAACTAGAAAAAAAAACATTTTATATCGGATTTTTTTGTACAACCAATCAATGTGCTTTTTAAAAATTTAAGAACAAAAATACTGAAGAATACATTTATATAAAAGAAACTATATAATAATATTAATCTCATTAAATGCATAAAACTAAACAAAAACATCTCTAGAACAAGTTACACGCATAACTATATCTTGATGAATAAAGCAAAAGAAAATTTAAGAAAACTTAAAAGAAATATTTTTTACATCTAAATAAATATTGCTGTACTTAGTTTCTAAGTTTTAAACACAAAACCATTTTGCTATTGTGCTATAAATAACTGAAATCATAGTTTATTGGCAATAACAATATTTGAAAAATAATTTTTACTCTATGATTAAAACTACCCGAGAGAAAACAAGTTGTAGAATGTAAGAAATACTGAAGGAATAACTTTTAATTATTACTTTATTTTTTTTTTAGATAGAATGTATGCGATTATGTTTTATGTTTTTTGTGATTTATGTTTAAAAAAAAAAAAAGTGAAAGAAGTGACAGTGAAGTATTCACGCTTGCTTTGGAAAGTAACTATCTTCGAATAATTTGTAACTCGAATAATGTTTGTATGAATTAAAATATTGTTTGGTCAAATTTTTTGTTTTTATTTTTTATTTATTTTCAGAATTTCGCTTTTTTGTTTGAATCTTTTCTTTATTATTTTTAATTTTAATGTACTGAGAATAGATGAATATTATTTAAGGTATGCATTTTATTTTCAGAATGTTTTATGTTATTTTTTAAAAGAAATTGTACTGTGTATGGCCTCGTTTTGAATACGAAATATATTTTAATTGTAAACATTTTAATTTGGTTTTGTTTTTCTTTATTATTTGGTTGTGCACTTGGTGCTGTTTTGTGTTTTGGTGTGTAGCGGAGATAATCACTTGTACTTGCTTTCATGGGCATCGCGTTCACGTATTACGCACTAGAACGCATTCAAATTTGCAGTCATGTCGCAACTGTTGAGAGAAAATCAACTCCTGTTGGTTTTTAAACAGAAGGACACCGATCCCTAAACATGTTTAGACTGTAGCTGTTTTAATGCTTTTCAAATGTGGATTCAAGTCTTAAAATTTTGCCCACCTTACATTTCGCCGCGTAAAAATCTACACCGTAGGATGCTCAATCAGTGTCGTCCACTGGAGTAGGAGACTACATAAAATGCAAACATTTATGACGTTAAATGCATTTTGGTCAGTTGTCCCAGGCCGTGTCCCGTGCCGTTTCATAATATGACTTGACAAGTTTATTATACACTCATTCTAAGTAGTTAAACTGAAAGCGCGATATGGGGACTTTCTTTTGAAATTCAACGGACATGAGACATCTGTTAGCTTTGACCAACTTGTCCAGAGAAACTTTTTGGTTTCTGCATGCATCCTACACAAAAAGGAGTCGAGTGTCTTGACGTTACGTGCGTCGCCTGGATCGGTAGGCATAATGAAACCAGTCTCTTTTATTTACTTTAATTAACGAAAAACAGAAAAATGGAAATTGACGGAACCGAAATGTTCTTCCAAAAGAATAAAATAGGTTAAAAACTGGAACGCGACTGAAGGAAGTGTGTCGGGCATCAGAACATGCGACAAAGACATTTTTTAAATAATACAACCAGTTTTAGTTTCGACTTTAGTTTTAGAAATATTCTTCTGTTTTGTTTTTATAGTTTTTTATTTGTTTTGGCTTAATTATAGACAAATATCTACCGGCAAAGTTACGCATGCAGGAAATTTCCAGACGATTCTGTAGAAATTATGATTTCAAATAGCACTTAATAAAAAAGCTGATGTACTTCAAAGTCGATAAAATAATGTTTTAAATTCTTCGTACTTATTTTTACGCCTCGCTAGCTTCGCTTCGTTGTTTGATACCAAAAACCAACTTTTGTACAAAAAAAACTAAATATGTTTAACGGTTCCAAATGTTTTGTAAATATTAAAATGCATTTGGGAATCATTTCACCATACACCACATCACTTCCACAAAAAAAGCAGATTTAAATTAGGTTTGGATATTGATCCAACAGCGATAAAAAGCTACCTAAGTAGGTACTATTTAACCCCCTCTTGCATTCATGCGTCATTTCATAAAAACGAAGACAAAAAGCAAATTTCCATGAGGTTTCAAAGGCACTTCTCTACATATTCCGAAATCTATAAACTAAGAAATATCTTGAACCAAAAGAAGAGGTAAACAAAAACAGAAAAACTTATAACCAAATGGACTGCGATTAGTTTTATAACAATTGTTCTTATTTTGCCAACAATTTTATATCTAATGAACCGATGACAACAATTTTTTATACATTTGTAAGAATTTAATTATAAGTATTCCACATTTTATACCCATGCGATATACCAACAGCAAAGAAAATAAAACATAAATAATAACAAATATTGTACTTAAGGTAAATTCATCGTCCAAAAGTAATAAAAAATAGCATTATAAACAAAACGCCTAATTAGCTTCATTGTTTAAAGCAATCTAAAATCAAAATAACATGTTCCAAAAACAATAATAGTAAAAAGGAGAAATAAACAGAACACCAAAAGCATTATTCTAAAAGAAACATTTATCAGATATCAAAAATAGATACTAATTGTTGAAGAATTCCAACTTCACAAATTCATCAAACTCATCATATATTCATAAATCGTATTCATAAATCATTTAACAAACTAGACGAGAATAGTAAGCCCGTGCGAATTCTTAAAATTGCCATTAAATAATAAAATTTAACAAAACCAAAATATTCATGTACGGGAATGTTTGTTAATTATAAATAAATTATAAATATATATATAAGTTTATGGATAAATAAAAGAAAATTTATACAAAATAAAAGAAGGAAGAAAATAAATTTATATTATCAAATAAATGGGTTACATTGATAAATTTAGTGGATGGTTTTATTTTCCATTTAAACAAAGTCTTGGGAAAAATTGAAAAACGGTATAAAAAGTGAAATGTGGTTAGGACAAAATTGAGGGTCGTGTCTCTCCACAGAGTGGTGGTGAAATGTGAACTAGAAATCATATCACAGCCAGCTTTGAGGAGCGACAAGGCCTTGTAAATTCAACGCTTTTTATGTCTCACATTGTAAATATTATTCTAATCTTAGGGCTAAATTGATTTGAATTAAGAATGAGGAAAAAGTCGTCTATATTTATAATATTTTATTAGCTAGGAATCAAATACGAATTTTTGCTGCATATTTTCAGGAAGACTTTCAGAAGAACCACAGTTGCGCCTGTACTATATACCAGTAAACCGGGGTACACAAATGAGCAACACTCCAAGCAAAAAGTTAATGAACGAAAGCAATTTTTCAATGGAGCTGCTACATATCGTTGACAGTTGTGATATGTCACCAAGATAATATAATTTTTTTCAATGCTTTTGTTGGTTATTTGCGAAAATAGGTGCAAAATCGTTTTATTTTAAGGAAAGTGTGAAAGTAAAGTTAATTAAAGTTCTGGTTAGACTAATCTACCAACCAACCTTACACCTCATTGTCATCATGTCTTATGATTGAATACATATTTTTCTTGCCAACTTTTAATAGAAAATTGTACGTCTTTGTTTGTTTTTATGTGACAGTTTCTTTTTTGCAAGATATGTTACGTTCACCGGCATAAATCCATCGCAATAATCGCAGTCTATACAAGTGCTTTACAATAAAATGACAGATAAAGAGAAAATTAGAAAGAGAAGTTCTCTTCTTGGCTTTAACAGATTCTGGTAAATATCTCAAATGCATAAAGTTGACATTGATAATGTAAGACTAGGTATAAATATTTTCAAACAATTTTCCATAGCGATAGTAAGTTTGTCTGTCGAATTTTATGTATCTACATGACAGTATATGACACCACTCATTGACATTCAAGTTATGTAAGATCTGTGGACGGTTTTAGTCATATTTTCCTTGTCGTCTTCTTAAATACAGTGTAGACGGACTTATTTCACACCAGATACGAAGTAGGTGTTTCTCGCTGATCTAGATTACTCAAACTTTCAGGAATATCTTCAAAACTACTTAAATCGATCATCCTCCCTCTTTCAGCAACGCTTTCGGACATTGCAAGAAACACCGTCAATCCAATTTCAAAGAATGACTAAGACGTCTTTACCACTACCGCTTAAAAAGCATTAATTTATTATTCTCAACCAAATATGGAAAAGTACAAACATCTAGACACCCCTTCGAACGCCTACAACGGAAATCCTCTACCCGAATTGAAAATAAATACAGCTTCAATTTACTTGGTGGCACGCGGGGCAAATGTATCACTTCCCAATAAACTATTTCATAAGATGATCACAAGCGGTTGTGTTACGAAATAAAATTACCGCAATAAAGCAAACTTGTATCGCGAGCGGAAGTTAATTAGATTTTTATTGATTGGGAACTCATTGAAGCAATGCGTAGGTTAAGGTCACGACAGTATCATTAACAAGAAGCCAATATTACATTAATACTGACAGCGACAATTGTCATGCAGATAAACAAAATGAAATGACATGAGTGTCTTATAGAAATGGAAAGAACTTTTCAAAGTCACTGCTAGAGTGAGAGCGATAGGAAAAGCCCACATGGCTTTGCACGAGAGGAGTAGGCGTTCCACTAGATAGCGTACTTGAGAACGACTTTTCTATAACAAATTGCTCAAGCAATTGCAGTTGAGATATTCGCCAAAATAATGTAGAGGTAGACTGACTGCATACATGTGTTTTATTACAGCAACTTTGCATTGATAAATTACATCAAGGAGTATGTTAAATACTAATGTTATGCTAATAATAAAATGATTCTAATTAATTATGTGTGTCATGTATGAACTGTAGGTTCAGATTAATTTTCTTTTTGTTGCGTATACGCCCTGGTGTCTCATGCTAAATGATTCGAAAAGAGAGACATAGGGTAGACTAATTTTATGGCGTAGGTTGTAGCTTTAAAAAATGATTTGGGTGGTGACGTTTCACCTTGAGGGATTCATAGTCGATCCACAAAATGTTGTCTTTAAGTTTTTGACAATCGTACTGGTTGGTTTGGCATTGGTATGCCTAGAGGTAAGGCAGTGAGTGTGAGTAAATTTAATTCTTGCAACGATGTTGCATTTGTTTATGACTGCGATCTCCGATGGCCTGTATTTCACACAATAAAAAAATAATGCTGACGTGGATCTGTATGATTTGTGCGATATGACAAGCGAACTTTCTAACACGTTTCCTGGAGGCATATTTCCAGAAGCCCGCAACTTAAGGCAATTCAAATGCAAAGTTGATATTTAACTGCAAGTATCTCAATACACTTTCGAAAGGTCTTAAACCGGCTTTTCTGGAAAAAATTGCTAAAGAAATATGACATGGATCAACAAATTTGTGAAATAAGTTGCGGCAAAGAAACTAGTGGAATATTTTAAATAAAGTATCATGGACTGTCAAGTGCTTTCATTGAAGCAAATCGTAAAAAGAATCAAATGCAAAGCATAATAAGTGCAAAACATTTGTTACATGATTTTAAAAGCATATTTTAATAACCTAAAAGACTTAGCTTAATCTCTTAAGGGGAATGATTAGATTTTAAATCAAACAGGTGTTAAGCAGATGATGTCGACTTCTTCGATTCGTTTCAAGTATGTTGTCATTTGGGAGTGATTTCAATAACTCCAAGGTTTATGTTTGCCACTTTAAATTATAAAAAGCTGCATTTTAAAAACTTTAATATAGCTTCAGTAAGACGACGACCATTCAGGTGTAAATATTCTTTCAGGCAAGCCTTTTAATTCATAAATTAAATTACGCAGGACTGTCAATGCGATTATTTATTTTTTTTTTTTATTTTGTGTTGGGAATTCGCTGGAAGTAAAAAATCATCGAAAGACATTGCAGAGCTATACGCGAGGGATGCTTCTGCAATAGTAATGGACTTTAACTCATCTAAAAAAAACTCCCGGGGGACTGACATTAGCCACCTAGTCGTACGACTAATCAGCAATTTATATTTTGAATTATTTAATGAATTTAAAGAGATAAATCCGCCGTTTGTCGGATTTTTAAACTTGTTTTGTTTGAAATTAATACCTAATTTCTTAGCCCCAGTCAAATCTTACAGATCAAGAGGTCTTATCCGTCTCAGTCTCCTGATTACATTGTCATCATTTAAAAGTTCTGTTATTTCTGTGTTTACGTGGTTGAGAAGCCGATTTCTATGCCTCCGGGCAACCTTCTTAACATCATCTTCAACCATTTCAACATTTAGATCTCTATGTAGATCGGCGTTGCGTATGTACCAAGGTGCATTAACTATGTTCCTTAGTACTTTATTTTGGAAAACCTGAATTTTTTGTAAGTTTGTTTGGCATGTACATGCCCACAATTGGAGCCCGTAGGTCCATACTGGTTTTAGGACTTGCTTGTATAGCAATAACTTATTGTAGTTGGACAGGGATCAGTATCTCCCAATAAGTATCTCCCATTTTACTGTATCGCATGTTCAACTCATCTTTTTTTTCTTAACGTGCGCTTTCCAACGCAGTTTAGCGTCTAGAGTCATGCCTAGATATTTAGCTGTGTTAGAAAATTCTACTACATTGTTGTTAATGTAGACTGGAATGTGTGGTACGTTTTTATACGTAAAGTTAATATGAACTGACTTTAGGTCATTTAATCTAATCTGCCATTTCTTAGTCCATTCTGAAATATTGCGATTATGACCACATTCTACTGAAGCCCAGTCTTTCAGCGACTCCATATTTCGAGGTGGTTTATAAAGTAAATATTGTTAGTAAACGAAGCAAAGGCCATAATGTCCATCTACCACCTAAGACAGACTGTAATTAGGATGAACACTGTAAAATAAAGTCCCAGCAATACGGCGAGGCTTCCTTTTTGAATTTCCGAAGACGAAATTAACGCAAGGACTGTCAATTTTGCAAATTGCTATACAGAAATTAAAATACCACCACATCGGACTTACTGAAAGTAGAGTTGAAGCAAAAATTTGCTGTTTTTACAGACCATAACTTTTCTATAATAGGCGACCAAGACCGTAGGACCTTAGGGAATAGTAGAACTCTTCAACAAGAATACCAATTTATTCTGAGAATAAGCTGACGTGTACTTCAAAGGTTCTAGATTACTTGGTCACTAATTAGTGAAATACCCATTCTCCTCAGGTCAGTCAAGAGTTTTAAGGTAAGCTGTTAAAAAAAAAGTTTGCATTGATAAAAATAAAAACTTCATGGCATCCATAATTAAAGACTTTTCAATCAGGCATTAGACCGCACTTTAATGGTGCTTTTGGGGAATCGCTATCTTTGCATAACCTACATAAAATATGTGAGAGCTTTTCTGGTATCGACGTACCTTCCTTTCAACACTTTCCCTTACATCCTCTTGCCATATGTTTTACAGACGCGACTCCCTTGACCCAATAAAAAAATACATATCCTCACTGCCAAAACTATTGACAACTGTCACTTATTCGCTTACATTTTACAAGCCAACCACCACTGACCCACTATTTTAGTTCCATCTACAACAATGCATGCATATCCTCTTCCATCTCCTCATTGCATCACAGAAAGTCAACATCTCAGGCGAGTTTCTCTTGCGCCCCATAAATCAGATCATCAGTCCCAGTCACTACATCGTGGCTCATATCAAGGGACTTGATTCTTCCCAAACATCAGCCAATTTGATACGATTTCCATAAACGGAGTCGATACCACAAGCCATGCCACCACCGCACTCCATCAAATGTGAAGTGAAACCTTGCAACTTCCTTAAGTGGAATATAGCTTCTCGTACGTGATCCCAACTAAGCAATTATACGAACAAAATAAAACCGAAAGCGGGTGCCTTCAGCAGTCGCTGGTGAAAATGTATCCCCAATCGGACTATCTATCTCATGAGAGAAGTGCATTGTGCTGTGTCGTTTGTCACTCTTTTTGTCAGCTGCGCGCATGCTCAATTCAAGATTGCCCAACCGGTGGATAAGAGCCACTCTTGTGATTCCTAAATTGTATGCATCTTGGTGCATCGAAAATCATTTCGAAATGACAAGACACAGCCAATTACGGGCTTTCCATTCGGGGTGCATATATAAATCAACACCACGTTAAGGGACCCAGCCTTATGGCGGATTCGCATAATAACTCCATATCGGGCGCCCAACCCGACAGATGCTTCGCGTTCTCTCGCACACCGCCCGGTTATGTAAAGTCATGATAAATTGCGCCCGAGTACTTGGCCGATACGTAATCTGCCCGAAAAGTCCTCCAAAGTAGAGGAGGTCGTACGTTGGCGGAGTTTCGCACCGCTTTTGGCAGGTTATAGAAAATAATTAGATTTAAGCTGTGATATGTTTGGATTGAAACCGCGACCACACAGCTCAACCACACACACACAAACACACAGCAACCGTTGAGACTTTTGTCGAATTTCATTTTGTCGTTGGTGCACCCAACAACTTGCTGCGTGTAGACTTTTAAGGTAACGAGTTTAATTCTAACCGCTGGCTGTCGGGCTATCGATATAGCTACTTTTGTGACTCAGTGTTGTGTTCATTGACGTTTTACGTAGGTGCCCCGTCGCACAATAAGTCGAGGTTCAGTGGCAGAGTTCGTTTATAGTTTATACTTTGCAGATGATGTGGGCAGGCGCTTTGCAAATTTTATTCACACTAATAAATTAATAGAGAGACCATATTGAGGCCGTACAAATGTAGAGAAAGGTGGAGGGTAATGACGAAATAAATAAACCTCTGAATTTTGTGCTAAGTAAGAATATACCTGCAACACCGCTAAAATTATTTAAATCATCAGTACTAGGAAGTATTGGCATTGGCAACACTATTGTCCAGGGATGGCATCGCCCTTTCGTAACTAAAAAATTACGTTTATCGCTTTCTTTGGGGGTTTTTACTTGGGTATGGAATGGATGCGTAAACTCTCTTATTATGATAGTTTTTTAAACATTCTGATAGAAATAAAATAAACGGACACATTTTTCGACAAAAGCTCGCCCACGACCTTATAATTTAATGTCAGATTTCTTTGTCAAAATCACCTACTGATGCAATACCACCAATATAAGTTACTAGCTGACCCGTGCTCACCTTGCTTCACCCTTCTTTTTATTATAAATATGTTCCCTTTCTTGGACCTTTCTAAATCAATATAAAGCAAAAACAAATAAAAACATAATTTTAATTCCTACTAAAAAGTCTACACAAAAAATATTTACGCAAAGTTCTGTTATTTGTTCCCTCTTATCCACCTCAACTGTCGGCGAAAAGAAGCAACACTACTGAAACATCTTGACATTGACACACGAACCAGACCCCAGCCCATTTCCAAACTTTTCCCAATGAACAGCACCTGAAAACGTGTTCAACCTGAATGTTTGCGCTGAAAAGAGACGACTGCCCATTGAAGTGCAAGACATATGATCACGTTAGAGCGCGCACATAATATTCACACACACTACTGCAACGATACTCACTGCTGCATGACTACTGACAGTGGTATCCACTGAAAGAAAATTGTGGGCGATGTTTTAAATAATTGTTTTAAACATTGCTCAGCTCCAGGACAACGCAGGAGGATATTTTATATCTGAAAAAAATTCAGGAGAAAATTTACTAAATTCACCTATTTTTTTATTTTTCAATCCGATAACCCATTATCTACTGAGCTAGGTCTGTATGAACAGAATTTTCCTTACAAATATCCGTTTTTTTTTACTATCCTAAAGCCCGACCCGGAACATAAGCAATCACTGTGCCAAGTTTCATCAAAATCCGTCCAGTAGTTTCTGCGTGATGCGCGGTCAGGCATTTTTCAGTCTACAGTTTTATTATATGTAGAGAAGAAGAGAAGAGAAGAAGAGATATTAGTTTTTCCAGTTTATCGATTTTTCTGCAGGTATCCTCAGGGAGCCACTGTCTTTCATTTATTTGACCGACTCAACTTGGAATGTCAGATGAAAAAAACACTGTTTAAAGTTTTGGGTACAAACAAGCGGGAAATGTGGTGTTGAACGCTCCACGCATTCCAAAGTTGTTTAAATTTTTAAGTGTTTAGTATTCTGTTGATTTTTGTGGAGTTTTTGACCAGTTAAATTGCACGGGGATGGTGATCTTACGCCGCATCCCAACATTGACCGGTTTGCCTGGTCTGTGGTCTTAAACAGTGACTTTTGTGATGTTCAAACAGTGACGCCTATACAAAGCCGAGTGAAATTCCAGAAAGCACCAAAATACACCGTTGTCACTGGCACGGCGATTGCATAAGACTCTGGGTTGTCACTTCCTACATTAGCACTCAAGTCCCCCATCGCCATCACTATGTCTTTATTTGGCGCTGCTATTGCCAGGAAATGTTTGTGTAAGGAGGCAGCCGCATTTTATATTTCTATGAGGACTTCCGGATAGTCGCCTTTGTGAAGAATTGTTCATTTAATAGCGAAGCGTCCTCATATTCCACAAATAAATCTTTGACACGGTTTAAGTCGAGGTAACAATTGCCATCCAGCCCTTGATTTCGAACTGACTGTCAACAAAATTAGAGCAGTCATGGATACTTTCTTTCAACTCACTGAACTCTTTCTTCGACCGTCGGTTTTTGGTTTCGAAAGAAGATCTGTCAACGATATTCTGAACTCAGATATCTACTGTCAGCATTCCTCTTCGTACTCTCATGCCACTGAAATGTAAAACAGTAGCAAAACACAATCCGACACAAATTTGTCTCACATAAAATCACTGCTGCTTTACATCCATTAATACGTGCTCATCCATGAAACCGTTCGCTTTAACCATGAATCGGATTATGTTCACATTGCCCACACAGATGCAAAACCACAGTCGTGCTCTTGATTCGAATTCAATTTCAGATTTGACGGCGCCGGACGAAAGTCGATTTTCCATTCAAAGAAGCAAGACTTCATATTCATACGACTATCCACAAGATTGACTAGAAATCTAGGCAACAGATATATCACTTACACCTATAGGAAGTAAAAACTAATCGAGTGTGTGAAGCGAAACAACAAAATCATGTTTTCCTCCATTCTAGGTGGCTCTTTCTAGCCCTACAGTTGGTTTACTTAGCATTAAGCTCTGACCTCCCATAAAAACGCACAAAGCTGAATAAAGAGCCGAATGAGCTTTTCTACATACGTCATCGACGTCGCTGAATGCCTTCACATCAGGTGGTGCCGATGAATGTTGTTTACCGGTGCCGCGGTTAGCGCAGCGCTTAACTTCCTCCTTCTCTTAGCGTCCGAGACCAGGAAAGCAGAAGCAGTACGTCTACGTCTACGACATAGAGCCATAGCCTATATCTATGACTATGCCTGTGGGTATAGAACGAAAGCAGCAGCAAGTTTCGCCAAGTATATTTCATACTCAGAGATACTTTAGCTGCCACCAAGACGGCGACAAACAGTTGACGACTCGCTGCCAAACACTGCGGACGAACATTCGAATTTCGGTTACCATTTTGAAAAGGCTGTGTGCATTTTTTTATAATTTTCTGCCCTCTCTCATTCTATCTCTCTCTCGCGCTTTACTAGACTGACTAAGTAAAAAGATACAGTATCTAAGCCCAATAACGGAAAAGCCATATGGTCTAGGAATTTAGCTAAAAGGACACAAGGACTCGCAGTTTGCTGTGGAATTTTATATTGTTTTTGTATCTTGTGTGTAAAGTGAATATTTTCACTAATAACGATTATTTTTTGGTTGCGGATTTTCGCGTGTAAGAGAACGTGCGTGATTTCAAGAGCTATAAGCCAGTGCGAGTGAGTAGAGTGTGCAAGCAATCAGTAATCAACGTGTGGTTAATCGAAGGGATAGCAGGAACTTAAACGAAGGAGGTAAGTCGAACTAAATTTGTTTTCCTTGCTTAGGAATTCCGTTTGAAGGACATTGACGTTTTGTTTGTTGTTCCTATCGTGTGCAGCGTATGCAATGAACTTCGAGCACAGAAAGATGTGTTTACATGGAAGTTTTGCTTGAAAATAGCTGAGTGACGCAAATGAGTTATTGCTTGGGATGTTGGCAGCAAGTGGGGTTTCTTGCGGGCCCGCATTATGGTCCATGATTTCATACTGCAATTTGTAATGGTTAAAAATACTACCTGCGTAATATTGTGATGTGTGGCGTGATTGTGTCATTCTATACAATTGCGTGCGGTGTTCTTATTTAATAGTGACTTCCGGACAAGTACAAGTAGATTTGGAGAATTATTTCAATTCTGGTTTCTAGTTTTGATAAATTGTTCTACAGGTTTTTATTAAATTCTCTTGGAAAAGTGTTGTTTGTCTGAAAAACCTGCGTTTACAATTTTTAAATAGAAAGACGTCGAACTTTCAACGCTGCAACAATTCAATTTTTTTACAAATTTTTGTAATTCCCTGTAAAACATTGATTCCTTACCCTATTTCGCACAAAGGTAGCCAGCAAATTTTGTAATCGTACTTCCTATAAGAACAAGACGCAAGAAAGTTATTATTTCTGCAACACAAACATTAACGCTAAAGAATGGGGTTGCAAAAGCAATTAAAAAATATGCCGGCGTGTAATTATGACTTGTTTTTAGTACTCTTGGGCAGTTCTTAAGATCTTTGACATCATAAAGGCGTCATTTTGCATAGCCCAATTAGAAGTTATACTTTTAATTCAAGCAGTCTTCGCAACACATTGTGACGTATGATACGACGTATGATACAGTCGAATGTTGATAGGTAGCTGGCGTACAATTTGGCCAATTTAGAATCTTTTTTGTATTGGTATTCAACAAAAAAAATCGCAAAGCTGAACACCATTAATCACAGATGAGTTACTCATTGAAAATTTATAAATCTGAGATGTTTAGCTGGTGAGGTAATCTTCCTCTTCCCGCGGTTAAGTGGTTGCATAATTTTTTGCTCAAAATTATTCGAGGGAAATAGGTACTAAGAAGCGTTATTAATGTCAATCGAATTTATAAAAAAAAACCTTAAAATAGAGGACACAACAAGTCACGTTGGACCCACGACCTCATTCTTTTGGGTAAGTTCTATTTTTGGAACGAATGTCAGTAAATTATGTTTTAGAATATTTTTTTCTGTTCCTCGGGGTTGAACCAGGAACCTGTTTCTTATACTAACCACCGATCCAACTATTTAAAGTTGGCGCAACCACCCTCCCTTTTTTGAATTTGTTTACTGTTGCGAGCAATGGAATGAAATCTAGATTGAACAAAAAATTGTAAATTTATAACTCTAACAATATCTACGGTATTAACAGAAAAATGGTTCTAAAAAGTTGAGAAATTACCGAGAACTATAGTCCGTGGATTCCAATTCGTTTCAGTATTTTTTTTTTATTAAATTCTGCATTTTTTTTATTGTGGGTGAAAACAGACAAAGTTTCATAAAAAATTGATTCGGAAATATTTTCAGAACTACAAAAAAAACTGCAGTTAAATGCAAAATATCTCACGTCCAATTAACATATTAACTAAATACTAAAGTATTATTACTTGACACAGTTTGGTTTTATTTTTCATTTAAAATGCCACAAATTATTTCGGAATGTTGAGAAACTTTTACATTTCGAAATACCTACTGTGTACTCTACTCAGACAGGGACTAAGTGTGACAAATGCTCTCAGACAGCTGCCACACTTAGTAAACTAGAAACCCGAACGTTGTTCCTAAATATAATATCTTAAATAATTATATTTTTTACGCTTTGAGGTACAATTTGCTATATTGTGAAATTCTATTTTCATTTCAAAATTACAAAAAAAACAAGACTACAACGGAAGTGGAGGTAATTGTGCAAGGTGCCTGAACATTTAAAGACTGCCTGTCACTTTTGACGCCAAACGCCAATAACAAATTGGAATTATGCAATTTGGCAACGCACGCGGCGTGGAGTATTTTCTTAAATACAAAAAGTTTGAAGAATTACGTTTTTCTCAAAAAAATTTAGAGCTGTCAATTTTTTAAAAAAGAAAAAAAAAACATTTTTGAATGTTTTCATGGGTAAAAAATTAGAGAAGTGCAATCTATAGTTTAAAATAAGGAGAAATATTTTTGAAACAGGCTTCTGGACCTCTATTTTCGAAAAGTTTTCGATACTGTTTTGCTTGTAATAGAAGAGCGAACCAAGTGTGTCTAATTTAATACGTTGGGGGAATATGTACAGTAGTGAAATAGAACTCAAAAGTCGGAAACTACTTCTGGCTTTTCTAACAAATGGGATTGGTGCTGTTTTAATATATTTATTGTGTTTAAACTCACCACGCCCACTTTTAGGGACTTTTTAAACTAAAATATTGATATTGCTACTTTCCCAAAAAACAGGAACAATTATTTAAAAATATGTACGCAACCAAGTAATGTCATTCTTTGAATTATGTACACAAAGTTTTGGCACGTGCACTTCTTGAATGACGACTTCTGACATAAATATTACATTATTGGAGTACGATACACAAAAAAAGGTTAACAAAAAAAATTAAGACGATCACATTAAGTAAATTCCACGACCATTTAGGGTGAAAGGGAAATGAATATGATTTCAAATAATCCGGCCAAGCTCATTATAACCTTCTTGTATTTACAAAATAGTTGAACAAATAAATTTTTGCCAAAATCTTTCAGTCAAGCAAAAATAAGTTCTGCTGAGATTATCCACTCTTGGTAAATTGCAAAGAAAATTCCATTATCCATTAAAAAAAAACCGCTGACAAAATATTTTGAAAAAAAACATTTGATCTAGTTTTGAGAAGATTTTGTAAATTAATATAACAAAGTTCTTTTCCAACTGCATACAGTCTTTAATTCAAGATGAATATTTTAATTTGACACTTCCTGTAGAGACCTTGTATAAAAAGTTATAGTTCAAGCAAACTTCTTTTGAGAAGAAAATATTCAGCAGTCTGCTTAAAAAAACCTCTTGACTAGCACACATCCTAAATGTCTTAATGTCTTAGTTATAAAAATATATTTCTTTTCTATATTCAATTCCCACCTGTCAGCGGTTAGCCACCGCCAAAGACAAACCAATTGTTTAGTCAAATCAATGAAAAAAGTCTGTATAGGCGTTAAGACTTTTATTGCGTTTACCAAACTGTCACTACCCTCCAACAAGAATCACAGTCAAACACAATATCTGCGACTGTGCTACCATAAAACGTGGCTAAGGGCGTATTGCGTCGACAAAGGGCTTGGCTGTTACCGGATAGTGATGTAATTCGCGGTGAAAAACATTGCGTGTAACCATCAAAGAGACATTACGACGCACGATTGAAGGTTTATGCTACATTAACACTGTTCTGGTTTGTGTTTCGGTTGAATAGAATTAGGGTAGAGCCCTGTTTAGATTTAGTAGCTGCACATCACAGTTGAACAACATTTACGTTTGATAATATGTTCTGTAAGATTCTTGCTTATTTTAGCTTCACATAAATGAATTTCAATATCAAGAAGATCCACTTTCTCAAATATATTTAAATTCTGCACAACACATTAGTGCTGTGCTACTTCGTTGGTCCATATGTTACCTGTTAAGAAAACGTGATCACCAGAATAAGGTGCAAAAAATTTAAAATTTATTGATGCACCATTAGCGATAAAAAGATGAAGATAAAAAAATCCTGTTCTAAATTAACATCTTTTTAATTTGTCACATTTGCTGTTGCATAAAATTATATTTTATTATTTTATTAACTATTTTTGTGTTATTGCTTTTTTGTTGTCCATAAAAAAATGATCCTGTCGAGTGTTCTTTTAATTGTTTTTCATTTATTTATACACCAGAAAATAAGTGTGACACTTTACGTGAAACGCATATAAATGTTCGGTTTTTATAGGTTACCTTTTTTAGACTACGTCTATTTATACACGAAAGATAGTACTGAGTTAAGTTGGTTATGGTTTTTTTCCTCCAGTAAATGCTGAAATTCCCCACTGGGCTATTTTAACAGAAATTGATTATTTCAAACATTTAAGACCGCAATAAAGTGTATACCAGTGACAAATCTTAGGTGACTTTAAATTCCATTAAATTGAACTGAATTTTAAACTAAGAACAACCAACGTAACATTATCTTTTTTCAATCCGATGGTTTTTCAGCATTAAAAATCCCACAGAAAATTAAATTTCCCAATACATATCAACACTGCTTTTTAAATGAGTGCCAGAAAATTAAAAAAGCAGGTAGTTTGAGATTGGCAAAGAATGTGCAGGGTTGGTTGCAGAGCAAGATTCAAATATTTGGACCACAGTCAAACTTTAGAGGCACAACAGATCAGAAAACGTACTGAAAAGTTGAGAAATCGGGTAGTAACAACGATTCTCGCTAGCGTTGGGTTTATTGTCAACTTTTCTCTAGAGACTATTGTTTAAAAAAAACAAAACCAGTCACTTCGGAAAGCCATTTCGAATTATGCACAACTAATTCCCATAAATGCGATAAAAATTCACTCAAACTTCACTCCGCATCATCAATTTATATCAACTCATAAATCTGAATAGCTACCTACTTAATTTCCGAACAAGTTGCATTAATTTAATTGTCTCAATTTATTCCTCCACCCAGAGTGGCGTAGACTATAACAGACAGCCACTTACTTTTGCATAAATGGTACTTCTGATTCGAGTTCCATTTCAATTATCTCAGCTGACCATCTACACTCATCAGCATCAATCATTTTCTTTCATGAAAATAAAACTCATATCATATATCGTGACATCACTTCTATGTTCGACAAAGAAACAAAATCAAACATGTTTACTGAATAAAACTATAATTCACTCGGCCATTGTTGAAATTATTAAAATATTATTTTCAATGACGTATAGCGTGGCATTACATTTAAATCTTTTGTTACTCCCAATCTCAAAGTACGTCTTTGAGATTAAGTCATAGGCTTTTAATGTCTGTGGCGAGTGAGAAAATATTTTCTCCGAAAACTTTGACACACAGCCGTCAAAACATCAAGATCAACTGAGTTAACAATATCAGGGACAAATAAATGAAATAAAAATACAACAAATGAGAGCAAATTGTTGTTTGTTTATTTATCTGATTTGCTGGCGAATTGGAGATTTTTTGTATTTGTTGAATAAAATTTGACTTTCGTCTGAAAATAAATTGGCACGCTGAGAGTGACCCACAATATGGCAATATGCCGGCCGGTCCCAGCTCCCAGAGTGTGCGTCGTAAGGTTATGCAAAAACAATAGGCAATTGATAAGGAAATTATAAACGTATTCATAAATAAAACACAATTGCAACTGGTGTTGTTCTAAATTTAATAAAATTCCAAGTTTGATGATGTCATGTGAAAAGTTATGTTGATAAGGAATTGTTTGTTTATTATCAGCTGGCAATGTGAGTGAGGCGGTGTTGTTGCAAGAAATCTTGAAATAATTTTAAAATTTGAAGCGGCAGTGTGGATAAGAAATTGTCAACAAATTGAAGACCTTTTCACAAAATACAAAAGTGACCTGTTGATGAATTTCGTAATATTTTGACACAAATTATGTTTATTGTTCGAATTCCTCTTTGTTTCCTTTTTCAATTTGGCTGTTCAATATTGGGGAGCGGCCTTTGAAAGTGTCAGTTGGGAAAGAACAGTCTAAATTCATTGAACTGAGTGCAAATTATATAAACAATTACTTTGATTGGAGTTACGGCTTTTGTATCATCAGATGTTTTAATTATATGAACAATTATGTAGTAAGTGAGGATGAAATATCGGTGTTGTGTGAAAAGGCTATTAGAAAAAATTGTCAGCAATAGATGTAAAGCTTGATATATAGCTACAATGTGGACATTCACCCTAGAAACAAGTACTTTAAAGCACGCAAACGACAAGTTGTAATGACACTCTACTGAAAGCAAATTCCCATGTAGTTTCTCATGAGAAGGAAGTCGCCATATACTCATACGAAGCCCGGCATGATTCCGCGCATGCATTGGGCACTCAAATCGACTCATTTAATGGCCATTTCGTAACCACCACTTGTCTTATTCTGTCACAGCTGCATCAGCTGTCGCTTTTTCGTTTCTTAGGGTTTCATAGGAGTTCGTATTTACTGATTAACGAAAAACACATCGCACATGAGATAGGTCTCCATCTGCTACCTTTTGTTGCTGTTTCTGTTTCACTTTATCGAAGTTCTGTTGCTTTTTCGTTTCATCTAAGTTTGGAACTACTGCCCAATGACCTGCTGCTTATTTTTTAATTCGCCAGAGTGCTATTCTGTATCATCTGAGCTCGCAAATACTACCTTAAGACCTGTCGCTTTTTCGTTCCATCGGAGTTTTGAACTAGGTCCGAGGAGCTATTAAAAATTTCACTTCAATCTGTCGTTTCATCGTTTCCATTTTATCGCCCAACAAAGTTTTGCTGCAAAAAGTGTTAAAGATAAACTTATTACAAATCAATTAATTAAAAAATATTGCACAATTGTTTGAAGTGGTCATTGGTCCCACTGTTCACTCATGAATCTAATAGATAGTTGTTTGTTTTTTTAAGAATACTTTCGATGTTCGCCACGGAGATTTTGTTGAGATCATAAAAAAGTAACCACAGAAATACTTAATAGTCGAAATTGCATTTTACTTCGAAATATATACACAGATGTATAAAATAAAGGCCTAAAAATATTCCATTGGATACCTATCGTCTCCCTAATGATCCAACGTACCTACATACGCAGCTCACAAAAATATCAACAGTTCATGCGACTGTTTTATCTTTAGAGCTAAAATTACGTAAAAAAAGTGCACCTGCTAGAGAAACTATATAAATTTAGTAAGCATCTCTGGGAGTTCTGCGCACTGCGATTCCTAGATTGCTCATACATTGGCACGGCATGAGTGAACGAGGAAACGAAACTAAATCCATTACTCGTATCTACTTGTGACATTATGATTTATTGGCGCAATGTGCGCGTCCAATTATCAATTTATGGTGGGCGCTAATTAAACGTCTCTAGAAGGATTCTAAATAAACTTATGGAAAGAGAATAAATGCGGTCTTGTCGTGCTATTTAGATTATGTTGTCATTTGTGCACTCAATCTTTGTAGTGAATTTAAAACAGTCTGTCGTTCTCATCAAAAGTGTGGTCGCTACAAATTCCAAACTTCACCTACTTCAGCCTTGCACTGGCTCAGTGCCACGACACCAGCGTGAGTGTCACTTTGTCCGTGCTTTCCCACATCTCAGACTCATGCCGAATAAGAACAAGTCGTGTCTGATGTGAATCTGCAAATAGCCAAATATAGGCAAACATCGAGAATGACTGCGTGAATCAAAATCGCCCGGGTACGAGTGAAGCCAGTCGACCGATGAATCAAGTGCAGATACGTGTGTGGGAGATCCACTGTTTATCTGATTGACCTTAACCAGTCGCTGTGAAAGTCTTCAGAACTTAAAAGTTCAAAAACCCGCTCAGTCAAACAAGACACCAGTGTGTGGGAGTTTCCTTTAAAGGAAATTCATAGCAAAACCTGCCGTGCATATCAAACGCCAATTTCGAACGTTTCCAATTAAATCGAAATAAGCACTCAATTAGCCAAACTGTGTAACAAATTCAATTAAAGAATATATTAAACATGCGGCAACGAGTTAAATCAATCTAGATACACCGCTATCGACGACGCGACGCCAACAACCAGATTGGGGATACTACTCCCAGCTTGCCCATTTATGAGTATACGCTTACGTGCTTCCTATGCTGAATTGTTTAAGCCCCAAAAGCGGTCGTAAGCGGTGTATTTGTTGCTGTCTGTGTTTTGTCTCTATTTTGTCATTAATAACAAATAATTAATTGTCGGTGTCATGAACTTTGTCTTGTTCTTTTCCTTGATATTTCTGAGATTACCCATTTGCTAAGGTGGACTCTAAGCTCTTATGATTGATTAGCGATGAACATATAATTTATTTTATTTAATGAACGACTAGGGCGAATTATGGTAGAGATAAAATCGAAAATATCGGTTCGTTCAGTGGCTAAACAGTTCGTGTGTTGATCTTGAACCTGGACTGCTGCTGATCGAGAGGTACCTAGCGAATTGACTTATGAAGAGCACTCACTATTAGAATGGTTCAGCAAATTCCAGAAATTTTGATCGCAATAGGTCTTCTTTGAGTGCTTAAGTGATTTTTTTTAGAGGAACAAGTGAAATTCACGGGTTGACCCCTTTTGATAAGACATTAAGCGGTGCTGAGGTTGAATGTGATCACTGATCACTGATCAGTCATATTAAGTGTAGCAGCTGGGTTAAGTTTGGTTAGTTAGGTGGGTTGGGTAATTATTTAAAAGGTAAGTTGTCATTAGACTTAATCATGAATAGATTACCACAAAATTTTACTTTAAAAGGCTTGGACCTGCATACAAATGTTTTTCAGACCGACTGCCTTGAGGTTTACTCTCAAGTCTACTGCAGGAGTATGAAAAATGGGCACATTTGAAAATGTAGTTGTCTGAACTCTGCAGTCGGCTAAATTTATCTGGACTCGATATTACCCGAACGAAAAGACTTGATTCGAGGGTAGCTTCGCTTTTTCTAAACGGTTTTCCAATAAGAGGTGTTATTTTGATATTCAAAGAAAAATGCCATATTTTGAGATAAATGATCGAATATTTATTTCATAATAAAGAGGAAGGTATGCCGTTAATAATGAAAAACAACATCATCCAAATGGCCACCACGACCACGCTTACAGGACCATATCCTTTTCATGAAATTTTCCATAACAAAATCGCAAAGTGGCTGGCCTATGTCCTCTATAGACTCACGAATTCCATCTTTGAGGACTTGAATCGACGCTGGGCTATTGGCGTAGACCTTATCTTCCACGTGGCCCCAAAGGAAGAAGTCGCCTGGTGTTAAATCACAAGATCTCGGCAGCCAATTGTGATCACCTCTTCGAGAGATAACACGGTCCGGAAACTTTTCCCGTAAAAGATCAATGGTTTCGTTGCTTGTGTGGCACGTAGCGCCGTCTTGTTGAAAGTAAACGTTGTCCAGATCAATACCATCCAACTCCGGCCATAAAAAATCATTAATCAATGCCCAATTCCAAAGAACGACGAGGAATGGACAAACCTGGGTTTTCTTCAACACTTTGGGCTACGGCAGCAATATTCTCAGTTGTTCTTGAGCGACGTGCACGGGTTTTCTTCACATCACTAACTTGTCCCAACAGCTCGAATTTTTCCACCAATTTCTGTATTGCGGTCCGACAAGGTGCTTCACGACGACCCAAAAATGCTTTAGTTTTGCGAACTGTGACTGCAAAATTTTCAACATGTTTGTAGTGAATTTTTATAATTTCAATGCGTTGTTGAAGCGTGTATCGTTCCATTTTAAGTAATGGCGTAATTTCCACTTGTCAAATGTCAAAAAATAACAACTTCAAAAGTGACAGCTACAGAAATAGCGGGCTATTCAAAATAACACCTCTTATTGGAAAACCCTTTGTGTTAGCCACTCTTTCAATACATTTTTTAGATTGGTCGGATACGCCTCAATAAACGTCGACTCAAAAAACTCTTTAGGTGACCACTCTGAAACTAGAGTTTTGAACGTCCCCAATCTCCTTACACAGACTGTGTATAAGCTGTGCTCAGATGAACGACTTTTAGCCAATACTTTTCATCGTGGAGGTTTGACTTTGATGCGTTTTGTCTCCTCTCCTTTTCATTACTTATATGGAGTGAGCTCTGACATAAAAAGTTTCGACTTGGTCGTTTTTGAGCCCTTCTAGACTAAATTTTAGCAGGAACTCAGTAGTCTTGTAGCTGTCTGTGTTGGAGTTCAATGAGGGAGCGACGGTCATCTCCCAAACGCTCTTTTAATGCACTCTGCATGTTGCTGGAGTCTTATTAAAACAGATGGAAAAGTTTCCGCGGATACCAGCTGTCGAAATTTGATTGTTGTATTGCAAGGTTGAATTTGACAGATGCATAGGGAACATCAGAATACGTGACGCACTCAATGTCGAGCAGCTACTTCACAGTATGGAGCAGTCCATGCTCCTGTCATCTATTAACCTTAAACGCATGTCCCTAACTTCGAAGACTTACCAGTAGCACGTGTCTTCTAGGTAGGCCAAATTGTTCACGATAAAATTTACGACTTCACAGATTATGGGCACCAATATTGGTTGTCATATATTTGTCAAAAATCACTTACAGGACGTTAAGCCCTCAATCGTCGAAGCGACTAACAGTGCACTTAAGTAGTTTCGCTCGTAAAGATTCTGGCCTTCTGCACCTCTTATCCAACACAGCTTGGGAAGCGCTTTATTTATCTGCATTCGCTTAGGAACAAAGATCTTTCAGCAGTTCTTAAAAATATGGCAGTTTAATTTTGTAAGATCATCGAGAACTTATTAAGTTGTTCTTATATGTTGCTGTGATGAGGGTACACCCTTTGATTGCAACAATTTAGTCGCCGGCACTGGACGTGGACACTGGGTACTTAAGTATCGAAAATCACATGACACATCTAAATGTCCATTTCCTAATCAGGTACTTAGTTTAATTTAATTTAGTCTACCATTCGATAAGACATTTTTAAAGTTCCAAGAAAAACACACAAAAAAGACAAGAGACGAGCACAAAAGGCAGCAAAACGAAACGCATTCCAAAACTGATTGTCTAATCAGTTTCGATAGCCAAAGTATAAATAAAACAAACGACTAACAAAAAAAAAAGGTAAACAAATTGCTCTTGTTCACGAAACAGGTATGAACATTAAAAACTCTTTCTTATCGATCGACTTGCAATTTAAAAAGCAATTAAACCTTTTTATAATGATGGGTCGTTTCCCCCCTGAAAGGCAATCTTTGTGTTTGAAAGTTTTTTACGACAACTACTCGAGCTAACTTTCCATTTCTTATTTTCGGAGCACGTAAACGAAATTGGCAATCTTTCCGCTAGAAGTCGTTAATATTTGTGTGGACAGTTAATCTCCATTTTGAGACCATGGCCACTTGTTGTTGACCACGGCGCGCGGTGACACACCCGCCAACACGAACATTTGAACACCCACGACATTGAACCTCGCTGATGACCGGCGGTCATGTTTTTGGACCGCTGATGCATGACTGCCAAAATTGGTATAATCATTGCCAGCCAGATAATTGATGTAATTGCCATGATGTAAGCGGGAAACGAACATCAAAGCATTAAGCAATTCAAGGATTTTTGAGACACGTTCAAATTCGCCGTGAAATCCTTCCACCCTTTGAGTTAAAAGCAAATTAACAACTTGAACTGTTATTAAAAGTCACATGAAATGGCAGCCGAACAACATACTTCTGGATAAGGATCTACAGAGACGGAATCGTCTGTCAAGGTTGCTCCTTGGCACGCCATGTGCCAGCACCCTGTGTACACACCTTTCAAGCGGAAGGAAGTCTACCGCCTTTTGCTGGCAGGCGAGCTATTGGCCGGCAATGTGCTAATTAATTTATTCAGATTCAGTTCAGTCCCGCTCCCGACTGAGTTATGGCTCTGTGTTTGTGTCATAATCGGATTTTGTTTCCTTTAAAATGGGTTTGCGACAAAATCGATACAGCGGCGCGTATTGTTGGCCTTTTTTGCGGCAGTAATTAAGATGAATAAAAAGCGAGTTTATTGCGATAAATCGGCGGTACAAATTGGTCTCATATTTCCCCTTGAAAAAGTGAATTAGCTTGGAACAGGGCTGAACGTTTTGATTTATGGCATAGGGGTGGGTAGGGCCATTGAAACCTTTATGGGTTCATTCAGAAGGCTGCGGTGTAATGAACTTTTCGTGTAATTGGAGTTTATTTAATGTTCTTCACTTGATTGGCGGTAATTACGGGTGTAACACCTTGGAATTGGCCGAATTAACCGATTTAATGAGACTGGCTGTCGGTGTGGAGTATGTTTCTGGGGCGAACGGAAAGGACTTGATCTGGAAGCTTTTTACGCGGTCTTTAATGTATGCTAAACTGATGGTGTCGTTACCTAAGGATATTCTTAGTGGATGAAGTAGATGAAGCTTTTTAAAGAGCGGACAATAGGGCAACCAAAGTGAAGAATGTGGAGGCATTTTTACTGCATCGCAAATCGACATCGTTCGATTTTTAAATCGATATCGGAATAGTTAGGTCGCACCTTTAGCACGTGCGTATTCTGAAACTTCTGACGTATCCTTTACTTCCTGGAATAGCACCACACTGTTACGTTTATGTATAGACCTATACCCCTCTACCGCTTTAATCCGTTTTTAACGAGTCTCCGCCGAAATGGTTGTAGTCGAAAAAACGCCCTCTAGGCACTGAATGGTACTAAACATTATGACGTGGATAAAAGTAAACCATGTCTCGACATGCAATTTACTTCATAGACCGCACCCAACCCAACCCACAACCCATAGAGCCCCCTTTTACGAATCCTGGCGCTATTCGAGTCTTTCTATCGAATAAATTAATGCAAAATCGCAATAAGAAAACCGGAAGCTCCCTCATTTCTATATCGCTTGCTGAAGGCCTTGAGCCAACCTGGAAACTAAATTGTCCTAGAAAAACACAAAATCACCGTTTTCCACCACCAGAAAGCATTTTGTACTGTTCATAGGTGTTCCGTTTTTGAGTTGACAGGTAAATTGATTTTCATTGTTTCACTTCGGAGGGGGTGAGCCTGAGCAATCGACGACCTACCCCCAATTTATAAGACTCTAGGCTAAGTGGTGTTTCCGGGACTTGGGAGAATGTAGGTCAAGTTGCAAGTCGTACGCCAAGAAACAGAAAAGGAGCTTCCAAAGGCGAATGCAAATATGGTACCCGCATTTGATTTCAGTTTATGGCTGATTATTTTTTTGGGGTTAACAAAATTACAGGTGTATCTGTGCCATTGTCATGGCAGGGGGGTGGGCACTGTTTGTTGTAGGCAAAAATTGTTATGAGTGGTACTTTGAGGGGACTTTGTAGCTCATTGCGGTTGGTAATTAGGGATTGATTTTTTTTCTCTCTGACATTTCTACCGAATCGTTTTGTCAAGGCCGACGCGGCGGTAGAATTACAATCGATTGGTGGCGGAAGTTCAAAGTTGTTTTAGGTAATTGGAAATTTGGGAAAATATAGTCCGTAGTCCGTACCTGCTGCTGGAAGGTCAGCGGGGGGATGAAGGTGTGTATCCGGTTATTAGGTGTGGGACGAAACGATTTTCGATGATAAATGGATTGTAATTTTTTTCAACACGTTCTTTTTGGTGGTTTAAATGTCAGATTTGTTGATGAGAATAGCACCGCACGAAGTGCAAACGAAAAAAGTGGTAGCTAAGCGCTGAACGAAGGGTATACAAATATTTACAACAAAATCAACCGAGAACGCTAATAAAACTAAAGCTGCAAGCAGAATGCAGAAGGTTTCCAAATATTTCAAGCATTTAGTGATTGTCCATGAATGTCAAAGCTGTTCACATGATCAATCGAAGTCAAACAAAAACACTACGCATTATGTCAGACAGCTGTCAAGTTTTCCACAATTTTGAACGTCATCTATATAAATACCGCAGTCCTTGTTTGAAAAAACAATATGCGCCAGTGAGTTTATGAAAATGGCCGCTTTCATTGATCACCACAAGATGGAGCCACGTGTACATAAAATCGAAGATGGAGCGCCGCCCTCTTTTCTTACACATTTCAGTAGACATAAAGGCAATTTAGACGAAATTTCCAATTGATTCTGAAAAAAATCTAACGACAATTCTATCCAATAAGTTTCTGTCGGTAATTTTTAGTGTATCTGTCAAATCATGAGTATGCTCTGACGTTTAAGTGTTCGTTCTGTAAAAAACTAGAAAAATGCTTCCTCACTATTTTAAATTACGAATTTTAGGAAGATAAGAAAGTTAATTGTTCTAAATGGACAAACTGTGCGAAAAAATCAGTAAAAAGTACTGTGCCTGAAATAAAACTCAAACTCAAGTGTCACCATTTTTAGTACACAAAAATAAATAAACTCCATTTGATCTGTGCGGGTTCGTTCAAAAATACAAAATGGTTACCACTCCGATCCAAATATCCAAACTCTCTTTCTAACCACTTTCTCTGTCCATTTTCAGGTCAAATTCTACAAAGGACCGACAAATCAAGAACGACCGCAAGGTCCCTGCGATCGAGTACGAAATTCACGACTAATAAGCATGGGAGCCGGTTTTGAGCAACGACCATGGACACCCACGGTACGTCGGGGTAGAATTGCCGCCGAAGCAGCCAGTCCTGGTCCAGCTTGTGTACAATTACCCAATTTGGTTGGTAAGTATCATCAGTACCTCGACAAGCATTTTGTCTATGAATTTCGCTTTCCAGGCACAAAGGTGACGGATTCCAAAAAGCAAGCCTCTCCAGCATTCAGTTTCGGTCAGAAACATCGCTGCAAAGACGATTCCATTGGACCCGGACCCGCACAATACAACGTAGCAGGTCTTGGCGTCAAGGGCAAGGACACCCCGCCAGCAATGTCATTGCAATCACGTCCCAAACAAAAATCAGGCTTTAAAACGCCCGCACCAGGAGAATACGATATTGACAGAGCCGCCAAATCGGTCGTAGATGCCGCCCCCAGATACACATTCGGCTATCGACCAAACCTCGAAAGGATGAGCGTCACTCCAGGTATGTCCAAATCTCAAAATGGTCATGTGTTGTTGTTTTTTTTTCGTTTACATGTTGTACATAAATGTGAAAGGATCCATCGTTTGCTTCATCTATTCTATGGGCGCGCTTCATTTTCCTTTGTTTTGTGATCAAGAAAGGGATGGATGGGTTAGAGAAAAAAAAATGAAAAAGAAAAATGTTTTCAAGATTTTATTCAAGGCTTGTGAGTGGATGTCTGAGAAAAAAACGTCCAACTAGGACTCAAGAATTCGCTCATAAGGTATACATCGCTCTTACTAGGTAGAGAGGGACAGCAATAATGTATAAAATTGCGGTTGATGGCTTCAAGTACATATATTTTCAATTTGCTTCATTGTATGCATCGTTAAAGGCTTTCTTATATTTACTCTTTCGTGCTTAACGTTGTGGCTCTAGATCTAGATCTTTGTTTTGTTGTAATTTTTCTTTGTTCTAACAGTAAAGTATAAATGAATTTTGTTTTTCTTATTTATTTAGCCTCGAATCACTACAGGGTGGTCAATTTGAATGTGTTCAAACGAAGAGCACCTCAATACTCTTTTCGAATAAAACCAAAAATTATTATTTTTAATGAATATCCAGGTAAACCAGTTCAAACACGAATTTTATTTATCGAAATTTCTGTGTACAGTATACCGATGCGATGTGTTTTCTTCTGTCTTTTGTACCTATATTTGTTAAGGGATATTGGTGAAGGTTATTACTGTACAAAAAAGGGAAGTTCTACAAGCTTTAAATGTTTTGAAGCTTCAGATATCTGTTCATCTCTAAAAGTGTCTCATTTTTTAGGTAAACACGTTGGAACTTGTACTTATAACTGTCTTCACTCTTTTTCCACGTTATGGAGTTCACAGTAGTAACGTTTTCGTAGCAATTTCTCGATTGTGAACTTGCGTAAATTTAAAGTCGGAGCTGGAATGTGTTACTCGTAAAGTGCGTTGTATATATTAAAGCTGAGGACTTACTTACAGTCTTTCTTTTCTTGTTCGTAGTTACTTTTATTCGCTGAATTGTGAAAGAATTACGAATACATTTCGAAAGAGTGTTGCCATTTGTCTAGATTGGTTGGAAAAGTAATTATATATTGCTCAAATATGTGGATAGATAATCTGGAGACAGTTAAATGTTGTTTAAAAACTTGATATTTAAACCTTACAAGGTGACAATTTAAGCTTTGAAAATGTGTCTTTTTGGGAAATTTTCTTTCTTGTAAAAAACACTCCCTTCGATGATTTTTAAATCAATTTAAAACATACATACTTCACATCTGATCTAGACTTATTTTTTTATGATATTTTCTACTACAACCGGAATCATAAATTTTGAACACGTCTTTTGAAATTTAACTACAATTTAAAAACGGAGATCTTCCACTCTCAAAAGTACGAATCTGACAGAGAACTACATTGAATTTAATTGTGGAGTAAGAAAGGACATTTTAATAGCAGTAGCCACTTCTCAGTTATTATAATATGAGAGCAAACTTACTAAAACCTTCGTATTAAAATGGCGAAAAACACATTAGGGCAGCAACTTAAATACAAACTTAAACTCGCTGAAAGGATGAGTGCAACACGGCGACATTTTACCAATTCATCTAATATTCACTCGAACAGTGTCAACCTTTCGCTGTTTCGATCTGTTTTATCGAGCTTTTAACGCTGGAGCTGTCGATATTTCGATTATCTTAACCATAAACTTGGGAATAGACAACTTCAATAGACATCTGCGTATTGCCTCAAAAAAACATTGTTATATTTAACTGGGTTTTCATAAACATCGCCCATGTTCTTCTCTTTCGTTCCGCTCCAACAGAGAAAACGACGTACAGCGCTTTTTTGTGTGCCAACAATCAGAATATTTTTTTTCAT
The DNA here is from genome assembly GCA_936431705.1 of Cheilosia pagana. Classification (NCBI taxonomy): domain Eukaryota; kingdom Metazoa; phylum Arthropoda; class Insecta; order Diptera; family Syrphidae; genus Cheilosia; species Cheilosia pagana. The sequence goes on along the minus strand of OW386170.1, from coordinate 46,950,158 downwards.
TTGAAAAATTCTCTCATGCTAGATTTCGGTCTCAAGTTCAACTTCTGGGTTAAGCTTAACACATTTTTTAGGGTAGCGTTGGCTCCTTTACGCATTATTTTATATACTTTAGGGATTAACTGTGTAATGACAAGTTTTGGTCAGAAACGCTCCAAAAAATTAAGCGAGGCATAAACCATTCAACTTTTTCGAAGTCGTAAGAACTATATATTTCAAGATAGTTTCAAGGCAACCGCAAACAAATATAAATTACCCTAAAGTTTTTTACTTTTAGGGTCTTTTTGAGTCGGACCACAACATAATATATATTTTTCATATAGTCCTTATTTTCTTCTACTAAATATTTCTCTACCCCATGGCATTTTTGAAGGCCTTTTAGTTCTGCATTGGGTAAATAAGCATTTTCGTATAAATGGAGCAACACAAATTTAATAAATGGTTTGTGTACCAGCTAACCGAATTTTCTATACGTTATCGCAAAATACATTTAAGTTAAAGTTTAAAAGTTTATACGCGTTTATTTCGCATGACTAATACAATCAATCGACCGAACAGTGTTTGCCACATCTTTCAAAAATTAAGTTAACAGAATCAAGTTCTCCAAATACTGCTGCTATACGTCAAAAACTATAGATTCCTTCTTCGTAAGTTTATTGTGTTGTACAGAATGTAATCCAGCTGACAAGATAATCAACTAGTGGTCATTTAAATTTAAATTATTTCTTCTTGAAACCCTTTTCGTCATAACTACAAAGACTGTGTTTGTAAGTAAGGGGCCAGTTATAGCGACACGTAAAATGCAACCGAACACAATTTCTTTTGCTTTTTTGGACCACTTAAAGTTAATGCTTGAACTCAATCTTGGTCTTAAAATGTTGCTTATGAATTAAAAAATTAATTAATAAAAAAAAGATGAGTGAAATATGCTTACATTTTTTAGAGAGAGAGAAAACTTATTTTTTCGGACGAAAACATTTTTCTGATCAACATCTCAGTTAATTTTACACAAAAAAACGTATCATTCCACTGATGTGTGTCATTTCTTTACTGTTCCATCTGTCAGGAATTTTTTTCTGATGGAATCTAATCAGTGGTGGTTGACAAGTCTGAAAGACTTTTTTCTGTTGATATAACCGCCTAAACGAAAAAAAAACTCATTTTCATTTTTGTATCTTACGTATCGATATAACTTGACCCTAGTCGCATGTGGAGCCTTTTTTTAGAAACTCTCTAGCACCCATTTAGAAATAAATATCAACTACAAAATGCAAAAGCGGTCAACGTCAAACCAGTGCTTTATACTGAGTTAAAGGGTTTCTCTTCTCTTTTTCCACTTTCTCAATTTGTGTAATTTCAAGTGTAAAATAAGCAACATCTCAAAAAGAAAACAAAAAGAAGTAAACTCGCAGGTTGGTTGCTACCTTTCTTCATATCATAAATTCAAAAAACTGTACAAAAAAGACTTGACACTTGCCACCTTCCACATTCAAACTTAGTTTTAAGAGGCTCTTTTGGTTTTCTCTTTTCTTTGTGTAAAAACGTTTGAATTTTTATTTTAACTTCACATCTATCACCTCTTGTACATAAACACACAGTTATGGCACATAAATCTAGCTTAAGTCTCATAAAAATTTCTCACTTTAAAAAAAAACACTTGACTTTCAAAAGCAAAAGTGTGAGCAATATTTTTTCCTATCTTCATCTTACAAATTTTTTGTTTCCAAACATGCTTCCAAAAAAACATAAATTTCACATACAGATATACAGATACTTAAAAAATTAAGCCTAAAAAAATATCTACGTCAAACTTATCTCAAAAATAGCCCCGAATAGCTATCATCCTGAGAGAGTGTCCATATGCCAGTCGAGTTCGCCAAAGTATTCCTTCGGTAGGAGGACGAAAATTGACTTTGAAAAGGGAACACCAGGTAAAGTTGGTTCAACTATAACACGTTTTCTTTACTTTGTGAGTTTAGACTTTTCATTTTGTGATTCACGTATTTGCCTTGAGTAGATAAGCTTTGGAAAATTATTTTAAAAAGTTGGTTTCTTGCGAACCTTGTCTTACACCATGCATGTTGTGATAGTTCTTTGAGTTTTGAGTTCGAAACAACTCGTTTTTTGCCTAGATCTAATGCGTTTTTCTTTGTAGCGCCGGGCGCATACTGCCCGGAGAAGGTCAAGCTGGATAAGACTCCGCAGTTCTCCTTTGGAGTGAAACACCATATGCCGAAAACGGACGACACACCAGGTATGTTCAAAAACACACGTTTTACTTAGTTCTTGTTCGTTTTTGTTTGTAGTTTGTTTGTAGTTGTTTTTATGTGTTTTGTTGTTGTTTTGTTTTGTTTGATGTAAAGCACCGAGCGCTTATAAGACCGAAGTAGTTGCCTTAGATCATACACCTGCTTACAGTTTTGGGGTGAAGGTTAATGAGAAACAAGCAAGCGATACACCAGGTAAGGATATTGGTTTTTCTTGTTTTAGCGAGTTCTTACAAAATTTGACTAACACTTTCCACAAAGCGCCCGGTGCATATTGTCCGGAGAAAGTCCGAATGGACAGTAACCCGCATTACAGTTTCGGTTTGAAGACGATCTATGAGACCAAGAACGATACCCCAGGTAGGTGTGGAGGGTTTTAACTTGTTAGAATTTGATTTTTATGCACTTTTTTGTTTTGTGGTTGGGCGCCAATTAGCACCGGGAGCGTATAAGCCGGAGAATGTGAACTTGTCGTATTCTCCAGCCTATACCATGGGCTCGAAGGTTAATCCCGAGAAAGCCCATGATACACCAGGTGAGTTGAAAAATCTTAACCAATCTCCAACTTTGAACTTTCTATCCCAGAAATTGTATTGACTTGTTTCCGTTTTGTTACAGCTCCTGGAGCATACAAGCCGGAGCAGTGCAAGCTTGATCACACTCCAGCCTACAGCTTCGGAGTGAAAGTAAACCACGCGAAGCCAAGTGAAACACCCGCGCCAGGAGCTTATGAAACGGAAAAGGTCAAGCTTGACCACACACCCGCCTACAGCTTTGGCGGAAAGCACGACCCAAAGACAGTTAACAGCACACCCGCTCCTGGAGCGTATGCCCCAGAAAACTGCAGGCAGGACCATACACCGTCTTACAGTTTTGCCGGCAGGCATGAGCAGCAAAAGGCCGCAGATACTCCAGCACCTGGAGCTTATGCGCCTGAAAACTGCAGACTCGACCACACACCAGCCTACAGTTTCGCTGGCAAGCATGATCCTTCGAAACCAAGTAATACTCCGGCGCCTGGTGACTATTCGCCGGAGAAATGCCGCCTGGATAATACCCCGTCCTACTCGTTTGCGGGCAAGCATGACCCCGCAAAGCCTAGTGACACCCCAGCGCCAGGTGCGTATGCCCCGGAGAACTGTAGACTGGACAACAACCCTTCCTACAGCTTTGGCGGAAAGTATGACCTGTCAAAGCCGAACGGTGTCCCAGCCCCAGGTGCCTACGCCCCTGAGAATTGTCGGCTGGACAATACTCCATCGTACTCATTTGCCGGCAAGCACGACCCTGCGAAGCCAAATGAGACACCAGCACCAGGTGCCTACGCTCCAGAGAACTGCAGATTGGACAACAACCCTTCCTACAGCTTCGGTGGGAAATACGATCTTTCAAAGCCAAATGGAGTGCCAGCTCCAGGTGCCTACGCTCCTGAGAATTGCCGCCTGGACAACAACCCTTCCTACAGCTTTGGCGGAAAGTATGACCTGTCAAAGCCGAACGGTGTTCCAGCCCCAGGTGCCTACGCCCCTGAGAATTGTCGGCTGGACAATACTCCATCGTACTCATTTGCCGGCAAGCACGACCCTGCGAAGCCAAATGAGACACCAGCACCAGGTGCCTACGCTCCAGAGAACTGCAGACTGGACAACAACCCTTCCTACAGCTTCGGTGGGAAATACGATCTTTCAAAGCCAAATGGAGTTCCAGCTCCAGGTGCCTACGCTCCAGAGAACTGCAGATTGGACAACAACCCTTCCTACAGCTTCGGTGGCAAATATGATCTCTCAAAGCCAAACGGCATTCCAGCTCCCGGCGACTACGCACCAGAAAAGTGTCAATTAGGCAATACACCAGCCTACACCATGGCTGGAAGGCACGAAGCCCTAAAAGTAGCTGACACGCCTGCTCCCGGAGCGTACGCTCCTGAGAATTGCCGTCTGGACAACACACCTTCGTACAGCTTCGGCGGTAAGTACGACCTAGCAAAGCCCAGTGAAACTCCAGCTCCAGGCACCTATGCTCCTGAGAATTCAAAGCTAGACCAATCGCCGGCATACACATTCGGAGAAAAGTTGAACGTCCAGAAGCCTGTTGATACTCCAGCACCCGGCGATTACTCCCCAGAGAAACACAACCTCGGTCAAACTCCAGCTTACACCATCGCTGGCAGGCACGACCTAGCCAAGCCAAATGAAAATCCCGCACCCGGCGCCTACTCCCCGGAGAAACATAACCTCGGTCAAACTCCAGCCTACACGATCGCTGGCAGGCACGACCTAGCCAAGCCAAATGAAAATCCCGCACCCGGCGCCTACTCCCCGGAGAAACATAACCTCGATCACACCCCAGCGTACACGATTGCCGGCAAAACTCACATCGAAAGGGCATTCCTCACCCCAGCACCTGGTGACTATGAGCCAGAGAAGCACAACCTCGATCACACACCCGCTTTTACCTTCGGCACCAAAACGAATCTCAGCAAAGCCAGTGATACTCCAGGTAAGTGCCAATGCGCCCATTCATCTACCTCATTAAGGCCTACTTTCATATTTCCGCTTAGCACCCGGTTCGTACGAACCAGAGAAGCATAATCTCAACCATACTCCTGCCTATACGTTCGGCGTTAAGGTGAACTCACCGACTCGTTGTGAATCGCCAGCACCGGGAACGTATCAGCCGGAAAAGTCGAACTTAGATCACGGTCCAGCGTTCACGTTCGGAATTAAAGTGAATCGTGAGAAGCCTAGTGATAACCCAGGTAACTACAGTAGTGTGCCGTCCTGTTGTCCAGACTCACGTAGATTTGATTACACAATCTTCTGCACTTACAGCACCCACTGCATACGAACCTGAAAAGGTTTCACTTGATCACACCCCTGCATTCACATTTGGTATGAAATCCGAAATGAAGATCTCCTCAGATACACCAGGTAATGAGAGACATCATGTAGATGCACACGCTTGAAATGTTTTCACTAACAATTGAAACACACAAACTGATCGTAGAAAACAAAATAGCACTTTCAAAGATAGGTGGCGCTGCAGTAGTCTACAACCTATGTTTGAACATCGTTGAACAATTCCCGTTGATTGCACAATGGTTTTTATTTTACATACTGGGGCTGTTCCCGTACTTTTGAATAATTGTCACTTCTTTCAAAGAAATTCAAGTTTTGATCCACTTTCCTGCTGCTTCCATTTTGTTTCAAATAAAATACGAATAATGAGTCAGCATTCACTTCTAACTTGACATTTGTTAACTTTGACAGCCATCTGACACAAGGTTCTTTAATAGGTCTGTTCCTTTACTTTTAAATCTTACGAATTTTTACTAATTCTTACGAATTTTACTCAAATGCCGTTCCCTAACTCGAAAATTTCGTAAAAGAGAGCGTCATCGAGAGAGAAAGATATTACCCCTCCACTGAGAATCTTACGAATTTTTACTCAACAAATTTCTTGGTGTACGAAGTGAAAAAACTGTCAGTCACAGCTGATTTGAAATTTATTGTCTTTTTTGACATTCCATTGCATTTGTTTTGATATTTTGTGCACTAAAATGGTATCAACGGGCGGTAAAATAAATACTGAATGTTCACCTCGAACATTCCATCGTATTGAAAATGGTAAGTAGACATTAGAGAATATGAAATAAAAATTTATTGAATTAAGTAACTGCCATATCTGTCATTATTCATAGTTTACTACAAAAGCGTTCCCTAACGTTTTCGTTAGTGTCTCTCTCTGTGAGAGAATTTATCCCCACCACTGCCATTTTGACAGTCTTTTCCATTCTTACTACAAAAGTAAAGGAACAGACCTAATGTCGTTTTCCATTGGGCAAAAAGAAGCGTCCGGGAGGGTCCGGAATCGAAAAAACAACTTCTGAAATCGTTTTTTTGGCACAAAAAATACTCTTCTGGTGATTCTGAGAAGAGAAATTCGCTTCTCGATTTAAAGTCAGAATCCACTCAAGGAGCACTCACACATGTGTAATTCATATATTTTACACAAGTCAGCATTTTGGCATTTCACCAATACATTTCTGCATTCAACCAGAAGCAGTTTTCTTATTTCTTGTTCCATTGGAGTTCAGAATGAGTGTATCCCCGAGTGAAACTAATGGAAAACGACATAAATTAAACGTGTTCACCGGGAACGGAGTTTGTAATCAAACTTTAGGGCAAATGCAAACACCTGTCATGTCTGTCAAAGTTTTATACCTAACAAAACACAGAAGTGTCAACATTTCTTTTCGCTTTTCGGGTATATTATTTAATTAATGAAAGTACTATGCTATATGCTTAGTAGTCAAAGAGTGAGTTGTCAAAGTACTTTTCTCTGTCAAAATATGGACACATAGAAGAGAAAATCGCATATCACGTCTGTTCCTTTACTTTTGTAGTAAAAATGGAAAAGACTGTCAAAATGAGGGGATGAATTCTTTTTCAGAGAGGGAAACTTACGCAAAAGTTAAGAAACGCTTTTGTAGTAGTCACTTAGTAAAAGTGACAGATGCGAATATTCCACCCAAATGCCAAATAGAACAACAAATTAAAAGCAGCTGTCAATTTTCAGGCGACTGACAGTTGTTTCAATTCTTATGCAAAGTTGAGTAAAAACTAGTAAGAGGGGAAATATCTTGATCTCTCGCAGCCGCTCTCTTTTACGAATTTTTCGAGTTGAGCAACGACAATTGAGTAAAATGCGTAAAAATTCGATTTAAAAGTAAAGGAACAGACCTATTATCTACTACCCTATAATGATGATTCCTATTTTGACAGATAAACTTGATCAATGAAAAAGAGCAGTGTAATTGTTAAATTGAATTCAAAGTCAAATAGTTTCGGTTGCTTTTTAAACTCTTAAGAATTTTTTCTACCAAACCTCATCTACAAAATACACCTTCTTAAATATTTGAACTGTGACTTACTTTGAACCTTTTGGAAAGGAGAAATATTAGGAGAATTTTCTTTCACAAAAAAGGGAATAGAAATTTTATATTGCGAGTTTTGAAACTCTCATTTATAGTCGAATTCACTCACATTTTGCAAAAAAAAAGTTTATTTTTTAGATAAGCATTAACTACAGTAGGTACTGTCATTTGTCATATTCATTGAATAATTTGTTCCCTCAAGATGTTGGAATTTTCCCTTTGTTCCCAAAATCTCAAGACATTAACCCAATATTGAAATTGAAACATATATTTTGTTCTTTTAAATAAAAATTAATGAGTTCACAATAGTTATTTGTTGTTTCCATACGAATTTCCCCAATTCTGAGCTTACGTGCATTTAAATTCGAGGTTAGAATTGCTTATCAGTGAAGCGCCTTATATTTATTGCCAAACATTGCTTCGTGAACATTTTCGCTTTTTAATCATTAAACCTAGGCGCCATCATTTTATAAAAAGAAAAAATGTCCCACGATATGGTAGCACTGTTAAACATGGTTTACCATGAAGAAATGAATTTGTGAACCAAATAAATAAAAAAATAAAAATATTAAACTAAAATTAAAACCAAAATCTAAAGCAAAGCTGTACAAAGCTTGAAATATCATCGCTTAAAACTTTGAGGTTAGAACTTCAAAACTCCTATTCTACTCTTTTCTATACGACTTACGAACGAATTCCCTGCCCCTACAACCGCATCGGATAAATATTAAAAAAAACTCCCTTCTCCTGCAGCTCCTGGAGCCTATCGTCCAGAGGACTGCAACTTAGATCACTCGCCTGCCTACACAATTGGCCCGTTAAAGGGCAGCCTTGGCCCAGGTAAGTGAACAGCTTTCTCTCATTTTCATCAACTTATATGTACATTTGTTTGTCTCTATTATGTTAATATTCTTCATGTGTCTCTAGACCTATTGAATGTGATCTAAATTTGTTTTTTATGTTATTTCTATTTGCTTTATGATTTGTGCATTTGCTCCGTATTATTTTTTGTGAATATTATTTTATTTCATACAAACCACTCGCCACTTAGCTCAACCATCCGGTGCTTATGTGCAAGATAGGATTTTGCAAAGACGTGAAAAACGCTTAGCAAGTCCCGGTAAGCTTCTGTTTTTGTTGTTTTCTCTCTTTATTCTGAATTTCTTTCTTGCTTCTGAATTTTTAACTCCCCGCACTTTCTGGGCACACAGTAGATACGAATTGAATTGAAAAACGTTTTTTTTTTGTGAATGAATGTCCACAGTTCGTCAAAAAATCACAAACGGCGATGCCGTTGATACCACTGTTGCAACCATCACAGAAACCACCAGCAATGCTGTCAAAGCTGAATCTGTTCAAAAGGCCACTTACACATTCACAGTGCAGTCTAACAGTTGCGAAGAGAGGATCTCAAGGTAAATTTAAATTTTAACCAGAAAAACACTCAACTAATGACACTTTTTATGAAAATCGTTAATCTCTACTAACTTTTCTCATTCTTTTTAGAGCTCATTCTGAACAAATTTCTAACCCATCCATCCATTTGAGTCTTATTAATGAAACTTTAGGCTTTTCTTGACCTTTTGAGGCTCGTTCTGTGTTACTCTAATGGAATTGCAATTTTCGAATTTCAGCTCCAAACGTATATAGAATTCCAACAGTATTGGGCAGCAGCAAGGACGGTACCATTAAATCAGCACCCGCATTCTCCATGACCGGCAGACAGAAACCCCGCGTTTCACCGACACTCTTTGTACCAGGACCCGGCACGTACGATGGTGAATATCAGGTTATCACGAAAAAGTCCCCAATATACTCGATGGGCATTAAGCATAAGGAGCCCACTGATGATCATCTGAAGCCCGGTCCAGGAGCTCATTGTCCAGAGAAGGTAGGCTGCATTATTTAAAAATCTTCTTAGAACTAATGTGTTGGGCTTTTAAGACTTATTTAACGAAGAAGAGCGTACCGGCTCCGTCCTTCTCCATTCGGCATACACAGTATGCGGGTACTCGCAAGGCGTATCTCATTCCCTTGCACCTGGAACGTACCCTAAGTCGGCAATTGTAATCACCGAAGAAGCCGCAAGATTAGAACTAACGTTCAGAAAAAATCGATTCAATTCAAGGGGAAAATTTGTCGGAAATGTCAAGTTACACTTTTTACAAATTTTAGACTTTCAATCTTTGTGGATTTGTCTTATTGACAAAATTTATTCGTGTTGCTAAAGATGATGACTTTGGAACAAACAATAAATGAACTCATCGTCAAAAATTTGGTCCTATTTGGGTGAACGTTTGGAATATATTTATACGCATTCTGACCTCATAAACTTTGCCATCTCAAGACTTATGATTGCTTGAATCTTTGAATTCCGAAATTCCATACATTTCTCTTGGAAGTTGGAAGGCCAGTTTTTATTGAATAGAACAGAGAGGATAACAAAACACTCTAGAAAATTTTTTTAGCTCTCCCTCTTGGTTCTTCTAGTGACTGCTTTTTAAGTCAGATAAAGACTTTCTTAGACCTATCTTTAACAGGTTAAATAAAACAGAATCTATCATCAGTCGAGCCCTGAATTGTTCGTCCTTTTTTTCTACAAGTCTATATTTCAATTTTCAATAATTATTTCTTTGACTTTATTCCAGGTAAACTTAGCACACGTGCCCTCCTACAGTTTTGGCATTAAACACTCCCAATACCTGGGTCACTTCCGCGACTACGATGCCTTCAACTACAATCGAATTTGCTAAAGAATACAATTTATTACAAAAACACGATCCTGCGCCGAAAACACCATACACCAACATTCCACACATTTGGCCATTTCTATTTAGTTCGAAAATCGAAAACCTCCGTCCAAAATGAACAAAAATTTTCTCCCACAAGTCGGCCACATTAATTCATACGGGTGCTTCGAAAAACAAAAATGGATATCACTTGCTGTCTAAAGCTCAACCAAAACCAAGACGAAACCTACTCTAACCTAGCTAATAAGAATTTTTGTTTTTATTTTAAAATCCCTTAATAACTAAGTCTAATGTGATTTAATTTTGTTTTCTTTTTTTTTATACTAAGCAGTCTTGAATAAGAACTGAAAAAGAAAACTATTCTAACTAAGAATATCTAACTGTATAACATGATTATAAGTTCGAAAGCGTTATGTACACACCTATTAACTTTATAACACACTCACACAGAAATAAAACAGAAAACTAAGCTCTTTCGAGATAAACAGTAAATGGAATCTTATTTGTTTCTACACACATTTATCTGGGCCTGAACGTATAATTTAGATAGATTGGAACCGTCACTTTTCCTACGTCAGCGACATATATAAAATGTCAACTTAGCACTCAGTTAAAAAAAAAATTCATAAACGTCGACGGAAAAAAAACTTTTGACGTGAGCAATCTAAACCAATAAGCAAAGAAATACAAGTGTCAAGTAAAGTCAGCCAGCCAGATTTGCTAAACTAGAGTTTTGAACGTCCTCAATGATGGGCACATTCAATAACTTAGTTGTCTTAAGTCGACTAGATTAGTCTGGACTAGATGTAACCTGAACGCAAAAACTAGATTGGTCGGGAACGTCACTTTTCCTACGTCAGCCAAATATATGCGAACTGTTAACTTAGTACTCTGTCACGAATTTCTTGACTTGATTCGTCGGCTACCCCTCCATAAACGTCACCTGACACAGCTGCCCATGTGACCGATCTGGCCAATCAAAACTGAGAATCATCAAGTCAGTCAGCTGTCAGACTTACTTAACAAGATACTTGAACGTCCTCAATGTTTAAAGCAATTTAAGAACGAGCCCGCAGAAGTAGTACAGGGTGCTTTTTTCTAGGTGAACAGCATTTTAAAGGAAAATAAAATTATGTGTTTAACTGTCATACTGTCAAAGTGTGTTTACGGGGCTTATAGACGCAGCGGTGGGCTGGCCAAATTTTACGTCCTATTCTCGACTAGTTTTTTGAAAAGTTGTATCGTCAGTCTACATGGTAATAATGCAAATCAGAATGAGAAGAAATTAGCTGTCAACGGTCAAATGGGTTGCCGCTGGAAAAGTGCTGCCAGTTAAAAATAAATAACTTCTCAACTACAACATTTACAATATGTACGAATTTTATAATCAGAAGACAATTAACAATTTATCCTCTCAAGAACTGCTCAAGTGCTTTAAGGACGCGTTTATGTTGCAGCTTCTCTAAATGATCAGCGACTCGTGTAAAGCGGAGGAAGATCAACCTTGATTTTATTATACAAACAAGTACGTCGCTAAATTAGCTCTTGTATTTTGACATACTGAATCTTAATATTTGTGAACAAAAAGACTAAATCATGTCAGCAACAGATTTCCTTTGGACAAACGTTGGTTGAAAAACAAAATGCCTGCTTATATGATCGGCATGACAGGTTGTCGTTCCTCTTGCAAAATAGATCTAGTTCTATGACAACTGTTTCTGTATTTTATATCCGCAATGTGAAGTCAACATTGTTTACTATTTTCACTCGCATATATTAATTTAATTAGTAGATTAGGATTTGCAGCTTTTTCAGTCGCATTATTAGCTGCTCAATGAATACTTCTGTCATTTCAAAACTGTGTCTAAAAAGCAAAAATGTTTCCAGTATTGTTTTGCCGTCGCACTGATAAAACAAATTGTAACCAGAAATACGGCAGTAGGTACCCTATAATTTGAGAGTTACATTCAAACGTTTTGTTATTATTAAATTAGTACATTGTTACCATATCTAAGAGTTGTATCAGAGCTGGTGTTAATTAGCACGCTATACTCTACCTAGCTACGGCAAGAAAAAAATCCGAGCCGCAAATTTAATTTGTACCAATTGTCTAAAAATGCATCCATCTTCTAGTAATTATTTCAAATGAATTAAATTGTTTTTGTGTACAAATAAAACAACTGCATATATGAAATGTAAAAACTGCGTACCTATTAATAAAATGCAAAACCTTCTTATCATAGATTTTTTATATGCGTGTGTATGGATGAAGTTAATCGTATTAGTGATTGTTATGCTTGACCTTATATGGCTGGCTTGAAATAGGCAAGTTGGTTTTGAATCAAAATTAAAGGTCTATTGTCATCCCACGTAGGAGAGGCTTGAAACTAAACTGGTCATACCCAGAAAAGCTATTAACACAGTTAAAAATGTATGACACGCAATCTGAAATTTGGAGAAGGGTAAAGTTTTTTTGTACCAATATTCGAAATGAATGAGACCTCGACTTCCCAAGTCACTTAAGTAGCAATTTCTATGTTGCAAATGCTTCTGATGCTGAATTTGTCAGGGAAGATTTTTATAGTGCTTTAGATTTTTCAAAAATCGAGAAAGAGATTAAGAGAATTTACCCAAAAGCTATGTGCAGTTGGACATTTTTTTTTTTCATATAAGGATCATGATTGCTGCTATTCTAACCCACCTATACCAAACAAGGTAAATCAATCGTTTCGGTATTGCCAAAACATGTTTTCCTAAATTCCTTACGATTGTGCCAGTGGTTGTTAAGAAATTTTACAGCAGAGTTAAAATGACTGTACTCTGTGAATATCCCGCCTTGTTAGATGAGCTGCATAAGAAACTTGCCGTACCACTTAAACGCTATGGCCGACCTTCAATGAAGCCAGAATTGAGAGTCTCATGCGGAAAGATAGAAAATCCCTTTCGATTCTCGTAGGTAGGAAAATCCCTTTCGATTCTCGTAGGTATCATAACAGGGCACAATACTCTACGGTACCACAATGAAGAAAATACGCCTGACGGAAGAAGAACTTTGTAGAGGCTTCGGTGATGAGGAAGCTCTGGAGGACACTACCCACTTCCTATGCAACTGCTCAAGTCTACAGCACACTAGGCACAGATTCCTAGGGAGACACTTCTTTCAAGACCTAGACGAGCTTTCCAGGGCACCAATCGACAATGGGATTCATCAAAGCCACAGCCCCTAAACCTAACCTAACTTAAAATGACTGCAAGTTTAGTATGATTCTGACAGCCACCGCAATTTATATTCAAAACTTTAATACACAGCCGTTTCAAAAAAAATAACTTCTGACCAGTTTTATTTTAATTTGAAAAGCAAGTTTAAGCCATCTCTAAGGCATATCTGGGTTCCGGGGACTCGACGCACCTTTGATGTTTTCAACAAATGTCCTATGCCTGGATTACAATACTCCGTTCAGTCCATAGCTTCACTGGTGGCTGCCTAAAAATTGTGAGGTTATTGTTACTGATTTTTAGAAACTCTTTCTAAACGGTGCCTAAAATTTGGTTCGTAAAATCAACGTTACAAGCTTTGTATAGACTTATAGACACTTAACAAACGTCGTATCGTGGTCGTGGCCACCCTCTTACAAATTTAAAATTCAATCTTTGAGCTATGACATTTGACAGCTAAATTGACTATTAGTCTGTAGCGGACATCTACTAGTAGTCTACTTCTTAATCGGGACTATCAAGATACCCCTAACGCGCATTTTAGCCCCCAGGATTGTGTCCACTAGCTGTGTTATATCACCCAAAAGAGAAGTTTCATTAAATTAAAGTCTCCAAAGGATACACAAACCTGTCTGTTGGCTCGCTATCGAATCCCAATTGACAAAATGATTATTTTCGGTTCTTTTTGATTGGCTCACTGATTGCTAGGTTTGTGTACTTACTCAAATTGATCTCATTGCGTTATCAGCCTCCAATTTTGATCAGTTTTCAACTAAACTGACCAAGTTCTACAACAATTTTCATGATGACTAAATTGAACTCTTGTGGAACCACTTGAGATCCGAATCGCACATTGGCCAAAAAAAAAACTCCGAAATGTTAACATTAAAAAAGCATTACCACAATTACCAGATTAAATCGGTTGAACGCAAAAACACCATTCAACTGTAGATCCGCCCCATCGCGTCCAAGAACACTGAACTTCCCAAAAACAGAAAATATCAGTTCCGCTGATTTTGCAAACTGCAATTAATGAAATCAGCTATTGATGTGCAACCACCTCGTCATCATTCCGTGCTTTAAATTCACAAAGATCCACAACTCCAGATACATCTATCTAGTCGGATTGATCATTCCGACTGACTGCGACTGGCTCTAATTATATTGCGTAATGGCCCCAGCCATAGAACGATTCAGATAAATAGCTGAACATTGCGGGTAAATAACTTCAAACGTTACGGCAACTCGAAAAAGATACTTGTTTAAAATGTTCGGCAAACTGACGACTCTTGTTCTCGTTTTGGCGCTGGTGGAAGTAGCTTTTGCCTGCGTAAGTTGTTTCTGTCAAAAGGAGGTTACATTTTATTGATTTTTTTCCACCTCGCATAGAATGGCTACAAGTTGAAGGTTATCAGAATAGAAACCGATCCTGAGGGCATTATAAAGGCTGCTCCGGATTTCAATATCGAACTGAATAAAAAATGCGAAATCGTGCCAGCGGGTTGTATGTCGAACAAGGCTTTTAGCACCGCCACGGTAACATTCACGCTGAAGAAGGATAACGTTGTCTTGAAGGAGGGAACTTTGGACCTTTGTGACGTGGCCGATGGAGCTAACAAGGAAGTAAAAAGCTTTATGAAGGTCTTCTCGATGCCCGAAAAGTGTCCAGTCGCTGAGGTAAGTGTGCCCCCAGGTGAGCACGGATTCATAGAACTAAACGTGTTTGCATTTCGCTGTGTAGGAGGAGATCTGCGCCAATGACCACAAAATCAACATGTCCAAGTACAAGAATATGTTGAGCATGGCAAAGGGAAAATTCGACCTGGTGGCCGATATCGTCCATGATACTGTAAGTGATAGTTTTGGCAAATAGTTTTCCAATGACGTTTTGTAAATTTCCAGGGTAAATCGCACTTACATCTCGAGATCGAGATTTCGAAGTAAGGCACGATCCGTCGAACGGGAGCTGTCCAAAATTGAATCTACAATGGTGTGTGTTATGTGCAATAAACTTTAATAGTTATTTGAATAAATTTGTTGTTGGGTTTTTGTTAAAAACGGGGTTAATGATCTTCTTGATCTGCATATTTCTAGATCGACAGGTGTCCTTAAGGATCATCTCTGTGCGTCGAAGGATAGTATTAGTCCAAAAAAAAAAAATCGCACGATTCTCCGATTGATACTGTACAATTTGCCCCAGCTAGGTTTATCGAAGGCACGAGTCGTCCTACATACTGATCCCTTCCCCTCTTTCTTTGTCCGGTCTTGGGACCAGCGCAGAGAACTATATGCTGAGATTACGAACCTACAATTTGTGGAATCTTACAACTCCTTCACTGTGTAGAGACTGTCCGAATACAAATTAAATCGTCATTTGAAGCAACTTAAATGTGCATTTCACTGATAAGCCTGCGCGTCGACATCATCGACGTTATCAATGCGCTCGCGCCCATTTTTCCTAGTTTCAAAGTAACCCAAAGTAGATTTCAGTCATTTGGAGTTCCAGATCTTGAATCCCTAAAGTGCTATGGAACGATGGAAGCGATACCACCGATGCAGATGACACAAACAGACGAAAGGTCACCATTGTCGTAAAATTGAATTTAGGTTTATATGCGTTTAAGTGGTTCGTAATTATTTTACATGTGTTTAGTAGCTGCTGTTTAATCTATTTAAGTGTCTTATTAAATTAATATTTTGTGTCTTACTATCAAAATATATGTACAGTGCATTTGCTGTCCGTTAAAATTAATGGCTTTTTGATTGGAAAGTGCTGTAAGGTTGAAATCTATGATAAGGGGGAAGCTTTTTTTACAATCAAGTCTCACATCCAATGCGATGGATGAATTTTCATTTAACGAAGAGCTTCTACCAAATGGTGTATTTCACTCAAAAGTTTATTCGCAAATTTTAATGAGCCAACAGCCAACGCCACGGGACATAAAATCAGTTTCGATTTCTAGACACTGTCTTGTAGGATTTATAAGTAGGATGACAGTTATTTTTTGTCAAAGAATAGAAGCTATAAAGTGAAATGCAAAAAGTCCTTGTTTATTTATTTCGTCAAACAAAGCTACATTACTTTAGTGATTATTTAATAAAAAAAAATTAAAAGTTACATAAAATTACATGATAGCAAATTATTTTTAAATAACAATCTCCGGAGGCTAAAATTAATCATATCGCAAACGGTATTTGTGTCTCTTAAGCACCTGCACTTGGTCCCGTTTACGTTGACGGGCTTTGGAAGAGAAGATTTAACAGCGTACTCTACGAGCTGTACAACGAAACCGACCTGGTCAGAAAAACACGCATAAGTCGTCTAAGATGGCTGGGACATGTAGAGCGAATGGACACCAACGCTCCGGCCGTAGAGTCTTCAATTCCAATCCGGAGGGACAACTCAGTAGAGAAAGACCTCGCCTTAGGTGGCGCGCGGAAATGGAAGGGGGCCTCAACCAACTTGGAGTGCGCAACTGGAGGCAGTTATTCATAGATCGCGCTAATTGGAGAGGTTGAGGCCCAGGTCCACCCTGGACTGTAGCGCCACCTAGAGTAAGTAAGTAAGCACCTGGACTTTGTGTTTTAATGGTTGGATTATTTTTAGATTTGTCTTTTAGTTCTTAATGTTGCCTTTATCATTTTCAAATGCCCTGTCTATTTATAACAAAGGCGCAGCTGTAGGATTCTTAAGTGGACCCTTTAAAACAATCGGTTTTGCACGTTTTGGAACACGAGTTTGAGTCATGCTTTAAACATTAGCAAATTACTGAAGCATGAATTATGCCACTCGGAAAATAAACTGCTTGACAAAGATTCGTATCCAACTTCGTACTAGTTCCATTACATAAAGAGTGGGCCCCGGGGGAAATAAAAATCAGTATTAAAAGACGTGTCAGGAGCAAATATACAAAACAATTGCAATTTATGGGCCAGTCAACATTTAAATTTTTTTTTCTAAATTTGCATTTTTATTTCAACGAACATTAGGCGTATTTCCTTGAGCTGCCACCTCAGCAAAGCAAGATTTTCAGCACACGAGTTCAACAGTTAAGCCTAGTACGCTGCTCGAGCTCAATTTTAGCTCCCATACAAAATTCTCTCCAAAATTTAGGTGAGCTAAATTTAAGCGAATCCCTTTCACCGATTGGTACGCAGCTGGAGCTAAAAATCGAACTTTTGTTTCCAAATGTCCTTCATGTATCTGTCAAAATTTAGCGCACCCATTTAATGGGTCGGGACATTTGTTTTCAAGCTAAATTTTGACAGATCGCTCTGCTCTGTTGTTCTGTTGTTTAAAGATGGGTGATTTTAATGAATGAATACCTCCACGAGGAGTACCTGGAACTAGAGTCTTTCATTAAAATGACAGAGAAGGCCCCAAAAATAGTGAGCGATGCTGGTGAAGCAACATTCATTGATATTTTAAGAAAAAATATTTTAAGAAAACAGCTGTTTTTTGTGACACTTATACAGAGCGTTATCTATTTCAAAATTTAGCTAGGAGTTTAGCTCATGTTTGAAGAGAAAGCAGCTACAATTTAATTTAGCTCGAGCAGCGTACTAAGCTTTAACACAAACTTCACATTTACGAGATTCATACTAGGTATTTATATTTATTCCAAGTAAAAGCAGCTTATGTTGGAACTTTTATGGTGATATGTATGAAAATTACTAGCAAACTTGAAGCTTAAAGTCGAGGCACACAACATTTTATACCAGTTGATACCATTCAAGCACAAATGTGACTCGAACCCTTTTTTTGCGCAATATTTTCTACTTTACTTCACTTTACCAAAATAGGTGCTCAAAAAACACGACTAATAAAAAGATTATACACACTGGTCCACTGGCCACTGGTTGACAGGTTGCTAGCATGACTAGAAAAAGTTCTTTACTTGTTAAGTCACTGAAAGCTTCAAAATTAATTCTGTATTTTGTGGTCGTTTATTCTCTTACTTCTATAAAAGAACTACCTACAGAATTCCATTTATCAATTTGTTCAAATATACTCTTCCGATGGTAAAAATGAAATGATTTCAATTCCGAGCTCACTGTAGATTCACTACTTTTTTATTTAAACATAATGGGCTCTTTTTGTGGCCCGCAGTGTACAATGAGTACTTCTTTCTAGCTTCCCCCGAGTTAGTTTTGCTCGTCGTCCAACGTCCACTGTTTCCCAAAGTGAGTTCCACTCACTCAACAAACTTGTTCAACCACAAAACCACTTGCGTTTTGTTGTGAAGAAAACTGAAAAGTATCTAAAAGACCAGTCGAAAGAAAGACGAAACCGACTGTATTCATTTTTGCCGCTCACTGCAGTTGAGAAACAACAGTGACGGCGAACGGATGTCGATTTGTATCTCGGAGTCACAGTTTATGCTTGTATTCGTCATACAGCTTTTTTAATAGCACACTTTTATTGTCGCTGTGTATTTTTTTGATTTTAATCGTGACTTTTTATAACGCTTTGTGTGCTGCAGATATACTGAAAATCGGTTTATAAAACATACATTTGTGGTGACTGGTGACTGATCGTGTAAATAATTTGATAGTATTTGTACAGGTAGAACAATCGATTTGAATCTTTTTTTTACAATCTACCTGGCTTGCATGGTGTTGGTGTAATTTGTGACGTTGACGTGTTTTAAATCAGAATTTAATCGTTTTTCGTACACGGTATTTTTGAGCGCAACTAGATTTCCATTAAGACATACAAAATATAAAAGTGCAACAAAAAATAAACGTTGTGTGCGTCGAACAGCGATCAGGACGCTTTGTGTCCATGCAAATTGAATCCGAATGAATCATCGAGAACGTGTAAAATTGTTTCCAGGTGGACTCCAAGCCTTCGCAAGGTATTGGTGAATGCCAATTAGTTTGCTCATCGCTTAACTGACTTATTCTTTGGATATTGCTCGTACGTGTATAGTCAGCAAGTAGAGTATCTGTCAAGTAGCATCTACCTACCGAATCTATAAGGTAAGTCGTAGTCTCGATCTAAGGCGTAAATGATGTCAGACATAAAGAAAACGGATATCATTTTTTTATCGCAGCTATGGGGCTGCTTGTTTCATAAAATGTTTGTTTTCTATATTTGGGGTCTTGAATATGATAACAACTTGCTTTTAATATGTATGTGATGTATATATATTTTTTTAACTGTTCTTGACAAAACACAATCGCAGATAGGTACCTACACATTCATACACGCGCTTAGCTTTTCCGTATTTGATTAGAAGATACGGGGCTTTGCCGGCAAGATATTTTAATTTCATTCTTTAGGATACAAACATTGAATTTGAACTTTGAGGCTGGAAAAGTTCCAATTTCATTCGGTTAATGACATTTTGACACAATGTGCCGATTCTCAGTTTAATACGTCACATGGGTTGTAGGAAAATAACAATCTGAGTCAAGATAGATAACAGTGATCGTAACCAGTAATATCTAGAAAGATACTGCGAATAGTTTGTGCGTTGCTTTTGAATCGTTCGTTAATCTAGTGGTGACAGTGATGACGGATGGTGTTATAATTTGTGAATATATTGCAACGATAGATCGAATCGATATTTTTATTATTCGATGTGCATTCGCTTCAATTAACTGATCACTCAATGAGACGAATTGTTTTTTTTACATATTCATATATACACACATAAAGCACATAATTCAGATGCTTATATTGTTTGCATATGATCGGTGGAATTTATTAAAACTGTCTGCGTCATCTTACAACTTGTCAAAGATCTGTTTGTTACGTCTTTTTTATGACTGAGGCTGCGTTAGTCAATGTAATCTCTAATAATGCTTGGACGTTGGACACGCATCACTTAACGAGTGCAAAAATTGTATAGGTATTTCAATATTCCGTGAAAAACATGTGCCTAGTGAAAATTATCTCTCACATCGGAGTCAGAATATTTTTATTTATTTACGGAACATGTAACTAAAGCATTTTTATCGCGAAAATTATTCGAAAAGGTTTGCTACTCTTTCGCTACACGAGTAACTTATCAGCAAGTTAATGTCTGAGCAGGAAGCCACTTGATGTAGGAATAAACGTCAAACATCTGTCGTTCTGTAGAGAGCGCTTTCCTACAAATAAGCAACAAAGTAACGAGTTACGAATTTAAATCTGAATATCGGATGTCACCCAGCAAAACAGTCCACTTACATTTCCTTCCGCTTAAGCGAGAATCTCAGGCGGCATAAAATGCATCGTGTGAACTTGCTGACCGTTGACGTTGCGGCGAACAAAATTCGAACACACGGAGAACACTTATGCGAATTGCGTAATGATGTGCAAATTTATGAAGGTGGTACTGGTGGCAAAGAAAAGTTCTAGAAATATGAGTCACTGATTTTTATTTTTGTCTAGATTTTCCCACATTAAAAATGACTCGCTTCATTTGACATGATTGCCCATCGGTCACATACTCACATGTACAAATTTCTGCTAAAATAATATTTGTATTCGCTGTCAGATATCACATAATAAGTCTGTTCCTTTTTGTAGTAAAAATGGAAAAGACTGTAAAAATGACAGTGGAGGTGATGAATTTTCTCACAGAGAGGGAAACTTACGCAAAAGTAAAGGAACGCTTTTGTAGTAACCTGTGAAAAATGACAGATAGATCATAAAAACCCAAATGCCAAATAGAACAACAAATTCCAATCAGCTGTCAATTTTCAGGCGACTGACAGTTGTTTCAATTCTTACGCAAAGAAATTGGTTAAGTAAAAACTCGTAAGAGGGGAAATATTTTGCTCTCTCGAAGCCGCTCTCTTTTACGAATTTTTCGAGTTGAGGAACGACAATTGAGTAAAATGCGTAAGAATTCGTAAAAATTCGTAAGATTTAAAATTAAAGGAACAGGCCTAATATTTAGAATTAGAGTGAGATGACTTTTGCACTGGTCGTTCTGGTTGTCAAGAGGAGGTCTCTTTCTATTTTGAAGTGCAATGAATGACGTTCGCGAGGAAAACACAATTGCCCAATGATTGTCTGAGGGGCTAAGCTTTGGACGAACATTAAACTTCAAATCATACCTAATGGCGAAGATTTTCCACCATAAATATGACAGTGACAGCACGTTGAAGTTTTCATAATTCAATATTTTATCATTTCTAGTAACCAATTCCAAACCTCCTTAAAACCCCTAACACTTGTGACAATCCCAGTTCGTAAAAAAACATCCCCTCCGCACTGAAACCCGGTTAAAACAATTACATAATGAAGACCCTTCCATTTCCACAAGAGGCTAATAAATTCAATTCCCTTTGCCTGTCAAAAGGTGTGAACCAAACTGTCATCCAGAATCAAAATTCACCGTTTAACTATTAGTCATAAAGGTGTAGGTACAATAACAAAAGACTGATACAAAAGAAAGCAAATAAAAGCGAATGTTTTTATTGGCCTTAATGACAGCTGTTACATCAAATGACCCCAATTGACAGCAACGTCAGTATAGTCATGCAAACAAAGAGCCCCAAAACTGATACAAACTGAAACTCTACTCAGTTGCATCTCTTTTATGGAATTCGGGTGAGATAACAAATATCTTAAACAAACAATATTGAACAAGTTTGTTTCTGTCACCCCCCGCCATCAATCTGTGTTACCCACCCAACTGACTACTGACGGCGCGTGCTGTCACAGGGGAAAAAATCCAAAAAAGAATTTCATTCAAATGTCACACACACAATCATACACTCTAATTAGACGGAACTTTCTTATCCCGACTCAAACCACGCACAGATTCCTTGCCCGGAATTCCGAGTGCTAAATTAATTAATTTGACAGGAATAGCGGAAATTTTCGCCAGACCCAGACGACCGACAACGACAATGGATGTTTTCGTCGGCTCAAATTACCATTTAAGTGTCCTCTCCTTGTTTGGCTATACATTTCAGGATGAATGGGATTGCGCTGTGTGCGTTGGCATAGCAAAGACCCAGGTTGCCGGCGACATCAACATTCGAATACCGAAAATGATGCGTGTCCTTGGGTTGTCTTGAATTGCGGTTAAGTGAGATCATTCGGCATTTACATTACATATGAAAGTGTTTCACTTTCGTTTGATGGAGACATTTTTATGGGAATTATCTTAAAGGGCTTAAGTCGGCTGGCTACAGGTTTATTGCTCATAACTCTAATGAAGGTAAGACCATAGAGCACCACCAGACTGTCATATAACCTTGCGCGTATAATTACAGTGTTGGCGTTTCTTCTCGCTCTCTGTTGTGTAATGAAAGTCATAGTGTCCTGGTAGCACTATTAATTACGTGGACTCTTTTGCCGTTTCAGTGCGGTTGATGTAATTAGAAAGTTTATGATTCATTAGGCCGCAAGTGTGTCGAGCCGCTCTATAAGCAGTGAAACACTTGGTAAAGCCGTCTGCCCTGACGCTAATTGGGTGCAATTTTTACATAACATGCGTTGTAGAAATGCAAACAGATGATATGTGCTGCTAGATGGGGAAGGGGAGTGCAGCTAAAGTCACATTTGCATAAACTCGTTTTAATTGGTGCAAGTAGGATGCAGCAGGAAGACCTGAGGGATTTCTGAAAGGCGACTTTTCTATTTTTAAATTCATTTGAGGAAGTTTATCCTCAGTGCCATAAATTATGCAACACAGCAATTTTGATCAGCAAATTCTACTGGAATGCGTAAATCGTAAAGGGACTTAATGGCCGGCACGCACATTTCGTTTTAGGCAAGTTCTTCTTTATATTAAACTGATGCAAACAGTCTGGGAGAAAATGTGCTTCAGCTACTTCCATTTTGCTTCCTTCTTCTTGACTTTTGGTATTTTTCGACGAAGGTGTATGGACATATATTATAACTCGCTCCACGTTGTAGATTTATTTTTTATGAGCAAAGTGTTTTCAAGGTCGACGTAGGGCCATAAAGCTTGCAAAATTCGTATACAATGGTTACGTGTATTCGAAGGAAGTAATTCCAGTAGAAGAAGAGGCATTGGCAGACAGCTAAAAGGCTGATGAAAAATAGGTAGCTCAAGACTATATTTTGCAAGATTTAAGTGAATGCTTACGGAAGGTCCTAAAACCATAAAAAAAACTATGTACCGCTGATGAAGACTTACATCCCGCTATTATGCAGAACGTGCCATTCAAATTAGACCTAAAAGCGAGCACATTCGTCCTTTTGGAATGTAAGGTTAGCAATAACAAAGCTTAAAAATATTGGCGTGTCTAAAGGTGTACCGGCCGATGAGTTTTTAAGGGGAACTGGGAATGATTCAGTATAAAGAATGCTTCAGAACAGTTTATACAACGTTTGCCCCAACCACCAAGAAGGATCAGCTTTCTTTAACTGTTCCAACAGTAGTCGATAATCAACGCCAAAAACGAGTTACGTTCGCGTGCTGCTTTTTTCTTAATTGTTAAATTTTCAACGTCGATTTTTTGAACTGACAGATGAAATATCATACAAGCCAGCTCATGAAAGGTTACCCTAACGTGACCCTTAAGCTGTTTGTGTTGACAACTATGATTTCTGTAGTGCACAATCATCGAAAATATTGAACCATTGCCCGCATTCTATTGGCGAAACGTCAAATTAATGTCAAACTCTATAAACAAAATAAATTAAATCGCATACAGAAATGATTTCCAGCGCAGATGGTTAAAAGTCAATTGTCTCTACATAGATTTTGAAATTTATTTGACGTGCCGCTACCGGTCAATGGAACGAGGGCATTGAATCAGATGACAGATCAATTGCACTGCATTCTCTCGCATAATGATAAACAAATGTGCAGCGCTGCGAGAATATTTTGTGATTGAACTAGATAACTGAAACTGCACTGCAAATTCTTTTTTCATTATGTGAGAGAATATTTCTGTGAATTGAACTGTCATTACCCGCGTCAGATAGCACACACAACTTTGACGTTCCTGTTGTGTTAAGGGTTGTTAATTATTGTGCAGGGAGTAGGTCTGTGGAATTATTTGCCAAAACAATATTCTGTTCGTTTCATTAAATACACGGAGGTAAGGACTCCTGTCCTTCCAACAAAACTAAGAGAAATATCGAAGAATTGGGGTATTCGATGTATAATTGAATTGAATACCTCATTTCCGATTCTGTTCGTAACTTCTTTCCTTGCTCCCACAGTGCCCAAGTGCCCACACAAATTATTTATTCAAGTTCTTCCTACCCTGAATGTAATTTAAGAAAAAAAATCAACAATCTGCTAAATAAATTGTGTTCGCCCACCACACTCGTGGTTTGTGGATACTGACCGAAAGTCAGGCAATGCTTCCAGACGGATGAATGCTAAATTGATGCCAATAGATAAATGTGTTCCATCGTATTCTCTCTCACGTCCATCACTGTTCAACGTTCACATGTCACATCTCCATCCTCACTCAAGGATGAAAACATTTCACTTTTCGATACGATTCCCTGAGTTATTTTGGCTTTTCGCCCGAGCGACACAGCACACGCCAACGCCAGTCATCAGTAAACACTGCTCCGCTTGTGGTTTCTGTCAAACGAAGTGTTTGTGTACTTTCCTCTCATCTTTTCCTACACACGCGTGTGTGTCACTCAATTGGGATTAATTAAAATCTCTTTCCCCCCGTGGGCCTGGGCAGTAATTATCGGGTGCGGCCCCTCCGAGCCCCCCATTCCCATATACTTGACTTGACAGGAGTGCATGTCGTACCTCTGACATCAACTCCCAAGAAATACTTCGATTCCGTCATAATCCGACACATGCAATTGGCGCTCGGGCTGGAATAAGAACGAACATCAATTCAAGCAGGGAAAATGTGTTTTCCTTCTGTTTACAATCATTTCAAATGTCGATTTTTACGATTCTGTTAGCCGGCTCAAGGTCTGCTGTAAAATTCGGGAATGCATTCACTGGTGCATGACGTTTTTTTGTGGGTCAATAAGTATTTTTCAAAAGTAAGTAGTCAGTCGGGACCGGGAAATCAATACGTGACCGGGGTGAACAAGTATACAACTGCACCGTCATGTCTGCATACCTGATGACTTCAATTGAATTTGAGATTCAAAAATTGCAGTTGTGTAGTTGGCCCCCAGCTTTTTAGAAAATGTTCACTTATGTGTTTTACGGGAATGCATGTGAAAAGGAAAAATATTTTTTCTATTGAAATTCCAGTGCGCATCTATAAATCCTTCGCCAACAGTTATTGGCGAAACGCATTAATTTCCGCCGTTGATTGCTTATATGAGATATTAATAGTATAAATTGGACCAGTGCCAGGGAAATATTTGCATGCACATGTGTACTCACCGCAAATAAGTTGATGTTCTGATATGAAGGCAATTGAAGTGAATTTGCATTCTGAAAGTTGAATTTTGAAGGATGACAATCTGCTGGCTTATGGTTTGAAGCGATTTTCGAATTTATCTGTCTTGATCGGGATTTTTTTTTGGAATAAATGAGGAGCGTTTTCGAACGTCTACAAGTAGAACTGTAACCAGCAAGTTTTCAGCAAATTTTAGCAAAGAGTAAGAGTAAAAACCAAATATGGTTGCGGCACCACAGCATGCGATATACAAATGCCTTTTAAATGAACCAACTGTCTTTTATGAGTTGCGAACAATATTTACGTAGAGGAAAGAACGCTCTGGCCACCCCAGAAAAAATTCTAACTACGCCAATGGCTTAAAGTACACAGAGAAAACATAAAGTGTGGGAATAACCACGCCCCTTTTAAAACCCTTGTGATATTCTTGTTAAAAACGGATGTACGACTGTCCATGAATGTAAGTTCCAATAAAGGTTCTGTTTTGGAAATGTAGTAAAAAGAGTGTCCCAAAAATTCACGCTAGAAGTACGAAATTTGTGAATGGCAACTGCCAAACTTCCCTTACTTTTAGAATATTGCTCAAAAATAAATACGTGCAGTTCAATAATGAATAGCGTTCTACTTTTAGTAGCCCTGAACTGTCAGCTGTCACGCTGTCTTCCTTTTCATTGTTGGCAGCACTTTTCCACATAAATGGCGCAAAATTCAAATCTTGCGAGAATTTTAGGAAACTCTTAAGTAGAAGAAGAAGAAGGTTGGCAAATAATCAAATGTCAGAACAATCAAATTGTTCGCAAGCACTACAATATTCGTCAAGATGAAAGGTCACTTAGATGAAAGGACTTAGATGGTTCTTTACTTACATCGGACGCAAAAAATGCAGAGTGTGAGAAAAATGAAATTCCACACTTAATCTGTGTACACGTTCCTTTCAATTTAAGAACTCTAAAGCATATTATGCCCCCTTATCGCTCCGTAGCTAATCTAAAGCCAGTCCTCGGTCCTATGTGACCATTTCATATCCACATTGTAGCGCAAAATGTTTTCTGCTTATCTTGAGAGTGTATCTTGAGAATATGTACGATGGACGCTGTTGGCTGTTATGCAAAAGAACATGCTGATAAAGTGTCTTTGTGTTTTCTCGGTTTTCCTCCTGTTAAATGAAAGGATATATACCTATACTCAAGGATAGGGCTGACTGCAACAAGATATCCACGTCTTGTCCGGTGATAATAAATAATCGAATAATGGCGGACATGTGTGGGAAGGAAAATATAATTAATCTGTGTGTTTTCAATGGGTTGGAAAATCCCAGTGTCCTTGCTGTAGCGAAAGCCTTCCTACGAGTCGATGTATGTAAATACGAAACCACATGTGCAAATTTGTTTTCCTCTTGTGGCTGAAGGGGTGGTCCTGCTTCTGGTCAGTGTGCGGTTGTATTAGCCGCTCTCACTGGAAATACCAGGTGAAAATGAAAACAAAAAGGAAAAACCCGGCTAGCGGTGGTTAGTAAATGCCATTTAAGGACATACCTATACATTATGAAACAGATGTGGTGTTTTTACCGCCGGACTAAAAGGTGCATGGTTTTATGTTACTTTTTAAGGATGCTTTTTAATGGCTGTAATAAAGGTGTCTCATCACAACAGAAAAAAGAGTAAAACTGGAACCTACATGAAGATAAATGGGAGCTGAGCGTGCCGAGGGAACAAATTTTATTTAATTTTTGAGAAAATGAATTGAAAGCAGATGAGTCCAAATAAATAAAGCAAACGTAAAAACGTCTCAGGAATAATCGCTTTTCGTCCTTTTAAAAACATTCAGGGTACAGCAAAAATTCTGTCTCTGTATAAC
The DNA here is from genome assembly GCA_936431705.1 of Cheilosia pagana. NCBI lineage: Eukaryota > Metazoa > Arthropoda > Insecta > Diptera > Syrphidae > Cheilosia > Cheilosia pagana. The sequence continues at coordinate 46,922,826 of OW386170.1, read as the reverse complement.
TTCATAACTTCCACCGTTAAAATTATTCATTCTACAGCCTTTTGCTTAAAAAAAAAAACATGGAAAACGCGTCAAATCTACCCGCCATTACTTTCCTCACATAGAACACAGTGCCATCTATTGCGAAGGCTGATGAAACTGCAGACTAATTTGGTTATTAATGGATGACATTTGAGTGTTTTTATTTTGCGCTTCCTAGACTGTTGGTAGACAAATATCTGGAAATATAACTGTCATGAAAATGGCTCTCAATTAGCCGTTTGGACTCGTCTTAAAAATGTAAAACTAATACAAAACGAATGGCTCTAAAAAGCTACTCTATGTACCCCTACGGACCTGTTGCCACAATTATTATTTATTCAATTATTATTAATGTATTTAACTGACTTTTCATGCCAGATATTCGGCAGAACTTCCTGAACGGACCACGTGAGTTCGATGTAAACTTTCTGCCATCAACCATATCCACTTCAGCTTAGTTTTCATGACGCAATAAACGCATACCCCTTTTCAAATTAAATGCTCTTTTAAAGAACGAAACTGCCAGGCGACAATTCCCGCTTAAATTTAATAAACGACAACTCGTTGATCCCCAAAGTGCCTGATTTCCATTTAAAATGCATTATGTAAATATTTTATGTAAATGTTAGTCGCGATTACATGAAACCAAACCATTGACTGCTCAGACAATGAAAAATGTGCGTCTCCCATTCATAAGAGCAAGTGGCACAGAACGGCAATTTTACGAATTCATGTGCGCATTCAACACGAAATTCTGAATACCTCGTTTCTTCGAAGTCAATCACTGTCATCGGGCATGGTGTGCGCATGCAAAAGGAAACACTCTCACGATAGTTTCTTAGACATTAGATACGATCGCGCGCAATTGTTCAACGGTCCGGTCCGAAAGTGTGGTCGTCGCCTAATTGAAAAATTGAACGAGTGGCTTCGTCGCTGAATACGCACACATACGAGTACAGTACATATATCATATGTCATGAAAGATACTTTATTGGGCTTCTAATGGTGGGTTAAGCGACAACATTCTGACACTCGAAAATTAATTTGAAAAAGTGCATTGTACGCATTGGAATTCTCGTGAGATACTACAATTTATACAGTTTGCAGGTAGGCGACGCAACAATGGATGGGAAGATGATTTTTATTCCAATCGATTGGGTTAGGTGTTTACCTTTCTCTTCATTTCAGCTAAGATTATGATGTGGATTAGGGGGCTTTTACGTTGAAATATAAAAGGACTTTTCCTCTGATGAGAGATGGGGATGACGGGCATGATTTTCCTGTCCGATATTATTTATGGAGGAATTATTCTATTAATCTTGCTAGAGTGAAATTCCATTAAAAATTATAATGTGTACTGTAAAAGTGAGCTCTTCAAAATAAACAGACGGGATTATGTGAGGCCCGCCTAGGAACTAGGAAATAAAGCAGAGTCGTAAAATCTAACGATATATATCGAAGAGGAGGCTGTACGTATAGCTATAAATAGGATTTGTGGTCTCAATTTGAGCCATTAAAACTACGGACATTTAAATATTGTAGTCTGTTTAATGTGAATTTTACTTTAAAGCAAGAATGTACGTTTTGAATGGTTGGTTCTACTACCCATGTGACATCTTCTCATCATATATTATCTATATACCTATAAACATAATTTAAAAATTTTTAAATGTGTTTAGGGGCGGCCACTTATGCGCAATTAATTTGTGAGTGGACATCAAATCTTTATTGAAAAGTTGTTGAAGAATTCTTTAGCAGTTTTTATGTCTTGTGCCATTAGAAGGAGAACATAATAATGACTGCAATAAAATTTAAGAAAAATCATAAATCCCACTTTTGAGGGTGATGTCTTAAAAATTAAATATTATTCCATCTTGGACGTATATAATCTCGGAGAGGTGGTAGATATTTTAATTAACAAACAGAAGTTAAGTTTTGTGGCTCTCTTCGGAAGTCTGTGAAGTATTTAAAATAGTTATTAGGTCCGAGAACAATTACCCAACAGAAGTAGGAGTTGTTGTTAATATTTCTTTTCATTTTTGTGAAATTTCTAATCCAACAGACGACATAAAATGTCATTTCTACATAATTAACATAAAATGTACATTTATTTTTTATAGATGTAAATAAAGAATTTATAATAACAATTAAAATTAGGAGTCGCATTCCATTGCTTACTTTTTACGTTGAATATATGTATTTTTGTTGCAATATAAATAATTGTTGGTTCATCAACCATAAAGAAACAAATACTTTGACTACTGTTATAACAAAGAACAACTTTAAATATCTTTGTTTCTGAGAAGTTTCGTGTCATAAATAATCGTTTCTTTCATAAAATCCTATTTAAAATATTTGTGTTAAATTCAAAGTATAAAATGGAAATTTAGTTTTAAAAGTAGGTACATATTTCTATAAAAAATATTAGTGAATATTAGCACTATAAGTTTATTAAAAAATATGGTGATAAAAATATAAAACAACCCCACTTGTAACGAAAAATCTATATCTTCGCTAAATTTAAGTTTAATAAAAAAAATAATAGCAGACAAAATTTGCAAACAGATTTCTGAATTTGCTTGGTGCAGAAAAGTACGCGAACGGACCCATTGCGTTAACAAAATGACACTATGAAAAATATCAAAGTGTCAAAAATCAATCAAAATTGACACAGCAACTAACGCCGAGAGACAAAAAACCCTGACTGTCAAGTTAAATGAGAAGAGCCAAATTAACCACATTTTGAAGTCGTCAATATCGGGGTTGGACTTGACTGTAGGTGGTAGCAATTGTACAATACCAAATTGTGACTATAAATTCAGTCCCAAAATTTGAAAAATTGGCAAAAGTTACAGAAATTGGAAAAAATGTGGAAAAAATGTTAAAATGTGTTTTTCAAAAAGGCATTGGCCACTGAAGATGTGCCGTACTTTTTACTGAATTTGAACATTTTCCTTAAAGTTAAAAATAATACTTTTCCTCTTAAAATACGTATTTAAAAACCCACTGCTCATATAATTTTGATAGCTGCAAACAATGTAAAGTTTGTGCTCACAAAAACGTCTGACAAGTAGAAAAACAAAATGTTGACAGTATTTAACACTCTGTTAAATTTGGCATCAAAAAGCGTGGGCTGTCAAACATGAAAAACTAAAAACGCACACATTTAGCCAGAGGGATCGCACAACCACTCAATTTCCCGCTCAAATGAAAATATGGAATCTTATCAAAATCGCTACCAAAGAGATCAGCACAAATGCTGTCAGCGGAAACACCGCTCCTTCGAAAATAGGCGACAGCTCGGGTATGAATGAAGGCATAAATAAACAAAATGCGTCACACTGCGCAGCTGCTATCACTTAAACTGAGACCTCAAATTTACATTGCAAAGTTGAAGTGTTCACTGCCAATGGCAGTTGTAGTAGTCCAAGTAAAGCGACCTGCGTCAGATTGAATAGAGACTTCGAATTCAAATAATTCCCACTGAAATCAAAAAACGATGACACATGCAAAGTTTTTGTTTACATCACTTCGATACATATTTTTATTATGTTTTAGAATTACTTTCCGCTGAAATCAGCACTGATATGCATATTTATGACAAACAACTGCGGCCACGTTCGTAGAAACAAATAATGTCATTGAAAACGGATTGTGCTTATTTTTATTCGAAGGAGGGTTTTGCTTTTCGCGCGTGTGTGTTGAAGGGAAGAGAGTGGTGTCATTAAACTAAAAAGCTAAAAATACAAAAGTTAATTTGAAAAAAAAAAAACTGTAAAAAATAACTTAAATAAAAAAATATGTAAAGAAGACACACTCAAGTATAACTAATTGGCAGTCGAAAAGCCTACGCATGTTTTTGTTAGACTGTGTAGGCAGGCCCGATTGTCAATAAGTTGTACTTGTGTCCTGTTTAATTTTTTTCTATAGTTTATAGTTTTTTACAGTCTGTCGGATTTTTCTTTTTTTTTAAATTAAGTTTATTATTTAGCATATTACTTACAACCTATGTTGCTTTTAATTTGTTTAATTTTGCAACTTGCCTCACTAAATACTAGCATCTGGCGCGTATTGTCGATTCATTGACCGTGTTCCCTTTCAGAGAAATTTCTCTAACTAGCGCAAAACTACCCGCTGCATTGAAGAGAGAGACAGAGAGAGAGAAAATAACGACCAGTCAAAGGAAAATCGTTTACGTTTGCAAAATTTGCAAAAATTTGGTTCTAGCGCAAGCGTTCCTTCATCTGGGATATTAAGTGCTAGACATCTAGCGGGCAGAGGAACGCGGCCACTATGAATGCTTTGACATATCAGTCAGTCAGATTACATATGGGACTGAAAATGTCAAGGAACGTCCTCCTACTAGGGCTTTAAAAATAAAAACATTGTTTACCGCACTTCGCGCTTAATCCGTTTAATTGTTTTTATTTACTATTTTTAGACGCAAACAATTGCATTAAACAGTCTTCATGTTGAATGCATATCTTACATGATGTATTTTTAATTAAAGAAAAAATATAAGCGATACAAAGCTTGTTATCGCTGCACTAATGTGTAGTCACTCTTTAAATATGCGCACTCGAATCGGATATGAGATAAAATTAGCATTAACATTCTGTACGCATCGCTGGTGCCGCCTGCGACGCAGAGGAAATGCCGGCCAATTTTATTTGCATAATTCGCAGACTTGCGTGCAATGTCTATAACCGTTTGTATTAATTGCCCAAGACGTAAGAATTCGATTTCATTTAATAGTTAACCATCAAAATAAGTGCAGTGATTTATGGTTGCTAAGCTAGTCAAAAAGTGCAAGCAAAAAGATCGACACAAATCTACGTCAGACAAAACGAGTTGTTGTGAAACACAACAGATACACATATCACTCTGATAAGATAAAGACCTTGATTTCTTTTTATGGTGGTCTTCAGCAGATTACATAAGGCGGAGAAACGCCGGCATTCACACTCATGGGAGTGGTTGTTTGATTTCTGCTGAACAGACCCAAATTTATGTGGATCAAGAGTGCGGTAGCAACTCCCCGAAGCTGTTGTCTGAATTATTATCAATTTAGTCGCAGACAATAATTATGAACTGTGTAATTTATTGAATCATCGACAATATCTTCCAAAGACCGCATATAGTACGGCGCGACGTTGGCTTTATTAATTTATTGGTCTGCAAGATAATGAAAGGGGAATCTGTTATCCAGAAGAAATTAACCTCGCACGAGTTCAGTTGAGTTGAGTTGAGAGTGGAAATTGTTTTCAATTTTAAATCAAATTCTAAATGAATTTGGCAATTGAAATAAAAACATGTGGAGCGTAGTCCTTTTGGCAAACGGTGGTGATGTCAGTCCTAGATACAGATGTAGGCAATGCGAGCATTCTCTAGCACAGTGAGGTCATTCGAAGTGATTGTATCAACTGGCGATCAGCGAAGATTTTATTTTATTTATTTTTAACTTTAAAAGTTGAAAAATTGAATTCATTGTTTGCCACTGTTAATTAGATTAAAACACGCGACATAAAAACGGTGAGTTTTTGGTTAAGTGGGAATAAAAATCTGAGTAAAATCCACACAGTGATTTGTTGGGGACTTTGAAACAACAAGAACTCACCACCTTTTGAAATAAATTCGATTCGACAGCAACTATTGAGTTTCAACTGTTCAAAAATTAATTTGAAATATATTTCGTTACGCTATATACCCTCGTTTGCTTGAGAAGTATTATTCAAGTGACTGTTAAAACACAGAAAGGCTTTCAAAATGTCATCAGAAAGTCAAGAGCTTGTGAAAGTTCGAAAATAACCTCACTGTTTGAGTAACTTATTGTAAATTTCACACCAATATCGTAGGCGTCGCTAGCTGACGTTCATTCTGAGTAATTTGTGATGGTGTGTACGACTTAATCGCTCGAAACTATCTGTAGGGTGATTTTCGAGCGTTTGGGGTAATGTATCGCAAGGCTTTATTCATGGAAAATGGCAGACGTAAGTCTACTTATGCTGAAATGGCAACCCAAAATAAGCACAAATCTACTAATAATAATAAATAATAATATTTTGACGCGACAGGTCTATGTGATCCAAGGCCTAGCTTTTCACAACCATTCGTTTATCGTTTTGTGTGGGTTTTCAATTTTTGGGACGAATGAAAGGGATCTACGCCGACAAATCTACTACTTTTCATTTAGTTGTTGTAGGGAAAAGTGCTGCCAAATTAAAAAAAAAATCTGAAAAACACTTTTTTGGCCAGTTTTTCGAACCGGTTAAGGTGGTTATCGTCTAGTCTACACACATGTTGAAATGACAAGCAAAAGTTTACAACTTGGTGGCAGCGTTACCTTCGGGACGCTTAAGAGTCATTTCGACTCCTTTTTGGCACCCGGATCTTTTCGAAATTAGTGGAATCGGACTCTTTTTTCAAATGTAGGACGCTTTTTCTTTAATTTAGTCATAATCTGCTGAAACGACTTTAGTTGAATTCAATCAATTCTGTGTTTTGTTGGTGCCCGGTTCGGTGATCAGTAGTGAGGTATATGACGGGAATGGGACTCCTTTTTTCAGCTGGGACTCTTTTTTTTTTGGACTCCTTCTGAAAATGTTCAGAGGTAACACTGCTTGGTGTTCGAAATTCGAAAAACACTCTTTACTTCGTTGCAAGCTTGCGTAATTTTAAGCTTTGTGCATTAAATGTAATAAAATGTAAAAATAGAGTATCATCTTAAAAAGTCCTACTTCTTGTTGTTGCACGCTTTTGACAGTAAATGAACTTGTTACGTTTAAATCCGTTCACAAAATAGAAATTCTATTTGCAACCTAAAAACAGAATCAAGGTGCTAAAACAAACTGTATGCATTTCAAATTGCATATTTGCAGTGAATTCCCGGTGACATCCACCACAACCACAAGCGCCCTCCATCATTCATTTCAAAACAAAATGAAGTGGTAACTCGGTCTTATACTCGCACATACTTCAGAAACCGCATCGAGAAATGTCGTCAAAGTCAAACTGAATGTATTTTTACTCCCATCAACACTTCGTAAATAAAAAAATGCCACCCAACAAGAGTACATACCTACTTTCCCAGATTTCCCGCCTTTTCCACTCTGTTCAACTGCCCTACCGACTGCCATCAACAATCTTAATGTCGTCGTTAAACAGCGAAAAACACAAACAAACAATAAAACGCCTCTTGTACATTTGTCAGCGTCTGTTGCCATTGATTCCAATTTGATGGCATAACGCCACTAATAGTCATGGTTCGCCCAAGCCCAAGCCCAAGCCCCGACATAACACAATCATTTCAATGAAAATGCGGTTGAAATTTTATTCACAACCGCACAAGCGGATTTTCACAAATTTCCACTAAACTGCGATGAAATTCTCACTACAATCCGCAGCTGACGTCATTTCACGGAACATGCCATCGGTTTGTGGACGGACGACCCCCTCTGGCAACACTCCGTTTGACTTCCGATTTATTTCGAGACTCACACTTAATTCCGATGAAGGAAAAACAAAAAGCGAAACAGCAACTTTCCCTTGAAGTGGGTACCAGTTGTGTAAATGGCGCACCCGGTCTTACCTACCGAAATGCACCGAAAGTGGAAATGTGGCAAGAGTCAGTGCGGCCCGAGGGGACGTTGCACAACTGGTTGTTAGTGTTACCCGAAGCGGTAACCGGTTGCAGTGAGGCATGCTTGTTGTCCGCGGACACCGGTGCGTATACGCGACATAAAAACTCTCATTAACATTGGCCGTATGGCCAAAACTGAACCGGTTGGCCTTTAGTCTGAGTTCTGAGATCGTATCTAGATATGAAGTTGGGTGCAGTCGATTTGATTTGTTTTTGTTTTGGTATTCGAGTTGGCTTGGTAACCATAACCAGGTACAAGGTTTGTTTATTGACTGTGACTCTGTTGGGTATAGTAAGTGGAAGTAAAATCTCTAGTCGAGTGGAAAGGAAACTCGCCCAAGATAGTTTTTCACAGATTTTATTGTGGTAGGTGGTGTACGTGCTTAGCTTTATCCGGAGATGCATAACCGGTTGGGGCGGCTGGGTTGTTGATTATACATTCATGGTAAGTTAGGAGAAATATTCTTTTATAAGGTGTGTTGTTTCTGCACCTGGAAGTTTGTGCATAATGCGATTGGTTAGTTTCCAATAGATGCATAGAGAAAATAGAGTGGTGTATGTTTGTAAGGAATTGCTTAGTCCCTCGCCAGGCCCTTTTTGGTACCAAGGAGTGGGAAATTTTATTTATTTTTAATTCCTCATGGGCCCCTCTTATTCGAATTGTTTCTTTATTTGTGTTGCTCGAATTTCTGTGTTTCCCATAGACTATTGAGAAATTGGAATTGTTTACAAAGTTAAATATTAAAAGTGATAACCTACGCTTTTCCTAAAATTGGTAGCTCATGATATCTTTGTAACAATAAATGCAATCAAGCTATCCTTCTCATTATAATGTCGTCTAGAAGAAAGTTGGGAATTTAAAAAGCTGCACATAGAATTGGTCTGCTCCCATACAATGTTGTTTTATCTGAAATTGACCAAACTCCATTGCCGAACGTACACAAACTGCAGAGATCAAATGATTCTTAAACAGAGGGGACGCTCACCTAAATATATTCTAAGGAACACTCCTTTTTAAATACTTCCGAACGATGGTCATGACAATTTAAAATGGGATCGCTCCATTTTGCATTACAATTTTCTTTATTCGTTATTCTCAGTGTTGTGGTGTTGTGGGAAATTTACTTTTTGTGCGAACTCAGTCGGTGATTTTGTGGGAAATTTTATTAAAATGTTTCACTTCAATTTTTTGATCTATATCTACTACATACAAGAAATTTCTGCTCGTATCTTAAAATATAATAAATTTTAAATCTTAAAATCTTAAATAATCTTAAAATATAATAAACCTTTAATATGTATATTGTACAACGGCCACCCTATTGAACCAAAAATTCTGATTCTAAATAAATAACTGTCTTCTAGCAGCTATTTAAAAATGTTTTTTGCTTGCTTTTTCAAAAATAGCCTAAAAGAAAATTTATGGAAATTTTAAAATCATGCCGAGAGATAAAAGGGAACAAAAATAATTGCCTGACGAGATAAATATGCCAAAAACATTTCAACACTGGATTTGTAATAGTTTCCTGCAAGTAGGTACATTTCAAACTCCTTGTTCAACATTAACCTTTATTTGAATTAAATGAATTAAATTAAAATATTAGAAGGACTCAAATTTGAAGTATGAGAGTTCGACTTTTCGCATAAAATTCATCAGCCTCTACTCTAATGTCATTCTTTCTTATAGGCAATTCTCTTACAGTCAGCAAATAAATTTATATTCCACACTCAAGTGAAATGCCATACCCAACTCGCTGTCAATCTAAGACAAAAAAAGAGCGCAAAATGACATGTACCAAGCGATATTTTTATCTAAATCATAAAGTATCTCACAATATCTCGCCACCATCTGGTCAAAGGGTATACAAATAGACAGTTTTTCATAATAAACGACAATTTAATTGGCCAGACGACTGGCAGCAAGCCCAAATGACGATTACACCAACATCGACGCCAGCGTCAACGGAAGGCATTATCGTCATTTAAAAAGCAATATAAACATGAGCCGAGCACTATCCAACCGAACGAGGGAGAGTTGGATTACTTCGGCATCGTTATTCGGTGGGGGATGAGTGTGATAAAACCGACATCAAAAAAATACCACAATGAGTACAGATTAAAACAAAAAAAAAAACAGACACTTGTTGCAAATTGGTTTCAAGTTAAATAAGAAAAAAAAATTTAATATACCTCCACTCCACTTTCGCCATGGATAGAAATAGAAATTTTTGTAAAACAAAAAATAATGGAAATTAATAAATTTTTCATCGCAGCATGACGTAAATTGAATTCGGAATGTTTTTCAAAAAAAGATCTTCTCTCGCTTTTCTGTAATAACATCACGCGAATAATTCAATAAAACGTCTTGGCAATTATTGTGGCATCCGAGGAAGTACTTAATTGTTTGTCAGAATGTCGATCAAAAGAAGAAGTGCCAGTGCGGGAGGATGCATTGCATATCTCTGATCTATATTTAAGGCACGTACGAGCATACCTAACCGGAAGATGGATGGAAGTCTCGAAATAAGTGAGTGCTTTCACAATTTCCGTTGCAGCCAAGAAATGTTGCTTTTGGTTCGGTTGTGGAGTAGAGATACGCATCATCATGCGCACATATGAGCGGTCGTAAATAAGAAAGTTGAGTAGGCTTTGGGGAAAATGTGGCTTCCGTCCGTGTCTCGCAGAAAGGGTTCAGTGGCTTAGTAGGATGGGAATTGAGTAGGGAATTGGCACTGTCTAGTGGCCTACTTATTTGACAGCAGATTCACATAGTTTTGTTCTGGAATGACCAGGCGGGTTGTACAAATTGTTGTGAAGCAAACATTTGCATTGGGAAAATGTAGGCGCGACGTTGCATTAGTAATAATTGGTAGCTGGAACGAATTAACGTCATACTTTCGTTGACAAATATTTGACAGCACGATTTAACATTTAATCAGCCAGTGTGCATGTTCTGATCTAGTTTAGTATAAGTATGACACCTGATTCAATAGGTCTGTTCCTTTCCTTTTAAATCTTACGAATTTTTTACGAATTCTTACACATTTTACTCAATTGTCGTTCCTCAACTCGAAAAATTCGTAAAAGAGAGCGGCTGTGAGAGATCAAGATATTTCCCCTCTTACTAGTTTTTACTCAACTTTGCATAAGAATTGAAACAACTGTCAGTCGCCTGAAAATTGACAGCTAATTTGAATTTGTTGTTCTATTTGTGGGTGGAATATTCGCCTCTGTCATTTTTCCCTCTCTGAGAGAGAATTCATCCCCTCCAATGTCATTTTAACAGTCTTTTCCATTTTTACTACAAAAGTAAAGGAACATACTGTTTTTCACTTGGCCTAGATTGGTCACTTGAATAGTTTTTCATTTGACGTTTGTTAAGGGGTAAGCCGATGAAGTTGAATCTAGTCAATAAGTTTGTTCTAGTTGACAGTTGGAGTACTGAGTTGATAGTTCGTATATGTTGCTGACGTAGGAAAAGTGACGTTACCGACCAAGATGCTTTTGCGTTCTAGTCCGCAACCAATCTATTCGACTTAGCATTACTCGTTTTCTGAACGTGCCCAGTTCCATTGACCGCATTGGCACCTAAACTTTCAGTACAGAATTTGTGTATATCACTCTTACGTCTCAAAAACTATTTGCAAACACTCGACACGTCCTCATCAAACATTTCGCTGCCAAATAATCAAATCATGTCAAAAAGTGATTGGCGATTCCTCACTCGACATGCACCACTTAAAGTTTATTCTCTTTATAAACAATTTGGGAAAACATGCATAAACAAAACGAATTCAACCGAAAATTAAGAAAAATAATCGAATCCAATAAATCATCCAAGCAACACAAATATCTGTGTTTCTTCGAATGTCGTAAACACAGTTTACCAGAAATACAACAATCTGCGAAATAAAATAATACGATCTGTTGATGCGCTCACCCCATTCCCAAGTAAAAAAAATAAATCATTTTTTCAGCACGCATTTTGTGGGTTTCGATGGACATCTTTTTATTATTTTGGCCAAGAATTCGTTTTCTTTTCGATAAAAATGCGAATGTACGTATATTTCCAAGGAGTATAGTCACACAGCGCTAATAAATCGCTTGTTTGTTTAACGACCGCACTTAGATCATAAACAAGGTATTAAATATTAAATAGACAAAATTTTTACAGTCAAATTCTCTCTTAATTTTCCCATCTGTGAATACGTGTTAAGCAGCAAACGGCCAATTGTTTGAATTATTTATATTATTTGATTGTTACCTCAGAATGAACTGTCAATGTTACTTTGGGCAAGTGTGTAAGTGCGTCTAATTTATTTTAACATTCGTTCCCACATAATAGGCAGTTTCTCCAACGTTGTCTGAACTGACGGTCTACTTAATAGCCAGTTTATGATCTAGGTTCTAAACAGCTTGACATTTCACCAGACAAAAATAAACAAAATGAGAACATTGTATAAACAACACACAATAACACAAACAAGCGGTAATTGGGTAGCTGTGGGTGAGAAGAAAAGAACATTTTCGTATAGATACTCGTCTGTAGTGACACACTGTGGTGTAATATTTAAACTTGACCTTGTGCTCGGAGGAGTGTTCAATTCGGTGTCGTTAAACCAATGAAAATGAACTTCATAAAACTAATCCGTTTTTATTGGCACGCGGACGTGGAATAATGTTTTTTTTTTTTAAATAAAACGTCACTTTGAATGGGAAAAGTTTGTCGGGCGTCACTTTTCTTTTAGATTGCATTTGCCGCTTACAACAGAAGATTGATGATGAGGAGTACCTACACTGAGCGCGCAGCAGCCTTTGAGTGAAAATATGAAAAAGGTGTTGCACAATGCCATGGCACAACTGGAAAAATGTAATTACCCCTAGAAAGGCTGCAAGATTTATGGGATTCTTGGCTACTCTGTTGTGTGTGCGGTTTTTATTTGATTTTAGGAAAGTTGCTTCGCTTTTATTGCGGAATTCCTTCATTTTTATGACAAAACACTTTCTCGACCCATGGCGACAAAGGTTAAAGTGTTGTATAATTGAAGTGCGACTGGAGTGCTACATTATACAACTGGTCTTGCGCTCGTTTTATTGATGGCCAGGTATTAAGCTTTTACGTTTTAAGTGCTTTAAATGAGGAATGAGAAATTAAAGTCTTTTGTTTTTGAGAAGCAAACTCATTTGAAATTAAAATCAATTTGAAATTGTTGTTTAGAACCGAGAGTGACAGCTTTTTTACATCGCTCTGCATTGTAATCAATAAACTTTTTCAAAGACGCATATTTAATTGTATCTGCCTAGGCCCCACATTGGGCGCCATTCGCTACAGTTGTGCGCCACTTAACTATGTGACGATTTGCTAATAAAATCCGCTAAAGTCTGCATCGATATTTTGGACTACCATATTAAGGTGGACAAAATATCACCGAATCGGGTCTTACCGACAGCTGCTTTATATTAATAATCAACCAAATTATAGCTCGTTATAAGCTAAATTTTTTTATCTATCATGATAAGACAGTTTTCTATATAAATTGAATAACTTATCGCACAAACAGTTTTGATTTATAGATATTTTGTTCCCGCAGTATCTTAAAATAATTCCCACATGTTTTGATTTTGTTTTTCTTAAGCACTGGATATTAATTTTTGTTACAAAACGCAGTTGAAATATAGTGTATTCATAGACCCACACTTCTCTTTAACAAAAACTTTGCCCTTTTCCAAACAAGCCGATTTTAAAACGCTGACATTTTAAAAAAAAGAAAAATTTCCCAAACCCATTAAAAGAGCCCCAGAAGAAGTTCAAAAAAAATCAACAAAACGTCGGAAAAAGAATGAAATAGTTTTATTTTGATTGGGAGACCATCGACCAGTAAACATAAGCTTGAACATAACTACTTTAATTCATAAAATACGTGGTCACCACTTAATAAGAAAAATGTCCTTCGATATATTAAAACCATATAATTTCCAGGACATGTTACGCTGCTTATTACTATCCTTCCACTGGACTTTTTATTTATTTTATTCTCATATAGTCATTCACTAAAAAAACCGAATACCGCTTACCACTGCTCCGCGGACAGTTAATACAAACAAATCTAAAGCAAGGATAAAGGACAAACATTACCAATTTTATTCCATTTGGGAACTCCACCTAAAACACCACTTGAAATTAAAATTGAAAAATGCACAAGGATAGCAGCATATTCACATTTAAAGTTCTAAAAAATAAAACACATCTTTCTTATATAAATAAAAGTGCGTCGTGTCATTGTGAAAACCCGAAAAAAGAAATGCAACACGTCATCTTCGCTAATTTCATTTCCTCATAATAAAATTTCATAAATCCATCAACAAAAAATTAGCTTCCATAAATTCGACTACACATTTCCAGAGATAAACACTTTTTCATATATCCTGGTTGTGTGTGCCGTTGTTCGTCTCTGCTGCATTTAGCAACTCGAGGACTGGTGATCTCTGACTCATTCGCTTCCCGTCATTGACCCAAATGGAACTTTGTTATTTTTGCATTCGAATAATTTATCTTTCGCATTCCAAGCCAAACACTCTCGTCAGGTTTGTACAATCAATAAACCGAAAACGGAAAACTGTGTACTTATCTACGACACGCCAGTTCATCCCGCTCGCCTTTCATTTTTTTTCAATCATTTTTGTTTCATTAGCATTAAAAGTCACTTTAAAAAATGTCACCCGTTTTTGTAGTTCACCGTAATCCTCGCAGGACCACTCCTTAATTTTCTTGAACCTACATGCGTCAACTATGTCGAAATTCAGCAAGAGAAAAAAAAGCGAAATTAATGAAGCCCGCCCTATAAGCAGGTCTGACCATTTCGCCGGTGTCATCGTGGAAAAATAAATTAAAGGAGCTCTTCAGAGTCATTAGCGCCATTGGTGTCCAAAGTCCAGGACATTTCCATGGAATGCCACTCTTGACGATGCGAACGCAACTCACAGGAATACATAACACTAGTGTCAACAGATATAAAAATGGGATTTCCTTTCATTTCATGTTGCTTCGTTTAATTAAAAGTACAACAAATTGTTGTTGCCCTCATCTGGGATGGTTTAGTGGGTGCGGATGTTGGACTTGTTTTTTGTTTCCGAGTGAGGTTAGGAAATTCAATTAAAAGTACTGGTGAACAGTGCAGCGCACTTTTGCATTTTGATGCAATTCTCGTGGGTGGTAAATTTATCGTCGACGGTTGACACCGACAAGTGGTTATGTGTCTCGGATTCCTCGCGGGAGTCGTCTGTCTTAATCCATCTTGACGTCAGATGATTGGTGTTTATTTAACTGGCGTGTTTGGCTTATCTATGTTTTGGAATTAATGGTTCAGATAGTGTAGATTAATTGATCGATGCTTTCTGGGAGTTGTTGACAAACGAGGCATCTGATGGTTGTCAGAAGGTAATGGTGATGGTGGGAAATAGATTTTACAAGCCACCGAGGTCCAACTCCAATTAGATGAGAGATTTTGTGCATGAATGCCATGAATGAAAATGTTTATCCTTCCTGAATGGTATCCTAGGGGGTATTTTTAACAACCTTTTCAACTAAAGTGCTCTCACATTGTGTACTTTTCACTTTCTCAGCGATTTTCAAATGCAACCAGCCGATTCGCTTGGGTTTCGCATGCGAGTTCGTCTGGGATTCCCAGGTTAAAGAATAAAATGCAAACCTCAGGATGCTCATAGAATACAAAAGATGTTACTTACATTATTGGGGATTTTTATTTAGCTATACTAAGTGAATTTTAAGTCGATTTTTGATATTTTTTAAACTACTCGATTCAGCCTCAGAACTACATTTCGAAATGAAATAAGCCACCGAGATCTTGCCACTTGATTACATCTAGTGACACAACATCTTGTGAAGCTATGTTCAGTCCTTGGTATATGCATACAAGCCTTAAACTATTCAGCTCTTGGAAGCTAATATTTAACGCGCTTTTGGTGAAAGATGGCTCGAAAGACTTTCCCGATGAATTCGCTTTTTTTAAAATAGTCTTGTTGAAACAAAATATCACAAATACCTAGTTTTTTTTTAAACATACAACGCAATTGCAGTCGTTAGAGTTTAAAAAAAATGCTACAGCTCCTTAAAAATCACCCTTCTTATCTTTCTTAATTATCTCTTGAGATTATTTCTCTTGAGCTTGAATAAAAAATGCAATTCCTTGGAATGGAAAGCCAAATGACTATAGCCAACTCGAAGAAGATAAATCTTAAACTTAAAAACAAAAGTTCACTTAACTTCGGAGTCCGCCAAAATATGAAAAACAACTGAGCACATAAGATAACCCCAAATGCAGTACATTCCCATACATAAATATTTGTTCTGCGAAAAAAAAACAACATTTATCAGTCCTCAGTTACTTATGCTTATCAATTTTCATTAAACACTGCACATTCAACCTCATTTCTTTTCTCAAAACTCGACTGAGTACTCGAAACAACAAAACTGAATTTCTGATAAGAGCGTTCTGCAAATTTCCAAAATACCTACCATGACCTCAAAACGAAAACTGAACTCCCTAAGCTTCAATTCGACGAATTTTGACAAAATTCTTGTTCACATCTAGTGAGACCACTGGGAATATCCCGGCCTCAGGAATTCTAAGATTCAAGTCCGATTCTCTTATCGGGCATTCTGAAAAATTAACATTAATTTCTCAATTAAAATTAAACATATGTATACTGTTTTTTATAAACAATAATTTTTTTTATTCTAATTTTACTTCCAGATACCCAGCAGTGTGGCACAATCTCTCTCTCCCTTACTCAGCCTAACTGATAAACGTCAACAACAAGAAGAGGTTACGCGAGATTAAATTCAAAAAAAATAAACCAGTAGTTGCTTATTTGTGCTTGCGTCAAGTCAAGTCGTGGCGGGAAGTTGAAACATAACAAGAAATTGTGTCCAAATATTTAAAAAAAAAAATAGTAAAATATTCAATGAAGTGGTGAACACATTCATTAAAGTGATAAATTCTGTGAATGGCTCAAATGAACCGGTGATCTTAGTGACAAAAATGAAAATTATTTATTTTGAATTCAAATAGAAAATTGTACTAGACGCAGTCTCGGCACTTATGTCGATGTGCTAAGTGAAACAAAGTCTGCTCGAAATATTGATTGGTTGAATACTCCACATCTGGAAAATGGGATCACGCAGAAGCATACTGATATCCTGGTGGATCGGGCTATGGATTACGCATTTAATGATTAGCTGCAGTGCATGTAAGTTTATTACAATTGAAGTATAATACTATTAGAGCGATAAAAATTTGAATGCGCTATGGTGGTGAGCTTATCAAGAAGTGAGTTGGATTGTTTTGAAGAGTGAAACATAATAGTACAACATGTAATTAGGGTGTGCCCTAAAACAATGGAATACGCGCGTCAAACTTATTTGAAGTGTATGTTCGCCCTTTCAATTTTCTTAAGTTGTTATTGCTGGCTTTTGTTTTATTGGATCGAATAACTGTCTTGTGGGTTTTGTGTGTGTTTTATATAAATATAAAAGGACTATCAAGTGTCATACTGGCGAAACAGAGAAACACAGCAAATCCTTTCTTGTGGGAGGAATCAATTAAAGAAGCGTGTCAATTCCATATTAGTGGGTTTCATCACGAACAACTGATGGTGACATCTGTGAGAGCACTCGTCGCCAATTTTGGCACATTGAGTCATATTGGTATTTAATGCCGGTGTCAATGGTAGTTTGTAAGGCTTTAGGACCATGTTTTTAATGTTTTAAAAACGATTTCAGACTTATGCTATCAGCGGATGCTTTCGGCAAAGCTTTTCCAAAATAATGCTTGTATTATCAGCTCGTAAGGCGTTTAAATTTGTTTATTAGTACCTACTTATCAATTATCATACATTAAAGGATTTCCAGGGAGTCAAATTTGGTGGCCTATTATTCACTGGCACGTTTGCAGTTTTCTGAGTGAAGCAAAGTTCTTCAGCACGCCATTAAAGCAACTACACTTCAGTTGACATTTACATTGCAGATTTATCGCAAGTTGTTGTGACAGCTAAGCTCTAACTCCTAGAGGAAATGTAAAGTTTGACAGCTTTTTCTGGTAGGACGTGATATCGTCAAAGAAGTGCTTTCCACGCGATTGACATTCGGCGAGCTGGTACTAGGAGAACGATGATCTTAATCGAAAGTTGAGACAGAGACAAATTGGTTGCATACTTGCAGGGTAATTCCAGCGTGAAAAGTGGACTTTTATGGGTCATTCATTTTTTTATAAGAACCTATTCAGTCGGGTAAATGCCACACGATTTTTTGTAAAAAAGGTAAAGTCAGATTTAGTGGTAGAAGTTCAAGTTCTAGGTAGAGTTGCATTTTTGGGACCAATTCTGTAAAACCGAGAGTGAAAATGTGAAACTGAATAAGTTGTAAGTAGGGAGATCAAATAACAATGACTACATTGCCTTTAAGGTGGTTTTTAGTCCTGGTGTGGTGTTTTTTAGCAGAACGTACAGGAAAAGGGTCCTTGCTGTCTTTCTATGATTGGGCACTGTTCGCTCCTGCCGAAAACTGATTTAAAAAAATGCTATAGTGTCTCTAGACAGAGCTTTTCTTATATTAATGTTACAGCTAAGCTTACGATGTTCTTTTATCAGTGATAAGTTGTGTCTTAATATCCGACTGTGGTAGAATCACCGAGTTCAACATTTTTGAAAAAATCAGAATAAAAATAAAATTGATAAAAAATATTACTTCTGTTTTAAAACCCCTATTTCTGACCCACCCTATGAATTCGTCTTACCCTCATTTTATCCGAAGAAAATAAGGACGCTCAAGTATCTAGTTTACTAAGTCTGACAACTGACTTACTTGATGTATCTCAGTTTTGATTGGCCAGATCGGTCACATGGCAGCTGTTTCAGTTGACGTTTATAGAGGAGTAGCCGACGAATCAAGTCAGACAGTTCGCATATGTGGCTGCCGTAGGAAAAGTGACGTTTCCGACCAATCTAGTTCTTGCGTTCAGGTTTCATCTAATCCAGACCAATCTAGTCGACTTAAAAAACCTAAGTTTTTGAATGTGCCCAATAAAAACCCAATCGACTTGTTGCGCCATCTAGTTACTGTCGCGCCATTAGTTACTTAACATTAAAAATGTGATATCATGCCATTCATATTCACTTATAAACAGTTCAAAAACAAAATTGACAAAAGAAGAACGCACAATACTCTTGTTCACAGGATGTAAATGTAATAAGGGATTGCGAAAAACCGTTGCTAGGCTATTTCTTATCAGTAGTTTCGAATTTATTAAGACTCTTATTCATCATTTAATCGAGGATTTCCCAAACAACCGCAAATCCCTGCACGCATAGATATACTTGGGTGGCACTAATGACCCACAGTAGCTTAATTAACCTCTCGCTGCAATGTTTATCTCTA
The DNA here is from genome assembly GCA_936431705.1 of Cheilosia pagana. Lineage (NCBI taxonomy): Eukaryota > Metazoa > Arthropoda > Insecta > Diptera > Syrphidae > Cheilosia > Cheilosia pagana. The sequence continues at coordinate 46,903,711 of OW386170.1, read as the reverse complement.
TCTGCGACAAAACACACAAAGAGCAGTCCTCATACTCCCTCAAGTGTAAACAATAATAATTCTCGGCTTTGCTTTGCCGCCGCATCTCGCTTAATCTTTCACCCTCACCCTTACATGCGGAACACAAGGGTCTGGAACCGAGTCTCAATCGCCGCCCGACGCGTCTTGAATTGCATTCTGTTTACGATGTATCTGCCGCCATGAGTGGCGTTACTTTTGTATATAGTCGATGTATGTTTGTTCATCATTATGCATTTTTTTTTTTATTTAACTAGACTGTGATGCAGGGTTTAAGTGAGCTTGAGGGAAACGAAAGTGGAGCAGACGTTTTTTTGTTTTATTACTATTTGGGAGTAACATCAAAGGGTGCCCGGTTTATAGAGGAGAACCAACAAATTAGTAGGATCTCACCTTTGTGAGTTTTTTTTTTTAAATAAACAGATACTCGGTAAGTGCGACATTGTTTGCTTTTTCGATCTTAAACCGCCGCAACACCAGGGTTGTTAATTGTGTTCTTTTTTGAAGTCGGGTAGCCGGCCGGTTAACAGGACAAAGTCTGAATTTTAATCGTTATCAGAAGTGTATTTGTTTTTTTTTTGCATTTAACAGTTCAATACAACAAGCTGTAGTTCTTTGTACTATGAGTAAGTCATCGGACAGAACAGGGTTGTTATAGAGTTTATGTAGATGCAAGAAATATTTGCTCTAAAAAGTGTTCGCGTCAGAAATGTGTTGACGTTTGTGTTGAAAGAGATGAATTTTATCATTAGAACGTGACCGAAATTGGTAATTCCACTTACAAATACTGTAAACAGTAGTTTGACGTTTTAAAATAAACTAGTGCCGCCCGTGGTCGAAATTCGACCAATTTTGTCTGTAGATAAAGAAACGAAATTTTTACAAAATTTATTTATTATTTATTTTAATTTATTTATATGCTAAATCTTAATTTATATACCTTTCCGCTATGAAAAAAGAATGGAAAAGGGCAAAACATGAATGGCCCCTGAAATAAGATTTTATGGTGGCTTACTTTTAGGGGTAATTAATTGGGTTAATGATACTCTCCAACAAGGACCAGTCAAAGATGATTAAATTCGTTACTATGGAAACATGACGGTGGCAAATTGAATGGCAACAAAATGCTTTCGAGTAACTGCTAAGCATTTTGTATGGGAAATTCTTAATTTCATTTTACCAGTCTTAATGGCGACATATACCTACGATTTTTTGTTTCTGCACATCTATGGCACAGTACCTTTCGATTGATATAAGTTTCATTCTCCTCATTTCATGATAAATACTTAAAAAGTGCACGGAAACTTTTGATGTTTACGTATTAATATAATTATGTGCAAACTGATACAACCACACTATTGGAGTGAATTCGATAAGTGACAAGATTTACCAGACAGGCTTATATTATAAATCTTATTAGTATTTCCATTATTATGACAGTTTGCGTCTCATACTTGAGATGTTGTCGAACGCACTTTAAGTATAGGAATTCAGCACAAACAAACAGCACCAAAATATTACTCTGTGAATTTAATTAAAAACAGTTTCATTAATATTAAACAATAACTACAAAAAATCGTTCTAATATTTCTGAATAGAATAACATTTTACGACAATTGCTACATCTTTTGACACATCCGCAGTCAATTTTGTTTACACGGTCCTCATTAGGTATGTTTGCTCGTAAAATCTCGATGTCACTTATGGCTATATTTGCGTTGCAAAAAATTGATAGCCAACCTATATTTCCTTCAATCAAACACGCCTAGTATACTTTTTTCAATTCGTGCATTATTGCCGCTGCTGAACATGCCCACGCCCACGGTCCACATTATCACTGTCAAAATGTTCTTCACATAAAAATTAATAAGTTCAGTGTCATTGAACAATACTCTGGATTATTCGTAAAATCGATGACTGTTCAATCCATTTATAGTCAATGTCCATATTATAATCATCAAAACCGATTTAATGCCTGAATGACCACACCAGATAAACGTCAAAGTAATTTGAATGTGAACGAAAAAAAAAATTGAAATTGTTATTACTTCCAGACCATCAAAAGCGATTGACCTATAGAATAACTTCAAACGCCCGCTGTCCAACAGCAACAAAAATACATAACATATACTTGAAGTGACGTTGTTATTGACAGTGGGTTAACGTTATGTTATAATCAATGAAGGGAAAATACCAACAAGAACTACAGGTGCTTCACTATGCTTAAGGCATCTCATTTTATTTCGTAGGAAACGGTTTCATTTTACAGTTGACAGCTTGTGTCAATAGAGGAGTCAAGAGGTGTGAAAATGAGACCAGGTCCTAGAGTAGGTACGCATACTGAACTTATGCAAATGTTGTCTGGCGCGAACGTGATTTGATTTTAAATTGCGCTTACGTTTAAGGGCATGGGTCTCATCAATGGATTGAGAACTTACAATGTAAAAATGGTGTCGATTCTCTGTAACAACTGTTTTTATAATGGAAAAGTGAAACACGTAGGGAAAAGTCTACAATGATGGAGATTTTTGTTTTGTCTTGCTTTCAAGTCCTTGTATAGGGAAATGGGAAGTTATTTATAGTTTGTTTTATTCTACTTATGTTCAGATGGTAGGTCACTGCAAGTGCAGTCACACTTAGGTCGGAGCGGGCAAATTGCTAGATAGTAGAGATTTCTCTGTTTCTGGTTTTTTTTTAATTCAAAATATTTCAGTATAGTTATCCGAAAGCATTAAACCACAACTACTGCCATGCTTAGTGCCTGATAACTTTTTTGGGCATTGTCGTCCTACATCTTTATCCAACTCCATCGGCAAGTGGCGCCCAACACGAGGCCCAGAGCTCTATCATTTGCAACAGCTCAATCAAATTTCACTTCAAACCAGCCCGTGAGGCATAAAATCACAGATCAAACCCAAGGTAGGTAAGCCAGCTGACTGTTACTAAAACGCAGCCACACTCAAACTCTCGATCGTTCCGTTGAGATCATTGGGTATCTGTTACCAAAGAGGGCAACGCTACTCAGAGCCTAAACCAATTTTGTAAACTATTAATGAAGCAATTGCGCCTGCGGTTTGCATTTGCAATAACTTAGTTAAAATTACTTCATAACCACCTACTTGCCAGATCTAACACTCAATCGCTATCTTACTCATCAAAGTACGGGATGTGACTCACGCGTCTCGCCTATTCATATAGCAAAACCACAAAACAAACAAATACGATACATTAACCACTGCTCTGTCTCTGCCATTTCTAGTGCCAATGCCGCAAGAGGGAATCGAAGACGATGACTACTTTGCCAATTTTGCTGCAACCAAAGGTGCCCCAGTTATAACGCCGATCTCGCCGCATCTAACGCTCGAAGTCAAATCCAATTACACGCTTCGCTGTGAGGCAAACGAACCGATTGTCTGGCGGTCGGCGATAAAGTTTGAAAGCCACAATGCATCCTTTGATACGCTCAACCCTGGCACACCCTATGGCAGTATGCTGTACCTGCATGATGTCTCCGCCGATTATGTTGGATACTACTATTGCGTCAAGGAAAAGTCGATCGTCGAAGATATAGATATGGACTATGATACGCTAGTCGAGGAATTTGAAGCTGCTAAAATCTACATATATGTTAACGGTAAGTGCTATAGGCCAACCCATGACAAAAATTAATCAAACATACATCCCCCAGATTTGAATGTTCTCTTGGTGCCGATGGATGTGCCGGTGATTAATGCCATTCAATACGACGACATTGTGATTCCATGTAAACCGACAATGCCGGACCGAGAAGTAGAATTGATCACACCTGATCATCAGGTAACCAATCATGACTCATTCACAACATGCTTCATCGTATCTCGTATCTCCCCCTAGTTCTCTTTCTCCCTCGATTACTCGCTCATACATTTTCCTTTACGCATTCATTTTTCACAACAACATTTTTTTACAAACAGGTTGTAAGTAATTCGTCAATACGTAAGCAAGAGGAAAGTTTCCCACCGGAAATCTCTTACAAGTACGTCGAATATAATCCAAAGATCGGTTTTACGTTCAAGCGAGCGGTTAATTTGACAGCAAACTTTTTCGAATGTTCCGGCAAGTTTGAAGGATATAATCAAACCTACCCGATATACATTGTGTTGGACTGTAGGTTTTTCTTTCTTTCTTTTTAGTAATTATAATACCCACACACTAGATACATTTACAAATATTATAATCGACACATAAACTATTTATAAACTTTGAGATATGCGTGCGAAAAATATATCCTTCGCTGTTCATTTGTAAATTTTATCATTTTAGTTAACTACTGTATGTAAATTTGATTTGGTTAGTATTTTGTACATTTTTAGTAAAGCCATGAATTTAGAAAATGAAATGACGCAGGGAATTTGGGTAAACTTAAAGGATTCAGTTTACTTGCGAATGTATATTAATATGACAGCCGTTTTTTTGTTCTCGTTCAGAATAGATCGCTGCACTGAGTGTGTTCAGAGCGGTCTGATTTATTTGTCAAACACATTTGAGCATATAACTATAAAAATACCCTACGTGAACATTTTTTGAAGCATTTCCTCAGACTACTACACTTTTCGTGGATCTACTACAATATTTTTGCAGTTTCCGTTTTTTCTGTACCAGCATTCGCATTGCTTATCAGCGATCGTATGGTTAACTGTCATAATAAACTCAGAATCTAACCAGACTGTTCATTCAGTTTATTATGAGCACATAGAGTACGCTCTGATCATTCTCTCGGAACACAAACCAGAGAACTGAATTGTCTATGCTAAAGAGGAAACTCGAACTTTTTTGACAGTTTAAGCAGTGATTCGAACTAAAAAAAGTTGAGTCAATTCAACTATTTTTCTTCCTTCCATGTTCACTGTGGAGAAGTTGAGATTTGCCGCGTTCTGTTGGCGGTATGTTTACGTTTTTTTAGACTTATTACAGATGAGAAAATGTTTTTCCACCTCTGTTACACTTTTTTTTCTAAATTCTGTATGCGAACTTTAAGTTCATTTGTTTGTCTGTCATATTGGATTGACAGCTCGATTTTTCTCAAACTATCGGGAATTTCACGCTAAAAAGAGAAGTTTTCCCTTAGTGGAAGTTCAACAATTTGTACTAGAGCAACGAGTAAAGTGTCAAATGCTTTTATATGGAATGGCGTTTGACAACGACTGCTGAATGACTGGCGGCAGGTCAAATTTCATTAACAAAAATAGGTCTGTTCCTTTACTTTTAAATCTTACGAATTTTAACGAATTTTTACGAATTCCTACGCATTTTACTCAATTGTTGTTCCTCAAACGTCAACTCGAAAAATTCGTAAAAAAGAGCGGCTTCGAGAGAGCAAGATATTTCCACTCTTGCTAGTTTCTACTCAACAAATTTCTTTGCGTAAGAATTGAAACAACTGTCAGTCGCCTGAAAATTGACAGCTGATTTGAATTTGTTGTTCTCTTTGGCATTTATGATCTATCTGTCATTTTTCACAGGTTACTACAAAAGCGTTCCTTAACTTTAGCCTATGTTTACCTCTCCGAGAGAGAATTCATCCCCTCCACTGTCATCTTGACAGTCTTTTCCATTTATACTACAAAAGTAAGGGAATAAACCTATTGACATCTTACCATTTCTGCTATTGAGCTTTAGCAAATTTAGCTATTCTGCGTTAGATTGATACGTTCCACTTTAACAATTTGTCATAAAAGTCCTTCACTACTGCTGCTACAAATTTTTTGCTGCTGGATAGGATTATAATATCAAACTGGAAGCTCTTCGGATTCGGAATTTGCTGTTCATCGCGCTGTTTTCTTTCCCAATCTTTCGTTCACCCTGATTTTGTGTTGTGTCTTAATGTGTCATCCGTTTGGGCAAATTTTAACTGACATTCATCCGAATTTTTATAGGTGTACTCCAGTGAAACAACCGGCCGCTATGATCCCAAACGTGGATTTGTTGTACAAATTCAACACATCACCGAGAGTGGCCTGTATTTTTGTCGGCCAAAAGTACCGTCACCGTTAAACGAGGAAGAAGAGGTCTCATTCTTCATCCAATTTAGTGGTAACGAATCTAATGATCGTGAGTTGGCACCCATTTGTGATGTTTTCCCAATAAATAGAAATAACCGTAAAATTAATATTAATTGCACAGTAATTGCAAGCGAGAAACCGTTAAATAACAACAACACTCTATCTAGTCTAAGTCCAGTGAATAACACACATTTCTCTTCCCAACCTAACAACAAATACTCCATCCCTGACATTGTGAATGTTGTCGATGCGGTAACAATGGTGGTGGTAACACGAAAGTCGCGTTCCTCATCCTCATCCTTGACCACTGAGACGTCCATTGATGCTGGCAGTAGCAGTGTTGACAGTGACGACGATGATGATGATGATGATGATGATGGTGAGGAAGATGAACATAACGATGATCGGGATGATAGTGGTGGCGGTCATGAATACGATGATAGTCGTGAGGATGATGATGACGATGAGGACGACGATGATAATCATAGTCGTGTTGATGTTGTGCGTATTGGTGGTGGTAGTGGTGTTGGATTGTCCTTGTCTTCGTCGATTTATGAGCTAACAACTGAATCGGGTTATGGTGTTAGGATGGGCAAACGGGATACGACTAAATCGCATCGAGGTAGACCGTATAAAAGCTACGGCAGTACACCGCGGCGTAAGTCGGCTTGACCGTTTGTTCTTGTTGAAAAATGTTTTTTTGTCTGCTGTTTTTCTTGTTTTCTTGTTTGTTTTGGCTTTTGGTGTTTTTCCTAAATGATTTATTTTCGTTGCATTTTGGTGGTTTTTGCATTTACAAATTTCTTGATGCTTTTCGTTTATTTTTTGTGCATTTTAGCTGTCACCTGATTGTGTCAAAATATAAACTTGAATATGACAGATGTATTTTGGCAGACGTTTTTCAAAAGAAAGTGTACATTTTACATTAGCATGCTGTACATAAATATTGCGAAAAATATTAATAAAATTAAAGTATTTGTTTGTATGTTACTAACACAGTGCCATTATTTGTTTTGTGTAGCTTGTTTTATGCTTGGCTTAGAAAAATTGTATTTGCAGGACAATTTGTTAATAAAATCTTATTTTTATTTATTTTACTAATGAAATCCTTAGCGAGAACCACTCATGTGAATAAACCACAAATTTATTCGCACTCACATGGACATGCTGTCGTCGGTGACGATTTCAACTTGACTTGTACGGTGGAGGTTCGGCACTCTGTGCGTTTTATAATTTCATGGCAAACACCGTTGGATAAAGATCCCGAGAGCGTATGATATGATTTTTATTTTTTCTAAGTCATAAAATATCTTGGCGAACATATACAAATTGAAAAATTGCAGAGATAGAGGAAATTAGCAAACTAACGAGTGGCGAGTGTTTTATTTTGCTAATTTTCTCTATTTGTTCAACTATCGAGTAACTCGTTGACTTGCTAATTTTCTCAATTTATTGAACTAACGAGTAACTCGTAACAATTGAGGAAGTGTACGTGTTTTGCGATTGACATCGATTTCATATATCTAGAGTTTACTCGATAGAGTGGGTAAACCAATAACGTACAACTTAATTTGCGCTTTTGTTTTCAAATTTAAAAGTTTATTACGGATTTCTATGGCAATTGTTGTTGTTTCTTTTCGAAATAAGCTTATTTACAAGATTTCCCATCAACAGCTAACTCGACTGTCTGCCTCAAATGCCTCAATTGACCGATCGCACTACTCACACACAATTGGCGAGAGTGTTCTTACGGTTCGCAATGCACAGAAGAGTGACGAAGGAAACTACAAGTGCATTGTGCATGATCACTCCAACAATGAAGCGCACAACACCTACCTGATGACTGTTTTGAGTAAGATTGTCAAACACGCAGTTGTTTTCAAAACCTTTACCACCTTCTTTTTTTTAGAACAAAATGAAAGTTACATAAACATTAGCGAGCCCAACAACTACTACACCATCAAAACGAACGCCTCGAAGGTGGTTCAGATTAACGCCAAGTACCGAAGTTATCCGCCGCCGGTCTTGAACTGGTATACCCCGGACGGTAATATTATTCAACCGACCAAAAAATACGAGATCAATCGGACAAATGCTTCGACCACGCTGAAGATCAGCGACTTGGAGCTGACCGACACTGGTGTGTACGTTCTCAGGGCGAGCAATGGAGTCGATAAGAAGGAGCTCAAGTTCAATGTTTACATCAAAGGTGCGTTTTACTTGAAACCCTTTCACGATCAGTTGGTTAACTGTTGGTATTTTATAGATAAACCTCAGGTTTCCGTTGACAATGTGTACGTTCAGGCTGGCGAGCAGGTGCGACTTATATGCAAAACGGTTGCTTATCCAGCTGCAGTTGTCTCATGGTCTTACATGCCGTGCAGTATTACCCCGAAGTGGCCCACCTGCGAGGGCAAGCAAATAGGTTTCAATGTAAATTCAAAACGTAGCCTTTTTTGAATGAATAAATGTATAAAACTGTATTTTTTCAATTGCAGTCCACTCGAAACGTGTCTCAGGGAGAATCTGAAATCGAGAAGATCCACGAACTGATATTTAAACCGGAGAAACCGGGAATCGTAAAGTGTACCGCCTTCAACACCATGGGAGTCGGTGTTGGCCGAGGCAAAATACTAATGGGAGATCTCACCGACAACATGACCGTCTACGGGGTCGATGAGAATCAAAAGATCGCCAAGGGTGACGAGGTGATCATGACATGCGCCGCCTTGGTGTACTACTACACTGGCGATTTGGATTGGTTCAAAGATGGCCGAATGATTGAGAATGGAAATGGCGCAGAAGTCAAGACCACGTTTTCAGAGTACTCCTACAAAAAGGCGATCAAGTTTAAGAACATCGAAGAGTATAATGCGGGAAGCTATGAGTGTCGAGCTAGGATGGTGGACAGTGATTCGCAGTATGACAGCAAATATTTGAGTATCGTTGTTCATGGTAAAAATTAAATAAAAACTGAGCATTTTGGAGAAGACTACTGATCCTATGACTTTTTTGCAGAACCTGCTGTACCAGTAATATCGGAAACGAATATGGGCGACGTGCTCAAGCCAGCCCTGGGTGAGTCTATGATGTTGATTTGTAAATCGTCTGGAATTCCAAAGGCCGGCGTCACCTGGTACAAGGACGACGTGAAGATCAACTCGGAGAAGAATATTCTAATCGAAGAGGATAACTCGGTTTTGAAGATACCCTTCATAAAGCCCGACGATCAGGGTCTATACAAGTGTGTTGCATCGAATCGTTTAGGAACTGCCGAGGCCAGCTCACAAGTCAAGATTTCAAGTGAGTTATGTCAGTCAATTTAGTTTAGGGAGGTTTTCTTATTCAATCTTTACTCTAGACATGCCCGGGTTGAAGCTTGGCTGGATTCTTAGCATTGTGGCTTTTATCATATGCCTGCTTATTTTCATAATTTATCTGGTCATTCGTATTCTGAAGACGCGAAAGGTGAGTCTTTGAAGTTCCATTGAAACAGATCCTTGCATAATCAAAAATCCCCTAGACCTTGCGGGAAATGAAACTGGCTGGGTTAGCCAACTTTGAGGAAGGTGCCCTAGAACAAATAAACCCTGCCATGTCCTTGGACGAACAGGCAGATCTGCTGCCCTACGATCGGCGATTTGAGTTCCCAAGAGATAAGCTGAAGTTGGGTAAGCAATAAAAATTCAATTAAAAATACAAATTTTACCAACTGATCTTGCGTACGCAGGTAAAAAACTTGGAGCCGGAGCATTTGGAGTGGTTCTGAAGGCCTACGCCGAGGGTATCATTCCCGAGGAAAAAGAATCCGTTGTGGCTGTTAAAATGGTCAAGCGCACCGCTGACAATGAGGTTATCAAAGCGCTGGTTTCAGAGCTTAAGATCATGGTGCATCTGGGACAGCACTTGAATGTTGTCAATTTACTTGGTGCTGTGACAAAGAACATTATGAAACGTTAGTTAAATGGCCTTTTTTTGCAAGTGGCTGGTAATGATTTTTTTTAAATTTGTAGGTGAGGTAATGGTGATCGTTGAATACTGCCGCTATGGCAACGTTCAGAACTTTTTGCTGTACAACCGAAAGCGATTTATAAATCAAATTAACAGAAATACGGATAAAATCGATCCGACAATCACCGAACAACGCTTTTCAGGTGGAGATTTTGAATTTAATAGGTAAGTTGTGTGTAGTTGATCTTTTTTTGGAATGTTACTACCCAAACTAACCACCAATCCATGCCCAAGTAGCAACGGTGTAGATATAGGTGTATTGTCTGTAAAATGATTCTTTTTAAGACGATCCGTTCAGAACAAACAAGGAATTTTATGTCTGACAGTTCTGTTCTTTGTTGTATATTTTTATATCCAGTCAAGTCGGATGAAAATTCTTCAAAATGACAGAAAATGTCGTTCAAAATATTAGCAATGACCGAAATATTATTGTTCAACAGAAATATGTCTACTGGTCATTTAATTTTCAAATCGCTGCACAAAATTTTCAGCGAAAAAGATATTTGCTCCTAACAGCTAACATACTGAACGTAGCCATTTAAAATTTGACAGCTTTGCTAACTTCCAATTTAATTATGAAGCTTATTGCTAAATATTTGTTAATTGATACAGGCCAATAGATTATGACAACTTATTCACTTAAAGTCTTTGCGCTAGTTTAAAAAATGCTACAAATTTACCACGAGATAATTACATGTCATTGGCTGCGTTCTATTGTCAGCGACAATTGTTTAGCTGTGCTGTATGGTGAAACGCTCAACAAGAGCTTCGTTTTATTTAAAAGTAGTACAAAAATAAACTATACTCTGTCCAACAAAAATTGTCAGTACAGGCCTTATGGAGGAGCTTTTTTTCTACCAGTGGTGCCTGTAGATACTCTCACGGCATTCAAACACAAGAATTGCCACTGAAATAAAAACCAAACCACTGTCATACCAAGGAATTGTTGTTGTCATTTTCCTAAAATTTGGCAAGGAGCTCACTGCAACCACTCTGCCACACAACTGCAGGCAGAATGAATGAATGATCGCTTGTGTTCGCTTGCAGTGTGTGTGACTGAAGCACATCAGAAGAGTGTTACCATGTATACAATGAAAGGATATCATCAAGGGTTTTTCTATGGATTTTGTCAAAGAACTTTCGGTTTTCGTGCTTTTGAGAACGAATTTTTATGTGGGGTGTTACCATTGGGTTTTAATTTGTTTGTATTTCTGAAGGATCAAATAATATTCAGTTAAAATATTTTTTTCAATGTTGTCTTTTAGAAAAAGGTTAATTCGTGAAGTGTTTTAATGCATTCATTTCATTCACGCAACAAGTGATCATAAGTGCGTTGTAGTGATATTGTTTTTTTTTGCAGTATCGTATTAAATATTTTAATATACAACATAAGTTCCTAAATATTTTCAGCCCTAGTCGTGAGGGCAAAATTCTGCATAGTTGGGTATAAATGAGCACATGGGTAGAGCACACATTTTTGGCATATTTTAGCATTTTTGTTATATTTTTGCATATTTGTCATCAAATAGTTTTTCACACTGAAATATCAAAATGACCAAGCAGGTATACTACGTATTGTCGATCGTTGGGTTTTACCAAAACAAACTAAAGTGATTAGGCCCACTGGGAATACCCTAGAAAAACCCTCACGGGAAAAGGAAAAAGATAAACTGAATTTATTTCGTTCAGCAATATTTTTATTTTAAATTGTAAGTTGGTAACCCTAACAGTTTTTCTCTCTGAGTAATGGTGAATTTTCATACAATCTACGGCAACCCTGTGAGAGCTTTAAAGAGGGACAGATTTATGTAAGTCATTGCAACCAGACTGAGAGACAAACATCCTATCTTTCCTGTACTGACAATTTTTGTTGGACAGAGTATAGTGCTTGATGTCATTGCCAGGGTGCAATAAACATTCAACACAAAAATGGGGACGTTCAAGCATCTACTTTAGTAAGTCTGACAGCCGACTTACTTGATGTATCTCAGTTTTCATGAGCCTAGATCGGTCACATGGGCAACTGTGTCAGTTGACGTTTATGGACTGGTAGCCGACGAATCTAGTCAAGAAATTCGTGACTGAGCACTAAGTTGACAGTTCGCATATGTGGCTGACGTAGGAAAAGTGACGTTCCCGACCAATCTAGTTTGCGTTCAGGTTACATCTTTTCCAGACCAATCTTGTCGACTTATGTCGTTTTCCATTGGGCAAAAAGAAGCGTCCGGGAGAGTCCGGAATCGAAAAAATCACTTCTGAAACCGTTCCATTGGCACAAAAAATACTCTTCTGGTGATTCTGAGGAGAGAAATTCGCTTCTCGATTTGAAGTCAGAATCCACTCAAGAAGCACCTACACAAGTGCAATCTGTGTATTTTATACAAGTCAGCTGACAGCAGCCGTAGATTATTTTTTGGCATTTCACCAATACATTTCTGCATTCAAACAGAAGCACTTTTCTTGTTCCATTGGAGTTCAGAATGAGTGAATCCCCGAGTGAAACCAATGGAAAACGACATTAATATAACTAAGTTTTTGAATGTGCTCCCTTTCATGTGGAATTTGATGCACCTAGGGCACGCAACCAATATCTATCACACACTTTTCTACTTGGGCAACTTTGTCTTAAGCAAATAACCAAATATCCTAACAAACTGATGTTTTTAATTTTTTTTTTATTTTCATTTAATTTTATTTTGTATGTATTTACTCCCTTCCTCCACACGGTGTTTGTGTTCTTTCCTCCAATGTATGTTTGTGTTTGTATTATAACCTCCAAATGTGATGACATAACCTAAAAAACAAAAAAATCAAAAACTAAAAATTCAAAACGTGCACAAAAATTAATGGTGACGGTTGCTAATGACTAACAGAGATGGGTTAAAATATGTAAATCTCTCATTTTCACATCAATATTTAAACAACAATAACAATCACAGAAATTCTGAGAATGATCCACGATCAGGCACTCGAGCTGGTCGTCCAAATTCTAGCGGTTACCAATCTGACTTGTACGAAGGTAACATCGACAGTTGTGCCACCGAACAGACTGTAATGACGACAATTCCCGAAGGTGAGTTTGTACTTAGCCATCAAAATTAAAATCGTTGTAACCCGCTTTGTCATTATAATAGAAGACAACGTTTTGTCAAACAATTCAGTGCAACCAGCCTGGCGATCAAACTACAAGCCCGATACAACCGAAGCGATGACAGTAAGCACTTCAGATTTGGTCAGTTGGGCCTTCCAAGTGGCACGCGGTATGGACTATCTGTCCTCGAGGAAAGTCCTGCATGGTGACTTGGCCGCAAGGAACATACTCCTTTGCGAAGACAATGTGGTCAAGATTTGTGACTTTGGACTAGCGAGGTCGATGTATAAAAATGATAATTACAAGAAGCAGGGCGAGGCACCATTGCCAATCAAATGGTTGGCATTGGAGTCACTGAGCGATCAAGTGTTTAGCACGTATACTGATGTTTGGTCATTTGGTATTGTGCTCTGGGAGTTTTTCTCCTTGGCAAAGGTACCCTATCCAGGTATGAACGCCAACCAGAGCCTCTATTTGAAGCTGAAGGATGGCTATCGCATGGAGAAGCCACCTTATGCCAATGCGGACTTGTAAGTACCTATACTAATTGGAGCAGTAGACATGGTTTGTTTATTGGACTTTTATTTTCAGATATGATATAATGTTGGAGTGTTGGAGTGCGAATCCCGAAAGTCGCCCACTTTTCCATGAATTGGAGAAGAAGTTCGCCAGACTTTTGGGCGACGAAGTGACAAATGTAAGTTTTGGAGGTTTTTTTCCAAAAATATTTCCGATTCAATTGTGTATTTCAATTTCAGCACTATGTGGATCTCAATGAGCCCTACCTAAAGATAAATACAGAGTATTCGAAGAATAAAGATACCGACTACTTGGCTCTAATGGGATCCCCAGACGAAATGGCGCCACCACCACCTAGATATGTCAATGGAATGTTGCTACCAGAAATTCGTAAGCTTTATTTATTTAGTCGTGTAATCAATGCAGATAACATAATCAATATGCATAGTTCTTTCTATAAGATATCAATTGAAAACAAAAATTAGAGCCATACGAATGCTGTTCCTACCTAGAGTTTAGCGGCCCCTATATTTCATACCAATTGCTTACGCAATCAAATCCCGAGATATGTCAAAATTGGCCTTAAATCTGTAATTTAAAGCAATGTGTTTTAACGCACTGCCATTTACTCCCGTATTTTAGTATAAAAATGCAATCTGTCAGATTAGCTGTCAGCTTTATGACTAAATTTCTAATTTCTAAGGCATTTAAATTGATAATTTGCATAAATCATAATCTACTGTTTACGATTTTTGATACCACTATATGAAGAAGATTATATTATTGGCCGCTAGATGACCAGCGGCATGTCAAACTCATGTAAAAATTCATATAAACATAATTGATAGATAATTATAGCTTTAGCACAAATGGTAAAATGTCAATGGGGACGTTCAAGTATCTAGTTTAGTAAGTCTGAAAGCTGACTGACTTTATGTATCTCACTTTTGATTGGCCTAGATCGGTCACATGGGCAGCTGTGTCAGTTGACGTTTATGGACTGGTAGCCGACGAATCTAGTCAAGAAATTCGTGACTGAGTACTAAGTTGACAGTTCGCATATGTGGCTGACGTAGGAAAAGTGACGTTCCCAATCAATCTAGTTTTTGCGTTCAGGTTACATCTATTCCAGACCACTCTAATCGACTTAAGATAACTAATGTCGTTTTCCATTGGGCAAAAAGAAGCGTCCGGGAGAGTCCGGAATCGAAAAAATCACTTCTGAAACTGTTCCATTGGCACAAAAAATACTCTTCTGGTGATTCTGAGGAGAGAAATTCGCTTCTGGATTTGAAGTCAGAATCCACTCAAGAAGCACCTACACAAGTGCAATTTGTGTATTTTATACAAGCCAGCTGACGGCAGCCGTAGATTATTTTTTGGCATTTCACCAATACAAATGTGGAATCAACCAGAAGCATTTTTCTTGTTCCATTGGATTTCAGAATGAGTGAATCCCCGAGTGAAACCAATGGAAAACGACAAGTTTTTGAATGTGCCCGATTACTCTACCTTTATACAGTTTGACATTAATTTGACGTGCCGCCAGTCAACAAGCGGACAACAGAATGCGGGGGCTTAATGTAGAAAGAAAGAAGATAGGTATAATTTAAACCGAACACTGCATGAAATGGTATTTTATACTCGTTACTTCAACGTACATGTTCAAAAATAAGCGAATGCGAAAAGTGGAATGATCAGATGCTTGACAATTTAACGAGTAAATGAGTTCTAATTGTTTTTGCCGCGAACTGTCACACTTTATTCCCAATCCACATAATACAGTCGCGATTCAGAAATCCACGAAAGAAAAATTCAAATTGAAGCTGATTCGGGGATATCTGCCATCAAAAAAGTTTTCATGTGAATGAAATGTCAGAATTAACGAATATTCGCTTGTTCGCAATCGATCTCATATGAATTCTTCTTAAGATGATGTGTGGCTAGAAGAAATAGTTCGAATGTATGCGTTTTCTTAGATAATAAATGGCGGAAGACGAGGGTTACCTTTTTAGAAGATGAAAGAAAAAAAACGATAATTTTACAACAGCTACCTTTAAAGGTCGTTTATATTTTTAAACATTTTTCGCTGGATATGCTGAACGAGAGGAACGTGCTGTTAATTGATTTGAGGATTGTTGAGGATAAGCGTGGTCGTTTGCTTCACACAATTTTCAGTAATGAATGCTTATCTTTCAACCCAAACCAACGCTCGATCGTTACCTATATTACTCACTTTAAAAAAAAAAACTTTCTGTAAGCAGCATTACAATCGGCAAGCAATTACAGAAAAAATGCGCCCACGGAACTTGTTCGCCTAACTTTTTTGAACGTGACCACTTAACCTTTTTTGCATAAGGTATCTAATTTCGTATCATTCTTCTTCCTTCATAGGCAAACCACTGCCATGGCTAGTCAAAAATAGTAAGTAGGCAGTAATATCGAACCTAAGCCTCGGATATTGTATAACCACCAGTTTAAAGAATCACTTCAACTAAGTAACATCACAAGTCTTGGTAAATAGGTGTTTGTTTCTACTAAATGTGTTTCGGGCGCTCGCTGAGTGCCACTTAGTTCCTAAACAAATCTAATTTCTACTAAACCAACTGTGGTGGTTTTAAAGCTATATTAATCGCATCTTCTAACAATTACTTAAAAAAACATGCAGAGCTCCAAAATTAACTCGGAAATTACCCCAACAAACTAAAAAAAAGTCAAAAATATGATTTTCATTAATTTTTAATTTGTAGTTTTATTAAAATCATATATTTAGAGAGATATTGCTCAAAATACATTATGGCTATAGGAACTCAAATAAATGTTTTTCTAATTTTGAATTAGAAGCACAGTGCAGCGCTATGGAAACAACGCTTTAACTTAATGGGTTTGTTCGTTAATATTTTACTCAATCAACACTGCATACACTAGAACTAGATGAGCGTTCTCCTATTCTGTAACTCATGCCACAAGTTTTCGCATCGAGATATCGTTGTTGTTGTTGTTGTTGTTTGGGATCTGCGATCTGCTATATCGACTTAACACAGATGCTTGGAATATTCGCAATCCGGTGTTTACGATAGTCAGATCTCGGAACTAAAAACGATGTCACGATGCAACGAATTTTCGCTTAGTTACGTTTTATATTTGTTTTGTTTGATTTGGAATTATTTTACGACATTTTTTTTCAACTACTACATTCATATTCACAATGCTTGAATTTAGAACGTAGCCACGTATTTTGTTATCGATTTACTGATTTTCGTTATCTCTATTCTCCAGGAATTGATCCATCCGATGACTACCTACAGATGAGCCCAAAGAAAGGTAGTGCAATATTTTCACCTCGTCCGAAAGATGACTATGTTAAAGCCGATAATTTTACGTTCTCAGAACAACACTCCCCAACAATTTCCAATAATCTCGACAGTCCGGTGATGAAGAATCGCAAAAAGGTTGGTGTGCCACCCGAGGAAATACCCATGTTGAAGAAGTCCTCCGATGGCACCAGCCGAGGTGAATCACAATCTGATTCCGATACAGAGCAAAGTCCTGCCCCACAAACCGTAGGAAGAACATTTGCACAGATTAGTCGAATGCCAGCGGAAGCTGAAGCCTCCCTAACAGACACCACAGATGGAAATTATGTGAATGTCAAGGCGTCAGACTTGAGTAAGAAGTTCATGAATAGTAATGGCACCAAAGATGCTTTCTCTAATCCCAGTTATTTGATGTTGAAGACTGTCAATGAGGGTCGCAAGTAATTGGAATGGATTTCGCACTCACCCATGAAAGAAGTAGAAAGAAGCATTTTGTTCCGGTCAACCGTTCCATTTTAATGTTAATGCTCTAATCTTAGTGTAAACAGAAAACAAAAGCAGTTGTCTAAATTAGATATTTTCGTGGTTCACGAACAAAAATTCTCTCCGTCTACTTAAAAGCACTGAATTCGACTTTGCAAAATGGAGGTGTATCATGTTTGGCTCCATAGGTATTTTCTAAATGCATTTTTATATTTATTTGTATCATTTTATGTAGTATTTTTAATTGTCGAACGAACGAAACAAAAAGTTATAGCTTAAGTCATACTCTGTGAATATTTGAGATAAATTCTGAGAACTCTTGGAACTAAAATAAATAAATTATATACTTAAATCTATTTTTTTAATATGTATTATGCGTATTTTTTTATATCGTAATAGACTTTTGAATATAAGAATCCTTGAAAGAAAAAAATTGTTTATTTTATAAGTTAGGACTATTTAAAGTGTCGTTATGTTTTAAAATTTATGTCTAACATGCGATGTGAATATATTTACAAATATTTTTATAAAAATGTGTACAAATATATATTTCTCATATAAACAAGCAAATTGGTTTTGTTTCAATTTATTCAACTATAAAAGGTGCATAACCTATCTCGCTAAACGCAAATGCAAACGAAGTGAACGACTGCGTCGCACGAAAGCAGTGCAAACAGAGACAGTACAATATAAAGTATGGTTCGACTATGACAGCAAGTAGGTACATTGTTGGTTCAAAATAATCGTTACACTTACCTGTCCTGATGCTACTAGAAGAACCCAGACTGCGAGACTCCAGTTTAAAATTTTCACAAAATTTTTCTGAACAGATTCCATTTTATTTATAGGTAAAGTGTTTGCTTCTGACGTCAAGCGAGGCGATAGCAATGCAATGCAACTCACCATAAACGAATACACAATCAATGTGTCTTCCACAAATGAAAAACAAATGATTCCCTAGCGAAACAGGAATCGTGAAATGTCCCCTTCGTTGCAGTTCGTCATTTCCTCATTTAACGGACAATGATTTGAAAATATGTTTTTAAACTTGTATCATCTATCCGCCACCACGTCATGGCGTCTCCCCAATCGTATAAGCGAATTTAATCAGCTGTTCTATTAATTGAGAAATGACAGTACATCTTCTTCCAAATCCTCGCTGACATTTCTGCATTAGACGTCAAAACGTGATTTTTCCCATCAACGAGTTTCGGTTCTATTTTCTTCTGTATTAATATTTTATTTCAAAGCTGAATTCTAAAATTTTCTAACAAAATTTCTTTGTGCGACTAAACATCAATCATAACCGATAGATTATGGCACACGCCACATCGCAGGTAATATTGTTTTACCGAAAACGGCCACAAGTTCGACAATAACATGTGACGCAATAATTCCTATTCCCGTACAGGGGCCGAAACTCCTACATGGTTTTAAAAGGCCAACACGTTTCGATAAGGGTCTTGGCGAAGAGCTGCCTGAAGCTTATAAGAAATTCTGGCGTGAATGGAAGCTTACCAAACCAGCTGCCGTGCATTATATACCGAAGGAAGGCGAATGGGAGCGCGATGACATTACCGGCGAAATCAAACCAATTCAAGATCACGCACTGCCATTGATAGACGTGCCAGAGTCACACCAAGGCATATGGGGTGGAGAGGCAGTCATTAAAGGATTCCAAAAACGTACACCATTAAAGCGGAGGGTACCTCATTTCTGGGTGCCAGTTCTGAAGAGATCGGTTGTTCACTCGCAGGTATTGGACAAATACATGTCGACCGTGGTGACTGAAAGGACACTTAATTTGATTCACGAGTCTCAAGGCTTCGATCATTATTTGTTAAAGGTAAGGGAGCATGCAGAGTAATATTCTGGTTCTAAAAGCTTATGCGTTTCTCTAGAGCCCTGCTTGTGATTTGCGATCAGAATTGGCACTGAAGTTGAAAAGAAAGATCCTTACGGCGCTTCTGAACGGATGCCCAGATCTATCGAATAACCCAGGCGAGCAGAAACGAATTTTGCGAGAATATGGAAAATATCTAGATTCGGTAAGTTGTGAATGTGGTATTCTATTGAAAAGCAATCTATAATCTTGTCTAACATCAGTACACGGCAGAGGAAATCGATTGGTATGGCCTTACTTACCTGCAAGCCATACAGAAGTTGCAAGCCCAAATTCGAGACCAGAATCCCCCTGTGCCTCATAAAATCGAATTCCGTAGGAAATTAATTGAGCAACTGAAAAACGCTGGAATTAAGGAGGCTGGTGGCACTGGAGACGATGCCGACACAATATTGTAAGAAACATTTACTTTTTTGCTTACATTTTGTTAAAATGTATTTCACGTTTCGTAGGGACTCGCCGTCGTCCTCTAACTGGTTATCAAAGATGAATCCCTTTGGAAAAAAACAGGAAACCTAGTTTGTTGTCGTTTGTTTTAATAAATTGTCTGGGATTAGTCAATTGGAAATGGTTTTCATTATTTTTTAAACGAAAAAATGCTGATTGCAAGAACAGCGTAGGTATAGTCTTGAAAATGTGTGCCAAAGGTGATATAAGGATATAGGTTATACCGGAATGTGTGCCTCCCCAAGCGAAATATAAAGAAAGCAGGATAAAATCTGTTAAATGGTTAAAATGGCTTTCTGTCAGCAAATCTTCATGCACACAAATTTTGTCTAATACAAATTTCGTTATACAAAATTCTAGAAGTTTGGTATCACTGTTGAGGAGAACTTCCTCCACCTGCTTTTGACATTTGTGTAAAGCACCGGCACCGGCACCGTGTGCACGTAAACTCGATTGAATCATCTCTCATCTCCAATATTTTTATAACTCCTGTTGATATTTTGGCAACAATGTCGAAACCAATAACATTTGTCACTGGGAACGCCAAGAAACTAGAGGAGCTCGTAGCTATCCTAGGACCAAATTTCACCCGCAAAGTTGTGTCGAAAAAAGTAGATCTTCCTGAGCTTCAAGGTGAAATCGATGAAATCTGCATCAAAAAATGTAAGGAAGCTGCAAAGATAGTAGATGGGCCTGTTCTCGTTGAAGACACTTGTCTCTGCTTCAATGCAATGAAAGACCTTCCAGGTTTGTAGAGCTAACCGACATTTCTGTCATAAAATTGTAACAAATTCACTTATAGGACCCTACATTAAATGGTTTTTGGAGAAACTCGGTCCTGAAGGACTCTTCCGAATGCTCACTGGGTGGGAGGACAAATCTGCGCGAGCCATATGCACATTAGGCTTCTCCGAGGGCGCTGACTCGGAACCAATAATCTTTCAAGGCATCACTGAAGGAACAATCGTTCCACCAAGTGGACCCAGAGATTTTGGCTGGGATCCCGTGTTTCAGCCGAAAGGATACGATCAAACCTATGCAGAGATGCCAAAACCGGAGAAAAATAAAATTTCACATCGGTACCGGGCTTTGGCGGCGTTCCAGAATCATTTTAAACCAGAAAACCAATAAATTTACTTATAAGCACGTTTACTTTTGCACTTTATTTTAACTAACAAAAAATAAATCAAACGCTCAGTCTATCTTTAATCAACCTTCTTGCTCCTAGGTTTCTTTGGTGCTGCCGAGGGCTTTGACTTTGTCGCCTTCTTTCCTGTCTTGTTCCAGTAGTAGATCATCTGCGCCACAATGACTCCGTTTGCGAACGACGAGATGCAGAAGGTGATAACCATCATCATATCACCGGTCTCTTGGATTGAAGTGAAAATTCGGGCCAAAGAGCCGGCTAGTAGCATAAAGCAAGTAGCTGCCGACAACTGGCCAGTGCTCTGGTTCTTGTAATTGGTATACGCCTGAGTGAGCTTCCCGACTAGAATAATTGGAATGTTGACGCTCTGAGCTACCTGGACGACTTTAAGCGGCGTGAGTCCAGAGTTTAGCACGTACAAAACTGAAGAGTAAGCACCCAGAAAGCCCAACGATTTAGCGGCAGATCCTCCATAGAAAAATATCAAAGCTGCAATAGCCGCTGTTTGGAGGGCCAAAAATGTGCTGTCACCCCACGCACTAAATGGATAACCATTCCTAAAGTTATATGACAAATGGAATGTTATCGCCACTAGATCCAGCAAAACTCCAACAATATTTATGCCCTCTCCACTCTTATTGGCAAGTATCTTCAATACCTGTGGGACTTTGACCAGCAACGAGCCTGCAATTATCCCCAAGCCAAGGCCTTTGCTGAGAAGAGCTTTGAAGCAGTCCACTAAAAGAATATTGAAATTAATGAAGCTACTCGAAAAATTGCCTACTTACTCACCATCCAGAAAGTCATGATCGACAAAATAATTGTCGAAGCATTCTTCGTTCATAACGTATAGGGCTAGTTTTTTCACTGCTTGATCGGCCATTTTTTCACTGACTAACCTCTAACGACGAACGATGTACTATAATCTTCAAATTGCTAGCAATTTATTATCTTTGTAGTTGATAGTACAAAATTGGTAGCTTAATTTTATTGATAGAATTACAAAAGACCGACGATAAAAAGATTCGTATGATGACAGTCGACCTGTCTGACAGTTCAGCGTTTGACATTTTATCCAGCGAAGTCATACGTGTCAATATACTACTTTCGGTGCTGTCGAGTTTCTTAAATCGTATAAAATACTTGCATTTTTGTTATGATTTCTAAATGTGCTAAAAATGATGTTAAGGTAAGATTAGACGGTATGCCAAGTGTACATAAAATGCCAATTTCTGACGGTTCTTCTGTCAAAATATGGTCATACAGTGTAATGGGCATATCCCATATGCCCTAATGACCTAAATGCCACATATGACCAGACTGATTTTGACAGATAAAAATGCCAAAATAGCATATAGTGTAATGGGACAATAAGCACGAATGCCAGCATAAAGCCTATATGCCCATATGCAGTTTATTGAAATTTCGTTGTGGCATTTCTGGCATTTTTGATGGAACAAGTTTTTTTTGTTGTCATCGGTGATTCGTGCAATTGGGATTAATTTTCATTTTCGTTCTATTTTTTTTGTAGATTACTGAATCTATGATGTATAACTTTTGTTAATTATTTAATTGTCTTTTCTTTGCAATTTGTTTAAGTTTATTTTGTGGTCTTGTCCTTTTCTAGTAATTGTGGTTATTTATACTTTTTTCCTTGTGTTGTGAAATTTTGTTTGTGAAGAAATTTTTTGCTATCTAGGTATTTGGTTTGTGATACCTATAACTAGTTATAATGTATTTTTGGTAATATTCGTTATGTATTTTTATGAGTTTTAATAAATTTTACTTGGTGTATTTATTTTGTTTGTTATTTTACCCTGTTTAAGTTTTTTTTGTGTGTTTCCTTTTCGTTTTGTGATACACACATCTATATGTTTTTGGGGAGCTCAATCGAAGCGGCTAGCGACGCCAGGATTATGGAGGAAGCAATAGCTGACAGGGCGAATGGTCAGACCATCTCATCCGCAAATTGATTTCGGCTGTCGAGATCCGACCCGGACTTTACGATGTCACAAGTCGTACACATCGGATCCCTTTTTTGCTTTGTTTTTCTATACAGCATTACCCTACTACAACATTTGGTTATAAACAACAAATGCCTTAAATGACCATCAAGTCAAATATGACCATATTGGTAATTTTGGTCATACAGTCTGATATACAGTTTTGATAATCCTGGCATTTTGGTCATTTGACAGCTAATCTGGTCATTTGCCTGTTGGCATTCATATGCTTAATTGGCATACAGTCTAATCTTAGCTTTAGGAACGTTTTCCTATAAGTAAAGCTAAGATTAGACTGTATGCCAATTAAGCATATGAATGCCAACAGGCAAATGACCAGATTAGCTGTCAAATGACCAAAATGCCAGGATTATCAAAACTGTATATCAGACTATATGACCAAAATTACCAATATGGTCATATTTGCCTTGACGGTCATTTAAGGCATTTGTTATTTATTACCAAATGTTGTAGTAGGGTAATGCTGTAAAGAAAAACAAAGCAAAAAAGGGATCCGATGTGTACGACTTGTGACATCGTAAATTCCGGGTCTGATCTCGACGGATGCGATGGTCTGACCATTCGCCTTTAATCTGATTTGTCGGACGCTTCCTCGCCCTGTCAACTTTTGCTTCCTCCATAATCCTGGCATCGCTAGAAGCTTCGATTGAGCTTTTCAAAGACATGTAGATGGTTGTTCCACAAAACGAAAAGGGAACACACAAAATAACTTAAAAGAGTAAAAGAACAAACAATATGTACACCAAGTAAATTATATTCAAACCAATGAAACTACATAACAAATATTAACAAAAATACATATTACTAGGTATATCACAAACCAAATAGATAGCAAACAATTTCTACACAAACAAAATTTCACAACAGGAAAAAAGTATAAATAACCACAATTACTAGAAAAGGACAAGATCACAAAATAACCTTAAACAAATTACAAAGAAAAGACGATTAAATAATTTACAAAAGTGGAAGATCATTGATTCAATAATCCACAAAAAAAAGAGAACGAAAATGAAAATTAATCCTATCCCAATTGCACAAACTCTCAAACACAGATGACAACAAAAAAATTCTTGTTCCATCAAAAATGCCAGCAATGCCACAACGAAAATTCAATAAAGAGCATAAATGGGCATACAGACCTTTATGCTGGCATTCGTGCTTATTGTCCCATTACACTATATGCTATTTTGGCATTTTTATCTGTCAAAATCAGTCTGGTCATATGTGGCATTTACACCGCGTCTCCACGAGTCTGAAATATGTCAGACTTTTCAGTCAGACTTCATGTCGGACATGTTTGTATTGTTGTGGTTGGGCAAATTTTGCTATGACATTTTATTTCCCGACATGTCGTCAACGAAGAAACAAATGAAACCGCTTCTTGCTTTAAAAGAATTAAATAACTATGAACATTTAGAAAACCGGATGTTAGCCGAAAATAAGAGAAGGCATAGATTCTGGATGAATAGATTTCTTTAAAAGCGGGAGCTACATGATTTGGAAGCGCATATTGAAAGATGTTTTCTGGGATAATGCATCGGACTACGAACATTTTTGCAGAATCTCTAGAAAAATTCGAATATTTACTTCCGCTAGTTGAAATCAAATTTGTATATGTTTTCTGATAAATGACATAAATATTATTTGCATTTACTATATTGCTATTCATTTTGCAAAGACGAAATTCCGACATATTTCAATTCGTGCGCTTGTACCTACCCTTGCGAATTATCAAAACGAATGATTTTTTGCTGTCGAACGCTCAAATGTCAAATTTCAGTCAGGGTTCGTGTCTACAGAGAAGACAAGGAAATAAGTCAGACTGAAATGTCCAGATATGTGTCGTGTCCACAAAATCGCGGTCTACACCTGACTTTTTTAAGTCATGACTTGAGTCTTGACTGAAATTAAGTCTCGTGGAGACTGGGTGTTAGGTCATTAGGGCATATGGGATATGCCCATTACACTGT
Organism: Cheilosia pagana; assembly: GCA_936431705.1. NCBI lineage: Eukaryota > Metazoa > Arthropoda > Insecta > Diptera > Syrphidae > Cheilosia > Cheilosia pagana. The sequence goes on along the minus strand of OW386170.1, from coordinate 46,878,737 downwards.
TTGACCATATTTTGACAGAAGAACCGTCAGAAATTGGCATTTTATGACCACTTGGCATACCGTCTAATCTTACCTTAACTGAAGTTATACTTAGCAAAAATGGCTTTTAGCAAATTCGTTTTTTTTTAAATTCTTGTGGAAAAAGCGTTTTTGCGGCTTTTGTTCCGTAGGGGTAACTTGCCATATTTTGACAATGTGGACTCCTTTATTGTCAAATTGTGCCTTTTATAACAAGTAACAAAAGTCACTTCAATTTGACATGTAAATAAATCCACACAAATGACAGAACGCTCGAAACCAGAAGAATGCGTATACCGGGGGTCGATTTACCGCATCCGTGAGCGAGCAATACGTCAATGAATTTTGCAGATTTTACATGCAAAACATTAACAAATTCAGTCACGTATTACTCAATCACGAATGAGGTAATTTAACCCCTGCACGTATACTTACGTACCTAGAAAATTACGTTTCCAATTACCAATAAATGAAGGATGAATTATAAATAAGGCATTTGATTTATAGAAACGATGGTTCGTTGCTATGCTAGGATCCCATAGGTGGCTCTGTTGTCGACTTATTAATAAAATGTTGCAGTAGAGTAGGTAAATACGATACGAATACGATACGATACCGCACCTAAGTAGCATTTCAACATTGACCCACTGAGCCTCGAGACATCAGCTCCTATTTCTATGGAGACGCACGCATCGCAAAAACTTTACCTACGGAAAATGCCCGCTGGGTTTACCTTTCCGCAACAGATAACTTCTAAAGTTAATCAAAGCCTTCTGCCACAAATTACATGGCGTGAGCATTTCTCTCACAAGGCTGCTAAATCATAAAACGATGCGTCAATTCGTCATCTTTGCACGTCAAGCGGCTAAAATATACAAAACAAAAACACAACAAAACTGATAAGTTTAATGGACTTTGCGCTTGAATATATTATTATCATTCGATTATACCTAGAATTCGCGCTTTACTCAAATAATCAGTTCGCTGGACATAACAGCCAGTCATTGTGCGTGCACCGGTGTATGCATGCCGAGCATGAAAAACTCTCCAATTGTCAAATATCATCACAGTGCCAGGATTCAGTTTTAAAGTCCACTGATTCTCAGGACTTTCAACAAGTTTCAAAAATGCCTTAAAGCTGTCGTAGAATTCCTTCATCTCTGTTTGGGGGAGGGTATTCAAGGCAGCACGATCATAAATGTTCAAGCGCACTTGAATGATCTCTTTATTTATGGGATTTATACGAATCACCGGGCCATAGTGCACGTGATGCTCACCGTCTTCGATGTATTCCGCTGGTACTAGAACCTTTGTAAGAACTTCAAATGCCCTGGGGTTAATTTGCCGCAATTCGTTGGCAACTTTTAGGCCATCGACGAGGAAGTTCTCACCACCGGTCCCTTCGTGTTTTATGCAATGTAACACTTGCAGACCAGATGCGTCACAGAAATACGTGTTATCAGTGTGCGATCCGATGTACTCTTTTGAGTATGCCGTATCGGCATGATCTTGTGAATCACTGAACGTGTACATCTCTCCGAAAAATGTTTTCATTACTGGGAACACCCGCCTGATGGCCATCTCAGTCATTGTTTGATTTGGCGGCACGTCTTCAATAAACGCCACACCATACCGCCAGAGGCTGTTGACCACATTCCAGACTTCCTGTTCGTTGCTCACCAAGTCGGGCAGTTTAATCTTGGCGTAATCGCCTTCTACAATTTTGTTGCTGTTCCACGGGATTTTAACGGACTCGTCCTTTGATTTTAAGTAATTCCCCAATTGACTGCTGTAGAGAAATTCGAATGTGTACGACGATTCGTGCCCATCACTCCCTAAAAAATGATCAAATAAAACAAAGATCCTCCTAACAAGTTAGCAATTTAACTCACATTTCACCTTAAAGTTCTCTCCATCATCACTGTTGGCAGTCGTCACCGGGCGCACATCATCCGGAAGATCCAACAAACTGAACTTCCTCTGTTTGGTCACGATATTGTAACACTTCGCACATCTGCAATGATCTCTCAGCCAGAATGCGTTCAAGCTAAGCGTTTCACTGGATTTTGAACTTTTCACTTCAATCAGTTCCATGACGTGATCGAGTCTGCTCCGAAACGTGCGACAACTCAACAACAACTGACGTGGGCTTGTCTGGTTGCATACTGCTAAACTGGCTTAAATGGGGGCCTGATTACGGATACACGCACAACCGATCGATAGGGGTTCGCTATCAACAAACGACACTTGTTCGTTTGGCAAGTTTGCCAATTTGTGTTCTAAAATTGTATGCGCTCGCTGATTTTTTTTTTGCGATAATTTGGGGTGATAAGAGGACCTAAATAAGCCTATTGCCATGGAATATACTTTATTTATCTGGGAATGAATCTTGCGAAATTGCTATGCGGGTAGGTACTTGATGCTAAGGTACAAACAAACATATCGTCTGTGGCTGTGGTACTGGTCTTGTACAAACAGCAATTTGAACTATGCGCTTTCAAACATGTCTAGTAACTATTCACACACATTTCAAATGTATTTGAATTGAGAGCTCTTAGACTGTGTTTGTCTCTGAAAATTTATGAACTGGATTTGAGCGTAGCTCACCAAAAAAAGTATGCGACGCTTAAGATTAGGAAAATGCAAATGCTGGAAATAGAGCGAAGCATATGAATGCGAAATCCAGACGTCACATGCTCATTAGTATTCTGCTGAGTGATAGATAAGTAAACGGAAAAGATCGTTTGTGCAAAATCCACTTCAACACTCTTGTATAAAAGTAGCACTACAGTTTCGATTAAAGGCTTGTTTAATTTCTCATACATATTAGGTCTGTTCCATTAGTTTTGTATTAAAAATGGAAAAGACTGTCAAAATGACAGTGAAGGGGATGAATTCTCTCCCAGAGAGGAGAACGCTTTCGTAGTAGCCTGTGAAAAATGACAGATAGTTCATAAAACCTAAATGCCAAATAGAACAACAAATTCAAATCAGCTGTCAATTTTTAGGCGACTGACAGTGGGGACGTTCGGATACGTAGTTTGTATAAAACATCAACTAGATTTGTCGGGACTAGGTATCCGTACGCCTTAACTAAGTAAGTTTAGTTGTTGTTGTAAACGCGTGGTTTATTTTTAAATTTTGACACTTTCAAATGTCAACTGAGTACGCAGGCAGGATTTCTTGACTAGATTTGTCGGCTACCCCTCCATAAACGTCAACTGCAAAAACTAAAGACGAGACCAATCTGGGCCAATGAAAACTCAAACACATCTAGTCAGTCAGTTGTCAGACTTACTAAACTAGGTACCTATCCGAACGTCCTCAGTATTGTTTCAATTCTTATCTACGCAAAGAAATTTGTTGAGTAAAAACTAGTAAGAGGGGAAATATCTTGCTCTCTCGCATTTAGTCAACTGCGACTTCGTTTAAGTACTTGACAGGTTCATTACAAAGGCGTCTTTTTAGCACAAAGAAACAGCGATTTGCATGAAAGGTTTTATGCTTGTACGAACTTGTACGGCTACCTGTTAAGTCTTCAGAATGCCTTATAATATCAAAAGTTTAGGCAAAGATGAATCAAGCCCAAGTGTCAGCTTAACAAATAAATAAATAGTTGGCGCAACAGGTCTGTGGGACCTCAGGCCTAGCTTCTCTCAACCATTCGTTTGTGTGAGTTTTTCATTTTTGTTGGGACAAATGGAAGGGATCTACAATTTTATGCCGAGTCCAAACGGCTAATTGAGAAGCTCTTTCATGACAGTTTTACTCTCGGATGTTTGTCAGACGTTCGCGAGAGGTGGCGCAGTGGAAAAAAACCTTAAGATGGAGTTCGGTTTTTTTCGGGGATCGAACCTGGGACCCCGCGCTTAGTAGTCTAACACGCTAACCACGCCCAAGTGTCCGCTTAGCATGCGTTATAGGTATAGTCTTCATATCCCTTGAGTCTACTACAGACAGGACTTGAAGCACCACATTCTGGATCAATGCCCAGCAAAAGCAGGTCTATAGTTGAAACCCTCCATCGGTGGTCACACATTTTTTACCATTGTATTAAAAATGGCAGTGTCTCTCGTTCCAAACTTATCGAATGAGCTTACACCAAGTACTAGCTTTCTCGAGCAAAGAAATTACGTTCTTTCTAAATGTAGAAAATACTACCCATTCGCTTTAAAAAAAAAAAACTACCCCCTATTTACACTCATACATAAATATACGCTTGTGAGTGTAACTTATGTGAACACATTACTCTCTTTTCAACCCACTCCATTGGGGAAAGAAATCAGCAAACCCCAACATCCTCCCGCCAACAGTTCACAAATTACCCCATTACCTGTGTGCATTTAGACGCTCCAACCACAAATGGCCTTAAACTTTCGCACAATCTAGGTCACGAACATTCGACCGCATATCCAGTGCAAGAATGACTAACGGCAGACCCCACAACGCTGTCACACAATCACAAACTTAATTGCATTAGCAATCGAACAGGGAGTAGTAATCCAAAAATAAGTCTATACACCCGCCGCATGTATTCATATATGTTACACTGTCCAGGCGATGGTTACCGCATTCCAGACCTATCTCTCACCCATATAGTCGTATCATCCACCACCCCCAATGGGGGCCAACGTCATGACAGCCGAATATCACCTACAATCAAGCCCACTCAATAGAACACCTCTCAATGACCGACCGACCGGCTTCGCGGTGCTCCGGCAGTTTGTATACCTCGTCAAACGGTCTACGTGTGTGTGCCTTGCCTCCCCCTCGAACCACCCTCTTTAACGTGTATCTCTCCGCCAATTATTTGTCTTTACCTAATGATAATGCAAATTTAATTTATCGTTCTTTCTGCGGAAAGAATTCACTAAGGCCCAGCTAAGAAAATAGAAAACAAAACATACGAATGTTCACCACCTTTATTGCTTTCTGTTTCGATTTATCTATTTATGAATACGTTTACATACTTGCAAAAAGAACGAGAACACGTTAAATTCGCTACTCATCGTTTATTCGCTCGCTCGCGTCGAGTACAATATATAGTTTGTGCATTCTATAGATACCCCACGGTTTTTTTTTTCCTTTTTTTGTTCGGTTTTTACAAGAGTGTACTGTGTAAAGTGCAAGAGTGCTGTTGTTTGATTCCGCCAAGGAAGGGGAGGCTCCACCACAACCCCATCATCCCTTAATTATTAGAGAGTGCCGCCGTCGCCGCCGCGTTCGTTCTCTTTCGCAAAATAAAGCAAAAATATTCTTCCGCCGGGGGTTAGTTTGCCACAACTGTTGAAAGTTTATAATTCAAACGCGGATTGAGGTTCTTTTTTTCAATAAAAGATCCAAATATTTGAGTGCTCCAACAAAGTTGATCGTTACAAATTTCGGAAAAGCAATGTTGTGTACCACGAAAAGAGAAAAAAAATCGAATATTGTTATAAATTGTAATTTTCTGGTGAATTTGAATTATTAAATTAGCAATCAAACAAAAGCTCTGTGAAAATATGAAGCGGTCCATAAAGCGATCACTTTCACTTAATGGAGGTATGTGTCGTAAAGGATACAGCATGTCAAAAACGGAAGTGATGTTTTATAAAAAAAATTTGCAAACAAGCGTTCAGTTTCCAATCTATTCAAGGTTGAATTTGTTTTCTTGTATATGTTGTGTATTTTTTTTTATTTGTCTCTCTTCGTGTGTTTTATAATTATTTTTACACTTTTGGCGAAATGACAAGAAAAGTTGTATAGTCAGTGGAAAAAAAACGGAAAGAAAGATATACATAAATAAAAACAAAATGAAAAGATCACTGCGCGAATGATAGATTCACACTCTCTTGCAAATTGTTTCCACACGTTCTGTCACCTGGTGAGAATAAACGGGGACCGGCCCAGCGCCGTCTTTGACATCTTGAAGAGGCTAATTATGTAGTGTAAGGCTGGTACGCTGTTCGAGTGAAGTGAAATGTTCACTCCTCTCCAAAAAGTGCTGTGAAATTGAAAGTGAAATTTTCACGCCGAAATGTCAAAAATTTAATGCGACGGAAAATAAAAGCCAAGTGAAATATTTGAAGTAACGCCCCCTAAAAATCACTTTTAGAACAACTGATTTTCACTTCAGCGTACTGCCTAGAGTGAAATTTTCACGTAAAAGGTTCATTTTGACAATTCGCAGTGAAAATTTTGTATGACAAATTGTATTTCACGTGAACTGCGTACCAGCATTAATTAAGCAAACTGCGCGCGCGCCCTTTACACACATTTACGAATAAACGACCGATTGTGAATGGAAGTGAATTATTATTTTTTTTAATTATCAAGCGAGTCTATTTAACCACCAGGCTAAATATAAATATAGTGCACTGAAAACGAGAAAACATTTTTGCCATGAGTACGTAACGCGTGGCGTATTTTATCGATTTGTTTGTAAATAAACGTTTTTTGTTATTGATTTTCAATAAAAATATCTTCACCTTTTATCATTTTAAAGTGTGTCGGTATCTATAAACGAATGCCAAAGAATGCCAAACGATGGCATGGATTGAAAACCTTTTCCTTTCCAACTGGCAGCTCTGGCACTCTTGCAAAAGACAAAAACAAAATCGAAAACGGTTTCGCCGGCTGTTCCATTTTGTGGAATTCGATTGGACTTCTCAGATTTCAGATTTTATTGACCAAAAGAATCGTGCGTTTGGAATATATGGACAATAAAATCTTCCCAAAAATTTCTCCGAGCAATAGTGACTTACTAGGGCGTATACTTGTTTTTTTTATATATTTCATTTTGGCTTGATTTTGACTCATCGGTAAAACACATTTGCATTAAAAAAATATAGAGTAAAGGCTCTCACAAACCCGCGCGACTTATTCGCAGCGATAGCGAAACTTTCGCCTGTCAAATTATATAAAATGGCAGTACCTAAAAAATCAGTGCGACGCCAATTAAAGTGCAGGGTTTTTTATATTCGCTGTTGGCAGCGTTTATGTCGTTGTCTCGGTCTAGGTAGCATTGCGTATCTGTCGTTTTTGTTTATTTTTCTGCGATGACATACACTGAAAAACTGATTGAGCTGGTAACTGACACAAACTGATGCGACACTTCGTTCTGGGTAGGCTTGCGAGTTTCCTTGTCGCATTCAAAGTCGAAATTGTCGTCAACGCTGCGAAAAAGTCGCATGGCTTTGGGACAGCCTTAAATCCTCATAACTTTAGTTTTGTTTTTTCTTTCATGTTTTTTGCATAATCATTTCAACAGTTTTTTAACAAAACTATCAATACGCCAGCCATAAAAAATCTGCTGTTTTTCTACAAGTTTCTTAACCGTCACCCGATTTTTTCTTATTACTATTTGATACTGCGCTGTCGAGCACTACCCTATTGTGTAGGCAATAATTACCATGCCAATCCATTCGTTAAATAATTTCCCATAATTATTTTCAATTCGCCGACAGCGCACACTCCATGGGGAAATTGTGTACTCACCAAAGAACACTGCTGTTTGACAGTTGGCAAAGTTCCGCTATTTCGCTCATCCTCCCATTTCGCGATTCAGTCGACGGCGAATTTTCCAATTGTCAACAAGTGTATTATTTCTCGTGGTTAACATTTTCTTACACAAAATAAATAAATAAATGCCTATAAATAAACGATAAAGAGCAATCAAGTAAATAACAATTATTCGAATAAAACCTCACAATCAGAAACACTTTCAGTTGTGCGAAATAATCAAATTTTCAGTGATTTTGTTTCGATAGGCGACAACTGTTCTTGAATAAAAATTCTTCGTATAAATTTTTATGTCACGTCTCTTGCAATAGCATCTATTTTTAACAGCGGAATAAATAGTTCAACTTTTTAGAATATAATTCTCAATTTCATTCGTCGTCGTCGTCTGATTCGTTGTCCGTGGAGTGTGTCTCGCCTCGCGTGCCATCTGCCACTAACAGCCGGTTCTTTATTGCTTTATCGCCTCTCGACTTCAAAAAGTGCAAATCAATTTGATCCAACAGGAGAAAATCCAGTGTCAGAGCACTCCTTAAATGGATGACGAGCTTGAGGATAAGGTCTTCTACCAAACCTACGTGTCCCACATGAAGATTCTGTCAAAGTTCGCCGTTGGCTTGTCCTCGATCAATTCCCCGCTGGCGTACGTGTGGAAACTATGCCGCCTCTATGTCCTTCGTCCGGAAGTGCTTTTCTGCGGCATCATCCTTTTCATATTCTTTGTTTATTTGCAAGCGGTTGATGTGTGGGGTCGTGGACTGCTCGGTCGTCTGCAGGCAACTCTCGGTCGTCAAAAGGCGAATCGCATGAAACTCATCGATGGCTCCGGCTCCGCCGACCATCAATGCTGGGAGGAGATTCAACAGCAGAGTTCAGCTTTTGCGATACTCGGACGAAGACCTCGCATGGAAGACAGGTAAGTGTTATAGTTATGTCGAAAAGCGTATGCAAAAGCAGTAAGTGCAAGAAAAATCGATGCAGTGTTAATTTTGAGATGGGGGTTCATTGAATGGAAACGTACGTTACACACGTTTGCCCGCAGTATTGGGGCTAATCTATTTATAGAGAGGTAGGCGCAACAACAAAATCTACGTCCGACTTGGAGCAGCTTATGGCGCAATTACCCGTTCATTCACTTGGCACTTTTGTGTGTTTGGTTGGGTAGTACAATTGTACGTTTTCTGGAATTTTCTTTTTTTGTCATGCTATGCCAGAAGGACGAATCTGATTACACTGGATGGCGTTGTTGTATATTTCAGCGTTGACAAGACAAATTTATTTGCCGCGGAGCGACAATTTGCATTGAAACTTCATGCAGACAACAATGGAATAGATTTGCATTTATCAACACGTGTTGATGGCAGTCGTGTGCAGTGATTCACTTGAAATTCCAGCGAACAAAAGACGTTGAATGTTTTAAACAACTTTTTCTAACGATCTGACACCCGTCTTACATAAAATTATTAACCTTTGAGTGCACGAGTCAGGGGGCAAATAAAGGAGATACTGTGCAACTTGTATACGAAAGGCGATAACAAATTCGTACAAGGCGACAACTCGGACTAGACCTACTTTGCGTGTGTTTTATGCTTTACTTGGATCACTATCACGTATCATAAACCTAATAGATAAATTTGATTGATGCAGCTAGATGTTGTCTACTATATAAGGTTGGAAACTATCATCTGCATGCGTAGTCCTTTTTAATATTTAAAATAGGTATATGTCTATAAATGGTTCTACTAACCAACTTGCCATCTCATATACCATCGAGTTATCCTCAGAGACTCGTCTTAGATATGGCGGTCCACAAATTTCTCGCGACACACTAATAGTTTGAATAGTGACTGCCATTGAGTTAGAGACTATTGTGTAACCCCACGGCAACACTAAGAACGACCAAAAGCAGAACGCAGGGAGTGGAGAGGACGTCTGCATCTTGGCTGTTGTGTTTCCAAGTAATAAATAATAAATATAATTTGTTTGGAATAGTTTTAGTCGTTTTAATTGTTGCAAATATTTACAAATCTCTCATCTCATCTCATCAGCATATTTAATAAAGCAAAACTCCTTCTGTAAGTCCATTTAAACAAGTAAGTGCACGTAAAGCACTTTGTTTAGTTTAACTAAGGTTACAAGACCCACTTATACTTACTTTTGGTGGCGCTTACAGTCCGGGGTGGACCACGGCCTCAACTAACAAGCCCCTCCAGCCAGCTCGGTCCCTCGCCAGCTGCCTCCAGTTACGCACACCAAGTTGGATAAGGTCGTTCTCCATTGTGCGCGCCACCTTAGGTGGGGTCTTCCTCTGCTGCGCTGTCCCTCAGGGGTGGATTCGAAGACTCGTCGGGCTGGTGCTACTTCGAAATTGTATCTGTCCATCGTGACGTTTTGTCCGAGTCGCCGATGTTGAGAGTCCTTTCTCGTTGACAGCATATACTTCGTTTTGTCCTCATTAACAGCCAGACCCATCTTCGCCGCCTCCGTTTCAATGCTTGCAAATGCGCCACTGACAGCTCGCCGCGTTCTCCCAATAATGTCAATATCATCGGCATAGGCAAGTAGTTGAACGGACTTTTGAAAAATTGTACCTCTGGTGTTGGCTTGCGAGTTTCGTACAATTGCTTCAAGAACGATGTTAAAGAAAGTACATGATAGTGCGTCGCCTTGTCTTAAACCTTTTTCGACATCAAATGATTCGGTGGTGCTCTTGCCGACTTTGACGGAGCAGCGAGATTTCTCCATCGTCATCCTGCACAAACGGACGAGTTTGGCGGGGATGCCAAAACTTGACATGGCTTTGTATAGTTCGTCCAAGACCCACTTATACTATAAGCAAAATAAGGTATTGTCCATAAGCTGATTTTACATAAAGGCGAGAAATGTCAAGTTCCAATGTTATTTACCATCAGAATAAGCTACAGAAGCTGCAACGTATTGCCTAGCTCGGTATAACAGGTGCGATGCGCACCTGCCCGCTATTAAGCTGCAACTAGAATATAAGTATAAACCGGCTGACGGTGTGGGTCACTTAGAAATACTTAACTCAATTCCAAATATGGAGATGTTCTGCTCCATCCCCGACACTATGGTCAGGGAATACAAATTTGGAAAATCATTTGAGGTAGATATTGGACCGTGCAAAATGGGCAAATAGTGTCCCGAATCTAGACCCAAAAAGTGTGGTTTGGTATACTGACGGATCGAAAATGGAGTCTGGAGTAGGTGCTGGTGTCTTTGGACCCAACACCAATGTCTCTATACCTATGGGATAAAATTCCACTGTTTTTTAGGCTGAAATTCACGCCATTGAGATCTGCGCTATTCTAAAGGCTGATACGCTGTTCAAGTGAAGTGAAATTTTCACTCCTCTCCAAGAAATTGCTGTGAAATTGAAAGTGAAATTTTCACGCCGAAATGTCAAAAATTTAATGCGACGGACAATAAAAACCAAGTGAAATAGCAAGTAACGCCCTCTTTAACTTTAACAGCGTACTGCCTGGTGAAATTTTCACTTGAAAAGTTCATTTTGACATTTCGCAGTGTAAAATTTGTATGAAAATTTGGATTTCACTCGAACAGCGTACCAGGCTTAAACTTAAAAAAGGGTATTAAGGGCGCTAAAATACAAATCTTCTCTGTTAGTCAAGCAGCATTACAGGCCCTAGCGTCCAACACGTTGGACTCACATACAGTGAAGAAGAAAAGACTAATTAGGCCCTTCTCCTACAAGGAAATCCTGAAATTAAACAAGGAAAGTATTTGAAAGCTAGTGGGCTTCTTAACAGGCCACACTGTGGCTTGAGATACCGCAAGTTGAATTTGTGTCCAGAGACAATGCAGGTTTTGCCTAGAAGATGACGAATTCTCTGAGCACCTGCTCTGTAACTGCCCGGCACTTTACTGGTTAAGACGACGTACCCTTAACAAAGAGTTACTCTCGCCAGCAGAAATTAGGAATTCTGCTACTAAGGACATACTGGCCTTCACTAGGGAGGTCAATCGTCTCTTAGACTAAACCATCCCTACTTGATATAATAGATCTTTAAGGTCGCAGTGTCCGCCATTGGGCAGAGAATAATTTAAAAAAAAAATACCATCAAAAGTTTATTTCGAAACCTCGTTTTAACTGATGTCGTCATTGCAACAAAGTGGAACAACCAAATCTGCAATAAATAGACTTTTTGTCCAAAGCTGCAAAAACAATAGGAGAATGAAATATTTCCTTTTGTTTTAAATTAACGATGCGGAATATTTATTACAAATTTGTACCCATGTTGTTGTGTAACCATAGCTTTTATCTGAAACTAAATCTATGCAGTCATCATGCGTGCAAATTAATGTAGATCGCCACTGTATTTATCACTAGCCAACGTTGTCTACTGATTTTAGTTTATAAATAAAATCTTATTCGAATTTATTCTAATAAATTGTAGAAGTATTTATTCCCAATTCTCTGGCGTCTCATTTTTCAATGTGTGTTCTGCGAAAATAAATCACATCCATCGCTCGCTCGCTTTGGACTAATTTACCAAATGATATCCACCAGCAGATGGAGTTAATGGTACAAATTGTGTTTATCAACAAAAAATTAAAACGACTTAGTTATCTGCAGAAAGAAAACAAACAAATCGAGCTGCTTTGCAAAGTGGCTATTTATCAATATTTGTTTTGTTTTGATCTAAATTTAATTTGCAAATCAGCGTAGAAAATCTACAAACATACGATGGCCATAATTTTGCAATCATGGCATGCAAAAAATAATTTAAAATGCTTTTGCTGTTGCTGCCCTAATAAAACTTAATCGCTATTTTCAGTTGTACTATCTGCTTTACAGGCACTTAAGATTAGGACTAGGTAGGTAACTTTTGAAAAGCAGACACTAAAATAAAAAATGGGAAAAAACTATTTATTAAACTGACGAACTTAAAAGTCTGCTACGGGCATTGTAATTTGTTTATGAATATGTGAAACAAAAGGACGACAAAGGCTGACTGTTTTGTTGCCATTATAGATGCTGTCACAAACATGCATAGGAATACTAATGGAAAAATGTATGCAATATAAAGTGGAGACTGTTGTGATTTGTATTTGACTTAGCGATGCTAAGCTTAGTTAAAAGTTTAGCTGCGGAAGAAGTTAAAATATAAAATGTCACAGTGCGACTTGTGAGCGGGAGTTGTTCCTATTCACAAACAAACCAACATCTTAAAAATAAATGCAAACTGGCTACAATCAGCCAAGAAAGCATCTCTGTTGTCTGATATATAATGTGCATACATAAGGCGTCTTTTATCACATTTTTAAATCTTTAAATTTAAATAAAAGTGTGTGTGAGATATCTTTGAATTTTTTTATTCGTTTGCATGGCCTATACATTCCATTTTGTATGAAATGTAACATCGTTCAAACGTCCGCTGTGGCTCCGCATCCGAAGTGTCCAATTTTCCATGACTCTGGCTCATAAGTGAGGCTGAATTTGGCCGATGTTATGAGTTATGTTGGCTTTGAGGCCCGCTGTGGTTTGTGGCTTATTCGCATAGACCTGCGAGTTCAAAAAACCGCACAAGAAAAAGTCAAACGGAGTCAAATTGCACGATCGCGGTGGCCAGTTCACATCACCTCTACGTGAGATGACCATTTGCAATGTGGAGTGAGGTGTGTCGCACGTAACGCCGTCCTGTTGAAACCACATGTCATTGGTGTCCATATCATTAAATTCAGGCCAATAGAAGTTGGTAATCATCGACCTAAAGCGCTCGATGGTCTGGCCAACATCATTTTCAAAGAAATATGGGCCGATTACACCGCCAACCCAAAATCCACCACCAAACAGTACCTTTTTGGCAACGCACTTAGATCTCATGTAGGCGCAGTGGTTTAGTGGTTTAGTCTGTTGAACTACTAGATGAGGGGTCCCTGGCTCGATTCCCGAAAGAGCCAAATTACATCTTACTGTCATGAAAGAGATTCTCAATTAGCCGTTTGGAATCGGCGTAAAATTGTAGATCAATTCCATTCGTCCCAAAAATTGAAAACTCACACAAAACAAATGGTTCTGAGAAGCTATAGGCCTAGGGTCCCACAGACCTGTTGCGCCAACAACTAAACTTAGATCTCATGTGGATCGTCCCAAACATGGCACAACGCACAGCCCTGGAAAGCAGCATTGGTGCCTTCAACCCTGAAAACATAGTTGACAAAAAGCTGACGAGCGACTTGAACTGGGACAAAATTTGCCAGTTTGTGGAAGATGTTCTCCGAAGAAAGAAAAGAGAAGAAGAAAAATACCGGGAAAGCACGTGAGCTTGAATGAAAGGGCGTATGATTACAGCCCCTTGAAGTAATGGGAAGAGCGGTCCCGGGGGGTGTGTCAGACACCATAGGGTTGGGAGGAGTTTAAGTCCGTATGCCCCGTAAGCATGCGGAGAGAGCCGGACACACGGGTTCTCCTTCCCCCAACAGGAAAAAAAAATAGCGGAATCTATAACACAAATCAATCCCATGTATTTGTTTTCTGCTCCGAAACATTTGATTATAGCCCGCGTCTTTTGAATTTAGTTGCCGTAAAGGTCAAAACATCTCATCATCTTGCATGCGTTTCTTTATATTCTTATACCATTGTCAGCCCATAAACCAGCGGTAAGTCGCCATAATAGATGTGCCAAAGTCTGAGAAGCAGTTTCTCACAATTGCATTGTCTCACTGTGAATTTGACAAATTTCCGCAACAGAACAAAAAGTTAAATTAAATAAAGTCCCCGGCGTATATCTACTTAGTCACTACAATAGTACAATTCCTATTTTTACACAAATGTATTGTTACTCATGCGGCACCAATCGGTGTGCCGTTGTAAGATTTCATTTATTACAGTTTTCAAATAACAAATCTGTCGGTAAAAAGAAAAACTCAAATTAATTCAGAAGATCACATGCATTTGCATTTGCATTTGCATTCCTCGTTGCGTCACTTTGCTAAACTTATTTTAATTTGTTCCCTTTACGATGGTATGAAAAATAATTAGACTATAGCGAGAGATGAAATGTGTGTGTGTGTATAACGTGTGAATGCAGTTTCAGTGTTATGCTATGTCTATAAAGTAATATGATTAACAAAATGTCTGTCAAGTTGACGTCTGAGCCGCCAAGCGTAAATTGAACTCTATTTCTTTACGTAAAATCATTTTGATGCGCTACGAATATCGTCACTTATTTAATTAAATGTAATTGTTGTTAAGGCAAACAATGTGCACGTGATTTGTACTTTATGCACATGTCAGATGGCAATTGATGGAGGGGCAATGTTGTTGACACTTTACTCTGTCAAAGTCAATATTCTTTAAAAATTTAAAAATATGCTTTGGAAAAAATGTGTATTCCTAAATCCACCGCTCGTCGGCATACTTTTTTCAATACTTTTCGTAGACGAATCATATACTACGATCTATTTTCAGTTGTGATGCTTTTTTTATATTTATTTGTCGCGCTATTTTATTAGAGCGAATGTTCGAAAATCATATTTAACAAATTGTAGCGGCCAAACTGTGAATTTATTTTAGTATCACGACTAATAATAAATTAAATATTTGTTTAGCTTAATTGTATATTGTATACCTACTAGAGCATTTTATTTTGGCATCGTATGTACAGTAAATGTCGCAAATGACCTCGAATGTGTGAAATAAGTAGATCATATTCGGAATGTTCGACAGCAACACTCCCTTTTGTTTCACAATTGACGTATGATGTTTCGGCTATGGGGGCTCGCATTGTGACGTCGGGGTTTGGTCGTACGCGTAGGTAACTAAAGAGTCAACATAAATTAATATAGCCACCTAATAAATAAAGTTCTTTCCTAAATGATTGCTGTTGGGTGTGAGAACACGTTTTGTATTTTTTTTTAAATAAAGTGATTTGATTCTCCTTGTTTTCAAAATGTAATCCAAATGTTTATTAAGAATAGATTGCTGGCATTTTGGCATCTTAAAACTTCACAGATATGTAGGTAGTAATATTTGTGGAAAATTGTTCAATATTTATGCTTTTATTTTTAAAAGGTTGATTTTAAGTCGTTCGCGCCATCGTCTTCCAAACTATAGGCCTGTTCCTCTACTTTTGTAGTAAAAATGGTAAAGACTGTCAAAGTGACAGTGGAAGGGATGAATTCATTTTCAGAGAGGGAAACTTACGCAAAGGTTAAGGAACGCTTTTGTAGTAACCTGTGAAAAATGACAGATAGATCATAACCCAAATGCCAAATAGAACAACAAATTCAAATCAGCGACTGACAGTTGTTTCATTTCTTACGCAAAGAAATTTGTTGAGTAAAAAGTAAGAGGGGAAATATCTTGCTCTCTCGAAGCCGCTCTCTTTTACGAATTTTTCGAGTTTAGGAACTACAATTAAAATGCGTAAGAATTCGTAAAAATTCGTAAAATTTAAAAGTAAAGGAACAGGCCTTATGTATGTAATCAATCCTGCATCCTGGACTGTTGACTTTATTCTGATGTTTTCAAGGGCAATAAATCTTATCCCAACCATAAAAATAATTGACACTTGAGCTGTCGAATAAAAAAGATTGCAATCACTGATGTTTGCAATGCAAATATGGATTAAGATAACCGAAGCTCGATTACCGTGCTGATTGTACACCTGCCGCAAATATTTCACTTCACACATTAAGCGACACTTTGCAAAACACAAATTTCAAACAGAATCAAAAGTAAAAAGTTGGTTTATGAAAAGTCACTTCATCTGTTGTTCATATTTCAGTTATATTTAGCAAAAATCCGTCTGTTTGGAAACGCGTAAATCATTCCGTTCTAGCGTAAATACGAGAAATATTATATTCTTCTTAATTTTTAATTTATTTATAGCTCAAATGGACTGCTCTAGATATCGCCTGCCGCCAAATAACAATACGTGACCAACAGTGACATATTAGAACACTTTTCATTTACCATCGCATTTGTTTTAATAATTCGAAATGCGCACTGAGGCGCGTCAAGCCATCAACACACAATATCCTTGTCACACATTCGACTCCATTCAGAAAACGTTTCATTTCTTCAAGGCCGCTCTTGTGTTCAAAATACAATTTTGTTTTGGTTATTTACCAATCATTGATTGCGCAAATAAATTCGTTTCTAAAAACAATGTTTTCTGGACAGCTGTAAAGTCTGCCGTCTAAAATTAAATGCATTAAATTCAAAATACTTGTTGTTTACTTAAATTAGACCATCGTGACAAATGGACGACAGTTCAGCCGTACCGAGTCACATACCTACATAATTTAAATTTAATGTTTTGTTCACTTATTCCTTAAAATCGAAATCGGTAGGAAGAACGATTTAAGACAGATAGATGTCGGGAAGTATTAAAATTGTAAATAAGATAAAATCCATTGTGGAATTTAATTCGTTTTTGTTTTACCCGCTGTTGTGGGTGTGGTGCATTTATATTTATACAAACATTTGACTATATGTGTAGGAGCTCATCACAACATTGGGGATTTTTATTTTTAATCAAAATTTGATGGTGTCGCGGACTGTCTTTGTCGTCTTAAGATGTGTTTTAAATTTATACACCTCAGTCAGTCGTGGGACGTTGTTTTTTTTTTAGTCAGCAAAACAATAATGACAATAACGTGGAGGGAATTTCCCAACTCATTCTGGGAAAAAAAACTTTAAAGTTTTTTTATTTATCAAAAGTATGAAAATAGACTAGATTTGCTTGACAGATCCACAAATGCGAAGCTTTGCAATGATTACATTACATATAAGAAAGTTGGTAATTGAAAATGTGAAGATATGAATGTTTCAAATTTCGTGACGAACAATCAAATAGAAAGATTTACGCAGGTGACATGAATTAAACAGGAAATGTAACTTGTCAAAAAAGGCACAATTTGTTAATATGAGGTGCGTTCCCTAGCGATGATGAATTCGAACACATTAGTCAAATTTAGTCAAACTTCGTTCCTTTACGCAAAATTTGGGTAAAAGAGAGCCACGAAGAGAGAACAAAACATTTCCCCTTCATAAAAATCATCTTCAAATAATAGCCCAAGAAATTTCCTTGGGCTAGTTTGTTTTATAACTGACTTTAGCTGTCAAATCTCTCAAAAGTCAATTTGAATTGGCTTTTTATTTCGGTTTTGTTTATTGAGTGCTAAAATTTGTTTTTAAAAATGGATAAATCGGCAGAAAAAAAAATAAATATTCAACTGAATCCAAGTGTTTTTCAACTGACGTTAATTTTTGAATATTATTTTTCTTTCTCGCATATGTTTTTAAAAAAAAGTCATGAAAAACTTTCGTTCCTGTACCATTTGGTTATGTTCTCTTTTTCTGAGAGAATATATTTCCACTTTTTGATATCTGACATTTTGCCAAAATTGGCCAAAAAAGTAAGGGAACAGACCTATTGCCTCCGACAGTAACATCAACTTAGGTTTGTGGACATTCGCAGGGGCTCGGAGTCGAAAAAATACTTCTGAAACCGTTCAATTGTCACAAAAAATACTCTTCTAATGATTCTGAGAAGGGAATTTCGCTGACAGCAGCCGCATATTAATTTTTTGGCATTTTACCAATACATTTGTGGATTCAACCAGTAACAGTTTTCTTGTTCCATTGGATTTCAGAATGAGTGATTCCCGAGTGAAACCAATGGAAGACGACATACGGTTCGTGAAATAGGTACAATAAATGATTGAAAGTATTATTTTCCTTACAGGACTGTCAGAGAGGATTTTTTCTGAAACTTCTGTCACAGCTCAATTTGCTCCTCAAAAGAAATGTACTTAATGGGCGCATTTAAAACTTTAGTCGTCTTAAGTTGACTTTTTTTTCTGGACTAGATTTCCCCTTAAAGCAAATACTAGCTACTACGTTTTGTACGTCAGTCATATAATCAATATGTCAACTATGCACTCACCCTATAGATTTGTCAGCTACGTCAACTGAAATAACGGTTCACATTAGGTCTGTTCCCTTACAATAATGCATTTGAACAAATTAGTCAAACTACGTTCCCTTACCCAAAAGTTGTATAGAAGGGAACAAACTTTGACTGAATTTGGCTAATGTGTTCGAATACATTATTATAAGGGAACAGACCTATTATAAATATTTTCCAAAAAAACTCGAAAACACTATGTCAGCCAGCTGTCAGACTTTTTAAACTAGAATTTTAAACGTCACTGATTACCAAAAAAGAATCAGTAATAGAAAAGCATAAGTATAATGAAAGCTGTCACTGCAGAAGAGAAGGCACAGCTTCTGATTGCATGAGACAAGAAATGCTCTATTCTTTCTATGTCCAAACTTGGTTGTGTAATCTAGATTATCAAAATTGGACTGGAACTGTCTGTCGATACTGAGTAAACATAGTTGATATGAAATTTTAAATCGATTAGCATCGTCCGCGATAAGAGAGCACAATTTGCACATAGCTCATAAGACAGCCGAGACAGCCGATCTTCTTTCGTACACGAAATAAAGTAACCCTTTCTCAATGTTATTTTTTTTTTCCGGTTTTTATTCGTTTTGTCTGTACGAAAAGCGAACATCACAAGGAAGTTTTGTTGGAGTCATAAGTTTTGGTACTAGTTCCACTTTCTTAAGAACCTGTAAACATAAATGCGTTCAACTCTCTTACCGGTCTCTTTTTGTAGCTACATGCTACAAGGTACTCAAACATACTTTTCATGTTTCAGAGTCCAATGGATGTAACAAGTAGGCAACGAAAAATGTTTTAGTTAACAAAAAACCTGTAACGTGTTCCACAGAACTGTTAAGATGTCCACCAGTCACACAAAATGAAAACATAACAGAACTCAAATCAAATCAAACTCATCATCACCTGTATTGACGAAAAGCCAACAACTGTGTACATAGTCGAATAAATTAACACATTGGCTAAATTTGTTTAAATAATTTAGACAGACAGTCACCCCGATCAAAAAGCGCTTGCCCCAGCCAAAAAAAATGTAATGTCGCCAAAAATAGTTTCGTCATTCTTTTAACCAAATATTATATCACTCATTGCTGTCTTCGTCGTCACCTCAAAGAGATGCACCGTCGATAAATTGAACCTCAACATCTAAAATCGCTTTGAGTAATTAATGTTCTTAATGATGCAATTTTTACCCAAGAATAGCAACTGTCAGGCGCACAATAATGTGACGGCCAATAAATGTCACACACTTTGTAAAGTGCAATTGTGTTTTTGATTTTCTTGCTAGGTAATCGACTTTGAACTTAAACAGCTTCCCACCCACAGATGCAATCAATTTTTTGTTTTTGTTCCTGTCACAGTAATTTAAATGGGAATTAATTAACTCACTGTGGTGGGGGAAACTATGTCGTAGTTTGCAATTGTGTGTCATGTGACTTTGCGACGGGAATAAGTTTTTTTTTATCGTTGCTAGCAGCGTAAGTGGTAAGTGATAAGATTCCGGGTGGGACGGGAGTTTTTGGGAAACACCATTTGGGAAATTGAATCGGGAAATATTTTCATTTGTTGGCAGCTTGACTACTATTTGAGTTTATAAAAGTTTTACATATTTTATCAATCTAAATATAAGCTAAAAACTTGAAAGTCAGTTCAATTTGCATTTGGAAGGCCCTTTTAGTGCGGATCTCGGATGAAGAGAGGTTTCTTTAGTAGCCCGCATGAATCCTATGCAGTCGATGTTATACTAAGCCATTTTGCATTCTAAAGCCAGACAATTTGACATTAATGACGCAGTCGTTTTTGGCACACGTCCATTAAGTGTTTGATTGGTGGTTAAGTTCAAGAGCGAGCACCTATGTCATTCAACTGCATTTATTCGACGACTTTTGGGTGATTTTGTTTGGCGTCGGAAGCAATATTATACATTTGAAGGGTTTTCTTTTTTTATGAGGGAGTTTGCTCTCTATGAAGATTGACTGGGTCAAGTTGACGCAGATGTCAGCGGAAGTTATGTATTTTTGGACCATTTAGGTCTGTTCCTTTACCTACGAATTTTAACAAATTCTTACACATATTACTCAATTGTCCTTCCTCAACTCAAAAAATTCGTAAAGGAGAGCGGCTTCGAGAGAGCAAGATATTTCCCCTCTTACTAGTTTTTACTCAACAAATTTCTTTTGCGTAAGAATTGAAACAACTGGCAGTCGCCTGAAAATTGACAGCTGATTTGAATTTGTTGTTCTATTTGGCATTTGGGTGGAATATTTTATCATATTTTATTTTTATGAACTATCTGTCATTTTTCACAGGTTACTAAAAAAGCGTTCCTTAACTTTTGCGTAAGTTTTTCTCTCTGATAGAGAATTCATCCCCTCCACTGTCATTTTGACAGTCATTTCCATTTTTACTAAAAAAGTAAAGGAACATACCTTTTGTTGTTTAGAAACGTTTGTCATCCAATGTGTCAACATTGTCAAAGTCATATTGCACTTGCCAGTGTTAATCTAATGAAAAGTGCCGCAAATGACTTATTTCGATTATTATATCAGAATTTCAGTAAATATTTGCCAGTGCGGCCCCTTACTTAAGTTTTCATCGTTTCTAAAGTTTGACATGTGCAAATTAAGATTGCGTGACTTACGACTACTGCATAAACGTGGCCCTGTCAATTTAAGTATATACGTGCATCGCTGGCATTGGTTTACAATATTTGCTACGTACATACGCCCCATCACGTAAAGCATATTATTAAAATAAGAAAAAGTAATGAACATGTTAAAATCTCACTTTCAATCAGATTGTGCAGAGAGGTTATCGATCGACACTCAACATCAAGGTTAGATTAATTTTTTTTGTAATTTACTTTGAATTTTAGGAAGACACGTTACACAGAACATCAATCGCAACATCATTCAGCACCCGGTCAATGTCAATTTCAATTTAGCGAAGAGATTCATTTAGCAAAGTTCATCGCGCGAGATTGAGGTCGAATCGGACAAAATGCAATACAAATGGTTAAATTGGACCTGACATAGTTATATCGTCATCCCACTGACTGTTTACACTCGACTGTCATTACTTCATTTTTGAAGTCATTAAAATGGAATTAATTATTAAAGAATACCTCGTAACTGGGACCATCAGCCAGTGGACTCTGATGATGGAAAAATGTGTCGACATGGTTTGTTGTCTTTTGGGAATGCAAACGTCATTAACTAGCTTACTTGTGTTTTCTGTATTCCCTGTTGTTTGATCTCCCACTCAGGGACTTTTTTTTCCAAAGTATAAAAGCATTGTAATTGAATACAAAAGTGGATAAAATTTAATATTTTTTTTTCTGTGGAACGCGTCGTATTCAAAGAATTTCGTTGTTTTAATGCGTCGCAAGGGAATGACAATATAAATATGTTCTGGGGAAACCGAATAATTGTTATCATCTTCGTTATGAGCAGTTAAAGTGATAATGTGAGAAGGCGAATGGGGAAATACTGGATGTGGGGAAAAATAATATTTAATTGTGTCTCA
Source organism: Cheilosia pagana (assembly GCA_936431705.1). Taxonomy (NCBI): domain Eukaryota; kingdom Metazoa; phylum Arthropoda; class Insecta; order Diptera; family Syrphidae; genus Cheilosia; species Cheilosia pagana. The sequence continues at coordinate 46,856,739 of OW386170.1, read as the reverse complement.
AGTCTCAACTGATTTGTAACAAATTGGAATTAAAATGTATTTCAAGTAGATTTCTACACAATTTTTTTTATTCAGTGCTGTCAATTAAAAAATAAAACCAAGTTGACAGGTGACTGTTCAGGATTTTTAATCCCAAAAAATGTGCAGAAATGCGTCGTAACTGACAGGTTGAAAGAAAAGTTATGAAAGGATTTCCGTCGCTTACGTTAGGGGAATATATCAACATTGGCGGATCCGTCAACGCGACTGTAGCAAAAGAATCTATGAGTTTGGTCCTTTAGTGCAGAATACACTTAGTTGTCTTAAGTCGACTAGATTGGTCTGGAGTAGATGTAACCTGAACGCAAAAACTAGATTGATCGGGAAGGTCAGTTTTCATACGTCAGCCACATATATGCGAATTGTCAACTTAGTACTCAGTCACGAATTTCTTGACTAGATTCGTCGGCTACCCCTCCATAAACGTCAACTGAAACAGCTGTTCCTGTGACCGATCTAGGCCAATCAAAACTAAGATACAAGTCAGTCAGCTGTCAGACTTACTAAACTAGATACTTGAACGTCCCCATTATTAATCTTAAAAGGAATGTGTAGAAATGCGCCGAAACTGGCAGGTCAAAAGAATACGCAGCTGCCTTTGAAAGGTGTTCCGTCGTTTACGTCAGTCGAAAACGTCAATATTGACGGATCTGTCAACGCGGCTGTAGCAACAGAATCTATGGGCTGGCTGCTGGGTCATTTAGTGCAAAATACTGTTTGCACGTTGCACGGACTTTCTTTTGCTGGCATACGTCACTAGCTGAGTTTTCGATGCTGCCAGATCCATTTATTTTAATTCTCTCCGTTGCAGCGTGATACGAAATTTTCACATGAATGTCATTTCCTTGGTTTTATTTATATTCGCTATCTTAAAAAACCTACAAATCTCGATTGGAGTAGCAACATATTACATTTTTATGGCACTCACGCATCACGCGTTACATTCTTTTAAATCTCTCAGTGCTTAATGGTTCAATGACCGCAATCAAATCTGGCTTATTTTCGGAATCGTTCTGTTTTTTTTTTTTAAATCCCACTTCCCATTCTCAGTCTACCAATCGACGAGCAAAACTCTATCGCCAATAGTAGTAGCCAAACACATGCTATTAGCAGGAATGACGTGTATAGTGTAAGTGCTTATCAGCACGAAACACCACTGTCTCCTAAGGGTCACCCGCCATGTCTAGCATTGTTTCCACTTTGAAGCACTCTTCTTCGTTTTACTTAATTGAATTATATATTTTTTACTCGTTTTTTTGCTTTTCTATTTTGGTAATGTGATATTTTGTTTGTCTGCTTTCAGATTCATAATCGAGGAGAACGTCAACAATAACACGGGCATATCATTTTTTGCCGTCTTTGATGGCCACGGCGGAGAATTTGCCGCCGATTTTGCTAAAGATATTTTAGTTAAGAATATATACCACAAAATTATCGAAACAGCAGCGATTGTAAAGGGTTCCGGCAGTGGTGATTACCTGAATGCGGACGCTAACACTAGCGATTATGAGAACAGTCCTTACCTAAGGAGAAAATCCAGTCGGAAGGATGAAAGCAATAAGGAGAACGACACGTCAGCTACGGTGCGTCGGAGGGAAAGTCTGCGAAAGTCGCTAAGGTAATTGGGATGGTGGATAAAAATGGAAGCAATAGGTGTTATAATCCCCAAAGGGAGGTCTTGAGGTTAGATATTCGAAAGATCCTCCTGTCAATGCATGGGATTATATATGTCGCACATTAATTGAATTGTCGCTCGTAAGCGTGCGTTGCAAATAATTTGCTTATAATTTTGACGCAAGAAGTTTGCTCACAGTTCTTGCAGCGCACAAAGTGGACAGAGACTTCTCATTATTTTCTTTCGCGTAAAGGTACAGTAGGTATACTTTGGGAGCAGAAATGAGCATTAAAAAAATACCCAAAATAACCTAAAAGAATCAATGATAGCAAATCATGTTCATGTTGAGAACTCTGCCATTATCACTGTGTTAATTAGGTCATGTTAAGTGAGTTCATTTAATTTTAAGTCAAATAATCAGACATATCAGTTCAGGAACTTTAAAATTAAACTTATAAGCGACTTAAGTTCTGAAGGCTAGAATGAAAATTGTCAACGAACCCGGTGGCCGCGCACCTACAGTCCGATGCCCAAGCCCATTCACGATAGAACCCCTAGACGGTCGCAAGGTGAATGGCATTCTTTACTGGGGAAGAGTGGACGGACTCCCACTCCCACGGCCGATCTAAAGGATTACAAGAAGTTCAATATTGTACTCGCAACACTTCATAGTACAAGCCAAACTGATTTCTTACTTTTTGACTGATTTTTCAGTTCGAATTCCTATCGAAAATAGTCTGTTCAAATTATCCAAGAACAGCGCAGTTCATGAACAAAAGCGCACATAATTGAATTTTTATTTTCATCTCCAATCTTTGCAATAATTCGACAAACCTACCTCAAATTTGCAACGAACCATGCTAAAAGCATCCAAACGTACGCGATGTAGCTCGTATTACGTTTTTATTTGTGTTTTCGAAATAGCAAACATTTCCATCACACCCATCATGCTGACCTTGAACCACCGACCGCACCTTCATCACGATGATGTGTTCACCAAACCTAGACACACATATTTTTTGAAAATGATTTCCCAGAGATGGATGGACGTTGCGAATCGCCGCCATGCATCGCTTAATCTGAATAGTAAAGATTTATTTGTTCCGTTTATATGTTTTTGTTTTTTTGTGAATATTTAATATTATTCTATTTCGTTTCAATTGCGTCTATTATTCCCGTGGGCACAAGTATTGAACTATTCGTTCCTGCTGCTGGTGTAGATCTAGATAGTTGTAGCGATAAATTCTGTAGTTGGCCTCACTCCAAAGTTGAAATGAAAACTTAATTGTCCGCCGAGATTCGGTGGCCGAAAGTAAATGCAGGTTTTGTGGGGCGTATCTTTTTTTTTGCGTATTCTAAATAATGTCGCAGGTTGATTTATGTTCTTCTTGGACACATATATGACGCACATACAGTACAAATGGTGTTTAAACATTTATAATTCAACTTTTAAATAAGAACTACAATCAAAACTTATCTACAGACTTGCGGTTTCAAATAAATATTCAGTCGGCTGAAAAGTCTGACATGTTTCTGGAGAGGATGAAGACTGAACATGTCTACATAAGTTGTAAATGTAAAAATTCGATTCAATTGTACTGCATTCGGGTTTTGTTTTTGTTCTTAAGAGTGTACAGGGTGTATAAGAATCAATTGCGATTCTCCCCTACGTAGTAAGAGACAGCTTCCAGAACCCACATCAGCAATATCTTTTCTATCTTCCTATTCTTAGTTTGTGTCCATACCATTACCAACAATAGGCAGAACTGCAGTGATGGCAAAGAAATTGGCAAAAAAAAATCAACATAAGGTACATTTTAAAAATTCTACTCACTGAAAACGCAAAAATCTTCAACAAAATAGAAGGAAAAAAGCTCGGTATCAGAGTAAACTTCTAAATAACCCGAACTACGTCCCAAATCAGCTACTTTTAACCAAATCGTTAAGCAAGCAAAAAACCTCATGGGTTATCTCTTGATTCCATATCTCATAACCTCATAAGATTGACCTCTGCAAGTTCTTCTTCTCACAATGCACCATTTCTTTTCTTCCACAGTACTACAGATGATTGCACATCACCAAAGCAAGCCACCGCACAGCGTGAAACGGACGTTTTCACGTCAAAACTCAACTCCCTCATTCGGCCGCTGGGCAAGGACAACCTCTTCAACATCAGCAACAACGCCAAAGACTCACCAGGCAAACAAGCGCCAACTAGTTTCGATGCCAAGTGCTATATCGAGAATGGAAAAATCAATTTTGGCAAAATGATAACCGACGAAGTATTGGCGGCTGATTACAAGCTCGTAGAGGCTGCGAAAAAAACGGCAAGACCCTTTTAAGTTGCAGTCCCAAACTTATACTAACTTGCTTAAATTTACCCTTTCTACAGACAAATATTGCTGGGACGACTGCACTGATCGCTATTATCCAGGATTCCAGATTGATTGTAGCCAATGTGGGCGACTCCCGCGGTGTGATGTGTGACTCGAGAGGTGTGGCTATTCCGCTGTCTTTCGATCATAAACCACAACAGGTTAACTTTCACCAAACTCCCCCTTGCCTATATCTAATCGATTGCATTACAGGTTCGCGAAAGAAAACGAATACACGACGCCGGTGGATTCATTGCATTCAGGGGTGTATGGCGTGTCGCTGGCATACTGGCCACATCACGAGCGCTCGGTGATTATCCATTAAAAGACAAAAATCTAGTCATAGCTAATCCAGACATACTAACATTCGAATTAAACGATCACAAGTGAGTACACTCTGTCTTTTTATCAACTGTAATTTGAAAATCGTACCTCCTCTCTAGACCGACATTTTTAATTCTTGCCTCGGACGGCCTCTGGGACACCTTCTCCAACGAAGAGGCTGTGGCATTCATCAAGGACCACATCCACGAAGCCGACTATGGGGCAAAGAGCTTAGCTATGCAGTCCTACTATCGTGGCTCTGTAGATAATATAACAGTTTTAGTTATTGTATTTCGAAACGGCGTTTATCGAATCGCCAGCAATGCGGCCGCTCCAGTACCCAGCCAGTCTTTGCCAGCTAAAGCATCTCCGCGATCAGCGGCGACGTTAAATAAAAGTGCACCAAGCTCAAAATAATATAACAACAAAGGAATAATTAATTTATTTAAATTAACCTGCAACTATGACTTTAAATTTAATTGTTTACCCTTCTTGTTTTCTTTTTTTTTAAATATTTTTAAGAACTAAATTATTGAGAAACGTGAATGAATATCAAGCGCAAAGCGACAAAGCGAAATCGAAAATTCAAGCTTAGATGCATGTTATATGACAATTGTAGGAATTATGTAGTACATTGTACAACAAACAATGCTTTGTTGTAATCAAATTTTTCATTGATGAATACGGTATAAGAAAATAAATAATTAAAATAAAAAAACAATAAATCGACACGTTTTAAAAATGAATGCGTCTTTCAATTCTTCGTACACACTCACAGTTGACTGCTTAAGTGGCTGGCGTGGTTGTAAAATCTTTGGACACCAAATGCACTCAGTTGTAAATGCCATTCTAACATCAATACCTAGGAAGGTACCTGCTTCCTTAACAACTTGTAGCTTATCAAACAAAATTGAGATCATATTCAAAATCTGTAGGGAAACTGAGTATTTAGACGAAGATTGGATTATGAGAATATGTGAAAGGGGTTATTGTACTGCGACCTTTTGGTCTATTGTACCCCCTGCTTACGCTTCAGAGAGGTATATTCCCTCATAAGAGATCCCCTCACATTATAATTCCTTCCGAAATCATTTTAGAGATTTTTTTGCTCTTGTTTATCTTTGGCGGACGAAATCTGTCCTATAGCACTCTCTCTAGTTCAGTTTCCTTTAAGAATCTAAGGATGAGAGCTGGCTCCAGTGACTGTATTTCCTCATCAGATATTTGGTACTTGCCCAAGTGTTTCAGTCTTTGGGGGTCAGTGCCCACATGATCCCAACACGTGTTTTCGGATTTCACTGGACCCATCGCAGTATCTGCAGAGACCTTCTTCAGATATACCCAGCTTCCTGAGGTATTCCTTGAGTCTACAATGCCCCGTTAGGAAACCCGTTAGGATGCGGAGGTTATTTTCACTCATTCCGATGCAAGCTTGGAATCTTTTCCGGTTGCATTGTCCCAGAAGTTTCTTTGCCTGCCTTATGCCTTGAGTGCCATGGCAGGTACCTAGTCTCTTTGTGATGATCTCACAGCCCTAGTCAAGCTTACGTATCGAGATGCTTTTACTGGAACCTCTCCCATTTTGTAGGGAAAATCAAATAAATACAGCGATAGGGCTCTCGGACACACATCTATATATTAAAACTGTAGAATAAAAAATGTCTGACCGCGTATCAAGCAGAAACTACTGGACGGATTTTGATGAAACTTGGCACAGTGATTGCTTATGTTCTGGGTCGGGACTTAGGATAGTTTTTATCAAAAAACCGGATATATTTAAGGAAAATTATATTTTTACAGACCTAGCTCAGTAATGGCTTATCGGATTGAATAGTAAAAAAACAGGTGAAATTAGTAAATTTTGCACTGAATCATTTAAGATATAAACCATCCTCCTGCGTTGTCCTGAAGCTGAGCAATATACAAAATAATTACACGATTATTATTGCACTTCGATGGGCAGTCGTGTCCTTTCAGCGCACACCTTCAGTTTGAACACATTTTCAGGTGTTGTTCATTGGGAAAAGTTTGGAAATGGGCTGGGGTCGGGGTGGGGTTCGTGTGTCATGTTGTTTTATTCGATTGCTTCCTTTTCGTCGACATTTGAGGTGGATAAGAGGGAAATAATTGAAATTTAAGTAAATATTTTTTTAAATTCAAATAAGGTTTTTATTGTCTTTGTTTTCTGATTTATATTGCTTTCACAAAGGTCCAAGGGAGGGAACATAATATTTATAAAAACTGCTCGATGTAGTTCGGTGGAAATACGTTTAGTCTTAAATGTGGTGAAGCAAGGCGAGCACGGGTCAGCTAGTTTCTAAAATACGACTGGTCAACCATTTTTGAAAGACGTCCAATCTTATGCGGATGTAGGCTGAGCTCATAATAGTAAAAATGCGACAGTACTGCAATTTTTGCGTTCATTAATGTAATCTTTGCATGACGGCAGTTTTATTTGCGTTCATAAAAGTAAAATGACAGTCAAATTGCGATCAACTCTGCAGTGAATTTTATTTTGTTGCCGAGTTGCAGATTTATTTTACAAAAAATAAATGAAAATTAAATAGATATGCTTAATAAATGAAGGTTTTTTTTTATTAAAAAATTAAAATATATTATTTTTTGTTTGATAGGAATGAAAGTGAACAAAATTGTGGTCGGATACTGATTACTGACACCCAACTGCTGGGGTCGAATCGCGTCGTCCGTGAACGAGCATTATGTCAAGGAATTTGTTTTTGTTTCACATTTAAAATTAAATTAATTCCGTGAACGTAATGCTCGTTCACGGACGACGCGATTCGACCCCTGATTTCGATCCGTTTAGGCATCAACTCCGAATTTATAGCAGGTCGAGCAAAAATATTTTACGGAAATGTTTACTGAAAACATCATCTGGAATTTGTCCTGGTTTTAAGAAAACTCTTAGTTTTTGAAATGTTTCTTAAAATCCTGTTCATTTTTATCAAAAAAAAATTCTTTTTCTTTGAATTTTGCTTCTATATCTTTCAGAAATTTTTGCCTGAACCCTTTCAAAATTAGATCCATTTAAGTGATTAAGAATCAGTCCTAAAATGATTCTTCTAATTGACATTATTAAAGTTTTTATAAATAACAACCATCTGTCGCTGAAAGAAGAAAGATAAATTAAAAAGTTCTGTCTTTTTTTTTACTGCCTACTGCATACCTATATGAACTCTTTTTTGGAAACGCAAAACTACTGCAAACTTGCATCAGTGTTTCTGTTCATAATTGCATTGAATCAATATTTTTTGAATGGCATGTGCAACAATTTTGCAATTATGAACTCGCCCGTAATGATTAGTTGTCCGTTTCCCACGCAGTGCGTAGTGTACCAGTTTTGAAGATGTGCTTCCCAGCAGTGGCAATACGTGTCTTATAGTATACCTTGCCTCTGCTTCGCAGTTCGACCGAAAGCCACAAACCAGCACAAAATATATCTCTAAAGATCGTGCAATGTCCAATACTGCAACCCAGGAAGTTTGTCAAAATTGGTGACTGGTAAAGCAAAGTTCTTGGGCATTGAATTCGAGATTTAAATCGCCTTAAAAATTGCGGTTATTCTATTTTCACGCAACACTTCCATGTTCTATATAAAAAATATAACCCACATCCACATTTGGTCAGATAATACAATCACTTAGTTCAGCGCCAGCGTCATAAATCGATATTTTGAACAGGCCAGCTGTTATCAAATGAATGGGGCAAGGGAACATACATTTATAAACAACCTGCCCCTGCTCGTACTATAAAACTTGCGCTGTCTTGTGATTTCCGATATAACCACTCCCTTTGCAAAAACTTCCACGTGGTCAGTCATTTGCAGTTGATTAGGTCGACGAAACAAATTCGTTGAAAAACCCTTCCTGTGCCCGATCAGACGTCACCACATATTCAACAAACCCATCCAATGATAAGTCGGTAACAAATCCGAAAATCAAGCGATCAACGCCGAGGTCAAAGCTCTTCGACCCAATTGCAGCACGCAAAAAGTTACAAGCGACCACTTCTACGAAACTAAATTCACATTTTATTCTGCAAAAGCATCACAACTAAAAGCTACAAATTAAAACTAATTTAAATAATTTTCTGTTTTCATTTTATTTGTTTATATAATAAACAAACACCTCAATATGCATAATAAAAAAACTATTACATAAGCGGAATCTTGTCCTGCAGTAGTTCCACGCTTTGCACTTGTTAGTGAGCGGAGACCGACACTTGCCAGACGCGAATGGTGTTGTCCGAGTAGCCAGCGAACAGGGTTTGTCCGTCGGTAGACCAGGCCAGCGACAGGCACTGTGGCTGATCGGCCTTGGATGTCTGTGAAACAACCTCTGGGCGGAGTTCCTCGACGGTTTTCTTGCATGCCAAATCCCAGATCTTGATGGATGGACCGTAGGCGACGCACAACCAGTAGCGGTTTGGCGAGAAGCACAGAGCGTTGATGATGTCGTTGTGCTCCAAAGTGTACAAGTTCTTGCCGTCATTGAGATCCCACAAGAGAGCCTTGGCGTCCTTACCTCCGGAAGTGCAGAGGGAACCATCGGGCGAAACGGTGACGGTGTTCAAGTAGCCGCTGTGTCCGTGGTGGTTGTTCTTCAACTTGCAGTTGGCCAAATTCCAGACCTTGACGGTACGATCCCAGCCGCACGACACGATGATTGGATTCGAGTGGTTTGGCGAGAAACGCACGCACGACACCCAGTCGGAGTGTCCATCCTCCTGGATGGTGTACTTGCACTCGGCCAAAGTGTTCCACAACTTGATGGTCTTGTCCCGAGAGCCGGAAACGATTTGACGATTGTCAGCGGAGAAGGCAACCGAGAGTACATCCTGTCGAGGTGAAAAGGACAAGTTAGTACAAAGGAAAATATGAATCTTCACAGAAGTGTTAAGCAGTCATAGTAATGTATAGAAAAAACTTACAAATTATGCGACCTTTCAACAAGCTCTCAAGAGATGGGTCTACTCATTAATCGTGTTGAATGTGCGTCTCGAATTAAAATCTTCTGCCTCGCATAGGCGCAATAAAATAAGTGGTACCATTGTTCAAAAAACATAAAATTTAATTGATTTCCTCATCCTATGCCTGTTCTATCTGAAGGTACCACTTAGCTAGTTCCCTGATCTAGGCCCTACACAACTCATATAAGTAGAAAGTCTTTCACCTTGGTGTGATCTTCAAAGCGGCGGGTGGTCTTGCCAGCTGCCAAATCCCAGAGACGGAGGGTCTTGTCCCAGGAACCAGACAGAGCGTAGTTACCATCGGATGAGAGTACTACGTCACTGATGAAATGCGAGTGTCCGTACAAACGCTTCTGAGGGAAACCGTAGTTGTTGTCCTCATCGCGGGTCAATTTCCACACAATCAGGGTCTTGTCTGTGGATTGAAACAAAAATGCAAACATTATTTGATGCCATCTTCACAAATAAGTTGATGGAACATCGATAGATGTCAGAGATTTTTCGCGATTTAAAATCGATGCAGATTTTGAAGATGGGCGAAAGTGGGAAAAAGAAAACTTACCGCGAGACGCCGAAATGATGGTATCAGGATCCTTTGGGTTTGTAGCGATTTGGGTTACCCAGCCATTGTGTCCCAAAAGGGTACCACGTAATTGTAGTGTCTCAGACATAATTTATTTTAAAACTTTTATTGCAGCGCTGTGGATACGCGTCAACCCACGAAAAAAGTTTTCGGAAAAAGAAGGAAAAACTCGACGGCAGTGAAGTTGGCTGAAGTTGATTTTGGTAGTGTTTCAATTTCCGTTGGTTTCTTGCTTTGGATTCAAAAGAAGATGGCGCTGTGAGATGCTTAAGTTAAGTTTACATTTTAAGGCTGATACGCTGTTCGCGTTAAATGAAATGATCACTCCTCTCCAAAAAGTGCTGTGAAATTGAAAGTGAAATTTTCACTCCGAAATGTCAAAAATTTAATGCGACGGACAATAAAAGCCAAGTGAAAAAGCAAGTAACGCCCTCTACATATCACTTTTTGAACAATTATTTTTCACTTCAACAGCGTACTGCCTGGTGAAATTTTCACTTGAAAAGTTCATTTTGACATTTCGCAGTGGAAAATTTGTATGAAAATTTGGATTTCACTCGAACAGCGTACCAGGCTTTACCCTTTCAAGTTCTTTTGTGTGTTTCCTTTCCTTTTTGTGGAACACCCATCTACATGTCTTTAGTGAGGTCAATCGAGGCGGCTAGCGATGCCAGGATTATGGAGGAAGCAAAAGCTGACAGGGCGAGGAAGAGACCGATAAAGCAGATTAAAAGCGAATGGTTAGAAGATCTCATCCGCAAATTGATTTCGGCTGTCGAGATCCGACCCGGACTGTACGATGTCGCAAGTCGTACATATCGTCCCTTTTTTGCATTGTTTTTCTTTACAGCATAAGTAAGTTGAGTTGTTGTTGTTTATTTTTGAATTTTGACACTTTAAAATGTCAACTGAGTACGCAGGCAGGATTTTATTGACTAGATTTTTCGGTTACCCCTCCATAAACGTCAACTGCAAAAACTGATCACGTGACCAATCTGGGCCAATAAAAACTTAAACACATCTAGTCAGTCAGTTGTCAGACTTACCAAACTAGGTGTCCAAACGTCCTCATTTTGTGTTCCATCTCCGCGATAAGTTTATAGAAATTCAACTCATTGTTGAACACGTTTCTTAATCCACATTAAATAGCACCTCTATTCCAATGCTCTCATTTTGAACCACCTAGATGTCGCATAGACTTGACGAACGTTTTCTCAGGCAACGCCATTAATATATGACGTCACGCTTATAATTCTTCGGCTAAAAAAATTCATCGGCCATTTTGTACAAGTGTGCTTGCTGAAGTTCAAACAATTCGCTAATTCGTAACTTGCTCCGTAGCTCTCCAACAAAGACAGAAAATATATTATCAATAAATTAAGATACTTTGCAAAACCAGAAAAAAACATTTCTTTTTTATAATCGTCCTAACCCATCTTCAGCAAGTACCGATATACAAATCCGAAACAATTTTTTTTCTAATAATTTTCCATAATTCGTGTTGCGCCGCTCTCCCCTCTCTTCAATTAAAATCAATCGAAAACGAAAGAAAAAATACCACGATCGCCCATTTTCCCCCGAACACAGTACGAAGCAGAACGGAAAAAATTCAACTCAGTGCGTGAAGTGTGAAAAAACCGTAAAATAAAAATAAAAAAAAAGTCTTGAAGGTTCTTTGTTACATTTGTGTGTTCAATTTATTCAATTCGGGATTGTGTTGAATTATTCAAATTAAGAAAAAATAATTTGCTGTACCAAAGGGAAGTTTTTTTTTATCTATAATTCCCATTTTTTTTTTTATATATTTTATCGAAAGAGTGAGACAGAAGAAGGCCTTTGCATTTCTTCGTTCTGTCGAGAGAGTTGGGTGGAAAACGCATTTTTTTTTCGTGAATTCATTGGGAATTCCGTGTATTTTTTCTCGTTTGTACCGGTTTAATAAAATCAGTCAAAATTGAATCGACAAAGATCGACGAGACTTTTTCTTCTACCACCATGGAGGATAAAGCGACTACAAAGGACCTGGATCAATGGATTGAGCAGCTGAACGAGTGTAATCAGTTGACAGAGACACAAGTGAAAACTCTGTGCGATAAGGTAAGACGGCTAGATTTGAATAGTAGTGTGTTGGATGATGCATCTAAATATGGTTCAAAGTGCAATTTCATATAGTAAATTTTAAATTTCCCAAGAAAACAGTGAACGAATTATTTGCGAATGCTCCACTTTGATTGCAAAAAAAAAAAAATTGTCCAAAGGGTGGGCAAGGGTATTTGGTGTTGTTTTTATATTTATCCCACTCTAGCCAATTGTCTGGGTGAATCATTTTGTCTCCACTCAAAAATCATCGCCGATGATTAACACTAGATGGGAAAAAAATCGAATTCACTCAATGAATTCAAAGAAAATCATTCTTGTTAATTTTTTCTCTGAACGAATTTACGAAAAATCGAAGAGCAAGCGTTTGAATTGAAAAAAAATGTCCGTTCCACATTTTTATTTCAACAATAGAATGCGCAAAAAAAACTGCGTGCGTATAGGAATTCCCACTCGACGTCATCACTTGCATGCGTAGGGTTACCCACTCCATTATATTCTAGGATAGACCGGATTTGAGTAGAAAATTTGTAACAGTGACGTAAGAAATTAAATTCGTTCAATTTTTGTAATCTGCAAATGTAGCGTTGACAATTTTTTTCGCGTCGCTTTATTTGCCAGTGGAATTGGTTAAATTGTTATAAAGCACAATCCGAGCGATAATTTTTGCGATGTTCCCGAGAACTATTCACAACATGTCTGCCATTTTGAATGGCGGCGACTTTTTTTTATTTTCGTTTTTCGTTGAAGAGATTTTTATTTGTTGTTGCTGTTTACTCATAGGTATATTAGATTTTTATTTTTTGTTCCGCTTTAATGTGCACCTAAAAAAACGGACAATAACATATTGAGTAGGTTTATCAAGTTAAACAAATGCGCGTTCTGGAGTGGAAGCAAAATGTATACAAAAAGAAAAATGGACCACTTGCACAAAACAGCAGTTTTGTTTATTAAAGCGAACGTTTTATCTTTTATGTGTTCCTAGGACTTGTAAGCGATATAGGTAGAGGCGTTTTCTTTTTCGAAGTGGCTATTCGCACGTAAATTTTATACTGACTGACGTTTGTCGGGCTTAGGGACGTAACGTAATGGTATTTTCGTTAAAAATAGTGTTTTAAGAACAAAATTTGGGTCTTAAAACGTACAGGATCGTGCCCGAAAATGAAATACTGGAGTTTAGAGTCCTGTTTGCGAGCGAAGCGAGCCACATACCCCTACTTGATGCGATTTAACTTTGACCATGTCTTACGTAGCCGTGTCCCTAACTACGTGCGAATAACATCAGCCTTTATGACTTGTAAGCGATATACCTATATGTGAATAATGGTCGTGTTCCGAAAACCTTTAGGTAGAAATGATCAACAAAATAATTTCATGAAAGAAATTCATCTTAAGTCGAGCCTTAATCGCCTTTATTGGGTTCCCGTACTTACTAAAGCGCAAATCGAACCAATTTTCCTTTCTACATATCATTTTTAGGGCACAAACTTCACTTAGAAGTTTGGCAAATTATTACGTATTCACTTTTAAATGAAACAAGCCGCCTTACTAATAATCGTTTTTAACCTTCAACTTATATATTTTGTAGTTCACAATATGCAATTTTGTATGGAAAATTTCGCCATTGTGAGTTCGAAAAATTTAGACTGGACACTAAAAACGATTATTACTACCGCGGAAGGACTTTATGATAGTTTTCTTTGAAATTTAGATTAACTCGCAAGTATTTTAAGCATTATTTGGGTATACACATACAAACTCAAGCGGCTTTACACAATTTTAAAGCCTAGTACAGTGCGACCTCAATAAAAGCAACTAATAGAAATTTGGGCAGTTGCTTTTATTGAGTTTGTTGCAATAATCGAGTTAAAAAATTGTATAGGCGCCAAAAATGAGGCAAAAAGTTAAACACCCCATAATAATCAAAAAAACGTGGCTTGCACTGATAAACAGACCAAAACTGATAACTTATTTCAAGTTTAAAATAAACAATAAAAAAAAAAAAAACTAGCTAACAAAAAAAGAGTTCTTGAAACAATAGTTGCCTTTATCGAGTCACCTTTCTGCTTTTATCGAGGAGTTGCACGTATCGAGGGTTGCTTTTATTGAGGTCGCACTGTATCCTGCTCGTGCTAAATTTAAGCGTCCCTAGTCTCCACTTTGTTTCTCCACAGTCCACACCAAAGATAAATTGGTCGCTAAATAATTGCACATGATAGTAGATGGGACAAAAACCATATGTTCACGATAAATGGTAGTTAACTTAATTTGTACGTGTACATAATTGTAATTAGAATTTTCGATCGCAGTAGTTGAGTAGGTAGGTAGGTATCTCCAAAACAATGCATCCGAGCAGATATATCATTGCTGCAGCAGCCGACAAGCCCCGCAACATTTCTTCATCTTATCAAAAGGTTATTTTTTGGTTTGGCGTTTTAGTCACGCACATGTTCTCTGCAGTTTCCTTGAAAAAATCCATAGTAAACACAAAAAATCGGCGCAGTGGCTTAGTGGTAGTGTGTTGGGCTACTAAGCGAGGTTCTCCGGTTCGAATCCCGAAAGAGCCAAATTACATCTTAAAGTTTTTTCCACTGCGCCACCTCTCGCGAACGTTTGACAAACATCCGAGAGTAAAACTGTCATGAAAGAGCTTCTCAATTAGTCGTTTGGACTCGGCGTAGAATTGTAGATCCCTTCCATTGGTCCCAAAAATTTAAAACCCACACAAAACGAATGGTTGTGAGAAGCTAGGCCTTGGGTCCCACAGACCTGTCGCGCCAAAGTATTTATTTTTATTTTTAAACACAACAAAAACTTTTTACCCCGTTTTTTATGTCAAAATTTATCTTCGATTTTATGTACCGGACATTTATTTCGCGAAATTTTATCTTTTTAGACATTTTTGTATGGAAGATATAATTTAGCGCGAGCGGGATACTAAGCGAAAATCTTTTTTCTCCATCTTTTTATTAATAGAGTAAGTTGCGTTTTATCTCTCAATTCATTTGTACCTATATCGATTATGGTGTGTAAACAAAAGCAGGAATAATAGAAACCGCATGCCAGAATCTATTTTAAGTCAAAATAGGTAGGTATATATTATTTATTTACAAAACAGGAACAAAGAGCTTTCTTGTTCCAAATGGTAGTTGGTAGAATCGGAAGCAAAATTCCATTCCATATGCATCCTTCATGGGGGAGCGACATCCCGTGGAGCTGCATGAAGTATAAGTACAAAACGATATGACAGACAAAACCTAAAAGTCATAAATCCAATAGGTATATAGGTATGTAGGAGTAGGTACCTGATTTCCATGAGCTTATTATGTGTACCTGCCACAGAAATTCAATTCCTCCTTTCCTTTCCGCTCGTATACCTATATTATTTTGTTGTTTTTATCTTTAAAAGGTATCCACTTTGTGTTTCTTTTGAATCGTCTTCTTTGGACCGGGATTTCTTTGTTTGAAATCAGGTTGTCTGGTATTTTTCAACGGACATTTTAAGTTAGCCCTCGCTTGAGAGAGGAGTAGGAAGGCACGAGAGAATCTACGGCCAATTAAAAATTATTTATGCTGAGAAATAGGATGTACAAGTAGGTATACGAAACCAAAGTGGTGATGAAGAAGGATAGGGATATGCAGTAACGAAGAAATGTAAAATAAAAAACAAACATTTTTTGAAAGGATGCTTCATCACAGATTGTTGAATCTCCTGTTGACACGACACGACAGGACAAGTATTAGGTATGTGGGTTTTCTTGTTGCGAACTGGGAAATGAATTTTTCTTTAAAGAGATACGTAGTTAATAATCTAGTACATTTTTAAATAGTGACATTGAAAATTATGTAGGATGATTTTCAAGAAATTATAACATAATTTGTTCGATGGGTAACCTACCCTTTATTCAAAACTCCACTGTTAAGAGCCGATCTAAATATTGGCAAAATGTCTCGGGCTTTCACACAAAATCACCGGCAAGATTATAATGCAACAATTAGGAGACTTATTACGTACCTACCTACTCTGATAGCTGGCGGATTTTCACAGCATTTCCTTCATTATGAGTGGCACATGAGTACACATTTCTGAGGTCTCATCAAATTTTACGAATAATTAGGTGAATGTTAATTACCAAGTCATCTTCCGCTCGTTTTAGAAACTCTCGGTAAGGTACATATACGTTGCACGAGCCTTGCTTTATCTATATCAAAAGAGTCAACAGGAACTGAAATTCGTTTTCTGTCACTCTTCAAATGGAACTAGTTTTATTTTATTTATTTTATTTTATTTTATTTATTTCAATCGCAAGACAAGAGTCTTATAAATTTTTGAAAGCCTTTAAATTAATTTAAGAGTTTGAATTTAATTTAATTTTTAGCTATTTACATCATTATATGTTTATTAAAAAGAAATCTAAATTTAAAAAGAGAAAACAAATAATAATAAATTAATAAATAGATAAATATTATCAATGATTTGCCAAATAGTTGAAATGTAAACCTTTAAATCTTCTTGTGCTTTTTTCACTTCTCATACTTGTGGGCTAGTGATCATATTTTTTTCTAAATTGACTGCGGAAACGAAAATTTATTTTCGATGCGACCCCATTTGCAATCAAAAATGTATGCAATTATATGATGAGTCCAACTCTTTGATTTACACATTCTAAAAAGACAGCCTCTCAGATTGTATACATTTATTTATAAAAATAATATCCCCATTTTCACTGACTGGGCGGACGTCAACCATTCTGTGTTTGCCTTTAAAATGTTTTACCCCATTTTGAAGTTACTTAAAAAAAGAATAAACACGGGACACCTAACTTTCGACACACACAATATGTTCCCCCATTTATCTTGAATTTGTATATTGAATTTCACTAAAAGCCATTGAAAAAAAAAACACCTCGAGCAAACCATCAGTGGGTTTGAGTTACAAATTGCGAAATAACTGCAGGAATCTGCATTGCACACAATTTCTATATAGTTGTAGAACTGGTACATTTGACAATGCCAACTGAATACGAAAACGAATAAATAGAGCATGCACTGAATTATTTTATAAACAATTTGAACAAAACCTCTCTCTTCCTCCCTACAACTGGTGGTCAATTTCTTTCAATTGTAAATAATCAATTTGTGCAAAGCATGTATGGATTCGCCTTGAAATTGCGGCGTTTATTATTATCTGTTGTCTCTCTAATCTATAAAGTGGGAATTATGGCTGAAATAATGTTTATATTTATTCGCTTGCGTAAGCTCTAAGCAGACAGTCTAATTGTTTATGGTTCACCTTCCTTTTAGTCTCTCTCAGTCAAATTCCACCGACCGGCACTTTTTTTTATATAGGTATAGCGGACGACAACGTCAACAAGACAACGGCACTTGGTGTTGAATTTGGCGAATGGCAGCCAGCATTCACGTTTTTTGTCCGTGTCACAATATAAAGCTCTTTGCTGGTTTAAAAATACACTTTAGTAGCATAAAGTTTATGCTGCTGGGTGACTCTGTCCCACCACACACAAGAAGAACAAACCGTGCGAAAAACTTGTCAAACAGGCCGGGCATTTACTCTTGTTACTCTTGGCATGATTTGTTCATTAACCCTTTGGTCTGGCTGGCTGGCGGCGGCTGACTTGGGCTTCTCTTTCTCGCCTCATTCGCTGCCATAAATTAAATTTGCTGGCTACGAGTATGTGTGTTAAAATACGGCGATGTGTTCGAAGTCTAAACTCTCGATGACATGGCAAATTGAAAGGAAATTCGGTATGTGTCTAATTATTTCAAATAAAAATCTATCGATTAATTGATTTTGTTTATTCGATCAAATTAGCGCACACTGGCACATTAAAGACTAAGGAGAGACGTTCAAGTGGAGTCGAGAGCAAACACCCACTTTGAATGATGCAATAGTGACACAAATAACGTGGAAACGTCATATCTGCGCTTGGCAGATGTCATAAACAGAAAGAATTGATTACTTTACTTAAAGAACTGTACGATATGTGCGTGCATTGCGTAGCACTATGACATCCTCTCATTTACGTTGCTTTTAAAGTTGTCGAGAATAATAAACACACTGAAATAAATCAATATCACGCACGAACGATTGAAATGCTTACCGTTAGGGAACTTTTTCAAGTTAAAATAAATTGTCAAGTCCTTTTATTGATTTTGTTCAACTTTGTTCAAAGTCACGGCATTCGGCTGTCAATTCCCTTTAATACATATTGAACTACTTTAATTATGGCTTGTGCAGCGAATTTCTAATAAAAAATATATATGCGTCATGTGTAGTTTTTCCCCAGTACGAATTCCTTCCCATTGGCCATGTGGCGGCGGTACTGGTACAATGTAAAAACGTTTATTGTGGTTTAATGAACATGATTTCGTACTGCGTACTTGATGTGTTCTTCTCGCTTGCGGAGTTTGGTGTATTTATATCTGGTAGCTGTATATTCGTTGCCTTACCAAGTTCTTCAGAAATGTTTGCTTTTGCGGCATTTGCTTATACAGACACACACCTTTCGAACATCTTGAATGTCTCTATTAATATCGCTATCTTCATGGGGCTCTAAATGTGTTTTTTTTTGTATACCAAATGGAAAAGCCAATTTGAGGCGGCAGGTACTTGCAATGCGCTTCAAGTCGACTCGCTGTTTTAGCACCATTTACGATTTAGATAAACTGCTGGAAAGGCACTCTGAGTGTTATTAGAATCGCACGCCATACTCTCAACTAGATGGCGCAAAAACTAGTGTTTGCTATTATCATTTTGTATGCTTTATTTTGTCAGCTTAGAGCGCCTATTGCGGATCGTATTTTGTTGAATTGGGGTGCAGTTTGATGTACACCTATTTGCTTATAGAAGCAATGACTTCCGGTTTGTAAATCAATAGAAATACATCAAATAATAGCACGAAAGGAAAAGAAAAAGAATCGAGCACACTAAAAATTTGCAATCCGTACCACAAAAAGGTATTTTCCTTTTTTCGCTTCGAAATCACTGATTTTTGTTCACCGGTACACAAGTTTTAACCTAAAAATGGAAGTAAATAAATGGCGCACCCATCTCCCTTTCGTCTGAATAATACCATTTAATTCTACACACCCCTTAAAGACTCGCTACGTGCGCGGGAGTATTACACCTCACTAACGTGAACCAACCATGCAATTAAATAGAGTAGGTACACACTCAAAAGGTACCACTGACGCTCAGTCATTTGAAAACCTTATACTCCATCAACACTCAATGTAAAAAAAGAAAACGAAAACAACCTCCGCACACAAATTTCCCATTTCATTCTGTAAAACTCCAATCTGCGCATAAAAGTAGAGCCAAAAGCAAACGAAATGAACAAAAATCGATTAAATATGCCATACGCAAATTCGAAGCACAGCGAAAAATATATATATAAAACTCCCATTCGAGATGTATAAACATAGAAAGCCATTATAATGTTAACCTAAATGATTAGAAACAGAAGAAGAAGAAAAAAATAATGTAGAAGCTGAGGCGTAATAAGCTAAATACCACGCCGCGACCCAATTTGGAGCTGGCGGCTGCTGGCTGGCCCCCTTGGTGACTGTGTTTTGTTTGTTACTTTTGTATTCTACGAGGACTCGCGGTGACCTTGGCTGTTGTCATCTTACACCTTCATTATTTGCTAGAGAGCAAACAATGCTGCCTTCCATCATCCGCACCTATCGCCAAATTTGAATAGCCTGCTACATTGTGGGTGGATGAGGAAACACAGACACCGGATGATGCTGCCAAATGAATTAATTTGTTGTTCTTTCCTCTCTTTATTTTTGTATTTAAGGCAATTTTTGTTTTCTTCTTTATGCATTGAAAATTATTTGATTGGTTAGCAAAGCTTTTGTTTAAATTTAAATAAAGAAACAGAAATATTTTTGTTCTACATCAAATTGAGAATTCCCGCAGGATTTTGTCAAATTTACTGTGACTCTTTGTACAGGATTTATTTAATGGAGTTTGTTAAATTTAGGTGAAGTTTATTTAATATGTTCACATTATGTTTTGAAGATTGATACTATCTCTCAACCGCTGCCCATTGTTTGATCCCAGCGCTCTCACTTTTTATCGGATATTGACTTTATCATGTGGGATGGTTCTTACCCTTTAGGCAGCCCCAGAGAATAAAATCGTGCAAACACGGTGGCCAGTAAAAATCAGAAAAACGCGGTATTATTCGATTGTCAAAAATGTTCTCCAAGAGAGCCATCATTTGAAGAGCTGAGTGAGCATTTGTTCCATCTTGTTTCAACCTTTGGCTTTTAAAATCTTTAATCATTGTCTGGTTTTGAATGCCATTCACATTTACTGCAATTTGTTCGTCGTTTTCGAAAAAATATTGTCAAATGATCGTTTTTGAGGTTATTCAACATCATTTTGTGTATCATGGTGGGTGAATTTGATGTTCAACAATTAAATTTGAAAATGACCGTCATTGCTTACGCGGACTATATTGAATGCGTATTTGGTTTAAACTTTGAACTGTTTTGTTTTGAGTTACAGGGCTGTATCTTGCATTTAAAACAAGTCTCATTTGGTTCTCATTTTTATTTAAATTTTGGAAATCTAAGAAAACCCTGCAATTTTTTTTTTAGCATCAAGTTTTTGTTTTCTAGATGGTCTATTGATCTAACTGACGAGTTCGTGACTGTCTTAAAAACTCCCGATTGCGTTGTGTTTAATATAAATGTTCTAAGTTTTGTTTTAACACAATGATTGTATGTTCACAGGCAGAGTCATACCAAACTAGACTATCAGAGTGGAAACACTGCCTTGAACATTTTTATTTTCAAAGTGAAGGTCATTAGAAGGCTTTCCGATAGTTCAAAGATTGCATAAATCTCTTTTGCCATTGTCACATTATTTCATTGAAAATATTAGGACGGATGAGGTGACAGTACGAAAGAAGACTACACTAAGTAGCTTACTACAAGGACGTCCAAAAAGTTGTAGTATTTTTAAATATAATTTTATTTTGAACGAAATCGTTCTTGGATATATTTTTGAAGCAACCATATTCAGTGAAGAACGGCGCGATGCTACAAGCCCGACAACAGTTGAGTGGTATTGGCAACATCATAATCATATTTTGACTATAAATTTGAAAGTTGTTGACCTCTTGTTAATCCTAAGACTCTCTACAAATTTTTGGTATTTTTTATTCTTTATATTCAAAGAAATATTACTTAAAAAAAAAACCAATTAGGCAAGTGTTTTGGTGTGTTTAACACGCGAGTTTAATGCAAAATCAAACCTTTTCTATTCCGACATTTAAAGAAGTTTGGCAAAATGTTCCATATGATTTTTATGTCCCATGGGCCATGTTCCATGTCCATGAGGTATTTATTTAGAACTTAGATCGTATAAGACCGCGTTTTCGACCCAAAAAATACTAACATTCGTTGCAAGGGCATTTCAAATCGGTCTCGACTTTTAAAACCAAGTAATAAATTGAACGTTTGCGTTTCGAATGGTACGTATAGTAGTTAGTTGTTAGTAGTTTTCATAGTCCTGTCAATTCAAAGAAAAATGCGTTTTTTGAGATAAATGATCGGATATTTATTTCATAATAAAGAGGAAGTTATGCGGTTAATAATGAAAAACAACATCAGCAAAATGGCCATCACGACCACGCTTACAGGACCATAACAAAATCGCAAAGTGGCTGCCCTATGTCCTCGATAGACTCACAAATTCCATCTTTGAGGTCTTGAATCGACGCTGGGCTGTTGGCGTAGACCTTATCTTTCACGTGGCCCCAAAGGATGAAGTCGCAAGGTGTTAAATCACAAGATCTCGGTGGCCAATTGTGATCACCTCTTCGAGAGATAACACGGTCCGGAAACTTTTCCCGTAAAAGATCAATGGTTTCGTTGCTTGTGTGGCACGTAGCGCCGTCTTGAAAGTAAACGTTGTCCAGATCAATACCATCCAACTCTGGCCATAAAAAATCATTAATCATCTCCCGATAGCGCAATCCATTCACCGTAACTGCTGATCCAACCTCATTTTCGAAAAAGTAAGGTCCAAAGACCCCGCCAGACCATAAACCGCACCAAACAGTCACACGTCGAGGATGGAGAGGCTTCTCAACAATAACTCTTGGGTTTTCCCAGCTCCAGATGCGACAATTTTGCTCGTTGACGTAGGCACCGAGGTGGAAATGGGCCTCATCAGTCAAGATGATTTTTCGATGGAATTCCGGATCATTTTCGTGCATTTCAAGGACTGAATTTTTATAATTTCAATGCGTTGTTGAAGCGTGTATCGTTCCATTTTAAGTAATGGCGTAGTTTCTACTTGTCAAATGTCAAAAAATAACAGCTACCGAATTAGCGGGCTATTCAAAATAACACATCTTATTGGAAAACCCTTTATTTAGTTTTGGCTATGACCAGACTACATATAACCGACAATGGCGTCATACAAGATTGAGCAAACTGTTCAAGAATAAGCTATTAACAGTTCTCCTGGAAGAACCCAAGTAAGAGTGAATAGAGATGGAATAGGAAAATCAATATCCGGTCAAAAATATCCTTAGGCCTTGTTTTAAATTGCAAAATTCGTCCTCGCCTCTGGGATACTGCGAAACGACCATCATCAGTTTGGTTAGGAAACCCTCTACTAAAATTGATTTGCGGGGTATTTTTCGAAAACAGTAACCAAATAGACAATTCGTAAATAGGTCAACCTGAATGAAAAGAGTTCAACAATGGCCGCGACTTTATTCACAATTTTATTGATAGTTGGTATTCTGTAATTTTCACAGAAATCCAAGGCAATCAATTGAACCAAAAGTTCATGGTGGCAATCAACCATGAACGATGTCTTCTTAGAAATTTGAATTTCCCATAACATTGCTTTATATTTGAAAAACATTTCATGTAAACACCACTGGTGTAGTCGTAAACAAACGAATTGTTCGCTAAAGTAATTAACACAATCTGATAAGATTAGATTTGTACCCGGACAGATAAGAAATAATTTCTTTACTTTGCGTAAGTTAAAACTGACTCATCATGTTTTTAAAAATACAAAAAGAAGCACACCTTGTCGCTTGGCTTTCTTTTTTTGGGTGCAGCCGTCTACGTACAAAATACGTCCTTCAGGTCAATTTATCAATGAAAAACGCACGCATCCGTGCGTGACGTCCTTCAATGCAAAACAATAAAGAATTGCGAAATTTTCTTCTCTTTATTATCTTATCATTAACTTGAATTAAACGTTTGAATAGATGTGACGTCTGTCTGCGTCAATGCATACCTATATACAGTGAATGACTACACTTCAAATGCTCAAAGAATTTTTTTCTTTGCGTAAAAGCAACAAATTGCAAACGTGCTGCTACTGTATAGTATATGCTAAATTGAGGAAAGAACAAAAATCGAGCATTTAAACAAACCAATCAAACGTTTGTTAGTGTTAAAAAAAAAGCTTTAAAAATAGAATCAGATAGCGGCAGCAGTGATTTTTCCTTAATTTATTCTAATAGTTAGTATCTGGCTGCGTGGGGCTGAGCTGATCTATTTTTGGATGAAAAGGAAAGCATTACAACCAACGGGATTATCTTTAAGTTTAGTGAAGAGGTTTTTTTTCATTTTGTTTTTATTCCTACGTGGTTTATATAATCGACAGGGCATGGGCACTTTGACGTAAGAGCGTGCTGTATAGGTGCGGTAAAGGAGGAATCATACTGAGACGTAGCAAAATGTCTTACGTCGACAGTCCTTTTACATTATGAGGTCATAAATGAATGGATATAACTAAAAATGAATGTCATGTACAGGGACACCTTGGCGCACGCAAATGTCGTAGAAAATAAATGTTTTTCGGGGGCTCCCTTAGATAATCAATTTAAGGGCGACATGCGAATATGTTTTGACAGTAGTATGATGAAGCCATGTAATTATGACATTTTTCATTTAGGTGAGATCTGGCGTTGTATTTATAAATAAGTATGGTATATTGTGACTGGGCTTCACGTCATAAAGCACCTGCAAATGTGATGAAGGTCTTCGTTCTCATAGTTTAACTTATAAAATTTAATTGATAATGATTTGCGGAGGCCAATCCCAAAGATGGTGTTATTAAATGTTATAATTTTGACGTTTATTTTTGGCAAACTCTTATAGCATTTTAAGGCTTTGTTTCTCAGAGGGAAAATGAGGCCTTAGTATATACTGACGGCTCCAAAACTAGCAAGGGCACGGGGTCAGGTGTATACTCCAGCGAGTTCGACCTTTTCATTTCAAGTGCCTCCGCGGCTTTAAGTACGGCCAGAACATCTGCCTGAAACACACTGTATATGTCCGGAAGTTTCAGGCAGATGTTCTGGCCGTACTTAAAGCCGCGGAGGCACTTGAAATGAGATCAATATCCAATAAGAATATCGCCATCTTCATTGATAGTCAGGCTGCGCTTAGGGAACTAGAATCACAAAGCACCAAGTCTGAGCCAGTCAGAAATATTCGCACAGTGCTCAAGGCATTGTGCTCGCAGAACCGTGTCAGACTGCGTGTTGGGTACCTGGGCATTGTGATATTGACGGTAACAAAAGGACAGACGTTCTGGCCAAGGAAGGAGCTGGGCTCCCACTTGATGCAACGATTAAAGGTATAAGACCACCTTTGACTGTGGCCAGAAGGATACTTTTTGAAAAAGTCTTCAATAAAGCAAACGTTAGGTGGCCACAATCAGAAGGACGCAAAAGGTTTCAAAGGCAACTGTGGTCTGTTTTGAATCGGTCTGAGAAATTAATCAATTTCAGCAGAACAAAGTTGAGAACAACGATAGAAATTGTCTCTGGGCACATGTCATGCGACTAGGCTTAGCTGATACGGATACATGCAGGTACTGTGAGGACCTGCAGGCCGCTGAAAACATCTCACACCTTCTTTGTGAATGTAAAGCTATTGCTCGGAGTAGGAAATGTCATCTCGGCATGTACTTCTTTGATAGCTTGGAAGAGGTTGGTTCCTCAAATAGTTTTGAGACCATACTTAAATTCTGTAGGGAAATCGAATGCTTGGGTGAATTGGTTAAGGTCTTTTAGCCGTAATGGTTCCCTGCGGATGGCGATAGGTCCGATATGGTGTCTGGTCTATTCTGACGATCTCACAACCCCCATTATCCTAACCCAACCTAACCCAAGGCTTTGTTTCGACTTGTGGTTTACGAAATCTTTACAAAAACGCATACGGCTGAGCAGGTCAATAAATTTCTATTGTTTGATGATCGGGTACTCCGTCATTCTAGTCGCCATGATTAAAAACTTTGCATTAAAGTGTATACCTTCACAATATTTGGACACATTGCGGCGCCACTTAGGCATCCTACCATGGCTACCCTTCTAGGATGGCTACCACTCTAGGAATTATTCTTACAAAAAAGAAAGAAAGAATATGATGGCGGTGAATAAGGGAATCACCCAATGTTCTCAGAATCACAGCTTTTAACTCTCGGCCTTATTCACGAACATTAAAACGGCTCATCGTGTCAATTAGTGACAGTAAAACCTTCTACTATTAAAAAATGTACAATAATCGTATCGTTTTGATTGATATTCTTAAAGTTGCAAAAGAAAGGGCCTCGCTTTTTGCTTAACACCGCAAAACCACAATGTTAAACATCTTGAACATCACAAGCAACCGAGTTAAATATAAACAATCGTATTTCTAATTGCAGCAAGAAGGTTTTTGCGAGAGTTGCTATCTCTAGATGAGGTCTACCTAACCTCAGACAACATTAGTCGGCTTGCCAAATAATTTAAAAATAGATCTCTAAAGTTATTTTTAATGAAATCTTAAATTGACATCTTTCTACTTGAACGTTTGAACTTTTGTAGTGTCAATGCTGCAGTTCAGTTTACAACCTTGCTGTTTTAGTAGACTGAATGTGAGTGCTTTCAATAGTAGAAAGGAAGCTGATTAGTTACTATGTAGTACCCGCTGCCGTTCTTAAAACAAGCCCGACAGAGAATTAATTTTTTAAAGTGCCAATTCGTTATGCTTGTATTTTCATTTAAATATGCTCTCACACAAGAGCAAATTGCACTGTGTGGCAAGTGGCAACAATGCACAGGAATTCATTCATTATTTGCAATTCACTTTGGCGCTGTCCCGCAAAACCCCCTGGCCATCAGTCGGCTCTCTATTTCACTCTTTCATCTTAAATTCTTTAAGTGAGCTGTCTACTAAATAATTCATCCATGAAATGACGCTAACTGCAAAATTAAATTGAATACAATTCTTTTTTGTCTGTAAATACATTTTTAACAATTCAAATTCTATATTTACTTGAGCGTAGGTAAGTGGTTCTTAAATGGTTTTGTACGAAGTTGACTCGCAGAGGTTATGTAACGTGAGGCATATCGAAGGATAATGAAGGTCACATTTCACAATACCTTGCGCACATGTCAGTCTGTGTTGGATCTTCAATGGTTTTTGATTGAATATGAATGACATGTAATGCTGTCATTAAGAACAATCTACTAATGCTGTTCAGGCAATTTTAATAGTTATTTTGACTTATCAGGGTCGTTGATAACATCAGATGTTGTATTATTATGTGATAGGTGACGCTAAGGCGTATTTGAGGTCAAATACCGAAATTTACTAATTATATGATAAAATCGTTATCACGTGTCAAATCCGAGATACGTAAATATATGTACATTGACTTAGCATAGAGTTTGAGCTACTGATTCATTAGACCTCTGCGATGGCTGAACAAATTTGGGTCGGCAGTCTTTATTTATTCTTAATTTCTAGCATAAATTAACAAACTGGATTTAACACAAGATTAGAAGACTGAGAGTTAGGAGAGGCTAATATTAATAAACGTTATGTAAGTCGTCAAAATTAGCTGCTGCAAAATCAGGCTTTGCAAAAATCTCTGCTGATTGAGGTTAGGAATCAAGTGAGACTGCCTTTGCTTTCTTCCCGTTCCAATATTTTTGTAACCCAACGATTGGATTTTGAGCAGTCAAAATGCGACTGACAAACACAATTAGCGTAGAAATTCTGCCAGATAAAATTCAATTCGTGTGCCAACAGAAGGCGCGGGATCATTTTAAATTTTGTCCGACATTTTCCTAAAAATGATTCAGAATACGCTCAACAAAATCTGCTCTGTGTTAATATTTAAATGTTTTTTCAATTACATACTTTCTTTTATACACTTTACGTATTGATCACAGCTTATAATTGTTTTCTTCTTTTTCTTCCAGGTATGTTATATGCGCCATTTGTTAAAATCACGTAAAGTATACTGAGTAGTGCTTCTTTTTTATATTTTAAACTCTAAACTAAATATAACAATATTATTTATCGAAAGTAACCATATTTACTGTTGAAACCATTATTGAAAGAGAATGATTCTTCTAGTTTTCCGACCAAAAATTATCGATAACTAAAAATCTGGCAAAGTTGAACAGTCCGAACACTCATTTGGACAAAACTGTATAATAGCCATATAAAAAAGTAATTAGTAATTGCATTAATTTAAATTATAGAGCAACCAATGCTGTTCCTCTGGTCGTCGTATTCCTAGCAGTTAAAAACGACTTCGTCCGTGTGGCGCTATATTAAAATGTACTTTTTTAAGAATTGTTTTTTATTTTAAAAATGTTCTATTGGGCGGCAGTAATATTAAAACCCCGGTCAATGTAATAGCTCCAATAACATTTTTATGCAAAGCTTTGATTTGCAGTCTAGTGCCATTACATAGTTTTGTTGGTTTTAAGTTTCGAAAGAGCATTACAGGTGTGCCCTTCCGAAGAGTAAGTCTATGGTATTGACTACCCGATTATTTAACCCTTTCGGTATTTTGATGCCACATGGCAACACGAATATTCATAACGCCCATTCTGTCTCTCTAGTATATTTTATAATTTTCTTTTCTGATTAACTTCTTGAAATATGTGTTCAATCAGTAGAAGCAAACAAACTGGTCGATGGTTGATGTCATTGTGCTTTTAGCTCTCGTGCAAAAAAGGTCTGCAGTAGAGCTCGAATTTTTTCGTCGGAAGACTATTTTCATGATTTAATTTTTACATTGTTAATTGTTAAATACATTATCAATTTCGATTCTATTTTAATGATAAATAGCAGGCATACACTGAAAAAAAATTGACATCTAAGTTCAGTTTTTTTTGTGATAATTGATGCAACGTTCCCAAAAACCACTTTAGAACAAATAACTAACAAAAATAATGTTCCAATGTTTTTAGTAGGAGCTTTCGTAACAACAAAAAAGAAGTACCGAAAGGGCTAAGGGAATTTAAAAACTCTACCGGAAAGTAAACGGCTTCATCTACATTGCAAACAGTGTCCATCGATTTGTAGACAACTTCTTTCCCGTCAAAGGATGTCATTATTGAACTTGGTCATTCTTTGGTGTCAAAATTACTTGTTCGCAATGCAGAACTTCTCCGAGAAATCAAATTTATAATCAGATAATATTTAAAGCATTTATGTATTGTACGCTTTGTCTAAAAGATGTTAAATACCATTTTCGGCCTGTAGTTCAATCTGCCGTTTAAAATCTTCAGATAAAGGTTGCATAAGGTCACTCGCGCAAATTATACTTACAAACCTACATACATTTCCATAACTACGCCATAAGAATAAGACTGAGACTGAATTGAACTGAAACTGACGCGAAAAGCACGGCATGGAATACAGAACGTCAAGGCGTAACAATAAAAATATTAACAAAAATCATTGTTGAGAAACGGAACGCACTGGGGCTGTGGGGCGTATCCATCTACAATGCCTTCCATGTGTACGGAATACTCAACCCACCCAAGCAGAGCTGGAGGAATCAATCAAGGGGGGCTATTGTTGATTAAATAGCATCTGTCTTAATTTCTTCCAGCTCAGCCTATGGAAGGAGCTGAAAGATAAATGATGGCTTAAAATACTCGGGGAAATATTGGCTAAAGAGCAGTTTAAGATTTTATAGATTGACCAAGTTTTAGAATAAAAAAGATTGCAACCTCTTTTTCAGCCTTTATAAGACGAATTTTGGAAAAAAAACGCCGAGATAGGTATTCGTTGATTTTTCTATTTTCTATAAACATACAAAATTTCAAGCTTATACAACTTACGGTTCGTGAGTAACAGAAAAAACTCTCTAAAATGGGTAGGAAGGGTCGTATCGGGGTCTTAGTGGGTGTCTACACAGCTAGTGGAATATATCCTGAAAGTTTCATGAATCTACGATTAGCGGTTTTGCCTGTACGATGTCTGTCAGCTCAATCACGTATCTGCAGGGACTCAAAAATTGTTTGATCCAGAAAGAAAGAAACTTCTGTTGCTGACAAACGGAAAAAAACCTGTTGTACGTTTCTGACTACCCACGTTCTTAGATTGTAAAACTCGTGTTTGAATTTTAAAATTAAATAACACACTCGATTTATTTATTTATTTGAACGCACACACACTGGTGAGATCTTTATCAACTTTAACAACTTTTATCTTTACACGTGCCATATACGCATTAAAAAGAAATAAATCGAATTGAGTCTCGTAAAATGTCATCGCACTTTGCGTAGATATGTATGTATGTATGTGTTTATTTATTTAGTGCAATATGCTATTGAAAACAAAGCAAATTTCAACTTACTGACAAATTAAGGAACATACTATGTAATTACTTAGTAGCTTAGTATTATTACAGCTACACGAGCTCATGGAGCGGATATCGTATTTGAGTAATTTTATTTGACCAAAAATACCACGTTGACTTAACTAGGATATAGGAGACTTGACGTTGCATAAATTCATAATTGACAACACGTCCTCCCTGCACGACAATAGTATTATCACACATAATTTCTATGTTTTTACCGGTGACTGTTATAAATCTGTCAGTTCTGAGCTGTCACATGTTTGCCCACTAATGCACTTGTCGTGAAAGATTTCTTCACAAAAATATGCCATCTCACGAAACATTTGTCTCTGTCCTGTCAAAAAGTAAACATAAACGACAAATTCAACGTCACCGAAAAAATGTGTTTTATAGTCTTTCTTCCCAACATTATTTTAAGATTTAGCCTCCCTTTGCAAGCATCACGGGGGACTATTTTTGGAAAATCGAAAGCATTTCTGATACCGTTACCGTTGTATGTATATTTATGACTTTGGCTGGTTTCCTTTTAGGCTTTTCTCAAATCGGATAACATCTCACGCTCACCTGTCAATTTCTGCGTAAAGCGTATGAATCACGGCAAAGTAGCACGCAACAAAACTCTCGGCAAATCTATCAATGACACAATATGTAATGCGCTGTAGCTGCTTGCCTTTCGCCGAAGCAATAACAGAAAGACGTGCTGTCACCGAAATGAAAGGATAAGCCTTAAATTTTTGCGAAACATTAATGCCATACATAAACTTGCTTCGTGACAGGCACCTACAAATTGTAAGAGCATTTAATTAATTAACTCTCGTAACGAAAAGAATTACCCAACGACCTTGATCGTGAAAATAATAACCACAGAGGGAGGGACAGAGAGAGAGAGAATTCTTAAAAAGAATCAACGTGTATAAAAACGAAATAATAAATGAATCATTGCTTTAATTAAACAAAGCTGGCCACCACATGTTGTTCGAGTGTGTGTGTGTAGGCATGACTGGTACTTCATTTTCTGACAAATCTAGTACTATCAAGCTAACCAAGCTAAACTTTTAAAGTGACAGCTACAAAATTGCATCTAAATTTAATCAACTAAGCGCCATTCCCAAAGCCGTCATTGTCTTGCATCCAAACAAGGCGAGATGTTTCTTTTTCTTTTCTGTTTCTGCCATCCCTATCCCAATGAAATAATCATTGATCAGATGTCAGTCAGAGTCAGAAGTTGAAAAGAAGCCAGAAAAAGAAAGAAACAGATTTTCAAAGACGTCCGATTAAATAAATTACTAATCAATGACAAAATGTCGCCGATGTGAATAGCAGCGGCGTACATAAATAAATAAAACCGTCAATTGACATCGAAAAATAAATAAATAGAAATAGTGACATGCACTACAGAGAGTGGGTTTGGTGCTTAATTCAAATCAGCTTTTCACTATCCCACAACTATGGACGCGACAGCACGCATAAATGACAAATTGACGACAATCTGAAAATGTAATTTCTTCGAATGTTTTTAGACAAACACTAAATGGGGTATAATTTGTAATTAGATTAATTCGTATTTATTCTCACCCAAGAAAAGCCCACCCTCACAAGGCAGCTTTTCATTTAGATATTAATGGCGCCCCCCTCATGCCACCGGATGGGGATTTTTCGCTATTTTTATTTGTGAATGTTTTAAATTTGGTTTTTGCGAGGGCGGTTGATTTTGTTTTATTTTAATTTCATAATGCTGCAAAAGAAAGTGGAGAAAGTAACTCAAATGTTATGTGAGCGTGTACTACATACATTGAAACAGCTAATGAGAGTGAATAAGGTCACTTGCGCTCATGACTAAACGCGAGCGAAGTCGCTGTTTGACATTTGTATACGTCTAATGTCAAATTCCAGTAAAGAGAAAAGATTACTATGGAAAATCTGGTTTGACTACAAAGTCGCTGTTCATTGCGAAAATTGGTTCATGACATTTTCTTTTGATATGTTCTCTTTTTTTTGTTTTGCTAAAGCAACTTTCGAAGCAGACGTTCGAACTTTTGGTTGGCAAGTATAAACAAGGCTTCCAAATAACATGGCTCCCGCTTCTGTTGCATTGGATTCAGCCACAATCTGTGCATTTCCTTATTTTCGGTTTACATTTGATGAATTTTCCAAATCATTTATTAAATTCAAAGCATAAAGTTTTGTTAAATAAATTGTCAAAACACAATTATCCTAACCTACTTACTTGTCGGGCTCCCGACCCGTGAAGAGTCTCTGCCTGAGACACAGCTGCCTTCCATCCTCTACGATCCCGGGCACGTTGCTTCCAGTTGTCCAGACCAAGCGGTCGTGCATCCGCGATGGCTTGGTCTTTGAAACGGACTTTCGGTCTTCCTTGTCTTCTCGAACCTGGGGGCTGGGATTCAAAAATCCTCTTAGCCGGAGCATTATTGTCCATTCGCTCGATGTGGCCGAGCCAATGTAGTCGATGTGTTTTGGCTTTTTGGACTACATTCACATCTTGGTACAGCTCATGGAGTTCGCGGTTCCATTCGCCCTCATCGCACATAGGACCAACAATTTTTCTTTCGAAGGAGTCCAGTATCAGCTGTCACTTCTTGCCTATGGTCCAGCACTTGGCGCCATAAAGCAGAACTGACAAGATAAGGGTCTTGTAGAGCACACATTTCGTCCTTCGAGTTAGGAGTTTTGAATCCAGTTGTTTTGTCAAACCGAAGTAGCAACGGTTTCCTAGGGTAATACTTAGCCGGATCTCCACATGTCATTCGTGGAGTTTATGCTTACTCCGAGGTAGGTAAACTCCCTAACTCGAAATTTTTGTTATCAACAGTGACATTTTGTCCTAGGCGGTGGACAGTTGCTTGTTTGTTTGTTGATACTTCAATGCCAATGAATTTCGCTCTTCTTCAATCTCCGTGAACGCTTCTATCACGGCACGCTGGGAGCGACCGATGATGTCAATATCGTCCGCATAGCCCAGCAGCTGGACGGACCTGTTAAAGATAGTGCCTTCCGTGTTGACAGCTGCCCTGCGCACTATCTGCTCCAGTACAAGATTGAAGAAGTCGCATGATAGCGCCGAAATCCGGTGCATGTTTGAAATAGTTCGGAGGAGCTACTTCCAAACTGCACGCTGCAGCGCGTGTTTTCTGAATCAAGGGTTGAATTATCGCATCCATAATCGAGAAATACGTGACTGAATTTGCTAATGTTTTGCATGTAAAATCAACAAAATGCAGTGACGTATTGCTCGCTCACGGGTGCGTTAATTCGACCCCAGTTTTGCCGGGATTCCGAATTCGGCCATCGCCATATAGAGCTCCTGACGATGTATTCTATCATACGCAGCTTTGAAGTCGATGAATAGGTGGGGAGTTTCGACCTGAAATTGAAATTTCAATTATACTAACCAGGGACATAAAAAATATGCCAGACTAGAAGTTGTGACATTAACCAGACTCGTATAGAGGGACGCGCCATGTTTTCTCTGCTCCAAAAAAAAAACGTGACACGCGTGCGCCTCTTACATGTTTAGTTGGTCGGGGGAGATCTTATTGGACATATTTCTCGCCGTATTCTCGGAATATTCATTGAATTTTCTCTGTTTTATTTAATTTTGATCGTCTTTCTGCGAATTTGAGTTTGCATTATAAAAAGATACCCATCTGTCTTTAATTTTTACTCAATATTCCATTAAAAGCTTATAACCAATCCAAACAAACTTAAGAATTACAAGAATTCCCATTTCCGTCGCAGACAAGCTGGGCCCCCCCGTCTCATGTTTAAGAAATCTATGTCAATCGACTTTTAAACGGCCTTCCCACGACCAGCTATCGAACGCGCCTTTCTACTCGCATTTCGCCCTCTTGGCTGTACTTGGCAATAAAACTGTCGTCGTAGGCACATTACTTAATACATGTAAAGATACGCGCAGACATGATATTGCCGATTGGTGAAACAAATTATAAAACAAAAAAAAAAACTCTACCCACAGTGTCACGCGAATTGGTATATTTTGACATACATTTGACTTATCCTCTCCACCACCACAAGGCAACAACAATACTGCAGTATATTGCTGTAGCGTGTTAAATAATTAAAAAAGACAGCTCATACCCTTTTACCGATTACCAACAACCATGCCATTGACGAGCATTCAGTTAGTCATCATCCAACTCGTTTGATTTCGATAGCAAAATTAAATCATTTGTCTGCCAATGTCTCCTCACACAAATGCAGCGACTAGTTTTCCACCGAATTCCGACTTGCAATGGAAAAACTGTTTTCTTTTTCGAAATAAATTCAATAAACACAACAAAAAGGCTAAAGCAGGAAACATTGTTATTAAAATCCGCCGCGTACTGCATAACAAATAAATCGAGCGAAATTATAAACATTACATTGATACAATAAATATGTAAATGCATTTGTAGCATTTGCATGTGTGTTCTCTGTGGTTTGTTTGTAGTTGTTGCTGCGGCTCGGTTCTTTTCAATGAAAACACAAATTGTGGTGAATTTGCTGTAGGATCCCCCATTTTGACAGTCTCTTACTATGTAGTGACCTCATTAGCATAGTTTTAATGATAATTGAAAATGTTGCACCCATTACAGCTGCACTAGAAAAAAGTGACAGATTAAATGCGGTGGAAAATAATTTCAATTCAGCTGTTTGCACTTTATCGAATCTGGCAGTAACGGAATTATGGGAAATAACTTATCAAATTGAATAATTGTGAGGAGAGGTGTTGCGCGATTAAAGTGATTTTGATGAAATGCACGCGTTTCGCCATTGATAAAATGCTTTTAAGTGGAAATGCAGGCTGCTTCGGGGCTATTATGCAATGTGACGATGTACTCGAAATAAATAGTACGTACTATAACCTTGGAGTGGAAAGTAAATATGTACATACTTGTGTTTAAGGAGGGCATGTTTTGATGCGATACCCAACTTATGAATTTTGTCGATATTCGGCACTGGCGAAGTATCCGTCGGAACGGAAAATTCTCCGATTTTATACGATTCGGAGGTTTCAAAAAGTATCAAAAGTGATTTGTAAGGGGCGTTACTTGCTATTTCACTTGGCTTTTATTGTCCGTCCCATTAAATTTTTGACATTTCGACGTCAAAATTTCACTTTCAATTTCACAGCAATTTTTTGGAGAGGAGTGCAAATTTCACTTCACTTGAACAACGTACCAGCCTTTACTACAAACCGTTCCTTAATTTTTGCGTAAGTTTCCCTCTCTGAGAGAGAATTCATCCCCTCTACTGTCATTTTGACAGACTTTTCCTTTTTTACTACAAAAGTAAAGGAACAGACCTAATGTTTTCAGTCACAATTGCCCGCCATATTGCAACATTATGTATGTACTTTGGGCTCAAGTGACATACGATATACATATTCATGGGAGCTAATTGCGACTGTGCGAACATTCGCAAACTTTGACATTTCATTTTGTTTCTGTCGCATAAATTTAACATGCAAAATTCTATTTTTAATTTGCAGTGAGAGGTTAAGTTCGATTGAATCTATCATTCAAGCTTACCGGAACGCATTATAACTTTATGCATGCACAGCACATATGTGGACTGTGATCAAAATGTGTGTAAGTTTCTCTGACAAGCCACATTGCTATTCATAAGGACTGCCAGCACTCAGTTATACGTTGTATGATCAACTTAGTAAAGTATCAGTTTAATGACGACTAGCACAACCGTCGTTTGGCAGTTCTCTCGAAAGGTTCGTAAAGTATCCTACCCCCCTAGCTACTCACAACCGTTTGTGAGGGATTTCATTTTTGCGATCTTCAAAATTATGCCGATTCCAAACTACCGTCTGAAATCTCTTCTGATGACATTGGACTGCAAAAACCTAAAGCTGAGTTCACAATTGGTACCTATAGCTTCTGAGCAGGTGTATCTTTCTTTTGTAGCCAAAACAAAGTTTCATCCCTATCATGTGTCTCTGTGCCTGTAATTACACACGGCAAACGTGTAAAAAACTTGCACAAATTTAAGAGAACGCCTTTTCAGCCTCGTGCCACTGGCAGTGTTGCAGGAACAACAAAAATAACCTCATTCTCATGGAACGTGATTTCAATTCTCAACTCCAGGGCTTCATTAAAATCTTGCCAACCATAACTGAACTGAAACTATACAACAGCAAAAAAAACCTCTCCCTCATGTTACTCAAGAAATGTGAGTCGCAAACTTTGGTTATGCAATGGCAGAGTACACAGAAAACACAAACACAGCTAATTGTTGATAACAAATTCAGAATAACAGATATAAAAAAATTTAAGATTTCGACCTCGCCAACAGAAAGAAAACCGCACCACCAGTATGCCAAAGAAAGCATAATAATTCACAGGTGAATGACATCCGAATGAACCCACTCTCGGGTCTCGGTTTATTATTTTTTTTACATCATTGTGGCTCCAGAGATAGGCACTAGGAAAAGGAAAACCCGCAATAAAACTTTCGTTATCATTGATTCGGTTTTTCCCCCAACCGACTTCGCTCTCCCGTGTCTGGTGAAGCACCAGCTCGCCTGTACTCTTCTTGGGTAACATGAGCAATAATTGCGAAGCTTACCAATATCCACACTAGCTCTTTGATATTGTTTTACTGCTTCGGAGGAGGTTGCGTGTCTACCTGTCGTTATACCAAAATGACTTTCTAAATAATTTTCTTTTGCGCCAGTAAATATACAACAAACATGTATGTTGTATGCACTTTTTTTGACAGCCGTCGATAAAAAGACACATCTTGATATCGATGGGAAGGAGTTCCTTTTTTCGATATAATTTTTTTCTAAATGAATTCCGATTTGTGTGGGGCCCTCTGCAACGACAACTGGCAATGCAACACGGAAGCGTTCTTATTTCTTGTTGCGAATCATTGCACAATTTGCAACGAGAATCTCGGGCATCCAAATTAAAATAGTTCTCTCTCTGTCTGTATGTCGATGTGGCTTCCTGTGCTTTTTGCTCTTTTTTTGGGAATGGTTTTATTGTCATTTGAAGTTCTGTACCTACTATGGTGGTGTGTGCGTGCAAAGCACGATATGGTTGGGTGGGCTGCACAGGCACACTGCACAGTTCTAAAAATAGACTGCAATAAGCCTACATGGGATAGCAATAGAGCACAGTAGGAATTGTAATTGTTATAGGTACGTTAGTTGGCATCATTGTAAGGAGTTTTGGTTCAAAATTGCTGTTCTACCTACACGAAAGTGGAACAGATAACATTTTGCTGTCATTTACCGATAAAATGATATTTTATAACAATGAAATCAGTAAGCAAAGGTACATAGTAAGCTTGTGTTAGGAACTGACACTGTGTGAAAAGAAAATCATTCTTTGAGTGTAATTAAGTGCATACCCACAAATGTTTCACTTTCTCCGTAAACTATAATTGAAGCACTAATGACGCAGCACCACTTGGCGGCTAGTCATGGGAAGACAGATTTACTTTTTCCACTTTTGCTGGTGGCACTTTCCCATTTGTTTGGAAAAACTTTTGACTTCGGATGCCACCTTTTTGTGTAATATTTATCCACTTTAGAATGATATAAAGGGTTTTTCAATAAGAGCGCTACAAAAGCTAAAAAACAGTTTTGGATATCATTGAAATTCTTTATTCCTGTGAAAGTACGTTCGATGCCATTATGTATGGAACTCGATTTCTTTTGCATGGCCACCACGGGCACGCTTGCAGAAGTCCAGACGCTCAACCCAATTTTCAACGGTTTTCAAGCATAAATCGGCCGATACTGCTGCAATTTCACGTTCGATATTCGTACGAAGTTCATAAATCGTCGCTAGCTCGTTGGCGTAGACCATAGACTTGACGTAGCCCCATAGGAAATAGTCTAACGGCGTCAAATCGCACGACCGAGGCGGCCAAGCGACTGGACCATTTCGTGAGATAACACGTTCTCCAAACTTGGTTTCCAATAAATTGATTGTGACATTCCCTGTGTGGCTTGTGGCGCCGTCCTGTTGGAACCACATGTCCTCCAAGTCCATATCATCCAATTGGGGCCAAAAATATTCGGTTATCATTGAACGGTAGCGATTCCCATTCACAGTAACGTGCCGGTCTTGATCATCACGGAAGAAGTACGGCTCAATGACGCCGCCGCCGGCCCATAAACCACACCAAACCGTAATTGTTTCGGGATGCAATGATGACTCATGGAGTACGTGTGGATTGCTACCTGACCAATACCGCATATTTTGTTTATTGACAAAGCCATTCAGCCAGAAATGAGCCTCATCGCTGAAGATGATTTTTCGATGAAAATCCGAATCATTTTCCAAGTTGTTGCTCAGCCCAATTCACGAATATACGACGCTTCTGGTGGTCAAGCGGCTTTAGTTCTTGCGTCAATTTAATCTTGTAAGGATGTAGGCCAAGATCAAAATTCGACACGACGACTTCACAGAGATGCCCAACGCTTGAGAACGACGTGTGAGAGACACATTTGGGCTTTCTTCAACTGAAGCCTCAGTGGAAGCAATATTCTCGACACTACGGGCACTTCTTTGTCTCACTGGCACGGGAACATTTTGTACTGTGCCTATGGATTCACTGACTCCGAATTTCGGTAGTAAATTTTAATAATTTCGACTCGTTGTTGGCTCGTATATCTTTCCATCATGAAATGGCAAACCTTACTGAAGAGAAATGTTAAAAGAGCGGCCGTTTGCTGTCCCCTGTCGCTCTACTTTTGTAGCGTCCCTGTTGAAAAACACTTTATAAAGGTTGTTGTGCAATATGCAAGCAGGCATAGTTATTCCAAACTAAGTTCTTTATTTGTTCAGGCCACGATAGTTGTTTACATTGCTAGAGGAACAAAGCGATGACACAAGGCTGTTGTTTGGTATCGCGAAGCAGGAGATGCAACCTCTGCATCCCATTGAATTTGTAATGTCCTTATTTTTACTTTATTTGGGAGAATGTCATTTACAGTCAAATGTTGTTCATTATTTGTTTGAGTGACATCATGTTTGGCAGCGATGTCGAAACTTGACATGAATTTAGCATACGCACACTTAATACTTAAGTTTCTAGACGTAAAACATGCATAATTATAGCGAAATTATAAACGAAACGCTTTTATCTGTGTGACCTAATTCGTCTATCTAGTCGTTAAACAAATTCACCTTCTAAACTGAATCAACATTATCACTGCCAGCACACTATGATTATTTGCTTAACTTGTTTCCTCTAATCAAATTATCTTTTCTATTTTGCAGGCTAAGGAAATCCTTTCCAAGGAGTCAAATGTCCAAGAGGTCAAATGCCCAGTCACAGTGTGCGGTGATGTGCATGGGCAATTCCATGATCTGATGGAACTCTTTCGGATAGGTGGCAAATCGCCCGACACAAATTATCTATTTATGGGTGATTATGTCGATCGTGGCTACTATTCGGTCGAAACTGTTACGCTATTGGTTGCCCTCAAGGTGCGCTATCGTGAGAGAATTACCATTTTACGTGGCAACCATGAATCACGACAGATTACCCAAGTCTATGGCTTCTACGATGAATGTCTGCGCAAATACGGCAATGCAAATGTCTGGAAGTATTTTACCGATCTATTTGATTACCTACCCCTGACCGCATTGGTTGATGGACAGATCTTCTGTTTGCATGGCGGCCTGAGTCCATCTATTGATAGTTTGGATCATATCCGCGCATTAGATCGCCTCCAAGAAGTGCCACACGAAGGCCCAATGTGTGATCTGCTCTGGTCCGATCCAGACGATAGGGGTGGCTGGGGCATTTCACCACGTGGTGCTGGCTACACATTTGGTCAAGTAAGTTGCACGCATATCATAGTTGTAGCGATAAAATTATAATTTTGTTATTTTTTCAGGACATTTCGGAAACATTTAACAACACAAATGGTCTAACATTGGTCTCACGTGCCCATCAGTTGGTGATGGAGGGCTATAATTGGTGTCACGATCGTAATGTTGTCACAATCTTCTCAGCGCCAAATTATTGTTATCGTTGCGGTAATCAAGCGGCTCTAATGGAATTAGACGATTCACTTAAATTTTCATTGTAAGTATAAACAAACATCTATTTTACATTATTTGTTGGGGTAGATGAATGCACAGTTGGGGGTGATCACGTTACATTTGAAGTAGAACGCGTAAAACGCTCGATAAACAAGTCAGTCAATGAACTGCTCTTACTGCTAGGCGAGTTTTATCCGCCACGGTTGTCCTTGTGCGTTGTTTTCAGCGAGGATTTTGCAGCAATTGTCGGTGCAAATTCATTTTATTTCCGTTCAATTAGTTTTGTTTGCACAAGAAACGTGCTACTGTTGAATCCGGATATTTCTAGATACCCTCGCGATAACTGTGGTGACATTTGAGACTTTGAACAATTGCTTTGTGTATCTAAATTTACAAAGATATCAATGGAATTCAAATGGAAATTTGAAATTGCGCATTAGCTAGAGAATGGTATCACATTTGACGGCCCAAAATCAATATTATTTAATATTTGGACTTGTTATCTTGGGAAATTAGAGGAGAGGGTGCCGTTATCTACTTTACCGTTGCCGATAGCATGGCCGTTGACGTTGGATCACGAGCACTGCCTGAATTGAGTTTCTAAATTGTGACAGAAGATAAATTATTCTCTGCCACCTCTTTGTTATTGCAATTTTTCACTTTTCGTAGACAGACATTTGGAGAGGGGAGTACCGCAGACTGTGTGTTATGTTAATAAATTTGAATTTACTTGTATGTACATACAATTGAGCAGCACTGTACAGATGGAGGGATATTAATAAACTATTGAGTTTGCCACCACGATAATTGGTTTTATTGTGTTAGCACCTTTATCAGCGTCATATGGGCGAGTCTATTAAATTATTAAATAGAGAATGAGCGCGTGCTAGAGTTTTGACACTAAACATTGGATATGAGATTTGTAGACGTTCGAAGGTAGTAATGTTGTAGCGTATAATGTGACAGCTTGAGGAGATAACATAGTTTGTAGGGACAGAAGTGAGTCAAGGTCTTGAATTCGGTGGGGGTTATTTGATTCTGGAAGTAAGATACGTTTTTGAAGTATGTTTCAGTGTTAGAAACAGGTTGTTTGACGAAATTTGTTGGCACAGCAGCCAGCAAAGAGTGGCAGGCGGTATACGGTTGTATGAGACCTATTAAGGGCTCTTCCTTTGATTTTGTTAGTAGAAAACGCGGCAAACCATGATCATTGCAACATTTATCCTTAGTTTACTATAGAACTTTAGTTTTTGTTCCAATCGCAGGAGATGTCTTGACTGACTGACAGCCTTATCATATAACTACTATCAACTTATCTAACACAGCATTTTTTGTTTTATCTATTTTCCCCCGTGCTATCGATCAGTTCTTATTTCAAATAGACTCCTCATGTCAACATAATATGGTGAGGCGGTTGTTTTTAACTTATCAACATCGTAAACAGATTGGGCCATTAGTTGACGCTTGTTTAATCAGAAAAGCTTTGTGTAAGCAAGTCTTACTTGTGGACTATAACTAGATTGGGCGTGCACAATTCATTCACCACTCTTAGTCGATGTTTACCAACACAGAAATAATATATAAATACATGCACACTAATTTCTTTTGCTAACACCGTCCTTTTCTTTGATTCTTTCATTTTAGCCTACAATTCGACCCAGCACCAAGACGCGGAGAACCGCACGTTACACGAAGAACTCCCGACTATTTCCTTTAAGAGAATTATTAAAAATAATAAAAACAACAACAAGAAAAAAAAATCAACAGAACAACAAGAAGAGTACAGTTATTATTATTAATTATTATAAAAAAAAACTAATAGTACATAATTATAATAATAATAATATTAATAAAAAACAACAACAATTATTACAAGAAAAAAGAAAACTGAATTATATTGCAGAATGAAGATTAATTTAAACAACAAAAGAAAAGCAAAACAAAAAAGAGAAACTCCACGAAACAATTCTGAAGCTAAAATTGAATAGAAACAAAACAGAAAACCCTGGAAACAACAATTTATTATTATAAATAATGATAAACGAAAACAACAAAAAAAAATATTTTATTGCTATTAAAAATAAAAGAGGAAAAATTAAAAAAAAAATAAAAAAAAACACAAAACTACAATTTTCTTATACTTCTTTTTATTTCGGGTTTTCGTTCACTTTTTTTGTTTTAGTTTGTTTAGTTCGATTGTTGTTGGGGGGGGGTATTGAATCTGTCTATCGGAAGAGATCGTTAAATGGGGTTATGAGAAAAGTGGAATTAGGTTATGTACTCGGATAGGTCTTTGAGGGCTTTCAACGTCAGAAAGTTGTTACAAGGAAACTGCGTTCATTGCACATTTGATAAGTGATTGAGTAAAGTTTAAGAAAACCCTTTGGCAACAGCATTAACGTTTGTAACACTCATTTAGTTCTCCTTTAGTCTGCCGTGTGAACGCTTAAAATGTTCACACGGCAAACTATTCTGAAAGCGATCAACTGTCTTGGACATAACTACTCATTGTAGGCATTCATTTGAGCTCCGGAAGGATCTAAATCACTCAATTGGAGTACTTGCTTCTCAAGAAATGTCTAGCCCACTTTTTGTGATAGCCATGTTCATAATGATGCTTAAATTAGTTGTATCGCTCAAGTAAACAAAGTGAAACTGTTTTCCTAATACCAATTTAGCCAAGGACAAGTACCTACCATAGACAGAAAGTTGTTCAACCCATTCGAAACTAATTTCTTTCGTTGTTTCCTCTTCTTATGCGTTTGTTTTTGGCCGAAGCGAAATCTCGTCCTCTGATGGATTACCCCAGTAGCTTTAACAGCGTAGTTTCGTCGAATTTGTAAATGGCTGGTCCATTTAAAGTGTATTCAGCGGATAAATTTTTATTAAAAAGTAACAATAACCTGCATCTAGCAAATGTTGGTGCCCTTTCTTTGGCCAAATTATTATTTATTTAATATTTTTCGTAACTACCCCATAAATAAATTAACAAAACAATTGTTCACACGTCATAGGCATTCTTTCAAATAAAATAGTGGCAAAAAGTTGTTCTAACATGATTTTCTCGTTGGCGTACATATTTCTGTTGCTGATTTAATTGCTTTTAAAGGAAAAAAAAATATTTTACTTTGCTACCATTAGGAGTATAAAATTTAAGTAGACTTGAAAAATAAAAAATAAAAGAAAAACGTATTTAAGAAGTTTTTTTTTGCAAAAGCATAAGTGTAGAATGCCAATAGAGTAAAAAAAAAACAAAAATAAATATTGGCAAGTAAGAAATGAGAAGATAAATTTCTTCTAAAAAAAAATTATATATACAGACTTTAAGGCAAAAGTTAAAGCGGAAACAAAAAAAAATTATATATATAACAAAAAAAATACTATATACAAGAAAAAAATAAAAGATGCTCTTCTTTTTTATGAAATAACATTCTGATATCGATATAAAACAAAATTAAAACTAACAAGACACGTTTCCGTTGACCTTTCTT
Source organism: Cheilosia pagana (assembly GCA_936431705.1). Taxonomy (NCBI): domain Eukaryota; kingdom Metazoa; phylum Arthropoda; class Insecta; order Diptera; family Syrphidae; genus Cheilosia; species Cheilosia pagana. The sequence goes on along the minus strand of OW386170.1, from coordinate 46,813,518 downwards.
TATTCAAATCCATAACAATTTCCATCGTTTATTGACTCGAGACAAGATTTCAAATAAAATGGTTATTTCACTTGATATAACAATTTTTATTATGAGTTTTTAATCGGTAAAGTGAAAATAAAAACAGATGTAAGAGAATCGTCGAGAGACGTTTTCTGATGTTCTTGTTATGAAATCAAAAGATTCGTTTTTAATATTTAATTAGCATCATTTATGTTTAGTCTATATTTTATAATGTAATTGTACACGAACTGTTTTTTTTCCCGTACGCGAATATGCGTACTAGTTATTTTCTCTCTCTCGCTCTCAAAACAAAAAGGAAAAAGTCAAATAAATAATTCTGTCAGTTTTTCTTTTTTAATTTCATACAGAAAAAAAGTAATGAATAAACACATAGATAAAGATAAAATGCTGTTTTAATTGCTAGTTGGAAGTTTACTTATTTTACAAATGGGGTGAGTATTGCCAGTTTAAAAATGCTCAATATAGAGGCATTTCCCATTTCCTATAAAGTGACTAATGCGATGCAATCACAAGCACCGTCTGAATTTTTAAACGCTTCGTGAAATGTATCAATCTTTTAAACAGTAGCAACTAGCAACATCAGATGTGTATACTATTTGCTTTCAAATGAATTGGTGCGGTAAAAGAGGATCCAAGTCTTCGGAATTTGTAATGACTGCTGCATAGATCCGGCTTAATTTGAGGTTATGTTGGCTTTAAGTGCATTGGTCGATTGCGGCTTGTTTGCATAGACATGCGACCCTACTCCAGTGGGGTCAAATCACACCACCTTGGTAGCCACCTGTGCGAGAGATAACCATAGCTTCAGATTGTTCATTCTGAATGTTCACCGTGTCGTCTGCTGTGTGGCACTTCTTCTGGAATTACATGCCGTCTATTATTATATCATTTAATTAGGGCCAAAAGAAATCGGTAAGTATTGCCCTGTAACGCTCGCCGTTGATGGTGATGGCCTCACTAACGTCAATTTGAAAAATGGACGGATTATTAAGTCACCGAACCAAAATCCGCACCAAACAGTAAGTAAACATCGTGTGGGTTATCGTTCTTCCATATACAGCAATTGCTTGTTAATATAGCCATCCCCATCATCAAAAAATGATCCTCGTCACTAAAGGTGATTGTTTGCGCAAAATTGTGGTACTCGTCAAAACGCAAACAAGCCAAGTCAGCGAACAAACGGCGTTGTCTTTAGGGAACAGTATTAAGCTCTTGCAAAAGGTTTACTTGTGATCGGAGAGGAATTGACCGCCTCCGGTTCTTTTGTACACCAAATATTGGGGATTCGACTTTGAAAGGCCACCGCGTCTGCCGTGAAAGGGCTCAACGTGATGCACCGACGAAAACTTATTTCGATTGTGTAGTTTTATCATTTGGCGTGCTGCTCAATCGTGTAACTTGATTTGGCATTAGTGACTGAATAATAAACACCAGATTAAACAGACGCCACCCAAACAACATGGCCGCCTCAAGCTGCCATCATCGATCCGTCTCCACTGAGAAACTCTTTATAAGTATATCGCCTAAGCAATCGCAAGATTTTCTAGCAACATATTTAATGTTCTCTCTCTTACCTAGTTTGTTATATCCTTGAACTTTTCATGATAGAGAGAATGGTAGCAAACAAACTGAATGAACGAGTAAACGGAAACTATTCCTTAGGTTCATGTCTAATGGCCTAAGTGGGTTGCGTTTTTCCATCAATAGACCGCGCCGAAAGTGATTGGTGAGTCATGAACGAGGCCTTGAAAGAAGGTTATGTGCATCAAGTTTAGGCGTGTGGCATGCTTTATTCTCGATAAATGTTTCAAAGTCCTCTTTGCACAAAAACATATTTTAGTTTAAAACTGATTAAACGGAAATGCGATTTTAAATTCTGTAACCGAATGCTTATGACGTCTGCACATACAAAAACACTGCATGGTTGTTGTCTCCGACAACCAGCAGTAGTACATCTATTTCACACTGCTGATTTCTCTGTCTTATTGCCGCAGGTTTTAACATTGGATGGAGGAAACAAATTAGGTTTTCCGGTTCATTTCAGTTTTTCTTTAAACTTCGTCGAAAATCCTCTTTTTAAGTTTATTTTGCAACAGAAAATTTAAGTAGTTTTAATTGCTTCAGAGAAAGCAACAGTCTAAGTTAAAATTTGATTCGATTCATTTAGCAATATATTTTGCGCAGTTCAATGACTGCAGGTACTGTTTATTTTTATGTCGTAGATGGAAGATATGTAACAATAAAACAACTTTGGAGAGCATTTAATCGGAGCAAAACAAATTCAACAAGAAAAAGTGAAGTGAAACTGAACAGAAGAACGTTAAGAGATAAATCCAATGCCTTAAGAGTTACCACAGGCGTTGTAAGTAAAAATTCAATAGCGTTGCAATACAGTTTAGATATGCGTTCTTTATTCGATTTCACCAGTCCCACGGGGTCAAATATATCAATGTTCAATTATCTTCTGGATTTTCTTTCTGACAATTTGTCAACAATCAAAAAAACATTCCACGCTCCTGCCATCATCAAGCACAAGCTGTGTGCATGACTGAGGTTCTTTGCAAAAGGTGGTTACCAGACAGGAGTTGCAACGGATCATGGATTAGAACAGTTTTCATTCATAGAAGTTTTTTTTCAGCTCTTTTTCTAGAAGATTCCAAAACATATTTGCATCCTCTTCGCTGATATTCGCAGGTGATAGCAGGTAGCAGCAGCACACCTCCGCAGCTCAACAAAAGAGGTAACAAAAGTTACCATCTGTTCCGAATGCCACAAACCGATCTGTCATCAAAATTAACATTTGAAAAATAAAAATGGACTCGTGTAAATAATTAGTTTTTATTTTAAAATATGAAATTCATAAATTTCGAGTTCATCCCTAAAATATAATATGTATGAATTCAGAAGAATATTGAAAATTGCATTTTCATTATAAGTATGCATGTAATTATTGTATTTGTTACATGATGGGTGGTATGAAAATGTACAATGTGTATAATATAGATATGTGAATATATATTTTAAATATGATTAAAATTAGCACGTTCTACTGTCAATTCTGATGGATTTTATAAAATAAAAAACCGTAAAAAACATGTCAAATAATAAATAAAACGAATTTTTATTTCTATTTGTCACAGTATACACCGACATCCAATAATTGTCCAACATTTTCTTGTTGCTACATCGATAATTTAAAAAATAAATGGCAATCGAACGACATCGAGTTGCAAAAATTAGTTGCACTTTGTAAATTTAAAAATAAAACTAACAAATGAGAGATAAATACCCTAGAGTCTAGATAAGGTAAAGAAAAGTGTCAGACATAAGTAACAGATCGCAGCAATTTTCTGTCCTTTAACACTCGACGTAAATTACGATGGCATTGATGCTTAAGTACTACTACTTCCTAGAGTGTGCACAAGAGGAAAACACTTTTTAAGCGAACAATCGTAGGTAGGAACCAAAAGTTTTGGTTATGTTCAACAAGAATTTAGGTGAACCGTGTACGAAACAAAAATTAAGCTGGCGTACATTGCATGTGTACAACTAAAGCGACTATTTACAAGTTAAAACCTAATAAGCAAACTAAATGAAAAAAAAACTCAATAATTTAAAAAATAAATCTGTCTTTCGTATGTCTAACTTATTAGATTCTTCCACTGTCCGTTCGAGTTGTCTAATCTACTCTGCCCGGTTGTATTGAATTCACGTTCGACTGGATAGTTGCCATTGAAATAATCGCCTGCCGCTGCGGCTGTTTGCTCCTGTTGCTTGGGATTTATGAAAGCGCTGTTTTGTGAGCTGTGCAGCTGGGAATTGCTGCCATTTGTGAAGCCTGGATACTTGACGGGCATTGGTACTGGAGGTACTTCTTCGTTGTGGGTCGGAATACTTTCGAAGGAAATCGTCCTTGGGCTGGACACTGATTGAAACATGGGTGAATCACCGCCACCAAGTCGTAGGACATCGTTTCCATTTTCGGGTAATGCGAAACCATTCGATATTAGCATATTTCCAATATTTACTTCAAGACCTTGCACATAAAAGAAATTCATTAGATCATCCTCCGATGGGCAACATTTTGTATAGCCTTACCTTCGGACAGATCGAAGAGTTCGACACCGGGCACTGGGGATCCTTCGCGCTTGGTGCGATTGTTGGGCTTAGGGCGTTCCTTGTATGATACCACCTTAGAGATCAACTTCTTCCAATTGGCAACTGCAGAATTAAAACAAGGAAACAATTATCAAAAGTCATCTTTGACAGTATTCCAACTGTATCACTCACCTTGTGTCAATTCCTCAAATCTAGCAATAGACTGCGGGTCCCATGACTCCGGATCCATGTCCAGGGTGGACTTAACATTGGCCAAAAAGCATTCAATCGCCTGGAATCTAAAAAAAGAAAAATCTGTCAGAATAGTTCACCGCCTGAAACTCCATTCACTTACCTAAGGGTAAGGAAATCCGTGCGCAATTCGAACACTTCATGCGTGGCCACGTACTCGCTGTCGCCATAGTCGACAAAGTACAAATCCAAGACCACCTCATTGGGATTGTACTCATTCGGCAGAATTCCAACAACTTCTGCACGATACCATTTACCATCGTACTTAAACACAGCAGCCACGATTTGTCCAAGATATGGCTCTGTAATACTGTGAAACTGGCGGTTCTCGGCCACATTGTAGTAGTCAGTCATTTCCTTTACCATTGTATCGAGTTTCTTCGACTGTGGCCCAATCAACTGCACCCAAAACTTAGACGGTGAAGCTATCGCCGAAACATAGACCTCCATGGGCTTTTCGTATTCACTGGTGCAAAGCTTTTCGCGGGGCGACAACATGTGTGAATTCAATGACGTTTGTGACGAGTACATACTGGAGGACATGCTGTTTGTCGGACTACGGCGCGGTTCGCGGGTCAACTCAACCTCTTCCAGGGATTTTTTGAGAACTTCATCCTCTTGAATCTTGTCCTCAATCAGTTTTCTTGCAATATTCACCTGATTGCGATTGCCGGTGATGACAATGCGGCGTTTGTTGATTCCTCCATTTCGACCACCAGAATCAACAGAAACCTTTGCAAGAGATTGGCGACAGATCTCCTGCATTGCTTCACCACATCGGCCAATGATCTTACCGCATACGCTTTGAGGCACAAAGATTTCCTCCTTCACTATCGGTGAGCGTTCAATTTCTTTTTGCACCATTTGCCTGGCTTCTTTGACTGCGTCCGGGTAGCCGCGAATCTCACAAAGTTTACTAATGTCGTCTTTGTCTCTAAATTTGGGAACAAAAATAATGTCAAGTTTGAAGAAATTTACCACTTTTTTGATTATCTTACCTAAATCGGATGGTGGTGCGACTTTTCTCTTCGATTAGGGCGATATTTGACCCAGCACGTCCGACCACAAGGGGGACATACTCATTGGCAATGGTCATTTGGATTGTGACTTCTTTTGGTGGTGGCTTTGCCTTTGAGCCAGAAGATTTCGACTTGCTAACTGCTTCGAGTTGTTCTTCCTCTTCGTCGCGATTTTTAAAGTAAACATATAACATAGCACCGCCAAGGGTGCAAAGGCCTAGCCCGAGGACTAACTTAAGGGCGGGAGTTGCACTTCGTAGCATCGTGTCTTTTTAATTTTGATCACTAATCAAATAATGGGATTGGTTAGGGAATCGTTGTTTATCTGAAAATAGACAAGCAGTTTATAAAAATTAAAGAAAAATGCATTTTAACCGATTGTGGATTGTAATAACTAGTGAGGCAATGCATTCCACATGCGGGTAAATCGGTGTACAATAGAATATCAAGAAATGAAGACAAGACTTTATACATCTAAAGACAAACAAACATCTGTCCACAGTATGGGACAGACCCTTAATATTTATGGCATCAACTTAAGGCAGTAAAGGAGAGAAAGGAGTTCATATACCTCCATGAATGGCCGACAAGATTCCGGCGAAAAGCGTCCCTATGAAACACCTCCTTCGGATTGGAAAATGGTTAAAAAAAACTTGCCTCTGCTATTCACAACCGTCTTATTGTCAACCGAAATCGTATTTCAATAAATCCAATGTCAGTGATGGTCTTAAATTGTCTTAAATGGTTCCGTTTAAATAGTACATAAGAAATCAAGCAGCTTCAATTGAATGTATAAGTGGAGGGCGACCTGAAGCAGCTTTTTTTATTAAATTTCTGACTCGCCACCGCGATATGAGGCACGTCGACCTAAAAAGATCTATTGTGCCATAGGATCAGAAAGTTTTTTTTAGGCTATTAGAGTTTCTACTTTCCTAATGTAGCTGATGATACTTTCAGCAGAGGATAACTTTACTTCTTCCGGACTTATATTATTTCCCCGAAGAAGAAATTCCTTCTAACACCATAGAGGGCTGGGTATTCACATAGTATATGCTCAGTTGTTTCGTCTTCTTCAAGACATAGGCGGTGGCACTCTGAAGAGTCGGCCACGTGTAGTTTGTTTAGGTGATATCGCAACCCGTGGTGCCAACTAGATTTTTATTATCATGCCTGCGTAGATTTAGAATCTTTTTGGCATTATTTTTGAAGGGTTTAATAACGTCTATCAAAGAATCCGTCGTATTTGGAATTTTGCTACGAATTTCGAAATACTAACTTCAAAATGTTTGTTGTTTCGAAATTCGTAGCAAACATTTCCCCTACTACGGATTCTGTTATAGTTCTTTCGGGGTTCGTAGCAAAATTCCGAATACGACGGATTCTGTGATAGACGTGAAAACTTTTTTGGCCCGTCTTAGGCCTCTCCCAGTGTTTAATACAGTTATTTTGTTCCCAGCTCTTTATAGCAAGGTTTGCCGCAGTTTTAGAGATAGCGCAGTAGGATTCAGGTTCTGTTAAAGGTGTTTCCGAACCTCTTTTGGACAGTTCGTTGGCTTTTTCGTGTCCTTCAATTCCCTTGTGGCCAGGAACCCACCATATTTTGGTTTGGTTTCTGGTACATAAAGTTTGGAGGGGCTTGAAGCAGTGTAAGACTGCAGTGGAGTCAATCACTTGACTATCAGTGAATAGGTATATGGATGTTTACGCCTTTGATGCCTGAGTTGTAGATGAGACTTGTGCGTTCTTTGATGGCATGGAGTTCTGTCTAAAATACGCTTGGGCTTTTTCTTATTGGTATTGAGACAGTTTGACTTGGCCGAAAATGCCGGCCCGATCCCTGCGCCCATTTAGGAACCCTCCGTATACCACTTTATGCCTTTTTGGTAGTTTGGTGGCCACGTTTATCTATTTGTGATCTCCGTGGATAAATTTCTATAAAAGCAGAAGCAGCTTAACAACTGCAATCTGAGACATCAGCAAGCTAATCTTCCAATGTATCAAGTTCCTAAATGTCACGGTTTTAACTTAAGACTGATATGTTTTATCGGGTGAATTGCCGCATCAGTGAACGAGCTATAAGTCACTTGACGCTTTAACCAATTGCGAATCGTTCAATGATCTACTCTATTACGGAATCTAGGTACTTGCAAGTTTCAATATTATCATCTCAAAGTCATTTAATATGTATAATATTAATATATGCATGTAGCACGTCCATAGTTAAATGCTCCGAAAGTAAGTTGTTCACGTCATTGATTGTAACTTACAATAAATTAAAGATGAAGGTTAAAAGGATTATTATTAAGACCCAGTGGTTATTTATGAAGACTCAAATTATTCCAAAGTGGTCTAACCACTTTCAGAACACGGTCATCTTGTAAAAATATAACTAAATCAATAAAACAAAGACACGCAGCAGACAATTGAGAACTCAAATTGATTAAACCAAACCCATTCGAGTACAAATATTGTGTCACTGCACATGTATGAATATTATTTATATATTCTATAAACAATCGATATCATCACTCGATGGATATTATAAATATCAATTCAAGCCGTCAGCTTTTCGGATCAAACAATTGAAAAAGAGTGCTGCTCAAAAATAAAAGTGGAAGAGAGCACCAAAGCAATTTGTTGTGGTTGGGCTGGGGTATATTCGAAATTAAATAGCCGGTAAACTTGACGAAATAATCACCTTAGCGAGCTTTTTAATTTGTATACCTATCTACGTATAATACGCTCTGCTTTAAAGTAACGAAAGCATGCGATTTGAATTCTGTCTCTTGTTCTCTCTAACCGTTTGTTGGCGGCATTGGCTTGGCTTTGGTATTTAGCACTCTGGCTGACAACAATTTCTATTATTCTCTCTGGTTGTATTTTGGGAGCAAGCAAATTTGAATTGTATGCGAAAATAAATACAAAATACAAATAGAATAACGAAAAATACGATTAAAGAGAGGAGTAAAAATGATGAAATACTATTTTGGTTTGGGTGATCCCATGCTTTCGCCTTCGATTTGATGTAGGCACCTATTGCTCGAACGTTTTGGCAGATCCATTGGTTGCTTTTATATTGATCAATGTGGTATGGTATGTAGATTAGTCTTCAATGTTATAAACCACTTAGATGTATATTATTTTCTGACAGAGAAGAAGAAGAGTGTGGTTATACTCACTGGATTTTTTTTATCAATGGCGCGCGGTGGTAGGTACTTTGCAATTGAGACATGTGTTTTTTATTAGATAAATTAAAACGATTTGAGTAGAAATCGGTTTCAAAAAAAGCGCAAACATTGACAAGTTACTGCGTAGTATAAAAAAAAAAGCTACGCGGTGTAGGTTAAAGACTGCTTTTCTGCATTGTCACGTTTCAATTAATACAATTTAAGCAAGCTGACTATTATTATTATTATTATTATGAAGAGGGTCCAGTGCACTACAACCTTGTGATCTATTGTGCCCCCTGCTTATACCTCGGAAAGGTTCATGACCTTCTCCAGAGCTCCCTCGCATTGCAGTTTCATTCAGAACTGTGTTTGAGGATCATCGCTCTGTCTTGGCCTCGGCAAGAATATGGACTTTAGAGCACTTCCTCTAGTCCAGTTTCTCTTATGAATCTAAGGATGAGTAGCGGGTCTATGGTCTGCCCAGATGTTTGAGCCTTTTGTGGGTCAGTGTCCCACAGTGTTCCAGAATGTCATCTGGGGTCTCAGCGGTCTCATTACAGAATCTACAGAGACCTTCTTCTGATAGTCCTATTTTCCTCAGGTGTTCCCTCAGTTTACAATGTCCCATTAGGAGATCTGTTAGGATTCTCAAGTTGTTTTTGCTTAGGCCAATGCATGCCTTAAATCTTTTAAGGTAATAGTCCCCTAAAAGTTTTTTAGCTTGCCTCAGGCCTTTCTGACTAGGTACAACAACGTCTTGATACAGCTTATAGAAATCCTTGGGTAACTTATCCACTATTCGCCTTACTTGCACACGGATCCGAAACCTGTCGACGAATATTGTTCTTTCAAAGTTCTGAAACTTCCTCCTTATCGTCCAGGATTCTTTGCCAAATCTTCCTGCTTATGCATTTGACGGAGGACATGTTTCTTTTGTTTGTTGATTCCATATTTCTACTTTAAAGCCCAAGTAGTTTCGTCTAGGTTCTTCAATCCCCTATGGCGTGCTCTTTTACGTAAATTTAATTGCTCAAATATAACCTCACAGACATTCATTACGAAATAGATGCGGCGGCGACCAACTCCAGACATTTCTTTTATAAAACATTTTTATGTGCACAGTTTTATTACTTCGTCCTATCATCTTTTTGTTATGTATACCGGCAAAGTGACCTTTAAAACGTTTCTTGCACTTCCACAATTAACAAGCGGCGCAATGGGGTGAGTAATTCATTTGGCCTTGAAAGTTAACACGAAATTTATTTTCATTTTGTTTAATTCAATTTCTCGTTCGCAAAGAGAAATAAAACAAAAATATAAACAAACGCCAGTTAATTACAGACCTGCGCCTCAAGCAGAATGAATAAACAGATATTATGTGCTACCACGATGCCGGGAAAAGGCAGAGAAAACCGCGAACAAAGTGTACGAGTACAAGACAGCGAGTGTGATTTACAGCTGTGCAATCGTAATCGATCCACATGTACATACATATAGCACTGAACTAGCTCTGGCTGGCTACCACTGAGCTTAAACAGAACTAAATTTAGACAGATGACATAATTTCATTCAAAATTGACACCATGATGCAGTTACTGTCAGTTACACACACAATGTAAAATTGTTTGTTTAATTTATTGATTGTAATGAAAGTATGTAGGCAAATAGAACAAGTGAAATATCGAGAATTGAGCAAATAATATTGCAAATCACTTGACAGCTAATAATGTACTGCTGTAATGACGTGCTGTTTGTTACACAATAATCGTTGTAGCTACATTTAACGTATTCGAGTCGTTTCATTAGTTAAATTGGCAATGACAATATCTAAAAGAATCGTAAGAAAGAGTCGTTAACGTCGCTTGCATAATTTGGCTGTCAAATCTGAGATCATACTAGGCATGTGTGGGATTTTTCTTAAAATATTGTAAGAGGTATTGAACATGCAGTTTTTAGTAAAGTATTGATGTCGGTCGGACACTAAGAACTTAAACACAAAATCGTTTTGGAAGTGCAACAGCTATCAAAATATATTCACCAAAGTACACACATAGAACAGAAGATGTAATTATTCCGCATTTTAATTGAACAACTGAAAGCAATGTGACACGGGACCGCAGTGTATGACAGTCTGCAGTGTCTCTGGCCGAGATCCCTAAGGTCAGAAGTTCAATAAGCAAGCAATGCCTTTTTCTACTGCTTCCACTCATTCGGATATTCAATAATAGAAAGAAGAAAACTGTTTCTACAGTCAGTACGACTTTGCTCCTTTAGAACCTTGCAAATTATCAGCATTGTGTGTGTATACAGCTTTGGACAGCAGCTTAAAATTGTGTAACCCTTCAAAATATTATTTTCGACAAGTTTAATCTAATCGTATTGTTTACTCAATACAAGCCGTTGTAGCTAACGACATTGACCTTTTTCCAGACGCATTTTTTAGCGTAATTGCCCAATATACACCACACCTTAGTTGTTTTTTGACTTCTGATTGATTTACATTCCGATACGGTTAGTTTATTTGCAATTTATAGACAAAAGTAAAAATTCTATTTCACGCTCTTTTATCTGAGTACACTCAATGAACGTATCTCAGATAACTGAAGCGGTATCGCCTATCTCAATGGTGATTATCGCATTAGTTATAATTAGTATAAGTCAGCAAGACATTAAAAATCAATGAAAATATTTTCATTTTAATTTATTTGCGATCTACTTATTCCGTTGATGTGTGAAGCGTGCGATCGCGATTGTTAATATTTAAATATGAACTGTGGTTATATAAAGCAAAAAATTATTTGCTGAGTGATGAGAGCTTCCACAAATGTAGTTCTCCCATCCTGAACGTGCAACAGTTCTCTTGGTATATCAAAGACGCTGACGTAGTTGCCTATTCGTTTAATTGGCTATTCGCCAATGGTTTACTATATTCTTGAAGGTATTTCACTTTGACAATGAAAATAGAAATTTGGGGGAGAACGACAGCGCCAGTTCACTCACATGGTCATGTGTCACAAAAAGTCAACAAGTTGGGTACCTGTTTATGTTTTAAATATTTTGAATTACATAGTTTTGACTCTGTTTTCTAAAGCCACTTAACCTTCACATAACTGCTGTTTATAGAGATGGACACAGCTTATGGGTAAAGATTCCGTCCATCGAAATGAAATTTGATATTTGGATGATGACAAAAATGTGTTACACAAGTACCTATTATACTTGTGTGATTTGCAAAGTAAGGAAGGAGTTCAGATATCCATAGACATCGCGCCCAAATCGTTCTCTTGTGGACGGCGAGTTTTCTTCTTGCTTTGCAAAAGTTTCTGATCAACTTTACACAATCTTTGCAGGTGCCTACCTACTTGTCTTTAAGAATTGTTAAATTTGTTTATAAAGTTTCCTACCTAGCCCACTCAGGTGACGACCGAACAATGAGCTTTCGATTTCAAAGTAGGTACCACTTCAATTAATAATTCAAACCATTTGCTGAACGATATTTCTGTCCAAGTAAAAATTAAAATTCTAATCGCGTGCCTAAAAGCGTTTCTTTTCATGTCCCATTTAGCAATTCCATTCAAATGCTTTATCTTTTTAGCTACACGAATATAAAACCTACACCAAGATGAATACAAATCAGGCTATCTGTACTGTATGTAACGCAAAGTCACTTGACCCCGATCAGTCTTACCCGGAAAACATGGTTTAACCGGTTTTCATCGACTTTCCCACAGTGCAACATCAGACAGTCAACTACAACTTTGTAATTTGCAATAAATGGATAAAGAAAAAACCTTCAAGTCATGCATTTCACGTTCCATTATTATTATCCCCATACTATCAAGTTTGCCGGTGAAAAGCCCCTAAATTCGACGGCAGATAATTAAGTTTATAAACAGCACCACGCCGGTGTTCTGCGTAATAAAATAATAAGGCAAATATTTTTGCCTGGTTCTGCATATCGGATTTAAATAAATTAGCACACAGATGAGATAACAAAACAATCAAATAAATTGCTTCACCAATTCCAAATGTCAAAAATTCTATCTTCGTGCGCAGATGATGGAGACTTGTTTTGTTTTTACTTTTTTTTCTTCTTTTAACCGTGGCCGTGCAACATGCGCAAATTTGTTAGCAAATTTATAAAAATATCAAAAATTACCTAACACATTTTGTTATTTTAATATTTTTATTTTTAATTTCTAAATCATGTGAACACTGAGAGCGGAAGGTCAATCTATGTGGGCGGGGGGTATTCCTAAAAACAGCGTTTAAGGACTAAATGCGATGCAAGTATTTAGTAAACTTTAATGAATTTTCTTCGTGAATAAAAACTAGTTAAACAACAAAATAGTAATTAACAGCCACAGGCCTTAGAGCGACGAAGGAAGGGGGAGCAACGGCGGCAAATGGCCTTCGACTTCCAGTTCCTAAAATATGTACTTTTTGTCGCTGGTCGTTCGTGTGGAGCTCAAAGTTTAGTGGAGAGATTTCGATAAGACAAGAGTATTACATTATATAGTTGTGGAATTTTATGAAATACTTTCACACTCACTTGTTATCTTCTTTTCAGTTCACTATCACTACTTTTTTTCATTTGTTGTTTAATTTAATTTCTGTAATACACAGCACTATACCGAGAACAACGTGTGGCTAGGTTATGGGGAAGATTATTTAAGTTCGCCGTTCACAAATTATCCGTCAAGCTTTTCTGAAATTTGCTTTACTGGTTCTTTCTTTTTCTTTGAATGAATAATTATTTGTTCTGATGAGATGGGAATAAGCCACAAAAAACACGGCAGACGGCACAGAAATTCGACAACACTCCACGAGCGAAGAGAAAAAACGAATAACGGCGAAAAGAAAAGTTGACAAACTGAACTGATTCGATAAGGTTTTTTTTTTGCAAAACAAAAATATAACAACAACAATAAACGAACAAGGTGGTTGCGAAAAAGCAGAAGAAGATACCCGTTTCTATCAGTTGCTACGAGTGACATCTGTGAACTGGCTACATATGCCGTCGGCAAGGTGGTAGTTATTTTGCTATAATTATAGCTATATTTGCTATATAGATTCAATTATAAACAGATCAATTTTAAATGAGAAATGCAAAAATCAAAAATAATGTTGAATTAAGCTCTCAGAGGACGTAGTAAGTCTGTGATTAGTTATTGCAGTTGACGTTTATGGAGGGGTTGCCGACTAATCTAGTGAAGAAAATCCAGCCTTAGTACTCAGTTGACATTTTAAAGTGTCAAAATTCAAATATAAACCACACGTTTACAACAACAACTAAAGTTACTTAGTTCAAATTGAACTCAATTGAAATTCTGATTATTTTCTATAAAGTTATACAGCAAATCTAGTCAAAATATTAGTTCAAAAACTATAAATAGATATTTATTATTAAAATCGCAAAACGAACGAATCGCTCCGCTGTAGTAATCTTTGTGAACCTTCTAACAAAGAATGCAAAGCAAAACCCATGTGGCGGGTATAGTATATTTTAAAAGGAATTACCACCATATGCGTTGCAAGGAGTGACTTCTTTATTACATTTCTTTGTAATTTTGTTGGAAGTTCCCATATTTTATTTACGAGTTTATTTAATAGACGTAGGACGCCTACCTAATGCGTTAAGTTAAGTGAGAAGGTTTCACTATTCGCCAGATATTATGTCCTCTTTGTAAGGAAAATGTAATCTGTGTTTCTGTAGAGAGATTAGCCCCTGTATTTAAAACGCTGAGTAAAAGTTGTCAACTGATTACTAGTCAAATTTTCATATGATAACTGACGTTTGCTTTCTTACTTATGCACATTTTATTAAGAAGGGGGTAGATATCTAGATTCGTTTGACGTTGTCGATTTTTTTAGTTAGATGTCACCTTTGTTCTTTAGGTATATTAAGAAATAATTTTTAATATAAGGTTTGTTTTGAGGAGTTTGAGGAGTGTCAGCTAATTTCAAAACCCTGCACAACCCTGACAATTCGGCTCCTATATTGAACGCAAAATATGCTGCTCTGAAGTTTTACATTTAAAAATTTATGACAGCAAGCGAAATGACAGCGAAACCCATCACTGAATTCTTGCCCCGACAAATTAACTGGGGTCAGTTCAGGGCACAACTAGGTCTCCATAGAAGTCATGTCGAATACAGGTTTTCAGTACCAAGGCGAGTTCAGTGCCATATCGAACACATTACGGTAAATCCAGTGCGCACTAGGGCCCACGTCAAACAAACCTATAGTTTGCAGTTTTTTCATGCAGCGTTTTACGGTTTTTGCTGTTCCTAAATAGAGCTCAACTTGAGCGGTGTGTCTTGAAGTGTATTATCGCATTTATATTAACCCAATGGACGTATGTACATATTTACAAATTCTATTGATGGTTTTGTTCTCTTAATTCAACAACTGGAAACTTAGAGCTTTAAAAGATAGTATGACCAATTTTGCTTGTCGTTTATTTAATTTAAACATTAAACTCATCAAAAGTGTGCAGTGCAATTTGCATTGTACACTTAATTCAGAATAACTATTTATCTAACTTACTAACTTTCATGTGCTTATTTTGACGGCTTCACTGTATTTTTTATGCTGCATAAAAACAGGCGTATGCGTAAATGCGATTGAATTATTTTATTTCTGTTACATGTGCGCCCAGTTTACCACAATCCTTTACTTGAATTCTGGCGCGATAACTCACGGATGAAAACCGACATTTGTTAAAATAATGAGGACTACACACCCTGTGCCTGCGCAACCAAAAAGATACTCTCCATTCTCCACGCAGAGTCTGACACTGGGGTAGTTTAATTTTCTTCACCTGTTCTGTTTATACACAGAACAGAAACAGAATACAATTTTCCAACCCTTGTCACATTGCGTATACGACCCCCTAGCCGTCATCAGTCAGCGCGCGGCAGTACATTTAGAAACAAAACGTCAAAATTCTCATTTTCAACTTCAGTTTTTGTGTTTTTCTACTTTAATTTCGCAGTTTCGCCACGGAAATAGTTTCAGATATATATTTTATTTTATTTTACACGTTTCGAAATGCTACTCAAGGAACTAATACGCTTCTCCACCCAGCATCGAACTCTCTATTGCTACATGATTCTCAGTGTATGGATATTTCTACTCATAGCAGGTATAAGATTGGTTGGTGTTATTTTTACTTCTATTATGGGGAATTCTATCCTTCCAAGGAATGTACAAATACATCGGGAATACGAATCACATCAACAGCTTAGGCTTCCTCAATGGAAAACGCATCTACATGTCCACACTGGAGGATGAGGAAGCCGCAAAGTTTCGCAAATACAAGCAGCGTTGCACGCCTTTAGAGAGTCTGACGCGAAAGGATGACGGTGGCATATTGGACGGCTGGAAGTTGCAGGGTGTATTGCTAGTTATTCGGCATGGGGATCGAGGCCCAATGTCTCATGTGAGAAGCGTATCTTCCATTGATTGTGGCGCACAAGGCGATAGTCTTCTAAATAGGTAAGTAGAGGTCTCACTATGTCAGTTCGTCCTTTATGCTTCCTGTTGCAGATATCGTTCCTTTTTGTACAACTCGACGAGCAATGCTGCCGGAGCTAATCACATGTACTGGAACAAGTTGGGACCATTCCATGGATTCGCTTTGCTACCCGCTACTGAAAAGTCCTGCCTCCTTGGCCAACTGACATACAAGTGAGTAGACTTAATCCATGATTTGATTTGCATTGTACACTATTGGGGGGAGGAAAAAGCGCATCTCAAGATGAATTTGAATCCTTTTGAGGCTCCTTACTGGTTATTTGCATTTTTTTTTTTTTTTGTTCTTTCCTTGAAGAGAGCGTGAGAGCTTTCACTTGATTAAAGTTCTGTCACGTAAATAGGTTAATGGGGCGGCACTGTCGTTTGCCAGTGGGCTGAGATTGAGAACTATTTTGTTTATTTACCTCTGCGGGAGTAGAGTCATGGACAGGTGACAGGTGGGGGTCGTCGTATGGTTTGTTCTTTGCACGCCTGTCACCCCCATGTACCATACGGCAGTTGAAGGATTTGTTTTGTTAACAGTAGAGGCAGATGCAAATGCAAATAGCCATAGTTTAAGTGGAACAGTACACAACGCCGCCGTCACCGACAAATAGGGGGCCACTGCGAACTGCTTTTAATTCAACTCTGGTTGCATTTAACAGCAGCAAACAACTTTGACTCAAGGTTGAATTTTATTTGTTGAATTTCTGTTCTATTTTTACCGCATTAATTAAACAATAACTGTGAACGAGATGACGACTACATTTCGAATGAAGCCTTCGAGAAATTTGCACAGTGAATATTTTATGGCATTTCAGGCGATAATTTATAATTAACGGTGTTGTCGCCCGAGGGTATACTGCAGTATTTTGTGTAACATATTTGCTTTCGATTTTTGTAAGCGAGAAGTTTTCCGGCCTTGCATATATTATTTGTAACGAAATGTTTTTGAAGTGCTGGTCGAGTGGCGAAGTCATGGAGGTCGCAGCTATAATTAACGTCTTCTTTAGGTAAGGGTCTCTTATTCATGTTTTGTAGTTGGAAATGAAGACGTGTCAAAAGTGGTCACCATCATTTATCTTTCTTTATAGTAGTATATTTGTAGATATCTATAATTCTCATCCTTGTTTTAATCATTTCCAGAGGCATTGCCCAACTCCTGCACGTTGGTGAAATCCTTCATCAAATCTACGCCCATCCACTGGGTCTTTTACTGAAGCCCCTGCAAACGAAATCTTACGTAGTCTCCACTCCCCATTCGCTGCTCAACTCCGACGAAGTTATCCTCTACACAACTCGATACCGCCGTACCTTCCAATCGGCCATGGCACTGCTGTTCCCCTTCCTCCCAGCTGACAAGTGGCTCGCGTTAAATGTCCGCGAATCACACAGCATGGCGTTTTGCTTTGCCGACTGTGCTTGTTCACAGGCAGAGGCTTTTCGAAAGAAGCTCAATTGGATGAACGCCAATCATCTAACTCAACATCCGGCTGTCGCAGCAGTAGTACAGTGGATTGGGTCAACCATACTCCAGCACACCCCAAATGGAATAAACAATCCCAATGAGGTCGTCGATGCGGTGCTGACGGTTCTCTGCCATAATGCGCCACTGCCCTGCAGGAAAGCCTCGTCTAATGCTTCAAAAGTCGTTACAACCGAACCATCGACAATGGATCTCAACGATGTCATCAACATCGATCAAGATGACACCGCTGCCAACCTGGTCGACACTCCAATGTCTGCGGTTAGTGAGGAGACCAATCAGGGCGGTCAAACGGAAGGCTGTATCGAGCCCAGTCATGTCGCCGCATTGATGTCATACACAAATTGGCAGTCATCTAAAGAAGTTAACCACGCGCTGTACAAACAAATCGGTCTACTTCGAGCCTACGGCATGATCCGTCATATAGTCAGCTACATGTTGAAAATGATTTCCGGAGATCGAACCAAGTTTGTCCTTTACTCTGGCCACGATTGGACTTTGCAGTACCTCACAGCCGCCTTGGGTATTCAAACAGAGACCACTTCCATTCCGTATGCCGCCCGTCTCACCATTGAGGTGTACAAGAGCGAAAAGAGTACGGACTACTATTTCCGAGTCCTGTACAATGGCAGAGACGTTACCAAACAGATTGACTTCTGTGAGGGCGGCAAAAGTCTACGTGTCACTCGGAACAGTCGCGGCAACAAAGCAGATCTGTGTCCAATTGAAAATATTATCCGATTCCTGCATGAAGACTATTTCGCTCCCCTGAATGCGACCAACTTTAAGGATGCGTGTGCATCGCCAAGACTTAATGAATTTTAGAAAATATTTCAATTACGTACTCGCACGTTCTAGGTTTAAGAAACGATGGTTGGGTTCTAGCAGGCAAGTCGGTTAATGAACAGTTGCAGCGACATCTAGTTGATCAAATCATGTTCGACAGCTGTCACAGTAATTGATTCAGTAAAGATTTCTATCCGAGTTGCTTGAAATATCGAACACAATCAAATTTTAGCCATAAGAAAACGATAACTTAAACATATCATAATATTCATACATATCAAATGAATTCTCTAACTGTGATAATAAAGTTAAATAAAAAAAAACTCACTTAAAAATATTACTATATAGGAAATATCAACTACATATCAAGAGGTAGGTTTTAAAGTTAAGTCATACCCGTAGCTAAATAGGTATTATAGAAAATTGTTATTAGTTTTAATTAAATATATACATACAACTTTATTGACTTGGAATAATCTATACAGAAAAGTATTATTATTATTATTATAATTTATTAACAGGTTATTAAAATTACAGAGACTATTGGCTCGAGAAAGAAAAATATTGTGTAGAATGTTTATGCAAAGCTTTTAGCCGATTTTAAGTCGATATTTATAAAACTTGGCTTATTTTGTTGCTAGTTATTAATAGTTTAGTTCTTTGAAAATGTATAAACCTGTACACAAACAATTACTTTTTTTTTAATTGAAAAATAAAACTCTTCTTCGTCGACCTAAACACAAGTTTTGTTATTTTGTTTTCTTCTTCTTCTTGAGCGGCGCTACATTTTACATCGGGTCTTCAGTCAACAAGTGTCTTCAGTGAAACCGCCCTTTAACCAACTGCCTTCAAGTAGATAAGTTAAAGTCCTTTTTTGTTTGTGCATTCAAATTCAAGACTTTGCGTCTTCGCTTCATCCAATGCTCTTGGAACTTCAATCAGTTTTTCAAAAAGGGTCTCAGGTTTCATTTCTCAACCCTGGAATAACACAAAAGAAACCTTACTTACTTACTTACTTGGGTGGCGCTACAGTCGGGAGTGGACCTGGGCCTCAACCAGTACGCCTCTCCAGTTAGCTCGGTCTAACTGCCTCCAGTTGCGCCCTCCAAGTTGGTTGAGGTCCCCTTCCACTTTTACGCGCCACCTTAGGCGAGGTGGCGTCCCTCTGGGTTGGAGTCGAAGACTCTTCGAGCTGGAGCACTGTTGTCCATACGCTCTACATGTCCTAGCCATCTTAGGCGGCTGATCCGCACTTTTCTGACAACGTCGATGTCGCTGTACAGCTCGTAGAGTTCGCTGTTATATCTCCTTCTTCAAATCCCATCAACGCAAATGGGGCCAAAAATCACACGAAGGATTTTGCGTTCAAAACGTCCAAGGATGTCCTCATCCGCCTTTGATAATGTCCATGATTCTGCACCATATAGCAGGACTGCGATGATAAGGGTATTTTATAGAATCTCCTTGGTGTGTCTTGATCTCTGCTGTGATGTCGTTTACAGAGTTTATAGCGGAACCGAGGTAGATAAAGTCCCTAACTACCTCAAAGTTGTAGCTGTCTATCGTGACGTTCTGTCCGATTCGTCGATGTTGTGTGTCCCTTCTTGTCGACAGCATATACTTGGTTTCGCCCTCGTTAACCGCTAAATCCATTTTTGCCGCTTCTGTTTCTATACATGCAAACGCACCAGTGACAGTCTAAAAGAAACCAAAAACAACCAGACTCCAAGTTAAGTATGTGTTAAAAGTTAACATTTTTTTGCTGTTAATATATTGTTTAAACATATTAACAGAAAAAAATGGTCAGCAGAAAAATCGCAGTCAAGCTAAGTCAGCCCGAAACACAATACGCACCCTGTAATGCTAATCACGCCTGGAATACCTTACATCGTAACGCAACACTCTCTGCAACATTTACATTAATTAACTGCACAATGCAGCTGCAAAAACTTACCCAGGAAATTGCTCCAATCAGTACTTTTACATTCAGCTACTGCGAATGCACCGCCGCATCATATGCCATATAGATGTAGAGAAAAGCCTAGTAGCACGCTGTATTACTGTATTACAGCGAAACGTAGCGGGGAAGGGATACAAGCCTAGTTAATTGCCATGTAACGCGCCGCCATACACTCGAACCAAAGCCATACCATACGTACCCTACCCACGCTGCAAGTACATGCTTGAGTACTTGCTGTCAACGAATGCGAGTACTCTGTGTAAAAGTCGCGTGCTATTATCGCTGTTCGCCTGATACCTCTCAGTACACTTTGTTACTTAATGCCGACCACGTTTCCCCACATCAAGCCGGTGTGCTGTGTGGACGTTCTTCCCGTGGGGAGCCACCTCTTAGACCAAAAAAGGTGGAGAACTTGCATTCAAAGTTACAAAAGCCTACCACCGACCGCCATTACTTACTGTACTACTTCTATTACACTGGGGAAATATCGTTATGGTTCTCTCCTTTTCATATTTCTCCTGCTTATTCGTAAAGACGACAATGGCCGTTGACAGAGCACAAACAAAAAAAAACGAAACAAAATCAATTGAATGCGAGAACGAGAGTCATGACCGCGGAAAAAACAGCTTCCCCACTTCGGCTGGGGGGAGGTCGACAACCGACAACCGACAACACTGCCTCACAATGTAACCACAGAGAGCACCAGGGTGCACTCGCACTGCATGTTTGAGTTACATCGGGACAAGGAGCTCAGAGATTTTGCAACAATTTCGCATCCGAGAATCGTGAAATCTTCGAGAAGCGACACTGACTCCCCATAACCGCCAAGCATCCTCGTCATCGCGCTCGTTGTAATCCCATGTGACGCGCTGCAGCCGCTGCACTGCAATTGCAGATCGCGGATACTTCGATGTACTTATGCCGTTTGCCAGTACACAACACAACACAACACAAGTCGACTGCAGTTTGTTTGGTGTAGTGTAGTGTAGCCGATGCACTTTTGGCGCCAAAACAAAACCGAATGCAGTTGAGATGCATTTGCTGCACACTTGCAATCGAGTCTGGGCGACTGGTACCAAATGTTGAGGAAGAAAAATCATGTGGGGTTCACGTGAGTTTTTTCCCCCCAACAACTGTATAGGTGCATGCGACTAGGGGGGTTGAGAAAAGTGTTATCTGAAATTTTGTTGCTAATAGACACGATGCACAGCTTGCAAGAGTTTTCCGAAATGTCGCACTATCGCCGGGGGGATGATTGTAAATTGTAGAATTTTCCATGAGCACTACTCTGTGTTGCTGTGAGTTTTCTATTTACACTCACATCTGTAGTAGTTTCTATTAGATTGCTTCATAGATGCATTTACATGCACAGACTATTTGTTAGACACATGTAGTCGCCAAATGTTTGCAGTCTGCCTGCAGTTGGCAAGCGCCGCACTCATACCTGCCGCATTAGAGACCGAATACCAGTGTAGATGTGCAACTAAGCGCGAGCTCGCACGATAGAGTATTTGTTGTCTATTGCTGCTTGGTTTCATGAGAACTTGTTAACCATTTCTCTAGGTTGACCATTGAATTTCCGTGTAAACATTTTTCAGTTGTTGCATGCAACAGAGAATGCACCCTCACTGCTTCCTGTAATAGTAATGCTCATGTGTATATGAAGGATGAATAAAATGAATGTCCTGAGCATGAAATCAGTTAAAACTATGTCAATTCTTGGAACGTTTCTCAAATTACTCATACGCCCCCGTTTCATAATCACCCTCCATATTGGTTTACTAGCTTTATACAGGGATGTCAGAGCTGGAAAGCAGTATCTACCATTTTCGTATACATATACGGCTATATGACATCCCATGAACCAGTGGCAATGGTTTGGCGCCAAAGAGAAAATAATCTCGCTGTGCTTTATTCTGATAGCCCCATATTTGGTATACGAAGACTGCAAAAACTTCTGCAGTGGTGCCCAGTGAGAAAAACATTTTATTCTCTGTCGAATGCGAGTGCTGTCTGTACGGGATAAGATTAGTTTTTTTTTTTATCAAACTCGTTAACAAATTAAAGCTGGGCTATAAACGTGTAGCATTCCACTCGGCGTAGTTCTGGCAGTTCAAAAATGTATATAAATTTAAAAAGATTACGAGTTTTGGGTATTTCTAGTTTGTTATACTTGTAGCAGTTAATAACATTGTTCGTTATGTGTTTTGGTGGTACAAAGCTCGTTGGGTAGGTATATCAGTTTCTGGTTCTCTTTTTGTGATTGCCAAAATATGATTATGTTGGTCAACAACCAACTGGACTAAATAAAGTATTTAAATTTCAATTAGTTTTATTCATATTTTCACTTAAAACTATTTAACAATTATTTATTTAAGACATTATCTATATAAAAAAGAATAATAAGTGAAGAATATACAATATGAATTTTTAAATAAATTTAAAATTTAGATGTTTGTCCCAAAATGGCGACTGTCGTCAGTTATTGATTTATACGTTTTTCCGAAAATCTTCAAGACTAACTTGAAGTGTTAGTGGATATTGTTTAATTAAAATGTTATTAATTTCCGTGCGATGTACCATTTTCTTTTCTACTCACCCAAAAATTTGGCTTTCTCGTTCCTTCCAAAAACTTAGTTATCTTAAGTGGACGAGATTGGTCTGGAAGAGTAACCTGATCGCAAAAATTAGAATGGTCGGGAACGTCACTTTTCCTATGTCAACCACATATGTGAAATATCAACTTAGCACTTATTAACGAATTTCTTGACTAGATTCGTCGGCTACCCCTCCATAAACGTCAACTGACACAGCTGCCCATGTGACCGATCTAGGGGAATCAAAACTGAGATACATCAAGTCAGTCAGCTGTCAGACTTACTAAACTAGATACTTGAACGTCCCCATTATTGTCTCGCGTCACCATGGTCTAAATAGGCAATTCGATACTTTTTTGTGTAGCTATCTGTCAAACAAAATGACTTTGACGTCTTTGTTAATAAATGTAATATTTTAGGAGATCCACTTTAGGAAGCTTTTCTGCAAATTTTTAAGCTATTCTCACCAATTTATTCAAATTTAGATGAAATCAGTTTTGTAAACTCTGGAAAAAGCTTAATTAAACCTAACCTTAAAAGTAATTATCAAAAATCGTCTTTAAGCGTATAAAAAAAACTTAAACCTTTTTTTCGTCTGCAGAATTTGGGAAATATTGGAGGGATTATTTTGAGAGCGCCGATTTGGGGAGTTAATGGATTATTATTGTGGGGTAGCAGCTTAGTGGTTAGTGTGTTGGACTACTAAGCGAGGGGTCCCCGTTTCGAATCCCAAAAGAACCAAATAACATCTTAAGGTTTTTTTTTCCACTGCGCCACCCTCTCGCGAGGTCTGACAAACATCCGAGGGTAAAACTGTCATGAAAGAGCTTCTCAATTAGCCGTTTGGACTCGGCGTAAAATTGTAGATCCCTTCCATTCGTCCCAAAAATTGAAAACTCACATAGACCTGTCGCGCCAAAATATTTTTTCTTTTTTTTTGAAGATTCAATCAATTTTTATTTTTTACTGCATCTATTTGATTTTAAACAAAAATACGAAAAAATAGAAATCTGGCTCTCAAAACTAACAAAGTACTTTATTGTTAGCGTTGCCATTGTTTTCTAATATTTCTTCCATTTAAAGTCTTTTTTTTAAAAACCCCTCTCGACTAAACGGGGGAAGATCGACCCCTTCCTTCCATAGAAAATAGTGCTTGTATTTAACCCCTCTAGAAAAATCAAATCATTTATCGGCCCCTGGCCTAAGTAATTGTACTCGTGCCAGTATTTTTACCCAAAACAAATCTGCCGTAAATTTTTAGTAATTTGGCAAATCGAAAAATAAACTGACACTCCAAATTTGAAGCTTTATCTACTTATTTCAGTAAAAAATATACAACTGAATAAGTTTCAATAGCCTTGGTGTTTAAACAAATTATTTCATCTCAAGACCACACACAAGGACCCACGAAATATTCGTTATAAAATATAATCCCTGAAAAAGATGGAAACATTAAAATAAAATCGATCAGTACCTTTATGTATATTTCAAAATTGAAGTCGTTTTTTTTCGATAAATACTTACCTTTATTATGAATTATGCGCGTTAAATTATTCATGCAATTAATACCTAAATATGTACAATAAACCTGCACAACTGCACATTCATACTGCATTGTTCCAACCACCACAATTTAAATTCACCCTACACACCCTTTCCTTTTAGGTACATTTTACCATATCTTCTTCTTCAGCCATCGCAAAGCATTAAAATTGACTTTCATCCACAATGAGTGTTCGATTTATTTTGAATGGGCGTTCAAAAAAGTTGCACTGCAAAGGTCATTTTACTCAGCTGGAATACCAAACACCTACGTGGTACGTGGAAAGCAATGGAATTGCAAATTTCAATGCCCCCATCCCACAGAGGCGAGAGAAGTTTATTTGAAATTCCGAAAAGCGATTTATTTTCGAAGAGTCTCTCTCGTCGATGCGCTTCCAAACGCTTGAACGAAAAACGGTTCCCTACAATACTCATGTTTTCCGAATAGAAAAATGAACTGCCAAATGCTTCCAATTCCACAGCGAGATTTAAATGCCAACACCAACAACAAGCACAATGATAACGTATCCGACACCGACAATCCAACAAGCAAAGAGTCTCGACCAGAAGAGCGAAAAGCCAAACACTTCCATCGGTTTTTTATTTTCCAGAGTTTGCGTCTTTCGATGTTAAGTTACCAGGTGGCCACGAACAGTAGCAAGCAATCGAGAAATGAACATCGAACATCTGAGTATTCGGATATGAATGTTTCGTTTATACAGAAAGCGGTTCTGCTATTGAAGGCGGGAAAAGAGTGATTTCGCTCGCGCCACAGTGGATTTGAATGACGTCAAGAAAGAGAGGGCACACTACATACCAAGAGAAGTGATTTTTCAGCTACACTAACGTTCACTTGGACTTGGTCAGCGTCAGAGCACTCTGCAGCTATCGACCGATGTGATGGAGGGGTAAAAAGTTGACCTTTGTATGCGATAAAAACGGTTTGGTGGAGGCAATCTCGTCAGCAGCATATAGGTAAAAGTGTGCTCTGAAATGTGATGTTCACCTCGTTTTTTTTACTTAGTATAACTTTACCTTAAGTATTTAATTTTTATCTTAATCATGTAATCATTTACGTTATTCGAGTTATGGCAAAGCACTACCTATTATAAGTTTAGGATTTGGCAATTTGTTGTCAGAAACTGAGTGCTGCATTGCCCTGTGGTTCAAAGGTTCTTGGTCCGCTTCAAGTGGTACTCTTTTAGACATTTCTTTTGAGAAAAATAAGGCATACGGTGCCATATCAGTCGAATCCTTTCAGAAAACGGTTGATCAAACTAATCATATACACTAACTTTATGGATTTTTGCAATTAGGGAAGCCATTATTTATTAATTGCTAAAGAAGAACTTAAATTCAAACTCTTTTCAGTCTTAAATATAAAAGCAAAATTAGAACTAAATTCATGAAGTTCCTCGATTGCATTGACTGAATTCATATAGCAACACAAACAGGATAATTTATGAATTATTGTTATAGCTACGCTGCAGCTAAGTCCGTTGTCAGGATAACGTTTGTTAAATCAATAATTTCACAAGCCCTACATGAAAAGTGGACTCACACAAATAATTTGTTTATTAAGTACAGCTCTAAATACAAAGCATGCCCAATCTCAAGCCAATGACCAGAATCGATGTCATCGGAAATCTCGACTTGAATCCGGAAGAGGCATCTGGATTTTTCATCGAATCCAAGCAGCAGAAGAAATTTCTAATGTGAGAATTAAGGATTTTTTTACCATTTTAAAATAAATAAAATATATTTTCAACAGAAAGCCTCCAAATTGGGACAGCGCCGGTGATAGCATCGACTTGCTGGCCATCCAAAATGAACGCGAACACAGAGATATGCTGCAGCTGCAAGAGGATATGCTTAAAAATGCCAAAATTCAGGGAGAAATAAACTCAAATCGCGTTCAGGAGATATACCAATTGCATTCGAATCTGCGCAATCGATTTTCAGAGGTAAACACCTTTATGAAGGATTGTGATCATAAGAAACGTGTTGCAGAACGGAAAGTATCTGAAGAAAGGGAAACACAGGAAGAGATGAAAAACACAATAGAGAAGTTTAAATGCGATATTGACGTGTTGACACAGTTTCGGGACACTCTGTCTGATACGGTTACAAATTTTGAGCCCTATGAAAAGGTTATCAACGAGGTGATTGCCAACACAGATGCCTGGAGCTCAGTGAAAGAGTGCATGGATAGATGCGATGCTTTAAGTATGGTTGTGGACTGTGTAATTTTTTTCTGAGATTTGTCTTCTTTTCAGTGCTAGCTCGGACGGAAATTGCTAAGATCGAGAAAGATAAATTCAAAGAAATTGAAACAATGCGTGCTGAAATGGTCAAGATGGCCAACGAGTCTGCGTTAATAGTGCTTGGATTTATAAACGAATTGAGCCAATTGGAGAAGGAATATGATCGTGCACGTGCAGAATGTTTAAAGTGGGAGAAGGTCCTCGCCAATATCAAGAATTGCATTGCAGAAAATAGCCTTACAAAGAAGAGAATGATCGATGGGATTCAACTTATGTATCGAGATCTGTGCAAGCGCAGAGGTTAAGCAAATGTATGTAAAAGTTAGCTCAAATAAGTTAAGAGGTTCTTTTTTTGTTGCAGGACTGAATCCAATCCACAAGAAATTCGATATTCAGAAGCAGTTGGATTTCGTTATGAATGAAATTGAAATACTGCAAAAAGTGGTAGAGGAATGCAAGAAAACTAAAACATAAAGCTTGTTTTTAAATGGAACAGTATTTAGCTGATCGAAGTCTCGCAAATTATAAGTTTGACTGTATTCAAAAATAATGAAAAGTGAATTAAAATCATCTCTTTAATAGTTTTGGATTTTTGAAGAAACGCTACACGATTTTGTTGTTTAAGCCAACAGTCTCAGGTCCACGTATTTTCAATACATTTTTGCTTTTGAAAGATGGTAGATATTTCCAGAGTAGCAGAACTTCGCGTGGAAAATTGTCATAGTGAACGATTAGCAAAAATCAAATCAAAAATCTCGTTTATTATGAATAAAACTTAACTTGGCGCAACACGTTGATATAAATCCATATTTGTCGTGTCTCTTGCTTACATACAGTAATGTAGCACATTTCCTTCAAATGACTGCATTTAATTGTTTATCGGCGGATTTAATTTAATCTGGCCGATTTAATTTAATCTCCTGTCACGTCTGTCAAGAACTTCACTCAAATGTAGTTCCATAACACCCCTGGATCCGTATCCCTTGCAAAGCAAATTAAGTCAACAATAATTTTTAACCTGTTTGCTTCGAGTCTCTCCCATTCTACCTTATCGTTTCGGTCGTTGCACTCTGTTTGCATACGCCAACTAAAGTTCTGAACTTTCGCGACAAAAACAAACCTGCCTCTCTTTCTGTCTCTTACACTCTTAGGACAATAGGCACAAATACTGTAACTGTTAGGTTTGGGTATAAATTCTAAAATTGAAGGGAGCCCTTACAAATTCCCATTCCTTTCCGAAAAAAAACTCAAATTGGGGAATGAGGGGCTTCAAGAGCCGACACAAAACAAATAAATAATAACCACGCTCTGGAATAAAATTATAATTTATTATTATTATATTCCGCTTGCTTAATTGTACCAGGAACGCAGCAGAAATTGCAGCTTCAAAGCCAAGCATCCAGCTACAGAGTGTGTGTTCATTTAAGAGGGGCAAAATTCTCATTTTTCAACCATATCGCCAACACCAATCCGCGCTGCTATTCGTGGGGAAGTAATGATGAGGATGACCCACCGCCACCAGCAAAAATATATCACACAGCGGAGGAGAGACTTTTTGAAAGTTTTTTTCTATGAACGATGATGAAATATCGAACAGGGGATGAAAATTGGCGTCAACTTAACATGGGGAAGTCACAGAGCCAGTCCCAGGCGATCATAAGTATGCACTCAAATAGCTGTGCTGTGCGATAGAAATGTTTCTAGCGCCAAAATCCCCTTTAGAAGGAGGTGTACTATCACAGTGTGTTAGATAACAACACTGGCGCGCTATTCACCTGAAGGGAATCGCAGCGATTGCAACAATCGTCAAGAATTGGGGCTTCCAATAAATTGTTCTTGTGCTGGATCACGGAGAGGTCTCCTTGCTCTTTCAGAACTTATCTACTATAAAAAGCAAGAAGCCTCCTTCCTGACTAAGAGGATCAAAAAACTTTCTTCAATTTCTTACACTCGTGAGAGTGCAAACAATTTTTAGTGAAATTTCCTAACAGGAGAACAGCAACACAGCCCCGACATTGACTTTGAAAATCGTTTGGCATTGAAATTGGCGGTCGCATACGTTACGATTCGTTCACAGCACAGGGCAGGGCGCACACGGCACACATGTGCTCGCACTCGCAGCTCATCCGTCATCCCAACCCAACCTCGCCCTGGAACGCTGGCAGAGGGTTGGTTGACTCTTGACTGCTGCCTGTCTCTTTACACACGGCAAATGGTGGATACTGCGCTTGCTCACTTGGTGATAACAAGCCCAGTACAAATGCATTGCTATAGGTGGGGAGTACCATTCGACTATACTCGCACTGTGTGTACACCGGCGACAGAGAATTTGTGTGTTTATCAGGCAGCCGCATCAGTCAGCACGTAAAAAAGTGTTTCCAATGGGCACCTAACTGCCAAGTATGAACTTCTATGACGCTGGAAACCCAAGTGCGCCTCAGTTCATCTCTGGTATCAGTTTGTTGGAACGGCGGGTACTTGTCGTGCTCAGAAAAAATGTGGTTGCCTAGAGAAATTCTGGAAAAATGGGAAAAATCGTTGTGTGCAGCTAGTAGGAGAGGTGGGCGTTCGCCTAGACGCACAGGATCAACTTAAAAATAAACTTTTTCAAAATCGATTGCCTGGTGGAATGAGATTCTCGGATTTTCTTGTTTTTTTTAGCTGCAAGCTTGACCAACAATTAGGAAAACTGTTATAATGTGGCAACGCAGAGCGTAAAAAAGTCGTTCGATCTTAATTGGCATCCCTGTAAATTTATTTTGGCTAAAATGTCAATAATTGATGGCAAATTAATATCGGACAAGTGTTATTGTTCGTCGTTAAAAGAACCGATCTATTTTTCTTACATTTGGCAGGTTACCTACCTGCACTCGAATTTGCTTTACCTGTCACGGTCACATGCGTTCAATGGCAGTTAAATAAGAATTCGTGGGGAATCGTACTTTTAGGGCGAACGTGGTTACAGGGTAGGCCAAAATAAAATAAGAAAAGGTCACAACGTTTAATATTTGTAAGGAGCTAGAGCACTGCCGTAATTTTAAGGTTCCAATCTGCAGATGTCATCCTGCCTTTATTAGCCGTTTTTGGTAAGAATGAACTGAGTTTTATCGACGATCTGCAGGATATTATTTTCCTTTTATTGTACGCTGCTAATAAAAACTTTAAGTCTGAATTTTAAAATTTTACCAACTCACAATGGTGAGATTTTTCATACAAATTATCTATTGTGACCCAAAATTTATTAAATGTTAAGGTTAAATATGATTATTGGCAAGGTCCTTTATATAAAATAGCGAGGATTATGCCTCAATATTTGTTTTTGTTAAAATTCGTTAATCAAGTAAGAAAAAAATTTAAAGTGTAAAATTGACGACATAATTTTGAGACGCCCTGTTTTGTGTGAGTAAATTTGATGGCGATTGTTTATTTCCAAATATATTGCTTACAAGTTTTTTTAAATAGTTATTATTCATGAAGATTCCGATAAAAAAGTTCGAAGACTGGGTCGTATACGTAACATTTTTAGTTAGACCAGTCGGGTATATTCACAATTTTAAGGAAAAGTGTTAAAGAAGTCTGGCTATATATAAAAATTCTTAATTTCATGGACATGGGCATATTGTGCGAACATTTTGTTTGTATTTTATAAGTCATCGTTTGTCGGTGACTTAAGAAACCAAGTTCTCACTTTTCTGCTGGCGATGCCGACAGCGTCATATGCTCACAATGAACACAGCCACACTGTACTATCAGACCGGAAAAGTGGCCCCCAATCCCGATTATCGTACGGCGTAAATAGTGCAAAATGTGAATTTTCAAACAGGAGCGCAGCCGACACAGACGGATTCAAGCGGCAATTTTCGCCCGAAAAAAAAACACCGCCGGGAACAACAATTCTCTTAGCTTGGTCATTTTAACGTGGATATTCATGAATGAAAGAGGCCATTACCGACAACAAAAACAAAAAAGAATATAATGAAACAAAATTCCGTTGCCTATAATTATGCGCTCATTGCCTTTGCCTTCTCGTTTTGAGTTTGCTTCTTGTTTGTGTGTACTAAAATCGGGGAGGATGCGCTGGCAGGCCAACTGAGCGAGTTCATTATGCAAGTTTATTGGGCTGGTGGGAGCAAGGAATGTTGCTAAGGTGCCTGTTGGCCTGGTAACTGTTTTAGTTAGCGAGCGGTCCATTTTGTCTAAAAAGTTGGAACACGACAACATTTTAAACCCCATTGGTTGGGACAGCCAGTCCCTTTGTGGGACCACATTTATAACTCAACTTGCATGGTTCTGGTTGTTCGCTGTTGAATTTGAATGAATTTGTTTGTTTTTATGGCAAAACATTTGTTAACATGTGTATCGTGCAGGAATTACTAGGCGACCAAAGAATGCAGATGAGGTCTGGCTACCAGTGAAAGGTTGTTTGCTGTACCAGAAGAGCGAAGCGTTTTCCATGGTAAAAAGCGACTCATGTTGCACTGAAAGCTACAATTTAGATTTAATCAGACAATTAAAAAATGTCATAAATAGCAGGTTGTCAGTCTCTGCATTGGAATAGGATCCCAGAGATGGGTAAATTCAGTCGAACTTTCTGCTTTGCCATAATAGGTACGTGTCTGATTGCTTTGGTAGGCGACTATGTTTATTTAACGTTAGGAGGCGGATTAAAAATGTAAATAAGTGCGGGTCCTTCCCTCGCTTATGAAAAGAACCGAAATGTTTACAAACCTATAAAATGCGCGGTAAAGTACAGTCAGGGTGGACTAAGTAAGGTTGACCAAGTTGTCATCGAAGGGCAAATGACATCTTTAGGTCTCACAACCCGAATTTCGCCTCGTCTGTACTGTTCCATCGAAAAAGGAGACAAGCTGCCCTGACGAACTGCAATATCCAAGGTAAGATGTTTTGATTTAACGCTGAAGCAGCTTTTATAGACAAATCAAATGCCTCTCAGCAGAGAACTGTCATCTGCATGCTCCTGGGAGTATATAGGTACTCTAGAGATTATTTAAGGGAACTCCGCTTAAATTAACTAAAATGGTAGCCAAATGACAACGTAACTATCTAGTTATCACATCTGTCACTATCTGTCACATATAAAATACTGCTGGGTGCGTTAAAAATCTTGTTGCACCCTCTAAAGTCGGCTTTAAATGCCTTGAAAATTAAGCCCGAGTTCTTCATTTGTCATTGCCAGGCATGTTCTAACCAAACGTTTTAACCAACTGTTCTGCCATTACTAAAATTTATCAGCACACATATTTAACTTAATTACGTTTAATACAGCTTTATAAATTTCGCAACTTAAAATCGGCTTTCAGGCAAAAGCGCTTTCTACACCCGGCCCGGCGATTCAACTTTTATGGAACTTCAACAGCAATGCCAAGTCCAACAGTATGCTTAAATACTTACAGGAAAGTCAAGCAACACAACTTTTTGTCAGTCACCAATATGAGTCACATAAATAGAGCCCGAGACTGAGACACATGACGTGACGTCCCCATCCAAAGAGCTTCGTTAAAGTTCCCAGATTCTGATAGTGCCTCTGCGTATGCTCTGGCTTTCAAGATACTTCCTCGTCGTGGTGTCTAGGTATCGTCACATCACTATAAGAACTTGTGCGCTTTCTGTAAGCGAACGCAGCTGTTGAAAGCATAATCTCACAGCTAGCATGATTATGAATATAGGTATGGGTATACGTATGTTTTTGATTTGACCAACGGAGGCGAGATACTCGTATTCGTATTTTTCTGCATTTTGAAAAAGCACTGCACTTATATGCTGTTTCGCTGTTCCAGTCCAGCATCAGTCAACAGACATTGCGTCACTTGGCGTATAATATAGGCAAAAGGAGACAACAGAGTTTTGGGACGCTTTATGTTCCGCTTTTCGTTTAAAAAGTTGAAAATTGAAACTTACAAAAGCGCATTTCTCTGCGCGCTTGTGAATTGTGATACCCCGCGTCTATAGTATATGGTGGCAAGTGGAAGAGAGTATAGCTTCAAAGTATATTGCGGGACCGATGTGCTTTAAATGTTATCAAACCAGAATATACATAATTTTGCTCATTTAAATAGGTGCACAGGGGGTTAGTTAGGTGAGGGGCGCAAGCGGAAACTATACTTTAGCCGAAGCTGAAGCCGAAGCTATAATCGAACTTTTTTGTACTAGGAGCCAAAAATTCTTAAGCGTTTTAGCAGCTAGACTATTACGAGACTTTTTTTTTATACAGTCACGGTCGTGGTGAGGAAATAAGGGCGGGAAAGATAAAGTAGGTGTGTTGCTTATGGAGAAGCTCCAAACCTGAAGTATAGTTGTGTAGCTTAATCGGGCTAATGCGGTGAACTTTTCGACTTGTTGCTTTTCAATATTTATGTTTGCTTTTAGTGTCGGCGTGAAGGCTCAAAGTTGCAGAGCAGTCCGGCTGTAGCACGAATTAATCTCACTATGGAGGATTTTGGGAGAACCCAAAACCACCTCTAACCAAGTTTAAAACTTTTAAATCATATCTGCCATAAGAGTTTGTTTTTAATAAAAATTGAGTACTTTTGTTGAAAACATCTCTTGGCGTACCTACCACCCATAACGCATCAACACTATCCCAAATCGCTTGCAGATAGGTATTAGTTCTGTGCTTAAATTGTTGCAATTTCACAAATTAAAAGTAGGTATAAGTGCTTGCTGTACCCAAACCTTAGCAACCTTGTCAAGCCTTGATATCCGACACATATCGAGTGTTTTACTAATAACAGCGAGATGTTTTAGCAAAAATTCGTGAGTGTCAATGGATAAAATTAGACTGCACTGTACTGTTCGTTTGCCTCTTACCCTACATCAGCTGCTTCACTTTTTCGTTTCAGAACTACTGCCTTACTGCTCTGATAGCTCTTTATTATATACCTACTACAGTTCTATCGCTCATTTGACATCTGACAATTAGTTGTTAGATGCGACAGTAGTCATTTCGGACAAATCCACTACTAGAGTTTAAAATGCACCCAATACTTTTAAGAGTGTTTGGTTCCGGTGTTGATGACTGTCAACACACACAGATACATAAGCTATAGATTGACAGTTGTGAAAGTTGAAAAAGGGGAATCTCAACTAAGGTGGTGTATCATTTGCGCTAAATATTTATCCTCGAATCTTTTCTGACACCAATGTGGTAAACAAAAACCAAAATGTCAACTGTCAACAAATTTTACTCCGGCAGCTGACATTTTAACTCTGACATAAGTAACGAACGGTATCTCCTAGAAGGTTAAATAAAATCGTTTCCTTAGCTAAAACGTTAAACTTAGAATGCAGGCCAAATATTTCTTGACATTTCATTGACATTAATATCCGTCAAATTTTAAGACGAAGCACCCTAAATCCTTTATCATTTATTTCATTTCTTAACATTAATCGCATGATAACTTTTAAAATTGAATTGAATATTTAAAAACATCTACAAATTTGACATGAGGTCCAACAAAAAATAAAGTAAAATTATCAGCAGAGAGTGTAGATTCATAATCACAACAATTTCAAATAACTGTCAGAAAAATTTGCATTTTTATTCCTTTAACTCTTCAGTCATACAGTAGATTCCAGTAGATTAGTGGATTAAAGCCGCCTAGAAAGACAGTAATTTGACGTCGATGCAAAATGTTGACGTAGAGAAGTGACATTTATATGTATGATGTATTTAAAAACATTGAGATGCATTTTTAGACAAAAGCCAACTTTTATTTAAACAAAGTCGTCTGTCACCTGACAAATTTCTTTCCCAACCACCTTCAAACTTTTTTTTTCAACGCAAATTTGAAAATCATTTTAAAGCGACTTCGGTGTAGAATTATTGTAATCGTTGCTGGGTGTTCAGCGCTCGCAGTAGCTATTTGTAGGTGCTTTAGCAATCCCGCGCATTATTTTTTCGCTTGACATTCGCTGGCAGAGAAATTGCTCTTCTGTTTGATAGAGACAGCAATAGCTGATAAAGTTCATTATTGGAGAATCGCATAAGGAAGGACAGGGAGCTATAAAGTTGAAACCATTATGATAATAATGCTCTTGTCTCCGTTCACGTTGTCAAACCGAACACCGAAGTACAACTACACAGAGGAGTAGTAGAAACCGAATGGGATGAGGAAAAGCACTTAAGTGGTTCAACAGATGAGAGCAGACAGTCAAACTTGTAGGTATTTTTTGTTGTCCATGCTGCATCGGAGAACTTGGGTGCTCAGAAAAGACAACAAGTAAACAGCGGAAGCGGCAAGTCATGCCAACCAAACCAGCTGTACGCGTACGTACAGTTTATAAGAAAAGCAAAACAACACAAAGTGCTTGACGCTCGTATGGCTCGACTTGTTGGTATTGGTTGTATGAAAGCGTTTTGTGATATAAGTTCAAAGCCGATGAAGTTCGCTTCTTTTGTCAGTTGGATTGATAAAGCTATAAAGCTGAAAGTTTTGTTTCGGTTTGTGAAATTTCCAATTGATTAGGTTTAAATTTTTTCAAATTTCAAGAACTTCTGCTTTGCTTGAACTTTAATGAACTTTTCTGTCATTGGTTCTTGTTGAATTTGAGTATAAAAGCAGTTGGAGTTACCTTAGCGTCTTTAGACTTAAAGCAGGTTTGGCTTGCCTCTGTTATGATCTGCTGGTGGTTGGCAACGGACTAACAATTTTCGCCGGTACTGTACTATCCTCATACTGAGAGAGTATAAGTAGTTGTACTTTTTCTTACAGTAATTCTCACCTAAAAAATATACCTCCATACAAGAAATAATTCGCTACTGTGAATATAACTCGTTTAAATTAGATCGCAATGGTGTGATTCGTTTTTCTGAAATGCGAATCCTTGGAAAGTATTATACTGGCCTGCTTGTAAAATATCACTTACAAATAGAACTGCTTAAAAAATTTAAACTAGGTATAGATAGTTTTCTTTTTATAACAATAACAAACAACTATCCATGACATTCAAGTATCTAGTTAAGTAAGTCTGACAGCCGGCTGTCTTGATGTATCTTAGTTTTGATTACCCTAGATCGGTCACATGAACAGCTGTTTCAGTTGACGTTTATGGAGGGGTAGTCGACGAATCTAGTTAAGAAATTCCTGACTGGGTACTAAGTTGACAGTTCGCATATGTGGCTGACGTAGGAAAAGTGACGTTTCCGACCAATCTAGTTTTTGCATTCAGGTTACATCTACTACAGACCGATCTGGCCGACTTAAGACAGCTTAGTTTTGGGATATGTCCTATCTGAACCATAAGAGTCTGTTCCCGTATTTGAATCCACGTGAAGTTGGTTGCAATGCAGTTTACACGAGAATACGTCAGTCATAATTTTCATTAATTTACTCAAGTTTTCACCAAATAGAACCTGGATCGCTTACCGATTTCAATGGTTTAAAAGGAACGAAAAGGCAATTGACGTTAATAAGTGTGGAACAATCGTTATAATATAGGTATTGTTCAACTTAAAACTATCTGCGACTTTTAAGTTCTAAAATACTTGAGAAAAAAGGCAATCTGTTAATGTTAAAGCTAGTCGCTCTCTAATCGCAATCAAGCCACGTACTTTTCTTATAGTTTAGCAGCTATACAGATAAGGTATCTGGAGCATTATATATACTATCGTACAATAACGTAACCACATCGTTACAACTTCTGATACGATGTCGAAACTTATGAAAACAAAATCTATTTTTAGGAAAATTATGATTTTATACTATCTACAAGGACGGTCGGCTTAAGCAGATTAAATAAAGCATTTTAAGGCAGTTCTATCTATCCCTAGTCATCATAATACTAATGGTGATTGATGGATTGAATTTATAGCCGGTCTTGAAATCTTTATATTGCGTAGAAAATTATGTGGGAGACGACGTTTTACGACGTATTTTATGGAACAAACACAATCATTACGAACGCGGTATTGTCTGGCATAAAAATGTCATTTCAAAAATAAAAGAAGGTACAGTAATTGTATCAAACAGCCCCTAGGAAATCGCTACGTTATATGAGTTGATATTATAGGGGACATTGAAATGAAGGATTTTCGGAAACTAAATAAATATAAGTCAAGTAATTAAGTCGAAGACGGTATTGAGTTTAAGTATAAATTATTTCGAATAATATCATGACTGTGGCTCCTTTTCTGTTCGACCGGTTGTTTCCTGAAGTTATTTAATTTAAAGAATTATGTTTGACAGGTGGATGCTCTTCGTTCCGAACTTTACCATTACAAACAACGCACCAAGAACTGAATATCTGAAATATGTATGCGTGATTCGCATTGAAGTTCCTCAGAGCGAATAATCAAAAATGGAAATATTTTGATATTTCACGGAAAAACGGCAGTATGATTCTACGGAATTATTCTGACCTAAGCCAATGTGCGATTTAAGCTAACTTTTATTTTAATATTTACTTATGCAATCCTCAAGTCTATGAAATTATCTTTTAAATCTACTCGTACTTGTTATAGTATTTTCTTGAGGGTTCTGCCTTCTGCTTCTGTCATTAAAGCTTGCAAGAGTGTTTACCTGCAGTGCATCGATAACTTCTCTGAAAACAACACATTCCTTGTTATTTTGAACACTCCTGCTTTATTATATAAAAAGAAAACGTGTTTAATGTTTATCTTCCAATTAGATCTACATCTTTTCGATTATGTTTAGATGTTTACCTCGACCGTCTGTTTAATTTTATAGTCTTAGGAAATTGTAATAATCACTCTCAAAAAAGTGTTGATTATACAAAAGCAGCTGTTCAGTCTTAACAGAAAAAATTTTGAAAAATCCCAACACACCATATGCGAATTCCAAGGCCTTGTTTGCTTTTGTCATCTCACTAGTCTGACACTTGTCTTATTATTTTATTTAGCTACTGACTCAGGCAAATTTCCACTTCACGTGGGAGTACAATTTGGCAAGTGTTTGAATTTAATCCGAAACGGAATTGAGAAATTTGTTTATTCATTGACACACGCAAAGTGCAAAGACTATCTATCTAGTGAATGGCGGATTTGAAACTGATCCAATTTTTTGTGTGACAATTATAAGCGCTATGATACAAGTATTATTTGCTAGAAGGACAGGTGAGTTGAATCACCCTGTGTGGGTGGGTTTTTCTGAAATCAGTAGAAGTGGGTCATGATTTTTTATGCAGAAACTGATGAGATATAAATTGTGTGAGTGCACACAAGAATAAGGATACAAAATGGATTTCTTGTCAAAGTTATCAGTGATTGTCGGTTAAAATTTTATTTGACAGCTTTTATATCGATTTTTATTGTTTGTATGAGTTTGGCAGATGATTGTTTTCCTAAAGCGCACTCTTACTGCTGCTGTTGCATGCAAATTCGTAATGACAGAAGTCACAAAACGTAAAAAAAATCCTTTCGGTAATCCAACGACACCTTTTAACTTCTTTATAGAAAATGGTTGGTTGTTTACTTGTAGGTTGTGACGGAAATGAAAGAAAGGACAAAATGGAGGGAACAAAATGACAAGAGCATTCTTGTATCTTGCACCAGAGTTTTAAATACTATTTCATCAACTACTTTTTTTTGTGTATTAAATGAACCCATTTTTTTTAAATTTCAGAAAGTGTAAGTTTGCGTTTTCAATATTTTAAATAATTTGTCCATGCACAGTTAAGATGACGACCATTTTAAACAAATTACAAAAAACGATATTCTCTCTGTGTATCTTTTACATTCATAGATAAGTATGCTAAATAGTTAACAAATAAACTAAATGCGACTCCCCGCCTCCAGCTATATCATATCTACGCAACAACTCGTTCAAGATTGAAAAATTCTCCGGCATCAAGAGAACCAGCACGTGGGGATCTCATTTGGATAAATGTGCGGGACGTGCTGGGTCGCGGTGTTCTACTGGTAGAAAGCTTCAGGTTTTTTCTTTTAAAACGCAATTTTTTCCATTCATTGCAAAAAAAAAGTCAAAGTCATAAATTCTTAAACGCTTGGAGCTTGACTAACCCACCCTCTACACTCCTACAGTGTCCAACAATAAGCAATCACTTGCCAATGTGTATGTACATAGGCCTGATAAACTTAAACGAAAAGCGTGCAAACAATTCCTGACACGAGCATGTTTTTTTTTAGAGCAAATAAATAAAAAAAAATCTTTTTTTATGATTTGGAGAAAATTATCTGCCGGAAGAGTGTTGAACTATTTTTGAGTGGACAATGTTATTAGCTATTTTTCGCTGAAAAGTATTTTTGGTGCGAAAAAAGTTTGAGGAAATACACTATTTGCAGTTTCAAGAGTGACAACTGTCAAGTAGCCAAAATTTGTCATGATGCGCATAGCACTTTCATAAAATAGTAGCTAAAAATATTGCTACCAAATTTAAAGTAGATACTTATAAACGAAGGCTGCATTCTTTACAGACATATTCACTAACTTTCAAAAGCAAATGCGGACAAACGTCAAAAAGTGTAACGTTCACCTTTACTAAAGAAATTCATTTTCAAAGTCTTAAAAGCTAAGGTAAGATTTAAGTAATGAGAATGAGCGAATGTGCATTTTACACGAGTTTGCACGCAAATCAGATCGCATGTGAGTTCGAATTCAATCAGATACAGATTTTCGAACATACATAAACTGAGATAGCTTGCATTAAATCAGTAAGTGAGTCCGCAGTTCACCCAATTTTGCTTATTAATCGAGTGTTACGGCGATTTCGAAGAGTTCCTTTGTTTTGATACTAAGAATTATGAAAGAAATACGTCAAATGATCCACCAGATGTCAAACATATGTTGACATTGCGCACATTCAAAAACTTAGTTATATTAAGTCGACTAGATAGGTCTGGAATAGATGTAACCTGAATGCAAAAACTAGATTGGTCGGAAACTTCACTTTTCCTACGTCAGCCACATATGCGAACTGTCAACTTAGTACTCAGTCACGAATTTTATGAATAAATTCGTAGGCAACCCCTCACTAAACGTCAACTGACGCAGCTGCCCATGTGACCGATCTAGGCCAATCAAAACTGAGATACATCAAGTCAGTCAGCTGTCAGACTTACTAAACTAGATACTTGAACGTCCCCATTTTCTGTTGATCAAAATTGTCATTGGAGTTGACTAAGAAAACCAGCTCAAAAAAATAAAAAAATAAACTCCCGCTGCGGACAGGATTCGAACCTGTGCGGGTAGAACCCAATGGATTTCAAGTCCATCTCCTTAACCACTCGGACACCGCAGCTCATGGCCCATTTTATCCAGAAAATAGAAAGCTACCTCTTGGGGCAGGTAAGTTAATGACTGTTAACTAGAGTAGTAACTTAAATTATAAACTGGTAATCGAAATCGATCGATCCATTGATCTTACCGTGGGAGACGCTCATTTTACGTGCTTTCTTTTGTATTCGTTCAAATATTAACTACGGCTTAGCGTAAACAAACAATGCTCGTGAAACAAACTCAGACAACGTTCAAAGGGTTAAGTCAAACTTTAAGAATCGACGCCAAGATTCTGCAACGTGAAATGAAATGAAAATGTTCGACCGATTTGTCACTTAAAAACGAAAAAAATGTTCATTTGTGGAAAAGAAACACTTGCGTTTTTGCATTCCTCTTTGCTTTCTGTAACTTGACAGTTGACAGGAAAGCGAGGTGCTGGTTTAATGCCGGACATGGAAAAAGCAATAGTGGGTTCCAAAGAGGTTATGGTGAATGTAGACTGTCAGAATTTAAGTTTCTAAACAATTCCTTTAGGACTCTGTTTGTAGTTAAAAATAACTAGAGCAACAAGTTTAAAGATTACGCAGAATGATATTTCGAGAATAACTTTGTAATAACTTTGCATGAAAAAAACTACAGCTTAAATAAACATTATCCCAATTAGAAAAAAAGAAGATGGTCAAATTCGCTAGGCAAAAATTAAAGGCACATTAAAAGAAGTTTATTTACTTATTTTTTATCAACCTTTTTCTGTGTTTTCCTTCTTTCAAAATATATCGCAACTAAACGAATTTAAATTCAGAATCGATTTAAGGGTTAAGTAGCAATAAACAAATACAATACTCGTAACAATAAAATATTTCTTCCGCTGCGGAACTACGTACTTAATTAAAGAAAACATGTCAACCTAATCCGCAATTAATGTTGCGTCATATTTGTTTGTCTAAAACACGTCTAATGTGTGTCAACAACACACGATGGCAGAAGATTATTTACGTCAGTCAATATTGCGATGATCGCTGCAGGAAATTCACGTAAAATCCGATTAATAAAATTCTATTCATAACATCAACACTGATGGGGAAAATTTCAATCAGCACAAGTCTTGAATTTAGAACAGAGTACCTACCTACCTATAGGTGCTTCTTACGTATCTACATTATGTACGTGCGTTGGACGACTTTACAGAGAAGACTATTGTGTGACTTGGCGAATTTCTATCTTAGACTTCTGACACGCTCGCTGATTACAAAAATAAGCGATACTATGTCGAAAGTGGCCCCAGGATGTGTGCTTATGCCCACGTATTCGGTGAAAATGCGCGTGCTGTAAGACGATTTTGTATATTTTTATTTTATTTGTTTTATTTTTAATATTTAGGTTTTTTTTTTAATTAATTGACAATTGCGAAGGAGTAGGCGAGGTGAGAAGACTGAATTTGTTTGACGTCAATGCCGTGAGAAAACCATGCTGCGAAGGCCAATGGGAGGGAGTGCTTAAGTAGTTTGGCGTATTTTTTTTTCGATTTTCTTAAAGCGTGCGTTGCGATGTTATCCACGTGTAGGTACGTAGAAGTGTTTCGTAAGTGTGGAAAATTTAATGCCAATTGGAAAGTTTTCCTCAAATTGTTTGTGAAATGCCTTGGGAAATATGTATGTACCAAATTTTGGGATATTTATTTTGGATCGCTGTCAGGTATTGGGTTAGTAGTGTATTCTATATGTTTACCATTTCTTTATCGGCACGAGTTATATTCAAGGATAACGTAGAGCTGTAAAATATAATACTTATGACTTTGTTATATTTTTGTTAAGCTTAGAACGATCCACATTTTTCACAAATAGTTTTTTAGTTAGGGGTAAGAGACTGCAAACAATTTTAGGCGGTTTTTATTCTTCCTCTGATGTTTTGATGCCTATGTAGTTTAAATACTGCGACACTCGCAACACTTTTTGTTTGAGATCAGGCAAAAGGTGTCTTGGGGATAGTGTATACTAATGGACAAATAATATTAAACAAAACAGGGAAAATGATCTTCAGACGGAGTA
Organism: Cheilosia pagana; assembly: GCA_936431705.1. Lineage (NCBI taxonomy): Eukaryota > Metazoa > Arthropoda > Insecta > Diptera > Syrphidae > Cheilosia > Cheilosia pagana. The sequence continues at coordinate 46,771,539 of OW386170.1, read as the reverse complement.
GTTTTCGATAGAAAAAGGCTGTCGAAACTTTCAATTAAATTTTTGTATAGTAGGTATGTACCATCAAATTGTTGAATTTTAAATAAACTTGTTTGAATTGACTGACTAAAAAAAAGAAATATATAGGTACTCTTTACCGCCTAAAAGGAAAGATAAATCACCCTTTTCCTACTACCAAATCTAGTTTCAAATGCAGCTTATTCTTGATCTCCAATAAATCTTTATTGACACATTGCCAACATCGCCAAAGTTGCAACAAATTTGAAGAACGCAATTGCAAAAAAAAACTATGCCTCGTCTCGCAGCCGGTTATAATCAAGTTCGCAACATTGTCCCACAATCAATTAGTTCAACAGCAACACTGAAATACATTTATGGTTATTTCGCCTTCACTCGCTAAATGCAATAATCGCACTAATTTAACCTATTAATAGTTGTGTTTACGCAAATAAAACGCTGAGCTAGACAGTGTTTATGTTTACACTAGATCTTATCGCATTGTAAATTCTCAGTGACGGTAATTGACTCTAATCGCTTTCGCTACCCAGTACAAACTTATGCCGCATTAGCATGTCCTTCGTAATCAAATCAATGAGTCAAAATGCTAAACTACTTACCGAATATAAGCAGATTCCTTTGTGCATATTTCGCTAAATATAGTTTCAATAATAGAAAGAGCAACCGATTTCTATATAAAAATTGCCCCAAACCTATAAGTTTTCTATTGCAGGATGGCATTATTGCGTTGCGGGTCTGTAACGCGCCGACTTGCGTCATCATAGGAAACATTTCTGTTAGAACAATTTCCCAAATACAAACAAGTAATAAATAAATTTTAATGGAATGTGTTGTTCATACAGTGGATTGCAATGTGAATAGGCGGGGAAGAAAATGTTATTGTTTTATTTTGTTAACCAATAAGTAAGAGTGCCACATTTTGTTTGTTACAACGCACAAGTACAAGTCATTGAATATGGAAAAATTAATGTAGCGAAAACGGGCGTTAGTAGGAACTTTGTCACATTTTCTAAGCTGAGGCTACCAGCGGACGTTTAGATGTCTGGCTTAAAAGTGACATCTTTGGACCCCACGTCACTGAAAAGAGTAATAATTAGGTATTAATGGCAACGCCCGTCCAACATTATTCCCAGAACAAATCTGTCAAATGCCATAGCTTGCGTTTGAAACAAAGAAAATATAAATGGTATTCAAATGTAGTTGCAATGCAGCAACAGAAAATTCACTGCTCCTTTTCAATTTAAAGTTACTATTCTTTGGGCATCGAAATTGACAGTAGGTATAGGAGGCTGATTGAAGCAATGGTATTGAGTTACTGTGTTAACAGTAGAGTCCCATTGCTGTTACAGTAGATACCATTACTTTCAAGAGAATACGCAACTTTATATCTATAAGAGCCCCATTGAAACAATGGTATTGGGTTATTGTTTTAGCAGTATAGTCCTATTATAGTAATAGTAAATACTATTAAATTAATAAGTTAAATACTATTGACATAATAGTATGGTGTTATCAAAGGGGTGACAACATTAATACACATGGAAAATCGTACCATTACTGTTATAGTTTCGAAATTATTATTTCAATTGGATGAACACCATTGACCAATTTTAATAGTATAAAACCTTTGATTCAATTACTTTTCTTATTGATATTATAGTATTTTTTTCTGAGTGTAGGTACTTGTTCCCACTTCAAATTCAAAAAAGTCAGCAACTATGGTTCTATTCAGCAATCTGATTTACATTGCTGACAAGGAAGAAAACATTTGCAGCGGAATTTACTCGCGATAGCCCTAAATTGCAAAAGAGACTGAATGTTACTATTTTGCCTCTTTTCTTAACACTAGTAACAAACTTCAAACCAATTTGGTCATTCCTCATGTGTTCGTTAAAAGCGGATACTACTGTATGCATTCGATGTGCCAAGAAACTAATTTTCATTTGTCATTTCAGTACCATTTTCTTAGTGCCGTATTATTCACTCGGTTTAATAACGAGGTTAAAACGCTTTTAAACCAAGAAAATAAACCTGACTAAACCATACGATTTTAAGCCCGAAAAATTTAAACCTGCCTACGTAATATTCACTCGGTTTACCTGGTTTAAGCTTTTGGTTTATATTTTAAACCTCGCGTTTGACAGTTCGGGCAAAGTATGCCTATTTTTAATGAAGGTATGAGAATATTTTGAAGTGTTTCAATTCATTTTTAGTTGTGGTTTTCATTTATTTTACAGGAAAAATTTGTAAAATTTATAAAATGGCTACACGAAAAGCAATAAAATAGAAGACTTCGTCGAATTCGTCGACTTTAGCACGTCTGTCTATATATGCGGTACACGGAGGGCTTAAGAACCGGACAGGAGTCTTGAGCGCTGCTCAACCCTTTTACTTCGTCCAAGTTAGTGCTTGAACTCAAGCTTTCTCTGAACTTGGTCGGAAGGATTAACACAGGGAAACTTGTCTGGGTCCCAGGTCACACTGGTGTCCCGGGAAACGAGATCGCTGATGAGCTTGCCAGGCTGGGTTCCAAAGAAGCTCTCTCAGGGTCTGAACCTGCGTTGGGTCTGCCGGCATCTGTGGTTAGGTCATCGATTGATACTTGGGTTTCTCGTGGACATGAGTGTCGGTGGCGTGACTATACTGGATGTAGACAGACCAAACGACTGCGTCCGGACATCTGCAAAGGGCTCGCGTCTTTCTTTCTGTCTCTCAGGAGAATCGACTGTAGACTGCTTGTGGGTGTCCTTTCGGGACAATAAGCTTTTGCCAAACATATAAATGAATTGGGCTTGAGCGACACCACCATCTGTCCTGCTTGTGGAGAGGATGACGATACAGCGGAACACTTCCTTTGTAGTTGTCCTGCCTTTGCTCGCATCAGGTGGCAGATCTTCACTCTGAATCTCCTACTCAACTTTCTTCGAAAGACGGGAAAACTAAGTACAGCAATGTAAGGTGTCTGTTTTGGCTGTACAATGGACCAGTAGTTGTGTCTGAGTACTCTATCGGATAGTAGCAACCTCCAACAAAAAATATATATATATATAAATGTTAATGGCGTCGAACCGCACGTTCCACCTGACGCACGTCTTCCTCTCCTAATGAGGACATCATCGTTTCTTCAACTTCAGTCAAAAACTTGAGTGAATATTATGGAAACCGATTTAAACCTTCAGAAAAACTACGTAAACCGGTCGTCGGAGTGCGGTTTAAAATCGAAGTGGTTTATCTAATAATAGGTTTAAAAAATTACGTTTATAAGGTTTAAATCGAGTGAATTACAAATTTATATGGTTTAAAAAAAAATTAAACCACTTTTTAAACCAAATGAATAAAACGGCCGTTAATAAATATTCCATTTATGAATAATTGCTTTCCTTAGATTTGGACAACAATAGTTCAAACAGTTGGTTCCTTAAAAAATTGCCTACTCCTTTCAAAGAAAAAACATATCTACTTCCAAATCTTCAATGGGACAGTATGATAATTTTGAAATTGATGGTTTACTCATATTTTATTTATAATTCTCTATAGATTTTTTTTTTTAATTTAAGGCAATTTAATTGAAATGTTTTATTCTACAATTTTCAAAAAAATTGTGAACTAGAGGAAGTAGGTATGATCTATAATATGTCTTCAACTCTTCTATATCTTTTCATTTGTGCATACAAAAAGAATTCTTATACCTGTCTACATTAAAGCACTCGCGAAATCATAGTATCGCGTGGGACGAAATCCAATTCGCCAAAACTACAACCAGTCAAGTGGGCTACTTCTGCTGGCTTAAGAATTTACCATAAAAAAGTGGTTTCTATCGTTAAATTTCAGCAATTCATACAAATCCGAAATCGAGCACAACATTTCGTGGGTGTGCTTGACAGTGACAGCCTTTACTTCTTGTACAGTCGTCGCAAGCGCAAATACTCGCTCAAAGCAACAACAAACAAATACCTACTCTACTTCTGCAAAACAAAACGAATGCAGCCTTAAGAGCCATATATGTATATATGTACCGCTAATTCTAATCGGATTACTAGTCAGCTACAAGAAAAAAAAACTGTGAAAAAAACGACAATAAAATTGTTGTTTTCAACAACACACACATGCTGAATTGCAGGACATTGACCGCCCTCAGTTGAAACAAAGAAAAAAAAAAAGCGATTAATACAACTAAAATAACCAAAGCAAACAAAATAACCATAAACAAAATTCGGCCTCTTATTCTATAGGGGGGAATAATTTTAGAATCCGCCGAAGCGTAGAAGGAATATGAATTTTGAAGCGTAGAACTTCGATTCACAAATAAAACAAATAATCAAAATTCTGCGCCCACGTCATCCTTCGTGTAGATCACGGGATACTTGCAAGAGTTTTATCGGGATAAACAATGGGGCCAAAATCATAATCCAAGTGTTTTCAAATTCAATTCCCGCTACTGGTCAAAACTAATTAGTGTTGGAAATCTAATTTGCATTTTTTCTTCTTTCTTAAATTATTTAAAATTTTTAATTTATTCAAGCACATGGAGGAGTGTGATCATTAGTGCGGAAAACAACAGCCAAATGACAGGCGCCGCCATATGCAGATTCTACTGAATATACTTCTTAAATGGTTTGCCGTCTCTGGTGGGGCTGTGACCCGTATTTACTAGAAAACTGGAAGCCTCGATTACTGGCGGGGGCTTTATGACACTGTGTTGTGAAGTCGTCATCGTACAATCTCACTGACACTGACAGACAGCGCGACAGACACGAGTGTCATTTGGGGATGATGAATATTTATTTATTCCATTTTTTTTTGCTGTTAACAATCAGCACGTGGAGTTGCAAATTGTCAATATATTTAACTACAGATGTGATCTTTAAATGGAAATTTTTGATTCGACTCATTTATGAACAGAAAGATACCTACCTATATAGGATATACCCACTGGGGCACTGGCTGGTTGTGTTTTTGATCAACCACACTCAATTTATAGCGACAGAATAGTGGCTATTAATTTAAAAGACAGATTGGGCATATCCACTTGAGATTGCTGCAAACACATTTGCTGAAACGAGTTGAAATGAGTGCTATTTGTATTCTGTCATTCCGGCGTGTGCAGCACATGGCCATGATGATCGGTTTTTTTTTGTGTCAAATATTTAATCAACTGTAGACAGACAGATGTATAAATTTATTTATTTTCAGTATATCTATGTATGTAGTTTGTGTTGGCGAAAATCGTTTGTAATGTTCTGCAAATTTAAGGTGCGACTGAAGCGCACAAGTGCCTAGTAAATTATGCAAATTAGGCAAGGCAACCATTTATCGTGTGATTTAAGATTTAACACTTGAAATTATCTCAATAATCGTGTTTGGTCATCCACTGAAGTGGCGTTCGCAAATGATATTGCTTTTTGAGTGAGGTGGTGAATAAATTCAATTAAATAATTGTTTACAGCGCAGTCGAAGTGGCCTTACGGATGTGTCATTGCTGCATAGAACGGAATTGTCTTAATATGGCCACTTATACATTGGTTTTAGTCCACTCCCTCATTTTGACATTTTTATGTCCACGGGGATCTTTTCTGATTGTACTAATGGCCGCGTTTCACTGCCCGCAATTGACATTTCACCATAGGCGCTAGAAATCTAGCACTTTTTGTGAAATATCCCTTTCCGGGAAATTTCTCAATCTAGCACAAAATTACCCGCTGCATTGAGAAAGAGAGAGAAAAAAACGACCAGTCGAAGGAAAATCGTTCAAACGTTTGCAAAATTTGCCGCTGCTGCTATGGCTCTAGCGGAGCGTTCCTTCATTTGGGATATTTTGTGCTAGATATCTAGCGGGCAGAGGAACGCCAGCTTTCGAGCACCCACCCGATGGAAAATATTGAAGCTACCCCATAGATAAGTTGACATTAATTGATCACAATAATTGCATACTTTCAGTAGTTCGAAGTTTCGTAGCTATTGATTTTAAACATTTGTCTACCTTAGCTTTACTTTGCTCAGATAGGTATGTCTTTGTTTGATATCTTATAGGTATACTCTAAGACCTTATTCACAACTAGCTGACCCGTGCTCGCCTTGCTTCTCCCGCTGTTTTTTTTATAAATATGTTTCTTCCCTTGGACCTTTCTAAAAGCAATATTAAGCAAAAACAAAAACAATAAAAACACAATTTTAATTCCTACTAAAAAGTCTATAGTCAGTTATAGCGATACGTAAAAAGCAACCGAAAAACTTTTCTTTTGCTTTTTTGAACCACTTAAAGTTAATGCTTGAACTCAATCTTGGTCTTAAAATGTTGCTTTTGAATTATAAAGTTAGTTTATCAGAAAAAAAAATAAGTGGATAATATTTAAATGTTCTACAAAAAGAATTAACTCATTTTACCGGACGAAAAAGTTTTTCTGATCAACATCTCAGTTAATTCCACACATTAAAACCAGATCATTCCACTGTTTTGTGTCATTGCTTTACTGTTCCGTCTGTCAGGAATTTTTTTTCTGATGGAATCTCATCAGTGGTGATTGATTTGTTTGTACTGACAACACCGATTTTCTAAAAGATTTTTTTCTGTTTGCTATAACCGCGTAAACGAAAAAAAAACTCATTTTCATACTGTTTCAACTTTTTCGGTTGCTTTTTACTGATCGCTATAACTGGCCCCTTAACCACCTCAAATGTCGGCGAAAAGAAGCAACACGAATGAAACAACTTGACATTGACACACGAACCCCACCCCAGCCCATTTCCAAACAGCATCTGAAACGTGTTCAACCTGAATGTATGCGCTGAAAAGAGACGACTGCCCATTGAAGTGCAAAACATATGATCACGTTAGACCGCGCACATAATTATCACACACACACTACTGCAACGATACTCACTGCTGCATGACTACTGACAGTGGTATCCACTGAAAGAAAATTGTGGGCAATGTTTTTAATAATTGTTTTCAACATTGCTTGGCTTCAGGACAACGCAGGAGGATGTTTTATATCTTAAAAGATTCAGGAGAAAACTTACTAAATTTACCTGTTTGTTTTATTTTTCAATCCGATAAGCCATTACTGAGCTAGTTCTCTATAAACAGAATTTTCCTTACATATATCCGGTTTCTTTTGACTATTTTATAAAAATTAAGTTATATTCCGGGATAAAAAAGTATCCTAAAGCCCGACCCAGAACATAAGCAACAACTATGCCAAGTTTCATCAATATCCGTCCAGTAGTTTCTGCGTGATGCGCGGTCAGGTATTTTTCATTCTACAGTTTTATTATATGTAGGGAGGATAGGGATAGGGATAATCTCAGCAATCTTACTATTTCGGTCAAAATGTATTTAACCATGAACTGAGTGGTGTCTCCCTGTAGCAATAAGTGCCTTCAAGTTTACTGATTGTCACTGTATTACAAAAGCTGACAGTTTTTTTTTTTTTTTAAACTGACGCATTCAAAAACTTCAAACTGAAAACAGAAGATTACAAAAAATCGAAAAATTGACATTACGTAACATGACACTCTCCTACCAATCCACTCATATACGATTACACGGGCGTTGAGAAGACATCAATGTAAACATCATCTAAAATTGACATACGGTGACACAGAGCGCTGTTCCGAAAACGACAATCAACACTTTAAAATGTATTCATCCGATTTTGAAGCGCAATTCAGAATGCGCATAACATAAACAAATTTCAAATTAAAAACATTTTATTTAAAATTCTACGAATAGTTTGAATGGAATTCTGTCAACAAAGCTGTAAATTTTTGTAAACAGATATCTATACCATTGCAAATGCAAACGGTTACTCTACCTATACGTATTTAATAATAACTATTAAAAACAGAAAAACAAACAAACCTGTGCATGGCATAAGTTTTTTTCTAAATAAAAAAAATCACCGGCCTCAGGCTAACTGGGTCAGTGGATAAAGTGGTTTGTCAGTTGTCACCTACCGATATAGAGATTAGTCATCTATAAATTATTGACAATACTATCATTCAATAAGGGACCTGTATCCCATCACTCTCTATTATAGATAACAGCTGACATTTGAAATTTGAAATAAAACTGTCTTTTTGCCGAAATTTATACAGCAATCGAACTCAGTCACTTTTTGCTTAGTACAAAGTCCACATCTTTCGGATACCTTGTGGAATATTACTTAGAAATAATCTGAAAACTGGTTAGGTCTGAATTAATTAAGATTTTAAGCCGAATACATAATTATCTAGACGAGTGTGCGGCTTTTTAATGTATCTGTCATCAGTATAACCAAAAAAGGGGGTGTGTCGGTTGTTTACGCCAAAATTGCTGGCCATGAACTTACCGTCAATAACCGGTATACATATACATACGTAAATTATAGAGCTGAGTGTTGCGTCGTGTTACCATTAATGCAGCATTTCGTTATTCGAACGTTCGTAAATATTTCATCATATTTACCCTTTAGAATTAAAATTCATATTTGGTAAGCGGCTGAGGCAATATTTATTTCGATGAAATGACAGAAGGTATGACGGCTGTTTTCTTAGTGAATGACCCTCAAAACCAAGGAAGTCATAAACACCATTTATATTATATCAGCCATTTACACTTGCTCCGTCAATCGAGGCGATTGTAGTTAAATGAATTTGTGCTCACTCAAAGATAAGCATAAATGACGCGTGCCAGAGCAATGTCAAACCGTAAATAGCCTTTTATCATCAGCAGCCCATCAATCCGCTCTGACTTTAAAGCAAACTCAACGAAAGTATACAACAACTCTTCACCTTTTGTTTACCAACTGATACCGAACTGAAATACAATAAGATCCAACCTCACAGACAGCAGCCCCTTCCTGAAATAGACTGACAAGTAGTGTAGCTACATCAGGCCATCTGCGCTCTCGGTAAAAACAAAGCACTTAGCTGTATATGCTTTCCTCGATTATCTGAGTGAAAGCGCACAATACAATAACACAAATGAACCAATTAAGCCAATTGACCTTAAAATATAATTTCATCGGTCCAGTCGGTCGAAGTACGTCATTGGGGTTTGTCAAGCGATAACTTCTCGACGAATAAATGCGTATTAAAAATCAGTGCAAAGCACGTGTTCCAATTGCCCGCTGTTTTAAGTTTACCCCTTAAAAATGGTGTGCTTTAAAATAGCCTCCAACAGCCTTCAAACAATTGCCTTATCAATTTGCAAAAAATCGCCCGCAAAACTATATCGAAGATACACCATACCATATCATAAACCAGCGGCCTTGTAAATAAATTGAACTCTGTTAACCCACCCTTTCGGTATTCTTCTTTTAGCACTTAATTCATACAAACACACACACACAGGCGCCTTTAATGAAATTTATGAAATAAGAAAACAAGGAAGTAAGCGCCAAGGTTATCGTACTTGCGAATTATAGAGGAGGTGAACGAATTTCGCAAGCAATGACATTTTAAACGTCACCACCAACAGCACAAGCAGTGCCACTGATGAACCATGAAACGAAGAGTAGGTATATGATTGTGTGTCTCTTGTAGGTATCTCTTCTTTTTTTATGAATTCTATCATGTGACCTACTTTCCGAATTAAAATGTATTTGTAAACATAGCTGTCAGCTAGAATAAACACACGCATATGATATCAGTTTCTGCAGGAAAAGGTGCGCTGATGATGATGATACATATTTGCATTAATTATTGGGAAAGAAAACTTCTCATTTGGCGTATGTTTTAATCGGCCTTGATCCAATTATAAAAAATTGTTTCGTTAATTTCAGAAACTTAAAAAGAAAGACTGACATTTGACAGTTCAATAGCAGCTCGAATGAAAAGTCTATAATTACTCGAACACTGGAAGCGGGGGCGTATGTGAAACGTTCGGCTATTTTTAAAACACCGGAAAAAAATATAACAAGGAAATTGAGTTGTTTTCATCGAAGACGTCTTGCTATCTTCTTCCATTGACATTACATGTTGAGTACCTACCTACGTGACCAGCAAAAGGGAGGCACACGGCTACATAATCATTTCATTTAAATGTACCTACTGGTTTTGTCCAGTGACGATTTCAAGTTCAATGTAATGTAGAGTCTTGATTCAATTTCCAAGGGTGCGATCAATTTTCTCGGTCAATAAAACAGATAATGAAATCAAGAAGTTGTGTTTTTTTGTGAACTAGAAAGAACTAAAGGGAATACCTAAGTGTAAAAAATTAGTGCAGACGTGCCATTTACCATGACATTTGTGCTACCGATTTGTTGTTGTTTATTCTTTAGGTATTTGCGTGCATAGCCCTGTGCATGTGCACATGTTGTAAACAGCCATTTTGTATTCAAATTGAACTATTTACTTGTGCTGACGCTGAGATGGGGTCGCGTGAGTTTCCGCACGTAGACGAGTGGACTGAACTCGCCACATCAACATGAATGATTCACTGATTCTGTTTCTCAAATTTTAGTAAAGCTGAGCCAAGCTGCAAACAGTTTCAAAAGGGCTGTTACGGACGCGTAACGGCTTACAAATTTGACTCGAAACTCAAACCTTCTGGAAGAAACATTCGCGCCACCTGTTGCTGTAAGTGGAAGTAATAACCCTGCTCTTTGAAGTGCGAAAATTAAATGGCGTGTGTTTATTTAGCATATAAGAAAAACATACTTATGGGCGAGTTTTATAGGTTATCTGTTATTATTGTTATCTGTCATCATTTGTTTATTATTTGGCCCAAATACAAAAGTCTTTAGTTTGGAAAAAGTCAGAAAATTGACTTTTGGCTGTAGAACAGACAAGTGAAAACACTTTTTAAAATACACAATCTCCATGAGCTTTGAAACCAATACTTTTGATGGATGTTTCATCAACAATATTTTTCTACTACGCATTATACACGGATTTGATTAGCATTCTTATAAATTGATTTGTTTATTTGACAAATCAATTTTATTGCATTTTGACTGATAAAAAACTTTCCGAACATTAAGCGCTTACCTCGTCAACACGCTCGTAGTTTGACAATAAAAACAAAACTAGGGCAACCTTGAATAGTGAGCACGTTTGCAACCCTTCTAAATAAAACTAAAAAGAAACCAAATTGATAAAATATTTTATCAATATTTTATCAGATTATTGTATGGTTTTTCGTAAGGTCTTCTAAATGACTAATATAGTCAATAAGTCACCGATTGCATTATATAAAATGGCGACGGGTGGTCTTACAATATATTGTGAACAATGAAACTTACAAAATCTATGCGAGGCTGATTATGACAATTTTCTACTCGTTTCGCTCGGAGATTCGGTTTGAAATGAACTTGATAAATTGTATAAAATAAAAAAATATCTATGCACTCGGATTATTTTCCCGGAATTGTCAGACGAATACTTTGTATGCTTTTTGAAAGATTCACATTTTTTTATGCTGTGCTTCTTTTTAAACAGTGTCAAAAGACATTAATCTATGCCTTTAAGTTTGAACTCATTCATTTTCCTGATAAAACATTATTGGTCTACAAGTACCATGATGCAATGAACTCATCAAATGTCATAATAATGATAACAGTGCAAAAATGTTAGACTTATAGTCATATTCTTTAACCTTTGGTATTTGAATATTTCGACAAAAGGAAGCAAATTTGAGGCAATCTTTGGTATTGTTTCATCATTCATTTAAATATTTAATTTGTAACATTAAGACTGTTTAAAAGTTACTAAACAGTTTGAAATATTTGTTTCTCTCTTTAACTTTAAACATCTTGAATATGTAGCGATTTTTAAACAGGTTTTTAAGACTTCCATCTGTCAAGTTTTTCAAGCGATGATCTATTTATTTTTTTCCAGATGTCAGATTTAAAGAAAAGTCAAAAAATATTTGGAAATGAATCCAAAAGTCAGGACAAGGACAAGTGTATGTTCATAAGTAGGGTTCGGATTTTCATGCACTAAAGATCTCAAAATATGCGCTTAAAATATGCGCTTAAAAATGCAAAATATGCATTTAAAATATGCACTTAAAATTAGATAAACTTAATTTCGGTTCAATTTAGAAACACATTTTCTTCAGTCTATAAGAATACGTTAAATTTTTTATTTTTATTATTTAATAAAATAATAACTTAAAACGAGATCAACATTTAATAAAAAAAAAACAAAAACACAGTTAACGTCTTTCTTTGTTTAATAAAAATAAATAATTAAAAACAAATTCCTTAATTCCTTAATTCCTTAAGCTTTTCGTAGCCATTTTGGAGCTTTTGGGTATCGTTTAAATTTCGATCTCATTCATACAGTCCCAGGCAAACAGCCTTTTTTTCATTTCAATGTTTTGCCGCCACAATCTAGTCAAGCTCATACATGCAGCTTTGTTTATATAGTGCATTATATTGTGAGGTTGGAATATCGTTCAAGATTGTGAAATGAACAAAAGAAAAAGATAATAGTTTTAAGCTTCGTTTGCACTGACATAAAGGGGATATTTTTTTACTGTCTAGTTAACTTTTTGAACAATATACATACTCCAAAAATATGAATTAATATTATAAAAAATATGCAAATATAGTCAAATATGCACAAAAATTGCAAAATATGCATTTATAGTAAAATATGCAAAAATATGCACTAACGGTTAAATGCCATTTTAAAGGAAATTTCATGATACGTATACATAATAAGTTGCCTTGCATCCAAGGTGTTCATAAAAAAACATGCATTTGCATGGAAATCCGATCCCTATTCATAAGCATAAAAGGATTGCGTTTTTAAGAAGTTTAACAGACAGCACTTTCCTAGTTTAACCAATTTGACACAACAGCTGCTTGCCCCTTAAGGTCCAACAGATCATATCCAACGCTTTCGATCTATGTCCATACCCACACCTATTTAACTAGACTTAATTTCTTTTTGCTCATTTCCCGGTTGTCTGACATTTGACAATTTGGTTTATAATAACATAAATCTTAAAATATAAATTCTCATCTGACTTCCTTAAACACCTTAAATCTAAATGTCAATAGGTACTAATAACAATCATATCCGTAAACATCGTTATCTCAGTGATTTTGAACGACGTCAATCGCAGCTGTTTTCGAAGCGTTCCCAAATTAGCTCAAATTATCTTGATATGTGACTCTAATTTTTTCTTTTTAATCGCTATAGCAAAATGAACTTAATCTTTTGAATTAGGGTTTTATAAACCAAATAAATCCAGTTAACGAACCCTTATCAAATGATTACCTATACTTTTATTTGCTTTGAAAAAATCATAAATATTTATCACGCGCCGGTGCGCCAACATAACTCGAACGAAAAATTAAGACGCAAAAGCTAAACTGTACCGCCTTTCGGAGCCCTTATCAAAACAACGAGACTTTCACACTTTTACAAACAAATAAATAATTAAAATTGTAAAATTGTCGACTGCCAATTGCGAAGTTAGCAGCCGGTATGGAGGATTCTTTCTAGGAGCTGCGCCTCATCGAAGGTCGCGCGATAACCTTTTTTGTGTAAATATTCAGCTGTCTGCCTGTGACAACTTTTTTTCCGTATAACTTTCTGTAGGTATACGGACGACAAATCAATCAGCGATCTTTGCTGCTTTGAGAATAAATTGGTTTTATTTTCAAATTCAGATTCTCATAGAGATGGGAGATTAAATATTTATCGATGTAGCTATATGGTTACTAATGGAAAGCCGTCTTCTTTAAATTCAAATTTGATGGGATTTGGGTATAGCTGGTTCATTGACCGGTGGTCTACATGGGCAAATGTTAAAAGGATTTTTTTCCTGTCATTTAAAGCCACAAACCCGGATAAAATACCTATATAAGACTCGAATATTGCGCAATACCTAAAATACTGTTGGCGTTGTCTGTACCATTACCTAAAAGTATCTCTAGACCTAGAGACCATTAAAAAGGAAACATGTTTACATTTGAAGATGACACCAAAATTTGTTCTTAAAATGAGTTCTGTATCTTTAGCATATCTATAGATTTATATCAATTCGTTTCAACATGTTCAAGGCCACCTAAAATGTTGTGCCATAAGTATTTGTAGGCCTCAATTAAGGGCCTGTACGAGTAGCACTCTACTTGCTTGTCACAGCAAAATATTATCGTTGCTTCAATCTGTTTTTTGTACACGCTACATCAGTTCAAACATAACTTCAAACAAAGGTCCAAAATAAATAGTATTTCTTGTTTTTAAGGTTTATGCATCTCAGATTAGCTGTCAATTTATTATTTTGACATCACATACCAAATGTTTATGTTTGCAACGGACTAGTTATATAGCATTGAATTTTATTGCAGACATAATAGGTCTGTTCCTTTACTTTTGTAGTAAAAATGGAAAAGACAGTGGAGGGGATAAATTCTCTCTCAGAGAGGGAAACTTACGCAAAAGTTAAGGAACGCTTTTGTAGTAACCTGTAAAAAATGGCAGATAGTTCATAAATGCCGAATGCCAAATAGAACAACAAATTCAAATCCGCTGTCAATTTTCGGGCGACTGACAGTTGTTCAATTCTTACGCAAATAAATTTGGTGAGTAAAAACTAGTAAGAGGGGAAATATCTTGCTCTCTCGACGAATTCTTTTAGTTGAGGAACGAAAATTCAGTAAAATGCGTAAGAATTCGTAAAAATTCGTTAGATTTGAAAGTAAGGGAACAGACCTAATTGGTCCTTCAAAACTTTATACTTGTTATGTAACTAAGCCTGACAGCTGCCTGTCGGGATGAGTCTGAATATTGATTAGCCTAGGATCACGTAAATATTTTATATAGGAGGTAAAGTAAACGTTTATGGAGGGCTAGCCCACAAATGTTGCCAAGAATTCCTCTACATAGTACTCAGTTGACATTTCGATTGTACACTTGACATAAAGTAGTAAATGTGACATTCACGACTATTCTCGTTTTAGCGTTCAGGAAAAATCTAGTCTAGACGAATACGAATATACGACCAAAGACGTCTCGAGTTTTGAATGTGAAAAATACCTTAAACCTTTTTCCTACTGTCAAAACATTCGTTAACTTTGTGCAGTTAAAATATCAGCCACCATTTAATTTCTTACGTCAATGCCCTCGCATTATTTGTAATTATTTAAATTACGTCTCGAATAATTACTAAAAGCCCATCAATTAGGATTAGGTGGTTCACAAAATTGTTGTTTCCAAACAAATATCGTAATCGACAGTCAAATACCTAGCTACTTATCATTGCAAATGACCCATCTCAAGTTGCCAGACCTATCCATTCGCAAACATTTATTCACTTCCAATCGATTTGTTTTTCATACTTTTTTAAATAAAACATTTTTTTTTAAACAAATAGGGATCTCTAATATATGAATTAACATAAACATCAGTAGAGGGTAGACTCATAACCTAAATCAGTCCCAAAACGCGCGGAAAACATGCACGAATCGTGCGATGTAAGCAAACCCAGCTATTGCATCATAATGTTTCCCTATAATAAACAACAAAAAACACCTCACCCACCGCTACCAATCGCATATAATTTATATTGCGTCGTACTACTACAACCATCCACAGAATGTTTTTCTTCTCGGTCTCAGTATCTGAATATGTTGCCAAGAAAAATTGTTTTTCCTCGACGCGCCGCGTGCACACTTGAGATTTCGCAAAGCGAATTTGTGAGAGACCTACCTTAAACAAAACTACAGTGAATTCTGCCCATACGACCGAAACACGTGGAGGGTATCAGAGGCAACCTAATACGATAGACACTTTGGAATTATAGACCTCAAAACAACATCGCTACGTTTATAGTGGCAAAACAATGCTATCGATTGTACTTAGATTTGTTTTCGACTAACTACTCACCAGAAGATAAGATTACAATGTGTAAACTTATGTTACGAGTAAACAATTTTAAGTAGGTGACATATGCCAGTCTGGCTAACTTAGATTATGGCTTCATTGCCCGCAAGAATATGGCGGTGATTAATGAAGTGCGCAGCGACAAAAAACTTGACACATATGTATCTAGTACCAGTTGACACTATAGGTGATGTTTTCGTTTAGTGTTATCATATACCATCAGCTAGCCAATATTTGCGGAAGCCAATTTCAAGATACAGGTATCTGAAGTTTCTATGATAAGAAAGAAAAAAGTTAGGTAGGTATACCATTTAGCCAGGGTCCGAGTTGAAGACACGCCGCTTCTCTTTTTTTATTAATGAAGGTTACTGTTGAGTTTGCCTATACAGATAACGAAGGTTGGCTTTAAGTGAAAACAAATATTGTGGCGGTTTATAGCTAGGTTAGAAAATATTTTTATTTGGACTAATTATGAAAAAGATAAGTTAAAGAGGCGTCAAGGGCAACCATAATTAAATTAGTGATCGACAGTGCATTCTAGTCACATAAAACGACTTAAGTTATCAAATGTCCACACGTTCGAAGCTTCTTAAAATGTTTTCTTTAGGTATTTGTTATTTAGGTTTGAATACAGTAGAACGTCAGAAAGGTGAACACAACATCTTTGCGATATAAATGTAACAAAAAAAATAAAACAAAAGAACAATTCACTCAATTTTTAAAAAGCGTAGTTACTGAAACAAGAAAAGTCCCTTAGAACTTCAACCTTAGTTTTACGTTTAAAACCTTAACTTGCCCTTCAACTGGCGGCATCTTTCTTCTACACAAATTTACAGAACAAGGTCAAACAAGCCCGACGCTACTGCTTACAAAATTTAAAAAAACGTTACATCAATATAATACAAGAAACTAAAGCCATAGAAACAGAAAAAAAATTGAGGTGGGAATTAAGCGGTATATACCCTTTAAGTAGGTACCCAAATTTTAAGCCGTAGAACTTTTGGAACACTTCACTGCAATGGTGAAAATATTTCGTCAATCTTTCCAAACCGTTCATCTTTCTGTGATTTTACTGTAACTATAGTGGGTTCCCGAATATGAATTTCCTCTTTCTAAAATGCGTTTTCCAGAAATTTGTACTAAAATTTTGATTATCTCCATGACCCATATAATAAATACCAGTCTCCCAACGTCCTGGACGTCATCACCGCCACCCATCATGTCGCAACGCACGTATAGCCACATGGAAAAGGGCACCCACCGACCTCACGTTTCGTCACATTCACATAATCGTATATAACTTGATAAAAATACACATTTCCCACCTGATGACTGCTGATGGGAAAAACAAGTCAACACGCCCCCCTTTCGCGTGCTAAATTCTTCAGTGTCATATGTGCCCAATGTAAACAACCTCTAGATGTTTTCAAAACAAAATAATAATTTTCAAAGTGACCCTCCACCACCACCGACCGTTGTCGCGTTGCTGTCGCCCACTTAAAGGCCAGTTGGCTTTGTAAACAAATGAAACTGTGCATCGGACCGTTGCTTGTTTAATTAAATGGGTACGAGACGCCTCTAAGCTTGTTTAGATATAACCAGTTTCGCATTCGCCGATCGCCTATGACCTAGCCTCACGATATATGTATTTTGATCGTGAGCATAAAAATAACAACAATTCGTAACAAGATCACTTGACGCGCTGGCACGCAGTGTTGCACTTTTAACATCACGTAAACAGAACGCGATGCGGTCGAGCGCATCCCTATGTGGCCGACTATGCAATGTCGCGTTGTTTGTGTTGTGTCTGATCGTGGGAACGCTATTGCCTCATACACCCTTTGCTGACCGCGATGGGGCTAATTTCGAGCACACATCACTAAATTTAGACACGAATGGTAAAGACGCAGTGCACTTTCGAAATGGTTGGCTATTTCGCGATGCACCCGAAGAGGGCGGGCGCCCGAGTGCCAAGGGTAGTCTTGCTGCGCTGTGTAAACAAACAAATTACGACAAGCGCTGAGGGGGTGGATTCGGATTGAATACTGTTTGTAATTGCGCACATTAATATCTACACAAAAACGGAGCACTATACTGTTCTATTATTGTTTTGTTTTTATGTTGCGGTGAATTGTTTAATTGACGCACATGTTTCGTGGAAAGAGGGAAGCTTTTTCTAATTTAATGTGACCCAGATTCGGGCAACAATTGCCACGCCGGCCGTCCTATTCAACGTATGGGGAGGGCATCGTGCAGTGGCTGGGCTGGCAGTATGTGGAACTCAATCCGTTGGTCGTTTAGTCGATGTCGAGTCGAGTTGATGCTTGGCATACGTGACAAGCGTTTCGTATGTGGCTTTTAATTGCTGGTGAATGTTTTTTGTTTCTTTTGCTGATGGCCTCCATATTTTTTGTTATCTCAATGTGGGGATGATATGCTTTAGTGATTTATTTTTGGGGTGGGGAATGTTTTGTTTTCCAAAGAACTTGTGTTCTTTGTTTGGGCACATTCAAAATGTATAACATTTGCATTGTATAGATTGGTGTTTGAAAAATGTTGACATTTCCGACCTAAAAATGTAATCAAATATCAGGCTGCATACTTGGAAGTCATGACCGCATTTGCGTATAGATGTCAAGCTATTCGTAGAGTTTGCAGTTTTGTGATGCAGCGCTTGACCTTTGACGTTCAGTTTGGACTTAAGTTGTGGACGCTCAGCTAGAGAATTGGGTGACCAAAAGTTGAAGCGTTCAAATGCATCAATATTTAGTCTAATAAACTCATAACTTTTGAACGATATCTTGCCGAGAACTCCATTAATATCTATCTACCGAAACCTTGTTGTTTTATTTTGCAACTTTAAGTTGAGTCACTCTTAATAAATGAATCTATATTTAACCGCCTTCCATTCTAATTTTACGAGCAATTTGTATTCGATGTGGGTGTCTTCAAAAGTAACTTATTATCTTCCTGCGAGATGGGAATGGGAAAAACTGTTCGTCTTGTTTGTTAAAAGTCAGCCCGCTTCATGTTTGCATGTCCTATTTTCTATAGCCACAGAAGTTTTAAAAAAGATTAGGTATATCCTTAGAGAGTTTTGAAAGGTCGATACAGAAATCAATAAAAAAGATCTGTCAGAATAGGCTAAAAGATCGCAATTGAAAGGGAAGTTAAGTAAAGGGGTTTTCAACAGGGACGCTACAAAAGTAGAGCGACAGGGACACAGCAAACGACGCCGAATTTCTTGCCGCTCTTTTGACATTTCTCTTCAGTAAGGTTTGCCACTTCATAATGGAAAGATACACGAGCCAATAACGAGTCGAAATTATTAAAATTTACTACCGAAATTCGGAGTCAGTGGCCTCAACGTTAAGAGCGCTACGTCCAGTTTATGGTCGTAATAATCGTCCTAGCAGATCAACAATTGAGCGTCTAGTGGAAAAATTTGAATCCACAGGCGCAGTACAAAATGTTGCCGTGCCAGTGAGACAAAGAAGTGCCCGTAGTGTCGAGAATATTGCTGCCGCTGGGGCTTCAGTTGAAGAAAGCCCAAAAGTGTCTCTCACACATCGTTCTCAAGCGTTGGGCATCTCTGTGACGTCGTTGTGGTGAATACAATTGGATGATATGGACTTGGAGGACATGTGATTGCAACAGGACGGCGCCACAAGCCACACAGCGAATGTCACAATCAATTTATTGGAAACCTAGTTTGAAGAACGTGTTATCTCACGAAATGGTCCAGTCGCTTGGCCGCCTCGGTCGTGCGATTTGACGCCGTTAGACTATTTTATGTGGGGCTACGTCAAGTCTATGGTCTATGCCAACAAGCCAGCGACGATTGATGAACTTCGTTCGAATATAGAACCTATCGGCAGATTTATGCTTGAAAACCGTCGAAAATTGTGTTCAGCGTCTGGACTTCTGCAAGCGTGCCCATGGTGGCCATGCAAAAGAAATCGAGTTCCATACATAATGGCATCGAACGTACTTTCACAAGAATAAAGAATTTCATTGATATCCAAAACCGTTTTTGTTTTATTTAAAAAAAAATTGTAGCGCTCTTATTGAAAAACCCTTTATATAAAGCAGTTCTTCTAGTACATTCCGCCAAAATCGTATTTCATAATAGCAATCGAATTTTCTTTGATAAATTTAGAAGGTACCTAGCATGATCAAGGCATGACTAATGAATTTGGGAAGTTTCCTTCCATTTTATTAATAATAAAACACCTACAGGCGTACCCCTTATAATGTTTCTCTATCACCCACAACAGATCTAGATTATTGATAACAATTACCTAAGCAAATATAAACAAAAACATTAGACACTGTACCTATATGACTGTACCTATTTCAGTCTTCGGTTCAATTACTCATCGCATTGAAATTCGTCAGCAGTTCAAAATTCTGAACTTTTAAACAGCTGCAAAAGGTAAACATATTTACCTCAAATAAAAGTGCAACCACTTGTCATTCGATAAACAAATAGATGAATACCATTAATTGGCTGACTCACCGGCGCGCGGCATTTAATTGAAACAGACATTATCACATCGCGCACGGATCCGTGCGATTACCAATTAAAGATAAGAGATACTCGGAGAAGTATTTGATTGGAATATCACACCACATATAGCTACCATAGGGCGCAGAAATATACGATACCTCCCTGTGTTCTGTCATTTGTCACGTTTATAAATAGTATAAGCATAAGTGGCTTGTTTATTGTTTACTGAATTTTGTCCACATAGGTTCCGCGAATGCTGGCCAGACGGATTTGTTTCCTGGTAGATAGATAGGTGCACCTACCATTACCTACTCAAGTACCTTAATCAAAGAGACTTTCCTAATCAACGTGACACAGTGTGGAACTGTAAACAAAATTCCGCTTGGCCATGAGTTAGATTTAGATATGGGTAGCTCTATAATAGCGCCGGTAACATTTTAGATAGATATGTACGCCGCGCCGGCCGTCATCCATAGCGAAGCATGGCGTGATGTTCAAATGTTGACGTATTCTATATCTATGCGCTTTGCTCGAACACATAGTTTGAATAAGAATGAAGTAAATATTTACCACGACGTTTTTTTGTTTGTTTACGCCGGCAGGCAAAAACAAAACAAGAACGTAGAAAAACAAAGTATCTCAGCAGGCGGCGGATATATCTATGTTTCGTGGTGGCGCAAGCATTGCAAGCCTCATGTAACTTGTAAGTGTAACTCGAGACGATGTTATTGTCGTGTCGTGCGGGTTGACGTCTACATGAACGGGTTTGGATGACGTGTTTTGTTGTTTAAAGTTATTTTGCTGGCTTTTGTTTTAATTCATTCCAGCCTAACAAGGGGTGTGTGCTCTTGCATACATGTGACAATAATTTAAATACTCAGGAAGCAACTAGGTAGGGTATTTTCGTTACATGTAGGGGAATATGACGCTTTTCTCTTGCATTTTAATGCGATCTAGGGTTTCTGTTTGCATACCAAGTGGTTCAGTTCATAATATTGGATGGGTAAATTAATATTTGACATAAGCATGAGGTATACGTCTGTGATTTGGTTTAATGGAAACGAATTAATGCGATTTGTATGCGACAGCATGATGGTGGTTATGGCTCTACTTGATACACTATCGCTTGGTCTGAAATCTTAAATTAGCTTCTTGATCAAAAGGAGCAGAAAGAGCGTGTATGCGCGCCATTGCCAAACGAACGTTCGTTCAAGTGACACACGTAAGCCGGAGCTTAGGTATAGCCCGTCCCAAAGTACCTGAAAATATCTTGCGCAGGTCTCTTCACATCAGGGATATTATTCTCTTAGAGAAAGCAAAACTACTTTTCCAACAAAAACTACAGCTAACAAAAATGTGTGCGCATTTCATACAACAAGCATACCCCTGCTTACGAAAACATCTCTCTCGATCGACGATCGAGGCATGACTGATTGTCCACACAGAACCGTCGTTGGCGCATGCAATAGATACACATTTACCCACCCCAAAGAAAAGGGAAATTTACTGGGTGTTGCACTTCTTAAATATGTGTTTAGTAATGAAAGCCAGAGTTTTGAGAAACTATTAAAAAGGGTTGAAATTAAATTTCCGTTGTACTTTGTGCATGGGCACGCACAATTACGTTTTCCAATATCGCTGCAAAAAAGATAAAGTAGAGAAAAGCATTAACAATTTCATGCGATCAAAAATACCTTAAAAGAGAAAATTTCCCTTAAATAAATTGCTACTGCGCATGTTGGGATCTTTCTTCTTTTTTGGGACGGACTATACGTGTGTCACGTAAAGTAGAAATAAAAACAGAATGTCAAAAGAGAAGAGACTGTAGGTAAAAATAAAGGATTTACAATCTGTCCAAATTTATCTCTGAGGCTGTGTGTTATTCTTACTATACAGAGTGGAAAAACGACTGCACAAAATCAGTTCCAATTTTGTAATATGTAGGTAGGTACCTATTTGTATGGATTTTGTGTGACAGCCTAATGAAAATTATGTTTTTTATTTATTTCGAATCCAGATTGGGAACTTTATTAAAACTTTTTAACCCATTATGTTATTGAAAGATTGGTGAATGGGAAAATATTTTAGACTCCCTACTAAAGTCTAAAGTAGATACCTATTTTAAGTTACAAAGACTGCAAATAAATTTGATTTGGATGTAGGTTCTACCCGTTTTTGCGATGTTAACTTGTAACTGTTACCTACATTTTTAAAAGCAATGTTTTCCCAATATAACAGCCAGAATTTGGTGAAATGGGATTTTTTGACTTTCAGCGGGGACATTTTTAAATCAAAAGACTATGGCACTGAGGCAGTTTCTTCTGTCTTCATTCTATAAATGATGTTTAAACGCCATTACATAAAACTGTCGGCGCAGTGGCTTAGTGGTAGTGTGTTGGGCTACTAAGCGAGGGATCCCAGGTTCGAATCCCGAAAGGGCCAAATTATATCTTAAGGTTTTTTTCCACTGCGCCACCTCTCGCGAACGTCTGACAAACATCCGAGAGTAAAAATGTCATGAAAGAGCTTCTCAATTAGCCGTTTGGAATCGGCGTAAAATTATAGATCCCTTCCATTCGTCCCAAAAATTGAAAACCCACACAAAACGAATGGTTGTGAGAAGCTAGGCCTTGGGTTCCATAGACCTGGCGCGCCAAAATATTTATTTATTCATTTATTTTACATAAAACTGTCAGAGAAAGGTTTTGGAAGCAAATGATTCAAAACAAATAGGTATGTGACATAAGTAGGTACTTAATATTGGGCATTAATTTTTAAGAAAACACTTTATTATATACACTTTTAAACATTTCAAGCCATTTATAGCTTATTGTTTAATAAAATACCTAACTTGGTTTACTTACTGATCTACAAACTGCAGTAAGAAGTTAAGTAGTGAATCGTTCTAAAAAACCACCCTATAAAAACTATTAAATGTACCTATTTAAAAATGTACTTATTTAATCTTTGGTATCTATCGTTGTCAATGTCAACTTTTTGACTTGGCCAATTTTTCAGCACAAGTTGGAAGACATTTTCTGAGCTTCATAGAGGTTAATCCTCGTATGTAGTTACATATTTCAAGTTAATGTCAGGAACTGACAAAGATCTACTTAATTTCAGTCAAATGCCTCAAATGCTGCAGTAAAATTCAATGTAATCGTATAGCTATATTCACTTAAGCTGGATTACCTCAATGGAATTGGAGTCTTATTAAGGTTATTATTAAATGACACCCGATATGTTTTTTCTGTCATTTTTGATGAGTTCGTTTTTATAAATTCTTTGTGCGATTGGAAACGTGGAACAATTTAGATCGAGCTAGGTCGAGTCTGCGAATTACATTTTGTATTTTACGATTCGTCTTTTTGTCACCTTAATTTTGTACCTATATCTGACAGCAAGGATCAGATAGGTATCTTAAATATATTGCTTCATAATAAAAAGGACTGCGTAAATGTCTGCAACTACTATACGCTACGCCTTACCCGAGAACTTGGTTAACGTCGAACTAAGCTATCGCGACCATGAACATTTTAAAAAGTTTTCCAAATTTGTTTGTCTAAATTGAATGAGATTTAAAAACATAATGAAACAAACTCTCATTTTTCAACCCATCGTTTTAGTTACGTGCGTAACAGACATTGCAATCGAGTTCAAATTTTCTACTACGTTTTAACTATCACGTAGACAATCCAGCGACGCTGCGCAACAATGCCATCGTTCTATTTCTTTCTGTCTGCGATATTGTGTTTTGACTATACCAGCCGGCGCGGCGTTCTCCATTCCATATTAACAGGTAGCACCCAGAATTTTCTTCCACATACATCTAGTGGATTTATGTTCTACAAAGAGAAGAGACAAGGGCAATGACCCTATTTTTTAACCTATCCGCTTTAAAAAAAAGAAACAACCGAAAGGAAAATTTGACCCAAATCCATAGCACTACGTTCGAGAAAAGGGAGAAAATCCTTTATGTACCACCAGCGTGGCACTCGGCACGTACACTTCTTTAATCAGCCACCCTTGCATCGTTTTCGAAACACTGTCATCGCACTCTGGATAGGTAGGTATATATAACAACAAGTGAATACATAACAAATCGCATGTGCAGCAAGAAATTTCTAGCTACATCTGCGGCGTATTTTTAAATTAAAAAAAAATGCTGTCTGATTAATTGTCCGAATAAAATGACGCGACGCAATGTAGATACACATGGGACACCCAGCCGGTTCAAGAAATTTTTAGGGCACAGATCAGATTCAGAAAAGGCTAGAATCGTCGTCGTCGATTCAATTTTGAGCAAATGCATGCCGCTTCTGTTTTGGTGTGCAGTTTTCTAACTGCGTAGTTTTCCTTATGCAACTCCCGAAAAGGGGTTGATGATGGAGATGAACTTGTATGTATATGGAATTTGGTATTCCTACAAGCGGGGTTGAATGCCATGCTTCGGCATCGGCATTCTGCACAATTGCGAACTGTTATGTATTTTCTATCATATAAGGAATGGAACGTAACAGAAAATTGGAACTTTAATAGAAGCATAGCTACATAACTGTCTGGACGGTAAATAAAAATTGGAAACTGCGTAGTAAAATTGTATAGGTAATCATCACGCGACTACGTTTCATTACTTGCATGCAATTGCAAAAGTTATTAGAAGGTTTTTAACGACATTGGGAAACAAGGTTTAATACCTACAACTTTGGTAGTAAAAATACAGCATTTATTTGACCAGAGGTCGAATCGCTTCGCCCGTGAACGAGCATAACGTGACGAAATTTGCTTTTGTTTCGCATGTAAAATACACTTAATTCCGTGAAAGTAATGCTCGTTCACGGACGAAGCGATTCGACCCCAGATTTGCTTAGGTAGGATTAACTACGAAGGAAGTTGTTGCTCTAAAATTGTAGAGTACCTAGGTACCTAGTTAAATTTTGAGTCAGGACCGGAAAAATGTCCATTCGAAAAACGAAGCTATTTAGGATTAATGATTTTTAAGGGCACATTAGCTCAGCGATTTCAACACCGTCATTATGTCAGACCTTACTCAATTCGATGAGGCTGTGCAAATGCTAAATTATTCGTATGCAATTTATTGAGACCTCATCAGAAGGCAGTCCTACAGACCGACACCAATATCTTTATCCAAGCTAAGTTATTCACATACTGTAGGTGCACCAATACCCGGCCAGTCACCAGTATCCGGCCGCTTTGCGTTAAAAAGTTAATAATACTTAAATTTTTCGTTGTATTCACGGGCCAACAATTGTGGCTATAGTTTTTGACCTATTTAACGTGCTGCTAAAATTTGACAGCTGTAGACAACACTAAGCCGCCAAGAAAAAATGCGCAATCTTTGTAGTTTGTCCAGAAAGTGAAAAGTGCGTTTTTTTAGTTCGAGAATGTTAGTGGAGGTATCGAATGATAAACGTTCGTTTCAGTGTTTTTCCAATATTAACCAACTCGAATATTATTTTTCTGTTAAGTTATGTAATGACTTATCATAAAATGTGAAAAAACAAGAAATTTTAATTTTTATTTAAGTATTAGAAGGTGGCCGGTCACTAGAACTTTTATTTTTTGAGGTGTTCAGGTGTCCGGCCAAGGTGGTCGGATACTAGATCATTGATTAAATGAAGTTCGTTGTTTCAAATGAAACCAAAACATGAAAACTAGCTTAAATGTTTAATTTACTATTTAATTGCATTTTTTTAAGTAAAAAAGTAAAAAATAACCTGGCCGGATACCGGTGCAAAAGTGGCCGACTACTGAATTTTGCTGGCCGGGTACTGGTGAATTTTGACTTTTTTCAAAAAAATAATTGTAGTTTTAAATGCAAGACCCCAATTATGTCCAACTATTTTTTTTTTTAACAAAAATTGCCTTTGATGTACAAAAAAAGATAAAAACTTGTTTAAATTGTCAGTTGAGATAGTTGGTACGGTTCAAAGTAAGAAAAAGTGTTAGGTGGCCGGGTACTGGTACATCTACTCTATTTCTTTATTTATTATTAATGATTATTATACCATTTTCCTTAACCTTTCTTTTCATGTAAAGTAAATAGATATACGCATCTTAAGTAGTAGTAAGAGGTACCTCCACTCTTCATATTTTTAATAGCCCAGCGGAAACTTCAAACAAAGAAACGATACATACTTCTTAAATTAAATAAAGATTCTTCTGAATGGAAATGATGATGGCTCCAAAGTATACTCTTGAGCGAATAAACTACACCACATACTTGAATGTTTAAGTGGTCATAAATATTCATTTTATAACTAGCTAGCTGATAGTAATTTCGGTACCCAAACTTCAAACAAAAAAAAATAAAAAAACGCTCTTATTGTAATTGAAAACACTTGACTTCTAAACAATTCAATTTGGGAAAACCTAGCGGATGTTACATAAGAGATTTTTTCACAAATTTGACCAACGATATTTTGCAAAACAAGTATGTAGTCTTAAATTTAAGTAGTTGTTTCGAAAATATCTGTTTGCGCAAAATATGGGATAACCCATAAGACATCAAATGGCGCTAGGTTGACAACTTGGAACACTTTTTATAGGGTTCATCCACATTTAAAACACATCCAGCAATAAACACTCAAAATAGACTAATTTTATTGAGTGCCGATTGAACTGACTGATATGTACGTAATATGAAAGCGTAACACAGTGGAAGGTTGTTTTTTTTACAAACATCAGAAACCAATGATAAATATCTCGAAACAAGTTGGGAAAGATATAGGAACAAGTTTAATTAATTCTGTACTGAATTAACCGAACTTCAGATATTATCAAAGTTGCAGACGAAAAAAAAATCAATTTCATCAGTATTTTTGCGGTAAGTAAAGTTGAGCAATAAGATAAATTTAACAATCAATATCTTCAGTGACTAAAGCAACGATTCAGTATTCAATGTTATCGTAGAATAAATACGGAAACGTTCCGATTGTCTCAGAGGTCATCATTCTTATTTTTTCAGAATTACGAAACAATAGGTGCGCAACCTCGTCGTCATACATTTTTGAATGGCGCCCAACAAAGAATTAAATTTATTTAAGATTCAATTTATCTATAGAAAATCAGATGTCAGATGTTATTACTTGTTGTTACGATCTGTCACTTACACGCTTTCTTTAGAGAAAGTGTTCAGTTCATCATTCGTCGATTTTGGCAAATGTCCAATTGAATTTGTCATCCAGCATCTGAGAACAGATTTCTATAATTCTATAAAATGGAACAATTCAGAAAACACAATATTCCCTTGTCTTTAAGACTATCAGAACAAATGGAAACAGATAACCATTTGTTCTGATAGACTTCAATTGGAGTAAAATAGTAGTAGTTTATTTTTATAACTGCCGGGTTGTTAAGCAGAACGGTGAACTGACGTTTGTCGTACTCCCGTCTTGAAAACTGAAACTTGTGTAGCTAACCTTTCCAGTAACTTTTTTAATCTACGCATTTAATTTTTGTTTCCACACAAAGTGATGTCGCAAATAAATTCATTATTTATGAATAGAAAGTAAGGCCATATCTTCAATAAGTAACATTTTTATTCTTATTTAAGATCACAATTAATTACCCTGAAAATTCGTCTGCAAAACTTGTGAAGCTCTTAAAAAATGGCGCCCAACGCTTTGCCATCATGGGCCGTAGGTGGATTGATCAAAACGTTGGGATTATTTGCATCTGGGTAATTATGAACTGTATGATTACCCATATTGAAAGGCTATATATAGGTACCTACGATATATTTTATTTAAATAAATAAATAAATATTTTGGCGCGACAGGTCTGTGGGACTAGGACCCAAGGCCTAGCTCCTCACAACCATTCGTTTTGTGTGAGTTTTCAATTTTTGGGACGAAAGAAAGGAAACTACAATTTTACGCCGAGTCCAAGCGGCTAATTGAGAAGCTCATTCATGACAGTTTTACTCTCGGATGTTTGTCAGGCGTTCGCGAGAGGTGGCGCAGTGGAAAAAAACCTCAAGATGTAATATGGTTCTTTCGGGATTCGAACCGGGTGACCCTCGCTTAGTAGCCCAACACACTACCACTAAGCCACTGCGCCGAGTGACAGATTTATAACATCTATCCTTTGACCGCAAGTTTACAAATAAGAATGGATATGTATAAACCTACTTACCTACCTATTATTTAAAAAAGCAAGATTGACAGTTCAAGATCTGCCTATAGGGTTATCAGCACGCGTCAATTAATCAGATCAATTGTGTCTGCCTAGCATTAAAATCTCAAGGCTGTTTCTCTGTAAATTAACTCACTGACCCACTCGCCAGGTTATGGCTTTTTTCAAAACAGTTCACATTAAAATAATCTTTATTATGCTGAACATAAGTGTGTTCTGTCATTAAGCTCACCATCTCGGCTGTTGTAGCCAACACAATAATAGGTAGGCCTACCAGCATAAAATCTGGTAGATATTATTTTTATGGGTAGGTAGGTACCTACCTAGGTAGGTAGGTAAGGTAGGTATCCGACACATTTTGAATTTTGTATTTAAATAATAAATAAAACTCGTTTTTATTGTCATTAGAGCCGGAATAGTTAGGTACCTCGTACTCCTACGTCCAACCTCTAACAAAAATCGTGTTTAGTTTGAATTTGAATCAGCCACAGGTCATTCATACTCCATACTTGCCTATAAGACATAGATAGGTAGGTATCTACTAGGCACCTATATTTAACAGAATTTCAAACTCGTTGCCAGCCCCCAAATAAGAGTTGAACAACGGACAAGCTTGTATAGAGAAGTAGCAAGTAGGAACCTATACCTACTCAAAAAAGAAAAACAGGTCTAAAATATGCGTCCATGCACGAAGGTGTACCTATACCTATCTATCATATTGTGCCGACAAAAAGCATAGTACCTAGGTAGGTAGGTAGGTACCTATAGTAAGTACAAGATACCTATACGCTATACCCTCCATTTGTACCTAGCTACATACTTTTAATAAACAAAATCCCAATAGGCCAGTCTATTTTTTATTTAAAACACACCTACCTATTACATACCTACATACCTAGCTACATGAATGAAAACGTAAACAACACCATGCAAATCGCAAAAAAAATTGTTTATGTTATGTTTTCTTTTAATGCCTGATGAAATCTTTAAAAAAATATGCTAAGACTTTAAAAAAAAAAACACGATCCACGCTTTGAAATGCAATAAATGTTGCCTCTCCAAAAAACTAAAGGGCCCCGTCATCATCATTACCATAATCTTCATTATCATCATCAACATCACCACCCATCAGGCCACCTCATACAGTCATACCTAGTGCGAATTTCTAATCTTTTCTCTACCAACGAATTCAAAATTTAAATTGAATACAACAACAAAATTAAAAAAAAAGGCTTTTGCCTCTGCCAGATAAAAGTCCAACAGAGAAAAAAAAGTGTTTTCAAGTAAAGTTGTTTACTCGTTTTATTTGTGCCAATAAACTTTAATATTCCACACTATCGCATCTATATACATAGACGAAACTATAATCACCTCGTAGATACGCAAAAAAGTAGAAAAGTATTTATCTATCTTTGAGTTGGTTTTCTTTTTCGTTTCGATACACATACTTTTCCCTTCTTTCTTCAAAACAAAAATATTTCCTTCCACATCTACCCATGTACATGAATACAAACACTCTCTGTTTTGTTCTCGTTATTCTTATGCTTGTATATAAAAACATCCATATCTACTACTGAGAACAGAACTATACACAGTAGGCAAGTATAGATATAGATATTTATATAACTCAACAGCTCCACCATTTGGATTCTCATTAAAAATTCTAAAACGCTTGCGCATTGCGCAGTTATCACCGGCGAATTTCTGGTATATAAAACCATCGACCATCGAGTGAAACATTTCAGTTCAGACCCGAGTGAGTCACTGTGAGGAAGGAAAGAAGAGAAAAAGATCTTGTTAAATCGAGTCCTCGAAACGGAGAAGTCGCGGAGATAATAAAAAAATTAAGTTTTGTGCACTAACTTGCAACTCTTGACAAATTTTCTACTTCTTGCTCTTATTGGGAATCGTTCAACAGTGTTTAACTTTTCAACTGAATTCAGTAAAATTAAATCAATTAAAAAATAAATTTTACTTAAAGTGAAATTTAAAGCAATTATCTCATAGATACACGTACAAATACAAAGTATTCGCGTTTCGGTGTAATCGAAAAGTGTGAAAACAGCAAAACTACGCTTATTACAACAAACTCTTAATTTTAAAGTTTAATTTAATTAAAAAACAAACAACAACCATCATGTCCGCATCACCAACTGCCAGACAGGCTTACTCCCACTCGGTTCCTGTAACGAAGAAAATCATGATTTCGGATCCAAAACAAATGCCCGATGTCTATTCATCAACGCCTGGTGGTACCATGTACTCAACCACACCTGGAGGTGAGTTTAAAAAATGCTAATCCTGACGACGAACGAAATTAGTGCAGAAAAGTGATTTTTAAAATTCGCATCATATAATGAATTTGTTAAAAAGCTGATAAATATGATGGAAATATCTATAAGCAACACTTTTCGCAATATTTCCACAAGAAAAATTGCAAGCAAATCCTTTAGAGCGATGATTTTCATAACACGTTCCACATACATTCCACATCAGTTTGCATCAACAATAATAGTAGCTTTTTTAAATTTTACCACTCGATTTTTCACCTTGGCTTATTGTTAATCAATTTTAAACATAAAAATGATAGCACATCATGAAATGTCGTTGAAATTTTCGTTAAATTCGCTACTACCTCAGATACGCCATTAGCGTACAACACCCCCTATTGTGGTCAAACACCGTGCAATTTATTTGCATACGGATTTCTAATTAGGTACCTCCCAACGGGACTCAATTATAGTGAATAACTATAAATTCTCAACAAAACAAACAGCCGAGCTGTTTATCGGGTAACAATAACAATTTGAAAGCGAATTGCATCAGTTGCTTTTGTTCGTTTCCGTTTCCTTTTTCCTTTGTTTTTTCAACAGCTCACAAAGAGCTCTTTTTTTGTGTAAATTCGACTGTGCGGTAATAAAAAAAGACGATAACTCAATTTCATGACAAGGACGTCTTATTTTTACCGAAACGAAAAGGGCTTATGTGATAAAAGATCCAGATTGTGTTTTGAAAATATTCAGAAAGATGCCTCCGAAATTGAATGAGGCAATGGGTGGGCATGACATCGCCATGCGCTCTGAAATAAATTGCGCAGCAAAAAATAAACAAACATTATCTACTATATACATAGAAACATATGGCGAAACACGTGGGGTTGGGCGAGAGAGTAGCACATACAACTTTTGTATTGATTAATGTACAAAGAGGCGCAGTTGTATTTTCGTAAACAACGCAGTTTGCTGTTTACATTACATAGACTGCCGGGAAAGCATAAATCTATTTACACATTCGTCGACATAAATTCTATTTATTGTTGCAGTTAATGGGCAGTGTTGGCGGTTCTTCGCCTTGGGTTGGGGACTGAGAAAAGAGATTCAAGTTTAGTTGAGGACTATTGACTTTATTGCGATCAAATTGTGGTACCTATTACATTTACGTGGTATCTATTTGCTCTCAACTTTGTAAATGCTCGAAGTAGATGCATCAAGATTGCAGCCCATGTTGAGATTCACTTAGATATATGCTGCACCCAATAGGACACAATTTATAAAAATAAGTTCTTGCATTTCTGCAAGGCACATACCTTACTTACCTACTGCTCCTTTACTTTATCTGAACACGTTACTAAACATCTCGCATCTTGTTCATTTCCAGGTACCAAACTCATCTATGAGCGCAATTTCATGAAAAATCTGCGAAACTCGCCAATGAGCCAGACCCCACCGAATAACATCCCAGCATGTTTGATGCGCGGTACCCCCAAGCAAAAGTTCCGCAAGTGTGTACCCACCCCTCAACCCAACAACAAGACATCGCTAAAGATTGAAGATCACCAGGAGCAATTCCAATTAGAATTGTAAACACCCAAAAAGTTACAGTGTGTGCAAAAAAGTGAGAGTGACCTGCCAAAAAAAAAAAAAAAAAAAACAGCTCGAAAAGTGCAAACTTCCGATGTTATTATTTAAAAAAAAACAAAATCCATCATAACAATGCAGTTTTCAAACATAAAAAAAAAATCGCTAAGACATTGTACATACAAAAAAAAGAAAGAATAGTATTTAAGTCGTCCTAGAGTTTAGTGTTTAGTTTTTGTTTTGTTAACTCTTTGATTAATTTCTTATTTTTTGAATAGTCATTTGCCTATAAAGTATACTTAAGCAAATCATTTGAAATTTAAAAAATGTATAATTTTTGTATTAAAATTTCAGTCATATTGACTGATCAGACAAAGAAAATTCTGAGAGAGCTCGAACGCATTTAGAGTAAACTTTAAATTAGAAGATCTCAAGTTGAAATATTGCAGACTCTCTGTATAATATCGTTTTCTTTTTAATTGTTAAACTATCAGTTGACATATTTTGGTTATTTATGCTTGATTGCATGTAAAACAAATTGGTTTGTCAAATTTAAATGTTAATTGGAGTCGTATATTTTTTACATTAAACTATAATTATAAAATATGAATGAAAGTGAAAAAAAGAATAAAATTGTTTTGTGATATTAAACAAAAGAAATGTCATAATGAGAATTAATAAAAAAAAAGAAAATATTTATATACTGAACAAAATTAAAGAAGAAATTGTTTTTGATTTAAAAAGCCATCAACTATCGTTATCTGATGATGAAGTTGTTTACTAGTTAACTTCTTAGATGTGACAGTTTATCTGTCCTTGGGTTGTATTGAAAATCGTTATCAAAGAAACAGAAAAGATTGCAATGTCTGGGGTTATTGGACATTATTTTTTTGCGCTGCAAATTTGTACGTCTGCTGAAATGTTTGCAGGAATCGCGTAATTTAAGTGATGAATCACGAAACATGAGATATGTTCGTGTCTTTAGAGTTGCATAACGGAAGAAAACAATTTCATGATGATAACAGCGATTCTTATGGTAGGTATGCCACTCGTCATTATATTGATTAGAGTAACAAATACGAATGTATATAAAATATCTATGAATGGTTAGAAATTTGACTTTGACACTTGCTGTGTTGTGCTAATTGGAATACTTAGATGTTAGTACTAGTCCTTATAGTACCAGCAAATACTTCTTGATCCTGATTGATTAAATTTAACAAATAGGTTGTGAATGAACAACAAGCTATCTCTGGAGGCTTTTACTATGGCGATTGTTAGTTGATGCGAGAAATATTCTATTTAAATTGCGCAACAGGAGTGTATATATTTTGGATAGAAAGAAACGAAGGACTTGCTTCGTAAACTATTTGTTTGCGTCAGTTTTTTTTTTGGTACGAATTGAAAAAGACCTAACATTTTAAATCTCTGATGTTTGTCAGACTTTCACAGGAAGTAGCCAAATGAGAAACAAAAATTAATAGGGTTTGATCTGCGCTTGAACCTCAGTTTTGTAATTAAATCAAGGAAAAAGGAGTACCTATACAGAGAAGATTTTCCGTGAACGTTAGGAATATGTTACGGTAGTTGTTTTTGATTCCTATGTAAAATTGACTTCTCTCAGGAAACGTATTGCGATTGGGTTTCTGATTAAAGCTAATCAGATTTTTAAATCGTGTTGATTAACTTATGTATAAGATTGCGCGATAGGGATAGATAAGAAATATGCCGAGTTTACTCAAAATTAAATGGCAATCAATTCGAAGATCCCTTTAGTTCTTGACATACTATACATGGACTGCTAGTGAAATGTCACTTTCATACAAAAATGCAAAGAAAAATGAAGCAAACATAAGTACTAGCCATTTTGGTTCAGTGCGGCGAAAGTATGAAGCCTCTGAGCGCCATTGCTTTTTTTTTTACATAGAACACAGTGCCATCTATTGTAGAAAAATTTCAACTGCGCAAAAAAAAGATTTATTCAAATTATTTCTAACTTTCTACTACAGATGACATACTCTGCACTTAAACAAAATCGCACGAATTGCTCGATGACATTTGAATGTTTCCGATTCTCTCCGCCGTGAACCAAAAGGGCTAGGGCTTATGTTTGCTTGAAGAAAAATTGGTTGATAGCATCCACGTATAGTATGTCAATGGCCGCACTCAAACTTCATATAAAAAAAATTGACATTTCACTACCTTTTGTGAAATATCCCTTTCAGGAAAATTTCTCAATCTATCGCTAAATTACCCGCTGCATTGAGAGAAAGAAAAAAACGACTAGTCGAAGGAGGAAAATCGTTCAAACGTTTGCAAAATTTGCCGCTGCCGCTAGGGCTCTAGCGCGAACATTCCTTCATTTGGGATATTTTGTGCTAGATGTCTAGCGGGCAGAGAAACGCGGCCAATGGCTTTAGTATTGCGTAATAGCGTATTTTAAAATCTTACCAAAAAATTGTTTTGCAACCGTTGACAGTTTGAACGCTCAGGAGTTGAATAAACGTGTCATAAAAATCATCTCAAAAACAGGCAATGAAAGGATTTCAATAAAAACTCGGAGCACATTCAAAAGTCTAATTAATAATCAGTCGACTGTATCGGTCTGGAGTGGGTTGGACACATAAAATCACCCAGCTGTCAGATTTACATAACTAGAAACTAGATACCTACTTGATCATTCCCACATTTAAGATTTTTTTTAAAACCGACAAAAATTCGGTTTTTTTTTTACGTGGCGTTAAAAATACGTTTAAAAGTTCACACAGGGAGTGTACTATTACCTCCGCTGTGAAGCAGAACAGCACCAGCAATATAAATAGTTATTCAATTCAACTGAGGATCATTCTATTTGTAAATTTAGGGCAATTTGGCTTCTTTTACCAAATGCAAACGTCCCCTTAAATGCTCACATTGCATTTTTTCCAAATAATCACCCTGTTCACACGACGATCTAGTACATTTCAGCTGTCAGCTAAAAACTGACACCTTTGACAACCCCAATAAAAAAACCTTGCACTCTACTCGAAGTTTAGGCCAATTCCAATAAATTATCCGGACGGAATCGGATTTTTCTTTTCCAAATACAAATAGATCCAAGTATATTTCAGTAGCCACTTCCTCTGCCTCAACTAATAAATAGTTTCTTTTTAGGTAAACATCTATCAAGATGCCGGAAGCTCGCAACCCAATGCAGGCTTTTGCCAATTCAGTGTACAGCATGATTGATGGACCCATTACCTGGTTCAGGGGTAAGTAAACTTCACCGAAGACTTCTTATTCGACTCCTGCCATCAATTGTCGCAACTCAAAGACTACATTGCTTGTAAATCCACTTTGTAGCTATTTCATTACATAATAACATAACCTCTCGCATCAGCTGTTTAACAAGCGTCTTGATTTGCATTCACCCACAGAAACGATTGTCGAACCCAATCAGCAAAAGTACCCATGGTACCACGAGCAATTCCGTCGTGTACCGACCATCGATCAGTGTTACACTGACGATGTGGTCTGCCGATTCGAAGCCGATCAACAATTTCGTCGCGATCGTATGGTAGAGAACGAAATTGTCAACGTTCTTCGTCAACGATTCGAGGATTGTGTTTTGTACGAGTCTCCCGATCATATGGTCAAATGCAGGCCAGTATTGGACGAGTACGAGAAGGCTTCTGAGAACTGGTTTACCAAGTGTAAGTCACTTGAATAGGGCAGATTTGTTGATGTTAAATGGGGAATTTTTGTTTTCAGATGGCGATTTGGGAGCATATGCTACCGCCAAGTCTTGTTACATGAAGCAAAAACATCGATTGATCTGGGAACGTCGTCATGGACCCGTCGGCAGTGGCATGAAAACTCCCGAGGAGCAACATTAGAACGGAAAGTGGACCACAACTCACTTTTTTTAGCTGAATAAACACCAATCGTCTGTAGATAGTGATGGAATGGGAACGCTAGATAATATATGCAAAGTCGAGGTGAATCCTTTTTCACTGCAAATCAGTGTTTTATTGTTTATAGTGAGTTCAACGACAATTTCAATTCGCTGGAGGGTCTTTTAGTTGCACTTGTACCTCTTCTGGAACTTGTTCCATTCTCTATGTATGTTCCTATGGAATTTTTTCAATTTTTAGGTCCACGTCATTTCTACGGACAATGCAAACGAACAGCTCACATGTCCTGAGTGATGAAAATAAAAGTCCAACTTAGCTATAAACATTAAAGTTGAAATATTATGCTTTATTCCCAACTGTCCGACAATTTGTTGTATACTATAAAAAAATATATATCTCTCGACCCCCTCGACATCATTTGATAAATTAAATTGCAAACAGAATGACTACGCTGTCCTCAACTAATCGACACCAATGGTTTGTTAATGAGACTCTTCTTCAGCTTAGCTAGAGCGCTGTTTGCACCCTTTTCCTTTTCCTTTGAATTTTTGACACCCAGCGGAATCATCGTCGTGTCATGAAGACGTCGCCGGAACAACTTGTAGAACTGCAAGACCTGCGGATTCGCCCACACCTGCTTGGCGCCAAAGTCCAATATTCTCACACTCTCCAGACTCTTGGCACGACTTAGCGCCACATACGCCTGGCCCGCTTCGAACACCTTCGACAGCGACATTTCCACACAATCCAGCGTAAGTCCCTGCGACTTGTGAATGGAGAAGGCCCACGCCAGTTTCAGTGGGACCTGCCTGCGTGTCACCGTTCCCCCAGTGGGCGTCTTGATGATCCATTTCTCGTGTTTACACGTGTACTCCTGATTGTTTTTGAAGCGAACAATAGGAACCCCCTTCTCGATGCGAGCGACAACGCCCCGTGCCCCGTTCACCAAGCCAGCTGCGATGTTGACGTTCTTCAGCAACATCACTTGGGCGTTAATTTTCAGAAATAGCTGTGCGGGCGCTTGCACTTGACTGTCCAGCTGCTTGGTCATTGATTGGTCGCTGTCCTCCGCCTTGAAAAGAACCTGTTCACCTTCGAGATTTTCCAGCTTCGATTCGTTGATGGAGTTCGCATCGTTGGTGTGCGAGCACAGTTGCGTGGCCAAAATGCCATTGCCTTCGATTTTCTGCTTCGAAGTTGCCATCAGACGTTTTGTGATGTCCTCGTTGACGTGCCCAATCCGAAGGTGATTGAGAATTTTCACAAACTCTGGGTCACTCTGGCGATGGACTTCCTTCAGTTCGTAGACGTTTTGAACGCACTTCTCCCAGGCGCTCGATTGAAAGCAAAACCGCTGAACATTCACCTGGGGATTGTTGTAATCCTCGCGCTTCACAACTGGGGGCAGCTGAAGGAAATCGCCGCAAAGGATGAGCTGAATGCCACCAAAGGGTTTGTCGTTCTTGCGCACGTGACGTGCGACCGCCTCTATTTTCTGAAATTGAAAGGGAAATGGCGTTTAACGGGCGACCACATCATAGTCTGCAGTTCAAATGCACTTGTCACGCCAAACAACGAATTGCAAGAGAACAATTCAAGTCAATAAATAAATAGTGCTTTACTTTAGTTCACCGAATTGGGGCATGCACTTTTTTGAGTGCTTCAAACAAAGGAAGCGAGTTTGATTGTGTGAAAAAAATTGTGTACGGAAGCATAACAAATGAAGCGCTGAGCCATCACAATTGATCCGTCGAACGAAAATTGCTCACATTAACCAGGTAAGCAGTTTTTCGCTTTCAAATAAACTCGGCATGTTTCTTTCGACAAAATATAAACAAACAAACCTCACCTCAAAGAAAACTCCATCCACCATTGATATCTCGTCAATAATCAGTCTTTTGCATCTTCTCCAGTTCTGTGCGGAAACAGATCGCGATGCCATTTCGATGCATCGTTTCAGATTTCCTTCCCCACTGCCAATACCCGCGAACGCATGCAATGTGACTCCACCTGAAACGAAACGCAAACCAATCTAAATCCCATTCACAGTGTTTCGATGTCAAACACCTTACCAATGAGACAGGCAGCCACACCAGTTGAAGCTGTTGCCACAGTTCCATCTGGAGGCAGAGCTGATATAATCTTTCTCAGGAGAAAACTTTTGCCAGTTCCTGCAGATCCGGTAAAGAAAATACTCTTCCCCGAGATGCAAGCCTGCAACACGTGTGTCTGCTCCAGGCAGAGTTTCACATTCTCCTCGGTCAAGGGGGACGCTTGGTATAGCTTCTTTGCCGCCGGCAGAGAATTCTCTGCAGCTGTTGTCCCGCGCAGATCATCGAATCTTCGCTTTTTGGCAGCTTTCGGAGAGGGTGTAGTCACGCTCGCTTTAGAGATACCTGCCGCTTTTCTGGCGAGCACCATTTCAGCTGTAGTCACTGGACTGACTTCTTCAAAATTACTCGGCTTGCCGGACAAGAGATGCGCTCGCAGATTCTTCTGTATTGTTGCCTCATCTTGGTTTTCACTCGACGATCCACTCAGCTTGATGAATACTGTGCGCAGAAATGCCATCAGAGTGCCAGGTGGCGCGTTCGACAGGTACATCGAACAGTTTTCAGCCTTAAAGTTAAAGGTGGCCTTTCCTTCGCTCATGAACTTTTTGTGAACCATGATGTCCTTTAATTTGAATTTTATTGGTTTTAGCTTTTCGGGTGTGACTTCTATGAATATTTCGCGGACATCATTGCGGACGAGACGCAGCGTAGCTGTCCGGTAGACCAATTTTCGTCCTGTAACACCAACTGAGTTGGTCCACTGTATGTTTACTGCACAGGTTAGACAGGCATCGTTGAGATCCATGTTTTTTATGTAAAGGATGGATTTATAATGATGATGATGCTTTTTTTTTTTGATGATTTTCCACAATCACCTCTGGATACTACGTGGAACAACAGGTAAGATTTAAAAGGAAAATGAGAGAGCGCGCCAATTTTTAATTTGATTTTGAAAAAAAAGAACGTCATTCCTCCCTCAGCTGTCATTTGTTTAAACGTGAAGTTGGATGCAAGCTGAATGAAAGAAACACTTTGAGAGCAACTATGAGAAACGTGTCCAGTTACAAAAAACTCCTGTAGAAAACCGGTACCCTGGTGGAATACCGAACTGCAGCGTATTCGAAAAGAAACCAGGAAACTCCTAAATTGGTCTCTAAAAACCAACTTAGAAGCGGACTGGAATCTATATCGATCGAAACAAAAAGAATTTAAGAGACTAATTCGTAAATCGAAAAGTGACTCTTATAGGAAATTTTGTGAGGAGGTCGAATCACTAAGTGCAACCAGTAGACTTGTTAAAGTTCTCAAAAGGGACAGACCAAGTAAACTGGAATCGCTCCAAAAATCTGATGGTACCTTCACTGAGACAAAGGCGGAGACTTTTAGTCTCCTGCTGGAGACTCACTTCCCGGGAAATCAGGTCACTACGTGTTCTTCTGTGGTACCGGCAACGGTGGCCACATCTGAATCAACTAACATCACGCGGCGTAACTGGTATATTGCTTCCAGAGTGGTGACTGATGACGCTATCAAATATGCAATTGCATCGTTTGAGAGTTTTAAGTCACCTGGTCCGGATGGAATTTATCCAGCCATGCTGAAACAAGGTTGTAGTCAGCTGATGCCGACGCTGAAAAGAATTTTCACCTCAAGCTTAGCCTTGGCTTACATACCTTCTCCCTGGCGTATTGTTAAAGTCGTGTTTATACCTAAAATTGGTAAGACTGACTACACTCTCGCCAAGAGTTTCAGACCCATAAGTCTGTCTTCCTTCCTGCTGAAAAGTTTGGAAAGACTGGTTGAGCTGCACGTGCGCAAGGTTGCTCTTCGATCGCATCCTCTTTCTGAGATGCAACATGCCTATCAGCGCGGAAAATCCTGTGAAACTGCGCTTCAGAACCTTGTTGGTAGGATTGAAAGTGCTCTTGATCGGAAGGAGTACGCGCTGGGTATTTTCGTCGATATCGAGGGTGCTTTTGACAATGCGACCTTTGATAGCATGTGTAACGCAGCCAGATATCATGGTGTAGATGAGACATTGGTGTTGTGGATTAAAGCAATGCTAATGCACAGGACGTTGATTGCCGAGGCGGATTGTGGAAAGTGTGTCATGACAGGGGTAAACAGGGGCTGCCCTCAAGGTGGTGTTCTGTCTCCCCTTTTATGGTGTATGGTAGTAGACTCTCTGCTAACGGTTCTCAATCTTCCTGGAACCTACACACAAGCCTACGCGGATGATGTCGCCGTTCTGTCTGTCGGTTCAGACCTAAGGACTGTCTGCTCTCTGGCGCAGAGATCCTTGGGAATGATCGATGATTGGTGCACAAGAAATGGGCTTTCAGTGAATCCTCTTAAAACTACGGTTGTTCTCTTCACGAGAAGGAGGAAGGTCACTGGTCTGACTCAACTTGTGCTTAAAGGTGTCACTATTCCGATCTCTGATGAAGTCAAATATTTGGGAGTAATCCTCGATAGAAAACTTCTTTGGTCCAAGCATGTCGAAGCAAAAACTGATAAAGCGCTGTCCACTTTCTGGCAGTGCAAAGGTGCTTTTGGCAAGACATGGGGCTTATCTCCTAAAAGGGTCCTTTGGATCTATACGGCAATGGTAAGACCTCTCCTCTCGTATGCATCGGTTGTATGGTGGAACAGGCTTTCGCGGAAACGTGTTACTGCCTCTTTTGCCAAACTTCAAAGAACGGTTTGTCTCGGCTGCACAGGGGCCTTCCCCAGTACTCCGGGCTCTGCTCTAGATGCTATGATGAACCTCCCCCCCCTTGATATTTTTATCATGGGGTGTACGCTGAAATCCATCTCTCGGTTAAAAAGAGGCGGCTTTTGGTACCACGCGCATTGGAATTTTGATGAACTTGTGCGAGAATTATCCTTTGACCCCTGTCTTATGGATATGCCGTCTGACGCAATGACACCAGAAATCCTACTGCGACAAAACTATCACGTCTACTTTCCTCAGGCAACGGAATGGCTTCGGCCAGACTCTGAGCCAGGGAAAGAATGCCATCGTGTTTTCACGGATGGCTCCAGAACCGGACAGGGGTCAGGTTCGGGAGTCTTCGTGGAAAGCGAAAGCGTTAGACTACACTACCCCTTAGGGAACCATGCGTCTGTCTTCCAAGCGGAGATTTTCGCTATCCTTATGGCTATGCACTATATTGTGACAAACAGGTGGAGAGCTAGAAGCATTTGCGTTTGCAGTGATAGCCAAGCTGCACTAAAAGCGCT
This sequence comes from Cheilosia pagana, assembly GCA_936431705.1. Taxonomy (NCBI): domain Eukaryota; kingdom Metazoa; phylum Arthropoda; class Insecta; order Diptera; family Syrphidae; genus Cheilosia; species Cheilosia pagana. The sequence goes on along the minus strand of OW386170.1, from coordinate 46,729,985 downwards.
GCTCAACCCTCTTACCTCGTCCAAGTTAGTGCTTGAACTCAAGCTTTCTCTAAATCTGGTCGGTAGGCTAAACACAGTGAAACTTGTCTGGGTCCCAGGCCACACTGGTATCCAGGGAAACGAGATCGCTGATGAGCTTGCCAGGCTGGGTTCCGAAGAAGCTCTCTCAGGGCCTGAACCTGCGTTGGGTCTGCCAGCATCTGCGGTAAGGTCATCCATTGATACTTGGGTTTCTCGTGAACACGGGTGTCGGTGGCGTGACTGTGCTGGATGCAGACAGACCAAACGACTGCGACCGGACATCTGCAAAAGGTCAGCATCTTTCCTTCTGTCTCTCAGGAGAATCGATTGTAGACTGCTTGTGGGTGTCCTTTCGGGCCACCAAGCTTTTGCCAAACACTTAAATGTGTTGGGCTTGAGCGACACCACCATCTGCCCTGCTTGTGGAGAGGATGACGATACAGCGGAACACTTCCTCTGTAGTTGTCCTGCCTTTGCTCGCATCAGGTGGCGGATCTTTGGGGCTGACGTGGTGAGTGCCGAACATCTAAGCTCTTCATCACTGAAGCTCCTTCTCATCTTTCTTCGAAAGACGGGCAAACTAAGTACAGCAATGTAAGGTGTCTGTTTTGGCAGTACAATGGACCAGTAGTTGTGTCTGAGTGCTCCATCGGATAGTAGCAACCTCCAACAAAAAAAAAAAAAAAAAAAAAAAAATGAGAAACGTAGTAGTTTTTTTTGTTTTCATGGAATTGTTAAGAAATTGGTAAATTTCTAGGACCTCAAGAATGCCACTTCAATATCGCACATATTATTCCTAAGGCACTCGATATTTGTATATAAATATGTGTTAATGTGATCTGTATTTTTGCTTCGATCTGTTTGATTTAGATCATGTTTCATATGCTTTTTTTTACGTGAAATCCAATTTTTCATACAAAATTTTTACTGTGAATTGTCAAAATGATCTTTCCATGTGAAGATTTCACTAGGCAGTACGCTGTTGAAGTGAAAAATAGTTGTTCAAAAAGTTAATTGTAGGGGGCGTTACTTAAGCTATTTCACTTGGCTTTTATTGTGCGTCGCATTACTTTTTTGACATTTCGGCGTGAAAATTTCACTTTCAATTTCACAGCAAATTCTTGGAGAGGAGTGAAAATTTCACTTCACTTGAACAGCGTACCAGCCTTTACTCTAAAAAACATTTGTATCACTTTTTGACATTTAATTTTTTGTTCATTGTAGTTTGAATAAATATTTACGCTTCCCTCCATGTTTGTGAGATGCCAGCTCATGAACTCTTGACTCTTCCTTCCAATTCTGTTTCTTTTTAATTCAAAGATATTATTGTTGTTTGTATATATGCCCAAATCACAATATTTGACATAATCTGAGCTTTAAATGACATTTATTTGAACTTTCTATACAGCAATGGATATCGATGTCGAAATCACATATGTGGTGAGTTGGTTCGAATAAAAGTAAATTATTGTTTTTCAAAACTCCACAACAAAAATATCTTCCAACATCTAATGGCAGACTCTCCGAACACAGTCCTCATCATTATACTAAGCCCGGCAACGCCGCAGATTCACTTCTTGTTTTCGTTTATTTTGCAAATAAGAAAACAGAAAAAGAGCCAAACGACACAAAATCTGCCAAAGCGACCGACAGTAGCAGAAAAAATCCAATGCCGTCGCCGCTTGCACAGGCACACGGCATATTCACGCTATAGTCTACACTCTACACTGTCATAGCCAAACAACGCACACTCAAGCATTCGAAACCCCATTCTGCCACTTAACCCATCTACATATGCACACGTGCAATGCGAAACGCCGGCCATGCTTGTTTCAGCCACAGTAGTCGTCGCCGCCGCCGCCACACCAACACAATCAACTGTTCCATTGCATTTCCACAAAACCGAGTGGCGCTCATTTCCTTCCAAGAACACATACACCACACATCCGCAGAACGCAAAAATCCAATTGTCTCATTTCCACTTAGAACCTATTCTCTCTGTCTTCGGCAAGTTCGAACTGCAACTGTCATCCTCTTTCGCCGCATACACGCTGCGAACAAAAGACCAAAAACCTCCATTTCCATCCTCTCGCTCTCTCCTGGCATTTTTAGCAAAAGCGACAGTTTGCGATGTTCAAACAAGATTCTCATGCAATAGACATGTTTTGGTAATATCGCAGAGAGGAACAAAATGCTCTCCGTGTCCGTCGTCGTCGTCGCCGCAGTCGTCGTCGTTGTGGTCGCATCGGTCGTCGCGTAAAAAAAATAATTCGCAAGAAAAAAAATACAAAAACAAAGAAAACAAAAGACAAAACCTCCCAAAAGAACACAACGACAAAACCATAATAAAACAAATTACAATAATATTTATAAGGAATATGAATAAATAAAAAGTTCACCTCTCTATAGTGTTGTTCTTTCCTTCCGTTCGTTCTTTCGTTGGTTGGTTGGTGTTTTTTTTAATTTTTTTTTGTTCATCTCCAATTGGAATCCTCTGGCGATGTGTTTTCGCTGCCCCAATCGTATAGCCTAACCTTCGTGTGCCGTCTGTCTGTCGTCTTCGTCTCTCTGTCGTGTGAAAATAATAATTTTACTGTCAAGTGAAAATCACAGAGAGTAACATTTTATGTAATAATTCTGTGCAAAAAGGAGGAAAAAAGAAAAGCTCGCTATCTGAACGCGGGCATCATACAGTAGAACGCGGCGCCTCGCAGCAACTCGCCCGGTGTGGGTTTCGTCGGTGAGTTTGGGCCGCCAGACGTCGAGCTGTCAAACCTCGCCCCCCCGTCTGTCACAATAATTGTGTTATTTTCCACGGAATAAAAGTGTTTCTTACTTTTCCGTTGCAAAGGAGAAAAGTGTGCAAAAGTGAAATAAGTTACACGCAAAGAGGAGAAGTGGTGGATCTGAAATTAAAAGTGCGTTAATTTTCATACTCCCCATTCCGGTGTGTGTGTGTTTGATCGCCAAATTGTGTTGTTTCAACTGAGTTCAAGTGAGTTTTTCGTGGTCGAAATAGAAAAGGAGTTAGATTTGGTAATTCGGAGGAGCCCCTTGCAATGGATATGCACTGGTGGAAGCAGTTGAATAGAATTCTCAGATGTCTGAGCTTGAGAGTGTACGATGACGGTGAAAAGTGTTGCCAGTTCAACTCGACGAAAATTGTGTGAGAAGGAATTTATTTTTTTTTCAATTCCTGCCAAAATAAAAAAGTGCAAAAAGTAAAAGCAAAAGAAATAGAAATAAAACAAAAATAAAGTGAAAAATAAATAAGAAAACGAAAAGAAGAAGATTCTGTGAAGAAAAAGAGCGAGAGAGCGAGAAAACCGAAAAAGAACGTGTGTGTGCTCTAAAAATAAATAAATATATATATTTTTTTATTTATTTTCTTCTGCCTTGATGAACTTTTTCGCACTGTGTGTGAGAATACACAAAGTTCGTCGTTTTTTGTGTTCGTTTGAAAAAATATTTTTCGTGTGTGTTTGCCCGTCGGTGAGTGGCTGGTAGTTTTTTTTTTTTTTTTTGCAACTCATTTAACGCGCGCGGCGGCGTTTTTTCAAATAATTTGTACGCGTAAAATGTCAGGCAATTTTGACAGCCGCTTCGCCATGTAAGATTTGATTTGCGAATCAAATTGTTGACAATCTTGTATAGAGAATTATAAGAAGTAAATTGAACGTGTTTTTTTTTTGTAAAGAAAATGACGGAATACGTAACGCAAAACATTCGCACTGTACTGAAAACGTACCAAAGCAGTGCGACCAAAAGTCTTCAGGGTCCTGGACAATCACTAGTAGCAGCGGCTACGGCAGCGGCCGCAGCCGGCGCTGTCAGCCCGACAACAATTATCAAAAAGGAGATTTTAAGCTCACCCGAGCCGCTGGACATCAATGAGTCGCCCACCCTTATCGTGCAACCACCGCCCCCGCCAGAGCTGCCCCAACCGATTCTGACAGCGGCCGACACAGGACGTGGCGAATTGTACGAGACCCGTTTAGAGGGCAAGACAATTGGCTGCTTTTCGCTGGGCGGTGAGCTGCGACTGTGCTTGCCGCAATTTCTCAACAATGTGCTAGCGGAGTTTACCCTCGATCAGATAAATCGGATATTTGATGAGTTGGGTATTTTCTGCTCACAATGCACGCCCGATCAGTTAATGGAATTCAAGGCGGCCAAAATCCTGCCATCCGATGTGAAGGCGAGCGGCTTGATAACGCGCACCGATGCGGAGCGATTGTGTGCAGCGTTGCTGCATCGATCGGCAGAACGGCATCAATACGCGGTAGATGACATTCCTAAGGGTGCTATATCGTTTAAGGTCTATCATCGATGCTTTGGCAAGTGCGAGGGGATTTGCACGCCCGACATGTACTCGTACATGAAGCCGGCGTGCATAATGTGTATTGAGTGCAAGGGATGGCTAACGCCGCAGAAATTCGTCGGACATGTGCATCGACAGCAGGAGAATCGCACCTGCCATTGGGGTTTCGATTCGAGGAATTGGCATGATTATTTGCATGTCGCGTTAGATGTGGAGAATCGTGAGAAGTACACAAAGATTTTGGACGAACTAAAGGACGTGGAGCGCAAGGAGACGCTTAAAGCGCAGCGCGACCTGAGCTATTTGAAAAGAAAGGTAAGTTTCTATAATTGGATTTGGTTCCTACGTAGGTTTTTAAGAAGTTCTGCATAAAAATGTTTTTCGGACAATGCTCTAGAGAGGTATGTGCAAAAATCGCATTAGCAGCCAAATATTAAGAGCGATCGCAATGCGTAAGCCTCTATGAAGAGGCATAGCATTATCAGACTGCATTTCACAGATGCGCAAATAAAAAGTCTCCAATTCCATTGCCTTGTGAAATACCTACCTACCTGTTCACTACTGTCACTTTTCATTCAATCATAATCTTATTGGCCAACAAAATCCAATTCTTTGCTATGATCATCGGCACTCGGCTGAACCCTTTATCAGCTCATCTACGAAATAACTGCGCACAAAGCAATGTGAAAGAGGGAGGGTCGTTGAACCCCTCTGCGGTTGGTTACCTGAACTAGTGTGCGCCATGCATGCTCGTTATCCTTTTCAATTGTCTATCGTCGATGATCCTCGTTTGATCGAGAGTTTGGGAACTCTGTCCCAAGGATCGCCTGCATTTAGGTGTATAGGTACGTGCATTGTGCGCTTTGTATTTTCGGTCGATAAGTGTCGCCCAAGTTGTTCTTTTGTCTAGCCGAAACGCTGCCCATACATTTGGGATTAGGGCTGATAAGTGTTGTGTGCCTGCTCGGAATGGTTAAATGATTTATTGTGCGTCACTATTGTATGAAAAGTTCGAGAGGAAAAATGTTTGTTTGGAAGGGAATTCCCAGTGTTGCGTAGGGCATTGACCTACTACGAGGTAGACGCCGGTCGTCTAGTGCACCATTTGCGGAGGATTAGATAGCCGAGTGTGCTCGATCTTATGATAGCAGTGGTTTAGTTTGAGGGTTGGATATTGCATTACCTTTAAATCTATAATGACAGGGATCTTGTTTTTATTAAGTTAAAGAACTCGTCAAGCGCCCTTGACAGTCAGATACGAATTGCGATCTTAACTCAATACGCTTGACTCACTTGACGATCTGCATTGTGCAGTCCTACACTAACACTTATAAGCCTTTGAGCAGGAAGGATTTCTCTGCTCAATGAAGCTGTACCTGTTTTACAGGGTAACACAGGGCATTAAGAATGTTTGTTCTTTTATAGAAAATGCGACAAGATTGCTTCGTACAACAGAAGTCCCAGTGTTTTCGCAAAAAACGATTCAGAACTTATTTCGTTGTAGCTTTAAGTAACCTTATCAAGCTGAACTACGGATATTCTATTCGTTATCATTTAAAAATAGATTATGAATTCAGATAGCCTGGTTTTGGCAACAATTTTCTACCATTCAGGCTAAGCAAGGAGTTTTTTATTTGGTAAGTAACTACCAGTCACATAATTCGTGGCTGACACAACTCGCATCTAATCAGACGCGGTTTTTACTATCCGTCTGGTGTATCCCGTATAATATTTGACATATTTATGACAGTTCCCCTTGGGAATTCCAAGTTTTTTTTTGTTGATAAAGCGTAATCTTGCTTATCGGACTGAAATTAGATTATAAGTATTACACTCTGCGGTAAAATATATCATTTGCAAAATAATTGTTTATTTAATGGGTTTACAATATTTTTCTCCTTTTGGAAACAACCACATAAGAAAATTGTAGGTGGGGTGAAGCTATTCACATTTAAATGTTAAAAGACCTATTTTGACGGCAATAAAATAAATACAAACAGCAGCTGCATGTGAGGTAATAATTATATGACAGCTAGTAACACATTTTATAGACACCTGTTTTGACAGTTAATTAATATAATTGGCTGTAGGTAGTATTGATGCAAGCAATTAACAAATCGTTGACCAGATTAGTGTCTCTTTATAATCGATACTCGTTTAATAGCTGTTCTAATTAAATGATTAAGAACTGACGTATGCGTACGTCAGTTAAATAAAACAATAACTTTGATATTTGCTTATGAAAACAGTGGGGTTTAGCAGTGGCTCAGTGGCTGGTGGTTAGTGTGTGAGGGGTCTCACGTTCAATTATTATTCTGACAGTCATCCGAAAACCGATAAATGTCCTGAGCAGCATTATTACCTAATATTACGTAACATAAGGACCTCGCAGTACTTTGATTGCTTAATTTTGATAATGTAAATTTATATTGACGTCTTAAATGAACACAATCAATTTGTTACCAACTTTTACCACTGATAAAAACATTCTCCTTCAAATGTGCAAACAGCTCATGATTTTTTGTTTATACATAATACGCTAACGCTGAATCAATTTTGGCCTTTTATGGAAATCTGTTTCACTGTGTGTCCACCTCCAATTCGAGTTTGTTTGTTTTGCTTTCATTTTCCCCACATTATATAGCCCACTTCTTCCGTTTTTAATCATCTCCGGGAAGTGCCTACTGTAACTCTCGGATAGCCGCTGCTGATTATGTTAATAAAACCCGCCTACCAACTCAAATTGCACTCTCAATCTCAACTAGCATGACATAAACGTCGAGCATGTAATAAATATAGGTATATTCCCAATTCCCATCTGTTAATCTCAATCACGGAATGCTTTTCTTGTTTGCTACACAACATGCCCCAGTAATTAACATACCCATCTGGCAACATTATTATGCGAATAAGTTGTGTGTGCGCTCCGCTTCGATAGACTGATTTTGCGTCACTTTGGTCCCATGACCTCTGTCATTTTAGCTGTTGAAATTTTTAACAAAAAGAGTCAGCGAATTGTCACTACACTGACAGCTACTGCCATAATTTTGTTATTTTTGATTCCAGAAAAGCAATTTTCAAGTCATTCACAAGATTATGAGTAATTTGAATTGAAATTTGAGTTTTAAAAGCTGACTTGACGTTTACATGCAACCCATACGGCACCCTAGACCCACAAAAAAAAAATAAAAACAATACAAAATTCACTTCTATGACTTCCGAACTCTGATTGTCACATTATATGTTAAATAAGATCTTGACGTGTTCTGTCAAATATGTTTATTTGTTTATTTATTCTATTCCGATGGGTAGGTTTGTCTTGTTGTTCTATTTTTTTGTACACACTTTTTACAGGAGAAAAATGAGCAATAAAATGAAGTTTTATGGTTAATATTTACATAATGTCATTTATTGGGGACGGCGAAATACCTATTTTGTGCAAAACGTCAACTAGATTAGTCTGGACTAGGTATACGTGCGCGTGAACTAAGAAGTTGAGTTGTTGTTGTAAATTCATGGTTTATTTCTAAATTTTGACACTTCTAAGCTAAAAAACTTTTAGGGGACTATAACCCTAAAAGATTTAAGGCATGCATTGGCCTAAGCAAAAACAACTTGAGAATCCTAACAGGTCTCCTAACGGGACACTGTAAACTGAGGGAGCACCTGAGGAAAATAGGACTATCAGAAGAAGGTCTCTGTAGATTCTGTGATGAGAGCGCTGAGACCCCAGATCACATTCTGGAACACTGTGGGGCACTGACCCACAAGAGGCTCAAACATCTGGGCAAGTACCAGATATCAGACAAGGATATCCAGACCATAGACCCGCTACTCATCCTTAGATTCATGAGAGAAACTGGACTAGAGGAAGTGCTCTAAAGTCGATATTCTTGCCGAGGCCAAGACAGAGCGATGATCCTCAAACACAGTTCTGAATGGAACTGCAATGCGAGGGAGCTCTGGAGAAGGGCAGGAACCTTTCCGAGGTATAAGCAGGGGGCACAATAGATCACAAGGTCGTAGTGCACTGTACCCTCATCATAAAAAAAAAAAAAAAAGTGTCAACTGAGTATACAGGCAGGATTTCTCTTGACTAGATTTGTCGGCTACCCCTCCATAAACGGCAACTGCAAAAACTAATCAGTTGACCAATTTGGGCCAATAAAAACTCAAGCACATCTAGTCAGTCAGCTGTCAGACTTACTAAACTAGGTTCCGAACGTCCTCATTGATATACTTTAACTATTAAATGTAACGAGTAAAATCCATAACTTTGTTGTGCATAGTTTTAAATGTCATTCTCCTTTTAGACTGTCAAGCAGCCTCCTTCGGCATTGCCAGCGTCTCACATCCCTCTTTTCCATCTACTTGAAGTTACAGTTTGACTTTTCGCTTACCATTTCTTCAAATCCCCCCTCAACTGACATACACCCCATAATTGCGTTTGACACTTGGCTTAGTTCTCAATTAAATAGCTACCTAACTAAATTACGTGCAATTCAAAATTCTACCAATTGCACATGTATGAAATATTTATATACCTTTCATTTACTTACTCGCTAAACTACGTGTGGAAACAGTAACGAAACAAACGAATGCAAAAACACACCTACTGATAAAAGAAGAACGAATCAAGCATACTTGTGAGTTTCGCACTTAAAAATAACAACAATAATCTAAAACGATTAAAAGAGCGTTAAGGAAAAAACAACATGTCTTTGAACCTCAAGATAAGGCTCCATTCACACTCGCAACGCAATCTCTCGCACATGCTTTGTCTGAGCTTACGTAAAATGTTGTTTTCAAAATTTCATTCCGAACACGCATACAAGCTCACACGAACCCAGCCACTCAGCCAGAGTTCGCCATTTGGCTAATTGATTTATTGAAATTGAATCCATTTGGGTAAAAAAATGAAGCAGAAAAAAGAAATAAAAAACACAAATTTACTAACGAATTGCAATAAAAGAGAGCAAAACTCGAGAAGTTCCTCGGTCGCTCTCATAACACATTACTAGATATATCTAATGACCCCAAAAAGGTGAACCCATGTCTAGCCAGCCAGTCCCGACACACACAGTCATTTTCATTTCTCCACTGACTGACGTTTCTGCGCTCCACCATATCGTCGTCGTCGTCGTCGTCGGCCGCCGCCACTCCACAGTCCACTCCACATCCACACTATCCACTCGAAACTATTCAGTTTTATTATTTTTTTTGTTTTTCGTCTCCTCTCCACTTCTTAACATTAACTGCGCTAAAAGTTACTGTGGAGAGTGGAGGCCGTCCTACGTTTCGCCCCCCGCTTTATACACACAACGGAAAGAGTGTAGTTCCCCCTGCTGCCCGCTTTGGGAAGCTCTCCGCGCATATATACCAACACGCTACACCACTAGGTCGATTCGATACTTCAGCTGCCGGAGTAAAACTGACGAGCTTTGGTTGTTTTTTTAGTAGTCTGACGTATGGGCTTCTGGTCTGGGGCGCACTGAATAATAGTGTTTGTATTATTATTGAAATTCCACTTTAACAGGTTGTGTCTAGTCGCTATTAGTAATTTTAATTGAATGGTGTGTGGATGAGAAGTGAAGTATGAGGGAATAGAGTATGGCGACCAGATGGAGGTGTTGTCGTTTTTATTTCACTTTTTCTATGTTTGCTTGTAATTGACGTTACTTGACATTTTACCAAAGGAAATGTGGAAATAGAACAAACATGGCTGGTAGTTAGTATTCACATGCATGGTTGTCAAATATTTACAATGTAGCGTCGGGTGAATGTAATTGCAATCACTTTTGCACTATTGAACTTTGACAGCTGATGAATGAAGTAAATTGACGGACGTTATACGGTCTGTCGAATTTAAATTGTAAATGCAGCATAATATTTACATAAAAAAACTGTCATAAATATTGCAGCTGACTTTTTTTTGCGAACTCAAAAATGACAGTGTGCGTTTGGGGTATCGCTGTCACATTTGCATTGATTGGGTGTTGTAAAATGGAAGTTAAATGATTTTATAACATGCGATGGAGATTTTTTCTTTATTTCATCTGTTGGCAAATGTTTTGGGTTAATGAATCACATAATGCATCAACGCCATCAACGAATGGTGTAGTTTTTTTTTAACCAAAGGTCACTGATACATTAACCGATACACGCGCTTTGAAAATGTTGGGAGTTTGTTGTTTTGTTTTTCGCACACGGGTGTTTCTGAAGTGAAGGTGAGCAGCAGTTTTATAATTATAGAAATTAGAGCTGGCGCGAAGATGCGAATTAATATCAGCTTTCGAAAGCGTGAGAAAGTACTAGAAGGATTTTTGCTTCTGTCTATGGTTTTTGGAACTTCTATTAGGGAAAATCATGGAAATGGGCAAAAAGTAATAGATTTTTTTATGCAAACATCCATAATTGCAGTGCAATTTAACGAATAATAATCCAAGCTGTAGGTAGATTCATTAAAGTACCCAACTGCTTAGTTGTTAAACCTGTTTCCCAGTTTCTGACCATAAAGTCATGAATGGTGTCTTGTTTTATTAATACTAACCTACTTAAGTTAACTACAGCTGCATCTTTTTAAGACGCTGTAAAACAGCAATGCATGATTAGCCGTTAAATGTGTTTCCTGCTTAGCGACGCCATTAGGGTGTGTTTTAGTATGAACTTGCAATTTAATTTCAAGAGAGACGCTTCACGATATTCTATGGCTACGTACCTACGTGACAACCGTTTACGGAACAATGCGATGCTGTATTGACACTCAGGTTGAGAATTGCATAACTGGCCCGTCACCAGGAACTTTTACGTTGTCATACATTTTTTTTAAATTCTGTTTAAACTTACTTGACAGTCCATCTTCGAACTTCTGTTAATTTGACACTTGGCAGTAATAGAGGCAAATTCATAAAACCACCATATTATGGTCATAATAAATCAGAATTTTATATTCGTTATAAACTTAACACGCCTGTAAATAAACGACAAACAAGATGGCCCTTCCCTATCAAATTAGCATTCACTTGGAACTAGAGTTAGTTTTAGTGTGCAACAAGTTTGTATACTCGAATTTACTTGAGCGAGACGTCAAACTTTATTTTAGCGACATATTTGAGACGAGTAATTGAATTGAGTTGATGGAAATAATTAAACTTTTATTAACTACAGTGTGTGTGGTATTTTATTTTTATAGCAACGTACATTTTCGTTTTAATACTGACGTTTTAAATATGATTTGACATATATACAAATGAAATGTAAGGCGTAGGATTTCGTGACAATAGGGGTTTTCCTTTACTTTAAAATCTTACGAATTTTTAAGAATTCTTACGGATTTTACTCAACTGTCGTTCTTCAACTCGAAAAATTCGTAAAATAGAGCGTCTTCGAGAGAGCAAGATATTTCCTCTCTTACTAGTTTTTACTCAACAATTTTTTTTGCGTAAGAATTGAAACAACTGTCAATCGCTTGAAAATTGACAGCTGATTTAAATTTTAATATTTGGCATTTGGCATTTATGAACCATCTGTCATTTTTCACAGGTTACTACAAAAGCGTTCCTTAACTTTTGCGTAAGCTTCCCTCTCTGAGAGAGAATACATCCACTCTACTGTCATTTTGACAGTCTTTTTCATTTTTACTACAAAAGTGAAGGAACAAATCTAATATTGAAGTAGAATTCCGAACTTGCTCAATGTTTTGATATGATATGTGAGTGTCAGACTGATTTTGTGTGACGTTTGCAGTTTTTGAGCTAAAAAAAATTAATAAACTACAAATATGATATACATTTCTGCGTTCTGATGCGTGGCCTCGCTTGACTCAGTGCATGATGGTGTGGGACAACAGTCAGACACCTCAATTTGACGTCATGCAACCTAGTCGATCTTTTCAAGAGACACAATGAAACCAAAGTTCTGCTAACAAGATTCAATTAACACTTGTTGTCAAGTCTGGTAGACAAATCAACGCAACTTTTTTCATGAGGTGTTGGAGAACAAATAAATTGGCTGTGTTATTTGAAAGAACATGCTATTTTCCAATGAGGCGGTAAACGCGTTGCTATGCGATTGTTATTGTCTGTCTTTGAGTTTGGGATATGTTACGTGGTGTCGCAAAAGACCAGTCTCCTTTTTTTTGTAAAGAGGCATGCGGGACAAAAAGCTGAAGAGTTAAAAACTACGATCGTAATGGACCAGAAAACGAGCTTCTTATTCTTTGACATAATGCGATATAATTTGCAGTAAGTAGAGACAGCTATCAGATGTTTTTCGATGTATTTTTGACATTTACAATTTAATGCGATATAATTTGCAGTAAATAGAGACAGCTGTCAGATGTTTTTTGACGTATTTTTGACATTTACAATTTGTCTCTATAGGTATTTTGTTTAATAAGTTTGAACATGAACGACGTTTTACTTTGGGCAGTGTTCAAATATACTGTCAAAAATTAGCCGTGTTGCTAAATTTTGTAATTCGTGTTCATATAAGAAAGAGAAAGTTTATTTGCCTTTGATTAAATGATAAATATTCAACACATCTCATGTAAATGTCAAAATTTAAATCGTTTACCCAATTGGCACGCAGTCCTTAATACTTAAAATTAAATTCGCAATAAAACCAAGCGAGACTTTCTTCTTTCTCACCCAACTCGCACTCCGACTTCGCTTTCAATCTCCACCGAATTAGAGAATCAAAAATCTGTCGGCACAATTTCGTGTAAACAATTCCAATGCGCAAAGACTAGGACCAAAACAAATTCTACAAAGTTTATAAATAATCAAATTAGGCAGAATACACACGTCATTTGGACGTTTTATCGTTTTTATAACACTAAAAAGCAACTCGTTCGGAATTCGGCGAAGAAAAACCAGTGATAGACGAAATAATGTTGTTATTCCATCCAAAAATATCTCTCAGGCAGTGGGAGGGGAAGCTATCATCAAATTATCGAGTAAAATTGATAGATAAGGCGAAAAACCCTAATCGGAGCTGTTCATTCACGAAACCAGCTCATCCAACACTCGCCGCATCTGACATGAATGAATAAATTAATCAGGTTCTAATTATCTGACTTTGGCTGGGCCCAATCCATGAATGTTTTTATAGTAAATCCAATTTATTGACACACCCCCTAATTTACATCACTCTGTGTCGTGGGAGTAATCAGTCAAACAGCGGAGAAAAACTGTTGGTGGAAAAAAAAATCGCACCTGGTAAGACCTTGAAGTGCAGCCGTGCGCTCGCTGCCGCTGTTGTCTTGTCATTCTTCTTTGTTTTTGTTTTGTCTTTTTTCCCCCTCCTTTGCACACGTTTTGTAATCACTTGTGGTATTCGTTTGGAATATTTTCCACATTCTTAATTGCATGCACACGATTTGTTTGGGTGTTGGTTATTAATTATAAGTCTTGCAAAAAAAAAAAAAATACCTCAATCTGGTTTGAGCTGGTTTGTCAAAGATCACCAAAAGAGCCATCTAGTTAACATTAGTTAGACACATATTATTATATCTTCTAATCAATTTCACGGACTCGTGCCGAGACAATATTTACCCAAGCATTTTGATCCAGGGTATGCTCGAAGTCTGATGACAACAATTTAAATAGTTAAAGGTGACCTAGGACTTTTAATGAATCTGCTTTTACAATGTCATCTGTCAAACCAAGTGATTGAGAATATTTTTCGTGACATTTTTTGAAGTAAGGATGTAAGAAAATGATTATGAAACTTGGTTTTAGTTAAACTACAAACTAAAGATTGGTAAGTCTTTTTTTTTGACGTCCCAGACATGGTTTCATTTTGTTTTTATTGAGAATTGAGGACATGCTAAGTAGTTTGTTTGCGTTTTTTATAAAAACAAAATATTTTTCGAACAAAAAAAGAAATGGCAGTTTTTTAAAGAAATTTCGTAGCATTGTGTCACATGCTGTAATTTTCCGATAGACTTTGATACTTTTGATGGACTGTTAATTGTTCTAAAAATAAAGGTGGTGTAAGTCAACTTTATATTTATATTGATCAATATTTTTACTATGGTCGAGGAGTGATGGCGAGCGCGTGTCACACGCGTGTCATAAATAATGAGTTTAGATTTGTTTGTCATTGACATTTAAGGGGGCCACTGTGGGGTTGTCAAAAATCCTGCAGTGGTTATTTTGGACAAAATATTTGAAAATTGGAATGACCATAGGTGGGACCATAGGTTAAGCTAAAAGTGGTTATAAGTTCCTAAGGTCTTCTAATTCATCTCACCTATTATTTTGACATATATGTCAATGTCAAAATAATATCATACAATACATACAAGTAAGTGCTACCCCATCTTTAATCATGTGATAAATAAGTCGGATGAACTTTGGGAGAAGACAATATTTTAAGTCAAAAGTAAAATTATGTGGACTTAAGCTAGTGTCATGTCGAGAATCGAGGAAACTTCACTAAATTGAACTCTTGCCATAAATCCTAAAATGATATTGATATAAAATTTAAATAAATTCGCACTTTTAGCTTAAGCTGGATTACGTATGAAGCAACCCAATTATGTATATCTCCCTTTGCAGTTGCTAAATTGATAACCTTATGATCGAGCCGATATTATGCCAAAAACAATTAACATTCGTTAGAATTGAAAAGTACGCATTGTCACACACAACCGTCAATTGGATTAATACCGCATATATCTGCATCTGATATGTATAAACGAAACAGTGCCGAAAACCCGTGCCTGCACTGTCATATAATACTCGTGAACGTGACATTTACCACACACTTGTTTGGATAATATTCAAAATATGTTCAGCGACAAGATAGTCGTGCGCACGCAGACACATAAAATATAATTGGAAAGTAGATTTGCGTAGATTTTAGACTTTATAATCCAAAATCTGGTTATCAAGATCAACTGACATTTAACAACATCTACATTACTTATCGCCTTCATAATTTATTCGTTCCTTGTCATTTAATTCGTCTGTTAAGTTGACACCCAGTTTTAGTTAAATTTGTATTCAAAATGTGACGTTTTAAAAAATACCTTTCTAAAGTCAGACAGTTTGACAGATATTAATGTTCTAGCCGATCAACGAAAAGTATCAAAATCTCATAGATCGTGAAAAGTAATGGCACTTATTTGTTTTACGTCAGAAGATGTCTGACAAGACAGTTATGGAAACTTGCTAGATGTCTTGCCGTAATGCGAGTAGTTGGGTTTATTGGCATATCGGTGGGGCTGTTTTATAGACCACTTTTTTCAGAAATTCATAGAATAAAAGAAACTCAATTTGACACATATCTTTAACCAACTCAATTTTCAGCGCCCGGGGAAGTGTCTAACAACACTTTATCACAAATGATTGCATATCTTAGGGCTGAACCAGGGCAAGCCACTCTGAATTGTTTTGACTATTACAATTTGCTGTGCTCTTGCTCTGTAAAACAAACCTTTCCCAAATTTTCAATCGCAAATTAGTTTCCCTTCGACAAATTGCTTTCCTGGCAAGTCTTGCACTGCAATCAATGCTCCTTGTCACAATCCCAACGATCTGCTGACACATTCCAGTTAATAAAAGCCGTTCACTACCTTAACCTTGGATGACATTAGACACATTTCGTTGTATAACTTTCCCTTAGTGAGATATCTTAAAGCCAAGCGCCCTGACCCAGTGCGATTATGTAACCACCCGAACGGCTGTCATTACCAATCAGTTGCAACGCTAAGTCTGTCTGTCACCTAGTTACCCCATTGGATTTCCTCTCGCTTGTCATGTTTGTTTTGTTTTCCCCAGTTATTTTGTTTTTCCGCCATCGCTGATCACAAACGTATACGACTGACACTGATGTTAGCGCGAGCGTGAGCGAAACACAGAGAGATCTTGTCAATATAAACAATGCCAATCACTTTTCCAGAAATTAAGCTATATAGGTATGAATCGTCTGATCACGATCAAGAGCAACGCCAGCTAGATCTCTGTACTCATAGCCATATGCAGTCGACTACGTGTCGACTCACAAAAGCGAGCTCCATAAACAATGCCAATATCTGGAATTCCGATCGAAATTGCTCACCGCAAAACAGACAGAGAAAAGGAAACACAATGCAGCCAATTGACATCATTATCATGAGCCAAAGTTAAATAAACCAGAAAACAGCGCAGCGACAACAACGGCTCAAATAAAAAGGAAGGCAATAAAAATTACAACCAATGCTTGTATGCAAAAAAAAAAAGCGCTGCACCACCACTCCACCAGGTAATAACTCCAAATGTGAACCATTGAGGAACGGCGATGACGGCTGCGCAGCTCAGCAATGGCTACAGTCAGCGCAGCCTCGCGCAAAGTCTCCTCACCGCTTCAAGTTTAACAGAAAGATAGGTACAAAGAGAAGAAAAAATGTGCGCGCGCACTTGCAAGCACACATACGCGCAGCAGCAGCAGCAGCACACATGGAGGTATTGCGCCATAACCTTATACCGCACCATCACACGACTCACTAAGCCCGACTTCAGAGTGTAAGCCAAGGACAGTCGGTCCGGCTTACACTTTTGGTCTGGTTCATAAAACAATCCAACCGAACCGAAACTACACTGTTGCACATATGAGCGAAAAAGTGTGCTGCTGCTGCCAGTGACTGTGTTTTCGCTGCCTTGGGGGTTCCTTGCATGAAAATGTATGTTGCACTTTAGTGGAAACGAATTGAACTTTATTTCGAATATGGTTTTGAAGCCGATGAGGCGGTCGTCGGTCGGCGGGACCATCAGCAAGGGGGCGAATAAGTTGGCGATTTTTTTGTTTGTGCTTTTGCAATTGAAAGAAGAATATTGAGCAACATAATGCTGTTGATTGCGTTCTTTTTTTATTTTATTTTTGCCGCAATGATGAGGATGGTATGGTGTGTGTGTGTGGAGGCAAGACATTGTCTGGGTTAGATTTTGAAACGAAGAAAATAAGACAGAAACTGGTTTCGTCTCTTTTTTTAGCTTTTGTATTTTGTTTCGTTTTTTGTGCAGGTTTTCTTGGCTTTGTCCTTGTTCGGAAGTGAAGTTATGACAAGTGTGTTGAAAGGAAGATTTTTTTCTTTTTGTAAGATTGCGTCTTGGCGGGTTCTGGTAACCGGGTAAGGACTAACTGTGAGGTGACATTTGAGTTTGGCTCTCGCGATTTGGTTACGTTGTTGCTGATTAAAAAGTCGATGCCCACCTTTTTGCAGGTTATGTGACTTTGGAAGTTGCAAAATCGAACAAACTTATTTATAAACCCAGCGTAGAGTCTGCTTAAATTTACGCATCCTCTACAATGCCCTTACGCGGGAAAACGTGATTTATAAACAAAAAAGAGCGTTGCCTTGGGGGCTACGTAACTTTAAAAGCTACAATTTTGCGTTTCGAAGTTGCGTTGGGTTATTGAAATGTCATTTTGTTTATGTTTTTTCGGGACTTTACCTTTGGCCAGGCCTTTGATATTCGATATTGGAACGAACAAACATCTGTTGTCGATTTCAGAACAAAAAGTAATAGATTTCAGTGTTTTTTGTAATAAAAAAAAATATTTTGGCGCGACAGGTCTGTGGGACCAAAAGCCTAGCTTCTCACAATCATTCCTTTTGTGTGAGTTTTCAATTTTTGGGACAAATGGAAGGGATCTACAATTTTACGCCGAGCTCAAACGGCTAATTGAGAAGCTCTTTCATGACAGTTTCAGAAAAGGCACGTAAAAGCTGCGTACGCGATATATTAAGTAAACAACATCGTAGAGGCGTCGTAAGGGAATCTTATAAATACGGCTGTAAACGTCTGAGCTTAGATAAGTAGATTTTTAAAAATTACTTTATTGAGCTTCGCCTTATATGACAACAAAAGTTCCCAAAAGAACAGGAAATTATATAAGCAATAAACAAAATGTGAGTTGAATGCGGCGAATTGCAAGCGAGAATGTCCTGGGCCCTATTCCACAAAACAAATTGTCAACTTTTCACTTTGCGCTAATAAATTACATTTTTTGGCAAAGTAATAAGAGTTTCTGTTCCACAATATTCTTTACAAATCTCACTTTGCGCTAGCATATTTTTGCAAAGATTTGGCTCTCTTTACAACGTCGTTGCACTCTTTGCAAAGCATTTGCGCTCTCCTGAGAATTCTTTGCGCTCTCCTGCAAAGTGAGTGTGCAAAATGTTCCACAAAGCATATAATCATCTTTGCATTTCTGTCATATCTTTTTTTTACTTTGCATTGCTAAACAAAAGAAACTTGCAGTGTTACATTCGGTAAAAGAAAAATAAATGTTTTATTTGCTAGTTTTCCAAACACTGAAGTATGTAAGTATCTATATTTACATATGTATTATGTATTATATAAAAATAAGTTGAATTGTGTTTATCGCCAATGTTCTCTGTAATGCGTGATTTTGATTCTGAAAATTTCCCATGAAAGGTGACGTTAATACCATGGTTTTTAAGTGCATATGGTTCATGAGTTATAGGGGCGTGGCACTTTCCATCCAAATAGTCAAAGTCTTATATTTCGAAAACCACCAAATCGATTTCTGATTCGAGTACGTCAAGTTAATCGTAATCCTATAATGGACTTCATGCCGGAAATTTGCAATGACTCATTGATTTGTATTGAAGATTCTGTTTGTCGATTGCTAATAAAACACAGTTGGGAATGCCATCACCTAATCATGCAATGCATGAAATCTTTGATCTTGAATTGCAGCGTGAACTACAATACGATCGCAACGAATTGAAAACTTTAGACAGTGAATGCAGAGCAAAAAAAGGCGTACGATACTATTATGCAAGCTGTCAATAGTGATGCCGGTGGATTTTATTTTCTGGATGCACCTATTGGCACCGATACGTTTCCAGCATAAAATTGCATTGGCATTTGCGTCTTCTGGCATTGCAACCTTCGTTAGATGGTAGTCGGACAGCACATTCTGCTTTGAAATTGTCATTGAATTATCAAGTTAATGAAACTCCAACATGTAACATTTCAAGAACATCTGGAACGGCGAAAACGTTGCGGTATCATTATTTGGGATAAATGCACTATTGGTGATGCATTGATTTTATTCTCAGGCGATTTCAGACAAACATTGCCCGTCATTTCTAGATCGACAGCAAACAAATTAGCGGTTGCTTAAAGTCATCATATTTATGGTGATTTGTTAAGTCATTGAAATTTACTATCAAAGTTCGTGTTCAGTTGCAGAATAATCCATCTGCTGAAAAATTCTCTAAGCAATTTCTGAAAATTGTATTGTGCTCTAATTTTTCTCCAATTTTATCCAAAAGGAAATCAACTTAAATTCGATTTAAACGAAAGCACTCTTTAAAATTAAAGTTTTGAAGTCCCGAAAAATTATTTCCGTCTCTATAATTTCTTGTTATAACCGCGTCTTCACAATCGTCGAACAAAAACTCACGTCTTAACATTTTGAAAGCTTCACTAGTTATAACAATATGAATTTGTAAAGCGAACGTTTTCCTTGCAAACTTTTGACAAATATATCAAAATTTGCTTTGCAAACATTGAGTTTGCGGCTTTTGTGGAACGAAACAGCATAATTATTTGCAAATTCTTTGCAAATTACACCTTGCAATATTACCTTTGCAATTTGTACAAGAGAACGTACGTGGAACAGAAATTGCAAAGAGAATATAAAAATAGCAAAGAATTTGCAAATTACACTTTCCATTTCAACTTTGCACTCATGAAATTTTATAGTTCTGAGGAACGCAAAGTTTTGCAAATTGGCAAAAAATTTGATAATTGTAGAGTGAAAAGTTGAAAAGTTGTTTTGTGGAATAGGGCCCTGGTCTATAATTTGTCATGTTTCTTAGCCGACTTTACAGTTCCGGGCATCAACTATTACGTTTTTTGACATCTGCTAATAACCAAATCATTATAGTAATACGTAAACATCAAAAGTTTCCGTGCACTTTTTAAGTATTTATCATGAAATGAGGAGAATGAAACTTATATCATTCGAAAGGTACTGTGCCATAGATGTGCAGAAACAAAAAATCGTAGGTATTTGTCGCCATTAAGACTGGTAAAATGAAGTTAAGAATTTTCCATACAAAATGCTTAGCAGTTAATCGAAAGCATTTTGTTGCCATTAAATTTGTCGCCGTCATGTTTCCATAGTAACGAATTTAATCATCTTAGATTAGAACCTGCTGGAGAGTCTCATTAACCCATAAAGGTATGCAATTTAATTACCCCTAAAAGTAGGCTTTCGTTACTTTATCTACAGACAAAATTGGTCGAATTTCGACCAAGGGCGGTACTAGTAACTATAAAAACGCCCCACAAGTGTCAAATTCACTTAACGTCACAATTTAGCTTGACATATCTATTTTCTAATGACAAACAATCAGAACTAGATGGAGTCTTAATCTTTTCACCAGCAATTACTCTAATCACAGTAATCTACTACAATCTTCCGCTAACTAGAAAAAAATAAAAGACCTTTCCAATGCCTTTTATTGGATGCACACATATATTTTAATAAACATTTCATACTTACCTCATAAGAAGACACACGCAAGTGGATGAACCGACATACATATAGACATAACTGTCGCACGTGTGTGACACTTTGATATATTTCTAATGGCAAACAGTCACGCCACAAGTGCTGACACTTCTAGGAAGTCACCTTATGTCATTTTGACTCTAGCTAAATAATGCGACAAGTCGAATAAGTTATGGACACTGTTGTCAAACCCTGAGCAGTTTGGATTTTGTAAATGTCAATAATACTGTCAAAGGCGATTATGACTACGCGAATGTCGCGTCGGAACTAATTCCAATGTGTCGCAGAAAGCATGTTTGACAAATTAATTCATTTGTTGCTAATTGCATGAGCGCATTCATATTTCTGAAAAATTTGTGCTTTTTGACAGTTTGAAGCTGGGGGTATTTTTCAAAAATGTTGAAATTGACTCAATTCATGATAAATTAAATAAATGTCGCCGGTAAATATTTCTGAAAATCAAATTTCCCCCGAAATAGGCTTCAATCTGGAAATGGAAACAATTGCGCCGTGAGGTCATAACCCAATTTAACCCCTCTTGTCAGCTGCAGCCGTCATATGTCATCCGTAGTTTGGCCCCATTTATCTCCCTCTGCCTGTCATTGCACAATCGTGTACACAAAAAAATGGATAGTAGAATTTCTCTGCTAATTGCATAATTCTCTGTATGTGACTACTAAAACGTTACAAAGGAGCAATGACATTTCATGTGGCAGCCCCTCACCTTCGACGCAACGGTGTGAATCTAATTTAAACAGGATACGAATAAAAATTGCTCAAAGCGCAACAAAAAAAAGCAGAAAGAACAAATGTGCACGCGGGCACATCCTTTGGATGGTATATAAACTCCTGCTCTCAGACACAATAGCTTCCATTTGCACCAAAGCCAACTGGAACCATTCTAATGCATCCAATGCGCAGAAAAATAGAAAAATAGAGAAGGAAAACCCGTCAAAGAACAATTGCATATTAGACGTGGTGCTGGGGCTGGCTGTATGTGCATAGAGCAAGAGAAAAAGGGTGTGTGGGATGACAGGTTCAACTTCTTTGTTCTCGAGCGCTTCCCGCCCCGAACAATACACACACTCGTTGTCATCTCGACATACCATGGCGATGGCACACCGTTCAATGACACTTTCACTCCCGACTCCGAAGTTGGAGGAATTGCTGCAGTCTCACATCAGCGAGAACATAAAAAAAAAAACGATACCATCTGTGATGTGGGAGCTATGCGCTGCCGTTGGAGTGGATGGCTGGCTAATGCACCACTATACGGTCGTCGGTCCCCCGGTTCTTATCCAAATTATGGAAGAAATTCTGAACATAATTTGAAGTTCTGCGTGGTTTTTTTTTACGTGTGTGTGTGTCTGCTCGGTCGCCGTTTCTTCCCGAACAGACTTTATGATGGCATTTCGTTCGTTTAGTAATCTTTATTGTTCGTTCCCCCTTTTCTGTTTTTTTTTTTATCTATGGGGACGACCTACGATATAGAGTGGAGGATGTGCGCTGCGCGTGGGGGAACATTTTATGTGACCATTGCACCTCGTTGGGAGGAGATTAGTTTTTATCAGCACAACTGATTCAGCATATCGATCGAGAGAGGGGTTGAGTTCGGGATAGTAAAATACATTTTTCATTATAGATATGCGAGTTGTACCTGTACTGGACGTGTGGGAGGGCAGCAACAAAATTCTGTCAGTTTATTAATGATTTATGGAATGTATTGATATTGGACAAGCTGCGATTTATATTTATTGCGTTTTAATATAGATTTTTATTTTTATATTCATACATGTTTATTAAACAGGTCAAAGTGACAGCGCGCAGTTGTTGACAGGTGCTGTATGTGTCACGAGAATTTGCGTGATCTGGTAGTGGGCTAGTCGGACTTTGATCACGCAGAGAGCACGCCAATAGCAGCCAACAAGTGGGTGTCAAAATGTTGTCCAAGTGTCACTTTCACAAAACAGATACGTTCACTATAATCTTAGTCGAGCATGTGGTCTTACTTTTGAATGCATATTATTTACATTCGGGTTTACTATTGACCCTGGGTACACAGAGCTTACCTCGTCAGTCTTTGAGAAAAGCCGAGACTGAGTGGCGAATGTTATAAATTAAAAAAAAATGTTTCTTAAAGGCAAACTACAATAAAAATATCCCATCCCAGTTGTCAACCATCACATGGCTTAGATTCCAAATAAACAATTAGAAAACCCAGTAAAATTTTGCTCACACAATCAGTAGCTAGCGAGTCATTTGCGTTCCAAAATCTCCCACACGTGGTAACGTAGCAGTCAACGTACAACTGTGCATCTTGATTCTTGAAAAAATTTAATAATTTTCCTTCATTTCATACTGTGAAACTACCTTCCTTATCTATTAATTTCCGCAAACTATATAACCAAAATCGATTGCATTCAAAATAGAGCAGCAACAACAATTTCTAGCCCCCAACCAAGTTCAGCTGCATAGCGCTGAATTCCCATTCGGTTAATTATAGTGCATCGCACAAAGTTCTTTAGGTTCTTTTATTTATTTTATTTTATCTTATTTTTGTGCACTTTTCCGCGCATTTGTTCTATTTTTGGTGGCATGTCCGCCAAACAGCTGTGGATATATAATAAACATTTTCATATTCCTCGTATTTTTTGAAAATAGATTAATGGAGATTCGCGCGTATTAAAATTCCTTTATGACTCGTGATTATTATTGTTGTTATCTGGATTAGAATTGGATTGACTGTAATTGGTTTTGAGCTTTTAACATGGGTGTAGAATTGTTTCATATATTTAAGGGACCTACGAAATGATGAGTGAAGGACAGAAATGGTTTTAGGTAGAAAGTGGCACTCGCTTTATTCATTGCTATCAAATGCAAGAATCTTGGAGCCCTATAGGTTAGCCTGCCTAATAGTTCTGTTAAATCCAGGCGAAACTAACAAAGATTTATTAATCAGGCGCCCATTTAGCTCTGTACAAGCATTATACAATTTACACATGGCACAGCTGTTATAAACTTTTGGGGCGTCCATCTAAATTATAGGAATTAAAAAAAAGCAACATTTTAGTACAAAAAAACCTATTGTGACCTAAAGAAAAATATATTTTTCTACGCCCAGTGTCCTGCAAACATTTAATTTTACTGTGCACCAATACACATTTTAAGTGTCTAACTTACAAACGCACAATGCCAAAGTTTCCCATATAAAATTATCTATTATGACCTTAAAAATATTTTCGGTGAATTTTCAAAATTTTCATAAATAAGTGAGATGCAAAAGTGCTTTAAAAAATACCCCATATACCAAATGTCAAAGTGAGTTGTTTAAGGACTTGCTTCTAAATTCACAATGACGATATTTTCTATATTAAATTACCTATTGTGACCTACAAAATATTTTCAATGAATTTTCAAAATGTTTATAATGAAGTGAGATGTAAAAGTGCTTAAAAAATACCCCATATACGAAATGTCAAAGTGAGTTGTTTAAGGACTACCTTATGAATTCACAATGACGATATTTTCCATATTAAATTACCTATTGTGACCTTAAAAATATTTAATGTGAATTTTCAAAATGATTAAGGCATTGAGGTGAAAAAGTGATTTAAAAATATCCCTTATATGAAATTTCAAAGTCGGTTGCTTAAGGACTTCTTTATAAGTTCACAATGACGATATTTTCCAAATCAATCTACCTATTGTGACCTACAAAATATTTTCGGTGAATTTTAAAAATGTTTATAATTAAGTGAGATGTAAAAGTGCTTTAAAAAATACCCCATATACGAGTTGTTAAAGTGAGTTGCGTAAGGACTTCCTTATGAACTCACAACGACGACATTTTCCATATAAAGCTGTCTATTGTGACACAAAAAATATTTAAGGCTAAGGTTAAAAATGATGATTACTATTTATATAAAAGTTCACCACAAAACAAGCAACCATAACGAAGATGAAAACCTGGAAGCTTACTCTCCCCACTACTTCAATTTTGATTTACAAGTTTTGTGTTCAACCTATCATTAAGCTCTTAAACGAAAATCGATTGCGGTACTCCCCTGCACAAGATGTATACGTACTAAAAAACAACAAGTGCACAAAACTCTACGAAGGCGAATAAAAAGGTCTTCAACCTTGGGTACCTACTCGCAGCAGCCACTATTCAACTAGCCACACACCTGTCCAGCTGTATGTTAACATTTATTTCCTTCAACATGTTAACATGTCGAGAAATCTTGTAAAAGCCAAAGGAAGACTTTTATCCAGTTTCACCTGTGCGCTGGCCGCTTCTATACACTCCTTGGATCAAGCAAAGAACTTTCCTAGCCACCCTGTTTGGTTCTTCTTAATTTCTTTGTGCGCTCTTTTTTTTCTCATACGATCACCAATGGGAGATGATACACGAAACGGAAACGGACGTGCTATAAACATATGCATTGCATTCGAGATTCGAGTGTACATATCTTAAAATGTATCTTGTGTTTTCTCCTTATGTTTTGTCTACTGGGGGCAAGTCGCCAACATGTTTGGACTTCATTGAATGCGCTGGGCAATGTAGTGTCCAGTGTTGGGATGGGTGTAGTTATTTTTTTTTGTGGCTGCCCTTTGCTTGCTGTTTGCCTACTTGTTTGCATGTTCAACATTTACGAGGGGAGTTCAATATATTCGCGGTATGGGGGGTATACTCCAAAGATGTGAAAAAATTATTTCGTGATTTTAGTAGCCCCGTTATTCAAGTGTTTTAGTGTAAAATTTCATTTGGCTGTGCTTATAAGTTTGCTTTGTATTTTGCGTTGAACAAAGGTGAAATGGCTGGTGTCGCGATGATCACTAAAATTGAGCACCGTGCTGTGATAATATTTCTTACTAAACAAGAAAAAAGTCAAAAAATTATTCACGAAGGGATGGTGGCTGTTTTTCGAGATTCTACACCTTCGTTGTCAACCATTCGAAAGTGGTCAAGTGAATTTTAAATAGGCAGGGAGAGCATTGAAGATGGCCCTCGCTCAGGCTGCTCACTAACTGCCTGCACAGCAGAAAACATTAAACAAGTCGGGAAACTTGTACTTGAGGATGCCCGAATAAAGACTAAAACGATAACTGAGAGCATTCACCTTTCCATTGGTACCATACACACCATTCTTCATGACTGCTTTAATCTTTCAAAAGTCAGTGCAAGATGGGTGCCTCGAATGCTCAAAGCGCCTTAGAAACAAATGCGAATCGAGTGTTCAGGATTTTTTGAAGCTGTGTAGCGAAGACCCGGTAAGAATTATTAATAGAATTGTTACCGGGGATGAAACTTGGAATCATCACTATGATCCTGAAAGCAAACACGAGTCCATGCAGTGGCAAAAGAAGGGCACAAGCCCCCCAAAAAAAGATCAAGGTTCACCATCTGCCGGAAAGGTGATGGCTGCAGTGTTTTGGGACTCAAAGGGAATTTTGCTAATCGAACACAAACAAAAGGGTGAAACCATAAACGCCACATCCTACGCATCCACTTTGCATCATTTACGGAAAAAAATAAGGAAACAAAGACGGATTAAGCTGGTTGCTGGCGTGTTGCTCCTTCACGGCAATGCTTCAGTGCACACGGCACCTATTTCTAAGGCTGCTGTACGGGATTGTGGTTTCGAAGAGGTTCAACACCCACCCTATAGTCCGAACCTTGACCTTGGTGAATATTTCTTGTTCCAAGATTTAAAAAAAAACCTTCGTGGTAAGCGATTTACCGATGATGAGGAGCTCAAAACTGCAATTAATGGACATTTTGGAGAGAGGGATGAAAATTATTTTTTTGAGGGTATAGAAAAGTTAATCTCAAGATGTAATAAATGCATTAATGTAAGAGGAGATTATATTGAAAAATAAAAATATTTTTAATTTAATTCGTGTTTTCCTTCATGTCGATACCGCGAATATATTGAACTCCCCTCGTATTATCGTTACTCATCCATGAAATTCGTTAATACAGACGGGTTCGAGTATGAGATAAAAAACAAATTATCCACCGTATAGGTTGCTGCAACAAGAAGTGAACGTAGAAGGACACTGAAAGGTGGCCAGTCGATTTTTCCCGTTTGTGGTGATCCCTAAAATTGTTTACCTACTTGTTGGTTAGTTGCTATTTTTCATGTTGTACTGTTCTTTGTTGTTATTGAAATTTTTCCATACACGATCATGATGTAAAACTATCTTTTACGCCTACTTGATTGGTAAGTAAGAGCACCGGAGTCTATATAGCCGCAGAACTTTAAGCGACTGTCAAATCAAAAGAAAAGGTATTTGAACACGACTTTTTCTTGGCAAACTCTTCAGATTGTAAAGAATGACTATGAAGAGGCCGCTAGCAGTTTCAACGAGACATTTTGTGTCCAAAAAGGACTTCCTATACCTGGGAAAATTGCTCATAACGCGCAAATCAGTACCAGAAACGTGATTTCTCAATGCAACTACTGACGTAAGCTGATGGCAGCTTTCCAAGTATTTAATCTTAATTTGTCCAGGTCGAAATGCATGGCTTGAAAGGTGTAATGGCATCAAATCAATAACATCCTCCAGTATTGAATACAAAGTACAAACGTTTGTGGAAATGCATGTGCCCAAATTCATTGCCACATTAACTCCTCCTTAAATATCCATCTGTTAGCATTTTTCGGTTCAAGCAGTTATTTTATTCTTCCTTCTTTTTTTGTCGTACGTCTTCCAATTTCAATGTGCGTTTTATACGCACTCTCAACTACTTTTTTCCATATCGGGTATAGAATACTGCCTACCTAAGAGTTTTTTCCTGAATTCGCAAAAAATTCGTCTAAAGTCTGCTGTTGCGCAAGCCAATGCGAGTGTATGTACATTTTTTTTGTCAACTATTTTAATTGACCCTTCACAGAAAATGCAACTTAATACACCTAAATTTTGATTTATTTACCACTTGCGTTTTTCTTTGTAATCTTATCTGATTTTTTCTTTCATTTTTTTGCTTTATTTCAGGTGAGTTTCATTTTCGTAGCGAGATTCATTTTGCATGGGTAGGTAAGTGAGGTGTCAATCGAGCTGAAAATAGACTCAGACGCAAGTGAAAATAAACTCTTGTGTCAAAATAAATCAGCAGACTCGTATAGTAAGTTTACTCATCAATAAGGTATGCTGAAAATGAAAATTTATAAAAAGCCGGCATGATTTTATTTATTAAATAAATATTCAGAAGATCGTGTAAGACCGGTGCTATAATTCAAAATATTAAAAACAAACAGCAAGAAAAAGCCCATTAATCGAGCGAGTCCTGCCGTTAAGTGATTAAGAGAAAGCAAGCAAATAAATTTATAAAAACCGCCGCCGCCGACCTTTACATATTTCTGGCACAATCAAACGAATAACGCTCTCAAATTAATGATAAATATCTGTCAACGCAATTGCTAATATTTAGTCGAGTGGAATTTGTCATTTTTAGTTAATTTTTTGTTTGTAGCAACAGCCAGTTCCAACAACAATAGGCGAACAATAAATTTCTAAATATTCAAAATTCAATGTCCGCCCCAAAAAAACTTCATAAATTTTCTTGTTTTCCGACGACGGCGGCGACACAAAACACACACCCACCCACATGTAGGAGGTTTGTAAGACAAGCGGATGTGTACTATACACATATATCTGTTTTTTTTTTTTAAATAACCATATCAACTCAGTCGAATGGAAATTAAATCAATGAAAATGAAATATTTCATAAATTGTGGATAAGAGAAGTATTCAAAATGAATGCTTTCGCATCCAGCCGCGCCACGAGGCGTTGTTATCGCAAGTCACCCAAATCAGCGAGAAACGTTGAATAATACTGCCCGTGTCTGGAAGGTTGGGGGGGGGGGGGATTCGTTTGACAGATTGTCGCATTTGATAAAAAATAAATTTATTTCATGTAGGCGACTTGTAAAGCGTATCTAAGCATAGCATACCTGTGCTTGGTTGAGTGCAAGCGTATTTATAGAGAGAGAAAGGGTAACAAATTTTGTACGGCTGCTGTCAACTGATTTACATATGAATTTTATTGAAGCAAAACGTCATCGTCGTCGAATTGAAGACCATTTTCTTTAAATAAGCAGCCGCCTTGGACTTACTCAGTTTATAAAGATTTCTCTCCATCTTTCCCAAACAAAATTTGACAATCAAATGATAAAAATAAGCACTTTTGACCCTTAAAACGTAACTCAATTCCAGGTCACAATAACTAATTTTGTGTATGAAAAATTTGCGAGCGCTTAAATTTATACGTCTGCACTAAAATAGGTTATTTGAACCGTTAAATGTCTTATGTATATTAAAAGTACTTCTACTTTCCGAAGAATCGCTCTAACTTATAGTGATCGGGCAAATTGAGCTCTGATTGTGATCTATATAATTACTGCAAACACAGCCTTAAATCAATTGCGTTAAATAGGTACTCCAGATAGTTAAAAAAAATGGGTGGATAACGATAATCATAGGGCTTTACAACAGTCGTTTTTACTTAACTTCACCACTCACTGTAGTTCACAATAATAAATGTTTTTTTATAAAAAACTTCCCCATTTTGAGTTTTTTTATGTGTTTGCTGGATATCCAGAGAATATTCATGTTAAGTATCAAACTTACTTTATGCAAAACCACAATGTAAAATTTTCTATATTAAATTCACTATTGTGAACTACAAAAAAAATCTAATTTAAGGGTTAGAACGGTAGACGAATTCAAAGTAAACGAATGCCAATCCAGACATCTTTGCATAATCTGCCATTAAAATGGACCCTATTTTAGTTTAGTGGTTAGGTCACAATAGATTAATTGTGTGGAATGTTCTTTTGTAGAATATAAGCCACAAACTGTGGATGTATTAACTGCTCGGTAAAAATATATTGGGATTTATTTTTTAACTATAAATAAAGGCCACGCAGTTACGTCAAATTTTAAGGATTGCGATCAAAGTTTTTGGGCAAAATATGTTTATTAAATAATAAATATAAATTACTTCCATAATGCTCAGGCTTTAGATATATGTATTAAAATTCAGTCCTTGAACGTGTCTAACACGATTTTATTTTTCGCCGTGCATTAAGCCCCAGCCACAAATCCCTGTCGTCTTTCACTTGCATTATTCCATAACCTGACTTATTTGGCGTCAAAGACGACAGCTTTTTTTTCTCTTTAACGAAAACTAATGACCCGACTCGCCCGTTTCTAACTCGCTTCTCCATTCAATCGCGCACTTCCTCAATGCCAAAAAAAAAATACCACAAACAAAATCAATTTCAATCACATAAGTAAAATTGCTTACCAACCAAATACAAAGTTCGTATAAAACAAAAAAAAATATGCCTAGTGGCTGTCTAATTGGAAATACGAGCTTTGAGGGTTGATTCGCCACATGGAAGATGTGCATGCACCAACATACAGTTCATTTATATTCCACAGCAGTACACAGCAGTAAAGAATACTCGACGTGCACGTCGTAACCCCCTCGAACTTCTGGCTCAGTGTCTGTGCCTCATCCATTTATCATATAAGTCAGGCGACACGAAGACGTCAGTTGTTGTTGTTGCTGCTTCAGTCGGTTTAAGTTGGATTTTGCCTCCATTAACCTTGAAATGGAAAGTGGAACGAAATTCTATAGGTATGCACACAAACAAGGTGAACACACATGTGTATCGTGTCTCTTTCTCTCTCTCTCTGGGGTCAACTTCAACAAATGCAGTCATTGCCGATGCCGAGCCGAGACCCGTCCTATTCCCCCCCAAAAACTATTATGTGGGGTTAGTTCACATGGGAATCCGTTTCGAATGATTTATGCGATACGTAAAGCTGGTCGTGTATATATTCATAATTGCAAGTGGAAGTGCAGGTCGACTTTAGACATGTGACCTTTATCCTTCTTATTATGTAATTATCTTTAGACTGATTAGGAGGTATCACATTAGAGCGTTTCCAATTTTCCTCTTCAATAGGGTTCGGTTCAATTTATTTGTGCTTCGAAGTCGTCAGCAGAAGGAAGTCATTAAGGAGATCAAAGGTGGGATTTGGAGATGTGTTTTCGTCAGCCAAAACTGACAGGACTATTGAAGGAGCTCAGACTTAAGTAGAGTGCAGTCTGTGTTTTTGATTACGTGGGTTAAAAACACTAAACAATTTGTTTGTATATTCGAAAAAGGACCTTATCGTCGTCCCTCCATTCGGTGTTCGTTTGTTTGACATTATACTTTGAACGACAGTACGCGTATGCTCGTGCATTTAACCATAAACGAATAAGAATTCCTTGCACTTGTCCATTTTCGAAAATCGAAATATTTGATCACAGGAAGCACGATAATCGCGACCGTTTAATGAATGCAGTTTTGTTTTTCGGGTAACGACTGTAAGGACTTTTTTTTTTGAAGCTTAAGTATTCAGTTCCATTAGTCCATGTGACATGAAGAATGCAGTTTTCTAAATTGCCCTGCTCAGTATCGTGGTTCGGCCATAAAATATGATAACATATATGACGTTCAAGCATTCAGTTCCACTTTTATTTAATTGTTGACGCCTGTCTAATTGTTTATTGTAAGCAGAACGAGTTGATATACATTCAAAAGCATTGCACCGCATTTTTGCATTTATTTCTCCATCAAATGTCGACAAATTTTACGAGCAACGCTTGCTACAAATAAACAAGCCAACAAAACAGTCTCGTTTGAAATAATATTCTACATTCTACAAAGTCTAAGAAAAATGAAAAATCTAAAAACACCGTGTTCGGTGACACGTCTTGTCACTACACCAATGTTTAAACTAATTTCCTCCCCCGATACAGCAAGTGCCGGACTTTTCAAAACATCTCACCGCAACTGAAATGCATTTTTGTGAAATGTTGTCTGCGCGTCGCGTGGATGCTGCATTTGTTAATTAGTTAAGTTTTCTAATGAAACATGACACAAAACGCTGTAGTTTGTGAATTAATTATATATGAAGATTTTTGGATTCCGAAGATATTTTCCACCTGCAGCGCACTCATGAGAATGACAAGTGAAAATAGACCATTTGACAGTTGATAGTGAAACATTTTGCAAAACACCAAGAACCAGAAATGTGTATACATGTATTTAAATGGTTGTGGGGCAAGAGAGTTTTAGTATAGCGGAACTCGGTTAAGAAAACAACGCCAGTGGCGGCAGCAGGTGTTGACTGTCAGATAGTAAAGCATTCAAATGCATTCAAAGAGGAAATAAAGATGTCATTTTCTAACCGAGAAGTATTACAGACACGAGTGGTAGATTGCATAGATAGGAAATGCAAATTAATTGTGACTACAGTTAATTTACATACATATTTAAATTTAACTTTTGCGAAATAGGTAGGCAAAGAAGAACAGCGAAGGAAAAGAGAATTATTTATATTTTTTAAAGGGTTGTCATGTTTTTTAAGCGGATATGGGACAACAATGATCTTTATAAAAAACATTCAGTTGTGTTATGTGTCAATTGTTGGCTGTCAAAGTGACTTCTGTTAGGCATACATTTTGTTTGGGTGGATCTTAAATCAGTATATACTACAAGTTGATATTTTATTCAACATTCATAAAACTGTAGACTTGGCACTACTGATTACATGTGAGAAGACCACAACTGTCAAAGACATTCCTTTCCATTACAGATTTGTTGCTTAAAATTTAAGAATGGCCCAACATTTCATTAATACTTTTAAAATCCATTCGATCTAGGTCTTAATTCAATTTTTTTGACACAATGTCATAAAAAAACAGCCATGAATCAAGTCCTGCTGTGAAAATGTCACTTGATTTCGAGTTGCACATTTGTTTTGAACCATTGCCAAACGATTGCGCAACCACCTATTGTCAAAACGAATGCCAACCACAGTTATTGACGAAATAGAAGTAGAACTGTAAATGGGCTTACATTTTTTTCGAAAAATTCTTAGATTTCGACTCTGACAGCTCGTTTCTCAAATTTAAGACGCAAATAGGAGGTATCTTAGTTATTAATTGTTTAATATTAGGTAGACATATTTGAGTAAGTTTTTGGCAACTAAAATGATTCGTTTGACGCCTAAAACGTGTAACGCTCTCCTCAAGGTATTGATTTCGGTCGAGAATGAATTTTAAATGACTAATTTCGAAATGAGTTTTGGCTTGAAAAATTATTTTACTTATTGACATATTTATGGACTTATTTTCTGTTAAATGTGTCCAAGTTGGTTTTTGGAAGGTGAAACGGAGTAAAAGGGTAGAAAGCTGTGGTGAAATTAATCAACAGACCACAATTCGTGTTGTACGTCAAAATGTAGTTTTGCAGTTTAACATCAAATTTGTCATTGGCAGTGAAAAATTATTTGACGTGACGTTTCTTTTAGTAAAACGTTTCGATGAGCGCTTCTGGTAGGCGGCTAATTTTTTTCGTATACCGATTGCTGTATTACTAGCTGCTTGTTATAAGAAAATGTAACTAAAAATGAACAGCATTTTAACTAATCTCGATTTGTTTCGAAATTTCGATGAGTTGGTCGCACTTTTTCCTGAGGTGAAGTGATAGCCTGACTTTTTAGCCAGAGTTGTAAGCGGTTATCGTACTATCGCAAAGCCTAATAACAGAAAATATATTTTCATTCTTACCCCAACTGACAGCTGAGTTTAAAGTTCAAAACCCAGAAAAGCCATCAATCTATGCCGTAAGTTGTTGACACTGAATTATGTCATTAGTTATATATGGTCTTTCGAAAAAGGCACTCTCTGTCAGTCTACAACCTTGTCACTTTGACGGCACCACAGCCGTCAAAGGTTCCGTGTAATTACAGTGTTAACATGTCAGAACCCTTCGACTCTATGTAATAGTTCATTTCGAACAATAAAGGGTTCGACTCGAAAACACTTTCTCTCATTAAGTAAAAATAAAAATCCCGTTGGCGGTATATATGAAAGACCGCTCTCACTTTCCAGCAAACCAGGTTATAGGTTAATATGCCCATCGCCATGCACGAAGAGGAATTCCGATTCAAACACCTCTCTATCGCTCTTGCCGAACCAACAACAATCATCATCAAGTCCGCACTGATCTTTCGTCAAAAGTGACACTTTACTCTGACGTTACAAACGTCGTCGCTGATAGTAGATCTCTCACTTAATGGCTTACGTGACGCCAATAAAAACAACATAGAGCTCTACACCTCGTAGCGTGTCTATTCACAGAGAAAGACATCCAGCGAACGGGTGCACATGAAATATAATTTATTCCGCCAAACTAATAAAAATCTTCAAATGAAATGCCGCGTGGACAATCATCATCAAATGTCACCTCAACCTCATACCACGTGACAGAGCGAAATTGTTTTCTTATGTGTTGCTTCGTTTTTGTGAGGGGGGAAAGGCCCACATTGCAATCATGACAGTTCGTTATAACCCGGTCACCATTACGTTTTATTAGGTAGTTTCCCGCCGAAAGTCTGTACTTCTGTCTCCGTTCGTGTGTTTGGTTGGCGTTTGGTAATGAACGGGCGACTACTGTAATTGCTCTGATGACGGCCCGTAAAGTTGGCGGGCTGTCAATGCTGTTCCTACTGATGTTGCTGCAAGTTGCTCCAGAGGTGTCTCAAGTTACCACGGCGTAAAGAGACGCGTCGACAGAACACCAGCAATAAAGATGATGATGATGGCAGAGCGTGATGGTGATGGGATCGAAGTGTTACTCTGAGTATGACTTTCAGTTGTGTACCTGATATTTATTATATGTTTGGAGTTTGACTAGCGAATGACACGCAAGGTTCACATAGTCACGATATAAGGGAGCCGCCGACGGGCCGCCATTGCCGCGCCAACAAAAGAGATGATTTGTATGCCGAGCGAGAATGCACGAGCTGCAAGGCACTATCTATCATAGGACTGGTGGTTGTTGTCTTTCCACCCGCAGACCATCTTCCTACGGTCAGGGGGTGAGATGAGGATAAAGTCACTTTGTCGTCATAATCGCAAATATATTTGGTTTATTTTTTTTTTCTTCTATTGGTATACCGTCGATGATGGCGGCGGCATATTGCGCTTTGCCACGCGATATTAGTTTGCCCATCGCGTGTGTGAGCGTGTGTTGGGACATCCAAAAAGCAATAGGAAAGCGTGATAGCGTGCTTAGCTGTTTAGTTGTTGGCGTAGTTTGAAGCGATGTGCAAATATTTGCAATTTTTTTACTGCAATAAAGTGTGAGCAGACTAAGAATTTCCACCTTGAAGCTACCCCCGCAATGCAGATTTGCGAGACATGCAGCCGATTTGCATTAGCAAATGGGTGGACGAGTTGGGCCTTTGCGGCACCAAACATGAAGATGTGTAAAAGCCGCCGCAACGTTTGCTCAGAATAGGATTGGCTGTTGTTTGTTGTCTTTGAGAAAGCGACCAAGTGACGGGGTTTTTCTCTTTGTAATTTCAAAGCGATTGAAGTTGATTGGTGATTGGAAACATTTGTTAAAATAGCGGGTGATATTTCAAAGTTTGAAGAAGAATTGAGAAATTTATGAGTTTTTGTTTTGATTTCCTTTAAAAAATGTGGAATTGCACTAGGGTGTGCGCTAAAATAATTCTTGAAAATATTAGTTTGATGAAAGATCGACAGATCATTTGCAGTAAAAAAATTGCTAATCGCACACTGTTTCACAGTAACTGGATTGCGCACATGATGATTTTGCCTTTCAAAATCGCCGATTTTCGAGTTACATTAAAGAAATATATCTACCACTTATCGCACAATTGTGTGCGTTATAAACAAAATTCAAAATTTATCAGCTTCACATAAATTCGGACAGATAGGTTATTACACTGAAGCATTACCAAGAATTGTTATTGTTTTTTTTTGTTCCTCAGTGAAAAATCGCTTACCGCACACAGGTGTGCGTTACAGTAAAGGAGAATTGAGTAAATTATTAATACGAGCAGAATACATGCATTTAAGGTACTCTAGTCAAGTGCAACGTAAATTACGGTCCACTTAAATAGCTTCTGCATTGCGCACATTAATTAGTTTTAAGTTTTTAGCTTTAAAGTCGTAGGAAGGGTCTAAATATGGGGTGGAAATACACGAGAAAAATATATATTTCTTTGCAATCCCCTGTTTAAGCAACAGTGCATTTATTGTGCACAAGCCGATAAACCCCTTTCAATTTTTTCCGCAATGTTGTTACCAATGTAGCCATTCGACAAGACTCATTTAGCTACTTAAGGAAGGCGCAAACTCTTTCACATCTACGTTATTGCGCACATTGCGTTTCAACTAATATTATTTTTAATCTAATATTGAATAATTGCCTTGAATAATTTGTCAATGATAGACTCCTTAAAAATACTTCTCAGCTGCTGGAGATATATTTAAAGCCAAAACGTAGCAGTCAGTTCGGTTGTTCAAATTTTGGTTCGGAGTAGTATTAGTCACTCCTACTTGAATTTATAAGAGGGCTCGCAAAAGTCCTTAAATTTTTTCTTTTTCTGATGAAATCCCTCATCAAATTAAGTATAGTTCTGTCTTTTGTCCAATTTTAAGCATACACTCAAATTTTAGTGGCATTCCTCGTTTTCCTTCCACCAAATCGTCGCTACATTCTGCATTCACCTTAAAAAAAATATATATGCCTTTTGGAGAAATAAACACATTTTCAATTTAAATAAATAAAAAAAAAATAGAAACACCTCTCCATCGTTGCTCTTAATTAATTTCGCATAGCCAGTATACGAGGGAAAAGATTCCAAAGATTGTTGTGAATGGAAAACCACAATTTTCTAAAGAATGGTACTTTCGAATGCTTATGGCTCCTGCATTAAAATTAGAAATTCAAAAACTAATTTTGTATATGTTTTCATTTTCATCCCCCACTGTGGTGGCTAGAAGTACGTACAACGGTGAATCTGTCTCGTTTTTGTTTTTTGTTTTTTTGACACGAGAATCATTTTTTTTTATCTCCGTTCAAATGATGGGATTTTTTTTTTGTTTTTACTTGTTTTATTATGTATTTATAATTTTATGGTATACGAATACGTATTTATGTCTCTATATCCGTTCAGCCTTGTCTACTATTCATAATTTTTGTCTCGCCATAGAAACAATTTCAGAATTTTATTTATTTAAATGTGAATATAATGTTTAAGCAGTATGTGCATTTTTTTTTCTATTTTGTATTTCTGTGACATCTTGTCATTAAAAATTGTTTTAATGTGTTATAAAAGTTTTTTCTTGTCTTGTTTTCGTTTTTTAAAATTAAGGAAATTCAGTGGTCACATGTTGGAGGGGAAACACGTAGTTGGTGTTGACGTAGACTTGTTGGTTTCGTTTTCGAAACAAATTTTGCATAGATGCGGTCTCCTGAAAGAAGTCATTGACAAGGTACACAGCTGCGGTTGTTTTTTTTTGTCCAGGTGACAAATTGCGGCAGTTACTTCTGTCTGCAATTGCGTTATCCATGAACGAGAAAGAGGTACATGACAAATTTGGCGATTCGGCTCTTCGAAACAGTCTGTAAAAAAATCTTAAGTGCCCCACACACGGTACAAATAATTGCTTCTATTTTAAAACACAAGTTTTATAACTAATTTTCAACCACGTCAAAGATAAAGTTAATCAGTAAGAACATTTTGACGGCTGTCAGTACTTAACCACTAGTTTCTAATTGAATTATGAAGATCTTTGCAAGTTTGTAGAAAAATAAAGAATAATCTGTGCATCCAAATCCAATTGCTACGTGTGTGGGCCACTTGAGCCTCATCTGTGCCACCCTACACTTCGTAACTTCACTCGAAATGGGTGCGTTCAGTGTCGTAACAAATTCCATCGTTACATCAACGCTACAATGAACTCATGTTTTCTTAAATCAGCTCCCTGCACGGTCTCTTTTGTGCAAGCTCTGCGAAAATCGTTTCGCTTTTGAAACGACCCTGCTCAAGAGCGATAAATTCACACTTGAGCTGCTAACTAAACTCCGAACCAGTCACTAAATCTCTCACCGAAACAACCTGTAAAATGGGAGGGTGCCGTTGAGTCGAATCATTAATGTGGTCATTCATCCCTTTTGCAGAAAGTATTTGCCATATCAAGGACAGAGAAAAGGACTCCAATGTATATATAAAATTCGAGGGCTTTGGGGGGGAAGTTAAATGTGTGTATTTATGAGTTTGTCCTTTATTCATGGGTTGTTAGCTTTTTGCTATAAACATTCTGTGTTCCTTTGTATTACCCACAGTCGGTCGAACTGCAAAGAAGAAATCTCAAAGAATGATAGTGAACCAAAGGATGAAACAGAGGAGTGGAAACAACAGGGAAGAGCAAGAAAAAAAAAACACTTTTATCATAAAAGGATTTATCCGTTTGTTTCTCCTTGTCATCATTTCCCGAGCAGAACGATGACGACAACGGCGACGGCGGCGACGGTACCTAGCACAGAAACAAGTCTTTAACCTTTCAAGGATTTCCCGCTCCCAAATAGCGCCGATTGCTCTCCCTCTCTCTCTCGCTGTCTTTCGTTCCGCACTGTACTGCAGAAAATTGTCGCAATATTTTAAGTCCTGGCACTGCCGGTCGCAAAACAAAAACACACACACTACCACAATCGTTGACTTACTCACATACCTATATGCTGGTGCACATGTTTTGTGAAGTGTATCCTCCTCAATCGCTGCTCCCTATATCCCAGTCTCGTGTGTCATCGCCAGAGTTTACTGATCTCATATTCCGATGACGACTTTTTAAATTAAAGCGCGCGGCATGCATTAAACACGAACCACATCAGAGAGAACAGGGACGAGAGGAGCATTTTTTTTTTTTATAAACAAACTCCCTTTAGCCCTGAAGGTTGACATAGTATATAAAAGAGTATGGGCCGAGTGTATTGTCCGCATTAAATCTCGTGGATAGGGTAATTCATGTCGAATTCCGATGGAGATGCTTATGTCACACACCGGTTTACACACATCCCCCAGTGCACATTATGTGATTATAAGGATGTGTGCGCAACGTTTATAATAACGACGACGACGCATCACGGTAAGGGAGTCCCCTGACTACGCACTGTTAAACACGCATCGAGATTTAAATTGGAAAAGGTGTAAATACGAGTATTGTACCCACCACCATTCCAGGTGTTTGCTGCGGTGATATCCTGTTTTTCCCTATATGTATGTCACTCATTCCCCACTAAATTGTGGTGGTTTAAAGCTGTTTGGAAAAGTGCGTTGTCGGCGCTATCCATTGGAACGGATACATTATTAATGTTGTTGCTATGTGGAAGGAAATCCTGGTTCTTTTATCAGCTGATGTGAAAGGATTATGGTTTTCTTTAGATAATCTTAATGGAAATATCTCCGCACAAACCATGCAAACGTTGTATGCAGATAATGACCAATTAAGATTATCTATACCAAGAGCAGGTAATAATGAAAGTAATCTGATGAACGGGAGGGGTCTTGTGTCCTTTTTGGAAAGGTCATATTGGGATATCTTGATTGAGTTATGAAATGTGCACTTAGGTTACTCAACTGTTTGAAAGATATTTCCCTTGGAAGTAGTTGTCTTTGAGAGAAGGTCAAACAGAGTATTGGTTTGCTTGTTGAATGGAAGGTTTTGAAAATGGGATTTTTTCGTAGGCAGTCGTAACGCACATTCCCGAAAACTTAACGGATCTTATCATAAAACTTGTGGTATTTAATAACATGTTTTATATAGCGAGCAGTAAATAGAATTTTGAAATCCCACATAAAATGCCTTTGCGCACACAATATGTGCGATTCGAAAGCGCACACAAGAAAACTCAGCCGAATATCTACGTAATGCATTAAATGGCGTCAACACGTTCTTATAGCTAAAACTCAGGCTTGCGCACATGTCTATTCAAAAATCAGCCAAGACAAGTCGAGCACATATACATTAAATTGTATCAGCAAATAATGATTGGTCCAATATAGAGAAGGTAACATAAAGGACTCGACGCAGGAGCAGTTTTCATACCGCACACAGTATGTGCGATTAGTAAATGATTGAGTTATTGTCTTTGTTAAAATTTAAATTTAAAATTAAAACATGGGCGCACGCTATTAGAATCTCACAATAGCCTAGTAAACTATCAATGACTTGGCGTATGCTATGGATGGTCACTCTTAAGACAACAAAACTAAGACTCGGTGTAAAGAGAGCGCTACCAACGCATTTCATTGGCGCTAAGTAGTTTCACTTCAACTTCAGTAGCATAAAAGGAAAATACAGAAAAAAAACCACTTCGCTTCCATCACCGGAGACAAACTTCATAATCTCATTCACCTTCCATCTGTTGTCACTTTCATTTCGACCTTGTTATTACATTTCTCTCTAACAACACCATGTACAGCCATCAGGTACATCCAGATGAACCTGCCTAACTCAGCGACAGTGACAGGCATTACACTTTCTAAACACTTTTCTGTCATCAATGAAGAGGAAGACCTTAACACACTGCAAGAATGTTAGAACAACGAAACCGATTCCAAGCAATAAAATATGTTTTTTGTTTAGTTGCTCCTTGTTATATCATCCAACAACAGCAACATCATGTAATGTATTACACAATAATCAGCCTCACGAGATTAATCGCACTTTTAAGGTCATGGCTGGCGTAGGAATGAAAGGAAGAAAAAATGCCAGAAAAAGACAGAAAAACTACTGAGCAAAAATTGCCTAGACCAACCGTAATGACATAATTGCACTGGAAACTTTATAAAGTAATTGACTTTTCCCGCTTCGGCTGCCACCAATCTGCACTACCATAACCACCACCGGCAGTCAGCATCAACGACAACATCAATATCAACACCAGCCATCTGAAGATGGAATTTTCCACTTGCCCGCAAAGGTGAATCCAGTTAACAAAATTGGCAAATCGAAATCAACTAGAAAATTCAGTTGTTTTCCATCGTCGTCATCATCATCAACATCGTCGGCAGCATCAGCAGCCGCAGCGCGCCAACATTTGCCAAGGTGTAATCACAATGAAAAATTCATAACTGGCAGGCGACTCCAATGGCCCTGGACGCTCGTCAGTTGGATGGTTGGCCGCATAGTGATGCCTGAATGGCTGGTTGCAGCTATAACTGGCAGATCCCAATAGATCTATCAATCTAAAAATATCTAAGGCGACTTTTGCGCGATACCCATCGATGACTATACGACGGCGGCGGCGACGATGCTCATCACGATGATGCCACTGATGATAATGATGACGACGATGATTGCTGCAGTGTGATGATGAATGCGGTGGTGAATGGGATAAAATTGAATCGACGACTGCTGCTGATGGATCCACAACTGCATTGACCTTTTTTGCACGTTTTTCCTCGACTTAAGATGAAAAAAAAAAAAACCTAAAACCCAACGAGCATGAACGCAAAAAAAAATTGCGAATATTTTTCTAGGTCACGAATGCGTGAATGCATTTCCATCTACATAACCGTCGTCATTGGAGAGGAAAATACGAGTAAAAAGTGCATAGCGCGCATATCTGCAGGCAGACTTTGCAGTTTTTTTTTTCCTCCGTTTCTTCGGATTGCATTTTACCCACGCCCATTTGCCAGTTGAGTAATTATCACACTATCGCATTAACCTACATCGGGGAATACTTTTCACCAGCGCAAGCAGCAGCAGCAGCAACGCCGCATCATCGACGCCCCAAAAAACATGCGGGTGGGTTGGCAAGGGGATCAAAATATCTCGTGCATTATGCAACCCAGCAGCGAGATACAATTTTATCGATAAGCGCACGCCACACATAAAATGCAGAAAGTTCATGCTACGCCCGTCGACGGAGGTTGTATATGGTATTAAATGCGATACGTTTTATAGGATCTGATTATAATTTGTTGCAATTTACATTTAAATTGATTTAAATGCGAATGGCATAATATATTTTGGCACTGGAGTTGAGTGGAGTGCCATGACGTTGGCAGTGTGGGCCTATTCTTTTTTTTTTTTTGCGTTATCGGATAGTTATCTATCGAGGATGTGTGGATTATCTGGAGTTAGTTTCGCTTAAATATTAAATTTGACTTGTGAACGAGTTCCAAGTCGAACAGAAGATTACCCTGTTTGTCCTGATATTGTTATTCCTTGTAGACGAATTAAACTGTCACTTAAAGAACTAGTCTCAAGAAAATTCTGTCATTTTTGAATTTGATCTCTTTCAGAACACAGGGAGACCCTTCAAATAATGAGCTTACAAAAGGCGATTAAATTCCCTTCAGATAGGAACAATCACAACAATAAATTATAGAATTCTCCCTCCGCCTACATCGAAGGCCTAATGCCACCGCTAAGAGGCAAAATAAATTCTCTACATTCCATCATCAATACAAGGATATTCCACTGAATAGTCAGCAATATCTCCCGCAGTAATTTTCCAAAGCATACCACCTACACATCACACAGATGAGGATAACAGCCTAAAAAATGTTTTCCTCGAATCATCTGCCATTTAATTATTCATGTTTTCAAAAACGAAAAACCCCAACAACACCGCCAACCCATCAACCACCATATAAAGCAGTCTTGATGGCTGCTCCTAAAATAAGCTCACTTATTATTAGCCCAGGCAAATAATTATAATTATCAATACAATTTTCCAACAACGAAAACATCTCTTTCAAGATTATTATATCTTCTGCGGAATATTCTGCAACATATTCATTCAGTATTCGGAAAATTTGTATAGCTATTCGAGGAATTCCTGGCTCGTAAAGTTATTGCTAAAAATGATTGGAAAAGTCCCCTGGTATTCGCTTTTAGAGAACCGATTCGACTATATTTCGAAAACATAAACCACCAAGGTTGTCAGCAAGAATATTCTTATTAATAAGTTGTATGGAATTTTGTTTTAAAAATTATCAAATATAATACATACTTGTTTATTTTTTTTTTCGTTGGGGAAAACCCAAATTTCGGGCACACGCGGTTGATGAATTCCTGTGAACTCATACCATTGGAATGTTTTGTTTTAGTCAATTACTACCGTACCTCTTGCTTGATTTGGTTGTGCAATAATACTGAGTGGACTTTGCTTAAGTCAAGTAGCTTCTTCTTTTCGTGTTCCACTATAAGACACGACTGCCATGTTCAATGATAAAGTCACGATGTGAATGTAAGTATATGTCGACCGCATATCTAGTCCATCTGATGAGCTGTTACTGTCAATTCTAGAGACGTCAGACATTCCTCAATGAGTGAACTCTATATAATTGATGCGGAATGGAAAAGAATCTAAATCTAACCTAGATATATGCTTTCCCTTTTTGCAGTTTCCAAGCTACATGCATAACGTACATTTAATTTCGTTTCACTAATAATCGGATCACCGAAATGGTAAACGCACACGGTTTTTATGGTATTATGGTCCAGCGAATATCAGAATCCGTATCAAGAAATATAATTTTTCAACGAAAAACTGAAACGCACACTAATGTGCGCTGTGACAAGCTATTTGGCTTTGAAATACTTGTACGTTACATTTAAAAATCACAACTATTACACAATTAACTTGCGGTTTTAAGTTTAAAGGTATGCAGACCCAAACGCACATAATGTGTGCGCTACAGAAACGATACATTTTATTAGGTAGTTTCTTCTTTCTTTCAACTATTTTTTTTTGTTTTTAGGAATTATGGATGTGCGCTTTGAACTGAAGTGATGTGCGCTATGAACTGAAGTAAAGAAATTCCTTACTACTTATTTATGAATCCTTTTTTTATAAAGAATAGCTGGATAGACCGTGAGCTCAACAGCACAGCCTGTCGTAAATATCGATATCTGTATCGTCCTTCTTAAAGAAAGACTGTTCATCTCTACATCTTGACATAAAAGGCTATAACTATGCAGATTTCTGATAACATCTATACTCGGTCAATAACAAAAACAGATCCCAAGACGGTTTGAATCATTTTGCATCATTTTAACCAATGGTAAACATTCGTAAAACGTATTAGTTGATGTGCGTCACTAGCAGAATACATAGTACATTCTAAAATGCTTTATCTACTTGATTGTGGGAAAATATTTTCACTCCATTTTAGATAAGATTACAATTATAACGACAAACTGCCAACAGGTTATGAATCGAGACTTCTTTGTGTCAAAATTTAAACCAATTTGCGAAATACTCGCAGACGTTCTTATCGATTTTTCCCTTTCACTTTCTGGCAATAACAACACCAGCATAAATGGCTTGCAAAAGGGAATACAAAATAAAATTACAAAAAAAAAACATCTCAGACCCACCACAGACACTACTTTTGCATAAGCCACAAGCTCAAGCGATAACCTAACATCCCTGGATTAAAAACTTAAGTTGAGCAAATAGGAAAAAGTGTGTTGGCCATATGTGTATAAATGCGTCAGTCTAAAATTGTTCTTATCAGCGACATTGTTTTCAAGTTCTGATGACATATATATTTTTGTTTGCGTGCTCTCATTTCTAATGAAATATTGCTTCGATTAGGTTATGCGTACAATGGACAATGAATGAAAAAAACGAGCTGCTTGCCAAACAGGTTCTTCGTCGTCGTCATCACCGTCGCCGCAAAAAAAAGCAGCCAGACATTTCTGCCTGGCTTTGTCCTCGTCTTTTAAGTGCTTTGAATCCGTATCCACCCTTACCCATCACTTATTGTCTCTCTGTGGCACTATCGTCGCGGTTGTTATGCACTGAATTTGGAGAATTTCAAAAATGTGTACTTCAAGTTTGTAAATAAAAAAAATGTATTTTTATTGTTCCTTTGAAAAATTTCTGACGAAAAAAAGAAATACGGGAAGCAAGAAACAGGAAAAAAATCCAAGAGAAATATGTCTCCTTGATGTGAAAAAAATGAGAAACGTGTTGGAAGAAGCAAGCAACCCTTTTGTACCTTTGGGCCTTCTTACTCTATCTGCGCTGCCTGACTAAGTCCCTACCATCCCTGTCTAAAATGCTAACAAAAAATCAATTGCAAAAGGATATGAGTTGGGGGAGGATGGCAGCAGGACAAAATATCTCATCGTGCGCAAGTACTAGTGCCTAGCACGATGACGACGACAGATTGTTGTTGC
Source organism: Cheilosia pagana (assembly GCA_936431705.1). Taxonomy (NCBI): domain Eukaryota; kingdom Metazoa; phylum Arthropoda; class Insecta; order Diptera; family Syrphidae; genus Cheilosia; species Cheilosia pagana. The sequence goes on along the minus strand of OW386170.1, from coordinate 46,685,016 downwards.
ATGCAGCAAGATGAGACACGGAGGGTGTGGGTGGTAGTATGTGTGCATATAAAAAATCCTTTTGTTATGCATTGCTTCGTTGGCGCTGCCATCTTTATCGTCCTTCAACGGCATTTTTTTGCTTCTCTTCTTTCTTTTGTTTTTCTCTCAGTTTCGTGCAGTTTTTTTCTTTTGTTTTTCTTTTCCTTTTTTGCCTGTCGGGGCTGTTCTCGATTTGAAATTATTCATATAGCTGGATTCCGTTCGTTTTGTTAACTCGTTTGCATTCAACGCCGATGCATTGTGGAGGGTTATGCTTGTCCCCATTCAAAGCTTCGAATGCTTCATCTTCATCATCATCGTCATCGTTGTCGTCAACCAACTATACCGATAGCGTTGTTAACTGGTACAGCAGAAGCAGTCCCTTTCCAATCGGTTCTTAAAGTTTAGCATCTCAACTTTTTACATGCGATTGTAATTATTCCCCGAACGTATGGGAGAGGTCCTTGTGGAATTGTTTTGTTCTATATCTTGTCATTTTATTCATTTTATTACGTTAATAACTGACTTTGTAAGTTTTTTTTAATGAGGTGGTCCTAATTTCCAGTAGAGGATGACCGGATTTTTGTGCACTATTAAGTGGAGGGCCAGAATTCGACCAATGCCATGTTACATTTCGTACTATTTTGAAAAGTGTTGGTCATTTCATACACATATAACTTTTCTATGAGACAGATGAACTTTAGGACAACTCATCCACGGACATTGCAATTTTAATTATACATGTTTTTAATGCAGATCAATTTTTTTCTTTAAGGAGAAATTGTTTTCGAATCGTTTATGAGGTTATCCGAAAATTATATATGTAGGTAACGTAATAAAAAGCAAGCCATCCACCTCAAAAATGAATGAAATCTCTTATGGATGACTTGGCCTGAAGTTCACTGGCTTCACAGATCAGTTTTATGGGAATTAATAAAGCCATGGATGAGTTTTACGGAGATATTTATTGGATTTGATTTTTACCGTACAGCGCCATCTGGCAGTGAGTCAGAGAAGTTTAAAAAATCAACTTTTTTCGAAAATCCATGAATTCATGTAACTTTTCAAATTGTTGTCTATTGTTGTGCTTCCTTATCAATAATAGATATAAATATTTAAACGACAAGTTATTTAAAACCGATCTAAGGCAGAGTTTTTCCAGCTTTCTTTCGATAAGATTCCATAAAAGTTATTGAATTGCTTAAAGGAAATAAGAAAGAGGAGTGATCTTAAAAACCATTCTAATATAATAATAATCTGGTGCGCAAAACACGAAAATAGAACGTTTCTGGCATTAACTAATTAGTCACTTGCAAACCTGAATCAAACTTTCCCAAATTAATTGTGTATCCCTAAAAAAATCGCCAGCACTCCTTCACCCTTTTACAAGTCAGCAGCAGCATTCCTTTGCCAAAATAATAATAATAAGCAATCACAGTATTCATCATCATCGCCAATATGCAAATACAAAATGCTATACGTTTCGAAGTCGCAAATTTAATAGCCAATATTTGCGGCCAAAGACTTGTATGTATTTTTAAAGTTTTTCCGTGTTTTTTCCCCGCTGTTTTCGTTAGTTGCAAGAATAATAATAATTATTATTGTGTTGTATTAATTTTGTGTGCATTTGTTTTTGGCACAATAAATATCTCTGCAACTATAATAAATATAAATCAATATGAGTAATGGGTTTTGCATGCATAAATTTCGAACTTGATACCTCGTTGTCGCTGTCGACGTAGTCCGCCGTTTGGGGGATGCTTGGCTTGGTGTATCTGTATATATCCAGAAAAGAATTCGCGTACACCTCGGGGGCATAATTCACTGCACAGAAGTGACTTAACGATAAAACCGCCGAAAAAAAACAAAATGAAAGAAATCAACACAACAACGAAGAAAATTGCTCTTACTGTGTGTGTGTAGCACGCTGGCAGGCTATTGCGCTCGTGAATTTCACGAAAAGGCGAAGAGTACACCTGCTATGCGATATTTTGATCTAAGAATAAATTGCCTGCAATTGCATTGGCCAACACACGATTTTTGTGTGATCTCGTCCCGACAATGATTGCAATTTATTTTAGCTGCAAAGGATTTTCTCTATTTTTCTTGTTGTAAAAGTAATAATTATAATTTTTGTTCTTTTACTCATGCCGAGTGTGCAGACACACACTTTTCGAGTCTTGAAAGCATGGTGCGAGGTGGATTGCATTTTTAATGGATTTCTTTTTTGTTCTTTATAATTTATTGCTTATCTTTTATTATATTTGTGAAATGTTTTCTTAAAAATAAACGTTGTCTCTCTTTCTCATTGCAGGTATGTGACGAGGGGCTTTTATATTGATTTCGAACAGATTGTGGTATGTAGTCTTGAGAGTATAGCCTACAATGCAAAGTTAAAATTGTGCCTGCTTTGCTAAGAGTAATACGACAGCTCATCAAATTTTGGGTGACCCCGTCACTGTAAATGGCTTAGGTATATATTTTTTTAGCAAACATTGGAAAATTTTGCGTTGATGGCAGGACACTGGGCATAAAAAATTCATGTCCGGTGAGCTCGCATAGTCCACGCAGTTAGATTCGCATACTGTTCTCTGGAAAGTTCGCATAAACTTCGTCCATATGTTCGCATTTTGTTCTTCCGCGAATGTTTTGGGCGAAACCAGTGGATGTTTTACCAGTATTCACACCGGTGACATCTTCCGGGGACTTTCAGGTAATCTTGCCGGCGAACGAACTCTCCTTCCTCAACTTAAAGATAACAAAATGCTTGGGGAAAAATTGGAATGCTAATTGAGACCGCAAATTGAAGTTTTTTTCGTATTTTCCTTCAGAACTTATATTCCGTGCTCAATGAAAGCCCTTAAACTACAAGATACAAATTATATCATATCGCTGAATTGTAAAATGTGTGGTAACAAAACCTACTGTAAATTTATATACAAAATAAAACTATCTATCTAATGATTTTCTTACAAGGTCCTAATGAATCAGGAACTGAAGAAAAATTATCACTTCGTTACAGTTCCTCTGTAAGGGCTTTGGAACAGCTCATAACTAATGTCTAGAAATATGCGCAGAAAATAACTCAAACAAGCTCTGTTATGTACTTTTCCTTTCTTACAAATAAACGCAACCTCGTCTACATTTCCAAGCGCACAATGTGCCCTAATTGAGTGACAAAAGGACAAGCTGTACCTGTAGAATGTTGCTGATGAAAAAGCAAAAAAAGATTCCCATTCGAATGAAACTCCTCCCTCGCAGTCATTAATTTGGAGTCGCGCCCACTTAAGCCCTCGTTAGCATCGAAATTCATTGATTTAAATCCCCGACTCATGACCGCAAATCCCACCGAATACCCGATACCCGCTCTCACAATAAACTTCACCTAAAATCCATCATTTAGTAATGAATTATGAATAATAATAGATCCGCAGCCACAGTGTTAGACTCTCCGCTTGCTACGACTACGACCCAGTATTTTACTATTGAAACCACCACCACGAGTCGAGAGTCGAGAGTCGGGAGTTCACCACACCCAAGTTGTGCACCGTAGTCATCATCAACGTCGTCGTCGTCGTCGCGTTAGTTGTTTGCTCGCTCGAGAGACGCAAAAGGAGGAGTGCAATTTTCGCTTACAAACGACGTACATGCATGCATGCCTGCATCTAATCTATCCAATTCATCCAACCGTGGCCGACAATTTCGCGTCTCAAACACGGCTAGGCAAGGCACATTTGCATGCCAGACCCAGAACCAACATAGCAACAACAACGAAATAAAAAAAAATACAGGTTTAGCTTAATGCAAGACCACCATCATCACCAGCCACTACCTCATATCATCATCATCATCATCGCGATCCTATTCGCTGTGCTCTTCAATATGCACACAAGGCCATTTCAAGAATGTTTCATCATAGCCAAGACATTTATTGTCATTGCCAATTCTCCGCCGCTGCTGCTTCGCCATGGATGAGAGATCAATCAAATGCTGGTGGTGCGCAGCTTGTATGGATACAGAACGCAGGGGGACGCATTATGTAGCGCTTCTCTCTTCCAATGTCGTGCCCTGAATCCCCAATCGTATCTATGCAGATGCACACGGTGCATAGATACATGAATAAGTTACCGCTCCTCGTTATTCCTTTTTTCGGAATTTTCAGTACTTGGATATGGACGCGCATTCAGATTGATATGCAAAGGAGATTTTCCGCTTTTGACAAACGCTCACTGGCAACATGTTGATAGCTTACAGCGGTCGATGCCATTCCCAGCAAATGACAATTCAATCATTCGACAGCTTTTGGATGGAGAAAATCGCCCGACAAATAGGTGCAGCCCAAACGAGGTCAAAAGGAGGAAATTTCCGCATGCACTTATGCACGCTTTCGCTTTGCTGCTCCGACTTGACATTCAAAGTAGTCTCCCCTTGATTTTCACAACTTAGTTACAATTTAATGCACTCGACAGAGAGAGATGGTCTTTTTTTTTCTTTGCTATTGCTGGTGATTCTGTGACGCGCCTTCTTACTTTACGCCTATTAGGCGAGACATGATGTACGATTAAAATAACGTGACGTGTGACATGTTACAGGGGAGCCGTGCTGTGGACGTCGCGAGTCTGGTCGCACTCGTTTGATCACACGTAAAAATGCTATTCCTGTATAGCTCGTCCATATGCACGTGTGTCCATCTGCAACAAAGTTCCACATGTGTATATGGCGCGGATGCATGTTACAATTTTTCCCTGGCAAAAACTGTCTAATGTCAGTTCCAATAGAATGTCCACCGTGCTGAATTGTATGAGTGCAGAGCAGACATTTACATAGCTGCGGCTAATTGGATTTGATGGTGGATATTAATTTTGTTCCTTGTGCTTGGAATTAACTAGGATCGGAGACTTCAGCATGCTTTTACAGGGTTACTCTGCCGGGGTAATGGGATTGTGTTTCTGTCGCGTGGAAGCCACCCATAATGTGAGTGGCGAGCGGCGGCGTCTTGTCATTGTTGAAGGTGAATAAAAACAGTCACAGTTTTTTTTGTGGGGACAATTGAACTTGCGTATTGGACCTGAACCCCAAACGTATACAACCGATAAACTATAAAGCCCAGTCGTCTCGTGCGGTTTTTTTTTTGTGGGCATATCTGGGTGATTAACTGGCTGTGCACGAGCACGGTTAGAAGTTGGCCCACTTATCGGGCAATATTTGTACAAGGTCGTTTGCTTTATTTTGGGACTATCGTGGCGATAATAAATTTATAATTCCCTTATCGGAGAAAGCTGGCGCTGTTTTTTTTCTCCTCTCTTTTTGGGGGTTTACGTAACGATTCGCAGACTTATGACTCTGTCGGGATGGGGTCTCTAATTGTTATATGGATGTACTTATGCATTCGCGATAAGGGGAGTTTTACCAATGCCACCAAGAGGGGTTGTTGCTCAAAATTAAATGTGCATGCGGCATGCCTCAAAAAATAATACTCTCTATAATGACGCAGGTAGGTGTGCTCTCTGTGGCTCCATTGTTAGTGTGCTGGACTACTGAGCGAAGGGTCTTAGGTTCGATCCACGGAACCACGAAAATTGCTGTGTAAACTGGGCCATTTCTCGTGAGCGTCTGACCAACATGAGTTTAACTGCCATGAAAAAGCTTTTTAATTCAGCCGTTTGGACTCGGCATAAAATTGAAGGTCCTTTTCATTCGTCCCCAAAATATGAACGAATGTCTGTGAGAAGCTTCAACGTTGTACCTAGTTACGCTGACTTTTTACTTATTTATTTATTTAAGGGGGACTCCAATTTGCCCATATATTCAGTGCTCAGCCCTGGGGGCTGTTCACATCTTTTGTATTACTCAACCCGTTGCTATAGAGCTTTTGAAACTCGAGTTCTACCAATCCGTCATAATCATCAGTCACTCAGTGAGTTGTGCTCGCCAGACGGAGAAAGAAGATACTTTCTCAAGTAGATACAAAACCAGAAGCACTTAAAGAACTAGACAAAATAACCACTTGTTTGTTGAGGGGGAAGAAATACCAGAACACATTATGTAGCATTAAAAAAACCGCTAAAAAAAAAACAACCACCTCAAACTGTGGACGACGATTGATCGAGGGTTGTGTGCAGCCTCTCGTCGGCCACATTGGCCTGGTCAAACACCCGCTGGCTACCTATCAATTAAGTATTTGTTGGCACAAAAAAAATTGAGAATAGTACCAGTAGGAATCTGACTATAATACCTCATATCTGGCCATAAGTCCGTCCAATTCCATGACCAAGCCGACGACGACGCAACGACGGTGGGATACACACGGTGTGTATACGTACGGTACGTACACGCTGATTGCTTAAATTAAATAGTGACGACTTCATAAATGTGCACAATTTATGCAAATTACCAAGCATTTACTGTTTGCGAGCATGCACGGTGCAGCGGGATTTTGTAGTTGAATTCCCTGCCTTGTGAATCTGCGATGCACATGTCGAGAGATGGACGATGGGCGACTACGCCAACGATAAAGAAGACCACTCGCATCGTATGTGATGATGATGATGATGACGATTGGGGAGCGTCGTTTGGGTGTTTTTTTTTTAGTGTATATTTTGTATGTTTTTTTTTTATAACAATTTAGTGGGTGTGGATATGATTTGCGTAATTTGAAAGCAGAACAACGTCGACTACGACGCCAGTGCACAGAAGGTTAAGCATAGTAAATGAGAATTTATGTTGCTTTTATAGGGTTAAACCGCATTAAACTCAAGTTGAATTTAACAAAAAAAATAAAATGAAAACAAATTCAGAAATAATATTTTCATATTATGATTTGTTTTAAAGTTAAATCAAGATTTATATATGGGAGGGTTAATAAGTATAAGTGACCGGAGTGGCGTAATTTGATTTTCGAAATAGAGTGCTATATTAAAAATACATCAAATGTGCGAAAAGGAAGGGAAAAAGAGAGAAAAAGAGATTGGTGGTGGAAGATTTGTGGTTTTTCGTATAATTACTCGTATTGGTACTTTTTAAGTAAAAAAGCCGTAATAAACCTTTTAATAAACTGCACGGAAGAGATTATTTAAATATGTTGCAGATATATGAAAGTTTTATTACGGCTTTTTTTCTAAAAAAAATACTAGTTCCGCTTAAGGCCATTTAATTTAAAAAGTATTTATTTTTAAAACTCATATAATATGAATGTAAAAAATGTCAATGATATTTATTAATTAGTTCTGTGAACTGGTCGAAGGAGAAGATTTCTTTCCCTTAAACGTCTAGCCGGGGCATAGATTGGTACTTGGGCTAAGAGATATGGACAGTTAATGTGATAGCTTAACAAGTCCCTTACAAACATGATGTCATGAGCTTTTCTTCTTGAGCTTAAAATTGAAATGCCTAACAATTGACACCGAGTTTGTTAAGAAATTTCAAAGTCCCATCTCGATTAAAAATATTAAGAAGCGGATTGCAGATTTCTTGTGAACACATTTTAAAAATAATCGAAGGAATACCATCGGGTCCCGGACTTGAATTGGGCTTAAGATCATTAAGAGCCACCCTAATGTCATGAAGACTTAGTTGAATGAGGCCAAGGTCCATTCTGCATTCTGTAACTGGAACAAAACTTGGTGTATCTGGCTTTGAGTACACAGATTCAAAGAATTTCGCGAACAATTCTAGTGTTGTATTAACATCTTTAGATTCAAAATTTTTATAGAACATGGATTTGGGCAGACCTGTAGATTTTCTTTTGCTATTTATGAAAATTCAGAAAATTCTTTATAGCATTTTTTTTTTGGTGATTACATTTTTAATTAATCGCCAAATGATGTTAAAACTTGAGAAAATATATTAAAATTAAATAAATTAGTTATGGATTAAAGGTTAAAGAAGAGTTTTAAATAAGTTGGTTTACTATTTTGTTAACATTTTTATTTGAATGGGAAATATTTGATAAATAAATTTACAAACAAATAATTGTGGGGGTAAGTGGTGCCAAATGAATTAATTTTTAACTTCATTTGAGTTGCTTCCTCAATTTTTCAGCAGCACTGACAATTATATGGTCAACTATAATTTTTAAATAAACAAACTCTGATTGGAATCATTGGCTCAATTCCCGAAGTGACTGTATGAGCATTTGAATTCAGAGAATAAATTTCCGGTCAACATTGACGCCACCAAATATGGAATAGAACAGAGAGGATAACACAATTCCATTAAATATAATGTAGTTGTTTTTTACGGTTGTTTATTAGATACCCTTGTCGCAAAGGAGAAATTTAAGCATTGAAGATATATGCAGGCGACCCCTTTTTTAGGGTTTCTTCTATAAAATCAATCTTCTGACACTTGAAAAAATCTTAAAAAATTAAATACGTCTAAATTAAATGTTGTTTCCAATGGCAAGTCTTAAACTGCAAGTAGTTTTAAAGTTTCATATATATCTAACATATATATTGAAGGAAACTGAAGGTTTTTTATTCGTCCCTGCAACTTCGACTAAAATTCAACTTATTGAGGTGTCCTTTCATCGAAAATACGGAGAAGACTACAATATTGAAGATGGTCTACTACGATGGTCGATACGTTTACTCACTACCTAATTGACATAACTTCTCTTAAAAGTCTCATCTACGAGACAAATTGACCTTTAGGACAACTCATCCACGGTCTTCCTACCCAACTTTATTTATTACGTAGGTAATGATTTTTAAGGAAGAATTCGCAGTTCGTATAGTTGCAAGCGTAGCGAATCATTCTTTAAATGATGGTGGATAAAATATCCGGTAGACGGGTTGGCATTGCGTTTAAAATATGTCTTCTAGATGAGTTGCATACAAGTGATCTATACCCCACTCGGAAAAGAAGGTGTTTCCATGAAATCATTTAAAAACTAAACAGATTTGATATAAAGTATTAGATGGGTTAAAAGGGCAAAAGACGTTATTTTGTCATTTTTTCTGTTTTTGTAAATTTGGCTCGGTTTTATTATACTCAGAGATTATAAGTTTTAAGGGCCCTTATAAATTGGCGGTCAATTTCCTAATACCACAATAGACTTACGAACCGTGCTGCCACTTTTATTGTCTTTAAACTTGGCACGGTGAATAACGAAACTAATAAATTTAAGAACTTTGTGTAAGTTTCTTATAAGACTTCTTGAAAAAGTTTAGTTCTGGCGAGATTAGGTCTTGCAACTTGACAGAAATTTACGCCACGATCTCCCGGTTAAAATAAACTTGAATTTCCCTACATTGCACACTACATATAAAATATGTGAAGAACCATACACCCTAACAAATAGAAAACTACCCACTCCGTCAAATTCCTTGCCCAACACAGATCCACCCGAATTAAAAGGCTAAAATCTAACAAATATTTCTCTCCTCCAAGAGATTTGCTGTTTCTTTTTTTTAACACTACTTCACATTTTAATCTGGCAGATGACATCTTAATGGAAACAATAATCAAGATTATTTTTTGTTTGCTTCTCCCATTCTGTTTTGTCCTTGGTAAACATTTCGTCACCGTGCTGTTGCTGGTGGCTGCCACACAATACATCGAAAAAGCTGACGAATATAATGAAACAAAATGTTCTTGGATGTATATAAAATATTTTTTGTTTTCCTTTTTCGCGCATTTTTAGTGCAAAAAATAAAAATTAAAACAAAGTTCAGTGCCCTTTTTGTAAATTAAAATTTGCATACCTCTCTACATACTCTCACTCTTGTTTTTACAACGCTTTGTTGTGTTTCGAATGAGCGGTCTGGGAATGCTGTTTGCACTTGTAAGGGAGCAAAATTTATTTATTTATTTTTTGAAGACCATTTTCTTTAATTCCTTGATGACAGTGATGATAATGAATCTCCATATCAGGTTGAAGATACTATCATCTGGGACTTGTATTAAGTGCATAAAAAAATTAGTTGGCTGAAATGTAACGGAATGCGACATTGATTAAGTGTGGCGAATTCCAATTCTATCATGGGCTGTATCATATCTCGGTGTTCATCTCGGGTCCGCTTGCCTATTTGATGCAACGCGATTATTCAAAAAGTCATCGCTTTGGGATTTTTCTCTTCCTATTACATTGTTGCAGAAACATGTTGCGCATAATTAGTTCTTGTAGAATTTGCGATATTTCATTAGTCTTTGTCGCTCAGTTGTTTGTCGTGTCGTGTTCCCAAAGCGTGACAAATCTGTTTTGCATGCCTCTGCAGACTTTGTTGCAGATATTGTGAAAGACGATCTTGGATGTTGTAAGGAGGACGACATGTCTTGCTTGTCCCTAGATGACAAGATGACTGCTTGCTGTTTTTGCAATTCCAACATCCTTTGGCGAGGGAAAATCTAGCTTCCAGACTTCCAAGAACAGGTGGCGGAAATTAAAGCAATTTGAACAGCATAGCAGGGTTCCTTGCAACATTCTGCATTATAGATGTGTAGTGATGGTGGGTCTTGATTAAATGTCTCTGCTGATGCTCAATCATGTGCAGGCGGCATTCAAGGTTGCTACAGAGACATCAATTGGCAAGTATCATATCAAAGTTGAAAACCAGTTGCTTAACATGTATATTTGTATGACCGGGAGGTGTGCATTGGGAGGATCGGTAACCGAAAAAATCTTTCAGGAAGGCATGCACAACAGGGGGCAGCACTCGATGTGTAAACAAACGCGGAGCTCCTACCTAAGGGCAAATGGAAAAAAGCTGTTACATTGTGCAATCTATTTGGATGATCTATGGCCTCCCCCTATTGGCCATGAAGCTCGTTGACTTCTGTCTCTTGTAACAAAAAGTAAACAAGACATGAAGGGAACAACAGAAGAATACCAACGGGGAAGAAATAAAAGATGTAAACAACAAGAAAGAATTCAAAGAGTCCTGTACTTTTTTTTCATCCATTTTTATTTATTTTTTACCCCTCACATCATCAGCATGACATTTGCATCGCGAACACCCCAACAACAGCCACCTTGGATTAGCAAGACTTGTGTATTTTTACTTCTTGCTTCGATCGAAAGGCAATGATAGCCGTTGCGCACACACTGTGTGTCTGTTGTATGCATTTCAATTGCAAATGACAGAAGGGAATAGAAACTCATGCAGTAAATAAAACAGTTTCAGTGTTATGCTGATGTGATGCTAATGATGCTTAAAAAATATTGAAGTTCAATAGGTGGGAGGTGACACAAGCCCTGGAGCCTAAGTTGGAGTGACGAACATACGACTTTGTTTCAAGTAATGCTGCTGCATCCCTTGGCTGGGTTGGTGCGTATAAGCGTAATCGTATGCAAATAATGACAGTTGAACAAATAAGTATGCAAGAGTACTGTGTTGCTAGGGGTGGTTCTACTTACTTCTTTGTTATATAAATGCAACAGTGACCGGTGGTCCTTGAAATGTCATTTGAGCACAATGTGGAAACGCACTTACTCCATGGGATAGGGCGAAAGGGATTTTCCTAAGAAGTAAGCTGATAAAGCATCACAAGAGGTCTACTTGTACTTTCTCAAGGCACATACCTTTAAGCGCACACAATTTTTAAGCGCACATAGAATTTATTTTGCTTTTGATTCATGTGCGTAAATGTGGGAGATTTGCCAAATTCTACACCATAAATGGACAAATTAAACAATTTTAACATGTGGCTGCGCACAAATTACGAAAGCGCACATGAAATATTTCCGAACTAGCTTATAGTGTGCGGAACAATAATAAGTTACCTAATCTCCTCTTTAAAATCGTGTGAACGTGCATAAATCACTCAACAAGTTAATAAAGAAACAGCGGAATACGAACACCACGTTAACGCACATTTGGTGTGCGATAAGAAAATAAGAAAAGGCATGCTTGTGCGCGAAGAAAATTTCGTAGAGATTTAAAGTTCTTTTTTTTATTTGAAGACATATCTTTTGCGCACATTCATGTGCGATATGACTTATGTGTATACGTTTCCGTAGCTTTCTTTGATTTCAAACTGATTCCCTCGTTTAAAATTAAAAGACCTTATTTTACAAATGACCTAACAGCGCACACATGACCCCTTCCCTAATAAGCTTTCTTCACAACGCGTCCTCCTTATTTTAATCATTGAAATCTATGAGATCGCCCAACTGAATCCCTTACACATTTTCATTTAATAATATAAAGGAGAGCCCCACATAATTCAATGTACACAAAAGGAGAAGAAAACAACGAAACAAAAAAACTCTAAGTGCATAATAAATCCTTGACAAGCGGGCGAACGCTGTGCGCTACATACTCAATTATTAATGTGCTGTCACTCTTGGTCGCGTTAAAAGATATTTTTCTTGAACCTAACGCTTTAAAAAGAAATCTATATAAAAATCAAAATCGAATGCCCTGCAAGCGAATGGATTGCTCAAATAAATACAAGCCAGCAACAACCGTTGTGTTGTGGTTGTGTCTCTGGTGGTGGAATTCGTTGTCGGCGGCGAGTTTATGCCGCCAATGTTACCATTACTACTGTTGCTGCCTGCAACAAATAAAAATAGCAACATTAGCTTGTCAAATGTAATTACGCAGTAGTGGTGGCGTGGCGGCACGGCCGGCCGGCATACATGCCTCCTGATGTCAGAATTCCTATGCCATAAGCGACAATTTGTTTTCCTCAGTACAGATTTTTTTCCCTCTCTTGAATCTGTGCAAAAATAATCGCACAAAGTTAAGGAAGAAAAATGTTGCCAACATAGGGTTCAGCCGAAGCTAATTGCGATCATTCAAAATCGTTTTCTACTTTTGTAATAAATTTAGGCGGTGATTCAGTGCGGCTTTCCCTTCTTCGAGTTGGTGTATGTGTGTTTTGTGTTTTCTGCTTTCTCGTTTACAACCAGATGAGTCAAAATATCATAAGGGAACATCCTTGGGGTACGTTTATGGCATTTGTGTGTGGCATGATTGAAATAAATGCACTTGTCAAATGAATGATTTAGTTAGGGCATTCAAACATTTTCGCTATAGTTTTTGCCAAAAGGAGCTTGTGCGGAATAACGATGGGGTAGTCCCTTTATTTTTGAGAATCTATTTTTACTTGTATGATGCATTTTTGTTTAAAAATAACGACACGAGTTGCGCTGAAGTATATTAATAATGTTGTTTATTTATTGTCATATCAGGTGAGTGCTTGTGCAGCTACTCAAGGTGGAGTGAGTCAGAGTAAGGCGACTTGGGTGGTTGCGGGACGTTTTATTTTTATTTTTTCTTAAAGTCACTTGCATGGAAGTGGAATGGATTCAAAGTGTCTATACGGTTAAGTGATCTTTCTCTAAGCTTGTCCAGAAAGTTATGCAACTGAATGACAGCTGAATTCCTTGAAAAACATTTTATTTGCATGAACTTGCTAAAAATGGCGCCCAACGAGAGGTCATTAAAACGAGTATTTCTAAATGGATTGCTTGTCAGCTTAGATGAGCCTTGGATATTGCGAGGAATTTTCTGTTGTAAATTTTCCAGGAATACAAGTTATTTCTCCATGTGAAAAGTGAATACCGAAGTGGCGCGGTTTTTAGTATAAAACTACGCCATGCGGATATGTGTTTTATTTTTCTTATAGTTCGTATAGGTCCCTCGGAAATCTTTTATTCCTTCGTGAACACAATGTCAGAATGCGAGCCGAAATATATGAACACTTATTGACTTTAAGGTTACGCAACATTTTTGAAAGTAGGATGTTGAAGACTGCTACATACTTTGTGTCAAAATTCATATCACAATTTCTGTATTACGAAGCACATTTTATTTGTAGGAACAAAAACAATACCATAAAAATTAAAATGCAATGAATTCTCCGCTTGAAATGTCTACTAAACTGTCACTCTCAAGAATATCAATATCAGGCACGTTGTAGTACTTAATATTTCGTAAATGTGCCTGGTGCACAACAAAACTGATTGTGTACAATGGGAGGGATCAAAGTATTCGAATAATGTTGAAGATATCTATCGCAGAGATTTCTGATATGTAAATTCAAAATCCATCCAATAAATTTGAATAAATTGCAACTGATAGATGGTTTTGAAATGTAATTCATCAATCATGGTGTGAATATAATTCAAGGGGGCGCTAAGTTGAAAAGGAGAATTTTTTTTAAAAGTTAAATGAATTTGTATGAACCGCATGACAATAAGGGTAGGCGCGCACATGCGTTTTCCGTCACTCGACTATTCTGCGCACCACATTTTGAATATTAAAACTTTGTCATCTGGGCTCGTCCTGATGAGCGAGCTATAAGCTCACGGAATGGTCAATATAACATACGAAACCAACACAAATTCTGTCACGCTTTGCTCGTTCACGGATGACTCGGTTCGACCCCCGTTCTATGTTTTTTGTTGCTAAATAGTCGTGCGGCGGAAATTGCAAATGCGCAGCTTCCCTAAAACTCTCGAACATATTGAAAGGTTCGCAAAAGGTTGTATTTTTTTTCAGGGGCTCAACCTAGAACCTCTGAATATTTTGAAATTAATTTTGAACTGGTTATAAATTTTCAATTATTAGATAAATTTTAAAAAAGAAATAAGAGCTGAAAAAATCAAACCAACATTGACTATGACTTAAAAGCACTTTTTTCTTGAACACATCAGTAACTTTTCATGTATTTTGGACCACCTGTGCAACTTAAAAGACTTTGTTAAGCTCCGTCTACATTGCAACCAAGTTAAATTCGTTATGCGCTATTTTTACCCGACCGGACCGAGAAGGAGGGTAATGTTTTTATGTATTTTTTTCAGCACAAGCAAACAAGCAAATCTTTGTTGTTTTTTTTCGCAAACCAGACAAAATAAATAAAAATGTTCAACTTCAAAAAGGGGGGAAACGAATATGACATCCCATCCCAAAGTGAAACGACAAAAAAAAAAGAAACACGACAATATGGGGCTGAGAGTGCTTCTCCCATGGAGACATGCACGTAGACAATGATGATGCTGATGATTATGATTCCACCAGTGAGAGAGCAAATAAATAAACAACAAATGCAAACTGACCTTGCAACAATTTATTGCAAAAAACAAACTATCAAAGCTGGGGTGGGACCTACATCATATATTCAGTTTCGTTGCTGGTTTTTCATGTATATAGTGAACGCTGATGTGCTTTGGAAATTTGACAGTTGATGAAATCTGTTGTCTAGTTGCTTAATTGGTGATGAGTCGACACAGCAATGGTATACGGTATACCATTGTGTTGTTACATAGATTTGTAAACAACAAAAGTGGGACAGGTCATTTCCTGGAAATATGATCTCGTTTCCTATTGCAATGATTTTGAAATTGGAACGCATGGTGCGCTTTTGAGTTAGATAATCCGTTCATTTGCCGTTCATTTGATGTAGACAATTGCTGTATAGTTTGGAAAAGCGGGAACGTGCTCTCATAATGAAATTGAATTTGTGCGACTTCGAATGGACGCAAATTGGAGAGAGACAACTCACGGTTTTTTTAATAAGGCCATTGATACATAGCCATCTTAGGCGACTGATTTGAAAGGTTTTTCAAGAGGTTTAATGTTGGTATAGGGTTTGGCGGTAAATAAATCTCCTTCTTCGGAAAGAAAAATCCCTTGAAGAATTGAAGGGTCCTTTGCGCACAAAAGCGCTTGGAATGGTATCTTACAGAAAGTGTGGGCCTTGGTATGTCAAAGAAACAGCGATTGGCAACCCTAATTCTTTACTTATTTCCTTTATTTGTGATGAGATATCACTTTCAGAGTTTATCATCAGAATCGACTAAAATCAGTCAATCTAAAAGTCATATCTGGCCATTATGAAGTCCTATTCGAAGTTTTTCAGGCACAGGACGTGTATCAAGAAATAAAAACCTTAAGCTGAAATTTTTATTTTTCCGGGGGTCGAACCGGAGAGCAGTGGCTCAGTGCGAGGGGTCACTGGTCAATCAATTCGTTGCCCAATGGTTTCGTTCGTTTTGAAGCTGAATTTTTTATTTTTCCGGGGGTCGAACCGGAGACCCCTCGCACTGAGCCACTGCTCACTGCAACATTACCAGACCTAAAATTACGCTGTCAGTGGTCAATCAATTCGTTGCCCAATGGTTTCATTTGTTCTTACTGTATGGTATGGAATGCTAAATCATGTTGATGCCCTTTAAGTTATTTAACAAAATGGCGTATACGAATTTTATATAAGAAGTAAAGAAATAAAGAAAGAAAGAGATGCAGAAACATCAGAGGGCTCATCAAACCCAAAGGAGTTAATTTGTACGTGAAAAACTGTTCAAAACTGTCACGAAACGTCAACATGTATTCGCTCTTTCTAAAAAAACGCAGTTACTTATTTGTCCATAGATATAGATATATTTATTTAAGAGAGAGAGAGAGAGAAAGCAAAATGACGTTTTTGGACAACAATTTTGCGGATCTCATCAAACGTCACCTCAAAAACTGTTTGCAAGGTCAATCAACAGACAATCAGTTGACCCCTAAAAGAAGTTCTCCCTTCATAATGTCTCCAACCCATACTAACACTCACTCGGCTGTTCTTACCTTGAAAGCCTCGCACTCACAATCAGTTTTCTATTTGTGTTTTCCATATTTGTGCTATTTTTATTGCCAACATATTTGAATTCCAAAGTTCCAAATTTGATTTCCTTATCAACCTAAACTTTGTACAATCATCAAAAATACAAAACAAAAAAAAAAAAACAATCTACACATGGAAACAAGTCTACTCCACATCATACTACCCCGCACAGGTTTCTCATGCGTAAAAAAATAAATAATACTTTTGCCATAGACTATCCAACAACAATTGGTGTACGCATATCAAAAACAGTCAAATAAATAAATAAAATTCGCACACTTCTAGCTATAATAAGAAACAACAGGGTGATGTGTTGTTGACGTTCACTTGATTTTGGCAAGGTTGCAGAATTTCCTTTCCACGTTTTTTTTTCCTTCTCCTTCTTGAATTGTATTTTTTTTGCTGCCAACAAAAATCGTATATTCATGCACAATTCAGGGAGAACGTCGTTTCATTCTTAAGTTGGAATTGGAAGTGATTAAATTTGCACAAAATATTTATTTATTCCAAAAACTGCCAAACGACCAACCCTCGACTGTGTATGGCTGTGTATGCCATTCATGCATACCCGGCATATATATTGAGTTTGGCCACTTATTCGCTGTCGCTGTATATCTGACTATCTGTAATTCAATTGACGGGACAGAAAAGCGAAAAACAAAAACAGAAAAGCTCTGACGAGAACGTCAAAAGTAATTTATCGGAGCCAACTAGACGACGAGCGACGTCTGTTTTTTTATTTCTGTTTCGAATGACCACGATTGCGATTGTCACCACCCCCGCGGTATATAGTAGTCAACCACCCCCCACCCTAAGCACATTTTAGTTTCCTTTGTTTGCGCACATACATTTGTTTGTGTCGCATGTGTGTGTGTGTAGTGTGCGCTTGCTATCAGTGCTTGGCAAGGGTAGCTGCTGGCGTTTGTATTATTTGTACTGTACGAAAGAGTGGCCCCACGGCTAGACGTGAATTTCTTTTTTTTTTCTTTTCCTCTTCACTTAGTTCCTTTTCCATTCTTTCGTTGATTCTTCTTTGGCTTTTTGATTAGGACGGTATGTACACGAGTGTACCTATAGTGGTTCATGCATAGCTATAAGTTTATCGGTAGGTGCGATAACATTTCAAGGCCTCTATTTGGCAATTATGTATAAATTTAGCAAATGAAAGAAGAGGCGAAAAACACACTTCAAAGCAACGAGACTCATTGATGTTGGTCATCAACATCAAGTGAATAAATTGAAATATAGAACATTTGCTGGGCTGACAATTTGAGTCCATTTGGGGATGCGACTCGTCGAGATCGATTTTTTTTGAGTAAAAGTTTGAAGATGGGCTTTTAGTGATCTAGCAGTATTGGGGATAGAATGCAGATCAGCTGTAGGATTGCATAATGAAAAATAATTGGTCACAGGAAGTTCTAAAAGAGGTGTTGTCTGTATTTTTTTTTGTAACATAGATTGGTCCATCTTTAGGTGACAAAAATTAAGACACCCATAATCCCAGTTCTGACATCTATCGCAGAGACATGGACGTTTTGAACGCAATATACTTCGAGCAATTTTCGGTACCGTTTCCATTGTCATAAGGAGTTTCAGAGCAACAGAGCTGTGCACTGTGTAGCGACATTGACCGTGTCAGATGTATTGTATGGAAGTGGAGTGGATTCAAAGTGATGAAAGTGTCTATAAAGTTAGATGATCTTTCTTTAAGTTTGTCCAAAAAGAAATGCAACTGAATGACAGCTGAATTCCTTGAATTCACATTTTATCTGCATGAACTTGTTAAAAATGGCGCCCAACGAGAGGTCATTAAAACGAGTATTTCTGAATGGATCGCCTGTCAGCTTTGATGATCCTTTCTTCAGCCTTGGATATTGCAAGGAATACAGGAATACAAGTTATTTCTCCATGTGAAAAGTGAATACTGAAGTGGCGCTGTTTTGACATTGATCGTGGCAGAAAAGTGGAAATCCAAAATACAATTCCAGCCGTAGAGACTTCAAATCCCGGTGGATAATGGAGCAAGAATATTTAGACGTTATCAGTAAAGTGCCTTAGGAAAATCTTGGAACAGAAGAATTGTGAACTATTCTCCTTAATGAGAGGCAGGATCTACCCCCTAAATGATAAAAAAAAAATCACAACTGTCAAACTTGAATTTCCTCCCATCTTGTAAACACTTTTCCAACTGCGAGTATTTCTCCCTCACCTATTCGATGAGACACACTGTGTGTATGTGTACATGGAAACAACACACATAACTAAAGTGCACACTGAGAGTTTAAGAGTTTTTGCGCTCTCTCCGGTCCTTTTCGCAGGAACTGTCACCCAATCTCCGGGTAGAGCTGTCAATTGTTATAAACATTCGAGGAGTCCCCATGTTTAATTCAACTGAGCCAAACCACACCACCACCACCACCACATGCTGTTACCTACGCTGGCTGCCGCTTGAAAATTGATTTGAATAACTTGAGAATGCGTCGCACATAACGCACCCCCTTCGTGATGACTACGTCGGGGACGACGACGACGGCAACAACCGGCAACGCATATACACATTGTTACGTACGGCATACACCAACAATGCCGCATTTGTAGTAATTACATGCAATAAGGCGGCTGTTAAGTAGAAGCACTTACTATAGCTGTCCAGCAACCGGATCGTGCACGGCCCGAAAAAAACAACAACGACGAGACGAAACAAAATGAAAAACCAACACCAGTAGCCAAGTTGTGAATTGAAGCTAAAGAGTGTACACTATAACACATGATTCCGCGTTTCCCACTTGAAACATTTCGTGCATAACAATCAGTGTAGGTACTTCTCTCTCTCTTGTCGTCATCATCATCATCGCAGTCGTCGTAGTTCGTACATAGTATGGGCAGGGAGTTGAAGTGGGACGCAAACTGTCAAACGCGACGTCTGACAGTTTGTCTATTTGCAATACAATTACACGCACTCGCTAGAATATTAAAAAAAAAATATGTATTTAAACGTAATATTCACGGTGCGTGAGCTCTTCAGCAGATCGATGACCTATCCCTTCACACAACACCATGGAATCAATCATGTCTTCCACTTCGTGGCGCGTTGTGCCGCTTTGACGTACGGAAAAGTCTTCTTCAATTGTTTTCGGTAGTAATGACTCTTAAGTCACGTAACCATGTAATGACATCGGGGAAGTCGTCTCTATTTCCTTCCCCCATTACAATAGAATTCCGCAGAACCAGAAGAAGCGTCGGTGCGGACGTCTAGAACACGTCTCGATTAACATTCGTGACGTGATGTCGTGGAATTTCGCGGTAGCGGTTGTGCTGCAACTCTAACCACCGTCGGATGACCGCACACATGGGCAGACGAACGAAAATATTGTGATTTCTGGTTTTTTGTCACACGAATGCAGTACAAAAGTCATTCTTTTGTGTGACGAGTGGCCATTGTTTGTGTCAGTTTTTAACGTATTACTATTACTTATTTTGTAAACAAATCACACGGCATAGCTAGAAGCGGCAGGTGTCAAAAAGCGGCCATTGGATGTGTTTTACTGTGTGTTTAAATTGATAGCGTCGAACTGCAGGAGCAGTGGAATTTGTGTCCGAGGTATAAATCGATACTCGAAATACGTGACGTACCTTGCGATAGACGTGTAAGTGATGCGATATGGCTAGCCATCATATTCGACCATAAATCAGTCGGTTGTGGGGTAGCTTGAGAAATGAGCTTGGACATCACGACGGTTGCTATCTTTTTCTGAAGATGTTTGAAAGGGTATTAGGTGCACAATTGTGGCTTAATTGAGTCTTTCAAGATAAAAATTTGTAGGAGTTGTTTACTATGTAGCTGCTGCAAAACATGCTTCACTAAAGCTGCGGGTCGTTTGTCGTCGTAAATAAATAAAATTAAGTTATTAAAATTCCAACGTTGGGCGCCATTCTAATAAATCCCTGTTATCTTGGTTTTTAATGTGCCGAAAATTATACTTTGCTGCTAGATTTGCTGTCATAGTCTGTTCTTATAGATAACATTTTCCTTACAAAAGTTTAGCACTTTTGCGCGATTCTTTTTGCCATTAAAGAAGGCTTCTTAAAAAGGGTCTTGCATTGGGCGCCATTCTTGTGGAAAAGTGTGCTATATATCTTTCTTCGAAGTGTTTAACAAACATACCTATTTGGCAGCAGAAATGGATTATTTTTGTAGGGCTGATCAACCAGATACCCTTGCTAAAAAGCCTAACTTTCAAGAAACTGAGCGAATGTGTCTACAAACTCGTGGTATATCAGTGGGACATCAAAAAACACCGCGTCTGTTATCTTCAAACGTCCATAAAATCATTCAGCACAATATTGGCTGTCGTATTTCGATTTTTCTCTGTTTTTATTTGGTCTGAGATTTTCATTGGTTGTAGTCACGACTAAATTAAACAAAAAAAAAATACATAAACGTAGAAAAAATTGTCCTCCAATGGACTTTTTTTCTGAAAATATGCGATGCCACTGTCTTTGACTAGCGCCACTCCTTTTCGCTTCCATCCAGGCGACCCCCCTCCCGCACGTCATGTCGAAAATAACCTCCCAGAACCGCCACGGCCTCCATCCATCAAATAATATGTGTGTGCACTGTGCACACAATATCGCATGCAATTTCTAATCAGATCTAAACAACTGATGAGATAATAGCGTCGCACTAATTGAAAGTGGCTAATTAATTGTAACCAAGACAACCAAGTCGATGACAACGCGGCTAGTCGCGGCAATAAAGGAAGTAACATTAGCAAATTAAAAGGTCACCTCGATACTAGATTCCATATACAAAATAAAGTGTCCTCTCTCTCTCACTCCTTACAATTCTCTTTCATTATATTTGCAATACTTTTGCACAACCAAAAAAGAAAAATATTCATTCGTCGACCATACAAAACTGAACTAGGATGGCCACACACAGCGTTTTGTTGAGACGCCGAGTCAAGACACATATTAAGTCACTCTTTGGTTTTCTTATGCTTAGGGGTCTTCGTTTGTATTTGTCTTTTTAGACATTGGGCGCAAGAGTGACAGGAAAGTGTTTGTCTTCATGGGTGGCTGTGTGTAACAACATGTAGAGCAGAAATTTGTAGAGGCGCGCTAATAGGAGCGACGATGAAAACGAAACGAGCTTGCGATGATAGTGAAATTAGCGGCAAGCTAAAGAGTGTGCAACGACAAATTAGAATTGATGAGTTTTTGCGGTGGCTTTTGTAATAATGCTGATTAATTTGAAATATATTTATGGAGGAAACGTGATGTTGATGTGTTTTTGAGTTACGAGCGGTTACTCACCAAAAGGTAAAACATATTTTAAGCCTGATCAACGTTTAGAGTGGCACTTTGTATTTTTAATATTTAGAAACAATATAGGTACTTCTAAATTTAAGTCATTTGTCCAACGTTGGGCGCCAATCTCATTCCCTGGATCGAAAATTCGATTTTAATACTTTAAACACATCCAGACTGCAAAGGAAAATTACAAACTAGAGAAAGATGAAGTATTGACAACTTCAGTGGCTGACGAGTGACCTTTGAAAGCAAAGCAGAATACTTAAACAAAATTTTGAAGACGCATTTTAAAAAAATACAAATCTTAAGTGGCGTTAAAATTGCTGCAGAAACAGACAACTTAAGTAGATAATTGAGCAACGGAATGTCGAAACATTTTGAGTCTCTTGGAAGTGGCTACAAAATTCCCTGTTTACGGTATTTGAAATAGAATCCACATACATTTTAAAATCTTGAACTGTAGCGATCTGCCAACATTCAATACTTTTCATTAAAATTCTTGCACACAATTCTGTGCCTCCATTTGACGCCCTTGCCAAGCATTTGACACGAGTGCCTCAGGACTCTTGCAACTTGGGCCGTCAACATTTTTGCATTTGCATTTTCAATACAAAACAGAGCGCCGCACACTCGATAACGAATCTCAACTGAATAGAACCGCGCGCCGCCCCCCAATCACTTTAGTGTCAATTGCCATCTGAAAACATTTCAATTGCAACATTTCAGTTGTGCGCACACAAAAGGACATGCCACATGCAAAACATAAATGCCAAGCACTTTAGTTCGTGTTCCTATTCGGATATTTGCCGCCCAACTCATAAAATGTAAAAACTGCCGCCACTCGTCGATGGCTGTATTTATTTTTTTTTTGTTTGTCAATGCCTTTTATGGCAAAGCCTCCCAACCACCCAATATATCCATCAGAATTTATGTAGGTGAAGTCGATACGAGTGCAATATGTGGCCGTACACACGAATCCGCGCGCTTTTTATAATGGAGACTTGGCAAATAAAGCGAACCGCTACTAATCTGAACCAGGTCATCGTAGGCAGCGCTCGACAAAAAAATACATTATCATCCATGCAACTCTATTTTCAATCAACACAATCTAAGAGGGGGTCCGCATTATTTTTTTTTCGAGAAACAGCAACAGCAAAAGCGCAAAAAGAACACATAATTACATCGCTCAGGCCACATCAAAGTGTGTCGTCCTCTTCATTCTTTGCCAAAGATCCCTAATTAAATATTTCCTCTGAGAAAAATTGGACCCGCTGTTCTCCGGGGCAGGTTGTGTGGGGCAATATAATTTTTCGCCGAAAGGCCAAGACAACACTCGATATCAAAGTGTTTTTAATTTGTTTATACACTCTCAACTGATGCACAAAGAATCGCGCAATTGATCAAAAGATTTTTATTAGACGTCGACAACGACTAGAAGAGGCAGCCCCCAGACTTGAGGCATCACATCTCGCCATACGCACTGATGGGGAGGTTTCTTTTTTGCGGTCCTCTCATGCTGATGCTGTGTCTTTGAATCAAGTTTTGAGATACAAAAACTTGTATCTATTTTTTTTTCGGTTTTTTGTTGGAGAATTTAAATTGGATACAAGCATTATTTTATTTTTTTTTTCGCAGTGGCACGGCTTCATGCTGAACTATGAAATTCGTTGTATCTTTTTGCATCTTTTTGTATCTTTTTGTGTTCTTGTTTCGATTTTTTTTCAGGGGGAATAGATAGTTGGGACGGGAATTCAGTTCAATGGTACTGTTGTTGGCAAAGTGTCTATGTAGAAGATGGAAGGAAGCTTTACTACCTGTGCGTGTAGCACATGAATGTTTGGGTAGTTGTTGGCTGCTTGCTTGCGGGTTAAGGATTGCAAGTTACTTCTGTGTCTATTGGCTTCCATCAAGCAGAAAAGTATATAAGTATTCGTAACCTCTCGAGAGCGTGTAAAATATTAAAAATAGGACGGTGTTCCACAGGGTTTTGTACTCTCGCCAGCACTTTTTGCGGTTCTTTACACTAAACTCGCGTTGGGATTGAATTGAGTTTTGTTACTGAACTTGAGCATAAAAAAAGTCGCACTAAAGTTCCTCTCAAATGATTTTCAGAATGGTTGGCAATCGAAAACCATCAATTGAAGTTTTTTTTAGGGGCTCAACCGGGAACCTTCTTTCAGTAGTGCAATAAACAAGTGAAGCCACTGCGACATCTTTTATCTGTAGATTGGTGCAACTACTTTGAATATACATATAAATTTAATTGCTGCTCTTGATTCACACTGGCTTTGACATTGCATAAAAAATAAAAAAATAAATATTTTGCGCGACAGGTCTGTGGGATCCAAGGCCTAGCTTCTCACAACCATTCGTTTTGTGTGGGTTTTCAATTTTTGGGACGAATGGAAGGGATCTACAATTTTACGCCGAGTCCAAACGGCTAATTGAGAAGCTCATTCATGATAGTTTTACTTTTGGATGTTTGTCAGACGTTCGCGAGAGGTGGCGCAGTGGAAAAAAACCTTAAGATGTAATTTAGTTCTTTCGGGATTCGAACCGGGGACCCCTCGCATAGCGACATTGCATAGCGCTATAAAAACCCGAGATAGATGTTTATTATATGCCATCGATTAAATCGATTAACTCGTCCTCCGTCCGTCCTGCTATTCTCATACTCAGGGATCTTCAGAAATTGTAAGAATTTTTAACGCTCCTTGCCGATTCAACAATTGCCTTATATTTAATTTTATTTTCGTTGTCTCCAAGTGGCTATCCTTCAGGCCAATTACTCTCTAACGGCGATTTAATCTGTTCTCTCTCAATATTGACCCAACCCAAATCACCTCTCGGCACTTTCCGATCCACTTTCAGCCTTCAAGTGTCAATGATCCATTGTCCTGGTAACCTAAACACTATAGTATCTATCTGCATCACCTCCCTGGACGACTTTTCAGCACAAGTAATGAAAACACTCCCAAGACAATATGCCACTAGACAGCATTTCACACTGTCAACTGTCAGTTAATGGAATGCCCGGGCGACTTACTTCCTCCTTAGACCCTGTGTCCTCCGCTTATTTTTTTTACTCTGCTCTAGAAAGTAATTATTAAAAAAAAAAATCTTCTCCGGACAAACCGCCTTTATCATTGTCGTTGGCATAAACCCCAGTAACCATCCTTCCGTCTTCCTTTCCCACCTAAAATGTAGGCCACTGACTCTGTAACCGCAAGCGGACACTCCGCTCAGTTTATCCTGAGATATGAGGCAAATCCTCAGCGCACATGCATCAATCCTGTTCCAGTTTCTGTCTTTTCTATTTGCGCGTCGCGTTTGATATCTTCTATATATAAGAATGTAGGACACACCACATTCTCTCCATCAGGAGCAGAGCGAGCCAGCCTCAGTGGTGGTGTCGTGGTTGCGTTGGTAACTCTATACACCACTAACCACCGCCGGCTGCAATTCATCTCTAGCACACTATAGACACATAAACATATAACTGCACTCAAATAATCCGCCATCGTCCTGTTTATTTTTTTTTATTTTTTTTACTCCTTCTTCTTGGTCCTTTTATATGCGGCTGTGGCTGCTGCTGTTTGCTACTGCTGCTAGTGGGTGGTTGTTAGGCGTGGCGATAGTACTGCAACTATCCTCCAACCCAACCGGCGTGTTGTGGTGTGTATATTTTGTGAACCCATTAAAATGCTTTCCTCATATCTCTGGGTATTGCGCTTCGACTGCTGCGCGCTGTACATTACGAGTGTGTGTACCACCAAAAAGGACCAAAAGAACTAGCAGCCAGCAACAAAAAAAATAAAATAAAAAATAAATCCACATGTGGATTGTGTATGCTGGGGAAAGTAGAGCACCAGGACACAGGTTTGTTGTTCTCTGTGCTGTACTCCTTCAACGTGGTTGGTGGTGACTATGGTTGTGCTGCCGCTGAACTACATAAATAATTCAGGCTAAAACTAGGACATTGTGAGTCCTATATATGTGCTGCAGCAGTGGCGTCATTTTCAATAAGAGTACCATACACAAACAGCGCACACACAATCGCCATCTCAACATCTCGTCATATCGCCGTCGTTATCCTCTTCACATCCTCGCGCATAGTCCTACCTTTTGATTTACTTGCTTTATTTTGTGTCGCTTGCGATCCTTTTGCACTCGATATTATTGACTACACTAGCAGGGAAATCTTTTAGGTAAGCGAAAACGCTTTTACAAGACTTTATAAACAAATGGAAAAAAAGAAACTTTTGAAAAGATGCAAAGGATTGTGTTTGTTTTACTTCATCCGCTTTATGTTTCTTTTCCTCCCTGTGTTGTATAAAAGCCGTAGAAAGTGCTTTTTTTTACAAAGAACATACGGCCTCATGTGCATGTGCATCCCTTTTGATGTTTCCAGCGAGTTTTACTTTTTTATTTTTATTTCTTTTGTAAAAAGGACGAATCCACTTTGCTGCTAACTGCAGCAATTTGTTTGACGTAATTGCAACATGTTCGTGAAAGAAGTGTTTTTACCAAATTTTTTGTTTGTCGTGTGTGTATCCTTTGAATTTTTGGGCCTCAACTTGATGGCAGATGGCTAATTTTATAGTTAAACCTGGTAAAATGGTATAAAAGTTAAAAGGAGGTAGTTTGCAAGATAAAGGCTTGAGTGTAGGAAGGTCGACTTGAAAGGGATAGGAAGGTCAAACTATCTAAGCAGTTTGAAAATTGCCCTGATTTGTTTTCGGCGCTTAGTCCTACTTCTTCCATTTCAAGAATAAGGCAATTTGATCGTTGTTGGAAACACGGTTGATTTTATTTCACTCAAGTCCTGTTTCTATCTTTTTGCAATTCTACCATGCAGAGCTGCTTGTCCGCCCACTTTTTGGGGCGTTTCTTTTTCCAAAATTTTGTTGATGAACTTGAAATGTTCTGCGGCTTTAAAGTCTTTGAAATCAGTAGTCCTACCTGTGAAGCAATTGCCTCGAATTGGAGTGCACTTCAAGTTATTTCGGTTGAATCTCTTTTGCTCCCAGGTTTTCTTACAATTGAACATATTATAATGTTAAATGTTTTTGCCGACGAAGCAATTTTCAAGAAATAATTGATTCTCCAAATATCTTATGTCGATAATGTGTTCAAAATACTAAATAATATTTACAAAAATTATGGTTTTGTTTTTGGTTTTCTTACAACGAATGTGAATTTGTTGTTGGAATTTTTTAGTCAGTTTTTGTATTTATTCTCTCAATAAGTGCGTTTCGCTCTTATAGAGTGCTTTAGTACGTTGAGTAATTACCATTGAATTTCTTTTGCACCAAGGTTTCCTTGCAGTTAAACCTATTGAAGTGTAAGGAATGGAATCCATTTTATTTTCCGCTTTCCATCATTGTAGAAGTAGCAAACTGTTTGAAATAATATACAGAATGCTGAATAGTATTTTAGAAAACCCGAGTTTCCTTACAGCGGGGCTGAAGATATTGTTGGAATTTTTTTAAAATAAAGAAAGTCTTTGAAATAATGCATGGGTCTTTTGGGTTTTACTTAGTAGGTACGAACGGAGTACTGATTTTTTAAGTTACAGTTCTTTTGTCTGGTTTTCTTACAGCAAAGGAGAAGATATTGTTGCATTTTCGGAAAATATCAAAGAAATATCAAGAGAATTTTCCAAAAAAAATAAATTATATTACCAACGGCATATTAAATGCGCGGTTTTCTTACAGTTAAGCAAAATATGTCCTTGAAAACAACCCTTATAAAACTGACTAAGAATTATTATTCAAAGTCCCCTTTAAGTTTTCTTAAACAGCATTGGTCAATTGTTTGCAACATTCAACTTCAACTAACTCAAAACTAATGGCGTCATTCACAAGCCCCTTACGCTACACAAACCAGCCCAACAATAAAAAGACGCGCCGCACTGAAATGAGCAAAAAAAGTGTGTCTACATCGCCATGACCACATATGTACCTACTGTCATTCATAATAATGAAAATTATAAGTAATCATTTGTCTCGTAATAGAGCGAAGTCATTGCCTTCTTAAGGTGAAGTTGTTTATCTAACACTTTTTTGCTTTGACAAGACTACGATATTTTTTTTGCTGCGTATACATAATTCCCGTCTGTCTGGCTGATGGTTAGCTTGTGTATGTATAGCAATGTCGGCGCTGTAAATCATTTGTTCTTGGTTATACTTCTTGGAATTCTTGAGAAGTGTTCAATGAAAGGGAAATGTTGTGCGTGCTAGGGGGAATTGCAGACGTTTCCAGGAACGAATAGTCGCGTAAACAGGCAATTTGTGCGCGAACCGCATTTCCTTTTTCAGAAAATTTCATTCGGAAAAAGTAAACAACTTGTGAGATCAAGAAGTGTTTGGTTTTTATGCATTGCAAAGATGGAGAGGGAAATTATCAATAGGAATTGTGAATCAAATAGTTTTTTTTTATGATGTTTAAGGGATTGCTTAAAGTGTGTCAGGTTTATTGGGGAAATGGAGGTAAACATTTTGAGTCGGAAGCTTTAAGGTGGAAACGATAAATTTGTCACGTCCTAGGAGAGGCGAGTCAGATTCGAAGCTCTTTATTATGATTTCTCTTTAAATACAAAATTTTAGAAAAGGTAGTCTCCCAGCCAAGATTAAAAGAAGCTGCAACATTACGATTAAGGTGAAACCCGCCCCTTAAAAGTAGGCGTGGACACTTGTTTACACTGTCAACCTATGTAAAAAAGGTGATCCTTCTTTTCGATTTTTAATACGACTTTAGGGCATTTTTTTTAATATGACATCCTTTGATAACTTAACACTGCATCCGAAAACTGAGAATGACAAAAACCGCAAATTTATTTATGACTTCCTATTCTTTCGTGTCTTAACGATCTTCATCACGATTCCCATTTACATAATAAACTCCACTCAAAACGACATGGTACTCAACTCCGCCGCACATTTTTTTCAAAGAAAATTATTACTCAGTTGCCATTCAGAAAAAAAAAACAAAACAAAATTAAACCAAAAATATTTCGTGTACCTAACTTCATCGCAATCTCCCTTCCCTCTCTATGCTCGCTTGCTCATTTCATAATCATTAAGAAATACTGCGAGACATTTGTGTTTGTGGCTAAGTCGGTGCGGTGCGACTAGGTCATTAGCCTCAACGAAAAACTCACGCAAATGACTAGCAGATGTTTGGCGAAAGTTTAAGGTCATTCTGTTGCTTATTTCGCAAATATTTGCTGCAAAGCTTTATTTCTCCTCGCTGGATGTGCAGTGCATATCTGTATAAAGTAATCTGTTCGTTCAATTGGATTAATTATAAAATGAGGGGTGCGCGCACAATCACTGACAAAAGTACAAAATGAAAATCAAAGTGCGTCCACATAGAAAAATTAGAATGCTGGCCGTTTATTTGCACCGCCATCAGGCTTTGTGTTTGTCCTCCTCATGTCCACCATCCCTCTATTTTTTGAATGCTTTATTAAAAGCAAAAGCGATTAATGCGAATACGCACCACTTTATATCTGCGCGTATCTGTCAACCAACAAAGCATGACCGGATATTTCAAAAGTCGCGACATACCTATGTCTGTATGTATATTGTGTAGATGTAGATGAATGATTTCACATAGAGTAAGGCGATATGTCTAGGTATTTATTGCCTAGGTTTTCCCCAACTACGGTCGGATGGTGACGGGAACGACTATCACGATCTAACGAAAGTAAAAAAACGGCAACCATTTGAAAAAAGTAAAAATAAATGTCAATCGTAAAGTTTTTTTTTTGTGCCTCTTTGTTAGATTTTTTTATAAGGAGTGTAGTTTAATTAAAAAAAATAAGTCTAGACTTTTAGCTGATGGTAAATCGTAAAAAAATCATTTTGCGAGTCGATTAAATGTTTTACGCTACAGCTGAACTTGACTTTGGTAATTGAATTATTTGAGTTTTTTTTTATTCACAAACTGGGAAAAATAAAATAAGTTTTTGGGTTACTTGTACATTTATTATAAAAATTTGTAGATAATTGTTGGTAGTCTTTTGAGCTACTGAGCGAGGTGTCCCAGAAAAACACAAAATTCATCTTAGGGTTCCAGTTTTTAAGATACATATAGACAATTGCAATCTTTTCTATGTACTCTATCAGCCAATCAATAATTTTTTGAAAGAAACATTTTTAGAGCTTTTTTGACTACTCAGAAAATTGAAAGAGCGCAAAAATTGGTTCTGCTTTACGTATTCAATCGTCTACGGCCTTGAAAAGCCTGTTCTTCGGAGGCCAATCAGTCTTGAGGGATCGTTTGGTCACCCGAAATACACTTTCTGATGATGACATTTACTGCACTAGCTTGGGCAATGATCTTTAAATAAATAACGTTACTTACGACTGCTATATTTCAACTGCATGCTAATATAACCTACAGCTACAGCCAGAAGAAATCTATAATTCAATTTCGAGCCTCCGACGCTTTTCATCAGCCTTAAAAGTGAAATGATAATTTTCGGTTATTTATTGCATGCGTCTTATAGATAGTGTTTTTGATGATTTGACGCTCAAAAATAGCTCCAATGTGCATGTCCTTCGATTCTACGTTACGCCTTACGCAAGCTTTACTTATTTTTTGATTGACAAGTTGCAAAGCAGCTGTAAGAAGCCCCGACGTTAATTTTGAAACCTTTATAATCTGTGTAAAAAAAACACTACAAAAACTCCAGTCCCTTTCAAAAATATAAACGGAAACGACACCTTAGTGACCTGGTTTGAAACTTGGCTTTCAATTTCATACGCATTCACTGTCATGGTTGACGTCCAAACTAGTCGTATATATTTTCCTTTTTTTAATTTATTTATATGCTCTATTTAACCACAATACCGTGGTCAAACCCATAAACACGGTACTACCATCAAGCTCATCCCAATGGTCGTGCTAAATCCCAAAGCCCAACACCACCAGGCTTAACCTCACTTTATCTAAAAATATTTGTTCGTCTGGCAATAATTCTACTGTCACGTAATAAATTACCGCTATAAACAAAATTTAATTTGTACTTATTTGTATTAGTCCTGACGTTTGGGTCCTCCTCTTCTGGCCCGCTGTGGCCGTCACTGAAAAAGAATACAAAAAAAAAATCTCCTCTCATACACACGATGCTGTATGGTGTTCTGGCTATTCACGCACCGACTATGCTTACACATCAATTGTATGTAGAGGCGCGCGCGCCAAATGGTGATGCACTTTATGGCTTGGCGCGGTATTCGTATTCACGATGTTCCGTGTCGACTGGTGGCATAGCTTGTTTTCAAATAAATTGCACTGATTTATGTTTATTCTATCTAAAAACCGTGGTTCCCCAACACTCGCACCGCCCGCCCCAACACCCAATGATGTCCTTTCACTCACCATTAGAGCATTAGCATTATAGTATGTTTTGTTTTGCGTCACTTTGCTTTGCTTTGTTTGCCCTAAGTGCGCGCAATGTGTGCAATTTTATGCACGATTTAAAATCGTATGCACATAGAACCCTAGCAACATAAATTTTGTTCAAAAACTAAATGCATCCTCTAGGTACGGCGAGGAAAATGCTAGTCCACCCCCCTCTCCCTTTATCCATTTCATTGCACTTGCCGATTGGGAGACGGGCATCCCTTTTTGAAAAAAACATAAATTCTATCGAGCGAAAAATAGAAAATAAATGGTAGAGCTTCTTCGCTTCTTCGTAGACCCATTGCGGATTGTTTTTTTTTTTTTCATCAAATTTAGTGGATTTTCCGGGTTTTGTCGGATTTAAGTGGCGCACTAGCTATGGCGAATTTTAAAAATAACCTCTCCTCCCCGAAAAAAGCGAAACGAAACGAAAGCAACTGCGACACAAATATCTCAGCAACGAGCCGAGAGATCATTTGAATATTTTCACAACTAAACGACTTTTATTGACATATTAATTGCCGCCATTAACATTTCAAAGTTGATCTCCATCGTCGTCGTTGTCGTCGTCGGTCGAAGGATTCTTCTCTTTCTCGGTCCATCCGAAGCGATTTTGATTGCGCGAGCAGAGAACACTGTGCTCTTATCGTTGCGGAATTCGAAATCACCAGATTATGTCATTTGAATTCGTGTCAGCTCTAGGCTCTAGGGGTCCGTTTCGTTTCATTTCGGCGGCTCGAGGATAACATTGATTGATAGGTGGTGCTATTGATAATTGTATCGCGCAACACTTTTGTGTAAGAACAAACATCCGGAGGCGATTGTCTAGTTCTGTCTGGCAGAACTGGTTGGAGGGATTGGTGTTTTTTTTTCGCCCCTCAATATTTTCAACGGCTTTCTAGGTGTGCGTGTGTCTAATCGCCAAGCATATAGCTATAGAATAAAAAATTTGATTTATGAATTTTGACCTCTCTGTTTTTATTTTAATACATTTATTTTTCTCTCTTTTGTTTATGTTCGGCATGAGAGAAGAATATATATTTTTTTAAAGCAAAGTTATTCCAAAGAAACTCATTAGACACATTGAAGTGATAAAAAACGGAATAAAAGGAGTTTTCACACATAATTTGCGACTACAACTAAATAAATTTGTACACATGATGGTTAAATATGATTATTATTCGTCTGGCGGATGATTTATATAACTTTGTAGTGTATAGTGGTTTGGGATTTTTATTAAGCTGTTTTATTAAGTATTGTGCATTAAAATAGCTGATTTGCAACTATTGTCACTAATGAACCTGTACTACGATATTTCGAATGAAACCGCCGGTACCGGTTAGATATTTTTAACGACTGAACTTGTAGAACGAATTTATTTAAATGACGCATTATAGAATAGGAAGTTGAATAGTAAAGTATTCGTCCATTTCGTTTGTCCCAATAGTAAACAAACTCACAGAAGAGAATGATTGCGAGAAACTAGGTCAAGGGTCCCAAATGTTGCTCTAAATACTAATTTATTTATATTTTAAACAGTATTTAGTATATTATTCACTTACATTTTTTTTCCATCTGTAGAGATGGGACTCGATACAAAATTGTTCACTCTTATGACTCGAAATGAAATACGTCAAATTAAAACTAGGTACTTAGCTGACCGAGGAATTGACTCAGCGTAGTAAAGTTAAGCTAGTGCAATAAATGTTTACAGAAAGCTAACTTGAATCTGCTTTTGGGAATTATAACTCGAGTCCCATCACTAGTTGCACGACAATCATAAAGCCATGAAAATAATATTAATAAATTAAATTAAAGTAAATCCAGTTCAGCAATTTTAGATGGGATAAGACGGGGAACGTTAATAATTCAAGTCTCATCACTAGAACACAATGTAAGCCGGTCTTTCGCAGGTGGTCTGCCATGTCAATAGGACATCGGTAAATTTTAGAAATTTAATTGACCACTTTCTACAAAATTGTACTTCGTTTTCCTAATTCACACTCACTGATTTTTTTTTAGTGTAAGATTCTCTGTGACGAACACTTTCGTTGATTTTTCGAATCATACATAAATGGTCTTGGATATGTCGTTTTTGACTGTAGTCTTGGGTAGAGTCTGGGGAGGAGTCTCTGTTTGCTTTAAAGCTAAAATTAAAACGTGCAGCTGCTGGAAAATTTTCGGAATTCTCGACCTGGTGCCTGGTAACCATGGTGTCGTGGTTAGTGCGTGTATCAACGAATAAAATCTAAGCATCTCTGGTTTTACTTTGTTTTCAAAACTCCTGAATTGCGGGATGGGAATCATTCAACATGCTTTTCTAGGATAGTGGTTTACCGCAGGGTTGTCTTCTGTGACCTCGCTATTTTCTTCGCATTAGTTCATGGGACGATTGACTTCTTATCGGATAGATATCTGACGGAAACTGTTCACAAATGTTTGCAACACTTTTTAAAGTAAATCACCATCGACAATATGTGAGAATGTACATCAATGCGTCTTACTGTCAATAAGTTGCTAAAGCGCCATCTAGTTACTGTCTTATAACTACAGAAGCGTACATTTTTTTTTTACATAAAGCGCCATCTAGTTACTGTGTAATAATTACAGAAGCGTACCATTCTTTTCAGATAAACTTTGAATGTTATTTCCCTAGAATACTTATTTTCTTAAACAAAGTTTATATATGGATTTATTCATGCAAAATTATAATAGACAGCACCCTAACCTAATTTAATCTATCCTACATGTAACTTATAGTACTAAATTGCATTTTTTCTTCTATTCCAGGTAAGGCATTTCGATCTTGTTTCAGTATTTGCAGATTTTATAAGGTAAATGTCAAAATGTGAATTATTCGACAGATGTTGCTTTTTTGATTTCATGCGGTTTTTTATTAAATGGCATTTAGCGAATCATTCAAAAAAGTTGTCAAACATTTTATGCAAAGTGGTGGTTAATCTGCTTTCAATATTTGCATTAAAAATCCATTTTGTGTGCAGTGGTAATATCAGTGAAATTCGCCAGAGTCCAACAAATAAATGTTACGAAACCATGAATCACCTATCTATAATCAAACAAAAATTATACAACATGTTTTTCGGGGACTTTAATTTTATTTTTGCTTATGCCGAACAAAAGAAGGCGAACAAGAAAAAAATGTCACGTATACGCCCTGATGTACGGCAGATTATGTTGTCATTGAATCTCGTTTGATAATCTATATGATTAAATGGGACACAACTTTGTTTACATAACGTCAACGAAAGGATCTTCTTTGATCACAAATAATCTACATACGACATACGCACCAAATCTACTGTGTCAGTCATGAATCAGAAAACTTGGCAGACAATTGTTGGCCAACATGTTCAGATTGGTGTAGGTCACCAAATTTTTTGTGTTATTCTAAGAAAACTCCAATAAAATAAAGCGAGACATAAAAATGTCACAAAACACATCACAAGACTTATACGCTGCTCACCGAATGGCATACTTACATTTTATGTCTCAATTTTCGGTATATGTACTTCACGTGCCAAGAAGCCATTATCTAGGTCGAACTCTTCAACATCGACCTCAGCTCCTGCGTTCTAAACGCAAGGAGGAAGAAAATTCTCGTAATTAAGGAGGCGGACGAAAAAAAAAAGGAACCACCTTAACCATAAATACACACCCAACACCGTCGTCAACTCATCCACCGCATAACCACAAGCGCCAGGCCGTGGTTTCATCGAATCGTGTTGCTGCAGGTTTTCGTACATTTCTTTGTCTATTATTAATATCCTCACCCCCAGGAGACGCCCGTTTGGCGCGGCAGGAATGGCGTGCGTTCCACGTCCTCGTCTGGCTACATGAAATATGCATGACTAAGACGCGCACCCTTTCACATTACACATTCCAATTTCTCCTTCTTTACGCCCACCCCACACGCTCTACCCCACACCATATACAAACGTTGAGAGACACGGAATGAGTGTTGTTTTTTTCTGCGAAAACCGTCTTGGAATCCCTTTGATTAATGCAAATGCCATGCGGAAGGATTGGGGTGCTATGGTGGTGGTAGTGGTTTACTCCACACTTGCTTCAAACAGAGATGTCAGGACATGTCGGGTGAGTTGAGTGACGGCGGCGCTCTGGTCGAATGATGTTGGAAATGTCGGCGAAAGAGAATGTAATAAAATGAAATTTCTTCCTCAACAATAGTATCTAATAATAATAACAACAACAACATCGCACCAGCGAGGACGACGCCGACGAAGACTATTTAGAAATAGTCCCACAACGAGGCAAAGTTCAAAACGTCCTTGATGGGTCGTTAGCTGCACACAAAGAGAAACGCAAAGAACCGAAGTAAGACCAAACAGGAGAAAGGGATAGAGTGCGGAGGAAGGAAAATGCCGAACGAAGGAGGGGATAAATAATTTCACCATCGTAAATTTCAACAAATGAAATTGGATTGGGATTTTTTTTTGTGTCGGTTTTTTTTGGGCGCCTGGTAGTTGACACTTTGACGGATTTATTTATTTATTTCACCGAAATTGGACCAAGACATTCTTCGGGGGTGGCAAGTGGAAGGTTTTTGGGACTTGTAGCCGGCGCATGTTTGACCCAGTTGATGATACGAATTTGAGCTTTGTAAACGAGTGATGGGAGTTTCAAAGAGACGTTTTTTTTATTTTTAATTGTTTTCTAAAGAACATCAGCAACTGGGAACTTTTTTATTATAATTGTGCTAGGAGAAACCAATTCTACAATCGAATAAAATGCTCTCTCTATCTGAAAGTCGAACTTGTTACCATCAGCTGATCGCTATTCGGTGAGGAGCTCTGAAAAATAAGCCTGAGTCTGTCGTGACTGTGGTTATTCTTTTAAAAAGTTTCCTTTAAGCCACGTGGAGCTTCCGCACACCCTTTACATATATATATAATACATTTCTGGGTCACGCACACAATAAGTGCGTTAAGGAAAGCAATTTAAATGCCTCCTGTCGATGGCTTCTTTCATTTAAGTTGTTGATTTTGTTATCAGCATCGGTGAAAATAGTTTTGTATTCCGTAACACATTTTGCGCACACGCGCACACTTTCGAAATATTTTTGATTTTAAGACTATGAGCTGGGTATATTTCAAAACAGCTTAAAAAGTCAAAACGAGAGGTGATTGCGCACACGAATATTTTTGAAATGCAAACAGCAGCACAGTGTGCGTTATGGGGCGAAGGTTGAAAGGTTGTACTTTTTATGGAACTTTAAGTGGTGTTATCAGTTTGAAAAGTTGGTAAATGTCGAACTCAGATACACCTACGTCGACATACGGAGTGGCAAAACTTCCACCAGCTATAGATATGTATAAAGTGCGTACGCTACAACTTGTGTAATTTTAAACTTTTGTTTTACATATTTTTCTGTCAGAGGTATTTTTGTTTTAAGGAGGAATTTTTGGGATAATTCTACTAGAATATTAAAAAAAACTGTTTTCGGTACAGGTAGTCAGGTAGTTTCGGAAGAGTCTCGACTTGGTTTTTGTCAAGCGCACACTTATTACGTGTGCGTATGCGTAATAGTAGCTCACGTTCGTTTAATCATTGTATGTACCTATAGTTTGCAACTAGATGGCGTGCTGTGATGCCCGTAGATTATGATATTATGGTTGCTACCCAAACTAAGAAAGCTTGAGAAATGTTTTCTTGTTTAATCCTTGTTTAATCCCTCAATAGCCTTAGTGTACCCTCAAGAAGAATGTGATTCAAAAACAGCCACCTAAAGAGCCTCGAAACATTTTCACGTTGATAAGTTAATGTTCCCATTCGTCTAACCAAACATTCTCCGACATCTTTAATTAAAATCATGGCGCTACATTCCCTCCCTCCTGAGAACAAACCGTCTACATTTCTAAGGATATTCTCCTTTCATGTCACCATACACACAAAACAAAATTACATCGTTGCACTGCAGAGAACAAAAAAAAAATGGAAGCAAGATCTGTCTAAAACAAAACAATAGCGAACAAAGGCACATGAAACTAGTCTAACAGATTATGACACTTTTCATGTGGATGTGGCTGGCGGTAGCACTCACCCCGAAAGTTAACTCCTTATGTGCAGCGAACAAAAATTTAAAAAGATTCCTCCTTCTGGATGCTGTTTTGAATTTACTTTCTAATACCGCGCGGGTTCTAAGTTCTCACAAATTTATACGCCACCCTCCCTTATGACCGCGTTGCAGTGCTGTTCTGTTTTTTAATTACAAAAAAATATTAAAGCGTCCGACAAGGACTGGGGGTTGAAACCCGGAGAGAGAGAGTGAGATAGAAGTGCATTCATCAGACCCACTTCATCACCCTTGTTTTGGTGGATTCGTTGTGTTCCTCGTTTAATATATGAAACTACAGCCAGCTTGTTTTTTTTCAATCAACTTTCCAGTGCAATAACAGAACTAGGTCAGATAGCAACATTATACAGACGACGACGACGATGATGATGATCGTGGTGATGATGACGATGACGACGACGACAGAGGAGACTGCTTCAGCTGCGCTCACCTACCCATTCCTAGTCACGTTCTCTATGCATGTGTCTGCATTGAATAGAGTGGATGAAACAACAAAAAGAAAAAAAAAAGGAAAAAAATAATACCATTGTAGAGTACGTTTCCGACCTCCTGCCGTGCCACTTTTAGTGTGATGTTCTTGCTGTAGCTGGAAATGATGACGGCGACTTGGATAGTTTCTTTTTATTTGTTGTTGCAGTGTGGAGAGGATTCCCCATCCTTTAGCAGGCAGTAGCATTAAAACCATGTCTAAAGGCTTGTGGCACCACTCTAGTCGCAGTCATACTACAAACCCCACCCCAGCACACCATCGCCGTCGACAACTACGACGACGACGCTTTTATTCGAGTAAGTATGCGTGTATGGGGTGAGCTGGGGGAGAGTAGTTTCTTTTGTTTCAGCATCATCATCATCATCATCACCATCGTCAGCTGCCGCCCTTAGGGGGCTTTCGCTACAAGAGTACAATTGTGAATAGCTGCGGTGGCTCTCAGGGGTATATCATCATCATCTGCGGACTTGGTCTGTTTGTTTTGTTCTATTCCTGCATATTCGTATTTTCGTTTTGGATTTTCTAGGACACAACTTTTTTCGTTCACCATTTCTTGTTTTACTTATTTTTTTTATTTTTTAGTCCTGAGTAATGAAAATATTCACTCCCCATCGTCATATACATTCATTCGTTGGGTGCAATATTCGGTTTTTGTTTGGTGAACTTTACGGGGAAAATATCCTTTTTTTGCTGTTTGTTATTGGTCTGGCCAGGAGCCGAGATTTCTATTTAACAAGTTCATTAATGCTCTGTTTTCGGAATTTTTGTGGCGACGACCATTTCAGCATCTTGTATACCTTTTTATTTATTTTTATTTTAAAATTGCACCGCAAATAGAATTAACAAATAAATAAGAGTTTCTACGTGAGCTTTCTGCTGATGGGCGTTTCTATGAATAGTTTATTTTTGTGCATAGCTAATTGTGAGGAAAATTTATATCAAACAAGAGTTTGAAGGGTAATTCAAAACGGACAAGTTTCATCGAAACAGATAGACAGAGAGAAAGGTATGCATGCATACCTGTAAATGAAAGGATGTACTTTTTAGGGAACTTTAAGTGGGGGTATCAGTTTGAAAAGTTGGTAAATTTGGAACTCAGATACACCTACGTCGACATGCGGATTGGCAAAACTTTCACCAGCTGTAGATATGTGTAAAGTGCGTACGCTATAACTTGTGTAGTTTTAAACTTTTGCTCGACATATTTTTCTGTCAGAGATATTTTTCATTTAAGGAGGAATTTTTGTGATAATCAAGCAAGAATTTTTCTGACTACTGGATCCATGTCCATGGCTTTGCTCACCAAAGGTTTACCAACTGAGCTTAATATACATAAAAATTTCATCTCTAACAGTTCTCCGGCATCACTATCCTGTGGGCATATTTTGCAATTGCTTCCGCACATAGGCGTGCGCATCATTTGGCGCATTTGTATCATGTGCGCTTTTAATCTTACAGGCTTTTTTGTTTCTCCTACATCGTGTCTTCAATTTTCACCGGTATTCCACAAAAGGATGAAGACAGGATACCGCACATTTTATGTGCGATATAAAGAATAGTCTACATTTTCAATCCAATTCGTATAACCATGCGAAATTCCCTTCTAATCAGTTTAATCTATTGAGAATTCCATTGCGCACACTAGTGTGCGTTTAGACAAATACCACCTTTTCGCCAAATTTCTCTGCTTTCTTACATCATTTTTCATTTCAATCCCTGACTGACATTATCGATCTTGATATTAACTCACAAATTAGTACCGCAAAAGGTCATTTTTCGATCTCATTGCTCGCACTTCTACTATTAAACATCAGGCTGCGTTCCGCTTTCCTTAAATTTTTCTCAATCTCACAATCTTTCCTAATTTAATATCATTACGCCCAGCATCTCAATGAAA
This sequence comes from Cheilosia pagana, assembly GCA_936431705.1. Classification (NCBI taxonomy): domain Eukaryota; kingdom Metazoa; phylum Arthropoda; class Insecta; order Diptera; family Syrphidae; genus Cheilosia; species Cheilosia pagana. The sequence goes on along the minus strand of OW386170.1, from coordinate 46,645,218 downwards.
ACAGCTTCAACCTAATACCATTTCCAACGCACTCCACTCCAAGCTCCCGATTAGTATAATCGCTCGTTGGAATAGCACACAAAAAGAAAACTCATCTCGTAATCCTTATGCTCCAAGTCCCTAATTTGGCAACGATTTCTACTGAAAACGAACAAAAAAAAAAAGAAGAGAAGAAAACTGCCAGCCTATAGGTTCAAAGCGCGTATCCGACCCGCCTATCTTATATATCTACCTACTACACGTAATGTATTCAGTACATAATGCATGGTTCCTTTCCGAAGGACACACAACAGAATCGACGCCCAATGTCTATCCGAGTTGAAGGACAGCACACACGAAGGCGGCGACGGCGGCGGCGATGACAGGAAGGCAAGAAATAACATACACGTGTCCAGGGATTAATTCCAGAATGAAAAAAAATCCGAAAACCCATCAAAACCCCACCCTAATACCTTAACCCACCTCCCATTTCGACTACAAGGCCTAAGACGGCGAGGACGTCTGTCCTTTTTTTTTGTTTTTGGCCAGTTCCACACGCTAAGTACATTACTCACTCCCTCTGCACTTGACAGTCCCTACAAAATACAAACACACACAGACACAAAGCGCAAAGAGAAAGCCTGTTACAACGTGTACAAGTATATACCTAGCGCTGTGGAGCAGTTGCCATTTTGGGGGATCAACGTAGTGTGTCGCCTGTCGTCATTACGTAGGGTGTTGTTCGGGTAATGGTTAGTGGTTGCCTGCGGGTGCTACTGCTCGTGGCACACATCAAGCGTAAACACTGTCGGAGACATTTTCCCGTCCCCCGCATTGGGACAGCAGTGGACTAGGGTCAAGATAGATAGATAAGATAGGTCAAAATAGGCGCTTGAGTGGTTTCATTGAAGTTTCACTCGGTCATGTGCACCTATGGGTGGTTTTTTTTTTTTTGACAATGTTGACGGATTTAAAGTGTCGAATCGTTGGCGCTCATGCATGTGCATGAGCACAAGCCAGCAATCTCTAATTGGCTTTATAAGTTGATGGGTGCTACTTCTCGTCGGTGCGCTGTGTTATAAGCTTATCAAGTGGAACAAATGTGTTCGCAAGAGAGCAGCCAATTTAGGATCGATTTCGATTCAAGTGTTTTCGAGTTTGAATGACCAGCCGGCAACTAGCAGCCGTTTAGCTTACACCCACTGTCGGGTATGGGTTCCACCTGATTGTTATCCAGAGCAGGCGACTGCTGTTTTATTGATTTTTGTTGTTTTTAGTTTTCATTATGCTATTTCTGTGCTTAAATGTTGAATGGATTTGAATTGAATACAAGTTCTGGTGGGTAGGTTGATTGGAAGGTTTGTTTGTTGCCCGCAGGAAAAGTTTTTGTAGAAATGAAATTCAGATAATGCGTTTAAATCTGAGCATCGGCTATCGATTTGTCTTTTTTTGAAGCTAGCTTTATTCGTTTTTTTATTTTTTATTTTACGGAATCTCTCCGATTTTTATAGGTGCGTTTCTCGTCAGAATTTTCTACCTACTCTAAATTACTTATTTTGTACACTCGAATCCAAGTCCCAAAACTCATTTTATGGATTTTAAAAGCATGCTGGGTTTCCTATATTTTGCACAAGTTTCTTCCCCACTTGCAATTGAAATACAAATGAAATCTTTCGATTGGTTTTCGTCGAAATAAGTTTGGCTTTTTAATAAAAAAAAAATTCATAAAGAAATATTTTTTCAGGGGAAGCAACATTGAACGAGGCTATAGAGAAAATACATACGAAAATGTTGAGTATTAGGAGGAAGCTATAATTTCCACCGCCTCCGAGAGTCCAATGTGACCCTTATATAAAGGCGCTTTAAACTGTGTTTTTTTTCATAAAATAAGCAAATTCTGATCAAAAAAAAAGCCGCTTCTCTTTCTTTGGTTCCGCTCAAACAGAGAAAACGACATACAGTACTTTAAATAGGCTCCAAGTACCACAAAACAGAACCCCAATCAAGAAAACTGTGCTGATATTTTTCGATTACATCAAGATTACTGGATCATGCTTCAATTTGGTACGTAGCTAAGCTTCTAGATAAAACATAAAGCTGCTTGATAGCTTAAAATATTGTAGAAAGCCTTGGCTATGTCAGAACATTTTTCGAAGTGACTGAGACTTATATTAGTACTGACAGCAAAGTCAGAAAAAATACATTTCGGTTAAAAACGCCCCTAAAAAGTGGGCGTGGTAATGAGCGACATATCCTATAGCGTTTTCGGAGTCTTAAAAAACATTTAAACACAAATTTCATCGAAATCTATCCAGTAGTTTTCAAGTCAACTACGAACAAACATTGACTTCTTCATTATGGCTTGTTTGGCAATTTATTCCGTGTATTTTTGATTCAACGGTAAGGGTGGAAATACTCTAATTTCATGTTTTCTAATGGTTATGCTACAATAATTTTTAATGCGAAGGACCACCTTACTGCCCTCTGATTCCATATTTATGGAAAAATTTTATCATTCCCTTGGTAAAATAGTGCAAACCAAATTGGAATCTCAAATCGCCTGTCAACCGTCAGGCAAGCAAACTTTGAACTCGCTTCCTTCGGATATATATTTTCGAGGGAGTACATCAACAATTTAAGTTCATCTCGGGCGATGTTTGAGCACTATTAGTTCTGTACCTTGATCCTTCTCTCTTTTATGCATTTTTCGAGATAGGGAACGGTTTTGAGTAAAAATTTGTACAAATTTGCACAAGATCGTATAAATTTCTAAATAAAACGACGAACTGCCTGATAAAACTTCGTGTTTCGTTTCATTACTGTCACATTCTGGAAAGCAACGTTTGCAACCGAAAAGTGTCAAATATTTGACGTTTTTCAAAAAGTACCTCGAAAGATCTATTACCAAGAATGTTTTAATGCGGAAGTGTTAAGCTTTGAGTTCCAAAATTTGTGAGAAACAACGCAGGCATTCAGCAGTTTTAAGAAGGTGTATCGAGACGAATTTTCAAAACTTCTCAATTCATACAAAACTTGATCTTTTCCAATGGTTTGCTTTGACTAACATCCATCCATACCGTACAAGTTCACCATTTGCGAAGCAGCAGCAACCGCCGCTCATGATGTTGCAAAGAAACCAAGCCATTGTGTCGGTTGGCCAACAAATTATCTACACCATAAACTGCATCCAAACCCGATTGTCTGCCTCTGCGAGCACAATAGAGATTGAATCGCCGGCCGCCTCAAGTTCAGACTTCCGTGACTTTACAGGTCTGGTGCATACAGCTCGTGGCATGGTGTGCGCCAAAGTCTAGCTCTAGCTCCAGAGTCAATGTCGTCATTATGTTGCCATTGATTTTCTCTCGAACAAAGTATCGCCGGAGGGTCGGAAAAATATCAGACACTGTTTATCGGGAGGCTTTTATCACAGTTTATGACCGAAATCAATTCAGGTTCAGTTTTCGAGGAGTGGAAGCACACTACAACAGAACCATTGGACACATTTTGTTTGTTATTTGATTAGCTTGCGGTCAGATAAATAAGATATTGTACGGCGTCTCTTCGTCGACTATTACCATGGTCTAGCCGCCTCGACGACGACGGTGATGATGATGGTGACGCGCGAGCGATGGAATAGAAAATTGCAATTTTCTTCCGTGTAATCAAGTTGATGTTGTGTTGGAGTCGCGCTGTCCATCTAAAGTACGCTAGAACCTCCTCTAATGCACTTGACTGTCGATCATGTACTAAATTACTTTTTTCCTTGTGCCTCAACTATTTTTGCCTCATTTACTCCGCCTACTGCGATCAGCATCAGCATCATCACCGGCACCATGGACATCATCAGCAACAGCAGCAGCAGCCGCCGCCACATTATGGCTGGTTCATCATCATGGACGTTGTTGGTCGCAGCAGCAGCAGCAGCAACAACATTGAGATATGTTAATGAAAAGATTGAAGGTGGATTATCTGCACTTCCTACTCCACCTTTTGAATTGAAATTGGATTTTTCGCTAGATTGGCATTAGATATACGGACACTGGTCGGCGCGGTGTTCGAAATGGGGGTGGAGGAGCCACTCCACCACTGCATCAAATCCAGCCGGTAGTTGAGTGGACGTTATAAATGTAATTTCTTAACATGGATAAGAATTTTATCGACAACAAGTCGCAACGGCTACCGACAACCGACAACCGATTCGATGAGGTTGAAAATTGCATTCATTAGCGTCTACTCGGGGCTAATTTGGGTGCGCGTCGTCGCGCGCACGTCTGGGAATAGCTTTGTATATAGGTTCGGATAGACACGGGGCTGAGGTTAATGAGTTTTCGGTATCGTGCTGATGAATTTCTGCGCAATGCGGCGATTCGATACGGCGTTGATAAGATTACGCTCTCTACCCAGTAGGAGATAAATTGAAAAATACCCATTTAATGGTGGCGGAGTTAGCTTATACTTTTCTCTTGATGTGTTTGGCGGAAATGAATGATGGCGCGGACAATTTGCAATTGTTACATGGGCAGGCCTTACACCGAAACCTGATCGTTTTTGTTCGTGTAGGAGATGCTTTGGCACATGTTCTTTTGACGAAACAGTGTCCGACTGACGAGCGCATTTCATGTCAGCCAACAAGAGAGGAGCGTGACAGAATGCAATATGAGATGTTGATTGTCATTTATTCGTGTTCTTTTTTGTTGTGGAAGAACTATAACTATTTTGGACAGACTCAGTGGTATGGTTGCATTGATTTTTTCAAATTCCGATTGTAAGCATTCAAGATTCTTTTTTGTTGATGAAGTCAAGATCTGCCTCTGTAAAAATCGCCCAGTACTTAATGGCGTCAACCTAAACTGCGGCTCACTTGCCATCGTCTTCAGACCAGATTCCATGCAATTATTCATCATTCCCCCGGCATGGTTCTTTAACAAATCGCCATTTTAATGTGCACTAATAAAACAAACAAGAAACAATGTCCCCCCCCGCCCGACTTAACTCGTGAACGGTTCTTTTATAACAAATGATCTCACAGAGATTTATTAATTTTTATCCGCTTACCAGAGAGACTTTTTAGCTTATAAATTACTGTCGGATATCCTGACAAATGAGTAATGAATTTCGAGAGCGCGTCCTGGGGGTGATGCGCCAGTGCCAAACCATCTCGATCGCCATGGTGACGAACACATACGGAATGAGAACGAAGGCAAACTGATTGAATGTAATGTAATGTCCCCTCGACCTACACACGCTCCAATAATTCCTTTCTTCAGTATCTAGGGTCCTCACTAAGCACTTACACAGTTACAGGCATATACCCACATCTCTTCATATAGACAGACATCTGTGTGTTTGAATTCACGTTGAAAACTTCTACCAGACAGACGACAAAGTTTCAATGAAACGTCTTTCTTTTGCACACAATTGCCAAGCCCATTCTGTTTGGATTCGAAAAAGAACAGAACCCCCCCTTTCAACTTTTCATCCTTATTCAACTCTTACTGGCGATGGTTGGTAACCATTTTGTTTTTCCGTGAGGAAGACCGTAAAAGCATTCTCTCATCTAGCAGTAGGCCCCACGGCAACACTGTAACCCACCCCGTTGTCGGGTGGGGATATATACTAGAGAACCCGCTCGGCATATTCGCACAGCGCACATGGTACATTACCCAACCTAGCAACTCATCATTTGACATTTCACATTGTTTGGAATAAAATTCCACTCACGTATATATCTATGGATGTGTGTATGTGTATACAGATTCATTCTTTTCTAGCACAGCTGGGTCATGTTTCCTTCTCCTTCTCGTCGTCGTCTCCTTTTGCTCCCCAGTGGTATGCATCATGATTATGGAGTAGGAGGGGAGAAATTGTTTTCCCTCTGCTCTCGGGATTGTCGATGATTCCAAAGAATTCGACTTATGCCACATCACCTCCACCCGCAAAGTGATGAACCGTCGTCGCTGTCGTTCCCTATGAATGTGTGCGGCATATATCCGTTCTAGACTACGGGTGAAATTCAATAGCCCGACGGCATCAGTTAGAAGCCATTGTTGCTAGACACATACCCAATCTATATGCGGGGTAGAAAAAAAATCCACATAGCTAGCTGTATAGTAACATGAGGCACTATGCGGAATTGAGTTGAAATAATCAGAATTCAACCCCCCGGGTCTGTGTTGTGTGTGCGCAAGTGGAGCACAACCATTACCATCACAACACAGCACAAGCCGAGCAAGCGAGAGAGGCTAGTTTTCGATGAACGACCTTCAAAAAATCAGGTCAACTCGAAGGGAGGGTGGGTGTGAATCCGCACCCCCATAATGAATGCGAACTGCTGGAGAATTTGTTGCAGGCGCGCAGCGCACAGTTACCACTGGGATCTACTCTCGGCAAATCGATGTCCTCGACATGTAATCTATATTTGGCACCCGTTCGCTCAACGGTAGGTATATGGCGTTGAACGATGAATTACTGTGGTAAAAAAAAATGCCACTAGGCGGGATTGTGGAAATAAATTTTGCCTGCTGCATTCGATAGTTTGCCGCCACTGCACGGGAATGGAAGCTTATTCTCACCCGACTGCGACTGGACGTGGCATAATTGATTACGTCAACAAAATTTATACCGCCGTGCTCATAGGTAGTCTACTTTACCACTACAACATCATAGACGACGTCTGTGTGATGATGCGGCGGCTGTTGTTGTTTAGACTGAGCACATGCAATTTTTGATACGACAGACATACACACACACATCGATGGGTGTTTGAATAGAATTAGTTTGAGGTGTTCCAGACGAACGACGCCGACTGCGATGAGCGTGTTAACTTTGGCATAAATTTTGTGTTGTTATAACAAAATTAGCAAATTGCATGTGGCGTTTACGAAAACAAAAGGTGGGTGCGGTCTTGTAGGGTTTTGTTGAAAATCAAACGATTTTATTTGACTGAGGTCGAAGGCCGATGGCGCACGCTAAATTCGGTGGCTAACCGCTTTCTGTGTAAGTCATGAAATTGGGACGCGGTTGTTGTTGTTATCGCGCAAAAATGACGCGAAAACACTAGGTTACATGCGGACAATTAATGTCGATGGGGAGTGCATTAGCGAGGTTTTGCTTAGCGCACATGGTTAAAATTTGAATGCATCCATTATGGAAAATGTAAAAAATGTTTTTTTTCAGTCGAGTCAATGCAGAGGAGTGCGTGTATTCTGATCCGCACACTAAGCTACAGTCGGGAAATATTCAATGTGCGTTTTGATATTTCCCGATATTTTTTATGGAGGACTTTTTCGAAGACTCCTCAAAAGAATAGGATTAATCTAATTTTATGAATTTTTTGTTTTCTGCATTAGCACTTTTCAAATACGTCAGATTATTCAAGGTCAAGCGCACACTAGGTGTGCGTTTCGGTATATAGTTAACAATTTCCATAATTGATTTACAGAATTACATCTTCACCGAGTTGTGCAGACAAATCTTGTACAGTCTTGCAACTATTTTGTAGCGCACACTAGATGTGCGCTTTGTTATTCCATTTAGTCTGTCCATAATGGATTTCAAAATCGAATTTAAAATCGAGATATGCAGTCAATTCCTTCTGGAGTCTTGTAAATATTTTCCCGCACACGTCAAGTTCAATATTTCCAAGATCGATTGAAATCATCAAGCATTACCGATCGGTGCCTGTAGCGTGTCCCTTTTACTTAAAGCATTATGCGCTTGAAAACCTTTATAATTTGTCTACATAAATTTGTATTCGCACATTTAGTTTAAAATAGAAATGGTTGCGCACAATGAGTGTGCGCTTACGTATTGCAGAACATATTCTTATCGTTTGTGAGTTCGTGGATGTTGCCTACATTTTGTAAAGTCAGTAGTTATTGTGGACATTTATTTTTACACCTCCTTCAAAGAGCAAATATTTTTTAATTCCTGTAGGATTATTTTTAAAAAATATTCTCTTTCCGTCAAAAGCGCCCTGCAGTCCTGAAAAAGGTGTAAAAATACTCCGCCGGCTATGTACCTACCTCCCCACTCGACGCCATTCTGTGTTGTCAACTAGCTGCCAATTTTTCTGCAACTATTTGTCGAACTAAATCTTTGACGTACTCTCTAATATCATCCATATTTTATGAAAATAGCTAAAAACACATAGGAACCATTTGATGCAAAAAAAAAAAAAAAAAACGATCGCCCTTGGCAACATGTAGCTACACAAAGTAAAGCCACCCTTCATACAAAAATCGTTTCGTAAATATTTTAACAACAGTTAAATATTTACTCTACTGCAGAATGTACCTTTTTAAGCAACGAATTTGTTAAATAGGCAAACGCAACGAATGCCCAGAGGAAGACCAAGAGCAAGACCAACTTGTTCCGCCCATATGTCAACATTTCTGAATATTTAATGAATAATAATTTGACAAACTTTACACTTCAATTAGAACAATTTCAGATGCATGCATATGGTACACAAACTACAAACTATACCGACAACCAGTGTTGATGCGAAATTCCGTTGAAAATCACTCTGGTCTGTGTTGTATATATATGCGGCACGACCTACTGCCACTCCTAAAGCTGAGCCGTCGCTCTTTGTGTCTCTCGTTCTGGCTCACATATATTTATGGTCCCTCTCTGACACTCGTGAGTTTGTGTATCTCTCTTTCTCGTTAAAATTGCAGACAATCAAATTAAAGTTCGCCTCGAAAACGGCAACCTATATACCGAAAAGGTGTCCGTCGGACAGTCTACCACCCGCGAACCATACCCCTCGCCATCCGCGCCATCAGCCCGACAAATGACGGAACACAAATTCCATTATATCAGTCCCCGACATGGTTTCCATTTCCCATACCCCATTCCAGTCAACGTGTATACGTACACACACAGGCAGACGCATAGATACCGCCCGGAGGGTGGTATAGTGATGTCTATCTCTATGCGAAGTAGTCCGCAGACGCTCTAATGTAATATGTATCCCCGCATATATACCGAGAGCGAGTCAGCAGTTTGCGTGACCGCCATCGATCAATGACAATAACAAAAGCCGCCCCAAACCGCCGCCACTGTCGGGCGTCGTCGTCAGTGGGTGGTTGGGTGGTGGTGGAAGAGAATTTCGCAGTAATTCCGTGCCCCGCATCATCGGAAACAATGTTGATGTAGGTTTGGGTGCTCGGGGTGGCATATGGCGGCTGGCAGTTTTGTATGTATCCGCCGGTGGTAGATGGCGCGCCTGAAGGGTGGATTTTCGAACACCACACGACGACGACGACAAAAACTTATTAAAGCTGTGCAGGCTTGTTATGTAAAAGTCAGAGGGTGGTGTCGGGGGGTGGGTATATTTTTCGCCCGTTAACTTGGTATATACGAACGACACGATGGGAATATCGGATGTGCTACTGCCGCAGTACATGGTTGAACTGGCGCTGGTGCGCGATGGTAGTATGGCTGTTACAAGTATGTTTGCGAGAGGTATGGCGGCAACATAAAATGTATGTGACGCGTGTAGTCATCCGACCCATTTACGGTCCTGCAGGGGTTTGGGTTATTTCGGCTCCTTCTTTTTTTTTTGTGAAATTATTTATACACTTGAGAGTTTGCAGCATGTAGGCAGGTATAGCGAGTTGGGAAGAAATATGGAGCAGGTGCAGAGTTGCCATAGAGTACGAGGAGGTGAATCAATTTAATGTGCAAAGTTTTGAATTGTAAAATGAGCGCTTTCTGCCGTTGGTTTTCCACTGTGAAAGGAGAGGAGGTAGTTTTGTGTTGAAATATCGTAGCCAAGGCTAATTCCAGTTTTGTTTTAATGTGCTCACTTGAACCTTCTTTGTTGCTTGATTATTGTTGGCAACGGAGAGTGCAGGCCCTCTGAATTGGTATACCAAAAGTTACGAAAATTTAACAGCTACTGGTAAGGGTTGGGTGGTAAGTTTTTATTTAATTTTTGTGCTGCTTTGGGTGTCTGAGAACTGAGTAATAGCTCACAGTCTTTGCAAGTTGTAGCTCAGTAGCTTTTGTAGGTCGGAGCCTGCTTAAAGTATTATGAAATGAGAAATGGGACTCAGGAAGCAGAGAGCAGGTTATCCATTTTTGTCACTGTTTTCGGGGACTGCTTTGCAAAAATGTAGCCCAGCCTTTAGAGGCGTTTTTCGACTTTAAATACTTATTTTGGGAAAGAGAAACGTATAACGGTTGCACGTTTAAGGTTCTTGTTGTAAAAGAATCGAGTTACAAAGTAAACTCTTGCCCTGGCGACAGTTTTAGCCGATCGTCTGTCTGAGTAATCAGATCTCAGAGGTAGTTGGCTTAAAAGATCGAACCAGTTTCAGTCTGCGATTATAAAAACAGACTTTTGATGTACAAGAACTGCCTTAAACTCCAGCTCGTCCTTGACAAGCGTTTTCTGAATTACAATCAGCCCGAAAAGCTTAGTATTTCAATTCAAGTTTAGTTGCAAGTGAAAAGTGGAAAGAAATGTAAATTTTGTCCAACCTAAGTAAGATTGCGAAAGTCCCTTATTGATTCCAAAACCCTCCCGAAGTAGATCGGAGAACAAAAACAAAGAAACAATCCTCGTGCTGTCAAGCCCGGTCAATGTCAAGGCCATTTGGAAGCTGAAAGCTAATCCCCGACAGTGTCCTACCTTGCAGTGGTCCAATCCCGCTAAAACCACTTCAAGTCCGAATATTTTGGGCTTTTTTGAACTGAAGGTGATTTTTTAACAACATTGAAACTTCGACCACAAAATTCAAATGTTTTAGAAAGTTGAAGCTGTTGTTAGTCTTAAAAATGCGAAAGGAAGACGCATATTTAAAAATTCAATTTCTTTGAAGGGTGATCGTCTCGTTTTTGCGACCCATTTTCCCAAGCTTTTAGTAATTCTACGATGATCTTAAAGAAAAGACAAAAGATCTGAGTGTGCCCAACTCAGCACAGTTTAAAACCTCAGACTAGACTCGTTTGAATTAGCGATCCAATCACCATCAAAAGTAATGCCTCCTCTCCAACTCTCTACTGGCTGACAACATTTTCAAAAAAAAATATCCGCTTTGGCAACATTCTCCCTTCTATAGCCAAACGACGCGACGCACACAACCACAATTTCTCTTCTAGACACTCGATACACCCTTAAAAGCGAGAAGAAAAAAATATGAAAACAAATTTTAAGGCCGTCTCTCTGTCAGCAGTCGGAGAGAGCATACAAACATTTTGAACCCAACCCAAGCAGGTCCTTCGTTCTGTGCCAATTCAGTGAGTCAGTTGAACGGATAGACAGACAGACGGATCGATATCGCTCTGCGTGTGTCGTTGTACATAGACTGTACACAGTATACAGTTCTTTGTGAGTGATTGTGGGGGTCGTCTAAATGTCAGACACGTTGCTCAAACGACCTGAAACCTTCTTACAGTGTTAATTTGGGACATGTTTCCCAAGAATGATGATGTGGCTGTCGGGGTGGGTTGTTGGGGCTGTCGGATTGCTCACAGCTCTATATCGATGGGGTAGTCATGGCTGGTAAGTGTGGGTAGTCATGAGAATGGAAAACCTTTCCTCGTGTAGTCTGCTCACAAAGCCCATTATTGCAGAATTATAATCCCCCCCCTTCGCTGTGTTTGGGCCACCCCCTGGAGGATTTAACTTGTTTTGAAAGCCTTATCACTGTATTAGACGTCCCTACCCTCCCACTCCAATGCCTCATATCGCTTGGCTTTTGTGTGTTGGGCTGTTGGGCTGCCTTTAGCGCTATTGCTTTGATTCTGCGTTGACGTGTTGTAAGATTTGGGTTGTGCGTGGGGTTGGAATGGCGCGGCGTACACGTGTCGAAAAGGGTTCACATTTTGACTCTTGCTCTATGTTTTTACTGTGGAAAGTGCTTAAATTGCCGGATTATTAAAATTTTTTCATTTTATTTGTTTCATTTCAGGTAAGGATCCTCTGTTCACGTGTTGTTATCGTCACCTTCTAGTTTGTCGTGTTGTATCGGCTAATGCATTTGTAATTTGCTAATGCACAAGTGAGTGAGTAATTTGTTCTCATTTGCACAAGTAGCACACAGGATGGGTGTAATAAATTATCACCGCAATAAGGATTTAATTGCTCTCGGTGTACTCCTCTGCATTCTGGATGAAGATGATGATGATGATGGCGATGTGGTGTACACCGAGCCATGAGTACCTACACCTATAGTGTAATGGATTCTGTTGTTTTGAGTTTTTTCTTGGTACCTCTTTTGAGTGCATTTATTCACTTAATTGCTTCATTTCGATGCAGGGAATTTTAATTGTGCCGATTTGGCCAACGAGCGTAGTTGCACGAAGGTTTTTGTTTCGCGTTTTCTTGGAAATGTCGATACAAATGAGGTGACTAATGGATTGCGAGGAACCCCTCATTCTGGAGTCCAAGGAACTGATGACACGTTTCGCATTGAGATTAAGGAGATAATAGTTAGATTGGTGTATGGGGAGTGGTTTGGAGTTGGTTTCCTTGAAGGTGACTGATGACATTTTAATGGCGTCCCATTTTGGCACATTTGCCAGATTGGATGATTTGGGTCGTCCTTGAAAAGCTGTGATTTAGAGATTTAGGCTGTGGTTAGAAGGGGTGGGATCGATTGTTCTGTCTTAAGTGATTTTATTGTATTACTAGCTGACCCGTGCTCGCCTTGCTTCACCCGCCTGCCACTTTTGAGACAAAAAGTATTTTCATCGAACTACATCGAAAAGTTTTTTTTTTATAAATATGTAACTTCCCTTGAACCTTTCTAAAAGCAATATTTAGCAAAAACGAAGACAATAAAAACGTAATTTAAATTCGTACTGAAAAGTCTACAGATTTACGCAAAGTTCGGTTATGTAACAATTTGACATTGACACACGAACCCTACCCCAGCCCATTTCCAAACTTTTCCCAATAAACAGCCTGAACAACCTGAAAACGTGTTCAACCTGAATGTATGCGCTGAAAAGAGACGACTGCCCATTGAAGTGCAAAACATATGATCACGTTAGGGCGCGCACATAATAATCACACACACACTACTGCAACGATACTCACTGCTGCATGACTACTGACAGTGGTATCCACTAAACGAAAATTGTGGGCGATGTTTTGAATTATTGTTTTGAACATTGCTTAGCTTCAGGACAACGCAGGAGGATATTTTATATCTTAAAAGATTCGGGAGAAAATTTACTAAATTGACCTGTTATTTTATTTTTCAATCCGATAGGCCATTACTGAGCTAGCTAGGTCTGTATAAACAGAATTTTGCTTACATATATCCGGTTTTTTTTTTTACTATTTTGTAAAAACCAAGTTATATTTCGGGTTAAAAAGTGTTCTAAAGCCCGACCCAGAACATAAGCAATCACTATGCCAAGTTTCATCAAAATCCGTCCAGTAGTTTCTGCGTGATACGCGGTCAGGCATTTTTTATTCTACAGTTTTATTATATGTAGAGAAGAGAAGAGAGAAGAGATAGAGAAGAGAAGAAGATAGAGATAGTATCAAAAGTGAGTTGAATTTTTTCAGTAGTTCTCTCTGCACTTTACAAAATGAGTTGCGGTTAATAGGCTTTTCATGGACAGTCCAGCAAATAATTTTATACAGAATTTAAGCTGAGCTAATTGGCATCTAACGACCTGTAGATTTCTTTAAAAGTATTCAATAAAACCACCCATCGAGTTAATATTTAACTCGCTAATGCATCGCTCTATTGACACTTATAACTTTTTAGACTTCTGATCCAACTACTCAACATTTCACTGCGGGAACGACAGAATCAAAAAATCAAAATCAGAATCAAAAAAGAGGTCTTGAGGCCCTAAAAAATTCCTCTTGTCACACCTTCTAATTTCAAAGAATCGTTCGGTATTCAAGTTTATACCCAATTTCGTCACAAGAGGAAGATCGATCATCGAGAAAGGAAATATGACCGCAAACCAACTATCCACCCTTGAAACTCCTTTAGCATTGGCAAGCTCTTGGGCTTAAAAGAAGTTTGGACCTGCGAAATATTAGCTTTTTTGTCCGCCCGTCTGTTTGTCACTTTATTTATAAGGACTCCGAAGTATCCTCAGATCCGATCGGGATATTTCTCAAAGTGACATATGTGGATGCATAAAATTTTGTGCACGTACACCTTTTGTCAATAATGAACTAGCCTGTCCCAACTCGGAATTTCTAATGTGAAAACGATCAATCACAGCGTGAGACCTAGTTGCGACCTACTTCTGTGAAACACGGATTCCAATTTCCAACTCAAAATTCAATGCACTCACGACAACGACACGACAGTGACTTTCTTTCGAAAACAACAAACTGTCACCCACATATGGCGCTCCTGTCAATCGAATTTACAAATCACTTTGTCGCTAATCCATGCGATAAACATCGGCGTCGCCGCCGCCGCCCATTGTCTAGCTTGAGGCCGCCAATTATTTCACAGACATTAACCACAAATCGTAACTTTCTGTACACCCATCCCAGCCAGCGTTTTCCTCATGCGATTCTGTTGTTTGTCGTCGTTGTTGTTGTCGTAAATAGCCACCGTTGTCGCCGTTGGAAAATCTCGGTTAATATTGTTTTTCTTTCTTGTTCTCGTCGTCGTCGTCGTCGTCCTCGCGTGGCCTCATTTTCATGTCAATGGGAGAGGTTGCAACCCTCTCTTCTGCTGGGCGATTTACTAAGGGAGGGTTTAAAAATGGACTCCCTGCTGGTTCACGCCGACCATAAGGGATGTCATATTCCGGACGGGTTGTTCTACAACTACAATTTGAACTTTTTCTTATCCACTATGAAAAAAAAGAAATATATATCTAACTAAAACGGACCATCAAATCCTTTCAACAATGATCATTATCTGAAGCGGGTGAGCGGAGGGGACCTGACCAACTTGGACGACTTGGATCAACCGCTGGGTCTCGTTGTTTAATTTTTTTTTCCCCTCTTTCTTTTGTCTTTGTTCGAGTCCTTAGCAAATAAATTTTCTACTCCTGCGGACGGATGTGCGAGAGATCCCTCTTGGCATACACAAGAGCAAAACAAATTGAAGAACGATACACATATAGAAATTGTATAATATGTTGGTCCGTTTTGTTCATTTCTCTTGTGTATACAGACACAAATCGAAAGTAGGATAAAACTGAAAGTACTTGGAACGTTTTCAATTTTCCGGCCAAGATTTTGTTTTTTTCGCATTCGCATATCGCATGGGAAATGTGTATTTTTCTTTTAGAAGAATCAAACAATGCACTGCTGAGAAGTGTCAACGGGAGGAATGTAATTTAAGGCACAAAACGTGATATTGTTTTGGACGAGTCGCAAGAAGCTGTGGCTGTTGCCAAAAATTATTATTGCTATGCCTTTCCGTTCTGGCTGTCATTGTCTTTTTCAATTTAGGACATTTCAAACCAGTGTGCATTGGTTTTCGGATTTTCTCTACTCATATGTATGACAGTTCCATATAAGAGAATAAAGTCATAACCGATGGCAAATTGACAACGCAACAACAGAGAAAATGCGTTAAAAGTTTTACAAATTGTGAACGTAATGGGGTGTGGAAAGGGAGCCTCCGAAAATGGGTGGGAAATCTATTTTAAAATGAAAAAGTCGCCACCTGCCGCAAATGGGTTAAAAATAAAATAAAACAAATAGAATGCTCGTGGAAATTAATTACAGAAATGTGTTAACAGAATCATTGTGAATAATGTTTACTCTTGGGTGAGGTCGTGGCAACACTACAATAGCATATGGTGTCACCGACAGCTGTGCACCAACATTTTCAAAGTTCATATCGTGTTTTTACTCGAACTCATCGCACATAAATATGACGTCTCTATCCTCCGTTGCGGGTATAAAGGACACTGCCACTTTTGTGGGATGTGGGTTCAAATGAAAAGTATTTGGCCGATTTGCCTCTAAGGCCGTGTTACTAATTTTAATTACAGAAAAGCTTTGAAATTAAGTTTTAATATTCCTATTCCACTATGAAAAGCACTAGAGACATTGCTGTGGTCCATTGCTGTAAATGGCACTCACTTTTCAAACATTTTATGAGAACATTGACTGAGTGGTTAGTGAGGTGGTCCTCCGAGCAATGAATTTCAGCTTTATACACTGAAAAGAAATAGAAATAACACCTTAGCTGCACGGTTGTATCATTTACTGTATTTAATTAGGGATTTTAAGACAATAGACGCCATTCCTTAGTAAAATTCTATAAGAAAACGTACTGGAGACATTAAACAGCCTTGTGGTACACCGATTTCAATACCATTTCGGATTGGGCCCATAGCTATGCAATGGTAGCTCCCTTAGACCATCATTGGTTCCATTTTTGATATAAGGACTCGCATTCCACTTCACATTAAAACCACCCAAGTCTATCCGTAAATCCTTGGATTCCTTAAATAATGAGAATGCGAATATATTTGCTGTTTAGTCCCTAAGTGCTTTTGACATCCTTTTGGGCTATAAAGAGTGTTTAATTCCTAAATTGACACATTTACGATGGACCCTTTTAAAAATTTCCCCTCAGATACATTAGAAAACTGTTTTATTAGGAGTTTTTCCAAAAATGTTGCATACCTCACGGCGTTGCCAACAAAACAAAATTCAAACGTCGAACTTTACTTGATCTGATTATGCGTCGATTAATCAGCAAATCCCCATCTGATGAAAACGAAGGCACTGTACCAGATAACTCGACATAGAAAATTTCAAAAGGACCCAAAAGAAAGATGGCACCAGCCAGCAGTTAACCATCAGTCTGTTAACTGCCTTTATGCGGTAGCAAACATTTGTCTACCCACACTGTCGCCGTAAGTCCAATTAAGATTTATGCCCAGTGGCTGTGGGCACCACCTGCCCGCATCGCATTCTACAAAGGAAATCGCCATAATTGCTCTCAAGATTAGTTGGACTCGGGCTGAGCCACCTCTCGCTCAAACGAATCAATTTACCAACTAAGGAGGAAGTTTATATTTCGTTTTCCGAAAATGGCTGCCACCATCTGTTACCGGCACAAAAGTAATCCCTCTTACACTTGAATTCATTACGCACTGCCTGAATTGTCCAAATCAAGATTTGGTCCTTCCTCAAATCAAATCTCACCATCATTTTGGGCTTACGGCGCTCCTGTGCACCTTAAATCTGTGAAAATCCGTATTTAAATTTAAATATTTCCTCGCTTCCACCGATTATTATATCTATATCCCAGCACTTTGGCCGGGCAGACAGAGAGGAAGAATGGCAATAATTTGAAATGCTTACCAAACCATCTTAATCACTGAAATTTGAATAATATTCCCAGAACGAAATCATTCAAGCCAGAGCAGCAGTGCTGCCGCATCAATTTGGGAGCCAGTAAAACCGCACACCCATACACACGTTCGCATCCGCAAACCGCACAAGTCCTTAAATTCATTCTCGGAGAAATATTCACGACTTGTTGTCGGTGGGAAAAAGTTTACCACGGCAAAGATGGCTCCTGCGATCTGTGTGTGTACGTCCTTGTAGGTATAGACTTAACTTTTGGTTCCACGTGTCTTCGATCGAAGCTCCCAAACCAGCCAGCCCATTTAATACATATACGCTCGTAAAATACACACGAAATCCCCAGAGAAAGGACGACAACGAGCAGAAAGCCGAAAACCAGAAGAGGAGACAACCCTCAACATATTATAATAGTCTGGCACGTTTTAACCATTTTCTTGTTCTTCTTCTTCTCGGTCTTGTTCTTGTTGCCGATTTGTGCTGATGATGCTTCCATGCTCCAGCTCCACTCGTGTCTGAGGCATTTTACTTTGTGCGGAATTGACTACCCACCGCCAGAGTGGGAGGGGGGAGCGGTTTTTCCTCTCGGCGTGTGTCGTCATAATCGTTGCTGCTGCCAAAAACCATTCCCCATCGTAAAAGAAAGCAAAAAAAGAAAAACTTCCAATCTACCTCCTGGTGGAATCACCAGCATGCCTCTAACCCTGCAGAGTTGCTTCTGATTTTGGGCTTTCTGTTGGACGGCGAGGAGTAGGAGGCATGCGAGCGAAGGGTTGCAACAGAAGGAAAACAAGGTTTTTCGTTTAGTTTGTGTTGCTATTGCTATCTTTCAACTCGACAACTGCTGTAATACAGAGCGGGGACTATAGTCCTTTCGATTACATTACGCCCCACCGGTCGGTGAAGCCACCCGCTTTTTGTACTTTTGTGTGTGATTTGTGCGAAAGGTTCATTACGAAAACAGGATCCACTCAAACTCTTATCGCAGACATTTGCCATTACGGCTGTATTGAGCGGTGGGTGGTGAAAGGACGCTTTTTCTGCTACGCTGGTCCTTATTCCCTTTGCCTGCCATAAACTTTCGAAATTTATGTTCGTCTGTGGCAAATGGTCTCGTCCGGAGGTGGAGGTTGGGGGTTGTTTGCCAGTGGATGGCGATATAACGTCAACACAGACACAGACCCACACCCGCCCGAAAATAAAAATAAAAAGGAAAAATAAACGAAGCCCAGACAACGGCGTCGTCGTCGGGACAATATCTTTTATGTATACAATTATCCTGCCTCTATGGCGCACACAGACACACTCCCCGATAGAAGTCTACAAAAACGTGCTGGGTAAGCGTATATCTCTTTGCCTATCTCTATATCGTATCTACCACTAGAGTTGAAGGACGAATATTTGTGTGTGTGCAGGAGTTTTTCGTTATACATGCGGTAGTGGGTGCTTATGGAGCTGGAGAGAGATGTATTTTTTTTTGTCGTCCTTCTTTGTGAATTGGTTTTTCGTTTCGTGTTGTGTCCAGAGGGAAAGACGGATAATAAAAATAAGGATGCAGAAATACCAGTAGCAGAGGAGGACAATGGTGATGAGGGAAACCTGAATTGAGCTTTAGGCCATTTTTATTTTCATTTATTTATTTTTTTTTTTTTTGCCTAGCAACGCGCGAGAGATGAAAACGAAAAGTATTTCGGCTGCCTTCCGTTCGTCCTTTTTGTCTCGTTATATGCCTGCCTTTTGCGCTGTGTGCTTTGAATACGCCACTGTTTCTGCTGTTAGTTCGCGCTCTACGAATGTTCCTCTGTGTTGGTTGCTTTTGATAATGGCTTTTGGTTTTATTTTTCGTAGTGGGTGTGGGTGGTGCGGACATGGATGGAGGTGAAACGATTTTATGGTGGAGTGGTTTTATGCACATGTGGTTTCGTTATAGCGGGGAGTCATCCCAAATGACTCGATGCTGGATGCGAAAGGTGAAAGTTTATTTTATGTACATAATTAGTTGTGGGAGGGTTAATCTCAGCCGGTGTGGATTCAATTCGAATGCCATTTTGCATTATGGGCGTTTCAGTGCAGAGGTACGAGGTCCTTCTGGCTGAAAATTGGCTTTGAATTAAGTCTTAAGGGATTGTCAGCATCTGTATGGTGCATAAAGCATGAGAGGACGGGTTTTGGTGAACTGTTTCGCAACTCGGGTGATTGTTTCAACTACTGGGTTTGTGGCCGCACTAGTTTGTTTGATTTGTGAACACAACCCCGGCACAGTGGTAGTTCACAAAATACTTGTCTTTGAGAAGATGAAGAATTTTCTTTGCTTAACTGGCTCCCGGCCCCTAAAGCCTTCCGTCTTTTGCGACACAACGGCTTTGAAACGGAGACTCGCTTTGCCGTCTTCAACATGGAGAACGGAAAGGGGCGTTGTATTCCATTTGCTGGGCTAGAAGTGACTTGAGGTACAAAGATTGATGGCAGATAAGACTTCTGATAAAATAAGTTTGAAGAGAGTTTTTTGTATTAGAGAAATCTGGAATAGCTTCACCAACTTAGAGCTTTGTTTATGTTCCTGTTCAAGTTTCCTCTGCAGAACTGTCCGCTTTCAAAGTGGCTTAGTGTGACCAGATTTCGTAAATGGCCATGTTTGGGCCTCCTGTTAAATAAGTCCCGCTCTCAATTACGAGATGACTTACCTCTTTGTGTATGGACTGTTTGTTTTTATTATGCATTAAACTAACCTGCACTTTTTTAACTCTGTAAAATGCTAGCATTCCGAAAGATATTCTGATTACTTTGAAAATGTTGGCGAAGTAGTTTCTGTAACACATTTTTAAAGACAGATGGCCTTTATCTGGGTTAAAGCCAACTTTTGGCAAATTAATATTTGATCCATTTTGGCCAATTTGTTGATCCTTACAAGTTTACCTAAGTTTGGACGTAAATGTATAGAACGGTGGCCACCTACTTATCTAATTTACGACTGTTCTGACTTCTGAATAATAATGACGCAAGCATTGAATAAAATCTAGGCGGATGTTGGTTATCTGTCATCACATACTGTTTCCAGCTTCTGGTCGCAAAGACTCTTTTTCGTTTTTGTATTAAAAATCTTGTCCTTTACATCAGGTTGTCTTCTTAATAACCAGCATCCCTTAATCACATTTCCAATCGAAATGTTGTACACTCTTGCGTATACGTAACATTTTTTTATACTTGACTTCATTTTTAGACCAATTTCGGTTAATTTTTTTTAAATCACAACCCAAATGTATTTGATTCTCGAGAAAAACTTCAGATGGCGCTACGAGAATGCCGTACCTAAGCCTTACATAAGCGTTCAACCGGTTTTGAGATATTCCTCCCTATTTTATTGGCCAATATCAATATTGACAGACACGTCAATCTAGAGCAGATTCTACTCACGTTTTAAAACAAACCCTTTCTTTTGCGAATTCAACTTCTTACCATAAGTTCTCCAAGTCAGAACCTACTCCCAAAAAGTCTGCCTGTGTCAAAATTGAAAATAACGTTCACTCTTGCGTATACGTAACAAAAAACCAAATCTGCATTTGACAGTATTTTCCCCTCTGTTATCGGCTTTAAAATCTACATAAAATATGAAAATAATACTCCCGCATTGACGCATCTCCCGTCTCATGGCAGGACTTCATCAAACTTGCAGGCTTAAAACAATTAAACGTCGAGGGAACCGCGTTTTTTTTGTCCGTGGAATTTTTTAAAGGTTTTTTTTTTGGTCGCTTTCCATCAATTTTCCTGAACTTACTATCGCCTCTTCTGTTTTGTTAGCATAAGCACTTTTTATTTACGCCCCAAAGGACGAATTTCGTTTTGCTTTTCCGTTGGTTTATGTTTTCTTTTTTTTTGTATGCTCGCCATATTTCTGTTCGTTGTCCCCGCTCAAGTGCTACTGCTGTTGCCTACGGATTTAGCAAACTTTCTTCTCTTGTCATAATGTATATATGTGCGTTTTGTAGGGGTATGCTTGTACTTTCCTTTTTGAGCAAATAAAATGCCAGGCCGGATATGTCTCTGCCATCATCATGCCCCAAAATTATTCTCCAAGTAGTGGCTGGGGGTAGGGGTACATCATCATCGCAGTCGTCGTCGTCGTCGTCCTTGTTGCTGCTTCTGTGCTTTCGTTGTAGGCGTCATCATTATTTTGTGCTGTCGATTTGGGATCCGTTTCTTTTTTCTCGGCATCATAAACTCTCTATCGACTTTGGTATTATGACACCCCTGTAGAGAGTTTTCCATTGTATATCAATGAGCAGCGAGATGATTGTGTAGGAAAAATTATTCTGCAAAAGAAAGTGAAAAAGGACGATTTTCGTTACTCGTTTTTGGTACTTTATTTTGGTGTTTATTAATTATGTACTCGTGCAGGGAGCTGTTTTAAACTGCTGCAGAGAATGGGGAAAAGTTTCTCCGCAACCTACCCGTCTCGAGAAGTTTTTACTGGTTTTTTGTTTTTTGCACTCGTGCGCTCTGCGCATACAAATGAATTATAGCGTCGTCGGGTATCGATTTTATATCCTTCTAAGTAGATGGAGTGTTACTGACAGTGACGGGTGAAATATGTTCAGATTAACATCAGTGGCTGGTTGTGAATAATTTTGCATAATCATTGTGAGAGGGGAGGCGAGTTACAGCATATGCTTCGCATTTGCATGTGCTTGACGAACATTCTTCATGTGGATAAGTCATGGATAAGTATGAGACAAAAAGGATGTGGGCTGCAATCGTTCTAAGATAATTTTTTCCCAAAGCACAAACTGATATCTCAATTCTGTTAACCGATTGTCGACGCATGCCTCCTTTTGAGTGCTTATCTCTACCGTTCCATATTGGACAACCTTTTCGTTGGGCAAGCCACATCAAGTCACTATCGCAAGGACAATTTTTCGGTTGGAAATGTGAGTATGTATACAAAAAGTCGGCCGCCTTGAATAAATTAACACAAGTTCGAAACTAAATCCCCATTGGCGACTCCAATTAATCATGTCCTCGGTTTTTTCTGAATTCCCCTACACGTGTGTAGAGAGAGTCCCTCCCTATATAAAAAAAGAAGACCTCATCCATTTCGTTTTATTCGAAACAAACAAAAATAAGGCACAGCGATAAACCCCAGGACCGAGTAAGCCCTTTCAGAAATTTGCTCTCAACACAAAAAGAAAAAAAAAAGCCATTCCCTTTCATCCCATATGGTCGCTTTCAGTTTTATGAATGTCCTTCCGACATTACCCTACTTGAGGAAAAGTTAATGAAGGACCATTACACCACCACCTATGGCAATGACAAAAGAAGCTGAAGCTTCAGCAAAAATGGGAAAATAAAACAAGATATCTGCAGATGACTCTATAGATAGATATTCACAAAAAAGGAAGTTCCGTATAGACACGCGTGTGCACAATAAAAACGACAAAAAAAAAGAAAGAAAAACAGAACATTATGACAAAGTCCAGGATAACTTTTCTGAGAGAAGCCTTTTTATGTCCTAATTTAGTTGGCGTCCCTTCCTTTTGCAGGAAGACATTTAAGTGCTTTTCGGTGCGAACCAACAACACAAAAAAGACGTTGAAAATAAAAGTTTACGACCAACGATGTCGGCAAATCAATAAATCAATTAATGTTCCCCCTGCAATGGTCATGTGTCAACTAAAGGACAGGGATTTACAAATCGGGATTAGAGTTTTTTTCAAACTTGACTTCAAACAACTCCCCAGGCAAAGAACTTAATTTATGCAGTGGAAGCCGAGTAATAATTAAATCAAGGAAGACCACAAACACAGATAGAGGTGTACTCATCGCTGGTTTTGTAGTTCCATCCAACTGGATGCTGAACGTTGGACTGTTCCAATCAATTTTGGGGGAAAAAGATGGGAATCTTATCTCGAAAGGAAGCGAAATACCGACACGTGCCGCAACATTTTTCTCTTGGAATGAGGTGTCAATCAAAGCGGACGGTCGTTCTCAGCCCCCTTTGTGTCATTTGGAGTTGGGAGATGTCTGATGAATTTTTAAATAGAAGGAGAGGCCTTTGTTAAGTAAGGGATCGTGACATGACATTTCGGTTAGTTGCTTTCAGTGACGCAGTTTATTTTTATACGTAGCTGGTTTGGTTTCAATATCTTTGTTGCTATTCAAAATGACACTGTTCTAGTTTTGGACTGGGAAAACGACTGTGAGACTGACAATCTCTCGGATCAAGGTCCACCCTTTGTTTACGTCAAATTGATTTATTAGGCGATGCATTCAGGGGTTCTGTCAAGTCCTTATCACTTAATAACAATATGCCCGTCAACTGGAGCACCCATCAGCTACACACAAGTATAGAGACTAACGAAAAGCAACACCTGCACCTGTCTACATTATGAACCTGGCGAAATCAAGACAAACGACCACTTCACTTTATTATTGCATTATAAAACTAATGATTACACTTCTCTATCCACTCGCTCTTCAGTACAAGCGTATACGCGTGCGCACTCTGGGGGTAGGTAGGGCAACTAAGTGCCCATTAGTCGGGCAGCGGCTGGCCGGTTCTCTTCCTATTCTAAATGGATTCACTTCCTTGTTGCGGCTATCTGGGCATATAAATCTAACTGCTATTCACTGCTGCCACTGTTGTTTGTTGCAGTTCAGCACAGCCCAGCGCAGTCCGTGGGTATGATGGATTTTTACAATTTTGAACGCGCAACATCATAATAACCTCCTTTGAGTGGCCGGTGGCATTATTTCACTATTGAACCGCGCATCGTCGTCCACAGTACCTAGGCTCAATAATAATGATAATTACATAGTATACCGGCTGGGCGAACTGGAGTAGTGGCATCGTGCTATCTTGGTATCATTGCAACAGCAGCTGAGCCAGGGAGAATCTACACGGTAAAGATTAGTATAATAATGGACAGAGAGAGAGAGAGAGAGAAGAGACGACTACGACGCGACCAAGAACAAAAGGAAGTTGCAGTCGTGTTTATTTTTTTTGCGAATAAAAACAAATGATACCTTTAGGGGCTTTCGGGCGGTTATCGTTTTAGGCTGACGCATGATCATTATCCATTTAGGCATTTTGTCTTTGTCGCTTTGGCATGAAACTAGCTAGATCTGCAATAAATTGTCGGTTCGATTGCAGTTTATTTCAATGAAATTGCTGATTTGTTAGCACAAAGGGTATAGAGTGGACGGAGTTGGAATTCCTGCGGAATGCCATTTATCTTGGGGGAAGAAGTATTTTTATAGTGAATTTTCGGTCATAATAAAGCAATCATACGGTTGCGTAGAATTGGGTAACAATCCGAGTTGATTGGTGTATAACGGTGGAAATGGAGAAAGGGACCGTTAAAGTGGGAAATTTACCACGAAATCATTGCTTAAGGGAGATTACTTTATTTGGCGTACCTACAGTGAAACGGGATAGAAAATTATTGAAAGGCGAACAAGGAGGATAGCTGGACGGAAGAGGACCCTGCAGCAGAGGTAATTCGATTTAGTCATTTGGTAATGGCCTACATTGATTTTGATTAGCAGAAGTTATGAGTGTTGCACATTTTTATGACATTTATGGAGGTTGCCATCGGAAATTTAACTAGATAAGGACACCTTTTGCCGATGGAACATGAAGCAACCGTTCTTTGGGGGGCAATCTGTTGATGAATGAATTGGCAAGCAAGATTTGTCCATATGCAGAAGACTAGACCTCTACGGGCCTATATGCCAACAGATCTACCGAACATTTTGTCTATGGACATTTCATCCACGGACATTTCATCCACGGACATCTCATCCACGGACATGTCATCAATGTGTGCACGTCATTTCTGACTTGTATCCTGTTAAGACTGAAACATAACAAGAGATAAGTGGCAAACACTCTAACTATTCAATTTCCAAAGCTCCTGGGACATGTTTAAGGTTCAAAACATGGACATTTGATCCACAGTGTGATGTGGTACTGTCTTTAGGTTGAACTTCAGTGCTTAGAATTCGTTTTGTTGCCTCTGTGCTAAGGAATTGTTGTAGAAAGACTCAATAGTCATTAGGACCGTGCATTTTGTTAAAAAGTATGTACATTTCGTCAGCATATTTTGTGCAATCCTTGTTTCGGGAAGCCACTTATCACTTTCCACAAACGGATAACTTAAAGTGCATTCTACCAGCTTTGTGGGACTCCAATTTGATTTTTTTTTATTATTGAACAATTTCAAAGGGTTACACCAATCATTTAATAAAATGCTTCTGACAACTCCCCATTGACACTGTCAAAATCGATGGACCACAGATAAAGTGGTGATCGATATTTACTGGTCGTCCTGAAACGAATGTGTATACTTGTCCAACATTGAGTGCTTTTTCCATTTTTTCTGTATAACTCTGCATAGTACTTTTAAATCGCAATCATCTATTCTCCGGTTGAGCCCCCAATTTGTGTCAAATCAGCTCTTCTTGCGCAGTTCTGATTCAGTCCAAATTATTAAAATGCGTTTGCTTCCTCACAACATATGCCATCTCTACGTCATCCCCGTGATAGTCCCCACTAGAAATTCAATGAGCTGACTGTTTAAATACAGAAAAAAAAGAGTAACAACAGATGCCCATGTTATCACACCAGCTAATTGACTTATCCCCAATTAACATTGCATCGAATTACACCGTCACTTGCCAAGAATACCAATCATCATTCTCAAGTAGAAAGATACACAGATAGAGATACAGAAAGACCTCAAGATCGACTGGGACGTCGACGACGACGATGATGATGACAGCAACATTGTTACATAGATTGTAATAATATGTTGGCTGCCTAGGATGTTTGTGAAAACACCAAACGGAAGTCACGGCACTATCTATACCTGTGTACCCACCACTTGGGCTTTTATACATCTATATATGTATCTCCTAGAGATGCGGAATCTAATCAAGACGCAGGTAGTCTTCCGCTGCAGCAAAGATGCTCTTCAGTTGCCGCCACTGATGTCAGTTTTCCTCCTCTTCTTCGTCTTTTTGTCGTCGTCATCGTCGTCGCCTAATGAAGTTAAGTGGCGCACGAATAACAAACGCATAACCGCGCGACATGCCGCGAGGAGGCGGCCGCTGGAAGGTCTCTGTTAAGGCGTCGTCGCTACGCTAGGGTGCAATTTTTTATTTGTAAAAGAAAAACCACCGAAGGGGGAAGATATCAGTGAACACCTTTAATGTCATACATTAGGAGAGTGGTTTTGAGAAAAGTGCATTCGCATTGTGCCACAGGGTGGAAGGGTAAACAGTGCAGCCTAACCGACTATCGCGTGAATTCAGCGTAAGTAGAATGATAATTGCGGTGCTGATGGCGGTGGCCATACAGTGGCTTGGGCATTTGAATTTACTGTCCGAAATTTGTGACGTTTCTTTCAAATATGTGGTCAATTCATTGTGCGCCAAAAAAATACAAAGCATTTTGCAGTGAAATGTCACATTTTATGTGATATAAAACCACCAAAAAGGCTATGCAAAAATTGGCCTACAATCCACAATAAATAAGATCTTAAACAAAGTACTACAACTGTCATCTGTCATCATAAATTTCTTATTAAACTCGATGCAAAAACTGCAGCCTACTGAAAGCTGACGATTTTGACAGTTTTTTTGGGGCAAATTTTAAGAGATAGACAAATGAACACCTTGCAAGCTGTCTTCTGCAGTTAAACCGGTTAAATGAGCAGAAGAAGTTGGTTCTTATGTGAAGTTTTTATCTTCAGAAAATTAAAAAACTTTACAAGTTTGGAAATTAACAAATTTTCTTTAAAAATCTCTACATTTTTACCAAATATCGAATAATTTTCCTATGAAGAACATTTGCACAGCATCTATTGAGAGGTTGCCTGCACGATAGTTAGTGTCACGCCCACTTTTTGGGGGCGTTTTTATTAAAAAACTGGAATTAAGAGACCATACAAAAACTAGTAAGCAATTAAAGAACCCTGGAATTTTTTCTTGAGCTGCTTTTTGTGTGTATTTCTTCTCCTACATCTATGAGTACATATTTTGCGCAGTAACTGCAACGTAAGGTTCCACTGTGCGGCGCTTCTGATTAAATTTTTTTTTTTTGAAAATCAAGCCTCAAAGTCATTGGAAATCATTACACCACCGTTCGTATCATGTGAATGCATGAAGTTTAACGAAAGAGCCTTCTAATCGTCTGCCGACGAGTCGCGGTAGCAATCATAGACAATGAACGGCGTCAAGTCCTTCGCACAGCACCACCGAGTGAAGAAGTGATTATTTTTGCGGTTTAAAACCTGTGACGTTTTTCTATGCCACAACGGTGGATCGCGGAGAAAATTGTTAATTGGAAAACTGAGAACATTTCTGTGTAGCTTTTTGAGGTTTCCTCTTTGTAATTTTGTCTTGTCGGTAGTTTTAATATTTAATATGAATGCAAATTTAATGAGCGCTTGCGGAGTGAAATGGACTTTTCCTTTGTGCTGCTCATTGACATTGCTAATGCGACCCAATTCGCGCAGTCTAATAGCGGAGGGTTATTTAAACTTCTTAAACATGAGAAGAGTTTTACATAATTCCTGGTCAAGGAGCTTAACGAATTTTAGAGTGTTACACTATAAAGGTAGTCCATAAGTCCCTTTTTTAAATTTTTTCCGAATCACTCCCCCAACAACCGTGTGACAAATTTCATTGCCAAACAATTTCAAACGACCGAAGATCAATTGCGCGCCAGCACTTCATCTAAATCCATATACTAAGCGCGGATATCGAATGTCAAGTGTCGGCAGCAGGAGAATCCCCACGATGACATTGCACTCGGCGATGAAAAGAGCGGCTCCAAACAAGACACCCGCTGTCACTCGGTGCAAATAACTTCCTCACTCATTCCCGTTGCTGGGGCTTTGTCTGCTCTTCCTCCTTTTCAGTTGGTGTCTTCTGCTGCTTCTTGTTCGTCTACGTCTTCTTCTTGTGTTTCACATGTTAAACAGTCTCATTTATTTTTCATTTACAGTTTTTTTCCTTCAAGCTTTATGTAGGTCTGCACCGTTGTTGATGGTTGCCCATTGCACCGCAGCCGCCCCCTCGTATGTGTAGTGTAATTCAATGACGTTATTTAGCCGCGCCGCCATTACCAATTTCCTTTGTTGTTGTCATCATTCCGCGCTATGTATAGTTCCCTCCTAGATCCATCCATGCCAGTGCTTTGCATTGCGGTCGGACAAAAAGGAAATAGTCGCTATCCGCCTTTGAAGGCGCGCATCGCAGACACACCAAACCGCACTCACACGGAATTGCATAATTTCTTCACTTTGTCCATCTATATGCAGTGGATATAAGTTGTGTTGTATCCATGGAAGGGAGGAACGGAAGGTTGCCAACTGTGTTATGCTCGTGGTTATCTTTTATGGATTCGTTGGCTTTGTTTATGCGCACGTTGGATTGTGGATAGATATTTTTTTTTCTACTTTGGGTCGCTATTGTGACCTTATTTCGTCTTACTATCAACACCTTTTGAGGTAGCGTAAGGGATTCGTTTTCATAGTTGGAAAGTGACTTTTGGTGCGCTGTCGGTCATGAAGCGCGAGGTTTAATTTAATTTCATAAACAGAACACATCTGATGACGGTCTGCCATGAGGCGATATATGGCTAAGCTGCTTTGTACAAGGGATTTGTCAGGGTGGTGTGTCTTTGTTTTGTCCACGGTTAGTTAGGTCTGTACCTATTTACATAATAAGTGGACGGCTTATATTTCTAAGCTATTGCGCGCCCAAGTGTCTGGAAGGTGCACCGCATATAATGGTATTTAGGTGAACGTTTCGACGCCTTTTATGGGTCGTCAAAATAAAAATTGTTGGTGGCAGCTCTCACTTAACGTAGTGCATTGGAATGTTGGCACATATTGTGTACTCTTGGGTCGGTATATTGCACGTAGTTTTGTGCAGACAGTGGGGTCGAATTTTAGTCAAAATAGGATTGAGTTATATTGGTCTTTGTATTTAATGGAGAATTTGATGTCCGCCATGCACTCGTACTGGAACTCAATGAATTTGTTAAACCGAACTTTACCTTTAAACTTGCTCGTCAAATTGACGCCCTCGGCGATATGATCATAATAAAAAGCATAGCATTTAAACGAGGAAATCTAAAGATATCTCTACCGACTAGTGGAATCTAAAGATAGCTCTACCGACTAGTGGAATGTAGCACAACCAATTTTTCGGATCATTGTGCCGTCTAAAGAGTCATACTTGTTCAGGCCCTGATCAACAAACAAGTAAGATCCACACAAGCTCAAGTGAAATTACTAAAATGGTGTAAAATGCAGATATTTTCGAAAGGCGTTGTTACTTTTTCTATGAGGTACTTCAAGACTTGTCAGCACAAAGACTCCAACTATCAAGCAGAAAACTCTTTCTTGGTGAAGCGCGGTTTTTCATTCGCTCTACATAGCTTACCCAACATAGGTTTACCCCATCAGTTTTGCAGTACAATTGGTCGATAATTTTTGTCCCCGAAAGCCCAACAAGTCAGACAAGTCTAAACATCATACGAAAAATTTTGCGCCAAGAATTTCTTGAATTTAAACATAAGTTAGTGCAGAGTCTTCCAAAACTTTATTTTTAAAATGATTCTCTTACCTTTTGGGTGTGATAAGGCCGAAAACTTATTTTTCTAGATGAATATGAAGAATTTTGAAAATCGTAAGACGTTTTTGGCTTCTTTTAAACGCTGTTTGATTTTTTATACAGAAAAGAGAGCAACTATGAACAAACTATCAAAAATCCGATGTAAAACTAGTGGTGAAAAAAAATTTAACGTGTAATTTTATAACTTGTGAACTTTTTAGGGGCTCAACCCGACACGCCAAAGACTGTGGTACAGTTCACAAAGTACTGGGCTCTACAAAAACGATATTTTACATTAAACTAGAAAAGCTATTATTTTTAAAACATATGGCTGTATTTTTATTAGTGAATCTTGCCGCTGCCCTCATAGGCAAACGCACTTACCACTTCGCCATGGCCAGAATATTAAATTTATAATTTTTTCAGGCAGTTCTTAGCTTATCAGAGTCTGATTTTATCGACTAGAGTCTTTTACGGGGGGCGAGCACTTTTGTTAACTTGTTCTTGTCACATACATAATTGTTTCAAGTCCTGTGATGTATTTTTTTAAGGTGGGTTTTTTTTTAAACAATTGGCAGCAAGGACTAATATCTACAAATACGTTATAGAAAAATGACTGACTGACAACTTAAACATATCTGTCTACTTGACTTACACCCACCAAGTTTGGAATTTATTACCGAAAACGATTATCAACGATTTACTGCACAAAAGCAACTTGCATTATACGATTTGTTGTACTCCCCACTCTTCGCATACTACATGCAACGCCATCTGTCTGGGTATAATAAAAAAAGACATAAAATATGGCCACGTGCCATTGCAATACGTGTGGGAACAAATGTCAGTTTTATGTGCTGCCTAATAAAATCTCGTTCGTTATTAAATTAAACTTTTAATAGCCCCTCAAAGAGGAATTTAAAGTCAATAGAAGACGACAAAAAATCACAGTTTACACAGTTTTTGAGCCTCAAATTCAATTCACAAAGTGACAGATGTCAGTACGAACATTTTTGATTTCCATCAATGCAAATGATTTCCAGAATCCTCTCAGATAAATATCGTGCTACAAGTTCTCGGGAAAAAAATTCGCACAACTCACTCCGTCCACCCCACACATACACACAATCTGTCATGATTTCATCAATTCCTCCGACACTTCATCAAAGCCAAACCCTTTTGCTGAATTCGCGCACACAACATGCCGACCGTATATCTAGTTCAAAGAAACGCCGCAGGCTAGACCATGTCCGCGACGACCATGCCGACGACGCAACTGCTCCAATAAATTGCGTCTGCTGGACGCTTAAAAGAGAATAAAAAGATTCTTTCAAGGCTCATATCATCATCAACACATCACATCAAGCAACAACAACAGAAAGCATAAAAGTCTAACCAATTTCGAAACAAAAACGCGCATTCGCTCCCCCTACACTGTTTGGAACGAGGCGAAGAATTATTGGCGGCTTTGGTTGACAGTAGCTGCCGCTGTCACTGCAAATTTTGCCGAGCTTTAAGAAAGAAAAAAATGTCGGTTGGTACCCCTTGGCTTAATGGTGGCGGCTTGAGTCTTTTTGTCGCTCCCTCTCTCTCGCTCTTAACTGATTGAAGTCGGCTAATTGCGCTGCATGTAAATACGCGTTGGCGGTAACAACCACCGCCGACACACATATCTCTTAGATACAATTTAAAGCATATCCATGTATCTCTGCAGTGGTTTTGAGTTTTTATACTTTGTTTATTGAGCTCTGGTCGTGTCCTCCGCCACCGCCCTCGCTGGGGGCTTTTATTTATTATTGGTGGACATTTTATTGCTTCTCTGCAACATGGCACAACTATATGGCAGTGCACGGTCCGTTTGATGATTGTCAACTACGGTTGGCGGCTGTGAGTGTTTGCTCACTTTGTGTGTACACCAGTGGCTGCCACTAATTAGACGGGCGGGTATTTTTTTTAAGGCTCATTCGACTGTTTTAACGACTTTCCGACGTGACTTGTGACGGCAACTAACAATCGGTTGTAAAAATGAGATAGATCTAGTTTGGGTGGAATGCATCTGTTTAAGTTGTAGGAAATATTTTCGTGGGGGCGATATTGTTTTCATGTCACATCTAAAGGGTGAGAAGCACCTGGCACGAAGTTTGAGCAGAGGTCGGGCTACACTGATCTGCTTTTAATGCGGTTTCTTAGACCTTTCATCGAGTTTTCTAGCGCACACTCATCTTTATTGGTGCCAAATCTTGTTATCCGTGAAAGGGCACAGAATTGCCTTTGTTT
Organism: Cheilosia pagana; assembly: GCA_936431705.1. Lineage (NCBI taxonomy): Eukaryota > Metazoa > Arthropoda > Insecta > Diptera > Syrphidae > Cheilosia > Cheilosia pagana. The sequence goes on along the minus strand of OW386170.1, from coordinate 46,613,066 downwards.
TTACATGTAAACGCGAAGCTAGAGGCCTTAGCTTAACCCACAGAAAATAACTAGTGCCACCTTTGGGGTTTTTCCACTTTTTAACTCAGGGCATCGGGTATGGCATAGAAACGTGGGTCCCTTCCATTCGTGCCAAAAGTAAAAACTTAAGAAAAACGAGTTGTGGTGAGAAAAAACGCCTAGGGTCCTATATGGACCTGTTGTCATGACAGATCGTTCCTCAGTTACTAATAGCTTTCATTTCCCTGGATAGCTATAACAAACTTTGTTGATTTTTGAAAATCCTGGGCTTAGGTTCTAGATGACAAGGAACACTTCTTTTTAATTGACAGTTGACAGTTTCTCTCAAAGGTTTAGGTGCCAAGTTCACATTGGCCTTATCCCAAATGCAAATACAGTAAAACCCGGATAAGTACCTCTCGCTTAAGTGCCTAACCCGCATAAGTACCTTTTTTCGAGAACCAAAATTCTGAGCACTTAAGGCGGATTTTTCTTATAACTGCCTAACCCGCATAAGTGCCTATCAAAACGGGAATTTAAGGTGAGGCACTTATCCGGGTTTTACTGTACTAGCTTTAAAAAATATTTCCACAAGCTGTGGGCTATAAGATTGTCGGACTCAAAGTCTTTTCCAAAGGGGGTTTGAACTTTGTCTCGGGGTAGGATTTTTTCTGACCCCCACTTTTTAACTCTTTTTCAAATTCCATTGGCTGCAAGAAGATAGAAAAGTCAGCGCAATCCAAAAGAATTTTGGTTGCATCAAGAAAGTGTGAATTATATGTAAATGAATTCAAATTTCATTAAATTGCCGAACCTACATTCATCTTGTAGTTGTCGCCGAATGCAACTGTCCTTCTTGTTTCACTGGATTTATTTCTTCGAATTTCTAGACAAAGCGCTAGATCGTCAACCCAAACTTTTTGGCCCCTTTACGACTTTTCTTCTGGAATGACAGATCTCGTAACCGAAACACATTCCCTGGAAAACACACAAGTCAAACGCGAAACCTGTAAAACAATAAACATTTCGCTGAAATCCCTTAAAACCTATAACTTTCTCCGAAATTCCGTTGGGGCAATAAAACTTGAGAAGCCAACAAAAAAGTGCACCCAACTCGCGTCTAAATTTAAATCTTTAACACGAACTCATCGACCAGAACAATCAGTCATTTTCACTCTGAAAATAAAAACTTCCGCATTTTACATTCGTAGAAATGTAAACATTCGCGCAAATCATGTTTACGCTATATGCGTCTGCCGCGCGCGCACCCCGTAACTGCAGCCGCCACTTCTAGCGTCTGTATTGAAGTCGACTATATATGCAGACACTGCAGCCTGCACTCGTCCTGCGCCACCGAAAATAATGCGCGAAAACATAAAATTCCAGGTTAATGACATTCTCGAGCGCGGGGCCCGAGTACCCCCGGCGCACATGATTTATTGTGAAGAGATCTATAAACGCGTTCATAGATCTATCTGTCTATTGGCCAAGCTTGGGGTGGTGGCGGGCATACTCTCGTACGTATGGAATGGACATGTGCTCCTAGGCATTTCTATTGCTGTGGCTGTGCTGTTGTTGTTGATTATCGCATGATGACGATGATCAATGATCTATTAACGCAGAGGACGACACACAACAACAGCGTGGCAACAGCAGAAGCGTCAGCATAAGTATATGGTGACTTCATGTGGCTGTGGCTTCAGCTTCATGTCAAAAAATTTACAAAATTCTAATTGCTCGAGACATGTGTACGAGTGTTGGTCGTATGTTGTTTGTTGGCGGGTATTTTTGGACGCATCAGTATAGCCAGGCAAGGTGGCCAATGTTTGCGAACTAATTGCGCATTCTGCTGCATTGACAAGGCGAGCGTTGTGTTGCTGCGCGAACTGTCATAATGATCAATTAATAGAGGGAATGTGAGCGTGAAAAATTCACTCAAGAAATTCCGACTTTTGATCAGTCACGATAGATGGATGGAGTTGGATGCGTTCCAATCCGGTAATAACTTCACCCGCGCCAAGTCACTTGCGCATAAAGCACACTCCAAACTGGTTGGCCCGAGCAATGTCAGAATCAGACAATGAGGCGCGACAACACCCTGCAAATCGGCAAACGCAAATTATATTCATCAATTAAAATCCAAGTCAATTTGTACTGCGCTCGTGTACAGCCCGAGGGCAAATGTCGACGTGGAGTGACGTTTTTAAGCACTCGGCCCTGAACCACTTCTGCGCGAACAACGAAAAGAAAAAAAGCTTAAGCGTCTCGCTTCAATGAGTTTCCTTTACCACAAATCCATCGCTCGTTTTAGTAGACCACCACCAGTTGCGCGCGATTAATGTTGTTTTTTTTTTGTGGTGCCGCATGGAAGCTTTGACTCGTTGTTGGTCTCGTTCAAGGAGCCCAATTAAAGTTGCGCGAGCGGTATTTTTTACGCCTTATTGCAACTGCACCCAGGTGTAGTCGTGTTTGGTACTTTGGCCAACGGAAGTTGTACAAGGCTGCGAGAAATTCGTTGCGACCGACGCTTTCGATTAAAACTTCTGACAGTTGACTTGACACGGTGTTTTCTCAGCTCGCTTGACAGCTAGAACTATATTTGCAGAGGTCAGTGTGCCCATGTGTGTGTGTGTTTGAATGAATGATTCAACATCCAACCATTCATCCATCTTGATCAAGCGAGAGAGTGAGAGGAGACAACGACAACCGCACCGCCAAATGACATGGTGTCTTCGCGCCAGCAAAGTGTTGTGCGCGGTCTTGTAAGGCTGTAACAGACACGCAGATGTTTACAGACGCGCGATGACTTCCAATGGCAGTGGTGAAATGTCACGGTGTCAGTTTATCTGACAGACATTCCCAACAGAATGTCGTTCACCGTTTGCAGCCACAAACGCTTTGATCCGGATGCATTGGCAGTTTGATACGGTAAAGAATATAGTTGAAGAGGGCTTGCATTTTTCTATTGTTTAGACTTTAGAGGAATCGTGACGGAGCGTTGATTTGGTATCGAAGGCGGTGCCGAACGGCTATAAGTTTGCATTAAGCTTCATTTGTCGTTATGTGGAAGTCTTTGAACGAGATTTAGAGTCGATTAGTAAGCTGTCACTGACTGAAGCTCGGTTTGCTCATATTCGAAATGTCAGAAAACGGGCTACACTTTTTACCACCTATTTTATTTTTCTGCGCCTGCTTTCGCATTGCTGATCAGCAATCATATGGGAAGCTGTCAAAATCAGATTTGTACTTTATGAGGTTGTAGAGTGCACTCTGATCATGTTCTGAACGGAAAGAGCAACAGAAATTCAGAGCTCTGATGATTCTGAGCTAAAAAAGAAACTAGTTCCTTTATTCAGTTCACGATTTAGGGCTGTAATCCTGTAAGGAAGTAAGGAGCAGCGATGTTTTGAACTAAATGAACTGTATTGAACGTACTGTATTGAACGCTTTTGGAGTGAACTTATCACCCAAAATGAAGAGTGTTATGGAAATTTTCTTCTCGTTTAAATGTCGCTGAGATCTAAGTACTCAAGACTGACTGTAAGTTCCCTTAGTTCATTTAAAAAAAGAAATTTATCGCAATAAATGATCATTTAAGGACGAAAATGTACACAATTTGACACATTTCGTAACCCAAAATTCACCAGGCAGCCTTTCTTTCGTGAACTATAAGGAACTAAATGAAAAAGGGTGCACGAACTACAAAGTTCATTTAAACTTGATTGAGCGCTCACTAAAATAAACGAATTCAGGCAAGCAAAGCGCCACTAGGCGTTATTCTCTCCCACGTAGCCTTGCACTACACTGAACTATATGAACTACCTAGTACTGCCATAAGTTGTGGTACACAATTTACAGCTCCCATTTGCATTACATTTTTTTTCTAAACATTTACATTGTTTACTAAATAGAAGCCACTTTGGGTTCAACTTCCGGTAAATTAGCAAGGATTGGGGTTTCAAAGAAAATAGAATCGCGGTGATAGCGTTGCATACTTAGGAAAGCGTGCTGGTAAAATTTTTAACTTGCTGAAACTTCTCAGCATAACGAGACTGTTCGTTTATCGGGCTTTTGGTCGCTTCAGTGAATTGTCAGAAGTGGCGGACAGGCCAAGAAGTGATCGCCCGCGCGTCGCACGTACGAGTGCGGTAGTAAAGGCTGTGCGTGACTATATTCGAAGTTGGACATATCCTCCAGATCGATGTCTAGGCTGGTTCGGGATTATCTTCATATATGAAAGTCTATCGTCGATAAATAGGTCGACTTTTAACTCCTCAACTAAAAAAAAATAGGGCGGAAAGAAGCAAGAGACTTTTGGTATGGCACGCGTGAAATGTGCATGAAAATATTCTTTTTACCGTGAAATAAATTTAAAACAAGCAAAAATGATAAAGTTGATGCTTTTTCAAAATTAATAGAGGCGAAAAAGTTATTCCAAGGGTTCAGAGTCGCCATCATCCTGCTTCCGTAATTGTTTGTTGGGGGTCTCTCACCCAGGTGTCACATTCCTCCATTTTTGTGAAAAGGTGTTGAAACAGGGACAAAAGTTTATCAGGAAGATGAGCTAGAGTGTTGTAAGGACGCTAACAATACTCTATTTATTGGAGAAAAATGGGTCTTTTAACAAGACCATACTCCGGCGCATAAAGCCAAAATCACGCGCAGGAGTAGCGCAGGGTCAATATTCATGCTTTTATAGCAGCAGAGTATTGGCCGTCGGGAAGTCCAGATCTGAATCCATTGGATTACAGTTTGTGGTCAGAATTGGAGAGCAAGGCTTGCAGAACTCCCCACAGAAATTTGGAGAGTCGAAAAAAAATCGTTGACCTTGGTAGCGTGAACGATGTCCACGGAAACTATACGTGCCGCTATAGCTCAATGGCCAACACGTTTGAGAGCTTGTGTTTTATCAAAAGGTGGCCATTTCTAGTATTGTATTTTGATGTGAAACATCTTATGGCGCGACTTGGGAGTAAAATCGATTCATGAAAGCGTAAATGACCAAGCGGAAGTGCGAGACGGAAATTGGCCTGTCGCCATCGCTATGCAGCCGCCTAAAACTCCTTAACCACTCAACCGATTCGAATGAAATTTTGTACGTGGGTATGGTTGGTTGTAACTTGATGGATAGGATAGTTTTGGACCTCATAGGTGGCGCTATTGTCGATCTTCTTAACGACTCAACCGATTTTAATGAAATTTTGTGGGTTTGCATGGTTATATGGAAAGATATATTTTTTTTAATTTTTTCAACTTAATTGTCGAAGTGAATACTTGTGTGCGCACGCTGGAGTGAACTGAAGAAGCTAGGTTTTACACAGACACTAGACTACTGAATCAGTTAACGATATGAAAACAAAATGTAAACAAATACTCTCGAAATAGAAATAGAAAACTTTGGACTGTGTTATGAAAACTTTTTAAATTAATGAGCATATTTATCTACTGCACTGTATTAAGATTATAGTATTATAATGATTTGGTTTTTAAATAATATTTCTTAATGAAATTCAACTACATTCAACACAGTTCAATTTAACATCCACATTTAGCGAGAGAAGTTTCACATCTGGAGTGTGGTCCCAAGCACGCTCTCCGTTTTTTTTATTAATCTATATTATTATCTAATAAGTGACAGAAAAATCTAGTTAAAATGTTTACTCGTTTTTTTTTCTCTATGCCGCTTTATATTTGTAACAGAATTTATGGCAGGACTAGGTAGATGAACGCCCAAGTTCACTTTGTTCATATAAGCTAAATCGCATAATAAAATCTGTCTAATGTGACAGATAAGCTTGAGCTATAAGTTCGGCGCAACCTGGAATAGCATGCGTTAAGTATTTGCGACTGTTCTGATCCTCTTATTAATAACTTAACTGAATTCCGATAAGAAAACTACATCCGAAGTTCACCTCCTTCATTCGTTGCGACCTATTCCGCTTCCTTGCTGCTAATAAAACCGTTAAGCCTTCTAATGTCTAAATTATTCAGATACAACTAAATTCCTCCTCTTTAAGGCTTAATGCTAATGTCTTCCTTTTTTGTATTCTTTCTCTTCCAGGTACGTTTCATCAATCTTATTGAAAAGAAGACAAATTTAATTGCCTCTACTCGTGTAAGTACATACCGCTAGATCTGGTGTACCTACTCCTTGCAGCGACAATCTCGTTCACCATATAAGTGCGCCAACTATCGGAGATGTCAAAATGGATTTCCTTTTGATTACCAGTGGATTTATTTAATTACTTCTTTTCATATTTAATTTGCCTCCTCTATGCGATCGCTGCTAGGTATGTGCGACCTTTCAAAGATCCATATCAAACTCCTCATCCTTTTTTTCTCTCTCTCTTTCTAATTAAACTAAATGTTACCACGACGATATACAGGCGGCGATTAGTTGATGCCCCAGTGTGCAGACACAACACTGCATTCATATAAACGGTCATTTGGTTTTCATTATTTCTCCATCATCATCATCATCACACGGTTACATCTGCAAAGAGATGGTATAAGCGATGATTAAATTGCGCCAAGGCGATGTAAGCGAAGCCTCCTCGATTTACAGATGCACCCTGGACAAACAGAGAGATGCAAACTAACAGATGAAATATTTTATTTTATGAATATTTCTCAAGTATTTGCTTGAGTTGGCATCCTCGTCGTTGTCGTCGTCGTCACGCTGTCCACTTGCACACAGAGTAACCTACTACTGACACCATCTAGTAGTAGTAGTAGTAGTAAAAAATTCAATTATAAAGAATTTTATATCCGAATCGTAAATAATTTAATTAGCCTCTGGCGGATGGGTACATGAGCACACAGATGGGCGTGTGCATGTGCACGGGTATGGTTGATTGAGAACCGATAAATTGTGGAACGAGGACAAAGGCGGAATTAAATGTAAAAAGGATTTGAAATGCTCGTAAAGTTAAATATTTCAATTATCCTCTGTTGATTCAGTTAAATGGAATTTATACTCAGAAAAAAAAAAGAAAAGAAGATGAACTGCACAACGGTTCTGTTTGGTTTAAGAATGATGAGCACAGTGTCCGTCCACTTAATAAATAATTCAGTCGTTGCAGTAATTTCAGGAAATGCAAGCCGCAGCCACTGTATAAATGGGCTCTGGTTTATCACTTGTATATGGCTATAAGGATTTGCTTTTAAAGATAATGCGTTGTACTCAACGGATTACGGCAGTTTTGAGGACTTTCATTCGGTTGTCATAAAAATGGTATGTCGTCAGAGTTGCTGATGTGGTTCAAACACACCTGGTAGAAGAATGACAGGGCGAGTCATTGAGCTTCTCTCTTGGCTGTTTATGACCTTCCGTCTATGATATGCAACTCATCAGAATGATGACGTTTTATATGATCACTTGAGTGTCAGTCCAATGATCGTGATTTCGGACTCAGAGTAAAAGTAAAGTTCAAAAACTCTCCTTCTTTTGCACTGGACTAAGGGCAGGCAGTTAAATGCGCTGAAAAGAAACGACTGCCCATTGGAGTGCAAAACATATGATCACGTTAGAGCGCGAATTAAAACACTTGTTTCTTACTTTTAAAATTAAACAATATTTATTTGGAACTATGTCCTTTATTATTGAAATACTTTTTACTAATTCTAAAAGGAGCTTAAGGCTACTATGTAGTTACAATAAGACTGTTGATAAATTCATCATACAGTCGTATTTATATACTTTTCTTATCTATCTACAAGGAGACCCAAGCGTACAATCGTCTTGCTTGATAATGAAGAAGAGATAATATTCCAACATTGTATACAAACGATATTATCTCTTTTACATATGTTATCATTGTAGCGTTGTGTGCAAGACTGTACTAGAGACTAAAGATATCATTGAATACAAATAATGTTATCTTTTTTCTCAATATGTTTTGCTATGGATACTTAACTCCCCCCCTTGTTAAACGAAATCGTCCCGATTTTTCGACGCTATTTTTAACATTTCTCTTTCATAAGTTTTGTTATATGCGTCAATCTTTTTTTGTTTTTGACGATCTGTTATACATTGTATAGTTTTTATCATTACGTACGTAAATGCTAGAATAACAATCAGTGTTACAATTGTGTATATAGTTGATAATATCGGTTTTTCTTCAAAAGGAATAATTAGTTTTTTTAAAGTATCTATGTTATCGAATTTGTACATTGTATCTTCTTTAATTATTTGGTCGATGTAAGACTCTGAATTATGATTTCTTAATATAACTTCTTTAATTTGCTTATGCATGTTTTTGTATATTTTATCGTCTAGATTTATAGTATTTTCATAAGTAACTAAGTTTATACCATTAATTGTTTGATTATTTAACTTATGCTTACCGCTTAATAACATAACACCGGATTCAATTTCTAAGTCGTAATCGTATTCTTGTTTAATGTTGCATTTTGAAGTTATATTCTTTAAAAGTGGAATAAGACAATTTTCTTCTTCAAAGTTAATTTCACAAATGTTTTTACTTAGATGATTTTGACAATTTCTTGTTCTTAAATAAGTTTGGTTACATAAGGCAATTGTTTTATCTGTAATGATTTTTCCATGTTTTGAATTTAAAGGTGTTACTTTATACAATTTACATGATTTAATTAGAACTGGATATTTATATATTGTGATGAAGAATTCATCAGTTCTAGCTAATAATATTTTAGAGTACTCAAGTATATTTATTATGGGTACTTGAATTATTTCATGTTGAATAATATTTTTAATGTCATCTAAGTCTAGGCTTTCTGATAAATATTCATTATTTTTTGCTGCATTAATTGTTCTGGTCAATAATAATAATTGTTCGTACACTTGTTCTATTACTAAATGTTCTTTAAGGCTCTGACCTTCGAATTGTTGCAAAATTTGTTCAAATCTAGAATTTATAGTTTTTTGTTTATTATTGTTTTCTATGAGATTATTTATACTCGTTTCTATGTTAACTAAGTCATAATGGTCAGGATTACCAAACACATATTTGAAAGCTGTTCCTAAAAAGTTAATTGATCTAGTATGCCTAGTATGTTCTTGTAATTGGTCTGCTAAATTCTTAATTTTACTTAACCAAATTTTTTCTTCTTGTGTAGGTTGATATTTACTAGTTACGATATTTACGTAAGGTTGAAATATCGAAGTCAGGTTGGTGGCATGTAACAAATAAGTTTGTTCTTTGAATAAATACACGTCATCTGTTTGCGTAAGTATAAACTTCTTGTTTAGTAACTCAGTTATTTGAACGTTTCCTTGCCCTTCTTGACTCTGTACAATTCCTAGTAATGTTAGGAATATTAATATTTTCGTCATCTGAAAAATGATAATTCTTTATGTTATCCTTGTGAATTTTTATTCCTTCTTTAGAGATTACAGTGTCTCCTTTATCTTCTTCTACTATTCTTGTTATGTATCTGGCGTTAGATTTCTTTCTAAGACCTGTGATTCTTACCATTATCTTATCTCCTTTTTTATACTCTCTGTGTCGAGTTCCTTTATTTAGACGTTCGATCACTTTTTTGGATGCTGAGTTTAGTTTATTTATTATAATTTCACTATTGCTATATTTATTTTGATTAAAGAAAATGTCTCTAGGTTTCAAACCGGTAACTGAGTGTATAGAATTATTTAATTCACGCACTGTTCTAAATATTTCTTCGATAAGTCTTGTTTTATTCTGAATTGTGAATATTCTAGACAGTTCAGTTATTGTACCGTTTACACGTTCTACCTGACCGTTCGCTGTCGATCTGTATACTGGAGTTTCTACTTTAGTTATGTTGTATTTCAAACACATTTGGTTCACCATTTCTGTTTTGAATCCCTTCTCGTTATCTGTCATGAGTCGTTCACATTTTGGGAAATAATTAGATAAGACCTCTTCCATAACGTCGTACAGTCTGTTTCGAGTTTCGATTTCCCGAAGGATTGTATATTTAGAATACTTATCTACTGTTACAAGGAAAGTATACTTGTCGTTGAAGTATATGTCCATATGAATGTGTGTTCCCACATGTGTTGGTATTTCTGAATTATTCAGAGGTTCTCTGATAGGTTTTCTTTCATATTTTCCAAATAGACATGCTATGCATTTTCTGTTGAAACTCTTTGCTTGTTTATTTAGATCGGGCCAGTAATATTTCTCTGAGATTTCTTGTATATTGTTACGTAACCCTCGGTGTGCTCTTTCGTGAGTTACCCTTACAAGTTTTAGTTGTTCCTCCAAATTTGTCACGTCTTGAAGTTTTCTTGGTGTGAATATAAATCTTACTAGTGGGAATTCTTTTTTTATGTTTTCACCATATTTGTATATGTTTTCAAATTTCGTATGCAAAGCTACAATCTTTTGGGGTTGTATAACTTCTTTCATCTGCCTTAGTAAAGAGTCTTTGTCCTTAAACTTTATTATGAGTCTTATTTTGTTACTAAAATAGATTTGTGTTTCGATATTATTTGTTATATCTTCAATAAGTTCGAACTGTGCAGTGTATGCATTAAAAGGCTGATTCACAGTTTTTATTATATCATTAGAAGAACTTTCAGCTGAATGTGCTGTTTCTATGGTAGAAGTATTTATGCGTTGACGTGATAATGCGTCAGCTACAAGATTTAGGTTTCCTGGTTTATAAACTAATTTTGCTCCAAAGTCTTCAATGATTCCCTTCCAACGTTTCAGCTTTGTGTTGGGATTTTTTTCTGATACAGAATATATAAGGCTCTGGTGATCGGTATATATGGTTAAGTCTGCTATACCATATATGTAGTTTCTGAGTTTTTGTAAGGACCATATGATCGCTAATAGCTCTTTCTCGTTTGTGCTATAGTTCTCTTCTGTCTTACTCAGTGTTCTTGACAAGAAGTGTATAGGTTGCTTATTCTGACTTAGTACGGCTCCAATAGCTATGTTGGATGCATCAGTAGTAAGCTCGAATGGTTTACTATAATCCGGTTGAAAAAGTTCGACTTGTTCTTTCAAATAATTTTTTAAAATTCTAATCGCTTCTAATGCTGAATCATTCAGATTTAACTTAATATTTTTACTTTGTTTTTTGTTTACTTTACCGTTATCTCCTCGTAAATATAATGTCAGGGGCTTGGCTATGCTTGCGTATCCTTTTATAAACTTACGATAGTAACCTGTAAGACCTAAAAATCCTCTCAAATCCTTTACCGTTTGTGGGACTGGAAAATTTTCTATAGCTGCTATTTTCTCAGGGTTCGTAGTGATTCTACCATGTCTGATTATGTGACCTAAGTATTCTACTTCTTCTTGAAAAAACTTACTTTTCTCATCAGATATTTTTAATGTGGCTTTATTGAGTACGTCGAATACTTGACTTATGTGCTGTATATGTTCTTCCTCAGATGAAGAATATATCAATACGTCATCAATGTAAACGTGTACGAATTTACCTACAAAGTCTCTCAAAATGTCGTCCACGCATCTCTGAAATATGCTTGGTGCATTTTTGAGCCCGAAAGGCATTCGTTTAAAATGATATTTTGCGCCATTTATAGCAAAAGCTGTTTTTTCTTTATCATCTGTTTTGATTCTAATTTGGTGGAAACCTGACTCCAAATCTAATGTTGTAAAGTACTTGGCTTTACCTAAATTTTGAATTGTCATGTTGACATCCGGAATGGGGTATCTGTCTGTTACAGTGTGAGCGTTAAGTTTTTGGAAATCAACAACCATGCGCCGTTTTGGTTTTCCTTTTTCGTCCAAACCTTTTTTAGGTACTGTCCATATGGGACTGTTATAAGGACTATGGCTTTTTTCTATTATATCGTCATGTAAGAGTTTCTGTATTTCTTTGTTTACGAATTCGTTATCTGCTATGGGATATGGATATTGTTTAACATAAACCGGATTATCATTGGTCGTCCTAATGCTTGCTTCTATAGTATCTGTAAAGGGTAACGGTCCTATGCTGTTATTAATCTTCATCAGTCTATCTATATCTGCTTTATAAATATTATTTTCCCCAATTATGTAATTAATTTTCTGAATAGATTCGACACTGCTTATGGTAGTTAGAGTCATATTACTGAAATTTATTTCCGCGTTTAGAACTTTAAGTCCTTCATATCCTAATATCATATCAAAAGACTGAATATCCTCTAAAAAAATGTTATATTTTTCTTTAATATCCTAACTACTTTCTTTGTATCTACCATAGAATAACCATGCATTGTTTTTATTTTTATAGGTTTAATTTTAATTTTTTTGCTAGAATCGCATTTTCTATTAATGTAATTATGGGTTGCACCAGTATCAATAAGAATTTTATAAATTTCCTTAGAAATAGTACTAGTTAAATTTAAGCAGGGCAACCCGTCTACTAGTTTAAATGATCTATTCTTATGTTATTATTTACCATACATTCCGTTTCATCTGCTTCTGCATATGTACTGCTGACATCGTCTCTGCGTTGTTGTCGGGAGTTATTTACTCTCTGCTGCTTGAAGTTCTGCTGATAAGATCGTTGCGGTCTGTTGTGTGTGTTGAAACTCCCGCTGTGTTCACGTTTCGCTGGTGGATTATATACATCGGGTTTGTATTGATTCCAATTTTGTCGCTGTGCATGTACAATTTGTCTCGAGTTTATCTCCATCGGCTGTGGTCCTTGATTGTGTTGCTGCATATTATCGTATTGCTTCTGGGGTTGATAATTCGTTGTTTGGCTCGAATAATTTGGTCTTCTTTCGTTTCTGCGTTCATGTGGCATATTTTTGTGGTGCTTATCTTGAGTGAGATGTAAATGCCTGTGCACATTATCATGTTCTATTCTGCGAGCAATTGCGAATGCGTGTTCTAGATCATTTATTGTAGCTGAATATAATGATCCTCTTGTAAAGTTGTCACTCATACCATCAATGAATATACGAACTGCGTCGTCGTTAGCATTTTTAATTAGTCTGTCGATTATATTCGGCGGATCACCTGACATAGTGATTTTTGATATTATTAAATTGAGATTTTTATTTATCTCGTCGTGGTATTCAGACAGTGTGCTTCTTTTTTGCGTGATGGCTTTCATCATGTCTTGTAGCACGTATAGAGGTTCTTGATTAGAGTACGTATAATCTAATCTGTTACGTATCGCCTCAAAATTAAAAATTGTGTTATAATTAGTTAACACATTCGCGGCTGCACCCTGTATTTTACTTTTCACTATAGTCAATGCTGCTGCGTACTTACTGTGTGTTTTGAAGTTTTTAATGCTGTCCATTAATCTGGATGCTTCTTCGCGCCACGACCGATAATTTGATTGATCGCCGTTGAAAATAGGTAGGCTTTTAAATGCGTCTAACTGTATTTCACTACCATCTGTATATGTGGTTCTTATTTCCTCTAGCACAGGTATGTTTGGTACTATGCCTAATCCAGATTTTACTTCATTTAGTTTTGTTTCTAAATTAGTGTTTATTTGATTTTGGTTAGTTATTATTGCTGCTAACCTTGCATTCTCTGTGCGTGTGTGCTCTAGGGTTTGTGTTACTGTGTTGCTCCTGGTTTCTAAAGCTTCTAATCTTGCCATTAATACTGCGAGTTGTTCCATTTTGAACTCGTGTCTGTTGTCGTCGAATTTGTGTGTTTTTTTCCTCCACATATACACTTTCACTGAATTGCTTTGCTGCTTCGTACGAAGAAGCTATATTTGTACCTGCTATGCTAGGTAATTCTTGTAACCGGTAACGCGAGTGTTCTGTTTATACTAGATTTCACTACTTGTTCCCGAGGTCCGCTCGATTGAAGTTAAAAAGTATATTTAACCTCCTGGCAGGATCGCCAATTAAAACACTTGTTTCTTACTTTTAAAATTAAACAATATTTATTTGGAACTATGTCCTTTATTATTGAAATACTTTTTACTAATTCTAAAAGGAGCTTAAGGCTACTATGTAGTTACAATAAGACTGTTGATAAATTCATCATACAGTCGTATTTATATACTTTTCTTATCTATCTACAAGGAGACCCAAGCGTACAATCGTCTTGCTTGATAATGAAGAAGAGATAATATTCCAACATTGTATACAAACGATATTATCTCTTTTACATATGTTATCATTGTAGCGTTGTGTGCAAGACTGTACTAGAGACTAAAGATATCATTGAATACAAATAATGTTATCTTTTTTCTCAATATGTTTTGCTATGGATACTTAACTCGCGCACATTACTGCATGACTACTGACAGTGGTATCCACTGAAAGAAAATTGTGGGCGATGTTTTGAATAATTGTTTTGAACATTGCTCAGCTTCAGGACAACGCAGGAGGATGTTTAATATCGTAAAAGATTCAGGAGAAAATTTACTAAATTGACCTATTTTTTTTATTTTTCAATCCGATAAGCCATTACTGAGCTAGGTCTGTAAAAACAGAATTTTCCTTACATAATATCCGTTTTTTTTGTTGACTATTTTGTAAAAACCAAGTTATATTCCGGGTTAAAAAGTGTCCTAAAGCCCGACCCAGAACATAAGCAATCACTATGCTAAGTTTCATCAAATTCCGCACAGTAGTTTCTGCGTGATGCGCGGTCAGGCATTTTTTTATTCTACAGTAGAGATCCCTACTCTCGAAACAGCATGCCATACGGTGACACGTGACGTCTGATGAATTTTCCGCGACTTGCGGGATGGATGTTGAAGCGAGTACGGAAAGCACGTTGAGTGGAAATCATGGAACGACCGTTGGAAAAGTAAGCCTCGCAGGCAAATGCGCATTGCTCTTTCGTCTTGATGTCGCCTGACTGCGTCGTATATGAAACTTCAGGAAGTCCTTTAAAAAATGAGACACTCTCCACCCACATGACCGTTGCCTGTCACAACCGGGAGGCTACCCTAACTGAGTTTCATGGTTAAGTTAAGATGGATTGTGGTTTAGGTTTCTCATAGATGAGTTAAGGTGGCTTGTAGATCAGCTGTCCCGTGGATGAGTTGCGACGATCCTTCCGCAAAGTGTTTATCTCATCACAAAATTCAATGCGGACCGCAAAGGCTGTACCAATTTACCGAAAAGGTCTTCTTATGTTGACCTCAATTTTACAAAAGCTTCAAAAACGTGTCCCCTAACCTTTTCTTCGGTTTTTATGGAGTAGCAGGCATTTTTGAACACTAATTTTTTAAAGATGGCTTAGGTGGATATTTCCAATGTCTCCTACTTGATAATATTTGAGTAGAGAAAGAGCGATCATTTGCTCCGTTGCCTTTTTAAATCGTAGTCGCAACTTGCTTTCTCTCCACTTTCAAACTTTAACGGTCCCAAAAGAAAAGGCGTATTTTTTTTTCTAAAATCACTCCTACTCCTTAGTGGTAACCAAACAACTGAAAAATCCCATCCTTAAGCTACATCAAGCTTTCATTTCGCAAACACAATCAATTTGAACGTGCGACGGAATAAACAAACCAACCGACGAACGACCGTCAAAACAATTTTCAAGGTCTCAAACACACAGAAAATGGGATCGCAAAAAAAATAAACTCGCAAGTAAATATGAAAGAGTCCCTCATCCTAAAACCCCTAAGCCGCTCCAGATTGTGTGCGAAAGGAATTTTGTTTATCACAATCTCCGATTTCAAATTGTCGAAACGAGACTTGAGAACGAAGATGAGGAGGTCAAAAAAAAACAGAAACCCATTCATACAACAGACCAAAACATCCTCCTTGTGGTTGTTTTCTCTCGTTGAGACGCTGGGATTGGGTTTGGTAAATGGTGGCACATTTTTTTTTTTGTTGGTGGAACGCTTGGTGTTTTGTTTTTTCTGTTGTTTGTTGCTCCTTTTCTAGGAAACAAAACACAGTTGGTGTGTCTCTATAGGTAGGTACTCTTTTTTCTAATCCCTCCGAATGTATGCTTTTTCCAAGAATCGCCTGAGACGAAAACAACCATTTGTTATCTGGGATTTCGTCGCAGCATACCTGTAAATAGATATACCATTCTTGGACGAACTTTTTTTTTTTTTGGCTGGCTGTGGGACCATGCGTGTCGTTTGCGTTTTGCAAACAACGAACAAAGGATTGTGCGTTCGCATATAGGCGCGGTTAAATTAAAATCAAAGCCGAATAACTGCCAAAGATAGCGATATCTAAATGCCCTTATACAAGTCACTAGAATCAGTTTGTGGGGTTAATGGGAATTCCTCGTCGTGGTAGGTATCAGAAAAACTACAATGGATCGAGACAAAAGCACATAAAAGTATCGATTAATCGAACTTAACCGGAATATGGGTAGATGAGATACATTTTGGGATGTGGTGGACTGTGTAAACAATTAGTGCGTAAGATCGAGAGATTGTTATTAATTTTTATTGCCATGTTGCGCAGATGTTTTTTTTTTTTTAATGTATTCTTTCCTAGTAAAACCTTTGTCTGGTGGTGGCGGCCGTTGGCTTTTTAATTAATGTTTTTCTGACGGAGATTATGGATCAACTATTTCCGCTCAATTTATGCGCTTTTTTGTGGGCTGTATCGTGAGTGATTTACTCCATGAGGATGTTCTGGGAAGATGGTGTTTTTTGATTTTTGGCGCCCATGTGTTGTGAAAAGTTTAAACCGAAAGTGGACCATTCTTGGTAAAGGGCGTTCTTTGTTCAACTTAAATCTTTGAAGTAGGGTCATTAATTTTTTAGAGAGGGCAAGGCATTAAAACTGGCAATAGACTAGAGCGATTAGGAGGAATGTGTGACGAATTGAGAGTTCTATGAAATGGATGTAGCAAGGTCAGTTGAATTTAGTCCACGTGAGGTCTGTGGCGTCTGCAGAAGTAATCTCTTTAGAAACAGTAATGAGTCGACAAAAGCAGCAAGTTTTGTTGTCCAGCTACCCAGCATTGAGAGTGTCATCTACCGCAAATTGAGAGTAGCTAAAAAATTGGTGCCTGCTAAATTCTTGGTTAACGACAAGTGTCTGTAAGATCCAACGTACCCTTATGGTGGGGTGCACCTTAAAGCGAATAAAGCCGAATATTTCCTCTGCAGTTGTCCTGGGGTCGAATCGCGTCGTCCGTGAACATGTAAATCAACTTAATTCCGTGAACGTAATGCTCGTTCACGGACGACGCGATTCGACCCATATTTTCTGCGCATACCAATATGTGGATCTTTTGTGTCATTATTTCATAAATTCCTTATTACTGCGGTTCATTTATAAATGTTTTCTTATGGTAAAATAGACCAAAACTTGAGTCTGAGTGCTCCAGTTGGATATTAGAAACCCCCAGCAACATATTTGTTGACAAACAACTATATATTTATATTTTTTGTTAATCTGACAAAGAGATAAATACAAAACTAATTCTTGATTCGACAAAACAGCCATGTGGAATTGACAAAACTCTTTTGTAAAACTAACAAAGTTTTGATTATTTCAACAAATTATTTTTGTACTCTCAAGAAACCATTTTTGTTAAAACAACAATATTTTTTGTTATCACAACAAACGTTTTAGGTCAAGATAAAACTAACAAAAATTTTGTCAATCTGATAGAAACATTTTGTTGGACTAATATTGACAAAAAATTATTGAATCAAGGCTCATTTTTATCAAATATACCAAGGTTTTATTTTCGGGTACCTATTTATCTCTCAAAGGACTACTGGTTAGGGAACATCTAAATCAATTAAATTTATTTTTGTTTAAATGTCTTGCAAACTTTTTCATTTAGCGAAGTCAAGGTAATGAGAAAATGGTGGTTGCATCCAAAAGATTTGTTGAATTATTGTAGAGAGCAACACTTTGGTGGAAATGATAGCTGTTTCGAACAACACCATTATTTTATTAACAGACTCCTTTCAGAGATCTTTTAAACAGTAGATAAACCTTATCTTGGCAAGACTTTTACGTTTTACAACCAAGAAGTGAACCACTCCCAAAAAAATTTGCAGTAACCCGGGATGGGAAACAAATGAATTTTTGTTAAAAAGAATGTTTTTATTGTCCTCGGCATTGGCTCAGTGGACTACTGTAAGGTTTAGGTAACCCCCGGTTAAGCAGAAATCACTCCTCAGGGATGTTTCTACCAAGTTCACTCACGACAGCGTCTAATATGCATTCGAGAGTATAAATGTCCTGAGAAAGCTTTTCAATTCATCATGAAATAGTAGGTCCCTACTTTTCGTACCAAAAATAAGATATGATTAATTTGAGAGAAGCTAGCCTTCGGGTTCTAGATGTCCCCAATATTTTAAGGGTTGTTAACGTCGCTTTTTTAGTATTTTTCGTTTACTTTAAGTCGAGAGGCTTTCAAATTTAAATTAGAGGTAGTTTCTTGGAAAGCTTT
This sequence comes from Cheilosia pagana, assembly GCA_936431705.1. Lineage (NCBI taxonomy): Eukaryota > Metazoa > Arthropoda > Insecta > Diptera > Syrphidae > Cheilosia > Cheilosia pagana. The sequence goes on along the minus strand of OW386170.1, from coordinate 46,594,776 downwards.
TCAATATTAAGCTGAGGAAAATGCGACTTCTGTCTCATCGGACCGTTTAAAATTTTTAATGCTTCTAGATTTTAAGAGATTTTTAAAAATATTTATTCGACCGTGGTCTAGATATAGCTTCAAGCAAATTTATTTCAATGGCCTTTAAGGCAGGCAGCTTTCGCAAGAATATCCCTTATCAATTTATATTGTTTTCATTTTTTTGTTGCCTTGAAAGGATTATCATGTAGGTATGTGCTTCGCATCGGTTGTATAGCAATATACGTTCAATGAACCCAAATTTCGTTCATCGCTGCACATAATCGCATTAGGCAGCGTTATTTTTTATTACCACTGCCAATCATCAAGAGTTCACTCAAGTGGATCGCATAAGTCATAGCACTCATGCAATTAATTGTTCAACAAATTTTGAGGGTCGTTGATAGGTATGCGATGTGGACCTACAGCTTTTACAATTTTTGGAAATTTGCAGACAGCACTACGCAAATACGCATTACCTGTAAGCCTGATTGCACCTCACATGCAAGAAATAGAAGTCGTACTTTTTCAGGGCTAAATGCGCAGAGCTTTTCTTTCGCCCTTTTACCACTAAAAGTTATTGCCCAAGGTCCATCAAGTGGCAAGATCATGTGCAACTATACCTACCACAACTATCCACTCAACTAAGACCAACGAAAACCTTCAAATGCATAATTTCCCCCCCGCCGGCGATATTCAATTAGTCATCGTTCCTTAAACTCAAACTGAATGTATAAATTACTTGACTCTTTTAATTGACTACCGATATTAGTTTGGCATTCTGTTTATCTTTTTATGTATATCTACGCTGCAATTCAATTCATAATTGTTAATTAAAGCCAAGCTGACAGTGGCGTGGGGGTCACCAACGTCGACGACGACAACGACGCCAAAGTCTCTTGTAAAACACAATCGCTAACATCGAACAACCTAACGACTGTTGCGTATTCGTGCGCCACCGTAAACTTAAACTGTAGGCTTGCCCGCCCGCCTTTTAGCTTAAGCAAATAGATCCGAATTCTATTTTGGCTATCGCTAATTTATCTATACATTCACTCCCCCATAACCAAAAGAGCAGGGCCGAATAAAACCGGTGAAAAGTGCATTAACCTTGAACATCCAGTTTGGGTGGGCGCTGATGTTCGCGCACACGCACAATGCATCAGTATTGAGTGTGCGCAATCCAAATTGAAATTCGATTTGCAATTATCGCGTAATTGTTGCACACTCCCATCGCGAATTGATGCTCGTATATAGAGCGTAATTACGCTCATTTCGAACTTGTTGGGTGGACTGCAACAGACACAGCGGGTGTTTATTTGATTAGGTTCATTTTTTTATGACACACTTTAATGAGGCTTGGGCGGGCTGTTCTCTAACGACAAGCGAACATAATTATAGGGTTCAGAACTGCCTAATGACTCAGTCTTGTTGCTAAAAGGTGATAGCGTTGTATAATAGGATCGGTTGGCTATAGATTGGTTGCGCTTTAGGTGGGCTTTTGATAATTTATGGCTTATGGTTGGGTGGCGGCATTTTGGAATGCAAGAATTGCGGTGCCCACCCAGTCTAAGGAGGAGCTCTAATCATCGGGTATAGTTGCATCCGACTTTGGCGCTTATTTCAAGTTCGTCTGTAGGTTAATTGAGGTGAAGGCGGTGGTGGCTCATGGCTTGATTGGATAATTTGAATCAGTTTGCCTACTTGTGTTCGGCGGTGCATTTCGAACATTGCAGTTTGAGCTGACAAAAGAAGTTAGAAAGTCAAGACCTAAGAATGTGTGATATTTTTCAGTTGGAATTGTATATCTGTCGGACTGCAATTTACTGATTGTACGCCCAGTTGGATTCTAAATGTCCTTGCCGTAAACTCCCTTTGGAAAGACTTTGATGTCTTTCGCTTGTCAGAAAGTGAATCTGCTCTTCGTTCAATGACAAATCGCCTTCCCCTTGCGTCAACTGAGCGATGAACCACCCCTTTTTTCTTAGTTTTAGGGGAAAGGTGAAGTTATACTCAACAGAGAGGTTGCTATTCCGTTGTTGCTTATAAAGTTTTGCGTCATCAATAACCATCCAATCGCTACCAACCTCAAGACAATTAAAATAGCTCCATTTGCGACAACCATCCGAGCGCATTCTCAATAAATCCTTCAAATCTCAACCTAAACACTCTTATCCGGGGTTAAGGCAGGCAACCTATACCAACGTTTTTCAATGCCAACCACTTACATGAATAATTAACATTTTTAGACTTCCACGAACGACTTTCGTGTCCGGCAAGTTACAAAGTTGCAGCAGAGAACATTAAAGCAGATTGTAAACTTGAGCGCACCTCAACCCTAAAAAAAAGCGGCTTCTTCGTTTTTGCCACGTGCTTAGCTACAGACAAAAAGAATTTCAACATCATCGGGAGCACACAGCCAAACAAAAATGAAGGCAAAAAAAAAGCAGAGAACAAACGCGGAACAACCGCATCCACCACCCATTAGCACAAAAGACGTTTTCGTGTACTGCACACTTGCGTCGCAAAGTACATGGTATCTCTCCAGAGGGAACATTCAAACCAGATTTTCAGCCCACAAGGAGAACTACAACTGAACCGCGCGCGAAAACTTTGCCACAAGAAAAGAAAAGAAAAGAACGAAAAAAAAAAACAGAAACATAAGAGAGCACGTTTATGCAGCGCGACTCCGTTGATGCTGCCGTGAATGACGCGCCAGCGATGCACTTCAGGACGAAAGCAACATCAGCAAAAAAGAAATAATCCCAAAAAAAAAATTAGGAAAACCAAGGCAAACAAGACAAGCGAGCCCGTCTGTTCGCATGTGGGCTATATGGGGACACCAGAAACTGGTCTCGTCGAGGGGTGACACAGCCTATGAAGATCATCGCGGAAAAGGACTGCGAAAACCAAAACAAAATCCAGCACTCAAGGAAGCTAACCGAAATGGCAAGGTAAACATCGGCGGCGGCGGCGGGCGCGTAGAAGGTCATCGCTCTTAGCGCACAAGCACTCTTGTTTGCAGTGGCCGCTTGGCCTTTTTTTCGCGTTTGTTTGTTCGCTTTCCTGTTTGCAGAACGCGGGACGATCTTTGGTGTGGTCTCCGGCTCTCCTGCTAGATGTGACGATTTTCGTTTTGTTGCTGTTTCTTTTGCTGAGTGTAAGAAAAAATTGCCAAAACAAAAAGAAAACTATAGATGGAGCTGTTGTTGAGTCATTATGCCACTTAGGCCGCCAGCTACCGCACAACGCGCTACGACAGAGTAGCTAGCGATTGTGATCTCTTCTCTGCATATAGACACACACACAAGAGGATGGGGAACATAAATAAAAAATAAAACCTCCAACCGCAGGAAAAAAAGAAGCAAAACCAAATAAATCTCTTAGATACTTTGTTGCAAGCGATTTTTTGATTTATTAATTACCGCTGCATCGTTGTGTTCAGTTTTTGCTTTGAAATGTAATTTACGATCGCCAGACGCAGAAGGAGACCAACGCTTCATGTTTATTAGCGCAGTCCTCCTCTTGACCCTGCAACAATAAATAAACGAAGGAAGCCAACCAAAAAACAAATACTGTCTATGCCCACTGAACGAGCTTTATATATATACCGTTTGAATTGTGAAAAACAAAAAAACAACACACTTTTGTATATTTTCGTTGGAGCAGCTCTAATTGTGGTTCCACATTGAGATTTGGGTTTGTGTGGGTTTAGGTGGATGTGTGCGAGTACTTTATCGCAGGAGAATTTGTTTTGGCGTGGAGCCTGAAACAAAAACAATTCGGGGAAAATTTTGATTTGAGAGCCATGACACCTGTTGCTGTGCGTTGCTGATGGCGGTTGTTATGGTGACAATGACGGTTTGCTGCGCAGTTGTCAAACTCGAGGGTGAAATTTGAGTGTCGGGGGTGCGATCTAACGAAAGCCTAATCAGTAGAGATAATGAGTAGTAATTTTGGAAAAGTGTTGTTCAGTCTTAATGCGGGTGGATTTGTTTACCGCCTCCAAACCTGAGAGACACTCGTTCGTCCGGAAAATGATGAAGATGTGCGTGGGGGTCTGAAAAAAGCATTCGGTCGAAAAGTATTGTCGGACCGGGTTCGTCATTCGAAAGCATATTCGGTTGATTCAAAAAATATGGCGTAAGTTGTTTTTTTTTTCGTCATATGAAGCTTAACGGACGAGCGAGCGCGCTTCTAAAAGTTGGCGTAGTCGTGTCTGTAGTGAACAAAAATGGCTTTCAAATGTAAATGGCAATTCCAACGTCTATCTCATTGAAAAGCTATTCCTTTCACTCTAAAAAATGAAATAAAATGCAGAGCGATAACTGGCGAGATGTAATAGCCTTAAAGACTTTTATCTGTTGGACAACTGATCCACGGTCATCTCATTTACTGCACAAATGTAATGCAAACTTAACCATTTTTTCTAACCCATGGTGTCCAGTCTCCCTGTTCCAACGCTGTTTATAAAGGGTTTCCCAATAAGAGGTGCTATTTTGATATTTAAAGAAAAATGCAATTTCTTGAGATAAATGATCGGATATTTATTTCATAATAAAGAGGAAGGTATGCTGTTAATAATGAAAAACAACATCAGCCAAATGGGCACCATGACCACGCTTACAGGACCATATCCTTTTCATGAAATTTTCTATAACAAAATCGCAAAGTGGCTGCCCTATGTCCTCGATAGACTCACGAATTCCATCTTTGAGGTCTTGAATCGACGCTGGGCTGTTGGCGTAGATCTTATCTTTCACGTGGCCTCAAAGTAGGAAGTCACAAGGTGTTAAATCACAAGATCTCGGTGGCCAATTGTGATCACCTCTTTCGAGAGATAACACGATCCGGAAACTTTTCCCGCAAAAGACCAATGGTTTCGTTGCTTGTGTGGCACGTAGCGCCGTCTTGTTGAAAGTTAACATTGTCCAGATCAATACCATCCAACTCCAAACGACGAGGAATGGACAAACCTGGGTTTTCTTCAACACTTTGGGCTACAGCAGCAATATTCTCAGTTGTTCTTGACGGACGGCACGTGTTTTATTCTTCACATCACTAACTTGTCCCAACAGCTCGAATTTTTCCACCAATTTCTGTATTGCGGTCCGACAAGGTGCTTCACGACGACCCAAAAATGCTTTAGTTTTGCGAACTGCGACTCTAAAATTTTCACCATTTTTGTAGTGAATTTTTATAATTTCAATTCGTTGCTGAAGCGTGTATCGTTCCATTTTGAGTAATGGCTTAGTTTCTACTTGTCGAATGTCAAAAAATAACAGCTTCAAAAGTGACAGCTACCGAAATAGCGGGCTATTCAAAATAACACTTCTTATTGAGAAACCCTTTATATGTAATAGCTTTAAAGACTTTTATCTGTTCGACAACTGATCCACGGTCAACTCATCTAATGCACAAATGTGATGCAAACTTAATCATTTTTTCTAACCAGTCTCTCTGTTCGCTTTTTATTTTAAGGAAACATGAAACCCGTAAGGTTATATTACAACGAATGGGCTGTTGGGAAAGCTTGAGAACAGTCTCATACTTTAAAAAAAAGGATGGTAGACAATTTAAGAGAAAAGGGGACCACAATCGCTAAGAAATAGACTAGTAATGGGGTGAAGTGACCAATCTTCTGCCCAAGATACCGATCTCTTGAGATAGACTTCCTGAAACAAATCGATACCATTGCACCAGCACCAGAAACTGATGTCCAACTAAGACCTTAAACTATAACATATCAAATGCAAAGTTGCGATTATAGGTCCAGCGGTTTCTTGCTTTTCTTCGTACGGCTAAATAGATATTCAATGAAGCCACGTCGTTCTGCGACAAGTTTTGAAGCTCATGGGTTTTCAATTTTGATCAAAAAACTTCAGTTGTTATAGAACCTCCTTAGAATAGTATTTTACGATAATTTTGTCGAAAAAAAAAGACATTTATTAAGGGAAAAATTGTTGCCAATGGTCATTTCTTCAATATCTCCCTATTTTGATCTAAACCACGCCCATATTTTGGAGGCGTTTTCTTAAGAAGACACAAGTATCTACATAAATACTATTTTGTTTAAGCAGCTTCATTTAATAATGTCAACCGTAAGTGTGGGTATGCCTGCACTACTGAGCGAGGTGTCACAGGTTCGATTCCCAGAAAAACGCAAAATTACATCTTAGGGTATGTTCCACTGCGTCACTTCTGCTAACGTCGAAGAGTGCCTTAAAAGTGAGTATTTTTAAAACATGACATTGAACTTTCGCCGAAAAAAAGTCACTTCAAGTCACCTGTCTTTGTTAATGTTAATTTGTAAAGAATCGCTGGTATAAATATTGTCAAACTGTCAATTTTGACCATGCTACCCGACAAAAATTAATATAACAATTTTTTTTAGTATACGTTTTCATGATAGTTTTGAACAGCAGTTTTTAGTTGAGCCACGCCTATTTCTTAGGGGCGGGTTTTTTAAGGATCTATATTTTTCATTTATAGATCGATGAAAAACGTACACGAGTGGCGCTACAAGCTCTGACTTCGTGATTTAAAATCAACTTTTTTATTGTTTAAAAGAACGAGTGGCAGTTTTAGCCTTTTTTAGTTATCTATGTACATTCTGGTTTAGATACTTGCATTCTATCTTACAGTCGTGCCCATCATTCCTAAGAAGGCTCACCACCTTCAGTCATATTTTAAATAAGTCTGCTCGTCAGTCTGACACATGTTAGTTCCGCCATGCACCTTTTGGATTTCTGCATCTCACGATTGTGCTAATTCCATTCCAAATACAATTCCAACTTCTGTCATGGAAAGAAAAATAACATTCATCTTGGCACACGTTCATCGAATAAACAACCGACATTCATTCATTATCATTACGCTGTACAGTGCATTGTTACACGAACTGCATTACATGATTAACGTAAATACTAGTACCTCTCCATTATTCAGTCATTATCTTCCCAGATCTAATCGCTTTATTAGAAACGACCTGCACTTTTGTGTTTCTAAAGAACCAACTTCCAGCGCTGGCTGGTAGACGGCTCCTTGAAAAAAAAAATTAGTTTTCTTGATTAGTTTAGCCATCAGTCAAACCCAAAGACACACACACCACAAACTAGAGAGCCCAGCGATTCGCCGAACAAATGGCATTCACGCCCTGGGACAAAGCAATTCCATTCCGGACAGTGGAGATGCAATTAGAAGAAACGCCTGCAACGCTCCGACATCCGTTCGTTCATCCGAAAGGTGTTCATTTCACACCGCAGCACGCACGTCAGTAGCTTGCTACGCGTTGCCTGTAATTTGTTCTAACAATTCCTATATACAGTAATCGTGTCCATAGACCTGCGACTGGAGTTTGTGTAATTATTTTGTTCCCGAATAAATAACAAATGACTGAGAGGCTGAGGATGACGACGACGACGAAGTAAAAATCAGCATGCCTGCATAGAGAATGCTGCTTCTAATGGTCTGACATAATTACACATCTCTCAGACGGACTTGTACATGTTAAGCAGTGCAAATGAAACAAAGAGCAAGCCACGCCACACGGGAGCTCTGATGGCGATGGTCGCAACTCGCAACAATAAGCAAACTAATCACAGAAGGCGCCCTCTGTAATCGGTCTTCCTGTATGTGTAGGCAGCCCCCCCTATACTTTTATTTCGATATATGCAATTCAATTGGCCGAAGGCGCGCGGCACAAGCGGTGGACATAAAAATCGCTTCATCATTCGCAAAATAATAATTAGATACATTTCGCTCAGTCGTATAAATCTGCTGCAATGATATACTGCTGGGCGCTGGGTTGGTGAAGACGAATTGTATATAGGAACAACGGTGGCGCGATAGTAAAACCGCCTTGTACACATCTCCGGAAAGTTATAATATTCTAATGATCCGTCGGTTGTTGGATTGCCCCGAGGGCACCCAATTACCAGTTGGAGTAGCGCATAGCAGAAGAAGATGCCATGCAGCCGAATGGCGGCGGCAGTTGTTGGTAGGTCTAGATCTGTTATAGCATTTAGCTGCATGAGATTGTGGTATCCAGATATGTGATGTGCATTAATTTGAATAAAGTAAACTATAAAATGCGAACTTGAACAAGTCGCAGTTGAGAGCGTGTTCTTTGATTGGCGCTTTAAGTTGCTTCTGTTTCTTGTGTGTTGAAATATGCTGCCGTTAGGTGTAACTTCAGTCTGATGCAAGAATTTCAATATTTGACGTGACGGAAATGGGATGTAGTGCATTGAGAGACTACAATTATATGTGACACGTATTTTGACGCATTGTAATATGCATTTATCTTCTTAGAAGAAACGCACACGAATGTGCGCTAAGTTGCGCACATCGAAATTCTCCTCTTTGTCATAAGTCGAGACCTTTGCGATCAAAAGTTTGCATGCGCACATGCGTTTTAGTGATTTTGTTTGTATTACGCACAAGCTAGACGTTTTTTGAAATTTTATAAAACGTTTTTAACAGCTTCTAGCATACTTTATGTGCTATACAAATGGAATCTCTCAAAAATGAAGTTTTTTAACGTTGTTAATACTAGTTTTTTGAAAATTTATTGACTCATGTGCGCAGACCTTAAAACAGGCATTGTAATATGTGCGCAAAGGGGCAGCTAAGCGGCACAAATAAAAAAATAACACCACACATCAAACTTAGTCATCACATACTGTTCCCCCGATTGCTTTAAATGAACTCCACCCTGTGATTGCGTCACACCAAAGTACATCGCAACACTTTAGCATTGACCTTGCATCAACACAAACTTACCCCAAAAAAAAAGAAGAAAAAACTCAAATCTGCATGCATATCCATCCGATTCCGATCTGTCTAAAATTAGCTACAGTATCGCAAATTCTTCTTCGTTTTTCAATCAAACCGAACACTAAAATTAAATAATCCAGACATATCGTTACGTAAATCACGAAAGGCGCTTCACTCATCCTCATCAAGGCAGACGTAAATAATCGCAAGACCATCAGAGACGAGCACGAAAATTCCAACAAAAAAAAGTAACAACCGACAAATAACACAACTAAACGCCATGTTTATGTCTGCCACAGCATCTTTGGTAGAAATTTTGCAAAGAATTTAAGATTCCTCTCTGGAAAATGTAAACACACACACATTTCACAGTTTCGTAAATAATATTCAAATGGTCTACTGGAATAAGAGAACTTTCGGTTTCACTGAATAATTGCCGCGCGCCACCCCCAACGTGACCGGAAGTGCGAGTGAATTTAAACATTTGTGGATTTCCTGCTTACGCGGAATCTCGCCATGCTATCTGTAAAAATCTACACAACAATCAAATTGCGCTGAGGTCGCTGCCCCCTCTTGGGGCACAAAGAAAAAAACTGTTTACTCTTCGAAATTCCTCCGAAAATTCCGCATATCGATGTGCACTTTTATGTTCGCGCACACAGAACAAATGACTGTCCACTCAAATGTCGAAAATAAAAGCCGCACAAAATAAAGGATCAGGTAATCGTTTGCCGGAACGCGCAGGAGAAACTCCATCCACATGTATGGTACGATTTACCGAAAGAACAAGATGGTGGACGAACGAGGACGACCCTCTTTGCTGCGGCGAAGAACATGTTTGGGTTCATCGACGGCACGGCAGCATGTTTGTCTTTCGCTTTCAGTGAATTGTGGAATTATAAAAAATAATAAAATCGAGAGAAAAAAAAAGGACAAAAGAGTTATGTAATTCTATATTTTCGATATCCGCGTCATCGTTCATTCGAGTATGGAACAAAGGAGCCGTGGTTGAGCAGGCAAAAAAAGCAAACAGGGTATACCGACGAGATGCCGGGAAATTTTCAAAAGCTGTAAGGGTCATAGGAGTTTATTTTCATTTACATACGTAACGTGAGAGTTACGTTGGGTAATAGTTTTGGTTCAGGCCTAACGAACAACGAAATCTGATTACACTAGTAGGTACCTGTACCTGGTGTTTTTTTTGTTTGTTCGCTTGCGCTGCTGTCAGTTCCCCCCGAGATGTCGGAACAAATTAACTTCAGTTTGTTTATTGGTCGATAAAGTTGCGATGTTGTTTTAGTTGGAAGCGCTACTCAAATTGATGTAATAAGGACGCTGGTAGGAAGCCATATTGTTGGGCTCAAGTAATTTACATGTACTTTTGGTTTTTTCCTCTTGATTTTAAATTCGTTATAGTTTGACGTTGTTCAAATCATCTAGAGGAAGATTAAAATCGATCGCAATTGTTCAGGGTTGAAAATTAGAGGAACCATATTTTTTTCAAAATAGCGAGTAGAAAATAACGAGTAATTTTCCTATAGCTCAGACAATCTTTTTCATATTTTCATATTCAATTGTCTGCAATGACAAATTCTGTACCCGGTTTCATAACAAATGACAGAAAAGGAGATGATTTACAAAGTAACGAGTAAAAACCTGAACGCTCAAACTTAAATCTGTGAAATTATCATTTACAATTCGCCAAATCATTTTTGTTGATTAATGTGAATATGCAAGACCAAGCACATTACCTAGTGAGCTATGTTTGTCAACAAATTACCGACTCGATATTATTTTGCAGAAAATTAGAATCATTCCAAGATGTCAACAAAATGCCTGAAATATTCTACTTGCTCAACCTACTAACAACCAGAAAATCCAGTGCCTCTCAAAGAAACTTGTCCCAAAGCAGAAGATTTGTCCCATTTGACAATCACCCAGCGCGGTGTAATTATCTCGCCCCTTATCCCAACCAGTCTGTGTGGTCCTTTTTTCTCTCTTAGGCGCCAATATTACAATACCCTCGAACGCAAACGACCCATACCATGCCAGCATAAGGCTTTAATCGCTGCATCAGCTTATAAAACACCAAATCATTAGCCGCATCATTCGTCGTCGTTATCGTCGTGTCCCTCACCTTTACTACAAGAGCGCTAGATGCTTCTTCGTCATCCGGTGATTTACTATATTTTATCGTTTCTCCCGTCCTGCCCGTGTGTCTATAGGTAAGCTGTGTTGGCATCTCCTCCCCCAGCCTTCCATATACCATCCACTATAACGTCGGCAGCAGTGTCAGCAACAGCATCATCACCTTCACAGCAGTCTACTTGCCCCATATAGGACCGAGCGTCATAAATAATCTTCACTCGCTCTCTCCTTGCTGTGTTGTTGTATCTATTCGCGACGACGTCGACGCAGAACCAGACAGTCTGTCTATGGGGTCATCTTGGAATGGTGTTCATTTAATCACCTGCACCTCGTCTTCGTGCGCCCACCTTCGCTTACACGGGGCTATACTTCACGACGAAAAGCGCATTCAAATGCGATTTACCATTCTGTGTTCGACACAGTAGGCGACTCTGACACTGGAGTGCATATATATATCCAGCTTTCACCAGCTTCTGCAACGGAGGTGAGGTGGAATCGAGAGATGGTGGCGCGATGATACCCTTTAAGTCCCTGGCAGACATCTGTGGGTGCATTTGGTGCAACGCGCACATTAACGCTGACATATATCTATGTGTCTACATGGGCGGGGGTGACTATAAATAAGAATGTCATCCATTTGGATATTACTTCGTGTCGAAAATGGAAGGGGGGAGAGGGAACAAATCGTGGGAGACATTTTACTGTAGCGCTTTTAATGGTTTTGGGGTTGCTTGACGAACAACCAAATAGAGACTAATGTCCTCCATATGGGCCGAGCAATAAAGTTGAATATCTAATGCAGACGGACAAACAATTTTGACACTTAAGCAGTGGAACTATTTCCAGTTTATGGGTTATCGACGTGCTTTTTTCCACAAAATTATGACGTTTTTATGTCGGGCGGGGGGTGGCAGTTTTGGATTTAATGACTTGACAAATTGGAAAGTAAGAAACTGGAGAACATTTGCTTCCTTTTATATTAGAAATAAAGCAGGCGAACATGTGGAAAATATTTGGGGAGCTCTTTCTTTGATGTGACACCAAAAAATCGTTCGATCTTGATCGGTAACTTGGGTTTTCGGAATCATCGTCAGTGGTCGTTCACGATCAGTTTGCGATCCGTCAAATCTGATGCGCAAATTGCGATCACACATCGCCTAATCGTCAAAAACAGCATTGATGGTCATATTGTTTAAAAAAAATCTATAATTATTGTCTGCAACTTCACAGAAACTTCCTATTGCTTGGTAAGATCGGAGTCTTCCACTTTCAGTTGCATTTTACATTTTACAACCTTAGACAACTTTATACAAAGTTTTATCTCACGATCGACGTTTTATCGTTTGCTGAGCTCACGATCCTCGGAGCTATATATCGCAATAAATTTTTTTCTTATAGTCGGTTGTTTCTGCACAGTATCAACAACCACGATCAGTTGGGCTGAAGACCTTTAGTGATCACCCCATACGTGAGGATCACAGCTTTGACACGAGACTGTTTTGTTATCTGAAACTTTGTAAACCGTTCTCCCAATTTTGTATTTATCGATGCGCGATCACTTTTTACTTCTGATTATTAGATCATTCTGCGATCAATGGCGAAGGGTATACAAGATACCGCTTTGCCCAGTGTCCAAGCAAATTCTCAACTTAAAACAAAAGTAGTACCGAAGTACAGAGAGCTGATAAGTTTCTGTGATCACTGATCAAGCAGGATCTGCGATTATCGGACCAAACACAATCATAGACTCAACGATTTTACTCTTGGGTGTTGGAAATATGCCTCACTCCCAAAGTTAGTAGAATTACGAGCTCTTGTTATGATCGTTCCTAAGTTTGATCGGTCAGCTGAAGAGCTCAATTCAAATTGTGTCGTTGCGATCACTGTTTCCTAACGATTCGTACGATTTTTGAACATAAATTCAATAAAACAGTCCAAACGACTCTGAGCAAAAATACCTACCTACCTCTAAAACACGCTTACCACCATCGTCCAGATCAAAATGATCACATGTCAGCACAAATTCAGCTCTAGGACATTTCCCCTCTCTTAAAATAGTAACCGGATACGACGGTAGTTACCACTCACCATTTACCACCGCCAGTTAAACTGCTCCTCTTTTTTTTCGCACCACAGTCCTCCACACATCGCCAGACAAATATTTAGCACTTAAAATTTACTGCTAAAATTATTAGAAAATGCGTATATAAATTTAACGCCATAGTGTGACGTTGAATAATTTGCCCCCAAAGAACATGGTGTCCGTTGGGTGGAAGCGGTGCCCACTGCGCACACATGCTGCGTCAAAAGCGCAGGCATTTCTTCAACTCGTATAATATTCGTTTATTCATCATGGCGATCGTAAATAACAGTTTTTATTAGCATTTGAGTATCGCTTCGGGATCGAACAAAAGGATTCAACACCTCTTTGAATATGCCACATGAATTGCGAATGAAGCGTAAAGGATCTAGCACCCCTATGGCGCGCATAAGTGATCCTCCTTTTGAGTTGCTTAAATGTGCATATATATCAATTATTGTATGGCGCGCAGTCGAGTGAAATTTATGATTCTTTTGACATTTATTACATGCGTTCTTACACCTCTTTCAACTGGGTCTAAGAACTCATTGACATTTGTGTAATTGCGAACCAGTTTGGTGTCTTCAATCAGATTTTGACACACATAACCAGTTCAGGTGCGCATTTGCAGAGCGATTTGATTTTTTTTCCTTCTTTTTTTTGGGGTGAAATTCTAATTTTGAATCACAAATGTGCATGGAATACCAGGATCTGCTTTAATTTGTTGTGTGATTACAAAAAAAAAATAAACTGGTTGAAGCGTCATTGGGTGACTGACTGTATGTGTGTACAGCTGCAGAGATTGTCCTTGTGAAACAAACAAACTTCAGATGCACTTTTTCATGAGAAGTTTTTTTTTTTTGAATCTTGGTTAACCTTGAATGCGGTCTTGCGATTTTTTTTTGACATCAACCAGTTATTTATATTTGTGTGACGGGGTTTTTATTGTAACTGATGACAGTGACAGCTGGTTTGGATACATTCGACGTCTTGTGGGCTTTAAGAGAGACATGGACATGGAAGTTCTTAAAGTGCTTTCCTTTACGAAAAAATTAAACAAAAATGAGGTTAGGTATAGCAAACGTCATATGTCAAAGGTTTATACACAAAATTGGCATAAATGACGTGATGATTTACGCAGCATTTTACACATTTTGTAAGTAGGGTTCTGCAAAACTGAAATGAAAGTAGATCTAAAGGTACCTAACTTTGACATATGCACTCAGAAATGTCAATCATTATACTAACTGTCAAACCAATTGTGGAAAAAAGCAAAAAGGCAATTCATAAACAGTGCGCATTGACATTGGACTGAGCGTGCCCCTTTTTCTCAGTCTAAAGACATAAAAATCTCTATCGGACCACAGTTTTTAGGACCGTTGAAACCGAGAGGGTGATCTTTTTACAAGAACTGCGTTTCTAACCTTTTTAGCCCACAAAGGGGGTCACATCTGCAAAAGGTTTCTTTACGGAAAATTCTATAACTCGTGTTCACATGGGTTGCTCAAGATTTGGTTTCAATTTAGTTAGTTTATTTATATTTCTTAAATAAATAAATAAAATGTTTTCTTAAATAAATAAATAAAATGTTTTCTTTTATATTTTAATACCCAAGCTGATGCATTTCATCTACGAATACACTTTTGATTCAAGAGCATTCAATACTACTACAAAACTGAGAGTTTCTTTTATATAGTATTCAGAAACAAGGACAAAACATACCGTGGCGAACGCATAATGATTTCCTTGTGTGCACGCCTTCAACGACGACAGGCCCTCCGCAACGACAACAAGATGAATAAAGCTGATTGAAGAGCAAACGTGGCTTATTCTGACGTCCAGAGTAGTATTTCTACAGAGCACGGCTCCATGAAGGGATATCCATTGGCGTGTTTTTTTTTTTCGAAAACTACCCACTTCAAATAAACTCCCTATAGCTGAAGCTGGCAGTAGAATGTTTCCCTTGTTTTTCCATTTTGCTTCTTTCTTTTTCAGGAATTTCCTTTTTTTTTTGCATTCCTCCCCCTTCCCGTATGGGGTTACTGACCACATATTTTTTATTTCCATTGTAGCTGAGTGCCAGCAAGCAGCAGCAGCAGTAGGAAAATCCTTTGGGGATCCCTGCATGCATACAGGCATTTGAGAAGCGCAAATACTGAAACGTCTTTGTTTCGAAGACGGGAAAAAGGGTTCTTAGTTGACACAGGTTATGCACAAGTTAAATGAAAAAAAAAAAACACTAGGCCCTATGGCCAGGAGAAGGATTACGGCAAGCAAAAGCGATAGCTTTGATGTTTAACATGGGCCTTTGATGTATAGCTGCAGCTTAAGCGGTGACAAATGTGTTGTTTGTTGTTCGATTTGATTGACTGTTTCTGGGGTATACGGAAATTCCTTGAGATTTCTTTGAAGCCGGATGCGGTTCCACGTGGCAGGGGGAAACTGATGCAACTAATTACATCAAAGTGGCAGTCTTTCACTTCGATGATTCTTTGAAGTAGCAACGGTTTTGAGAAGTACTTCTGGAGGAGGTACTCTTAGTTGCGCTAAAGGTAGGACAGTACAAAGAAAGTCATCTTAGATAAAGGGAATCTGAAAGACTGAAAATGCCCAGGCGAACTTTTCCTTTGAGTGGAAAACTTGCTTATACATCCTCCACAAATTTATTTCGTAAAATTAGCTTTAAAACCCGATCAATTTGGCAGCACCGAATTTCGCATTTAACTTAGGGTTGCATTTTGCTTTAATCGTCTTTCGAAATGTCTTACAATGAACAGAAATAAAGCAAGTAGTATTTTTAGATTTCCAGCATTGAACGCATCATGTCATATCCAACAGATTTGGCAGCACTGTTTTTTTTTAAAGTTAACTCTAGTTGCTTATGTGCAAAAATTCCTATGCAGACGTGATGAAAGGTAGACAGTATGTCTACGCGTCTGTTTTTGACATAAATGTGCATCAGTAATTGTCAATATCGGCCAAATGACAGATGTCAAAAAATCTTACTAAATATTATTATTCAAAAAACAGTTTTACAGTGCTCATTATATTTATTCCGTCGACCTTTTCTTCTTCCCCCAACTAAATTCATACAATTCACTTGCCAAACAGAAATGTCAAAACATCATGAAAACACTTCTGTCGTCCGTTTAAATAATTATAACAATAATTTCTTAGTTGCTTTTAAAAGCAGACATTTAAATAGAGAGCTTAATAAATTTCACTTTTCCCTCTTTGTCACTTTACGAATTCACTTACCTACACTGTTTGCTCCCAGAAAGACAAGACGGTTTCTGCTCGCAGTGACATTTATTATCGCATTGCCCTAAATACAATTACTACATGTAGAATTCATAATAATTTATCAGCAACAAGACAGCCAGTAAAACAACGAGAAATTCAAGTATGGGTAAATAAATAAATAGACTTTACTTTGCAAGAGAATTTAATTTTAATTTTTTTGAAATGTCAAAAAGCAAACTGAATGTGACAGGTTTGAGTTTTATTGACTCTTTGGTGGTTTTGTTCAGCGTGGTAAACACACTTTGTGAAAAGTGGAATTTTCTTCTTATTTTTTCTAAAGAAATGAAATTATGTAGTTGCGCATATTTGCAAATGTCAGATGTGTTCCTGTTTTGACAATAAATTGTGGGTCTGTTCACTAAAACACTTTTTTGAAGATTCCCTAAGAGGTATATTTGGTTGACATTTTACAAAATTTTATTGGTAAGCAACAGTGTTGCCACATTTACTTTTAGGTATAGAAAATAAAATATTTTATGTTTTTCAAATGCTTACTTAATTTTTTAATTAAACAATTTTTTTATTTTGTTTCAGGTAAATATAAAATCTGATTTAATATTGGTAAGTGTTCGAAAAATAGAAAATTTGTTTAAATCATCAGATGTTTTCGATCGCAGTGGTTAGTGTGCTGGACTACTGAGCGAGGGTTCTCAGGTTCGATCCCCAGAAAAACAAAAATTAGATTTTACGATTTTTCCACTGCTTAACCTCTTGCGAACGTCTGACAATCATACGAGAGTATAACTGTTATGAAATAGCTTCTCAATAAGCCGGTCGGACTCGGCATAAAAATTGTAGGTCCCTTCCATTCCTCTGTTGTGCCACAAACATACGCGACCTTATTTCTAGATATTGTATATCACGGAATAAGACTATCGTGCGAATATACACAATCAGCAGAATCGACATTGTGGGAAAATATACAATATCCCACGATGCGACTGGTGTTAGAATCGGATACGGCACTGCATTGAACTTCACTCATTTTTGGACAGTGAGTCGTAATTAAGAATCGAGACAGAACGGTCGTGTCTTTAATTTAAAACGCAGTTTGTAACACCTCCTAAAATAAAAATTCACAAAGCCAATGCTTGTGAGAAGCTAGGTAGCTGTGTATAGTGAAATCGTCCGATAAGGATACCTATACCTATCCTTAAATTGCTTGTAAAAATAGTCTGTTTGTTCCAGAAGTCTTAATTCGTTTCACAGCAAAATTTAACTGGCTGTCTGAAATTTTGCTGATTGTTATAATCAAAAGCCTCTGATTGAATGGGTGTTTTTGGGAAAGGATATTTTACGCCTCCAAACAAATAGAGTTTCACAGTCATGGAGAAACACTCCGAAGAAACCCATGTCAATTAAATTATCTTGCCGCCCAATTTACCTCATCCAAGTGGAGTAGAGACTACATTTATTCTTAATGTAACCCCTGGGAGCAATTCCTCCACACCAACCCAATTGTCAACACTATATGATGACATCTTACCACAAGATACAAAATATTCGCCTTAAATTATCGCCCTGAATGCGACAAACGGAATACACAAAAAGAGCCACAAACCGTTCCGGTTCCGTTTTATCCCCCTCTACACAAAATCAAATCGAAATAATTATACCCTCTTTTCATGGGGCTTTGAGCACCGCCCAATCTAATTACACCCCGAAGGACGACGCCAGAGATCCATTAGATAGCCGCACCAACGCACCACAGATGTTTACTACAGATGCCATAAGATAAATTGCACAAATTCAAATAACCGATTTTAATAGCGGATATCCACAATTAAAAATGACACAAACCTCTTCCTCTGTCTGTGCATGTGCGGCTCCACTATACCTACTCTCTATGCGAAGATAATAATTCCATTCTAATGAAAGATCTCTACTTCTAACCCAATAGCGCAGGCAAAAGCCATTGATGCAGCACACATGTAATTACACTACGCAAAGCAGGCGAGGAGAAATCTCGCCTGTTGGCCGGCTCGACTGTGAATAGCTTTTAATAATATCATGGATTCCATATACGGGCGGCAGCATCCCCGCAGTGAAATTGACAACTGCAACACCTTTCGGTAGCACCCAAGAGAATCGTGCACCATAGCCGAGCCATAGCAATAGCAACTATCGGCCAATGGTCACTTGGGCTGAACTAATAACGAACTGGCATTCATTACAGGCCTGTCCGAGTGGAACGCTATCCTACAGCTACAGCTATTCATCTGCATTTCCATCAGTCATTCATCTACCATCAGCCTTCATCTGGATATCGTCCTCCATCTGTCCATTGGGTGAAGATGCGCCTCATGCCCCCACTGCTAGTGCTGTCGCAGAAAGCAGAGAGTTTAAATCCTTGCATAGTATAGTTGAGGTTATGCTTTTTTTTATCATCAGAGCACATCATAATAAACATTTTCATCCGCATCTGCCCGGGTAGACGACGACGATGATGATGACGGCGACGGCCGGCGAGAGAACGAGATTCAGATTCAAATGGCGACAGCGCTAGTGGAAACGTGTATAAAGTTGTGCCTTGAGAATAGTTTAATCGTAGGCAAAGACCAAAACGCTGCAAAGAGGACTTTGTGACTTTGACTGACACAGATCAATCTAAGATCTGGGGTGGGGTTGGGGAGGGTAAATAATTTATTACATAAAAAGTCGAAATTACATGGAGTACGAGATGTGGGCTCGAGGGATGACTGTGACGATGACGATGAGGATGGTGCACCTGAGGTTTCCAATGAAACAGATGTGCATTTGAATCGATGGGCTGGTGGAACGCTAAATGCAAAGGTCTTTGGTGCAAGTGTACGATTGGAATCACCAGGCAGGTGGTTTTTCCTTCTATGATGTCTAGATATGTGGCTTTTGATTGTTGAGGAATTTACGATGCAACAGGGAATCTGTGATTGGAATAACAAATTTTCCAGTTTGGCATAGGGTGCAATTTAGCGACACATAAATGCAACCGAAAAAAATTTCTTTTGCTGTTTTTAGCCACTTAAACTTAGTTGTTGAACTCAATCTTGGTCTTAAAATGTTGCTTAGGAATTGTAAAGTTAGTTTATCAAAAAAAAGTAAGTTATGCGGTTGCATTTTTCGTGTCGCTATAACTGGCCCCATAGCAATACGCAAAAGTGTGTAGAGTTTTCTGTAATTAGGGTTTTTTTTTGTTGCCATATTTAGGGGACTTAATTTGCTGCACCGAGTAACAGTTTTAGGACTTAGTTTTGGGCAAATGTTGAATAAGGAATTAAGGCGATTTTACATCTCAAACAAAGAGAAATCCATCTCGTTCACTGAAAACGCGATTCGCCCCAAGATTATATTTATTTATTTTTTGAAACGTCACTGAAAAAGTTTTGTGACTTGTCAATCAATACCAACTTTCAAAGCATCGAAGACATAACTTTGCGGTAAATGTTTCTACAAGAATACCACTATCGAAACCGGAATGTAACGTAGGAGTAAAAAAATGTTCCAAATAACCCCTCAATCGAGTTCATTGAAATATTTATTTCACCCTTTGCTGTCACTGAATGATTTGACACTGGAATAAACTATGCGAACGTAAATTTGCTTACGTTTAATAAGATAGGGATAAAAAAATTAATTTAAATGGATTTTTAAAACTACCCATTTAAAATATATTCAAATAAAAATGTCTGAAAAAAAAATAAATTCAAATCGTCAAATTCAACAATCCGCCGCCTATACATAGAAAGTCAAGCCATACAATTATGTTTCTGGTCGTGGATGGGATCCCCCAACTCGGTCAATGTGCCCTCCGTATTCCCATCTCTCCTGTGCTGCAACCGCATTAATGCGCCAATGGAAGGTCTCCCTTGTACACATCGTTTCGTGCTTAATTTAACGTAATTAATCCTTTTTGTATATTTTGTGTTGTCATCGTCGTCGTAGTCGTTGTCGACATCGGTGTGTCGGTCGTATATGCCGAGTCGTATGGCACTAGCAGCATTCGTCCTTCCTGATGTCATTGAACTACAAGAAGAGTAAAATTTTCCGCTAGAGTCCTTTTTCACTCATTCAACTCGTACAACGACAACCCGACCCGACCACAATTTCCCACATCCCATCAGAGTCTTATTCTCATCCTAATAAACATTGACGTTGTCGTGAAAAATGGTCGTATGTATATATTCCGTACTGACGTACCTTATACTAGAGAATGGGATGGGATTTATATTTATTTTATATTATTTTTTGTTTTCCTGTACAGAAAAAAAAAATAAGGACATTGAGTGGGAATCGTGCATATGAATAAAACCAATTGGGAGTCGTATATGGATGGACTGGCACGGCCCAACGAGAAGCTACTTGAGGAAAATGATGCTCTTAAATTTTTTAAATTATTTGCTAGGTTATTCAAATGTCAGGTTATCGAGGCATGTGTTTCCAATTGGGTGGAGAGGATATGGAGTGGGAAAAGGGACAAAAATGAACTTTTGGGTAGCAACTGCCTGGTGATGGTTTGTTGACATTTCGAGAAAGTTTTCATCCAGTTGGCGGAGGTATAGGGTAAAAATAATTAATGCAGGACCAGTGGAAAAGTGGCTAACAAGTGTTTAAGGTTATGATTCGGTCTTTTGTTTTTCATGGAGTCAACTTGCGGTTTACGCTTACACAAGTTAGCAAGAGTTTGCTATACAGAATGCTGCTGAAGATGTGATGGTGTTTATCAAGTTCCTGATCGCAATTTAGCTATGCCGGTAATTATCGATATTAACATTTGAAATGCAAAATCACAAAAACACTCTAAAACGAGTGATTGTGAAGAGTTGGTTAGGAGTAACTTAGAAAACGCCATCACAATCGGACAAAAAGCAACTAAACAATTTTTAACTCCACCTCAGAACTATTTATAAACCCAATTTGCGAACACATCCCCAAGTCTCATTGACACTGAAGTTGTTTGCAGTTTATATAATTCTTTCTTGTTCCTTAAACAGTTTCAAATGAATAATTTGTATCTCCAACTTAGAACTATTTATAAACCCAATTTGCGAACATATCCCTTAGTCTCATTGACACTGAAGTTGGTTGCACTTTATATAATTCTTTCTCGTTCTTTCAACAATTTCAACTGTCGTTGGCAAAGAAGTAACTATTGTTTATGTTATGCTTTATTTTTTATTACATACGCTTTCAGATGAAGAGCATAATCGGAACTGTCAAAGCTGAAGCTCTCCAACTTCAAGCTAATCCATTTGCCCTTCAAACACATTGAAGGACATCTTTTCCTCTCTCAATGCATAGGCACACCACATTTTGACTCCCTACACCAAACCAAATATAAAACTTCACTCCAATCATGTGAATGTCAATATGCCATAATCCCGAAGTCATTATGTCAAAGAAAATAGATACGCTATACCATTCATTGCTCAATGAAGCTAACGAACTTTGATAAAGTCATGACGCTGAAATAGGATTCGATAGACTCCCCCCAAAGACAAGAGAAGGTTAAAAAATTGCCACCAGCGATTGCTTCCTTCTTACTCCTGCAACTTTTTCCATATACCTTCACACACTGACAGCAATTATTGAGCGACGTAAGGATATGTTTAAAAAAGAAAATTGTTCAAATAGAGATTCATATCTCTAGAAAGGGAGCAGCGAAAAATAAAACCAATCGAGTGACACTGTTTTTCGGGTCAGTGACCATTGCCAAACCAATGACTTTCTGAAAAGAACAAAAATATGACAAGGCAATGTCCTTTGTCCGCCACCCAAGAAAGGGTAAAAGAAGAGTTTATTTTTTTCTTTCGTTTTCTTTTTACGACAACATGTTGATAGTCAAACAAAGAAGCCCTCAAATATTGAGAACACAGAACTCAAGTGAAAAAAACATTTGAATAATTTGACACTTGACGGAACATTATTCACTGAAACGTAGAACTATATACGGGATAATGCGACTCTATTTGCAATAAAAATACGCCGCCGCCACCACGAGTTTTGTGTATCAAAGGCTTTGTGCATAAATTTGCTGGTTTTGCTTCTTTATTTAATTTATTATTTGACAGTAAGATGGCGCCGTGGATGTAATTTATTGTTCTCAAATCGAATAGAGGCTGACATTTGGGGTGTCGCTGTCACTGTTGACTAAAAATTGCAGTCTTTTCTTTAGTGTATGTGGTGGATATGCGATACGGTTGATTTTTATATATTCACTTTTGTCTGTTGTTGGGTTTTCATCGTTTCTGTCATTTGGGTGAAAAGTTTAGTCGCCATTGGGAAGGCGAACAGTTTGAGGGTGACAGTTGTTACTGTGATTTCGTGGTTTGTAGTAGCTTTGCGATTTTTATTTGAAAAGAAATTACGCAAAGTTTTATTAATACATGAATTAATTTGGGTAAGTGACAAGCACAAATGACAGATCGTAGCTCGAGTGACATATCAAAATATATGTGGTTAGGAATGCGAATACATAATATCGATTAACATATAATATAATATGAAGAATTATTAGAACAGTCCGCGCTTTGACATTTCACTCAGCTGAACTATTGTTCTCTTTTGCAAACAAACCTTTTTATGTCAAAAGTTCAACACACATTCTGACAGTTGAAATAAATAATTATTTCAGCTAATAAAGCTGTTAAAAATCTAATTTTAGGTTTGATGAAAATGTAACTTGATTCTTCGCTATTCTTCAGTCAAACTTGTTTCGATCATGTCTTTGACGTTCCACGCCGCTGTTTGTCTTCGAAGGTCTTAATTACTACATAATGTCTAACAAATAATGCCAACAATCGTTCATCTGTCAAAAATGTGTGACATAATTGAACATTGGATGCATCTCAAAGTCGCAACCTGTCTTTTATCGCAACTATCCGTCACAACTAAGACAGTTGATTAGTCACTCAAATCGTATCAGACACGCTGCAGCGCACGTCTGGCATTAATACATCTTTCTTGATATGTATTTTCTGTTTCTAGTCCAGTCACCATGTATAGGCAAGAGCGCATAATTCTATACCTCTACAATGTAGTCTTCTGACGAGTGTCAAACAGACAGTAGCAAGCTGCTCTAATTGAGTATCATCTCGTGTTTCAATTACACGGTATGAAATTCAATACAAAACGCCGTCAACGAACATCTCTATACGAGATTTGTCAACACACAAAATCATTATCCTACTCGGAGACGACCTAGAAATGTCAAAAATGAACACGCAGTCTCGCACACAAATGGTGGTCAGCAATAAATGAGAATGCGATTAAATTAGAAGTACAACAGCAGCAACAACAAAACCCAACAACATTGTCTAAGACAATAAGATTGAGTTACTCCTCACGGTTGAAATATCAGCATCAGCGCGCAACAGCAGTAGAATTACGCGCACTCGCCCAGCTGGAGCCGTTAATTTGAAGTTTTTTTTATTGCATCTTACTCAACTGACAGCCATGATAGAAGTAAAACACTTCGCACAGTGATCAGTAGTTTTTGCACTTTGTTTACGATAGCAAATCACCTCGACCTGCGTAGAGCTAACCGTATGCTACATTGTATGGCGCAGAGACGACGAAGAAGCTTTATTGCCCAACCTCTAATGCTGACGTTGATGCGTATGACGGTTCTGGCTCAGCATCTTTGATAGATTGCATTCATGCGAAGCGGTGACTGGAGTTATTACTCTGTCGTTGTAAACCGTCTAAAAGTCTTTATAATCGTAATGTAGTTGGTTGGCAATTTGCGATATTGCTGCGCATTAAAGATTGTAAAGTGAAAAAGAATCATGGTGGGTAAGTGTCAAACTTGAAGTTTTTGACTAATCAAATTTATTGCACGAAACAGGACGTCTTTCCGCGTATACGACATTCGAACCGGTTACTTTTTCTGCGCACAAAAATAAACCACTGCATTTAATTTGACAGATGGTTGGCTTTGGTCGCCAGTGACGAGTTACAACAGTCGAGAATAATTTATCGGTTCGTTGGGAGAGTGACATTTGTAGACTGTGTGTTAAATTAATGGATGACTGCTGGAGATGTGTAGTAGCAGATCTGTCTTAAACTGAATTACTAGGATAGTGCAAGTGAATGCCATTAATTACAGTTTCGCCTGGAGTGGTAAAATGTAAGGGAAGTTCATTTCTTGTTAAAGGTATTTCAAAAATAAGTGGAAGATTTGGTTCCCCTCTGAGATTAATTTGTTTGGACATTAAAACGAAGCTGCCTTTAATTAATAGGTACAATTTTTTGTTGAATAAGATAGTTGGTAGACTTGTCTGAAGTTCCGAAGTAACTGGATTTGTTGGGGGCAAACATTTTAGTGTTTACAAAGAGTTGGGACAAGTAGAAGCTTAGGGACTTTAAGGAACATTGAAAATTATGTAAAATTGATGTAAAATTACAATTTGCACAACACCTTCCTCGCTGTCAGAACAGAAGCCACCTACACGATCATCATTAAGCCAGTGATCAGAGGTGACAGATTATCTACTTCGCCTTTTACACGTAACACGAGATCGAATAAAAACTTGCGTTCTAAAATCTTCAAACAAAATGTATTTGTGGTTTTTTTTTTTTTGCAAACCTGGCCTCAAATGATATAGCCACAATAAACGATCATGCCATAAAGACTCGTGGTCATAATCATAAAAAGAACTCTCATAAAATCGACTGCGCACACTCAAATCCATTATAAGCTCCCCTGCTGCACCCCATCCAGGCTGCGAAGGAGCCAAGATCTCCTTTTTGATGGGAAGTGTTTTTTTTTTTGTGTTACATTTTGATGCTGCCACACGCTATAGTCCGTTAGGAAATTCATACTCCATTCAAACGCAACCACCTCACCAGTTGCAAGTGGTACGACTTGCTGCTCATTCGAGTGTGACAAATCACATGCCACCGCCACCATCGACAGGCAACTATGACGGCATTGAAACCAACGTTGATGCCGTACAATGACCTGTTAAGCAATAACAACAACAAAACAGAAGCAGCAGCAGCCGTAGTGTAGCTGGGGCAAGGTCTTTGCTTCGCATGTGGGTATGTGGAATTTATAAATGCCAACAAAAATAAAGCAACAATGTATAAAAGTGCGGAAAATGGACACACCCATTTACGGTTTATGAGATTCTTTTTATGTTAAGATTAAAAATTATTGGATGGCAAGGAAGTGTGGTCGTGTCATTAAAAATTCTCGAAATGCACCGTTAATTAAATGAGAAACATTTCAAATGGGTACCTACCCACTGATTGGGGTTGTGGGCGCTTTAAAAACGAAACTGTGGTCACCCGAAGGGTTTTGGAAGAATAAAGCTTGAAATAAATCAACTAATAGCTTATTGCAGTGTATTTGAATTTAGGCTTTAGGTTATTGTGAACTAGCACATCGCTATTCATATTCTCTCTCGCGGCAGCTAATTTTGAATGGGCCTTACTAATAATCATTTTAAACCTTCACCTCACATACCTATGTTTCAGGTCACAATTGGTAATTTAACGTGGAAATTTTCAATATTGATGCAACCCTGCTTTCTCAAACTAATGTATAGCTTACTATTGTGAATAGTTTTGCTTCTGTTATTTTGTGAATAATTTTTAACTCACTTTGTAATAATTTCTAAAGCAGCACCGAAATTAAGCAAAAAAAAATTGTTTTTTACGAACTATTGTGAATGATTTTATTAGTGAAATTGGAATAAAATGAAATTCGTTCTTAGAACTGACTTTAGGACAATTTTATTTTTGATTGACATCTGTCACAATATTTAAGTTCAAAAGATGTTGTAAATGTTTTTACCATTGTGAACTATATGATGCTTCGGTTGTTACCTTACATTTGACTAGAATGAATATATTTGCGATTCTAATTTCATTTTAAGCCCACACGTATGAAAACTTTAAAGTGTTTTATATAAATAAATCGCGTCGTCCGTGAATGCAAAAATATATGACTAATAATAGGGTGGCGCGCGTAATTGCTCGATGTTTGTTTTATTTACTTAAAAACCTAAAAACTGTTGCGTATGTGTAAAGCTTGCTAAAATGCTTGCAAATAACGGTATTTAAGTTTAAAACTATCCAAATGTAAGCCAACCGACCCAGTTTCTTTAAATTGTAGTTAATCACGCACCCCAAGCTAACCTGTGTAGAAAATATAATAAAATGGGGAGTGGCAAATGACAACATGCTACGTAAATGCTGGAAATAGGGCACATATGACGACATATTATCAAAGCCATTGTATCTATTGTCATGTTCTTATATGTTCAAGATGTTCTACTTTACGCTTTCTTCCTCAAAACGTAGAAACTGTCAAGTTTTGACAGATACCCACAATTACTTTATCCTATACACCGATAAATCGTAAATCATCGTGCAATTCCTTAATCCGCACATTCAGTTGTGTCAGTAAAACCACTGACATACGGTAATGAACTCATCCAGCGTCCGTTGACACCTGTCAAAAGTAATTTGCTCATGGTTTTTCACCCTGATTGACACTTTATATAGCCACAGCAGGATATAAAAGATAATGTTTTGTTAGCGCGTTGATCAAGGAAATACTATATCAAAACCTGAGTACTTTTCGCACCTTTCAAGAGCGCCTGTCATCGCGCGGGCTCAAACCGTTGCATGGCATAGAGCAAACAGATTGAATGCAGCATCTATTCAAACAATATCATCATTTGATGTCGTTCCGTTTGTTTAGCTCTATTCCCATTCGATGTTTTATCTCTGACATTTATCTACGGCTTAGAGAACACTGAGACGAAATCTTTTAGCAAAAGCCGCAAACGCTCCGAAGTACACTGGAGAGGTCTAGGTATCTATGTGTGCATCGGTTGACTAATGACAAACCGCATAAGAAAACCGCACCGCGCGATAAAACTAGACAGAAGAGGGGAGGGGGTGGCTGATGGAAAAAGGAAAGAACCGCGATATATGCGCACAGATGATGATTACAATAATGACTACGATCCATGACCATATGGCATTGATCACTGAGCAGAGCAGCTCTCCAGCTCTAACCATCGATAGACAACGACAACGATGGCAACGACGACGACGACGAGCCTCACTTTAATGGTGCAACGACTTGGCGATTGTCGTTGCCTATATATTTAAATGGTATCCAACAGGAGATGACAGGACAGGCTTGCTCCTTATCCGCGGTCATAATATTCCCCATTGCAGCCGCCTGGTTGTATTTGTGCGCGAAAGAGACGACGCGCTAAGGGGGTTATTAGTTTGATTGGATATCACAGGTTTCGAATAAAAATTGATTTCATTTAATATTAATTCTAATGTTGGATAATATTCAATTTGGGTTGTTGGTCTTGCTTTTGGTCGTTTGTCGCGTCGTGGCATCCCACTACCATCATCCATCCTTATGGTGAAACCCATAAAATCCCAACTAATAGTGCGGGCAATGCGGAAGGATGCTGCTCCTGCTGCTGCAACCAGTCGTTGTCGTCATGGTCGTCATCGTTGTTGTCGCCGTCTGAGCGCGAAGCGGACAATCATGAACTGGTGTGATGGTGTGTATAAGTCTGGCTGTGCGACTTCTTTCCACTTTGATAATAATTGGTGTTGAGCTGAGCGATTCTTAACCTGTTTTCGGCCTCTAAATGCAGGCAACCTTCGCCGCTGTAAGATATGTGCAAATCCATATCGTGTCCGTGTGCAGGCTGGTGGCTGCTGCCTGACGTCGACGACGACGACGACAATTTTGGTCGTTGCCGGGAACATTTATTGGACACATTAAATTTTAAGATTATGGCATGTCTTGGAATGGTCATGTGATATCCCCGATAAATAAAAGGGACAATTTAAATAAATTTTCTCCGTTTTTGGTATTTTACTGGATTTTATTACCGGTCTTGTGCGGGACTTTATGGGTGCAGAATGTAGAATTTGCTGGCGGCTGCAGCGCTGCTTAGAGATGGCTCAACAGAGAACTTGTTGTTAGTGTTGCTTAAGTGGGTTGTATAGCAAAAAGACTCACGGAAGTTTGCAATAAAATCGAATAAAATTCTTAAAAGCCTCCAAAGTGCATACCAATTAAACTTTGTATTTATTTATATTATATTCTTTTGTTGCTGGTCAAGCCAATCCAAGGTGGTTGCGATCATTTAAAAGGTATTTCAATGAAACAACTGTCAAATATATTAACTGCTGAAAGATGATTTAATTGTTGAATTTTGTTCTGTTTTCCTACATTAATTGTTTAACCAAACAAACAAGTAATCACTTTCATTGCTTGAAGAAAAATCAACGACATTTTGGTATTCATCTAAAAATTTAATAACAGCAGTTAACGAAAAAAATAATCCTTCAAAATACTTCTGGCTAAAGAAGCGATTCTCTTCTGTGAGGAAATTCATTCACTTACAGTGTGATATAAATCAGTTATTCCTCGCTCTAGTACATTTTTCTGTTTCAACTAGATTTTTACTTAATCTCACTTCTTTATTATTATTTTTTGATGTCCTGACTGCTTGTGCTGTATTGGGACATTCGATGTTATTTTGTTCGTTGTTTAATAAATCTTTAAATCATTAAAAGTAAAGTCTTGTACTCCATTGTCAAATATCCAGTTCGGCGCAATCTGCAAATTGGCTACCACTGAACGTAGATGATCATTTTCCTAACCAACGTGCAGCTATTAGTAGAAAAATGCTTCATTAATCTAAGCATGAGTGCCATAAACTTAGTCCTCTCGTTGGGCGCCACTTTTTAAAAGCATGCAAACCACAATTGAATAGTGGCGCAGTGGCTTAGGGTTAGTGTGTTGGACTACTAAGCGATGGGTCCCCGGTTCGAATTCCGAAAGAACCAAATTACATCTTAAGGTTTATTTTCCACTGCGTCACCTCTCGCGAACGTATGACAAACATCCGAGAGTAAAACTGTTATGAATGAGCTTCTCAATTAGCCGTTTGGACTCGACGTAAAATTGTAGAACCCTTCCATTCGTCCCAAAAATTGAAAACCCACACAAAACGAATGGTTGTGAGAAGCTAGGCCTTGGGTCCCATAGACATATTTATTTTTTTATAACTGGCTACCACTGAACGTACATTGTCATTTCCGTAACCATCGTGCAGCTATTATCGTAGAAAAATACTTCATTAATCTAAGTATAAGTACCATAAGCTTAGTCCTCTCGTTGGGCGCCATTTTTTAAACGAATGCAAATCACGCATTACCATCTGGAATCTATAATCAATTGACAAGCCTTCCTAATAATAGCTCTTAATAACAAACAACCTTAATCAGTTTTACTGCGACGTCAGCAGACTTAAATCGTTTTGCATCAAGCAACGACATCTTAAGATCCCTGACCCATCCTTATCTGGTTTAAGCCTCCACTGTTCACTGTTCAATAATATCTGTGGCACAATATTAAATGCAACAAAAAAATTCTTATTTACAAAATGTAATCTGCCAACTGAGCTCCCCTCCACCCAGAGCCTACCACTTTTCACTCTCCAGAGTGTGCAATAAAAACTGTTCGCTCTCGTGCTGAAAACATAACTTTAAAAACAACAGGAAAATAAAACAAAAAAAAAAGATTAATTTGCAATTGAAAACAAATGAGACGTGAACCAAACAAAAAGAAGAAACTTTTCAATTTACCACCATTTTGCCAGGAAAAACAAACCGAATAGGGGGGGCGCTAACAGGCCGGCCTATACACACACTTTAGTTTTTACGCTGTCCCACTATACCCCCGCATGGGGAGTTGTATTGTTTTCGAAAAAACACTCACATATATTTTATGCGTTAATTAAAAATCCACTTGGAAATGGAACAATATTTAGCTAAATGCCCAGACCGCTGGCACAGACAAAACAAACAAACAAACAAAGTACAACGGCAGCCATTATCGTTCATTATATTCGCATATATGTGAAAATAATTAATCGCGAGTAAGTGGCTTATGAGCGCGAATACAAATCGCCACCGAGAGCCGGAGATGCAAAAATATTGTTATTAGTCGCATTTAGTGTCGTACAGATAGATAGATACGTTTCTGCTGCACAGAAGTGGATAATAAAAAGCAAACATTCTTGGAAACCGCGCACTCGTATACTTGCACGGTCATATAATTTGAATATTCTGAAAAAGTCGGCGAGGTGCAGCAGGCCGTTGCGGACTTCAAAGACCCGATTGCAGTGATTATTTCCCGCTGAGAGCTTCATTTGAAGACGATACGCGAACGCGATTCCTGCGGCAGGAATTATGAATTCTATTAGCCGAATGGGTATGGGGAAATTAGTACGCCGATATCTCGGCTACTGGTATTGATGTTAATGGTGGTTATCGGGAAGTGAGACTTTGTCAGGATCGTAAAGTTGTTAATTTTTTACCGAGAGGTACCGAGGAGTGCGCTGGCTCCTTGTTTAGACAAACAGAATGGGCGTACGTAAATCTTTCGATAAGAAGATGTGGCACACGTCTTTGGGTGTGCGCACTAGGACTTTGATACCCCAGAGTGAGATCCTTTCGTTGGGCGCCATTCTTTAAACAAATTAAGCTGATGCCCCCCGTTGGGCGCCATTTTCTGCATGTTTCTACTTAACTCACACTCATGTCAAACTATTTTCTTTTCATTGCAGGCTGAGCTGGACGAGACGATTATACCCGCACCACCGTGCAAACGTGAACCCATAGACATTCCATCGAAAAAAATCAAGAGTCTCGATGAAGCGTCGGTATACCAACTCGATTATCAGCGATACCAGCAGGCCCTCATTTACCATTGTGCCCACCAGCAGCAGCAACAGCAGCATGGACAGATGTCGGCGTTTCGGCCATGGGCGAAACCATTTCTCCCGTTGCCATATAATTCGGTAGCCGCCTTGCCATACTTGAGTCAGGAACCGCCGGTACTGCAGAATCCCGAACGTGTGGTGCGCAATACAGAAAGCGAACGATTCGAACGTACTTACCAGCCGAATGTGGCGCTGGCGCCACGAAAGAGTATTCTCTCGAAAGAGAGGGAGAAGGAACGTGAACGCGAACGTGAAAGAGAGCGAGAGCGCGAAAGAGAACGTGAGCTAGATCGACAGCAAACGCAACACGCCGCCATAACAAATCTCTGCGAAGCTGAGCTACATATAAAACAGGAGCGGCCCACCTCTCCCGATGATCTAGCACAATCGCCCGAAGAGATGCGTATGGCATCACCGTCGCCTCTTAGTAACAAAAGCAATAACAGCAACCTCAATCATCGCCGTCACTCGATGCATTCACCTCCACCACCACCACCTGCGCAACTTCATCCACGCCACCTGCACCATACCCCGCCGCAAGCCATTAGCCCCGAAGAGTTCTCCGGCTCGAATGAGATAACTTCATCGACATCACCCATCCCGAACACGAACAACGGTCCGTTGAGCACCACATCACCGAACAGCATTCAACATCACCTGCAGCATCTGCAGTTACAGCAGAGCCTTCATCAGCACCATACGCACCAGCAACATCGACTTCACCAGCACCATCAGCAGCAAAGTCCGCATCACACCCATCAATCGCAATCGATAATCGCAACAATCAATCAACACGCTAAACTACTAACAACTGCCGACAACAATAACGTTTTATGTTTACCCAGTCGTATTCGCATAAGTAAGAATCTAATCAATCATTCGAACATTGTTCGATCACCAACACCGCCACCACTACCGCCATCTGCCGTCAACCATGAGCAATATAATAATAAGAGGCAACAAAACCAAATCCATCAGCAACAGCAATCGCCATCGCAATCTTCGGCATCATTGTCTTCCAATTCGTTGTCGGCGCAAGCGACGGGAGCGGCAGTGGCTGCCGCCGTCAATCTTGTAACGGGAGGTGGCGGCGTCAACGCCGCTACCGAGGGTGTGTTGGTGAAACACCATCCCCACCTGAATGGCATCGGATCGGGAATCATTGGCAATTCCGAGTTCGAACTGTCGACGGACACCGACGATGACAGTTTGAACGGTGAACCCGACAGTCAGAGTAATATACTGGCGCCCTGGGAGCTGGCCGCCGACGCCCTAAAAGACACACGGCCCAAGGATCGAGAAAAGATCCTGCAACTTCTACAGAAGCTGATACACGACAACAATCAGATACGATTCGATAATTTGCAGCTCATCGAGGAGGTACGGAAGCGGGACGAACAAATCTGTGATCTGCAGCAGGAACTGCAGCATTATCGGCGACAGGTGGCGCTACTATCGCCTGCAATTATACACCAGAAAGTCAACAGCAGCTGTAGCAACAGCAGCTCGAGCAGCAGCAGCAGTAGTAACGGCAGTGTAATTGCCAAGATTGACAGCTGCAGCAGCCAAAATGAAATGTCATCGTCAACAGCGACGACGACGACAGTAGCAGCAGCGTCATCATATCAGCAGGAGGCGCTGCTAACCAAAAATGAAAATGAAAAGATCAAGGTACCCCTAAAGAAGTCATCACGTCGCAGTCCCGAAGAGTCTGTCGTTGTATTGAATCAGAACAACATTGGCAGCGCCAATACCGAGGACACAACGACGACACCACAATCAACCGCAGCCGAAATCAAAAGTGAATCCAAACAAATGCCAAACT
Source organism: Cheilosia pagana (assembly GCA_936431705.1). Lineage (NCBI taxonomy): Eukaryota > Metazoa > Arthropoda > Insecta > Diptera > Syrphidae > Cheilosia > Cheilosia pagana. The sequence continues at coordinate 46,561,868 of OW386170.1, read as the reverse complement.
CAGTGAATACAACGAATGGTGAACCACCACCTAAGCCCAGTTCGCCACCATCTGCCTCAGCTTTGTCGACAGCGCCAACGTCATCCACATCGCCATTAGATTCTGGTGAAGATGTCACCATGGAGGAACCACAAAAGGATGTCAAGCTATCGGTGCCATCACCAACTCTATCATCCTCCTCCTCGTCATCAGCATCGTCATCATCGTCGTCGTCTTCGTCAACGTCAACAACACCGCCATCTATTGGGATTGCACCCGCGATTAAAACGGAGAAATAGCCGTTAAATTTGAAAGTATATGTGAAGCACACAAATATAAGCCAACTGATTAATTAATCACAATAATTATTATAAAACAATCACACACCCCTTCCTCTCATTTCTGTTTTCCCATCCCTCTTCCATCGTACATCCTAATTGTATCATTAGATTTTGCTTAGATTTTTAAAATCAACAGTAAATAAACATTAAAAAAAAAACAAACACACACACATGAAGATAGTCAACTGTGAGATTTATATATAGGACATTAAATTATTTTAGTTTCTTTAAAAATAAGTATTAAACAAAACAGAAAAATCTTGAAAAAAAAAACAACAAGCTATTTAAAGTACATAAATATATAAGTTGTATATATAGAAGAAAGTTAATTGTTTATTAAAACGGAAAAAGTTTAAAAAATTCACGCTGAACTAAGCCATTTTTTGTCGGAAAGTGTACATGATTTTTATTTTTGCGCAGAAAGTGCGCAAACTTTCTAAAAAATGTGTGTACATCTTCGCGTGGGGGTTGAAATTGAACGAAAAGTGAACGTAATGACAATCGGTGGACAGTTAATTTGCAGGGCGTTTTTGTTTTAGTTTAAATCCAGTGGTCTAGTAACAGGAAGGAAGCAGTGCGCAGTCCTGTGTGCGAAAGACAGTCTTTAAATCGTTGGGGAAAAATACTCTTCAACGTCTCTTATCGAACTAAACGCACAGCCTCATTCGTATGTGCGATAATATAACTCGAGAGACGCCCCATTCGCGTATGTGAACGAAACTTAAATTTGTTGGTAGTTTTTTCTACACTGCACATGCGTTTGCACATGCAGTTGACTTCCGCACATGTGCGCGCATGGAACTTGAATATTTTATATGTTGCACACTCTATAACCTGGTTTAACATTTGCGCACAATTTGTTTTAAAACCGGACAATATGTGATGATTTTTTGCCATCGATATAAAACCCTTCGCGACTGTCGGTTTTTGTATAGATTCTTGGTGGGCGAGCGGCATCCAAAACAGAAAACGTGATTCCCTTTTATTCACGAACAAACAATTTAATTGAGAAACGCTTTAAAAGAAATAAGTAGTTGATTGTAATTTTCGTGCATTTAGCTCACCACTTTAGGCCTCAAACCTAACCTCCAAGGCAATTTCTGGTGCAACATGTGCGTTATCCGCGCCTAATCTTAATTTTATGACAAGAAATGCAGGTTGTCATAATTCAAGCGCTTCTTCTGTCAAAAAAAGTATGTAACCTCAGGCATTTGACGTTTTTCACATTTGTCTTGAATAACAAAATTTAGCAAATCCGCTTCCGCCTAGCACTAACTGTCTTCCAATGTTGTTATATGTAAATATTTTGCTTAAATAAAGAAAAACTTCGTTTTGAATTATTTGTAGGGCTTTAAATGACATAAAATAAATAATATTTCATATTTACAAATTTATTGAATACACAGTTTGGTCGATTGTGAATATTTTAACATTTATTTTATTACTTTAAAAAAAATCATAATCTACCACCAATAAGAGCTATATTTGTTTTTTTATAGAAACTCGTAAAGTAATTTTTAAAACTGCTTCAATAATATTTAAACGAAATTAAATTACTTTCCCAAAAACGACTTTTCAATTTTATCCACTCGGCTAATACTCAAAAAGCTCAAACTTTTTTTTACAGGCTACGTTTTGCTAGTAACTGGTTGATCTTTCCCGTCTTCTATACCGTTATTTTATGGGGGTGTCCGCAATGAAAAGAACCGTTCAAAGCCGTACTTAAAGCGCAACCAAAAAATAACTTGTTTCCCTTTTTGAGGGACCTAACGATCCAGTATTGATCTTCAACTATAGCTTAAACGAATTTAACATACAAATTGTAGGATGTCTTTCATTCTTTTCAAACAAAAATATAAAAACTCATTAAACGTTTGCGGCAACTATTTATTTATTTTACTGATCATTTGAGCAGTTTTTCAGTTGATAGGCAAATCTAGTCAAGAATTTCATAACAATTTACTCAGCTGACATTCAATTGTGTCATACTAGATGACTGTCACATTAAATAGCAAACAATTTGCAGTTTTATTGTATATTTATATATTTGGGATTTTAACCGAGCTGTCCTTTTGACCGATCTGCTTAAAAATGGTTAAAAATTGCGAATACATTAAAAATAAAAATTGATCCATCTCTGTTCCCTCACGCAAAAGTTTTTAAAACTGACAGGTGGTTGCCAAATCTCTCAAACGCAACTTTGCCTTTCAGAAGCCCGACTATAGTTGTAGAACCATACTAAATTGATATTTTCAACAACACCAATTGCGTACTTAAATTGTAACCGCGATTCTTGTACTCTTTTTCAAAATGTCAAATTTTCAAAGAATGAAAGCTGAAGTCATAAATAGTGTGCTGTATTGTGCGTCGTTGAACGACAAGCTATTTCAGTGCGGGATCAATTTGTTTGTAAATGTGACAACTAGCGCTCAACTGGCAATCCAAAGCTCACCTTGTAAAATGTTTAAACGAATTTCCTCAAATGTCTTTACCTTATCTCTGCATGCCTTAGCTTGTTAGGTTTAATTTTCTTTAAGAACAATCCTTTTCAATCCAAAAATAAAACAATCGGTTTCCCATGTACAAGTTTTTTGACGTATCTACTGTCAATCTCAGATTGTATATTCGTTCTGTAAGAAAAACAAAGAAAAACAAAAACAATTGACCAAGCTTTGACAAAATAAACTAAAATATTATAGCAATAAATACGAAACGAAAAACATAAAAACCAAAAACATTTATTTCCCAACATTTTCAAAATTTGTTTACCACCTCAGGGATTTTGGCTTTCATATTTAAATAAAACAAAATACGAATTGTAATGAATTTAAATACAGACACATTAATATACGACAACGTTATAAGCTTAAAAGTCAGTACAATTTCCTCTCTTTTATTTTACTCAGCGGGGTATAAACTAAGACTTAATCAATTGTTGTTTAAAAATGTAAAAAAATATGTGCCAATGTAATACTTTTGTTTAAATAAACATTTTCTTTAAAAATCATCATCGCTTCTTTAGCCCCAAATTTTCATGTAAAATTCGTTTTCTCTATTAATTGCATCTTGTTAATTTCGTTTTGTTCTTTTTGTTAGTTATGTAAGTTATTTTTTTACAATGAAACCAAAGCTTTAAAAAAACTGAATCTTAAGATTTTTTTTTCTAATATAAGTTGAGTACTTTTTCTTCTTTTTTTAAAAGATAATGGAAATATAAAAACAGTAAATTTGAGGCTTAAATTCTTCATAAAAACTAAATTAAGCGTTTTCCATTACCTGAGAGAAGAAAAAAGTCAAATATACATATTTTTAGCAAGATGCAAAATTACATTTTCTTTTATTTAATTTCTAAAGTAATAACCCACCAGAAATGAAAAATATAAGATAAACAAACAAATCGTTTTATTTTTTGTAATTTCTCTTAAAATTAAGTTGTATATATATTTAACAAGTTTTGAAAAAAGATAAGATCTTTTAGTTCGTAATTAATTACTTAAACAAGAAACCACATAAATGTGGAAGTTGAAAACTTAAATAAAAAACACTGTATGTAGTATAACAATTTGTAAATTTATCTAAGGAGAAAAACTGCTTAAAATAAAAAAGTTATTATTATTAACACTCACGTTTTAAAATATCTTCAATTTATGAATAAGAAATAAATGGAACTTCGTTTGAGATATATGTCACAAAGTGACGGCTTTTATAATATTTTTTTTATTTAAGAAAAATTACAACAAACAAGAAAAATAGCATTAAGTTAAAAAACAAATAAAAACAAACAAAAAAATACAAACGCCTTTAGCTTTCAACAACAAATAGTAAAACCATTTTTGTTTGGTTTTTTTTTCTTACAATTAATTGTTATTGCAAAAGAATAAAAATAAAAGAGAACAAAACAAAGACATAAAATATTTCTTAAACATAAAATTATTACAAATAAATTTAAACGTGGATAAAACATAATATACTCGATCAGTAAAGCGGAAAAAGAAAAAAAAGTAAAAGAAATCCACGCAACAAACACAAAGAAAAACAATCAAATTGTTTAGAAATTTCGTCATTTTAGAAAATTATATTACATATTCACCGTTTTGAATTTATAACAAAAGTAAACTCTGTATAAAGCTACAACAAAAATACGAAAACTAAGCACTATCCATCTACGGGTATGTTTAGTGTATGTGAGCAAAACACAACATAAACATTGTTCGTCTTGTCAAAACAAAAATGTGAAACCAACCAGAAATAGTTTTCTTTCTTTTTCGAAACTGACTATAAAAAAAACATGTTTAAAACAAAAAAAACACATTTTGTCGTTAATGGTTCTTATAGTAGAAGAATTAAAACGATTATATATAAAACAAATATTTCATTAAAAACACAAAAACCGTTTATATTATATATAAAGTAAAAAAGCATATATATATATTATCAGGTACATATTAAAAATATTATATATAATTAATATTACCGACAAACAAAAAAGTGACAAACCATTTCTTTCCTTTCTTTTGTTATTTTTTTTTCTTTTAGATTTTGTTTTTAAAACAAAGCGGAGAAGCAAAACAAATCGTGTAATTCATCAACTGATTTTTTCCAGTTGCTTAAAAATATAGTTATTATAAAATGATGTAATATTTTGTTTGTTTTTATTTTGAAATTTGTACAGAACTAATTTTAGTAGGAGACAAAGTATGTCTTCAGATAATTAAAGAAAAAGTTAAATCAATTATTTTTTCGTTTGTATAATTTTATTTTTATTTTCATTATTATTTATAATTAAATAAATATACATAATTAATGACAAATGATTGAAAAAAGAAGCAGAGACAAAGAAATGAAAAAGAAGAGAAAATATTATAAATAAATAATGTGAAAAAAATAGTAGACAAGAACAAAAATAATTATAGAAATAAAAAGAAAAATCAAAATCAGTTAAATTTGCTTTTTATTATTTTCAAAGGATCGGTTCTTTTTAGCTGGGGCAGGTAAAGTATGTTGAAAAGATGGAGGCTGGGCAAGGTTCGTTTATGTTTGCAGAAACCTGATTAAACTGGATAGATGTCTTCTTATTATATCACATGGGTATCCTTAATGTATGGAACTATCATTATCATTAATAAATTAAAATAACAAAAGATAGCTGGAGTATGATCTTAAATATTCCGATTCAGCAATTATATCGTAAGCTGTTTAAATATAAAAACATCAAATTGACACTCAATCATCAACTGGTTTTAAACTCAGAGTGCGCTCCGATCATGCTCTGATCGAAAAGAGAAACTAGTTCAGATGTGTCCAGAAGTAGTTTTCTTCTTTTTGATTTCAGAATACGTACGTAATTTCAAGAGTGAAGCTAATTTACAAATTACAACGAAATGATTGACTGTTACATGGCACTTTATCTAAGAGACTTTACATTTAAATATCTCAAAAATGGATTTTTCATAACCCAGCGCTAGAATATAAAGAAATATAAAATGTCAAAGTAAATAAAAAAGAATGTTTATCTTCACAAAGTCCAATTTAAATTTTGTTATGCACCGTATAAACGTAGGTATATTTAAGCAGCATGTACACAAACCACAAAAGCATCGCACTTTCGAACAATCTCGTCATATCGCCTCACGAACACACCCCACGGAAGAGATAAACTTCTGACATCTGAATCTGACGTGTTGATGACATTTTATAGGAAGAAAAGTGTTGGTCGGTGGATTTACACACCTTTGATAACACAATTGTGTTTAACTAAAAATAAAACGTTAAGTAAACCGTTTATTTGTAAATCCACATTTCCATTAGATACGTGTTACAGTACGCGACAAGGCTTTAGCATTAGCACCCAACGTTTTATTCATTTTTCTCCGGTGCTATGCAAAACATATCCACGAACCATCTAAACTATTATTTTTATCAAAATTAAACAATTAAGGAAACCTAATCATGTCCAGCGGTTTATACAAATCCCTTTGGATGTCCCTCGCCATAATAACCGCATTCTATGACATACTTAACTCGTGCATTCGAAAATTGAAGGCGTTCTGCCTGAAGTCATATGACCTGGCCAACAACCGTCATGGCTCCTACGAAATTAGCTATTTGGAGCGTTGCAAGGGAGATCTTAACAAAATACCAAAGCATCTAAGTATAATCGTTGGACACGATGACGACACCAGTTCAGAATTGTTATCAAAAATCGCGGTGTATGCCCTTATCATGGACATTGATTACATCAGCATTTACGACACAAGAGGGCAGTTTACACTGGAGCAAGTGCAGGTGCCAAAGTTCGTGTGCAGTAAAAAGATGCAAAATGGACATTTCCTTTGGTCGATGCCTGGCGACAGATCTAAATCGGCGCAGTTAACTTACAAAAATGGAATGGAGAAGTCAATAGAGGTCGGTTACAATAATCTCATTGGGTTATGGCATTTGTTTATTTGTTTATTACTGTTTATTTGCAGGTGGTTGTGCTTAGCAGTAAAGATGGAAGACCATTGATAGCTGAAATATGCAGGGAGTTGTTCACTAGTAGAGACTCTACGGAAGTACAAGAAGCGGTGAAAAATCGCGCTAGCTTAACGAGTAAAATCACAGAATCACTTCAGAAGAAACTAAATCACCTGCCCGATCCAGAGTGTGCAATTATATTCAACAAACATATGTGTACGTTTGGCATCCTGCCATGGAACACGTGCTTCACTGAATTCCATTTGATAAAGACTGGTAGTTATTTCAATGTTGCCACATTTGCTGGTGTATTGTACAAGTTTTCCAAGTGTGAACAGCGATTTGGGAAATGAGATTCATAGAGTAAGCTGCCCACAATTTGTAGCAATAGCCTAAAGTGATTTGTAATTAAATAAAAATAAGTAAAGATGTACATCAAGTTAGTTTGTTCAGAAGTCTGAAGTAAGTCGTTTGTTTTATTTGAATGATTACTGAGCACAGCAATGATGCACAGCCCAATTGTGACGCTGACATCCGCTTTTGTCTATAGGATGTACGATTTTCAAATGGAAATATGCACAGTATAATACTGAAACACAATTTGAGGTCAAAATGTCGGGTAGCCTCGCTGAAAGGTATCTTGGGCGCTGCTTTTTGATTTGCATTGTTGTTAAGACACCACAAAAGAATATAGAAAACGTGGAAAATAAGGCAACTCGTTAATTTATGCGAATTCTAATCTCATTACCATAGACAAACAATACCATAGTATTGTCTCTGCCCATTACATTGCGACGTGTTGTGAAATGATGTTTACACAACAAAATTTCTAGTAAATTTCTTACCTTAGTGCATTATTTTGGCGGAAACATGTCGTAGTATGTGATCTTTGTATTTTATGAGTTCAAGAAAGACAGTTACCGTATTTTATAAAGCAATGTTTGTGACTGCCACAATTTTAAACCTTTTAAAAGTCCTTAATATCTCACCAGTATCCTTTTATGTGCTGTTTTTTTATGACAAAAACAACAATTTCCTTCTTTAATCACTTGCTTTAAAGCGGCATCTTTTTATTACAATTTGTTTAAATAATTTTACATAATAAAAAAAAATAAACACAAAATGCTTTGAAATAATTATGGCACACACTGATACGATTTTCCTTACAAACGATTGCATAAAAGAACTTAAAAAATAATAAGAATAATTCTACTTCGTTGCGTTACACGTTACAGTAGATCAAGCATAGCACAAGAACTCACCGATTTCAAATGCTTGATTTCTTAACGTTCACATCTAGTCTCCCCCTAACCTCCACTTAAACTTACGAAACATTCCTCTTTGCAAGGAGATTAAAATCAGTTTCATACTCATTCCTGGGGATATTGTGTGGTCCGGGACCTGGATTGACTACCTTATCCCTGATTTCATGAAAGCTACCACGAATCTGTTCAAGTGCATCGCCCAGCCCGACTTTGATTTGATTGAATTCCTGTGTGATCAGAGATAGGCGTCCAAGAAGGTAATTCAAATTCGAATCTACCTCCATCATGCGGCTAGTTATCTGTGCCACCTTGCCCTGCATACCGTCCATCGTGCTGAATGTGCCATTGACGTAGACCTCTGTTTGACCATGGAGTTTGTTCAGCGCATCCTTACTCTCCGTCATTTCGCTGTGCATGATTTCGATCTGACGCCACACGTGGCTAATCTCTGATTCCATAGTGGCGCTGATGTTCTGTAGCGATTCCATATGGTTGTTATCGATCGCTTCATCCACATCATCAAATCGTTTCATCAAAGCTTGGCTTAATTCCAGTTGCTGCGCTTCGATAATGTCGGTCACCTTTTGTGATATTTGATGAGTTCCAAACTCTACCTTCCGTTGAGTTTTCAACACCTCATCTGAGTTGACCATGAGGACCTTGCTGATTGTGGCGAGGCCTTCGCTCAACATATGGTAGCTGGCATTCATTTCGTTGTAGAACTTTTCGAGAATTTCTGTCGTTTCACCAAGATTAAGGTTCACCTTGCTCACAGAGCTGTCGACATTGCTTTCAGACTCCTTGATACGAGATGATGTTTTAGCCAGAGCTTAAATTTAAAAGAATGGTTTACACGTAAACAAAGTTAATGAGACTACTAATACAAACCTTTATCCGACGCACTCAGTGTATCGATTTTGAGATTCTCCAGAGCATTCAAAGTCTCATTTGTGAGCCCCTGGATAAAGTCTTTATCAGCTTGAACCAACCCAGCTGCAGTCTGGACCTGGGGAGTAGCCGTCTTCAGCTCGTTGATATTGGTCGCGATCTGTTTGAATGTTTCCATAACCTTGTTCTCGAAGTTAGAGTTGTCGTATACTAACGGAGCTTGAGTTGTGGTCACAGGTGGTACGTAAAGGCTGACTAGTCTGCTCTCCATTTTGCTCATTAATTCTTCGGTCTTTGGAGTCCGTTCTGCCATCGTTTCGGTTTTCTCCATAACCTTATTAGACATTGCTAAGAGCTTTTCAATATTTGCCGATAGCCCACGGACCTCATTGACCAACTCTGTGTTCATTGGAGCTTGAACGACAATAGGCTCCTGTGGGGCGGGTGCGTTCTTATTGCCGTTTTCGGCTAACCATTTGATTAGCTTTATCACTTCGTCGATTTTTTCGGTTTGCAGACTGTACTTTTGTTCTTGCTAAATTTAGGAAGGATATATGAGAGCTTATCGTGGAAGGTTTTCAAGTTTAAACTTACAGACATTAGCAGGGTTTCAATCTGGCTCACACGCTCATCCAAACGGCTAAAGATTCCCTTCATTGGTTCCATTGATCGTTGACCAATTTGTAGCGATTGTAGAGCTTTCTTGATCAACTCGCCCAAAGCTCTCTCTCGGTACTCATGGCGCTCGAGTTTGTTCTCTAGCTGGTTGTATGATCGGACCAGTGAGAGGAGGTGATCATTCCTAAAAGAAAATTTGATTTTTGTAGACAATTGAAAGACGGTTCTCATAGCTAAAAACGCCTTCTCCTATCAGTAGTACCTATAACCAGAGATAGGCAAAAAAGCAAGGATCATAGAAGATCGGTTCCCTACACACAAAAAACTATTTCGTAGGTTTGCCTCATTTCCTTCTTGAACACCCTTTACATATTTAAATTAATATTTAACATGTTCCTCCCAAAAACATGTATTTTATTAATAGAGAAATTTCAAATTGATGCGATTTATTTCAAAACTACACAAGGACAGTTGTCAGAAGAGCCGAAATTTCCGTAGTTCCTCAACTCTTGCACAAATATCCACTATTAGTTCATCTAACAAAATAAATGACATCTGTCAGAAATAGGAAAATATAAGAAATGTAAGATCATTATAATATATTGCTGTAGCATACTACATAAGTGAGACATTTTGCTCTCAGTAAAGTCCCGGTCTTTGGAAATCTTAAAAAAATAGAATACAAAATCTTAGATACAGATTACAAAGATCTTCATTCATCATTATGTGTAAACAATGCAAATGCAACACGCCAAAGATCAGTGAGACCATTAATCAAGTAAATCCAGCAACTGTGCGTAGGCCTTTGCACTCTCATTAATAAGAATTTCAATTTTATTTGTTTATTTATAAACGAGTGCGTGTCGGTTGTTTTTTTTTAGATGCATTCTGACCCTGCGAGATGCGCCGGCTGCGTCGCTACAACTGTTTTAAACCAGAAATAGATTAGAGTTGCGCAAAGGGAAAGGGCATTTCAGCCATAAATATCCAACCTTAAATTTGGATACAAAGTTAAGTAACATCAGACTCGGCACAATATGCGTGCACACGCACAAGCGTAACCCAGAAAGTAATTCATCTTGTCATGTGCACATTTTGTGCTTCCTCATTTTGTTATTTATCGCTTTTATAAAAAGAACACCAACGAAATAATATTTATGTTCAAAATTTTATGGTTTATGGGAAAGTTTCCCTCCCAAACATCAATGCAACTCAGACAAAGTGTCAGTGCACCCTTAAAGTTTCCCTAGATGCCGAAAGGGATAGGGTTACCATAGCCCTCATTATACGATAATGCGAAAATTATCTGAGTGCTGCACTTGAGTTTAATGTATGTTGTGGTTATAGATAGGAATTGATTTTAATTGCCACTGCCGTCTAGCGTATCTAGTGTTCAAGTTGATACTCAGTGCACATTTGGTATTAGATTATGCTTATCAATTAAGCGGCCTTTTTTGTGGTCTCAAATTATACACACATGCGTTGATGGCTGCATTCAAATTGAGGTCTTGCTCTGTGCTGAGAATTATGTCATTGAGAAAATTGCATAGTCAATTATGTTCGCCATGTCTGGTATCTGGTTGCATCTATTTTATACTTACATGACATCTTTAGCTGGAGCCAGATCTATTAATCCGAATCCAATTAGTGTAACGAATAAAATTCCAATTGATTTCCTCATGATTGTGCGCTGATGGTTTGTGTGCAATTGCGTATGCGGGGATCAATAGATTCAGTCTTCTTAAGTGCGTAACAGTGGTGCCTAGTTGAGATAATGCTGATTAGTGTTGTCTGCAGCAATCTGCAAAAGAGAACAAACGAAATGTTTAAATCTAAATTAATGTCTGCGCTTCGGCTTTTTGTGTTTGAGTGTTTCCCTGCAGATAAACGGCAGCTGCCGTATACTTTATCAAAGGAATTCCTTTCAAGGAAAATGCTTGTGAGCTTGTTAGATTGAGCCGAGCGGCTTTCTTTCATGGTCTAGAGATTAAACCATTTAAAAGGACTACGAACTTTGTTTAGATAGAGTAGGTACATACGGGGAAGGTTTTGCATGCGCCGAGTGCATGAGTTGAGATGCGCATACTGATTGAAATTTTTAAATTGGAAAGCTAGTTTGAAGAGGTTACACAAACGGGGTAGAAAAAACGGATTTATAAGCAAAAGTGACATTTTTTAATTAATGACACACGAAATTTGTGTGTTTTAAAGAATTCTGGTGGAAGAACTGTACAATTGTTAACAATAAATAAATTAAAAATAAAATAAAAAATGTAAGCATTTGGGCATTGTGGCAAGACACTGGGGACGTTCAAGTATCTAGTTTAGTAAGTGACAGCTAACTGACTTGATGTATCTCAGTTTTGATTGGCCTAGATCGGTCATATATATGGGCAGCTTTGTCAGTTGACGTTTATGGAGGACTAGCCGACGAATCTAGTCAAGAAATTCGTGACTGAGTACTTAGTTGACAGTTCGCATATGTGGCTGTCATAGGAAAAGTGACGTGCCCGACCAATCTAGTTTTTGCGTTCAGGTTATATCTACTCCAGATCAATCTAGTCGACTTAAGATAACTAAGTTTTTGAATGTGCCCACTGCCACGCTGTCAAATAAATCATTTCAGTAGACAACCCAAAATAGATCTGTCACTGATGGATTGTGGCTTTAATTTATTTTTTAAATTTGATTTGAAAATCTTCCAGTAGGAACCTATTTTTCATTAGCTACCTATAGGCTGGTACGCTGTTCAAGTAAAGTGATATTTTCAATCCTCTCCAGGAAATTGCTGTGAAATTGAAAGTGAAATTTTCACGCCGAAATGTCAAAAATTTAAAGCGACGGACAATAAAAGCCAAGTGAAATAGCAAGTAACGCCCCCTACAAATCACTTTTTGAACAATTATTTTTCACTTCAACGGCGTACTGCCTGGGGAAAAGTTCATTTTGACATTTCGCAGTGAAAAATTTGTATGAAAATTTGGATTTCACTCGAACAGCGTACCAGCCTTATCTATCTGAAAGGAAATGTTTCTGATATTAATATAATATTGAAAATGACCCATTTTATTGAACGCGTACATATCTCATTTGACATTTGTGATAAAGTGGATAAACTCGTATATTTTACTAATGTCGTTTTCCATTGGGACCACCAGAAATCTTTTTCAGATCTCAGATTTTACCCGGCAAATGGAACATGCAACGAAATTGCTCTGCTTTTGTAAATGTATTAGTGCGTTATTTGACAGCATTATAAGCTGTTTAAATTGCAATCATTTATGGAAAATCGCAAATATGGATATCAATTTGAACAGTTTTTCCCCTTTTGTAGATAAAAATGGAATAGTTTTGGTGGAAAATGAGATGATCCGGTTGGAGAATTCGACGAGTAATAAAATAATTCATTGATGTCCATGATATCCATGGCTAGTATTTCTTTATTTGGGTTTTCACGAAACTTTGCACAATTGTTTTGAAAACAAACTTCCTAATGTCGTTTTCCATTGGTTTCACTCGGGGATTCACTCATTCTGCAATCCAATGGAACAAGAAAAATGCTTCTGGTTGAATGTAGAAATGTATTGGTGAAATGCCAAAAAATAATCTACGGCTGCTGTCAGCTGACTTGTGTAAAATACATAAATTACATATGTGTGAGTGCTCCTTGAGTGGATTCTGACTTCAAATCGAGAAGCGAATTTCTCTTCTCAGAATCACCAGAAGAGTATTTTTTGTGCCAAAGGAACGGTTTCAGAAGTGATTTTTTCGATTCCGGACTCTCCCGGACGCTTCTTTTTGCCCAATGGAAAACGACATAAGTTGACGTAAAACAGCTGTGCAAAGTGTATTGGTGTTAGTCGCAGTATGTGTAGATCTGAAAAAATATCGAGATCTGCAAAAAGTGCTCCGAATCGAAAAAAGATTGATTTTTTTCGCCCAATGGAAAATGAAAAGTGATCTAGATCAAAAAAAGATTGATTTTTTGTCCCAATGGAAAACGACATAAGTGTCTCGACTTTGAGTAGTCCTAGTTCCAGCTCGCTTAAATTGAAAGGTGCTATGAAAGCAATTTACTAGTAGTGTCAAAAATAGATCACTTCAAAGGCACCAACATGAACTGACGCTGTCAAGACACTTCACAGGCAATAAATACCTATGTACAGTGACTCTCAAAGAATCAAGTAGAGTTTAGTTCTTTTAATTGCGTGCTAAAGTTTCTAATTTGCTTTTATGACGCAGATGTTCAATTAAAAACGCCCATAGGCAATCCTCCCTGCAATAAACTATCTATTTCCACTTCAAACTGAAACTGCAAACATCCGACCTTTTATGTCTGCCCGATTTCCAATTTTAGGTTGACTATGCGCAAAAAAGGCCAACATCCTGCCAGTGCTAATATTTACACTTCTTCGCAAGCAAATATAAATATTTAAAATGTATTCCATAAACAAATGGAAACTTTTTCGAACCTCAGAACGATTATTTATTCAAAATGTGTTCTGCATTCGTGCGCCCATCGATTTAGTTCAGGCGCTAAAAATCCGGAACACAAAATCCGTGCAAGCTACCATAAGCGATCGTAAGTAAATAATCAAAATGATTTTATTTGCGAAATTTCATGAACTTTTCTTGGTCTTATTTTAAACACCACAAGCACTAAGGTGCATTTTCCTTTGTCCAGTGCGGCATAGGATGATCGGCCGGCCAGTCTGTGATGATTGTCGGTGTAGAATCGACGACGATGACGACCATGTTTCCACATTTTCATAAACATTTTAAGCAAAACACTATAAAAATGTTCTTTGTATTCGATTTTCCTTTCTAATAGTGCAGTAGAGAAGAGTGTTGGCTGGCTGACAAAAACATGAACTAGATTTTCCGCGTTTTCACAAAAATTTTTACTACCAATGAATGCATTATTCAATTTTGAATGATTGCTTTTCCTTGGGGATGTAAATTGATTTCTTTTGTGCTTTTGTTTGGGTAAGGCATTTTTATAGGCAGAGATTTTAACGGATTAACTACCGGGTTAAAAGCATAAACAGAATGCTGTTGGTGGTATGGGTAGGTCCACTGTTCTGTCAGAAAGAGATATTTCAATCACAGATATATGTATATGTTCCTGATTTACCTTGTAGTGGGATCAAACAGTAGCCATATAAGGCTATCTTGTGGAGGTTATGCGTCGTTAGTGCGTAGTCGCATTTGGCGCATGGTTGTAGGATCTGCAAGTACTCTAATGTCGTTTTCCATTGGGACAAAAAATCAATTAGGGAACATTTTTTTGTAGTAACCTGTGCAAAACACAAATGCGACTATTCCACCCAAATGCCAAATAGAACAACAAATTCAAATCAGCTGTCAATTTTTAGGCGACTGACAGTTGTTTCAATTCTTACGCAAAGAAATTTGGTGAGTAAAAACTAGTAAGAGGGAAGTATTTTGCTCTCTCAAAGCCGCTCTCTTTTACGAATTTTTCGAGTTGAGGAACGACAATTGAGTAAAATGCGTTAGAATTCGTAAAAACTCGTAAGACTTAAAGTAAACAGACTTATTGTGATTTTCGTATCCAGATTTCAAAATTTGAAATTTGGCACATGAAACATTGGCTACGAGTAGATTGATCTGTTCTCTAGCTGTCTGTATTGAATTTGTCCCCAACAGCTGTCACCTACATCTCTTCTAATCATGGACCTACGTTTGTGACTTGCAAATGTTTTCAAGAGAAAGAATGTAAAAACTTAATCTCAAAATAAGTCAAATGTACCTAAAAAGCAGGAACATTTTGCAGTAGGATCCTGCTTGCTGTCAATCCGTTAAATTCATGAAACGGATTAGCTTTTTACAAAGTTTAGCAAAGACTGTTCTCCTTCATTTAAAGGTTTACATAAAAACATCAACTTGTGATTTTCCTTATATCCTGGTATAACAGAGTATAATTTAGTAAGTCTGACAGCTGTCTGACTAGATGTGTTTGAGTTTTTATTGGACCATCAAATTGGTCCCGTGTTTAGTTTTTGCAGTTGACGTTTATGGAGGAATAGTCGACAAATCTAGTCAAATTAATCCTACCTGAGTACTAAATTGACATTTTAAAGTGTCAAAAATCAAAAATAAACCACAAGTTTACAGCAACTAAACTTACGTAGTTCACGCGTACGTATTTCTAATCCAGACAAATCTAGTTGACGTTTTACACAAACTAGGTATCCGAACGTTCCCATTATTTAAGCATTAACCGAACACATGTTATGTATGACAACCAAAATTCAAAAGCAGGATATACTTCCATTGACGCAAATTTATCGTTTTTAAAAAAAAATCCAATCATAAAGCTACCGCTAATTATAATGATTACGTCAGATTTAACACTAATTCAATCTGTTTACAAAGTTCTTATCAATTATTTCAACTTATTGGCGGCACCGTCAGTTCAAGCGAGAGGTAGTACATAGATGTAACGTAACTGCGAATAAATCCCATTACGTCTGATTTCGTTTTGAAAAATGTATATAGGTAGTCAAAAATCGTATTTTCAAAGTTCAACGCACTTTAGCCTGAAGCTTCCTTTAGTTTGATTTTCGAAACACGATTTTCACTCATTCGAATGGAAAAGTTAACGCTGCACAAAAAATGCATTAGCAATAAAAATGAACAAGAGGCTTTAAAGTGTGGAACCGTTTTTGTGCATCGATATTATGCGTACTCTATTTATTTTCCCGATTTTATATTGCTTTATTTAGTTAGAAACGTTATCGGAAATTATAATGTTTTAGGTCAAAAGTTTAAAAACAAAAAAAAAATAATAATAAATTACGATTAATCGCGTACATGTAGGTACTTAGCGATTGAATTGTCTTAATGGGTCTTACCTTGTGATTGAAATGCTTATCCTAGTAGGAAACCTTTGTGGTTTTTTTTTTCAAACTATTTGCTTCATAAATTCAACACTTTTTAATAAAAAAAAATGATTTATTGTCAGTCCCACCGAAGATACTTATCACTCACTTACACTTTTATTCAATTTGTCACACTAGATGAGGAATACACAATTTTAGCAACCGAACCAAAGCCTCTGATGACCACGCCAAGCAAAGGTTCCACTTTAAATGGATGCTATGGATGTTGAGAGCTAACTTCTGGGGATGTGATGATCGGTTCGCTGATGGTTGTTGCCGGTTGGTGGTGTATAATCTTCTAGTTTATAGACAGAGACAACCACAGCGTAGCACAGCGACTGGATGAATGAGCGATTGTCGATTTTTCTTCTAAGGCGATCATTCGAATAGAGAGAGCGGTGTGTAACTTCACGGAATCTCATCCAGAAATAGAAATGCATCTGAGAAAATCTACTTCTGGGATACCATATAGCATATGGTGTAGGTAGGTATTTATGTGTATCTACACATTTACTCAGGAATGCAGTGTTGTTTCTGTAATGATTATTACCTAAAACAAAAAAGTGTAACATTGATCCTTTGGGGAGATACCTAGATATATGTGTTTTGGTGAAGATCGACATGGGTCGCAATTGGAGATTTGTGATACGAGTAGATAATGTTTTCAGTTTTACCTATCCCATCGCCGGATGGACGATGATTGATTAGTCTGTCAACTTATTCAAATGAAGCTGTGATCAGCTCTTGCTGAATTGTGTGGGGACGAACTGCATAATTTACTAAATGTCAAATTGCATTATATTATTTCGTGCCGTGACAGGTTTGCGTGACAGTATCACATTTGACACATTAATCATAACTGTTGCTTTTTGAAATGTGTTTTAAATGTCAGTTGGACCTTTTGCATATAAAATGTAAAAATATAAGATTACTTTTATTTATCACTTGCCCTTACTTTATGCGATGGCCCAAACTCATGTATGAAATGCGAGGAATAAAAGTGGTTGTAGCTTGTAGGTGCAAGACTACCATAAATGCACGTTTCAGTTTGAAATATTTGAAACGAGTTCAAATAGGTTACTATGTAAAATTTAAACAAGCTTGCCTAGGCGAAACACGATACGTCAACTGAAGAGCCCTTACCCTTATAACAAATTCTAGTAAAACGTATTTTTTTTTAATTTGTTGTTGGCCAAGCTGGCAGTAGGTTTCTTCTTCGGTTTCTCTATCATTTGAAGCGATTTTTTCTCAACGTATGCAACTTGAGCTGATATCTTATTTTCAAAACGTTTTGTTTTTTGTAGGGGGAAACAGGATAGTGAATATGAGAATTCAGCTATATGGTGCGAGGTGCGCCCAATGTGGCTCTGAGGTATAGTAAGCTAGAGCTAGACTACTGGGCAATGGGTCTTAATTTCGATCCCTGAAAAAAAAACTATAAATAACATCTTCAAGTGTTTTTTAAACCGCGCCACCTCTCGCGAACGTTTGGCGAACATCCTAACGATTAAACCACACAAACCAGTGACCGTGATAACCTAGGTGAAATCAGGTAAGTGCACGGAAACTGATGGCGTTTTCCATTGAGCACAAAGGAGCGTACGGGAGAGTCCAGAATCGAAAAGCTCATTTCTGAACCCGTTCCATTGGCTCAAAAAATACTCTTCTGATGATTCGGGGAAGAGAAATTCGCTTCTCGATTTGAAGTCAGAATCCACTCAAGAAGCACTTACAGAAGTGTTATTTGTGTATTTTATATAATAGAGTGAAACCAAGGGAAAACGACGACAGTCTATTCGGTTAGTGGCTTTAACCCTGCAAATGGATTTTGCTTGCGTATTTATAAAACCTGCAAATGTATTCGCTTGTGCATTGGATTTGATTATGCCTTCTTAAATTATGATTTTGTAAAATTCTGCATCACTGTTAACATAGGTACTCATACTGGACTACTTTTACAGAATTTTTTCTTTAAAATTCAAAGCTATTCGATTGTGAACGCAACTATTTTTATACTACATCCAACTTCACATTTATTAGCATCTCAAATGCCATGTGATTTTCTAGAAACGTCACTTTGACTGTTTTGGTTCTTTTTTTTATCCCTCGTTTGCCTTGGATGTACATTCAAAATAAAAGAAACTACGTGCTATTATGCAAGAACATCTTTACAAATTCCACTAGTTTGCATCCATCATAACTATTTGATATAAATGTAATTTATAATACGTACTTATAGTGTATCAAAATGTACCGACTGCTGTCAGTAAAAAGTTCAACATTGCAAAACGTTCGGCTTATCGTTGGACAATGTGCCCCCAATTGGGAGCGAGCCGCTGCGCAACGTCCTCTCCAACCTACTTTTTTAACAATTCCTTCCGAAAACGTAGTGCTACGATCAATTGATAAGTGTAAGAAGAGTTTCTGTCTATTTTAACCCTTAAATTAACACGTATTTTAAATTGTATAGCAAAAACTAAGCTCCAGCCGGCGGCAGGGCGTCAACAGTCGACAAATAGTTCCACAAATCCCGAAATGCCGCCGAAGAAAAAGAGGAAATCAAAACCGAAATTCGCCAAATACGTAGAGTTTTTAGAAGGTGACTAGTATGTTATAATTTGTAACAAAATTGACAAATCTCTTCTGTTTTAGTAACCAATTCAAAGTCAACCGAACGAAAGGCAAAAGTCAAACGATTAAAGGCGGAAAAACTGCAGGAATTCATTGCCAAAACCCAGAAGCAAATTCTAAATAAACGGGCAAAGTTTGAAAAAATCGCGTTAGCTGAAAATCTGAAAATTGCAGCAACTAGTAGTTCAGCAGCAGCCTTTAGTACGAGTTCCCTGGCAACAAAGTCTATGCTAACGTCGAAGTCCAGCTTCATATCACAACAGCCAATTGAATATCAAAAAATCAATATGGAAATTCTGGATAATTCTATAATTGAACCGGTGGTATTTGACGAGAAGCCGTTGATTTTCCTTGGCAAACATACAAAACGAGTGCTAAAGAACCCCGAAGAAATAAAAAACATCATTGTTAGCTTTAACAATTTTCGTGAAATCATTGAGGCTATGGAGCACGAAGGCAACGAAGCCGAGGATCCGATGGCCTACAAGTGAGTACATTTTGTTGTTGAATTTGGGGTGAAATAGTTACTCTCATTCTCGTTTGAAGCAACTTCATTTCTTGTTTAAGGCGTAGTTCAATTCTATGTGGCTAAACTCAAACTATTTCAATTAGAAGTATGACTCAGCCTGGTGGTTGATGTCACCGCTTTTGTTTTACGGATATTGCGTATAATGTGATGCGAAACAAGCCAGACCAGGTTATAGTTTGCAATTCATACATATTTGAATATCTTGACTCTGATCTTAAGTCACAAAATCCTTTTTTTGTCTGCCACTGATAAATCCGCGACATTAAGGCATCATTGGCATCATGTCTCCATCCAATACCCTAGAAATGTGTTTTTACTTTTGATCATTTCTCTTGTACTTCAGTCACTTCCATTTCTGTGCTAAAATCTAAAATTTCTTTTGGCAGTTTTCCACATGAGAAACTCGAAGCAACCATGCCTGAAATTTCCGAAACCATCGAGCCTTACGTACTGCCACAACTCGAGGAAAGCCGAGAAAGAAGACAGCAAAAAGATGTCGATGCAAAGTCCAAACAATTGCGCTACAAGTCCAAATACCACATAAGCGAAGACCAGGAGCGTCAGGCCAGGGAGCAAGCCTTGCTAATCAATCTCAATTCATATCTGATCGGTTGTGTCACCTCGGGAATGGTAAATCGTGGACTCAACACAATTCTCTCGTATCGACAGCGAGCGAAACGGCACAACCCTTCGGCAATATTTCCAATTGATCTCTACAACATTCTGCTGCACGGCTTTGCGGAGAAGGGAAGCTTCGAGAGATTTAAGGAGGTGTTCACTGTTATCGAAGAAGATGGTATAGCATTCGATGAGCAAACGTTTGCAGCCATATTCGAATGCCTCGGTCGGTTGGAGCCGTCAGAGAAAAATCTGCGAAAGATACGCAAATACATCGCAATGGCGGACGATATGGTAAGACATCGATGTCCAGATAAGCATGCATTTATAACACACTACCATTTTAGGGAATATCTCTCAACTCAGTGATGGATAAAAGTAAATTCCAATTCGATCAGAAGGACATTGCATTGGACGCTATTCAAAGGATTCATCCAGATTTCACGCCTCAATATACTGCGCCGATTTTGGCGTACAACAATGAGCTGTTGAGTCGGCTAAATGAAGACGGCCCAGAATGCCCCGGCGAACGTAGTCCAATAATGCGATCCAAAGAAGGCTTCACCAAAGAACAGCTGGAAGAGATGGCTCGGGAGCAATTGAAAATCGAGCTGGAGGGTTCTGTTACCATAAAGAGCATCGAAAAAACAAAAGAGTTTGCCAACTCTGAATTTTGTGTAAGTTATTGTTGCCTTTCAGCAGGCGAATCGTAATTCTAGTCTTTGCAGCGCGAAAAAATGGATGAGCTGTACGCAACGTGGCGCTTGCAAATCAGCGCCGCAATAAACCGAGACTTGAACACTCTCCGCGCACAAATTCGCTTCAATCCGCAGGGCAACATGACCTACTACACATACCTGAAGATCTTGGACAGCGCACAGTATGTGGACATTCTGTTGAAGGAAATTCGAATGCTGGCCGAAGGTTCCGAGACTTATAGCCCGACTGTTGGGCAATTGTACAAAAATCTCGGACTGAAGGTGCAGCAAAGGTTCGACTACCCCCAAATTTGTATTTTATGCCAATCCTTTTGACTCTGATTTTGTTTCAGGTATCAAATCGAGCAAAAAAAGCGCAACGGCATCCTAGAGAAGATTGGTGAGATTTACGCGAGCTACTGCGAGGAGTGGGAACGCGGTGTAGTGAGTGAAAATCCCCGCCAGACATGGCAACGTCTGGTGCATGAGAATCGTGCGACTGGTCCTAGCATGGACGTTCATGAGACACCATGGCCGCGGAATGTGTTGGCCGGAGTTGGACGCTTTCTCTACAACATACTGATGCGTGACATAAAAATCGATTCCTACATCTTGCGGGCGAATGGCAAAAGCAAACAGTCCAATCAGATGCCAGCGTTTTATACACTCTTTAGGAACCAAGGTAGACTTATGAAAGAGGAGGTCAAGCCACATCCCGTGTTAGTGAGGTAAGGAATAACATAGCAATGCAGCAGTAGGAGCGCATAACAATTTGATTTCAGATTACTTCGTGCCTCCCGCCAGCAAACGCTGACATTCGATTCGAATCTAGTCCCGATGTTATGCCCCCCACAGCCTTGGAGTACTCCTTACAACGGTGGATATCTGCTAAACAAGTCCGAGCTAATCCGACTCCCACATCAGGTAAGATTGCACCCGCAATCGAATCATGAATCATAGTAATCTTTAATCTTCTTGCAATAAAAGGCAATTCAACAATGGCAACGCATCAAGGAAGCCAACCCGCGCGATCTGTATCCAGCGCTGGATTCCCTCAACCAATTAGCTAGTATTCCATGGAGAGTCAACACCGATGTACGCAACTGTGATCGAGTTTATTTAAGTGTCTTACCGAATACTCTCTCCTTAGGTCCTTGATGTCATAGTTGAAGTTTTCCAAAACGGGGGCGACACGAAACTCGACGTTCCCCGACCACCAAACGCCCTTCCCGACCTGCCCAAAGTACCAGATCGAGATTCTGGCCTCTCAAATGCAGAAAGAGCAAAGCTGTTCAAAGACAAAATGCAACATCGACGCAAACAAGCGGAGATGTACAGTTTGTGGTGTGACACCCTATACCGCCTCTCGCTGGCGAATCATGTGAGTTCAGTAAACTTTTATACAAAATTGTTTGTAATCCTCATCCGTTGCTAGTACCGAGATAAAGTATTTTGGCTCCCCCACAACATGGACTTCCGCGGGAGAGTTTACCCGCTTCCTCCACATTTGAATCATCTCGGTTCTGATCTGGCGCGATCAATGCTCATCTTCGATCAGGCACAGCCAATGGGCGAAGATGGTTTCAGCTGGCTTAAACTGCACTGTATAAATTTGACGGGTCTGAAGAAACGGAATTCGGTGCGCGAGAGACTGCTCTATGCCGAGGAGGTTATGGATGACATTCTGGACTCGGCGGACAACCCACTGACGGGTCGTATGTGGTGGAGTAAGTCTGACGAACCGTGGCAAACCCTGTCGTGCTGCTTGGAGATAGCAAAGGTCCATCGGTGTCCCGATCCAGCCAGTAGGTTAACCATACAATTTGTCATCAAAAATATGCACTCACTTTTTTTCCAGAGTACATGAGCCGCTTTCCAATCCATCAGGATGGCTCCTGCAACGGCCTGCAACATTATGCCGCTCTTGGTCGTGACAAATCTGGTGCAATCAGCGTGAATCTAGCTCCATCAGATATTCCCCAAGATGTGTACAGTGCTGTCGCCACACTGGTTGAAAAAATGCGCAAAACCGACTCGGACAATGGACTGCATGTGGCCCAAGTGCTAGACGGATTTGTTCGCCGCAAAGTAATCAAGCAAACCGTCATGACTACAGTCTACGGCGTGACACGATATGGTGCCCGTTTGCAAATCGCACGACAACTGAAGGACATCGATGAGTTTCCAAACGAATGGGTATGGCCGGCATCCACCTACCTGACGACGAAGACGTTTGAAAGTCTCCGCGAGATGTTCACGTCAACCAAAGAGATTCAGGACTGGTTTACGGAATGTTCGCGACTTATTTCGAGCGTTTGCAACCAAAACGTTGAGTGGTGCACCCCACTGGGGCTGCCCGTGGTACAGCACTACAACCGCACGGACTACAAGAACTTTCAAAAGGGGACCAAAGTCAGCTCGAACATGTCGCTGGACATGTTCGAGAAACCGAATGTCATGAAACAGAAAAACGCCTTTCCGCCAAACTTTATCCACTCGCTGGACTCTAGCCACATGATGCTAACCTCGTTGCACTGCGAACGCAAGGGCCTAACGTTTGTGTCGGTGCACGATTGCTTCTGGACGCACGCCTGCACTGTGCCCGATATGAATAAGGTACGATTTTAACTCCCATTAAACAACCCCAATAACCTGTGTCGTCTGCAGATCTGCCGCGAACAATTTGTCGCCTTACACTCACAGCCCATTCTAGAAGACTTGTCGAAATTCCTGCAGCAAAAGTACAGCTTTAGCGAAAAGTAAGCCCAACCACTTGTGCCCACTTAAACAATCGATCATTTAGTTAATTTATTTTGCAGGGATATCAACAATAACGGCTCGTCGGAGGAGATGTCAAAGAAGAACCTTAATAGGGTACTGCGACAGCTGCCAAAGAAGGGCAGTTTCGACTTAAAGAACGTATTGGATTCTGTGTACTTCTTCAGTTAGACGAGCGCTGGTTACCGGCAAATGATGTTCTTCCCCAAAGTGATACTATACTAGAACGTGTTTGTGCTGCTTTTCATCACTTCTTTCCTTGTACATTTTACATACAGAGCAAACGCAAATAGGATTTTATTTGTTAAGATATATTGTATACTGTTGGACTTTTGATAAGTTGGCATTCGAAATAAATAAGAGGAATACTATGAGAGAGATGCTAATTCAGGAAAACTTGTCACAAAACTGGCCATAGTAGGAATTCGAGGGGGCTTTTCGCCCGCGTTTTTTTGTCTGAAGTGACTTTTCGATCGTGGCTTTTATACTGATTGATGTTTTGGGTCCTTAAATGTAAAGGATTAAGTCCGAAAATGAAATACTGGGTTGTGTGTGAACCTTTGCTGCGAGTCACACCAAATGATTTATAAAAATATGAAAATATTGTTGAGAAAAACAAAAGTAGGTTAGGTACTTATTTAATTTTTTTTTCAGATCATTCGCACTGAATGCACTACATTAGTCTATATCTAGTGAGCACCAGATGTCGCAAATTGCGTTGGCTTGGCATCACTTGAACAAATTTGACATTTGCGTTAAATTTTAAAACAACTTGGCGGCTTTATTTAACGGAAGCATAATCTGAAAATTGTTGTAAAATATATTCGTCCGCACAACAAATCGTTTTTATTTACGAAATAAGAAACATGAACAGAATTAAGAAAAAACCGCCAAGCAGAGATCAACTGCCAGCAATAATAAGCGAAGTACCCGTACAATACCAAGATCGAGTCCTGGATATGTCTATAAAAATGATGTCGCATCCAGCATACGGGCAGCAGTAAGTACCCTAATTCCTTGTCCTTTTTTTTTATTAAAATATTCTCCGACACCCTTTTTCAGTTACAATTGGTCAACGAATGACTTTGAACTTGGAGCTCCGCTGGGTAGAGGCAAATTTGGTCGCGTGTACATTGCCCGCGAACGCCACAGCCAATACATGGTTGCAATGAAGGTGATGTTCAAATCTGAACTTCAAAAAGGCGGTGTACAAAGGCAGGTTTTGCGAGAGATCGAAATCCAATCGCGTTTAAAGTGAGTATGAGCCATGGCGTCATGAGGCGGTTACTTGAAAATTCCATTCCTGCAGGCACCCACACATTCTGCGCCTTCTCACTTGGTTTCATGACGAATCAAAGATTTACCTAGCACTAGAAATTGCTTCGGAGGGTGAATTGTACAAACATCTACGCAATGCGCCGTTCCATCGTTTTGATGAGTTACGCTCGGCCAAGTACACGTACCAAGTCGCGGATGCGCTAAACTATTGCCACATGAACAATGTTATCCACAGAGATTTAAAGCCGGAAAATATTCTTCTAACTTCGGATGATAATATTAAGTTGGCCGACTTCGGATGGTCTGCACATACAATGTCCAATAAGTGAGTAAAGTGTTGGCACTAACCCCCATTTTGATTGTCAATATTTACCATACTTTCCCAGACGACGAACAATGTGCGGTACTCTTGACTACTTGCCGCCAGAGATGGTTGATGGTACTAGTTATGATGACTCTGTAGATCAGTGGTGTTTGGGGATTCTTTGCTATGAATTCTTGGTCGGTAAACCTCCATTCGAGTCGAGCAACACTGAACTGACGTATGAGAAAATTCGCCGACTGGAGATTGACTATCCTAAGCACATGACTTCGGGAGCAAAGGATCTCATTTCAAGGGTATGTTTGTAAATTACCTATTTATTTACATATATAATCTGTGGTTATACCCTACACAGCTCCTCCGGAAGAGTACGGCCCGTATTAATCTGGTTCAAGTGATGACGCACCCCTGGGTCAAGGAAAACATGCAGAAACGTAATATCGCATTGCATTCCTGATTGATTTCGGTTAGATAATAGATTTTCGCACTGAATACTGATCGCTTTTAGTTGTAAGGATACGCAGTCTCACTGAATGTAAAAAAAACACGATTCAAATTGTTTTCGCAGAGATTGTTCACATTTTTAATTTGATTTAATAAATATATGTTAATTAAAATTGGCCTTTTTATCACACGTCTCTAAATGGTAAGGCTGACGCGCCAAAAATGTCGCTTCAAGTAAATAAATAGAAGCAAACTACGTCTTTCTCGGCAGATTTAAACTCTGATTTTTGTTTGCCGTTCGCTAGAGGTGGCACATCGAAGGTGAGACCCTCGCTGAGTAGACGGGCACTGCACGCAGTAGATAATAAGCATTTTGGTTGCATATCTTTTTATTGAAACCATGGTTCCTGCGATTGGATGAGAGCCATGTTGATGTGTTAAACTCAGGGGGAAAAAACTTTTGAAAGAAAACGCTCTTTATATGCAGCACGCACCTAAGCGAAAATAAATCTTTACTCAAATCATCTTCAAAACTTTACATACTACCGGAAATTAAAGTAAATTAAACAATAAACAACATAAAAAATGCAAATTCTCAATGCTCATTTTATTTCTTTTTAAAACTCTTCTTCTTAACCCCATTGAATTTCATATCTTCTACTGCCTGTTTGAAGGAGACTCCTTTGGACTTTCTCGTATGTAGGGTTATAACTTTTTTTAAGAAACAATTCTGATCAGCCGTTAGCATCTTTGAATCGAAATCACTCTTTTTGATTGAATTTATATCACTTATATTTTTGAATTTTGCTGGAAATTTGCCTTTGGGAGGCGTGTTCTTGGTGCCAGCTTTTGCAGTAGCTGGGATCGCATCAGAAAAGTCCTCCCATTTTGTTGGCTCATTTCGTTGACTGTCGATGCGGTTTCTTCGGTAGTTTTCTTCTCGTTTCTTAAGGAAATCCTGAGCATTTGGAGTTTTAAGACTACCTTGTGACTCTTTTTTATCGTCTTTTTGCTTTTGAATGATTTCATTTTTGAAATGTGACCATGGTGTTGCTTGTTCTGTGGCAGCAGTCTTGGCAACTGGATTGAATTTTACTTTACCCCATTCGGATTCTTTTTTGTTTTTTTCTACTCTGCCACCACTTTCTTTTCGAAAGGGATTACTTTTATTCGCCCTATCCATTTACGACTATAAATTCTTAAGAGTAGACTTTTTTTAAAACCAAACAAAACAAACGTGGGAAATAATTGTCAAAATATTTGACAGAATGCTCCCGTGCTTCATCTTTTGGTTGCATTCAGGGGCTGCCGTCGGGTGAATGACTGCGTTCATGAAGTTAATCCGCAAAAAACAAAATTACCTATGTGATATTCGATTGGGCGGGAAAGAACACTTCTTTTGCTCTAGATTTATGTTCCATTGTTATAAAAAAGTATTATTTCAGAGTACTTTCATGAATCTGGATTTTTTCTCAGAGTTGTTTGATATTTGGAAATACGTTTTAGTTCTATTCTTGAATCAAGGACATTTACCAGATAATAATTCATTTGTCAGTCATAAAAGTTTTGGGACTATTGTGATCTTTGAAGAAACAAGAAATACGTCTTATGTGTAGATTTATCATAGTATGTATATTGATATGAAACAATAGAACTTTGTTGTTTTTGCAATGTTTTCGACACAAATAACAACGAGACGCGCCCACAATTGTGGTTATTAAATATTTCTGAACACTATCCCAAACACCACGTGAAATTTGACATGTAACATTTTTTGTTTTGACAGTTGGATTTGGATATTTTGTGTTGGATATTTTCTTCACTATTTGCGGTCTCCATCTCCAGTCTTCAGAAAAAATAGCTTTAAAAACATGGTTCGAAATGAAAAAAACCACTCGGGTGAGCCAAATTCCTCTGCACGAAACAATTACTCAAATCGTCAAGGCGATCACAACAACGCTAGAAAACATAAGAGAGGTATGAAAGCAGGCCCCGGCGGCATTGGAGGCCGCAAATCAAGAGGAGACAATAAAGGCACGCGTGGTGGATCTCGTGGTGGATCGCGTGGTGGATCGCGTGGTGGATCGTTTGGTGGAAAGAATTATGGTAATTCTGGTGGCTACAATCACCAAGTAGATTGGAACAGAAATCAGTATCGCGAAGACGGCTACTATCAGGAGAATGGCTATCAACGGAATGAAAACGACTACGAAGATGGTAACCAGGGAGGAGGGTTTCAAAAATTTCGAGATCCAAATGCATCGAATGTCTTTACGCAGCATCATTACAACTTTGGTACACTGAACACAGACAGTTGGAATTTTTACAAAGATGCTCAGGGTGATTTGCCCCGCGAAGAGGAACCACCGAATAGAACGCAAATTGAAACGCCGCAGATTTCGGAGAACAAAGCCCCGCCATTGGAATCGGTTGCTGCAGTACCAGCTGAACCGTCTCCAATTCGGTTAAAAGAACAAGTTGAGAGTAAAGAACCCAAACTCCTGCACAAATTCAAAGCAGAGAAAGTCGAGGCCGATCCCGCAACAGCGAAGCAGAAAAAAACAGTCCAAACATCTTCGTCTGAAAGCTCCTCTGACAGTGACAGCAGTTCGGACGAGAAAAAACCACCTGCAACGCCTGTCCAGAACAAAACTAAGGACAAACCGAAGTCTAGTAATACTGTCAAAATCAAAAAAGAGCCCGTCACCTCACACCTCGAAAAAAAGAAAGCTTCCAAAGACACACCACCGGTTGTAGCTGCGCCTTCACCACCCACCGAATCCTCTTCATCTGAGTCGTCATCCTCGGATTCCAGCGATGAAGAGGACAGCGTTCCTACAATGCCAAAACCCATAAAGACCACCGAGTCTGTTAAGCCTAAAAAAGAAAAAACCCAAGAAGACGACGTTGTTTGTTTGGGAAAACAAAGCAATATCGAAAACCTTATCGATGACGATGAAGATAGTCAGTCCAAGCCGTGCATGGTGTGCAAAATGCAGGTAAGCGTGATTTCTTTCCGTTGTCGCAATCACTGTAATGTTTCTGCTCAATTTGCAGGGTCACTCCCCCGATGAGTGTAAAACAAAGTGCAAAAAATGCAGCCTATCAGCCTATGAGATACAAACTGTGTGCAAAAACTGTGGCGAGACATATTCTCACAGTCTACAAAGCACGCCTAAGCCACCAAATCCATTTGCAATGTTTATGCAGTTTATGCAGTTTTGCATGAGTCAGTACTGCGACATGGGTTCAGATATTAAGTATCCGTTTCCGCAGTTTGAGAACCCATCTGCTCCGGTTCTTGGACCTACGCCAACAGTCGAAGTAACCCGCAAAGACATTGCGAACTCGAAACGTGATCGCAAACGAACTAAATCCGGATCGAAGCACAGCCGGAAAAAGGCACGGGCGAGCATGAACTCTGATAAAGACTCGGATTCGGACAGTAGTTCTAAAGCCACTACCTCGACCAAGAAACGGAAAAAGCTTTCGAAATCGGGTGGTCGAGATGTTGAGGCAACTCAAACAACCCACCAACAGCAACCACAACCCCAGGTACCACACTTTGGAGGACATTTTCCAGCACATTTGCCATTTGCCGGGGGGCCATTCGGTGCTCCTGCGTACAACCCGATGTTGGCCTTCAGCCAGATGATGGGATTCAATCCACAAGCGATGAATTACAATCGGTAGTAGAAGCGGCAGTTTTTTTTGTCTTCGTTTATGTTGTGAAAAATAAACAATTATGTGTAAGCATCTTGATGTAAGAATAAAATCGTATGCAACTCGCCAGGATGTGTGGCAGTTCATTTGTTGTTCTGCTTTGCTACCTAAAACTCAAAATGTTCAATGCTTTGTACAAGTCCCATTTTAGTATTGATAAACAAATTCATACCTGAGTATATTTGTTTTACTTACAATTTTAATTTAAGGACATGATTCGACATAGCCAAATACTTTTGATTTACTTCTACAACCCTTCCATGCTTAACCTAAGTTGTTCCAGCGCTTGATTGGCCACTCGTCCCAGCATTCCTTCATGCGATGATGGATCCTCATACTTTAATATGCTAACACATTCGTCGAGAATATTAACGGCCTCTTGAATCCTCTCCTTAAGATTTGCAGCAGTTAAAACGCCCGCAATGAAACCACTCTTTGCCAGTAGGACCAGTGGTACGTGCAGCTCGTACAACAGCATTGCACGAGCTCTGCTTAGGCCCGGTTCGAAAACATTCAACACCCCCAAAACTTGTCGGCAAAGTTCTTCTTTCCGCTCAAGCAAAATATCGGGCAACTCTACCATTTCGTAGCCATGCACCCTACCGTACATTTCAATCAGACTCTGTTTGATGCCAGTTTGAATAAAGTGTGCTGGATGAAGTACCATCCGGTATTTGCGCAGTAACGATTCGCATTCTTGCAACCGCTCTGGTCCCAAATCCATGGCCTGGACGTCAGCAACTTCTGCTTGCATATTTGAGACGCTTTGTTGAATTCCATCGGCAGGAGTTTGAAATCTACAGTGATTGCATCGCCAATCGGCTCTCGTATCTAAGGAAAATAGAAATGTAAGACTACCTCAAAAACTGATTCGTTGCGTTCTTACCAAATGGATCAGTAGTCGAGATGAAACCCAATTGGCACTTGGTACACTTGAATGAACTAAAGTATGTTCCCAGCTCTGTTGGATCGGTACACCTGTCACATCGGCAAGTAAAGAACTTGCCTTTTTGGATGTGTTCCTGCCGAGCTGCGGTACCATTCAGGGTGTAAGTGTATGAATGATGAAGTTGCTGACCAGCCTTTAGATTCTTCATTGCTCTTAAGCGGATTCTGGAAGAAGGGAGGACTATGGTAAATATTGAAAAGAGTCTACAACTAGTTTCTGACGTAGAGTGGAAATTGCTACCTGTATCCTTCACTTGGGTAAACACTACGAGCTGTATTGGGGACGCAATTGTGAGCGAGAACTCCGGTTGTAGGATACAAGCATCTGATGGGATATCCCTTGGCTGTGCGCGCTTCGAAGGCGTTCACTTCGAGTATACCAACAACCCTCATAATGAGATCTTCGGAGAATCTGTCCAGTTTGCAGGGTCCTCTTAGGTATTTCGCAACATTGACAAGATCCGCATTCCATACATCAGTCATTTCCCTGCGTGATTGGTTATGGTATTCCATGGGAGCGACTTCCCTTTCCCATCTTTCAGGGTCAGCTTCCTTGCTTAGGAGGACTCTGAAATGAATAAAAATTATCCATAAAGAAATACATATTTTAAATTGAGGTTAATAAACCACTAAAATTAAAAATGATGTTTATGGACGTTTTTTGCACATACACCCAAATATAACTATTCAAATTCTAACTGCCATCA
Organism: Cheilosia pagana; assembly: GCA_936431705.1. Lineage (NCBI taxonomy): Eukaryota > Metazoa > Arthropoda > Insecta > Diptera > Syrphidae > Cheilosia > Cheilosia pagana. The sequence goes on along the minus strand of OW386170.1, from coordinate 46,530,743 downwards.
TTCGAAAGATAACTGTCTTCTTATAAAATCACCACACACAACAGAACTCGTTCACTATCGCTGTATACCTTAGGGGGGTAATGCAATCCAATTGAATACATTCATTGACCCCATCGTCATCGCCTTGGACGGGGAAAAATTTCACTTTGGCAGACTGAAAAACTGCACACTCCAGCCGATGATCTGTGACCTCGTTAAGGACACATTCTTCGCACAAAGGCCACTTGCACTTGGGACAGGTAGATTCACCAGAGCTACAGCACACTTTGGCATAGCACCCCAAACAAACTACAGGCGAACTTAGTTTCGGCCCATATGCAAAAGGCAATTCTTCGATGAGGATATCTGAACCTGAAACCGGTTCACTAGTGTTTAGATACCGTCCCAGTACCGGACTGCATTCGATTGCAGTAATATTTTGAAGGAGAGTCATTGGCGCGCGACCGTTTGACTTTATTACTATTTAAACTCTGGCTGAAATTTTGACATCAACGAGCGATGATTTGCTTTAGGTATACAACCAGTGCCTTGATTTTGTGCGGTTTTTGCCGCAATTGCGCTAGGGAACGTTCCGAACCGGATTTGAATGTGTGAGTGAGCCACTGGCTTTGACTGCGTTCAGGTAGTTGACATTACCAGCAATGTACATCAAAGAAATCTACTCGACGCGGATTGGCTGTTAAATGTTGACGAAATAAATTAAATGAAATCTTAAAAACTAGATCTAAAAATGAGTTGATATATTTACAACCAATGCTTAATTTGTTTTTATATTTTTATAGATGAACATTTAGGCTTAAACATTTTCATTTTTAAGTTTTCTTTTTTAAAAGATTTGCATCTACTGTTTCATAGTGGTGCATAGCTCATCCGCTGAACGATCTATTTACATCAAATGACATTAGGGTTGTTTTTTGTTTATTTATAAAATAAAATTTGTGTGAAAATGATCAATTTACCGTCTATACTGTATTACGAGCGTAAAACAAAAACTAAAATTTATAATCGATATTTACGAGATTATATCCATTCGAAATATCGGATAGCGTGTCAATTGTCGTCAACCAACATCCTTCTCGCTACCTAAATAGGTTGCGTTAGGGAAATCCCGCCTGGAATTTCCAGGAACATAGCGATATTAGAACAGGAAATATTGGAAGTTGTCAGTTCTCGACATCACGCACACATTTATAGAATCTGCCTATACGTGAACCCTTTCCGCAATCCGCCATTGCGGGAAAAACCGCACAAAATCAAGGCACAGATCCCAGACGATCTTGCGAGTATATATTTCTTGGCAGCTGGCATTTGTGCTGTCGCAAATTTTGACAATGCGAGATGGGGTAGTTTTTCGAATAAATATTTCTTGGCAGCAGATTGGTATCCAATGTGCGTATAAATACATTCAATGGAACACGTTTGTGCAGAATTCATTTACTAAGAAAAGATGATGAGATCGAGAGAACGATAGTTTTCGAACTTGTTTCCTGTTATAAATAAAGATTTTAAAAGCTTTTGTGCATTCGCTATTTGCATTCCCTATGTGCCATCGCAACAATAGTAAAAGTCCAGCAAAGATTTTTTTTTCACGATTTGTGTGACTAGATTTTGAAGGATTGTATCATAATTTAAGCGGAAACGGACCATTCATGAGCTTCGCTAGCTCCAACGGTGTTAATTGTTAACATCGTACTTCAGCGTGGGTATAAAGCTTAAACAACCTAAAAGGTAGAAGAATTTTCTAAATCCAGAGTAGATCATATACACACATTTTAAAGACAGCTCAATAGTTGCGGCATCTACATTTACTCAACCCAAGAAACGGCATATGGACCCTGAACTCTGGAGACCTAATGTTCCCACCAACCGAAACCACGAGGTTTCGTAAAATGTTTCCAAATCGCCGAGGTTTCACCATACATTTTTGACGTATCGAAATCTCGGGATTTTAGCGAAATCTAGTCGAAATCCCTCTGAGTTCATCCGCCCGTGAGAGGTTATCAAACCGAAAAAGCCTACAGCCAGCGTGAACTTTGGTTTATTTTGTGTTCATTTCAAAATAGTAAACGCCAAAACAATCAAAAAACAAAACTCATAATAAACAAGTGTTTTCAGCAGACGTAATAATTTGAATAAAAAAAAAGAGGTATTTAAGTAAAATTTTCAAAATTGACAGCTTATGACTTTTGAAATCACTTCAACTCGGTGGGAATGACTTACGAGGTTTCAGTAAAAGTTCATTGAAACCTCTCGATTTCAGTTTGGTGGGAACATGGCATAAATCTAAGTGCCCTTGTTTTTTTGTTAATTTACTTGTGATATATAAATCCATTAATAATATTCTTCATCGACCCACCGTATTCCGTATCCGTGCGATAACTTTTCGACTATTTACGTCAAACTTGTGTTTGTGTTTATTTGTGAAGTTGACACAACGGAAAAGCTGTTATGGCTGCATCAAAATTCTGTTGTTTAGCCGTTTTAAATTATGTCAAATTTATACCAAAAACTTTATCTCAAATTTGACTAAACAGTTTTATTGGGCATTGTTTAATCAATAAAACCAATAGGTAAGTCAGCCGTTTCAAAACGTAATATAGGTGGGAAAGGATGGCAATATTTCTATAGAATTAATTACTATTTCAATTGCGCGTTTCACAATAAACAAACCGGTGTCATTTATAATTTTAATTTCTTTCTAAAGCTTAGTTTGCTGCTCGAGCTCAACTAAATTTTAGCTGCTCTGTAACTTTTCTCTCCAAACATCAGCTAAAATCCTAGCTAAATATTGACATAGAGAGCGCTGTGGATAAGTGTCACAAAGTACAACTGTTCTTTGAAAATTGATTCAAAATCTGTCAGGTTCCATATCGATGGATGTTGCTCCACCAGCATCGCCAACTTTTTCTGAGGACTCCTCTGTCATTTCAATGAAAGACTCTAGCTCCAGGTAGGTAGTCCTCGTCGAGGTATTTATTAAAATCACTCATGTTTTCAAACACATCATAACAACAGAGCACAGCGATCTGTCAAATACAGCTTGAAAATAGGTCCCGACCCATTAAATGGATGCGCTAAATTTTGACAGATACGCATGAAGGACATTCGGAAACAAAAGTTTGATTTTTAGCTCGAGCTGCATGCCACTCGGCTAAATGGATCTGCTTAAATTTAGCTCAGCCGAATTTTGGAGAGAATTTTGTATGGAAGCTAAAATTAAGCTCGAACAGCGTACTAAAGCCTGGTACGCTGTTGGAGTGAAATGAAATTTTTACTCCTCTCCAAAAAGTGCTGTAAAATTGAAAGTGAAATTTTCACACCGAAATGACAAAAATTTAATGCGACGGACAATAAAAGCCAAGTGAAATAGCAAGTTCACTTTTTCACTTTTTGAACAATTATTTTTCACTTGAACAGCGTACTGCCTGGTGAAATTTTCACGTGGAAATTTTATTTTGACATTTCGCAGTGAAAAATTTGTGAGAAAAATTCGATTTCACTCGAACAGCGTACTAGCCTTAAGCTTAAACAGTTTATAGGTATGCTTGGATCCCTGAATTGTTAAAATATTATTCATGTAAAACGCGGTTGCTGAACACAGGGGGTTTGAAAAGCATGAACGCGAATATTGTATTTCGTAGACATTGAAGATGAATAATTCGTACTTAACTTTTTCTGTCAAAGAAAATCACACGTCATAAAAATGTCAACACTTTTTGATTATCGTGGCGGTTATTTTGTCTGTCAAAATGAATAAAAACAATATTTCTGTTGTACCTACGGTAGTTCTCATTCACAAGTAACATTCCCAATTATCGCATGATAGAAATTAAAACTGTGTGGGACCATACTTATTATATATACTTATTTCTATATTTTTTACTCAACCTCACCGGCAAAACTATTCCCTCCCCTCAAGCCGGAAACAGTCGTAATTCATAAAAAAAACGGTTTCTCATGTCATTCAAGTAATAACTTTGAAAAAATTATGAACCACAATATTTTCCATCCGTTAATAAATTCGTGTTCTTTAAATATATTTGCAAAATAAAATATTATTTATATCTCTTGAATAGGTACACTGAATTCGTGTGCAATTTTCCCGAAATAGGAAAACCTGTTCATCGAAATATTACTTAAATCGCATTCCCTCCAAGCAGTTTGTTGTTCAATATTTGCCAATGTGTACGGTGCTTGCAACTCTTCTTCCCCAAATGCACAGCCAAAAACAAAACAAATACAATCAATAACTAAAGCTATCAAAATAAAAATAAAAGAAACGTCAGATTGATCGAGCGGCAACTAACCTTAAAGGAGTTATGCAATCCAATTGAGTGCATATGCCTTCTGAACTAACATTGCCAGCGAATTTAACATTTGCCTTGTGGAATATCTCACACTCTGGCTGATGTTCCAGTGAATCTATACACGCACTACACAATGGCCAGTCGCATTTTTCGCATCGATCCAATGAGTCGCCATCCTCGTCGAACTGCAGATACATATAGCATCCGAGACAAACTATTCCACTATTTTGCTTCGGACCGTGAGCAAAGGGAAGTTCATCGATCACAACTTCACCAGTTTTTACATTATCCGAGAGTACGATAACGCGACCGAATTGTGCATCCACTTCCACGTGAATCTTGTTCATGATTTGCGATTATGATGGGGAAAACTCACGATCACGACAGCGATTAGTCAATTGCGATGAAAATTGCTAATTGCACTAAGTACGTGCGGCTGTATGCACAAGTAGATGTCAGTATCATGTACGTATCTACGTAAGCTATCAACGATCTTGAATGATGACAAGTGTTCCGATCTAAATTTAAAATTATCTAAACAGATGAGGGTTTTTTTTTTGCTTGTGTTTAAGGGCACTTCATTATCGAAAATTTAAAATTTCCTAATCTAAGCGATCTTTAGAGATTTATTAATTACCAATATCTACAAAAATATGAGAAAATAAAACAAAAATAAACTTCTGGTTATGTAGAGCACCATTTTAGTTAAAAGAATTCAGTTTCTAAGGCTTTTGACAGTGATTCATTTGTAAAATAATTTGTCTTTAAATGATGGATCTGTTATATGTCTAACAAAGGGCTTTTGTTCCCTAGGAGAAATGTCCGTTTTGTTACTATAGATTCTAAAGGCTTTCTAAAATAGATCATTTTTGAACAGTCGTTATTTTCTCTCTTAAACACAAACACTAGGAAAGCGTTAAAATAAACCTTTATTCAAAATCGTATCCAGTTAACGAATTTCGAATGATAATTTTGTTCAAATGGTTAAAAATTGGATAGCCTGTGAATGCGTATGGGAAATTTGGAATTATTTGAAAATTGTTTCTGAAATCCGCACTTTTGAACTCTACTGTTTTTAACTCCTTTTTTATTTCCGACTGTATCTAGCCAACAAATCTTGGAGTACCTACAAACATTTGAAGAAAGTTATCTGGATTTATTCATTTTGTTTAAGTTCATTCTAATTGTAGATAAAAATTATTGAAACTACAAAAACGAATCTAACCGTCACATAATTCAATTGCCTTCCTACTGAACTGCACACTTTTAGGCGTTCCATTCCCATGAACTTGGTTGCGATTTAAAAAATATGTGATAATACAGTTCACTACCTTTATTATTTCACATTCAAGTCCCTTTTTACGTGTACGCCGGAAAGAGACACCACCATTACCTCTGCATTGAACTAATTTTAATCGATGCTGCCGTCTTTTTCGTCTTCATCGTTACACTTTGTCGCAAGGCAGTTTTTTTCGCAAATTAAGTGGAAGTCGCAATTCTGCTGTCGGTCTCTGATTGTGTTTGAACAACGTTTTCGTGTTCCTCTTTAAAAGTTAATTTAAATTAAAAAAAAAAAACTTATTACAAAAGTAAGTACATTTTGCTATTTCACCAAACAGTTTCAACGAATTTAGAAAGTTTCCTGAAATTTCCCCCAAAATAAGGTTATATCCGGTACATTAAGCATTTTACAAATGTCAAGGAAAAAAATCTCTGTGCGCTTCTGATTTGCAAAGAAAAATCTAAAAAATCAATTTATCAATCATGTAATCATGCGGATATTTATTAGATTACAAACATAATTGTACGAGCTTTATCGTGTTTTCAATATGAACCGGCGTTTTTTCGCCCGTGATAAGAATTTTAAATGAATTCTTTCCACAGCTCCCATTCGACGTGTTACGTAACACACTGGGGCCTCATACTCAATATAAATTTAAATTCTATAAAATGCTGATGAGAGAAATTGAGCACTCTAGCTCTCCATGAGGTTTTGCTTTTTGGTCACATGGAGTCGCACACTAAGTGGGAAAAACGTTCTAGAAAGAGGATATTTTTTCATTTTCTACGGCGGCAGGGAAGTCTCATGATGCTCGGTCGGACGGTCGTCGCTCGGTTTCACTCTTTATTTACATGTACCTACATATCGAACGATAGTGACGGTGACGTCATCAGATCAATATAGCAGTAGGAGGTGTGTATCTCTAGCCGATGCCCTGGCCGAATTTGAGATAATTGGAAATGTGCTCCTTCCTATTGGTCTGGGTCAATGAATTTTTTGTGTATGCATTAATGTAGTGGCGATCATTTTCGGGGGCTCGCTTGGTCGCCACTACAGCAATTTGACAGAGAACATTAATTTAGCTTTAGTACTTGTACCCAGCCAATTCTCGTTTGCGCAGCGCTGCTCTGTGGGGGTGAATGAATATGTGGGTTGAATTGCTTATGTAAGGGTAGGTGAATTTCGTAACTCTGCCAACAACCTAGACACGGATTTCGTTTGTTTCAGGAAAAGTGAAAAGTGATTTTTAAATTCATTACTAGAGGGTGGGATATACAAAGTTGGGTAGAAATAATTTGGCGATTACGCAGCGGTTCAGTGTAAGATAGCTGTGAGTGATGATTGAAAATTGTTAAATAAACATTATGCACTTGTGTACGTGGGTGGGGGCTTAAACGTAACCCAATTGAATTTATGAGTTGCCTAGTTACCTCGTTACGCAACCATAAGATTTGTTTTCAGTTCGAAACATCTACAACCGTTACAGCAAACAAAGTTCCTTATGAAATAGCAATCATGTGATTGTCTGGCAAAGTGTCGCTAGCCTTGAAAAAACAAAGTCTTCTTCTATGTAAGAGTTATGTCATTGGAACTATGCAGCTATTGGATCGATAGAAATCAACACATATACTGTCATCTCCATGACAATATTCGTCTGCTTTTCCACTGGCTGCAGTAACAGTTCTCGGCTTCTTCAACTTTTCCCCCCAAAGGTGACTGACTACTCGTTTCACTGTTTTGTTTCATAAATTTCTCAGTGAAACCCGGATATGACACTGAATAAAATCTTCAAAACGTGTAAATGGCTTCTTGAAATCATCAAGACAATCGATAATGCTCCCATGCATCAAAATGTAAAAATTGTAAATTTTCCACCATCCCGAAACTTGGTCTTTAATTACTTTAAGTGCCTCTCGATGAGAAAAACAATGAGGCCAAAACCGAATGAGTGTTAGATCCGTAACCGCTGGGCAGAGAACACTTCTACCATGGCACGGAACGATATCGTTTGTGGAGACATGGAAACTAATCAAATCGGAAAATGATCGTTCATAACAAATTGCTTGTTAAAATTTGACACGCTGCCGGGCAATTTTGCATAAAATCTTCCATCAAATGTAAAAGAAGTGCTCACCGTTTCCAAATGTTCTATTTGAATCTGTTTTCTTTATGCGGTTAGCTCGTTAATGCTTAAACGTTGTGCTTCAGTTGTTGCCAATTTGTTTCCTGGTTAGCTTATTTGGTTTTTCTATCCGACGGTTTTCTCATTCACCCCTTTCCTCCAAAACTTAGACACTCGTGTAACGTGTGCTCATTTATTCTGCAAACCAATATCGGTTATAAGCTGCCACTGAAATAAAATCCATGCCACTAGGAATCAATTTGTCTGCGGTCGATATCCGGAAATGTGTGAATGAAATACAAATAATCGTATTTCTCTACTTTGTGCCAACTTAGACTTCTTAACAGAGCTTGTGTAAGTGCGGAACCTTATAACCATCAACTGCGATATGGACTTAGGTATGTCGATTTATTTGTTTTCTTCATAATGTCCGCTATTTTGATGATTCTTTGTGAGGAATAGTCGCGGCGCGTAATTTTCGCTTGCTGAAACCTAAAACCATTGCTAGCATAAATATTTATCCCTTGCCTTATCTGTTTCTTGATGCAAAGTTATATAGTTCTCATGAAAGCGATGACTAAATATAATAAAATCACAAAAACAAGTCTACCTTCTTTTGCTTTTAACCCGAAAAACTCACTAGATAGCTGCTTTGGGTTGTAGCCCCCTCTCACTCTGTATAACACGTTTACAGACGTAGATAATGGGGAAAAAGGCTTGTGGAACAATTCACAAAGTGTTGAAATGTATTTTAGTAATCTATGGCGAAAGAAAAATAGATCGCATGTAGCTGCTCTCTGAGAAAAAACACACGCAGTAAAACACGCCTCGCCTGATTCAACGTCATACCAGGGTTGCCATGATTTGAACTAGTTCGATAGACCAGTTTGAAATTTTTTGTAGCCCAAAATCGGAGCCGAATTTCAATAAAAATTTGTTTTCAATAAAAATTCATTAAAAAAATAAAATAAAATAAAAGTTTTCTTTTTTGCGGTTGACTTGAAATGTCAACGCCAATGGGTGAATTGAGTGAATAAAAATTTGTGGAATGCGTTAAGGGTATGCTAAGGGGAAAAACTTTCCGGTAGATAAAATAAATATCTTGGCGCGACAGATATGTGGTACCCTAGGCCTAGCTTCTCGCAACCATTCGTTTTGGAAGGGATCTACAATTTTACGCCGAGTCCAAACGTCTAATTGAGAAGCTCATTCATGACAGTTTTACTCTCGGATGTTTGTCAGACGTTCGCGAGAGGTGGCGCAGTGGAAAAATAAAATTAAGATGTAATTTGGTTCTTTCGGGATTCGAACCGGCGACCCCTCGCTTAGTAGTCCAACACAGTAACTCTAAACCACTGCGCGACTTTCCGGTAGATACCTGTTTAAAATTCATACGAAAAAAATTATCGCCCTAAGATTAGAATTTCAACAGATTTATAACCCAATTACGATTGGAAATTATTGTCGGCAATTTAGAAAAATATAGCCCAATTTCCGATGAATAGCCAAATCTGGCAAGCCTGCGTCATGCGCCGGCAAATGTCGTCGTATTTATAAACTCGCCGTCGCTAACGACGCATGAGGGATGAGACACGAGTGGAAAACATATTATTTTTGTGCTGTTTGTGCCGGTTCGCCACCGCCACATGGGCACGTTACTCTATGACACTCGGCTTTCGTGCAATAGAAAACGAAATTGAATTCAGCAAAATAAACGCATTGCAATTCTGTCTGCGTCGATTTAGTTTTGTACAACAGTTTTGTGATCAGCGATACAGTGATCGACGATTGCGTCAATGAACGATTAATGGTGAATGACCTCTCTGAGGGTAATCGCCGCGAAACAACACATGTTGTGCTGTGTATACGTCTCTAGTCCTTGACCATCGCGCGTCTAGATGGCATTGACGATGAGTACCTATTCAATTTTCACTTTCCGGCGGCACAAGTGTGTGTAATCGAATCGGAAGCGTTGGATGAACTGCAGTCGATAAAATTAAGTTTCTGATTTATTTATAGATTGGGGGGAAAAGAAAAGTTCCGCGGAATTTGTGTAGAGATCTTGTTTACTAATAAGGCACAGTCTGAAGATTAGATAAAGAAATTGCGATGAAATCACCAGTCTAGTGCACTCTGTGGTATTTCGCAATTTAATTATGTAATTGCCCGGCTTGGGTTGTGCTTTTCTGTCGAAGAAGTATTACCAAAAATGATTTGCAATACGAAATTAGGCGGGCATGTATGTAAGCGTTGAGGAAAAATTCAAAACTGGTTTTATTGTACCGGTCAAGTGGTGCAACTATCTCGCTTGTAGGGTACTTTTGCGTGTCAAGAAGAAATTATAGGTCTGTTCCCTTACAATAATTCATTCGAACACATTAGCCAAATTCAGTTAAAGTTTTTTCCGTTCTATACAACTTTTGGGTAAGGGAACGAAGTTTGACTAATTTGATCGAATGCATTATTGTAAGGGAAAAGACCTAATAACTCAAAGGTGGGGTTTAGTGGGAAGCTTGATGATACTTTTCCGAGGAAACGCCAATAATGTTGTTGGAGGTCCACCACCTGACGCTTTTTTTTAGAAGTTTATAGAAATGAGAAGAGATTGTTTCATTGCTGATTCAAATTCATGTCCGTCCCGATCTGCTGCTTGTTTTCCACATTGATTGATTGCATTTGACTATCGTCTTCCTTTTGTAGTCAGTGGAAAGTGGGAAAAAGCAAAAAAACAGTAAATCCGTTTGTCAATCATGCAAATTAGAACGAGCCACGTAGAAAGTGTTCATCCTCATCTTGTTACCTTCCTCCCTTTAATTTTAATACACCTGGTTAACATTTTTCTAACGCCATCTTATCATTATTCTTTACAATCTGCATCTCTCGCAAACAAAAGACATAAAAAAGCACACAACACATGGTAACACTGTACAAACTAATATGGCATCAGGTTCCACCAGACCCCGACCCTGATTACGAGCTAAAACAGGAGGAACGTCGAGCCAAGGCACTGGTTCGTGTTTCAATTTTAAGTGTCTTTTCATTTTTGCTCAACTTCTTTTGTTTTTTTATGTTGATAGATATTAAATTTAGCTACCAACTTTAGTTTAGTGTTTTTTTATAATTATTCAGCTCGGCACACGGTCTTTAGTTTTGATAAGCGCCTCTTTGTTTTTCCATCCACTCGGACTTAAATATGTGTATTTAGGCTTGTGGCGCATCTCTTACTAATCGCGGTGTGCTTTTATTGGACTTATTTTAGATGGCTCCTCCATCATACTCAGATCTTGGCAAACAAGCCCGCGATATCTTCGGCAAGGGCTACCACTTTGGCTTGTGGAAATTGGACTGCAAGACCAAGACCGCATCTGGTATTGAATTCAACACATCTGGACACTCCAATCAGGATTCTGGAAAGGTTTTCGGTTCTCTCGAGACCAAGTACAAAATCAACGATTACGGTCTAACCTTAACCGAGAAGTGGAACACAGACAACACCTTGTTCACTGAAGTTGCACTCCAGGATCAATTGGCCAAGGGTTTGAAGCTCTCCTTCGAAGGTACCTTCGCCCCACAATCTGGGTAAGAACAACAAAATAAAAGCAACCCCCAAATTCATACTGATTTCTGTACGCTCTTTCTTTTCAGCAACAAGAACGGCAAGTTCAAGGTCGCCTATGGCCAAGAAAATGTCAAGGTCGACTCTGACGTCAATGTCGATTTGGCTGGTCCATTGATTAACACCTCTGCCGTATTCGGTTACCAGGGATGGTTGGCCGGTTACCAGACCGCCTTCGACTCGCAGAAGTCAAAGATCACCACCAACAACTTTGCCCTGGGCTACACAACCAACGACTTTGTCCTCCATACATCTGTGTAAGTAGAACGAAAGCGATTATTTGTGCTTTGTACATTTCTAACAATTTGGGCTTTTCTGCAGGAACGACGGTCAAGAATTCAACGGCTCAGTGTTCCAGAAGTGCTCCGACAGTTTGGACTGTGGTGTGCAATTGTCGTGGACATCCGGCTCAAACGCTACCAAGTTCGGCATTGGTGCCAAATACCAATTGGACAAGGACGCGGCCGTCCGCGCCAAGGTTAACAACGCTAGCCAAGTCGGTCTGGGTTACCAGCAAAAACTCCGTGATGGCATCACACTTACTCTTTCCACATTGATCGATGGCAAGAACTTCAATGCCGGTGGACACAAGATCGGTGTCGCTCTAGAATTGGAGGCTTAAGCAGAGCTGCAAATAGAATTAAAATCTAAAAATACGTCGCTCACAAATCACCATATAAACTAAAACAACAGATTAGCAGTAATACAACAAGAAACATTCAAAAGAACAAAATAGAAGAGAAGCGGGAACCGACAACATTGCGGAAAGGGAACGTTTTGTTTGTTAAGACCTAAAGACAAAATTTAAAATTAAATAAAAAAGAGAAAGAACTGCCTACAATTTATTGAAAACCTAAAACTAAAACTGATTGTTTGTTTTTTGTCCTTTTGTGTGTCTTTTTCAGTTGTTATTCAATTGATCATCGTCCAGTTTTATACATAAATCAAGCTATGCATGGCGGAGTTTGTTTTTGTTTCATATGCTGAATGGATTTATGCTCTGGGGTCGAATCGCGTCGTCCGTGAACGAGCATTACGTGACGAAATTTGTTCTTGTATCACATGTAAATCAACTCAATTCCATGAACGTATTGCTCGTTCGCGGACGACGCGATTCGACCACTGATGGTACAGCTCGTACACGTGTCAATTTGGCTGGTTTGTTTATCGTTCAATCATAGCCCAATGCAAACTTTAGACAGGCTCTCAACTTCGGCCCACTCGTATCTCTTATAAGAATCGCTGTTGTGCTAGTTCAAACTTCAATGTTGATGTTTCGGGGAAGTTATAGGGATCTACCCAGAATTGTGCATCATAACCTTCAAATGAATTTACGGTCGAAGACTGGGGGATAATAATGAACACTTAAAACGCCTGTACACTAATTTGAATATTTATTTGCCGACACATTACAATAAAACTACTCCCAACCCAACCGACCATAACCCAACTTTTACAATTATGTATCCATTCCCAAAGACGTTTAATGATAAATATCAAAATGAATTTCAGCACAAGCTCGCCTGTCCTTGGTTTCGTCGTTCTTTTTGTGGAACAGTAGATGCATCCTATACATACTGCTTAATTCAGCTCCTATCAAATACTTTTCAAAGTACTTATGATCCACTCTTGGAATTTCGAAATTAAAAACTCCCTAAAATGAATGCGTGTACGACTTTTGATAAACAAAAATACGAATACATACCGTTTGACCACCACAAGTAGACTCGGCCATAGCCTGGGAAACCATGTACCATATTCCAGAATCATCATTTCTGAATTCATCACAATGTAAATCTGTGATGATGTGCTCGACTTTTCGCTGGCATGGTAACGGCTCCTCTATCGCGCACTTGTATACTGTAATTGTTAGCTAAAAGGAGAGTTGTTTAGGCAACGAATTGCTCCTTTTCTTTTGAAGAATCGTGTGCCCACCTCTTTTTCCTGCGTATCAATTGTACGAACAAGGTAGGTTCCATAAATGTGATCGATAAACCCGTCATCGTTGTAGTCGTAGTGAACCTCTTGGATTTCAATTGGCCATTCTTCACCAGCCTCCAAGCCATCGGGACAATTGTCGAATCGTGTCATGTTGATTTCCTAAAAATGCAATAGGAATCAAACACGGAAAAGGTTTGTTCGTTTGTGGAATTCGAATTTATTTCATCTAGACTAGCAGCGTATATTGAATTTAGCGGTCATGGTCAAAGGGAACCCGGCTTGAAACAAACAAAAATGTTCTCCATTGATCGGAATAGTCAAAGAACAAGTCACTGAGTAGAAAGATGTGTGCAACTGGACATAAATCACCTTTCCGAACGAGTTTAATACTTGCACTTACCAAGCCCAGGGCTAGTTTTATGAATCCAAGGATTATCCACACTGCAAAACGTAGACACATCTTGCAATTAAGGTTTACTCACAATAAATGGACCAACTTGTTGTGGGATTTTCAAACTTATATACAAGGCCCCGTCGAATATTGCGTTAGCGTGGATCGAAAGTATCAATTATGTCGATTGTTGTTAACATGCAATTTAGATTTTTTTAAAACTCACGCATATAGGTTGTGGAAATCGCAAAATTGATTGCTTATTGACTTAAAGCTTAAAGTAATCGATTTGATTATTTAAAAACAATAGAACTTGATGTCTTATTGAAGTAAAAACTTTAATCAGAAGTTCCGCCCCAACCACAGCATGCTATTAAACACCTTGTGGGTATAATTCGATTCTGTTTGCGTATTGACCAACAATAAGCTATCTGAATGTTAAATTATATATGGCATTGTTTAATGTTTGTGCAAGTTTAGGATTAATTTCATCGCCAGTAGGATTGATGGCAAACACAACGTTGGGCGCCTTTTTTTACATCTGACTTGTTAAAAGGATCGTCGGGTAGTTGACCACGGTCAAGAACATCTTGGTCCTCTCGTTAGCGTTATCAACGGGCGTACTGAAATACCACAGCAAAAAATGATGAAGTATGAAAGGAACTCGGTGATTTTTTAACTTATTTTCTCAAAACATTCGTAACAAGACAGATCTTTAAACGACCTGCTTCAATTTGTAAATGTCTCAAGATGGATTGTCAGTACGTCACCTACATTGATCAGCTTTAGGTTAGGTTAGGTTAGGTTTGTAGGCTGGCTGGAAATACTCCGTGCCACACTCAGGTCAATACTGATCTATTGTGATGCCCGTTGGGGAAGGAGGTTGCCCCTTACCCATTATGACCCTGTCTAAGTGTTGTAATTAATTACTTACTGTGCTATTACTTACAAACCATCCTGGTGGATTTGATGGTGACGTGAACTAAAGCCAAACGAAATAAAGCCAAACTAAAAATTTGGTTTGCTTTCGCTTTGGAAAATGAAATAAAGCCAAATTTTGGGAATTCGGCCTTATTGCGTTTGGTTTTATTTCACGTCACCGGATATGATGAATCCCATTAACTCGTCGATTGGTGCGCTAGAGAGCTCGTCTAGGTCTTGAAAGAAGTGTCTCCCTAGGAATCTGTGACTTGAGCAGTGGCATAGGAAGTGGGTAGTGTCCTCCAGAGCATTCTCATCATAACAGCCTCTACAAAGTTCTTCTTCCGTCAGGCGCACCGTACCGTAGAGTATTGTGCCCCGTAATGATTTCTTCGAGAGTGGAAAGGGATATCCTATCCTTCCGTATGAGACTCTCGGTTCTGGCTTCATTGAAGGTCGGCCAAGCGTTTTTGTGGTACGGCAAGTTTCTTGTGCAGTCCATCTAGCGTTCGCCTCACTAGTGGCTTCTCTCCCAGCTTCAAGCTTGATTGTACATGGCGGGATATTCACAGAGGGATCAGCTGGCTCTGAAAGAGTTGTGTCAGTTGCCTGGATTACCTTCATGTCCCGGGACCCAACAGAGCGATACCTTGTGCTGAGTGCCAAGAACCTTGAGTTCTTCGCGACATTATTTCACAAGCTTGGATTTTATTTCTGGTGCAGTTAAGGCTTTTATTGCTCCCTGGCTGTCGATAAAGAAGGTAAGACGGGCTGCTGCCAGGACATCTGCTTGGAAGACACTACTGTGGTCGGGAAGGCTTACCGATTTTGATATGCCCAGCGTTTTGGAGAATACCCCATGACCCCACCCCGGTGTCAATTTTAGATCCATCTGTAAACACGGCTATGGATGGCGTGTTAGGTACGAGTCCGTCTCTCCATTCTTACCTACTGGGATAAACCAGCCACTTACCAAACATATGAAAGCAATGCATGTGGTTGGTGTTTTTCGTAGAGCTCAAATCCCTTGTCCACCCTGGTGCGAGTCGCATTTTTCCATTTCCATGGGAATTGTAAAATACTACACAACTTAAAATGTTTAATTATGAAATTACTTTCATTTGTTTATTATTTCTTTTTTTACCATTTTTCTTTCTTAAAAAAATTAAAAAAAAAAATCTCCAATTTTTACATAAATGTTAATAAAGTTGATTTTGCATTTTGTGTTGTTGTTTTTGATATTCTTTCACAATTAAACTGACAGTAGAATCATTCATGTTTATTAATATTCTATGCATTAGGTATGTATATAGATTTGTGAGGAAAGTATAATAGTGAAGTACACACAGACACACATTTGGGGAAATAAGTACGAGTAAAGTTGAAGGAATGAATTACTGATTTGAAATTGCAACCAAATGCAAGATTAAATCCGTAAATGCGTGCAGAGGAAAGTGTTAGAGGCATCGATCAAGAAACTTAACAATTATAAACGAAAAGTGTTTCAGAATTGCGTTGTATTTTTTTCTTCTTATTTCTCTTTAAGAGAGAATGGGAAGAGTATGTTTGGAGGTTAAGGGGAAGAACTAAACATCTTAGACTTCGATAGGAAACATAATATGGTGGAACAATCCAAATAATTGGTTTTACGCGTCCAAATCGTTTACAAATAGAACTTCACGATTCTTGAGGCCAACTTCGCTTAGACTCTTTGCCTCATCGGCTCTGTCTTTGGCGTAAAGAACACGCTTCGGGAAATTCGTAGTGATTTCAAACTCATCTGGTGATGATGGATGACAGAAGAGATAGTTGTAGACGTCCTAGATGGAGAGAAGTCGGTTTTTTATTGTCAATCAATACATGAGGTGGTGCATATTTGACTTACCTGTAGGGAGTCTGTTGATAGGAATCGACGTTCGATACGTGCTCCGTTTGGTAGTTTAAAGACAACGCTTACAGCATTCGGTGAGTCTGGTGGGGGTTCAGAAGGCACTCGATCGGCTAAGTCGATTTTTTGCTGCGCTATTTCCTGCAAAGGCGATAGAAATATATAAGTAAGAGATATGATAAAAGGGGAGTCCCATTTGTATTCAAATGTGTTACTCACCTCCTTTCGTCGTTCCTCTGCTCTACGTTCATTTTCCTCAGCTTCTTGTGCTTGTCGCAATTCTTCCAGTTGCTCCTGCCGCCGTCTCTCCTTCTCCTCGTCTGCTCTTAAGCTTTGCTCGTAAGCTTCATCTTGCTGCTGACGCAGGGACTGCGTAAAACTACGCTCTAAGCGATCAGCACGCGCCTGGCTTAACCACACCTCGTTGCTGGAAATCACTGTTTGCAGGCGCCTTACCAGCTCTTCCGGGGTGCAGTCCCCCTCAAAACGTCCCATAACTATCATCTTATTCGCTCGCAGACCAATCAACACCATCATTGGGTATATACTCGCGTGCATCGAGTGAGAAACGCGATAGCCCTCAGGTGTTGCCACATCGCAA
Organism: Cheilosia pagana; assembly: GCA_936431705.1. Lineage (NCBI taxonomy): Eukaryota > Metazoa > Arthropoda > Insecta > Diptera > Syrphidae > Cheilosia > Cheilosia pagana. The sequence goes on along the minus strand of OW386170.1, from coordinate 46,513,674 downwards.
CCCCAAAGCAACACATTGCGGTTCACGTAATCGATGACACTCTGATCGGCGAATGTCTGACTGCAGAAAGATGTCACATCATCGCTTTTGGGTACATCCTTGTGGAGATACACCAGCAGGAAGCGCAACTCGTTCTTGGCGTCATTCAGAGCCTGAGCATAGGTACCCTGGTAGAAGACTGGGTGCCGGGGGTACTTCTCGTTGTATGTTTGAATGAATTTCATAACATCGCCCAGCGGATCAGTAACAACTGAAAATTGAACCCTTTGTGATGCAATTAAACATGTGGAATACTTTACAAACAAACACACTTCTCTCATCGCTGCGCAACAGGTTGACCAATGTACTTATAAGTGACGACACCGTTGAATAGCAGTACTGAAATACAAAGTTTATCACGTAGCCGATGATTCCAGTAAAACTGCCAGGCATGGGCGGGCCAGAGCCTGTTCTTCCGCCCGGCATACTCGCCGAGAACACCTGCTGTAGGAAGCGATCATTAACCACATTTGGTGCACGCAGCTCTGTCGAGGCGGCGTACATGGACGGTCGGCCTTCACGGATGTTCATTTGTTCTTGGAATGCAACCTGTAATGAGAGTCATTTAGACGTGTTAACGAAATTGCATCTATAATGACCTCCAAATCCCACTGATGTCGTATAAGTATGTCCCGGCAGACGTTCATGTCGTCAATGCCAGTGATGTCTTGAAATTGCAGAACCTTGTCGGTTTGTTCATTGGATAATCCATCAATGGCTTCCATATTGATAAGAAATTGTTACGATCTCACTCTTACGATGATGCGGGTTAACTACAACGGGGGGCGGTGACCCTTTTTCAAGGTCTTTGATTATATTCCTGCAAAAGTGAAACAAAGAAATGGCTAGAGCTGGACAATTTGACAAAAACCTCTTTCGCGATGCCTACTCATTGACTTGAAATTTCTTTGAACTCGATTTATGTGGACTTTTTGCTGATATTTTTCGCAATATCACTCTCCGCCGCACTGTACATATATGACAAGACACAAATATTGCTCTTCCTTTGGTCGTCAATTAGTGCGGGCGTTTCGCGTCAAAATATACACATTGTAAGCAAACGGAAGAAGGATTTTAATTCGCTTTCTTTGATTGTTAAAATTGTGTTTTGCTCGTGGGAAAATATGTGAATTTTTTTAGCAAAAAACTGAAAAAAAGAAAGAAGTGTAGTTCCAGAAGAGGGTACAAAATTGAGTCTTTATATTTTGGAGAGTTTATTTTTGACAGTTGAAGGTTTTTTGCTGATTCGTTGGTTGGTAGTGTAGAGTGGCGGTGGCGTTGCCAACATTTGTTTTCGTTGGTGAACTTGCGCTGTGGGTGTGTTCCACAGCAGGAACTTGATGAGAATTCTAACGATAATGTAGAAGGTAAAAGTCACACTGCTGTTACAAGATTTTGGAACAAACATCTTGTAATTGATAAGATCTTATCCTGAATCTTAAATCCAGGATAGCGTACAATGGTTAAAACTTGACAAAACAACAAACAAATCGTTTCAAATGAGGATAAAGTTATGAAACAGTGTATACGCGCTACATTTGGAGTAATGATTCAGAAAACATTGTTTGGCAGCGCCGTTTGCAAGCTTAGGAAAACCGCCGCTTGAAATCCCTGGCACTGCGTACGTTAAAGTGTTTTCAATTTTTCTGACAGTAAGAAAAAAGAAGTAAACAAACAATTGGAAAACTCGGACATTCCCTATAAAACAAAGTATTTCAATAAATTCAATAAAAAAAATGTCATATCTGGCGAATTTTAACAACGACACGGCTAAACAAGTTCTCATCGATATAATCCGCACTGTAAACCAAACGGAAAACTCAAAGAAGCTCTCGGAAGCCAAGGCATCTGCTGGAAAGGAAATGTTGCTGATGATGCAGCATGTATTCCCCTTAGTGATGCAGCTCCAAACTGACGTGATCAAGGCCTACGGATTTCCGGGAAATCGTGAGGGTTTGGTACAATTTGCCCAACTTGTCCGTGAAATGGAGCGAGAGGATGTCGAGATAGCGAGGCTCAGGAGCCAAATTCGAGCGATTTATTTGCCTCCGATTGCCATCAACACCACCAACGATGTTCTCATTTAGACTGATTATAAAAATAGATTTAAATTAACAAAAACTGTAGTATTATTTTCATTTAAATGCATTTATTGATGTGTTGCTTTATATGTCCTATTATTGAATTTTCAAACAACACCATAAAAAACCAAATAAAACTGGAAGCATTTTTATATTCTAAACGCGGTTTGAGTCTTCATTTGCGCTCGGAAAGCGTTGTGTTTTTATTTATTTTTCAGGGAACCAATCAACATTCATCTAACACAGCTCTTCTCAGATTTGTTTGAGTAGTTGATTGATGTGGCGTTTGTTGGAATGACTGAGAAATAGGTGCTTCAAAACTGCGAAAGGGGATTATGATTTATGAATAATTTAAAAAGGAAAAGCATCTTTTGAAAGCCGCGTTATCGATTGGTATAAAACTTTAGCAGAGGACCCGTAGTTCCTACTTCCTATCTTTTTCAAAACATCATTTAGAAGGTAGGTAACAAGAATAATTAGAAGCGGAACGAGTATCCATTACGGAAACTGATTTCGAGCGTTTTTGCTGCCAGAGACAGGCTCATACAAGATACCTAACTAAGCATGACATTTTTGCATGCATAGGTATAACAGATTCATTAGGAATTATTACAAATCACACTCGATTAGCATTCATTATAATTTTAAGCCAATTTTACGGTATTTCGGTAAAAAATGGAATTACAGGTTACCATTTTTCCCGAATTGCTTCGCACTTTTCTTTGGACATACTCATACAAAGATGCTTTAATTCATCAAAGCCTTTGTCTCAATGGAACTGCAGCAACACGCAGCAACGACCACAAAAATGAAGGCAAAATATAAACGATACTACTGAAAGATTGCATAGAAATCAACTTCTTAGTATAGCACTCCTCCTCAATCACCTACCATTACAGCCTTCGTCATAACCAACAGAAGCTTCAAAATACCAAAGACACAAACGACCGGGTCCGCTCCAAATTCACAAAACACAATCCCCCCCAGACGAGAAACTTTGCAGCAAACACCACTGTTGTACACAGATCTTACCCAGGCTTAGTCCTTCAAACAGTGTATCCTTCGACATTGTAATTGTAACATTCAAAGTTTCGCAAATTAGAAATTGAGTTCATTCATAGTTGAGGAGTATGCTTACAGCAGCTGTTGTACAATATTCGTCCTTCCATCTACCTTCATCATTGTGCGGTGCAGTGCGAGAAAGTTATTTCATTTCATCTTCATTTGCTGATTATAATCCTCTCGAAATAGAGCCAAAGTACTCTCTGACTGCATTCACAGAAGGCGGAACTCGGCAACGAGGCAAGAAGCTACACTTGCCAGTCGGTTCCTTCTCTGTGCGATTGCCATGAAGGGCTTAATAGTTTTATTACGTTAACTTGTTTATAGGGGCGAACATTAGAGACGTCTCGTCCTCAACAAGTTGCTGCTGCCTGACGGTATATCTTCTCTAACTTTGTATCCTCGATGTATACATGCAGCTCTTTCGGTAAGGATATGAAAATGAAATGAAGATTGTTTCGTTTTGATAGTTTTAATAAACAGCACAGAGTGTGAGGCATTCCTCGGGGACTGGGGTTTTATGAAGGACTCTTTACACATACATATCTCATTGCAATAGAAAGTTATGTGATAGGTGGGTGTGTCTTTGAGGCTCTACATTTGCATGCCGCCAGAACGAGGCAACCTCTCGAATACGGTATGCGGCGATGAGACCGAAGCAGTCGTATTTGTCCTTGCGAGTAGCTTATTGCCACAGATAAACAAAGTGCTAAATGTGTTGTGCAATGATTATGGCTGTCGGCTGTCGTTCTCCTGTTGAGTTTGAAGGAAATAATAAATGAGATTCGGGAGATAGTCTTGTGGTTCAGAAGCTCCTACTGTATAAAGTGAATAAACTACGAAAGCTGTGTGAGATGCACTATTGAGGTGGATATACTAATTTTGGGGTGGAGCAAAGTGTTGTAAAATGAATTTGCCACTTTGAGGATTACGGAACGAAAATCTGCAAGAGCAATCGATTTTACCTTTCAGGTTAATTGACAGTCGGTGAAGCCCTAAAGCCGGACAAACAAACCAAAAGCATGCTTATTTTTATATCAATGCCGTCCACAATATCCATTTGAGCCGAACCTTGATTTATGACTTCGTATACTCCATCTGGTATATCACAGAATAAAATCTTCAGTTATTTCATTTAGGCACTAAGCCCAATTTCACTACGTGACCACATGCAGATACCCCTTTCTATATGCATCCAATTTTCCGCCATTCACGACAAATCCAATCACAAAATAATGGGATGCGATGAGGCGTTAAAGTCGATTTGAATTCGAACACCTTCGCTCCACTCGACTTGAACTTTTCGAATAAGAAATCCGTAAGCGGAGCGAACGACCAGAAAAAGACTCCCATTTCCGAACAATAAGTGACTTTCAAATGTTAAAACATGCAGAAGATGATGGCATCGTCATCGATGTCATATAATAGTGTAGGTATGAGAATCATCCTGGATGGGGCATCGAAAAGTTCCTAAGAAACCCATTTGGGAATTTCTATATAATATACTCGATGGGGTGAACTGAACAGATTGGGTGGTTCTGTATAGATAAGTTACCATTGGCATTAGCATACCCGTGCTCTTGCGACTACTGTTGCACGCTTCAATCGAAACAGATAATAATTTCATATCGATTGATATGGTTTCGTTACGTTTCGTTTCGTTTGTTGGGATATACGTTTGTCAAGTTGAAGAGGAGATTAGTGGTGGTTGTATTTGTGACGTGCTGGTGAAATTCATAGAGTGCATGGGCCAATCAATATTGGAATTATTTCTATAGTTGTTGAGGAAGATGTTAGCCATTTCCGATTATTTAAGGTACGATTTAAAGGTGTGGGCCACTTTGTGTTCTCCCACGATCCAACAGCAATGCTCCCATTGGGTCATCATTACTCCCGCCACCCGAACCATGAAGAATATTCACTTCAGTGAAATGTACCTATACCCGGAGTGGCAATTGATTGTGCGGTCGGCCAAAAACCCATTTGGGCTAGATTTCTGGTCAAATAAACAAACGGCACCGATGCTTCTCGGTGTGGAATTCATCCATAGGATGCGTAGGCTTATTTCAGAGGTGCAGTGAGAATATTTCCCGTTGAAGGGATACATAATCGATTTTGTACAGTCAGGTGGTATACCGCCCACAGCGCACCTCTACAGCGGTAGATGCCTAGATACGAAATTACGAAATTGCATTGCTGCCCCTCTCCGGCTGCAAGTAATTAATGAACCAGCGGTGAACAATGCGGTTAGACGCATTTTTTTTTCCAGTTGTTGTTGGCGAATTCTATTTGCGTTTGAACTGCGTTTGGTGTTTGATTAAATTCTCTGTGGGTTTTATTGTTGTTGGTTTTGGAGTGATGCTCAACTCATTTTATGCGTGGTTGCGGCCTTAATTTGTGTTAGATGAGGTGTTGGTGTGACGGGCTCTGTTTTTTGGAAAATGTGCGTGCTGTACCTACTTACTCGTATGGGGTTCCTTGACGCCCTTGGTTTGTTTTAAAAGGATTACGTACTACGTTCAGTCGGTGTCATACGTCACTTGCTGCACAACAATCAACCTCATGTTTAAATCCTTCCAGCAATTCTTCAGTCCTTCAGTGACTCTATTCACAATCTTGCTGCTGACTGCTATAAACATTTTGCATCATTTCTTCGTTTTTCTGAAATTAAATGCAACCAATAATTTAGGTTAACTTTTCCAATTTCAGTTGAAGCTACACTTAAAAGTTCCCACAGGAAGTTCGCACCGGAACTGAGGAAAAGCCATAAATACAAAAAAAGAGAGCCATAAATGCAAAAACAGTCTCTGAAAGGTGGTCGGTCACCTTCACCGATTCAGACACAGACTCCGTCGAAGGAGGTCTTTGCTTTCCAGAGGAAACTCGCCTGCAACAAAAATTGCAACCGTAAAATGCAAAATCAAAGTACCTACCTACAAACAGCAGCAGGAGGAGTCGAGATGGTGGATACTTTTAATAAAGTTACTCGCAAGAAGTGGTCGGCAAAAAGGAAGTGCAGACAATTTACCGCCAAAAAACTTTTCCTTTCATTTTACCGAGAATCTACATGCAGCAATCTCGATGGCGACCACGAAGCGACGATAACGATACTTTTTTCCCCATCACAATCACAAAGCGTTTTTATTTAATTTGTTTTTTATAGGTTGACATTTGAAATTGTGCAGTTTCTTGTTTCCCAATGGAATTGTAAGGAATTCTTAAACGAAAAGTGGCGCCCTTGTGTTTTTATTACAGCACTTTCCTTAAATTGAACAGGAATCTGTTATCGTCTGACGTTTTAATAGAAAATTGAACACTAGCCCAGTTATCCATTTAGCAAAGTTTCGTGAGTTAACTTTGTTAAATTTATGACATCTCGTAAAAGGGGATCATTATAAATGTTGCTATTAATATGGGCAACCCCTCGAACTAAGGCCGTCCACCCCATGGTCCTTGTGCTGATTAATTGCGTCGTTGATGTGAAATTCTATTGAACGCTTCCGTAGTCGCATGACGACGTCGTTTTCCACGCAACCATCAGCGGAAGTTGCTTTATTTGCATGTTCTTATTTTGGGCTTTTGAAATTATTTCCCCAAACGTGTTTGGACAGAATGAAAAATTGCGCAATCGGTTATAGCTTTTCAAATGTTAAGTCAAAAATGAAATTCCTCAACTGACAGTTGTGAGGTCTGTTCCCTTACTTTTTGGGCCAATTTCGGCAAAATGTCAGATATCAAGGAGTGGGGATATATTCTCTCAGAAAAAGAGAATATAACCAAAAAATACAGGAACGAAAATTTGGCATGACGTTTGTTGAAAACATATGCGAGAAATTCAAAAATAAACGTCAGTGGATTTAATGCCATGTTCCCACCAAACTGAAATCGCGAGGTTTCGATGAACTTTTACTGAAACCTCGTAAGTCGTTCCCACCGAGTTGAAGTGATTTCAAAAGTCATAAGCTGTCAATTTTGAAAATATAACTTACTTTGTTTTTTTTTTATTCAAATGATTTTGCCTGCAGAAACACTTGTTTGTTATGATATGTTTTTTTTTTTCGATTGTTTTGGCGTTTACTATTTTGACGTCCACAAATAATGAACACAAAATAAACCAAAGTTCACGCTGTAGGCTTGTTCGGTTTGACAACCTCTCACGGGCGGATGAACCCAGAGGGATTTCGACTAGATTTCGCTTAAATCCCGAGATTTCGAACGGCAAAAATGTATGGCGAAACCTCGGAGATTTGGAAACATTTTACGAAACCTCGCGATTTCGGTTGGTGGGAACATGGCATAAAAAAAATTACCAGTTTGCAGACGTTGGAAAACACTCGGATTCAGTTTAATATATATTTTTTTTGCTGATTTATCCATTTTTAATAACAAATTTCAGCACTTAACAAAGCAAACCGAAATAAAACTGCCAATTCAAATTGACTTTTAAGAGATTTGACAGCTAAAGTCAGTTATAACAAACTAGCCCAAAGAAATTTGTTGGGCTATTATTTGCAGGTTTTTTATGAAGGGGAAATGTTTTGTTCTCTCTTTGTGGCTCTCTTCTGCCCAACTTTTGAGTAAAGGAACGAAGTTTGACTAAATTTGGCTAATGTGTTTGAATGCATTATCGTTAGGGAACAGACCTGTGATTGCTTTCTTTTGGCACTGCATCGAGAATATGGCTCATGCTATTCCTTGCTGCAAAATCGATTGCAATTAGGTACCTTTCTCCCATCTCCATCCACATCCACTGTGGGAAAATAAACTTATACCTTTCTGTTTACAATCCCAAAATATAACCTCTTTACGGGATTACATGTCTGCTTCTGTCAATTCCCTCCAACAAACACTCGTACAGCGTTGTGTCATCCGGCACACACATGGCTGTGTGTACATTCAATCTGATAAAAGTGTTTGCAATCGAAAATAAACTGAAACATAAACAAAACATTCATAATCCTTGTGAGATGTTGTTTATATTGTCAGGAGGTATAGAGAAAGGTAAGCGTAGTGAAAAGAAAACTTGAAGATTTCCAAGTTTTTCGTTGGGAGGTTTTTCTTTGTTTTGCCAAGTTGAGTGGCGACTTTAATTTCTGTCTTCGGAAGTTGTCATTGTCACTGTCACCTGTCACAATGTTTTCGTTGGTGTGGTTGTATATTAAATTGTTGTAAGTTCGGATCTCTGGTTTAGAGGGTTTTACTAGACTGCCAAGGTCTGTTCCTTTAATTTTAAATCTACGAATTTTTACGAATTCTTACGCATTTTACTCAACTCGAAAAATTCGTAAAAGAGAGCGGTTTCGAGGGAGCAAGATATTTCCCCTCTCACTAGTTTTTACTCAACTAATTTTTTTGCGTAAGAATTGAAACAACTTACAGTCGCCTGAAAATTGACAGCTGATTTGAATTTGTTGATCTATTTGGCATTTCGGTGGGTGAACTATCTGTCATTTTTCACAGGTTAGTACAAAAGCGTTCCTTAACTTTTGCGTAAGTTTCCCTCTCTAACAGAGAATTCATCCCCTCCACTGTCATTTTGACAGTCTTTTCCATTTTTACTACAAAAGTGAAGGAACAGACCTAACATCTTTCCACTGCCAACGCACTCATATTCTGATTCTCTATTTCATCACTTTTTATGTCCCTATTCCTAACAAGGATTAAATAAATTCCTTCATCACAATTCCACTAAAAAAACCCACAAAAAAATGAATTGCTCTCCTCAAAAAAAAAACGTGCGTCAGTATAATAAATTCCATCATCCTTCTTCCCCTGACCTAGTTATTGATTTTCCTTCTAATCCCGGTTCTTCACAAAACGCACCACGCACACAAACCCAGCGCCAGCCCATACTATAATCAAACTTGAAGTTTACAACCGAGACGAGAGAAAATCGCTTCACAGGACCTGTCTTCAAATGCACATTTTATGGAGTCTCGCACGCGGTAAGTGTATTCGTATATACGCTCCCCGATCCGTAAGCGGAAATTCATCGCTTCCGTTTAAATTTACGACCACCATAATAAAATAGTCCATTTATTTAAAAAACAGAAAACTGTTAAAGTGCACGGTATACAACAGTCCTTGTTCGCAAGCCACCCAAACGCACCCCATCATCAACATGGTGCGCGGTATAGTAGCAAGTAGCCCCCATAGGTATATGTAAATAATGTTCACTGTTGAATGGGAAGCTTTTCGTTTCCCGACAGGTTTCTTACCGCACAGTTCATGAGTAGGTACAAAAAAAAAGTGAAATAAAATAAAAGAACAAATAACAGAATGGCAGACTCCGAAAATTGCGGTTACGCCTGGGAAGGCACTAAAAATTCCTCCATCCTAGCTATACCGCCGAATGTGGCTTCGACATTTAGTACGGCGTGTCGGTATATGCATGTCCTTGCTGCTCCCTTTGGATCGGTGTTTCTCGTGTCGGGAATCCTTAGACAAAGCATGACTTTTCATAATATTTCCGCATCATAAAGCTTTGAAGTAATTTTCTGCTCGAGATGGTTTCTTAGCGCAGCGCAGCTATGAAATGAGCATAATGTAGACACAAGTAAAACAAAAAATAAGAAGACCAACCAGTAGTCCACCATTTATTGTCTCTGCGCCACCCCTTGAGTGTGGCACACAAATTTCACAGCGCTTCGAGATATTGTTGCTTCGAAATGGACATATACAGTGGCAATGGCAAGAAGGTCACATTCTAACAAAATAAATGGCGGTTTTAAATTAATGGCGGATGTGTAGGTATCAAAAACTCTCGCAATTATCTTCAAAAAGAGAAGCTGGTCCATATATTCAACTATTATTTTTATAGTATTTTCTACCCTCAAAGGCTCATCGAAACCTACTGAAAAACGAAAGCTTTTTCAACTTGGCACACTTTTACAGAAATTCAGCGCATTCAGCAAATCGATTTAACTGGGCACATTCAAAAACTTAGTTATCTTAAGTCGACTAGATTGGTCTGGTAAAGATGCAACCTGAACGCAAAAACTAGATTGGTCGGAAACGTCACTTTTCCTACGTCAGCCACATATGCGAACTGTCAACTTGGAACATAAGGCTGGTACGTTGTTCAAGTGAAGTGAAATTTTCACTCATCTCCAAAGAATTGCTGTGAAATTGAAAGTGAAATTTTCACGCCGAAATGTCAAAATTTAATGCGACGGACAATAAAAGCCAAGTGAAATAGCAAGTAACGCCCTCTACAAATCACTTTCTGAACAATTATTTTTCACTTCAACAGCGTACTGCCTGGTGAAATTTTCATGTAAAAAGTTCATTTTGACATTTCGCAGTGAAAATTTTGTATGAAAAATTGTATTTCACTCGAACAGCGTACCAGCCTTAAGTCACGAATTTCTTGACTAGATTCGTCGGCTACCCCTCCATAAACGTCAACTGACACAGCTGCCCATGTTACCGATCTAGGCCAATCAAAACTGAGATACATCAAGTCAGTCAGCTGTCAGACTTACTAAACTGTCAAAACTGTCGTTGATGCATTCACCCAAATTGATTAATCATTTTTGACAAGCATCGTCGCTTTAAGCGCACACAATTTTGACAGCCCGACCCGCTTCAACAATAAAACGCGATTCCATTCCCATTTACTTCCCATATTTGACACTCGTCAGAATTCTCCATCTTCTTAAGTGTTCCCTTCCTTGCCGATCAGACTTTACCCAAAAGACAACTCGAAATGAAATAAAAACGTGTCCACGGGATTCTTAACTTAACTTTGTAAGAAGTTGCAAGCCATCAGTATATGTTTGGCTTGGTAATGACGACAACGATGATGATGATGATGGAATGAGATGGCAGAGAGACAATTCTCAAGAAGCCATTTGTTGGACGATACCCTGGTGAATGTGAACAATTCGGTATTTACAGGGATCTTTCTTCATTCCGGGCAGCGCGCATTGCATACACACACATAGTCCTCGCGTATACAGAACAATTAACGCAATTCTATTCGCGTTTTATTCACGCACTGCTACTTCGAGGGTATTTAAGGAGGGTAATTGGAAAAGTATGGAGACTCTGCTTCGAAATTTATTAAGTCCTTGGGGTAATGAATAAAAGGCAGCTCCGCCGCCCGTTTGTTTATTGGGAAAATTAAAGAATTTTTGCGCGCTGTGCGCTCATAAAGTATAAATCAACTTAATGTTGATGTTGCTCGCTTGCAAGTGGAAGTAAACATTTTAATTATGTTCAGGTTCACTGGGAAAGGTTGGACTTGGAGGCTGAGGCTGCCCCTTTACAGGAAAAATTATTTTGTGAACTGTAAGTGTGGAAATCAGGCCAGGGCCAGGGTAGATGACTAAAAGAGGTTGTTATATAAAAGAATATTGTTATAATCTGTCAGCTGACAGCTTCTGAAATAAAACCTATTAGGACCGCACATGAACCCCTGGCAAAGTGGGACTTCAAAGTGTTTTTTTATTATTGGAGTGGCAACCAATTTCAAGGACTTGGATCCTACCTACCTTTCACAAATTGCAACAAAATCATGAGGCTCATTGATGTACACAACGATTGACAAAAGGACGTTGGAAAGCTAAGCTACTTCAATTCATACTTCAGATCCATTTAAGGGACATTCTAATTTATTTCTCTAAATTAAATTAAAACGACACAACCATAATATCCGTGTAAACGCCTGTTTTCACTTTGAAGCCCCCTTAAGCACACCATTTATCAGATTCCTTTCAGAAGAGTAAATCTCCTTAAGACAAAGAATTAGCAAACATGCTCAACATTTTTCCCCGAGAGCTGCAAAGTCCTCGAAATGTAGCATACAATACACCTGCCTGGTGGAGCAAGGACAACAAAGAAAATAATCTGACATTTCTACCATCCATTACTGTGATACAACAAAAGCACACAGGATATGCTCAAACACAAAAGGACTAATTACATATGCAAATTGTTTTTTGATCTCCATTGATACCACAAAGCGGTTGAACATTTGAACACACACGCATACCGGAGGCGCACAAAAAGGGTCAAAGGGTATTTCCAGACGTATAATATCCACACAAATAAATGTTCATGTGTATGAACATGAGTGTGAGCGTCCTTTGTTTGCGGTTAGCCTTGAAAATGTTAATTCCTCCGAGTGTGTGGTTTTGTGAAGCTTTTCCATTTTCTTCAACTTCAACCAGGTGCAAGGACACCACTCTGTGTTGAGATTAGCAACCTCTGGTTACAGTTAAGGTTGAGTTCTTTTAATGAAGGCATTTGAATGTGCCACAATTGAAATGGGTCATACATGTGACCGACCGGCCGAAGAAAGCCATTAGTGCTTGGAACGTTATAAGGGGGTTCGAGGGCGCACAGCCGGCTTGGATAGTCATAATCCATATTGCATCGAGGACGTTGCATAATGCAGAGCGGACTTCAATCGTTAACTTGAGAGAAGGACAGTCCAGTTTTCAAGCAATTTTCGAATACTCTCCAAAAAGGATACCTACCTACATCGTTCAAATCGCCTCTTTGTCATGGTGCAGTACGTTCTATTTTCGAGAACAATACGAAAGGGGATTAAATTCGAAATGCTTCCATAAGGACTCGTTTACCCATTCCACTCTTGGTCGTCCTTCTGTGTTTGAAAATGTTTCGTTTCGATTTTCTGCCTTGTCAGTTTCTCAACGCTTCCGATTCAATTAGGGACATAAATTATTCGATGGATCAATAAGTTACATTGCATTCGGCAGGATACTCTCTCAAACACACACACAGAGAGAGGCAGGACTCTCCTGCTACATTCCAGATGTCCAAACGGATATTACAACTGACGCTGCTCCTGCATATGCACAGATAGTTAAAATAATATTAAAATATTCTATGCAAACTATTTCGTCCTTGGGGCGACTCCATACACATTGCATCATATACAGTAATACCTCGTGCCGCTATTCATTTGTATCGCATACACATACTCTCGTATGATTTATGTCCTCGACAACAGGTGGTGAATTTCAATAATATTAATGCGTACGTATCCTTTGTAGCGCGGCAGAGAACTCAGGGAGTTCAGAGAATAAAAAAAAATACTCATAGCCCAGGTGTATAGGTTTTATTGTATTCATGCTGGTTATACTGATGCTGCGGCAGTGTGGGACACTTGGTGGGGGGACATCATGAATCCCAAAATTATTATTGTACCCTACGCCATTTCAATTTCGAATTCAACATTTTCTCCGGATGTAGATGTAGATTTGTGTATTGCAAAGGAACCACCCATGTACACTGCTGTGGGGGGGTTGGTGGGGTGAATTTTGCATTTGATTCCTTTAGGATTAGGTTGTGTGATGGAATTTGCCTTTTTTTTCCTTCTAGGTATATTAGGTGGGAGATTGAAATGTGTTATGAAATTGCTGCCTGTTGTATCTCAGAGCTGTAGCAGGTATACTCTCGGTCGGTCTAGGTAAGGTATGGGGTGCACGATGATGCATGGTTTTGCATTAAGAGACACGACACCGACACTGTGACATGAATTTTAAGTTGTTGGGAATTTTTTGTATGTCAGTCGCAGGGATAATTACTCTTAGTACGCCTTTCCAAAATGGTGTCAGCAGTAAGCGACGTTATTTTACATGAAATAAATTAAAAAAATAGTCCAGCTGGTTGGTACGATTGCTTTCAGTGCTTTAATAAATCGACTTTAAGCAAGAAATGAAAGGATTTAAGCCTCGCTTATGACTGCAAATTGATATTACTTAAATAGAGAGATATTTTGGCCCTTACTGTCAGAAACGAACAACAAAACTACTACTTACAAATAAAATACTTTGGTTGGAAGTATAGCGTTTTATAAACAATGTTACTATAATTCGTTGGTGGAGTCCCTAAAATAATGGTTGCTTGAAGTTTTGAACGTTGTCAGTCAACTGCCTCTATGTTTTCCCCTTAAAAGACATTTTTCCCTTGCAAGGAAGTGAACCACAAACTGCAGAGTTAACTGCTCTAACGCATACTAAAGGTTTTTTTTAGAGGTTTAGAACTTCGAATTGAAATAAAACACAAGAAAATCATTTTAATGTCCATCAATTTGGCTTTATTGGGAGGATAATTTTATGCCATTAATGTTTAAATATGATTTCGGGCATGTGACAGCCGCGGCTGGTTCGAATAAAGCAGAGTCTAGCTCTAGACGTCCAATTTTCAACCACTTTTTCGAGCATTTGGGGCTGTATGCCGGCAATAACGCCACGAATGTTGGCTTCCAAGTCCCCTAACGTTTCTGGTTTGTTGGCGTAGGCGAGCGACTTCACATATCCCCAAAGAAAATAATCCAATGGTGTCAAATCACACGATCTTGGTGGCCAATTGACAGGTCCATTCCGCGAAATTATGCGCTCATCGAATGTTTTCTTCAATAAATCGATTGTGACGTGCGCTGTGTGGCATGTAGCGCCGTCTTGTTGGAACCACATCTCATCCACATTTATGCCATCCAATTCGGGAACAAAATAGTCGGTTATCATGGCTCTATACCGGTCTCCATTAACGGTTACTGACTCTCCAGCATCATTTCGAAAGAAGTATGGCCCAATGACTCTACCAGCCCATAGAGCACACCAAACAGTTAGTTTTTGTGGATGTAATGGCGTCTCAAGGGTCTCATGTGGATTCCCTTTACTCCAAATGCGGCAATTTTGCTTGTTGACGTAGCCATTCAACCAAAAATGAGCCTCATCACGGAACAAAATTTTACGATGTAAACTTCGCGAACTGAGGCATTATTTTCGAAATAATTTTGAAGGATTTGCAAGCGTTGTTCATTTGTCAACCTGTTCATGATGTACTAAACTTGGAATACTTTAAATTAAATATTGAAAGAAATAGAGAGGATGACAGTACTCTTCCACATTGTTCCTGTCCCATGATGAGCTGCTCAAAAGAGAACAGGGGCCCCATCCCCGGGGGTACCAGTTTATAGCTACTGCTCGAGCTTTCGCAGCCCGAGAGTCACTTACAGATAGATACCTTACAAAACCCAAGGCCTGTCAACCTTAATGTTTGGCCAAAAAGTCGCCCGGAACACAAGGTCACAGTTGAACCAGAATAACTTAAAGGCCACTACGCTTTTAAACGTACTGTTCTTGCACTGTTCAATTTGGTGAAGCCCTCAATAAAGGCAACACTCAAATTGGGACAGTGCCCAGAATGACAGTACAGAAAGAACTACAGAGTACTTATGGTTTATGAAGTGATGGTTTTTAACATATATAGTAGCGTCAATTTACCTCCTTCGCAGCCTGAGTTTGAGCAAATACTTTTGATAAAAAGACAATAGGTCTGTTCCTTAACTTCTGTAGTAAAAATGGAAAAGACTGTCAAAATGACAGTGGAGGGGCCGAATTCTCTCTCAGAAAGGGAAACTTACGCAAAAGTTGAGGAACGCTTTTGTAGTAACCTGTGAAAAATGACAGATAATTTCTGTTCCCTAACGATAATGCACTCGAACACATTAGTCAAATTTAGTCGAACTTCGTTCCATTAAGCAAAACTTGGGCAGAAGAAAGAAACAAAGAGAAAACAAAACATTTCCCCTTCATAAAAAACCTGCAAATAATATCCCAACAAATTTCTTTGGGCTAGTTTGTTATAACTGAATTTAGCTGTCAAATCTCTCAAAAGTCAATTTGAATTGGCAATTCATTTCGGTTTGCTTTGTTAAGTGCTGACATTTTTTTATTAAAAATGGATAGATCCGCAAAAAAAATTAATATTAAAATGAATCCGAATGTTTTTCAACGTTTGCAAACTGGTAATTTTTTTTAAACCCACTGACGTTTATTTTTGAATTTCTCGCATATGTTTTCAACAAGCGTAATGGCAAACTTTCGTTCCTGTACTTTCTGGTTATATTCTCTTTTTCTGAAAGAGTATATCCCCACTACTTGATATCTGACTTTTGCGGAAATTGGCCCAAAAAGTAAGGGAACAGACCTATAATTCACCCACCAAAGTGCAAAATAGAACAACAAATTCAAATCAGCTGTCAATTTTCAGGCGACTGACAGTTGTTTCAATTCTTACGCAAAGAAATTTGTTGAGTAAAAACTAGTAAGAGGGGAAATATCTTGCACTCTCGAAGTCGTTCTCTTTTACGAATTTTTTCGAGTTTATGGGAACGAAAATTGAGTAAAATGCGTAAGTGTTCGTGAAAATTCGTAAGATTTAAAAGTAAAGGAACAAACCTTCTGGAATTATCGCTGATTTGGAATGATTTGCCAAAGAACCCTCGGTATAGAAGGTTCTCTCCTCCTCTTGTGTAAAAACATTGTTCTCCCATTCGCTTCTGTTAGAAATTCCAGTAGGGATCTCCTTTTAAAAACTAGAATGTAGTCTAAATAAACTGTGTCCTTCGCTGCGCCCCAATATAAGTCTTACAATCACCTAAAGAGGCCATTTATCAGGCGTTCCCGATTGACAAAACTTTAAATCTATAAATTAAATACAAAACCTCCACATACAAGCTTAGACTCAAAAATCTTTACATCAATGGTGCTCTTCTTAAACTCCTATCCAACCCACAACCCACATGGTTATTCTGTGTCACAAAGGATAATGAATGCCAACCTTCCACATACCTAGCACAAAGATTCAGGTTCTACGCATCAAAAGTTTTACTAATGAAAAACGGCTTATGCGTCTAATTACCAGGACCCAGGAATATGTAACAAACAAACTACTTTATTATGTTTTTAGCTACAAAATGCTTGCATCTTCTGTGTTGCATTCAGGACTTAATTGCCATCCAACATGTATTAATTCCAGCATGCAATAGTCAACTGAATATGCCAGTGTTGAACTTGCAGCTTTTATAAGAACGACTTTAGTTGTTCCATACTTTAAGTACCGTACCCTAAGTCCTTTATCTTTATTGTGAAATCTTCCTCCAGATTGCTTGTTGCCTCTATATACATGTATAGAGTACATGGCATACTGCTGTAGACACAGTTCCACTGATTAAATGCGCGGATAATAAAATGAGAAATTCCACGGCAATGCCGGTCTTCTCTCGTTGCTAGAGTTCGTTTTTATTATTCGCCAGGACAACAGCCTTATCAGGTGTGTCATAAATTAAAAAAAAAAAAAAAACAGTTTCTCGGTCGGTTCTTTCGGCTTTTGTGTATTGCAAGGTTTTTGAGTTTTTTTTTTTTAAATGCGCCCACTATATATACGATGGCAACCGGAAGGAAGGAAACAGGCAATTTTCTCAATTCCCGATGGATGCGACACATCCTCACCTCGAGGCATGGATGGCTGTGGAATGGCCATCGGACTTGGAATTTCTAGAACAGCAGAGGAGAACTGAATTGATGTAATTACTCGGAATTTGTTTTAACAAAAATTAGCGCAGGATTATTACTACCATTTTGACGGATAAGTGTCTTAAAGTACTTAGTTGAAGGATGCCTAATTTTCTCAACTGCCACAATTCAAAGTTCCAAATTGTGTAAAGATGTTTAAATGTAGCATAATTTAGTTAAAAGGATGTAGTTTGGGACAGAGGTATATATATATCTGGCTTCTTGCTAAGGGCCACCTTAGACGGGTGTATAAAAGGTGTGCTACAATTTGTTAAACTATTCAGTTGCGTGAGTTTGACCCACAGGTATTTTTACTGGATGTATGTGGGCATTTGGAATACCTTCGCACTTTTAACAAAAAGGCTGCTTTATCTACAGCATCAGGGTTGAAAGGAAATTAAATTTTTTGAGTAGGTATCTCATTTGTTCCACGCGAAAGATTGTAATAAGCAATAATTTAAAAATCACCCATCAAAAGATTACCAGTCAATTGGATCCTTTCTAGTCATTTGAATTCATTCCCTGCAATCATTTGTGTCCTTTCCAATCATTTGCAATAATATGCCTTTCAAAAATCAATAGGAAAAGCCTGTAAAGAACCTGAGGTTAAATAAGGTAGGCTTCCTTTCGGAGATCAGTGAATTATAGCAGCAGCGGGTTTTGATTACCTAGTGTTTAAGGTCAGCTTCGAAACATAGGCGGTGCGGTATCTTCAATGTTATCCGACAAATTTGAAAATGCCTATTAACCACTGGATGAGGCAAGGCCGACAAAAGGCAGCAAAACTAGATGACGTAGACGTCTTTCTCATACCTCAAAAGCATGAAACCCTACTGGCCTAAATTGAATTTAATTAACATGCATTGCAAATTGACTTTAATTGCATATATAGGCAAATTATTGCAAATGTTCGGAAACAAAATGCAAATGGTTGGTATTGATTCCCAAAAAAAATTCAAGTTATTGGTTACGTTGCCAAAAGAGTACAAATGATTTGGCGATAATTTTAAAATATTTCGGAACATTGCAACTGATGGCTGATGAATGGAAAGAGCTGCATTCGTATGATTCAAATTACTTCATTGGTTAATAATGATTGAAAGTGAAAGTGATTGAAGTTGGGAAAAAAAATGCATGAAATACAAGTCTATGAATGTGTTTACAAAGAATGCAGTTTTAAAAGATTTTATGCTATAACAACTCTGTTATTAGATATGCTACTTAACCGTATGAGTTGTTCATTCCGCGTACTTACCAAAAGTGTCCCACATGGACACAATATAGCACGACTTATGCCTTCATATCAAGAAGGGTAAGGTTTTTTTTTAATTTTTGTACAAGGGTTCAATGAGTTTTTAAGCTTATTGCACGAAAACCTTTCACACCTTATCAATAACGAACAAGTTTTTTTCTTTTTGCAAAGAGATGAGCGTTTCTAGTGCACTAGGATTTTTTAATTGCCAATCTCTTCTCTTCTCTTCTCTAAATGTAATAAAACTGTAGAATAAAAAATGTTGGACCACGCATCACGCGGAAACTACTTGGTGAATTTTGATGAAACTTGACATAGTGATTGCTTATGTTCTGGGTCAGGATTTAGGCTACTTTTTATCCCAGAATATAACGTGGTTTTTTATAAAATAGTCAAAAATCTGTACATCTGTAAGGAAAATTCTATTTGTACAGTCCTAGCGCAGTAATTGCTTACCGCATTGAAAAATAAGAAAACAGGTGAATTTATAAAATGATCCCCTGAATTATTTAAGATATAAAACATCCTCCTGCGTTGTCCTGAAGCTGAGCAATGTTCAAAACAATTGTTCAAAACATAAATTTTTCTTTAGTGGATACTACTGCTACTGCCAGTAGTCTGCAGGATGCAGAAGTGACTATCGTTGCAGTAGTGTGTATATATGTATGTATATGAGCGCGCTTGAACGGGCAGTCGTCTCACATTCAACTTGAACACATTTTCAGGTGTTGTTCAATTGGCTCAATTTTTTTTTTCAGTTGTTTGTTTTTCTTTGGAAAAACCATCTGGAAAAGTTGGGATATTCGAAAAATCGAAAATTGATTTTTTGTATGGAATTTTGTGTGCAATTGGCCTACCGAAGAAAAATGTTTATAAATAAATAACGCCTAGCAAAGCTGGCGGGGTTCCACTAGGTTGTTATATTTTTGATTTCGTTTTTTTTAAATTTGTAAAAAACAAAAACCATGAAAATATTAAATTGGTATGTTTTGCACATATTTCTTATATGTTTATTTATGCATTTCATCTATAAACTAAAATTAAAATTTTCAAATATCCTGCTTTTCAGGGTACCTACCTAGTGGAAAAAATCGGATTTCTATTTATCAAGATTAGATATACCTCCGGCACCACACTTGATCACCGACCTGTTGCGCTCACAATTCTTTTTACCAACAAAAAGCATACAAACTTCCTTTC
Source organism: Cheilosia pagana (assembly GCA_936431705.1). Classification (NCBI taxonomy): domain Eukaryota; kingdom Metazoa; phylum Arthropoda; class Insecta; order Diptera; family Syrphidae; genus Cheilosia; species Cheilosia pagana. The sequence continues at coordinate 46,493,707 of OW386170.1, read as the reverse complement.
CTTATAAAGCTGAAAAAAACTTGAAGAAAAACTTAAATCAACAGCTACTCCGTGGATCCCCTTAAAAAGAAAGCCTCATGTAAACGAAACCTCCCGAAAGGAACCAAAATCCTTTGTACGCTAAATTACCGAAAATGAGCTTAACCATAATCCAGCAGTGTTCCAAATACCGCACAGGGATTTTCTTATTAAGAGAAGATTTTTGTTGATACACATAACTGCGTCCTATCGGTAATATATCATCCTTTCCCCAGCTCTTCTTCTTCTTCTGCTTCTTTTCGTCGCTTTTGTGTCTTTGTTTCACTGTGCGAATTGCCACATCGTGTCGCTTTCGCTTTTCCATTTCAACACGACAGAATAAAGAAAACTCAAAACAAAAGCGTACAAATCTATTTTAAGTGGAATAATCCGCTTACACTGTTATCCTGGCATTCGACTAAAATACAATTTAAGTATAACTGATGACGTCGCAAGGACTTTTTGGTCGCATTCGCACAACTTTTTCGGGGTCTCAAATTCATAAACAAAAAGGAGGACAGACCAAAAAAAATGTATATGATAACCCACACCCGCGCACCACTTAACTTATATGAAAGCAAGTAAACCGCAAACTGCTGCTGCACTTAATCCCCATTAATCTTGCTTTCGTTTCGTCCACACATGTGTGTTCAGAAAATTGCAAGGAAACATGTTAATCCTCAGTGGAATTTCCCCCACCTCTGGACGCTCAAAGAGACAACATTCTAACAGTCTCATAACTCACTATATACAGGGGGAAGTTACTCGACTCCTGCACGGTTCTGTGTGTCACTTGTTGGGCTGTCAATATAATCTGCCACACAGTGTCGCGCTGTCAATAATTTTCGTCGATGGAAATAAAATCAATTTTCCATTTTATTTCGTTTTCATGGAAAACACTTTCGGGTTAGTCGTTTTATATATGAGTACGGTGAACGGATGAGTCAGGGAACTCCTCATATGAAGATTGTGTGCAATTTTTAAATCCTCCAACTCCTCGACCTGTGCGGATGTGTGCATAAAATAGTATAATCGACTTGACACAATATCGGTAGATAGAGTGGCAACGCACTCGAGTATTAAACTGACTGTGTTTGAACCAAATCGGTCTTTGGTTTGGGGAGGTTTAGATTGTTTTTTATGTGCTTAGCGGGGTGGAAAATGCAAACTTGATTCCACGGTTTGAGGTAATGCAGACATACGAGACGACCGACAGTATATTTTCACAGATAAATTCAAAATAGGTAGGTACTCATCGAATCGATTGGAGAGAATATTTTATTGTTGGGCGCCCAATAAGTAATTGGACGCGAAAATAACAACTTTAGACATTTTTCTTCAGCAGCTACAACTTCAGAGCTATTTTTCGTTCATTGCTGCATGCATATCTAGCCAGTCAAAGATTTAAATACACTATAGTCATCAAAGTCAACAAATTTAGTACAGGAACTCAAAGGAAATGCACTTTCAAGCAGTAAAATTCAGAATCATCAAGTTTAACCCAGCAGATCAATATTAGTCAAAGTCAAATTTAGTACATTTTAATCGAAGACTGATGGCCATCAATTCAGAGTCAAAAGTCAAAAGATGAAAGTCAACAAGTCAAAAGCAATCACTCAAAGTCCAGAATTCGAAATCTAAATCGATTTTGATTGAGTGTGATTTGCATTCGTCGACTTGCTAGGTAGTAAGTTCGATTTTTTTGGTTCCGATTAGTCAACTTTAATCATCTGACTCTGATCCCGAACGATGTCGCTCTAAACTTACCGCAACCCATCAACTAAAACGGCTTCGCCACCTACCAAGCGGCACACCGCGAAAATGACCCACCTAAGTCACAAATCGATTTCAAATAAGGCAGCACAGCTAATCAGTTGTAGTGCAAACTTAGCTCGGGCTTATGTAAATTAATTGCAAACCACCCCATTAGAGCCACAGATTGCGATGCGTCCAAACGCAAACAAATAATCCCGTGTGTGAAATCAAACACCCACCACGACGACAATCATTTCTTATCAAATGGCTGAAAGCAAACCCTGCCTCTGTATGTGCAGTAAAGCAACCCTTCCTCCAATAATTGGGCTTAATTCCCCCGACAGACAACACGCCTTCGCACAAATCCACTCATCCAAGCTGGCTAAATACCCCGCTGCCGAAAATTAATCCGAAAACACCGACACTAAAATTCAAAACGTCCCGGAAGTTAGAAGTACAACATCCCGTCCCGATTACCCGTCGACATTCGTCCGCTGAGCTCATACAACATACATGAGGTTAGAGTTGCCTCCGCATCATAGTCCCAGCATATCCCAAGCCATGGCCGCAACGACGACACCGACGACGATGACGACGAAGCAACGAACAAGCGAACGAACTACCTTTACGATTGATTTTGTCGGATCATTTAATTTGCAAACAAATTCCACCAGCAGACAGACAAACACACACACACCCCCACCCAACTATATCCACCTACGCCCGCAGGACATGTACTGAATCCCTCGAAACAAATTGAAACGAAACCGATGTATGCAGCAGGAAATCCTAGTGCAAATCGCCCTTTTAAAATATTTAATTGCACTGCATGTAGCAGAATTCAAGTGCAAGGATTCGAAGGAGGGGTGGGACTGGCGCTGGAATTAAATCAACCCTTGTTAGGGAATTTTTAAGTGCACAGTTTAACATGGGCTTTAAGCCTTTTTGGTTTTGGTTTGTTGTGATGTTGTGGATGCATCAGTGTGCTGGTTGTATATGTGCAAAAGGGCACGAGGACGAACAACAACAACAAAAGTAGCAACAAGAGGAATTAAACACAATAACAGGAAACACCAATATCACCCTGGAAGATGGCGGTATACAGAGAGCGGTTAGGGAATGAGTTCGAGATCGAGAGTGTGTGGGAAGAGTTCGCAACATATCCCCAAGGATTGTCGTATTCCATTAGATAGAAAGCCTGCAAGGGTTTCTGGGGATTCCTGGCTCTATCCTGCTTACCGCTTGAATGTTGTTTCTCCACCCTCACGAGGATGATCGAAGTGGATGCTGATGATGTTGACGAGGGGCGAATATTTCAAAAATACATATTTCGGAGGTTTTTTTTTCGGTCCTTTTGCTGTACGAGTGATTCGTTTGAAGTGGCGGGTAGGTAAATTTTGCACGTTCACATTACTACTCCGACTATACGAGGCTGCTACACGCTTGGCAGGTGTCAGTATAATTTTCGAGTTGATTGATTTTTACTTTGTTTCCGCTGTTGGAGGGACCTTTTTTTTGCCGGATTGATTCCAGCCCTCCTCATGAGGGGTTTCGGCTTTTCGATATCAATCTATTGATTTTACATAATGCGGTGGTAAACGAGAATTTGTAAGATAAACAGCAGACAGCTTTAACAGTTTCAGTAAAATGGAGTGGCTTTGGAGTATGTTGGCTCAGACCGTTATGGGACCCTTTAACTTTATGTCTTACTTTTGGAAGGCTGTTTGTAAATTTTTAAGGTTACATCAATTCGAGTTAAATTGGGCGTTGCCCCTTTCATATTGAGGTAAAGGGTTTTAGACGATAAATACCTATCCAAAAGGTTTGTGGCCTGGCTTCGTAAGTAATAGGCGCGGTCAAATGTCTAATCGTCGTAAGGGAAGGGTGGATCTAGGTTTGCGAAACTGTGATACACTGAATAGGTAGAAATAACTTTAATTATAGCTACAAATCAACGCCTGTGCAATTATTTATTTCACTAACAGATGGCGCTCTCTGCCATTTTTTAATTATTTAAAGGTGAAACTGCAAGTTGCGTTTTAAAACGTAATAGTAGTAAAGCAATAAACGTCACTTTGTCAGGTAAATTGTTAGGCTTTAGGATAGCCTTTGAACTAGGCCATGTCTGGAGACTAATAGATTTCCCGGCAAATGTGCGTGACTGGGTCGCAAATAACTTGCTCCGATATACTACAATTGTTATATGGCTACAAATACTTCTAATTTGACAGCTAAACTAAAAATAGCAATTTCTCCTGTTGATGAAAGTCTAGAGTAGTCAGAAACGAAGTTTGACAGAAGTCCACGGGGGGTTTAGGCTGAATCTGGCAGAAGTTACGATCTCAAAGCAAAAAGCAGCAAAAAAGAGTTTTCTAAAATGGTTTAAGGAGTACCAGCAACTTTAGAGGTCAATTTAAAATTCAAGGTATGACCCCACAAGCCACAGGTACAAATTAAGAAGCAAATCCATCGAACCGTTAAGTCTAAGTGCGAGTGTATAAAAAAAGGGGTCGCCATTTTCTAATTAAAACCTCGAGGCTTGGTAGCAAAAACAAGCTTAAAAGTTCGTGAAAGCCGATCGGATTTCCTACGCATTACTTCACAATTTGTACCTACGAAATGCCTACCTTCAACCTCACTAACAGTCGCAATCCCTTCTAATGACATTCGAAAAGCAAATGTCATTTAAATCAACTCCATCCTTACTGTGATTCCATTAGCAGTAAATTTACCACTCGTTTCATAATTCAACTGTCAAACACCAAGAGTTCTCGAGAACTTACGGCGCACTCCGTCTTCATCTCTATCGCAGCAGGAGCACACTACACCATACATGCCCTCCTCCACACAATCAGTATATGACATGTGCTTATCTTGTACGTTTGCCTCCGTATTCATATACAGCTTCTGTTGGATTATCTTAACGTCTTGACAGACAGTTTACCTCCTTGAATTGAAACGAAATTTCACTTGCACATCGCTCGAAAGTTAAACAAACCCCACTCGCGCGAATTAGACAACACGAAAGCACTTAAAGGCAAACTTTTTAAAAGGATTACACATTAAGCACTCTGCGTCGAGTCCTTGTGTAAAACAGCTGCCGAGTGTGGGTATGTGTGTGGGTGTGTGTATGAAGGGCACTTCCGTAAATGGAATTAAATCTCAGGAAAATTGTAATTAATCCGAGGAATGCGGAATTTGAGTGTTTTTCTTTTTTTCAAGGACTTAACGTGAATATTAACTTCTCCCTCCGATCGTATCTGCGTGTGTGTGTGTGGTAGTAAAAAACGCCGACTCTGCTTAATTATCCATAAAATCTTTAACGGGTACAGGCCCATCGTAAAATTGGCCAAATCAAAAGAATATCCTTCACCCGGCCGGCGAGAGTGAATTATTTTGCCATAAAATGAAAATCTGTCCAAATATACACACAAAATCAGAGGAAGATATGAAAATTATATTTTGCGGCATTTAGCACGTGACTTTTCGACAGACTCGCCTCGTTTTGGGTTAAATATGACCGCAGCAGCAACACGATACACGACCCCCAGGCCCCAGGGCGTGTAGCATACTGTGTATGTTCATGTTGTGTATTGTGCTTTCTCGTTCGTTTTTAATGAGCAAACTTTCAAAACCCGTAGCCTAATAAAAGTGATCCCAACCACCTCTGACCGGGGAAAAGTTTAATTTGCGGCAATCATCGGAAACTCTCGTTAAAATAATGAAAAAAGAACCGGAAAAACGCAGCCCACAACTGGAACTGGACACAGGCTTAAATTGAAACTTTCTGACGTATATATTTCTGTCAAAAGGAGGGTCAGCCAGAGCCCGCCGGAGATGAATGAGTAAACACATGTCAAAGGAATCATTTATAACGTTTCGCAAGATATGTCACTTGGCCAAGGCGAAACCCTTTTTTGCCGGACGATATGTCCTTTTTGTTGTGTGCCCTAGATTTAATTTACTCCAAGTCAGCCATGTGACACAGATATGAGGGAATGTCACAGAGTTAACGATCCGATAAATGTGAAATTTTGATTTGGCAGCATTTGTCGAGTCTGGCGGAAAAGGTTTCAAGTTCAAAACAAGAAAGTTGAAAATTTAATTAGAACATTCTTTGGAAGTTGGAAAATTATTCAAATAGGCAAAAGCGGAAGAAAAATTTGAATCTTGGAAAACGCATGCCTTTGAGCAGAGTTGTGGCGAGGGAAGTTTTGATGAAATCAAGTATTGTTTGTTAACCTTTAGGCTCATAACTTATTGTAGGGTAAGTGATGGATGTTTTCAGGCTTTCGAGTTAGGGTATGTTTCATAGGCTGTTTATAGGCCCTACGGAAAACCTATTTAAAAGGTAGAGCACAGAGCAAAGCTTTTCTAGCTTTAAAATGATTTGAATCGCCAGTTTTTACGCTTTAACTTTTGAACTCCTATACTGAAAGTCACTGTTCAAAAGTTATAAAAATAACTATTCAATTCTTGAACTACTTTCAACGCTTCTTTTGTTTTTTAATGGTACATGGAACTACTGGCAACGCGCCATAGAAAAATCACCGAAAAGCGTTTCGAAAGTCACTCGAAATACAAAGTTTTCTAGTAACGCGTTCAAGTCTTGTCAAAACCATAGGTGTGGTGATTTTAGGTGCGTTTTTGAAATGATTTTGCCAGAATTTTTAGAAATGTCTCTAGACAAACTTTGGGTGAAGTTTAAGCTACACTTTTCGACTCACTTTAGATAAATTTTGCGACCCGTTTTTTGGGGAGTTTAATTTCTTTATCTTTATGTATTTCATTTTCGGCGTGTTTAATATTTTCTGTTTGTAAAATTTTGTGTGTACCAAAGCAACGGGCATTACATTTTTCATATTTTAGTATCACAGCTCTTATAGCCCACAATGACTATATAAGTCAGCATCTTTTAAAAAACTGTCGATACTAGTGAGTAGTGACTGTCCTGTCATCAGGGATTGCTGAAGCAAATGGCGAGGGAGAATTCCTTCGATTTTAAAAATAAATTATGATTCGAGTCATTAAACTTCAAAAACAAGTCGAATAAGTAGTACACGCGTTCACCAGAAACCTTCCGTCATACTCCAGCAACCAAACGTGAAGTTGTGTGAAACTAAAAGCCAAAAATAAAAATGTTCTTTCCCAATTTCTTTCTTCTTTCTTTCCCAATTCTTAGGTGTGTTCCTTTACTTTTGTAGTAAAAATGGAAAAGACTGTCAAAATGACAGTGGGTGAATTCTCTCTCAGAGAGGGAAACTTACGCAAAAGTTAAGGAACGCTTTTGTAGTAACCTGTGGAAAATGACAGATAGTTCATAAAACCCAAATGCCAAATAGAACAACTTATTCAAATTAACTGTCAATTTTCGGGCGACTGACAGTTGTTTCAATTCTTACGCAGAGAAATTTGTTGAGTAAAACTAGTAAGAGGGGAAATATCTTGCTCTCTCGAAGCCGCTCTCTTTTACAAATTTTTCGAGTTGAGGAACGACAATTGACTAAAATGCGTAAGAATTCGTAAAAATTCGTAAGACTTTAGAGTAATGGAACAGACCTCTTATATCTGACTTTTGGCTAAAATGTTAAAGAAAAATATTTACAGTTTGCTTACGTCTTTTTCGAAACAAATGGCCAGTTTCTAAATTATCAGTAGAATTTGACGGGAATTTGACAGTTCGTATAATAAAACTAGGTATGTCAAATAAAAATCTTGGGCAAAACGCAGTTTTGGAAGACAAATTGGAAACTTTCAACAATCTGGTTAAGTAATTCTGACAGCTGGCCGAGTTAATTTATTTCAGGTTTTATTGGCTCGGTGTTTTGTATAAATGCAACTGACGTATGAAAAGTGACGTTACCGGCAAATCTAGTTTTCGCATTCAGGGTGTACATCTGGCCCAAACGAATCGAAGACGACTTGGTATTACTTTTAGTTCGAAATGCCAGTTTGGTGGAAGCATAGGCCATTGAAGACCTAAATATGTATTGCCACAAAATAATATTGATGACCCACATTGATTGCAATACATCCAAACGAATTCCATGTGATAAATGCACCATCTCCAGAACCACCTCCACTTAAATTATCGCATTTACCTCAACCGATTTTTTGTCCTCTTCCCAGCGATTTCGACTCATTAAAATATTTATTTTTCCATTGCGTTAAAGAAATTGCACAATTTGCTCTCCGTCCTGCAATCAATTAATTTCCGCTTTCAAAAGGACAAATTAAATAAAAAACAATTTCGCTTGCAAAGCTCCTCATTACGTGCCACCATCGTGCCACACGCATCAAGGAATCAACACCGACTGTGTTTGTTGCGAGCAATCCAAAGAAGTATTTCTGCAAGTGCAGCGCTCTTTGCGAGTAGCTGTTGATTTTTCCACTGTTGTCCTTCACCATTTATCCATCGTCCACAAAATAAGTGTTCACGTTCGGGAATAAATTACCACCAAAATGTATTTACATTCGCCGGTAGGATCAAGTCCTTTAAGTACCGTTCCCGCTGGTTTTATATGAAGGTACGCACAACCGCCACCGGTCATTTATGTATAGGGCGCGCTTAACCCTACACGCAAAGGGTGTTAATTCGCCAAAATTCGCAAGTGGAAATAATTGATGATACATTGCAATGGGCCGTGTTTCGAATCCGGAGTTGACAAAACGTGATATGAATGATTAAGCGATTGTAGTCACATGCCGGGGCAATGGGAATGCTCATTGGATTCGATTGGAAATCACCGCCGCGTGGGCAGACATCAATTAATAATTTAGGTGTCCCCGTCGGATATAGGGGATGGTTGGCGCAGGGACTTGGTGTAACTAAATTGTACCTTTCAAGTAGTGGGAGATTAGTGGTCGATAGTGAGCACATACATGTTCTGCTTATCCATTTCGATTTCGACGGATGGCTATACATATTTAAAGGTACAAATTAAATTTGTCAACATTTACATTTCGTGGATGTTTTGTCGTTTGGGGTATTTCGACAATGTGACAGTTACGAGTGTTGGTAGTAACTCGCCACCAAAAGTAGTAAAAAGGAAACCAAACTCAATATTTTTGTGTGCACATATTTATTTATTTTAAGTATACATTAGAGCTGGAATAGTAACTATCCCAAGCCGCAGAAGGATGCGTTCAATCTGCAGAGTCTCCTGCTCAAAAGAGCTGTTTTAATTCCCCAGAAAAAGGCCTCCGCCTGTTGAGTAACGAACAGCACGAAAACCAGGACCAAAAGCAGTTGGAATAGTGAAATCATTGTTGCACGAGGTGTATTTGGAATGTAACAAGACTCGAACTGTTTTGATTTGAAATCAGAAGAGGTTCCCTTATTTATACGAATTTTCTTCAAACTACAGCCTATAACAAGTTCACCCTGACTTTGGCTTTACCTACCTTGTAGCTCCGACGTTTTTCCACATTTGTTCAAATATTTTCAGTCGGTCATAGAAAGTTCATGTTGCTTTCAAAGTCAATGAAAGAGCAAGTAGGTAAGGTAGGTACCCTTGGTTTATAGTACTGCTTTGTGTACACAGTTGCTGAAGCTGCGTTTTAAGGTTTTTGAACAGTGTTCTTGGCGCCGAAATATTGAGTTGGTTATGGGGTTCCGGCAACCTTTTCGTTGATTGTCAGCGAACAGCATTGGTGTTACACTTTAGCGGCAATATCCCGGAAAGGTAATGCTATATTCGATTTTGGTCTTTAGCTCAACTTCAGGATGAAACAGAAAGTCGATTTATATCTTAAAAAGCACATTTTGGTCAATAGAACACCTAAAAAGTCTAAGTAGCAATGGCCAGCATATACTCGCAGTCTCAATGAGTATAGTGACGATGATGATTTTTGAACCCCAACCTTCCAAAGAATGAAATCAACTCTTAAAGCTGTAGCTCCTTTCCATGTGTCCACCGAACAGCCACGAAACCATACACCACTTTGGCCGGTCGTTAAATCCATTCTCCTCACACAATTGCTTAACCATGTCGTATTATTTTCCAAGTGTTTACGCCACTTAAGGGCAATAAAACATAATCACACATAATCCTTAGCATTATCAAAAAGTCATAAATCGCAGCGACTCTGGCTCACGGAAAGCCACAGTCAGTCGCCTAATAAACACCCAATGTGCACTTGATAGGTATGGAACTTCAAGAGTTACTCGCACCCATCACCATGGTTTATGGCTTTAATAAACGCAACACCTGTGACCTTATTATTTATCGCTACGAAGCTAACCAAATCGCATACTGGTCCCTCTATGCAATGGCTCAAACTGTTTTACGACGCCTGCAGGTGGTGTGCACAATCTGCTCTCAGTTTGATGGTTCCCTGACTCCTTGTTGATATATAGCTAGCCCACCGTATCGACATAGCTTCTAATGAGAAGAGCAATCCTCTCCGGCATCAGCTCTTAGTTAATTCCGAGCACAGAAACCGACTCACCCGAAGTTCAAACTCATTAAAGAAACAACACAAACAGTGAGCCTCCTAATGAAGAGGGATTCGGTTGCCTCTATTGCCATGTTATCCTACATATAGCCGTAAAACCAATCGAAAGAAAGCGGAGATAACTTTTTTCGACATTTTCTACATGTGTAGACCGCTTTTCACTGCTCAAACGAACAAACACGCTGCGACAGATGAGAGCGAACAAAAAAGAAAAAAAGAAAAACTCGCAATAGAATTCTTTTGTCAACTTAAAGCTCGCACACAAAACATACACAAACAGTCGACACGAGTGCTAGTCATCCTGAAGATGCCTAATCACAGGAGTCCTTGTGAATGCACATCACGTCCGAGACACCCAAATGGAGTTCGAGTGGAAAAGAGGAGAAAAAAGCACAAAAACATTGGCGACGCGGCGGGGGAGAGAAACGCTTCGAATTGGATCCTTTAAGATGAAATCCAAGCGCAGAGATGTCACTGATTGCCAGGCGGCCGCCGGCAGGGGGCTCTTGCATTTAAGGGTTGAAATTGATATCGTAAAATCAGCTCAAATCGATTTCCCTTGAAATGTGTATACGTACGGTCTTGAAGAACGGAAATGTACATGCTCTGATTCGTTGTGAAAATTTAATAAGGAAAGTCCTCACCGAAACAGGACTGCGCTCGCCAAATAATTAATTAGCAGTTAAGTGACATTTCTTGTCGCAAAAGTCACTGTCGACAAAAGTTCAACCCCATGCCGATGGGGGTTGTCGCGTTTTTGCCTTTGATTGTAGTGAAATGCAACATTGTTCCACCTCAGGTGTTGGAGGGGTGATTATTGTTGTGTCTAGTTCTAGTCGACACCGTAATCATCCCCCAGGCGGTGTTGGAGATGCATAAGTGGAAAAGCTAATATTAAATTTACTTTGTGCTTTTGTTTAGCCATTTGGGGATTCAAAGTGACAGCGAGCAAGGGATTGTTTTTGATTTTGTCTGCAGACGACCTTTGGAAATGAGAAATGCTTTTGCGGAGGCATTTACGCATTTAGCAAATACCTGTCAGTCTATGGTACTGGATATTATTTGATTTTGCAAACTTATAGGCATGTTCAAGCTGTAAATCAATACACCTAGTGGTATTACGTTCACCCGCAACTTTGAAGGTGCATAGCCAGCCTAAAGCCTCATAAAATGTCATATGCCTACGTTTACGAACTACGAAAGGGTTCCTGGCAAATGAAGTTCTTACTACTTTCTTAAAACTTTGGTTTTACTGATAGGTTAGCCACTCAATTTAAGTCTAAGCTAGAGTTGTGGGTAAGAGTTGACTATAGTCAGCATTAACTTGTCAAATTATCGCCGCCAAAGTGTTACACCAATGCTGAACACGGGCAATGAACAACACAGTAACACCCTAACCAAATTAATATTTCGGCGCCAAGAACACTGTTCAAAAACCTTAAAACGCAGCTTCAGCAACTGTGTACACAAGCAGCAGGTATAAACCGAGTGTACCTACCTTACCTTCTTGATCTTTCATTGACTTTGAAAGCAACATGAACTTTCTATGACCGACTGAAAATATTTGAACAAATGTGGAAAAACGTCGGAGCTCCAAGGTAGGTAAAGCCAAAGTCAGGGTGAACTTGTTATAGACTGTAGTTTAAAGAGAATTCGTATAAATAAAGGAACCTCTTCTGATTTCAAATCAAAACAGTTCCAGTCTCGTTACATTCCAAATACACCTCGTGCAAAAATGATTTCACTATTCCAACTGCTTTTGGTCCTGGTTTTCGTGCTGTTCGTTACTCAACAGGCGGAGGCATTTTTCTGGGGAATTAAAACAGCTCTTTTGAGCAGGAGACTCTGCAGATTGAACGCATCGTTCTGCGGCTTGGGATAATTGCAGAGACACTCTAATCTAGCTATTATGTGAAATAAAAGTAAATTCATACCTACAAGTAAAACTAGGTTTTAATTTAAACAGTGAACGTTTTATTTTATAGTAGCATTGCCATCGTCGATGAAAAAACCATTAAGTACTTACCTTTTCAAAATCTCATAGGAAAATGACAGATAAAGGTCAAGCTGAAAATCCTGTCTGCATCTTGAAAGTCCAAGGGCGATTTTGACGAGACATTAGACTTTTCGCCTAAAATTATAAAAACAAAAAATACCCAAACGTCTTAAAAAGACTAATGCTGCAAGTAAAACTGCTGAAAACATCATCAGCTACTGCCCCGCTTTCTGTCACTCCAAAAGGTGGACCTTTGTTGTTGGAGTGGTATCCTTTCTCTGTAGGAAGTGCAGAAGAGATGATGAATAACTTAATAAACAATTAAAGTCATTTATGTTTCTCAAAGTGAGACCATAAGTTGCAGTCCAATTGGGTTAAACCTCCACCAAAAACGAGTAAATCCATTTCAGAGTGTCCCTAACCTGCATACAAATTCACTGCCCATACAGCCCTCACTAGGTTTAATGAACTATATTCATTTGATTTGCTTAATTGCTCCATCGGTTTTTAATTAATAATCCATTAAGCAAACACATTTGACAGAAATTATCCACCCTCGACAAACAAACGTAACTCTCGCGTTGTCACCGCCATTGACATCATTCACCAACTGACTGTCATCGCCTGCCATCGCTTGTATTCATTTGCGTTTTCAATAATTAAGCCAAAGTTGCACATCACTCATTGAAAAGCTCGCGCGGTTGCTATAATTACCGGCAATCTCTATTAGGTCTAACAAAATGCCTCCTCCGTCCTATAAACACAGACCTGCGGGCAACAGTTATCACATCAGCCATGGATACTCGCCAATTTCCGTTCCATCATCTCAATCGATGTAAATTAATTGAAATGCAATTCAAAATCTGTTTGTTTGAAGAGTATGGACCGTGGAAAAAAAGGACGACCATTGTTTTGTGCAGAAAAGAGAATAAATCTGTATAAGTGATGGACGGGTAAAGTTTTTCCCTAAAGCCCCCAAGAAACGTCGCGTGGGAACGCTCACATGTGTCCGATGATGTTTTCAAGCTCTCGTGAAAATATTTTCATTCCTTTATCAGAAATTTTCCAACGCCAAACAGAATAGAACCGGAACAAAAAAAAAACAGACATTTTATCTTCTGGGCTTCAGAAATAGGCAGTGACTGTATAGTGGGATGTTGGATAGCTAGTTGATCCTGCAGAGCATAGGCATTAAGTAACGTGGTGGTGGTGGCACTTTCCGGTTTGAAATTCGATTCGATATTTGTTTTAAAAACATAAAAAAGCTTTTAAAATATTTGTTGTGAGAGTTTTTTTCTTCTTCTTCTATGAATTCAGAAATTGTAAATTGGGATTTCCTTTCCGGATAAATGTCTTCAGCAGTATTAATGGAAATGGATAAGGATAAACATCGCTCGTCCTGATTGTAAGTATATGTAGTGATGCAATGTTTTTGCGATATGGAAATTCCATCTGGGTTCGGTGGCTAGCGGCCTGAAATTGAATTTTCTTGTTTGCCTGTAGGTTTTGCCATATCAGTCTAATAACTTTCAGGAAGCATGTCCATTTTTTAGTGCTATTATTTGGGATGCAGTTTGAGCAAGGCCTTTTAGTGAGTTGTAAATATACGAACTGCAATAAAATCTTGGATGCGTTTGATTTCGAATTTTTTGTAGGTATAAGGGTCGTGCTCTAAAAAGAGCTATCCATAGCGAATGGTTGGTTAGTATTTTATTAAAAACGAAACCAAAACCTCGTTCGCATTTTAAACACGAAAGATATCATGCGAAGCGAAAATTTGGTTCATGCCGAATTCCTTTTGACTTCTTATTGCTATATTTTAAATATTTTAGAATCAGTTTTGTGTAAACTGCAAGTTAATTATTTTTTAATTTAGTTTTAATTTTTTTTTAAATAGTAATAAGAACTAAAAAAAAATGCTTGGTCTGATTACCTCATAAACAAATGAACACACTCAATTTTTTTATTTTTAAATATATTTATTTAAATTCATTAAAATAAATAAAACTAACTTTTTAATGTGGCATAATTATTTCGAAAATTAAGTTTTACCTGAAAATTAATTTTAAATTTAATAAGGAAGAAAATTAAACTAATTATTGCACAATTATATTCGCTTTAGCCTCAACAAGTTTCTGTAGTCGTCTTGGAACCAATTCGATGAGTTTTTTATGCATTTCTGCGGGACCGTCATCCCAGAGCTTTATTATTACAAAAATGGACTCCTCTCTGCTCCAAGTCAGGGAAACAGTTATTTTTTTTTAATGTAAACTCATACATCTTCAATGAAGGCAAATCTGGGCTTTGGAGTGTCCAATTGTGTGTTTCTGGTTCAATGTCCCGCAAAAGTTGCACCATTATTCGGCTTTTCTGGCAATGAGTGTTATCTGGTTGGAGAATAAATGACAGCAGGATTATCATATCGCCGGATGTGAATGCGTGATTGTTTAAAGCATTTGTGCTTGTTTATTGTTTAATCGATTGTAACCAAATCTATAAGGCAATGAAACTCAAATGAGCTCTCGGCTGTCCTTTGTGACAAAAGCTGCTCGATTTTCCATATTTAACTCTGTCATTTTCGACATATTTTAATCGAAATGGACAATAAATCTATCGATTAGAATATTTTTCGCCAAACAAACCGTGTCAAAATACTAATGCCTGTCAAAAATCACACTTTAACCACAAAAAGGTCTGGCCTGTCTAGTGATGGAACCTAATTGACTTCAGTTATACACGCTATCACAGGCCACATCGTAGGCAATCAGTCAGTCAAAACTGATAAGTCTTAATGATGGCTTTTAAAAGCTATGCACCTTTAAGAGCGAATGGCATTTTTGTCAAATTACTTTTGTCAAGGAGTGTAGTTCATTTGCTTTGCGAAAATTTATTTTATTTTCGTGGAGACAACGATTCAATGCTTTTATCTTACAGAATATAACAACTTAGCTAAAGTTCGAACCTGTAAAGGATAGCACACCGCGTTTTCTCGGCCGTTCAAAAAGTTCATGTTTCAAAATTTGATACCTTTCAGAAAAACCCTAGTGACAGCGATTCTTCTAAGATTGACGATATTAGGTAGTTAATATCTTGCCAACCTGATGAGTACGAAGTTACAATTGTCAAAACGTAGCTGATGACCCAGCAGAGGACTTTTTTTTAAAAGAGGGATGATGAAATTTTTTTTTTTGTCGGCGCAGTGGCTTAGTGGTAGTGTGTTGGGCTACTAAGCGAGGGGCTCAGGTTCGAATCCCGAGAGGGCCAAATTACATCTTGAGGTTTTTTTCCGCTGCGCCACCTCTCGCGAACGTCTGACAAACATCCGAGAGTAAAACTGTCATGAATGAGCTTCTCAATTAGCCGTTTGGACTCGGCGTAAAATTGTAGATCCCTTCCATTCGTCCCAAAAATTGAAAACCCACACAAAACGAATGGTTGCGAGAAGCTAGGCCTTGGGTCCCATAGACCTGTCGCGCCAAAATATTTATTTTTGATGATGAAATTTTGGTAGTGAGAACGGTCAGACTAAATTATTTATTATAAGCCGAACTTCCTTTCTGATGTGCGCTAGACACAGAGACATGGATAGGTCTCATCTCTCAACAACATCGCAAACGAGATTGTGTCTTCAATATAAGGAGCATATTTCATACCTCGAACTTGTCTAAGTAAGTTCAAAGATTCTCAGGAATTTATCTATAGAGAAGCTTTACTTCACTTCGTTACATTATATTGATTTAAGACTTAACTTGAGGGTCCCAAGTTCCCAAAAAGCCTGTTAAAAAATAAATAAATAGATGGCTCAATAGGCCCGTTGTCTATTGCAAACCAAACACTTTCGGTTCACACACCGCTTTCCAAAAATAAAAAATAATGTCCTTTAGCAAGAATTTCTCATCGAAGATTTAAAAACCTAAAGTTATAGATAGGCTATGACACTACAAACTAACAAAACTACTTTAAAAGTTAAACAAGAGGCTCTAAAAGGAAATAGAAAAATCCAAGTGTTTTTCAAGTGGCTTCAAAAGGCACCCACGCCCATATACAGTCAAAAAGCTATGAAAGCATTTAACTCAATTTAAATTAACTATCATCCCACAAGTCTTTCGCTCAAGGGACATAAGCAAATTGTTATGCATTTCTGTCACTGGTTTAAAGGTAGGCTGATGAATTGGCCTGTTGCCGAAAGGGATTTTAAGACCGACTTTACAATACCAAAGCACGACTTTTAAATTGGTAATTATCTGTATCTTGAATAGCACAAACTTTTGAAGTCTTGCTAGACTAACATGCGACTGAATATAATTCTTTAAAAGTCGTTTGGAAATTACTCCCAAACACCGGTGACACTGACTTAAAGGACCATAAAAGAAATAGCTTGGCGATTTGTCAGTGGAGCATAAGTGAAACCGAACTATGAAGCTTAAATAAGACTGCCTGTCTATTGGAATGTTCTCCCGCTGATTTGTGGATATTGAACTTCCAGTCTTGTTTAAGCTTCAAAGTCTATAGGCTTAAAGAAGATTGCAAATCAACAAATCAGTTCCACACTTTTCAGGAACTTTAAGGTATAAGACTAGTCCCACTCCATCTCTTTGGATCTGAATCTGGGACTCATTTTAAAGTGAATCAAAATTTTCCCTGGTTGTTTACTACAATAAATTTTTCAAAGGAGTTTTACTAGACTCCCAGGTGTGTATATTTTTCTGTTAGTAGACCCATGCTGATTAGCTTCCACGTCCGAAAGTAAAAACCTCCAATCGCAAAAGGAACACAATCTGAAAACAAAACAAAAATCCTTAACATTTTTCTTGGTTAATTTAAACTTTTTATTACTTCTTCCCCCAATTTGACAGAGAGAGAGTAAAAAAAGCAACCCTCCGGCGCAATTAGAACTGAACAACTCCACTGAACCGCATATACAAAAGAGAGCAATAAAAAAACGTAAACTCATTACATCCGATGGATATCGCCAAGTAGCCCGCATCGCCTTTGAGAACTGAGAAGTGCCACTCGACGACTCTACACTCTACACCCACTGTCGACAGACACCAAAAGGACATTTAAATTAATTATGATATTATTGCCGCAACCTAATTAAGAGTGCCTAGCTTTTAATTTATTCAATTCCAAGTGAATTGCAGTCACTTATCCTTTTTTTTTGCTTCCTTCTGTCTTCATCGTCCGTAATCCCAAGACTCGCTTTAAGGATATTTTGCTATTTTCTTCTGTGTAGCAGTAGCACCTCTTTAACTGACCCTCGTTAAATATTTAATCCCAGTAAATAAAAGTGAAATGAAAATATTTTATAGGCGCACACACTGGCGGATATATATGCGCGCGCTATTCATGCGCTATGTGTGTAAATAATTAAATCCTCATACGGGATCCCCCAACTGACCTGCTCCAAATAGATATAGACAATGCGAGAGCGGTCTTCCATTGTGTAGACTGCCGTATGTAGAGGGAATAAAATGCTCGGCCAGGAAACAAATCGAATGGCGGAAGTCACCCTAACGAGGGCAGAAAAAAATGATTTTTGCCCCCACAATGGCCCCGTGCGTCCTCGCCTTCAATTAAAGCGAGAAAAACAAATGGAAAACTTTGCCAACAACTACAATGGCAAAGGATATCCTCTATCCACGACTTTGACCATTTAAAACCGTTATAATTAAAAAACTTTCCCCACCGGGGTGTGTTACTTTTGAGGCTTTCCGGGTTCAGCTGTTCGCACAACCAAAGCATGTATGTTTGTCGGGGAATTTTTTGGCAAATTACTTTCGTTTCATTGCTAACCCTTTGGTGGTTTTTCCATTTTTTTTCTGTTTAAATAAATTTCCCTACATCTGTGGGCCTTTGGACAAAAAAAAAACAAACACAAAAGACGACGTCACGCGGCACAAGCCACAACAAAAGAAGTGCAAATGGGTTATGGTCACGTGAGTGGCACGATGGGTCTGTCTAAACTCTAAAGCCGTGTGGTCAATATAGCCGAGCAGAGGCCTGTTTGGTTTTTGGTTGCGCGATTGCATGTCCGTTTGTATTAAATTAGGCGTCAATGGCACTGACGGAGGCATAAACTTAATTTAAAGGATCATTAGAGGCAGTTAGCCGGGCGAGTATCAAAGGGCCTTTTGTTTGTCGTAGATTTCATATTTGGCACTAAACAATGGCAGCGCCATATAGTGATGATTGGAATTTGAGATTTGCATTTATTGGGTGGCGGCATAATTTTGAGGGAATGCCGGCCGCCGAGGTTTTATTGAACTTTGATTAAGATAGCTTCGGATGGAATATGGCATGACAATCGGCTATTGTGTGGATTTCGTGCGGGATATAATGGAATCAGTTCGAAGGATTTAAATGAGTTGTCGGAGGAAGTGACGTCTAAATTTTGGTTGTTAATGGAGGAGGCAGTAGGTGATAATATCCTTGGAATGTGACAAATCCATTCAGTCTACCCCTGACTGAGATTGGGTAAGAAGGAAGAGAAAGATTTAGAAGGTACCTTACTGGAACCGGGCCGTCGAATTCGACTGAGGAAAGGCCATGAAGTTTTGTTGCTTACATCCCTTGTCAAGAAGAAGTGGCTAAGTGGCTGTATAAATATTATGGACGTCAATGCATGTCGGTTTAGAGTCACTTTTAATCACTCTACCTTCTAAGACACTGTGGCTTTTCACAATCTGAGTCCCTAGGTATATTACTTTAAGTTTTTTTGACCGAGCCCCGTGGCTTGTCTTGGTCTTTTAAACGGAGGTTGGATCTCTGTTTTTGTCTTCTCGATTTTAAGATTCATCTATTCCCTAGATGTAACTAATAGACCGACTAGTCGTCGGTGTGTTCTGGACTCTTACATTGCAACCACTTCTTGTTACAGCTTGTTAACGAAGAAGTCATTCGCAGTAGATAGGTATGTTTTGTTCAAACTTTTCTGTACAAAAGACTTTCCCTGTGAAACGAAAATTTGTTGTAGCGCGTGGCGTGAAACAAATAAAATTCCGTGTAGGTTCTCTTGAGGATAGTATTTTTGTAAAATGATAGGGAAACACAAAAAACTTGTCATAATATAGGCAGATGCCTCATCAGCTATCCCCACACTTCGTTCCGCTCCAACATAAAAAAAAAGCCCAATACCTTTAAAGTATGAATAATCCTTGAAAATAGTTAAAATATTTTTGGAAGTCCTGGTTTCTCTAAGTTTTTGTTTTTGTTTTGTTTGAATTGATTAAGAACTGTTTGAAAATTGGCAAGTCAAAGCAGTAAAGTGCATGAAAAGCTACATTTTAATAAATACCGCCCCTAAATAGTAGGCGTGGCCAATAACGACATAGCCTCAAGCTTTTTCGGAATCGTAGGAAACATTTGAAAAGAGGTTTCATTATCAACTATCTAGAAGTTTTCACATCAACCGGTAACAGAAATGAAGGCCCCTACTTGTTGTGAGCCAGGGTCGAGTGACAGGGGCAACTTTGGTATAGGCAAGGAAGGCATGGCAGTGGTTGCTCGGCTAAAGCTCCTCGGACGTGGGGTGTTGTTGCCAACTCACCACATACCACCTGCTCAACAAACATTTATATATCATGCCAAAAAGGTGAAAAAAGAAAGAAGAAAGAAAGCTCCCCTATTTAGACCTCGAACGGACGTCAAAAGATAGGACAGAAGAGAAAAAAAAACATGCCTCAAAGACTTATGCCAATACCCTTGCGGGAGGACGGGAATGAGACGCGAAACTAATCCTAGCTAAGCTATGCCTTCCTTGCCTTTACCAAAGTTGCCCCTGTGGCTCGACCCTGGCTCACAAAAATGGCGCCCAACGTGAGGCGTTTCGTGTCTCAACCCCGTTGACGTAGTTCGCCAATCGCCGGAGCTGAGTCTTGCCATGGGGGTGGCAGTTTCGATGGTCTGCCATAACATACTACTTCATTATATGTAAAGAAGGGTTAAAAGGTTTACAGGCCCGAATAAAAACAAAAAGAACAACCTTCTTAAGCTTGCGTGAATTTTTCTACAGTCTTCTTCTTTCAATAGTACCAACTTTGACATTCTAGGAAAGGTTACCTCCAAAGACCTGATGTTACTATCATCTTCTTAACAAAAGATATTTTTTAAAGTGCTGGGCTTGGTGATACCAAGTTAATGAGATGGAAATTTCAGCTGCCCCAGAGCCACTTCGAGTTAATTGCCGCGACGATGGTTGTCACCAGTTTTAGTCCTCCAAATGTCAAATGCAAAAGGAGGTTCCCTTTAAATAAGAGAAACACAACTTCAACTACACCTGGCAATAACTTAAAATCCTATTTACAGCCGAATAATACGGTACCTATTGTTTTTCAGGGTATTTCACCTTCCCGCACCGACGACGGTGACGTGGACGACGACGGTGTAATTATTTTTCATTCAAGTGCACGGTACGGTGAGTGCTTGACATTCGATGCTAATAAATCACGATTTCTTCTCTCTGAAATGGAGTTTGAAGTTTACCATCGTCGTCAGACATTTTGTGGCGCAGCCGAAGGACATTTTGCAGCAAAAAAACACAAGGTAATGTCGACGCTCAGTTGTTGGGTAAGTTACAGCTTGCAGGGGAAAGTTGAACGGGTTCGCTGTTGTAGTGTATTTGATTTTTGGTGTTTTTTTCGCGGATCGTGAGGTATGCATAAATCTTTGATTTCACTTAGAAAACAAAGGACTGCAGCAAATTTGTCGAAATGGAACGCAATAAATGTTTTATTGGTTCAACTGTCGCTGTCATTTAGATTTGGTTTTTAGACTGTGAATCTAGCAAGGAATCGAATTTTGGAACATTTTGCCACTTAATATTTAATTTGTCAAAACTTGTTTACATTTGTGAGCTGTCACTCAGTATTTTTGCTGGGCCATTGGTTCTGGGAGGGGACTTCAATTTGCAAATTTCGAATATTCTGTTAAATTTTCTATTCAAAATGTAGATATGAGTAGGTTTAGCCTTTTAAAAGGCACTTGTTATGTTTGGTACAGCATCGTGCAGTTGCATGTACTAGTACTTACTTGTTAACAAGTACTTGTTGTACTATTTTCCACCGCCAAAACTAGTTTTTTGAGGCAACGCGCATTTTTTACAACTTACCTATGGCTAAAAATCACTATTTGCATTCTTGTTGAGAAATATTGACTTGTTAACAAGCACTTGTTGTGCTACCTTCAACCAATATTATTCGATTTTGCAACCGCACGAATTTTTCCAAATGCAACTAATAATATGTGAGCTTGTTGAATAGAACCAACTTGTTAACAAGTACTTGTTGTTAAACTTTTTGAGCTTAAGTGCAATTTTGATGCCTCAACCACATCTAACTTTCAAAATTTTTGCTAAGTGAAATCCTCATCAATTCTAACGCCTTGATTTCATTTGTGTGACATTTGTCAAATGTTGCAAAATTATTGACAACAAACATTCATCATCTCACTTCCGATGCGAAACTAATTCTTCTCTGACAGTGCTGTGGCGAAATCAATCATAAATCATGGCACTCACTGATTTTTATTAAATTCCTTCCGAATCCCATTATATCCTGCAGGAAAAAAAAAATCCTTCATCTCTGTATATGCCAATCCAAGTGGTCTCTCCTCTATGGCCAATACAAAACTTATTATAAACACCCGAGCTCGATTCAGTTTGTCTAGAAAGGAACACATAAGCACTTTGCCGCTTGTTATCCTTTCAAATCAACTAACAAACTACCATTTATATTCATTAAAGGATGGCCGGCTTCTCCCATAGATCAAGGAGTGTGTACATGCAGCGGCTATATATGAACACAAATAATGTAATAATGCCTGAAGCTGCTGCAGGACTACATGTCCATCCCGGTACCGGGTACCCCAGGCACTCTCATTTAATTGTATATGAATGTGTGTGTGTTTGAATGGATATATGAACAGATCCATCATTCCTCCGACACGAAGGAAGTCGGTGAGGATATGTCAACCGATAGCATAACAACTCTGACACGGGGAGTGATGGGTGTTGGGTGGCCCATGCCATGGGTGTGTGTGGTGGTATTATCCCGTCAAATGGTTAACGATGCGTTAATTTCCATAATGGAATTTCGTAAGCAAATTGAAATAAGTTGCCCCAGCGATGTTGGGTCTCTTCCAGGATGACCGCCAGTCCTTTGTGTATGTAAGTAAGTATACATGCGTGCACGGGAGGGGGGACAAGTCTTATATAAGTCCTGGCGATGGGATAATGAAGCGAACTGCATTGCCAACCATTTATAGGGTTAATATGATTTCGCCTAATTATCATTGAATTTATTAAACCGAATTGTAATGGCATCCTGTTGATGGGTTAAATGGGGATGAAGCTACATCATTGCAGTCCTTTGATTGCATTACTGGGATGTGCTTGTACTGTCGCAATCGGGTGACAATGGATGTAATTGTTGTAATGAATGGGTTACATGACCCCCAAAGTGCTGATTGCTTTATTTGTCATACAAATACATCGCAGTGATGGGGGTGATTATTTGCCGGAATTTATGATGAGCTTTAAAGGAAATCGCGCCAATTGTGGCAGTAACAACTAAAAAATTCTCGCCATCATTTCGAAAGAAACGTGAGCCGCTTGCAAATGTAAGTATCATTATATTAATACGTAAACATCAAAAGTTTCCGTACACTTTTTAAGTATTTATCATGAAATGAGGAGAGTAAAACTTATATCATTCGAAACGTACTGTGCCATAGATGTGCAGTAACAAAAAATCGTAGGTATATGTCGGAAAAAACCCATCCTTCTGACTTTAAAAGGCTTTCGAGGCGCACTTTAAATGCAATCTGGCTCAGCCTACCCGACTTGTTGACAAAAATGGGGACACATCTTTCTTCAATCAAGATTACTCCATTCTTCTTACACAGAGCCACTCCTCTGCCACTCATCTATATGTGAGTCCTTCTTAACTAACACATCCAAACGAGGCCAAAGAAAAGGGTGCCCTTAGTGAATTAATGGTTTGGAAATTTGTTTGAACATTCTGACCCCTTTTTTTTGTGTCACCAATGTTGGCACAACAACAACTGATGGACTCTCTGCCTCCGTTTGTCCTCCCTCCTTAATCATCTCTTATGCAAGTCTATCTCAGTCAATTTATCAACTGACATGCGACGGATCGAAAGGGGTTGCCCGCTACAGCCACGGCTCCATGTGAACATATGTGACATCGCACCGTGCCATACCAACCCCCCCCCCAAACAATAATAAAGCACACAGCACTCGTCTATACCGAAGGACATAAAAGAAGACGACTATACAAATTTATTTGGTTCGTTGTTTTTTGCGCTCGCAGTCCTTCAGGATACCAATTTGCTAAGCAAATAGAATTTTTCCAGCTGCGCGTATGTTTAGGGGACAAGCGACATAATAAAAATTTAAATTTGCTCCATCAAATTTTCGACAACCGTCCTGGGTGTGGGATAAATATTGAGTTCGTCCTGTCAATAATAAAAAAAAAAATGAATATACATACACCCCACCAACTTTATATTTGACAAACGAGTCTAGGTATTGCTATCCACAGTGCGGGGTCTGGAAGAAGATTAAATATTTTCGATTCGATGGGTTCCACTGGGGGTGGTGCGGGTTGTTTCCATCTCCTTAAATTACGCAAAAATTCTGATTGAATCGCAAACCGTTGGAATATATACATTTTTTTTTTGTTGCTCCTCGATATTAAAATTGTGCTCAGAATAATAATTCGCTGGTAATTGCTTTTAAATTAGGTCGCTGGGACATGGAAATCAGATTAAGGTACTGTCCTTACCTGTTCTCGGAATTACTGGAGAACCTTTGAGCACTCTTCATTAAAAGGATGAACGAAATGTCAGCCAGGAATGGCAGACAGACGAGGGACGACAGATTGTGTTCATTTGCCTTCTGACACAAATAATTTAGAGAGGACTAGTGAATTCCTTTTAATAGGATTTCAATGAACGGAAGTAGATGCTCTTATACATTTTCCAATCATTGGAGTGGCGTGGCTCTTCTTCTCTATCGATTGGAGGGTGGGAATCCGATTGTGCGGGGTTTGAGTGGGGTTCCCACTGGCTGGAAAGTCATTATTATTTTACGGACTTGCAGGTGGCTTGTTATTCCCACAGTGACTAAATGGGGAAAAATCCATTTGTCCCTAAATTGGTAGTCAGACTCAGTCCCTCTACGATTATTGTGACCCAACCCTGCTCATTTTTCACCCAATTGTGCGCCATCAATTCGAATACACCCTCCCGCCTTAACAAGTGTCTGATCCGCAATTATCCTAATATTCCAACAGTTTATCTCCCCATTTAGGAGATAATTGTGCTCCTAACGACACAAAATCCTTCCCCAGCCGCAATCAAGGCGAACAGTGTCTCCATCCCCATGACAGGAAAAATGTTATCCTTTCGTTGATATATCCACAGCCAAATGAACTGTCACCTAATCCCGAATAGATAGTTGGCAATTAATCGCCCAAGAATAACATAAAGACGTCGTTTCGAGAGACATCTCTCCATTTAGACCAAACACAATAGAGAGACAATTTGTTAACTCCATATGTGCCAGAATTCAGGCCGGAGCAGACACAATCACGCCTACACGTACGCATAATGCCTTGAGGATTTAAATTAACTTACAAGGATGATCCTTTTCATTTGAAAAACGTTATCGGTCCGGCCGCACACTGACAGCATTGTCCTGCCCATCTCACCGGCATTGTTCTTTTTCGATGCCACTGGCAATAGAGCCTCTGCGTGTCCTGTATACCCAGACGGTGATATCTGATTGAATTCAAAATTTCTGTATGCCGTATAGAGAAGTGAGGATGCGACAGGACATCGACTAATCCCGAATGTCAAGTGTCTAACGATGCGTTAAATTTGAAATGATGGCGAGAGTTTTTCTTTTGCTTTTTTGATATATTAATCCAGGCTGAGTGATTGTCGAGGCGGTGATATTTAATCGAAGGATAACGAGTGATTTGCGAAATAGAATACGAGCGTGTGTGTGTGTGTGTTTCTTAAATTTTAAGTTAACCACAGAACCGACTCTGTGTAGCTGCTGCAGTTCAGTTCGTTTGTGTGCTGTGTTCTCTCTGCGCCGGCAGGATTATTCCAGGATTAGAGTAGCTAATTATTGAAATAGTAGTCGTATTGTATATATAGGGAACCGTCTGGTGCGTCTCTATCGTAATCGTGGATGCCTTGCTGGAATTTTAATCTCGGCAAATTAAAAGACGAGTATTCTGCTGCCAATGTGTCTGCGTCTATCTGGGTCTGGCTGAATCAGTTTTGGGTACCATAATCCTTTTGTAATTACCACAGGATGAGGGGAATGTACATAACTGACTGGGAAAATGTATTAAATTCCAGATAAACGAATGAAAACTCGTTAAATTTTCATTGCGACTGCGGCGATTTGATTTTCCGCAGAAGAAAGATAGATTACACACAAATTTCGTTAATGACCGCTGGTGGAAATTGGGGCCAAGGCTTAATTAGGTTTTAATTGGTGTGACGAACATTTAAAAGTCCCTTCATCTTGCTTTAAGAAATCGATCTGGATGCGCTTAAGATGCGGTCGGTTGGAGGAGAAACGGCAAGTTGCTTTTAAGGAAAGTGTCCTCAAGTTTTGTGTGTATTTAGATTCAATTTAACTGTTGGGAGCTGCATATTCCGTTGGGACCACCGTACCATGAACCCACTATCCTCTAAGCACACTACGTTCATCCTAATCAAAATCTGAATAAGAACTTACCTCCCTGACCATGTTGAGGTCAAGTAGCACATTTCGAAAAACACATCCTTTGAGCTGGATGAAAGGGCCCCTTAAAGTTCAACAACCATAAACAGTGGCGTGGGCGCTATGTTCTTTTTTGATCCAGTTACTGCACCCTGCACAGTCCAAAGGCAAAGCCTCATAAAGCTTAACCTAAATAGGACACCCTACTCGACTGCGGCCATAAATTAAAAATGCAAATAAAAATAGCTGCAGCAAAAAATAATCACGGGGCAATGCGCTGGCTAAAAGCCGCACTTTCTCCCCACCAGTCATTCTCATTTTCATTTATTTAATTCGTCCTTTCACTCCTTTTGGTGTTTAAGACCGGCAAACAAAAGTCAAGTAGAAAATACATCCCCAGCCCCACAGGAGGTTTCTGCACTTTGACTTTGAGCCGTTTGAAAGGCAGCTCGTTTTCGTTTACTACACACCATCGCACTTGGGCGTTGGATAACTTACTCCTTACACATACACAAATGTTGTTGCAAACTATTTGCAAAGAATGGCGCGCGGAACAGAATTGAAACAAAGTGCGGGTATCTGCAGTCAAAGGATAAATGTTTGATGTTTGTTTGCTGGCGAATGCTTAGAAATCACCCGTTTTGTGTTAAATTAAATTCCGCATCCTTTACGACCCCATTCCACTGTCTAATGAGCTGGCCAAGCTGTCATTCACAATTGGCAACACCAGTTAGAAAGTAATAAAAGAATTCCACCAACTGGATGAGAACTTTTACAAAAGAAGACGTCGGAGTCATATTTAAGGCGGGTCCTTGCGCCACTATCATCATCATCATCATCATGATCATCATGGGACCAATATAACAATGAATTTTAAGATTTTTATGTCCTTTACGTGAACAACAAGCAACTATTCGTGTATCCGAAACTGAATGTAACCGCACCGCCTCACCACAGGTGGTTGGTGGGAAGGACCCCCTTACATGCATAGGAATCTTCTTACGAGTTTTATGGCGGCGATGGAGAACAAAATTGCAAAATTGCCACCATGACATTGTCCTCTGGAGTGCCATTGGTGAACCCTTCTTATCGAGGTTGGTTTTACGATGCGAGGGCGCTGGCGGGGGCGAGCATTTAACCAAAGCCGGTCTAGGGTCGGTACGGGATGATACTTTATGAGCATACAAGACGAAAAGAAGATGCCACCGCATGTATAGTCGCAAAGGTAAAGTTCGGGTAAATGACGCTATTTTCCTAGGGCGAGCAAATCTTTACGACTGGCGTGCGTGAGTATACATCGAGTGGGTGGTATATATTCTGTCAGGATTCACCTGGATCGTATTTACGTGACATTTACGACATTACGGCGAGGATTTGTTGTTATATTACAAGCAGAATGTTTTGTGTATGAAGGATTGCCCGTAAAATTGATGAAACGTGAAAACGTGAATGCGTAGGATATTACTCATACGCCACCGATGATAATGGGCTTTGGGGGTTTTTGTCGGCTTACTCGGCACTGATGTTATTAGGGACATAAACTACGGTACCGGGGTAATGGGGTTGGGCCTCCAAATGCTCAAGTGAAATGATAACGATTTACGAACACGTACAGTTGGGTATTTTTCTATTCAAAAATGTTGCTGCCTTCAGCTGGGTTTATGGTGCGGAGCATAAAAGTTTGAGGTATCTGAAGGTAATTTGTATGACAGCAATTGTAACAATTGACATCTCACGTTGTGTGTTGGGACGTTAAGTTTATGAGTTAACCGAAACGCACAAAAGTGACGGCGAAATTAGTGCGGAGGCGTTTTACTAGTTTTCGCTGAGAGAGGTTTGACTGCTTTGTTGTTCAGTTGGTTTTATTAACAGGAAGTGGAACTTTTAGGCGCATTTGAGGTTTGTCTATTTCTTGACAAGATCCTGATGTCAAAGAGAGTTCCTTCCCGACGTTAAGCTCGGCCCGACAATAATTTGACCAGGATAAAAATACCTTTCGACCTGTCCTGGATTTCAGGATATCGTCGATCTGTTGTGTCAGATTCCACACTGGTATAAGTTGATTCAGATCTAAAATGCGGCATTTAGAATATTATTGTGACAACTGAAGCTGAGACCTGAGAGTACAGTCCTGGGGCAAGATACTGCGTCAGTTCCTTCCACTTTAGTACAAGGTTTCCGTCTCTATTTTAAAGAGACTGCGCTTTCCTTCTTAAATCTAAGAACTAGTTGCTTGGCTTCTTTGTAAAACGTCCAAAAGTTTGAACAATTTCTATTTAATGCGATATCCTTGAGGTGGAAGACTGCATACATCTATTTTCTCAACGAAGAACCTTCTACTTCTATGTGCTCCTGTTCTGTCATATATTACTGGTGTTTTCTTAAGTTGTTATAAAAAGTTTTGAATTCACGCTGGTTTCGTTTCAAAGGCATGGACAAGCACTTTACAGTCCTAATAAGACTACTAAGTAAATCCGACCGACTTCAAAAGATCAACGCAGTATCACTTTTGTAAATATATACTTTTAGGGCAGTCTCATGTCCTTCATATATGTGTAACCCTTGCCAACAAGCGGTCCCTTAAGGGAACTCAAACAACTGATTCAAGTGCCAATCAAAAATTGATCGAATTTTTCACAGGACTTCCGCCATTCAACAGAATTTCACACCAACGCCTCCCTGTAGACTGACAAGTCCCGCGTCCATGCGGTCACCATGGCGCCACAGACAAATGCACCTAGCTTTAACTTTTCCCCTGAATATTTAAAATCATTAATCGAAAATAGAAACATAGCGAAAAAAATATGCGAAACCCCTCCCGCAGCTGTACAATAAATAATTTATAGTGCGGACATCAACCAACCACACACATTCGCATTCAAAGTGCAATATGCGTTGGGACAAGAGTGAGTGAATTAAAATTGACCACCACCAACAACACCACACATCAGATCAGATGAGATGAGAAAGATTGTGAAAGGAAATTAACACCGTGCCGACCATTCAGGGGACAATGACGACGGGTCATTAAGTGATGAGACCGACCAACGATGATGATGATGATGACTCTGCCACAGGATGTGCAGCAGCAGCATCACACACTAACTCATGTGTGTCTGAGTGGCCATAAGCGGATGTTTTAATGATGCTCTTGGGTATGTCCTTTACGACCGAAACTCAAGTTCTCTTCGTACCCGCAATGTGTGGCTGAAGTTCCTTGTTGGTGATTTTTTTTCTTTTTTGTTGTCCTTCCATTTGGCTTTCGGTTTTTGTAATTAGAATGAAATTATTGACCGACGCTATGCCGGCTCTACATCTGGATCTGTTTGGTTATTCGAGAAAAATATCCACATAGGGCATGGTGCGGTATCCTTTATTACATCGGGAGTTGTTGGTGTCGAGGGTGGAATTTATGAGCTTTTATTTTTTTGTCGGCTTGCCTGTTCAATTGGAATTAATATTAATTTACCAGACGGTAACTATTCGAACAGAAGCCAGACGAGTATGTATATATTGTCAACGGGGTGACTTAAAATCGATTAAACTAGCAGACTCCTCGGGGTTGGGTTCTGGTTTTGTGCATCGTATCCTTTTCCATTTGCATCGTAAATTTGAATTTGATTAATATGGGCCCTTTTTTGAAAGGAATTCACCTTCCATTTGCCGTAGCCGTTATTGCACTTTTCATGGCATAAGTTAGTGCAGCGCACGAAGCTGGAAATTGACATCGATTTGGGAGAGGCGGTGTTGGCGTTAAAAGCACGAAATACGGGAGATTTATTTGAAAGTCTTTCCATAAGTGGCAGGGAAGTCTTTTAGTGGTTTAGTACTTTGTTGGAACGCGTCGAAGGCAGTTTTAGGTTTTTAAAGGTTTTTGAGGTCGGGATGGGTTGGGAGTTGTTCACATTTTTAAGGAACCTTAAAGGTACGCTACCAAACTTTGTCCCGCTCTTCTAAAATGGGTCATTTACTAGCGGAATAAAATTAAATCGTTTGACGAACTGTTAGCGATGTGCCTTTTGTCTAAGACTGAGGTGTTACTCGTTAATTTCCGGGTGTTTTTAAGGATCCAAAGAAACACAAACTTTGGATAAGAGGTACTGTACATGGCGTTACTTCAATCATAACCTTTGTTTGAGAGGTGCGGACAAAACCCTACCTTCACAATTATGTATAAGAGTGGCTTACCTATGGAAAGGTTGGCAGAAAGCGGACGACAAGCGGGTCCCTTAAGGCTCTACGACAAAGCTTGGGCCCTGGGTAGCAGAAAGTGACTTAAAAAGTAGAGCGAATGTCCTAAGAAAAACATAGGCATGGTTTGGTAAGAGGAGCTAAAAATGTATTTGCAAGTCCCTACCAAGACATGGCGCTTGTTGCATACGTATGCAGACCAACACTTGTGTATTGTGCCACATTGCGTTCCCAGTAGACGCTCCAATGATAATCCATTAACCAACTGGTCCACTAACACGTATGTCAAGTTACTATTTTTTAAGTGCCTGCGCACAGTTTAAAATTCACTTGAAGACTTCACATGGAAAAACCGCATTAGGTGCAGGTCCACGAAGTGAAAACCAAAGCCTTGTTATTTGTACCCCTTTAATAAAAGTTTGTAGAGCTAAGGACTCGTTAAATTCGCCCACCACACATGTGGCGCACGCCTTGTCAAAGTAATAAGTCACACCGCGCGTTAACATGGAAACCCTTTTTCTGCGGCAAAGCAATGCAACAGTTTTTGTTTCACACTTCCACCCCTGAGGACGATTACCCTCGACGGTTATGAAAATTAATTACACACACAAACCAAATCTAAGGCCCTCTGGTGGTTAATTTTGCAATTGAAACAAGTGTCACGATGCTTCTTTCTGCTCCAATATGACTGAAATGATGGCTCCCAAATGTCATAGAAATTATGAGTGCACCTGCTTGTGGTGTTTGACCTGAATAACAAACGAGAAAAAAAAGTGACAAGCGAAATTCTGTATATACCTTGGGGCAAACCGGAAGTATTTCATGCAACTGGAACTATAGATATGCGTTACAGCGGGCTGGTGGTGAGGACTTGCGCGTGTAAAGAGCAGAAACTCTTTGAATGGAGTCAATTTTTTGTACACACTTGCAGTGGTCGTGTAATTATATGATTTTAATGAGATTTGTTGAGGTCCTTTTGGGGTGGCTTCGCCTGTTGTTGCTGAAGTGGCGGCGGCATTAATTAAGATGCTGATTCATGTCATGTGCTCATTTCGCTTTAAGTTCTATTTGATGAACAGAAAAGTGGGTGGGTGGGCAATGGGCGATTGCTATCGAGTTGTGGTAAGTCCTGGTAATCCTTTCAATTGAGAGGAACTACATCTAGGGGAACTACGACGACTTGAACTGCTGGACAACTCATCCACATTATGTTCTTATACCGAATATGCCTCTAACCAACATGTTGGGCTGCTGGCAGCTGGATGATGTCTGAAAGTGCTATGCTGGAATTCTAAGCTTCTGACGTGAGCGAAGCGAACCATTAATCGAGTTGAATTGTTCAAGATGCTGTGTGTTAAACTCCTTGTAGATGAGTTGTCCTCAAGTTCATTTGTTTCGTAGGGAGGGTCATTCTCGTGCTTAGTATACCTTATTTTTGGAAAGACTGACCTCATTTTGAGATTCAGCAGCACTTGCTTATCCTATTCAGAGTCGATAGCGAAATAAAGGGCGCTGGACAGGAATCAAGGTAGTTAAAGAGAATATTTTCAGTGCAATGGATGCTTTAAAGCTCTTTATTGACATATTTTGCTGTTTTATTGCTTTTAGCTACCAAAGTCATAAAGAAATCATATTCGTAGGTGCAAACGGTCCCCAAGATTCATCTGGTATCACAACTCACAAGGTAGCTTATTATGTTTTAAGTATTTCGCTCTTTTCCCGACTATCACTAAACCTAACCTAACCCTATGTCACCTAACTACAAGGTAAGCCAAATAGAAATATTCAGAAATTTCAATTAATTTAGAACTTTCAACCTTATAAGGTTATCTCCTGTGGAAGAGCTGAGCTCTCATGCAGGTAAGGCTACGTTCAACGTCGTTAACCTTCAACGACAAATTCCCAAGAAAATGTACTGGCTCTTTTATATTTATAAAGCTGTTTCATTAGATTTAACTTTGAACTATTTTCCTAGAGATTGTTCCTCTGCTTGCAAGTCCAAAAGTCATTTTAACATTTTCAAAAGAAAGGGATGGAAGACTAAATAATTGGGCTTCGTGTGATTACATTTTCCAGCTGTGGGCAAGTTACGTTTGTTTTTTGTTCCTTGGCTGACCCAAAACAGTCAGCTCCTTGTGATTTGTAGGTTAGGCTGTCCCGTCAAATTTTTTTTTGGAGTATCTTAACGAAAGACCTATTTACACTGACAGCCAAGCGGCCATAAAAGCAAGGACAGTAAGAAAATGCAAGAAATATCTGGATGAAATATCACAAGTCAACATGGTGACCCTATGCTGGGTACAAGGACATATGAATATTACAGGTAATGAGCATGCGGATGAGCTTGCTAGAGATGGGTCGAAACTACATGCATCGTTGGCCTTAAAATCAGTAAGAACTCCGCTGAGTACGCTTGTAAGGAAGATTGACATTGAGTCTTGAAGCAAAACAAATCTTCGTTGGACCAATATCAATACCTGCAGGCATACAAAAGAACTATGGCCAGAGGTGAACAAAAAGAGATCTAAATATTTGATCGGACTGAGTCGCAGAGACACTCGCATACTCACGGGGGTCATTACTGGACACTGTGTGATAGGCGTACGACTGGGTATACCGCATAATGACTTTTGTAGACGCTGCAGGGACGTTGAAGAAATAAAATCTGTACGTCACCTGCTGTGCGAATGCCCGGCCCTTAAAAATAATAGGAAAATGTTTCTTAAAAGCTAGTTCTTTGTTGAGCTAGAGGATCTGGAGAATGTGGATCTTAAAGAACTACTGAGATCCATACTTAAATCTGGATGGTTCTTGTAGATAAACAGACTCTATATCATCAGCTACTCTCAGGACAAACTATAGAACCTGCACTTAACAGAGCTATAAGACCCCAAGTGATTCTTACTAAATCTATGGGGCTCTAATTTAATAAGCGGTACAATTAATTTCTTCAACAGGTATTCAATGGATGGTTCCCGTAATTAGACACAATGGACCCAACTGATGGTCTACGTGAAGCCGTGGCAATCGCCACAAAGGCACAAACTTACCTACCTACCTACCTAACGAAAGACCCCGCAAAAGTTGCGTATTGAATAGCATATTGCGGAAAAAATAAACAAAAAGAAATCGAATTACTAAGCAAATGTTTTCTTGTAATGTAAATATTTTTTTTTAGGTAAATGTAAATAAAAATTTTTAAGCTTAACTATAACTTTAATTTAATAAATGAAATCAAGGAATTAAAAATAATAAAAGAAAAAAAAATTGTTTCACTTCCTTTCAAAACTTTAGGCGTCGGTAGAGCTTCAAAAGTCATGTACAAATCAAAAAGGAGGTACATATTCAGAATCTACTCGTTAATACGCAACTTTTGTACCCCTTCTGATAAAAAAATTTTTTTCTTCATAGAACGACGGGACAGCCTATTGCACCTACGGTAAGAGGGATATCAAAACTTACGCTATATAGTCCAATTTTGTTATCTTTAAGTAAAAGTAGTTAGGGAAACCCAGAAAGTGAGCCTTGGGAAGAAGCTCCTCCAAAGACCTCTGATTTCTTGCTGTTAGTTAGTTTTTTTTTAAAAAACCACCAGGACATCACTAGCCTTGTAAAGATGTTAAAAGCTTGCAAAAAGATCGTAAAATACGCTTGTTACTTTGTACATTATTTTGAATGATCCCCATTGATTCGACCCATCATCGGCACCTTAGAAAGTTGTCCATCTTGTGGGAGTTATTTGGAAGTCTCCTGCGGCAAATGTAAGACCCCCAACTCCCTGCAGCCGATTGTCGTGGGTTTCCCCCCGTTCTACTTCAAGTTAACTTTTTATTTTATTTCAATCCAACGCAGAGAATCTGTGTCGTTCCCTTGGGCCACTTTAAGTTATTTTTTTGTCTGCCAGACACAAACCCACCCTAACCAAAAAAAAAAACCAAATCAAATGAAATCCACAAAAATTATTAAAACGATTTGAGGTTAAATAAGATTTAGTTCAACCATACATCTCAACTTTCAACTTTATTTAGATATTTAAGCCGCATACACCCTCCTGGTTGAGAGCAAAAAAAACCGAATTAGAGGGGTGCCAGATTTTGAATTTATTACCCCACTTGCTGTTTGGCATTTGTTTGACGGTATTTGGCCCACCCCCAGATTCCA
This sequence comes from Cheilosia pagana, assembly GCA_936431705.1. NCBI lineage: Eukaryota > Metazoa > Arthropoda > Insecta > Diptera > Syrphidae > Cheilosia > Cheilosia pagana. Next base: position 46,459,367 of record OW386170.1, on the reverse strand, counting down.
CACGACGCTACTGTTTTCGTTTTATTTTTTTTATTTCTTCTGTGGTAAACCACCCTTAAATCGAGTGGAACGTATTTTGGTTGAGAAATTATTATTTATTGGCCTCAAGGATCGGGTGAAGAAATTTTCATAAAAAAAAAAAACTGAAAGTCCTTCGAGGAGTGTAGTCAGTGGTGTTGCTTAGCAAATGTGTGTGATCAACTAGGCGGAGAGTGCTATAAATTTCCACTCTAATTGATTTATAAGCGGTTTTCGATTCCATTGGTCATCGCGCAGTCGGGCGCTGGCAGTGGTGATGCTGATGGTGACAGTGTCGAATTTCATTCTCGCAGGGAGATGGTGGATCTGGTGTAATTGGTTGGTCGTCCCAGAGAAAACGATACATTCAACGGCGAAGCACTTAAGTGCTAGCGTTTATCGAAGATTTATTGTGGTGCCAAGGTGGCGATTGGTTTGGCATTGCCAATGAATAACAGTTGACATTGTGTTGACTGGAAAAGGGGTGGAGGGGAGTGGTATTCGGACTGAATAAGAGTGAGTCATCAGCGCCAGATTTCGTCGGAAAGGTGCCACAAATCTATGGAAATTTTAAAAGTTCCTAACAAACGTTATATGGGAGATATATTTTTAAATCTGACAAAGAACGCCAAGAGGGTTACCACTAGCCGGATCCGACTTGGTGCCAAAACCAGGGATATTTTCAACATCCACTTACGGAACTGAACAGAAAGCAGCTCGCTCGCGACCTACCCTCGAGTCAAATTCATAGTTAAAACTCTGAACACGCAGTCATCTCATTAAACCCAAATAGTCCATCAACGCGACGAGCGACGTCTGAGGGGGTATCTCCTTGGTAAACTACAAAACTGTTCAATTATTTGCTTAAAACTTCCTAATACAGTTTCCCATAATTGTGTACTTAAGAAACCCGAAACGATATCCACCGTAAACGGGCGGCAAAATCCCACTTCACGCAGAGTAGATCATACACAAACAAGCTGAAGGGACGTTCACGTTTCTCCGTCTCCTTCGCAGCATAAATTTCGAATCTATCCTTTTTTTCCATGTGCTGTTAAAGGAATCATCCCCCCTCCATATCCCCAACCCATACCCAAAACTGTGTTCTGTTAATTACCTTTAATAGCAGCACTGATTTGTCTTTAGCGGGTGAAAAGTATACTGTAGTCCTTGTGTCGGGCTGTGAGGCAAATAAGAACGATTCAGTGTTTAAAGAGCGAACGAGTCAAAGGCAGCTACATCAGGACTGCGCAAATTAAGGTTACCTGAAAAACATTTTCATTAAAGTTTGCGCTCGCATAGAAAGCAACAAGGATTACATGGCATGGAGTTGGGTGGGCCGCCAGGGTGTTGAATGTTCTCGCCGGGTGAATATGGCAACATTGGGCGAGGGGGGGGGATAACGAGGATGCTCATGCCGAGCTGGGGGATGTAATCATTGTGTTCCTCTTTGTTAGAAGCTTTGTAAAACTTGTCGAGAGTTCGCATATATACTCTACTCGTATAGCGTATGCCAAAAAGGGAGACGTTATCGCTAATGATACCCACCGTGAGCTCCAACTGAATATAGGTTCCATACACACACATCGGCGAAAAAGGGTTGGAAGTGGAGACTTTGCAATTAACTTGTAATATTAACATATCCCTTTTCGTCCCGGCTCGTTTGCCATCCAATATGTACTGCAGTATGGAGATAGTGTGGCTGTATCTGACTGTCTGCGAGTAGGTACCTGATGCGCCATGTAAACGTGAGTTAACAAAATTAACAAGCTTCTCCTTGAGTGGGTTAATGAAGATTCGTTTAATCTGACAACTGGTAGACGGTGCAGACGTGCGGCGCTCTTGGTGTAGATGTAGGTGACACATTGCTGTTTGAAAAGGGGGGTGGGGCTATGGATGTCATGAAATTTTAGTAGAATCGGACTAATGAGTAAGGGATGAAGTTGAATCCGCACACCGCATTGCGCATTGAGGAGGCCATTTATGTGTGATTAGTCACCGCAGTTGGGAGGTTTTTATTCAAATAAGTGGTCCAGGATATGGATGTACTTAGTCGGAGTGGGTTGGGCGAATGCCCAGGCATAAATAGAGCAATGATCCGGAAACTGAGTTTAATTGAACTTAACTAAGTACTGTAAGTAACGAGTCGTTACACCTGCAGTTGAGTAGGTAACAACAGACAAGCATTTTGTATGGGAAATTCTTAACTTCATTTTAACAGTCTTAATGACGACATATACCTACGATTTTTTGTTTGTGCACATCTATGGCACAGTACCTTTCGAATGATATAAGTTTCTCATCATTTCATGATAAATACTTAAGAAGTGTACGGAAACTTTTGATGTTTACGTATTAATAGAATGATCTTACAACCGAAAGAAAAGCGAATTCTGTCGCGTATTACTTGTTTATTGATGACTTGAATTGACACCAGGCTTCCCATGCCGTTTCACTATTTGAAGTGTCCTTTCACCTGTTATTTATCGATCTCTGATAGTGAGAGAGAGCTTCGCAAAAATCGCCTCCGAAGCTACATTCCGCATAACCTCCAATCGGGTCAATCTCCTATGCACGACTTTTATATAGCATACTTTGTGTAGGGCACCTCTTTTAGGCCTCAAACAGGTGAAAGAAGAAGTATTCCGTCCCACTTAAGGACAATATTCGCTTCCAAGCCGCATGCATCTTTTTTCTGCCAGACACACACCAGACAAGTCGTATATAAAGCGCTCTCCGATATTCTCGGACACAATTCATCTGCTGGTTAGAGTAAAAACTTTAGCAAAATGTACATAATACATCACTTCGTCCTTAGCTAATGCTACTCGATCACGAAACCCAATCTATCTGCACCCAACACTGGCAGTTTGGTGAAATGTTCAACTTTAACAGTGCAAACTTTTTTCAGAAAAAAAACAATACTCTGCAGTCGAACGGGGGAAGAGCAAAAAATCCTGAATTCCCTCGAGCAGCGTACCACATATACTCTGCGATAACGATTGGCATTCGAGGACTAAAATTTGAAACGAAAGGAAAAACTTTTCATTTTACCTGAAGGGAAACACAACAAAATAATTTGCTGTAGTTCTTGTGGAATTCGTATCCTCGGGTGACTTAATTCACTGAAGACTGAACTTCCGAAGAAGCCTACATGTCCGCTCTCCCAATGGCATGTTCAACTGAGCAAACACACAGAGAAGACAGAACAAAGAAGTTTACTTCTCCTTTACCTATATTCAAGGTAACTTTGATTAATTGAAAGACCGCAACCAGAGAAGGACGATTTCACTTAAGGAAATTACACTCCGCCGCAGAGTTGAAGTAATCAATACATCAGTTGCATATGTGCGGTTTGGACGTGGATACAAGCAAGCAACTCCATTTTGGGGCTGTAAAACAAAATGAAATTCTATTTCTTTCAATTTGATGAGTGATGGCATAAAACTTCATAAAATTGCCATAAACAATCGCACCCAACCGCCATAGCGCACACATCTTCGCCCTCGCTCTTTAAAAGGATATATAATGCACGTGCACTCACTCGTACAGATTTTACGACTTTGCAAAAGGGAATCTGTGCAAATCTTGTACTGGCGTGGAGCACTGATTTCCATTTTATTAGATCCGCAGATTTATTCCTGGGGCGAGAGAGATTTTATAGCCGTTTTTCGGGAGTTTAACGATAAATCATAAAATCGAGAAAATCGCTGGTGTGTGTTGTCTGATGGTGGGCCTAAATTTACAAAAAAAAAAAAAAATAAAAATAAATACTCGTATACATTTTACGACTGGCAATGTTTTGCGAAACGAAAACGAAAAGCGTGAAGCTTTTCACAAGGCAGCTAGAATTTGCTGATGAATTTCTGATGAGGTGCGGGTGCGGGAGATAACGGATGGCGGATCCTTGGGTATTTTTATGATGATTTCCCTTATAACGATATTTGGCAGAGTGAGAGTACTCTGTGGGAATTAGAAGGGTTGGCCATGGCATATTGTTTTTAATGGCAAATTAAGGAGTGTGGTTAGGGAGGGATCGATTTGCCTCGTGGCGCAGAGTGGCAGGAGTTGGGTGGACTAAATACTAAGCGTTGAGGTATAAGAAGCGCGCAGAAGAGGTGTATCGGAAATTGTAGAGCTAGTGTGCAAAAAGTCGTCGCAAATGGATCTAAAGTAGAGGCGTCAAAAAACGCTTCAGAAACCGTTTGGGTATTTGCAAGTGTCAAGGCTTTAAAAGGACTTTAAAATTGATTTGCTAGGCGTATTCCTACTGCATTTTCGGTGCATTGTTAGATGTGTTCTTCATTGCACTTTTTGGCACGCTTTGAAGCGATTTTGGCAGATTTTAAATTGCTATTCGGTAAGGCTTTTGGAAAGTTTTTAAATCGAGTTTCAGACGCGGTTTTTAGGGCGATTTTCATAAATTTTTGACGGATTTGTAGTTTTCAGATGCTCTTTGACAAGTTTTTTGTGGCGTTCTTTTTATACAATTTTTCTTTTTCTTATGTACATTTTGGGGCATTTTTTGAACCACCTTGCTATTCGATTTTCGTAGCTATTTATTTCTCTGTCCGCTTTTTGAATCGTTTCTTTCGTGCTTTCTGGCGAGAATATCAGTGCGTTCTTTGAAGCGATTATAGGTCGGTTTTTCAACCCCATTTTAAGTATATATTTCGATTTCTACTTCTGTGCGTTTCAGCGTCCATTTTTGATCAGATTTTTTAAGCGGTTTTCTGATTCTGAACCTATTTGTTGGTCTATTCGAAGCATTATCTGGTACGTTTTCTTGTAATCGGTTTTGACTTATTTTAGGCCCAATTTTTGGTGAGTTTTTGACGCATTTTTCAAAGCACGGTCTGACATATTTTTGTGATATTTTTGACGTGATTTTTGGCATATCATTACAGCCATAGTGATGACCTTCGCAGTAATTTTTTTTTGATTTTCTATCGATTTTCAGTCCGTTTTAAGGTGTAGTTTTAAACGCGATTAACGTTGCATTTTTTGAGATTGTGTTTGATCCTTAGCACTAATTTTGAGTCCTTGGCACCCATCGCACTTCTGGCTGGTTTTAGTCAACGATTTTTTGAACAGTGTTTCGCAATTTTAGCGCGGATTGCAGCGTGTTTTTTTGATACAATTCTATTTAATAAACCATTCAAAATTATTTTTATTTAATTTTTAAACATTTTCGGTACAATTCGGTACGACTTCCATTTTTAAATAATTTTTGAATAGTTGTCGGAGCATTTTTTAGGACATTTTCCGATGCTGTCCTCGGTACAGAATATGACGTGTGAAATTTTTGACGCCTTCTTTTGTCCTTAAATTGGTTCAGTTTCCTACGTTTTTCATTGGGGTGCGATTGCGGTCGTTGTTAACATAACGCGAGTCTTAGATGGTTTTACTTATTTTAGTACGTTTTTGGTTTGCTTTTTAAATGTGGTTTTAACCCATTTTTCGACACATTTTATATACCATTTTTCGGTCCAAATTCTGACGCTGTTTCCATAGTGGCTTTTGAGCTGATTTTTAAGGGCATCTGCATATCTGCTGAAATTTGTACATAATGTGTTTCATATACCTACACAAGGTCTGACATAATTTCAACAAAAAACCTCTTTCGGAGATGTCATTCTGTATAAACTTAAAAACGCACGTCCAACGCATACAAATTTTTAACTCCAATCTCGTTGTCACATGCACCCGTGCGTACCCGTACATCCAAACACTCACTTCCCGCGCTGAAATCGCTTATTCAATTTATGTTCCGCGTGAGGTGTTGCTTTTTTTTCGCACACTTCAAGAATCTGAATTTATTCAACTGAAAACCAAATGAGTGGTTGTACCTAAATCAAAAGTTCAAGCCATCCTCCGGTTGCATATAAACGGTAGACGTATGAAAGGACATTAACATATACACAAACGACTGTTCGTTTGCTGGAAAAAAAGCAAATAAATAAATCAACAGACAATGAATTTGCTGAAAGGCAATTTTCAGCTTCCACTTCGGATTCGATGCCTCGCGCGACGACCCTTAGCTTCCCCGCAAACGTCAAACAGGGTTACAAATATTTCATCCCTTTGTGACATGGAAAACCCATTATCGCTGCCTTTCTCAAATGAAAAACCGGCTTTCCCGACATGTACCTCCATTTTCGTCTGTGTAGGTGTGTCTCGGTGTGTTTATTGGTGTAAGTGTTGCATATGCATATGTCATCCGGGAAGAACCGGCTACATTTTGGAATGCGGGCTTCTGATTTACGTCTGCCCTCTGCTCTGCGGGGTGTAAAGTTTTTATTTTTAAAGATGCATTCGGAATGGATCCTTTTTTGCCGCCCACTCATGCAGACACAGGAAGCTGGAGGTGGACAGAGGGAAACACACACAGAAACAGATAAATACGGATTTATTTCAGATATCACTGGAATTATTTAAGGACGTTTTAAGTGCTTCTTTTGATTGACGAATGACGTTTGTATTCCCACCCACAAATGGTTGACGGCTAATCTGACAAACGCACCAACAGAGTTGGACCTTTTAAAATTCTCACTTGAATCGATATCTTCGTTTGGAAATTTATTCAAAATCGATATGCCGCATCAGAAAATCGGTGTCGTTTCCTGTCTGCTTTCGCAGCAACAACAGATCCTTGAACGTCGTCGACTGGAAAATGTTTGTAAGATTTCTCCTGAATTATTCATAGCTGGTGTTCTGTTGGTGATGATGTCGGTGGCTTAGTTCGAGAGGAGGAGTGGCACAGCAAAAAAATCGTAATTTAAACACTTATCGCTAAAGATAAAGGTTACACGGAATCTATTCGTCCCCCCCGAAAGTCGTATATAGTTGATGTCGAAAACGGGATAGAAAAAGTTTCAAGCAGACATTTGCAAGTTAAAAACATTCGAGACATCTCAGTCGAATCTTCATATGATGTCGGAGCTGTGTGTGCGTGTGAGCACAGGGGACAAGTAGACTTTTATCAGATTATTGGAATCTAGGACATTACCTCAAAGTGCGGGAAGATGTAGAATTTTAAGTGCGCTGAAGTAAGTCCTCTAAAGAGGGCAGTGCACTCGTCGATTTTAACTTCCAATCGATGTCGGCTATAGGGGGCAATTGGTCTATAGTTGATGTGTGGAACTTTTGCACTAATTGGACATGAAATGTTGTGAAATAAACCATAAAAATCAAACTAGAAAGCCTGTCCTAAAATTCTAGGTAAGTGCCTCACATCCGTATTAAAAATAAATCAGCCTCTTGTGGAGAGCTTGTGTTAGGGACCCATGGAGGTGAACCTCTTGCACAAATATGACGTCCGCAAGAGGCTTTAAATCGTTCTGGGTAAAAAAGAATTTCTGTTGGCAAACTATATCAAGTTGCAAGAGCTCATCACTTCAAACTTGCTTACAAGGATTACCTTTAATATTTAAATTAAATATTCAATCAGAAGCAGCCTCCCATTCACAACAATCTTCGTACCACAAAAATCTATAGAGACTAAAGTCAACCTCAATGCTGATGAATCATGGTGCTTCCTAAGGTTATAAAACAAAACCATGCTTTTGAACACAACCTCCCCATGTCTGTGTACAGTGTACACCAACCTTTGAGGTTATTACTCAAAACTTAAAAGTGTTTTATTAAATTTCTGTAATTGATATAAATCCCCCACTCAATGGCACTCATTTGCCAAAGATGCAACCACATAACCCAAGGTGTCTATCAAAAGTTCAACTAACCCCTATCCAAACCCATATAGGGTTTACTTTGAAGAAGGATTTTCCCAGTTCCATCAATTAAGTTGGTGTAAAGGGTGATGTGAGCCGAAATCCACATGTCTGAGATATGAGAAATATGAACGAGAACACCCTAGGTGGTGGCGCATAGGTGATGTTTATTAAAGTTCAGACTTCAGTAAATAATAATAATAAGAAATTGAATGAAGTGTATAGGTATGTGTGGTGGTTTCGAAAGGATTATGTCTTCATTATGCGAGATGAAAGCGATTCTTTGGTCTTTGTCTCTTCAACCAAGCACTAGAGTGCGGCTTTTGAGTCTTTGAAAGGAACGTATATATGTGTTCTGAATGTTGTGACTCCAATACAGGAGCATGGGGGTATGGATCAATTAGTTTTTTGACAAGGGCGAGCTCCAGGGTTGAAATTTTAAGAAATTTGCACCCGGTTTCTTATACATTTTTGTCGATGTTTTGGGTGACTTTAAATAAAAAAAAGGCTTTTGTCACCCGTATTTATATGTAGGGTATCTTGTAACACCATTCAAGATGCGCCAATCGATGTTAATAGTCCTTGATTGATTAAATTTTGGGGTGTGTGGCTTTGAAACTAACAGTCTTCAACAGTAGTTAAGAAAATTAGACTTTCTTCAAAATGAATTTCGAAAAAAATTTACGTGCTCTTATAAATGGACCTCTGTTATATAACTAAAGGGTAACTCTCGTACATGATATCGGAGAAAATATTACAACTAATCTATATAAGTGCCAGAAGTGTTTGGAGAGTAACTAGTTCGGATGAAACACTGTAACCGGTGCCGTGGCCCGTGGGACATATTTTCAAAAGACCACAACTTTATAAATACACTAGCGGACCCGGCGAACTTCGTCTCACACCAATTTTACGCCTTTCGGATGATTTCAGCTTTAAATTATGCGGCGGAGTTCCTGATGGTATATCAAGCGAGTTCAAAAATTCCGTCGGATAGTTGGTCGCTTCATCCTCGTCAGTTTGTACGAATGCAATTCTCCAGCGATTTGACTTTCAACAATCAAATTCAAGCTATCGAAGTCCTTATTGTTCGTTGCTACTATTGCCCTTTCACTAATCCAATCGAGATTTTTAGAATTTTGTGCAATGCCGGTGATGAGTTCCCCCTTCGATGATGTGAACTCGCAAAAATTTGCCAGGAACGATATCAATCCAGTCGAAACATCAACAGGAACTTGCCTATTGCCAAGTGCCAGCACTTGTCTCGAGAATTCAGCAGCCGATTGGTCGTTCTGCAATGCGACTCTCATGTTCGTTGTCTTTTTCAACTTCTTGATATGCCTCCACAAAAAAGACGATTTCATACATGCATTGAGTTCATCGGCAGGAGTAGATGTCGGGATGAAGGGAAGCGTTTGACGAAAATCTCCGGAGAGCAATATTATAGCGCCACCAAATCGTCTCGAATCAACTCGTAAATCCTTCATTACTCGGTCAACTGCATTCATCTCAAATGATAATTTAGCATTCTCGCAGCAATTTCGCTGTCGCTGAATTCTCTGTCATTGTGCACGTTATCAACCGTGAGAAGATTTATCGGCAGCTTCAAAGCGGTGCAGTTCAACCGCCTTCCAACAGTATGGCAGCAATACCAGAGAAGATGCAAGAGCCAACGCAATTTAATATCTTAGGCGAATTGTTGTCAGAATCAACTAAATGACGAATGTCTTACTTGTCCCACCGGGAGCATCGAGAATGTAAATGCCTCCCGTTTCATCGTCAATCGTACACGTTCTTCTGCTCGTCATTCAAAAGCTGCACATATGTTTGGACTTTTCGGCCAGCTAATCCCGATCATAGTCTTCCTTCCGTTGCAATTCGCTATTGAATGCATCGTGCATCGAACGATTTGGCTCTGGCATTCCCAATTTCGACAGCACACTGCCGCACATGAGTACGCACATGTCTTAGATCAAACCTAACGCTTCATTGTGCATCTCGTCATTAATTTCAAGATCGAAGTTCGAAGTTGTCATGCGAACTCTCTGCAAAATGTCGTCAGCCACATCGCGGTCGGGTTCGAGGGATAAAATTTCGTTGGCGTAGAAAATTTTTTATCGGCGAGAGATGAGTTTTCAAGCAAATTTAAACATTGGTAAAACTCCCGAAAGTGGCGCAGAGCACACCATGTACAGTATGCAGGCTATCGAATAAAATGCAAAAGTGTGTTCGAAGAAAAAATCAAATTTTTCGTGGTTTACCGGACTTTTCCAAATTTTCCACTAAGAATTTTCTATTTTAACATTCGAAAAGCCATTCCCCACCTATACGGCGAGGTCTTCCTCTGCTGCGTTGTCCCTCTGGGTTAAAGTCGAAGATTCTTCGGGCCGAAGCACTCTTGTCCATTAGCTCTACATGTCCTAGCCATCTCAGACGACTAATGCATACTTTTTTAACCAGAGCGATGTCGCTGTACAGCTCGTAGTGTTCGCTGTTAAATCTCTTCCTCCGAAACCCGTCAACGCAAACGGGACCGAAAATGACTCCAAGAATTTTTCGTTCGAAACGTCCCAGGATATCCTCATCCGGCTTCGATAATGTCCATGCTTCTGAAGCAGATATAGCAGGACTGGGATGATAAGGGTCTTATATAGAACCTCCTTGGTGTTTCTTGACAAGGCCTTACTTCTTAATTGTATTTTTGAGCCAAAGAAACAAGGTTTATGGCGTTTACAGAATTTATAGCGGAACCGAGATAGATAAAGTCACTTACTACCTCAAAGTTATATCTGTCGCTTGCAACGTTATTATGTCCCTTCTTGTCGACAGCATTTACTTGGTTTTGCCCTCGTTAACCGCTAAATTTATGCCGCTTCTGTTTCTATACATTCAAACGCACCAGTGACAGCTCGCTGTGTTCTACCAATTATGTCAATGTCATCTGCGTATGCAAGTAATTTTGAAAAATTGTGCCTCTGGTGTTGGCTTGCGAGTTTCGCACAATTTTCTCAAGAATGATGTTGAAAAAAGTCACATGACAGCGCGTCAGCTTGCCTAAATCCTTTTTTGACATCAAAGGTATCGTTGAGATTGTTTCCGACCTTTATGGAGCAGCAATTTTTCTCCATCGTCATTCTACACAATCTGACAAGTTTGGCAGGACTCACCGGGAATAAAGCCGCACTGATATGGTCCAATCAGTTCGTTGACGTATGGTTGAGGTGCTCACACAGTATGGCAGGCAGGATCTTAATTGGTTGGGCTCTGCTATCATTTCCATCAACTTTTTTGCATGTCGCAGTGACTTCTTGTCGGCGCAGTGGCTTAGTGGTAGTGTGTTGGGCTACAAAGCGAGGGGTTCTAGGTTCGAATCCCGAAAGGGCCAAATTACATCTTAAGGTTTTTTTCCACTGCGCCACCTCTTGCGAATGTCTGACATTCCATTCGTTCCATTCGTCCCAAAAATTGAAAAACGACACAAAACGAATGGTAGTGAGAAGCTAGGCCTTGGGTCCCATAGACCTGTCGCGCCAAAATATTTATTTATTTATTTAGTGACTTCTTGCACTCAAAAACAAAAAAAAACTTAAATGAGAAGCCATGCCTACCAAGAAGACCGAAATGTGGAGGAGAATTCGAGCAATAACTTTGTAAGCTGTTTACCCATTCAGCCCGAAAAAAATAAAGCCAACTCTGGGTGCAGTTAATTAGCTATGAATCGGGATTGTTAGAGAGGAATATCTACGTACCACCTCAACTGCAACGCAATTCTTGTTAAATTTATGTTGCCATTTTAAATGAAGCTCCATTCAATCGGAGTTCGAAACTCTGAAAAATTCCACGCTAAGCGGATTATATATCTAATTTAGTCCTTGCCTCCATACAAATAGGTTAGGTACCTACCATATCTATCACCTCTGGCATGTTTTTAAAATCTACTCCTCCTCATTAGCATTTCTTGTAGTATTATACCTTACTGAATGCCACTCCTCTTATTAGCGCCCTAGCTCATTACTACAAACGAGAGAAACCAAACAACAATGAGACCCGAAAGGTGCCACATAATCAGCCTTTTTGCCGAAAAAGAAAAAAAAAATCGAAATCCGTTTGAACCTAGAAACGCAATTCCAACAAATATCCGCCAATTTGTTTAAAAAGAATACCAAAAAGCATCCTTATACCTCCTGGAGAAGTTCAAAGAAACAAAAATAAGGTACTTTCCCAGAATTCGAAATAGCCCGACCAAAACAACACGTCCCAAGTCCCAACCAATATTATGGAGACGTTGATGTTTAGCTGGCAAAAAGAGACGAAAATAACTCAAAATGGAATTACCTCAAAAGAAAAGCCAAAGGAGGGCAACAACAACAAAAAAAAATAAAAAATTTATATTCGCAACAAATCAACTTCAATGGGATTAACTTGACAATAAAGCCAACTCTCGTTCTAACTAAGTTTATCCTGTTTGCGCAAAGTTTTCCCGTTCCCGTCGCACATACATGAGAGGTCTAAGGTGTTTCGAGTAATACATCTAAATTCGGAACAGCCACAACTCTGCCAAGCCTAAAAGATAAACACACACACACAAAGGGGGACTGGTTACATGTGCCTGCTACACTTGGTCGAAGGCCACCTTCCGAATATTTCATGCAATCATTTATCATTCCACTGCGGGGAATCTACCTACTCCGAGTGACTGAGTGACTGACTCTGTGTTGAACTTACTTACCCGGACCCGAAATGCACTGCCAATAATGTTTTCTTATCACGAAAACCTATTTATCCTGCAATGGGAATGGGAATGGCGATGGGGATGGGGTCTGACGTGGAAGATGATAATGATGCGGAGAGGCTTTGCCTTTTTAAAAACCTGCCCGGTTCTGATGGTATTAGGGCGGCTTTATTGGCACCTATATCACCTTATCACCATTATCATCATCAACACACGCAGAGAGAGAGAGAGGGAGACATAATCGTCATCGGCTTTATCCCAAGCGCGTGTGGAATGAGGTCCCTGGTCCTTCCCTATCTGTCAAAGAGATTTGTTATTCCAGTCAAGTTCTGCTGTTCGAACATCTGGGCCTAAATGGAGCCACAGAAGAACAATATACGAAGTTTTATTCGCACTCTCTGCTGTTGTTGCCGATGGGGGATGAAAATGAAGTTTTCCAATTTTTCGCCATCGGTTTGGCTGAGAATCGAATTTCACACAAATCGAGTTTGTGAAAGTGTTTTCCTGCCAATGGAGCCAGTTTAAGAGCGCGCAACCCTCGAGGCGGCTACAACTATGTCTCGCTTTAATCGGATGGCAATTACGGGATCATTACCGGCCTCAGCCGAAAGAGGGTGTAAGCAATAAATTGTCTGGAGGGGGTGTTTTCTCACGCGCGCGACACTCATTATCCGAAATGGATGCGACTGGGAAACTTTAGCCGGCTTGCGATTTTTAATTAACTTAATAGTTGGCCGCAGGGCAGACAGAAGGAGCGATTTACATATACACACGGCGTCACTGATGAAGTTCGTAGTCATCTTGCTTTGCGAAAAGGATGAGCAATTTACACAAGCAAATACGCCCGAAATTTACACGACTTTGCGACCTCCAAACAAGCACGCTACGCTGGATTCCATTAACGCACGACACGGCGCGACAACTTGAAGTAGTGTTGGTTACACAACAGCAGCGGCGTTGTACCTTGTACGTTACGTCCTTTAGGCGTACACATTCCGATGTTGAATGGAATTCTTTGTCACCGCCAGACAACTGCTGCGGCGCGGTGGTGGGTAGTGTTCTTTTGTTTAAAGGATTTTAGGCATTTCGCCGAAAATAAAAGGACATCCCTTCCATTGCTGGGGGGATGGGGATGCTTGTGTAGAGTCTCACATTCGGAAGGATGGCGGTAGTTCAATTTCGATTAGGGGCATGAATCTAGGGATGTGGATGTATTTCTTGATAATTTTTGGAGCAAGGATCCAGATTAGATTGCTTGTAGTCTTTGTTTGGTTGCATTGTTGGCTGCCTTGACTACTTGATGAATAATTCAGCGATGATGGTGGTCTATTGATTTGAAAGGTTTAAGTGAGGTATGGGTGAAAGACGGCTGTCGAGACGAGACAGATGTCATGTTATTTAGTTTTTTTTTGGAAAATCTATAACCATAGAAACTTTGTTGTAACAAGGATGAGGTGGTAGCCATAATCAGTTTAGGGCAAATGGACAAAAACAAACGCACTGTAGCGATTTAGAAACCTGACCATGACCACTCACGAGGTTGTAAAGAGAATTTTGTTGGTAAACCTAAGCTGAATAGCTGAATCGACTTTGACGGGTTATAGGTAGTCCTAAACATCTTCTGGCACTCCCAGGTCTCACTTTAACTTGCGTTAGTACTTCGTTTCAAATATCAATTTGTTATCGTTTCGACCGATTAGGATTATTTCTTAAGGCCAAAAAATTTGGTCATTTATCGGCAACAAAAATAGCGGTTTCGGCGTTCCCTGCTTGTGGATTTGTTAAGGCATCAAGTTGAAATTATTCACCCAATGGACTCATAGAAAAACATAGGGCTTAATGTGGAGCAACATTTTGTTTTTATTTCATCGCAGTCGGAAAACTCATTTAGATGTTGCGAGTTTTCTGAGAGGCTGTAGTCATTATCGGTCGTACAACGCATATACAATTTTTCTATGCTGTATGCAGAGTTGCCAAGTCAATCTGGACTTTGAGCACCATTTTTAAAATTGTTTGCGTTAATTTTGCCCTCTTGGGCACCAATATTATAATTTTTTTCAAGAACAGCTCAAAGGTAAATAAAATTAAACAAGAAAAGTTTATTCATATTCAGTCATATATCTACCGATTGCACAGTAAAATTAAAATAAATACTTCAACAACATTTAAAAAAAGAAAAGGTACATACATTTAATTTGTTTTTTAAATTACCCCTATGATATAAACTGGTTGGCTGCATTCATAGAAAGAGAAAAAAAACGCGGTATGCAGCGGCAGCGTTAAAAAGCACTTAAAAAACGCTCAAGCGCTAAATCTATCTTTTCGGTGCTAAATTGAAATTTTGGACACTAAAATTACAGCTGAAAGCACTGACTTGGCAACGATGGGTGTATGGCAAAATAAGTTTAAATCGTTTTTATGTTGGCATTATAGTTTTAAATGTCAACTCACATAATATCGCTCATTGGAAAATATTTGCGCATGGGCAGGTAGTAACCGCGTGTCGTGTTATTCTCCCTTTTTGTTGAAGTTCGAAGGGGGTAAAAGCGTTTTTTTGTGTTGATTCGTGGGTAGAAAAAAAAAGAAAGTGTCTTTTTGTTGGCCTTTGATGGCAAGTAAGAATGCTAACAAAACTGTACGCGCCATGAAAACTTTAACTTTTTTTTATAAAAATCCTCCAAATATCCAGTACACTGATTTTGTACACCTTTTTCTGAGGTAATCATTTTGAACGGAAATTGGTAAAAGTGCCAGTTATAAACTCTCCCTTGTTTTGTTCTGGTTTTCCGTTACCGCACCTTATTTCTCCAGTGATGCCAACTCAAAAATGTGATTTAGAGCTGGAAATATATTTTAAAACCAAAATTTGGCTAGACTAAGCCGACTTGACATCGTATTTGTTTACTTTATTTAGATATTCCCTAAAATAGATTTAATTTAAAAGAGCAGACTCGTATTTTTGAAGAAGACCAAAATGCAGACCGGAATTAAAGATTTTTGTTTCATATAAAGAATTTCTCAATTTTTCCAAATGCCAGTCGCGTTGGACTAATAAACAATATTTATAAAACCATCAAGTAAGATCCTCAGTCCAATTCAGTTCTTAGAAAGATGGTAGATATTTTTAAAACAAAAAAAATAAAACAAGCATTTTACATAATATAGAAGGGTATCTACTATTAAAATTTGTAGAAGATGGATTTAATTTCATATAGCAATTTTGGTTGCAATATTTTCAACAAAATTTAAATAGATATAAAAACTTCGGTGAAAGCGAAATAAATTCGCAACAAAAATGTCGGATATTTTAGTTTAAATCAGTACATTATTTTCCAAAACAGTCACGACGACTAACAATATTTGTTAATTAATTTTTAAAATAATTCTAAACGACAAAATAGATTCAAATCGAAAGCCGCGGCTTAAAAATGAAACAATAAAACGTGGAATAAAATCGGAAATGCAACATAGAATGATAAAGGGTCCTGATTTGGTATCGCTAATTGTTTCTATGCTTTCAATGATAGTTCTATGCGACCTAGTCGTGTACTTTGATTTTTGAATATTTAATCAGTGAGTTTTTCTTTTAAAAAGGTAGTTTAAGAATTACCTTAAAAATTAAAAAGGGGATAGAAATGACCATGATCGGACCACGGATCACATTTATTTTCCATTTAGTCGGTAAACTTAAAACAAGGCAGTAAAAATGTAAAACAAAATTCAAAAACAACTATCCCCCGTTTTTAAAAACCAATTTAGCACAACTATAATGCATTTGGTAATTAATTGGTGCAACTTCCTGGTGCATTTTTGAAATAAAATCCCTCCTTCTACCGACTCCAACCGCATACAGAAAACTCAACGCAAACAATCCAAGTAGTTAACACAAACAAGTGCACCTAAAACATTCAACCTTCCGTATACGTAAGTAATTTTAAGAATTCCAGTCACATGCCATTCCCACTAATTACATTCACTTCAACTTCATTCACCAAAACTATCCCAATATTTGTATTGCGAAATAAATTTCCCATGAAATAGAGTCAGTGGCGAGAATTCGTGTGTTTACTCACTGCGACCACCGGAACATCCGCATATGGTAATTCCAGAACCATGTCCGGCCGACCAACAATCGCAACAAACAACTGCCATACAAATTACACATGAATGCCACACGGCAGGACATACTCTCCAAATGCATATTTCGAGACGAAAATTGCACAGAAAAGGCTGACGAAAATAAAAAAAAAACAACTACCTACTCTAAAGCAGAAAAGAATCCAATGAAACAACAAATTTTGAATATCAAAGGGATCCTGCGATGCAACCCGGAAGCACAACACCAACTTTTCCCTATATAGGTAGGTGGCCAGAGGGACCCGACCAAAGTGCGGGTAAACCCCCAGGAACAGCCCCGACGCTGCCCTCCCGGGTGACAATATGTTAAAATTATGTTTTTCTGCATTCGTACACAGGCCACATAAAACATTCACTGGGCCAAAGGACTCGGATAGTCCGCGGCTTCTCCGTTTTCCCTGCGACCAACTATCACAAACACACCAGAAGATATTTGCAACTAAATTAATTGAATACATAAATGTCAGCTCGAGCTTTTCCATTTCGTTGGACGTAATATATGAGTCTGGCCGCATCCGGCCGCCATCCCAAAACAGCACCTATCCCCAGAGGAGGTGGTGAACATGGGACCCGAGTATACTGTACGGTGCTGCTTTGCAACCAAATGAAACAAAACATTTTGCCTGCACGAGGAGGAGGACTCCTTGCACTCCTTCTTTCAGGGATTAAAATATTGTAAATCAATTTTTCGGCAAGGATATGAAAGCCAGCCGCACTAGGCAGTGGAGTGCCGAGTGCACAGACCTCTGGAACTAATTAAATTGTGTGCAATTAACATTACTGTCTGGTCGGAGGGCTGGCTGGCGGGCTGGTGTGTAAGGACAATTGCCACCCCGAAAAAAAAGCGAAACCTTTGGCAAATTCACACGTTCAGGGTGATACTTTGTAAAATTAATGGCAAACTTATATCCTTGTTGAGTTGGTGCTGGCTGCTGGTGCTGGTGGTGGCGAAGAGGAAGACGGGGCAACATTTCTTATTCCATTCACGAGCCACTGTTATGTGTACACATGCCATACATGCAGCAGCAGCAGCAGCAGCATATGTGTGTCATAATAATGGGAGACATTGTGTAAGGATATTATACCGCAATGGTGGTCTATCATCTAGGATACGAAACTAACAAGCCAACCATGCAGAAAGGATTTTATGAAGCAGTTTTATTTTATAAGCACGATGGGGAGAGAGAGAGAGAGACAGACTTGTGGGGATAGGTGTCTGTGTTTTGTGGGGTGACGGACGTGGCGCGATGCTTGCGACGTGACTTGCTGCATTATTAATACCATAAAAATTGTTTTCCCTTTCGCTGGAGACGAAGAATCCCCCAACAGGAAGTGCGGAAGACGATGAAACGGGCGAATCCTTTTCTTCTAATAAGCTGACATGCACACACACACACATGGTTCATTTGTTTGGACGATGACGACGATGAAGGCCTTTGGCTGGTGCTATGCGTCCTTTCGCACAGAGGACTTTGTTGCTGCTGGTGGTGGTGGTAGGAAGAACTGTGTATATATGGGATGGATGTGGCGTTGACTTTAGTTGCCGCATGGTGTGAATTTTAGTTTCAGTCGTGACGGATTTTACTGTATGGTTTTGTGTGTGTGTAGGAAGGACAGCGACTTGTTTTAATTATTTCGCAAATCCGAGGACTTAATATTCAATTCGAGGATCGTACTTTTAATGTGACGCTTCGAGGAGATTCGCTTGATGAAGAGATGTCCTTATGATGGGAATTTGGTTGACGTAGATGCAGATTTGGCATCCATCTCCTAGAGACTTTGAACGCTATTCGAAAAAGTCAAATGGGTGAATATGAGTGAGTCAGTCTTCTCTGTGGGCAACTTCTGCTAAGTTTTGAGGAACTTCTCTGAATATTTATCGGCCAATTTGTCAATTTCTTCCATCGTAAGAAGTCCTAGACTGTAGGGATACTTTGAAAGTTTTGACCGCTTTGGAAGTAATTTTCATTTCAGCTTCTTTCATATCCATCCAGTTTCATTTCAACAATCGATATGGGAGGCTTCAAACACGTTTATTCCTCAACTAAGTGGAATAATGCGCTCCCATTCATGGTTACCCAAGGATTATGGTTCCAAGATGTTTCAGTCGACTCACGAAATTTATGTAGCTTCGGAAAATTGGTCAACCCGCAGAGAAACCTTGATGACCTTGAAAGTGCTCACTAAATTTTACTACCACTCTCCTGTGTCCTGTCGCATATTGACACATCACAAAGACCCAATCTCTCTGCAGCCTTTTTGGCCGGCAAATTAGTTTTATTATATACCGCCCCCACATTATTCCACGAATCGTAAAAAAATAATAAATGAACAGTGAAAGCCTTCAATTATTCGGATGAAACATAACTTACGCAATTGACGAAGCACGTGCGTAATTTAATTCCATACCTATTACCATTCCATCATCAGGCTACTGTCAATTTTCCCTCTCACTCACAGATCACAGTCCCCTGGGTTGTTTCCACTTGAAAAATATGTGAGAGTCCTGCGGTAGTGCACTTGACGATAAAATAACAGAAGAAGAAATAGAAAAAAAAAAATGATTATCCTGGATTAAGTGCCAGATGGATCATTAAGCATAAAAGTAACTCACACAACGGCTGGCGCACTTGTTAATAATTTATGGGGCGCTCGCATGAGGACCGTCATGTAACTCTCGGGTATATGTACGAGTAGTAGATAGAGCCTGCCACATAATGCCACTGGAGTTGGAGTGTTTTATGATCCTTTCCAGATGGTGGCGGGAGGCGGCGTGTAAATTGTCACAATTTTCATTTCGAGCTCAAGAATAGCGAATATGGCATCGACTTGATATGTTACGGATGCCGGCGGCGAATTAAATCCGCTATAAAGTCGTATAGGTGTAATAAAGGGGCCTAGGGATGACGATATGTATTACTTTCAAAGGAGAATGTTTTTTTTTTCCAGGCGGAAGGATATATGGCTGTCGCTTTTAATTTTCACAAGCAGCGCAGCAACAGCTTTTTTTCGGTAAAATTCGTTAATATGACAGAAATTTACGAGCGACTTTTCATTAATTTTTGTTTTATATGTTTTATATGTGATGGCGGTGCGTTTGAGTGATCTGAATTTTTTGCAACATTCAGCGTAAATTTTGAGATGACAATTTGTTGAAATGGGAGTTTTATGAATTGGTGAGCTTTATGCTTTTGTAGATTGTTCAGACTTGGGAGTCAGTAATTTTATCAAACAGAAGTGGTCTTCTGATGGGGCCAATAGCTCAGCACATAAATAAACTGTGTCCTTAAAGGTTATTACCGGCTTGGGTTAATTTCTTTTACAACCATTCGTTTCGTGTGAATTTTTGCTTTTGAGACAAATGGAAAGAGCCTCCAATTTTATGGCCAATCATTGATGCTGATAGTCTCAAAAGTGACCAAACTGTCAAATCAATATTTAATCTTAAGATTAAGTAAGTTTTATAATTTTATTTAAAAAAAAGTATGACTTGTCTTGCATACTTATTCATAGAAATATTTTTTTTATTTTTTTCTTATTAAACTTCTGAGTTCTGACTCGCCAAGGCGATAAAGAGGCACCTCAACCTAAAAGATCTTTTGTGCCGAAAAAAACACCAGAAAATAAGTTAAGTTAAGTTAAGTAAAAGTTTCCTAATGTAGCTGATTTTTAAAAATCAAGAAGAAAAGGAGATAGATAGACGAATATTAAACGCATGGCGACAATTCTGGAACATGATGGAGATACTCAACGCAAAACTAAATAAAGACACAAAAAAATATTTAATGGATTCAGCAATTTTACCAGTTCTGACATACGGACTTCAAACATTGGGCTTAACAACAAATCTAACCGAGAAATTAAGAATCTGTCAGACAAAAATGGAGAGGAAACTTCTCGGTATAAGACTAATACAAAGAGTGCGGAACGAAGAAATAAGAAGGCAAACGGACATCATAGATGTAATAAACAGGACGAAACAACTTAAATGGAACTGGGCAGGACACATATCAAGAATTACAGACAATAGATGGACAAAACTTTTGATCAAATGGACACCACCAGCGACAAGATCAACCGGACGACCACGAACAAGATGGGTTGATGATATTAACCAATTTAATAGGTATTGGTACCATGACGCAAAAAATAGAGATCTATGGACAACTATGGGGGAGGCTTATACTATTTGCAACTAATTTTGAGAACAATGATTAGACTTTGTCAAATTATGATATATTTATTCTATTTATGTATTTTAAATTAAAGTTAAATAATTACATGATGTAAATACTCTAATAACAATAACATTTTGTAAACCTTATAGTAAATAAAAGCTTATAATAATAATAATAATAATAATGTAGCTGATAATGTTTTCAGCAGAGGAATTCATCAGTTATTCAGGACTAAGTAGAGCTTGCATTCGCACATGATGTGCTCAGTTGCTTCGTCTTCTTCGAGACATAGCCGGCACTTCGAGGGGTTGACTACATGCATTTTGCTTAGGTGGTGTCGCAACAATCGTGACCAGTTAGTTATCCTAAAAGGTTTTTGATATCATGCCTCCTGAGGTTTAGGTTTTTTTTTGCATTTTTTTTTTTTGAAAGCAGGATTGCCCTTTAGGCTTGTCTGAGACCTGGGATGTCTTCCCACTGTTTGATAAACATTTGTGTTCCCAGCTTTTTATGATGGAGTTAATTGCTGATTTGGCGACGGCATATAAAGGTTCTGGTCCAATAAAAGGGGTATCTGACCATTTCCTAGCAAGTTCGTCAGCTTTTTGGTTTTCTTTCTGGAGCCGAGAGTTTGGAGGGTATGGAAGCAGTGCATGACTGATTTTGAGACAATGATTGTTGATCTAAGGGCATTTATAGCTGCTTGATGTTTGCACTTTTTATACCTGAAGAAATGATGAGGTTTGTGCATTCCTTAATAGCATGGAGCTCCGTTTGAAATATCTAGGGCTTTCCCCCATAGGTTTTGATACACTGCGACTTGGCCCAAGTGTGCCAGCTCCCACAGTCTATTCTGAAACCATCCGTATACCACTTTAGGCCGTTTTGGCCTAGGTGGGTTATTGCCAACCCATGCTTCTCTTTGAGTGATCTCCGTGGAGAATTTTCTATTGAAGCATAAAGTTTTTGGGAGTCAGTCAATTACCGGTCATATCATGTCAAGTTCCGGAAATTCCGAGATAAGGGTCATTAGCTCCGGATAATCAAAAAGGTTTATCTCTTCCGCTTGTGCCAGGCTTGCTCAGCTGCGTATAGCCACTTTTATTATATGTATGTGCAGGGGTGTTAACCCTACTAAAGCTTATATAGCAGCTGTAGGACAAGATCGCATTGCGCCGGAAAGGCATAGGCATGCGAGGGGTTGTAACTTGTTCAGCTTTGCAATGGTGTTCTTTTGAATAACTTTGTTCCATCATACTATAGATGCGTTTGTTGTAATGGGTCTGATCATGACTGTATAGATATAAGTTAGTTTTCTCTTTCTTTCAGTAGGACGCTTTATCTGAAAAAAAAAACGGGTTTGTTTTCCTCTGAAAATTTTTCTTGGCACCGAAGTGAGAGAAGAAGAAAGCTCTTCTGATGAAAGTTTTTCTGTCAGACCGTGTATCTTAAGCCTATTCGCCCAATCATTTAATTTCCCTACAGAATTTATGTATAGTCTCGATACTACTTGAGGAACCAACCGAGGTAGTTTTTTCTACGTCGAGCAATTGCTTGATATTCACAGAGAAGGTATATGCGATGTCCTCCGCGACTTGTAGATCCTCACAGTACCTACCTGCATGCATCCGTATTCGATAAGCCTTGTGCCCTTCTAGTTATGACGAATCTTGTGGTTGCTTTATTTGAAGACTCTTTCAAAATTGGCACCTTAATTAGGGCCAGCTCGAAAAATGATTGTTTAAAAAAAAAACTTCTTTTGTAAACCAACTTTTGCAGGTTCATTTTACGGAATTTAGTTAAACGAGGAAACGTAGCAATTGTTTTAGAACAGGTAATGCTAGACTACTCACAGCGACGTAAGGCGAATTATACAAAAAAGCGCCTCGTCTGAGCTGATGATTTTTTATTGTCGAAAAAGGTACCATTCAACCTTTGTGAAGTTTTTTTTAAAAGTTTCTAAACGATTGAAAAGATTTAGCGCTGTATTGCTTGCAGTTCTGTAGCTTTCTTTGACTGCTTTTTGGTTGGAGTATATATCTATTTAAAAACTACTGCAAGAAATCGACTGCGGCTTACACTGGTCCATTGCAAAACGTGTTGTATGAAAGATTGGACACGTTTTTATAGACAATCGTTGCCTAGAAGTGGAGATAGAAGCTGATATCCTAGCAGAGGGTATTTCACGACTACCCAGCTCCTATACCTTTGAAATGCCATGGACGATTGAAATTAGGTTCCTTATATTTTAAAGACCAACCATGTAGGTTCAAATATTTGAAAATATAAAATACCTCCATGGGGTATCCAAAAGTTGAACTGTGATAATAATTACCAAAAAATATTAACTTCGATTGAAGCAAGAGCATTGGATTTGACCAACGACTAATTTGGTACATCCTATATCTTTTGAGCTGTGTATTTTGTTTTTAAATTGGCAATTGTTTTCGCAATTATGCCCATTTGTCAGATTGTTAAACTAATTCTTCCGAATAGCTATTGAAAACGTCAGAATATTTCCCGGACTGGGTTTGTCTTTTGAATTTGAAAGTGGTAAGCTGGTGAAGAGGGTTTAGCGTTTATTTTCAAAGAAAGTTTGAAAAACTCACTGCAAACCACCCCTCCATATGAAGAACCAAACTACTACAGAAGTTCAAACTTACAAAAGTTACAAGTCTCTTAAGAATCAGTCCAACCTTAAACTAAGCAGACATACCAAACCTACGTTTCAGAAATTGAGGTCTGTACAGCTCCTATACTACCACCCAACTTCCACATAATTAAAGCCGACTTTAAAATCAGCCAAGAAGAAAATCAATTCTACCTCTCCACAGCAGATTGCAACAATTTCGCATAGTCACTTTCAATTATAGGCTTCGCCAATGCCCCGGCACTTCTTCCGTCTACGAAACATGCCAAGTTTAATAAAAATTGCTTTGCAAAGCCAGAGAAAAAAAAAACAATGACAAAAAGTCCGACAGATTAATGACGCACCCATGAGTCGACAAAACGTCCACACCTCTCCAGCCAAACGCACCCACATGTCTGTCTGTGCCAACAAAATGGACCGAAAAAATAAAACGTCGAATCTTGAAATGATTTGGCCATTCAAAGTCCCGAAACAAAAAAGAAACATCCTGTAAACACTACGTGAAATAAATTCGACGTAAATTGGCAATTTGAAATGGCTTTATGACATATTAAGGACAATAACCCCCAAAAGTGTAATCCCGCCTGTGAAAAGTAGTCCTTCCAGCGGCAGTCGTAAATGGGATCAGGAAATGGTCCCCCAACTCGCACGAGAACCGGAATCATGTTTCCTTCTTCTTTTTTCCCTGTTTTCCCACCCCAAATTCTGCCAAAGGACCAAATCACAGACTTTAAGCACTGCTATGGGGGTTTGCGTAAAAGTTTCTCAATTATTTTCGGATATTTATAGTGTGTATCCTTTTGGCCATTGCCGATAACGTGACAGTGGCAGTTGAATTTTCTTGAAGGATTTTCGAAAATCGTCATAAAATGTTTACAACACGAGTTTGCATCTCCCTGCGGAGCAGGCAGTGGTCCTGGTCATACATATGTGGAATTTTATCTTCATTACTCCGAGTGTCCGATGGAATTTAGTCGTGTTGTAAGAATGGCTTTACAACTTGCGTAATTAGAGAAGACACATTCCGAGGCAAACTGTGGGTACTTGAAAGCCTCGAGTGCCAGTCACCTCGGCGAACATGTGTTGATGTGGTGTGCACAAAACGCTGGGGCAGGGAACATGTTAAAGCCATTAGGAGGGGAGAAGACATAAGGGCGGCTTGTCAGTCCTGTAGCATAGATTATGTAACTCGCTCAACCCTTTCTGAATACGTTACGTAGGAATTTTTTTTTGCACTTTCGTGTGTATCCTTGAAAACGTAGCCGCTTTTCTGTTTTACCTTCGAAAATAAGGCGGTGATGTAAATTGCCTTTCGAGCAGACACACTAAGCGCAAGCACATGCAAATCCCACTGTGGATGTATTTGCGCGCCGCAGCCAGACTCAAAAGGATAACGTGTGTGTGCGGTGTGTGTTAAATTAAAATTTATTATTGCTTTAATTACGCTTTATTAGAATGTGAAATCTGGATAAATGATGTTAATTAGCATAGCTCACGTTCTTTGGTAGTTTTGAGGTGAATTTGTGGTTGTGCTGGAAATTAAATCTTTGTCGGGTCGCATTGTTGTTTTATCCTTTAAAGCATTTTGTTTTATTGGCATCGATTGTGGGCAATCGAATTCGGATCAAAAGCCAATTTGCATACGAAATTGCGCCATTATTCTTTTTTGTTGGTGCTGGAGTAGGTAGGTATCCCTTGCGCGTCGTCCCTTTGGCAAATTATTGTGTAGTGGAAATGGTGTGGTTGAGTTGTTTTTTTTTTGCAACTCGAGAGGAGTGGATTGTTGAGTTTAAAGTGGATTACTTCGTTACAAATTGAATGCGCAGAGATACGGATATTTTGTGGCATGTTTTCCGCAAGCGAAACAAAGTGGCTTACATTGGAGTGGTCTTGGTCATGAAGTGTAGACATAGACGTACTTTCAAGTGAAAAAGTGAAAAATGTTCATTGAAGGAGAAGGAGAAGTGTTATTGAAAAAGTGAAAAATGCTCCTAATGAGAAGAGATGGCCTTTTCATTGAGACTTGCTCTAGGGACTCTTGTGTTGATCTTTGGGGCGATGAAGCTTATTAACTGGATGATAAATAAACCGTTTGTATTTTACCTCTACCATGTAGGTACAATTTGTCTGTCAAAATAGAGTCCGCTTAGCCTCAATGCAAGTCTTTACCATTTCGGGGTGACCCTCTCTGTGGCGGGCCAAGGTATGCATGCAACTTCGACTGAATTTTTCAAAAATTGCTGTGCCTCGAGAAACGATGTCATTAAACGACTAGTTTCATTTACTATCGGTCTAAAAAAGGCCGAAAACCACACCTAAAATATAGGATCAGTCTTCCAGTATATAAAAAGGCTACAAAAAGCATTTTTGTCGTTTCTATGTATCCTGAATCTCAATCCGATCTGATATCCATTGACCGGAAAACATCCCTGATTCTTCTGAGAGTGTCCTTTGCAATATAGGACTAGCTTTGGAGTAGTGGGCGTGGCACCTACGACAAACAAACATAGGTCGCTTATCTGGGGAGAAAAAGAAAAAAAACCGAAAGCGATATACCTCGGCGCCTGTTGGAGTCATATTTAGGAAATTTGGTAAATGGAATTACATATATCGTCTGTTTGTTCAAAGCAGTCTGAAAAATATGGGCGCTATAGGGACAACGGAGCTTGGTAATTCCCATACAAAAAAAAACTACTTGCAAGTGTCATTCAATCAATAATATTAACGACTCCGTTTCAACCAAGGCATTCTAATAGTTCCGATGTCTCATCAAATGCTTCCTGCTCGTTCCGGTCAAACAGAGAAAACGACACACAGTGGTTGTTCAAGTAAAATTGCTCTCGAGGTAAGCCTTTCCAAGTAGAACCACAATGAAAATTTGGAATATTTTCCGACCTCATGAAATAAATTTGGATTTTGATCATGTTATATTTGGACTCCAGCTCAACTTACGAATAAAACAAATAACTGATTGATAGCTTAAAATATTTACTAAAGTGTTGGTTTCCTTTTCTATTACAAACTGTTTGAATTTATTAAACAATTTTTGGTTATAAGCAAGTCAAAGGCAGCAAAGTTAGCAAAATAAATACATTTTGGTCGAAAATGCCCTAAAAAAGTAGGCGTGGCAGTCACCGACGTACCCTATAGTCTTCTCGCAGTCTACAGAAATATTTGAAAAAAGGTTTCATCGAAATCGGGCCTGTCGTTTTCACGCCAACTAGTAACAAACATGAAACCCTACAATTCTAATGAATCCCGTGCCAAAAATCAACTTAATCGGTTGTTGTCAGAAGTTTTATTTAAGTCCTTTGCACAGCCACTTAAATCGGAAAGAAAAATTGCCTTCCCACCCGGAACTGATTTTTGAATAATATTCCACCGGCCTATTTATTTTCAAGCGAATTTAAATCCGCCCGCCTGCTCGAGATGGATTTCAGGATTTCATTTCCCATTGCAACGCAATATCGGGCAAAATAATAAAACTCATTCATTATAATTTCGACATACGAACATTTTTCCCGGTATACATATTTCCCATGGCACTTGGAGGGGAACGACTACCGCCGTCCATTTGGCATTGGCTGGCATCCCACTGCGAATCCGAATAAATGTATTTTTGTGGATTTATTTTTTTTTGTTTGAAAGATCGACTCTCATCATATATTCTGAGCGGGTATCTATAAGCTTCAGTTGTTGCTGTTCCGGGAGAAATATATTTCTAAGTCTATATACAGTCTGTGCGATGGTAGGTATATAGTTGAGGCCCAGTGCCACCCAATTTGTGGCAGGTATCCATATCCACGGGGAATCATTGGGAATTTTTCAATTCGCATTTTTTTTCGTTCTTTCTTTTCCCACAGGATCACGTCATATATATCTATGGTTGGTTGTCATTTAAATGAAATGTCAGAATTGAAAGTTCCATCACGTGCTGGAGAATGTCGCGCGTGGAAGGTTGTTGGCTTTGTGTGGCACGAGTTTAGTTTCTTAATTCGCCATCCAAACAGGGAAAGCGATGTTTAACATTTAATTTCACTCGAATAGTTTGTTCCCTACTTTGCGGAAGTTAATAAAAAAAAACGCAGTATCTCTCTTTAATTTTGCTGATGGAAATGCGCCCCCCACAAGTGCTGCCACCATTTATTCATTACCACAACATAAAACAAAAGCAACCACATAACCACCCCATTATGCATTTGGGTACAAGTTCAGTTGCAAATCATCCCGCTTTGACATTTCAATTTATGATTTTTTGCCAGGGGAAAAAAACGCGAACCCCACACACCATTCGAACGACAACTTGTCTGTCAAAATATCGTAACGACTCATCCACATGACATGGGATGGGGCGGACCAGCCGCCAAGCCGAACTTATGCGTGGATATTAATTTACCTAAAAACCTTCACCCTAATTACGGAAACAAACAAACAGAGCAACATATTCTACCAGTTGGCAGGTGGGCATATTCTTCTCTCCCCCGCCTTAGTCCTTATACGTGTTACTAGCATGCTCGTTTTTAATCAATCAAACATTGTGGGTTTTGCAGGAAAACGACAACGACGACGAGTTGATGTGCGGGTATATAGGAATGGGTATAGTGCGGTCTTGTTTGGCGTGCGTCTTGCTCCTTTTGTGCGCGGTGACTTGTCAAATTTTAAGAGCTTCTGTCAAACTTATGACTGCTTTATTGAGTATCATCGCTCCGCCCATTCAGTTGGAAAATGACTCGCGCTGACAACACTGACAAAGCTGATGGTGTGAGTTTCATTCATAAATTTAGCGTTAAATTTGGGCCATGTGGTGGTGGTGGTGGTGGGTGTTGTTGCAGTTCGACTTTCCCTTGGAGATTTGTTTGTCATAATGGGGTGTTTATTTGTGTAGGGACATTTTTTCCCTTTTTTTCTGTCAGTGGAAGGTGATGTGGGAAATTCGAATATAATCTCGAAAACGTTTGAATGGGGCACATTGACAAATGAACATTTTGCTTACAACGTTTCGGTCAATAGCGCAGCAGGATAAACAGAAACTAATCCTCAACAATCTGGATCATCAAAATCCTGAAACTTCTAGGATTGAGATCACATTTGTCTGTTTTTTTTAAAGTTCCTCTTTAAGGGTGATCCTAAACAGGAGACATTTGCAACTGTGCTACTTTGCAAAACTAGTCCAGAGAGGCTAAAAGTCTACTGAACGTGCCGCCATGAATTTATTTGCAAAATGTTTATGCGTTCATGGGTTCATGCGTTCATGCGTTAATGCGTTGAGTCTGCCATTTCCTTAGAGCGTATATCATTCACTTGACAGCTGTCAAAAAAATTACCTCTCAGTTAAAAAACTCCCGCGAAAGACGCAAAAGTTCTATTAAATTCACGTCCAATCCGCACCCGAAGGACGAATCCAAATCAATCATTTACCTCAAATCAATAGTAGCACTCTCCCGCTTTCAGCCGTAACTCACGTCTAGACTTTCCCCTATCTAAACGTGTTCGACATAGCTTCAAAGGAAATTTTTGAAAAATGTTTTCGTTTTAAAATGCATCCCCGGCGCTGTTCACTTTCCCTTTTCGCCCGTCCCATGTCCAATTGCACACACAAAGAAGAACATCGGAGCTCAAAACAGCATCGCTGAACCACTACAATATCTTTGACGCTGACAAATGGTAAATTTTCAAAATCCAAGGACTCACTCGTACTTTTCCCTCTTGTACTTGTGTGTTGCCATCAGGGGGATGCGGATGGTTCTGAATTGATTGAATTCCACTTTCGCACAGAACTGTGCACACAACGTGACATGATGCTGCAGTTAAGCTTCCTTAAACGCACACACACACCCATGTATCCTTAGACGGAGATCCTCTGCATTGCCAATGACGTATCCTGACACAACAAGAGGAGTAACGTACGACGTCTATATATACCATAATGATTGTACATTCAATTCAAAAACAATTTCCTCAGAGAATCCGATTCAGTGAAGTAAACAGGACAAATCCCCCCGTGTATGTATGTGTGTGAGAGAGAAAAACAAAATCCATGAACGTGAAGTTCACTTTCGTTGAACGATGCAGTTACTGAAGGGGGTAGCTTCAAGGATCGAATGTGAAGAATTACCGCCGTTCATGTGGAATAATTTTTCCATTACGTGTGTCCTTAAAGTCCGTCTTCGCCTTTATTGAAACAGAAATTCGGCCCGAACCTGCTGCCGCGCCAATATTAATATATAAACCAACCCCCCTTCGCTGGTGGTTGCATACTAATTAGTCATAGGATCCTTGACTACGCTCGGCGCTGTTCCGTTGACCTATAAAAATGGATGGCGAGTTCCACTAATTAGTATCTCAGCCTCGTGTTTCACGTATATCTACAGCAAGCTGTATAGAGGAGACTTACAACGAAGACACGTCTTCATCAGCATCTTGTCGGTGTTTTCTTGTGTATAGTGTCCTGCCTGGTGGACGATAATAATTCCTGTTTCTCGTTGGCTCCTTAATTGCTCACGTAAAAACGTCTTCGTAATAATTTTCATGTATCTACCCATAGAAAACGGGAGGAAAATTAATAATTTTCCCCTGCAGCTTCCTTCAAATTGGCGATGTCCTGCTCTCTGTCTGCAGTGATGTGCTGCCGATGTTTGGGGGTCTTCATTTGACTTGGTGGCATATTTCTTTTCCTTTCGTCGGCCTCTAATTGCTGCTTCCGTTGGACGTCTTTTGTGTTCCTTGCAGTTGTATATTTGGTAAAGGTAGGTGCGGTACTGGAGAAAGGAAGTGCTTTGTCAAGCATTCCTGACCTGAATACAAATTTTCAATTAATCGTCGCAAAAAATGCCGCGACAGCAGAAGCGAGTCAGGTAAATTAGTTTTGTATGCACAACTGTGAGGAGTGCAAAGGAAACGTTTTTCCTTTCTCCTGTTTTATCACCAACGAATCATCATCATCATCATAAAGTAGAAAGGAAGATCGGTCGAGACAAAAAAAATGGAAAAGAAAAACTGTAAATGTCCCATATCCTTGGAAGAGACACGGACACAACTTTAGGGTTTTTAAATTGAATATCTTCAACGTTTTGCTACCGCTGCGGGGGATGGGTCCGAGCTGATAAAAGATTTATGAAAGAATAAAAAATAAATGGAAGGGATAATACACAACTTGGAGTTGGTATTGGGATTCCTTTCTATAGGCAAGTAGGGATTACGCAAACATAATTTAGACTGAATTGTGTTTCAGTTTTTATTTTTATTTTTCGTTGACTGGAAAAAAAAAATGGAAGCAAAGTTCAGGGTGGGGGGATAACCCCCAGGATATGCATGTGAGGAGATAGAGATTGTAAAGATTATATTGTATTTGGATGGTGGATTTGCTTTTATCTTCGACTAGACCGGCTACGTGGACCATATGATTTTTATATCAGCTTATGTGGGCTTTGGGATTGTTTTTTGTTTTTATATTAAAAACTTTCGAAATACAAAATTGTTGAGATAATCAAATAAGACGGCAAGCAGTTCTCGACCCATATGCCAGAAAACAGATGTGAGTGACGTGTGTATAAGCGGTCGGGATATAAACTTTACGGCGTATTCGTTTGAGAGTGATTGAGTGGAGGAGTGTGTGGTTTTGTTTTACTACTGTAGGGGAAAGTTGGGTTGAGGAGGATGCTTGGTGCTATTCAAAAGTCGTAAAACCGAATGTAAGCAGAATAGTTGAGTTAAATAGGTAAGAGGCAGTAAAATTAGAACAGAATTCTGGGAACTCTGCCTACCGATTTGCAAATTTAGTTCCGTTTACGAAGGACTATTTTCTTGCTCGGTTTGTGACATTTTTATTACACGCAATTGCTTTACTTACTTAACGCAAAGTTATTGCCTTTGTTGTTGTTTGTTAGAAGTTTTATTTAAATAGCGATTTCAAAAATTCCATCAAACCATTGAACTATCTGTCGGTCATAGACTAAGCTTGGACCTACATTAAGAGACTTTGCTGCAAGTTGCGCCATCTAGGAGAGGCGTTTCCAGAAAAATTCTAGGATACTTTTGGAACCGTTTTTCTACGCGTTTTTGGGTGAGTTTTTCACATTTTTGAAAAGTGTTTAGTGTCGATTTTTGACGCGTTTTTCAACAGGCTTTTGGTGCCGTTTTTTGACAGGTTTTTGGATGCATATCTTAGCACGTTTTTCGAATCATCTCTGGATGTGTTTTTTGATTCGTTTTTGGACGCAATTCCAGACACGATTTTCAACTGGAGTTGAGTTTCCTTGTGCGATTGGGCTCGTTTGTCATCTCGTTTTTTGAATTCGAATTAATTTGGAGGGTTTTTCGATGGATTTGTGACGCGGTTTTGGACAAGTATTTCTGGACCCAATATCGACTCATTTCGGAGGGTTTTTGACGGATTTTGACGCGTTTTTGACAAGCTTTGGAGTAGCCTTTCGACAAGTTTTTTGGCTGCATTTCTGGACAAGATTTAGGGAGTTTTTCGGCTCCCCTGTGAACGCGTTTTTTAACTCCTTTGGACGAACTTCTATACACATTTTTCGGCTCGTTTAGAGCATGTTGTTGGACGTGTTTGCGGATGTCATTGGGCACGTTTGCCGTCTGGTTTTTGGGTATCTTTTTCAAAGTATTTCTGGACACGCTTTCGACTGAATTTGGAAGGTTTTTTTCGGCGGATTTTTGACTCGTTTTTAGATACCATCTGGGAGGAATTTTTTGAGAAGTTTTTCAAATCATTTTGAACCCATTTTTGGGGTCTTTTATGGACACGTTGCTGGAGGCGTTTTTGAACAAGTTTTTGGGGAAGAATTTTCTCCGTTTTATGCGCATTTTTCGAAGTTTATGCGACAAGTTTAACTGCATAATTATCACCTTTATTCAAGACTGCTCCTTCTCTCTCAATCACAGTCCTCCGACTTGACAGGTTTTGCCCATAAACTCTCCCATAATCTTAGGAGTTCATTATTTTCCAACCATAAACAAATTCCAGTACCAAACTGCATCCGTTTAGAGAGCAGAAGAGTCCCGTCTTTTCCCGCAAAGAGAAAACAATTTATTTCCTCGGTTTAAACGAAACCAAAACTTTTGCAAGAATGCCCCCATTGCGTCGCCACCGCAAATGTGCGCGAAAATCCGACAAAGGCGACAAACGGGGATTTAAATTTAAAAAAATAAAATCTCAGTCGACGCCAAAAAGAAGAATCCGCAAACTGTCACCCCTTCAGCCATACACCGTGGAAAGCACACTAGAGCGAGTCATTTCAATCGTGCTTTTGTTTCCCATAACCCCAGCCACGCAGTTCCACGCCCAATTCACATTATCGGCAGCCGCCGAAAGAACTGTAACGTCTGCCAACGACAACCAACAGATTTCCGAATGAGATTGCCACCGTTACGCTGCGCATCATCTCATCCCCCCACAAAGCCGCCGCATATCCTTTAAAATGTAAATCGCGGATTTGCGAATTCGTTTTTATTGCCTGGTAATGCGACAATATCCTTTGGATTCGTCTTCCTTTTTTTTTTGTTGCCCTGGCTGCCGCTTCGTCTTTTTTTTTTCGTGAATGACATTGGATTTGAAAAGGCGTCGCCGTGGGGTTTGTATTCGGTTCGTGGAGCCAAATACAAAAATTCGTCCTTTCAAGGCGATGCGATGCCGTTTGTTACTTTGTTTTCTGATTGCACACAATTGGTTATTTGTGTGAGGTTGGCGATGACAGAGATAAAAGTTGGTTAAGTGGAAAATGTTAAGCGGATTTTATTATGGTAATTTCCTCAAGGATTCTCATAGTATGATCTGCCATCAAGATTGCACCCTATACCTATACCCTATACCTTAGGGCCACAAGATGCGCAGACCACATTTACCATACAACAATAATCAAATGCGGAGTCGATAAACTACGAAGGGGTCGGGCGTCTGGAAGGATACAAATTGCACAACTGACTCTGGTTATAGAGTGGGAAAAAATTGCACTTCAACACAGACCACAACAGCTCAAACTATATTCTGCGAGACAGAAAAGATAATAATCGGTCAAACCACAAAGGTCCGGTCGAAAATATTCATGAAAAAACTTATAAAGGAACCCAGTCCTTTTTATCCGCCTTTTCATTTTGCAAAATTAATTAAGTGTAATTTATCAGACAACACACACCTACCGAGGCGACTGGAGACGGAAAAAAAAAATAACAAAAACAGCTGTAAACAAGGACTGAGATTTTCACACAGGATATTCGTGAAAAATTTATTGGAAAAGTTTCCCACTCAGTTTTTCGTCTTACAACGTTGTTGATGGTGGAGTTGAAATAAGAAAACTTCCTCCAAAGGACTCGTGGCGAATTTAAAAATTCATTTACAAAATTGAACAAGTGCGACTTACTCCCCATAATAATTTCCAATATGTGCACACAATATCCGCCTCCAACGGTGTCGCTTAGCGTAAGCCTAATGCAATCTTGGCGCCCGCCGTCCGCACACACATGCCCCTCGTTTTGTTCAGAAAATTGAGATCCTTTTGCCGTTAGACACATAATAATCGTAATGATAATCGCCGCATTGACTGTTGTCGAAAATATGCCTTCGAAAAATGAAAATTCATGTTTATCGACCGAAGGATGGTTGTATGTGTTTGCCGTTGAAGGGGCACCACGCTTTGAGGACATTATTATAGATTAAGTGTCAAAAAAAAGGGATCAGTTTTGGTGCGGGGCGAATGTGTGCATGGGAGATGATGATGTAAAATATAAGAATCGCGGATAACGCATATACGGCGAAGGACTCGGTGCTTTTGAATTATTCATGCGGGATTGTCGGAACAATATCTCTAAGATGATTACATGATTATGGTTATGGGAAATGAGTTATTGTCGGGACAAACATTTATTAGGGGTGACGAAATGGTTTCTTTGTTCCGAAAGTGAGCAGATAAACGCGAAAGACTGTTGAATTGAATGGATTGGGTGGGTGTAATTGGATGTTTGGAGTGTTTTAGCTGTTGACTCAATGGATTTGGTGTCACAGTGTTGGGGGCAACTTGTTTACTTGGACGTCAGGATGCCATTAGTTGTAAACGTTTTAGATTATTCCGGTTTTCGTATTCGGAACCATGTTTGTTTGACAAATTTAAAATATGTTTGTGGCAAGGAATCGCATCTGATGTGGCGTAGGCATTTAAAAGAATGATTTCCAAAGCGTTTTTGTAAAATTTGGCAAGGGAGCTGTACAGTTTAACGACCCTGTGGTTCGAAATCGCGTACAGCAAGAATAACTATTTGTAAACAAACACTTTGGTTGGAATTACATAAAAGTATTTTCAGAACACCAAATATCGTATTCTCAAAAATCATTAACGAATCGTCGGATTTATGTCGAGTGGTGTTGCTGGAAGCAGTATGTTAATTGCAACCAAAGTGTTTGTTTGCAAATATTTTTTAGCTGTCTTCTGTTTTTCTGTCTGAACACTAAAGAACACAAAAAAAATATATCCGCAAATAAACTCTTTGGTTGGAATCAGTTATTTAAAGAAAATCAAATTTTTAAACTCTTTGGAAATGAGGCAAATGCGATCAAAATTCGGCCGAGATGTTTTGGATATCATAATACATACTATTTGTATAAATATGATTTAGATAATTATTAACACGGTAACAAAGAGATCTGCAGAATATACAAATATTTTCTGACTGATTCTCCTAGGGGCAAAATTTGTAACCCACATGAAACTACATCCGGAAAAGAAATGAAAAATCTAAGCACGTTCGCAACAAACTCTCATATCAAATGCGTTTATAACCGGTTTACAAAACGAATGGTTGTGAGAAGCTAGGCCGAGGGTCCCATAGACCTGTTGCGCCAACTATTTATTTATTTATAAGCTGTTCAAATTTTCGAACTTTTCACCAAAACTCGAAAATTTTAATCCAAACGTGAGATTTCCTTATCACCCGGACCAAAAATTAAAAGTTCTAGGTTTTGGGTCAAATTTTTGAGCTTTATTTTTATGTGGGTCAAAATTTAAGAAATGTTTTTTTCTGGTCCAACTTTGGTAAGCATTTCAAAATGTTATGCCCACATTTTTGAACCTCTTTCACATCAGGCTAAGAAATATTAAATTGCAAGTCAAATTTTGCAATATTTTTTATATCCTCGTCAAAAGTGGTAACCAATTCTGTAATTTTTTTTTGTCCGCTGTGTAATTACAGGAAGGTTGTATCACGTTGGACATGGCTTAATATTTTTGTAGGCCTATTTGTTTTACTGCAAAAAATAAACCTTCCGAATGAAGTTTAAATGGCCCATCTAATTTTCAAAACATTCCCTTTAGCTTGAAATTCTATTTAACCAATAGCTCGCTCAATATCGATCGCCCTTAAGTATCTGACTTGCTGCTGGATTGTCCGCACAATGTTGACGTTCAAACATGGCCCTCAGAAAATGCTACAGCAGCTTCGCGAAGGTCAAGTGACGTAACCAAAATGGCTGATTATCTGATTATGGAACTTTGTGAGCAAAAGATCGAGTACAACTGTTGAACACATGCCAAACTAATTGGAGACTTCGTCAAATTCAAATTCATGACATATGAATTAAAAATCGGCTGTCACGCTTCTCTAAATGGACCTCGACAATAACAGAGCGACTTCAAAAACCACACCAAAGAGTCACAAGCTCAGAAGAAGACATTGTTAGCCTTCTCTTTGAATATGTACAAATTTTGTCAACTAACAAGTCAAACACATAAACATATTTCACAAACTTGGGTACGGCTGGCGCCCAAAATGTCGGCATCACAGCATTAAAAGTCGAAATAAAGTTACAATATTTCGAAACCTTGTTTAAACTTGAAACGCTGCATTTCGTGCCTCGGAAATATGATTCTGTATTGCTGCCCCATTAAGACGAAAAACCTGCAGTTCCAAAACAACCTTCGCAGGTAAAAGAAAATATTCTTGGTTTCTAGAATTTTTGTTGAGAATATACACCAAACTTAGTGCGATCTCTGCTGGGATTCAGCTTTAAATTAGTTTTTTTTTTCAAGTGGGTGATCGGTTACCAGAGTCTCAACAGTTTTAAAATCAAAATTCAAGCGACACTTTTCAACAAACTCCACTACAACTGTGTATAAACTTGCTCACCCGCCTGTATACCCGCACATGAAATCTAAGAGGTGTATCTCCCACGGGACAAGGTTATAAATCCTTTTGCATTCTAACAAAACAATTCTGCTCCTTGTTCGCATTGTTAACTTTAGCCGTATATTTTGTCCTGCAGGACTACTGCCATATGGCAAGCGTCTTCACTTGTTTCGCTCTCTCCTTCGAATAGAAAGTGCAAATCGATCGACAGAAATTTATATTCATATGCAAATACTTTGAAATCCAACCTGCACTTGACTGCGAGTATGTGTCTCAACCAGGGGGTGGGGCCGCCACCCTCCCGAGGGGCTATCGTCTGTGATACGTCCCTCTGGGAATTGGGGACTTGTACATTTTTGACGGAACAATGGAACACCAAAGGCAAGCCAAACGGAATCTCATTCATGCGAATGCAATGAATTGGAATAAATGCGAAAGCCAGGTCCGCAAAGAGCGTGAGCTATGGCAGTGTCATGGTGAAGTGAACTTTGCTAAGATGTTTAGTATCATGTACACAAGTGACTAAGCGACACTCCCGACCAGCGAATACGGTTTGAAATATCTATTGAATGTGTGTGCATTTGGGAGGTCGTTAACCCTTAACGACCTGCGTTTCAGTTCGCAGGAACCGCACTTGTCGAAATAATTCTCTCGCCTCTCTAGCCGCAGACCAAGAAATATTGTTTCACGCAGCCCAAAGTACCCGTTCACCACTGGAAAAGTATCTGTGTCTGTGGCTAATGCGCTGCTCTTGGAGCCGCTCCAGCAAAAGGAAACTTTCTCCTCTCGAGATAAACAAGCGCAGCGCCGAACTTGAATTATTTAAGACGTGGTTTTCATTTAGTTACTTAAAAAACTTTTTCAAGGGTGAAGTTCATGCTGCGATTCCAGATTATCCTGGGTTATAAGAAATTGGTCTGGGTGGTGGTAAATTTAGGGACTTTGTTCTAAAGTTTCGCAAGTGTTTTAGTTTCTCGCTGGGTCGTTTGTTATGGCGAGAAGCGTGAAGAAGTTGTACGATTAAATTGTTTCGCTGCAATTTAAGTTCGCCCATAAGTGGGTTGGTGAATAGTCTACTTTCGACGGTATTCGTTGGACGTATGGTTTGTTGTAAAATCGTCACACAAATGAAACGGGTCGGAACGAAAGTGCGTTTTCAATTTTTAAGTGCTTTGGAACTTTTACAACACTTTTTTGTTAGATTGAGTTACGTTGGATGGGTTTCTTTTTTAAGTGTCGGGTTTGTCGAGATGCAGCTGCTTAAACAGAGCTGATTCCAATGAAATTGTACTTCTCAATGACATGAAACTAAAGTTGCTTTGAGGGATAATACATCACAAAAGGACTTCCAAAAACGTATGTCCATTCGATATTGAATCATGAACAGTGATTTAGGGTGCTATATGGTAGCATCAAGACTTGAAAATGAGGAAGGTTTAATTTATACATCAACAAACGAAGTCTCAAAAAAAACTTTTCGAGATATATAACCTTAACGCTTGTGGATAATTTATTAGAAAACAAAGGAAACCTTTCGTGACCCCTCAAACTCTCAGAATGTCGTATGTGCCGAAGACCAGCGGAACCATTGCTTTTACGACTTGTTTGAAAAGTGCAATAAGAATATGCAGAGGCAGCAAGATCCCATGAGAGACCTGTATAGTTACTGTCAAAGTCACCGTGACCGACGTATCAATATACCAGGACGAAGAAAGCTGAGACAAATATGAATTTGAGGTAGATGGGTACTTGACGGCGCAGTGGCTTAGTGGTTAGTGTGTTGTACTACTAAGCGAGGAGTCCCCGGTTCGAATTACGAAATAACGAAATTACGTCTTAAAGTTAAACATCCGAGAGTAAAACTGTCATGAAAGAGCTTCTCAATAAGCCGTTTTACTCGGCGTAAAATTGTAGATCCCTTCCATTCGTCCCAAAAATTAAAAACTCACTCAAAACGAATGGTTGTGAGAAGCTTGGTCTGGGGTCCCAAAATATTTATTTATAGATGGGTACTTCTCTAGCCAAATTAATGGGTTCCCGACTCTGCATCCTACGCAGTGCTCAAGGTTATGGCCTTGCATTGTTGTCCATTGGCTCGGAATGACCAAGCTAAAGTTTTCGACGTTTTATGTTTTTTTTTTACTACACCAATATCTTGGTATAGCTAATACAGTTTGCACGATTGATCTTCTCGTCGCACTTCTTCCACACAGCAGCCAAAGCCTGTTTAAGAAATTTTTTTTAAATAGTTTCCAATTCCTTATAGCCCGGCACTCTGCGCCATTAATTTAATTTATAGAATGAAGATTTTCGTAGAGCGTACATTTCGTCCTTAGATTCTTAAACCAATCCCTTTTGACAAATAAGCTTTAGCAAGATTCAAAAAACCACCTAAAAGCCAAACGCCCTTGCTAAAATCTTGCAAGTTTCGCATTGCATAACGTGTTATTCAGCATCGCGCGACAAAGTTGGGTCCAAAATACTGCCGTCGCCATATAGAGCTCTTGATGACTTATGCTATCTTATGCGCCTTTGAAGTCTGTGAAAAGGTGGTGACTTGTTGTTGAAATTCGTTGATCTTTTCGAAAGCTTGCCTTAGTGCGAAAATTTCGTCTATTGACAACTTGTCGGACTGAAACATAATGGCCTAGCCGACAAAGTATATAGCTTAGACTTGGTCATTCACAAAGATTTGATCGAAAAATGCCTGATAAAAAAGAAAGGAGTCCCTCTTATCTTAGTCACCTACAGAGACATTAGCCTCCTTAGCTCTGTATGCAAGATTCTCTCAGCCTTTTATGGACGGACGTCTGAAACCATTTGCCAACAAAGAGGTTGGTCCGATGATGCTCACCATCTTTTTGTTGGGTTGTAGGCTGGCATATGAAGCATTTATGGAGGCAAACCAAAAAAAATTAGACCTTGTTTTTGCACCCCTGGCCAAGTGTCAATCCCATCCGAATGAATTTGTTAAAAAGGTGTCGAGATAATAATACCGGGACTTCTGATGGCATAAGGACCAGGTAATGGAGCTTGTCAAAATTATATAAAATAAATAAATAAATATTTTGGCGCGACAGGTCTATGGGACCCAAGGCCTAGCTTCTCACAACCATTCGTTTTGTGTGGGTTTTCAATTTTTGGGACGAATGGAAGGGATCTACAATTTTACGCCGAGTCCAAACGGCTAATTGAGAAGCTCATTCATGACAGTCTTACTCTCGGATGTTTGTCAGACGTTCGCGAGAGGTGGCGCAGTGGAAAAAAAACCTTAAGATGTAATTTGGCCCTTTCGGGATTCGAACCTGAGACCCCTCGCTTAGTAGCCCAACACACTACCACTAAGCCACTGCGCCCAAAATTATATACTTCAGCAAATTGTGCTGATAAAGTCGAAAGCCAGCTAAATTTCCCCAAACGTTGTCCAAATATTTGAAAATCCTGATCCTTGTAGTAATACCGTGAGCTGTCATAAGGCCAAATATTTCGCAGAAGCGGCAACATGAGTTTAGTTATGAATTATATCCAACCCGTATATGCACTGTCACTTGGATCGGTCAAACTATGGGAAGTTTAAGCAGGCAGCCTTACCTTTGCTCTTGAGATAAACTTTACGTCTGAAATCTTGTAGGAGTTACACTTCCCAGTAGCTGTTTTTTTTGTATGCCCAATAAGGACAACTTAGTGATCGGGTCTTGTCAATGCCAAAGGCGCTCTACTTAGCTCTACTTATTGTTCGAATAATTGTTGGTTTCGTTTTCCTGGGCAAGATTAAGTGGAATAGAAAGA
Organism: Cheilosia pagana; assembly: GCA_936431705.1. Classification (NCBI taxonomy): domain Eukaryota; kingdom Metazoa; phylum Arthropoda; class Insecta; order Diptera; family Syrphidae; genus Cheilosia; species Cheilosia pagana. The sequence goes on along the minus strand of OW386170.1, from coordinate 46,419,002 downwards.
TTCGACTTGAAGTGCATTCGCCTCCCACTATTCACATACAAAATCTAATATATCGCGCATTTGTCGTGGCAAAGCATTATGAGTTGTGGCCAGGGATCCCAAATTAAAAAATATCCCCCTTTTTTAACACCAAAACTATATTTCTTCCCCTTTTTAAAAAATAAAAATCCCTTTTTTCCGCAAAAAACAAAAACGCTGTATAAATCAATAAATAGGTGTATTTTAAAATATATATGTACCTTAAAGTTTGTACATTGCACTATTGTGAAGTCTTTAGCAGCCTTTTTCTACCACAAAGTCATAACAATCATTTTTTTTAATAAATTTTTTGTGTACAAAATTTGTGCCTAAGTGAAAGTAGACAGTTTTTTCGTGTTTTTATTTTATTTAAATTTATTGCTAACAAAATTTTTTAAAGCACTGGATCCACTGTAAGGAAGACAAAAGATGAACTCCATAAGTTTTTGTCATGTTCGGAAACGTAATATCTTCAAGCAACATGAAACAAAGTTGTAAGTGAGACTTTACATGGGCCCATTTAAGATTATGATCATTGAATGAGCTTTAAAAATAGTTTAGTCTTTCGAAGACTTTATTTAAATAAAATTTTAAATGTTTTTTTCCCCTTTTTAGATTGTTTTCCCCCAAAAAAAATCCCCTCCCCCTTTTTTCCCCTTTTGTTAGAAAAAATCGGCAAAATTGCCGACTTTCCCTCAATCTGGGATCACTGGCTTGTGACCCTTTCTTATGATAAAGCATGATTTTTTGACAGATAGGCAGAACGAGACAAAGAAGCGCATGGAGTATATTAGTGACTACACAAAGGTATATTGTTCGATTCCATAATGGAGGGATAACTCTGTAGTTATGAATATCCCAGTAAAAGTAGTCGAGATGCATCTAAACCGAGAACTGCTGAACGTATTTTAAGGCGGAACTTCCTCGTTTTGCGGAAAGACTGCCTTAGTAAGTGGGTAACCCAGCAAAGGACTCTGAGATGAATGCCAACATAAAGAGTGACATTTCCTATTCTATTAGCTAGAAGGAGAAATATTTTTTGCGATGAACAGTAAGGTATACCCTTTTTACGCGCAATCGGGTAGTAGGCTCTATGTCAAGTTTGAGGTTCTGCACCATTTCCCTTGCAAATTTAAAGCACTCTCACTGGCAGCACGTACCCACCTACTCCACATAAACCAATACACGCACCATCTACCTACTTGTAAAATGTACACCACCCCCTCTCAGCAGCGTAACAAATTGTAGATGAAGAAACTCATCAATATGAACGAGAAAAGTCACGTTTTCAATTGCTTTGCATTAAGCGAAAAAGCTGCACACTTGGTGCCAAAACAAATGAATAGAACGAACGGTTCCGAAACATCCACCAAGGAATGACGACAAAAAAAAAACTCCAATTCGGAGCTCTCATCCTCGTTCCATATTCCTTAGAATTGACACTCGAGCGTATACTCCTTCGTAGGTACATCTATTGTAATCGCATAAAAATGTCGCAGTCGCTCTTACCCTCCACATGCTGGGTAGCATGTGCCGTTCCCTGTTGTAACTATAACTCCTTGAAATTCGGCTATGCTCGGCAGTGTCGCTTATCACATGATTCACAGCATGAGGGAATGCGCCATCTATGTGGCAAGTGATGCTGTGTGCGCTACATTTTTTTTATCCTTCTCCTTTCAGTTTTTAATAAATGACATTCGCCGAGGATAAGAAAGGACCGTTCCGTATGATTTCTTCGGGGGGGGATTGGAGCACAGGCGAGACAAGCGTCACATCTGGGAATAATGCACCCTCCCTCCGCATATTGTGTTGGAGGCGAGACAAGCGTCACATCTGGGAATAATGCACCCTCCCTCCGCATATTGTTTTGGAATGCTAAACAGAAAGAAGCGAACACAGTCTTTGAATACGAAATGTGGGCGAGTGGAAATATTTTTGCATACCGCGCGTACATCCTGAGACACACCGATTTTTATTGTTTCGAGGATTCGTGTGGAATTGCAAATAGGACGAGTGGTATAGTAAACCTCAACAGCGTATGTTTACAACGCTATTTCTTGCGTCGAAGCGGGGTGAGGGGGTGGTCGTATTGTGCGATACACCTATCATGATGCACACGTGAGGCATGTGGAACATAATTCATATGAGAACGGAGGGATGTCAACAGTCTTGCTTGCAGTTGAAAGTGTCTCCTTTCCAGCGAAACCATGTCCTTTCGCAATATTGAACGGTTTCCGTTTTTTTTAATCACAAAACCATTCCACGCGTGACCCCATTGCCGAAATTAAATCTCCCATCCGACCCGACCACAACAGATGTTTGTTCGACTCCAAATTTAGTCGAATAGTGGGCTGTCCTCAACTCCATTTGAACCAAATTGGAAGCCGAACTGAAGTTTCGGCAGCACATATAACAGACATCCAGAGCGGGGAGGAAAACTCATCAAATCCGTTGCCGCTTGCATCCAGAAATTGACTTCCATTTCGGAATAGACAAAAGACGAAGTCAACCACAAACCAAACCGCGATACCGCCGCACAAAGGATACACACACACAGGATTAGAGTTCGATGTTGATTCGACGAACGTCGAATTTTCAGTTCTTCCAATGGACCTGACAGAGATCCCGGTTTGTTTTAATCTTCTCTTTCAGTTTTTTTTGTTCTCTGGTTCCTGTCGTTTGTTGTCCTGAAAACCTATTCAAATACTTAAGGCCGCAGTAATCCGCAATTGAAAAGGAGACCGTTGACATATTTGCGGAGAAAGGAGTGGTGACTGAAGGGCGGCGGTGTAACGGCATATAAGCACAACAAAGGTCATGTGGTTGTTGGTAGTTTAGAGAAGCGGAAATGCCTCGAAAATGAAATTGAAAAATAAAAGTTTAAATAGCAAATGTCAGCACGTTTGCTGTGCGCGGTATGATGCACTCAAAATACCCCCACCCCCAGGCTAAAATCGGAAGGGCAGGGGACAATAAGGAAAGGATGTTTGTATCAGAGATTTGTAGAGTTAGAGAGGGAGAAGAAATTTTGATCTACAATTGAGATGGAAAGGACAGTGTGTGCGACAAAAATGGTGACTTGAGAGTCAAAGTTTCTGCGTTAAAGTATTCAAAATGTGACGGACCACTGATGAGGAAGTGAGTTTCGATTTCCGGAAACACAAATTTCATCTTAACGTTTTTTTTTTCTACTGCTCACGATCACAAATTTCTAACAAAAATTCGACGGTCCTGAGAAAACTTTGCATTTTAAACTGTCTAACTTAAAATTTAACTCCAGCAACAATAGTGCTACGTTTCCGTACTTTTTGATCTTGTGCTTTAGCAGATATCTAGCAGTAAGAATGCATTTTTGAAGTCAAAGACCTGTACGACAAATAACACTCACTGAGCCATTGTCATTGATAGAAGAGCGACACCAAAAGTTGGTCCGGCAATCCCCTCCAAAGTAAGACTGGGCTGACAAACACAGAAGATGCTGTCACCGAAATGGTCATGCTTAGCAAGATGGGTATTGAAAGAGAATTCTCAAGAAGACACGCAAACACACGCAAACACACTTATTATAGCTCGTGAGAAACAGGGCCTAAGTCAGCCTGTATCGTAGCTAATCGCCTCTATAGTTGAGCATTTTAAGTTCATTTTTTCCAAAGCAAGATGAGGATTACTAGAGGTCCTATAGAGAATCTCACTCGTTTAACTGGAATGTTGCCTTCTCCGCGGAAGAAGTAGAGATTGCAAGTGTATCTCTGACGAGATGTCATTTTTAGATCGGGTCGTAGAGTAAGAAGAGCTTGAAATCGCCCAATCTTGGTAGTGGAGAGTAATTTTAATTTCCAAAGAGTTTTGGTTTCATTGCGGTGACTGAAGATTTAGTTTTTCGGAGATGTTGCCTTGCTAAGATGTTTATAAATTTTTAGCCTTAAAAATTAAAGAAACCATAGTTTTGAGCGTTTATAGCTAGACTTATTTTTTAAGACTTTTAAAAGACTTACATTGTATGTTGATTTGCTATGTCTAAACAATTTTTTCAGGCACAATGGAAAATGTTAAATGCCCACCTTTGTGTATTAAAATCCTTTTTTCATAACTTTGCGTCTAACCTAACTTAACATACGTGACAGGGCATCACATTGTCTAAGCAGTTCTGGAAATCAAAGGTCTCAAGTGGTTCAGAAGTAAGTTTACTCAATTTCCTTGGTACAAAGAAGGGCAATTTGGAAATGGGACCAAAAGCTAGACATTGCCCCTTATACATATATCTCGTCTCTTTAGAGGCGAACAGCGGCGCTTTGAGCTAGTGAAATGATAGTACGTATCAATTAGAGCTTCTTGAGTTTTTGGCAGTAGATAATTCTGTTTAAAAGTCACTTGTTAACGAAGGGTATTGTACGCGCAGTTGACGGAATGCTAAATAAAGCTCTTGGTAGTAGAATAAGACAGTCGCAGATTTATTATTAAAGGGGTTTCTTAAGGAAGGGTATTGTACGCGCAGTTGACGGAATGTTAAATAAAGCTTTTGGCAGTAGAATAAGACAGTCGCAGATTAGTTATTCAAGGAAAAAGGTTACGAAGATCACTGGTAAAAAGTCTTTAAGAGCTCAAAACAGAGCAGGTAATAAGTAAGACAAACTTAAAGTTTTAGTGGAATGGGGCCTCACAATATAGGCTTATTGAACAGAGAATCGCATCTTTCTAAGTTAATCGCAGGTTGCTTTGTCTGAAACCACTTATCTTTTTCCCCTTCCTTGGAAGTGCGCTGCAAGGACTGGAGTCACATATAAAAATATAGAGCTGACAGCTTCAAATAACATGAAACTCCTGGCGTATCCTTGTAAAATGACATTTAGGGACGTATATCTACAGAAAACTTACAACAATTTGAGTGCAAATGTACAAAAGCAAGCATCTCCCACAGGGTTACCTTTGGGACCCCTTGGGGTCCGATTGAACCTTTCTTCAACACTCGGACCCCAGGACCCGCCTTTTTGAAAATAGCGCAAATCGGACCCCTTTACGAAAAAACAGGACACCTTTGAACGCCTGTGGACCCTTTTTCGGAATTGGCTATTCATCTCATCACATCAGGAAGCAAAACATTATATTCTCTCTTTACATAGTCATCGACTTCGACTATCGACATCGAATCGACATAAATCTCGCTCTGACACTTATATTTTTAAAGATAGCTACCTGTTCCTGTTTTCTTTGGAAACACAATACTCTCTTATAATGAGTGCATTCTGTATCAAATTCATGCTTAAAGCTAGCTCCCTGATGTTTTTTTTTAGATTTTTAGCAAACTGTGAAAAACTTCATTTAAATGCTCTGTTATTTTATTTTATTTTTTTAGTTATAATAGGAACATAGGCAATCTATACCTAAGTGCTTTTATTGAAAAATGTATTTACCAATAGGGGCCTATTCAATATCCTGTATTTATACCCTTAGTATAATGTACTTGATTTTTTTTTCAATAATTTTAAAACGTATGCGATACTGTTTCGATGCGGTTGTTGTTCTTAAATTTCATACGGGACCCTTTTTGAAGGCCAGGGACACCTTTTTGGACCCTTTTCGAAAATTTTCGAAGGTAACACTGATCTCCCAAGCTTTAGATGCGCTCTTCTCAAGGAAAGTAATAATGAAAGAACTACTGACATCCGAGACGTGCTGGAAGTGCGTTTAGAAGATTAGACTGCTGTCATACAGGTATTAAATACGCCTTCCCTATCTGCAAACATACAAATACGTCAGTCTTTCCGCTGGTTTTTTGGTCTCATGGTCAGCAATAGCAGCCATTAACATGTTTACTAGTAACCACGGCGATATAGGCATACCAAAGTCGATCACATTTACATCTTGCAAGTCGTCATAATGTACGATCACAAACAGGGCAAGTGTGTATTCCAATGTGGACTTGCAGCCTTGCAGTGCCTCTGGTAAGCCCCTAAAATGTCGTAGTTTATGAAATAAATTAGTTAAGTCCATCGATTCGGAACATTTATCAAGGAATTTCGATTAGAATACATTGATTTCATTTGTTGCTCCATCCCTTGGCAATGTCCTCTTCCATCAGCGGCTTGCGACGAGGCAGGTGAAAATCAGAAAAATAATTGCTCAGCGGCAATTCCAAATGAGATCCATCGATCAGCCTAATAAAATCCGCCAATCCGAGTTGCCACTCCACTGCCATCCATTCGACGGGCACGTATCTCTGATACCTCGTCTATTATTGAACGAGATGTAGTCAAATCAAATGATAACATCATCGTTTTCGCGCGCAAACATTTAATTAACAACCCCCCCCCCTCCCGCCGAGGATTTCACGTCGAACACCGAACACTTCGTTAAAAGCGCTCGTAAAGTCGCACCTGTAAAAATTACCCACCCCACCACTGCTCTAAGTTAGAATTATAACAGTACCGTTGGTTGGCAAGCAACAACAACAGAAAAAAAAATCCCTCCAACTCCAGCAGGTATTCCATTCAATCACCTTATCGAATGAAACTTCGGCACATTCGAATCGCGTTCGCATAAAAATCGCATAAAATCCTCGCACTTTATAACGCGGATCGTCGCTGGCTCGGCCCAAAAACGCGAATGCTAAGCAATTTACGAGCGAAAAGTGTGCTGTCGCTATTGTCTGGCCGCACACACCGCCAGGATACACGTCGTCGGCCCGATGGCGCTATAGATTTACGATTCAAAGTGAAAGTTTCGATTTCGACGGTCGATGGTGTGCTCTGTGAAACATTATCGACCGGGATCCTTGTATCCTGATAAGGAATTCGGCGGAACTTAACGATGCACATTCACTTTTGTAAATCGTAAAAATGGCACACTACCACCCGTCAATTTATATATAGCACGCTCAGCCTAAGTAGCTATGAGGAATGGTTACCCCTGGGGGGCACCCCCTATATATACCCACCATATGCTCGGCGAGGACTTTTATGCTTTTATAATGATTGCGCGAATGCTTCGCTCGATTTTCCATAATAATGAGGTTTATTTCTCGTGCTCTTGTGCCGCCTCCTCCCCGAGGAATGAAAGTGTCAAACTTCCAATGAAGATGCCATAAAATTCACTCCTCTGGCAGTCTCATTATTTTGTCGTCCTTTCGACTTGTTTGATGGTTGTTTTTTCGTCGACTTTTTGATGGTAATTCCTCATCAGAAATTTTTGCGCTCATAAAATTTGCATAGCATTTTCTTAACGGCGAAGAAATGCCACCCGCCTCCAAGGAGGTGTGAGATGGAAATTGACATAACTTGTAGGGAAGTTTGAGAGATCCTTCTGTATAGGCTACGCGCGAGTACGTGTATAACTTATGGTTCATCTTTTCGAAGAGATTTCTTCGTCTTGATACATTACATGCGATGTCGCCGTTGGATTTCGCCGATTCGACAAAGGATGATGAAGTATACAAAATACAAGTGCGGTATGTGTATTTTGTATTTTCTTTTTTGGTAGCGAATTTGTGTGCGATGGAATTTTAGATTAAATTACGTTTTGTGAATATTTGAGGTGACTGCGACTATATACTCGGAGGAATATAGAATTCGTGACAGATTGACAGTTTGTGGTTGTCCTTCGGGGCGGGTCCTTACTGGAGATTCATTAAATTCCGAAATGTGTGCTTAAAATGAGTAATCGTTAAAAATAAGAATGCCAGTTGGGGCCAGATGGGCCGTACCTCATTAAAAGCTTACTCTTCGACATGTCCTTGCATGCGCATGGAGATTAGCGAGGGTGCAGCTGAAGGCGCTTTGATGTTTGTGTGGAAAGTCAAAATGCCAAGAAACCTAACTAAGTTTCTTACATTCAATTGATGTCCAATTTCCTTGATTTTAGGACCTTACCTGTTCGTCACTATAACATGCGCGTAAGCTTTAAAAAGTTCATGCAGACCGACTTGCTCGCTGAATAAATATAAAACAAGATTGGACACAACTTCCTGCTGTCAGTCGTTTTATACTTCAAAGAAATGCCTCGAAATGGCGTTACCAGATGGAACAACCCAAAAGCATGCCAAAAGTCAAGTCTGCAACCTACCCAATTTAGTCAACTTGTAGATGAGCTCAAAGCATGGGTTTCTGTTTTCCTTTGACCAATTTGGACTTGGTATAAATATTCTCAAGACCATCTCAAAAGGCGCACTGATTATTTTTCAAGCCCACTTCAAAGGAGCTCTTTACCGACCTTTCTCGAGAAGGTAACACTTAAGACACTGCACCAAGGACACAAAATTTTACTAGTGGCAAGACGAAGCAGGGAAATAAAAATTGCTAGGTATCACGATAATCACAACAGTTGCGGGAAATACTCAACTTTGAATTGAGGGAAGCACTCAGGCGTATGCGCAACTAATTTTTTTTTTAAATATTCATTTTGGCCTAAGTATCTTGAGGTTGTTTTAAGGTATGAGTTCTGATATTCTTTTGAACGAATGCACCCATTGTGACGAACTTGGTTTTGAAACAAGTTGTTGTTGTAGAGAAGAATTTCAACAACTAGTCTAATGCTTCTTTGTTACCATCTGAAGACTTGGAGCTTAGCATATTAGTGGTTTCCAAGCAACGGTGGCTGTCATTGGCCAGATCTTCTAGATAATTTCGACAACTACAAACTACCTCAGACCCAATCGAGTACAATCTTAAAGCTTGAAAGTATGGATTACGCTCCTTCAGCTTCAAAAGCAATATCGGACACATATCGCTTTAACTTAAACTTCCGCTGGAAAAGCATTGAACTTTTAGTCCAGCGCTATAGCTCATTTGTAAGGCTATACATTTCAGCATGACATAGACTCCAGCACCGGTACCATATATGAACGAATTTCAAGTCTGCCGATCACTTATGACCATCACATTGAACTTTCTGAAACAGATGATTTTTTAAGCATTGGTTGCTGATGCTTTAAACACAGAATCATCTTGAAACATCTCGCAGCTCTTCACATGTATACTGCCAAGTATGTTGCTCTGACATTTCGTATATTTTTTAAAGCTCGAGGTCTTAGCATATAGCCCTGAGAAAATATGGTACGTTGCCGGACTTTAAACAACACTTTCCTAATCCCTACCTCTTCGTTAGAGATGGTATGCATATCAATACCATTTTCAAACGACCTTGGTCGATTCTCCTCAATCCATATGAGGTCTTGAAGCTTCTCACATTTCATGACTTTTCGATAAAACCAAACACCCCCATCCACACCCCTACCCAATGACAAATAACTAATTGCAAATAAAAGTGTCCTTGGCCAAATGCAGACATCTCCAACACTCGACTGGGTCAAACTATTCAAAGCCACACACACACAACCATTTTGACCCAATTTTCCTCAAGAGCACATATACCGCAGTCATTTCCATCGTCGGTCGGCGTCGTCTGCGCCGATAAGGATTATAGTGTTTGCCATTGAATTTTTTCATTGCCTACCTCTCGACGTAATCGTTATTGCTGGTGTTTAAGCCTCAATCCAAATATTATCACAATTGTCTCGTATAAGCGACAAAAATTACGACCCCATAATGGCGTATAAAGTGCAAGAACAAAATAAGGGTAATGGGCGCCACACACGAACCGTCGTCAGTCGAGTTTATAATTAGAAATGGAAATGAAGCCCTTAGAAGAGGCCAAACCGAGCGTCTATATAATTATCACATAGTACGGCCGTGTGTGTACTTTTGCATGTCTATACAGACGGTAGGAAACTTTGCCGAAAAAAAAATATTCAAGGTGTCGGCCACCTAGACGGACTTTATGACCCGTATAGCGTGTTCGTATGCATTAAATTGGATCTTGTTCGCAACCCCATTGTGTGACTGACGAAATGTCATATGAGTTATGGGGATAATTTTAAATGTCATTAATGTCGGGTTTAAGATAAAGGCTACAACACAAAGTGGTGGTTGGAATTCCGTACTGTGGTGCATTCCTGCCGCTTCGTAATTGGACGATATTCCTGGAATGAAAGAAAACCTCTAACTTTCCGATTGAAATGGCTGTTGAAATCAAAGTTGAGGAAGGGTCGTAACTCAATCTGCTGCGCATATCGAAGTCAGGAGTGACCAATAAACCGTTTTCGGTTGAGCAACAACAATCGAAGCTCATGTCAAACTAATTAGAAGTTAATCGAACGCGGATTGGATTACCCATGGATGACGAAGTGCTCACCTTTGATGTGTGAAAACATGTGTTCTGGCACTCGATATCACTGTCGTGGTCAGTGCATTGATACGGCTTCGTTGGTAGGTCAGGTTACATTCGTTTCTGCGAATTTTCGGATGAGAAATCAGCTAGATGGGAGGTTGTAATGAACTATTTGATTGAATGGGATTTCGAAAGAGAGTAATGAGGTTGAAATCTTTTTAGATGTGACTTCGCGATCATACGGAAGAAAATATTGACACTCCCAAAGGCAGTTTTAACGAGATATTGGACATAGATACGTGTAACGTTCTAAAAATGACGTTTAGCCGATTTGAACACCAAAATAGAAATGAAGACCATCTTTTGCAGGACAGACTCGTGACGGAATTGAGTTATTTAGCTTTGCTGCGGGTTGATTGAAGCTGTCTCTGACTGTCTGACCCTGTATCCACGTTCGAAGTTGGGCCCGTTTCTGTAGAGTCATATAAATCGTAGTTATAGGCGATTTGCGGAATCAATTTGTACTTCCTTTCAAAAGCGAATTCTTCTTTGGGAAGATCCAAGGTTAAACCTTAGCCTTTGACAGAAAGTATACATCACAATTAGTCGGACTTTTCTGCCATTTTGAATAGAGAAGTTGAGAAGCTTTGCCGTTACTTACAACTGATACCCTCTTTTATTTTATAGGAACTCGGTTTGCTTCAGAAGTCTGCCTTTGCTCGCACCAACTCTATAAGATCAACTGACGACCATCTCGCCCTGGCCTATCGAGCCCAAAAGTTATGAAAGCAAACGTCCATCCGGGTCCAATGCAAATCCAATTTCCACGGCTGTCTGTCCCGCACACAACATGGGTACAATCGAATGCCAATTAAAATTGTCATAAATTTATTTATGCCGAACATCTATCGAAATCGACTGAAGGATGGCGCGCGGCAGAGGCAACACCGACTTAAATTATCGTCCTGTCAGATACATAATTAACACTTGCGGCATTTTGCATTATTATCAACCGTCCAGACACAACACCGCACCCCATCGACTGGGTGTATAGTTGGTCGTATCTCGGTGTTGGGCTACTTTTCCAAAGGACGACAAAACAAATTGTCCTATAGACCGATTTGGGTGGGTGGCTATGGCTATGGCTACACCAGCCCGAGCACTGGGTGAGAGCGCTTAATTTATGGCACTCCTGGGATCATCTTTTATGAATCAAATCCCCGAATTGAACGTAAGCGATATAAATTTTCGCACCCAAATGATTCTGCGGAGTGGAAGGACGTTTTGTGCATGTGCGGTAACTTAAATTCTACCTGCAGGTTCAAGTGGCTCTTCAACAAGAGAGGTGCTGCAATTAATTAGACCATAATGTCCGTCGAGTAGGTTGACGGTGGTGAAGTGTTCGACTAGCGCGAAAAGTTTTCAGAAAAATGTACGCTTTTGCTTTTAAGTGGCTCCTGCCAAGTGGAGGTTAAGAGGTTCGGTGCACACATAATCACAGTGGGCTAATTATTATTATTGAGGTCAATCTGAAGGAGAATATTGCAATTAGACCGTAAGTTTGAGATAAAAGTGTGAAGTGGAATTTGAAGGACTTTTAATGGAGAAATCGCAATTAGTGATTTGCAGGAGCTTATTAATCGAGATCTCGGTCCAATTAGTTGGTTGATTTTAGTGCTGGCGGTGGTGGAGGGGCGATTTTTTCAAGTGTCCTTTTGACATGGTTTTGAAATGATGCGGGGGTGTGAAATTGGAGGAATTAATTGGGCCTGTGGGGTTTGCAGTTTGACAATGAATTTGTTGTCCCAGTGACTAAGGTCCTTAAATACAGTGGCTGCAACAATTTTTTAATTTTATACGTAGTAAGAGAAAGGTATTGTATTCGTACAAAAAATCGAACTCGAGATTTAAATCAAATCTAACATTACGATGATAGAGGAATTCAAAAAAGTGGGTCTCGCAATTCTGTCCGTCTGTCCGTCTTTCCTGTCCGTCTAGTTCGGGGCCACTTTTGTTTTGCACGTTAAGAGTTACCGTTGTAACGGTATTCAGCAATTTTGAGTTTTTCGAAAACGGCTCTAACGATTTCAACCAAAATTGATATTTGGGCGTGGGTGTGGTTAACATGGCTGCATACTCAGTTTTTCGCTAAAAAGTCGAATAACGGTACTTTTTAAAATTGGCCTTATCTCGAAAACGGTCAATACGACTGTAACAAAAACTCATTTTATATGGTCATTCCAAACACGATAGCAAACTCAGTTTTTCGCTAAATTGTCTCTAATGGATTTTTGAAAAAATGCATATTTTGAGAATTTGGTTTTCTTTACTTTACCAACATGAAAACGGCTAAAGCGATTTTGACCAAAATGCATAATTGGATTAAATTGTGCGTTTTCAACAATACTGCGTCCTTCATTTTCGATTCGAATCACCAAAAAACGCTCATTTTTAAAACTGTTTATATGTCGAAAACACCATTTTCGATTTGGAAAAAACTTTAAAAACCAAGTAACACTAACATCTCGAACAATACCCTGTACTCAGTTTTTATCTAATTAGTTGAGCAAGAGTATTTTTCGAAAAAAATAAACCAAAGAAACTGATGATATGAACGAGAAAGTTTCGTGCGATCGAGTCGTGCACTTTATTTTTGTTACGACTATAACTATACCATTTCTAAGCAGTGCTATAGGATCTTTCTTTTCCGTACCGGTCAAATCCTTTAGGTAAGCCTACAAAGGTTGGTGGGTCAGATCATTTGTGAGTTGCAAGTTGGGGAAGTGAGGTTAAGCTATATACTACGCAATCAAGTACATGCCTACAAACCGTCGTGAGGATTTGATAAAGTGCATTGATTTGTTTGCTGCCTTTATAGAAGCTTGCCAAGATCAGGAGGAATAAGTACCGCCCATGTATTTTATTGCTAGCGTGTTATAGACCTGCGTAGTGGCATACGGAATGTTTTGTGCTCTCAAGAACTTCCTCGTTATTAAAGGCTTTCCAAATTTTAAAAGTGAGACCAATTTTCTGTGCTCCTAAGTTGGTAGATAGGGATCTTCTATCGTTCCGTACAAGTTTCTTGAGTTTGAATCCGATATAGATGGGACATAGCTTTTTCCCCACTTTTCTGTTGCTTTATTAAAGTTTCCATGAAGGTCCATTTTATGACTTGTTCTATATCTTAAGTTAGAGCGTGCCGAGCAACATCTTTTGCCACAGCCTTCACATTAAGAAACCCAGAATTTGTAAACTTAGCCATTCTAAACCCAGAATAACCCAGCTTGTACGGGTGATCTCATCACGATGGAAGTCTTGATTTTATTTCTTTTCCTATTATAGCTTTTGTTACTACCTGGCTGTCAAAAATGTAGGTGGTATATCTTCCAGTGGTAATGGCCCTACCACGGACTTGAGGGTTGGTATTGCCACTGACAAGATCTCCAATTGGAAGACAGTGTAATGGACCGAAAGGCTTACAAATTTGTATACGTAGTCATTCTAAACAATTTCTGACCCTACCTGAGTGTACACATATTTGATCCGTATGTGACTACTTTTCCTTTCAAAGCTCTTGGGATACGTGATCTGAAAAGGTTACACAAATCCTAGATTAGGTGATGTGGCGTGTGATAAGAACTCACTGCTTTTTAAGGCCCATTTTGGTCTTCCTAATGTGGAATAGCTCCATTAGCTTTTAAAGCTGTCAACATAGCCCCTCATTTGTTTGCAATATTTGTTAATATTAAGCAAAAAGAACATGCCATGTTTTTTGGTATTTTTTGTATTGAAGTCCTTTGCCTCGTTTCACGCTTCAATCAAGGGCAAAACTATAAGTGACCCCACTTTTGCTCCTGCATTACTCTGCATATACAATATCTTGCTTCAAACATAATTACCTTAATAATTCAACAACATTTCAGTTAAGCAATTAAACACAAAGAACGCCAATCTGAGAGAATAAATCACAGTTTGCCTTCACGGGAAGAGACGACGCAATCCTCAGGTGAGTAATAAACTGAAGAAAATAAATTTACAAAGTTTTTTAATTTCTTTTCCCATGAATTTTAATTCGCGAGCTTTCCTCTTCCATTTTTATTTTTTTGGTTTGTGCCTGCTCTCCTCCTGTTTATCCTTTTTAAGCAGTTTCTTGCGCGTCCTTCTTTTCTTGAAGATATTGCAACTTGGAGAAAGAAAAAACTTCCTTCCTTCATAGCATCGCACCACACCACCACCCGGGTCGGCATTCAACACTGTAGCGATAGCAACAACTGTATATAGGGGTAGAAACTGCATCGCTTCGTAGTCAACTCCTTTGGAAATTATCATAATGAGGTATACGGAGGTGGGAAGTAGTGGATGAGTATCCTTTGGGGGCATTAAATAATTGCGGAGTAACGAGTTCTTGCCTACAAAAGCCACGGAGGTGGATAGAAGTAGCCTTGTACAGCATTGCAGTTGCATCCCAAGGGACGCCTACGTTAAGGACTCTCTTCGCACTCGGATTGCTGCCTCTTGTGGGCCTAACGTCCTGAGAGATGTGATAATCCGTCCATTTAAAACATTAAACTGGATTTGAGTCAACGAGGAAATAAGGGAAAAAAAGAAACGACTTTATTTAGCTCCGTATATAGACGAGGAGTAAAGGATAATGATCATTAGTGGTGCGAGTTGACATATTTGTTTAAGGCGCTGACAATTCATTGTGCACGTGTGCCAGAGGTTTTTAGGTCAGCCTGTGACATTTCATGTGGAAAATAATTTTATTCCACAACAAGGTGAGACTTTGGCCTTATTTTAAATATTCCCTCTAAATAAATAGAACTCACAGAGGGATGGAGTTTCAGCTTCAATTATTAAGGTATGTGCCATTTTTTGTATTTTGCTATGGAGTTTTATGCATTTTTCTTTGACACATGTTCATGTCAAAAATTTGGTCTTGCCTAATGTGGGCGGGATTAAAAAGGAGGCGTTACAACTTCCAAATAGATAGGTCTTTTTAAACATCTCATCTTTACATTTATGACAGCTTCAGCCTTCGAACTTGGTGAAAGGATGTATATCGCCTGTTAAGCAAATTTGGTAAATGTGGGCGTGGCACATTATGCAGCGAAAAAACCTTTTTCACGCTCATTTTCTGAATTTTGTAAATTAAATAAAGTTTTTCCAAGTCTTTCCTATTGCTCTTTTACAAATTTAATGGGCGCCGTATACCTTTCAAATTTAATACCTTTTAATCCGAGGGGTTGAACCCAGATAGATATTTTCACTATTTTGGAATTTAGCTCATATTTTAGCTTAAGTTCTTTATCACTTACAATGCAGTAGGATGTTACTACTTGGCTTTCTTAATCTATTGAGAGATCTCTGTCACTTTGCTTATGCTTACCTGAGCCACATTTTTTATCCTTGCAAAAAACCCTCCTCATCTGCGAGTAGACCGTCCAAACACCCAACAAAGAAAACGCAAAACATTTCAATGGGTTATTTTTAAAAAAATGAGTTTTCATCTGCTCGTTTTTGGTTTATTAAAAGTTTTTTTTTCTTTTCCACGTTTATTATACAATTTTACAATATTACCTTCATGACAATTATGATAATAATAGTTTGGGTTTTTTTGGTTAAAAATACTTATACCATGCATTGCATTTACCACAAAAAAATATATTTATTCAATAATTCGATACTTTATGGGGATAGGTTTTTATTTAGTTTAGCATTCTTTAAAAACAAAAAAAAAAAAACAAAAACTAAATGCTCGTAAAAAATCTACCGTGTACGTGTATAGTAAAAGTCCGTGCTGTCATTTACACGAAATAAATACATAATAGATATATATATATTATATACTCCTACCTAAAGTAAGTTGGCTTTTTTCATTTATATTCATTCATTGTTTTGTTTCTTCGTCTTGTTGTTCTTTTGCTTGGGATGAAAAAATTCTCCACATAAATGCATTAAATTGAGTCTTCTTTTAAGATATTGTTTTTCATTTTCTTTCAGTTATGTTATTTTGTTTTTACTACCAGGTAACACATTCATATTTCTAGATACTTAGCAAATTTAATTGGAAAAATTAAATTAATATTTTTTATACCTAAGCATTTTTGAATAGTTGAATTTTTTTATTATTTCTTTTTATAAATTTTATTTATTAGTTAATATTTATATAATATAATATATATTTCAAATATTTAATAATAACATAGTAATAGGCAAAACTGGCAACGAAATTTATTTTGTTTTTCTATTTTTATCAAACACCTATGCAATAAAATTTATATTAAAATTAGCTGCTTTTTTTGTAGCGATATTTTGTAGTATTTTATTTTTTTTTTGTTTACTTTACATATTTCTGCTAAAATAATTAACGATAATAGTTTTTGCTTTTCTTTTTATTTTGTGAATTTTCTATAAATCATTCCATTTTAACAAGATTTCGTTTTATTTTCGTTTGTTTCAGCTTTTCTCATCGTTCGTTTATGTCGACTAAAGCAACATTTTATTCGGTTTGGTTTAGGAAATTATGTGAAAGCCAAATTAGGGGAAGATGTAAACAGCACATTGCAGGTAATAAAATTTGTTTGGCCCTTCGAGCTGGATTTTTGGTTACGATTGTCGGCGTTTGTTTAAAATTTGTTTAAAATCAATATTTTTGCGGACTTTGTGTGTTATTGTGAAATATGTTTGTGAGACGATGCGACACTGTCGTTAAACAAGAAATGAAAGGGTTAGTCGGGCAGAGAAGTCACCACTGAGGGACCTTTATGTAGGTCTTAAGAACCTCAGTCAAGCATTTAAATGTTTCCTCTGCACTTGACAGATAATGGAGGCATTTTAAAAATGGAAGAATTAATTAAGAAAGTAAAGTTGAGAGTTCGGAAAGTTGCGTTTCTTTAAAGCTTGCGGCATAGAGCATTACACATGATTTTGACCGATTAGAAAGAAGGCTTTAGGGAAAAACGAATGTAATAACCATGGGTCCCTAAAAAGTTATGAGTGCACCATCACGTCATTTCTGGTTCAGGACTTGTCTATTCAAGTTAGGAGAGAATTTGTAGACAGAAAGTCTATAAAAACTATTTAGCATTTATTTAACAGGCACCATTGACCTAGCTTGGAGACTTTTTCTAAGGTTCAGCACTTATAGCAACTAAAACAACTCTCTTAATATTTTTTCGATTTGTTCAACAATCGGACTCCCTTTGTATACATTTCCATAGTTAACTAAAACATTGAGACACAGTGGCAGACTATAAGAACCTTTTGAAAACTACCTAAATAAAACTGTTTCACTTACCGCAGTTCAAGTTTGCATTGCAATCCTCCATCGCCGGACTTATCCACCCTGCATCTCTCTGCATTTTCATTTCATTACGAGCTGAGTGTAAATAATTCAAGGTAACTCAAAAGGAAAACAATTTCATTAAATCATAGCTCTCGTCTTATCTTTCTCTTTATCCTTCCAACTGAAAAGGACACTTTAAAGCGCATAACATGAAACGGAGAATATTTCTCTCCAACAAAACTTATAACAAAAGAAAAGCATAATAACGCTTCAGCTGCTGTTGCTTGATTTTGTTTCATATATATATATATTTATATAATGTATGTATATAGCACGATATAATAATATATTTTAGCATAAGACAATAACAAAGCGCACCATTTGTTTGTTTGGATATTCTGTGAGTGTGTTTTCTATCTTCTTTGTTTTTTGTTTTTTTAATATTCACAAGAGTATATTCGTATCGTTTTTAAGGATAATGGAAAATATTTCTATAGTAAGTGTTTTTTGTTTGTTTTGGTGGGTGGTTTTCAGTAACACCTTGGTACTTCGTGTTCAGAAATCACTGATCTCACCTTCAGTCTCCGGATACGTACAGGTGAATGGATTCATCAGCCAGTTGCAGAGAGACTTGTCCTGGCGTTTCTTTTTCACCACAATGCGATTGTGTTCCTTTGAGAGGCCAGAGGTAAAACTAGATTCATCACTATCCCGTACGGTGGCCACGCTATGGTATCCGCTTTCGGCACGTCGAGAAATGCCCGAATGTTTGGATGTTCGTGGTGTTGAGGAATCGTGTCCACTGTCGTAGGCTTCCGAGGAGGTGTTCAACGGCAGTAGGGGCAGTTGGCTTTGGGCGTTAATAGGCAGGGCTGTTATGTGGTCGTGTTCCATTGAGGGTCGTTTCGAAAGTAGAGCGGATTTCTCATCGACTTCCGTCATTTCGTCCATTTCGATGAATGCCTTTTCGACTTTTGGCAAATTGGGGTCAGATGCGCCGTCGGGATGTCGCAGGGAGGCATATTGTTCCATGCCGGCTATTTGCATGATGCCATTTAGGCTGGGCAGGGAACACTGGCTGGGACTGCGCGAGGGTTGTCTGTAACGAAATGGGGGATAGTGAAATTCTTTTTGGGTTATGTTGAGGGGGTGTGTTTGAATTGTATTTTTCTGCATTTTTAGGGCATATCCGGATGCCAACTGACGAAAGCAGAAAAGGTTGCTCACCAACTCGAACATTTCTTTTGTTTTTAAATTTTAAGCCCATGTAAGGCTAGTATTTATAATTATATTTATATTTATTATTTATATATGACAAAAATATTTATGTTATTTATAATTAAATGAAATTTACCAGAAAAACGTTTAACGAATCGCTGCAGCAACTACCCAAACTCTATTCTTAAAAAAGAAACAATTTGAAACTAAGCCAAAATTTACCCCAGTCTCCCTTACCACAACCAACAAAATGTCTAAAAATTCTAACTATTTCATTACATTTCGGAGTTTTCTTTAAAAAGTTATCAAAATAGTTGTTGGCAAAAATCACTGCGCCCTTTTATCACACCAAATCGAGATTTTCCGCCCATATTCGTAAGAAAAAAAGTCTAAGGCAAGTTGGACTCAGTTGGTACTTTTGGTTGCATATAAAGTTTTCTGAAAAAAAACAAGA
This sequence comes from Cheilosia pagana, assembly GCA_936431705.1. Classification (NCBI taxonomy): domain Eukaryota; kingdom Metazoa; phylum Arthropoda; class Insecta; order Diptera; family Syrphidae; genus Cheilosia; species Cheilosia pagana. The sequence continues at coordinate 46,399,863 of OW386170.1, read as the reverse complement.
AACTCACCGAGGACTAGGCGGCCGATAGGGTGGTTCACTACACACACTTCCAGGACCTGTGTTGAATCGATACGCTGGTTCACTGTACACACTGCCGACGTCGCAGCCCACTCGGAAGACAGGAGTAACTTCGGCCATCGCCAGTTGAGATGTGAAAATCTCCCGAAGACGCGCCAGTTGATCAAATTGGTTCCTAATACAAAATAAATAAGCGAAATGTTTTCTCTTAGAAACAACAGTCCTTTGATTTGCACACATCAACACAAAACCCACCTCGTTCTTTCACCCATCGCACAGTCGCTGAACGCATCTCCGCCTGCATGAAAACTGGACACCACCGACATATCACAATGACTCAATGCGGCCAAGGGATGTTCCCTGCAAACAAAAGCACACATTTTACCAAAACCGTCCATCGTCCTGGAATCACAACGCGAACTCACCCTCCCATGGTCCTTGCGATCTCCTCTTCTGTCACCTGCAGTCCACAATCGGACATTCCATAACTATGCTGCTGTTGCATCATATGCTGTGGTGGCATCTGCTGGTGGTGGTGGTGCTGCTGCTGATGATGGTGATGTTGTTGCTGCTGTTGCAGAAGAAGACTCTCCCTCGACACGTGCCTCGAGATAATCCTATGCAAACTCTCGTGCGAAATCTCTCTCGATCCGAGTGGCTCAATGAGTGGCAGCGCCGGAGGCACTTCCGATGGCCCACTGTCCTGGTCCTCCTCGTCCTGGTTGTCCTGGTGGCCGTAAGATCTCATCGATCTGTTCGAATGTAAGTCAGTCTCATCTCTATGCTGGCTGTGGTAGTGCGACTTGGCACTACCACAACCGCCGCTGCGTACTCCACAAATCTCGGCCGGCGCTGAGGCGTTTGTCGTACTAATCGCTGTCGTCAGTCCCGGTCCGATGGGGTGCACCATTTCCATGTTGCTCTCCGCCGAGTGCTGGTCGTCCTCGGACTTTTGCTTGAACTGTGCCAAGTGATATGTGAGGTTACGCAGGTGCTGCTGCTGCTGCTGCAACTGCATTTGCTGCTGACCCTGGTGTGTGGGCGACGAGGCGGCTGACGACTGGAAGACCTGCGATGACTGATTCTCAACCCACTGTCGGATCATAGTCTTCTTGTGCGAGTCCATGAAGCCATAGCCAACAGTCTGTGTGGGGGTGGAGGGTAGATTGCCTGCGGTGAGCGAGCGCGCCGACTGCGACTTGGGTCCGTCCACCCACGTTTCGCACTGTTTGACGTGGTTAATCTCTCGCATTAGGTGTCTAGCTTCGGCTACTTTGGCCCGGGATACGCGAGGTCCATCAATCCATTGCTCTTCGGTGATTTGTCTCAAGGGACTGTCGGGATTGACGGCGGCGGCGGGAATGGACGAGGCATTGCCAGCGGCTGGTCGTCGCAGCGGCGAGCCCTTGGGCGAGGGCACATTGGAGCCCTTACTCAGACCACTGTGCCGCAGAGTGCCGGCGACGATTTTCGGCGACGACGCCGAGTGGGGTATGGTTTTCAGACTATGCACGGGCGAAAAGAATTGAGCGGGAGTTGTGGTCTGGTCGGCCGATCCGGTGGGCGGTGTGGGACTCGAGCTCGAGTTGTTGCGCTTCAGACTGTCCGTTCGGTTGGCCACCACTGGACTTTGCGCTGTGCGAAATGTAATTAATTAAAGGACGAATGAAAAAACCGGCCGCAATTCCACATAAGGGACACAAACATCCACTCGAGTACTTACATTTCTGAGATCCTGGCTTTTTCGCTGGTATTTTGGACGCGGCTGCCGCTCCGGTAGGCTTCTCGGCACCACTGCCCTTCAGCACCTTATTCATGGCACAGCGATTGTCACCACTACTCAGCGACGGCAAGTACACGGGGGGGTGTTCGCCGTCTGTAGCATCGTCGCTCGGTCCCATATAAATGACCGTATCGGCCGATAAATCAGAACTTGATGGATCGGGTCCCTCAGATGAGCCGGCAGATTGATGGCCTAAAATTGCACGTTTATTGGGGTTGAGATAGAAACAAAGAACAGTCAGATACGAAATAGCCCATCCACATCCGCACACACATAGTCAGGGAGGACGACCGATTTTGGAACAATTCCAAGCTTTTGTGTCCATCCCCCTGGGGGTGGCGGTGGTGGATGGTGGATAGTCGATGGACATTTCTCTGATTTATACCTGCATTAACGCCGAGCGCTTTATCCGTTGAAATTGGGAAACGATGTTTCCGTCTCCGCATCCTGTGTATCCTTGAGGCTAATTGGATTGTCGTTAGTGCATCTGAGTGCGTCTGCAAAAGAACACACACAAAAGAAGACAAAATAATAATAATATGTCGCATATAGGTGTGTGAATGGCGTCGCTAATGAACTCACCTGTGTGTGCGAGACATGTGCCATAATGGCGACATGGCATGTTAACGGTGCAAGGCAGTCTTTCAACAGTGGCGTCAAGGGATGATCTTTGTTCGGTGGATGCCGTTGACCACTCAGTATGGCCAGCAGTATATTCCCGATGCCGGACAGCGGTAGGCCGCCATTTCGATTCGCACAGCCACCTAAATCGATTAGATGCAAACGACTTCGTCCGCCCGCCACTATGTGTATCAGCAAATAAAGGTTTTCCATGTGATCAATCATGCTAATTGGTAAAGCGGTGCGGCACCCTTAATGGAGCGCACACACACTCTCGCTCACTGACACTTACCTCCTCCCTTTCGCGACAGGCTGTACTGATAGACATGCAACGTGAATATCATTGCGGGCTCGAGTCCACCCTGGGGTCGGCCAGCGAGGGCTGCATCTAGGAAGAGGGCAGCGCGTTCGGCGGTGGGTGCTCGCAGTTCAGTCGGTCCGCCGAGGAAGTCATCACGCAAGTAAACCCCAGGCGAGTCGTCCGATTCTGAAAAGGAAATTTATTCGTTGCCAGCTTACAAAATTGCATTGTTCGACAGAGTAATAAGGTATAGCGTGCGGAAACAATTACAAGTGTTCGCACATGGGTTAACGTGGCTCAAAGTTGATTATGGATGCAGCGTTCTGCGATGATATTTCATTGTATGCTAACGCAGCGCAGCGGTGGGGCTGTTGTTTATTGATAAGGCGAAAAGTCCATTAAACAGTTGATGGCGATTTTTTGTTTTGTTTTTATGAGAAGCTATTAAAGTTGCAATTCCATTTAGAATGCGCGCCTAATGAGCAATCGTATGTGCATTCAAAGGTTTTAATTTAGCAAACGGCTAAGGAGCCATTACTCGATGGATTTGTAATTGTTTGCGTTTTGCTTTCACGTCCGGTAGGCACTCTGCCTGGCTTTAGCATTTTTGCTGAACTACCTGCTGACGGAATTGGTATGAGGGTAATAGTAAAACTAAGTGCGTGAGGGATGAGTGTTGAGGAGTACAATTGGTAATGAAAAGCAAATAACTTACAAGAACTGTGGTAACTTGGAATATCGCATACTAAAAATTAAATGTTTATATTGCCTTTTCTGCGTGTGCCAGATAAGACGTGGGCGTATGGCAATGTACTTTGTAGAAGCTAATATTTTTAGTTCTGGTTGCACTTAGCAACAACTTTTATTTAGAGAGGTGAGGCTATGTTGCTATGGTATTAAATCAGTTCAATAGGATTAAAAGCTGTCACGTGTAGATCCAAAACGCACTGGTTATATGGTGTACTTTAGCCACCGCTCATGTGCGCCATCGTCTTAAAGTGATAAATTGTTGCAGGTCAATGCTTCGAAGCATTGCAACTACATCGGCAAAAAGCGAACAAAGTTCTGACTAGCTGCCTTACCCTTGCAGAAAATACTGAAAAGTCTTGTTTTGAATTTTGTCTTTATAGAATTTTGTCTAAAGCCGCGGAAATAAATTGCAAGTACCAAACAGTGTACCAAAATCATTGATCTTTCTTTCCTTAAAGATCATCGGACAACTTAACTGAACGACTTTCTCTTGTGAGACAATAGCCCAGTCAGACCTCAGTTTATCGTCTTGTGGCACTTTGGTGCTCTCAGCTTGAACAGCTTAAAAATTGTTTAACTCATTGTGCTTGCATTGGATAGTGTATTGGACTACAGAAGGAAAGGTCTTAATTTGATCCCCCAAAAAAAAACACAAATAACATCGGAAGTTTGTTTTTCAAATTCACCACTTCTCATAGAAAACATTTGACCATGAATGCTCCTGTCCTCTCGGCATAAAATTGTAGTTTCCTTCCATTCATCCCAAAAATAAAAACTGACGCAAAACCAATATGTAAGAAGCTTGGCCAAATGATAGCAAATTGCCTATCATCCTGAAAATACCGCGGTTACAACAATTGGTTACATTTTATACACAAGGCCAACGTCAAACTAAAAAAATTCCCTTTAAAAGTCTTTTTTCATCTGTGCGGGACATCATTGTCAACAACTGCTGTAATATAATTTCACAATAAAGTGCTCAATTTCTCAAAAGGTAAATATTGGGTTAATTTGTAGATACAAAATGTGCACGACTGGATCGTACGTAATTTGCAACTTTAAAATTATTTGAAGGCTAATTTAACTTTTTGAAATTTTTCCTCGAGGTGAATTTCGTAGGTAGTTCTTGTTCAATGGCGCTGTGCCTAGTGTATTTATATAGGTTATGGAGGGAAACAACTTCCGACATCGCCGAGGTTAAAACTTAGCATCCTTTGCCAAAAATGAAAATGGCATCCGTGCAAAAGCTGGCGTACATGATTACCAAAGGAGAGATTAGAGCATTTCTGCCAGGCACTTTAAGTAAAATTCCCCATCACAGACCTTAAAATTCCCCTATTTCCCCATTCTTGGTGGTGGCATTCTCCATGAATTCCCCAAAATGCTTTTTTAAAAAGAAATATCGGCAGTATAATCATAATTAAAAACGAACAAAAAACGATTTTCTGCACTGCGCAAATCAAAATATTGAGTAGACTGTAAGTTTCTTATACATTTTACATTTTTTTTTTTAATTTTCCCAACATTTCATTCTACAAGAGGGAAAACTCCCCTGTTCCATTTTATCAAATTTTGACTGAAATCCCCAGTAAAACGGGGAATTACCTACAAACTGGCAACACTGGGTGAGGCAGCCTTAAGCAGCGGCGACGATAAATATTGACTTACTGGAAACGATTATTTTTGGATTTTAATTGATTGATTGGTCTTTCGCAGTGGTTAGTAGGACCGTCAATACAAAATAATGGGCATCCTCAACTAGGAAGCCACATAACGTGAAACCTTTTTTTCTATAGGCCGATGAGGCGTATTCGAAGTAAGGAAGTCCTTAATGCATATATAAATCTACTAACCCTGGTTTTAAGAAAAATCAAAATCAAGCTTATTGGATGGTAGGGTTTAAGTAGCTCATTAGGTTTGATACCCAACAACCGAGGCCCGGGCTTTCATCTTCTCTCAATGATAGCCTTTAAGAGCCAGCTTTAGAGAATATATCCCAAGCTGAAGCTCCTTTCGACCTGCAGTTTTTTAAATGTCAATTTCGTCTCGAAACCTAGAAAAGACCTGAATAGATGTAACATAATTCGTCAAACTTCATGGTTGGAGTCCTGAAGTTAGAAGGTATGCGCTACATAATAGGCACGTACCTGCCTAATACGGTGGTGTTCTCAACAATTCTACTGAGTCACGAATGCCTGTCCATTGCACAACGAATCGAACAATATTTGGCTGTAAAGGTTTGACCGCAAGGCTTCAATTAAAACAGCTTTAAAAGTGTGCAATCAATTCAAAAGCAGGCCCCGAATGTAACGTAAAACTCGGGGCCAGTGCATGCAACAACCGTTTGGTAAAAACATGGAATCCTATTAAAAATGTATTCTTGATTCTTGTCATTTTTGGTTGCCTCAAAGTCGTCTTTAAATCCAAATTTATCAAAATCTATCGTATTTCTTTTCCAGACTCTACGTTCTAAGAACAATTTTCAATCCCAATCTAATGGTCCAAGCGCGGAACTTCTAATTGCCGCACACCAGTGGAAGAGAGCCTTTAATGCCAACCTACCCTTTTGCGAATCCCCACTTAAGCACGTCACCATCGCGACGGCCGTAGAATTTCGAAAATACCCATCTTCTGCTCAATTTTTAATCCAAATCCACTTCAATTAACAATATTTAACAAATCCCTCGTTCAACTTCGTCGTTACGGTGTCTTTATCCGGCTTTCTGCCCTGTTTACCTTTCTAACCGTTATCCACTGTCAAATGTCTGCTTGTCTGTCTGCCTGTCACTCAATTCACCCGGCAACAGAGAAGAAACTCCTCACCACCTGACCCTGGGGTACAATCTGTAACCACCCCTCAAAAAAGCCCGGCAGTCAGTCAGTTAGTCAGTTAGTCAAGCTTTAATTAATTATCACGCAATTACTGCGACAAGATACCCTATGCGTTGTTTTAACCCCCATTTGCTACACCCCAGTCATAGATTTTCACTTGTCCCGCCAACAAGTCCAATCTATTTGTAGAAAAAGTCCTTGCTCTGTCCCCCGGAACGAAGGATTCATCAAGCTGCAACCTGGGTGTTGCTGTATCGAATGACGGAAGCCATAAATATTCGCCTCAAGTGGAATTAATTTGTACCGTTGTTTGCTGGAAACAAGTTCCGTTTTTTTTTTTTATAGCTTGTTGTGTTGTGCTGCTTCCTGCTGCTGCAGGTCAATTGTGTTGCTGACCCACCTCACTACCTTTATATACTTTTGTAAAATACACTGTTGTCGGTTGTGCTTACCTGTCGCATGGGCAGCTAATAAATCCTTCGAACTGGAATCGGGTTTGGTTGCGCTTACCCCCAGCGCACTCACTCGCACCGAGAATCGGGCGCCGGACTTTTGTCTTCGCTCATTGATGCCCTTGTAGAGCCACGAGATGGCACATGGAATGGCGCCCAATTCGCCCGATGATTGAATTCCGCCCAACATAGTCCGGGATTGTCCTACACAGAGACAGAGAAAGAGAGAGGGAAAACATTGTACTCGCCGCTTTCGTATTGTTTGGTTTCTTTCGCATCATGTGACACAACAACTGCTTACCTGAACTGGGGTAGCCTATCGTTAGCAGACATCCATCGGAGCCCTCCAGGACAGCAGGGATTACTTCGGACAACGCCGAGGCACATACATCAGACTGTGGGAAGGAGATGATTGGATTCGGTATACGTGGTACATGCGAGCGACAGAGTCTAGACTCACCTGTTGATCCTCCGCTGTGAAGAGGCTATCGAAGGCGAACATCTTTGGGGCGGCCACCATGGGTCCGCGTTCCTGTGAGGTAGATGCGGCCACTGTGGTCGCCGCACTAGGATCCGTTAGGGTGACTTGTCGTTTCTTTTTGTCCACAGCCATAAAATGAGGATGTTCCTCGTCCGTGTGACTGTCCGAGACACGCAACATTACTTTGACCTGCAGAAGAAGTCATTAAATGCGAATGGGGGTGTGGGGAGGAACAAATCAAACTGATTTACGGCCGGACTCCCTAGAGTGTGCATGTCAACTCATATGTCAGACTAATGCACAAATGCAGTATGCTTCCGCTTTGAGGGCGAAGCACACATGCAATGGCCTGAGAGTGCGCTCATAAAATAAGACGCGGAATTTATCCGTTGACAGGATTTATATGATTTCTAGGGTGACTTACCTTTCCAATGCCATAGTTTTCTTTGTTCGCCAGTCGTCTAGCTAAGCCGGGCGGCAGGGGCGGCGGTGCGCGCTGTAGGGCGCCGCAGAAGCCGCCGTTTCGCGATGTGTTTGCCATATCGGTGGAACGGCTTTTTGAGGAGCCACCACCTTGGGCGAGTTTTTGTGCTGCTCTGTAAGAAGGAAATAAGAAGGAAATTCGTAAGCAACGGACGGCAATTTGTCAAATGGTGAATGGAAGTGGTGAGTTCGAGGGGTGGGCTTTGGAGGGAAGGGATTGATATTATGTGGCTAAGGTGGAATGTGACTTTTTTGTGAACAAGCCTGTGAATTTCAATTTCGTTTCACTCCGGGACTGATCGGGCTCCACAATTCACTAAATATAACATAAATATACTTGTAGTCATAAATAATTAAACGTGAGCATCTTGTCTCTTAGATGGACGCTAAGTTCCCGACCAGGTGTGTTTTTCAGAGGGTTATTAAGGTTGCTGTCGGTGGAGCCTGAATCCATCACATAAAGCCAGAAAAATCTTGTCAATTCGTTCGATAGAGTGATTTTCTTCTGACTAAGACGGCTTTAGCTCCGACTTTCGGCCGTTTTTGTCAAAGTGCGTTTAAGATAACAGCAAGATCTAAAGTATTCGTGCTCGATTTATTATCAAAAAAAAAAAGCCGGAAAGAGGTTCGGTGGCTTGAATTCTTGTTGCGAAGTCGAAGATTTCTTCAGCCTTTCTTGAGTTTTAAATTTTTGGGGCAAATGGAAGGGATCTACATTTTTACGCCGAGTCTAAGCGGCTAATTGAGAAGTTCTTTCATGACAGTTTTACTCTCGGATGTTTGTCAGACGTTCGCGAGAGGTGGCGCAGTGGAAAAAATCTTTAAGATGTAATTTGGTTCTTTGGGGATTAGAACCGGGGACCCCTCGCTTAGTAGTCCAACAGAGTTTCAGTTTTCAGTTTTCAATTCATTTTTATTAAATTCATTCATTAACTTAATAACAGACTAAACACTAAGCCACTGCGCCACTATAAACCTACTGTAATAAAAATATCAAGTGGTATAGGAAACGTGTCCACGCAGAAGATGCAGATGGCGATCAGCTTAAAATAAGAGAAATGCTGTCTTTCGAAAAGTGTCCCCCTGATACCTTTTACGCTGTCCTATATTTGCAAAGAGTCATTTTGGAGCATACACTCAGTCAAAAACAGACTCTGACAACTCTGCATTTTATTTTTCTTATTTGCAATTCTTGTTGCATTTTAATAAGTAAATTGGTCTTATCCAAGTGTAAACCAAAGGAGTCTCTTTTACCTACCAGATAAGCCTGCTATGCCTAGATATTGATTTTGTATGATATTGTAATTTTTTGGCTGCTAAACTTCCTCCCAACAATTTAGCAAAATCCATACACCCAGGAGTCGTATTTGTCGTATTCATAGTGCCACTTTCTGTCACCCAAGAACCAACTTTTTTCGAATGTCCTTAGCCTAACGTAGAACGGTCATAAGAATTCTGCCAGACAGAAACCAACCTTCGTTGCAGGGCCTCACTTTTAAATTTTGAGCCACTTTAAGTCATCTTTATCATAAGAAATCATAAGAATACTCAACTTAAAATTGCTCAGGAAGTCTTAGGTCTATTTGCTTAATATTGATCACATCTTCGAACATTTTAATGATTTTTAGTGTAAAAATCCATTTGGAATAAAGATAGACGTCCACCAAACCTAGAGACCTACAGATTTTAAATTCAAAAACTGACTGTAAACCATAAACCTTTATTTTCGGCCGCACTGCCACAAAAATATTTATTTTGCCAGTCTCCTGGCGTGGTTGAGAATTTGGAATTTGCCCTTTTTTGGTCAAAACTACAAGAGATGTTGGACAGGATTAGATTAGATTTATTATATTTCATAAATACCTATATACAAATATAATTCAATATGAACAATAATTTAATTTCAAAAATGTAATTCATTTGATATTTTGTATGTTATACTTAAAGTTATCTATTAAAAATACCTAGTGATGAATGCCATTACAACTTCCAATTTATTCATTAAAAAAGTTATATGTGCGTGGGGTGACCCTTAAAAATAAAAAAATACATATTTATTTCATTAACACGGTTAAAAAACGAATTTACTTTAGTAAAAAAGAGCGGACTCTATGTCAGCGAAATTAAAATAGAGGAGCTATTTTTTTTTACAAGTTTGAGAAACATTCCAGGTATTGAGACCTGAATTTGTATAGTATCCTTAGATTTTTTAAAAATCTGCACATATACTATATATACATTTTAGAAAAATACCATTAAATCTTTTAGATCTTTGAGAACATCACCTTGAGGTAAACGGTACCTGATAGAGTTCAAAGAAGGTAGTTCGTTTCCTGGTTTGTGAAGTAAGCACCTTACCTATTGAGATGGCTGTGGTGTCATTTGAAAGCACTTAACCTTAGCTCCGACTTTTTCCTATCAAATTTCTTCAAAAAGTTCAACTGTTATTTTTTTTTCCGAAAAACAATTCGAGGTTATGTTAAGTATTTTTGTGTAAAACAGATCTTTCGTTTCCCACTAAAAGTTGTGAAAGGATTTGAGCAATTTAAAGAGCTTTGCTTCAGTTCAAAGGTAATAAATAGAACATCGATCTCATCTACTCCAATTTAGGAATTTATTTTTTGGCTTAGAAATACATCGATAAAGGATTTTGTGTGCGAAATTTTGTATCTGGTTTTTGGTGACTACGTTTTGTACAGAGGTAGGTATATTGCGCAATGTTAAAACGACCAACTTGTTTCGAATTTCTTTCTACCTTCTCCCTTTTGATTGATAAAAGTATTCAATCTGTTATAGCTTTCAAACAAATAATTGTTCACTCGATAGATTTTGTGCGATCTTGAGCTGAAAACTCAACTAAACAAGGACACTACACACTACAGATCCACTTTCAGTCTCAGTGGAAGGCCAACACTGATGCTGATGCGTAGGAAAGTCAGTTACCATTTTCACTAGATTTCTCCAAAACAGTTTTCCATATTTTATCCTTCGCAAAAATATTTATCCGTACCTACTCCTACTAATTGTCCCTCTAGATAAATTAGAAAAAAAAACTTTTCTATTCTGGAAATAAAATAATCCAGCTCAATGTTTTTAGTTTTGTTTGTTAGTGCAACACAAAAATAATTACTGCACACTGATTAATGGAAAACTAATCCCGTTCGCGGATGAAAATCCATCACGAGGCAGAGAAGTTCATTACTTTGTTTACATGAGCACACTCAGGTGATCATCAGTCTGTGTCTGTATATACAAACAAGCAACACCCGCCCTACTCCCAGATAATAGAGACCATACCATACAACTCGGCAATCATCATGCGTGAAATAAAGTCCTTTTTATGATTAATTTTGCAAAACTACTACAATTCCTGCACGTAGCGCTCCAGTCGAGCCTGTTAACTTCCTAGTTATCCATAGCCTGGGGCCGCACATATAGCTACACAATGAAAGTGAAAAAGGGAAATTAACTCCCCTTGGACACTGTGCGGGACTGGACAGACAGGATTTTTCTATTCTCCCAACAATTCCCACGTGATAAGTCTGTGTAGTCTGAAAAGCTGGCTGTTCCCACACCTACTCCTACGTAGAACATCCCTTTTTAACCTCATTTGGCTCGTTTGTGCCGTACTTGGGCTCATCCGTTTCGATTTTTTTTCTTCTTTCATTTATAATTCCAGGCGACAACAGCAGTGTCTCTATTCGTAGCTGTATGTTTCACACAAAGCGAAGCGACATCATGCATATGGGTCCTTTGAGTGAAGGGTGGCGGAAAGTCACACCAGTAGAGCTGGCTCTGTATAAACAGGTAACAAATGATCCGAGGAAGGACATAAAAGAACTGAAAGGCAAACTCGTGATATCCAAATTAGAGTAATGTCCTTGCATTCCCTGTGCCACGATGATTGTGACTGTGACATCCATTGTTACATACTCTGTCATAATTCATTCTATCCGTGTGTGCTTTTTTCTGTTTTGCTCTCATGTCCTGTGTTATTGTTCTCAGGATACTACTCAAACAAGCAGTGGAGACCGAGTAAAAGTGAAAACGTCCTTTTATGTCGGCTATATGTCAAAAATGGTTCAGCTTCAGTTGGCCAAAGTTTGGTTTTTTTTTTCTGTCATCCCTCAAATTTTACTCCATGTATCATATCGTTTGATATCCTTTGTGCGGAGGAGGTGTATTGTGACAAATGTATCCTGATGGAAAATTTAACGCCGACATGCGACATAGGAGACACACGTCATCCGTTTAGGTTTCCTTAGCCCCCCACCGCACCGGCAACCGGTAATCAACAGTGATGCGGATTGTGGATGTCCTTCTGTATTGTTTCTTCGTCGCTGTGCGGTCTCTGTCAGAAGAATATTAAATTACGTTGTGGGCATGGGTTTGGGTGCTAGTGGCGGAACTAATTTGATAAAAATGCTGTCTCCGATGGGTTTCCTCTTACCCACTCAGAGTCAGACTCACTCGGTCGTCATTACTTCCTACTCAAGGACAAATAGCGGAATTTGTTTGTTTGCTCCTTGCAAGGATTTTATGTGCGCGCGGCATCCTTTTGGGAATTTCATCTCCGCACCAAAGCGAAGGAGCAAAATATGAAAATTTAATTATTTCCACAGACAAAAGACGACAGACAAGTTGACATTTCCTTCGGTTGCGTGAGTTCCGCGAAGGTCCTGCTGCTGCTGGTTTGAATGTTGTGCGATTTTTATTTTCCCACTATCTCGTTGCATTATGCGGTGTCATAACGTTGCGGAAAGTCATTACCTGCCGCCGCGAATTTAATGTGTGTGACTGGTGACTGGTGTGTGCGACGTTTTTGTCCTCGCTAGCGTCACGAATATCCTTAATAAAAGTGTCAGATTTAATTTCCTCCCATCCTTTTTTTAATTTCTTTTACTGTTTCTCTCTTTTTTTTAATTTTGTTCTAGATTTTGCATTTTATAGCAGGACGACGTTTAATGTTGCCAAAGTGCGCGATGATTTTTATGGGCCATATCTTGGTGCGGTTTTTATTGGTAGGGTTACCATCGTAAACCATTTAGCTAATGAGATTTTTTTTTTGCGTTTCTTTTTAATGGTTGCGCGGGATGGGAGATCAAGATCCGGCGGTGGTGGGATAGGCAGTTTCTCATTTTTCCTGTCGCTTTTGTTGGTTTTATACCATAGACAATGTGGCCCTTGGACGGGTGGGTGTCATGGACAGAGTGTCGGAATGTCACATTGAAATTGCGGGTAATAAATTTTGTAATGATGTTCTTATTACCATCTTCACCTACACACGCACACACGCAGCACGTGCGTGATGCAGTCACTGGGGAGGTTTTACGATGCAATTTTGTGGCGATTTGTGTGCTTGTGTGCAGTTTAACGATGTATTTAGTCATTAACGACGGGATATTTTCAGATATTTGAAGGAATTTATAGGGACTCGTAGAATTATGTGCATTATGTGCTTAGTTGGGGGTTGCTAAGGGGTCAGTGATGGCACGGTGGCGTTTTGCTACTCCGGTTTAGTGCGCAACAAAGTTGGCTTTTATGCGGACAATTGCGAGTGATTATTTTGGAACTCGGGCGCGTGACAAAGTAGCACTGCTGAAGCAGGAGTCATGCTTTATGACATGTTTTTATGTCAAGCGTATCAATACAGCTGCAGCGTTCGGAATTTGTGACATGAAAGACGAACGGGAGGCATTAATATGGTTTTGTATTTATGGAAAAGGATAATTTTTTATGTAGAGAGGGGGACCCCAAAAGGGTAGCTGGATGGAGATGCGATGTGATTTCCTACATCAATTTTGTGTTAATTGTAAATGACGCTTGTGGACATAAAGTATTAAAAAAGTACTAACTAGAATAACATATCAAGTTGAGGGGAGTTTCGTCACATAAAATGTACCTATTCAATAAAGCCTTCCAAAATTTCAGATTCAAACTTCAGGAAAGATGCTAAAATCTACGGAGACTGAACATCAATTCAGCCATGGATGCTACAGAGGAAATTGTGCCGGGAACCTACCGATCTCAGTTATGTCTCTTGACTTCGGATTTCTACGGAAAGCCATCACAGGCAAGAAAGGTAAAAGAACATAGGTCCTTGGAAAAGCAAAACTGAATTCTCTACTTGAGTCTAGCTTAATTAGGTCTTGAAATGTATTCTCAACCTCAACAAAGCTCTTTTGGACTACTTCAAGCTAATTCCTAAAGCGGGTAGTAAGAAGCATCGTATTTGAGGTCCTACCAGTTGGCTTGTTTCAGTGAAAGTCAATTAGAATCTTCAGCATGCAACTTAAACCACAACACTCATCTTGACACATCTAAAATTCGCACTAGAAAGGCAATACAAGTAGAAGTGCCTCCGAAAAAGCCTTATTGGCAGAGCTAGACCAAATGTACGAATAAAGTTTATATTTTTCTGACTCTCCTATTGCACAATACTACTTGCAAAAGTTAATGGCGTAATAGCCCCTGGACACACCAAAATATCGAGTCGATACCGCCGAGTATACCAGCGTAAACGACTTTATCAAAAAAGCTTGCGTGCTTTCAGGCTGATTCACAAAACTTTAAGGAGGATCATTTAGTTCCCGATTAGTGACCCAATGTGCAGTGCCAACGTGAGCAAGCAGAAATCAGGGACGGACCACGATGAAGGCCTGGATGAATCTTTTTTTTCGAAGTTTTGCGTCCTATTTTCTGACCGACTTTTTCGATAATCTGGTGTTTTTGACACTTTTTTGGAGACCGACTTTTGTGCACTATAATAATTTTGGAAACCTCTCGTTTCGGTGGTAATCGTCTGGAAAGTGCTGAATGTAGCGGCAGTCGAATCTCCAAAACCGGAGGTAAAAATCTGCTCAGAATCGCGTTATCTGTGAACGAGCATTGCTTGACATTTTTTTTTTCGTTCGATTTATAAAATCATTATATTAATACGTTAACATCAAAAGTTTCCGTACACTTTTTAAGTATTTATCACGAAATTAGGAGAGTGAAACTTATATCATTCGAAAGGTACTCTGCCATAGATGTGCAGAAACAAAAAATCGTAGGTATATGTCGCCATTAAGACTGGTAAAATGAAGTTAAGAATTTCCCATACAAAATGCTTAGCAGTTAATCGAAAGCATTTTGTTGCCATTCAATTTGTCGCCGTCATGTTTCCATAGTAACGAATTTAATTCATTTTAGAAGAATCTTCTCCCTTCTGTGCCTCATCAATCAATAAAGTGGCAACCCTGTCTCACAATTCATCGCACTTTTATTAGCCACATTTGGCCGTGAAACCGTTTCTCATTAAAAAGAAAACAGAATGCAAGCCAGGAAAAAAAAGTACCTCACACTAATCAGATCTACCCCCCAGTAGCTAACCGCCGTAATGCAATTTAGATCTCGATTCCCATGGATAATAAATTGAGTTTCAGCTTCATTAAAAGTCTACGAGGATCCTGTATTTTTTCACAATTTGTCTTGCCTCCATTTCTCGGAGGCATCAGACTGGAAACAACTTTCTTTTCCGACGGGCGTCGCCGCCGTTGTCATCTTCACAACACCATACAGTACACCACAAGCAAACAGGAAGCTTCAAGGATAAAAGTAATCGCCACCCTTGCCATCCACTTTCTCTTGAGCGTCCACACATCCTGTGACGTCAAACGCACCACGATGCTGCATTCAACCGCACTTCTTCTGTTTATTAGTTTATCGAATTTCATCCTCGCAGGAGTCTGCCAGCTCTGGAGAGTGTCCTCTAAGTAGTAGTTGTCGCCATCATCTTGTGAACGCCTTGTTGTTATTATCGATATTATTGGGCTTGACAGTGTTTGTCTTTTGTGCTCTTGTGAATGAAGAGAAAAGCAATTTATTCCTTTCTTTGAAGAGGGTGGTGGACTCCTACATCCCGACACACCCAATGCGGAGGACGAAGTTCAAGTGCGCACAGAGAAGGTTGACAACCTCTTTACTCCTGCAAAGTTCTTTTTTTCTCTCGATTTTTCTTCCCTCCCCCTTGAGCATCAACAACATCGAGAGGCCTAATCACGTATCTCAGGGCTCAGATCACGTTCTGTGGAAACTTTTCAATCGAGTTTAAAGGCACGGCAAGCAAGAAAAATAAAAGAACCGACAAAAAAGGGAAAAAAAACAGCCGCAGGACTCCTACAACAAAATTTCATATCATCATCATCATCATTCCTTAAACTGATTGAGCCTAGGGGCTGAACTCATTTCAAATTCTTTCAGTGTGCATCGATTCGCTGCCCCCAAACGCGGAGCAGGATGAGAAAACATACGCATATATCCTTGCCAGGTATGTATGGTATAACGAATAGCCACAGGGTATGATCCATTTTTTTGCTTGCTAGTCTGCCTGCTCCAGCTGCGACAAGTCAAGATTAAATGTCAACTCAAGGTGAGCAAGGTAACAAGTTTTACCTGCACAAGGACCTTCTCAGCAAAAATTAGAAGGCACTTAACTGCCGCGAAAGTTTTCTTCTTCAACATTTTTTTTTTGTCGGCGCAGACCTCCACTACCTCGGTGAGTAATGTAAAAAGTTGTACTTGCAGGTGGAAAAGTTTTGCGGAGCACCATTTTTCACGGGGCGCAAATGTCGCACAAGTAGATGAATATGCGAGCGAGAGGAAAGCAAAAAGGACTTGACTAAGTACAAGTTGATATTTTAATGAGATAATGAGATGAAGTTTGTTTCTTTTTGGATATAAAAGCATTCGCTTTAAACACTTACGCATTTGTGTTGATGAGGTCCCGGAGGGCTTTTCCCATCATAAACGTAGAGCATGTTTCGTTACAATCAAATTGAAGATCTTTTCGTCTGGCGCACAGCACTCCCACGAGAAACGGATGCATATTTCTTTATCAATCCTTTTTATCGTGAGTGGATTTCTTTTGTTGGAAAATATTACACGAGAGTGTGTCTCGTGTTGTCTTTGACAGAAGCAAACGTAAGCATCTTGTGAGCTTTGCCCTTGAGGCTATAAGATCATTTCGATACCCGTTTCTCTATTTGATTTATGGTGTTTTCTGCAGTTGGGGGTGGGGGGTGTTCTTTTGAAGAAATTTAAAAGCGTTTTCAAGAATCGATTTTGTAAGAGACATGTGTCGGGATCGAGAGTGGCTCATCTCAAGACAGTGAAAATGATTAATTGTAAGTCTTTCGCTAGTAGTAGGATTTAATAATATTTAAGAAACATTTTTCAATACTTAAAACTGTGAAAATGTGATTGAAAAAATTATTTAAAATATCTAATGTTATCGGACAAATGGACCACACATTCTTTATGATTGGCATATTTTTCAAGTCTGGTTATAAACCTGGATTTTGGACTTTGGAACCAGAATCGAAACATAATTTGGCCCTATTTAATATTAGATTCTACCCTCTATACGGTTTCTAAGTTTCATTTAGGAAGACCCCAATTTTGTTTGTACACTTAGCCACAGCCTAACGTTTTTTTTTTAATTTCGCACATAGGATTTGAAGGTTCATATCTCGAGGATAAATAAGAATTTGAAGGTTTTCTCCAAAATGTTCAATTCTTTCCATTTAACAATTTCACAATATATTACTTTTTGTTATAAGCTTCAAGCTCGTGTCTAGGTACCTACTTAGCTGAGGCCAAATATCTACCTGGATGTGTATTTCACTCAATTTACAGCTACCCTAGTACTAGACCCCATGGTAAAAAAGATCTCTTTAATCAAACTTTGGTAATACTTGCGTACAGTGAGGATATGTAATATAATGGCAGTGCAAGTAACGTACGACCCAGTCGTGAACATTTTCTTGCTGGTTATTCGTCTCATTTTTGTCTGTATACATAAAAGTTAATGAGCCCTATTACTTAAAATTTCTACTCCTAATCTTCTAATGCTGTAAATCACAATAGACTATTTTACAATAGCAAAGATGAAAATTTTAAGACCGATTTAACAGGGTTGCAAAAGCCTAGTTACAAGTCTTGCTAGTAGTTTAATTTGCAATACAATACAAATAATTGAGGACAGTTTAACTACTACGTTTTTTGCACCTTGGTGGACATGATTTATGATTAAGCATTACGGTTTAGCGTGTTCTTTATAAGATGCTAAAAAGAACTCAAAAAACTAATGCAACAGCAACACAGAACCAGAACGATATAAGTCAGCAATCGGTTCTAAAAGACCCTTAACCATAATGTGATTTTCAACAGCAGCTCAACACAAAAGTTTATATTGAAATGTTGATTTTGAAATAAATTTTAAGGTAAAGATTTTTTAAAATCGTGACTCTTTAGTAAGTCGAAAACTTTATCGGATTTTTGATGCATCTGAATGTAAAAAATAAAAGAGCTCTGAGTTTAGGTAGGTATGCCCTATGATAAGAGATATTAGAGCTTCTTTTGTTTTATTATTGTAGGTACTCTTGTTGTGAAAAAATTGTAAGTCCTGAAATCGGAAGATATACTGATTCAGCAATCTTTTTTTTAAACTAATAGTTCGATTGTGCGACTTCCCGACTTCCGGTACTGAAGTTATTCATCCATGCTCCAATCAAAGGTACAATTGCTATAACGCTGTATGGCGTTTCCATATCAGTTAAGTTCTGTTTCAATCACAGTATGCTGAAGGTGAAGGGGATTGATTATGAAGCCAATTCGAAGTCATAAACTATGGCAAGCTACCTTGAGTTTAGCAGAAGGCGGTATTCATAACATCGTTAAGCGTAAGTCAAGCTTAGCTTAGGACCAATAGACCTTTCTGTAAAATACTGTCGATTTGGGAATGAAACCAACAAAGAAGCAAACTCAATATCCACCATACAGCAAAGAGGTATCTTATAGTCCGACCTAGAAAGCTTCATATCTTGTTCGTCAAAAGACTAATCTCAGGTTAAAAATGATTGACTGAAAGCCCATGACGGTTTTCGTTGATTCGTCATCTCTACTCAGTTAAGGGGCTGGACAGTCACCTAACTGCAACTGTTTTTAAAACAAAGATTTAGCATATAGTTTATAGACCGAGATAGCCAGATTTTGCTTTTAAGGTGATAAGTCGGAGGCCAAAAGCCCACAACTATATGACAGCTGAATTATACACATGATTTCGAAAGTAGCGAGGCGTTGTCCATTCGGCTTGTCACAGATGAGTCTAAAAATCACTTATTTGGATTTTAAGCTATAGCTTAAACATTTTTTTTGACAGTTTTCTAATCGCTGCCAATAATATTTTATCAACTCGTTGGCATGAAATATCCCGCTTTGGGCATTATTTAAAAAATAACACTTGATTACATTATCTGTTTGAGCTGGCGTTTTCTATTTAACAAAGTAGTAGATACCCCTCGAGAGCAACTATACTCATAGGATCTGAACTATTCGTAATAATTCTAGGTCAGCTATAGAATTTTTTAATAACTTTCTCCAAAGCAACCTGTCAAAAGTATCGTCCCAGAGGAAGCGAACATTCCATCACAATCTGCAGAAGGAAAATAAAAAATTCAACACCGACAAATAACTCTCCATTGTCCACGGGGAGTATATGAATCCTTTTCTTCAAGAAGCAAATCAAAAATTCAGGTCAGGTTCAGGATAAATGAAGCTGTCTGTCCTGCATACACACAGAGTCCCTATTCCAGAAAAAAGGTCCCCTACATACACACACAGATGTCATGGCATTCATTATTTCACCCGCAACATTGAAGACCCTTCGGGGTATAAACGTACCAGGAGTGGTGGTGGTGGTGGTGGTGGTAATAATTTTGTCAAAGGATGCCAGTAGGAATGTTTTAATTTAAAACTACTCCCTCCCGGGGGGAGTGCCGCTCATCAGAATTCCATTGGCAAATTTTCATTCCTCAATATGTAAATCGAAGAACATCCCTCCCGCACTCGCCCGGCGCCAACAAGAAGCACACTAGCCGCTTTAAAGCTTTAAACTGAAAATTGTTCGTGCATTAGGCGAAATCACGTAAATCTCAGCGCGAGACGGCAAGAATATTATGACAACAAAAATGCGAATGTGTGTCCTCCTTGTCGTCATCGTCATAGTGTCTTCGTTCGTGTGCACAAAGAAAGAGGAGAAGGATAGTGGAACTTAATCAAAATACTTGCTCAGCGAAGTTCATTCCTTAGCCAGACCCAGACTGGTTGTGTTCTTAATCTCAATTTTCTTAACGACTCCTGTGGAATCACCCCCTGAGCGGGGCGAACTATGAGAAACGTGGCATCTTGCAGACAAACCGTATGGACTAGTTGCAGGATCACGACGAGACTCCGTAATCACGCAGCTCGACGAGGAAGGAAGTTTTCTATTCACCCTCTTCTCCCATTGATTCTATCTATCTGACTCCTTCCGCTGCAATCCCGGTTGAAAACCCACGTTTTTTTTCCAATTTCGTCCTGCGGGCAGACAAAAGATTCATATAGTTTAGCGGGAGAGAAGAACCTTCGCCCGCTTTATCTGAAAGTGAAGCTGCAAAAAGGCCCCCGGCTGTGAGTGGATAGTTCCTCTCAGCAGAATATCCTGTTCAACTCGCACACCCATTATTATTGTTTATTTTAGGTCCACCACCACCCGCCCACACAAGAAACAATGTGCCGTATACACAAAATGTATCAGGCCTCTTTGAGACGCCGAACAAAAACGGTGTGTTTTCGTAGAAAATTAATTGGGCTAGGTCCAGGAACAGGATACTCCGGCAAACCTTAAATATACCCATCCCCATACCGTTGTGCTGCAGCAGCACAAAAACAGAATGATGAAGTGCCGCCGTCACCCAGTTGGGTGGGCATCCTTGAATGAGTCCCATTCAACGGAAGACAACATGCCAACAGTTTGGGTGCAATAAAAAACGGATTTACGTTACGATATATACCTTTGCTGGGTAACTTTTCAAAGTGATTTTTAATCCTTTTCTCTATTAAAAGTGATGAACGACGGGGCGGGCGGCGGCGAAGCTTTTTATGCTGCGCTCCTTCAAGTTTTACTTATCGTTCGCTTCGTTGGGTATGGTGTCGCCTAAGTGTCTTGCGACAAAAGACATCAAACCAATGTGCGATATCCTTGTTATTGTATGAGATATACTTGTGTCTATGTGTAGAAGTCATGTGCATGGTATACATTGTCGCTTTTGCATGCATAATGCATTCGCCGGTGTGTGCTGAGGACATTTTCTCAGGTTTTTCATATAACGACCTATATCACAGACGCTGCCTGGCATAACATACCACGTGTCGCATTGTGCGGTGTTATTTATGCTCCAAGTGGGCATATGGAGCGATTTTATGCTCGCTGCATGGACACACATAGCATCGATGGGGCGTTTAGGAGAAATCTCCCCCTGCAAGCATTTGAAGTTTTTCGGACGTGCTTTTTTTGGCGACGCTTTATTTTACTTGTGGTTGTGGATAGCGGTCGAGAAGGCGAGTGTCAATGGACTTCAGTGCGGTTAGCTGATTGGCGAACAATGGTAGAATGGCATGAGGCTTTGGGACAGTTTTTCGATACGAAGGATATAATCTGCCCTAGCGAGGTAGCCGTCGGAAGGGGAAGTTCTCCGATTTTATACGATTTTATACGATTCTACTTCGATTTATTTTTCGGGAGAGCTATTGAGAGTATATTTTTCTAAAATTTTGTAACGCATATCGGCAAATAACCTTGAAGTGCATATTTTTGTTAAATTTTTGACAGCTTGGTTTCGATATCCTTCGACAGAAATTGGTTGCGGAATTTATTAACGATTTGTAGTAAATGATTTCTTTTCTGAAAGCGAATACCTCGAATGTGATTTTAGCCTCCGACGGAGTACGCGTTGCGGAGAATTTTCCGTTCCGACGGATACCTCGCTAGGGCTGAATGACACAGGGTCACTGAGTATTTTATATAAAGGAAGCGGCTGTTATGAGCAGGCACTTCTTGTCGAGTCATTTTGAAAAGTAAGGGAATTGCCCCCCGAAAGCGCGCTTTCGGGCTAACATCATAAAGCCTCGTTAAACATGTTTTTAAATATTTTGTTTTCTCTATCAAAATTTCATATCGCTGTAACAAGGGGCTACAAAATGATAACCCCTTAGAAAATGTACAAAATTTTAAAATATCACCCTTCGAAAAGGTGTAAGGCCCGTCTTTTTAAAAACGAAACAGGCTAAATATTCTTGAATGATTTTTATTTAGCTATTAAAATTTCAAATTAATACGATTGACAGTTTTGTGAGTTATAAATAGGACGCCCCCCCCCAAAAGGGCAGAGGGGTCAAGTTCAAAAATCCCTTCCTAGTAGTTACAAAACAGTTTTATACATAGAGAGAGGTACCTTCAAAAACTGAAGTAGGTAAATATGAAGAAAAAATATTCACTCGTCCTGATTTTGTCTTCAGTCTTTTTTAATATAAAATCGGCAGAAGTGGCACTTTTACCCACAGTCTGGGATAGCTTGGCATAATGTAACAAATTTATTTCAGGTCTTTAAAATATGTCAATGAGTTAAACAAAAGAATTTATAAAGAAATACTATAGGACACACCACAGAGCCTTATTGCAGACCAGCAGATATAAGGTGAAATTACAATCGTATAGCCCTTCAAGTTGTGAGAGGATATTTCATAAAAGCTTCTTGTAAAGCAGTTGAGCCGGTATGAGACCATTTGGAACATCAGTACGATTTTTGTTACTCTGGACATTTTTGGGTATACTGTATACGCTTAAGCAATCATGGTAGTAATAACTAGAACCTGAGCTGTAATATATCGAGGTAAGGCGCTGGAAAAGAGGTACACAAAAGACAAACATATTTCTGGTTGTAGGAAGTAATTGGATATATATTATTAAGCTGTGTTTAATCAATCGAAATACCAAATCATTCCAAAAAAAGAGTCCTTAATCAGGCTGAGAAGTAAGTGATGGGCTGAACAATAACAGAACAATAAAATACCGACAAAGTGTCATGTACCAACGGAAGACAACATTGCTGTATCATAAAAGTACCAAGATGAGGACTGGAGTCGAGTCGGGTTACTGTCTTGAGTTACTTTTCAGCTCATAATAGTTTTTTTGTGGATAGCCAATCCGCCATATCCGTCTTAAATTTCTACAACTAAACAACTTTCTCGGAACTTGTTGAGTCGTCTTTAGTTGGTTGGTTTAGGTGGTTGCTTTAGCCTCCATGCCCAGTTTTGAAACCACAACTATAGTAGAACCTGTAGAAAAAAAGGTAGAGATATGTTATGGAAGCCCAAAACCAGCCTGAGGAGTTGACACATTTGATGATGTTGAAATGGATACCTCGGATGACCGATAGCTCGTCAATGAAGGGACTATCCACGGCACCGTGTCTGGTCCTAGCTAGGGCCGGACATACGCAAATAAGATGGAACACTGTTTCACTCTTGTTAGTGTTAGCTCACAGTGTGGTGCTGTGGGGGATGCCTAGCTTGTCTGCATGAGTTCCTAGAGGCCAGTGTCCCGTAAATCTAGCGACTTTTGCACTCGTTCTGGAAAGGAGGTTATTTGTTCCGGCTTCGGCGAATGTTGGCCAAATCTTTCTTGAAATGACGCAGTTTGTGAGGTTCACCCATCTAGCCACCTCCCCTGCAGTGAACGCTGACTATACCTAAACAGATTTAATTTCGCACTTGAAGTGCGTGGAAACACATGATTTTTGCGCTAGGACACGTAAAAGCCAAGATTTCTTAGTTCCTTCTGACTGAAGGTACATTTTAGTGAACAAGGTGTAGTAAACAATTTTATCCAGAGGACGAAAATAATATTTCATTTTACTTCCTTGTATGACCGTCAATGTTAGACATAGCAGACTTACTGAAAATATTAAATACGCAATTTTCTGTTGCAGAATATATATGTAAGACGTTCCGATAGAATAAAAAATGTTGTTGAAATTACGAGAAGCCTTCAAAACCCCAAGTGGGCAAAATGAATTCCAAGTCATCTTTCATCTAACAGGATATTGCAACATGTTTAAAACCCCCTTTAAGTTATCTAACTTTAAACCCAAACCTATTCCCTCTTTTCTTTCTAATTTGAAGTTCCAGCTGACACAATTTGAACATACACCGCATCCCCTCTTAGCATCCCCACATCGAATTCCAATCAACATTTTTAATTTAATTACTCGAAATTAAAAGCAAATTACTATCTCAGTGCACAGCAAACATGCACTTCTCTTTTATAACAATTAACGATTTTTTTTCCTCAAAAATAAACAAAACACAATCCCACTGACTTTCCAACTACTACGAGCACACAGTTGGTAATTTGTTGATAGGAATTTTCATATCCTCCCGCTCCATTGGAAGGATAATAACACAAGTTACTATCCCGCTGCACCACCACCACCATCGCCGATACAGTGCAATGAGTGTAAAATGGAAAAAAAGAACAAAACTGAACTTAAAAAGAATTTTAATTCGCATTTTACACGCTCCGAGAGCATAAATATGTCAGATGGAGGCGCAAGTTGCAAGTAAAAATAAAAATACGAAAAAAAAAAATTATCCAACTTTAATGGATCCAGCAGGAGGAAAAAAAATCCGACTCACACTGCGTATGCACACAACAAAAGCACATCAACATATTCCGTAAACGGTGTGAAAACGAACTGCTCCACATATACACGGGGCGGTCAGTGTACCCTGTCCTTATTGTGCGGAGCAGATTTTTCCCATATAAAATGATTTTAATGGGCTTAATGTGTAATATGCACTTTGTAATTGTAATTTAATATCCTCACGCGCTTACCCTGATTAAAAATATACGGGACGAGAGGCGTCTGCAGTGCCAAAAAAAAAACAAACAATCAGTTCACAGTGTTTTTCTGATTTTCAAATTTAATTTGTTAGTCATAAAGAAAGTACATAATATCTACTGCAGAGTTGGCATATCGGGGGTGATTTTGAATCACAATTTTTTGTGGTTATCGTGTGCAATAAAAATGTTAAAAAATTATCATTTGTTAGGGTAAAAAGTAAAAAAACAAATTTGAACACTTTTTTCATCTAGGAGGGTTGTACGTTGTACTACAGTTACTACACCCTCGTACACCAATCGCTATCTCATCGACATGATTTTGAATTAATTTCACAGTAGAATAAACTGACATGAAATTTATGACCACACTTCAATTTGAATTAAAAAACACATAATACTCGTAGTGGCGGTAAGTACCTATATTTGAATATAGATTAAGAGATGTTAAATTAAATAATTATGTAGCTTTTGGTGGGCTTGGTGTTTTATGAATCATTCGTTAGGGGATTATAGTGGTCATGGAGTGTTGGTCATAAGTTGCTGTGTTTTAAGGTAGAAATTTTAGTTGTTTGGGGCGGATTGATGGTGGTGAGTCACTGTTTTGAAATTATGGTTGAAAATGGTCACACAAAAAAAGAAGAGGGACATCATTTTGTTCCAGCCCATAAGGGCCTTACTGGTAACGGAGAAGCTGACTCACTGCCTTAAATCGGCGCTACAATTCCGCTTATCGGACCTGAACCCTTCTGTGAGTTCAGCAAAAACCATTATTTCAGGGGATACATTAAAAAGCTATCACGTATTGAATCCAATGAAGTCTGGCTTAAAACTCCTGAAGAGAACTGCACCAGACAATTTTTCCCCAAATACTCTACCAGGAAATCCTACTTCCGGACTTAGACAAAAATAACCTAAGAATACTAACAGGAATGATCAGTGGCCACGGCCTTATGAAAAAACACCTATACGGCATTGGTTGGAGTCTCTCCGGATCCAACATGTAGACTATACCTTAAGAGTGATTAATCCTCTTTTCACACACTCATGGAATTTCCGGCACTACTCAACACTAGGAAAAAAAATACTTGGCGAGAGAAGATTCTTTTCTTCCTGACTGCCTCCTCCGGAAAGATGACTCTAGGAACTTACCAAGGATGACAAAATAGGCTTCTTAAAGAGACCGCAGTGCCAGAGCCCCCTTGAGGACTCTCCCGCAATCTAATCTAATATAATCTAATCATTTTGTAAGTCTCAGAAATAGATGCAACAAATTGAAAGACTCGGCGAAAGCTATTTACAACGAGAAAGTTACTAGCAAACTTGTCGCTACAACCAGGGTTCGGACCTTTGAAATTAAATAATAATTTAATAATAATATAATTTTTTTTTTTAAACTGACAAAAAAGACTGTTTTTTCCGAAAATTGGTCGTTATATCCGGCGGTAAAATACCTTAAAATATAGTCAACCAACCAAATGAAAGGAAAGTTATAAGCGAGGCCGTTATAAGTGACTTGCACTGTATATGCAAAGAAAAAGCAACAATTTTTGTTTTGCTTTCTATTTTTCATAATAAAAATTCATTTTAACATATTTTATTTTTTAACAAAGATTATTTTTAAACAAAAAAATTTTTTTTTTAAATAAATTGAAAACTCAGTCTTACAAAAAATATTTTCATGATTTTCATAAGTAAATTGTTCTTTTACAAGAAACTTGTTTTATTTTTGAATGTACATATTTCCCATCAACAAATTTATGTTGTTTAATTTCAGCAAGATAATTAATAAGTGATCGTGAAAACATTAAGTTTTCAACTGTTCTAGCATTTTAACGATTTCTGCGCTGCTGTGGGGTAAAACAGCCAAAGTTAGCATAAATTGAGACAAATTTTTGATTTTCCCATTAAGGAATACCACACGCACAAAAATTGACCATAACAGAGTGCAATTTTTGTTTTGTTAAAAAAATAAACCAAGTCTCGCTCAAAAACAAATGAAGAATTTTTTTTTTAAAACCACCGTGTTAAAAAGGTTCAATACATGCTGTTAAAAATAACACACTAAATAGTTGTTATCCATTAAGTCGCTTTATTTATATTTACCAAACAGTCTCATTTTCTTGTTTGGTTAAATTCAAGCGGGTATCTTGGTTAAGAAAAACCTACTAAATTTGATATTTTTACAAACTGATTGGTTATTAATTACCGTGCTACACATGTAAAATTAACCAAGCGAAAAATCGAACAATCACTCTGTTCAAAACAACCGCCACTGTCACCGTGCACAGCCAGCCACAAACATTCCACTGGCGGGTATTGCAACATTCAGAATTTAAATTGGAGAGAAAAGCACGAGCACCCGAACGAAAGTACCATTCGGGGAGATTTGTCTAAGTGTGTTTCAACCAAGTGGATACGTCAAATTCAACGTTAAATGCAACCAAAAAGGTTGGCAAATAACAACAGACTAAAAAGGTTAATAACAACAGACTAGAAAGGTTAAATTCTACCAAGTTGGATGACTAATTTTAAAATAAGTTGGTCAAATTCTACCAAGTGAGGCGGCTAATAACAACAGATTAAATAGCTTAAACTCTACCATGTTGGTTGGCTAAGTCAGTTGGTTAAATACAACAGAGTAAGGTGGTTAAATTCTTTCGGAGGGGAAATTGATAAATAGGTTGTTTTCAACTAATTTACCTTAAACAAGTTGACTCAGTTATTTACAATCAATTAACTCTGTAAGAGCTATATTACAGTATTGCTTAGTTGTTTTTAACCGAAAATCGGTTGATTTTAAATAAGTCTTTTTCTGCGTGCAATTTGGGTGAAAAGTGTAGGTTAACGCAAAATAGAGGTAGATGTTGGGCAAAACGAAGTATGGTAGTATATATTTATTTATTTTGTTAAAATCGAAGTAGATCTACTTCGATCTAAGTAAAGTCCGAAAGCTGGCTACAACACATTAAGTAAGGCTGTTCTAATAGTTTCAATTTTTGTTTGACTATTCTATACTGGATTCTGAACAACTGAACGTCCCCAACTATCCCGAAGGTTCTGCCGTCATTGGCAGTTGAAAAACTTCGACCACGAGCATCTCCAAAGTGTCAAATCGTAGAAGGGCAAGTGGGTTGGAAGGAATTTTAGCAAAAGTAGGTATACTCAAAGACTGTGCATTTATACTGCGTAAGCTTTCAAAAGGTTGTAGGTACTCCCAGATGAATATTTTTTATAGAGTATATCTGGAAGAACATCAAACCGCAGCTCAAGCCTTTTCAGAGAGAGAGGGAATTGAAACGAAACACGAACAAACGACTTGGATTAAACGCGGTCAGGCTCTAGAAAAGTAATATGGTGGAATTTATATGTTCGACGAATGCAGTCTGGAGCAGATATGAGCTCATTCTAATTATGACTGGCTGATTTTTCCAATCCCAATTTAATTTCGGGCGCAGTCATTTCAGAAGTCGTTTAGCTGGGTTCCTCGTTGGTTGAACAAAATACACAAATTTTAGCTCCAATACTTGAATGAAGCGGGAATAAAATTGAAACTTGCGAAATTGTAATTTGTTTCAAGAATTTTTGTAGAATTCGCCTGCTTCTTTACATTTTTAAATTTTGCATTCTCTTCAGAAAATATGTTTTCGATAATTTCCCGTGTGGTTCGGTTGGAAAGTTTAAGACCTTCGGAACGATTTACTTAGTTTTGAAGGAGGAAAAACTCAAATAAATGCGATACAAAAATAACTCATGTCAATAAATCAATTACTTGACAACATGTTGGTTCTCACTGCCGACTCCCAAGCGCAATTGATTCAATGTCAACAATAAACCAATCAATTCCCAACTAACCCCGCAATTGCACTCTCCATCTCAAAATCAATTGGTATCATTTAATTTGATTTACTCTCCGACAGCAATATCTTTCAAATTCACCGCCACTAAAACAAGCAAATCATTCATTTTAATTGAAAAAAAAAGAAAACCCTCCAACCAACACAAAAACAAACCCCTTTTCAGTTCGAAACTGAAGCAACATTTTCTTCTTAACGACCACTTGAACACTGAACAGTCTCTGGGTCTGGGCTGCCCTTCCGACCCTCCGCTCAATATTCCATTCAAATATTGAAAATTCAACAGAAAGAGAAAGAAACAACATTTCATTTGACAGGACAAAAAATGTTAAGTGACCAACGACAAACTCCCCCGGGAAACTGGCAAACTGGAAACCCACTGAAAAAAAAGTGTCAGTGGGTGAAAAATGACCGATTCCATAAAATTAAATGAATTTTCTATATATACACTGTTGAAACAGAGCAAAGAAAAAAAAGAACCAAACAAACACAACTTGAAGTATAAATGAAAAATTGTTGAAAAGTACACACAGAAACATGAAACCCATCCGAAGGGGTTAGTTACATTTCCCCCCCAAAAAATGGAAAACGAAACAGTGAAAAAGGACATTCCTACCAGAATACACTTTGTTGGCATTCCCAGTCTCTTTTCCGACTGGATGAATAACAGGCAATTGTATTGAGTTATTTGTAATCAGAAAATGACGATGCCAAAAAGTGAAACAAAAATAAGGACGCAAATGTAAAATGTATAAATTCAGTCACATAAAAGTGCAAAAGTGAAAGTCATATTTCATGACATTTCGAACAATAAGAAAGTACGGCCTTAAAAGCGGTAGCCTATTTCTGGTTCTACTTTAACTCCGACTCATCTTCAATTATCCTTGATTTGATTTTGTGCCTTCTTCTTGTGTTCCGTCTGCTCGTGCTGTTGTATGGTGGAGCAAAGTTGACGAGGGTTATCATTCACGGGGTGGGACCGACTGACGGCAGGTATGACATAGAACTTCGGAGGGAATGACAGTTGATGTGCAAGTTGGAAAACACTCAGGCACGAGAGCAGCGAACAGCGAACAGCAAACAGACCCAGTGGGGTCAGGTAAATAGAATTTCCCCGAGGCAATTGGGAGACGTAATTTCATTTTGAGTTGATGGACGAGTATGAGTTCGAGTATATTTTCTACTCCAATGTGAGCACCATTTTTTTCAATATTACTGATGATACAATTTGCGACTTTCGTCATTTCGTGTTGGGAGTAAGTAGTTTCCTAAAAGGGAAAGGTTTGGGTAATCGAAATCGGCACGTGTCGAAAGTACCTACGCCGCCAGTCGTTGAAATGAATAACAAAAACCGGCGTCTGAATAATCTGGGACAGCAGGAATTTTATCTCAAACATTTTGTTTAGTTTTCTAAAACTCGCCTATTAACGAAAAAGTTATTGAAATTTAAACCGGACTTAAAATTGTTGGACCATCCTGCATGTGGTGTGATATTTTGTTCGAAAGAATAGACCATTACTTCTGGGTTATTAAGGCGTCGTATTTCTAGTACCTATTGAAGGATAACCTTAACATTAGGTCAGCAGGACCGCGGCGATGCCATTCTTGTTGCTTTAAGAATTTTTCAACGACCGAATTATTAAGAAAAATCGATTTTTTCGCAGATCGCCTGATTTATTTTTCTGTTTAATGCATTTTTAATCACCTGACAATTTTGCTGGAGTAAAGTATAAGTGCAGCGTCATCCAGAAATATTTAAATATTAAAAAGTTTTTTGAATCAACAAAATTGCTACCTCCGAACTACTACCTCACATGACTTATTGCCCAAGCCCCTATCACTCGAGTCAACGAGGCCAAAATATATGATAAGAAATTGTGAGGATTCCCAAGGATACAGAAACATAGCTTCAAAATACAAAGGAAATGGAAGGAAGTCATCATCTAGAACTTGCCCATCAAGATACCCGCAAGAAATCAAAGCCAAATTGAAATAAAATCACAGGATGTTTAGGTGGTCCCTTCATAATCGATCTTCCGTCAACGACTCTAAATCATCAGGGACAATATCCAAACGGGTACAAGAGAAATTAGATAGAGCTAAGACTTAACTAGAAAGACAAACAAGAACGGCTCCAATAGTTTTGTCAAAAAATCGGAATTTTCGGATAAACGATGCTAAAGTTTCGCGGACATACCGGACAGAGATTTAAAAAAAGCGTAACGAAAAGTGAAACACGAGAGAATGTCGAACTTTTCACGAAGCGCAGCAGTAAAATGAGTTCAAGAAGTCCCAAAAGTTTGTACGCTCCCACATGTAGACAAGCATCAGTAAATCGACTCTAAAGCGTTTCATTTTTCGTTACGCTTTTCCATGTTTAGTTCGAAGATGACTTAGGTGGACCGATCATTCTGGACGAAGCTGCAGTTTTTGATACATGAATATGACTACGTTCTTGAATTGTTTCGGTGGCTTTTATATAAAGATGAACTTTGTTTGGACGTGTCTTTCAAGGGTCTAACTTAAACAGGGCCTTTACAATTATTACACTGTATGATACGCCAACTATCAATCTTTTCATTTACGAAGCTCACTAGCATGAACTATTTTTAGACAAAAAATAATTTCTTAAGAGAGAACCATCCTTCAATTAAATTACTCCAAGGATGCAACTGTTTTGAATAATAAATAAGCATCCGACAAAAATTGCAGTAGATACAAATACAATCCCAATCTCGGCAGGAAAAAAATACATCCCTGTTCGGTTTTACTAAGCTCTCCAGAATCACAATCCAGGGATAAAGATATAAAATATTGATACCCTTGTTACTGCCCATTGAATTATGCACTCTAAATGTGCCTCTTAAGTTGTTTACTACCGAATAAAGGACTAAAGCAAGCAGCTCCTACGATTACAGACAGAATATCTAATGCAACATCAGTTGCCTTGGCCAAATAAATTACATATAGCCTATCCGTGTCCTTTTGCCATTTACTTTACCGAGTCCAACAGAAAGAAAAAAAACGTTATCCTGCAATAAAGTTGCCTGCAAGATTGGATCCTTGAAAGAAAATAAATGAAATATAAATTTCAAAAGCATCTGCGGATTGAGGCTACGCAATGAGAGTAAAATCCCACACCACCGGCACCAACATCATCGTCATCATTGGCATCGCAACCGATAAGATCTTTCCATTTCTGCAAAGAAGTCCCTTTTCATACGGCCTCAGAGATTGTCTCCCACCCTTTGGGGACACTCCTCGGAAACTGGGTCAAAGTTTGCACATTTCACCTGCGTATGTTTGTTGATGGTGTGCGCGCTGTGGGTTGGTAGGCATTACTGGCATCTCTTGCCATAAAAACTGGTTTTCATTTGGGTATTTATTTTTTTTTCTCCTCACTCACATATCCTTTATCCCGGTCGATCGATTAGAAAATCCCGATAACAACAATGAAAATTCCTTCGTCTTAACGAAGTCGGAACCGCACCAACAAACATACTACTTATGAGGGGTATTCCTAGGCCATTATACGGGAATTCCTTTTGCCATTTCCCTTTCAAATCTAAATACAATCAGAGTGATTACCCAGTTGTATGCGCGTGACACATAGTATCCTGAGCTCGTAAATTGCACAAAAGGACGACTGGCGGGAGGGAAAAAAGGCACGAAAACAAAAATCCTGTTTTCAATAGACGTGGCTAAAAATATCATTCGGAAAGTTGGGGGCTTTCCTGGAAACAGGATCTCTCACATATACACAAGTATACACAATCAGGGCCACGCAAAACATAATAACGGTGCGCGGGCACAACGAAAGGAAGTTTTTCTTAGATTTATTTTTCTGCTACGTTTGTTGGCCGCCGCGCCGCACGTAAGGAAAAGGAAAAAGGATATCTAAATTAGGGGATAAGCACTCGAATGAATTTAACATTCTCTGGAAACAGGCAAATGTTGGTTTTCGTTTTTTTTTTTCATAACCCGGCTAAAGTATGAAAGGGGTTCGAGTTGGGACATATTGCTTTCTATTGTCGAGGCCTTTTTAAATAGCCGTTGAGCGGGCTTCCCTCTTTTGGCCCGCATTAAAGAAGTACTTAATTGCAATTTTTGCTGTATTTGAAGTCTATCTGAGTTCTGAATTGCTGTGATTACATTCATTATCAGGCTTTTTCTGGTCGATGTTAGTACAGCCAAGTGTTTGATTTAACCAACAGCGAGTTTTTGCGACAGTAACCGACGCAAGACGCGACATAGTTTTTAGTTGTTTTATGTATGTAGGTTTTATTTTTTTTAATTCAGCGAAGGCGTTCTAAGTTTAAAGAGAATAAATCACGTCTTAGGAGGGCTTAAAATTAAGTTTATATAATGCAGGGGTACAAATTAAAGACTATGCTAAAAACAACAGCAGCTTTTGTGAAAAACTAACATTGAACATGTGATAAATTGTTTCAATTGTAATTTTGTATATTTTCAAAGCAACCTTCATAACACTATCTTAAAAGGACATTTAGTCAAAGCCCAGCAAGCATCTTGAAAGCGGTATAGGTTCGACTTTACCGAGAGAAGAAGCTTAAACTTAAAATGTAAGGAAGCCATCAATGTCATTGAAATTTGCAGTACCTGACGCAATTGCCTGTCAAACATCCGAGGGTATCACTGTCATGAAAGAGCCTCTGAAATCAGCCGTTCGGACTGGGTATAAAATTGTAGATCTTCCATTGATCCTTAAAAATAAAAACTCATACTAAATTAAAGACCTTGACAAGCTAAGCTAAGTCTAGGGTAGGTACCTTTACGTATACGGACCTGTTAGGCCAAGTAATTTTTTTTACCTTATGAAATACAGTTTTTGAAAAGACTTTTTTTCCCAATGACTTGACCATTAAATCAACGACAGATTCCATATGCAAGCGGATCTCATAATATCAGAAGGTATTCGTATATCATGTTTTGAGTATATAGACTCACAGGATAGCAGGAAAGTGCAGGATAAATTCGAACATATCAATATAGTAAAATTAAAATTTTTGTTCTTTTGTGCGTGGATTTGAACACGCATCACGTTTAAACTACTCTCCCAGTCGTATTTATTTCTAAGTCGTAACATAAGGCTTAGCGTGGCTCAGAATTTAGGTTACATTTCATGGCAATTGGTCAACTCATTCAGAAGATATACGGAATTAAAGTTTTAATTTTATTTCATATTTTTCGATGCCTTATGCGTACAAGTTGCTTAATTTGCAGTTTTAGACGTCAGCTCACGGCTGTCTCCGACAAATTAAATGCTGGTAATACTTCAGACAGTTGATAATTAAGTAGCAGATATTAGCGACATATGCATAATTGATGTTGAAAAGTAATTTATTCAGAAACTGGCATCAGAGCAATTAGTGTTTTGAGCAACTTCTTGACCCGAAGGTTTTGTTCATTGGTCTTCTAAGCAAGCAATGCTAGCTAAATTTTTATGAAATCACAGAATGTTCAGGTGGTCCCTTCATAATCGATCTTCCGTCAACGACGCTTAAACATCAGGGACAATATTCAAACGGGTAGAAGAAAAATTAGAGCTAAGATTTAACTAAAATGACAAACAAGAACGGCTCTAATTGTTTGCCCAAAAAATATAATTTAAGTTTGCTGAAATTTTGCAGACTGATTGTACCAGATAAAGATTTGAAAACAGAAGCGTAGCGAAAAGTGAAACACGAGAGAATGATGAACTCTTCACGCAGCACAGCAGTAAAATGAACTCAAGAAGTCTCAAAAATTTGTTTGCTTCGACATGTAGTCAAGCATCAGTAAGGAGACTCTAAAGTGTTTCATTTTTCGTTACGCTTTCCATGATCAGTTCGAAGATGACTTCGGTTGACCGATCATCCTGGATGAAGCTGCAGTTTTCGATACATGAGTTGAACTATGTTCTTGAATTGTTTGCGTGGCTTTTATATAAAGATGAACTTCTAGGGCCTTACTTAAACAGGCCCATTACAACTATGGCACTGTATGATACGCCGATTAGCAATCTTTACATTTATGAAGCTCACTAGCATGAGAAAGCAACTCACAGCAATAGTTTTTTTTAAATATAAGAAAAGTTTTAATTGTCAATAGAACAAAAGTCTTCTTTCTTCTGAGTTAATCTGTATTCCGCTTACCATTTTCGACATGCAATATTACAAGACATGAGGATAAACAGCTCTTCATACAAAAAAAACCTAAATGCCTGCAGTAAACGTCGATTACAACCAGATCATCAGGAAATAATATAGAACTTACCTAAAAGTGGTTCTCTTAAAAAATTACTTATTGGGCAATAAGTTTCCAATCAAAGTTGTCAGTAGACAACCCTATAAGTGAGAATTGTTGTTACTCCTCCCTTTCCACTCCAGTTAAACAATTACAAGCACTTTCATTCACTTCATATTAAAAACAAAATGAATTTGCTTGTCTTCAATGGATTTTGAAAAAAAAAGTTCAAAGGAACACGGAGTATGATTTATATGGCGGTACCGACACGATTGCTGAAACGCACAAGTATGTGGTCTTCACGACTTAATAAACTCGTGCCATATAAATTAAATATTTTTCCCATTTAGTATTTAATTTATTGCTTTTGGAAGACACACAATCGTGAAAGGGCAGCTTGTTATATTTCATAAAATATTGGACACATTGGGTAGCTTCATTTTGTATTCTCTAAAGAAGTGGATAGAAAGAAAAAGTATTCAATCCTGTAGCTTAGGAAGGAGGATAAATAAATATTGCGTCAGGGTATGACAAAAATCCGAAAGTGGGACTGCCCAGAAAAAGTTGATCAATGCAGTCTAAAATTGTAGATCCCTTCAATTTGTGTAAAAAATAAAATTGGTCAAATGAATGGTTGTAGGCTGTAGTTAGATATACAAACTTTGTAGACCTGTTGCACCATCTATTGAGAATAAATAGATTTAACTGCAATATGTACTAAAAAATTTAAACTATTTTTCAACAGGAAAGTTTCGTGCGACTCAGTCATGTATTTTTTAATTTAAAGCCTAAAAGTCAAAACTGTTGTTCAAAGTCAGTCAATTTTGATTATTATGCGATGCCCGGCGAATCATTTTTTACTTCTTACGCCTTGTACCTATTTAAGAAAGCGTCTTTATTATTGCATAGGGGGAGCTTAGATTTTCGTAACTTTGCAAGTGTCAGGCCAAAAAATAATTTTACTAGCTATGGTTTTTGAAATTTTAATGTCGAATTGCATATTTTTTTAAACCGATTTAATTTTATGTTTTTACTTTAAAGGCTGAAAAAAAACTCATTAAATGTAAACATTTTAAAGAGACCTAAATTCAAAAAATATTAATTAATAGGCCAAAACTTAGTCTCCGATATGACAAGAGTTCTATAGGTCAAACTTGTTTTATTATCACTCTACTCGCTGGCTCTAAAGACAGTGGTGTAGTGTACATATTTAGAGAGAACCACCCACCAGCCCAGCACACTAAAGGACAGAAATGGAAATGTTGCTTCTTCTTTTTTCGTAAATTTTTTCTTGTAAGACACACTTTATCTAATAAAGGGTTGAACAATATTTTCCCTCAGTTAATTTCTGTTTGCACACTTTCGATGTCCCAAAAGTGTTTCTCTGTTCAAGCCGTGAGGGGGTTGAGCTCGGGTGGGTAGTGGGTGCACAGCCACATCGGTCTAATCAAATCAATTCCCATGCGAAGTTCATTGTTGTTGTGGTGCACAAGGCGAAAGAGTGCTGCCAAGAGTCGAAAAGAAAATGGCAAAGGCGTAAATAATAAGAATAAGCGAGTCGGAAATTGGGTCAATTGTGAATGCGGGGGTTAGAGCGGAAACAATTGTTTATTTATATTCGATGTACATTTCCCGCGTTCCGTATACCTTTACACTGATTTTATTAAGGGGGTTTCTTGATTGCTCATTCTTGGTGGTTTTTCTTCTTTTTATTTTCTGCTGTTCTTCCTCGAAGGTCGCACTCCATTGACCCTGAAACGGTTTTCTGAATCAATGGCTGCTCCCGAGCAAGACCTCTACCACTCGACGAGGAATTCCGTTCGAGTGTTGCAGATGTTTCACATGAGTAGGCAGGCGCGCGAGGGAGATTATTTTATCCGCGAATATGCCATTGTGACGTGACACCATTGAGTGCCATTAAGATTCCTAATTAAACGGAATAATAATTGTTCAAAGCGCCAAAGTAGAACATGCACGGAATTTGAAATTAAAATTTATGGGCGCCACTCTATGGTCGGGTGCAAGTATTTGCGTATGGGTATTTTTCGGTTGATTCTAAATACAGAGCGCGGATGGATGGACATGTACATAGAATGTTGTCTCTTGTCTGTTGGGGCTCGGGGGGCATGGAGATGGAGCTGCAGTGAGCGGTGATGTTATGAAAATATTTGTGAAATGAAACAATTTTCGGGGCGGGCGCGGGAGTTACATGATTTTGTTTCTCTGAACACATTTGTCATTCTGCCTTTGAATGGGAAAGTCAGGGAATGGGTTTTGTGTATCTATTTTGGCACGTTGTTTATATTTTCGAATGAGGTCTCGAATTGTGTGTGAAGAATGATATTTGGGCCTGTGGCTAATTTATTGTACAACATATTTTTTGAGCGACTCGTAGATAGAGCGGTATCCGTTTGATATAAAGGCATAGAGATTTATGACGTGTTTTGGGTAACCAAACTACACAAGTATTGACGTTTGTTTTAGAGAATGAGTTGTTGACCAGTTGGTTGGCAGTCAAGGGGGGAATGATTTCGTTGATGAATGAGTCTTTAACACATTGTTTCCGTATACATAATTTAGATATTTGGTCTTCATTAAAAGCCATGAAGATTAGTGCTGAAAAATATAGGTCGAAGCAAATATTGTCAATAGCTATGCTACATCTTTAACAAGTATAGCTAGGATCCTATCAACAAGTGCAACATCTGCTGTTGAAAAGGTATTTTTGATAATGAAGTGTGTATGTATTTTTAAAGACTCCTTTTTTTATAGATTCAAAATACCTCTAAGATACTAACTTCCCAACACAAATTGTCAGGGGAAACCTTGTTTAAGCGAGAATCGTTTGTTTTTTCTCGTCTAGGATTTTAACATGTTTGGAGTAGTTTTCTTCATTACCTACAGCTTTGGGTATTTGCATTCGAAACAAATTGTGCAAATAAACATATACAGAGAGTATCTAGGTAATACAAATGTTCAGGTATTGACTGACATTTTTCTGTACATTGCTCGTGGACGGTTGCAACTATTCCCGCTTTAAGTCCCTTGTGTATCTGCAATGATTATTACAGGAATAGAAAGCGCAGAGAAACAACGATTTTTTCTTGAATTCGATTCTCGCTGACAGTTTCTGTTGGGAAATTATTAAAGCAATAGCAATGGATATCATCAAATGAAGGGCTCTTTTGGGATTTCATGGATTTTAAAAGCTTTTAAATATGTGCTACTCGAAACAACACATCATTATTAAAGCGAAGTGTAAATTGGGCGTTTCGTATACAAATAAGTAAGTTTTTAGACTTTCGCTAATAGAAAAATTGCAAGAAAATCTTCAAATTATTTTCACTGATTCATTATTCGCAGACGCCGTTCTTAGGCGGTATCTATAATATGTAGTATGAAATAGTCAAATAATGCAGAAAAATTATTACAAGGCTCTTTTGAATGTCTCCAGTCGTTTAGAGAACATTTTCTGTTGCTTTAAGGACGACCTGTTGCGCCGAATGTTCAGTCAATACTTAATCAAGGTACTAGCTGGATCGAATTTGTGGTAAACATGTGTGTAAAAATGTTGTAGGAATTGTAGAAAAACAAGCCAAATAATTTCTTTATGAAAATAATTATAATTTAAGTCGCCGGCATGGTTTAATTTTGACTCCAAAATTTGTGCCGTCGTAGCAGAGTACAAATTTCGATTTTTTTAGAGGAATATTCCACAATATGTCTTCACTCGAAAAGTCGAATCGGTCCAAGAAATATCCTTCAACGGAACTATTTCCATTTTACAAATGTACAGGGCAAAAGGAAATTACATCGCATTTTGGTTGCAATTAAGGCCAGTCATTCTGGCATTTGAGCACCGTTTTCAAAATTTTCAGCGTTAATTTTGACCTCTTGGGCAAAACTATATATTTTTTTAAAATAGCTCGAAAGTAGATAAAAATAAATAAAAGTAAAAACACAAAGAAAAGTTTTTTCATATTCAGTCATTATGCCGATTGCACAGTAAAATAAAAATGAATAAAAATAAATAGGTACTTAAAAAAAAACATTAAAAAATAAAAGGTGCATTTAATTTTTTTTTAAACTGCTCCTGATTAAATTGAATTGGTATAAAGGGATAGTATGTATCTGTTCATAGAAAAAAGGCGGTGTGCAGCGGCAGCGTTAAAAAAGCACTAAAATGTTTTTTCCAAGCACTATAAAAACGCCAAAGCGCTAAATCTATTTTTTCGGCGCTAAATTGAATTTTGGGCACTGCAATTAACGCTGAAATACAAGCGTTTTTGACGCGAATTTCGCTCACAATTGTTCACCTATAAATGTTTATAGTTTATTCTGCTCCATTTTATTGATTTAAATTACAAAAGGGAAACCCATTTTTTTACATTTTAACATGTTTAAAAGCAGCGTACGTCACACGTAAAATAAAAAGAATTTTTTTTTAGTGAGGTGTACTTCTTATACCAATTACGAACTTGCCCTTTTGATTTCGTGTTTCTTTTGCCTTGACAACTTGTGCGGTTCTGTCAAACGCAGCCGAGAAACTAAAACATCGTAATATAAGACAGAAATTTGAAAGAAGTAGGTACCACATTTAACAGTATAAAGATGTCTTAAATTTGTCCATCACCGGAATAGCAAATGAAAATTTTTTATTGTAAAATTGTTGTTGGTACCATTAGATATGCGTTCGTGAGTCCTTGAAAGTGTTTGGATCGAGTACGACATCGTTCCTCTACTCGAATGGTTACTCTCGGACCAGCTTTTTGTTGTGACGAAAGATCGGTACCTATGGATGGCAAACTTAAGCAGCATCCTACGCTGGTAGTCCCAGAAATGGACAGATGACGCTCTAAAAATGGTAATGGTCTGGACATTTGCCGTGGTGTAAAGTCGAAGAATTATTTGAAAAATGATTCCTTTTTAGTTGACTCACCAAATATTACAAGTTCTTTCATAGACAGTCCGCGATACAAATAATCATTTTTAGTGTTCTTGTTCAGGATGAATTCTTCGAACTCATAATGGCGAAATTCTCCATAAAAATGTATATATTGTGACCTACAAAAATATAGGTATCTAAGGTGAAGCTTAAAAATGATTATTAGTATGGCCCAACGAATTTAAACAGATTGTTGCACCTAGGTACCATACATACAATTAAAACTTATTATTTCTGCTTACATATTGCGAACAGCAGATAAAGTGGTTATTGGAGTAACTTATGTCGCAACCGAAACTATACCTACAAGCAAATTCAACTGCGGTTCATGTATGAGCTAAGCTGCCTTTTGAAGAAGCTTCTTTCTGTTCTCATTTGCAATAGGGATTAGGGCTTTCTGTCCTTGCGAAATTGAAATCTGACAACTCTTGCATCTCAGGTTTAAAGGTCTATTAATTAAATAGCCTGATCGCTAAATCAATAGACTGCCATAGGACGTCGGGCATCCCAAGAGACCTATCAAAAGTACCTATTCCTTAAAATGCTCCTTCTGAGCAACCTATATGCCAGTGATAAAGCTAGTAGATACTTTATCATTATACCTACATTGGTAACCGCAAGGACAGTTTTGGAAATACCTACCAACTTTCAGGTGACTTAAATCGGCAAAAATTAATTTTGAGTTTTGACGTTTAATAGATCCTACCTTCCCGGGGAGTTTTTAAAATAAATACGTAGTCCATTGCACTTCATTTGATTGTGTTAAACAAATATTCCGTTAATTTAAACAAGCTGCAATCCAATTAGGTATAATCCACTCTATAAAATCCATACCCATACAGTCCACTTTGTAATTAAATTTCATTCGAGTATCTGCATAATTACTAAGCTGCGTCAGTACCTAACCTATATGCATGCGATTGTGCAGCACCACCCAGCTAATTCAATATAAAATATCGCAATTCCATATTACTAATCCAACGCCCAGAGCCAAACACAATAATACCGCTTACGGAATTCCCAGCTTAAAAACACATGGCACCAACTGCTACATTGTTATCATTTGACATTCAATACCAATCGTCCCTTTCAATCAACATCATGCTCTCCAACTCCACTGACATTATTATATGTCGCTTAATAATCGCTTCAATTAAACGCATCGCCAGCCACCAAATATAGCGAACAAAACATTCCCCTGATCCCCTTTCCAATCTGTGCCGATTGAATGAACGAGAATTATATCCTTTGTGCTGCCGAATTCAATACCAAGCAAAACACATGAGTATAATGGAATATAAGTCCCAATTGTGTACCTAATGTCCTTTCACATTTCGGTACTCATTCAGATGTCATCTAATTAGTTACTAAGCACCTAGATATGTATGTTTCTGTATCAAACCTGTTATCCTTTGTGATTTACACAATCGTCTCCTGTTCGAGACAGTACCTTACACTCACTGAGCACAAAATCATCACAAAACACACAGCACCTTGTTAATTGAAGGAGACTCTTCCTTTTATTTATGTAATAACAAAACACTGGGCTATTTTTTTTTTCATCCAACGCACAAGGATAATCCGCTTCGGGTGTTTTTTTTTCGTTTCTTTTTGCAATTAAATTGAATGCTTTTCTCGTAAATGAAAGCGGCATTGGTGTGGGCAAAAACACTCAACAATAACTTACAATATGTTTCACAATTCAAAAGGATAACCGCTCATAAAATATTCACACCATATGTTATCTATCGTGCACTGTAATTCCTTTAATCGCATATCCTCTGTTGCACTCGGGAGGACCTTTATTTCATTTCACTTCCACCGACCACCGACACCAACCGGACAACGGCGTACAGGAGAATAATTAAGCAATCTTCTTGTTGCTTCCTCCATCGATCCCCACCCATCACTGCATTTGGTTTTTAATTTGACACGGAAAAAAATACCACCCACATAAATAAAACAGAGTAATTCAAAGGAAGGACACTTCATTTTCAGGATATCATCATAAAAAACAATAAAACGCATAAATATAAACAAAAAACAATCCCAGCTTCGGAGTGTTTATGCAATAAAAGAGGAAGGACTTCCTTCTTCCTTGTGCTGCACCCAACACAACACAGTGTGGCTCGTAAAAAATTAACCACAAACGCGAAATGTTGAAGTGTGCAATAAAAAATGGGTGTGTTTTACAACAACACATAACAGGAACAACCAGAAAGGACACCCCCAAGGTTTGAATTTTTTTTCTTTGCTCTTCCTTGTATCCACAATATATGACGAAGAAAGGACGAAATTAATTATTTCGTTGTCGTTTCCCTGTTTTCCTTAGGCAACGTGATTCGAATGGAAAATGCAAAAATAAAGGATGGAAAGGACTCATATGGAGGGAAATTAATAATATCATTAACAACTACGAGCGGTACTATCGGTCAGCACCTTTTCTCCATTCACATGAATTCTTCTCGTGACAACGTAAATGTTAAATCCTTGTATTCCCATAAAAGGATGTGAATTTGGGGGGTTTCCACACGCACTTTTCCTGCTATTGGAGTTCCGTTTGAGCCTCCGCTTGGGAGTAGTGAATTTTTATTTAATTTTTAATTAGATAGTGACAGAGTTGTGACACAAGAATACGGCACTCGACGAAACACGACCGAGAACGTTCTATACACGACCGACGTTCAAATACTACTGAGTCTACTGTGCACAGGGGATTTTTTGAATGAAAATTGGATGACGATGGATGCGGCAGCGCATGGTTTTGTTAGAGTTGGAACGAATTGGCAATGCCTCGCGAGCAACATGCTGTATGTTGAGGGGGTGGTTATGGGTTGTATGGGAAAATGTGAACAGTGGATGCTCTTTTGGGGGAGTTTTCCGATGTCTGGCGCAGTGAGGTTGCATGGGGATGTTGTGTTGTGCTATTGAAGGAGGAAATAATGGGAAATTTTAAAGATGAATGCCTATGGGCTATCGAAGGAAGAACATTGAAAAATCTCGAGAATCACGGCAGTTAGAAAAGGAATTGATTAAGCCCTCCCATCCACTTGGACTGCAGTTAAGTGTAAAAAGGGGCTTGAGGGAAAAAAGTTGAAAAATTTATTTACCCCTATTACCCATCATTCAAATGACATTTCTAATTTAAGCGTCTAAATTTAGATCAAGAGTCGTGTCAAAAACTTCCTAAAAATGTCGCAAGCTCGTCAAAACGTACATCAGCTTTTGTAATGTGTTTGGGGTGATATACAAAGACGAGTTAGAAAAGGCCATAAAAATCAAGCGAAATCCGCTAAAAAATCCAAGATTATTGTGGATTATATTTTTATCCGAAAGGCGTCCATGTATTTTGTAACAAATCCGTCAAAAATGTATCAAAACTCATGATAAAAAAAATGTCGCCAAAAATTGAGTAAACAAGAACTCTTCAAAATTTGATTCGGAAACATTCAAACGGAGAATCATGTCTTAAAATGCACCAAAAATCGGTCACAAATTGGTTCAGAAATCACATTTTAAGCCGGGTCAAAAGACGGAAAAAACAGATCAGAAATTGCATTGAAAATGAGATGTCGTCAAAAAATTGTGTTGAAGAATGTGTTGCATTAAACGTCTAAAAATTGTAAAAACACCAAATTGGATAAAAAGGATAAGAGATCATGTCGAAAATGGGGTCTAAAGAATTTTAAACAATTCGGGATTTATGGTATCAAACATTTTTTTGGACAAGCAGCTAAACCGTTTTTTAGCACTCTTTTTAAACTATCGCCATAAGCTATTCCTTCGAGTTTATCAGTCTCAAAAGTTTTGACGATGTAATAGACAACAAAAGTCGCGTCAAAATTAGGCAGGAATTGTTTTTAAAGTGCTTTTTAAAAACCTCTCCTAACTCGATTGCAATTTTAAAAAAACTTAAAGAAATTGTCAAAAGATAGGAAGGTAACTTAAGAACTAACCAAGTACCGAATTTTTAAGCATTTTAATTCCAGCATTAAATTGTTTGTGTATATTTTACTTTGAAAGAATCACTTAATTTTCTCATGTCATAGAGTCCGTAACGGAGCTGCTGACCCTTTGGACAGAAACCCCTCGCTTTCGCATATTAAAAAAAATCATAAATCTCTCGAAAATTATTCCAGAATTCGGTGAAAAAATAATGCAAAAATTATTTATATGCATTTTCGTCTACGGGAAACAAAATGTGTCAATTTCTTCTAAAAATATCCCACACAATACATGTTCTTCCCCACGGAAAAAGGACTTGTCCCATGCAACATCGAACTCCGACTTGTTGGAAACCATTCAAATGCACCCTACCCATCCCCCCACTCGAAAGAAATATAAAATCACGTGCTATTCCACAACAACCAGACTTGGTATCCTCCCATGTGCCATGGAAAATTGCAAACACAGTAAACAGAAAAAATAATTCAAAAGGGGATTCTTCTAACATGTCCTTTTCCAGTTTAGATTCTTCTATTGTGTTTTAAATTTGAGGAAAAACCTCATTTCAAAGAAGTCTCACTCCACCAGTCAAAGCACACTCGTATCCTGCACAAAAATCGATTAGAAGTGCGAATCCTTGATTGAAATATTTTCGGCAATGTTTTAATATCAAAGGGTCGAAGAACCAGTGGTTGGGTGGGTGTGTGTGTGTACAATCAATGTGGCTATACCTCCCTTTCTTTTAGCGAAATGAACATGTTCG
This sequence comes from Cheilosia pagana, assembly GCA_936431705.1. Lineage (NCBI taxonomy): Eukaryota > Metazoa > Arthropoda > Insecta > Diptera > Syrphidae > Cheilosia > Cheilosia pagana. Next base: position 46,355,624 of record OW386170.1, on the reverse strand, counting down.
TTCACCCTCGCCATAGGCCGACTTGACTTTTCCTATTCCTTAACCAAACTGCAGTTAGCGATTCCTTTTAATCGAGTGATACTAACGCTAAGGGCTCTCCGTCAAGGACGATCCACTGCCGACACCCTCCCTGATTCAATGCGGGGGTGGCGGTGTTGGATGATGGCAGTAATATTTGTTTACTTAAAGCGCAGCATAGAGCAAGGAACCTGACAGGAAGAAGGTAAATAATGCGAGGGTGAATGAATTTTTCTTTGGTTTTTATGATCACAGGGAACGTTCGTATCTATGTTGAGGGTGAGTGCGGTATTTCCGGTCCTTTCAATGGACGATAATGGTAGTGTGTCTAGTGAATGGTGGTGCTGCCCTCGCCGAAGGGTGGCTGGGGTGTATTGTAATGTGCGATGATCCCTTGTGATTATCATTTCGATACGGACAGTTAGAAAAGTCAAATTAGGCCAATTTGTGTGTGTATGGATAGGTCAATAATGGTGATGAACGAACAACGGCATGAATTAGGTGATTTTTCTTTTTTGTTCGCCCGGTGTTGGCAGAGGCGTCGGCAGACGTCGCACAAAGGGGCAGAATGCACCAAAAGCTGGCATAAATTCGAAAATTCAAACGTGATGTAAAGGTCAATTGCTTTTATTTCTCTATGCACAACTGTCCACTCTACCATAAACCGAATGAATTAGCCCGTTATCTACAACACATCTCGCAAAATATGTATCAGTTCAAGCTATAATCTACAGCGAAAATAAAATGGTGTTCTCTAGCTTTGTTTTTTTGCCTTTTTCTTTATTTTTTTTCGCTGCTTTCTTTATAGTAATTCATTCTATTGATATGGAACCTTCAAGTTCAGGTATTAAATAAGCTTTAAGTATTTATTAATTTTTAAATAATGCTATATTTTGTAAGTTTTTCATATAATTCTCATGACATTGTAAAATGAAATTTTTTTTTTCAATAAATTTTAAAAATTGAACGAATTAATAATGTTCCGGGTAAGTCCCGACTATAAATTTTATTGGACTTTATAGAGTGGCATTTGAGCACCTTAGAACCGTAAAAAATTTTTGCCCGTACTTGCCCCATTTTTTTTTTATTAATTTTTTTAAATGTTCCTGTGTGGTAAAAAAAATTGTCTCAAGCATTTTTCTTGTACTTATTAAAACTTTCGTTTGCGTTAGGAACGAGTTCCAACACATTATTTGTAACGAGGCAAGACCTTGTGAATATTCCAAGAAGTTCTGGATATTTTAAAATAAAATAGTTTCTTAACGGAATAGTTAAAAACTCGAACGAAACATTTTGATGACCATGAGCTGCTTAAACTAATATCGCATTTTAAGTAAAATTATAAATGGTTGATTATAAAATATGCAATGCTCTTACAGATACGTCTTCAACACACAAATGTTATTTATGCGGCGCAGTATCTAAAAACTTTAATCGGGTCGAAGAAATTATTAAATTGCAAGTAAAACAGAACACTTAGAATTTGGGCTATCTGTTTTACATGAATGGATACGTTTCTTCGAGTGTCTATTGCACTTGTTATTTACCTAAAAAAGTGGCAGGCTAAATGAAACGACAAAATTGTTGCAGAAAATAAAACCAGATTTCAGAAGGAATTTAGGGAAAATGCGGGTTGATCACACACCGAAGCCCGGATTTGGCAATTCGAATGGTAGGAGCACAGCCAGAAGTTATTTTTTTCCAAAAAGCTCAGATCTCTGTGGATATAACTAAATTAGACATTGGATTGATTAAAATAATGCACACAATTATGATAGTTGTGGCCACGAAATCGATGTTGATAAATTTCGATAATTTGTAGCTAAGTACCGCTGGTACAATATGTCACCAACATTGCACAAATATTTGATTCATGGACCCGAAATAGTCTCTTTTACTTTGTTGCCTAACAGGCAGTTCATTGAAGAAGCACAGGAAGCCCGAAACAAAGATTTAAAAACTTACAGAGAACTTTACTCACGAATGTGAAGTCGTGAACAAACTAATTTAGATTTATTTAAATGCTTTATGTTAAGCTCGGACCCCTATATTACAAGTAAAAGAAAGCTACCGGTAAAAAAACTTCAGTACCTACCTAAAGAAGCACTTAGTTTATTGAAATCTCCACTATTCGGCAAAGTAGTGACAATGACGACGACGAAAATGAGAGTGACGGTGAAAATAATGAAAATGAGGATTTTTAACTTTTATCTAATATTATCAATATTTTCAAAATTATGAATTTTTAAAAGTGCTTATGTGTTTTATTTTTGTTTATTGGGATATCTGATAACAATTGTGTACTTTAAAAACAATTTCGTTGCACCAGCGAATTGATGCCAGCTTTTAGGTCCATCTGCCCCACTGTGCGTCGGTCGCAGTCCATTTGGAGGGGTTGCCGTTGCCGTGATGTGTATGTTTATCATTTTGTTAGTTGAGTGTATAGATTTCAATCGGACAAGAGAGGATTATTTAATTTGTGATTTATTATTAGAAGGCGATGGTCTCGATTGTGTCAGTCAGGGGGTTGATGGTGTCAATGATATGTTTGTCCACTTTTGCTGCGGTCATTAATTAGTAATTGGGGATCAGAAGTCCACTGTATCTGTTTACACAATCGGCGTCTGTTTTTTTGGTTTTCTGTCGCGCTTTTTCTCAGTCGAATGATAGGGTTGCGTTGGGGTAGTTAACAATCGGTGAAGACTGAAGAGATTTGAAATGAATGGTGGGGTCATCAGTGCTTACAAAAACTATTAAACTTATAAAAATAAAAGATATTTGTTGTCAAAGAGCTTTTTATCTGAAAGAGGACTGCATAATCGTGCAACGAAAAATATGTATCTCTTTCCATTTAACTATGAAACCACTTATACAGTTTTCAATATTTTTTTTTAGATGTAGGCATTCATTGGAAAGCTTCTTTTTAAACATTTTGTTACGATTTGAATTATAGGTTTATCAAAAAAAAATATTCAGTGATGGATCAAGATCAGAAATTTCGCCACAAAAATGTAATTCCACAGCGCCATCTCTAGAATATCTTTTCAGATTCAAAATCTCAACAAATCGCTGTTATGTATAGATCTGGAGAGATAATCGAATAAGACCACCACTGTTGGATCTCTTTTCGTCTCTCTACCCATATAAATCTTACCCAGAGAGACTCCCTGGAATTCTCCAGAGTTCTTCCCTGGGCTCGATTCCTAGTGTTAACGCTAGCATCTGTTTATGGGATATCTCTTTCATCGACTAGGTCTCGATCAAATGATGTGCCATGATCCTCATTATTCTGCCAGACAACCCGAAATTACCTTGTCCTGAGACAAAGCCACCACCCATTTCAGAGTTTGTCCGCTCATTCTAATTGCCATTTTAGCTTGTCTACATTGTTCCACGGTTGAAACCGCTATTGGTAAATTCACCACTTATTCATTTGAGCTAAAATTCATCGTCCGATTCATTGCAAAGCTAAGCTATGTCTAACACGATAATAAGAAGCAATCGTTTCCGATGTAGCTCTAATTTTGGGTAGGGACGCACATCGAAAGCAGTTCAACTTTCAAGAGCGTTCAATGCAATCAGGGTTACCATATTGTAAAAAGAGAATAGTGAGACTTTTTGGAGGGACAATTTTTAAATGGGGGGACAAAAACTTTACCGAGGATTAAAATTACCTCTCAGTTCTCATTTTCAGATCTAAAAAAATAAATGTAGTGAAATGTTGTCAAATATATATAAATTAATAAATAAATAAATAAATAAATAAATAAATAAAATAATAAATAAATAACACCTCGGATACAAACATTGCAAAAAAAAATAAGCAAAGTGAAACGATGTTTAAAAAAGGGAGACATTTCTGCAACCCCCCTTTGTATTTTTATTATTTGCGGGACATAGTAATTTTTAAGAAGGAAGTAGGGTACGTATGGTAACCCTAAATGCAATAGAGCACAACATACTCATTCAAGATGCGTAAAATTGTTCAAAACCAAAACTAAAGAACGCATATCAGTAGCAAAAAACCCTAAAGATGATAGGACTCAACAGGATGACTTATTTTCAAAGCTGCACACTAAGTGAACTGATTTTTTGTGAAAAAATAGTCCCATCCAGCGTGACCGTAGATAGTTTTTATAGAAAATCACTTCCAAAATAACGAAAAAATCTCCATTAGTGGTTAAATTGCAAATTCTTGACATTTCCATGACTCGCATTTACGATTGAATCGAAATTCCTAACAATCCGTGTGTGGTTTATCATACCCAACTGGCATTTGGACATTCTTTCGCAGGAAACAATCCCGCTCTCAATCCACTTGCATCTCGAACTGTTTACGATAAAACTCAGTGTCCTGTCCATCAGACACAATATACCCAACTGATGACGGATTCGGTCGTTGAACATCTACGACTTGGTTGCCATTACCATATGGTTGCAGCCGGGGTGTTACAAATCTACACAGTTGACTGGTCTATCTGTCTATTTGCCTGATGCTGCCACGAAGGGGGTGTCTATATTCAAAGAGTCCCAGCCATCCTCTGTGTAGTACCCACTTCAATGCTCATCAATCAATTTACCAGCGAGAATAGTGAGAGAAAGCAAACAAAATGTAAACAGATCACAACATAGAGCTCGTCGGTCGTCGCCTTCGAGTGGTGTGTCTTGTAGTAGTCCTTGTTGGTTAAATGGCCTCACATGGATACACATGTAAGGCCTGTGGATAGTTTTGTGACCAACACATCATCGTGTGCCGAATATACACCATTGAAGCTGACGAATGTCTTCGGGGGGGCGTTAATTGGCGTGAAAATTTTTCCGAAAACGTAAACAAATTTCTAACGAAGGATGATAAATGTCATCAAGGGTACTTCCCTGCGTCTAGCTGTATGATTGTGTTAATCTGGACAGACGGAAAAATTGATATTTCGGATGATGGGCGTTTTCCATGCCATGAAAGCGGATTACTGATTTTGGGAAAATTATTTGTGAAATGCGAGAATGACGGATTGTTTGTGTTTAATTTGGTTGCGGCTATCTGCGGGGTGTTTCTGTTTATATACCATATATGCATCGTGTTGACATTGATGCTAATTGTGTTGATTGAGAGCGGATAATAAACCGATTATGATGGTTGGAGTGGTGACTGGTGACTGGTGAGTTAGAAAACAGATGTCTAGTGGGCAGTCACTGCATTTCCCTTGGTCGATTTGTTTAACGAAGTTGTAATGCATGTGTGGGAGGCCCAATTTAATATTTGGTGGGTAATTCGTTGGTGGACCTATTAAAGTAGTCAGTACCATAATTATTCACCATTCCAATTGTCTCAAGAGAAGGTCTGATATGTTTCTGGTTGTTGCACACAGTTCTCAGTTCAAGGAAGAAGTAGGGACTATGCCAACTGAGATCTTTCTTAGGCGAACCATTGCTCGAAAATGAAAGACGATGTCGGATATATCAACCAACCCTAGAAGACTGTTCTGTGACTGTAGCAGGGGAAGCATTTTTCATATACTTTAATATAAACTTCGAATCCCGGCTATAAACGTGCATCTTCTCATATTTTTGGTAGTGACTCTTAGGTACCTACGAACGAATTACAGCCAAATAAAATGACTTCAGATGTTTTGTAGAAAGAGTCCACTCAAAGACCTTTCAGAGCTCCAGCTCAATGTGATCATATAGAACTCACAAAATTTGTTAAAAAATTCGGAACCTTCCTCAACGTCTGACAAATATTTGCAATAAGTTAAAAAATGGACGGCCATATTTTCTATAGAAATAACTACACAAATCCACGGCGCTTAATCTGAAATAGCGACTTAAAATTCTCGCCCCCATTGTTACAGGATCCCCTCATCCATCATTGGTTTCAAAGATATGAGCCAATTGGTTGTAGCTACTTAACATACCTCGATTAATTTATCGATTAACACGAAACCATTCACAGAACCAGTCGATTTACAAATAAAACCAGATTTCCGATCCCCCAGGCATCCCAAATATTCCATCACGACAATTTATGCGCGGAACGTGCTTTCACTCATCCACACAGAGCTACAGTGACATATGACTCAACAGACGTATAGAAACATTCGGGAGGACACCTGCTCCCAAAGGTGTTGACCCGAAGTGCCGTACACTAAAAATATACGCTCTCTCAAACAAGCCATCAAAACGAGATTCCTTGACGAAAATAAATTGCCAACGATTCCAACAGGTTAGGTTAACCGTCGTCGTCGTCGTCGGTCGTCCCCAATCGTTCGGCCCACACATTCCGGGAATACAAACGTCGAAACGGAACAGCGCAAACATAGTGAAACTAAAAGTGTCCCCCTTGGACCAATATCACTAATTGCATCATTTGGGCGAGAGGAAATCTCGATTCGAAAATAGAATCTAGCAGCGCACACCGACCGAATCGAAGAGTAGTCGGAATGGGTACATGTACGGTACCGCCACAACTGAGGCGTGAAACGTGCGTCGTTATAGTTCCGATTTTGTCTCTGCGAGTGTTTGGCAATTTTCACTGCACATCACATAAACTAGAGGAAGTTGGGGTTGGGTTGGGGACTCGATTGAATAGGAGGGGACATAAAAGTTGTAGTTCGACCGTAAAAAGCAACAGGCAACCAACCACTTATCGTAAGAGTTTGCCCACTCCCCGGAGAGGGACGATCATCAATGATTCAAGTAGTTGGGATTGGAAGTTGAATTCTATAATTCGGAATTATAGGGAAGTCCTTGTTGGGCTTTTGTTAAGACGGTTGGTGCCAGGTACAATAGGGATAGATTTTTGCATATAATTTTTAGGGATGGACGGAAGAGATATTTTGACTGCGTTGTTATTTGTGACCGTTTGGATCGCCTTTTTTGTACACATATTGTCAGTCTGTCTAAAAATGGAAAATCGACATAATATTTCGTCAACGTCTCACCGGAGCGCAAAAACGATCGAGGATCAGTCTAAATGAGTGCCAAATCAATTTGAACTAGTAGCCTTTAAGGTTTTTCCACACCTTAAAGGCTACCTATTTAGGTATAAGGAATGCAAGGCGTGTTTTATGCTTACGGAAAAGGAATGGCTTTCTTATTGAAAATTTAAAATGGCACTGTAGAAAAACTCTGCGTTGTAGGGTTTTCCTCCGGGGATCGAACCTTAGACCCCTAACTCAAGAGTCCAGAACATCAACCACTGAACCACTGCGCTTTTACGATAGCCACGAATAGCTAAATTTCAAACTGCGCACCTAGTTCTGGCAAATTGTGGACACCTACGGCATAGGCCCATATAGGTGGACTACACACAAAATTTTAATACTTGCTCTCAATTCACACTCGCTTAATTCAAATCCTTTACAATAGACGGTTTTGTGTGTAGACGATCTTAAGATCACAGTTGAATATACTTAGGGAAGCGTTTGACTTGCGATATCCTAGAAGCACTAGCTTGGTAACCCAAAGAGTTACACCAAAAAACTAGGTCTAGATTGCAGACCTAGAAAAAATGTATTGGGAAGATCACTAACTAAGCTAAATGCAAGTCATTCACAAAAAAAACCGTTTTGGGCTCCACAGCCTGATGAGAATCATCCCAATATTCCTATTTCCTAGTCCAGAGCACGAATTTTGAACTTTTAGCTTGGCGAAGGGTTGTAGCTCAAGTTTCATTCAAAGTTTTTCATAACAAGATACAAAACTCCGTTGTACGAATTTTTTTTATAAGTTAAGAGCAGTATAAGGCAACTTTTCGTTATCTGCAATTAGCTTGATTGAGAAATATTGGATTTTCTTCACTTTTTGGGAATAGCTCATCGATGTACCTCTCTATGTAAAATATAGCCGTGTACATCTCATAACCATATAATTCAGAAACACGGAACAAATGAACTGCAAGAGGACATCTCATCCACGAAACGTATCGATTTATTTGCAGAACCGCATTTAAACTCTACTATATCAATCTCGGTCAGCATCTTGTTCAAATGGGACTCAACAGATTCCTATGCAACATAAAAGTTGGATGAAAAGTCCGTGGATGAGTTGTCCTTTAGCTTAGATGTCTTGTAGAAGAGCTTTTATGGGCATCAATGACTCTGTTGTGGATGAGTAGGTGGGTAAGGGACCTTTAGTCCACTTTTTGAAAAGACTTTGGGAGGCCCAGGTCAGGTTGGACTATTTTTCCCTGCAAGGAGCTATAAGAAAAATATCAAATGTAACAGTTCGTCACGCTCTCTGTAACAATCCACCAGCTAATCTGTGGTGAAAAAAAAAGAACCACCATCAACTCGAAAACATTGTTCAACTCTATGAGTGGATGTGGCTAATAAAACTGTCTCTCACTCGAATAAGCCGAAAGTTAACTTCCACTCGACTAGCTCTGTAACAGCAGCACACAAGCATACCAAATTACCACCACCAACAACAAAAACAACAACAACAGCAGCTACCTCTACCAACTTCAGTCACTTCCCGTGATATGCAATAAAATTACGTTTGACTGCATTCTGTTCGATTCGATTACACAGTCACCCATGTCACTGTGCGAGTACAAGCATATGGCATCGACTGGGTATGTACTATGCCTTTGAATCGACGACCCTTTCCGGGTCATTTAGCAATTCCCATGTCGCAGTCGCAGTTCCACAGCCAACTCCACAGCGGGAGACTCTTGTTAGGTTCTGCACCACGAGCAACTGGAAAAGTGTTGTTTATGACATGTTCATTACGTTCGTGTATAGTTCCGGGATGAAACTTTCACAAAATAGACAAATTGGTCGATTCGTGAAAGATGGCGGGATACAGACTCCAACTCCAACCACTCTCCAATCTCCTATATCGCAGGCCTCCACAGCTCATCATAATATTCCCATCAATTTGGGGTCCCATTCATACCGTCACCACACCATATGATCTGGCAACATTCCGGGGTGACGAGCATAATGACGATGGCAATGTGCGCTATTCATCTCGCTCGTGCCATTAGCACATATTAGATGATGAGACGACAGCGCACGACACAGTTGGGCGTGTGATGATAGAGGTGATGAGCATGGTGACGATGATGATGATGGAATACCTCTTTCTTATGCGCCTCCATACTTTTTCACTCGATGGATTCGAAGAGTCGAAAGGGTGCAGATGCGAGTACCCTGTGCGGATGTGTCCCTTGCGAATGCGAACACACCCGTGCGCCTTGATATCTATACTGAAAGTGGCTTGAGGAGGATAATTTTTTTTTTTGGGGGATTCATGCATTCTGACGGCTTGTCACACATGAGTGTTCTTGTTCTCCCGTATAATCCCCCGACTCCAGCGGAGGAAAATGTTGGAAACAATTACTGAAGCGTATGATTGACATTCAACGAAAGTGTTCACGGATTTGAAGTGCGCCCGGGAAATGATAATTATTTTCAGCTTCTCATATACCGCACGGAATGGGAATAGGATGGGTATAGCAAAGCAACAAATCCAATCGAATTAACGAGGAAATGTTGAAACTGCTGCTGCTGATGGAGATTAATCTTAAAGTTTTTTTTTTGTTTGTTGGTTTAGGTGGGGCTTGTATTTTTAAAAGATCGAATTGCCAGGGATTTTGTCTTAGAGGTGGGGGTGTGGGGTTTAATTAGTTATTTAAATTTGTTGGTTCGTTCAGTTTGGAAAGGATTCTCCTCTGATTTTGTGTTGCTTTACCTGAGCTTTAAGACATTTTTTTTCCAATGTTGCGACAACACGTTTAAGATGAGTGCGATTGGAAGTGTTAGGGTCATTCCGATTTCAGCATAAACGAAGTTAAATATAGAGACTAAAAATGAATTAGACTTTGCTTAGGAAATGGTGCTTGTGAGGTAAGGAGCCTTGAAGCTTGTAAGGAGCATCTTCGGGCATTCGCATCAGAAAATAAGATTAGGTAAGAGCATTCACAAAGTGCTTTCCGCTGAATTCCTTGAATCTGATCCGCAAATGCAGCCTCTCTTAATCACACAAGTGAATGTCATAATCAATTAGCGAGACGGAAATGAAGGTCGTTATGGAAAAATAAAATTGTTTGAGGAGATTTGAAAAACCTAAGGGGCAATTAACTCTTAATCAAGTAAAAGCTTGATTTCATTCCCAGGTTAGGTAAGGCAGGCACAGCTAGTCCAGCTCTACTTCGGCCAGAGTAGTCGAAGAAGTATTTTTCGCATATATATACCAAGTCTTCTTCGAGTAGAAATAGCTGGGTAGGTGCGTAGAAGGTAAATAATATCGTCCTCCACCTCCTTCTACTCATCCATGCAGCATGTGAGTTCATAGTTCATTTATTTAGGGAAATCTCGCGGTCTAAAAAGCCAAAACACGTCGACTATACTGGCTCGGCCACATCGAGCAATTGGACAATAATGCTCCGCCTAAGAGAATCTTCGAATCGCAGCCCCTAGGTTCGAGAAGACAAGGCAGACCGAACCTCCGTCAAAGACCAGGCCATCGCGGATGCCAGAGCGCTTGGTCTGGACAACTGGAAGAAACGTACCCGGGATCGTAGAGGATGGAAGGCTGCAGTATCTCAGTCAGAGACTCTTCACGGATCGGGAGCCTGATAAGTATGTAAGAACCCCGCGCAAATTGCATGGACGGTATATGCGGTCTATTATAATGTACTGGGAGTATCAATAAGACCAGCATAAAAAAATTGCCAACTTCCCTCGTTTTATGAATTGCGAAAAATCGGCAATTTAGACTCTCAGAGACACAACTGGCACCTGTTACGTCATTAATAAAAGAACAGCTCTAACATTTTCCATGGTACGCAAACTAAAATAAAACCTTCTTGATAATGTTGTTTAAATTGCAATTACAGAGTGCATAAGTGAAGCGAAATTGGTCGATGATTCTGCCGTTTTCATGGCCTCTTGTGTGCATCTTCAAATTCAAATATCACAAGCTATACCTTAGGCACACGGATCTAACATTTCTACCTGGGTGGTTTACCTACTTGCTTTTTTAAGTGACTCTACGTTTCGTGGTGTTCCATAACTTAAGTGACAGCTTACTGGATACAGAAATTTGAGTTAATTCCTAATAACTAATTTATTACTACTCCTTATATGAAATGACATGACTAGGGGTATCGCGAATAAAATCCGATAGAAATGTTTCCCTTGTGAACAATGTAAATTAGATTGCTGAATAGAAGACAAAGTAAATTGTTTGACTCGTGAATTTGGACTGGCATCATGTTAAAACAGCTTAGCCAATTCGTATAAATTTCTCAGCATTGCATAGGCCTTATCTCGGAGAATCAATATGTTTTATATCATAGCAATTGGCCAGCTCCGTAAGAGGGTATAAAAAGTAAAAGTCGCGTGAACAATTAGTTAATAAATTGAATCGCGAGCAAAATCTGTTAACGAGACTAACTCTAAATGGATGAAACCAAAAATAAGGAAAAATCGGCTGTCAAGCAAGATGACAATTGACTTAGATTTCCCTTTAAGAGGTTAATTTTTAAAGACATATAGCTGGCCCGCAAGTTTCTTAAAATGTTATTCAGAAACGAGCTGTTCGACTTGCTTGGCTCTGTCTTTTTTACTCCTAACATAGGTAGATTTTTTGTCAACATTTTTAGAGCAGATACCCAACGCATCAACTAACAAGGCAACTTTTTAAATTATTAAATAATCCAAGAACATAACAACTATTCGCAGAAATCTGCGGGCATAGCGTTAAAGGTTCGCCTTTTCCAAGAGAATTAGTTCTAGAAAAGTCACACAAATTAAGTTTTCTGAATTTACGTAGGTATTGTCCCGTCAGTCAATACAATCATTATATTAATACATAAACATCAAAAGTTTCCGTACACTTTTTAAGTATTTATCATGAAATGAGGGGAATGAATTTATCATTCGAAAGATACTGTGCCATAGATGTGCAGAAACAAAAAATCGTAGGTATATGTCGCCATTAAGACTGTAAAAATGAAGTTAAGAATTTCCCATACAAAATGCTAAGCAGTTAATCGAAAACATTTTGTTGCCATTTAATTTGTCACCGTCATGTTTCCATAGTAACGAATTTAATCATCTAAAACCTGTTGGAGAGTCTCATTAACCCATAAAGGTATGCAATTTAGTTACCCCTAAAAGTAAGCAATCATAAAATCTTATTTCAGGGGTATTGCAGAGTTATCTGCGAGGTATTACTATGGAAACGAACATTCGTGTTTTGCCCTTTTCCATTATTTTTTCATACCGGAAAGGTACATGAATTAAGATTTTATTTTTTTTTTAAATAAATTATGTAAAAAACAAGTTGGGTTTTGTTACTTTATCTACAGACAAAATTGGTCGACCACGGGCGGTACTAGAAAGAATTAATAGATCTGTGATATCGGTCAACATTTTCGCTAAACTACCTTCTAAGGCCGTTGCTTTGCTACTTTAACAGCCAATATGTCTCATTATGTCAAGTTTTCCAAGTGAATTCACGCTTTAAAAGCCTTCATCCTCTTTTTGGTGGCTTTAAAGACTCTGTGCAAGTTTTACACTTGGTACACAGTTGTTTTTAAACCATATCAGTCAGCCACTTTGCAAAAAATATCTGCTGGCCTTCATCATCTGACGGCTGTTGAAAACAACTTCCGTTCTGCCCAGAATATGTTTAAAAAAATTGCATTTTGAACTCTTTTCCACTGATAAAAATGGACATTTACAAAATCAGGACTGTTATCCCTACAATAAAGGCGTGACTTGCACTCATATATTCCGGTGGGCCCCTTCAAATTTATGCGCCCATCCATTGCTTAAGGGAATGCCGTTTCCTCCAATAATACAAAAGTGAATTACCTCTGCGCTGTCATGTGGCTAACATATCACTTAAACACATTACCCCATAAATCAGCACATGATAGTCAGATAGTGCCATTAGGCAGATATGCGCGTGTGTGTTCCCCCAACAAATTCATTCAAAATCACATTCATTCCCAGATTTCCGAATCCGAATTTCCCCGAAAAATGAATTTCAAAAATGGGAAAATTCCTAATTTACGACCCCTATAAGCGAACGTGTAAAGTGCTGCCTCCGGCCCAAGGCGCACAACTCTCCCATATAAAACCTAAACCAATGTTCGCCATTCGAATTCGATTGAAGACATTAAAAACGAAGTTTCCATCTCGGAGAACCGACGAAATTATGACTGTGCGCGATGGGAAACATCTGTCCAACTATAAATCCGTTCCGCGCTAGAGATACCCAGTATCTCGCTACTTAGAGCGATGCCGCAGCATTAATTTCGGGACACTGACGCGTTGTCGTGTCCAAAAATACAAATCGTGTCATAAGTGCCTTAAAGTGGATGTGAGTAGACGCACTGGATCAGCGTCAGCCTTGAAAAGTGTTTGCCGTGTCTTTTTCTATCAAACCAACCACACACACACACACGGATGTTTGACATCAAATAGGATTTGTTATTCTTTAATGCAAACAAAAGATTAAGACGAGATGGATTTATGGACCGGTTGCTCCGACGATGACGCCTCTGTTTATTTTTGGTTGTAGTTGTAGGAAATCCGTTTTGACGAAGAATATTCGAAACAAGGTATAATTAAAGCGAACCGCACATCCCACAGAACCCTGTAATGGCACTCATTATCGTAAAATTTTAAAGACCGTTTAATTATTAAAGCCTTCTGGAGAAAGTTTGTCGAGTGTCCAAACACTGCGGGCTTCGGTGATCGTAAAATTTCACACTTAGCCCCTTTTCGGTTGGGCTCGCTTCCTCGAAGCGATTACCGATAAGCAGGACTCATTTCGGAACAGATGTCCCAGGAGTTTGGACGTGTGCACACGGCCATAAAGTGTCATGTTGCAATTTCCAAACGAAACACACAACAGTTGTGACATGTGCGGGGTACGCCTTGCGGAGCGGAAATTAAAGTTTGGTTTTATGGCTCACATTGCAAACATTAAGAAAGCCACTTGAGGAGGGTGCGCCAGCGGGTCGGTGGAACCACTTTTTGAAATGCGTCCAAATGCGTTTTCAGACCTCGCTGTGGCCTGGGGCCGAAACGATTGCACGTATATACGTATTCCAGAAGTGGGTGGTGGTGGGATATACCTCTCGAAGAGATTGCGTGAGTGCAATCGAAGTTAAGGGTGATGTGCATCGACGGACCGACGGCTGAAGTGTTTACCGAAGGGTCTGATCCATCCTTCAGTTCAGGGTATTTTAGAAGGATACTCGCGCGGCGGTGGTGTAAATCGTTGCTTTGATGCAGGGATAAAGGACCGGTTGAGAGTTAATTGAGATATCTGATACATTGAAGGGTGTTTGGTCGGAGAGAGTTCGTCCTAAGTACCATCAGGCGCCATTAGAGTTGGTGTTCATTTTTGCATCGAACTGTGATGGAGTGTGATTTGAAGAGATTACTTGAATGCCAGAGGGGGCACTGTTTACATTCAGTCTGCACTATAAATGTGTATTCGAGTGAAGGAGGAAAGACTGTGTGTACTTTTAAGGATGGCATTCAAAAGGAAAGTCGACTACTGCCATTCACCCCGACCACAATTGCCTGTACAACTTTCCCACCACCAACTTAATGGAAAATCAACTAATATTCCGAGGAAACTTTCATAAAAACGTGTCAAATTTACGACATCCATATGGCGAACTTCTTGAGGTAATTGTCACCCCTCTGTCCCATCTATATGTGGAACCCCAAATGTTTCGATTTGTCACGTGTGTTCTTATCGCACAATCGAATAACAAAATCAACTTTTATCTCTTATAGAATTCTGATACAAAGTCTCGTCTTAAAGGCCCGCGCCAGCCCCCATCCCCCAAACGAAGAAGAGATTTATTTCATCCCGGTAGGACTCGGCAGCCATTTAAGAGAAATATAAAAACACGCACCCTCCAACAACCCATCTCATATAAGTGCAGGGAATGGTGTTGGCTGGTGGTGGAGGGTTGATAGAGCAACAACAACAAAAAGAAAAAAAAAAGAAAACAGCGAAATCTGTTCCACTTATTAAGTTGTCACAATTTATTCTTTTTTGTGTGTGTTACTTTTGCTTTGCCATGCACCAAAACAGAGAAAACGGCAGCAAGTGTTTAACACGAATGAGTTATGGAACAACTTCGCATCCTGTGTGTACACTGTACACGGGGGTGGGGTAGCGATGGGTGGTGGCTGGTGGGATAAAGAGCAGACGAAGAAATGTCACTGCCTGACAGAAGGAATCGCAGTAAAATAATAAAAAAGGAAGTATAAAGTAACAAAAACCGGAGCGGAACCATTCAATGGGGGATGAGATTTGAGTTGAGATGATGCTCGTAAGTTTTGAGAGTGAGTACCGAGCACACTCGACAGCGATGGTGCAAAGTAAAGAAAAACAGAGCATGCTGCAAACACTTAAGGGTGAGACATTTGGGGATGTGAGGCTGCCATTCAGTTGTCATATGGAATGTCTTTGAATTGAAAGGGATAGGAGTATCAGGATCAGTATGCAGGGAGGCTCGCATTAAATGGTAACAGCTTCCTTGAGAGCCTATACATGAAGTGAATCGCTGTGTAATAGGTGTCCTTTGTGTGCAGCATCGCAGTTTGTTTGAAGTTGAAGTGATGAAAATGGACATTGAAAGAGTGCAGTTTTTGGAAAGCGGTGTCATTCGCGCACCGTTTATGTCCATTGGTGCCATGGGCAAACCAACATTTCCTATGTAGGTCGATGGTGTCGAGAGATCAACGGAAAACATAGAAGAAGGATGCCACAGTTGGACATCTCTACATATAATAAAACTGTAGAATAAGAAATGCCTGACCGCGCATCACGCAGAAACCACTTGACGGATTTTGATGAAACTTGGCATAGTGATTGCTTATGTTCTGGGTCGGGCTTTAGGATACTTTTTATTCCGAAATATAACGTGGTTCTTACAAAATTGTCAAAAAACTGCATATCTATAAGGAAAATTCGAATTATACAGACCTAGCTCTTCACTTCATTGGGCAGTCGTCTCTTTTCAGCGCATACATTCAGGTTGAACACGTTTTCAGGTGCTGTTCATTGGGAAAAGTTTGAAAATGGGCTGGTGGGATTCGTGTGTCAAGTTGTTTAATTCGCGTCGCTTCCTTTGCCACGACATTTTTTGAGATGAGTAAGAGGGAAATAACAGAACATTGCGTAAATCTTTCTACGTTCGATGAAAACAATTTTCATCTTAGAAGTGGCAGGCGGGTGAAGCAAGGCGAGCACGGGTCAGCTAGTTAAAATAAAATCATTCATGTATAAGAACTGGTGGATTGAAAAAAAAAAGAAATTGCTTCTGGAGTAATTTTTTGCTGTCACTAACCTCTGACAAAAAACCGAAAGTGTAACTGTCCTGGGAAGCTTCTTTATTCGGTTAAGGCATAAAACTGCGGGCTCTTCCAATTGCTCCAAAAGAAGAAGCCAGGATTCTATGGATCTATTACTGCAACTGCTTGTTTTATTTTTTGTTAAATGTTCAGAACTTTATGTCCAACAATATCTTCAAATGCAAGTCTAAATTTTGAAGCCGCAATGAAAACCGCACCTCTCTCGCCTATAAAAGACCAGTGACAACTAGCTCGGCTGTGGTCTGCACTAACACTAACATATGCGCGGGGCGACCTTAAATGAAATCTACCCTTCAAAAATTTTCAAATTCGTATATCTTCGGGATGAGTTGGCCGAATGCGATAAAACAAAAACTAAATCCTGCTCCGCGTAGCCTTTTATTATGCCTGAAAAACTCATACTGATCGGGCAAGCAGCTTTTCCGTGATTCCTTAACAAATGAACATACGAACAAACAAAGTCTGCTACATTCGTATGATATATAGTACGTCCCAGCAAATTGGGCGACTCGCATTTCGTTCGCCGGCGAGTTCATGTGGCGATGTATGCACCACATAAAGTAGTTGAGAGTATTAAGGAGCACTCGCCCAGGGCTTATGCTGTGACTCCCAAAACCACTACCCGATGAAACCACCGTCTCCCACCTACCCAGCTTGTAATAATTTAAATTTAACGTCGCTTGAGAATTTCAATAACCGCCATTCTGACGGAAATCATCAAAGCAACCCCTGGCACAACAAACTCAAGTATTTACAAAAGTTTTCCCTAATTTTCTCCCGTTGCCATGCCCATTTCCCGCAACCGGAAAAAAAGGCATTCACTTCCAAGTCCCAAGTCCCAGGGCATCACACTCCAAAGCAACGTACATCTCAAGTGACTGTGTAGACCCACTCATCATGCAAGTGGAACGTGTCTAATTGCTTTTCCGGGGATGATTTAACAGGTGACAAATTACGACAAAACACTGCCAGAGAGCCAACAAAGACGGGAGGCATACAATATATCCAGAATTACACTCAAAAGCACGACAATTTCACCGACCGTGTCCAAACAGGCAGCATTGTCATCCTGATGTCTGTTGGTGTCTATCCCATGCACGCTCTACAGTTTATTAATTTAAATTTAGTTTATGGCGGTGTGACGCCCGAAGACGTGTTGACAAGGCGCGTTGCTTCATCTGATTAATCTGGAACGACTGCTGGTGTGACTAATTGAACGAGTGTGGAATGTGGTGGCGCACAGGCATCATAAACGTAACAGACACCTTCCACGAATGCCTTCGATTTTAATGATGATTCAGGGATCTGCAATCCTGACGGCAGGAATTGCAAAATCAGAGCACGCCCACGCCGTACACAATTTATTCCGGAATTCGCCCCCCCTCCCTACATCCAATAACATTCATCATTCCAGGCAAGACCTTAACGAAAGGCAATATCCCTTTTTGCCGATTTGAATTCAAATTGTAACCGAGTTTTCATCATCGATGAGGGAGCAGAAGGATTTCAAAATCTCTGCCCGATACACGAGGAAATCAATCTGAATTTGCCAACTGGAAGGGAAACCCAATGGACAATCCCGATTCGGACTGTCAAACCAAATGAGGACCAATTTGTTTATCCGTGTCCTGAATAGAAGAAGGATACACTCGAACGAAACTTTTTGCGCGTACGACTTTCGTTTGTCCTTTCGGTATCCATTGGCAGAGTTGTTTTTCCTTGTTCTCCATCTCCGTCTTCTGGCGGTGGGCGAACCTTTCGAAATTGGAAGTCAATTAGTGGCTTAAGGATGAAGTATTTTTCATGATTTTATGATACCCCACACAGAAGCGCCAACAGCAGCAGAAGCGGCAGCAAAAACAAGTGACGAAGAAGCAACTCCTCGACGTTAATGCGGGTCAGGAAAACATGATCCCTACTTTCTAATGAGAATTTTCCGTAAAATGATGAGAGGGCGCGGCTGCCGGCTGCTCCGGCTGCTCGCTGAAGAGGACGAAGTTCGCTTGATTGGAAAAAGTTTCCGTTAACAGCAATTATAACAACTTTTTGGATATATTTTTACGTTGCGCTACTTATTTGTTATTGTTGGCCGCCGCGCGGTGGTAGATTGGATTGGATTGGATTCGATTCGTGTGGTGGGTAAAATTAATTAGCAACACACTTTGTATGTTTAGTTGTGTGATTGGGAGTGAGTTGGACCATATTGTGTGGATCAATATTGTTTTGCGCTTCAAGTGGAACGCATTTACATGGAAACTTTAAATTGGTTCATTTGCTCAATTATGGACGAGCTTATTGCTAAATTGGCCTAAGGACATGCGAGTCATGGCGCTCAGTAAGTTTGTTGTGGGATTTGTGCCAATAAGTGTACGTACATGTTGCTTAGCTATATTGTGAAAATAACTGAGAGTTTCTTCTTTAACTGGAGGTAGGCGTATACACATTTCCAATGGAACTTGTCTGCTCAAAACGGCAGTAATAACAATAATTGTAAACATAATCAAAAACTTATTGGGCTTTTCATGGGGTTTTGTTTAACTTAGGTACTAACTTCTAGCAGCTAGGCTTTTGAGGTCTATGCAAGTACCCCTTTGAAATTTAGTTCTTAGTCCATAAATTCCTACGAATGGAGAAGTTATTAACAAAACTGTACAAATCTGTCGCTTGTAGACCTTCCTGAGAAATACAGAAAATTATAGTGAAAATTGCATCCAAATACGTTGAGTGATTCTCGAGATTACAGACAGACTACAACCCTAAAACCAGCAGCGCCACCTATTGCGTTTTATTTCAAGCACTCTCAAAAACTACAGGGACTAATAGGGGCAAACTGTTAAATTGCATGACGTGGCAGTGGCAGTCTGTGTAGCTTAAGTTCAATTGGGAAGTGAAAAAACTTATTGATGAGCAAAAAGTCGGCCGGCAACCCTCAACAGAATGAGCAAGTAATTCTACACTTACCTATTGGGATGGAACATTTCCCTTTTCAGCTAATGCAACCGTTAAAAAACCGGGCGATTTGAAGTCACAGAGATTGCTTCCATTAGGACAATTGCTCTTTAGAAGGACGAAACAAGGGTTACCGAAATACAAATTTAATGACCGATCACTACTAGAGTAGTAGGTACGCTTGAGTTAGCTAAGGCTCCACTTATAGCGATCCGTAAAATGCAACCGAAAAAAATGTATTTTGCTTTTCTTGACCACTTAAAAGTCATTCTTGGTCTAAAAATGTTGCTTAAGAATTATAAAAGAGTTTTTCTGTACGAAAAACTTTTTCTGATCAACTTCTCCCTTAATTCTTTACTCAGGATTTTTTTTTCTGATGGAATGTAATCAGTGGTAGTTGATTTGTTTCTACTAACAACACAGTGGCAATCAGTTTTTCTAAAAGACTTTTTTCTGTTTGCTATGACCGCCTAAAGGAAAAAAATCATTTCCATACTGTTCCCACTTTTTCGGTAGCATTTAACGTATCGCTATAACTGCAGCCTAATGCACGAAAATGGAGAATTTTTTTTTAAATTACTTTTATATAATAAAACATTTCAGCTTAAACGCTGGTAAATCTTTTTTAAATGCCTTTTCTTTAAATATTATTACCAAGAGCTGCTTTTGGAAGAGTAACCGTAAACTTTGAATCAGCGGTAGGTATAAAGATAAATACATTTAGAATCAGGTATAAGACCACCTTATGCGACTTATTTCTTTAGGTTTGATATCTATTTTAGAAAGCAAAGGCGGTAACCATGCCACTGATGCGAAAGCGTTTGCGACAACGATAATTGAGATGACCACCTGTTTCTTTTTATAACAAAGTAAGCTCTTAGGTTATGGGTAAGAACATTAACATTCTCTGCAGAAAATCTGATTATTTTCAGCCAAAGTATAGCACTGCACCTTCGACCACAAAACCGTATATAAATTGAGCAAATGTGAAACTTTACAAAAGAAGATGGACAAGTCAATATCTGAGTTGTCCCGGAAATATATGCCGAAAAAAACAGATCAGAGTCAAAGAAATTGGCATACTAACAAGAAAAAGACTTAAAAGGGTCTCAGTGGTAAGTTTGCTTGATCAGCACGTCCAAGAAATATCCGGGGTTAAGTCAGATATTCAAAGGGCATAAACCCTAGAAGACCCATAAAACTTATACCCACCATTGGCAGTGAGTTGCTTAATGAAACTATTGTTATGGAGACGTCCTTATAACTGTAAAATAAGGTCTTTCGAGTTAAAAGACACCTTAAAACCTCCTTTACACTGATGGCATGACTCAAAAGCTAATAATAATGGTTTCCCCCATCAATTGGACTACAAAATGTATCAAGGCTTTGAGACTCTAAGCTGAGGTTCTGGTACTAAAAGGTTGCACTGAAAATAATAGCCGTAGAACTTAAAACGAAGCTTTGTAAAGAGCCAAGGATATGTTTTTGGATTACAGCAGAATGTAAGGCTCTCAAACTGCATCTGGAAAGATGAATTTCTAGGCCCAAAACTAGCGAGCTGGTCGAAAAAACGCCACCATGTAACTTCAACAAAGACTGATCAAAAATAGTAGAAGTAAGAAAAAGAACCTAACGAGTTAAAAAAGGTACATAGAGTTTTTTTCTAAATACGTCTGAAAATTATATCTGCAACGGCTATGAAAATTGGGATAATGCACATGGACGATGATCATTACCATCGCCCCAGGTCTCGATCAACTATTTTTTTAAATGAGCCTGTTAATTGGTTACTTTTGTGATTTTTATTTGATTCAATGATCTTCTAGCATCCTTTCAAATGAGTTCACTAGCAGTATCATGAACACATCCTACTAGAAAATTGTAGTGTATGAGTCTCAAAACATAAAGGTACCTTGAGTTTTGTTAGTGCCCGCCGAGGTATTGCAGATAGGGAAATTTAACGTTCATAGAACCAAAACATTTTTGCATAATCAATTGGGTTACTGTCCTACTTCATCTAGCTTATAGAAAATATGTCTTAAGGTAGCTAGTTACTTTGAAATATCAAAGACCGCTTAATTCTGTCTGAAAGGGAATGAAGCACCCGAACACATGGTCCGTTAACGTGTTCAGTACTACATTGATTAAAAAGAAATATTTTTCTGAAAGGCTTAAAGCCGTATGTAGAAACTGAACTTCATAAATGAAAAAGGAAATGAAAGGAAAAGCCCATGCACTCTTCACGCCGCGAGCAAATTGCCTTCAAACTTAAAATCTGTGCTTCACTGAATACCAAAGAACTGAAAGGAAGAGCTAGTAAAGTTGCACTTAAGAGACCCGCAGAAATCGTATTCGTTCGAAAATTATCAAAAAATCTCTCGCAAACATATTTTTCAAAACAAACGAAGAGCTTCTCATGGTCGTAGAGCTTGATGAGTCGAACAAAAACTTCAAGTCCTTCCTGCAAATGGTCCTCGAGGCTACGCGACAGATTGTGCTCTTACTTATAATCCCTTTCAACCCTCGCCTTAAATTAGTTACAGGTCACAATAGCCAATTTTGCTATTGCTACCTGGAGGTAGGTTGTCCAAAAATCCTGTTTCCATCAATTTCAAGATATATCCTTATTCAAAAACAAATTCTAACCTGATCACAGAGGATAAACTTGAAAGACTCACCTCGCATAGTATGCAGCAGCAGCCATCGCCTGAGCTGTCTCCATCATTAGATCAATTTTGCAATTGCGATAGGGATACTTTGCAATGCCATCGTCCAGGCCGCCGCCGCCAGTGGCATTCGATTCACCTCCTGTCGCCGTTGTACCACCAACTTCCTCTTCGAAAACAACCGGCAGAGCGTTGCCTATTCCCTTTCCTGGCTGCTTGTCCAGCAGGCCAGCCTCTCTTAGATTGTCCTCAACGAAACTTGAATGCATTGCTGCACTGCCCAAAGGAACCTCACGTATGCTGATGTGATCTTCCATCATACCACCACCGCGTCCACTGGCATTCGTCGTGCTTGTGTTCATCATCGCCTGCTGTTGGCCTTGACTAGGCAGGCTATGCCTTTGATTGTACTCGCCGTCGGCTCGGGTCCGTTGATGTGACGTGCTAGGCAGTGCTGGAGCTGGTGGTGGGTTTTTCGGTGGCGGTGGCGGTGGTAGCGTCGTCGGCGCCTGGTTACGGTAATGAAACTCTTCCTTATGATGCTGAAAGTAATTCTCCTCGTACCCAATGCCACTGACTCCGGCTGACATATGTTTTCTCTGATTTGACGGATTGTTGTTGCCGCCACTTTGTTCTTTGTAGCCACCGACGACAGCGTCATTGTTAGACGACGAGGAAACTGGGAGCGCAGATGATGCTCTTTTGCTGGCATCCGATGATGTGGCGGATTTTTGTGAACCCCTTCCGGGAGTGCGTCTTCTCAGATTCCGGTGGCCGTTGGTGTTGGAGTTATTGTTTCCGTTCGGGTGCGCCGTGCTGCTGCTGATGTGCGGTCGTTCGGGTATTGTTTCGTAGACGTGGTTGTTGGGCAGCTCGTGCTGCTGCTGTTGGTATTTCTGTTGTTGCTGGTGATGGAGTGCAGCCGCCTTGTCACACATCGGTTCGACAAACCCGCCGGGAAAATGAAAGTGCAAATGGGGTGCGGCAGACGAAACCATTTGCTGTTGCGGTGGCGGCGGTGGTATCTTCAAAAAATGCAATCCCTTCGGTTGTTTTGACGAGGACTCTCTTGTGAATGATGACTGTTGGTGGTGGTGCTGGTGGTGCTGGTGGTGGAGCTGCTGCTGATGCTTGTCGGATGGAGGTGGCAAATTATTCAAATGATAGTCGCCCCCCTCCATGCTCGGCGGCGGGTAGTGATGGCTGTTGTTGTTTGCGCCCACAGAACGCATGTCGAAGGTAGTCTGATTCAACAAGTGTTTCTCGTAAATGTCGTTCAGCAAATTGGTGGCAGTTTTGGAAATTTGATTAAAATTCTGTTGTACCAATGGAATTCGGCTGGTGTGTGGCACTCCGTCGCCAGCACTCACCCCCTCGGGCTGACTTGTCGCCGAAGGGTGCTGATGTTGGATATGCACTCCACTGCCATTTGAATATGTGACGGGCATTGTTCGATGCTGTTGCTGGTATTGATGCTGTGCGCCAGGTGGTAATGGTCGGAAGGGTTGCGGAATTGGCACCGCAATTGATTGCTTTCCGCCAGCCATTACGGCAGTCGTATTGTTGCTGGCATGCTGGGGCGGCAGTACGACTCTATCGGGCCAACATCTCGTTTTTGATCTGTCTGACGCTGTAGCTGGATTTGAAGCACCTCCACCGCCTCCGCCCCCAGCTGGCAAATCAAAGGCTGCACTATTCGAATGGCTCGCACGGAATGTTGAACCTGGAGGCAGTACCGCTGGGTGCGCAACTGCCTGGGGGTTGGATGGATGATGAATGCGAACACCGGAAGACGATGATGATGATTGTTGTCTGTGCGGATGATGTTGATGATGATGATGCAGTTGTAATCCGTCTCGTTTAATTGCTGAACTGCCTGTGTGTCGTGGTCGGTGCACAGATGCCTGAAACAATATATAATTGAAAGTCACATCGAGTACAGACAACAAAAGCCCAGGCAGTAAATCTTTAGCTCCTCAAATTCTTGAGATTCACTGTGAAAATAGTCGGCAGTTCTGTCTCACCAAAAATGTAATCCCATTCTCCGAGTGGACGCACTTTCTTTTTACGACCTGTTGGTGTGGATTGCGCAAAGCCAAACGGTTTCATCAGAAGTACCTATATCCGGCATTGGATATCTGTTTTTCTTCCGCTTTCAGAGCGGTCAGGGTGTGCGCACTCATTCAAGTTGGGGGGCTGCTAATTGTTTACGGTAATTAAATACTTTTTTACTACCTAAAATTTGCTGCCTGGGATATAGTAGGAGATATTGTTGTAGATACTTACGAAAACGGGTGCTGCCGATTGAGAGGAATCATCGCTGCCCCTGGAAGAGAGGAAAATGTGTTATATCGTAAAAACTCTGACTTTGAATAAAATTTAAATTTAAAAGTTGGGGGAATTTTTTACTGGCGCGATTGAAACTTTGCAATATTCCGACGTGAAGTTAAGTGCCTCGAAAGATGTTGCCATAAATTTGTCAAAAAGGTTAATTTGTATGCCAAGATCGACGCGACTTTAAATGCTGTAGAGATACAAATTTTATGATTTTATGAATTTTCTCTTTAATAGCCACTTAACAAGATGTTTGCATTTAAAGGGATATTTGTGTCTTCTGAAAATTTATTCGAAGTGCAGGGACTTTGAACAGATGGAAAGACATAAAAAAGGAGTGAGGGCGCGAACGGATCACGCATCAACTTGGTTTTGGAGGTTGTTCGTTGTGTTGGGACACTTGCACTGCCCTGAAGAGTATTTTTATGCCGATCACAATAGGAAGGGACGCAATCTTTACAAATTTTAGAAATTCCATATCTATACACCCTCTTTAAGGACCGTGCTCCCTTAGAACGGCACTGAAATGACGATAGTATTATATGGAGGTATTTGACAAAGCTTAGCTACTTTTTGGGCTCCGCGAAGTAGTGCCTTACGGCGGTTTCGCGGGAGAAACTAATCGGTCTGTTCGGGAAGGGAGGTTTTTTTAGCCGGTAGGAATCCGATGGGATTTCCACCATCCATCGCTTATTCCCAAGAGGGAGCGACTTGGCAGTGGTTAATGTTGACTCCTTTCTAGTGATGGATTTATGACGCTCTCAGCCCCATTCACTTTCATCGAGGGGGAACTAGGAGAACTTTAAATCAGACTTATAGTTGAGACACACAACAAAATTATACAACTTTATCACAATTTTGACTGCGAACTGTCTGCCTTTGAATCGTCTTACTATGCTTTGCTTTACCTTGCTGAGATAGGTGTGTAATAAAACAGGTCTTATGTCGTTTCCTTTTGAAAGTAGGTAGGTGACGCATTTTTACAGAGTTTTTGAAAACGACGCCCATGGTTTTGGTAAACAAAATTTTTCATAAATAAAGGGTTATTTTGATATTCAAAGAAAAATGCCATTTTTTGAGATAAATGATCGGATATTTATTTCATAATAAAGAGGAAGGTATGCCGTTAATAATAAAAAACAACATCAGCCAAATGGCCACCACGACCACGCTTACAGGACCATATCCTTTTCATGAAATTTTCCATAATAAAATCGCAAAGTGGCTGCCCTATGTCCTCGATAGACTCACGAATTCCATCTTTGAGGTCTTAAATCGACGCTGGGCTGTTGGCGTAGACCTTATCTTTCACGTGGCCCCAAAGGAAGAAGTCGCAAGGTGTTAAATCACAAGATCACGTTGGCCAATTGTGATCACCTCTTCGAGAGATAACAAGGTCCGGAAACTTTTCCCGTAAAAGATCATTGGTTTTGTTGCTTGTGAGGCACGTAGCGCCGTCTTGTTGAAAGTAAAAGTTGTCCAGATCAATACCATCCAACTCCGGCCATAAAAAAATCATTAATCATCTCTCGATAGCACAATTCATTCACCGTAACTCTTGATCCAACCTCATTTTCGAAAAAGTTAGGTCCAATGATCCCGCGGACCATAAACCGCACCAAACAGTCACACGTTGAGGATGGAGATGCTTCTCAACAGTAACTCTTGGGTTTTCCCAGCCCCAAATGCGACAATTTTGCTTGTTGACGTAGCCACCGAGGTGGAAATTGGCCTCATCAGTCAAGATGATTTTTCGTACTGTGACTGCAAAATTTTCACCATTTTTGTAGTGCATTTTTATAATTTCAATGCGTTGTTGAAGCGTGTATCGTTCCATTTTCAGTAATGGCGTAGTTTCTACTTGTCAAATGTCAAAAAATAACAGCTTCAAAAGTGACAGCTACCGAAATAGCCGGCTATTCAAAATAACACCTCTTACTAGAAAACCCTTTACTTAAGTATTATTTTAAAGAAGTCATATGAGCGGGCATCACATTGCATGAATCTTTTCATGTTCCATTCATCGGGCATCCTTTCTTCTGGCCAAATCTTGAAGATGAATAGTTGTATAGCAGTTAGACTGCTTGGCCTTCTGATCCAACAGCTCTTTTGGATTTGAATGGAGATATTGCTATTCTCGACTTATTGTGTTCAAACTCAAATGGTTCGTTCTGCCTGAAAGTGGAGTTGAGTCTTTCCATATCTCAAACGTCGAGTCTACTACAAGGTTTCCTTAATCATCTTTGCAGATCCCTGATTGGATCTTTTCGACTCGACATCATATTTTAATCTATCTTGGTGTACCTAACTGCCAAATATTATTCCCGGAGCAGTATCACTAGATCTAAGAACCTGCTCTGCAACGCAACTGTGAAGGCCAGCTGTTTTTCCGTATGTTCTTACCCCCGCTCTTCATCAAATCAAGGATATCGTGGGTAGTTTCGGATAAAATCCGAACGGAACTGTTAGCGCTTCTGATAATTCAGTGGGGTTCACTAATAAGAATAACTATTTCTTAACTTTCACCTTGTATATTTTGTAGGTTACAATTGTGATTTTGTATGGAAAATTGTGAGTTCGAAAAAAATTAGCCTGGACAGTAAAAATTATTATTAGTACAAAAATGTTACCAGCGCATTCAATGATTTGGTTTGCGCATTGACTAAGAGTAGACATACTCCAAAAAAGTCAGCAGGTACTCCCAAACTTTACCTCATTCTTCAACCACAATAATTTTAGTCTTCACTAGCTGTGACATAAACCGTAGTCGAAATATTCCAGCAAATATAAAACTGTGACACATGTTGTTAGACAACAACCACTGCGATTGACTTTATTCCCGCCAGATGGCACTAACAACTACCTCAAACAGTTTGAGAGACTCACCCATCTTCCAGTTGCTCGACCCGCACCACTTTCAAATTCAAATTCGATGGTCGTCGCCGTGGTATTCGATTCGATTTCGGTTTGTTCTCCGGCATTTTTTTATCCGAACTGCATGTCCTGGAAGCAAAATAGAAACAAAAATACAAATTAGCTCATACATCATGCATGTGGTCAGAATTTCTTTTAATAAACCTATGTCCAATGTAAATAGACTAGGAGCCAACCAAAGCCCATTTAACAGAGACCGACGTCTAGGGACGCAAATAAAACATATCTCCCGGATATCATAGAATACACAAACATCATAAAAGAAATGATGAATGTGAATGCACATAAAAAATAAAACACATTCTGCTTTCTGCAGTCGAGGGACAATTGCAAGAGGAAGTTGACAATTTTCAAGAGAGGCGGGCCGCTGCATCTATCTTTATTATATACGCCGCCCATTCCAATTTTAGAGCACAAAACAAAAACCGGCTCCGGAATGACCCCTCTTTGACGATGAGAACCCTAGATAGGTATAGCGACAACGATGATGATGAGTGTTAGGTTTTATGTCGGATTGCATCGTATGCCTGTTATAACAAATTGTCATGCAGGTTGAGTCCTTTTGTATTTCGGTGCATTCGGTCGTATGGGTTTAATTCCAATTTCGCTGCACTCTAACACGACTCATATGTAACAATGCAAGGGTTCATGTCTGTTTGTCTGAAAATTGGTGCACCTTTACAAGCTACATGCAGGATTGCTTGCGTGCGTGTGTTTGCATTGCATTTTTCGATTGTTATCGCCAGATTGCTTTGAAAGGACATTTTAACATGGCGCTGTCATGAGAGACAAAAATAAGTGTATCCATTCGTGTGTTGATGGATACCCATCAGCTTTGGGTTAAACTCTTGTCACGTGAGCACAGAGTGCCTGCCAACATCGATTTGCTGGTGATTTGGGGCTGGTTACACTTGCTGGTAGGCGCCAGCATACATTCAGGTGAAAATTCACCAGTTGGCTGTGTATTTAATTACTCGGGAGGGCATGTCCTTGTGCACTGTTTTAGGAGGGATATTCGTAAAGTGGCAATTGATAGTCTGGCAGATTGTTGATCTAGTGCGATTTGACCATCAATGATTGGAGTGGGAACTTGTTTCTCCGATAATAAGTCGTGCCACTCTAGACCTAGCTTTTTCCAGTCACTTAGTTTGGGTGAGCTTGTATTTTTGGGACGAATGGACAACAATTTCATGGCAACTACGACCGACGACGGCTGAATTGAGTAACTTTTCCAGGAAAGTTATATTTTTCTTTGTTTATCTGACGTTCGTTAGAGGAGTAGCTCTGTCTCACCCCTGAGTTTTGGACTGCAGTAATATTGGCGATTTGACAGCCATAGAGTGCAATGACTCTCCTTAAATTTACGAAATATTTCAAACAGTTTTGACCCTGTTGCCCGCCCGTATGCGTATCAAATCCATATGCTGTCATAAAGAACCGATTTATGGCACAAGCCTAGAGCTGCCAAGAAAAGGTTTTGTCTCTTTTGGCGGCAGGAATACCAAATTTGTTTACAGGAGACACATTTCGAAAATACTGCTACTGACAGCACTTTAAGTGCAAAATTAAAACCTGTCCACAAGCAACTTGTGTCGCTTTAAAAGCGTTGTACGAAGAGTCTTTGAAAGAAAACACAAGTCCATCTGAGACTGTATAAAATTGTACGCCACACAAATGATTGCGAGAAGCTATATAAAGAGAAAGAGTGTTGCAGGACTCTATACATTTTTAGACAGTCTGCATTCCCACATTCCCACAGACCTTCAAGCTTACAAGTAATGATGCGTACGTTACCTTTTACCCTTGTGTAACCACTTTAGTTGCCTGGTGTATTTCAACATCTCCTTTAAGAAAAATCGACCCAAAGTTGAATGGCGGATAGCGAGGAGGAACAACATTTCTGTCCACTTTCTGTTGGGAAATTTTGTCCAGTTGTTTGAGCTTGTAAAAATTGACTAAGCGTTTTAGTCCCAGTTTGGATTACTCAAATAAATTTAAATAATCTTAAATAATTAACAAAAACTTTAGGTAATGCACAGTGAGACCCTCGCAATCCCTTGTCCACAATTTGTGTCGCAACTCAAAAAACCGCCCTAAGACCTCTGTGACACTTCTATTTAAATTTATTTCAATTTAAAAGTTGTCTATCTGTGTCCTCCCGGGCATTGCTGCTCCACCCGTTTGACCGTGGGTGGCTCTGGCTCGCGCCTGAAATACATCATCCAACCCTTGGACAGTCCACAAGCATTTCATCACCATGTTGCGCCGTCTTATTTACGACCACTATACACCAAAGATCGCATTTAAATAATAATCTGCTAACGACGAGTTCTACACAAAACTCAAGCCATAAACAACCGACCAAAATGGGATCAACTCCACAAGTCACGACTCCTGACAAGCTCCCATAATCTACGTGTCACTCCTAAGCCGTGTATTACTTTGTCAAAGTGTCACATGCAATATATAGATATGCGGCGCTCTGTCCAAAAATCACAACGTCAACAATCCCGCCACCGACACATTTCGAAACGCACATCCCACCAGTGACACATGCACCACCAAATCATTTATAAACATCATGCCGGGGAAATATGACGCTAAATAGCTTTCTTGGAAGAGAAATGTAGGGCACGGGCTCCTGGTTGCTGCATCCGTTTAACCCCACACCCGAATGTTCCACGAAGTAATAAATCTCCAGTGGATTTGTTTCCACAATAACTGAATAAGAACTATGAATAGCCAACCAGGGTGCACCCTGCCGACACGTCAAATCGCAACTTGTGTTAGACCAATTAAAAGGCGGGACTGTTTAACAGCGCGGGCCATAAATGAAGTGAAAGCTATCAGCTATGAGGTTCTTCTCGCTGTCAGCAGCCAGATGCTGATTTTGAAACGAAGATTCCATAGCACATCCCTGTGCCTCGCATTTATGACTTCATCCAGCAACATCATATGGTTGGTAGTAAATTAGAAGGGGTAGCATCTTTATGCCCCTTTGACTATTTTAAATCATCCTGGATGAAAAGTTAGCAAGTGAATGCGTGTGCAAAGAGATACTGCACGAAGTTGGCTAGTGAATATTTGTGTGTGTGTATCTTGATGTTGTCTCGAGATGGAGCATCATTAAAATTCCCATCTGCTTGCAGTTCATTTCGAATTTATGAGTCGTCGCTCAATTGACGGAATGAATGGGCAGCACTTACACATGACGTTGACCTTTGGCATTGTCTCCGACATGAGGTTTCCTCTCTGTTTACCTTATCCGAATGCGAGTCGAGAGTAAATACCTTTGCAGGGTTTGTGACATCAGGGAGATGGGATAGTTAAGCGTGGAAAAGTAACGCGAAGGGTGGATGCAGCATACTTGCTCTCACAGATTGTGTAATCTGGTAAGGGATTAGGGTGAGGGTGTGTGTGTTTTTTTTTTTAAATCTTTAAACAGAGGCAGTGACAATTTTGGAGGAGAAAACAACTTGTTTCTTTTTATTGCCTTCGTTCAGGAATGCCGGGATCGGTACTCGAATTACAAGGACAAGTCGATGGTTGGGAGTTGCCAAGGGGGATGGGTGATTAATGACGATTGCTAATTGAATTGCGACAAAGGAATGTGGTTTTTATGGACAAGGGTGACAAATGAAATGAAACTGATGTGAGTTGCAGTCAGGGGGTGGGTGGTTGTATATGCTTAGGGGTCTGTGTCATAAATCATTTTGTGCGCGCTTTGAAAATGTTTGAAAATGTTAGAAAATGTTAGAAAATGTTGTAAAATATGTAACTGAATTGAGTGAAACGTTACGGAACAGCTTTACTAGAAAGATAGGTGCTGACGTCTGACAATCAAAATTGAGAATAAGGATGGAGTGACGTTGAGGGGAGATGGAAGATAATTTTCAAGAATTTAATTGTGGGAAAACATGGATGTAACATTCAACTACACATCAACGCTAGCTGTAATAAACATATTTGTTCAAGCTAGTTAGTAACGTACGTCTGAGTATATCTACACAAAGCCGAGTAAACGGTTGATAAATTTTGCTGGGAATTTTTTGTGTGCTCTTACTATAGATCTTTTCCCTTACAATAATGCATTCGAAGACATAAGCCAATTTCAGTCAAAGTTTGTTCCCTCTTATACAACTTTTGGGTAAGGATTTCGATTTGGATAACGATAACCGCCTCCGCAGACGCACTTTACTTTTTTTGAATATCTAGTTAGCCACTCTTTCTTTTTCATATCAGTTCACTATTGTTTTCCGAGTGCATTAGTCGTTTTATCGTCTCTTTAAAAAATATTAAACTTAAAAAAAGAACATGCAAATAACGTGAAGTATATTTAATTGCCCTATATTTGGTGATCCTTGTGATATAAAAGAAAAAGTTATACTTATGAAGATGAAATAACTATACTATGAATGGAGGAGACATCAACTTAAATTAGAATTGGAAACTGCAAACAACAGAGCCCACCATTCCAGAAGTAGCAGCTATAGTAACAAAGAGTACAAATTGGAAAAAGAAGCTTTCTATCAGATGAAGAGATTAATCAATATCATCTAATTGCTAGCGGTTGTGAGTTGTGACGGTACAAATGTGAATACAGGAATGTACGGCGGTGTTATAAGACAGAACTTCAAAAACCACTTCAATGGATAATATGTTTCCTACATTTGAATGAACTCCCTTTAAGACAATTATTTCAACATTTTGATGGATATATTTCGGGACATAGGTAAGTCCTACACTGGGCCTTTGGGAAAAGCACTTGAAACCTGCGAACAATCACCTGTAAAAACATTTCGACGTATTGAAGGAAATGTTCTACCAGAAATGGCTAAAGATTTAACTACAGATCAACAGTACTCACGCTGGCCACGTTTGTTGTTAAGGCTTACGCGCCATCATGGTTCTCCATTAAAAATAAACCATCGTGCAAGGATGGTACACATCAACTTTTTAACATAGTTATGACCTCCAGATATCTTGTAAAAGAACTTAAGAACGTAATCGGAATGGCTATTTTGCGCATCCTGAAAACTTAAAAAGCGCGTAGTATGCCTCGGTCTTCAACACTCAGGCTGTTTGAAGTGCCGTTTATTAACTTCAATGCATCAACGTATATCGATTTAATAAATTGGCAAGAAAAGGTTTCTGAACCACCGATTATGCAAAACTTGTGCGACAAAGAAATTTGCTGCATCGTGGAATCCGGTGGTGAAGGTAAAGTGTTCTTTTTAAGGCTTCCGTGCCAAACCCAGGCTGTTCAACAAGCCGTAAACATAAAGACGGAAGCTGCCACTTCTCAGTAGACAGAAAAGTCATGACTAGGCGCAATAAAGTCGAAAATAGAATCACGAAAGGAAATGCCTAAATTTGAGACAAAATAGGATTTTTAAGCTTTTTCATTATTGTTACGAGAATGAATTTATATTTTGTTTATATTGAATTTCCAATCATCAATAGTATATTTTGCGCACTTTAATCTATCTATTTACTTTTATATTATTTTATGCCATACCTATAAGTTTAGTAAAATCTTGTATCGAATTTTCATTTTTGAAGGCAGATCCAGAAAGAAAAATACTACACAAGAGCTGCTAAGAAAAATATGGAGCTGAGGACAGTTGGGAATTTAAGAAAGAAAAACATTTCAACAACAGCTTTAGATCCTGAAAATTTGGCCAACTGTCTCAGGGTTATAGAAAAAATCCTTCTGGTTCAATTTGGGGACTTAACCGCCAGAAAATCGAGGTAAGAGAGAGAAGCACAGCCTCGGCAAAGAATTTAGGTAAACTTAGGAATCATGTTCCGAATTTCATCAAATGGAAGGTTTCAAGGTTCTCATCGGTGGACCCTGGGACAGTCTGGCTCGGCATTTAACCACAATAAGAAAATTAGTTCGCACATTGAGGTTATGATGGATGCATCCCTCGCTACAGAACGCCAGAGTGCTGTACGGGTCGTTGAGAATCCTCTGTACTATCACGCAATTCGAGTTGCTTCGAAGATAATTTTTTGGTAACTACTGCCCGTTGTGTGATGGAAGAAAAATTACCACGTCCAATCGATGACATAAACGCTCATAAATGAATTCCCAGTTAAAAGTAAGACACATATAAAAGACCAAAACTCCACGCAGACACCGCGCCGTCACAAATTGATAGCACAGCGCAAGGAAAAAATAACTCGAGTAATCAAGCAGCTGGACATCGCACTCATCTGGAGAAACTACCACAAATTGCTTAGCGTCTGCCTTGCAGAGACATCCACGGTCATTTGGCAAAACAGACTGAATAAATGACAGCCAATTTGACTAAAGTCAACTGTCAAATCTCAAAAGTCCCTATTGGAAGACCATGTACAAAGATTATAAGCGAAGTTAATAAAATATTTCCGCGAATGATATTATTTACTCAATATACTGACATGCATTTTAGATGATCCCATACAGAGTCCTTTCGTTACCATATTGTCAACATACAATCGCCTATACCAATTATTAATTATTTATACCTGCCGCAGGACCATACAAAGAGTAAATCACGCGTAAATCAAACACACCTAGGGTCGAACACATAAATTGAACACAATACGAATTTAATTCCACAACAAAACATCCCCCCTTACACCATGTACATGTACAATCGGCCACACGAGTTGTTTTATTGGAAAACTTTTCCTTTGAACCCTTTCCCACTGCTTTTATTGAACTTACAACAATTCAAAGCTCCATTGTCATCTGCAAACGTTCGCACACTTACAACAGCAAAGTCAAAAGCAAACAATCAACTGACCACCTACGCATTCTCCTGTCACATCCATTATTTCGCTCGGCCTCTTTTGATCCTTGAAAAAAAAAATCAAAAATAACTAAATCCTCTTACAATCCTTCCAATACACATTACCACACAAGCCGAGTAAAGATGAAATGGGAGAACCCAAAATCACTCAGCAAATATACGCAACAGCAATCATTTCATCGCCATATACGAATCCTTATCAAAAGTTCAAACATCGCCCATCCGGCTGAAACACATTTCAATCAGTTTAAAAAAATATTTGCCAAAAAAACGTATCCTCTGCCGATTTTGGGCTAAGGCCACGAAAAAACAAGACGACATCCAGCGAAAAGCCTCATCCTTTGTATAGTGTGCACACACAAACGCACAGAATCACCATCCCGCCAGAGAGACCACGTCAATTGTGCTCCACTAAACAACCTCCTTTTTGACAATCGGCCAGGATTGTGCCTGCGAAATTAATCGTGAAATTGCTTTTTTTTTTTGCGTTTTCAACTCCTGTGCGGATGCACTCAGCCGTAGACGTGCAAATTAAAATCGTCGTCGTGCGTTGGGGATCAGAGGCATGCCATGTGTATGCAGGGTGAGGATAACAGGGTTAGACTAACAAGAGTACGACTTTAAAATTGATCTGTCAGAATGTGCGCTCTTAAATATTAATTTTCAGCTGTTGGGTAGCGGCAGGCGTCACCCCTCTTCGAAAGATTGGGTGGGAATGGAGACAGGAGACATTGTGTGTTTCAAGAGGGTGACATTGTGTTCATGGTCTCACTTAAGCCACGCAGTTATCACCCCCATCTCCATACCGAGGCGTATAATTCGAGGACAATTCATAATTGTGCATTGTTCGGATGTGTTGATGTGTGAATGGCGGGATTTGAAAATTACCTATAGTATGGTAAGCCATGGGGTGGCTTTATAGCCTGCGCATGCATCCCTTCAATAAAGTTGGCCAACGTTTTGATTGTTCTTACTGGCAAGGGAGAGTGGCATCGTCAGTTGCTTTGGTACGGATTATTTGTACGAAGTTGGGTTGGTGGGTTGAGGGCTTGAAGATTAATGCATTAACGAGACGGAGCTGAGAGGTTTATAATGCCTATCGATCGGCTAACCATTTGAGAAGTAAGGTGGTCCAACCAAAAGTCAAAACTAGCTCGTAAACTTTAGCCGCCTCTTCTCTTACAAATCGCGCTGACATTGCGAAGACATAAATCAGAGAAGGGCAGCATATCTGACCATGGATGACGATGTCGATGTTTCTGATGCAATAAGTCGCTGTTGGTTGCAAGCTTCGGTTTTAACGACTGTGATTAAATTGACTTTGGTTTGTTGAACTTGGTGTCCCAATACGGATTTGTTGATTTTTATTTTGTGGCTGTTACTTATTGACCTGTAATTACCATCATCATTATATTAATACGTAAACATCAAAAGTTTCCGTACACTTTTTAAGCATTTATCATGAAATGAGGAGAATGAAACTTATATCATTTGAAAGGTACTGTGCCACAGATGTGCAGAAACAAAAAATCGTAGGTATATGTCGCCATTAAGACTGGTAAAATGAAGGAAAGTATTTCCCATATAAAATGCTAAGCAGTTAATCGAAAGCATTTTGTTGCCATTCAATTTGTCGCCGTCATGTTTCCATAGTAACGAATTTAATCATCTTACATTAGAACCTGTTGGAGAGTCTCATTAACCCATAAAGGTATGCAATTTAATTATCAATAAATGTAAGCAATCATTAAATCTTATTTCAGGGGCCATTCATGTCTTGCACTTTTTCATTCTTTTTTCAAAGCGGAAAGTTATATGAATTAAGATTTAGCATATAAATAAATTAAAATAAATAATAAATAAATTATGTAAAAAACAAGTTGGCTTTCGTTACTTTATCTACAGACAGAATTGGTCGAATTTCGACCACGGGCGGTACTAGTTACATATTAAAAGACTTAACCTTTTTTTGTCGTACCGACTACGCCCTAATTTCAAGACCGATTTCCATGAAATATCAACCAAATGAAAGCTAAATTATCGTAGTTAAATTCCCGCATGTATTCTATTGTTGCATTCGATAAATATAAAGAAATCACAGAATTGTTGACTTATACATCTTCACAAGAGGCTGGCTGACCTCCTACCCTTTATATTTTGACTGTTATTGTGATTTATTGACTTTATTTAACAGATGGCACTGGTTTATTTATTGACTTCAATTCAACAACAAAAATGGATCCAACTAGGTATTTCCTTTCCTTTCCGCAAGACTGTAACCCACGTGGTTGCAAATAAAACACTCAAATGTACCGGATGTCAACACAAAAGCGATTTACTCAAGTGTAAATATTCAATGAAATTAAATTTGGCTTTCCACCCTCAATTTTCGGAAAGCGCTCCGAAAAATCACCAGTTCATTGAACTCCACAAAGAGTTCTTAATTAGCCCATGCCTCGTCGTCGGTCGCCATCATCGCCGACGACGACGACGAGTTAATTTACAACACTAATGTCGCGTGGAGTCAAATCGTGCAACCCGTGTCGTCGTCTGACCCACGCACAACAACACTCAACACTCAACAGCATAATCATAATCGTAAACATCAATCATTCATCGGCTAAGCTCTATACAGTCACACCCCATCACCCCGATAACATCGTTGACACGCTGTTCCTTCTCAATTTGGTTAGAGATTCTGTCTTCTGTCATGTGACTGTCAAATTTACAGTCGGTATCGAATTTCCAGACCTCCGAAATGCGAGTACATTTTTTGAGGAAAGCAAAGCCTCGCATCTTCAAAGTGCAGGAAGATCACATGACATACCACACGATCCCATCTCCAGTGGTTGACTTCATTTTTTCCTCGTTCACGTGTCGATTGAGAAGGGAAAAGGGATCTCTGGGATCTCTTGATCCACATCTCCCAACTCCTGGGTGGTTGTTGATGCTGGTCCAATGGAGAGATAGTGTGGCGGTCTTCTTTGCCCAAGAAATTAGTGCACCAGCAGAGAAAACCAATGCATGATAAGAGCCTGGGTCCGCTTTTGTCCCTCGACGATGCAGTGTAACTGACGCGCCATCAAATTATGGGATTATTGTCTGGCGCTGGAATTTTTTCGAGTTTGGTGCTGACCGCAATTAGGGGGCTTTTGTGTATTTTCGGCTTGTGGTGTGGCTCCGATGAGAGAGACAGCGGTTTTCAGTTTTGTTTTTGATCACTATTTGTGCTCCAGTTGATGGGATTGTCCTTTGTCATCGGATTCGATTCGACTTGCAATGGAATGTACTTGAGATCAAGATAATTGTCATGTCAAAGTGTCTAAAGGGGACGGGATTAACGTAATATTTTTGAATTCCAAGATGACGCTAATAAGACGGGTAATTAAAAACTGAAATTGAGTTTAAGAGGTCTAGCTTACATTTAGATTACAATCAGTTGACAGTTGAGTGCAGGGAACACGATGAAGAAGTGCCTTAGATGCGCACCACTGGGTTTGGAAATTAGATCGCGCGCAGATGCAAAGGAACCAGTCGTGAGAAAAATGGGGAAGTAGCTCGAGGAAGAAAAAAAACGGGGATGAAATATACTCTACTTATTATTTTAATTACGAATTTTCAGTCTAAAAAATAAGGTGTGAGTGAAAATTTGTTTAAAACGGGCCATGCGTTAAATTAAAAAGATGGAAAGTGCCAATCAGCTGCGTTCCAAGCAAAATTAACGCAAATTGTCAAGCTGAAACAAATTAAATCTGTGAAGAATGGTAAAGTGGAATTGCTCTCTGAAAACTGCTTGACCTTTAAAAAACTCAACATAAGACAAAACCTGCGGTTCTAGGTATTGCCAAGTCGAGGAAATGCTAAATTTGAGCTTCAAACTGAAAAGGACGACATTGTTTTTCAAACAGAAGAGAAGGGCCTATCAAAAGAACATTGAACAGAGTTTAGTCCCGAAACTTATATCAGTTTGTTTGATGTAGGGAAATATTTACAACAATGGACAATTTTTGGATTTTTTCACACGGCAGATATTGTTGCCATCGGAATTTAAAGTAACCTATATCCGTGTCCGTATTATGAACTAACTTTTAGTATAATTTCACGATACTTGGTTAATGGGTAAAGGCGTACAAGCAGTACAAACAAATGAATTCATAAATTGAGTAGATATGTACCGAGATATGCAAACGGATGTATTTTACAATTGCTTTTTTGAGAGATGCGAGGATCTCTTTTCTTTACGACCAGGAGCTGTTTCTCCAACCAACTTCATCGGGATTGGCGATCGGAGTAAACGCAAAAGCGATGTTCACGAGACGACCTCTTGTTCTGGGGAAGCGCTATTTTGTGGATAAGGAGCCCTATGGGACAAAAAGAAGGTCAATACTGTCCGATGCAAGTAGACCAGTAGACTAATAGTACCGCCCGTGGTCGAAACTCTGCAATGCCCCCGAAATACAATTTTATGATTGCTTACTTTTAGGGGTAATTATATTGCATACCTTTATGGGTTAATGAAACTCTCCAACAGGTTCTAATCTAAGATGATTAAATTCGTTACTATGGAAACATGACGGCTACAAATTGAATGGCAACAAAATGCTTTCGATTATCTGCTAAGCATTTTGTATGAGAAATTCCTAACTTTATTTTACCAGTCTTAATGGCGACATATAGCAACGATTTTTTGTTTCTGCACATCTATGGCACAGTACCTTTCGAATGATATAAGTTTCATTCTCCTCATTTCACGATAAATACTTAAAAAGTGTACGGAAACTTTTGATGTTTACGTATTCATATAATGATTATAACAAAAGGTAAACTTCGTACATAAAATAAATAAATAGTTGGCGTAATAGGGAGGAATGAAAGGAATCTAAATTGTATGAGTCCAAACGGCTGTTTGAGAAGCTCTTTCATGACAGTTATACAGATGTTTGTCAGACGTCCGCTAGAGGTGCCACAGTGAAAAAAATCTTAAGATGTAATTTGTGTTTTTCCGGGGATCGAAACTGGGACCCCTCGAACATACTAACCCACTGATCCTACAATCGGACACAATTCTGAAAATTCCAACAGGGGAAATGAAGGCTCGCTGTCAGTGTCAGAGCGCAATAATTGTACCATTGTATCATGAATCAACTATTTGCACCATCTATGGTCCACTTAAGAGCCGTCGTGAGTCGTGACAGTTGCCAAGCAAATTTCATTAAATTTTTCAGTTTCATATAAAAAATACAAAATTTTTGCTTCTTTCTTTAAATTGACAAACCTAGATGAAGATAGAGACAGGCTTAGTTGGCATCTTCCCATAGCACAATAGTTATTGTGCACAATATATTTGGTATATTCAGCGAGCGGCTATTCACCAGACTGGAATAAATACGAGAAAAACCCTCGCAAAATCATTTCAAAGCTGTTAGCTGTATAAAACTGCATCTCCCCTTTTAGTTGGATTATTATTTCTAAAAGCAATTTGATTACTAATCCAAAACTATTCAGAGCCCATCCGTCCCACCTTGAAGCGGAAACTCGTAGTCATCTTTCCGGATGTCCGTTCGGCTTAAGAACTGAAATCGTTTCCATTTGAAAGAGCTCATGCAACATTTTAATTGAAAAACTCAAACAAAACAAATTTGCATCTAACAATGACTGATGGATGTGTACAATAACGACAGAGAGTGTTGTATACACTCCCACTTGCAATACACAAAGTTCTCCACTTAAAAATAAAAATCCAGCGAATACAGTTTTTTTTTTCTAATCCGCTATCGTAATAAAACTTTATTGTGTTGCGTTGAATCTTTTTATCTGCCTCCAGATGCTGTAGATACAG
Organism: Cheilosia pagana; assembly: GCA_936431705.1. Lineage (NCBI taxonomy): Eukaryota > Metazoa > Arthropoda > Insecta > Diptera > Syrphidae > Cheilosia > Cheilosia pagana. The sequence continues at coordinate 46,315,726 of OW386170.1, read as the reverse complement.
ACGAACCGACTTCCCCCCATAAAATTTCACGTGCGATACTGTATCCGTACATATCTAGCTCGTCTTTGTATCGTTTTGCATTTGTTGCACGCATCAAATAGTGCCAAGGAAGCGCGTCGCATTATGGCGGCCGGCGCTAGACACCCGTTGATGATGCTTTAAAGTCAGAAGTCTCTTTCCTCTGCGAGGTAATTTATTCAGATGCATTCTGGAGGATGTTACACGCTGGGCTCTCATGTATATGTAATGCACGCAGCCTTGGATTAAAACCAGAGTGGCATACTCGTGGGTGCGCTACCGCTTCAACTCATGATGATGCAGCTCGGTCTCATTCCAAGGCTACGGATACTATTAGGCAAATTAAATCCTATACCGAAAGCGAAACAAAAGTTATACGGATAAAGGAAAGGCAAAAACAAAAAAAGAAAAGAAACCAAACAAAAACTCTTCCAAAGAAGATACTTTTTGCAAAACAGAAGTCGATTTGGCGACGAAGCACAAAGTGGGTGACTGTGGCGTTGAGTCGGAACTCCTCCTGGCTCATTAGAAGGAGCACACTATGACATGGGGTGCTGGCGCTCGGTAGCAGCCATCATTAGCGTGACTTTTCCATTTGTAATTGTTATCCGGGAGCTTGTAGGCAGAACAATGTGCGATTATTCAGGGAGCAGTTACAGTCTCAGTCTCGCAGTTAATCCTGACTGAGTTCCGCCCATCAAGCCATTGGGTATTTAACTGAGGGGAAGTGGCATTTAACTCATCATTAAATGGACAGCAAGGAGTTGTGCCGTGGTTGTGATGGAGATTGGCGAAATGATAAATTGAAAACAATTTGCTTGCTCCCTGTAGATGGTTCACGAAACTTTTTTTTTTATTTCACTTGCCAGATGTCAGAAGCAGCGTGGATGAGCAATTGTTTGTTGTAAAAATGAAAAAAATGAGTTTGCTTTCGATTTTCTGCGCTGGGATAGATGATCCGGATTATTACAAAAAAGGATATTTTCAAGTGAAGGACGCGTAGTCCATTTTGGACAATGTATAGGTATGTATTGTGTGCCTTTTAGGTAATTTTAGGTAATCAAATAGATTAACTTTTAGGTCCAGTGGCGTAGGGTGACTTTGAAGAGGACGTCGAATTAATTGAAAATTTTCCTCGCTAGCTTTGGACTCAGGGTAATGAAAAACTCACAAGGTCTGTGACAAATATTATATTGAACTGAACCAAGCTGAGTCTAAGCTAGGTATCAACAGTCTATATACAGTTTTGAGCATCACATCCCTACTCTAGACCCATTTTTCCCATCTCAATATGCAAATTCTGCTGCAAAGCGCCAACATTTGCTGACTCCAACAATACACTCCTCTATTAACGTATCTGAAAAAAAAAAAACAATCCCTCGCTTAATGGATGAAACAATTTTCCATCACATTTGCGCATCCAATCCCCAGCTCGCGATGTGTGGTCTCCTAGACAACACCGAAACAATCGTCATCCTCCACTCAATTAATCTACATCGCGCGACGATCTCTTTGACGTGCAATCATTGTGCGCCTCCCATGAGGATAAACAATTCGCAATTAGAAGTAATAAAATCCCTTTGACTATTGTCCTCAATTTGCAATTCAAAACACCAACAACTGTGACTCTGATGCTGATCTGATCCCATACAACCGAGATGAGTAATTTGTTTTGACTACAACAAGCGGAGTACTCCTCCTGTCAGAGAAAGGGGGCAGTCGGTGTGGATATTTAAATTCATATTGTTGCATCACACGTCAGAAAGCCTGCGCCACCATAATTCTGCTTTGCATTCAAAAATACACGATGATGGGACAAAAGTCACAGTAGTAGGCAAAGGAGCAAGGAGATGTGTATCTGTATAGTATGAAAACTATTTAAGCGATAAGAATTCGAGCGCGTGCAAACGAAAACGAGCAGCAGACTCAGTGATCGTGTACAGCAAACTTGTGATTAATTCGCAACGTCTTCGAAGGCGACTGCCGGTTGTCATGAAGGCGCCTCTTTCATTCGCAGATACAAACACAGAAAATACAGCAGTCAAAGGAGGTGGTGGCTCTGTCTATATAAGCAAATGTTGATGATCTCCGTTGGATATGTAGGTACATCGTCGTATATCTGCATGTGAAACGATATACCATGCGCGCTCAATTTCGAAAAGATTTATTGATTGTTATTACATTTTGAACAGTCGCCATCGATTAAGGCCATTAAGATGGCATCTATACACTTCCATGTAGTGCCTGATGTGCTCCTTCGTGATGGAGGGTAAAATGATCTTTACGATGTTTTGATCTTTGATGTGGTGCGGATGGATGGATGTCAAGTTGATATTCCTTCAGGGAATTGACGAGTTATGGGTTGAATGTTTTATTTTTTTTAAGAAAGAAGGGAATTACTGAAACCATATCGAGGCTGACGTCGAAACTATTCACCAATAATGTATCTAATTGAGTCTAATCAAGATGTTTGACAAATTGGTTTGGAAATTGATCCAAGTTGAAGTTATTAGATGACCGGCAGACCGGGTTTCCAAATTGATTTTTAATTCGGTTAATTTTTGAATTCTGATTGAGAATTTATGCGAGAGTTTTCATGCTGAAATAATGTTTCAGAAGATTAGTTCTAATTGCAAAACAGCTGTTGAAATTTTTAGAGATGAGTAAGAAGAGTTTATGTAAAATTGTGGACACCGAATTTTGTTTCACATGTAAATCAATTGAATTCTGTGAAAGCAATGCTCGATCACGGACGACGCGATTCGACCCCAGATGAAAATTTTAACTGTCGCAACCATTCCCTGTTTTCCACCAGAAAAACGAAACATAATTAGTTTTGAAACCACGATACCTGTAGAGTTAGGAAGCTTATGGATGTAAGGTTCCAAACCAACCTGTAGTCCTAATTATTTTGCACTGGTAAATTTGCGAGACTTAGGCAAACTTTGGGCACCCCAAATGAGAACTTCTTCGCCGGCCCTTTTTTATATGGGTTGGGTTCGATATCGCGCTTTTTATAATCCCGATTCTTAAAATTTTAAAATCCCGCCTCTTATAATCCCGTTTTTTATAATCCCGTTTCTTATTATCCCGCTTTTACAATCAAAAGTAGTTGCTTTATTTTAAAAAAATGCGGTTTATTTTAACATTTATCATTTTTAGAGGAAGTAACAAATTAAGAAATAAATAATATCAAAATAAATTTTTAAGTAATATATATGACAATCTCAAATAACAAAAAAAAAATATATAAAGTAATGTCATATAGACAGTACTAAAAACTAAAAACTTTCGGATGCATTTTCTTTTTGGTCTAGTATTTTTAATATTTTTAAATATATAATTATATAATATAACCAACATCTATTTTTTTGATAACAATTTTTTGTAAAAAAACGGGATTAGCGGGATTTAGCGGGATTTTAAAAAGCGGGATTATAATAGATCGGGATTTTGAACAGGCGCGATTTTAGAAGACGGGATTTTAAAAAAGCAGTATTTTTGCGAGACTTAGGCAGACTTTGGGCACCCCACATGAGAACTTCTTCGCCGGCCCTTTTTTATATGGGTTGGGTTCGATATCTCGCTTTTTATAATCCCGATTCTTAAAATTTTAAAATCCGCCCCTTATAATCCCGTTTTTTATAATCCCGTTTCTTATTATCCCGCTTTTACAATCAAAAGTAGTTGCTTTATTTTAAAAAATGCGGTTTATTTTAACATTTATCATTTTTAGAGGAAGTAACAAATTAAGAAATAAATAATATCAAAATAAATTTTTAAGTAATATATATGACAATCTCAAATAACAAAAAAAAAATATATAAAGTAATGTCATATAGACAGTACTAAAAACTAAAAACTTTCGGATGCATTTTCTTTTTGGTCTAGTATTTTTAATATTTTTAAATATATAATTATATAATATAACCAACATCTATTTTTTTGATAACAATTTTTTGTACAAAAACGGGATTAGCGGGATTTAGCGGGATTTTAAAAAGCGGGATTATAATAGATCGGGATTTTGAACAGGCGCGATTTTAGAAGACGGGATTTTAAAAAAGCAGTATTTTAGCAGACGGGTTTTTAAAACTTTTTTTCGGGATTTTTGAAATGCGGGATTCCGATACGCGTCCTTTTTATCTTCCAGTGACCAAGATCACACTCTTTGCAGCGAGAGTTTTGAAAATATATAATTTGTGAATCTGGGTACATATTAATACAAATACGATTGGGTATTTGTTTGCTTGTCCTTGTTGCGCACTCCGACCCGTCAACCAACCATTGCGGAATTAGCTTCAAGGTTAGTTTGTGATACAAAGAAAGACATAGACTGCATTTTATGGATTTTTGTCTGTGTGTCCTGCTTCCACACTTCAACGCGTCAATGGGTCGAAATGAAATTGGATAGGTGATTATTTTGTGACACTCAGACGAACATGGACTATTATTTTATTTCCCTCGAACCAGAAATATCTCTGGAAAAGTTCTAAACATCGGATTCTCTGTTCTGTATGTGGACTAGGATATCATTTTTGACTTTGACCAAGAGAAGAAGCTGATTTTATACACAAAAATGGACCTCCTGTTTTAAGCGGCGCGAGTTTTCCTATCGTTGTAAGTTCAAGAGATATGGTGGACCTTATACTGGCAGAGACCGCCTGAGCCTGAGTTACCCTACTCTAAATTCAATGAAAAAATGGCTATAAAGAAAAAAATTGAAAACTTTCAATCAACACAAAGTTCTTTTCGCACCTAAATCTAGTACCAAAGAAGTGTGTTTAAATATTGAACGTAATAGGTATAATAACAGTCAGTTCGAGGCCAGTAAATAGCCCGGCGAATTTATATCTGGACAGCTCTATTCTGGTCCCAAATTTGAAGCCACATCTGTATGAAAGCATGCATATTACTATTACCAATCAGAACTCCAAGCTTCCCCAATCCAGCTAGTTGACGAAAAAAAATTGTCAGGTCCACAAGAGATATTTATATGGCAGCTTCATTTTTTTGAAAGGAGAATTCTTATGGCTCGTTGGGCAGTAATTCCAAACACCGATGAACTGAAAAAAAACAACCCGATGAAACGAAAAAGCGACAGTTTGCTGGACAGTAATTTCGAAGTCTACTGAAACGAAAGATAAAACTTCTTATGGTTCGTTGGGCAGTAATTTCAAACACCAATGAACTGAAAAAAACAACCCGATGAAACGAAAAAGCGACAGTTCGCTAGAGAATAATTTCGAAGTCTCCTGAAACGAAACGAGCGATGGGAAACGAAAACACATAGCGCGCGTGTTAAGGCAGCTCGTTCAAAATGAGAAATATGAGAAGGACGGAATCGGATATCCTTTGATATCTTTTATAGATCATTCCTTATTCAAGGAAGCCATTTGTTGAGAAAGTCACATTGGGAACAGTAAAAAAGTCATCGAGAACGTCTGCCTCTGTTAATTGTCAGTAAAAATTGAGTGAATAGAAAAAAGTGTAGCTTAGCTTAGGGCCTCTTAAGCTATGAACATTTTGGATCGAGTGCTGTTTTCTATCGAAGCTGTTCTTCGATAGAAAACAGCACAGCAGAAATTGAAACAAATTTTGAATCATTTTGCAAAGTTTTTCTGTTTCGTTAAGAGGTCTCTGGTTCGACCACCAAAAAAGTCATATTACATCTTCTGTTTTTTTTGACTGCTCCAAGTCTTACACGTCTGACAAATATTTGAAAATACAAGGGTCCTCTATTCAAATGCTGTAACATTAAAACCTTCAAAAATAAAAACCATCTTACCCTAGGTTTACATGTTCAAACAAAGTGCCCATTTAGTTAGCATTTCAATGACTCTAACTGGCGACATCACAAAGTAAAACAATTTCTCCGTTTTTCCTATGACTTCTATATATACGTATATGCCCAACCCATCCGTCCATCAGACGTTTCACTTGACATTAAAGGAGACAATAAAATTAGAAGCCAAAACAGAGTACACATCGCACAACACCGCATAAATACCCATCGCTACCGAACTTAATAACGCCAACACTTTGCGCAAATAAATACATGTCCACCAGCGACTGTGATTAGAATTTTAATATCCACTCCAATCCGCCGCAGCAGATGCTCCCTAGATGTTATCACTGCTTTAAAAAGTCGCACCATGTGTCTCTCCCTGTGAGACATTGAACTCCACTCACATGCTTTGAATCGGAAATTTTACATGCCTTTCGAGACAAATTAACCGAAACCAGACCTTGAAAAACATTCCCGAACGACCAACCGACGGACGTGGAAAAAGTCGGAATAAAAACGATTGCCGTTGGCAGTTTTTTGTTCGCTCCCCCCTCCATTCACAAAAGGATATTAAATTAAATATCCTGCGCGAAGAAAATTCACTTTCCACTTACAAAGAAATGTCTGCAAAACAATTTTCCACAAAACTGAAACTGCCAAAAGCTGTACAAAAAGAATCTTGCACCACCTCCAACGAGATTACACAATTTCTACATTTGCAATTGCTTCATATGGAGATGTGTGTACTTGGTCCAAAATAAAAACAAAAAGTGCGCGCTGTGTTTTTTGGGGGAAAACATCAAAGAGGCGAGCGCGCCTCCATAGTAGAAAGCCAAACAAAGTAAATAATTTGAAAAGCAGACGACCAACACGCACGCCACTTGTATCTGTTCCGCATATATATCGCGCACACCGCAACAGCACGCACTAATTGACTCAGCCGTACAGTTGTCGGTCGTCGAAAACGAGTGTGATTTCCACCAAAAGCAGTACAACTCTGGGTTTCCTGGCCATACACGTGCGATTTGTTTACAGCAGACAACATGTATCTTACAGATGTTTGGTGATGTGGTTTTGTATCTATTCCTGGACTGGAATTGCACTGCAATTGGCCATGTGTGCCCTGCCTGACTGTGATTCTAATTCAGACGGATGACATGGAAAAGCTCTGCTTTTCGGCTATCCATATTCGTATCGGAGCTCGGAGCACATCCAAATCCGAGCTAATGGATGGCCATTTGTTGTCGTAATCCCAGTTGATACGATTTCGAAGACAAATCACAACAAATATGGGAGTTTTACCCGCCAACTGGGGCACGTGGATGATGATGGAATACCTCGAGAGAACACCGCAACCACTGCAGCAGGGAACGCACACAGCTAATCCTCGAAATGGAAAAGGGTGGCTTCTGTTTGTTGTTCCTAAGTTGCATGTCTCAGATGGAGTCTTCCTGATTTGGCTGGATGCTTCTTCCGACATTTCCCTGACTGAATGATTGACGAGGATCCATGAGCAACAATGTGCGCGCGGTTACCCTGGGGGTGGGGGTCTGCCTGCCTACGACAGATATCCAATGCGTATCTTTCACCTTTAACCGAGCGGGCAAAGATAAGGCTGGCTGTTTGGAAATTCAACGTTGTTTAGACGGAGGGGCGAGGGCAGACAGTAAACAATTTTTATAGTTCGATAATAAGACAAATTGAAACGATTTGTTGTTTAGATAACGAGGCAGTGTTTATCATTTCATTTTCTTGCGTGCGTGTGTGGGAATGGGAAGCGATGTCATTCTGGTGTCGCAATCCGAGGTGATGGCTGTTTTAATGTAATTGAAAAAGGAGAGGGGAACTTTTCAGTAATATAAGTGGGCCATAAAAGTAATTAGTTGAGCGCACATGTTACACGGTCGGGGGGTCGTTCAACCGGTTGAATGTAACCGCGCCGGAATGATTTAGGTGTGGAACTATCACCGCGACGAAGTTGGCTTAAAAAATACACACAATTTAAAATGCATGAGCGCAGTTGCTTGTAATCAAGACTGAGTGCCTTCATTTGCCAGGAATAAACAAGCCAAAATAAAACAATTCCATCGATTCAAATATCGGAATGCCTTCATCGTGCACATATTGACAAGAGGAAATATTTACTTTGAAGAGATTAAAATCCGGACATACCTACTCCATGTTGTATATGGGTATACTGTATACAGCACTCTGATGATTGTTGCCCTGATTTTGTTATGGGCGGAATTCCGGAGGGCTAACAATTTCCAACAAATGCGGAAATTAATATGAAATTCCATTCAATATACCTTTTGCAATATTAAGAGGATGTGTACCGTTGCTGGTGTAAGTATAACAAATACTTCCGAAAGAAATGAAATCCTTTTGACGACTCATAATCAGAAAGACATTAACCTGGTGAAAGAAAACTCAACATCTCTCGGCATGGGCTGCACTTAATAGGCTTGGGGATTCGTACCTGGGTATAAGGTACCGGGGAAATTCCTATAAGAAATCGAACACAATCAAAATCAATTCAAAGGAAGCCCAAGCCTTTATGGCGAGGTATTGTTGAGTCATCTGGAAAAGTATACGCATAACCGGTGGATGCGAAATCGATGTATCTAGTATTCAGATCCAGAGCGAAATTTAGTCGTCGATCTGAAAAAAAAGAAAACGACTTTTTGGGGACGAGCTGTGACCGCAACTTCGTTCGTGGCATGGAATTTAGGTTTTCCAAAGTTTACCTAATGATGGTAACTAGATTGGGTAACTTCAGGTTAAGAAGATTTCACTCATTGAATTCTTTATTTCCTTCAATTTCTGGTGATAGCGTAAAAAAATGTTAATCCCAGAAGTTTTTCTGGAGGAAACAACGAACTATATAAGTTTCAACATTTTTTGGATGAGCGATTACAAATGTTTCATAAGCTTGAGGAAATCAATTTTTACTCCCACTTAATTAAGCGTTCCTTCGAAATACCTGGGTAGCACTTGCCCATAAATATTCTTCAAACCACCTGTCATCAGTCATCTGCGCCTCTTTCCAGAAATACGTTTCCACTGTCGGTTACAGGCGCTCATTGAATACCCTATCTTGCGTTCCTGTCCAACAGAGAAAACGACACACAGAGATTTTGATGTGCGTTCACCACCCTAAGGCAGAACCACAGTCACGAAAAATCATTGCCGATACTTTTCAAACTGACAAAATGAATTTAATTTGATCATTTCAGATTTTGGACTGTATCTGAACTTTTGGATGCACAAGAAAGCTGATCGGCAGCTTAAAATATTTATGGTACTTTTGGCTGTCCTTCTCTTTCTTTTTGAGATGGGTAAGGAATTATTTGAGTAATGGTAACTTAAAGGCAGTGAAATTAAAAAAAAATATAGGTTTTATAGTTTTAAACGCCCTTAAAAAGTAGGCGTGGCGAATGACCATGGACACTTTAGCCTATGACCTTCTCGAAGTCTTAAGAAACATTTAAAAATAAGTTTCATCGAAGTCTGTTGAGTAGATTTTACTCCAAATGGCAAAAAACATAGGTCCCTTTCAGTTTATTTACATTTAGTATCGACAGAAATGAATGCCGTACAGCGCCAAATTGGAGTCATGGTTTAATCTATATATATAAAAATGGTGTGAAAAATGTATAGTGAATCATCAATTGAGAACGGCTGGGCCGATTTGGCTCAAATTTTTTTTCTGTTTTTCGTATATGGCAGGAGAATATTGTTATGAAAGTCGGGAAACTGGAAAAATCGAAATTTGAGTTTTTGTATGGAATTTTTTGTGGAATTGTTCCGAAATGGCTTTTCGAATGTAAAAATAAAATATTCTTAGTGGAAAATTTGGAAAATTCCGGAAAAACACGAAAAATTTTTTTCTTAGAATTTTTTTAATTTTATCGCATGATTTGATGATTTATAGCTTTTGGTGCACATTACAGGTCTTACATCCTTCGATTCCCTGGGAACTATAGATGGTGTGCTGTGCGCCACTTTTCGGGAGGTTCACCAATGTTTGAATTTGCTCGAAAACGATACACATTGGTATTCAACGCTAGCCGATGCAACCTTTTCTACGCCAGTGAGTCAAATTTGTACATTGTATGCGATCATCATTCCTCGAATCCGATCACGAGGTGACTGACGACATTTTGCACAGAGTTCGAACGACAACTTCGAACTTCGATCTTGAAGTAAACGACGATATACGCTGCTGTCGAAATTGGGAATGCCAACGCCAAATCGTTCGATGCACGATGCATTCAATCGAGGTGAGCTGGCCGAAAGAGTACAGGCAGATGTGCCGCTGTTGAATGCCGAGCAGAAGAAAGTGTACGATTCGCTGATGAGGGTTTTTGACGATAAAACGATTCTCCCGGTTGGACAGGCAAGACATTCATCATTTCGTTGATACTGGCAATAATGCGGTCAAGATATGAAATTGCTTTGGCTGTTGCATGCTCTGGCATTGCTGCCACATTGTTGGAAGCCGGTCGAACTGCACATTCCGCTTTGAAGCTGCCGATCTTCTCACGGTTGACAAGCCAACATGCACAATGACCAAGAATTCAGCGATAGTAAAATTATCAATTGGGATGATGGCACGATGGCACATAAACGAGCTTTGGAGGCAGTTTACCGATCAATGAAGGATTTACGAGGTGATTCGAGACGATTTGGTGGGTCTATGATATTGCTCTCCGAAAATATTCGTCAAACGCTTCTGGTCATCCCGAAATCTACTGCTGCCAATTAACTCAATGCATGCCTGAAATCGTAATTTTTTCGAATTTTTCTTGAAATTGACCACGAATATGAGAGTCGCATTGCAGAACGACCAATCGGCTGCTGAATTCTCGAGACAACTTCTGGCACTTGGCAATGGTCAAATTCGTGTTTATTTTTCGACTGGATTGATATCATTCCCTGCAAAATTTTGCGAGTTCCTATCATCAAAGGAGGAACTCATCACCAAAGTGTTTCCCGGCAGTGCACAAAATTATAAAAATCTCCATTGGATTAGTAAACGGGCAATACAAGCACCGAGGAATAAGCAAGTCGATAGCTTGAATTTGATAATTCAAAGTCAAATCGCTGGAGAATTGCATTCTTACAAATCCGTTGACCGCGTGACAGACGAGGATGAAGCGACCAACTATCCGACGGAATTTTTGAACTCGCTTGATGTGCAAGCAAATCCGCCGCATAATTTATAGCTGAAGGTCGGATCGATTATTATTATGTTGCGGAATTTAAATCATTCGAAATTGTGCAACGGTACGCGGTTGTCCGTCAAGAAACTGATGAAAAATTTGTTTCCAGCGACGATCATCAAGGGAAAATTCAAAGGGGAGGAAGTACTTATCCCACGAATCCAGATTATTCCAACTAATCTTCTCTTCCAGTTCAAGCTGATTAAGTTTGATTTGCCTTTGCGAAGACAATCAATTAATGGCGAAGCCAATCGTTGGAAGTCTGTGGGATTAATCTCGAATTTCCCTGTTTTTCACATGGTCAGCTCATCAGCTGAACGTTGCCTCTTCGCGTGTTGGCAAACCTTCTTCGTTTTTTTTTGTTTTGTTTATCATTATCGCAAAATTGAAATTTTAGCTGTGTTGTATTACCACTCTGGAGTTTCTCTGAAGGCGCTCAATTGGGGCGAGACGAAGTTCGCCGGGTCCGCTAGTGTGATATATATCTATCAAAGTTCGTATTTATTTGACGATTTAATTGGTAGAAAATGATTGAATTTGTGAACGTTTCCAAAATTTTAGCTTACAACCAATGATGGAAAGCTTGGCTACTATGGAAAGTAAACTATGTAAGCCCAAACGGACTTACTTGTTGAACTTGAGTTGTAAACCGTTTATGTGAAGTTATTTTATTAAATTTTTCTAATTCTGAAATTTTAAACTCCTATAAGGCAAAATGCCCTTTTCTCATCATATGCTCATGATGCGATGTGAGATTCCGCAGATTCCCGCATCCCGCATAGCTTCAGCTAAATAAAAGCAAGGAGCTGTATGTGCGGGACACGATGCTCATGCCCAACTACATAAATTAGTGCACAATCAATTAGCTGCGACATGGGTCTAGACCTCTCCTCTCCTGTTGGCACATTGTGTGTGACTTCGGGGAGCACGAAAAAAAGTGGCTACGTGCTATCTGTATATACAGCTGCTTCTGTTCCTTCGATTGGGATATCTCGCCGAGAGGAAGAACGAAAAACCTTGAAGATCCCTCCTTGTTGGTCTGACCTGTCGACACAATGGGATTTTGGATTTCTCCAAATCCAACGAGAATGTTAGGTCCTACAGCCACGTATATGGCCAACCGATAGGATGCTCGCCATGTTCGACGGGAACAGCAGTGGTAGGTACCATGTGTTTCGTGTTAAGTGTGCTCGAACATAACTTTTCAATTCGATTTTTTCCCCCGCACTCGTATATCTCTCTATGCCGAAGGAGTTGCTTCTGCGTTTACTTCTCTCTATCTGTACCAGGAAAGATGGACATTGCACTACAGCTACTGGCTTCTGTTGTTACTAGCACCGATGCTGCTGAATCTGCACTCGACCGAAAAGTGCAGTGCATGAATGGGTTGATGGACGAGGCGGGACGACCCCTTCTGGAATAATTCGAAATTTATTTGATTGGAGTTTTGTGTTTGAATTTTTTTTCCCTATTTGTCAGCCTGACTGTTGGAGAAGATTGAAAATGTTCACCAGTGATTCCCTTTGAAGAGTCTAACATGCCATGATGATGAAGTGTGAGTCAAGTTTATGGCAGCAGATGAGAGCTTCGGAGTGAATATTTTATGCAACCCTAAGAGGCGATGATTTGAAAAGTGTGTTAACTGGAATAGAAGACGTGTGTGCGGAATGAGGAATTTGCATTTAAATTGACTGAAAGAAATCCGTTCAAGACATTAGATACCTTCCTTTCAACGAAGATTAAAGTAAATTGTCCGGAAAATCTTTCTTTTTTTTTGTGAATAGGGTTAGTCATATAGAATTTGGTTGAAGTAGATATCGGCAATGATTTTTTAATGTCAGACAAATCAGAGGGGGCGAAAGGATTTTTGATAAGTGCTGAAAAGGTTGCGGGGTAATTTTTAAGATTTTCACTTAACGATTTGACTTTGTCACAGAGAATTGAATATGAATCGAGGTTCTGTCAATTTTACATTTTTTTAACAAATGTTATTTATAGTTATACGATTTGTTTAAGACTACAGGTTGTTGAGAGTAAATATATAGCTTACCCATTTTTTAACCTCACTTCTATGAACATTAATCCGCATTTTGACCCCATTTTTTGAATTTGACAATTTTTCTAAGAAAATTTTTGTTAGTCCATTTTTGTGCGGACAATTTTTAAGCACAGTTTTGAAATCTCAATAATTCTGTTCATAATAATTCATATAGATCCTTACATATTTTACTTGACAAACTATGTGAAAAATAATGCGTTTCTACTAAATATTTTGTGCAAAACTTTTTAAATTTAAATAAATTTTAAGCAATTCCGCGTTTAGCCTCAAAAAACCCACCACTTCTTCTCTGAAGAAGAAATGTTTTTTTAGGAAAGGACGGACTGAAAATGTTTTAGACAGTAGATATAATAATCCAACTGGAATTGGAATATTCATGAAACTGCGAAAGCTTTTTTTTTTTGACAGTTTGAAATTCGATAAATTTATCAGCGTGAATAAGAAAGACTGTATTGTGAAATTATTCCTACTTAGACGCAATGATTTGGCTTGACTTGAATATTTTAATGAGGTTGGTCAGAATAAATATTTTTGATACTTTGGCACGTGACATTTTACTTATTAACAGAAATTGGATTTTTGCTCAATTTTAGGTACACATTTTTTTGGTATTTTAATGAAGTTCGAAGTTTTTAAAAAAACATATCGAAGTTCAAAAATACGAATGCATTTTTAGGTACAACTTTTGTATTAATAATTTGTGGGCTTATTTACAAAATGACAACTTTTTGTATCAGTACATTATGTCGAAAACACAATATTTGGTACGGGCCTTAATTTCTTGCCGACTAAAGTTACTGTCAGTCAAAGCTAGCGAAGATAGGATTTTGGTCGAGTGAATGCAATTTACTGTAGACCATACTGATGTCTTAAAATGTTGACCAGTCAGTATAATTTGGACTATGTAAAATATGTATCGTTTGAATATTTTATACTTTAGAGCTGACTACGTTACGTATGTGTTTTTTTGAAAATGTACCTACTTAAAGTAGGTATGGGAAAAAATGAGCTAGATTGGATTATGGTCAAATAAGTTATTTTGATTGAAAAGTTACCATCTATTTTGAGTTCTGACGGTAGCTGAAATGAAATTTTACAACTGAAATAGACAGACCTATTGTATCCCGTCTGGGTTCGGTCAGATATTAGCTCGAAAAGAGAGATTCTGTGCATGTTTATCGTTTATCCTGTTTGATGCTGCAGTAGGTACTTAAAAGAGCCCAAATATAATTTCCGAAAATACCAAATTCTTCAAATTTAAATTCACAAATCATTAACTAGATAAGTAACTTTCAAACTCGTCAGCATCTATCAAAAAGTGGGACGAAGTCATAGGTGAATGACGGCGAATTTTTACGTTGAAGCAAATTTTTTTTGCAATGAGTTAAAGTCTTAAACGTTCACATACCTACATAAATATGTACACCCAGATAATCTTATGGGTAAAAGGTATGTGCGAATAATCGTCGGACAGGATTTTCTGTAGGTAGGTACAAGAAAATCGAAAGTATACATTAGGCTTTTGGATATTAAGAGCTTTTTTCTGAAAGGCATCACCCCACTCCAGTTACATATATTAGGCAATCACATCAGATTATTTTTCCCGTCATATTTTCGTATGGCTGAATATTATTTTGTCATAAAAGAGTTCAGATACAGTTGAGTTAATTTTCATTTCATTCGATTGATACATTATGTAGGTACATAGGGGGCCTTCCTCTTTTATTCGTTCTCGTAATATCGCTGAATAACGACTCTGTTTATATTTGCAACATGTACTAAAGTCGGTCCTTTTTATTGCTACATCCTATTAACTGCAGACCATATCGAAAGATACTGTATAATAACCAATATAACGCAGCCACCCCTTCTAAAGCAGCTCTAACTGCTGAAAGTCGACCAAAAGGAGATCTTTTGCTTTACAAGTTAATGCCATTGAAGTAGCTTGGAGGTATTTGAAGAGATTTTTAAATGAATGGGATTTTAATTGATTAATTTTGGGGGCAATTTAAGGAAAGTCCGAAATTGGTGACGTAAATTCAAAGGAGATATTAATTTATTATTTTTCGACAGTGGGTAGGATAAAAAGGGCAATATTTTTGATGCTTAATATGTAAAAATGCGAGGAATGCTATATCCCTTTGTATATAGTATCCCCATCTGTAATTATTTTCAAAATGAATCACGCATATTTCTGAGAAAAGTTTGATCGCCCTTGGTCCATTTCCAGGAAGTTGAACTCGAAGTACTTCTTCTCATACGATTTATAGCCAAAGAACTACTCTTGTTGTTGAAGAAATAACGCACCCCATCTATATTTTGATGTGTCATAGGCTGCGTCACCTTAAGTTAAATATCAAGTAGAAGAAGAGCTATGCCATTTTTTGTTCGTCACTTCCTGGGAAGACTACATGCAAAGGCACACTGCTTCCTAAATTTTTAGCCATCCTTTAATATTTAATTTTTCTAATGCAGTTGCATTTAGGACTGATTTGTGTATAACCATTTTCCACCGGTTTCAAGGTTTCCTCGGCAATAAGTCATCTTGTAGCATTTTCAATCAAATTTGCCGCCTCTTTTACTTTCTGTTAATTTCATTGAATATTTTTCAACGTTTTTGAATTTATGAAGAAGAAAACGCACTCTGAAACATAAAAAGCTATAGCGATTAGCTTAGCAGTGACCCCATATCCTGTCAAATAAATCTTTAAGTATACTTTCGATGGTCTTCGAGGTTCTATCCACAAAAACTCGATCAATGTTCTTCTCAAGTATCTGAATAGATAGATTATAAGCACACCATTCGACTTGTTATGCCACTTTACAAAAATCTAACGACCTCTGCGACTTACGTATAATTTTTTACTCAAACCAACTGATCGTTGACACCGTGGATCCACTATTTTATCTAGAACTCAAACCCCAGTGATTCGAAAATGACTTACTTCAGTCCGTCCAACACCATCTTTATCACACTTTAGAGATTTATTACCCGGGTCAGTATAGCATCGCATTTTGCTTTCTTTCTTCCAACCCTGACTTGATTATGATCGCATTTGCTACTATTACTTTCAACTTGATTAATATTCCACAAGAGCGAAAAAGGGGAAATTCGTTTAAAATTTCAATGCTAGATGAATATTAATGATCGGACTTGCACAGCGATTAGCTGGCTACCACTGTCACATTTATTTCCCTCTAGATTCCGGTGGTCCGAACAGTCCGTTTTGTATCTTTTGGTTTTTGTTTGACCGATCGTCGTTCGTCGCACGATTGCGTTGTCATAAATACAGTAACAAACGATCCAAGTCCCAAATCCGAAATAGTCTTTCGGCATTATAAATATTGGATCGATCACGTTATGTCGACTCGGATGCCGTCCAGTCCAAGTGCCTGTGGTATTGTTGGGGCTGGGGCTGGGGCATAAGCTCGGGTCCGGATAATAATGGACGCGCATATTAAATTTAATGGTATGTTGTGGTTGCCACAAATTGGCCTTTTGTGTTGTGTGCGCGGAGAATTGCTGATAAAATGACGACGGTGTGCGTATAGTGTGAGTTTAAGAACGGTAAAATTTGAAGAAGATCACAAGATCCGCTCGCCGCTGGATTAACTATTTGTAAACATTTTTTTTTTTTGTTAAATGGCCGCCAGCAGCTATAAACAATAGGTAAATGGGCTTGTAATAAAGATAAAGTTATATAAGGCTTTCGATGAGACTGGTCCGGGAGTTAAAGTGGAAGCAGATTAGATGTATAATTTTTTGCAATCGGCGGTCACGGAATGTAGGGATCAAAATGTGATCTGTTACATTTGAAAGTGGTCAAATTTTTTTTATCTTCCGCAGTATCTACAAGTGAAAAACTTGCACTTATCTGTCATCAGATCGAGTTATCCCACTTAAGGTCTAGATTTATATATATTAAATATCATTATACATTTTAAACAACGGAAATTAACCTTAAAACTCTGTAAGAAACCACCGGAAAGCATGCCGCTACCAGTCTTATTCCTACATTTGATGTAGGTACCTACCTAAATTCCAACTTCGCGACTTGTCTGCTCTCCTAACCATTCATAATTCATATCTTCTTGGAGGGGAAAACAAACAACAGTGTTTACCTTCTGTTTGCCCGTAAAACATAATTCTATTCCATGTGAGCCTACCCGCCTTGCTGATGAATAACAAATGTCCCTTGCCACCTTCCCTTTTATATTTGCATCTCTTGATGTAGCTACCTTCTTACAATACCCATGCATGAACTCACCTTCTAGAAGTTGATTAAAATTTATAATCCATGTTCAGTATAATGAAAATCCACAATAATTACAGTCGTAATCCAAGGGGGCTCTCGCTCTCGTACGTGTTCGTTATTAAAAAAAAAATCCGTTTTCATAGAATGTTTGACACTAACTCGTAATTGGCATACGTACACGAAGTTTACAACTCAATTTCGTGAATATTTTTCCCGTCAATCACATCCAATTAATCATAACTCGCACTTTCATATTTTACAACAAGCCCATAAAGTCTAAACATTCGTTTGCTGGCACTTGTAGCACTCGTTAAAAATTGATCAACACTTCGCGCCGAAATTACAAAAAAAAAGATACAAAAAAATCGTAATAAAAAAACGACACAGAAATTAATAATGAAAAACCTCCACCAGCTCCACGCGCGATAGGAAGAGAACTTTAGACGCACCACCGCGAATGCAATGCACTCCTACATATTTTCACGCGTCGCGCAATCGTTTTTCTTTTTTTTTTTAATATCCTTATCTCGAGACAGACGTTCTAGACAGCACGAAGTAGAAAACACAAAAAGAAAAATTATGAAATAAAAATTCCAACAATCAACGCATAATCATAGAACCCACCAGCCACCAGTCTGCAGAAGGGTAAGCCGAACGGTAGACGTTTTCTTCGCTTCTTCGTTCTACTCGAGGCTTTGTATGATAAAATTCTAACAACCGACTCGCGATAAATTCCGAAACGACTCTTCCATTAGGAGGTTCACGAAGAACTGAGTCTACAACGCCCGGTGAAGAACTGACATACTACAGGAAAAGTTAGCCACAGTCAGCAGCAGAGCAGTGAGTCTGAGCCGATGCATTTCCATCATAGCCTGATTTGTATGGTGTATCTTACAGATACTTGGCGGTTCATTTCGAGTTCATTTTGCGTGGGAAGGCATAATAGAGAATTCCCTGAGTCGCTGTATCTAAATCTGTTAGGGTTTTGGCGCCACAATCCATGCACGGGGTTGTT
The DNA here is from genome assembly GCA_936431705.1 of Cheilosia pagana. Lineage (NCBI taxonomy): Eukaryota > Metazoa > Arthropoda > Insecta > Diptera > Syrphidae > Cheilosia > Cheilosia pagana. Next base: position 46,297,365 of record OW386170.1, on the reverse strand, counting down.
GTCGAACATGTGCTGTCGTCGTCGTCGGTCGTTGTTAGAAAAGTTAAGTGTTGCGCATGAGGTATCTATGAACCTCAATTAGAGAAATAGGGTGAGCGAGCAACCGATTCGAAGTGTACATCTGTAACGGATGTGTTGTATCTAATTAATGGTAATGGCATTTCAAGTGGGCAATGCGTATCAATTAGGACGCTTCCAATCTTTGTGACTTTTACGACTCAAGATGAGTTTGTTTCTTTGATTTTCATCTTTGTTTCAAAAGTTTGCTCTTTGATCGGTCGTTATTCTTGTAAACTTTTCACTTTTCACTACACTTCAAACTTACGAAAGAGAGTTGGTTGGCCTGATATTAGTTTTGGAAGTATACTTTCGATGGGCTTCTCTCAATCGGATGGGATACTATAAGAAGACATATAGTTTACTTTAGGGCTTTTGGTATATGTTCTGTTATTCGTATGTGGACATACTCAAGAGGACTTTATCTCTTAAACAAAAATATATAAAATACATTAAATATATATTTAATACCTAAAATAATAAAATAAATAATAAAATCAATAATAAATAAATAAATAAAGATATAAATAAATTAAATAAACAAAGTAAACTAAACGAATTATACACAAAACGAATTTACCGTACTATTTATGATAAAACAAGTAACGTCTAGTTAAGTTAAGTATTCGTATATATAGCTTTTTTTAATACTAAAACCATTACTAAAATGATGAGATACTTATTTTTATATATTAAGTATTCGATCGAATATTTCTCTTGTCGAAATTTCATGTCAAAAAATAGAACTATACAAGAATAACACAAAGTAGACTAATTTTGATGTCAGTACCTATTCCTTCCCATTTCAATACAGCACAGCGTCCGTCAAATGAAACAATTTTTGGGGGATGAAAGTTTTGTAAATAGAAATAGAGCTACTGCCGGGGCCGGCAGTGACGTTGAATGGAAGGTAAACAATAACAAAGCACAGCTGATTCTGGTTTGGGTTAAAACAGTTCATTTCTTTTAGGAATGGTTTTTCTCTCTTCATTTTTTGATTCATTTAACGCGTTCACTAAAGTTCACTTTGTTTCAAAGAGAGCGCATGAAAAATAAATTCATTGCCATTCTCATAAAGAAAATTCATTCAGATTCACTGGGGTGAATGTATGGCTTCAACATCATCATACTCATACTGATTCTGTTTCTTTGAATAGGTAGATGTTGGAAAAACTTGACAAAGTCTTAATGAGATGTGGATGGAAATCGTCCGAAATCGGGATGGAGAACTGTCTAATGGACATGAAGCACAATTTATGTTAGCTAAATGGAAAATAACTCTGCAACTTATAAGTACTCAATCGCACAATTTGCAATCATAAATGCACCTATTGTTGAACAGCTAAATTATAATTTCATTACTTTCAAACTTTCAGTTATTGGATAACCAATTTGGACTAGATGTTTCCCACTAATTTCTACAAAATATTGTATTACGGGAATATTTAAAAATTTTGGCTAAACCTACCTTTGTTGTTAGTGGCGAACCTAGGAGTCAAGCTTACGAAGATTCCTTAACCAGGGTTGTTTATGTAGATGCATTTGTACCGTTTTAATTTCTATTAAAAAGTACATTAAGTACAATTTGTTCAATATAAATGTAGTTTTCTATAATTTTTGTTGTTGCATTTCATTAGGAATTTTATTTATTTTATTTATTTATTTAATGATGTTAACATTGAAAAATCTTTAAATTTCGAATAATTTGGAATCACTTTTTTGTAAGCAACGCTGCTTTTTTTATATTTGGCGTCAATTTGGCATGTAGGTACCTTTGTGAATAGTGACACTGACAACTATTAGCAATTTCAGTGCGGAACACGGCAATATGATAGATTTTGATTTTAAATATTAGGCACTATTTTGTCACTTTAGGTATTATTTTCTTATCAAATTAGGTACTATGTAATTTTTTTAAATATCAACACTGTCCCTCACAATAAATGGTGAACATCGCGAACGCACTCATTCAAGAAAGGCTTAATTTAAATGGGCTTGTTTTGTGAACACTGCGTTATTTATAGTTGGAACTTCTAGGCTATTATGCAATAAAACTGTTTTTTGATGTGTTTTTGGCTTTGTTAAGGCATCAAGTAAGAGGTAGGGTGTTTTCATAAACGTCGAAAATCTTCGTTAGTTAGTACAATCGTCTTTCGTGTGCAGGCCTGCTTAAGTACAATGTTCATAAACGTCAGACAAAAATCAGAAATGGCCGCGAAAGAATTTGTGAATTATTATTTTATAATAAAGACAACAGTAATATAATTTCTTTTTCCCAGAGTTGAATTATTTTCCATTAGAATTATTTTATCAATTAATAGATAAGTTTTCGCCACATTCCACGCCGCAAAATCTTCTTCCCTTAAGTCAAATTTAATCGTAAAAAAAATTATCAATAAAATATACACTTTTCGCACTGTAAATGTTTGTTTTTACCTTTAGCGCTATTTGCAGCCAAACAAATGGATGCACAATATGCCAGATGCTGATGATTTTTATGACGTTTATGAACATATCTTCTGCAATTCATCTGCGTTTGTCCGATCAAAAATCTGACTTTATGAACAAGTCTAACACAGGTCTTAGTTAGGCAGACGTTTATGAAAACACCCGTAATCTACCAATCCATATGGATTGATCAGAGATAAAATTATGGCAAAATGGAGCACCATTTATTTTTTTATTTTACGCCAATCGGCAGGGTCATTCAGAAGATATATGAATTTTAAAACTTTTAACGTGACCAATAAAAACTGAAACGCGTCAAGTCAGCCAGGTGTCAGACTTCCTAAAGTAAATTCCAGACACCCAGTGGCCTAAGATTTGTCGAGATAATATTTTTAAGATGTTTTTGGAGTGTCAAATATATATTTACCTCCCACGAATCACAACTGTCAAATATGAACTAAAAACTGACAGTCGAAGTAAAGTGACAGCCAAACAAAATGGGAGTTAAACACTAAAAGCAGTCTTCAGTACCTGCTATCTTCTACCTATAGCCGAGGGTTGTATTGAAAAAAAAACTACAGGGAGTAGGGAGTAGTAGCTACACTGAAAAAAAAGAAAGTAAAATATCATACATCACAAATATTTTGATAACCAAGGACGTAAAATTGTAACCAATGACTTTGTAATGCTCCACTTAATTCCTCTTTATTTTGACAAAGAAGGACATTACTCATCTTTGAAAATATACTCAGACAGTCAAAGTTGCTAGTGCTGCCTTTTGCCAGACTTGTACTTAAGTATTAATTAAAAAATAATTACACCCTCTCTCATTTCGCAGATTCCATATAAGGCTGATGCAATCCATTCAACTTAGTCTTTGGATAAGGCATTGATATGATAGTCAACCACCGGAAGTCCATATTTCGAGTCAATAATTCTCGAAAAAACCACCCCGCACCACCATGCGAGTCGTCTGATGGTCTCGGGCATGCATCAATGGTCGTGCAAATAATCAAGCCGATTTACATCTGTCCGTCTGTTGGATGCGCATTATTAAACTTTTTCCAGCAAAATGTCTGTGTATAGATATAAACGAGCGAAAATACCACATCGTATCACTTTTATTTTCCTTCGCTTTTATATGAATCATAAAATCACCCTCCCACCCAGCACGGGTATCCGTATCTGTATACACTGGCATGCAAGTAGCCGCTTTAACTCCCTTCCTGTGCGGAACATGTACTCATTTCGAGTACAAAGACTGAGCACATCTGGCCAAGTGGCAGATTGGAGCCTGCCAACATTAAACATCATTCTATTCGCAGACAAAGTTATGTGAATGAAGCGCCGCCATTCGCCCGTCCTTGTATTATGTGGTGCGGTTATACTTTTTAATGCAGTACCCTATGTGTATATGCATCCAACTGCGATTGTTGTTGGCAATAATTACTCCGCGAAATCTAATTTCGTTCCACTAGACTTTGCATTACTGGAATTAAATCCACAACTTAGGATAAGGAAGCAGAATTCTAATTACACCTTCAGTTCGTTTTCGTTGTGCTTCTGCTTAGGCCGCATGCGGAGGGAGACGATAAGTTTCTCAAGACAAGTCAAGTGAACACTAGGTGGGTACTAAAAAGCGGTCAGCGGGAGATGCGAATGAGGGAAATTTTTCCGCTTTGTTTTCCACTAAATTGCAGTTCACTCTAGGTACATAATGTTGACTTGCCAACCGGAGATCCAACATCCAAGACCCAGACCTGCCTACCTCTTCTTGGCGAACAATACAAAAGTGCGGAAGCGTTGTGCTTGTGAGGTTGTACTATTTAAGTTCTGTAAAGTACAATAAATTGCTCTTTAGAAGTTTTATGGAACAAGGTCTGGTGCGGATAGTTAACCTCCTTTTTAATTCATAATTAAAGTTTGCTCTGGGTGGGGTAGGTCTTGAAAGATTGCGCCGCTAGAAAGGACAACAATAGGTGCACATGTGAGTTTGACTGCATAGTAAAGGCGGAATTAAGTCGTTAAGGATGTAGGCACTTATAGGAGATGTAGTAAGGTTGAACGGCCTCGTTTTGCAACCAAAGGGACTCGTTTCGCCTTTAAAAATGAATTGTTTTCAGTCATCCAAAGTGCCCGAGTAGAGAGAGCAAATATTTTAGAGATCCTTTTAAACATTTCTGCTTCAGTTCAGGTGTCAAAAACTCTACCAATTCAGTCAATCGTCCCTGTCGATTATTTTTTTATCAATTTCTTCTCATTATCATCAGGTTTTCGAAAGCTGCTGTTCATTATTGGTTCAGATTTGGTTACAACTCCTTTCCCAATCAACAAACTGAGAATAAATCAGTGCGTGCGTCTTTATTCCCATCAAATAGCTACCTACGATTTATCAGTCAAATCACATCTAACGAGATTACCTCCATCTGCCAACACAAACCAAGTCCAATTTCCAAAAGTGTCGTAACAAATAAAAACCAACAGCCTCTTTAGTTAATTGCCAGAAGCCAGCGAGCTTGAATTCATCTATTTTCAGGTCATTTGGAAATCATTGGAAAAGCCAAGCAGCTCATTATACTCGTGCGTGTAGAAAGTGTCCGAAACGAGATGACAACCGAACCCCCAACATACATCCACATCTGTCATCGGCAATCGAAAGCAGCACCACTATCACTATTAATTCCCATTTACCCACATCTGATAATTGATCCAACAGATAAACGTGAGAATGCCCTAATGACATCAAGCTCAACGATTACCATAAACTAACAGCGGTACGCGTTTGTGTGTATATAGCATAGGTGAGTCCAAAATCTAAACAAACCGAAAACCTCAGGAAACATTAGTATTATCTGTGCAAGGGTAAACAACGGACGGGCACACTCTCCTCCGACTGACCCAAATACCTGGTGCAATTGAGTTTTGGGCCGCAGCAACAGCCGGTGAGTGTGTTTATTTTGGGCCGTTTTAAGCTGCCCCAAAATCTGATTAAGTGATTGCTGCTCATTAATATTCGGCGGTGCAATAGATGAAATTTAATTGATTGGAACGGCTAAATATAGCTGCGCCATATCGGTCCATATATGCGCGGATAGCTCCTCCAAGTATACCTACTCCTCTGGAAAAGAATGCGCTGCCCTGTCTTTGGAGTACGACCACTCTGCGCTGGTTCTCGGAAATTAAGTTCGTTATGCAATTACACGCATCTATAAATTGCGTTTTGTTTAGATTGAAAGGCGGAATGGGGGCGAGCGCAGAACACTCGTCTTCACTCCAAACGGGGGCATCCCAATGCATCTTCCTATCGGGCCAGAGGTTATAAAAGTATACTGCTTCGGGGGGGAGTTACTTATAGTTGCTGTTGCCGATCGTGATCGTTTGAAGATGAAGATACTCTCTGTACCTTGAGTTGCAAAGAAAAAATAAATTGAAGATAAATGTATACACAATGCTGGAGGAAAACATTTACCGCGCGATCTTCGGGTAAATTATGAACTGGAAAACTACTTTAATGAGTAGCGAACCGATATGCCCAGGCAAAGGGAAGGGACCTTTCAATTTACAGGAAGAGTGCGTGCTGTGTGTAGTGGAGAGTATGGTGGGGTAGAATTGATTTTATGACTCCTTTCATGGGCTTCTGGTCTCTAAACCAAACCCATTGAAGCTGATTTACTTTCTAGACGTGTTTTTCGAATGATTTTCTAAACAAAACTTGAATTGTGCGCCTTACGTCACAATGGTTTATTTAGTTTTTAGTCGATTGAATAGATGCGATACTGTGAAAAGAGGTCGGATTACATTTGCTGACGGCAGCCGGGAGGCAGAGGAAAGGAGTCGCATTTATTGATGGGTACTTCGAATATAAGTTCCATTCCAGGAGAAAACTTTAGATAAATAAATATGTACCTTACAAAAGTCATTAGCTGGAATAAGTTCCTTGTACATTAATAACAGTTATGATTTCTTGGAACATGTTCAAATTATGCATTTAAAAATCCAAGCAACAGTTTACCGAAAACACGTCTTATTTTTATATGTGAATTTTTAATGTAGGGTATATCTAAACAAAAAAAAACAGCAATCAGCCCAGCAGCTAATATTTTACGGTTAAAAATATAGGGGTGTTTTTTTTATACCTTCGCAGTATTATGGAGTACAAGAATAATTTGATTTTGTTACTTCAAATTTATTAAACTTTTTTTGTAATAATTGTATAGTTTAATATTTTGTGCATTTTGAGTTTTAATATGGATATTCTAAAAGTTAATCTCGAAAGATTAAAATTAATATTTAAGTTCTTCAATTTAAACCCCTCTATATTAAAATTATGTATCAATCAAGAATTTATTATATTGAAGCATTTCAGAATATGTAATATTAAAAAAATATCCATATTGCATTTAAACCCAGATATAATATTTTTTTCTTGGTTTAGCATTAACAGTGAGTTTGAGCGCGTCTACTTATTTTTGAAAAAAAAAAATAATATATTAATAAGTTTAAAAAAGTGAAAAATCATTCACACTTTCCGTGTGATACATTTTTATCCAATGACGATATTTTTCTGACAAGTAACTTATTATGAGTTCAAATTATTTTTTAAGGGTAACATTTATTTGTCGATATGCGACTTATTTGCGAAGATGTTATAAGAGGACTTGTTTTAGAAAATCAAGAAGATTTCCTTATAAATACAAAAAAGTAAGTAGCGGGATAAATAATTTGTAATATTTAATACAATATAATATAATATAAGTATAATTGAGTTTTCCTTCATTTAAAGGGTCTAGAAGAATGTACTAAATGGAGATAGCTGAACTTTAAATAATTATTTTCGAAGGTCATAATTGATTACTTCATCCAATTTTTAGAAACTATCCTCCTAAAGCAGTATATCTATTTATGATTTACAATTTTTTATTTTATTGGAACATTTAAAACCAATAAGAATTAGTGAAAATTAATTTTTTTTTGGGAGTTAAAATATATGCCATCGATGTTATAATCCAATCTCATTAGTATTAAAATTTAACTAGATTGTTTTATATTTTAATATTCCATGGACTTCAAAAAAGTTTTTAAGTCCACGATGTTCACATACGGGGCAATGATATCTTTGAGGAATTCTTTTTCCTCAATTGTCCAATTACGCTCCCTCTCACGTTTCTAAATTTGTACATTAGATAAAATAAATGAATAAACATGGAATTTATTAATAAACTTACCCCATTCGAATTTGAAAATGAAAAATCAAATTTCAAAATTTGTTGCTCTGTCAAAATTAGCTGTGCTAGCTTACAATAGCGAATTTGTAAATTTGAGTCACAGTGATTATGTTAAATTCGAGTTTTGTAAAAGCTTCTTTATTACTACGAAAACTTAAAAGTACTCAAGCTACACCTAACAAGTTTCGACTTTAGGACCGACTTTAAGAATTTCTTTTACTAAGGGCCATTGAATTTAAGGTAAATGTATTACATTTCAATATTATGTACAATATAATATGTTAAAGTACTTAAACTTTTTAATATAAAAATAAAAACATTTTATTTCAGTGCTTTTCACATAAAAACCAATTTTATTTTAATTAAACTTAAATCTTTTGACAAGTTTTCTTATAGCAGATGGCATTATTCAAATTCAATAATACTTTTTAAAGCGTTTTCAACCCCAAAAATATTAAATTTAAGTACTTTCTTATAAAAATTCCAAAGCACATCATCAGGACAAAATTTACACATGTAAAAGGTACCTATTATCCAAAATAAACAAGAAATAACTTACTACGACCAAGACAAATCGTAAACAAAACTCCGTTCACACCTCGCTTCAAATGAGTGTTTAAAAAAATTACATTTTATTTGGTGCACATTTTTCCAGCCAAAAAGAAGGCTTGTCTGTCGTCCTACTTTACTGTATCCACAAATAAAATCCCCAACATCGAGTGGAAAATTCTTAAAATAGTCTTAAAGCCCTAGAAAAGAAAAAAGTACAAAATATAAATATAATGCACAACCACCTCACCTGGGGGAGCCAAACACAGAACCAGAAGTGCACTCGCCCAACACCACAAATGGGCGTTCCGATCCACACAGAGCTTCTCCGAATATATTTATGCATGTGCAACCTTTGTAGCGTAGATACTCTGCTGCAAAAGATAACATTTTAGTTTGGGGCTATTTTATCCCCTGTTGCTTCCTTACATCGCGCACACGGAATACCTACCAGAGAGAAACCCATAAATGCTAGTGGTCGGTCACTATAGCAAATAAATTGCGGTCAAATGAGGAGGATACGCCACACCATACCGTCCCGGATTCGATAAGAAATTGGGTACATGTACACCATCCTGGGGGCGGTCCACATCGGTTGGTAAAAGGCCAACTATGCGAGTTTCCTTTCAAATTGTACTTCCAATGACGCAACACACATTGTACGAAAAGCTTCTCGGCGAGTCAGTCCATGGCATGATTTGAATTGATCCCCACTGGCGACGACGAGTCCACTTTCAATTAACGTGTGCGTAATGCGGGAACGAATCCACACACTCGTCGGTCGTCGCAGCCAAATTAAATTCTCCCAATTTGGCGAGAGCATCGTGGCACCGCGACTGACCGCTGCGCACACCATGTTGCCGCAAGCCACATCGTGCGCTGTTCGTCGTCACCTATCCAAATATGGATGGACGTGCAATTCCCATGCTAATGCTAAGACCGCCGCCATGCCAATGCATTTGAGCGGTTTTTTCATCTGTTATCAGCGGAGACAAATCTCCACCGGTTAAGGTGATGTATCAATTTGGCCATTAAATCATAGGAAGCCGTGGCAAGTGATGCATGAACTTGATATCCCAGCGGGTGAGTATAGTGATGTAATGGCCTCGTTATTCCGCCCGGCTTCTGTGCGAAAATTGCTCCACACAGCCTGCAGGAATGCAACAACAAACGAACGGATTACCAGCATAATCGAACGCGATATGCAATTGACATTTCGAAATGAATGATGAATGAATGTGAAATGGGGGATGATGGTTGGGTGGCGGCGCCATAATCCTTTACATATCCATGACATCAAAAATGAAATATGAACGACCAAGAGGTGAATCGGAGTTTGTGTGCTTTTATTTCAATAACAAAAACTTCCGCCAACATCGACGACAATGATATTCAAAAGTCATCAAAGGATGGCCTTTGTTGAGTGCCAGTATGCAATGTTGTGTGGATGGGCGAGTGCACACATTCACTGAAGTAAACGCCCGGCGGGGTTGACTCAATGGCCATGGAAGGGGTTAAACATCGCTATCGGATAACAGAGAATGATGGATCAGTATCGGTGTGAGAGTGTGGTTTGACTTAACACAGCCTGGGGGTTAGTTTGCAGTCGGAAAGTGTTGCCATGGCAGTTCAAGTTTGTTATATATAGACTCCCAAGTGCATTCGCTATGGAAATAGTTCTTCGGATAGGCTAAAAGGCCTATAAAGACAAATATTTCATTGTCGGACACTAGACGGCAATCGACATTAACGGTGGACAAGAATCCAAACTTGGATTCAAACCTAGATCCCTAAATGTAAATTTTTAACATTCCCCAACAAATCGAATACTGTACCGGCCGCCCTGCTCTATGGAGAGAAGAACACTTGAATTGCGCCTTATATACAATCACCTGCTCCAAATTATATATTCGGTTTTGACAACAACAATCTGTAAATGGCTTATTTCCACTTCGGACTGTAGCGCCACCTAAGTAAGCAAATAATCAGTGAGCGCCTAAAACGATAACAACCTGATCGTTCATTGGTAGTACTGTTATACAGCGACCACCATAAGACAGATATTTAAAGGTACCCTGCATGGAAAAAAATCCGTGCTCCAAGAGGAAGCCCGTCCTAAAAGTTGTAATTAAGATTAACACTGGACAGAAGTTACTACTTTTTACACTCTCTACCCATCGCCCTGAGGTCGCCAGAAACAACTCCAATGGCAAGCCTGATCCCGCATTTTTAATTGTCAACGAAACCGAACCAATAAGCATATGGTCTGTTGATAGAAATTACCCTTTCGGAAACTCGTCGCCCTTTAACATAACACAATGAACGGACTGTACAAATGCAACCAACGCTACTTCCTCGCTTTGGCCCAACTAACAACTCAAACTTTATTTTTCGTATTGTCACAGAATTTCCCCGAAACCACCTCCGCTCCGCCCGAAGCTGCACACTTCGTACATATTTATTCATGGGAATCGGATGTCATTTCAATATCACTGCCCACTGCGACTCGACTATAACAGAGCACAACTATTCAACTAAATCAGCCGTAAGGACATCGTGTGTCTGTATACACAATTGAGAACCTATTCTCCTCCCCTTAAACCGGATGTCATCGTTAGGGATATATACAGAATTTACTGTTATGAGCTCCAGCCCTAAGGTCATTCCATTGTGCGAGATAGGTTCCATTTTGGTCACACAAGCCGATGTTATCGGTCGACTGGAGCCAACTTTCTCTGACCAGCGTCAGGAGTGTGAGACGCGCGCATTTCTGTAGCACAACACAGACGAGATAGTTTCTTGTGTTTACATTCAGAATGTCCTGCAGGATTTAGCTTCAGATAACACACAAAACAACTTGAAACAATATCGCACAGGAAAACTTAAACTAATTTTTCATCTGGGAATAGGTACATTATATAAATGTTTGCCAAAGGATTCAATTCCAAGCGAGACGTCAAACTTGTTTTCGAAACCAAACTTTCCGCAGAACTTAATTATTTATTAATTCAGCTTTTTCTAAGGGAAAAAACAAAACAATTGGAAAGTTACAAAACACATTTCTATTCGAATGCAGCATCGCACATTTCTCAACACGAAATTAAATTCGAATAAGAACTTGTTACATTCAACCAATTCACGGATTCGATTGGAGACGGAATGGAGCCTGATTTTCCGAGTGCTTCACACATCGAACCCCTACCTGTGCTTGATTATTGTAATTTTCACCTGGATGCACCGAAAGGAGAAAACACTTCTGCGTTCCCAACTCAGAAAAACATTGAACCTACATGGGGCAACGATGCTGAGACTGAGACTTAGTAAACGCACACTGGTGGCGATCAGGGGGTACATATGAAGAAAGTTTTCGAACAGCACTTCTGTTTTTTTTTTTCATTAATGTTATTTTTTGAATAGTTTATTAGCTTAGAAATTTATTTAGCTGTTTAAACAGAATCTGTTGAAAAAGTCACCAGGCTTGTGGACAGGTTTTTTTTCCATGTGCACTCTTGTGGAATTTGGACACGGGCAGTAAAAGTCGATATTGGTAACACGCAATGTCATCTCTGTTTTAATACTATCTACTTCTAAAGATTTTCACTTTTTATGAGTTTCTGCGGATGTAGCAGTGAAAGCGAGTAACAAGCGTCAGCTGTAAGATCCACAAAACGATGTTAACTTAGCTGAGTGTTACGAATGTATTGCATGGGCGAACGATGAATAAAGTAAAAAACACAAGAAAAGCCTCAGATATTATCAATTTAACTGCTGACGAATAATGAGGACAATGGTATTCGGTCCGGACTTGACTTCCCATGATCCCAGAATTATAATTGGATGGACCAGGTAGAATGATTATGAAGGACTAGGGCGCCTACAACGTTTATTGATAGAAGAATCGTCGACACACCCAAATAGTCTTTTAGTGATTTTAGTGCCAGAAGAGGAAATATAAATTTGTTGGTCATTCCGTCGATCTACATAACCTACAGAATGGAACATTATGCAGCAGTGGCGTGGCGTCCAAATAACCCGATTCCTACCGACTTCCCTTTTTAAATTTCCAGTCCACACTATGTATCTACCAAAAACCAAATACCTATACCAAATGGTACTCAGACGTAAGCCATTAAATAAATATAGTTTGTATCCTTTTTCATCTATCATCGTCATCCTTACGACAAAGCGAAGGTAACCCCAAATATGCCGGGTTGTTAAAGCTCTTACTGGATAGTTGATTTTGAGAGAAGATTTGTGTGTAATAACACGCTTTTCTTCGAGTTATTCGATTTTCTCTTGAAGTTCTTCTTTTCTCATTGTGTGGATAATTAGCATGTTGAGGTAGGTAAGTCTTTTGGTTTATAAATTCAGTTGGTAGGTAATGCCTTGAAGTATAAACAAAATTGGTTTGAATTGATTTTGCTTAGTTGATGTGGAAAGCAAATGTTCAATGTACGAATTTTGTTTCAAGGTACGCAGATGTAAGGTTTTTTCCATTTGTATGTAGATAATTAATTTTGCTTCGTATTCCCATTTTAAAATATTCACGCCACGCCACTGTTATGCAGAGATTTATATATCATGGAAATCAGAAAGTAAGAAAGCCAGACTGATCATACAGGGTGCGGCAAGAAAACTTGCTGATTTTCAAAGGAAATAAAGCCAAAGTTTATTCTTTTTACACACGATCTGAATTGTTCATTACACGGTTTTAAAGATGATATCGGACACGTGATGCCCTCCGTTTTCGATACACTGAGATACCCGATTTTCGAAGCTCCTCTGAACTCTTTGAAGCATATCGATGGGTATGTTCGCTATTCCTTCACGAATATTGTCCTTCAGATGATTTAACGTTCGAGGCCGATCGGTGTAAACGATAGATTTAAGGTAACCCCATAAAACAAATCGCACGGTGCCAAATCTGGGCCGGTCACGTAAGGTCGCCCCTGAAGGAGATTATAGACGATGGAAATGGTCTCTCAAAAGATCAATCGATGCTCGTGCTGTGTTGGTCGTGGTTCCATCTTGTTGAAACCACACATCACAAAGGTCCAGTTTTGATCAGAGTTTTGGAATGAAAAATTCTTCAATCATCTCTCTGTAGCGAGCTGCATTCACCGTAACAGTGCGTTCGTTTTCTTCGACAAAAGTAAGGTACAGTTATCCCTACTCTCGAAACAGAAAATCATACGGTGACACGTTCACAATGCAGTGGCGCCTGATGAATTTTTCGCATGTCGAAGTGAGTACGGAAAGCACGTTGAGTAGAAATCATGGAACGACCGTTGGAAAAGTAAGCTTCGCAGGCAAATGCGCGTTGCTCTTTCATCCAATGCATAATGTCGACTGACTGCGGCGTATATGAAACTTAAAAATGAGACACTTTCCACCCACATCCGACTACTCCCCCCCCCCCTCACTTGGCTCCAAAAACAAATCAGCAAGTTTTCTTGCCGCACCCTGGAGGATATATTAAATAAACTACTTAAGAATGTCCTTTTTTGCATACCTAAAAGTGTAATTTTCGTTTTATTAAAAGTAGCGTATTGTCCAAATTCCTCTCCCTATCCCTATACCCAAATTTTCATGCATAGCTAGTTCGTTTTCCTCCATTTTTTCGATTTTTCTTTCCAATTTTTCTAAACTTTTTTAGCTGGAAACCTTTAACAGACAGCAATGAACAAAATAAAATAAAATCAAATAAACTTGGCACACCGTTCGTGAGTTACGTAGACACAAACGAACAGCATTTGATTTTTATACATCTACAGGCTTGGCATTTCATAAACATAGTGGACTGACTTCTAGAACCATTTTTTTAATTACTAGGGAATAGTAGAATACTTTTTCTATATCTTGTCAATATCTGCAGATCCTTCATAAAGAGGACTAAATATGTCTCTTTCCATACTCTCCTTCATTATGTTCGCTTCTTAATAAACTGGTGGCTTCGAACTTGAATTAAAAAAAAAAAACTAGCAATTGGTGAAAATAAACTAAGCCAGGTACGGCTTTCTGAAGTTGCCTACCACCTAACTTTCGGAAGCTATATTTGATGGCCACCTAGTGTCTTAAAAAAGCATTGCCATCATTAACAACATAACATCTCTACCACTGTTCGGCGTCACTGACCCAATGAAATGTAAAAGTTAGCAAGGCAAATAAAAATCGATACAAAGTCGCATCGTGTACTGCGACTCCCCACACCGACCATTGCACAAATGCGAATGTAGCTCCTGTTTCATATTTTATAATTTAATTTGAATAAGTGCGCGGATATATCCACACATCCAGCCCCAGCACCGCTGATCATCCTTGTGGTATGAATTTATTACGCGCGATGGCATTTAGCATTCGCAAAGCCGAGGGATTATACTTGTGCATCATTATAAACATGCACTCGCTAAGCATGCATCTGGTTTATATTTCTCCCCTTTGGAATGCTGATGTTCCTGTGGAATGGTTGCATTACTATTCTGAATAAATGGGATGATGCGATGTGGTGCACCCGAAGTATGGACTTAAATGGTACTTACATGTTATTACTTAAGATAGCACAGTAAATTGGGATTCACGCTGGTACGGCCGGCGGAGGGGTGCTCCCTCACACGCTGGAAGTAGGATGTGCCATTCATGCACGAGAAGTGCAGAATGCGCATTTCTATCTGATGGATTTAATGAGTGGCACAAGAACTGCCAATGCAATTATGGTTCCAATGAAAGCGTGAGGTTCACTAACCTCCTTGAAGTGTACAATTGAATCGAATAAATTCTATAGAGAGGTTGTTCTTTCACATCTCAAGTGCTTCCTTTCTCGCACTTTGCCTATATGCGCAGTAAAAGGATCTAAGAGTTACAGCACTTAGTCTCTAAAGTAAACTATGTCAACCAAAAATAGAATAATCCCGTTGGGACAATTGAACCGCACAAATACGTGGGTTGTATGTTGTGCCAACACTAAGTAACGCAGCGCCTCAGATGACGAGAAAAATAGACCCTAGAGAGGCGAGTTCTTTAACGCTTGAGCATCCATTGTTGCTGCCTGAGGGCTGACTTTTCTATAACACCAAGGTGTCGTACATTATGGTAATAAGTGCGGAAAAACAACTTTGGATGAGAGCCTGAGTTGGAGAAGACAAATAGGTATATGAGAGGTTTTAGGGGGAGGGAGAGTGACTTGAGAGTTTTCCGGGAAATATTGTATTTCTAGGGAATGTGTACCTACTGTGGAATGGGAGGGTGCCTCACAAGTTGCAGTAAGGCAGCGCGTTTTGAATGGTTCCGAATTTATGTCATTCTTAGACTACGATTACGCAAACAATTACGGAAGTGCATAGGTACATATATTCTTCGGTAGGGAAAGGTGGAAGGTACCCACTGTGAAATTAAAGCGAGGCAGAGTTGAATGGAAGACAGTTTTACTTAATAAATTATAAGCCCCCGCAAGGGAATGCAAAAATGTCAACATAGGAACCTAGGGCCAGGTTCATCTGGCAACGATTACCCAATTTTTGCGAGTGAGTTTCGATTTTGGGAGGATTTTTTTAGCACATCTAATACCTTCCTGTGTTTTTGTTACAAATTGTGAGAGGTGGGACCTGCTTCGTGGTGTAATTTATAAAGCAGGTTCCAGGTAATTTATGTTTGTTGGGTGGTGAAATTGAAGCCGTTTGATCTGTAGTCCAAGAAACTTATAACTACTGCTGTTCTTCGACAAGAAGCAAGTAGGTTAAAGAGACAATTAAAGTAATTTCTTTAGGTTGAAGTATATGTCGACACGCCTAGTCCTTTATAAAAGACACATCTTTTAACGAAACTCTGATTAAAGATGTAAAAGATCTAAAAATGTTTCTCTGTATTTTAAGTGGTTAAGGGGTTTGTTACCGCATCACGTTAAATCTACTTATCCAATCCGTCTGCGTTTTTCAGACACAGAACAAGCCTAAATGGAGCAACATTTGGTGTTTATTTCATAACAATCGGCTAACTCACTTAAAATATGCATGAATTTGAAGTTAATGACAGCAGTCGGTATATTAAAAATGGTAAAAAGGATAGAAAACCTTGAGGACTGACTTAAATACGGGTGCAAAAGGTTGAACTTAAATTAAATCGATATGGAACCTTATTTTCTTCAAGCTTTCAACCAAAAGAACACAGCTTTGCACAGCTAAAATCAAACAAGAACGATTTTTTATACACTTATACATAATTGATAGTCTTAGTGGTTTGTGAGCGTCATGACCTCTGGCTAAGGTAATAAGCAGTTGGTCCTCCTTACCAGGTCTTGCAAAAGAAAATTGAAGATTTTATTTTCGAAGAAATTTACTCAAGATTCTACAAAACTGGAGCGGCCATCTATTCCGTGGTTGCAATTGCGATGACGGATGAAAAACTTCGACCAGCAGAAATTTAAATCGTATTGAAAGAATTCCGATGAAATTTTATCCATATGGTACTCAAGAACTATGCGCCACAACCTAGAGCTATATTATGCAAGTTGTTTAGAATTTCGTACACCCAGAAGACTTTGCCTTTTTATTGAAAGACCGCTAGCCAAACGATTCCTAAAAGAAGGAAGACAATTCTTGCCGCAAAATGGATTTTATTTTCAATCTTCTTAAGGTAGGTATCTAAAAAGCTACCGTCTAAAAGTCTATTTATTTGGTAGGTCTGTCTTGGAATTTTGCTTTTGGCACGAACCATGATATTAGGATTGGGTCGTATGATTAAAAACTAGCATTTTCTTTGAGCAAAATTGATTAGCAAAGTAAAAGCCCTTAGCAAATGCTTTGAATCGGTATGAATAAAAACCTAATTTGCTTAAGTAAGTTCGAAAATTCAAACTTGACAAGTGACATCTGTCCGGTAGTTCGTTTATTTTGAATTTCTTTTCAAATTTTTCTAGGGAAATTATTAATAATGAAAAAAATTCAAAAGAAGAACTGAAAGGAAATAAATAAAAAAAAATGCTGAGCGACGAAGAGGACTATTTGGAAGAGCTTTATGGTAAGCATAAGTGCACCGATATTCATTTTTAATTGACTCTTCTGAATTTCAGCCGACGATGAGAAACTTCCATCTACCTCGTCTACTCCCAAGAGTGACCAAAATAAGTTGGTCTTTGTTCAGGCCATAGAAGCCGTAGGAAAGACTTTTCTAAACAAGCCCAAAACTCCAAATCAAACCAAGATCTTCTCCAACACTAACCTTAACTCAGAAATTTTTACTTTTTAAGCCATGAATTTTGAAATGTTTACCTGAAAACTCAGATGTTCCAAATACCTTAGGAAAGATTTAATTTTCTGGGTATTTGAAAGAGCACCACCACTCGTCTCAAAATAATCATTTAAAAAAATATTAGCCAAAACGTCCACATGCGTTACATGTAAAAACTTATCGCATTCATGTTTTGTTTGGTTTTCCTGCACGAACAAAACTTAATTTAACTATTTATAAACAAAACATCGACAATTCACAATTCTTAAATTGTTTTATGTTAAAGAGTTGCGTTCAAAATATTTAGCAAAAGGTCTGAGTCAACTAAATAGCGGACTCAGAATTTTCATAGCATTTGCTTTGTCTGATAAGTTTTATACCGATCTGAGTAAAAGGTCAGTGCCGCCGCTTTTCGAACATGTCAAAAGTTGGAACTAACTCAAATTGGATTTTATTCATACGAAACGTAGCAAAAATGACAAGATTTTGACATTTCTCTTGAGTAAAAGCAATTGCTACGTTTTATTCATACGACCCATTGTCAGGTTGCTCTACAGAAAAATTCATCGTCATGACAGTTTTTCAACATTGTAGGTAATTTAAGACGACAAGTGCAAATAAAATCAATGTCCCAAAGAACTATGCACTAAATTGCACTTCCTTTCTGTAATGACAACATAACACAATTTTTGTTAAGGATACGCATCATCATGCACTTGCCAGCAATCATTATCCCATTTCTGTTCCTATTCGTAGCTAGAACTGGTTACAAACGTGTGTACACATCTCAAACAAATCGCTTTTGTCTTTCACTAAGTGATTTCCAGCAGTGTTCCTGGCAAATTATGCTGTGGCACACACATCAAACCACAATCAGCAGCGCACGTCGAAGATGTAAGCACTCATCCGCAGATGCAGCTCGTGCACCACAATAATCAAGCCGAAGAACATCATACAGCGACAAAGCGGGAATAGCAATTAAACTGTCATCGGTGTTTATTAATTTTTGATTCGCCTCTAATTCGAGTCGCTCTCTGTTCGCAGTGCCATTGTGTGGAGAGGTGGAACCCCATATGAAACGGAAGAAATAAACAATGGAACAAGATCAAAGCACATACAAACTGAAGTGCATTGGTGGATGGGTTTATTTGCTCAAGTGGAGAGGGATTTCGAGCAAAATATAGGCAGCCCAATTTGGATCACATCCAAGTGGATAACAGAGGAAAAAATGGAACCGTTCCAGACAATTCGGGGTGGGCGGGCATAAAATCCTTGTAAATTGCTGACAAAAATATGACGTCAAGTCTCGCCTAGATAGGAAACTCATTTGCTCTGCGGTCCTGTCGTATCTGATTGGAATCCTTCACTAATGGACCACACTATGAATACGCTGGTGATCCTTTGTGTCGTTTGCATATAGAATGCATCTTTCATTGCGTTAAATTTTCATCACCACCGTGACTGAGTGTGGTGCGGGGCTAATGAAAGTGAACCCATTTACTATACATGCACTTACCTCCTTGGAGGGGCTCTGGCTTCTTTATGAAAGGTCCTTTAGAAAATGAAACTACCATTAGGACACTTGGTTTTGTGGCCAACCATCTCAGACACTAGGCCGGTATCCATTTGCGACAGGTCGCAATGCACACACACACAGACACCTTTCATGCGGCAGGACTTATATTGAGTGGTTAAGTAAGTTTGCCCACTGGGATGCAAAAGTGTCCTGGCACGAAACCTCACCGCACCAAGTAAGTGTGAACGTGAGTGTGTGTGTTCATGTCACGTTAGGGAACAAGTGTTAACCTTTTTCCTCAAAGGAGATTTCGCTCCTGCTGCTGGTGCTGGCGCTCTTAACATCAACACTTGATTCCTTGCGCACTCATGTAAAATGTAGAAATGGTGGCAGACGATGGAATAAAAAGGAAGAGCCTGGTTTCAGCAGGGCATCCTGGGGATTAGAGGCGAATGACACGTTTCGTATTCGCCGCACTTCACACGATTAAATGTGTGTGCGCGTTGCTTTCACTTCCTATCCCACTAGTGTGACACCAGAACGCCACCGTCGCGTCGCGTCGTGTCGTTCGTTGCTGGTTGATGATAATAACGATGTAGGTAGTCCTGGCGTTGTCATACTGATGACGATGATGATGGTATTTGCATAATGCCTGTGTGCACATCCTTGGATGGCATTTCGTGTCCTCAACAAGGTGGGATAGGTATATATTGTTCGGTTTGTTGTTTTACGCTATCAAAACCCATACCTGTGATTACTGACAAATGCATATATCATTGTCCTTTGTATCATCCTCTGAGAAAGAGAATTCCTGTCCTTTAGCGATGTTCAGTGAATGTTGGCAGCTGATGTGTAGGAGTACATTCGGCTATGCGATTTTAATGATTGGGAGTACGGAAAGTTCTGAACTTACATTTTTAAAAGGGATATATGATGCATCATTATCCTTAACAACGTACCATTGAACTTGTTGGTATACTCGTGTCTTCGAATTTGTTAAAATTAAATGGTTATTAGTTTCCATCCCTCAGAGACACATGTGGTGAAGGCAGTGTCCCTTGTGGGAATTCAAAGTTGGTCCTTCCCCTCAAGAACAACAAGCGATGCTTAATTTTGATATACGATTCGTTAGCACCAGTGTTATTAAATCACCGTAACGGTCTTGCTATATGTTTTGATATAAATGGGATAATCCCAGGCCTTTGTTGGGTTAACTATTTAACGAAAAGAGAAACATCTGTCGCTTGTTAATTGCTTGCCAAACGAAGTAGAGGGGTGCGATTATAAAACGCTGTTTGAATGAATTATCTGTTAAGTCTATTTGATGAAAGCAAATAATTTGAACAGTTAGAAGTTCTAGTCTCAAGGATTTAATAACACTTCGCACTTTTGTAGACAGTTCGCGGAAACAATTTGTTGTAAGCATAAAAAAATCGGTGTCCTTAGAAGAGGTTTTCTTTTAAAACCAGCCTTTAAGAAACTTTATCCAGTCAAAAATTTACTCTACTGATTTCCAATAAAGACCAACAAAGAAGTGGTAGAATCAAACACATTTTTACAAATTGCAATTAAAAAATCTCCGACCACAGGCTACAGGCCACAGTTTATGTAGTACGGGAAAGCTTTCAAACCACAACTGGAGTAGTACAAGTTCTGAGAAATGTCAAACACTAATAGTCAGACTTCGATTCGTGTAGCAATAAAAAAAACGTCAGACTAGATCTGGTGAAGGGCAGCAACAATGCCAGGCCACAAACGTGGTAAAGTGCTAAAAAGCCTCAGACCACAACAAGTGTAGTGCATCAAAAATGCCAGACTACAATTTTTGTAGCGCTGGAGAATCGCTGAATCAGAACATTGGTGTGTTATTAAAGAAATGTCAAGAACAAATGCTGAAAAAACGGCAGACCACAACTGATTTAGTGGAGGGAAAATGCCAGACTACAAATGTGGTGTAGTGCTGAAAAGACTTCAGGCCACAAAAAGAGTAGTACACGAAAACTGCCAGACTACAACGAGTGTACGAGAAGTAGGAGTTATTGATAATCTTTGGACTGGAACTAGTGTAGTGGATCAAAAAAAAATGTCAGACTACAATTTATGAAGCGTAGGAGACACGCCGAATAACATCTTGTGTAGTACTGGGAAATATTCAGGCGAGTATTTATGTAGTTGTAGTATTGCAGAAATTGTGGGACGGTAGACCACAACTAGTTTAGTTAGATTTTTATGAGCAGTGGCAGCCCATAACTGGTGCAGTAGTAGTGCTGGTGTTGTTCAGGAAAATAGATAAACTGCAACTGCAACTGGTGTGAAGCTGCAAAATTGTCAAACCACAAATGGCGTACTACTGGAAAAATGTAGCAGCATAAACTATTCTAGTTTTTCTTTGTACTCATTCTCTTAGAATTCAAATGGCGTTTTTATTTAAGAAATAAAATCGCAGTTCTGCAATGAAAATATTTGAACTTAAGGTTTTATTTTTTTATTTAAATTGTAGCTTTTTAAAGTGTTTCCTTTTATCTAGTACACTTACTAGTAAGCAGATCTTTTGTGATCTCTGCCCGTCTATTTTTTTCTGCAACACTGCGAGCAAAACTTCTGTGCACCTATTTTGTGGTTAACATTAAGTTCAACTATTTAGTGGAAGCATCATCTAAGCAAAGCATTGGGTTGTAGTTGAACATTGGTCGCATATTCCGAAGGATGGAGCACTACACAAATCTACAAACTGAATTCAATAACAACTTCTTGTTTCTCCACCTTAAGCCAAATACGAACTTCCCCTAATCTCAAACACAAAAGGCATGCAACTCCACTCAACTGCATCGCATAAATCAGTCAGTAACTTTGGCGCGCACTGTGGGGTCCTCTCCCAACAGAACCGAACCCAAGAGCTATACTCATTAGCATAGCCATGTCTAATTAGGAATTCTCCTTTTGTTTGACGAGTCGCATCTGTGTACACGACTCAAGCTGTGGGTTACGCACGTTCGTCGTGTGTAAAGCCAGAAAGAATCCCAACAAGTAACTTGTCCGTCGATTAAAGTGTTGAATTTATAATTTTTAATGACCTCGAACGCGCCGTCTAACTCCATTAGAGGACACTCGATAGAAATTGATGGCTTCCCTGGGGCAGGCTATAAATAAAAACTATACAGTCTGGACGAACTATCTATAGCCGACACGTTCCTTCGCACCATCATGGATTAAGACTTCTGGCGGAGAACAAAAATGCATGACCGATTAATTTGAGTTGTCACGGCATGGGGATGTCTCGTCCTCTTAATCGCGTCAGCTCCCCTTACCCTATATGAATGCGAATATTGCGTGTTCCTGTGCGGAGATGACATGATATGGGTGATGTCTGAGTGTGTTTCAGAAAGGAGATGAACAAAAAATCATAATTTATGTCATGCGAATGCGGGTCTGGGTTGCACACAGAGTGTAACATCTCATTCGGTGCGGTGGCCTTGTGAAACTGTAACTCACTTCAGATGCTAATTGAGCGAATCAATCCTTCAACGAGTTCATGTTTGTTGGTTGTTTCCTTTTGATGATGATGTGCAAGTACGACTTGCGGAGGAAGATTATTAAATAATCTCATTCGAAAAGGATAGGGGTTGCGTTGTACAAATATGAATTCAATTAATTTGGAGCGGGTTGTGGTCTATTTGACTACTGCTGATGATGATGGATGTAGTCATATCGTGCCTGAGGAAGGCATTTCCATTTGATTAGCTTGTAATTGTTGCCAACTGTACACAAATTGGATATGAATCAATCCCGCATTTAAATCTGGGAAGAATACTGTTCTTCGCCCTTGAGAGGTTCGTTGGAAGTCGTTATGGATTCAAAACAGATGTTGTCGGTAATTGTGATCGTAACTACTCGAGAAATGTTGTACGTAATTGTGATGGTAAGTGTAGGATTTTATTAAAAATTAGCACAAAGATTTATTTTTATGTATGAGTTGGTTGGCAAACTTGCACTAAGGTTTTATGAGATAGCCGATACCGACGCTTCTGTGACGAATATTTGTAGGATTTCTGTCTTTGATTTGATTTGTGTTTTGTGGGTACTTAAAAAAAATAAAGACAGCCATGGACATATGAATATTATTGGAAATAAATGCTGATGTACAGTTGGAGAATTTTCAAAAAACTCAAAAATAAATGGAAATGTATACAAAAATAAACTTTTCACAATCTTTTGCATATTTATTTGATGTGAGTGTACGTGTGAGTAAAATAAAGCTTAAAACACAAAGAAAAACTCCGAAACAAACGCCCGAAAACTCCCCTAAAATAAACAGATAAACTTCATACAAGACGCCCGAAATATGCTTCAAACATCATATGGAAAAATTCTTTAAGTCACCCCAAAATACATTTCAATTAATCCTTAAGAAGCTCTCCAAAAGTTCCATAGAAGTTTAAAAAAGAATGACCCGAAAACGTTTTGAAAACGATGCAAAAAACGCTTCAAAAACCCAACCCAAGAAAATATCCACAAAACCCTACGAAAAATTCTCAAAATCGTTTCAAAAAACAATTAGACAGGCGATACAAAACACGCCTTAAGACTCACCATAAATACACCGAAAAACGCCTCAGCAAAAAACTTCTGAAAAACGCAATGCGAAAATGCTCCAAAAATCGTACCAGCAAACGATTCCAAAAAGCACTCGAAAATTGTCACTATATTAGTACTTTGCCATTTTCCGTCACTTAGGTTTGCACTCTTTTACCAGCTTAATTGTTTAAATGCTAAAATTATAATAATTCACTTAACTTGAAAGCAAGTGCAAACGGCTACTTTACGTTGGAAAAGAAAATTCCGTAATAAATAATTAAATTGCACGACGTTTCCATTGTCGTCATTGTTACACCAACCGTCTCTGCATCCTGCATCCTCTCGAACAACAACAATCGAATTTAATTATTATTCGGTTTTTTTTTGCATCTCCTATCGGCGCGACGGCAAGTACAAAGGGAAAATCCATTAGCACCCTCCCGCATGGTGTTCAAAATTTCACATGTGAAAATGAGCCGTGCGCCATTCAAGGAGAATCCTTAATGAAATTATAATTACGAAGGACTTTCGATTCGTGTAATATGCACATTGGGCTGGTACTGGTGCCAGGATATCCGACAAGCGCTCTGTCTTATTCATGAAGTCTTTTTTTTTTTGTAATTCATAGGCCTTGCTTGTTCCAGTGGAGGAAATGTGACTTTGCGAAATGAATCACAGGATGCAGAGTCGGTTGCTTTCATCCTCCCAATCGACGAGATATCATAAATCATTGGGAGATTATTTATGGTAATCCATGTTGATACTTTGCTGACATTTTTGTTGACAGCCATTAGTCTGGGCCAGCGAGTTAAGTAAATGGTTTTTTGGAAATGCTTACTGTCGGATTCTAGGACATGAATATAAGCTTAAGAACATTCTCGTGCATTTTGAAAGAGTAGAGTCAAGTGAAGTATTTGTAAATGTTTATTTTTTGTGTTCATATTCAGGGTGAATTTATAGGAAATGAATTTAAAGGTATTGGAGGAAGTAGTCACTAAAGGCAATTTGTTTTCAGGACAGAAAGACCCTGGGCCAGCATAAAGCCAAGGGATACAGCTTTATTCCATAAGCAAATGTCATACTTTTGGGAGCCCATTTTGATCTTGAATCAGACTTTAATAGAGACTTTGACAGTGTAGTTTTCGAATATGTTCATGAAACGCTGTATTCCAAATTCACAAAGACTCTTTTCTCTGCTTGCTAAATATTTTAATCGCTTTACTTTCTTATAAATCACTTTCCCGAAGACCTTTGTTTGAAATAAAGCTTTTAAACTCCTGTCAGACATTTTCATAGTCCAAAGAACTCTATAGGTGAATTAAAATGCGAACAAAATGTGAACAATCCCCTCTGCACCCTACCTTAGTAATTAGTGTGACCATGTGCTATGAAATTTATGTCCTAAAAAGTGCTGGCAATAAAATCGTCAAAAATGATATTTAACGAAGTCATTGGCAAAGCAAGAATTTTCAATTTCAACGCCTAAAAGGAAACATTAATTTTAATATTTTGCCAATCTTTCCTTATTTTTTGTCTATAGAGCAATACTATTTTTCCGGTCAAAAAATCGGTTAGACCGGAAAAAGTGATCCCTAACACGGATTCGTGCCTTATTTGACTTTATTTTACTTCTGTGACACTCAAATCTATCAAATGGGAACCTTCCAGCAATATTTATTCCTCCTGCAAATTGTGCAGCTTCTGGCATAGCTTCAAGACCAGCACAAACATATTCTGTGAACCATATAAGAGAACCAACTCAGTCGATCGATTGATTTGCATTTGGGAAATAAAATCGTGTAACTGATCTCCCCGGTCGATCGAATTTTCCCGTTCAGCTCTGACTGATCGTACAGTAAGTTATAAAAGACACAAGCTAACAATTAAAAATCAAAAGAAATACTGTGGCAGGTCGGCAGTCCAAGTCAGTGATCCTTCCCAGATCACTCATCACGGAACAACAAACAACCAAAAAGAAAAAAAATGTTCTCAAAAACTTTGTATAAAAAAAACACATTTCTTTTCCATTCCTCGTTACAGCGTACAAAATAAACAAAACAAACTAAAAAAAAAATTAACAAAAATTACAAAGAACACAAGAAAATCAAAAACACGATTCCCAATTACATACAACAAAAAAACAAATAAAACAGCAAAATTTCTGAATTCGACTCAATTTCAAATTCCCTCCGAGCATATAGTCAACATTCAATCAGTGGGGTGCTCCATAGGCTGTGCTTGGCGTTGCTGGCAACGCTGGTGGCTGTGACTGCTGTGGTGCTCCATAGTCGCCAGACGGTGCTGGGCCTATACTGTTTGGATATGGGCCAGTTTCCTCCTTCTGCAAGAAAATTTATTCCAAATTAGCTAAAGACCATTCATTCAGTCTGTCAAAGAAAACACTCACCTGGGTCTTGTAACGAATGAAGTAGACCTCTGGTTTGCTGGGCTGTGTTGGAGCTGGAGTTGGAATAACAATGTCTGGCTGCTCCTCGGGCTTCTTAACCAACACATAGACCAGAGTCTTCTCCTCGTTCTGTTGCACTGGTGGAATGTAGGGAACCTTTGGCGCCGGTGGTGATGGGGCCTTGATGAAGACAATCTTGTAGTGCTTCTGTGGTGGTGGGACTACAATTGGTTTTCTGCAAAAAATTGAAAAATACACCGTTTGTAATTATATCGGGCATAAACCAAGTCGGAAGTAAGGGGGAACAGAAAATAAAACAAATCATTTTTCTGACAGATTGTTTGCCGGTAGGGAAGAAAACCCTCTAATTACAGCACTTAGGTAAGTTTTAGTCACACTTCGGTGGAGTGTGTGTCGCTTCTTCATCTGGTTCGACTCTGTTTGACTTTCGCAGCGAAACGAGATTGCAGATTAGCGCCGTTTGGCTATACTTTTACTTTCTAAGACAAATTGTGCATGTGATATGCTTCCTGAAACATTCGACACTTGGACGTGCTACTTGTGTGTGTTGGATGGCTTTCGTTGCAACAATCAAATTTGAATACCGAGTAAACGGAGATGGATAGGAAAAGCTCTTCCGCATCAGTACCGGTGGCTGGTAAATAAGTCTTTTCAATTAGGCTGCAGCTGGACAGTGAAGGGTGCTTCTTTTTAAATGCCATATAGAAAGGCACTGAGCGGACTTTCGTTTAATCATCGCTGTGGCTACTGACCTCGTTGTTCTGAGTTGAGGTACGTGGCTGACGATCACTGATCGTCCGATCTTAGTTTGCAATTGCACCATAAATCAATCAGCTGTAGGTGGGCAGGTTGCCATTGTCATCAACTGTTTGTGGCACGATCTGTCTAATGCGATTAGTTTTCAATTTGTAATGGTGTCAATTAAATAAGCTTAAGTTGATTTTGTGTTGGAGCGAATATAGCTGGCCGCCTAAGCTCTTATGAAATTGGCGAATGTGCCAATGTTGTTTATCTTAAAATTTCAGCTGGGATTTAATGCGCTGTTGTATTTTTGAAAGAGACTGTGTTTGCACAATTGATTAAGCAGGCTTTCTGATATGGTTTATAGCCTTTACGACGAGGGATCATTCTTCTGTTAGTTGTTGGTACTACAGATTTAAGGAACCTTTTTGAAAGCTAACATTCACTGGCCCCTCACAGAAAGGTACTTATGAAAAAACAAATGTTGTCTGGCATAATATCTAAGGGCATCCACGCTCGTTGCGAAAATGGATAATTTGCACTTTGGTTGTACTCGTACATGTTACAAAATTGAGCGAATGACATAAGCTGATTACCGAGCTGGCAGTGGCGTAATTGGTCATTCGATGAGAAAAAGTGAGTAGGTAGCTAACAACAGGTCTCAAACTTGTGCGTTGTTTCACAAGTCAGCTGCAGTGGCTTTGACAATATCTCAACATTGTGATGACAGGTCGATTCTTGGTAAAGAAATAATTATTACTTTTGGTTAACAACTTGTGGTGAACACAACAAGGCAAGGCTATTTTAACAGAGATTTGAAAAGATTAATATTTGATAACTTTCATTAGTCCGAGCTATAGGGACTTTCCGGCAATATTATGCACAAGAAAGTGACACTTACTTGGAAGATGTGCCATGTGAACGCATGAAAAAAAGAAAAAAATAAATGGAAGAAATTTCTGTAGACCGAAATTCATATGTTCAAGCAAAAACTCTTAAAAAATCTCACAAAAAAAATTAACGTCTGTGACCATTCGAACAAGAACAACCAGTGCGGTACCTTCTGAGAATTTCCTGAATTTTGGACCCATTTTCTTGCAGACTTATACGTTTTATCGTCAAAAACTGTATGAAGCCCTGTCCCAATTTTATCTGCCACTAGACTTGTCATGAGTACCTACTCCAGTTGCCTTAAATACTGACTACATATTTAGAACTTTAAACAGACAAAAGTCTTTGGTTTACTAAGGTACGAGTAAGTCATAGAAAACTTACTTTCCAAGTATCTCAAGTATCGCAAATATAAGCGACAAACATGATTAAGTTTGTGAATATTGAATTAGGTATGTTTTGAATAAAACCTATTATGGTCGCTAAAAATTTGGAAGCTCTTCGTAAGTCCCATCCTTTTGTTTGATGACCAAATGCTGAAAATTTTTACGGCTGCATAAACACTGAGCATGTTTTATATTTGCAGCAGTTAACAAAAGTGACTGGCAGTAGTCTTGTCCGTTGTAAGGACACCTGCGGGAATGACTCTAAGATTACAAATATAGCTAGAGAAGAATGAGTCAAAAGTCGGAACACTTAATAATGGTTTAATAAGATCTAACAACTGCACATAGACTTTCAGTGTAGTTACAGATGTCCATGCTACACAACTTTTTATAAACGACCGCTTGAGCGTATAGCATCGGGGTCTTAATACTTTTGTCACCAGTAATGTACTTCAGGAAGGTCAATTGAGCCTTCAAAACCATTGAGATTATAGCATACTCAGCTAAAAAGTGTTGGGTTTGCTTTAGAGTAGTGTTGCGGTTTCAAATCCATTATTATCATTTTCGTGAATTAAGATGTAAGCGAGGATAATTAAATGAATATCTGCTTTAGCACCAGCTACTCGTAGGACCTGTTTATTTAACGCCATCGTGGGCCATTTATCACAGTTTATTATTATTGTTTTCATTAACCCTGACACTTATGAAAACCAGACATTTTTAAGGCTAACCGTAAAATTTTGAACAAGTCATAAAATCGCACATTTGCCCTTCAAATTTATTCAGGGTTTCGAACAAGTTTATCGTCAAAAATATTGCGTATTGTTTTTTTTTTGCAAATTGTAAACAGGCTAAAAATATTTTACGATCTTGACATTGTCGGAATAAGTTACCTCCTTTATCTGCAATTCAATTTGAGGTTTTATAAAGAGACAAACAAAATTAAATAGGTTTTTGAAGCTTATGTCGAAAGTAATGGGTAGGAGTTTTCATCCCGCTCTGTAAAGCAGTGCAACATCAAACAGGGCCACTGTATCAAAAAACTAGCTAATAAAATTTGAGGTTTGGTGATATGGTAAACTGGGAAAAAATCATGTCAATCTTCAAACGTTCGAAATTGACGTAATAAAAGTAGAACTGGAACCAAATACTTTACATTTTACATATAGCAAAGGTTTTAAGGCTTTTCGGGGGTTTTCAGTCTTCTAATCGAGGGCTTTAAGTGATTGTAAGATTGATTTAGCTTAAAACCGATTTTCACCTACTTCAATCAATTTTAAATCACTGCGACTGATAGAGATTTCGTTCATGAAGAAAATTGGCCCCTTGATCGTGGCAATATTAAAAATTGTTTCGTTTTTTGGCCCCAAACTTCTTGAATAGATGAACAGACGGACAAATGGGCAATCGAATTAGCAAAACCCACTGCTTTGACTTGCTCTATTATAGTTGTATAGGAATTGAATGATATCGAATTCGAAATCGCTGTCTTACTTCGTATAGTTACGAGAGAAATTTATTAAGGCCGATTGCCTGTGATTGTGCCTTTGTTACATTATCACGGTCAAACCAAGCAATCGATTTTGCTAAAATTATGCATCTGACAAGGTGTGATATGTGTGTAAAACATAAGCTACTCTTCATCTCAAAATTGTCACCAAAATCTTAAGAAATGTAGGCCCAATTGCAAATTAAATAATACTACATATTAGACGCCCATAGGCTAAACTCCTACTACATAAAACAACAAGACTGTTGTCACTCTGTTGAAATGAATGTGCCAAGGCTTGGGCATCAACGATTAGACTGTTTAAAATGGACAAAGTTGCAAACTTCCTTTCGTCATCGTCACCCTCTGTCGTTAAAAACTGAAATCATGACTCGATGCAACTTAAATTACAGTTACGATGCATAATTTCGCCTTCACTGTCAATATTTGTCAGCACCATCAAACTGTGCTCCTTCAATGCAGATACTTTAGCATTTTCTCACTTGAGCAAGAGCATGCGCATGCGCCTGGATGGCCTGGCCACTCATGCAAATTTAAATACTTTCACGCTCGCTAAACAAACACCTATCAATATCACATGATTTTAGGTTGGCTAAATGGGAAATATTTCGCACAGAAATTCATTACAAAACTCCTCACTTTGTATTAGCAAACTTTTCAGCCCACTAACTTTCAGTATTACTACATGCACACAGTCACATCAGATGTTCTTCAATTCACTTGCAATTTCATCACTCTTATAGTCTTATGGCAACCTACTTTGAGCACTTTTCCCATATCCATATCCCACGGGATTTTCACTTTTTATCAAAGACGATGATGGGCCGTAAGAAGACCACAAAAAAAAAACAGAAGAAGAAGAATCTAAAGGTACTCACCTCGCCTCTGGGTACTCTGGCTCTGGTGGTGGAACATGTACGTAAACATGCTTGTGAATCGTTGGCAGCTGTGGCGGTGGTCCATACTGAGGAACTGGCCCCCCATAGCTGGGGGCCGATGGGGCCGCTGCAGCGTAGCTGCTTTGAGATCCTCCACTGAATTGATTGGGTGCTGGCGGTTCGGGTAATCCATGAACCATGCCGACCATGACTGCGATAAGGACCTGCGAACGAGTATAGGACGAAGTTTTAAATTGT
The DNA here is from genome assembly GCA_936431705.1 of Cheilosia pagana. Taxonomy (NCBI): domain Eukaryota; kingdom Metazoa; phylum Arthropoda; class Insecta; order Diptera; family Syrphidae; genus Cheilosia; species Cheilosia pagana. The sequence goes on along the minus strand of OW386170.1, from coordinate 46,266,681 downwards.
GCCACTAAATGTAACTGTGCATCTTTTATTAAAAAAAAAACAAAAAAACGGATATAATATTATGTACCACTGAGTATCGTCTCATTTTGAAAATAAGTTGTAATTATTTGGTTGTATCACCGGAGCGTGCTGGTAATTCACTGTTGAACGCGGAACGTCTTTCTGTATGGTTGAACACTTTGGCAGTTTCTTTTATAGCCGGTACCTCGGTTCGATGGTGGCGGCGGTGGCGGTAGCGCGGTTGGCATAGACCAATGCACATCGTACCATCATCATCATTATCATCATCACCAGCAGTACCGTCGCGGCGCAACAGTATAACAAGAGCAACACAGAATCACCTTCAACTACACCATCATCATCATCATCATCATCATCATCATCATCCAATGGCCATCATCTTTTGCGTGTACGACGCGCGTACGTCATTGTTTTCTCAGGTGCCCCCTATATACCCAGCAGCATCACAAGTGCCATGTTTGGCTTTTGATGATACACTTTTCGCTTATTTAATGGATGGATCCACTTTTTCCTCCGGTCGCGGTTGGTTAGGGGGTACATTTTACGTCTCTTTTTTCGGTTGGACATCTTCTGGGTCTCTCTTGAGATGTAACATTGATTTCTGATATAACCGGCGAGATGTGTGTTATAATGATCTTGTTATTGTTGCAGTGCTGCAGATGATGATGACGAGGAGGACATTTATTGGTAAAAGTTAAGTTGCTGCGCTACTGCAGTTTTGATGAGTTATTCATGTGTGAGAAATTCACGAACAGGAAACGGCATCTGTGTGTCTCGCCGTGAGTTGGAAGTGAATTGCAATGCAGTCTGATGAGATGGATATGAAAGTTTTCGGCGGCGCACGTCACTGCAATGATTCTGTTCGTCTAATTGTCATATGCGCGATGGGCTGGCGGTTGGTTTTGTGATATCACACGTTACTCAATAGAGAAAGGAAGAGCTGGAGTTTGAAAATCGATTTGTGTAAGAGGGTGGAACGAGGAGGCTATATAGCCAGAAGGCCGAATACTTGAGATCGTGATGAAAGCTAATGGAGGGTTTAGTGAAAACAACAGACGATCGGAAAACCATTTGTCATACCGGAAAGTGCAGCCAGATTGAAGGTTCGCTTATGATGGTGTTATTTGTGGAACGGATCTACTGACGTTATAATTAGGCCCTACCGACAGTAATTAACTTAAATGCTTGTAATTATGTGTTTGAAAAACAAACGAGCAGGCAGTCAATAAATGACATTAAGTGGCTGCTATAGGTGCAAAGAGCGTCAAGGTCTGCTGTCGAAATGATTTCTCAATAGAGATTTCATCCTGAAGTAAGTGTGTGTATGTGTGTGTGTGTGAAAACTGAAGACCCCAATCCTGCTCTATAGCATTGGAGCTTATTGGATGTTAGATTGTGAGTGGTTTGGAGACAAAAAACGTAGGATATTCGGATCCTCTTGCGTTGAGGGGTTTCGGAGGAGAGTCAAATATGCAATGTGACCTATTCGAAAAAGGGACGGTGAGTTAAGAGGACTCTTTCCATAATTTGTTAAAACATTGTTAGTCGCGCACATTGGTAGAGAAATACACCTTATTAAACCAGTGTTTTGATGTTTTTTAAAAATATCTATTTGGAACTTTTTTAGTAGCAACATTTTTAGCTAATACAGATTTTTCAAGTGTTATCCTAATTTGCTTACCAATTTTTATAGCGATGTGTAATTTAATGCTATATGATAACGTATAAAAAATAATCAGGACGTGTTTGAGAAGATTTTGAATTTTTTGAAGTCCAATTTTGGGGGCCAGACGTTTAAAAAAGTACGATAGGAATAGAGGAATACCTAGTGCTTCTACTAGGGGCCTTTTCATAATTTAAAGAGGCCGAAGCAGATTTACACCTTGGTACAAAAATTGAAAATTTTAAAGGCATTTTGGGATTTTTAAAGAGCTCTTTTAGGTCGAACATGCGAGAGGTTGTTTATGTCAATTGATAGCAGTCAAACGTCTACAAGCATCCGAGAGTATAAATATCCAGTTTCTTCTTTTTTCAGCCGTTCGGAAAGGGCATTAAATTGTAGGGGACCGCTCATTCCATCAGAAAATAATATCTGTAGCAAACGATAAGTTGTGAGAAGCCTAACCTGGTATTCTCTACGAACCTATTGCGCCAACTATTTGTATTTATTAATTGTAATTGTATTTTAGTTACACGCATTAATATCTCCCTGTTTTTCTACTGTCTCAGATTAGTCAGTTGAACTCCAAGCAATTACTAGAACCCCGCTCGAAGTGTTGCCACTTAGGATTTTTTTTAAATATGGTAGACTTAAAGTAAAGCAAGGTTCGAACAATTGGTTGTAAATCTGAAGGTTGCCTGTATATTCTTTTCAAAATATCAGTGGCGTAACTATACCATCTGGGATGGGGCCCTATTAGTGAAAATCGTCACGTTGTACTCAGTTTAATTTTAATAAACTTCGAGATCTTGAGCGTACTCAATTACACGTTGTATATGTCTTTTTACATCTCTAAAAATGAATCAACATCTTTTTGTTTAGGTTGGTTGAAATGCTTAACGAATAAATTGAAATTGTATTATGGTCTTTAGTTGTCTCACTTTGGATTTTAAGCAGAACTTATAAAAATATACTTTTCAAATAAAATAAAATACTCAGGTACAATGTAAAAAATTATTTTTGAGCTCGCGGCCTCTTGGGTCGGGGGCCCGTGGCGTTTTGCCAGCCCTGCCACCCTATTGTTACGCCACTGCAAAATATATAAGCAGTGTAAATCGCAATTATAAATAGTAGTTATACACATAAAACCCAATATATCTTCTGCCGTTAAACTAAGGCTAAGGACATACAAATCGTAAGAAATCAAAAAAATTGTATTTAAAGTGCTTTCGTTTTTTTTATTGAGATTGGGAAGTTGTAATACTGTGGCTCTAGAGAGGGAATAGTTATTTACGAATTGTTGAGTGCAATGGTAGATTCGAAAAAAATGCGGGAATTATGGAAGAAGTGACAGCAATACTCCACTAAGTTTTTTTTAAAGGATCGTTTTTCTGTAAACCAAGACACAAGGAAAGTTTCGAACCCTCAAGTATGAAAGCTTGATATTGAGTAAGAAATTGTATAAGCTGTGATTCGGTATATGAAAATTTCTGTAGAGATTAGCAGTTGATAATCTTTAAGGCATTTTTTTTCCTTGTGGACAATATTGCCCTTCAACTAATATTATGACTATGTGACGTAGAAAATTGCATCCCTAACCAATTTGTCCTCGTAGAGACTGACAAAAACCCATATAAACTTATTTAATTTGCTTTCGAATTGCTGACGTTTATAAGTATTGGTAACAGGGATGGTTATATTGACTTTGAAGGCAAATTCCAATTTTTGTGTAAAAATAAATTATTTAAACAGTTTCTTGTTCATCGTACTATTTCAATTTCTAGTTCCAATTGTTTCACTATTGCACTTCTTCATTTCTATATCATTCATCAGTTGCCATTTTCAAATATATAATTCACCACTCTCCAAGTTTGCAATAACACACTCCCTCGCTACAGACAACAGACTGAACAACTCTAAATCATATTGGCTCTTATTCAAATGTATCACAACACCAAGAGTACCGTCGTTTAATATGTAAATTTTAATATGCCCTTTGGGGTCTATGAAGGAGGTGATTCTCATAGATCGCAAACTTGCTGAATTTCAAAATAATGCTAATGAGGGAAATCTTGTGCCACATTTTGAAGACGCTGGCATTTCACAAAAGGGATAATATTCGCTAAAGGCACTTCAAGCTTCAGCGTTTCTTCCAAGGCCAGTATCGATTTTTATGACTTTTTAATGGGTTTTCGAATTATGGTAATCTTATGAACTCCTCCTTTTGTTGGAGTTAAAGAAAGGGAAAGATTGGAATTTTAAAATGTTAATAATTTATGATTCTTATTTTGACTTTAAATATTTTTTACACATTTCCTTTCTCAAATTTTACATTTTAGAGCAGAAAATCCAGTGAGACGGCGCTCCAGAGACTCACTGGAAGGCTGAGATCTCTACGCGGAATTTAATGCGCCACCAATTTTTACGCTATTGTTATATGCAACCTCTAAAAACATGTGCTAGACAATACCGATTAGAGCAAGTATTAGTGGAGTTGTTCCGAGCAATGCTAAGTGACGACTTGTGATAACAGGGGTAAACTGAAATTGACCACTACCTAGTCCATGTCTCTAATAATCACTGCCTTCGAATTCTGTAAAAGTCTTGTTGAAGATGAAGCTGTACAAAATTCCGGTTCACGAATAGCGAGCTTTGGTTACTGTCTACACCGGATTTGTGCTGCCATAGTAGGTAGACATATTTTACAAAGGCCAAGTCTCTACACCCGTATGTGGGCTATATCTGATGATTTTTAGTCGCTGATTGAAAATCGAGACAAATGTTGACAGACCCGACCCCCCCAATTCGTTGTCAGGACTATCGTTATATGCCATCACGTAAAAAGTCAATTTTATATTCTGAATGATAGGATACACTTAACAAAATTTGAGTACCAGTTTGTGCTCTCAAAAATACATGACGACAGTCTTAAGAAAGCTGTGATAAGTAAGAATATATTATGTAGTAAGACTTGCCATAGACTCCTGCCATTGCATTTGGCTTCTCAACATCTCATGCATCACTATAGCAGCGAATCCAGTAGAAGTATTTTAGAAAAAGGCTTGTTGCTGGCTATGAGCCCTTTTATGAAAAGCATGTCGGGTGCAAGTCTTCTTCACTATAAGAAGATAAAATAAAAATACATTATCTGGTTTCAAAAAAATAAAGTAGGAGAGTTTAACAAAATAAATTTGACTTACCACTCATAGTGTGAAGCCAAGGACCTACAATGCCATATCCAAAGAGTTGAATTGAAAATCATTCTCTGAACAGGTATCTAATACTCTCGTGTGCCTCAAGACTTAATTTATCTCTTACTGCAGGTTGAACAAGCGGCTCCTTGCTGAGTAACCACTCCAAAGATCTGTAATACCTAATAAATTAAGCACTACGTCTAACCTCTGTAGAGTGCTCCAAATTCGTCTCGTGTGTGTAGTGGACATACCTCAAGTCCTACCTGAATGATGAGATGAATTTGGACCACTCGATACTCGAGGTTTTTTTTTCATACATCACTGGCAATACTTGTAAAAAGATTAATATGGTGTGGGATGTTTCATACTCATAGGTGCTTAGGCATGGTAAAAAACTTTGTCGTCTGAACTGTCGTTGTCATTAACTTGGATATCAAATGCCATTAGTCAATGGACAACTCTATTCCCAATATACATTTATTCACTCACCGGTTGTTTCAACCTAAAAACCCCTTTGATTTTTCCTTAAGTATTAATCCGAAACCAACCAATTTCCAAGAATAACTGGACAGGAGCAAATTCCTTTCAATATGCGTTCAGCTATTTGTGGCTTAATACAACCAAACAGGAGTGGTTGCCTGCCAACTCCATTTGGTCGCCATAACATATCCTTTCATTGACTTCTTGTCTCCAATAATGGAACATCCGATACCTCTGCGTACACAACATCCGATGACAACAATAATCACTTGTAAAACATAATCCGAGCGAAAATCCTTTTTGCAGGCATTGTACAAAACCGAATTTCTCCGAAATTCCATTACCCAGCACACAAAGAGCTCCAACCTATAAATGGATCTTTTTCTAGTTGTGACTCTACCAACCCATCACAATTCAATTAAGGATATCCACACCAGATACCAGACACCGCAAACAGCACATCTTCGAGAGAAAACATCTACCCATCAGTATATTGACGATGACTTTTTTTATTGTTTCATTTATGTACATACAAGTAAAATAGGAACAAAGTTTATCAATATTATTATCAATTTCACATTTTTCACTAGCAAAACATCAATTGAATTTTATTTTAGCACAAAGATAACTTAAGGAGGAAAAACGCTCTACAGGCTACAGACGTAGTTCTTAGAAGTACCGACCGAACTTTGATCGTCCTGATCCGCTCAAGATCTTGTCATCATTTAGGTCAAGCGCGGATGAGCCCTGCTTACCCCATGACCTAATGGGGCTACCAATCTGTTGCTGCAAACGATCGGCGGCCGCCTCTGGACGTTCCTCATTGCTGGACTCGAGTATCTGAAAGAAGAGTAAACACAAAACAAACAAATTTAATTTCCATACAATTGCGTGAGCGTATAAATCCAAAGAAAATCACTTAAATCAGATTAGCGGTCGCAATTTGGAGAAAAAGTGCAAAATCACTTGTGTTGCTTTGGCAATTTTAGTCTGTGACAGGGCGAACAATGGCCACCCCAAAACAGCTGTTACCAAATTTATTGCCAACTTGCGATTATGAATATTAACTGGAAACACAAGTAATTGCGGCGCTCTGGCGGAACTATAGCTTTTGTCTTGTCGCCGGGGCAGTTTCATTTATAATTTCACAAAATTTTCACTGAAAATCACACTCCGCATCGAGATAATTGCAGCGAATGGACCAAAGAAGACGAGGGAAAGGCGAAAGATACTTTTTGTTTTGAGTTAATAATCGAATTACAGTAAATTGGAGGTTACGCAATGTAGTACAGAAAAACTTGTCGAAAAGCCGATTTTGCAAACCACCAGCGAGGGGAAGTGTTGAAATACCAAAAATAAAAGAGCTTTAAAAGGAATGGCGTGAGATATTTATAAAAAACTTTGGGCACCTCCAAACCCCTCTTTTTTTAGACCGAGGTATATCGTGGAACCTCAAAATTTGGTGTTCTGATAAATATAGTTCAATATTTTAAAAATACGACTTCGGACTGTTTGCTTAAAATTAGACCAAATACCGTAGGACTGTTGGATTACTCCCTAGAAATAATAATAAGCAGTAAAATCATAAAGTAGCAAGTTCGCAGGTACCGAAACCAAATTTTGCAATTTCTGGAAATTTTTAAATGGAAATTTGTCAATATTTAAATTTTTTGTACCAAATTTTGTACCATTTACAAAATATTTTTGTATTTAATCTTTATGCCGAAATCAATGTTTTTAAAAATGAGATCATTAAGCAGATCATTGCAATGGTCGATTGCTGCAAGGTCTTCTGTTGTCTAAGACTCTTCATACAAATCCTGCTTTTTGCGCTAAAGCTTGAGTAAGTATTTTTATGTTTCTAACTATGACTTTCAAATAAATTGAAAATGTTGAACGAAAAACCGACACGATATTATTTATACAACTTGAGTTAAGCTTTGTTAGATGGCTGCCTTGAAAGACAAGACACACTAAGGTAGGTTGTAGGTGGACTGATGTTGTAGACAGAGGACATACTAACGGAAGCTTTACTGGTGCCTAGAAATTTCTTTTGAGATCCGATTTCGTCAGAGATTTTCGAAAATAGTTCCTGTAGAAAAACTGCAAATTTTTAACTCTAGAAATTTAAAATATAGTTTTGTAGATGATACCCACTCGGAGATAGGTAGATATTGCTTATTTTCGAATTCACGAAACACGATATCATGAAGTGCTGAAATTTAAGTCGGATATTGTTCTGAAGTCTGAAGATATTTTTTCTATTTATAACTGTTTCAAAATTAATAACAGTTTCCCAAAAAGGTCAATAAAGGACGCTAGGACGAGCATCTCACAACTATTTTTTTATGCAAGTTATAATTTTTGTAACGATTCTCCAAATTTTATTTGCCGATTCCGAACAACTTTCATGAAAGAGTTTAAGAACATTTTTTAGGACATTTTCGAATATTTGTCAAACTTTCGTATTTTTTATGTTTTTTTCGGTGTTTAAATTACAGACTCCTCACAGTAGTCCAGAAGTAAAAACTACTGAGCTTCGATAGATTATCTGATCAATAAATGCACTGCGCGATATACGAAGCTCTTCTCTTGTTCGTTCGCCACTAAAGTAAAGAATCAAAAACCAAAAATAAAAATCATAGAGTTAGCCAAGGACAAGACGGCTAGAGGTCTTAAAATTATCTGATTTGTATACTGTAGGGAAACCTGGTTTCAATGCGTCCAACTATGTTAAGAATATATTCAGCTAGGTTTTAAGCAACTCACAAAATGTCCAAAAGTCTCATTTTCAAAACTGGAGTTGCACTTTAAAACAGGTTTTTATTTGCAAGAACCGCTCCAGAAAACAAAGATTCAAGGCTATTAAAGCTAAGGACTTTGAGTTTGAATCTCATAAAAATACCCAAAAAACAATAATGTAAATGGAAAGATAAATTTAAAGGGAACTTTTTTTCAGCAAACTTGTTCCAGGTACCTAGGTACAAATTTTGTTCAAAATATTCCCCACCAAATATGCAGGAAAAATGTAAAACTCTGTAATAAATAGTAACTAAACAAGACCAAATTCAGAGTTAATCCCATTTGAGATTAGAACAGTGACAAATCGAGTTTGTCAGTGAAATTAATTTGGTTGCGTATTTCATCGCATGTGGCAACCCCTTTCAGATCAATCACGGACATCCAGGCGACTTCCGAAAATTAATCAATTCTTCTGCGAATGTTTTTGTCATACAAGAAAGGATGCCAACGCTGAAAGGATGAGCAATTCTGATCTGATACGAATGTAATTTTTCAGACGAATGATTTAAATGCACTGCGTGTGCTCCATGATAGCAGGAAGTATTTTTCAAACATTGGAACGAGATTGATGGACCCACCATCACCGTGTTTATTGGTGAGCTCATGTGTGAGGGGATGAGTTGCCAAATCAGTGATATGGCGAGTTATTTTACGGCTTCATTGAGTGGAAGCGCTTTGCTTATGAACTTGTAGTTGATTCTATGAGTGTCTTCATATTTTAAATGGAAGGTTCAGTGGTAAATGCATTAAACTGCTGTCCCAGAGCTTTGACTTTTTCTCGCCAGCCTTTGAACTTTAACCTCAAACATCATAAGCAAACCCTCGATTCGTCTTCCGCTCGAATTATCTTCAACTCCAACCCACATATGCCATTACACCTTACATGGACAATGGACAAGTTCAGTCATTAAACTGACTATCGGATAAAGCTAAGCCAATATTCGACCTCAAATACAACAATTTATTTGAAACTCCATGTGCTTTTCAAAACAAATCGATCTAGATCTCAATAGTGCACTCTAATGCAATTACAAAGCTCTCATTTTGTTGCAAACACAGAGACTCTCATACCCCCCATTGGCAAATATTAACATTGGCCCACATCTGTAAGCGAGCCACAAATTAAATTATAACCATTCAGCGTTCAATGGTGTTGCTGAAATAAGCCTCTTATCGACTGTTTTTTTTTTAATTAAGTTATAAGCATCATCGTATTACCAATTAAACCCACATTCAGGCGCAGATTTTTTTTTCTCTTTTTGGGTAAGCGACATTCTCCATAGATACACAGATACCGAAAATACATAAACAATTCCCCAAATCAGATAGTGATAGGGTTGAATAGTAAAAGATAACAGTAATTGTTTAGTTTGACAAGGTAAGGCCATTGTTTGGCCTAAAAATACCAAGAGCCATCCGCTGAAGACCTCTTGACACAGCGGAGTTTTTTTTTTTTTTTGCCCTCTGTACCACTCTTCAACAGCTAAGACATTTTTTGTGAGTTCATGTATCGGCAACTCCCGCTGGCCATTGTAGAATTTCAAAATCAAAACATTGCCAACAACTACATAACAAGACTCGAATAACAATGGCAAAAAAAAGGCGGTTCAAGTTCAAAATCTATATTAATTACACAAAAACTTGTGATGATAATGATGATGATGATGGCGGTGGTGGTGGTGGTGGTAGATGATGCCAGCACTTTCAATTCAATTAAAAGATTGAAATAAATGACTTGCTCCATAAAACTCCATCATTAAGTCTAAATGAAAGGTGCAATAGATATATGGATATCCGCTGAGTTTCGCTGTATCTACAGATAGTTCGGTTTGTACACTCTTCGACTGTAATGCAATTGATGAGTCTGGCTTTGGGCGAGAGAGTGTGCGCATAATTTTAAAACTGTTGAGCCAGGTGCCACCGGCAGTGTTGATGGTTCGAATGGATTGCATGGGTATGGACGGAGATAATTGTATATGAATAACAAATCACAATAACAATAACAACAGCAAGTGTGTCCTTAGTTGCGTGTACCGCAGTTAGATGGTTAGTATTCATTATTTGTCTATTTGTCTACGCAATGTCTTTTATTGTGGAGTGTGTTTAAATTTAGTTGTCGATTTTGTAATTTAAGACAAAAAAGACAATCTAAACAGTTGGACTGTTTGGAGATCCTAAATAATCGTTTTTAAATGAACAAAACTACTGATTGGTATACACTTTTGGAACAAGATGTGAACAAAAAAGTGTCAGGACAATTTCTGATCTGACAACTGAACCAGCCAAACATTTGCAATGTGAACAGTAGAAAATAATAAAATAAACTAGCTGACCCGTGCTCGCCTTGCTTCACCCGACCTTTCTAAAAACAAAATAAAGAAAAAAAAAGACAATAAAAACATAATTTTAATTCCTACCAAAAAGTCTACACAAAAAAGATTTATGCAAAGTTTTGTTATTTGTTCATTCTTACCCACCTCACCTCAAATGTCGGCGAAAAAAGGCAACACGAATGAAACAACTTGACATTGATACACGAACCCCACCCCAGCCCATTTCCAAACTTTTCCCAATGCACACTACTGCACTGCTGCATGACTACTGACAGTGGTTTCCACTGAAAGAAAATTGTGGGCGATGTTTTGAATAATTATTTTGAACATTGCTCAGCTACAGGACAACGCAGGAGGATGTTTAAATTATTCAGGAGAAAATTTACTCAATTCTCTTATTTTATTATATTTCAATCCGATAAGCCATTACTGAGCTAGGTCTGTATAAACAGAATTTTCCCTACATATATCGGTTTTTTTTTTACTACTTTGTAAAAACCAAGTTATATTCCGGATTAAAAAGTATCATAAAGCCCATAAGAAGAACATAAGCAATCACTATGCCAAGTTTCATAAAAATCCGTCCAGTAGTTTCTGCGTGATGCGCGGTCAGGCATTTTTTATTCTGCTGTTTTATTATATGTAGAGATGGAGATAGAGAAGAGAAGAGAAGAAATAAGGCAGCATTTTATTATCAAACTAGCTGTACTCCCACGGCGCTGCCCGTGCCTTTCGTATTAAGTCCCGCCACAATTCGCAGAGTCGTTTTTTAAGGGAGGTGCAACGGCGCCCTTTTTGATTACTGCCCCATTGTGTTGAACACCATTTACAAAAATTGAAGGCTTCATAAATGTCCAGATACCTATAGTAATTTAATTATTTTGTTACCTATATGGCAAGTGCCATATCCCGATTTCTATTCCGATTATTTTTTGCAAATGGCTTTGTTAACGAAAGAACCAAATTACATCTTAAAGTTTTTTCCACTGCGCCACCTCTCGTATTATCAAATTAATGTTTAAGCTTAAAATTTTGTAAAGACTCTTACATTTGTCAGATCTCACAACAGATGCCCGGATAATTGTTGGAAGCATCAAGGCTCAATTCGACAACTTTAGAATAAAAAGCGACCCACAGAGGTAAAATACTGTTTCTAAAAGAAACTCTAAAACATCACTAAATAAATCATAGACGAAGTTTAAAGGGTACAAAGTGTTTCAAGCGGCAAAACGGGAGAGGATAAAATCTTTGGTTGTACAGTCAGCAGCCTGTTTCTTCAACTCAATATTTGATAGGTCACTTCAGGGTCCCCAGGGGTACGTTTAGCTCAAGTAATTTCCTGCAAGTGTAACGTATTTCTGTAACACATAGTTACAAGTGTATTCCACGGGCACTTGGAAGACATATTGCGACGTATTGTATCCCCGAAGAGCCTTAAAAGTATTTGTCATAATAAGATCAACTTTTGACACGTAACTCTGCGCTAAAAAAAATTGTAACATTTGTAGAAATTGTTAGGAGTTTTCCATAAAATCTTTCTATCAAAATTGATCAGGTTCTGATTGACGAAGGGATTGCTATAGCATTCCACTCGGGCAACATTGACTAGGACCATTGATAGGTTCAACAAGCTACGTCTACTAATCTCATACGTCACAAAAAGTGAGAAATACTGTGGTCAGATTTAACGTTGAACGGCTGCAAGGGCAGAATGCAAAACCGAAAACCAGTAGCCATCTGAGACATCAAGCATCAAAAATTTCAACCCGAAGGTTGATAAAAGGTTTACTCATCAGACAGGCGGGAAGATTAAACAGCGAACTTTACGAGCTGGGCATTGACACCGACCTAGGCCCGAGTCCGTAAAAAAAAATAGTTGGCGCAACAGGTCTGTAGGGACTCTAGGCCTAGCTTCTTATAACCATTCTTTTGTGTGAGTTTTTAATTTTTGGGACAAATGGAAGGGATCTACAATTTTACGCCGAGTCCAAAAGGCTAATTGAGAAGCTCTTTCATGAGAGTTTTACTCTCGGATGTTTGTCAGACGTTCGCGAGGGGTGGCGCAGTGGAAGAAAACCTTAAAATGTAATTTGGCTCTTTCGGGAATCGAACCGGGGACCCCTCGCTTAGTAGCCAAACACACTAACCACTAAGCCACTGTGCCCGAGTCCGTAAACAAGCATTAGTTAAGAGATGGGATTCCTTTCTGCGTTGCAGGTAGATTCGACTTAGTTTCCTAAATTTATAGCTCGTTGACAAATGTCAGGAAGTGCGAATCCATTGTGCTCAAGGGATTGCAGATGTCGTACTTACTCAGCAAAAAAAAAAATGAAATGGAAAATAAAACAGGGAACATAGTCTTAGGTCTTAAAGTGACAAACAATTTGTAACGTTGGACTTCGGATAACTGTCTGATTGATGGTTAATAAATATTCCCAATGGAAGTAATTGCCTTGTCGAAAGTCTTGTTAAGACTTGTCAGCCATTGCAATACTGAACGAGACATGAAGATAAAATGCACTTGATATATAAAAGCTGGGTGCAACCGATGGACTTTCCTCCTCAGCCATATATACAAACAGCCTGCCTAACACTAGGCTTCCCAAATGTCGACTGTGTCTTCTTTATTATACCCTTCACCTTGGTATACAAAAATATAGGAAATGCTTAACACACTCCAAACCGAACAAGAAGAAGGCGAAAACAACATCATGATGAATATGAAACGACCTTTCACTATCAAATAGACAAACAAAAAAACAAAGAAGCGTGGTAGGTTGGTACCTATCATCCTCTTCACGGCATAAGTAACCGAAGATGGTTACTATAATAAGTGCTGAACATCTGCTGCTATTTCTTTTACATTTTTTTTCCTCTCCGCACTTGCAGCAATGAAAAATGATGGCCAACCACCAAGACCATTTCAAAGTACAATTGCATTGCATTGCGTTTGTTTTGTGACTTTTCTTTACAATGAATGATATAACGTTGAGGTAAGGACGGACCCTCTCTGATGACTCTTACAGTTTACTTACGTTTTTCTTGGCCCTAATCCAGGTCATCATGCACAAAAAAAAAACTCCTCCTCCTTTTCATACCCTAAAAGATCATCTAACCCCAGCATGTAAAATGTAAACTATTTCAAAACCACATCAATCTGTGACCCAACACATGTCCTCTGCGAAAGGTCATTCACGGTCAGGGGTGTCGTAAAAGATTTATTTTATGTCAAATAACCTACAACTGGTATAGTTAAGGGTCCCCCTAGAGTCCCATAATTCATAATCGAGTCACGTACTGCGAGAGCAACTGAAAATAACCCCCACCCCCACTTTGAAGCGACCTTTTTTTATGGCGCCACTACTGGTTTTACAAGACGGATGCGGATTAACACCCCACTTTCTATGGAACTATACGCAAAGTGGTGTGGGAAACATTTAAAGCAAACAGATATTTAAAAGGAGCTCACTCACCTGTAGCATTAGTTCTCTTAATTTGTCCAATTCATCGCCATGTGCCCTTGTTGGCAAATACCGTCCTTCACACTGTACTGTCAAGTACAGGACCACAAAGAGTGCTGCAAAACTGAACTTCATCATGGGGGATGACATTTTCACGAGTATGTGGAGCTTCAAGTTGGGTTGTAACGGGACGCAAATTGCTGAGATTCCTTGTTGGATTGGAAGGTATCCTTTAGAATGGAATGTGATTTATCTTCGCAACTGAAAGGAAGGATATGGCTGGTAAGAAATTGTTTGGTAGCACGCAAATTTTGTGTATGAATTGGATATGTGTGAGGATGAGTTACCATCGCGAGGATATGGGTGTAGAAGAATTTGCGGTAGTGTGTTTGTTTCGAAAATGCAAACGCGTATTTCTTGGCGGCTGAAAGTCTGCGTGACTCTGTGAAAGCAAAGTAGGAAATTTCTACAAAACGTTGAGGCTGTAGTTTTGTTAAAACAGAAGGAATAAGAATCATCACCTTAAGAGTTGTTGGCGATGATAAGGAATTTCTTGGTTCACAGCTTTATTCGAAACTCTAATGCTAGGAATTTTAAAAATTGATTTAAATTTCCGGTAGGGCTTCCAAGCGAAAAGTGAGAAATTCTAACCACGAATCGAGGAACTCAAATGAGAAGTAGCAATACTCACAAGACCACAATATTTTAAGGTATCATCTTAAAAAGAACTTCTAGAAGACTCTAGAGTATGATGCCCTCAGACTGTGACTTCTGAACGTGGAGATGGGGTTCTATATTCAGCACAGAAGGGTAGTATTATTGATTTTAGGACCGTTCGACAAAAAGTAAGAAGACGCTTAAGTGTACAAAAGCGTCCCAACAAGATCGTCTGATTTGGGTGTTTTTAACATTAATACCGCTCACGATGTATACGACCACGTGATCGAATTTTCCACAGCTGGAATGCCTTTGGAATGTGCACGACTGGGTAACACGTAACTTGCTGCTTTTTCCTATTTGTGGACCTTAAGGGTGTAGGTTTTATAATTTAAAAGAATGAGGGCTTACAAATTTTCCTTTGAGTAAAATTTCGGCTTTTTAAGATACGAAGCTGGATGCGAGTCCGATTTGACAATAAGGTTGCAGTTAACGGTACACTGAGGGAAAATCCGCGACCCAAATTTAAGTAATTTTGAGATTAACTTTAGAAAACACACATTATTAATCAAAATTCTTAAATTAAAATTGATTTTCCTTACTTCAATAACAAAAATTTAAATGTAAAAACGTGCGAAGTTAAATTAACGCAGTGGTTTTAAATCTAACAACATATAGGTTCAAAGTAAGAAATAAAGTGTTACAAGCAGATCAACTTTTCGTCATATATTACTTACTAGATTTAAGGGTTTTCTGAGTTAATATTACTCCTACTCTCTTTGATGTTTACTCGGTTTTGTAAGCTATTACAGTTCGTACATTCTCAATCTTAGAATGTGCAGAGTAAAAAAAGTACTCTGAAGTACGTACCTAGTCACATTAAGAAAACGTGGATTCAATATAAGAAATAAATGTCTGATTTTCGTGAGCAGGTGTAGAGTGTTCGTGTCGCTTCGATTTCGTCCCAAGGCAATGGAAATTAATAATAAATTTTGTAAGGCTGGTGATTTTGTATAAATGCACTCGAAAATAGTGATAACGAAGAAGACAATGAAAGCTTTTAAATCTTGTGAAAGAGCTAGATATTTAAGATATCTACAAGTATTTGGTAGGTAAGTTAATTTCTTTTCTTTTTTATATATACATAAAGTGTAGGTACCTACTGTCAGTTTTTGCAAATCTCGGCATTTGCAATTCACTTAATGGATTTCCTTTTTTTTGTTTATTTTTTTCAGCATTCCCATGAATTAATATGCGATTAACAATGGGCTTTTATATACTGTGTATAAAAATGCATAGAAAATATGTTTTATGTAGGTATCTAAAATCAAAATTATTATTTTTTCTGTAAACACATATTAATTTTTATCTTAAAAAAAAATTGTTAAAATGATTTTCAACAATAAAATTCTTTCTAAAAAGAATGTTTTTTTTTTAATAAAGTAGCAGGTCCATTTATGAAAGGTAAGTATTAATCAATAATGCTCCGTAATTCGTAACAAGAAATGTAATTATTAAATTGAGAACGTCGTATCAATCAAAACATCGATGGATATTTACTTAATCTAAGAAAAAGCGTTCTGAATTCAATAGCACACGGTCATGGTAATAATCAAAATTAATTTCAAATTAAGAATGCCTAGTTAAATGATTAAAGTTAAATTAAGCACACATCGTTCTTAATTCAATAATATAGCGATTTAGGAATAAGAAAATTCGCAATTAAGTTAAGGACGTGTAATTACTACAAAAGTTCTTAAATTAATCATGCGAATTCTAAAAGAAAGAATGGCATATTACCAGTTTCAGACCGACGTGCTTGATTTAGGCACAGATCGGATAGCGATGAATATGACTTGAAAATTGATTAGTTTAAGCGTGTTTTTGCTTACTATTACTCTTTTTTTCTCTCGGTGTACAACACACAGGCTGTATGAAGGATATGTATGAAATGCATGCCTGTTAGTTAGGGCAATATCTTAAGCACAGTTTTACTATTTCGACTTAAAGATTAATCAAGATCACATTAGCCGCTTTAGAGCTTCAAATTGTGTGCCCAATGGAAAATGGAAAATCGTTTACGCTCGTAGGCTGTAGCTGATCATACTTTTGGCCAGTAACTGTTGCAAAATTTGGTGCAGGGTCTATGATATTGTATAGTCCACATCGGGATTGGTCTAAGAGGCCTAAAATGATGTGTGTTCTTTGGACAACTTCCGTAAATGTAAGGAACCAAATTGCATTTATTCTTCTTTGATTTTGCAGTCCGAAAGAAGCTCTGTGGAACTAGAAGGTTTTTATTAGTATTACTAACAACTAAAAGAACCATGAACAGCCTCAAGATTTACCAATACCATGAATTTGTGAATTTAATTCACTTTCAGGTAAAATTAGGTGTGAGAATGTATGGATTTTCATTGTTACTTCGACAATAGAATGTACTTTACTTTGTACTTTACTTATTTATAAAATTTGTAAAATCAAAAATTTGTGAACTTAAAACATTGTATGAAATAAAGCATTAAAATAAAAATAAAAATATCAGCAGTGCACACATACAAATTGCGTTGCCCATTACACAGGAAGTTTAATTTAAAAAAAAAACAGCCTCTTGAGGGAAAAATAGAGACCTTCAATTGACTAAAGCCACAACGGATGGTAGCTTTGAAATATGATCTCCTGCAGCAGCTATACAGTTTATGTAATTTGCGGCAAACTTACTGCCTATAGGTATCTTAAGAAATATTTGACAAAAAATATATCCGTAAAAATTTCTTTGCAATTAAAGCTTGAAGCGTTTTAGAAAGCTAATTATTCGAATCATGGTATTCTGCTATAAATTGTTTTTCATTTATGTAAGGTACACATCTTCAGTTTCATCAAAATTCCATCTTGAGTATTTTTCGCGGGCAAAGCCGCGGGGCAATACCTAGCATTATCTTAAAAAAAAATTATTAAATCAACATTTTCCATCCGAGGCCTATTTGTTTCATAATTCGAAACTGGATACAAAGAAGACATGAGAATGAGATGTGGAGGTTAACACATAAATTTGGGTGGGTTATGTTGTTTTTTGCGGACGGAGTTCGTCTAAATACTTTGCTCAAATGCACTTAAACCTTAAACCGAAGTAACTAAGTCCAATGTATGTATTATGTTCAATGAATTTTTCCCTAATATCGCAAGCGAAAACATTTTCCAATGGCGGTTACACAATCTAAGAGTGTAAAAACCAAAAGAACAACAAAAAGAAGATGCACCCTTTCTTGACTTGGCTGGGATTTTATTTGAAAATCCGGATGGCGCCTTCCGTTAAAAGCATTCTGTTTGTTCTCACAAGGAGATGCACATTTTCACACACCCATATAGCGCATATGCAAGAAGCCAAACGCTTACCCCTCCACGAGCGTCTGCACTCGACTTGAAGGCGCACTGTCAAGTGTTTTGTGTCAATCGTTTTGTGTCAGTTATTTAAACCATTTATCACAAAATAAGCCTCTTATGTCACCAATGTATTTGGCTGTTGGATTCCTCATCCAACCGAGAGTACCTACTGCAGAGCTTGTTTTTTTCCACACAATTGCACACACACTTTACACGCATTTACACGCGCGCATCACTGTTTATTACAACAACATTGAAAAAAGGCAATAAAAAAGCAATCTCTGGCGTTGCATTAAATTAATTGAAATACCAATCGAACCGTTGAAAAACTACTCCATTCAGACGGACGGACACTGGATTTATGTGGTAACACCATCCGCTGCTGAAGATGGAGCGGGAGCCCACTGCATGTGACCGAAAGTATTTCACTTTTCACTATGCTACTTCACTTTGCGGTTATGTGAAAACACTCGCTTGCACTTGTTATAGTCAGTCATTTAGTATGTTTATTGTTAGTGACTTAATCAGCACGAGTAGGTACACTTACATTGCAAAGTTAATCCAAAAATGCTGGTTCTGGTACTGCTGCTGCTGCTGCTGGAGGAGAGATTTCGGCACTGAAATTCGCACTACTGATCTAATTCAGTATCCTGAGGCGACGTGGTATTTATACACTTTCCGTCCATGGACGAGCGGTGAAAGTGAAAATCCCATCGCACAGTGTTAACTCGACAAAGGAAAGAAGAAGAGGAGGACCTTTTTGGGGACATGCGCGTGAGGAGCTGGATGCTGGCTGGTATGGGGGGTTTTCTTTGCAACATGCTGGAGTTTGAGGTTTGTTATTGCCCCGTGGCCTTTTGGAGGTTCTTTTGTTTTGTTTTTGTGTCATTGAGGAAAATCTCTCCACAGCGCCGAGAGGAGTCGAGTGTAGGCGAGTGATAGTTGTTATAGTTCGCCGAATAATCAGGACTTTGCAACAATAGTTTTCTTTGGACAGAGTTCTTTTGGCGTTCGCGGTGATTCATATTTTGTTTGCTGTGTGACTGTGAATGATGACATCACAGAATCCACCAGCGCCATAGATGACGTTATTGTAACCTTTTAGGCGGTTGGTCCTCGTTTTTGTTATTTATCGGCGACCAAGGGAAGAAGTTTTTGGGTTTTCTTTTTGTGCGGACTTGGCTCTTCCATTGACGGTGGTAATGGTTGTTCTTGTGAATGAAGCGCCAATTGTCCGGGACCATCAAGATTAGTAAAGTTGACCTCGAGGGGTTTTACGTAATGCAACTTTGCCAAAGCTGGGCGCAGTTTGTGGGAACAAATGGATGGTAATCTCTTTAAGAAGAAAGGGATTAAGTAAATTTCATTTAACAAAGTAAATTAAGATTTACTTTTCGAGAGAGTAAAGATGGATAAAGGAGTAACTACATAATCTTGGTCTTCAAGAAATCACTCTGTTGTTGTCTGGGACGGCTGTAATTAAGGAAGGGGCGCTGATAGGGACTAATAAAATCCAACACGTATTTCTTTAACTAAATGCAAACGCTTATCTACTTAGATGAATTGGATAGACGTGAGAAAAATGTTTAATTTGCGAAAATTCTCAAAGAAACATATAAAAATTGGTCCGTGGGTCTAGGATATTCTTGGTTGCATAAAACGTGTTTTATGTTCTCAAATAATAATGCTTATTTCTTAACATTAAAATTAAAATACGAAATTGAATTTAATTAATTAATTAATTGAAATTAAAAAAAAAAATAGATGAAACTTTTTGAAATTGCATCAAGAAAGTCCCAAAAATGGGTTAATATTTCGCTGAAAATTGTATAAATAAATTTTCTATATAAAGCATCAGAAAAACCTTAAAAGACACTTTAAAAAGTGAGCCCAAAGTCAACCAAAACAGAAAAAAAAGTTAAAAAGCTTGAAAATATATGTGAAAATACGTACGAAAACGTTTTAAAACGTTAAAAGAATGCGAGTAAAAACGGACCTATACAAAAGATTAAAAATTCTACTTGCCCAAACGTGAGTTTCGAACAACTTTGAACATTTTTTTAAATAGTACTCAAAAAATCGCCTATAACAATTATTACAAAGTTTGTAAGAAAACTGTTGAACAGATTTGTCAAAACAAGGAGTCACACAGCCCTCGTAAAAGTGCGGAAACACTAGAAGATGTATCGTAAAGTAAAAGCGGACTATTGTATAAGAAACAATAATAAATGCGTTAAAAAACCGCTCAAAAATTTTTTCGAATAAAAATAAACTCATGCAATGATTTGAGTAGATATCCCAAAAGGCACAACCAAAACTTGTCAAAAATGGGCTCAGAATGCTTAAGTAGCTGTTCAAAAACCAGACCACAAACTGCCCTTAGAAATGTTTCCCAAATGGTGTAAAAATGAACCTCCAAAACACATCACAAATGTTGCGTTTTTTTTCAAAAAGGCTGGGAACTAAGATTTTGTGATAAAACTTGGTTAAAGTCCCTACAAAATGAGAAAAAGGAACATAATAATTACGCTAAAGAAAAGATACAAAAGGATCAATTTAGTTTTTAAAAAATGATGTACCAAAACCAGTGTCGAATAGCATAACAAAAAAGTGTCACAAAATATTCCAAACTATTGTCAGAAAAATATTGCCGAAAAATTGGCAATTGAGGAAAAAAATACCTTTTAAAAAAATGTCTTAAAACAAAATTTGTCACAAAACATGCAAAACTGTTAGTTGTCAAAAAATGTTCCGGCTCAAAAAATCAAACTTAAACTCATTTCTAGGGTATTGAGGCTAAAATGCTGAAAATGCGTCAAAAACCGTGACTTAAAACATAAAATTTGTCACAAAATGACATAAAAAGCTTTTTAAAACCAGACTCACAAGTTGCGGCAAAAAAAATTTATAAATGTGAATCTGAAAACTCGTCGAAAACTATATAGGATGTAAGAAAATGCGACAAGTCAAAAATTGGGTCAAACCGTACTTAATTAACCCTTTATCCCATAGGGAAACTACATTCATTTAAATCACCATACAAGAGATAGGACTTGTCGAAAAATCACAATCTTTAAAATATGTAGGCGAATAAATTGGTCAAAAAGAATGCATTTACATTTTTGATCAGAGAGTTGCTCGGTGTCTTGTAAAGGTTCTCTTTTTAACCCTGCACCTAGCTTAATCTTTCTGACCTTCGATCTGCATTATGGGTTTATTTTAAATCACATAAAATCTTCTTTCTTTTTTGTGGGGCCTTCAAGTTTTTTGACTAACAAAAGAGCCAGACAGGGTGTACACAAACATACACCCACTTGATCCGGTATCTGCAGAAGAAATATCAACACATATCTCTACTCGTGTCGATAATTCCCGCAATACAAACTTTTAAACAAACATCATGTCGAAGCCAGAGATAAGTCACTACATCAACTTTTTCTCGTTAAATCTGATCCCATCCGAGGCCAGTGTTATTAATTTCTTTTCCCCGGGCTTATCTTTCGTTTCGTCCTACTCCGTTCACAACAACAGAGTGACGCAAGTTAATACTGAAATTTAATCCACCAAATGTCTCGACTTTGTCGATTAAGTCGTCCTATTGTCTGACTGTGTCCACACCACGTAGTTCAAATAAAAGTATTCTTCTTTTGCGTCCCACATCCTGCTAGATTCGTGTCACAAAGCCAGTGCAATGAAAACTACTCGTGCAAACGTAGAAAGTAGTAAAGGACAATTTATTTGTATCCTTTCTTTTTTTTCTTTCGTCGACTCGCCCTACTTCGCAAAGCGTTTGGAACATTTGTTTTAATCTGCCCCTAATGAAAAAGTACAACTGCATTTCGATTCGAATTGTCGCAGGATGCTCCGCAAATAAAATCAAAAGTAAGTAGGATGTTCGAGAGCAGAAGAAGAAATAAAATATTTTGATAGTTAGTGCGTGGTAGCGATGTCACAAAAATAATAGTCCTGAGACTTTTATGGTAACGTGAATAAAAGGAGACTCAAAAAGTTCATAGAAACTTGAACGATTGCTTATGTTGTTGGGAAAGGTCAAAGGCGATAGTCGAGACGCGAGAGACAGAAACGGAAGGGCAGAAATTTCGTATGACTGTACGTAGGTTGTCTTTCCTGTTGGACATAACTTCGGCTGTGTTTTCATGCAGAACCTATATGGAAATTTAAGAAATATGAGACCAGTTTGAATGGAAAGAGGTTGATTATAAGAAAATCGCTTTTCAAAGATGTGGCAGTCGAAGATTGGTCGCAAAAAAATTCAAATTTAATTATAGAACAGCAATGTCCTAGAGCCTTTCATGTGGAATGACTTATCTCACAAAGAGATATGCCGCCGAGTTCCACTCAACGTGACACAAAGGACTTGAAAGCATTCGCCAAATTTCTGAAATTTCTTAGACTTGAATTCCAGGACTTCACTTTGGCATTAGCGATATGTACTCCCAATCAAAATGACCGCATTATTCTATTTGCGGGAAAACCGTGAAATGGGCGACAAAACTTTTGGTTATCCTCCCACAACCCGATGGCGGCAGTCGAGGTATACCAACACTGCCACTGAAAAGCAATTCTTTCAAAACTTTCATATTCTATGACCCGCAATGTCAATGTCGCCGGAATTGATTTTTGTTTCCACAGCTTCCTCCATGACTACGATTATGATGATGGCAGCGGCGGCGTCGCCATATAATACATCGTCTAAGGGTTAGCAGTGCTAACCCACTTCTTCCACCAGTTCAATTCCGTTCGCGGGAGTATCTGTACCTACTGTATCTACACATTAGGATCGTTGCGTGGTGTATAAATATCTGCCAAGGATGTTCTTAATGGCTTCCTTGAAAGCGAACGTAGATGACAAATAAAAATGGGAGAATCTATTCAAAGCAGATTGGAAACATTTTCATAAAATAAGCGGAAAATCAATCGAAAAATTTACTTTGCCACCCTATCTACGAGACTTCAAGTTGACTTAGGCCAAAAGATTGCATGAATATCTTAGCCCAGCGGCATGTCAGCGTGGAGAGGAATTCCTATCTGCTTGGCTGCTCTTAATTACGTGCTGAGCAAGTAATAAAAACCATTCAGGGACGACTCTTGAGTGTATGCGCCATCAAACGGTTACACCAGTATGTTGTAGATATTAAGCCAGCGATGGCGCCAATTAAATCAGAGATGAGTATATGTTTCCGCATTTATTTGCAGTGCATGGTGAATTTTATTACCAATAACGGGACTGAAATCAAATAAATCAGTATTAGAAGTTGAGAGCTAATAAAACGATTTTTAATTAGAATTCGAATCAAGAGCGTGTGCAAGTAATTCGGAATCGAGGGAGTAGTAGGTATCTATCTATCGCCCTGGGATATGATGTCACACAGTGGATATTTTTAATCCATTTTATGGAATTTTGTCCGGCGACATAACGTAAATATGATTCCCCTAAACGGAACTTTGTCCGAACAACAATCTTTTTCATTAATCTGTTTTGCAATCTAAATTCCTGAATATTACGTTTATCGATGCGCAAACTTAAAAACAAATAAAATTATATTGGACCAAGGAGTGCTTTGGGGCAACACGCAACACCCACGTACAAGCAGGAGAAGTTCGTAAAATTTAGAGAGGGATAGAGTGTTCGGTTCCTGTAGATACTTTACTGATGTTGATATGATATGCACACAACTGCAGACAAAAGCATGAGCAGCATTTTATGAGACATTGTCTTAATAATCTTGTGTGCCAAAAAGTTTTAATTGCCATGGCTATGGTGAATACCATGACCAAGGCGAGTAAATAAATAAATAAATTGTAAGGGAGTTAGAAGGCGAATGTTTTGGGTGAGGTAGACATACTTACTGATCTCCGTCCCTACGCTACAGACCTTATCTTGACGATTTATAGGGTCATACGTAAGGTCAAAGGTTCTTGAAAATGTTTCTAATTGAGTCTTGGTATCCCCACAGACTCACACGCCTTTTTTCCCATAAAAGTTCTCCGTCATCATCTCTAGTCTCTTATTCTAGATGAGAGGCATTATATGAACCTTGTCAAAAATTTAAAAAAAGTGTCGTTGACTGAGTATCGGTATAACAGGCGACCTTCGAAATAAAAAGCCTCTTCTATTTATAATGGACATCCCTTGTCCATATTTGAACATATTTAAAAATTGGTAAAAAGTAAAGAAAGCCGGTCTTCCCTCAAGCTCAAAGTCAAACTACAGAATGGCGATTAACATGGCTACTGGCATAGCTCTTGCAACTGTTAAACAGAGGAAAGACTGTGGTTACTCTTCGTCCATCCAACATAAGCATAAGCCTCTCGATCTAGAGATCTTTCCGGGGTCGCGCAGTGTAAAGATTGTGCCAAAGCACTTTTTGGATAGCAAAGCAGCAATCAAACCATTGAAGCCGGCCTATACAATGTCTATAGTAGCCCTAGGTTGCCGTTTATAAATATAAGGAAGGTGGTGATGAATATTTGAGCAGATCAATTTTAACCATTTTTGAGTGCTGGGCATAGAGGTATGCCAGAACATGATATGCCCGATGTGTTCGTCAAGCATGGACCTACTATCTTTCCGACAAAGTAAATCAACCTTTTGCTATAGCTGGACCTCAAATGCTCTAGGTGTTTGATTTCCGTATTCAGACATACATAAGAACTTTCCAGATCAAGTGATTTGATGAACCGTAGCGAAAGATTCATTTTTAAAACAGACGTTCGGTCTTTCTTGTCATCGCTTAGAAGGTCCTCTGGTCTAAACCAATATACATTTTCGATTCGCTCCATATGCCGAGCGAATCTTACCGACGTATCTAAGATTCAAAGCCAACGTCCACATCCCAGTAGAATCGACTTGAAATTCGTTGGGATTTTTGTGTTGAAGTCTAATAATTTGGCCAATGTTTGATGTACCAGTCTAGAACATAACAGGGACATGCCTCGATAATACTTGCAACACAAAGGAACAGTTTTATGTACTTGGAACATATGGAGCTACTTTTAGTTGATGATTTGCTACATTCGCCCTCTTAAAATACCACTTCCGCGGAGTTTTTGGTAAACCAACAGGGCCGGATGTCTATTTGAGCCTTTGTGCAAACCATTTCGATGTAGGTGGCTTAGATGATTCATTGGTGACCTTAATTCTCTTGTTGCTATTTCAATAGGTCTGTTCTTAAACTTTTGTAGTAAAAATGGAAAAGACTGTCAAAATGACAGTGGAGGGGATGAAGTCTCTCTCAGAGAGGGAAACTTGCGCAAAAGTTAAGGAACGCTTTTGTAGTAAGCTGTGAAAAATGACAGATAGTTCATAAATGCCAAATAGAACAACAAATAAGCTGTCAATTTTCAGGCACCTGACACTTGTTTCAATTCTTACGCAAAGAAATTTGTTGAGTAAAATCTAGTAAGAGGGAAAATATATCGAAGCCGCCCTCTTTTACGAATTTTTCGAGTTGAGGACCGACAATTGAGTAAAATGCGTAAGAATTCGTAAAACTTCTTAAAAATTTGTAAGATTTCAAAGGTAAGGAAAAGACCTAATATATTGTTTGGTAATCTTATAAAACTTCTGCGAGTGTTGTAGTTTTCGTCACTGATTTGAGCTACTGATGCATAAGCCCTCTTTTGCCTACTAGATATCTTCTTTTCATCTTTTCTTCTGGCTGGATACTCTCGGTTTACTGGGCCTTTATATAAGTATTAGCATATTTCCATGGGGTCATCTTCTGTTGTTCTGTTACCTATCGCAGTCAAAGACATTTAACATCATGCTGTAGTCGAATTTCTTTAGGGTGGCTGTTGGCCGTCATTTGTTTTAGCTACCTTTTTGGAGAACCCTCGGACGCTTGACGAGTATGCAAAACCTCACAGAGGTGGTTACTGATGAGACAACCAACGTAGAATTTATTCTTCTCAGCCGTTTACAGCTTCTTTTCCTTAAGCAGACGAATTTTCAACATAGCCCCAACAGGAAAATAGTCAAAATTGATAAACGCCTCTAGGGATGTGTATCTACATTTTGTGGCATGAAATCATATATAAATTATCATTATAGAAATAATTTACAATTGATAATATCTACCAAGTCCAAGTTGCAAGCAAAATCCCGTTCATATGGTTTCCGTGGTGTAGTGGTTATCACATCCGCCTAACACGCGGAAGGCCCCCGGTTCGATCCCGGGCGGAAACAATTCAATTTTATTGCACTTTTATTTAAATGCATTTATTTTTGATGCACTCTTTGGATAAGTTTTACACATTTATCTCCCACAAGTCTCTAAATTGGTATGCCCTGCCAGACATCGTAACTCACTTTCATACGAGGCAACACATTGTGGTGTCAAAATGCTAATGCAATTCACGCATTCAAGAAATACCACTGTCATGAGTGCCCTCTATCAGCATTAAATTAATTTCCCTTTCTTTTAATTGCCTTACAATGTGATAACAGTGTGCAACGTATTGAAAATAAAAACTAATAGCCACGCAGTAAAAGTTCATAAATTTAGTAATGAACACTGAACAAGCGATTAATGTTGTCAATGTAATAAATTATTTCCATCCATAACTCAAAGTAAGGATAGGTTAGGAATACCCACTGGGAGGAATCAGAAAAAAAATTAATCTGTTTCCGCCCGGGATCGAACCGGGGGCCTTCCGCGTGTTAGGCGGATGTGATAACCACTACACCACGGAAACACATGATTCGTCACTTGCTTGCTATTTATTCGTGCAGAGATTCGAGCTCCAGAAATGCGAATGGGTTGTGGCGATTTGCCAGCCCAAGAGATAAGACACGTTTTTAATAGAAACAGCTGAATGGCCTTGGGCACTATTTTAGTCTCAATCTCGAGTGGCGATAACTCGAAACAGTCAACAAAGCAAAATGACACACACACAATTGTTGTCAATTGGGAAAAAGTGAAATTTCTTAGGTTGGAGATTTATTTCTTTGGCGCACATTTTATTAATTTATCTTGATGACGTACTGTACATATACGACCACTAAAAGCGACATCAAATCAAAATCCTTATGAAATATGTATGAGTAGGTTCGAGTACATGAGGCTTTATGATTATTGCGCAAATAACAAATGGACATATAACATTTTGCTCAATAGTGATTGTCTTTGTCATGTCAAAAGAACTCAATATGCGTTCAGGTGGAATTTATGGTGATACTGGACCTAGAAAATATTTGTAGACTAACTGAGAACATGTCGAATATGACGCTGATGCGACGCGACGGTGAATTGCAGCAATTCTGAATTAAATGTTATACCTAGGACGTAATATTTAAAACAATTTAGTCCAACTTCGAAAAGTGATACAAGTGATTTTTTCTTCGCGAAACGGCTTTGAAAAAAATTTGTTTTAAGACTTATTTCATCTTTATATTCGTGTTTTTCGTATTTCTTTTCAAAATCTTTTTATGAACGGCTTTAAAATTATATTTCTTTAATAATCCTTAGCCCCAAAGAGAAAATTTGATGCACAGAATCGAAAATTATAATGTTTTTTGCAAACATTGTTCATGTAAGCACAGAGTTTATGGTAAACAGTTTCAAAATTCTAGCTCTCTAAAGAAAGTACTCACATTCAAAGGCTGTAATGATTTTTCTACCTCTTAAGAGCAAGGGGAAGCTTTTAATTCGAGGGGTGATTTGTTTAAAAATTAGTTTTATTACTTTTAAAGTAGCAAGATGTTCCTTACCCTTTTTCGGGACCTTTATTTGAGTCATGGTTAATATTTAAACCTTTCCGTGTTGATGTACATATTTAAAATTGACTCCCTAAACATTTGTAAATAGTTAGATACCTACCCATATTTTATAGGGCAACACTCACAGAAGGACTTCAGAGACGGCATTGTACGTAACGCTAAGGGTGACTAGTTTCGCTGTTTAGGTCTGTTCTTAGGTCTCGCCAATTGTCATAGATTCTCTTGGTGGTTATTTTCCAGTCGCTCGATGTTTAAAGCCAATCTTGCAGACGAATTTTGGATTTAAAGACCAGGTCCACATTTGCTAGAATTGGCTTGAAATTTATTTTCTATTATTCTGCAAAAATGCTCAATTAAACACACCTAGGTAAAAAAAATAAAAACAAATTACAGCTTAAAGAGTGCCACTTCCGATACACCATAAAATTCTAGCTTCTTTTAAAGTTAAATTCTGACTCTGACTTTGGTGGCAACTTTATATTTTACTAGCTGACCCGTGCTCGCCTTGCTTCACCCGCCTTTTTTTATAAATATGTTCCCTGTTCCCTCCCTTGGCAAAGTTCTGTTATTTGTTCCCTCTTACCCACCTCAAATGTCGGCAAAAAGAAGCAACACGAATGAAACAACTTGACATTGACACACGAAGTCACGAACCCCACCCCAGCCCATTTCCAAACTTTTCTCAATGAACAGCACCTAAAAACGAGTTCAACTTGAATGTATGCGCTGAAAAGAGACGACTGCCCATTGAAGTGGAAAACATAATTATTATGATCACGTTAAAGCGCGTACATAATAATCCCACGCACACTACTGCAACGATACTCACAGCGGCATGACTACTGACAGTGGTATCCACTGAAAGAAAATTGTGGGCAATGTTTTGAATAATTGTTTTGAACATTGCTCAGAAAATTTACTAACTCACCTTTTTTTTATTTTTCAATCCGATAAGCCATTACTGAGCTAGGTCTGTATAAACAGAATTTTCCTTACATATATCCGTTTTTTTGACTATTTTGTAAAAACCAAGTTATATTCCGGATTAAAAAGTATCCTAAAGCCCGACCCAGAACATAAGCAATCACTCTGCCAAGTTTCATAAAAATCCGTCCAGCAGTTTCTGCGTGATGCGCGGTCAGACATTTTTTATTCTACAGTTTTATTATATGTAGAGAAGAGATAGAGATTAACATTTTTTTACGAAATTTCGTGCCCCTTGAAATTGAAACAACAACGAAACGAAAAGGAAGCAACAAGCGAACGACAATAATGCGACGCACGATTACCTTAACCACTATAGTCCATTTGTAAATAGTACCCAGTCAGAGACACCTGTGAACTAACATCTATTGTGATGAAATAGAAACTAAATGTTGCACCATGTAAGGCTCTTTGTTTTCCTGAAAAATTCATACAGATTCGATGAGTAGTTTTAACATGATCTGAGAACAAATCCACATACAGTAGACAAAATTTGGAGTTTTATTTTAAGTATAGAATTTAAGAAGATACAGTCGCTTTAGTTTTTTTTACCAAGGGTAGTGATGTTTAGTAAACTTTGCAACTTATAACAAAATTAACATAAATCTGGTGCAATCAATTTTACATTTTCTGAAGGAGTAACTGCTACGAAGTGTCCAAGATAAGTTAGGTCAGTTCTTCTCTTCTCTTCTCTTTCTGTAAACATCAAGAGTTGACTTAAGTCCTCCAAGTATGTATATATTCATTTCCTGTTTTATTCTTTTCTTATTCTTTTCAAACAGTAGCAGCAAGTGATAGACCTTATTTTTAGTATATAGGTATACCGATTTACTATTACACTGAAAAGGGCCCTACTTCACCACCAAATTGCGTTCTTCCTAACTTAACCCCAATTGTACCGTACCTATAATCAGAAAGTACCTCTGACACTTGAACTATTCCGCTCTCATTACACATATATTTGCATTTGCCAGCACCAAGCAATTATTCTGCCCCGAATTATCAACGAAAATAAATTCAGCAACGTGATCTGAACCCTTTTCAACTGTGGCATTCATTAGCCATCTTATCTTGGCCTCATTGAAATGTTAATTGCGTTGACATTTTCGGCTTGAACCGTTCTCGACTGCGTACTCGTATATTAGTCGTTGTCTCGGTGCCTCTGCTCCCATTTCGGTTGCCATAAATTAATGTGCAATCAATTAATTGCAGCATAAGTCTGCCAGCCCTCACATTCGCATCTTTGCCATACGCACCATAGTGCCAGACAATCGTAAAACGCTTCACCCCCTCCCCCGCAATCCGAAATGTATGTCCATCACATTCCATTTCGTAGATATATATATCGTAAGGATAAGAGCCACAACGACTGAGATTTCATTTGCGCTCTGTGTGATGGCCGATGGGAGCGAGCGCAAGAGTCTCTATGAGGAGAGGCCACAAATAGATTTCTTCCTCAACTTTAACGTTTTATCCCGAAAACGCAAACGGAATTCCTAATGAGCCCACAACGGCCAGATACTCCTCGTCGTACATGTTGTATAGTTCTGTGGCAGTATCAGTAGCAGCAGCCAAGCCAGTGGCTATAGCAACTGTCGTCCGTTGGCGGAATTGAAAATGAATTGAGGAGTTGGCTTATCCTTGGACCCATTACATGTCTCAGGACACATTTCTTGAGGGGCTATCTCATTTGATTTAAGGAGAGCGACGCCGAACGAGTACAAATTGCTTCCGAACGTATGCTGTTTGATGACAACGACTTGTGTACGAGAATGCTTCTCGATTTCCCGAACCTCATTCGCGTTATTTGTTTAAGGGATTTTATTTGCTTGTGATTTTTATCCTGTCCCCTCGACTTTAAAGGTTTTAATGATGCCAGGGCTATAAATTTCCGCCGAGTATCCAGGAGCTAGACTACAAAAGTGGACCCTAATCCTAAACGCCTTGCGAATAGTTATTTATGACTTCTGCCTCGATCCAGGCGAACGAACAACTCTATTCGGCTGTATACGTCCAATTACGGCATAAATTGCTGTTTGATTATGGAATGTGAATGCCGTCGCGGGGATCGCCGGATCACATAGGTCACGGATGCATATGCCATGCATCCCACACCAGTTCGCGCATCTAACGATCGATTTAACTGCGACACGGTAATTTATCGCCAAGCCAAACTATTGAGATTTTTATGATAGGCTTGCGCGAGAATCAAGTTGAAGCTGCATCAGAACCTGCTAATGGTGGACGCAGCGGCGGCCGGCGCGGCGGTTGTAAATTATTCCTCCGTGGATTATGTGTGTGTGCTGGGGGAAGATCGAAAGCGATAATCGTATCGATTTTATTAATGGGATCATTTCCAGTTCATAATCGAACGCATTATTTACACTCGGCGGAGGAGAGAGAGGGGGAGAGTTATGATAATTTAGGATGAAGCAATTGTGTGGCGACTGGAGATGTTTGTACTGAAGGTGTGTTTGGCAATTTCGCAGGACGTGTATGGATTTTTGTTGCGATGAACCCGTCTTTGGGGTCACATTTTTTGTGGGAATATTTTGATTGGGACTCACTTTCTGCATTTAATCGAAAAAGATATTTGAGCGCAGGATCTAAAAAGGTAACTCACTCGTATTTTACACCCCTGCTGTTGTGATTTTTTATGATGTGCAATGTCATCTGAAGAAACTCTAAATTTGATGTTGTCAAACTCCAGAAAATCGAAATAAATTGCAAATGTTTTAAAATTCAGCAGAAAATATTTTTGAAAAGTTGTAGACGTCAGCCTGCAGAAGATTTAGCCAAAAGACAGAAGAATGCATGCGGGAAAGTCATACGGAAAGTCATCTTTCCCTAGAAAGGACTAATGAGTCTTTTACTAAGCCCTTCCTTTAAATAAAAAAACCAAATTGTGTGTGAGACACCACGGAATTTTTTTATTTGTTTGAAAGGCTAATCGATGCCATTATGTATGGAATATAACATCGATCAAATGTCCGGCGCGGCTTCCCAGGGTCGCGCATTCGAAATATCCATGAATCTAGCGCATTAATCAGACTGAATTTGACCGATGGCATGGGTAATGTTGACTTTGAGCGTCGCTTATTCGCATAGACTTGTGACTTCAGAAAACCTTGCAAGAAAAAGATCTCGGTGATCAGTTCGCATTAGATCCACGTGAGATGATCATGCTCTCGAATCGCTCGTGCAGAATTTTGATTGTGGCGTGAGTTATGTGCCACGTAGCGTCATCCTGTTGACACCATATGTCGTTGGTGTCCATATCATCCGATTTAGGCCAAAAGAATTTGCTAATAATCGACCTACAGTGCTCGCCGTTGACAGTGATGGCTTGGCGTTCTCAAAGAAATATGGACCCATGAAGCCGCCATTGCCGGTCTAAAATCCACACCAAACAGTGATTTTTTCGGGATGCTTTGGATGCTCTTCGATCTCACGTGAATTCATATTGGTATAGCCACGGACAATTTTGTTTGCTGACATACCTACCCATTCATCTAGAAATTGGCCTCATCGCTGAAGATGATTTTTCAATGGAACGTTGCCCGAACAGAACACCCATTTTGCCAAAACAATTTTATCAATTGCACGAGTTGCTGAACGCTGTGTCCGTCTATGGTGATTTGGCAAAACAGACTACCGCTTTCAACTGTCAAAGTTCGAAAGTCCCTACTGGAAGACCTTTTTTTTTGTTGGAGGTTGCTACTATCCGCTGGAGCACTCAGACACAACTACTGGTCCATTGTACTGCCAAAACAGACACCTTACATTGCTGTACTTAGTTTGCCCGTCTTTCGAAGAAAGATGAGAAGGAGCTTCAGTGATGAAGAGCTTAGATGTTCGGCACTCACCACGTCAGCCCCAAAGATCCGCCACCTGATGCGAGCAAAGGCAGGACAACTACTGAGGAAGTGTTCCGCTGTATCGTCATTCTCAAGCCCAACAAATTTAAGTGTTTGGGAAAAGCTTGGTGGCCCGAAAGGACTCCCACAAGCAGTCTACAGTCGATTCTCCTGAGAGACAGAAGGCAAGATGCTGACCTTTTGCAGATGTCCGGACGCAGTAGTTTGGTCTGTCTATATCCAGCACAGTCACGCCACCGACACTCGTGTTCACGAGAAACCCAAGTATCAATGGATGACCTAACCACAGTTGCTGGCAGACCCAACGCAGGTTCAGGCCCTGAGAGAGCTTCTTCGGAACCCAGCCTGGCAAGCTCATCAGCGATCTCGTTTCCCTGGATACCAGTGTGACCTGGGACCCAGACAAGTTTCACTGTTTTTAGCCTACCGACCGACTGGAACACCCTGATGTAGGTATAATAAAAAATAAAATAAAAAAATATGCGCGCTTTTAATAAAACGTTAATAACTCATTATTGAAAACAAATTAAAATAGCTCTAATAGGCCTTAAATACCAATTGCCTTACCCTTTTCAGACTACTTTCAACTGATCTATTACCCTCCAAGACATTAACGCCTGCTGAACTATCGTTGGACGGAAATAATTAACAAACTCATTCGTCTGTCATATCTGTACTGATTTTAATTTATTACAGTACGCGGTCATTAAAATCGACACTATACCTCCCCAGATGCAGTTAACCCTGCCCTCAATATCTAACCATCAAGTGCTGTTGCATTTCTGTCATAAAAAATAAATTCCTTCAAAATTAGTTTCGAGTGGCCGATGTTTATGCATTTGTAACTGTTCTGTTAGGTATACAATTACGATTACCATAGATACATTTCCACTTTGAATCGCACTTAGAAATAAATGCAGCTCTTATGTACGGCCATTCGTTAGGCAACGGCCTTTAATTGCCGGCGGATGTATCTTTTCACAGTCCTCCATAAAATAATTTGCGTTCAAACACGGATCGATGACATCTGAGCGGTCTAGTGTGACGGTTTCGTTTCTTCTCAGCTCGTCTTACTTTTCCTTGAAGAAAATTTTCAGTTTTTCACACTTGAAAATGCCTTCTAATGACACGACTATACAGATACACACCCTAAATGTGTTAGGCGGCCGCCGCCTTTGATATACATACGCTGTGAATTCATCATCTAAACATACCCTCGGGTGGTCTCATTCTACGTCGTAGTGGAGGGCAATAGACAGACAGAGATTTGAATTGGAGTGCCACAAAGCACATAAAACTATACCGGGATAACGGAGGACCATATGCAAAATCGCTGTGTCGCTATGTGAAACACAAACATGACGGCGGGCATATTTTATTGATCTATAAATCGAATGGGAAATCCTTATACAATCCACCCTTTAATTTATTCATATCCTGTTTTTGAAATATTGCCAGGATTCTATCTATTCTTATGCAATTCCGGTTCGATTGTCCATGTGAAATGAACTCGCATGACATGTAAATTTGCAACGCACACCGATGTGGCAAGCATGAATATCCTAAGCCACATTGAATTTCTTTCTTTCTTTGATTTGCATTTCTGTATGTTAATTTGTGTGTCGAATATCCTGTTAATATTTTGGATTATCTAGAAAATCCCATCTGTCTGCGACTGCGACCCTTGTGTGAGAGAGGAACTTCATAAAATTCCTTCAATCGTTTAGATCTCTTTTAACGATTATATAGCCATCGACCATCTGCTGTTGAGTTACATGCATGCAGAGTGCTTGTAAATTGTAACCGTGAATGGGTTGGACAGTGTGTCTAGGAAGAAGGCAGTCATTTGTCAGGATTTATTATTATTTATTAGATACACGTGCACGTGACTTGGGCTGTTCTTTTCTTCTTGTAATTTGAAATTATGTTCTGGCTGAAGATGAATATAATTATAGCATTTCCTTCTCGTAGTGAATTTATTTTACTTTGACGTCGGGTTCGCATTCAATGAGCCGGACTGCTTTTCAACTGGAAACAAAATCATTTAAATTTGCTAAATTGCCTAGCTGTCAAAAATTTGAATATTAACTCCATTAAAAGTTTATACAAAATTTCCTTTCAATAATATTTCAGCTAGATTCAAGAGAGATGGGTGACTCGCTCATTTCCATGATGTCAGTTTGGTGGTCTTAGCAATCAAAAGAACCGACACAGAACTTCGAAGTGTAATAACCTTAGAACATCCAAAAGTTTTTAACATCTGATCACGAATGTCAAAGATTTTTGGTTGCAAATTAGAGCTAACAATTTAATTTTTAAGATCCCGATTACTGTGAAAAAAAGGTCTTACTTACTAACTTAGTTGGCACTACAGTCCGGGGTGGACCTGGGCCTCAACCAATACGCCTCTCCAGTTAGCGTGATCTTTGGCTAACTGCCTCCAGTTGCGCACTCCAAGGTGAGGTCCCCTTCCACTTGCGCGCGCCACCTAAGGCGAGGTCTTCCTCTACTGCGTTGTCCCTCTGGGTTGGAATTGAAGACTCTTCGGGCCGGAGCGTTGGTGTCCATTCGCTCTACAAATCCTAGCCATCTAACCAGGTCGGTGTCGTTTCACAGCTCGTAGGGTTCGCTGTTAAATCTTCTCCTCCAAAGCCCGTCAACGCAAACGGGACCAAAAATCACTAGAAGAATCTTGCGTTCGAAACGGCCAAGAAGATCTTCATCCGCCTTTGTTAGGGTCCATACCTACTTCTGCCTTATAGAGCAGGACTGGGATGATGAGGGTCTTCTATAGAATCGACTTAGTGTTTCTTGACAATGCTTTACTAGTCAATTGCCGTCTTAGTCCAAAGAAACAGCGATTGGCAAGTGTAACTCTTCGTTTGATTTCTGCTGTGGTTTCGTTACCAGAATTGATTAGACAAAGTCCCTACCTCAAAATTAAAGCGGCCTATTGTGACGTTCTGTCCGATACGTCGATGTTGCGTGTCATTTCTTGTTAACTGCATATATTTTTTTTGCCCTCGTTTACCAACAAACCCATTTTTGCCGCTTCCGTACTAATACTTGCAAACGCGCCAGTGGAAATGATGGTCCTATTGGTCAAAATGTCTCTTGGTCTTGACCCTGCATTGGTTTTATATACTCTTTAAATGGTCAATAGAACTTCTTGACTACGGTTCCCCTCCTTCAATTCTTTTTTAAACCTTCTCCCAAATTCATGAGTAGGATAATTATTTGCGATAGCTTCAACAAATTGAAGCTCAAAAAAACGACTTTTAGTATGTGTGCCCGTCTTGTCTGTGAGACTCTACAACACGACAAAGTATGCACGTTGGTATGCACACTTCACACAAATCTTTTGTCTCTCAAAGTCCCAAGTCCCATTCCACACTTCTTGTGCAAACGACGCGACGCAACGATGTAAAAGGATTTAATTGAACATTCCGTATGCATTTATGATTCGTGATTGAATCTAGACTACAACTACAGAACAGTCGTCAAAAGCATTTTATATATGAATTTTGAATATGCAGTTTTTTTTCACCAATTTGTTTCTTCTTTTATCTTTTTGTTACCATACCGGTCCTTGAGCACATTTCATCAGCAGATATAGAAGTTACATCATTCGGCAAACCCCTTGAATGTGTGCACTATCCACAATGTTGTAAACCATTTCAATTGAACTGTAACGAATCGTTTATTGTTATTTGACAAATTGAATTTGTTCTGGGCACGTGGCGCCGCCGTTCCATCAATTTATCGAACCGTTATAGACTCGATTCTATACAAATAGTGTTCGAGATACGAGTACAAGGGCGTGCGTTTGCACAAAGTAAATATTTGTGCATTTGTGGTATATGTAGGTATATGGCGCGCGGTGATATCAAAACTCATGACGTTATCCTAATGAACCGGACACGGAAATGGTTTAGAGTGGTTTGATGTTTACTTGTCGAATAGTAATTGTAATTCGTATTCACCGGGATGTGACCCATCACCATCACACATATCATCTGCAGGACAGTTGAAGATGTTTGTAGATGCGGAGAACACTTTGCGATAGTAGATAGATAGACTCGCCGTATAGCTAAGAATAAATAAGCTTAACTGTTAGCAGGGTAGGTAAAGGAATAAAAATTGTATTTAATTTTTAAAAAGGAAAGCCAATATTTGCGCTAAATCAACGGCAGTCATCAAAGAACAAATTTTCATAATTAAGTCATTTAAAAGCAAGTAAGTTTTCTACCTATATTCGTTAGCATAATTCATGATCGAAGAGAATATTATCGTTCACTAATCGGTACTTGAAAATGAGATACAAGCTCGCATTTGCATATACATATTAATTAATTAGAAAGAGGCGGTGACGGAGTATTAAAAATGTGTGCCATTGCCATAGCTGATACAGTAATTCATACCAAAGATGGATAGAGGCGAAATGCATGTAGCGATATTGGTATTGTAAGCTGGGGGCCTGTCGCTAAGTATATTCTAGAGTTAAGTTCGTCATCACATCCTTATAAATGGCCGAGAAGTCACTCTTTAAAAATATTAAAGTCCTTATGTCCAAGTGGGAAATACCTGTGCTGATCCTGATGCTCTTTGTAGGGCTAACTCTCTTAGCTATTTACTTTCTGAGGTAAATATTTCTTGCAGTTTTAATAAAGTTCCAGTCATAATCTACATTTGCATATGATTGCTAAATTTAACTTCTTCACTGTTTAGATAGGTTGCCTAAATTTTATCAGCGCTGTATTAAGTGATTTTACAGCTTTTTGGTATTAATAAACTTTTAAAAACTGATGGCTACAACTTTAAAAATACAGTAAAATTAGTTTTTCAGCGCTGCTAGGTATACGTAGACTCCCTTAACTTTGAGTAGCGTTCAACAATCTTATGCATTCCTTATAGTAGTTGCTTCATGTTCATAATTTTCGTTTAAGATTTGCTTTGAACTTTTTATCAATAGAACCAGCTTTTCTTTAAGACAAATTTTGTACAGCGGATTTTTTTTTTGTTTCTCGTTTTTTGGAACTTTTTTCTGACTTATTTTTTCTGTCTGCCTATTTCTAGTTCTTTCTCTTTGGTTAAACTGGGAATTTTTTATACTAAATACTATCCACCGACTTATTTTATATTACAAATTTGGTTCCTCATTTGGCCTTCAATTTGCAAGCTCCAGTCAAAAGCATTGGTTTGCACAGAAATTTGGCATGGTACGTAAAAATCGAGAGCCATAGACTACAGTAACAGTGATGCGAATTTTGACGAACAATTGCTCTGATGTGTTCGTGTACGTCAAAGAAGTTGTTCGTCAGACTACCAGGACCATAGATGGTTTTAGAAACTTTAAAGAGTCTGTAAAAGTGCAAGCTCTCCGTTTTGACAAGTCTCTCAGTAAGTCATGAAATTGTTGATTGGATTTTTTCAAGACC
The DNA here is from genome assembly GCA_936431705.1 of Cheilosia pagana. Lineage (NCBI taxonomy): Eukaryota > Metazoa > Arthropoda > Insecta > Diptera > Syrphidae > Cheilosia > Cheilosia pagana. Next base: position 46,228,647 of record OW386170.1, on the reverse strand, counting down.
TTGAATCAATGTGTTTTTTTAAATCTTTCTCTTTCAATTTCCATAAAGAAATATAATACCTACCTTATCTGTTTTAGGAGATTGAACATGAAAATGAAATGTCACTTTTTCGAGTAACCTCGCACTTAAAGTCTGTTAGACACTTTTCTACTGTTGTCACTGGACACTACTTTTATTAATATTAAATTGGTCGCCAAACGAGGTTTTTATGAGAATTTTATTTTTAGTTGTGACGATATTTTTATTTTCCACTGTGAGTACTGGAAAATGAAATAAACGACACCACTGCCTTCTGTTGGACTCGACGTAAAATAGAGTGCAGTTATTGTTAAATTGTAGGTATAGCCCAAAATAAGCAAAAGAGTGCAAAAGAAAATTGTTTCCGCCCGGGATCGAACCGGGGGCCTTCCGCGTGTTAGGCGGATGTGATAACCACTACACCACGGAAACACTTGCAAAATGGTCTGCCAAAAAGTAGGCACTTTCTATTTTTTTTAATTCTCTAAATTCCACTTTTCCTGAAAAGTATTTATTATCATAAGCACTTCTTGAGGGAAATGACTTTTTATAAAGTAAGTAATGGAAAATAGGTGAAGCACCAAGCACTTCACTTGAAGTTGGAGCGTTTCAAGAGAAAGACTTCCACATTTAGTGTCACATTGATGACACCACAGTTAAGGCCAGGATTGGGGGAACTTAAATGTAGTTTTGATGGCGATAGGGAAAGAAAGCTTTTAATAAAGTACATTACAAAATATATGTCCTTTCTAAAAATAGAATATTGTTTCTCGGTTTTCGCTATAAAATAGAAAGAAAAAATTAAGCTCGAGTGGATGTAACAGGTCGATATGGGACCATATAGATCTAACGAGTCACATCTCACATGCATGTAAATACTTGCGTGATCCTCTTTTTTTTTAATAAATACCAAGACCCATATTAAACGTAATCCTGTTCCTCTTCCGCTTATGGCTATCCAAAAACCCCACACGTAACAAAGTCCAACACACTGCCGTAAAAAATTTGCATCTTTCCGTGGTCAATTTTGCACGAAACTCTCTGCTGAACAAAAAAAAAACAGGAAAAACAAGACCTCCAGTTGCAGTTCGTTCGCTTTAGCCCAGTGCCTTATTATCTGGCTCATTAAATTCAATATTGATAATCACGCAATCGATCTATCTTCTCCCGCACTGCGCCGCACTCCTCGTACCACGTTCACCTTTGATGTTATCTGCCGGACGTGTTTGGTGACCGCCTGAAGTCCAGCCGCTCCGCATAACGAATTCATATTTAATGCGCGACTTAATCATCATATCACAGTGGCCGACCGAAAGTCTTATACCGATCACCGACACCGCTGCGCTGTTGACCAACAATCGCGCCATAAGGCGTGTATACGGTACGCTACACACGAACGCGGCTATTTATCCAGGAGATATGTATCTTAATTATTATTTACTTGGGTTTTGTTCTCTTTCTTATATCCGATAAAAGTGCAGGTGGACATACATGAGTGTTTGATGAATCAAATTGTTGATAACATTGAGTTGGATCACAGGGCCTGGGCCTCGGTGTATATATAATGGATGTGTTGGTGTTATTTGTCAACCTAGGCCATTATTCGTTGGCTCTGACCCAGTGGGGATACTTACATACACCCGAGCCTATCGATACCTTATCTTTGAGGGATTTAACTAGTTCAGTTTGTTTTTCGATTCTTTGTTTGCTGTCTATATCAGATTACTCATCAGTCAATATTGGAAAAGTGAAAATGGGGTTTGGTCGGGAATAAAGGGGAAAGTGCAAAGATGTATAGATAGATATATGTTTCTTTATGTCCCGTTTTATTGGGCTAATTAATGTTCATCGCCCATCAAATTTTGTTGGTTGTTTTTTTTTGTGAACTACTTTCGGTTTTGACAGTTTATTAGAGTAAGGTGACTTACAAAAGGACAGCAGGAGAGTTTTTAAGAGCTTTTATTTCAGCATAGCAAAGTAAGTTATGACTTTCAGCACCCAATTACAACAAATCAACAAAAATCTCATTCTCAGAATCACACTAGGAGTTGACAGCAGCAGCTTTTGTTGTAACCTTTCTTGTGTAATGAGGAAACAAAGAAATAAAGAGAAAACCTGGCTGCCGAGAAGAGAGTAGTATTGAGGAGTTAGTTGAATTCTGATCGCCAATAAAGAAAGACGTAAAAGCATCAGTGGTTTCCATTTAATTGATTTAATTGTTATTTTTCAAGCCACCCTGCTACAAGTTATACAACATTTTATAGCATTTTATACCATTCAAGCATAAATCTGACTGGAAACAATTTTTATTTATTTATTTATTTATTTATTTCAATCAAATGAGTACATCTACTGTTCTCGCTAGATTAGATACTTAATACAAAAAATTATACTTAAAAATTACCACCAAAGCCTAACAAAAGGATTAGTTTATTCCTAAATGATTCTCTACTAATATTAAAATCAATAATATCACAATATTTATTGGATTCCCTAAGGCATCTTGAAACTGGTTCATTGTAACCGTAGTTAACCCTATGATAGGGTATATGATATAAAAGGCGGTTTCTAAGAACTCTCACAGGAGCATAAAATCCAACTAATGATAGTAGAAAAGGGCAATCGATATGACCATCTATCAAATCACGAATAAACATAACGGAAAAATATTGTCTCCGTCTGAAAAGTGGTAAGATACCAAATAATTTGCACCTCGTCTCGTAAGATGGCATTTCAATATTCCATCGCAGTCTACGAACAACTACTCTAGTAAGACGCTTTTGGATCTTCTCAATTCTAAAAGAATGTACTTCGTAAAATGGATTCCATATTATACTGCAGTATTCAAGATGTGATCTGACAAATGCAAAAAATAGACATATAAGAGTATAAGGATCTTGAAAGTCTTTCGAATTCCGCAATAGGAATCCAAGCATCTGATTACCTTTGGCAACCAAAAACTCAATGTGTTTGCAAAAGCTAAGTTTTATGTCAAAAATAACTCCAAGATCTTTTTTTGAGCAAATAATGGACAAAGGGGTATTATCGATCACGTACGTAAAGGGAATTGGAGAGAGGTGACGATAAAAAGAAAGGCTTTGACATTTAGAGACATTGAGATGAAGGTCATTGTCATTACACCAAATAGAAAGACGTTTAAGGTCTTCTTGTAGAAGAATACAATCTTGAACTGAACGTATTGGTCGGAAAATCTTCAAATCGTTGGCAAACATAAGACACTGGGAACTCAAAAACAAGTCAGGAATGTCATTAACAAACAAAAGGAAGAGCAGAGGGCCTAGATGACTACCTTGAGGTACTCCAGAGGTGACATAAATTGGTGACGAGAGCATTTGGTTTATGCGAACATACTGGATACGATCCGTTAAGTAGGAATGAATCCACTTTAGGATATTGGAGTGAAATCCTAACATAGTCAGTTTGGAAATTAGTGTTATATGGTTAACGCGATCAAATGCCTTAGCAAAGTCTGTATAAATTACATCACATTGCGAGCCATTCTCAATGTAATTCAAGGCAGTATTACAAAAAATTGAGAGATTTGTAGTAGTGGATCTTCCTGTAACGAATCCATGCTGCGACGGAGAGATAAATCTATTTAAGAGAGGTGTAAGTTTGTCACAAACTAGTTTTTCAAACAACTTAGGGATAGAAGAAATTTTACAGATTGGACGATAGTTGGTAATATCCTGCCTCGATCCAGATTTATAAATGGGCGTTAAAAACGACCTCTTCCAATCTTTCAAAAAAATTCCAGACTGGAGAGATAAATTAAATACTAAACACAAAGGTACAGAAAACGCGGAGGAGCACTTTTGAAGTAAAATTGGCGGAATGCCATCTATACCCGGATTTTTTTCAAGTTTTAATGAAGAAAGAGCTTTTTGAACTTCAGTGATTGAGCACTCTAAGTTGCCGATATTCACGAAATCATAGGACATTGAGTTGTAACATGAGACTCTAGGTATGGTAGTACCACAAAAATAAACAGATTGAAAGTGGTTAGCAAACATGTTACAAATGGTTGACAGATCAGATGAGGACACACTATTAAGACGCATACATTTAGGAATACCATTAGATTGTTTCTTGCTATTTATAAAGCTCCAAAAGCGTTTACTATTGGTTTTTAAATTAGATTCGACAGAAAGAACATAGTGTCTGTAAAGAAACTTATTTAAAACATCAAATTCTTTTTGAAGCGTCCGATAAACTTTCAGAAGTTCCGGGTCATTATTTCTATTACGAAAACGTTTATAGGCCTTATTTTTCCTGTTATTTAAGTTTATGATTCTGTCATTAAACCAAATGGGCTTATTACCCTTGACAGACTTAACTTTAGGTGTAAACAAATCAATTGCCATTTTCACAATTTTGATAAATACATTAAAAGAATTTTAAAAGTTACAATTATTCTTAAAAATAACTAACCAATTTATGTTATCTAAATAGCTTGTAATGTTGCTGAAATTAGCTTTAGCATAATTATACTTGAAATAAGTGTCACCGGAACCCGGTTTAAAAAACTCATAAAATTCGAACTGCATGGATAGAGCTACATGAAAAACAGAATTACGAAAGAGCGGGATCGTGGAGTTTTTTTTGCGCAATCCACAACCTTAGGTACTTGCTTTGCTGAGGTAGAAGCTTAAAAAATACACACCCATTGCAGAGTAAACGCCTTATTTTGAATGTGAAATGCCATCGGCATTACTAGTCACTATAGATGCCCGATTTCGTAGAGCTGTTTAGAAGTCGCCAGCTTTTAATATATTTTTGAATCGTTCCATAAGTTCCACAAAGTTTGTGCAAAATCAGTCAAACGTGTTTAGCGCTAGAGCCTATAGCCTGTGGGGTGGGTGCATGAGCATGAAGCATCTTTATTGAGTAAAAGTGCGAGTGTTCACATTTTTCCATCATATTAACAGAGTGTACGAAAGCATTATACCACCCCTCACAACCGCGTCAAATCTCAACGCAGGGCAGAATCGTATATACATAACAACCTCTGTAAGTCTCTATGGCGAAGAGCTACTCGTTTTTAAGCGCTGTACATCGTTAGACTCTGTTTGTTTCCCGGACACAAAGGTGCGCTCCTCTTTTCCTGAATTAACCCAAACGGGGACTAAAATAACGATTGAAACAAAAATCGCTAGGGAGTCGATTTTAAAGGGCCACCGCGTCTGCCATAAAATGCGCGAACGAACACTTAATAAAGTTTTATTATTTGGACGTTCTGCTCAATTGTCTAACTAACGATGGGGATTCAGTATCGGTGGCTGAATAAAAATTCACCAGATAAGACAGACTCCACACAATCACCAGGGCCTTCGCAAGCTGCCAAAATTGACCCGCTCCAAGTAAAAAACCGTCAGCTAAAAAAAAAACGTCTTAATTTTTGTTCTGTACTCCCCAGAACTTCCAAGAAAAACAATTTAAAACTCCCCAACGAAATTACAACGTGGCAGCCCTGATCAGTAGACATGACACATAATGGAACTGAATAGAGTTTTGTGGAAATACATACCCGTCAGTGGATATTCAACAACTAGATGTACGATTTGTCGATTTATCGACGGAAAGTGCTTACCTAGGTATGTAGGTGATTTCCTAACATTTGACACTCGCATTTAGAAGTCTTCTAAAGCACTTTCGCACTAAGACCAATGACACCGCTTTTCGCCCAACAAACTATCTACATGAACAGCCAACTGACGGCGTTTTCAAATTAAGTTATCTATCGATCCCATAAGTCAAGCGCTCATACTCCAGTTAACCAGCTTATCAAATGCAATACCTCTTCGCACATTTCAACACGTCATGCCTCCAAAGATTTATCACAATTACCATCACTTATGCGTCTTCTCTGGCATATTAACATTTTTCATTCTCTGTCCTTCTAATTGAGTTGGCAATTTCCCTAGATTAACACTCACTGCGCCAAATAAACTACATAGACGAACTTGCACACAAAACAGGTGCTATCATCATCATTTAGCATTTCAATCAAAATTGTGCCAACAAGTTGTCTAGTTTATACATAAAGATACTGCAAGAGATATAATGAGCCAACGGAAAGTATCTCGATTATATGAATCGCGAATCCGTGAATCCGCTATAGGTCATTTAGCGTAAATGGGCGAAAGAGCTACGAGCTTGAGGTTGCGAGATGACAGCAGCTTGTGCATGAAGAGGATGAGGAATTTCAGCCAATTAGGCGAACAGGCATAACAACATGTGGAATATTAAAACATTCCTCACTTCACTTTTACCCCACTATGAATGGCATTGCAGCTGAACAAAAAAGAAGTGATAAATGACATGCAGTCCACTTAAAAATTATGATGAAATTTGATGACTTAAAGCTCGCAACTTATATATGGAACTATGACAGTCTGGCAGCTGGTGTAGGTCAGAGAATGGTCGTGAAAATAGCTCTCTAACTAATTGTTTCCTCTTTTCCCGCGGCTACGCAAAGAGCTTCCTTAAAAGGCGCTCAGCCGTGTCCTGTGTGTCCCCAAAGAGACAAATGCTGGACGAACTATTGAAGGCTGGTGGGGAAAAAAACTCTAATTTCCGCTGACCTAGATATTGAATTTGTCCGGAACTGCCGCGTATGTTTACATCGTGCTTCATATTCAGTACATTTTTTGTATATGCCTCTGTGAGATGTACACGACATCTACCCCGCCAGCGGGTAGTTTGTGTCAATCGATAGCCAATCACTTTGATGAAATTGCCCATTTCGAGCAGTGCCGGAATGGCTGGTTATTTGTTAGTAGTTTGCCTTTTTTTCTGATGACAACTGAATATGCATTGCCCTAGGAACACATTGGAAGGAGGTTTACAGGCGGTTCATTAGTCGGACTCTGACAATCCAAAATGTATCGATTGACAACAGACAATAGGGCGTAATCTGTCATAAATTGACTTCAAAGGGTACTCGTGCATCGCTGATTGATTGAAGACTGAATTGTTTGTCCAGGAATGGTTATCCCAATATTTTTGGGGTAGTTTGTTTCCCTAAAATAGAAGATGTCTTCAAAATAGTTTGAAAGTATTCGAATTCCCCAAATTGAAGGTGTTTTAAAAGTCGAAGACAACGCCAGTGTATAGCTTTCTTCCTCCTTTCCTTTCGATCTTAGTTATGGCAATATCGCAAGCTGTTTGGTGCACTTCAAGCTTTCCTGTTTTTTTTTTTTTTTTTTTTTTTTTTTTTTTATAATCAACACGCGCTAAAGAGGTTATGACTACTCTTATAGTGTATACACAGCGCGGGCATTAAGGAAATTGGGATAAGGAAGATAGGAGATTCCGATGCACATTGGTCTTAAATGCCTGTAAATTGTACTGAGGAGGAGGCAGTTTAATCCACTATAGCTCTCATGGGACAATGATCAAGTTTGACACGAACGACTCTTCTTTCCCTTCTGTGTCTATTTTTCACGGCAATTGCTCTAAGAACTCTTCTCCTATTGGTTCCGTCTCCAATCTCTTGCATTTCAGCAAAAACGTTTATTCAACCTGGTTATAGAAGTGTCCGTTATTAGGACTCTTCAATCGGTGGACCACTCCATTTGAATGTACATCTTGATGCTACACCGAGCTATATTTTGTGCCCAAATTTGGTTTCCACATTATTGGTGTGCAAACGTGCGGTTTCCCCAACCAAACAACGCGCGTGCGGTCTACTTATTCGCAAGCAATTTGACTACCTTAATGCATCCGCAACGGGTTGTCCTTTCCTTACAAAACAAAAACGTAAAACGAAATGCGTGTTCTCGTCATTCTGCAAGCGTTTCACGTTCTCCCGACAGCACCAAGCACTTCCTTGAAATGCGGTAAAACTGTGTGTAGGCCATTGCACGCAAAGAACGTGTAAACGTGCATCAAATGCTCCACTTAATCCCTTCGATGGACCTGTAGTCATGTTCCCTCCAAAATATTACCATCATCACTCATCGGGACAATTTAAGTTTTAAGTCTCTTTTATGGATTACCTGAGTACACGGAATGCATAAGTAGCGAACCCACTTCAAATTCCCCGTCACGCTAGCCCGTTTCGAAGAAGACATAAAAGAACAGTGTACGCACATAGATCGTCTTTGCTCTTGTGCAATGGTCATTGCACGATCATTATGATCGAAAGTGAATGGCCGGCCGACAATGGTCAGCATCTGTGCATGTGCACTGCGAGATCAATTGTGCTTAATTGTCTGACGCCGCCACTAGACAGATACACAATAATCGCGCAAAAACGCAATTCAAATCAATTGAAGTCGATCAACTTCATTCCAAACGATGGTCGACGCGATCGATCACTCTGTGCCTAAATACAGGATCGAAAAACTGTGCGCATTTAAATTGAAATCTAATCCCAAAGGCAGTTAGGCTAGGGTCTTGAAGCAGCTGGCTGGACTTCAGCCCTCTTGCGAATTACACACAACAACCGATCGCGATTGATCAATGCGGCTCTCGTTCGATCGATTTTTAACAATCGCTGGGAATTACACTAATTGGATTGTATTCACATGCGAATGCAAAACCGCTGTCGCAGAGCTGCTCTGACCTGAGCCGAGAGTTAAGTGGGCCCGATCGGTGATCTCCACAATGCGCCGGCCGCTTGGTGGATATGTCAATTGGGAAATGATTGCGCAATAAATTATTTGGAAAATATTATGTTAGCTGTCGTGTTGAATGTTGTGTTGTGTATGCAATTTCAAAGAGATTAAGATTTTGTTTGTCCACAAGTGTCGATTGTTTGCTTCGAGTATGAGCATGAGCACTCGTTTGGAGCGTTTTCTTCCAGATGAAAGAGTACTCGTATGTGCTCTGAATTTGAAAGCGCCGACTATCTGTGTATCTTATTTGTGGTATACGAGTTGAAATGGCTTTTCCACTGCTGCACCGACCGGCGACCGGTATGAGGTATTTCATCGATGACGCGTGATCATTGTCAGTGGCAGTTGGCCGACCCGGCACACACAACATAATGAATTAACCGCATATAGATGTAGTAGTCATTTGAATGGCTTATCTCGTTATGAGTGGTTTTACCTGTTTGGCCAACAATGTCGTGATTGGTAGCCATCAGTCAGTGGCAGTGGGAAAAGCAAACAGAATTTCGTGACAGAGTTTTAGTTGCGTGTTGATAATGTTGGTATGCAGAATATACCGTTAGATAAGTGTTTCCGTGGTGTAGTGGTTATCACATCCGCCTAACACGCGGAAGGCCCCCGGTTCGATCCCGGGCGGAAACAGCTCTTTTTTTATGAATTTGTCCTTACTAGCTAATCCGGATTTGGAGATCAGATCACTAAATTTAATGAACAGTCATTAAACTCCAAGGATTTGATTTACCTTCTCGTGATTGTCCCATGATTTGCACATACTTTTTGAATCCGACTAAGGGCTTCCAAGGATTACTGACGTTTTCATTTCTTTCTTTTTTTCAGATTTTCCGTCTATCCAAGGATCGAGGGCATAGAATGCTCAAGGTTTGATCTTTTGCCATCGACTCTAATTATCAGTTATTTGATTTTCATCATGGCATCTACTAGTATCTACGCAATTCCCGACTCGTTTGGCAATGCCTCTTCTTAAGTTAAGAAGTCCAAAGGCAGAAGAGAAATATGTCAAATCATTATATTAATACGTAAACATCAAAAGTTTCCGTGCACTTTTTAAGTATTTATCATAAAATGAGGAGAATGAAACTTATATCATTCGATAGATACTGTGGCATAGATGTGCAGAAACAATCGTAGGTATATGTCGCCATTAAGACTGGTAGAATGAAGTTAAGAATTTCCCATACAAAATGCTTAGCAGGTAATCGAAAGCATTTTGTTGCCATTCAATTTGTCGCCGTCATGTTTAAATAGTAACGAATTTAATCATCTTCGATTAGAACCTGTTCGAGAGTCTCATTAACCCCAAAAGGTATGCAGTTTAATTACCCCTAAAAGTAAGCAATCATATAATCTTATTTCAGGGGCATTGCAGAGTTATCTGCGAGGTGTTACTATGGAAACGAACATTCATGTTGTGCCCTTTTCCATTTTTTTTTTCGGAAAAGTGTACATAAATTTGCAAGGAAAAAGCAAAAAAAGGAACATTGTTTCCGCCCGGGATCGAACCGGGGGCCTTCCGCGTGTTAGGCGGATGTGATAACCACTACACCACGGAAACACTTGACCAACTGTGTCTACTGTGCAGATTTCGCCAAAATGGAATGGGATACTACCTCAAATTTGTCTAAAGCTGAAAATGTTTTTAAAGTTTTCTAAAAGATGTAACTCACGGGCTGTAGCGACAAATCCATCCTCCAATCTTTCAATACTTAATAGAACTTTATCTTCATGTCAAAGCTATCGGCTATTTGCTGATTTCTTTCTGAAATTGATTCAAGCCAATTACCATTTCATGTTTTACTAAAGTTCGTCACTTCCTCGGCTGACTGAGCAATCTTGCAGCACAGATTCTAAATGGTTTTGGGGTTCCACTTCAGGAAAAGGTACACGATACACGAATAATGTTATTCAATGGCTGAGTTGTTGCTAATTTACATCATAATGTCGGTCTTTTAAGCCGCCTCTCAAAAAAGTTTAAAAGGAGTCAATCGGAGCTCCGCTGAATCTTCGAGTATTGGACTTTGTCGAAAATAGAAGGATTCATTTAAGACTTTTGAATTACACAGCTCAGTCTTTTCACATTGACGGCTGTAGCTTCTCTTCACTGAAAGCGGTACAAGGTAGGGAATATCACTATTATTAAAGAGGTAATATGTTTCGGTTTTGCTTGTCTAGAGCCTGTCTTTTAAACCTTTTTGACCATCTTCAGTATTTTTCGAACAGTCTATTGTCTTCCGCCTGGAAGAGTTTCTGCGAGCACAAACAAAAGCAAAAAATATTAAGAAGTCTAAGTAGCTACCTTTACCAAAGATGGGGTCTACCCATAATTTTCCACCGTTTTAAGATAAACGTCTGTGTTCCGTCAAACTTCGGTATGTTATACCCATCCATCGCACATACATGAAGAGCGATTCACAAGAGCGAACCCCCATCAAACTTCACCCAGTATCTGTACATCCCTTCCAACCTGCAAACACACACACACTTAGTATTGCTACAGGTCCCAAGTTCAACTTGCCTTAAACTTCACCTTTTTCACTTCGACTACCTATATACTTGGATGGCACTTCATAAATCAAACAATATCGGCCTTCCCGATACAATGGAAAAGTCATCCATTGTATCGAACCTCCCGCAGTAGTTCCAAGTTTCGCTATGGGCAAACATTAAAGTTCATAAAAATGTTCAACAAATAAGCGAAGTAATAATAGTAGGTACGTACTCCTACTTCACATTGTATGCTCCGTTTGGCAGGATTTAAACCCATGTATCCATTGAGAGCGGAAATTTGTCGATATTACTTTTCCCCATGAATTCACAGCAAGGTTTGTCGAAAGTTCTGTCGTCCTCTGCTGAATTATTCAGACATATGGAGGGAGTTCATGCCTTTGCCGGCAGAAAGGACGCTATCACAAAATAAAGTAAAAAAACGCTTACATGTCCTCATTAAAAAGTAATATCCCTTTTTTTGGAGGAGATGGGAGGAAACAACTCGACTACAATACTTTAACTTGAGCCAACGCAAACAGGTTTCTCTGCAGCTGTGTGTAGGATTGACTGATGGTCACAAAGAGCAGGGAATCATTCAATCTATTATAGTCTCACGGCGGAGGGCAGATGAAAATGTGGTACGGCACAATATTCTGATCCTATAAAGTTGTTTTGCGGAAAGTTTGCTTGTTAGGAGCGATGTTGGTGCGCCTGCGGTTGCCTTTGTAAGGACATTAAAAGCATAGGTATTTGTCTGTCTTTACAATCTGATTACAGTGAAAAGAAAGGAATCCTTAGTGGGAGTGATGCCTCATTTAAAATCCAATTTCGACTGCTCAATATTGTTTCAGTTGATTAAAAGACTCACCCTGCCAATTGGCGCCCATATATTCGTGCGTTTCAAAGGAAGGGTTGTTCTTTGGTGGTGATGTGTTGTTTTTTGCGACTCATTCCTCGCAGATGATAGATGTAATCTGGTGATGACAACAGAAACATGGTTAGCAAATGGCGTATCGTTTGCCCCAAGGACATTTTTCTGCCCTCGGCTTGTGCCTAAGTAAATATTCTTGTATTTTGTGTGATGCCGGTGCTGATATAAAAAGGGATTAGCAGCGATATAAGTTTGTTTTACAGCTCACATGATAAATTGCAGTGTTTATATGCCGAAAGCAATTCGGAATGTTTAACCCCTTTTTTTTGATGGGGTTGGGTTCCATTACATGACTTTTTGTCTTTGCCAAATATTGAAGGTCTGAGGTTGCAGTCATTAGATTGTTTTCTTTGGCAGATTTGCCTGGAGGAAGACCTTTTGAAGTGGAGTTGAAAAATGAATCGTGTTAGTGGGGTGAATGCTTCTCGCAAAGGGGTGCTAAAATAATTTCAATAAAAATGGGTAAGGATTCCTTAATTTGCTAGGGCGTTGACATACTGACGTTAAGTGGAACTCGTACAAGACCGTAAAAATCAAGTTTCTGTGTGAACCTAGGCCTGGAATGTGAAGTAGAGTCCTATATGAAGCGTGAAATCTTAAGGTTTGATATTGGTTCTATTAGACGTTTACTTCAGTTCTGTCGAAATGTCTTTGAGATATTGTGGGAAGTCAATGGTTATAGATTTGGAACGAAGAGCTTTCTGAATCTTCGTAAATTGTTAGTCTTTTGTGAGTAATTTTTTTCTAATTGTTTAGTAGACGAAAAAATGAAGTTTGCTTCTTTGTTTCTACAGGGGATCATGTACTCTTAGTTGTAGAGCCATCAAACCTGAAAGCTGTCATACTCTACACCCAGGATGTTAATAAATGTAGAACCGAACTACGTACCTGAAAGAGCAAGACTCAGGGCCGTTCGTTTTCTTCGCGTGTCGTGATTGTTTACATACAAAACGTCATGACTTTCTGTCATCCACAAGTACTTAAATCTTTGGTAATTTTTGAGAAGAAGACGATCATTTTCGACAAACTGCAAAAAATGTGTTTCTCCGGAAAAGATTCACTAAAAACTGCACAAAAATGACTCCAGTTTTTCACAGTTGCATTGCAAAATGTTGCGTTTAAGAGATAGGATATTATGGATCGTGATCTTAAAAATCTTTTAGCTTTGGAATGCATTGGAAAATTAGAAAGGATTTTATTTCGTTATGAAGCACAAAAATCGTCCTAAGTAAATTATCCCGAAGTTGAAAGTACCACACTTAAATAATAACCTAAACAGTTAAAAGTTGAATGAATAACATAGATAAGGGCCTGCAGGTGAAGTTTGTAGCAAACCTAACAAATAAATATTGAGCCCAATCATAACGCCAGACAACAGCTCCACTGTCTCATATTCCAGCACATAATTTTATATTTCCACATTTCGTGGCAAAAGCACGAAATTTACTAGAATTACTTTAAGGACATTTTCAAAAAAACCTGCTGCACGTCTTTTAAAAGCAATCTTCTCCATTAAGTTCGTTCAAACATAAAACGTTTGTACAAAATTGAAAATACCCTTCCGAATTACCATCCCCATATCAAATCGATATGGCAATGTACCAGCCTACCCTTCACAACTTTGAATATGATTCTAATTCCATTTGCAAATATGCATACGAAAAAAGAAAAATCTCGAAACGAATTCACAAAAGAAGTTACTCAAATAATGGCACAGGACCAATTCCATTCATCGCATCATTCAACTAAAGCCGATTTCCTCCCCTTTGACTGACAACATATGTCAGTATTTTTAGCCCTCCGCAGTCTATTCAACATTTGACTTGTGTCGAAAATGCGCAAATTCTTACAATTCAAATGAAGAAAATCGCACGCACTTACCTAGCCCCTTTGAGACCTCAATTCAATGCGATTTGAATGTGCGTGCGTACACAAACACTCGGAGTACCTACTTGTACTCGTACCCATCAAAGGAGCACAAGTGGTCTGACTCTGAATAGATAGAGAAAAAGGTATTATTCTTTCAGACAAAAATGTGCTGCTCGTATCTATGGAGGGCACATGCACATCTATACGATTAATATAAACTAAATACAATTCAGTAGTAACAACTAAAGACAAACCATACTGAGACCCCCAACTCGCAATCTTCTGCACTGCCGCTTTCCCCTCAACATTTCGTCAAAATCCGGCAGTTTGTTGCCCATTGGTGTCAACTAGATGACGTGCAAAAAACATACAATAAATAAAAAATATGCCGCCAACCGTGGTGGAAAGTGTTAAAGTTTGGTAAAAAATTACTTTTAACTTTGATAAATGCCATTGCTTGGTTATTAGTATATTTCCCAGTCGTAAGCCTTGTAGCTAGTGCTTCGAGTTTTAAGATTAACCTTTACATTTATGTTATTGCCTAATAAATAATAAAAAAATGTTATATATTGCTTAAATGTCATTAATTTGATTTGTTTAGTAAGTAAAACTATCCAAATGAGATGTTTTATAATTTTGAAACATATAAGGAAAATATAGTAGGTATTTTCTACCTTCCACATGGACTTTCTTAAATAACTAATTATTTTTTCACAAAATGAAATTATTTTTTTTCAAAAATAGCTTTGTTAATTTTTCATAAACGCAAATTAAAATTGAAAATAAATAAAATAAGGATAAAAATACTGGTAAAAATGATTAAGAAAAAACCTGAAGAACATGTCAAATACGCCTGAAAAAAATGAGTCAAAATACGCGTCCAAAAAACATTTAGTCAAAAACGTTTCAGAAAAGGCATTTTTAATAAATTTTAATGCGCCAAAAAATGTTTCTCCATTCGTCTTCAATTTTGTTTATATTAACAATATTTTATGTTTCTGCCTAATGAAAACTCAAGAGGTTGCTCGAAAATGAGTTATGCAAATTTAAAGACAAGTTTCCAACTGGGCATAATTTATGTGTATTTTAGAAAATATTCCCAAAAATTTAATTAAACCAAATTGTCTATCAAGCTTGATGGACGGTTCGAATCCCGAAAGAACCAAATTACATCTTAAGGTTTTTTTTTAATGCGCCACCTCTCGCGAACGTCTGAAAAACATCCGAGAGTAAAACTGTCATGAAAGAGCTTCTCAATTAGCCGTTTGGACTCGGCGTAAAATTGTAGATCCCTTCCATTCGTCCCAAAAATTGAAAACCCACACAAAACGAATGGTTGTGAGAAGCTAGGCCTTGGGTCCCATAGACCTGTCGCGCCAAAATATTTATTTATTTATTTATTTAACCTTTGCCACTCCGTAAACCGATAAATCGACCGAAGTTGGAGGTCTCTCTATTGTTTGTCCATATATGTTAAAAACGAGTCCACCGGGTTAATTAGAATGCCCTCAGCCACAGTGCACTAGATCCATGTCCTCCTCACCACCACATCGCCTGCGTTGACCTGCATATCAAGTTGAATAAATTCTCTGCAAATTTTCTCCATGTTAATGGTCAACCATGAGGAAGCCATTAATCAGTGATGAGGCGAGAGTTTAAATGTGTACGCGCAAGAGGAGTCTTCCAAGTCGAACAAGATGAAGAAAATCATTTGACCGCCACCGGCACTGTGGTCTGTGTCTGCACACAATTGTGGCCAAATGATTTATTTGCGTCAATGATTGCTGCAAATCGCCTTTTGCCAGAGTTTCTGACGACAAAAAGATACATACAATCAATGATAGATACAACTAAATCAGAGACTGGATGGAAGTGCCTTCTGTGCTCGTATATGCGGACTGCTCGTATATAATATGTCAATTGCATGCGCTTGCGATGATGAAGATGACGCTTCTTCTTTGCCGAGGGTTTTTGCGTTGTTATCTGCTGCATGACTTGCATGAGGTTTCAATTTGAATCCTGATTAATAGGCTTGTGCGAGAGGATGCTAGTTTATTTCGTATTGATATGTTTTTAATCGGATTTCTATAATTGCCATGCCAAGGGGGATAGCAAAACTTGAATTGGCAAAGGGGAATAATAATTGTTTGAGCATTTGACTAAAGGGAGAATTACTAGAAAAATTGCACGGTAAGGGTATTATTTTTATTGAACTATCAATCAGTCTGCACGGTTGTTTTCAAATAGCTATAGGGTCGGGGCAAAGTTTGTGGACAATTTTCAGACAAAAAGTGTATTACCATGCGCGGAATGTTTTTTAGTTTGAAAGAGAGCAGGCGATTTACCAAAAAGAGATAAGCAGGCAATGTAACATTTTGTTGTCGAACCACTAAGGGTTAATTGATGAAAGGCACGCATGCAATTCTTTTAATGTGCAAGCATTTTCAGTGTCTGAGCCCGACTGTCTGACAAGCACTAGATGCGAGCAGCTAAGAAGAATAGATTTAACGTTAAATGCACCTCTATGGAGTAGCATGAATATACAGAGAACGTATCTTCCACAGACGCCAACAACCATCACTGGTCCCAATATCGTGGCATCATCAGAGAGGTAGTTGCAAGTACCATAGACTAATAGCCCACACAAAAAAGCCTGTGTATTCAGAATAAATGTGTCAGAAGATGAGGTGCGCATGCACCGAATCATCAAGAAAAAGTATCGGTGAAAGAAAAACGAGGACTTGGACTGAAAGCTTTATATACCTATTTTCAAAAGGTCGATCTTATGTCATCCAACATGCAAGAACTTTTCAAGGTATATTTTCTTTTATTTTTAAGATAGTGTCAACAAGGAAGTCTTTTCTTCAATAAGTCCATGCAGATTTTGAGGTAAGCAGACGATATCGCCATCATCGGGCCATCATCGGGTGATATAAACGGAACGTTAGTCTAAACTGGTTGAACTTGCAGTAAAGTAGACAGTAAATTCAGGCCGTCAACAACCAGCTTCGAGTCAATAAATGAGGGGCTTAGCTACCCCAATGTAAACATCAACTAAATCTAGGAAGCTTCTGATACTTTAGCTAGGTATAAGCAGACAAATGCGTTTAAAGCTACTGACTCGAAATATAAAATGAACGCTTCACGTAATTCTATGCCTTACGGTACCGACTTCTGTCTTATAAGGTGGATTGAAGAGTTCTGTCACAGGGCTCATATGAAAGAAAATTTCTTCGATGGGCATTTGGTTCTGTTTATGAGGAGCCGTTCAAAACGCTAAAACTCGTAAGCACCATAAGCTCGGCTACATCGATGAAATAGAGTTCGAGTGTATAGTAGAATTCCATGACAAGTCGAGATGACAAGAAAGACGGAACCGCTGCTTCAAAGATGACCAAACCATCGCGGGTGTCAGAGTCCTTGAGCAGAGATTTTTTTTTATAATTTGCTGTCACATCTGATATATTTATTTCTCCACGTTCTTCAATCCGGAAAGGATAAACTTTCATCAGTCCCAAACCCAAATATCAACTATATATCTCAGCAAATCCCGACTGAAACCCTCAAAACGTAAGTCAGTTGAATCCTTTAACCGAAAATTGTGTCCTCTCCTTAATGCCAAAAGCAATTTCGTGCTCCTGCATCCGACTTATCCTCACACAATTTCCACACTTAAGAAAAACAATACAATCGCATTCTTTCGTTTGAGTGCAATTATGTTTTTTTTTCCATCCAACAAGCGTCCTAATGTTCCGGCTCTCTGACGGTATACGGCCCCTTATCTTGTTGAAGTAATCTCGTCTGGTTGTGGCGCGTTCTTCCTTATATTCTTCCACTCTACCATCAAGAAGGACGCGAAGACGAGAGCACATTAGCAAGGAGGTTAACTAAATCGAGGCAAAAAAAAAAAACAAGAAAGAACATAAAACCAAAATTACGATGACAGTTTCTGAATTTGTATAGCATTAGAGAAAAAAAATTGCAATAAAAAAACTTTCTCATCAGTGATTGTTTTCTTACAGTATGAATATGAGATATGTGCTTGTGCATATCGCACTCGAGAGGAGCTAGATAAGGTCATTAACATTTTACTAGGTTTCCTTTTTCATCTGAAGGATGCACTTGAATGCTCGCGTGCGTTGGCGGAAGGAGTTTCAGCACAAAAACACAACGCCAACGATGAGAATGGTGATGAAAAACACCTGAAAGTCTGATTCTTCTCAAAGGACTATACGCGCGCTCGGATTGTGTGTTCGCTTTGTGTGCAAATGCATTGCTGTGTGCCGTCGTCAGCGTCGTGTGTCGTCGCCTGCATCCATACGCCAGTGGGTGAACTAGTCTGCAACTTTATTATTATTATTATTTTTCTGTGTCCTTCTTTTGCGCACCTCATACATAAAATCTGTTATTATATGTATATACATTCCAAAAGAATAAAAATATAAATTCATAAAGGTGTTGCGGGGGCAGGTGTGACGATATACCTATCCTGTCGCCACAAACAATAGATACGGTTATTGTTTTGTCGAGATGACGATATTAGGGCCACTTTTGTTATTAACCCTTTGTTGGCGCTAGATGTGCATTACAATTTGTCAATAGAAAGGATACGGAGAACGAAAACAGGACAATGATAGCGGGTTTTCTAAGAAAAAATATGTACGCCATGCAAGGCGGCTAATTATGCTCAGAGAATATTTCTGACGTTAGATGAATGGCATTCAACTGTTTAATTTTTTCTTTGCTAACTTTTAAAGTACGCCATTAATGTAAGAAAATATGAATAGGTACTCAAGTTGCGTCACTAAGAGCTCCAAAATGTCCACTCGCCCAATTGTAAAATGCGTCTTAAAGTCGATTTTGCTCCACTCATACGAGCTGAATTTCATCCGGGGTTAGCGGGACCGGATTTAAATGTTTGGAGGCCCTGGGGCAACGAATGAGTGGAGGCCCCCTGGCTTATTTCCTATTTTCCAAATTAATTGAACACATTTTTCAGTCAATTGTTTCAATGCAAAGATAAATACAGACAAAAAAAAAGAGTTATATGAAATTAAATTAAAGCGCTAACAAATGGAACCTTGCGAGCTTTTTTCGACAAAAAATCCTTAATGATTTCGCTGAAATCCAGTTCGGGATAGCTTTAATAGACGGTTTTGTCCAATCTCCAGTGCACCGTACGCGATTGTACAATGTCAGTATGATATATTATTTTAGCTGCTTCCTTGTATTTATCAACATCGTATCAACGAATGATTTTAATTATCCAAATGCACGCATTCCAGATTCAAGAATTATTTTTGGGTCCTGCGCTGCAACATCTCGTTTGCAGCATCGAATCGCATCAAGATGTCGGTCAAAAAATTAGTAAATAGGGAAGGTTTCGAGACAACTCATATTTTGTAAATGGATCGATGCTTCATTCCTCATTCCTTTTGCTCCTTAGCAGAAGATATGCTGGGTAGAGCTCCTTCTATTTTAGAATAACATTCGACAATGGCTTTCGCAGCTTCAGCTCGACAAGACTAACGAGTAACGCTAAGCTTTTTTAAAACGATAAATTGTCCGCTTTTTTCTGCGATAATTTTTAAGCCAGAATTTGGTATCGTCCTGTACTTGCTGTGAAATTTGTATACCAATCAAGGAATTGAACATCCGATAGACAAGAGTTAGCTGCTGTCTTTCCAACTAAATTGAGAGAATGACCACAACAGAGTACAAACGCCGATAAATGATTTGTCTCCAAAATAAGCGACTGCATTCGTAGTTGGGGAAGAGCAAAGCCAAAGTGGCGTGTAAATATATTCTTTGAACATTTCCGAACAAAGTTGGAAGTATGTCGCGACTGATCTTGAAGAGCTAAATTCTGCAGAGATACTTCATCGCAATGCCGAAGTTCTGTGGAACCTTTTTCAGCCCAATATTCGATCATTCCATTTGTTAAGCGGTCAGGTCAAAGAACAATGTCATCTTTTTTCAAAGTCTACTGTGGAGGCCCCCAAACGTATTTACAGCTCAAGTTGCACCCTTTATGACCAATCGACTTCTTTTTGATTGCGGTCGCTTGAGAGCTTAGTTCTATTGATTTTATGGACTCCTACTCATGGCGCGCACCCAAATAGGGGCAGGAAACATCTGAAAATGCATCTGAAAAAATGTCTAGTCTGTTTGTATGTGGATTTGTTAAGGAATCACGGTAAAACCGCTTACCCAATCCGTATAAATTTATCAGCCGTAACAAAGGTCTTATTAGGGCATAATTTGGTTTTTATTTCATCAACCAACTCATCAGCAGATATGCGAATTTAAAATTTTCAAAAATATATAAGATCTGAGGGATGGTGAGAGCGGCAGTGACAATCTTTATAAAATGAAAAATAGGAGACAATAAGTTACTACTTTGAAGAACGGTAACTGATATGAAAGGTCCTTCTTTAAGAGGTGATAGACAATAATAGAACAGGTACAACTACATTGTTAATAATATTATAATTCCAAGACTAGGTAAGGTATAAGTTTCTTGTGATTCTATGTATTTATTTTTCCTAGTCGTTGAACCTGTTAGAGCTTTTGATGAAGCGTTCCTAGGAGACATCGAATGTCTGTTTTTTTTTAAATCGTTCAGTTTTCATCCTTGTGAGAGAGCCGGATAAGTATTAAGAAGATGGAGAATTGTCTCTTCCTCCTCGTTTGAAAAGACTTTTTTTAGATCCAGCTTTGGCAAAATCTGTTTTGTGGCTAGACATGTCGACTCGGACGTCCACCTAAGATTTGTTCTTTCAACAGCATCCAGCTTTATTATGAGTTTACAAGTAGCCATTGAAATACCTAAAGAATCCTTAATTAGAAGCAAAGGTGGCGTAGTTCCGTGTTTGGGGAATTCATCAGCCTTATAGGATGTCTTTATGTCCCGGCGCCCAACAGAGGTAAATATTGAACTGCTCTGTCATCTCTCTGAGAGAAATAAAATTCCCAGAACTAAGATTGCATTCTTCCATTATTTCCATTCGACGTATTTGCCCCTCTAAGAATTGCAACCGGCTTTTCTAAAAAGTTATTGACCCGAACACAGTCAACTGCACTCGTTTTCAAATTACTGCGAACTGCAGTTGCTTCCTTTACACTATAGAAAGTAATTGAATCCACTAAGGGCCAACATCTCCGCCATCATTCAACTCGCACAGTAGGTGACATAAAAATTAATTACGAAAAATACTTGTAAGGGGATACATAAAGCCACCCACATAAATACCTGAGTTGCACATCCTCTTAGAAAAATAAATAAATGAACACTCTAAAGTCCATGCCATTCGCAGAAGCTCTACAATTAGTGTTAATTGCATCTAACCAGTAAACACAATGACACATTTTTCAAATAAAAACTGTTTTCAATCTCTTTGCAAAGGACGATAAATTTATCTCACTTAAAAATGAAAACATTCCATACATTCATATCGCTGATAAGTTGTGTTCATTTCCCAAGAGGATATCGCCCTCCCGCTCTCCACTTAGCAGGACTTTTCAATTACATTCAACGACGAAGTAAAATTCGCACCAACGAATTATGTTTTCAAAGGCAAGACCACCACCCGCCCATTTGGATAAGAAAATTAACAACAGCCCCGACACGTGACCATTCTTTGTTGAGTTTGAAAAAAATAAAAATCTCAAAATGGAAATGGTAAATGTGTATTTCAATGTGTTGAGGCGAGAACCCGAAACAAATATGAGCGGTCGTGGACTAAGCAAAGCTCGCTGACACGCTGTCTGATTGATGGGTGCGTCCTGCTGTGAGGCACGTTTTTGAGTTTCTCGTTTTTATTGAGAAAAGTCCTTTCCATTACACAGCTAAGGATGATTGTACAAGAATAGCTGAAAATGAAACTATACAGAGCAGACAAATGGACGCCGCTGTTGGATAATCATTTTCGACAGGGATGTGAAGAATGTCCTTTTGTGTGACTTTTTTCGTTACGGGCCAGTGGCGATGATATCAATCAATCTAATTGGAGAGTGAGTGCTTCCTGACGCGCAACATTTCTCTGTGAGATTTTTAGAAATGACGTTTTTAATTGAATTAAAGAAATTTTTGGATGAGTTATTTTCTATTTTTAGTTGACTTCAAATGAACCGAGTGATGAAGACGCCATCGAAACTGTGTTATATCAAAATCAAAGGACATACTGTGTCAAATATTATTGAAGGACTTATTGTAGTCCATACATGTTTTTAAGAAGAATTAAATAAGGGATCGCTACTGGAATCGTAGGGAGTTATACGGCCCTAGCGAGGTATCCGTCGGAACGGAAAATTCTCCGATTTTATAAGATTCGGAGAATTTTTGCCTCGAGGTATTTTTCGGAACATCTATTCGGAATATTTCTCCGACATTTTGTAACGCATATCGGCGAATTGCGATGAAGTGCATTTTTTTCTTCAATTTTTGACAGGTAGGTTCCGATATCCTCCGACAGAAATTGGTTGCGGAATTTGTTTACGATTTGGATTTGAGCCTCCGAAAGAGTATGCGTTGCGGAGAATTTTCCGTTCCGACGGATACCTCGCTAGGGCCGATTATTCCACATATTAGATATATTCCATTGAATTAAAAGCAGAAGAATGTTATAATCACTTTCAAAGTTTAAAAAATAAAGGATTGCTTTACTTTTCCTATTTTCTTGAGAAAAAATTGAAAATTTAATAAGGAAAATTTGAAATTAATTCCATTCCATTCCAACATCCCTCGCAACCAAACGGGATCCCTTTGAAATTAAATTTACGCCAAATAATTAACAAAACGTTCAAGCTAGAAAGAAATCCTCCTTCTTTAGATATTCTTCAACCACGTAACACGACGTGCCAACGTGAGGAAATCGGTAGCCACCCGGCGGACAAATGCCCGTGCATCCTTTAATGAAAATCATAAATTAACTCCTCCAACAGCTGGAGGAATGCATTTCTGTTCATAATTGTCCACCACATTGTGTTCAAGCGGTATGCATGACATCCGCAACTGCAACCGCACAAGGACTCCGAAAGACAACCACCACCATTGGGCGCGTGACACCGTACACAACAAAACACTGCCTGTCACTGATACCTACCGTAGAAGGATTCTACGCGATCTAATGTTTTGGACCATAAAATTTAATGACCGGTCATAACTTGTCTAGCGGCTTAAAGAGCAGCGCACATTGTGGCAACGGCCATAAAGGCGAACGATACGATAGCAGCAAATTGGCAAACAACAACAACAACGAATCCTTGTTGTTGGCAACAACAGCAGCAACAAACAGATTAATCGATGATTTCGATGAAGTGGAAGATGACGCGACGACTACGACTAAGGACGACGGAGGACGGAGGCGCGTGCAATCAAGCTTTGAGTGTGCAGGGCGCGGGTGAGGTATATCTTCCACGATTGGAATTCGATTGGGGCATAAGCACGAGATAGTATGGTGTGGCCATCAATCCAAAGGGTCGAATAAAGTTCGGTTTGGTGTAAAATTTTGATTGGTATCGGCGAGGACAATCCGTTTATCTTCCTGATGCACAGGCACACACCAACCAACTGGAACTATTCGAAAGGGATAAACAAAGTACGAAATTAGAGGCGAACTATAGAATCGTGCAATTTGTGTGGGTATATAAAAATGGACGCATTTGCAAGGATGATGGATGAAATATTGGCGCCATGGATGTAGTTTTCGTTGCGAAAAGGTGTGTCCGGGTGCGCGGGGATCAGTTTTGATGGTTCGTTTAGTGGATAGTAATCGATGTAATTTTAAGGGGTTAACGTTATGACCAATTTGCAGCAAGGATATATAGGTAGATAGTTTCGGAGGTTTGTTGACCCTGAAGCTGAAAAGGAATTTCCGGTTGATGATGGTCAATTTTCATAGTTTTACTACTTGAAAACAGGATTTCCCAAACGATGTTTGACATTTAACAGTGGAATAGAAAAGGTGTCAACAAGAGGATGAGGAAGCGAATTTGAGACGAATGCAGACAGTTAAATGTTATAGTTTTTTAGTATCCGTCTGTGTATGGACGAGGTAAAGGTTGCCTGTGTAAGATACTCGAGTTGACGCTCCATAATTATCGACCTTCTGTCACCTAATCTTTATCACACGGGCCAATCGCCATTAAGGTAGGGGAAAGTTGTCAATACCAACCTATCCTATGCCTTTAGGTACTTAGAGAACGTCAGACTGATGGCAGCAGTTCCACGTCACGTTTAGAGTCCTAACTTAATAAATATGAAACAAAATAGAAAAGTCCTTATAAATAAGAAAGCGGCAGCCAAGCAATCGCCGTTGAATACGACATCTGACAGTAATGTGCTCCACCAATATTCGTGGTCTAGTTTTAAGAGCTGATCCACATTGAGCCACCTAACCGCAAGTGTTTCCGTGGTGTAGTGGTTATCACATCCGCCTAACACGCGGAAGGCCCCCGGTTCGATCCCGGGCGGAAACAGGTTAATTTTTTTTTGTTTATTTTACAGATTAACCTACATCTGCATAATGCCATCTTTACTGCAACGTATGGCGATCCGTATTACATGCACTATACTATAGAAATTTAGCAATCGGAAACCAAAATCTCCATTCAATAAAAACCATCAAAGTTGAACCACTTTTGCTCTGGTTGACTGGTCAATCAGTTCCCCATTAGCCCAGATCTATCTACTTAGGTGAACCACTTGTTTAACTTCTTTTTCTAGCTTCTTCTATTCGTACTTCTACCTGACACATGGAAGACGTGACGCAGTCAATTACTGTACTGCTGATAGTTTCTTTTCACACAGATACAGCGAATCCGCGCTTTCGCGGTACCATCGCTACTAATTGGACACGGGCAATTGGATTAATGCTCCACTTGGGTACTAATCTCATCCGAATCCATCGGTTAAATATTAGTATGAAATGCCTGACAGCATCGGCTCATCACCGATAGTGGAAGATCGATGCTCTGTCGGTCTCCTGGATTGGCAGCCCGGGCATAGAGGAACGACATAAGTGAATTGACTGTAGGTAATAATAAGAGCCAAAGGTATAAGAAAGGTGTTACGGGGATATCCGCTTCATTCCGGCACAGCAAGTAATTTAAGCAACGCAATGTAGCGCCATTCAACGTCACTAAATGGCGACTGATTGATTCTGAGTGACGTTACATAGAAATCAACTTTATGTCGCATCAATTGAATTTGCATCAGAAGCGAAAAAAAGTTAAGAAAGATACAAAACTGTTTCAAAATGAGTCCCAAAAATTTTAGTTAAGCCACTAAACGACGAAACACAAAGAAACGGGAGAAGATTCCTTAATGAATTGCAACATCATATTCAAATGACAGCTGTATATGTGTGCGTCGTCAGTAAGTAGACGAAGGTAGAGTGTCACAACGCAATGCAAATTTTTAAAAGATTCAGGATTCAGCAGTTATTGAGAGCAACTCCAAAGAAAATAAAAAAAAACTGTTACATTGTTCAATCGCACGTGAAGTTTAATATTTTTATTTTATTAGTAACCGCATTTGGACAAAAAAGAATGCGGACCGGGTACACAAACCAACTTTCCTATAACCTCCTTCCCATAAATCTCAGTCCATTTCATACACAAACCAGCACAAGAAGAACATGAAAGGGAATATTGCATACTCGCAGGCTGAGGGTTATTGCTTTCTTCGTTTTCAATGCCCCACTTATTCACAGTTTTGTGGTTGGAGGATGTTTAAGTCAACCATAGGTACCTAACCCTGAAAGGTGAAAGCCTTCCGCGAGTCATTCATTGCGGCAGCGTTCAACTAACAATAAATTGTTGCGTTAGAATGGGCAAAGAATTAAACATACACCGCGTTTAAAAAACTACAGTAAGCACCAAAATAAAAAGCTAATTCTGTAGAGTGAATAAAAAAGCATGTAAATTGCATTGCATACATCTTTGATGGACACATATCCATTGCATACTTTGCGAGTGCAACAGCACAAATGCGTCTATTTTTGGGCCTACGTATTTCAAAAGCAGTTAATAAATTTGAAGTCGAAACGACTCGTTAAAACACTGGTTTCTTGCTTACTTAAGGTTGTGCTACAGTCCCGGGTCGTACCTGGTTCTCAACCGACAAGCGTCTCCAGTTTCGCACGCTTCGTTGGTTAAGGTCCCCTTCCACTTGCGTGCGCCAACTGAGTCGCGGTCTTCCTCTACTGCGCCTTCCCTCGGGTATGGATTCGAAGATCTTCCGGGCTGGAGCATTCGTGTACATTCGCTCTACATGACCCAGCCACCTCAATCTTGGACCTTCACTCTTCTGACTAGATCGATGTCACTGTACAGCCCGTACTGTTCTCCATTTACCTTAAATGCAGACGGGACCAAATATCACTCGAAGAATTCGCCTCTCGAAACAACCGAGAGTTACCTCATCCGATTTTGATAGAGTTCATGCCTCTGCGCCATATAGCAGGACTGGGACGATTAGGGCCTTATAAAGGGTCACCTTAGTTGTTCGAGAGAGGGCTTGGCTACTCAATTGCCTTCTTAGCCCAAAGAAACAGCGATTGGCAAGAGTTATTCTACGTTTAACCTCATCGCTGGTGTCATTGTCTGAGTTCATAGCGGAGCCTAGTCTGAGTTCATAGCGGAGCCTAGGTAGACAAAGTCCTTAACCGCCTCAAAGTTATATGTGTCGATTGTGACGTTTGGTCCGAGCCTCATTAACCGCCAAACCCATCTTCCCCGCCTCAGTCTCAATACTAACAATCGCGCCATTACAAACGATCGTTTCGGTCAGTCCTTAATTTTACAAGTTCTTTAAAATCCATTTTTCAAATTATTCCCATTGAAGTAGGTAGTTTTAATTAAACAAGTAAAACAAACAGAAGCTTTGCTACTTTGGTACTCTTACATATTCCTTCAACTATACACAGTCATGGATGGGTGCAATGAAAGCCTGGATAACATTTTAAACTTGCCCAATTTTAATGGACATCGACTGTTAATAGTGTAAATACCACAAATTAAAATGGACGACCTACCCGACTATCCAAAGTAATTTATGCTGAATCGCAGTCAAATGGGGATTGTCATGGCAAAACCACTTATCCAATATCGCAAGAGAGTGTTCCAGTCCTTTCAAACCCCTGTATTGGTTTAGGGTTAAAAGTTGGCATACCTATCGCTAAACCTGATTTAAAACACCCTCATTTTTTCGAAAGTCAATTTTATTCATCAAACATATTTTTTTTCGGTAATTCTAACTAAGCATAACAAAGGAAGGAGTGCAACTTTTCTTATAAAACTACATCGTAAAATTGAACATTACCTGGAGCAGATACATATCCAATTTATTTTGCAAACTTACAATAACAAATCACTTACACTTATGAGTAAATTTGACGCAAGTTCTTTCATTATGTACGAGCACTTTCGATTCATTTCATTTTGGTAGATACTTTCTTTTCGAAAAGTAGAAAAATCTATACTTAACAGTTTTTTTGTAAAACTTATTTTCTATGAAAAATGAAAAGAAAAACAAAATAATAAAAATCAGCAAATTAACAATTTGTTCGTTTTTTTTAGAAAATAAAATGATTTTATGTAAAATTGTAATAGACGCGCACATAATATAATTAATATTCAATTGCCTAACCTATTAGCTAAACTTTAAGGATAATTGTGTGACAAATTCTCACTTAAGGATTACATCTGCATACACAGCACGATGGGAACAAGAACCAATCCATGAATATTCCTTTACAATCATTGTCAGGATCGTAGGCTAGTAAACGATGCCATTTGTATTTCTGTTCGCAACCGCAGTCTTTTTCACATCTAGGTGTTTGCGCTTTACTGGAAGGGACAATAATGGTAGTTAGTTTTTTTTTTATAATATTGTGCAATTAAATAAACAGAGATTGAAGGAATTTGTTAAAATGAAAGAAAGGTTTCGACGGATTTTTTTTGGAGGTGGTTAAAAACAATAATTTTTTATAATAAAATGCAAAAACTTTAAGAGATTTAGCTAAAGAAACAGTATAAAAATTCATTAAACTGCTGAGAAATTCTGTAAACGTTTTCAGACTATGCAATGAATGAACTCTGAAGATCTTAAACAAGACTGCAGTTAGCTTGGACTGTGTTGACAAGAATCAAATGAGTTTTAGGTATTTAACGTTGGTTGTCAACTTCACTTAACGTCACTATTGATAGCAACAATTTTGAGGTAGTTAGGGAGTTTACCTACCTCGGAGTAAACATAAACTCCACGAATGACACCATAGTGGAGATCCGGCGAAGATTTACCCTAGGAAACCGTTGCTACTTCAGTTTGGCAAAACAACTGGGTTCAAAACTCCTAACTCGAAGAACAAAATGTAGAATCTACAAGACCCTTATTCTGTCAGTCCTGCTTTATGTCGCCGAGTGCTGGACGATAGGCAAGAAGGGAGAGCTCATACTGGGCTCCTTCGAAAGAAAATTGTTTGGTCCTGTGTGTGCGAGGAGGGCGAATGGAGAAGAAGAAACATCCGCGACCTCTATGAGCTGTACCAAAATATCGATGTAGTCCAAAAAGGAAAAAAACATCGACTACATTGGCTCGGCTACATCGAGCGAATGGACAATAATACTCCAGCTTAGAAGATCTTCGAATCCCAACCCCCAGGTTCGAGAATACAAGGAAGACCGAACCTCCGTTTCAAAGACCAAACCACCACGGATGCCAGAGCGCTTGGTCTGGACAACTGGCAGCAACGGGCCCGGAATCGTAGAGGATGGAAGGCTGCAGTGTCTCAGGTAGAGACTCTGGCGCTGTCTTTAGACCATTTTTGAAAAGTGAGAGCTGGTGAGGAGTCTCACCTTTACTCGGATTCTTCTATTATTCTTTAAAACCAATCTGGATCAGCCTTTGAAAATAAAACCGATTGGCTTAATAAAGTTTGGCAAAATGGCCACACTCAGCGCCATCCTCTTTTGAACGTTGTGAGCTGGTCCTAAAGTCTGATCTAGACCACATTACGAAAAAAATAAAATTCAGCATTTGCAAATAAGAAAATGAGAACTAAGCCGGCAACAACGTTAGGATGAACGAAGTGCTGGACTGGGTGAATATTTATCTTTAATCCCCATGGATGTGCCCTAAGCGCCGATGTATAATCATTTTTTTGCACATGAAATATGGCAACAATCCCTTCGGCTATTTTGCTGGCCCTGCTTCAGTTTAACGCCGATTTTCCTTTTCTTAAGACCTTTAAAACCATGAGGCATAGTTCTACACAAGATGCTTTCTAATCTCCTATTAATTTGTGAAGCCTTTCCACAAGCATTAAAGCATTGGACATGGTTCAAGACTCTTAGCATTCATGTTAAGAACCATGGATCCTGTAAAATGTGAATAAAAGTGTATTTCCTTGCAAATACTTACGAGCAAATTTCCTGATGTATCGCCTGTTCAAAGTGCTGCGTATTGACAATTGCACGAATTTTCCCCGCTGAATTTGAGGCCCAATATGGCGTAACGATCTCTATCTTTGACTCACAAGCATCCAGTCTATACAAAGAGAGAAAAAATTCTGTTACAAAAAAATTAAATCTAATCAAAATTACCAACCTTCCTGTTGAGGATCCCCCCTGACCCGCATTAACATTATCTCTGTTGAATGGCAACTTGGGACTCCGATTTGAAGACTGACGTTTGCTGCGCAACTTGCCAAAGTACGTATCACCATTGTCAGTATCATGATCGCTGTCTATGTCTTCAGGTACTGCAGGGAAAGCCCCCGGTGGTATAAATAAATCCGGTTCATCGATGAAACGCCTGCGACGTTTCGTCTGTTGTGTCGGGCCACCACTGTCCATATTCATCTGAAAGTCACCGTACATCCGTCGCATTAGCGCCTTATTGTCGTCAATAAATCGTTCGATTTTGTCACTGAAAGGATACAACCGAAGACGAGTGCATAAGTCAGTAGACATACTGATGATTTGTTTAAAAATAAATCGATGACTAGTCTTGTTTATACTATAACAGAAAATTTGCTCATCTGCTTAAATGAATTAGCAATTAAAAGCCGATGGTGGGGAACCTCTGACGTTAGTTCTAGCTGGTGACGGTGAATATATTATTGTCCGAGGTTCGGGCTTACGTTGTATGGCTATACTCGTAATGTGAATAATCTGGCGGAAATTTAAGTAGGTCTGCTTCATTCAGAAATGTGTGCACAATTTGGTTTTACTTTAAAATAATTACTTTTATTAAATAGCACAACCGTTTTAATGTTTATAAAGAGTGCTGTTTAGTTTTATTTACAAAATTGTGCTCCATTTTAGAAAAAAGTGCATCCGGTGACACTTTGCGGACTGAAATTCGTTGAGTTTTTCACTCCTTGAAGGCGAAAATAGTCCACTCCACCAATCAACCTTCAGTCACATATTTCTTGTTCTTGGAAGTTCCTCCATTAAACAACTTATAATCCGCTACAATATTTGGGAAAGAAAAATTGATGGAAATTCGTATTTCATCTACCGTTTCCTAATACGTTCGCAAGTCGTGCTTAAACTTAATTCGCAGCATTTGAAATATATAGCACGATCAGCTACTCCTACGTCCTACATCAATCAATATTGGCCATCATCAGCAATTCCACAAATTTTTTGGGTACAAAACCGCAGCTCTCTAAAGCAGCACGTGGGCTTGACAGCCTAGTAAAATATTAATGGGTTCCGCTTGCACAAATCTATTGATTGCAATAAATAAATTGAATGTTGTATTGCCAAAGTAAATTTATTGATGACACACATTAGTCAAAATGATCTTGAATTGGAAGATGTGATTTCCGCCTGCGACACGCTCCCAAAAGATGCATACTCTCCCAATAGCTTTCATCAACAAATTTTGTGTTCTTTTTTCGCACAATGACATTGAAAATAGCACTCGCCTGTGGGCTAAAATACCAAAAATAAGTTTAAAAGCTGCCAAAATAAATACACGCCCACTTAACATGAGGTAGGTATGCGGTATATGAGCTGCGTTCATTATTTTAGCTTTGGCCTGAAAACGGCATTGATCACCCACAAGCCGCACTATATGAAAGGAAACAACTGGACAGAAATGATGTCAAAGGTGTTTTTAATTAGTTTAATTGTTTTGTGAAATGTTTCGCAAAGAAACCAGTACCGCTCTCGGTTAGGATCGAAGATCACGTGATGAAATGCTAATGAAGCCTTTTGTGCTTCTAGCATATTTCATCACCATCACTCTAACTGTTTATGGTCAATATATAGACGTGTATACTTACATTGGATAACTATTCCCTGCTGTTGGGCAAAATAACTGATGGTATCGTTTTATACATGGCACTCCTTTGATAACGTCACCTCGGATGTCTAGACCTAGAGCGACTGACAGCGCTGTCCACCAAATCTGCAATTAAAGGAAAATGTTAGTGATGTGTTTGACATATTAGTTGGTATTTTTCTTTACAAAAACAAATATAGGTATATAACCCAAAAATGCACAAAGTTCGATGAACTTACCGATGGACTCACAAGGTACAACTTTTAAACGAACTGAGTACTTTTAACTGGGTATAACTGTCAGTTAAGAGCTCTATTAAATTTAGAGTCCACTGTAAGACATTTTTGAAACTTGAAGGATTTTAAAATGTTTAAAAAGTCAGACCAATGCCCTAAAAGAGAAAGCTTTAAAAAAAACTGTTTAAATTCCAACCAAACTTCAACTACTAAGAGAGGTGTTCTAAACACAAAAATGGATCAAATGTTAAATTTTTCGATATGAGTGTTGTAAAGTGCGCAGACAAATCGGGCACCTATAAGACTGGAGCTACAGGGTGGGTCATAAATATTTAGTGAATTTTACAAAACTTAAATTACCTAATATTTTTCAATAAGTCGTTTTTGCTGTTTGGATTTGCCTTCATAAAATTAAATATGTAGCTGTGAATAGCTATAACTATTTGTGCTTATTGCGCCATTAATGTACTTAATCTTTGTGGTCCCCCCGGCTAGAAATGCTACGTTCGTTTAGCATCCTGTGTGGGAGACCTACGTCTGATGTTTCTGCGGCAAAATAAGTTGCATATCGGGTTCGGGATCTGCTACCGAACTTTTGAGATCGACCAGGCGGTGTTTATTCCAGCTATACAAGCTACGGACAAATTTGCTAAACATTTTTAAAATGTACTTTATTTACGTTTTCATTAGGTACTTTTTGCCAAAAAACCCACAAGTCGGAATATGGCTTTAAAACAAGTTCGGGACTTTGCCAGTAAACAAAATATTTATCTATGAGAATATTTAAAACCCTCAAAAATTTAAGAGTAACAGGTGTAAGAATTTCGAGTTACATATTTGTATAGTATTTCTGCTGAAAAAATCTTTCCTTGAACACTCGAATAAGGATTCCTAGAAACATGATTTCTCATTCTTAAAATCATATAAAACGAAGACTTAGGAGTTTAATATTCATCTTAAAAATTTAGAAGATTAATAAAATATATATTTGTACAACGAAATCTTTTTTATTGGCGGAGCAAACGTCTCTCTTTTCTTTTCATTCTATCCAGAGTGAAGTTAGCCATGGCTACTTCGTTTTCTTCTCTACAAAACTAGAGGGGACCACCAGGTGGCGCAACTCGAGCTGCAGAACTTGAGTGCGTTCACTAAGCACCTTTGTATTTACATTATATTCTTATATATTAAAGTTAAAAAATCAGTTTTCTGGGCCACCCTGTATTTAATTTTACTTTCAATGTCATAATATGTCATAAGAGATTTTTTTTTAAAGAAGTATCGAATTCAAGAGTGCTACAATTTTTGAATAACAGCTACTTCTAAACAAAAATTATTTTAACAATTTTTTTAAAACCGCTTTAGTCAATCGCCCACTTTTTAAAGTGCGACTGTAAATGTCTTTAAAATTCTGGTATCAATATTTGTGTATACATTCTTCTATGTTCCTGTAACTGAATAACGTACCTTATGATCAACTGTTTGATTTCATTGGAAAATGTGCACCAGACCACTCCGCCAGCTTTCAACAATTGCTATGGGAAAAACACACCCCACAAATTAAATATCTACCGCACAGTTTCCTCTTAAAAAGACGAGGAATGTAGTTTTAGACTATATTACAATGGGGCAATTTTGGGGTCTAAGTTCTTTAAAAAAATTAAAGCTCACGTTCGTCCCATCTTTCGCAATATTTTTGTATAAATTTCGAAATTCCTTGAATCACGAATTCTATCCATTTAAACAACACCTACTCCCGACGTGATTTCACTTTAACCATATTTTATCACTTAATACCCACTGTAAGTTGTTTACTTAATTTATTCTTCAAATTTATGAGACAGAATGCCCTTCAACATAGTGCACCAACGCAATGCTCATTAAAAACAAAACAAAAAATATATTAAACACCATTTTTGTGTAAATAACGTGCTGTCGTTGATTTATTGTTCAATTGCACCGCAGTTACTGACGCCCAATGCAAAATTTTAATGTAAATACTAAAAATGTATTTTTACCAATAAGAAAAAAAAAGACGTAATATAAAACCATCTACGACACGTTACTGTCAAACATTTGTCAGGGGATAGCATTGCGAGTACGTGGCCTGAAAGTTAATGTTGCGTTTTATACAAGTCTTGTCCTTATGCATATATTACAGACTTGTCGGTTCAGTATCGCTGATCGATATTGAAAAGGGCACTCAAACGGAGGTAGGTTTATGTTTAATTCTTTACCAGTCAACTTGAAGCTTTTCTTTTCAATGAAGCAATTAATGCTCACTTGCCATTGGATAGAGGTTGAGATAAGAATACCAGTTACATTGGTTAGCATTCATGCAATTTTGTAGTGAATGTCATTACAACTTCTTGAGGTAGTTAAGCGCTTTACAGGTTATTGCGTATGGCAGTAGCCATACATCAATTATATCTAGTCCGCATGAAATCAAATTGGTGTAGGTACAGTTTTTAACTCGAGTTACTACATAAATATAATTTTTTAAAGTTATTCAAAATCAACTGTCACTTCAAAATGAACTTTCGTAGCCAACGGACTTGTAGAAATGTTTGTCTCGTTCTTTTAAAAAAAATCCGTCACTCTTAGTATTAGAGTGTTATACGCAACTAAACAAAAAATTGTTGGATCTTTCTCTAATTTTAATTGTCATTCAGTTAAACATGGCTAAACTTTTTAAATCACAAAATATGCCCAACTTGGAAGTGTTACGCCACTGTCATATCGTTAGGAATATTGTGATCGAATTATTAAGGTCAGAGTGCAGGAATCACTGCCTATCGCTTTTGAAACCTTCATTTATACCTTTCAATAATTTCATCACTTGTTTTGTGCGACTTTGGGAAACTGTTTTCCAATAAGCATCGGTGGTTCAGTGGTAGAATGCTCGCCTGCCACGCGGGCGGCCCGGGTTCGATTCCCGGCCGATGCAATTGATTTTTTGTTTTGTCTCTCTGTAAGCTTCGCATTGCATAGGTTACGAACTTTTTAGATCAAGACTTCCATTTAAAAAGTCATTATGTATACGTACTTAAGACCACATCTTAAACTGCATATTCCCAGTCATAGACGCCACCGGATAAAACCGAAGCAAAGCATCAACGTCCTTGATCTTTTGCCAAAAGTTGTTTGCACTGTCGCGTCGTCCACTGAAGAAGATGTTCTTCTCTATACCGCTGGACTTCTTGTGTTTCCATTTCCAAAGTAGATATCCGATTAAGATCTAAACTTGTGACGCGACTATCCAGCTACTGGTGTTGAATGTGCCTCTTCGGCAATGCCGTCAATCAGGCTTTCTGACTTTATTGCTTTATATCGACTTGGAGGTGTTGCTTCAATGCTGCTGTGCCGTGCTTCTATAATGTGCGGTGGCTTAGAAATTCGCAACGAATCGGATTCATTGGAACCCATCCACCAGCGGGGCAATAAAGTTTTATGTATTCGTGTATAAATTGAATTATGCGATCGCAGATACTTTTCTGTTTTTCTAAGCGGGGTAAATTCGAATTGAAAATTAATTCGGCGCCCGGTGTGTGATTTGAATTCGTGGCGAGCACAAAAGAAGCAGACCAATTAATGAGCCCCTTTATATGAGTTAAAAAAAGATAAAGTCAACGATTAGAGTCAGTTGGAATTAGCATAAAAGGGTAGCAAAGAGAAAGGAAGGTCTTTATAGAACAGATGTTACTTTTGGCTCATTCATCATTTAGAAACTCCCGCCAAAGCTGTATCCGAGTGCATGCAGCAATTTTCGAAAGTCGCAGTACTCCTTGCACAAGTATAACCTTGACAAAAATTACCTTCTCA
Source organism: Cheilosia pagana (assembly GCA_936431705.1). NCBI lineage: Eukaryota > Metazoa > Arthropoda > Insecta > Diptera > Syrphidae > Cheilosia > Cheilosia pagana. Next base: position 46,193,334 of record OW386170.1, on the reverse strand, counting down.
TGCATTTTTTCAAATGCACACAGGCACAAATGCATTTATTGCTTAACCTTAAAACGACAATCAATCATCGTGGTGAACTTCAAGTGTAGTCCACATTAGAAAGGAGATCGCAGTACCATACCGACTAGCAGCTGCTTCATCACTACCATTACCACCATCGGGGCCCATTCAAGAGTAACACATTCGAGTGCAGAATCAACGCAGCGCACCGTGTATTTCGGCACACTGCTGTGTACAAATTACAAGCCGCCTGCCCCTGCATGTGCGCTACCTAACCATACAAGCGGTTAATTTATTTGACAAAATAAACGTCATGAGTCACGACAGCTATTAGGGCCTACATGTGCAGCCTCTCGCGGCAACTTTTCTTCGAGTGCATCCGGAGTGTTTGGTTAAAGTGCGAATGTTGGCCTATACTCGAACGAAACGTAGCCGCTGATTGCCACTTGGATGGATCTTTATTGGCAATGCGTGATGCTCTCGGCTTTGTTTAAAATGGTTGCAAAACTTTTTCAAAACAAAATGCCGATCAGTAAGAGGAGATACTAAAACTCGACTGTTACAAAGTAATTTGATTTTTTTTAGCTGACATTTCTGGAATTCCCTCGTAGAGGAACATCCGCTAAATGTCATAATAAAAGCTTCATTTAAGACGGTAGCTGCATCTTAAGTAGGAGAGTGAGAAATAATTCGTGGGTCAAGCGGGAGGCTGTTGATAGATGAATCATTCAAGTCGGGGAAATTTGCGCTAATGAACGTTTTTTATATACGTCCGTTTCAAAAAGCGGATTAAGATTCAATCGGCATTTTACAAGGCATCCGAATGGTGTCAATTCAATTAAGTAAGTATCTTGTAAGTCTAGATACAAATTAGTGAGTAATTTGGATAATTTTGGGACAGTTTTGAAAGTGATTTTATAGCTTAAGTGAGTCTTTAAAGCTGAAACGTGACAATGACAAAGCTGGACTGAATTTTTGGTAGAAAGTTGGTCAGGTACCAGTTGAGGTTAGGTATATATTGAAGTTCATAGCACAGCGCGTCATAAAAATTGTTTAAGATTTATTTGATGCATGGAAGTCTTCCAACTAATCAGTTGGTAGGTATCGAAAAAAGTAAAAAAAAAATGTGGTCGTAGTTGTTTGTGATTTAAGGTTAAATCGAGACAAGTCGGGGTTTTTCAAAATGTCCATAAAAAACATGCAGCCTCCTGATATAAACTAGTACCGCCCGTGGTCGAAATTCGACCAATTTTGTCTGTAGATAAAGTAACGAAAGCCAACTTGTTTTTTACATAATTTATTTATTATTATATTATTATTATAATTTATTCAAATATATTAATTAATATTAGTTTTTTTAACTTGTTTTTAACGTAATTTATTTATTATTTATTTTAATTTATTTATATGCTAAATCTGAATTCATTTACCTTTGTTCTATGAAACAAGATTGGAAAAGGAGAAAACATGAATGTTCGTTTCCAACACCTTGCAGATAACTCTGCAATTCCCCTGAAATAAGATTTTATGATTGCTTACTTTTAGGGGTAATTAAATTGCATACCTTTATGGGTTAAGGAGACTCTCCAACAGGTTCTAATCTAAGACGATTAAATTCGTTACTATGGAAACATGACGGCGACAAATTGAATGGCAATAAAATGCTTTCGATTAACTGATAAGCATTTTGTATGGGAAATTCTTAACTTCATTTTACCAGTCTTAATGGCGACATATACCTACGATTTTTTTGTTTCTGCACATCTGTGGCACAGTATCTGTCGAACGATATAAGTTTTATTCTCCTCATTTCATGATAAATACTTAAAAAGTGCACGGAAACTTTTGATGTTTACGTATTAATATAATGATATTACAAAATACGTTAATAACCGTTTGACATGTTTTTCGAAACTTTACACGAAGCTAGACAAAACAAAAATACTAATCAGGCGCCTTGATGCTTTGGCAACCCTTTAGTGGGTTTATACGTCAGAATCTGGTGGGTAATGAAAAAGAACGAGGGCTAAGAAATGAAGCTTACCACCAATCTAAAACACTTGACTCGTACCTATTGTGAAGGAATACGATCTAAGACTTCATGATGTTTTTAGAAAAGCACACAATTTACAAAATGTCCGCCTCAAACAAAAATATTCGAAATGAATGGCCTTTCAAAAAACGTGATACTTTTTGAGTGGAGTTTCATCTTTTCTTTATTTGTTTGGTTGTCAAAATATTCAAAATAGTTTGCAGTTTTAAAACACAGCACTTAATTCTTCCAGTCCAGGCAATCCGCTTTCAAGGATTCTTGTCAACCTCAGTCTATTTTTGAGTTTAAAAGCTGGTTTTATTGTTTTTTTTTTGTTTAAACAAAATTCTAAGTTGGTTGCTAAGTGTACCAATCCGTATACAATTTCGGAGGGCAATGCGCAAAAGTGTCAAGTGAGTTGTAGTCGAAACGTGTACTTCTAAAATTGTTCTTAAAGTGATCAAGTAGAATTGAGAAGCACAACTACGTGGAGGGATTTAGTTTTTTATTTCTTATTGCACAGAACTTAAGACAGGAGGCTCATTTTCTTATGCAGAAATAAACAAATAAAGACCGTTCACTGTTTACTATTAGTCAGACGAAATCTATTGAATGCACAGTCAACCCGAATTTTACATTCCCAAAAACGACCGCAAAGTATATGTACTCTTTCTCTAAATATAATTTTATGTGAGTTCGATGGCCGAAAACTTTCCGACGACCTACCGTATCTTGAAATAAACTTCTTTCCTTCAAACTGATTCATTCGAGTATGCTGCACAATATCAATGACCCGACACAGGACAATGGTCCTCTGATTTGAACAGCATGCGCACTGTTTTATTGTCACAAAAATTCAATGCCAAAAACAAAAAAACTACTTACGTGGATATTTTGCTGAAGCATTTCTGGCATATCACTTCACTGAACTCAAAAACAATATCAATGATCTCATTTCAACGAAATGTTAACCCGAAAAGCCGACTCTCTCCTCTACGACCGACGACAAGGATAAGCAAATTCAAACTAAACCTCCGCTCCGAAATTGCCATTTCGAAATTCCCCAAAAAGTTGATCCAAAACTCGATTCGGCGACAACTAATCCTATTACCTATCTTTGGCAAAAACATATGATCACCGAAAATAAATAAAAAAAAACTCTGAATTAAGTTAAAATGCATAACACGTCCGCTGAAAATGTTGCCATCATCCTATAGTACACGCCTGCGCCCTCCTATTACCGCACATCGGTCCAAAAACAAAAACTTGGACTGGTTTCTTTTTGACAATAAAACAAAACAAAAAACACCAAAAAAAGAGAGAAAAAACGAGAAAGCAACCCGCTCAGACGAAGCCATTAGAACATTGATACCACTTTCGGTTCTAATGACCATTTCCGAGTTATGAATGAAACGGGAATATTGGTATTCACCGTATAAGCGTGCAGTCAAACAAGGACTCGGGGCGGCACTCTGACTCATCGCAGAATTCCCATTTCTCGGAATGCAGTTCGATTCAAATGTTAAACAGTTGAAAACGCGAAATAAACAATAAGTTTGATTGCCGATTGGAATTTGTTGACACGTCAAAGTTGCCATCGTATACCGTACCGCACCGTGCCAGCGGAAAATGTCAGCGCTAATCGAATCGAAGGTCAATAGCCAGAGTGCTGAGAGACCTGAGATGTGTCTAACGACCTTCGCAGTGTCGCGATTTCCGCGGTCTATGGCTTAACGAGTTTGAAGACACGGTTATAACAGTTTTTGTTGTTGTTTTTTTTTTGCGGAGGTCCAAATGATTCACATTTAGTGCGACTTCGAGGCTTCTTTATTCAAATCGCACTCGACGAGATGAATTTTGAATATATTTTCGCAACTGAATATGTATGTGGGAGTAGGTACCTACGGCAAACGTCAAATTGGTCGAATGTCAAAGACATCATTTGGGTGTGCATATGCACGACCAAGAAACCGAAGATCTCACCCAAAAACCGGTAGGTACTAATTTTAATTTAATAATAAACAAATGAGACATAGAGAGGGAAACCGAAAGAGCAGATAGAGAGATAAATCTGATTAGGGAGGCTTGAGATGGTTTTTCTGTTTTTTGTTTGCCCATTTTTTTGGCGCGAGATTTCATTTCCATCGTTTGGATCTGTCCAAAATGCGACAGAATTGACATTGACATAGTTTGTTTTATTTTTTCGGTTTATTATTATTTATCTTTCTTGTTTCTGTTAGACTTTCGGTTTTAATTTTGCTTCTTATCGTTCTTTTGGTCGCGAGAGGGAGTTTTTCGTTTTTTTTTTGTGTGTTATCTTTGTTGTGTTTATGTGCTTTGAGTGATTTTTGACCTTTCACACGGGCATTAAGTTTTATCGCACTATTGTTTTAGGTCAGATTAACCAGATTTATTTTTGGAATTTAATGATGCTTAGCTGCATTCGGGGTTTTGATGTTTATTAGCTGCTAGGGTTTTGCTTTGAATGGCAGACGACACTGACATCATCGATTAGGCGAGTTATAAGTTAAAAATATATAAAAAAAAACACTGAAGAGACGTCAGATGAAAATGTTAATTACGAACAGTGGGGTATTACTAATAAAATGGGTATTCGCCTGAAGTTGATGCTAGGCTTTACGGGAAACTATTATAGAGAAGGACATTCTGCCACAAGTTTTTGTACGACATACATGGGATCAACAAACAAAACTCCTGTCAAGATGGAGCAGTATTTTATTTTAAGTCCCATATATTATACAGCACTATAAAAGGTTAAATCATTTCTCTTTTTTTCCGTCCCTAGGATTCCTACCCGTAGTTCCTGTCTAGTCTAGTATTTTATAAACAACTTCGGTAAGAAGTATTCATAAATGACAACTAAAGTGATTTGAAGACAGGCAAACGGACTGTTGAAGTCGAAACAATTCGTTGGTAAGAACTCCTTGCATAAACTTGCTTCAAATTCAGTTTCCACATCAATGCCAAGGGGCCATGGGTTATAGCATAAACGTAGACAGATGGGTAATATGCTAACCCTCATTACTCATGCGGCAGAGTTTTATGAATATTGGATAGGGCTTGATACGAGAAAGAATGAAATCTGCTAGGAGAAGAGCATGGTGAGGACTTATTTACTTATTTACTACGCCTTAGACAATGTCAAGTGGAATACCACCAAACTATTAACGCGGAAAAATCAAACAGCAAGATAATCCGATTCAAAAAAAGTCAGAGTCAAAAACTGCTTCCATAAAGGAATGCCACTTGATGGTAGTCCCGGAAAGTAAAATAATAGACAGATAAAAGTATTCCATAATCGATACAAATTCGACCAAACTCTTGAGCTTGTCCTTCTGTACAGATGCAATTTTGTGTCTTTTAACTGAAATAAATAAATGTGAAATTGAAATGCTGTTGACGTAAAAGGGTACCACGCATGGATTTATCTGATGTGACTTTATTTTGGATAAATATCTAGCTTGAAATGCTATTAGATCAATTGGGCATCCAAGAAGCCTCAACAGAAGGACCACTTCCCCCAAAAAACATCCTCGCTGAATGGGTTCAAACTCAATAGACTTGCTTTTTTGTGCACAGTGGCTAAGAGTGGGTAGTTTTTTTTTTTGGCTACTTAGAGAACGTTTCAAGTTTAAATGCAAAGTCCCATAAGTGTCAAAAAATAAAACCTTCAAAGAGGGAGAGTGTGAGTGCTAGTCGTAAGGTTCCGTTTCGTTCAACTCAACAAGATATCTGTATTTTCAACAGAACTTTTTGAAGCTTGTTAAAGGGGTAAAGTTTTGCTACTAAACAAAATCAAAGTACCACAACAGGAGATTCTACAAAGATGGTTACATACTTTTAAGTGAATGCTTGTGCCATCGAACCCTTCATTTTTTGAAACCGTATGAGCACTTATCTCGCCAGGAATGAATGAATTTTTCACAATGATGTTCGGACATTAGAAACAGATGCCTATCGTTCATCTGGCCCTCTGTATCCCATGATTTGTCACCCATGGACTTATGTCTCTTTTTATATCCATAAAATCGTGATTGGACTTATGGCACGTCTTATCTGCAGGTTGACTGTCGTTCAAAAAACAGCATTATGATGTTTATTCCGCTCTTTTACTTTGCAGAATCCCACTGATATTCCCAAAGTGCACCTGCTCGCTCAAATTTTGAAGCAATGATTGCGAAAGCTCAATTTATGCTATTTCTTACATATAACATAATTAACCTTATTTGAGATCGAATTTACACCACAAACCGTATCCAACCATAATCCCTCATCCGTCATAATTTCGCTTCCATTGAGGAGTCCAATAAATCAGCTCCATGGTCGCAGCGGTTAAAAGGCAGCTTAAACAATAACACTCCCATTACACGTCATAACCAATTAACCGGTACTCTCCTTATTTTTACAGTAAAAAACACACTTTATCCAATTGATCCGACAATCCATATAGCGGCTAATAAAATCATTAAAATACGATTGAACACGAATGTGCCACGAGAGCGCATCACGTTATCGAATTAATTAGCCGAAGCGGCTAACTCTCACCGCACATACCTACAGTGTGACAAGCAGATCGAGAGTAAAATTTATTGCCGCCATTTAGCATGGATACACGGCTTACTTCATCAATGCTGGACAGAATAATTTTTTACTCTTTCTACCAAGAAATCCATTTCAATCAAAATCAAAGTAAAGTCGAATGAGCGATGGCTATTCCCAAGCCAGATGCGGGCTCTTAATATATTCACTGACCTTTAACGATTGTACACATAGAAATACTGATAAATTGGTTTTGAGAAATAAATTGAATTTGCGATTTTGTGAAGGATTCTTTGATGGAACTAAAACTGAAAAAATGTTGCTCATACGCCGTGTGGCCCTGGCGAGGTTTTATCTGTTTCTTATTTTTTTTCTCGATGTCATATCTTGACTATGCCAACTCTTCTAAGGAAAGGAGGAATAGCACGTCGTTCCTATGCTCACCTACGACAACAAGAGAGCAGAAATGTTTTATTTGTTTATGTTAAAATAAACTATCACCCAGCCACGCGCCCAAAGAAAAATAAACAAAATGATTTTCTACGCAAAATAATCACAGTCTAATGGCAAGCACGTGTTTCGTATCTAGCCGGTTCAAGGACTTGCGGAAGTAAAACACCAATAAAAGAATTCGAAAAAATAAATGAAGCTAAAAGCGACAATAATGGTAATTTAAACACAACTGTAATACCCTACCCATTGTGCGGCTCCAGATACTCCATTGATTTGTGTACAAATGTTGAGGTTCCAGCGCAATTACGGTATTAAAACACGAATGTGTATCAGTGTTCAATTACGCAGTTAGAAGTGGTTGATATTTTTTATTTCTCGCAACAAGTCGTAAAGATATATTATGAAAAGCCTGATGCCATAAAGCTGGTGACCGTGAGAGTTATTTTTTATCTTCCATTCGGGAGCTCATAGAAATAAAAAGCAGATCATGCGATGGAAAACTGGGTTTTGGATGCAGGAAGCAACAAAGACTGAATATCACAAGAGCTTTTTGAGTAAGTACTTCAAATGTGTCTCGGAATATTTTAATTGGCAATTTAGGGCGCAGCTATTTAGTGCTTACTCTTTAAGACCGTGTGACTTCTAGTCTTCAAAAATACTCAAGATTTAAAACTGGATTTATAATTGTATAGCAAAACAAGTATAAAAGTGCGGGTGATCTGTTCGATTTCCATACAATAACATCAACTACGATGTTTCGTTAAACGTCGCATAGGCTACCTATTTTTTTTGGAAAATGTTATTTGTAAATATTTTTTCCTAATGTATTTACAAAACGAGGTTAAATAGGTACGAGTAACAACCGACAGATGGCGTTCTTTGAGTACGACAAGCTGTCGCTTTTTTGTTTACAAAGCTATGGAAATTTTAGCCCGGCAATAGCGTGAGTTTTTTTTACAGTTGCTTTATCTAGCTTCTTGACTTATGTTTTAACAAATAAGTTTTAAGAAAAGGCTGGCAATCCACTTGAGTTATTTTTCATAGTTAAAAATTCTACTCATGCGTCTTAGTTTATGCAGATAGCGAGCAGTGGGTCTTTGAATATCTGTAGAAGACGTAATACGGCTTAAAATAAAGTGCACGACTGGATCGCACGAAACTTTCTCGTTCATATCATCAGTTTGGTTGGTTTATTTTCCTTTTATTATTGTTTATAGGCTATAAAATCAGATTTTTCAAATTGGTGATGCTGGTAGGTGGCCATGACTCGAAGTAGGGTTTGTGATGTAAGAATTCAGAGATTTGTTTTTAAATTTGCACGTGTTGGGGGGTAAATGAAGTGCGGGTTTGTGATAGTGTGGACTCCAATTGGTTGGAATTATTTTAAGGTTCTTGATTAACATGGTTGAAAAAAGGAAAAGTGGGTTGGGTACTATTTGCTAAAAAGGAGTTTCTAGTACTAGTTGTAATTGCATTTTTACTGGTAGTATACGGTAATTCTTAAAACACGGCTTTAATTCCATTTTTTTAAGAAAAACTAAGTAAGGGGTCCTCTTAAGAATACTTATTTTATCATAAAAAAATGGTTTTGGAAAATAATGCGTACTAAATAGTAGCAAATATTGCAATGTTTATTTCAAAAAATATACCTGCTCAACTATTTAGCTAAAAACTGGGTATAGGGTATTATTTAAAATGTTAGCATTACTTGGTTTTTAAAATTGTATCCAAATCGAAAATCGCGTTTTCGAGATATGACCAGTTTTCAAAATCAGCGTTTTCGGTGGTTAGAATCGAAAATGTTGAAAACGTCAATTTTACTCCAAGTATGCATTTTGGTCGCTTTAGCTGTTTTCATGTAGGTAGGTAAAACAAAAGAAATACAAATTCTCAAAATATGCCTTTTTTCAAAAATCTATTATAGACAATTTAGAGAAAAACTGAGTTCGCTATCATGCTAGGAATGACCATATTACTACAAAATTAATTTTTGTTGCAATCGTATTGACCGTTTTCGAGATAAGGCCACTTTTCAAAAGTACCATTTTTCGCCTTTTTAGCCAAAAACTGGGTATATAGCGCAAGTATGCATTTTGGTTAAAATCGTTAAAGCCGTTTTCAAGAAAACCATAATTAAATAAAGTCTTAAAAAACGACATTTTTCCAAAATAGTCCGTTGAACGATAATTTAGGGAAAAACTGAGCTTGCCATCATGTTTGGAATGACCGTATTACCTTAAATATGAATTTTTGTCGAAATAGTTTTGACCGTTTTTGAGATATGTCCAATTTTCAAAATTACCGTTGTTTGATTTCTCTGCGAAAAACTGGGTATGCAGCCATGTTAACCGCACATAAGCCCAAATATCAGTTTTAGTTGAAATCGTTAGAGCCGTTTTCGAAAAAATCAAACTTGTTTAAAACCGTTATATGGGAAGTACCGTTAATAATAGGGTTAGCATGCAAAAAAAAAAGTGGCCCCGAATTGTAAGCCCACGAACTCCAAATCCGAAATTTGTAAGAAATCCGTCCAGCCGTTTGCGCTGTGGAGCTCAGGAAAGGACGGACAGAATTGCGAGACCCACTTTTTCGAGTTCCTCTATCATCGTAATGTTAGATTTGATTAAAATCTCGAGTTCGATTTTTTGTACGATTACAATACCTTTCTCTTACTAAGTATACGAGAAAGTTAAAAATACTAGTACCAAAAGGAATACTAAAACGTTCTTTTTAAGAACTGGAAAGGCGTCTCAACATAGAATTCAACATTACAGTCAAGTTAGAATAAAGAAATATATCGGGACTTGCAAAGATATATATTTTTGAGGTAACAGTCCATAAGAACTGAAAGTATTTACGCTACTGTCTGAACCTTAATCCTAGCATGACTAATTCGAATGCGAGGAAAACTGCTTTAGCTGACTTGAAAGTCCATTGAACTATACCGATTTGAGACTCAGTGAATCTGCATAAAATGTAGAACAACGCTCTAAGTGTGTAAAATACCTTTTCCTATGAAACCCCTCTTTGAAGTATCGAATCAGACGTCACCGGGTGTATTTAAATCCTCTCTTGCTCGCAGATGCATCCGTACGTCATTCATCAAACCAAACCCAGCTTAAATATTGACAAAGTTCAAAAAAATGGAAAAGACAATATCTGTTCACATTGGCCATGTCTATGAAATTCCACCAGATAAATGTCAATGCCTTAAACAATCACCGCACACTAGATAGCGATGTCAAGTCAACACAAAACCAAAAGCAAATTTATTGACAGCGAACAAGAATAAGACATTATACCCCAGACCCAGACAAATATGGGCAACCGCTGTTTCTGTGTCTTTTTTCTTCACTGTCACTATATGTATATGACACCAATAACAATTTGTAAGACGTCATGTTGGGTAACATTTTGCAGAGCATTATACGTTTTTGGTAATTGCAACTTTGAATGTACAATGGGTTTGCGTTTCCTCTCGCTATCTTTTTTAGATCGATGCAAATATGACGCAACTAACTGCACTTGTGAAATCTGTTTTGTCGATCCACCTTTTCTTTGTGACATTATGAAAGGGTATTTCCACTCAATTTCCATGACATTTGTGAATTTCTTTTATTCAGTGCAGATGGTTGGGCAATAAAGCGAAAATAGTAAACGTGCTGCGAATTGGCAAAGCCGGCTTTGGTGCGATTATGAAATTTTATTGGCCCGATGAGGGTTGTCCGCCTCGAGGGGGTGTTAAAGGGAAGCAGAAAATAAAAAACTAGTGTAATGTGGGTAATTCCTGCGGCTGAGTCATGAAGGATAGGTGATCCATTTTAAGTCGATGGCTCTAAAAGGTCGATGGTAGGATGAGTCAGACGCAGTTATGTGTGCTGCGTGACAAGATCTCAATTGATATTCGACGTGTAAGACTCCTTTGCATGGAAATGAGTTCGATGGGGATGTACTCCTAAATCTGAGTAATGAAGCAAATGAGATATGACCAAAAAGCAAATATTGGTCCGCTTAATTTAAAATATAGATCGGAGTGGATTTGGTTAAGCGGGCAATTTGGAGGCGCCCGACATACAATACATTTCCCATTAAATTCTATTAAAATCTCATCAAGTAGTGTACGAAGGAAAATGGTTTATTGGCTGACGAAATGGAAGGCTTTTATTACAGACGTATCGATAGTCCGTAGGGGTTTTCTATGATAGTTAGCTGCCAGATATCGCAACACCGTTAAACCCCCATAAATTTAATGCGTGAACATAAGAACACATGTACCGCATAGCAACGACAACATGTCTTGGTATTCACAATTGTAGCCACACCTGGATGCATGCCAGTGTCGTTTTAACTAGTCACATCTTAGAAGGTGCAACCTGCAGCTCTGCTCCCGGTACATCAAATCAATCAATCACATGTCAATCTGCACGTGAAGTTATGCGATATGTCAAGAATGCATTGAACAATCGATTCACGTTCCCTATCTGTCACAAGTTGACATTCCTAGTAATTCGTTCAAATACAATTCCTACATTCTAAGCACTTACCGGGATTTGAACAAAGCTTCCGTTATTGATAGTAGGATATGAGAATAATGGCACAACCGGCACCGTGCCATTCTTTAAAAATATTGGTCCCTGGATGGGCGTTACTGTTGGCATTGACTTCTTATCTCCATCTGGAATAAAAAAGTAAAAAAAAATTGTTAGCCTTTATTAAAATTAATTCACTGACGGGTCCTAAAAGTGAAAGTTGCCACAGTAAAAAATTTAAAAAAACTGCGAGCACCTCCTGCTCCTCCTTTTACATCAGCAATCCATCCGAATGAGTTCACTTTGCTGTTATGCAAAGTCGTACTCACTTTCACTTAATTCGACGTGCACCAGATATCAATCCCCAAAGTTGCATTGAATTCGGGGCGACTATGCGTGTGCACGTGCTGTTGCATCACAACCGCAGAAAAAAGGACCCAATTGGCATTCGCCAAAGTGCACCCATTAAGCAATCACCAACAGACAGCAATCCGATATGCGATACCCTTGTCTGCACTTGGTCTTCGTGTATGCGCGTTCGTGTAATAACAGTTTCAATGGCGTCTGTTAACAAATCAATCATAAACAATAAGCAATTCACAATTTACATAAGTAAATCGCACTAACTGACAGACGCACCGCAGAGAGAATGGTGTGATGCTCTGCCCCCGCAGATATATGACTGTATGCATAATCCTGCGGAAAAACGCCAGAAGCTGTTTGTTGCACATTTGGAGGAGGTCTGAAGCCTCCAAAGTTATTCATCAATATTTCACAAGATCACAAGAGGCGGACAGCTGAGTCGTGTTAAATTGTCGGGAATTAATTATATTCTTACAGAAAAAGAGACTGCGGATTGATGGGATTCGGATGTGCACAGTATTGAGTCTAATGAGAGATTGTTTGGAAATAGTGAATGCAATTGCAAAAGAATGCCCAAATATGGAAGAAGTTTAAGTATCTCATTCTCAATGTGCAGCCACCCTCTGAGTTCGTGAGGACGGACCACCTATGAGGAGTAGGTGGTGATAACTACGGATTATAGAAGTCATGCATAGATTAGAATATACGTGATGTAGCAATCAAGCGTGATCCATAGTTAAAATGGGTTAAATTTAAGTTTTGTTCAATTTAGGCGGAAGTAAGCCTCACAACCACTCACGGCTGAGACGAACGTTGCTTACTCCCATATGAAAGTACTGTTTATTTTAGAGCTGCATTATAAATTGCGATTGTAACTTGAGATATATTTCCAGAAATCCCCGTGTGCAAAGTTTGAAGCAAATCCATCAAATCGTTTCGGAGTTGTTCTTTAACCTAAAATTTGTTTCCTATAAAAGACTGCATCAAATTTTTAAGTTCAGAGAAATTATTTGATGGTTTGCCCTTCCATCTCAGTAGCTCCTTAAAGAGACTGTTGGAATTCTTTGTTGCGTATTTTTGATGTCAATTTATGGAGAGAAAAATTGAGATATTGTTTGTCAAACGGCAGATGTCGATACTTTTTCTACGTCTACGGCTTAGAGCCTTAGATTGAAGCTTTTAAAAATACGGGGTGGCCGCTACCAAAAAAAAATAATATCTTTTTTTCTATTTAATGAATTTGGTTATTTTTTTTTTTTTGCAGATTTATTTTTAGATTTAACAAAAATGGATAACTGGGACACTGAAACAAGAATTTTGATTGTCCGCTGCTATCACGCACTGGAGTCCGTAGTTTCGGTTCAAAGAGAGTATAGGCGCATGTTTGGCGGCAATCCTCCGAGCAGATGGACCATAGTGAGACTTGTTAACAATTTTGCCGAGCATGGGACATTCGAAAGAATACCTTACCATCGAAACCCTTCAGTTCGGACGGAGGAAATAATCGCTGCTGTAACTGCTGCCAGTGGCTTAGTGGTAGTGTGTTGGGCTACTAAGCGAGGGGCTCAGGTTCGAATCCCGAGAGGGCCAAATTACATCTTAAGGTTTTTTTTCCACTGCGCGACCTCTCGCGAACGTCTGACAAACATCCGAGAGTAAAACTGTCATGAATGAGCTTCTCAATTAGCCGTTTGGACTCGGCGTAAAATTGTAGATCCCTTCCATTCGTCCCAAAAATTGAAAACCCACACAAAGCGAATGGTTGAAAGAAGCTAGGCCTTGGGTCCCATACACCTGTCGCGCCAAAGTATTTATTTATTTAGCTGCTGCCATACAAAACAATCCAAGAGTTTAGACAAGAAGCTTATCTGTTCAAAAGGGTTATTGCAGTCAATTATTCACAACGATTTGGACTTATTCCCATATAAAATTCAAATGGCCAACAAACTGAACGCAGCAGATTCGCTTGGAATTTTGCCAGAACATGCTTCAATTGGTGGACGGAAATATGTTGAAGTGTCTTTTTATGTCTGACGCGGCCCATTTCGACTTAAACGGCAACATAAACAAACAAAATTGTCGAATATGGAGTGCTTCAAACCCACAGAGTCATGGAGTCGGAATTACATCCACGTCGTGTCACAGTGTGGTGTGCAGTTTTAACACGTCGGGCCTTGTCGGGCCCTACTTCTTCGAAGAAAACGCTCACATAATTACGGTAACTGGAGACCATAACATGAGCAAGTTGAGAGAGTTTTTCTAACCAGAATTACGCCGAATGAAAATTTCGTTTAACTCTGTTTGGTTTCAGAAAGATGGTGCAACTCTTCACATAGCCCGGCCTGTTATGACAGAATTGTGAAGAAAATTTCTTAATAAGCTGATATCCAGAAAAAAGTTATTTGAGTTTCTTAATGTAGCAATATTCATCAGCCACCCTGTACCTGACCCTTGGCCTTATATACGTCGCTCGTTGTAAATTCAGTGTATTATAATAATTTAAGAGTCTTCTTTGGAGCTGTAGGTCACAAGGAATTTTCAGCTTGATTCGACAATATCCATTTCGTAGAAGCTTTCTGTTTAGTCGCTGTCGAAGATTTTTGTCACTTCCGATAAACACAACTGAAGTGCAGCTCAGGAGTCTATCTTACGAAGCTTGAGTTACGAAATTTCAAAATAGTGTTTAAGGATATTTCCCAAAGTAAATTTGTCCAGATGTTAATTTTTTTTTTTTTTTGCAATATTCTGTCCGAAATTTATACTACAATTTCCCAGTGGCTGATTTTGTGTCCACCTTGCCCTACGTTCATATATTACTCTTCAGATCACAGTTTCAAAATCCGCTCTCTTCTAGTATTTCAACAGAATTTCCAGTCAGACTCAACCTGTAGCCAAAAATAAGTTTTGAACCAAGCGGTAGTAGAGTGTACTGTTCAGTTGACTTTGACTATTTTTAGGCAAACGAATTTAATCCAAATGTATCAACAGTCCTTTGGACTTGAATTCAAATAAATATCTTTGGGTCACAACACAAAAACACAACCGTAACACCTAATTGGTTCTAACTATTGATTGATTGCCCGAGATGCAGACTGTAGATAGAATTCCGTACCATTAGTCTACCCCGTGTGGTCTAAGATTTTATCAGTCTCAACCATGCAGAACTCAAAATGCATGTCGATATTTTAACGTTAATATCATGATACTTGTACTTTACTTTAACGCGTGTGTATATTTTTATCTATCTAAACTTATCGCTAGTGGTATTTGCTGCTCGAAAACTCAACCACGTTATACATATATACCTATCTAGGTAGCCACGCTTTGATTGGAATTTTAGAATGTCGATTGGATGAATGTTAATGAAATCAAAAGTGGTAGTGGTAGTCGTGGTAGTAGTAGCTGTATTAGGTAGCTCATTTCATGGATTCCAATCGAATGAAGTCGTTGCTGTGATTAATTGAAGTCAATCGAATTGAAAACGATTTTGCTTTTTCGTTTGGGCGGATATTTAAGTGGCCGATTTGAAACACATTTTAATAGAAGTGCAATTAAACCGGGGGTAATTGAAAATCGAAATTATTTACTGACATTTATGGTTAGTTATTTCAGGAATTTCACCAGTTCAGTCATAATCATAAATATAACGTGAGAGGAAAACGATTTCACATCTTGTCATCATAATAATTATGCTTAATTGGATTTTAATAGCAAACAGACTTGTATCGTTTCTGTAGTTGGGCGACTAACTCGAGCTGTGGATCGAATAATAATTTATTGGCAACTTGGAAGTAGGTTCGTAATGTATTTAGCATTTAATCGGCCATTGTAGTTAGCATAGGAGGTCAAGTGCAATTAAATGCAGTTACTTGCGAGAATGTTTCTAGTTTTCTAGTTTATTAAAGTGCGTGACGAATAGTAATAAATTAAATAAATTTAAGGAAATTGGTATCAGTCGGTCGTGTATTGGAAATGAAGGAGAAATGTGAGTAGTCTCTTATGGACAGAGATCAGCGACAAAATGAATGAAACAAGTCTTTTTTTGCTTATGAATCCCATCTGTCACATATTTAGATTTTATCTTACAGATTCTCCTTTTCAATTATAAGATTTGCTATAATATTATTTTGATATACATAATTAATAAAATGTCTTATTTGTCGGCTTAAAAAACTCAAAGATTCAGTTTAAATAACCGGCACAGGAAAACTTGTTGCAGCTTTAGAGAAACATTTTTCCTAAAGAACTCAATAAAACACATTTTTTCCAGTACATATTGTCGCTTGAAACAACAAACTGTCATAGGAGTGGTCGCATCACTATCCGGATGCCTTTCCCTTTTAAAAAAAATAATATTTCAATAAAACCGCAACTCTTAGCCATCCCTGCAGAACATAGGTAAGTACAAATTTCAAAGCTCATAAAAATACACCGAAGCCGATGACTTCTCCTCTAAAAATAAAACCTTCCAATCGTATAAACCACATAAAACAAACATTTTAATTTATAGCTTTTAGCTCCATCGGACAATCATAAAGATCACATCTCCGACTGACGCCAAGATCGATTCACACTCACTTACACCGAAGGGCAATATACCCACCGAAAGTTCACTTCCCCTACTACACTCCAAAGAGAGAGAGGCAGAGAGAGAGAGTAAAAAAGATCACCCAAACTAAATACTGAATACTGATTCAGCTAGCAGCTAGTTAGTAACCATGTTTATCCAGCCACCATCAATCAGGGCTCTTATTAGAGCCATCGCATTCGCGTCTGTTTTATACCACTGCGGCTGACAGTCACAGTCCCCACAACTGACCAAGGTCACCCGCCGAAGAGATGGCAAGGTCATTTTCTAATTAGGCCATCGCAGCTATAGATAACTGCGTGTCATCTTAACTGCGTGCGTGCGTAATCTTCCATTAACCATCCCAAATGGTGATAGCCGTGAGAAAGACTTGTTTCCATTTTAAATTCAGTTTTGGGAACACTTTGGCGATTAGTTTCCGTTCAAAGTGGTTTCCATTAATTAAGATGTGTCGGCTCGGTACCTACAGCCGCACACAATTTGGATGTGAATCACATCTGCAGGTTTTTGATCGTGTGAAGTGTGAGCTATGCGCGATCGCGTGGCGTAGGCACAGACTGCGGTAGTCAGGTGTTCTTGCGAAAATTAATTAACATCCAAAAGTCGTAGGTAAAACATAAAACATCTATCCAAACCCGCGAAGACGTATTACAGGTTACGAATAATTACCAAAAATTGTTATTGTGGGCGCAGTCGACGAATGATGAACGTGACCAGTGACCACCTCTTGTTGGCCAAAAAGAACTTGTTTCTGTATCTCTATGTGGCTATGGTTATTTTCATTGGCGGAAGTATTTTTTTTTTCTAAGTTTTGCGGAAGCATGCAAATGCGCGCGCATTTTGATCCCATCCGGCCATGGAGTACAAAAAAATATAAATAAAAGCCCGTTCGGAGAGGTTCCTAAGAGCTGTACGAATCTGCAACGTAGAATGAATGACAATCAGATGGAGGTGGGCTAATTTATGCCAAACAACTTTTTCGATTAGATTTGGTTTTATTTCAGCTAGGCGAAAAATGTAAAAATATGCGGAAACAATGTGTGAGCGCTTGGGGAATTTGCAAAGCTTAAGAATTGGCAAGAGGTGTTGCAGATGTTTGGAGCTGGCTTTTATTTGTACTAAATGCATGTGGAAACGGATTTCTTTTTTCATTTATTTTTTTAGATCCATCTCTGAAATAAGCGTTCTCATCAATGAAAACAAATGAGCTAAAGTGGAGGACAGTATTACAGTCGATATACAAACATAAGAATTTCGGAACATACAGCCTTTTCTTCGCTAAAAAAGTCTTGAAACCAAAAACATTGCCCAGCAAATGTCAATGTATACCAGTGATTCCCAAAGTGGTTCAGGTGGTCCACGGAAGACTCGACGGAGGTCTACGTTGGCATGAAAAAATGGTTTCGATAGCAAAGAAACATTTTTTCAGTTTTACCCCAGAAACACTCGACTTAAATTTCGAATATTCGAAAAAGCAAATGTTTTTGGAAACATATAGTGAAAAATGAATTCTTTTGCTGCTTAAAGTAAAAACTCGTATGTGGTTCTATAGACAAATAAATGGGTGGTAATCTTCAAGGAATTTTGTTGATAGTGTTAAGAAACACATAAATTTTAGCATACCTACAGACTGGGAATTTGTGTATCAATAGGTTTGGAGCATTACGCTATAGAGCATCTAGCTTAATATAATGCATTGCAAGATTCAAATTCATATTACTTATGTACATATTTCTTACGACAGCAGTCCCTTTTACATCTACATATCTACATATAATAAAACTGTAGAGTAAAAAATGCCTGACCATGCATCACGCAGAAACTAATCAACGGATTTTGATGAAACTTGGAATAGTGATTGCTTATGTTCTGGGTCGGGACTTAGGATACTTTTTATCCCGGAATATAACTTGGTTTTTATTTGTAAAAAAACTGCTCGATGTAGTTCGATGAAAATATTATTTGTCTTAAAAGTGGCAGGCGGGTGAAGCGAAGTGAGCACGGGTCAGCTAGTTTTAAATAAATCCTTTTCGCATTAGAAAATTCACGGTAAATTGGCAACACTTCACTTCTTTCCTTTTTGGCTAGCAAAAAGATTTTATAAAATATTTTTCTTGTTGATTAACTGTCATAAATGTATTCTAGATTATCAATACCATGACCTGACCATCCATAAAGAAATTCTCTGAAGGAACGTTGCACAATTTTTAGGGAAACCTTGCGCTAAAGTCAAGTGCAGAATTTGTGAAGAACAACTTCTTAAGTTAAATACTTATTTAACTAAAAGAAATTGAGTATTTAGATGTTTTCAATGTTTACTAAATACAGTAGGTCAGTGGTTTTTCGCGATGTGTTTTTATCTCTGAAAAATACAATAGTACTATACCCGTCGTGAAAGATTTTCTGAATTTATCTCAAATTGTTCCAAAATAAAACCTTTTTTCCTTTTTCCTTGTAGCATTGATTGATAATAATTTATTTTGCAGATCTCTGCTTTTTGAATTCAGTTTTTAACAATTTACAATTTTGAGCTTAACTTAAGGCCCAACCGGGGGACAATTACTTTTTATAAATATGATCACATTTCGTTTAAATGTAATAAAATTGAATAATTTTTTTATATTTCTCAGTAGTGAATTAAATAGCTGCCAGCCTTTATAAACTGTTTTATTTTGGGTAATACTACTGTTAATATAATGCGGTAATCTAAAATCTTCTCTGTTTTCTAATTGATAGGGTCGAAAATCTCCTACGTATCTCAGGGATTTTTGCAGATATTTAGGAAGCATGTTATATTTAATTTTAAAACAAAACACGACACATTTACAAGAATTCTTTGTTTTACATTTAACCATAAAAGCAAATCTAACATAACGAAGAAATATAACGATTGCACTTAATAATTATTCTCATAGGTAACTCTATTTTGTAAACGCTGTAATTTTAGCTCTAACTATATAATTCCAGAAAGCTCTAATAGCGCAACTAAACTCTGCGGTATATGATAACTAGTGCCGATTTCATGGATCATTTTAACCAGAATACAACGTTTCATTTGGCAAAAATTGGCAAGTCTTAGACTTACCTACATCAATCCTTGTTAAAATAAAATATTTAACAAAAATAGAATTAACTTCGTCATTTAATGCTCAATTCATCCATACAAAATAGATTTATGTAGAGTTTAAGCACATCTCTTTTCTTTTCAACATTTCCGGATAAATGTGGCTTTCACATAGTATTTTGTTATGGCAACAAGAACCAAACGTGACCCAAGCCATACCTACAAAATGAATCCATTAGATTGGTTCACTTTTGAATGAAATGTTCACATGACGCGTATTTGCACAGAAAATTAATACCTCATTAAATATTTGCCCATCACGTGGGCAATCTGGATTAGTTTTACGTAAAGTGCGTAAACTTAATGGCAAATTGTGCGCTACAAATAATATTTGCACTTTCACTTAATAACGGCTGGGCAGTGTTCAAACTCAATACAAAAATAATAGCAATCCCAGCATGGGTGATCTTATTATTATCATTAACCGCTTTTCTGTATGCTAATTAACTGACTTTTAAATATCAAACTGAATCTTTGTAGATTATCCTATTATTCGCGGAATTCCCCCTTCGTTGGCGATTTTTATTCTATATTTTTTTTATCGCATCTCATGCTGAGAGATTAATATTACAATAACATACAAATTCAATTAGATTATCGTCTCAGTTTCCGCCTACCTACAATCATGTGCTCAGAATCCAGAAGCTTGGCTTAGTTCCAGGTGCACAGCTATTTAAACTCTCGACACATTCCTTCACTCTGAGGATTATGTTGGCATCAGTCTGTATTGTGAATGAAACCTTGAGTACATAGTTGGATGTGAATGTGATCTACTCGTGTGAGAATCATTTTTCATCATTCCAATTCTAAGTTCTTAATGGCAAAATAAAATTCAATTACTCTGACATTTGATGGTCACTACCTACGAGTCGAAGAGTTTTATGAGTCAAAAAAACCAATAACACCGTGGGCTTATTCAATCGAGATACTGTGGACGAAAGACACTTTCGAAATTGATTGCAAATTGAAATTGCCCATACGGGTAAGCTGGTGTTAATAAAATTGAGAATGCTAGTAAATTTTGATTACCATCTTGCAAGTTAGTAAACAATAAATAAGTTGAAAGACACTCCGCTTATATGGTTTAGAATGGGAATGGCTCTATTTTATTTGTTGAATTATATGCTCATGTTGCAACGGAAATGGCGCGCCCTCTACTGCTATTTTTTTCTGTTTCTAGCTTATTCAACTCAAGTCCGGAGGTTTTCAAAAGGTCTGATGCATTTGAAAAACTCTTTTTGTTTTTTCCTTGTACACTGAGGCTTCAGTTAAATTTAAAGGATTTAAGGATTGAGCAGCAATTGTTCCTGATTTTAGTTCTTCAAGCTTTAAGAAGTTAAGCCACGGTTTTTGTGTTTCTGGTAGAAGTGATCTGTTCCATTAAGCGATTTTCAACATCTTAATACTAAACAAGTCTCGCTAACCACAGCTTTCGTAGATTTTGTGCCAATTAAATTCTTTCTATTAAAGTGGAGATATATCCCGAGCCCAATTCACTTAAATTTTCAGAAGCTTTTCGTCAAAACGATCGATCTTCAAAACTAGAGATCAGTGCAAAAGTTAAGACTTTGAGAGCAGCATCCATTTAAGGCCGCACGAATATAATAAAGACTGCCGAAAGTCGGAAAAGGTCTTTTAGAAAGTGTAGATTTTTTAAGGCCATGAAAATTTCGAAAAAGTTATCGTTTCGACAAAGATCGTCATACGTAATCTGATCCCTGATTATCGAGGTTCTAATAGTGTCTAAGGGAAACTTTATACTACTGTTCGTAAAGGCGGTGCAGCCTGAACGTATAACCTTGTTACTATAGAAATTTAAAAGTGTTTCTTGATTTATTCGCTGTAAAACAGTAGCGCCTCTGTAGTTTTGGAACACGTGTGAAGTTGGCTACCTATATATAAGTCAATTCATTTTAAACCTTATTCTTTATATACAAAAAAACAGATACACATTTTATACTTAGACTCTCCCTCTCCCTTTTTCCCTCTCGATCTTCATGACAAATTTTTGTCATTCATTAATAACTAACTTGATTTTGAACTTGAAAGAGCGCCCCCATCCCGCACATAAGAATGCAATAGAACAATATCGATTGGAAATTTGTTTTTCGTTATGCAGAGTCATTGGTAAAATTGGCATTGACATTTTAAATTAAGCTGATTAATGATGATGGGTATTTCGCAAATCATACGGCACGAGGTGTTTTAATAAATTGATCAGCAGGAGATCAAATTAATTAATCGAATACGGAAAGTGATAGTGAAATAACAGATGGGATAAAAAATATTCAAAACATTTTCTAGACATGTCATGAGAATGCTTGAGTATTATAACAACAACTTTAATTATAAAAATAAATCACGGCCTGACCGCGTTCATAGGTGCGTACCTACGCTGTGACAGTGCAATACCATAAACGGCGTTTTGTTTGACTTCCAACCGACAACGACAATTATGTCGGTCTTTATCAAAGACACTGCGAGCCGATTGACATTTCCACACTTCATATATGCCGCGTGAATCAGTTGTCATTTTTTTTAATAAATCTAGATTGATTCTTTGAATGCGCTTTTGACTGTTTCTTTTTTTTTTCTTACAGATCTAGTATTTAATTCGACGGATTATACTACGCATGTCTAACGTCGCGATCCTGACGTGACAGAAATACATAATTTTGATGCTGTCACTGTGGTCTCACTATTCGAAAATTTACTATACAGTGCCACCATAGTACTTTGCCGCTTTATTTTTTTCAAAAACTGACCACACTAAAACTGCAATCAGTGGCTGCTGCTACTTACTTTTGCTTACGGGTGATCCACTGTCCTCCTCGTCGTAGTAATCGCCCTCCTCGCCCTCTTCCACGTCGTAGTCCAACACTGCGTGCACCTGAGTCCGCGATCCATGGCCGGCCTGCACTCTTGTGAATCCCGGCGGTCGTTCGGGGTACGGATCATTTGGATCATCGGTAACAGCACCAGTGGGGATAGGTGTTGCGGGTCCACTACTTGGCTCCGCAGCCTCCACAGTCTGTGCCTGGTCGTTGTTGTCCAATTGTGGATTAGCCACCCCATACCCGCCAGCAACACCATCCTGTGGATCTGTGGCAGTCACGCCTGCGCTAAACGATGTGTGAGTTTGTGTATTGTATGAACTGCTGAAATATTGCTGCTGAGTACGAGACGCCTGTACCGCTGGTTGTGGCAACTGCGTAAGCTGTGGCTGTGGCTGCGGCACACGCGAGTAACTACCCTCGCCGTAAGTCCTAGTCGACGGTGGTTGCCTCTGCTGAGATGCTATTGTCTGATAGCTGCCACCGCCACCTGAATTGCTGCCCACTTGCTGCTGGGTCTGGTGACTAAATTGTTGCTGAATCTGTCGCTGGTCCCAGCGTCCCTGCGGCTGAGCAACACCTTGGCTGGCTGGTGGTTGTGGCGGCAGATAGGTCTGTCCACCCTTGCGACGGTTATACTGCTGATACCCTTGCGGTGGTAGGTACGGATTGTTTTTGTAATAATCTGTTGGCGATCCGTCGCTCTCCTGGTGTCCAGCAGGACCGTACAGTAGATTATTGGTGTTTGCATTGTGCTGCACCTGTTGGATGGGACTGGCGGTGGCAGCCCAATTTTGTACTGGCAGACCACCGGCAAAGGGTAGGGAAAAGTTGGCCAGAGCCATTGCGTAAGAATTTCCTATCAACAAACGATCCAATCAGCACATTTTCTGTGCGATCAGCACATTCTCCGCGAATGATTTGCGCGACACCACAGCACGTTTTTTCACTGATTAAACAAATATTATCTCATTTTCGATTAGGTGATTGAAAAAAAAAATACAACGAAAAACTCAGCACTGTAAGGGAAAAACGAATGCCTCTTGGGAAACAAACTCGATTTGCTCTCGAATGTAACGAAAAAAAAAAACAAAAGAGTTGAGCAACGAACTCGATTTAGTTATTATACTTTTCTCATCAAATTCAATGTCGACGTCGTCGTCGTTGTCGCTTGCTGCTCGATAAAGCGCACTCGCACACGCCGATTATTGTGATTTTTTATTTATATATTTTTTTTTTTTTCAATGACGTGCCACACAAAACTTAACAAAAAGTTACTAGAGACGTGTTGTGTTCGCGTAAAATATGCGACAGCCAGTATAACACTCCGCCGATAATATATATTGGTACCGCCGCTGATGTCGTTGTCGTCCGTTCACGTCAACAATTCCAGCAAGACTGATCAGCTGAACGGTGCCGCTGTTAAAACTATTATGCAAATACCAGAAAAAAATATTGTTAACTTAAATTTATTGACTTTTTTTTGTCAGATTTGTTGTCTTTTTTTTCGTTTTCTTAGTTTTGTAGTGGTTGCCATTATAGTTGCTGGTTGGTATTAAAAGTGGTAGTGGTACCGAGAGGGAGAGATACTTTTTTTATTTTTCTTGGTGTACTTTGTTTAATTATCGATACAATGCGCTTACAGTTTTTACACCTTTCGCTTAATTCACTAGACACAAGCACAGCCGATCGATGGGAGTGTGTTGGGTGTTGACTGTTAGTATGCTGGCTGAAGTCGAAGTGGCTTAGTAGGAGTGGTGAGTTTTGATGAGAGCTTAAGCGGGAGATTTGCAGAGATTAAGCAATGTGGTGAATTGATTCGTGTTTTTTTGGTTCTTCTTCTTTTTTGTCCGATATGTGAGAACTGAGAAGTGCGGAAAAGTAAACAAAAATGTTTTCAACTGGTTTAAGTGTTCTGTGTATAATGTAGTGATTCTTAAATGCTTAGAGTTGAGTCGGTCTTGAGACTAAGGGGTTGTGGCATTTCACATTTGAAATAATGGACTTATGCCACTCGACACATTTGAGGCAGCGTTTCACGCGGTTCTCACACGATAGCTCACTTATTTTTGAACACGCAAATTTGTTCGATTTGTCATAAAATCAGGCTCAAATGATAGATACAAGTATTCCTGCGCAAAAATTTGTTTGTTTTGTTCTAACAGCTGCCTAGAACTCGAAAGATGATAACCTCAATGACAAGCTCATACAAATAGTCTAAGTTCTGTATGGCTTGTCAATTTTTATGGAAAAGTTTGAGGTTAAAAAGTTACATATGCAATTTTCTTGAGTTGAATACATATACGCTTCTTCTGTTGTTTCTTCTGTACCATCAAAAGACACAAAAACACGTCGATGAGAGAGCTTCCAACAAAAATCAAAACGTTGAGAGATTTAAAAAGATTGAAATTTTTAGGGGATAAGTTTGAATGGAAGAAGTTATTCTGTATTCTTTGCAAATAAAGAGAACAAAGGCGAAGAAGACTCAAGTAACTGACAAAAGTATACGAGTAACCGCAAAATGCACTACAGTTGCCAAACCCCCTGCTGTATTAAATAATTGGTAGATACTGGTGCACTTTTTTCTCTTGATGGCAAAGCTGGTTCACTTCTGACAGGAGAAAGTGCCCTTAGTTTTCAACCAATAAAAAGAGCAATATGTACTACCACTTTAATTGAACGACTTATTGTTAGCAACACGACAACACTCTGCAAAGGTAGCTGTTGGTTCTTAACATCTCAAGACGAGGCATCTTGGTGCGCACATAAATGACTGCCAACTGCAATTATTTTTGCATTTATTAAAACATGTCACCAGCGAAAAATGTAATCTTGATTTTCTTCTTTCACAGCGAAAACAAAAAACGCCTTTCCAATTTTCATTGTATAACCTGGCCCCATTAAAGTGATCGGTCATCGCCTGTCCCATACTTCTTGTAAGCGAAATTTAATCAGCGAAAAAAATGCATTCCCTTCACCACGTACCATTTAATGTGCTGCTGCCTACATCAGCAGTCGATAAATCGCAACAAAAAAAAAACTGTACCTACAACTTTAACAGTTTCAAAGCATACGCTCTCATCTTAACCAACAGCCATTACCATCGGCTTTTGCTGCGCATACAATTACGTCATCACCCGCCCGCCGCTACCGCGCAACCAACTCAAAATTGGAGTAGGACATGATCTCTGCGGCTATTTTGTGTGACGTGGGGATAACCCAAATGCCACCTGTGGTCGTTTAACGAAAGCAAAAGGTATCTAAAGAACGCCACAGATAAAATAAATCTGTAGGCGCGTGTTTATTCTCAGCTGTTTATGAATCACTTAGCAGTGAATCCGTTTAAAGCAGAAAACAAGTGAGTCCATCCAATGAATGCGGAAAATATACCTACCTATTTAGCGTACAAAAATCCCAATTTCATCTGAACTTCCGTTCCAGCGATTTGGTTATGTCAGAGTCGTCAGAGGAGGTGGCGGGGGTGATTCTTTGGCAATTACGGATGCTGCTGAGTTCTGAGAGCTTCAGAGCAGCACATTCATTTCGTTGACAGGCATGATGAGAAATTATGTAAATGGATAAGAAGAACATGTCATCTGGTATGAGACTCATTTTGCTCAGCCTCTGTTTAATTTATTGACGAGAAGATTAATTGCTGTGCCGGACTTCTGGCGGCCGGCGCTTAGAATGGAATTTGGGATAACCGGCTCTGTCGTCATTTTGGGTGTTTGTGACGTGGTAATTGAATTTATTTTTAGCACTACACGCAATGGAATGCTTTTTGTAGTGAGACGAATCAACAAGTTTGTTATTTTGTGGAAAATTGTGAGCTCGAAAGATTTTGCGTTGGCTGGGTAGTTTTAATTGTTTTGTATAAGTGATTTGATAAATGCTCTTCGGTATTAAATGATGTAAAGACATCATAAGATGATGTTTAAGATCGAACTCTTAAGAAAGAAATGTAGCAGATTCTGAGGATATATCAAGTAAAAATGCTGAAGTATGTGCGCTCTTTTCAATATTCATTTTTAACCTTTACCTTAAATACTTATATATTGTTGATCACTAAAGACAATTTGTTGTGGTTGCCATTATAAGTTCGTAGCCTGGATACGATTATAAGTGACGCGTTGACAGCTTGATGGTTCAAAGGTAGAAAAGAGTGGCACATTAAGTTCGAACAATAAGGTTTGGCAATGAATCCCGGTTCTGCTTGATTCATTCTTGAGGAAGTTTAAAAGAAACTCCTATCTCTTCTCTTCTCTACATATAATAAAACTGTAGAATAAAAAATGCCTGACCGCGCATCACGCAGAAACTACTGGACGGATTTTAATGAAACTTGGCATAGTGAATGCTTATGTTCTGGGTCGGGCTTAAGAATACTTTTTAACCCGGATATTACAAAATAGTCAAAAAACCGGATATATGTAAGGAAAATTCTGTTTATACAGACCTAGCGCAGTAATGGCTTATCGGATTGAAAAATAAAAAAATAGGAGAATTGAGTAAATTTTCTCCTGAATATTTTAAGATATAAAACATCCTCCTGCGTTGTCCTGAAGCTGAGCAATGTTCAAAATAATTATTCAAAACATCGCCCACAATTTTCTTTCAGTGGATACCACTGTCAGTAGTCATGCAGCAGTGAGTATCGTTGCAGTAGTGTGTGTGTGATTATTATGGGCGCGCTCTAACGTGATCATATGTTTTGCACTTCAATGGACAGTCGTCTCTTTTCAGAGCATACATTCAGGTTGAACACTTTTTCAGGTGCTGTTCATTGGGAAAAGTTTGGAAATGGGCTGGGGTGGGGTTCGTGTGTCAATGTCAAGTTGTTTCATTCGTGTTGCTTCTTTTCGCCGACATTTGAGGTGAGGTGGGTAAGAGGAAACAAATAACAGAACTTTGCGTAAATCTTTTTTGTGTAGACTTAAGTAGGAATAAAATTATGTTTTTATTGTCTTTGTTTTTGCTTTATATTGCTTTAAAAAAGGTCCAAGGGAGGGAACATATTCATAAAAAAACGGCGGGTGAAGCAAGGCGAGCACGGGCCAGCTAGTTTACTATAAGATTTTAAAATCCCATAAAACACCAGGGCGTATACGTAATATTTTTTTTAAATCGCAAGTGTTTTGAAATCCGCCCGGCTAAGTGCTGGTTTTGTCACGGCATGGCATTAAGATGAGAAGGTAAGTATGGATCAAAACTGTAGATGCAAATTAGTTCTTCTTCAAAGAACTCAATTAAAATTAAAACTTCAACAAATGGCAAGACACCGAAAATAAAACGACAACGCGTGTGGTTGCGGTTCAATCCAAACTGTCTATGCATAATTTTATTTCATCCTATTTTTTTCTTTCTACTTTTTCTAAAGTTAATAAGTCAGAGCGGCAAATTCAAATTTTATAACAATTTTACTTTATGTTTATTCACAATATAGTTACATTTCTTTTTCTCTTTTTTTTTGCTTATTTTAAATTATTCGTTTTTTTTCTGTTCTGAGGAAACACGGCTTCTCAAAAAATCCCCACAGAAACAGCTTACAATAACTGGCAATTATACATTGCATTGCACCCCTTAAGTGCGCGTAAAATAAAACAATAATCGGTGTGGCTGGTCACACGGGCAAAATTCAAAAACCCCCTTTACATGGATCATAGTGAAACCACAATCAAGTCCAAATCTAGAGTCAGCAAGTCTATTTTGGATAAAATTATGCATACAGATCAAACTACAGCTGTTGGAAATCTCGCAACCGACCGCAAATGCCTAAAATGGCCAAATCACCGACAAATATGACTCACTTTTTACGCCGCTGACAGGATGAATAAACAATTCAATTAACTATACCGCTGCCCCCATCATGAACTATAACTCAACCGTCCGCCTTTCCATTCGCCATGCATACCGCCTTTTACTCTACTATTGCCACAAAAAGTCAACTTCAGTCTGTCTACTTGTTCACTGTCAATCAGTATATGGGGTAGCATTTTTCATGCATAAATTTTCTCCACAACGAGAGCAAATTTGCAAAATGGAAAACTTCAAATTCCGGTAGGATTTTCCAAACGTGTTCGAAAGATTCATTGCCATATCCAGCATCTGACATGCGAGGCGCGGTAGAACTAGGTACCCGGTATGACAAATGTCACAAATGCCAGAAGTCCGATATTTTGCATACTAATGCAATTTTGATTTATTTCGAATCACAACCGGACATTTATTTCGCTTAATTATTTGACATTTGCACGACACCTAGCATCGATCGTAATTAGCTGTCAGTTGTTTGTTGATTTGTTACGCATTCGTGGGTGACAGCCGATAAGACAGTCTTCTAGGAATTCAATCGAAGCAAAACAAACAGGAAGAATGTTAAATTCCGCTGTCAAAATGGTCAAAAACTAGTTCTGCCATTGTGAATGGTTGATGGTGCAGCATGTCACTTGGTATTGGTAGCACTTAAGATTCGATTTCATTTGAAAAGCCATTGATGGAGGATTAGTACCGCACTTTGGTTGTTGTTTGATTAGATTGGCCCCTCTCTGGGCGAGAGCTAATAAGCAAAACCAATTAAAAGTGTGTGTAAAGCGATTAGAGCCAGCCAAAAGCGTTTATCTTAAGCTAAAGCCGATTTGCGTGCAGATGAAAGAATGCGCACAAGTGGTGGGTTTCGATAACACGTTTTAAATAAAAGCGCGCACAACAACTTTGCTTTGTAGTGCAAAGGCTACTGGATAATTGGACACGCTACAGTGTTACCAAAATGTGCTCCCAATTTTCGCTCAGACTGGCATTTTAGGCTTTTTCGCAGTCTCACCGGCCCAATTGAATCTTAATTAGTCGCAGTTTTTTTTCGCCCGCTAAATACTTCCTATTTAGCATTTTCGCTGAACTTGTGAGGTCTTGAAAATAGTTTGGTGCTTAGTCAGTGAACTTATTTTAGGATCGAACGTAATGCGTGGATTGGATATAAATAAGTGGCATAAGTATGGCTGTTGGCGAGTTTCGCCGATAACTCTTGAGGTTTTTGGTGTTCGGTTGAGCTAATTATAAGCTTAGATTTGCGTCATGGCTTTGATTGGAATGACAGTAAGAGCGGGTATCATGCGACCTGAGGTGACTGTGCTAAAATTTCAGAAAAAAAGAATATTAAAAGACGACTTCTGATACAACTAATAGCTGTGTGCTTGCAATTTTGGAGGAGAAGCTGTGGATTTTTGCTTCCGGGCTGCGATCTTGTTGTTAGTTCACTGGAAATATAGTAACAAAGCATGAAAAGAAAGACTTAAAAAATAAATCAAAAAACTAAACCTATTTCACGTTCAAGTTTTAAAATCCCGTCTGCTAAAATCCCGCTGTTTAAAAACCCGCCCAATCCCGCTAGTCCCGATTTTTTACTAAACATTGTTACAAACAAAAAATAGATGTTGGTTATATGCGCTTTTCTATTATATTATTATATATTTAAAAATATTAAAATACTCGACAAAAAATAAAATGCATCCGAATGTTTTTAGTTTTTACTGTAAGCACACATTTGTCTATTTATTACTTAAAAATTTATTTTGATATTATTTATTTCTTATTTTGTTACTTCCTTTAAAAATGATAAATGTTAAAATAAACTACATTTCAAAAAAACACTCATTGCTTGATTTATTTTAATTTTCTTATTATCCCGCTTTTACAATCAAAAGTAGTTGCTTAATTTTTATTTTAAAAAATCGCAGCGAACGGGATTATAAAAAAAATGGGATTATAAGAGACGGGATTTTAAAAAACGGGATTCTTAAAAAGCGGAAGTATAAAAAGCGGGATTTTAATAGCGGGATTTCAAGAATCGGGATTATATAAAGCGGGATATCGAACCCAACCCTCTCGAAGACTTTTATTTCAGTGTTTAAAGGCTTCCTTCTTGCAAAACAGTAGGGGGTCTTAGTCCGTTCGCATTAGACTTGAGAACATCTTGACAGATTACGACGAAACTTCTTTAGAATGTATTTTAAGGCCTCGAGAGTGCTTTAGTCTATATTCTTTATTGCTACTCCTACTTTTTGGGTGCCTTTTTGGACGAAAATATATATTTTCCACACATTACGCTTGCATATGCCCTATTTGGCTTTTGTTACTGCCCTTTATTAGGTTTTTACGGTGCATATCAAGGCTTTTATGAACCAATTCGAAATTAAGGTACACATTTGCAATCTTCACTTTAATTTAAATTCATGTCTGGCAGCTCGACTGGACGTGATGCGTATGAATTTTTTATTGGACTAGACTCATCAAGTTGAACAGTTTTCTTAAGTGACCTACACCGAGATAGTCAGAAAAGTTTCGTCTAATTTGTTTTTGCAATGTTTGACTGAAAACGCAATTGACATTTCGAAGCTAAAATGACGTAAATGACCAACCTGCTTGACCTAAGTCTATTGATTGTGTGCATTGCTTCATTGCATTTTTTTTTTAATTGACAAAATGCGTCAAAAATTCTGGCAGGATAGCGAAAATTATGAGAAAAAATGATGACCAAAACTCGGGGTTTCATTACAGTATACCTTGCCTCTGACTAGACTCTTTTCAGGGTCGGAACGGCTTCGAAAGACTGCAAATAAATATTCTTGAGCAATCAATAAAGAACAAAATGAACTTATGCAGAACATCAACGACTAAACTTGTCAACAAAATTATAAACTGTCGATTCTTCAGCGGAATCCAACCCATTCCCTTTCTCAGATTTTTCCAAGCTAATTTGAGCTGCTATATATCAAACTGCGGGACCAATCAATCAACAGTATTCCTCGGACAAGATGTTGCTACCTCCAATTAAAATCGCATTATGTCGGCCTACCGGCAAATCGCCGCCCACCCACATCATCCAAAGATCAAGTGTCACTTGATTACCATCTAAGTCCACTCACAACATCTCAACCCCCGTTGACCCACAAGCTCTATCCGCGTCCACTTCCATTATCGCCACACGACGTTGTTGGACACGTTGTTCACAATGTTCACAATGTTCACAATGTTCACACCGACATCGTCCGCATTTGCAATTTGGAATTCACCAACGGACATGGTCGTTAAGTAATGCCAGCGCGCATCAATTAATTTATGTGTCACTCTTGTGACGGACGACGACATGACAATGTCTGCTTTCGCCGCGCTCCTCAAGTAGGTACATGGCTTGCCGAAATGCCTTTCGCTATTTTACGTCACTGTTGATGTATACATGCGGCCGATGATGATCCCGAGTGTTTGTCACTTTTTTGTTTTCTAGGCTAGGCAAACCCACTTCAGCCCCATTAGGCGATTTAAGTTACAAAGATGTTTCTCGTCTCGGCCGTCATCTTACACAACTTGGCCAATACGCGTCTTCGTTTCGAATCCATCACCTCAGCAAAACTACAACAAAAAAACACTCATTTCTTTCTCCTTTGCGGGTCGACAAGATGCGGCGGCACACAAACGGACGAGCGACAGACTCGTGCAATCGATTCGTTTTCAATTCAATTGAAATCGTGGCCATTGTTACAAGTGTCGACATAATGACATTGTTCGCATATATGCGATCATTACCAATTGCGCATGGCGGAGGAGGAGATGGAGGAGGATTGTTCCAGTCATTACATGACATGCGTTGAGCCTGAGCGTCCGCAGGTTATGCATGAGTCTGCCCCCGATCACATAATTCATTCATTGCAGCCAGGCGTTGGGGTGGATGATTGATGGTGGCTCCCTCATCAATTGCGTGAGGAAAGCTGAGTCGACGTAATTCTGCTGCTGTCAATTGGATTGTTGAAACAAATGCACTGTCAATGTAGGGTAAATATTTTCTTTTTTACTAACTAAATTATTTGAAACTAGTCTGTCAGTACTGATAATTTAATGCGATTTTTAACAGCTTAAGGCACCACCCGTCGAGCCATTAAAAATACCGAAAACCAATCAAATCCTTACCTAATAAACTTCAGAGCAGGCTAATCCACTAATAGCTCCATTTAAAGACTTTTCACACCCATAATTAAGCCGCAAAGTTGTAATGCACAAATAAGTTGCAAAAAAAACCCCGTCCCGCTTAAGGATATTTAAATAAATTATGAAGTCAATCAGTTGTCCATTAATAACGCCCACCATTCAGTTGTCAACCTTAATTAATTGTAACAAGATCATAAAAATAAGTAAAGTCAACTTGTAGGCGGGCGAACGTTAACTTTTCTACTTATTCTTTACAAAAGTCCGGATCTTATCGCGCAGCTAAGATATATACTCAAGTGGTGTCTATTAAGTGCTTAAATGGTGGCTCAGGTGGCGCGCATTTGAATTGACTTTCCTTTGACACTTTTAGAAAGTCAACTACAACAAAGAATTGCTTGCAATTATCGTCCGTCAGACGAATTTTATTTGCTCGCTATGTCTGTTCTACAATAGCGTGACGTAGCACATCGGACTGGTATTCGAGTTCCAGTGCCGCAGGACTTGGAACTCCCCAGGTGAGGCTATTACCAACGATCCGGCTATATTCATTCATCGCTATGGGTCTTTTAACCTAATTGAGTATTTATCGAAAGTGATAAAAAATATATATAGCAGCCTAAAGGTCGGATGGATCTGCCACTGAAAACATTGGCTATTAATTTGGTATTTTTGTAATTCAATTTGATGATTAATGGTTGTTCTTATTTCGGACTATCGATAGCCTTGGTTTTTTGTATGGCGGGAGACTACAGGCTAATTAAAAAAATTTATTAAGTTCACAGATAGATCGATACCGGAAAGCGACCGTGGTAAGTGCGACCAAATATTGAACAAAGTTTCGAGTTTCAAAGGAAAACGAAACTTACATTGTGAGTCATGTGCTCTAGACAACCTAATCGATTTTTTTTGAGAGCTTTGTGTTGAGTCCAAAGAGGAAGTGGACAAACCAAAACTTTCCTTTCTCACATAGAGACACACCCGCATAATGCAAAGTAACAATGTCCTAATTGATTGAGTCACCCACTCGGAATTGGCATTTCCTTCCAACGTCCATGGCCGACCTTGCCTTCGACATGTTGCAACCGCCGCTAAAGCAATCCACTTAAAGTACGACCTCAATAACCGCCAAATTTGTCATTCGATTTTTCACTGGGTATACCAATCGAATCGATATCTCCATTCAATATGCAACGAGCCAGAGTGTAGTTTAACACAGCTGCTGGTCAACTATTGCACCACACCCATAACCGACAGAACATTTCCTAAAACAATTCCAGGTTGGTAGAAAAACTTACCACCTATAGAGAGCGACCGTCTCTTTCAAACCCCTTTGCATGCATAAACACTGTTTGTGGTTCATTATAAAATCTAAATTGCAGAACATCAGTAATGGCGGCGCTAAGACCATGAGCTTGCTCGATTGTTACAGGGCACCACAAGAAAAAGTTGTTGCCGTCAAGTTGACTGAGTCGACTAGCACCCAGGCATGTATAGGGGACTAACTTCGTTGGTTGCGGTTCATTTAGTTTTCCTTGAAATTGCGATGGATAGATACATTGGACTTTTGATTTTTTTTCTTCTAGCAATTTAGAGCGGAGTAAACGCTACTGCACGAAGTTGATTTTTTGCAGAGAGATCACTTTGTGGACCATTGACATATGAATTTGTCTGACCGTTTTGGAAGGTGATAGAAATGAGCACATTTTTTATAAAGTTACGACTCTGTTTGAGTAGGTTTCTCCAAATTGCTAATAATTGATTTTATGTGAAGAGATGAATGGCGAACGAAGAAGAGCCATCTCTCCCATCAAGCGGGCAGTTAACATCATTTTTTTAGACATGGCGCAAGAAGGCTTGTCTTGTCATATCCTTCCCGTAACCAAATAGATTACCAAAATGCTAACAAAGAAAGTCTGCAAGCTTAGTTCGTAGGTAATTTTTATTTGGACACGCTCAGGAACACCAGAGGCACAATTTTCCAAAAGTCTGTACAACTACTTGCATACGCTGATGATATCGTTATCATTGGCAGAACAGAACGATCTGTCACTGGTTCGTTTGCAAGTATCAGTGCGGAAGCGGCAAAAATGGGTTTCAAACGAAAAATTCTTCGAATGATTTTCGGTCCCGTTTGCGTTGACGGGTTTTGGAGCAGGAGATTTAACAGCGAACTCTACGAGCTGTACAGCGACATCGCCCTGGTCAATAAAGTACGCATCAGTATTCTAAGAGAATGGATACCAACGCTCCAGCCCGAAGAGTCTTTGGTTCCAACCCGGAGGGTTGAGGCCCAGGTCCACCCCGGACGCCGCCCAAAAAAGTAAGTAAGTAAGTAAGTTGTGCTCAGGAACTAGCTGTTGCAGACTTATGTTGCAAATTTCCAACATCATTTCATTTTGCAATAAAAAAATAGTAAAATTCAAAAACAGTCAAAAAATGGATGCCCAAACATATTTAAAAGCACAGCAAGAGGAGCATCAATAGTAAGTTAAAATATACACAGCTGATCTTAAAAAACGTGTTCAAAATCTATCGAAAAACGCTTCAAAAACAACTTTAAACAGAAAAGTCATTAAAGAACTGGCAAAAAACCGCATTAAAAATACCATTAACAACCAAATTTGAAGTTAAAAAACGCACCACAAAATTTACCAAAAATCTCTTTTAAAGTGCAAAATTCATCAGCAAATCCTGTCATAGCTAGGTGGGATGGTAAAAGTGGGTGGTGGTTGACCTATGTCCCTTGGCAGCAGTAGGCACGCTTGTGATCGCACGGCGTTAGCTCGTCGGTGGGGTGGGATCTTGCTGCCTCCCTATGCACACATGATTATCGTGCCTGGTTCATTTATTGATTTGCGTCGAAAGAAAATTTTAATGAAGAGAGGGAGAGGAGGAAACGATTCGAGAATGAATAGGTAAAGCGCGAAAATAAAGAGGCATATGAACGATTGAAGCTGATGTTGTTTCAGATGTTGCGAAACATTTTGGACAAGCCCTCCCCTATGTACCTGATGACTCGAGGTACACCATGACTATCTTTCGTCCACTTTTGTTAAGATAGTCCCAAAAGATACCCTTGCAAAGTATCTACCCGATCACAACCCTAATAGCTTTAAATTAACCGCGTAACGACATCATTATATCAAGTGAGAAAAGAAAGGGAAAGTAGGCTCATATTAACTTATCAGAAAGTGCAATTTAAGTTTATTGGTTCATTTTATAGTGCTTTTTGCTTTAGTGATCTTCATAGTATATAGTATTTTACGAGATTAAGTATGTATATGTAAATATTATTTAAGTGTGAATGTATGAAACTAATTAAGTAGGTATTCAGATTAAGTTAGTTTTATATTTAGGTGTCTTCTTCACGTTTTATATAGGTTTAGGTATGTATAAAGATTTAAGTATTTTAATATATAAATATTTTAACGAAATAGACTTAGGATTTTACGAAATTGTATGTGTTTTATGTATTATGTATATGTATATAGTTACTTAGGTATTGCCAAAGAAATTTAATAATGTAAATAAATGTGCATGTACTTACAATTTGTCCATACGTCGAAAGTTGTGGCCACAAGTTTCCTTCGTTGGTGTGTGATGTGATGTTTGAATGTGTATGTGTTTAATGTTTCACTTAGGTTTTAAATAGGTAATTTAGAATTTCTTAGGCAATAATGTGGTATAAATTAATGTAATAATGTAGTTATTGTGATTTATGTAATTGACACTTTTTTAGGCAATAGATATAGTTTTAGGTTAGGCAAAGATCACTTGGTGTATGTATATTAAAATAATGGAAAATTTAAGCAAATGAAACAAGCTATGAGCACTTTTCTTAATTTTTGAATGCACTTGTTGCGGAGCTTGGGGGTGGAGCGGGGTGATGGCGGGGATGATGAAGCTGGTGTCTGCGCACATGCGATTTCGGGTAACGCTTTCCGTGCGTGTTCTCCTTTTCGCGTCAATAGGGAACTGGTTGCAGTACGGGTTTGCGTTGGCTGATCGGTATGTTTTTCGATCGATGTTAATACGATGCCAAGCAAATAAAAAAAAGGTTGCGGACGCTCTCTTTTCGGCTGCTGCTATACATATATATATATGAAGATAGCAGATTTTCGGAGCAACCGAAGGTTATTTGGGCGTCCGCAAATTTCTGTGGACACCAAATGACAAATTAGCACTTGCACATGTTTGAAAGTACATATGAATACGATTACGTACCTTTTTCTTTTAGTTTTTCGATTCACTATTTTAAGTTTATTGTGTGAGCTTGTCAGGATATCAGCTTATCCAATTGCTACAAGCAATTAATTTGTTGGGATTCTTGATGCGTCTCAACTATGAGTTGGATCGCGTGGTAGGGAAATTATAAAATATATTAGGTGCGTAGATATATAGATTATAGTCTACGTGTGTACAGCTGGATAAAAATAAAATTATGCAAGTTGTGCAAATAAGATTCTAATAAAATGAAAAAGTCCACGCTTACCTCAGGTATTTTCCGCAGAAACTATATATGGAGTTTCTTTAACTGCCTGGCTAATTTTTTTGGGGGGGATTTAGGCACCCTACCACGATCACAGTCAGCACACAAGAGAAAGAATATGCAATTTTGGATTGCAAAGTAAGTGGTTTTTGACCGGGAGTCTAATAGTTCAGTGGCACCTAAGTTTAAACTGCGGTAATGATTAACATTAAGGGTGTGTTGGTTTAATTTTCGGTGTGTATCCAGGCTATGGGGAGTCGGCAGTTTCTTTGAAAACTCAACGAAACAAAAATACTTCATATTTTCTTTCTTAGGTTTACGGTGTACGCTACAAAGTCATGAATTTTCGATTCAATCCTTGCGGCGAAAAGACATGAAAATCGGATGGCTTAAACCTCATCAGAAATTGTTCGACTCGACCCATGACCCTGAAATGTTAACTTTGTATACCCAAACCGACTGAAATATGCAGATGTTATTTGCGAATGTCCTTAGCATGATACACTACTCTCTTACCATCAGCGTTCTCAACTTCAAACATCGCGTTACCAATTTTTTTTACAATTGTGCATTTCACGAATTTGTCGCAAAGCTTAGCGTTTAGTGCTTTTGAAGCATCGCTAAGAACAAAGTTCCTGTGATACACCTCATCTCCTGGCTGCAATAAACGTTTAGAACTACGAAGGTTGTATGTTTGTACGTTCCTGTGAAAAGCTTGTTTCAGGTTTTCTTTAACATGCTCTCTTATAAGTTCGAGTTTTTTGTGGTTAGGCAAACACTCTAGCTCACTGTCATTTAATGCGTTTACATTACGAAGTAGTTTATACATGCTGGCATGGGTAGTCATATGACGCCCAAAAAGAATGAAATATGGTGTCATTCCAGTCGACTGATGTACCGAAGTCCATAGCGCCTGCTGGATTTCAAACAAGTGTTTATCCCACTCTCGATGATCTTGTTTTATGTAGCTTCGAATGGCTGAAAGGATTGACTGATTTACTCTCTCAGAGGCGTTTGCTTGTGGAGAGTATACAGCGTTCCGGATATGTTTGCAACCGTATTTCGTTAGAAAATGCTGGAAATCCTTTGCAACAAACTGTTTTCCGTTGTCACTATGCACAAACTCCGGAACACCATATTGACAAAAAACAGTTTGTTCTAAGAACTCAATGACCAACTTCACGTTTGCTTTGTGCATTGCTTTAAGGAAAACACATTTTGAAAACCCATCCAGAACAACAAAGATAAAAGCCTTTCCATGTTTGGTTCTTGGATAAGGACCCATAAAATCTATGTATATTTTTTGAAACGGTCTATCTAGTTGTTGTTGAGTTATCATAGGGGGCCTTAATGTTTTATTGGACGCTTTAGTTTCCTTGCAAACTGAACAATTTTGAACGTAAGAACGTATTTGGCAAGTCATATTCGGCCAGTAATAAAATCGCTTGACTCTATCTAACGTTTTCATCATTCCTCCGTGCGAACAATTTGGTGGATCGTGAGAATTTTGAATGATAGACTGTGTCAACCCTATGGGTATCCACAGCTTCCATTCGCACTCGGTACTCATCAAATCGTGTTTCGAAAAGTTGCGTTTATAGACGAATTTATTGTCAACAATTTTAAGGTCCGGGAAATTAGAAATGTTACTTGCGATAGTAGAAATCAAGTTCAAGTATTCTGGTGAAACGAATTCTGGCGCATTCAAATCTACTGACTCATAAGAAGACGAATTTGTGCTAAGCTCCTCAGCAAATGCACGTGACAGTGCATCAGGTACAACGTTTTGCGAACCTTTTTTGTGCTTAATATCGAAGGTATACGCTTGAAGTTTAAGTGACCACCGTGCAAGTCTACCGCTTAGGTCCTTTAAGCCCATGAGCCATTTTAGACTCGCATGGTCGGTCACAATCGTAAAAGGCAATCCCTCGATATAAGGCCTAAACTTCTTCACTGCTTGCACTGCCGCGTAGCATTCCTGTTCCGTGACGCTATAGTTACGTTGACAGGCATTCAGCTTCTCTGAGAAAAACGCGATAGGCTTTTCGTTCTCGTCCTCGTCAAACTGATATAATACACCGCCAATACCGTAACTAGAGGCGTCACACTGGATTGTGAACGGCTTCTTGAAGTCAGGGTTACTTAATAACGGTGCGGAGATAAGAGCTGTTTTAAGCGTTTCGAATGAGGTGAGTGCGTCAGGAGTCATATTAAATGTTTTGCCCTTTTTAAGAGTATCTGTTAGAGGAGATGCTATCGAAGCAAAGTTCCTTATAAATCTCCGATACCATCCGCATAGTCCTAAAAATCGTCGAACCTGTTTTTGGGACGCTGGTACTGGGAACTCTTTTATTGAAGCAACTTTATTCGGGTCAGGCTTAATATGGCCTTGACCAACGATGTAGCCTAAATATCTCAGCTCTTGAAAACAAAAATGGGACTTTTCGACATTGATGGTCAAGTTTGCCTCTTTCAGACAGTCAGCCACTTTATCTAGCATGGAAATGTGTGATTCAAAGTCTTTGGAAATAATGAGAAGATCGTCTAGGTACACGAAAACTTGTTCTCTAAGTGCGCTGGGGACCACCTTATCCATTAACCGGCACATCCTTTGGGCTGCATTACACAGTCCAAAAGGCATGACGGTGAATTGATAAAGCGGTCGCCCTGGCACAGTGAAGGCCGTTTTCTCCCTAGATTTCTCCTCCAACGGGATTTGCCAAAACGCATCCTTAAGATCCACACTACTAATGTAGTGTGTCTCTTGCAGACGGCTTAGCAACCCCTCAATATGCGGAAGAGGATACGCGTCCTTCTTGGTAAGGGAGTTCACTTTCCGAGAGTCTAGGCATAACCTGTTTTTCCCAGGCTTCCTGATTAAAACAATCGGCGAGCTCCATGCACTAGAACTCTCTTCAATGACTCCCAAAGAAATCATGCGATCCAATTCCGTATATATTAGATCCTGAATAGGTGGCGACACAGGATAATGCCTTTGCTTCACAGGCTCGGCATCATTTGTATCGATAATGTGCCTTTCTACGGATGTTTTGCCAAGACCAAGCTTAGAAAAGGAAGGAAACTTGTCTATCACATCCTGCAGTTTGACTTTTTGTTCAGCACTTAAAATGTGTACATCTGGTTTATTTGTAGTGCTTTCACAAACCACTAGGTCAGATATTTCGCTGATGATGTGGGGCGCGATTTTAAATTTCTGCCAGAAATCTATCCCTAGATAAAGAGGTTGTGAAAGCGACGGAATCAGATACAAATCAAGACTTTTAGTTTGACCATTGTAGGTAACATTTGTTTTTACTCGGCCCACGATTGGTTGAGCTTTACCATCAGCTGTTTTAACGACCGACACGAAATCAGTAATTGGCAGTTTCAAACTCTTTACGAACTCTAAACAGTTACTTCCTAGACATGAGATGGTAGCACCACTGTCCAGAAGTCCTGTGATCTCCTTGCCCGATATTTTGATGGTAGCATATGGTCGAGGGTCGAAGTTTGAACTCAGTACGCAGCTGCTGATCATTGATTTATAAAACTGTCGCTGTTTGTGTCGACGGCGAAGTTTTAGCAATTTGCACGAAGTATCCGCGTTGATTTCACTCAAATTAAAAATCTTTGATCTCAGCTCCGTATATTGTCTTAAGCGTTCATCATATGATTGGTTGCGAAACTGATTGCGCTTAAGCTGTCGAATTTGGGTCAAATTAGCTTGATTTGAAAATATTTGTAAGTCAGTATTAGGAAAGTCTGGGTAAGTATTTGTAGAAGCATCTACTTTGATTATTCCGGAAGCGTCTGTGTCGAACAAGACTTCCCGGTTAAAGTCAAGTTCGGTTTGAAGTTTTCCCGACTTGGCTTACAGTTTGTGCAATTCAGCACTGTTACATCATCTGTACCACAGTGATAACAAAACAATTTATTAATCGGTGAACGACAGTTTATGAACAAGTGTCCTAACTTTTTGCAATTAAAGCATTTAATTGTCTTTGAAGTGTTAGTGTTACTCACATAGGGTTGGTGTGCATCAGATACTGCTGAAACATTGTATGCATCTACACCTATGTCGACTTCATCACCCACTACTTCCAGTTCGTGGACTCTGAAGGGAAGATTACGATTTTGAACGGGATACCTTGATTGCAACATCCGCTCTACTCTCCTACATTCATCCCTAAACTGTTCTAAAGTGTTTATGCGCATTGGGTAAACAAAATTCATCAGCTTAGTGCTGATGTTAGTTCTAAGAATTGCTATGAGGTCTATATCTCGCATTGGGTGTTTAAGTTGACTTTTGAGATGTAAAACCGAATTGAAAAAATCTTCAAATGGCTCTTGAGGATGTTGTTTACGGTCCATTATTTGTTTGATAATTTCAAAGTCATTCTCATGGCTTCGAAACTGTTTGAATAGAGCATGGCGGAGAATCGACCAATCACCTCTGGGATTATTTCGAAGATACTGCCAGAACCAGTCCTGAGCAGCACCTGCCAAAAGATGATGGAAACTTTTGATCACGTCTCCCCAAGAACAGTTATGATTGCTCTTCAGTACCTCAACTCTAAACACGAAGTCTTCGATGGACATCCCTTTCGAGGTACCATCGAATTTTACTCCCCATCGATCAAGTTGAAGTGAATGACCTTCGCTTACACGAACATTACTGTTCTCGTTAATATACGGTCTATCATTAAACAAATTGTTATTGGGATTGAAATTCCAATTAGCTCCATAATCTACGTTATGATTTCCAAAACTATTTCGCGGCTGCGTATTGTTTGGCAAATTAAAAGATTCCTGAACATTGTTATTATTGGGCAACGC
The DNA here is from genome assembly GCA_936431705.1 of Cheilosia pagana. Classification (NCBI taxonomy): domain Eukaryota; kingdom Metazoa; phylum Arthropoda; class Insecta; order Diptera; family Syrphidae; genus Cheilosia; species Cheilosia pagana. The sequence continues at coordinate 46,151,548 of OW386170.1, read as the reverse complement.
TGAAGCAGCACCAATTGGATGGGTATCAGAATCTCTGTATTCATTGGCAGTTATAACGTTTGAAGGAACATTATTTTTGTTGGCATTGCTATTTTGTATTGACATATTTGCCATGGCCTTTTGCACATTTACTTTAATCAAATCAGGTATCAGTTCACCTAACGTAGAGGTAACAACCTCTTTAATATGTTCGTCGAGTTGTTTAATCCTAGACGAATTGTTAGAAATAAACTGCATTGACTGACTATGTTGCATAATTGGCTCTGGTAACATATAGTTAGAAGCAGTTGTTATGCTTGCACTTTCAGCAACATTTGAAAAGTTGTCAACACAACAGCTGGGTAAGACAAAATCGTTTGCAGCATGGCTGCTTACCGTTTCAGCTGCTCTTATCGAGTGAGAAACGATTGGAATAGAACTAGCGACACTTGTTATGGTTGTTAGTGCAGTTGGCCTAACTGCAGCGGTTGTAAACGCAACATTCACTAAAGGCTGAGAGAGAGTCACTATGTTAGAATTTTGGGCATTGATGGGATGCTCGCTTATGTTTTGAAAAGAGTGATTAAGAGACATGTTTGGGCTTAATGATAAATTGTTCTTATCAGCTCTTATGGGTGAGTGTCGAACGGGTCGAGTGTGATTGCCAAAATCAGAATAGCGATGACGAGAGCTATTGTGCCGCAAATTATATGTGTTCTGATTAGATGCCAGAACAATTTCACTCTGTGTGGGTTTTTTCTTCGGCACTGCTCCCTTTGATGAAATGCTTTTATTCATTACGGAAGGAGAAAGGCGGAGAAATGCTTTAGGTGTTTTAGGTAAAAAAAAATAAAGAGTAAACAGAATTTTTACTTGGGTTATGTAATATTCGCGATAAGGTGTGATCGGTTTCTACTTGCAAGGGGATATCAGCTGTTCGTTCATGTTGAGAGAAATGTGAATTATGAAAGTGATAGGAAAGAAAAAGGCGGGTAAACTAAATTGACGTTATATGCTTCTCTGGACTATGTAACTTGTTATCATTCTATGATTGATAAGCTGAGAAGTTGATGACTCAGAAAAGCATATGTTGTAGGCGGACTCCTATGGCAACATAATCTAATTTATCACTTAGATAAAACATCGTGATGTGATATAATGGACTCATAGGTTTCTTTTCTACACGAGACAATTTAAATGCTGTATACCAAGTGCAACGATGCTTAAATTACTATTAAGTCAGCAATCGGACTCCTTGGTATAACAGTGTGATAATATACCTGGATGAAAGGGAAATTAAAAAAAGAAATAAAAGTTTAAGCTGACGCAAGAAAGCTTGTTTGGCAAAATATGTTTTGTATAATATCTACTTAGGTGGAAAGAGTAGCTTTTCTAATTTATTTTGCTATGTTCGTGATTCTAATATGTGGATTAGGGTGAAATCCAATATTGATTCACGGTGGGGGTGACTGAGAGTGTCGGTGCCCCCCCACGTTGGGCGCCAATGTATGTCATAGCTAGGTGGGATGGTAAAAGTGGGTGGTGGTTGACCTATGTCCCTTGGCAGCAGTAGGCACGCTTGTGATCGCACGGCGTTAGCTCGTCGGTGGGGTGGGATCTTGCTGCCTCCCTATGCACACATGATTATCGTGCCTGGTTCATTTATTGATTTGCGTCGAAAGAAAATTTTAATGAAGAGAGGGAGAGGAGGAAACGATTCGAGAATGAATAGGTAAAGCGCGAAAATAAAGAGGCATATGAACGATTGAAGCTGATGTTGTTTCAGATGTTGCGAAACATTTTGGACAAGCCCTCCCCTATGTACCTGATGACTCGAGGTACACCATGACTATCTTTCGTCCACTTTTGTTAAGATAGTCCCAAAAGATACCCTTGCAAAGTATCTACCCGATCACAACCCTAATAGCTTTAAATTAACCGCGTAACGACATCATTATATCAAGTGAGAAAAGAAAGGGAAAGTAGGCTCATATTAACTTATCAGAAAGTGCAATTTAAGTTTATTGGTTCATTTTATAGTGCTTTTTGCTTTAGTGATCTTCATAGTATATAGTATTTTACGAGATTAAGTATGTATATGTAAATATTATTTAAGTGTGAATGTATGAAACTAATTAAGTAGGTATTCAGATTAAGTTAGTTTTATATTTAGGTGTCTTCTTCACGTTTTATATAGGTTTAGGTATGTATAAAGATTTAAGTATTTTAATATATAAATATTTTAACGAAATAGACTTAGGATTTTACGAAATTGTATGTGTTTTATGTATTATGTATATGTATATAGTTACTTAGGTATTGCCAAAGAAATTTAATAATGTAAATAAATGTGCATGTACTTACAATTTGTCCATACGTCGAAAGTTGTGGCCACAAGTTTCCTTCGTTGGTGTGTGATGTGATGTTTGAATGTGTATGTGTTTAATGTTTCACTTAGGTTTTAAATAGGTAATTTAGAATTTCTTAGGCAATAATGTGGTATAAATTAATGTAATAATGTAGTTATTGTGATTTATGTAATTGACACTTTTTTAGGCAATAGATATAGTTTTAGGTTAGGCAAAGATCACTTGGTGTATGTATATTAAAATAATGGAAAATTTAAGCAAATGAAACAAGCTATGAGCACTTTTCTTAATTTTTGAATGCACTTGTTGCGGAGCTTGGGGGTGGAGCGGGGTGATGGCGGGGATGATGAAGCTGGTGTCTGCGCACATGCGATTTCGGGTAACGCTTTCCGTGCGTGTTCTCCTTTTCGCGTCAATAGGGAACTGGTTGCAGTACGGGTTTGCGTTGGCTGATCGGTATGTTTTTCGATCGATGTTAATACGATGCCAAGCAAATAAAAAAAAGGTTGCGGACGCTCTCTTTTCGGCTGCTGCTATACATATATATATATGAAGATAGCAGATTTTCGGAGCAACCGAAGGTTATTTGGGCGTCCGCAAATTTCTGTGGACACCAAATGACAAATTAGCACTTGCACATGTTTGAAAGTACATATGAATACGATTACGTACCTTTTTCTTTTAGTTTTTCGATTCACTATTTTAAGTTTATTGTGTGAGCTTGTCAGGATATCAGCTTATCCAATTGCTACAAGCAATTAATTTGTTGGGATTCTTGATGCGTCTCAACTATGAGTTGGATCGCGTGGTAGGGAAATTATAAAATATATTAGGTGCGTAGATATATAGATTATAGTCTACGTGTGTACAGCTGGATAAAAATAAAATTATGCAAGTTGTGCAAATAAGATTCTAATAAAATGAAAAAGTCCACGCTTACCTCAGGTATTTTCCGCAGAAACTATATATGGAGTTTCTTTAACTGCCTGGCTAATTTTTTTGGGGGGGATTTAGGCACCCTACCACGATCACAGTCAGCACACAAGAGAAAGAATATGCAATTTTGGATTGCAAAGTAAGTGGTTTTTGACCGGGAGTCTAATAGTTCAGTGGCACCTAAGTTTAAACTGCGGTAATGATTAACATTAAGGGTGTGTTGGTTTAATTTTCGGTGTGTATCCAGGCTATGGGGAGTCGGCAGTTTCTTTGAAAACTCAACGAAACAAAAATACTTCATATTTTCTTTCTTAGGTTTACGGTGTACGCTACAATCCTTTGGGAAAAACGCATTGCAAGGCTTAGACAAATTTAATGAAAACTGCGACAAATAAAAATAAAATAAAAATAATAAAAACGCACAAAATAATTAAAAAACACGTCTAAAAACTGACAAAAACAAGCGTAAAAATTTGTATCAATCGTGAAAAAAGGCTCCATAAAACGCTTACTTATTCGTTAGTAAAAAGTACCCACAAACGCATTGAAACCAGTCTAATAAAGCTCTAGCTCGAAATCCAATGGTCGAAAATAAGCCACAAAATACGCAGAACAATAGGTAATTAGGGTTTGTCTTAACAAATTGAAAATCATACAGGGGCAGGTAAAAAACGCAACTAAAAAATTTCAAAATCGCATTAATATCTAAAATTACAAAAGAACGCATCGAAAAAACCCTTTAACCTTTATAGAGTAGTATGTGGGTTATTTTTAACAAGAGCAATAGGATTTTAGTTCGGTTATTGGGCTTGAACTTTTGGATCGTTGCCGGCTTACGTACTCAAACTATTTTCTTGTGATACTCAAAAAGTAACAAATCTGTTTTTTAGGCTTGTTCAATATTTTTTTTATTAAATAGCGCAATCTCTTCATCTAGCTGCAGTTCTGAGTTGGCCTCAAAAACTGGTCCCATTTGTAAATTATGTAAATTCATGTGTGACTTATGCACCACCCTGTAATGAGTATCAGACAATATTCAGTGAACTTATCGAGCCCAGGTGGGAAAACTTGGACCTATGATGAGCTTCCCTCCTCTATCTACCTGTTGCCCCAACTATTTACTTCTATTGTGCTTACACGGAATAAGTACGTCTTATACCTTTAAGAACTTACTAGGTGGTCGTTCTAGGGTCATCTTCCCATCCACAGCCAGTAGAGTTCTTCAATGACACCAGCAAGTACAAAACTGATGCGGAAATCAAAGGTCTTACCAGTTTTTAGCAAGTACTTCTTCAGATGCCATAGAAGCCAATCAACTATACATACCCAGGTTGCATGTCAATCTTTTGACCAACTCCGCTCAACACCTGATGCCCATCTCATGTGCGCTTACTCATCCACTTGGTCTGGGCCCAGACTCAATAAAATATACCGCAACGCATCAAGTATATTTAGTTAAAGTATTCACGCAGAAAAGATCCCACAAAATTATATTTGCTTAGCGTTTCATCACAAGGCCCCTTCATCACTCTCTGACCACATCTTCAGCGATGGTATCCTCAATTTCTAGACCACTCTACAATCAGCTTAAGAACTACACCTCGAGTCTTTTAAAAATAATAGACAGCTGCAAGCAAATAAACCACTTTAGCAATATTTGCCATGCCAACAGTAATCTCACAATTCTTTGTCTATCCATATATGAGACGTATCTAATGGATACGATATTTCATAACTAAACCAACTTCCCTTTCTATTTCGTTCAACATTTCATGGTTGACAACGCTCACGGGTGTGGTGCTGCTTGGAATTCTTCTAGATCTTTATACAATTGCGAAACGGGCGACAACAAAAAACCAGGAGACAAGGCCAATAAACTTTAAACAAGTGATCCAACAATAGCTCAAGGAGACCCCTTCAGTGCTCTACTTGATGGCGTCTCATGGCAATCGAGCCACAGATTGGCTTCCTTATGCGCAATCTTGTTCTCTGCTGGGTGTTGCCTGAATGAGGGGCGCGCGTCAAAAGTAAGTCGGGTGAGGGACCGCTAAAGTGCCTGCGATACAGGTTGAATTGGATTTGTTGTGAACCTTAACCAGGGTCGGCTGGTTGAACGTTTCACAAACAATTTCATCTTCAAGGTACTGCGCACATACTGGATAAATCATTTGGGAAAAGATACATTAAATCGATCAGACATCCGTCACGATTGCGAGCATGCAAGAGTTACGTTAGCCTCGATGTATCTAAGATCGGTCTCGATCCGGACCTAGGGACAGTGACTGCTCGCACTCGCCATCTTAATCGGTTTTTGTTCCATTTATCTCAAGGAGTCCACCGGGTGGTAATTAATAAGTCCGACAATGATTTGCATTTGTTTATAGGAAACGTGTGTGTGTGCCCGCGGCAAACACCTGCAACACGTTAGCCAGCGTGGAACAGAAACTGAAAATGAAACTAAAACATTCGGGCGATGTCCACGTTGAGTGTTGTGACACTTTCTGGACAGAGAGCACTTGCGAATTCCATTCCTCGTGGGCCCCTCGTTGACATATCGAAAGGTTTTGCATCGATTATCACCCGACCACTCTTGGTGGTCATGACAACAATTTCACTCTCGATTGTCACAGATTTATGCAGGTTTTCGCCCACGATCACATATGGACTGGTGATCGTGGAGGTGATCTTGTCACAAACAAATTCGTACCTACCTAAATAGTTTGTGGGATGATCAAGTGATTCGGACGAGATAATCGAATGGAAGTGTATTATTGAATTTATTTCTTTTTAAAGTTTCAATAGGAAGTGTTGCATGACAATGAGCTTGAGGAGTGACGGCCAAATCAGGAAGTCAGATATGTGGAACACGATTTAAATTTAGATTAATACGAGGCAGAGATAAACGAGTGATTTATGGTAAACATTGATAGACGCGGGTGCGTCATTTAATGGTTATTCAGATTTGTATGAATTCCAAGCGGGAGTTTTGAAGCGCTCGTGGCGTCTTGAAGTCTATTCGAGGTAAGCAGAGTTGTTGATTTGGTTTTCTTCAATTTACGACTGGAAGAGTGTTGGGTGAATTTTTAAAATACCTAGTCTATCTGTGTCGGAGATCTAAACACATGTTTTCGTTAAATTGAGGAGTTGTTTATATAATTTTAACAGATGGAAGGATAGGGTTAAACTTAGTAGACTGTGCTGGTCTTTTGCAGAATGATGACGATATAAAATATGAAATCAATTTTTTTCAAGGCCATAGGTAGAACAAATAAATCTGTAGATACGTCATGATCTCACTTAAGGGGAGTCTGTCCAAGTATTTAAAGGAAAAAATATGTGATCCGTATTTATCGTCCCCGTTAATTTGTTTATCGCCTCTCAATTTACATACAATTCCTCTAGACTAAATGATCGCTTTTTGTTCTTCCGCGTGGTGTAAAGCGAATCGCTGGCGATTCTTCCAACGACATTTGCTGCCCTACCAATACAAATCGTAGGAGAATTGAAAAACAATATATATAAATAATTTGCAAAAAGAAAGCTGTCCTAAACCGTTTGGTAGATGCTTATCTATTAGCACAAAAGACTCATTCTAGATTGATTTCCAAAAACAATCCATTAAAACAGTCAAAATTCATTATAACCAACGCTCGCTTTGAAAATAATTCTTCCGCCTACCGCCAATCTAGTTCTCAATTAGATTGGCGCAATACATCAAAACTCGCACTCAGCCTTTAACAAAACAGAACAACAATATTGTTAACAAAATGATACCGACCCGCAAAGTAACGAATGGTAGCAGCAGCTGCTGTGCATGGAATCTGGCCAATCCTCAAGTAGAACGTGTGCTATTCAACGAATTTTTTTTACAAAGCAATAAACTATTATTGTCGACGGAGCCAGGCCCAGGCAATTAGATTAATATTGACCCGCAACAACAACGCCCCGTTTTCTTTGGCGTGTCTTATATATTATTCTTGTAGGTCGCAGCAGTCAATCAACTTGATCTTGAACTTGTTAACTGCGAACAATAGTCCTGATTTATTACCCTTATGAAATAGTTGTATGGAAATAATTACAATCGAATTTTAATTATTCCCGCAGGCAAATACGGTTTCAAGGCAAGTGATCTCGTTTTTGGGTTTTTAAAACTGCTTCCGCTCTGCAATGCGACAGAGTTTTAGAAGTTCGATTTGGTATTACGTACTGGGTAGAGGATTTCCTGATGGCTCCGTAAATTGTGATGAAAATTTGCTTTTTATTTTTTGTTTGGAATATTTGCGTTTGGGGTTTTATGTGGGCGTGATTCATTATTATAAACTTACCTTGAAGAAACTATATACCTAACCAACCGCAGACTTAATTGAGTCACATTGATTAAGACACGAAATGGAAAAGTTTTATGATTATGTCTAATATTCTAGAGCGCTGAGGCGACGCGGATCTATGGCAGTTTATGGCCTTGTAGGTTTAGTCACTGACTTTAGAGGATTTCATTTTATAGAATTTCACAGTTTATAGGGTCGCACTTAAATTATAAACTTAAACTGTTGCGAGAGACTGTAGGTATCTAAAAATATATCGATTTGGGTTTGGATTGACTTTGATCTGCTCATGTTCTTCATTTGTAGACAAAAATACACCCAACATTACCCAACAAGTGAATTGCGATGGGTGTCGTTTATGATACATTTTCAACGAATCATTCACGGAAATTTTAAGGGATGCAAAGTACTAAAAAGACGAAACCAACATGCTAACCTTTCCGATAATCTGTATAACGTAGGACAAATGGCCGACAAAAAATATACATGTCACGATTTTAGAAGTGCATTCATGTCACTCGATTATTTAATATTTTGCATCAAACTCACCTACGTATATGAAGTTTAGGATGAAGTTGTGATCCGAAAGAAGAGCAAAACACTAGGTCTGTTCCTTTACTTTTAAATCTTACGAATTCTTACTCATTTTACTCAATTAGATATCGTTCCTCAACTCGAAAAATTCGTAAAAGGGAGCGGCTTCGAGAGAGCAAGATATTCCCTCTCTTACTAGTTTTTACTCAACAAATTTGTTTGCATAAGAATTGAAAGAACTGTCAGTCGCCTGAAAATTGCCAGCTGATTTTGAATTTATTGTTCTATTTGGCATTTGGGTTTTATCTGTCATTTTTCACAGATTAAGGCTGGTACGCTGTTCGAGTGAAATCCAATTTTCCATACAAATTTTTCACTGCGAAATGTCAAAATGAACTTTTCACATGAAAATTTCACCAGGCAGTACGCTGTTGAAGTGAAAAATTATTGTTCAAAAAGTGATTTATAGGGGGCCTTACTTGCTATTTCATTTGGCTTTTATTGTTTCATTTCACTCGAACAGTGTACCAGCCTTTACTACAAAAGCGTTCCTTAACTTTTGCATAAGTTTTTTGCATAATTCATCCCCTCCACTGTCATTTTGACAGTCTTTTCCATTTTTACTACGAAAGTGAAAGAACAGACCTAACTACCTCCATAAGACCATTAAGAATGTCTGACATTTTAAGTCCAAGAAATTTCTTAGTTAGATAAAACTGACAGATAGTTGTCAAATTGTTCAAATGACAGTTCGAAACGGTGGCCCAGCTCTTAAGCTAGAAGTACCTTAAATGTAAAAACTTTGGTCGGCTTTTACTACGCCTGTCATATGTACGAACTGTCAACTTAGTCATGTAATTCGTGACTGGATTCGTTGGCTACCCCTCCATAAAAGTTAACTGAAAAAAAATGTTCATGTTACCAATCTAGCCAAATTAAAACTAATACACATCAAAGCTGCCAGATGTCAGACTTACAAAGCTAGATACTTGAACGTCTCCCGTTTGCGCATTTGTCAAAGAAATCCTACTTTTCCATAGAAAGAGATACCAATATGCGCACTAACAGACGCGCCATTATTTAATTAGGAACCTTCGCTATTCATAATAAATGAGGACGTTCAAGTATCTAGTTTAGTAAGTCTGACGGGTGACAGCTAACTGACTTGATGTATCCCAGTTTTCATTGGCCTAGATCGGTCACATGGGCAGCTGTGTCAGTTGACGTTTATGGAGGGGTAGCCGACGAATCTAGTCAAGAAATTCGTGACTGAGTACTAAGTTGACAGTGAAAGTTCGCATATATGGCTGACGTAGGAAAAGTGACGTTCCCGACCAATCTAATTTTTGCGTTCAGATTGAATCTAGTCAAGAAATTCCAGACCAATCTAGTGGACTTAGGATAACTAAGTTTTTGAATGTGTCCAATGACTTCCACCGAACACAGAATCGGGGTTCGGTTTACGGATACTTGACAATCGCTGCGTATCTGCTGAACATGAACGATGCTCGCATCAACAATTTCATTTAAAGTCGTTTGTGATAGGACATTAAATTCAACTCGTAGGTATAGATTGCATTTGTTGTATCCATTAATCCATTAGTCATTTGCATACAGCGAACACAGTTACTTATCCGCGTTATGTTGCTACGCCCACTTATCATCGCCGTAATCTTTATGACTTTTTAAATAAATTGCCATGCTTGCAGTAACAATTACGGCATATGCTTTTGACAAGTCATTTAACCTAATGATACAAATGATTTTCTATTACAATCGAAAATAACTCAAGAACTATTTTGAGAAGCTAAAGACAGTTCCATTGGTAAAAATTAAGAATGACAGCTTAAGCTTAAGAAATCGACTGGTCAAGGCACGTGGAAAAGATTACAAGAGAAATAAAAACCATTGGCCTCATAAATTAATCATAACATTTAACAATTAATTATAAGAGAATAAAAAAAAATAGTCTGCACTACTTTAGTTGTAACAAAGATAAAACTTGGACTTGTGGTCAAGCTGTGTATAGACTCGGGCCTGGTTAACACCCAAGCAATAAGTACCACGCCTATGACACTGACCCCCATTCACTTTCTGAATTCTATGAACTAATAAAGCTCTACCTCACCTGTGACTTCCAGTTTTCTTATCTTAAGATTTGAGTAGACACAAATACCGCACAGGGGTACAGGTACTTGGGTTTTAGACATGAGAAATTCGCTATAGATCGCAGGTTAGATCGCCAATACTCCCACTACTCTGTCGAGTGAGAAGTGTAATTAATTCACAGTCAGGATCGTGTCATGTTGTTTACTGATATGTTAAGTAATTTGTACGTATAACATATTGCAACTGTTTAGTTTCTAATTTACTGCTTTCCGATTGGAAACTACTTTAAATCAGATTATGGGAGTGGAAACCGTGGCATTGCAAATAATCGCCCAAGGGACAATCGCCCAAAACTTCTAAATGAACCATCACCAAAAAATCACATATCTACGCAATTGTGGATTGGACAATTTTGTGGATTTTAAATTTGTGCGGTTTTTCCTAATGATTAATCGCCCAAATTGCTAAAGTGGAAATCAGCCCAAGATATTGTGTTCTTGGGAAAATAATTTGACTATTGGTTATTATTCGCACATGCAGCGAAGCAAGAGGCATACAAAGCGGCGCTGCAAAGGAGGACAAGAGCTGCTCGTGAGCTCTACGCGCAGAAGAGAAGAGACGAACACCGGCTTCTAAGGAGGAAAAAGAAAAAGCATGAGAAGCGCTCGGTCGATGAAATAGAGAGATGTTACAACAGGAATGAGGTTCGGAAGTTCTACCAGAAGGTAAAAAGAACTTCACAAGGCTACAGAGCCCGAACCGAAGCCTGCAAAGACGAACAAGGGAACATCGTAGTAGAATCGCAGTCGATGCTGAGGATAAGGAAGAACTACTTCTTCAGACTGTTTAACGTCGATGACGACTTAAATCCCGCAGTCAGGCAGAATGAACCATTCAACCTGGACGATGAGAATCAACAATACCGTCTACCCGACCTGGACGAAGCGAAGATAGCAATATCTAAACTTAAGTCCAACAAAGCCCCTGGAGCAGATGGCCTAGCCGCCGAGCTGTTCAAAGCGGCAGGAGAGAACTTGGTTAGGAGCATGCACCAACTCATCTGTAAAATATGGTCGGAGGAAAGTATGCCCGATGAATGGAACCTCAGCATTGTTTTCCCGATCCTCAAGAAAGGAGACCCTCTGAACTGCGCCAATTACAGAGGTATCAGTCTTCTAAACATTGCCTACAAGATCTTATCTGCCGTTTTCGGTAACCAACTTAGCGTGCGAAACTGGAGACAGCTAGTTAAAGATCGCGCTGGCTGGAGACGCTTGTTGGTTGAGGCCCAGGTCCACCCCGGACTGTAGCGCCACCTTAAGTAAGTGTTAGCCCCACGCACAACCCTCAACCTGGAGGACCAGGCCCTTTCTGCGACCCCTTGGACAAAAGGAGCCGGAATACTCCGGAGTCAGTAACCCGCTGCGGGGATGTGAGAGCTGCCGTTGACCCATTAAGGGCTCTTCCGCCACCATCTCTATTTCAACACCCTGACTAGTGTTGAAAATCCTCAATGACCTCAGCTCCAAATACGTCAGAGTAGCCCATTGAGGTATCTGTCATGTCGACTGTTGACGCCACCGTTGATTCAGCCATGTGAATTCATCCGCCGTAAGTCCTCTTTCTGAGGGGCTCATGTTAGACTTCTGAGACTCGAGCAGACAGTCAATCCGACAGAGCATTATAGTGTTGCTATTTTCTTCGTGTTCAACACTCGCGCTTATAAGTTTAGCAAGTCAAGTCCGGGTGGACATAGACCAGTACCCGGTGGTGACCACGGGGAGGTAAAATAAGCACAATTGGTGAGTGTGAGATAGTTGCGACACTGGACATCGCCAAGTTGATGCCAATCAGATGCCCATCCCTATTCACACAACACCCAACCACCGCACATCACACAACTAATAATTATTCAACTTTATGATTAATTATTAACTATTTCCCCAACTGCTGAAACAAATTCATTTGTCTTTAAAAATAAAGCAGTCAGTCAACACACCACTCATTAATAGTAGCAGCATAAAATTGCATGAACTACTGTACATATTCATCTAAACTCATCTCGCTCTCTCACGTGTTGGTACAATAGTTTTTATGATAACATAAATAACAATTGGGAATCTTAAATTTCAAATATTACTTATCTCAAAATCCCAACAGAAAATTTTCGAAAAGATCGATTCCTCCAAACAAAAATGTCCGCCATTCAAACACTGTAAACCCCAACCAACTTCACACTATTTATTACACCAAACAACCGCATTGGAAGTCAACACAAATTACGACATCTACTTCCAGCTGTCATTACACCTCCAAGCAAACTTTGACGTTCTTTGTACTTTTGCCTTTTTGCTTTATATTTATTTTCAGTGTTTTGTCATGGTCGCTACGTTTCCTCGTACATTACGTTTATCGAACTCATTCGTGTTTTTCTCCTCTGCCATCCATCAGCTTTGTCATTGTTTTTATTAACTTGGAGACGGGAAAAAAGTGAAATTGATAGAAAAAAAAATCGAAAAGAAGAAACGCAGTAATATTCGGTGGAGGAACAACGAACCTGTCGTCTTTTTTGGACATCCTCCTCCTTCTCCTCCTCAGCACAAATAATTAGTACAAACAAGATATGTGAAGGTCGTCCCCCTACACTAGTATTAACAAAAGAAGAAAAAAAAAAAGGAAACGAAAAAGAAAATTAAAACGAGACCAAAGTGAAACATCACTTAGCAAATCATCTTCAACCTGTCTCTGGCTGAAGTTAGTGTTTCCACCCTTTTGGGCATTGCTGTGGCAATCTTCGTCATCGTCGTCGTGGCTTTAGATTTGCTCCAAAGTCGTCATCTGCCTTCGCCACTGCGGTTCTATTGCATCGCAAAGATCGATCGATTGTACGAGTTCTACACCAATGTTTCCAAGAGGATGGACAATGTATTCGTCACATATTTAGGCACCGATGGTGTCCTATCCGCCGAACCCGATGACATCCCAAAGACAAACAGCACCGTTTGGGTGCTGGGGAAGAGCTACAATGCTATTCAGGGTGAGTAGGAATGAGTGGTCACAAATCGGGCGGCTGAAATTGAGTTTCTGCTTTGTTTGCAGAATTGGAATTAATCCGACGTGACATACAGTCCAAGTTGTGGTGCACTTATCGTCGTGGATTTGTCCCGCTAGGCGAGTGTCAGCTAACCACTGACAAAGGATGGGGCTGTATGCTGCGTTGCGGCCAGATGGTACTGGCTCAGGCGTTGATCGACCTGCATTTGGGACGCGATTGGTTCTGGACTTCCGAATGCTACGACGCCACCTATTTGAAGATTGTGAATCGCTTCGAGGACTGCAGGAAGAGCTTCTTTTCGATTCACCAGATTGCGCTGATGGGTGACTCTGAGGACAAGAAGGTGGGACAGTGGTTTGGGCCCAACACAGTGGCGCAGGTCTTAAAGTAAGTACAGCGCGCACTTTTTTTTCAGGTTTCTAATACAAAATGGTGACGGCTCTTGTTCTGCTATGGCTGCAATTGATTTCTTTATCTTGCTGCTGGCCGGACGTATGTAGCGCTGCGTTACACTGACACTCGTGTAAGCCATTTCTTTATCAGCTCTAGAAATGTACATTTATATTAGTTTTTGTGAAAAATATCTGTTGCGGGCAAGAACGTAATTATTGTGACATCATGTCATTCAAATAACCGGCGATGATAACGACGACTAATAGACAATGTCGAATGTAACAGCTGCAGACCCATTAGGCGAACAATTTACTCAATTATCAGCACCCCGTCTGATGTTGTACACAGGAGCAGTAGGCGGTACCAGATTCTGGCGATTTTGAGTACATCTGTCGACATCAGTAGACCACCTTTCGTTGTTTTAAAGAAGCAGCTCCCAAGAACATCCTCTTGTTTCTCTCTAACCTATTTTCTATTGCAGAAAACTCGTTCGCTACGACGACTGGTGTTCCATTGTAGTCCATGTCGCACTGGACAACATCGTAGTCACAGATGAAATTTGTAAGCAATGTTTGTTTGCGTGTTCGCCAAAAACCAAACTCAGCTTTGTTTTGTTTTAGACACGCTTTGCCTAGAAAGTGAAACCAACGATGACACCTGGAAGCCACTGCTTCTCATCATTCCTCTGCGTCTTGGATTAAATACGATCAATCCGATCTACGTGCCTGCCTTGAAGAAGTGCTTCGAACTAGTCGGTAGTGTTGGAATGATTGGTGGCCGTCCCAATCAAGCGCTCTACTTCATCGGCTATGTGGACGATGAGGTTCTATTCCTCGATCCACACACAACCCAACGTTCTGGCAGCGTGGCCGACAAGACTTCCCTCGATGAAATCGACCTAGACGAGACATACCATCAAAAGTATGCCGGACGAATTGATTTCCAGCAAATGGATCCGTCGCTAGCTTTGGTAAGTGGAGATGTACCTAATGGCCTTTTTAGGACGAAATTGATTTCTGTTGTTGCAGTGCTTCCTGTGTAAGTCACGCATCAGTTTCGAAATAATCATCGACAAGCTGAAAACCGAAGTTCTACCATCGTGCACTCAACCCTTATTTGAGATCACAAAAGCCCGCTCACCCGAATGGAAATCAGCGGCAGTTGCAACTGGAATGAATTGCACCAACCAGGAAGGTCAGTTACACGAGTTTTTATCGACAGTTATTAATTTTTTTACTGGTTACTGTAGGTTTTGAGGATCTAAATCATCTACGTGCAACTGGGGCGATGGCGAACAAAGAGGAAGCTGGATCTGACGACGATTTCGAGATAATTTCCTAGTGTAATGCTTTTAGCCTCCTACCCATCTGTTCGTCTCTCTGATTCTCAACTTCCTCACTTTCACTACTATTATTTGCCTTTCTTATTGTTTAAGCAAAGAATTTCTTCTTTTTTTTTTAAATTTATGAACAAAACGATGAAATTTATAGGATAATTGAAAATACAGAATTTCAAAGGTACAACTAGCTTTTGCACATTTGTCTAAAGGTCTGATGTGATCTAAGAATAGTCTTTGAAGGCCACAAGGACCTTAAAGTGAAGACGGTCAATAAAAGCAGCAGAATGGCCAACTGGGCGGCTCGTCAATGCCCAAACATACCACAATCGCAACTACGACTGTTTAACCGCGCAAAAATAAATTCCAAGTCTACAAACGCTCCACTTTATTGCACCAACTATCAACTGAGCTCAACCGATTCGCATCAGTGTACAAAATTTGTTATTCAAGTCGAAGAACTCGTCTTCTGGCTCCTGCGCCAGCTCCGGTTCCACCATTTCAGCATTAGGATCCACACACTGCTTACCAGTAGCGGCCTTCTTTTTCGCGGCGGCTTTCCTCTTCTTCAGGACGTTTTTGCTCGCCACCAGCGAACTCCCTTTTTCCGTCTGCCATCGCGGAATGAACTGTTCGCACCACTGCCACAAGAACTCGTAGAACTCGAACATCATCGGGGAGCCGCGGAAGATGTACTGCTGAATGTAGTACTTAAGATCAATCCTCGACCTCAGTAGTTCGTAGATGTTGTACACAAACACGCCGCAATAGGATCGCGACATTTTGGGACTCTCGTAGATATTGCCCAGCAGTCCGTTTAGGCCATGAAGATTGAAAACAACTGACTGGAACTCGGCGAATCCATGCAGCACGGTGGAGGAGAATGCCTCGTATTTCTTTTTGAACACCTCCTGCATGTGGAAGTGCTTCAAGAGGTTCTCTTGCACCAACAGGCAATCGACTTTGGAAACAAACTTTATTCGATCCGGCGGCGGGAGCATACTGATCTCGGGGCGCACTTCCCTGGCAACGCCCTCCTCCTGTTCCTTGGCTCGAGTTTGTTTCTCTTTCTTGATGATTTTGCCGAAGCGCTTGTGGAAAGCGCGTTCATTGCGAATGGGTTCCACTTTGGAATCGACTGTCCGGAGGACCACCAGGGAAATGAGGAGCGCGTGCAGGTGGAGGAGGTCTGAGTGAGATGTCTTTTGGATCCAATAGATCAGTGAGAGGCAGTACAGTCGGATGTCACTGGGGATTCGGTTGATTTCTGTGAATAGTCTGCCGGAATCTAATTTTAGGTCACGAAATACAGCGCGGAAAAGCTCTACGTCTGGCTGATCGGGATTAAAAGGAACCTCCGGTGGTGGTCCGAGTGGATATCTGACCGTGTGGATATTTGTAACTCGCGGCATACGGGTCACGTAACGCATGTACGGAACAACTTCCTCGGTGTCTTCTTCTATGTTTTTCTCTTGAGTACATTCGCGAAAGAGCTTGTCCTCCTCGTCGCCGTCTACATTGTAGAGGAGGGCGAAAATGTACCGCAGGATGGGCAGCCCAATCTCATTGCAGTCGTTGAACTGAAAATGCTCTATCTGCGGATTGTTGATGTAGATCCTCAGATGAACGAGATCCACAAAGAAACGTGGCAAATTGGCGGGATGGAGACGATCTTTGAACCACTGGGGTATTAAATCGGACGGATCTGATTCAGGTTCTTCATCGTCGCTATCTTCCTCTTGCTCCTCCTCAGATAGGTCTGATTCCTCAGAGATCTGTTCGGGGTTTACCTCATCTGTTGGAACCGGCTCTTCTTGGGTAATCTGATCCCCGAGCTGCCCGTCGCCTTCGTCTGTTTCAATTTCCTGCTCTTCTTTATCCAGTTCTTCACTCAACAGATCGTCTTCATCTTCCACAGACTCGACACTTGCGTCGGGGACGTTTTCGTAGTGAGAAGCAAAGAATTCATACGAGATGCAGCTCTCTGTGCAGTAGCCCTCCACTGCGCTTTTCACCTGGCCCATTAGGCGGCTTCTTTGGCGCTGTGAAATAGATAAATACGTGATAAGCCAACCAAGAGCCATATTCACGACTTACCTTCTTCAGCGATGTTAGAATTTTGTCCAACGCCGACTCGAGTGTCTCGTGCTTCAGCCACTGTAGGATACTTTGGATGCGCTTGTGTTGCCTGGTTGTCTTCTTTCCCATTCCCTTCTGCTTCATTTGGGCAAAGAAAGACTTGAATGCCGTTCGAGCAATGTAATCGTTTCCCAGTAATGCAGCAAACAGCGGCAGCTTCTCCTTACTCAGTGCGCCGCGGTCAAATAGGTTCTCTATTTGATACATGCAACAATCGAGATATCTGTAGGTTTTTCCCCTTTTAGGAGCCTTGCGATCTTCAGCGTCGACCTGTATCTCCTTGAGAATCTTGTGTGCTTTTGTGCGTTTCTCTAGATGCCTTGCATCACACTTTGACAACTTTCTGTTTTCCACTGTGTCGCAGTTCTGCTTGACGCTCTTTGTGTGTGCCTTCACTGTCAGCGTAACCAATGGAATATATTTCACGTTGTGGATATAAAAATCGGAATCATAGCTGAGAACTGGACAGTTCAACCGTCTGCTGAGAGCGGCCAGTTCATCATCAGCTTCAAAGACGCACCTCATCACTGGCACTCCACAATCATGCAAAGCATCAACAAATACCTCTCGCATCATTAGGGGAAATGTGCTCCCCGAATTCACAGGATCGATTCGTTTAATACCTGCTACCTTGCCGCGAAGTCGTTGCCAAACTGTGCGCAGCTTCTTCTTTTCATAGCCGCCATCCATGAGAACGTAGGCGATG
The DNA here is from genome assembly GCA_936431705.1 of Cheilosia pagana. Lineage (NCBI taxonomy): Eukaryota > Metazoa > Arthropoda > Insecta > Diptera > Syrphidae > Cheilosia > Cheilosia pagana. The sequence goes on along the minus strand of OW386170.1, from coordinate 46,133,667 downwards.
ATGTTGCACTCACTGAGGACATGAAAGAATTCCACCACTGTTCGATAGAAAGAATCGTAGTCTCCTCCGAATGCAGAGTTCTTCCCAGCAACGTCTTTGTACAAGTTACATGCCAAGTTATCGCCATCGATGACCAAATTGCAGTCGTGAAGTTCGAACGGTTGCAGGTACAGCTCAGCATGTCGCGCAATGAAACTAGTTAGACCACGAACTCCCATAACTGAAAGATAAGAAGGCGATTCCAGTTGCCAGATGAGTAAATGAAGCTATGAAATATTTACCTTTTAATTTTTAGGAACTGTTTAAAAACAAATCCACATGCTGTTTGTAAATGGATAAAGTGAAATGTCAGTCGATGGTTTGAGGCGACGCTAATTAGACATGTAGGGAAATTCCAGTGGTTAACATAGTATTTACATGGGCTGTTTAGATCGACACAACATCAAATGTTTTGCAAACAAGTAGTAGGTAACTTTGATAAAGAAATTCGATAGAAAGTTCGCCGGCGATTTGCTAGGATCCAAGCTAACGAACAAAAATAGAACATTTAGAGAATATTTATGCGAACGAAGCTACTAAACTGTTCAATGTTTTGCCTCTTTTTGTTTTTTTTTTACCACAGAGTCAAATCCAGATTTAAAAAATTGTAGGATCATGAAACCTCTTCATTAAAAAAAATGAAAGCGAGCGATTGTTAACGGTAAAAACGTCATTTGACACTTAAATAATTTTTTCTTGGTCTCTCTATTTTCCTCTTTAGCACAAAAATCTTAGAATATAAGAAAAAATGCGTGAATAAAATGATTTCTCGGTCTCACATTGGAATTTGTTACTCTTATACCTCTAAATATTCATTTCTTTTATCGTTTTCGGCTACCAAGCCACTTACCAAATTATCCACTACCATACCTACCTACATTGCCGACTGCACCATCACCATCCGTACACAACTCGCACATCTAATATTAGATTGCCTAATATTTTTCCCATACCAATTCCAGTTACCTTCCAGTGTCAGTTTGCTTGTTGGGCCGTCGTGTGTCAAAAAATTTCCAAAAGTCCACCATTTGTAGCGTTCACCTTTCATGCAACGCAGCTCCGCAATTAACTCAAGCAGAAAAAGACTCCGACCAACTCTCGATAAACATTATTTCATTTCGCGTTCTAATTTATCAGTTTTCAATAAATCCATTCGTTTCGTTGTTGTTGCTTCCCACCCCCACAAAACCAATCCAATTTCCTTCTCAAATAAGTGCGTGTGTACAATTAAGAAAGAATCGACAAAATTTGCTGTTTTCTCCTCCAAAATGTTGGTATTTTAAACAAATTCCAACCAATTGCCCCAGTGCCTTAGCCAGTGAGTAAAAATCAAAGAAAATAATATCGAATATCCATTCGACAACAAGAAAGTAAACCCATAAGCGCTCTCGATCGCCACAACAAATTTTGTAAAGTGCATTCGTATGTTCGGGATCGGGGGATTCAAGAAAAATCTATTTCCCAACGCAAAAATCTGAAAATTAAGTGAAAAAAGTGCTTTATATTTTTCCCTACTCTTTGCTGTGTGTGTGGTGCAAGTGAATTCACTTTATATTTTTTGTTTCTGTTTTTCGTATTCTCATCAAATTTGGAATAATTCACGCAACGACCAAGTGGAGAAGAAGCCCACAAACAACACCCGTGCATCGTAGCAGTAGCAGCAGCAGCACAACCATCATCGTCGTCTCATAATTCAAAAGGTAAATTTTTACAGAAAAAATTATTGAAAAAAAAAACATAAAAGTCTTAAGCTTCACGCTAACATTGTGGACTGTGGCATGGCAGCTGGATAAACAGAAAGAAATTCATGCGAGGGCTAAGGGAAACACAATCGAATTCGAGAACGAAGTCGAAGAAGAAGTGGAAAAAGAGGAACTCTGGACAGAAGCCAGTGGTATGGTATAGTAGTAGAAGGAGGAGTTCCGACAAAGTGGTCGCACCGCAGCACAGTTAGTACTTAGTTGCTGAAGACGAAATGAGTTGCTCTCTGGTTCGATGAATAGCGGCATAATTTGCAATTATCCAATTGCTGCTTTCTGTAGGGGTTGTCGCTTTGAAGGATTGGTTGACGACGAATTTTCTTGATTTGGTGTTTGTCCGTTGGACGATTTTCTATGAATGGAAAGTCGCCGGGCGGTCGCACAGGGTATTGCTACGTGATTTTCGTTGTACCGACCTCTCTGGCGGGATTTATAAATGAATCAGAATTATATTTTAATGGACCGCACTCAGGGGTGCTTCGATGTTGAATAAACAACAATAATTCGATCGGCATTCTGTGTTCTTCCACTAGCCCGGGCCCGGTTTGGTTTATTACGTTGACTAAGAATGTGCTAATGGGGTGAGGCGATTTGTTCTTGTTCGCAAAAACAGGAAGTTTACCATAAAAATATTCTCCATTCTTGGCGGAGGGAATCCCATTGGATTCGATACCGAAATGCGGTCAAAATTATTTTTGTTTTACAAGTTGTTTAGACTAGGGCGGTAGCACATTAAACAAAGACGCCAACTGAACTTGTAGCAATAATACATCCACAAGGAGTTGTCTAGAATGTTGCATGACTGTGAAGGCTTAAACTTGATACGAGATCAAGCGTCTTACTTTCGCAGTAGCACCTTTTCTTGTTTGGAAGTTTTTCGAGTCTCAAGCTGAAGTCCAAACGTATTCGCATGGAATCGGAGAGACATCATCAGTCGACTGGTTATCCTATGAAGATGGATAGCTTTTTCAGCGTGATTATCACTCCCCCCTTTTGCAACTAATCACCTTGCGCCAATTGACACTTTATTGGGTCAGAACTCGCCTTATCCCAGACATATTCCACCATCGGAACAGGCCCGATTCCGGTTAACTAAGAAAATTCCACTAAGATAATGGTTTCCGATTGGTGGGAGGGCTGTTACCCGTTTTGTTCTATCTTCTTACCGGCTCCTCGCACGAGAAGTCTCAAATTTGCATTTCCATTTACAACTAAATCCAGATACCTACGTACTCAATGCAAACATAAAACCGCCATAAATTCCCTCTGGCACATAAACTCGGAATGAAATTCACCAAAGGCACCGTTTCGTCGTCGTTCCCCGACTGTTGTATTATGCACGCGTTTGCCAAAACCGCAACGATAAGATTGGTATCCCCAAGAACAACAACTTTTCCGTGTCCATTTGTTGGATTTTCATTTCAAGGAGTTCTCCACAGCAATCTGGGTGAGGGTGCAAAGGCAAACCCTTCGCCCAGAGATTGCAAGTAGAACTAGTTACTCACCCTTTGCGGTTTTTCTACACACAACCCAATATTGCTGTGGAGTTTCTTTTATTTTATGCGCCGTAAATTAACGAGTACCGCAATAAACATGGAAATGCACTTGTAAAACGAGAAAGAAGAACAGAAATACTGGTCTCGAGAGTGTGTACGCTAACTCTCTCTCTCACTGTTTGCCACCAGAGCCGTCTAATAACTTGCAAAGCCTCCTCTAAGGATATGCGGCAAGTACTAGTGCGGAATGTATGCGCGCGAGGGCGGTGTATGGGCGCTTGGCCAAAACTGATTCAGAGAAAAATCACGAAACTCTACTTATTTTGCATTTTATGGATTTTTTTCCCCGTTCCTCGTTGTGTTCCGTTCTAAATGCAAATTTTTACGGCTTGGAAAAGTTAATTTTTTGGCCAAAATGCAAAGAAGGTAATTAGTCACTTGGGGTGTGCTTTATTCCCGAGAAGGTAACTTGTTTCGAATAGAACAGTACACTTGCGAGGGTATTTGCGGAATTTTTTGGCAAAATAATTGATTGCGAGACGAAGGGATGGCATGTCAGGACTCTATTTAATGACAGCGTAAGGTGCAGTTGCTGGTCAGATGGATGTAATGGCTTTTACCTGACTTTGCTCCGTCTAGAAGTAAGAAATGATGACAAATTGAAATATGTTGGCCAAAATCCAGTTGGCTACACTTTGGGTTTGAATTCGGTGGAAGAAGAATGGTATGGATGGACGACTGTTCTCTACTGTGTCACCGAAAAGGATTATTTTCACTAAATAAGAAGTTGCGCGTGAAGACGTGATGACCAACTGCCTCTGGCATATTTTGCTATACCTTTTACGGCCGAATTTTTAACTGTCTGAAAAGTGATTTAGTCTCCGACGATTCTGTAGCACCCCCTTCCCATTTGTAAAGCGTTTTTCAACAGGGACGCTACAAAAGTGGAGCGACAGGGACAGCCAACGACGCCGAATTTCTTGTCGCTCTTTTGACATTTCTCTTCAGTAAGGTTTGCCATTTCTGATGCTGATGCTTCAGTTGAAGAAAGCCCAAATGTGTCTCTCACACGTCGTTCTCAAGCGTTGGGCATCTCTGGTACCTTCTTGTGGCGAATTTTGCGAAAAGATCTTGGCCTACATCCTTACAAGATTAAATTGTCGCAAGAACTGAAGCCGCTTGACCACCAGAAGCGTCGTATGTTCATGAATTGGGCTGAGCAACAACTTGAAAATGATTCGGATTTTCATCGAAAAATCATCTTCGGCGATGAGGCTCGTTTCTGGCTGAATGGCTTCGTCAAAAAAACAAAATATGCGGTATTGGTCAGGCAGCAATCCGCACGTACTCCATGAGTCATCATTGCATCCCGAATTGGTCTGGTTTATGAGCCGGCGGCGTCATTGGGCCGTACTTATTCCGTGATGATCAAGACCGGCACCGTTCTGTGAATGGGAATCGCTACAGTTTAGTGATAACCGAATATTTTTGGCTTCAATTGGATGATATGGACTTGGAGGACATGTGGTTCCAACAGGACGGCGCCACAAGCCACACAGCGAATGTCACAATCAATTTATTGGAAACCAAGTTTGGAGAACGTGTTATCTCACGAAATGGTCCAGTCGCTTGGTCGTGCCATTTGACGCCGTTAGAATATTTCCTGTGGGGCTACGTCAAGTCTATGGTCTATGCCAACAAGCCAGCTACGATTGATGAACTTCGTACGAATATCGAACGTGAAATTGCAGCAGTATCGGCCGATTTATGCTTGAAAACCGTCGAAAATTGTGTTCAGCGTCTGGACTTCTGCAAGCGTGCCCGTGGTGGCCATGCAAAAGAAGTCGAGTTCAATACATAATGGCATCGAACGTACTTTCACAGGAATAAAGAATTTCATTGATATCCAAAACCGTTTTTGTTTTATTTAAAAAAAACTTTTGTAGCGCTCTTATTGAAAAACCCTTTAGTTCAAGTCGGACCGAGCGCTGCTCAGTGACAGCTCTTAAGCAATTTTCAAGCGAAAAAGTTGTTGTAAAGAGTATCATCTCGATCTTTTACAGTAAGGCGGATTACTGTCACTGAGTACATATTTTCAAACCTCAGCTGTCATCTACGCACACCCAACTGCCACCTGTCACTTATCCCGAACTCCGCCCAAATAACCAACTCAATTCGAATGCGTTGCTTCTATAAAAGAAGTCGAATATGGCGTCTGCGATAAAATTGTCCCGATAACCAACCGAAATGAAACGTCTTCCAAATTTCCATGTCCAACTCAGGTCGGAACTATTAAAATGCAAATCGAAACCTACCTACATTGTCAAAATTACCACGACAGTCGTAAATCATTATCATGCGAACAACCCCTCAAAAGCTGTCAAACTTCTGGCAAACCCATAAATCGCCAAAAATCCACATATTCGTATTGTATTCCATGTGAGCGATTTTAGCGTCGGCATTCAGTTGGTCATTCGCGAAACAGCTCGCACACTTTGTATTATTTTTATGCGGATTCGTGTCGGGCCGGATTTGGCTGTGTTACAATTACTTTTGATTTATGCAACATGCGACACATTTTGGCAAATTGGATAATTGGTCCCGCCGCTCATTGGGCATTGCTCGCAAATGAGATGAGTTTCCTCCTAACCGAGGTGGGGGGAGGGACGTCTTGAGATACGTATACATTTAGATAAATTGCTACCCGCCGAGTAATTACACCTAATCACTCTCTATAGAATGCATTGCACACGAAGGACACTTGAATTAAGCATGATGATGCGAGTCTCAAGCCGACGACGGTATGGAACGGCGAAAGTGTACCGTCTCATGACGATTTTAGTTCTATAATCGAGTCAAGCAAAACAAACCTTCATATATCACCATCACACTCTATACAAGACAGATGAAAGACACGACGATTTGGCAAAACGTTTTCCTCGAAAAATTCTCTTCAAAGACGCAAGCACAATTAATTCAATTAGTGTCCATTATGAGATGTTATTCATCGGGGCTAAATTGATAGTGTCCCCCGCATCTTCGATTCGATTCATTGCGCTTCACGCTATGGCCACTACTGTGCCGATGGCTGGCACTCCAATCGAATTGGAAAACAAATTACTTTACTTTGCACAAAAGTTGTTCAAACACAATTTCTGCGAAGTACAACAAATGTGAATAAATATTACACATTGACATATACTATGTACATGCATATGGGGACGACATCAGAGTGTGGCAGTGACACAACGTTTGCGAGTGCGAGACGCGACAATCACAAAGCAAAGATGCTTTAATAAGGTCTTGTGGCGGCTAGCGGCGCGGGAAGCCCCAATCAAGTGGAATTGAGCAAACTTTTTCATTTTTAGTAATGGATGAACTGAATGACAATGTGTTCTTCCTCACCGTTTCAACTGCCCCCGCAGCACGTTGGTTTGCGGTTGGCGATAGTGCCGGATGGGGCAATACAGTTGGGCATGCAAAACAGTTGCATTCGAGGTCGTCAACGATTGGCGAGGAATTTTGTTCAGAATTTCAGCCGGCATGCGCACAGGCGCATTGACAGCTTTTAATGTAGAAACTTCTTGTGGTCTATTCTAGATAATGATGTCTGTGAAAATTTAGCTTAGTGGTTTTGTGTTGGACTACTAAGCGAGGGATCCCTAATTCGATTCCCGAAAGAGCCAAAGGTTTTTTTCCACTGCGGCACCTCTCGCCAACATCTGACAAACATCCGAGAGTAAAACTGTCATGAAAGAGCTTCCCAATTAGCCGTTTGGCCTCGGCGTAAAATTGTAGATCCCTTCCAATCTCCTCAAAAAATTGAAAACTCACACAAAACGAATGGTTGTGAGAAGCTAGGCATAGGCTTCCACAAACCTGTTGCCCCAACTATTTATTTAATTTATTTTTTATGCCCACATGACACATAGAAAGAGAAAGAACTTACTTTTGACATTTACTCATCAGTAGACGCGGAAGCACAGCATCGCCCTAGACGTTTCTTAAGGTGATTCCTGAAATCTTTAGATACCAGTGAGTGTTTTTTTTTTATACTTTTGCTGTTCGGTCCTGGACAAATTTGCAGTGAATGGCTACGGACCAATAAATTGCCCCATCCCACTGCAAAAAATTTAGATTCGTTGACAAACAGCAAGAAAACGATGGCGTAAAATCTGGTTGGTCTTAAAAACTAGAGGATTGAAAAGTGAAACTCGATAAAAAGGTGAAATAAGAATGCTTATCCTCGATGACAAGCAATTTAAAACTTGCTGTCAACATTCTGTATATGTGCATACGACCTGTAATTCTCATCAGAGCTCACCATACTCAAATGAAGCCCGCTTTGAGCCATGACCCTATGCCCTTACTGGGATCCATTACGCGCGTGTATTGTGCACCAACCCACCAGCCCCTCCGTTCCTCTTCCATGTTTTATTCTGTCCGAGCTGCGTATTGCATCAAACCGGAAGACTGACCAGCGACATGTCGGTTTTTCGTTTCATTTGAGTTTGGAACTACTGTTCAATAAGCCATAACGCTTAATTTTAAAAAAAAGGTTGTGAAACTACGTGTTGTAAAGTTGTCCACCATTATTCAAAATCGCATCATTTAATTAAAAAAAATTATTTATTTCAAAAATTTGTCTTTATGAGTTTGCCTCCCAAATATGTAGGTATCGTATCGCCACCCTGTAGTAAGTGCGCTCATTGAAAACCTTGTTACTGAAGTTCTCTGTAGAGACAAGTAAAAGCCATTTTCAGGAAGCTGAAATCCTTTTAACACAGACCACTAGTGTTAATCTTTTCTTGCTGCACACACTATTTGAAGCCCTCGCTTCTCTGTGCATCAATACCGGATACACGTCGTTCGTTATATCGGCAGAGCGGCAGAACTCGTGGGTTAGCCACATCCCTCATCATCAATTGGCGCGTCTTACGTCAGTTCCTGACTTGTACCGGCGACTTTGTGCAAAAATAACAAGAAAAAACATAACTTTCAACTGAAAATAGCAGTCATCACCTTTATACATTTTTGCGTGGTTTCTGGCGCTGGCCAAAGTGAAATATTAATCAAACTAACGGTGACGTAATATGCGTGGCGTTTTCTACACCACGCTTAATCTTCGCCTTGCCCTCACCTCTCTCCTCTGTCGCCGCAACCGATTTCGGCTACTTCAATATGAATTTTTGTTTATATACTGTTTTTGTTTTTTGTTGTCGATTCTTGGATTTGTAGATTTGTTTTCATCATTAATTTTTCCCTCGGCGAAAGAGTGAGATAAATAGATAGAGCCACTCCGACCATAGGCAGCACTCTTTAAAGAATTCCTTTCGTTGGCATCTCGCTTCTCTTTTATCCGGCTTATTTCTGTAATTTATGAAATGTTGATGTTAATGATGAATCAGAAGAAGAAAATAATAATAATAATCAGCACGAAAGGAAAGAAGAAAAATTATTTTTATTTACTTATTAGCACCTGATTCGACAAGTTGCTTTGGTTTTCCGTTTTTGTACGCTTGTGCGGATGGCATTGTGTTTGTTGGATCGTTTTCGACTTATTTCTGAATGAATACGGGATGGGATGCTTAATTTTTTTTAACCTGGCGGTGTTTACATTTTTAGTTAAGCTAAGTGGGTATTTAATTATAATTAGCAACAAGTAGCTAAATTGTTTGCATTTGAAATTTGTGGCAGGTGTGGGCTATGCGAGTGGAATGTGACGATATATATAGAGAGAGAGAGAGATGACATGCGAAACGTCATCACATTATTGTGGTGTAGTGTGTGACATGATGATGAGTCTCTCAGAGCGGTATCTGGTGGGACTTTTACTTTTTTTTTTGCTTCTCTTAGATATTTACCTGGGCGTTGACAATTAGGTCAGCTAGTCATCGCAGTCAGTCAGTAAAAAACGAAATCCCCATGAGACATATTGGCAAATAAGTAAGTGCTTGACTTAGGTCGAAGTTGTGTATATCCGTGAGGTGAGTTGTGCTGTCGTTCGGTGATTATTCACAGTAATGGAACATGAATCAATTACTTGATGTAAAAATGCTGCGTGAGACACAGAAGGGAGGAAATAACGAGCACTTAGTCAAAAGGTAACGTTTGGTATTTGTCTTTTTCGGCCATTAAAAGTAAACAATTTATATAAAATTCATAAAGTTGCATCAACTTTATTTTTGTTGCGTGTTTCATTGCTTAGTCTAGACTTTTGAATAGTTTGGAGCCTTAACAACTGCAAAGTGGTCAGAAGGCGCTGGTAAAGGTATTTAAATGAAGATGGTACTAACAAGAGCGCGTGAATTAGTATTTATTCGATTTTCGTTTTGGAATTTCTTTAGTCGCGACGCAGTAATAGTCTTAATCAAATTGCCAAGTCTTAAACTGGATTTTGAGACCATTGTTTAAGAAAGCTCAACCAGTCTTTGAAAGGTTTTTCAATCTATGTAGTTTGTTATCATAATATAAGCTGACAGCGGTGATTGTATAATATTTTACTGCAATAATGAACCCACGGCTGACCCAATCGACAGCAAATAATCCAAAATTTTAGGTTTTAGCTAAGCAATGACAAATACGAAATGCAACAGTGGAATATTGTCAGGTAACGCTTTACCTTGACTTATGGCGCTAGTCATAATTGGTCTGTTCGTTTACAGCAAAAAGAACCGTCCAATAAAAGTGTTATCGCACACCAAAATCTGGTTAAAAAGCTCATCTCGCACATCAAAACCGGGTATACATATTTTGAACAAATTTTGGATATTGCCTTAACCTATCGCACACCATTAGCTGGTATCGCACATTAAAATACTAGTACCGCACACGAAATGTGTCACTTATTCGATATGTAAAAATGTTATCGCACATCAAAATACAATTAACTGGTAAAAATGTTCACTTTAAGTTGTGCGTTTGCAAAAGAAACATCAATAAATCCTTACAGGCGGTAAAATTCGTATCGCACACTCCTTTTTGCTTTTATAAAACTGTGCGTTTTCGGAAACAAACGATTTAAAATGAGCTTTGTTGACAATATCAAAGAAGCGTTGCGGACAGCACGGTTAGTGTTATATCGCACACATTTGGATTTGATAAACCTTTAAAAACTGTGCGATAAAAAAACCAAATGCAAAGCAAGCGTTATTAAAAACGTATAGGAACAAAAGGAATCGCTATCGCACACACTTTACTACCAAAAATCTTCTGAAGTGTGCGCTAAAAAGCTTCAAAGCGAGCGCCATTGAAAACGTCAAGGAAACGTTACCAATCGCACTTCCAAAATGATATCGCACACATTTCCAGCGGTTTACAAGCTGTGTCGAAGATGAATGCAGTAAAACAAGCTTTACGCACATTAGTGTGCGTTTGCATGTAATCTTTATATTCCTAACTAAATAAAGTTGTACATATTTTCTAAAGCCCATCGCTCTTGTACTTAACCTAGTTAATGTGGATTGCACAGCTAATATCTCGATGGAACAGTTGCTCGAGTGATTTAAGCTATTCCTACTCCACAAATCGCTCTCGACTGTTATAGAAAGCCCCATAAAGCCCCTGAATATCCAACAGAATGTAACGTTTCGTGATGTTTATCTAAAAACCTCGTCATTCCAATGATAGGTTCACTTTCCACCCCACCAAACCTCCCGCAGATAGAGCGAAATGTAGGCCATCGCCTATCAATACTTAACATCAGTGTGGTACCCCTGGCGTGACCTCTTGAATACTTTATCACATAACCATACCATCCATGAAACGTCACTAATTACTTAAAATAACTTTATTTCCCCGTTGGAACCCCCTACACATTTTGCATTTTTACCTTTCTTCGAACTCAAAGGTCACATGGTATACATGTGCGAATTTGATGCATTGCGGTGTCCTACATAAGGCCTTCCCAGATGGCTTACAAAATTCGAAAATACAATGCAAAAAATAATATAAACGACCTGAACCTGACCACTCGGAACAATATGCATCTCAATAACTCATGGCGCCGAGTGCTGGAAAATAAAGTTGTTAACAGCTCGCTCAATTTGCTTGAGTGAATTCAACTTTTTCAACAACAATCGCACACATAGGGGAGGGGGGTGGCTAACTTTCGAGAATTTATTACGAGACAAGTCTAACGGCTCCATTTAGTTCGTCACCTTTCACAATGGCATAGTGCAGTGGCGAATACCAGACCACCTTTCCATCTGTGAAGAAATTAACCGTCGTCGCCGGCGTCACAGCCAGCAGGTTAGCTGGGGCGACTCATTTGGGTTTTCTGTACCGAAACGTACCTCTTGTCAGTGCTGTCTGTATATACCGGTAATAAAAGCCAAACTCGTAAACCAATTCGTTTAATGTTTCACATTATTTTGTCTTGCACTATACCTTTGGTCGTTGCCATAGGGACTTGAGTTTCACTGGTATGCATATATGCACGCGAGGGAAACGCATATACATGTTGGTACGCTCACTCACGTGAATGTGTGGTGAATGGTGACACATTTTTGTTTTCGAAAACATTAAGCCATCCAACCATCATCGCCGCTGTCGTCGTTTGCCTCTCGCATACGACCCTCATAATTGTGTTCCACGCTGCAGTGAGTTTTTCCTCTTGTTGTTGTTGTTTTAGGTATTTTTTCCCTCCTCCCTGCTGCCACCATGGCCAGAAAAGTATACGTAGACCGGTGCGCGCATACATACTTTAGAAGAGAGTCAAAAACTTGTATTTCGTGTGTGTCTTCCGAGTTTTTTGGCGACCTATTCCAATTTTTCCTGCCGCGCGTCGTCGCCAACACCTGCCCACCGTGGAGTTTCCAGTTCTATTGTTCTCAGCAGAAACTATCGCATGCACACCTTTTGTTTACGTTCCTTTTCGGTTTTGGGTTGCGCTCGCGGTATGCGTATCTTCATTTGTTGTTCCGTTTGTGAAACGAGCGCCGAACCCCCGAAAGTAGGTGTAATAAAACGGTCACCCACCTTTCGTGCAGCAATACTATATTGTAAGACGGGGTTCCCTACAACAGAATGACCTCGTGTGTACTTTCAACCCGGCTCCGATGTTGTCTTCGATTTGGTATATCTATAACATGAACTTATGACAGATGAGAAGAACAAAAAGACATATAAAATGAGTTTGAAGCGCACGCGACACGCCGCTGATTGAGTTGATAGCCATCGATGGACAAAGTTATGCGGGGCGAACCGATCGATGAGGTTACGAGTGGTCGATTTTTCGATTGGGCTATGGTAATCCGATACGCTGGGCAGGTGGCTGCAAAAAGAGTGTACGTTCAGCATGAGGCAGTTAAATTGTTTGAACTTGTTAATCGGAGTTTACAGAGTCGATTATTGACTGTTTTTTTTGGGGCTCGGCGGAATCACTGTTAAGCGATTTATTGTGAACTCTTCAACTGTCTGGCTTCTGTTTTAAAGTGGATTTTAGGGAAAGTCAGGGGTGAATATATTTTTTTCCGATTTTGTTTATGACAGATTTTGACTGCAGATTCTTGAAGGCGATCCTTTATTTTAACAGTGATTTTTGAGAACCAAATACAATTAAAGAGCGGAATCTGGGCTTACTGCATGATGGATCAATTAACTGCCTTCAGTTTAAGTTTCAAATCTTACCAGTTAACGTCACCGAAACTATAAATAGAGTCTACAATACTCCCGCTATACAACGAATACTTAACCGTCGCTCGAGTATCAATGGACAAATAAATATTGAGAACACGCATAAACAATTCCTAGTCACACATATAGGTGTTCTTAATGTCGGCTTTGTGTCACTATTGGTATTAATACTGATTAAGATTTGTGTATGTATAGATACAAAGCGGTAAAAAGAAAACAAGTTCGAAATTTATGGAAATTCCCCCGCGGAAATAATGACTAATGCAACGCCTTTCAAATGTCTGGGTCAGTGGCGTAAGCTTCTGCGTTCCCAAAATGTCTGGCTAAAGCTCAATTGATTGAATTGCTTCGAACGTAAGCAGCGACACATTATAAATCATTGGCACAAGGTGAGAAATGTCATTTTGGTCTTGTGTTGCAATTTGTCGAATGAGATTAGAGTTGGTGGTTGTGATTTGGGTGAGTGTCAAAGAGCTGTACTCAGTAACCGATCTGTACCAAGAATGAGTGCGGTGAAATCTAGCGAAATGGTTGATGTTACAACTTGGCAGCATAATTCTAGTGGATCCTTAAAAAAAGCTATCTAAAGCAGACTTAAACAAAGGGTAGATTAGAAGACAAACTGACTGCTTTAGTATATGTCCCGACTTAGTTCAGAACTCCCCTGTTATTCGCAGCTATACCAGAATGGAGCTGAGCTCTTGTGCTCAGCATTTCCTGCATCTCTTGAAATTAAAAATCGAGCCATTTAAAATCATCGCTAAGTTAAATTTATGTACTTTCGCGAGATTTGCAAAAACCCTACTAAAATGATTAAAAACATTGAAAACCTTCAAAGAAAATCCCGATTTCCATTCGCTCTCTGATCCCACCGTTTTTCGAGGACCACCCTAACACTTCGGCGAAACTATTTTCCATTGCTACTCGTTGGCAGGAGATCAACAAAGTAGACTCCTCCGGTGATGTGATTCGAATCGACCAATCGATCCGCTACATGCTGTGCAACTTGATTTTCAGTAAAAAAGTTATTCGAAGTCTTAACAACTGCAGCTGCCACAAGAGCATCGTAAATGCCAACAACGCACACATCCACTACGTCCGGTATCTGCATGATAACCACTTCGATCTATTGTGGAAAAATCTGCATATCCTTGATTGTAAGTGCGTTCTTTTTACGAGCGGCAATAAACAGACACCCCTCATCATCAAAATATCCAATGTCCTCGGTGTGTATTCATCCATCGTTTGGTTTTTTCCGGTTTATTGTAGTAGCCGGGTGAACTCCCATCCGCTGACCGGACTCATCGATAATCTTTGCAATAAAGTTGGGACTCAACTGTCCGTTGTCAAACCCATAGCAGCAAGGTCCGTTGAATTCACTCATCCCATATACAGCAACGAGTTTGCAGTGTTTAGCAACTTCCAAGAAGCCCTGAAACCAAAGTACTTTAAGGAAGTAAGGTCCCTTTTCTTAAACTCCGGCGACTTGGCTGCCGTGGCTATGATAGTTGGCCACATAACTGATATTGTGCCGCTCCAAAATTTTTAGAAACAGTTCCACAGAGCACATCTGATCAGTGATAATTCTTGTGCTGCCGTTTAAAGTTCCCAAAAGAAGACACAAAACCGCTGAGATCCAGTACAAATCACTGAAGCAGAGAATTCTGCCATCGTGCGAAAAGCTATCGGTATCGCTGCGAATGTTTTTCATATAAAAGTAGCTCCGGCAGGCATAAGCAAATACTTACAACTTCGTTGAATGGATGCGGCTCTCGGGAGACATTCTCACTCCTTTGATGCTACCGGTTGTCCGTGAGGTGCATATCACAAATGTCTGGCTGCTGCCCAACTTCAAGGGTTGCACTCGATACGCGCTTTCCTTTCCAGTCGACGCGATTAGTTCGTCAATTTGTCGCACTACTTCCCGATGATCGCGCATTGTGTGAATAGGAATATGCAGGTTGACCTCTGTCAAGCAGTCATGAATCGGCTCGTACAACTTGCCATCGCAAAACAACAACTTGCGCTTTGTCAGCGAGAACATGTATCGGGAGTCATCTATAAGAACAAGGGCGCAGTGTGTTAGCTTTGAAGCACTTGTATTACTCACCAGCTCATCTTTGCCAAGCAACGGATACAAGGTGCTCACGATTGCACTGCATAAAAGAGCTTTTAATATCAGCGGAGCCACCAAGTCGGTATTTGTGGCACAGAATGCGATAACGTCTTCCTGCTGTATGCCCAGCTCGTGAAGATTTTGGGCCACACGAATGCTCAAAGTCGCAATTTCCCGATTTGTATATTGACGGCCATTGCTGTCGCAGATCTGCGGAGGTCAAAGTCGATTGATTGATCAATTTCGGTGGTTATAAGTGTACTTACCTGTACTACATGATCGGGATGTTTGAGCAAGCGCTCCAACACATACCGTCCGAGCGAAACTTTTGGCCCGCTTTCTAGGTCGATCTTGTGCCCCCCAGATCTTTTGTTTAGCGTCAAAGTGGGTCCTGGACATTGCTTTCCTTTGCCAACACGGTTTTGGTAGAATTTGTCAACGATAGCATGCTTTTATTTAATTAACTGGGAATTTTGCGATTACAAAACAATTCTAATGAAGTAATTTAAATAATTAAAGGAAGTAGTTGACTTGTAATTATAAAGTGAGTTGTTATCAACTTTTTAAAACTCGATAGCATCACATGGTGTTGGATACTTTATATAATATTTGCACTGAAAAAAATGTTTTTAACATTAGCAAGTTTTGTAAATGCCTACGGATTTTTGGTCTCAATAGCATCGTGTTGCGGATTAACCGAATTCACCGCTTGGCGATGAACGCAAGTGCATTTTATATCCGAATTTTCTACAACTACTTTGGTGTAGCAAATTTGCGCGAATGTGAATGTTCGTGACCAGTCTTTTCTAAAATTTTCAACAGAAAGATAGGCTTGACCCTTTTAGCTAGAGTATAGCTGCATTTTCCGATATTCGAAATCGCCGCGACTCTGACCATTCTTATGCATTTTTTCAGCAGACTCTCTTTGACTATGTTTGGTTTTTTTTCCAACTCAATTTAAGTACGCCGATGGTTCTCCTACATTGGTTTTCAACAATTTACCCCACCTAGCGTGCGCTGTATATATACAACAGACATTCGAGTGAATAAATAACAGTGCTCAGTGGGGAAAAGAAAAACACCCATCAAGATTATTCTGATTATCTGTAATTGAATCGGGAAAGGTCATTTCTCTAAACTAATGTTTGCTGTTCTATCGAGCGCAAGAATCTGTTTTTCCCAATGTCGGCAAAGAAGTAGATACATACCTACACATTGAAGAAGTTGGCATACTCTGAATGAGTCACTGCTATAAGGACAAGAAAGTATACATCCTTCCTTGACTTGTTCCCTTATCTGCAATTCATATATCAAAAGGGGCTTGACCACCTACTTTTGTCTGCAGCACCAATAATCAAATCCAACATTGAAATGTGTTCAATACAACCATAAACTCCTTCTACCGGGCTAGCACTAAACCGCCCTATCATAACTTCCTCAGCAGGAAACCCCGAAACAGAATATTGCGTCTCCAACTTCACCACACAAATTAAACAATTTCCTCCCCGATAGAGCGAGGAAATTCCTTTCAGTCTGCTCGCTAGGCACTGTCTGGATAAATAGATATTCTTCCGGCAGATTTCCAAAAAAAACAGAGAAAGGCAAATAAAATGTGGAGAGGAAGGAGAAAGAAACGAATCTGCACACCCGGATACTCGACACAGTGTGGAGAGAAACCATTCCTATTTAGAATATGGAAGCAGCATACTTTGGGCATCTCATCCATATATATACAGACACCCGGCAGCGAGGCAGACGATAGCCATCACGAACATACTCATCGTAACCATCGTCTTTGTCGTTGTCGTCATCTCCATCACAGTCGTCTGCATTGCATGCAGAATATGGCGCTGCGTCTATGATGGGATTTTCTTTTTAGCATGTCCCAGTCCCAGTCGCAGTGCTCTTAGCACTCGGTGATTTATTGTGGTTCTTATTTTATAGCTGCTGCACAAAGCACAATACACAAGATTCTGCCATGTCCATGATGGGAAGTGCTTGGCCTAAAAATCACATTCACGGCGTCGAGCTACGACGACAGCGCCGCACCATCATTCGAGACAGCCGAGATTTTCCCCAAAACGGAAAATTGCGTGAGTTTCGCTCTTTGTCTTGGCGCGAGCAGCACACTTTGGAATTTTCCCGCTTTGAAGTGTGGAGAGCGAGAAAATTCCTACGGCATATGACTTAATTACTTGGGAATTAACCTAGTCCTGTCGGCGGCACTGGGGAGCACCTCAGACTTGGGCTCAGACTGTTTTAATGGAAGGATGATATAGACATTGGGCGGGGATGTGTGATGCGTACTCGTCTTTGCGGTGACCTTTGGATTTAATTAAACAAATTCGTGCCACGCCAAGCAATAAAACGGTACAGAATGTATATACAGAAGAGAATAATTTTTGGTAATTTTTTTTCCGCCCGGCCAGACCTTAGAAAAGTGTAATTAATTTTCGCATGGGCTATAAACGGTGTACAATGGCTATATGCCTCTATGGAAACCGGCGCGGCGCCGCTGAATTGTGAAGCAGTAAAAATATTTTCACGTGCGAACGCGATGACCTCGAAGACTTTTTTTTTCGTTTTTCGTATAGAATCGCTGTTTTCGCGTGTGAACATTTTTCGGTAATAGACTGCCCTACTAAATGCTGAAGTGAGCGGATTTCCTTTCAGAATTGTAACACTAATTGTTGGGTATAGAGACTATTTTTCATTACAGAAAAAGTCTGAATGTAGGGGGAACTTTTTTATCAGAGAGTACGCACAGCCAATCATTTTTAAATACGGATATTGTAAATAAGTTATCTGTAAATAATTCCGAAGTTTTCATCATAGATCCAGAGAAATCAGATGTGCCAATAGGAGTTTCTGTCAAAAATCAAAAATCCTCAAACCCTATTTAAACTGCGAAGTTTTGCAAAGAAAGAAGAAAAACGAAAAAAGTTACACGAAGCAAATTTTCGTTTTCGCTTGATTTCTTTCGTTTTTTTAAATGCGAAACTGATTTTTGTTGAAATTTTTGGCGTCACTCTGTGTTCGACTTTAGATGTGACCATTCTGTCTGTTGCGTCTGCTCTATAAAGATATAAAATAGTCGGAGCAGGACCTTATAAAATCCTGACTTTTCGCCACACTTTTTGATTTAATCTGTATACGTTTTTGTTTTTAGGTAATAAGCAATTTGTTTGTTTTCAAGGGTACCAAGCTCTAATTTTATTGTCAACTTTCTCTGTTAGCTCGTCAATAGGTATCTAAGCTGAACCACGGGAAAAACGATACAACTCTCGAAATCTTGCTTCCGGCATTTCAAAAGGGTTTGTGCTATCTCTTAGTACATGCCTTTGAATCCGTAACGTGTTACGCCGATCGTATTCTTCTCCAAAAATTAGTGCAAAGCTAAACATTTTTAAAAACAACGCTGAAACTCCACTAAAATATGTTTCTAAAATCAAATTGAATAAATTTGTATTGTTTTGTTTTCCATTATTTTGACAGCTTGAGGAAATCTTTCCATAATTCCCATGAAATGAAATTTTATTACAGAATACTTTTCGCATAGAGTTAGAGAACTCCAATATTTTCCAGATGCGATAAACAGCGGAACGTTTTGTTCCCAAGTTTACGATGCGAAAAGTTATCGCATGAGTTACAGAACATGGACATATTTAACTGTCTTTGTAAGAAAACTGGATACTTAAATTAATTCTCAAAATTCCTAACGTTTGCCCTTGCTCCTCGGCAAGTCCTGAAGTCGCTTAAATTCAAATGGAATATCAGATGGAATCATTGGAATGCGTATGGTATAAATACATCTTCGCATTTAAATTTTCCAGTTAAAATAGTAGCTTCAATTAAATAAGCCATTAATCTTTTAACAAAAAGTCTTGTATCATTGCACAAACGGGGTAGATTAATATTCCGAAGCATAATAATAGTGACTCCAACTTTCAATTGGAGATTATGCGAAGGCAATCCTGGTTAATCGAACGATTCGGTGGCTTTCGACACATAAGATTTTGAATGTATTTTTTGTATGGGCGGTACCACGCCCCTATAACTCATGAACCCATTAACCTACAAAGACCGTATATGCCTACAAACCATGGTCTTAACGTCACCTTTCATGTTAAGTTTCCAGAATCAAAATCGGTTCACGCATTGCAGAGAACATTGGCGACAAACACAATTCAACTTATTTTTATATATATAGATAGAAGATAGAAGATAAGATCAACTCTGCACGTACTCAGACCGGGTTAGTTCACTGATGTGGCTTGACGGCCACTGTAAGAAAAACACCAATGACCCCTTAAACTGAATACAATTTAAATTCGACAGCAAGACCACTTTAAGTAAAGCTTGTGGTAAAACCTTCCAATATCACAATCAGTCAAAAAAATTTTTTTTTTTAAATCGACCGATTAT
Source organism: Cheilosia pagana (assembly GCA_936431705.1). Lineage (NCBI taxonomy): Eukaryota > Metazoa > Arthropoda > Insecta > Diptera > Syrphidae > Cheilosia > Cheilosia pagana. Next base: position 46,114,195 of record OW386170.1, on the reverse strand, counting down.
GCTCACGTAAGATCTTTAAAGATCCGAGTTACATTGATTTTTACAATACCACCCAGCGTCACATGGCACTTTTTACGGAAACTGGACAACCTGGGCGACAACAAACCCAACGATTTACATCCGATTCTTGTCCCATTAGTTCCGTATAACAGAAACTTACTTTTCCCAAAGTGTGAGAATCTGCCTTTAAGATGCGTCCTTGAAAAGTCATACAATCCACACCTCCAATGATCACTACATAGTTGTCTACTTCCTGGAAGTACCTTGCCCAAGTCATTCATTAAAATTACGTTTTACTCACGTACCGTGACTCGAGTCCTGCCTATGGATGACCACACGCATTCATCTCAAAGACACCACTTTTTTTGTCTTTTGTTGACTGATCGCATTTTTTCTCGATGCGAAAATGTATTTTTTCGCAAAGCAACACAAAAAAAAACCATAAGCCATATGGAATTTTCAAGAAAAATGTCCCCGGACGCATTTCACAAATTTCCATTGAAACCTCAAATGACGATGACGATCCTTCTCTCGTTCATAAAAATAATCGGCCAGGCCATATGCTGCAAAACAACAACAAACCAACCACCTCTCGTTTTCTGTCTCGTTTTGTGTGTTAATTCTCGCTCTGATCTTTACCACTAAATGGTACTCCCAGTCCCAAGACGATGGACGCGCGGGACACGTAGAGAGCAAAGTGAATACCATCATGAGAATGTGGCATGCTGTCCGGCTGCCATTGACTCTTCCAAGTCTACCTGATGGTCTCTGTAAGCTGCAGCTATACCATCAGGTACAACATCATCTATAGTAGTTCCATTCTTTTGAGAGTTCGATCGTCTGGTCGTCGTTCTTCTGCTTCGATGGTAGTGGTGCCTGGTGGCGGTGGTTTCTGGCATTGTCTTCCTCGGCTTTTAAAACACTGCCTCGGGGAGGGAGTGAGTGAGTAGCTATAGTGTGCATGTGCAGTGCTGTTGCTGCAACAACATGCTTCACATACCTGTAAAGCTGTTGTACCTGCTGCTACTTGGATTGGTTTTTTTTTCGTTTTTGTTTTTTGTTTGGCATGCCATACTCTATAAGTATATGTAACGAATGAATGATTAAAAACATTAAAAACACACATGCCAACAGTTAACAACAATAAGAGCAGCCAGCCAACCAGGTAACTAACCAAGCCGCAGTAGAACGTCAACAGAAAAAAAAACTAGACAACAACAAAGAAAATTGGAAAATATAACTCTTGTATGTGGCGAGGTGACTGGTGGCGGCGGCGGCGACGATGATGATGATGATGATGAAAATCCATCAGGCCGTGAAGTCTTCATATTTTTCTTCGTCTCTTTTGCGCATCTCTTCTGGTGGATAATCACCAGGTGAAATTGTAACACAATTGGAATTGGTAACCATTTTTGAAGAAGATCTTTCCGCTCTTCCACAAAAACACAGAAGATTTTTCCAATAATTCCACTGCCAATTTGCCAGTCGCATTTTTCATATCCCCTAATGGATTGACCCTTTTTCCATGGCAGGTAGTTGAAAACCAAACGGAATCAGTTGCAACACATGAGCTGCACTGTATCGTCGTCATCCAAAGGTGGTGTGGAGGTGACAAAAGGAAATTTTATCACATCCCCAGACAGAGTATGTGTGTAGCTGTAGCTCTATAAGGATCGGAAAAGGAAACACCCAAGTCTAGTCGATACGAAATAAAAATAGAGGATGTATCCGTATCTAATGGGAATTTAACGAGAATCGCATGTGGCTGTGCCATTGTTGGGTAGATTTTTCGGGGTGGGATGAGATTGCTGATAGAGGAATTAGTGTGGGAAAAACGCTCTCGGAACGGTAATTTTATTCTTCACGGATGAGAATGGATGCGAATGGATGAAAAGATTTAGATGGAATCGACGAAAGTAACTCCATGGGAAGTGCACTTTTATTTCTCTCAGCAGCAACATGTGTGTGCAACATTGGGAAAGATTTTTTTTCCTCAAATGCATTTGCTCTTATTGGCGTTTGATGTAACTTGTAACCTGAAAATTAGTTTCGTTCTTAAAAATGTTGGCCTTTAGTTAGTTTGAAGCGCAAAGTTTCATTTTCTTCGGGGCAGCAATTTCAAGAATGAAGGAAAGTAGGACTGTGAGTTTTATTTGGCGGGCGAGTGGAATAGGCTTCAATTCTAGACGGTTATGCACCCTCGGGCGTTGACAAAGATAATAAAAATGCTAGGGTAAATCGTTAGCGGATAATTTTCAAAAGGCTTCTATTCGACCAGCAATTGGAACAGCAAAAGGCATTTCGGAACATCAATATGGATTTTTAAAGTATTGATCTAGATCAGCAATATGAGTGGCGCAGTGGCTTAGAGTAGAGTTACTGTGTTGGACTACTAAGGAAGGGGTCCCCGGTTCAAATCCCAAAGGAACCAAATCACATCTTAAGGTTTTTTTTCCACTGCGCCACCTCTCGCGAACGTCTGACAAACATCCGAGAGTAAAACTGTCATGAAAGAGCTTCTCAAATAGCTGTTTGGACTCGGCGTAAAACTGTAGATCCCTTCCATTCGTCCCAAAAATTGAAAAATCACACAAAACGAATGGTTGTGAGAAGCTAGGCCTTGGGTCCCACAAACCTGTCGCGCCAAAATATTTATATTTATTTATTTAGATCTAGATCAGTTGACACCATCAGCGAACTTATGACGAGAAGTCGAGATTATATACCTAGAGGCACGTGCAGAGAAGGAGACTTTAACAATTTCTCTGAAACTCTAAACAAATTGATCAAGAATTGATGAAGAAACTGGTTTGGAAGTCTTTACAGCAAGGACAAAGTATTACTAATCCATGTCTTTCAAGCAGAAATATACGCCATAAAAGATGCGTTCGAATCAGATCAATGATACAATGATTAAAAAAAAAACTGCAGAAATTTGCGTACATTACAAAAATGTCCAAACCCCAAGCACTTGTCAAGTCTTAAGCTATACCTTGTCTGACGCATAAAATAAAGAAATAAATAGTTGCCGCAACGGGCCCGGTGTAGCTTTCAAAAAAGGATAAATTTGGATGAGACTTCATGTGTGGAAGGGACCAACAATTTTGCTGAAATTAAGAACTCGAATGTTTGTCAGGCGTTCCTTCAAAGGGCCTACAATTTTCTGCGGCAGAGCGGAAGTCACAATACTCAAAATGTTAAGAAAACGAAGAACGAAAAAAGGAAAGGCTTTCAAAGCTTCTAGGGTCGTGGTAACTCGGATCTAGAGCTTCAAGTTTTATATCAAGATAATAATGAATAACCTTCTGGTAATAAGTTCTGGAACTATCTGGGCCACTGCCATATCAGAAAAAAAATTGGGAAGTCTCAAGTCCCAAATAAGAATATACAAAATGTGGCTTTTTATAAAAGAGCGGGACTGGAGGAAGTCGGAATTTTTGGCAAGGCTCATTAGTTAAGTCGAAAATCTCCAGCGACGGGTCTCTGAGGGAGGGCTATTTCTTTCCCAGTATCTAAAATCTATCTACGGGACCTCCTTCCGATAACATCATAAATTACATACTGAAGGCTGATGAGAACTGGCTCATTTTTGTGGTCCATACTTAGCTCTATCTATGTCATGTCTTTCGGACTTAATCTTTTTATGAATGGAAGTGATCTAAGCAGCGGACCTTTTTAACCTTATTTTCAATCAGTTTTTTCAAATAAAAAAAATCTCCCGAGTTTATATAATTTACAAAACTATTTCAATTCTCAATCAATTAAAACCAACTCAAATTGCAATCAAAAATGCTGTAAAATTTCAACATCTCCCAGTGATGAAACACTTTCTCTATTCATATTTCCCCATCCGTGCATGCAATGCAATAAATTTCAATTAGTTTTGAATGTTTTATTCGAATCTTTATGCACTTGAATTCAATTAGATTCTCAATAATTATCTCACAATTGTTATCACCTACCTAATGGCGCAGTCTGTCTTCCTAGTGGTGGTCCACCACCAACTGTGTGTGCGAGCTGGCCAGCCCTCACTCATCACCATCCCACAAAATCTCCAATCAAAAACTTCTCTCCCCCCCCCGTGATGGCTTTATGTAATTATGTCATTTCTCATTCGATGCAATAAATTTCGAGAGAACAAATCTGAAAACTTCATCGGCGCGCACAGAATCGGAGATCCAAATCCAAATCGTTTTGCGTGCACCATTTGAATTTCCAAGAAGCAATTTCCAAAAGGAACACCTCTATAAGAGTCGGCAAAAGCCTACATTTCCAGGTCATTCAACACTCTTTTTTTTTCCTTGTTTTCTCCGACAGTTGGTGGATGTATTGAAGGTATAGGTACTTTGTGTTTGTATGTTTGGCTTTCGTACAAAGGCGCTTCCATAAATAAAATTCAAATCGATCGATTTGGTGGAAGATGAAGAAGTATCTATCCAACTTTTGCATATTGCAGACGCTAGATGGAAGAAAAAGAGAGAGCAAGAGAGTAAATAATCCAATATTTACACTCTACACAAAAACGAAAATAAATCTCGAGAGGGCAACTCCATTAAATGCTAAAGAAGTACGAGTATACTATATATATAACTACGTTGGAATGCAACGACTTGTATCTATCAAAATGCTGTTGCTGCTGCTGATGCAGCTCTTGTTATTGTTGTTGTGGCTTCCTTCTTCCCTCCATCAAACCTAATAGGAAGGAACAGACAACAAAAAATGCTGCTTCAGATCGGAACTGATCGCATTTGGACAACGTACAAAAAGAATGGTGGGAAGCGAGAGAGGAAAGACCAAGACCAAGACCAATCTACCAACTCGATCCTCGAATTGAGCCCAAATACTAAATGCCTAACGACTCGCTTTGCGACTGCGCGACTTAGTGTGAGTGCTGCGCTTCGCCATAATGATATTGATAAAGTGAGCCTGGAAGGTCTTCTCTTGCATGACAAACATCTGCTGTTCCGTCTGCGGCGATCGGACCGCTTTTATGTTGTCAGCGAATGCTCCCTTTCACTCCGCCTTACATGGATCGACATCTTCTGCTCCTCCTCGTGCGCACATGCATTAGAAACGTTCTTTTCTGTTGTGTTATTTGAATTTCCTCATCTGCACTTATTTGAAAGAATTTTTTCCACTTTTTTTTTTTTTTTTTGTTTGGTCTGTGTTCGTTGCTCTGTTGTGTCGATCCCAATGACAGGTGGTCCTTTGATGGGCATGTTGTTTGGGCTCAAGATGGTTTGTTAGTATTCGTGTCTATGCACTTTATGCTTATTCATAAAAAAGAATGTATGTTTAAATGGTGAAACGAGGAGGAATGAGAAATGAGTTCGGGCGTTTTTTTTTTGGAAAGAAATATGTTGAGACCTTTCTTTAAGGGGGTTTAACGATTGTCATATGTTTGAATTGTGCTGCAAATTGTAAGTGGGTGAGACGAATCGAGGGAATATTTCAGGATTAATGTGGAAAGAACGCTCTGACACGAGCAGTGGGCAATGGGTTAAAAATTTTGTTCAAACCGTCGGTCGATGTAGGTATAGGTACCTACCAAGTTATCGATTCATGTGTTTTCTATTCAGTGAGCCTAAGACCAATGGTAATGTTTGGGTTAAGTGTCATATTGGAATCTTGAAAATACCTTTTTGGGGTCTCAAACATGGGGCTTTGCATTTGGATGAGGTCGTTTTTGAAAGTCTGACGGTTTTTACACTTCTGTCATATATAGCCTTCGCAAATGTGTAGTCCAACAAGTTCTTTTTTGACAGGTGGTAGGAGTTAACCACAGGCAATTTCAGCGAAGGTGTTTTAAGACAGTAGACGTTTTGAAAATTGTAGAGTTGCAGAGTTGAATAAAATCTTTAAAATTGCGTATCTATTTCATTTTTGAACTTACTTTTGAATTTGACGTTTAAGAACTGGCTCCCAAGTAAAGGGAACTGAAAGTGTAAATGTAATGTAATGTGCAACTTAATTTCCCATTCCTCAAACAATGCGCAAATATTTGTCTTCAAATACTGAATATTCTAAACGACAGAATATTTTCTTTGCTAATGCACAATTTCCATTCGTTCGAAACTGTTTCCATCGATGGTGTGGACTGTCATTTAGCAATCAACTGCATGTATAAAATTACACCTCTCTAAGTGTAGACATTCGCCCACCATTCTATCCTTTGACATTTAAATTCCATTAAATTTATTACGTACATGGTCCTTGGCCAAATGCATTTACGATTCAGATAACGTGTCACATTTTCGTCTAATTCAAAGACCAATTGCAGGTCGTAATGTCCATCAGCTTGTTATTTAGGAAAATAAATTTTATAAGTGCTATAGGTTGCACAATAGATAAACATTGAAAAGAAAATACGAAAATGAAAACGACACAAAACATCTGTCATTTTAAAAGTGTTGCACTCGTGTTTATTTTCGTGTGGAAATTTTTCAAAGAATTCATTGTTTATTGTAAACAAGAAAACAGAAAATGGACAAGGCAAAAGGCCAAAGGGAATCTGAACAACAAATGCAAGTGGTCAGAGATATATCTACGAGAGATATTTACACAAACGAAATAGATCGCTTCTTAGGTGCACATAATGCAACATGAGTGGAAATGCCCAACTTTGTACTTGTTGTACAGGTATTTAGGGTCTTTTGTTGTTGTGCTTTTATTTGTTGATTCCTATATCTAAATTATTGCATTGGACAAGCTGTGAATATATCCCTTTGTTTTTTTTTTACTCTAGCCATCATCTAAAAAGTATTTTAATTCATTCTGGCAACGATTAAAAAATATTGCACCTAGATTTACAAGACTTTAAGTTTGATTTGCCTTAGAGTTGGCAAGTTGAATTGCAATAAATATTGTGATCAACAGGTTGCTATGACCAAAAAATCAAGTGCCCAAGTTGTTAAGGGTGTTTTCTTTAGAGATTTCCTTTTCGAGTTGGCAACACTTTTTCAGCGACAATTGACAGATGAGTAGAGTAGGCTTTCGTTTCACCATGAGTGAAGAATTGCGAGATAGTTGACTACTGACCGAGAGGTCTCAGGTTCGATCCTCGGCAAAGCAAAAAATACAATTTAAGGTTCTTTCAATTGGGCCACCTCTTGCGAACGTCTGCCAAACATCCGAGAGAACAAACAGATGGTGGTGGGAAGCAACCCCTAAAGTATTTATGGCTCCAACAAATTTTTTTAAGTACACAATTCCTGGACACATCCATTTTGTTGTTATTTCGATTCGCTTTTTGAACCTTGAGCCATGAGGGATACCAAATATTCGTATTCTTCTCATATCAGTGAAGGAAGTCTTCAGACACCGACCCCTGTATTAATGACTGGCCATTGCCCAAATCGTCAACCAGTCTCTAGAGACGGAACGGGTCCTTATTGTGGACGACAGCATTCACTGAGTAACTTTTAATCGTAGAAGTGATGGTTTGGAATCTATCTTGCTTAGGTATATCATTTTGACGTCCGTTTTTCTATACTATTGGGGGCTAAGATCTGGACTTATCATCAGAAGCCTTTTATAAAAACTAGTGCCGCCCGTGGTCGAAATTCGTCAAAATTTGTGTGTAGATAAAGTAACGAAAGCCAACTTGTTTTTTACATAATTTATTTATTTTTTATTTTAATTTATTTATATGCTAAATCTTAATTCATATACCTTTCCGCTATGAAAAAAGAATGGAAAAGGGCCAAACATGAATGTTCGTTTCCATAGTAACACCTCGCAGATAACTCTGCTTACTTTTAGGGGTAATTAAAATGCATACCTTTATGGGTTAATGCGACTCTCCAACAGGTTCTAATCTAAAATGATTAAATTCGTTACTATGGAAACAGGACGGCGACAAATTGAATGGCAACAAAATGCTTTCGATTAACTGCTAAGCATTTTGTATGGGAAATTCTTAGGTTCAGTTTACCAGTCTTAATGGCGACATATACCTACGATTTTTTGTTTCTGCACATCTATGGCACAGTACCTTTCGAATGATATAAGTTTCATTCTCCTTATTTCATGATAAATACTTAAAAAGTGCACGGAAACTTTTGATGTTTACGTATTAATATAATGATGATTAGCTGTAAAATGACTAATGCAACTTTTCAACTATTCAAAGTGAATTACTTTTATATTTTCAACTGCAATCGTTCATGTTCTATAGATGAGTTTGTCAAAAAACAGCAACTTTTAGCTGCATCAGAAAATTATAATGCAAACTGACGGCCAGCTTATGTAAACCGGACCAATCTCTCGAGGTCTAGGTAAGGATTTTTTAGTAGCAGAAATTATGTGAATTTTTCAAATGGAAGGCAGTTCTTTATGCTGAATCCAAATATATTTATGAATTTGCCATTCTGCTTGTCAACGGGTATAGAACTCCTAGTCACTTCAAAACTTTGTCCCAAAACGCTCATCTCTGAGCCATTCCAGCTAATCTCTCTGGTCTTTCTATGGACGTCAAGTGGAGACATTCAACCATGCGACTTGTAATATTCCACCCGCCCGTCAGGTCGTTGAAATCAATTTGGCCCGCAAATACGTTCCACTGCCTACACAGCCCCATTTATCATAATAAAAATGTCTTACTTATGTTAATTTGCTCAAACAATTTATCGCACAAAATCTAATGAAATATTTTTTTGTTTTCTTTCGTTTCAGCTATGAAAATTCACCGGCACAAATATGCAAAATCAAAATGGATCAGAATATGAAATCGTTTTCCAAAAGCTGCCTCTTATTATTATAGTACTTTGAGAGCAAGGGAGTGAGAGAGAGAGTGCGTTGCCCTCCGAGAAAGCTGCGAAACAACAAATCGTCGACACAACGAATCGCAAAGCACCTAGTTTATAACTTTCTACCAAATAACGCAACATGACGGCCGAACACTCAGCCCATCCTGCATTAGCTTCAAGCATTATCCAAAATAGTCCCACAAATAGCAGTCACAGTCAAAATGGCAGCACCAATAGCAGTAGTAGTAGTAGTAAAAAACATTCAAAAACCTCACATTCGAGTGGTGTTGGCGGTGGCGGAGGTGGATGCACCTCCTCACCAAACTCACCATCAAAAACGAAATCGAAATTCACATCACATTCACAGTCACCATCATCGGCATCAGCATCTACATCTACATCTACATCACATTCATTATCTACATTAGTCGCACCATCATTGCCCGATCGAACTGCAACGAGCACACTTGGCAGTAGTACATCGTCAACGCCCGCTAGTTCACCCGTGCATCATCTTCATTATAAATGCTCGTGTTCTGCGAATAATGGTGGTAACATCAACAATAACAACAACAACAACAACAACACAACGGCAACAGGGAACAGTATATCCAGTACCAATGTTGGAACAGCAACAAGACTACCGCAGTGCTGTCAGATGACAGCGGCGGGTGCAGCCGCAGCAGCAGCAGTAGCGGCGGCAGCAGCGTCTGCTGCTGCGGGCAATGTAGCCGGATGTAAGAAATTAACGAAATTTGATCCTCGGCTGGGACCATCACCGTACCGTCAACTTCTACCAATAGCGCTGTGCATATTGTCTTTCGCGACGGTATTTAGTATATTAATTGTCTATATGGATACGACAGGTGAGTGATATACTTGCGTCTTAAATAGAAACTTGGAAAGCGTCTTGAATGGTTTTCTGTCAGATGGTGCTCATTTAGAATGTCTGTGTTCTAGGTAACCGGATAGCTGTGTGTTTTAGAATGAATGTAAGAAAGTCTAGTTATGAAAGCGTGAATGTACTCTTATTCGCTTGAATAAGGTCTGGATTCTTAAAGCCATGAAGATGGTTGTTGTATTTTTAAGACGAATGAAGGAACCTACCTGTATAAGGAGTGTCGAGAGAACTTTGAAAACAATTGTGCATACTTAAACATTTTAAAATGTCAAAGATATTGTTGCTAAATGTTACGTAAGTTTTTGTTTATCCATACCTGTCATCACTCTTTCTCCTGCCACAGTTATAACTCGTCACAATTCACAATATGTACATTGTACACCCTGCATATGGCGGGTGTTGCCACTTTCTCTGATATGACACTCCACTATTCGAGTGAGTTTTCGAAAATCGAATAATGCGTTTCCACCATATTCGATTCGCATTCACCAGCTGTTTATTAGTGAGTTTCTCACCTCCTTGCCTTGCCGACCGCATAAGGTCGGTAATGAAGTATTATCCGAAAATAAAAAGTATGGCTATCACGCGCGCAAGGCGACCAATCTCAGGTTAATGACTAAAATACAAAGAATTGCGTGTATAGGGACGACCAGCGCATTGAGGATCACACCTACGGCTGGACTAGAGGCAATTCTCAATTCGACACCTCTGGACCTATACATGGAAGAGTCTGCTGCTAAAAGTGCCCTAAGGATAAGCCAAACTTACACTTGGAACCCCTACAATTTCGGGCATGCACAGATTTTAAGTAAATACTTAGGAAATGTCACTTCTGACTATATGACTCCCCATCTGGACTTCGGCATACCATTCTCCTGCTCTTTCCCGAGTAGAGAGGAATGGAATACCAATGAACATACGAAAAGAAAATCAATATCTACACGGATGGATCAAAGATGGACTATGGAACCGGTGCCGGCATATTCTCTCAGGAATTAAATATACACTGCTCAATCAGGCTACCTGAAGCGTCCCGTAGGTTGTCAATTTTGGCAATACCTCGTAGGGATATTACCATCTTCATTGACAGCCAGGCGGCTATAAAAGCAGTTTCTGCACATGAAATAAAATCCAAACTAGTCCAACGCTGCCGCGAAGAGCTCAAGGTTCTTTGCTTGCAGCACACCACGAATCTCTGCTGGGTCCCTGGACATAGCGACATAACCGGCAATGAGAGGGCGGATGAACTGGCGAGAATTGGGTCCGCAATGGACCGTGATAGAGCACCTCAGTCGGTCAAGCCACCGCTTTGCAACCTTAGAGAGCGGGTGGAAAACAAGATTCGTATGAAAACCAACAACAGGTGAAAAGAACTACCTACCTGTGAAATATCGCGGAAGCTTTGGCCAGAATATAACAGTGGCCGGACCAATAAACTCTTACAGTTTAGCAGGTCTTCACTATCTAGGCTAGTAGGGGCTCTAACTGGTCATAACTTCCTAAGAAACCACACAGTGAAACTTAATTTCAAAGATGACGACATATGCAGAGGCTGCGGAGACGAGGAAGTCCACGAGGACACACCTCACTTCCTTTGTAACTGTCCGAGTCTCGGTCACTTGAGGAACAGAACACTTGGGAGATACTACTTCCAAGACTTACAAGAACTATCTGATGTCTGATCTTTCCAGGTTTTTGAGGACATCGGGATGGGTGGACAGCGTCTGTTAAGAAAGAAGACAACCGATACAAAACCTGCGTTTAACCCCCAAAAAACGGGCATCACAATGGGTCCACGAGGACCTAAGTGTGGTATTGCAGGGTACGCCCTGCTCTACCTACCCATCTGCCTAACCTAACCTAACCTAACCTAGGGCTATCACTTCTGCTCAAATGTTTTATTCCGTTGATGGACAATGTCGACAGTATTCAATCCATTTGTTGTGTTTTCAAAATTTAACTACAATTTTCCTTTTCAAAATAATTCTACGCACGCTGACTTTGACAACGAAAACCTGCGGTCGATAACAAAATGGATACGGGATAGGTTTGAATTTTTGGTACTTATTCGAAAGTAATCTTAATCAAGCTCTCTTATTCTAATTATGAAATAGGGCTCAACTTCAAGGCATGTTATAATTATTTTTCGACTTACTTTTGTTGGCAGAAGTTTAAATATGAAACCTGAGGAAATTGCTTCCCCCACCATTTTTGACTAGAAGGTCTCCCTGCCCCAAATTCTTGACTGATGATGAAACTTTAATGTAGACATAGTTTGCTCAAAAGTTAGGTACACTTTTGACTTTCTAAATGACTCTGGTTAGAAAGAATTCCATCGATTTGTTGTACTCAAACTCAAGAGCTGGCAATTGAAATAAAACTTGTATGCCATATCGAAGTATTCACACCCATTCAGTTGGGAATCGCTGGTCATTCAACCATAAATGTTCTCATAAAATGCAACTACACGATGTCATAATGCTCCTTTGAATTATGTCCCCCAAACTACAAGGGTATAAACTTTGGGAAAACTGCCGAATTCCAAAATCACCCTTATAATGCCGCACAAACTGGCAACTACACATTTCAGTTTTATTTTCCTTTCTCTGATTGCTATCATCATCGCAGTGACCCTCGATTGTTTGGCATTCACCAAATTCCTAGTCCTTCAAACAAAATGAATGATTCATCGAAATTCCCACTCCATTTCAATCACGCGGCCCCTAAGGATAGTGCATTATAGTCTTTAGTTGAATGCGGCATTTCTGGTGTGTATTTGTCTCCTTGTACATTTATCAACTGAAATTTAATTCTGGCCAAGTCCTTCGTGTCACGTTTGTCGTCGCAGTCGTCGTTCATTGCTGGCAATATAATTCTTTGGTTTGTGTTAAGTACAACCCACCCACTCCAACACAGCGCACTGTCATAGAACTTGTGATATGTAGACCTCTTCTCGAAGGAGGAACCTTCACTATCGCGTTTCTCGGTGTGACATGTTCTAAGTATATAAAGTGGGCGCGTGATTCTATGCCAAAACGACATCGTGCCTTCCTGTTGCAATAATTCCTCGTTCTTCCCGAGTCGCCCCCAACACGGCACACTCGTCTCGTGCGGAACAATGCAAAACACAAGCCAAACACAACCATATGCCATATGCGCCGGCGTTAATGAGTTCTTCTACTATGGTCATACCGCAACATCACTCCGCGTCTCCCCATGATTGATCTAGTGAGTGTTGCTAGAATACAAATTAATCATTCATTCATCCATTTTTTTTTCTTCCATTGTGCTGGTGTCCATTCACCATCGGGGACAGTTGTGGTTCGCGCAATTAAATCAAGAAAATACGCGCGCGTTACCAAATTTGGAACAGAACTCCTATGCTCGCTGTAAGAACTCGGAACGCAATCTGGTGCGTAATCGTCGGGTGACTCATGTCGACCAACGTGATATATAAAGCTAATTTTAAAATTCTCTCCAAGTCCTTTTGGTTCTCTGTCGCAGTCGAATGATATGGGAATCCTTTTCGTTTGTTCCGCTGCTTCTGTCGGTAGACAATAAAAATTCCAATCACCAGTGCGGATCGCGCAGAGTGACACTTTTTAATTGCATTGCGATTGGGTTCGGTCGCATCAGTGAGTTCCTCCTTTGTCGGGGCAGAAGTGCTTTGTTTCTGTTGGCAATACAGGAACAATATACACAAAGGATGGGATTATGGAAATGAGATGCAGATTTGTGGGTTCTTGTTCTGTGAAATTGAATGCGGTTTACAGTTTAAAAGCATGGATAGTCAGTCTTTCCTTGTGTAATCATTCGTTTCATTCACTGGAACCTTGCATGTTGGAACAAAGTCTATTTTAAAGAAGAATTCCGGGTGGCTAAATCGGTTCTAACAAACTGAAGTCTTGGAAAGTTCGTAACAAAACTGACAGTGGACCCTCAAAAAAAATGCGGGTAACATCAAGTTCGAATCTCCGATAACAAATTAGATGCCAAAAAGTTATTGCGTGTTTAAGAGAGGGGCTTTGTCATAAATTGAATTAAGATACGTCTTGTTAGACATATTTTTGTATTCTACTTCCATGGAGAGTCTTTTGGAAGATGATAAAAAGATTTACAGACTTGCATTGGAAAGTTGTCAACCTGCTACTCCGTTTTCGGAAACTGGCTTTATTTTCATTGATCAACCAACCTTTTGAGACTGCTTTATCAAGACTTTTACAGAGTGCAGATTCCTATGGATAAACTTAGCTGTGCGCCGAGACTCCTGTGTATTAAACACTCTTTAGATACCAGTGGAAATAAAATCAGATAAACAAAAGTGAGTAAAGAACCAGTGAAAATTAAATGTAGAAGCAAATACCAGCAGTTCTCATATTCGAATAAGCTAGAAAAACTTTCGAAAATCGAATAATCCACTTCGAATAGTAATTATTTCATCTCATACAATATGTCGGTAAGGGAGTGTGAACGTAAATCTGACTGTTAAACTTTGACTTGTCAATTTTGCTTAAATTCTTTCGCAGCTTTCTTCGAACAATTAAATTAGCCCTCGGATTTTCCCATTCCGTTAAATTCTATTTTCTTACACTTTAATTATTTCCTTTTACATATTCATTTTATACCCCTGGCTTTGACAGCGAAAAATGACAGTGACTACTGAAGTCGGTACGGCAGTGTGTCGATTTGCATGTGTTGTGCTAACTCTTTCATGAAGAACGCTCTTTCGAAATGAGCTCTCTCCTGAACATTGGAAAGGAAACCCGAATAATTAGATAGACAGCGATGGAGATTGTACTCATTGACTACCCCTCCATAAACGTCAGTTGAAAACTGTTCACTTAACCGATCTAGGCCAATCAAAACTGAGATACATCAAGTCAGCCAACTGTCAGAGTAACTAATGACCATATCGTTTAAATTTTCGCAATTCGAATGCCTTTTTTGACATTTGTTTTGTAAGTTGTTAGGTTTTCGAATAAACAAACAAGCCAGTTGACAGATTATATTTCTACTTTAAAAGTTTAACCCTCTATTGCGCAACAAAAAATTGTGTTTGAGTGAACAAAATATTTTTTTTACTTTTTTTACAATTTCGAACTCGAAAAACCAATCAAGCGATGGCATATAATTTCAAAAAAGTGGTACCCTCTATTTTGTATTCTCTTGTGTGGATCTCAGAGTTAGACAAAAGACAAGCATAAACAGCTGGACCGATTTATTCCAAACTTTGTAGTAAGTTGTTGTACAGTTCTCTGGACGCAAGGTTACAGTACTTTCAGGCAGATGAAAATTCGGAATGAATAAAAATGAGAGCTACCTTTAAAATAATAACAATTAAGTTCTACAGCAAAACGGTCCAATGAAGACCCACATTAAATGGAATGGTTAGATATCATTACGTTTGCGAAGAATGCTGAATGAATGGCAACCTCTAACTCGTAACTTAGCACTGAGTTGCTAGTCCTTGATTCAAGTTGTCCAATTAGAGCCCAAGGTATGCGTGTGAGTTATGTTTGCAACTGTCTCTAGGCTCGATATCTCTATTGTACGACTCAAATTCCTCAGAGGCGAAATACTGTTTTATAACCACAATGCCATCGCACGCTGACAGAACAAGGTCAAACACCAATCACGTAACCCCCATTTGCCATCAGCCTTGAGGGGGTGTTCTTATAATACACCTTACACCCGCACATCTTATCCATATAACCTTTGCCATGCTGAAAAGCCATTCACAAGCCTACCTACAGCCTTGTGCGATTTGCAATAAATTATACCAAACAACCTCATACATCTACTTAGACTACTGGCGGCCCAAATGTCCACTCGAGCTTCCTTCCTTCCTCCACACTTGAAACTGTGACATGCCGCCTTTTTTCGATTGTTATTTCGTCACTCGCGTACCAAGGAGACTAATTTAGACCGGCCCAACAAATAAAAGACAAAATACCTTCCATGGCCATGACGAAATTCCATTCGCCCCACTAGTGGTTGCCGTGCGTTTTTTTTTTTTTTGTTGTTGTTTCCCTTTCCCATAATCGGGATAATTCTATGCGTTCTCAAACTACTGTGCTACCCGTGTGGCTCTAGATTAATGGAGTTCGCCGCCTGTTTTTGGTGTCATACACCCGCATAGCCATTTTGGCATCTGGTTATATTAAGCCAATGGATTTATGACACCTCCACGACACACATACACACGCTCCGAATGCGAATTATATGGACAAAGTTTCCAATTTTCGAAATTATGGCTATGGGGAAGATTGACAGATTTTTTTTTCGCTTCACAAATGAGTTCATCATCCGTTGTCTTCGTTGCCGTTTGCTATAAAGGTTATAATAAAAAATTAATTAATAAACAAAAATAAAATAGAAGAATAAATTGATTTAACTGAGTGTGAGAGATCACACAATTCAAACCTAAAAGGTCTCTAATTTGGTGGACTGTCATCAAAATCATATTCGCGCCGGAAAGTTATAGACGCGCACCGCCTTTTAAGGCGGCAGTAAATCTTTTACTAGTTAAGAAGGAAATCGATTTATTTTTGGGCAGAGAAATTGTAATGAAAAAAAATTTTTTATTTGTTTTCTGTTTTTATGGCACACAGATCGATTTTTTCCACGTTCATTACGAGAGACTGTATGTATTTAATGTGCCAAAAGTCACTCATAAATGAGGATCTGATGACACGGCTATAGGTTATTATCTGAAAAAAACATGTGTTGGGATATTTTTAAACTTTTTGTTAATTCAAATTGTCTCGTTAATGGGCTATTAACAGATTGATTGGTTCTATTTTTGCGTGCGCGAGAAAATGATGGTTTTATTGTTTTCTGGTGGTTTTTGTTGTACGTATATGCCTGGATGATCTTTTGCTTTGTTTAAAAGGCGGCTGTCTGACCTCCAATGGAGTCATAAAATCGAAATAAAGTTCATGATTGTTTAGGATGTGTATCCTATTTTTAGATGTAATAAAGAAAACACTTTTGGTATAGTTTTATGATTAGTGGTATAGACCTCTGAATGCGCTCATTTGGAATGGAGGTCTGAAGTCGGCACTCGGTGCTTTGTGGTGTCGAATAAATTTCAACCTTGACCGTGAAGCCTTTGCGAAATTCTAGTGGACTGCTATTCCATACGCACATCAAATGCCCGGCGAGCAAAGTGTCTTCAATGGCAGTTGTTATTGAGTTGCCGTTTTTAGATGCGTCGTTTCTCGGTCGGAGATGTAGGGTAGTTTGGTTAGAAGGGAGCAATTTTGCAGGGACTGGAATCACAGGGCCCTGATTTTCAGAATAGTAAGAAAATTGAGTCATTCAACACTCACCCACTTCGAGGACCCAACTTTAAAATCAAATCCACAAACAAGGAGGTTATCCCACGATGATGACCTCGTTCATGCAACTGCACTGCCATTTTTAATGTTAGTCCCACTTGGATATTTGCCATCGGATTGACAACTGACTCAAAGGAATTTTATTGGTTATGGGCTTCCCCTATCATAATATTGTTTACAATTGAAATTTATTGCCTAAAGGACCTACATAATGCCACCACATGCCGAGTTCCACACACTCATGTAATTACTCAAAAGCATGCATTGCGCTTACGTCAGCTCGCTGCAATAACAAACAATGGCGTACTTTGAAGGCGAACATTTAAACCATCAATATGACAAGGAAATTTATATCCCTTGGTCCTTGCGTAAATTGCCTGAAAACAATGAACAAAAACCTAACAACAACAACTACGTGTGTTGTACGCTCTTAATCAAACGCACATATTCCACCCTCTCGGTGGTCTGGTGCATTTAATTGCTGGGTTTCTTGTTTGGATTACATTTTTACCCTTCGACCTACATTCACGTCCTCCCCGTCGAACGTGAGGTTCGATATTAATTGTTTTCCCGAACTAAGCAGCGATAAATAAATCAATATACTCTTCCAAGTAAGGAACAAGAGAACCACTCTTGTTATCAGCTAGTCGTCCCCCTTCCTTCGTGTAATGAATAATTAAACATGAATTTCCATCAAGGAAAAAGGGTATCTCAGATCGGAGCAGCTCCGAGACCGTGTCAAGCTAGATGAGTGATTTCTTTTCAGCAAGAGGTTGCAATTTATCTTCATCGCCGCAAAAATAAAAAAATATAAAAATTTCAATGAAAATGCGGGTGCACTCCACCGCCACAAGCGAGAGATCATTGAGCCGACAACGACGACGTCGACGACAGTTTGTCAGTCAGTCTGCCAGTAGTGGATGGAAGTACTCGGTACATAATCGGCCAGCAGCAATTACTCCGTTTTTTTTTGTTTGTTTTTCATTTGTGCGGGGGTGGCCGATTAAGGAACAAACTCTTGTGCTTGTCGTATTTGTCGTCGTTCGGTTTCCCCTTCCAGTGGAATTATACGATTTAGTCTTATGAATCACATCCGGTTGTTGTGCAGCATAAATTTCGCCATCGCCATCGCCATCGCATAATCGTCACCACCGCACCGCCACTGCCATCGTGTAATTAAGACTTTTGTCTTGACAGCAGCGGCTTTTCGGTTTCGCTTTTATTGATTCAAATATTGTAATCACACATACGAAGATGTAGGGAGGGGTGAGGGTGAACCGCGAACAGAGGTAACCATAACCATGCCTTGTCTCATTCAGTGGATGTGTATCCAAATCCCCATAGCACATTCCCGGTGTTCAATGTCGGTGAACGTCGGCGACAACTGCAAGAAGACGACACCAGCCATTGTCAACTTACGACCATTTCAAGGCTTTCAGCCGCCGCGCACCACCATATACAGATATATACAAACATGACGAGTGTGTGGCAGATTTAGGCTAATGCGATTGTGAGAGGCTAATGACTCCTGAGTGCTGATCAATGCACTACGACGGTGTGCCGGACTAACGTGTGTATATTAGACACCCTGTCGCTCCACTCCACCCCCACGACAGCAGTGCTTTCTCCAATTTGTTGACTGCTGTGCCGATGGCGGATGATTTGCGGAAGTACTTAGACGTTTAACTAACGCAGTAATTGATGTCTATCGCCTTAATGGATGGTCAACTTGAGACAGCTTCTAAATATAGAATGGCGGAGGTGTGCAGATTGTGAACTTTATAATGAGCTCATCACATTAATAAGATCGATATGCGTGCAGTTGGCCTGAAATAGATTCCCGCCTGTTCACAGTAGCGGCCAAGAGTTGGATTTAATGGGCTGGAATCGTAAAACGCTGTGAACCCAAACATTTTGGCAACTTCAGACGAAATTCGCAACTAGGTTATGAGTGCGCAGATATTTACAGTTTTGGGTGGTCAGCAAGGCGTAGTTACTGTAACCTTTGTTCATGGTATATAATTTATTCTTGGGCCATTTTGATTGCGTTCGTTAGTTTGTTGTTAGAATTTGCCAAGTTAATTGGTAGAATGCTGGTAAGTACCTCTTACGCTCTGTAAATAGCTCACTTGGGAGTCCTATACTGGTTTTGGGGTAAAAAAAGATATTAACATTCAGCCCCAATTGGCAGCAGTTAGGATACAAATTTTGTTGATGAATCTATTCAGGTCTGCGTATAACTCCGAAATGGGTCTGAAATTTACTTCGACTGTGGCCCCCTTTGCTCTATACTTACCGCCTTAAAAATCTTCTGAACTTAAATTTTTCAGTAGGAATATTTAAGAAAACTGCAGGAAAATGAGTATTTTATTATAGTAATGAAAAGGACGTATAATTTACTTGAATTTCTCAGCTTAAAGGTTGCAATCTTGTACTCGTATAGTTATAAATAATTATTATCGCCGAAAATTGCAACAAAATGTAACGCTTCGTTACAGTATATTACTTGCTAAGAAAGTAACGAAATAAATGGGAAATTGTTGCGCCAGAAAAGTCCTAAGACATTCCATGGAGATTTGTATGGTAATAAAATATTAGCGAAAGTCCTTGACTTTATTGCAGAGTGCCAATGAAATGAAATGAATGGCACATAAAATAAAGGGTTTTCCAATAAGAGGTGTTATTTTGAATAGCCCGCTATTTCGGTAGCTGTCACTTTTGAAGCTGTTATTTTTTGGCATTTGACAAGTAGAAACTACGCCGTTACGAAAAATGGAACGATAAACGCTTCAACAACGCATTGAAATTATAAAAATTTACTACAAAAATGGTGAAAATTTTGCAGTCACAGTTCGCAAAACTAAAGCATTTTTGGGTCGTCGTGAAGCACCTTGTCGGACCGCAATACAGATATATTTCGAGCTGTTGGGACAAGTTAGTGATGTGAAGAATAAAACCCGTGCAAGTCGCTCAAGAACAACTGAGAATATTGCTGCTGTAGCCCAAAGTGTTAAAGAAAATCCAGGTTTGTTCTTTGGAATTGAGAGATGATAAAGGATTTTTTATAGTCGGAGTTGGATGGTATTGATCTGGACAACGTTTACTTTCAACAAGACGGCGCTACGTGCCACACAAGAAACGAAACCATTGATCTTTTACGGGAAAAGATTCCGGACCGTGTTATCTCTAGAAGAGGTAATAACAATGGGCCACCTAGATCTTGTGATTTAACACCTGGCCCAGCGTCGATTCAAGACCTCAAAGATGGAATCGAGGACATAGGGCAGCCACTTTGCGACTTTGTTATGGGAAATTTCATGAAAAGGATATGGTCCTGTAAGCGTGATCGTGGTGCCCATTTGGCTGATGTTGTTTTTCATTATTAACGGCATACCCTCCTCTTTATTATGAAATAAATATCCGATCATTTATCTCAAATAATGACATTCTCTGAATATCAAAATAACAGCTCTTATTGGAAAACCCTTTATATATTTCTCAAATTCTCACTATCGTTTGTCGTTCGCACACGATTTATGAGTTGTTCTCAAGTGAATGAGGACGTTCAGATTTCTAGTTAAGTAAGTCTGACAGCTGACTGACTAGATGTGTATGAGTTCTTAGGTCTGTTTCAAATTTAGTCAAACTTCATTCCTTTCTGCAAAAGCTGGGTAGGAGAGAGCCACAAAGACAGAACAAAACATTTCCCCTTCATTATAACCTGCAAAACGTTGGGCAAGTTTGTTATAACTGACTTTAGATGTCAAATCTCTCAAAAGTCAATTTGAATTTGCAGTTTGTGCTGAAATTTGTTATTAAAAATGGATAAATACGTAAAAAAAAATAAATATTAAACTGAATCCGATTTTTTTTCAACGTCTGCAAACGGTACTTTTTTTTAAACCCACTGACGTCTATTTTTGAATACAACTTTTCTTTCTCGCATATGTTTTTAACAAAAGTCATGCAAAACGTTCGTTCCTGTACTTTTTAGTTATATTCGGCCCTAGCGAGGTATCCGTCGGAACGGAAAATTCTCCGCAATGCATACTCTTTCGAAGGCTCAAGTCCAAATCGTAAACAAATTCCGCAACCAATTTCTGTCGGAGGGTATCGGAACCTAGCTGTCAAAAGTTGAAGAAAAAAATGCACTTCATCGCACTTCAACGTTATTCGCCGATATGCGTTACAAAACGTCGCAGAAATATTCCGAATAGATGTTCCGAAAAATACCTCCAAGCAAAAATTCTCCGAATCTTATAAAATCGGAGAATGTTGCGTTCCGAGCCTGTCGCTAGGGCCGATTCTCTTTTTCTGAGAGAATATATCCCCACTTGATATCTGACATTTTGCCGAAACTGGCCAAAAAAGTAAGGGAACAGACTTATTGTTAATGTGATTTGTTTTTGCATTTGACGTTTATGGAGAGGTAGCCGACAAATCTACTCAAGAAAATTCTGCGTGTAGGTATACTCAGTTGAGATTGTTAAGTGTCAAAGTTTAAAAATAAACTACAAGTTCGTATACCTTGCCCAGACAAATCTAGCTGACGTTTTACACAAACTAGGTATCCCAACGTCCCCAAAATTTGCCACTTTTTTTCGTCTCAAACTGTTTTTTAAAGCCTACATAGTTAGTGAAAAATATCATAAATATCAAAAATACACGACAGTGTTATACGCCTGATGGTAGTTCGGCAGCTCAGTCATCACGCTTCACCTCCAAGTTGCTAATGTTATTTTTTTTAATGTGTTTCCGATGTACGAATTACGACTTAAGACACTTTTGAAACTTTATGTCCCAACCTGGACCAATTAAGTCAATCACATTCCAGTTGGTGTGATCCCTGCGTTGGTGTTTTTTTCGCAAAAGCAATTAGTAATCTCATTTGCGATCTTCGACCTCTCAAAGTTAAGTGCACCATTGTGTCCAAAATGTTTTCATAACTGCCAACAGACGTGATATAACCTTATGCCTGGGAACTGTGTATTTAAAGTAATATATGTTGAAAAAAAAGTACAAACCATTCATAAACGACGACGTTGTACCTATCTAGGTACAACGTACGCCCGTTTTCCACTCTTCCAATTCGGTCATTGTTCATGGAGTCTTAAACATGTTTTCTTTTCGCCTAGTTCCTTATCTCTTGCTGTGGTCATTAAGATAAGCATAAGAGCACCGCGCGCAATTAAGTTCACCTTTATGTGGTGCGCCCAAGGCACCCCCACTGGGTGCTGCTTAATGACTTTGCTAAAACAAAACACAAACGAAAATTCAAAAATCTCTCAAACAGCCCAACAGGTAAGTGTATGAGTGTGAATGTGTGTGTGTGCGGTGTGAACGATTTCGCGCAAAACTGTAATTTCTTGTATTCCTTGTTTTCTCCCCCAAATGTGATTAGATTGTTATAATTATGTTTTTCTTTGTTTCTTTTGTGTTTTTCTCACTTTGTGTTTTTTTTTTTCTGTTTTTAGAAATCCGACATCAACAATTCCGCTTGAACATGTCCAGAGATTACGAGCTCTTCGGTGTAGCACAAGATGATCCGACACTCATAGCATTCCTTCGTGAGATTCACATGAAAAAGTATCCAATGCATTTCCTAAAGAACGCACCAGCGGAGCATTTGAACTTCACCAACCATCACGAGCTAACGCCTGAGATGGCGCACTATGTGGCCGATTTGGTTGGCGGCAAGCTAAATGGTGCAGCTATACAGTCATTAACCGGTCAAGCGGGGAACCTTATGACAGCCCCATGGCTGGCGGAGACCCTCAATTGGGCGGGGGTGATTGTTGAACCAGAACCGCGAAGGTATTTCACGCTGCGGAAGCAGAATGTTCATCGAGCGAAGATGCAGGTGGTGCATGCGTGTGTATCACCGAATCAGCATCCAAAGGAGGTAAGAACAATATTTTAATTTTAATAAAGAAAGTGGTGGGGATAATTAATACAACTCGATTCAATCTGGAGAGATTGAAAAGATTAGGGTCGAGGTAATGTGCAGAGTTGGTAACCGACACATGTTAGAATGGGACTGTGGTGGGAGCGAAATTTTGGCAACGATTTTTTGAAATAAAATGAATATAGTTCCACAACTTGTCGCTGAAAGGTTTTTATTCTGCGGTGTTTGGTCACGTATGTCTGTAAAAATCAAAACATGAGATGCACACAATAAAATTCAAAACCTGGATGAAATCCTTTCAATTCATAGTCTCGACCTGCAAGAAGTTGTCTCGTTAGAAGCTCCACAAAGTCAATCACTGGTTAAAGCAAATAGGAAGTCCATGTATAACGTCCGGTTTGGTATTAATTAGAAGGGGCTCCAATAGCTAATGGGCTTGCCGAAATTTTAAAATTAGCCTTTGACTATTGCAAAAATACAACAACGTTCTGTTTCGTTCTAGGTCACCCTTCACAACGAAGAAGATTCGGATGTTCGAATCAATAGTCTGCTTGACGAGGAGACCTCCTGGTTCAACTCCCGCGTCAAATGTTTTCCCCTCTACACCATAATGCTGGCGTGTAATCGCATCGACTACGATCTCCTTAGCCTTGGTGTACATGGTCATGAACTGGAGGTGAGTATCCTTTAAATTTCAACCGACACGAGTCCAATCTAACAAGCAATTTCTATTCCAACCCAGGTTCTCCACACAATTCCCTTCAACAAAGTGTACATCGATGTGATATCCATTCACTTGCCGGAGAATCATGAGAACGTTCGCGGTTACGTCCAGTCCATAACAAAGTTCCTAATGGGAAAATCCTATAAGCTGCAAAAGAGTTTCGGTCGCAACTACTTCTACCAGAAGCTTAACTCAAATCGAACACGGAAAAAAGATATCGCAAAAAAGCCTTAAGTCTCTCACAGCCGCCTCACTCTAGTACTAGTTCTTAATAAAAAAAAAATGTACTCGTCGTCTCTGCGCTCTCAAAAGAACACCACTCATCATTACACTCATCATCAAAAACGAATAACTGAGAAATAATATTAATTATTAACAAATTTATTATTATTATTATGGTTTAGTGAAAAGAAAAGAACCCATGCATATATATACACACACACATATATATATATATATATATATATTGTTAGGATATATAACTCGTATATAGACACACGAAACACAAGCAAAAATGGAGTAATTGTAAAAAAAGAGAACACATCTCACACATCACATCACACACACTCACACACGAAGATATTTAAGTTTTATAATTAATTAAATAATTTATATTTAATTTTCCCCATGTACAAACAACACAAAAGCGAATCGTTTAGTTTAGTGATTAATGAAAATGTTTTCCCTCTTCGTTTTTCCACTCTCTTTAGTTTTATTTTTCTCGTTTTGTGCGTATTTCTTTCTTCTTCTTCCCAAAAAATGCTATTACAATGCTTTATATATATTTTTTGTATTAATTTAATTATACATATTATATTTACATATATAACTATTGTAAATTGAAAGAAAAAAACACAAGAGCAACAAAGTTATATTGTAAGCGTTACTTCTGTAAGAGTAAAAGTTTAAGTCTACAACAAATTTAAAGATTTAATTATTATTTTTTGTTTGTTTTCTGAGTATAAACAAAGGAAAAACGAGAAAATTCATACAAATAGATATTTGTTTAGTTATCTTTTTTTCTTTTCTGTTTTTTTTTTCTTTTCTATTTTATAAATTTATTTTTTAAGAATAAAAAGTAATTAATTAATATTGTCATTAATGCGTGTTTTCATGGCATAGCGGCTGTCTGTCGGTTTAGCATTTTTGTTTGCTTCAGCATCCGCTTTTATTTTGGCTTCTACCGTCGCCATTCGTTCGAAAGGTTGCTGTTTATTCCGATGTAGAACGAGTTTTGTTTTATTTTAGTCCTTTTTCCTTGTGCTGTGGGCTTAGGGGCGTCGTAATAAGCCTGTGTGCGGTTGGCACTTTGCATTTTTTCGATCATAATTTATGGAGGGAGTTACATCTTTCAATTTAAGTTAGATAAGTTGTGTTTGAGGTGTAGCGGACGCGACCAACATTGCATTCAAGGAAATTGTTACTGGTTTATTGGCATAGACCACAGATTTAACACAGCGCCAAAGAAAAAGTACAAGGGTGTCAAATGGGAAGATCTTTTACAAAATGCAGATAGAATGGAATAATCGGCCCTAGCGAGGTATCCGTCGGAACGGAAAATTCTCCGCAACGCATACTCTGTCGGAAACTCAAATCCAAATCGTAAACAAATTCCGCAACCAATTTCTGTCGGAGGTTATCGGAACCTAGCTTTCAAAAATTTAAGAAAAAAATGCACTTCATCGCACTTCAACTTAATTCGCCGATATGCGTTACAAAATGTCGGAGAAATATTCCGAATTGATGTTCCGAAGAATAGTTCGAAGCAAAAATCATCCGAAACCGAATCGTATAAAATCGGAGAATTTTTCGTTCCGACGGATACCTCGCTAGGGCCTCGCCGAATCTCACTTGAATATGCATTGAGCCAAAGTCTTCAACTTTGCTTGTTCACATAGCCAGTCAGCCAAAAATGCGCTTGGTCGCATAAGTAGTACAATTTTGTTTAATATGTAAAGGACTTTGAAATTGAAATACTCCTAATCCTGTCGTCTTTTTTATGTCAAAATTTATCTTCGATTTAATGTACCGGACATTTATTTCACGAGCTAAATGAGTGGAGACTTTTCATCGGCCCATCTGTTTGCAGTTAAGAATTTAGCTTGCGAACAAGATAATGCTTTGCTAAACTGCCTCGCTAAATTTTATCTTTGTAGACATTTTTGTATGGGAGATGAAATTTAGCGCGAGCAAGATACTAGGCTTTATGCTAAAATTGTGATAAACAGAAAAAAAAACAAACACTTGACACATAGTTTGGAGCAACTTAGACTTTATTTTCAAGGTTCAGGCTACGAAAAGTTTACAATTATTGACATGCTCACAATCATCTAGATGGATTGTATTTAATGCGATCACTTGAACTAATTCATTATTAAGCTCTTCGACTAATAAGTGCCGACCTTCACTTTTTTTGATAAAAATAAAACGATTCTCAGTAAAAGCATAAATACGGTAGAAACTACTTCTTGTCAATTTAATTGGACCTTCGATAGTCCATCGATTTGACACTTGACTGTAAGAAAACGTCTTTGCTGTATAATTGGCAAACAATTTGTTTCCAATTATAATGGGAAAACAGTCACCATCGCAGTCCGAGAATGGAATCGAAGCGACATATTGCCACTCGCCTTTCGAAAAGTCATACTTTTGTACCAAGTATGTAATTCCATGTCCGTCTTTTCCCCCAATAGCATACAAATCGCCATTGAACTTGACTAAACTATGATCGCATAATTCAGATTTCATTGGAGTCATCGAAGTAATTTCATTTGTTCGAAAGTCGAAGCATTCAACGCTATTTACTATACGATTGCTTACACGACCTCCACAGACAATTAACTTGTTATCTATTATAATCTCTGCAGCTCTTTCTCTCCGAGTTAAAGGAATAAGAATACTTTTTGCTTCCCACAAGTTCAAGTCTGGATTGTAAATTCTTATTTTTGTGTTATTCGTATATAAACCACTTAAAAAGACAAGTTTTCCTGATATTCCCATTGGAAAAAGAGACTTGACCGGGTTTATTCGAACAGCACATTGCCTTTTGTTTTCTGACTGTTCCTCAGGCGATATGTGCCACTGAAGCCAACTGTGAATCAATTCGTTGAAGTTTTTGGTTTTAAATTCTAAATGGAAGGCGCTGTCGACAACGAACTTCGGAGTCAGCAACTGAAAACGGACATGTGACATAAGGCGGTTAATCGTGTGCTCCCGATTTACTTTGTCATACTTAACCCACGCTTCTACACTAAGAAACACCTTCTCCTCCGAAGACACACACAGTTCATCTTTTGAAATAAGTTTTATCAACTGTTCCTCGTTTAGCATAAAGAACTCCATTTCTTGGCACACTTTTTCAAAGTAAACGTAAGCGAAAGCTGTGGAATTCTTGTGCAAGTCAGTGTAACCGTGTTGTTCTGCGAACAATGCAATTCCCAAACAGTTGCTGACATCAATGTGTTCCCCCATAAAGTCACAGCAGACGTTGACCAAGCTTTTAATCTGGTAGAAGTCAGCTGCTCGTAGTATTTCTTCGACGGTTTCGCCGTGTAACTCAATCGATGCTGTGTACAGGAAATTAAGAATCGTTTTAAGCACCAACCCATCGATTTCCTTAAGTTCTATTTCATCCGCTTTTGCTTCTTCAAAGTTACTACGAAATAAGTCCAAAAAGTAATCACTCGACGCTGAGAGTACCAGTCGATGGGCTTGCAATCGAGTGTTATCATTTTTAGCGACCAGTGTGATGTCGTAAAATTCCTTTTCTTCATAGAAAGTTTGCACCTTTTTGAATACGTTATTTTGGTGATCATCAGATTGAAAAATCTTACTTTTGTTTTGCATCGATAACGCATTTCGGCAACGGGAAGGGATCTGGATTGACTTCGACATGGTGATTCTAAAAAGTTCGAAAGGCTTCTGCTTTTCATTAGGTACATTTATGTCGCTTACAAACTTAATTTTTTAAAGCTTACCTTGCAGTTCGTTTATTGTTGATTGTTCTTCGTTAATAAATGTTAATTTTTATTTGCTTGCACAATATTGCTTTTCACTGAGCTGCTTCCTGCTTGGCTTCTGCTTAGCACTTAGCTTTCGTCAGTTGTGGCTTGTGGTTGTGGTTGTGGGCGTCCGAGACAAAGACAATACTATGGTTTGGTTTTTGGTATGGTATTGGTTTGTCTCTGGTGGGCGTCGTCGTCGTCGTTGGTCGTTTGAATACCAGTACCACATAAAATCCAGAGCAATTCGTATTGACAACTGTCACGTAACTTCAAATATGCCGGGTTACCCTCACCATTCATCAACCCACTCTCACCTAATCTTGAAAGCGTTCATAGAATTTTATCCGTTGAGTTTGAAATTATTCGTTACATGTGGTTAGTATTTTTTCTAAGAAAAAGTGTACATTTGCTTAAAATGTTTATCAAAACCAAACATTGCATTATTGTTGTAAGAAAATAGTAACATTTTGAGCCAACTTTCATCAGTTATTTAAGAAAAATGTACACTTGCAGTCGATGTTACTGATATCGAAAAGTGGTAACGTAAAACATCGCCTGTAGACAGACTTATTAATCAAACAGACCAAATTAAGCGTCTTTTAACTTAATACAATTAATAATCAATAGCATTCATTGTTGTTAAAAGGAAGTATTCCCGAACTCATTCACATTCCAATCGATTGGTAGCATTTTTTATATTTTTTTTTATGTTTTTGCATGTCACACTGATAGACATATGACATACATTACACCGATAGGAACAGGAAGCCCAACTGACAGATTTTTGAAAAACAAAAAAAAATGAAGAGCCGCCATCTGTGTCAGTCAGTAAGTCTTTCTCCTTTTCGCCTGCGCTCGGTATACCTACACGACGCATGGTCGACGCGACGGCGGCGAAAGCAAATTTATCTCTGGAATTGTTTTCTTTTGACGGGGGGAAAAAGTCGGGATTTTCTTTGTGTGCTGTAGGGATTTTTTTGTTTTTTTTTTTTTCATGAATATCACTGCCAGAGGCAAGAGGATTGCGATTTGCGATTTGCGAGTTGGGGTTCTCCGTCTCAGTATGGTTTGTCTCTGATAAAAAAAACACTGCCTACTGCAATAATGAAGAAAAAGTAATGACAGAGATAAATGATTAAATGATAAATGATTATTCCATTATCTTTGGTAATGACTTGAGATTTGAGAATGAATGCAACTGACTGGAAGCTCAGGAAGTGTACAGCGTTTCAGAAGTTTGTGGATAAGTGGTATTTTACAACAACTACGGAGTAACGGTCTTTTATAATGACAAAATTTTATATCTTTCTTTGGAAATTGCAACTTATGAAAAGAGTGACACTCCTCTGTTATCACCTACAAAATGGTTGTCGTCTATCTTTTCTACCGAACTAGAATTTAGCATTTTTTATTGAACTTAAAAAATAGCTAAAAATGTGCAGCAGTTGCAGGACAAATAGTCAGCAAGAACCATTGCGGATCACATCCGGGACATTTTTAGTTTGTCTTTCCAATGTATTCTTAGCTATGCTTTCCGCCCCAACCGCAATGTTAATATTATATATATTGTGCTTTTAGGCTACCCCAAACCCCAAGGGAGTTAAACATTCAGCAAAAATAGTGCGCCCTCGACAAGAACAAAGTTTTGGTTAACTAACATCTACATTAATTTTTCCATCGATATTCGCCGCGACATTAATCTTTTAACATGGACAGGGACACGTCACACGTCACACGTATATCTTTCGGCATTCTCAGATAAGCGCGCAAGCGAACGAAATGCGAATCGCCTAGGTTTGCTGGGCTGTTTCGCTCTTATTTTTAAATGGATTCTAATGCCGAGTGCTTATAGCGCTTTGGGATTTTTTTTTAGGAATTTGCTAAAATGCTTAAAAGCAAATAAAACTCGCATATGTTAAGCGATTAAAAGCGTTAAATGAGAAAAATCTATTTTTTAAGTTTGTAGTTTGGTAAACTTCTCTTTTAAAAGATCACATATATGAAGCTTTATCTGAAAATTAGCAAAATAAAACTATTTATCGCATTTGAGCACGTCCTTAATGCCTCTCTAGAGAACAGATTACCTAAGAGTTGGTAACCCTGTTTCGTCAAAACAATTTACAAAAATATTGTATCGAGTCGGCAGAGATAAACATGACGCATGGAGTGAAGCTGCCTTTTTTTTGTCTTCAAGTGTATGGGATCAGTGTTGCTTTTTTTATTTTTTGTTAGTACTTTAGTATTATTATTTTTAGAATATGATCCCTTTGGATTATTATAGCAGACGTTGTTTCTTGTGCGTCTGGTGCCAGTAAATATTTACAAAGAAGCTGATAATAAAATCAACGATCATTGGTTTTTACTTCGTTGCTTGTGACTTCTTTGTGACTTGTGAATTCTTGTAAAATTAAAACAAGGACTGTTTAAAAACTGTTTGTTTAAAAACGGATATGGATCCGTCCTTCGTTCTGATTCAGATATCAGATTCAAATGAGTAGGTACGTTCATAGATAAGTGTATTAATTGCGATGACAACATGCTGAATCAAACAATTTGAATGTAAGCAAGCGGTTCGGACTCGGCGAATGTGTGGCTAAAGTTTTTGTTAAATTTAATCATTGTAACCTAACAACAGAGAATCGACTGTTTAATATTACCTACATAATAAAATATACATGCAACAATTATAAAAACAAAAATATACATCTGATTAGATAGAATTATTAATTTTAAATAATCTGCTAAACGATTATGGCAATTTATTATACATAAAAACACATATATTATGTTAAATGTGTTATATCCTTGGAGCAGAACGCGAAAATATCTAAATATATACAAATAGCTGTAATAATATAGCTCACGCTCACATAAAATGTATACCTACTGTCAAATAAAATATGTATTTCTATAATGTAAGCCCAATTTTTTGCAGGACTAACTAAAATATAACCAAATGGCAACCATGGACCCAGAAATAAACCTTCTACCATTCTGTTTTGATGTAAATTATTGTTTTATTTATTTTGTTAAATAGTTTCCCTTGTATATTGTAACTAATTTAACAGTTTGCTTAAGACACAACAATACTTAAAGATAAGTTAACTAATTTCTAATGGTTTAATTTATGTTACAGTAAGAAACGTGCAAAATACGGATGACTACATCGCCTTAAGTTCAGTAAAACAATTTACAAAATAAAATAAAAACAAAATACTGCGTTTCCCTTTTGTTTTTTTTTCTCAATTTTGAGTGGTTCCTGAGTAATTGGTCAGATGGCTTGAAAAATTATTTAATGTTTCGCGGTATTCTTTTGTTATGTAGTTTCGCCCTTAATTTCTCGCAGTGCATTTTAAATAAATCAACATACAAATACAAATTGATTAAATAAGGCGCCCGAACTTCACTTCCAAAAACGTATTTTCTATTAGATTCCTATCTAGATTGGAATGTAAATCGGATACTGCTACGAGTGGATTGGTGCGGAAACATTTATAGATGAATGGAACTAAACACATTGGAATCCTTTTTAAAACCGCTCCTCCTCAATCTTCGTCAATGCAAACGTCAGAGAATTTTCCGTTCAAAGGGACGAATGGTATCTACGTCCGTTCTTGGTAGCGTCGTGACAAAACGTGGCTTGACATAGTTTCTATAAGCTCGTTTTCATTATAAGCGGTCATAGGCAGCTTAAAAAGACGGTAGGCGCAGTGCCTTAGTGGTTAGTGTGTTGGACTACTAAGCGCGAGGTCCTCGGTTCGATCCCCGAAAATTATTAAAATTATGAACACACACGTTGTACCGCTGTAGCTTTTTTTTACTTTCTGGAGACATATTTCAAGAGCCCTATAACTAGATCGTTGAACAAGAACGCCAGAGTTTTTCATCGCTTAAGAGCTGGGCATGTTTCGCAATCAGCGTTGCCACTAAAACGAAGAGCAAATGTAGTACGTTAACTACAAAAATGTAGTATTTTTAAACCAAATGTAGTACTTGCCATTCTCCCATAATATTATGTTTCTATTTGGTATATGAGCAAGAATACTGATGGGTCCAAATTGACATAATATTTTATAAGCTGATCCTAAAATATTTTGAGTTGATTCTTGTAACCTATTAATTTTTCCATCTTTAAAACACTTCCTTTGGAGCACTTTTTGCTCAACAGAAGGACTACTGTGTGGAAGACAAGATACATCCAGGTAGGCCATTAGCTTGTTTATTTAATTCATATTAGAAGATCAGATTGGAAGCCCATTCATAAAACGCCACAGCTCATTTAGAATTTCCCTATTTCTAATCCAACATGAACAAAAATGGGATGCAAAAATCAATCGAATATGTAGCACAGTACTACATATGTAGTACAAGTGGTAACGCTGTTCGCAATATGAAATGCTGGAATCTCATAAAGCCCAACAACTTCTATAGTAGTTAATTTTCTACGGAATTAACGGAAACCAATCTGCTTTTTATATGTGCCCACCTGCAAGCGGCAGCACCTCAGGAGCTTTCTATTCCCCGTCTGCACAACCAACAGCATTGTTGACTGAGTAAAACACAATTCAATTATACGATTTACCTTTTATATCAAATACCATTCATAGCTTGGAGCTAAAAATTCCCATTAGCAATCAGTCCACAAACCGCATGAAGTAAATAAAATCAGGTAAACTTCCTGCGAACCCCATCCCCGGGCAAAAACGCAACTCGAATGTAGGTCAACCTATAATTACCAAAGATTTCTCTCTTTTTCAATTCGATTAAAGAAAGTTAAATTCCCCTCTTACACAGACTACTTGTTGATATGTGAGAAAGAGGACCTTCATCGATTACTTATAAGGCGCCTCGTCCTTGAGCTCTGGCAGAAGATCAAAATACTCGTAATAAGTTAAATTTATGACATGAATTGAATTCAATAGCACGTCTCACATAAATTCATACTCCCGCACATAGCGGGGCTGTGTAACTTCAGCAAGTCAAGGAATACCAACCAGCAACATCGTCATGCAACCCTCCCCAAATTCAATTAGAGAATGCGACTTTGTTCCGTCTGGCAGGGGATATACAAGATGTTCTAAACGTCATCTTATTCAGTTACTATGGGGTAATAAAATAAGGAAACATTAAGGGACGCCAAAGACTTCGCAAGGACTTCCGCTAGTCGGTTTTTAACTTGTCTTTATGGACATTTTCAAGTTTATTTGAAGCAGGCGTCACTTGTCATATTATCAGTAAGTCATCGCGTTGCATAGTTGGCTGGTGGTTGGAACTCGTGACGCTGTCCATGTATGTATGTGCCCCCATCAGCTGCAGGACATTCTAATCATCCATTATTGATAAAAGTTTTTGCTCTTGCAAACTGCTTCGCGTCATCCTGTAGGAAGTTAATATAACTTATTGAAACATCATCCCTCTTCTCGTATACAAAAGCTGCAGAGTTGCAATGACTGCAGGAGGTATACAAAATTTTCCACCAGCACCACCAGTATGTGTCGTGCAGGGTCACAGCCACACCGACAATGAGTCTATTTATCTGCGATGCATTTACGATGGAACTTTACTTCGATGAAACTTTTTGACGAAAAAAGACAACAAGTGTTTGCAGATTTCCTCCAGAGCAGGTTTGGAAATCTATAACCTGACGTTGATTTTTTGCATAACCATAAGAGGCGACAGAGTGAATGTGTCTTCTTGATTAACCTGAGCAACGACAGGTTAAATCTGGGGAGATTTTTTTACCACTTTTATATGATTTTTAAAAAATTTCCACATGCTATGTAAAACTGGTTGACTGCAGACGTCAAACCTCACTTTCTTCAACTCATCCACCGCTCGCAAGCCTTTCGAACATTTTTAGAATATTGCTGGGCTTGGAAGCCTAGAGTGGTATAATTTTACAATACCTAACTTCACCTTCTTGTTTAAAATAATATATTATTCTGATGCGTAGGGCGTATACGCAACATTTTTCTCTATTTACTAGGAAGTCAAATAGGTATTTTTTTAGACAAGAGCTGTAAAATTCGCAATATTTTGAATTGAATTTCTTAGTTTTAGGGGCTATAAGTCCAATAAATTTTTGTTAAGAACGTAAGCCATGATAACTATTTAAGTTGCTAATAGTTACAATGGCTGATAAAATTTTGTGATTTTTTTGCAAACCTTAATACGCAGCATTTTCTACTAGCGGCTTTATTCAGAGCTTGAAGGTACAAGAAGAAGAAGCCCAATTGAAGGAATTCTATTTCTATATTGGACGCCATAGGACAGCTAAAGCAGCAAACTACTGTAGTGAATACTTCAGTGAAAAACTCTGATAGAAAAAAACGCTCAACTTCAATTAAAGCTGGGCTGCATTGTGAAACTGCGTTTCGCCCACAAACAACCATCAGTTCTCCGAACAACAAAACAAACACATCAACAACACCCGCACATAGGTACACACACACATCCGCGTTGAAAACTTTTACCACCCTCTGCCTTCACAACGTGGAACGTTGCACAGGCAACAGGCTATTTTCTACGCATGTGTACTGGCACCCTCCCGCTAAAAAGCATCTCCCAAGCCGGAATAAATTGCCCCTTCATTCTTAAAATCAGAACCACCAGCTTTGTTGCGTAATTTCAAAAATTCCAGGTCGCGGGCGGTAATATCTGGGAATAGTTCCCCTCAATGTGGGTGCGATGAGAGTTATGTTTTGGTAGAAAATAATCGATTTTCCCAAACGAAAACAGCTGCTATCAGCCTACGCGGCAAGTAAACCCGCATCTACAAGTGAAACCCACTGTCATCCCCTCCCCAGACCCCATTTTAACTGGAATCAAGCTCTTTTCTAACTTAGGTGTTTGGAAAAGCAAACACTTTCACAAAAGAAGAAAACAACAAAAAAAACAACTGAAGCTCGATTCTACTCATTGAGGCGAATTTTTTGCAGCTCCAACATTCAGTGGGACACAGTCCTTCGGGTGATGATAGCGCGAAACAGTCTTCACAGTATCAAGTGTGTGTATCTATCTTTCCAAGTTTCCACTGCAATTTGCTGTTTTCGTTTTTTTTCTATTCTTTTTCCTTTTTTATTCGTTTTTATTCCAAAACTCTTCTCTTCTAGGATACAGCATAATCACGTCCCGCAAAAGGACTTTCTCGTCCCAGAAGAGAAGATCAAAAAGCAAAAAACTAGCAAAGTGATAGTTTAGTTAAACGTTTTTTTTTTGGTTCCTGTTCCATTAATTTTGGTTTTGTTGGTTTGTTCCTTGAAATTTGTGCATCCCGCCCACCTATGTCCCATCATTCTTTCAAAATTACGTTACCTTCCGGACGATAAGGACATTTATGCGGATAGAGATATACTTTTTTAGGGCCACCAAAACTTTGTGCTTGGGTTATTTTTAGTTACGGCTTATATCGCGTATAATAATATTCAGTTACCATATCCTAGGATTGTTTTCATTTGATTCTTCTTAGTTGCGCTTTAACCTACGTCTCGACCTAGTAAACTTTGACCTTTTCGGTAAAATTTTTATTTCGTCTTCATTTTTTTTGCACCCTTAAAATTTGGCATATCCTTCAGTTGAATCCTTTCGAAAACAAAACTTCCCAACTTTTGTTCTGTTACGTCGCGAAGACGGTGATAAAATTGAAGTTTCCGACGAACTTTCGCAAAAAATTCATTTATGTCCAAATTGCGTCGTGGAAAATGGATTAAGTGCAACGGAGATTCATGTAAATTTGAGGTGAGTCCTTTGAAAAATGTGTACCTAGAAGTACCTATTATTTTGTGTGTATTTATTTGTGTATACGTGTGAACATTGTGAACATATTTTTGTTTTTGTAAATGAAATGAGTGCTTAATATTTAATGATTTGTTACAAAGAAAGTTTTTGTGTGAGTTTTTTTTTTGCCGTAAAATAAACAGCAAACAAATGGGCATGACTGCGTCGCACGAACTTTTTCTTTCTATGCATTCTATAAATCAATCGATTTTGGTTCCTTAATTTGTATTTTGCTTATCTACGAAAACACTTTCTGCTTTTTGACATGGTTAGTTGCGAGTGGGTTGCCTTTTAATCTTTTAGGACTTCGAAGGGTGGGGGCGTAAATAGTATGTGGGTGGTGGGTTATGAGATAAGATACCTCTACGTGAGATTGTGAGCTGATAATTATTTCAGGGGTTATATGTTATATGCCTGTAATTGGAACTACGTTGATCTATAATTAAAATATATATAATTTGTTATCTTCCCAAAATGTAACTACAATTTGACTAAAACAAGCAGCCCCTCTAAATATCTCGGTTCGTCTAGAAATTGTTCACAAAAATGTGTGGTTCTTTAAATGTACTCGCCTACATAGCTTGGAGCCCTCTTATGCTTCTTTCTCTATCTATATTATACATAAAGGCTCTTTCTTCGAAGCTTATTCCCCCAGTCACTGTATCTGTTTTTTTCTTTTCCTCATTCATATTCATTAGCAAATCTAATCTAAACATCTAAGGATCCACCGTTTATCAGTTGAAACGAATCTAATATGTATCACTGAATTCATCGAGGTTAAAGAAATTTAAGGCACAAATTAAGTTAAGGTACCTTAAAGACAAGTTTTGGAGTTGGTTATCTTGAAACTTTTGCACAAAATGTCCAAAATCTTAGTCTTTTACATTTTTTGCAACGTTCATTTTAATCCATATTAGTACTTTTGACATTACTTTTAAAGTTTTTTTGTCAAATTTGTAAAACATATGTTGTCGGCGAAACAGTGATCCACCGATTAAGTCCAAAATTGAAAAGTGAATCCTACATTTTTGTATGCATCAATATTAAAGGTCTCACCATAGCCGCCTAGAGCCTTTAAAAATGTTACTTTTTGTATATTGAGACTTAAAAGCTGCCTTAGTTCAGGATTTTATGAAAGAAGTAGTAGACTTTTCTTTAACAAGTTTCTGAGTTCTCTGGAAGAAGATTTTCTTCACTCACGAGTTTACCTGAGAATCCCTCGCGATATGTATAAGGGCGCGCATTATGTTGGCCGCAGAGTCTTCTGTGATTCGTCGTAGAGTGAAATGAGTAAAATTAAAATATCTGTATAATCCTTATACGAATACAAACATGAATAACTTCTTGGGGAGTGATATGCAAATTTACAGAAGTGGATTATACGTTCTCAGAGGAGAGGAACAAGTTAAATATTCATGGAATCTTTATTTTCTTACCAACAGTTGCTTTAAAGATTTTTTTCTCACTTTGGGTCAGAAAGTCAGCAATTTAAACTACAAAAATCACATTCCTTCTGTCTCTACTTTTAAATAAAAAAAAAACTCGCGTTCCTTTAGAAGAACGCTTTTACCCAGTGGCTTTGCTGGTGAACTATATTTGACTGTGCAAGGCAAGATGCAAATTGATTAACTTATATAAGTCCATTCCTCGAGCTATGTTAGGTTCACACTGTTCTTCTTTTTTAAATCCACTCCTTGACGTCAGAGCATTATAGACATGACGACGCCCTGTGATGTGATTTTGTTGACGTCAATCAGAAAGGAACCCCACAAAGCTCTAACAATATTTTCGGAGTCCCTGTTCGAATTACATTGCCTACGTGGACGATAGCATATGTGACTCGCAGAAATCTGCCGATTCTTGGTGTTTTTGAATTCCTCCCAAAGGAACAATTCTCTGCAGATAACCCTGATCAATTAAAAGTACTTTCGGTCAGGATATACCCACATTTTTCCACCTATAGCTGCAACATATGCGAAGTTTGAGTACTTATTTCTAGAACCTTTTGACATAAGCAATTTGATCCATAATTTAAGTCCTTGTCATGAAAACTCTGATGAAAGGTCTAATTAGTTTCAATATGCCTTCAATATATTTTCAACCTGTGGAAGCGGATTTTTCTTTTTCCCGAAATTCCCACGCTTTTTCTCTGATGACGTTCCACGATTTCCTGGAATTGTAGATATCTACTGATACCAAACTAACCCTTGGTGATAAGATACACCTACATCAGTTGAAGCTTTTTCCTCTCTCGCTCTCTCTCTTTATTTATGTATCTATCCAACGAATGCGACATGCGCTGTCCCCATCTCTTGTAGACACTTCCAGAGAAGGGACAATTTTCCTAGGGTGGTGGTCCTACGAAGGGGAAACACGCACAGCTTTTTGATGGGATGTTTTGACTATATTTCGAAAGACCTGTTGGACAATCCTCGACGCGCCAGTAGAGTGAAGAGAAATGTGTTAATAATCCTAGTATACATCACCGAGTTGGTGAACTGCAATATACTGCTAAAAGAATATAAATACAAATAAAGTCATATAGCTATACGTATACAGATAACCTTTGCGTATATAGATATTTCCATAGGTTGAAGGTAAGTAAATGTGGTTGTAAGGATATCGGGGAGGATGTGTGGTGGTGCGGCGATGATGGTTGGTTTTTGATAATTTGCAGAACATGGAGACATTTCAATTCTCCGTTCACTGGGTTTCATTTGTTGGGGGAAACAAGCATATTGAGTGTGAAATTTAGTTGCAAAGATAGTCAGATACGAGAACAAAGTGACGGGTTATATGTGTTTTGTTTAATTTATTTTTTTCCTTGTGTTTTTGGTGTAGTGAACACTTTTGATAAAACCTAATGGGGTGAGAAGATGCATTTTTAATAATTATTAAGTTTAAAAGGTTGAAAAGATTAAAAGATTTAAATAGCTATAAGAATTTAAAGTGCATATTTAGTAAAGGCATCAATTTAATTTAATAGGCCTAAGTAGAATTTGTTACAATTTATGATTGAATCAGTGGTTTTAAAATTTCAATCACTTTTTGTTGTATTTGAAGAAGACTTGGGAAACCAACTTTAAGTGGTACATAAAAACCCGTCGGTCTTTAGTCGTTTTGTAAGTGTTTGCATTTAAGATGGATCTTTGAAATCCCAAGTTAACAAACGAAAATCTGCGTAAAAAATGATATTCCATGTTTTCAAATTATTCATAGGTTTGCGCTTATACTGGACATTTTTTTCCCACCCTGCCTGGACTCTCAGGGGGACAGGAAAAAAATGTTTGAGCTTCCAATGTTGTAGTTGATAAAGTCATAATTTTTGTGTATGATTGATTGATCCTCATGATATTTGAACTTTCTTTTGAACCGAACGTTTTCTTGGCATAGGTACCTACTCAGTGATGGTCAGTAAATCATCACTCATTTTGTATTTTATTGTATGCATATAAAATTATTATTATTTCTGAGTGCTTTAAAAAATTTAATGTAAGAAACTCGAATTTATTCACGTTTAAAATTCCAATTGCAAAAAATACTTTCTGATAATAATTGTTCAAAAAAAACTGCATTAATTCGAGATGCAGATTTTGTAGTTCACCACTGTTCAAAAGTGGCTACCTATATTCAGAAGTTAAATTCATTCATACGTCACAAAAATAACAAACGAATGGAATCACAAATGCACCAAAAGACTAGTTTTTAAATTATTTTAAGTTTCAACTTCTCCGGAAATATTAGGTTGAAAGGCACAGACAAAACTTTTCTTTTATAACATTAAAAGTATAAACAATTTTCTTTGAAAACTGAGTTTTCAATTACAGCGCCAAAAACTACTCTTCCGTTTCGCTGGCGAAGAAAAAATTACTGGGTACTTCTTCAACAACGAACTCCATTTCCGTGAGATGAATCAATCCAAGCGTTGACTAGATTTACGCGTCACTTCACTCTTCACAAACGGATTTTCAGAAAACAATCTCCGATCAATAAAATATCTTAAAAGCAGTTGTCTCTGACATTCCATTTTGTAAATACTTTCATCTATCGGGAATGACGAAGCGACTTCTGTGCGCTATCTTCTGTTCTTTAATTGTTGTGATGCTCATTAACTTATTAACCTCTGTTATGATATTGGTAACACATTTTGCAACGAGGATATAGTGACTGTCTTTATTTGTAATGGCGTATCAAGTAAATTTATAATTGGAACTTTATTTAAATATTGGTGAATCTTAGGAAAAAGGATCTCTTTAAATTCACAGCGATTTTATGGCTCAATTTGTCTTAAAAATTTGCTGCCGACTCTCGCCGATTGGCAAGTTGACAAGAGAACACAAAGCGACATTTGGATACTCATTATAACCAGAACATGGTCTGAATTACTCCATTTCAGACCGCATTTTTGTGTTCATAAATAAGAATATGTCAGAATAGATAGATATATGAATAATGTCTGGTACATGTCCTCATGAAATCGTAGATATGAGAGCTGTAAATTATACTCGTATCCTTAAATGTAGAAAAGCGGGGAATATCAACGATTCTCGATGGAGGTGAGGTTTCTCCGGCAATTCTTTTCCTTTTTTTGGAAGTTATTGTCAAATTTTGTACCAGAGAGAATGTTTTTATAGTTCTTCAGACAAAAAGACTTATTTCTTCGCATAGATATTAGACACTTTAATTTCTAAAATATAATTATAATGATCCAACATGATATATGTAATATACATTTTGTGTACAAATTTAATTACTTTATAAACAATTTACATTTATTTCATCCCCATACTGATTTTTAATGGCAGGTTTGACTTCATGTAGTAATCTTCATATCTATTACCCACACAGACGCTTTTAAAATCAACATCCTTGTAATCGAAATACAATCTCTCAGTTGCGACATTTAATTAAATTCATGAATGTATTCCTTTAGTATTATGTACGCATGGAGGAATTTCAATGGAAATAATATTTTCGTTTTCCATAATGTTTGCTAAGAGGTTTCTTAGCTCCTTGCGGAAGCTCAAAACAATTCGCAATCCACCCACGAGCTCTGCATACATTTTCCAGAAACACTAAGTCCTTTTGTTTGTTTGCGCTTCCTTTCTGTAACAGCAGAAGAAAATAAACTTAAAGGGTATTCGTGTTGGGTAATTCATTAAAAAGAAGATGGTTGACTAATTCCTATGACTACCAGCGATTTTTAAATACAATACATTTGAATACAAATTAAGGGTACTTCCACCTTTTTTTGGTTCAACTGTAAGGAATCTTCGATTGCATTTTTAAAAAATACTCTGCATATCCCTTTCACAAAAAAAGTTAAAGAAGCATAATGTGTGCCAAGTTTGCATTTCCAACTGATGTTTTAGCAAAGATGCTGATTTTTCCTTTCTTTAAATCATTAAAACAAATTCTTCGGAATTATTTTAACTGGCTTTGATCCTGTCAAAGTGTAACATAAAGCGTCTTGCTTTATAGGCAATCCTCGCGTGTTGCATTTGTAGAGTGAATGAG
Organism: Cheilosia pagana; assembly: GCA_936431705.1. NCBI lineage: Eukaryota > Metazoa > Arthropoda > Insecta > Diptera > Syrphidae > Cheilosia > Cheilosia pagana. The sequence goes on along the minus strand of OW386170.1, from coordinate 46,073,281 downwards.
TCGTTAATTTATCCGGGATTTATAGTTGCTTGCAAGAGTGCATTATAATTGCTTTTGGACAAGTACATTTGGGCAAAAAAATAAATTCACCTCCTGCTGAGTTCTCTTAGACAAGCAACTGGAGAGCATTGTTGCTTTAATCGACAAGTTTATTTTCGAGCATTATTTTTGTCTATTATTAAAAGAATATATTTAAAAAAAGTCTCCCAATTAGTGCGCTTTGCCTTTTAGACAAAAAATAAATAAAACAAAAACTTTGATGGGTATATTGAAAACGTGCTACCTACTTACCTACTTTTCAAAGAAATTCAGTTCAAATTGACTCTGATGCTTTCAGGTTGAAGGACTCTATGTTCCGTCTTGCTAACTAAATAAATTTCGCTGTATAGAAGCTACGTAGCTCCGTGGATACCCCGTCCCCCGTGCTAAACGTTGGTGCGCATAACTTTTAAGGATAATGCATCTGATATTTGATTTTTAGTTTCGTGCAGGATGCTTCCATTCAACAACAGCTGCTTGAAGATAAACGAAAAGGAAACGTTGCCCCATTTCCTTTATATATGCCCATCAATAACCACGACCAGACACCGCGAAATGGGAAAAAAAACAATTTCCAACGCACATTTGGTGACACAATCAAAAAGTCCCAAGGATTAAGTTCATCCTCTCGAGTTGGAAATTCGTAGACATGTATCGACAACCATGTCACGTAAGTTGTCGTATCAAAATGACGCCAAAGTCCTAATTGAGCCTGGCATACCCAGACAGTAACCTTCACCTATACTTACACTATGATGTTGGAAAAATCGTCTGTCTGTCTGTCTAACACATCTTACATAAGTTTCGGTGGTGTTCTTTGCGAACAGTGTCCATTGTGAGGCGGTGAGTGTTCATCAAAACCACGTATGTCGTTTTCTTTGTTGGGCCGTAAGCCGTAACGCGAGAGAAGCGTCCCTTGTGGATGTAAATGTACTTAACAGCGACTATGTTTTAATGATTAAAGGATAATTTAAGCATAAAGAAGTTGCGGGCCCAGCTGCTTCATTATAAATTTGCATAATAACCTTTTTTGGATGAAGAAGTAAGTGAGGCATTTAAAAAATGTGTTACACCATGATTGTGATTAAAGGTTTCAATGGAATTAATCTCTTCAAAAATGTTATCCTGTAAGGGCAATGTTAATTCAGTAATTTTTCTATTTTCCTGTTAATGCTTGGAGTTTTGCTGTTCACAGTGGTTAGAGGTAAAACAGAGTCTGTTTTTATACCATAAAACTGCTCGACCACTATACATACGAATCAAAATTGCAGTCTCAACTTTAGTAAACAAGACTGTTGACTGAAATCAACTAAATTATAATGATTTTATTACACCGCATCAATTTAATACAGATTCATGCGTATTCATGCATCTACGAGTGACTGGTAAAGGTCATACGGATATGTACCTTATCCTCTTTTAGTAAAACACACCAGATACAGAAATTAATTACCACAAATGAGCTGGTATAGCCATAAAGGCAAATGTAGCTGGCAGGACATGGGCAGATTATGTTTTTGCCAAACTCTAATTAACTTTCAATCAGCAAGCTGGCTGATATAATTAAATTGCAGTTCAGCAAAAGCATATACATAGGGAGACATGTACTGCGGACAAGTTTAATTAATCATCCGAAGTTTCTGCTATTTAATTAAGTTCGCTCGGTGGTTGATACCTACACATTTTGTTGAAAAAAAGTAACTTTATTGAAACTCAAATTGTGCAACTGCATCACGTAGATCCGCTTTGATTTGTAATATTTTTTTAAGCTTAGTACTATTAAATTGTACGAAATCAAACAGTCAAACTCTTGGGGAACATTTTATAACTCTTCGCTTTTATTTTCCGTTTGTGGGAGAATGACATTTCCATCGGGAGTCCCCAGAGCAAACCACAATTTACACCCACGTTATTGCATTTAGCCAGTAAAGGTCCTGCCAACTGGCAGTTTTAAAGGTCAGAGTTGAAAAGTTGAAAATTCCTACACCGTGACCGCCTGATGTGATAAATGCCGGATGGAGTTTGGGCATCAGCTCATGGTCAGATTGGTGGTAACTCCAGTTCAATTAGTTTGACATTTCCCACAAATAAGTTGTATTATTTCGGTTTGTGTATTTTTTTGTTTTATTACTGGTTGTGGTAGGCATTCAATAGTCAAAGGTGTTAAGTGTACATTCTTTTTAATGACATCTGTGGAGGGAGTTAGATTTTTATCATCTTCAGCCACAGAACTTAAATATAAATACAGCCACCAAATGGCGAATTAACTGTTGTTTGTTGTTCTTGAAGGAAATTTTCTTCTCAAGACCTTTTCTGAAAGAGACATTTTGAAGAGCATTGGTTCCATTCACAAGAGTATTGCCGGAATCGATTCTTTACGCACAGAATTCACTAATTATTTATTCGGCTGTTTTTGTTCCGTCCCTTGTCCTCCGAGACTTTGCAATCTTTGACGAGTCTTCACTTTGAAAATGTCCATTCGTAATGATTTACAAACACACAGGATCACAGTGAACTGCACAAAGGTTACGCCTTTTCGAACTAAAGCAACTAGGGTCCTTCACAAGTTAGCACTCTTTTTCTTACACGTGCACCACTTTTTTAAATTATTTTATTTGTTTATGATTAAGATTATTATTAGATACGTTAGAAATTTCATAAATGCGGGAACCTAACTTTCGTAAATTTTTATTTATATGACCAAAGGGAGAGTAGTCCTGTCACAGTACTTGTCTCGCTTCTGAATTTTTTTTTGGAATTTCGTTGAATAACCAACGGTAAACGGCGGCAATTAACCACAAAAACAGAAACAGAACCGCGCACTTAAATTAAAAAGTTTTTCATTTAAATTGAAGCGATTCCAAAAATAATCCCTACTGGAAATTACCACCTACACAGAGCGACCGCCCACAGCAGTTGCCACCTGCTTTGGTTATCCTAAGTGGTTACTTTTTATTTGTTTGTGTTTTTATTGCAAGTTAGCTAGATGTCCCATTACCATTGTATTGTATTATGTACTTGTTTGTATATATTTAACTTGTATTCCCTTTGTTTACTTGTTTTCCATTTTGAATAGGTGACGCAACGTCATGGCAAGAAATGAACAAGATAATGGAAGAACCTGGAACCGATGCAGCTGGAGTGCAACATTGCTGAAGCTAATAACTGTTGCATTTCTATTGTCTGAGGGATATGTGGCTAATGGCGAAGGAAACGTCGGTGAGTGTGACATCCATTTATCTATGTTTGTATAGAGGTTTTTTTTTAATTTTTTGCGTGGGTGAATGTAATGCTACCTTTATGTTCCCGGGGAAATTGTGCACCTACTTACATACATTCCTAGAATTATTATGATACCTGCAGGGGTGGTATATAGGTATTGTGTGATGGAGAAGGTCGCCCACGTGAAAAGCTGTAATGAGACACGTTTTCAGTATGCCCTGGAATTATTGATTAACTCAACCGGGATGGAGGATAAGGCTAAGGACAGAAAGCTATTGTTTTGATATGAAATGAGTTTGTGATGAGTCTTAAGTAGGCACCCACTTATTGCATTAACTCAAGTGTCATCGACTCAAGTGTTTTATGACTGCGATATTTGAAAGCACAATTAATTCGGAGTAATCTTGACGTAAGCGGAGTTGGAAAATAAGTTAAAAAATCTGGTTAGGGCGTGGAATGGAATATATTCTGCATTTCATATTTTTTTGGTGTTAACATAAATTGCTTTTACCAATCTGCAAGACACTAGGCGTATCGTATATGAAATTTTCTATCATATGCATTCAAAAGCTAATTTAAAATAACACTGGGAAAAAGGGTTTAAATTTAGATTGACGACCAACCCATCTATCTTAAGGAACCTTTCAAGAGTCACTGCTAATCTCTACATATAATAAAACTGTAGAATAAAAAATGCCTGACCGCGCATCACGCAGAAACTACTGGATGGATTTTGATGAAACTTAGCATAGTGATTGCTTATGTTCTGGGTCGGGCTTTAGGATACTTTTTAATCCGGAATATAACTTGGTTGTTACAAAATAGTCAAAAAAACGGATATATGTAAGGAAAATTCTGTTTATACAGACCTAGCTCAGTAATGGCTTAGCGGATTGAAAAATGAAAAATAAGTGAATTTAGTAAATTTTCTCCTGAATAATTTAAGATATAAAATATCCTCCTGCGTTGTCCTGAAGCTGAGCAATGTTCAAAGCAATTATTCAAAACATCGTCCACAATTTTCGTCTCTTTTTAGCGCATACATTCAGGTTGAACACGTTTTCAGGTGCTGTTCATTGGGAAACGTTTGGGAATGGGCTGGGGTTCGTGTGTCAATGTCAAGTTGTTTCTTTTCGCCGACATTTGAGGTGTGTAAGAGGGAAAAAATAGCAGAACTTTGCGTAAATCTTTTCTGTGTAGACTTTTTAGTAGGAATTAAAATTATGTTTTAATTGTCTTTGTTTTTGCTTTATATTTCTTTAAGATAGGTCCAAGGAATATATTTAAAAAAAAACACCGGGTGAAGCAAGGCTTCCGTAGATGTACTTGAAGTTTAGTGGCCTATTTAGAGCAGCAAAAAGGTTTTTGAAGGTGGAAGCCTTATAATGGAATAAAAGTAACAAAGAACAGTGGTCTGGTAATGATCACAGGACTTATCGTTCTTATAAGAAGGATCATTTTTTATAATCTGATTTCGGTCATATAGGATAGGGTCGCAGCAAAAGTCTTTTTATCGATTAGTTGTTCAAGCAGTAGAAGCCGTAAATCTATTTCAGGTCGATGCACCTTTTGAAGCACAGGTCTGACCAGCCCACAAATTTTGATCTTGTTTATTCAGCTCAGCTCCGAAACAATTACTTAACTCAGGTGACAGTATATATATGTACTAATAGGGGTGTTTTCCACTTACATACATCCGCCGATACACAGAAGTGCTGCCCTCTTTCTTTAGGTACTTCCGTGTATAGATCTTATCAAAGGGGATGTAAAAATAGTCAAAATGGATTGGTAATTTTGATCGTTGGTTTCCTTTTATATACAAATTTGAGTCAATTTTTTACCATTTTTGGCTTTAAATCATACATCGATTCTTTATGCCCTTAAGTCACTTATAAACCCTCGCCACTGCCTTAAGGTTCGAGATCAGTTCAAGGATTGTAATGCTATTGATATTCCTATATACAGGGTGTTTTTTTTAGAGGTTGGTTTTTCGAATAGAGATAAAACTGACATTTTGTGGTCAAATCTGGCAACTCTAATGTCATTTATGCTCAGTTTGGTTTGCCATTTCATCATGAACAGGTTGACAAATGAACAACGCTTGAAAATCGTGCAAATTTATTTCGAAAATAATGGTTCAGTTCGTGAAATTAAATCGCAAAATGTTGTTCAGTGATGAGGCTCAGTTTTGGTTTAATGGCTACGCCACCAAGCAAAATTGCCGCATTTGGAGTGAAGAGAATCCACATGAGACCCTTGAGACGCCATTACATCCACAAAAACTGACTGTTTGGTGTGCTTTATAGGCTGGTAGAGTCATTGGGCCATACTTCTTTCGAAATGATGCTGTAGAGTCAGTTACCGTTAATGGAGACCGGTATAGAGCCATGATAACAGACTGTTTTGGTTCCGAATTGGATGGCATAAATGTGGATGAGATGTGGTTCCAAAAAGACGGCGCTACATGCCACACAGCGCACGTTACAATCGATTTATTGAATGATGAGCGCATAATTTCGCGGAATGGGCCTGTCAATTGGCCACCAATATCGTGTGATTTGACACCATTGGATTATTTTCTTTGGGGATATATGAATTCGCTAGCCTACGCCAACAAACCAGAAACGTTAGGGGACTTGGAAGCCAACATTAGTGGCGTTATTGCCGACATACAGCCCCAAATGCTCGAAAAAGTGGTTGAAAATTGGACTTCTAGACCTGGCTTTATTCGAATCAGCCGCGGCCACATGCCCGAAATCATATTTAAACATTAATGGCATAAAATTATCCTTTCAATAAAGTCAAATTGATGGACATTAAAACGATTTTCTTGTGTTTTATTTCAATTCGAAGTTCTAAACCTCTAAAAAAAACACCCTTTAGGAAGCACGAGCTTAGGATGCTTAAATATAGTAATAAGTTTGAGTAGAGTTGTATTTGTAACGCCCAAATGTAAATCGGCTTAAAAAGGATTAGAGCTCATATAAAATTTCATCTTACTTCTAAGAGCTCTAGCCATTTAACATCTAAGGTGGTATGGAAATTATTCCGAAGTGAAAATTTCAATGGAGACCCTCTAAAAAAACGAAACTCTAATGGCCAATGGTTCGAAAGCTTATAACGCCTAGTCCTGAAAATATTCATGAGAACTTCAATTTATATCGGCTTTTTAATATTGTCCTTCAACTCTTAAGTGACGGGCATAATCTCTCTTGGCTGTTTTAAGTCTTCTGTTGACAGAGATGCTCTTATTTGTTTTCTTTTGTCATTTTTCATAAAAATATACATATACACAGCAATTGAATTGAGAAAGCCATTCATAAAATATAAGACATCATTATCTCGATGCTCCGACGAATTCTTTATTTTCCCATTTTAAATAAAATCCACCATCAGAACGTGACAGTTGATCCCAATTTTAATGGATTTCGCATAGATTTTGAATAAAGCTCCGCCAACGTCTTTCGCATTCGAAATGAGACCTTTTCTTAGATACCCATAAAAGGTACTTTTAAAACGGATCTCCGTCTACCAAACCCCACTTGGAATAATTCAGGACGAAAATACACAAGAAATTGGTGCGTTCGCAAGGACATATCTACCCATTTACGCATAGTTTTGTGCCCGAAAATTAAATCATAAAAACGAATCTATAGTGACCTTCAGCGGCGATAAACGTGACTCCCAAATCTCCTGGATTATCCGTTTCCATCCCAACTGTGTATGTACTCAGCCGCCAGAGGCCATTAACGTCGACGACGATACAGGCTGACCCTCTCCCTCTCTCTCCTCCTTCGAAATTGTGTGATATTTTCAAATATTAAAGCCGCCTCCGTGCTGGGGATGGTGTAATCCCAAAGAGATAACAGATCGCCGTCAATTCTTAATCTATCCCCGCAGCATAGAACCCATAAAGCTGAGATGTATGTCGGTGTGCTCCAGTGTTCATTCAGAAAACCATACACTTTTCACTGTCTGTGACGTATTTTGGTACCATTACAGTAACCATCTACCGAAAGAGCTTTTTTTTCCTGCGCCGCCTCACCCTCAGGCTATCGATTTTTCCATTAAACCCACACAGCACACCGCCAACATAACCTAGCCACCAAATAGCAACAGTTTCTCTTCTGCAGTTACACCAACATCAGGGAAATTATTGTCATGGCGTGGTGTACGGTGTACGGTGTACCGTGTACGTGAATATGAGCGGACATTCGTGAGATGGACGCCAGATAAGATACAGAACAGCGATTAAAACAAAAATCCAATGCCCACCAGCAGCATAAATCGTGCGTGGGAAGGATATCAGCGCCCGGTGTAGGCATTTACTTCCTCTGAACAGAACAACGCACGTACCTACCCGGATCGGTCTAAATATAGCATCAAGCTTTTCGCCTACTCGGCCCACCCCAGCATTTGGTGGTGAAAATTCTCCCAAGACACCTATACCTACTGCCATCGTTCCGTGGGCGGCTTTTGTTGCTTGCTTCAATGTCCTTGACTAATAAAGTCCATAGATGGAAGCAGCGCGCATTTTGACCTTTCCACCATCTGAATTCCGAACAAGAGGCTTTCTGCTTCAGCAATATAATTGGACCCTAAAATTTACAATGGCGCACGTGAAATATAAATTTGAATTCGTATCCTTTTTTCGAGCCAGCGCCTAATGGTGCCACGCTTATTACGGAAATGAATTTTGATGAAATGTTTTATCGTCAATTTGCTTAAATGTCAATCTTTTTCTATTTTTGGAATCGCCGTGCATGTTTTGCATACGTAATAGGACACTTGGGGAGGACTCTCTCTCTCTCTCTCTTCCTGTAATCCAATGACTGATTGCGGATAAGAAAGAAAAGGAATTGCTCTCAAGATTTTCATCATGACAGAGGATGCAAATCTTTGGGAAAATTATTTGTCCGAAATTTTGTGTGAGGTACATTTTTACTGATGACTTCATGGAGACGCTGTCACTTTCATTATGTCAAATGCGAATAATGTATGTGCGGGATAATAAAGATGCCAAGTGGCGCCATGAATAATTGACTACTTATCTTAATGAATTCGTGTGTTTACTTTTTAATGGATTATACGGTTTAATGGGGAAGTATTCTGTACGCCCATTAAAAAATTTGAATCTATTTTGGGGGTGAAAAGGGAGTGGTTTAGAATGTGGGTAAAATCAATTTGGATTTTTATTTTTGCACTGGCATATTCGAAAGACATGCTGTGAATATCAATCAATCTTCGGGTTGTATGTTAAGCTAAGTTAAAAAAATTGGGACTTTGTGGAGGGAATTTTTGAATGTTCAGAACATGATGACGCACTATTCCACGTCCACGCATTAATGTTGGGGATTTTCGAAATAAAAAAAAAGTAATCAATTTAAATTCCTTTCTAAAGTGAAACTGTAACTTTTGACTGAATTTTGTTGTGCCGAATAGATTTAAAAACGGCTTAACGAAATGAACTCCGGTTTCCACAGTTGCATTGTAAAGTCTCGCTTTTAAAAGATAGGATACGTTTTATCCTTATCCGCTGTTCAGAAGCGGACAATAAGTTAGTGAAAAAAAATTACTAGAGATCTTTTTGGTTGTTATTTTTATACTACAGCACAGTTTTACTAAAATATCCTTCTCCTTGTTTACTGCTAGAGTTTTAGTCGAGAACAAAAGTAGTTCTTTGAAAAGGACTATGTCTGTAAGCCCACATAAGTCCTCGATGCATATTGAGTATTTCAGGTGCAAACTATGTAATCTCCTGTACGTATTCAGAGACATGCAGCAGTACTCGCACTCTGACATAATCCATCGTCCTGTTTCCATGGTACCATTCCTCCATTGATGAACTTTGAGCTGCTGTTTGTTTTTTTATAAAAACTTCTTTTGATGCTATAATCGCAAAAGCGCCGGTGATGGCAGGAAAAGATCGCTTGAACAAAATATTCGCATCGTCTCCGCCTGCACAAGGATTCACTCCTTGGAAGGAAAACTTTGTTTACGGATCAATGCCAATATTGCAGGAGTTTTATTTAATAAGTGAGTCAAACGTGACGACACCCTTTGTCTCCCATTGAAATAACCAGCAGAGTCACAGCCGCAGTGTTTCGATCCTGATGGAAGCATTTCTGTCTCTCCGTCGTGTTTATTTATTTGCCAACAAGCATCAACCTCCTCCATAGATGAAATCTGTATATGGATTTCTTCTATATGAACTGAATAAAAATAAAACACGACTCATCACAGAAGCGAAGGATAATAATTGCGCACGCAATTCACATAGAAATTCAATTCACTAGCATTATAAATTTCGAATCCTCTCGGTTTTTTGTACAGAATTGAAATTAATTGCATGCGGATTTAAGGGGAGTTTATACTTTGTAGTACGTGCACTCTGTTGGGGCACAGGATGTGTATCCAAGCAACTTGAAGATGATGCAGATATACAGACCATGGAAATACTGCTTCCTAGGCAACCGTAACTATGGTAATAAATGCTCTTGTACGGTATCGGCGTGCAAAGTTTCCCGCAACAAAGGAGAAAGGACCAATGTGAAGCAATCTGAATTTATTCAGAAATGTTTTCTCTTCATTGGGATGCAATTTTCCATCGAAGGGTTCTACTTAATGTGTGTATAGGTAAATGTAGATGCCTTAATTTATATGTAACTAACTATAGGTGTATGCAACAATAAAAGCAAAGTTGATATCCTCGCCGCCTGGAATGAGGATTTATTGTTTGCTTACGCCGACAGGGTTATGTTGTCCTCGCCCTAAAATCATATTATTTCGAGTGTAGGTACTCACAGATTTACGGTCGGCGTTACATCAAAATCTGTGTGTATTTGAGCAAGAGGATGTGATTTTGATGGTAAAGCTAAAGGGATCCGTTTTTTTTTCTGTTTTTTTTCTGTTTATTTAATCAAAAACGCAGACATTCTGAGTTTGAGGGAACAATATAGGAACTGACCCGGCTATGTGTGTGTTTGTATGCGATTGAGTGGCTCTGGTATGGATATATTTTACTAATGATTCTTTGTAGGCGAAACAGGTGAGGCATTGAGCTATATACAACAGAAGAGCAGGACATATTTGTAAACAATATGTGTTTTTATTCAGTGCGCTGATATTTGTGTAACTGAAAAGTCCAAATATTCGGTCTAAATATTCGCGAAAAAATAAAATAAATAGGCGTGGACAACGGCTTCACGTCCGTTAAAAGGGATACAAGTATTTATCAGTCTAAAAAAATCATAGTAAATGTTGGAAAGCTGGAAAAATTACTAAAATTGATGTAAAAGCCGTCTCCGGGCTCTAAAGGAGTTTCTTAAGAGATATTTAGAAACAATATTCCTGAGTTTAAAGCAAGCGAAGTCTCTTTTTCGGGGCCATTATTTTCCGAGTCTTATTTCTAGTCTTTTGAATTACGAGCTTTTTGAAATAGACTTCTGTATTCAAAACAAATGTACCTTGCCCTGTAAGGCGAGTTCTCAATTATTCTATGAACTTTATGAAGCACTGTTTTCACAGCCCTACCTTTGGAAATCGACGTCTTTTTCATCACATTAAGGGACTATTTTCCTCAAGATTGTTCACTTCTTGTAGGCTCGAAAGTCCAACAAATGAAGACAACTTGCACGCCCTTCTCCACCTGTATGCAAACAATCTCTTTGCCTAAAGCAAAAAGAAAGACGTTTCCCTTTTCAAATGAAGATGCAAAATATGTGCATCTCTAAACGGATCATTGACTGTTTTGAATATAAAAAGCTACAGGCAGTCTTCTGCTTGATACGTAAAAGAAAGCTGCAAAGAAGTGGCCTGGCTTAATTTCCGAGTCTACAATGTACAAAGCTTAAAAAAGAGGTCTCACCTTAGGATAAGTCATAACCAAATGTTCGCTCTGTCCTCCGCGTTATAAGGGAAGGTACCCATTCAATTCGTCTTTGTATTCGTCTTGTAGAACTTGGTCAAGTTTACAAATTAAAAGTTGAAACGTCATAAGTCATGCTCAAAGTTCAGCGCTTCATACTCGTACACATCCTGGTAAATTTTGAAACATATTTTTTTACATATAGATAAGCCCAATTGTATGCCCTTTGTCTCCCCAATCTCTGCATGTTTGACAAATTTTCTTATGCCTATCTCTGTACAGTAAAACCCGGATAAGTGTCTCTCGCTTAAGTGCCTACCCCACATAGGTACCTTTTTTGAGAACCAAAATTCTGAGGACTTTTTGTCATATGAAACTCATCTTATAAGTATGTACCTTTCGCTTAACTACCTTTCCCGCTTAATTGTTTTTTATTGAAATATTCCTGAAAAAATTTCTTTGAAGTACAAATTTTTGAAATCGGCTGAAAAAATACAAAAGCTTTTTTTCCTTTAGCACTTCCTTGTGTTTCAAAAATAGTACAACGTTTTTTTTTTAAAGGTTACCAAACTAGTCAGTAATGTAATGTATTTTCTTATTTTTTTTTAATAAAATTATTTTTTAATTTTTTATTTTATTTTATTTATTTTTATTAAAAAAAAAAATATTTTTTTATTTTTTTTTATAAGTTTTTAGATAAGTGCCTATGTGCACTTAAGCGGATTTTTTTATAACTGCCAAACCCGCATAAGTGCGGGGCATTTAAGGTGAGGCACTTATCCGGGTTTTACTGTACTTTAATTTAAATTATTGTTCATTTTGAAGACACTGAGAAAAACAATTTATTTAAATTTTTTGATGGCACAATTCGCGGTTCTAAAAATAAAGCAGCAGTGGCCGCGGCCTATCTTATCTATATCCAACCACCCCCTGACGACTTCGCCTCGCAGTCAATACCAGTAAACTTATCGTGCTAACCACGAACAAGATATTCTTATAACGTCCTTTATGTCCTTTATCCTTTATGTGTATTGTGTATATCCATAAGTTATTATTTTATGCCTTTGTCAAAGGTCAATTATAGTTAGTCAATTTTGACGCAACGTGACAAGACCTATTACGGGGCAAAAGCAATTATTCCATCCTTTGTCCCATGTCAATTACTTTGGCTCCACACACGAAGATTAGCCAACATCCTGTCAAACACGTGTCTAGACAAACCGACGACGTCTATAACGCCGCAGAAAAGTTCCCTAAAATTCCCCTCCAATTAAATTCGTATAACCTTTTCATAATCCTTTCAATTACTCAAACCATGAGAATTCGCACTACGGGAATAACAAAAGCACAAAGCAACTAAACAAAAAATACAAATAAGGACATGACACAACGAAACGAACGTAACTAGGGTTTGGCTTCTTCATAAAAGTGGAGCTAGGTCGTTTGATTTCAATTTCGCCAGAGCGGGTTCATAATGTAAACACTGACGTCACACTGGGGTATTTTTAGAAAACACAAAAAAGGACTCCCTCCCCCTATCTTGAGCTTGGGAGAATTAAGAAAGTTATTCCTTGTGTGTGTTTAGTGTGTGCGTCATACGATGGTTGGAAATGGAATTGCTTTTGATTTATGTCATTCTTATACCATTCTCTGGTTTTGTTCTTCTTGCAGGATGTCATTTCGTTAAAACTTTATGCTTGGAAGGAGCTGAGGTCTGCTACGATGGTGAGTGCGAAAGCCCCAATGTGGGTTTCAATATGTAACCTTTTGTTTGTGTTTGTTTTGTTAGATAACATCTTCGGGAAGTGTTTGCCAACCACAGGCGTTGAACAGGAGGACATCGAAAAGTATGAAGTGACCGCCTGAGGTTTTCAGGACAATATTGAATGGTTTCCTTTTTCCTATTTTTAAGGCAACCCTTAACGGAAGAACAGTCACGCATCTTAGCCACAATGTTGGAGGAGATGCAGGGCGCCGGTTTGGGCTGGGATCATCCCTTTGTTCAGTGCCGTATCCAGGGTACCTTGTTCTCCCTTCAGCGCGACACCCCGTTGCCGCCGAACCTTTGCGCAAACCTCGCTCCCGATCCGGAAATTTTAGGCCCCCAGAGTCCGATGGCATTCGTCCGCTTCACTCCACCCGGCGAGGACTTTGCCGAAGAGGTGTTTTTCCCTCCACCCAAGAAACAGGCCTACTACGATCCCAAGACGAATAAAATCTATCGCTTAAGACCTCCAAGCAACGAGTTTGAGAACTCACTCAAAGAGCCGGAACCAAGCCAAATGGACATCGATCGTGAACGCCATCGCATTGCATTGGAAGACCGTCGTCGCAAGGAAATCGATGAGCGTTTGATGGCTCTGCAGACTGAGATGCAGATCAGAAAATTGCTCGAGGGTGGGAGTCACATGCCAGTTGAGTATCGGAAGGAGGACCTTAGATCACCTGAAGCAGACGATCCAATGCCGAGATCCTTCTTTCGGGAAAATGTCGAAACGCCTGCCGCTGACAACTGGCCCGTGGATAATGGATTCGTTCCCTTCAAACGCGTCGACGTGATGTCGCCCGATGATGAGGTCATGCTGAATACGAACATCTATCCGGTGAGGCAACCGAAGAAGACGGAGGGTGTATACACCGAAGGTGGATTGGTATTCATGCCGGACCGTAATCGCCTAGACATGAGCCACATGGAGAAGGAGAAAGCCAGAGAACTTTTGGCCAACATGTTGGGCTTCACGCGTCACGAGCGATTGGATGTCAAGAAACCCGGACCCATGATTGGACCTCCGCCTTCGGTGCACTCGTCCACCGAGAAGGGGAACACGGATGCTCAGGACAAGACACAGAACAAAGAAATTATACCGGCACACATCAAGGGCGATGGCTCGACCAAGAAGAAGAAGGTGGTCATCAAGGACCATTCGGATGAGGATCATGCACCGCACTCGGTCGACACGGAGTACGCGCATGTTTTCGTCAAGAATCCGTAAGTTTTTGCCTCAGCTTTCAAGTTTAACAAACTGAATGTTTACCGCCCCCCGCACAGTGTCGACAGTTGGAGTGACGGAGTCCGAATCGTGACTGAACTGGCCAACATACTTCACATGCAGGGCTTCTTCAACTACTTGACGTAAGCTATTGACCACTACTCGAGCTGTGATTTCCCTCTAAGTACATTTTTTCTCTTTCAGTGTCCACCAGCATGAGGTATCCTTCCGAGTCGACGCCAACAACCCGGAGAAGAAGACCGCCAGTGACATCGCCAAGGCGATCAATGACGCTCGTGTGAAGAACAATATCCTCCGTCGATTGGGCGTGACTGTTGTACGGGCCGGAGTCGGCGACAAAATCAAAGCTGATGAAGATGGTGGCGTTTCATCAGCGCGGATCGAGCTCGCCGAAGAGGGACCCGACGTTACCCACATCATGGCGTACATGTTTGCCGGAGCTGGAGCTGCTGCCCTGATCGTGATCTTAGTCACGTTGTTACTGATACGACGGAACGACAAGAAACGCGACAAGCTAGGCGGCCTTCAATCTGGTATTTCCGGCGCCGAGAGCTGCAGCAAAGACTATCAGGTAGGTGTACACTCAACAAGCTGTAGCCAGAGTAAGTGACTGTATTTCGTAGGATCTCTGCCGTGCTCGTATGGCCGGAAAGGGTAACACCTCGGAACCGGTAGCCAGCGGCCGTATCACATCGCTCTCGAAGGAAAATGACCGCCCACCATCGTCACGATCCAGTACATCGTCCTGGAGTGAGGAGCCCGCGCTAACGAACATGGACATTTCCACAGGACACATGGTTTTAGTAAGTCCAAAGTATGCCTCCAGGTGTCTATGTAACCTTTACTCCTTTCATTTGTCCAGTCGTATATGGAAGATCATCTCAGGAACAAGGGTCGCTTGCAGCGTGAATGGGACGCATTGTGCCGCTACGAAGCTGAACCCAGTGCCAGAGATGCGGCTCTGCAGCCGCAATGTGCAACATTGAACCGACCAGCGGCACCATTGCCATACGATCATTCCCGAGTTGTGCTGAATCATTTGGCCAATGCCGAGGGATTGGATTACATCAATGCATCAACGATTGTAAGAGCTGACGGGGTTATGGGTTTTGTGGGAACGTTCGGTGGGAGTTTAACTGAAAGTGGTTTGGTTTTCAGACTGATCACGATCCAAGGGCACCGGCCTATGTTGCAGCACAAGGCCCGCTACAGACTACATTGGCACACTTCTGGCAAATGATCTGGGAACAGGGAGCCGTGGTTATTGTATCGCTGTGCCGTCTGCAAGAGAACGGCGAAATTGCGTGTGCACGCTACTGGCCGGAGGAGGGCGCTGAGGTTTATCACATCTATGAGGTGAGTGCAGTGTTAAAAACACCGAAAAAACGACTGATAAGTCACTTGATCTCTAAAACGAAAGGCTAAGTCCAAGCGACTCGTCTAAATCTGTTTAACTCTTGCATTTCAGGTACACTTAGTAAGTGAACACATCTGGTGTGATGACTACCTCGTTCGCTCGTTCTACCTGAAGAACCTCCGTACCAGTGAGACACGCACAGTAACCCAATTCCACTTCCTATCCTGGCCACAGGGTGGAGTACCAGCATCGGCAAAGGCGCTTCTGGACTTTAGAAGGTTTGCTCATAAAACTGGTTAAATATCTGTACATGTACATTCGATTACTTTCTAACAGGAAAGTGAACAAGTCCTACCGCGGCCGATCATGCCCCATTGTTGTCCACGGAAGTGCCGGCGCTGGTCGTACGGGAGCCTACATCCTGCTCGACTTAGTGCTCGGTCGCATGAATAAGGGTGCACGGGAAATTGACATTGCAGCGACACTGGAACACCTTCGAGACCAACGCGCAGGACTAGTAGCAACGCGACAACAATTCGAATTAGTCCTTATGGCGGTGGCCGAAGAGGTGCATGCGATATTGAAAGCTCTTCCCGCCAATCAGGGTGAGAAGAGGGAGGCGGAAAAAGATCAACCAGCACTCAAGGAAGAAGATCCCTCTGAAGCAAAAGAAAGCGATGAGCTAATCAAGAAGGAAAAGGACGCTTCTCCCGAAAAGCAAAAGAAAACCGACGACAAGAAGTAAGAAAAGCAGTGCAAATAATTTTAGTTTCAAAAATATTTTCGGAATGGTATGGCGTTGTTGGGAAGGCTTAAAAACGACATAAAATGAAGAATGAATTTTCCAGAGTACCGACAATGTGAATAGGCAATTTGAGAAGGCTCAAGATTTTAAAATTTTTGTTCTTCGTTTCAAAATTCTTATCTGTTGCACCACTCAGCGATTTCTCTCCAGCCATTAAAAGTTGAGTGGACAATATGATGAAGATTTGTGGAAATTTTAAAAAAATATAAATATATATCTACTACAGTTCATTAATCGATGTATTTAAAAATAAATTAACAAAATATATATAAACATAAATATATTAGAAATGATGGATTGCGTTCCTCTACTCAAAATTTTATTCATATGCGCAGAATTTAAATATTCCTGCAAAAAAAAAAATAGATATATAAGATTATCACATTAGATGTTTAATCACAGACACAAAATATTTTAAATTTATTCAATATTAATGTTATTGTAATGGAGGATTAACTTTGATGACGACACATTTGCAACGAATTAAGGAGATGCTTGGAAAATGTCAATTTAAAAGAAATATGATTTAAAAAACAAAAAAAAAATACTGAGGATCTGATGATGACCAAATGCTTAGATATAAAGACAATGCACTTCATATGGAATAAAAATAAATAACCTGTTAGCTAATCATTCGCAATTTATAAATACATTTATATAGCCGAAGAATTTTCAAACTTACAACATACAGAAAATATTTAATGATTTCATTTATTTTACTTGTGTTTTGATGAACCAATCACTATTGGCAGCTACATAAAAATTATTAAATATTTTCTGTACAACAAAAAGAAGAATAATATGAAAATATATATATAAGAAAGAACATTATTGGATAAAAGATTTAGAATTTTAAATTTTATGTACATACTATATATTTTTAAGGTTGTACTATCCAGCCCAAGAATTTATTTAATTTCAATTATGATTTACCCACATGCATATAATTAACATGCAACATATAAATGCAACACAAAAATCCAAGACCTTGAAAAGTAAACTTTATATAGCATGGAGCGCTAAATATAAAACTACTTATTAACATCTCATAACATTCTAAACAACAGAAAAACTTGAAACAAAAAAAAAACAAAAAACTCATGTAAAATGAAAAAAAAAAGAATTTATTTATCCTAAAATGATGGTGTAAATTAAAAGTATTTATTCAGACATAGATAAGATAAATAAAGTTATCAGCTTTCCTACATAAATATATATAAATGTACTAGCGGACCCGACAGACGTTGTCCTGCATGCTTTTTCAAGCCACGTATGATTAATATAATTAGCTTGTAAATCGGGAAATATGCTTTCAATCAAAGCATCTTTCGTATTTACCATGTTGCAGAAGTTGTCCGGCAATTTGATCATTGTGTGTCTCCATGCAATGGTATTGCTCCATTTCCAATGTTGAGCAATTGCTCGGAGAATGATAGTGCCAGTGGATCTCTTATATTTGTGTTAAGACGTAATGTACAGACATTTCGCCATAGATATGATCGTTTTATACATGCGTTAATTTCGTCCGCGTTAATTTCGTCCGGCAATGTCTGTCTAAAATCACCGGACAGCAGCAGTAAAACACCACCGAAAAGCCTGGTGCTATTATTTAAATCTTTCATCATTCTATCGAGAGCTTCAAGTGAATGCTTGTGTGCCATAGTGCATTCATCCCAGATAATAATTTTGCATTTATGCAAAAATAAAAACCGTTCTAAAATACCCACAATTTGTCGCTCCTCCATCTGCTCGATATGGTTGTACTGGCAGCGTGCGTTTATTTGCTGTTCCTCATCACCCATGAAGTAAATTTGGAGAAATTTTGAATCGGTATTAGGCATCGGCATAAAAGAACCAATTTGATGATACACTTGGCCCTGAATCTTAAACGTTGATTGAAAATTGCGACCATCCGCATTCTGAACGATTTTTGTTGCTCCAAATGATGTCACTTGAAAGCATGAATTGAATTTACGAATTTTACGCAAAAACAATTTGGATTGTGATGTAGCTCCAGCTCCAGCTCTGGCGGCGAATTCAATGTCGATGTCCGACTCATATTCAAACGCAAGGCGAAGAAGTGATGCACGTGTCAATGCGCGATACACTTGCAAACGCTGTTGTTCACGTGTTCTGAATGTATCCGTGACTCTTTGACGGGCCAGTCTTTGTCTTAATGCATTGGCTCGAAGACTTTTTTTTTCGTTGCTCTTGATTTTCATTTACACGTTTGATTACAGCCTGGTTTCTTAAATTTGCATTGTCCGTCAATTTATCTTCTGCCGATCTTTTTAACCGACGGTTCTGGACTATTTGTGAATTCGGAGTACGTCGACCAATATTTCCTCCTCGTTCATATAATATACTTACTATTCACTGAAATGCGACACCGGAAATATCAAAAGGCTCCGTACAAAAAGGCGTTTTTTTCCAATTTTGTTTTTTAATAATACATCGATTTTTGGGGCACTGTGTTTGTATGTTTCGTATAAACAGTGGAGTGTGATATTGTTACAACTTTTTTTGTCTTATATATTCCAATGAAATATATCAATTTTGCATTTTACTTAATAACTCGCAGTCACGATTTGGTTAGTTTTGAAATACATATAAGATTTTGAATGTAATTTTTGTATGGGCGGTTCCACGCCCCTTTGTCCAATTTTGACCAATCTTCACAGGAATACTCCTGGGCCAATACCTAAGATTATGTGTAAATTTGAACTCGATCGATTTGGTGGTTTCCAAGATATAAGATTTTGAATGTAATTTTTGTATGGGCGGCACCACGCCCCTTTGTCCAATGTTGACCAATCGGCTTCTAAACCATCCAGGGCGCCACCCAAACGCATACAAAAAAAATTATTCAAATCGGTCCAGCCGCTTAGGAGGAGTTCAGTGACATACACACGTACAGTAGAATTATATATATAAAGATATTTTTATTTATGTAATATTATAACACCTATTGGAGCCAACCAAAGGAATGATCACAAATTAAATATAAATAAATTATATTCGATAACCAATAAGTAAACATCATATAAACAGCATGTGCTGAATTATTATATTGTGACAAAAATATACCTTCGCTCAAAAAATAAATTTAATACGAAAGTTACAGCAACAAACCAGTGTCTGACACACGTTAAACAATAACCGGACTTCATCATTCCCCTGAAAGAAAGTGTTAAAAACACAAAAACTATAAGAAAATTTATCTACTATAGGATTCAGACATTAACAGACAGTGACTTTAGGCAACAGCAAGTTCAATGTATAATACAAGAAAGTGTCTATAACAAGAATGATCTTATATTTAATATGTATAATATTTATTGATGTCTATATTGAATCGCATTACACTTTACGATAAATACAAATATATATTAACCTTAAAAAATACATAATTACTTATCGATGTCATTAATTACTTATTTTTTTAGTGAATAAGAACATTTCTAAACAAAGAAATAAACCTACAAACCTACCAAAGCGGTGCAGCCGCAATTATGATGAATAAAATATTGAAAATATTTATTCTGTAAACCGGACTTGACTATGTAAATTTTATGAATATATAAATAAATGTTTAAAAATATAAATACACTTATAATCACATTTAATCAACTATAGCTAGTCCTAAGAAGAAAACAACAAAAAAACACAACAAAAAAATTTAAAAAATATATCAAAAATTTCTCACCAAAGAAAAAAAAAATTATAAAATCACAAAAAACACGAAAAAACACATAAGATTAAAAAAAAACAACACTCAATCTTCGATGGAAGTTGAGTATTTTCATAGCCCATTAGTTTTGATTCAAAGACAAATGGTGGGCAAAAGTGTGATTAAGAAGGACTCCCATCGCATGGGTTGGAGTTCCTAATGACCAATAATATTTATCACAGAAACGTGCTTCTGTTATAAAACAATTTTTCTTTATTACAGACTCTAACCGATGATGGATCAGCGACAAACCATTAAGTGAGAATATGATTTTAAAAATTTTCTTCAAATTGATTACAAATTTATACTTAACATTTTGAATGATTTTCTTTTTGAATTTTTGTAGAAAAATTGATCGGCTTTATCTTAGAAAAATAATTTTTCTTTGTTTTTTGCAATTGCTTTTTGTTTGTACAAGGTTTGAATGGGGGGTGGATTGGGGCAGTTAAGGTTGGAGATGTGAGATGGGAAGGGATTTTTTTTCTCGGCAATGCGTTAAGTGGATCATGGAATAAGGTCTCTAGACGCTTTTAGAAACGATCGTTTGCTTAACTGTACGTGATTGGTTTTTAGACGCGTTAGGATGCACGGAGACCAATGTGGTTTGTGTCCATACTAACAGTGGGCGCCTGACTACTGCCGGAAGGCGATCGTTTACTTAGCTGTAAGTGGTCGGTTTTTGGGCGAGTTGGGATGTCCCCGATAACATCACTCAATGGGTCATTAGTGGGATGTAGGTTTATTAGATACTCTTAGAACAAGTACTTTTTATGGTGGCGTATACAGGGGAAAAGTTTTCGTGGAGGCAATTGTCTACTTAGCTGTATGTGATTGTTTTTGTGGAAGTTTTAACACCCTTCGTAGTATGTCAAAGCCAGAAATAGTATTTTTTTCATTAAACAGGCCACTTGAGCCTTAAAATCATAAGTTATTCGCATGGAAACTGACAATTTTGGGGGAAAAACCGTATGATGCAGGTAATCTAAACCTTCATTTCATAAAGCCCACAAAGAACGCCCTAAAAATGCAAGTTTCTCACCAATTTATAAACACGTTGCCACACGTTAGTACACCCCTTACAATTCACTCTGTTAATCTCTTCAAATTTTGTTCTCCCCTTTTTTAACGATTGCGAATACAGCGAGATTATTATTTCTTGATGTGGTGATTGTCCACACTGAACTGGAAATCTTCATTTGTCATCTCTCCACTGATCATTCATATAACGTCATTGGTTATCATCATAAACAAGGTGTTTGTCTTTGCTAACCGCCGCATCTGTCAATGTTTTTCCATTGCAAAAGATTCGGCGGACTTAGGCGGGACCAACCCTTCACAACGGTTCTCGTCCTCGCTGTGCAACAAATTGTCAGCTAACAATCTGCTCTTCCTAAGTCTGAATATTTCGATTCGATTTTTGTGGAGGTTTTGATCTGCCACTGTCACAATCCGATTGGAAAATTTGTTCTGAAAAATCGATCCATTTAATGTTTTCGATGTTAGGAAATAACATCGCCATTTGAACGATCATAGCCTATAACCAAACTTGACGTCATCGCCGTTGCTACAATTGCTATTGTTGCTGTTGCCACTATTGCTATTGCATTATTACGAAAACAAAAACTACCCGGACTTTCACCCCAGCTATATCAAATAAATACGCGTCGGTCGTTTCAAATATTTCGAGCAACATCGTCACAGAAAATAGGGTTGCGTTTGAGGAAGGAGTTTGCAATCGGGCTATGCCAGTCGCAACAATAACTTCAACGAAAATCGGATTGAAAACTACAAACTTTGGACGTGTAGTTGTTTTTTTGTCAATTTCTGAATTAGTGACGACAAGAACCAAGTGATCACATCAGTTTCACTCTGTTTGCATAATTTCCTTGTTGGGTAGCAGGAAAGCTGCCACCAATAGACCGATAAATTGTCATATAAATCATCATTATTTTTCAATTTCTGACAGCTTTCCATAAACTGAAGACGATCCTTCTTATACACGGCTTAAAAGCCATGGAGCCTATTATGTACTAGCCATTCGATGGCCTACCTCCAATCGCTTTATTTTCTTGCAATCGTTTCGAGTTATGTAGTTTGAGCCCAGTCTTTTGATTTTCTGACTCTGCAATAGTCATACCGATCCTCTCATCTCCGCATCGATAAGACTTGTGTGAGGTTGGTAGTCTCTACCACACAAACCGATCTGACTGATCTCCTGTAACTATCGACATTGGGCCAAGATTTGGTGGCAGTTTTGTCTGGGGTCTTAACTGATCTTAAGCTATCACGTGCATCAACCAAGTCGTTTATGTCTAAAATTACAAAAGTTTTAGACTGGCCTTGAATCGATCTTCTAAGTCTAGATCGAGACCGGCAGATCACCGGACTTAATCTTATCTTAGTCGTGATAATTCCAATGTTGTATATTACAGATCAGCCGGAATTTGAATCGACAAAAATTCTTCGTCCTATTATGAGGACCCCTCACAAATTTGTCTTGATCTATGTTATCTGTGAAACCCATACGATCAGTTTAGAAATTGCTTTCACTTTCGGAGTTTTTGAAGAGAAATCATCAACCAAGATCAATTGATAAATAATCTTTCTCCAGTTGCGATCCAAAATATTGCAAAAAATAACATTCAAAGTGCTTCGGAACTTATTCACAAATTCGGTTCATGTCCACACTTAGTTCTACTTTAAGGACAAAGAGCAACGCAACATAATCCAAGGCGTATTCACCGCCAACAACCTCCTGTTAATGATTTTGAAATAGACCCCCAAAAAGGGGGCTTGAAATTTTTAAATCCTACAAAAAACTAATGCCAGTGAGACCCACGGAACTGTCAATGGTTCACATCCACTACCTCGAATTCACTTATCGCTTTGTCGTATAAACACCGATTCTGATCCTTTAGCCGAGTGTTAAGCGATGCAATCGTCTACTTTGCTGTACGCGGTTGTGTCCCTGTTCACTTGTCAGACAGCAGAATTGTTAACGATTTTCTAAAAGATGTGTTGTAGTTCACATATTTCACACAAGACACTGACTAAAGGCGTCGATTGTTTACTTAGCTGTACGTGATCGTACGCCTAAGCTCAAAAGTCGTGATTAATCTTTATTGGAATATTCGAGCATCGTAACATGTTCGGTTTGCACTCTATATTGTTTTTATATTCAACTCGGACGATTGAGGGCCGAACGTTTGCTTAACTGTACGTGTTTGGACCGCATATTGGTGCGGGCTCTGGATATGGATCAATAGAACATTGTTAATCAAACTTTTTGGAAAGTCAGTTGGCCCTAAAGCTTATATCGAAAAAAGGTCCGCCTTTGCTGTTAGTCTCTCATTGAAAACCATGTAGTAGTAGATGAGTGATGGTCTATGCTCACGATATCTGCTACCGACGTTTATGTCTATGCAGCGTAAAAAATATGTATAACTGCTGCTAAGTTATATTGTGAACATTTTTAACGATGTTTGAATGATATCAAATAAGCACGAAACGATGAGAAAGTAGTGGCGGGTAAAAAGACAAGAGACAAAGTAGGTATTCGCGCTGGGGTAAAAAAGAGAAATCCTTTCCATCATCGTCACATCTCCATGTAGTTTTTATAAGACTTAGCATGGCACTTGCATGAATACGATTTTAAGGATTACTCGTAGTTTGAAACTTACAAGAAAATGTTTTACTGCATGTAAATCACAGTTCACTGATCATTCCTTAAATATTTTTTTCTGAGGTAGTAGACAGTGGTAGCTTGGATTAGTTCATTCAGGGACATCAATTTACAGCGGCTTTAAAATTTTGAATTATAAATATGTTCTGCACTAGAAGTAGATTTAAGAATCACTCATTGTGATCGACCTTTTTTGTGAGTTACTATCAAAGATCGCAAGATTTCTGGTTTAACTGATCCGTGATCACAGTCTTTAAACCCTAGGTCAAGTCTTCGATGATAGCGAAAGGATCATGTTAATCGTGTATTTAAAAAGCGATTTCTATTTGCCACGTTTTCAGACTTCAATCATTTTCAAACAGCCCACTGTGAAGGACGTGAATATATCTTTCATTCGCTGTTGTAACTATTTTCAGTCTGTAGAAAAAAAGTTCTAAGCGATAGCGTTTTAAAGACAAAAATGTATCGCTCAAAGACTCATCATCAAGAGCGCTTTGTGGTCTCAAAGTTGATCATGTTTTAAGGCTGATATATTTTCTTTGATGACAAACCAGCTTGAGAATATATTCTACCAAACCAACTAAAATAAGAAAAACAGCTGCCGAACACCCGTCTTAGATATTCTCTAAGACTGGTGTTGAGCATACAGATATAAAATATTAGAAACTATGGCTTAACTTCCAACTCATTTTCCATAATTGATTTATCGTCAGGTTTCTCTAAGAAAGACAGCAAAACTTTTTGGAATATCAACTCCAGCTGATCGTGTTAATGATCGTTCATTAAACACCTTTGAGAAAAAGAGCTGGTTGCCAGTGACAGTAGTCTAAAATTGAATTCGCAAACAAGTCTGACTTTCCGTAATGGCAACCAACCTTTAAAGTGTTCCCAGTGAAAGATCAATCTGCAAGTGAAGATCTCATCTCAAACGATCCACACGAAGACAAGACTCCTAGCGATTGTAAAATTGTATTCTTCAAAAGCGGTTTTAGTTATGTATATCAAATGCAATCGCCAACGATCTTGACCGATCTCGATTTGTCGATCTTTAGCTGATCTTCATAAGCGACCGCGGTGTTTAAATATTTCCGTAAGTGTCAGTAAAATCTAGATAGATTCGCAACGAGGCAACAAGCTTTCTTAAAATAATATTCCCAAAAAGTTTTGAGATCCTCATGGTTACCCTGACCTGACAGTCAGGTTGATCTTTACCAAGATATTGTAGACTATTGATCTTCAACCAACTTCGAATAGGAAGCTTTAAGTAAAATTCCCAAATTTTTCGCAGCATTTCCCTTAATCCCACCTCGACATGCTATTATAACTACTGCCACCTTTCATATCAATGCGATGTAAGCGTCCATTTCAATATCTTAAGCCGAGTTTATTCTGTTTAAAAACTACTACCCTCTCTGCGCTCTTTACAAGACTGCAGAAGCAGGTCCATTCTTCTTCTTGTTCTGTGTTCACCAATCATCTCACGCACTTTAGTTTCAAACATAAAATTTTCTTTATTTTAAAGGAAAGCGATGATCAGTCACGATCTCAAACTTGAAAGAAACCGCGCTTTTCACAACTTTCCTGTGAAATGGACTCTTAAGAGCACCGATCTAATAAAAGTTGGCAGCAGTCGACGGCGCATATCTCCGAGTAACCCCCGCAATTATCCGCTATGCATTCAAAACACGCACAAGTTTGAAAATATATTTTCGAACATTTTGAGTTAATGCGAATCTATGTGGTTCGCATAAGGGATTCTAGAAAATAAAAGTCCATTCGGCATATGTCGCTTTATAATAACATATCTGGGTATTTTATTCACTAACGGAACCTAAAAAAAAACAATTTTCGTTGATATATAATTTTAATTTATTGAAATACGCACAGTTTGAGTTTAACTTCAACCCATCCATAGTTAGAAAGTTGCATCGATTTAGATTTAGAGCACCTACAGTACAATTTCACTTTTGAACTTTTTCATATGAACATCTCATTTCCGTAGAATAAGTATTAGGTATGTATCTCTACCACGCTTTTGCAGACTCCTATTTGCCATTTAACAACGCATCCTTTAGACTGTACAATCATTTTGTAGCTCCATTAAATATTCGAATGACACACGACTGAATCGCGGGAGTTTTACAGTTTAAGCTCGAAAGATCTATCTATTTTAAGGCAAAGCTTTCACAGCGCTTTATCTTCACAAAATTCAAAATCAGGGAACAGTCAATCCATACAGAACCAGAGCCCTTAATTAGTAAATACATCTATAACTTAAATCATCAAGCCATGCACTTTAGTTTTCGTTTTTATAATCATCACCAATCCTTCTCTTGTTCACATCATGTACAACTTTTTTTTATTTCCTATGCAACATTGTGTTTCAAAATTCATTAAAATTTTATTTAAAAAAAAAACAAACAACCACGTCCTTTCCATTTGGGGGGTAGATCTTTTAGTCCAATTTTCTTGCCATTTTCTAAAAAATACATTACTGATGTGCTAGAAAAATACTCAAAAGAGTTTAGTACTAGTTCAAAATGAAAATAACAATTTGTAAAATATCAAAATAAGTAAATATTTCGCTTAAAATAAATACATATAAATCAATATCTACAAATTATTCAACTTAACTTATTCAATATTATTAAATTATTCAATTATTCATATTAACCAGAGTTAATTATTAAATATTCAACATAACTTATTCAATATTATTAAATTATTAAATTATCCATTATAACCGGAATTAATTATCAATTATTCAACATAACTTATTCAATATTAAATAATTCAAATATCTATTAACCAGCTTATTCATATTATATACCCAATTAAATATAAAGAAAATATATTAATGGTTATGTTATGTACATGCCAAGCATATGAAGCTGTAGAAATAGATAAAGTTATATTTACTCATAAATTTAAAATATTCTACTATATAATATTCTCTCATAAAATAATATATGTCAAAATTATCTTATCTTAATTAAAATAAATTATTCATAGAGTAGAAGCATAAACAAAAAACAATTGTTATTTTTAACTCAATTATGCACATGGGATAGCCTTAAAAAAATAATAAGGCTAGAAATGGAAGGATCTACAAGAGGACTTCATTTGTTCCTTTGCTTGCATTTTTTTTTTAGTTTTTCACATTTCCTCGCACGAAGTATAGCTTGCTTTTATTTACTTCATTTGTACTATGTAGCTACAGTTGACTTTATTTTAATTAACAGTTGTACGAGTTTTGGTTTATTTTTAGTATAACTATATACAGGTACGCCAAGAGCACAATTTGAATATGATTTGTCATTTTTAAGAGGGAACTAACATTTGATGAGGCCGCAAAGTTATATATGTTTTACTGAACTAACCTATGTGATAAGGGGTAGACCCATCCACATTCTGAAGTTTTTTTTTAAAGCCTTAAAGTGATGTAACGAAAAAAAATCGTACTTTACCTTACATAACGCTGATCTATCGAATGGAACTACTTTTTGCTTAAGAAGCTCTTATGAAAGACTGTTTCCAATACCTAAAACTATGTTCTACTTCAGATTTTCCGCTCTTGAATTCACACCAGCGGAATTTTAAAATTTTGCACAATATGTCTGAGCTTTTGCTACCTTCCAGTCCATCAAGTCTGGGCACATTTATATTTCAAACAAAACCTTTTTATTTTCCAAAATTATATTTCAAATACATCTGACAGTAGAAGCCATTTCGTTGAAGGATTCACAGACGTCTTAAACAAAAGCTCCGGTTTCTGACACATTTTGATTTTATTTTTTCTGCTTTAAATAAAAGAGATTTGAGGTTTTCAATTGTGTTGCGAATAGCCGTCAGATGGTCAACTATTTTGAATTGTAGATATTACTTATGAATATTTTTTGTCAAACACTAATTTTTCTGTACAATAAAGCAGTACAGTTGAAGGCATTTTTAGGAGGGACCGAGGTGGCTATTCGATTAAAAACGTAAGCAATACTGTTGGTAAGGTAAGTTTGGTATTATAACCTCAGCGGCCCCTTAGCCATTAAAAAGTGTTAAATTAAATCGACCTGTGTCAAACAATGAAGGGGTAAGTAAACAATTATTATTGAAGAGAAATTTGGTTGTCACGTAAGTCTGCTTACATTTTCTCAAATGGTCAATTTAGTGGATTTAATTGAGACTTTAGATTATGGAAAGTAGGAGAACTACCTATATTGACACAATTTATGTAAAAGTAAGTACCAAAAAGATGAAAAGTCCTAGAACATAAACTTTCTGCGACCATCTGTTGGGTAAATGGACATAAAATGTAAGAAGAAGTTTAGAAATGACTATTACCAACGATTTTCCTTCCAAATCGATAAAAACAATCAGCGATATAGATTTATCTTATTTAAAATAAATAAGAAGGTAATTAAAATATCTACAACAGAAAAGCCCGACTGATTTTTCAAAATATGTCAGTCGCGTTACTTTGTTTTTTAAATATTTTTAGCTTTAAGCCTATGACACTCCTGGGAAGAAAACAAATCTAATGGCACCTCACTCTTCAAAATCGGTCAAGTCGTTTAAGCTACAGGAAGTCACAACGAAGCAGACATACAGACGACGCGCGTAAAGCATAACCCTCCTTCTGGGTACAGTCTGGTAAAACGATTTAGAACAACCCTTGTTGGTTTTGCCCACTCCAATTGCAAGCTGCGGTTGAATTACCGCATCCGTGATCGAGCAATACGTGACTGAATTTGTTATTTTTTTGCATGTAAATTCAACAAAATTCAGTGACGTATCGCTCGATCACGGATGCGGTAATTCGACCCCTGGTTTCTTTT
This sequence comes from Cheilosia pagana, assembly GCA_936431705.1. Classification (NCBI taxonomy): domain Eukaryota; kingdom Metazoa; phylum Arthropoda; class Insecta; order Diptera; family Syrphidae; genus Cheilosia; species Cheilosia pagana. The sequence goes on along the minus strand of OW386170.1, from coordinate 46,044,736 downwards.
ATAACACCCAGTCTCCACGAGACTTAATTTCAGTCAAGTCATGACATCAAAAAGTCAGGTATAGACCGCGATTTTGTGGACACGACACATATCTGGACATTTCAGTTTGACATTAGAGCAAAAAATCATTCGTTTTGATAATTCGCGAGGGTACGTATGAGCGCACGAATTGAAATATGTCGGAATTTCGTCTGTCCCAAATTGAATAGCAATATAATAAATGCAAATAGTATGTAGGTATGATATTTATCAAAAGACAGGTAGGTTTACAAATTTAGACATTCTGCAAAAAATTTTGTAGTCCGATGCATTATCCCATAAAATATCTTTCAATATGCGCTTCCAAGAAATGGATTTACCCACAATCTATGACTTCTCTTATTTTCGGCTAACATCTGGTTTTCTAAATGTTCGTAGTCATTTAATTCTTTTAAGGCGAGAAATGCCTTCATTTGTTTCTTCGTTGACGACATGGTGGGACATTAAATGTCATAGAAATTGTGCCCAACCAAAACAATAGAAACATGGCCGACATGAAGTCTGACTGAAAAATCTGACATATTTCAGACTCGTGGAGACGCGGTATAACAGAAATATGTCATGTCAGAAAAAGAAAGTTGCATAGTATTAGGAATAAACGTTGGTGAACAGACAAATTGAAATGCTAAAAGTATGCAACGATTTTATATAAATTGCGTTTCTGCAGATGCGCACAGAAATATACTGAACGAACTATTCCTCACTCCTCAATCGATAGAAAGAGGAAATAAAATTCTTGAATAATTGTGACTGCTTTGCTTACTCCAAGAAGTGTGGCTAGTATAAGTGGCGATGAATATCGACATCGAGACTACATTTCCAAGTTCAACTTATGTGTCCAACCAACATCCAAGGGTGGAATGCGAAATGAGGCTCTTTGACATATAGGTAGGTAGGTACCTTTTACTTGTAAAGAGGATTAAATATTTAATGATTGAATGAAAATTGGTTACTTGAAACACAGAACCTCACTCAAGTCACCTTTAGACCATCGGAACACAGAATTCTGTCTCAAAGTTGCCAAATCCCCTCCAGATGAATTCACTGAATGGTTCGCCGATTTTCTCAAATGACCTCTCTTTGGGCTACCAACTCTCGCCTCTTGTAGGAAGTTGTAACCAAAGACTACTTATTCGACTGTGACCTACCTCAATTTAAAATTTCTTACGTGTGCTCGTAACCGATATAATTACACCCACCATATTCACATAAACCCATGTCAAATAAATGTAATCCACCTTACAACAAGCTCCGACTGCGAACAGTCGCTCGTAAAATCCAAAAAACGAAACGCATTGACCCCCAGCATTTATCATCGAAATTTATCTACCAGCCTCAATATCACCTCCAAATACATCTAGCACGTGGGTTGGACAACACAAATTCCATTATTCTCATGGGATATTCCAACAGCAAATATGTCAATCCGGTACCTTCCATATATGGAGTCCTTCGACCATCTACGGCGATGGTGCTAATTCTGCATCTATTCACATTGAATAAAATGTTGCTTCTCTGGATTTCATCTGCGCCGTGCGTGTGAACAAAAACTCAAAACCCTTCACACCCCGAGTCTTAGAGTGTACTGGCATAACAATGAAATTAATTGCCATTGCAGTGCACTATCCCTCGTCACACTCGCCTGAAGTTCATCTCACATCTGCCAAACATATGCAAGTTCTTGAGAACAAATTATGAAGATCACCAGCTCTCTTATAGAAATTCTAATTTTAGTCCTATTCACAGAAAACAAATGTTTGCTCTCCCCGCACGAGAGAATGCTTCAGTTTCAACAAATGCGAATCCTAAAATAGATCAAACCACACATGTGAAGTGTACGTATAGTAAAAGTCCTCTGCTAGGAGAGACGTATATTTCCTTTTCCTCTGTGCTAGGTTTTCTGTGCGCCTAGTTGGAATATCGGAAAATTCTTTTGACAATCGGTCTCCCTCACAATCACCCGAGTGAGGTAGGTGTGTGTTTGCAAATCGATTTTCCGACTGAGCATTTTCCTTTGCGGCAAAACATGAAGAGAAATCGCTTGATAATAAAGAGGAACATTTTCCACTGCTCGTGAATACTAATTTAGTAAATCGAGGTGCTGCTGATCTTTCTGATCGCCTGGTGCCAATGTGAAAGTAGTAAAATTTTCAAAATCTTATTTTAAACACGTTTTTTCTTTTTTAGAATTTGGTTTTATTGAAACACACAGTTTTGTGGTGGATGTTTCGATCTTTGGTTGAACTTGTGAATGGGCTATTGTGAGGTATTGAGGAAAAGTCAGAATATTGAGTAGAAAAAAAGAGAGCGTCGACGGAAAGCACTTGAAACGATGGGCGGGAGCATTTGAAATTAGTCAGATATTAATGTACCGATGTACATAAGTCCAAAGATGCAAGTAGTATAACGAATATCGATTTTTGTTAAGTCTGTGGCCACGAACCATAACCGCTAAAGTCGACTTTAGACGAAATTGAGATTTTGATGCGTACCCAAATCTAAATAGTTTTCAGCTTTCTATCCTTAAAAAAGTGGCTACAATTTCAAAAAAACGAAACACCTTAAGTCTATTTTTTTAGTTTAGATTAAGGAAAAACAACAAAACTAAAAAAAAAAAAAATGTATTATGTAAAGTCGACTTAAGCGGTTTTTCCCTGTGACCACAGGTGCAGAGGAACGTTCTTTGTGTACGAAATTATAAAATTGCTGCTCGGTAGCAAAAATCAAAAATTTCGTTCTATCGAGACAAGCAAGCAAATAATGAAAAGCTGCCAACTGTCGATATCATTTACATGGTTGCCAGGTCCGTATGAAACTCTTTTACACAATTCACAATTTGTTTTTGCGAAAATTCGCAAAGCACGCTCGACAATAAAAAGCCCTTAATGCGAATGAATTCAGTTCTGAAAATAAACTTCCTCAAGCGATTTTGGTTTTCTTAAACCAGATCCAGATCCCAAAATTGATTTACTAAGTCCCTGCAACGTTTTGAAATCCATTGTGACAGTTTGCCTCAACAATATAACAAAATTTACATAACAGCTGTGTTGTTTCCTAACATCCCATCCAAATGGAATGAAGTAACCTTTCCTAATCCTTAAATGCCTTCCAAAATCACGTTTCCATTTCCATTCAATCCATTCCCGGTCAAGGTTATTCGCCTCGTCCAACTTCCGTTTGAATTAGAGTCGCATTACAGTGGAAAAATAGAGCACATACCCAACCAGTAACAATATCCTTCCCTAACAAAAATAATCAAGCCAAAAATAACGTTCGATTGAAATCTAGTGCAAGTGTGCTTAAGATCAACGACAAACAAACAATCAATCTCGTTTGAGTTCTGCACGCAGCTGCATTCTAATTGAGGTTGAAGAGGGTGGTAAATTTATTTCCAAATGAGTTGTGTTGTAACCCCTTTTTACCGGAAATTCTCACCCCTTATAACGGTCAGGAGATATTAAAAAAAACACTTCAAGGACTCTGTTTTTGTAGTTTAAATCTGTTTTTATTTGGTGTGCATATTTTTCTGTCATTCATGACGAAATATTACATTTTCGACGAAGTTGTCATCCACGATAAAGTCCATGACTTTTGGGTAGTGGTTCATGGTGATGTTATCAATTTGACGCCGCTGCTAACTGACAGGATGGACACGTGGAATTGCGTAAGCCATTGAAATATATTTTTTTAAATTGAAGAAAAAGTACGAAAACAAAATTTTAGAACTTGGAATACATCCTCGGGTTTGGCGGAAAAGATTTAAGTTATTATTTTCACAACGATGGTACACCTCGAATGGAAACATCCGCTCAGACTGGACGGAAGAGAGTTCTTTTCCCACCGATTGTCGAAGTCGCAACTAGTGATATGGTGAAAACAAAAGGTATGGATCTGTATTTTGAAACTGGGCCTTCCAAACCTTCCGAAATTAAGGTTACAATATTAGGTTACCACTGAACAAGTGTGACAGCCTTCCTTGTGAAGGGCGGAACGAAGTCTTTCTCTGTAGTTAGAAACACCCCTCAAGCATTGGACCATTGAAATGCGTAACAATAAAGAAGACCCATCTGATATCCCTCCTCAAATAAGGCATTCATTAGTTCTTTTCTGTATGTTACGTAATATGATATTTTTTTGGAATTCTGCTACACATATTATGATTATTTGATATCTAGGTTAATGGCCTCTAAGGGGCACAAGTTTGGAGAGGTTATTCTATTTGAGGTAATTTCTATTATATTGTAACATCTGCTATGGACATGTTAATCAGTATAGAAAAGCATTATGGAGATATGATAATTCATAGGTGAGGTAGTTTTTCAAGGATCAGCATTTTAATGGATTGCGTGTACCCATGCAGGACTTATTTATGTTTATTGAAAATGATAGATTGTTAGTAATTAATCTGGATAAAGCTTAAGTTAATTGTGCCACAGCAAAAGCACAGATGGTAGAACATTGAATTAAATTCTGTGTACATTTGTAAATTAGTCCATTAAATAATGGGACAAGCGAGAACTGACGTAAAAGTAGATCTAAATAGATTCACTGAGTGGTTTGAAACAATTCCTACTCTAAAATGTAATTTAATGTACAATTTCTTAGAGGATTCTCAGTTTTTTGAAAGATATAGAAGTATTTGCTTGGATATTAATATCGTTTTATACTTTGACAGTAGGATGCGAAGTTTGCATATACAAGGTGGGCCAAAAGAGGTCACCTCTTATTTCTGCAAATGGCCGCCAATGTCAAATCTGTTTCGACATTTGTGGACTAGACAGATGTATAATACAAGTGAACAAGCCATGGAGCGACACACTCCCCAAGAACGCGGAATAATAGTGTCTATTATTTTGCGTAACAATTCGTCTGTAGTGTAGGCGCAGCGCGAATTCCGTCGCCGATTCCATTGAAGAGTATATGGGACCACACGAGACGCTGCCAAGTGTAGCAGGCCCCAGAGCGCCCGTTGTGCCGAGAATATCGCCGGTGTTGACGAGGATGTCGAGCTGTCGCCGGAAACATCGACCAGACGCCATTCCTCGCAATTAGCCATCAGCCGGTCGTCCCTAAGGCGAATTTTGGTAAAAGACTTGCGCATGTTCCCGTACAAAGTCCAGTCCGTACATCAGCTGCAGCCTGTCGACCGCCAAACGCGTGTAACCTACGCCCTAGCCATCCTCAATCTCGAGGACGAAGCGGACAATTTTTCGACCAAATGAGCAATAAGGCTCATTTCCACCTCATCGGGTGGATTTTCTGGGGCACCGAAAATCCACAAGTAATGAACGAGGAGCCATTACACCTGCACAGAGTTACTGCATGGTGCGCTGTTCACACTGGAGGAGTCTTACTTACTTACTTAGGTGGCGCTACAGTCCGGGGTGGACCTGGGCCTCAACCAGTACGCCTCTCCAGTTAGCTCGGTCTTTGGCTAACTGCCTCCAGTTGCGCACTCCAAGTTGGTTGAGGTCCCCTTCCACTTGTGCGCGCCACCTTAGGCGAGGTCTTCCTCTGCTGCGTTGTCCCTCTGGGTTGGAGTCGAAGACTCTTCGGGCCGGAGCACTGTTGTCCATACGCTCTACATGTCCTAGCCATCTCAGACGGCTGATCCGCACTTTTCTGACAAGGTCGATGTCGCTGTACAGCTCGTAGAGTTCGCTGTTATATCTCCTTCTCCAAATCCCATCAACGCAAATGGGACCAAAGATCACACGAAGAATTTTTCGTTCAAAACGTCCAAGGATATCCTCATCCGCCTTCGATAATGTCCATGCTTCTGCACCATACAGCAGGACTGGGATGATAAGGGTCTTATATAGAATCTCCTTGGTGTTTCTTGACAAGGCCTTACTTCTTAATTGCCTTCTTAGGCCAAAGAAACAGCGATTGGCAAGTGTAATTCTTCGCTTGATCTCTGCTGTGATGTCATTTACAGAGTTTATAGCGGAACCGAGGTAGATAAAGTCCCTAACTACCTCAAAATTATAGCTGTCTATCGTGACGTTCTGTCCGACTCGTCGATGTTGTGTGTCCCTTCTTGTTGACAGCATATACTTGGTTTTGCCCTCGTTAACCGCTAAACCCATTTTTGCCGCTTCTGTTTCTATACATGCAAACGCACCAGTGACAGCTCGCTGTGTTCTACCAATTATGTCAATGTCATCTGCGTATGCAAGTAATTGTACAGACTTGTGAAAAATTGTGCCTCTGGTGTTGGCTTGCGAGTTTCGCACAATTTTCTCAAGAATGATGTTGAAAAAGTCACATGACAGCGCGTCACCTTGTCTAAATCCTTTTTTGACATCAAAGGTCTCGGTGAGATTGTTTCCGACCTTAATGGAGCAGCGAGAATTCTCCATTGTCATTCTGCACAATCTGACGAGTTTGGCAGGGATGCCAAAATTAGACATGGCTCTGTATAGCTCGTCTCTATAAATGCTGTCATATGCGGCCTTAAAATCGATGAACAGATGGTGGGTATCGATTTGGACTTCTTGGGTTTTCTCCAGGATCTGCCGTAGTGTGAATATTTGGTCGGTTGTGGACTTACCGGGCCTAAAACCGCACTGATAGGGTCCAATCAGTTCGTTGACGTATGGCTTCAGGCGCTCACACAGTATGGCAGACAGGATCTTGTATGCGATGTTGAGAAGACTGATACCTCTGTAGTTGGCGCAGTTTAGAGGGTCTCCTTTCTTGTGAACCGGACAAACGATGCTGAGGTTCCATTCATCAGGCATACTTTCTTCCGACCAAATCTTAGAGATGAGTTGGTGTATGCTCTCTACCATGTCATCTCCCGCTGCTTTAAATAGCTCGGCTGGTAGGCCGTCTGGTCCAGCAGCCTTGTTGGACTTCAGTTTAGATATTGCTATCCTCACTTCATTTTGGTCGGGTGGACGGAAATCTTGGCTTTCATCGTCCAGATTGAATGGTTCGTTCTGCCTGACAGCGGGATCTTGGTCGTCTTCGCCGTTTAACAGTCTGCAGAAGTGGTTTTTCCATATCCTCAACACCGACTGTGACTCTACTACAAGGTTCCCTTGCTCATCTCTACAGGTCTCTGTTCGGGTCTTGTTGCCGCGACACGTTCTTTTTACCTGTTGGTAAAACTTCCGAACATTACTCCTGGAGTAGCACCTCTCTATTTCCTCGATCGCGCGCTTCTCGTGCTCTTTCTTTTTCCTCCTGAGAAGCCGGTGTTCTTCCCTCCTCTTTTCCTCGTAAAGCTTACGAGCCGCTCTCGTCCTTCTCTGCAGCGCGGCTTTGTAGGCGAGTTGCTTTGCTGCATGTGCTTGCCGGCACTCTTCATCGAACCAAGGGTTTCGTTGTGGTGGTCGGGTGAAACCTAGCACATCAGTTGCGGCGTCTCTGATGGCCTCTTGGCCTCTTGGAGGAGTCATCGGGTAATTTTTTCAAGAACGATGCTGGTCAAACGACAACAGTGGACACTAAAGGGCCATGAGGACATGTGGTTCCAACAGGACGGAACTACGGCACACACTGCGAGAGCCACAACCGATATTCTGAAGGCGGTCGCCCCAAGATCGCCCGATTTAACCGTTCCAGAATTTTTTTTTGTGGGGTTTTTTGAAGTCTCGTGTTTACGTGAACAAGCTTGAGACCCTAGAAGCCCTCAAGGATAACATTCGACACGAGTGCGAGAATCTGTCGCCCGAAGTTCTCGCCGAAGTGATGCCATAAAACAAGCCCGTATGGCAATCAATTGTGACGGCGTCCATTTGGCCGATATCATCTTCTCGGCTTGACCAATAAAATTCTAAAGGTTCAAATAAACATAATCCAAAAACAGAATCGAAGTTTTTTATTTAGGAAAAAATGAGAGCCAAACAACATCGGATGACTTCTTTTGGCCCACCTTGTACAGACGATTTTGTAGGATTTTTACTGTGCGTAATGAGTAATGACTTATATTGATGCTAACAACTCATCTGCGAATAGTGTAGGATCAGACTTTCAAAATGCTCAAATCAATTCTTCCATTTGAAGTTTAATGGTTGATGGAACAGTTTTATGATCCTGGCTCTAGTTTTTCAAATCCTTTCGCTTGTTTGAGATGATTTTCTGGCATCATCGATTTTTTTTACCGCATTTTTTAAGTAGTTTACCATGTTGAATATCGGTCAGACGATCGTAAGAGCTAAGAGGTATAGGGCAGCACAAACAACATTTGGGGTAATTTTGACCCCTCGCTAATAAATTCAAAACACTTACCACTGAGGTAGTGCGCCTTTATTTTTGAGGTAGATGTGTGTAAATTAAAATGGCTGTAAACGTTGCGTTTTTTAGCAAAACTTCTCGCCAAAGACGCAAAATTTTGTGTTGTCATATTTTATCAAAGGTTGTTTGAATTTAAAATGCTTCTAAAGTTGATTTTGATCAAATATTGTCCGAAATGAAGGTTTAAAAACCATTAAAAAAAACTTCAGACTGCATAATCTGAAGTAAATCTTTTTAAATCTTTTAATTTGAGCACACTTTGTGAAAATTTCTTCCTTCCAAAAGCTATAATTATCATGGGGACACTACTTTTCTTCCACACTGTATAGTACATACCGTATTTTGTCAACTGTACCTACTAGAAATTTATTTTATTTAAAGGAAAAATTTGGAGTCAAGATCCTTTATACAAAATCGGAAGCCTTACGAAACAAGAAAGGCGGATACGTTTGATAAACACACTCACTGGTACTATGCAGTTTTATTTGAATGATTTTTTTTTTCAAAGGAATCTTTTCAATAAATTAAGGAGCAACCCAAAATATGAAGGTCTGCGAAGAGGACACTATTGACGATATTTTGGCAAAGTACAAGAAATTCTATAACTTTCATGCTAGCAGCTATGTTTGGCGTAAGAAACCTGTGAGTGTGAGGGTTGCTTCATTATTTTAATTATTATAGTGAACATTTTAATGATCATAAAAAAATTAATGAATCGAAAAATTTTAAAAACAAAACCATCACAGTTTATTGCCGATGAAATACTTCCTGATCTGAACAAACTTTATTCGAATTAATTACAAGCAATATTTAAATTGCAGGGATCTTCATCCGGCCGCCTTCACTTCAATAAAACCCTAACCGAAAATGGACTATTCCTAGAAAAGGACGGTATACCACCATCAATTTGGCTGTACTATTCAGATGATTTAACGATTGCCTGAACTGGGACAAGTCGCATAAAACCTAATACGAAGTCGTAACAATACTTTGGCTGGCATAATAAAACTGCTAAAAGCGCACATAAATCGATATCGAATTTTTCTTAAGTAAATCGGTTCAAATTTATTATTCAATCGATGTGCCAAAATTCCGCTTATGGGAAGTTGACTCTAATAATCCACACGCATAATGAAATGGTTTAATATTTTACGAGCGATTTTCGTGAGATTGCAAAAGTCGTCGACAAAAATGGAAGACGCGCGTGATTTATATAGCACAAGACTACAAAAATGAATATATTTGTTAGTGACTTGTAGTTGAAATGAAAATTTTTCTCCCGTTTTTGACAGGGTGTCACATTTTAAAGATGTAAACTTCATGAGAACATACCTTGATTGAAATAAAATATTCTCACGCCTGCAACCCTTATAAACAGACCCACAATTTGGTTTAATTTTGGAAAACAAACAACTGCACCAATGTCACGAACGTGTCAATGTATAACAAAGGCTTACGTGATTAGGGGGAAAGTATCTTTTTACACTTGAAAAAAAGAGAAAACACCACTAAGACGATAGTAGTAATCAATGTGTCACGTGCGTGCGGGAATTATCGAAAAAAAAACATCGGCAAAAAGGGGGTCGACGATGATCTTGTTATAAAGGTTATAAAGGTATATGGGAACCGCGGAAAAGGCAAGGCATATCGTTTAATTGATTTCACGCCTCTACAGATATTCCTGCAGCAGGAAGCAATTAAGAACTTTATGTTTTTATTACCTAATTGTGCATGAATTTAATATCTACCCTTATGAAAATATACTTTCATATTCCCGAAGGGAATTGAAATAAGGTGGTGCAATAGAAACATGTATACGGTAACGGAGTAAAACACCTAGGGGATGAGAATATCTGTGGGAAAGCAAGTCCAAATTGTTTCCTTAAATATTTATGAAATGTAAGTCAATTTAGAGAACCCCTTTCGTTGGAACACATCTTTGAACATCAAACAACAATCAGTTCTCTCGAAAGCTTTGCTCAGTGAACACGCCGCTAGTCGTTTTATTTATTTTACCGCAATTTTTCTATTGTCGTTTTAATATTTTTATTTTGATTTTTTCCTTTTTGTTTTAATTTTGCATTTTTAATAATTGCTCCCAATATGGTTGAAACCTGCGATATTTGTGGTACTGGCATAATGTCTGGTGACTCCATCATTTGCGGAGGGATATGCTCCAGGGAATTCCACACCAAATGTGTGAGGCTTTCCGAAGCGGCCCTCCAGCTGATGAAGACAAATAATGGACTTTGCTACAAGTGCAAAATCTGCAGTGGGATGCCTTTACTTGGATTAATTTCCAAACTTAGTGCATTAACAAATGAACTGAGTTTGGTTAAGTTAGAGATTCGGGAGTTGAAATGTAATTCCTCGCAAAAAAACTGTGCTTCGGATTTGCCGCCGGATAAAAGTTGTTCTGCTGAAACGGGTGTTTCTTTTAATGACATACCCGTTTGCAGTAATTCACAGCCGCCGTCTGTGGAAACGGAAAATGCCTCCGAAGGCTCCGCATTATTGAGCAAAGTATCGCAAAAAAAACCGCGTAAAAAGAATAAACGCCCGAAAAAAATAAAACCTTCCATTGGTTCGGTTAATACCGCGTTTGATTTAGTTGCGACTCCTCCAATGGAGCTACATGCTGCCGGTTTTCATGTGGATACTAGTGAAAGTGCACTGCGGAATTATATTTCGAATAAATTGGCCATATCGAGTGACCAAATTGTTTGTTATAAACTGGTTAAGTCGACCGCTGACTTAACCAAGTTACGTTTCATAAATTTCAAAATTAAATTACCGGACGAATTCATCGCCAGCGCATTAGATTCTTCCTTTTGGCCGTCGGGTATTCGCGTTAAGAAATTTTTGACAAAAAACGGAGTTGTCTTGCCCCTTGCGGAAGCCAAAACATAAACAGTGATTCTCTGCGGCGGCGGGACACGTCCGTTGTCAATCATTTTTCGTATTCCGTTTATTATCAGAATATTGGTGGTATGAGAACAAAAACAAAAGAGCTTTTTGTTGCGCTCTCTGACCATCAATATGATATTATTGTCTTAACGGAGACATGGCTGCACCCACATATTTTTTCGGCTGAGATCTTCGATGCTTCGTATGTGGTTTACCGAAATGATCGCTGCCGAACAAGCAGCGAGAGAGGTGGGGGAGTTTTAATAGCTGTGTCATCTCTTTTTCAAAGTAGGCAGATTACGTTGGGGCATCGGTCGGTAGATGTTGATCAATTGTGTGTGTGTATTGATTTACATAACATGTGTTATCAGTTGTATGTTTGCGTCTCCTATGTTCCTCCTGGTAGTGCTTTTAGTGTGTATGAAAAACACATTGAAGGCATTGCTCGTGTTGTCAGTGGTCTTGGAGCTGCTCAAATACCTTGTGTATTGGGTGACTTTAATATTGGTGATGTCACATGGAGAAATGTAGATGGTGATGCGAATTTAATACCTTTTAACGTAAAACATGATTATGAACAAATAGTCATTGATGGTCTTCTTTCTTTGGATTTATTTCAAATAAATTTTATTCGTAATTCTCTTAATAGAATTTTAGATTTAATTTTTATTAATAATGAAATTAATTATAATATTTCAGAGGCTGTGGATGTTATTGATTCCAATAAAATCCATCATAAAGCCTTACTTTTAGAGCTTAATTTTCGTAGTTTTTCTGGTGAACGTTGTAGTAATGATACCGCGTTATCTTATAACTTCGCAAAAACCAATTTCAGTGCACTGCAGGGATATTTAAATGATTTTGATTGGGTTGAAATGCTAAAATCCCCCGATCTCAAAGGTAATTATGATATATTTTTGGATAAATTAAATTCTGGTTTTGATTTATTCGTACCAAAGACGCGTCATAATAATAAGTTTAAAATTCCTTGGTCCAATAAAAGATTGGTTAATTTACGTAATGTAAAAAGGAAAGCTCATTCGCGTTATTTATCTCATAAAACAAATTCTAATCGTGAACTTTTTTTGAGATTCAGGAAAGAATATGAGTTTTTAAATCGATTTTTATATAATCAATATATTTTGTCTGTTGAGTCATCGGTAAAGCGCAATAGTAAATCGTTTTGGAATTATATTAATTCGAAAAGAAATACCACAGGCTTGCCTAAGGTAATGGAATTTGAAAATGTAAGTTCAACAGACTTAAAAAGCACTTGCGACTTGTTTGCTAACTTTTTTGAGTCAGTTTACAATGAGTGTCAATTGCAATTAAGAGATAATCATTACGATATGATCTCTGATGCTTTGGATATCGGTGTCCTACAGTTTTCGGATGAAGATGTAATAAACGCGCTCGATAAACTTAAGTTTAATAGCAACCCAGGCCCAGATGGAATTCCAGCGGTAATATTAAAGAAATGTTTGTCTTCCGTTTTTCTTCCTCTTAAAATAATTTTTAACCAGTCTCTTGTTTCTGGTGATTTTCTTAATGAATGGAAATATTCTTTTATAATTCCAATTTTTAAAACCGGTTTAAGGCAAAAGGTGGAGAACTATAGGCCTATATCTAAGCTTTCGGCAATACCTAAATTATTTGAAAGTATTGTTAAAGACAAACTCTATTTCGCGGTAAAAGAAATTATTTCTAGTAGTCAACATGGCTTTGTTCGTGGTAGATCTTGTACTACTAACTTAGCCTTGTTGACGAATTACATTTTTAATAGTTTTGAGAAACGTGTACAGGTCGATGTACTCTACACTGACTTCACAAAAGCCTTTGATAGAGTGCATCACACCTTACTTTTGGCTAAGCTAAAATCGTTGGGTTTTCATTCCTCAATGCTAAAATGGTTCGTTAATTACCTAACCCATAGAAGGCAAATGGTAAAGGTCGATAATTTTACTTCTCGTGTAATTGAAGTTACGTCGGGCGTTCCACAAGGTAGTCATCTGGGCCCGCTGCTTTTTATTTTATTTATTAACGATGTCCACGAAATATTTAAATTCTGTAAAGTTTTGTCATTCGCTGATGATTTGAAGTTGTTTTCTCGGGTTAATAATACTTCTGATTGTATTCGCTTTCAATCAGATATTAATAAGTTATCGGAATGGTGTAATCGTAATGCTCTAGAACTTAATGTTTCTAAATGCAAGGTGTTTACGGCCTACCGTATTGCTGCACCCCTTTTTCATAATTATTTTATAAATGATCTTAGACTTCAGCGTCATGATGAGGTAAAAGATCTTGGTGTCATATTTGACAATAAATTAAATTTTAATTTGCATTACGATTACGCCATTGCTAAGTCTAACTCGTTGTTGGGCTTTCTTATGCGTAATTGTAACGACTTTAGTAATGTACATAGCCTTAAGGTTATCTACTGCTCTTTAGTCAGGCCATACTTAGAATATTCATCAATTATTTGGGATTCACCATATGACTTACACAAACTTAGACTCGAAAGAGTCCAGAAGAAATTCACGAGATACGCGGTTCGTAAATTATATGTGTTTGATGAGCTTCCTAATTATGACAGCAGATGCACTTTAGTCGGCTTGCAAACCCTCAGTTTCAGACGCACTGTAACTTCTGTCATGTTTGTTCGCGATATTATTAATTATCACATTAAGTCACCAGAATTGCTTTATCTTTTAAATATATATGCTCCCCAGAGGTCTCTGCGGGTTAGAAGCTTATTTTATACAGAAAGGCACACAACCAATTATGGTATCAACGAGCCTATTACAAGGTGCATAAGCACATTCAATGATATCTGCAATGAAATTGATTTTTGCTTATCCAGATTAGATTTTAAAAATTGCGTTTTTTCATTGGGTTTTGATTAAGTTAATTTAATATTTGAAGTAGTCTATAAGATTGAAGATCGGTAGATGACGCTAAGTCGCGCAACAAACAACAGTTGTGTAAAGCGTTACTGAGAGGTCACACTAAGAGAACGTAGTGTTTTGTGTGTCCTCGATGATGGTAAAAAAAAAAAAAAAAAAAAAAAAAAAATTACGCTTGCGACAACTCATCTTTCTTCAAACTCTTTGTGTAGTCCGCTTGGTCTTTGGATGTTGATTTTCAAACCCAGTTTTAGACTTCTGGGCTAAATCAACAGTAGACTTCTCCTCTTTTTTTTGGCGATTAGTTTGGGCAATAGTTAGTATCAAGTCCTCCAGTTAAAGAGCCGAGCTGCAGGAAATACTGGTAGGGACTGGTCATTTCTGCTGTTGGACAAAATAATTTCACGGCGACAGCTCACTGTAAAATTTATTCCTACTCCATTTAGGGGCAGCTATTTTTAATTTCAATCGCAAAATCTTGCGGTTGAATATTTAACTTTGTCGGAGCTTCTTAAGAAAAATACTAACTATAAATACGCGCCCACGGCAGACCTTTACTTTGGCAATCAACGCTCATACACCGTGTTATGCATTTTGCCGATTGGTCATTAGCATTTCCACTTCCCACCACACCTTCTCGAAATCGCCTTCATGTGGAATTCTTTCGTTTGGCCAGCGTCTGAAGGAATTCCCAAGTGCGAGAGCTCTTTTAGGAAACAACTCGATCCAAAAACGGAAGGAGACCGCAATTGAGTTTGAATAATTTATTAGCACTGATTGAGAATGTTAATTTGTTTATCGAACGAAGGGAACCTACTCGATAGATTTGAACTTTTCCCCGGGAATACAATGCACGATTGAGTTTTTTTTTTTTTTAGCTATTTGTTTGCTGCTTGACTGAGTTCGGAATTGAACTTCAGGTTACCTCTCTGCGGTGTGGATATACCTGCGAAGCGAGTGCGGTGGTGGTCATGCTTGATGCGTGCAATTTATGCGGGCGGTGTAATTTAGCATGCAACACGGGAAGATAGTTATTGATCGCACTTCCCTAATTTGGTTCCGTAAGTCATTACCTCGCAGTGTCGTGTATGTGACTATATTACGGAGTTGGAAATTGTTTATATTCTGTTGAGATTAAAATCTCTTTTGTTTATTGGGAATTCCGTATTTGGATGAACGATGGCGTGTAAGAACTTTGACGTTTTTATTTAATGGATTTGCTTGTAAAGAATAAATAAATTGAGAGTTGACGTTGTTCGACCTTTGGAATTTGGGTCACAGTCGATTGTGTAGGCTGTACAATTATTAATGTGTTGCACAAGTGTTTTCTTAACAAATAAGGGGGCATTCAATATTCTTGTTTCTACTATAACTCTCATGAGATCCGAGCAAACCAAGTATCCAGACACATTATGCGCCTGTGTCAATGGATGTCCTGCAATGCAATATAACTTCAGTAGGATTTAATAAATTCTGGTTCAACTTGAAAACAGAATGAAAGTTTAATGCCAACAATCAGTCACAATATTTTGTGTGTAGGTTTACTGACGACTTTTACATTAAAGCCATCAGATATGGGAGCAGGGGCAGAGCTTAAACCCAATAGGTACGTACATTTTTACCACCTTCTAGAATGGGCAACTAAGATCAACTAATTGGAGAGAGCATATAACCCGACAGCTGTTACTACACCAGAAAGCAATCCAAAATCGAATTGAAACAAATCGCTGTATACCTACCTTTAAGCTTTGAATAGCATATGGCAGTGACAGAGAGGGCCTGAAGAACTAATAGAAAGTATACATATTTAAGACAGTCATAACTCTAGTCCTCCTTGGTGCAGAATAATGGAAGACAACATAAGTTGCTGCGATCATCGTTGGCCCTATTTGCCTGAAATAGTTCTAAAAGCTACCTCAGACCATATTCATCGAATATCACGGACAATATTGACAAATAAAGCAGTTTTTTTTAGTAATTTTCAAGGCGTTTTCTAATAGCTCTTTTGTGGCGCTTTTAAGATCCATTTTCAGGGGAGTTTTTTAGCTAACGAACCAAGCTAGAAACACTGCACATTGGTAGGGCAGTAAACTTTATATAAAGAGTGCTATATCGCTTATTAAAATGGCCCCGCTGACCCCTTTCTTAAGGGGTAACATTGTAAATTTATGTTCTTGTCTTAAGAGAAAAATTTCCCTAACCGCTTGCTATCAGTGCTGCCATTCTGACGGGATTCCGGTCATATATGACAAAATTCTCGTTACTCTGACCGGAGAAAATTTTGAAATCCGATCTAACCGATTTTTCGACCAGAAAAAATAAAGAAAAATTTTGCCATACTTAACGAACATGCTCACAATATCAAATAAAATCCGATTTATTGTAAATAATCCTAGAAAAATACAGCGGTGCCTGAATTTGATTGAAAGATCCATTTTTGCAAAACTTTGTAATGCAAAGCTTTTTTTGAATTGCATACTTTTTTGTTTAGATTTAAGATTTGTTTTGTAAAATAAATAAATTAAATATAACTATATACTAGTATATTATAGAAAGTCAAAATATATTGTTATATTCTATTTTTGACCGGATTTCTGAATAAAATTTCCTATTCTTACTTTTGACCGGATATTTTGCCCGAATTTAAAATATTTAAAATAAATAAATACAGTAAGATTTGACAGGATTTGACCGGTGGTTAGGTTAGATTCTGATTTAAGCCCAATAGCCCATTTGCATTCAATAAAGGTAACACCTTTTCGACCGATGTGCCTTTTGGTGCCTTTCTTAATTCACTATCGATCGATTAGGTATGCGTAATGATCAGCGACATATCGTATGGTGTGTGACCTATTTGCAAGGTCAATCAAGAGGTACCCATACAAAGGTTATCTCAACAGTTCTCAAAATTCTTGAAAATCGTAAAGTTAACATTTGTACATCGAACACAGTCAACACTCCTTAGAAGATAAATAAATTCAAATTCCAAATAGCAGACCATCTGCATACACCCAACGACTTATATCCCTCAGTAAACGTCATCAGCGATAACCCCAGCCAGAGACCTTTTTCAATTTGACCTTTCATACTTTCCCTAAATTTATCAATACAAAACGCATGTTCCCTTTACAATCTCCCACGTCGGAAGAAGAAAACAATCGGACACGGGTCTACCAATTCAGCCGCCAAAACGCATTTCATTAATTCAAAAAAAAATTATGAAAATCTACCCATTTTTAGAGCGACAAACTGGCGGCAGCAGTTCTACCATCATCCTCAATGGAATTGAATACGATTGCCACTCTCATTAATTTGATCCCCAACATTGTCACGAATGGATGAAGATTTTCACCTCAAGTCGCGGGCAAGGTAAGACATTTTGAGGAATGCACTATGCACAGCACACACGCAGAACAAAAGTGAGAACAGTTAGTGCTTATAAATTTTCCAACAAAAACGACTCGCGTATAGGAAGAACCAAATTAATTATAACCAGCTCAAGACAAACAGTGGTACCCTCTCTGTCTCTATAGCATGGCTGCCGTTCATGAGTGGCAGATAGGAGACTCTGTTGGCCAAATTAAAATTTTTGCATGGGAATATTCTAACCTCTGGAATGTTGAATTAAATGAAAATTGCCCAAGTCACTGTTGTCCCAGACTCGTTTTCAGACTCATCGCATTCCGGGGCAATTGGCATTGGCAAGGCATGCAGGTATTCAGAGCACCACCTCTAGATGGGAAATGTAAAATTGCTACAAGCCATTGTTGTATTGTTTTCGGCGGAGGAAATTTCTGTTATTTATGTCACAATAGTCGGGCTTAGTAGAAATTATATCCCAAAGAGCCACAAACATAATGTGTTAATCAGATAAAGAGATGCGCATTCCGTTCGGAACAATGGCAAGGGCTCATATCAACTCACCATCGAAGGATAATCCTCCTGCAATGAGTCCAATGAACCACATACACATACTAACTAATGGCTGAAAGGCTATAAAACGTAAACAACAATTGGGAACAAAACGAAAGAGTTGACGAACGAACTGGGGACACAAGTAAACACCCAATTTATTGTCATGCGTGTGAGCTCCCCTCTCTCATCGGTGGGAATGGGAATCTATAGACGACAAGGCCAGATATTTATGGAGCATGAACAGAAAAAAACAAAATAAACACAACAACAAAGAGAGACGCGAAAACAAGACTTGAACCATCGAGGGAATCTCTGGTTTACAATCAGATGGACCGCAGAACGACCGGTACCAGAACAGAGAACCTTACCAATATTGGCGCTCGAATTCAAAGCGGCCAGATTCCCATGATCACTGTGAGTCATGTTCGATCCTGCACGATCGCGATGAGTCAGGATTTGCCATGCTAAGGCATAACATAAACAAAGAAGTTGTCGGCTTATGTTGGCTCGCACCGCGTTGGTCCAATTCAAGGTGGCGATGTTATGATTTAGCAAAATCGTAAGGACGCCGATAAATTTCATCATATTATGTTATGTTGCGTGATTGGTTGCGTTCTGGGTTGACCGTTGACAAGTGTGAGTTAGTGTTTTTGTTGTTGTCGAGTCGATCTAGATGAGGTTTGCCGAGGCATTGCAAAAGGAAGAGCTAAATGGTGTGGACAGAGGAAGAGCAAATAAGGTCCCAGACAACAATAAAAGGATTATTTTTTCGGGGTTGGTGTATTTTTAGACTCGGACAGATACCTAATTAATTACATTAAATTTGGGTCTGGATAGCTACACTGAACGAAATTTGTTTGCATTTGACTGTGGAACGTGTCTTTTGCTACCATTCATATTTGGCATGAAATTATAAGCAATTTGATGTCATTTGGACGTTGACGTTGTTTTTTTAATACAAGAAAATGACAAACATCGACTACTCAAAAGGTCTTCAGTGTACAGAGACACATTTTGCAAAACAGTGGTAAACTCTTTTTAGGTCAATCAGAAATAGAAATCCTACCCCGTTATTCTGTCAGATCCATGAGAAAAGTCGGATTAAACGT
Source organism: Cheilosia pagana (assembly GCA_936431705.1). NCBI lineage: Eukaryota > Metazoa > Arthropoda > Insecta > Diptera > Syrphidae > Cheilosia > Cheilosia pagana. The sequence continues at coordinate 46,025,616 of OW386170.1, read as the reverse complement.
CATAAATACATATAGTGAGCAGCAATTTGACTTTCATCCGGCGAAATGTGGTTTTGGGTTCAACAAGGTGGGTGCATTCCCAGGGCCGGATTTAGAGGTTTGGAGGCCCTGGGGAAACAAAGAAGTGGAGGCCCCCGGCTTATTAGCTATGTTCCAAATTATGATATTGTTTTAAGTGTTTCAATAATTTATTGCGAAACCAAATAAATTATTGTCTTAACAAAAACATCTACATAAATACAGATAAAAATAAGAGTTGAATATGAAATTAGAATTAAGCGCTAACAAACGGAACCTCGCGAGCACTTTCCGACAAAAAATCCTTGACGATTTCGCTGATATTCAGTTCTCGTAGTAAATCGCTTTTAATGCTGAGTAGGAATGGCTTTGAAAGGCGGTTTTGTCCCATTGTAGTTCGAGCCTTTTTCTATAGTTATCATTTTTGAAAATGAGCGCTCACCACTGCACCAGTTCTGGTGCGTGATGGTACATATTGGTCAGTATGACATATTTCTTTAGCTGCTTCCTTGTATTTATCATCTCTTTTGGATTCAACGAATGATTTCAATGATTCAATAATCATTTTTGGGTCCTGCAACATCTTTTTTGTAGCATCGAATCGTTCCAAGATGTTGTTCAGCAAAAGATAGTTGTACAGAAAAGACTTATCTTTTTTAAAAGGTTCGATTCTTCATTCCTCACGATATCTTTTTGCTCCTTATCAGAAGATATGCTGGTTTGAGCTCCTTTTTACTTTAGAATAATGGTTGACAATGGCTTTCGGAGCTTCAGCTCGACAAGACTAACAAGTGTCCGCTTTTTTCTGCGATAATTTTTCAGTCAGAATTTGGTATCGCTCTGAACTTGATTTGAAATCGAAGAATTAAACAGCCGATGGACAAGAGTTAGCAGCCAAAGTCATGGTAAACATGGTAAAAACGCCGATAAATGAGTTTTTTCCAAATTAAGAGCCTGCATTCGTAGTTGGAGAAAAGCAAAGCCAGAATCGATTGACGGTCTTGACTTTTATTGTGGGGTGTAAACATATTCTTTGAACATTTTCGAACAGAGCTGAAACTATCTCGCTACAGATCTCGAGGAACTGAATTCTGCAGAGTTACTTCAATGTTGAAGTTCTGTGGAACCTTTTCCAGCCGAATATTCGATAATTTCATTTGTTATGCGATCAGGTCAAAGGCAAATGTCATTTTTTTTAAGTCAATGGTGGGGGCCCCTGTTTTGTGGAGGTCCGGGGCTGTAGCCCCGCCTGCCCTTCCCTAGATCCGGCACTGTGCATTCCATACATCGTCCGACATTAAAGACTTATTGAAAGCAAAATTTGGGGAGAAGGTTACTTTGAAAAAATAGCCTAAATATTTTCAAACCTTTCATCTTTACTTTGACGTTCAGTGCTTCTATAGCCATCTTTATATAGGTATATTTAGATCATCCAATAATCGTTCGGCTGTGTTTAGCGCTGAATTTTTAAGTCAACGCACCTCATTAACGTCCAGAAACGGTTGAAAATCGCTGATTACCGCAATTTGGATGCTCCGTCTAATGTCAGTCTTTTTCAATCGCCAAATGTCAAAAACGTGTGGATCAAATAAATGTAGGTGGATGCAACAAATCCAATTATTATATAGAACGCAGTTGCTTAAACTCATTTGCCCACATATCCCCGCGAATCAAATCAACTCATACACATTACACACAATTTTGTTTTTACAGTGTACCTACCTGCGTTCATTGTCGCACAAGTCGATAAAAAAATGAATACCCTACAAAAATTAAAAGAAAAAGTGCTCCCGCCATATAAATAAATACATAAAACTAAAAATAGTCAACAAAGCTCAATTCTGGAAAATAATTCCCATCCCATTATCGTCATACACGCTAACGATGTCGGTTCCTTTGAAATTCATTAATTCGACAATGATTCTGTTGATTCCTTTCGGCTTTTGTTTAATTTCTATACCTGTTTGCGAAAATGAACGACTTTTTTGGCAACCGAAAACCTCAATGGGACACCAGACGAACTGGTCGTGTGGCTGCATGTGTTTATATTTTAGCGAGAAGAATTCTGCCGAAACACGAGAAAGTGTCAATAGTGGGTGATTAATGGCGGAATACACGACAGTTGAGTGAATTTGGCATTCATTTTGTTATTTAGGTATGCAAATGCAAATGCCGCTGCCGCCAGGGAATTCTTGGAAATGGGTTATAACGACGACCTGTTGGTAAACAATTTATATTAAGCTGGTTTTTGTTATTACTTGAATTGTTTTCATTTATTAAGTTCACGCGACAGGTAATGCAAATTTAACTTAGTGACGTTTCGATCGAGTGTTGAATCGTTTTCATTTTTGATTTTCTATTCGCAATCAACATCGTTGTAGATCCTAAATCTGTGATTGTGACATTCAGCATGACAGCTGTCACTCCTGATGACCTGTGAATATTAAGCCGAATTGTAATAGAACTGGTATATTAATTTTCGTTTTCATTGTTCAGACTTCAGACCGCTGTGAAAATTGAGAAAATCCATGAAAGGAATGACGTTTCCATAAGAACGACTGTTATAGGCACAGAATTGTCTATACCATGACATCTGAAATGAAAAAGGCGTAGTGAATAAACTTATGTCGTTTTAATTTTACAAACTGACATTGGGAACGTTTTTTTTTTTAAATTAGCTGGTCTGCAAAAATGTCAACGTAGAGATTGAAAATGCATAATGGCTGCGTTCAGACTATCGGATTTTTTAAGTTTTGACAGATCATAAGAGAGAGCGAGAGAGGTCTTCTCTTAGTTGCGCTTTCTAATTGCTTCGCTTAACATCACTAACAACGATAGCAGCAGCTGCTGTCCCAAATTCCAGCATGTCAGTGTCACACTTCATTTTGAATATTTAAAAAAGAAAATTTGAAATTCTAAGCAGCGACCCGAAAAACAAAAATGTATTCCCCTACAACGACCCATTAAGTGACAATTACTATAAAATGCAGAAGGGCACATTCTTCCAAAGGACCTCAGCGCACTCTAGCACCGGAAGTTGAAGAAAAACATTCAAATGTTATTGTTGTGCACTCAACAAAAATTGTAGCAGTGAAGTGTGGTGGTGCCACTGATCCTTCCGCCCTCCTTTTTCGATTCCCTCGGGATATACTTTACTCAATACGATCACAGTATGTATAGTGGCAGAGCCAGCAGAAAGACGAACAGCTAAACGATATGATCAACCTACATAGTCAATGGCACACGTGCGGCACGCATGGAATTGTAGTTTGTGTTTTTGTTTTTGTTCTTTTTTCAGTGAGGGATCGCTTACATTTATCAGAAAGGGTGGAATTTTAATGTAAAGCTAAAGCCTTCTGTATAAAATCGAATGAAAACAAATGACAGGAAAAGGACTCTTTTTCTCATTTTCCACTGTTCATTGGCATTTGGAGCATTTTAATAGTTCTCTTAATGACATTTAAGGGTCTGCATGAGAGAAATATTATTGTTTATGTATTTTCATTTGAAGTTGAAATTGAAGTAGAGTGTGTGTTTAAATAGTTGGTTTTGTGCACTCGCTTCCTTGATAGGAGTGTGTATTTAAAGTGGATTACCTATTTGACGGCCAAGTTGTTTATGAGACGATTTGGAGGATAAATCAAGTTCTGTAATTCTATCTAGACTCTCTAAGGGAGGCCCGATTATTCAGCCACACTCCTTGATTCGCACTTGCATCGCCAAAACCGAAAGATTCATTCTTGATCTATCTGGCAACCTTCCTTAAAATTACCCACTTTGAGGTAAGATCAGAGACGACCTTAACAGCTCATTTACAATTTCTAGATCGCTTAAGTAAATCGGTTCAGTGAGCGTCTCGTTCTAGGACCAAAGTTAGAGAAATAGGACTAGTGGGGAACTTTGTTGGAAAGTGAGGGTCTTATGTGAAAGAAAGCGGCCTGTAAAGCTAATATAGGTATACTACCATCGGTGAGATGCTGAAAATTGAACAAAAACCTTTTTTACCACCTACAATAAGGTTTACTTACATTTCCAAATGGATGTCCTTTTAATTAGCTATAATGAACAACTGTGAGTCAAACTGTTTGTTTTGTTTGCGCTGTTACAGTCTTTTCAGCGGCTCTTTTAATTGAGGGTTATTAGTGGCCAAATCGATCGCATGTGATGTTAAAAAGGAGGCCTTAAATTTTGCGTCCACTGTGAAATTTTCCTCAAATTTGTGAGAATCTTTATGTTGAACCAAAGCTACGCATCCGAAAGGTGGAGTTAAGTCGTTTTTTTTTATACAACTAACAATGTAACTTCCATCTGTTTATAAGGGGCGGGAAACAACCCACTATATCATTATTAAGTGAGTTTCCCCAGTCGGAAATGTTACACAATTGTCGAATTTGGGTTACAAGTTCTTCCATCATATTTTCTGTCAAACTGAGGCTTTGTGCATAATTACGTATTCCATTTATACATTCTTATCTAGATCGTTCAACTTTTACTTTGAACGCGTGCCATCACTGCCAGTGTCACGGATGGCTTCGCTTGGCCCCGCCATGGAATTAATATAAGAATTTCCAGTGAAACATGCAATAAAAATGTGAAAATATTTTATTCCTCCAACCCTTCTAACTGAGTTTTAAAAAAAAACCCTCCATATGAACCATCATTAGCAATTCAGTATCAGGGCCATGGCGAGCTTGCCCGCAATAAATTCCCTCTCGGCCAAGTGCATTACCAGAATCTACGAAGCATAACGTTTTCTTTCAACTCTATACCACGTCCTGTATTACAGACATACAGGGGGCGACCAAAAGAACCTATGATACCAAAATAAGCATACACATATAGATCTCACCCATAGAAGTGGCATATGCTGGCTAGTGGCCATAAGACAGATGAAGATCATTAACAAGGGTTCCCGCTTATTGTTGATCATGATCGCGTTCGCGTACCGTACCGACAAAGTGAGTGTTACGGGCCGACTCGCCGCATGGGCGTTGCGCAGCAGCTGGTCCGACTGTATGTATAAACCTGCGGGCAGGTAATCAGTAAGTTGGTACTTTGCCATTCACGCTTGACAAACTTTTCATCCGGCAGTGAGAAATTTTAATAAGCTACCAAGTTCGCTGCCGGTTTATTGATCTCATAGTGATCATGCAATTCAAACGCAACTTGACTGCTCCATTTAATTGAAATGCTCGCTAAAAATTTCATAATTGATGCTGAGATTACCATCACTGTCGCTCGCCGGACAAATTAGTCTCATTTCGCGCATAGTTTGCACGGCTGAATTTATGGATCAGCATCTGAATGCAGCGGACCTCAATTAACGTCTTGAGATGTAGTTTAACAGCTTTTTGCTGCAATTGATTTGATATTGACACGGATTGCTTTTTATAGCGGTCTTGGATCAAAATACAAAGTCTACTATAGAAAGTGTCTCGCACCTCGAGAGCTGTTGAAAAACTGGACTGTTCATCGCTGTTGATTTGCATATTCATATTGTATTTTTTTTTTCACCATGGCGTTGACGGAAGTGACTGCAGTTACTAGTATATAATTAGTCGATCTTTTCATGCATGCCAGACGAGGAGAGCTAATGTTGCGTGGCAGTAGTAATTAACAGAAAAAACTTGCTTATACGAAAAGATGTGAGGACAAGGAAAATTATCAATAATTTAATCGTCTGCATTAGTAAAACGGAAATCACTAAGAGATGTGTGCATTATTTTAATAAACCCTGACCCTATGAAGATTTATTAGAAAAAAAAATGGGAAAAATAAAACAAAGCCGACAATCTTGGCTGGGGAGTATTTTTTGTAAAGCAGGAGTAGGCAGTATGGTATGGCCCGAAGTAAGATGAACGAAATGTATTTTAATTTATGTATTTATTTTATTTTGTCAGCATCGTTTGAACGGTCCTTAAGAAAGGAGATTATTTGTGCTTTGAGGCATTAGTCTCTTAAAGACTCTAGCTGCAATTATCTGTGAATGTCTAGTGAAGCCAGCAAACTAACTGATCCTTATCATTGCGGTTTTGAGAAGGAGAGTTCCTATTTGAAAGTCACGCTATGCTTCTTGAAAAAGGTCAAACTATTTTAACTCGATATATCTATCGTCCTATTATCCATTTTAAAATTGCTTTGATAGCGCTGTGCAAAAGAATGTCTAGTTTTGGGACTCTGACCAAACCTTTTAATATCAGAAGAAGAATTCTTTAAAAGGTAATAATAGCGTTAAAACATTAAGAGAAACTTTTAACAGGCGAAATTTGAATACACTCTTTGAGCAAAGTCGCACACATACAAGATAGGTCAAACTACATTTTTAGACCTTCAGCAACTATGCGGATTGGATTTTATTAGAGCATTAATCTAAAAAATACAACTTTGTAGGTTATCCTACAGGTCGTCAAATTTTTGACAAAAGAAAACGAATCTTCTGTATTTGAGGATATTTTTTGGTCCGTATTTCTTTTAATATATAAAGGTAGACGAAGTGTACCATAGAAATATTTTATATGAATTTTTATGACCAGAATTTGGTGGTTTTGAAATTAACTATATTTGTTTCGATTGCTGTCATAAACTCGATGTTCGGCTCACCCGTTTCGGAAATATAGCGTGAAGATCTGGTAGCTGTTTTATGAACTTTCTGCCAAAAGAACTATTTCATTTGAAATTGTCTACCCAACCCATCCTATCTTCGTCCCTCAAACAAAGCTATAGCGATGTCAAAAACGAAAACAGAAAATGCTTAGACATATCAACAGATTTGATAAATCATATACAAAATCCGCGATACTAATAATCATTTTTAGTGTCCAGGCTAAATTTTTCGAACTCACACTTTATCTCTACATATAATAAAACATGTAGAATAAAAAATGCCTGACCACACATCACGCAGAAACTACTGGACGGATTTTGATGAAACTTTGCATAGTGATTGGTTATGTTCTGGGTCGGGACTTAGGATACTTTTCATCCCGGAATATAACGTGATTTTACAAAAAAGTCAAAAAACGGATTTATGTAAGGAAAATTGTGTTTATTGTCTTTGTTTTTGCTTTATATTGCTTTTAGAAAGGTATAATCCAAGGGAAGGAACGTATTTATAGAAAAACTGCTCGATGTAGTTCGATGAGAATACTTTTTGTCTTAAAAGAGGCAGGAGAAAGAAGCAGGGCGAGTACGGGTCAGCTAGTATTATAATAAAAAGCTTTAAAGTGTCAGCTTTCTATGTCTAAACTAAAAAATTTTGCGCCACATTTTCCAGTTGGATCTTAATTTTTAGTTATATCTTCCTCTTCAAAAGACAAAGTTAAACCCAGAGTTATAACTGATCAAAGACAGTAATATAAACGCAATACAAAGTCCCTAACACATAATTAAAACAAGAAGGCGAAAATTCCTCCTCAAGAGGTCGATGAACTTTTCCCATTATAGAGGACCTCTCAACAACTGTCGAGTATAATTTATCATCATCTAAGCAATTTTTTGTAATTTGTTTAACCCCAATAGATACCTATCGGTAACATAATCCTTTTCCAGTACCTTCTCTCAAAAAATTCAAGATCCTCCTTCGGTGGTCTAACAATAGCTGCCATTCTTGCTACCCTCTCGCTGCGGATCCGATCTCCTATTCCCATAACAATTGTGTCAAATTAATCACTCCCCTCGTTGTCTCTGCCGTAATCGAATTCCATTCATGTACATGTAAAATGCTAAACACACACATTATCCCTTATTCAGTATATCATTTTTCATTGCGCTCCATTGAAATAATCCTTCTTTGATGGGATTATACCCCCAAAAAAAAAAGAGTGCAGAACAGAACAAAATTCGACACGGAATCGAGAAGGAACGCTTCATCACTTGAACCGATTTCAAAGAAGTTGCCACCTTTCTAATGCCATTGTTACATGCATCAACATGGATTGCGTTCACTTGGAAATGTGTATATGCGTTGCAGCGGAATATTTCAACAAATTATGTCAAGATACTCTGATTAGGATCGCGATCCGTCGTCGCCAGTGCCATAAAAGCGGGAATTCGGTTTACCCTTTCAAGGAACCACTTGTTTGATGGATATACGAGTAAATTCAGCCTTTGTCCAACTCACATACATATACAAATGAGTGCACAATGTCGGAGAAATGTCATAACCTTTTGGGGCCCGGTATGATGATGATCAAATAATCACCGTCACCGCCATAAAGAATACAGATCCACGAGGAGGTATTCCCACAATTGAATCTAATTGGGTCTAAATGACTCACTGGATGCCAATGGCCGTCTATGACTGGTGTACTTTAAGGTAGGAGGAGATTAATTTCTTTCTTTCTTTTTTCTCCAAAGAATTGGGATGTTTACGTTGAGATGCGATACGAGTATCTACGGCTTACAAGCTGTGGATATATTTCATATCACATTTTAACGCGGAAAACGGTCGTTTAACCGAGATTAATCGGTCGAACGTGATGCATTAAATGGAAGACTGCGAGAGTATCTTATGTGAAATCTGTTGCCATTAATGATTGTTGACAAGTAATTAATTTTAGTCGGCCATTTACAGGTTCGTTGAAATAAACTTTAGGGCTCATTAAAGTGTGGACGTGATTTCCCTAGAAATGAAGTCGGTCGATTCTGGAACAAAGCAATTTGTGATGGAAGTGGGACGTTTCTAATGGAAGATAGGTCTCACATTGGCACTGATTCGTGGTGATCAATTCAACATCATTCATGTAAGTTTGCTGTCAAATAATAGCCAACAAATATTCCCCAGTTAGTGAGCGGACGTAAGTTAGCATACAACAATTTGACATTACTTATGTTATCAATTTGACATTTAAAAAATCATTCCGCGTAGGTGATTCCTTCTTTCGAAGACAATTCTGTTTGAGTCTTACTGTCTCTTGAGTGAATGACTTTTAAAACCGCCAAACTTAGAATGGAACCTTCATCAAAAATTGCCACTCCCATATTCTAATTTAGCCCAATAAAACTTAATCCATTTAAATTGAAGAACAAAAAATCATTTAAAAAAATCTACCACTCTAATTGAACCACTCTTAGCATACGCCATCTAAATGAACGTCTTTAGTTTTTGCATAAACAATTTTTTTTGAACAGACACACTTTTATAATGCAGGCTCCTTCGTATCTGGTAAATTGTTCAAAGAGCTACAGCTGAATATGAACCACTTGAAAATATCTCCAACAAAAATGCGGGCTAACTCAAACCAAACCCCTAGAATGCAAATCATCTAAAGATATATCACATGGCATAGCCCCGAGGCCAAAGATCTTAGCCTCTCATCAACCAGCAATTGAACTACGTACGCGCAAGTAAATTAATGACAATTGCTGCGCTGAAGGTCAACAGTGAAATTGAGAAATTAAGAAGGAATCCCTCTCGTTGCGCTGCGGGTGGATAAAGATAAAGTGTCACTTCACAGACATGTGGTACACATCCCTATTTCCTGCATGAAGAGACATCAATTAACCACATCTGCCTCGATCGTGTTTATCAGTGTCACTATATCATACTAGAGAGGGAACCTCTGAAGTGCATGGAAATTCCAGTCTTCCTATAAGTACCAGCGCATAGATAAAATGGAATGACGACTCCACAATGGATAACAGTATGGTAATGTTGTGTTTGATAATATAAAAAGCCATGTGGATCATGCCCATTGTGTCCTAACAAAACAAAACGAAATAAAGGACATAACATCAGCAGATGGTGCCACTTCTGGTTTTCCTTCTTTTTATCATACTTTTCTGGGGGTTGTGTTCAAATCGATGACCTGCATTGCATAATAGATGGAGGGGTGGCGAACTATACCTCAGCAGGTATGCGGAGAGTTCCATTTCTATATCTGTCTGGGTGATCCTTTTTCGATTCCACGTGCCCGGCAGGCTTTCAATCTAATCGAGCGCAACAAGCCGACATAAAAACGGACAAAGCCTCTATTTTGTCTTGTGATAATTAATTGCTTAATATCTGATGGTCAGATGGTCTGACGGAATACAAGATGCTCTGTGACACTAATGGGTGATGTTCCAAGTGTTATGCAATGTGTTCTTTTTGGAAGAGATAGCTCTGCACTCAATGGGATGTTGTTTCGAAATTATTTGTATGAATGCATTTCAGAGTTTATTGCTGGATTGACAGGTAATGACGGAGGCGGGTGGTTGAAATTATTTAATAAATTAAACTGAGGACCGTGGTTGTCTGGCAAGATGTCTTAAAGTCATGAAGCAACTCACATTGATAGAGAGAAAAAAAAGATCAATCGACATTTCTTCGTTTTTTAAAAGTTAGGTATTTTTCTTAACGGCAATAACTTGCTCATCTACTTCCTTGCGAATTACCATACAGAAAAAAAGGGACAGGTATTCTGTTTTATTTCATAGGCCGTTTTAGAAAGCAATACCTTAAGGTCGTAGAATTTAGGCTTACAAGTTAGTGGACAAAATTTGTTTGGAGCTTACTTTACCTTAAACAAAAAGTAGGTCACAATAGAGAATTTTATACGAAGAATAAACAGACTGGAACCTTGATTCGTTCACAAATATCAAAAAAACCGATGGCGCTTTTGAAGGTGGTATAGTTTTTGAAGCTGGCAGCTAAGGCTCAACTCAACCTGAAGTTGGGCAACATAAACACTCCATATTCTTGTACATAATCTTGGGGCACTGCCTCAATTTGACTGTTGCCTTAATTGTGGGCTTCACCAAATTGAACAGTGCAAGAACAGTACGTTTGAAAGCGTATAGTGGTCTTTAAGTTATTTTGGTTCAACTGTGATCTTGTGTTCCAGACGACTTTTTGGCCAAACATTAAGGTGGCAGGCCTTGAGTTTTGTAAGAAATCTATTTGTAAGTGACTCCTGGATTGCGCAAGCTCGACTATTAGCTATAAACTGGTACCCACGGCCACGGGGATGGGCCCCCGTTCTCTTTTGAGTGGCCCATCATTGAAACAGGACAAATGTGGGGGCTGTGGTTACTCAATATCGTGAGAACTAGATATGTTCATTAGAGCACAGAGGTGTTAGATAGACCTCACCCCGATCACAGGGCTGGATGACCTTACAGTCATTCGGAAAGTGAACTGGGGTTGGTCAAAGTAGTTACTGCAGGGCGTAGTTTCAGATGTTTTTCACATTGACTCTATGTGGGTATGCCCACCGTAAAATGTAAGCCTAACGGCAGGTGTTAACGTTAAGCAAACCTTATTTGAGTTCGATGTACATTATCTTTGTATAAAAATCTTTATCATAAACTCTATTAAGTCGCATAATCAAATAAATGTCAGCACTTCATACATTTCCTCATTCCTGTGGTAAATAGGAATACGTAGTCAAACTTCAGCCTATTATTGCAATAATTTGAACACCCAAGGGCGTATGCAAAGCACTTTCTCTTCTGTTCGATATGTTTCCCTCCCCATTGTAATTTTGATGAAACTGCAAAGAGAAGGCACAAGGAGGTGGTGGTAAAGAAGTCTTACTTAGGGATTAAATTGACGCCCCTTTTTGATTTCGAAATTCAAACAGAACTTAGACGTGATCTGAAATGATGTTATTTGTTATAATATTTTTTTTTTCTTAAAACAAAAGAGTTGAGTAGCGAACTTTATTCCAGTCTATTTCGCTGTGCAAAATATCAAAAATTAGCCCAAGTTTGTCTGCAACTATGAGTATGTAAATTCACAGCTTAAGCAAGATTCCATAACCCGAGTCGCTGTCAATTTAAGTTCCACTTCCCAAAATGCAGGTCCAAATGCATTTATTCAAAAAGTCTGCCATTCCCAAAAATGCTCTTCGTGACAAAAATAATAAATTCATCCCCACACGCACAGCGCACACCCCCCTGCAGCAACGTGATGTCCAGCTAATGAGCATTCTACAAGTGCGATTAAATCGTCAATTTTTATGACTTCTTTAAATGAGACTCCATTAAACTGTCAAACGCTGTTAGCGCATGGTGTGCAAAAACTTCAAATTCCGATTCCCCAGTCCGCTGTCCACTGCAAAAAAAAACAAAGGAAAAGCCCCAACAGAGTCCATAAATTATCTCTCCCAACGTCTGGGATACAAATCTCATATGACTCATCTTTCACACTCCGCACAGGAATATAACGAAAAATTTGTAACAACTCTGCGAACTGACCACTGCAGACGATTCCCAGTCTCATCATTCACATGGGTATACCTGGGAAATTTATTACACTACCGTCGCGGACAAATCAAATAAAATAAAAAAACAGGGAGTAGCTGGACAAGAAATGGGCGGACACAGTGTTTACGCTTGGCTTTGTTCGACCTGGCCATCCATCCAAATGACGATGGCATCTCGGTTATTATGTATATGCATCCCATCGATTCCATCGCGAGATAAATTAATTTTTAAGTTGAACTTCTTGGGAAAAACGCGCACTAGAACCGTTGTTTGGAATGCGTAATCGTTTGATCGGAAAACAGTTAATAGACCATAAACTCGCTGATGCTGTGGAACGTGACAGAGTCGCATGTGCATGGGTCAACCTATATTGACATTCGATATGAGGGCGCACGTGTTGACACTAGAAGGCTGCTCCGCACCACAACCACATCCTTTTTCATTATGTGGCATTAAGTAGATACTCCAGCTGAACCAACCCCTATTCGGGTCCAAAGGGATAATGGCTTGTAATCCACGGGCCTAATCATAGAGTTAACTTCTGCCGTGCGTGCGTCTGTTACCCAAACTGTCGAAGGTCCAGGTTGATGATGTTGCTGTTGCAACAGAAGAACACTTTCGCAGCAGATGTTGCATTCGTCGCTTATGAATTGTAAAAAGGATGTGACAGGAAGTTCCTTCCACATTAGGGTTGTAATAAAAATTAAATGGGTACTTCTCCCGGCAGATGGTGAGAATGGAATGTGGAATGCAATCTTGCGGTCTCTCGCCACATAAGGGAAGAGACATGTGGTCATTTTCATCTCCGATGAATTATTTAAATTCATCTTTCCATGTTTGCGCGCAGTTCGAGACAAAAGGCGCCAATTAATTAAATTGCTTTTCATTAACATCGCGGAGGTACGTACGGTGATATAACGTGGACTGATTAAAAATAAACTGGCTCAGCTTTGAACTATCGGTTGGTCGCACGCCCAGATTAATTTATTATTGTTTCGATGCGGATTCAGCAGAGTCAGGCCCAGTGCGAGTAAAATGCATTCGACCTTGCAATGTCGACTGGTTTTCTGGTGCGGAGAGGTGAATGTTGTTACGGGACATTGTAGATGTTAGAGAAGGTTTCACCTTTTGCTGGTGATTTGAAATTCCATTCACGGCGTGGCTTGCGGTGGTGCTTTATGTGGGTAGTGAACTATCAGGTACGAACTGAAGAGATACATACTTGCAATGAAGTCAATGGGATTGGCATGGAATAGCAAAACGATAGTCGTGACCATAAACTTTGGGAGCTTTCAATTAGTTTGCAGATAACGAAGTCGCTCTATTGTTATAATGTTCGATAATGGTAATAAAAGTCGTCGGGTTGGGAATACGAAAACTTGGGAGTGAAACAACGCTCTACTCTGTCGTGAAGAGGTCACGGATATAAAACCAGTTGTGGAAGATCATATTTCTGGATTATTTTAAAATTGGAGCTCTTAAAGAATCCTTCGATCTGTCAAAAACTTTCATTCGCTGTATTTGTTCTTAATAGATATGAATATTTATGAGTTTTGAAAGTGACTTAAATGGTAATTGGACCAAAAGTTTTCAGTTGTAAAAGTTGGGATAGGTTTGAGGCTTTTAAACTGGAGCCAAATTTTCTTATCCGTGAACGATCATGACGGAATTTGCTTTTACTGCACAGTTCCGGGAAGCTGTCTGTCTATAGGTAGATCCTAGAGGCAACTTCTCAAACAACGAGAGACCAGAGTCCCTTTTATTTCCAATTAATTTAGAAACTTCTGAAGAATACGGTTTTTAGCATACCTAGGCTCAACTCTTGTCAAAAATACTAATAGGAAGACGCGCCAATTGCAAAAATACCTAAATAGACATCAGGGAACTTTCGTCGTAAAAGGTGGCACTCTCAACGAGCACACACTTTTCGTGCTGAAGACTGAGAGAATAGTTCTTCGATACAATTCTTGTGAGTTAATATGACTCAAACAGATTATTTCCAAGACACCCTGTAAACTGAATAATTGATGTTGAAACCAAGTCTTTTTAAAACTTGTTCAAACTATAAAAATAAACCAGGTACAAAATTTGTCCAATGGCATCCGGCCTGTTCTCATTTATATTTTAATAAACAACATTTCTCTTTTAAGAAGGATTTTTTATATCCTCCAGCAAAAAATCAACCTCATTATTCCTGTCTCTTTGTTCGTGCGAATTTGAAAGGCAATTAATCAACCGAAAAATAAAAATCCCGGTAACAATTCACACTTCCGTTTCCAATTAGCGATATCAACGCAAAAAAAAAACTCACCGTCACCATCGGACAAAACCTTTCTGGAATTTCAATTGGTAATTTGATATCAAGAAAAATAACAACAAACAGGAGGAGAAAGAGAAAATATTACAAATTGTAATAACCGGCGTTATGTGCCTGTCGCAAAAATCAGTTCCGGCGATAAATGATGTCATCCGAAGGAAGCCCCTGATGATCAACGTTCCTTGTACAGATCAGGATCATATACTTTTGCGGAGATAAGTTGACAATCAAGTGCTTCAGCGGAAGGTAGGTATTGGATTAAGTTTCCTTCCTCCGATGGAATGCCAAAGATGTGCGAAATACGAAGGGTTTCACTAATGATATACGTGTTCGTGTCTCTTCATCTCGAGAGGGCAACAGTGAGTGAAGATAGCAACAAAAACAAAAAAAATACCTTCCAAAAGGATGTGCAAAAATTCAATGAACTGAACACTTCTTTCGGGAACGACTGCGCTCAGTGCTGTTAAGATGAGAGCCAGTATAAACTGTTGGGAATTGCCTTTGAAGGTCGTGAATGTACCTTCATGTGTGAACGAATTATGAACAACACCTGCGGGTAATTTTGCGTAATTCTATTAAGAAGTTATTTTCCGCCATCGATCCATCATACATGTGCGAATACTGAGAGATTGGATTATGCTACAGCATGTGATGGTTGATTATGCTGTGAGTTGCCTGTTTTGAATGTTCGTCTGAAATCTGTTAGCATCAGGCTCCCACATTTACAGGAGCAATTACAGATGATTACAATTAGGGCCTTAATAAAAAACAACTCAATTTAAACGCATTGTTATGATTTGATGAAGATTTTGCACATTTTGTGGGTCAAGGTAATCCAAAACAAAAGAGTTGAGTAACGAACTGGGGTTAAAGAGGTTGATTCATTTTGTCATAAAGTGACACGTAAAAGGATAATACAGCAACATAAAATCATTTGCAGCTATATACCTACTCTAATGATTTCGAATAAGATTCCTAGTTAGTAAGGGTAAATTAGGTGCTTCCTGCAAAAAAGCACCTTTAGTCGAAGCTCTAGATAAAGCTTGGACAAGAAGAACCGTCATATTAGCATGTAACTATACCTACTGATAATAAGGACAACAACGTTAAGTTTCTGAAGGTGAATCGGAAATTTAGCTCGCAAGAAAATAGTCCATTGTGGCCCTGTAGAGGTTCGGTTTTATGTTTAGAAAATTCTGTTTATCGCACGTCCTAAGAAATTTAAAGTGTCAAAACAATAGGACACCAACCAAGTTTAATGACCATGGCTGCAAAAAAAAGCCGTGTCCAGTGAAAATGGTAGCTTAAACACATAAGTGGGAAAGAAGTTTTGTTTGCAGCATACATTTCTTCTTTCTACCCATTTTAAATTGAGGTGTCTCACTTGGACATGATTCTCATTCACATGATCGTGTACAAAACTTATGTGGGTCCTATGTAGAACAGACAATCCAAAGCAGCAACTTCTGAAAATAAATACAACCTTCTAAATCACTTTTGTTTTCAAAATAAATAATGACTAAGAAAGAATGGGATTTGAATTACCAAACCCCGCGATTATTCAGCCTTATACTACAACACACCCAGTCCAGATTGTATTTCCAACGTACACACCATATTCCCATTGTTTTCGTATTTGTTATCTCAAACAGCACACGCATAATTATTATCCATCCAAATACCACCGCTGCTAACAAAACAGTTTTTGTTATCCATGTGCGTCCTTTCTCTCCCGCTTCAAAATATTTGAAAAGGTATCTCTTTCCAAAATCTCTTTTCCCAACATGAGTTTATTTTTATAACGTATCATTTAACACACCTCAGGACTACCATAAATTACGATAACAGCAAAATTGGGAACTACCGTCAAATTTCCCACTCCAGTCTTAAAATCAATTGAACTTTCAACACGTTTTATTGTACGGCGCTAAATCTGAGTGCGGCGCCACAAAACCATTCGCCGAATTTTACAAAACACATTAACTGGTTGAGCATCGTAAATTGTTCACACGTTCTATTCTAATAATGGCGCTAGAAACGCAACAAATGTTGGAATTTACAATTCAAAGAACGACTCGGAAGGACGAAAATGCTTGTATATATTTAAAATGTGTTGAAGAAATCTTGTGAGTTAATAACTATGGATATTCCAAGCGAATGGTATTGAAAGTAGTAAATAGGACGACTCCTTTACATATGGCATGAATTAGGAAGTTAATTTTCATTCAGTTTCGCGGGGACATTTTCTTTAATCCCACAAATTTGGAAAAACTAAATAACAAGGATGCATCACATATGTCGATGTGGAACGTTGTTATTTCAAGGATTAGCTATTAGTGCCTTTTAAGCTAATAAGGTTGCCAGTGTGGTATAATTACTAATTAATAATTCTCTCTCGAACTTATTCCGGTAGAATGCATATTTAAAATTCAAAAGGAGTTAATTAAAAACAATATTTAGTCGTGAAGAAATTATGATCTTAAAGTGGATTTTCAATTTTAGGCTGTTAGTCAAAACGAAAATATGCATGGACGTATTAGACTAAGCGGACTTAAGGTCCTATCAGTCATTTTCTAATTCTTAGACTATTTTCATTTATTTTCATAGATTTAAGGATCATGAAAGGTGCGGTCTGGTACTAATAATTTACTGCGAAGTAAAAGATACCGAAAGACGGATGCAGGTGGTTAGTCAGTTACAGAGAATTTCAAGGGGAATTTTGACTCAGAAATGCGGAAATAAATATTTTTTTATTTAAATGAAACCACCTGAAAAAATGTATAAAACTTGTCAGTCGCATTAACCGATGGTGATTGTAACACCAGCAAAGCACCCCAAATTCCTTGTTCGCCCCATTAATGTTGCGCCTCTAGCTACGAATTCTCTCAAAGCGGACCTGCTTTCTACCAAAAATCATCTTTTTAAAAAACCACTGCCAGATTGGTAAGGAATACTCTTTAGCCAATCTTCTTGGGAGAGTCTTCTTAACAAACATCTCTCCACGCAGAACTCCCACCATTTATATCGACAAATCTGAAAGTTTATTACCATAGATACCTCTTTCTCCTAACAGAAACCAATTTAACAACTCTAAATGAGCGTTCAATAAGAATCTGCCACTAATCGGAGAAAAAGAACAAAGAACAGTCATTTATAATAAAATCTCCATATAAGGCAGATAAAGCCTTCGGCTAAGTATGCAAACTTATTCCGACCACATTGGCCTTAACAAAATGCAAGACTATTTCCTTTGCATTCTTCGAACCGCAAAACCACAATTATCACCATGAAAATACAACCATCCACACCGGCAGGAGCAACTACTCCACCTCACTCCACATCCCCGCCAGTCTATTATACACCATGTCAGTGGCATTCACTTCTATTCGATCGAATAGAAGCAGACTAGATCTAGAGAGGAAGTTTATTCTTTATTATTCCTTTGGCTTCGTTCCGCGCCTATGGATTTTTCGTAAAAAATGAAAATAAAAATACAACCTTCCACCATTGCCGCGGTTGGAAAAATGCAGTCGAATCATTAGACTCCACTGACATATAATGTTGTTCCTGCTGGTAATGATCAACATCAGCAGCTATACTCCCGGCGACAGAGTTCTTTGTAAAGGGAGCAAAACTCATCCAAGTGCGTCGACTTTCAATCTCCTCTGGTTGTTGAAAAGACCGTAAAACAGGTCGACCAATACCCAGACGGGCTTCAATTACAAAGCGTGGAAGATAAATTAGACGTGAATAGCTGGCACATTGGAAAGGAAAAGTTCTGTGAAGAAAATTCAAATTATCAAATTATATGACGGGAGTAGATTGTCGATGACCACCACAGTCCACGGCAACCTGTACGCTCTCCCATGAAATTTGGGTACTAGTTGTTTGCTTAGGAGAACTTCAATGGCTTCAATTATAGATGATACAATTTATTTGGACAACGCCAAGCGGTTTCTGATTACTATTGATGTTTAAAAGGGACGGGCAGACGGATTTTTTGGTGGGAAAACCAGTAGCACTGACCCGAAGTGACGTGTGATTGAGATTTCCCTTGGGAGTAATCCGACAAGCAAGTGGTGGAAGTAATTAGTCTGGGAAATGCTGAAAATGTAACTTTTATAATTGTTGTTTGTGGTAACTGTGTACGTTTTTTATAAAACATATGTCCAAGAAATGTATTTCTTAAAATGTTCTTCACTACGGACTTGTTTTGTTAGATAAGTTTCCTTTCATAGATTTGTTTTTTGTCTACCTAAAAATTGAGCCTTATTTCTCTAAGTTTGTCTTTTATTTTGTACTTTAATTTTTAACTTTCTCATATACGTAGTAAGAGAAAGGTATTGTATTCGTACAAAAAATCGAACTCGAGATTTTAATCAAACTAACATTACATGGATAGAGGAACTCGAAAAAGTGTCCATCTGTCCGTCCTTTCCTGAGCTCCACAGCGCAAAAACGGTCAACATTATTTCGACAAAAATTCATATTTAAGGTAATACGGTCATTTCCAACATGATGGCAAACTCAGTTTTTCCCTTAATTATCGTTCAACGGACTATTTTGGAAAATGTCGTTTTTTAAGACTTTATTTAATTATGGTTTACTTAAAAACGGCTTTAACGATTTTAACCAAAATGTATACTTGCGCTACGCTACATGGGTCCAACATGGCTGCATACCCAGTTTTTGGCTACAAAGTCGAAATCCTATACTTTTGAAAAGTGGCCTTATTTCGAAAACGGTTAATAACATTGCAACAAAAATTAATTGTTTAGGTAATAGGTCATTCCTAACATAATAGAAAACTCAGTTTTTCTCTAAATTGTCTATAATGGATTTTTGAAAAAAGGCATATTTTGAGAATTAGTTTTTTTCTTTTGTTTACCTACATGAAAACGGCTAAAGAGATTTTGACCATAATGCATACTTGAATTAAAATTTACGTTTTCAACATTACTGCGTTCTTCATTTTCGTTTCGAATCACCGGAAACGCTGATTTTGAAAACTGTTCAAATCTCGAGAACGCTATTTTAGCAAATATTTCCCACTTCTTCTTTTTTCAACCATATTAATCATGAATCTTAAAATAATTGCAACTATTTGGAGTTTACACTATCAGAAACCCGCACTTCGTTTGAAACCCCCAAACATGTCCATTGATAAGTTCAATAACAAACCTCTGAATACTTACATAATAAATCTATGTCAAGACATCGGTCTATCACAAACCCTACATCGAGTCACCACTTACCAGCATCAGCAATTTGAAAAATCCTGTTTTATAGCCTACTAGCTGTACTCCCACGGCGCTGCCCGTGCCTTTCGTATTAAGTCCCGCCAGCCGCCACAATTCGCAGAGTCGTTTTTTAAGGGAGGTGCAACGGCGCCCTTTTTGATTACTGCCCCATTGTGTTGAACACCATTTACAAAAATTCAAGGCTTCATAAATGTCCAGATACCTATAGTAATTTAATTATTTTGTTACCTATATGGCAAGGGCCATATCCCGATTTCTATCCCGATTATTTTTTGCAAATGGCTTTGTTAACGAAAGAACCAAATTACATCTTAAGGTTTTTTCCACTGCGCCACCTCTCGCGAACGTCTGACAAACATCCGAGAGTAAAACTGTCATGAAAGAGCCGTTTGGACTCGGCGTTAAGCTCTAGATCCCTTCCATTCGTCCCAAAAATTGAAAACCCACACAAAACGAATGGTTGTGAGAAGCTAGGCCTTGGGTCCCACAGACCTCCAAGGTTTTCTATTTGTATTGTTTTTGATTGCACTTTGTTTCCATTAGGGCCCAAAACTATACTATCTTTCAAGTTGGAATCAACCATGCGCATTCACAAAGTTTCATTGAAATCGGTTGAGCGGCTCTGAAGATCGACCACAGCGCCACCTGTTGATTCTCTCGCACTTAGCAATAAAGTGTTTCTATCACAAAAGATCAACAAACTGTGATTTTGAAAATATTTTTGTTCTATATTTGATGTGTCACTACTCGATTTCTTTCCAGTTTTTTTTTTTTTTCAAAGTGCGTTTCCCCATGAAAAATGTAATGTGTGCCTACAACGCCACCTGTTGAGAATTTTCCAACTTTTCTTTTCTTCTAAACCATCGCTGATGTAAGACAAACAAAACAAAACAAAGATCATTCAAATCGGTTGAGCCGTTCTCGAGTTTTAAGCATCCGAACAAACCAAGATCCATTTTTATATATAGATAAGAATAAGATATAAGATAAACAATAATAAAAGAAAAATAAACCAACCAAACTGATGATATGAACGAGAAAAATTCATATCGTCAATTATTGCTGAGAAAAGTCTGAAGTAAAAAAAAAAACTGTTTTCGGATGCTAGTGGGATTTAAGTAAATTTTTTTTCTCTACCATTTGGCCCTATCAGCAGTAGTCTAGCGTAACACGTAAATTGATTTCGATTTTGAATTAATTAAGTTGCTCCTAAGGGCTTAAGTCACTTAGCTTTACTTGTTTTCAGTGACTTCTATACAAATTTGGCAACTTCGAAAGAGGCTCCAGATAACGATCCCGATTTTTTTGGATGAAGAAGATGACCAAATATATAAATTTAATAAGATGAAAGTTTACTTAAATATTTATTTTAATTAATTTATCGTTTGCAATCTTTCTGAACTATTTATGCAAGCAAAAATGTTTTTCTTGACTGAAGTCCTTCGAAAAAACTTAATTTTTACAAGAGTAACAACAAAACAAATGGCTCTAAGGAGATAAATCATTAGAAAATTCGATAAGCACTTATTTTTAGTCAGCAGTCTAATGTTACTATAAGTACAGATGACCGTTTTGATGATAGTTTTGCATCATAGTTTTTGAAAAAAAAATAAATATCTACTATTTCCGACTAAACCCCCTTTTTACCTGGCACCAGAGTTTAAGCCCCAGCCGTCTTACTACCCATCTCATTACATCAGAAGACATTAAGGTCTCATTAAAATCCACACAATCGACTCCTGTTTGGGAAGTTTTTCAGCTGCCCTTTTGCCACCGTCTTTCACAAGCTCCCTCCGATTTATTTCCCAGCATCCCAAACCAAATTTTGAACTCCAAAACCTCGATGATGGATGGCTATGGATACCATCAACCGACTCACATGACGGAACATACATTTTCCCAGCACAATGTGCATGTACTCTCGCACCAATTAGGTATCAATCATTTTGTAAATTTATTAAGCTCATTGCGGCCTATCACCTCGTTCTAATAGAATCCCACACTAAAAACAAAATACCCAATCCAGTAGTATCTCACACCATCCGCAATTGTTAAACCGATAAATCTTCTTTAACAAAGGAAGAAGCACATTCCAAACCCATCTAGTGTTGGTTGTTTGTTGCTCTGGCTCTCCTGACGATGGTACTCGCAGTTAATCATTTTATTAATCAAAAGCAAAGCATCCGATATTGAACAAAGCCACCTCCGACCGAGGAAACACCATTACCATACGAGCGCGAGTCTATAGCCGAACTTAAACCGTATGTGGGCTGCTTCTCAAGTAGGCGGCCAGACATTGGTAACATCAAACATGTACGAGTTAAAATCCAAAAGAGACGATGATGAAATTTCTCATCATCTTCTCGGCATAAGATCGTTGATAACGCACTTTGAGCGGTGACTTATGAAAACTCAAAGAACCAACCTCGGTACCTATTTAATTGAACTTATTAAGGTGAGAAGATGCGCATTCTGAGAAGGTACTTCGATAATGTCTGATTGTATACGAATTGGCAGCCCATTATAATAATAATTAATACCCATTCCCATTTAAGACAATACAATGAACGTGGGATTAAGGTCGCGTGGTTCACACGCCTACTAGACGCGATTTAATTTAATTACAGACACTTGTATTGAACACGATAGTCTTGGCGGCATGCGCGTGGTGCCAACTGAGCATTTATGATTTTATCATCCGCCTCCAAGAGGAAGTTACATCATAGTTTGATTCATCATTTCTATTCAAGTGATAGTTGCGCACCCCTAACTTACATAAATGCGCTGTTGCCGTACAGAACTGGTTATACAAATGGTGTCCTTTTGTATGCAACAGTGGCAATGCAGCAGCTGCGCAGTATCCCTGCCACAATAAAACCGGAACCGACGCATATACGTATCGGAGAATTTGGTAACAATTGAATAATTTTGATTAATTGTTGGACAGGGAATAAGTTCTCGATCTTAATGCGCATGCAGGACTTTTATTAGCGAGTAAATAAACGTTACAAGTTGCGGATGTGGCAAATATTGCACCCCTTTTCGAGAAGGGTGTTATGTTTGCCCCTAAGCAATCGAACTGTTGGTGAAAGAAGCAAAGTTATGTAGAACGAATTGAAGCGGTTTCAAATTGACGCATTTGATCAATTGCGTAATTGAATGTTGTAGAGATTTGTGTTGAAGAGCTAAATAAACAAAGGATGTGTATTTTTGTGAATGGAAACCCTTCAGTAATTTAAGATTTTACATCCGTGTTACAATCCACACAGCTGCGTACCTATATTTGCTGGATTTTTCAAGCCTTGTCCCGCATAAAAAATGGATTCGTAATGGATGGTTATTATGGTTACCCCTGACTTAATTTCCTTCAAGTGTTTAGATAAGCTTATTGGATCTGATTACAAGCGTCATCCGTTGGGCAATTGATCACAGTGTTCGGTTTGGAATTGGAGGACAATCGCCTGCTCGTTTAGAACTTTCCGACCGAAAAACCAAAAACTATTTTCAATTCAATTCGGTAAATCTACCGAAACTGCCATTCACAGCCTCACAACGACGATTGAAAAGGCTCTGGCAGCAAAGGAACGGCTCTATGTGCCTTCATGGACATTCAGGGAGCGTTTGACAATACTTCCTTCGATGCCATAAAGAAGGCTATGATAAGGAAAGGCATTGCCCCACTAATCATAAAATGGGTTCTAAATATGTTAGAAAGTAGAATCATCAGTCTGGTGTATGGAGGCTCATAAAGGACCGTAAAAGCCACTAGAGGCTGTACTTGTACTTGTACTTTCTCCTCTACTGTGGACTTTAGTCATGGATGAACTCCTAGACCACCTCACACAATCGGGGTACATAGTACAAGGTTATGCAGATGATGTGGTAATCACTGTTAGGGGCAACACGACTCCACTATATGGGAGATCATGCAAAGGGCCCTAAATTTAACCTATAGTTGGTGTCAGGACAAAGGATTGATCATAAATCCTTCAAAAAAAATCATGATACCATTCTCGAGAAAGAGAAAATTAGAACTGAAACCGATCAAGCTGAATAACGCAGTTATTGACCTATCAGGAGAGGAAAAATATCTGGGGGTAACCCTAGACAAGACTCTTACCTGGAACTCACACCTTGATCAAGTCACCAAGAAGGCGGCAAAGGCAATTTATATGTGCCAACGTCTTTACGGCAAAACCTGTGGCTTAAAACCGAAAATGATCTATTGGTCATACAACACGATCATCAAACCAATGATCACCTATGTAGCGATATCATGGTGGCCAAAAAACGAACAAATAACGGCCCAACAAAAACTTAACAAGATATATCGTTTAGCATGCGTTGGTATAAGGGGGCAATGAAAACGTGTCCAACTGCAGCCATCTCTGTAAAGAAAGAAGCTGGTCTTAGTGTCCTCAGGCTCCCCGAAATATCTTATCTTAAAGCAGGAAACCTCACAGGACACCTTCCGATATTACAAATGTTTCAAGATGATCAAGGTATCAGATACCATGCTTAAAAGGCTTCGCTTCTCCAGGAAATTTAAGATAGTCACATCTGACAGAAGAACCTGGAGAACCAATCAATTCGTAACACCAACGGGATCACAAATCTGGTAAACCGACGGTTCAAAGATTGAATATGATTCCACCGGGGCTGGGGTCTTTGGGCCTAGGTTCCAAAGAGCTATAGCATTGGGAAAATCACCAGACATCTTTCAAGCGGAGGTGCACGCCAAAGAGATATGTTTCAGAGAATGCTTACGAAGACGCACTAAAGGTGCCCGCATCTACATCAGGTCGAAGCTGGTTTGGGAATGTTTCAATCTCCTAGAAGATCTGGCCAAGCACAACATAGTCACCGTTGCTTGGATACCAGGGCATGAGGGATTTGAGGGCAATAAACGAGCGGATTGTCTGGCGAGAAGATGCGCGTCACCCCTGCTCGCTGGTCCTGAGCCCTACTTCGGCTTACCTTTGAGTTACGTACACTCAAAATTCAGGAAATGGGGTGATGATCACATTGCCGCATACTGGACGGAATCCAAAGGACAGAGGCAGGCAAAAAGATTCATAAGCCCAGCTCGTAGTAAAACAAAAAAGTTCCTTGAGCTAAGCAAAGAAGATCTAAGGATCCTAACGGTTTATCTTACTGGTCACTGGCCACTAATCTTAAAAAAATGTGACTTTCCGACGACGACTCCTGTCGACTCTTCGGAGAAGAGGAGGAGACAAGGGGCAGAGCGATCCATAGGCAATTGGCGTTTTTAAGTCCTGCAGATATAGGAAAAATGGAACCAAAAGAGGTTTATCAAGGGCCTCACTAGTTCCTTAGGTTCAAATATTAAAGGCCAACACAATAGATCTCTTCTGGTCGCAGTGTATAGGGTCTACAACTAACAATACAATTTTCAATTCTAATTTGTTTCTTAACTGTTTAGATGAAGATACCTATAAGAAAGTGAAAACCTACCTCTCCTAAGTTTTCATCGAATTTTAAACGTCCTCTGAACTTCACAGCCGTCGTATGTTGTGCTAAAATTCAGTCGTGGTTAACAAACCTATTGTCCAACTAGGTATAGGATTATTTTTATGGCCACCCTGTTGATTTAGCCAACCTTCGTCTCGATTACAATGTTATGTAATACCAGTAAGTGTATAAAATTCCAAAAACAATCCCCTCCCTTCAACATCTCATCTGTCCTTCAACTTTCTCGATATTCCGCCTCTGTCATCCCGTCCTGCATCCCCTCCTGCAAGTATGATTACATCGATAAAAAAAAAATTGTTATCCATCACCAGATATCCAGCAATCCTTAAAGTGAAACTCATTAACCGCTGATCTCTTCCGTTCTACATGTCGGACGTCGAATTCCATCAACTTGACTGGCCTACCCCCTTATCCACACATCGTACCTACCTTCACTGGGCTTCTTTGTTACGTCCTCACGTCTCTGGTGGACGGCCGGCGATTTGCTTTTTCCGTCTTGTGCGTATTTGAAAGTCTTCACGGTAACTTTACTTCCACAAATGGAAACTCCTCGAGGAATTCGTCGATGTAAAGTGACCACTTTGCTAGACTGACCCTGCCAACCAGCAGCAGCTGCTATTCTGCTGCTCCTGTTGCTGCCAATGCAATATAACAATAACAGACATCACAACAACAACAACAACAGTCTTTAGTAGACAACAAAAACCCACCGCGCTTCGAGCAAGCCTTGGAGTACTTGTAAAAAGCGTGCGACGAGGACTTTTTAAAGAAGTATTGACTTCCACAGTGATCGGTGACCACGAAATGACGTGCGCAACGTAAAATGCAAGAAATTGCTGCGTATCCGAAGGTAGGTAGGTACGTGGTGTAGTTTAACTTTTTATTTCTCCCTTTTGTCATGGTCTCTCATTACCTGGGACATTTACCTGGCGACTTTGCATTGTGATTTGGATTGGAATTGTCTTCAAGCCAGGGATTTTTTAAAGTTTATATATAGCATATAACTAGGCATATAGCTTAGTTTTAGCTTTTAGTCAAAAAGATGGATTGCTTGGGCAATTTTACCAACATTCGTGATCCGTTTTTAACTACTCAATGGACTGTTCCAAGGTTAAATGCTTTTCGGTCAATTTGGACAGGTTTTAAAAGTCGTAGAAAATTCTTAAAAATGTTAAAATATTTACCTACCTATATCAAAAAAACATGGGTCCGTATTTTTGTCCCTGGCCGGAATATAGAAGTCAGCGGATGCCAAGTTTTATAACAATTGGTGCCATACGAAACAGTAGTTTGGGGATATTTTCCAGTGCCTGCCTCCGGAGCCTGCTTTAAGCTGCTTTGCGAATATTTGTTTGTTCTTAAATTAGCAGTTTCTTCTTGCTGGAAAAGGAGGAAGATATGTACCTCCAAGCAAAGCTCAGCTTTTAAGTGCACCGCAAACTTCCTTTCATTTCACAATACATTCACGTAATAGTACTGCTTGTTCGCTCATCCGCACTTCTTTTTCCTCGTTCTGCTGTACGATGACTTTCCATAGAAACCCAACCCCAGGGCGATACCGAGCCTCTTGCACATGGTATCACATGGTTGCCACTTAAGACTCTTACCATAAACGAAGACGCTGGCCAAAACCACCACCAGATGGAGTCTGGCTGGCATGCAAAAACTTTAACTTTTTTCCCCTATACTACCATCGTATATACCAATCCATCTATCATCGTCGCCCCATTCAAGGATGATGTGGACGTTTGCTCGTCGTCGTCATTCCCTTCCATGCACTGCATGCAACTCGATCAGGTGTGCTCGTCCATCATACAGCAGCGTGAACAAATTGTCCTCCTGCCGGAGTGATATGTGACATTGTTTAGTGATCGGTTCAGTGTATCTCGTACATCAGTATCCCAAGCACACAAGTGTCCGTTCTGACAAGAGTGCGGAGTACCCCAACATCCGTCCCGTGTAAACGCAGTGATTTCAAACTAATTTGTCCAAATTTGGAACGGAACTTTCGCGTTCGCTGTCCGGTGGTGGTCATAATTAAGAGACACTCAGTCGCGGTATTCGCGTGCGCCTGCGCATCCGAGGGGACACGCCCACGCGTTTTTCGCTTCTGGTTTTGCCTTTTTCGGTTGTGCTGTTATTTGAGACAAAAGTGTTTGCTCGAAAATATATCACGGCACTTTATCATTTTGCTGGTTTGTGTGATTGTGGACTATTCGATACACGTTTAGTTGAGACAATGTCTTCGGCTGTAGCTAATGACTCAAGGACTATCGCAGCGGTTGCGCCCACGGGTGGTAACCGAATAAGGTGAGATCGGGTAGTGGTTTTGGGTTTTTTTTTATGGATTTTTTTGACATATATGGGCGGTGAGTTGATAATGAAATGCGGGAGTGTGGCCAATGATTGTTGTTTGATTAGATGGGGTTGTGTTTTTATTTGTTTTTTATCAAAGCGATTTGTTAATGAAGTTTGAATAAGGAAATCGCTAATGGTGGGAAATTGTGGTTTTTAGTTTAACTTTTGATATTTGCACAGTTAAACAATGGAAATGACGTTTGGGGGAATAGATTTTGTTTTTCCTGGTGCAAAATGGATGGTCCCAATTTGGAATGCGGATTATTTTAAACTAATAGAAGTTTAATGGGTAGTAGGTATTAATGTAAATTTAAAGAAAAAACAAATGTTTTGAAAAATGGTTAGTGATCGTTAAGTTTCCTTATAAAAGCATCTAGATTGCGATTTAAATATTTCTTTGCGTTATAAAAAGTGCTCAAAAAACTATTTAAAATATATTTATTCATTATGAAAATTAACACAAACTATCAAATTGACAGAATGTCAACGAAAAACTGACTTATAAAAGATCACCATAAACTAATGTCAAAAAAAACGATCATAGGTAATTGTTTGAATATTCCTTTTAATACCACGTTCCCACCAACGTGATTTAGCTAAATCCACTTGATTTAGCTAAATCATCTCATTAATGATGTGATTTATCATACATTTGCATGATTACTAATTACGTGATTTAGACGTGTTTAAGTTTTAATTACGTGCAAATCCACGCAAAATAAAATCGAACATACACAAAATAGAATCGAACAGACCTGTTATCGACTTCAGCTGTTCACGCAAAAACAAACTGTCAAAAAATAAAAATGCAGATAGTAATTGTTTATATCGTTTTTGGATTTATTCTCCTAGATATAAATTATATCGAAAGCATTTGAACTCATTTTTAATTGTTGCGGGTAATTTTTGTTTTGTACTTTTATATGTATGATATTGACAACTAATTTCATATGTCACACTTAAACACTTAAAAATTCTTTGGGAAAGCCTGTCGCGATTTATAAATCACTTCAGCTAAATCACGTTGGTGGAAACATGCTATAAGGCTTTAAAATAACTTTTCTATCGACAGTTAAATATAACTTATGGTTACTAAAAAATATAATTTTAAAAGCTGCGGTGATTTTTAACACCAATCATATTTTGACAGTACCTATACTCTGAGTTTCAAGACTTTGTGGGTTTGAAATTAGTTTTGCGTGATTTTGCATGCGATATTTTGGTTTTCGGTTTCATATCATGATAATATTTAACCGGCTGTAAGTCAACAAATGTGTGTTATGCAGAAAAATTATTAAGGTTAAGTTCAAAAATTCTCATAAAAAAAGCGCTCGTTGCGGGAGCTTCGATTTGATAGATTTTTTCGTTAAATCGAATGAGTGCGTAGTTTATTTCTTGCAGTTTTTTGAAAAATTTTTTTTTTAGTTTTTCAAGTGTCTATAAAGCTAGGACATGCTCGAAGTGAATAAAATTAGAAGTACCTCCTTTTGAAAGAAATGTTTGCCCCTAAACCTTTTTTCGTTAAATATATAAAATTCTAAATCTTTTTCGTGCTGGACTTAATATAGTTCGCGGAGGGACAAAATATTGGGTAGTTATTTAAATAAATTTATTTTTACTATAGATATTGCAGTTAAAAAGCAAAAGTCTGTCAAAATGAAATTTTACTGTGAAAAACTTTCAACTTTAGTCTATTATAGGTAGTCAATTATAATTATGCAATTTTACTTAAGACTTAATGGAAACAGGGGTTTTAAAAAATGTGCCATATCTTGCTATATTTAAGATTTTTTTAATATTTCTTCTGTAGCTAAAACTCTCTGCCGTCTAATCTTTGGATTGATATTTGACTCTCCATACGAAAAAATGCGAAAGCTTTAACAAAATGTTGATAAACATTACAGGATTTTTTAAGTTATGTTTACCTACGTCTCGACAAGAAATGGGAAATTAATTTTACCACAGCTTCTTTATGGATTTTTAAACCCATTTCGTATTTATTATTAGCCTGAGTACCTAAGAGCCTAGGTTGACAATTAACCTTTCATATAAAAGAGGTTTTCAAAACAAATGTTTTCTTTTTCTTTTTAAATTTCATCTATTTTATAATGTCAGCAGTTTTAACTCTTTAAAATTTGTTCATTTCACAATTTTGCATCGAGTTTTGACATTTTTTTTATAAAATGTCAGCAATGATTTTTTTGCGAAATATTTAGTGCACCATTTACCTACACACGATTTTATATTTTCTTCTTTCATATTTCTTTTTCAGCGAAATGTTCCGTCGTTCAATAGCTAGCAGTGTGCAATGCTCCAATCACAGGGAGCACACCTACGAAGAGGTAATTATGATCTTATTTTAGTAGCCGTAGTTCAATCATTTCCGTTACAAAGCCGCAGTAGTGGCTGTAAGGCAGCGCACTTTTCCATTACATATCCCTATAACTTTTTTTTTTTAATGTTTGTCAACACCAAACACTGAAATTCGACACGTTCCTGGCCGCACCCTCGATTGACACTCGCGTGTACCATCCAGTAGTACCTACCTATACCTACCCAACCTATACTTCACAAACCCTATAGAGACTGCACTGCAATATGCGGCAGTTTGTCAAGGAAAGTGTTTTGTAACCTATATTTAGGATCCTATTACAGCTGCTGTACATGCACACTGGCAGCCTATAATTCAATCATCGGAAAAGAGATAATTTTACCAATACTACACCCCTGCCATCGGGCGAGTTGATCTAAAAAAAGAAGAAAATCCTGAATCCTTTGTAAACATCCCTCATCTTTGATTTTTTTTTCAGTCTTTATACAAAAAAGAAAAGCAAAAAGGACCCTTGCCCTGGATTGGAAAGGAATGTGTACATCTGCCCCAATGAACAAGCCATGCACAAGGATGGCTTGTTTCAGCCATCATGATCGCATCCACATGCGAGCACACAAACACACTCATGCCAAATGGTTGAAAGGGATGTTTTTCTTTCTTGTATAGTTTATTTTCTTTTCTTTTTTCCTGGATATTTTGTGCTATGTGGGCTTTGTGATAAAGATGCATTGGACACCCTTGATAGTACACTGGCAGGATTCAGGAATTCCCTAAATGGGAGCAAGAAACATCTGCCTGGTGACAGCAATGCAGTCGTTGTTGGCTGGCTTCTCGATTTTGGGTGCAAGATTTTTGTATCCGTGTGCGCAAAATTATCCAAGGGAAAGTGTCATGCAACAAGTTGTTGCTTCTTTGCAAGGAAATCGCTCGGAGTTTGAGTTTTCTGTCTGTTATGATGCAATTTTGGTGGTTTTGTGAAAGCAGATGGATTCAATGAATCAGAGCAGACTGGAATGATGTCTAACGCAAATGTGTCTCTTAAACTTGTCAAATGGTTTTGTAATTTTTGTCTGCTCATCGGGTCAATAATCCCCAAACTGATGATTATTTCCTCCAAATTGACACGACAATCGTGACGATTTGGCTGAACATAAAAACTTGCGGGCAACACAATTTTAAATTCCTTTAGAAAAATGATTCCCTCAACAAAAATAATAACTCTTACACATATGTAAATCCAAAAGACACATAAATGCGAACATGTCGTCGTGTCATTAGGAATGCAATGCACGCTTTCCATCAAACACGCGCATTTATTCGACGCTACCGCCAGCCGATGATGGAAATCAGAAAATTCAAATTCTTTTCTTTTTTGTTTTGTGGAAAATGTTTTGTTTCTTTTTTTCCTAAGAATTTACCACAAGTTCGTTGTAATTTTCTACCGTGTCGTCGTTCGCGTCTCTCTCTCTTTCTCTGATAAATGAATTGCGGTTGTCTATCAAATTGTAATAAAAATGTGTTCCCAATAAGACGAGTGCAAGTGCCAGTGGAGGCACAACGCAGATACAAGAAATTTTATGTGCATCTTCGGATGCATTTTTAAATAAATTCTTATACCTACCTATATGGGAAATACAATGAGGAGGTCGTTTTGTTGTACTTGGAAACCTCATAAAAGCGGTGTATTCCTGGAGAACCTATCCATCCATCCATCTCAATCTAAATTCTTAAGCCAATAATTTACAATTTGGAAGCCAACCGACAGAAACGGGAGAAAAGAAGCTCATGTTCCACATTTCTTCACGTCACGCTAAGCATGCTTGTGGGAATAGTGTGTATGTTGTCGGTGCGACCTCCCTTGAGATGTTTTTGACAGAATCAGCTGCACCATGTTTCAGATACTGAAAGGGTGTAATATTTCATACTGTACATGAATGTGGGATTTTTATTTTTTCTTAAGGCTTTTGTTGTGGTCCATGCTGCTGCTGCTAATCAGGCAGATTGTTTGGAAAAATTATTTCAAGATCACTTGAATTGGTGTAGCTGTAGGTAATTAATCTTCTTGCCAAGTGGGGTAATTTGTATGAAAGGATAAATTGATGATGAATAGGTAGGTAGATGTTGAAAGGGTACTCCTCTAAGGAAGAGCTACTGACAGGGATGATCAATTGGGTTTGATTTATATTTTCAAAAGAGTTTCCCAGGAACTGATTTGAAGAACAAGGAAGTGAAGTCGATATTGGGCAGGAAATTCGCCTCATAACATTAGTGCGGTGGGATGTCATATGGCATATACCTAACTAAACTTGTTATTTTGAAAAAAGCATTTAAAATAGATTAAAATAGAAGTCTTTTTAAGGAACCCTGATGTTCGCCTGATTCGGATCGTGTGTAGCCGGCTTTGACATATCTGCAACCACAAGAGAAGCAAAAGTTTAACCCAACGTACCTAGTTTATAATTATTACAACAAGAAAGAGTACCTGCTCCTATTAGGACAAAGGCGAGGAAGCACGCGCCAAATCCCCTCCTAGATTAGAATTCCTTCCTCTTCAGACCTTACCTTAAACCAATTATTCTGCAAAATGCTTGCAATTACTTTGAAACACTTTTCAAATAGCTTTTTGCATTCATTGCACCGATTACGTCAACTAAGTGTCTCGTTTCAGATTATAACGATACAATACGAGTATATTTAGTTCCTTCAACTCCATTTCAAGTCACATTCGTTCAGTGTTTTTCTTTCTCTCGTCCATTACTTCACGGAAAAGGCGCAACAAGACTGTGCAGAGTTAATTCCACGTACAATTTACTATATTATATGAAATGATCACTAAAAATGGGAAGTACTTGTACCCGCTAAAGGATATATAACATCTGCCCGGTTTTAATGAAGGGGAAAAAGAAAGAGAAACGACTTACAGATATTTTACTATGACGCCACAAGTAGAGACAGGTTGCACTTAAACCATGGGACACAGAAAATACCCAAGTCCTCTCAAGCAGTCGAGACAAATTGTAATAATTACTTTCCGAACTGGTTTTCTGCAGTGATTAGTGACTGTTTTTTTTTTGAATTACCTATGAAAGTCTATGAGTCCAGCAATGAGGTATCAACGCGGGAAACATGGGACCTACTATACCTATGTCATTTCAGTAGTAGATACAACCCACGACGCTGAATACATTTGTCTATCTAAATGGCTTCCTACATCCCAAAAATGGGTTCCTCAATGAAGTCGATTAATTCATTCAAACAAATTGCTACATCTCGTTGACCTGTTCATCGGATTGCAACAAACCCCCAAAAAGCGAAGGTAGACAACTTTTCGTTTGAATCGTGCCAAACTCCAAGTTTCAAAACGCGTTATGTGGGTCGCCTCGTGGAGCATTTGACATATTAACGACCGCCTTTTGTCGATTCTAATTTATGGCTGCATTTGGGGAAGAGCGACTGATAGTCTGGACGGAGGAGAGCCCCCAAGCGAGAGCCGGTTGAAAGGTTATGAGTCGTAAACACTGACCCAGTTCATAATCTGTGATGGTGTTGCCCTCTCCGAATGGTTATCAGCCTCCCCTCAATATTTGTCGTCGATTTCTTTGTCTAAAACGATCTCAATTTATTACCATTCAAGTTCTTTTTGTGGAACATTTTATGGGAATTAAGTTCGAGATTCATATTAAGCATTTGAGTTATGTAGCCAAGGGGTTAAGTATGTGTTGAACCACAGATTGAGCATGGAGTAGTAAAGATATACTCGTCCAATGTCCAATGGAGGATTTGTTTTAGGGATTCGGACAGATTGGACAAAGTGAATTAATTTGTCGATAAGACTGTTTTGAATTCGATTTGACATTTTCTAATTTTATTAACATTTCAGGGCATTAGTGTGGTATCTTTATTTTAGATATTCGCTTTTCATGAATTGATTATATGAGCTTGTTTTGCTGGTAGGCCGGAGTGGGCAATATCCGGTCAGTAAAATAGGATTTTCAGACACGTTTAAGGCTTTTATTTTCAACTATACATTGAGATTGGAGTAATAGGATTTAAAATGCGTCCGTTTTCCCACACTTTGAGCGACCCTTAGGAGTTCTGCTTATATTTCAAGGCTTAGAGGTAAATCGGTTAATTAGCTAAAGGTGCGGTTCACATGCGGAAAGAAGCTATCTAATAACTTCGTTCAAATAATTTTTAATTTTTTTGCAAGAATACTAGAGAGAGATTTTGAATTCAATGAAATATTTCGGACTTTGAAAAAACTATGACACTTCTATGTGTCGAATATTTTTCCACAAACGTCATGTAATCAATCAGTATAGGTTAATCATAAGGGTTTTGGTTTTTTAAGTCGGTCTTTTAATCGCCGAAGATGTTGGGATTGTTTTTGTTCCTCAATATATACAATACAAATACAACATCTTTACTTTAAGTCGAACTATTTTGACACTTGACAGGTCGCTTATTGTTTTTTCCTCCTTTTTTTCTTTTTATTGATTTGTTTTGTAAAGAAATGTCAAACTGACAGAAGCATTTTAATAGACATTAGGTCTGTTTCCTTACTTTTTTAGTAAAAATGGAAAAAAACTGATAGTGGAGGGGATGAATTCTCTCGCAGAGAGGGAAACTTTCGCAAAAGTTAAGGAACGCTTTTGTAGTAACCTGTGAAAAATGACAGATAGCTCATAAATGCCAAATAGAACAACAAATTCAAATCAGCTGTCAATTTTCAGGCGACTGACAGTTGTTTCAATTCGTACATAAAGAAATTTGTTGAGTAAAAACCAGTAAGAGGGGAAACATCTTGCTCTCTCGAAGCCGCTCTCTTTTACGAATTTTTCGAGTTGAGGAACGACAAGTGAGAAAAATGTGTAAGAATTTGTAAAAATTCGTAAGATTTAAAAGTAAAGGAACAGACCTAGACGAAAATATGTATAGGTAGTCGATAGTTCGTAAAAAATCAGGTTCAAGGCTAAATGAATACGCGAAAAGTTTGAATAAACATTTTACACAATATTCATTTTTCAAGAAAAGAAGTTCGTACACGTCAGTTGATTTGCTTCATTTTACACTGACAGATATACGAACATTTTAAAATTCTTTAGTGTTTTATTGCGCCTACATTTTTCGCTCTCTGACTTATAATAATGAACATACATAATCTCTTGTTAGGTTTTGAGGTTCCCAACGCCATCTTGCGGTTAGTGGGTCGCTCTCGTCGCTTTTTTTATAAAGTTTGAAACTTTAGTTGTCACTGCAAACTAAATTACTCGTTTAATTGTCAGTCATAGACTCAGAGGCAGTTATAAACAATGACATACAATTGTAACTGACACAATTTTGTAAATTTTTCTCACTGTTGCTGAGTTGGTCAATTCAATTCCAGTCATTTATTTATTATTATTATTATTATTCTTTATTCTTTATTCATCTACCGAGCTTAACTCTAACAGACTTTGATTAAATGTTATATAATTCATGATAAATTAATATTTATTAGTGACAATATTAGGACGTTGTTAAATTTAAACTTTGTAAAGCTATATTTATTAAGTTTTTATTTTTAACTTATATAACATCAATATGAATATTCAAATGACTGCAGGTCGTACAATCTATTCCATTGACCTCGCCATTAAATATTTGCAAAACGGTTATTTCCATCTGTTTGTCACCTGGCGTCTGAATTTAATTATCGACATGTAGTCGTTAGCAACCGTCTAATCGCCAAAATTAAATACCATTCCATAACTTGCATATTAATCACCATTTTAAATTAATTTTCTCACAAATGTGTACAATCATTTCGTAA
Organism: Cheilosia pagana; assembly: GCA_936431705.1. Taxonomy (NCBI): domain Eukaryota; kingdom Metazoa; phylum Arthropoda; class Insecta; order Diptera; family Syrphidae; genus Cheilosia; species Cheilosia pagana. The sequence goes on along the minus strand of OW386170.1, from coordinate 45,989,839 downwards.
TGAATCTTGCTGTGGGTATACTCGTACATACCATTTCCAGTGCACCCCATACCAGTGTTACTCACGATATTCATAAGAAGGCAGCTTGCCAAACACAAACAAATCGCATTAATATTCTCCAACTAGGTCGTTACACCGTTTATACTAGTCGCCGGGTTTTAAATGTCAAAGCGATCCGACCAAGCGAACGAACAAAAATCCATGCGAACCTACAAAATTCCAATCAGTTAGCCACCGCGCATGGTGCAATAAATAAGACGAAGGCGTCGAGTGGACAAATCGTGTACTACAGCCAAACCAAACGAATCTAGATACTTTACCTCCGCTGCAGCCATAAGGTGCTTGCACTTGTAAGCACTTGTGTGTCGGACAGGGGGCTGTGGTGTATACATTTCCATCTCCACTCAAGTGAACGTACTGATCATGCCCATGGATGATAAAGCTGTCTGGAATTTGCGATCCAAAAGTTTGGTAACACTGGGCAAAACTGGTTTTCTGCCGATTGGATTGAATGGGTTTCGGTTGCCTCTTGTTGTTTCTTGTTTGTTGCGATTTGCAGGTGATTATGAAATATTTTGGCAGCGATCTGTGCCGATCATTATATTCGATCTGTCCAGCACGTCAATCCAATTTCCTAATTCTCGCTCAAAAAACCCAAAGATAGGTAGGTACATCTGAACTATGTATATAACTAGTCAAAATGAAGTCGTTTCCCAGACCATTTGGTGGTGTGGTCTCTGATCTGCGGACGAACTCTCGACCGAATTTACGTGAGAGCAGCTCAAAGACCTGGAACAGTGAAACGTTGTGAAAATCGTTTTTGCACTTTTCTCAAACAATCAGCGTGGTCAGGAGGAGCTCGCTCCCTCGGCAAGGAGGAGAAATTGATTGATTCGTTGCACTGCAGTCGCACCGCAATGCCAATGTGGTGTTTCTCTTAGAAATTTGGACACCATTAGAAAAAACAAACGAAGAAGAGGAAAACACTGGGAATGCGCTCGATCAGTGAACCAGAAAGAGGATTTATCGTCGACTTCGTTACTCGTGTGAATTCTTTCGATGGCTTTTACTTTTCTAATTTTGTTTTTCTTACAAACTATCGCCATGCGGGTAGAGATTATTAATTTTGGATTTTATTTAAATTTTCGCTTTCTATTTAGTTGATGTCATCAGAAGTCAGTTTTTTTTTTTGCGTAATATAATGCAGACTCTTTCGGAGGAAAGCGAATTTAAGTCTTTTGGTTAACCCAATTATAATTCGCTTTCGGAAATTATAAATACTTTCTTGTGGGCCGTTGAGGTTATAAAGTTTTTATGTGGGCAAACAAATTGTTTAGCTTTTGAGCGGCGGGACTTGCGTATGCAAATATATTCACGACATTTATAAGTTGTCAATGGTTGAATTCATATTCAGAGTAGGTTCATTAGCAGGTGCTGCAACAGAAAAGGATTAAAAACAGAAAAATACGTTAATCGGATTGAGACGACAAAAACAAACCATTTGAAAGTTTGAAAAGAATAGCGGGACCAATTTATATTATGCTTCGCAGTGAGAGGAGGTTTTGTGCACTCCACTCACATTTGACAGTTGTTTATCTATGTTATTCACCTTGAAAATGAAAGGTTTATGTCCAAGCAATTATAGTGGAGCGTTCCTCCTTTTTTTATTATTAGGCACTGCTCTCAAAATCCATCAGTCTTGATCATTAGACTTTTCTTTCTTACTTACTTACTTTAGGTAGCGCTACAGTCCCGGGTGGACCTGGGCCTCAACCAATACGCCTCTCCAGTTAGCGCTATCTTTGGCTAACTGCCTCCAGTTGCGCACTCCAAGTTGGTTGAGGTCCCCTTCCATTTGCGCGCGCCCTTGTCCTCTACTGCGTTGTCTCTCCGAGTTGGAATCGAAGACTCTTCGGGCCGGAGCGTTGGTGTCCATTCGCTGTACATGTCCCAGCCGTCTTAGACGACTGTTGCGTATTTTTCTGACCAGATCGGTGTCGTTGTACAGCTCGTAGAGTTCGCTGTTAAATCTTCTCCTCCAAAGCCCGTCAACGCAAACGGGACGAAAAATCACTCGAAGAAACGGCCAAGAAGATCTTCATTCGCCTTTGTTAGGGTCCATGCTTCTGCGCCATAGAGCAGGACTGGGATGATAAGGGTCTTATATAGAGTCTCCTTAGTGTTTCTCAACAAGACCTTATTAATCACTTGCGTTCTGGGACGAAGTAACAGCGGTTGGCAAATGTGATTCTTCGTTTGATTTCTGAGGTGATATCGTTTTCAGAATTGATAGCGAGGTAGACAAAGTCCCTAACAACCTCAAAGTTATAGCTGTCTATCGTGACGGTCTGTCCGATTCGTCGATGTTGTCCCTTCTTGTTGACAGCATAAATTTTGTCTTGCCCTCATTCACCACTAAATCCATTTTGTGCCTTTGGTGTTGGCTTGCGAGTTTCGCACAATTTTCTCAAGAATGAAGTTGAAAAAGTCACATGACAGCGCGTCACCTTTCCTTTTTTGACATCAAAGGTCTCGGTGAGATTGTTTCCGACCTTTATGGAGCAGCGAGCGTTCTCCATCGTCATTCTGCACAATCTGACGAGTTTGGCAGGGATGCCAAAACTAGACATGGCTCGTCTCTATAAATGCTGTCATATGCTGCCTTAAAATCGATGAACAGATGGTGGGTATCGATTTGGACTATTTGGGTTTTTTCCAGGATCTGCCGTAGTGTGATGTGTGAATAGTTGGTCGGTTGTGGACTTAGCGGGCCTAAAACCGAACTAACAGGGATCATCAGATCGTTGACGAATGATTTTAGGTATTCACACAGTATAGCAGATATGATCTTATACGCAGTGTTTAGGAGGCTGATGCCTCTATAGTTGGCGCAGTTTAGAGGGTCTCCTTTCTTTCTACGGTTATAAAAACGCTTCTAACTTTTGGAGCATTTTTCACTGAACCAGTTAACAAACTAAAGTTGTCAACTTTTGTAAGACTGTCTGAAAATTTTTTGGAATTATTCGCTTTGAGGGGAGTAAATCTTAGGAAACTTAGAACAACAGACAACTACCTTATTTCTAACCCTCTTAGATTTGAGCCCTACAACTTATTTTCGCAATTCTTGTCCACTTTTAAGCATATTTAAAAAGAACCCATCCCTGATGATTGGCTTTTCTACCGTATAACATATTTTCAAACGCTCCTCTTGAATGCCTAAAGGATAAAGGCTCAAAAAGGCTGTCTCTTCAATCTCCAGCTCCAATGGACGTTTCTATGGTCGTTTTAGAATATTTAAAGTATACAATTCCTGCTTAAGTAAAGAATTCTCACTGTTTATTACTCTTTTATAAATATGGTTAAATCTCTTTGCTTAATAGATATAAAAGAAATGGTTATAAATGTTTACTGAAGTAAAATGTAGAAGCGATTACTATCAAAGCACGAAACCTGTTGAAATTCAGGCTATAACACAACTCAACATTGACACAAATATAAACACGACCCAAATGAACATATTTCTCCAATCACTTTTACTGCATTTTGTTCAACTCTACGAGATTCATCAGCTGTTGACTTGACCCCCAAACATGAATGATTGACGGCAACATAACAGAAGTTACTTTTTCCATTCATACGCATGCGCCACGTCCCAAATCGGTATAAATAAAATATTAATCAGCAAAAACAAAGAAATACCGAATCTCCATAAGAATTAAAGTCCATTCCATCCGACTTCAAAGCAAAACTTTAGTTAACATGCTATAAAACCCAATCGACCACCATTATAAGTCGCACCACACAATAGAAACCCGTCTAACATCTTAACGGTCGCGAAATTCCACACCGATGATTGTATCGGTGAACAACATTTACATTACCATAAGGTGACGACAGCACCGAATGCAATGGCCTGGCCTGGCCGCTCCCCAAAGTCACCTATTATTATGCGGCTGTGTTTTGTTGTGTGGACATTAACCTCAGTCGCACCTGCTTCCGTCGGCAAATCATTATAACAAGGACCTGCCGACAAGGACATAAATATTTACATGCGTCCACAGTGGTTTTATTATCAACATCCAGTTCAGCATAAAAAGCGGACAGGTGAACAAATCGTCAAGGATACACAGAGCAATCGGACTTGAGGCACACACACACGCAGGTAGGCAAATAAGGTCGGTCTGTGGGAAATGTGGACCACTTAGTAGAGCGTATAGATTGACTCATCTAATTTTTGTCGGGGAGAAATGTTTTCAGAGTCATTATTTAGAGATAAACCTGAACCTGTTTGCATGAGGTGTTGGATCAGAAAACACTACAGGGGCAGATGACGACACGATACAGGTCAGTTTTGCCTTTTTGGTGTTTGCTTGCAGTCACATTTGCGTCAATATTATGTGGAGGCATTTTAAATATCATGACGGCTTTCTTTTGAAAACGAAATGTTATTTAAAAATATGGCATCCAATTTATGATTAATTTGAGAAAGAAGGCTAAAGTTGTAATAATCATCTTTAATTATATGGACAACGGATAGCACTTGTTCTTGTTCTTGTTCATGTAATTGGCACCTACCAAAAATATGGAGGTTAAGAATTTTTTGCAAAACCATATTTTGGTCGTATGTAATTCATGTGTGAGATAGATGCCTAGTACCTACCTACTTAGGTAGGTGGAGCGTCTCTTGGCTCCATATTTTTACAATTTTTTAAGGAGTTTCTGTCATTTTCTGTCATCTTTACAAAGGGTTATTGTGGGCTTGATTTTTTAACAAAACTGTGAGGTGCTTTTTTAAAGATTTTTGTGGCGTTTGGTGGGTGGTTTTTACTATATTTGGGCCTTTCAAGTCGATACAGATGTCTTGTTTCTGATACAACTCTTTCACGCATTTAAAAAAGATTTTTCAAAGCATTTTCGTGATACGTATGTCGTATTTGTACAGCGTTTAAATTGTGTTTATAGGCACGTTCCTGAACTGTTTCTATCTCAATTTTTGACGTTCTTATGTTTAATGTTTTTCTACATTACACATATTTTAATACAATTTTTTCAAGCAATTTCTGACTCAATCTTATTCATGTTTTCTATTTTGCTTTAACTTTTCTGAAACATTTATTTCAACTCGAATTTGTAAACACCTTGAAGATGTTTTGAGACCGATGCTTGGCTCGTTTTTTGACTAAACCCTTTGAAATATTTTACTCAAAACTCTATCAACCAGAAAACTTTTTAAAAAGGCAAGCGAGAGCCTTATTGCCAGAAGTTTTGCCTAAAGCGATTAATCATAAAGTCGACCTTTGTAAACATTTAATTTTGTTTTTTGACATTCAGTGAGAAAATTTAAGCTGTTCAGCACTAGGCTTCTGACGACGTGACACCTATAGGTAACAAAAGCGTGTTTCAAATTTCTGAGCTTCAAACAAATTAGTTTTTCAATGACTTGACCTGCGCTTTTCGTCACTGCAGTGACATCCAATTTTTGTAAGACTTCTTCGGCATCTCTGGTGTCACAATGTGTTCAAATCAAATCAAATTCCCCATTCCATCTGCAACCTTACCACCGATGACGCATTTCTAGTTCCACCTTACTTTCGATTCTTTGACAGCACACAAAAAATATTCCATCAAAGAAACTACTTCCAGCATCACAAATAATACTCTTATCGCCTTCGTTGAATTTATTTAACTTTTTCAACAGAAAGGACCATAGGTATTATGAGCATCGACTTGTCACAGCGCGCCAACCTGTGTAATCTACATCTTCCGGTGCAATAAAACCATCATCCGTACAGTTTTGATGTCAATATTTACACCCAGGTACAGGAATAATACAAATCTCAACACAAATGGGACATCCCGCAGAAACAATTCTTCACACTTGATTACGTGCGGGCACCTTAAGGGTTTTTACCACACACACGAACAGACACTGTACCACTAGCCGCGTGCTTGCTCTTCTTGCAACCAGTTGCTATGGTTCATTAAAACCTAAACAAGAGTTTCCATCCCTCCGCTTTACCTATCGATTTCTAGAAGCAATCATAAAACTTCTGTTTGCCGGGAATCCTCGACAATGGTGAGATATCATGCGTCCTGCTGATAATTGTTTTCAATTAACTGAATTATTATCAGCGCGCCTTTATTTGTGCCACCCAGAGAGAGAGAGAGAAATCCCAAACAGGTATCCTTAATTTCTAGACCAGAGTCCGGTTTACCTCATCCCAATGCATTAGGCGTTGATTGACATGCAATTTTGGAAAAACGAAGTGCCTTCTGCTACAAGGACATTTGGATAATGGAAATGGAGACATGCGAGTAGAACAAAATTGATTGATGCGCAGCACTTCAAAAAATTCAAATTAGAAATGCATTCCAGAGTGTCTCCAGCTGCGTCGAACATATGCGCCCACTCTATAAATGCGTTCTATCCGCAGTCTTTGGGGGTTCTCAAGAGTTTCCGATCTCAACATAAGGGCGGCAATCCGCTTATTTCATCTATGGACATGGACATTAATCAAATCATTTGAACGATTTTAATCTCGAATTGCCCCCTCCACCGAATCGAATTGCATCGGCGGCGCTAAGAGGAATTGAATTAAGAGTACCCACTCCCAATCTACTTCGTATCTGAGTTTGAGTTTTGTCAGACAACCAAAGCTGTCAAATACTATACCCAATTCCTCATCAAACGCACAAGTGGTCTAAGATGGATGATTGATTTGGTGAGGACTGGAGTGTCAGTGTCGTCTCGTAAAAGAAAGAGAAGGTGTACCTCGCGTAATTGGTATCGGACAGATCCCAATATGTATTAACATAGTCTTGGTCATGTAATTATATGTTAAAGGTCAGAAAAGAATGATTGGACGATTGTAATTAATGAATTTGAAATTCACGTCCTTTTTCTTGCTACGTAATCAATGAATCATCTGCTATCTGGATAACGCAAGAACAACTGCTCACATTGTTAAATGGAAATTCAGGGTGTGGTTTTCTAGATGACCCCTAAGTGACAAAGAGTATTTCAATATTCTGCTGGCTGCCTCTGACGGTGGCATATCCTGGGCGGTACTAGGCCCAAAAATTGAAGCAGTTAAGTAAAGAAACGATATCCAAGTTGAGGCAGGTAATCCTCTACAAAAATGTTTGACAGTCCGTATATGTGGCTGACGTAGGTAAAGTGCCGCTTCATACCAATCTAGTTTTTCCGTTCAAAGTAGTTAATTACATCTAGTCCAGAACATTCTAGTCGTCCTAAGGTAACCACTTTTTTTTAATGTGCCCAATTTTTTGATTGAGCTGTCAACCAGAGATAATATGGTTTGTCTCTGCTGTCAACTGTCAATGTGCCCATTGAAAACATCGTAGAGGACGACATTCCCTCAAATTTTTTTTCAAACTGCTTTAAACACTGTCAAATGGTCTGACAATGGTGACGTTCAAGTATCTAGTTTAGTAAGTCTGACAGCTGACTGTCTTGATCCTTGATGTATCTCAGTTTTGATTGGCCAAGATCGGTCACTTGGGCAGCTGTGTCAGTTGACGTTTATGGAGGGGTAGCCGACGAATCTAGTCAAGAAATTCGTGACTGAGTACTAAGTTGACAGTTCGCATATGTGGCTGACGTAGGAAAAGTGACGTTTCCGACCAATCTAGTTTTTGCGTTCAGGTTACATCTACTCCAGACCCAGACCAATCTAGTCGAATTAAGTTAACTTAGTTTTTAAATGTGCCCAATGTGATAAAATGCAAGGTAAAACTGTCAAATATTTGACGTTTTTTAAAGAATCCAATCGGAAAAACGCTTCAAACATTCACAATTAAAATGTATAGGTATTTTTCAACGCGTTAAAATGAGGATCACCTACATAACGTCAAAGAAATAACGATAATCAACTGAGATATGTCACCTATCATCCAGACAATTAGGGCCTTGTGCTAACTGGTCTTAAATATCGTGTTACTAACTTAGAGGATCCATTTCTTAATAAACATTTTATTACTTGCACATAACCCTTACAATATTAGTTACTTTTTTATCAAAAAATACAAGAGTGCACGCATTTGGACCTTCTGCTACCGATCTCTCTTTCATGTGCGTTGCATCTACTTGCATCCCAAAACAAAACCCACCTAAAGAGATAATTTATTTGCTTCTTTTATTTTGAACGGATTTAAAAATAAAATTCGTTTAACAACCGGTAAGGCGGCAGTAACAGCTGTTTCGTACTCAACGCCAAGCCAAAAAAAGAAGAAGAAGAAATAGAAAGTGCCGTCCGAAACCCGTAAATCTAATTGGTCGTCCGGAGGAATAAATGCTCAGCATTCAGCGTCTCTGTATGTGAGCGGATGCCTCGATCTTGGACCGTTTGTCATGATGTTTTAATATCTTTGAAACATCTTTCACAACGGTTCGTTGTGAGTTTCTTTATATACCTACCTATCTCGCTTTTCTCTCAGCCTCGGTTCTTTATTTTCTTTGATCTTTCTTTGATTTCGCACACACGACAAATAGCGCTTTGCCCCAGTCCAGGTGACAAATCGAATTTACCTTTTCCGCTTCGATCCCAATTTGAAATTTGATTTAACGAAAATCGGACAAAAGATCAAACACGCACACGCAAACCGAGCAGAGTCCGTCCGGGCGTCCGTACGTCCAATAAACGTTGACGTACGATCTTATTTCGTACAGAGGAGAGAGTGTGCGTGTGAAATTTGGAAAAAGTTGATCGTACAGAACCAGATCCATCGCCATCCGCTAACAGATGGAAGAACTGCTGCTGCTGCTGACCACCAGAAAGAGAACACCTATGAGTTTTTTTTTGTGGCCATTCAACCTTGACAAGGCCGTTGGCGGAGATGGGCATTTTGAATTCAAATCGAACTCTATTACGCCTTCATGATTTCTGTTTTCTCTTTTTTATATGTTTTGTATGCTTCTTACACAAGCATTCTTTGTTAGCTTTGGGTTTTGACGTTTATGGAATGCTTTGTGAACCGAAACTGCGGCCTGGGGACTTTGTCGTGGATATTGATGACAGGGCAAGAATAGTTCTGTATGGTTTGCGGGTTTATGCCATTTTTTCATCGAGAAAAGTTAATCGGTTAATATTGTCGAGCTTATTTAATGAGATGTTGGTTCTTACTTATGTCAAGGCTAGATTTAATTCTTTGGACCGAAAGGAAACCACGAATCAATTGAGTTTGCTAAAAAAAGAAAAAAGAAGTATGTAATAGAGAATTTGACAAATCCGATTAAGTTACGAAATTCTGTTCTTCTATTTACCTAGGTAGGTATCTATCTAGCTAATTAGTTTCGCACGATTTTGTAATGTAGGTATAGGTAGGTAGAAAGATGCCTAGGTAGATAGGTAAGATTTTGTAAACTTTGATGTAGGTAATGCTACCAACATACCTAACTACATATCTACCTAATTATGGTTAAGATTAGTTCGGCGTTTATGTAGATGCGTACAACACTTAGGTCCTCGTGGACTTATTGTGATGCCCTTTTTTGGGGGTTAACCGCTGGTGTTGTATCGGTTGTCCTCTTTATTTTCCTTGTGGTTAACAGACGCTGTCCAGCCATCCCGATGTCCTCAAAAACCTGTAAAGATCAGACAGTGAGGCATCAGAAAGTTCTTGTACGTCTTATGAAAGTAATATCTTCCAAGTGGTCTGTTCCTCAAGTGAAAGAGACTCGGACAGTGACAAAGGAAGTAAGGTGTGTCCTCGTGGACTTCTTCGTTTCCGCAGCCTCTACATACATATGTCGTCATCTTTGAGATTAAGTTTCATTGCGTGGTTTCTTAGGAAGCTATGACCAGTTAGAGAGTTCGTCCTTTAGATCGATTGAAACAAAATTGATTAGGCAATTTAACAGGAGATAGGTGTAGGTACCCAGTATTAGTAGTTATTTCTGAATTTTGGAGGTGGATTTTCTGTCAAAAGTTAGAAATCGGTGTAATAGAGTACATTGAAAGGTAGGTGGGTACGTACCTAGGTTCCTAAGACAATTAAGACTTTGAAAATTAAGGTCCTCCAGAAACGTTACATCGTTTTCTCATTTTTCCTGTCAAATTATGGCTTCTGTTATCATGTTTAGTGGTTTTAAACAGTTCAACCCCTTATCCAAATTTGTTTATCACAACTTTTTCATTTTAAAGGGACAGTACGATTCAGCACTTATCAAATGCAGTGCGGCATATTTCACAAAAAGCTGCAATCAATTTGTTGATAACCCACACAACCACACGAGTCCATTCCCTTTTCAATTGCCTTATCTTATCTCCTTGCGAACGGTATGACGATGACGACCTCGAGAAATATGCCATGCAAATGGAATTGCAATTCGATGGCAAATACCGCTATGTGGAAGAAAGAGTGAAAGATATACAAAAAAACAAATGACCCGCAACCGCAACGCAATCCATTCGACCATACATACATACAAACCGATCAAACAAAATAAAAATATTAACAAAAGAAAAGGGGAATTTAAGTATAAAACAAAACAAAAAACTAAAGAAGAGGGTGGAAAAAGGAGTAATAAAAACCCAACTGCGGGCAACTGCATTTATTTTGTTGCAATTTCAATACTCGTAAAGTCGTGTTGTTGAATGCTGCCGCGGCGCTGCACATCTGCCAATTTTATCTTTCTCTCTGTTTCTCTCATTCGTTTGGGTGTAAACAATATCACACATTTCAATTAGCTCCAACACAGAAGAAAAGCCACAAAGCACGACTCGTATATCTGTCGCGGTCGCCTCGTACAAGAAGTTGAATATTGAAAGCAAATTTAACACCAACACCAGCGCAACTTTCAAATTTGAACGAATGCAAGAGAACTGAAAATCAACTCTCTCTTTATCCTTGTCACACAGGTGGCACTCAAGTGGGAGTTTGTTCTTTGTCTCTGTCGCTTGGTATCTTTTCAATTAGTCTTTCAATTCCATTCAATTCACTGTGGAACCTTGCAGAATGCAGCGCAAAGCAGATGCAGAGACAGTGGCAAAGGCAGACATCAAAGAACCACAAACAGGCGAACAGATGGTTTGCTTTACTACTGTAAATAGTTTGTTGGTCGTTTCGAAATCAGTTGCTTTTCGTCATTCGTTCGAGTTGGTTGTAGCTAAATTTTTTCTTTCAAGTCGAGAAATTGCTTTAAACGATCGCGTGAATATCGAAAAAAATTAAAAAAAAAAAAACAAAGTGAACAGTGGAACAGCAAAAGTTTTAGTGAAATTTTGAAAAAAATAAAAATACTGTATTAGAAAAATTCAAGTGACAAACTAAAGCAAGAAAAAAAACCTTAGTTAAAATGGTTCGTAGTCTCGCTCAGTGGACGAAAACATTGAGTTTTCCGTCGCGTCTCTCGCCCAATCGCAACTCAAAGGATTGCAGTGGCACAAACATTCATCAGGTGAGCCCTGTGCCACCGCCAACACCCCCAAGGAATAATAAATCGACAAATTCATCATCTTCGTCATCGTCGTCACCGTCGCCACCGCCGACAAATCACCACAACAAGCCGATCACGGAATTAACACAAATCGTAAGTACCCCTACATACATTTGGAATGCGCCACAAGACCAACTTGGTCTTGGAAATGCGCAAAACTACCTACCTACTTTAAAGGATATCGCTCCCAATTAGTTTCCCCATCCATTCATAGATCATTGCCGTCAACAAAAGTTAAATAAAGACCTCTGCCACAATAACACAGAGGCTGTGCTATACCTAGGTGTAGAAAGGTGTAAGATAGAGAGGTAACTTACCGGTTATGCTTGGCAAGTTGTTAGAAAAGCTCTGATACTAATTTCGGGGGACTTTCCATTTTGTTTTCATCTTGTACTTCTGATTCTAATGATCGATTACATCCGTTGCTGTTGTGGATCAGTGCTACCGAGGAGTTGATTTTTCCCCTGGCTTGGACTATCACTTTTAGCAAGATCGAATACAAAATCCATGATTAGGTTATAACAATACGAAAACCGGAAGTCCAGGAATACTCAGAGTTCTAAACAGCTCTTTTGAATATACAAATCAATCCAAAAAAGTAATGTAATATTGCACAAAAACTAAAAATTGTATATGAATTGCATTAAAAGGTAGATACCTATAAAAATATCTGCTCCCAAGTACCTATAAATAAATATAAAATAAATATTTTGGTGGTACAAGTCTGTGGGACCCTATGCCTAGCTTCTCACAAGTCACAACACAACCATTCGTTTTGTGTGAGTTTTAAATTTTTGGGACGACTGAAAGGGATCTACAATTTCACGCTGAGTCCAAACGGCTAATTAAGAAGCTCTTTCATGACAGTCTTACTATCAGATATTTGTCAGACGTTCGCGAGAGGTGGCGCAGTGCAAAAAAAACCTTAAAATGTAATTTGGTTATTTCGGGGTTCAAACCGAGGACACGTTAGTAGTCCAACACTCTAAGTCACTGCCCCACTCAAAATAGCTACACCTCGTAAAAGTTATTACTAGTTTCACTCAGCATTTATGTCAAATTTGTGAATCTTATTTGACGTTTGTTAGCTAACTTGCGCAACTTGCTTACTGATACCGCGTAGGTATTTACTTTGTAGAATTTCAATCTCTATAATTCGAATATGAAATACCTATCTTCACGCCCACTTTTAGGGCGTTGTCGTAGAAAAAGTTCCTATCAATTTTATGTGGCGCTTGAAAACCTTACATTCCAACATATCCTTTTCACATAGACTGAACACATCACTTGACTTGCTCTTTATGTTATTCAGGCTTTGAACATTTTTGTTTAATAAAAAATAAAATTGTTTTAATGCCTCTGCTGACGTAACCTCACATTGGTAACACTGTAACACAAAAGGGACCATTAATTTCTATTCATTAGTCAGAGCTGTAAAGAATACAAACTTAGAAGCAGTTAGGAATTCTGTAAATCCAGTTTGAATAGTAAAAAAATTCCATCTATTCTCCACTCTCCACTTATCTATCTTTCTGAATAAATTGTCGAAAACAATTCGCGCAGGCCATTAAAATCCAAACATAATCTAGCGACAGATTTCCGTGGAACTATACCTATACCTATTGTCATGAAGTTCCTCCTCGCCTCCATCTGTTTGTTTGATTCCGCATATCAAAGTCATGCGACAAATACTGTAAATACCGAACGGGGAATGATAACATTCCAAAAAATTCGGAAAACCTATCACTGATAAATCGATTAATGGGCCATATGCTTTGGTAAACAGGGATTAATTGTGTGTAGGAGTTGACGACGTTTCGATTGGCGCCTGCCCAACCTGACCTAGTTTTTTTTCTCCACTTTAGGGATTTCCTTATCTGAACTGAAATGCGGGCTTGAAAGAAAGGAATTATTGTCACGTCGGAATTGTGTTTGATGAAAACAGAGTGGTTCTTTGTTTTCTTTTTTTGGGGAAGTTTGAACAGATGTGCTGCCTAAATAAAGGTGCGAGTACACTACCAACAGTTTGGGATTGGTAAATTGTTTCTATTCGTTGCAAAAAATGCGAACTTAAACCTGTTCAACTAGGTATTCAATTTATTTAGGCGATATGTTTAAATTTAATGCCTATACGGAGTCACTGGCAAGTAGGTAGTCAGTGAGTGGTCGAAACGCCATGCCCATGAAGAAGCTAGGTATACGACCGCTGAAAAGCAACATTTTACACGCGAAACTATAACAAATGTCAATGCTCGTTCACGGATAAAACTATTCGGTCAGAGCTTGATTCACAAAGGGTCTCTTTCTATATAAGGAACGGTATTGAAAGCTACAGGAAAAGTGAGAACATGTGTTAGATGTGACAGATCAAAGTAAAAATTAAATTATTTCATAAATACTTCTGAGCTGGCTGCAAGTTTGACAGCCGCCATTTTTTGTCGCTACTTCACAACATTATGACAACCAGTCTTAACCGTTTGCTCACATTCTGGACGTTTCTTCAGTTGTATGCTTTGTGAACCTGAACGTCAGCAATGTGCGTTATTAAAAACGGGCAACGCGGCTATTATTACCATCAAGTTCAAGCACCTGTTAAAAATCGGCCTTTATATAAAAAAAAAACTGTAAACACTTCACCTGAGTATTTAAATAATTGTTAGCTTTACTGCATAATTATTGCCTTCTATTATAATGTACTTCAGTAGTCATGTAATTAGAGGAGTATACAAACGGGTAGACTTTCTTTGCCCTTGGCTTAGAGCCTATACGTTGCCCCGCTTTCAACTTACCAGCAGTTAGTTAGAGAATCAATTTTAAATCCATTGAACAGTTACTTTTAATCATCATCGCGCTGTTTCGCCTATTTATGATAAATGATGCGTTGCTTCTTTTCAACACGTAACCTTAAAGAAATAGAATACTTTACTCTTGCCGACAAGCGGTGATATAAATAAAAAAATGCTTCGAGCTTCCTTCGGTACACTGCGCAAATCATTCATACTTAAGCTTTGCGAGTTCACGAAACTCATTAACAACTTTATAATATTTATTTTCAATTTTCACAGCTATAATTAAATATGTACCTATACCTTTACCTTCAAATAAATCACAATTTCTGCTTATGAAAGTGTGAAAGCCAAAACAAAATGTTATACAGAAGAATAACAAAGTTTGCATAATTATTTTCACTTTCCGATTTAATGAATATTCTCTCTTCATTATCGTAGCGTTTTCTTATTGCTATTATTGATGATAATAGTTTTATTTGGATTTGTAGCATGAGATTTTGTGAACATTTCATGAGAAAAAACGAAAAGCGCTTTGCAATAAACGAGGTAATGGTTGCAGCGGTAGTTGACGTTAGGTAAACAGAGTAACGTTCATTTTGGAGTGATAGGTTAGTTTCAGTGATTTTTTTTTGACAAACTGAGTGACGTTCATAGATATTGGGCACATTTCAGAGCTCTATTGATGTATCTATCAATTCGACTAGATTTGTCTGGGCCATATAATCGAAATGTCAACTGCACAAAGTCGAGAAATTCTTGAATAGATTTGTCGGCTGCCCATCCATAAACGTCAACAGTTCGCGTCGTTCAATCAAGGTCAATAAAAACCTCTACACTTTATTGTCACACAAAGTTAACTAAAGTTTTGAACGCACTCATTTGAACAGCAAATGAACACCGCCCTCTAAGGGCAAACCAGAATAAATTTGCTTCTGCTGGGTCGTGCCGAATCGACTTAATATAGAAATAAAACCACCAAGTGTTACGTCAAAAAACAATCCCACAATCCATTATCCCTGCCCTTTATAACCCCAGTCTTAAAGAGGTCCAATTTACTTTAATAAATTTAAAATGTAACTCCCATTAAAAAAACCCACCTTGTTCATTCCAATTTCTAAATAAATCACTGCATTACCATTTGGGGTATTTATTTGCTGCCATTTAACATATTCTTCGAATTAATCACTCAGAATAATATGCTAAACCACTTGAACCCCGCCACACTTGAAGATAGTCCCAGGGGCCATGAGAACACACCAACCAAGCACGCAGTTTTTAATTCTTCTAATCCGGTTTCAATGGTTCTTATTAAAAAGGAATTTGAAAAGTTCTGTGGGATAGTTCGTGATTTCAGCGCTTTACCATAGGTTATTGTTTTATTCGGTAATTAACAGCTTGCTTTAAATTGATTTACGTTCTAGTGCGAGCCATTTTGAAGTTGAGGTTCTACACACGAGATAAGCCTTCGATTAGCATAACGTTTTGCGATTTTATTCGATTCACAATGACAGCCATTTGGACAGCTGAAGTCCGAAAGCAACTTGTGTAGTGAGCATGAGCAGTGACATTTACGCCGCCAAACTGTAAGTTCTTCAGCTCTTTGATAGTCTCTTTCCACGTGAAGATTTCACTAAGCAGTACGCTGTTGAAGTGAAAAATAGTTGTTCAAAAAGTGTAGGGGGCGTTACTTAAGCAATTTCACTTGGCTTTTATTGTCCTTCGCATTAAATTTTTGACATTTCGGCGTGAAAATTTCACTTCACTCGAACAGCGTACCAGCCTTAAATGAACTAAAGAATTTTACATTCTTCAACAATTTACTGTCATTAAAAATTCACCGATGTGGTAGGTAGGTAACTTTCATACAAAAGTGCCTACCTACACCCTTTGCAAAGACAAATATCAAAAAAATAAATCACCCACCAAACTGATTTGAAATTCAAATTAAAAACCAATTTGACATTTATCTGAACCTTCGAGTAGAAGTTTCGCTCCGTGTAATTTCACAACTCCAAATTAAATTTCAATCCGTTGTTGGGAAATATTAAAAAAAATATATTTATTCAGTGTGTAAACAAATGACCAGATAAAAAAATGTTGACTGCACTCCTCCTCTTCAAATCGCCACACAACTTGCTTAACTCTTTTGGGTACCTATAAACGATATACCCAATGTGATTATTTATTGATCGGGGGCGATTGAATGCATATTTTTCCCCTCCTTCAGCAATCGCCAAGCAACTGGACGGACTGTGATTAGAATCACGTCCAACGTTCGTTAAATGTCCAAGTGGGCGCTTCTTATGCACCCCAATGCAATGCGTGTACTTGTGTAGATACAATTTGTAGTTTTTCTATGTTTGTTGGTATTTTTTTTTGTTTATCTCTGGCGTGGAATGTGTTTATTTACTTAGTTTCCCTTGTCGATGAAAGATTACCGAACAAATTATTCGTAGCGAGATGGGAATTGAGAACTGCGTCCCAGTGAGCGAAGGGATTAAATGGGATCTGGTAGGAAAGGGTGTTCTGTTTTTTTTTTCTTAAATAAGAAGCACTTCAGATTTGAGATAAACCAATTTGTGGGAACTGATAGATAAGATTAAAAAATACATTTAAATGGAGGATACAGTTCGTGTGCGTTATGTCAATTATTGTCGGTGCGATCGGCAGCAAATTATACTGATACTGATCAAATGTGACGCCCTTCGAAATGGAATCAGATGTAATTTTTGGCATTAGGTCCAACATATTCCTCTGGCGAAGGAGCTTACATGTTGGGTTGGAAATACAGGTCGTGAATAAAAATTCTGGAGACTGGAACCTTTCCAATTATTCATAATTTAAGAATTCATTTTATTCATGCCTTTAACCACATAAGGACTCCGTATGTAGAAGGACCAGGGCTTTCCTGGTTTTATTGAGCAGAATTTTCCGATTTGGAAACATTTTTCAAGCCTATTGGAAGATCAAAGACGAAAAGGTACTTTAGATTAAAAAAATTAGCAAAACGTTTGCCTTTGTCTTGACGGATCTGAAGACTTATTCAACTCAAACAAAACTAAATAGGTCTGTAAGTCTGTTCCTTTACTTTTGTAGTAAAAATGGAAAAGACTGTCAAAATGACAGTGGAGGGGATGAATTCTCTCTCAGAGAGGGAAACTTACGCAAAATTTAAGGAACGTTTAGTAGTAACCCATGAAAAATGACAGATAATTCAAGTTCATGCCAAATAGAACAACAAATTTAAATCAGCTGTCAATTTTCAGGCGACTGACAGTTGTTTCAATTCATACGCAGAAAATTGTTGAGTAAAAACTAGTAAGAGGGGAAATATCTTGCTCTCTCGAAGCCGCTCTCTTTTACGAATTTTTCGAGTTGAGGAACGACAATTGAGTAAAATGCAAAAATTCGTAAAAAAATCGTAAGATTTAAAAGTAAAAGAACAGACCTAATAATAAATAGTTTCCACAACAAAACAGGCCCCCAACTTCTCCCCTGTGGTAACCCAATACACAACTTCACACAAAATTTCACCTGCCGATGGCCTGATTCCCACAGAAATGTAAACTCCTTCAAATTGGATGCTAGAATACTAATTCCAACTAAATACTCCAATTAACGATTCGTTAAACTCCTCCTAACAGTACCAAATCACGCACTTGCAAGCACGCAGCTACCTACCTACATTGCGTTTAACCCTTTTGGGTAAACAAATCGTTTTACATATTCGTGGCAATCCTCTCTTCAGTCATAATTAGCGCTATAGTTCGAAATGACAAAAACCACAAAAGAAAAAATTGTATCTGCCTGTCTATTGTGTATCTTTGAACATAGAAAAAAACTATCTCCGTGTGAAATTCCATTTGAAATGTTGAAAGAAGATTATCCACATTTGGATACGAAATTATTATCTCTCCCTCACAGTTTGCCAAATCAAATAAATTCAAATCTCGTATCTCGGCAGAAGTTCCCACAGATGTTTGGTGTGAATGATGAATATTTCCGCTCCGTGACACAAGAGAATATCGGTTTATAAGTGCCATCTATCGATAGTCCATTTGAGATACTTTTTTTACCTGGGCTAAGCAGAATGAAAGAAGAAACATCTGCGCTGGTCGAGTGATCGATGACAAATCGCTTGGTATTTGATAAATATTTACTCAGGTGGGCGGTAAGGTTTTCATTTCACTTCTGAGAGTGCACAAATCTCAGTTCGAAATTACTCATAGTAGTTGGAAAGTAACAGTAACAGAGTGTCGTCTATGCTCTATGGATCGCAACGAACCAAGTCCGCGGTAACAGCTGATAACTGTTGTAAAAAGATACACACTCAGACTCAGCATGCAATTGAAAACCTGTAGATACACGAATACACACGGCACGACCTGTTTGGTCATAGTATTTAGTCCAAGCAGCTGATTGCATAGGTACCAGGTACAGGTACAGGTATTCGATCGTGGCTTCGCACAGTGTTGTTGCTTTACCTCATTTTTCTCACAGCAGCAAGGTGAGGCAAGGCTGTTTGAGTTGTTTTTGTTGTTTTCTCTCGTCTTTGTCAGTTCTTTTGATTATGATTCTGAACTCGTTCGTAGCGCTAACATTATATACCTATACAAAGCAAAAGTAACTTGCAAGAAAAAACAGAAAACCCGCATCTGCAAGCTCGGAAAGCAGTTTCATCTAGTATCCGTTGCAGAGCCGTATATCTGCCTACCTGTAGCTTGTACCTCTCTCCGTACTTTACTTATTGGTTTGAAAAACTCTTTTCCTAGATTGCATAGCTGCCGGAGAGAGACGGGTAGGTACCTACCTTTTTTTGTTATTGTATCTCATTCTCATGAATTGTGGGAATTGTGCGACTCAATTTCGGAGCGGTTTGGCTTTTAGCATTTCTGATCGTGTCTGAACATGAATACGCGCCAGCAAGAGTGTTGCTGCAGGTGAGCCAAGCAAAAGCTATAAGATCGGTGTGGACAGTATACACACACGACGACGACGAGTTGGAATGAAATTTTGCGGATTTATTTCGTGCTGTGTATGGGAATTCAAGTTAATCGCAGCGGCGCACACAAGTATCTAGATATGGACGTAATTGAAGAAGCCCGTGATACTTCATGCTATGGATGCAGTAGTAGATATTTGATATTGCTGAGCAAATAAATTGTTTCTGGTTGAACAGATTTTTCGGTTCACACACGAACGTTGCGAAGCGATTAAATGATGACAGTTGACAGTAGCTTCGCCGGCAAGTCCGAATAGGGATCAGCGATGTCATCAAATGAACATGAAGTGATCGCAAAGAAACACATTTAAATAGTTGGACAGGGTTTTCACACGTTTTGCAGAGTTTTCTTGCGAAAATCAAGTATAGCAGGTTACCTATCTACAGATATGTCAAACAAAAATCTTTGTTAAACTCAGTAAAAGATGGCTTTAGTCACTTCATTTTTAGGACCATAGACGCAGACCTCTACAGCAAATAACGCAGTGCTAATGTCAACAGTTTGAGGGCCACTTCAAGTGTCCAGCTGTGAACGACATTCATTCAGAAAATGCCCAATTATGGTAGTCAAAATCTCAACAACCATCACGTCCATACGTAGCTTCAAAGTAGCGTGCTGTATTTGCGATTTAAAAAATTATAAAGACTCAATTTAGTGTTTTTGTGTCGGTTTCCTGCTCTTTGAAGGTACAGATCAAACGGTTATCCATACGGAAACCCACATGTGTCTCCTAAACCAAACACATTCCACTCATAAGCAACTTGTATTCATCGATAAACAACATTCATTTATACATCAAAGACTCGACAAACAAGGCAGACAAATCTCAACTTGGGTGCACTGCGCCATCCTTTCCTTATTTGGTGTACCACTCCATGTGATATCCTTCCGGAAAATATTTCAAAACAAGTTGGGGAAAAAAAGAAAACTCAAAAACTATACGCACACATTTTTTGTGATAAATTTCCTATGGGAAAACGGGGAAAGAAAAAAAAAACATGATCACAGGATGCGTGTCATATTCCCACGCAAGGCTTGGGCACACACATGTGGTGCCGCTTTCGCATTCAATTAACCAGTAGGAAAAAGAAAACCGTTTCCTCACTTCGTGTTCATTGATGATGATTTTTCTTCGAGTTTGTGGAATCTTTCCCAAGCTCAGCTGCTTTACAACTCTCTCTCTGATGCTGCGCCTGGTAACAAAAAATATAATTTTTTCCTGTTTATACTCCTTCATCAGAATTTTCTTTATGACTTCCACTTAACCGATGGCAAAGTTTTAAAAGTTGTAGGAATAGAGGCCTAAGGCAGGTCCCATCTCCTTATGTAAGTAACGACTGAATTTTGCTCATACTGCCTCTCTCTCTAGCTCACACACTTTTGGCTAATCGATCGATCGTGACCAGTTTTCTGTGTGCCGTATTGTGTGCATCCTTGGAAAGGTGATCTGGTTTGGACCGATCTTGCTGAAAAATGTATGCAATCTCAGTTCGGAATGCGGTCTCTCCACCTCTATACTTTGGTTTCTTCTTTTGGCTAGAAAACGAGGCAGAGGCCCCACACCCATACATATCGAAGAAATCGATTTACAGCGAGCTGCTTCTGCTGCAATATGTTTACGTAATAACTCGCCCAAGTCGGTTGTTTTTTTTTTATTGTTTATGTTGAACTGTAGATCGTTGCCTGGCGGCGGGTTAAACGGCATTAAAAACATCCACATATGGCTATTTTGTATTCCATGCAATGCATTGGGACACACTAGAGGTACATGGGTTGTGGAGGGTAAATACGTTTCCGTCTAAGGGAATGCTGCCACGAGTATGAGGCGACATACTTCAATTGAAAGGGGTTTGGCGTCGGGCTGTTTGTTATCATCGCGCATTCTTGTAAATCCTGGTTTATGGGAGTTTCTCAAGTGGATGGTTAGGTAGTTGGAAGGCGCCGATGTCATAAGGGCTTTCTGGGAATACAAAACGGTTGATTTCGGGGGCGGCATTTAGGTACACAGTCTTACATGCAATTACTTTTGTAAACGAAAAAAGGATCATTTTCTTGTAAACATCGGAGATGGCACTTGAAAAGAACAAGGGGGTTGTACAGATTGTCACTTTGTCGGCTGCGATCACTTTAGATGGCAGGCTTCCATCGATTTGACACGGAGCTGTTTAAGACCGGTTTTTCTTTATAGTTCACCTAAAGCAAGCTACTAGTGCAATAAAATGAGTCTTGAACGTCTTTGAAGGAGACTTAAGACTGTATGGCATCGCCGTGGCGCATCAGTGCATTAAATAATCGCCACTTGCTCTTGCTACGTCACAAACATTTCCAGATTGTAGATATAACAGCAATATTTAATAAGTATAAGTTAAATTTACTAAAAAAATTTATTCAAAACAAAAGCCTGTAAGAAATGTTCACCTTTTCAATGTCAATAGCCTCCATATACCTCCATAGCTTCCCTGTCTCATAATACTATCATTTATGATTATGATGACAGTTATCGCCCTCAATTGTGTGCATTCAGCACTTTACGTACAACTTTTTTCCCTTCATTTCCCTTCAATTTCAGTTAGATACAAAATCAATTGTCTACTCTTTTCAACTCTATTCTCCACATCGTCTGTCTGCCGCAAGAAAATGCATTTCCCACTAATCAATTGCATTCCAATCTCCACCTAACTGTTCAAAATTTATTATTTATCCATGACATGTTTCCGGTGCGTTAGTCTGGCACACACAGACGCACACCAGGCACACCAGAGCGTGCGATTCACCATCATCCATCGATCTGGCCAATTAAGATTCAATCCAAGAAATTGGATAAAAATGTTCTCTCTCTCTTCCCAACGCTTGCATGACACATTGTTGATGTATGTCACGTACTAGCTGTCATGACTTTTAATTATACAAAAAAGAAAAGAAGTTGAATTTACAGAAATCTATAAAAAAATATTAAGCCGGTGGGTGTACTTTGTGTGGTATTAGAAAAAAATATCGCTCTTTGCGGCACGATTTGACAGAAGTATGGATTTTGCTATGAATATGCGTGAATTTGTTGCAACCGCAGAAAGTCGACGCATGTAAATGTGAAAGAAAATAGTGGATAAACAAGAAATCACAAAAATGTTATGAGAAAGACAAACCGCGGTGTCTTTTACCTGGAAAGAGTTTTATTTATGCCGCAATGTCACATTGTTGCAATGACAGTTGCGTATGGTAGTAAAAATAACCTAGGTATGACCTAAACTAATGTCGCATTGTTTATACTCACTCCGTAAGAATTTAACAAGGAAACACCTACTCATGTATTATTAAACGTTCCAATATCAACCGGTTACGTCAAATTTTTGTATGCTGACTGACGTTTGCTAGTTAACTTACGTGTGCAGAGACGTTTACTTAAATGGAGGCTATTCATTTTACGCGAGTTTCAAAGACTGCTCGTTTTGGAAATTTGTGGTTCAAAATGCTACCGTGCATTTCACTTATTTCGCTCGTTATCTTTTGCACTAAAAGAAACATGACACTGCAGATATTGCTTAAAATTGTAATCTGTCAATTTGTTTAATTTTGACAGAACATACAAAGTTTGTTTACAGATTTAGGTATATTTTATTGAAACTTGTAGGTATATTTTTGACAAGATGTCATGCCAGGAATAAATATAAAGGGGACATTCGGATACCTAGTTTAGTAAGTCTGACAGCTGACTGCCCCAGATTGGACGCGTAATTAGTTTTTGCAGTGGATGTTAATGGAGGTTTAGCCGACTAATCTAGTCAAGTAAATCCTGCCTGCATACTCAGTTGACATTTTAAAGTGTCAAAGTTTAAAAATAAACCACAAGTATTCAATAACAGCTCAACTTACTTAGTTAACGCGTTCATATACCTAGTAAAAACAAATCTAGTTGAAGTTTTACAAAAACTGCGTATACGAAAATCCTTAATTTTATCGTTTTGTAAGTCAAATTGCTCAGGCCATCATTTAATTTCCCTTGAATTTGTATGTCTTGTACAAATTAAAAACAAGCAGAACTGAATTGTACAGAAAAGTATGATAGCAGAAGAATTGTGACTGCAGCTGTCATTTTTGCATATAGTTTCACAATTTTCAAAAAGGACAGCTAAAAATGGAGAGAAAAATCTTTATTATTATTACACCTCAAAAAAGTGACGAAGAATTTGACATTTAGAAGTTTTTATTAAGAAACTGTTGCACACAATTTATAATCAAACATCCCTAATCCAAAAGCTTACCGCCTGATCTTTCTATCCTTTTAAATGCTGACAAAGTGTGCTTCTTTCTAAAATTCAAATTGCTTCCTTACTTAAGTTAAAGATTAGTTAAGTAATTTAATAAAATCCACTTAATTCATACGCTACAATTCATCTGTCACAACTCGCACTAATTTCCACTTTCAATGGCAACAAACTCAATTCGACAATAATTAACAACAGTCAAGTTATGTAAATATTCATTATACGCAATCCAGTTGACATTTATGTCGAATTTCCCAATCTCACGACTCCGTCGCTTCATTCATAAAAGAAACAGCAAATTTGCACATTACACCCGACCTTGTATATCTGTCACTCTGTACAAAGTGCCTGTACACTTGACATCTTTTAAAGTGTCGCCACACAAGTACGAGCGTGTACTCATCACATCACGCAAGTGATCTTACAAAATACTTTTTTTTAATTGCTTGCAGATGTTTTTGTTTGCGGCTCAAAGTGGGTCCCCTATTCCTAATTAACTCATTCATACTCTCAAGGTGAACCTATCTTTTTATGGCTCCAAAGACGCTGGGATACATTTCCAGCAAATCATAAAAAATTCAAAAAAAAAAAATAAATATGAATTTTACGAGGGTAAGGAACTTTTCTCAGCAGTGGTCCATGGGGAGATATCGCATATAAAACGTCACAAATTGACTCTATCTGCCACTAAAATGTATCTAATGCGATTACAAAGAAAGGATAGAGTCTCACATCTCACTCGGCATGTGGAGGAATCGTTGTTCGTCTCTGTGAACTGTGAGTGATGGCATGGAACATGCTGGATTGACATACAGATGCTAGTACAATAATAAAAAAAAGGAATAAAAAGCCTCAAAGATTAAGCAGCAATGCGGAAGGAATGTGCTCGAGATAAAAACTATTTTTATAACTGATTTTTTTCTTCTGTTCTCTTCATTTTAATTTGAAAGACGATTAAGTATAGCGATCGGGTTGGCAGCGGCGGCGGGTGTGTGTGCATGTGCGGTTACATCTGTGCATTGGTCCTTCGTTTCGGATGCGCTCTTTTACCCACCTCTCCACTTAAGGAGGATGTTTACAGCACGTGGTTTGTTACCCAAATAAAATAAATTACAAATTCAAGCCACAAACAGTTGGGTAGGAGATTTATATAGATACGTACAAGGTATACGACCTTATCAACCATAAAAACAAACAGCGTTCAACAGAGTGTCTGTCATTTTTCAAATCTCGATTGTTTGTCCTTTGTCAAGGGGTGAGAGAAAATAAAACCAACCGAATCAATTCAATGCTAATTGATTTCATATACACGAGTGTCCAAACTAATTCGGGAAATGTTCGTCTGACTTCTCTGAATATGAAATGAAATCCGGCTGCAGTTATATACTTTATCAAACCATGTCGTATGTCTGTAGTGTGACGACGATTTGGTGGGGCAATGTTCTAAGTGGCTATGAAAAAGATTATGGTAGCTCCACCTCGTCTGGTTAAGTGAAGTAGGAGAGAGAATATACATTTAATTAGCACATGCTTTGCTGGAGTTAGATTATTGCTAGTTCTTGGGAAGAATACACATAATGAGAGGCTTACATTGAGGCTTGAAAGCGTGAAGCTTAATTGTATTTATGCCGAACTGAACTGAAGAGCCCATAAACAACTGTAAATTGGAATGGATTACCATTAAAATCTTAATTAGAATGTTTTCTTAGGTTTGACGCAATAGATTTAGTTTAAGGAAGACCACACACTGTTTGAAGCGAGTGAGGTAAAGGTATGTTTCTTTAAAAATGACAACTGACGATGGAAAAAAAATTTGAGACAGGTAAAAATGACAACTGACGACGGAACAAAAAGTTGTTCCTAGAACTGGAGACAAATCTGGCTGGCGTTTCATTTAAAAGTCATCAAATGACCTTAAACAAAATTTACATTGATGAGATTAAGCCATGACAGAAACTGTCATGTGAAAGTTTGACAGTTTAAGTCAAAGTCGTTATAGAGAAATGCCAAATTAAACATTGCCTTTTGCCTCTCCTTTTCAAATATTAGGTCTGTTCCTTTACTTTTAAATCTTACGAATTTTTACGAATTCTTACGCATTTTACTCAATTGTCGTTCCTCAACTCGAAAATTTCGTAAAATAGAGCGGCTTCGAGATAGCAAGATATTTCCCCTCTTACCAGTTTTTACTCAACAAATTTCTTTGCGTATGAATTGAAACAACTGTCAGTCGCTGGAAAATTGACAGCTGATTTGAATTTGTTGTTCTATTTGGCATGAACTTGAATTATCTGTCATTTTTCATAGGTTACTACAAAAGCGTTCCTTTACTTTTGCGTAAATTTCCCTCTCTGAGAGAGAATTCATACCCATCAGTTTGACAGTCTTTTCCATTTTTACTGCAAAAGTAAAGGAACACCCCTCTTATCTGTAATCTCATCTGTGGAAACATGAAACAAGAAGGTTTAAAAGCAACTGCGGTTGGTACAGCCTGTCACTTTTTTTAAGAAAAGACAGTGTTTAGCCCTCAGAGCTGATTTCGCTCACAAAATGGTGGATCATTAGAAGCTGCCAACAAAATCAAAGCTTCTAAATGACAGAAATATAAGACCTAGTTTTCTGATGTAAAATTGTAGTATTTCCAAAACCAATATTCCAACTAAATCAACATAGATTTCCTGCCGCCAAATGATCGATTCATCACGCCCTGTCTACCGATTTCCTCCCGCCTTTAACCATTTTTATTAAACCGCATACCGCGCATATACTTTTCAACACATGAGGTAGTTTTTATCACAATCTCATCACTCAACTATTTGTTGTTCAAACATCAGACACCAACATGTGGAGTTAAAAGCCGGTTCCACCCGAAGAGAAGGTCAATTAAGAAAAGTCAACCGGAAATGATTGTCAGCAGCGGCTCAACTCCATGACTCCGTGCTGCGGCTCTTCCCCATCTTCTCTCCTTCGCCGTTTTGAACAAATTAAGTAAGTCAGCACAACGCAAAACCACAAAAGCACATCAAAGAGTTTTAAATTGTAAAAAAGAAAAACAAGCAGAGGAGACAAAATATCTAAGTACCACCACACTGTCCTCCTTCCGCCGGTTCCACCAGTCACAAACAAGTTCCAAAGAAAGAAACCAGATAAAATAATCAAAGATAAAAGGAAACTAACTAACGAACGAACGCTTTTTATAAAAAAAGAACTCAAACAAATGTAATCTGCACTTAATAGAGCGTTTACACCATCCATTTGCATCCACATTAGAAAAGCAGCGTGCGCAGGGGGCGAGCGGCGCGAGTTAATGCGTGCAGCAGGAATCGAAGCGCGACCGGATGTTCGCCATTGCACTCCACAAATCGCAAAATCGGAAAAGCAACGAGTGAACAAGCTGCGCGCGCAGTTGGATCTTTTCTTTTGTTTAACTATGCGCCGAGCTAAGCGCAATGGTCTCTGGTGTCTGGTCAGTGTTATGCTTTGGTTTGGTGGAGCGCTGCCGCCAAGGGTCGTGTTACATTTATTTATTTGTATTCTTCTTTTGCATTATTAATTAAAAAGCGACTGCTGCACACCGACTCGAGCGGAGAACGTCTGTCTTCTTGGCATAGCCAAGCCGCAGTGCCATGCCATCCCAGACGTGGTAAGATTAGAGATTAATGAGATACACATACACATTTGGTTCAGTTCGACTTGGGGCTGGCTTGACTCTGGGAATTTCTCAAATTTCTACTTGGAATTTAATTTTTTTTTTTTTATTAATTATGATTATGACAGTGGAACGGAAGAGGTGACAAGAACTTTGGCGCTCATCATAAGTGTGTGTGTGCTCTGGGGTTAAGCTGAGGTTGGAGATTTGTGTTTTTTATTTTGCGAAAGACTCGTGTGAGGTTTTCGTGAATGGCGATTTTTGCTTGTGAATGGGATTTTTGTGTTTCGGTTTGCTTGGCAATTAAAGTTAACAGAATGTGCTTACTAAGCGGTTCATTGGCGAAAAAGGGGGCACGGAGTTTTGAGCTGGCAGCATCTTCAGGAGTGCGTTAAGTGAAGTCGCAATATTTTTTTAGAATTAAGCAGTCAATACGTGGAAATGCCAGTAAATGACAACGATTTTCACTATATTGAGATGAAGCCTTCAAAATGGCATCGGCGGCGCGTTCGCTTTAGCATGGTTAAAACAGTGGTTACGTTCAAGCATCTAGTTTAGTAAGTCTGACAGCTGACTGACTTGATGTATCTCTGTTTTGATTGGCCTAGATCGGTCACATGGGCAGCTGTATCAGTTGACGTTTACGGAGGGGTAGCCGACGAATCTAGTCAAGAAATTCGTGACTGAGTACTAAGTTGACGTTCGCATAGGTGGCTGACGTAGTAAATGCGACGTTCCCGACGAATCTAGTTTTTGCGTTCAGGTTACATCTATTCCAGGCCAATCTAGTCGACTTAACACAACTAAGTTTTTGAATGTGCCCAGTCACTGGTTAGTAAAAATGGGTAATGGCCATGGCTGCTATAGAATATAGACTATCTTTAAATTTTTTAATGACAGCTGGGGTCGAATCGCGTCGTTCGTGATCGAGCATTACGTTCACGGAATCAAGTTGATTTACATGTGATACAAAAACAAATTTCGTCACGTAATGCTCGTTCACGGATGACGCGTTTCGACCCCTGGTTAGTGTGCACTATATAGCTGAAAGTAGGTAAAGGTAGTAGATTGCAGACAGCTGGTGCAGCCGTCAGGAAGAGTACTGACAGATGGTGCTTATAAATGCAAGTAAAAAAGAAGCAAACATGGGAATAGCCATACAAAAGCTGTCAAATACGAATCTTGGTGTTTTTTTCATGCTCTCAAAATATGTATTAAAGTAAATGTCAGTTCATGTGATCCTCTGACAGAATCACTAGGATCTATGAATTTTTTATAGATTCGTTAAATAAAAGAACAGATTGAATGGGGAAAGCGACGTTTCTGCCTTTAATTGGGCAGATGCCTTTGACAATTTATTTTCTGAAGTTTTTATTGGAACTGTCATCATCAGCCTCCATTTAAATTAACTTATATTTTCCACTGACAAGTGAACTTCGCGCCAAAATCGTTCCTATCATGAGAAAATCGTAATCGCTTCCCCTTTCACCCACAGCACTGTTGAAAAATCCTGTTCTTAACAATGGGCACGCTACACTGTCACCAATATGAGTCACAGATCTTTTTCTGATAATGCATTCGTCGTTTCTTTCTTCACAAAACGAAGCGAATTCAGGCCACGCTTTTAGTAGAGCGAGAAACCGGTCTGCACTCTGGTCACTTCCGATTGTGAAGTGGAAGCTACCATCTTTCTGATATGGACAACTAGAATAATTGTTTTGTGTCTGTAGTAGATAACGAATCCTCATGCAGATAAAAATCTATATCTAACGCATGGCGTTTCTTATCGGTGCGCGAATTCGATTACCACCATCGAACTGTTTTGTTTGCCCACCGTCCTCCTAGAGATAAGATAGGTTAGATCTATTAGTGAGATCCTATACGCCACTCAGTCTCTTTTAACACGAGGTGCGAATAACAACTGTAACTCCTCATCGAAAGCAACTATACTTAACAACTTCTTCATCTCTTGTTGCAGATCTATCCAGGACCAGATGCTGAGAAGGCCATAATGGGTTCACTGGTATTTTGTATCCATCACAAACAAGGCTGCAAGTGGTCCGACGAGCTGCGAAAGTTGAAGGTGAGTTTCATCGAAAAAAATCAACCAAGTGCTGAAACTAAATATTTTCCGTTTTTTGTTCTCCTTTCACAGGGACATTTGAACACCTGCAAGCATGACGCCACTCAGTGCCCGAATAAGTGTGGCGCTCAGATTCCACGCATCATGATGACTGATCACCTGCAGTACACCTGCACACAGCGTCGTGCCAAATGTGAATTCTGTCACACAGAGTTCAGTGGTCAAGGATTGGAGGAGCACGCCGGCACCTGCAGCCAAGAACAGATCTACTGCGAGGCCAAGTGTGGGATGCGTGTGCAGCGCGGACGAATGAACATCCACAAGGCAAAGGACTGTGCCAAGCGGCTACGTCGTTGCCCCCATTGTACCAGAGAGTTTTCGGCCGATACTCTGGCACTGCATGGGGCGCAGTGTCCACGTGCGCCAATCATCTGTCCGCAGAGATGTGAGGCGGGACCCCTTGCCCGTGGCGATATGGAAGCACATTTACGCGACGAATGCAAGGCACTGGCTATATCGTGCACATTCAGAGAGGCCGGCTGCCGTTTCAAGGGACCCAGGCATCTGCTCGAATCACATTTGGAAGCGAACGCCGCCTCACACCTCTCACTCATGGTGGCGCTCTCCTCTCGCCAAGGACAACAAATTCAAATGCTCAAGTCTGCCGTTGCTAAGCTGTCGACCAACTACACCGGCACCCTGCTCTGGAAGATCACAGATTGGTCAGTGAAAATGGCCGAAGCCAAGGGCAAGGATGGCCTGGAGTTGGTGTCACCGCCGTTCTTCACCAGTCAGTATGGGTACAAGCTGCAAGCCTCGATGTTTCTCAATGGCAACGGACCCGGTGAGGGCACACATGTCTCCGTCTACATTAAGGTTCTACCCGGCGAGTATGACGCCCTACTCAAGTGGCCCTTTGCCCACTCCATCACGTTCACACTCTTCGAACAGGGATCCCAAAGTGGTCAGGGTGGCGTCGCCGAATCATTCATCCCCGACCCCACGTGGGAGAACTTCCAGCGTCCATCCACTGAAGTCGACCAGCTCGGCTTTGGCTTCCCCCGATTCATATCCCACGAGCTGCTGCACCGGCGACCATTTGTCAAGGACGACACCGTCTTCCTGCGGGTGAAGGTCGATCCCAGTAAAATTGTCGCCGTTTAAACTTAGTGCTCATGCTTTCAAGGAGCGATTAGTTTGTAAGTTTCCCCCCCAACGCCCACCTGAGCTCTGCATATGTAAATACTGTGTATTTTGTTCGAACTTGAGCTCACTGTAAATAGCGCGCGGTAAATGTACAGACTCTTTTGGTGGAGTAGACATCAGTCAGCTACTTTCTGCACCGTAAAGAGTCTTCTAATGGAGTTGCGATAGATGAGACACCTCAGGGGTTCATTCGAAGACCCGAACTGTTTAGTTTTTGTTTTAGTTTTTTAAGAAAATTACATTTTTTAACGAAAAATAGAAAAGAACAATTTTATTTTAACAAAATTCCTCTACTGCTGGAGATAAACCAAAGTGTAATCAAGAATCAAAGATGGGCGTGCATCGTTGTTGTTCCTCTCAGGAGGGGCACTCGCATCCAGGCGTCTCCTTTCGAGTTTCTATTCATTAAGTAATTTTTCGTTTTGCAAAGAAATCTAATTTTGTAGGTGTAAACTCGGGAAGTTTGATAACAAAAAACATGTAAATAAAAATGGTGTTTTAAAACAGTGTTCTCGGTGCACTTTGTGCTGGGAGTTTTCTTTGTAGTCATTAGTGATTTAAGTTTTTTTTTTTAAGGTTAAGTTGCTAAGGATATTAAAATAATGTAGTAAGATGTCTCGTCTATGATGTTAAGCGAACGAAAATTCATTGAAAATGTAAACAATATCGATTAACTATGCCGTCATTAAGTAAAGCAAGAACGTAAAATAGTCGTAGGTTTAAGGGATGTTTTCATGTGTCAAGCATCCAATTTGATTGATAAAATAAAAGCATTATGTATTTGAATACTTTTTTAAAGAAAGGATGGTTGTTTATTTTTTTTAAGCTGTGTAAGGTGATATTCAGTAAGTATCTAACTGTCTTTATTGAAAGTGCCTATAGAAAAGGTTGGATAAATGCGTCAAATGAAAACAACGCAGGAGATGGTGTAACAAAAGTTTTGGACACATTTTCTCTACCAGTTATTTTACACGACTTTATCAACGACTGTACTATGCGTGGCGAAGTGCATGCTCTCATTTGTTACGTTTAGTGATTGCTTTCTGTGTACTGAATGCTTTAAACAATAAAATCCAGGAATACAACGATTGAATGTAAAGCGATACGACTTAAGATAGCAAACGTATGTGCCTTTTCTATCACTGGATAGTGTTCTCCGCAACTATCACAGTTTTTATCATTCTAAACAAAGAAAACGGATAATTTTGCTTAAAACAATAAACTATAGTACCAAAATACTACCTAACCAAAAAAAGTCCATCAACTCTTGATTGAAACAAAAAGATGGCAGCACTTTTTGCGTTTCATTTAAAAATGATGTCAATTATCGCCAGAATTGCCATTGCCAGATTAGTATTGTGACGTCCTACTCCCTATATAAAGAACTTCGAATCCACTCCCGAGAGAAGGGGCAGTATAGGAATACCGCGACTCAGGTGGCGCACGCAAGTGAAAGGGGAGCTTAACCAACTTGAGGTACGAAACTGGAGACAGCTATCTAAAGATCGCGCTAGCTGGAGACGCTTATTGGTTGAGGCCCAGGTCCAGGTCCGGACCTATATAAAACTCTGCAGATCCAAGAATTCCCGGACCACAGATTCTGACTCTGAGGCATACAAATAAAAAAGCAATGTGGACTTATAAACTGATTTATTATGCTACTAATATTATAGGAAAGTCGATTAACACATTTTTTTTTATTATTTACAAAACTTTGATTGGCAATTGAGACTTATCATTGAAACAAACAAATTTCTATCACAAACTCCTACTGCGAGAAGAACGAACTCGTATTAGCACTCGTACTCAAACCGAGAGCGGATGTATCCCTTTGCGAGGATACAGCTGTTCGTTGATATCTTGAAATATGGTCCAGAGAATGCGGTAATATCGGCCGAACACTATGAATCTCGAGCAATGTTAAATTATCCAACTTGGCATAGGTGCCTTCGCCCTTAATGAATGCATCAATCGAAGTTCGCAGCTTAGACTCCCGTATATCAAAGATATCTTTGATGATTGTGCGAATCTCCTCGCTTTTGGGTACATCATCAGGAGCTGTGCTTAGGATCAACTGCGCCTCGACCATGTAGTGTTCGCTGGGCATTTTTGTAAACAATCTAAAACGGAGAACATTTGTTTATTTATTTTTTAAAGCAGAGTTTGTTGGGGCACCTACTTTGATCGCTTCTCTTCCTCCTTGATTTCTTCGAGAAATTCCAATTCCATCCAGATCGGTGGCACTATTCGGCATTTCTGTTGTTTTCTCAAATGAACGGCCAACCAAAGGGGAACATAAACTGGTAGGCCAGCACGAAAAGGGCCAATTGTTCCAGAGATCAGATGAATGGGTTCCAAGGCAAAATTCGGTATTATTCCAATGGAGGTTTTTTCGCCGATAAATTCAATCACACTTGGATCCATTATAAACAAAAATTATTTAAAAATGCGGACGATTTTAGCAAAGGCCGACGAAAATAAAATATATGAATATTCGCGCCGAAAATAATGAATCTGACAGTCAGAATACGAGACTCGCCCAATTTGTTCTGTTTGATTCAAAATACGAATGGCTGCGTTCGAAATCGAATAGCTCCTGGCAATTATAGTAAAACTAAATACCTAACGAATAATGACGACTAAAATCCGACAAAAAAGGTAGACAAAGGTTTTTGAACAGTTTATTTTAATTGCAGAAATGCAGGAAGTACAAAGCACGCCTTTCTTTGCTGCACAATACGGATTTCTCTCTGGATCTGTAATGATAGGCCAGTTTTTTGTGCTATTATCGGAGCAAATCAAAGTAAAGAAGGATTTTGAGCACGCAACTACAATACTTACGTCCGAATTGACATTTCCGAGATTCACGGGGTACCTATTTATCTCAAGTGGAATTGCTTTGACAGCAACAGCTTATGTTTGAACCTTTCTGGTGGTTTGGGTGCAAAAATTGCAAGTAAACTGCAGACTAAAAGTCGAGACACACAACCTTTTGTTACATTTTATACCATTCAAGCACAAATGTAACTGGAACCGCTTTTTTGCGCGCTTGTCTCCTTAACTTTGCTCAGGTAGGTGTTCAAAAAACACGCCCAGTGCTGTTCCTTTTAGGAAAACGTCTATTTAGCATCTGTTTAGTATTGTGGAGCCCTTCAATCTGCCGTGAGAGATTTGCGCAACGTTGTAAATGTAGTCTAACAATCTGGGACAGAGACAATACTAAGTATGGTTTGTCTCTGCTCTGGGATGCTCGTAAGGACTTACAGGAGTTGACTCATTTTCTTGCACAACAACCTTTTGGGATCTTTTGCCCAGGGGTCGAATTACCGCACCCGTGAGCAAGCGCTACGTCACTGAATTTTGTTGAATTTACATGCCAAACAATAACAAATTCAGTAACGTATTGCTCGATCACGGGTGCGGTAATTCAACCCCAGTTGTTTTTTAAGACCAATGAAAGGCACTTGCCAATGTTTGTCCTATCTATACAGACGCTGAAAATTTTTCCGTGGGCCTCTTGGGAGTAAAGGCCCCGTCAAACATAGCGCGTTTTAACGCTCTGTTTTACCGCCGCGTTGTAATATACTGATTAACATATTACATATCCCCCGTCACACAGAGCGCGTTGAATCCACCGCAGCGGTGAAACTCGGGGTGGTAAAAAATTACAGATTATTTTATGACGCGTCGCGTTTGAAATAATTTTTCATGATTTTATATCCTAAAAAACGGAAAAATGAATCGAATGTGTTTAAAATTACCCATATTTGTACGTTATGTTCGAGAATCGTATATAAATTCAATTTTAAAGGCTGGGGTATGACAGGCAATATCAAAAGAATTTTTCTTTTTGTAAATTTCGTACATCTTAATCCTTTTCCATTTTAGGGAATTACATATCACGGCAAAAACAGCAATAATTCTTCCTCCGAGCTGCTTGACATCTTTTTAGACAATGAAAGCCAAGAGTCATGGACATTAATGAGATCTTTCTGTTTGCGGTCGTCTAACGCGGCGGTTAGAACGTTGCGTCAAAACAATCTTACCGAAGCCTTTAAAAGACAAGAACTCACTCGCACTTGACGGCGACTGAAGTTTTCCGATTCAATTTGGTCGCAAA
This sequence comes from Cheilosia pagana, assembly GCA_936431705.1. Classification (NCBI taxonomy): domain Eukaryota; kingdom Metazoa; phylum Arthropoda; class Insecta; order Diptera; family Syrphidae; genus Cheilosia; species Cheilosia pagana. The sequence continues at coordinate 45,955,269 of OW386170.1, read as the reverse complement.
CGACTCCACATACGAACACTTTGCATTTATACGTTTCGAGAATTCTTTTATTTCAATTTCTTTTGTTGTTGTTTATATAAGAAAATTATAATCATTTATTATTTCATATTTCTATATATTTATTCTTTTGTATATAAAAAAGCAAGAAAATAAATTTAATTCTAAGTATTTTAGAGGAGAAAAAAAAAACGATTTGAAATATATAAGCATACAAATTAAAATCAATCGTGTAAGCGCGCACAGGGCAAAAAGAACAGAAAGTAATCCTCGTCCTTCCACTCCTTCACTCTACCAACTAAAAACGATTCCTTAAGTTACGCATAATAATAATAATAATCAATAAGATCCATATTTATGTTGATTTTATAATTATGTATGTATATATATCTCGGTGAGAAACAAACTCAATTAAAATAAAAAGAAAACTAAGGAGAAAAAGAAAAAAATGTAAACTAGCACTAATTCGCTACGAAAATTCCCTAGGTATCTGTTGGTTGTGTGGGAAAACCATTGAATCCCGTAAAAAATGAAGAAAATTACTAATGCTGAATCAAACTGCAATTGGGGGAAGAAATAAATCCTTTTTGTTTATCAATTAATTTGTGAGCTGTATTGTTGTGGTTTCCTTGTATATAAATATATTCAATATATATATATGTGTAATGTGTTTATATGCTGCGACGTGACTGCGAGAATCTCTGGAAGTTTGCGTTCCACTTGCGTTTCCTTGAGTCAAATTTTGTTGTTTGCTTTAGTATTATTTGAAGGGACTAGGACTAGTGCTGCAGTACGCCATGAGGTCCGATTATGATAGATCTGCAATGGGAGAAAGTGCATCAAGTACACATGAAAAAAAAGCCAAAGGACATGCACCTGTTTTGTGGTTAGGTAGGTACTTACAACTAGGAGCGGCTTCATAACGTCTCTGAATCTGATCGTATGTGAATTTCACAAAAGCGTCATACTGCTCCGCCAGCTTTGTGGTCAAGATAGCGTCATATTTCTCTGTGAGTTCGTCTTCGCGCTCCTTGAGCATGCGTTCGCAAATCATCTGCACCTGTTTGAATGTGAAAAGCGCTTTTTCGGGGTGCTGTGCAGTAGCCAAGTTTGGTGGGCTATCAGGACGACGGCGTGGACTATCGGGCCCGCCCATTTCAGAGCCGCTAGACTCTGAGTCTTGCATACGTTCTGTAGCGTAAGTCAGCTGTTTGCGGCGGTTCAGGCGTTTGATTTCGTCGCGAATATTTTGGGCCATTTTGTCGGTAGACATCTTGCCAGCGAATGGACTTTCGGACACATTGTCCTGGCTGTCGATGGCATTTCTGGAAGCACTTGCGGTATTCAAACGTCCACACGGACAGCGTTGCATTCCACTACTTGTGCTAGCGCTCATTCCACCGACCACCAAACCAGCTGCGATGGCCGACGAGGAACTCGGTGAGTTTGGTGCTGAGGTGCGCCCCCCCATTGTCGAGGTAGATTGTCCAAAGGGATTGCATCGACGCCGTTTCGTTGGACGCTGATTAATGGATTCCCAATCGAGGGAGCGTTTTAAAGTAGCACACGCCATATTGTTTACTTATTCACAGCAGTAGCAGCAGCTACAAGAGACTTTAGTCGCCAAACACACGACGCACAGCAGCACACACGCACACACACACTGAAACGACACGACAAAAAGGCAGGCACGAAGAAAAAAACTGACTCGATTCCAAAATGAGTCTCGATGAGCAACGCTATTCCTTTCTTTTTCTGTTTCGCGTACTTTGTGTAGCGATGTCTTTTTTTTTGTCGCTCTCTCGCTCTGACTAATATAATATTACTTTTTTTATATTTTGCTTTACAAAAGGCCACTGAGAATATGGAGGAATTTCTTTTGTAAAAAAAAGTTGCTTCAATTTTACGCGTACTTTTATGGTTTCTAGATTATTCTTTTGCACTAATTTTGAATAATTTCTTAAGGAAATTGAATTTTTTCCCTTTTATCTATAAAAATTTATATTGCAACACCTCAATCGAGGGGAGTGAGAAATGAATGAATGGAGTTGAAAATGCTTTTGACATCTGCCTGCTTGGTGTTCTATAAAGTCGATATTTGTGGGTGCGGAAGTGAGATGGAATGAGATGCCTTGGTGATTAGTGGAACGGCTGGTAGTTGAACCGATGCGGAATGAAACGGGCGGACGCGGAAAGTGTTATAATGGTGTGTCATCGGAAAAACAATTAGACAAACTGCATAGGATTGGTACTTTGTTTTTTTTTTTGTAGTAGAATTGATGGAACTGTTGAAATGACTGTATGTGGATGAGTTTTCAAATGGCGGAAACTCGTTTCAACACTTTGAATAATAGTTAACCAACAAATTGTCTCTTTATTATAAGATTTGACGTGTTTGGATGGCTGTTGAGTAATGAAAATTAATTTTGAGTCGAATATATATCCGGACAATAGTTTTCATTCTTTAGAATTCACTTTAAACGTTAATCACGGTTTAGTTACTATATTTAGGTTCAAACTCAGAAAACGAATAAAAATCTACTACAAACGCAAATAAATCACCGTAATGTGAAGCCCCAGGTTTAACGTTTAGCGCTCTTTACCCTTTGCATCATTGTATATTTAATTTGTTTTATTAGTTGTCAAAAACTCACAGAATGCTTTAACAAATGTGATCAACCAAAATTTTTATAATTCAGAAATGCAACTGCCAAACATTCTCGCTTTGTCCTATTTCAATATGTTCCTCTCCGAAACCAAAAATCCTCCAATCTAGTACGTTATTTGATAATTACCTTTCAAACAAGGTCTGTCAAAAATTTGACGTCTACCAACTCCAACAAAAATGTTGACGAAGAGAAAATAAAGAAAGAAATAACCTGTGTCGAATATTTAAATATATATTTTTATAGGAAAATAATGTCTGAGCAAAAGGAATTACAGAATGAAGAGCGCGAAGCGCTACAATCAATATACGAAGGTGACGAGGCGTTCAAGGAAATCAATCCAACCACATACCAATATAAGGCAAGACCAAAATTTCATTATTATTCCATCAAAAATTACGTGAATTCATTTTCAGTACGGCAAGGATGATGATTTGAAATCTTTCCTTGTGGAAATTCAATGGGGTGACAATTATCCCGCCGAAGCGCCTGCGATAAACATGGATGCGTTTTACAACAGAAATTTGTGAGTTTGTCCTGCCAACGCAGCCTAGTTTACATTGTTAGTAATCCTTTCTTGTCTATAGAATAGCACCTGTGAAGCAGAAAATCGCGTCTCTACTCCTCGAAGAAGCCGAGCAATGGGTTGGCTGTGGAATGACCTACACTCTCTTTGAATGTCTGAAGGATAGAGCGGACGATCTGGTGGTCGACCAACCGGACACACCAATCATGGCTCCAGTGGATCTGGACGATGGCGTCGCTGCAATCAAAATCTCCGATTCTGGGGATGGCAAGAAGGTCGAAAAGAAGGAACAACTTACAAAATCGCAAAAGCGGAGACAGTGGGAGCGAACGGATCACAAGGGCGATCGACCACGCGGCTGGGATTGGGTCGATATAGTCAAACATTTATCACAGACCGGCTACAAAGACGAACAAAAGTTGCAAAGAGAACAGATGCTCGCCGCACCTGTTCTCCACCCGCTGAATATATAGTTAATGGCGGTGCATAGGCAAATTATGAGTTTTAATTATTTTCAGTTGAGTATTGCAATAAAAATAAGACAAGGAACGAGTAATTGATGTGTTTGCAGTTCACTCTTTCGCAGAAAGTCGTAGGTTGACGCAGCATTTTTATGCAAACACAGTCACTGACACGTCAATTTGATGGGGGCAGTGGCCGAGCTTCAGCTGACTGATGTTTCAAACATCCCTTGTGTGATTTACAGGCAACAGCCAGGAGCTCGCTTTTCCGCGATGGTGCGCACGGAACTGACACTAACGCAATTGTCCGCCCTTCGCTTTCACTTCACTTCAGCAGCTTACCTTACATACTCGACTTGTGCAGTAAAACAAACCGTATTGCAAATTAAAATGTTTATTTAAAAGGTTTTACTAAATTCTAAAATATAACCTCAATTGTATTTTTACAAAAAAAGCTCCTTAAAATGTCGAATCAAAATTCCTTCTACCAATACCACACTATTCCTTAGCTTCCCAAGAAGTCTTATGTTCTATTCTTAAACTAATTCACTACATATCGTCGAAATCGAGAACAGAAACAAACATTTTGTAGTCACAAAACATATTTTGTAACACACTTGTAAGAAAGCGGCTGCTTATGTCTAAACGCATGCACTTCAGAGCTCATTTCTTAGCTTTTAAGCCAAGCTACAATTACAAACATTACTTTCTTTCAATTTAACTTGAGTAAACAACGCGGCAAAATGTGTCTAAATGCTAGAATTCAAAATGGAGAGTAGCGCACAAGTGTGATGTAAATGCTAAGTTTAAATATGATTAGTATATTGCACGATTAAAGGTTTAGCAAAATAGTTCTTTATATATATATTTAGTTCATCTACAGCTAAAATAATTTTTATTTGTGTTTCAACTGTATTATACATAGATGGCGCATTTAAATGTAAATAATTTTTAATTGCTGTGTAACACTAAAGGGAAACAATTTGTAATTGATTGCGTTAATTGAATGTTCGTTGCATGTTAATGGAAGGGAATTTGTTTCAAACGATAATTTCACTTAAGCTTGTTAACTTTTTGGTTATGTTCGCTTCATTCAATGAATTCGGTTTTCAACCAGTCTTGGTAGACAAGTTGTTTGGTAATCCTCGACTAGATTGGGAATACAAGTGCGGTTTTACATCAATGTTCGATTATTGACGCAACAGAAGACCCCTTGGAGCACTTTCCGGAAACCGAATTCATCAAATTGAATGTTGGGAATAAAAATACAAAAGTTAACCACACTTTTTTGAACGAAAGAGGTTCGTTTGTTCAAGTTGTTGCGACATTGACGTACTTTGAAGGGGAAACTTGAGGTACTACGTTCTTTATCAAAAGAGTGGCACTAACCCATAAAACTTCTTGGAAACCGAGTGTCAAATTGAAGGAAGATGCAGTCCTACCACATTTTCTGATGCTGAAGCTGAGATGTACCCCAAATCAACCTAACGAACGTCAAATGTGCAACAATTCGATTTAACTTATGTCTAAGAAAGAGTAACAACAAATAATATCGACTTTGGTTATATCAAAACGTTTTCACTAAATTGTCAACGAAAAAAAAAAAAAAACGTTCCTAATCCAAATATTCACGTGGAAAGGCGTTAACTGCAAAATTTCTACAATACCAACAACTACTCGAGTCGAAAAAACAACACCAAACGGCAGTTCCGAATCATTTCACTCATTATTTCGAATTTTTTTTATTTAGGATCTAAGGCAGAAGAGTTGCGCATGGAAGAGAATATATTTTTCTTTGCATATAAACAAAACAACTTTATGTACAAAATTAAGTTTACTCCTTGTTGTATCTTACTTTAGTAGGATATGTTAAAAGTGTTAACTGAGAAAGTGGGACGACGCGCACCGACTGAACGAGGTTTTTTCTACTAAATTCTAATACAACTTTGTTGGCTACATCTAAACTAGAAATAACAACAAAACGTTTAACTTTATAGGCGATTAGCAAGCAAATCAATATCGAAGAAAATTTCAACTCATTTGAGACTCAAGGGTTTCTAGGTACAAATTAATATCAAGGGGTTTTGTTAAATCTTAGACTGGGGAGGAAAAGGGCACGTACGTACGCGTTTCTTTGTTGTTGTTTTTGGTCCATTGTGTTTGAATGAGTGTTTGGAAAAATTTGAAGAAGGCCTGCCTATGCCTTCCAATCGAGACGAAATTCATCGACTATGAGAAGGTGATTGTTGGCACTCCAACCTGAAAGGCAAACGTCATTATGTGAAGAAGGATTTTCTATTGCATTCTAACCTTCTTGCTGGGCCATGTTGACGAACTCCTGCCATTTGCTCTGCACCTCCCAGTACTTCTCTTTGATCTGGTTTCGATCCTGTAAATATGAAACAGCAAAGAAATAAGCTTTTAGTATGTCCTGCGGTCGCGTATCGAAATGAAGATAGACGCCGAGGTGTCGTTTGCTTTCGGCGATGATGAAACGTTCATGGGGGTCGAACGACGAGACTATGTTCTCGATGACATGACTGCTTTTGAACTCGTCGATGAGGTGCTTTGCTGACAGACCCATGTGGATGTTTAGCGAGACGGACACCGTCTGCCCGATTGTCACTCGTTCCAGTTTGTTGACTTGTTGCGGCGACAGCATTCGACCGGAGCGAAAGAACTCCTCGAGCGCTATGAGGTAGCGCGATTCATTGAATGTGCGCAGGCAGACTGCCTTGACAGCTTTCAGGTTAGCATAGAGATGTAAAATAGTCACAATCACAAAAACGGAATAAAGCATCCTGAAACGAAATAGGAATGAGAGTGAATCCGAGCTGTTTGTGGTGTTGGTTTGATTAAGCAAAGCTTAAAGAAGAATTGAGAGTAAGGAAAAGGTATTTGTGACAGTTCAAAGTAACCTGGAGTTGAAGACTCTATGAAATATGCAAATAAACCAACCCTGTTCACAAAAAACCATACCAACTGATAAAGTGCAAAGAAAATGACTTCAAATCGACCAACATTCGTGGCATCATGTTCGCCTTTAAACATATTCCACATAAATAACGAACCCTGCTGTTTAAGAATACCATTTGCTACTAAAATCGATTCAAATAAACTACAAAACAACACCCAACAGTGCATGTAGATATAGTATACCCCATCTTGACAGCGTAGTTACTTACGTTTGATTTTTAATAGCAGTCAATAAGTACAGCCCGATAAAGGAAGCAATTAGATTCACACAAGTCTCCTGCGAACTGTCCTTCGAAGCGACATCTGCCAGATTGCCACGCACAGCATGGTGTTGTGTTAATGCGGCACGTGTTGCTCCGCCAGCCACCCCTACTATCGCCTTCAGGACAGTTGTCGAACAAAGAATATACGTCGAATATAATGGATATTTTGGAAGAATATAGATTTCAACGCCCATCGCCACGTCATTTAGAAAATCGGCTCTCAGTCTCCATTTCTTCGAGTCCACATCCAATTGCGAACCCTTCCACCACGAGAACAATATCCTTCCTATGTGACCGCTGCCCTCCTTGAATATCCATGTAACAGTCGCCGAGAATGGACTAACTGTGTCACTGCCCACACCAATCCCTTTGAGAATAGCATGTGTACAAAGTGTTCCTGCAGAGAATGTGGTGGACATTTGATTGAAATGCGCACACAATGTCAAGCAGTGAACTCGCCATTAGGACTTACCGCAAATAGTGCTGCAGAATGCCTGCACTGTGTCCCACACTTGATATGCGGCGTAGTCGTCACTTACACTATCCGGATATCCCCTGGGGAGGAATATTTTTTGCAGCACTCGAAATAGGAAGAACTTTTCGCGGATAACAAGTCGGTCGCCTTTCAGTGGGACTCGTACTATGCTGTTTTGATCTGAAAGAGAGGGGGTTGTTAACGAAATTTGACACACAAGTGAATAGGGAAGTAATCAAGTGGAAGTCAGGAAGGACTGAGTGCACGTTGAATGGAAAGGCTTCTACGGATGGGGAAGTCGCTACCCTTCCAATGAATGCGAATGCAGTAGGATCCTGTGACTTGTACCGATAAAAAGAAATAAATCAGCGCTTGATAACCACTAGAGACTAATCTAAAGAAGGCCAATAAGAAGATCGCATCAAACTCCGCACGCCTGTGGTTCTTTTGGCAAACAGGGAAACACCATGCCAGAGGCGCATTCGAAAATCTTCAAATAATTCCGCTTTATTGATTGCCAGATTAACAAATTAGGTAAATATCAACAAAAATTCGTAGCGCTAATAAAAGCTCAATCATCTGATTACATTCTTCATGTGATTGGTATTTCTACGCATTTCAGTTCTTGCTGTATGAGGTATATCGTTATTCTGAGCATTGCTAAGCTAACTGCGTCGTGGTTACTTGATTTTAGTAAGCCATTCCGTCCAATAACATAACGTTGAAGTAAAACGGCGTTAAAAACTGTTTACTTGCAAATTCGCGACCTTATCAACTGCTCGTTGTACAAATCACGAATATTTTGCAACCCCTGCAGTGCATTTCATGGAATACGTGGCGAATATACTCGCTCCATGGCAACAGATCTAATTGATTCCCACTCAGAAGGCACTCAATCTTAAAGCCATAAATCATCTTCCTTGCATCAAGGATTTCCACTTACCTGCTGGTGTCACATAGAGGATCTCCTCGCCCTTGGTTCCATATTGTTCTCTGAAGTGCACCTTCATATCGCTTAAACACTTAACACAACAACCTCACAACCTTATTGCAAAAATTTAAATTAGGTACAAAAAAAAACCAAGAACACTTTTTCTTATTGCTTTTGGCTAGCTGGTGAAAAATTGTCGACACGAAAGAAAAACCACGAATAGCCAAAATCAAAATACATTTGGAGAATTGCAAATGTTTGTTTTGTTCACGTGAGCTGGATTAAATTGACGTGAAAATCACAGAGATAGAGAGATTCATGATTATCGACCGATCTCGTCGACCATAAAAAAAATGTTTTTCTTTCTTGCTACTGTTTATTTGGCAGGTGAGAAAAAATCTCCCACTTGTTTTGACGTTTCCATAACAAAAATTTGTTTGACAAATGACAAGGTGCAGATAGTTGAGCGCGAAGGTGGAAGCGAAATCGCACCTGTGCTATTGACACTTGTTCGTTGAGTATGCGCAATGGCGGCGTGGTGGATTTTGTTTTGTTTATCAAACTATTGGACACGTTTTGGTTTGGGTCTGCGGTTTGTTTACAAATTTGTTAACGAAACACGTGTTTTGAAGGGGGGTGGGGGAACTTGGTGCAGTTGAACCGGGAGCCGGGATGCATTAGGTACAGTGAGTTAAATTTTTTTTTTTGGAAAAGTAGGAATCATTAAAAAAACAAACGATTTGAAGTGGAATCACATTTGGATTATTGGTGTCAGTTTTTATATGGTCTCTATGGCGGATATGGAGGCTTTGACAAGGTGCTATATTTCTCTTGAGAGATTTCATAATTCAAGCCCTTAAATTCGGAACGACATTCCATAGGAAGTTTGCTTAATCTTCCTGTGTGTAAAGTTTCTTTATAGTGTTTTTATTTTGTTATTCCCCATGAGTTTTGCCGAATAACAACCTACTTTTCTATTGACATTTAGCTTGTTCGACGTGTCTAGCATAACCCTGAAAATTCGGCTACTATATCGAACATAGAAAAACGAATGACAGCAAGCAAAATGACAGCGAAACTAAGCACTGAATTCTTGCCCCGACAAATTAACTGGGGTCAGCTCAGGGCACAACTAGGGCGCCCTAGAAGTCATGTCGAATGCAGGTTTTCAGTACCAAGTGCACAAGTGCGCACTAGGGCCCACGTCGAACAAACCTATTGATCCAAAAAAGTGATATAGCTTTTTGAATGAGCGTGTCCAGGCGATCAAATATCTCGTAAACTTATGACAGGACAAAAGACAAGTCTTATGATTGGTGTTATCGTTTAAAACATTGCTGGGTTATGGAAACACTGAATAGTATTGAATTGAAAACATTCTGATTTTTCAATTGACAAACATGTATGTGACCTGTCATATTATGCATTTTTTCGTCAATGAGATGACAGCTTCAATGGAAAAGTAAATTTATGTCACTACTAACAAAAAAAACCATGCATAAAAAAATATCGTGACAGATAGAAGAATACGTCTACCATTTGCGATTGAATGTGTCTGTCATTCAAACGAACGCATTTTTCACTTTTTTTATTATTCAATTCATGGCGCTTAGAAAAATTGCATCACATGCATAGGTAAATCAATTTAAATGTTTCCGCTGGCAGTAGCGTTGCATTTCAGTTGTTTTTGTCTGCTTGAATTAATTGGTTGATCGCCATTGAAGAATGAGCTCAAGTACAGATTGAAAATAACGTCTGCCAACTGTTGGGTCGTGAAAGTGTAACAACCTTTCAGTTGTTTGATGAATTTTTATCACATGCGACTTTAATGAGAACTTGATAAATGAAAGAACACTTCTTGAGTTATATACCCCTACCTATACTTAGCCTAAGGGCTAAAATTACTGTTACCTTTAACAACGCGCTGATGGTGGGAAAAAAAACTCGATATCACTGGAAAAGCAATCACGACACCATCATTAGGGAGGTATTGTGGCTGTGCCTAATTTGCCTGGAGTAGGTACCAATTGAATATAGCTGTCACGCGAACAAGATTCATTCAAAGGCGAAGAATCAAAAGGGTTTGAATGGAACAAGGGAATCTGAAGGTTATTTTACAATATTCAATCAAAATAATATAGTATTCCAAAAATAAGTTATAAGTTACCGCTTTTAGTGGCCCCAGAAGATAGGTGATCACTAGTCCTTTAATGTGACGTTCTTTAGGATATACGCCAAATAAAACATTGTGCGGCAAACAGCTGATGTATTTTTCAATGGGGACGTTCAAGTATCTAGTTTAGTAATTTTGACAGTTGACTGACTTGATGTATCTCAGTTTTGATTGGCCTAGATCGGTCACATGGGCAGCTGTGTCAGTTGACGTTTATGGAGGGGTAGCTGACAAATATAGTCAAGAAATTCGTGACTGAGTACTAAGTTGACAGTTCGCATATGTAGCTGACGTGGGAAAAGTGATCAATCTAGTTTCTGCGTTTAGGTTACACTCCAGACCAATCTAGTCGAGTTAAAATAACTAAGTTTTTGAATGAGCCCTTTGACTTAAGCTCTTTGATTGGGGACGTTCAAGTTTCTAGTTTAGTAAGTCTGACAGCTGGCTGACTTGATGTGTCTCAGTTTTGGTTGCACTAAATCGATAACGTGAACATAATTTTCAGTGGACGTTTATGGAAAGGTATCTGACGAATCTAGTCAAGAAAATCGTGACTGAGCACTAAGTTGACATTTCGTAAATATGGCTGTCGTAGGAAAAGTGACGTTACTGACCAACCTAGTTTTTGCGTTCAGGGTACATCTAGTATCGACCAAACTAGTCGACTTTAGATTTTCGAATGTGCCCTTTGTTTGCATTACTTTGACAGCTAGATAGTTATAGCGACATGTCAAACTCTATACAAACAAATTAACATCTAATCATTTACTTTAGAGCTGAAAACTAGACTAGGTAGCAAAAGCAGTTTAATTATTCGCTAAATTGAGAAAAAGCGAAAGAAAACAACGAGCTGTCAAAAAAAATTCAAAGTTTGTCGATAAAATTCGCAATAAGTTGAATTAAATTTAATTATTCGCTATGTTGGCCCGCCGCTTACCTATGCTGTTGAAAATTTCGCTCTCCCAAAATAAATTCGTGTTTCCTTATTTTCCGAAGGAATATTCTACAATTTTATTTGCTAAAATTAGGAAATTAAAGATAAATTACAATTCTTTCTTTTTCTTCTTTCAAAACTTACATAGGTGAGAAAATACAATAATTATAACCCAGCAGCGGTCAACGTCGTCAAACTCCTTTTTACCACGTGATGCAAATTGAAAAAACCAAAAAGATGAAGGCCTGTCTCGATACTTTTGACGTTTCAATAATAACGATTAACATCGCTCAAGGGCATTGCCAGCTTAAAAGTTAAGGCTTAGTGGCTCGATGACACGCTAAATTGAGAAAAAGCGAAAGAAAACAACGAGCTGTCAAAAAAAATTCAAATTTTGTCCATAAAATTCGCAATAAATTGAATTAAATTTAATTATTCGCTAAATTGAGAAAAAGCGAAAGAAAACAACGAGCTGTCAAAAAAATTTTAAAGTATTTATGTCGATAAAATTCGCAATAAATTGAATAAAATGTCAAACTACTATTGTTTTATGTTTAACGTAGAAGGAAAGAATCTGGCGCTAGCGTTCTAGTGGACATTCCTCCGTCTGAGATATTGTGTGCTATATGTCCAGCGATTTATGAAACGCGTTCGGTCGGTTAAAAATTTGATGATGTGTCTAAAAAGTTTGATTTTGTTGTGTACCTCTCGATATAAGTTATATCAACTGGAAAAACACTTCACGTGAAAAACCTTGGCCATTAAATACTCAGACAGCTGCCAGTGTGATTAAACTTGCGTTTTAAACGTCTCCATTCACTTTATGTGATAAATTCTGAACTGAACAAATCAATAAAAAACGAATAGTGCTACAGAGAGAGAGAGAGGCTTCTTATGGAAGGCCAATATCCATAAGTCCTCATTAGTAGGCAATTCTCATTCCATGCACCACTCCGACTCATACTCACGTCATTGAAAAACCCGCTAATCCCCTATCTCAACGCGTAAAGTAATAGCGTCACTCACCCTAAGCTCCCGCCCCGGCACTGGCACATGCTCTGAATCCCGCCCGAAAAGCAACACGAAACCAGTCCAAAATAACCAATAAAATAATTCATTCTAAGCCCGTAATAAGCCCCGGCCGCTGCCAATGGCAATACCTTATAATAACTCACCGCTTACACTGGGCCAAATCCCATTGCATCTACATTTGTGCTGTTGCACTGTTGCAGTCATGTTCAGCCGAGGTGCGAATATAACCATTCCGCTTAAGTCGCACAATTGCGAATCGAAAAAGCGCTCCCCGAAGCCCTAAGCCATCATTCACAGCCTCGTATAATCCCGAACGCATTACCAATACTAAAATGTCTCTCCCTTTCGCTTTGCACATTCCGCAGTGTCGTTATGTGGGGCTGCTCCTCTTAGACGGCTGCGGCGCGAATTAATTCTATTTTTACGCCACACAGTGGACTACAGCAGTTGCAACAACAGTTGCTTGCCACCGATTCTTACCACATTCTTGTAGAAACATTATTGCTTATTTTTTTTTTGTACGTCCCCATCCAAGGCCATAATTATACAGCCGAGAGTGCGCAAGGGATTACCTGAAATTAGCGGGTGGCTGTGTGCGAATGACATTTGTATATACGACGTTGCCCAAAGACAGATAGATACATTTGCGATTTGCGATTAAGTAATTTTCTAGTCATGCTTTCTATCACGCATTCGCTGGCCCTCTCGCAATTATGCAATTTATCAATTTACCCTCTCGGATTGAGCGTTTAAATTCCATTTCAAGGGACCTTTCGCCATTAAAGTATACGTCCACTCGGCCAGTGCTAAAGTGCAATTTACAACCGTGTCGCATTCTTTTAAGCGCAGAGCTTCTGCTCCGTCCGGGGACGATGGTTTAAATCCCTTTTAACAACAACAATGAGAACAGGATGTATGAGGTTAATCTATAATGCATTCAGCTAGAGCTAGATCCCGTCCAAATGAGGCCAGCTCCTCTATTGAGTCAGCTAGCGCGAAGAGTGAGCAATTTTTGTCCGGACCGCACCACGCATTAATGGGCCATCATTATCCCTCCAAAGTAATTGAAGACAACGGCGTTTATCCTTTCGGCTTTCAGTTGCAGTTGTTGTATTGTAAGTAAGTGTGTGAGATGGGATAGAAATTGAGGTTCTGATTGGGTTTTTGTCGTCCGCACCATTATAGAGTGCAGGTTAGTCCGGGTGTAATGCAATTTTTCAACGGTCTCGTTTCAGGTATTTATTTACGATGGACCGTGAAGAAGAAGCAGCAGACATCCGTTGGAATTTTTAATTTAAAATTGTTTTTCAATGAGCGCTGCGCGTAGGCCGAACGGTCTGATGAGGGCGTGAAGAACAGTGAAAATCGAGTTCAAGGCTGATGGGATTTTTGTGCTCAAGGAGTGAAAATGAACACCGCAGTCCAGGTAGTTAGAGGACGGAATGGGATGAGGGAAATTCTGGATAATGAAGAGAATTTGAAAAAATGATGAACGTAAATTTAAATTGGAGCAGCAGCTTCACAGAACGAGGTGAATTTTCCTACTCCATCGATGGAAGGACTCAGCACTCACGGATGTTATTATCACTTGCGTTGTGGTTGTAAGTCACTTCAAAATTAACTTTCTTAACAGTCGCTCGTTGTAGTAGTTCTTTTTGCAGACTAAAGGCGAAAAAAACGTCAAGTTTGTGCCAGTCTAAGACGTCACTGATTTGTTTGTTATAAATAAAAGTTCCAAGCCACCTCCGAAGCTCATTATTCAAGCAAAGCGTCCACTTAAGCCCGAAAATCTTGCAAAATATGGAGTCCATGTTTTTGGGTCAGTTTTGTCGCTTGTGATGAAGAAATTCATGCGGGAATTTACCTACGGAGACTCACCTTCCATTTGATCCATATTTTATAAAAATCGGTTTGAAAATACCGCCGTAATCGGTACGACAACAAAATGCGCAGCCCTGACGAGTGCGGCAGGCTTACGATTTACTAAAAAATCCACGCATTTGCATACCAGCGGTTCACTTCTCCAAGTGCGCACATTAAGAGTCTTCCAAAAATCAGTACCGCCTTCCTAGAAACAGTAGCTGGCTCTTTTTTTTTTAAAGCTTGCTCAAGAACAAAAATATTAATGCCACCATATTTTGCATTACAGTCCTTCAGCTTCATTTAGTTTCCGGATTTCTATCTGTCAAAATGATCACTCGCCCAACATTACATCATGTCGAAAGACGCTCCAAGATAAGTGCATGATGTGAAACTCCAAGCTTAAGCTGCATCATAAAAAGCCATGATGCCATAGTAAACGCTCATACCTACTTCCGAATGATGTCGCCAATCAATTCACCTGTCAAACTGTTTGCTCACATTCGACATTCAACCTGTGCAGGTGATTTACAGCGTCTGCACTAATCTACCCTCTTATTTGTTGAGTTCGCCAAATGCTTATGAAGAGTCTGGCAGGTGGCGGTGACTATGCGACTACTCAAAAGCAAACCTCACTCACGTAGGTACAACCTATAAATCATCATCCACCCACAAACCGAGTTCGGCGACCATACACACATGGACAACAGTTTCCTTATTTCCCCCGACCTGACACTAATCACATACATTTCCATCAGTCAGCGCGAATATTTTCGTCAAAATGACATCATCACTGTCAGCGCGGTCCGTCTTGCTGCCAAACCGTCTCACAAATATGAGCAGCCAATCCGGTATACAGCCGCGCTGATTCACATATTGCCGCAATCTTGCCATAAAATTATGCAGCTATTCGCATTGTGTAAACATTTGCGTTCCTCTAATAAGTGCGGGGATATAGCTAAGATATTCCTTCTAATCCACCACCAGATCCCAGATGCATCAACGATATACATTGTCGTTGTCATCCTGACGGTGCGGCTGCACACTGTCTGCCTGATTTACTAACGCAATTCAACGTCGAGCACAAACAGTTGCTAATATTATGGAGATTTTCATTTGATTCTAGGTATAGTGATCGGCCAGCAAGACTACGACGACAACGACGATGATGATGATGATGATGATGAGGATGATGCTGTGTCATGAGATGTGCCCCTGCCTATTGTTGGCCGTTCTAAGACAGTTTCTATTCCCATTCCTATATGATGTGCGCCGGGCCGGTCATCGTTGTCGTTGCAGTAATAAATTGTTGCGGCCTTTTGTTTGGCGGACTTGCTGTTTTTGTGTCCACCGCATGGACGTGGCCATTTGATTTCCCTCCCGCCAGTCTTGAGGAGCAATTTTGTTTATGATAAGGCCAGGGAGGAATTATGTGCGCACTTAGGAGGCTCTTCGGCTCCCGAAGCAACACACAGGCGCCTTGGCTAACTACCATAGGAGCGCAAGAGTATATAGAATCGAATCAAATCCTGGGCTACGATTATGTCCATCGTTAGGTTCAAGTATGGTTCAGGCAGCGTCATCTTCTCGGAGTCATCTTGTTGTTTTCCCATCGATGCCATACGGTCGTGTTGCTGGTTTTTGTTGCTTGTGTTGTCGTCATCAAAGTAATAGACTTTCCGCATTTTCGATGACCATAAATGTCCTCCAGTGTTGTTTGGCGGATAGGAACCTGGATTAACAGTTACGCTCAAAAAAGGTTGTGATTTGCAAAACAAATTTAAAATTATTGTGTTGCACAAGAACGATAGATGGACGATGCGCGGTCTGCATGGTGCTATAGGAACACAATTCGTATCTGAGATGGCACACTTTTTTCGGATGGTCGGCGGGAATTGAGGTTGACATGGAGGCATCGCGTCGTGCCTTTTGGCCTTGTCTAATGAGTGATTGGTTGTAGTTTGATTGGATTGAAACGAGCTACTTGTTATATCCATGTTTGTGGCGGTATACGATTTTAACTACAAATAGAGACGATGAAGACCGGCTACGGTGTGATGCGTTGGTCCGCGGATAACTCGAGTTGTAGTCGGTTTTAAGTTGGTACCCTGCGCGTACTTAGTAGGTGGGAAATAATGGATATTCGGGGGAACACACGGTTTACACACTTTTTCATTACAAAATTCAGCTTTGCCTTCTTTAAAACCGATTTGGCGAAGAATAACAGCGATACAAGCAACGTCATTTACAATCCTCAATAGACCGCTTAAGTTAGCTTAAGCTTAAGTGTCAAAAATTGACGAAAATATTAAGTTCACTCGAACGATCGAAATGAGTCACGATCACGACATACAGTCCAAATGTAAACGCACGTTGGCTTACGCTGGCTTACTCCCATGCCACCATATTATGGTTCTGTCTTAACATTATTGCAAAAGGGTGGTTGTAAAGGCTGTCAAAATATTTTCCCAGAGCTTTATTCTACATTTAAAATTGTATACTATTCTTGCAAAATTTGATTGAGTGTTTAAAACATGTCAGTCAAACAAAAACTCATTTGACAGTTGCATAATTTAAGACTAAGTTCCACACATAGGTAAGTCGGCTTTACTACGTTTGGCCTACATTTTTAAGGTCGCGTTATGGCTGTGTTTTTTCCGCCATCCTACAAAGGTTATAGGATTATGCGGGCTTAAGCTAATGTCAAAAACAAATGAAAAATCCATTCAAGTTGAGTAAATCGACTGACATGAGAAATGAAAAATCGGATAATTCGCATTTCGTTCGCTTCCTGATTTCCAGAGAGTCCCAGGCGATTTCTGCAAATGCATCAAGTGAAATTGTCGAATAATCGGAGGGGATTCGTCAAAAAGACCAAGGGCTAAAATTCAACTCCGAATTTGATTTAACGCATAAAAATCGTAAAGACGGCAATGGATTTTTACGACCACCCTGAGGGTCTGCAAATAAGTAAATTTTCGGCCCGGAAAACGTCAAAATAACCGTTTGCTTTTACTATCAGTCATTTAGCCATTCCGTTTAAGCTAATTTATCTCCCATGAATATAAGAACCAGGAAAATAGTTCTCAAATAAGATGTAACCTCCTCTGCATCCCACAACTTGGAACGTTGGAAAATATTTCCTAACTACCATCATTACTCTCAGCGTCAGCACACAGCTCGCCTAAAGCTGCACATAGTTATACCAAACCGCATGCAATTCATGTCCGTCCGCAATGCCATTAGTATCGGCAAACATAACCTCCAAGCCAGAATATATGAATGCTCAATGTCGACTCAAAGGGTCTGCACTCGGTTTGGCCTTAAATCGAGCTTCTTGCAGATGGGACGAGCACAAGTACAAGAGTACCTCATCTCGTGCGGAGCTGCAGTATAACAAATGATCGAAGATTTACCGAAACGACACTATACCGTTTGTTACACAACTCTGGTCAGAATCAGCATCCCCACTACAAGAGTGGGACACCACCAGGAAGTAGTAAAAACATTGTCCAGTACCAATATCTCCTGTTTATGGGCACACTGGCAACTGGCCTTTATAGGCTGTTTGTTCGTTATGCCGCATGCCATTAGCTGAATTGATTATGAATTTTGACTGAAAAAGTGTCGTTTGCCGAGGGGGTTAAGTGCTCCGTGGATTGACTAATTGTATTCACACAGCTTACGTATTTGGAACGAGTCGTGATCGCAGCCCCAGTAATCAGAAATCAAAGATCAAAGACTGAAAAAGAAACCTTTTACTGATTTATGGTCTTGATTTGCAATAAAAGAAACGGGTTGTATGCGGATTAATACGACGAGTTGTTTGCGTTACCAAGGTGTGAGATTGTGTTACAAATTTGGCAAGTTCTGCTCATTTGTACAGTTTTGTTTATTCGATTTGGCATTTGCACTTTGTGGAGGCGGCAGTTTGGCAGACGCTCCTAATCAGATTGTTTATGGATTCTGGCGATTTGTCACGCAAGGTGACTTTTCAGTTTGGTACATGCGAATCCGTTAAGATTATAAGTCACGCTGGCATTAAATTGAACTACTCTAATGCATGTAACTCTATGATATACATATGTAGAATATTATTTAAGTCATAAAAATCGATTGCAGGGAGTTCTATGACATTTTATTCAGAGTTCATCACAGTTTGGAATAATTTGCCAAAAATGTAGATGGTCCTATCTTGTTCCCGCTATTGCTCTCAAACTTTAAATCCGTATCAGCACAGTTGATTGATTTTTATTTTCGCCTCTATTTTAATATGAATTATTGTTTTTTTTAAGTTTTTCTTTCGCAGAACCAACAAAGAATATGATTTTCGTTCGCTGGCAAGTTCATATGCGAATCGCAGGCGATTAATATTTTTTCACTGTGAATATTGAAGGCAACGTTGTCGCCGAATTGAGAAAACCGCTCTTATTGGATTTGAATCTAGCGGAAGATTGTGCAAACTTCCCGGGAACAGTATCCATATTTGCGGGGGTGGATTACGCGGGCTCCCAGGCGAAGAATGCGTGGACTATGAGTCAGAAACTTTTTGTTATTATGAAGCTGGTTCTTCAGCAAGCTACAATTCCAAATATGTTGTCAATAAGCTTTTTTTAATCGGTCATTATTGCCTGCCATTGAAGTGAATAGTGAAATTGCATCACGAAAATTGACAGATAAATGTCAATCACAGGGAATATGGAAACATTAAGGGTATTCACTTAATCTCATAATTTTATGCAGCTCGTAAGTTTATAAATTTCCGCGGTGCTTTGAACACCCCTCCGAAATGTCATTACGTATTTCGCGTAAATCGACTGCCAATGCCAAGTCTCTTGTCAAACTCAACTGTTCTTAGATTTCCCAAAATTATCGATACAGTACATTTTAGTACATTTTTGGTGAAATTGGCAGTAAAACAAAGGCAAATATATATTTCCATCAAGTGTGCTATTATAATAATCGATTGACATAATTTTATTGATTTCCAGGCCATAAACAACAAAACGAAAAACAATAATTCATACGACCGCTTGTCCCAGGTTGACATTTGAAAATTTGCGTAATTTTCCGCAGTCGATTGCCAAGTCAAATTGATTGCGGAAAATTATGAGGCCTGCGTAAACTATTCCCCCTACAAAATCAGACAGTTCATTTACGTGGTGGTAAATTTTTGCAGTTTACGCGGTTTACGAGGGTTTTACGCGTTTAAATGAATACCCTTATTCTGTTTTTATCAATTCTGTGCTATTTATTTTTTTTGATAAAGGGTGATTTTTTAGCTGGTTTGGTTTTGGCAACACTGGTTTTGACAGCTGACGTGTGTTTAGTACCTTGTGTCACTGTCAAACAGCTTCAGTTTGGTTTGCAATTTAACCATGGATCGTCTTACAAATGAACAACGCTTGCAAATTATTGAATTTTACTATCAAGATTCGTGCTCGGTTCGAAATGTTCATCGCGCGCTGCTTCCATTTTATGGACGAAGCTCATTTTTGGCTCAATGGGCACGTAAATAAGCAGAATTGTCGATTTTGGATTGAATATCAGCCAGAAGCATTGCAAGAGCTACCAATGCATCCAGAAAAAGTCACAGTTTGGTGCGGTTTATGGGCGGTGGCATCATTGGACCGTACTTCTTCAAAGATGATGCGAATCGCAGCGTTACTGTCAATGGTGAACGCTACCGAGCGATGATAACAAACTGTTTTTTTGCCCGAAATGGAAGTTCTTGACTTGCATGATATGTGGTTTCAACAAGACGGTGCCACATGCCACACAGCACGCGAAACAATGGCGCAATTGCGAGGCGAGTTTGGTGAACAGTTAATTTCACGTTTCGGGCCGGTCAATTGGCCGCCTAGATCGTGCGATTTGACACCATTAGATTATTTTTTGTGGGGGTATGTCAAGGCTAATGTGTATAGGGACAAGCCCGCTTCGATTGACGCACTGGAAGCCAACATCCATGCATTCATTCGTGAGATACCGGCCGATATGTGTGAAAGAGTATGCCAAAATTGGACTCAGCGGATGGACTACCTGAGACGCAGCCGCGGTCAACATTTGCATGAAATTATCTTTAAACATTAAATTGCAAGGTTCAAACTATCGATTCAAATAAATATTTCATTCATTTTTTCGAATTTTTTGTGTTTTTTTTTTTTTTAAAAGTTCTAAGCCTCTTAAAAAATCACCCGTTATTTGTTGCATTCGTAAAGTGTAAAAAATATAAATGCTAAGAGCGTATTAGGCAAAATTGGTAATTTTTTATTTGACACTTCATTAATAAATTCGGAATCATCCGTCAAACTGACCAAAAATGAAAAAAAAAACAAAACAAAAAAACACTTCGCTTTAAGAGCGATGTCAAATTAAATTGCGTTTCAAATTTCCAATGAAAATTTATGTAAAAAAAGAGAGAATGTCACTAGAAAAGTGTTGCCACTTGATCCATTTATCAAAAATTGCATGGCCATTTATTTATACCAAAATCAGACATCATTTTTACACAATGATTGAGGACGTTCGGATATCTAACTAAATAATTCTGACAGCTAGCTGTCACTTGATGTATTTCAGTTTTTATTGGCCCAGATAATAGGTCCGTTCCCTAACGATAATGCATTCCTTTACGCAAAAGTTGGGCAGAAGAGAGCCACAAAGAGAGAACAAAACATTTCCCCTTCGTAAAAAAACCTGCAAATAATAGCCCAACAAATTTCTTTGGGCTAGTTTGTTATAACTGACTTTAGCTGTCAAATCTCTCAAAAGTCAATTTGAATTGGCAATTTATTTCGGTTTGCTTTGTTAAGTGCTGAAATTTGGTATTAAAAATGGATAAATCCGCAAAAAAAAATAATTATTAAACTGAATCCGAATGTTTTTCAACGTCTTCAAACTGGTATTTTTTTTTAAACCCACTGACGTTTATTTTTGAATTTCTCGCATATGTTTTCAACAAACGCCATGCCAAACTTTCGTTACTGTACTTTTTGGTTATTTCTCTTTTTCTGAGAGAATATATCCCCACTCCTTGATATCGGACATTTTGCCGAAATTGGCCCAAAAAGTAAGGGAACAGACCTAATAAAACTCACATGTATTATGTTTTCAGTTGACGTATATGTAGGGGTAGCTGAGAAAATTAGTGAAATGTCAAACGCGTTCGTATAGCTATTCCAGACAGAACTAGTTGGCGTTCTACATGAACTAGGTAGCCAAACGTCCCCCATTAAAACAATGGCGTACATTATAAGGTCGTCAATAAAGTGTCATTTTGACAAGGAGCCTCTTAAACGGTTTACTTTGATTTTCGCTTGATTAGGGCTGAAATGCATAACAATGACTGCAAATTGAAACACTATAAAGTATCAGTTCTACTATTAGTGCAACAAACATCTAAATGTGCATTATTGATGAGCAAATAATGCTCGCAACAAAGTCTAGTATTTTATTTGCTTTCGCATAGTGCTTGCGGAGTCAACTTTGCCTCGTAAAAGCGATGCAAATAGTTGCCTCCTTAGATGGACCAACAATTTGTTAAAGCTAACTCACTCCACTAAAAAGTAGACGTTAAAGGCACTCAACTTGCCAGCGTGACGAGGGATCTTTGTTCCTGACACGCAACACTTTTGTGTAATTTTCTTTCGATATCACGGTCGTAGTGACAAGTGTCTGAGTCTCGCGGACAGGTCTGAGAATTAAATTGACGACCCGACATCAATGTACGCATTTTAATTAAGCTTTTATGAATAACGTGGAACAAATTCTTTGTTGCTAGAGCCGTAACTTCCAACTTGATGTCAATCCTCAGCAAATGTGACTTTAATTGCTGCTGTTCAATTTATGAGTTACGCCTAACAATTGCGTTGAGTGCCATTAGGCGCTCTCGATGAAGTAACGCATGAATATTTTTAACTACCAAGATACATACTGGCGACATAATAAAACTTGTCTTGCTGCGTCTGTGCAGAGACGACTTCGTTGGTAAATTTCATCTACGCGGGTGGCCACAACCAAGACCATTTTACTTTTTAGCCAAGGGCTTGAATTCTCGGACATGAGCTGTTCTGCAGATGCGAATTTTTATGGCCAAACTTTAACGATCAGTTTATGGCGGTTGTCAGTCCCATTAGAAACTGCATAAACCAGCTGCAGTTATGAAACGAAAATTGTTCCTCATCTAATCCCCGGCACACCACCATCATCTTAGCCAAATTGAGTGATTTAGAGGCCCAGGCCATCATGTTGTGCAGTCAAGGTCCTGTCCAATCATCGGCCAGAGAAGAATGAATACCCCCCCAGAGAATGGGCGCCCAATTAACGTTGCGCGCTCATTGTCGTGTCTCGTATCATACTTGTAATGTACATCGATGCCCCCACAGGGAATATCCAAAGCAAGGACATACACAGCGCGGCAAAAAACATGTAAAACACTCTAAATGCGTTTGTAATGGTCCTAATAGGCCACATGCAGGTGGGCTATTATTACTACCGCCCATGCCAAACAGGGGCACAACGCACGCATCGCAGACAATTAATGTCCCAACAAGCTATCCATTTCGCTCGGAGATGGGACCACAGTCCATTAAAGGATCGTTCCAATTCCCTGTGCACCATTGAATAATATTAATTTTCTAAATATGTATTAATTAACAAAATGCCCTTGCAGCAAGGATACTGTTACCGATGGTATAAGACTTCTTTGGCGCTTCACCATCGCCACGCCAGACTGCAACAACTGTGCAACTGTGCAACTGCAGTCATCCATCTATCCACATTCGCATAAATCCTATTTGCCATTAATTTGAGATTCCATAAACGGACCTCAAATATTTATTTCATTATCGGGGCGCTGTACGACTACGTCTATATGGCTTGGCTTCACTGTTGGCTATACGGTTGAGGTGCGCATGCGCACATGGCAATCACCAGCGCTTCTCTTGACCAATTTGATGTATCTGGAAATTGAAAACATGGCGCAGATCCTCGTAAATCTCTGGTTCTCATTCTCGTTCTTGGTCGCTGGCTGGTTTGCTGGAGGATTCTTTCTAGACCATTGGACAAAGACGCGACGTACAGTTAACGACTGTGAATTGGCCTGCTGATGGATGATTTTGTTTTTCGGAGCATTAGCCGCTGGGACTGTCGGCCGCCGCTGCTGCTGCTGGGCATGGTTGTGGCGCGATAGTTTTTAATGATACATATGACTGCGGGGACGGGCGGTCGCAATCAATTGGTATTGGCACTGGCAGTGTGGCGAAGGCAACACAAAAGGGCGGTTAAGTGCAAATATGTGGCTGCAGGACAGAAATCGATTGGCAATTGCTATTTGAATTGCCGGCTGTTCTTACTCGTTTTGTTTTTTGATTAATTAATGGACAAGATCAAAGGGAGAGTTATTTTTCAATTCGAGGAGCAGCGTCGTAAAAGTCGCAGACACTTATCTATCATGGTAAGTTATCTTGATGGGTATTTCAATGTGTTCGGACTTTGGTCAATATCAGGTTTAAATCTGGATAAGGCTTCGATTTTGACAGCGCAGCTAAAGACAGATTTACTAAAAACGTTATGCGCGCATCTGGAGGTCGAAATGCATCGCAATTCGAAGAGTTCAACTCAATCGTTGTAAACGTCAAAAAAGATGCTACCGTCAGAAATGTGCATGCAATGGGTCACCAATCAAATTTTGCTATTGACATAAATTTTGTATTTAACCACCCACTGGCTTAAGCTGGATTACCACCAGGCAATTCTATTCTATTGCCGCTAATATGTTACTTGTCATAAGTCAAAAAATGGCGTTCAAAAGCAGGGTAAAAAAAGTAACAGATTTCCTAAAGAAACAAAAGAGTTGAGGGGCGAACTGCTTACTTAGGTACCGCTAAAAGCTTTAATTATATGCAAAGGAATTTCTCTTTCACTCGGCAAATACGCACAGGTGTTTGTCCTCGAAACCGCATTCTCCTGCCGAAACTGTTTGTCACTGTAAAGACCGCCAGTCATTGAACTACATAGAATCCGAAATGCCTTCAAGTCGTCTCCGAAAATCAACAATATCACGTACTTCAGATGGTGTGCAAGATAATGGTAAATAAAAGAACTGCTACACTATGCCGCATTCGGCGTTCTTCATTCTAAGTGTTGCCGCATTATTATTCCCTCTGTCATCGCCGAAAAGAAAAAAACATTCATTAATGAAAGGCTAACACGCCGGCGGGATATACATTTTCAATTTCTCGCTGTGATTACTTTAGGACCCTCTTACTCCACACAACATGGACTTATAATGACTATCGGACATCGGTCAGTTCTTTTTTTGGGGGCCACCGTTGCTGACGGTTGCTGACGGTTGCGGCAAATTAGCTAAATGTCTCTGTCTCGCCACTTCTGTGCTGTAATTTACGAAGACATCATTATATTGCCTCTCATCAAAGACCAGCAAATTACATGTAATTCTCCGAATTTACATGACACTTAACTCAGGGAATATTTAATTCACTTCACCTGGGCTGTCAATATGAGTAATTTACTCGTACGAATCGGAATCGGGACTCGGATATACCCACTCGAATTTGTCGACGGGAATCGATGAGAAGCAGAGAAAACATTCGCCATCCGTACGCCTTCCGCGATTGGTTATGGGTACACATGTGATTTATGTTAACTATGCTCCTTGCTAACGAGATATCGCAGTATCGTGTCGGACCGACACCGACACACGCTTGCATGCGAATTAAATCACACGAGCGAAATTAAATTCCACGCGTAAATGGGTCCAAATCGCACTTTAAGGGCATTAACGTCAGCGAATATTGCGATTGGAAATTCGTGGTAAATCTTCTTTGGCTGGTTGGTCTTATATCGGACCACGCATGGTGGTAATGAATTTTAAGTGCCGTTGCTTCCTGGGAGTTATGAAATATTATGCACAAGCATTTTGCAAAACTGATTCGTGCGAAGGAATTCGGCGCGATGGGAAGGAGGTGAATGGCCAGGTGAATTTCAGCAGTCTTTCATCTGCATCTGGAATTAATAAAAAAACTCCCATTTCAAAAACCACTCCAAAATAAAACTTCAACAGAAAAACAAAAGAGTTGAACAGCAAACTGTTGTTCTTATCGCATGGCAGGTGCTCTTTCTGCATCTATAAATAAATTCCAAATGCATTACAATTAATAAATTAATTGAAAATCATCATCATGTTTGAAGGGTTGTAGACACATTAAAACACTTGTTCGCCATAATAGCCAGTTCTCACACATGTCGATGGCAGATAAATCCTCCTCTCTAATTATTCAGATGCTATCGACATAGGGCTGCACACTCAGCCACACTCGGGCCACATCGCTGAACTTATGGAGATGGAAAAAATCATAAATCTACAAGAATCGCTAATGCAATATGAAAATAAACTCCTAGCTGGGTATAAAATCCCCAACGTCCAATTGAATATATGGAAAGCACAAAAAACTAGTTCTAGGACGTCCGTTCGTCCGTGGTCCGTCGCGTTGTCTTCGCACTGCAGACTCAATTCATGCGATCGAATAATTCTTTTCTAAATAATTCAGTTATTACAACGATTCTCGTATTTTATTTGTGTGTGTGTAGGTATAAGCACTTTGCTGGAGCTAAACGTTGCGTTGGTGCGCGCATGAGGATGGGGCATGTGGTATACGGTGCAGATCGCAGCTTCGAATGTCCCGAAAAACATTATAACCATGTTTATGCGATTTTTATTCCGGTGCGCGCGCAGGTGAGTACTGAACCGCGGGTTGTCGTGATCACAGATCATCCTTTGGAAGGAGCATTGAATAAAATTCCTCCGCCATAGCCATACGATAATAATTTTTCGTTCGTTTTGTTATTTCACATTTTTGTTTTGTTTTTTGATTTATTGATATTGATCAGATGATGAGCTGGGAAAATGGAGAAACAAGAAGAAGGACGCAGCAGCTCCTGGTGCAGCGGCAGTGGACCATGTCCATGTCCAGAGATTAGTTAACTTTCTTTTGTTCGATTGTCAACGAACGCAGCAGATAGATAAATCTGATATTCACAATGATAATGTGACAATGCATGAACTTTATGAGGGAAACCATAAGTCCATGGATCGTGCATAAGGCGGGATATTTCAATTTTATGAATTCAGCCCTGCAATGGAAATGTGCACTGACATTCAGCGATCCCTTGCGACCTCCATGGAATTGAATAAATAATCTGTGTGAGCGCGGGGTATAATTGATTCAGTTGCAAGCCTAAATGTTCACTTCTGCGCGCAAAAATCAAATCGGATGTCTGCATCATGAGTTCCTGAAGGAATTCCGTATACCAACGTCTCGCAGTTGAAATTAAAAATAGATTCTAAGAAGGGAAGAGCCATAATAATGTGATGGTAATAAATCATAAATCGTGATAGAATGATGTCATGTGTGTGTGTTGAATGGAATATGACGGCCCTTGTTGTGGCAGAAGACGACGACGACTTTAACTGCGGTGTAATATATCTTTTTATAATTCGTTCTTGGAATTAAGTTGAAAGTCTTGAAGGATTGGACGGATGAATTAATGTTTTTAAATTAACCATGAAATTGGTTTGAGGATTTTTGCAGTTATCAAAGTGGCCGTTTGTGCCAAGTCTGATAGGAGAGGAGAATAGAAGCGGACCTCGTTACGGCTGGTGGGACATATAAAGGCCCATACGCATATGATTTATCACCACCAATAAAGGCAGTTGTGAAAAGTTACTTGTCATCCAATCAGTGTGCGTCTTCCAGGAGGTTCTATGAAAGGTATTGTTTTGTAAGTGATGCCTTCGAACCTGAGCTGGGCATCATTCGAAGGTCAGTATCGGTCTATTGTTGATCTATGCCTGGAGTGGATTAAACGGCTCTTAAGACAGCTCAAAAGGCATGTGAAAATCGCTCATTTAGGACAGGGAGGAGGTAATTTCCCCTCCTGTCTGTAGGTAAAAAACTCTTTAGATCGATAAGTTGAGTCGTGATGTTTAAAACGTCATAAACACGTCGTTTAATGTACCCTACGTTACACACAAGTGGAACCAATATTAATTGATCTACTCCTCTCGGCTTTGGTTGAAATTAATCCTCCAACCCACACGCGGCCTAATGAGCAGCAGATGCATGATCCTGATTGCAGCTCTTCTCAATTTCCGACACTTTGATGTGTATATAGACCATGTGTATGTGTGTTGAAATTCAAGATCGCCATCATCGCCACGAAGAAGACTAGGTGCGCACATTTGAATATATGCATCTGGCAGATAATCTAACCCAACATAGTGCCAACATGCCGCAACTGTTGTACCCACAAAGATGTTTCTCTTAATTTAGTAGCACGTGCTGATCGGACCAGTTCAGCCGTTTGGAATGAGAAGCCAATCACCATGCCTATTTGAACTTTCTAATAAATTTGCGAACCAGTCTAACCACCTTCACTATGCGAAGGAAATTATTTCAAAGTGCAGTAAGCAATTTGATAATCGAGGATAAATGGGAGATGTGGAGCGTGGACCTGGTTTCATTTGGAGCAAGCCGTCGGCAAACTGGAAACTTCAATCTAATTGATTGTGCTCTGAAATTGTGCATGTTGATTTAGCATAGATGAGTTGACTTTGACTTGAAACAGGTGATAGTAGATGCAGGATATATGGCGATTGATGTAGTATTTAAAGAGTGTAACTGGGAGTGTACATGTGCGACGTTTGAAGAAATGTTTCTCGCACAGAACTATCAACTGGAAATATTCTCCAGTGCACAGCAGGGCTGTCGAAAGTAATGCAATTGAATGCATTGTTTTAGGTGGTTGGAAAAGCTTTAATGCACTCGACGTTTACTGCGTTTTTACTTATTTAAGATTCATTCTAGTTGGATATTCCTTTTATTTTAATTCTTTTCAAGTACATTTTGGGAAAACATAATTTTGAGTGATGTTTCAGGCAATAGCAATTTGCTAATTTGACGTTTTGTCAATTGCTGATACTCAACTCTGTTTGTTCTGCAAGAATGTAAACTTTTTCGAATACAGAGGACCGACTAAGATTGAAAAGCTATCTTCACGTTCATAAATGCCCTTTCTCTCGTCTCCAATTTAAGATGGAAATGTTTTTGGAAAGTCTAAAATGTTTAAATAACAAGACAGGATGTATGACTTTTGAGTGGTGCATGAAACTCTGAGTGGATATGAATTGCTTTAGTTGAGCGACCTATTGAACAACATTATACAACAGCTTCTTAAAATCAGACGGTATTTCGCTGCATCTTTCATATGTCAACTGCAGAAACAGAAATAGAGACCATTGAAAAGTGACCCTCCTTAGATGACCCAAGTTGGTTTGGCATTGCAGACTGGTTTGGATGCAGTGTTACCTTCGAAAATTTTCGAATAGGGTCCAAAAAGGTGTCCCTGCCTTTTGAAAAGGGTCCCTTATGAAATTAAAGAACAACAACCGCATCGAAACAGTATCGCATACGATTTAAAATTATTTAAAAAAAAAATTAAATACATTATACTAAGGGTATAAATACAGAATATTGTATAGGTCCCTATTGGTAAATACATTTTTTAATAAAAGCAAATAGGTATAGATTACCTATGTACCTATTAGAACTAAAAAATAAAATAAAATAACAGAGCATTTAAATAAAATTTTTCACAGTTTGCTAAAAACCTAAAGAAACATCAGGGAGCTAACTTGAAGCATGAATTGCAAAGGAAACAAGACAAGGAAACAAACAGGTAGCTATCTTTAAAAATATAAGTGTCAGAGCGAGATGTATGTCGATTCGATGTCGATAGTCGAAGTCGATGACTATGTAAAGAGAGAATATAATGTTTTGCTTCCTGATGTGATAAGATGAATAGCCAATTCCGAAAATAGGGTCCGCAGAGGTTCAAAGGTGTCCTACTTTTTCGTAAAGAGGTCCGATTTGCGCTATTTTCAAAAAGGCGGGTCCTGGGGTCCGATCGTTGAAGAAAGGTTCAATCGGACCCCAAGGGGTCCCAAAGGTAACCCTGTTTGGATGTAGCCGATTTTGATCAGTTTAATTTTAAGTAATTTTACTCTTTATTCCGCGAAAAGGTCGATCAATATTGGGCTAATCGCCGGAATCGTTTCGATCTTGAACGGCACAAGAGCCCACGAAAAAATTGATAAAAACCCTCCTAACGTACTAAAAGCAACTTTTCAATTGTAAGACGCTTAGCGCCATCTTGTTTCTGAAAACATAAAATGCATAGGACCCTTACCCTGTTTCACAGAACAACTTGTTTATATGCGAATAAATTTGTTTGTGACAAACGTCGGCCAGCCTTGTATCTTTCATTGGCATAAAAACAGAAATATGTGACTTTCTGGTCAAGCTAAGCTTAGTGAAGTCAGCCATTTTGTAATTTGGAAGAGGGATTTTTATCAGATAATGTAACATGGCCCCTGTCATATGACAGAGTTTGGAATAAAATTGCGGTAGTACATATATTTGACAGCTTCCGAATAATATCTAATCGTAGTTTAAGTTTATAAATTATTTAATATAAGCGATTCCAATAATAAATTCGATATCGAGTTTGAAAATGGCTTTCCTAGACATGACCAAGGAGATGTTTAAACAAAGTTTTGGCCTTGCGATGAGTACCTAAGATTAAAAGATAAAAATCGTACATAAATTTAAATCATAAATTAAAAATAAATAATAAAATTTTTTAAGGAACCCCCACTTTAAAGGGGGCGTTTTCGAACCAAATATTAAATTATCGGTAATTTTTATAAGGAAACAAGAACGCTACTACAAAACGGATTAAGGCGAAAAATTACAAACTTGTAACTTGGGATGTTAACTAAATTTTGTAGGGGCCTCATGTCTAAGATATTTTAAAAAATCATCCATAAAAGAGTCTGTCATTCAACACTGACTGATAAATTCTTCAACACCGTGATTTCAAGTTCACGAGCAATGCCATGAAATGAAAATGTTCACATCTGCAGTGACTTTTTTTTTTAAAGAAGACTTGTTACTTTCAGGCCACACTGTCAAGTCAAGAGAAACTGATTTCAATAAATGTCTTTTCTTAACGCAGCTCGGTACTCGGTTAAATGTAAGTACGATTGTACGTTTGATGCCGATTGGGCGCGTTCCCTCTACGAAAGGGGTGAATATCTCCATGGATTGATGGAGGTTTTGTTTTAAAAAGGGATCTAGAAAGAAGCTTGTTCAAACAACGTCACTTATTGACATAGTTTAACTATGCACACATGCAGAACGTTTGTAACACGCATCCGTGACCGTAAACAGTTGATTGATGGTTCAAGTGCTTGCCTCCGCCTGTAGCTTCGCAAGACCCTCAGCTTGAGCAATCTTAGCAGCTAATTCAATAACACAAGTATTCTTAGCCACAAAGTCATTTGAAATGGGGACATCTCCCGAGCATGTCACCCAACTTGACCTGTTGTCCATTAACAAATATGGACGTCGTGGCTTAAGCACCACCAGTATACAGCCCTCCTTCGCTGCTTGCATTGGAAAATTAATCAATCCTTTTGGCACATCCATCAAGCAAGATAAATAAAACTTTTCGTCAAGATTTTCAATCATTAATTTTGCTCAGAACTCGCATGTGCGCATAGTCCGCCGAGCACCGAGGTAGATAGCACCTGTCATCGACAATATACCTTACACGAGAGGCGGCTTCATTAAAAAAACAAAAACCGAATAAATTAAGTTAAACAATGTTTCGACTGCATAAAGGTAAGCCGGGGGAGCATGGAAGACACTGGCGGACAGCTTCTGATAGCAATCGTCACATTCGTCGTCGGTTGGAAGTTTAAGGCCGACAGTGGACCCTATGCATCTCGTCATTCCATCAACTCATCCCTCATTATGGTGATGCTTATTTCGGAAGCTTAATTGAAGATTGATTTCGTGATTAGAATAATTGAATGCACACAGGCATGCCCAGGTGGGCATTCTTCCTCCAATGATGTGTACTATGCTTATGATGTCATGTGACGACAGATTTGATGGTTGCACGCGGGTATTTTTAGAGATGCACTCACTGATGAAGCTATATGCAGCGCGCCCTTCAGTGCGAAGAGTTAATTGCTTTTGAAGCGTCTCGGTCGTCGCGCAACGCGCCATCGCACAAAGAAAAGCTAATTCTATGGAATTAGCATGGAAGCCATTCAATGTAATCGCCTGTCGATATCCTTCTCTCGTAAACATGACATTCTATTGCGCCATTTGAATCTATCATCTATATCGGCCTTCATTATACCTGCACATAGATGGTGTTGGTCGCGGTTAGTTTCCTTTTTCCTGATGGCTCGTATACGTGAGACGCCATCGCTGTTTGAATTGATCTTTGGCCTAATAGATTGGAATTACCCGGAAGTCAATTAAAATGCGGCCGCGTACATGGGAAGCGCGCACAGCAAGGCGTCGCGAGGCTATGGGCTATCTGCCTAATTGAAGTCGAAATTGGTTTAAATTACATGGACGTGCGTTGGGATGTTTGTCCTCCCGTATTCCATTTGCTACGCTCTTCGAGGTTCGCGGAGACACTGCCGCTGCCAGTCGCGACGGTATTATATCGCTGCAACATCAGCGGCAAGAGATGGTGATTAGATCAGCAGTGTGTGCATGAGTATGAATTTCGGATTTAACCTGCACAAAGTGAAGCGCTTCTTCGGCTGACTGTCGTGAATTAGAAGTGGTGGAGTGCGGTTTTTTTTTCGTTTCAAAGGATGCCCTGCGATGGTCCATATAAAAAACGGTAATATTAATATTTCGGAACCGACTGACTTTGCATCAGTTGGACAACAGGATATTCATAGAAATAGCCTAAATGTTTGTAATTGCTATTGTCCTGAACCCAGACTTTCAGTCAATCAATTTTGTAAGAAATAGTTTCTTTTTTATTTTTATATTTTAAAGACAATTCATTCTTTAAAAACCTCCTACTCCTGTGGTAGCGATTTTATTTCAAATGCAATGCTAAAAAACATTTCTTACAATATTACAGATATTTTGGAATATCTCTTTAATCTGGGTGTCCTGTCTGGTAGCTCCCCGCATGATTTTAAATACTGAGTTGTTATTCCTTGTTTTTAAGAAAAGGAAGCAGAAATGACAAAAATTATTATAGACCGATAATATTATTATCTTCGATTTCCACAGTCTTTGAGAAATGCATTAAAAAAAGAGTTTTGGATTATCTCAACAAAATTAATTTTTTTAGTCCCATGCAGTACGGGCTTAGAGCTGGACTATCTACTGAAGAGACGCGCTATTAGATTTCTGTTGCATCATACAGAAAGGGTTGGATGAAACAAGATCGTGTGCTGGACTCTTGATATAAAAAAAGCGTTTGATATGGTCGATCACAGCAAATTTTTAAACAAGTTGTATAATGTAGGTTTTCGTGGCTCAACACATAGGTAGCTGGTTTATATCCTATATGAGAGACAGAATTCAAATCGTGAAGATCGGTACTAAGCCTAGTAACTCAAGGGTTATTAATCTTGGTGTTCCTCCAGGTTCAGTTCTTGGACCTATCTTATTTCTGATTTATATCAACTTTCTATTTACACAACCTTTCGTAGGAAAGGTCAGAGAAATGCTAATGATCTTGGAATTGCATACAATTCCGCGTCAATCAATTAAATCTAGTGGCTGATATAAATAAAGATGTTTAACTACTAAGAATCTGGTTTGCTGAACATAAGCAGAAACTTATATTCTGCAGTCTTATTAATCAGGAGTATCCGGATATCGATATCATATTCCATGCTTCTAGATGTACAAGGTACATACAACCTGTTTCATAGTTCGTTTTTAGTTCAACGTTCCAAAGTATCTTTCGACATGCGTGTTCCCTTTCATGACAATTGCTTTAAAATTGAAAATGTAAGCCATTTTGAGTATCTAGGTGTAATAATTGACCGAAATTTGAGTTGGGATAATCAAAAACAAAGTTTGCAGCAATATCTGCCCTCCACTATTAGATGCTTTTACCTTCTTCAGAAGTTCTGTCATTTTAATGCTCTTAAAAGAATTTATTATGGGATATTTCATTCAAAATTACAGTACGCTACAAGCTGTTGGGGAAGTGACTATCTGAATAAAATGCAGCCTCTAATTGTACTTCAGAAGTGTGTTATAAGGAAGATATGCAATTCTTCTCGTTTAGCCCACTCAATGGTATAATTTAAACGCATGTATATCCTCCCGGTTCTATTTTAAGGTCCTAAAGATATTTTTACGACTGAGGTAGCTGGGTCATGTAGAGCGAATGGACACGAATGCTCTGGCCCGGAAGATCTTCGAATCCACACCCGAGGGAAGGCGCAGTAGAGGAAGACCGCGACTCAGGTGGCGCACGCAAGTGGAAGGGGACCTTAACCGACTTAGCGTGCGAAACTGGAGACAGCTAGCTAAAGATCGAGCTGGCTGGAGACGCTTGTTGGTTGAGGCCCAGGTCCACCCAGCACTGTAGCGCCACCTTAAGTAAGTAAGTAAAGATATTTTTCATTAGAAGTGGTTAGTTGCAGAATCCGATCTATGGCGCTTATAGCTTGAGGAGCCGGCATCAACCTCTTGTGTCCATTCCACCCTTTCGTAACACTTGTTATAGAAACTCATATTCCATTCTTTCTTGTAAAATATTCAATAACCTTCCTGAAGATATACGACTCATTTCAATTTATTTACCTTAATGAAAAAAGTGAAAAATGGCTTCTTGGCTTTAATCACGCTGAAATTGAAATTTTGCTGCATTATATCGCGTAATATTTTATTTTTCTGTTGTAGTTCTGTATCTTTTTCAACTAAATTATGTTATAAGTAATGTATTTTTCTTTGTTTTTGTATGTTAAAATTGTTTTCTTATTTTAATTTGTTCAGCCCACAATAAATATTTTTATATATATGTCATTTGCCTCTATTTTATGTTAATTAATACAAAATGTCACTAACTATTCTCGAAATTTTTAGATGCAATATTTATTTTGAAATTTGTTAATTGTAAAATGAGGATAAAGAAATAAATAAATAAATAAATAAAAAATAAAATAAAATATATGTGGGCCGAACGGGAGGAATGTGCTTGCCTCTTAGAGAGGTAAATAAAATTAGGGACCTTGGAGATAGTTTCCTGATAGACTCACTTTTTTTTTAGGTTAGGTCGGACAAATTATTTTATCGTCGCTAAAAAAATGTTTCAACAGACTGTGTTGGGTGCAATATTGACGTGTATTAGCCGAGGACAATCGAACTCAATTTGTTTCTTTTATATTAATAGTAGCAAAATCGAACAAAATGCAAGGTTACATAGTTGCATTGAAATCTTAACATAGTTTAAAACTGTTGCCAACAGGAAAAGAACCAAGACATACTTTATTCTACGATGGATTTTGGCGTGCAATAGCGATAAGTCTAGTCTCTAGCAACGTTTTGTTACAAATGGAACTGAAGTTGTGAGTTCCATTGTCCAATTAATTTAAAAGGGATTATGCAGAAGTCTAAGAATCAGGTGGACGAAGTAAAATTATTCACTCGGTTTAAAAACGAGGTTAAAACGCTTTTAAACCAAGGAAATAAACCTGACTAAACCATACGCTTTTAAACCCGAAAAATTTAAACCTGCCTACGTAATATTCATTCGGTTTACCTGGTTTAGGCTTTTGGTTTATATTGGTTTATTTTAAGTATTAAAAACTATTTTAAACCTCGCGTTCGACAGTTCGGGCAAAGTATGCCTGTTATTATGAAGGTATGAGAATATTCTGAAGTGTTTCAATTTTTTTAGACATGGTTTTCATTTATTTTACAGGAAAAATTTGTAAAAT
The DNA here is from genome assembly GCA_936431705.1 of Cheilosia pagana. Lineage (NCBI taxonomy): Eukaryota > Metazoa > Arthropoda > Insecta > Diptera > Syrphidae > Cheilosia > Cheilosia pagana. The sequence continues at coordinate 45,920,112 of OW386170.1, read as the reverse complement.
TTATAAAATACCTACGCGAAAGGCACTAAAATAAAACGCTTCTTTCTGGAGCCGGAAGTATTCACGGAAATCGACGTCGTCGAAATCGTCGACTTTAGGACGTCTGTATATATATGCGGTAAGGGCGTCGAAACGCACGTTCCACCTGATGCACCTCTTCCTCTTCTTATGAGGACATCATCATTTCTTCAAATTCAGACAAAAAACTACGTAAACCGGTCGTCGGAGTGCGGTTTAAAATCGAAGTGGTTTATCTGATAAAAGGTTTAAAAATTGCTTTTTCCCAAGACTTACTTAATTCATGTAAGGATGCCTTAAAAGGTTTTGATTGCTTTGCAAAAAGTCGGCATATGGTTTAAGCTTCTTAAACTTTTCTTAAAAATCGCACTGTGGTTGGTTTCCTTCAACAAAAGGTACACACCAACTTAGGTGTAAGAGTCTGGTATTTCTTTGAGCCTCAAGAGCGTCCTGAAAAAGCTTCTTAATTCAGCTGTAAAAAGTCGCTTTAAAATTCAATTTTCAAAATAAAATCCATACAAAATATAGTAACTCTTTGTCTTACATAGAAGCTGAATTTTGGAAGGATCCATAAGAACACTCGCCCCTGTAGAGAGAAAACGCTAACCTTATTATCATCGACAATTGCCATTCAACTACCCGTGATCGACTTAAGCTCAAGTCTTTACCAAAGCTCAGCACAAAATGTAGAACATCTTCATAACTCAGCACAATTATCGGCAGTGCAAAAAAATGGGATTTCCCTCCATTGAACCCACGGAAACTATAGCAGAAGGCACTATAATTACGCAGATACCGCTTTGTCTTGCAAATTGGACAACTCTTTGGCTGAAAATTGATTGGTTACTTCCCCCTTGGCATTGAGATCATCGCCAACAGAAGCGACCAGACGCATACACCATCCAGATTCCCGAACCGACATCTCAATTAATATCACATTATCCGCATGTTCTACAGGAGATAAAGGCAGATTAGTTCAACAACCTCCCATCAATCTTAAAAATATTTTCCGCTTAGCCTACTTTTGCGATTGCGAAAAAATGTCTTCCTTTAGAAGACTGACAAAATGGGCTCTCTAAAAATTTTGATTGAACAGATTGGCGGTCGTCGGCAGAGTTACTTTCGAGAGGAATTTGTTTTGAGGCGAAAATTTAGTAAAAAAACAATTTTGCGAAAGTTGCTATCTATCAAAAATGACCCATAATGGCCGCGAAGGTAAAAGACAAAGGCGCTCATCAAAGAGTAGCCCAGTCATAGTTCAAATTGTGTCGATTTCTTTGTAAATTGTTTTGGCCCAGAAGACTGCACAGAGGTGAAGCTTTATTATGTAGCCTTTAATCAGGTGTAACAACGGGGCGTCCCGAGCGGTTCGTGGAAACACAAGTTCTTTGACCTCATGCACGCAATGTAACACCGAAACGAAAGCCAAAGGCATACACAAAACGTTGGAATATACTACGCGCACAATTATTGGAACGTGCTCTGGGTATTGCTATTGTAATTATCGATTACCTAGGGCTGTTGCTGTTATATAGCAAAGTGAATGAATCAGGAGAGCAGGTATAGCGTTTTTTTTGGATCGTAGTAATGAGAGTTATACAAGGAATTGCAAGTGTCTGTGAAGTTTGCATGGTATACCCTATGATTGGATTTTAGAAGGGGGCTTTAAGTTTAAAAAATTACCCTTAAAGTGGTCAACGGCAAGAAAAGATACTCCAACTGTAGACTGTCGTGAGGTTGAAAGGTATGGAACCGATATTGAAATTTAAATCTGGTACTTAAAGGTGGATGCCTAAAAAGAACTGGAAAACAACTATGCGCTTTGGTACCGACATTTTTTGAACCTTCCTACGATGTTCCCTTAAAAAAATTCAGTTGCTTAAACGGCAAACTACCCATCGCTGCTGTTGCACCCTATAACCAGAAGCACGTTACGTCACAAGGTGTGTAAGACTAGCGCGCCTCCATTTCAACACATGATTGGAATAATTATAGCCGAACGTACCGAATAACCGCTGTTTGGCTTAAAAAGGAGGTCTAAGCCGATCGCTGGCGACAGCGATGACGGCGGGCTCTCCTTAGCTGTTTCTGTTTAATGTGCCAACACTCACATTCCCCGCATCCTGCTTGTTTGTCTACTTGAACGGGAAGCAGCAATATCGGGAATTACGCAATCCGACATTAAGTAGACTGCGAATTGTTTTGTTTAACATTTCGGTAGTTGTTAAGGCTCCAACAAATGTATGACAACATGTCGCCGCTGACTGAATGTGTAGTGTGGGAGAGAACTTCGTGACAGGCTACAATTTGTTTTGCGTCTTTTTTCGGCCGCACTAAACAGTGCTCTCTGTTATGAATTCATAATCGAAAACTGTGTCCAGATCTGGAGTGTTGATAGCATGAACTGTGGTTGCTTATTCTTATCGTTCTCACGACTTTTGTTCGGCCGAGTCGTCGTGATCGAACATAAATCGTTGGCCATTATTCACAGCGCCAATATGGATCCCAGGGCTTTAATGAATGAATGTGTTGCGACAGCCGTGTGTCGCTTGATTAATGACGAAGCTGTGTGTCGAGCTCCAAATTCAAACACAAATCCATACCCCAAAATCGAATCCAATCGCCGATGATCATCAATCTTGACAGAGCCCAAGTGAATGACAAAAAAGTGAAACCACACGACGACGTGGGTGCATTTGAATGACCTCGTCTATTTCTGTTCTAAAGCTGTACTCATGGTTAAGGTGAATCACGTTCTGTTGAGAGAGAGAAGATGGAAAAAAGAGCCAAACCCATTCCTCAGGTCCACCCACCTACATACGTACGTTAGTCGGGTGTTAGTCGGGTATGATGGGCTTTTCGGATCCGTTGCCGTGCGGAGTCGAGTTTTCCCCATATGGGCAGATGTTTATTGGCCCAGTCGCTTGTTGGCGGGTGATTTTCTTATTATTTTCTTGTAAAAGCTGAATTGGTAACACGGCCAAGAATAATGATGATGATGATGATATAATGCGAAGGCCGTTTACTGAACCGAACTTTGTGCGAATTTTATAATGTCGAAGAACTGAAAGCGGACTTGGGTTGGATGTAATGTGGGCGCGATTACGTACGGCCTTTAGAGAAGTTTCCATCTAGCTGGGCTTGTTATCACATTAAAAATTAATTTGTGCGAATGACTTTCTGTTCTACGATTTGGGATTAGGCGGTGCGATGATAGATTTGCTGTCACTTCATGTGTTGTGTCACAACAAATGGACTTTTGGAGGTACCTACACACAAGATGTTTGTTCCCTTGTGATTTCCACATCAATCTTGTGGGAAGGACTTTTGGTAATAAATCGTTTGTTTCATCGTAGATCGGAAGTTTCAATTTTGGTCAAAACTTGGATATACAAAATGCGGGAAAATACTCATCCAAGGAACGGTGTTTAAAGTGCGTTCGAAAATGCTATATTTGAAGCTATTTTGTAAGGGCTTCTGAAACTTTTGTTTTAACGACGATTTGTTTCCTTTTATTTCTTCTTTTAATAAAACTTTTAACTGATTTTTGATACGTTTTTTAAAAGACTTCAAAGCCAGAGCGTTTTTGGAGTCGATTTTTGTTTAATTTTATAGCGTTTATTGATTCTTATGTGATTCATTTTTGTAATTGTGCAGACGCATGGTTTTATTAAATTTTGGGCGTGATCTTTTTAGGAAATATGTACTGCTTAAATTTTTTAAATTCTTAAAACAGGCTTCATGTGTCTTTGAACGAAGTTTCCATTTAATTTTTGGTAAGATCAATTTTTTTTTGATATCTTTTACTACCTGACTTTTTGACGACAATCCTTGACGATGTTGATTCGATTTCTGACTCGATATTTTACAAGTTTCCTGGTAGAATTTTCTATACAATTTCGACGCAATTCTAATTTTAACATCATTTCTGTTATGGCTTTGAATGGTATTTTTGAATACTTGTGATACTTGTGTTTTTTACACGATATTTCTTACGTTTTTAAATCCGATTTTTGATAAAGATTGATTTTCGGAACAAAATTTTGAAAGCATTTTTGGACTTGATTTTGAGATGATTTCAATTTTGGCATTTAGGCCTTTGAAAGAATCTAGTTTTAATGCATTTTTCTGTAAAATTTGCTACTGGTTCTCCTAATGTACCTACTTTTATATTCATAGCGTTTTTGACATGAATTAAGATATTCCGCGACACGTTTTTTATTTAATTTTTGTACTAGACTTATATCTACCACTTTCTGATTTTTAATTTTTTTCTAGACCAAATTTTTGACGTATTCTCATTCGCATTTGTTCAGAAATTTTCAGTTTCTATAGTCTCTTGACGCAATTTATGACAGAATAATTGGAATTTTAGACCCGTTTTTAGAGACTTTTATTCACTGTGTTTCGGGACAAAATTGTTCTTCCAAATGCTCTTTCAAAATTCAAGTCAAACACATTTAAAGTCACCTGAATCCTTAAAAGTCCGACATCCAAATAGAAATAACAAACCTTAAGTTCATTCCCACATCCCACCTGCAGCGATATCTACTTTCGCCTATTATTTCATACATTCATTCATTCTTGACTAAACACTGAGAAGGCCTATACAACAATCTCAACACTGTGTCGCAATGCAATAGCCACCGAATCGAAACAAAAACACAACATAACCATGTCCAACATAATAAAAACAAAATCAACCCATTAATGTCTGGCGCTGGCCCCCTTTTCTTCTTCTCGCAATCAGCGTTACCATCGCTGCCGGTAGCTTTGCCATTGCCAATCCTTTTGTAAAACAAATCAAATTACTGTTACATACTTGAAAGGGTCACTGAGCAGCAGCAGTGTTTCCCGCCGAAGCACTCCACCACTCCAGCTCTGTGTGCTGCCCCTTTTGTTGAGAGCGGTTAATTTCTGCCCCAGCAAACGCGAGCGCGCGCACACACATAGATTCTTATCGGATCCCTCAAAAGAACACAGCGTTTGTATCTCGATACAAAGATACACCACACTATAGCCGTAGTTTCTCTAATGCAATCAAAGCACGTTTCTGGCTGGAGGAACTCTGCGCACTGATCCACTGATGGTGTGCCCGTGTCCGTGCTCCGCTCTAAGTGAAGAGACAAATGTGGCCAGGTTATGTAATCGACAGAAGCGAATCTAAATCACCTTCTGTTCTTCGGCGGGATGCAATAGATATAGCGTTAAACTAATGAAAACTTGACTTGGTCATCGGGGCGATGAAGACCGAAGAGGGCGCATGTACCATCAAATGCAAAGCGAGCATATGATGGCTTCTGCATCGAGCTCGATCCATTGCCAACACTGGTATATCGTGGGCTTATAGGCATTTTAACGGTACTTTCATCAAACGCTCTAGGTATATACACTTTTGTAATTGATAACATTTCATTAGAGTCTTACCGAGTGAGTCCTTGATGGGAGTTTAACCCCCTCATTGTGGTGCTGGAGTGGAAGGCCTTCCGGCGTACTCGTAATACGCTTCACCGGTTCAGTGGGATACTTTATGGTTTGGTGACACTGTTGCGTGTGTGCTCGAAATTGCCGCAGTAATACTTGTAATCTTCTAAGTGGGTACTTAGAGATCTAGACCCGCGATGTCACATCTGGAAATATCGAAACTTGGGATTATGCAATATTTTGTGAAGCAATTGACGTAAGTGGCTTATGGCTAGGTGAGTGAATAATCTGATGAGTTTGAACTTGAAAGGCGCCAGCGGGATAATCGAGGCAATTGATCCGGTAAGATGGGTGGAACGTTTTGAGTTTGAGACACCTGGCGATTCAAAAGAACCGCTTAATAGGCTCCCATCGCACTAAGGATCCTTTTATGTTTGTAAGTCTTTCCGAGAAATTTGCGATTAGATCGTAGTTAGAATGAAAATCCGACACATGTTAGCCAACAGGTTGACTATTTACCATCAGAAGACTATTGAAACTTTTATGTCGTCGGCTTTTTGGAGCCTATTTCACTTGCCTCCCACCGGCATAAATAACTCAGCGAATCATAAATCTCTTAGAAGCACGGCACCTCCATAGGAGGTCCAACAAAGGCAGGCACCTTTTCATCTTGTCGCCATATCTCTTACTTTTTGCCCATTCATAACCAAAAATAAACCCCTGCATAGGTGCTAAAAGAAGTCATGATCTCCCAGCGGAGGAGTCTCTAACACCGGCCATAGACAGATCATGCATCTACTCTATTTTACCATTTGAAAGGTTCTACCTTTAGTGGCTAAGTGAGCACTAAAGGCTTTTGCATCCACCACCACATGTATGTGCAGGTTAGACAGCAAACCATGAACTTCGTTTTATATGCTAATAAAATTAGTTACCCTCCATAGTCGGTGTGCTGATCCAAAGGGGGAAGTGCAGCTCCTTCGTCAATAAATCCTTCCAACTTGTTCAATGCACTCTTCAGCACCTTTTACAGCACTCGGCAGCATCAGTTTAGAATCACTGCGGCACGATCTCTCCTCTACTGCATTCAGCGATGATCTGCGGCTGCGCACCGCCGCATTGCCATCTCCGGTGTGGAATTTATTTGCAGATAAATTTAAATTTCATATCCGTTTGCGGAGCTGAGCTGAGCTGAGCTGAGCGTCCCGCTGTCGCTGTGTGTAGTAGTATATATTCAAATTTCCGACTCGGCAATAATTTACAATTGTTCAAAGTCACTTGTCACTTGTCAGTGACTGGTTTATAATGGTGAATTATGAACCGGGGCGGTAAGCGGTGTGTAATTTTGCGCCATGCACCTGAGAGAAGCGCATGATACCTGTATGCATGTGGGGTATTTGGTTTTTGTGCTCCTCCACAGGTGATTTAGGAACAATGTCTGTTTACCGTTTTTTTGGGGTAAGATGATGGTGTCTCATTATAGGAGAGGCATGTTGTATTTGAATGTCGGCATGGTTGTGATTTGTGTTAACAATCATGACACCTCAACGATGGACAAGGAGGGTATCTACTCCAGGCGGTAGGGTAACAGAAACGAAAAGAATGGCGGGCCATTTACTATCAAGTTTGAAAGTGGTGATTCCCAATGGGGTAGAACACTTAGGAGTGGAATCAGGAGGTGCTTAGGTTACAGTAGATATTCTTCTTCGGTGGTATCAACCTTTAGTAACTACTTAGTAATGGGTATCAAGTTCAGACCACGTCACAATAAATTCTTAAAATTTTTGAACAACTGCACCTCTCGCAAACATCTGAAAAACATCCAAGAACTTAGAATGCCTTCAAATGCAGTCGGTTTAAAAAATCAAAAAACATCCAAAAATGGGCCCAACCAATCCGCTTAAAGCATCTCAAAAAACATTCCAAAATTACCCGAAAAGCGTCATAAAAAGGGCACAAAAAGCCTAAAAACGCAATAAAATGTCTCCGAAAAATCCACGAAAACTCCCCGCTTGAAAAACAGCCCAAAAACTCACACGAAAAAGCGACTAAAACGTGAATAAGTCAAAAGAATGTTTGAAAAATATACAACACCCAGAAAAGTTCTCCAAAAAACCTTAAAAATTGGTTCGAAAAGCACTTCAAAAAAGCGCAAAAAGCGGTCTCGAAAAACGCACTTAAATGCTCTCAAAAACGCTCCAAAACAACCCCAAAAAAAAAATAAAAAATGACATGAAAATGCCTAAAAGAACACGCCAAAAATACCCCCCAAAAATGCCTCGAAAACTCTTGAAAAGAGTTAAAAAAAACATACAAAAAATCAAATGAAAAGGCCTAAAAACGCTTCACAAAAGGCACGAAAAATGCTTCGAAAAACCCCCAAAACAAACCCCACAAAGTGCAACAAAAATGTTTCAAAAATCGCGGTGGTATATTTCGAAAATTCCTCAATAGAAAAAAAACTATAGAAAGGTATTCAAGGTTAAAAACTGAAACCGCCTTTTCTCCGAAACGAATTTGCTTCCTCAGATCACTTGCCAGCGTGTATTGTTAAATTAGTTCGATGGTTTGCTAAAAACACAACTGCCCGACCGGTTCTCTGAAGAGCCTCCTTTAAAAATAAGCCGCCACCAATTCCAAGTCATTCACCAACAATCAACATCATCGTCATTAGTCATTCACTTCACGTGACATCACCGCTGAGGTACTGCCCAGCTACGCTAATCCATCTCAATGGTGGCAAATTATCATCTCCCGGAGAACATTAATTAAAATAAAATTTTTGTCAAAACACCATGCGCCAACTACAAACCATTAAACATTCGCCAACAACGCGCCACACCAACACAACGCGGACAACGACTTCAAGTCCAATTAATCAGTCTCAATCAGATCTTCTACGAATTTTTTCGCGCTCGCGCACCACATCTACGAATAAAGCAGAGTGATTGATGTACATGTGCGTATACGCGCTTTTGCCCACGCACACCCCGCACCGACACTTTTGGCGATCATTCATTTCGGCGCATCAGGCTGTGCTCTCAACATGAGCCTAATTAGCTGCAACTCAGAGTTGACTTAAAACTTGATGCGATTGCAAAAAGGATCAGAATTCGAACTTGACCCTCTGTGACGGAACCAGTTCTGTCTTTGGGTCATCATGCATGCGCTGTGCATGTTGCAATGGACATTTGCATAAAAATGTTTAAATTGCAGTGCGAGCATTATTTAATATTCATTAGTGCATCTGTGGATGTAGGTACCAATCCAACCTTAACCTTGACATGTTAGCCATTACCGACCTCTATGTGGCGGGTAATTAAGCACACATCGAGACTATAATTAGACGCGATTAATAGCTCAACTTGATGTTGATGTAACTGAAGAAAGCAGCGCTGTTTATCTGTTTTATTATATTTTTGGGTCATAAAGCACACGCTCCATGACGATTCGGTTCGAGTTCCGCTTCAGCTTGACCATCGAACTGAATGCATCATAAACCGTGTTGAAGATGTTTCGGCACAGGATGTGAGTTCAAAGAGGTTTATTTGCACAAATTTAGTAGTCCGGGAATTAATAAGACGTAACAGAAACTCGAGTTCAACAATTTGGGCAAGATCAAACCGTGAATATCAATTGATCGATTAACTGTCCTGCCACTGACAATAGAACCAACATTCCAACAGTTTTACAGCTAAAAGTGGTAGTAAATCATGGGATATCATCAGAAAGAAATCAATCACTCGGCGAAAGCGAGTTCTGTACAAAATTTCTCATTAAGCCGGCCCAGGCGAATCCGCTTACATGAAAGCTTTCCTCTCATCGGACCGGTGTCGCTGTACAAATTAAGAGAGCTTACAAGTCAATTATAAAAATAACCTTCTTCGATTTAAGAAATTCTCCTAAACACAAAATCAGGGAATCTTCATTGATATCCAGCCATTACTATCTGGAATTAACGGGTTTATATCGAGTGGAAAAGACACACACTTCGATTAATAGGATAAATTAGATTTAATCTTCTGTATCTTCGTCAGTGATTGATGGACAAAATTAGTCAGATTAATTGCAGATATTGAATGACTGTGAGATTCGTTTTGATTAATCTGTGTACGATCAAAACAGTTGACCAAAGTTATTCAACTGTTTGTCAGAAGCAGTTATTGGGTCATATGAATAAAAACTAGCATTTGCTTCGAGCAAAAGGTTTTAACAAAGTAAAAGCCCTTATGCTTTTCGGTATGAATAAAAATCTAGTTTGCTAAAGTATAAGTTCGAAAATTTGAAAATAGCTTTTACTTCGCTGTACGTGTACTTGCCTTGTAATTTTTATCAAACTTGACAAGTGACAACTGTCCGGTGCTTTGTGTATTTTGAATTCTTTTTTCAAATTTTTGTGGAAACTTATCAAAAGTCAAAAAAAAAGGAAAAAGAAAAAAAATATTCTGAGCGACTTTTCTGAATTTCAGCAGACAACTTCCATCTACCTCGTCTACTCCCAAGAGTGACCAAAATGAGTTGGTGTTTGTTTAGGCCAGAGAAGCTGTAGGAAAGATTTTGTTAAGCAAATCCCAAACTCCAAATATCAAGACCTAAAAAAAACCGCTGCGCTTAAAATGTGTGATTTTTTATTGTCTAGGTGCTCAATTTTGTACACGCCAGAAAAAATTGTTTAAAAAAGTTGTAAATCTGACATGAAGGCAACGGGAAATACACCCATTCGTTTGAAGGAATCCGTTGGTTTTTCTGCACGAAAAAAACTTAATTTAACTATTTAAAAACAAAATATCGACAATTCACAACTCTTAAATTGTTTTATGGAAAAAAGTTGCGTACAAAATTTTAGCAAAAGGTCTCAGTCAACTAATAACAGACTCAGAATTTGCATAGCATTTGCTTTGTCTGATATCTAAGTTTTGTTCGTACCGATCTGAGTAAAAGGTCAGTGGCGCCGCTTTTCGAACATGTTAAAAGTTGGAACTAGCAAATGCTTCGATTTTGACATTTCTCTGGAGCAAAAGCAATTGCTACGTTTTATTCATACGATCCATTATCGTAGCATCTATTGTTGAAATTCGTGTTTAAGAAAGGCAAATTTTTGAAAATTGTGAGTTCTTTTTACAGAATTTTGCACTTCATAGTTTTGGGTAGACCAGGGCCAAACCTCTGTAGAACGAGATAAGGAGATCACGACTGTCACGTAAATGGAATTCCTAGATGCCAACAGATGGCTGTAATGGATGACATACTCAACAAGCCTTTAAGGTTTACATGACAAGTCGTGTTACGACGGATCTGGCAACGTCGGAAGCAGCCGAATGACAAGCTGTCACCTGTCTAACTTGCCACGAGTTTTTAGTCGCTTCTGGATTTGGGGTTAGGAAAAGACATGTGGGAACTCGCTGGAATTTTTTTGTATCTGAAGACATTAAGGTAAATATAAAATTCACATTATATGTACTGAATAAATATTATTTGTAATTGCAGGAATTTTTTAATGATTAAATTTGCGGAATCTACATATTTACGCTCTTCTCTTTTCTGTTGCGGAATTTATTGTCAATTCACTTTTCGTTGCCGAAAATTCGAGATCTTCTCGATAACACGTCGCAAAAATCAAAAATTTTAATAATTTACTGGTAAGTGGTGAGTCAAATCAGTCAAAATCGATGCTGTAGGACAAGTGTTTTGTAAGAGGGGTTTAATAACGAAGTATCTGGCAGAGTTCCACAGGGACCGGTCTTAGGTCAGTCAGAAATAAGGACTGTCAAATGTTGAGTGAATTTGTGAAGCTGCTGCGAAGCCCGTTCTATTCAGGGATGTATCTTTACACATAAGGAAATTGTTTTGCTGTTTGTAGGTGGATTTGTTATCTCATCAAATTAAAACCACTGCCTCAATTCGAATATATTTCTCAGGCATAACAAAGGACTTAATGGAGCAGTATTTAGATTTCATTACATCGCAATCGTCCGATTCATTTAGTAGATATTCGATTTTAACGCTGTCTAAAAGAGGGCAGGTTTAATTGCTGGCCGCCCACATTACATCATTAGTGGAAGCAGCTTAGCCGAATGACCCTGCCAATGCAGTCCATCAAGGAAGGATCAATTCCATCAACTGACTAAGTACCCTTAAAGTCTGCTTTACATGCTGGAAGATTTTGGATACCTTGACGAGCTAAATAAGGACCAGCTAAGACTACCAAGTTAAGAGCTTCAGTCAAAGACACCAATCTGGTGAAAGGCAACAAATCTTCGAAGGCAAAACGTACCCACTCATATTGGATATTCAAAAATCAATGGCCAGAGGTCATGAAGAAGTTGATTCCCACCGGAGACAGCCTCTAAAGCACGATAGAGTCGTCAGTTTCGTTCGAAATACAAACACCTTCCACACTTTTCAAATTAATCACATGACCGCTCCATCTGAATCGTGATGTCTTAAGTATGCAACCCTTGGGGTTAGATGCAATACCTCAACCCACCACTCGGATTGTCACTTAAGGCCACAATTCGACTGAAGCACCATTCTTCTACACACACACACGCCAGAGCATAGATCACAGAAACGCTGATCGAAATATCGATCACTTAAACGAGACAATTAGCCAACGTCAGAGATGGCAATGCGTCCACATATCCTTAGCCAAACGACTGTCCATATATTTTGATAGTGGCACTCAGAAATTACTTGCCGTCCTACCAAACACAAAACCAATTTCGCCCAACAGCAATTGGTGCAATAAATCAAACAAAAAGCCCTCATTACAGGCGCGGCCTTGCGCGCATAATCCAAACAACAGCACACACCGCTGTCTTGAGTCCTATAACTCACCCGATCCACTCACTCACTCACTTGCACTCTATCTCTCTCTCCGCCCTTGTCGTTGTCGCCTGCCGGCCTGCGTCTTCCTGAGGAGTTCCGTTTTGGGGCCCAGTTTGGTCCCACCAGGCGCATGGCAGCGCGCGCGAAATAACATCCTTCATTCCGACCGGACCAGCGGAACTCACTCTTCATGCATACATACATAATACATATGCAGTGCAAACTGATTTAAACGCGATATTCCGAGCACGATTAGGGCCAGGCCGAAAGAGTGCTTGATGCATTCTTAGGCGACTCTTGTACCACCTCTTCTGTGGAATAATGATGCCATGGCCACTTGCGCGCGCGCGCGCTCTCTCAACGTGCCATAGAAAATTTCAAATTTCCTTTCGTGGCGCGGTTCTATCGAACTTTTTGCTCCTCGTCCGCTACGCGCTAGAGGACGTGAACTGATTTCGAAAAATCCTTAGCGATGGCATAAATAATTCAAGCCCACTGTGCGCATATACACGGGGGCTTTGGTGGTGCAGAGCAATTGTCCCGCCTGCTGGACCCTGGGGGCCCTCATAAGGGTGATCGTCATGTGCGCGAAGGATTAATGCATGATTGCGCAGATATTTCATACCAACTGACGCACGGTCTGTTATATAAAAGTTGTTTGGTTTGAAGTTTTAACACCTTTTTGGGGCCGCCTGCAGATGGGTCATATATATTCGATTGCATCCCTGGGGTGTGAATGGTGCTGCAGTGGGCCAAAGATCGTGACAAAATACTCATAATTAATACTTTGCATGGGGGCGGGCATTCAGTTCGAGGGCAAGATCGCGAAGATCGATTTTTTGGTAATTGCCTGTTGTTTCGCAAGGGTTCCGTCCGTGACTAATGATGATGGTAGTGGCACGCTGACATTCGTTAACTCAGTGGCATCGACTATGAAGATGAAACGAGTCGGTTGGCGTCTCAAATACCGTGGGCGAATGTTTTAGGTAATTTTTAACTACAAACGTATTTGATGAGATTTTCATTGCCATTAGCTTACTGAAATTCTTAATTCTAGATAGCGCTTCCAGTTCTTGAAAAGTACATAATCAGATACCAGTCTTTCTCATATCGTGAGCAGATCTATGCTCTGTGATGACCTTCGAGACCTTGGAAGGCAGTTCTTGTCTTAGTCCAGATGTTCCCAGTTTGGATCAACAATAACTCTTTTTGTAAGCTTCACACTTTAACGCAACAGCTTGGCTTTCAAAATAGATCACAATGTTAGAACTTGGTCTTGGACTTATATTTAATGAAGCAGCAGCTTGATAGAGAGCTACAAGTTCGGGTAATCAAAGATGAATTCGAAGAATATCGAGGTCTATTAAAAATGCAACATCACATACCCTTTTCTGATTTTAAGAAGTGTTTGCAAAATTGGAGGTTACCTTTATGTAACCGACTCTATGCTCGCTCCAATATCTGTTCGGAATTCTGCGTCCAAGGCCTAATTTTAAATCGCTTTTAGTCCACTCGAAGACTGCTGAATTTGGAATGTGGCAGGGTAGAGAAGGTAGTCTACCATACCTATTGTGTTGCGTCTTTCAATTGAAAATTTACCACAAAAGGGCAGTACAAAACGTGACCGTTTAGAGGACTACTTGAGGGCTCCATTTGAAGCCTTATATTTTTAAGATTATTCACAAATAGGGGCATTGACCAAGCTCTCTCATTCACTAGGCATGTCTTCAGTAACTTAATTCAAAGAAATATTTTCTTGTGTTTTATTCGATTTTTCAAAAGGTTTGCCTGTCGAATTGGTAGCACTTTTTCCTGCGGCAGCCATTTTGAGCGCAGACAGCTGATTTGTTTGCTCTTTTACCATTAAAATAGACTTACAAACAAATTTGTTGCACAATAAGGTTTGAAAATATTCTTCTAACCATCATAGTATGAGGTCCATCACGGGCTGTATAGTCACCTAAGAAAGAAGTTCGCAAGAACTGCTTCGGAATGTCTTACTTTTTGTGCATTTCGTGCTTCATTGTTGAGTCTTTGACCTCTTATAAGTTATTCCTTTTTCTTCAGGACCTTTGTTTAACTATTTCGGTTAGGTCACCATCCACCGTTGCCCAATTATACGTTTTCTTTCATCTTTCAAATGACGTTGTTGTGACGCCTATACTAGCCTCTCCATTAGCTAAGAAATCAATCAAAGACTGACAGATATGAAGTCATTCACAAAATCACTGTTAACCGTTGCTCGTTGCTAATTAACTCTCTGCAAGAAAATCAGTGCTGTCTGTTATTACTTGCTTAACAGTTACCATTACACTGAGAATGGAAATTAATTAGGCATCTACCCATCCACTCTTGTGATGAACTTCCAAGATTAGTGACTTAGGCAAATTGTTGTACATCTGCGAGAGGGTATACCATCAATCATTCTATCGCTGAAAGAAGTCTTCGCACCGTGTCTTGAGGAAATGTTTCTTGCACGGGCAATAGTTTTCTTTTTTTTTTATTATTTCTGAAAAGGATGACGAAATCACTCTTTAGAAACTAAATCTAAGCGAAAAGAACAAATAAACAAACGTGCAGAAAAAAAAATCCCATCGGTCCGTAAACATCTTAAGACAAAGAAAACAGAAATTAATGCTTCCAGACAGAACCATGATAATCGGGCAAGCGGAAATCCTCCCAAAGCAGAAAGATTGCCAACAAAAGCGACCGAGAAAGAGTTGGCCGATTCGTGTCGAAGTTTTGCTGCGAAAAAATGAGTCACTTCCTTGCGGGACAGATATGCAAATTAATTTCACATTAGAGTGATCAACCCTTAGACTGTCGGTTGGGATTGTTTTCAGTTTTGGCGTTTATGTGGGTCTGTGGAATGGTTGGTAGGAAGAAACGTGACTTTTTGATTTGAAATTTCTGGGTGGAACCGTAGATGGAATCAGGAGCGTTGTCAATTCCATTAGTGGAACTCATTAAGTGATTTTTCGATATCGATTCCAAATATGAGAGGCATTTGCATAAGTTATGCTCAAGTTGTGGTCTAGGTTGTTCTGGCAATGGGTACCGTCAAGTTTGGTTGTGGAAGTGAGTGGGGGGCTAATCGCTGGGACGTCGACCTCTTGGCGGGAGGGATGTGGGATTGGGGCAAGTATTTTGAAGAAGACATGCAAACGTCTTGTGCACGACACTTTCTAATTATGGGGCAACCAAGTTGGGAATATGATTATAGGCTTTAGTAAGTGTCAATTTGGAAGGAATACTTATTTTAGTTATGTCCAGAAAATCGCCAAAAAACGGACTTACAAGTACACTAAAAAGAGATTTATAGAAAAATTCACAAATGAATAGTAGATAAATGTAATCATCGTTGGCTTAAGCTGGATTACCTACATCAAAGAAATTCTGTCAAAAGTCGATATAAAACGTAAAAGTTAAAAATGAATGACACGTCATAGGGATAAAGTCGAAAACTCACGTCAAAAATGGTATTGCCTCTTCTTATGAATTTGAGTTCAACTAAGTTTGCATTATAGAAATTGGCGGACAGATGTCAGGCTTCGGTCATCGTGACAGCTGTCACTAACATTTATGGTATGCATTGGAAGAGGTTGAGATTGAAAAGGTATTAAATAGGCGTTGCCAGTTGATATTTATATGTTGAACTTTATGAAAAGAAACAGGGATTGGAAATAGATATAGCATTATTTCAAAATATTTAAACAACCCGCCTGCAACTTTTAAGACAAAAAGTATTTTCATCGAACTACATCGAACAGTTTTTTTATACCCTTGGACCTTTCTGTTTTGCAATATAAAGCAAAAACAAAGTTGATCAAAACAACAACAACAATTAAAAGTTTAGTCTTATTTTATTAGTTAAGAAGTCAGATAAGAAACTTTTCCAAACCAAACTTTTCCCAATGAACAACACCTGAAAATGTGTTCAACCTGAATATGTGCGCTGAAAAGAGACGACTGCCGGCATAACTCAAAAAATTCGAATTTTGAGTTAATAATGCCACTTGAATGAGAAAAAAATTCTCAATCTTTCTGTAAAATCGGCATAACTGTAGCTCTTCAAAATCTCGCTAGATGGATATTGCGTCAATTTTTTTTCACTTCTTTTCTCTCATATTTTGTGTGCAATAAAGGTATAACTCAGTAGCGTGCAGATGTTCAAAGTGGTTGGACCAGTGTTTTGTGCGGAAAAGTGACATATTTTAGTTTAGAGAAAAACGGACTTTTTTTTGTTAGACTGCTATTCAAGAAAAAGTAAGTATGATTTTAATCTTTTTTTTCTGCACTAAAACGAATTGTGCCACTTTTCCTGATATAATCTAAACTTTTGTTTTCTGCAGTGACACTTTAATTTTTCACAATTCTTAGAGAAATAATTTTTATTTTTGAGTTAAATCGATTTTCCATATAAAATTTTGGTAAAAACCTATTAACTCTTTTTCGGCTTTTGAATTTGAACACTTTTGTGCACCTACAGTTATAATCTTAGTATGTATGATTTTCGACCGTTTACTCACAACGATTTACTTATAATGTAGATACATAAGCTAAAGTCATGTCACAGCGTACGCACTACGCAGCTACTACTTAAATTAGCAAGAGAAAAGGACAAGGAAAACGAAACGAAACGACTTGTCCGAAAGAAAAATGGTTTAAGGTCATTTGTGATAACGATCCCCTAATCGGTAAGCTTTTCTGCCCTATTTTGTTTTGTTTTATCTATATATATAAAAATGGATCTTGGTTTGTTTGGATGCTTAAAACTCGAGAACGGCTCAACCGATTTGAATGATCTTTGTTTTGTTTTGTTTGTCTTACATCAGCGATGGTTTAGAAGAAAAGAAAAGTTGGAAAATTCTCAACAGGTGGCGTTGTAGGCACACATTACATTTTTCATGGGGAAACGCACTTTGAAAAAAAAAAAAAAACTGGATAGAAATCTAGTAGTGACACTTTAAATATAGAAAAAAAATATTTTCAAAATCACAGTTTGTTGATCTTTTGTGATAGAAACACTTTACTGCTAAGTGCGAGAGAATCAACAGGTGGCGCTGTGGTCGATCTTCAGAGCCGCTCAACCGATTTCAATGAAACTTTGTGAATGCGCATGGTTGATCCCAACTTGAAAGATAGTATAGTTTTGGGCCCTAATGGAAACAAAGTGCAATCAAAAACAATGCAAATAGAAAACCTTGGATTAAAAATAAATAAATAAATATTTTGGCGCGACAGGTCTGTGGGACCCACGGCCTAGCTTCTCACAACCATTCGTTTTGTGTGGGTTTTCAATTTTTGGGACGAATGGAAGGGATCTAGAGCTTTACGCAGAGTCCAAACGGCTCTTTCATGACAGTTTTACTCTCGGATGTTTGTCAGACGTTCGAGAGAGGTGGCGCAGTGGAAAAAACCTTAAGATGTAATTTGGTTCTTTCGTTAACAAAGCTATTTGCAAAAAATAATCGGGATAGAAATCGGGATATGGCACTCACCATATAGGTAACAAAATAATTAAATTACTATAGGTATCTGGACATTTATGAAGCCTTGAATTTTTGTAAACGGTGTTCAACACAATGGGGCAGTAATCAAAAAGGGCGCTGTTGCACCTCCCTTAAAAAACGACTCTGCGAATTGTGGCGGGACTTAATACGAAAGGCACGGGCAGCGCCGTGGGAGTACAGCTAGTTTTGTATATTAATGGGTATTTTTTGTTCAATATACAAAGAAATTGGTGCGCCGAATATTTGTGTATCTGATGCTGCCGATTCGGCAGAAGATCCTTCCCAGGGCTCCAAAATGGACACAATGCAAAAAAAGGATGGCTCTGAAATTTTTCTTTTTATATTTTAAGTCTGAACAAGAAATGTGCATTTTTATTTTTAGGCTAAGAAACGCAATCGTATTGTTATAAACTGATATTACCAGAAAGTACAAAAAAGCATACACTGTGAACTATTAAGCTTACTTATAAAATAGTTTTGATTCACTTCCAAAGTTTTAAGAATAAAATCGGATAGTTTTCAACTTTGTAATAATATATCTTTGTAATACTTTTTTTTTGAGAATAAATTATGATTTTACTTCGTTTTAACTGTTTGTGTTCTTGTTTTTCTTTGTCCGATCCAAGATGAACTAAATACAATTCAATAAAAAAGTTCACTATATACAAAAGTTTTTTTTTCGGGAAAAGTGACCTAAGTTGGAAAGGGATGCAAAAACGCTAAAATTTTAATACCTAATATATATTATTTCAACTTTTTTTTTTTTAGTTTCCATTAGATAAAATAATGGAGCTGGCCCTTTCAAACGAAGTTTTTAAAAAAAAGATTGATAGTCACTTGAAAAAATTAAAAGTGTGAACATTTCTGCAACTCAGAAACTTTAAACAGCTCTCCTGAAAAATCAAGTTTTTTGAGTTATGCCGGTTTTCTTGAACAATGATCATGTTAGAGCGCGAACATAAAGATATTCCGGGATAAAAAGTATCCTAAGTCTCGACCCAGAACATAAGCAATCACTATGTCAAGTTTCATCAAAATCCGTCCAGTAGTTTCCGCATGATGCATGGTCGAGCAATTTTTATTCTACAGTTTTAATATATGTGGAGATAGAGATAGAGAAGAGAAGAGATGTTAAATTAGCGAATATGCTGTTTTATTTTTTCAGGTACTTAATACGTTGCATCCACCCTGCGTAGCAGGCGATTTGCATTTCTTTGTTGCCGAGCTTACCAGAAGAAGATTTTATTCGCCAGCGAGTTTATTTGAGAATACCCCGCGATACACGTGAAATGGTTGAATTCGCAGGGAATGTTCGGAAGAACCAAATGCGAATGCTAAAGACTTGACTCAGGAAAAGTACCAATAAAAGCGGACCAAGGCACCTTCGTTTGACACACATTTATTTCTTAAACTTACCGTGCTTCTGAATATGATGGATTATCGAATAAGATTCAATAGTGGATAAGAAGCTCTTAAATCTTCATTGATAACATATTCCCATTTTTCTTTTATGGGGCTTGACAAGGCTAAAGATACCAATTGTCGAACAAGCTTTCCTCAACCTCGCTTGATACTAATTCACTATTTTATTCCCTACTTTTTAACAATCCTGACTAGATTTTTGACGCATGTCTATAATTTCCCATCCCCTTTAAATCTTCTTTCAAGGAACTTGACAATTTTGATGACTTCCAAAATTGTTCCTCAATTCGTCCAAAGTTAAGCTTTGCTGTAGAAATCGCCCACAGATTCTTGTTGTGTTATAAGTTTCCCTGATGCTTTAATTGAGAACAGGATTCTGATTTAAATCCTAGGCGACTATTGTCGAAAGTCGAACTAGCAAATCAGTTTTGGAAAAATGGAGTGTTACCAAGTAATACCACGTGCCAATTTTAAGCGACATGTTTTGGCTGAAAAAATTGCTTTTCGAATTTTTCTGATTTTTACCAGGCTTCAAATTTACAGCAGTTTTTTAGTCAGGCAAAATACCCAATACTTCATTGACCTGCTTTAACGATGTGCCTCAAGACAGGATACCTGCCTCGTGGAATAACGACCACCGACTTAAAACATTACGCACAAGGTGTCAAGTATTTAGTATTGCTTGTAAAAATTCAGATTAAAATTCACCCAATGAGAGCAGTGATATATATATTGCGAGGAGAAGACGACTCGCCTGAGGGGTCACTAGACCTCCACCGTCACTCCCAACACCAGCAGTTGAAAGTCCTATAAATTAGCAAGTCCGCTTACTTTATGAGCATGCTAATGAGTGATCACTCGAATATGGTCGGCTCATCCATCATTCTTAGCAATAATAAATGGACAATTAACGTCAGTTAAACCGAGTTATAGAAACCGTTTCCATTTCGCTGTTCTTCCTCGCGAACCGTCAAAATCATAAAACCATTCCATCTTCTGCAATCTTTATTTATACACATTGAAAGAGCGACGTCCGCTCGATCGGAAGACGATCACACAAATGAAGTCATTACAATCTTGATCTCATGTTCTGCTAATTAACTTAGTTAGGCTGTTAGGTATCCGCTGGCTTGCTGGTGCCGTTTTTATCCACGTTAATTACACTAAAATATAGGATTGGATCTATTTCAGACGGCCTTAGGCACTCTGCAGTGCAAACAGTTCACAAAATGTCCTTGAGAGAGTGTAAGACAGGTTAAACGCTTTAATCATGACGCCTTGATGAGCGGTCGATATTAATTGCAGCGCATCACCAGATACAATCGGACGTGGATCTAACATTTTCCCGCTACTAAAAATGCTACATGAAATACAATTAATGTGGCGGCGAAAAATAAAAAAAAATCCTTCGAGACAAACATGATGCGTTGTTGAGTGAACGCGAACACCAAGGGCGATTCCCGATGTAGGTACATGTACGTCTCCTGTGGTGGGCAACATCAGTGCTTCCTACAACGTAGAGTCAGAAATGACTGGTGGAGGACGCCTTTGGGTCCGTTTTGCAGGTGATGCGCATGGGCGATAATCTCTTCAGAGCAAATAATAAGTATCTTTGGTGCGGGTTTTTCTTTTACGGTGCTTTTTCCTTTGGATTCACCTTGCCAAGGTCAACATTGTCCGATGCGGAGCAATGGTCGCTGTCCAGCCGGAGGATCTGCTCTGTGCGTATAGACGGCTAAACGGCAAATCCGGTTCGCCTGATCTCGGACTTTGATTCGACTGGGATGAGGAGACAATTTTCAGGACGGCAAATCACATTAAGATGTAGATATGGATTTTTATGGAGCAAATACTTCTAGGCTGCGTATTGTCAGAGAGTTGTTGTTGTGGTGTTTTTACTGCCACGATTAAGGTGGAGAGTTGTCACTTGCGCAATATGCACGCGTTGTGGGCTTGGAATTCCTGTATAGAGGTGCGCTTTAGGGTTTAAGTTGTGAAAGGCGTGCATCGAACAAGGGTGATACATTTTTATGTCCTTCTGCAGTATGTCCAAGTCGATGGGGATTAAATAAACGTGTTGCGTGTCATCATTTGCTGGTTTGTATAGTCCGATTTGTTGTAGTCTGGGAAAAGATCATTTGCATGGGTTTGCCATTAGTTGTTTTTTCTGTTTTCTAGGTTATGATACAAGTGTCCTAATTGGTTTGTTGATAAGGGTGAGTACTGCGTTCTATTAAGGACTTTATTCTGGGCAAATGTTTATATAAAATTGGGTATACAGGAAGAAGATCGTTTGCGGTTTTTTAACTGACATTAAATCGAGTGTTTCTTCTGCCACCACATGTCCAGGAGTTTTGTCAGTCAGTCAGGCATCTCATCAGAAAGACAATGTCGCACTACTCTTGCGTTCCGCTCCAACAGACAAAACGACAAACAGTGCTAGCGATGTGCGCCCACCACCCAAATCAGATATTTTCGTTGGTAGGTTTTGGTTCTTACGATGAAGCAAAAATCTGTCAATAGTGGAGAGTTTAAAACCCCCACAGTTTTACGAAATTCTTATCAAAATTGAGTTGATGAGCTGCTTCAAACAGCCTTCCAAAACCTATTTCAAACAAACTCCAAAATCCGACATGCCCCATGTTGTTGATTTCTGTCAAACTGCTGGTCGACTGCCATCTTCATGGCGAGCAAACCTGCCACTCATCTTGTCGTACCCCCAGGTACCCCAGAAATCCCCGAGACCATCAGCCAAACCCCTTCGAAGATCACAATCCTCAAATAGCGCATGGCTGTATAAGAAGTAAACTCCTTTTGCACTCATTGAGCAACATTCTTAAGGTAAACTTATTTGGATTTATGATTGCGAACCGTGATTTATTAACTTTTGATTGTACGTGCCGGGACCGATCATGGTGCTGTGCCACAAATATCCTTCACACGCCCTCGGGCCTCTTCAGGACGATGCGTAGAATTGAATATTCTCGGCTCGCAATGTATTTATAGATAAACAAGATGATTTGTTGACTCTGTGCGCACCGGCCGCATGATCAATCTATCTAGGAAGCTTCAGGATACAACACACATCTCATGGCCTATTACCTGATTGAAATCACAGATGTGTCTAAACTTTCCACCCATCAGCATCAGTGGAGCTTAGCTTGCAAGGAGATTCTCGGTGTTTTGCGCTAATTACCACCGACAGGTAATCAATTAGAGATTGGGAATCCCTTACCTGACCGAAATGTGGACATAGAAGTGAATGTGCAACGGCCCGGTGCCGTGCAATTACTGGACATTGGCCTCCGCCTCTATTTGCATTGGATGTGTGTGTAGTTCTCCGCCGTGCAGGCATATGGTCACATCTGTACTCACTCATGTCGGTGAATTATAATTATAATAATCATGGCGAAGTTATCGGGCTGTTTTTCTGTTTTTTTTTAGCCTTTCCTACGGATTAGGATGAGGGATGAGCGCCCGAGTGGACCTTACAGCCACATCTACAAAGTGTGTGTTTCTCTCCTGGCGGAGAGGAGATCTCACGTAATAGATCCGTGAGTGGACAGCTGAGGCACAGATGGGTGGATGAGATTACGACACATGAAGGTTGCACTCGGATGGATTGTTCCACGATGGAAGTTCCACGATGGATGATCCAGCGCTTGGTGTGAGGATTTTAAATTGCACTCTAGGTGTATGAGGTAATGGAGAATATAAACAAATTGTATACGAGGGAGTGAGGGGGTCATCAATATCCTCGTCGTCGTCGTCGCGGCTCTATAATTTGCTACTGTCAAATGGATCTCGAATATGGCGGACAATGTGTGAGGTGGAGTTGTTATCACGATGAGAGTGGAATTTTGTTGAAAATATGACGGCTGTCAGTGATTCTTTAAAAAATAATTACCAACCGCTTGAGGAAGGTGGTCTTAAATGGAAAAATCATTGAATTTATGCGCCGTGTAGTTCTTTCTGGCCGACACTCTTGGTGTGGATTAAATTTGTAAACAAGGGTAACGAGCTGGCTGCCAGCAGAATTTTGCTGTCTATTTCTGGTATAGTTATGCATCCACTTTGTGGCAAAGAATGTGCAAGTACATACCTATACTTGGACCAGTTTTGTAGGGATCTCGAATCCAGTCATAGAGCCGTTGACAATGAATACTTTTACATGAGGCTTTCAAGTCGCTGAAAATGTGGTGAGTGTCGACTCAAAATTTCGTTTATATTTTTAATGAAGCTCCAGTGAAATTCCTCGCTATCCTGAGTCCGAAAGGGAACATTTCGAAGCTTTTTTTTATGGAGGTCGAACAGTTGGATACAAAGTCTTGAGGTGTAAATTGCGATTTTGCGAAAATTTAACTTTAGCCCAGCAGACTTACCACTAAGACGACAAGAGGTTGGAAAACATTGCGGCACTAAGCAGGGGAATACTTCTCAAAGTCTGGCATTACATAGGATTACCTTCTGATAATCTATAGGAATGCATTCTGCCACCCGTATACATGGTCTTGGTTCCATAATATCACCTGTGCATTTAAAGAGCTCCGCTGGTATGTCATTAGAACCGGTGGCCCGCATCCGGTATTGATCATCACCAGCCTATATGTTTGACCAAAAAAATAGTTTGTTACCCCCGGAAACAATTTACTTAGACCTCGTGCCAACAAGTACCTCAGTCTACTGCCTCATTCCCATATCTATGTACATTGCAGGCCAAGCCCGCAGGCCAGCTGACATTCCAACAAATAATTGAACTGTTAATTGAGTTTAAACCATTAATGGAATCCCTGTAACTCATCACATGGACTGTGAGGTAACCAGGTATGCAGCGCGATACCCCCAAACCACATTAAATCATTACCTCTCTAAACATCAAGCGGTAACTAAATTTTTAATTACAACCCGTCCAAGAAACTGTTAAAAAACGAAGAAAAGTTTAAAGAACTCTAAGAAATGTTGGCATACATCACTTCATCACTCCAGCATCAACTTGATGATGCGTATGCCTGAAATCGATAAAGAAGACATTAAAACGGCGCAATATATCTTCTTTGCACTTATTCCCTTCCATTCACACTTATTTTGAGCAGTTTGACACTCGAGACAGGAGGTGTAAGCACGAAAACCATGAGTTCATTTCTGCAATAAAATTAAGAATGTGGTAAGATCTGGGGTGGAATCGGCTAAGGTGATAGTTGATAGTTGACAATCAAAATCATCGCTTTGACAATCGCTTTTTTGCGATCAATTTCATGTGACAGCTATTTAGGTGTCGCTTTCATACATTTGTGTCATTTTCATAGGTATGCCCCTCAGTTTCTACTCCAAATACATTAAATACTTTAGCGATAAAAGAATATAGTTTAATATATTAAAATTAAAAAAAAAACATTAAGTGAAATTAGAAAATTCGGAAAGTGCAATGTTTAATTCATTGAAAATTTTCTACAACTCAAACAGAGAGGAAAATGAAGGAAATAATTTTAAAAATGTCCAACTTTAAGAAGAAAACTGAGAAATAAAGCAAATATCTCTTGGAACTTCCAAATCGGATGTAGAAATGCATATTTATAAATACTAGCACCGCCCGTGATTGAAATTCGACCAATTTTGTCTGTAGAAGTAACGAAAGCCAACTTGTTTTTTACATAATTTATTTATTATTTATTTTAATTTATTTATATGCTAAATCTTAATTTATATAACTTTTCGCTATGAAAAAAGAATGCAAAAAGGGCAAAACGTGAATGATCGTTCCCATAGTAACACCTCGCAGATAACTCTGCAATGCCCCTGAAATAAGATTTCATGATTGCTTACTTTTAGGGTTAATGAACAGGTTCTAATCTAAGATGATTAAATTCCTTACTATGGAAACATGACGGCGACAAATTAAATGGCAACAAAATTCTTTCGATTAACTGCAAATTCTTAATTTCATTTTGCCAGACTTAATGGCGACATATACCTACGATTTTTTGTTTCTGCACATCTATGGCAGATTACCTTTCGAATGATACAAGTTTCATTCTGCTCATTTCATGATAAATACTTAAAAAGTGTACGGAAACTTTTGATGGTTACGTATTAATAAAATGATTCATTGCTGAATTTCATTAATTATTGTGTCTTTTAGATTTTTGAAAAACTTTTGCTTATGTTTGTTTTGGGAATGCTAGATTTATCAACTGGAATAAGGTCAACGCATGTTACGCACCCATCCTTCAATTGACTGCAAATTTAGATCTTCTTGGGGGTGGTGGCTATCAAAGACAAGTTGGGGCTGATTGGGATGCACCAATGGGTCAAAGTATGGTGGCTGAAATTACTGCAGCAGTCATTAAAAACATGCAGTCAAAACTTTGCCCACTTTTGAATAAGTTTAGTCTTGAGGCACAAGATTCAACAAAATCATTTTCCTGGCGGTTTTCAAGTTTAAGTTAAGGTTGCTTTATAAATATAGTTCATATATTAATCCTTCAATTGCCCTTAAAATTTTGCAGTTATAGGGTTCGTTGATGGAACTCATATCATGATTTTAAGGCCAACGGAAAATGAGAATATTTCCTTCAATCGGAAAGGAAGGCATAGCATAAATGCGAATTTGCTTGAGACCTAAGAAAACAAACAAAATACATTTTAGTATTATAAATTCACTTAGAGTCGGCGCAGTGGCTTAGTGGTTAGAGTGTTGGACTACTAAGCGCGGGGTCCCAGGTTCGACCCCAGAAAAAAAACCGAATTCCATCTTAAGGTTTTTTCCCACTGCGCCACCTCTCGCGAACGTCTGACAAACATCCAAGAGTAAAACTGTCATGAAAGAGCTTCTCAATTAGCTGTTTGGGCCCGGCATAACATTGTAGGTCCCTTCCATTCGTTCCAAAAATGAAAAACTCACACAAAACGAATGGTTGTGAGAAGCTAGGCCTTGGGTCCCACAGACCTGTCGCGCCAAAATATTTGTATATATTTATTTAAAGTCACTTACATTTTTTACAATTGAACAATTCGAATATAATTTGTACGAGTTCAGAATGACAGCGTCGGCAAGGAAGTGACATTCAAAACTCTAAGTGCTGCCAGTAATCAATCAGTTTTTTGTGATCGTTTTATGCAGAGCAAAGAAGAGTTGGGCACATTCAAAAACTTAGTTATCTTAAGTCGACTAGATTGGTCTGGAAGAGATGTAACCTGAACGCAAAAACTAGAATGGTGGGGAACGTCACTTTTCCTACGCCAGCCACATAAGCGAACTGTCAACATTGTACTCAATCACGATTTTCTTGACTCGATTCGTCGGCTACCCCTCAGTAAACGTCAACTGACACAGCTGCCCATGTGACCGATCTAGGCCAATCAAAACAGAGATACATCAAGTCAGTCAACTGTCAGACTTACTAAACTTGATACTTGAACGTCCCCGTTGATAATCAAAAACGACAATCAAATACGACAATAAAAAAAAGCGACAATCAACACCTTAGCCGATTCCACCCTTGTAGATGCGTAAAAATATTCCCTAATGAAAAATCCTTTCATTTCAGTCTTTCTTGAAAAAAAAACTGCCATCCCATTCCCATCGCAAGTGAACAACCTTTGTCACCCGCTTAAAGACTGTCACATAACTGCACACTCATTAAAACAATAATAACCATCGGTTCACCATTTGTTGTCTTGTAACTGATGAAAGGTGCACTGTCTCTGAGTACACACTGAGAACGAACATTCTATAAACAGTTAGGTACACCTCTTATCTCCCACCCAAAAGCCCAACAATCGCTTAACCGCGGTGGGAAATCAGAGTCCAAATCCACTCGAAAATGTGTTCATCCATTTCTCTAATTGCAACCGAAGCTCCCATAGGGGGGAATGAATCGGACCGCACTCCCAGCTCCCAGCTCATGCACAGCTTAATTGTTGCACGATGGTAAAAATTAATTCGTCAGATTCCTCTGGCTCACCTCTGATCAGATGACAGTGACGGCTGAAACACTGGCTGCTTGCTGCCTATAAGAATGCAATGTCATTACCTGGCTGGTGTTGTTCTACCATGGTGTACCCGTAATTACATCATCTACCCTGTACTGATGGCGGGAAAGTTTGTTAGTTTACTTTCTTTACGGTTGCCGGAATCAAATGATTGCCACCACGACTGGCACCGACCGACAGCACGGAAGAAATGCACTGTGAAATGGCAATGTCGCAGCTAGAATCGGATTGAAGACAGCTCTTGTCCTCTTATCGGCGGAATGCTGGCTTGGTGTTGAACACGTTACTCAAGAATCAGTCTCGAGCTGATTACGGCTGCATGCGCTGTCAGTTGACATAATGGGGCTTTGTTTGGATGGCATTATGTAAGCTGAGGTGGTTAGTGGACAGAGACATGGACTGATGTGTGTCACTAGTGTTAGGAGATACTTTATTCCCAATGCTAGGCCCTATAAGGTGTTGGTTTTGGTTTTGGACTTGCAGTTTTCGCCAGGAAACCTTTCAAAGTGACAAATATGGAGTCAGTGACTTAAGGACTGTCATCATCTCTCGGACAATGCAACCGAGTTTATGTAAATAACACTGCTAATCAATTGCTCGCTCAGATCATATTTGCATAAGGTCCATTGCGCATTCCATATGGGCCATCTTTTCCCACAAGGCATGGGAATCAACTTCTCTGCGACCTTAAGCATATAGGAACCATAAAAAAAAAACAGAAAACGCAACATGAACAAGAGAAATTCATGGTGGTCATGATGTCTCCTCGTCGTTCAAATAGCCTTCCTGTATGCCCCAGTCCACTCCCATTGCACTCTCTCCCTCTCTGCGCATCTAGCTGGTCGTTATCCAATGCCAGCCCATTACCATTATTGTTGTCGTTTCTTCTTTTGTCTCTTGGTCCTGGTTTTTGTTTTGAATTACGAGGGAGTGCTTGGCTGGAGGTTCGTCGAGTGTGCTGCCACCAGCGCGCACTAGAACTAGAAGTGCACCACAGATACAATCACGGAAGTGAATGCGAGCTTGCTATTGCGCTGGCTTACCCCGGCTTGAATAATAAGAACATTTAACAGAACTAACCATAAAATGCGCATCTACAAGAGCAGCGGCGCAGCGCGCTACGTAGCATTATAGAGCACATCGCCACATCGCCACATCGGTCCATCGAATGGGGATATCTTCTCCTACTGCTGGTTCCCATGACGTTTGCTTTGGCCAATTTGAATTCGGTTTTCAACTGCACCAGCGCCGGGGAGCAATGGCCGACCGAGCGTGTATATACAACGACGATGATGATGACGATGACGACGACGACCTCGGCATCATTAGAAATGGTCTCTTCGTGCTGGTCTTGCCGTTGTGTCCAACGGCTGCCTCCCTCCCACTGTGACTGACTGACGAACTGGTGCATCGGAGAGCGAGTCTCCCCCAGGTGCCCATTTGATGGCCATTTGATGCTGGTGCTGGGTATATACCTTAACATCTTTGTCTTTTGCATTCGTCCTCAGCGGCGGCGCATTATCATTCCGACTCGGTCGTCCTGCCTTTCGCCTTCTGCAGCATCCAGCTGAGAAGGAGGAGGAAATCCATCTCTAACAACACTAATTTGGCCATGTGTTCACATGCGATGTCGGAGGAAGCGAGCGCGAGCAATGATGGAAATTGATCTAATTACATGGCCATGTAAACACGTCCGAATGTTTGCACGTTCCTATGACTCTCTCGGGGCACCGAGCGCTGGAAATAATTCTGCACGACAATCCGGCGGTGGTCTTGTGTTCTGTGCTGTGCAGCATTTTTGGTGCGACCCCTGTTATTACGTTGATGGTGTTGGTTTTGCAATTGCTCTGGAGCTGGTGGCATCGCGATACCTTTGCGCCACTACTGGACAATGTATCGTTGGGTGCTGATGCCAAGCACGGTGTAGGCTTAGATTTGGGTTGAGAAATTCTTGTGCGCGCTTGCGCCAGAAACCGTTATAAGTACTTCGTCAAGGTAACACCGAAAAAGGTAATGGCACGAGCACGACTCTAGCGGTAGGTCGTTGCGGGTGTTGTGCCAGAATGCGAGCGCGCACAATGAGTGGAGTTATTTACTCAAGAAGCGTGAAGAACGATCGTATCCCGGAGGGTTTGCGGATGAGTTGCAGGCGGCTTTGTATACTTAATTCGGTTCGTGCCATTGGGCATGCATTTGCACGTGACCTTTGAATGTGTGAAATCAGAACGGAGCTTAATGGAGTCCCGGAATGCATGATGTAATTTGCTTTCGCAATCAACTGGCGTTGCTGTGCGATTGCAGCGCATGCTCTGAGTCCTTTGAATGTTGTAAACCGTGCTGCTTTGCCAGTCGATTAATCCCTGATTCACCAGGTTGTCTACCTTCTTCGTTTGTTTTTAGAAAAAAGTTTGCGCTGTCCTTTAGCTTTCATCGAACAGATGATGACAGATGTCGACAGATTTCGGCTGTCATTTCCACAACTTTTCATTCGATTCTTCCGCTTTTTGCGAGATAATCCTGGTTACGATTGGTGGCTTTTTTTTACCCCAACACTTAACTGTCACTCGACAGTTATTTGTGAGATAATAGTGATGACTGATGACGATTGATGGCTTTTTTTACCCCAACACTTACCTGTCGTTTGACAGTTTTTTCTGCCAAAATGTTGCTCTTTGTCGCTCTTGGTAGATTATTCGCCCAAACATTGAGAGCATTGCCCTCTGGCGGCATGCGCTGTTGTGACACTTATAGATGTTTGACAGCACAAACTGTCAGCGGTGATTTATCTTGATCGATTACCCACTCGTTTGAGTGAGATTCGTCCGCGAACACTTTTATGTGCGCACATTTCACTACTCCCATGCAAAATAGGCGCATTTCCGCTTCAAGCGATTTCAGCGTCTATAAATCTCATGCCAGTGAACACTGATCACCTGTTTTAGTGTCACCTTCATCATGCGGCACCCGAGAGAACCGAGAGAACGGAAATCGACTTCTCGTAGTTAATAAATTTTCTTCCCAATCTTGTTGTTCTTTTTCACTGATTCTGCTGTGAATCTTCCGCTGTTCGTTTGTCGCTTGTGTGCCTTTTGTTTCCATTATTACAGTCGCACATCATCGACTCCGGTAATGAGAAGCTCGCGGCTCCATTCCGTCAGAGCTCATGCACAGAGTGCAACAAAACACAATCCGAATCCAAATAAAACATCTTGTTAAATGCAAATTATGAGATTATGCCAAGATTGGCCGTCTGTCCGTCTGTCTGTCAACAATGAGTGGCCTTAGGTTCCAGTAGTCGGGTATAGTCGCGGTACTCGGTATCGGTACTCGCATCCGAGGGCTTTGTAACACACACCTGCCGCATCCATCGGAGGAGATGAGGCGTTTATCTCGAGCATCTCCACATCTCGTGACGAAGATGACAAAAACGCGATGATGCCAAACGATGGCCATTTCAAGGCTGATGCCAACCGAAAATTAATAATATGAGCCATGCAGCACGTGGGGAGGCCGCACTTACCACTGACTCGGTGACGCATTGTATTAGGCTCCGTTTAAGAGCCAGACACGAGTGACAGCAACGGTCCCATTGAATCTATGAAGCGAAATCAGTGAGTTGTGACGCGGAGACAACGAGGTGAATAATAATTGCAGCGCACTCGATCGATGTTGACATTTGCGCTTAGTTCGTGTTGTTTTTTTTTTCTTTTTCTGTTGATGCATCACTGGCGGAGGTCTTGGCCGGGCGTATGTGTGCCGCTGCCACATATGCATGAAGGTTCAGTTTCAGAGGCTTTTGGGTCGCATTATCTATTTTAAGAAATATCGTCAAATCGCAGGAGGTATACGCCGCCGCCAACATGCGAGCTTAGAGATGGTGACGCCATACAGCTTGGGGCATATGTGTGCTTTTAGGGTCAATGGTGGCAGTGGCATCATTGGCCTTTCGACTTGTTCAGCGGTAATGGCGGGTATTGTTTAAGTGCAGTGATTGGACCAGAGAAACACGAGTGGCTTGCTGTCCTCTGTGGATATTGTTTTTGGCTAATAGGCGGCATTTTTGGTGAGCAATTGGAGCGTTGTAAGTGGTACTGAGTCCGAAAATGGTCAGTAATTATGTCAGCCTCACAGTGGTGAGATGTATAGCTCAATTAGCATCGTTGAGATGTGCCCAAAAAGGATTCTAATTAAGGACAGTGGGGTTTTTTTTTTGTTTTCTTATTTTCCAATAACCCACATACTCGTTATCTGTGTCTGTTTCACAATAGCTTTCAATATTTGATCGTGCGGCCTTCATTTTTATTGAAGGTCTCAAATGAAGCGCTGCTTACAGTAGTTAACTCACTTAAAATTTGCTTCAGGTAGGGCTTGAGTGCGGGGAGGATCTGGTTTTGAATATTAACGAAGAACCTTTTCTTGGTATTTTTAAGATTTAAAAGGACTGCACTTAAAGGGTAAAAGTAAGACCTATCTGCAGGTATCTCGGGGCATTGTTGAAGCATAATATGTCGCCTTTAAAAAAATTTATGATGCCACGGCCTCCTTCCCACATTTTTCGACGAATATTTTATTCAATGTACTTTGAAATTCTCAGTTTTGAATGGCATTTGAAATTAAATGTTTCTGTCATACCACCACGCCCTCTTACCAGTACCGCCCACATTTTGTGTAATACTTCCAAATATCCTTTTAGTAGATTTGGAACCTTAACTTGCCATAGGGAGAGCTTTGAATGATTTTTTTCGTATTGAAGGTGCCACGCCCTTTGCCCAAACCCGCCCACATATTTAATGCAGTCTTTTTATATGCTAATGTTCCTAAATTCATGAGCATGGCTACCATAAGCACAAAGATATTGTGATTTTAGTCCATTTAGTACAAAGATATATATCTTTTTAAGGTATCTTGTGTATGCAAGTTGCCACGCCTCCTAATACCAAAACTTCCGCATAAAGGAGCACACTCAAAAGACCCGAGGATACACGAACTTCGATGGGTAAAAGGTCGGATAAAAATACTGGAAACGTGCAAATATCAGAATTAAACTTTTTAAAGTTTTTATGTTTGTTAGCGGTTGACGTAAAAGTTTGAGGACTGATTTTGATAAAACATTACATAAAATGTTTCTGAAGAATTCGAGAAGGCTTTAGGCTGTGTTAAAATTACCACGCCTACTTTTAAGGGGCGGCTTTTGACCAAAGTGCGTTTTTTTCTGACTTTACTGCCTTTGACTTACTATTACTCAGATAATTCTTATTAAATACAGAATAAATGTATTCTCGAGAGCCATTACTTGCTTAGTGTGCATTTTAGGCTATGAAGAAGCTGTTTGCTTCACCCAGCTGCTGAGCTGCAGACCAAATTCTGGTATGCCCAAATTAAATTGATTTCATCAAATAAAAAAGTCGCTTCCAAAAACGTTCTTGGTCGTGGTTCTGACTTCTGAATATTTCAGGCACATTAACTTATTGCCTCGTTCCAATATTCCCATCAAACTCCTGGTAAAAGTTAAAAAAAGACTTGTGGCAAGAAATTCGACCCTCATACCTACTCCATAATCCCTTTTCTGACACATCAAAAGACAAAACCGACAGGACT
The DNA here is from genome assembly GCA_936431705.1 of Cheilosia pagana. Lineage (NCBI taxonomy): Eukaryota > Metazoa > Arthropoda > Insecta > Diptera > Syrphidae > Cheilosia > Cheilosia pagana. The sequence goes on along the minus strand of OW386170.1, from coordinate 45,887,317 downwards.
AGCTCAAAGTCCTGCTCACTTACGATTAGAACTAGATCATTATTATCGCCTCACACTCAACAAATCTCCGCAAAGCCTAAGCTGACACTGCAACTCAACCACTTTCATATAAATCTCTCCATATAAGACACCACGTTCAAAGCTGACAATTTGCTAGGTGTTCATGCGTTTTAGCCTCTTAGGGGTAAAGTAGGAAAAAAAGGAAAAACACACCAGGCCCATGCATATTTACATCTTAATTGCTCTACTGGCAAAGTGATTATACGACCCCCGCACCTGAGCAAACACCACAACAGCAACACATCTCGGTCGACCTCATTCTGTCAGCTTGTGTGGCATCTCAATAAATATGCTAATGACCCAACTGCTGCGTCTGTATACGTGTAAGCCATAGGCGCAGATGATGTCTAGCCCTAGCTACGCTTAATCGCTTCTTGCCACCACCCACTTCGGTGCCGCGCCGCATCACCATTCCAACCATCGAAGGAGAAATTAAAAATTATTTGCGGTAGGTAATTAGAAACTTTGGATGCGTCGCCGCTCCGCCTCAAGCTTTTCTGTTTTTTTTTTTTGTTTGTAATTCTTTATTTTGTTGGTCGTCGTCGTCGCATGTGGATATTATGTTGTCTAGCGTCTTAAGTGTTTGGAGGATCTCGCCAACTGTGTACAGAGCGTACCTGTTGTCCCCACATCCAGTTTGATGATGATGATGGAATATTAATATTTGCCCGAGAGATGCGTTGCGCTCTCCCTTTTGCTTTCGCGCTCTTTGTATTAAACTGTTGCTAATTTTTTCCAATTAAAATTATTACTTTACGCTGAGAGCCGACTTTGTCGGCATACTAGACGTCATCATCGTAATCCGCCATTCAGGAGGAGGAGGAGGAGGAGGAGCGGTGTGTGCGTACGATAAATAAAATTGATTGAAAGTGAATGGGATGGGATGGGGATGGGCGAAGGCGACTTTGGATTTTCGAGGTTTTGTTTTATTTTAAACCGATTCTAGAAGAAAAATCACCCACAATCGAGACGATCGACATGATCCCATCAAATGTCACCACATCCCATGTTGGACAATGGACAAGGACATGCAAGTTATAATCTATCCCTTGGGCAGTATCAATGTCCCAGACCGTCAATGGGCACGTAGCCAATTGCCGGCGGACACTTGTCTTTGAACTTCTCAACCAATTTAGTTTTTGTTTTACTGTTCCTGTCGTTCTCTGCAAATGGGTTCCAGGAACGCCGACTCGTAATGGAACCCTCCTCCAACAAAGTTGCAAAGCCACATCTGCAGCACTTTTCCCCCACTAGCTACAAGCGACTACCAGCACGTCCGACTGTGGTCTACACACAGTATCGCCAGATATCATACACAAAAAAAAAACACCGCGGCACGACAATTCCCCGGTGCGCGCGGTGTCAAAGTTCGCCGACAAGGTGGACAAACACGCGGTCGGCTTTGGTTTTTTCTTCCCCAACCCCTGCCGTGGTGTAGCCGACACTCAATGTCTGCAAACTGGCGTTATCTCTTCCTATTACGAGAGTACCTTCGCCTACAATGGCACAAGTACACCGAACACCGTAGACCGTACCCGCCAGAAGGAAGAGGATTATGTTGCTAAGTAATTCGCGCCAACAAAATTAAGTAACAAGCCCTAGTCGGAGTGCGCAGCCTCATCCGTTCATAGTTGTAAAGAACTCTTGATTAATGTTGACTCGTTCGGCTTGAAACTCTACGCTGTTAGATGAAATTTCGCAAAACTATCTTAGGGCATGGAAGAAAAAAATATATATAAAACCACAAGATGGTGTGAAACGGAGAAAGATAAATCGCAGTGTCAGGGAAGATGGTGTGACCATACCGAACGCCTACGCTCACATGCATAGACAACTTTGGCTACCTTTTCCGGCTTCGTGCGGTTTGTTTAACTTTAATTGGTTGCTGTTCTGTTTGGACAAGGGCCCCTCTTACACAAAGGAGTGAGTTATTCTCGACTATAAGTACTTAGATGGTATGCACTTTGCGATTACCATCTACCTACAGGTGGAGTCACTTTGGGTGCTCGGAATGGAGATGATTTAAGTTCGTTAGACTGATATATTTCTAACTATTTTGTGGACAAACCTTACCCCATAATTTGGTTGGGGAAAATACTGCGGGAAGCCACCAGTGAGCAATAAGACAATTTATTTATTAACTCACATGATGACAGGGGAAGAGCTCTTCAAGTAGCTCCTTAACGAGATGATAAGTGTATGGTAAACAATTCATTTCACAATAATTTCGATGCGAATTCTTTGGAATCCAAATGGAGAGAGCCCCGTTCTAACCACCTAGGGAATTCACAAATCAGACATATTGACGGTAAAAGAAAAAAACAACTGATGATCCAATACCTGAATCATTTTATTCAGATTGTTATTCGATAAAATCTTTGGAGAAACTTTTATATCGCCAATTGTGCTACCCACAGTGTTTGCGGTACGGATGCGCTGTATGCATTATTGGGGAGCAAATCGTAAGAGAAGTAACGGAAAAATTGCGCAATAAAAACGCTTTTTAGAAGACAATGCGAGGTCCAAATTTGGAAAGGATGTGTGCATCACTTTTGACATATTTCAGCTTAACCGGTTGGGGAAATGTATTTTAATCCGCTCTACCAGCAGTGATCAGTTGTCATTAATTCAGAAAATGAGTTAAAATGTGGGAGAAGTGACACTTTGGGATTATGGAATTTTGTTTCGAAATGTAAGCAATTTCAGTCGATTTACGACTTAATATAAGTGATTCTTGTGCTGCCACTCTTTACAGGCAAATTGACGTTTCATGTTTATGTCAAAATATTGATAAACTTTATAGAAAGGTGAATGTTGCGTATTGAAGCGATTTACCTTAAAAACCAATGTCCTGTAAAGTAGCGTCCTATTTTTAATGTCGCCTTCCTTCAACAACTATAATCAAAGCAAAAATAATTGGACGCTGATCGACCCCACTCTCCGCAAAAGCCACAGTTCAAATTACTTACGTTATTCGCATGTAGAACAACAGGATAATTTTAGGACAACATGCCTCGAAAATTGCAAAAATAGCGTAGAAAATCACGCCGGAAAAAAACGGTCCAAAAAACAATTCGTCAAAGAAGTTAAAAAACTTGCGAAAAAAAGCTTAGAAAAATAGTTTGAAAAGGTCCCAAAAACGCATCGAAAAAAGTACCAGGATACTCGTCAAAAAAGTATAAAATTCCTCAAAAAGCGTAGAACACCCTTCAAAAATATCTCAAAAAATACACCAAAAAGAGGTCGAAAAACGCGGTAGAAAATTGGTCAAAAAAGCATTAAAAAATGTTTGAAAAAGGTCAGAAAATTCTGCTAAAAAGCGTAGAGAACTTTTGAAGGCGCCAAGAAGCACAAAAAAAAACCTGAAATTTCGTCTTAAAACGCGTCAGAAAATTAAAAAAAAAAGTAGAAAACACTTAAAAAATATGCCAAGAACACGTCAGAAAACTATTAGAAAAAGCATAGGAAACCCGTTCAAAATCGCGTCAAAAAGCGTAGAAAACTCTTAAAAAATATGGCAAAAAAGCACCAAAAAGAGCTCGAAAAAAGAGGTCTAAAGATTTGGAAAATTGGTCAAAAATACATGGAAAACACTTTAAAATCGCCAAAAAAAAACGGAACAAAGTTTTGAAGGCGCCAAGAAGCAAGAAGGAAAAAAAACTATCGGAAATCTCGTCCAAAAACGCGTCAGAAAATTTGTAAAAAAGAATCGTAGAAAACACATGCAAAACCGCATCAGAAAATTTGTCAAAGAAGCACAGAATAGTCCTTCAAAAAATGACAAAAAATGCTTCAGAAAACTCCTCCAAAAAACGTGCCAAAAACATGTGGAAAAACGTATCAAAAAGTGTAGAAAACTATTTAAAAATACCGTCAAAAAGTGTTTTAAAAAAACGCCAAAAACAAATCGAAAAAGCCTCAAAATCAGTGCTTAAAAGCACGTCAGAAAACTATTCAAAAAAGCATAGAATATTCTTCAACAACACCAAACCACGTTTTAAAAACACGCCAAAAATGCGTCGAAAAACGCGTCAAAATCGTCTTGCAAAACATTTCACTCCACTTATCAAAAAAGGCATAGACTATAGTCAAGATTGAACCAAAAAACGCATCAAAAAAATCCAGAAAACTCGTCAAAAAGAATGAAAAGCTCATCAAAATACATTGATTTACATTATGACTTTTGACAGCCGATATGAATATTAGTCGAACCTACTTTAAAAGCTTCATTATTTCAGCTCAGGATATTACATTTTAAAATGTTGTGTAGTTTTCTTAAAATCCTCTTCCTGTTGTCCCACTGCATATTCCTGACTGCAATGAAACGTTTTATTAGAATTGAAACCACCCACGACGTGGACGTCCACCAAATGGCCCCTTTCTCCGAACTCACCATCCACAGAATACGATTCTGCACAACCAGACGAATCTAATGTAATTCAACACATCTACGGCTACCGGACTGGCAGATATCTCACTAGATAACATCCGCGCCAGCATTCCAATGTCTTGCGCAATTAAATCCACTTCCCTTTATTTAGGTGCGAGAATTCGAGAAGACTATGCCACCGATATCCACATCTATACCGAAACAATTATCAACCCCAACAAAGCGCTCAGATGTTCGCTTCCTGAAAGCATTTCTACGCTGACGCTACTGCCTCACTCAGCAAACCACACACACGAACGCGAACGAATATCTGCAAGCAGATCATGTGCTGCCACTGTCATCCAATCCAGAACCAGAACGTGTTGGATTCTATTGCCTTAGATACACAGATCCGACGACGAACGAAAACAGATCACAAACCCGTTTGAAAGGCATTACAGCGACAGCAGCAGCATCGGATACGAACCGTGAAGGTCTCGCGCATTCGGACACCTAATATGCCACCACCCCGACGCGACGCCGCCACGACTATATTCATGGATTCCCAACCCTGATGTCTGTCTTTTTGCAATGCACCACCGGTAGAGAGTAAAGCGCTCATCGGCGAATCTGCTAATGTGTGCACAGTGCAGTGTGCACAGTGCATCTGTGAGATGCAGCGAGATTCTGTCAAAGTCATTTCGGTTGGGCAACATTTGTACACCGGCTATGGGGGGTGTGGAAAAGTAACCCACCATGCGTGAACTATGAACAGTTATAAGTTCATATCCAGAACCAAAGCCGACCGGACGGACAGCCACTCGCTGAGGCTGGTTTCTCATTTTCCGCATAATTCTGCGTCTCCTCCTCGCAGCGTGTATACTTTGACGGTCGAATAAGTGGCTGAGGTGACGTTGATGAGCAGGAGGGGGCCCCAGCGCGGTCGCCTAACGCATCCATTAGAATTTTCTAAATCGCGAACTTGATGGACACGCTGCCAGTGCCAGCCATGTAATTGTGTTAGATGAGAATTCGCTTGCGGACAACGATTAAGTGGTGTCCGTCCAGGTGGACGTTTCGCTCGACGACGCGACGGTGTGTGCTGCCACCAACAGAAACGTTAGGTAAATATTTGTGCATACGATCCGCGGAAAAAGTGCTGACTTGCATGCGTAAGTTGATGTGCTGACGTGCAGAATGCATTTGACGGCCTGCCAAGGATTTGCGCTAACTGCTAATGCACGGGTGGTGTAGGGTGGCAGGGTTCGCCTGTGCGGATTATCACTCGCATGTGGTGTATGGAATGTTGGGAGCGCACCCACGCGCATAGAACCTTGTTTGCACAGAGTGAGGTGCTTAATTGATAGTTTTGACCTTTTTCGGCTGCCAGCGAGTGAACTATGGCTGGGACTCTTTGGGTGGCTAATGAGGAGGGCAACATGCAAAATGTTTAGAGGATCGGGTTTTCAATAGAGGAATGTACTTGGGAGAAATGTACTTGGGAGAAATGATTAATCGGAGGATTTTACAGTTGAGATCTCAACGATAGGCAGTTGACTTTGGGTCATCGAAAGGCTAAGCGTATGCATGTGCTGTCGGTTGGCCTAAGCTTTATCATTGTACCAAGTACATTCGACTACCTGTACTTGTACCTATGCGCTTAAGGAAGTAGAAAACTGTTGAGGAGTACGACAAGAACCGTGTTTGTGTTGTCTTACCAACCGCTTGTTGTATGAAGGAGGTTGCGATTGCCAGTGAAGAACCAAAAGAATACAGAAATTCCTTGATCGTGGCTTTGGAATTAAGGCGGATGGTATTTACGATGACACTTGGGTATTAACTCCTTCGTAAGGGGATATTTATAAGGAAGATGATTCTGCAGAAGGTTCCTGTTAATTTTGAGTTGTTTTCTCTCTTCCACTTTTCCGGTCGGAACGTTCTTTTCAAGCTTACCCAAATTATCCTTTCGACGTTGAATTTTCTCGTAGTACTTTCTTGAAGCTCTAATTTTCAGCATATCTACAAGTGGGTATTTCCTAATTGGAAATATTTGGCCGCCTAAAACGCTGGACACAAATCTTCCTTCAAAGGCGAAGTGATCTGCTACCTTGCGCTTTCATCAGGAAAGAGCCACGTTGTCCTGTGAATCACGAGATTTGGAAAAAAAATTAGCTTACTACCACTTAAGTAATGCCAGACGGCAGGATATAAATTTCCCGCAGTGATGGCCAAAAGTTCCCTTGTTTCCCACGCATAGAAAAAGTCAATAAAATTTTTTGTCGGTTTGTATGATGGTGTTTGTTAAGGCATCACGTTAAAACTCCTCACCCAATCCGGACAGATCTCTCAGGCATAACGTGAGGTTTAATAGAGCAAGACATAGGCTATATTTCATCGCTATTGGAAAACCTATTTACTCCTTGCCCTTGGCATGCCAAAGAGGACTACTGGTAGCACAGCAAACAAAGTTAAATTTTTTTCTGAAAGGTAAGTATTTTCTTCCCATGTGTCATTCTGGTCCTCGGTCGGTCCATACTCAATATTTGTACTTTTTTTAATGAGAAAAGAAGCAGCAGCACTCGAATTCTTAATCCGGTCGATTGTAAAAGTGGGTATTCTGCACTGACAGACTCAAAGCGAGATCCAGTCCATCTTGAGACTTCGAAAAGACACTCCTCGGTGTTGTAAAGACAGACTTCTATGCAGTTATCTTCTGCAACAGCCCACGCAGCCCATCTGCATCTACCCAGTCTTCTTAAGTCCATCTCAACTGCTGTTTTGATTCCACTGACAACTTAGCCTAAGGCACGGGGTTCCCTTGCATCTCGAAACCAGTTGTCGCATGACACATGCGTGATAGTTATATCAAACCATATCTTTATAGTCAAGAACTCTACGCCATGTTTCTGATTAATCGTAGGCCAGCATCCTGCCTCACACTCAACCCATCGCAATTGCCCTAATAAAACCCACTTACTGCAACAAACACTTATTCACTTTGATTACCACATTTCCCATCGAGTGAATTATCTAATTAAATTGCAATACATCCATTCTACAGGTGCAATCATTAATTATCGCACTCTGTTCTCGCATCGGCGCAAATACACAACTTAAATCCGATCTTTTCGCATTTCACTGATTAGACCGACACATAAGCCAATAACAGCGATACGTAGCGTCCGATACTACGTTCGACAGTCGCATGATTAGTCTGATGGCTGATTGAACGTGAGCGATTCCATTGCGAGATAGTGCATCTCGTCATGAAATGCCGTGCAATTAACCGATGCGTTAAAGTGTGAAAAAGTACTTGAGATGGGAATCTAGTATTTCCTCTTTGCCAGCGAACCGCTACAAGTGACATAACATTCTCGCAGCAGCACCACCACCACCACCTGCCCGTCGATGGTCGATAGATGCAAATCTCCTCATCCCAGTTCGAGTTCCCTGTCCATCCAGAAATGCCAGTCTAACCTGAAAGACTATCTCGCTTGTTGCGTAATTGTGGACCTGGGACACAGTGATATGTGTGCGCTGCAGATCCATCGGCAAAAGAACGGGAACCATCTTGATCGAGACATTAATCTCTGATGCTCTTCCTGAATAGCTGTTGAATGCCTAATCGAAAGAGACTCTCACCCATCATTCCATCTGTGCGCGCGCAGAATTCGTGTCCAATCTGTCGGAAAGAATAATTTGACTTTTACACCCAACGCATGTTGTTTCTCTCTCTCTCTCTGTGATGAGTGAGCACTTGTATATTCAGCAAATAGATAAAGGCAGACGCGCCGTAGGCGTTCTCACGCAACACCATTCGTTTTCGATACAAAAATTCATTAGCTCGATGGCGGGCGGTTGGCTAGAAGGGAACGCACACTCCACACCATATGGGGCAACTATCCACATATCCACTACCCGCAACACCAACAGGATCTAAAATCCAATTTTACAAAGAAAAAATAATTAAAAACGGCGCGCATCAACCAATTGGTCGTGTCATAACCAAGTGGGATGACTGAAGGTGGGAAATTAATTTAAGACCGCGTCCATCCGAGGTTGATGTGCGCCTGTACACAGATCAACGCCATTCTGCACGTGTTGAGGGCCAGCGCCCTTTTGAAGTTGAACTGACACTTTGACAGGTGCGCGCTGCGGCGGAGGTACACTCGCGGGCTGGATTGTGTATCCCATTGTGCTGCGAGGTGATAATCGAAAGTGTGCATCAGGTGCGATCAGTGCAACATGTTAATTGGGTACTTTAATTGATTTCCAGATACTGCAATCGAGGGTGGGATAATTGAGTTGATTTAAGAGGATAATCATATGATAAGCTGGAAGGGACTCATAATTGTAGGGATATCTGGCAACAATGTCAGGCGTAATGGTTGTTTTCATGTCCATAATTATGGGTTGTGGTCTATGTACGGCTGGCAGGTAGCGAACCGTCAATTAAATTGGCCAAACAATCATTAGTTCGGTGATCTAGATAAATGCGGTTTGGCTATAAGCAAAATGGACGAGCAGGGAACCTTTCCTTTATTAGAAGGATGTACCAGGGCACCGCACACAAACAGATTATGAGGGAGGGGAATTGAAAGAGGTTACCGAATCGATGGTCTTTATTTGACAGAGGGTCTCAGTTTCAGTCACTCTGCGGTGGGTATAGGTTACTGATATTATTATTTGGTATTTGGTGTTCTGAGTGGCTGATACGCACTCAACTTAATTGGAGTAAAGAGTCAGAAAAGAAGTTTAAGATACCCATTTAGATTTGAAACCCATTTTGTATTGAATGCTTTGAAATTGCCACTGGAGGCAGATATTTGGAAGGAAAAATAATGGGAGCGTATCGGAATCCCGCTTTTTGAAATACCGCTTTTCAAAAATCCCGAAAAAAGGTTTTAAAATCCCGTCTGCTAAAATACTGCTTTTTTTAAATCCTGTCTTTTAAAATCCCGCCAAATCCCGCTAATCCCGTTTTTTTACAAAACTTTGTTATCAAAAAAATTTATGTTGGTTATATGCGTTTTTATTGTATTTTTATATATTTAAAAATATTAAAAACTAAAATAGAAAAATTACAAAATAAATACAATACTCATACAAAATATGAGTAAAACAGGTTTTTTGCGACGCATTGCTAATAATATACACTTGAACTAATAAAATAAAAAATGTAGTTAATGATTTAAATTTTTGTTTGTTCCCTTTTGCAGAATATTATATAACATTACTTTATATATATATATTTTTTTTTAATAACGAAAATTGTGATATTTATTAGTGAAAAAATTATTTTGATATTATTTATTTCATATTTTGTTACTTTTTCCAAAAATGATAAATGTTAAAATAAACTGCATTTCAAAAACAAACACTCATTGCTTAATTTATTTTAATTTTCTTACTATCGCCGCAATTTTTTTAAATAAAGCAACTACTTTTGATTGTAAAAGCGGGATAATAAGAAACGGGATTATAAAAAACCGGATTTTAACAGCGGGATTTTAAGAATCGGGATTATAAAAACCCAACCCTTTAATATCAATGAAGACCACAAAATTCTTTGAGTGGAAGAAAAGAAAAACTGACTAGGTTTTTTGCCTAAATTTTGGATTGGCGCCCTGAAACTTTCGTTTGGAAAATCTTAAGTTTTACAAATCAAAACAGTCAAAACAGCGGCTTATCTGCAGATCTAGCTCTCAAAGCTCTCGAGAAGTCCTATAGGAGATATTGGTGTATTAACTATGCCAATAATCAATCGCAGACATGTCGTAGACTTGAAACAGTTGTGCGACATAAAATGGAAACAAGACGGGGCCTATTATGCTACCTTGTGGTATACCAGTTTTTATTAAGAAGAGTGATATTTTCAATTTGCCAGCTAAAAAAACACAGAAACTAAAGGGTTTTCCAATAAGAGGTGTTATTTTGAATAGCCCGCTATTTCGGTAGCTGTCACTTTTGAAGCTGTTAGTTTTTGACATTTGACAAGTAGAAACTACGCCATAACTAAAATTGGAACGATACATGCTTCAATAACGCATTGAAATTATGAAAATTCACTACAGAAATGGTGAAAATTTTGCAGTCACAGTTCGAAAAACTAAAGCATTTTTGGGTCGTCGTCGTGAAGCACCTTGTCGGACCGCAATACAGAAATTGTTGGAAAAATTCGAGCTGTTGGGACAAGTTAGTGATGTGAGGAATAAAACTTGTGAACGTCGCTCAATAACAACTGAGAATATTGCTGCCGTAGCCCAAAGTGTTGAAGAAAACCCAGGTTACTCGTCGTTCTTTGGAATTGGGCATTCCACAAACGTGATTAATGATTTTTTTTATGGCCGGAGTTGGATGTTATTGATCTGGACAATGTTTACTTTCAACAAGACGGCGCTACGTGCCACACAAGCAACGAAACCATTGATCTTTTACGGGAAAAAGTTCCGGACCGTGCTATCTCTCGAAGAGGTGATCACAATTGGCCACCGAGATCTTGTGATTTAACACCTTGCGACTTCTTTCTTTGGAGCACCGTGAAAGATAAAGTCTACGCCAACAGCCCAGCGTCGATTCAAGCCCTCAAAGATGGAATTCGTGAGTCTATCGAGGACATAGGGCAGCCACTTTGCGATTTTGTTATGGTAAATTTCATGAAAAGGATATGGTCCTGTAAGCGTGGTCGTGGTGGCTATTTGGCTGATGTGATGTTTTTCATTATTTATGGCATACCTTCCTCCTTATTATAAAATAAATATCCGATCATTTATCTCAAAAATGACATTTTTCTTTGAATATCAAAATAACACCTTTTATTGGAAAACCATTTATATGGATTTCTAGTTCTCCTGCTAACTTTTTTCTTGCAGACTTTTCTGCTTAAAACTGGTTACAAGCGATGACATATTTCTGGAGTTAGAGAAATTTACAACCATCCAGCCTATCCCAAGACACAAAAACTCCAACTATCCACCTTCCTCGTCAACAGACAGTCGAATTTAAATTCTTTATGCGATTGTACTGTCGGTCTTCATCGTCGTCCTCAATCTGAAATTGAACCAACCGCCGTATAATTATCTGGTCTTCGACTTCTTGTGCTACACACCTCTTCATGGGCGATCAATCAAAGTACAAACAATCTCCCATTCAAATGAGATATCAATTCGCTACCACCTCGTCCCAATGGATCAACAACAAGGTGCTTCTCCTGCCTTCGCATAACCCCTCTCCATCATTAGGTGTGTATTTGATTTTCTTTCAGTAAATTGCACGACTTTGATAGACATGGCCGGTTAAATTGACCAAACTGCACCAGATCCCACTCCAGCGCTCTCTCTAACAAGATGAGATGAGATCACATCGCAGCAGCAGCAACAGCATCACAACATCGTTCATCAGATGCGCCTAGTGCTATTTTTAGAAAATTCGCAAAGTGTTTTTCTATATTTGTCGTAAACAGATACATTGCTCAGTAATTGATGTTGCATCTGTGCTTCTGTATATTGTATCTATTAAATACAATAATAAAGTAATTAAGAAAAAAGAAATATTATTTCTGGCGACGTGTTTCGTGGAGCGATGTACTTTTGACGTCTGGATGGTGGGTAAACCGTAAGGACAGCCGCCGGACGATTGTGAGGGATTTGCAATTTTTATTAGCACAGGTGATGAGCAAAAAGTACCTATGCACTTGCATTAGTTGATTAGTTGCTTATTTCCATTTAGTTATGCATGACTTCACTATTAATGGAAAGATGACCTCCCTCCAGGTGGGTTAGGGAAATATTTGCAAGCAATTATGCATGTGCCCATTGGAGGTAGGTATAGTCATGGATGCAGTGAAGCTTTTAGCAGGTGTACTTGAATGACTATTGTGCTTAGGTCATTGGAGGGGAAAATTACCGCATGCTGTTATAGATAAGTCGTTTTAAAAATGGTGTCAAACTTTCCTATCAACTGTTGGTGCGACCTTTTTTCTTGGTTTTTTTTTTGTCAATAAATGAATTTTTGACTGACAAAATTGTCTTTCTCAACATACGCAAGAGTTGCGGGTGTAGCGTGCTCCATAGCTCTGGAATTTTCCTCTCCCGACTGTAGATTCTGAGGGTAATTCCCATGCACCAGTGGACTGACGTCGGACTTGATTTAATAAGAAATTAACATAAATAGTTGGCGGATAAGATTTATATAGGTACTCTAGGCCTATCCTCCCACAAACATTCGCCTTTTGTCAGTTTTAATTTTTTGAACAAGTGGAAGGGAGCTACAATTTTATGTCGAGTTCGAACGGCTGAATTGGAAAGCTCTTTCATGACAGGAATTCCCTCAGTGTAGTGTAATTTGTGTTTTTCCGGTGACTGAACTTGAAATCCCCCGCTTAGTAGTCCAGCACAATGACTAAGCCTTCATTACAAAAAATTGGAGGCATTACTCTCTAACCACCGATTAAACGGCGACCTAGCAATGGGACAGTGGGTCAACATTATCAAATGCTGTGCCAATTTACTAGAAATTCAGTAACAGTGTCAAAATTTACTGATGAACTCATCTAGCAGCACGGCAGATGTCGGTACATTAAAAATGCAGATTGTGCCCCCCGTTACAAAACACCTTCTCGCACCCTCACTCCTACCATTCTTGTCGCACATACTGTAAATGTGAGCTGCCTGTCATTAGAATTGCAAACTTTGTTGTGCATGATGACCCATCGACCATCGTTGAAGATGGACCAATAGAATAATTGAAACCGGCCTCACTGTATCATAAAAAAAACAGAGACCGTGCTTGTGACCACACGCCAGATGTGAAACTTCTCTCGCTAAATGTGGATGTTAAATTAAACTGTTGTATTCATTACCAAATCTTTATAATACAGTAAAACCCGGATAAGTGCGTCACCTTTAATTCCCGTTTTGATCGGCACTTATGCGGGTTAATCAGTTATAACAAAAATCCGCCTTAAGTGCTTTGAATTTTTGTTTTCAAAAAAGGTACTTATGCGGCTTAGGCACTTAAGCGAGAGGTACTTATCCGGGTTTTACTGTATTATAATCTTAATACAGCGCAGAAGATAATTATGTTCATTAATTTAAAAAGTTTTCATAACGCAATCCAATCCAAAGATTTCTTTTTCAAGAGTTTTTGTTTACATTTTGTTTTCATATCGTCAACTGATACAGTAGACTAGTGTCTGTGTAAAACCTAGCTTCTTCAGTTCACTTCAGCGTGTTCATACAAGTAGGTATTCACCTACCTTCAAACCCACAAAATTTCATTGAAATCGGTTGAGTGGTTAAGAAGATCGACTACAGCGCCACCTATCGGGTCCAAAATGATCCTTCTCATCAAGTTACAACCAACCATACCCACCCACGAAATTTCATTGAAATCGGTTGAGTGGTTAAGAAGATCGACAACAGCGCCACCTATCGGGTCCAAAATGATACTACTCATCAAGTTAAAACCAACCATACCCACCCACAAAATTTCATTGAAATCGGTTCAGTGGTTAAGAAGATCGACTACAGCGCCACCTATCGGGTCCAAAATGATCCTTCTCATCAAGTTACAACCAACCATACCCACCCACGAAATTTCATTGAAATCGGTTGAGTGGTTAAGAAGATCGACTACAGCGCCACCTATCGGGTCCAAAATGATACTACTCATCAAGTTACAACCAACCATACCCACCCACAAAATTTCATTCGAATCGGTTGAGTAGTTAAGGAGTTTTAGGCGGCGGCATAGCGATGGCGACAGGCCAATTTCCGTCTCGCACTTCCGCTTGGTCATTTCCGCTTTCATGAATCGATTTTACTCCCAAGTCGCGCCATAAGATGTTTCACATCAAAAGAACACCACCACTGGCTCGTTGACTGGGAGTTTTATTGATGGACGCGCTGCTGCCCCAACAAAGTATCTTACAACACGAAATAGTGTGTTTTTTTTCGTTCGTATTGTCTGCAATTGAAATTAATAGCTAGCAGTATAAGAATCAAGTCTAAAATCGTGCATCGTCTGATCGAATCGGATCAATGTGCTTTTTGCTGATGTTGTGTCGATGTTGATGTGATCACGCTGATTCTTCGTCTGTTTCTTTTCACGTCTATATAGATGATGATTTTCTGTAGAACAATTCGTGAATAATTTATACGATTTTATGGGCACTCTCGTGGAAGGCCTATCAAATACGGAGGGTGAGAATCAAATCAAACCCATCTAAAAACCCTCTCTGGGGTAATGACTTTCGTCATCCCAAATGGGATTGCACCTAGTCGTTCGACTAATCGGCAATTTATTTTTGGAATTGTTTGAAACATTTAAAGAAAAATCCGCCGGTTGTCGGATTTCTGAATCTTTTTGGAAAATATATCTGTCAACTTTTATAGATCAAGATGTCTTATCCGTCTCAATCTCCTAATTGCATTGTCTGAATTTAATAATTCAGTTATTTCTAAGTTAACGTGGTTGAGGAGACTACTTCTGTGCATTTGAGCAACTTTTCTGACTTCATCTTCCACCATTTCAATATTTAGATCTCTATGTAGATCAGGGTTACGTATGTTCCAAGGTGCATTGACTGTGTTCCTTAGTACTTTATTTTGAAAGATCTAAATTTTTTTGTATATTTGTTTGGCATGTGCATGCCCACAACTAAAGCCCATAGGTCCATACTGCTTTTAGAATTTGTTTGTATAGCAATAACTTGTTGTAGTTAGATAGGGGTGAATATCTCCCAATAAGCCAATACATTTTACTGTATCGCATGTTTAACTCGTCTGTTTTTTTCTTTACATGAGCTTTCCAGCGCAGTTTAGCGTCAAGAGTCATGCCTAGATATTTTGCTGTATTTGAGTATTCCACTACATCGTCACTACATATACTGGAATGTGTGATACGTTTTTATACGTAAAGTTAATATGAACTGACTTTAGGTCATTTAATTTAATCTGCCATTTTTTAGTCCATTCTGATATAATTTCTATCGCCGTTTGAAGCTTTTTTGTCGCTATTTCGACAGTTGCTCCCACAGCAAGTACAACAATGTCATCTGCAAATGTTGCTACAGTGCTTTCTACACTTACAGGCAGGTCCCTAGTGAATAAGAGGTATAGCACTGGACCTAGAACACTGCCTTGTGGTACACCACCTTTAATTTCTCTTAAGGTTGAGTAATCTGTGTCTTGTTTAATTCTGAAGAATCTATCAGATATGTATGACTCCAGAATTGTCGAATACTGCTTCGGCAGTTGCTTTTGTAGTTTGTGGACCAGTCCTTTGTGCCAGACTTTATCGAAAGGTTGTGCTATATCAAGAAACATTGTGGAGCACACTTTTTTCTCTTCAAATGCTTTTTCGATCTTATCTGTGATCCTATGCACCTGGTCAATTGTTGAGTGTTTATTTCTAAATCCAAACTGGTGCGCTGGCACCAGCGATTTTTCATCAATTATTTTTTGCAGACGTTTTACCAGCATTTTTTCAAACACCTTAGCCAACATTGGCAGTATAGATATTGGGCGATAAGAGGTTACTTTGCTAGGTGGTTTGCCTGGTTTTGGTATCATTATAACCTCCGCCACATGCTTGGCACATTACTTAACTTAAATGTAGCATTTATAATCTGCGCAAATTTTTTTAAACCTTTTCTTGGGAATTGTTTTAAGATTTCCCTGGGGCCTTTTTTATATTTCTGTTTTCCTTTCTTTGGCAAGTTCTTAAGCTGTTACTTTCTGGATAGGTCGGTCTTCATCGCACCTTCGATTCCTTGGTAGCTTTTGTTTTCATAGGGTTTGAAGACGTCCTCAAGATACTCTGCAAAAGTGTTTGCTTTCTCTTGGCTGTTTTTTGCCCAGTTACCGTCTTTGGTTTTTACTGAAGGAATGTGAGATATTGGCCTGTTCATTTTCTTTGCTGCCTTCCAGAGTGAGTTGTCGGCACTAGCATCATTCGTAAGATTGCTAACGTAAGTTTTTATAGACTCATTATTTAAATCTCTTACAGATTTCCTGAGCTTATTGTTTAAATTGTTAAGTGTGGTTTTATCGCTTGGCGCCCTTGTCTGTTGCCAACGCTTTCTAGCCTTCCTCTTTTCTGTAATGATTTTACATATTTCTCGAGGGTACGAGTTTTGCTTAATCTTGTTTGTTCTTTTAGGAGTTGCAGCCCATGCAGCTTTTTGTATGTTAAGTGTTAATATTTGCACTGCTTCTTCTAGTTGGTCTTCTGTTTGAATAGCTGAAGATAGTTGAATACTTTCTTCTAACTTCTGTCTAAAGTAATTCCAATCCGTCAGTCTATTAACTAGTTTTGGGCATTGTTCTTTTACCATTATTTTGTCGCCAAGTGTAAGAAGCACTGAGGAGTGATCTGATTGAAGATCTGGGCCTTCTTCCACATTTATTTTATTTGAGGATATATTTTTGGATATAAAGAAGTCGACAAGATCTGTGGTTTTATTCCTATCTGTTGGCCAATATGTCGAGTGGTATTTTGCCCCATCTTCTTTAATACATTTATAAAGTTCTCTGCCTTAAGTATTTGTTAATCTAGATCCCCAATATTTATTCTTGGCATTAAAATCCCCTCCAAATGTAAATAAGTCCTTCCTATTCGAAGAAGCTTCTACAAAAATGTTAACGACGAATGAAGTGGTATATATGATCTTTTGAAATGTGCTGTCCAACTTCCCCTATTAATTTAATTCATATCCGAGTTGAATGAAATCTTCTGTCATTGAAAGTAGGCTGTTGTTCGTTTTGCACTCATTTCATTGCAACACAGTCTTCCTAGTCCCAAAAGCAGCAGCCGCTCACTGAATTAGGCCAGTTTCTTCTAGCTGTGACTTCCAAATTTATGTAGTTTATGTAGGTAATTTATGACAAATTGTTACTAAAAATCCAAAATCTAGCAACAAACAACTAAAGTCTAGCAACACCTCCACATTGCCGTCAGATGATCATTAATTTCTCAGGCGACCTACGTCTTCGCGCCAAAAGCCAAAAGAGACTTAAAACCGCTGACGCACATTAAGCCGTTTCCCAAAAATAAAATTCAGAGACACTCCGAGTGGGTGCCACCCGACCCGCACCCAATTTCGATTCAAAGCACGTCTTTGGGAAGACATCTCGATAGACATCTAGATAAGCTCCACATGGGCAGACGGTTTAATTAGTAATTTGTCACTGAGCCAGTGAGCTGTTCTCGCAGCACCACCGCCGGGACCGGTCTTTTGTATAAATAAGTCGGCAGAATCTTTCCGCGCTTTCACTCCATCGATGGCATGTTCCTTCGATTTCATTTGCGCAGCACCATAGAACTGAAAAGAAATTTATCTCTCCATAGCGTGACCGTATAAATTTCAAGCTTTTTATGACATTTTTGAGTGTGCACATACACACACATATCAGCGGCCGGCATGTTAACCGAGGTGAGTAATCATTCGCAGTGCAGATGCAATTTACACCATCGATGGTAGTGACAATGAGAGTGCGACACCAAATCGACACGAGCCGTATATCGCGACATGCAATCCGATGTGCAGACGGTAACGAAAACGAACAAAAGCGACAGTCTAACGTTGGTGTATCGCACTGTTGATCGCAGTTAATTGGATGGTGCAGTTCCCATTGCTGCTACCCACAGTCGAGTCGGAGAAGTCGCCTTCATTTAGCACCTACGCGGGTTTTCTTCGTTTTGCCCTCGGGCAGCAAGAGCTGGCCTTTGTTGGTGTTGAGTAAGGGGCGATAAATTCATACAAACACATGTCTTTCATAACTGTATAGGCGACTGATTACAGCTTGTGGCACAAAAAAAAATATAGCAAATCCCGACCACACACTGGTCGCTTCATTCCCTGAATTGTTCCGCCATTCCGCATCTTTCTAATTACCCACTCCTGAGAATGGTCTTAATTAAGCCCGAGTCGCTCACCATAGAACACCGCGCACAGTTTATGGTCAAAAGCAGTTAACAGCCAATAGAATGCCAATCAGTGCAGCATAACGTCATCAAGCCGTCATCATCGTCCACCATCTCCATCCCTCCATCGCCATTATCGATTCGGTATTTCGTGCTCGTTTAATTAGATCTGCGGCAACAAGTAGTAGATACACGCACCAGACCCGCAGATACACAATGCTAGAATCTTGTTAGCCGCACCGACTACAGCTGTATCTATATGAATGCAATATATATAATTAGATACACCAGCCAGCCTTTGAATACGCGTGCGAATTTCTTGAGCATACACACGCCATGGACTTGGTCTAACGACTTAATTGCACACAAATTGCGGGCCAGATCTTGCAGATAGATATACTTTGTGCCTCGGTTGTGTCTTTCGCAGAAACGGCTTTGACCGCACAGCCATTGGATTGACGTTAAATCTAATCCACTGCATAATTAAATGGATTTTGATTACACGCGGAAATGAGTGCGCTGGGGATATGCACTGGCAACACTGACCCGCGCAGGAGCGATGGGTATATCGTTGAGTTGAGCGTGCCATTGGTAATGGAAGCACTTACTCTAATGGCCGCTAACTCATTTGTGCAACTAATTGGATTGTCCTGCGGCGAATAGTGCGTCCAGCAAAAATATAAGATTAATATAGGTTGTTGCGCCTATTTGACGGATGCCAGGACCAGGAAGTTGGCAAATGGACATTTGTTATATATGTCTCGGAGGTGTTGCATACTAGAACGAGTGAGATGGTCCAGGAGGTTTACCATACAAATGGCGAACATGCAATTAATTTGTTTATGTCGGGCGAAGTGATGGAGTCTTCTTCGTGGTATTTTGATTGGAATTTTTCTTTTACAACTGCGAGAGAGGGGGGGGAGGGTGAACTTGATCAGCTGACAGTAGTTGTTTTGTAGTGTAAAATCCCATTGGTATGAAGCTTTATTAAGTGCAAAGCTTGATAGGGTATTTTGGACGCAGATTTCTTCGAGTACATGCTGTGGGGGCGTAACTATCTACATATTTGATATGAGACTTTGGACCACAAGTCGTGATAGTTGTTGGTTTTGCCTGCAAGAACTGTCGCGACTTGTCCTCTTATGGGTTGCCTGCATGAAACGATCGGAAAACCATGACAATCGAGTTGCATTCTCAGGGAGTGAGGGAAAGAGCGCTCACAAAAAGCCGATTAAGATCGGAAACCATGTCCTTTTTTTTTGGTTGCGCCGAAGGATGTGTAATCTTCGAAAGACACTAGTTGCCCGTGCTACTAGCATGTCCTGTCATCAGTTGTCTGCCTTTAGTGGTGAAATGCAAAATTGTAATGAACGTCTTCCATTCAAAATTCGCCTTTGTCGTAGCAGAACGTTGTCCGGCATGTTAAAGTTTATTTTCGGAACTCTGTCGCTATAAAAACGATCTTCAGAACTCAGACCTATCAGAGGAAAGTGCTGGTTAAACTTCAGAAACTCCATGGAGCGAGTGGTAAATTGCTTCTTCTTGTAACGAAGAATTTTTTGCTACTCGAAACCGGAAGGATGTTTTCAAAAGACCGTCAAAAAAAATCCAGCAAGTATAACAACTCGCAACTATCGTTTAATGCACTAGGACTGACTGGTTGCTACAGAAAATCCATGGGAATTCTATTTATTTGGGTCACCTATTCTCATAGGTAAAGCTCAGTGCACCGAGGCCCTTCTGATTATCACTCTCATGGTGCTACTACAAGTTAAAAAAAAATTCTTTTAAAGAACGTTTTGCAACACAAACATTTTGAACCGTAAAAATTCTGTCAATATCAATTTAACGCTTTATCCATCACGTTCTCTACCCTCTGTAACACTGGATGACCTGTTGCGCTACTGTTATTCTTCCTACTGTACGAGCTATAGTTCTTGATTTTTGAACATTTCATCTTAAACCTTATTACCATCAGCTCCGCCAAAGAAGACCATCCATCATCTATCGCATGTCACTACACCCAGCGGGATAACCTGTTACACAGCGCGAAATTTTTGATTCTTCCCCACACAGTCATACATAGAGATCAACGCACTTTTCATGCAAAGAAAAGCGAAACGAATTGAAAACACGCACGCGGAACGCCAAAGTTGATTGCAGAGAAAAGAATCCGCCAAGCCATCTAACACGAAAGGAAACCGCAAGCAAGATTTACCATATAGTTGCACACAACCAAAGCGTTTCCTTTTCACTGGGAAGTTCATAAGGGAGCTTCATAAGTTCATAATGAACTGGCAAATCGCTTATGGGTTTCCGCTCAGGTAAACCATCAAGCGAAACGGTCATCGTTTTCAGCCGGTGATGTGTCTGATGTCGGCGTCTGGGAATTTTTTTTTCGCCACCTTAATCTGATTAGAGGCACCAAAAACCAGGGGCATTCACATTTCATTTGCGGCCTATCGTCGGCGTCGTCGTGTGTCAAGTAATCGGGAAGAAAAATCGCATGCACAAAAAAAAAAAATACCAGAAAATCGGTGGTACCGCACCTGATTTCGGGTGGCATTACTCATTTGTGTGAGGTGAAGATTTGAAAAAGCAATGGCTTTTGTGTCGCGAAGGGTGACTTGATGCCTCACAATGTTGTGAGATATTGGACACTTTTTTTAAGGGATAAGCTTTAGTCCGTTGAGTGGAATTCGAGAAATGAAGATGAGTTCCCTGACTGCCTTTGTGTATGTATATGCCATTTCGTCCAAATGAAAAGATGTATACAGATGCGTGACACAGCTAGGACTGAGAAAATGTGCAGACAGCAACATGAATAAAAAAGAGAAAAACCCCAGTTCGCAATTGGACTCTTTTGTTTTTGAGAAATTGTTTCCCCGTCTGTTTACCAGTTTCATTTAATCCCTTTTTGCAGGACAATCATGACAAGTACGGTCCAACAAATTGGCAAAAAAATAAGAATAAAAAAAAACTCAGCTTTGTTGAATTACCATCGGCAATGGCGGATATTTCACCACCAGCTCGCGCAGTTTAATCGCGATAGCCGCTGATTTGCATTTTTGCACATACGACCAGCCGACTTGACTAATTCAATTTGTTTTTCTTTTGAAAATTAACGAGTGTTCTTATGTGGTTAGCATATAGCGCAGAGAGTGTGTTTTCGGCATTAATTAACACATCCGAGGCAGGCACACAAGAAGTCCATGCCTGTGCATTTGCACAAATGACAGCGCAGTCATTATCACTGGCCAATCTATTGTTTATTTAAATTATGTACGAGTATACCCGAGGTGGAGAATAATTTATCTCTATTTTGTTAAGTGCTTTGCGCTTGCATTTCGAATCGGTGTTTGGGGCCGGACAAGTGTCTTCCGATTGCCAAATAGTCAGACTGTTGAGTGATTATTTCTGCAAATATATGGGGGTACGTGCGTGCCATGTTTTTTGTGCAAAATTGCTTTAGCTTTACCTTATAGCTAGGCGTGCAAATTTATTAGCATAGCCGTAAACATCCGTATAGGAACAATGGCTGAATTCAGCTGTAGGACACTCATTGTCAGTGGGATAGGTTAGGCGCTTGAGCGTGATTTAAAAATGGTTTTATGGGGTTTTAAGTAGGTTAAGCGAATGTGAGGTAGTAAGTCAAAATTTGCCTCATCACATGGACTTGGGTTATAAAGATGTTGACGGAACTTGATTTGACAGAAAGAGATTTATGAGCTCATTATGCACAGCGGCAAGTTTGGAATAGTTAAAAGCGGATTGTCTTAGTATGCTGTCGCGGTTTAACTTATGGGGTTAAAAAAAACTGTTTAAGTCAATTGCATTTTAGGTCAAATGTATGTGCAGCATTTTAGGAAGACTGGACATAGAAGTTGATTGGCAACATGATCAGGGATTGTAAAGGAAATATGTAGTTCGATAGAGAAGCCCGCAAATATTGTTTGTTGTTGTTGATTTATTAACCACTAAAATTATAGATCACTGCAGTTTTGAAACCAGAATTGAAGGAAACTCTCGGCTTTCCACCTTAGCAGCGAAACAACTCATTTTTTGGCGTATCCATCTTTGGTAAGGATCATCTGCGCACATAATCAAATTTTAAAGTTTGTACGTTTATTTGACCACGAATCATGTTGAAAATACTCACCCAATCTGTGTGAATTTGTAAGAAAAACACAGGCCTTTATGTGAAGCAGCACTTATTTTTAACCTCATTGCAATCGGGGAACCCACTTAGATGATGCAGGTGGCTGTTTCGTTGGTTAGGTGGTATACTTAACTTAGTCTTAAATATAGCGACTGACAGATGTCTCTCTTAGGAAAATGTTTGCGCATATGGGCTGGTGGTATTCGTGTGTCATGTTTTCGTTTGCTTGTTGCTTCAAGACGATTTTTGAAGTAGGAAGACGGCCCTTAAGAATAAGAACAAAGCATAGAGGAAAAAAGTTGACTAAGGCTGACCCTTGAAATGTTTTTTAAAAATGTATGTAGATCCATTAGCCATTTTAGCAGGCAACTAAGTATTTGCCAACGTACGGAAGGTTAGCTTTTCCTCATACATAAACTCAAATTTAAGCGTATCTTTTTTTTTCTCTAACCCTGAGCGGGACATAGGGCGGCAAAAAGTCTTTTTTCATCTTTCTTGGTCTGTAGCTAAATATTTTATATGTATGGCTACATTTTTCTTGCTGTTTGTGGTCTTCTTACCTGCCGGGCTGCCTGAGGATCCAATTCGAATGATTGCCGCACAAGCTCTTAGTTTCGTCAAGATGGTTGGTGGACCTTTCACAGGCATCCAAACGCATGGTTTCGAAGAGTCTCCATTTTTTTGCGTGAATTCCTTACTGAACACAGAAATCGAAAACCTTATTTATTAAACTTCTTAGGTCTGAGTCTTTCAAGAAAGATTTGGCCAACTTTTGCCAGAAGCCAGAACAAATAACCTCCTTTCCAGAACGTGTGCAGATGTCGATAGACTTACGGCAATTAGTACGGGCAACTGGCCTCTAGTAACCCACACAGCTAAGCTAGGCATCCCCCTCAACACCCACTGTCGTAGCTGCTTTGAGACTAACAAGAGTGAAATAGTCTTCCATCTTCTTTGTGAATGTTCGGCACTAGCTAAAACCAGATACGGTGCCCTGGGTAGTCCTTTCCTTTCCTTGACGACCTATCGGCCATCCGAAGTATCCATCGCAACAGCATCATCAAATTTCCCAACTCAGGCTGGTTTTGAGCTATTCTTTTTAACTACAGGTTCTACTAGTTGTGGTTTCAAGACGGCGCTTAAGCGCTACTAGTGTCTCTCCCTCATCAGAATATAGGGTAAAGCAACCACCTAAACCAACCAACCAGGTCTGAGTACGGTCCGCCACCCTTGTGGTTAAAAGTTCAACCCAAGCCAATTGGCGCTTGGTTCAAAATGATACGCCGATGTGCACAGCGTATTTCTAGACCGACTGGGTCTCTTGTTGCCTTTCAAAAGTTCTTCATTGGATCCCATGCCTTTTAAATGCATCTATAGCTGCCAGTAGTCAAGGGTAGTTACCCCTTCGTCTATAGAAAGAGAACGAGTAGACAGACCTTAGTTTTTATTGGATTTGTTTATTCTTACGCCTGTTATCGCAAAGTTTCTTCACTCTTTGACAGAAGCGGGATCATTACCAAGCCTAAAAATAAATTTTTAAAGCTCTTTACATCATTGGAAGTTGCTGACACCAAAAACGTTGACCACCATCGAGGTTCTATTTTATAGCTTAGCTAGGTACCTTTGGAGAATATTGAACACATATAAGAATCATGCGGAAACCACCAACAGTCACAAAAATCTTTCGCTATATATGTAGTTGCAAACCATTGCCCATTCAGTCACTCTTCATTTGACTCAGCATTTGCCACCCCCATCTCACACATGCACTTGCATAAATATCATAAAAAAATTCCACTTAAAGTGCTGGTTAAAAATTCCCACAAAAAAAAACACCATCTCCAGACTCGCATTAGATCATAATTGAATGCTGCTTCTTCCGTTCCACCACCACTATCATTAAATAAAGAAAAAAAAAAAAACAAACCCCCCCTCCACGACATTAGATTCTTTATTTTATAATGAAAATTTATGCAAAGCAGTTCGACGCCATTCACATCACTTTAACAACACACTCATTAAACATCACACTTCGAGTGCAATTCAAATCAAAAGAAGCTAAACATTTTAACTGAGGTGTCTTGACCTTGAGTGGCAAATAGGCGTCAAGGCGACACGGTGTCGGTCGCTTGTTCTGTTTGAGTTTGATGACAAAACAACATAAATTCGCTTACAAAGTAAGTAGGTGCCCCTATGGTTCAACAAAAAAAATTAAAAAACCCGCGAAACATAACACGATCAACGTCCATTTTATAAGCCACCATCACACCATCACAAATAGGATTTCGTGCTCATCGAAGAATCGAAAATCAAAGTTATACCTATGCCCTCTGCGCGCCACAACCAAGTGATATCTGCGATTGGACACCCACGGTGTTTGCCAAGGCGATTCATGGAAGCGACATTGCGCGCAACTCTTAATCGTGTCTATAATCGGCGGCATATTATGATATTATTATTTGCACGCACAAAAAAAAGGGCCAACACACCTAAAGTGTAGCTAAAAATAATCCTCAGCTGTCGAAGATGCGCGCACTCACACACAAAATGTGAAGAATTCCACTGGGGACGTCAGCGATTGGCATCGTGAAGAGCGAAAAGGATTACAACATGACATGCCATCGCATATATAATGCTTGTACAAAAAGGTTGCATTCTGCTGTGTGCGTTGACGTCCATCCGAAAGGCGATAGCCGGTTGTTCGACAGGAGTTTATGGGCCATTACGGTGATATGTTGGTGAGAGGCCAATCTGCTAATTGATAAAGCAAATATAACTGCGCAAGCGCGCAATGTGCACCACACGAAAAGTAAAGTGCGTCTGTGTCAGGTAGGCTCCTTACCAGTGCCAAGTAGGTACAGTGTGGCAGGCAGGAATAGGTGCGATTTGAAAAGGGTACGCGATTCTCTGGAAATATAATAAGTACGGATCAGGGAGACCATGGCTGCAAGGGTGATGAAAGTGACGACACATGCTGCTGTAAAGGAGCACAATAAAGAGATGAAATTTTGAGGCGTGATCGCTGAGAGTCTACAACCTGTAAGGAGGGCCTAACCTAAGGCAGCATGCTAAATTTTAAAAACACCTTAGCAAGTGGAGGCATCGAGGAGGAAGAGGACATCTGTTTAGGTCCAAGTGCACCCGAAATAAAAAATTCAGTCAGTCTAACTGAGGATCAAGAATAAAAAGACTGAAAAATGCTGAAATCTGTCTAAAAGTGAGTGAGGAACTTCGAAAAAGATCACTTACCCATTCGTTTGTGTGATTTTTATTTTAGAAATAAATGAAAGAGGTCAACAATTTCACACCGCGTACGTCAAGCTTCCTTGAGCTTTAAAAGGCTGACTTCTGCCATCAAAGCCACGCCGCTTTATAAAACCAGATGGAAAAGATCTAAAGTAAGACTCGCTTAAGAGGTTTTGCAACTACCATTGGAAATAAAAATTATTTGCAAGCTGACACCTGCTACCCAGCCACCACTTTCAATCTCGTATACCCTCACCTGCAGCTTCAACAAATTCCTGACCATCCTGTTGAAAATAAAAATCCACCATCCCATACCCAAATAAAGCTGTCTTCCCATAACTCACGCAGCATCTGTCATTAATTAAACTGCTGCGATTGTCCTTGAAGACCATCCTAACGTCCTTAAATGACACGCCATAAAACAAAACCCCCACGATATAAATCATAAGAGACCCCGCCTACCCCCAAAGACGCCGTTGCGGTCAAAACACCTTTCCCCTTCATTGGGCAACACACAAGCAGCCACCACCATCAGCCACCAAAGCCCACATATACTCGTACCTTTGATCTGCAGTTAGCGCAACATTCATCAATCCGCCATGTATATATCTTCAATATCTTGCCGCATCTTCCACAGAGGACGCGCAACCAAATTCCTACCATGACCATCATTCGAAGAGGTGATTTGTATAGATTACATGTCTGGCTTTGAGATTTGTTTATCCCTCTCGTCGGTTGGCAGCGGGAAAAAAGTGAAATTAAAACCACAAAAATAATGAGAAAGAGGTGGACCGGCACCGGACTCCCGACCATGGTGACCGCAGTGCAGACACAGACACAGTCCAAAGGAACTGTGCGATTTTTCGTTGCATAAGGAATAGAACAAGTCGCCTATTTGCTTATTTTCGTGTGCTATCCCTTTTTTGGGTGGAGGGAGCTGCAGAAAACGAGAGGCTTATGATCAACAACCTTGTTAGTTAGATATTTTTACCATACACGATCTTTCAACGAAGACGACCGACGCGACGATGGCGATGACGATCATGACATCTTTCCGGGGCGGATTACCGGCAAGACGAGACCGAAACGACATCGTTCACTGACGACTGTGCGCGATGACGATGTGCAAGGACGATAACAACGATGGTGATATTCGTGTTATTGGCCCTGGCGTACTACATGGTGACTTTTACTACTCTACGGTCTCGTGTTATAGTTTTTAAGGTTTTTGTCGTTTCTCTCCTGCGGCGGTCAGCGTCTTTAATTAGCTGAAAAAAAAAATGCCTCGCGTGCTAAAGGCTACTTGCCAACTCTTGAGCTCTCCCATGGATAGGGCCGCTTAGGAGCTGTCTCTCACAGTGATAGGTGATTGTTTTTAATTAAAACATAAAGATGTGCTCGGTAATTGTTTTGTTTTATGTATTTTAATCATGAGTGGCAGAAGTACCTATATATATACTACTATTGCTAGTGAGGAGCAAATTTTTAATTAAAATTCTTGATGAGATAGCAAATTGTTTTCCATCCGACAAACCGACCGGCAATTTGTTGCAATTTCTTTACGAGAAGGTTACATTCGTATAACGACAATAAGATGTGAGCGGCTAAAATATGCAAACGGAGCTCTCAGATTTGTAATTCCCTTCGACCGGGAGGTTCTCGTGGTAAGTGCACATAATTCCTGAGAAACTATAAACGGCCAGGGGATTACATTTGTAGCTGGTTTGTTCTTTAAATGTTATCCGTGTTGTGAGGACAGGTGCCCAAGTGATGGTAAGCTTCTTTCCACAGGCTTTTAGTAGTCATTAATACTTTGGCTTTGGGGTTATGCGCAAAAAAAGACGCATTTCAGTTGAGTGCATCGGTAGTACTTATTAGATCGCTGGATACGGCTCAAAGGGTTTCTATGACTGAAATAAAATTCGTTTATGGTAGGTAAGTTAAGTTTGGGGCGTTTCGGTATCCAAGTCGCTGGACCTACCGCATCTAATTGGTATTTAATTTCAATTTTGCTTAGGAATGAGGATGTGCGATTGGCAATAGTTGAGTGAAAGGATCGGGTGCATTGTCATGGGACGGAGAAGTCCTCATATAGCTTCAAACTCTTTTAAGAAGAAAAATTAAAATGCAATCTCGTCGAAAGTAGGGTTGTAAAGAAGATGCCTCCCATAATAAGAAGGCTCTATTTGAGCACAGAAGCGGAATGATTTATTGAGCTACTTAAAAAACATAAAATGTGTCATCAGAAAACAAGAATTTTCGGTATTTTCTTGTTTAAACGAAGAAAGGATTAAATTGTCATTGAAATTCAAATCGCCAACTGTGATGAATATAACAGGAAGGACAATGCAACTGACTAGGAAAAAGATCGAACGAACGGGCACATGCTTTTCCCATTTATCCACCCCATTCAGAAAAATATGACATGACATCTTTTAAAATTCAGCTATGAATGCAATTTGGCTGTCAACACAGATGGGTAGTATATTTGATACGAAATCAGTAACTAAAGAGATGAGCTTTAAATTACCAGCCAATGGAAATCGGAACAAACAAAATTTAAAAAAAAATATGCACGACTGAGTCGCACACAACTTTCCTGCTGATAGTAGACAAAAGCCTCGAGGTGTACTCCAATTTAAACGTAAGGGACGAATAAATCAAAATTTGTATTTTCAGATGCTCCATTACTACAGTTGAGTCTATGACAGTTACATGCTGCTATTAGGAATCTTAAGCAATCTTTAGCCAGCCATAAAATTGACAACCTACCAAAGTTATTTCACGCAAACGATTTCGGACTATTTAGCTGGTTCAGAAACCGCGTTCTTAAGACCGTGTTGAATATAAAATTCGGCAACTAACAAGCCGGAATACCAATCTTAAGCTTAGTCAATCTAAATCAAGTCCTATTCTAATTCTTAAGCCACTTTCGCTTTTGAAAAAACGAAAGAAATCATGGGAAAACGAAAACTTGATTGATGCAACTTCTTTCGAATTCTTCTGCCTCTTTAAAAACGTTTAAAAAGAAGAAGCAGTGTGGTGAAG
The DNA here is from genome assembly GCA_936431705.1 of Cheilosia pagana. Taxonomy (NCBI): domain Eukaryota; kingdom Metazoa; phylum Arthropoda; class Insecta; order Diptera; family Syrphidae; genus Cheilosia; species Cheilosia pagana. The sequence continues at coordinate 45,858,509 of OW386170.1, read as the reverse complement.
TGTGCAACTGAAAAAAGGGTATATGCTGTAGAAAAATATCTTTCGTTTACACAAAACGAAAATTCTTTTCGTTTTCAAAACCGCGAAAAAAATCTCCATGTATGAGAAACGATTGGACGTTTTAGAATCACGTATAGAAGTGAGTCCATTCGTTAACAAAACGTAAGGACTCAGTCAAATGTCACATACAATATGCTAGCCTTGATAAGAACGGTTTAATATCTCTGAGGATTTATGCACACCAATACAATTTTGACCAGAGTCATTGCCATACGGGGAAGTGAAAAAAATCCATGTCCACCGTTTTGATTTTAAAATTTGGTATTCGTATGAATTTTCGAAAATAGCTCGGAAGACTGACTGATTCGTAGGGCAAGTCCCGATTTTCCATTCATTTGACAAACCTTTTGCTCCGAGTTGGACCTGGATCTCTACCATAAACAATCAAGAACACTTTTTCTTAATCGTTTAAAAGTATTAAGTACTCTACGGAGCCGTATGGTATTGATTGAAAGACAAACGTTTTAATGTTAAACTGATGCAAGTAAAACTTTTATATATGATCTTAAAGAAACCTATGTTTCTTGGAACGAATGACGGAGGCTCACTGTTAAAATCATTTAAAATTCCACATTTCTACCACGCGAATTGTTACAAAATGTGCATAAAATCTCTACAGACTTTGACAAGTAACACGTACTCTCTTATGTGCCTTACAATGACAGCCATTCTTTTGTACCCAACCCACAGATCAACCAAATGCTTCATGAGCAATTGCGCATTACTTAGAAATAATTACACTGAAGCATCTTCAATCCAAAGCTTCAGTCATCAAGTGCAGTGTTTGAAATAATTTGCTTGCGAAATCGCATATGAGCCACGATTTATTTAAGCTTTATGACACAAACGCTGTTGACGAATTCTTTCACGTATGCACTTCAATTTAAAATCATTTTGTTTGTGGTTAGTGTACAAACGATTAGACGCTTAACAGTCATTAACATCAAGAGAATTTATTGCACATATCGATACTCGGGCAGCTTTGTACATTCAAATTGTGTATTTTTTAGTGTTTTTTTTAGGATTGATGATCTTTTTTAATTTACAGAGGCAGATCATTGAGAATGCAGTATGGTTTTCCTTATCGCATTCTAAAAACAGGTTAAATTGGGGATAAATAGGGAAAGCATCGCCCAAAAGCCTACCCTTCCCACAACCACTTCATAACACTTAATCTCTCTTCAACTTGTATTTCTATGAAAGAATTACATTTCCCGTTGCAAATCAATTAATTCCACGCAAATCCCTCAGAGCCTGTAGTTCATTGATATTCTCCCAGCGTCTCAAAAGCCCCGCTTGATCACTTTCCACCGCAATTACATCGCATTACGCTCAGAATTTCGCAATATTGCCACACAAAAACCACAGCCATATGTAATCGGTTCTGTATTTCCCTTTGCACATTCCGCTACCGTGTGATATCGAGTATACTTACAAAAAAAAAAACAACCATAAGCATTACTTCATAAGCTTCTTATTAAACTGCAAAGGCCCAAACGAACGAAACCACAATCCGATACAAAACGAAAGAGTTGATGCGCGAACTTGAGAAAAGCAATCATTTTCAAGTTCGTTTTCTCCATTCCATTGCGATCGTCTAACGTTAGAGAGCGAATCAACAGTATCGCTGCAAATGGAAGAGCACGAGAGGCGAGACTCTCCGTTATTTTTGAGAATTACAAATTCCAATTGCCCACCACTACCACTACCATCGCCAGTTAGATCCATCTCACCAATTGGAAGGCAAAACCTTTGACGTCACTTTTGTAAACAAACTGAGACAAAAACAAAAAACACCGGATAGCACGTGTGTGAGTTCCAGTCTACCTGTACGCTCTCTGGTTGGAAACTATACTCGAAAGAGGTGACTTAGTCACCTGTTATACGCGCCGGCTTCAACCCATTACGTCACCATGGTGAATTCCACCAGGTGAGCCACCAAGAGAACCATCCTCAACCAAAGAGAGCCCCCGAGGATGGACCTGCATCTTTGAAATTTTAAAATATCTGCTTCGACTCTGCGCTGAAAACCTCAGTCTTTCTCCAGACTTCGAGTGAAGAACAAGTGCTTAGTTTATAGTGCCGTGTAGATAATCTATCTTCTTTTTGTTTCGTATATACATATACACACCAATACATTGGATAATCGGAAAGGAAGTACCTTAGATCCTCTAAGACACTCTCGCGCAAGAGTTTTCGTTTTCGGTATTTTTTTTTCTTCGCCTTTTTCTTTCGTTTCTTTTTCGTTCGTCGGAATAGAAAAAGAAACACCAACAACAACAAAATCGTGGCAATAGAAGGAATAGAAAAGAAACAACGCAAACGAGAAAGAAATTCGCGATCTGTATTTCTGTGGCATTTAAGCCATGGTGAATGGTGAGTCGACTTCGGATTGCTTAACTGAACGGAATTAAGAAAAGCAACTCATTTTTCATGGTTTCATTTTGTTGCTGCGCTCTAAAGTGTGTTTTGTGCTTTCTAACGACACGGAAAATTTATTCAAATGAAATTAAAAAATCGTGTGCGCTTTTAATGCTTTTTTTTTTTAATAATAATAATAATTCAAAAAATGTGTGCTTAAAAAATAAATCTCCATTCTAACCTCTGCACCTTCACAAAAAAAAAATTAATGAAACATAATCCAATAAAGGATACCTGCTGATGATCACTTGAATTAAATTAGTGCAACAAATATTTGTAAAAAAAATTACCTTGTGCATTTTTCGTTTAATTTACCATCTGGTTGAGTGAGTTTTTGTGAAATTTTTGGAATTTTACGCCGATTTAACGCATTTACATGGATTTCGACAAACAGATGTGTGGCTCTCTTTAAACGTGGATTACACACAGCATTATTGCCGCCCCAACTGTAAGACAATTTCAGCTACAGATAATTCGCATATCCGGTTCATAAAGTCAAGTCTATATTTAGCAAAAAATATAAAAAAACAACAACAAAATCGAACACAGCATAGTGCATTTTTTTTCTTGTACGCCTCTACAATAATTTTTTTTTTTTAATTTCGTTGTACCACAGTTTGTTGGTGGTTACTTTACTTTTCTTGTGTAATTCTTTTGCTATAGTGGATTAATATTATATTGAGCATGGTTGCCTGGGTTTTGTATGATATTTTAACCAAGATAATGGTAGCTGGTTAGGGTTTGCCAGTTGCAACTCCCGTGAGAGTGTGTGCAGTGGATAATACTACAACTAGACGGGGTTTCTTTTTCGTTTGCGCATGGGATTAGGTGCATCGAAATGGAGAGAGATGTGTGAAACTGTTTCTAGTTACACAGACTGATTTGGGACTAGTTTTTTTTTATATATTTTATTGACTGAAGAAAAATGTCAATTGGACAAGATCCTTCCTCGTAAATCAAAGCATACGATTTTTTTTGAGTGGAACGATCGTTTCTTTTACATTTCGGCAAAGTAATTTGTTGCAGCAACAAAAAATGAAAACTGAAGTGACTGGAATAAAAATCTGTTAGTTAAATGTTCTCTAAAGATCTTTTAACCAGAGCTGCAGTCATTTATGAGTATTTGTCACTCTTTTGTGCGAGCTGCGATTTTTTATTTAATATTATGTCCATTGAATAAAGTAAGAGATGATTCGAAAAGCGTCATTCTTATGCAACACAGATTATGAGAGATGTTGCGGCTATTCGCATTTGCAATGCAGATTTAAATCGCATTTTCATTCGAACGGACAATAATTCAATGCAGTCACTGTCGACTGTCGCCTGTCGAGTTGCGAACTCTTGTATTTAACATAAATATCAAGATAAAATCAATTTTTATACGGCTGACATTTGACTAGGATTTTTTTTTTTGCAAACACCGCCGATTTTAATTTTCCGATTTTGATTGCAAAATGTTTTCTATAACATTTGGAGTCGAAATAAAAATTTATTTATTTATATAATTTCGAAACACGATTGATTAACGTCGGTCGTCATAGATCACCTTTCCTGTCATTAACAATCTTTTGCTTTCTCTTTGAAAAAAACAAATAATTGGAGACCAAGAAATTTGAAATTAATCTTAATGATTTATGCCCTACTGATTGGTTTAGGTACTAAAAAACATAAAGTTATACATGATTATACTCCATCATTAATCAATATTTGGAATACAATGAATTATCACAGATCTGAGTTATTTCTATGACTTTTGGGGAATGTTGGAAAAAATCGAATTTTTCCAGTTCGCTGGTCAACTCTTTTGTTTTTGTTTGTAGAAGGAGTTTGAAATAGTGGAACGTATTTTACAGTTCGACTGTTATTTGCTTCTTAAATATGGATTTTTAAAACCATTTTAATAGACAAAAATCGTGATTCAATGAAAATTGTTGAAGGTTCAAAAAATTTCGTCCGGAGTTTTTGGACTTCACTACAAAAACAAATTGTTTTGGAAGCTAAATTGATTTAAGACAAAAATTTTAAGCTGATTTTAATTTTCACCAGCAATAGTAGATAATTTTTTGGTTACCTAATTACAAAAGTTGAATAAAATCGGGAAAAGTTGGATTGCTTGTTTTATTCGAAAAAAGTGTTACATATCGTCTTTGTGTATAAATTTTGTGTTTAAATATTATCTAAATATTTATTCAAATTTACTACATTAAGGAATATTAAGCTTTTTCATTTGAAACTGAAAATAAGGCCACGAGTTTTTTATAACACATTTTGTGAAAAAGCTTTTTGGAAGCAAAAAAAATTGTAAATTCCTCGCTTTTCCAAAACGCTTATATTTGACGAAAAAAAAAACCGCGAAACTGTGGAAATTTGTATCTACTGATTTTTTGAATTTTACCTAAGGGACGAATTTATGATATCATCCGGTCCGCCGACTCTCCTTAGTAACACCAAAAAAATCAATACAGTAATTGACATTTATTGGAAAAAAATACCACCGCAAACTAAAAACGTCCATTTTTCGGTTCCGATGACCAACTCGCAATATTCATGAAAAAATTCCAACCCACTTATAAAACAATTTCACAATTAAACCCCACTTGCAGATAGCAATTATGTCTCTTGTGAGGGCATTTATAGCCTCTAAAGAAAACACCTCCTCATTCAAAACATGTATACGCAATTCAACACAAGCACTACTATTTCTGATTTCGGTTAAAGTGATAACTCCTCGCTGCGCCGCCCAGCGTATATACTCGCACCATGATCGTCTTTAATTACAAAACACTATTCTTAAACAGCCCCAGGCTTTTGAGTATTTCTATAAAAAAAAGGACAACAAAAACAAAACGATTGTTCACAAAAGCTACAGCCTAAGCCGGCAAACAAATAAAAGTAAAAATCAAAATAAAAAAAAAAATAAAAAACGAAACACAGCGATCAACACAAATTCAGCATCACATCCGAACGATGGCGGCATGGGGCAGCCCGCGCCGCCGATACAGATTGAATGTGGTATGAAAAATTGCAATAATTGCACTGGAATTCCAAAGAAATTATTTCAATTCAACGGAAAATTACGGATCCGTGCTCCAACATAAAAGTATACTTGCGACTGGAATAGTCGCAGGCAACTCGTTCTATTCGAGGCAATTTCTCAGTTTTATTTTTTTTTTTGTTGCTGTTAAGTTAAGAATTCTCTCATATTCTGTCTGTAATCATTTCTTTTATCTGCAGTCTTATGATGTTGCGTATATATACAATAAGCGAAAAAGATGCAGGGAATCCATTTAAAAGAAATCATGGTGTAGTTAAGGGGAGTAGACCTGCGCCTATATGTGAAGCTAGATCAATTTGGGGGAAGGATCCTTAGGTATCATTACAAAGTCTATTGTATTGAGCTTTTATTTCATCACACCCTTGTTGTGTGTGATCTTAATTTCAAAGATAACCAATTGGGTGTGCAGTCCTTAAGAGATGAAGGAGTTTATTTTTTTTTTAATCGATGGGTGGGGCAGCACAGAGACGGATTTTCGCTACTGATTCTATCAGCGATATGTAAGTTATTAACTCAATGAACGAGGACGAGCTGGGATATATTTCTTTCCAAAACGGTCTGAGGTTAGGAGTGAATCGAATTTCAGGTCAGCGTTTTAGTTCGATCTGGGATTGGTTGTAGTTTGGCATAAATGTTTGTACTAATTTAATCCTGGCTTAGATATTTTGCTAAATAACCTATTTCTTGCGCAGATTGCGCCAGTAGTTTTTTTTCAAAACTAGCAGTTCTTTGATTAATAGAAAAACCTACCGGCTCCATTTTGTAATTTGCCTAAACGATTAAAATTTACAGAGTGTTCTGTAGCGTTGAGGAATTCACCCTTAGGAAATCAATCGTTCACACGTTGTAGGATTTTTTTCAATGGACCATTAGACTCTCTTTAAAAAATTTCAAAAAGCATTTCCTTCCAATAAACTCACTTCGCTCACACCAAATGAAGATCTGTTCAATGCCCAGTCCACAGGTCGAGGGTGCGTTAAGTGGTCCAACAGAATGCGTTTATCCCCGGGTGGCAAAATGCGAACATAAGTGATTATTTCTTTAAAGATCTCACGCGGGTTTATTAATGACCCCTATTATCTGCTAAGTAACCACTGTGTTAAAAATGGTTTTTAAGGAGAGGCATATGTAAAAAAATCCGGATTCACTTTTGGACCATTATCTACCTCACAGGACATGACTATTGACTACAACTGAGGATATTAACATATTTTTTTATGAAACCTCATTTGTCAGAGCTATTCTTAACCTTTTGTTATATTGTAGTCATATGCCTGGTAGAGTTACAGAACCCAAATAAATTGAAAGCCAATTCCGTCTGACATGTATACGTGGTTCGAGAGGAATAACTAAACAAATGTGGGTAAAGAGTTAAGAAAAAAATTGCACATCATTAAGTCGGGCTATTTTTGACTTGAAAAATTTCACAAATTGTGCTCCATACTTCTTGGAAAAGCTGCCATTAGGTACATAACTAGCCTTCTCCCAAACTGTCACTTGTTTATGGCTGCGAGCCTCTTAATTGATTACAATTGGTCACAGTGCCCTGCACAACTGGCTAGATATATATTTAAAAAAAATAGTTTACCAAATACTATCAACCGTATTTATATTTACATAAAATCGAACAAGTTGTAGCCCTCGAGAAAAGGTCAGAATAAGTCAATAATAGCGGCCAATGTGTAACCCCTTCGTTTTATAATTAAAGTTAACGCCCTTTTTTTATTTCAACAATATAAAATAAATGAAATTGATGTTATCGGTTATCGAACAGTTGTAAACAAAAAACAGGCAAAACATTTAATTCATTGAAAGCCGATTTAATTACCCATAACCAAGTGTTTGTCTGAACTATTTCATGCTTCGAACTTGTGAACCTTCAACCTGCATTTACGTGCTATATGATTAGAAACAATTTGAGTTTGGAAACCTTAAGGCGAAGTACAAGTTTCCCCTCAGAAATTATGTAAGCGACAGCAGTATTGCGTTAGATTTAAATGCTATTAACAACTATTTTGTTAAAATATGATGAACCTCTGAAGATAAAAATAAATGACAAAAAACTCATTCTAAAGGAAGTCTGCTTCGTCCTATCGAGCATAATTTTGAATCGCTGTGCCTCCTTAATATGAACCTTTAAACCGGCTTTAAAAATTGAACCTTTCTACAGATGTAGCCATCCTTCCCAGAGTAGAGGGTGATCAAAAATGTTTTTAAAAAAAGGTCTATACGTATCTAGGTGAAAATAGCACTGACATCTGATAGTAGGTTCGCAAGTCTAAGGAATAATTCAGGAATGCAGTATATAAAATCAAGAAACCAATGTTGTACTCATTATAGCCAATTTGTTAAAAAAATGCTGTAAATAAAAATCCCGTGAATGCTGTAAAATTGTTTGAAAATTCCAAAACCGACCCGCCAACCAACACGTAATTGTTTAATGTTTAAAGTGATCAAAAGCAGCGTCTGTCGCTTACAATCATTTCGTGCACCAAACAAATCTACATTTTTAACCAGAAAGTTTTTTTTTAAATAATATTTTCTAACAAAAAATCCTGTGATTTCTTTTCTCTTCCAATTTCAGTTAATAGAAATATGATTTTGTGTTCAAACAATTGAGATTAATTTATTAAAAAAAAAAAAATTATTTGTGATAAAAAATAAATATAAAAAAGAAAAATCGTGAAAAGTGCAAAAAAAAAGAGAAATTTCATCAACACTGCCAACAAAACCCGGATACATAAAATAATCAATTTATTCTGTGTGTTTCCTGCCAAACGAATTAGGGAAATTAAAAATTAACTGACTCATCTAAAACGGTTCCCTCGGAGAAATGATATTCAAAACAATATTGGTAATTTTTTATTTTATTATTTTATTCCTCCTAACTATAGCACTTAACATTTAACTTTTAACCATAAAATCACATTAACGACTAATTAGATGCTGACTAAGCTCAAATTTATTATTATTACAATTTTAATATAAAAAATAAAAATACAAGTGCATAACACGCCTGAGAAGATTTGTTCAAGGTCCCAGCGGACAGCTTTCGTATACTTATGCAAAAAGGCAAAACTGGATAAATATTGAAAATTCATTAAAAATAATTGCCTTAGACATCGGAGACTCAGTATTTAATAGCCAAAGCAAGACACGAAAAATCACCGATGAAGATACTTAACGAAAAAGACGATTGAACAAAATTATTAAGTAAACATCTAATTTGAGGTTAGTTAATTGAAAAATCGTTTTGCATGAATGCCCGCTTGTGGACTATGTAATATGTATATCTGCGAACGTACGAACCGAAGGTAGAGGCTTTTTTATTGGCAAAAGGCACGAGATTTGCTTTGGCATGTTTCCAAGTCAGCTGCGGGGGGATGATTGCTAAATTATGTGACGGTAGGGTACACTTAAGTTGTATCCACCAGACATACATCTGATCGATAGGTAAATTAAGATCGCCTGTGGATTGAGCTCATTTGGAGTTTAATGGATTTTGACGTCGGGTTTCTTTGCTTTGGCCATTGCTAATATTTTTCCAACGAGGCGGTACCTTTTGTGGTATTTGCCTAATGAATTTCAAGCGTTGTGCCACAAACTCCATGGTGCTAATGATGGCTTTTGCCGGGTATTTCCCGTGGTCAGTTAAAATATAAAAATTTAGAACTACCTTAAAGGCCCTATTAACTAACTGGCAATTTATATGTTTCCCATCTTGCGAGAAGGCTAATTTATATTAATGACTCAAATTAGCTGGAACACTCTGGCCGACGACAACCAATTTGTGTTTATCTTTATAACTTCCTTTTACCGCGTCGTGTGATTGACGATCGTTTGTCCTTTACAGCTAATTTACCAGATAACTTGGATAATTAAAATGTTAACGACCCTCGTTGCGGCCCTTTTAATATGGTTTATATTCATGTTAAATTTATTTGGTAGCACTTGTGGGGTTAATGTTTAAGTTTAAAGCAGAGAAAGGATGTTCTGTCGGTGGGTATGGTAATCGTTAAATTAGCGATGTCGTGTAGGTATTTTTTTTTCAATGGTAGTGCTTGATGGTATTTCGTCTTTAAGTCCTCGACTCTTTCAAAAATGTGAAGACTTCTAACTGATTCATAAAAGGGGAATTTTTCTCATGCAATATTCGCTTCCATCAGGCTGTAGTAAAATATATCGACCATCATTTAGAGATTTATTTTTCGATTTGTGTTCTAATTCAAACGAAATTGAGACAAAATTACTGGCTTTTATTTATGACAAATTTGGTCGCCCTGCGATCTGCGTAAGCCGGAAAAATATAATCATCAAAGACCGCAATTACAGCTTTTAAAGATCGCTAGATTCTTCTCCGTTCTGCTGATCCTTTGTCTGGTTTTTGTGGCCTGTATTTGTCCTGAAAAGTATTTTTGCTCACTCAAAGGTTCCTGTGCAATTTCCTGCATTTTTAACGAGATATTTCACTTCGATAATATTTGGCTTATCTCTGGACATATTGCGGTCAGATGTGTCCAATACGATCCTCAAAAGTTGACATGAATATTCCATTTCATGTCCATGATATATGGCATGTGTTGCGCTACAATATTTCCGCAAGAAATATTAACGTTCGCACAAGACACACAAAACCAGCTCCCAATATCAGAAAACTTGGATCAAAAACCGTAGATTGAGAAATGCCAGTCGATGGAGAATATTTCCTTACTCCTAATGACGTTCTTTATTTTAAAACCACAGAAACCTTTCAAGGGACAAATATGCAAAAGTGATCGTCACTTACTGACTTTGTTGGGCAAACACAGTTCGCAGTTCAACTCTTTTGTTTTTGCTTCGAATGAGTTTTTTTTCGGCAAACATTTTGCTTGACTATTTTTAACGCTGGAAGTCTATTTTCTACTATTAGTTTTCAAAGCAAAGTGCTTGATAAATAGGTACGATTTATTTTGGATACGTTTCCACAAACACGCCACCATTCGATGTGAATCCCATTAATCCCCCACGATCCAATAAACCTACATCTGATGAGAACAGACTAAATACGAGACAGGCACCATCAATTTCGTATTCCAAAAACAACGGATTTCCTAATTAACATCTCTTTTAAACAGAAAAAAATCGAACTGCCAATATTTTCCTAAATGTTCGCAATAAAACACAACCGCTTAGCAAATTTATTGCTTCCTCACGTCCCAGTTCATTAATGGGAAATCTTATTCCCGTCTAGCATAACTGTTTCCAGAGTAGATGGGTATTTGTCTTTTTTTTTTCTAAACGTAAATCACTTAATGTTCACAACCAGATTAGGGTCACTAGTTAGCTTCTCATTCACATGAGGGAACGATTACGGTTACCGACGAATAACAGTCTTCCTTCTTCGATCTGACTTTTGCATCGTAAAGGAAGAACAATAAAACCAAAACACGAAAACAATATAATTCAACCTGAAGACCTACTTTAAGCCACAGATGATGCGATGATGTGGTTGATGACCAAATCACAATCGACAATACTGATGATTTCATTTTGCTCTTAGCGAGAGAAATACAAATTAAAACAAACTATAAATCCAAGTGAATGGGTATTCAAGTTCCTTTGACGTAAATTTACCTACTGTATGTAGGAATGTCAAAATTCAAATATGAATTGACCTTCAGTTTGAGCAGTAATTCCACTCAAGGTAAACCACTGCACAGAGCTGATGAAGATCTCAGTCACAGGGGCGCGAAACAAGTTGGATTGCTTTGGGTGACAACTGACAGATAAACAAATAAAAAAAATGTATTAATAAAGATTTGAGGGCTTTAATAAACTGCAAATTTACATTTCATTTTTATTTAAGTAGCGAACTTATTTATAGTTAAGAGGCTAAAGATATAGTGACCAGGTTCAAGTGCAGGTTGAATTTGCATGTGACATTTAGCTAAATCGGTATCTGTCATCAGGTTGCTGTTGTTAACGTCTGTGAAGCACATGTTCCATAAGAATATAATTAGTAAAGTTGTACTGAAATTAATGCAAGGATGCGGGCGAAGGATGGGTACACGAATATTGAATTTTGTGCGCACAGCCATTGGTTGCTCGGGTTGAGCATCGCAAAGTGCTGCAACTGACTGAACGAGAAGAGTTCGATACCGCAGTTTTACAAAGAAGGAAACCTAGTACTGTGAGAAACAATTTGGCTGCAACCACTGACTGAATATTTTGATTAATTAGCTTCGTTTTATGTTGGGCGTGTTTTGTTGAAAAATCTGAAATCTGGTTGCCAATTTGAATTTTAACAAACGAATACAACTAATTAACACAAGAAACCAGAAACAACATTCTTATCGGCCGTTTGGTTTTGGTTTTTTGTGCGAATTAGTTGCGTTTGTTTTGTAAAAAACTTTAGCCGTCGACGAGTTAATTTATCAATAAAACACACCTAACTATGACGAACGTTGAATGTATTAAAATATATGCTCAGTGTTTGCAGTGGAACTTTGTGAAACGCAATAAATTCTGTCTGAAATGATTTTCGTCTTAAAAACCAGGTCCGTCTCAAGGTTAATTTGCGCCCCTCTGCTATACTTCACTCTTGCACCCTTGGATGTTTAAATAGATTCTTAGTAAATCTCTGATCTTTCGCCTTCCACTTTAAATCATCTGGCATAATTTTTAAAAAAACGTTTAGAGGAAAAACACGCAACTGAGAAACTGCTTTCAGCGATCGGAAATACTAAACAAATGCCTGATTAAAATTAAACTAATATTTCCTGAATCTCGTGCACAACTTTCCTGCAACAGCAAACCTCTTGACATTATCACCACGAACCGGATGCTAAGACAGTCTATCTCGTGTACAAAGGACCCAAAATGTAATTTATGCGAAAATTATCTCCCAAACCCACCCGAACAAATTTATGACTTCATTTCACAATTGTACTCAATCACGAATCGGCATATGTCGCAGAATAATTCATTTGACATGTTGAGCAAAATATATCAGTCTCCACACCCTTATCTCGGGCACGTACCACACCTTAACACATGTCTGGTAATGATGCTTAATTTCCATATGCACAAGACCTACATACGCACAGAATACAAGATTTTATTTCTTAATCCGGAAACCACCTTTTTTCAGCCTACAATGCTTAAAGGCAGGAAAACACCATTTAACAGCAATCGATGAGTTTTCACAAGTTTCCATTTATTTTTCATCATCCCGCAGTGGCAGCGGACAAGTTTCCAAAAACAGTCTGCCTACACTTTGACAACTGGTACTACCAAATAAAGTGTTAGACCGCTTTCACTGACTCTGTCAACCCACCTGTGCCTCTGTGTGTGTGTCAGAAATGCATGACCATGTGACAGTCATTCATTTAAAGTGGAACACATCGGGGGAGGTAGGAATAAGGGAAATATGGGTTTTGACCATATCCACTAAGAAATGCGCAACAAATTGGCATTACGGTAAATTGTTCAAACTGCGTCATCCAGCCAAATGGCCATGGAGGCTGCTTTATGAAAACAAAATAAAATTAAAAGGCTTTTAATGAAGCAATCTTGAACCAAGGCGTGCAGATATCAATTGAAAAATCCGAATATGGTGCGACAAGGTAGAAATGGCGATGGTGAGCAATTTTATTATATCCAAGTGGAATACCTCAGCTAAGTGGTGGTCCATGAATATGGTAAAACAGGCTATGCGGAGAGTTGCTCTGCCTGAAAGTCGAAAAAAGACGATGCAAACAAATTGCAGCTGACTGTGTTTCTGGGTCTTATTGCAGAGGAGAAGTGTTATGTCATTGCAAGTGGAATTGTCATACAAACTGTGAATTGGTTTCGATGAATGTAAAGAAATTCAGCACCAGCAGCGGTTGGAAGGGTTTTTGAAAGATTTTTTTTCGATATTTTGTACAAAGTTGCCAATGGTCTCCAAGGGTAGGTTTTTCGTGAGACCTACTTAATCAATGAAGGCATATTTTCTCTTATTGACAGTACCTGTGGGCAGTTCTTCCAAGTTCAAGTCGCTGCTATTCAAATCGAGAAACCCCAGTTCGCAGTCGAACTCTTTTGTTTTTCATTCTTGAGGGGAAATTCATTTGACTCGTTTATTCTTTCAATTATGCGTTGCAAGGCTACTTCTGACAGAAAAACGAAAGCCAAATATCAGATGAACTTAAATTGTAAGCCAGCGTTCGTCGCATACACTGCAAAGACTTAAATAAAATTCCTAAAGTAGATTCCTCTTCAGTTTGAATTGTGTGTACCTTTTCCAACTCGTTGGATGCTAAATGGTTGTCACAATAAGTGCAGAGAGAAACTCATTTTACTATGTTTCCATTTTCAATATATCACACAAAAGCATCGACTAACTATCATAATTCGTTTTTCGAATTAGAATTCCATCTCAGGCTCTTCGGGTTGTTAGCACGGCTGTTAGACGCTCAATATTTATTCCCCTTGTCTGCGTTGCTTAAACGGATATTAACCAATTATGTGCAATACCCGCCTATGCTATGAGCTCAGCGGCGCATGAATAACAGCAAACTTCCAAGGTCGATACCCTAAAAGACCAACAAAACCACTAACAAACAAGCGCCACCAACGCATTTTTTTGTAAATCAACTCCAATTGCATACCGAATAGACAGAAAACAAATTTGTCAAAACACTTATGACTGCCAAGTGCAGCGGGCTAACCGAACCGGATCTACATTTATTTCAACAAAAAAAAAAATACAAGACGGCTTGACAAATTCACATCGCAAAGGCGTCTAAAAACTCACACAAAGTGCAATGATATCTGGGGGCCCCACTGCCTCGCCTGGCTTCTCTATCAACTCTTGACTCTAAGAAATAAACCCGTGTGGGGTAAATCAAGTTTTTTTTATTCCTCGCTTTAACCATTCATCGTCCAAGATAAACCTGTTTCATAATTTGTTTGTCTCTATACACAACTACTTGGTGAATATGCTAACTGGAGGCACATTTTGTTGTTTTTGCTGTTCGCAAGAAAGGTCACTATCCCCTCGGTTATTAGATCATTTAGTTGAAATATATCGTCTGAGTCATTAGTCTCGTGGTGATGATTATTGGGGTCCAACCAACCGTCAATAGTACCTACTTTCGGACAACCTATGGATGAGCAATTATCCAACTTACCATCGAAGTGGGTTATTTTGTTCCCAATCCGAATTTTCGGAATTCCACTGATGATGTCTAATTTTCAGATCATTAGCGGCGGCCGGGTTAAATGGGGCAGTCCATTAAGATGGAGCAGCTCCTCGCCGTTTCGTCTTCCTGTTTGTTGAGTGAGTGCTTGCCTTTACAGCTGTACAGTTAGGAGATTCCATCCACCCATCTGGTGTAATTAATACACGAAAATTATTGTTACAACAACGGTTTTTGCTACTTCCCAAGCTCACGATCGTACCCGAGGCAACTCCGATGTTGATGATGATGGTATGGAGTAGAACCGATAGCGATGGTTAGATGGTTCTTGATTGCTTCATGCTTGGCGGAGTTTCTTAGGCGAGGAACTAGCGTTAGAAAAACACATTTCGATGGTAAAGTGCGTGGAAGACGTAGTTAGGGTGACCTCAGTGGTCGGTCGAACCGGAAGACCCTAGTACATTAGTCCGTCTATCGGAGTAATGAAATTCAAGTGCCAATCGTGGGAACACAACCGTCCAACTTGTTGTCTAAGTGCAAAAAGGAGTCCAAGCCATTTGAGGCGAAACAACTTTCAAAGACACACTATTGACGTACAGTGTGCCCCCACCGCACGGCTTTAATTTGTTCTGCATCTTCACTGAGTCCAGGTAGATATCCCTTCGTGATTAATCTCCTACGACTATTAATAGCAGCAAAAAAGTATTAATAACAGTAATAATCATTATAAGCAATGAGCCGGCCGGTGGTATTTAATTTAAAGCAGATTTACCTCGCTCGATTCTGTATCGACACCTGGGCGAACGTGTACGATATCTAAAGCAACGTCCTTCTTGCACTGCCAGCGCATGTACTAGATGGCACTGTGGCCATTAATGTTAGCGAGCGTACACACCCTGTATAACCGATCGGACAGGTTTAATGGAGTGTTCAATAACTTTCAAAATACAACTTTTTTTTATACTTCTGCCGCTGTTGTTGCTGCCTTCTCGTTGCCCGCTAGGCAGCGTTCTTATTTTTATGCTCGAAGTGATATTTGCGTGTGCAATGTTGGGTGTTCAAGTGGATTAACCACGATTGTGCATGAGTCACAATTTGCATCAGTAAATGGTTTCAATTATCTGCGGCAAAACTTGGTACCATGAGAAATTGAATTATATTACTTGTAGGCAATAAGGAAGCGGCTATAGCTTCGCGTGATTCGTGGAACAATAAAATGTTTAAGCTATGAATGCATTGAATTTGGTTGTGGCTTGCGGCGATCATTAATGGAATTCTTAAGCATTTGGGAATGGTGAAAAGAACTATTACCCAAATGAGGATTTTCATTAATCTTCGAGGCTTGCGGAGTTGAAAAGTATTTGGACAGGCGCCAAGAATCTTTTGTATTACGGGAATTCAATTTGAAATGGGTTTATCGATCTATTTCATTTGGCAGACCATCATTCAAAGGAACTTCTTTAAATGCCAGTCTTGTATGTGAAATTTTGTTGGTTTATGCTTTCCATGGTCCCTTGCAGTTGCTCAGCGGCCATGTAAGGCAAGTTGAAGTCAGTTTATTGCCAGCTCCAGCCGTGGGAATATGCACTTTCACTTGTAGTTCTCACCTGTAGTCTTTCAAACGGACCACGCCAATATTTCTCACTCTTCAGGCTCGATATCTGTCGTGGACATGATAAATCATAAATTGTTACCAAATGCGCGGTAATTGGGACCATAATTGTGTCGACTGCGTAGCTACCACTGTGGTTCGACAAACGTGGCGATACAGGCGCCATTCGGAAAGAGAAACCACTTCGCAGTAGATTGTATTGATAGACGACGTAACAAAGTATACCACTGCTTTAAAAAGTTGGTCAAAGTGACGACTTTTTGACATATAGTCAAAATTTAGCTCTTCGCACTGTTTGTCCATTGGGTAGCTTTTATCCTTATATTTTTACAACGAGTTTTGCCGGCCATTTTGTACCAAAAGACACAAAGAAATGTAAGCAACAAATGGACGAAAAAAGCATGCCAGATGATTACCGGCAGTCTGTGCGATGAGACCCACCTTTAAGATGACATCTATCACTGCAAAGCAGAACAAAGTTGAGAACAACGATAGGAATACTCTCTGGACACTGCCTACTCGGGAAGCATGCCATGAGACTAGGCTTAGCTAATACGGATAGATACATATAGGTACTGTGAGGACCTACAGGTCACGGAAGACATCTCACACCTTCTTTGTGAATGTCAAGCAGTTGCTCGGAGTAGAAGAATGCATCTCGGCATGTAGTTCTTTAATAATTTGGAAGAGATTGGTTTCTCAAATAGTTTTGAGACCATACTCAAATTCTGTAGGGAAATCGAATGCTTGGGTGATTTGGTTTAGGTCTTTTAGCCGTAATGGTTTCCAGGGGATGGCGATGGGCCCGATATGGTGCCTGGTCTATTGTGACTATCTCACAACCCCCACCAACCGAACCTAAGCTTGAATCAGAATGAGTAAACCGATTGTAATGAAATAAAAAGCAGATCTTTCTTGTTCCATGTTGAGTTCTATGTTTTCTGGAAAATCTGTGCGGATTGGGTGAGTAGTTTAAACGTGATGCACGCACAAATCCACAAATTTTACTCTAATGTTATTGAGTGCATGGAATTTCACAAGTCAATCTTTTGCCAATAGCTACCTGTTTTAGTTGTGCTGTAAGAAAGGCTTTTTTACCATCATACCATACCATACTCAAATTTACTAAAAGTTGGCCAAATTTGACGGCTCTGGCTTTAATGAGTTACAACTTCCTTTTTTTGGCTTCGATAACTGCTGCGATGCTTAAACAGACTTATGGCTAACCCCTTGCTAGTTGATTTAAATTAAACCGAAGGCTTAAGGGAAATTCATAGGATTTCATGAATGTAACTCAGCTTAAGCCATCTTTTGATTTCACAGATTATTAATCTTACTTTAGGTAGCGCTACAGTCCGGCCTGGGGCTCAACCAATACGCCTCTCCAGTTACCGCGATATTTGGCTAACTGCCTCCAATAGCGCACTCCAATTTGAGGTCCCCTTCCACTTGTGCGCGCCAACTAAGGTGAGGTCTTCCTCTGCTGCGTTGTCCCTCCGGGTTGGAATCGAAGACTCTTCGGGCCGGAGCGTTGGTGTCCATTCGCTCTGCATGTCCCAGCCATCTAAGACGACTGATGCGTATTTTGCTGACCAGGTCGGTGTCATTGTACAGCTCGTAGAGTTCGCTGCTCCAAAGCCCGCCAACGCAAATGGGACCGAAAATCACTCGAAGAATTTTGCGTTCGAAACGGCCAAGAAGATTTTCATCCGCCTTTGGTAGGGTCCATGCTTATGCGCCATAGAGCAGGACTGGGATAATGAGGGTCTTATATAGAGTCTCCTTACAGCAACAGCGGTTGGCAAGTGTTATTCTTCGTTTGGTTTCTGAGGTGATATCGTTTTCGGAATTGATAGCGGAGCTGAGGAAGAAAAAGTCCGTAACTACCTCAAAATTATAGCTGTTTATTGTGCCGTTCTGTCTGTTTTGCGATGTTGTGTGTCCCTTCTTGTTGACAGAATATATTTTGTTTTTCCCTCGTTTACCACTAAACCCATTTTTGACGCTTTCGATCTTAATAACTAGTAGCCTATTTAAAGTTTGCAACTTATGTGCATTTTCGTCTATTTGTGACTGCATCTTAATTCACAGGGGGGTGGGGGGTGCGACGAACGAACAAATATTAACGAGTTTTGACAGTCCATTCGCATCATACGTTTTATTTGGTCGCATCTACCCACGAATCCAGCGACCACGAAATAAAATACGTAAAAACAAATGCCAAGCAATGACATTTTGATTTTGAGGTTAAGTTCAAAAGACTTTTTTTATTTTCTGCCCTGTGGAACGCGTTCGAATGCTGTTTATTTTAAAAACTGTAATGAATTTCCTAAGCCCAATAGCTCCAATTTCTATGAACAAATTGGCTAAAATAGTGAATTCAATCCGCCCCTCTTTATGTAGACAAATGACAGTATTTTCGTCTAGGTACCTCCCTTCAAATTCCACCGTCGCATAACTTGAACTTGAATACATTTTCCTATCACTACAATTACACATCGGCCTACCGAATATATTTAATTAAATTGAAAATTTCTAAATTACCTCAATAATAGCTGAGCGACGAAAAAAAAACAACAGAAAAAATGCTTCCCCCCATCATACGACCAAATGACCATTATTAGCTTTTCTGCTGCCATCGCATCTCTTCCTTTCGGAATGCAGTAAGTGCAAATGCAAATTCCCCACACAAAAGCCCCCCCCATACCAACGGTCGAACAAAGAGGATGAGGAATATCCACTCATTACATGCAATCACCATCATTAGGCCAGGTTGTCGCTTAAACTCTTTCAGATCTCAAAGTGCGCGTTCGGGTTATTCCTTGGGCAAACAAGAAATATTATCAAGTAGAACTCAAGTGGCTAAAACCTATAGCACGCAAACCACTTAGGAGATTCTTTTCCGGGTTTCATAGTAAACACACAAACAGAACGAAAAATAGAAAATCCCATTAAAGGGGCACCACTATTGAATGTGTGAAAACGAATACAAGAAGTCACCTACAACAACTCATCTTTTCCCCCAAAGATAAATCAATGGGTGCACCGGGCGGCGGCGACTGGTTTCGTCGAGAGCTAGTGGAACAACCTGTGTGTTAATGTGCGGTGATTCTCAATAGCGTTGTTTCCTCCTTTTCTCTTGGGCATATGGGCATATGAGAGATGAATTGCTTTATAGTAGCGGTTATGGTAATATTCTATGGGGAGATTGGCCAAGATTAAGGTCATAATTTAAGGTGAGGTTTCGGGATGAATAGGGATAGATGTGCGTTCGTGTTCAATGAAAGACGCACTGCTAATGAAGGTGGTATTTACTCTCCCTAAGGGGGTTTTCAATTCCCATGGTAGACGAACAGAAAAGAAAACATAGATACACAGCACATTCTTTATTCAGTGCACATCGAAGGACGGTCGTAAGAAAAAACGCGGCTCATTTAACAGCATTGACTTCAATTAAGATGTCACCCTCGGTGTGACTCTGCCATAAATCACGGCCTTTATGTCCAACTGAAGATGATCTCAGACGGTGGTGGTTGTATTGCACCAAACCAGCCTTGATTTTCGATTTCAATTTATTTGTGCAGCACATGACCACCAATCTATTGAACGGCACTGACATCATAATCCGTCATTTTCCTCGCAAAGAGAAAAATAATTAACACTCGCCACTCGCCTCTCAACCGCTAAACTGTCAAATCGACTTATTGCGGATTTCTTCGAAATTCCGGTGTTCATTTGAATCCAAAGTAAAGTGCCCCCCTAGATCGCGGAGCTGGCAAAAAACAAAAAAAAAACACGTCTTGCCTAACTAGCTGCTGGCGGGTCCAGTTATGCCCACAGTGATGTCATAGATATTTGTGGTGCGCTATATGCATTTGGATTAGCAGTAAATGTGTGCCAATATAAGTGTTTCGCTGTGTGTTCGTGTCAATTTCATCTCAACTGACATTTCTGCACACACATTCACTCCGGAGAGCACAAAAAATCAACTCGATCGATGTAGATATAAGATATGGGTTTGCGTTTTGAGTATTTTTTTATTTTTTAAACCACGGCAGCCACCTTATGCGTAGGCATTGTGTTGGTAGCGCGTCTAATACGTTCACCTATGGCTTGACTTGAATTTCGAACACCACCACCAAGCAGTCGCCTCTCGTTTATAACAGTTGCCACTGCGCTGCATAGATACACTGGATACACTGTGTGGTGATAATTAAGCCTTTTCCGTTTGTGGATAAGTGTTATACCTGTTTTTTGAACGAAATCCAGCTGATTTTCGCTGCTGAACTTCAGTTCGTTGTAGTATAAGCCGATCAGTTGATTCGATCGTTTGTTCGTGCGGTTCGGTTCGGTGCGGTAAATCGAGTGTATTAAACCATTTCGAAGAAGAAAAAAAACAACCTCACGGATTGATTTTAATTGTTCGGTTTTGCTGTTTCTATTTCTGCTCTGTTCGTTTGTGTTGTAATTTTTTTTCGTATTTTTATTTTCCACTACTCTTCTGTGTTTGCTTTCATTGAAGTTGAGTAATTAAGTGGAATTGTGTGTATGTTTGGTTTTTGCATGTGGCGCTCTATTTTGATCCAATTGAAATCATCCGGAGTATTTAGAGTGTTGCTGATGAATGCACGCCACATGCTGGCAGTGGTTATTGTAATAGAAAGTGCAAATGTTGGTGTTTGCTGATGATACTAATAGTGAAGTAAGTAGGACAACGTGATGAGAATTTTATTTGTTTAATTTGTTGCCTGTGTGTTTTGTGGAGCTCCAATGATAACACGTTGTTTGGAATACATTTTGCATGTAACGTTGACTAAAAAAAAGTCCAGTTTTGTATCGAACTCTTTTGTTTTTCAAAATCAAATAAATCTGAAAATGTTCTGAAATTGATTAGAAATACAATTTTTGTGTGGGGCAAATAATTGCGATTCATGTGAAAAATGCGAAAAGTTTGTGAAAACCTGAATCACAAAGTGTTATCCAATCAATCAAAGCAATATAAATCGTTAAAACGTCTTCCATTTTTTTTTTGCGCTCACATATATCTGTACACGCTTTAACACATGCTTGTGACTTAATAGTTGTTGTGCTGTTTTTTGTATTAATTGATTTCGAAACACAAATCGAAAATGCCAAGAGAAACTCAAGTTGATAGTCAGAGGCGACCGACGTGCGGAAGTACGATTTGTTAAATGTGTGCGAAGAGTGGTACAAGGTTTATTTTTTCGAGCGAGTAAATCTGTGTTTTGTACCAAAACAAGAGGCGCAAAATATGCAGCGATGGAAGCAATGTGTTTGCTCATCAATAAATCACTCTTTTACAATGTGGTAAATAGGTTATATGTACTGCGAACCAAAAATCGATCCAAAAACAAGAGCAACACGTCGGCAATACATCAGTGGATATTTATTATTGTTATTTTACCAACGAAGTCAGTTTCGTTTGCATACTAAGTATAGTTGGACAAGAGGATTCATACAGCGATCATGTTTAACAGCTGCTATTGTAGAGCAACATCTTTTTAGCCATGCCACGCACGACTCTCGTATTTACGGTGAAGTCGCATTACAAAGACGCAGTTCGGCATACATAATTGTCCATGATGTACTATCGTACCAATTGAATTTTATTTTACTGGCTCGATTTTGGGGGTAAAGCAATCGATATCTCGATTCAATGCGGTCATCGTTCATGGCTACAAATTTGGCTTTTCTCATACACAAGGTTGAATTGTGGCAACAAACTAAGCAGCTCGTTTAAATATTCGCAACATTCATCGAACACTATGACGAATCGCTGATTAAAAAAGCGAATAATTTAAATTTGAGGATCCCCCGTGGCGTTCGATGACTTGAATGAACCACCTCACTAAAAGTGATTAATTTTTTTCTCTCGAAATTTTTATGGAATACCTAAAGGTACTGCTGCCGAATCTGCAACGCTATACAGTCTGTTCATGTGGTATTTCATACGGACGTGTAAAATGTTGCCGTTGGGGGTTCTTTAAATTGATATTTGTAATCGTAATTCGAATGTTCTCGCGAGGAGCAATAATTTCTTGCGCTTGAGGGAATTGGACATAAAAAATAGATGAAAGGCAGTTGGGATGTTCCTTTCGGCCAAATTGCTTGAAGAAACACGTATATCTAATGCAAAAGCAATTAAAGCATGTAATTAAAAAGACAATTGAAATAAATGAGATCCGTCCCTAGATCGTAAAAATATATGTGGTCTTTTCAACCGTAAAACTCCCCTGGCCAAGATGCCATAGGTACTATCAGCTATGCTATAAAAATCAATGGAAGTTTTTAGACACCGAAATAGGAAGATTAGTAGGCACCGCTTTAAAATGACGGCGGTCTTTCTCTTTACGTATTTGAAAGCCCTGGAAAAAATTCTGTTAGCTCAAATAACATGCATAGACACCAAAGACAGATCCGTAGACAGAGCTTCACTTGAAGTCCAACCGTAAACTGTAGCTATTTTTACGGCTGTAGAACTACAAGAGAAGGAATCTGCATCGACACGTTGGGAGTCAGGCTGCTCTTATAGCACTAGGAACTGAGATTGTCGTACAAAGCTGAAGGCATTATGAAGCAAGTAATATGTTGCTGGGTTTCAGAACTCAATAGTTCAAAACTAATCGGTTTCTTTGGTAAGATCGGTTTTAAAAGCTGTGAGTCACCTTCTCCAGTTTGTCGGCAAACAAAATGAGGCAAAGCTGGAATGGAATTGATTGCGGTTGGGAAATTTGTGCCTTTCGGATTATTCACCGATTTATCACAAAACCCACTGCTGAAGTCGACAAAATGTCATCAAAATTTATAGGAAAGCTCTGCCCGTGGAATGTGTGGAAGAGACACTGCTTCATTTGAAAAAGAGCCAGTCAGGCAAATCAGTGCTCCGTGGAAAAATATCGCTTTTCCTAGTTGATTAAGTGGTATTTAATATTCTTATCGAACCGCATTAGTGAATTGTCAAGCGTCCGCTCTATTCAACCGGGGTTTTCTATCGGCGACTGATTTTATTTCAACCATGAGACGGTTGGAAGTAGTTTCTCAATGGTTTTGCATTTTAAAAAGTTACGAGTCAGATTCCTAAAAGTTGAAGCACACGCATCATGATTCTGTATTAACCACATCGCTCCCACATGTAGGACCAACAAAATATAGGGTAATCCTTATATCACTCTTTCTAAAACGAGGTGTAATTTGGGACGTCAGAAAATTATCTCAGGAGATCTAACAGCGATTGACGTAAATATCGCTGTTATTATTTAACATTTAAAAGATCAGCCCCCCAGTATTAGTGGATGGCGCCTGGGAGTGTTTTAAACCTCATTTTTGTTCGGAAGTTTAGCTTAATAGCTCCTTCGAAAAGTCTTTTACAACCCTTGTGAGATGCTCAAAAATGTAGCACTGCCTGCGTTGGGTACCATTTTTATTTACGGCTTGCCCGAAATTGCTTCTACGAGCATGTCAGTGATTTCGCAAAAATTACCAGCAGCCAGGTTCTTAGTCGAGTTTTCTTTGAAACCCATTCGATGAATTTAACCAGTCGTTTAATCTGAAATAATATTTCAACAGCCCGAAGAGAACCCTCGTCACTTCCGACGATGTCCAGTTCGCACCTCAACTCTTTTCTTTTGTCTTTCTTACATATCCCATCATCTTCGATTTAGCATCCTTCCTACAGCAGACTGTATATAACACTAGTTTAAAAATACATCCTCTATAATGATGATTTAAACATCATCCCTGATCGCTGCTGTCTCATTTCACAATCAAGTCGATGTGGATCCGATGCCGCTGACAGATAATGTGATGCTAAGTGATTTTGGCCTTTAAAAAAAAGCACCACACACTCTTCCAGCTCTCTGTAAAATCCCACTCATCAGTCAATTTAGTCACATCCTCTTAAATAGCCTTCTACATTAATTCACCGTCAATTAGGCTCCTCCTCATACAACCCCATCGCAGCTTAAGTGCGCATAGGCACCTATATTCTCAGCAGTCAACTTCACTTCGAAATGATTAACAAGTTTCAGCCCAAAAACTAGTTAATGCTAATTCGTTGGCTCCATTCCATTGAATTTATTCATCTAGAAGAAATAAATACAACCTCAACAGGTGTCTACCTCAACCTACAACATGACAGTCACCATCACACATCCCATGTCCCATTTGGTAGCATCATCATCATCGTTGTCTTCGCATCATTCATACTCATGACGGGTTTTATTTAAAATGAAATATAAAAATTACCACGCAAACCAAAAAAAAGCAAAGATCCTCATAAAAAAGGCGTTTTTAACACCGCGAATTAACGTGCGAGTTAAAAAAACTCTATTTTCCGAAGTCAGTCCTCGTGCGAGTTGTTGGTTTACCATTATCATTCCCCATTAAAACAAAAGGCAGAAGGTACAAAAACAAAAACAATGTATTCCTCCCCAGATACGCATCTTTTGCAAGTACGTCGTTCATTCAGGAAAAATTAATTATCTGCATTAATTAGGAAAGCGTCGACTGGCTGACAGTTGACGTGCGTGAGCGGCTATTTAAAGACAGCGTTGAAAACTATATATCCCGACCAGCGGCGCACACACCGCTTGCATGAAATTCGTGAATGAGATTCGAATGTGCACGCCTTCGGATTTCGAAAACAAACATCGTGTGCTGCAGTTAACCAAACGTACTCGTATACCTACATATATTGCGGTCAATAGTCAGTTGTAACGATGTTGTGCATGAAGATTTCACAATTTCGTTTAAAAAAAAACGGTCAAGCGAAATTTTAGTCAAGTTGGTGGGTGCACACCGTGGGTGTAGGCAGCAGTTATTTCGATTTTAATAGTGTTCGTTACTTAAGAGGGGAGTGTGACTCAAGGCATCATCATCCGGTATTAGTGGGTGTGTTGTTGGTTGCAGAAAACTAGGCACTAGGTGTGGAACTCATCCGTTTGGTATACGATTTTAGGCAGCATGGAGGTTAGGCAGAAGATTTAATATATTTATATATTACTTCTCGTTTGCATATCTCCATAAAATAAAGCTGTTTGTATGTGGATTTGCATCTGTTAAGGCCTCACATTCAGACTAGTGGCTCAATTCGTTTGATTCACTCAGAAGATGTACGAATTTAAAGTTTTCTAAAAGATGGAAAAGTTACTACCTACCAAAATCAGTTTCTTTGACTGATTTCGTACATCTTTCGAATTTCATTGTTCAACACAGAGACCAAACTTCAAAACGCATTTGTCCCTAACCCCTTCACTTTCAACTGTAACGCTGACCCCTACATTCCGCACCTGAAAACATAAAAACACTCAAATTACATCAAACTTCGCCTCTTGAACTGGCAAACTTTCGCTTTTCGAATATTCCCTCGCAGCACATCACCGCTCAAATGTAAACAAAAATCGAGCGCTTTCCCATAAACACACGGCCAACAATTTTATCCCATTTACAATGCCAACGCGAAGAGGAAAAACTTCACTTTTCAACTCGCATAACACTGTGGTACAGTTACATACTTATTATAGCGCTCTTCGACACCGACCCACTTCATGTGACATCTGAGTAGGTGCCATTGTCTTGGCACGTTTGTTGCACCCCAAACAAAGCACCGGTACAAAATAGAAATTGTGTTACTCTCTATTCATTTATTCAACAGTGGTGTGTGCTCCTCATCCTCATCTCTCTGTCATCGTTTGTGCAGATTTCTTACAAAAATACAAAAAGCGAACCACCTCTCGAGTATGGAAAGTGATTCAAGAGATGTTTTATGGTATTGAGAAACAATAGAACCAAAACAATGCAAACAAAGTGGTTCAGTGTCTTCGTCTTACCATTTTGTCTCAATTGGATTTTTTGTTTTATATACCAATTTTTTCGCGGAGCTGTTGGTTGGCTGCTGCCTGCTGCCGTTTTGGGTGCTTTCGATGTAGGTGGAAAAAAAGGCAGCGCGCACCGAATAACTTTCACTTTGAGCAAAGTAAATGCTTTGCACACAACTTAACCCACAAGCGAATGAAAAACACGTCTGTCTGCCACACCGAGGAAGTTGATGCAAAAATTATTCAACTGTTTCTCCTTCATAACAGTTATTGGTGGTAACCAGTTAAACAGGAATCACAAATCGGTCTCTCTCGCTCTCCTTTCAAGGCTAATCAACTTTTGAATATAGTCCCATCCAAAATTGGCCGAATTTTGTGAATCATTTGCGCAAAAACAGACAAATTTATGAAAATTACCCAAACCATATAAAGAGTGGTAGATGTATCTCAATCTCAACCATTTGGAATGACGACATCGTAAAGAATGCCAAGTGGTTTTCTTACATTTCTCACCCGTTCATGGCATCATACGTTATTGGTATTCAGTAGGCGTTTGATTGGTAATACATGAACCCAAACACCCAATGCCGTAATTGTGGGCGACGAATAAATGTTGCTCGCATTTTCTTCTTGTTTTTCGCGATTCGCTGAATTTATTTCGCACAAAAATTTCCATCGGCAGACGAAACAAAAACTCACTTTCACTATTGACCCACAAAAAGACGTGCGTTCGAAAGAGATCACCAAAAAGTAAAACCAAATTCAACCTCAATTTTGTGTGTTTTTTTTCTGTTTTATTTCTTTTAAAAGGACATTGAAAAAGTTGAAGGCAAAAGTCCACGTAAAAAAAAACACAAACTGACTCGAATTAAAAGCGAAAGTAATATTTCAGGTAATGCGAGTTCTTGTTAAATGCAGAAGTAGTGCAAAAAAACCACAACATCCCAAAATGATGTCACGATCTTGAGTTAACTGGAATTTTAATTTTCAGTTGATGGAGACGGATTTGTTCATGGGATCATCTTGGAGCAATAAGCTACGAAGGCTGTAATTCTGGTTGACCTTTAAGTCAGCTGAGGAGTAGTCGCAAATTTCGAATTAATTGCCATGGGAAGCAAAGCCAAACAAAAGAGTTCGATCGAGAACTGGACTTTTTATTTGGTTGACTTGAATTGATGTTCGGTTGCATTGAGACATCACTTGTGTTAGTAGGAATCAAATAGCTTGTTATTTGATAAGTAAGGTGAAACGTATTGTTGGGAGATTTTTTTGGAAAAATTATGGATCCGGGCAGTTGTGTTATCGATGTGACCACCAAGCACTCAATGTCTGGCATAAGATCTGTCCGTATGAAGGTGTTGATGATGTCTCAGCTGGCAGTTGTTGATGCCAATCGATTTGTTACCTTTTTACGCAGTAAAAACGTATAATTTTTGGCCCAATCACGAGTCGTCAAGTTAGCTATTTTTGTGAATTTTAAATTGACTACATAAGTGGACTATTGGTACGTTTATATAACATGTATGGGTGTGAGCCCGGAATCGACAAAAGCGACCATATTCCACACTTCAAAATATTCATTGCATCATTAACCATGTTGCTAGTCAAGCTCATGCTTCACCAGAAGATGGAAAACCACTAGAGCATACCACAGGGTATATCATGACAAAAATTAAGATATTAAACACAGTCGACTTATTTCTAACAGCTCACTTATGGCAGTTTGAATGACAGATAATGGCTGTCATTATAAATAGCGGATACTTCCCGGTTGTGGAACAGGAAAACACTTCAGTGTCTACTATCTATAAAATTGAGTAAAAGAAACAACCATTCTTTTGCAAATAAGTAACCATCTCTTCGTGCTGTTCATTAGTTTAAGTACAAATCTAGCTATTGCAAGAAATGATGTGGAATATGAAAATATCTGTCTGAATGTACACCGCCTACATGAAACCATGCTTGCCGTTGCAAATAATGAGTTTGAGTACACACTTTACGAGCTTTGAAAAGCTATTAACATTATTATCTACATGGGACATATATTTTAAACATGACGCACAATGTACATAATGTATGTGCATAAATGTTTATTACTACCCACAGTTCAGTCAGATAGAATTCGTACACGTGTTGGCATTTGGCAGTGAGCATGTGTCTAAAGGGGGCTTTAAACATTGGATTGCTGTTGCTGAATATTTAATTGTGTAGCTGACAGTATTTCCTTATTTCTGTTTTTTTTGTTCCCCTACATTACCTTCTTATAATTGCACAGAAATTACAATTTAACATTTGCTTTTAGTCCATCTGGGTAGATTAAACAAACTTGAACTTGATGAATAAATCCGATTTCTGAGGAACCTGGACGTTTCTGTTGTTCTTCTTATTGCCTTTTCAATTTTAAAGATGGTCAAAGAAAATTAATTATCGGCGCAGTGGCTTAGTGGTAGTGTGTTGGGCTACTAAGCGAGGGGCTCAGGTTCGAATCCCGAGAGGGCCAAATTACATCTTAAGGTTTTTTTCCACTGCGCCACTTGTCGCGAACGTCTGACAAACATCCGAGAGTAAAACTGTCATGAATGAGCTTCTCAATTAGCCGTCTGGACTCGGCGTAAAATTGTAGATCCCTTCCATTCGTCCCAAAAATTTAAAACCCACACAAAACGAATGGTTGTGAGAAGCTAGGCCTTGGGTCCCATAGACCTGTCGCGCCAAAATATTTATTTATTTCAAAGAAAATTAATACAAAATAAATGACGACAATCGCGTTTCACTTTTTGTTATGCTACTGTTTCGCAACATGCCAACCACCCCTACAACGGAATAGGAATTTTAACTTGATAATCAAATTTGCATCGTGATGATGATACAAACATAAAAAAGGATTCTTTTCCCCAAAGGCGTTTGAAGTGGCATATATTTGAGAACATAACGATAAATGAAACATCGCTTCACTGAATTTTCTTACGAGTTACAGGCATACACTCGATAAGCTCACCGAAATTTTGCATCGCTGGGTAAGGAGTGGAACATTCAATCGCGTTTCACTTTTCGTTACGCTCCTTTTTAAGAATGAGAAGTATTACTAAAAAAATCTTCACTGAGCCTGAATTTATAACCCACTCTCCGCTTCAATTTTAAGGTGAAGGTTAGACATGATTTTCAACTCCCCTTCTGGATGACAAATGTTCAGCGAATTAACATATTTTATTTGCAGTCATTATAGCACTTAGCCCCTTCGCTAAACAAAATTAAAACGAAACAGCCTACTTAAGTCCACAGTGGTAGATAAATATTTATTTTACCAAAGAATTTGTGCCCAGTTTTCGCTGAAAAAGAAACAAACCCAGCAGCTCACCCTTTTAGTTCAAGGAAGGACTGTCAATTACATCAATCGCCAATGCACTGGCATTTCGCATTCGCAACACAATGCACTTACATTATTTATAAATATCACGATAATTCGCTAACGATTTGCATAAACATTCCACACACACAAGGATAAACCGAAGTAGAAGGAACCTTTCTTGCTTTTCTCAGTCCAAGTCTGCCCATCAGCCACCAGCAAATATTAAACCAAAACTCATTCAAGCCAATCGTTCGCATTGCAACTTTTATTTCATCTCTATCCCTGTGTAGATGTGTTGTCTTGACATTCATTGTTATTCATAACCAAAGTACGTATAGAAACAGCACAAGCAGGGTTCTTCTGCAGACACGTCCGCGCGCACAGGAATATTGAATAAATTGTTCGTGGCCTTTTGCTTTTTTCGCAGCCCTACACCGCCATCGGATAGGTTCCATAATAACAATATTACCCTGGTCGTTCTTTGTTAATATTTATAACCATTATTGCCAACAGGTTGGGCCTATCAGTGGGCTATCATCTGTGGCTCGTTCGATAGAACTACAAACCGAAACAGTGTTCTGTTCTAAGAGATATCGATTATTTTATCGGTTCGGGCCCTTAAAACAGGTGAATTTATTCATGACGTTGCATCCGATCTTATTCAAATCGCAGTTGCAGACCCGTTTATGGTATACAAATGTGCGCGCAACAAGATGACCAAAACAAATCCAAAAATGGCTGCAGACTTTTTCATTCTTTATGGAAAGTCCATTGACATTGATGGCTTGTGACAAGTGAACACCAGTCGCTGGCTATTATCATTATCTTGTGCAGACATACCCACACTCGCAAATGAAACGACAGAATTACCATACCAAACTTAACATACAAAGTATCCATGAGGTAATAGAATTCCCTGAATGAACTCCTCGAGAATTCATGTCATGTCTTCCTTCTGGCCCACGATATGACTGTGTGTCGGTACGGCATGGTGGCGACAATCATGGAATATGCCAATCGATCGTCGTCATCATCGATGGCGAACAGTTCATAGAACCGAGAAACCAACGGTTAAGTAGGCATTTCACAATCGATTAAGTCGGACCTTTTCTTCGTGGTGATTCACTTGTTCACTGTTCTGGCGATCAGCGTTGTATGCATTTACACAGGCGAAAGACAAAAGCAAAGACTGTCCGCGAACAATGAAAGATGGACTTGTGTAGACTAGGCGAGGAAACATCGCCAACAATGGATTATTTCCGCCGGATAAAACCATATCGTGGAGTATACGTACTTCAACTTAACATTTCATAATTCGATGTGTTGAGGTAGCACGAGTGCGTGTTTGGCAGCTCTTTGGGCCGTATAAAATGCTTCCGGTAAAATATGATTGATTGCCGATGGCAGAGAAAAGCTGTAGGATGAGTCGTTTCAGTTGCGCTAAGGAAATTTGAAAACAAAAGAGTTGGTCTACGAACTTGATTTACAAGTACGCGAGTGTTGGATCTTTTACGATGCGTTGACAATGTGGGATGCATTTCGAGTGTGCTATTAGTATTCGGGGGGTCTTAGAAGAGTCGCATTATATACAGGTGTTAGTTACCTCCTCTGTCGTAGGACAGTTTTGATTTGGGAAGTTGGTCTTACCGCAGAGAAGAGCGCTGCAGAAAATAAGGCCGCGGTCGCATTCGTCGCCGTATAGACAGGCCCGTTGCTCAGTTCTATATCAACGCAACGTTTGTCGAAATTAGGACGCCACACCCAGAGCGGGCCACCGTACTTTACTACATTTTCCCGCTCGAAGTTGTAAATTTTGGTTGCAAACATTCGCCCCGGTTGTAGAGATATTTGGATCAAGACCGCGACTGCAAACACAATCTACAATAGCCGACTCCTTGCATATTCACCACGTTGACTTCATTCCTTCGACCCGGAATATCCGACATCAGTTTAATTCGCCCACCTAAATTCACAGAACCAGTTATCCCCCCTCGCCAAATAGCAATCATCCAGTTTTACATCAATTAAAACGATTGTCACCCAACATTACACAGTCCGCATATAAAAGAAACAACTCCCAACAGAAAGAACAAGAAACACGCATTCATTTCGACAAATCGTATCCACAATCTGCGTCTGCCCATAAGTAGATATCTCTTTCTAGGCAATTAATGGCGAAGTTAAACGCGTGCTCGCACGTCAATATTCCAGATTTCAATCGAAGCCCCCCATCATCAACCATACAACAAAGACAAAAAACAAAAGGCGCCAATTTATGATGTTCGTTTTTTTATTTTTTATTGCGAAAATCTGCGAAATCTATAACTCGCGAAATACCTCACAGTCGAGAGAGCGCAACACACCGCGCGCCACCATAATTATATTCCACCGCATCTCCTGCCGGTTACCAGTGGATCTACACTTTTGTGTTTCTCCTTTTGCATCTGGCCCCATCAAAATAAGAAACGAACAAACCATAATGAGTGTAATGGGGTGATAAAAGAAAATGTTAAGTGCTTCAGATATATACCGAGGAAGAAGAAGTGGACGCGCGAGTTCCTTGCACTCGTAATAGGCTCGCGCGCGTACACAAGTACAAATCTGGATTTGGACATCATGTTTGGATGTGCCTTCTTGGCCATCATCATCATGATTTCTTTCTTTAAATGATTCCAAAGTGATATGGATGATATACAAACTGCCAACACAGATACAAACCAGAACTATGAATTTAAAAATAGATTCGTTTATATAGTCGGCTATGGAATTTGTACGAGTGTTGACCACTCGCGAAAGAATGTCCTTAAGACAGAGAAAGAAATCGGAATTTCCTGTGGGTGTGCACACAAAATCCACTCTGCACAGTCTGGCAGTTAATCGATTATGGTTTCTCATAATGAAGATAACCACAACTTAACATGGCGAGATACACTGTAAGCCGAAACCGCAATTGTGAATTAACAAAGTGACCACAAGAGTTTACTGTCGCTGTGCGTGAAAAAAAAAATGCGACATCGACGACAATGAAGATTCGTGGTTAACAAACACAAAGTTGACAGTGTTGACGACTTCTTGTTTTGGTTTTCTATTTCGTGGACAGAATGTAACGTAACTGATGATGAGAATTAGCAGCAGGGAAAAGCGTGAAAGTAGAGTTAGGTAACGTTGACGCAACGAGCTTAAGAGACAAGAGTGTAAGTGACAATCGTCACGTTTAGTTAGTCAATGGGAACTTTCCATTTTGCCAAACGGTGATTCAATGGAGGTGTTCGATTTTGGAAGTCCAATTGGATGTTCAAGTTTCTGCACGCAACTGTTGGTGGTCGTTGTACCTGCGTGTGAAGTGGAAGGTTGCGTGTTCAAATTCGAATAATGCCCGCGAAGCAATTTCGAAAACAAATACATTTCAAGTGGTGGCAGGGAAAGCGATTTATAAAATAAAAGCGCCATCTGTTGAGAGATATGCAGGACCACAATTATCCGAGTTTTAAACCAGAAGACTTTCAATCAGTTATTGTCGATGCGATTGGAGATCAAAAAACATTTGTGAGCATTTTAGTTGGCGCTGCTGACCAAGCTAAGGAATGCAGCCTTTTCAAGCTTCATTTCGAGTATCTTTTTTTGTAACACCTCCTTTGAGCGACAAGTAAACTCTCTGCCGACGACAGTGGATAATGTGAAAACTTTTCTAACAGAGACTAGGGGGGAAAGCCTTTTTCGTTTCTTAACAAATATACACTTCCCGTTTGAAAAGTGTAACCGACTTCCTTCACTAAAAGCGGGCTAGTTCAGTAAAAGTTGTTCTTAATGTATTTCGATGACAGGTTGGTTTAAAGAAATTCTGTAAATAATTACATTTTCCTCGTAAGTAAGTTTGAGTTTTGAGCTTCATTCCAGACATTGGTTCGTGTACCAAATTCAGTTTATAGCGCGTACATGAACCATTAGGTTTCTTCTAAATATCCCCGCAGTAATGTGAGTTTTTCTAGGAATTGCGTTTCATTATAAGGGACGATTCAAATATTTTGAGCACAATTTCACGCCTCGTGGGCTGACAAAGTCGATCTTGTCGGTTAAATTTCGGGCCAATCTTTCGAGCGTTTTGGGTGAAAATTTCACAAATAATTCGCTAAATATTGACTTCCAAAGGCTGAATAGATAAATAAGAATAGAGCCATGAAGCTTCGGCACTAGACAAGTTTATTCGACTCGAGATACGAGTAAGACCGATTTTCGAAATAAGTTTGGACAATCTACGGATTGGTTCTTCCGGTGTAAGTCTATTCGCCTTGATTTCCCAAGCAATACTGAACAATAATGCCAAAGAACTATCAAAAACGACAGCACGGTTTTAAATATATCCCTAATGAAAGATCTATAAGTACTAGAACCGTCCGTGGTCAAAGTTCTACCAATTTTGTCTGTAGATAAAGTAACGAAAGCCAATTTGTTTTTTACATAATTTATTTATTGTTTATTTTAATTTTTTATATGCTAAATCTTAATTTATATACCTTTCCGCTATGAAAAAAGAATGGAAAAGGGCAAAACATGACTGTTCGTTCCCATAGTAACACCTCGCAGATAAGTCTGCAATGCCCCTGAAATATGATTGCTTACTTTTAGGGGTAATTAAATTGCATACCTTTATGGGTTAATGGACTCTCCAACAGGTTCTAATCTAAGACGATTAAACTCGTTACTATGGAAACAAGACGGCGACAAATTTAATGGCAACAAAATGCTTTCGATTAACTGTTAAGCATTTTGTATGGGAAATTCTCAACTTCATTTTACCAGTCTTAATGGCGACATATACCTACGATTTTTTGTTTGTGCACATCTATGGCACAGTACCTTTCGAATGATTTAAGTTTCATCCTCCTCATTTCATGATAAATACTTAAAAAGTGTACGGAAACTTTTGATGTTTACGTATTAATATAATGATTGTCAATTTCAAAAAATACCTTTTAGACCTTTTAAACCACAATGTTGTCGGCTGATTACAGATTATGTCAGAATGTGTGGTGTTGGCTGAGGTAGGCTCCGGGATTACCCTCACCAAATTGTGGGTACAAGTGGTAGGTTCCTTTATTTTGATGGAATCATATTTTATAAATAAGAACACGTAATAGGGCCTGCTGATGCTACTGATGCTACTGACCGCGTAGCCCTGGAAAAACATTGGACTGCAAATGGAATACTGCGAGAAAACATGCAAAAGGGGAAAAATGCAATCGTTCACCAAAATCGGCGGCTTAAATCTTCCGATTTAAAAATAAACAGAAAAAAGAGGTCCATTTAAATTAAAACTGACTTAAAAATTAACCAATATAACCTATAACACATTTCCTTATCTGCAAACCTGAATAGTCCCCAAGTAGCTGTTAAAGCTTATAATGTATGACCAACTAGAGATGACAATCTTCATCGGATAGTTAGAAAAATAAATTATTAGTTTAACAGCAGTTTTTATTTTTATATTCACATGAGTTTAAACACGTTCGCTTTCCGTCATCGTCACTTTTTTTTAACATTTTGCCATGCAAGGCGCTTAAAACCATAATGTGTCTTGAAGTTTTATGACTCATAACTTCTTTCGTTTTGCCATTGGCAACAGAGATATAAAACCTGAAACTACTATGTAGCGCACTCTCCACCAGTCTCCACACAAAAGACCATTCATTTGCCGGTATTGAAATATTAACCATAAAACCACTTTCCGCCTACCATGCTACACCATGTTGTCTTATCAACACACAAAGCCACCACACACTATTTCATCAATAGAAAAGAAATACAAAATCCGCCTTTTTCACGGTGCTGTAAGCCCACTCGCTCGCCACATCTATAGGCACAGTCTGACCTTCTTTTACGTAACCACACCGTCAACATGTATGCACAGACACATACCGCTGGTATAATAGTGGAGGGTACTCCACCTACGTGCAGATTTTCACTTGAGATTACCACAAACTTCTCTCAAATGAACTGAATTCGAAAAGTCACCAAGTTGTCGATGTCGACTATATGTGTGTATTCCAGCCCCCACATTTGTCCAATTGATAACTGGTCGTCCTTCACGTCTACCACTTCAGATAGAGAGAGAGAGAGAAAAATCTCGTTTGGTTTAGTTGACTCCATCTTGACAATTATGGCAACAAAAACAATTAACGCTCAAAGATAGACCGCAAAAATTACTTAATCGCACTGTGCGCGCTCTGCGCACACCCGTCAATGTCATAATGTCATCATCGCGCACGTAAGATGATGTAGATCATCAGGATCGACGGTGTATTTCCTCACACATGTCATATATTTGCATCGGCACTATTAACACCGTTAAATCCGAGTTGATCGTGTTACAATGGTAATGATTGGTTTCTTCTTCTTCTTTTTTTGTATTGCGGTCAGTGATTTTAACCGCAATCCGAAGAAGACGAAGACCGAGAAACACCCTGTCAGTTGATCTTTCGCTGCGCGCACTGTACTTTTGCATACTCTTGTTCTTTTTACTTCTTTAATTAGTCAACTAAACCAGAATCAGGTGAACGGACAAATTGGCAACAATGTTCCTCTTACCGTTGTTGTTGTTGCTTCGTTACAATCTCTTCTTGTCTTTGCATTCAATGACATTTGTGCGATGCGAGTGCTGCATTATTGTCGGCGGCCGGCGGTGCGGTGTCTAGCTCTTGACTCAAGGCGGTCGTGTTTGGTCGGCAACTGGACGGGTGACCTTTAGCAGTGGATATGCATTCATTTCCCGATGTAAAAGAGACAACGAGTTACACACCCACCGGTTTGTTCACAAAATCAAAAGAAGTCGAGAGTTTCAAGGAGCTCTGATTGGGGGGGGTCTATTGAAAACTACTCCAAAGTATTCGGCCCATGTGTTGAGACAAGCAAGCTAGTCAGCTCTTTTGTGTCGAGTTCTTTGGAAAATAAATTTGGATTTGTGTGACATCAGCGAACGTGTGTGACATGCGAGTTTGTGGGTGAAATTCTTTCCGCATCGAGCTACGTATTTATGGGGTTTTTGTTAAGCTGTACATATATACGGTTCTAGCGAAAATTTCAAACTCGCCTTGCTTCACCAGCCCGCCACTTTTAAGGCAAAAAGTATTTTCCTCGAACTGCATCGAACAGTTTTTTTTAATAAATGTGTTCCTACCCTTGGACCCTTTTAAAAGCAATAAAAAGCAAAAACAAACACAAACAATAAAAACATTATTTTAATTCCTACTAAAAAGTCTACACAAAAAAGATTTACGCAACGTTCTGTTATTTCCCTCTAACCCACCTCAAATGTCGACGAAAAGGAAGCAATGCGAATGAAACAACTTGACACACGAATCCCACCAGCCCATTTCTAAACTTTTCCCAATGAACAACACCTGAAAATGTGCTCAACCTGAATGTGTGCGATGAAAAGAGACGATATTTTGAATAATCGTTTTGAACATTTCTCAGCTTCAGGACAACGCAGGGGATGTTTTGTATATCACATGATTCAGGGGAAAATTTACTAAATTCACCTTCTTTTTTGTTTTTCAATCCGATAAGCCATTACTGAGCTAGGTCTGTATAAATAGAATTTTCCATACATGTATACGTTTTTTGTTGAATATTTTGTAAGAACCATGTTATATTCCAAGATAAAAAGAATCCTAAGTCCCGATCCCGACCCAGGAGATAAGCAATAACTATGCCAAGTTTTATCAAAATCTGTTCAGTAGTTTTTGCGTGATACGTGGTCACTGGTCAGGCATTTTTTATGCTACAGTTTAATTATATGTAGAGAGAAGAGAGAGAGAGAGAAGAGATAGAGATAGAGAAGAGATAATATTTCTTAAAAATCACTTTGAATGCGAGAGAGAAAGAACCAATCTTTTTGGAAGTCATTTACAAGACCCTCGCAGCTCAAAGCTTTATTTAATTTTACGTTAGTCAATGAAAGTCGGTCAACTTTGAATATGTGTTAGCCCTCTTTCTTCCTTTCCAAGGAGCAGTCTTCACTCGGTTTATACCTGATGGGCTATAAATAAAAAAAAATATTTTAAACTTGAGCAACCTCTTGTAACATATTTTAAAGAAAATATAGAATTGTTGTAAGTGGATTTGTAACCGCATCACATTCAAACTAATCACCCAATCTTACCACATTTTTAATATGCTACAAAGAGCTTAATGGAGCAGTATTTAATCCTTATTTCTTAGCAATCGATCAACTCATTCAAAAGATGCACAAATTTAAAGTTTTTTAAAGTTTTTTTTTAATTGGGTGGTTGTTAAAAAATTTAAAAACTTATGCTGTCATTTGGCGATACCAGCTTATTAAAAGAAAATATTTCTTCTCAATTTGTACTCACCAACTCTTTATTTTCTTTTCTTGCAGGTAAGCCAACAAAGTTCCATGAAAAACTGTATGAATGTTAGAAACAAGTAAACCGCACGGTAAGACAAAGTTTCAAATTGTATTATTTGCTTAAGATCCATTTTTGTAAACCTCTTTTGAGACGTTGAAGAAACAATAATCTCCGAGTGCCTCAACCAACCCCTCTCACCTTCCATCGAGTGACACCATGCCCGTATGACAACATTTACTTTTCATTCGAAGACAAAAAATATAAAAAAAATAAACAAAGCCAAGGATCCGTACGAATATTTACTTTTAATTTCATTTTCCAATGGTGGAGCACTCATCGGCTGTACTTTCAGGCTCAAGAGTGTCCGCTTTAGGTTTTCAAGTGCCGGTAAACATCTCCTAACCTTTTAGCCCATTAACCCATCTTCCCTTTCGTGGCGGCTGCACTTCAAAGGGCAACAGATCACGCCTGCAAATATTTGGAATCTTTTCCCCCGTTTTATTAGCACGCCCATATCAGAAGGCAAAGGTACAATACCTCCACACTGCTGGGCATACACACACTGACCACGACACTATCCGCCGTCCACTCTTTTAAGTAAGGCAATTAAATAGCAATAAAATTGTTTACGTGTAACCAGTTTTACGGGCACAGATGTTCCATCTTTCAGCAGGTTCAACAGCATTTCATTGCAAAAAGCGTATATAATCATTGCTTTCATATGATATGTAGGTACGCGTTCCACCTGCTTAGGAGCCGAGCAAGGGCTGCCCATAAACGTGCAGTGCACCTATACTATATATCATGCTCATTATTAGATCGCACCAAGTGGATAAAGGATATCCATTGCGGAGCTAATTAAATCGAATATCTATCCACGTTATAATGTTTCAGTTTCAACATTCAAATGACTGATGTCCAGCACACTTGGCTTGGCGCATGTGATATGACGATAAGTGCGGAACGGGTTCTGGAAGAAGTCCTGTGTTTGCCATAACGATTTGCAACACTATACGATGGTAGTTACGTTGGCAACGTACTACTGCAGATAGCACTCTGTCATGCCACGCTATGTTGGATGGCTGCGACTGCAGACATCTTGGTAAAATATTTTGCTCGTGCAAATCCTGTTATTTTACACAAATCGCTGTGTCATTATCCCATCGCATTCATCCCACCAAAGAGAGCATAAAATCCACCAGGGATGATAAATAGTAACAAATCGCCAATCGATGGTTAACTATTATTCATAAAAAAAAATGATAAAATATAAATTCTTGTGAATTTGTTGCACTATAGATGCGGTGGATGGGGTTAATCAGATGGACAGTGGCGTCGAATGGGGGTGGATTGTGGTTGGCGGGATTTTTTGCACTAAAAATTAATTTCTTTCACCATAGAGCCGAGAGATTCGGGAGTGGTAAGTGTACCCTACTGGAAAACGTCTTTAAGACAGTGTTACAGTTTGTGTTAATTTTTCCCTTTAATGGGAATTTTCGTGCAGGTTTTCTACTTTTTTCATCAGCTACCCTATTCAATAATAGAAACTCTATTCAAATATACCAAAGAACTGGAAAAAATACTTTGCTTCGCTTAGCACAAGTAATAAACGCAAAATGCTTTCCACTCTTGTACTATTCTAAAAATCAAACCTTTTTAAATTGTGTGAAATGTTAACTTAAACATAAAACACAATATTTATGTTCCCTTTGATAAATTAAAAAAAATTAACCATTCATTGTCAGATGCTTGTTTCTATTGCTTTCGAAAATTGAGTTTGTTTTTGAGGTGGTGCGTGTTGAAAGGGGAAATTTAAGGCCATTGTAAGGGAATTTTCATAGCAAAAGGCTGGCAACACTTTTTTCAAACATTAATGAGCGATTTTGTTACTCAGTTGAGCTATTACTTTAAAAGGTGAGTTAAAACTCTGGTCCTCGAAAATGTGACGAAAATATTGACGCAAACGTCTTGTAGAAGTTTTTGAATCCATTAGAGACACACTACGATGTATATAAGTGCTCAATCACTATTAAGTTTCTATTCCAGATGAGTTAGGTACCCTTAAGATTCAGTGAGATCTCTGTCGAACCGCTCGACCGAAATAACCTTGCTCTTTCAGTCCTGTCAATGTCAAAAACGGTAGAAACGGAAAACAGAATGAGCTCTTTGTTTAGCATGCCTGTGGAACCACTATGGATATAGGTCTAAGAAGCAACCGGGAGACTGCATAACCCCTGGTACTTAAAAAGCGACACTTTAAAATACAAGACCCTTTAAAAGCTAAAAATAAATGGACAATTCTTTTGGATCAAGAGTCTAGATGCTTCTTAAATTCAGTAAATTCTGTAATTCTCGGTAAACTGTTATTAAGTCACTGAAATGTTAATAATGCAATCCTTGGGCAAAGAACTTTATCACGTTTTTGAGTAAGACATCAAGTGGTACGACCTTAGATTGCAGGTGTCATTCCTTCCAATTTTAATTCTTAAAGCTCAATTCTACCAACACTGCTTGCTTTTATTTCTAGATCCAAAGTTTGCTTACTCTGTAGTTAAAAGATTTTCAAGAACAGTCATATCGCCACGGCTGTCAAGTTAGTGATACGTGAAGTGCCTTTCGAGGGAGAACTTCGTCAAGTTATATACCTATCATAGGTCATCGGTTAGTGTTTTGTGTCAGACTGGCATAATTTTTACCGATTTTGCTAAGGCTTTCGACAGAGTTAATCATGGAGAGCTGATCCAAAAAATAAAATGTATTGGGTTCGGCTCCCCTCTGTTAGATTGGATATCGTCATACCTACGAGACCGAATTCAACACGTTAAAATAGGGTATTGTCTTTCGGAGCCTATCTTAGCAACATCAGGTGTTCCGCAAGGAAGTCACATTGGACCATTGCTTTTTGTCCTCTTTGTTAATGATATTCAGTCTTATATTCGTAATTCCACCTGTCTTTTATTCGCTGATGACCTAAAAATCTTTCACTGTATTCGAACGGTTGAAGATTGCTTGTTTCTCCAAGATGATCTTAACAGTCTAGCTAGTTTGTGTCAACATAACCATCAACATAAACGTATCTAAATGTCAAACACTTACTTGTGCGAGATGCATTAGTCCAATATCTTTTAATTACCAAATTAATAATGTAGAGCTAGAAATAGTACATCTAAAAAAGACCTTGGAGTCGTATTGGATTCACAACTCACTTTTAAACCGCATGTTGACTACATTGTGAGTAATGCTTTCATTTTATAAGACGTAGTACGAAAGAATTCTCGGATCCTTATGCACTGAAGGCTCTATACTTCGCATTAGTATGATCGACATTAGATTATTGTAGTATAATCTGAAACCCTTACTACCAAGACCAGTCCTATAGGATAGAAAGGGTACAAAAATGTTTTACGAGGTTTGTTTTTAAAAAGCTTCGGTGGAATATAGAAACTTCACCCTACTTAACTAGATGCATTCTCTTCAATATACTCACTCTTGAAAATAGACGCAAGTATTTCTGTATCATGTTTATAAGAGATGTAATTAATTACCACATTAAATGCCCCCGTTTACTTGAGCGGATAAACTTTTATTTTCCTGAAAGGAATTTGCGTATGAGATTTCATCTTCGTGGTCGGTTTCACAGAACAAATTATGGCAGAAATGAACCAATTGAGCGTTGCGCTAACGAATTTAATTTAGTTATTGATCGCATTGATGTTTTTGGTAACTATTCTAGAAATTCTTTTAAGAATAAAATAATGTCTTAAGAATTAAATATTTTATATCACAATAATAGTTTTAAGTTCAAAATTATAATATTTTTTTTTTAAGTTGTCTAAATGAGTTTGTAGCTCTAATTGATAAATAAATAAATAAAATAAAGTGCACGACTGGATCGCACGAAACTTTCTCGTTCATATCATCAGTTTGGTTGGTTTATTTCCTTTTATTATTGTTTATAGGCTATAAAACCAGATTTTTCAAATTGGTGATGCTGGTTGGTGGCCATGACTCCAAGTAGGGTTTGTGATGTAAGAATTCAGAGATTTGTTTTTGAATTTGCACGTGTTTGGGGGTAAATGAAGACTTCAATTGGTTGCAATTATTTTAAGGTTCATGATTAATATGGTTGGAAAAGGAAGAAGTGGGAAATATTTGCTAAAAAGGAGCTTCTAGTACCTAGTAATTGCTTTTTTACTGGTAGTACGGTAATCCTTAAAACACGGCTTTAATTACATTTTTAAGAAAAACTAAACCCCTTAGGTCCTATTAAGAATACATATGTAATCATAAAAAGGGGGTTTTGGGCAAAACCGTTATGGCGGTTTTTGGAAAATAATGCGTGCAAAATAGTAACAAATATTGCAATGTTGAGTTCGAAAAATTATCTTGCTCAACTATTTAGCTAAAAACTGAGTATAGGGTATTGTTCGGGATGTTAGTATTACTTCGTTTTTAAAGTTTTATCCAAATCGAAAATCGTGTTTTCGAGATTTGAGCAGTTTTCAAAATCAGCGTGGTTAGAATCGAAAATGAAGGACGTAATAATGTTGAAAACGTCAATTTTACTCCAAGTATGCATTTTGGTCAAAATCGTTTTAGCCGTTTTCATGTAGGTAAAACAAAAGAAAACCAAATTCTCAAAATATTATAGACAATTTAGAGAAAAACTGAGTTTTCTATCGTGTTAGGATTGACCATATTACCTTAAAAATTAGTTTTTGTTCGAATCGTATTGACCGTTTTCGAGATAAGGCCACTTTTCAAAAGTACCGTTATTCGACTTTTTAGCCAAAAACTGGGTATGCAGTCATGTTTACCCCATGTAGCGTAGAGCAAGTATACATTTTGGTTAAAATCGTTAAAGCCGTTTTCAAGTAAGCCATAATTAAATAAAGTCTTAAAAAACGACATTTTTCGAAAAAAGTCCGTTGAACGATAATTTAGAAAAAAAAACTGAGTTTGCCATCATGTTGGGAATGACCGTATTACCTTAGATATGAATTTTTGTCGAAATAGTTTTAACCGTTTTTGAGATATGACCAATTTTCAAAATTACCGTTATTCGATTTTTCTGCGAAAAACTTGGTATGCAGCCATGTTAACCGCACATACATAAGCCCAAATATC
The DNA here is from genome assembly GCA_936431705.1 of Cheilosia pagana. NCBI lineage: Eukaryota > Metazoa > Arthropoda > Insecta > Diptera > Syrphidae > Cheilosia > Cheilosia pagana. The sequence goes on along the minus strand of OW386170.1, from coordinate 45,815,519 downwards.
AATTTTGGTTGAAATCGTTAGAGCCGTTTTTGAAAAAATCAAACTTGTTTAAAACCGTTATATGGGAAGTACCGTTAATAATAGGGTTAGCATGCAAAAAAAAAAATGGCCCCGAACTGTAAGCCCACCAACTCCAAATCCGAAGTTTGAAAGAAATCCGTCCAGCCGTTTGCGCTGTGGAGCTCAGGAAAGGACGGACAGACGGACAGACGGACAGACGGACAGACGGACAGACGGACAGACGGACAGACGGACAGACGGACAGAATTGCGAGACCCACTTTTTCGAGTTCCTCTATCATCGTAATATCAGATTTGATTAAAATCTCGAGTTCGATTTTTTGTACGATTACAATACCTTTCTCTTACTACGTAATGCGAGAAAGTTAAAAAGAAATATGAGGTGGGTCTATCATCTCTCATTAGTCGAACTGCTTACATCTGTTATGTTAGAAGCTTTTTGGTCCAAGCTCTATATAGACTTGGACTAACCTGAGCTCTAAAGAGAAGAAATTATTCGCTACTATGTCTTTACCTAGCAACTTCCTTTTTTTTGAAGGGAAAATACCCCAAATGTACTCAGAAGTGGATTTTTCCCTTAGCAACGACTGAATTTTTATTACCCGACTTGCCTGTGGTACCTACTCAATGCCACCCACAGAGACCATCCGCATTTGATTGCCAGCAATCATCCAATCGAACTTTTATTACACCGACAGACCCCACAGTATGCAACTACTCAACACGCGGCCAGAGTCATTTCCAAACTGTTTGTAGGCAACGGCCAAAAAAAAAAATCTGTTCTACTCTCCTCCGTGGTCTCTATGTGCGCAAATTACCGCTGCCGGTTTGGAAAGTTAGTTCCACTCTTTCACCAACTCCGCACAACTGAATTACACTACATCGCCTTTGGGCTGCCGATATCTTCCTTGCAGATCTGTCTTCTCGTTTTTTTTCCGCCATCCTCTCGTTTATCTGACTGTGGTTAGTGCAAGTTAGTTAGCTTTTCAAATGATCGCGCACAAAGTGGTAGATGGTAGTCACTGATGAAGAGGAAGAAGAAAAAACCTCCTGAACTCTCAGCCGTGGGTGCTAACTAACTTCGTTTAACAGTTAGAATTTAATGCCAACGGCGCAAATAGTAGTTTCTTATACTGGGGATAAGATAGATACAAATGGGATAGTGAAGAACGTTTCATGTTTTTCCTGCGCGCTCTTCGTGCAGCACAAGTACTTGTTGTCGTTTTTTTTCGGGGGTAACAAGGTAAATGCTAAAGAAATTTACTGTTTGCCAGATGGAATGTTGTTGTGATTGCTTTCAAATTGACTAAAATGGCTGGTGATTTTGAGGCTTAATAGCTATGGACATGCAGGCGAGCGGTCGATCTATTTTTATTACCGTGGGATAGAATGTCGTATGCCAGAGGCTAAAAATAAATCGTTAAATCCCTTTGGGATGTCTACATGGACACATAATACAAAAGGGATTATACTGCGAAAAATCAAAGGCAGCAAAAACAGCGGAAAAAAACAAACAATCAAAAAAGAAGTGCAAGCAATGTCAAACAAGTAGCTTGACAACTCGGTTGACAAGAATCCAGCTCGCGGGGTATTCGTCTTCGTCGTTTTTTTTCGTTTGTTTTCTGTAGCTGGGTGCGACCGGCAACAACATCTAGGCATGCTCTCTCACCGACAAATGTTTTATCGTAGTCGTAGTGACGGCCGTCTAGATATACTTGCGATGTACTCTCGTATATCTCTTTCTGATGGTGTCTCTCCCGCTATGGAGGGAATTAAAATCGTTCACGTTCAATCGATTTATCAATAAAATGCCGCTCACAACAGTCGTATTTATTTTGTTTTTTTATTTTGTTGTTGTGCCCCCAGTTTATCTTGTCTATGCTGGCCCAGCGATCATCGTTTATTTATGACCCTTCAGCTTCTGAAGTTTCAAAAGAAAAAGAAATGGTGTGTGCATCTTTGTCAATTTTTACTGATGGTCAAGTTGTTAATAAAGATTTTGACGTGTTCTGTCCGCCAGAGGATAATGCGTCCGATGGACGTTATCACCGGTTTTGTGTGTCACCTCTCAATTGAGTTACAAGCAACTCGTGACCTTTTTTTTTACCCAGGGATAGTAGGTCTTTTTACTGCTATGCGTGTGCCACCGCAGTGCGTCGGGCAGTAAGTCAGGTATATCGTTACACCTTTAAAAACGATATCCTGGCGCGCTGTTATCGGATCTCTCTTTTGTATGGTTGTGTACCTGATTGGGATTTTGATGTTGCTGTTGGACTCTAACGGAAATCGACTAATGGTCTACGTCTGTTCGTGGGTTAATTCCTTGTAAAAATGTCCTTTATGCCTGTGGAATTGATAATTCGTTCAAGATTGCTATCGCAGCCAAAGCAGAAGAGTTGCTCACCGGAAACCTGATGGGGACATTTCCTTCGGTGTGTGGCTTATGCCTCTTCTCGGGGGGAATTCAATTCGAAATTATGAAATATTAATTGAAAGAGTTGCCGGGTATTCCTTTGATGCTCGCCGAAGGAATGCTGAGGGTGCGCACTTCCTGGTAGATGATCTAGGTTTTTTTTCTCTTTACGAATCGAGGAAGATGAATGTGGCTGAAGATGGGTAAACGGGTTTGCTGGTTAATAAAGTTGTTGTTGAAATTAATTGAGTGTGAATAAATATGGAGAGTTTTGGCTTCCTAGCTTGGTAATTAGCTACCGGACTACAGTCGGGGAAATTGATAATAAAATTGGTAATCACCCGAGTCGGTGGAACAATAAATGAGTTGAACTTTATGTGGTTAAGTTGGTTATAAAGTGGTCGTAACTTCAAGCCGAGGAATAATTATAATTCAGCCTCGAAGTAGGGTTACGTAACAGCTTGTGGGAGCCACTTTGCCACTTCTTGTTTATGATACCCTAGTTAGCGAATTTTGATAGTCGTTGCGCGAATAAGTGCCTGCCAAGACCGGTATTGCTGTCCGTCATCAAAATGGCTATATCTGCTTTCCGAAATACATTTTAAATGACCTTTCTTACTCATGACTTGTTTAAAAATGTGCTGCCCTGCTAAGCTTCTTCAAAGTGCGAGTTTTCTGAACGAAAAGGGACTTAGCTCTGGAAAGAGTGACAAGATTCACAAAGGAACCGTATTTGAATTCCCGTCCCTCCTTCTTTAATCTCCATTTCGAATAAACAAAGTGTCCAAACTACGCCCCTCCGATACATAGTTGCACAACAAAAGTGCAACATTAGATCACGGCCACAATAGAGGAAGACACGCACTTGTGATTCAAACTGAATAAAAAAATCATCTACTTCCATGCACCAGTGAGTCAAGATCACAAAACAAAACAAAACAAGACCAAAACCACCAACTTTCGAGATATTCAAATGGAATTAGCTCAGAGCGCTGTAAACTTTCTTTGTAAACATGGGCGTTCCACTTTGGTGTTTCTTCTTTCAGCTTGGCGCACACCAAACCGAACCACATGGACAACGCAACGATTAAAATCAGTTTTCCGAGGCAAAATAAAGTAAATACCACGTCGGACAACCGCATATAATGTGTCTTGCGCCCTTAGCTGAAGCTACCTTACCATGGTAAAAGCTGATGGCTATCAGACGAAATGGTATGGTTGAGCAAGTTGTATAGGTGCGTTTATTCGCCGCAATGCGATTGTTTTACGCACAACGAAAGAGGGATTGTGTTTATCACTTGTAACTTATCAACAAATCCATTATCCTTGTTGGTTTTTTTCTTTGAGCATGCTAACTATAATAGGTTCTCTGCTTAAGGGATCATCTAACATCTCATGATCACTTAATTAACTATTTCACGAGAAAATACCACGGTCATCGTTGAACAGATTTGCTATGGGTGAAGCGTAAGACTCGCGAGGCACACCTTGCCAACGTTAGATCGATGGAGAGCGATAGCTTTGACTCTGACTGAGGTGTGTGCGGAGCGGCGCTTCGATAGCTAGATTTGATGGCAGCTCTCTACATATCCGCCTATGATTCATGCGCTAATCAAAAAGGTTTAAAAGTTGGCTCAGCGTTTGAAATTCTTGACAACGGTTCGTGGTTTGCCAATTTGTTCACAACCTTACGGAGGGAACAACACTGTTTACACATTTTTTATGAGGTACAGTTCGGGCAACAAGCGAATTAAAGACTATTTATGGCGCTTGAATCTTTTTTTAGACCCTTTTCGGTCCTCCGACAAATTTGTTCTTAAACATGGTTGTTGAACATCCCAACTGGGTTGTGCTTACGTCGTTTTAAATCTTGGTTTTGCATCTTCCGACTCACTGCTTCCGATCTATTGATAAATCAACTGCCTCTCAATTTTTGGAAACAATCGCAAACGCGTTATGGCACTTTAACCTTCTCTGGTAAAATATTCGAACAAAGATTACTTACGTTACGTATTCACAGCTCAGGTCAAATAGTTCACCATACAAACAAAGAAACTGACCATGCAACCACGGATACAACTTGGAGTGTTTCTGTGCCACAGTTCTATCCATTTCAACCTCCAATCAATTTCTCAAAACGAAAGAGTTCAACAGCGAACCGGGCTACCTGCCAACGCTATACCGGATGAGATCATCATGACACAGATATTTTTTAAAAATAGTCTACCCGGAGATTCGGAGTTTTTATGGCAGCACCTCCGACCACCGAATTTCGATGACGACCTTGTCGTCATAAAAACTACCTCTCAAGGGTAACTCACTTGTTATTTAGTGCGGTGAAGACAGCTTCTGATTTTGGTAATTCGGCTCTTGTAGTTTATTTAATTGTTTTTCTATTTGTTACTCTCGGACAATAAGAACAAATGCGTAAATGTCATAAAACGTTCTCGCCAAAGACGTATCGTAAATCAATCTGAATGAGGTTTCCATTCATCTCTCTTTTTTGACACACAAAGGAGTCGGTTTATGATCACTTATTTTGTTACCTAAATTTATGGTCATTCTTCTTGTGTGTAGATGCATTTTCAGCTTTCGGTCAAAACTTTTATGGCAAATTAAGTTTATTTATAAGCAGCCTTAGATAGAGCATTTATGGGTGGCGAATAACATCTCGACTTGAAGTGACTTATGAATATTTATGACGTTTAACATAATTCGCCAATTTACGCTGGTAAACAGGTGAAAATGTTTAAAAATCGAATTAATTTAAATGTAGCTCGGTTTGGTCTCTAGAAGGTGGGCTTGCGCCGAAGTTTTAAATCGAGTCACCATAAAAGAGATTTCATAAATATTAAAAAGAGAGCTGGCAGATTTTTAGAAAGTGAATATTCTACAGTCCCTCTGCCATGCTCGGCTTTTGGTACATATATCCAATGGTGAGATCATGGGAGATAGTCTATCATTAACATAACAAACATGTTTGCGAAACTATCAGACTTGACCAGAGTACGCCAAGGAAAAGTATTCCTCAAGCAATCTTGAGTGTTTGGTTACCAGTTGCCTGGGTTTGTTATGATGAATGACGTTAGAATGTCCTGTATATGCCATCTTTATGGTACCTCCTTTCGACAGCTTAGTACTAGCTTAATTTTGCCGCATTTAATGAGTAGGCAGTTACATTTGCAAACTAGGTTCCATGTTGGAAGGCATAGTACGTAGAACCTAGACCTATGGACTCAAATGGAGCTTTTAAGACTACTTACAAATTTTGTAATAAGCTTCTTGCTTATACAAAAGTTCGTTTGAATAGTAAACTATATATCCACCACTTTACTTACCGAAACGTTTAAAAAATGCTACACTTTCCTTTCCCCAGCAAACATTCTCCCATCTCATAGAAGCAAACCCCGTAACATTCACTTCATCTATGCGTGCAGACCACCACATTCCTGCGTATATCTTCTAAACCTACCATTCAAATAATTTGCTTGAATTTATTATGCAAAAGATACAAGCGCAGTCCGAGTATATTTAACCATAAAAAGTTCAGTTGTACAAGTAAACAACGCGCGTTATATGAATTCCCATAACTGCATGCAAAATAACTGGTTTCACTGAAACCGAAACGAGTGCAAAACAAAAACTACTCATATCTCAATGCATACGACTACTTGTACGTAATCCGTGTGTATGTTTGTTGATTTTCTTCCCAAAGTCTTAAATAAGCAAACAATATCCCCACGCGAAAATTCCTTTCTATCATAACACTGCCAATAGTGCTGGTACTGACCGGGCCTACCTTATATTCGCATTCATCCTCCCTGACCCTCGGAAATGGACTACTTTTGATTCAGTTTTGCCATACTTGGACTGTTCAGTGGTGTGGTGTGGTAAGTGGTGGTGGGAGATACACAAATGCACTTTGGAAAGTCAAGAGAGAGGTGCCAATGATGATGATGACTGATGATGTGGTGATGAATGTGGCACAGGGGATTGTGTTTTTTTTTTTGCATTTCTAGGTTTGACCATGTTTAGAAAAGTGATTGGATTTTTACTAGTTTATATACAGGTGGACTGGGAAGGGGTGTTGCGGGAGGAGCTGGCTCAGTAGTTTTCGAGGTGACTTTAACGACTTAACGACTTAGCTGAGTGAAAAATTGAAGAACAAACAGGGTCTTGCAGTTGATCGCCTTTCAAAGTTCTTTTTTAGAGCGCTAGCTTTCATTCGCTTATGTCCCGGCTTTTTGATTCTTTGTTCTTCGATGCACTATACAGTGACGCTCGGTATAGTGAACTTCTGTATATCCATTATTGTGAACCACCAAAATTTTACACAGCTCTAAATAGTGAACTATGAAATTCTCGATATAGGGAACTCATATTTTGTTTGCAAAGTTCAATGAAAAATGTTCCAGTTTTGCAATACTGATGCATGTCGACTATTTTTCAGAACAATTTGCTCTCAATTTTTGTGATTTTCACACTGCAAGTGGCACAGACGTAAAAGAATTTTATTTATATCAAGTAAAGCTTTGGTAAACGTATAAAAACTCCCGCTCGAAATAGGGAAGAATTTTGATACAGGCTTTTTTATTAATTGACTATATCGGGCGTCTACTGTATCCAGGTAGGGGTTCATCTTTTATGCTCAAATCCTACTTTAGTGCTAAACGCTGACATTTATTAGGTTAGGTTGGGTAGAGCAGGGCGTACATGCAATACCACACTTAGGTCCTCTTGGACCCATCGTTATGCCTTTTTTGAGAGTTAACCGTTGGTGTTGTATCGGTTGTCTTCTTTCCTTTCCTCATTGTGGTTAACAGACGCAGTCCAGCCATCCCGATGTCCTCAAAAACCTGTAAAGATCAGACAGTGAGACCTCAGAAAGTTCTTGTACGTCTTGGAAGTAATATCTTCCAAGTGTTCTGTTCCTCAAGTGACCGAGAGCCGGACAATTCCAAAGGAAGTGAGGTGTTTCCTCGTGGACTTTTTCGTCTCCGCAGCCTCTACATATATCGTCATCTTTGAGATTAAGTTTCATTGTGTGGTTTCTTAGGAATTTATGACCAGTTAGAGCCCTAAGGTTAGGTTAATGGGTGGGTACAACAGAGCGAGCCCTGTAGTACCCTACTTAGGTTCATGTGCACCCATTTTGATGCCCTTGTTGGGGGATCGTCCGATGTTGTTGGCGATAAAAACTCTTCCCTTTTTGCAGCTACTCGACATTGACCAGCCATCCCGATTTATTTATGAACCTTTAAAGATTGGTTAGTGAGACATCAGAGAGCTCCAGCTCGCCTTGAGTAGGTCACTTCTCAGGAGATCCGGGGTAGACCCAGTTTGGAATACGTTCCAGGCTGAGAACGCACCGGACTTCCGAAGGAAATTAGGGAAAGTTTTTCCCAAGATCGTCATAAGTGGTGAAGAATCACATCCTGCACGAGGTGCCACTGCTTTCGACTGAATATGACGGATCTAGAGCGGAATAGCTTGATAAAAACCTGTAATCCCGGGTTAACAACTGTGCCCATGGGATGTATGGCACAATGTCATGGTGTCTTTTAAGGGTGGACTCTAGATACCTGGGGACCTCTAATCCCCTTTTCTGTATTTAGGGGGTGAGTACAGAACGATCTCTTTTTCCCCCTTACTTGTGGGTCCAAAATAGTTAGAGCCCTTACTAGCCTGGTTATAGCGATGACCAGTTAAACTGTAGTAGTTCATTGGTCCGGCCACTGACATTTCTTACCACAACTTCTTTTTAAAACACTTAAATAGATAACAGACATGAAAAAGAGGTTTTTATTGAACACTCCCGGCATTAGGTAACTTAGGTCTTCATCTGTTGAGTAAATGTGACCGCTTTAGCCCTGTAGAATAATTGGTGTAGGGAGAGAGCGGTTAATCACAGAGGAGATTCCGTCGCATCTCTGAAGGTGCGAGGTCTTTTGCTCATGTTTTTCTTAAAGATGTAAATTTAGTTGACATATCTATATAAGAAATGGCACTATTATTGCTTCAGTTCCGCTTTAAGCAATCTCTTATAGATTAACGAAAGTCAAGCTGTAAGACATCTGCTCATAGGCCGTTTTTTTTTTTAAATCTGTACCCATGGTCGCCTACCATTAGCATCCGCATATCTCCTTGACGGGGCCATCAACACTGGCATATAAATCCCTCGCGAATAACGTTCTTTCACAATCCAGAGTAACAGCCTGCCTCATAACTTCCTATGAACCATATTTTCATTTCATTTCCTTTCAAATGAACACAGTTTTTCTTTTCGCTAATTTCCTCCCCTCCGCTACGGTAACACTTTGAAATATGTAGTTCAAACTGTGATCAAAGGAAAAGTGCCTACCTGCATTAGACAACGACAACGATGACGACGACGCACGATCTCTTCCACTTGGGAACGCACAAGCCACAGCGCAGGCATGGCCAAGTGAGAGAAATAAAAACACTTCCAACTTAGCAGGCATGCAGGAAATATTGCATTGCTGCCAAACCGGCAGAACACTCAACCAAACCGACAGATTTTCCTTCGTCTTTGCTTTCCTGTTTGCACCAATGACCGCACCACCGAGCCCGAGAGTGCGCATTTGAAAGCTTCCAAGCCTCACAGTCGCAGTGATGTGTGCTGTGTCGCTATACGCATGGGAAACCAGAAAATAACTCAACTCATGTTATTGACTATCGGTTAATTGAGAGCAAGATTGCAGCGAGTAATTAATTAACCGGGTCTCGATGGCGGAATTGTGACAGTTTCGATACGTTTTGTACCTAATTGCCAAAATGGATGGCTAATCCCTCTCGACCGATGACTGGGTTCACAGAACCCTAAGATGAATGTTTGATTTTCGCTCTTTCTCTTTTTGTGTTTGTTTTATTTACTTTCATTCGATGGCTGGGAAAAAAGTGACAGTGCCAGGACAATGGGGCCGAACGTGATTTCACGCACTTTTCGGGTCTTATGAATGAAAACTGTTCGACCCCTAGATGCGTACAGAAATAGATGCCATCTACCTGCCGACGAGACACTGATTAATGTTGGGCTTTTCACTTATCGGAGGTGACGCATGTTTGCGTTTGTTGTTTTCCTTTCATTCACACCTGCATTGTGCCGCGTGAGAAAGAGGGATTGCCCATGTCCACACCAGATTAATGTTCCCACTACGCGACGTGGCGGTGTCTTGCCGCCAATTTTCTGCTGCTTAATAGAATACAAACATAAATGTCATTTACCTTTGGGACGAGACAATTTTTCGTACTACGGTTTCCTTCTTTTGGAGTGAGTTTACATACAAAAGCCGTGACAGTGAGTACGAGTATGTGATGAGATTTAATTTGCGGATAGTTTATGCATAGCGTTAAGTTCTTCTTTTTTGCGTGTTTGTCGGTATTGGCATGTTTGTCTTCCTGTATGGTATGACTTCGAGGAAGTTAAGGCTTGTAACGAATGCGAGAATGCGTGCTTTCGCGTGCTGCAATGTAATTTAATTTTAATTATATACAAACATCTCACCCAAGAACGGTTAACTAATCAAATTTTGTCTTTTCTTCTCTTTTTAGCAAAAATGAAAATATTTTTGCCACTAGTCACGTGGATAGTGCTACTTTCGAGTACGGTAAGTGAAACAAGAACTTTTTCATATTTTTTTTAGTATTTTTGTGTAAGGATGTGCAAATTGGACTTCATTTGTGGTAATGCTGAGTGTTTTGGTTTGGTGCGTTGTACGTGCATATGAGAAGTTCGCCATTAAAATTTATTGAAGAGCAGGGGTCTGTGAGTTAACATCGATTGCAAAGAAGTGAAAAGCTGTCTACAATCCACCTACACAAACAGGCAGATGAGGGGGCCACAATCCTTGGCAAATGTGGAAAAGACATGGTGAGAAGGAATCTACTTGGAAATTACTCAAAAGCGTGGTGAAAGAACGCACGTTGTATAATGTATCAAGGATCAGTAGAACTAATTAAAATCATACTAATTAAGACCTTTTTTGGAATGGGACCCACGCACAAAAGTCACGATTTTCAGTTGTCCACATTTTGGTAATACAAGGTGGTGCAAAAATAACCTTCCGATGTTTTTTGGCTGTAATTTAAAAAAAAAAAATTAAAAACTTTAATTCTTGTGGATTATTTTTATTTGGTCTTTTAATTTTTTTTACATCAAGTCGAGAATATGATGTCATGTAAATGGCCGCCGCCACAGTTGATTGTCATTTGAGCCCTTTTTATGGCATTTTCCATCACTTTGGCCAAAACTTCCGGCGATAGGTCCTCACATTCTTGACGGATATTGTCTTTAAAAGCTGCAAGAGTCTGAGGCTCACCCGCGACTTCAAAAAGCCCCACAAAAAGAAGTCTGGAGCGGTAAAATCAGGCGATCTTGCTGGCCAGTGCAAATCGCCAAAACGGGAGATTAGGCGCCCGGGAAATGCATCCTTCAGCATATCGGTTGTGGCACGTGCAGTGAGTGCCGTTGCACCGTCCTGTTGGAACCACATGTTTTCCAATCCCAATTCATCAAGTTGCGGCAAAAAGAACTCGTTGATCATTGCTCTGTAGCGCTCACCATTCACAGTAACCGTCGACGGCGCTTCCATGACATCTTCGGCTACAGCAGCAATATTCTCTGCAGAACGGCTACTCCGGGGTCTGCCACGCCTGGCAGCATCTCGTGTTGTGCTAGTCAGTCTCTTCGAGGCGAGCGGCTTAACGTCGCAGTGTTTCACCAGTAGGCGTTGGACGGCTAGGAAATCTGCGACGAAATTCACGTTCTGCCAAAGTCACCGAACGATTATTGCTCAAATCAATAGTCACCAATATTTCGCGTTCTGGAGCAGTGTAGCGTAACATTGTTTATTAACGTGTATTTCGCATGTGTTTACTACACAAATGTCAAAACAGAACTGACATTAGGGGCCAATCGCAAAATTTATAGCATTTTCTGATAGGAGGATTACTTTTGCGCCACCTTGTATTAATACGATTGGGGCGGCACCGATAGGGGCATTAAGTACCACCCCAAAGTCTCTGCAAAAATTTCTACACATAATAAAATTGTTTTGCAATTTTTGTGTGGATTTGTTAAGGCATCACGTTAAATCTACTCACCCAATCCATATGCATTTTTCAGACGTTACATAGGACTTAAAGGGGAAGCACTTAGTCTTTATTTCCGTGAAATCGGCCGATTCATTTAAAGAATATACGAATTTAAAATTAACGGAAGCCGTAGTTCCACCCCAGACTGTAGCGCCACCTAAGTAAGTAGGAAGCCGTATAGAAAATCTAATTCATCTTAATCAGGCGGCAGTCACAATCTCTGTGACATGAAACAGAGAGGCAGACACTTATAACTTCGAAGAAAGCTACCTAATACCTAAAGTTAAAAAAAAGGAGGCAATGGTGTAGTGGGTAGAGTCATTGCTTGTGACCCGGTCGGTGCAGTTTCGAGCTCCACCGGGGGACAGCAGTACTCGGCCACCCAAACATATAAGAGAAACGAATAATATCAGAGTTTCTCCCCCACTACCTCAAAAAAAGGGGTTTCTGCTTGGAGTACAATGGACGGGTATCTGGTCTGAGTGCTCCAGGATTTTGAGTCCCCTTTATTTAGAAAAAAAATACCTAAAGTAAGGCAAGTCCTTTTTTGAACAGCAATATATATATATAAGCAAATCAGTTGTTTGGGCACAGGAAGAGCCGATCGTGCACATCTCGTATCTTTTATGGCAGTCACAGGAATCTAAGGTCAAATTTACTATACACTTGACAAGAAGTCGAGAGACCTCAAAGGACCCCAAGACACAGGCTCCTAGAACATTTTAGTTTTCAGTTCCTCAATGCAAATTTGTTGACGCCTTGGACATCTTCCTATATCGTTTCCTATATCTTCACTTTGTCGGCGCAGTGGCTTAGTGGTAGTGTGTTGGGCTACTAAGCGAGGGGCTCAGGTTCGAATCCCGAGAGGGCCAAATTACATCTTAAGGTTTTTTTCCACTGCGCCACCTCTCGCGAACGTCTGACAAACATCCGAGAGTAAAACTGTCATGAATGAGCTTCTCAATTAGCCGTTTGGACTTGGCGTAAAATTGTAGATCCCTTCCATTTGTCCCAAAAATTTAAAACCCACACAAAGCGAATGGTTGCGTGAAGCTAGGCCTTGGGTCCCATAGACCTGTCGCGCCAAAATATTTATTTATTTATTTTTTTTATATCTTCACTTTGATCTCCGATTTCCTTCTTGTGGTTTACATATCCAAAAAGTTTGGATAAATTTGGGCTTGTAACTCAACCTTTTGCACCGACTTTAATGAGACTTTAAGGACAAATTGTCCGTGAATACCTAGCCAGTGAGCACTCTGAAATTATGGCAACCAAGACAGCGCCCAAACTTTCTCTGTTATGCGGTCACCATTTCCAAGTCTGTAGATGCCAACTCTATCTAAAATTCAATCACATTTGACCCCATAAATAACCCTTCTAATAGGCCATTGCCCCCCTTAGCTATATCTTCAATCATAAATAACTATTTCTATCTAAAAGAAAAAATCTCTCTCCCTAACCTCATCACTCGAATCCGCCTTCTTTTGTTTATGTCAAAACACCGCGGTTTGCATAAATTAGTCGGCCGTCCACTTAGTCAAATCGATCTACAGCCCGTCCATCATCATCGGCATTCTTTAGCCCGGTCCTTCACCTCCGAACTTGGTTCGGCAATACCCCGCCTTGCTATAATAAATAAACAGAACCCATAAATGTTGTCATGATCATAATCGTCATCGTCGATATCACTGATCCGCAAAAAGTCCATTGTCTATCGCTCCAGATGTCAATGGCCCCCGGCCAGACATCTCTCTATGTAACTGACATTTCTCACACATTTTGCCATAAAATCTAATCAGAAACCAACAAGCGAAATACAAGTTCGAATTGCTGTAGCATAGATGGAGAACATTTTTTTTTCGCGAAAACTGTCAAACGAAAAGAGTACACAAACATCAAGTGCGTCGGGTATACCAAACCCTCCCTCCATGGAACGATGCCAATTACCGAAGAGTTGCCACTATTTCTCAGACGCCATTAGAATATTACCGGCTCTTAGTCTGGTAAATGAATAATTTATGGTCCAACACGGTGTCCCGTTAGATTTTTCTATGTAAATATCCATGGTAATAATACGCAGCGCACACCAGATGATATATCTAGGCAAGTACCTATACCAAGGCCAAGAGCGGGGCAAATAAACTCGGATTATGGTAGGGAAGCAGCAACAGTGTGCCGCCGCGCAACAACTAGAGGATGCGGCACTTTTAATGACCCCAAACGGTGATGATGTGATTTTAGTAGAAAAGATTATAAAACATTGATATGGTCGTGTAGGTACAAGTATTCCAAGAAGAGAGGTTAAACGGGACGAGTATGCTAATTTGTTGTTGGCTTTCGTGAGAGGTTTGCTTATAAAAACAAAAATAGAACAAACTTGTGGTAGTGTCAAAGAAAGGTAAAAGCCTTTGACAGAAGTGGTATTTGCATAAATTAGCACGAAGGTGAGTAAAATTTATTAAAAGATGTGATTTAAGGCTTTCGCATACGGATGTGGGATTCGCACTGATAACGTTAGATGTCAGAAAAGGAATTAATTCGGTGTCAAAAATTAAGGTGTGAAAATACTTTCATTTTTCATAAATTTATTCTTGGATGCTGTTTGCATTTGGATGCTGTCTTTGTTTCTTCATTGGCGCCCTTATGGTAGGTAGGTAAGTAATTTGGTGCCCTTGTGGCGATTTCCACGGCTTCACGTAGACCATCAGTTGGGTCCATTGTGTCCAATTGCGGGTACCATCCATTGAAAACCTGTTAAAGAAATTAATAACGCCGCTTATCAAATTAGAGCCCCATAGATTTAGTAAGAATCACTTGGGGTCTTAAAGCTCTATTAAATGCTGGTTCTTTAGTTTGTGGCTGATGATATGGATTCTGGTTATCTACCAGAACCATCCAGATTTAAGTATGAATCTCAGTAGTTCTTTAAGATCCACATTCTCCAGATCCTCTAGCTCATCAAAGAAGTAGCTATTAAGAAACCTCTTCCTATTATTTTCAAGGGACGGGCATTTGCACAGCAGGTGACGTACAGATTCTATTTCTTCAACGTCCCTGCAGCTTCTGCAAAAGTCATTATGCAGTATACCCAGTCGTTCCGCATGTACGCCTATCGCACAGTGTCCAGTAATGACCCCCGTGAGAAAGCGAATGTCTCTGCGAGTCAGACCGATCAAATATTTCGATCTCTTTTTGCTCACCTCTGGCCATAGTTCTTTTGTATGCCTGCTGGTATTGATAGACACTTCAATCATCATTAATACGGAATGATTCCCGCAGGTTCAATGTTTCGCTGAAGTGCCCGCACCTGTACCGATATCCATCTTAGAACCGTCGGTATAGAGGGCTATCTCCTCTTTCGTCGTAAGCGGGGGCCTTAGCACCTGTCTTTGCCTGGATGTGGGAGATAATCGCTACTCCTAGTGTGTTCTCGATTACCTTGCCACATTCCACAGAGTACTGTCCACTTGGTTTCCCGGAATCCACCACAGCTAACTGCAACAGGTTCCTGGTCATCTCGTTGAACCTACCACTTAGGCCGGATCCCCATACGGAAGTTCTTTTGGGACTATCCGCTTTCAGTTCGACCCGCTTTGCCTTCTTCGGAATGTTGGGGGCGTCTTCTGGCGACCTCATCCTCCTTATTACCAAGCCTCTCAGTGATAGGTTTTCTCTGGAGTCCACTTGGTCCCGGCTTATTGTCGGCATCCCTTGGTTCCGTCTTTGGCCTAGTTTTCCTTGAGAAGCTATGGTAAGCGTCATCGTCCCTCGGCCGTTTAGCACCATGTGCGCGCTGCTCAAGCCTGACCTGTTAGTCATGACTATAGCGGTTGACGGTCTTTTAGGCTCAGGCCTCGTTGAAACGTCTCTCGCTATAGTATCCTTGGCCCATTCCAAGAAGGCTCGCTCCTTCTCCGGAAGGAGTCGTGGTCTTTTGCGACGAGAATGCCAAATATATGTTTGGCCTTTTGGTACTAATTCTTCCTCAGCAGACCTCCAGGCAACCTTTTCTTCTTCGTCCATTCAGCATTTCTCACCTGGAGGTTCTGCCAGAAGCTTCTCCTCTTCCTCCCTCGAGATCTCCTCGTCTGTTAGACTGGCCTCAAGAGCCTCTTGAATTTTAGTGAGGTCATATGGCTCCACAAGCAATGTGTCGGCCACTGTCTCACTCTGGGTACTTATCGTACCTCACCTCTCTCATCCTTATTTGTTAAATTTGGTTTATAAATTGTGATTCCCACGAGTAAGGCCGGAAAGTATGGTCCACCCCGGCAGCGTCGCCATGTCGGGGTAAGGCATTGTATTCCAACAGGTCTTCGCCTGGGCACCTGAGGAAGCTCGTACATGGTTGGTTTAACCCCCAACCTTTCATCTTCGGCACGGTTTTTTTTGGCGCTCACACCACGACTAGAGTTAGGTTGACAGTTCTTAGTTCGTCGCTCTTGAACAGCCTGTCTGCCAAGGGTGACCCTTTAGATGACTACCGCCTCCGACAGCATAGCCTGTTGAATCGTTGCGACTAAAGCCTTCGCACCAACGTCAAGGTGACTGTCCTAGCGAAGGGGCGCCCTTATGGTTCAATTTAACGCCACACTTGAGTGGAATATCAGTGGCGTATGCTGAAAAAGTGATAAAATGCTGGTTCGCTTGATGGGGGGTCTTACAAGAAATTGAGTTGTTGCTAGCATCTAGTTGGTGTCCTTAGCCTTAAGGATTTTTATGAAAAGAACGAGCTGTTTTCAATCTTCATGCAGTTCCAAATACTTCTTAGAACAAATGGTATCAAAAATTGGGCAACGGTTCTAAAAATTGTTGAAAAATAGTGTGACCAAAACGTTTTGGAACACAACTCCATTTTGAATCCAAACCTCAAGTCGTCTCTTACACAATCAACTTGCTCAGTATTTGATTGCCCTTTTCGAAGATAACAACATCACTGCTCCTCGCGTATGAACCAATATCTTGTCCGCCCCTTACCACAAAGTTCACGACCAACTTTAATTAAGCTAACAACTTCGTCAATTACCCAGATCCCACCATCGTGTAATCACTCCCCGAGTGACCTTTCCAAAGTCATATCCAAACACAATA
Organism: Cheilosia pagana; assembly: GCA_936431705.1. Taxonomy (NCBI): domain Eukaryota; kingdom Metazoa; phylum Arthropoda; class Insecta; order Diptera; family Syrphidae; genus Cheilosia; species Cheilosia pagana. Next base: position 45,798,878 of record OW386170.1, on the reverse strand, counting down.
GCTATCCGTGTATTCTTCTTCTCAGCATCAAATCGACAGAAATAGAAAAAAAAAAAAACACAAAGTTCCCATCGCCGCCACCGCCTGCCGCAATCTTGTTAACCTTAACATGGGCATCACACAATTATTTGAAACAAAAAGAAAAAAAACAAATACCCATAACACAAACACAATAAAGATCTCAATGCCGCTTATTGCTCTTGAATCAACACAAAGCGCGGCTTCCAGCACAACAGCGCATGCATGTTTCCCCCACGGGTGTGCGCAACAGATCGCGTGCATTTCTCCAATTTCCCAAGATAAAAATAGACCATGCGCCACAACAACAGCAGACAACAGCAATAATGATGCAGCGAGTCTCGTCTCGACTATCTGTGATTCTCTTCTATTAAAGGACATCTCTAATTGGATCCGCCATCGACGACCAATATGGTAGACGATCGATTTTCGAACTCAGTCGATCATGGTAAGTAACTAAGGTACAACCATCGATTTATTAGATAAACTGCAATTACCACGAGTGCAAACCGCAATGTCAACCAAAACCGATATCGCTCCAAAGTCAGTTTGCACATCATGCCGTTTTCAATGTTAATTTACTTTTAATTGTTTTGATTGTAATTTTAATATTAATTGTTATTTATTTTTCTCTTTCTCTATCTCTTTGCAGGCATATTCACAACAATTATCATATAAAACAAAACATAGTCGATTTAGAGGTGAAGTGTTTTTTCTAAATCTCGAAGATGGCTACTTTGGCTGCCAAGTTAATGAGTCCACAGATTATTTACAATTATACGAATTATCGAAATTATGCGACGGAAAGCAAGATTGTTTTCTTGGTTCCGATGAGCTGAGTAAAGAGCTTAAATGCACAAGTAAGTAGATGATTTTTTTTTTACATAGAAACGAAATAAAACAAAAGAGTTGTCGCGCGAACTTTAAATAAGTAGTAACCAAGAGTTGTTTTGGACGAATTGGCCGACAAGATGGAGTAAATTAAGTGACATTTAAGGGGAATGCTGGTGCTTTTGGTAGGCATCGAAGGGCGTTTCAAACACTGGTCAAAGATAAGTAAATTCGTGTACGTTTGTGAAACCAATCGCAATTCGACTTGTTCGTCGTTTCAAGTACGCCATCTGTTGAGAGAAAACAAAACCAAATGTATTTCCCATAAAAATGAGTCCTTCTCCCTTGAAGCTTTAGTTTTGTGCGTCGTAAAACATGAGTAGAAATTCGCTGCGGTGTTTTGAAAGCGTTAATTTGGAATAGCGCCATCTATTGAGAAAGCTAAGACATTAAAAGATAAGTATTTTTTACATTTTCAAGTGAAACATAAGAGAGGTCGGTGGGAAAGGTTATATGACAGTAAAATAAGGAAATAATTATGGAAATATTAAGAGAAGGCTGATGCCGATTACCAGAAAATGTTTTTACTGAAGAACAGGTACACTAAAAGCCCTCGAAGCATCAAAAGGAAAACAAGAAATGAGTTAAAAAAAGATCTGTACTTCGGCTTTCGAAAAATATGATTCGTAATGCCAAAGCTCATTGAAATAAAATGGCAAATGAGCGAAGAACGACATTACTTTCAATACACATGATCTTCTATAGCTCAGCTGTTCCAGGGTCACTGCATTCTGCTTAAAAAAATCGATATTACTTATATTGTTTCTTCCCTTCATTTAAAGAGCTTCTAAGAGAGCTCAGTTTGCCTCGAGTCATGGCCTTGAGATGTCCTTCCTGGCAAAACCCGGTGCCCTTTAGGAAACAGGCAGAATTTTAAATGTAAGGGTTATTGCCAAAAATTAATGCAATTCTAATTATTGTGAGGTGCAATATTAAACGTCGCGCCTTTAGTTAGGATTTTTCTTTTGGTAGCTTTTAGATTTCTCATCAAATCTTGGCCTAGATACAACTTAGAAAAATAAGAAGGTGGTAAAATGAAACGTAAATTTATCATACCATTGGACTGCATTTTTGTAAGAGCAATAAACTCCATAGGGCTATTTATACCTCTTTCATGTCAAAGCTTATATCCACGTACAACAATTCCCCAACAACATTTTGGTTACACGGAATTTCTAAACTGACAGATGACTAACAAATTTTTATTTTAGATAACATTTTCCCATGTCTACATTCGAATTATCGTTTTAACTTTTTTTTACTCAACTCATTTCCTTTCCAGATGACTGTGATAAAGACGGCACACAGTGCACGAATGGTGTTTGTTTGAATGGCGTCTGCCATTGCAATGACGGATACGGAGGTTGTAATTGCAACGTTCAAGGTGAGTGTGTCAATTTATCATATGAGTTTCAGCAAATCGTTTTGTTGGGCGTTTTTGAATGAATTTGAAAAGCTTAGATGCAAATAAATCACTGGCAGGAGCTTTCAATCACAATCAGCAGTTCAAGTCGTCTTGATTGAGTGATGACATTTGAAGTTTCTAGTATCATTCGTAGATTGCTGTCAAATGTATCCATATTTCGTATTTTTGTTTCATTCAAGACGCCACAAGTGCTCATTTATATTAAATCATATTTCCCACCGGATCTACAAAATGCTGTTTATACTTTCAGATGAAAACGAATGCAAATATCGGCCGTGTGACGTCTTCTCTCACTGCACGAACACACTCGGCAGTTTTACATGTACCTGCTTTCCTGGCTATCGAGGCGATGGTCTTCATTGCGAAGGTGAGTTCTTTACCTCCAACTTCTATACACCATCATAGGACCACAAAACTAAATTCTTCTTGAAAACACTAAAAGAATTCCCTTAAACGTCAATTCGTTGTTTACAAGTTGTATAGGCAGTTGCATCTCTATCTGTAGTGTATGCCATCTAAGTCCTACCCCCAGTAACAACCTTCTCTATGAAGAAAAATAATAAAAAAAAATGTATATATATTACACCATAACTACTCGTACATGATCGGCCCAATGTTATGTAATAAAGATACCATTTAAACGAGATCAGGAAGAGACACCGACAGTGACTGCGCTGCTGCGTAACCATAACCAAAGAATCACCTCTCTCTGTCGATGGTTTTACGCCATTCCATCTAGGAAAACCGCAGAGTATCACTGCAGTAAATGACTTTGACTTCATGTCGGTTCTTAACGTATCCGATTACATAAGAAAAGAAAATCTATATCTATGTATTTATGCTCTAGAACACTCGTACTCTGTCTTAGATATACTATTGAGTCAACAGGTGCTTCTCGGAGAGATGCAGTAGCCCTATACTATCATAGAGCGATATTTTGTATCTAATGTCGGTGTTCTGTTTTTATGGTTTTATGCTAGAAGTGGTTACAATAAAATGTGCAGGCAAGTACAAAACGACACGAGGAAGCCAAGATACAAAAGATATCCACCAACTGCAAGACGGAATGCCACCGCCTCAGTCTGCGGATTCGTGGCGGTTGCAGGCGGTTTTAAGTTGTAACAATGAGAGAGGAAGTTATGATACGATGTCTGGCAGTGATAGAGATTGCAACGATATGATTTAAACGTAAGACCTTAGCCGAAGGTCGGTTTTTATGAAGTCGGGGCTAGGGTTTTTTTGGATTTTTCCAACGTTCATGTCGTTCTAGTGAGGTATTGCTTCATCAAAGTGCTACAATAAATAATAGTTTCAGGTGCAAATAATCACTCGTTACTTTTAAAAATAACTCGATGGTTTTGTATGAAATCACTCGTTACTTTTACATGTTATTACACATTACTTTTGCAAGAAATCGCTCTGCTCCCTTAAAAATATTTTTACTCGTTACTTTTAAGTGATAAATTTTTTAAATTATATCACTCGCTATATTTGCAATACTCTGAGTTCCTATTCGATGACTGATTAGGTCCTAAATAGTGGTAAAAAGAGAGGCCCTCTAGCTTTAATGCTGCTTGTAAATTTTTGTCTAACGTTTTGCTCTTTAGTTTGGCCACTTTTAAGGGCGATTACATTTATCTATCGGCATTTCGCAGATAAAAGTGCAATGGATATTCTCTGAGTACAGCTGTCACCCTAAAGCAAGACTTAAGGACGACGTGTAGTTTGAGCAGCTTATAATACCTTGCGTAACACTTATCTCGTTAGTAAGTTGATTACCTTAATTCGCGGATCCATCGCAGATTGTGATTACCTTATTGTAGCTAACTAACAAGCGGAACAGCTGTCACTCCTAAGTGGGAACGGGTAATGCTCTTTCATTTTTATTCTTCAGCGATGTCTTGGAAGCTTACTGACGGTGATTATGCCTCGTAATGTAGCACAATTTCACAATCCATTGCTTGACTTACATACGCCCAATTGAAGCTGTTACAACATCTGCTCCTGCTACAATCAAGGCCCTTAATGTGTCATTACGACTGAGATAAATATGACTGCTATGATCTTTTACAGAGCACGACATTAAATGATCTACAAAGTGCCTCCAAGTCGAATGACCTTATTGCATGAGTATAATGTTGCAAAAAAAAGTATCTCGAACCTAACCTCAGTTAGATGACAGTCATTTTGTCAATTGTTTTCTACACAATCTCGGAATGTACTTGCTCCCCCTAACCCATTTCAAACGGATCAACCGAGAGTTCGAGATAAATACACAAAATTTCATTTTCAAAGGTCACAAACCCATACACCTGACATTGATGACATAACATATAATGTCGCGCGACCTAATGTTTGTGCGGTAGCAAAACATTGAGCAATCCATAATCACCGGCAGTTGAGGTGCTCAGATAGTTGTTTGGAAGATGGTTATTAAGCATTGCGGTAACTGGTATATTAATTCAATTAGATGGTTTATGATTGCGTGATGCGGTTGGTGTTTTTTTTTTCTGAAAGTGCTTCTAGAACGTGACTGAACGATTAGGGGAGGGAGGCATTTTCAATTCGTTATGTAATATGACTTCACTTGGAAGCCGTTTGGAGTGATTTCGCTTTCAGTTTCGGGAAAAGTTGAAAGAACTGCGAAACTTTTCTTACTAAAACACTTACCACTGCACCATTGCCATTCAAAATGTACTCAAAAAATGACTGAGATGTTAAATCCTTTAGTAACTTTAATCCACTCCAAACACCACTTGTCCCTAAATTTAAAAATCGTTAATTGGTTCAATGACTGTGGTTGATGTCCCAACTATTCAGAAGAAATCTGCATATTTTTCCACCGAATTTCTTCCGAATAAGTCAAAGCCCACTCGATGCAAATACTTAACCTCTCGATCAACACAAGACCTACTGCAGCAGCCCACAACCAACAACAGTCAATTTCTTTGAAATAATATCCAAGATCCTTACCCAACAATAAAGACACTGATTGCACGTCCACTCAAGCAGTCCTCATACGTATCTCAAAAGTTCTTTAACCGTCCGCTGGATCTGGATCACTTCAAACCAATGACCGCATTCACCTCGAAATGACCAAATTCGCTTCCCTCTCTATCTTTCCATACAACTGACCCAGAAAACTCCTAACCACAAGTTGATTATCTGAAATCTAATCCGATCCATCATCATCGCAATTCGCCTCATCCGCAACAAAAATAAAACCATAAAACTCCAATCTGTCCTCCTTTTAAGCATCCACTCGACTTCGTTTTATTTGCTTGCTCTTTGACACCCCAGCATGTAAAGAGCTTGCTTTTTCAAGCCCACACCATCCGCCGCCGCAACGACTCGGTAGGACTGTCCTCTTCTAGCATTCTTTGATTTATTTAACTGAGATGCGCCAAAATAAAAAACGAAATACGGTGAAGAATCGCCAGCCATTCTTTCAATGTACCGTATCAAATTGCCAACCATGGCAGCCAGCGCACTGTCTGACGGCGCGGCGGTAACGTGAAAAGATCCCCACAAGACACACTCAATATTGTGGGATGATGATGATGAGACTGACGTTGGTAAGTAGGGCAGATCGTTGCCTGGCGTACACGAGATACATATTTTTCAGATAGCTTTAGCGTGCCATTGTTCAAATTCTATTAAAAAAAACACAGCACTCGCATTTTGTTCCAACTCCCAGTCACGTATTAATTGACAGTAATTTGTCGTAATGTGGCAATCACTTTGGGTACTTTTTTTTTTGAAGAGAAATTTCTCTGCTAATCCCAGGAAACATCGATTACCACAGCGATGTGGATGTGGATGACCGATGGTCCAAGAGTAACCAAGTAGCGCAGGAGTATACTAGACAAATAGACAAGACCCCTTCTTGCCGGTACGTGTCGTCTCCACTCGATGTGCCAAAAGTCGAATTTAATTGCCAAATCGGATTTGGTTTCATTAGCCCTGGGGGGCGATAACATTAGAAAAGACACGAACACGAGGGGCCGATTCATCATTACTCCGAAATGGGATTATAATAATCGCCTCAGGAGATTTTCTGTTTTTTTTTTTTTTATTTGCCAAGTCTTTCTTTTTGGCGAATGATTGCGATTAAAATGTGAGTGGCATGGGATTACATTTTGGTTTCTCGTTACGTTTGTTAGTAAAAAAAATAAAGTAAAATTTACTGGAAGTTGATGGATAGTGGGCCCAAATTTGCAAAAGAAAGTTTCGAAAAGTCGATGGAGCTTTGGGATTTTAAATTTTGTGTCAAGGAAAGCTCAAATAAGGTTGTAAGTCTAACTTATGCTTATTGATGTTGCCTTTTGAATAAAACCTACGATTTTGTGGTTAAATTGAGGAGTTGTATCACGACAGTAAGTCATATGAATATAGACAAAATGTCATGTCGAAGTCAAAGAGAACTTTTGTGGTTCAATAGATGCGTGAACTACCCCGTACCCGGGTTCATCAAGACGGCGGTGCTACTGCACAAAGTCCTGCGATGACATGACTGGCACGTTCTACAAATGGACATCTCTCTTCGGCATTTCTTGTCCTTTTTTTAGGCGTAAAATTGTAGATCCCTTCCATTCGTCCCAAAAATTGAAAACCCACACAAAGCGAATGGTTGCGAGAAGCTAGGCCTTGGGTCCCATAGACCTGTCGCGCCAAAATATTTATTTATTTATTTTATTTGACCGAAATATTCAGTGACAACACCGAATGATTGAACAAAAAATAAAATGTGCACGACTGGGTCGCACGAAACTTGCTCTTTAAACCCTTAATCTTACACCTAAATTAAAAATTTCCATTTCTTCTCGGGCGCGAACCTAAATGATATACAGTGGGTTGCCAAATTAATAGGGACATGTCATGGATTTTAAGAATATATTGGAATATTTTGGTCCAAATTCAATTTTAACCTGTTAACAATAGATTTTTAAACATCCGTAATAGCAGCCACTTGTCTTTGGAAATGACTCGAATGAATTAATAATGTTTTTATTTCCGTTTTTTTTCTTGGAGTGATATCCATTCGTCGACCCATTCTGTTCCCAAAAAATGGCTAAAATCATTAAAAGATTATTTTTGTCTTTTAGAGAAAAGCATTGTTTTAAACAAAATAAAGTGCATTACTTACGTTTCAATTAAAAGAAGTTTAAAAAATGTCCACAAACAAATTTCAAAGAAAAGCACTTTTTTTACTTCTGTTTTTGATTGCACTTCAAGAATAAAACCGGGTTTTCCCCGAAAAAAAAACATGTTGAATATCAATGAAAAATAAATAATAAGACAATAGGTTGTGAAATAAAAATCACCACGTACACTTAGAACCAAAACAAAAGCTCAAAAGAACACTGAAACCTTAAAACTAGTATACAAATTTAGAATGTCCCTATTAATTTGGCAACCCACTGTAGGTTGTAAATTCGTTCAAAGGTTTAAGCTGCAGTTGACTGTTGGAACGGGCTTAAAGAAAACAACTAGAAACTCCTGATAAAAAGCTGAGAAGCAAATCAATTAATTCGTTGGAACTGACATATCTGGTATATGGTATCCGTCGGAACGAAAAATTCTATGCAACGCATACTCCATCGGAGGCTCAAATTACATTCGAGGTATGCGCTTTCGGGTAAGAGAACGCTTCACTACAAATCGTAAATAAATTCCGCAACCAATATCTGTCGGAGGATATCGGAACCTAGCCGTCAAAAAATTGACAAAAAATTGAACTTTATTGCACTTCAACGCAATTCGCCGATATGCGTCACAAAATGTCGGAAAAATATTCCAAATAGCTGTTCCAAAGAATACCTCGAAGCCTATATCCTCCGAATCGTATAAAATCGGAGAATTTTCCGTTCCAACGGATACCTCGCCAGGGCAAAATATCTACCCCAACAACTTGGTTTAAGTTCCATCTTGTTCGATTTGAAAATCTCGAGCTTGTTCGGTTTCACTTTTCATCTTAGTAGTCTATGGCTTTTCTGATGTCACTCTTTCTTCTTATCGGGCTCCCGACCCGTGAAGAGTCTCTGCCTGAGACACTGCAGCCTTCCATCCTCTACGATCCCGGGCACGTTGCCTCCAGTTGTCTAGACCAAGCGCTCTGGCATCCGCGATGGCTTGGTCTTTGAAACGGAGGTTCGGTCTTTCTTGTCTTCTTGAACCTGGAGAAGAATAGCTGGAGCATTATTATCCATTCGCTCGATGTGACCGAGCCAATGTAGTCGACGTGTTTTGGCTTTTTGGACTACATCCACATCTTGGTACAGCTCATAGAGTTCGCGGTTGTATCTTCTCCTCCATTCGCCCTCCTCGCACACAGGATCAAAAATCCGCCGAAGAATTTTTCTTTCGAAGAAGCCCAGTATCAGCTCTCCCATCTGGCCTTCTCATGTCACTAGCGTTCAAAAATTACGGCCTTAAGCAAAATAACTTACTTCACCATCCAGGCTGTCAGATTATCAAGCAAATCAGATACCAGTCGAAAATTTTCTTATCGGCTCAAAGTTACATTGCTTTCTTAAAGACGTTTTCTAGTAAGCGTTTCTTTTTGAGTAGAACCAGCTTTTGAAGCTTATCCATTATGTAGAGACAATGGGCCCTACCAACAACCGAACAGTAAACGGCACTCACATCAAAATAAAAAATCCTGGACATGAATTTGGAGCTCGCCACAGATGCAGGAAGTATTCTTCGGATCTAAAATTACAGTCTCGATTATCGTAAAGTCAAAGATAACTTGAATTGTGGTATACAATTTATTTTAATTTCGACTATTGCCCTAGTCTTGTTTGCTTGTTAGTAAGGCCGAATGGGTTTTAGATTTGTTGCCCCCACCTTATATCATACCTACTTTCACGTTCTCCATTTATAAAAAAGGAGTTCCAAGCCATGGAGTAGTACAATCGAATGAGTTCATCAAGTATCTTAACTAAAAATAGGCATGACACAGTAACACTTGGCTAAAAGCTTTCTAAGATTGAGACGGGTATTCCGTTTGTATTTTTCCATCTAAATTGAGCTTGACTAAGTCAAATGACAGCTCCGGAGATCTAAATTCCTTGCTCAGTCTCCAGAAACGTAAGTCATATCTATAGTGAAACATTCCATCAAAAAACACAGCAACACCTCTTTAGCTGATGCACTCTGTAAGCTACAATGTCTCCGACCGACCACCTATCATAACTTATCAGTGATTTACGCCTACGAATTACATTGTGGACATCTTTCAATAAATTACCCATTCACAACTCAATTAATTACCATCAGCGATCGCGCAACCTGTTGGCAAATAAGAAAAAGAAATCACCACTCGAGTTCACTGTCCTTTTGCAGTTTTTTCTACGCCTTTTTTTTATGTTTCTTTTTTTTATGAAATAATATTCTCTTCACACAAAAAAAGGTATCGAAATTCATATTCTGCCGACACGACGTCTTACGCTAATTAAATTTCAACCTATTAACGAAATATACTTTCTTGGGCATAATACATTGAGATACACTCGGAGGATCCGTCTTATAGTCATGTGCCAATGCTCTCTCTCTGTCTCTCTCTCTGTACGATGATAATGTTGATGTTGTTAATTTTTCATTTTTAATGGACTTTTGCGAAAATTAAGACGGTCACCCTCTCACATGAGTTGTTGTTGCTCGTTGTACCATAATTTATGACCAGATTGAATGAAAGGTAGATGGGGAAAAAAGGAGCTACCTACAGTAGCTGTCGTTTTGGTGGCGTTTATTACAACAAAAAAACACACAGACACAAAAATATGATAAGTGACCAGCAAGACAATGTCATCACCTTCATCAATTTTACCTTTTACCGTTCCTATCATTATAAACCAACAAAAAAAATTGTTTTTCAAGTTGACTGCATATTAATTATACACGCCGGGTTATGCAATCCTCCAGCAGAAGGAGCTGGAATTTGTTTCCTTAATTTAGCCAGTTGCCAGTCACTTTGATAGAGGCAGACATTTTTAGTTCAGGTCCAAATTTGCATATCTCCCGATCATTAGCCTAATCTAAGCTGATAGTCCAATCAAGGAGAGCCCTTTCGATGCGTGCAAAAATTTACATACGCACGTATCTTTAATTACACCGGCGTCTAAAAATATATACACACATTTGTAGACCCTCTTGGACTGTATCAGATATCCCCCCCTCTGATCAATTGTATGTACAGATTCATCGACAACAATTTGAACGCATGTGCGGTGACCTTTATCGTTCCGTAAAAGGTTCATTTTTAGGTGCACCATCTCGCGGGACTATATAATTAAATCCTGCAACGTTATCTTGTTTGCAATTAACAAATATCAACAGCAGCAGCGAAGGCTGAACCGAGCAGCACAACCCAAGACAAAGAAAGCCTTCTTCGCTCTGTACAGGGCTAGAAACGAAAATAGCTTGATTAATTTTTATGCAAAATTTATGCAAAGACATGCACTTCGTGAAGGTGGAGGTTATCTCAATCAATGCAAAGATTCTTTAGCCGGTAACATGTTGTTGGGGAAAATTGCGGAATTCTTCGCGATAAGGCGAATGGGCAGCCCAACTTGGTAGTGCGGAATTAATTTGTTCGCCTTTTTTGGGGCGAAACGAATTAGTCTTGGCTGGCATCCAGGGGATGACTATATATTTTCTGCGTACTTGAAAAGGATGTTGCTAGTTCTATTTCGAGGGTGGACACTGGACAGTGACATTGTGTCCTTGGGAGATATTCAGAGGTTTTAGTGACTGTTAACAGCTGCAGACAAGGTCCTATGGGTGCGAAAGTATGGGGACAATAGCCTTTATCGGGCGACTTTAATTACTTTGACAGTTTCTCGCCAAGTCAGTTTCTTGTCGACATATTTTGTGCATCATCCCAGAAGAGTTGTAGCTTTGTCAGCCTTTCGGGAATGTCCGACAAATGTCATTACACTGATAACTCAGAATCGTAAGGGATTAGGGCGACTATATACGTCTAAATATTTCGACGGCCGCCACAAGTTCTTGTAGATGGCACTACAGTCGAGCACTCTCCGACCTCTATCCCATACCTTGTGATCCCACGTAAGCCCAGTCAATAGTTGATCCGCACCTACTCGTTAAACCAATTTGATGTGAGGCAGAGACTTAAAAAACTTTCTACGAGTTTATTTTTTTACGGCCACCGCCTAAACTCACTCCGTCATGATTGTAGATGGAGCTAAAGTCGAGTTCTCTCAAAACAGTTTGACTTTTAGCCATCTCCCTGCAGTTTTAATATCAAGCTGGTGGAATACTTTTTTGATTTTAAGTTGTGGATGTGGAAAGAGCTTCATTTTTCGTGCCATCGGTGGTAAAATCGGTCATTTCAATTCCGCCATTCATCATAGGGACTGTAGATCGAGAAGTTCTGAGCGCAATTCATTCGTCAGACACTAGAAAAGAAGACTAGAGCTCACCATCCCTGTATATTTTTTAAGCAGAAATGTTCAACGACGCTGCGCCATCACAAACCCTACACAGTCCTGCAAAAAAGTGCAATACTACCAAGGACAAAATTGCTCGCCCGATTTTGTTGCTAAAGAAATGTAACTTTCCCGCATCCTACCCTCGAAGGAATTCGATTTTATCAAAATATTCATACCGGGCCCCCCATCTAAGAACCGTATATACGACTCCCTATTGAGCCTCGACAATCCAATTGTTCACCTCCTCGATGGAAATCTGTGCGGAAAACAAAAGAAACAAAGAGCAAAATGCACAAGAATTCAACAATGTCTGCGTTGAAAGGCCAGAAAGATAGATAAATACCCAAACTACTACCACCACTAAGGCTACCATCATAATCAACATCATCCAGTGTTCGGCAGCAGCAGCAACAGCAGCAGCAACAACAGCAGAAGCATGCTTCACTTAAGGGCAATGATCTCCCTTTCTATGCATTTTCCACATTACTGACGTTGTTTCTGTCGCTACTTCTTTTGCTGTGCTGCGCGCGGTTCGGTTGGGTTGGATTCTATTTTTGTTGTCCCTCTTCTTGTGTGCTGTTCTGTTGTATTTTTCTACCAGCCAAACTATCATCATCCTCGTTCCCATCATCGTCATCATCATCATCATCTTCCGAGGAAGATCCGTTTCCAGTGCGAGAGAAAGAGCACGATACTGCTTGCAATGCCGCTCTAAGGCGACTTGAGAGCGTTCGGCTTACGAGGTTAATGGAATGGGAATTCCATGGCTATACACAAAGCCGATGATGGCATAACACAAAGCTATGGTGGCGGAGCGCAAAAAAGAAACCGAACCAAAACTAAACCATCGCGCTTAGTAAATGTATCTATAGTCCAAGTTTCTGTATCTATTGGAGCAGAAATAATATTTTCCTCTTCCGTGATGTGTATCGAGAGAGCAGAGACTCTGCTGTAATAGAACTCAATCTTCCACTTCTTGAACTTGCACCAAAGTCTATGGGAGAGATGATGATAGCGAAAGGTCGACTCGAGGTCTTCGCTTGCAGTTGTGAAGAGTGTGCACGACGATAAGCGCATACACGATGAACGACGACGACGACGACGACGATGATGATGATGATGATGGCGATGGCGATGGGGCGATGATTGAAAAAGGATTTCAATTTGAACTTGTGAACATGGAATTCCATTGCACGAAGAAGGGTTCTGGCTCTTCCCAAAGGAAAGTGATTTCCCTTGGCTTGCCAGCACACAGATAGATACTTATTTTGGTTTTTGTTGCTGGTTGCGAAAATTCGTTAATGATGATGAAGATGATGATGGGGCGAGCTGGTACACTCGTTAGATTGGGTCAATGCACCTACCCCATGACGATGCTTCGAATCCTTACAACAGTATCTGCCTTTATCGAAGTTGCCATTGTTCATGCGCACCGTTGCTGTTGTTGTATTTGTTCTGATCGTCAGATTGGAAGGTTGAAGATCATGCATTTTTTTTGTTGTTCCCCTCTGAATGCGAAATTAGAATCCCATGTGAAGAGTGGTTTTGCTCTAAGACATGTCGGTTTTCAATAGATAATCAGATTTCGTATATCGACACGGCCACATAAAGCGGACTCGCACTAATTGGATGAATTCGAATTCGAGTTTTGTTGTGCCGTTGTAATCGAGAGGTGAGTCGGTTGTGTTTGGGTTGTATTATTTAACTGTGCGGAGCGGAGATGACATAATCCGATTATAGAAAGTGATTGACATCGCGTTTGGATGTGGATTGATGGATGGACGTGGACCGAAGAGTTTCGGTTTTCTGTTGTGGCGGATGCGGAGTGAAAGGAAAAGTTTGAAGGAATGTGCTTTGGTGAGGTGGTAAATTTGTGCGATCGGTACTTGGACGCAGCTCGAAGGACCAATTTATTTTGAATTTCATTTGTCAACAGAAGTTCTCAGAGCAGTTGGTTTGATTTGAAAGTTCTGAGGATGAAATCAATGGGGGATACCTTATTACTCTTAAACCAACAAATGCTTGTGATAAGCTAGACCCAGGGTCATTTATTTCTATATGTTTCTAAAAGGATGCAGGTTTCATCGCTCAGCTACAGGTGCCTGAGCTAACCTTTCATTGCTTTTTAACGACTGATGAAGTCAATTCTGCTTGAAAACCAGAAATAAACGTGGCCATAGTATGCAGCCCTGCGGTACCCGGCTTTGGGCTTCAGAATTCTTAACGGCAGTGGAAAATGTGACATTTTCTTCGATAAATGGACCCTCAAAACATCCTCCTCTCATAAGTTTTCGATTCAAGTTCCTAAAAGTGTCTGACTCATCATAATCATCTTCTCATGACGGAATTCCTGTACTTAATGCGTTTTAAGATATCTTTACAAATCACTTGGCCGCATTTGCTCCCCTGCACCTTTGAGGCCACCGAGGCTATCTCCATTAAGCATCATCCTCCAGCGGTCTCTCTCTTAATTTGTATATCTGAATGAGCTGTACTTGCAGCTAGCTAATTCGCCCGCTTTATGTTAAGAACTCACGCCAATCCAAATGAACTTGTAATTCTCAGCGCTGAGCGAATAGTGTCATAATGACACTTACCAACACGATAACTGCTCATTGCGGACTCAATCTATCCCCACGGTCCATTCCAACGGTATTGCCATCGCATGACAGTCGTACCTTGAGCTTGGGGGGGAAGAATAAAATAAAAACAATTCAAGATCACATCGTTTCTTCACCTAATGATGATTCGTCTTCGCATTGTCGTCTTCTTTCTGTTCAATTTCCCGGGAATATATATCTTCATCGCATCCACATGCAACCGTCAACACGAAGCAATCAACAGAGCAAGTTATACCCCCCCACCCATCCGTTCAGTTCATAACTGATGCACAACTGTCAAAATAATAATGTCTGATATTACTATTCAGCTCTTCATTTGCCTTGGCTGTATCTTCGCCTAGAAGATAGATGAGAACCGTTTATTGGGATGAACCGAAACAGAGGAACATAAACAAGGAAGAAAACAATGCAACCCATGCACAAGCACAAGAAGAGGAAAATAATTTAAATGGACAGATAAAACACAAACACCCCACTGAAACTCCTTCAATCAAAAGGCAACGGGAATTTTGTATCTATCTGTGATGTGGTCATACTCAGACCCACCGGCCACCGACAGAAGGACCGTTTCGGTGGTGCGCACCTGATGAGCACCGTGCGTGACTTTTAAATGACCATTCGACTGTGTGCGCACTGCGGCTATATGTCTGTCGGTTCCTTGGTTCGTTTTGGCCCGGAAGGTTACCTTTACGTCGTGTCAAGTGGTTTGTTCTGCATTTTTCGCCTCATAGATGAATGTAGGATTATCCTCATAATGATATAGGTCACTTGGCATTTTCGTTGTCGATTTGGATATGCAGTGCACCTGCACACACGATGAGCGAGAGGATGCTCGCTTAAGAGGTGTGTACACTGTGCGCGCGCATCGAATCAATCAAATTGGATTGTAAATACGGTTTAATGGATTACGAATGTGCACTTGTAGCAAACACGACTAAGATGCGATGGATATACCAGACCCTGAGATGGTGTTTATTATTTTTTGTCGGTCGGCTGTATAAGAGTGAAGCTAATCGTTAAAAGAGGGGCTTAACTCTCGGTAAGGACGGATCATCGGTGGTACGTCTTTTGGGGAGTTTTGTTTCTTGTTTCTCGATGGAAGCACTGAATTTATGTAAATTGATTTCATGACATGGGTAATTCGGGATAAGTAATACTGGGTTGGCCTCTTGGAAGCGGTATACCTTGGTTGGGGTTTATCGCATTCATGGATGTTTATTATACTTGGTTGGGAGTTGTTTGACTTTTGGTTTTATCACCGGTACATCTATGAGATGGTCCACAAGATACTGTTTGTTTGTTGCTTTATAACTAAAAGGCTCGTAGTCCGATTTGGTGGAACCTGTGTCTTCCCGCAGCAGTCATATACCGTCAGGTTATAGGCTATTCAAAACGCTCACAAGTTTTTCAATAAACAAACAACCGGCTCTTGAAGTCAATAACCCAATCGTAGCTGCCATTCGTTTTACAACCAAAAGATACTATACGTCTTATGGGAATACCTGCCATCACCATTGACATTCCCGCTGCATTGCAAGTCGCAATCAAAGTCCATTTGAAGACACCGTTTGGTTCAAAGCTCAAATCCGTTTAATAGCAATTACCTGAATTATTTAAAGCCCCGTCCTCCCATCTAAACGTAATTAAATGTCTGACATTTCTGATCCGACAACATCACTTACTAATCCCAGCCGAATGTACACTTGCAACCCAGCATCATCATCGCCATCTAATCTCATCTCAGTACAAAAAAACCTGTCGCTACACCAAAAACCGGTATCTCGACGAGAGCACCTCAGCGAAATTCTATGCAACACCTTTACAGATATCGGAGTTTTTGCACAGCAAAATCTCCATCTCTGTGGCAAGGTGCATTGCATTGACCATTGCGGTGTGCCTATGGGCCTCCTTGTAGAGGTCACTCGATCTAATGGCAAGCAAAACATATCAAAGTGCGTTTTTCTCTATCAAATCTAAACCAAAGTCGAGGTGATTGCAAATCGGCCACACTTCTCATTAAGTGCACATTAGTCAGTCATGGCTTCATTCACGTATCTACACAAGTGCACACACTTTAGGCGATGTATTTGTATCTGCTCTGCTGTCATGTTATTAGATTGCGAGAGAGAGAGAGACTAAGTCAAGGTAGTAAAGAAACGACACCGACGATGATGTAGAGATCATGTTGCATAACTGTGCGATAGAGAGTGCAGTTTTATGACACAGAATTTCAGCTATGCCTGTGCCTCTGTTTATTATGTAAATCAGTCAAGTTACCGACTGGTGTATCTGGGACATCCTGGCCATCAAATCGTTGACATTACTCATTCGCGTTGCGTTGACCTTTGGTGGTGTGTAGGTTTTTTGCATGCAAAATGTGCGTACCTTGTACATGTGTAATTTATGGGAAAATGCTATGAGGAAAAAATTATAAAAAAAAATCAATCGAACTATGCGTGTGTACGTCTATCAATTGCAAACGCATTTTCTCTTCTCCGGGCCGTCCCTGTGTCGGTAATTTTATTGTTTCCCAGTTGATAGAAAAGGTCCCGTCTTCTAATGGAAACGGTTTTCTCCATCTGGGTGTGTAATTAATCGCCGTCTGATAGTCGATCGCAGAGGGAAAGGTTATATGTTTTGTGGTTCGAATTAATCATTATAGCTTGGCCGAAGATGCAGACCACCCTATGATGGATTTTATATCTTAAAATTTGTTTTATCGTTTCCTTTACATTTGTTTTTATTTCTTTCGTTCTTTATTTTTTTTACAGATATTGATGAATGCCAAGATCCAGCGATAGCCGCACGTTGTGTGGAGAATGCCGATTGTTGTAATTTACCAGCACACTTTTTGTGCAAGTGTAAGGATGGCTATGAAGGCGATGGGGAAGTTCTATGTACAGGTAAGTCTGAAGTGGTTATGGAGAGAGTATGGGTAGATTGTCATTTTTCAAGATACTTTTTTAGACCTTTTTTAGTGAAAGAGGTATAAAAACTCGTGACCAATGGCAGTGGTTTTTTATTTATTTTTAAAGTGAGAGTCACCTTACTTTAAGTCAGTAAAACTGCATTTATTCGACAATTTGTACGTCTTTGCACATGATACGAGTTCAATCGATGGATCAGTTTGCACTTTGAGTGCTTCCCTAAGCAGGAAAGTGCAGCTCTTTCATAAAACTTTAGTTTCAATGACTATGGGGGTTAGCAGTTTATCTCTGCCTTTGTCATTACAATCTCAATTAAGTACCACTTTCATATTTTTCTGTAGACCCAGGCTTATCAGATGTTTTCATTCTAATTGGATAGATATTCATTCGTCTTTATTCCATCCAAAGTTTGGCGTTGGTCAGCCAATTATCAAAGAAACCAATGATTGTAGACGAGCGTGTTGGTAAAGTAAAAAAGAAATGTTGAATGTCATCTAAATTCTTTCTGTTTCTGTCAATCTACCCTAGCGAGGTATCCGTCGCGTTTTAGTCGGTATACAGAAGGGTACATTTTGAACCGTCACGCATTTCAGACAGTCGAATGTGGTAGAAACAACCATTGCCGTTCTTATTTCTGGTCCTCATTGAAAGTGCTTTTAGACATCTAAATTTGGATGGCGAAAGAAATTTGCAGCTCATAATCCAGACGGCTGAGATAGTCTTCTATCTGTCATCAGTAATTTTGGGCGTTTTTAATCAGCTTTTAAGAAACATTGAGTGAGATTTAAAGTAGCTAAATGTAACCCAACCCTTCGCCAACTAATGGATGACATAATTTGTGTGAAATATGCTCTTAAAGGTGATAGTTGAAGAAGAATTCCCTTTGGTTGAGTGCTTATATAAGAACGAAAAAGGTACAGTTTCGCATCAGTCTTGCATTCACTGCCAAAGTTCCTTGACCATGCTCCTGCTCCATCTTACTCTTTTTATTCGGAACTCTTTGAAAGTCTTAATCGATTGTTAGGCAGTTAATGCAAATAACTTGTTCGCTAAATCGAATCCACTTATTGAGCGTCGGTATCATGCAAATGGTTCCAAAAAGCCCAAACTTAACGTCTTCGCTGATTCCACGCATAAAAAAAACTCTAATTTCAACACATAACAAGAAACCGACCTAAAAAGTGAACACAAATGCGTTCGCCAAGTACATGTGCTTAAAATTATATACAACCACCATCTAACAAGGTTTTGATTTTATCTCAGGCAAAGATAAAAGATAGAACTCAAACCAGATTTCCCTTTCTCATGTAAAGTTCGCCTCCGGGCCAGCCCTCGTGCAGGTCTTCCTTAGAAACCAAGACCCTCGACAAGAATCCAACATCCTTTTTGGTTAATGTATTTCAATTCCCCGCCGAAAAAAAAGAAGACCATCCTACCAAAATGAAAGAAAGAGTGATTATGTTACGAGTCAAGGTCAACGTTAAGTGGCTCCGCATGCACAAAGGTTCGAGTTCGTCTTTTTCGGAGATTCTTTAGAATCAGAGCTTTTTTTTTAATATATATATGTGTGCTGCATTTGCCCACAGGCGAAGGCAGATGGAATTGTGTCTTCTTTTTTGTGTGAAGAAGAGAATTTCAAGGAAAAAGGTGGCGGCCAAAAACGACAAACCATCGCAACGTTGCTGACGAGTGATGTCATGCGATACCAGATAGTTGAGGTTAACATGACAGCACTTTAAGTTCTTTTTTTTGGTTCAAAAGATTCGCATTAAGATTGCAAGATATAAATCAATTTTTGGCCACAAAACAATAACGTATGCTAATGAATTTCACGAATTAGAGGTCATCGGAAGCGTTCTTTAGGAGGATGCACAATTTTTTTTCCTGACGGCATAATACTCGACTTCGGCATGACATCAACTTTGGTGGTTTTTGTAACACCCACGGTTAAGCACAGGTGCTTAGAACCGTAGCAAGTACATGTTGGGGGTTAATGTATTCCGATGAGTCGAAATCAAAATCCATCGGTTGTTTTCTTAATTATAGGGTTCGCGGAGATAATTTGACCAAAAATGGGCGGTTAGTCTGAGAGTTTAACGTTTGTATTGATGGCCTTGATGTTTCCAAAGAATCTACAAATTAACATACGTTTATTAATTAATTATTTAAAATACCGCATAAACAAATGTACAACCTTGCCTGACCACACAGTTGTTTGACCATAATAGCGCAATTATGAGAATTAGTTTTGGCCTTTGTTTGTTACAGAAGTTGTTGATTTCAGTTCAAGTTGAGGGAAACTATTTTAGTATTTTTAGCTCATAGATATCGGCGACTTTTGTTCCAGACCTTTCAACAATCTTTCGTAAAAATAAGCTTGCAGTCATTTTCGAATTTTAGTCAAGACAACAGACTGCATTACAAGTTTTAAAATGTATTTCTGATTCACACTCGTTTTTGACAGTGAAATAACACTCTAAGTTTCTATCTACTTAACGCTTGGAATTCGAAATCCATATCGGTATTAAATCCTCCACATTTTATTAAACAGGGGCAACTTTCCTGAGTGAATTTATGCAGGTATTAAGACTCGATTACAATTAGGTTATGTAAGAATCCTTCCAAAAATGGGAGCAGCTTATAGGCCCAACGTCTCCTAGGGACCACACCTCTTTCCACTTGGTCAGCGTGCTCCACTTTCGCACTTTATTTGCCATCCTATGTCCACAATAACCAAAGTTATGCAAAAAATGTTGCATACTCTCAGGGAGCCCATTCGCTAAACTGCTCCTATCAACCTCCGGTTGGTCTGAAATCATAGTCAAATACATACATTTTTAATCCAAGCCTGTTGCAAAAACTCCAAAACTATAGCCCCTATATTTTTTGCCCTTTGCAGATATCGACGAATGTCGAAATCCGAACGCATGCGGAAAGAACGCCCAGTGTATCAATACGCCCGGAAACTTCACATGCGAATGTCCCGAAGGATTCTTGGGTAATCCATTCGACGGATGCGTCGATGTGGACGAATGTACATATCCGAAAACTTGCGGACCACGGTCCATCTGTAGTAACCTGGAGGGCAGTTATCGCTGCGACTGTCCGCCAGGCTACGAGGGTGATGGCCGTTCCGAAACTGGCTGTATTGATACTGACGAATGTGCCCAATCACCATGTGGGCAAAATGCACAATGTCTGAATCTGGACGGTGGCTTTAAGTGCTCCTGTCCCGATGGATATCAAGGCGATCCAGCTGTTGGCTGTGAAGGTAAGTGTTGTTCCTATTGCTTGAATTTTGGTTCACTGCATGGTTTTTAATTTATAAAAAATGATTTTCTCTTTTTTTTTTTGCTATCTAATTTCATAACATTGCGCCTAACTTATATTGCACACACACAAAAACGACGAAACATTCAATCATTATCACATTCACCAACACAACAAACAAAAAATGATAAAACTTATATTCGCACACATAAAAATAAAACGAAAACATGATGGTGGACATATAATACAAACATTTATTGCCTAACTTAATATTCACAAAAAAAAAAATGAAAAAAAAACACGACTCAAAAGACGTCGATGAATGCTCTAACAATCCTTGTGGCTTGGGCGCTGAATGCGTAAATTATGCGGGTGGCTTTGAGTGTCATTGCCCCGAGGGCTTCACACTCGAGGATAATGTGGACTGTGTTGATGTGGACGAGTGTGCGGTACCGACTGCTTGTGGACACAATGCAAAGTGCATTAACTTTCCCGGTGCCTTTAAGTGCTTATGTCCGACGGGATACCGTGGCCAGGGACATTTGTACTGTGAAAGTTAGTATATGATACTTTGATGCTGCTGCTGCTTTTATGCCTCTTTAAACTTAAAAAAAAATAAATCTTTAAGCCCTCCTGCCCAGTTATCCTTTACTTGCTGCGCAAATCCTTTTTCCCAAATGCTTTTCACGCTATTTCTTCTTTTTTTTTTACTCCCCTGTACTATTTTTCCCTCGTGGACGTTTTTTTTCAATCAACAGTGGTGAGTTAAAGTATGTTGACAGTTCGAATTTAGAATTTTATGTTTGATTTTGATGGAAATTGTGTGTTCTGACTTTTACAAGATTGTATTACGAGCATGTGTATATCTACATAATTTGAGATCTTTTCAATACTCATAATTTTGCGAAGTTTTCACGCCGAATACTTTAAAACTTTTATCATTTGTGATTTATTTGCTCACACTCTGGCGGAATTTCGTTCTAAATATGAAAGCGCTGTTCGTACACGCCTACATATGGGCGTGTTGTTGAATATATAAAGTATGAATGTTTCTTTTGGCATCTACATTTTTATCTCATTTTATTTACATCCATTTTGTACCTTTTACAAGCTCTGCTTCACCCATCAAGCGTTTTATCTTGCTCCTCTGAATCTGAAAGGATTTTAAATTAAAGTAAGGAGACCGAAAAGTTATCGTAATCAACTCTAGTACAAGGTATACTCAGTTAGTAATACAAATCAATCAAAAGTCAGAATAGAAAAAAATAATTGCTTTACTTTTTCGCACCACTGTTTAAAAAAAAAAAAAGTTCACCACGTAAAAGAAACTACTCGAAATATAACTCAAATATTTGACTGCCCATGTTTTGCAATACCCTACCCGTCCATCCATAGATATTAACGAATGCCAGGATAAGCCCTGCGGTGAGAACGCCATCTGTACGGACACAATCGGAAGCTTCGTGTGTACATGCAAACCAGAGTACACAGGCGATCCATTCCGCGGCTGTGTGGACATCGACGAGTGTGCAACGCTGGAGAAACCTTGTGGAGATCATGCCATTTGTGAGAATGCGTCGCCAGGTTATAATTGCCGTTGCCCCCAGGGCTTCGATGGCAAACCAGATCCGAAAATTGCCTGCGAACAAGTCGACGTGAATATCCTGTGCCGGACGAATTTCGACTGCACCAATAACGCCGAATGTATCGAGAATCAATGCTTCTGTTTGGATGGCTTCGAGGCCAAAGGATCTAGTTGCGTGGATGTCGATGAGTGCCGTGCGCATACCGATGCCTGCGGCCAACATGCGCAATGCGTCAACACGGTCGGTTCGTATCGATGTGAATGCGATGCGGGATATGTTGGCGTGCCACCGAAAATAGGATGCAAGGAGCCCTGTGAAGCTGTCCGTTGTGGTGAGCATTCCTATTGCAAGCCAGATGGATCGGAGGCGTATTGCATCTGTGAGGATGGCTGGACCGTTAACCCTCAGGACATCACAGCGGGTTGTGTAGATATTAATGAATGTGATACGGTGAATGGACCGTCTGGTCTATGCGGAACGAATGCAACTTGTACGAATACCGCTGGCACATACAGCTGTGCGTGTCCTCCCGGCTTCTCAGGAGATCCAAATTCCAAGTGTGTCGATGTTGACGAGTGTTCGAAGGGTAACACATGCGGCGAGGGAGCGATTTGCGTGAATATGCAAGGCGGTTACTCGTGCAAGTGTCCGGAGGGCTCCATTGCAGATCCAGATCCGACGGTCCGATGTGTAAACATTGTCATGTGCAAGAGCAATGACGACTGTCCTGGTAATGGTGTATGCGACGATGAACAGAGATGTTTGTGTCCAGAGCCAAATGTTGGCAACGATTGTAGGCACCCATGCGAGGCGTTGAACTGTGGATCTCATGCTCACTGCATGCTGGTCAATGGAAATGCGCAATGTCTCTGCGCTGAGGGATACACAGGAACACCAAAAACAGCAGGCGGCTGCAATGATATCGACGAATGCAAAGGAAGTCCATGTCAATCTGGAGCAGTTTGTTCAAACACCGCCGGAGGGTATCTCTGTCAATGTCCTGGTGGATCGACCGGTGATCCATACCGCGATGGATGTGCCGTCTCGAAGGTTCCTCTCAGCTGTTCGGATGCGAATCCATGCGCTCCAGGAGAGAGCTGTGTCTTGGATAGTTACTCTGGAAACGGAGTGTGCATCTGTCGTCAAGGCTACGAAAGAGACGCAGAGACAGCTCAGTGTCGCGACGTTGATGAGTGTTCACCGGCTAGAGGAAAGCCTGCTTGTGGGTTAAATGCTCTGTGCAAGAATCTTCCCGGAAGCTATGAGTGCCGTTGTCCACAGGGCTTTAATGGAAATCCATTCCAAGTGTGCGACGAATGCCACACCCCTGAGTGTCAATGCCAAACGCCATACAAGCTTGTTGGAAACAGCTGCGTGTTATCGGGCTGCTCGAACGGAGAGAAATGCCCAAAGGGCTCTGAGTGCATAAGCATCGCCGGTGGCGTAAGCTACTGCGCCTGCCCCAAGGGCTACAAGACCCTCGCCGATGGAACCTGCGTGGATGTAAACGAGTGCACCGAACGCCAACAAGTTTGCGGATACGGAGCCGAATGTATCAACAACGAAGGAAGTTTCACTTGCATATGCCCTGAGGGCTATCAAGGTGACCCATATCATGGATTGTGCTCCCCTGCGCAGAGAAAGTGCTCTGGAGATCGCGAATGCGGAACGAATGAGAAATGCGTTCAGCCAGGTGAGTGTGTCTGCCCACCGCCATTCTTCTTGGATCCCTCGGACGAGAACAAATGTAAGAGTCCCTGCGAGAGGTTCCCGTGTGGCATCAATGCCAAATGTACGCCAACAGATCCACCGCAGTGTATGTGCGAAGTAGGATATAAGGGAGATCCTCTGCTGGGATGTGTCGATGAAGACGAATGTGCAACGAGTCCATGCGCCTACGGAGCCTACTGTGTCAACAAGAAGGGCGGATACCAGTGCGTGTGCCCAAAGGGCTTCACAGGCGACGCCTACAAGAGTGGGTGCATCCTTGAAACAGGCACCGTAAAGAGTCAATGTGTCGTGAACGAAGACTGCGCCGATAATCTGGCCTGTGCTCAGGGAACTTGTATAAGTCCGTGCACCAGCTTGTTATGCGGACCGAATGCATTCTGTGAACCGGAAAACCATGCAGGATGGTGCCGCTGTCGGGTGGGTTACACCGAAACACCCGACAAAGAGTGCGTGTCCCAGTGCAAGGGAATCATCTGTGGCGACGGGGCTCTATGTATACCAACTTCAGAAGGACCAACTTGTAAGTGCCCTCAGGGATACCTTGGAAATCCATTCCCGGGTGGCAACTGCTACACGGATCAGTGTTCGGCGACGCGACCCTGCAACGGTCCACAGGTTTGTATCAATGGAAGATGCAAGGAACGTTGTGATGGCGTTGTCTGCGGAATCGGAGCCACATGTGAAAAGACGAGTGGTAGATGTGTCTGTGAGGCCAACTTTGTTGGTAATCCGGACCTCGTCTGCATGCCACCGGTGGCATATGCCAAATGTGAACCCGACTGTGGAGAGAATGCTCACTGCGAGTATGGATATGGAACTAGCTACTGCGCTTGTAACCCAGGAACTAGTGGAAATCCCTACGAAGGATGTGGCGCTCAAAAGAAAAACACATGCAGCCCCGATAGCTGCGGACCTAATGCTGAGTGCCGCTCAGACGGAACCAAAATTATTTGCCAATGCCCACCTGGATTCAGTGGAAACAGCTACGTGGGATGCCACGACGTGGATGAGTGCTTGAACAAGCCTTGCGGCCAAAACGCAGTCTGCTTGAATTCTATTGGCAGTTTCGACTGTCTTTGCAAGTCAGGCTTTGCCGGAGATCCGTTCAGCAGCTGCCAACCAGTGGACACAGTTTTTTGTCCACAAGCAGGCAACTGCAAATGCGGACCGAATGTAGAGTGTCCTGAAGGCTTCAACTGCGACAAGGGCCAATGCAAGGATCTGTGCGCCAAGGCAGCTTGTGGCCCGAGGGCAGCTTGCGACGAAGGCCGCTGTCTCTGCCCCCTGGGCTACCAAGGAGATCCTTATGATAGGGAGAGGGGTTGCACGATTAGAGGACAATGTAGCAACGACGCCGATTGCAAGCATTCGGAGATTTGTTTCCAGCTGGGACGAGGATTGCGCAAGTGCGTGGATGGCTGTAGTAAGATTCAGTGTGGTCCGAACGCCCTCTGTGTGTCGGATGATCATCGATCGACTTGCATCTGCTCCGATGGATACTTTGGAAATCCGAGCAATCTACAAGTTGGGTGTCAGCCAGAACGCAGTATCCCACCGAAGGACGAAGACCAATGCAAATTGGACAAAGACTGTGAAAGCGGATTCATATGCAATGCAGCTCCAACCGGCGTGAAGTCATGCATCCACCTCTGCTCAACTGTTATCTGCGGAACCAACGAACTCTGCCAAATCGACAGCAACGGCCATCCCATTTGCAACTGCCAGGATAGCTTCACATGGAATCCGGTTACATCGGCTTGCGAGAAGCCATCGATTCCGGATTGCACAACAGACGGCGATTGTCGTCCAGATGCCGCATGCAAACCAGATGTCCTCGGCGTACTTAAGTGCGTGTCGATATGCTCGGAGTTCACCTGTCCAGCCAACTCTGTGTGCGTGGCCAGGGATCACCAAGGAAGATGCGACTGTTTGCCAGGCTTTGTCGGAAATCCAAACGACCGTAATGGCTGCCAAACCGTACAGAAAAATCAATGTCGTACAAATGCCGAGTGCCCGGAGTCAGATGCCTGCGTCAAGTCCGGTCCATCGGAGAGTCTGTCCTGCAGACCCGCCTGCGATAGCGTCCAGTGCGGACCCAGAGCTATCTGCATCACCAACAACCACTTGGCTCAGTGTCAGTGCCCACCGGGACCATTTGCCGGAGACCCATACGACCCCTACCAGGGCTGTCGAAGTGTTCCCTGCGTTTACAATAACGACTGTCCCGTAACCCAGCTATGCAACCGCATGACCCACACCTGCTACGATGTGTGCGACCAAGAGTCATGTGGAGAGAACGCCATCTGCATCGCGGACGAACACCGTGCCATCTGTCAATGCCCACCTGGATACAAAGGAAACCCTCTGCCCGAGGTGGAGTGTGTCTCAGTGGGCGGTTGCTCCCCCGGAACCTGCCATCCCACTGCAATTTGCGAAGTCTCACCAACCGGACCAGTATGTCGCTGCCCAACGAACTTTGTGGGCGAGCCCAAAACAACCGGATGCCGTCCGGAAGGACAGTGTCCCAATGGAGATACCGATTGCCCAGCCAACTCAGTCTGTGCTGGAGGAAGATGTATGGATCCCTGTGAGAACGCTTGTGGCGTCAACTCTGACTGCAAAGTGGTCAACCGCAAGGCAGTCTGCTCGTGTGCACTTCGCTTCCAACCGATCGGCGAGTCTGCTAAGGACGGCTGCACCCGTTCAGCGTCCAAGTGCCAAAGCGACATTGATTGCGGTGGAGCAGTATGTTACAATGGCCAGTGCCGCGTAGCTTGCCGAAACTCCAACGACTGCTCGGTCGGAGAAAAGTGTCTCCAGAGCACATGCGTCGTACCCTGCCTAGATCATAGCCAATGCGCCAACGGCCTCGCCTGTCTCGACGGAATTTGCTCAATCGGCTGTCGAAGTAACAAGGACTGCGGCAACGAACAGTCCTGTATCAACAACAAATGTGCCAATCCCTGCCAAACTGGAGGAGTCTGCGGACCAAATGCTCTGTGCAACATGCAAGATCACCGCAGCTACTGCAAGTGTCCGGAGGGCTTCGAGGGCAACCCAACACCAGACCAAGGATGTGTACGAGTACCGTCATCCTGTCAAGCCAGCAACCAGTGCCCCACCGGACATATGTGTATCGGAAACCAATGCAATCTTCCGTGTCAAAAGACCGCAACGTGCGCCATTGGAGAACGCTGCTACAACAACGTCTGCGCCAAGGTCTGCTACACCAGCAACAACTGCCTCCCCGGCGAAATCTGTAACAACGATGGAACCTGCCAGCCCGGATGTGACTCCGACGCAGATTGTCCACCCACCGAGCTCTGTCTCAGTGGAAAATGCAAGTGCGCAATTGGTTTTATTGGAACGCCCTTCGGATGTGCCGACATCGACGAATGTACCGACAATCCATGTCACAAATCCGCTCGATGTGAAAACCTCCCCGGATCGTACAAATGTATCTGTCCAGCGGGCACCGTTGGTGACGGCTACGGAAAGGACGGTTGCGTTAAGCCAAAGGAATGCTACAAGAACGCAGACTGCGCGGAAAGCCTCGCCTGTGCCGACGGAAAATGTGCCGATCCCTGTTTGTCAACCACCTGTGGACTCAAGGCCGTATGCCAGAGTGTGCACCAAATTGGAAACTGCCAGTGTCCCGTTGGATATTTGGGAGACCCACTCGACACCGTTGTGGGATGTTTCAAGGTGGAGTGTGTGACCAGCGATGATTGTGCCCAGGAACGAAGCTGTGACTCGGAAACCAATCGCTGTGTGAATCCTTGCGATTTAACCAGCTGCGGTAAGGGTCAGTGCCATGTGGTGAGCCATAAGGCGTCTTGCTCATGCTATGACGGATACCAACTCAGTGGCGCCTCAATCTGCGAAGATATTGACGAATGCTTATCCAACCCCTGTCATGCAACTGCCTTATGCCAAAACCACCCAGGCAGTTATAGTTGCGCATGCCCAGAAGGTCTCATCGGAGACCCTATCCAATCGGGATGTCGCGATCCAAATGAATGTATGACTGACCCCGACTGTCCTTCAACTGCTAGCTGTCAGAATCAGCGTTGTAAGAACCCCTGCGAGCGGACGAACGCCTGCGGCAAGAGCGCCAACTGCATAGCAGTGGCACACAACGCTCAGTGCTTCTGCCCACCGAACTATCAAGGAGATCCAAGCCTCGAGTGCAATCAAGTTGAATGTTCCGACAGCGATGACTGCCCCAGCGAAAAGACCTGCCTCGACGCGAAATGCGTCGATCCCTGTTCGCTGCCCAATGCCTGTGGGCTTCAAGCTCGATGTGTCGCCCAAAACCACATTGGAGTGTGCACCTGTGACATTGGAAGGACAGGCAATCCCCAGCTGGGCTGTGTCCCATTGCAGTACTGTAGCGCCGACTCACAGTGCCCATCGGGCACCATCTGCAACAACGGAATTTGCAACTCACTCTGCACCAGCAATAGGGACTGCATCTCAGACCAACTGTGTATCCAAGGAGTCTGCCAACCGACCTGTAAGTCCAACTCAAGCTGCCCCGAGTTCCAGTTCTGCAGCAACAACATCTGCACCAAGGAGGTGCTCTGTCGGGACGACGAAGACTGTTCTATCAACGAAAACTGTATTCTCGATAACTTCGGGCGAGCAAACTGTCAAGACGTGTGCGTCGGTCGCGCCATCTGCGGTCGCAACGCCGAATGTACAGCCCGTCAGCATAACCCCGACTGTGAATGTAAGGAGGGCTTCTTCGGCGACCCGAAATCAGGCTGTAGAAAGATCGAGTGCAGTTCTGACAATGACTGCTCCAATGATAAGACCTGCGACAACCATATGTGCAAGATAGCCTGTCTGATTGGACAACCCTGCGGAGAGAACGCTCTCTGTACGACAGAAAACCACAAACAAGTTTGTCACTGCCAGCCAGGCTTCACTGGAGACCCCACAGTCCGCTGTGATGTCGTCGACTATTGCAAGGATGCCCCCTGTGGACCCGGAGCACGGTGTCGAAACTCACGTGGAAGCTTCAAATGTAACTGCCCGATTGGGCTCGTTGGCGATCCCTATAACGAAGGCTGCCGTACAGCTGTTGAATGCCAATCCAACGACGACTGTCCACCGGCGGCTGAGTGTGGCTCCTTTAACGGTGTTCCCAAATGCCGTGATGTGTGTGAAAATGCCAAGTGCGGCCCCAACGCTGAATGTGTACCCAAGGGCCACATGGCGACCTGTCTCTGCCGCAATGGCTACGATGGTCAACCCTCTGACCTGTCCATAGGTTGTCAACCCCTGCCAACACCCTGCCAAGTAACTAGCGACTGCCCTGCTAACACCTACTGCTCGGAGAGTATCTGCAAACGTAAGTACTAACCATGACGGAAAAGTCCACCCCACCAAAAGCCCAAAGCCCCTCGAAACTAATCTTCCCTGGGAATACAAATAACTCCTATACTACTGTGGAGTCCGGTTATAACCGCTAACGGTTCGCCGGAGAGCATGTTGTTGATGTTGTTTGAATTTTATTTCTAGTCTAGTTTGTAGTAAAAAGTCTTCTTCGATCATGACAGAAAGCAAGACTTTTAAAAAAAAACTTACAAAAAGGTATGATGTGACATAACCTCCAAAATGATCAAGTTTAACCGAATTAGTTCACAAAGTGGTAGAGGAGATAGTATTCCAGAGGGTTTTTGGAGGAGCACGAGTCACTGCGTTAAGGTGAACGGTTTTTTAATGGATTTTTTGCACCCCTTACAGCTGCTTGCATCCTGGATACCGAATGTGGAGCCGCTGAGATATGTCAAGGCGGTCAATGCTTGAATCCCTGCGATCAGCCACAGGCTTGTGGCATGAATGCCGAATGTCGGATCGGAGTGCATCTTAAACAGTGCAATTGTCCGGCGGGTTTCACCGGAAATCCGGACGTCGAGTGCGTCAGAAGTAAGTCGAAGGATAATGATGATGTGGGTTTTACTAATGATTTCCTTGTAGTTCCAGTCGCGTGTACCAGTGATGAGGAATGTGGACAGGGCTATACGTGTAGGGACTCGATGTGTCTGCCGGCCTGTGTGGCGGATCAGGATTGCGCGCTCAACGAGAAGTGCT
This sequence comes from Cheilosia pagana, assembly GCA_936431705.1. NCBI lineage: Eukaryota > Metazoa > Arthropoda > Insecta > Diptera > Syrphidae > Cheilosia > Cheilosia pagana. Next base: position 45,768,854 of record OW386170.1, on the reverse strand, counting down.
TGAGAGGAAACTGCATGCGTAAGTAGATTTAACCTCTAAAAAGTCCTTGTGATCTGTTAACATAAATCCTCCTCCGTTTTACAGTGACATGCCGCGTAGACAACGACTGCTTCCTTGGCCATGTATGCCTGCACAACAAATGTGTGTTCGGATGCCACGTCGACGATGACTGCAGTGCTTCCGAGTCCTGTAGAAACGACAAATGCATCAACCCATGCCATGAGAATCCGTGCGGTCCCAATGCCGTCTGCACGGTGTCAAACCATCGCGCCTCCTGCACCTGCATCGAGGGAATGGTACCCAATCCAACTCCCAAGGTTGGCTGCGTACGAACACCAGCCGTTGGCTGCACTGAGAACCGCGACTGCGCTGCCGGTTTGGCTTGCTTTGAGTCTATTTGCCGACCACTTTGTGCCGACGATGGTGCCTGCTTGGCCAACGAAAGGTGCTACAACGGCGTGTGTAAACCGCTCTGTCGACGGGATGACGATTGTCGAAACAGCGAGGTGTGCCTCGGACAAATGTGCGTCGCAGGCTGTCGCTCAGATCAAGGATGTCCCGATAACTTAGCCTGCGCTGGACAACAATGCGCCGATCCATGCGCCAATCCAACAGCCTGTGGCACCAATGCCCAGTGTTCGGTTAAGAATCACAGAAAGCTATGTACCTGCCCAGAGGATTTGGTGGGAAATGCGGAAGTTTCTTGCAAAGCTCCTGAAACCGCCTGCTCGACCAATGAAAACTGCCCGGTTTCACACCTCTGCTATGGCGGCATGTGCCAACGGAAGTGCCGCAATGACCAGAACTGCCTTAGCGACGAACGCTGTATGCGTGGAACTTGCCGCACCGTCTGCAACACAGACTCAGCCTGTTCTTTGGGACAGATTTGTGAAAACCGCGTTTGCCAAATCGGCTGTCGCAACGATCTCACCTGCCCCAGCGAAGAGTCGTGTGTCAACAAGAAATGCAAAAATCCGTGTGAAACAGCCGGACAGTGTGGACACTGCGCCAACTGCCTGGTGGTCAACCATGGAGTTCAGTGCAGCTGTCCGAATGGTTTCCTGGGAGACGGTCTTACCGGCTGCCAAATGCCACCACAACGCTGCAGTCCTGACTGCGAATGTGACGAAAGCAATACCTACTGCGCGCCCACCTGTATTCGAAATGATGACTGTGCCTGTGGACAGACCTGCTCGAGAGGGCGTTGTCGCCAGAAATGCGGCCCCGGCAAGCCATGCCCGCTGGGACAACTATGCGAGCGAGGATCTTGTCTGTCGGGATGCAAAGCTAACACAGATTGCACCACAGATCAGGTGTGCCTCAAGAATCAGTGCGTCGATCCTTGCTCGAAGCCTCAAGCGTGTGGAGAAAACGCTCTGTGCACCGTATCCGACCATCATGTACTCTGCTACTGTCCCGATGGTTATGAAGGGGAACCCAGCAAGAAATGCGTCCAATTCGAGTGCCATGCCGATGACGACTGTGAAGCCAACAAACGATGTGATGAAGGAAAATGCCGCAACCCATGCTTGGAATATGGAGCCTGTGGAATCAATGCTCAGTGCAGGGTTGTCGATCGTCGGCCACAGTGTTCATGTCCACCAGACTTCTTCGGAAATCCGGCCGTAGAATGCCAATCACTGACCGGAGTAGGGTGCGCCACCAATCCTTGCGGAGCGAACTCCAAGTGCCATGATGTGCCCGGAGGATTCGAATGCTCCTGCATGGATGGATGCATGGGCGATGCTACAAAGGGATGTGTCTGCGGCGAACATCAAGTGAATGTATGTCACGATCAACCATGTGGACTGAATGCGGCCTGTCGCGTAGCTGACCACAACGAACCGCAGTGCTATTGTCCCGAGGACTTCCCCAACGGCGATGCCTATGTTCAATGTAAGTACCAAAGAAAAAAACCCTCCCAATACAAGTGAACTACAAAAAAAACCTTCCCCTAGGCTACCTAACCCCACCTAAGGAAGACTGTCGCACAAATGGTTGCAATGTCGGTGAATGCGTTCGCCAAGGCTATGACTATATCTGCAAACAAGGTAAGTGCTTGGTTTTAGCTACTTTGCTTGTGATTTCAATGAAACCACAAAATAAGACCTAATTCAAAACGTTACTAGAATTTTTGATGAAAAAAAAATTAGCAATTCTCAGCCAGTATTTAAACAAACTTTATTTTTATAGTGATTAAGGATTGATGAGTAATTTTGTTTTTTCCTAAAAATCAAAAATTAACTTTGTTGTTGACAATTAAACAAAAAAAAAATATATTCGTAATATTTACAAAACAGTTTGTGTTCGTAACAAAATTAAAACCGTTTTTTTTTTCTAATTAGACGTTTAACCCGTAATAAATAAATAATTAGTTTAACGGTAATATTTTGATTAATCAATTTAAATAATTACAAACAATTAACTTAGTCGCAAATACAGCCAGAGCAACAACAACAACAAAGACAGAAGATAGTTTAGTGTGTGTATACAAATTTACAAGCAAAAAACAACCATACGCGCATGTTTGAAATGAACATTTTAATTTTATTTACAAAATAAAATCCTTTCATTAAACAATTTAGGTGTCTTTTTTTAAGTCAAGAACGAAAAAAAAGATACACACTGCTACACACACCAAACACACACACAATCCTTATTTATATTTGTTTACAGATTTTACAAAATACATTTTATATTATTATTAAGAATATCTATTTTTTTCCTCTGAAACAAACAAAAAAATATATACAACAAATTCGCATATGGAAATCCGTGGGATGTCGCTGTCGCTATCGCGGTCTCCCAATCTGTGCCTCTTTTCTCTTGCCTAAATAATTTAAAATAATTTTTTTTAAGCCTAACATTAATTTTTTTTTTACTTTTACAAATAAACACATTTTTCATACAGATTTAAAAAAAATAATAATAAAAATCGTAAACTCTTCTTAAGATAAAAAACATTCTAAAAAAGAATAATAAAACAGAACAAATAAACGCATACCATTTTAAATCATAAGCCGGTGATCCATCATGATCATTTGAAAATAAATCCTTTATAAAAATAAATTAGTAAATTCTGCAAAAAATATAATAATGCTTATAACCGCATACACAGCACCGAAAACTAGCCTCATAACTCATTATCAATTGACATAAATTTTTACTAAAATTACCAAATAATATCAATGCTAAATAATTGCACAAACAAAACAAACTACCGTCTGACAAGTAAAAACCTTTAACACAAAGATGAATTTAATTGCAAAGAAAATTTGTCCGTTGAAATATCCTTACTGGGTGTTTGCATTGGCGCAGAATTCAGGATTGACAGATGGTTGTGCCACTTCCAACTTAAAGTTCAGGGAAACATCCTCTTTCCCACTCTAAACTCGCACATTTTCTGACTTCTGCGCCCATGTAAACAACCAATAAAAAAATGAAATAGTATTTCTTCGTTGCCCCGAATTTTTTGTAAGGTCCCCAGTATTTTTTTTCTAAAAGTTTACCCAAGAAGTATTGAGATATTTTGTTTTTTTTTTAACGAATGAAGTAGGTGGAAATAGATATTGATATGTGCTCTAAATTATATCCGGTTACGAATGGCCCTGCGCCAGCATCAAATTTGTAAACCACTGCGATGATTTTAGGTTTTTTTTAAAGGTCGCAAATCTTTTGAAAAAGAACGTGAAGAATTTGCTGTCAAACATTTTGAAAATCGCTCATTTAAACAAAAAACCACTGACACCTCCTCGGTCGGGGCTAAATTATTTGCGAGCTAAAAATTGTAGGCTGAAAACCGGCCCGAGTTTTTGGTTCTTAATATTTTAACCCAGCCAAGGTTAGTAGTCGAAAGCAAATGGACGACTATGCCATAATTTCACTCCGAAAGATCTGTCGATTTTACCATTGGTAAAAGTCTTTCCGGCATACTTTTTTTTGCTAGGCACGGTGGCTTAGTTTCAGTGTGTTAGATTACTAAGCGACAGCTCCCAAGTTCATTTGATTCCCGGAAAAACACAAATATCCGAGAGTATAACTGTCATACAAGAGCTTCTCAATTAGACGTTTGCACTCGGCATAAAAGTGTAGATCGCTTCCATCTGTAATCCGTCCCAAAGACGAAAAACTCGCACAAAACTAACGGTTTTGAGAAGCTAGGCATAGGGTCCCAACTATTTATTTATTTTTAATACGTTTTTGCTAAATTTTCTACATGAGTTTTTACTTAAAAAAATTACATTTATCTTTAAAAAAAGGAAGTTGTGTATTTCCTATTTCGGGGAACCATGGGTTGGCGCACTAAATTCCCAGAAAAAAAAAAACCCACCTAAAATATCTCGAAAAATCTATGTTTATTAGGTAAGCTTCTCTGTTTAGTCTTTTAGACACAACTTTGTAGTTCCCTTACATTCGCGTAACAGCTTTATGTCTGCCAATAGTTGTAATAGTTTTTTTCCCTTGGACCACGCCCACTTTTGTGTAATATTTATCACTTTTCTACTGATATGGGTCAGTATAAAAAGCCATTAGCAAATGGTGTCAGCTACGCTCATATTAAATATACTTAGGTACACAATTTGTAATACTTTATGGACCAAAACATCTAGTTAAGCAAAGTTGCTCATAGGTCTTTAAATAGCTTCTTCACTATAGTTTATAGAGACTGAAAATAGGCCCCCTTAGGATAGCCACTCAAGGTTTATTCCAAGTCAAAGTACAATCCACAATAAATCCCCTACAGCGAAAATACTTCGGCACCCCAGCTAAAGCAAAGTTGCACTACATGATCATAACAAGCACGCAAAAATGTTTTCGAAATATTTAATAAAGTCAAAACTGATAACTTTTTCAAAAAAAAGACAATAATTAGCGGCTTCTAAAATAATATCCTGCACCGGCATTCTACAACCGCACAGATAACAAAATCGAAATAATTTTGAGAAAACCGAATAAAACAATAAAACTCCTAGCAAGTGGCCTTTATACAATGATTTATTATATTTAATAAATAAATATATCTAATGAAATGTAAAAATGCCGCGATAGCGATACGTATCCATCAAAATTTTGGTCACTTAAAGAAAACAAATTTAGGAAAAAAAAAAACATTATTTATCTATAGTAGTAGTGAATAGCCTATATAAACAATTTTTTTTTAAATATTAAATTTTCGTACACCAAACAAAACCCCTTCCTCTAAAGTCTACGTTTAAATAATTTTAAAATAAATGATTATATTCTTAAAAACTAAAACAAAACAAAAAAAAATGTGAGAGAAAGGTATGTCAGATTGGGAACTGTGGACGGGACAATTCTCACATAGTTCACATATGCTTGCAAAACAAAAACGAAACTCTTTATAGATTTGATCGTCATCCTGTATAAAAAGTATAAGACACCAACCAACAACAAACTAAATTAATAAAAAAAACTCATTGTATATGTACATCCTCGTAAAGAAAAAAATTTGCTTTTTATACACATAGACATAAAATTTATCCTTTTTTTATAAATATATATTTTCGACCTTCATCTAGGCCTTCTATTGTACAGCTTTTTTTATATATGAAAACGAAAATTCTTTTGTTAATATTTTTCCTTATAAAATTATTTTGTTGCTATCTACTCTTAAATTGGTGCTTCTAACTCTATCCATCCCTCTCTCCTTTTGGGAACTAACAAATTTTCATACAACAAAAAAAAAGAAATATGTAAATATATATTTGTTTAATTTTTTTTTACTTTGTATTCTTGTTTTTTTGGAGAAATAATTAACTTAGTGCTTAAGTTGTACATATACTGTATAAAAAAACATATTGTAGTCAAAAATCGTAAAACCGCAGTCATAATCACATTCTTCGTTCCCATTTAAGAGAACACAAATGTTGAAAGAATTCAATGAAAACAAGTTCGTTCGGTTCTTCGGTATAAAAACCCTCCAATACCGTGTCTCTAACGGGCAGAGCGCATGTGTTGGATGTATAAAATTAGGAAATATAACAAAATCTGAGCAGAAACACCACGAAATTTCTTCAAAAAAGAAATTAACAATACCACAGAAAACCTCAAAATGTATTTGTGAGAAAAGTTTCCCTTCACAGTTCTCTATATAAAGGAAATAGTTTTTTTTTTACAATAAAACAAAACAAAAACTAATAACGAATTTTTGTACATACACTAATCTCTGAAATATTTTGCAAAACCACCATTTATTTTAAAATTATTTAAGCACCAAGACATAACCTCTCTGAAAGATGAAAAAAAAAAAACTCCTCAAAACCCCCGTTTCCAATCCCTAAAACTTAAGTTTTCTAACCTCTTCGGAAGGTCGCTCCTATGGCCTTCTCTGCTCTGAAATCTAGTCACAAACTTTCTCACTTTCTTTCTATAAAACACACACAAATTACACAAAACTACACATATACTACTCCCACTACCACGCCCCTTAAAACAAAAACCTTTACAAAATATTATCGAAATAAGTACAAAAGTTACCAGCAAAAATCTCCTACATTCCCCGTGATTTATAGACACCGAACAATGCTACTCCGACAAGGATTGTCCTAGCGAGAAGGCATGCCTACAAGGACATTGCAACGATCCGTGTGCAATGCGTGGCGCATGTGGCGCCAACGCTCTATGCAAAACCGTCCTACATCGTCCGCGTTGCTCCTGTCCGAATTGCTTTATCGGTCGACCAGAAGTCGAATGCAAGCCAGATCCTAAGTGCGCCGATGTCACAACAATATCTCCCCGAGATCCAACCCTGCAAGTGGCCTGCTCGAATGACCAAGACTGTCAAGAGAACCAACAATGCAGCACTTACGGCCAATGTGCTGATCCTTGCCAAAGTCCTTCGTTCACGTGCGAAGGCAACAAGAAGTGTGAGACTCGTCGCCATCGACCAGTCTGTGTATGCAAGTCTGGTTTCATTGTCAACGAATATGGAGAGCTGACGTGCGCCCCAGAAAAACGTGAATGCTATCGTGATGATGATTGCGCCTCCAATATGGCCTGTACCGAGGGTAAATGCAGAAACCCCTGCATCGTTCCAGTGGGACGACAGCCCGTCTGTCCCGAAAACAAATCTTGCCAAGTACAAGATCACAGACCTGTGTGCATTTGTATGAAGGACTGTCAACCGTCGATTTCAATTTGTCTCAGAGATACCGGCTGCCCGACGGGTCTGGCTTGCAGAAAGTATCAGTGCGTTAATCCGTGTGACTTTGCACAGTGCGCCGCCAATTCGCCATGCATTGTGGAGGATCATAAGCCGATCTGTAAATTCTGCCCACCTGGATTTATTGCGGACGCACGGAATGGATGTCAAAAAGGTAAAAACAAAAAAAAAACTCACAATGACACATGAAAACCAAAAAAAAAAAAAAAATACATTTTGACAGATAAAACACCAAAAATTAAAGTTATATATATATGTAAAAGTGAATAGGACTTGATTTTGCGTAGGCTCTCTATCACTTGATTTTTGTAGAAAGTTTAAATAATTTTTTTTTTGGGTTTACAGGAGTAAGAGTTTTTTTTTAAATAATCTTAACTTATTTTGTTTATCAAATTTGCAAGGAACAGTCTATGTCTTCTATTTGAGTGTACAACTTTCTGGGTAAACAACAAGGAGAGTTTGGAATTAGTTTTTTACGTTACACTGACGCACAGGGATGTTGAACGTTGGGATAGAGGGAGATCGTATGTGGTTCTCTAGAGGACTGTAAAAATGAGAATTTTACTGCCAACAGACAGTGCCTTTTGTACTATCCCTTCAGATATTTATCAGCCGCAAAAAAATAGGATTGCATTGGAGTAATCCAGCTTAAGTCAATGAGCAATTACATTGGAATGGTATCTCGTGACCAAAATATTGAGCAGTTTTAAACGTTGGACTGACCTTTAGTCGATTTTCGTCCATTTTTGAAAGGCCACGCTATTTTTGTTGACCATTAACTGTCACAGTGTGGTTTTTGCTTACGCAGTATTCGACAGAGATATGCAAATGCTTTCTCCTCTAGTTAGTAAATAACGTGTTCACAATTATCCCCTATAGATGGCAGCACTGTCAATTGTTGACATTTTTAAAATGACAAATGAAGCCACACATTTCCACCGGAGATGTCACTGGCAGATCAATGTTTAATGACGTCAGTGACGTTCGCTAAAATTCTCTCAGACGGACAATTAATTATTTCCAGTAGAAAGTGGAACAAAATGGTAACAAAGTTTGAAAAAAAAGCTTTTTGACAGCATAATTTGATTATATATAATTGTAGAGGATCTTCCCTACAATGATTTGGTACCGCTGATCTTAAGTCCGTCCAAAAAATCTTGATATAAGAGTTGACTTAAGAAAGTGCCTGAAAAAGCTAATTCAACCCTCTGTTCTCTTTAGCTGCTGCCGGCTACATATTTTTTTCACGTGATCTTCACTTTAAGCAATATTGAGCACCTTGCATCGACCAAATCTATGTAGAATCCGTACGGCATTCACAAAGCCTGTGTCATTTGAATAGCTGTCCTTTCGATAGCAACCTCAATTCAATTCACTTAACGTTTTTCCTTATGCTACATTAAAGCATTGACCGCTGGCTCAAGCTAGACTTCAAGCAGCCTGTTTCGCCTTTGTAACACGAAATTTGGTTTCACGACACATTCCTATAAACGTTGGCCATTTATGATCAGGACTTTTGCTAACCTTTCAGTTGGCAGATGCTGGACATTCTCAAAGACCTGAGAAGCCTGTCCACTTGGTTCACTTTGCACTTGGTCGATTTAAGATATTGAGTCACAAATCAAATTTTCAGCCTTGTTCTGTGTGTTTTCGAAACAGTGCTGGCTTTCTTCAAACTCTTTAAAGAGATTCTAAATACTGCAACATTCCAATCGCAAATTTCAGCTGTAAAAAAAACAATTCCAACTCTCCTATAAGTATGCAAACCTTTTATCAATTATCTTTTCAATTGCATCCCAAAAAAAAAACAATAAACAAAAACAACATATATACAAATTTAACCCCTTAAGAGCCCAATGTAAAAACCAGCTTATTCTGCTCTTCTTTTATTATAAGAAAAACAAAAATGAAACAAAAAAAAACTAAAAAATAATATTTCCAAAAAAAAAAAACTACTATCTTCTCTCTCTGTGACCCCTTATAAACACACACACAAAATTCGTTATAAGAAATGAGAGAAACTAAACCCCACCAAATGAAAAACAAAAAAACCAAGCACCACCGCTTTAGCTTTTAATTGTTTTAATAAAAACAAGCAGAGAAAATGTTAAAAATATAGCCACCCTCTTAAAACAATATACCAAAACAAACAAACAAAAACTAAAAACATTCACACACGCTCATGCTCACAAAATAAAACAAGAACTACCAACAATTTAAAATAAAAAAAAGCGTAAATATCTGCTATATATTAACGCCAAAGAAATAAAAAACCATCGCTTACCAAATTAAACAAATCGTTTAAGAAAAATTTTAATGGTTTTCTAACCTGAAAAAAGTCTATTAAAATTAATTGACGAGTCAGATTAAATTATTGCGACAAACAAAAAATACAAATATTTTTTCACCTCACTCACAGAGCCTTTATCAAACAAACGCCCTAAAACGATGGATGATTTCAAGAATTTTGACATATGCAGTGTCAGTTTTTGACATAAATTGATTTTAATTGTTCATTAAAGTGACATTTCTGTAAAAATAATATGCGTCAAATGGTAGGTTAGGAATTCATATAGGAATAATTCATCAGTCAAATTTGTCATCATTTAGTTCTCATTCATATTCTCATATTTGCCAAAAAGTATCACTTTAGAGAAAGCTTAGTTCCGAGAGTTATTGCATTCATTTCTCACACTGGGAGAACTTTTACCTTGAATTTATTTCTGACTTTAACATGATGTTCACAAAATACTCCTACGTAAGAAGCTATGAATTATTTCCGATTAAAGTCCAGAAAACATATGGGAAAGACGGACAACTGCTGAAGATCATGTCTTTAGTACATCACCTTCAAGCTTGCAGAACAAATTTAAGACTGACGGACTTAAAATGTCTGATTTGCTGAGTGTTTAAAATTGCAGCTACAACACAACGAAAGGAAAAGAAATCTCATGAGTTTGTAGATTAAAAATTAAGCTCTGAAACACCTTTCAAAATCAAAATGTCAGTCCTTGAGATTTGTCTCTATATAGGAGATTTTATACGGGTTCAATTTATTAGAAAAAAATCAACTGACAGTTAAAAGTGCTTTCATTTGACATCTCAAATCACCACTCAATATCACCACTTTTTGACATTGACATGTTCTGTTGGCCTTACTGATCTAATTCGGTCAGAAAAAAGTTTTCCAACATTTGCAATTCAACAATTATTTGAATAAAATGTTTTACTAATTTTTAAAAAATAAAAGATCCCCTTCTCAACAACATCAGAACGTTACACTAATTCTAACGTCTACAGCCAGCGCATGACAAGCATTTCGGAAATTTTATGAAGATGAAAGTAGATGCTATTAAGTACGGAATATGTAACAGAACATAGTTCTCTGAAATTACTTATGGGCAGTTGTGCTTCGAAAGTAATAACTCCATAAGCACTAATGGAGGCATTTTGACAGTTGAAATTTTACAAATGAACACATCTAATTCACAGAAAGCAAGAAGAAGATTATTCGGCCGATAATTCTTTATTTTTGGTTTTTGATTGTATTAGATGAGTTTTTTTTGCAAAAAAGCCACCATAAATTAAGTGCTTCCAATGTCATCATTACATATGAAGAATTTTGTTTCAACTGTCAACTTATTTTGATTAAAATGTTGCCGAGGTGCATGAATCTTCCTTTTTTTGAGGAGCAGGTTTATAATATTTTCGGAACGGACGCCATTCACGCCTGTTCCTATTCAAATCAAGTAGTTTTTTTAAATACTTTACAGACCATTTGCTGGTAGTTGATAAGCATGTCAGAATATATTTCAATTGCTCTGAAAACTCACCCGTGCATAAAACGATCGTTGATGTTAAAAAAAACGTTACAGTTCAAATTTTAAAAAGCTGTCGAGTACAGCATTAAAATATTAATAAAATATTGCGTTCGTTGATAACTTATTTTAGTTTCCCATTAAATAAAGTAAAACTTGCAGATTGGCAGGTTGTTTCAAGCAGCTTCATTGAATAGGAACAGGTATGAAATCCAACCACATTAAATTTCGAAGGAGTTCGTCTTTGAAAATAGCACCCCTTCTGTTAGCTTTTTAAAACCGTAAATACATTCCTTAAAAAAAAACGTGGAAGTAGGTAGGAGGTCCTTCGAAAAACCATTTGTGTCCAGTAAAAACAAATACTATGTACGACTGACAGATTCGCCAAATAGTGCAATTATCTGAGGTTATAAGGTGAACTAAAATGATATTGTAACCTCTAGATCCCGTGTTCCAGAGAAAATTCCACTGCCAAATTAAGAACTGTCACTTCATATTAGCCACTTCATCAAAACAAACTCCATCAGAATCCTTGGAATCATCCAAAACTTAACCCCACAAAAAGACTGCATAATCCCTTGCTTTAAAAGATTTAATGCCTTATTGCTAAAGTGAAATTTTGGGAATTTTTTACTTACAAAAATTAACTTTTAGTTTTGTATTTGTATATAGTAACATCCTTCAGTAGATAGAAACCAAAAATTTAATGGAAGTGCCATAATATAGAATATAAGCTTTTATTTAATTGTACAGAAAAAAGTAAACCCATTAACTTAAGCATATGTATATATTTATTTATTTAACACTTTTAACAAAAAAAAAAAAAAAAACAAACTACATAACAAAACATGAGTAACAAGTCTTACCAACCAATAATAAAAAAATAATCAAATCCGCAGCAACCCGCAACTGTACACAAGACTCGGACTGCAGTGAAACGCTCCAGTGTATCAAGGGCGTCTGTGGCGACCCCTGTGCAACTGGCTGTGGTGAATCTGCAATCTGTGTGGTGAAAGCACATAGGGTTTATTCATGTGAATGCGCACCTAATTATACTGGTGATGCACATGTCAAGTGTATAGAAATTTTACCCACAACCACAGTTAGCCTAAGTAGTATTAGTGAAGGAACAGAACAAGAACAGTCAACGATAGGTATTGGTGTTCGAATTGAAACGACTACATCTAAATACACCACATTGGGTGTGTTTAACCAAACGGAGATGCGTACTAAAGTAACAGATATAGTCGCAGAGGAAACACCAAGTGTGGAGGGTATAACACCGACGGAGGTATATTTTAGGGCAACAACAGAGGGTTACACGACGTTGATAGAGGGTGGGGGTGACGTTACTTCTAGCAGTGCTTCAGTAACGTCTGCAAAACCAGATGCGACAACAGTAGGTTCAACTTTATATACAGAAATTGATATATCAGATTTGGAAAAATCGATAACAATATCGGATGATGGAGTAACAGGGGGCTCAACTTTAAGTACTGCGAGCAATACCGAAGAAAAAGCTTACACCGAATCAACTACAGAAAGAGAAACCGAGGTGCCAGAATTAATAGTGCCAACGTTCAGACCTTCAACAGAAATTCCGTCCGAGGGCACTACCGCCTACCCAACAAAAGCAACTACGCTTGGCGTACCCACAGAGGGTAAGACCACTTATCCGGGTGAGAGGCCAATAACCGAGGTACCAGAATTAATGGTGCCAACGTTCAGTCCTTCAACCGAAAATCCGTCCGAGGGAACTACCGCCTACCCAACAAAAGCAACTACGTTTGGCGTACCCACACAGGGCAAGACCACTTATCCGGGTGAGAGGCCAACAACCGAGGTACCAGAATTGCCAACGTTTAGTCCTTTAACCGAAATTCCGTCCGAGGGCACTACAGCCTACCCAACAAGAGCAACTACGCTTGGCGTAGCCACAGAGGGCAAGACTACTTATCCGGGTGAGAGACCAACAACCGAGGTGCCAGAATTAATGGTGCCAACGTTTAGTCCTTCAACCGAAACTCCGTCCGAGGGCACTACAGCCTACCCAACAAGAGCAACTACGCTTGGCGTACCCACAAAGGGAAAGACCACTTATCCGGGTGAGAGGCCAATAACCGAGGTACCAGAATTAATGGTGCCAACGTTCAGTCCTTCAACCGAAAATCCGTCCGAGGGAACTACCGCCTACCCAACAAAAGCAACTACGTTTGGCGTACCCACACAGGGCAAGACCACTTATCCGGGTGAGAGGCCAACAACCGAGGTACCAGAATTGCCAACGTTTAGTCCTTTAACCGAAATTCCGTCCGAGGGCACTACAGCCTACCCAACAAGAGCAACTACGCTTGGCGTAGCCACAGAGGGCAAGACTACTTATCCGGGTGAGAGACCAACAACCGAGGTGCCAGAATTAATGGTGCCAACGTTTAGTCCTTCAACCGAAACTCCGTCCGAGGGCACTACAGCCTACCCAACAAGAGCAACTACGCTTGGCGTACCCACAAAGGGAAAGACCACTTATCCGGGTGAGAGGCCAATAACCGAGGTACCAGAATTAATGGTGCCAACGTTCAGACCTTCAACAGAAATTCCGTCCGAGGGCACTACCGCCTACCCAACAAAAGCAACTACGCTTGGCGTACCCACAGAGGGTAAGACCACTTATCCGGGTGAGAGGCCAATAACCGAGGTACCAGAATTAATGGTGCCAACGTTCAGTCCTTCAACCGAAAATCCGTCCGAGGGAACTACCGCCTACCCAACAAAAGCAACTACGTTTGGCGTACCCACACAGGGCAAGACCACTTATCCGGGTGAGAGGCCAACATCCGAGGTACCAGAATTGCCAACGTTTAGTCCTTTAACCGAAATTCCGTCCGAGGGCACTACAGCCTACCCAACAAGAGCAACTACGCTTGGCGTAGCCACAGAGGGCAAGACTACTTATCCGGGTGAGAGACCAACAACCGAGGTGCCAGAATTAATGGTGCCAACGTTTAGTCTTTCAACCGAAACTCCGTCCGAGGGCACTACAGCCTACCCAACAAGAGCAACTACGCTTGGCGTACCCACAAAGGGAAAGACCACTTATCCGGGTGAGAGGCCAATAACCGAGGTACCAGAATTAATGGTGCCAACGTTCAGACCTTCAACAGAAATTCCGTCCGAGGGCACTACCGCCTACCCAACAAAAGCAACTACGCTTGGCGTACCCACAGAGGGTAAGACCACTTATCCGGGTGAGAGGCCAATAACCGAGGTACCAGAATTAATGGTGCCAACGTTCAGTCCTTCAACCGAAAATCCGTCCGAGGGAACTACCGCCTACCCAACAAAAGCAACTACGTTTGGCGTACCCACAGAGGGCAAGACCACTTATCCGAGTGAGAGGCCAACAACCGAGGTGCCGGAATTGCCAACGTTTAGTCCTTTAACCGAAATTCCGTCCGAGGGCACTACAGCCTACCCAACAAGAGCAACTACGCTTGGCGTAGCCACAGAGGGCAAGACTACTTATCCGGGTGAGAGACCAACAACCGAGGTGCCAGAATTAATGGTGCCAACGTTTAGTCCTTCAACCGAAACTCCGTCCGAGGGCACTACCGCTTACCCAACAAAAGCAACTACGCTTGGCGTACCAACAGAGGGCAAGACAACTTATCCCGGTGAGAGACCAACAACTGAGGTACCAGAATTGCCAACGTTTAGTCCTTCAACCGAAATTCCGTCCGAGGGCACTACCGCCTACCCAACAAGAGCAACTACGCTTGGCGTACCCACAAAGGGCAAGACCACTTATCCGGGTGAGAGGCCAACAACCGAGGTACCAGAATTGCCAACGTTTAGTCCTTTAACCGAAATTCCGTCCGAGGGCACTACAGCCTACCCAACAAGAGCAACTACGCTTGGCGTAGCCACAGAGGGCAAGACTACTTATCCGGGTGAGAGACCAACAACCGAGGTGCCAGAATTAATGGTGCCAACGTTTAGTCCTTCAACCGAAACTCCGTCCGAGGGCACTACCGCCTACCCAACAAAAGCAACAACGTTTGGCGTACCCACAGAGGGCAAGACCACTTATCCGGGTGAGATACCAACAACCGAGGTGCCGGAATTAATGGTGCCAACGTTAAGTCCTTCAACCGAAACTCCTAGCGAGGGCATTACAACTTACACAACTAAAGCAACTACGCTTGGCGTACCCACAGAGGGCAAGACCACTTATCCGGGTGAGAGACCAACAACTGAGGTACCAGAATTGCCAACGTTTAGTCCTTCAACCGAAATTCCGTCCGAGGGCACTACCGCCTACCCAACAAGAGCAACTACGCTTGGCGTAGCCACAGAGGGCAAGACTACTTATCCGGGTGAGAGACCAACAACCGAGGTGCCGGAATTAATGGTGCCAACGTTTAGTCCTTCAACAGAAACTCCGTCCGAGGGCACTACCGCCTACCCAACAAAAGCAACTACGCTTGGCGAACCCACAGAGGGCAAGACCACTTATCCGGGTGAGAGGCCAACAACCGAGGTACCAGAATTGCCAACGTTTAGTTCTTCAACCGAAATCCCGTCCGAGGGCACTACAGCCTACCCAACAAGAGCAACTACGCTTGGCGTACCCACAAAGGGCAAGACCACTTATCCGGGTGAGAGGCCAACAACCGAGGTACCAGAATTGCCAACGTTTAGTCCTTCAACCGAAATCCCGTCCGAGGGCACTACAGCCTACCCAACAAGAGCAACTACGCTTGGCGTACCCACAAAGGGCAAGACCACTTATCCGGGTGAGAGGCCAACAACCGAGGTGCCGGAATTGCCAACGTTTAGTCCTTTAACCGAAATTCCGTCCGAGGGCACTACAGCCTACCCAACAAGAGCAACTACGCTTGGCGTAGCCACAGAGGGCAAGACTACTTATCCGGGTGAGAGACCAACAACCGAGGTGCCAGAATTAATGGTGCCAACGTTCAGTCCTTCAACCGAAAATCCGTCCGAGGGAACTACCGCCTACCCAACAAAAGCAACTACGTTTGGCGTACCCACAAAGGGCAAGACCACTTATCCGGGTGAGAGGCCAACAACCGAGGTACCAGAATTGCCAACGTTTAGTCCTTCAACCGAAATCCCGTCCGAGGGCACTACAGCCTACCCAACAAGAGCAACTACGCTTGGCGTACCCACAAAGGGCAAGACCACTTATCCGGGTGAGAGGCCAACAACCGAGGTACCAGAATTGCCAACGTTTAGTTCTTCAACCGAAATCCCGTCCGAGGGCACTACAGCCTACCCAACAAGAGCAACTACGCTTGGCGTACCCACAAAGGGCAAGACCACTTATCCGGGTGAGAGGCCAACAACCGAGGTACCAGAATTGCCAACGTTTAGTCCTTCAACCGAAATCCCGTCCGAGGGCACTACAGCCTACCCAACAAGAGCAACTACGCTTGGCGTACCCACAAAGGGCAAGACCACTTATCCGGGTGAGAGGCCAACAACCGAGGTACCAGAATTGCCAACGTTTAGTCCTTCAACCGAAATCCCGTCCGAGGGCACTACAGCCTACCCAACAAGAGCAACTACGCTTGGCGTACCCACAAAGGGCAAGACCACTTATCCGGGTGAGAGGCCAACAACCGAGGTGCCGGAATTGCCAACGTTTAGTCCTTTAACCGAAATTCCGTCCGAGGGCACTACAGCCTACCCAACAAGAGCAACTACGCTTGGCGTAGCCACAGAGGGCAAGACCACTTATCCGGGTGAGAGGCCAATAACCGAGGTACCAGAATTAATGGTGCCAACGTTCAGTCCTTCAACCGAAAATCCGTCCGAGGGAACTACCGCCTACCCAACAAAAGCAACTACGTTTGGCGTACCCACAGAGGGCAAGACCACTTATCCGAGTGAGAGGCCAACAACCGAGGTGCCGGAATTGCCAACGTTTAGTCCTTTAACCGAAATTCCGTCCGAGGGCACTACAGCCTACCCAACAAGAGCAACTACGCTTGGCGTAGCCACAGAGGGCAAGACTACTTATCCGGGTGAGAGACCAACAACCGAGGTGCCAGAATTAATGGTGCCAACGTTTAGTCCTTCAACCGAAACTCCGTCCGAGGGCACTACAGCCTACCCAACAAGAGCAACTACGCTTGGCGTACCCACAAAGGGCAAGACCACTTATCCGGGTGAGAGGCCAACAACCGAGGTACCAGAATTGCCAACGTTTAGTTCTTCAACCGAAATCCCGTCCGAGGGCACTACAGCCTACCCAACAAGAGCAACTACGCTTGGCGTACCCACAAAGGGCAAGACCACTTATCCGGGTGAGAGGCCAACAACCGAGGTACCAGAATTGCCAACGTTTAGTCCTTCAACCGAAATCCCGTCCGAGGGCACTACAGCCTACCCAACAAGAGCAACTACGCTTGGCGTACCCACAGAGGGCAAGACCACTTATCCGGGTGAGATACCAACAACCGAGGCGCCAGAATTAATGGTGCCAACGTTTAGTCCTTCAACCGAAACTCCGTCCGAGGGCACTACCGCCTACCCAACAAAAGCAACAACGTTTGGCGTACCCACAGAGGGCAAGACCACTTATCCGGGTGAGATACCAACAACCGAGGTGCCGGAATTAATGGTGCCAACGTTAAGTCCTTCAACCGAAACTCCTAGCGAGGGCATTACAACTTACACAACTAAAGCAACTACGCTTGGCGTACCCACAGAGGGCAAGACCACTTATCCGGGTAAGAGGCCAACAACCGAGGTGCCGGAATTAATGGTGCCAACGTTAAGTCCTTCAACCGAAACTCCTAGCGAGGGCATTACAACTTACACAACTAAAGCAACTACGCTTGGCGTACCCACAGAGGGCAAGACCACTTATCCGGGTGAGAGACCAACAACTGAGGTACCAGAATTGCCAACGTTTAGTCCTTCAACCGAAATTCCGTCCGAGAGCATTACAACTCACACAACTAAAGCAACTACGCTTGGCGTACCAACAGAGGGAAAGACAACTTATCCCGGTGAGAGACCAACAACCGAGGTGCCAGAATTAATAGTGCCAACGTTTAGTCCTTCAACCGAAACTCCGTCCGAGGGCACTACCGCTTACCCAACAAAAGCAACTACGCTTGGCGTACCCATAGAGGGCAAGACCACTTATCCGTTCAGACCTTCAACAGAAATTCCGTCCGAGGGCACTACCGCTTACCCAACAAAAGCAACTACGCTTGGCGTACCCACAGAGGGCAAGACCACTTATCCGGGTGAGAGACCAACAACCGAGGTGCCAGAATTAATGGTACCAACGTTCAGTCCTTCAACCGAAACTTCGTCCGAGGGCACTACCGCTTACCCAACAAAAGCAACTACGCTTGGCGTACCCACAGAGGGCAAGACCACTTATCCGAGTGAGAGGCCAACAACCGAGGTGCCGGAATTAATGGTGCCAACGTTTAGTCCTTCAACCGAAACTCCGTCCGAGGGCACTACCGCTTACCCAACAAAAGCAACTACGCTTGGCGTACCAACAGAGGGCAAGACAACTTATCCCGGTGAGAGACCAACAACTGAGGTACCAGAATTGCCAACGTTTAGTCCTTCAACCGAAATTCCGTCCGAGGGCACTACCGCCTACCCAACAAGAGCAACTACGCTTGGCGTACCCACAGAGGGAAAGACCACTTATCCGGGTGAGAGGCCAACAACCGAGGTGCCAGAATTAATGGTGCCAACGTTCAGTCCTTCAACCGAAACTTCGTCCGAGGGCACTACCGCTTACCCAACAAAAGCAACTACGCTTGGCGTACCCATAGAGGGCAAGACCACTTATCCGTTCAGACCTTCAACAGAAATTCCGTCCGAGGGCACTACCGCTTACCCAACACAAGCAACTACTCTTGGGGAACCCACTGAGGTCAAGACCACTTATCCGGGTGAGAGACCAACAACCTTCAACAGTCCTTCAACCGAAACTCCGTCCGAGGGCACTACCGCTTACCCAACAAAAGCAGCTACGTTTGGCGTCCCCACAGAGGGAAAGACAACTTATCCCGGTGAGAGACCAACAACTGAGGTACCAGAATTGCCAACGTTTAGTCCTTCAACCGAAATTCCGTCCGAGGGCACTACCGCCTACCCAACAAAAGCAACTACGCTTGGCGTACCCACAGAGGGAAAGACAACTTATCCCGGTGAGAGACCAACAACTGAGGTACCAGAATTGCCAACGTTTAGTCCTTCAACCGAAATTCCGTCCGAGGGCACTACCGCCTACCCAACAAAAGCAACTACGCTTGGCGTACCCACAGAGGGAAAGACAACTTATCCCGGAGAGAGACCAACAACTGAGGTACCAGAATTGCCAACGTTTAGTCCTTCAACCGAAATTCCGTCCGAGGGCACTACCGCCTACCCAACAAAAGCAACTACGCTTGGCGTACCCACAGAGGGAAAGACCACTTATCCGGGTGGGAGGCCAACAACCGAGGTACCAGAATTGCCAACGTTTAGTCCTTCAACCGAAACTCCGTCCGAGGGCACTACCGCCTACCCAACAAAAGCAACTACGCTTGGCGTACCCACAGAGGGAAAGACAACTTATCCCGGAGAGAGACCAACAACTGAGGTACCAGAATTGCCAACGTTTAGTCCTTCAACCGAAATTCCGTCCGAGGGCACTACCGCCTACCCAACAAAAGCAACTACGCTTGGCGTACCCACAGAGGGAAAGACAACTTATCCCGGAGAGAGACCAACAACTGAGGTACCAGAATTGCCAACGTTTAGTCCTTCAACCGAAATTCCGTCCGAGGGCACTACCGCCTACCCAACAAAAGCAACTACGCTTGGCGTACCCACAGAGGGAAAGACCACTTATCCGGGTGGGAGGCCAACAACCGAGGTACCAGAACTGCCAACGTTTAGTCCTTCAACCGAAACTGCGTCCGAGGGCACTACCGCCTACCCAACAAAAGCAACTACGCTTGGCGTACCCACAGAGGGAAAGACCACTTATCCGGGTGAGAGGCCAACAACCGTGGTGCCAGAATTAATGGTGCCAACGTTCAGTCCTTCAACCGAAACTCCGTCCGAGGGCACTACCGCCTACCCAACAAAAGCAACTACGCTTGGCGTACCAACAGAGGGAAAGACAACTTATCCCGGTGAGAGACCAACAACCGAGGTGCCAGAATTAATAGTGCCAACGTTCAGACCTTCAACCGAAATTCCGTCCGAGGGCACTACCGCTTACCCAACAAAAGCAGCTACGTTTGGCGTACCCACAGAGGGCAAGACCACTTATCCGGGTGAGAGACCAACAACCGAGGTGCCAGAATTAATGGTGCCAACGTTCAGTCCTTCAACCGAAACTCCGTCCGAGGGCACTACCGCCTACCCAACAAAAGCAACTACGCTTGGCGTACCCACAGAGGGAAAGACCACTTATCCGGGTGAGAGGCCAACAACCGTTGTGCCAGAATTAATGGTGCCAACGTTCAGTCCTTCAACCGAAACTCCGTCCGAGGGCACTACCGCCTACCCAACAAAAGCAACTACGCTTGGCGTACCCACAGAGGGAAAGACCACTTATCCGGGTGAGAGGCCAACAACCGTTGTGCCAGAATTAATGGTGCCAACGTTCAGTCCTTCAACCGAAACTCCGTCCGAGGGCACTACCGCCTACCCAACAAAAGCAACTACGCTTGGCGTACCCACAGAGGGCAAGAGCACTTATCCTGGTGAGAGACCAACAACTGAGGTACCAGAATTGCCAACGTTTAGTCCTTCAACCGAAATTCCGTCCGAGGGCATTACAACTTACACAACTAAAGCAACTACGCTTGGCGTACCCACAGAGGGAAAGACCACTTATCCGGGTGAGAGGCCAACAACCGAGGTGCCAGAATTTCTAACGTTTAGTCCTTCAACCGAAATTCCGTCCGAGGGCATTACAACTTACACAACAAAAGCAACCACGCTTGGCGTACCCACAGAAGGAAAGACCACTTATCCGGGTGAGAGGCCAACAACCGAGGTGCCAGAATTAATCGTGCCAACGTTCAGTCCTTCAACCGAAATTCCGTCCGAGGGCACTACCGCTTACCCAACAAAAGCAACTACGCTTGGCGTACCCACAGAGGGCAAGAGCACTTATCCTGGTGAGAGACCAACAACTGAGGTACCAGAATTGCCAACGTTTAGTCCTTCAACCGAAATTCCGTCCGAGGGCATTACAACTTACACAACTAAAGCAACTACGCTTGGCGTACCCACAGAGGGAAAGACCACTTATCCGGGTGAGAGGCCAACAACCGAGGTGCCAGAATTTCTAACGTTTAGTCCTTCAACCGAAATTCCGTCCGAGGGCATTACAACTTACACAACAAAAGCAACCACGCTTGGCGTACCCACAGAAGGAAAGACCACTTATCCGGGTGAGAGGCCAACAACCGAGGTGCCAGAATTAATCGTGCCAACGTTCAGTCCTTCAACCGAAATTCCGTCCGAGGGCACTACCGCTTACCCAACAAAAGCAACTACGCTTGGCGTACCCACAGAGGGCAAGAGCACTTATCCTGGTGAGAGGCCAACAACCGTGGTGCCAGAATTAATGGTGCCAACGTTCAGTCCTTCAACCGAAACTCCGTCCGAGGGCACTACCGCCTACCCAACAAAAGCAACTACGCTTGGCGTACCCACAGAGGGCAAGAGCACTTATCCTGGTGAGAGACCAACAACTGAGGTACCAGAATTGCCAACGTTTAGTCCTTCAACCGAAATTCCGTCCGAGGGCATTACAACTTACACAACTAAAGCAACTACGCTTGGCGTACCCACAGAGGGAAAGACCACTTATCCGGGTGAGAGGCCAACAACCGAGGTGCCAGAATTAATCGTGCCAACGTTCAGTCCTTCAACCGAAATTCCGTCCGAGGGCACTACCGCTTACCCAACAAAAGCAACTACGCTTGGCGTACCCACAGAGGGCAAGAGCACTTATCCTGGTGAGAGACCAACAACTGAGGTACCAGAATTGCCAACGTTTAGTCCTTCAACCGAAATTCCGTCCGAGGGCATTACAACTTACACAACTAAAGCAACTACGCTTGGCGTACCCACAGAGGGAAAGACCACTTATCCGGGTGAGAGGCCAACAACCGAGGTGCCAGAATTTCTAACGTTTAGTCCTTCAACCGAAATTCCGTCCGAGGGCATTACAACTTACACAACTAAAGCAACTACGCTTGGCGTACCCACAGAGGGAAAGACCACTTATCCGGGTGAGAGGCCAACAACCGTGGTGCCAGAATTAATGGTGCCAACGTTCAGTCCTTCAACCGAAACTCCGTCCGAGGGCACTACCGCCTACCCAACAAAAGCAACTACGCTTGGCGTACCAACAGAGGGAAAGACAACTTATCCCGGTGAGAGACCAACAACCGAGGTGCCAGAATTAATAGTGCCAACGTTCAGACCTTCAACCGAAATTCCGTCCGAGGGCACTACCGCTTACCCAACAAAAGCAGCTACGTTTGGCGTACCCACAGAGGGCAAGACCACTTATCCGGGTGAGAGACCAACAACCGAGGTGCCAGAATTAATGGTGCCAACGTTCAGTCCTTCAACCGAAACTCCGTCCGAGGGCACTACCGCCTACCCAACAAAAGCAACTACGCTTGGCGTACCCACAGAGGGAAAGACCACTTATCCGGGTGAGAGGCCAACAACCGTGGTGCCAGAATTAATGGTGCCAACGTTCAGTCCTTCAACCGAAACTCCGTCCGAGGGCACTACCGCCTACCCAACAAAAGCAACTACGCTTGGCGTACCCACAGAGGGCAAGAGCACTTATCCTGGTGAGAGACCAACAACCGAGGTGCCAGAATTTCCAACGTTTAGTCCTTCAACCGAAATTCCGTCCGAGGGCATTACAACTTACACAACTAAAGCAACTACGCTTGGCGTACCCACAGAGGGAAAGACCACTTATCCGGGTGAGAGGCCAACAACCGAGGTGCCAGAATTTCTAACGTTTAGTCCTTCAACCGAAATTCCGTCCGAGGGCATTACAACTTACACAACAAAAGCAACCACGCTTGGCGTACCCACAGAAGGAAAGACCACTTATCCGGGTGAGAGGCCAACAACCGAGGTGCCAGAATTAATCGTGCCAACGTTCAGTCCTTCAACCGAAATTCCGTCCGAGGGCACTACCGCTTACCCAACAAAAGCAACTACGCTTGGCGTACCCACAGAGGGCAAGAGCACTTATCCTGGTGAGAGACCAACAACTGAGGTACCAGAATTGCCAACGTTTAGTCCTTCAACCGAAACTCCGTCCGAAGGCACTACCGCTTACCCAACAAAAGCAGCTACGTTTGGCGTACCCACAGAGGGCAAGAGCACTTATCCGGGTGAGAGACCAACAACCGAGGTACCAGAATTGCCAACATTTAGTCCTTCAACCGAAATTCCGTCCGAGGGCATTACAACTTACCCAACAAAAGCAACTACGCTTGGCGTACCCAAAGAGGGAAAGACCAATTATCCGGGTGAGAGGCCAACAACCGAGGTGCCAGAATTTCCAACGTTTAGTCCTTCAACCGAAATTCCGTCCGAGGGCACTAGCGCCTACCCAACAAGAGCAACTACGCTTGGCGTACCCACAGAGGGCAAGACCACTTATCCGGGTGAGAGACCAACAACCGAGGTACCAGAATTGCCAACGTTTAGTCCTTCAACCGAAATTCCGTCCGAGGGCACCAGCGCCTACCCAACAAGAGCAACTACGCTTGGCGTACCCACAGAGGGCAAGACCACTTATCCGGGTGAGAGACCAACAACCGAGGTGCCAGAGTTAATAGTGCCAACGTTCAGACCTTCAACAGAATTTCCGCCCGAGGGCACTACCGCTTACCCAACAAGAGCAACTACGCTTGGCGTACCCTCAGAGGGCAAGACCACTTATCCGGGTGAGGGACCAACAACCGAGGTACCAGAATTGCCAACGTTTATTCCTTCAACCGAAATTCCGTCCGAGGGCACTACAGCCTACCCAACAATAGCAACTACGCTTGGCGTACCCACAGAGGGCAAGACCACTTATCCGGGTGAGAGGCCAACAACCGAGGTACCAGAATTAATGGTGCCAACGTTCAGTCCTTCAACCGAAACTCCGTCCGAGGGCACTACCGCCTACCCAACAAAAGCAACTACGCTTGGCGTACTCACAGAGGGCAAGACCACTTATCCGGGAGAGAGACCAACAACCGAGGTACCAGAATTAATAGTGCCAACGTTTAGTCCTTCAACCGAAACTCCGTCCGAGGGCACTACCGCTTACCCAACAAAAGCAACTACTCTTGGGGAACCCACTGAGGTCAAGACCACTTATCCGGGTGAGAGACCAACAACCGAGGTACCAGAATTAATAGTGCCAACGTTTAGTCCTTCAACCGAAACTCCGTCCGAGGGCACTACCGCTTACCCAACAAAAGCAACTACTCTTGGGGAACCCACTGAGGTCAAGACCACTTATCCGGGTGAAGAGCCAGCGTCACTTGGACCGTCAACCGAAATTCCTTATCTTGATAGTCTTCAAACAACTACTAAATCAATTATCTCATCTACTGGCGGAATAAGAACTACTAAAACGTATATCTCAAGCTCTGGCGAAGGAACTACTGAAGTGTCATTACCTGAATATTCAACAATAGACTCCGTGTCAAGTGTTACCTCTGCCGACGGAAGGGCAAGTACTGGTATTACCAGTTCAGAGAGCCCTATAACGACAACAGCCCCATCAGTCCTAACACCTAAGAATCTCACTGATATTCAAAGCGAAGATTCCAAGACCCCTAAACCAGGATTCACAATAGAAAGTCTTACCCCAACTTCTTATCCTGTCACAAAGTCACCTACAGGGACTACTACCTCAGTGGATTTGACAACTTTAATAGAAACTATTACAATCAAGTCAGAGCCACCTCCGATCCTGACTAAGAGTCCACGAACATCAGACAGTACGACTGCTACAACTGAACAGCCGGCAGTTTCTTATCCTTCTACAACTAGTAGCTCTGAAGAGCCTGGAAAACAATCGTTTACTACCTCTACCATTGAATCACTTTCGACTATAGCCCAAAGCTCAATAACTACAACTTCGGCAATGGAAAGTGAAACTCCTGAAAGTACAACCACCAAATACCCCACAACTGACGAAGCGTTGTCATCGCAAAGTCCCTCCGTCGACAGTACTGCACCAACCATGCCCACAGAGCGAATAGCTAAAACTACAGGAACACCGGATGAAGGGTTGACAACTGAGTATCCCCAGGCCACTACAGAATCTATAGGCATCGCCGGTCAAACGACGGCGAAGTCGGATGATGGTTTCGTTGCCACTTTAACTACAGAGTTTCCAGCAACTGAGTATCCTGGCGCTACAACAGACACAGTTGTTTCCAAGGTTGCAATTACTGGAAGGCCGAGAGTAGGCTTTTCAACTGTGTATCCTCAAACAACTACAGAAGCTGTAGGCTCTGCCGGTCCAACGACGGTTAAGTCGGATGATGGTTTACTAACTACTTCAACCTCAGAGTCGCCAGCAACTGACGATCATCGTACATCAACAGAATCTATTGCATCCAGAGCCACAACAACTAACTTAACTTATAGGCCCTATGCTTCAACGCTGTCGCCAGATGGAACAACAATCTTTGTTTCTGTAACTCCCGAAATCAACGAAACGGACTACACTACCAGAGTGCCTAATGTTACAACGGAAGTCTTCAAACAAGACAACGAAACATTTGAAGTCACTACACCATATACACCAGCTGATACCACCTATCACTCGAGCCATGACTTGCCAAAACCAACCCCACCCTATGATCTCACAACTCCCGAATCGACCACAGTCACCGTGTCATACGGTACGACTTTCTTGCCCTCCGATAAGACTGAAGTTTTTATCACTGTTTTGCCGCAAATTACCACCGAAATCGCACCCTCCACCTCCACCAATCGCACTACCGGTACCTGCACCAGTGACTATCACTGTACCGACTCTGAAATATGCCTCCGTTCTGTCTGTTCTGATCCATGCTTCGCCTATACGCCCTGCGACACCTTCAAACTTAGTTTCCACGCATGTAGAACCCTAAACCATACGGCTATGTGCTTTTGCAATGCAGATGCAGATGTGAATACGCCAGACTGTCACGTGATACCAGGTAAACATGAAACTCTCGAGCCTCACACTTTACAAAAGAAAATTTTATTTGGAATGTTCAAAGCAAGCAAAAGAATGTTGCAAGCTAAGGCCGGTTGGACGCAAGAACTGCACCTAAACTGCCACTTGCGCCCGCCGGGCTTACAGCTCTCGGTACCGGTGGGGAAACATTGTTCGCAAAAAAAAAAAATACAAAAAAAAAGGAAATGCGGCATATTTGTTGTGCTCTCTCCTTCTGTTTCATCTTCTCCTTCTACCTACACTCTCTCTCTCTCTCTCTTCCTGTTTTCCTTTCTTTTGAGCCACTCTTCATCAAACCACATATGGCTCACACGAATGCACCATTTTGTTTTGGAATTCGCTACGCGCAACAAATTCTCTCTC
Source organism: Cheilosia pagana (assembly GCA_936431705.1). Taxonomy (NCBI): domain Eukaryota; kingdom Metazoa; phylum Arthropoda; class Insecta; order Diptera; family Syrphidae; genus Cheilosia; species Cheilosia pagana. The sequence continues at coordinate 45,742,219 of OW386170.1, read as the reverse complement.
TCTCTATTTTTTTTTTGGGACAATGGTCCAAAACAGTCGAGCCAGGCTTAAAACGAAGATTTAAAAAAAAAAACTCATTTATTATGAAGAACTGCAGTCTTCCGACTGCAGACATCTGCATGTGTGTTTATGTTACCGCTATGTATACTGTTGTTTCTTATTCTGTTTCACATTGTTCTCCTGTCAAAATGTGACAGCGGCCATATTTTTGATCTAAGAGAATGCCATTGCAAGTTAGGAAGATGGTGGCGCATGTTTCTGTGGGCTTGCTCGAGTCCGTGCCCTTCGTGTTTGCGGGAGGAATGAAGATAAAATAATTATTATGTTCGTATATTGGTTGTTGTATATAGTTGTACAAAGTGAAAAAACTTGTAAATATGTAAATTTTGCATGCAAATATGGTGGTTGATTTGGCTTTTGTAGATATGCGTTTACCTTTAGTTTTTAGTCACACTTACACTTATTATTATGCTTGCATGTGTATATGTTGTGCTGAGCTATTATTATTTTTTTTTATTTTTAATTTGTTCCTCTCTTAAGATGTTCCGTTTCAGAAAAAAAAAGAAAGGATGATATTTGTTATTCAGAATGAATATGACTTATTGCATACCATGATCTTAATAAGTTTTTATAAAATTTTCCAGAAATCGGCTGCACTTCAAGTAGCGATTGTCCGACGCAGAGAGCCTGCGTCAATTCGTTGTGCGTGGATCCGTGTTCGTACTCGAATCCATGCTCTCGCGATCAAGAATGTCAAGTTAAGCAGCATCATCCGGTTTGTGTCAAGGGTAAGTTGACAAGAGTGTCGCCTGGATTGAGACGGGATAATTTTGGGTCTTTCCGGTATTTTCTAGTTTGTGAATGTCAGCGGAGTGCAGATTGTCACGGCGGTGCGCAGTGCGATGGATGTCATTGCTTGCAACGTAAGTATTGGGAATTTTTCTCTAAAAAGTGCAACCTTACTTGATATCGACTGTCAGTTGTTCCTCCTATTTCCTATGATCGTGCTCGTTCGCTTAACATGGTTTTTCATAAACTTTATCCCAAGAAAACCTATTTAGCCTTCCATAAGTTGAATGACTTTTCGAGGTTTCTTTGTTAATCTATGGGTTCTGCTTGTACTTATTGTCAATAATATAGACAAGTTTTTGAACAACGTCAATTAAAAGAACATGGAGTTGTGTAGATGTGAAAATAAGTCTGGAGTCACCTTAAACGTATATCCTTAAGGTTCTAGCGAATCTCCTTCGCGTACACATACGCTTATCTTATCGATAAGACAAGTACATTGGGCCGTCCTCTTCGACTAGTGATTAAAGTTTTTTGACCTCCTTTTTTTAGGGGAAGTGTTTTGAATACTTTTCAACATTATTGCGTCCTTCATTTTCAAAGTAAAAATAAACCAACCAAACTGATGATATGAACGAGAAAGTTTCGTGCGATCCAGTCATGCACATTTTTAACTTTCTCGTATACGAAGTAAGAGAAAGGTATTGTATTCGTACAAAAAAATCTAACTCGAGATTTTAATCAAATCTGACAAGATGATAGAGGAACTCGAAAAAGTGGGTCTCGCAATTCTATCCGTCTGTCCGTCCTTTCCTGAGCTCCACAGCGCAAACGGCTGGACGGATTTCTTTCAAACTTCGGATTTGGAGTTTGTGGGCTTATAGTTCGGGGCCATTTTTTTTGCACGTTAATAGTTACCGTTGTAGCGGTTTTAAGCAATTTTGAGTTTTTCGAAAACGGCTCTAACGATTTCAACCAAAATCGATATTTGGGCTTAAGTAGGTGTGGTTAACATGGTTGCATACTCAGTTTTTCACCAAAAACATCTAATAACGGTAATTTTGAAAAAAACGGTCCATACGATTTTAACAAATATTAATTTTTAAGGTTATATGGTCATTCCTAACATGATAGCAAATTTAGTTTTTTCCTAAATTATCGTTGAACCGAATATTTTTGAAAAATTACGTTTTTTGGGTTTCTTTGGTTTACCTACATGAAAACGGCTAAAGCGATTTTGACCAAAATGCATACTTGGAGTAAAATTGATGTTTCCAAAATTATTGCGTCCTTGATTTTCGATTCGAATCACCGGAAACGCTGATTTTGAAAACTGTTCATATCTCGAAAACGCCATTTTTGATTTGGATAAAACTTTAAAAACCAAGAAGTGCTAACATTTTAAATAATACTCTATACTCAGTTTTGAGCTAAATAGTTGAGCAAGCATATTTTTGAAATTTTGAACATTTCAATATTTGCTACTATTTTTTACGCAATTATTTTCTAAAAACCGCCATAACGGTTTTGACCAAAACCCCCTTTTGTTGATAAGATAAGTATTCTTAATAGGACCCCTTACTCAGTTTTTCGTAAAAAATGGAACTAAAGCCGTGTTTTAAGAATTACTAGGTAATAGAAGCTCCTTCTTCTTTTTCAACCATATTAATCATGAACCTTTAAGTAATTCCTACCAATTCTAGTTTACACTATCAGAAACACGAAATTCATTTGCAACCCCCAAACACGTCCATCTATAAATTCAAAAACAAACCTCTGAATTCTTACATAATAAATCTATGTCAAGATATCGGTCTATCACAAACTCTACTTCGAGTCACCACCTACCAGCATCACCAATTTAAAAGATCTTGTTTAATAACCTATAAACAACAAGAAAATAAAAATAAACTAACCAACTGATGATATGAACGAGAAAGTTTCGTGCGATCCAGTCATGCATATTTTTTATATTGTTCTTCAGTGAAGCTGACTAAAGCAGCTGCTAACTCAAATTGTTGATCTCTAAGCAAATTAAATATATCTAGTAGATGTTCGACTTTCCACTTTATTTACCCCGTTCCTGTGGCTAGATACCTTTTGGAAAATTTTCTAAATTTCCGTCCACTCTACTTTCAGCTCGCGAGCCAGGAGTCACTTCGGGATGTGAACACTGCCCATATGGAGCAACATGTGATCCGACAACCGGAGCTTGCATCAAAGGTATTTGCCACTTTAACCATTCCGCATAAATAGTTATAAGAAGCTTCTTTAAGAAGAATCTGTAAATATATTCATAAACCAACAAATTAACGTCGCACATAATATTGCACTAAAAATACCAAACAAAAAAACATGTAAAAACATTTTAACCTAAAGCGACCTACTCTCATTGGAGCTCTACCTCAGCATAACCTTCAAGCTTTGGTGGAGTCTTCCATTTCAAAAAAAAATTGTAGAATTTGTATATAATTTTTAACTTTTTGAACACAATATTTTTTTATCTGTAAATAATCTTTAACGAATATAACTACCACTACCACTTCTTCCACTACCAATTTAACTGAAGTAACAAGTACTACTACCACTGCTACTACCAACATAACATTTGCCACTACCCTTAAACCGATTATCGATGAGGGTGATTATACTACTACTGATTATACTAACTTAGTTACACAACCAACAACAACGGTAGCGACACCGTCAGCAAATATCACAACCACCGCCGGCACTGATGTTAGTACTACCAGCACTGCTTCGCCGACAACACTGTCAACAGGTGAGGAGACTACAACAACCTCGACGCCAACGTCACGAGTAAGTCCAATGACAACAACAACAACGCCAACACCAGATACAACAACATCCGAGGAACTTACAACTGAATCAAGTGACGACACAAGTACTAAGACCGGTCTTACAAAAGGCTATCGCGATGGGGAGAATAATATAACCGAGACTATCCATCCATCGACCGAGGACACTTTTGACACTGTTACAGCGTCAAGTACGACAATTTCATCGACGCGGGGTGAATCTGACTTAACCGGACAAATAACTACTCCGGCTGGTCAGGACGGTTCCTCGACTGAAAGCATACTCAGTGTTACAACCCAGCCGACCACAACCTCGGGACAAGTCGGAACAACAACCATCCCCATCGAATCCACAACAAAGTCGATAAGCCCGACATCTAAGAGCACAACCCAAATCGCAGTGGATAGGACAACAACTGATAGAGATTTAGAAACCACAACACCGTCGTCCACTCAACCTCCTTCAGCAACCACCGGTCGTTCTACAGTTTTTATAGAATACACAAAACGCCCATCGACCCGTGGCGATACATCGCTTGAGTACGACTATCACAACATGACCACAATGTTGTTCCACAACTACACAACAACGACAGAGAAATACGATTCAACACTACCAGTTATATCAGACGAGACCACATCACAGACATCAACCACAATGAGTGGATCAGATTTAGTCACCGTCTCGTCATCAACTACACCAACGGTCGCCGGTGAGACGAGATCATCTGATTTTGATGTGGAATCGCCAACAACACCGGCGGTCTTATTGAAAACGACAACAAGCTTAGAAGAGGGCTTCACAACAACTGCGAAAGATGTTGCTGTCATTGGACCGCGTAAAACATGCCTTAACAATACTAACTGCGGTTCAAAGGAACTTTGCGTAGAGGGTCGTTGTCGTACCATTTGTGATACACAAACTGATGATGGTGATAATATTGATTGTGTCACAGGTATAACATTAATATCATTAACATTTTTTTTTTTTAAGTTCACATTATAATTCACATTTGGTTATCAAAGAAACAAAATCGCATTAGTTGTACATATGTTTTTTGTTTTAGTTTTAATTAAATGCGCAGTAACTCTGTAAATATTGTATATAAACAAAGTAATAGTATAATTTATTTTTTTTTTCGTTGTGTCAAACAATTTATTCCGTTTGACAGTAAATAGTAATTGTACTTTTTTTTTTGAGTTCGTAGTGGACACCAATTTGGGTGTAGTATCTTAGCTGTGATTTGTATGAGGGAATAAAATTGTAAGCGTGTCCCTGGAACTTATGAGGTTCCGAATAGTGAACTACTGTCAGTGGGCAACCACTCGACAATATTTTAGTCACCCAAGCACTAATTTGTGATGTCTATCTATGTCAAAAATAAACAAAGTTCACTTCAGAAGTCATCTTTCGTGCCGAGGCTAAACATATACAAAAGTGACGTTTGTTCTCGTATACGAAGTAAGAGAAAGGTATTGTAATCGTACAAAAAATCGAACTCGAGCTTTTAATCAAATCTAAAATTACGATGATAGAGGAACTCGAAAAAGTGGGTCTCGCAATTCTGTCCGTCTGTCCGTCCTTTCCTGAGCTCCACAGCGCAAACGGCTGGACGGATTTCTTTCAAACTTCGGATTTGGAGTTTGTGGGCTTACAGTTAACGGTACTTCCCATATAACGGGCTTAAACAAGTTAAATTTTTTCGAAAACGGCTCTAACGATTTCAACCAAAATTGATATTTGGGCTTATGTTAACATGGCTGCATACCCAGTTTTTCGCAGAAAAAATCGAATAAGGGTAATTTTGAAAATTGGACATATCTCAAAAACGGTCAAAACTATATCAGAAATTCATATTTAAGGTAATACGGTCATTCAGTTTTTCCCTAAATTATCGTTCAACGGACTATTTTGGAAAAATGTCGTTTTTTAAGACTTCATTTAATTATGGTTTACTTGAAAACGGCTTTAACGATTTTAACCAAAATGTATACTTCCGCTACGCTACATGGGGTAAACATGGCTGCATATCCAGTTTTTGGCTAAATAATATTAAGAATAACGGTACTTTTGAAAAGTGGCCTTATCTCGAAAATGGTCAATATGACTGTAACAAAAACTCATTTTTAAGGTAGTATGGTCATTCCCAACACGATAGCATACTCAGTTTTTCGCTGAATTGTCTTTAATGGATTTTTGAAAAAATGCATATTTTGAGAATTTTGGTTTTCTTTGGTTTACCTACACGAAAACGGCTAAAGCGATTTTGACCAAAATGCATACTTGGAGTACAATTGAGGTTTTCAACACTACTGCATCCTTAATTTTCGATTCGAATCACTGGAAACGCTGATTAAAACTATTTATATGTCGAAAACGCCATTTTCGATTTGGAAAAAACTTAAAAAACCAAGTAATACTAACATCCTGAACAATACCCTATACTCAGTTTTTAGCTAAATAGTTGAGCAAGATTATTTTTTGAAATTTTGAACATTTCAATATTTGCTACTATTTTGTACTCAATTATTTTTCAAAAACCGCCATAACGGTTTTGACCAAAACCCCCTTTTTATGATAACATAAGTATTCTTAATAAAATCCCGTACTTAGTTTTTCTTAAAGAAATGCAAATAATGCCGTCTTATAAACATTACCGCGCCACCAGTTAAAATGTAATCACAACTAGTATTAGAAACTCCTTTTTAGCAAATAGTACCCAACCTACTTCTTCTTTTTTCAACCATATTAACCATGAACCTTTAAATAATTCCAACCAATTGGAGTCTAAACTATCAGAAACCCGCACTTCATTTACCACCAAACACGTGTAAATTCAAAAACAAATCTCTGAATTCTTATATCAGAAACCCTACTTCGAGTCATGGTCACCTACCAGCATCACCAATTTGAAAAATCTGGATTTATATATATATAAACAATAATAAAAGAAAAATAAACCAACCAAACTGATGATATGAACGAGAAAGTTTCGTGCGATCCAGTCGTCACCTTATTTATATAACCATGGTATCCCTCTGCGACCCTCATCCAGGGTAGTCCTTGAGGAGGGGATCGCTTTGGTGAAAGCATCGATGTTTCTATAAGAATATTTTTGATTCTTTCTGGCATCACTTGGATACTAAAAAACAGCAGTCCGCGCTGAAGGCTTCCATTAAGTTCCATGGTCATCTCCTTTATTAACTGAACTTGTTTAATACCTACAGCTCTTTTAAGAGGGCATACAAAAATAAGCCCATTATGTTTGGGAAAATCGTATTTATATACAATCATCAACTGCTTGATGGCGCAGGGGCTTAGTGGTTAGTGTGTTGGACTACTTAGCGCGGGTCCCAGGTTCGATCCCCGAAACTAACCGAATTCTTAAGATTTTTTTTTCACTGCGCCACCTCTCGCGAACGTCTGACAAACATCCGAGAGTAAAACTGTCATGAATGAGCTTCTCAATTAGCCGCTTGGACTCGGCATAAAATTGTAGGCCCCTTCCATTCGTTCCAAAAATGAAAAACTCACACAAAACGAATGTTTGTGAGAAGCTAGGCCTAGGGTCCCATAGATCTGTTGCACCTTTTTTTAACTGCTTGATTGGTTCGCCTTAATTGGAAACGTTTAGCCTTTCCTCGTTGCACAGGGTTCACTATATACCCATCCATAATTTATGTAAAATATCACCATCAGATACTGTTTAAAACATTCACACAAGAGAGCGAGCCTACAACGCTTCAAGACCGCCCGAGATGCTTCCACTACATTGCTCAACTTACATTACATCCATCAAAACATCAATCACGAAACCCAACCTAAACAATTTCATTCTCTCGCCCAAATCACAGACAAAAGAGAAAAAAAAACTATTGTCTTGCGAATTTTGTACAAACATTGCTCTCAATTTATTTGATTTGTTTAACTATTAAAAAATTTGCCGTGTACGCAGTGCACACTATTAACGTCATCCAATCATTTATTAAAAAAAAATAATATTTAACAATCTAACCCTTCTAATCGCGAGCAGAACCGCCCGGCACAGCGAAGATACCCGAACCATGCCAATCGAACAATGATTGCATTGAATCCGAAGCTTGTTACATGGGCCTGTGTCAGGACCCATGTGAGTTTGCTAGCGTGTGTGCACCAACAGCAAAGTGTGTAGCGAAAATGCATCGACCGATATGCTCTTGCCCGAAGGGGCACGAAGGCAATCCGACCGTTAAATGCACACCACTGGAAACAAGTAAGAATCTAACTGTTATTAACGCTTTTCTAACTCCTTTAACTTGAACAACATCAGAGCGGTGATGTACAATGCACAAAAAGAGTTGTTGCCTCCTACCGCCCCATACCAGACTCCTTGTACTTTTACGCACATTTTGATCCAATTGTCTTATACACAAACGTCTTTGTTTCTACTTCTCTTTCCCGCACCTTCTACTCACCATCTGTCCCACACAGTTGAATGCACCCGCAATGAAGATTGCGGTATAACGGAGGCTTGCATCGGTGAGAAATGCCAACATCCGTGCGATGTGCACAATCCTTGCGCATTTAACGCTGTCTGTATAAACACAAATCACGGTTCCGATTGCAGTTGTACAGATGGATACCAGGGCAATGGCTTTGTTGGATGTCAGCCAGGTTTGTATAGATAGATTTCAAGGCCCAAGGACATCACTTGATTTGTATATTTGTTTTTGGTTTCTTTTCACTACACTGTATCACTGTACATATTGACCACGCTCACACACCACCCACTTGTAGTTATGGACTATCATCCGATTTGTCAGTACAACGAAGACTGTCCGCCGGATAAGCTTTGCGACAGACTGAACAGACGTTGTGTCAATCCTTGTATGGAAGACTCGTGCGGAGAGAATGCTGAGTGTATTCCTGCCAATCATGGTATCGAGTGTCACTGCTTTAGTGGATTTGTTGGGAACGCGTACGTGGAGTGCCAACAAGTTCAAGGCTGTCGGTCTAACTCGGAGTGTAGCTCGAATGAGGCGTGCCTCAATGGAAAATGTGCGTCGCCCTGTAAGTGCGGTTCGAATGCGCTCTGTGATGTGGTTAACCATCGCGGAGTGTGTAAGTGTCCACCCGGTTACACTGGTAGACCTGAGATTGCCTGCAATCCTCCTACAAATCCTTGTGATCCGAACCCGTGCGGAACCAACGCCCTCTGTGAGCTAGATAGGGGTAACCCGATCTGCTACTGTCCAAAGGGGCTGACCGGAAATCCGTTTAAGAATTGCAGTAAGTATAACAGTCGTCTCTTAGCTAAACCGAGTCACTTAATCTCGTGACATTTCAGTTCCCGAGGGAGATGAATGCTCGCCAAATCCATGTGGACCGAATAGTGGATGCCGCGTGGTGTCCAACTCGCCGGTGTGCTTCTGTCTGCCCGAATATGAAGGTCTGCCGCCAAGCACACCCTGCGAACTGCCAAGCAATCCATGCGATTCGTCACCCTGCGGACCGAACACCCAATGTACGTTGCTTAGCAATGGATTCTCTAAATGCACCTGCCTGCCGGGTTACGTGGAAAGTCCCAACACCATTCGAGGATGCGTGGAACCTGTCAACCCCTGCGACCCGAACCCCTGTGGACAGGGAGCCGTGTGCGACTCAGGTCGCAACCCAGTCTGCTTCTGTCCCGACAATATGGTAGGCAATCCATTCAAACTCTGCACACAGCCATCAGTGACTACTGAGCTGTGCCGTCCTGGTCCTTGTGGACGCAACACCGACTGCTACATCGTTGGAAATCGTGAACAGTGCTACTGCAGTTCTGGCTTTATCGGAGATCCATATGCCGGCTGTCGTGAACCACCACGAAGCCCTTGTGAGCCAAACCCATGTGGACCTAATGCTGTCTGCTCAATCCAAGGATCCCAAAGTGTTTGCATTTGTGCTGATGGCTTAAATGGCGATCCAAACAGTGCAGAGGGCTGTCAGAGTTACGAATGCCAGGTCGATAGTGACTGCTCAAACGACAAGGCTTGTATGGGCTTCAAATGCTACGACCCGTGTCCAGGAGCTTGTGGAATCGAAGCCAACTGTCGCGTTGAAGCTCATCACCCTGTGTGTTCCTGTAACCCCGGTCTCAGCGGAAACCCAGGAATACGCTGTTTCGCTACTGAATCACCAAAGACCCCCAGCAAGAACCCATGCCATCCAAGCCCATGCGGACTTAATAGCGAATGCAAAGTTATGAACCATCGTGCCGTGTGCTCCTGCCTGCCTGAATATCTGGGAGATCCACAGAGTGGATGCCGCCCAGAATGTGTCATCAACTCCGATTGTGGGCCCACGAATTCGTGTATCAACCGAAAGTGTGTGGATCCATGTGCCGGAGACGTCTGCGGTGTCAATGCCATATGCAAAGTCGTCCAACATACACCAACCTGCGCGTGTATCGACGGATATGCCGGCGATTCCTTCCTGCAGTGCATCCCAATAGGTGTACTGAGGAATGTGTCCAGGGATCCTTGCACACCATCACCATGTGGACCAAGAGACGTTTGCTCTATTCACGGGGATGGAGTGGCTCTATGCGATCCATGCTTTGGATCAGACGCCATATATAACCCACGCTGTCGTCCTGAATGTCTCGTCAACTCCGACTGTCCCTTCGATAAGGCTTGCGTAAATCAGAGATGCTTGGACCCCTGTCCAGGATCCTGTGGCCGAAATGCCATTTGCAGTGCTTATGAACACCGCCCAATCTGCTCATGCCCACAGGGTCTCTATGGAAACCCATTCGAATACTGTACCACGCCAACACCGGTAACACCTTCGAAGGACGAAACCTGCAATACCATTCGATGTGGAGCGAATGCCGACTGCAAGCGCCGCAACGGCAATGGTCTTGCCTGCGTTTGCAAGAAGGGTTACTTCGGCGATCCTCTCATCGGCTGCCGCCCTGAATGTGTCCTCAACACGGACTGCCCCATGGACAAATCGTGTGTCAATACGCGTTGTGTGGACGCTTGTGTAGGAGTATGTGGTCTGCACGCAATGTGCCGCATCGTCAATCACGCCCCTGTCTGCATCTGTGAGGAAGGCTACATGGGCGACGCCTTTACTGCCTGTCAACCATTCTACCTGCCACCAGCGGACAAGAAGGTCCCTACTAACCCCTGTGAACCATCACCATGCGGGCCAAACAGTCGTTGCCTCACCACCCCCGATGGATATGCAGCTTGTTCCTGCCTGCCTGGATACAAAGGAGCGCCACCAGTCTGTCAGGCTGAATGTGTGGTCAGCTCTGAGTGTGCTCTCAACAAGGCTTGCATCAATCAGAAATGTATCGATCCCTGCCCGGGAACTTGTGGAATTGGAGCACGCTGTGAAGTCCTCAACCACAACCCGCTCTGCGGTTGTGAGCCTGGTTTCGAAGGAGATCCATTTGTATCGTGCTCACGCATCCCGACCGCTGTGACACCAACCAAACGCCCGAAAAATCCATGCCTTCCATCGCCTTGTGGTCCGAACTCGATCTGTCAAGTGAAACAGGGACGTCCGGTTTGCTCATGTGTTGCCAATTACATCGGAAGCCCACCGTACTGCAGGCCAGAGTGTACTCTGAACAGCGAATGTCCCCTGGACAAGGCTTGCATCCAAGAAAAGTGTCAAAATCCATGCGCCAACACCTGTGGGCTGAATGCTCGCTGCACCGTCATTTCACACTCTGCTCATTGCAGTTGTGAGGATGGCTTCGAAGGTGACGCCTTTGTTGGTTGCTCCCGAACACCTGACAGTAAGTTGACTCAATTTCGTCTCCAAACTTGCATACATGACCGCGTTCTCATTTTCAGAACCAAAAGATCAAATCAACCCCTGCTACCCGAGCCCATGTGCCGAGAATGCTGTCTGTTCCGAACGCAATGGCGATCATCGCTGTCTCTGCATCGAACCGTACATCGGTGATCCCTACACGACTGGATGTCGACCGGAATGTGTCTACAACTCTGATTGCCCATCGGCACTGTCTTGTATCAAGCAACATTGCCGCGATCCCTGCGTGGGCACTTGCGGCTCCAATGCCGAATGCTCCGTGGTGAACCATGTCCCAACATGCAGCTGTCAACGCGGCTACGAAGGTGATCCATTCGCCGGGTGCAAACGCGAACCCATATATCGTAAGTTGATGACAGTTTGACTTTTTGCAAACCTAATTTCCTTTTTTTTAGCTATTCGTCCGGTAAGCCCCTGCGAACCATCACCATGCGGGCCAAACAGTCTCTGTCGTGTCATCGATGGTCGCCCAACTTGCTCCTGCCAAGGGGGATATTTCGGTTCACCACCAACATGTCGACCAGAGTGTGTTGTCAGCGCAGAATGCAACCAAAATTTGGCCTGCATCAATCAGAAATGCGTCGACCCCTGCGCTGGAACGTGTGGCTTCAACGCGAAGTGCCAAGTGGTTAACCACAACCCGATTTGCTCCTGCCCATCAGACTTCATCGGTGATCCGTTTGAACAGTGCCTTCCGAAACGTGAGTATTGTACGTTTTGTACACCTTTAATGTGTAACTTCGATTTTCGTACATCATCCAGCAATCGAGCCACCTCGCAAAGTCAATCCCTGCATCCCAAGTCCGTGCGGCCCGAACTCTGAATGTCGCGAAATGGATAGCCGTGCTGTGTGCACTTGCTCCGTGGGAATGTTCGGTGCACCACCCAACTGCCGACCAGAATGTGTCATCCATCAAGACTGTCCATCGAACCGTGCCTGCATACGTCAGCGTTGCGAAGACCCTTGCATTGGAGCGTGCGGCTTTAACGCCCTTTGCAGCGCACAAAATCACAAACCCATTTGCTCGTGCATTGAGGGTCATGAAGGTGATCCTTATGCCGGTTGCAACATGCGTCAAGGTAAGTCTAGTCGTATAAGTTTTCCCAAAACTGTATCAATCCATTTTCCATATATATTTCCGCACTTCACCTTTTTCACTCTGCATGATTTACATTTCAATTTCCTATTTTTATGTGTAAATATCATTTTTTCCTTTTCTTTGTACATGTATTTTTCATACCAAAAAAACAAAAAACATTAGTGGTGAAAGAGATCGCCGATCCGTGTCATCCATCGCCGTGCGGATCGAATGCTATTTGTAGGGAACGAAATGGTGCGGGCTCATGTACTTGCATGCAAAACTATTTTGGTGATCCGTATTTGAACTGTCGTCCGGAATGTGTCCAAAACTCGGACTGTCCACGCGCCAAGTCTTGCGTAAACATGAAATGCGTGGATCCGTGTGTAGATCTGTGTGGTATCAACTCCGAATGTCGCGTCAACAACCATCTCCCCGTGTGCAGTTGTGCACAGGGATATACAGGAAATCCGTTGAGGATTTGCCATTTAATACCTGAGAGTAAGATGAGCGAGCCTCTGTGTAGAATAGACCCTGAAACTTTTTGACTTTTCTAGTAAAATCCGTTGAACCGGTTCGAAATCCTTGTAGGCCATCACCCTGCGGGTTATATAGCACATGTCAGGTTAATGCAAATCGCGCGGTTTGCTCGTGTCTCCCTGAGTATGTGGGTGGACCGCCGAATTGTCGGCCAGAGTGTGTTATTAGCTCCGAGTGTCCTTCGGATCAGGCCTGTGTCAATCAGAGATGTAAGGATCCATGTCCAGGAACTTGTGGCCACAATGCCAGATGTAGGGTTACAAATCACTCTCCGATCTGTACCTGTGTAAGAGGCTACACTGGTGATCCATTCACACAGTGTGTCCCAGTGAAAAGTAAGCAGTTTTTTTAGGACCCAACGCGAACATGTGATTTGATCGACCTTGTCCTTACCTTTTTAGTTGAGCCAATTCCTCGAGATCCAATTATTCCCGCGAATCCATGCGTTCCATCACCGTGCGGCTCGAATTCGCAGTGCAGAGTGGCGAATAGCGGAGCTGTATGCTCCTGTGTGGCCAACTACATTGGCCGACCACCGAATTGTCGACCAGAATGTACAATCAACTCGGAATGCCCCTCGCACATGTCTTGCATTAACGCTCGTTGTTCAGATCCTTGTGTGGGATCTTGTGGATCGAACGCCATTTGCCATGTGCGATCTCATGCTCCGATCTGCATGTGTGAACAAGGCTATACTGGTGATCCCTTCTCAGGATGTTATCGCTATGTTCCACGTAAGAAAGATAGAAAGCACTTTCTAGATGCTCAGCTTCTAAATACAAAAATTCCAGAACTTCCTGAACCTGTGATGCCCTGCAACCCATCTCCCTGCGGTCTAAACGCCATTTGTCAGGAGCGCGACCGCGCCGCGGCTTGCAAATGCATTCCAGAGTACTTCGGAGATCCCTATGTAGAGTGTAGGCCAGAATGTGTCATCAACACCGACTGTCCCAAGTCTAGAGCTTGCGTGAATAACAAATGCGTCGATCCCTGTCCCGGAATGTGCGGCTACAACGCCGAATGCAGTGTTACCAACCACGCGCCACACTGCGACTGTCTACCTGGATATACTGGAAATCCAATTAGCGGTTGTCGCCTTATTCCTGCAGATCCTAGTAAGACCCAACTATTAACCGCTCCGCACTTTTATAATATATACTCACGATCCACACACAAAATCCACAGTTGAACCAATCGCCCAGACCAATCCGTGTCAACCCAGCCCCTGCGGACTGTATAGCAACTGTCGGTCAATAAACGGTCACGCCGTCTGCACATGCATACCGTCTTATATTGGCGCTCCGCCCAATTGTCGTCCCGAATGCATGTCCAGTTCTGAATGTGCCCAGGATAGGTCTTGCATCAATCAACGCTGTAAAGACCCTTGCCCGGGTACATGCGGTTTGAACGCCAATTGTCGGACCGTCAATCATAACCCTATATGCTCGTGCATGTCCGGCTTCACCGGTGACCCGTTCCTGCGCTGTATATACGAGGAGAAGAGTAAGCCACGACGACAATATCAACGATCACGCTTTGCATGCTCATACTTTGCTTTTTTTTTTCTTTCTCTTTCTTGCATGTGTACTTTACGGTTGTGTATAGAAATCATACCCATTGCTAAAGATGCCAATCCGTGTGTGCCGAGCCCGTGCGGGCCGAACTCACAATGCCGCGTATCTCAAAATGAGCACGCTGCGTGCTCTTGCTTACCGAATTATATTGGACGCGCCCCGAATTGTCGACCCGAGTGTACTTCGAACTCCGAGTGCCCCGGCAACCGGGCCTGCATCAATCAAAGATGCCAGGATCCGTGTGTCGGAACATGCGGTTCGTTTACCTCGTGCATTGTAAATAAACATAGACCGGTGTGCCGTTGCCTTGATCATTATTCGGGCGATCCATTCTCAGGGTGTAGCCCGATAAGTAAGCTTTGGTTTAGAGATTTCCATCGACGAATCTGCTAATTGTGCCTTCTTCCCTTTGTCTGACAGTTGAAATCCCCATGGAAAGAGCAGAACCCTGCAATCCGTCGCCATGTGGAGCTAACGCCATCTGTAAGGAGCGAAACGGCGCTGGTTCATGTGCCTGTATCGCCGACTACTTTGGCGATCCGTACAGCGAGTGTCGACCAGAGTGCGTCCTGAACAGCGATTGTGCTAAGAATAGGGCCTGTGTCAACAACAAGTGTAGAGACCCATGTCCAGGAGTATGTGGAGTCGGAGCCGAATGTCATGTCATCAATCATTCGCCAAGTTGCAGCTGTCCATCGGGATATACTGGAAATCCCTCGGAGTATTGTCGCGAAAAGCCCATTCGTATGTTGCCCCTATTCCATTCTAAACACAGGCTCCCTTCACAGTCTCATTTTTTAGAACATCTCCCTGTGGAGCCTTGCCGACCATCACCATGCGGCCCGTACAGCAACTGTCGCGAGGTGAACGGTCATGCGGTCTGCTCCTGCATCCAAAATCACATTGGTACCCCGCCGGCTTGTCGGCCAGAGTGCTCCGTTAGCTCGGAATGCTCTCAAGACAAGGCGTGCCTAAACTTGAGGTGCGTAGACCCATGCCCGGGCACCTGCGGCCAACAAGGTCTCTGTAAGGTTACCAATCACAATCCGATTTGTTCCTGCCCGGTAGGCTATAGCGGAGATCCCTTCATACGTTGCATCAAAGAAATAAGTAAGACTGTCTTATATGCGTTCTGGTTGCGACCTATTCACAAAAAATTGTCATTCCTAGCTGTTGAACCAAAAATACCCGTTCATCCGGGCAATCCCTGTGTGCCCAGCCCATGTGGACCGAACTCCCAATGCCGCGAGGTCGGCGAGACACCGGTCTGCTCATGTGCTCCCAACTTTATCGGCCGTGCGCCAAATTGCCGTCCAGAATGCACCATCAACTCTGAGTGCCCGGCAAATCTGGCCTGTATTAATGAACGCTGCAAGGACCCATGCCCCGGATCATGTGGCTTCAACGCCTACTGCAACGTTGTCAATCATTCACCGGTTTGCACGTGCGAGATCGGCTTCAATGGAGACCCCTTCTCTGGATGCAACCCAAAGCGTAAGAGCACCGACGTCTCCAACTTTTACCCTATTCTATCATTTCCCTCTCAACAGTCGTCGACATCCCCGAGGAAAAGATAAGCCCATGCAGCCCCTCACCCTGCGGACCCAATGCCCAGTGCAACGAACGTAGCGGTGCCGGTTCATGTACTTGCCTGCCTGAATACTTCGGTGATCCATACAGCGGATGTCGTCCCGAGTGTGTCGCTAACAGTGACTGTCCCCGAGACAAGTCCTGCAACAACAACAAATGCGTTGATCCCTGCCCCGGAGTTTGTGGTCGCAACGCCGAATGCCGTGTCGTTAATCATGCTCCCAACTGCAACTGTCTGCCAGGTTTTACAGGAAGTCCACTCAGTGCCTGCCACGAAATTCAAGAAATACCTCCGCAACCAAGTATGAGAGTCTAACCAAAAGCTTTTACTAACCCCTCAACTGAGTCTTTTGTCTAAACTTGCCCCATCTCTCTCGAATTCATAGAACAACCAGAGAATCCTTGCGTTCCGTCGCCCTGTGGCCCCTCCAGTCAGTGTCGCGAAATCAACGGTCATGCTGTATGCTCTTGCCAGAGTAGCTTTATTGGGTCGCCACCCAACTGCCGGCCGGAATGTGTTGTCAGCTCTGAGTGCAGTCAAGATAGGTCGTGCGAGAATCAGAAATGCGTTGACCCTTGCCCCGGTACTTGTGGCAATGAGGCACGCTGTCAAGTTATTAATCATTACGCTGCATGCTCCTGTCCCCCAGGCTATACGGGAGATCCGTTCAATAGATGTGAAAAGATTATATGTAAGCATGTTGGACTTTTCAGTTCTCTCACTCTCTCTATGGGGAAGGGGACTTGTTGGAAGAGCATTGATTTGTAGTAGGTAGCATTTTTGGACCTTTGAGCTTGATTCACTTACCCTTACACAAAGTAAACTGTTCTTTTTCCGCGATAAATCGTCTTAGTATAAGAACTACAAACCAACCCTTTCCGACAAGCCCCCTCACCGCCTATGGTATTTTTTGCACTATTTGCATGTATCTTATATATTTTTTTTTGTGTTTTTATTTATTTTTATTTATGAATGTGTTATCTATCCATCTATACCTACTTCTACTATTGTCCTGCCTGCAACCAATACTATCAACCTATACAGTAAATATTCCCGTAGTCCCGACTGGTAATCCTTGTGTGCCATCTCCATGTGGCCCCAACTCGAAGTGTCTCGAAGTTGGCGGCTCACCTGCATGTTCCTGTCAACCCAATTATATTGGACGTCCGCCAAATTGCCGACCCGAATGCATTAGCAGCTCGGAATGTCCGGCTAATTTGGCGTGCATCAATCAAAAATGTAGTGATCCATGTGCGGGTGCTTGTGGCATAAACAGTTTGTGTACCGTCACGAAGCACAATGCACAGTGTCAATGCGAAAGCGGATATACCGGAGATCCGTTCTCTGGATGTTCGATCGTACGAATAAGTAATGACACCTGATTGAGTCGTTATGCCTTACTAACCTGTTCCTTATTTTACATTCTTTCCATGAATTTAGTTCAACCCACTGAAGAGCCCAGGAATCCTTGTAATCCATCGCCCTGCGGAGCTAATTCCGTTTGTCGGGAAAAGAACGGAGTTGGATCTTGTTCCTGCTTGCCAGAGTACTTTGGAGATCCGTACAGCGGATGCCGACCGGAATGCGTGCAAAATTCTGACTGCGATCGATCAAAGGCTTGCATCAACAACAAGTGCCAGGATCCGTGTCCAGGAGTGTGTGGCTTAAACGCCGAGTGTAGAGTCTTGAATCATGCACCTAGCTGCCTGTGTATCGACGGTTTTACTGGAGATGCGCATAGAGCCTGCAGTGTAATTGAAACTGTCACAGAGGCTCCGACAAACCCATGCCAACCAACACCATGTGGACCATATAGCCAGTGCCGAGAGATAAACGGACATGCTGTGTGTTCATGTAACGATGGGTATATCGGAGCTCCTCCGTCATGTAAACCCGAATGTGTTGTTAGCTCGGAGTGCGCCCAAAACCGCGCCTGCATCAATACCAAGTGTAACGATCCATGCCCAGGAACCTGCGGTTCGAGTGCCAGGTGCCAGGTAGTCAACCACACTCCGATTTGTTCATGTCCCCCGGGAATGACGGGAGATCCGTTTGTGTCGTGCATTGAGCAGGTCGAACGTAATGACCCGCAAAACCCATGCGTCCCATCGCCATGTGGGCCGAATTCACTGTGTCGCGAGATCGGCGGCCAGGCGGCATGCTCATGTCAGTCCAACTATATCGGCCGACCACCAAATTGTCGCCCAGAGTGCACCAACAACGATGAATGCCAGAACAATTTCGCCTGCCAGAATGAACGCTGCGTGGATCCATGTCCTGGATCTTGCGGAAACAACGCCCTTTGTAAGGTCGTCCAACACAATCCAGTATGTTCTTGCTCCGATGGCTATGAAGGAGATGCGCTGATAGGATGCTCTCTGATTCCACCCGTGATGCCAAAGATACCACCAACTACACCTTGTGAACCCTCACCCTGTGGACCTAACGCTGAATGCCGCGAACGAAATGGGGCCGGAGCTTGCTACTGCCATGAGGGCTACGAAGGCAACGCCTACGATACCGACCGTGGTTGTAGGAGAGAATGTGAGTCCAACGATGACTGCCAACTCATGCAGGCTTGCGTCCGCTTTAAGTGTGTCGACCCGTGCGAGAACATCTGTGGTGAATACGCCATCTGCGGAGTTGAGAACCACGTGCCTACCTGTACCTGTCCACCAGGACTGACTGGAGATCCGTTCTTCCAGTGCAAAGAGGTGCGAGTTGTCGTGGCCGTTGAGAACCCATGTGTACCATCACCTTGCGGGCCAAACAGCATCTGTCGAAACATCAACAGCCAAGCTGTGTGTTCCTGCCAGAGCGGATTCATTGACCAACCACCAAATTGTAAGCCAGAGTGCGTGGTTAGTTCGGAGTGCGCTCCAGAGCGAGCCTGCATTAACAACAAATGTGTTGATCCATGTCCACACACGTGTGGTATCGGAGCCATATGCACCACGAAGAACCACAGCCCTATCTGTACATGCCCACGCGGACAAACCGGAGATCCATTCGTCCAGTGCAGCAAGATTCGTAAGCACCCATAAATTAGTCTCCCTTTCTCCTTTTTACAGTATTTTTCTGTCTCTTTTCAGCAATCATCCACGATCCGGAGCCAACAGAAAGACCTCCATCCTGCGTGCCATCCCCTTGTGGGCCAAACTCCAAATGCCAGGTTGTTGGAGGAAATCCAGCGTGCTCTTGCCTGCCCGACTTTATTGGAAGCCCACCAAGCTGCCGACCTGAATGCGTCCTCAACTCCGAGTGCGGTCCCACCGAAGCCTGTATCAACCAGAAATGCCGTGATCCATGTCCTGGATCGTGTGGTTTCGAGGCAAGATGTCACGTTCTCAACCACGTGCCAATTTGCAACTGTATTGATGGCTATACAGGAGATCCATTTGTCCGCTGCAGCATCCTGCCGCCAACAACACAGAAACCTCTCTTAGCAGATCCATGCAATCCGTCACCGTGCGGACCAAACGCAGACTGCTTCAATGGAGAGTGTCGCTGCCAGGACAACTACCAAGGAAATCCCTATGACGGATGTCGCCCCGAATGTACCCTCAGCTCGGACTGTTCGCGTGACAAAGCCTGTCTGCGCAACAAATGTGTTGATCCATGCCCAGGAACTTGCGGAATAAATGCCCGTTGTGAGGTTGTCGCCCATATTCCAGTGTGCTCATGCCTACAAGGATTCGAAGGTGATCCATTTACCAACTGCCGTCAGACATTCCCAGAACCAACAAAGCCACCAGAGCCTTGCTCACCATCACCATGTGGATCGAACAGTCAGTGTCGAAACATCAACGAGCACGCGGTGTGCTCGTGCTTGGATGGATTCATTGGAGCGCCACCACAGTGCAGACCGGAATGTGTTGTCAGCAGCGAATGCTCGGCCACACAAGCCTGTGTCAATAAAAAATGTGTGGATCCATGTCGTGGATCATGTGGAATTGACGCCCGTTGCGAAGTCATCAATCATAGTCCGATCTGTGGATGTCCGCCTGGAAAGACCGGCGATCCATTCAAAAGATGCTTAGATATCCCAGTGGTGCCGATTGAAAGAACCGACATCGAAGGGCCTCGCGATCCCTGTGTTCCATCACCATGTGGGCCGAACTCTGTTTGCAGAGCGGGCACCAGTGGTCCGTCATGTCAATGTCTGCCAGAATTCTTCGGATCCCCTCCAAATTGTCGCCCAGAATGTATCATAAATCCCGACTGTCCATCAACACAGGCCTGCATCAATAACAAGTGCCGCGATCCATGCCCAGGATCATGTGGAACCAACGCTGAATGTCGGGTCATAAGTCATACCGTCTCTTGCTCATGCCCAATTGGATTCGGCGGAAACGCATTTGTCCAATGCATCCCGCGAGAAGTTGAAACACT
The DNA here is from genome assembly GCA_936431705.1 of Cheilosia pagana. NCBI lineage: Eukaryota > Metazoa > Arthropoda > Insecta > Diptera > Syrphidae > Cheilosia > Cheilosia pagana. Next base: position 45,721,622 of record OW386170.1, on the reverse strand, counting down.
CAAACCGTGCGATCCGTCGCCATGTGGAGCCAATGCCGAGTGCATTGAACGCAATGGCGCCGCTTCCTGTAAGTGCATCGATGAATACCAAGGAAACCCCTACGAGGGTTGTCGCCCAGAATGTGTTCTCAGCTCAGACTGTCAAACTGACCAGGCTTGTATTCGCAACAAGTGCCAGGATCCATGTCCTGGTATATGTGGACAGAATGCCCAGTGTTACGCAGTGAATCACGTGCCAAACTGCGTGTGTGTCACCGGATACTCTGGTGACCCGTTCACCTCATGCCAAAGGGAAGTAGTTCCGACAGTTCCAACCGTCACAAACCCATGCAGTCCATCACCATGCGGCCCGAACAGCAGGTGCCGCGAAGCCAACGGAGGAGCTGTATGCTCGTGTGCTGAAAACTACATCGGCGCACCACCAAACTGCAAGCCGGAGTGCACCGTGAACGCGGAATGCCCACAAAACAAAGCCTGTTACAAATTCAAGTGCACCAACCCATGTGCGGGAACCTGCGGCATCGACGCCAAATGTGAGGTGATCAACCACAATCCAATCTGTAGTTGCCCCCTCGACATGACCGGTGATCCATTCACAAGATGCTACCAAACTCCGATTGTCAGGGAGGAACCCAAGAAACCACAAAGACCGCTCAATCCATGTGTACCCAACCCATGCGGACTGTATGCCGAGTGCCGTGCCAACGGTGAGACGCCGTCATGCTCATGTCTGCCATCGTACATCGGCTCACCACCAAACTGCCGACCAGAATGCATTGTCAACACTGACTGTGCCCCAGACATGTCCTGCATCGCTGAAAAGTGCCGAAATCCATGTGAAGGATCATGTGGAATCAATTCAGAGTGTCGCATCCAAAACCACATCCCAATATGTACCTGCCGACACGGCTTCACCGGAGATCCATTCACCCAGTGCGTAGAAATTATCGAGGTGATCCAAGCAACCCCACCCACCGATCCGTGCGAACTGCAACCCTGTGGAGCTAATACCAACTGTGATGCTGGCGTCTGTACTTGTATCCAAGATTATCTCGGAGATCCCTACGTTGGATGCCGTCCAGAGTGCACACTCAGTACAGACTGCTCGCCCAGCAAAGCATGTCTCAACAAACATTGCGTCGATCCATGCCCAGGAACCTGTGGCGAACAAGCTCAATGTGACGTCTCCAACCACATCCCGATCTGCAGCTGCCCGAGTGGCTACACTGGTGATCCATTCATTCGCTGTCGCCCCGAAGTAAAGGTGGTGCGACCAAACGAGCCATGCAATCCTTCACCATGCGGACCCAATAGCGTCTGTCACGCCTCAGCATCTGGAGCGGTTTGCGCCTGCCAAACGGGAATGCTTGGATCTCCACCAGCTTGCAAACCAGAGTGCCTAACCAGTTCAGAGTGTTCCCTGCAAACAGCATGTCTCAACAAAAAGTGCGTCGATCCATGCCCAGGAGCCTGTGGTCAATATGCCAAATGTCAAGTTATTAACCACAATCCCGTGTGCAGTTGCAACTCTGGTTTCACCGGCGATCCGTTCACACGTTGCTACGAAGAACCAAAGACTGTGAAACCGATCACGCCCTCAAATCCATGCCTGCCAACGCCATGCGGCCCGAACTCAGACTGCAAGGTCATCAATGACAGCCCGGCTTGTTCATGCCTTGAAACATTCATTGGCACACCACCTAATTGCCGGCCGGAATGCACCATCAACCCAGAGTGTCCATCCACCAAAGCCTGTATTCGACAGAAATGCGGCGATCCCTGCCTTGGATCGTGTGGCTTCAATGCTCGCTGCTCAGTGGCCAACCATATGCCGATTTGTTCCTGTGAGAGCGGTTTCATCGGTGATCCATTCACCGGATGTCAAGTTAAACAAGGTAGGATTGCACATGATTTATATAGTTAGGCAAGGCAAAAGCTCGGAAGTAAACTTTTTTATGGTCTAGAGGGCTTCATAATATATTTATTGCATTTTATGTCAAGCAGAGCTTTTCGCCTTGATACTGGCGCCAGGTATGACTACAGAATTTTGAAATGTCACGAAATCTATCTACCTGGCTATGGTATAAACACGTACACAAGTTAGAACATAGCAACATTTTTGTTTCTGTCATGCAAGACTGCACTTTGCATTTTTGCTTAAAAGTTTGGTTGCAAAAAAGAAAATTTGTTTTCGATATCACACTTCACACTATCAACTGAGTGCAAAATTGATCGCACTTTGAGAGAGTAATCCTAATCATATATGACCCAAGCGACGGGATCAATCACTTTTTACACCGTTTTTTTTTATCAAGTTTGATACAACACCTGCAATGTCAGATTTTGTCACTTTATGTTCCACTTAAAGTTTAAGAAAAGACGTCTCACTATTATGACGACCAGCCCACTCGAATAACTAGAAAAATAAACACCAGCACACTTCACTTCTTTCACTTCAAGCTATTCGAAGTCAATTTCGAAATAGGAGGGATTTATTCTTGTGGTCATACCAACCACGCAGGCACAACCCTTTTTTTTTAATTTGGAACCCTCACTGGCTCTGGTACCGACCTTGGGCTTTTAAGCGTCCGAAGTGAGATTTTCTTCAGTTTTTTTCATTTATGTACTGATCATTTAGACAGCCAAGAAAAACACCTTACTTTACTTACTTAGGCGGCGCTACAGTCCGGGGTGGACCTGGGCCTCAACCAATACGCCTCTCCAGTTAGCGCGATCTTTGGCTTACTGCCTCCAGTTGCGCACTCCAAGTTGGTTGAGGTCCTCTTCCACTTGTGCGCGCCACCTAAGGCGAGGTCTTCCTCTACTGCGTTGTCACTCCGTGTTGAAATCGAAGACTCTTCGGGCCGGAGCGTTGTTGTCCATTCGCTCTACATGTCCCAGCCATCTTAGACGACTGATGCGTACTTTTTTGACCAGGGCGATGTCGCTGTACAGCTCGTAGAGTTCACTGTTAAATCTTCTCCTCCAAAACCCGTCTACGCAAACGGGACCGAAAATCACTCGAAGAATTTTTCGTTCGAAACGACCAAGGAGATCTTCATCCGCCTTTGACAGCGTCCATGCTTCTGGGATGATGAGGGTCTTATACAGAGTCTCCTTAGTGTTCCTCGACAAGGCCTTATTTGTCAATTGCCTTCTTAGAAGTAACAGCGATTGGCAAGTGTGATTCTTCGTTTGATTTCTGAGGTGATATCGTTTTCAGAATTGAAAGCGGAGCCGAGGTAGACAAAGACCCTAACTACCTCAAAATTATAGCTGTCTATTGTGACGTTCTGTCCGAAACGTCGATGTTGTGTGTCCCTTCTTGTTGACAGCATATATTTTGTTTTGCCCTCGTTTGCCACTAAACCCATTTTTGCCGCTTCCGTACTAATACTTGCAAACGCGCCAGTGACAGCTCGCTGTGTTCTGCCAATAATGTCAAGAAAAAAAAATAAAAACACATTACGTGTGGAATTAGTACGTGAAAGATTATAGAAATTGGCTTCTTGTGTTTTTCCACGGAACCCTCTGATTCGGTCACGATCAGTACCACAATCTAACCTGGTGCGTAGTATCACGACTATCGATCGATGCATTGAGGTATTCAAGAGAGCTACGACTCCGACTGAGAAAAGGTGCCGGAACAACTGACAATTCTGACCAACCGCTCACGTTGTTAAGAGCCCAACCCATAAAATCCGTTGCATTCGTCGCGTCGTCGGGTTGACGGAATCGACAGAACGAGCAGTCACATAGAATCCGTCGCACATGTTAACTACCGATGACTTCACTTCATACACAGTTTCAATGAGATGCTCCTCAAACAAGTTTCTCGAAGAAATATTGTTTGCCCGCCACAAAATATTTTTATTTTGAATTTTTCCAAACCACCATGACAGTTTCTCTCACTCTCAACATTTCCACCAATGAAAGAGCTTCCTCTCTCGCTGTGCCAAATGTCAACGCATGCCGCACACAGAAAAGCACAAAGTAAACCTACTTTATCCGTCGCATCCGGCACGTGCGATGCCGATGGGTCACTTATCACTTTCCATAAGCTGCTGTGTATTTTATCAACCTGTCAGTCGAATACGTTGCCGCAATGGACGCGACGGATTCTATGTGTTGGGCCCTTTAGTAACAAAGTACCAAAAAATGCTGTCTTAATTGCGAATTTTTATTGGAAATAAGCCTGTTGAATATGTACACAGAAAAATTCGTTTGCAACTGAAAATGCTTACTGCTCGGCAAGCCGATTGTCTTTCTTAGTGAGTCCTTGGATTCTACTTACCATTTTGTGCTGTTCCTTCAAGTCTTCTTCAAATACTGGGACTCATCTTCAACTGTTTTGTGCCACGTGCGATCAGCTCTTCTTTCATCTTCAGTTGATGCCTGATGGGGAAAAAACACCACCGACCAACTCTGCATTTCAATTGAGCTCCTTTAACCTACAAAGTCGCGTATAAATAAAATAAATAAATATTTAGGCGCGACATGTCTGTGGAACCCAAGGCCTAGCTTCTCAAAACCACTCGTTTTTAATTTTTGGGACGAATGGAAGGGATCTACAATTTTACGCCGAGTCCAAACGGCTAATTGAGAAGCTCTTTTATGACAGTTTTACTCTCGGATGTTTGTCAGACGTTCGCGAGAGGTGGCGCAGTGGAAAAAAAACCTTAAAATGTAATTTGGTTCTTTCGGTATTCGAACCTGGGACCCCTCGCTTAGTAGTCCAACACACTAACTCTAAGCCACTGCGCCACAGCGCCACAAAGTCGCGTATACTCTTAAAAAATGCCATAGAAAATGTTAGTTGAAAAGTGTAAAGTGTCGAAAACGTATTTCCAACCAAAATACAATTTTTCCAGCTTGTTCTAGTTTGTTAGATATTTCTTTTATATTTATTTTTCCAGTAAATACCAATTTTCGGACGGCTCCGCACAAAGCATTGTTAAACGGTCCTCGCCAACACTTAATACAAAAGAGACCACAAAGCGAAATGCTGATTCCACGCTGACGCAATTCTGTACGAACTGTCTGAATTTGTCGTCAACTGGAAGTGTTGAACTGATCCAAAAGTTGATGTCTACTGTTGTTTTACTATATATATTTTACTACATACTGCAATGCCTAACGCGCTAATGCTAAAGTTATTTGGAACAATCGTCAAGCCTCTATACGCCAACAATATTATAACGCTAAACGTAACTGCCTTTATTATTCAACCTTAACTCTGTATGCCTTTATTGTCTGAACCCGCCTCTAAAACCGTAGTCTGCCATTGAAAAACCAAAACCAGCCTTTAGTTATTTAAGGTCCTAATCGTAACCCTGGTAGTCTAAGTTCTGCGTTAAATTGAACCGCTTTTCACAAAACCTAGGTTTGACTCCTAGTGGTGTGTAGTCGTAATCATGTAATCATTTTACACCACACAAACAAAAAATACACACGCAAAAACAAATTAAAATTGGTAATCGAAGCCGCAGCCGAAGTGCTGCGAGGGCTTCGCACAAAAAGAAACCACCGCCTCTAACAAAACTGAAAAGTCTTACACTGAACCCGCCTTAACCCTAACACACTCCTAATATACCCCTCGTCGCTATCTGAAAGAGTACACTGAACATCAAGCGATGTTATAACCTAGAAAATGCCTTTTCCCGCCCAACCCGAAAACCTAACGTTTGAGTCTGAGTGTGCTTAGAAATTAAGATACACCGCAATCAACAAAACAAACACTGCCTTAACAAAAATGCACCTAAAAACGTAATTATAATATTAATCAACAGCAACATTAATGAACACTGCCACTGCGCTATATGCAACGCACTTTTTTGCATTAACCAACAAAACAGCAACAAACAACAACAGACACCTAATCAACAGGGGACTTACGTAGAGTAGCCCGCTTTGTTTTTGTAACCAGGTGTGTGCCGAACTAATCTTTTGTAAACCATTGAAACCGATATCTAATGGTCTTGCCTGTGTTTCTCTCTCTCCCTTTCTGCCTTTTAGAAATCAGCTATGAAAGTGTGACCCCATGTGAGCCGAATCCGTGTGGCTCAAATGCCATTTGTCGCGAACAAAACGGAATTGGATCATGCCAATGTCTGGCCGAACATTTCGGAGACCCATATCAAAGTTGCCGTCCCGAGTGTGTTCTTAACTCCGATTGTCCTACGAATCGAGCTTGTACTCAAAACAAGTGTCGAGATCCGTGTCCCGGTACATGTGGTTCGAACGCTGAATGTAGGGTTGTGAATCACATACCGTCTTGTAGTTGCCGACTGGGATATTCCGGCGATCCATACCGATATTGTAACCTTATACCTGAGAAACGTAAGAAAGGTTGATGATTCACTAGCGGTACTCAGCGCCTGACCGTTTCCTATTTATTTTTGTAGCAATTCGTCTGTTGGAAGCAACGAACCCCTGTCTGCCATCTCCTTGTGGACCGAATAGTCAGTGCCGTGAGCTTAACGGCCAAGCGGTGTGTTCATGTCTTGAAAACTACATCGGACTTCCTCCATCTTGTCGCCCAGAGTGTGTGCTAAGCACTGAATGTCCATCGGATAAGGCATGTATTCAGCAACGCTGCAAGGACCCGTGCGAAGGTACTTGCGGTCTGAATTCAGAATGCCGAGTCCGAAATCATAGTCCGCTCTGCTCTTGTCGCCGCGGATTTACTGGGGATGCCTTTACAAGATGTTTCCCCATTCCGCCTCTTCCACCGCCGAGACCTGTTACCAAAATCGAACAGGATCCTTGTGTCCCGTCACCATGCGGACCAAACTCTCAGTGTCGCAATCTCAACGGTCTTCCATCTTGCACTTGTCTGGCCACTTATATTGGTGCCCCACCAAACTGCCGTCCTGAGTGCACGATCAGTGCTGAATGTGCAAGCGACAAGGCTTGCATTCGTGAAAAGTGCATTGATCCGTGCCCAGGGTCGTGCGGATTTGGCGCAGAGTGCAGTGTAGTTAACCATACGCCGATTTGTGTGTGCCCCGTTGGGTATACTGGTGATCCGTTCACTAGCTGTAGCCCGGCGCCGACGCCTCCTATCTTAAGTAAGTCCTACTTCATGTCTTTTGTTTTGTTTCGTTTGCTTAAACAGTCTTGGTTAGGCGAACCAGTTGATCCTTGCAACCCATCGCCGTGCGGAGCTAATGCCGAGTGTAGCGCCGGAACCTGTCGCTGCCTGCCCGAGTATCATGGAGATCCCTACGCCGGATGTCGGCCAGAGTGTGTCCTAAACTCGGATTGTTCGAGAGACAAGGCCTGTATAAGGAACAAGTGTGTGAATCCGTGCCCGGGTACATGTGGTGAAAATGCGATTTGTGACGTTATCAATCACATTCCGATGTGCAGATGTCCCGAGGGTACTGCTGGCAGTGCCTTCATCAGATGTAGCCCTGTTCGAAGTATGGAATCTCAAAATATTCTTAGGTGCCCCATAACATGCCCTCCATTTGTAGAACTTTTGACCTCGAACCCCTGTCAACCAAGCCCCTGTGGACCAAACAGCCAGTGCCGGGAGGTAAACCAACAGGCTATCTGCTCTTGCCTTCAGAACTACATAGGCAGCCCGCCGACCTGCCGTCCTGAATGCACATCGAACTCGGAGTGCCCTCCAACTCAAGCGTGTCTAAACCAAAGATGTAGAGATCCCTGTCCGGGAACTTGCGGAGTCGGTGCAAGATGCACTGTGGTAAATCACAGTCCATTCTGCACCTGCCCCGAACGCTTCAGTGGAAATCCATTCGTCCGCTGTCAGCCTATAAGTATGCGATTGTCAATCTCTGAGCTTAGCCTTTGTTAACCTTGAAAATACCCCCCGCAGTAGTTGAACCAGTTCGTGATATTGTTGACCCATGCCGCCCATCGCCCTGCGGACCATTTTCGCAATGCAAACCGATTGGAGAAGCGCCATCATGCTCGTGTTTGGAGAACTACACCGGCCGCCCGCCGAATTGCAGGCCAGAATGCGTCACGAGCTCGGAATGTCCCAGTACCTTAGCATGCATCAACCAAAAGTGCAAAGACCCATGTCCAGGACGTTGTGGACTAAACGCCGAGTGCCGAGTTGTTAGCCACGCGATCATGTGCATATGCACTGCTGGGTACACGGGTGATCCATTCATTCAGTGCGACGTTCCACAGCCAACAGCAGTCGAATCTATAGATCCCTGCCATCCGAGTCCATGCGGATCAAATGCCGAATGCAGGAAACGAAATGAAGCGGCTTCGTGTCAATGTTTTAAGGATTACTTTGGCAATCCCTATGAAGGATGTCGTCCGGAATGTGTCCAAAACTCCGACTGCCCATCGAACAAGGCTTGCATGCAAAACAAATGCTTCGACCCCTGTCCAGGAACTTGTGGACAAAATGCTGAATGTCAAGTTGTCAACCATGTTCCGTCTTGCAACTGCTTTGCTGGATATACCGGCGATCCTTACAGATACTGCAATCAACCTTCGCAACGTAAGAATGTTCTACCGACTTAAAGCCCATCTTACGAGAATTTGTTTCTTTAGCTCTTATCAAGGAGTATGTGAATCCATGCCAACCGTCACCTTGCGGTCCGAACAGCCAGTGTCGGGAGGTGAATAGTCAAGCTGTCTGCTCGTGTCTGCCTGCCTACGTTGGCACCCCACCATCTTGCCGTCCCGAGTGTACTATCAGCTCGGAATGTTCCGCGGATAAGGCCTGCATCAATCAGAAGTGCGTCAACCCGTGTGAAGCCAAGCCTTGTGGCAACAACGCCGAGTGTAGGGTGCGAAACCACAGCCCTATCTGCACGTGCCGCTCGGGCTTTACTGGAGATGCTTTTATACGCTGCTTCCCTATTCCACCACGTAAGGACTTCGCCCAGTCTCCCACTCCATCGGTCTCCTTAATGTGTTTTCTTTTATTAGCCCAACCGGTGATCCTCAAGGAGGACATACGTGATCCCTGCCAACCGTCACCATGTGGCCCGTACTCAGAGTGCCGCAATACCAACGGGGTACCGTCATGCTCTTGCTTAGCCACGTATATTGGTGTCCCACCGAACTGCAGACCAGAGTGTACAATCAACGCTGAGTGTTCCAGTGATCGCGCATGCATTCGAGAGAAGTGTGTAGATCCTTGTCCTGGAGCTTGTGGCTTAAACACATTCTGTCGCGTTATCAACCACACTCCATCATGCGCCTGTATCGAGGGATACATTGGCAATCCTTTCACAAATTGCCATCCAAAGCCTCCAGAACGTAAGCGTTTCTTTCATTTTGGTTTGCAAAACTCATCGTCTTTTCCATTAGCAACTTCCCCACCTGTTTTCGATGATCCTTGCAACCCTTCGCCGTGTGGTCCGAATGCCAACTGCAATAACGGGCAGTGTACTTGCATAGCTGAGTATCAAGGGGATCCCTACATTGAATGCCGTCCCGAATGTGTTCTCAACTCCGACTGTCAATCAAATCGTGCGTGCCTGCAAAACAAATGCAAAGATCCGTGCCCAGGAACCTGCGGAATCAACGCCATCTGTGAAGTAAACAACCATATTCCAATGTGTAGATGCCCCGATGGAATGTCAGGCAATGCTTTCTTCGAATGCAGACCTGTTCCAAGTAAATATAATTACACATCCGTCTTGAATACTTTGTTCACTTGTCAACGTTCCTCAGAACCAATAGCGACCAACCCCTGTCAACCTTCGCCCTGTGGACCAAACAGCCAGTGCCGCATCGTTCAAGAAACGGCAGTCTGCTCTTGCATCCCGGAATATATCGGTAGTCCGCCACAGTGTCGGCCAGAGTGCACCACCAACTCTGAGTGCGCTCCCAGCCAAGCTTGCCAGAATATGAAATGCAGAGATCCCTGCCCCGGAACCTGTGGATTCAATGCCAGGTGCAATGTTGTCAACCATAATCCATTCTGTAGTTGTCCAGAGCGGTTCTCTGGCAATCCATTTGTCCGCTGCGAACGAATAAGTATGATCCTGCCGAACTCTTCATTGGGACTGTTTAACTTTTCTATGTTTTTCTTAGTTGAACCCGTCAGGGATATTGTGCCAGTGAATCCATGCACTCCATCACCCTGTGGACCGAATTCTGAATGTCGTGTTTCTGGTGACAGTCCCTCATGCTCTTGCCTGCCATCGTTCCTTGGTTCCCCGCCTAGTTGCCGCCCAGAATGTGTCTCCAACTCGGAGTGTTCAAACACCTTGGCGTGCATCAACCAGAAATGTGTTGACCCCTGCCCCGGACTCTGTGGCAACAACGCCCAGTGTCGGGTTATTTCGCACACCCCAACGTGCCTTTGCGGAGTCGGTTTTACTGGTGATCCATTCACTCAGTGCGTCGAGGTTCGTCCCAATATAGAACCATTGAACCCCTGTAACCCTAGTCCCTGTGGAACGAATGCCAAGTGCGAGGAGCGCGGCGGAGCCGGATCTTGTCAATGTTTGCCCGAGTACTTTGGCAATCCCTATGAGGGATGTCGCCCAGAATGCGTGCTCAACTCTGATTGCCCCTCGAATCGTGCCTGCCTGCAAAACAAATGTAGAGATCCATGTCCCGGCACCTGTGGACAGAATGCCGAATGTCAGGTCATTAATCATGTGCCATCATGCAGCTGCTTCTCTGGATACACCGGAGACCCGTACCGCTTGTGTAATATCGAAAAAGAACGTAAGATTGTCCCGAATCTTGCCACGAGAGCTCAGATTTTTACGCACATTTTCCTTTATAGCAATCCGCGAGTACGTTAATCCTTGCCAACCATCACCGTGTGGTCCAAACAGTCAATGTCGCGAGATCAATAGTCAGCCAGTTTGCTCTTGCCTACCGGAGTACGTAGGTAGCCCACCAGCTTGCAGGCCCGAGTGTACAGCGAGCTCAGAATGTGCCGCCGATAAGGCCTGCGTGAATCGCAAATGCGTGGATCCATGCCCTGGAACTTGTGGACAAAATGCCGAGTGTAGGGTGCGAAATCACAGCCCTATTTGTTCGTGTAGAGTCAGTTTTACTGGTGATCCCTTTACGCGATGCTTCAAATTACCTGCAGTAGCACCACCTCCAACCAAAGATGTCTACCGCGATCCATGCGTACCCTCCCCATGTGGGCCGAACTCACAATGCCGCGAAGTCCGTGGCTCACCGTCGTGCTCTTGTCTGCCTAGTTATATCGGCGCCCCACCCAACTGTCGCCCTGAGTGCTCCATTAACTCAGAGTGTCCCAGCAACCAGGCCTGCATCAATGAGAAATGCCGCGATCCATGCCCAGGATCGTGTGGAATCAGCGCCGTCTGTAATGTCATCAATCACACGCCAATTTGTACCTGCTCCGTTGGATATACTGGTGATCCGTTTACTGTGTGCAACCTACAGCCTCCTCCAGTGGAACGTAAGACTACGCAAAGTTCCAAATCAATGACTTTTCTAACTAAAATCCCCCCCCTAGCCGAAGTTTTTAAGGATGACCCATGCAACCCTACTCCTTGCGGTGCAAATGCCAACTGTAACAACGGTCAGTGCACGTGTATTCCGCAGTACCATGGTGACCCGTACTCTGGCTGTCGCCCTGAGTGTGTTCTTCACTCTGACTGTTCCAGAGACCGAGCCTGTATTCGAAACGCCTGCGTTGATCCCTGCCCAGGAACCTGTGCCGCAACTGCCATCTGTGAAGTATTGAATCACATCCCGATCTGCAAATGTCCTGACGGAATGCAAGGCAATGCATTCATTCAGTGTACTCCTAGTCCAAGTATGGCTAAATGGATTATAAACCTCCCGGCTTGTTGTAACCGCTTTCCATCCACAGAGCTCCAAACGCCGACGAACCCGTGCCAACCAACACCCTGCGGCCCGAACAGCAGATGCCAAGAGATCAACCAGCAAGCCGTCTGCTCTTGCGTCGAACGATTCGTTGGAAGTCCACCATTCTGCCGACCCGAGTGCACAACTAACTCCGAATGTCCACTAAATCAGGCCTGCTTGAATCAGAAATGCACTGATCCATGTCCGGGAACTTGTGGTGCTAATGCCAAGTGTCAAGTGGTCAACCACAGCCCGTTCTGTCGTTGCCCCGATCGATACTCTGGCAACCCGTTCATCAGCTGTCAACGTATAAGTATGCACCTATCAACAGCACCCTTAAGAGCCCCTATCTTTATCTTGTATTCTTCCCCAGTTGAACCTATCCGCGATGTAGTTAAGGTGGCTCCGTGTACACCATCGCCATGCGGGCCGTATTCGGAATGCCGAGTTGTCGGTGAAAGCCCATCGTGCACTTGTCTCCCATCGTACATTGGTAGCCCACCGAACTGTAGACCGGAGTGTTTGACTAGCTCCGAGTGTCCTAGCAACCAAGCTTGCCTCAACCAACGTTGCAAGGACCCGTGTCCTGGCTTATGTGGTAGTGGAGCTGAATGTCGTGTGCTTAGTCACACTCCGAGCTGCCTATGCCCAGTTGGCTACCAAGGCGATCCATTTGTTCAGTGTACGATGGTAAGGATTGTGCAATTGGATCAGGTTGATCCATGCCAACCAAGCCCGTGCGGATCGAATGCGCAGTGTATTAGGAAAAATGACGCGGGAGCCTGTCAATGCTTACCTGAGTACTTTGGAAACCCCTACGAGGGATGTCGCCCTGAATGTGTACTCAACTCCGACTGTCCGTCGAACAAGGCTTGTCTTCAGAACAAATGCAGAGATCCATGCCCAGGAACGTGTGGACAAAACGCCCTCTGTAACGTTGTCAATCATCTGCCAACATGTACCTGTATAACGGGCTACTCCGGAGATCCGTACAAATTCTGCCAAATAGAACGCGAACGTGAGTCTGTTAATATTGCCACCAAAAGTCCCCGTTAACATGTTTGAAACCCCTTTAGCCATCAAGGAATATGTGAACCCTTGCCAGCCAACCCCATGTGGACCGAACAGTCAATGTCGTGAGATAAATTCGCAGGCTGTGTGCTCTTGTCTGCCAACCTTTGTGGGTAGCCCACCGGTTTGCAGACCCGAGTGTACCATCAACACAGAGTGTCCATCCGACCGTGCCTGCATCAACCAAAAGTGTCAAGATCCATGTCCAGGAACTTGCGGAGCGAGCGCCACCTGTCGGGTGAACAATCACAGCCCACTGTGTAGCTGTAAGTCCGGACATACTGGCGATCCCTTCTCCAGGTGCTATCCGATTCCGCGTAAGTCTCCAAAACAGTAGCAAAGTGTATTTTTAATCGGTCCCGTAATTCAAGCAGCTGCACCCACTATCGTTCAACGCGAGCCACAAGATCCTTGTGTGCCATCTCCCTGCGGCCCTAATTCTGTATGTCGCGCCTTCAATCAGTTGCCATCATGCTCATGCCTTCCCAACAATATTGGCGCCCCACCAAACTGCCGCCCTGAATGTACAATCAACTCGGAATGTCCCAGCAACCAGGCGTGCATCAATGCAAAATGCCGCGACCCTTGTCCAGGATCATGTGGACTTGCTGCCGAATGCAACGTTATCAATCACACACCGACGTGTGTGTGCCCCGTGGGATATACTGGTGATCCGTTTACATATTGTCAACCTGAACCACCACAACGACGTAAGGACCGAACTGCCCTTATGATTTATATCGAACTTAACTATCCTACTCTTAGCTATTCTTGCTGAGGACCCCTGCAATCCATCACCATGCGGTGCCAATGCTATCTGCTCGAACGGTCAGTGCACCTGCATTCCCGAGTATCAGGGTGACCCATACTCCGGCTGCCGTCCAGAATGCGTTCTGAATACCGACTGTGCTAGGGATAAGGCTTGCATTCGCAGTAAATGCGTTGATCCTTGTCCAGGCACATGCGGCTCAAATGCTATCTGTGATGTCATAAACCACATACCGATGTGTCGATGTCCCGATGGAATGTCTGGCAACGCGTTCGTTCAATGCTCGCCAGTTCCACGTAAATATTTGAGAAACCCCTATTTATTTGTCCAGTCATGCACTTCCCAATTTTAGCGCCAACCGTCCAAAACCCATGCCGACCATCACCATGCGGTCCGAACAGCCAATGCCGAGAGGTTAACAACCAAGCTGTATGCTCATGTGTACCAGGCTTTATAGGAAGTCCACCGACCTGCCGTCCAGAGTGCACAGCCAATCAGGAGTGCGCCTCTATTCTTGCGTGTGTCAATCAGAAATGCCGCGATCCGTGTCCCGGATCCTGTGGCCGCAACGCTAAGTGCACTGTAGTTAACCACAACCCATACTGCACCTGCCTGCCACATTACACTGGCAGCCCCTTCGTTGCCTGTCAAGAGATCATTGAACGCCCTCAAGACCCGATTGTACAAGACCCCTGCCAACCATCGCCCTGTGGACCGAACTCCGAATGCCGCAGCACAGGAGAAGTTCCATCCTGTTCTTGTTTGGAAGGCTTCTTTGGAAGCGCGCCGTACTGCAAGCCAGAATGCGTATCTAACTCTGAGTGTTCAAGTCACCTGGCATGTATCAATCAGCGATGCAAGGATCCATGCATTGGCCTGTGTGGCGTAGGTGCAGAGTGCCGCGTAGTCAGCCACACCCCCATGTGCATCTGCACAGCCGGCTTTACTGGGGATCCGTTTAGTCAGTGCAACGTTGTTAGGCAACTTCCTCCTGAAGTTATAAACCCTTGTAACCCCAGCCCGTGTGGATCGAATGCCAACTGCATTGAGCGCAACGGCGCTGGAGCTTGTCAGTGTCTGCCGGAGTACTTTGGCAACCCCTACGAGGGCTGTCGACCAGAATGTGTGCTCAACTCTGACTGCCCATCGAATCGAGCCTGTGTTCAGCAAAAATGCAGAGACCCCTGCCCGGGAACTTGCGGACAGAACGCTGAGTGCAACGTCGTCAACCACGTGCCCACTTGCAACTGCTTCGTGGGATACACTGGAGATCCATACCGTTTTTGCAATATACCTCAAGAACGTAAGCCACTCACCCTAACCCAATGTATGATTTCGTACTAACTTTGTCTAACCGTTCGTTTATAGCGATAAGCCACGAGTATGTCAACCCCTGCGTTCCATCTCCATGCGGGCCTAATAGCCAATGTCGGGAGGTCAATAGTCAGGGAGTCTGCTCTTGCTTGCCCGAGTTTATAGGAGTCCCACCGTCATGTAGGCCCGAGTGTACATCGAGCACAGAATGCTCCGCTGATAAGGCCTGTATAAACCGCAAATGCGTAGACCCATGTCCCGGAACTTGTGGACAAAACGCCGAGTGCAGAGTCCGTAATCATAGCCCTCTCTGTTCGTGCATAAATGGCTTCACAGGAGATGCCTTCGTCCGATGCTTCCCAGTACCACGTGAGACTTTTTACAAACGCATAGGAGTCCCTACCCTTAACTTATATTTGTCCGCAGCACCACCACCCCCTCAGGAAGTCGAAGTGTACCGCGATCCATGCGTGCCCACACCTTGTGGTCCAAACTCTCAGTGCCGCAATCAAAATAACTCCCCAGCGTGCTCCTGCCTCCCTGAGTACATTGGAGCCCCACCAAACTGTCGCCCTGAATGTACCTTAAACTCGGAATGTGTCAGCAACAAGGCCTGTATTCGTCAGCACTGCGTAGATCCATGTCCAGGATCTTGTGGATTTGCAGCTACCTGTAACGTCATCAATCACACACCAAGCTGCCAATGTCCAGTTGGGTATACTGGTGATCCATTCGTTAGTTGCGCACCAGCTCCTTCACCCCGTAAGACTTCATTTCGGCACTGTATGTCCTTTGAGATTTATAATCCATATTTCAGCACCGTTACGCGAGGAAGAACGTGATCCATGCAATCCGAGCCCCTGCGGTTTTAACGCCATCTGTCAGAACGGTCAGTGTTCCTGTATTCCGGAATACCAAGGCAACCCTCTAGTAGGCTGCCGACCTGAATGTGTCCTCAATTCCGACTGCTCTCGCGATCGTGCTTGTATTCGCAGTAAATGTGTAGACCCTTGTCCAGGAACTTGTGCCCCCAGCGCCATTTGCGAGGTGCACAATCACGTCCCAATGTGTCACTGTCCCGAGGGAATGACAGGAAACGCCTTTAGTCAGTGCACTCCAGCTCAGGGTAAATTTTAACAAAAGTTGCTAACTCAGACCGCCCTATAACTTTCACTATCTGCAGTTGAGTTGTTTGTCAACCCCTGTCAACCATCACCCTGCGGACCGAACAGTCAATGCCGAGAGATAAACATCCAAGCTGTCTGCTCATGTCTGCCGAGCTTCATTGGAAGCCCACCCACCTGCCGGCCAGAATGTACCACCAACTCAGAGTGCGCCCCGAACCAAGCCTGCCAAAATCAGAAATGCCAAGATCCCTGCCCCGGCACCTGCGGTCAATACGCGAAGTGTTCCGTCGTCAATCACAATCCGTTCTGCTCCTGTCCTGAGAGTTATACGGGAAATCCTTTCGTACTCTGCCAGAGAATTAGTAAGATTCATTTAGTTCCTTTTATACCCGATGTAACTTTAACCCCCTCTCCAGTTGTACGTGACCCAGAACCCTCTAATCCCTGTCAGCCATCGCCTTGCGGACCGAACTCGGAGTGCCGCAACATCAATGGCTCCCCGTCGTGCTCATGCCTTGAGCTATTCACCGGTAGCCCACCGAATTGTCGACCAGAATGCGTTACCAATACCGAATGTCCCACAACTCAGGTCTGTGTCAATCAGCGCTGCAAGGATCCCTGCCCGGGATTGTGCGGCGCTAGTGCCATTTGCCGAGTGATAAGCCACACCCCGATGTGTACCTGCGAAATTGGCTTCACCGGAGATCCCTTCGTCCAATGTAACGCAGTTCGGGTCCTTCCTCCGGAAGTTATAGATCCATGTAACCCAAGTCCCTGCGGAGCATTCGCCGAGTGCCGTCAACAAAACGGCGTTGGCTCCTGTCAATGTCAGCCTCAGTACTTTGGCAACCCCTACGAGGGATGTCGCCCTGAGTGCGTCTTGAACTCCGATTGCCCTTCGAATAAGGCTTGTGTTCAGAACAAGTGCAAAGATCCGTGTCCAGGAATTTGTGGACAAAACGCCGAATGTCATGTACTGAACCATCTTCCATCGTGTGTGTGTCGGTTTGGACACACAGGAGATCCATACCGATACTGCGCCCCAGAGATTAAACGTAAGACACTCCTTGAGAGCTCAAAGTCCCCAAATATTTATGTACACTCTTCCACAGCCGTCCTCCAAGAGTATGTAAATCCATGCCAACCATCACCCTGCGGTCCAAATAGTCAATGTAAAGAAGTCAACGGTCAGTCTGTATGCTCGTGTCTTCCAAATTACATAAGCACCCCGCCAGCTTGCCGCCCAGAGTGCACCATCAGCTCAGAGTGTAGTCTCGACAAGAGTTGTGTTAACCAGAAATGCATCGACCCTTGTCCAGGAACCTGCGGAACGAATGCAGAGTGTCGTGTTCACAACCACAGCCCTCTATGTTCATGCAGAAATGGCTTCACTGGTGATCCCTTCACTCGGTGTAGCCCTATTCCACGTAAGACTTTAACTCAAATCTCGATTCTTCGGGTGACTAACTTTCAATCTGTAGCTCCCCCAACAATTGTCGTTCCTGAAAAAATTCGTGACCCATGCCTGCCGTCGCCCTGTGGCCCCAATTCACAATGTCGCAACTCGAATGGTCAGGCATCGTGCAGCTGCCTTCCGAACTTCTTCGGAGCTCCGACAAACTGCCGCCCAGAATGTGTTACCAATTCAGAATGCTCCAGCAACATGGCCTGCGTCAACAATCGTTGCATTGACCCATGTCCTGGATCATGCGGCTTGAACGCTTTGTGTAGTGTCATCAACCACACCCCGATCTGCTCATGCATTCAGGGGTACGTGGGTGATCCATTTACCAGCTGTCAAGTTGCACCGGAACGTAAGGATTTTCTCTAGCAGTCGTGTACAAACCTAATCTCCCTCTCTTTCTTAAAGCAAAACCAGTTGAAAAGGACGATCCATGCAATCCGTCGCCTTGCGGGGCCAACGCTATCTGTAACAATGGCCAATGCGCATGCATTTCTGACTACCAAGGCGATCCCTACATTGGCTGCCGCCCTGAATGTGTTCTAAGCACTGAATGTCCGTCCAATAAGGCGTGTATCCGTAGCAAGTGTGCGGATCCTTGTCCGGGAACGTGCGGTTTAAGTGCAATCTGCGAGGTGCTCAATCACATCCCGATGTGTCGATGCCCTGAAAATATGGAAGGAAATGCGTTCGTCCAGTGCAACCCTATCCGACGCGACCCAGAAAACATTAATCCCTGCAAACCCTCGCCATGCGGTCCAAACTCGCGTTGTCGGGAGTTCCAAGGCTCCGCTGTGTGCTCGTGTATCGAAGGGTTCATGGGAAATCCACCGACCTGTCGTCCTGAATGTACCAGCAACACTGAATGCGCCCCCTCATTAGCCTGTCAAAACCAGAAATGCATAGACCCATGTCCAGGAACATGTGGCCTTGGCGCTAGATGCACCGTCGTCAACCACAATCCATTCTGTACCTGCCCACAAGGATTCACTGGATCTCCCTTCGTACGTTGCCAACAAATAATCGCTCCGATCAAGGATGAGCCAACGAATCCCTGCCAACCATCACCCTGCGGACCGAACTCTCAATGCCGTGCTGTTGGCGATTCCCCATCATGTTCGTGCTTGCCTGAATTCATTGGAGCTCCACCGAATTGCCGACCCGAATGTGTAACCAACTCCGAGTGTCCCAGCAACAAGGCTTGTCTCAACCAGAAATGCAAAGATCCCTGCCCCGGACTCTGCGGTAACAATGCCGAGTGCCGTGTGGTCAGCCATACAGCCATGTGCATTTGTACCGCAGGATTCACCGGTGACCCCTTCTCCGGTTGTTCGCCAATACCTCCAGCTGCGGACGATATCAGACCCTGTGATCCAAACCCTTGTGGTGTCAATGCCGAATGCAAACAGGTCAATAACGCCGGTTCCTGCCAATGCCTACCAGAATACTTTGGCAACCCCTACGAGGGATGTCGACCAGAATGTGTGCAAAACTCTGATTGCTCGTCGAACCGCGCTTGTGTGAATCAAAAGTGCAAAGACCCATGTCCCGGTGTTTGTGGACAGAACGCCCTATGCAACGTCATCAACCATCTTCCAACTTGTGACTGCCTGTCAGGGTATACTGGTAATCCGTACCGGTACTGCTCTATCCCCGAGAAACGTAAGTGTCCCTATAACTCCCAAAATTGAGTAGCTCTAACGACCTTCAACCACCCTCAGCCATCATCAAAGAGTACGTAAACCCCTGCCAACCATCTCCGTGTGGTCCCAACTCACAGTGTCGCGAGGTAAATGAACAGGCGGTGTGTTCGTGTCTTCCAAACTTTGTCGGTAGTCCACCAGCTTGTCGACCGGAATGCACCACCAACAGTGAGTGTCCCTTGGATAAGGCCTGCACCAACCAGAAATGTGCCGATCCATGCCCTGGAGTGTGTGGCACAAATACTGAGTGCAGAGTGCACAACCATTCACCACTGTGCAGCTGCAAGAGCGGATTCACTGGTGATGCCTTCACAAGGTGTTACAAAATTCCTCGTAAGATACCCCACTAACAGCTCCTTACATATTATCTGTACGAAATTCTTCTCTAAAATAGCTCCTCCACCCCCAATCCGCGATGTATACCAAAACCCATGCGTGCCATCGCCCTGTGGACAGTTCGCCGAGTGCCGTGACATCAACGGCAGTCCGTCATGTTCATGTCTACCCACTTATCTAGGCTCCCCACCAAATTGCCGCCCCGAATGTGTTGTCAACTCCGAGTGCCCCAGCAATAAAGCCTGCGTTTCCCGAAAGTGCATAGACCCATGTCCTGGATCGTGTGGCTTTAATGCCGAATGTGATGTCATCAATCACACACCAATTTGTCAATGTACCCGAGGATATACTGGTGACCCATTCACATCTTGTCAACCGATTCCCGTAAAGCAAATTCAAGCGGAACCATCAGACCCGTGCAACCCATCACCATGTGGAGCTAACGCCATCTGCCAGAACGGACAGTGTTCATGTATTCCGGAATACCATGGCGATCCCTATGTGGGCTGCCGCCCAGAGTGCGTTCTGAACTTCGATTGTCCCACCGACAAAGCTTGTATCCGAAGCAAATGCGTGGATCCGTGTCCAGGTACTTGCGGAACGAATGCAATCTGTGAGGTCTTCAACCACATTCCCATGTGTCACTGTCCCGACGGAATGACCGGAAACGCCTTTGCTCAGTGCTCCCCAGCGCCACGTAATATACTCAAGACACTATTTGAATATCCTCAGCTAACCAAGGTCCCTCCCCGTTTCAGCTCAAATACGCCAAAATCCCTGCCAGCCATCGCCCTGCGGTCCCAACAGTCAGTGCCGAGAAATCAATCAACAAGCGGTCTGCTCCTGCTTGCCAGAATATATAGGTAGCCCGCCGCAGTGCCGCCCAGAATGCTCCTCCAACCCAGAGTGTGCACTGAATAAGGCCTGTTTGCAAAATAAATGTCGCGACCCCTGCCCTGGTACGTGTGGAGTGAACGCCGAATGTTCCGTTGTCAACCACAGTCCGATTTGTCGCTGTAGGGACAGATTCTCTGGAAATCCCTTCGTTGCCTGCCACCCCATACCAAGTGAGTCTACGAAACTCTGTTCGTCGCCCTTCAGATACCATACAGTTCCCGTTTATATTTCAGTTGAACCGCCACGAGATGAGGTAGACCCATGTCGCCCGAGTCCCTGCGGACCCAACTCCGAATGCCGTGTCAACGGACAGTCACCATCATGCTCATGCCTGGCTAATTTCATAGGGTCCCCACCTAATTGCAGACCCGAATGTGTAACTAACTCCGAGTGCCTAAGCTCTCAGGCGTGCATTAATCAAAAGTGCAAAGATCCCTGCCCAGGAGTGTGTGGAAACAACGCCGAATGTCATGTCATAAATCACACGCCGATGTGTGTTTGCAGCTCGGGCTTCACCGGTGATCCATTCACCTTGTGCGAAACTATCAAAGAACCCCAACGGGACGTAACAAGCCCCTGCGAACCAAGCCCCTGTGGAGCTAATGCCAGGTGTACTGAACAAAATGGCGCAGGCGCTTGTCAGTGTCTGCCCGAGTACTTTGGCAACCCCTACGAGGGTTGTCGCCCTGAGTGTGTCCTGAACTCCGATTGCCCTTCGAACAAGGCATGCATCCAGAGTAAATGTAAAGATCCCTGCCCTGGCACGTGTGGCCAAAACGCCGACTGCAATGTTGTGAACCACCTGCCATCGTGTACCTGCATACCGAACTTTAGCGGTGACCCGTACCGATTCTGCAGCCCTGTCAAACAACGTAAGACCAGTTAGTTTGCTTCCAAACCATTCCACTTCTTACGCCAAATTTTCCATTTTAGCCGTCCGAGAGTATGTGAATCCCTGCCAACCGACTCCATGTGGGCCAAATAGTCAATGCCGCGAGGTCAAGAACCAAGCGGTTTGCTCTTGTCTCCCAACCTACATTGGCAGTCCACCAGCGTGTAGACCCGAATGTACTACCAGTTCCGAGTGCCCCCTCGATAAGGCCTGTGTCAACCGCAAATGCATCGATCCGTGTCCAGGAACTTGCGGAGAAAACGCTGAATGTCGGGTTCGGAATCACAGCCCTCTGTGTTCGTGTAGGAATGGCTTCAGAGGAGACCCCTTCACTAGGTGTTACCCAAATCCTCCGCCACCACCTGTAAGAGACGTCCAACCTTATCGCGATCCATGTATCCCGTCGCCATGCGGCGCAAATGCTCAGTGCCAACCTATCAACGATCAAGCGTCGTGCTCTTGCTTGCCATCATATTTCGGTGCCCCGCCAAATTGCCGCCCTGAATGTGTAATAAACGCCGACTGTCAAGCCAGTAAGGCATGCATTCGGGAAAAATGCATCGATCCCTGTCCTGGATCGTGTGGAAATCAAGCCCTCTGCAGTGTCATTAATCATACGCCAACTTGCACTTGTCCCCGAGGATATTCCGGCGATCCGTTTACAAATTGTGTCCCGGAACCGCCATCTCCAAGTAAATTTCGACCCAAATCTGCCATTTCAGAGTTTCAAGACATGATTTTTCTGCTTTTAGGACCTCCTGTTCTCGACGACCCATGCAATCCATCGCCATGTGGTCCAAATGCTCAGTGCTCCAATGGAAAGTGCACTTGCTTGCCCGAGTACCACGGCGATCCCTACTCCGGCTGTCGTCCAGAATGTGTACTGAACTCAGATTGTTCTCGTGACAAAGCTTGCATCCGCAGCAAGTGCACCGATCCCTGTCCAGGAACCTGTGGCCTTAGCGCCATATGCGAGGTGAACAACCACGTTCCGATGTGTCGATGCCCGGATGGAATGTCCGGCAATGCGTTCGTTCAATGCAATCCCGTTCAAAGTACTGCTAAGCCCCTTTATAATCTGACCGACAAGTTTAACCAGTTTTCTGATCCCTATTTAGCCCCACCAGTTGGCAATCCATGTCAGCCAACGCCCTGCGGTCCAAACAGTCAATGCCGTGATATCAACCAACAGGCAGTCTGCTCGTGTATTCCAGGATTCATTGGCCGTCCGCCAGCTTGTCGCCCGGAGTGCACCATCAACTCTGACTGTCCCCTAACTCAGGCCTGTCAAAACCAGAAATGCCGTGATCCCTGCCCCGGCACATGCGGCCTCAACGCTTTCTGTAACGTAGTGAATCACAATCCGTTCTGTTCCTGCCTAGAAGGATACTCTGGCAGCCCGTTCACCTCATGCCAACGCCTACCGCCGCCACCAGTCGCTCAACAAGAGCCAACAAATCCATGTGTTCCAAGCCCCTGCGGTCCCAACTCGCAATGCGAATCAATTCGAGGATCTCCATCATGCTCGTGCTTGCCAAACTTTATTGGCAGTCCACCAAGTTGTCGCCCCGAATGTATCACATCTTCGGAGTGCTCAAGTAACTTGGCCTGCATCAACCAGAAGTGCAAGGATCCATGTCCGAATCTTTGCGGACAAAATGCTCTCTGTCAAGTTATCAGTCACACTCCATCATGTCTGTGCCTTGAAGGCTTTGAGGGCGATCCGTTTAGCCAGTGTAGCCCTAGGAAACCACCGCAACTCGACGAGATCAATCCATGCAATCCAAGTCCATGCGGAATAAACGCAAGATGTGAAGAACGTGGAGGAGCTGGCTCATGCCAGTGTCTCCAGGAGTACTTTGGAAACCCCTACGAAGGCTGTCGCCCTGAGTGCGTCCTCAACTCTGACTGCCCATCGAACCGTGCATGTGTGAATCAAAAGTGTCGCGATCCATGTCCTGGTACTTGTGGCCAAAACGCCAGGTGTAACGTCATCAATCATTTGCCGACGTGTAGCTGCTTCGATGGATACTCTGGAGATCCATACCGCTATTGTGCCATTCCAGCAGAGCGTAAGAATTTCAGTTATCCCTCACACACGCACAAATTTACTCACAAAACACTTTCACCTTATCTTATAGCCATCAAAGTATATGTTAACCCTTGCATCCCGTCACCCTGTGGTCCGAATAGCCAGTGCAAGACTGTCGACGAGCAGGCCATTTGCTCATGCCTACCGACCTTCATTGGTAGTCCGCCTGCCTGTCGACCTGAATGCACTACAAACAACGAATGTCCTCACGACAGGTCGTGTGTTAACCAAAAATGCGTAGATCCCTGTCCAGGCACCTGTGGTACGCACGCCGAATGTCGAGTGTGGAACCATAGCCCGTTGTGTTCGTGTCTGTCTGGTTATACAGGCGATGCGTTTACGAGGTGCTATGCCATACCACCACCGCCGCCGGTTAGAGATATAGAACCTTATCGCGACCCCTGTGTCCCATCACCGTGTGGACAATTTGCTGCGTGCCGAAATGTGAACAACTATCCGTCGTGCTCATGTCTGCCGACCTACATCGGCCAACCGCCAAATTGTCGACCAGAATGTACCTTGAATTCGGATTGTCCGAGCAACCAAGCGTGCCTGCAAGAAAAGTGTAAGGATCCATGCCCAGGCTCGTGTGGACATTATGCGATTTGTAACGTCCAAAGTCATATCCCAATGTGCACATGCCCCACCGGCTATGAAGGCGACCCCTTTACAGTTTGTTCACCAGCTCCGCCACCAAGTAATATAAAACATCACCCAAACCGCCGATCAAGCTTTAATCTTATTTTAAAATTTAGAACCACCTGTAGCTGACGACCCGTGCAACCCATCCCCGTGCGGTCTGAACGCCATCTGTCGCGAAGGAGTCTGCTCCTGCATTCCAGAATATCGCGGTGACCCTAACTTCGAATGCCGCCCCGAATGTGTTCTCAATACAGAATGTCCTCGCGATAAGGCATGCATCCGCAATAAGTGCATTGATCCATGTCCAGGAACTTGCGGTCTTAACGCAATATGTGAGGTCAATAATCACATCCCGATGTGCCATTGCCCAGCAGATATGTCTGGCAATGCTTTTGTTCAGTGTTCGCCGGTTCCAAGTAATTCCGACTCAGACTCAAACCAAGGTATCCCTGTCACTAACCATATCCTTCCAAATTCTAGAGCCCACCATAGAGAACCCCTGCAACCCCTCGCCGTGCGGCCCGAACAGTCAGTGCCGCAATATTAATGGCCTCGGCATCTGCTCCTGTCTACCTGAATTCATCGGCTCACCACCTACTTGCCGACCCGAATGTGTAACCAACTCCGAGTGCCCCGCCAACAGGGCATGTATTAACCAAAAGTGTCAGGATCCATGCCCAGGAACTTGTGGACGTAACGCGCTCTGCAACGTGGTCAATCACAATCCATTCTGCGTGTGTCCTTCCGGCTACACAGGCAGTCCCTTCGTCGCTTGTGAACTCAAAGGTACACCACCCGTCGTAATCCTTAAATTCGATCAACCACCTCACCCAAACCACCTTTCTTCTGTTTTAGTTGAACCAATAGTAGAAAATGATCCCGATCCATGCTACCCATCGCCATGTGGACCGAATTCGCAGTGCGTCAACACAAACGGCAGTCCGTCGTGCTCTTGTTTGCCACAGTTTATTGGCGCCCCACCACGCTGTCGTCCTGAATGCATATCGAATTCCGAATGTCCCAGCGATAAGGCTTGCATCAACCAGAAATGCGCAGATCCGTGCCCTGGTTTATGCGGTCTTAACGCCGAGTGCAGAACAGTCAATCACATACCCAACTGTATCTGCCAGACTGGCTTCTTTGGAGATCCGTTCAATCGATGCGAAGTGATCCCAGAGCCGGTGAGTGATCAAGTAAATCCCTGCCTACCGAATCCATGCGGCAGCAATGCCGAGTGCCGACAACACGGTACAGTTGGGTCCTGTGTTTGCCTGCCGGAGTACTTTGGCAATCCTTACGACGGATGTCGACCAGAATGTGTATTGAACTCGGATTGTCCGTCAAGCAAGGCATGCGTACAAAACAAGTGCGTTGATCCTTGTCCCGGCACTTGTGGTCAAAATGCAGAGTGTTATGTGATCAACCATTTGCCATCGTGCAATTGTTACCAGGATTATACCGGTGATCCTTATCGATACTGCTCTCCGATACCCAAACGTAAGAACGAACCATTAGCAAATTTAAGCACCCCCTGACAAACTTCTCCTATTCCGTAGCCGTCCAAGAGTACGTTAATCCGTGTGTACCCTCACCCTGTGGACCGAACAGCCAGTGCCGCGAAGTTAACCAACAGGCTGTCTGTTCTTGCCTACCTGAGTTCAGTGGAAGTCCACCTGCATGTAGACCCGAATGCGTGATAAACACGGAATGTCCTTTAGCTAAGGCCTGCATCAACCGAAAATGCTCCGATCCGTGCCCAGGAGTTTGCGGACAGAACGCAGAATGTCATGTCCATAACCACAATCCAATATGCGCCTGTCGCGCTGAGTATACCGGAGACGCCTTCACAAGGTGTTATCCAATTCCATGTAAGGACCCCATCAGCGAATCTGTGCGCCCCTTTACAATATCTATTCCTTCCTTACAGCTCCAGTGCAACCAATAAACGAACCCATTCGTGACCCCTGTGTGCCAACGCCATGTGGACAGTTCTCTCAGTGTCGCAACATCAACGGTGCGCCGTCATGCTCTTGCCTGCCAAGCTACCAAGGAGCTCCACCCAATTGCCGTCCCGAGTGTAGTGTGCATTCTGATTGTCCCACCAGCCTTGCCTGCATTAATGAGAAGTGCCGTGATCCATGTCCCGGCTCATGTGGCCTATCAGCCATTTGTACCGTCCTTAATCACGTACCAAATTGTGTGTGTCCATCTGGATACACCGGAGACCCGTTTTCATCGTGCAGACCTCAGCCTCCGGTTCTACGTAAGGCCAACACATCCTTTTAAGTTCTTCCTAGTCTCTCAAACAAGCCCTCTATCAACTTAGGTGAACCAGCAGCGCCAGAAGATCCCTGCATTCCATCGCCTTGTGGTGCTAATGCCAACTGTAATAACGGAATCTGCACCTGCATTCCCGAATACCACGGTGACCCGTATTCCGGTTGTCGTCCTGAATGCGTCCTCAACTCGGATTGTCCACGTGATAGAGCCTGTATCCGAAGCAAGTGTGCCGATCCATGTCCGGGAACTTGCGGTCGAAATGCCTTATGTACCGTTTCCAACCATATACCAATATGCTCCTGCCCCGATACGATGACTGGAAGCGCATTCATCCAATGTGATCCACTACCGGCCGTAATCGCGCCCACCCCATGCACGCCATCTCCATGCGGGCCCAACAGCCAATGTCGGGAGTTCAACCAACAGGCGATCTGCTCCTGCGTGCCTGGCTATTTTGGCGCCCCACCATCTTGTCGCCCTGAATGTACCACCAATTCTGACTGCCCACTGGACCGATTCTGTCTCAATCAGAAATGTAAAGACCCGTGTCCCGGTACCTGTGGCATGCGCGCGGAGTGTATAGTCCGCAATCACAGTCCCCTCTGTAGTTGTCCACCCCGACATACCGGCAATCCGTTCATAGCCTGTCAACCAATAAGTATGGCTGAATAAAGTTTATCAATAGTAGCCTCATACTCTAACGCCCCTAACCTCTTCTAGTTGAACAACCACCACGCGATCCTATACCTGACCGGGACCCATGCCAACCCTCACCGTGCGGCTTCAACTCTAAGTGCGAACGTAACGGCCAAGACTACACATGCACTTGTCTGCCAGAATTTGTTTCAGCCCCACCAAACTGCCGACCGGAATGTGTCACCAATGCCGAGTGTCCATCGAACAAAGCATGCATTCGACAGAAATGTGCCGATCCATGTCCTGGATCGTGCGGATCGCAAGCAGAATGCACCGTAATTAGTCACAGCGCAATGTGTCACTGCCCGCAAGGAATGACGGGTAATCCATTCACGGCATGTGTTCGGCAACAAGACCCACCAACAGAGGTCGCTTTGCCGTGCAGCCCAAGTCCGTGTGGACCCAACGCAATATGCCGCCCCAGAAATGGTTTCAGCCACTGTCAGTGCCTGCCAGATTACTTTGGCAATCCCTACGAAGTCTGCCGGCCAGAGTGCACAAGAAATTCCGACTGTCCAGCCGATAGAATGTGCGAGAATAACAAGTGCAAAAACCCATGTCCCGGTACCTGTGGGCAAAATGCTCTGTGTCGCGTCATAAGCCATGTGCCCAACTGTGAATGTTACTCGGGATACATTGGCGATCCCTACAGCGCTTGCAGTCCACCGCCGAAACGTAAGAGAAATTGTTGACCTAACCTTTTGCTGTAATGTGACTTAGAGCGCCTTAAACAATTTGTCTACCGCTCTCGCCTATTAAACCGTTGAGCTATTTAACCCTAAAACTGATGAAAACTGATAAATACGCCCATTTAACGCAGAACTTTGACTCAAACCGCCCCCATTAATTAAGAAACTAAAATAAGCGTAACCCTTTCAAAGCCTTTATTTATATTTAAGTCCCTTTAACGCAGAACTTTGACTCAAACCGCCCCCTATAATTAAGAAACTAAAATAAGCGTAACCCTTTCAAAGCCTTTATTTATATTTAAGTCCCTTTAACGCAGAACTTTGACTCAAACCGCCCCCTATAATTAAGAAACTAAAATAAGCGTAACCCTTTCAAAGCCTTTATTTATATTTAAGTCCCTTAACCTGAAAACTCCTAAAACCTGAACTTTATAACCGAATTGGTCTTACTGACCAAAGATCTAAGGCAGGTCGTTAAACTTAACCCTAAATATAAAAGAATCTCTGCCGACCAACATTTTCCGCTTTAAAGTATTCTACAGCTTTGCTTACTTATCGCATATCTTGCTTACCCGCTTTTCCAGCCAAAAAGAATCTTTTAACTTATTTTTAAACCGAAAATCCACAGTAACCGTCACGCAATACGTAAACCCCTGCCAACCGTCGCCGTGTGGACCGAACAGCCAGTGTCGCGAAGTCAACCAACAAGCCGTGTGTTCCTGTCTGGCAGAATACGTGGGTAGTCCACCCGCTTGCCGACCTGAATGTGTCGTCAGCTCAGAATGTCCATCGGATAAGGCTTGCATCAATCAAAAGTGTGCTGACCCATGTCCCGGATCTTGCGGCATAAATACCGAATGCCACGTCCGACAGCACAGTCCACTGTGCTCGTGTAAGACCGGCTTTACTGGGGAAGCGTTCACACGCTGCTATCCGATACGTAAATATTTATTCAGACCGCCATTTGAAGTGCGCTTACAAGGTACAACGTCAATTTCAGCACCACCACCTCCTCCATCGACACCGAAGAGAGAAGAAAACCCATGCATTCCATCGCCATGTGGACCATATTCGCAGTGTCGCGAGATCAACAAGTCGCCGTCGTGCACCTGTTTGTCCACCTACATTGGATCGCCGCCAAATTGCCGCCCCGAGTGTTCCATCAATCCGGAGTGCCCCAGCAACCAGGCTTGTCTGAATGAAAAGTGCCGTGATCCATGTCCTGGATCGTGCGGCTTCGATGCTATCTGCAATGTCATCAATCACACGCCGAGCTGCTCGTGCCCAGTCGGGTATAGTGGAGATCCGTTCACAAGCTGTCGCCTATTACCACCACCAACGAGTATGCTAAGTCAAACAGTCCTGCCCGAATTTAGCTCTAACTATTCCTTTTCCAAAGCATTTGACGTGACAGTACCCAAAGATCCATGTAATCCATCGCCGTGCGGATCGAATACAGTCTGCAATAACGGTCAGTGCTCATGCATCCCTGAGTATCACGGAGATCCGACAATCGGATGTCGTCCTGAGTGTGTCCTGAACTCGGATTGCCCGAGGGATCGTGCTTGCCTGCGAAATAAGTGTGTAGATCCGTGCCCAGGAACCTGCGGCCGGAACGCTCTATGCGAGGTCAACAACCACATCCCGATGTGTCGATGCCCGGAGAAAATGACGGGCAACGCGTTTGTACTATGTGAACCGGTTAAAGGTAAATCGTGAGTCGCGTTTTTCGAGACAGTGTCTATAGAAG
The DNA here is from genome assembly GCA_936431705.1 of Cheilosia pagana. Taxonomy (NCBI): domain Eukaryota; kingdom Metazoa; phylum Arthropoda; class Insecta; order Diptera; family Syrphidae; genus Cheilosia; species Cheilosia pagana. Next base: position 45,692,100 of record OW386170.1, on the reverse strand, counting down.
TGTATCCCTTTTCAGTTGAAATCGCACGCAATCCATGCCAGCCATCGCCATGTGGTCCCAACAGCCAGTGTATTGATCGCAATGGCAACGCTGTATGCTCTTGTATCACCGGCTACTTGGGTGCTCCACCTAACTGCCGCCTTGAGTGCTACACCAGCTCAGATTGCAGTCAGAGCCAGGCTTGTATCAACAACAAATGCGTCGATCCCTGCCCTGGGCAGTGTGGTCTTAACGCCATCTGCCAAGCCGTACAGCATAGGGCTCATTGTGAGTGTACCCCTGGGTACACTGGAAACCCCTACAGTCTCTGCAATAGAATAGGTAGGATTGCTTTCGATAGGTCCCCCCCATACCCGACTCACCACAAATTTTGTTTTTAGAAATCCGCCCACCAGTCCGCGATGAAAACCCATGCCTTCCCTCGCCTTGTGGACTCTATTCAGAGTGTCGCAACGACAACGGCAAGGCCAGGTGTACCTGTCTCCCTGAATATATTGGACAGGCGCCCAATTGCCACCCCGAATGTACCAGTAATGACGATTGTTCCAATAACTTAGCATGCATCAATCAAAAGTGCCGCGATCCTTGTCCAGGATCATGCGGACAGAACGCGCAGTGTGTAGTCACTCTGCACATACCGAACTGTGTATGTCCAGCCGGTCTGACGGGCGATCCGTTCTTCCGCTGCACAGATATACCAAGTAAGCCTCGAACTTACACCTTTCTCTGTGGATTCTGGTTCAAATTGCATTTTTTACTCTCATTTCAGCACCACCGCCAGCTCCGAAGGAACCCACGAATCCATGCTATCCGTCACCATGTGGAATCAACGCCGAATGTCAAGTCCGAGGCGATAGCTACACCTGCGAATGTGTCAACGATTACATTGGCAATCCCTACGAAGGATGTAGACCAGAATGTGTTGGCAACTCTGAGTGTTCTGCCAACAGAGCGTGCATCCGATACAAGTGTGCCGATCCATGCCCCGGAACGTGTGGCGTTGAAGCTATCTGCAGCATCCACAACCACATTCCGATTTGCTCATGTCCAGCAGGAATGACAGGCGATGCCTTCAGACAGTGTACTCCAATTAGGAGAATCGAAGATAAGACAAAAACAGAAGATCCATGCTACCCGTCGCCATGTGGATTGAACTCCATCTGCAAGAATGTTCGAGGAAACGCGGTCTGTGAGTGCCTGCCGGGTTACTTTGGCAACCCAATTGGTCAAGGATGTCAACCAGAGTGTGCCCTTAGCTCCGACTGTAACAAAAACCGCGCGTGTGTCAACTCCAAGTGCGTCGATCCATGCCCAGGAGTCTGCGGATTTGGAGCCCAGTGCCAAGTCGTCAATCACAATCCAATCTGCTCCTGCTCAAGTCCAATGATTGGTAATCCGTTTGTGGAATGCCACACACCGATCGCTAAGGAACCCACAGATCTGTGCAACCCATCACCATGCCGAAGCAATGGCATTTGTCGGGTTATAAATGGCGCCGCTACCTGCACATATCCCGAGTGCGTCACCAACGAGGAGTGTCCCAGGAACCGTGCCTGTGTTAACCAAAAATGCCGCGATCCATGCATCAACGCCTGCGGTGTCAACGCCATTTGCAATGCTATAAATCACAAGGCGATTTGCACCTGTCCCACGGGATACTACGGATCGCCATACAATGAGTGTACACGCCAAGTGGATGTGGTAGTAGTGCCCCAACCCGAATGTGTATCAGACAACGAGTGCTCCAATGACAAGGCCTGCATCAACCAGGAATGTAAGAACCCATGCGAGCAGTCGAACATCTGCGGACAAAACGCCAAATGTCATGTCCAACTGCATCGTCCACTCTGTGTGTGTAACGAAGGATTCACAGGAAACGCGCAAACCTTCTGCCATCTAATAGGTTGTCGATCTGATGACGAGTGTCCAGCTTCTGAAGCCTGTGTCAATAAGCAATGCGTCGATCCATGCTTGTACACACAATGCGGCACCTTGGCCATATGCCGAGCTGATTATAACCATAAAGCACGTTGTCACTGCCCCGAAGGATACCGAGGTAATGCTCAGATTCAATGCACCCGACCAGAGTGCACACGGGACACAGAATGCGCTTTCCACCTGGCATGTCTCAATGAACGCTGCGAAGACCCATGCAACTGCGGAATAGGAGCCCAGTGCCGAGTGGACAACCATCGCGCTCAGTGCAGATGCCCGGCTGGTTACAGCGGCAACCCACAACAACGATGTGAAATCATACCTCAGAAGGAGCAACCACAGTGCACCGTCGATGCTGACTGTCCCAGTAAGCTCGCCTGCTTCAGTGGAGAGTGTAAGAACCCATGCTTCGTCACGAAGCCATGTGGACAGAACGCCATCTGTTCGGTGGTTGACACTCTTCCGCTGCGCACTATGATATGCCAATGCGAACCGGGCTACAAAGGTGATGCTGACGTTGGATGTCGCAAAGGTAAGCATCGATCCAGCCAAGCGCAACTTTTCAATTTATCTAATGAGTGTCAAAGATTTTTGTTTCAGCGGTGCAATGTACATAAAAGTCTGTATATGTATATATTGAAAAGTCCAAAACGCACCATATTTTCTAACCTTACCCTACTCTTCACGACATATTCTTCTCCTTGATCCCCTTTTGTAGATGCTCTTTGCTAACCTTCTTTTGTGTCTTTCCCGCAGAACCGCAAAAGGACCATGGCTGCCGATCGCATGATGACTGCCCAGACACCGAAGCTTGTCGCAACGGAGTCTGTATGAATCCATGCGTTGAAGGTTCACCATGCGCCCGCACCGCCGAATGTTTAGCTCAGAAACACCGAGCGATCTGTACCTGCCCAAGTGGTTTGCTGGGAGATCCCTTCGTGAACTGCTACGAGGAGCAAAAGACCATCATTGCTGGATGCGCTCATGACTCAGACTGCGCTCCATCGATGGCCTGTATCAATCGACGCTGCCAAGATCCCTGCGCCGAGGGCAATCCATGCGCTGGAAATGCCGAATGCCGGGTATCAAACTACAGACCACTGTGCTTCTGTCCTCCGGGATGGGGCGGCGATCCACAAATACAGTGCTACAAACGTAAGTACACAACGTTCTTCAAGTAGATTGTACTTAACTTTATGTATCGTCCAAACAGCCGAATGCAAGATCAACTCAGACTGTCCGTACGATAAGGCGTGCATCAACGAGAACTGTGTCAATCCCTGTACCTTTGGTTCAGTGCGATGCGGTACAGCAGCTCAGTGCGAACCGCAAAATCACCAAGCGGTATGCGTGTGCCCACCAGGAACTCAGGGCAACCCCTTCGTGTCGTGTATCGCAGGTCACTGTCAATACAACGAAGACTGTGCCGACCATGAAGCCTGTGATCGTTTGAACCGCGTCTGCCGACCTGTGTGCGATGAAGATACCTGTGCCCCAACCGCCGTCTGTACTGGACGACGCCATCAGCCGCAATGTCAATGCCGTCAAGGAACCACTGGCAACCCCTTCGTGGAATGTGTCGGTTTCAAGGAGCCGCTTACGCCTAAGCCAGAGTGCGAGGTCGATTCCGACTGTGCGACCCAATTGGCTTGCATGAACAATCGTTGTGTCAATCCATGTGCGGTGCCAAATGTCTGTACACCACAGCAAACGTGTACGGTACTCGATACCCTGCCTTTGAGAACGATGATCTGCAAATGTCCCAGCGATATGGTGACAGATAACTCAAGGAACTGCGTACCGATTAAGCACGATGTCATATCAGGATGTCAGTCAAACGAAGAGTGTGCCAATCCTGAGGTGTGCCAGAGGGGACAGTGTATCGAAGCCTGTCGCCTGGACCGCTGTGGTCTGAACGCCCAGTGTAGGTCACGAGATCATTACGCACAGTGTACGTGTCCAGTGGGATACGAAGGCAATCCGAGAGTCGAATGTAACCAAATAAGTAAGCTTGCCGCATTACCCTTTACAGGACCCAATTGTACGACTTTTTTTTCAATTTTAGCTGGCAAGACTCCAACAGGGGTAACAACCGCCGAGTGCTACAAGAACGACGACTGTCCCAATGACCAGACGTGCCGCAACGAGCGTTGCATCAACCCATGCGCCGAAGATCCATGTGGACGTGGAGCATATTGCCACGTTGAGAACCGAGAACCAGTGTGCCGATGCCCACCAGGATACACTGGAGACGCCAGAACTGGCTGTATTCCACGTAATTTTACACATTTCTCTGTCACTTGCCAGTATTTCATATTTTCTCCTCATTACAGCTACCGATGTGTCCCGAATTGGATGCAAGTCCAACTCCGACTGTGCCCAGACCGAGTCCTGCGTCAACGAGCAATGTGTGAATCCATGCAACTGTGGCAATAACGCCGAGTGCATCGTGAAGAACCATCATCCCATCTGCTATTGTAAGGCAGGCTTCTCAGGAAACGCTCAGTATGGCTGCGTCCAAATTGGATGCTCATCCGACGACGAATGCTCTCTGGATAAACAGTGTGTCAACCGGGAATGCGTCAATCCGTGCCTTGTGTCCGACCCATGCGCTTTGAATGCCGAATGCTTTGGCAGGAATCATCGGGCGACATGCCGATGCCAACCAGGACTCGAAGGTGATCCGTTCACACGATGCCTTCGCGTTGAATGTCGCTCAGACTACGATTGCGCTACGAACCTTGCCTGCGTCAGAAACCACTGTGTCAACCCGTGCCTGGACAACCCATGCGCCCAGAATGCCATATGCAGCTCAATCAATCATGCTGCCGTCTGCAGATGTCCCGAGACAGCTCCACTTGGCAACCCACTGTCATACTGTGAACGCAGACCAGTCGAACCGCAATGCATCAATGATCCTGATTGTCCTTCGCGCTTGGCATGCATCGACAACAAATGCCAAAATCCATGCGTGGAACTCTCACCTTGTGCCAAATCTGCTAGGTGCAGCGTTCTGGACAGTGTACCAGTTCGTACAATGGTCTGCGAGTGTCCGGAATCGCATGTGCCCGACGCTAGAGGAGAATGTAAGCCAATTGTGCTCCAAACACCACCAGGATGCACCACTGACAGCGAATGTCCCGACACGGAGGCGTGTGTTAACCGCCAATGCCGCAACCCATGCAACTGTGGAACCAATGCCATCTGTAATGTCCAGAACCACCGAGCCACCTGCTCATGCCAGGATGGTTTCGACGGAAACCCATATTCGACTTGTCGCAGCATCGGCTGCCGTGTCAATGGCGAATGCGACTCCGGAAAGGCATGCATCAACGGAAACTGTGTGAATCCATGTCTGGTGAACGACCCTTGTGGAATCAACGCTGAATGCTACGTCCAAGCCAACCAGCCAATGTGCCGTTGTCGGTCGGGCTATAGAGGAAACGCCTATGAACGCTGCCGCGTCATCGGTTGCCGAACAAACAGTGACTGCCCGTCAGACAAGACCTGCACCAACGAACAATGCGTGAATCCCTGTATCTATGAGAATCCGTGCTCACCGAGGGCGGAATGTAAGCCTCAGAATCACATCGCGGTCTGTAGGTGCCCCGCCGGATTTATGGGCAATCCATACATCGATTGCCGACCAGAAATCACCCCCGAGTGCACATTCGACACCGACTGCCCGTCCCGATTGGCCTGCATCAACAACGAATGTCAAGATCCATGTGCGATCCTAGAACCATGCAACAGACCCGCCAAATGCGAAGTCACACCCACATCTCCAGTGCGAACAATGATATGCATCTGTCCTGACGGATACATCAGCTCGGGCAGTGGAACGTGCAAACCAACGAAGGCTGTGACCACCATAACCGGTGGATGTATAGCCGATCCAGACTGCCCAGCGAACAAGGCCTGCATCAGTGGGGTGTGTCGCGATCCATGTAATTGTGGACTGAACGCCGAATGCCGCATCAAGGACCACAAGCCGGTGTGCACGTGCCGCCAAGGTTTCGAAGGAAACCCCGAATTCGAGTGCTCTAAAGTGGAATGTGTATCTGACAGTGCCTGTCCCTCGACGCACAGCTGCAGAAATGGACTCTGTATCCCGGCTTGTCAAGAGAAACAATGCGGACAGAACGCAGAGTGTATCGCTTTGAACCACCGCGCTATTTGTGAATGCGCCCCAGGCTTTGGAGGCAATGCGAGAATCTCCTGCATCCCAGTGGGATGCCGTGCCGATGACGAGTGTCCCAGTGACAAGGCGTGCGTTAACGGAAAGTGCCAGAACCCATGTGATACCACAGCAGCGTGCGCAATCGACGAAGTCTGCAAAGTCTACCAACACCGGCCACAATGCGCTTGTCCACCCGGAATGATAGCCCGAAGAAATGGCTGCCAAATTGAAAGATCCGACTTTTGCGTCTACGACTCAGAGTGTCCCACGCAGACAGCTTGTATTGGCGGTGAATGTGTAAACCCATGCAACGCTACCACGCCATGTGGCGTCAATGCGAACTGCCGCGTTTTGGATACGATACCAGTGAGAACGATGATCTGTGAATGCCTAGAAGGTTACACCGGTAACGCAGCGGTTCAGTGTGATAAACGTGAGTTGAATCGGTTTTTGTTGAACCACACTTAATATTTCTCGAATTTTTTTCAGGTTCCCTCTGCATCATCGAGAAGGGCTTCGTTCGTGATATTGATGGACAGTGTGTCTGTCCACCAGGAACGGCTCTAGACGTCTACGAATACTGTACGCCGTGTGTCGTTGAAAACGGTTTCAAGATCGACGAAACTGGCCACTGTGTATGCGCTCTAGAGCGTGGAATGGTCATCGATGAGCGTGGACGTTGCATCTGTCCCATTGAGTACGGCTATCGACTGACTAAAGACGGTGAATGCATACCCACCATCCAACCCGAGTGTCAATCGGACGACGATTGCGCTGACAATCGCTTCTGCAATCCGGAATCAAAGACTTGTGAAGATGCCTGCCTCACCAAGACCTGTGGCATAAATGCATTCTGCAACACAATCAACCATAAGGCGGTGTGCCAATGCAAGGTTGGCTTCACCGGCAATGCTGACGAATTCTGCAGTAAGAACCATTTGAAGGTAAAACCAAAACTATCTCTCTATATCTGTTCCATGTTTAGATCACACCAACTTCCGTACGGACTTCCCACGTCCCGAGATGATCGTAAGCTGTCTAGCGGATGGAGTTCAAGTGCAAATCCATCTGCCCGAACCCGGTTTCAATGGAGTTCTCTACGTTAAGGGCCACAGCAAGGACGAGGACTGTCGACGAGTTGTTAACCTGTCTGGCGAGTCAACACCCAGAAATGAAATCTTTAAGGTACACTTCGGAAGCTGTGGACTGATGCATGTCAATGGAATCGCCAGCTTTGTACTGGTCATCCAGAAACATCCCAAGCTTGTGACCTACAAGGCTCAGGCCTACAACATCAAGTGTGTGTACCAGACCGGCGAAAAGAATGTCACCCTTGGATTCAATGTTTCTATGTTGACCACTGCCGGAACGATCGCCAATACAGGTCCTCCACCGATCTGTCAAATGAGAATCATCACGCACAACGGACAGGAGATCAATTCCGCCGAAATCGGTGACAATCTAATGCTGCAGGTCGATGTCGAGCCAGCAAGTAAGTTTCAAAATTCCAACTTATCTTTGATCGCATGAGTGTAACCTTTTTTGTTTAGCTATCTATGGAGGCTTCGCTCGCAGCTGCATAGCCAAGACAATGGAAGATAACGTCGAAAATGAGTACATTGTTACGGATGAGAATGGCTGCGCTACAGATCCAACGATATTCGGAGAATGGGAGTACAATCCAGACACCAACAGCTTGTTGGCCAGCTTTAACGCCTTCAAGTTCCCGTCAAGCGATAACATCCGCTTCCAGTGTAACATCCGCGTGTGCTTCGGCAAATGCCAACCGGTTAATTGCCGTGGATACAACGCCTTCGGACGTAGAAGACGTCGTGCCATTGCTGATAATTCCACGTCAACCACCGCTGTGTCCAGTGCCAATGGGGGTTCGGAAGGATCGCTGCGCGAAGAGATCACAATACAATCGAATGCCATTCTGACATTTGAGAAGCGGGAGTCTGGTTCCAGTGATTCAAACAGTAAGTAGTCATAGATTTAAGTAGATGGGCTATTTGGCCAACACTTTTTGGGTAGTTTTCGCAATTGTTAGTGACTGATCTAACTTATTTCTACAAATTACTTTCTTCCCCCAGTCAAACCATCCGCCCAGCGTGTCGAAGACATCTGCGTCTCAATGGTTGGTCTCATCATAGCTCTGGTCATCACAGCTCTGCTAGCACTCGTTGCCGTCGCAGTTGCTGTATCATGCTGGCTCATGGCCTACAGAAGACGACCAAAATCAGTTGGTCCACTGCCACATCCGCCAGAGTTCCCCAATCCCCTCTTCACCAATCCAGAGGCGATACCGGAACCAACACCTGACTACATATCATAAGAATAAAACAAAACTACTTAGTTTATAAACAAATTAGTAAAAAAACAAATTAGGTGCTCGCACTATATTGAAAAACTACAAAAACAAAAACAACCAAACGTAACAAAAACTGGAATTAAAAAAAAAAATAGCCTTAAGTTTAAAAATTGTAAAAAACAAAAATCCTGTGCAAAAAGATGCACGAAAAACTTAAAAACCTGTGTATATTGAACGAAAAAACATTGAATGCTTTAATCAAGTAAGCAAAACTCAAACGAAGAAAAGAATGTGTCAAAGTTTCTGAAACTAATAATATGAATTAATTTTAAGCTTTAATAAACAAATGTGTAAAATATTTTAAACTTAAGAAAAATGGCTTCGCTTTATCTAAAAATGTGTAAACAACTCTAGGAATTGGATAGAAAATAGAAAAAAATGAGCTATCCGGCTCGAAGGACCAGCATTTAGATAGGACCAAGCCCATTTTAGAACCTCAACTTCTGCGGGGAACTCTGCAAGGCGTCAACTCAGCCCACTATATGCAAAATGCAAAAAGGAGCCTACTGCCAGAAAAGTATTTACAAAAACACCACGTTCCCATGAGAAGTTGACAGCAGCGACATCTTCTCCGCTAGTCGAAATTGTAGGTTAATTGTGAAACGTATTTTATTTTAGAGGGCTTAAATATATCACAAAACAAGCAAAACTGCCCAGAAAAAAACCTCTTCTTTATGGTGAAGGTGTAGTTTCCCTTCTATAAATGTACTATAAAATATACTGCCTATATAAGTCAAAGTTCTGACGACGCGTTTGAGAATAAAATACGAAAATACTCCTGCCACGTAGTATTTAGTGAAAAGTCGCATCAAACTATGGATTTCCTTTTTCCATAGCACATATGGGACACACACCCTCCTGGAGAATAAACAATTTTGTATTATAATAACACTTAAGCACTGTGGATTACTTGAAGGTAATCGGAAGTCTTCACTCGAAAACAAATCAAAGGAAACCCCGTCCCAGTTTTTTGCACAGCTTTATGTATTTTTGTTTTTATAGGAAACTTTATTTTATTTAGAATTTTAAAACGACGACTAGCGGAGGATTTGAATTTAACCCTTTTTTATTATAATTAACGCAATAGATTAACACAAAACTATATTATTTTCCCTATTAATACTTTTAGTCAAAGAAAGATACTTACCTACTACTCTTTGTAAATTTTTGTTTTTAAATTTGTTGTGATTATTTAAAAGAGAAAATAACTATAGGAAAACAAATGCAACGAACAAGAGCTTTTTTCCTCATCATCCACCTAAGGTTTAGGGATTTAGAAATTATCACCAGCAACTGGTTTATCGGTTCTATTGCAGCGAAACTTTTAGCACCAATGTCAGTTGCTTTTGAGTAGATTTCTCGAAGCCCCAAACTGTAAGTCGTTGATTTGTGTAGGCGCAAAGCAGCAAACATTTAGTTGGCGAATTTAACAATGAAAAAGTGCATCACTAACTAATTATTAAATAAAATAATAATAAACAATGTATAGTCACTACTTTAAGGCGATTTATTTTTTCCAATTTTATTGTAATAAAATGTTTGTATAGGGTCTTAACTCCACTCGTTAACTATTCTTTTTTAAGTTTTTTTTTTTTATATATATATTATTTTTTTTTCTAAACTGAATTTGTTAAATGCAATAGCTAAAGGTTAGCCATTTTTAAATGTGAAATATTTAATTGAATACAATGCAAAACTGAAGATATGAATAGTTTCAAAAATTTTGAATACTCCACTTTTTTCTTTTAGAATTTTTTTTTATTTTATTTAAGCTCAACGAATGAAAATGTTGAGTATGATTCTAATCTTTTTGCACAATTGAAATGAGTTGTATACTATATATAACGAAATTGTAAATTGTTTTCCAATAGTTGAGTAAAAAAAAATTAAGAAACATTTTATACAAAATTAAAAAAAAAATTAATAAAAACGAAATGTTCGCTTATGTAAACTAATAAATAAAAATAAAAACAAATAAATAAAATATACACGCGTTATTTATTATTGGAAACTATAGCCTATTCCCAGTTTAGATGGGAAGCCCTGTACGGGACGGATGTCCTGTCAACGCAACGTTCTTCGTAATAAATAAATAAATATGTTGGCACGACAAGTCTCTGTGAGCCAAGGTCTAGCTTCTCACAAGCATTCGTTTTGTGTGGGTTTTCAATTTTTTGGGACGAATGGAAGGGATCTACAATTTTACGCCGAGTCCAAACGGCTATTGAGAAGCTCTTTCATGACAGTTTTACTCTCGGATGTTTGTCAGACGTTCGCGAGAGGTGGCGCAGTGGAAACAAATCTTAAGACGTAATTTGGTTCTTTCGGGATTCGAACGGGAGACCCCTCGCTTAATAGCCCAACACACTACCACTAAGCCACTGCGCCGACTTAGGTTAGGTTAGGTTATAGTGGCAGGCTACATACAAGTGCAGCCACACTTAGGCCAGAATTGGCCCATTGTGACACCACAGGATCTAAGGAGCTCAGGGTAAAGCGGCGGAGGCGATTGATATTAATAATGTCGAGTTCACCAAGATTATCAAAGAAGTATTCTCCGAGATGTAATCTTTTTCGAGTGGAAAGAGCAGGACAGGTGCATAGGAGGTGAAGAATGGACTCTTCCTCCTCCTCATCCATGCAACTTCTGCAGAAGTCATTAGCGGGAAAACCCAGCCTGAGGGCATGTCTCCCTATTATGCAGTGCCCCGTGATCACACCTACTAGTGTGCTTATGTCGGATCTTTTTAATCTTATAAGAGTGCTGGAGCGCTTGAGATCCAGCCTGGGCCAAATTTGTTTCGTGATAGAGCAAGTGGTGCAGTTTGCAAGCAGAGATTCTCCTTTTCCGGTAGAATCGAGGCAGTTGTGCCATGGCGAGTTCGTCGGCCGTACAGCTGCCGGCACCCAAATAAGGTGGATTTTGAATTGTTTCGCCATCTCGTTGAGAGATAGGCGCCAATTGAGGGCAGTTTTGGGGTAAAGAGTGACCGATTCCAAGGATTTAATCGCGGCTTGACTGTCGGTAAAAATAGTGATGTCCCTTGCCGATATTAAATTATACCGCAACCACGACAGGGCCTCCTTGATCGCCATAATTGCCGCCTGGAACACGCTACAGTGATTAGGAAGTCGAAAGGAGATGTTACCATCCAGATCTTGGGAGAATACACCACCCCTCACTCCTGTTGCCGTTTTTGACCCATCTGTGTAAAAGCAGATGGATTACCTTGGACACCTGCAACTCTCTCCCAGTCAGCTCTGGAGGGTATACAGGTTGATACAGGGTATCCAGAATGAGGCCTAAGTGCGCCGACTTTCTAATGACATATATAATTTAGTGCGCATTGCAACCAGAGCAAGAAAGGATCTGTTTCAATCCACCATTAAATGCCCTTTCTGTATGCTGTCAAGTTGATGACGAAAGGTTTAAAGCGTTGGCTACAAAAATGCCAATATTATCAACAATTTCACGTTAAAAGGCTCATTCCTCTGTAGTTCACTCAGTTAATAGAGTCTTCTTTATTGTAAATGATGACATTCCCTCCACCAGGATACTTCTTAAGCTGTGTCGCGGTTGATAAAATGCTTGCTTTCAGAACTTGAAACTCGTGCAAGGGGTTTCACAAGCCCTGTCAATTCAAAGATACGTCCATCAACAATTTGTCATACACCCCTGGCCGGACTTATCTTGCAGACTCAAACATTCCTTTTCAACGGAAATGAAAATCCATTTCATGTTAACTGTGAGCATTTTAATTGCAGTCCAACTGACAGTCAGACAGGCCAGTCGGTCGATAGCAACAAACAGATAAATTGTCGGGGCAAAATTGAGCGATTTATTGCAGGTTATCGTAAATATTCGCTCATCATGTGGCGCTGTCTATCACAATCATCCCAGCGTGAGGTACAAATTCCGATGATGGATTGTGACAAAATAAATATGAATTAGACCGACCAAACAGATGAGATATGGGTTCCGAGATTGGAGATATCGTATAACGGGGGAAAAATTCTTGAATCGACTTCAGGCAAAGCGGTCACGTCCGGTGGCAAATTTTGTATCATTACTATAGTGACGATTAATCATATAATGCCGGGAAAAGGGGTAATTACAGAGGCTATCCTGGTTGAGAACGTTTAATAATATTCTGAGTGTTTTTAACGATCAAATGTGACGTTGTGTTCGATCAATTTGCACCGCAACTGGTTTGCCTTATGTAAACGTCTAAACGTCTAATCACCGCAACTGAATGGTAAAAGTGTGTAATGGAATTTTTCATTATCATAGGTGAAGATTAATCGCTAGTTTTTCGCATGTGTGTAGATACGGACCTTGGGCAACAATTTGAAAGCGATTCGGTTACAATGAAAAGCTAAGCTTGAAAAAGTGTTGTCAACATTGAAGGTTAGAATTAGATAGTTCTTTTTAAACTTTCTTTTCCCTTAAAGTGAACTTGAGCTTTATGCATATGTTTAGGTAATTTGACACGCGGTCAGATATAAAGGGTTTTCCAATAAGAGGTGTTATTTTGAATAGCCCGCTATTTCGGTAGCTGTCACTTTTGAAGCTGCTATTTTTTGACATTTGACAAGTAGAAACTACGCCATTACTAAAAATGGAACGATACGCGCTTCAACAACGTATTGAAATTATAAAAATTTATTACAGAAATGGTGAAAATTTTGGAGTCACAGTTCGCAAAACTAAAGCATTTTTGGGTCGTCGTAAAGCACCTTGTCAGACCGCAATACAGATTTTTGTGGATAAAATCCGTGCACATCGCTCAAGAACAACTGAGAATATTGCTGCTGTAGCCCAAAGTGTTGAAGAAAACCCAGGTTTGTCCATTCCTCGTCGTTCGTGAATGGATTGCGCTATCGAGAGATGATTAATGATTTTTTATGGCCGGAGTTGGATGGTATTGATCTGGACAACGTTTACTTTCAACAAGACGGTGCTACGTGCCACACAAGCAACGAAACCATTGATCTTTTACGGGAAAACCTTCCGGACCGTGTTATCTCTCGAAGAGGTGATCACAATTGGCCACCGAGATCTTGTGATTTAACACCTTGCGACTTCTTCCTTTGGGCCCACGTGAAATATAAGGTCTACGCCAACAGCCCAGTGTCGATTCAAGACCTCAAAGATGGAATTCGTGAGTCTATCGAAGACATACGGCAGTCACTTTGCGATTTTGTTATGGAAAATTTCATGAAAAGGATATGGTCCTGTAAGCGTGGTCGTGGTGGCCATTTGGCTGATGTTGTTTTTCATTATTAATGGCATACCTTCCTCTCTTTTATGAAATAAATATCCGATCATTTATCTCAAAAAATGGCATTTTTCTTTGAATATCAAATTCACACCTCTTATTGGAAAACCCTTTTTTTGACACTATTTAGAGTCATAAAGGTTCTTGAAACACCAACAATATTCCTGGATACGACTTAAGATATTTTCCAATTTTTACCAGCTTATAACTGCTTTTCAAAGAGAGTCTGTTTTACATAAAGTTCAAAAGCGTACTCGGTTTGCATGAAAATCAATCCATAAAACATCAACGGGTAAGCCTAAACATATTCTGTACACTTTCTCATCAGAAATGTCATCAAAAGACTTCAATGACGGCTTCTTCAATGTCAAAGCATACCTTAAGCTAACAAATTTAAAAAAAAATCATAAAGCATCCTCCAAAGATCGTACTACTGTATTTTTTGGAGTAATGCCAACATCTTTCCAACAAATCAGTTCTTAGTCAATGTCAAAACCAACAAGAAAACGATCTCCCGGCGAACATCGTAGACGTCTCAGACTCATTTTCCGACAACTCTAGATCCAAACAAAACAGCTTATCGAAAAGTGCTTGTATACAAAAAGACTTTTGTATCCACTTTCCCTTCTTAAAAAGTACCATTTTACTTTCTATTGCTAGACCCTCTCTATATTTTCTCAAACAAAACAGTTAAAAACAAAGAAATCCTCAAACAAATGTCAAACTTATGCCAAGGTATGCGTAGCTAATCTCAGCTAATCTCTAACAACCTTCTACAAGTGTTCAGCACGTTTTCTCAATTGAAGTAATTGTTTTGTTGCGACTTCAACTCAACTTAACTACCATGGTTGGTGATATCATAGCATTTAACTTTCAACCAGCACTTAAGCTCCCCCACCACTTCACCAAAGAATAAAAACATCGTCGTATCCCAAAGCAAACAATTTCCAAACCGTACCCAAAGACGGCTAGATGCCTCACCTCAAATCCGCAATAAATTAAAATTCTCACGGCTGTTCACTTTCCACTCGTTCCAGTCTAATCATACACTTCTCCTCGCTGTCACCTCAACTGGCATTTATGTCACAACGTTCATTCATCTATTCATTCATAAAGTAAACAAAAAAAATATCGCTCTCAGCTTTCTTACCGGACAAAACAAAACATCAAAAATTCCCCCCATTCCGCCATTGACTTTTGCTGTTGAAAATAAATAAGCCAACGTGTAAGGCTTATAAAAACTGATAACGCAACATATACAAACTGCAAAACTACCTACAACAAGTAAAATCAAAAACAAAGAGAAATACACGCTAAAAGAAAGATAATTCTGCTGAAAGCTTTGACACTTCTCCATATCTTGGATATCAGTCACTAGAACGTGATACTCGTGCACACGATCGCGTTGAATTGACGATCAGTTGACATTTGACAGTGGCAGAAGTCGCACTAAAAATGGTTCCCAAACGGTCTAGAACAACTAGCTAACTACTCATTCCTGTCGGTTTTTTTTTGTCGGTGTGTGCCAAATAAAAGTGATCCTCAAATGATCCTCGTCGTCGGATCTAAAGGATAGCCACGGCGCTAGTATCTCAAATCGAATTCGAACATTGTTTCTGACGGGATCATTGATCGCTATTTAGTTTTGCCCCACGGATTTTCCCCCAAAAAAACAACGTTGTTTTCGTTCCGCTTACAAACGAGTTGCGTGCGAACTAATCACAGTGTATTATGAAGTCGAGTGTATCTTATAGATTCAATTTGTGAGTTTTGGTTAACGAAATATTTGTCATTTTGCTTCGCGTTCCATTTATTGTCATTACATTTCTAAAACCAACTACTAGTACGACAGAGATAGGAGTACATCAATCAATTATTCAATTATAATTTAAAAATAAAAAAAAATAATAAGTGCGTTCGAGTGCAACCATTTAGTGCGGGAGTATAACCGGCGCGACGGCAGTCTGTATTAGATTAGATACTCCATCTGTGATATCATGGTATTATAAAGATGTGTCCCGTCATAATGAGATGATCAAGCGCGTTTTGAATGCGCTGGCTATCATCTTACAACCTGTTGTTGGATTGAGTGAATCGCGATCGCGACACGTCGAACCTACCTACCTCCGTATATACCTTTTGTGCAAATCTGTTTTTTTTTTTTGGTCGGTGTCGCTTTGCATGCAAAACCTCGTTACAGATGCGGGTATACGCTTAAAGCAAGCGTCATTGGTGGCATTATGTTAATTTAAGTGTGTTACAGTTTCTTGTTCTTATTTTGTGCTAATTTATTAATTGGAACCGACATCTGACCTCTTTTGGCGGGTACGGATGAGCATTCTGTCTCTGAATCATCGCTTTCTTTACAAGTTAAGATTGACAGACTGACTTTTAAATGGTATCTGGCGGCTGTTATTGCTTATCTGTCATGAGGTTGATTAAAAATATAAATAGGTATCTTTTGTTTGGAAAGATAAATAAATTTGTATCTGATGTATACACTACACATAACTTTGAACAACATGCAAGCTCATATTGAAGGCCTTCGGTGGGAATTTCCAATTCACGACCTGTCCGCAGCTTATTGCGATGCCGAAAATATTTATCATGTGTGGTTTACAATGTAGTTGGAGTGTAGGTACGTATAGTTTTCGACTTGTTGATGGGGGAAGAGCCATTTCCTGTTTGACAAGTAAACGAATTTTGACAAGCCTTATTTTTTCGCTTGAACTTGACTTAACTGTGGTGTGGCATAGTCATGCATATCATTTTGTAAAGCCTTCTATAAATAGCCGTGAGCATAGGTTCTTTGTCATGATCATGATCATGAGTAGTGAATTCTTTTTTTATTTTGGGTCATCTTTGATGGACACTTGTGATTAATAGAAATATATACGTGGGCTTAATGGCGCATGTGACTACCGAGTCATAATTCGAAGTGGGAATTCTACCTTTTTTTGTCAATGACCCCACATCTATTGGTCTGACAAACATCCGGGAGCACGATTGTCTTTATTTTAATTTTAATTCCTACTAAAAAGTCTACACAGAAAGATTTACGCAGAGTTCAATTATTTCCCTGTTACCCACCTCAAATGTCGAAGAAAATGAAGCAACACGAATGAAACAACTTGACACACGAATCCCACCAGCCCATTTTCAACCTGAATGTGTGCGCTGAAATACTCACACACACCATACTGCAACGATATTCACTGCTGCTTGACTACTGGCAGTACAATTTTGGTCGAATTTCTTCTGTCCCATGGCACACTTTCTAAGGGTTGACTTATCGGCCAACAAGAACAACCAACCAGTGTAAGTCGGTGCTGCCTCAGTCGTAATCCAGTTTTGTTGAGATTCTTTTAGTTTTCAGGTGCCATTGATAGGTGATAGACTTGAGTAGGTTACTCCACAACTCATAAGTGGACACTTTCTACACAAAAAGTGGTCTAAACAAATTCCATTTTGTAGCAAACAAAAGTGCAACCAGACACTCATCTCTATTTGTATTGTGATAAAAAATATTCGAAATAAAAGCCGGTCGAGTAAACAACATTTTTATCAAAAGTTGGCTGTAAAAAATGCTATAAAAAAATCACAACGACGACATGGTAATTTTTTTATTAGCTCTTTACGAAAAATAAAAACAGTAGTTGAGCTAATTACAGTTTATTTCGAAATGTTGGGGGTGTGTTTAGTTTTTATTGGAGGTCATCGCCGTTGTTTCATTTCTAATACGTGTATCTAATTGAATAAACTTTCTCCAGCCCCCCTATAATCAGAGCGTTGAATGGAATTGAGTAATTCAAGTAAATTGCTGCCTAATTTTGACGATAACAGCACAGTCACAAGTGAAGTATTTCACTGTTGGTAATTTGGATGTGTGTTTCTTCTTTTTTATGGCGAAAGTAAATCATAAAATAAAAAGTGATGTGATTTGCAAACTCACATGACACAGTGATATAGTGATAAGGCAAAGTGGGATTTATATTTTTAAAACAATTTTAGTGAAAGTCATTTTTAAATTTATTCTATTACCCATTGCGGGGATGTTGTTTCAGATTAAGATACATAAAAGTTGACTAGGTATATGCAAATGCATGTACAATTTTATGGATAGTTATAAAAAATTGCCTCCTATTGCAACTGGCATCGCACATTTCGTACGTACCGTCGTGATTGGTGGGAGGTTACGTGTTCGAAATCGAATCCAACGCAATACAATAACTGACGCACGATGAATAACGTTGGCTTTGTAAAAAAAAAGGAGGGAAAATCTACACAATCTTTCTAACTTCTGATAAAATTGCAATGTAATTTGCATTTACGTATCGTGGTAATAGGTGTCGGCGCAGTGGCTTAGTGGTAGTGTGTTGGGCTACTAAGCGAGGGGTCCCAGGTTCGAATCCCGAAATTTACATCTTAAGGTTTTTTTCCACTGCGCCACCTCTCACGAACGTCTGACAAACATCCGAGAATAAAACTGTCATGAATGAGCTTCTCAATTAGCCGTAGATCCCTTCGGCGTAAAATTGTAGATCCCTTCCATTCGTCCCAAAAATTGAAAACCCACACAAAACGAATGGTTGCGAGAAGCTAGGCCTTGGGTCCCATAGACCCGTCGAGCGAAAATATTTATTTATTTATTTTTTATCGTTGTAATAGGTGCACTCAGCTTTTGAGAAAATATAATACGCAACAGCAATTTTTATTCGTTTCTTTACTTAGTACGAATGCGTCTGAATATTTTCTAAAGCTTTTACACAATGCTGTTCTCTAACCCAGTTTAAAACAGTTTGTAAAAGAGCTCAGCATCGATAGAGCCTTTCACTGAGTTAGGTACTACAACTTAACAAAGCGCTTGCAGTTCGAATAGGAAAAAAAACTGTCAAATATTTGACAGTTAAAATTTTGGATTTATATTTTTTTGGTTGGTTTTTCTTCAAGAATTACGCTTTGATATGAATACTTTTTATCTAAAGAGAATATGACGTTTAAATTGTCCTTTCTGTCACATCAGCATATTATAGAAGTCACTGACATACTATACAAATACATGGACTGCTAGTGAAATGTCAGTTTCATACAAACCTGCGGGGAAAATGAAGCAAACATAAGCACCAGCCCTTTTGGTTCAGTGCGGCGAAAGTATGAAACCATTTGGCACATAAAACGTTTTTTTAAGTTTTTTTTTTCAAATTGGCAACAATCGACTATATTTTTGACAGCACACGACCTCAGCTTCTCGAAAAATCTCGTTTAGTTTGACTCTCAGATTGGCAACTGTCATAATAATTGTCAAGTGCATCAAAATCGTTGCAATGTTTTGGACTTTTCTTTCCCACGAATAATTTTGCAACGACTACCAGCTGACAGATTTTATAAAGCTCATTTAGTTCCATGTTTTCCCGTTAATTTACATCGCCCATTCATAAATAACAGCTAAGTTACGAACAATGTGCTAAATTGCATTCAAACGAATTTGAGGCGATTGGCTTTCGTTCGATTTATGTTCCGTATGTGCAGTAAATTGACACTACATGTGCAACTTACTATCAATGAAAAAAAGAAAGCTTGTCGCAGCGTTAAAGGCGAAACATGCATTTATATGCAAATTTAATTATATGCCTGGCGCAAATATTCTCAGATTTGATAACAATTTGCACGACATAAGACAGCATGTTCAGTCAATCGGATAAGTGAGAAGTGGTGTCTCATAAGTCACATGGGATTTATCAATACTTCATTGATTCTGAAACCAATTATCTGATAGGTTACTTTTGATTTTCTTAGATTCGATAAATAAATAAATAAATATTGTTTAAAATATTGTGTGGCCCATCTGTTTGGTTTGTTGTAAAATTTCTATCTAAGGCACGGCGTTCATATTTTGTACAGTTTCTGCAAGAAGGGGATCGCTTTGCATATTAGTTCTAAATAAAAGTTAAAAAAAACGTAACTATCGGGGCTAACCAGGGTCTCAAGCGAAATGGCCACCAGACCAGAATGGCAAAGACTATTTCCAACTAGTTACCCCGTATTGGTTGAGGGTACATTAAAACCCGGATAAGTACCTCCCGCTTAGGTACCTTATTCGGTTTAACGCCCTCTATTTGCCAATTTTATTTGCTAATTTGTTCAGGTTACCCTCGTTTAAGTACCTTAATCAAAACGCATACAATTTCAATGACATTTTCTCTCCTTCTCATTCTCGTTCTATGTCAAAAACAGAAAATCGGTTAACAACCTTCTTGAGGTAGATAACAGGATTCTGATTTCTGCCTCCTTTGGGTGCTTAAGCGGGTTTGTTTAACTACCTCACCCGCTTAAGTACCCAAAGAAAGCAGAAATTGTGAAGAGGTAGTTATCAGGGTTTTACTGTAAAACCCACGTGCTCTAGTCTAGGCCATCGAAAGAGTTTTATCGTGGCTTATTTTTTTATTTTTAACACGAAATGCCTTCGCTTGGATATTGGTTTAGAAAGAATCTTCTTTAAAAAAGCGAATGTCAGAACATGGGTTTATGTATCGACTGTTTTTTTGACATGAGTGCAGAAAAAGGCGCAGAATAAGGTTTCCGGTGGTTATTTCTATTAATTTTATCAAAAGAAATCCTGTTACACTTTGGAATGCAAACACTTAACCTTCCAGTCACCAAAAAAGACACTTCCAACACTGCGTTGCGGTCAACTGTAACTGAATAAAGTCACCTGTCGCAGTTTTACCTACTGTATTCACTTGTAGAGTGGAAGGTTACATTAACTATAAAAAGGTGGAAAGCAATAAATAAAGTATCCTTCGCTTGATTAAAAATAGCTGTACCAGTGCTAAGGTTCGGGTTTAGCAGGGTGAACCCTACTGTAAGAAATAACTTTCTTTTGTTTAAAGGCATTTCGGGTACCCCTACTCAATGAAGCCATTTACAATCTTAATTTACCGACAGCAGGTGCGCGTCGACTAGCTAATCTCTTTTCATTGTAAAGCTAACGATCTAGTAAAGCAAAATGATTTATGACCCTCACAATACTCGACCAACAAGCAGGTTGTAATATTTTCGTAGAAAAAACGATTTACAATCCACCCGCGAGTTACACGCGAATAAAAGTCAGTCTCATTTGCATCCATCATAGCGGAGTGCGTGACATCATCTGAATCTAAAAGTGATTTACAACTTTTAGCCACTTCCAGTGAACAACAGTAACGACACACAATGTGATACCAAAATATAAAAATAAAAATAAATACACATCAAAAGTGCCAAAGTTAGAACGTATAACGGAATAATAAATAATTCATAACAAAAACCGAAAAAAAACAACATGGATCCCACCACCAGTAGCCCCAATAACAAGCCCAACCAAAAACCATCGTTGGCCCTAAACTTTCGTCACAGTTTGTTGCTCGACAACCAGTCGGACTCTTTAGATGGCGACGATCAAGCCCAACTCATTCGCACCCCTTCGTCTAGGACCCGAAAGTTTATCATTATTCCAGCGACACCGACGCCGCCGCCAATTCAAAAACAGCAGCCGCAGTTTTTTCTACCACCGTCAACAGCATCCATAAGTGAGCAGCTACAACAGAGCGAAATGAATCCAAATAGCGACGCGACACCCAGCACCCATCTTACAGTGAAACCGAAGCAACAAAGCGGAATCTCGGCAACGCTTACAGCTGCCCCAGTTGCGAACAATGGAACTGAATCCATCAGCACAACCACTAGTCCGAAAATTCCTTCAATTAATTCGTCATCGAGTCTCGGTGCTGAGCTGCAACCGAAATCGGAGCGGAACAGCAGCATGCGATCTGTGGTGTCAGGTGAGTGTCTGTGTGTGTGGAGTGTGATAATTTGCTATTAAAGTGACAGCATTAGTTTTGCCCACTAATTCAATTGCATAACCCTGGGGGTGGTTACTTTTTGGGGGGGCGATCACGCCAATTGCACAAAGTGATCGTGCGAAAATTCACGACAGACAGAAGGGGTCTGCACCGTTGATTAATCGTGTGCATCACGGTATGAGCTTTTTGTATGACATACTGGGCAGTGATTTTATTAGCATGAAACTGCAAGTTTGCGTGGGAGGTATATCTTTAAGTGATCTTAAATCATTTTATTATGATTAATGGTTGTCTTACAAAGTGGGACGTTCAAATTTGGAAGAGTCTACCACAAGAGTCTTTAACATTTCTGACATTGCTAACGTCCGCCGGATTTTCAGCAAATTGTGTGTGACATTGGTTTTGCCTTAGAAAAACGCATGAAAACTTCGTGAACGTCTTTTAAGCACGATACGCTACATTTTTGTTGACATCAATAATGTGACATTTACAATAATGATGCTGGTAACGACAGATGACAAGCGCCATGTCAAATTTTATAAACTAACCTGACAATTTAAAATTTCCTTTGAACTGCAGATAAAATTGTTAAATTACCCTTAGGGAAATTATCTTGTAAAATTTCCTTAAAGTTTTTTGTTGAATTTCCTTAGGGAAACTAGGCTAAACTGACAATTTAAAATTTCCATTGAACTGCAGGAAAAATTGTAAAATTTCCCTAAGAGACATTTTTTTGTAAAATTTCCTTAAAGTTTTTTTGCTAAATTTCCCTAGGGAAACTAGGCTTAACTGACAATTTAAAATTTCCATTGAACTGCAGAAAAAATTGTAAAATTACCCTAAGGGACATTTTCTTGTAAAATTTCCTTAAAGTTTTTTGTTTAATTTCCCTAGGGAAAATTTCTCCGTTTACCGCAAAATTGAGATTATACCGTCTTTTTACGAGTAACGACAAAGAGATTCGCTGTTACTCCGACCGTGAAAAAAAGGGCGACCCAACCTCATTGCCATCGGCATCTTCAGCGTCGCGGTAATCTCCTTTCGCCTCGCCTGCTTCTGTTAACAAATGTCAAAGTTGTGACGTGGTGATTACTTTTGCAACACCTTGTATGAATCAACACGTTTCTGCGGCTGTACAAACTGTAAGACAATGCTTCTCGAATTAAGTTCTATCTACTTGTTGCAGTACAAGGAGTAATTTGTTTATTTTTATTTCTAAGGATGTGTGACTTAAGTTGTTGCTGTCGGTAATTCGGTAGAAACGCATTGGTGTTCCGTGATGAATATCAAGCTATAGTGTTTCGAGATAAATATCAAGCTGTTATGAACTACTAGAACCAAGATTTTCCAACCAACCCAACTTCAGTCGGGACCCTCAGTCACTTGCACGTTGCACAGTTCATTATCACACTCCTTCGGTAACATAAAATTGCGCAAGCCTAGGCACTCGTTTCTGTAATTTTGTCACGACTTTAATTACAATTTCGAGTCTGTAACTTGTGATTTCTATCCCCTTGTGCGATCGGACACGCCTGCCTCTCATTTAACTTCACTTGATTATTCATCTTTTTTTTCTAACTATTTCCAGCTTGCTGTCCCGATGTAGATCACCACGAATGCCACAATCACATGTTGCATCCTTCGACCAGTGGCAAACAGCTTAGTGCAAGTTCCTACATTTATGGCGACAATGCAAGCAGCCAAATCTTTTCCGATGTAATGTCGGTTCGATCCCTAGCATCGATCGGCATTGGATCAACGGACGGACGGAAGCTGGTGATTCGCAAGGTACCCACCACTGCAAATGAACTGTTCAACATAGTTAATCCACCGTCGCCACCGTGAGTATATATTTAAATTAGTTGCACCCGCAATTACAATTACAGACAATCATTAGGTAATTTCGGTTGCAGGGAAATGGGCAATTATCTGCACATCTCCGAATTAAGCGCACGTTTTCAGCATAATGAGCGAATTCAAGCGGGCAAGCGACATGGACACTATTGAAACTCTTATCTAACAGTTGGTTCAGTACTGTCGCCATGCCTACCCTCTGGTTTCAAATGGAGGTGGTGCCGTGAGCTGTGTTTGTTGTAAGCTGCGCTTTCCTCAATTGAAACTCTGACAGCACATTGTGACATCGGGTAGTGCTCTTTTATTTTGAATATTGTTTAATTGCTCTGAGATAATTAGTCAGTTGTGTAGCCTTTGAAATAGAAGCTTGTGCGGACGGAATTCCAGCCCACACTAATCGCAAGCTTCCGAAAACGAATACAGAAAAAAAAGATCAAAGTACCTACGACCGGAGAAACGTGCATATCTAAAAGTAAATCGAGATGTTTGTTGGTAAATAGAGAGGGCTGGTGTTTAATAAACAATTCGACTGTATGATTAATATGAAACAGGGAACGATATCGCCGACACAGTAGCGGACAACAACTCTAGCTTGACCTCAGGGGCGAGTTAAAAAAAAATCATAATCAATTTGGTAGTGCGGATAAACATTTTTGCATCTTGGAAAGGTCAGGGGAAAAGCCTTTATAATATAATAACCTTGGGTGGAATCGCTGTATTGGTGAAAGAGCATACAGTGCAGCTGATATATTTTAAAAATAGTGTTGAAGAAACAGGCGGGTATGGTTACCGTCGCGTCGTTTAGTAGAGGCCCCTTTCTCCAACCACCATTCAGCGCAACGCTCAGTTGTAGATGTAGGTGGCCTTCGAATGCAGTAGTTTTATATTACAATCGGCCCTAGCGAGGTATCCGTCGGAAGGGAAAATTCTCCGCAACGCATACACCGTCGGAGGCTCAAATTACAGTCGAAGTATCCGCTTTCGGAAAAGAAAACGCTTCACTACAAATCGTAAATAAATTCCGCAAACAATTTCTGTCGGAGGATATCGGAACCTAGCTGTCAAAAATTGAAGAAAAAAATGCACTTCATCGCACTTCAACGTAATTCGCCGATATGCGTTACAAAATGTCGGAGAAATGTTCCGAATAGATGTTCAGAAGAATACCTCGAAGCAAAAAACCTCCGAATCGGAGAATTTTCCGTTCCGACGTATACCTCGCTAGGGCCGAATGTCTTGCCAACATTGACGCAATAGCTTCAGCGATCATCATCAGTTATATCGAAGCTAGATATGTCAATTGTCATCAAGTTCCTGTCTTCATCTATACATGAGTTGGTGCATGCTCCTCCCTAGCCCCTATTGCCGAGGATAGCTCGGTCTAGAGTCAAACATTAGAATTTCAACTTCAAGTTTGAGTCATAAAGAGTTTTTGCAAACCTTCTATCATTGTCTAAAGCTCATGCGGCCCCCAAATGTGTCACATGTCAATGCAGCAATGTGCTGAATGTTAAAAACCGAATTGCTTACAATTACATTAATTACCGGCGTTGTTAACAACACCTATGGGTTCAACGATACCCCACATAGGAATGGATTGGATTTCTCTGCATTTATATGTAGAACACGTTCCTCCATCGATCGATCAATCAATTATGTTTGCACGCCTATCTGCACTCGCTAATTGAATAATAATCATAAACTAATAAAACAATTCGACGCACCTTCATTACGCGAAAACGTGGCGCAAATATTGGTCAAGTTGCTGCCGTTGTTGTTCTGAATGTACATCGAACCTCGATGCAAATTTAATTCGGAAATTGTATCCGTATCATCTATATACTTGTACACCGAACTGTGTAATGCTAATTGACATGTATTATTATTCAAATGCGGTTTGGAATGCATGTGATGCATTCGTGAATTTTTGTATTTCGATCTACGAGAACGGCGCGGTTATATATTGCTGGCGGTCTGGTTGCGAAATAGGAATACACTGCACCCATCTCTCACGGGAATTAAGGAAATATCGGTTCACATAACCGTCTGGACGAGAGATCAGTTAATCGGAAACGTGATCAAAATAAAATACTCAAATTTCCAATTTCAATATGAAAAGATGTATCCCAAGGTGCTAACTTACATAAAGGCAATTTTTGCGATCAATTATGAAGACCGTCTTAAGCACATGACTGCGTAAGCAAGTGGATGGGTATTTTTAGTTTGCATTTCGAATTTGGAGCGTATTTTTTTTATTTATGATTGTTTTTCAGACCAAATTGCTTAAAAGTATTCCGCCATTTGTTAAGTTCTCTAAACCCTCAAACTGACTTGGTTAGTGAGCCTGAGCAGCCCTTTAGACGGTACTATGCACACAATTGCAAATTCCAACCTTGAAGAAATTTTCGAACCACACAACTAGCCAACCCAGTCTGGGGCAATACACAATTTGTTGGTTAAACAAATTAGCACACCCATTAGCGATTAAATAGATCGTTTAAAGTTTGTTATAGATTTGAATCAGCACACTTTTCAGATCATAGAAACCGAATAAAAGGTAACGATCAGTTTAGCGATACTATTCGGAGTGTTTAGGTGGCAGTGTTAATGGTGTTGGACGATGGCGAAAGAGTTCTAATATTGGAACACAACAAGCTATATCTTCTCGAAGGTTTTCCTCCGCGAATCTAATCGAACCTTTTTCATACATTTTCTTCGACTTTTTTCCATTAAAAATAACGAAAACGGCGACACAGGTAGAGTCGTATCATGCCGACTGCTGATCATCACCAAAACGATATATCTTCGAGGCATTCGGAAGTATCCTATCATAGGTTTAATCGTGTGGCTAAAATGTGAGTTTAAATTGAAACTTAAATCATTTATTTTAAATCCTTTTAAACGGCTTAAGAGGCAGTTCAAAGTGGATTATGTGGTCTCTGTCAAAAACGGTCGAAAAGGCAGTTAAGTTCAGTCGATCTTTTAAAAAGAACCATACAATTTGAACTTAAAATTATATTGGCTTAAGCTGGATTACTCCCGTGATATTAAATTGCGATTCTCCACTAGTTCTGATGTGTCTTGCTCTAGATTTCTTATAAAAATCAGAAAAAAACTTATTTCGTAGGTAAATTTTTTAAAATACAATTTAAAAAGTACAGTCAATCAAAATTCGAAATTCGAATACTTAAACCCTGCCGCAAGTTGGCTTTGAACCTAAACCCAAAACATTTCGAATGAAACTTGAACACGTGATCGGGAAAAACTTTTTGATTTTAAAGTGACTAGACTTACCATTCGTCCTTTCTTTATCAATAGAGCCCTCATGTATAGCTTGATGCATCTTGCCACGAAGCTGCAAACAAAAAAAGGGTTTAAACAGAATAAAAATAAATAAATCTTAAAAATCTTACGTAAGTCGAAAAGCTTTTCCAGGATTTAATTTTAAACTGGTTAAAAGAAGCCGTTTAGCGTATCATTTAAAGCAGTTAAGTTCCTTATCTTAAGAACCTTCCACATGGTCGTCAAATTTTCTGAATATAAATGGAAGCTTTGGGATATTAAGGCTCTTGTTAAACATGCCCACCGAAGCTCCTGCTTTTTTGGTTAGGATCAAGTTGCATTAGTTTTGAACAGGACCTAAAAGCAGAACGAAAAAGAAATACTTTTATATTAACCAAAACTTTTAAAAGAATAAAAATTAAGAAGGTATTGAACCAAAGTCGAAATACCCACCCCGGTTTTAACCGGTTTTCATCACTTTATAAAAAAAACATATTAAAGAATTGTGAAAAATCGCGTGCGTTTGTTTAACATACTGTTACATTTTATAAAGTGAAAGTTCGATAAGTTACTGCTTCAGAAAGTTGAACTTAATTCCATTGAAATAATCCAGCTTAAGCCAAGGATAGCATGGAAAATTTGTAAGATTACCAGAACTTGTGGCACATTTCAAGAATTTAAACTGAACTTAGGTTGATTTCAGTCATTGACACTAGCTTAAGCCAACATTATCCTGTTGCGTTTGTAATTGATCAAAACCGATTGGAATATAATTTATATCTTTTTTCGTATGCCAGTTGTAGATTAGTACATACAGCCAAATTGACTTTGACATTACGCAGTTTTTACAACCACTGGATTTTTATGCATGAAAATTTTTTGAAATAAGTTTTAGCTGCACAAAATATACTTAGTAACGCACTTGCTGCCACTCATGAACCATTTGAATAAGAGATCATAAAAAAGAAGTTTTGCCGTAAACTCAACCAGCTGTTAGTGACACTTCTCTTATTTGCTTTTTCTCATTGCCCCGTTGTCCTATTTTCTGACAGAAAAGTTCTTTGTAGCCAGTTAAAATCTGTGCAAGAAAACTCGTGTAACTAGTTATACTAACAGTAGGTCTGTTCCCTAACGATAATGAATTCGAGCACATTAGTCAAATTTAGTCAAACTTTGTTCCTTTACGCAAAAGTTGGGTAGAAGAGAGCAACAAAGAGAGAACAAAACATTTCCCCTTCATAAAAAACCTGCAAATAATAGCCCAAGAAATTTCTTTGGGCTAGTTTGTTATAACTGGCTTTAGCTGTCAAATTTCTCAAAATTCAATTTGAATTAGCAGCTTATTTTGGTTTGGTTTGTTTAGTGCTAAAATTTGATATTTAAAATGGATAAATCGGCAAAAATTAAATTAGTATTAAACTGAATCCGAGTGCTTTTCAACGTCAGCAAATTGTTAATTTTTTTAAGCCCACTGACGTTTATTTTTGAAATTTATTTATCTTTCTCGCATCTGTTTTTAACAAAAGTCATGCAAAAAAATTCGTTCCTGAGAGAATATATCCCTGCTCCTTGATATCTGAAATTTTGCCGAAATTCGCCTAAAAAATAAGGAAACAGACCTAGTATTTTTTAAATAGATTAAAGCAATTCTTTATCAAGATACAATATTTATATATTTAATTGAACAATAACTACCCGTGTGCATTTATTTAATTTTTCTAACTCACGAAAATACTCGGCAAGTTTGCGATACCCATTAACACCGTTGGGGTTGTTCAGCAAACAAGGTTAAGCTTTAAAACGATCGCTGTGCAAATAACACTAGCTCTTACTTGTTATACGTCAGCGCCATAATGGCAATCGATTTTTTTTATTTAATATGTTTGCACAGTATTTAGCAGGTTTGTAAAATATCTATAGCGTGATATTGGCGCATGTGTTAATGGACTTATTTGATAATAAAATAGAATTCTTGTTTTGAGCAGCGTGAAAGAGACTTTTCTTTGACTTTAATTAGACCTACTTTAAGTTGGCAAGCACCTTTTTATATTTTTTGAGCGCTTAGCCTCTAGAAACAGAACAGCAGACGTATTCTGCAACTCGTAAAGAATGAGGTCTATTTCAAAATAAATTAGCCCAGCGTGCAATTTATTTCAACTCGTAAAATCTCATGTCACAGCGGCTTAATGGATATCTAATTCGCACCATCGGATCGCCACATACACCCCATTAAGTCAACAAAATGACACACCCGAGTAAACTGTTTCAATTAAGCATTTTCATCGCTGTAATTGTTATTAGATTTTTGCAATAACTGGACGCGGATTTTCAATTAAATTGCATTGCAAATGCCACCCGCCTGTCACAGTCTACAGCCATAGGAGGCGTTTCATGTGCGCAATTGTCCGTGTAAACTGGCACAAAAGACTATAATCAGCTTATCCAAATGAGCGCAATTTTATCTTAATCGGCGTTCATCAATCACTGCGAGATCGGACATGGTGCAATTATTGGCACGCGTTAATTGTCGTCTGATGTGTTCGCAACATATGTCACATTTAACGAAATTCTTTTGCAAATTTTCAGACCTCCCGGTGCAGACGATGACGATGATGACAGCTTTATGGACTTTTCGGACGATTCGGCGAATTTGAAACCCCGCCAACAACACTGGGCAAATAAGATGCAGTTCGTTTTAGCCTGCATCGGATACTCTGTCGGCCTGGGCAACGTTTGGAGATTCCCCTACATGTGCTATAAAAGTGGAGGAGGTGAGTAACAGGGGAGGGAGCACACTCTTATACAATTGGTCACTTATCTTGAGAGAGATCAGCGCCAAGTGTCACCACAACAGATTTGTTGTTATAGCGCGTTTCCTCTTCGCATTAGCACTTGTGTGTGGCGACAAGATTATATATCTGTTCGGGGTTGTATATATCTGCCCTGCGCTCTTCATTGTCAAATTAACAGATCTGTCAAACGAGAAAATGAGATGAAGATTAAAATCTTCAATTTCCTGGCATTATGGTGGCAATCTTCTGTTCCACTTGGCTGACTTGGAGACACTGTCTCTTTGTCCATGTGTAGGTGTGGATGATAGAGCCGTGTAACTCAAGATGACATTGACGTGCGATTTTTTTTCCACCCTGGCACTGTCTTTATTGAGTGGGACGCTGCTTCTATTGTCACCCATCGTCACTTTACATATTATGCTAATGGGGATACTTTTTTTTTCATTGCAGGCGTGTTCTTAGTACCTTATTGCATTATACTAATTGTGTGCAGCATTCCGCTGTTGTTTATGGAACTGTCGGTGGGACAGTATACCGGACGAGGGCCAATTGGTGCACTGGGACAAGTGTGCCCGCTTTTTAAGGGTAAGTTGTTTGCAATTGGGGGTGAAATTAATTTGTAAGTGCTATAGAGGTCAACGGATGAAGAACTATTTTGTTCACTTACACTTTTCGGTTGCAGTCGCAAGTGGTTTGCTCAATCATGGGTCAGTGGTAGTTTTGTGGGCGGATTTTTTGTTTAGTTGTGGTTTAATTTTAAATGATTTGTACCTGCTTACGATCTTTTTTAAGATGATTGAAACTTACTTTTCGTGTATAATTGACACAACAAGTACATTTGGGACTGTACTCCTATTTAAGGACGAATGAAAGGTATTTGCAATTTTATGCCAGAATTGAAAAGCTTCCCCATAACAGTTATCCTCTTGGATGGTTGTCAGAAGCTCGCGACAAGTAGGGCGGTCGAAAATTTGTTAGGTGTAATCTGCATTTTTTGGGGGCTAAACCCGAAAGGATATATACAACATCTTCTCATACCATACCTACCATTGCAATCATAGAATTCTGACAAATATCTGACCTCGATTGGTTATACCTACAATTAAAACAGACTCTTGCCAATACGATTGATAGACTCAAAGTGCGTGTCAATTAATTGCTGCATTCAATCACTAATTAACGATCGGTTTTGATTGATTCTATTTGAGTAAACAGATCGAAATATGATTGATAGAAACATAAACTTAAATCCATCAAACTGACAGAAGTTATCGATCGATTAACTTAATCGATGTGGTTACAATATTCGTTCAATAACAAAGTCCATAATTGCAAACATTCTCTTATGTTAAACAATGTCAAATGTAAGGGTACCCTTAAATATGGCCTTGCTATTATGTCGACATATTGTAACTCTATACTGTGGAGCGTTGCTAATACACAGTAAAAACAAAACTGAGATACATCAAGTCAGTCAGCTGTCAGACTTACTAAACTAAATACTTGAACGTCCCCAGTGTCTCTCACATTCTAATAGATTTCGTTTTTCACATGAATATTTTAAGGGAACTAAGAAAATATTAATAAAAATAGCAGTTACGTTAATAAGTTTGCCTAAAAATGATACATCAACTATCACTGACATTCCTTACCTTAAAGCGGTGCATACAATAATGCAACTTGGCAGCACAGTTCCTATGTTACAAGACAATTATTTTTTCTTCTCGAACATACAAGACAAAATGATGAGGCAGAAAAGAGAGAACAAATTAAAATTGAATTTAAAGGCATTTTAAAGTTCAAATTGTTTAAAAATGTAAGTTTTAAGAACTAAAGTGTGACTGGGAACAAAATTAAACAGTTGTCCTCATTCCAATTCTCTTGATAGTTAAACGAATGCATTTAAAATCTGGCCTTCAAATTCTTTTGTCAACTAAATTATTTATAGCAAATCTATAAATATTCAGTTAAGCTGTGTGTTAATAATGTAAAAGTGCGGGTTAAATTACATACCATTCTTAAATGTTGGTTTAACAAGGTCTGGAAATTTAGCCTTGACTAGTATGGACAGAATTGTGTTTGTTGGTACGATTAACTACGTTCTGTTTTGCATTTAATTACATATATAGGACAAAAAGAAGTAGAAGAATTTGTTGTAACGATCTACTATTTTTTTTATTTTTCACTAACCATGACTTAATAGGTCTGTTCCCTAACGATAATGCATTCGAACACATTAGTCAAATTTAGTCAAACTTCGTTCCTTTACGCAAAAGTTGGGCAGAAGAGAGCCAAAAAGAGAGAACAAAACATTTTCCCTTCATAAAAAACCTGCAAATAATAGCCCAACAAATTTCTTTGGGCTAGTTTGTTATAACTGACTTTAGCTGTCAAATCTCTCAAAAGTCAATTTGAATTGGCAGTTTATTTAGTTAAGTTAAGTGCTGAAATTTTTTATTAAAAATGGATAAATCAGCAAAAAAATAAATATTAAACTGAATCCGAATGTTTTTCAACGTGTGCAAACTGGTAATTTTTTTTAAAACCACTGACGTTTATTTTTGAAAATTATTTTTTTTTCTCGCATAATTATGTTTTTAACAAGCCAAACTTTCGTTCCTTTATTTTTGGTTATATTCTCTGTTTCTGAGAAAATATATCCCCACTGTTTAATTCCTTAAATTATTTTGTATGCGATTCCAAAGAAAATGCAGAAGAACTTAAACTGTCGTTATTTATTCGCAGCGCTGAAAACATGTTCGCCTGTCAAAATTGTGTACTCACACTCACCACGTCTGTTCCCTTACAATAATGCATTCGAACACATTAGCCAAATTCAGTCAAAGTTTGTTCCCTTCTATACAACTTTTGGGTAAGGGAACGAAGTTTCACTTATTTATTCGGATGCATTACTGTACAGCGCATTATGTGACAGCGCTTTGTGTTGTTATCGCGGTTAATGAGGACGATCGGATTCCTAGTTTATTAAATCTGACAGTTGACTTATTAGATGTATTTGAGTTTTCATTGGCCAAGATTGGTCACGTGACTAGTTTTTTTTAGTTGACGTTTATGGAAGGGTAGCCGACAAATCTAGTCAAGGAAATCCTGCCTGTATGCTCAGGTTGACATTTTAAAGTGTCAAAATTCAAAAATAAACCGCGAGAATACAACAACAAGTCAGCTTACTCTTTCGAATACCTAGTCCAGGCAAATCTAAAAGATTTGCATAAAGTAGGTGTCCGAACGCCCCCGATGTATTTTTATGTATCTGTCATTCAAGGAGTAAATGGAGTAAGAAGAAAATCTCCATTCACCAATTACAAATCTGAAATTGACTTCGCCTTCTTAGACAAGAAATATCGTATGTGTTATGATGGGGATATTATTGCTATAAGCCAAATAAATTCCATGATCGACATTCATTTCCATTTCTTGTTACCCGGAATCACCCTACAAAACATAGTTTTCTATTAGCTCTACAATTTTTACGAAACCTCTCCACTTTTCAGAGATCACACTGCACTTAAAAAGTACCAAACGACAACTCTTAGCAGTGGGTGAGGTTTTTAACATTTCTATAAAAAGATTATTGTTTATAGCCCACTTGCAGTGACTTATAGGAATTAACAGAAAACCGCACCTATTGATTAAGTTGGTGCCTAACTCGTGCTGATACGACGAGTATGGTGTACTGGGTGGATTGGGGAAAACTTATCTACTCGTATTTGTAAATTTTGTATAAAAAACGCAAGATACTCGCTCGTTTTTTAATCAATTTTTATTTTTAATCAATGGGCGTGTGTCACTCTCAGTTTTATGAGTATATAAAAGTGACAATATCCATTGAGGGGATTCCAAAGATCAGGGA
Source organism: Cheilosia pagana (assembly GCA_936431705.1). Taxonomy (NCBI): domain Eukaryota; kingdom Metazoa; phylum Arthropoda; class Insecta; order Diptera; family Syrphidae; genus Cheilosia; species Cheilosia pagana. The sequence continues at coordinate 45,658,695 of OW386170.1, read as the reverse complement.
TTTAAATTTACCTGGTGAAATTTACACATATGCCCCTCCCAGCGCAGAGGCTTAGTTTGGGGCAACCCGGTGCCTGTTTGGGAGCCCGAATGCCTTGAGGGGTTACTGAAATATTCGATTTAAAGAAAATCTTGATTTGATGGAAATTTTAAGCACACAAATATTCACCGAATGACTTGCGAAACAGACCTGTCACATGTTCACCTACTTAAATATCATAAGAGTCTTACCACTCATTTTTGACAATACGTAATCGACCGATATGACTAACAACTTCTAACTCTAAGAAATGATTATAAATAAATATTTACAACCTCTAGCCGGTGTGCAACAGTTGGGTAAGCAAAATCCAACCATGCAAAGAAATCACCCAAAATAGGTTGCGTATACGACACAGTAACAGCTCGAAACCGGGAATCGTAAATATTCTGCATTTAAATTGTCGTCAAAGTGATTAAAAAAACCGGCACATTGTTTATGAATAAACCTTCGTATGTTGTGATTTAGCTACAGATTATTTTTTTATGACAAGTTTTGCATAAGACAAGATAAAAAATATCACGAGTTCTGTTCGTACGGTTAGTACGCAGATTTAAAGCAGCTCGCAACAATGCAACAGCTGCTGTTCGTATTTCGAAACGAAACTTTTACTCCTCAAAGCTAAGTACTTCCCTGCCCTCTAAAATTCTATGGAGAAATATTCGCCAAATAGGAATGATTGACAAATCTAACATTAGCTGTACGCTTGACCTAAATGATCTAAACCTCTCATTTTTGTCCAATGAATTTACACCCAACCGATTTGACTATAATGCTACCCCTTCTATTGTATTTGATCATCCAGCCGATTTCGAGACTGCCACTGAGACCGAAATCATGAATATCACTCTTCGGTTCATAAAGATTTTGTTGCCAAATATTTTAAGCCATGTGACGCACGTGATAAATACATGTATCATGACTTCAACATTTCCCTTGGCCTGGAAACTTGCTAAAGTTATACCAATAGCAAAGAAGCCTAATGCAGAAATGGCCAATGATTATCGGCCAATCAGTATTCTACCCTGTTTGTCTAAGGTCTTCGAAAGAGTTTTAGAGAGGCAAATACGAAACCATCTATCTGTGAATTCCCTGCTTAGCCCACTACAATCGGGGTTTAGGGCTGGCCATAGCTGTTCGTCTGCAATGGTGCATGTCTTAGATGACATACGACAAGAGTTTGACAAGGGTTTCATTACCTTCCTTTGCCTTCTAGACTTTTCAAAGGCCTTTGATAAGGTTAATCATTCCATACTCTGTTGGAAGCTTCGCCATTATTTTTGGTTTTAGCGACAGGGCCATTAGGCTCATTGGTAGCTTTCTAAGTGAAAGACGGCAACGAGTAGTTGTTGATGACAAATGCTCAGATTTTATGTCAGTTGCGCAAGGTGTTCCCCAGGGCTCAATCTTGGGCCCCATTCTGTTTTGTCTATTTATCAATGACCTACCCTCAGTCTGCAGCCAAGCATCAATTCACCTATATGCTGATGATGTTCAACTTTATTACTCGAAACCCCCTAGTAGATTGGATGAACTCGCTTCATGCTTAAATAAAGATTTATCCTCAATTGAAAAATGGGCTTTGGTAAATGGATTAGCCCTTAATCCAACTAAATGCCAAGTCATTCCAATATCAAGCAGGACTCAGGAGTCTTCTTCTATGCCTGATATCTTATTATCTGGTACAAAGATGAAGTTTGTTGAAGTCGCTACTACCCTCGGTTTTGTAATAAACCGTAGCCTATCATGCTACAATCACATCAACGTGGTTATAGGAAGAATATACGGTTGCCTGAGGAAGTTGTGGATTTCAGCTAGTTTTACACCGCTTGATACACGACGGCGACTAGTTCTATCGCTTATTTTGCCCATAATTGACTACTCTGAGGTCGTTTATAGTAATCTTGACTCACTCTCATACCACAAACTACAAGTGGCTTTTAATGATGCTGTGAGATACATTTACCAAATACGCAGGCACCAAAGAATATCTCTGTACGTAAAGAGCGTCTTAGGTTGTACATTACAGCAGCACAGAAATATTAGAAACTGTTTGTTTCTCCACAAAGTCATCAGAACACAGTCACCGTCTTACCTCTACTCCAAGCTCCAATTCACCCAATCCCTTAGAACTTTCAACATTGTAACCTATAGATACAAATATTTAAATTCATCTCGGCTATTTTTTATCCATGCAATTCAGCTATGGAATTCCTTGCCTTCACACATTAAACGTTTACTTAATACTAACAACTTTAAAAATGCACTTTTAAATTACTACGCATTGCAATAATAGTTTCCTAATTTCTTTTCCTCTTCTTCTTTTATTTTCAATTTTTCTCTCTCTCTCTCTCTGTCTCCCTCTCTCCTTTCTTTTTTCTTTTTTCTTATCATTTTTTTTTTCTAAATTGTATTGTTATAGTTTTCTTAAATTTTTGAGAATATTATTTGTTATTAATAGTTTGTTATTACATATTAACTTGAATTACTCTTTTTTTTTTTGCATTACATACCTACATAATACTTTCCACTTAAACTGTACTATAAAAGACTAAGTCTTAATGAAATCACCCATCGTCCGAACGACTCTTTTCTCAATTGCTTGTTGCAAAATATTGAGGTTTACTTGATCGATTCATAAGAAACATTTTGATTTATTGCTTTATAAGTATGACAACTAATGTGCCGATTCACGCCACACGCTGTTGTTTATTAAAAAATGCAATATCGCCGCATGAAATCGGAATAACTAATGAAATTTGAATTTCAAATTACAACCACCTACCTTTGTCACTTCAACTTCATATGTTAGCTATCTAAAATCGTAAAGTCGCTACAGGACAGATAGAGGTACTTGTTTTGGATTTATATTAAAAATCTTGTTCGAAATATTTCACTGCAACAGAGTTTTGTGGTAGGTTGTTCTTGTTTAGATCCAGATTGTCATTCACCACCCACTGACGGACTATAGACAGTTGCTTTTCTGTGCTGTAAGCATTTAATTTTCTCGATTAATTAATCATCTCAGACAGAGATACATTATCTGGATTTATTTAAAAGAAACACAGGAAATGAGAATGCGAAATGTGCGGGGAACAGCAACAGAGCAAGGCAAAGGAAGCCAATCATAACTCGGGCAAAAAAGAGGCGGAACATTCAAACGTGGTTTTAAAACAAATGATTTAAAGCATTTGCAAAACAAATTGTTACATCTATGGATGGTTTTAAAAACAGTTAAAATCAGATGTGTGACAAATCGAGGAAGTCTACGCGATCGCGGAGTCGTTTGAAGTTTTATAATTTTCTCGCCATTTATCCCATTGACTTTTAATGGACATAATAAAATATAAATATCTGTGTAGGATTGTTAGGAAATAACAACAACTTCGACGTGCATGTCTTTTAACGTTTTCTGTAAAATTAGCATTAAATGTTGTTGAAGCTTTTGCAATTACACAAGCGAACGCGAGGAAAAGTGGTCCTCGCACTTAAAGCAAGGTTGATCCAAACCACTAGGAGTTACTGTCCGCTCTTAGCTCAGGTTGCAGATCTGCAGGTTATGAAAGTCGGGTAAGAGCCACAAATATGTTTGCCCCTCAACCAAAAATGCCTTTTTCGATAATTAATATCGGAATTGTTTTAATTTAGCACACAGCATTTAACCGGACTTAGAAATAATCGTCATAAATTTCAATCAATTTCAAATTATACAGCAAAAGTTTGACAAGACACTAAACTTATATGACCGGAGAGGTCATAATTGTTTGCATCGTTTTCATTGCTTAATATGCATTTGCTATTTGAGATCAAGGGTTATTAAATTGGGTTGGTCTGGCATCTCATTTAAACGGTCATTTTAGAATCACGGCTTTCTACTTAAGTCGATTGGAGGACGGGCAATTATAAAGCTGCATAAATCATTCCCATCGGAAGACCAATTGTTTCTTACAAACGATCTGCCTTGATGTGTCACGCAATCGACTTTGTCGATTACATAACAGTTCTCAGCTCTCGCGAACAAACGTTTTGAATTAATGGCAGGATTGGCAAGTCGAAAGTTTAAACGATTTCCTAGATCAATCGCGGAATCACTCCTCTTTCGCAACTTATGGATGGACCCTAATACGATTGTATGGGATTAGTGAAAATCGAGCGTTTAACAGAGCTTGCTTGCCGTTGCTTTATAGCACAAGAGCGGCGGCTCTGAAAAAGGGAACAACATGTACCTATATTTACAGGAATTTTACAACCTTGTTTGTTAAACGATAACCTCTTGAATTTCCAGGAGCCGGTCTCGCGAGCGTGGTCGTTTCATTTCTAATGTCAACGTATTATAGCGTCATAATAGCTTACTCCATTTACTACTTCTTCACATCGTTTAAACCATTCATGCCATGGACTGACTGCAATAACAGGTAAGACGCAGACAGCTCTTTTAAATACCCATTCTAATCGCTACCACAGATGGAACTCACCCGATTGCTGGGTACCACAACGAAAGGATTTGAATATGATTGCTCCAAATACTTCGAGGACTCCTTCTGAGGAATTCTTTGAGTAGGTTCATTTGATATTTAATCAGTTTTTTCTGTGAAAGTAACTCCCCTCTTCCTTTGCAGAAACAAAGTTCTTCAAATCAGTCCTGGAATCGAGTTTCCCGGCATCATGCGATGGGATCTGTTCGCCTGCCTCATCTGCGCCTGGCTAATGGTCTACTTTGCCACATGGAAATCAATCAAATCCTCGGGAAAGGTAAGGCATAAGCACCAAGTCCAGTCCATTGATTGATGCAAAGACTTCTCAACAGGTCCGATATTTTACAGCGACGTTTCCATTCTTCCTGATCATAATACTCATGATTCGCGCCGTCACTTTGGATGGTGCCGACGAAGGATTGCGATATTTCTTCCGGCCAGATTGGTCGCAGCTGAAGAACGCCAACGTTTGGATAAATGCCGCCTCGCAGAACTTCAACTCGCTGGGCATCGCCTTCGGCTCGATGATATCCTTTTCCAGCTACAACAAGTATAACAACAATATACTGAGGGACACAGTTGCTGTGTCGGTGGTAAATGTGATGACCAGTTTCCTGGTGGGCATTTTCGCGTTTGCCACATTGGGAAACTTGGCCTTGGAACAGAATACCAATGTCAAGGACGTTATTGGCGATGGCCCGGGATTGATCTTCGTGGTGTATCCGCAGGCGATGGCGAAGATGCCCTATGCCCAGCTCTGGGGTGTGATGTTCTTCTTTATGCTGCTCTGCCTGGGCTTGAACAGTCAGTTTGCGATAGTAGAGGTCGTGGTTACATCGATTCAGGATGGCTTCCCTAATTGGATCAAGCGCAAGCTGGGCTATCACGAGGTCTTGGTGCTAATCGTATGCGTTATCTCGTTTCTCTTTGGACTGCCAAATCTCATACAGGTAGGTGATGTAGGGACTCAATTTCTGTGGACTAACCTTCGATCGTATTCTAGAGTGGAATCTACTTTTTCCAACTGATGGATCACTATGCCGCATCAATATCAATCACATTCCTGGCATTCTGCCAAATGATTGCACTTGCATGGTTCTACGGTGCCGGACGACTGTCTAAAAACATCAAGCAAATGACTGGCAAGGCGCCATCTTTGTACCTAAAGTCGTGTTGGATCTTCTTTGGACCGTTGCTGCTATTTGTATGCCTGTGCAGCTCTACTCTGAGTCAGATTTAACCATTCTATATTCCGCAGGCCATTTGGATCCTCAGTTTGATAAACTACCATGAACCCACCTACCACAACGGAAAGTACAAATACCCAGATTGGGCCTATGGCATCGGCTGGATGTTTGCCTCACTGTCGCTTGTCTGTATACCAGGATACGCTTTCATAAACCTCATTCGAGCACCGGGCAATACCTTCTGGGAGGTAGGGTACTCTACTTTGACAAGTCTACTCCAATTCACATGTTCCTTTGCAGAAATTCCAAAACGCCATCAAACCCAACATCTATGAGTGCAAAATCTGTGGCGAACATCACTGTGAGCACGACTACCCTGAACAAGAACAGTACATGCTGGAACATGAGCTGCCAATCTATCAACAGAAGATGTCACAGAAGCCACCCTCGCAGTGTTGCAACCACAAAAATGTTCATTTGAAGAATCCCCTATTGAAAAAAGACGCATTACGAACCGATGACAGGATATTTCCAACAGAGGACAGTAGATGAGTGTTAGAACTCCACTATTTAGTCTGTGTACATTCCAGGAGTTTTATGTGTATTTTATGTACTCCATTTTAGGTAGTCAATTTGTAATTTTTGTTTGTAGATGAAGATGCAGTGAACAGACCAGTAGAGTCAGGAAATAGCGAAACAAATATACGAAAATAGGACAAGTTTGTGAAAAGTTTTCTTGTTAATGTTAATAAAACAAAATGTTCAGTTCGTGTTTAATGTTTGCCTTGTTTAAAGCACAATTGGTGGTTAGTTGAATCGCCTTTTATCTACGAGTGGATGAGCAGGTAGCCAGGGGCTTTCACTTATTCATACTTGGTTCATGATTTAATACATACGCCCCATCCAAAAATGAACTCAGAACTTGTATAATGATCAAGATAAGCAAAATGTCTGACTCTCTTGTACTCAAAAGCATATTAAGAGCGTTTGTTTTGTACATCTTTGGCTGCCGACGCATTAAAAGGTTTGTAATAAAAAAGGTAATTCGGCATTTATTAACATTTTCAGACTTACATCCAACTTACGCGACAACTTGCGACGGCGGTAGGGCTTCAATGGGTATGTGCAAATGTTGAATAAAATCCGATGCAGGAAATGCATCACTCCGACAAGAAATGATATTCTTAACTAACCACATAGTTTCAGCCCCCAAGTGCTGATTTTTAAAGCCAAATATCCGATTCAGCACCTTTGCAATATTTGTATCCCAAACGGCGCATTTTTCAACTAAAACATTAAAGCACGCGGAATCGAGAGCGACCAAGTTGGCCAGCATTCGAATGGCATAGAGAATCAGCATTCTGTTGGGGATGCCTTCGAAGTCAACAGTTTGAGACAGGTTTGCCAAAGAAAAGTTAACCAAATAGTTGACCTGATCTGCTGATAGGGCAGCGCCTGGCGATATGATACCCAAGTTGAAAACTATCTTCAAGTGGTACTCAGCGGCAGGTGAGGTGGGATTCTTCAAGTGGAATTTTCGAAACATGACTTCAAGGTCACTAGGTCTGAAAGAAAACATATGTATAAAGTTCTCTGTATGTAGAAACGGTTGAGCCAAACCTCAGAAGATTATGCTTAGAGGCTGTGATCACGTCGAGAGCAATAGCAGCGTCCTCTCGGTAGTCTACCTCTTCTTCACCCGACAGATACAAGGTTATCAACTTGGGTACTATCTCCATTGAGATCATGGCACTCGCTCCCTTTCCTCCGGTATACAAAATGTTTGCCAACGTCCAGAGGGAGGTGCGCTTGAGGCGTTCCTCATTCGAATCCAAATATGTGATCAAATAACTTCCCGCCATTGAAGCGATTTTTTCACAAACTGGTTGCTCGCCAAGTGACAGATTGCAGATAGTCTCACTCGCGTGAAATTGTTGCTCTGCGTCAGATCCTAAAAGAATATTAAGCATTAATTAGAATAACTAGCAGAAGGCAAACTCTTACCAGTGAGTTCCTTCACCAAGGTCTGTATGGCACCAGGAATCTTAGCGAACGCTCGAATGTTCTCAATTCCCTGGAGGAAGGCGTGATTCAACCTGTACATATCATCGGCGGTAGCGTGTTTGCGCCGTTTGATACGGTTAGCCAATCCTTGGACGTCTTTTTCGGTTAGATTTTCTAGTTCCAACACCTTTGACTGGATTTCACCCAGGCCAAAACGAATTAAATCGGATTCACAGTTTCGCTTCAAGTCTCTATTGTTGCGCGAATATTTGCGGATTTTCTCACGCAGAACTTCCGTTGCAACAATTTGGTTTTCCTCAGCCATTCTCTGCTGTTGATCTCTTGCAGATTATTTAAAAAGCGAATGTTACGCTTGTAAAACCGAACTTCTGTGGATACTGGATAGTAGCGATTGTTGTTTATTTTCGAAGCTTCAGCAACTAAATCAGCTGCTGTCAAACTGAAGGAAATGTAATCGATATACGAAAAATGATTTTCAAATCGATACTCAACTTTACATCTCCCCGATGCTTAATATTTCGCTTTTCTAATAAGGCAAGTTCACTTTTAGATTTCATATCATAGCAGCAAGTCCTTTTATTTTTAGCTATTTATCTCCCAATATACAAACTACCCAGCAAAAGACAATCATTTGAAACAACCCGAAAACAATTTGTTCCGCTGAACTCCTTCACAAGTCACACACTTTACAGTCCCCCCAAAACTACAGTCAGCTGTTGATCAAACGTCAAAATAACCTTATTTTTTGGTGAAATATTTTTCGCAGATAAAAATTTCAATAATGTCCTTTACAATTCTTCAGAAACTATCTCTGCAGTGCTTAAAAGTAGAACAACCTCTATTAAGTAAGTAAGACTTTATTCCTGACATTCAGAACTTAACATTTGCATTCATTTGTAGCTACTGTCCGTAATGCCAGTAAGAAGACCGGAGGAAGTTCGCGTAACAATCCAAAACATCCGAGACCAAAACATCGTGGTTGGAGAGTACAAGATGGGCATTACGTCGCACAGGGAACGATTCTTGCTACGCAAAGAAACACACGATTCCATCCAGGGTTGAATGTAAGTGGATCGAAATTGATTTGAAGTGACTCACAAGTAATGTGTAATTTATAGGTCGGCTTTGGACGCAATGGGACTTTATTCGCCATGGAACATGGTAAAGTTTATGTAACTTGCGAGAAGTTGGAACCCAATTGGGATCACACGTGGATTCAGCGTCACTATGCTGGCCGGATGGATCAAACGATTCATAAGAAGTTCTTCAATGTCATCGCAGAGAAACAGCATCAGCGTTTTAGGTTAATCGATGAGATCTAAGGAGACATGAATAAAAAGTTGGTAATTTAACGAAAAAAATTTGCTATCGGTGGTTGATTTGTTTCAGCCAATGGCAGGCAAATTACAATTGTCAAATGGGTCCACCAATGTTGAGCTAAAGAAAAGCATTGTCAACTGTCCCAACGCTTCTTGCTTATTTTATTTCATCTCGGACATTTCTTCGACTTTAATGTTATTGAGAATAGCGGGCGTTCGGCTCTCGTCCTCACCCTCCTCTTCTTTATCCCCCTTTGGAACAATTTTCCGCAACTTTCTTGGTTTGATTATTATGCTTTTTCTCCTTGGCTTCCGCTTGGCTTTCTTGGCCACGGCTTTCTTCTCCAAATCAGGCAGTGAAAAGTCGTCCAATTCTGTTTTCAGTTCAAAGGAGTTCTCAACTGTCTCGGGCAACTCCAGCTGCACAGCCTTTTCCGTGTGTACTCTCTGCATATGTTCCTTTAGCTTGTCCGACCGATGACTGGTAAACGCACACAGGTGACACTTGTGACTGGTGTTGTCAGCGTGCTTGAGCGCATGCCGCTTCAAATTCTTATTCTGACTGAATTTGTATCCACACACCTCGCAGACGAACGGTCGTTCTTGCTTGTGCGTGTCCATGTGAATCTTGAGATTCTCCTTTCGATTGGAAGTGTGTGAACAGCCGAGATGTGTACATTTGAACACATCTCCAGTGTGAGTCAATTTGTGTGATTTTAACGCCTTCATATGCGTGGTGCTGTATCCACAGACATCGCAGAGCATCTGCTTCTCCTTGTTGTGAATTTGCATGTGGCTATGCAGACCCTGTTTCCATTTAAACCCTTTCGAACAGTGTGGACACACATACGGAGTCTCTATGGAATGTTTCGGGTGATGGACGTTCAGAGCGTTTTTTGTCAGAAATCTAGAATCGCATTCGAAGCAGAAGAAAGGTTTTGGGTCCTCGTGACGTCGGAGGTGTTCATCGAAATCCTTGTGCGAAAAGAATCCCACCTCACAAAGACAACAAGTCAGATTGCAACTGGAACACAAGGTCATGTGGTCAATCATTTCTTGGACCTTGTAGCACTTAAAGTCGCACCCAATGCAGTAATTGATCTTGCTGTGTGCTCCATTGTTAACCGCTTTCGGATTACGCACCTAAAAAGAGCAACTTGTCATTGGGTACCTACTTTGAGCGAATTGAACACAGACCTTAAAATAATTCTGCTTCTCCTCGAAAAGGTTCTCCACGACGACGTTAACATCATCTTGCCTCGGTGCTTCCTCCTTGCCCTCTTCAATGCAAAAGACTTTAAGCAGTTCTGTGACTGACAAAATTTTTGCCAATTTTTTAAAGTGGTCTTCATGTTCATTGCTGATCGAAACTTCATCCTCATAGAAGAAGTCAATGATAGTTTGCAGGCATTCGGTGCATGAGAAGTTGTGTATTTTAATTTTCAACGGATTGTGAATGGAAAACTGCAAGGACTTTTGAAGGAAATGCCGACCACCTATGAATTCACTTTGTGCACCCACTACGCAGAAATGACCCCACGCCGATATGCCAGACTGTAGTTCTATGTTCAAGTCGCAGAATGTCCCTGTCCTCCGCTGGTCATTCAGATATTTGGACACTTTGGATTGAAATTGAAAAGAAGGCTCCTGGTTCATTTGTTTGGCTTTTTTGACACAATTATAGTAAATTAAACAACAACTACCTACAGCTGACTGTCAGCTGTGCTTTTCCTCTCTAGTTGTGTGTGGCGCCACCTTGTGGTGTTTTTTTATTTCCTAATGTGTAGTTCACACTTCAATTTCTATTTCTGCTGCTTTATTTATTTATAAAATTCAAGAATAATTTAGAAAAAGAAACCGTCAGGTAGCCTTTTGATGTTTCATGTTCATCGATATCAAAAACAAAACCGATTTATAATCCTTTGATTTTATTTGCATTCAATTCGACGGCTAATTCAGCAACAGTCGTACCCCTTATATAATCCACCGATACTATGTTCGCCATAGGTCCCAACTCATTCCTGTACAAATTGGAAACACCACTGTTGACGTCATCAGCCATTCGTCTTAGGCCACCGTATTTATCCAAAGCAACGCCTGCTGCTTCAGGTGTTAATTCAGCCATGTCCGATCTGGCTCTAGATGGTTCTCTGTAAAACAAAATGTTTACAAATGTTTTGCGCCCAAGTTATGTAGGTAGGTACTTACTTCTCTTCCATAGTGTAGATATTGATCAGGTAGTGTTCCAAGGCCTCCCAAGTCTGAACATCGCCCCACCTTTGATTTACAGACGGAAACAGAGTATCCCTAAACCTCTCTACTATTGAATTGTCGTCGTAGGCGAGAAAAACATAGCCCTCCCTTTTCCAAAGTTCACCAATAGTAACGTTCCACGTAAGTCGTGGATCTATAATCAGTTCGGCGAACTCTTCCTTCAGATATTCCACAAATAGATCGTGCACATCAACACCAGTGAATCCAAATGGGAACTCCTTCATGCCGAATATGACAATCTCCTTCGTATCACGAACGAAATCACGCACTTGCTCGATAACTTCTGACATTGGCCTCTGTCTGGTTACTCCATGGTTGACATAAAATGGTTTGCCAGGCAGAGATCTATAGTAAGCCGGTCGTATGTCCAAGTATCTTGCACCGTGCATCAATTGTCCCCTGATGTCTTCGTCCTGAGTGAGTGAATACTTGGTAGCGGGTGTTTCCCATTTTCCGGGGTCAAACCCCACTCTGTATGAGCCGGCATCATGCGTTCCCGGCACAAAGAGGTCAGCTATTCGAAATCTTTCAATGCCAGGTCTCAGATCCGTCATCCAAGAGGCGTATGCTTTCAAGCATCCAACAGCCATTAGTTCACGCTCCCACGTGAAGTAGTTTACCCAGTACCCATAGCAGTCTGTTGTCTTGCTGACATTTCTCGAGATTTCATAGTCAAATTTGACATTGGTTGTCACCCATCCATTTTTAGTTCGTGGAGCTATCTCGGCAAGGACCTCTGGATTCCAGTTTCTGCCAAACGACGCAAACGAGATTGGAGGTTGGTTGGTGATAATTATTCTATCGCCAACAACCCAATCGATGTTGTACCAAACTACTTCGAGGAACCTCTTCTCGGCAGTTATGCTGAGAGTGACTTTTGGAACGGCCACAGAGGTGGTTAGTGTCACAGTGAGGAGGCTAAGCCCGATCACCAGAACCGATTTCATCGTGATGCGTTAAAGAACTGGCCACTTGGAGGTCCGACACAGTATTTTATTGTTTGTTACTTTTAATCTTTCGCTGTTGATAAACAATTCAAATTCTTGGACGAGATTCTTGATTAACGTTTTATCGATCGTTTTGAGATTAGCTATTTATCTGATAATCTACTAGGTGTGATGGTTTGGGGAGAGCTATTTATGGGTGCTTTAGTTGTGGTGAGCCACGGAATGTTTTAAGTCAACAACGAGTGGGAACAGTAACTCCCACTCTCTTTCTTTATACTGTACGTGAGACGTTGACCTTCCCGTTTACTTGCGTACGTTTTTAACGAGTTTACACGCAAATTGAACAATTCTAAAAGAACTGCGGTTGCACCCATAACGTGCCATGGCTTCAGAGGAGTGTGACAAATGTGATTTGCATATCCAATCCAATACCACAGGCACAGCACTGATAAAAAATGAAAAGACGATTGATTTATTGACAAAAAATCTGGACGCACAACCTTCCTGAAAAATCTCTCCAATTGACCCGTCCAAGCTACATAAATATACGTCTTATCTTCATTTGTTTATTTCCTAAATATGACCTATAAAACTCAATATTGCTATCTATGAATCACTTTCTTTTTATTCCATTCCATGGCTATTTCCACTAAGCATGTGCCTCGAATGAAATCAGCTGCAACGATATTCGCACTCTCGCCCAGCCGATCACGATACAAGTCTGATATTCTCCAATTAACCCCATCGGCCATTTTACGTAACCCGCCATATTTGTCAGTTATAACACCCCATGTGTCGGGTGTTAGCTCTGCCATATCGGCTACCGGCCGGCTAGACAGTCTTCTGTGGAATAAATTTTAATATTATTTTAATTGGAATGCAAATATGAAATCAACTTACATTCTGTCGTATTCGTTAACTGCAATTAAATGCTTCTCAAGACGCGGCCATGTGCGAACATCTCCCCATCTCTGTTCCACTGGTCCGAAGAGGACTCCCGGAAATTCCATTACCGTTGGACCGTGATCGTAGGCCAGGAAAATATTTTGTTGCATACGCCAGACATCTTGCAAAAGCACTTGCCACGATACGTTTGGTGTTACAAGAAACTGTCCGAAACGATTCTTCAAATACGACACGAGTAGGCGGTGAACGCCGAGGGTTTTTCCAAAACCTGTCAAGGGTTATTCATATATTTTAGTATTTTTTAAGTTAGTCTGAGTTAAATAGGTAATGAATTTTCAATTTTTAAAAATGATGTAACTTTTTTTTGAACGTCCGCTTTACATATCTATGTACATAAAAATGCTTTCGTTTGTCTGAAAACTTTCCTAATGAACAGATAAATACAAAAAGTTTGACAGCTTGAAAAGTTTGGAAACAAAAGAACAAATAAGTTGATGTAATGTACATATAAGCGTTTACATCACTACAGCGCAATATAAGGTTTGTTTGACGTGGGCCCTATGACGCCCTAGTTGTGCCCTAAAGTGACAGCGAAGTGAGTTTCGCTCCCGAACAAACCTATACTTATACCTGAAATAAATTTGACAGTAGTTTTCATTGTTACCAGTTTCGACGAATTTTGAACAACAAACTTTAGGGACGAAAATAGTACACATACGCCTCAGTGTTGCTAACTTACTAATTCGAGAAACAAGATTATTTTCTTAATACGTACGCGTTCAATTCAGCAGCGAACTGTATTTTTGTGACGTCGCGTCGCTAGGAAATCCAAAATGAATCTGCATTAACACGTAATGGCCCAGGCATACAATAAATGTGACTGTTAATAAACATTTTTCTAATTAAGAAATTGAAACTACACAACACTTGACAGTTGACGCTTGCGATGTTAACTCGAGACATTGGGCACATTCAAAAACTTAGTTATCTTAAGTCGACTAGATTGGTCTGGAATAGATGTAACCTGAACGCATAAACTAGATTGGTCGGAAACGTCATTTTTCCTACGTCAGCCACATATGCGAACTGTCAACTTAGTACTCAGTCACAAATTTCTTGAATAGATTCGTCGGCTACCCCTCCGCATAAACGTCAACTGAAACAGCTGCCCTTGTGACCGATCTAGGCCAATCAAAACTGAGATACATCGAGTCAATCAGCTGTCAGACTTACTAAACTAGATACTTGAACGTCGCCATTTATCACAAGCAGGTGGTTGCTACTACTCTGTATCTAGTACAATTTGTTCAACAAGTAATGTTGTTATACCTATAATAATACCAAACACACACCAAGTGTCAAGATATACTTAAAATATGTACATTTTTGCTACAAATACTTGCATACCTGCAGGCTAATTCGAATAAGGTAACTCCAAATAATTGTATTGTATCAATTGCCTACTTTTTACTACTTTCGTAAGTACTTCTTAGCAAATCAAGCTAAGCGACTGGCAGAATCGAACAGATCTTCTCCAACATATTGCAACTTCCTGCAATATTTAAACAAGCTGCATGTCATTTATCTGACAAGAGCCAACTATATTTATGTTTCCAATTGTTTCGCCAAATGCTAACAGAGAACACGGATACTAAAATAGAATTAAATCGCCGTAGTTGATCTATCGTGCATTGTGCATCATAAATAGCTGACACCTATCATAATCGTAAACCACTACACCCGCAGGCCATAAACGAGATTGCTCACAAAGAAAACAACTCTCCGAAAAGCTGGACTTTGTGGAAACTAATTAACCGATGTGTACCTTCACATTCTCTAAAGTTGAATGGCTGTTAGGACGTTGACCACTACCCTACAGTGTTTACTTTATCAGTTCAGAAGATGAACACTGTTTACCCGTTGAATAATCACTTTACTGCAAATAATCTAAGTATGTGTTTCCATTGTCATAAGACAATCTGTCATATCAAGGAAATCACTTAATCCAACTTCTCAGTTTAGGTATACTTACAGATTATTCAATCCTAAAGTCGGTTAGCAATTGTTTAAACAAAAGGTTTTTCTGTTTTCGTTTTCCCACAACCGCATTTTTGTAAATGACTGTTACGATCACAAAAACAATTCCCATGACACCTATCATAATAATTAGACTAGTAAATCAACACAGCACGACTGCTCGTTTATACAAAAAAGAATATCTAACAAAGCTGCATGCAGTGTTACGCGATTTGCAATAAATGTTTCCACCCCTAAAATTCATGCTAGAGTGGAATTCCGATGGTCAACGTCAATTAATTGATTTAAAATGAATTTTCTATCGTGACAATCAGACGAAACAAATACTGAGCGAACGTATAACGAAAATTAAAACGAGACTGGAATTCAGCTTTGGGTGTATGAACTCTTTTGTCCGTCGTTTTAATGCAAAGATTGTAATTGATAAATAATTTATCAAATTGTGGTTTTTGCAAAAAGTCAAAGCAAAATTGTTTTTAAGGTAAAGTCCGAAATTGATAACTTTTGGAAAACGCTGAGTGGGAATTTAATGACAATATCTGGCGTTGAAGTAACATAACATGTTCCTTTACTTTTGTAGTATAAATGGAAAAGAATGTCAAAATGACAGTGGATGGGATGAATTCTCTCTCAAAAAGGGAAACTTACGCAAAAGTTAAGGAACACTTTTGTAGTAACCTGTAAAAAATGACAGATAGTTCATGCCAAATAGAACAACAAATTCAAATCAGCTGTCAATTTTTAGGCGACTGATAGTTGTTTCAATTCTTACGCAAAGAAATTTGTTGAGGAAAAACTAGTAAGAGGGGAAATATCTTGATCTCTCGAAGCCGCTCTCTTTTACGAATTTTTCGAGTTGAGGAACGACAATTGAGTAAAATGCCTAAGAATTCGTAAAAATTCGTAAGATTTGAAAGTAAAGGAACAGACCTATTGAGAAGTTTCAGATTTCGAGTTTCGTAAGTCTGACAGCTGACTGACTAGATGTGTTGGAGTTTTATTGGTCCAGATTGGTCACGTGATTGGTTTTTTGCAGTTGACGTTTATGGCGCGGTAGCCGACAAATCTAGTCAAGAAAATCCTGCCTGTTGAGAACTTGAAGTGTCAAAATTTAAAAATAAACCTTAAGTTTACAACAACAACTTAACTTTTAATAGTTAACGCGTTCGTATACCTAGTCCAGACAAATCTAGTTGACGTTTTACACAAACTAGGTATCCGAACGTCCCCATTAGCTACATTCAAATGACAGTCAGTGGACTAGAATTTTCTGGACTAGATTTATTGAATATATATGATTTGAAAGCGAGAACTAGATTTATCTTACTACGTCGGACATACAACTGCAAGTCTAGCAGCTGTCAGACTAATTAAGCCGGAGTTTCAAACGTCCCTTCTGTTGTGTAGCGAACTTTGACACGTGAATGTCATCAGCAGAGAGAGTTGAAGGATTTCGTTCAAATATTTTCCTTCCACTTTGTTCGATTTTCCTTGTCATGCTCGGTCGTCTTAAATCCAACGTGAGATACTCAACATTTTACGATAGCAATCAGTTTTTATTGCCGCTGTTGGATCAAGCGCGATCGCCTGACAAAAATTGAATTGTCATCAGCAAACACTCACTGCCCCATTCCCCATTTAAAGTCGCGCTTGCGCCACATGTTCATTTTTGTATTTTTAGAAATCTGTTTTCACCCAAAACTGACAAAAAAGTTGCCCGTAATAAGAATAATTACAGAAATATATCTGAGACAAAAGACAACACTGACTGGCTATAATTAGACAGAAAAATGTGCTAAGTGTTCTTTTTGACGTGAGCGTGCGATTTTTGTAAACAATTTTATTTATGGTTGACTGACCGAAAGAATAAGCGGCTCT
The DNA here is from genome assembly GCA_936431705.1 of Cheilosia pagana. Taxonomy (NCBI): domain Eukaryota; kingdom Metazoa; phylum Arthropoda; class Insecta; order Diptera; family Syrphidae; genus Cheilosia; species Cheilosia pagana. The sequence continues at coordinate 45,641,608 of OW386170.1, read as the reverse complement.
GGGTAATGTCGTTTTGCATTCTGGTCTACATCTACAATTTTACAAACTTAAAACCGGTACTAGGTACAACCATAAATCGAAATTATTTATATAAAATATTAAAAGGCCAACTGCGAACTCACCCACTGGAAACTCCTTTACTCCAAATATGACAATCTCGTTCGTCTCCAGGACAAACTGAATAACCTGATCGACGATCTCCGACAGAGGCCTTTGCCTTGTGATTCCATGATTCACATATAACAGCTCCTCCGTGTTCTTATAATAACCGACTCGTATATCCAAATAGCGTACACCGTGCATCAACTGGCCGCGAATGTCATCGTCTTGCGTCAACGCGTACTTTGTCACAATAGTCTCCCTATTCGAGGGCGAAAAGTTCGGTCGATACGACCCCGAATCATGAGTGCCCGGTATAAACAAATCACGAATGCGCATACCCCCCACAATGGATCGCATTTCGTTCATCCACTTTGGATAGGCCTGCATGCAATTACTGGCCAAAATGTGCCCACTTCCATTGACATAACTAGCCCAATAGCCGTAGCACTTTGTGTACGCTGTCACATTTCGCGAGAGTTCATAATCAAATCGAATAGGCGTCGTATACCATTGTTTGGATTGACGCGGTCGCACAGACGCCACTATATCTGCGGTGCCAGTGTTACTAATCCAGTAGAATTGCGATGACTCAGAGCTGTCTAGGGGGATCACGTCCAACGATGAGATTGATGTGTCAAATACAGGCACCACACCACCACCTGATCCGCTTCCACTACCCTCTGATCCGTCGCCTAGCATTTCGGTTGACATGTGCAGTTTGACCTTTTCAAAGGAGTACGGCTCCTGATTGGTTATCAAAACCATGTCGTCGGGATGAGCTCGGGCATTTATCCATGATAGCTCTATAAGACGCTCTTTGGCACTTATCGTCACCCAAAGCTGCAAGTCGTCGAATGCAAGCGCGCTGCTGAACACTGTGGCTATGACAAGTGAAAATAAATAGGCCAAGGCTGTCATTGCGGTTTCGAAGGAAGAACTTTAAACGGCGTTACACTTCTGACCTTTCTTCTCTCGTCGAAAACTAATTCACACTCTTGACTATAAAACTAAACACAAGCGGGTGTTTCTTTGCGCGCCAAACCGCCACCGACGAAAGCTCAAACGCGTCTGAGAGTTGAGAGCTGCGAATCGCGAAGAGTAGCGTTTATATGACGTTCCCCGGAAGCGTCTTGCTCGCAGTGTGGCCCCTCATTATTTTCGAATTACAAGTGTTCGCCGGTGGCCGGAAGTGTAGAATTAGTTGAAAAAAGACGCACACAAAGACACAATAGATATACCACATTCCCCACTATGTCAGGGCGCAAGTCACCACTTACAGTATCTATCTCGAACTTTGTATTTCAAAGCAGAGCCGAGCTTTCTGCTTAATCTCTGTTTGCACATTGCACGGCGAGACATCAAACCTGCTCTTTGTTCAGTTTCAGTTTGCTTTGTTAAATTGGAGGGCCTCTCTAGCCCGTAAACGGTAGCGGAAACTTGCACATTGCTTCTCGCTATTTAACTAGTGTCAGATCCTACTACCATGTGCAGGAAGGCTTTGCAGTGTCATCGGTTGTTTGTATGTCCCAGGGTTTGCTATATTTTCGCGCCTTAATGTGATAAGTGTGAGGTAATTCAATTACCGTCAATTGTGCCTGATGATGTACAACGCGTAGCTGTAATGGAACGCATGTTGGCACTTTACTTCAATTGGGTGCTATAGCCTGCGCAAGTTGACACTTTGAGAAATGGGAAAAGAAAGTGGGCGTGCGAGGTGTGCCTTTGTAAGTAGCCAAGATGTTATGTTGTGTAACACAAGTCTAATTTGCATATCGCCGAAAAGTTTTGTTGGTTTTTATTGAAAGAAAGTGTTGCAGAAGTTGTTTTTGGTGAATAACTTGGGATTAGAAAGGTGATTTACTATCAGGCGCTAAAGATCGAGAGAAACAAACTCAGTTTGCCTTTATGTCAGTTAAAGTAATCAGATAAATCACAAAGTGGAGTTGCAGAAGTCAGCGTTACAGTTCTTAGTTTAAAATTACGAATAGGGAAAGTGTCTCTTCAGGGAAATCGTATGTCACCGCCAAATTTTGTGCAACACTTTACTTAAATTTGCTTATCTTATGAAAAAAATGTCATCAGAATGACGTGCTTGTAAATGAACAAAGTGTGGTAGATTCATTTTGATGTGACATGTAGCTATGAGTGCTTTGACAGAATCTGTAAGTTACTGCGTCTGTGGTGTTTCTGTTCCGACAGAATAAAACTAGTAGCAAAGCATGACACTCACATTGGGGCTTTTAATAATCCCTGTGTGTAGATACTACTTACGATACTACTTATAAACTTAAGGCGAACTTGCAATTAAAATTGCGACTTTTGATGCCGTATTTAACCACGAAAAAAAAACATTCTAAATGAAATTAAAAAAGTCGAAACAATGTTTGAAGCATGGGCTGCAGCGCTTGGCAGCATCGGGTTATGATCTTTAGCTACAGTCCGGAATTATTTGTTATCTCTTTCTCACTGTCATATTTTTGTTTACATTGACAGCAACCGATGAGAAAGGTGCCAAAATGAATTCTTCATAATCTGATTTATCTGCAGTACTGCGTCATCATTTTCTGTAGGCGTTTTGGGGATATCGCTTTCACAGTAAAAAGGAAGTCAACTTCAGCGCCATCTATCAAGGAGTGATGCCAATTTTTCGCGTTATTTGACACTTTGCAATGGTAATGGAGTTTCATTAACGGAGTAAGGGTTTTCTTTCATTATTACTCTATTGTCACTCAGTTCCACTCTTTTATTCGAATCCCTTTGTAAATTAATATTTTCGCCTTAGGTACGCAAAGTTTACGTCAAAAAAATCAGTACACGATGAAAGTCATGTTCTGAGAAACAAAATTGATTGCATATTTTGACAGCTCACAACAGCTACTAGTTTTCGTTTGACGTGTTTCAATCAGTTGTGAGAATTCGATTGCAAATAAAACTAATTAAGTGCGGAAACCACAAACAACGATCCGTTTCAAAGCAACAAGGAATACTTAAGTTGTGAATTGTGACTTCTGTTCGGTCAGCTGTTCTTCTGCTGAATTTGCTGAATATTGAAAAAGTGTGTTTGTTTCAACAATCCAACGATCGGGAGTCGTCTTCATGGTGTTTTAGTGGAAAACGACAAACAACTCGTTTTGAGAACTGAAATGGTTATGAGAAACCTTCTGTTTTCGATGAAGTTTTCGAGTGTTTTCGCGAAAACCCGGCTTTCGGCTCGGTGTGAATAAGGTATTCACTAGAATGTTATTATTAAACACGTTGTAATAACCTGCAAAAGCTAAAATTCATCTTTTAATTATCTGTCAACTTTCAGTCACTTGAGGTTCAGTTCAGATAGTGAGCGAACTGCATTGAGTAAAACAACTCAAAACTCGAAGGTAAAGGAACAGACTAAAGATGAAACTTGTTCGTAAAAGGTTCTTCCTCGCACTTTTTACAGTAAGAGTATTCACTTAATCTCATAATTGTATGCGGCTCGTAAATTCATAAATTTCTGCGGTGCTTTAAGGTTTAAATGAACACCCCTCGGAAATGTCTGCGTATTTTGCGTTAATCGACTGTCAAAGTCTCTTTTCAAACTTAGCTGTTCTTAGACTTCCCAAAATTATCGATGTGCCGAAAGTAAAAGAAAAGAAACAACTGATTTAACTTTTGAATAAATTGGCAATAAATGAGTTACTTATATTCCGTCAAGTGTTCTTTTATAATAATCGACTGACATAATTTTATTGATTTCCTGGCCGGCCATAAGCAACAGAGTTTGACATTTGAAAATTTGCGTTATTTTCCGCAGTTGATTTCCGAGTCAAATTGATTGCGGAAAATTATGTGGCCTGCGTAAACTATTATCCATACAAAATCTGACAGTTCATTTACGAGGTGGTAAATTTCTGCGGTTTACGCAATTTATGAGGGTCGCGTTTTAGTGAATACCCTTAGTATATTTTGATAAATATCAAATAATTACAAGTGGGGTAGGTTAATTTATTTTGTGTGCAATTTTGTAAAATTGATGATTTCTTTTAGCGAACAGGTTAATTTAATTCCGTAGGTTAACTTTGCTAAATTTTACTGTGTACATAGGAACTGGTCTGTATTTTCACTGCATGCATATTTTATACTAGATATAATTAAATATGGGCTGCACAAAATCCTATACAATCTGTCCATTAAAAAACAGCCTTAAATTATTTGCATATACATGTTATATTTTATTATTAACAATGAATACTCCCTATATTCGTCATTAAAATAATAACATAGATAAAAAAATAAATTATAAATAAAATTTTAAAAAGCTGTTTTTAAAATGTTTGTTTTAGAAAAAAATACAATAAGTACACTTATAAGTAAATAAAGCCAATTTAAACTTAAGATTAAAATAAAACAAAATGCATTTAAGAAGCTCGCATTTTATAAAATATCCTTGGAATGACAAAACGAAAGCACGCAGTTTCTGTTGCCATGTTGTGAGTAGATTAACCATGGGCTGTTGTAATATTTAATGGTCCCTGTTTTGGTTGTGTAAGTCAGTATATATGCATACACTTTAAGGATTACTAGGACTTTCGATAAAGACAGTATTGAACATCGACTGACAGAATGTGACCATGGCCTTGGACACCATTCCATAATACTTGGGCTTATTTTTCCACTTGATGCATGCGTAATAGAATGGAATTCCCGCCAAAGTAATTGCTATGCCAATGCAAAAGTTCATTGGCTGTGCTAAAGTTGGCATCAGGACGAGAACGATACAGCATATGATGAATGTTATTGGAAGTATAAGGTGGACCTTTATCGGTCGTGGAAGATCAGGCCTGAAAAGAGAAAAGACGAATTTAAGTGATGGGTTTTCTCTTTAAAAAATTAATTTTACTTACTTTGTCTTTCGCAGCCACAACAGCCCAGCTATGCTTGCAGCTACCGACAGCCAAAGTACCTGACTTATGTAGTTGATAAGAATGTAGACGTCTGCGGTGAGCAGCATTACCATAGACATGCAACACTGTGAAGTAAAGCAAACAAATTTACATCGCGTTATGGACAAATATAAGCAAATACACCCGCATAAAAACACTTACCGAAAAAATCAACGATGGAATTGGCGTCTGCTGCTTGCTATGGAAGAGTGAGAAGAATTTCGGTAGATGTCCCTCCTGAGCGCCTGTTGCAAACAGCCTGGCAGATGTAAACAGCACACCATTGACACCACCAAAAGTACTTAACGCCACAAATATCGGCACCATAAATGCAAACGGTCCAAATACATGATTTCCGAAAGTCACGGCAACTGCCAAGGAACTTAACATTTCAGTCTTGGAAACGACAGCAAAGTAGGCCAAGTTAACAAGGACATAGATGCCCGTAACAAGTGGCATAGCTATCCAGATAGCGCGTGGCAAATTCCTAAAAAGACAAAGAAGGGAGGATACAAATACAATGTGCGCAAAATGAGAGACGAAAATCAATAGCACTTCCAATTGCAAACAAATGAAACCACTTAAGGAAATCAAAAGCCATAGGGGGATGGGTTGTTTTGATGGGTGTGCAACTCAAGGGCGGTTAGGAGAGGAGTCCATGAATTGCAAACGACTTTTCCCTTATAAATCATGCCGATGAAAATACAAAAGCTTTATCTCCGTCATCTGTTGCTCTGCTGTTTGACTTGGTCGTGGGTGAGGGTGCTTTTAGGGAGGCACTGCTATTGACGTAAACTGCTGGGGCTCTTTTGCATTTAATGAGATCCTTTCTATCGCAGCAACTGGTGGTTGTTTGTGTTTGGTTTACTCAGTAAATGGAGTGTAACGTTTACGGTTCGCGAAGTGACGGAGCTAAAGGAAAGACGTCCGGTTTTGTGCAACGAGTATGCTAGACTGCTTTATTCACCTATTAGTATGTTGTATATAAATTCTATACAGTAATATAATAATATGCGAGTTGTGACAGGGAGTGCGGAGGAAAGTGTCTTCTTCAATTTGATTAATGTCTTACAATGTCTGTTGGCAACTGTATGATGGTAATATAATTCAATCTAGTTTATACGTCGTTAAGGATGTTTGTTATAATTTTTCATTTAAAGAAATTTATGAGAAAATGGTTTAATGGGCGATTTTATCTATATTTAATTATCATATTAATTTTGAGGACACAAATGCAAGTGTCCGATTTAAAGTTCGGAATACATGCCAATAAAATAAGTTTCCGTTGAGCCAACTGCCAGATCAAATTAACATCTGCCACAAATTGTAACATGTCAGAGGTCTGTTCCTTTACTTTCAAATCTTACGAATTCTTAAGAATTCTTACGCATTTTACTCAATTGTCGTTCCTCAACTAGAAAAATTCGTAAAAGAGTGCGGCTTCGACAGTTTTTACTCAACAAATTTCTTTGCGTAAAAATTGAAACAACTGTCAGTCGCCTGAAAATTGACAGCTGGTCTGAATTTGTTGTTCTATTTGACATTTGGAATATGTGTACTATCTGTCATTTTCCACAGTTTACTACAAAAGCGTTCCTTAACTTTTGCATAAGTTTCCCTCTCTGAGAGCGAATTCATCCCCTCCACTGTCATTTTGACAGTCTTTCCCATTTTTACTAGAAAAGTAAAGGAACAGAACTGTCATTTACTTTTATATAAAGTTATTTGACGTGTGGCTAGTTACTTAGCGGTCATTGGAATGCAACTACCAGATGAAATTCTTATTAATTTTACAGAGAAAGACTGAGTATGATGTGTGAGTTGTTTATACAAAATCCTATTTTTCAAAAACTTACTTGTATGGATCTTGTAGTTCTTCTGTAACGAAATTCAAGTAATTCCAACCACCGAACGCAAATAGTCCCGAGTAGAAGGCAAATCCAATATTCGCCACGCCATACTGTCCCTCCCACAAGTTATCGAAATTTTCCATTTTTCCCATCGCCATCGAGTACAGGCCTGCCAAAATGATTAGCACTAAAGCTATCAGTTTTCCAGCAGTAAACACGTCTTGAATCTTCATGGACCATTTCACAGAGAGACAATTGATCGCTGTTAAGAAACCTATAACAAATGAAACAATAGAAAAGGGTAAACAATTTTTGCTACATTGTATAAATTAATAAATGCAATCTTGTTGCAATCAGGGTACACACTACGTATGAGATCAGCGCAGTTCTGTTTTACATTACTGATACTGAGCTATTTTTACAACTTCATATATGCAAATTAAATGAATTGTACACAATCGTAAAGCATTTAAGATAAACTATCTATATAAAGAGACTTGTATCTGACTTACATAAACACATGCACGCTAAAAGTTTTACCGCCGATTCGGGCGGTGAGCAATCTTCGAAGAATGGTTTGGCAGCGTATTGAGCGAATGTCAGGGCCACAATTGTCTAGAATGGGAAATACAATTTTAAGCAATTAACATTTAATGGCAATAGTAAACTGTATCTTATAATGACTTTGTTATTTAAATTTTCTTTCGCGAATTTAAATAGTTTATACGATATCTGTTTTGATAGATACCTACACTGTACACATGGTGTGCACTCATTATAGCTGTATGAAAGATAAGATGACGTTGCTCGACGATAGCTTTTATCCAAGTAAAAAAATTATTTTACTAGTATTTTTACCTACTCGATAATCGTAGAGGAAAGTGCTCTGCCGGAAATAACTCCAATAGAACGAGTGTAATAAATATCAAGTGAAAAATTCTTTTTGGGAGCATTTCAGTTCGGTATCTGTCTGTTTTAGTTTCATGTTTAATTCGCTGAGTATTTACAGCTGTCACAAGGGACGAATTCAATCACCACATTAGACGAATCTGCATTCATAAGATTTTCAACGTTTGTCGTATTAATTCGTATAGTTAACGGTGCCCACAATGCAATCGTGCGTCTTTTTGACATTGTGGTTTTGATTGAAGAAAACTTTGCCCTTAAAAGAGCAAAACAAGAAGTGTTTTTTTCATGTTTTCCATAAGGGTATTCATGGAAATGTCATTGCGTATTTCGCGTAAATCTTGTCAAACTCAGATGTTCTTAGGGCCGTTTGCTGATACGACTCATAGCGAATTAAGTGCCACATAGACTCTTATGTGACAGTTTATGCCCTAGAAAGAGTAGCCCATAAGTATTTAAGTAGAACTTAAATCGTAAAGAGTCGTATGAGCAAACGGCCCTTAGACTTCCCAAAATTATCGATATGCCGAAAGTAAATTTTCGATGAAATTTGCAGTAAAACAAAGGCAAATACATATTTCCATCAAGTGTGCTTTTATAATAATCGATTGACATAATAGGTCTGTTCCCTAACGGTAATTTAGTCAAACTTCTTTCCTTTACTTCGCAAAAGTCGGGAAGAAGAGAGATACAAAGAGAGAACAAAACATGTCCCCTTCATAAAAAACCTGCAAATAATAGCCCAAGAAATTTTATTTCGGCTAGTTTGTTATAACTGACTTTAGCTGTCATCTGTCAAATCTTGTTTTTAACAAAAGTCATGCAAAACGTTCGTTCCTGTATTTTTTGGTTATATTCTCTTTTTCTGAGAGAATATATCACCACGCTTTCATATCTGCCATTTTGCCGAAATTGGCCAAAAAAGTAAGGGAACAGACCTAATTTTATTGATTTCCAGGCCATAGACAACAAAACGAAAAACAATTCACACAACCGCTTGTCCCAATTTGACATTTAAAAATTTGCGTAATTTTGCGCAGTCGATTTTCGAGTTAAATTGATCGCGGAAAATTATGAGGCCTGCGTAAACTATTCTCCATACACAAAATCTGACAGTTTATTTACGAGGTGGTAGATTTCTGCGGTTTATGGTTTTGTTGAATAAAAAAGGGTCAATTCTTACGAATTTCTTTAAAAAGAGCAAATTTGAATTTCGTTGCAATTCTCTCGAACCTTCAACTGCATTAGTATGGAATTTACTGAGAGCGAGAGAGCGACAGGTTGGGCATATTCAAAAGTCTAGCATTCCTCATACAGTGAATGCACAAAATGACATGCACATGATAAAATAAATGGCTTCGAATGAATGGACCAAATTAATTAAGAGTCTAGCCTTTGATTAAATTAACCCAAATCAACAAATTGCATAGAAATGTAATTGTTTTATGTTTATAAGTTATTAATTATCCATTATAACCATTACCAATGCCACCGATATACGGCGTACATGTATACTAAAATTCATCACAAGAATTTGGAACAAAATCGTGCGCACTTTGTCACAAAATAAACAAAATTTATAAATAAAGACAAGACACATGTATTGTTGTATGCATTGCGCACTTACCTGTGTTGTGGGTCGAATGATCAGCAGCGCGATCCAAAGTCTTAAAAATCCAACCAATGGACCGAATGCAACCAGTAGATAGGCATAGTCACCACCAGAACGTGTAATGCTCGTGCCCAACTCAGCGTAGCATAGCGCACCTATTGTCGACAGTACTCCGCACAATGCCCATATGATCAATGACGCTCCAACAGACCTGTTAAGAGTTTTCAAATGTATTGTTGTATGATCATAGGATGAATAAAACATTGTGTATACAAAATATACATGGGGCGCGTCGATGCGAAGTTGGATTTTTGCGAAATTAAATTTGATTTATGGACGGTTCAATGTTGGAGATTGCCAGTTGCAACTATATGTCTAACTATGTAAATATTTGTGGCGGGTTTTTTGAATTTATGTAGCTGAGTTTTAAGAATCTAAGTAAGTAAGTAAGTAAATTATATCGAAACAGCATTCAGAAGATAAAAATACAATACAAATATTAAATGGCTTATTATCAATTTTGAAGGGCAGAAATCACACTGCTACAACACCCAACACGAAGGCTCCTAAAACGCTACTTAAGTTAGTTAGTTTGTTAATCAAGTTTTGAATACTTGTGCGTGTACGTTTCCATCAAGTAATACAAATTTCAAATTTCACTCTTTGTAAATAAAAATATAATTTAACAACATTTAACGTGTCGCCATTTAAATTTTTATTTTTGAAAGGAAATGGAATCATAAGACATACGGACCCCGATTTACGTTGTTAATAGCGACGAAACACAACACAACGACTTAAATCGGAACGACGCAAAGTGAAGTTTTTGTGTACATATCTTCGTACCTTGGTAGTGGTAGCTAGGTCTCACCAGTGGAAACACAGTACAAGCATTCTTTGCTCCTAAACCCCAAAACTCTCCTACAAGACGTGAAGTCATGAATTTAACAAGATTTAAGTTCTCAGGAATACTGACTTAAATAGCGTACACGTGTTTATTATATTTTATTCTATCTAGACTTTATTTACATTGGTACTTAACACCAGTTTCTTACTTAGCAAAAACCCATTAAAAAAGTGTTTACTTTCTCCTGAGAAGTGTACAAGATATTTTACGTTTTAGGTACAGATATAAAGATGCTGTCATTAGAATGTTAAAAAAATCCTAGTTACCTTAAGCCGTTTTATTAAAATCACTTTACGAGATTTTTAGGGTGCAATAGGGATTTATTTATTTAACTACTAACATTTAAGCCACAGTTACTCAATTAACAAAATTATTTTTGAAAAAAAAGGTAGTTATTTTACAATTCACTCAATATTGTTTTTAAACTGAATTTGGTTAGGTTAAAATCAATCAGATGGTTGAACTTATTAAAATCCTTGGTCAGGTTATTGATGAGGGTGCTAAACGCTTGAATGGGCTGGATCCCTATAGTTTATATCAGTTTACGTCTATAGCGCTTTTTTACATTGCACAATAAAATGAGCAACAGGTGGAGAAGTTGGAGTATGTTGAGATGATGTAGATTGACCAAAATTAGCCAATTAAGAGACAAGAGACAAGATCCTTTTTGGGTCGAAGGGCCGTGTTTTATTGAAATTGCAGAACCATAAATCAGTTGATTTGTAAAAAATCAAATTTCTCATCAGACCTGTGTCAAAAAATGCTGAATTCGTCAAATTTTCAGTTTCTGGCTTGTGCCACGGGAGTGACTTAGATATTATACCCACCTAGCAGTCACATATTATTCGATTTGGTCACCTCTCCCCTATGTATGGTGGCTACTCGCTCTGAGAAATTCCTCCCCATGAAAAGTTGTATTCAAATAACATTTGCTTATAATAATTAAAAAAGTACAAAAATCTAGCTGTATGTTTAGGTATGAACCTAACCTACCAGCATAAAAACTAACCCAAATCAGCCCCCTGTAATACACTCCAAGCTCGATGTTAAGCTCGTCTTACTGACACCAAACCAAACTCCGTTCGCCACGAGAAACGATTTTTTTGTTTGTGTTTTCAACCCATTAATGTTATTGCCCCCTCCCAGACGAATATCATTTTTCGCCATGCTTGCAGATTAAGTTCGACTTTCTGATAATGGTAATCCAATCCGCACACTCATGTCGCCTAGGTATCGGATAGGGAGGTACCTACCTTTATATAGATTATAAAATACTCACTCTGTATAGAAGAACACTCCAGTGGGAGAAATGAATATCCCAGAGCCAATAATCGTTCCGACAATGATAGCCACTCCATTAATCAGGGTCAGCTTACGTTTGAGTACAATTTTATCACCAGATTCGTCATCACCCGCATTGGCGAGGGATTCCTTTTTATTAACATCGATGCCGTTCCTATCGGAAACGGACAGAGGAACTGTCTCGACACTGTTATCTCTGTACTGAGGCATGCTTTACACGAAATTCACTCGTATCTAGCTAAACACACGAAACCACTTTACGATTACCTACACCTCAAATAATTGGTTTTTAACACCACAACGCGACACAAAGTTTACAATTTTTTTTATAGAATGAAATATTTATATAGTTCTTCTATTTCTGATGCAATAGCATGCGATGATTAAACTTACGACTCGTGGTCGTGGCTGGTGGGCCACCTTAAAATGGTTTAGCGCCAAAAACGTGCAAGAAAAATGTTTCACTTCGTAACTTTTACTTAACTGGCTCAGACAACTTTTGTACAAAAGAACTCGTTCGTCTGTTTTATTTTTTTATTGTTACAAGTCGTTGACACGTTTAATATCTTCATGGTACATTATATCGAGTGCAATTCAACGAGAACACATTAAAATTACTAATATCGAGTAGAATGGCGAGAAAGTTGGAAACACTTTGATAAACATTTGCAGCGCACAGCTATGCTAAACGCTCTTCTCTAATGAACTGAAACTGAAAACATGGAACACGCTTCATGTACGTTCGTCGTATGGATGTACATGTACATAATTCAAACCACACGCGTTTGCGTTTCCCGTGAGTGGAAGTAGAACAAAATAGCTAGCCGAGCCGGTATGAAATTGGATAAATTGTATAAGAGTGGAATACACAACATCTGTTTTCTGTGTCACATTTGCTGGGATATGTTTACGTACAATGTATTGAAGCTTTTATCGGATTGGGCTTTACTTGTTCATTTCGTTTGATAAATAGGGTTACCATGGTCAATAAATGTTTGTTAAAGACCACGCGAACGGTATTCGTTGTAATAAAATGTTAAATTTTAAAACCAGAGCACAAAACTCATACAAATTTTAAATCTACAAATTGTAGACGAATTGTCAAAACGCGAAATTTTGGGCAAATATTTATTTTGAACCATGTGTCGAAAGCAAGCACCCAAGAAGTCCAATAGGTTTGTTTGACGTGGCTAGCACAGTGCCCACTAGTGCGCACTGAGAAGTGTCAGCTAATTTAAACGTCTGGTCAAACCCTGTACAACCCTGTTAATTCCAGGCTCATTGAGAAGCTCTTTCATGACAGTTTTACTCTCGGATGTTTGTAAGACGTTCGCGAGAGATGGCGCAGTGGAAAAAAAGCTTAAGATGTAATTTGGCTCTTTCGGGATTCGAACCGGGTACCCCCCGCTTAGTAGCCTAACACACTACCACTAAGCCACTGCGCCGACCACTGGCAACACACTACACCAACAAAATTAAGAGGTTTCTACTTTGAGTACAATAGAGCGTGCTTGGTCAGAATGCTCCAGGATTTAAAATCCGGTTTTTAAATAATGAACTTTTTGAGATTGTTCTTATTTGAGGTTCCAGTCGGCGCAGTGGCTTAGTGGTAGTGTGTTGGGCTACTAAGCGAGGGACTCAGGTTCGAATCCCGAGAGGGCCAAATTACATCTTAAGGTTTTTTTCCACTGCGCCACCTCTCGCGAACGTCTGACAAACATCCGAGAGTAAAACTGTCATGAATGAGCTTCTCAATTAGCCGTTTGGACTCGGCGTAAAATTGTAGATCCCTTCCATTCGCCCCAAAAATTGAAAAACCCACACAAGCGAATGGTTGCGAGAAGCTAGGCCTAGGGTTCCATAGACCTGTCGCGCCAAAATATTTATTTATTTATTTATTTGAGGTTCCCTTGAAAGCTTAAGCAGATTGGTTGGTTTAGGTGGTTGCTTTCCGTCCATCCTGATGAGGGAAAAAACACAAGTAGCGCTTAAGCGCCGTTTTGAAACCACAACTAGTAGAACGTGGAGATAGAAAGGATGACGTATGTTATGGTAGCTTAAAACCAGCCTGAGGAGTTGAGAAATTTGATGATGTTGTTGAAATGGATGCCCCGGATGGCCGATAGATCGACAAAGAAAGGACTACCCAAGGCACTGTACCTTGTGTTAGTTAGAGCCGGACAAGCAGCAGGTAAATAGGGCAATATATTTTGTACCTTGTTCTCAAATAGCCTGCACGATAAAACGTTTCCTAAAAAATAAGCACAATAAATCGGCTTACACGCAAAGGCTATTGATGCTCGAACTAGCCGTCATTCAATAGCATTTGAAACATAAAATTTAACTTTGTCCATAAGGTAAAAGTACGGTGTTTACATATATCGTAAGGTTGGTAACCCTATTTGTTCCAGAAATACTTTTAGCCTATACCCTTCCCCATTCATAAAATTAGTCTAGCTCACTCAAAGCTCATTTCATTGGTACATGCGCACTTTTCACATTTCCAATATAATATTTTGCAATCTTTCCACTGGTGACACATGGCTTGCATTATTAATCAGAAGATATTCCAAACGACGCGCCGGTTTGTTTGAATTCTTCAATTGATAAGGCCTTACAATGTAAGCAAGTATTATGACGAATGTTTAAATCATTTTACTTTGTCTTGTTTCACTTTTCACTGCACTTTTTCAATTAGAGTCTCATTCACACATCCTGCAAACCGGCTTTTCACTTTATCACACGCAGACCGAACACTAAATAATACGTTTTCCCACAGTTATTGGTACAATTGTATCACCCTACTTAATTGACGGGGTGAGTTGTCTATACAAACTGCTTGAGATTGAGGGCGCATGTCCTTTCCTTATTGCCAGAGAAACTGAAACTGCCAGTTTATTGTTAAAAACGATAGGTTAAATGTTTAGTATCTACTCTTTCTATCCTTATCAGAGGAATAAATCAGTCGGTAGAGGTATAGTTCATAAAAAATAAGGGTCAAGGTGAACTTCGCTTAGATACTTGTTATATAATGTGAACAAGTTAAAGTTGTTGACATCAAAAAGTTTTGATGTAAGATGTAAAAACTTTGAAGGAATACACAATACTTCTTGAAATATGTGGGTAATTCTAAATGACGTTAGTGTTGATTCACAAAACCCATCCAAGGAGATTCAAATGTCAAAATTAAAAGCATACAAAAAATAGTTTCTTAATAGCTAGGAATGAATATACGAAAAAGAATGAAGAAAAAATATACATTGTTTGTAGGTAAGTATCTGTCATTTTTCTCTATTTTGTTTGGCTCGTCCTTTTCTGTGCAAATCTAGATACCTAGAACTAGATCCTTTTAAATCGCCCCTCAGCTTAGATTATGGTTATTTGTTATTAAATCGTTAAATAACACTATTATTTATTTTTATTCAAATTTACATTTGAATAAAAATTAATTTTTTCTTATAAAACTAACCTAAAAAGTATTTATTTTAAAAAGAAAAAATGGTTACTAATATTGACACATGGCAACTCTTCTCAGTTGTACTGTCACCGGCACCAGTTCGTCATCCAACGAAAGAAATGCGAACAAACTCACTCAGTAGGTCAGACGTCGGAAATCAGTGCTTACTTGTTCAGCATGTGCGCCTGGTAAAAATAGAGTTAAAATATCAGTTGGATGGAAAGCAACGGACAACGATGGATGTCAACGCTTTTTAGCACATAGCCAACCAGAAACCAGAGTCCGGTCTCTCATTTGCCATTTCAATTGTTGTTATTCTGCATTTGACGCCATTGGAAGGGAAACTTGCAGTTCTTCTGACAGCCGAACTCTTCGAACACAGCAGCTGCGGCATTCTCTCCCGTAGTACCGGATGAACAAAGCGAGAAAAAAAATCCGTCTTGAATTGCAATTTGTAATTAAACCGCCCAATCGAATCAGATCCAATCGTCATCATCATCATCATCGTCCAATAGGAATCATCAAAAACATTTTGAATTCTGATTCCGAACTGTGCGGCTCGCAGAGCTAGTAGCAGGGTTATCTTTTCACTTCGCATGAAGAGTGTGTATACTTTTGAAGAGCAATTCCCTTCCCATTCCCATCCAACCCAATTCAATTAGTTTGCTTGTTGGAAGTTGGAAAGGCGCCAATTGGAATTGGAAGTGGTTTTCTGATTGGATTGGACTTGGACATAAACTTAACAAAGTGAGAGACAAAGACAACAACCACAGTTTCTGTTTACGCTGAGCGCCTGGGATAAAATTTCGCTGACGTGCCTAAAAGTACGGAATTGGGATTTCAAGCATTTCGGTAATGCATGGAATTTCTCTTATGAAATGGTTCGAATGAAAGAGCAAGATAACGCACACCTACCACATTTCGAATTTGGACATTGGTTAGAGCCACACAAACACATAATGTATGATGTCATCGTTCTACATGGGTGGAAATTTGATTGGTTCGGAAGGATTTGAACATATTTTCCCTTGCGTTCGTACCTAATCGTTTTGTTCGTAAAGGGCGCATACACGATACACTAGCGGTGAAAGGTTTCTTTCCAAAAGTAGACGTCTTATTTAGGCATGCGTTATCAGGCATATTAATTTACATTCGCAGTGTTCCAGTTACTCTGGAGACTAGACTTATAATATACTCAGAAAAGTTCACCCTACCCACCGGAACAACGTAAATCGCAATTAGCAAGGCTAAGCACCTTGCCATTTTTTGATAACGATCGAGATTGAGTCACATTAGATGCCAGCTTTTCATTCATTAGGGCTGGTACGCTGTTCGAGTGAAATCCAATTTTTCAAACAAAATTTTCACAGCGAAATAAAGTTTCCACATGAAAATTTCACTTGGCAGTACGCTGTTCAAGTGAAAATAGTTGTTCAAAAAGTGATTTGTAGGGGGCGTTTCTTAAGCAATTTCACTTGGCTTTTATTGTCCGTCGCATTAAAGTTTTGACACTTCGGCGTGAAAATTTCACTTTCAATTTCACAGCACTTTTTGGGGAGGAGTGAAAATTTCACTTCACTCGAACAGCGTAACAGCCTTTACTGTAATTCTATGCAGAGTCCGAGCGGCTAAATTGAGGAGCCCTTTCATGACAGTACTCGTAATACTCTCGGATGCTTGTCAGATGGTCGCGAAAGCTGTCACAGTGGAAAAATCCTTTACAAGAAATAATTATTTCTCCGTGGATCGAACCTGAAACACATTGCTCTGTAGCCCAACGCACTAGCCACTCAGCCGTTTGCATTTTTTTGTTGGAGGTTGTCGGCGCAGTGGCTTAGTGATAGTGTGTTGGGCTACTAAGCGAGGGGTTCCAGGTTCGAATCCCGAAAGGGCCAAATTACATCTTGAGGTTTTTTTCCACTGCGCCACCTCTCCCGAACGTCTGACAAACATCCGAGAGTAAAACTGTCATGAAAGAGCTTCTCAAATAGCCGTTTGAACTCGGCGTAAAATTGTAGATCCCTTCCATTCGTCCCAAAAATTAAAAACGAATGATTGTGAGAAGCTAGGCCTTGGGTCCCTTAGACCTGTCGCGCCAAAATATTAATTTATTTTTGCTACTATCCGATGGAGCACTCAGATACAACTACTGGTCCATTATACTGCCAAAACAGACATCTTACATTGCTGTACTTAGTTTGCCCGTCTTTCGAAGAAAGATGAGAAGGAGCTTCAGTGATGAAGAGCTAAGATGTTCGGCACTCACCACGTCAGCCCCAAAGATCCGCCACCTGATGCGAGCAAAGGCAGCCGTTTGCATAAAGCAACTTTACTTTTTGAATATAAACTACACCCGCATTCTTCCAATATCCATGGTAGAATATGGTAAAATCTGTCAACGAAAATTTTTTATCAAACTTCAAAAAATGAGTTTCTACGTGAACCGCAATTGTTTGTCACCACTGTACCCCCACTCATTGAAAAGGGAATCGCCATCGGTGGGAAAATCTGAATTGCCACCTTTTGCCGCTGTACGCCTGGCAGAAATAGAGCTCGATGACTGTTTTATTACGAACCGTTCGTAATGCGTTCGTAAATCGTACGTCACATGCGCAAGAAGTTGAAATGAGTTTTAAAAAAATGTCGGAAGGAACCCAGGATTCAAAATGAATGATTTATTTATTTACGGTACGTTACGATTTCGAGGGTGCCAAAAAAGTTTGTGTAAATTCCCAGGAGGGCTGCCAAAGCTCCATTACGCACAACGGTTGTATTTTGTATTTGTATATCGGTCTTCACGTTATGTCACCTGCGAGAGAAACAAGTGCAGGTAGTTTCTCACTTGTTTCGCCCGCTGAATTTTGTTGTCTTTTTGGGTAAGGAACGTGATGGGAGGCCGTTTCTCGCTTTTTCAAATTGGAAGTGAGATGTAATGTGACATGACATGAGTGATGTGTAAATCGCCAGCGTTCACATCGTTAAACTGCTTGTAATAATTATTCATTACTTCTCGTTGTTTGTTTGCTTAATTGTTTCGTAATTTTCGCGACGTTTTTGTGAAATTTGTAGGGTTGGAAAAATCAATAAGACTTGACTTGACTTCTGTAGATTTTTGTCAATAAAAAAAATGCACCTGATATTTATAGTCCGAGTGTTGTGCTTGTGTGTTTATTTTTAGATTTACAGTTTAATGTACTGCAAACAGATTTCAAGCTGATTGTAGGTTGTTATCACTTGTCAGTAAGTGAAGAGGTAGAGTGAAATTCTACTGAATTATCTTTGTATGTTAACGTTAACGTTATCTGTCTTTAAGTTGCAAAGGAAAAGTTCAATTCTGATAAAAAGAAATGTATCGATAAGCGGATAAGTTACAGAGACCCACCTTTACATTTGCGCCTTTAGTTTCTTAGGTCAAGAAGAGAAACGCGCCGAAACTTTGTTCCATTATCCAATCATACAATTTAAACCGCTAAATGGTTATTTGACTTCATCATGAACCACGCAAAACGTAGCTTACAATGTAAGCGCTGACTTAACCATTATTAAACTAAACTATTCAACTAAGTACATACTTAGTATGTACTTAATACCTCTTCAGTTCGTGGACCGTTGCCGTAATTGTCGAGTGGGTTGTGAAGGCGTTTGTAGAATTCGTCTCTCTCAAGTGTCATGATTGATGTCAATTGAGAAGTGTCACTTAATGCAAATCTGTTCCGGAACTAACCTACAGTATGTTTGTTGTTGCTGGTCATCTTAACTCAAAAGCTCTTTTCATATAGATCTACTTCAAATTCAATTAGTTAGCAATTAGATGCGAATGTGAATGCTGCAAAATGTCCGACTCATTTGTTGTTTAGTTGTCGCTAAAAACTAATTTGATTAATATTGTGCGCTCTGTTCTCCAATCTGCCACCAGATATAGCTCTCATGTCTTATCACTGAAATTGATGGATAATTCCATAAATTGCCAAGGTAAATACACAACAAAAGAGATTATATACAAAAACAAATTTAAGAAACAAACAGAACGAAAGGGAAAACAACGACAAATAAACTGAAAACGTCTACGCTCGCGGTAACGCCGCTCGCGAGTCGGTATCGCTAACAATTGCTATCGAGCAGAACGAGCAGTTGGTGATCAGACTCAAGAGCGATACAATATCTATAGAGACGGACTGACTTAAAGACAAACAAAACAACATGGAACTGTCTGAACTTTCGAAGAAATCCTACACCCTGAATACCAAGTTCGAACTCGGCGGTAAGCCTTTGTCGCAGGGTAAAATCACCAGCACGGACTCCGAGGACGACCACAAGAATGGCAATGAGGAGATACTTCAACCGGGCTCCGATATCAAGCCAAAGGTCACAACAGAGGACGTCTATAGGCTGGCTCAGCGATTGTATGGCATCACCATTGGAGAGTTTAAGGAGCTGATATCCTACGATGATCGGAATTATTTTATTACCGAAGACAGGTGAGTTATTGCGTTTTACATTTAGGATGCGCCATCATATAAGTCGATAGTTAAAAACATTTTTATTATAATTGACACTCACATGATCTGAATTTTATTATCGTTGATGGGGAAAGCTATAAATAGATAAACATAATACCAACCGGTGTAGGTTATTGCCTAATTTTTGCCCAAGATGGGTGTGAGTGTTGATCTAAGAAAAATGTTTGTTTTATCGTTATCGTGATGTTTGTGCGGGCATAGCTGCTTTCGATTTATTTTTGCGTCGTGATACGTCCATTAAATGGTTTAAACTGTGAAAATCAACACACAATTTCCAAAATCAAATGACACATCGATGTTAAACATTGTATGGTTGATTTGTCTTGGAATAACAAACATCTTGAAAGCTTCAATTAGTTTTGTTTAGGAGTCAGTGTAAACTGTCAGCTTTGTATTGCATCGCATGAGACAGCAGATCTCTATCAAATCCAATAACAATCGCACAATCACATAATTATCTAAAAAGTAAATTGAAGGTACTGTATCTAACGTTTGCGAACGCAAAAGCATTGTTCAAATTTAAGCGCATTCATTTTAGAATGGGTCTGTCAAATGTAAACGAAATTAAAGGCTAAAGAAATTTTGTTTCAGCAAATCAGCACGTAAAAATGCATAGGCGCGCTATACTTGATTTACTAACTATACCTTCTTGCGTTGTAACTTATGATCCCAAGTCTAGAAATAAGACGAATGTATTGCGAACGTTGTTTTTTTTAATTGAACATACATATTTCTGTTTGTTTTTTTCCTCTCTTTGAATTTGTTGGTTTAATGGGATCGAAAGCTCACAGCTGTAAGTTTGCATAATCTTCATCTAAACATTCACATTAGGTCTGTTCCTTTACTTTTGTAGTAAAAATGGAAAAGACTGTCACAACGGCAGTGGAGGGGATGAATTCTCGCTCAGAGAGGGAAACTTACGCAAAAGTTAAGGAACGGTTTTGTAGTAACCTGTGAAAAATGACAGATAGTTCGAATGCGAATATTCCACCCAAATGCCAAATAGAACAACAAATTCAAATCAGCTTACAATTTTCAGGCGACTGACAGTTGTTTCAATTCTTAAGGCTGGTACACTGTTGGAGTGAAGTGAAATTTTCACTCCTCTCTCCAAAAAGTGCTGTAAAATTGAAAGTGAAATTTTCACGCCGAAATGTCAAAAATTTAATGCGACGGACAATAAAAACCAAGTGAAATAGCAAGTAACGCTTTTTCTAGTTGAGGAACGACAATTAAGTAAAATGTGTAAGAATTTGTAAAAATTCGTAAGATTTAAAAGTAAAGGAACAGACCTCCAACTTTTACTTAATTTCCGCGTTTTGTTCTTCCGCTTCGTGGTGAATCTCCAGCGATTTTGCTACAGACATTCGGCCCTAGGGAGGTATCGGTCGAAACGGACAATTCTCCGATTTTATACGATTCGGAGGATTTTTGCTTCGAGGTATTCTTCGGAACATCTATTCGGAATATTTCTCCGACATTTTGTAACGCATATCGGCGAATTACGTTAAAGTGCGATGAAGTGAATTTTTTTCTTCAATTTTTGACAGCTAGGTTCCGATATCCTCCGACGGAAATTGGTTGCGGAATTTGTTTACGATTTTGATTTGAGCCACCGACAGAGTATGCGTTGCGGAGAATTTTCCGTTCCGACGGATGCCTCTCTAGGGCCGATTGTCAAAGACGTTAAACATTTACAACTGGTTCTATTGAGTCTTCGTCAAAGAATATCGAAGCGAACGAAATGCGAATCGCCTGATTGGCTGGGTTAAAGAAGATTTTCTCAACCATATCTACATGTCTGACCAGCATTTGATTGACATATTTGGGTCTGTGATCAGAGTTCTTAAAGACTGAGCAAAGCGTCCCAGGTTCAATTATCGGAAAAAACGTCTTTATGTATTTTCCACAGCGCCATCTCTCGCGAGTCCCTGACTAACATTTTTAATAAAATAATAAAATAAATAAAGCTCCAACAATGTGATTTTTTTTTTACCTACCTAAATTAAAACAGAGCATTGAAATTTTTCGAATATCTCAGACTTCACGTAGTATAGCCAGATTTAGTGCATCGCTCGTAAATTTTGCAGATTGTTGCTGTTAGATTTTTATGACTATGTCCGTCAGATACCTCTGAGTGTAACAAAATGAATTATGACCAAAACACAAATTTCTTATCACACAGGGTATAGGTATGGCGACTTTATCTTATCAGGAATTTTTATTTATCCACAAGAGACTATACTTACCCTAATCTTGTTTCCAGCTGTAAATAAAAAGCTAATTTAAAAAGATATGTATGGCTACAACTTTATAAAAAAAATTCACTTTGGAAGGCAGAATTCATCATCTCACTAATCCCCCTGATCTATATGTATTTGAATTCAATTTGTCTTTCAAGGAATGTTAAAAATCCCCTAATTACACGAACCTGGGCCCATGGATATGTTCTAAAAATCCTCAATGCACATGACTCCAAGAAGACGGATTTTATTGACGCCCAAAATGAGTTGATGATCTACTTGTGTAAGTAGGCTAAGCCACAATTTGATCGATTAGGTTCGAGTCTAATTAAGACACTTGCAGCCAAAAAAGATATCAATTGTCCAAGGCCGATTGCCAATGTCTACGCCAAGTACTTTTCGGTGGAGAATATTAATGGGGTCAACTATGTGGTACGACTTTTGGAGTTCATTCCCGGTAAAATGCTGCACGAAGTGCCAAAGTCGAACTTCCTGTTCTTCAACAGCGGAGAATATATCGCGAACATCGATCGCGCCCTCAAGGTAAGATTTCGTTTGATCGAATTGGACCAGCATGCTAAACTTCTTCTTCCCCAACAGAACTTCAGCCACGAAGCCTACAACACTCACAAGACTCTTTGGAATCTGCAATCGATCTCTCAGCTAAAGGAGTTCCTATACGTTCTCACGGATCACGATCGCAAGTCGATCGTGGAGCAAATCATCGAATCTTTTGAAAACAACGTCGCTCCACATATCGACGAACTGGAAAAGCAGATCATACATGGCGACTACAACGAACAGAATATCCTGGTGGAACAGAAAAAGGGTTCGGACGAGTACAGAGTTAGTGGAGTTATCGATTTCGGCGACACCAGCTTTTCGCCGATCATTTTCGAAATTAGCATCGCTATTACGTACATGATACTGCAGGGGAAGAGCTTGTCAGTTGGCGGAGTAGTACTGGCCGGATATGATATGACTAGACCCCTTAAGCCGGAAGAGAAGAAGTACATAAAGTATTGTGTCGCTGCAAGATTGGCTCAGAGTCTCACTATGGGTGCGTACACGCATTCACTGCATCCGAATAATGATTACGTGTTGGTGACACAGGAGGACGGTTGGAAGATAATTGAAGAACTGTGGAAGGAGAGTTTCGAACGAATCGATGAAATTTGGGAAGAGGCCGCCGATAACTACCTTAAGCAAAGCTACAAGTAGATCTAGATAGGTGGCAGTTATTTTTATTATATACGCGTTGCTTTCTGTTTAAGTTTTATTGTGCGAAACTTATTTCGCTCTTTATATGTAACAAATAAAGTCAATTACGTTACGAATGTGGCAATATTTACGAAAATATATTAATTGCGTTTCAATTAGCCAGAAGTCGTGGGTTGGAACTTGGATGTGGATCACAAGTAGGTTGAGCTAAAAAAACGAAAAAAAGAGTTTGACAATCTTTGAAATAAGTCTCAAACAAACCTAAAAACTCGGCTACTATATCGAACGCAAAATATGCTGATCTGAAATTTTACCTTGAAAAATGAATGACAGCAAGCAAAATGGCAGCGAAACTCAGCACTGAATTCTTGCCTCGAAAAATTACCTGGGGTCAGATCAGGGCACAACTAGGACGCCATAGAAGTCATGTCGAACACAGGTTTTCAGCACCAGGACGAGTTGAGTGCTATATCCAACACAATGGGGTTAACCCAGTGCGCACTAGGGCCCACGTCGAACAAACCTATTGATTGTCAAGTCTCTTGTCATCCAATGGTCAATGTAACGCAAGCTTAAGGTCTGTTTTTGAACATTTTTGAACACTTCCGTGAAAAAGCTGTGCGTTCACGGTATTAAGTGTGAAACAAAAACAAATTCCGTCACGTAATGCTCGTTCACGGACCATGCGATTCGACCCCTGCCCTGTTTTAGCAAAGGAAGGTAAACAAATGTTCAACGTAACACTTCACAGTGACATTTATGATATGACATTTACGTGTCTTGACTTTTGGTATGATTCAACGTTCCCCTAGCTCCCTCTCGCTGAATGTGAGTGGCGCTGAGAACAGATTACTAGCAATGAACACATTCAAAAACCTAGTTATCTTTAGTCGACGAAATTGGTTGACTAAATGTACAAGATATTTACAACGTCAGCCACATATACGAACTGTCAACTTGGTAGGTACTCAGTCACAAAACAAAATTCTTGACTAGATTTGTCGGCAGACGTAATGGGGACGTTCAAGTACCTATCTAGTTTAGTAAGTCTGACAGCTGTACGACTTGATGTATCTCAATTTTGATTGGCCTAGATCGGTCACATGGGCAGATGTGGCAGTTGACGTTTATGAAGTGATAGCCGACGAATCTAGTCAAGAAATTCGTGACTGAGTAATAAGTTGACCGTTCACATATGTGGCTGACGTAGGAAAAGTGACGTATCCAGTTTTTGCGTTCAGGTTACATCCATTCCAGACCAATCTAGTCGACTTAAGATAACTAGTTTTTTGAATGTGTCCGCAGTCACATACACGAACCGTCAAATTGGTAGGTACTCAGCCACAAAATTCTTGACTAGATTCGTCGGCAACCCTTCCTAGACGTCAGCCGAAAAAAGACTGTTCATGTGACCGATATAGGCCAATCAAAACTGAGACACATCAAGTCAGCTAGCTCTCCCAATGTCATAAAACATCACCATGAAGTTGTCAACGTTACTACTACCAAGTAACTAGGTGCCTACCAAGGAGTGTTAATTCGAAAGTGTGTCAAGAACAATGTAGTTCGGACTGAAGATTCTACATTTCTTTGCTTTGCCGAGGTAGATATTCAAAAAAACACTCCTAGTGTTGTTCGCACTTGAAATAAAACAAGAAATATGTATTTTTTACATTTACATCTAATTATTTATTACATAATTATTTCCTTTTTTGTTAACAATGTTTACATTTAATAGATTTTTATATAATTTTTATTTTCTATTATTTTATTTTATTTTTGTGTTTCTCTCGTGAGTAGTGGTGTAACAATTTTGATTTTAAGCAACAAAATTCTGTAAATACAACAACGAAATTAAAAATAAAAGTTTAATTTCTGCAAATGTACCAGAAATTTAATAATAATTATCTAGTTATGCACAACAATGTTGTTGAGGTTTATCTTTTGTGTGTGTTCTACGACGGATAAAATATGTAATTATTTTCTATTGTTAACCCATTTACCTATATCTGTGGATATATTAATAATAATTGAGCATTTAGGTGCATAGTCATATACTAGTCATGTTTCGGATTTTCGGTAATATGTTTAAAGATGCTGTACATCCCGAGTGGTAGAGAAATGTTTGTGTATAATTTGGTCAAAAAAGAGCAGGAGCAATTCAACAGAATTTGACGATAAATAAACTGAAGTAGGTAAATAAAAAACAATGAATCTATCATTAAAATACGTAAATAATTAATAGATTTTGATTTAGAGAGTGGTATTTAGTTGCCTGAGGTCAGTTTGAGATGTTAGCTTATTCCTATTTAACTGATGGGTTCTAAGCATATCAGACACTTCTTCTGAACTATAAAAACGAACAATCAAAAGATATTTTCACCGATCTATTACGGTTAGTTAAAACAGGACCGAATTAGCATACAAACTAAAAACAAAACAAATTGTCAGTCGTTTGGCTTTGTTTTTGTTTCTATGCTACTAAACTGGTTAGTCTGGTTTAAATTTGCAACTTCCAGTCTTTGGATTGGTGATCTGCAAAGCTCAAGAAGAGTTCCGAACTTATTCGCTTAAATTAGAATCTTCGTGATCAACATAGAGTTGTTACGAGTGTGCCCAGCTTTACCATTGTGAGTAAGCTAAATCTACTAATAGTATATTTACAACATCACACAATCATTTCATGTAAGATGAAAGAAGTGCTGTGTACTTAACAGTGATTGTAAGGGACAGCAATACCTTAAGTGTAAAAATGAATTTATTTTGGTGGGCCATCTGGTTTATATGACACGAAGTATGAAGCGGTTCAGTATATTTAGAATAGTGGTGCCGTGCAGAGCTTAGCTTTGCTATAAAGCAAAATCACCTGAAGTGATAAAAGAAACAAATTAGTTCATTTTGTTAATGTTTACGAAATCAATAAACAGTTGGCGCAACAGGTTTGTGTACCCTAGGCAAAGCTTCTCACAACCATTCGTTTTTGCGAGCTTTTTTTGACGAATGTAATGAATCTACAAGCGTATGCCTAGTTCCAACGGCTGAATTGCGAGAGCTGGCCCAGTAGAAACAACCTTAAGATGTAAATTTGTGTCTTTCAGGACATGGAATCTGACACCGCTCGCTCAGTAGTCCAGCACATTAACCACTGAGCCACATAATCAAAAAATGGTTGGTAAGTTTTATTAGAGCGACTTTTTATATCTGGGATAGCGTCGTCCGTGAAAGTTCACGGAATAAAGTGGATTTTACATGTGAAATAGAAAACAAATTCCGTCACATAATGCTCGTTCACTGACGACGCGATTCGACGGCTCGGTTTCCAGCGGAATTTCTAATTTCTTGTTGTTTTCATGTAAAATGTATGAAAGTAGGTACATGAACATGCTTAAAAAAAACTAATAAAATAAAAGAAAACGGAAAAGATTTTTTTATACATAAAGGCATTTTTTTTTATTTTTTATCTTGTGGCAACAAGTTTTCCATTATTGTAGTAAAGCAAGAAAAGAAAACATACAACGCTAACAAATCATAACTTTAGATTACCGCTTAGCACTGATAGTCTAAACGGCCAAACTTTAAACGTACACTCGAATGGAGCTACAAACACTTTTTGTACCTCACTTGACTTCTTCGGTTTAAACAAGGAAAAACTAAAAACAAATCTGAATTAGATTTTAATCGTCCAAACGCATACAAATACAAAAAATAAAACAAAATCTCTGCAACTTAGTGTGTAACCACAGACAAATTGGGCATTGGATTATTGAATTTTAAGGATGTGTGGTGAGAAGAAAGGAATAATTTATACTGCAACAGACCTGTGAGATCCTGAACTTGATTTTTTTTTTCATTTTTTTTAAAGAGAACTGTTACACTTAATTTCTTCCACCATCCGAGTTGCTAGTTAGACGGGGAGGTCCAGGAGCGATTATTGTGCCGCGCCGATTCTGCACCACTGAGGAGCTCTGCTGTCGTCGACGTTTCTTTAGAAAGACGAATGAGCTGTTCTGCGAAAGCGTCTGCTGTTGCTGCTGGTAGGGGTGATCCCGATGAGATGTTGAAGCGTGGCTGTAGACCTGATACCAGGGAAGGGTAAACTCAGCCGCTGTTAGGCGAGGGATGCCTTCGCCGAACGCCAACACAGGAAGTTCCGATGTATAGGAAATGGTTTGGATGGAGTCAGGCGATGGAAAGAAACTATTCATACCGGCGTCCTCCTCCCGCAACTCATCTTTGCAGTGGCGACGTTTTAATCGTTCGATGCGACGTTGCTCACGAATCAGCTGGACGTCCCATTTCTTTCTCCGCTTTTCGTCGTGTTCTAGCTTAGCATGGCGTTTGAGAAAGGTTTCATCGGAGAGATCTTCAGTTCCCTCGATGCTGTAGAGGGGATGCACCTCGTGCACTGTCCACTTGGGTATTTCGAGCATTGGAGCGTCGGACTTGAGAGCTTTCGCCTCCTCCTTTATAAATTCGTCGCAGAAATCCTCGTCCTCCCACTCACGGGTGGAGTACATCTGGTTGGTTGTGAGTAGACCACATCGACGAGACGATCGGCGCGGGTGTTTTGCTCCGCGGGATAGATCCTGAAAGAGAATATCATAAGTACCAGATTTTAACGAAAACCCATAATCTGAACTAACCTGATCCCGTTCCATTGTTGAATCACAGCTAAAACTCTCGTCTGAGTCGATTTTGAGCTCGGGTATTTTGACGCTCGGCGCCGACATCACCGACACAGGCGACGACAGTGAAAACTCTTTTAGTTGATCTTTCACCAGCTCAGATGGGCTCAGGATCTTTTGCATGCTGTCATCATCATCAGTCACAATGCTGTGTTGACTGTCCTCGACCATTCCTATCACAGGGACGGCATCATCCGTCTCAGACATTTCAGATGTTGTAGATGGGCTCTTACCCGAAAGGTTTATCCTATGCAAAATGATTTTACTGATCAACTTTCCATTGCATTCGCCTATAACACTAGCTCCTTCGTCGTCACCCTCAGAGATGGATTGAATCTTGTATTTGCCCACTTCCTCCACCACTTCTTGTTTGACATCGGTTGGGGGTGGAACGTCCTGTTCCATTTTAATAGCCGCAGCAGCAACATTCTCCCGCAACTGATTTTCAAGGCGTTCATTTTTTGCCTTTAGCGAGTGGTTCTCCTCCTTCAGACCGACCAGCAGCTTGTCTTTGGCCAGCAGCTGGTCACTTTGCTCTTGAATCAAATCCAAATGCAAAATCAGCATGGCTTTCAGTTTTTTGTTCTCTTTGAGAAGAGACATAACATCATTCGAGGACGTGGTCGAGCCGGTGTGATTTGCTCGAATGTAATTGTTACTCTCATTCGTATGACAATAGACATGGTCCAGATTGTACTTGGTCTTGCTGTCCATCATAGCGATGGCTATGGATCCTCAAATTTCGTTCAACTATATAAAACTATATATTTTTATTGTTTCTTAACAAAACGTAAATAAATAACAAAAACACGGAAGAAAGTTCTCGCGCACTTAAACGTTTGACATTTCGGTTGGTTGTCAAGCGTGCCCGGCTATTGACAGTTCACAACAAAATGCGTAGAAGCGAGGTGAATTTCAGTCCGGGAGAGATTAGTGGTGATGCAAAATTTCCTATGGCGAAATTGAGCTGTAGATCAACTTTTTTTTTTGTTTACAATCGCGAGGGAATTAATTTCGACGCAGCTGCTGATTTGGAATTATTTGTTTTAATTGTCAAAATGTTAGAGGAATATTTTGGTAATAGTTTCGCCCGATATTTTGAGTGAGAAGGCGACTAATTTTGGTTTATAAGCACTAGCTCTTGCAAGAGATATTTTTTTGGACACACGGCTTTTTTCTTGTTTGGCTAATGGCAGCCGGATATTCACCACCTTTGCTGATGACTGGAAAGTCCGATGTGTTTGGATTGCGAATGTTGGCTGCATTGATGAAAGATATGACAATTGTTAAGGGACGACTACATTAATGTTATACATTTTTTGGAATTTATGTACTTTTTTAATTCATTTTTGGTAGGTATCAAGAAAAAAAAAAACACAAGAGACACAGTAAATGAATAAACGAATCAATAAAAGAACATCTTTCTTAACTTTGCATGTGTTTTCCCTGCAACAGCTACATCCTTGATGTCAAATATCAAGTAGGACGTATTTGCTGCAGTTGCGGGCTCCTATTTTACTTTATTTTACTGAAACAAAAGCTAAAAAAAACACACATGCCTATTGCTGTATATTTAATCGGCATAATCTGTTTATAACATTTGCGAATAGATGAACAAATCTCAACCACGAAGCCTTAGAAACTAATTACTTAAACGAGTATGCATTCGATATTTCCCAAACGGTCTGTGGAACTATACCTACTATATATTTTATACCATTCCGAACAAAAAACACAACTAATCAGACCCTTAGACACATCTTAGCTCCTAGCCAACTTTTAACAACAACTGTTGGTATGAGATTGAGATGACATTTGAAATCAAATTTATCGCGCTTTTGTTTATAGTCATCTTCTCAGTACATTTAATTTTATTAATTTTTATTAATTTACATAAAACATGTCAATCTTTGGCGATGATTGCGTTGAAGATCTCCTTAATGAAAATGCCAACGGAGACGCACTACCAAGCGATGACGACCAGCAAAAAGACGCCGATGGTGGTGAAGAAGGCGGACAAAGCGAACCCATTAAAGTAGAGCCCAAGAAGCAGCGTTCGGTGAGAAATACCCGATCAAGGCTAACAGTAGAAACTCTGCAAGGACCCCGCGGCATACACACAATTGAGGAATACTTTAAAGACATCAAATTTAATGGTAAGGGACATGAGAAACAGGATCTGAATGAAGTTATGCGTCGTCTTCAGCACTGGGCTCATCGCATGTATCCCAGTTATAAATTTGATGATGTCGTAGCGAATATCGAGCGTTTGGGAAAGAAGAAACCACTGCAAGTACATATGAGTAGGTATAGACTGGGTATGCTTGAGGCTCAAGCCATTCAAGCCCAGCAAATCGAATATGACGATGAAGACGAAGCTGCTGCTGATGAACCATTTGATGAATTCGATGCTCTTCTGGGTGAACAGATTGCAATTTCAAAGTTAGCACCGAAAACACCCAGTCACAGTCGACCGCATAGCTCTATGTCTGGTAGCTCGCTCAATACGCCGGGTTTCGGGCGCGGAGCTGCCGTTATGTCCACACCGTATTCGGGAGTGTTTGGTCTAAATGATACAAGTGATTTGGCGCAACCATTGCCATTGAGTCAACCACCAACGCCTGCACGAGAAAAATCCCCCGAAAGAGTGGAGAAACCGAAGTTATCGGTCGAACAAATGGCAAGAATCGCCGAAAATCGTCGGTTGGCAATGGAAAGATTGCAGGCAAAGAAAGCACAAGAAGCTGTGTAGCGAGATCAATCTAATAAATGTTTTTTTTTATTAATGTTATTCCCGTTTTTTAAATGTCAATTTTACCATACATGTATTTACAAAAGACGAACACGCTTTACATTTATTTATGAGATTTTTTATGCCTTAATTACATTGAACTAGTGTGTGCTTCGCTATCGCGCTTGAAAGAATGGAAAAATCCTCTGCAGATCCTCTTTGCATCGGCATGCTTCAACTTGGGGCAAGAACTCCATTACGTTGATGAGGTAAATTTGGAGCTGTTGTCGTCTTTCCTCTACGAAAACCCGGTTCATGTTTCCGAAACGCTTCTTCGGAGGGAATTCTATCGTTGATATCCCCGGATGCAGAGCTTTCAAGTATTTGTGCAACATATAGAACTCTCTATACCTTCGCATTATCATCCAATGTTCTAATT
Organism: Cheilosia pagana; assembly: GCA_936431705.1. Classification (NCBI taxonomy): domain Eukaryota; kingdom Metazoa; phylum Arthropoda; class Insecta; order Diptera; family Syrphidae; genus Cheilosia; species Cheilosia pagana. Next base: position 45,610,714 of record OW386170.1, on the reverse strand, counting down.
TATCGCGCATCGTAAGGTGAACCTCGTAAGAGTAGTAGCTCCGATGGCCGGTCTTGATGAGTTTGACCTGCGAAAACAGACATGAATGCAAAAACAATGTGTGCGGAGTGCGTGTTTACCTGGGGAATAGTGATTAAGAAGTTCGCAGTTGTTTCCGTCACCATGTTGTTAGTCAATCGTCGTAGCTGCCTATTCTCCAGACTTAACTGGGCTACACAAGTTTCTAGGAGTGCGCAACGTTCAGTCATTTCGCGTAGTTTGTCTTCTAGTTCTTGCGTACTTTGCTGGCGATATGCGTTCGCTGAAGACACAGCTGACGATGACTTGCTGTATTGTGATGAGGTTTCACTTCGAGCCTCTGCTTCAGTCTCGGTATCGCCCTCAGACTCCTGTTCCGGTTCATGCGTTGAGATTTCGTGATCGAACTTTTTGGTTAGCATCTCATTTAAAATTTCGGTCAGACACTCGGGTTCATATTCTTCCGATTCCAATTCTTCACCTTCAAGCGGAGCCTCAGGAACAACAACCTCTTCGGTTGCTAGGTGAACCTCTTTTGTAACCCCATTGGGAAGAAACTGTGCGACCACATCCTCGGGTGCAACCGACTCAATGGGCCGCTCTATTGGTGCAGTCTTCTTGAAGGATCCCACCGGAGAAGGCGCGTAAATTATCGGCTCTACTTTCTGGACGATTTGACGGCCGAGGTTCACATTAATATCCGGTGTGTCGACATTCAAAGCGAACAGAATTGTGTTCAAACCAGCTGCAATTGATGGCAAAAGATTGGCTGCTTCTGGATCAACCATAAATGCCCAAGGCTCATACATGTCATGGAGGGATGGATCGTCGAGCCAAGTTAAAACGTATCTCCTCAAAGAGTTCTCATTGAGAGCAACTCGAATAAATGCTTTTACCTTACCACACTTGGTCCACACATGCTTGAGATTATTGAATCGCTCCCGCTCATGATTGGTCAGGTGCTTTTGGCAAAAATCCCAAAACTCCGAATCATGCGGCGTGCTATTGCCTGAGACGATCTCTTGGACGTTTTGCAGAAAAGCTATCGGCAGTGACGTCGCCTGCGTTCGAAGTCCGTAATTGAAGGCGTCTTCGAGGCCATCGAGCAGACCCACAATTACGTCATCTTCCTCTGTGGCGAGTTCTTTCCGTCCGCCGTACTTTGTCTGGCATTGTTTCGCGCTTTGAATAATATTATTTAGAATTTCTTCACGTTTTGCGGTTTTTGTGTCCTGCATTTTTGCATTACTTTCAACGAGAACTCTAGACCTCGAGCGTAACAAGTTGGCTCAACATGAGCTGAGATGGTTTTTGGGCAGTCAGCTGATAGAATATGGCGTGTTGGACATTAGACTAAACGTTAGTGACTCTGCAGACAAATATCAGTCACCAGTGATGAACTGTGATTAATGCTTGTTTTTAAAATGTTTATTTACTACTTTGTTAGGAAAAAACTACGTCCTTTGCGTGCAAATAAATAAAAATGTTGCCAGTCAGATGTCAAAAGAAAGTTTTTCTTTGGGTGTACGCAGCTTGCATTGCACAAACACCTACATTAAGGTGGAGCTGAATTTTGAACGAATGTAACGAGTAGCGAGTAGGTGATGGGGATATTCATGCTAGCAAAATTGTACACCCACTGTGCTTTGCACTTAAAGCCTAGTATGCTGTTCACGTAAAATCCAATTTTTCATACAAAATTCTCACTGCGAATTGTCAAAATGAACTTTCCACGTGAAGATTTCACTAGTCAGTACTCTGTTCGAGTGAAAAATAGTTCTTTAAGATACTTAAGCTATTTCACTTGGCTTTTATTGTCCGTCGCATTAAATTAACATTTCGGTGTGAAAATTTCACTTTAAATTTTCCAGCACTTTTTGTAGAGGGTTGAAAATTTCATTTCACTCGAACAGCGCACCAGCCTTAAGTACTAGATCCATAAATGGTCTTTATACCAAAACATTTTCAGTAGGTAGTTCTTCATCGGTGATTCTAAAATTACTTTTCTGTCTCCACCTTTATGTCCTCTCTGTCATAATAAAAACAAAAATATCTCTCGTCAGCTGTTTCAGAGATAAGCATTAGGGATTAAACAAATATTTTAAAATCTTCTTTTAAAGTGATAAAAAACCTTGCAGGGCTCCACCCTAAAAGCATTTCGGTATGAACAATAATAATTCCAATGTTGTGTTTCATCCGCTCATCAGTTCAATTCAAAAAGTCATTCTCTATGAAACCAAAACCGTGAGTATACATTTCAGAAGTTTCTGAAAGTGCTATGTGTGAAAAACCTCTTCCCAATCATAGAAACTTTATCTGGTGGGCAGTAACATTCGAGAGACCCGTTTTCGACTCCTTACTATAGATCGTACTTCGCAGGACAAGCTCAACATTTACGAAGATCCTAACGAGAAGAATGCCTCAGAGATTCGACGTTTTGTCAGCGCCCTGGGCAACCCGAAGGTTGTCAGCGCTTATGGTGTATTGGGTTTCGTGCGCTTCCTCGAGGGATACTATTTGATTTTGGTAACCAAAAGAAAAGGCTGCGCATTCATAGGCATGCACCTAATTTACACAATCAAAGACACAGTTATGGTGCGAGTAAATGAATCATCTCATCGTACTCAACACCCCAACGAAGCGCGCTATATCAAGATGTTCCAGAGTATTGACTTGCGAAGTAATTTCTACTTTAGTTACAGCTATGATTTGACCAGAACACTGCAGTATAACATGTCTGCGCCGCGTTATGTAGGCCCCGGTGTGAATATTGAGAAAGATGATCCGCTTCCTGACTGGGACACCCTCACCAATAACGTGGAGAACGAAAATGAGCGGGTAGACTACGCGTTTCGCAGTAATCCACGTAATCGTTTCGTTTGGAATGCATTTCTTCTGCAGCCAATGCAGCATATAATGCTAAAAGATTGGCTCCTCGAAGTTATCCACGGTTATGCAAGTCAGTCCTGCATCAGCATCTTCGGACGTCATGTGAATATCTGTCTATTGGCCAGGCGCAGCACACGATACGCCGGCACTAGGTTCCTGAAACGTGGCGCCAACTTCAAAGGCGACGTCGCCAACGAAGTGGAAACTGAACAGATTGTCACCGACGGCCATAGAATGTGCAGCTTCACTCAAATGCGTGGTTCGATTCCATCGCATTGGTCACAGGACATCAGTAAAATGGTGGCTCGTCCACCCATTTCTTTGGATATCTCTGATCCGTTTGCCCAGACGCCGTCTCGCCACTTTGATCGCCTCCTCTTTCACTATGGTGCTCCGTTGATCATCCTTAATCTGGTGAAGAAACGTGAGCGCCGTAAGCATGAGAGCATCCTAAGTCGGGAGATCAGAGGCAGTTACAAGTATTTGAATCAATTTCTACCTCCCCCTGTTCGTATGCAGTACATTCACTTTGACATGGCTCGGCAGACTCGTAGCGGTGGCAATGTCATGGAAGAGTTGGCAAATATTTCTGAAAAGGTCATTCAGCAAACTGGAATGTTCTTCAAAGACCGCAACGAAATAAGCTTCCAAACTGGCATTGTGAGAGTCAATTGCGTTGATTGCTTGGATCGCACAAATACTGCTCAGTTTGCAATTGGCAAATGTGCCCTGGCGCATCAGCTTTACAAGCTGGGCTTCATCAAGCCGGCAAGATTGGAGTTTGACTCCGATTGTGTGACAATGCTGGAGAATTTATACGAGGACCATGGAGATACACTCGCTCTGCAGTACGGTGGGTCGCAGTTGGTGCACCGGATAAAGACGTACAGAAAAACGGCCGTATGGGCGTCTCAAGGCAATGATATCATGCAGACACTGAGTCGGTATTACAGCAACACCTTCAGCGACACCGAAAAGCAGCACAGCATCAATTTATTCTTGGGCTACTATGTACCCAGCAGAAGTCATTCGAAACGTAAGTAGAAGGTTGCAGATGGAAAATTTCCCATGAGGAGTGTAGGCAAATCGCTGGTAGTCTCTTCTGGTGTCGTCCTCTTTTTAAGTTTCCCTTTTGTATTTAGGGAAGAGCTCCTACTCTTTTGAGTCTCTGTCTTTTTCATTGATTTATGAGCTCGTAATAAATATAAAATATATATGCAGTCTCAAAATGACCTCAATTTCAATTTCAGAGAACCAACCAATCTGGGAACTCCAATCCGACTATTACATGCACAACACGTACAAGCCATTAAGTCCACGTGATGACACCACTCTTCTAACCGACTGGATTCGCCCAAAAACACGCTCATCGCTGCCCTACTCCTGTTCAGATTCGAACAAGATCGTCAAAGAACTGTTCCGGGTTCACTCTAAAGATCTGGAAATGATTGATTCCTACTCCAACTATCACATGTCGTTCAAATTGACAGACTTTGGCGAGCACATCGCCTTTGAAATAAGCCAAATGTCAATTCGATATCTACCCACGTTCCGTACAAACTTCAGCCCCTTTCAGCGGCACACTGAAGAGCGTGCTAGTCGCAAGAATCCTTCCCTAACTGGACAAAGTTCATCGGCCAGTAACGATTCCAGTTCATCATCGGAGGGCGACGATTCGAGTAGCGATGATGATTTCGTTGGCGACTGGGAATATATTCCAAATCAAATCGAAAACAAAGAGCAGCGACCGTTAACATTCGGATCGTTGCTGCCGTCTATGAACACCGTGTACGGATGCAGCATTGAAAATCCAAACAAAAGCAGTATGAGTCTATACAAGAAGTACGTGCAAATAGGAAAGCTTTCCTCGCCGCAACTGTATCCATCGGTGCCAAATCGTGAGCAAGATGCACTAAAAATGATGCGCGGTGTTGACTTGCAACCGCTAAGTGACTATGGGACAGACTCCTACGAAAGTATTACTCCCCCAACAGTGGATGCAAAGAGTAGGAAAATCTACGAAGAGTATGTCAAAATTCCGCGAAATTTCAATTCAGTTCCGAAGTTCGAGGAGTGCGGGGCACTCTATACATATATAAAAATGTTGTAAACTATTTATTAAGCACTCGGTGTGATTTATTATATAAAATATTTAATTTTCTTCTAAAGGAACATCAACCTTAAAATTTGTTTCACTTTTGTATGCAAAGATTTTGGGTTATGTTGTCGTCTCGGCGGAAATGTTTTATATTCTGCGATCGGACTTTGGGTTTTATGTCGCAGCTTTAATCGGCCGTCCGGGACGTGTTGATTAGTAACTTGGGGCTGACATTAATTTGTTATTCGTCTCATTTATCAAAAGTTACGCATTAGATCTATGCCAGCAGGTACCAATATCCCCCAAACTAACAGGGCTAAAGTGGAAAGACACCCACTTTGACAAAGATACGTTCGAGGAAATGATGAATACCGAACTTGCATTCAGCAGCGAAACAGCGGAGACACTGTCACAACAATTGACGCAAACAATTACCACAGCGTGTGATGCAGCAATGCCTAGAAGATCTGCCAATAAAAGAGGGGCACCGTGTTACTGGTGGAACGACGAAGTTAAAACGCTCAGAGCAGCGTGCCTCCGGGCTAGACGCAGACCCCAGCGATGCAGGGGAAGGCCAGAGTTTCAAGAAATGCTATCTATCTTCAGATTAGCAAGGCGAGATCTCGAAAAGGCCATCAAAGAGAGCAAGGCAAGATGCTTTAAACAACTCTGCGATGGGGCAAACCTACACCCCTGGGGTATGGCATATAGGATGGTGATGAAGAAGCTTAAGGGCAGTAGGTCCCCACAAATTCGGAATGCATCCCTGCAATCACGCCGAAGGAACTATACGAAGCGGGCAGGAAGACAGGTGACAACAAAGCGCCCGGACCCGATGGCATCCCGAATGTGGCGGTTAAAGCGACCGTTCGAAAACGACCGGAGCTTTTTATTGCAACGATGCAACGGTGTCTGGAGGAGGGGCTATTCCCGAGGTCGAGGAAACTCCAACACCTCGTTCTACTGCCAAAAGGGAAGGAAAAAACCACCAGATGAACCGTCCTCATACCGGCCAATATGGCTTTTATGGCGTTTTCGATTGAAGAAAAGAATTGCCCTTTCTATGAAAAGAGGAAATCTAGAAGTGCTCTTTCTATGTTTTCCATGTTTCATTGAAAAAGAAATGGCACTTCCAGGTCAATTCTTAGCACGAAAGAAGTGTCCGGAATATTTTTAAAGAATTGCCCTGAACTCACCAACACAAACAAGCAAAATGTCAAAGTGAAATGTTTGTTGTGCTATTAGAAACTAATTTTGCGCTATTCGATCAGAAAATACCAAATTATTAGTGCAAATGTAAACTTTATTTTGAATATGTTGTTTGGCCCTTTAAAAAACTCATATTTAATGTAGAAAACAAAGAAAAATTAACAACAGAAAACCAAATTTCACATATATGTCTACTACCATTGCAAAAGTGCTCCAACGAATTTCATTGAAAAGAGCAATTTTGAATTTCGGGGCACTTCTCTCGGATCTTCAATGAAAAACGCCATTAGATACAATGGGGAAAATCTTAGAACGGATCATATAAAGGAGGATAAGAAGCTTTGTCAGATGACCAGTATGGATTCAGAAAATCGCGTTCTACCGTCGATGCCATTAAGGCGGTAGTAGATATAGCGGCTGAAGCAATACGGGGAAAAAGATGGAGAGGTGGGACAAAGAAATATTGCGCGATTGTGACCCTTGATGTTAAAAGTGCCTTCAATTCGGCAAACTGGTCATGCTTTAGGAGATCCTTGGTCAGAATGGAAACGCCGTACTACCTGCTGAATATAGTAGGAAACTACCTTACCGACAGGATGTTAAGGTACCATATTGACGATGGCGTTAAGTACTACAACATCACCGCGGGAGTACCACAAGGGTCGGTTCTTGGACCCCTCCTGTGGAACATAATGTACGACGGGGTTCTCCGATTAACTCTGCCACAAGGAGTTAAGGTTATAGGCTTTGCTCACGATATCGCTGTGGTTACTGTGGCCAAACATATCCGCGAGATAGAGTCAGCTACGGATGAAGCAGTAGCCAGAATCAAGAATTGGCTAGAGTCTGCAGGGCTAGAACTAGCTGACCACAAGACCGAGGCTGTGTTGATAACCAGCCGAAAGACTGTGGAATATGCCAAACATCGGTGGCCCTGGATACGCCAGAAGGATTCTGCTATCCAGGGTGGTCAGCTCAATACTAATATACGCTGCACCGGTCTGGGCAGGGGCTCTTACAACTAAGGCTCTGCGCAATAAGAACAATAAGCGGATTCCGAACTATTTCGGACGAAGCAGCCTGCGTTATTGGGGGAATGATTCCCATCGCCATTCTCGCCAGCGAAATGCAAAGGATCTACCTTAGGCTAACTGTCAACAGGCAAGAGTTCATCATAAGGAAAAGGATAAAAGAAGAAGAAAGGGCAACATTTATAGCACTGTGGCATGTGGGGATTGCAACTACCAACTTACGCAGTTCTTGTCCGGACACGACGGCTATAGAAGTTATCTTCACAGATTCGGCTACGGTAGCTCGCCTCTATGCCCCGAATGCCCAGATGAAGAAGAGGATACGGAGCACGTAATGTTCCACTGCAGAAGATTTTCAGGAGGAAGAGTGAACTTACCCATTCTCATAGAGCGTAAGCTGAGCTCAGAAGACGACTGGCTGGAAATATGTTCATACATAACGAGCGTACTAGCCGAAAGACTAAGAAGGGTCGAAGTGGCAGACGTTGATGATTTAGCATGAGTTGCTAACCAGCCCTGCGAAGTAATACCTAACGACAGTCCCGCGGGGAGAGTGGTAGAAGAGTGCATGGGTGTGGTTTAGTACGTAAGGCGCGAGGCACTGGAGAAACATATCCCGCGAATCGTGCATGCTAGTAGCACGGGCAACTAGGTAGTATCTTCGAAGATTACACATCCTTTGGACGTAACCAAAAAAAAAAAAAAAGCTGGTAGGTACCAATGTCAGGTACCAATTAAGAGTTTGTAGTTTGCCACGAAAAACAACCAGTTTCAATCATTTCCCAGCAAATTAAAACACAAATTTCCAGTTTGTATGGGGAGTTTCACTTCGATCGTTTTTACGATGGAGTTAAACGCATTCACTTTACCAACAGGTGAATTTTTCACTTCGAATGTTTTCTACGATGCCAACTATTGAATTTGAGTGAAACATTCCCCTCGGCGGATTCCACGATAGGGGTGATTATTCGGCCCTCCGGGACGAGTTGAATAGCAACTTGGGACTAATATTAATTTGCTATTCGTCTCATTTATTTAAAGTCACGCATTAGATCTGTGCCAGCAGGTACCCTTTGAGAGTCTCTAGTTCGTCACGGAAAACAATCAGTTTCAACCATTTCCCAGCAAATTAAAACACAAATTTCCTTAGTTTTTGTTTTTTTTTATAAAAAATAATAGATTTCTTTTTATTGAAGCAAATATGTGTACATATTTCTAGAAAACAAAATGTATTTACTCTGATGATGTTGATGTTCCACAATCAGACTACAAAAAGCTAAACAAAAGTTAGAAAAAACCGAAAGCAAAACGCATTATTTCAAGAAGAAAGCTTAACAGAAAATATAACAACAACTATTTCATCGTGTGTTAGAGAAGAAAGAGCACACACCGTGTGTGTATTTGTTAATTTTTTTAAAATAACTTGATTCAAAAAATAACACATCCATAGCTTTACAAGTTGATTCTCCTTTGTTTCAATTTTTTATTTTGCAAATCTCAACCAGTAGTTGTTTTCTCAGCGGGAAATCTATAGCAAGGCTGTCGAAATTGTACACTACAACATTAATTAAAGCAACTGTCAGTACTGTCACGTTTAAAAAATCGTCTCCCTCTTTGCTACGAGCTGACAAAATGTGCGCTCGATCAGTTGTTTTGTCGTTGATCGATCTATGATGCATTCAGATTTTAAAAGCAGCTTCCGCTATAGATTGCCCCTGACTGAAAGCACAACTGCTGTTAAACAAACTTCCTTAACATCTAAATTGAACAAAAATACAAAAGATATGATAAAATGAACAAAATTTTATGTGTGTCCACAATTTTTGTTTGTTAAAGATTGCTCTGACATTTAACTACATTGATAATAAGTATTGTTTTCTTGTTTCTAATTTATTTACTTTTTATATCCTATATATATATGTTTTCCGTTTTTTTTTAATTTGATTTTTAGTTTTCCTTTAAGAATCTAAAAATATTTGTAATGCGTACATTTATTTCTATTTAATCATTTTCTGTTGTTTTGTGTTATTGCCTGCCTGCTTTAGATTTAGAAATTGTTTTTCCATATTACATTCCTGTTATTTGTGCTATTCATTTGAGGGGGAGAGCGAGAGAGAGATATAAATATATCCAGAGAGAGAGAGATTGTATTGTAAAAAAACGTTTTTCTTATTGAAAACTATTATTACTAAGTTAAACAAAGTGTTAGGTATTTAAATAATTGAATTGAATTTTCCTAAACCGTAGACGACGAGATTATGATGAAACGTGGCAGTTTCAAAAAGCAAAACTCTCTCAGTTCCACTAAACTCATCGCGCACACGCGCGCGCATAAAACTTAGAACTGCTAATTGTAAACAGAATAAGAACTTTCATAAATAATAAGATTAATATGTATAAAAAAAAAGAACATAATGCAATTGGTTTTAGATCGGTTGAGGCACTTCCTCGGCAGATGGCGCAACCGATAGCAGAGTGCCAGCAAGGATGTTTCTTCGCTTTTTGATTGGCGGGCCATCGTCGGTCGTTGGGGATAACTTTTCGAAGGACGCTTCACGTTTTACCGCCGCAGGCAAAGGGCTAACACTGGATCTGGTGCCTTGCTGTTTAATAGGTGTTTCTGGTGGCGGCAGGTCGTCGACAGACGTCATCAGCGGCGACAGTTGATCCTCCTCTTCAAAGTCCTCGTCGGCATCGTCAGAGTCCTCCGATTCCGAGCTCCATGAGACTTGTGCACCGGGGAATATGTACGAGCATGATGACTCGTGACAGAAAAATGTGCCGTCAATCAGGCGTTCGGCGGCGGTTTGACGTTTTGACCGTTTATTTCTGATCCAACCGCTGTTTCTTCTGTTGCTGGTCGATGGGCTGCACTCTATTGTAGCAATCATGCCGTTTTGTTCCTTGGACACGCTACTCACACTACTACCGAGGCCGCCGCCACCTCCGCCACCACCTCCACCGGTGATCCCATTGCCAATCACTGTGCCACACGACACCGAGTTGGAAGAATCACAAATACCGCTGTCCTTTGATGAATCTATCGACAGATGGCGATAATTGCAGTTCTCCGGTTTCTTCTGCAATCGACCATCAAAGCTGAAGCTCTCGCTCTCTTCGTCTTCGATTTCGGGCTCGTAGCCCTGCTCTTCGCGATTGTTCAAGTCGAGCATTCCGTGTTTGATTTTCTTTATCTCAGCAACAGCAGTTTCTTCGTGTTCCTTGAACAGCGGAATATCGCTGAAGTTTGCGCGTGCCGACATACTGGATGACGGCATGTCGTCCGGTCTACTCATCGGCTGTAGCATTGATGAGGTGGAACTGTCAAAGCCCGAATCAGAGTAACCTGTTGAGCGGAGGGCCGTATCTGTAGATGTGGAAGATTTAACTGATTGTGTGTCGGTGTCCTGGGTGCCAATGGTAGCGGTTTCATCTTCTGTCGGGTGTGGATTCAAATGTTTTGCCTCCGATAAGATGGTCTGATCGAAGCAAATATCGGTCCAGTCATCGGCAAGTTTGTGACAAATTTGATTGATAATGACGTCCGAGTCGCCGAGCAGTTCGACATCGAATTCTAAATGACGCAGCTGTTCGCGGTTGATGAGAATTTGCGGAACATTTGCTGGGATTGAGCTGGGAATAAGTGCCACTGGTCGAACTTTGAGCGAGGATCCCATGACGATCAAAAGATCGCACTTGTCCTTGTCGCTGGCCATAACTGTATGGAATTCTTCAGGAAGACCTGCAAAGAGAGCGACATTTTTCATGTTTAAAAAGGGCAGAAGGAAAGAAAATTCGTTATTTAAATAGAAGCAGCAGGGATGAGGAAGAAAAGAGGACGGCATGAGAACAAATCATACGCAAAGCTCATAAACTTTTTTCAAGCTAGAACTGCAACCGTTTCTTTCAATCAGCTTTTAACACAAGTTATACCTGCTCTTATGTACATGGTTACAAAATGAAACATGGGGTGGTGGGTGGCAGATGGAACTACAAATTTCAAGAGCCAATACAATACTCACCTTCACCAAAGAAAACAATGTCCGGTTTCATTATTCCATTCTCGACGATTCGCTTTAGATCACCCTCTGCTACACTGTCCGAGGCATCTGAGCTGTGCATGACATTCGGCTGGCATTTCGGGCACACCGGAATCCTTTGTGCGAATATGTCCTCGCGGATCGCATCCGCAGTCGTCTTGAATTTGCATTTAGTGCAACTAGCGGTAGAGAACGAACCGTGACACTCAATCACGTTTCCAATCCCTGCCACACGTTCCAAGGTGTCAATGTTCTGCGTATAGTTGCGCAATAATTTCTGTTTTGTCTCGAGCAACTTGATGAAACGATGACACGGCGACGGTGTAAACTGTCCCGGGTAGATCTCCCTGGCGAACTTGTAAAACGGTCGTGGATCCCGTGAAAAATAACTAATGTCAAACATGGCCTGTGGATCTGGTAAATCTGGAAAGTCCTTTGCCAATCGACTGTAAATTCCATCACTTGACCGAAAGTCTGGTATACCACAGGAAACAGAAACACCTGCACCAGTCAAAACGATAACATTCTTCGAGGTCTTCAAGAGTTCAATGACATGGTCGAATGTGTTTACATCGCGAAGTTTTCTTCTTCTTGGCGGTTCCGATAACATACTCGCTAATATACGCCACAATGTCATATCATTCAGGCCGGGGGCTATTTGTGATGCAGCCGTGCCATTGGGTAGAATTTGCGACAGCAACTCACGAGGATTTGCACCAGAATGGATTTGTTTTTGTACCCAGTTGATGGGTTTCGTCGCCGCAATCGGTTTCCATTCTCTGCCCGATACCTCTGATATGCCACTCAAGTCGGAGAAGTCCGAATCGTCCGATGAATTGTCATCGCTATCGTCGGTCTCGTAATTGGCATCGTCCTCATCATCGTCGTCGTCTTCATCGTCATTGGTGACAACTTTACTGTCTTGTAGCTGTTCTGTTGAAACTACTGTTGTAGCGAAAACATTCTCGAGCAATAATTGTTGTTGTGACGAACTATCTGCTTCCTTACCTAGGCCACCATTAACATCAATCACGGCCGTAGTGGTGGTGGTAGTGGAAAAGTTTTCAGCGTCGTTCTTTTCAGCGGGAGAATTGTTTTGGTCTGTGATAGTGTTATGATTTGTGGGATCGCTGCTTATCGCGCCATTACATTCGAGTGGTGCTAGAGTTACGGGTATATTATTTTCCATTTTGATGATATTTTTTTGGATATTTGTTTGAATTTAATTGGAGAAATTTGGATTTTTTTTTAATATTTTGACTTTTTCTGCATTACTTGACACACACTAAACTACAAAATGACGTGATGGCTGACATTCACAAAAATGGCCGCCGAATGCAAATGTAACCTGTCAATTGGAGTCGCATGGCGTTGCCAATTGGAAGAATAGAGATAGGGTCCACACAAATTTTTGTTTTTGGGAAATAGATTCCGATTTGATTGGTTGGTAGGGAAAGATTTTTGAAGAAAGTTATAAACATTTATTAAAAACACTTGTACATGTTTAAATTCGGAATGTTCACCAGATTCCAATCCGACTGGGATTGATTCGTGAATGAGCAAAATCAAGTTGTCTGCCATCAATTGAACTAAGAAAATTTGGATATTCCGAGTTTATCAAATAACCTGGACACTAAAAATCATTTTTGGTACTACTCAACATCGATAAAACATGTTTCCAGACATTTTTTAGTCTGTCAAAAGATGTCGATATAAAGTACACATAAAAGGGAAGTTCATCTCAAGTCTCAACGTATGAATATAATATATGAGCAGTTTATTCTGCTGACTCTGCGTTTGTTTAAGGTTTAAGCTATTGCTCGCTTCCATTCAAATATTCAATCGAACTCGATGTGGATGGGGTGCTACAGCTATCTAAGTAGTATAAACATAATTTCGGTGGTATTTCCCACAAAAAGGCCCACCTGCGAACACTCAACATATAAACAGAAATCCTCAGCTGTCCAATCTGACAGTTGCGCTAAGCTATCCAACATTTTTCTTCGTTTATCTTCCAGTTGGTCCTGCTGCAAAAGTTTGTCAGACATTCGTCTTTTGTGGAGAAATTTCGCATTTGAATTGAGAAAAGAAGACGACTATTCGAAGAAGGGCATTAAATCAATTTGTGAAGAAACTTCAATTAGATTTGCTCTTCTGTGATGGACGATGATAGCAATGCCCTATATGAATTGCTTGAAGTTACCAAAGACGCAACAGATGCTGAAATAAAAAAGGCAAGTGCATTAAACCAAACAAATTAGTGACTTAATCTCTGCCCAATAAAATCAATCGCGACTATTGTTTACGTAACGAGTAAAAAATACCAAAATTATTGTTTGCGCGAAGGGAAAAAAATTGAAAAACTATGAAAAAATGGCGAACTCCAAATGAGTTCCACACAACAGTAGAGCGCGAAAGTTTGTGCGCATACAATTAAATTAAACCATCATAATAATGTGTAGCAATTTTGTTTAATGTAATTATTTGTTCTTGTAGAATTACAGAAAGCTCGCGAAGGAATTTCATCCTGATAAAAACCCAGAGGCTGGAGACAAATTCAAAGAAATCTCCTTTGCCTACGAAGTGCTATCGGATCCTGAAAAACGCCAAATCTACGATCGCTATGGTGTTAAGGGGCTACAAGATGGAACCAGAGAGAACACCATGGACACAGAGAGTCTGTTCGCTAGATTCTTCTCGTTTGGCAATAACAGTGACTTGCAGGTAGTTCTGCCAGTCAGCCTAGAAGACTTCTACAATGGCAACCCATCGAAGACTGTGCAATACACCCGCATGGAGATATGCACTGATTGCGATGGTGCTGGCGGGGATGCGTCCAAAGAGGAGCCTTGCGTTGATTGCGGAGGCCTTGGGTATCGCACGACGATGGGGATCATTGTATCAGGGGTGAGTTATTTAAATTTCCAAAACTATTCAGGGAATGAAGGTTCTAAGGAACGACAAAAACTTTTACTACAACTACTACTATTATAACCAATCACAAAACGAACGTTTTTCATTTTAGCGCTGCGATGTGTGCCATGGTCGTGGTAAACTTCTCAAGGAAGAATTCCAATGTTCAACATGTGCTGGCAAAGGTGTTCGCGAAAAGGAGAACACTGTCACTGTAACAATTAAAAAGGGAATGCACAACTTGGAGAAGATACCCTTCCGTTCGGAGGGTCATCAGAACACAAAAGGTGACCGAGGCCATCTGATCGTAGTCCTAGAACAGACGCCGCATTCTCTTTTCCAACGAAAGTTTTGCGATTTGCTCATGCCACAAGTTAAAATCACCCTCGTTGAGGCGTTGTGCGGCCTGGAGTACGTCCTTACACATTTGGATGGCCGACAACTTGTAATTCGCACCCAACCTGGCAAGGTAATCAAACCGAGTGCCATGATGATGATCAAAGGCGAAGGTATGCCCAAGCCCAACAACCCGTTCGAACGGGGCGATCTTATGATATCTTTTACGGTGGTTATGCCTCCGGATAACTTCGCTAGTGCGGAGGTGGCGGAACAATTGGAAACACTGTTACCGCCCCGAATACCATTCGAAATGCCAACCGACGAAGATGCGCAGGAGGTCTTTCTGGAGGACGTGAAACCCGGCGAAGACTACGATGCATCTGAGGAAGAAGGAGGAGCGGCGCAGTGCTCCTTTTCATAGAAATCTTAAGTATCTGTGGTATATAACCTAAAATATTATAAAACTTTTCATAACGCATATAGATGCACACATACACTCACATACACACCCACATACACTGACATTCTTAGCCGATTTTTAAAATTAACTTATTTTTACTTAAATTTAACGTCACCCTAAAATGGAGTAAATTAGAGGTGTGAATTCTTAGATATTAGGATGTGTACATACATAGTACTTATGTATCATGACATGTGTAAAGACTGTGCGCATTGCCATTAATTTATGAAAGGAAACACTTATCTATAAGTGAGCCGCAGCCCTTCATCAGTAGCATTCTAAGATAAACATTAAATTTTAATGTTAAATTTATTGCAATATAGTCTTTTGTTTATTATTTTCTTTCTTTAATCTAATCATAACTATTACGCTCTATCTGTTAATATTTCTAACAAAAAAAAACTATTTAAATCAAAAATAAAAATCACTAAATGCATGCCTCGGAATTTTATTTTTACAACCGGCTAGACTGCTTCAAACTGACAACGGCAGGAGTGTTTTAGTACTCCTTGCTGTCAGAAGAGAACATACGAAGGTAAATTCATTGAACTATTTGTAAAGTAGGTGCAATTTTCGGCGTAGCCAACTCGCTAAGACCTTCCGGTTGCATCTGTTGATAGATTTTGCGCACTACAGCTACAGATCGCGTTAGATATACACAAATGTACAGAGGAAAGCCTAGGGCGCTCTAGGGCTGCTATCGAAAATTCTAAATGAACAACACTCCATTGTGAAATAAACTGAAATTCATCGATTCTCGATTGACAAAGAAATTAGCACGCAAATCAATTCGGGGAAAAAATCCGATCAAATGCATCAACCCGGAAATTCGACAGCCATCGAAACCAATCAACGCACATTTTAAAAATACGCATGCCTAACCACTGCGCCTAGTTCCCCTGCTGCCATTGATTTGTATTTAATGAAACTGCATCGACATCGTTCCAAAGACACAAAGAAATTCAATTGTGATCCACTAATTACACAACGAGCACACTTGGACGGGAGCTTACTTTGGATTTTTCAAGATCATCATCATAGCCCGATCAATCGATCGCAATATTGAGTTCGAGATCGTCCGCCCAACTTTGGCTATAGTATATATTTGAAAAGTGCGAGGTTACTGCGTATATAGGTAGGTATACATACAAACGGCAGTGTTTCTGCAATTTGCAGTTTCTAATCAAATTTCTAGTTATTGGCCGGAGACAGAGAGTGCGACTCAACTTGTACATATATGAATATGAGTAGGGCTAGTCTAGGGGTAGATATACCTACCTACATGTATTTCTATAACGTAGCGTAGCGACTTCGGTCTATTGGTGGTTGTAGTGGTGGTGGTTGACCCATAAAATAGGTCGATATGCACATATTCCTTATCAGTTGCAGTTCGAATAACGTAGACTCATGGTGCTTTGGAACTAGGCTATGGAATTTTAATCAGTTCTCCTAGAAAATGTTGTAAAAGAAAATGCAATTAAGTGGCAAGTGTTGGTATGTATGTATACCTTTCACGTTGGTATATTTGGTACTCATATAGTGCTTTTAAATTGACCATTGATTGATTATTCGTAGATGGCATATTGAAAGACTGATTTGTGTATTTTTGGGGCACTTTATACAACTAATTCTGAACAACTTGGTTTTAAGACTATGGTCCTTACTAATGTCGTTTTCCATTGGTTTCACTCGGGGATTCACTCAATCCGAAATCCAATGGAACAAGAAAACTGCTTCTGGTTGCATTCACGACGGTATTGGTAAAACGCCACAAAATAATCTACGGCTGCTGTCAGCTGGCTTGTGTAAAATACATAAATTACATATGTGTGAGTGCTCCTTGAGTGGATTCTGACTTCAAATCGAGAAGCGAATTTCTCTTCTCAGAATCACCAGAAGAGTATTTTTTGTGCCAAAGGAACGGTTTCAGAAGTGATTCTTTCGATCCCGGACTCTCCCGGACGCTTCTTTTTGCCCAATGGAAATCGACATAAGGTAACCTACCTTTCGATAAATGACAGTTAAAGATATCGGCATATTCTACGTTCCCTTTATGTTGGTTATCCTTTATTTTTGGTTAGATTTACCTGCGTTCACTTGCGTTTTCCCGATCTAGAGTGATTCTGATTACAAAACAATACAAAACAATATAATACGAGAATGCAGTGATCGTAGGCAGTGCTTCGTCGACGTCGCCATTCGTTATCGATAATTAAAAGCATTCGAATTAGAGAGCTTCTGCTCCCCACTTATAAAAACAACCTCTGCCATCGAACGCGAGGTGACCAGCTATTTTCAACGACAACGATCAGTATGGTGTCCATTCAAGGACGAAGCTCCATACCAGCTGTCGATCGATGGAAGAAAAATCGCACAAACCGACAAACAAAATCGATGTACCTACATGCAAGGAAAGCTTTTGTTTTTATGTAGAAAAATGAGCACCTAGCCCATTTTATGTGGCTCGCCGGCACCTTCGTCTCTAAATTGTCTCATCAAATAACTACTGACAAAAACAGTCAAAAAAAATTCAACTTTTGACCGCAATGCAAAAGTATAATCAAACTAATTGGCAGCTTCGCTGTCTAGTCAAATTAATAACCAACTGCCATCATCATCATCATCATCAACATTCAAATAAAAAAATAAAGATATAAATACAAAAAGTGTGTACCTAGTATCAACAATTACTTTGTGCCATTATAATTTCCATGCATGCATGCATGACTAACACACGAATCGCTCCAGCTACTGCGGCTACCATGTTTAGAAGCCAGTGCGCCGAAAAGTGACAGTGCCGGTTAATAGGTACCTACTGCCAGAGCAATATCACCGACCTTGAACCACCAACCCAGACCTCGAGAACACTAAACACGAAAAATATTATCTCCGCGCAGGTCCAATTGGAGATCACATCTCACTCTAACCTAAGAGTGCATTCGGCAATAAAACTTTTTGCACTTCGTCACCGCGCTCAGTCTGTGTATGTTAGCTTTTATAGCCGCAGATTCTAGATCAAATAAAACCTGCATTTGTGCTCCTGGAGCGGATGTTAGGTCAACAGTGAAATATTTGGTAGGTAAATACCGAAATGAATGAGGGGCTGGTAGTGGTAGTGGTAGTTGCACAGCCCCCAACCCTCCGTTCATACCAATGCAGCGTGCATTACCAAAAATAACATTTGCCAAACCAAACAATTCGTGGTGTTGTGTTTGGTTAAAAAGCTGCCTGGCTTCGGGCGGTTACAGACGCCAAAGTAAGCAACATTGCGCCGTGGCGTGGCATTTACTATAGTGTCAATGGTATTGGTGGCTTCAGCCGTCAAACGAAAATGCCGCGATGTGCAAAACAATTATTAAAACTCGCCACAAGAGACAAACAAAAAGAAAAAGGTGATCAGACAAATGGAGAAAAAATCATTCAATTCATCGCAAATTTAGTAACTTTGAAGTTGGTTTTTTACTTGTGCAAAAAACGAAAAAAACAAATGCAAATTTATAAACGATATAAACGATTTGTTTACGATCTCATGTCAATTATGATGCTCGAGTGAAATCATTGCTGGTGGTACACTGTCATCGGATTGGAACGGTCTTTAAATCGTTACCTTCGGGCTTCTGACACACTGAGCACATTTAAAAACTTAGTTGTCTTATGTCGACAAGATTGGTCGGGGTAGATGTAACCTGAACGCAGAAACTAGATTGGTCGGATACGTCACTTTTCCTGCGTCAGTCACTAATGCGAACTGTCAACTTAGTACTCAGTCAAGAATTTCTTGACTAGATTCATCGGCTACTCCTCCATAAACGTCAACTGCCACAGCTGCAGCTGCCCATGTGACCGATCTATTTGTGTTTTGCAGAAGTTACTACAAAAGCGTTCCTTAACTTTTTCCCTCTCTGAGAGAGAATTCATCCCCTCCACATGCATTTTGACAGTCTTTTCCCTATTGCCAGATTTAAAAGCTCCGCGCTGTAGGTTCTTTTAGGAGTAGATGAAAATGCATTCTGCACCTGTTGTGCCCTCTTTATCGCTTCTTAAACCTAAAGCTAACGAGATTATACCGGATTTGAGCTTCCAATATAGTGAACTTTTTCAAATCGTCCAGCCCAGCGATAGACTTTGTAGCTTGACAGACATGTTACTGTAGATACCGAAGCGTTCGCGAAATCATTCTAAACTGCATTTTACCTGCTATCTGCAAAACCGAAAGTCTGAGATGTTGACCGCTTTTTTCCGCTCCCCTCCAAAAGAGAAAACGACACACAGTAGGTCTGTTCCTTTACTTTTAAACTTTACGAATTTTAACGCATTCTTACGCATTTTACTGAATTGTCCTTCCTCTACTCGAAGAATTCGTAAAAGAGAGCAAGATTTTTCCCCTCTTCCTAATTTTTCACAGGTTACTACAAAAGCGTTCCCTAAAATGTTGCGTAAATTTGCCTCTCCGAGAGATAATTCATCCCCTCCACTATAATTTTGACAATCTTTTCCATTTTTACTACCTACAAAAGTAAAGGAACAGACCTAGTGGCATTTCCTTTGTAAAATTTTCACAA
The DNA here is from genome assembly GCA_936431705.1 of Cheilosia pagana. Classification (NCBI taxonomy): domain Eukaryota; kingdom Metazoa; phylum Arthropoda; class Insecta; order Diptera; family Syrphidae; genus Cheilosia; species Cheilosia pagana. Next base: position 45,591,155 of record OW386170.1, on the reverse strand, counting down.
ATGCATTTTCGACTCCCTTCAAAATATGTAGGTATAGGTATGCCTGACCGAAGAATAAACCTAAGTTCAATCAAGGGTTATAAAGCTTACAGCTAGCGGCCTAAGGGATTGATAGATTTACAACTTCATAGACGTTTTTCTAAAAATGCTGACTCTTTGTAGGAAAGGAGCAGTTGTTCTTACAGAGGGTAGACAAGTACAAACAACACTTGGAACTTTTCCAAATGTGATGCACGTTTTATTAACCATTACCTATATCCATTCATGATGTAAGTTCCCCTCCATAGAAACAACGGACAACAATTTTTCCTACAAATGTCCAAACCAATTGACATCACACAAGTTAAAATAAAAGAGCTGACGCCATAGACAGACATATGTTTGAGTTTGTCTCCTCCATCTACCCACTGCTGCATTCGGCAGCTGCAATTACACATAACTAACGAACTAAGTTTTCTTTACATTCAAATGCGAATGCCCATTATGCGATGCCCCCATGGACACCGCTAATAATAATTGAAGACAAAGAATCTTCTCCTTCTCCTTCTCCGGCTATACTCTTGTGCTTTGTACTTTGTAATTTTCAATTTTCATCCCGAATAAAAAAAACACAGCATTTTCACTCCACGAAGTAGGAAGTCATTGAAAACGAAACGTTGACGATCGGCTTGTTGTCTTCATCATCATCTCAGCTTAACCTGGTTCTTTATAGCTAGCTGGGATGCACATGCGGTGAACGGTGATGGTGAGGCGAGCGCGAGGCATTAGCAAAAGAGAGGAAGAGTGTGCATCCTCCTCCTCCTTGCAAGAATGTGTGCCGCTAATGGTGCCAATTTTTGTTTTGCTATTTTCCTCGTTTTTAGTCATCTCCGCCATTAGCCATTACGTTCTGCACTAAATTAAGTAATTGCAAGATGCTTCGTCGTTCTTCCACCATATACGCCAGCAGGTATGGATGTGTGCACGCTCTGGTCAAAGAATGAGATGCATTCATGGAATCTAGCACAAACTAGGGCTGTAGAGCATTTGCCATGATATATGTAACACACAACACACTCGTAGTCGTCTGTACGTCAGATTTCGTAATATCTCTAGCAGAGATCGTGCAGCAGCAGCACCAGGCACCAGCAAATGGGCATGGCCTAGACTCGTTGGTTATACAACAACAAGAATGCATGGACGAGAACTGAACATTAAACTTCGCTAGAACTATAATCGTGTTTTTTTTGTGTTTGCAATAATTTCATTTTATACAGACTCTTGTTGCACCGCAGAAGGAGATGCGGCGAAGCAGGGTTGGTTGTGAAAACTTCTAGGGTGTACTTATGCACTGAGAGACCTAGTGATTGTATAACAACTTCAAACGTCTCGGTTGTTGACGTGACGAAGATATTCTAGGGTTGACCATTTTTTTGTCGTTTCTTGCGACGTAAAATAAATTGTAAATATTATTAAACATTTATTAAGAGACTTTTATAGTTTCAATGGTGCGCTGCCCCGGTACTAGGGATGTTTAATGAGCACGTGTAAGCGGGACAGGTTTAGCAGATAAGAACTTTCATAGGTTTGTTTTCGATAATGACTTACAGGCATTCTACATTTTGAATCATTCTATTATTAACAAACAACTGTATCCCCGACGAAAATTCACCTTTCATTTGGTCTATATATTTCATAAAAATCGGTTTTTAAATAACGTACGACAAAAAGAATATAGCTTATTGACTGAAATTGGGACGCTGGTCGAAATCGTAGTTAGGTATAACCACCAAAACTTTCGGCAAGAAGTGGGGACTTCAACCAAAAATGGTTCGTTGGATGTACACAACGCCCTATTCTCACATATGGATCACTCGTTTGGTGGCCCGCCTTTAGTAAAGCCTACAACATCACAAAACTAAGTAGAGTCCAAAGAACGGATTTAATTGGAATCACGGGAGCCCTACTAGTCCGACCGAGGCACTCAACGTGATTCTTAATCTCTTGCCAGTGGATCTGCATATTAAAAACATTGTAGCTTGTGGTGCTGCTAGATTAAAGGAATCAAAATGCTGGTCAGAAAGGCCCTACGGCCATACCAACATCCTACTTTCACTACCCGCTGGGATAGGACATATATCTACACTTACCTTCCATAAAAATTTGAAATTTGAAATCACTCTCATCTGGGTTCCCGGCCATAGGAACATAGAGGTGAATGAGAAAGGCGATGAACTTGCCAGACGTGGCTCTGCTCTGAGCGTATCTCATGCGAGGGAAGTGTTCTCCTTCACTATACACTGCAGGGGCCGTGACTAAATGGATGACCTCACAAACTGCGTCATTTCCAGAAAGATTTGGCCAACATTCGACGAAGCCAGAACAAATAACCTCCTTTCTAGAACGCGTGCAGATGTCGCTATAGATTTACGGCGATTAGTGCGGGCCCCTGGGGTCTAGGAACTCACGCAATCAAGCTAGGCATCCCCCAAAACAACCACTGTCCTAGCTGCGCTGAAACAGTGTTCCACCTTCTTTGCGAGTGTCCGGCTCTAGCTAAAACCAGATACAGTGCCCTGGGTAGTCCTTTCTTTGACGACCTATCGGCCGTCCAAGGCATCCATTTCAATGACATCATCAAATTTCTCAACTCAGGCTGGTTTTGAGCTACCATAAAATACGTCACCCTTTCTATCTCCAGGTTCTACTAGTTGTGGTTTCAAAACGGCGCTTAAGAGCTACTTGTGTTTTTCCCTCATCAGGATGGAGCGAAAGCAACCACCTAAACCACCTAAAAATTTGTGTTTTCTCCATAAGAGCCCTAAACCTCTTTTTAACCTAAAAAATTGTCAATATTTTCAGCAAACCTACGTCCAAAATTATTAGGAATTTAAAAATTCATGGGATAGATGTGTTATTTTTAAAAGCAATCATTCATCCGTTTTTCGTTGTCAAATCTCACATTCAAACAATATGCAAGAGTGCCAAATGTACTCAGTCAATGGTTTCTGCGGTATTTCGTTTAAAGTCGCAAAAAGGACTTGTATACGAAACAGTGAACTAGGCTTTTCACTTATCGCATTCAAAGCCAGCTATACAAGAAAGTCATTAACCCTCTCTTTGGCTGTCAGATTTCAACTTGCCTCTTTCGGGGAAACCATAAACTTCTCACCAGTTGCCTTATAATAGATGTTAATGTTATCACAAAACTCCGCACTCAACAACCACGGCAATTCACAATGCAAAAGCAATATCGGGTTGCAACTCGAGAAATAGGTCACTTCGCAGTATGCATATATAAAAAACAAATCGAAACAAAGACGCTTCGTTTTTCCTGCCACAGTGCCGAGCGCGCTGATGATCCATTGCCAGAGGGTCTAATTGAATGCCTCTATATACGAGTACTCGTATAATTGCCTCCTCGCGTGCACTCTCACTTACTCATCTAGCAGTTTTGGTCAAGCCATCAGGTACATAACACATATCGTAGACAAAAACGGCAACTAAATCCGTCAACAATGTTGTTTTTGTCGATCACTTGATCACGTCAAATATGGACTCGTTGATCATCATCGGAGGCCCTCACACTCCAGTGTCTCTTTATGGGTTTTGTGTTTTGTAAATGACACTCAAGTGGTCTTGGAATCCGTCGATTGGTTTGCTGGTTGGCCCTCGGTTTCAGCTTGCTTGTACGTTATATGGGTTTCGGGGTACACAGCGGGTGAAAATGGAATTCTACCTGTGATGTGAGCTCCCGCCTTATCGAATAATACAAAAAAAAATAAAATACCTAACAATGTTTCAAGCACCGCAACAAAAGAGAAGTAAAATGTTCATAGAGTTGTTAGGTACTTATTTATTTAGCCTGACGATCTTGTTATTTAATTGGTTACCCGACTTTTAATATAAATAATGACAGAAATCAGATGATTCAATGACACTACGGCACAAGGAGGATCTGCGATGCAAAATAAATTGAATTGCAACAGAAATAGAAATAGTAATAGATTGCCAATAAATACGATAACAGTTTTTAGAGTCCGCCAACGAACTCAATTTTCAATATTAGTTAGCTACTGGGCACTGGGCAGTGTAACAATTTAGCCTTTGATTCAAATATTTTATAGGTCACAATAGCTTTATGTGTAGGGAAATGTTCCCCATTATCACTTCACAAAATTACAAGAAATGATTATTAGTACTTAGAACAAATTCAAGATGAAGGTTTAGGGTCTCTGGATTAAGCTTGATCTCTGGCCGGCTACAGCCTTGACTTAATTTTAAAGAGTTCACAATAGTTTCATACAAAATTAGGAATTGTGAGTTTTTGTAAATACAGTCGGCACTCAATTATTCTATTACCAAGTTAGTTTCAAATGTATGCAAAATAAGTAGAAATTGGTCTCTTTTTTTCGTATATCTTTACCACCCAGAAGCGTGACATGACAGCTAAGAATTTTTAAAATTTATGTTAAATTTTTATAATTTTTTGTTTTCCACTGTAAAGTGAAAACCTGAACGTCGATCTATTAAGGGCCACAATAGCTTATTCTGTATGAAAAGTTTCGCCTATTGTGAATCAAAAGTTCTAGTCTTTAATTTTGAAATATCTGAAGTTGTCAAAATTTTCTATTCAACATTTACTTAGACATTTTCAATTGCAATTTGGATTTTAACTGAATTTTGTATAGATCGGGACAAAGTCAGTGCGCCTTACTAATAATCATTTTTAACCTTCAACTTATATATTTTGTAGGTCACAATATGCAATTTTGTATGGAAAATGTCGCCATTGTGAGTTCGAAAAACTTAGCCTGGACACTAAAAACGATTATTAGTATCGCGGAGTGTCAATTTAAAATCCCAAAGTGACAGCTTAAACACATGCGTCACGAAAACATCAATTTTAATATGGCACGGAACGGACTTTGTTTGAGGAAAGCTGAAAGATTTACAATCGAGTACCCACGTAGCTACACAATGCAGAATTAAGTGTTAATCAAAAGTATTTTGTGCACAAGTATTTGGCGGAAACCATGCTCTGGCCATGTAGAATCTAGATTTTTTAAAGGGTATGGCTTTAAAATAGAAGAGATTTTCCGAAATACATTATCAATCGCAAACGTTCTCAGCAAAACGAATAGAAAAAGAACAATTCGTCAAAATAACGAGTTGCGAGTAGTTCCCATCTTGGTTCTTTTAAAACTATATGCAGAAGGTTACCCGCTTCCGCAAATAGTTCAAAAACTTTTGACTTTTGACAGAAATAGCTGTCAAATTGGGTTAAGGAATTCCATTAAATTTGACATGTGATTGAGAGAATCTTACTTGTAACGAATTTAGACAGAAAAACGTTAATTAATATAAAAATGCGTTATTTTCCGTCATCTTTCAGAGCACTCATGGAAGCCATTTTGTTTTATAGGAAATCATCATTGCAAGCAAAATTTGTTTTTCAAAATGCATTTCAAATGCGATACTGCGCTATTGCACAACGGAGGAGAAAAGTTCACAAAACCTTTTCCTAGGAATTTCACATTATTCACCGGAAAGCCATAAAATCAAACATCCATATCGCACCAATTTGCGTTTTCCAGCACCACCAGCAAAACACCGATCGGCTTGCCAGTCAATTGAGACAAGTACCCAACATCTCCGTTCGGTTCTGTTTTCTAGATTACACTTCTCGTCGTAGCACTACTTGCCAATAACACTATACCCGGGGGTACCTCGAACCGTCCATACCGACGTATGGGATGGCAACATCATCATCATCATCATCGGCTTCAGAGTGCGATTTTTTATTTTGCTATTATTTCGGTTTACGATCTTATATGAGCCCCGCCTACTCCCCCTACTCTCTATCTGAAGGAGAAACAGAGCTACATTGGCCATGTTTACAGTTCCACACATGGAACAGAAAAAAACTTAGAAACTAGGTTACTAGATTCTTGAAGGCAATTTAAAATTTTGCTGGCAGTTCTGGCTGCCTTATGGTTGATCTTTGTTATTTTTGGTGCACGCACGATCGCTGTAGCTGCATGATAAGTCTGGGAGCTCTGTGATCGTTGGGGGAGCGATCTAGGGCATTATTTCACATCTATAATAGAAATGGCTCGGAAGAACGCACTATACTCTCGGTGAGATGCGAGATGTTGACGTTTGCTGATTGTGAAGATCGGCACGGGGAGAGGGCTACTTGTATTTTATAAGTACACCATGGACGAATGTGTAAATTTACTTCGTGGAATTAGATCATATATAAGAGATCCCATTATTTGTGCTGCTTTGATGGAAGATGTGTGCTGTGCCATTTTATGGATTGAACGCAAATTGCTAGCTTCTGCTTCTTGCAATCGAACAAGATTGGGAAAGCAGAACACAGTTTTGTGTACCCTAGGTTCGAGTGGAGTGGTACTTTTATTTTATTGGATAATGTCTTGTTAGTTGGCACAACGCACAGCGAATGAAGAAGTGAAGATGTATAGTAGAAAGAGGAAATCGTTAAGGGTCTCGTGAAGATATTAAGTACCTACCTACATATTGATATGATGTCGTGCGGGAATGGTCATTTAGAGTTTCCTTACATAAGTATGTTTAACCAAAATCAGGAAGTTTTGTAAAATACACCATCAAAGCTAAGCTTTTAACATAGCCCTTGCAAGAAAAAAGCTCCTCACCTTTTACTGCAAAGCTCTGAAGCTATTTTATAGACACAAACTGACATTTTAGGTTATATCTGACTGCGGATCTCCGAAAATTCGTCGAAATGTAAGGATCGCGAAGTAAAAGCAGCTTTATATAGCTTTCTATGCCAAAAAAGAAACGCAGGTAAAAAAACTCTGTTAAACTATGTTGCTTTCGAGCTTGCAAAAGCTAGGGCGAACAAAAGCTCTTTTTGAGATACACAAAACTTCATTTTTTAGTACTCTGTCTATATTAATAAAAAAAAAAAAATATATATTTTGGCGCAACAGGTCTGCGGGACCCAAGGCCTAGCTTCTCACAACCATTCGTTTTGTGTGAGTTTTCAATTTTTGGGACGAATGGAAGGGATATACAATTTTACGCCGAGTCCAAACGGCTAATTGAGAAGCTCTTTCATGACAGTTTTACTCTCGGATGTTTGTCAGACGTTCGCGAGAGGTGGCGCAGTGGAAAGAAACCTTAAGATGTAATTTGGTTCTTTCGGGATTCGAACCGGGGAGCCTCTATATTAATACCTTGTCGAATTTACTGCTTCTTCGGGCTATTCCAGCAAAGTTGTGTTGTATCTTTCCAAATCCGACGTCTAATAAACTACCCACTTAAGAAGCACGAATTCCTTCGCACAACTGAAGTATGCGATGCCTCTGTCTTAACTACTCAACAACTACTAATCTCCATCAAGTAAGTCCAATAACAGGTTCCATGCATATATTTGAATTCTTCAAATTGAAGTATGCACGCTTAAGTCGGATCCAGTCTTTCAAACTGATCTAATTTTCATAAGCAGAAACATCTTTGTGTCATTTTGTTTGAATTCTGCGACGTAGCCAAATAATTAACATCTCATCTTCAGCTATTTCTTCAGAAACCCTTAAGTCAACAACTAAAGCCGAACAAAACAAGCGATTCAGACAACGTTGCGCGGCTGCAAAACTTCTTCGTTTCATCCCACAGCCCATCAGCAATCAGCATGTGTCTAACTCAACTACGCTTAGCCCAGTCAAAGAAGAATCAAATAAAATTCAACCTTGACGCTCAACGGAATTAGCACCTCTCCGCAGCTCTAGCGTAATACTCGAAATAACAAGTCAAATCATCGCACTCAAACGAAAGCGATAATATTTGTCTTAAAAATCAGTCAGCAGCAATTTACTTGTTCAAGGTCGGCTAAGAATTCCAATTTCGAGTCAAGAGCCCGCAGCCGCGCCATCAGAGCTGGATGTGGTTTTTGAAGGTGAACTCCTCAGTCTGATGCCTCCTTCGCCACCACAAAGCGCAGCGCTTACCTATATTCCGATGACGGAGTGACGACACGACGGACGGGACGGGCTGTTTCTAATTTCTTGGTGCGCGCCGCCATCCGATTTGGTGACTTGAGTTTAAGGTCAAGAGTTCAGCGGATGGATGCTCAGCTCAGAGATACTTTTTTTTTTTTTGCTTTCTGTTTCTTTTTTTTTGTTGTCTTGCTTTGCATCTTTAGGTGTTGATTGTCTTACTTTTGGTACAACAGCAAGCAGACAATGATAAGTCTTTCATTCGGCTGGGTTCGGGAATTATATCGAGATAAAAAAGGATCTGATGGTAATTTATTTTAATCCAACATTGGCAGCAACACAAAAAAAGTTCGCAAATATAACAACAACAAAAAACCCATTGCAATTGCGGTTCGGTTATGTTTTTGGCCAACCGAGCAGTGGGTATGGTGGTGGTGTCATCGCCAACGCGACGACACCGTGCGGATGATAATGCAGACTTATTAGCTTGGATTTTTGGCATTTTGAATAAATATTAAGTTGTTTGGTCAGCGGGCGCGCGCGCGCGCGAATACGGCACGGTTCTTGATTCTCGTCAAAGGTATGTAGGTGTAGGTAGGTATAATATCGTGAGATTCGTTATTTCGTTACTTTTTGAAGGTGATTTCAATAATCATTGCCATTATGGTGCTAATGAATCAATGAAGGTATTCCTTGTGTGTGGCTGCGAGTTGCGGACTGCATGGTTCTAAATATATACAAGTTTGAAAGAGCTGTACGACTGCGACATACGAGTTAGAGCAAGAGACATATGCGGGGTGAAAGGATTTGTTTCACTATACTGTAGTGATTCATCAAACACTCATAATGACGCATATTTGGAAGATTCGATGACGGTTAGAATGTTTACGCACTCTTTGGAGCAGAATATCACACAAACACGAATGAGTAATAAATATTTTATACAATGAAAAATTATATAGGAATAGGTATAAATACTCCAACATCGTTCTAATTGGTTGGAAGCACATCTTTTTGTAAGAGCTATGTCAAAATAAAAGGGAATGTCAACAAATTCAACATAAAAACAGACGAATCAACCACCTGCAAGCATCTTGAGCCGCTAGGTACGTTCGCCTTGTCTTTCTCGAGCTAAATAGGTACATAGTTAAAAATACAAAAAAAACTACCTTCTACTACCATACAGCATACACTTTAAAATTTATAAAAAAAAAAAGTGGGAACGTTCGTTGGTTTTAAAATTTGTTCTTCAACTTGCAAGTGGTTCCATAGTGTAGCGGTTATCACGTCTGCTTTACACGCAGAAGGTCTCCAGTTCGATCCTGGATGGAACCAGATCAACATTTTTTTTTTATTCACTAAAAAACAATTATTTACCTTTGTGAAACCCCTGCCGATAAAAGAGCCAACAATAAAATACGTACGAATTGGAACGAATATCTACGAAAAGCAGCCCAAAAACTTTGACACTAAGTTCGGTTCTCCATTCTAAAAACGGCGAGCACTACGGATTTGTTCACATCTACCCTTGGTATCAACATAGACAGCTACAAAAGCAGTTGTCAAAGTAAGTTGAAGAGACAGATTATGATGTCAAAGGTTTATAGAACAAATATCGAATGTTCGATTTAAGTAATGTCGTTTTCCATTGGGACAAAAAATCAATCTTTTTTTTTGATCTAAATCACTTTTTATTTTCCATTGGGCAAAAAAAATCAATCTTTTTTCGATTCGGATCACTTTTTGCAGATCTCGATATTTTTTCAGATCTACACATACTGCCACTTACACCAATACACTTTGCACAACTGTTTACGTCAATTTATGAAGTTTGTTTTCAAAACAATTGTGCAAAGTTTCGTGAAAACCCAAATAAAGAAATGCTAGCCATGGGTAACTGGGACATCAATGAATTATTTTATTACTCGTCGAATTCTCCAACCGGATCATCTCATTTTCCACCAAAACTATTCCATTTTTATCTACAAAAGGGGAAAATTGTTCAAATTGATATCCATGTTTGCAATTTTTCCATAAATGAATGCAATTTGAACAGCTGATAATGCTGTCAAATAACGCACTAATACATTTACAAAAGCAGATCAATTTCTTTGCATGTTCCATTTGCCGGGTAAAATCTGAGATCTGAAAAAGATTTCTGGTGGTCCCAATGGAAAACGACATAAGATTCAATTATTCATTCGGACATTCGAAATTCTTCTTCGAAATCAAAATAAAGAAACTGATTACTTCTTGTTTCTCACTTAGTTTTTTGACATTTACATACTTTTTGGTTGTATTCTACTCATTTTCTCAAAAGAGTTGATTCGATTTTGACAGTTGATCCGATGAGTACTGGAACACCTAGATCTTGGGCACTTTCTTCAGCTTTCCTTCGAACCTGCTTAAATTATATATTTGTCAGAGTTTTAACAACATCATTTTGACAGCTTCATGAGGAATTTTTTTAAGTTAAGAACCGTTTAATTGACCTGCATATATTGCGAACGTCTGACAATCAACAACTTACATAAATATTCGTAGCTGAGCGTATTAGCTCAATCGGAAACGATGACGAATTCGGTACATTCAAAAACTTAGTTGTCTTAAATCGACTAGATTGGTCGGGAGTAGATTTAACTTGAGCGTAAAAACTAGATTGGTCACTTTTCCTACGTCAGCCACATATGCGAACTGTCAACTTAGTTCTCAGTCACGAATTTCTTGAATATATTCGTCGGCTACCTTCCATAAACGTCAACTGACACAGCTGCCCATGTGACCGATGTAGGGCAATCAAAACTGAGATACATCAAGTTAGTCAGCTGTCAGATTTACTAAACTATATACTTGAACGTCCCCATTTACACATGCCAATCGCGTCAAAAATAAAAAACTCACAAAAGGGGAAGTGTTTGAGAACCCAGGTATAGGTTCATAAATTGACCTGTTACTCCCCTAATAACTAATTTACTCATTTAGTTGCACATCTTTCGACTGGAACAGTCTCACTTCATAGCCAGGAAGTAAATATCGGACGACCTAGCAAAAGGGTTTCAAGGTTGCACTAAATCGAATACCCCCTTTAAGAACGTCAATTAAAATCAGTCCATGACAAATAAATGTATACCCTAGAATTTACCACTCAACATTTTTTACAACAATAATTATGGTGGAAAATAAGAACCAGCAATAGGCATGTACCCATACTTCTTATCTTCATGCAAACACTTTGACATGTCACGGCGCAATAAGCTTGAACGTGCTCTTTGATTAAATAGTGATTATCTAAGAGTTTAAGATCAAATTAGGAAGCAGAGAAAAAAAAACGTCGCAAAATGCTTTTATTTTGACGATAAAATTCAAGGTTGACACTTTTGTTTTTCTTGAAATGTGTCAAAGATCAAAGTTCGTATTGGTAGAGGGATTTACTTAGCTAAATACTACGCACGCTTGAAACTATAATTTGACGGCGCCAGCAATGGTATCAGCACTGGGATGGATCATCGAATTGTTGCTAAAATTTTACGGAAACTGTCAAAATATTTCGACAAAACATCAACATCTATTGTGTATACGCATAATAATTATAAGAACGTAAATATTAGGCAGGAAATTCTGATATTGACAGGCGGCCATTTTGGGAAGTTACTTCCAGTTTCGACTTCGAAACAAATGCATCAAATGATCATCGACGGATGTCCATGAAATTGTACGCAAACTGTCAAACTTTTTCGACAAATCATCAACATCTATTGTGTATACGCATAACAATTATTAGTACGTTAATATTAGGCAGCAAACACCAAGTTCAATCATTTTGATATTGACAGGCGGCCATTTTCGACTTCGAAAAAATTCGTCTAAATACTTAATTCATTCCCGCAGTCGGCGTTAGTCAAGTGAAATGCACCAAATATTATGTACAATTCTCGATTTGCAAGAATATCTCTTAGGTATATAAAAACAAATGTGTTTTTCGACCTCGCACAAACAAGATCCCATGATCATATGCCATTAGTCATTTGGGGGGCACTTTTGCTTGCACTTTTAGCTTAAAAACAGTCAAAGTAGCTCGTTCCGTGATTTTATCCTAATTGCATCATTTGCACTGTTGAACTTTAGCAAATAAATGGAAACCCCACCGAATAAAGAATTTATTTTTATTTAATGAACATATTTCGGACTTTAATGGTCCTTTATGTGATTAATTAGTGGCAATCAGTGTATTTTATGTGCCGTACACTTTGTTTGGCACTGCATTCTTCACTGCGATTACACGAAGCTGTTTGTAAGCATCTGGCTGTCAAAACAATGGTAGGTATTTTTGGAATGTGAAGTTCAAAAGCGGATCCTACTTGGGTGGAAAAAGAATAAAGGCCATTTCGTGGGACCTGTTCAGGAATCGTCGCGACATGAATGCAGAAACAACTTCAAGTTTTGAAGCAGTTATGTAATAATTTTTCGACTTACCCCTAACGGTATAGGTATGAGAACGCAAACTTCCATTTTGTGTTAAAAAAAACGCTCCGCTTCACCTCCCGCTCGAAAATAATTGAGACCTTAAACCAAATCAACCTTCAAATTGTTGTTAAACGATACAATGCTTCTAACAACGAAAAAAAAAATCACACAAAATTACAAATCACTTTAAAAGCACGTCTCTTGGACATGCAGCAGCAGTTTTTCAGTTTTTACAGCAGCAGATACTTAGATGACGTCAATCCATCAAGTCTTATACGTTATACCCATTCGACTCGCGGGCACCACCACCGCATCAGCCAGCGAAACTCTTCACGTTCTATACAGACATACTACATACAGATACAGAGTCAGACACGGGCCCATCTAAAAGATTTCTCTATCTAGCTATCTATAGGTGTACCTATTGACGGCGACGGCGGGCAATTGTAAACACAAATCACTCTCGTCGAGCACTCCACGGAGTGTCGCCAGGCACATCTAACAAATGGCAATCGCAGAAGCTCTCGGTTTAGCCTGAATTTTACGACCAAGTCGCGGTAGTTTTTCCATCTTTTTTTCCCCCCATTACTTCGTCGCTTCTGACAAAAAGCGCAAAACGTCAAAGCGCGAAATCGAAATGAAATAGAAGCAGCAATAGCAGCGAAGACGAAACTGAAAACGAGCTCGCGGATAAACGAGGCAAAAAGAGTTAAGTGGACCTTCTCACGTTATCATCACATGGCCCGTGCTCCGCCTGATTAATGCATGCTTTTGAGTTGTTGTTGCTGTTTTTTTCGCCACAAAAGTGCCCGCAAACACTTCATTACCTTACCGTACGTGCTGTAATTGCAACGAGCGCGACAACGACTAGTGTACCCTATCCTATACAGTGGATCTACCTATAAGCTAAATGTAAGGCTGTAAATGTAGACCCTTGTGAGGTGTGAGTCAGTCGATTTTATTGCCCGTGATATCGATGAGTTTTGGGTAGGTTTCAGATTCGGCTGAAGGTTGGAAGTATCGAAACAGGAGGATTGGTCCGATTGTTATCGTCCGTTTTATGTTGCTTGGCATTGTGCGGGGCTTGAAGCATGAATGCGAATGTGGGTCAACGCGGAATGCATCATAGGTACCTATATGCTATTAGTAGGTTAGGTAGGTACCTACGGATGATTTGGATAAGAGCCCCGGTGAGCTAATGAATTTGTTTCGTAATAGTTTCAAAAGGAAAGGTTTGTTGAATATGGCACAGATGATACGCGGCTTTTAAAACATTTTGAACCCAGCTAGAAGTCCATTACTACCATACCGGTACTAAAACGCCTGAAAAGAAATAGAAACATACATCACCCTATCTCGCCTGACTGTCCTTCCATCTCTCCCTCCATAATATACTGCTTTGAATTATTACACCCAAAACAAAACGCCAAAAAGAAACCCCAAACAAAATTAGGTAAGCAAAGTGCGATGATGGTGAAGCATCTTCCTTCTTTCAACACTAATGATGACGATTTGTATTTGCGGAGACAAGGACTTTTTCTCTGTTTGCTTTTATTGCATCTTGATAATGTCGCCGGTTTGGTGGATCTTAAATTCCAACAGCTTAACCAAACCAAAGCCATAACGCTCCAACATTCCAAGCAACAAATAAAATCATTAACTCAGAACGAAGAAAGACGACGATGGCCAAGGAACACTGCCATCACTTTGGGGCAAATCTTTTCAAAGATGAATACACTTTTCGTTTTTTTTTTGTATTATTTCACTGGGCTCCCATAAATGAAACGAAAAAGCTTCTCAAATTCAAGAAATCTGCACACACAAAAATTCAAATTGAATTCAAGTCGTCGTCGTTGCGTTCGGTATAGGGTGGCTCGAAGAGGGTGGCCGGGCCGGGCAACATAAACGAACGTAACGAAGCGAATTGCTTGTATTTAGATTCAGAAATTCAAGGTCTTCACCAGCAGTAACAGCTCTCATATATATAGTTGGAGTTCCCATTGGCAAGTTGAGATTCTCAAGAGTCAAGACCAAGTTGAAACACAGCGCAGCCACTATTAGTGCGGTGGTGCTCTCGGAAATGGTAGAGCAAAAGAAAAACATATGAAAACAAAATTGTAATGCAAAACGTGAAAGATTGGACGGTTGGGTAGTTATGATTACTGAGAAAAAAAAGCTCAAGACTTCCTTGTATTCGGGGAATATATACATAGTGTTTGGTTTAACCGGTGTGTATCGGTGGTTTCTTCTTTGAAATTTGAATGCAGTCAAAATTGGTTTGTCTGCGAAATGTCAGAACCTGCTGCCGCGCTGCTGCCCATTAGCGTTGATCATTATGCTGGTTGGGTGCGACTTGGTGACAAACAAAAAATGTAGGTACCTATACTTCCCGACTCTAATATGAGCCAAGTGTTCGACAAGGTGATGATGGATTTGTGATGCAAATTTCCGTGTGACGAATGCCAAATTGAATTGTTATTTGTAAATTTGAGTCCAATTTAACGCATATTATGTGAGCCGTGGTAAGTGGGAGTTTTTCTTTTCAATTGAGGGAAATGGTATGAGAACTTTGAGGGTGATTGAGAGTGTTTTTCTGATTCTAGAGGTGTGGAATTAAAATTAAATGAAAACACGAGCAAATTGTGGTTATAAGTTCTGTTTTTGAGCAGTTTTCGAGCAGCTGAAACGGAGAAAGTTGCAAGCGTTTTTTAATATGTTAAAAACTACATAATGACAGATGTGTGTTATAAACAACATCCACAAGTAGAGCATTACGCCATATACTAGTACCTATGTGTATTTAATCTTTTTTGTCTGAAACGTCAGTTGACAGTTTTCAGAAATTGCAATAAAGCGCATTAATTTGTGAAACTTTGGAAGATTTTGAGTATAATTGAGATGATTATTCATATTACTTAGTGTAAGCATCAAAACTCTAATGACAGTTGACAGCTCAATCACAAAGTATGTGGCACATTCTTAAAACTGGTTACCTTGAATGGACTTTATTGGTATAGGCTAGATGTACCCTGAACGCAAGAACTAGATTGGTCGATAATTTCGATTTTCGTACTTCAACGTCAAACATACGAAATTTCAAATTATTCATAAAATTCTTGACAAGATTTGTCTTCTTCTACCTCCTCATAAACTGGAAAAACTGTTTCCAATCTAAGTCAATCAAAAGAAAGACTCATCATGTTAGCCAGATGTCAGACTTATACTTAACCATGTTCTTGAACATCGCCATTGTGCCGATGGTAAAGGGTTTTCCCATAAGAGGTGTTATTTTGAATAGCCCGCTATTTCGGTAGCTGTCACTTTTAATGCTGTTATTTTTTGGCATTTGACAAGTAGAAACTACGCCATTACTAAAAATGGAACGATACACGATTAAACAACGCATTGAAGTTATAAAAATTCACTTCAAAAATGATGAACATTTTGCAGTCACAGTACGCAAAACTACAAAAGACGGGTCGTCGTGAAGCGCCTTGTCGGACCGCAATACAGAAATTGGTGGAAAAATTTGAGCTGTTGGGACAAGTTAGTGATGTCGCACGTCGCTCAAGAACAACTAAGAATATTGCTGCTGTAGCCCAAAGAGTTGAAGAAAACCCAGGTTTGTCCATTCCTCTTCGTTCTTTGGAATTGGGCATGATTAATGATTTTTTTTATGACCGGAGTTGGATGGTATTGGTCTGGACAACGATTACTTTCAACAAGACGGCGCTACGTGCCACACAAGCAACGAAACCATTAATCTTTTACGGAAAAGTTTCCGGACCGTGTTATCTCTCGAAGAGGTGATCACAATTGGCCACCGAAATCTTGTGATTTAACACCTTGCGACTCCTTCTTTTGGGGCCACGTGAAAGATAAGGTCTACGCCAACAGTCCAGCGTCGATTCAAGACCTCAAAGATGGAATTTGTGAGTCTATCGAGGACATAGGGCAGCCACTTTGCGATTTTGTTATGAAAAATTTCATGAAAAGGATATGGTCCTGTAAGCGTCGTCGTGGTGGCCATTTGGCTGATGTTGTTTTTTATTATTAACGGCATACCTTCCTCTCTATTATGAAATAAATATCCGATCATTTATCTCAAAAATGACATTTTTCTTTGAATATCAAAATAACACCTTTTATTGGAAAACCCTTTATTATTTTGCATAAAAATGCTGCCAAATCGCTATGCAACGCATTTTTAACTTGAGGGATTTTAAGAGTTGGGACTTTAAGTCAATTGGTTGTCACTACGAAAAAGTGTTGCCAATTAAAAAAAGAAACGTTCAAAAAGACAGCTCATGCTGCTTTTAGACCAACAAAACAGCACTGATTTGTTATGCATGAGAAAAACTATAAAGAGTGCCTAGATAAAATCTATCTTCTGAAAATTGTTTGACTCTTATCAAACTATAAGTCCAATTCCGTGACATTGCATGTCTGTTCTGTTCTATGCAACAAAGTGTCGGAAAACATTTTAAGCTTCTCCCGGTGAGTCACAAACACACATTTTGTTAAATAAATATTTAACCAATCGGTCCATACACGAAGTACCACCATGAAACTAAAAAAAATATAAAAAAAATCCTGCGACATACCACTGAGTCTTCGTTGTGACCGCAAATTCCTTGGATGAGGTCAAAATATTCAAAAGCTACCAAACAACTTCTAAATAATATTCCCGTACCTGCTCATGAATGGCACCAATTAGAGGTATATATCCGTCCAACAGTAAGAAATACCGCATTTTCGGGGACAATTTTTAAGAGCTTCATCAGGTAAGCGCCAATTACATCACCATATTCCCAGGACACCCATTACCATTCTTTTGGCAAGAGTCCCAAATCTTTTATCGATGCGAATTCATGTTCGATCAGTAAACATTTTAAGATCCCCCCGAAAAAGAAATACGTGCCAAATGGCGATAACTAATGGATCTAACCAATAAGTCTCGTTTTAGTCATATAAAATGAATAAATCAATTAATTTCCCATTCTGTGTCGAAGACATTATTTTTTGTTCAAACCTTGTACCCTCATCTAAAAGCAGTCAAAAGCGATTTCTTTGGCATTTCCCCCACCGATAAAACAAACACTTTTTGCAGCCAAAGGAACCAGTAATCCAGGTTCGTAAGTCTTAAAGAAGGTGACGTTTACCTCTTTTTTAGCATCACAATTTTGTATTTGTAGGGTATAATGAATTTTATTTCAACTTTCGAATGCAGAGAATGATTTAGTGGGCGTTCTCAAATTTACCTGTGGGACAGCTGTCCCACTGACATTTAATTTTCATACAGTACAAAAGGTCTGTTCCCGTATCAAAGTCGAAAATGCTGGCTAAACCTAGTAGATTAAGGCCAAATTCTTCTTCCAAAAAATCGCAAGTTTTCCTAGATCGTGATAGATTATGTCATTTACGTAATACTGAACAAAAAAGTACTGGAACAGTATTTATTTTGCGAAATGAGAGGAATTTAAAGGGATTTTTAAACAGGGTATAAATTATATATATGATTCTAGTCAAGAAATTCGTGACTGAGTAGGTAGTAAGTTGACAGTTCGTATATATGGGTGACGTAAGAAAACTGACATAACAGACCAATCTAGTTTTTGCGTTCAGTTTACATTTAGTCCGGACCACTCTAGACGACTTAAGATAACTAAGTTTTTGAATGTGCCCTTTGACTAAATTTATTCTCGGCAAATTGTGCTTCTGTCAAGCCCTGTCACTAGATGCGCTTGAGAACAATCATTCATAGTAAACGTGATATGAACTGTTACAGGATTCTTCCATACATTTACCGCACAACTGCTCAATGCTCACTTCGAACCAACTTCAATGGAAGAGAAGTATTGTTAAATAGCTGTCATGTCAGCAGAACGATTAAGAGAATCATCTGTCAAATTTGTCACCTGTCACCAGTGTGTACATTTTACAAATTGTGACATTTATCGCACCCGTCACGTTACTGCTGGTGCTGCTGGCATCATCATGCAGCATTGATTAGAAAACCAAGCTCAATTGCGATCTCTGGTTTCCCATTGTGGCTTACTTCATCTAATTACTTCCTCCCTGATGTGGAAAAACAACTTTGACAATGACAATGTAGTGAAGCACGAGCACCTAACTATCTTCGCATTCCATTGTTTATGGTAAATCGGTTCACATTGCTGTAAGAGCTTTCATTCAATTTCAATCTAAAGGGTTGTGGTGGTGGTGCATCCATCTCGTGTGCATTTTATTATAGTTAAGGTGGTGATCGAAAATGATTTGCTTCGATGATTCGATAATTAAAACCGCCACAAATGACACGATATGCTGAGCTGAGCATTTGTTGGTGAGATGCGATTGAACGGCAGAAGGGGGTTGCGCTTGCAGCAGGGTTGCCGGCTGTGTTGGAGTGGAGTAATGACGGTAATTATAGATTCATGTCTAAATTACCATGCTCTCCCCCTGTCTCCCGGGATAGCGCATTCAAGGTCAGCACTGTATGGCTGTTTGGTTGGCGACGGCTATCAATCTCTCGGATGCATATAAAAAAAGATATGCAAACTTCATTCAGATTCGAATGCAGCGATAAGACACTGGACCGATGGGAGTCGGTAATAAGGGTGATTCACAATGATCCGACCCGTGTGAATCTAGTTCTCTAGGTGTTTGAGTGTGGAATGTAGGTGGCACTAAGATGACTTGGAGCATTTAGTTTCTGAGTCATCGCATCGAAGAAATTGTTCTCGAAACACAGAAACATTTACAGCACTCACGGCGGCGGCGGCGGCGAAACGTTCGGTTGGCCTTGACGAATGTCATAGTCATGCACGCTAATCGTATAATATGCAACCCTGAATTTCATAACAAACATCCACACAAATGGTGCGATGGTGGTGGGGAGGCACCAGCGAGGGTAGTTAGCAAGCAGCAGCAGTAGCAGTTGTTGGTGGTAGTGATGCTGCCGCGATGTACTACATTCTACATCGTGTGTTTGCTTTCCGAAACAATTAACTATTACACAGTCAATTGAGGAGATCGAGATGATTTATGGTGTGAAGAGCAATTTTAATGACAAACAAATTTGTGGAAAGCATTAAAATGCGGGCGTGATGTAGATGTGCTAGAGTGCACACAACACACATGTGTGCCATAAGGGATGGAGGATGCAGGTAGGTATATAATCCTAGAACAAATCAAAAAATCATTTGAATGGGTTCGGTGTTCGGTGCAGAGATTTACTCCTCAGGCCTCTAAAGGAAATGGTGGTGTTCTGTAATACGGAGGGTGTATTGTAAAGTTGATGCGATATTGGATGGGAGCATGACTCGATAATTGTGATTATAGAGAACTGATGTCCCCTAGGGAAACAATGACGATAGTTATTTTCTTTTTTCAATTAATTTTGCATTACTGATCCTTCTAAAGATTCGGTGTCACGCGAGGAGGGCGTGCGATTGTGGTTATCTGTCATGTGACGTTATATTGATAAGTAGGTACGTATTATTCAGGGACATGTTTGGCGAGTGTACTAGAATTTTGGTCTTATGAAGTTTGATGTGAAAAAAATTGCTTAAAAGAATTCCGCAAGTTCGTTTTGATGTCACCTGTCAGTCAGTGAAAGGTCTGTATTGTGTTTACAACGCAATTCAACAGCAAAAACGCGATTTCCATTATTTTCCGCCTCGAGTCTTTTGGAGGAAGATTACATTCGCCGGGGAGTTGGCCTGAGATTCTGAGGCGATTCGTGCATTAATTGAAAGAACAAAATAAGAACATCTGAAGGAAATTAATGCGAATTGGGAAAGGAAATGCAAATTTAAGGGGTTGGTATAGTGGAAATATGAGAAAAAAAAATTTAGTACATCCATATTTGTATGGACTAGGCAATAACTAGCTCTTGACAGCACATGCCTTCAAAACTTTAAAAGATGACAGCTAAACTTAAATAATAAAAAAGAAAAGACTGTCAAAATGACAGTGGAGGTGATGAATTCTCTCTCAAAGAGGAAAAGTTAGGCAATTTTGTAGTAACTTGTGCAGAATGACAGATAGTTCATGCCAAATAGAACAACAAATTAAAATCAGCTGTCAATTTTCAGACGACTGACAGTTGTTTCAATTCTTATGCAAAGAAATTTGTTGAGTAAAAACTAGTAAAAGGGAAATATGATGCTCTCTCGAAACCGCTCTCTTTTACGAATTTTTCGAGTTAAGGAACGATAATTGAGTAAAATGTGTAAGAATACGTAAAAATTCGTAAGATTTAAAAGTAAAGGAACAGACCTAATATTGAACACAATCACAACTACCTGTCAATAGAAATAAACAGCTGACAGCTCATGTAGGCAAACTAATTCAGATCAAATCTGTTTTTCGTTGTTTCTTTTATCCAGAGAAATATACCTACCGGCTAGGCATTCTGTTAAAACCAACATCCGAAAAACATGTCTATAAATAGACGAGGTATACCTTTCTACCATCCTCCAATAGCTTCCACATATTTTATTAGAAGGTAGGAAAAAAATTAGTAAAACCTCATCAGCGATAACAAATTCCTTAAACTCCATAGGGGATGATTAATGCAGTTAAATAAACTGCCTCGCACCCACACAACAGCAAGCAGAATATCAAAATACATTCCATTTCCATCTGCTCGAGTTCGAGTCAATCTTCATCTTCTCATCGAGATGACGATTTTGTTGAAAACAACAGCAGCGCCCTGCTGATGTTGCACTTTACATGTGTGTGTACCTATCGTTACCATAGTGTGGTGAGTTCATTTCCAATTCCTCTTTGGCATAGTTTTCGTTGTAAACCTCGTCTGATTTTGAACTAGTGCGCCGCTCCATTGCAAGCTAGAAAATACGAAAAACACGCAAACCAAAACCGACCAACAAACAAACAGAAGACGACGAGACGAGATACGAGAAGCAAGATGTGATTAAATAATGACGTTTGTGTGACACTGACAGCTACATAGTAAAGTATTTTGTTTTGCTTTGCTTTTCGTTCTTCAGTTTGTGTGATGTTTTTGCTCAGTTTTTGCTGGTGTTAAAGCACCCCCTCCGCCTTGAGCTGGGTTGGGGAGTGGACTTGTAGCTCGGCGCTCGAGTATTCGCTGTGGTGGATCTGCGTTTCGGTTCTCTTTTGGGCTGCTTTGGTTTTCCATTTTCTTTCACAAGCAGGAGCAGCTCGTCAGCTCGTGTGCTTTTCTTGCTGCCGCTGCGATTGCATGCGGATTTCGAGTTCCCATCCCACAGCTGATGGACAATGGTATTGGAGTTTGCTATGGTGGATTTCTTTCTTCTTCACCACCACCTCACGACATTCCTCTGTTCTGTTGTTGTTGCTGGTCGTCGTCTACTCTACGAGACGACTCTACCATACCACTGCTTTTGCTGCTGCTACTTTTGCCTGTAGTTTGGTGTGGTTGGATTCAATTGGTTGCTGGCGCAATTGGAATATTCTTCTGGCCATCGCGGTGTTGCTAGGTTCAGTCGTCTGAGAGTCGCCGACGAGTGTGGAATGCTTTAGAGAGCAGTTGCAATTTTGAAAGCTTTTTTAATTCGGCAAAAGTGTCATTACAACAACAAATACGCGAGAGAGCGCCGCCGTTCAGGCATGAAAAAGAGACTTTTCGTCGTCGGCAAAAGCAGCAATAGTAATTTTCTATGAATTTTTATTAATAGACAACCGAGAGAGTGAAAGAGAAGAGTGCGTTTGCATTTATAAAAAAAAGAGCATATTTTTGCTCAAGTGTTTTCGTTTTCCTTATCCTTCTCCCCTCCGCCGCCGCCTTCCCGGAAAATGAGGAAACTGTAAAATAATAAAAACAACAAATTAATTAATTCAAATTTTATTTAATTGAACAGAGAGCGAGAGAAAATTTAATGAATCTTCTTACTGTGTCAAATTGTTGAAGCACATTTTGTTTTTGTTTTGCTTTTTTGGATTATCAGTGTGTAAGAGAGCAAAGTGGTGAATTGATTGATAGTGCATTTTACACTTGAATGCATTTGAAAATAATAAAAAAATTAAAAAAAAAAAATAAATTAGAATCCTTCCCTATCAACATTTTATGTTGAATTGCGGGACAACCGATTACTATCTGCTAACAGACAAAAAAAATATTTAAACTTCTTGGATTATTATTAAAAATTGTTGTTGAGTTATTTCGGGGTGTTCTCTATTTCTTATATTTTTTTTATTGTCTGTTCTTGAAAGGCGAACACCAAAGATAAGACCGAACCGAATACGCGACGGACGTCAAAAATTCTTTTAAAGAAGTCACATAGCAGCAGAGTGCTGGGTTAAAGAGAAATAAAATTGTTTACGTTTACAACGTATAGATAAGACATAAGACCATAGACCGCAGACGGAAAGGAGATGGTTTTTTGAGTTTTTGCTTCGTGTCTTGGAATATATATATTTTTTTTTTGTATAAAAACTTATATGACGCGCGATTAATAGTGATTTTAATTATTTTAAAGAATTCTTCTTCCGGGTTAATAAATATACAATCGTTTCGTTTGTTGCGGGAACTTGTTGATAGACAGTGCAAAGAGTGTTGTGATGAATTCGAATTTAAAATCGGAAATTGTTTCTTATTTTTTTTGCAACTGATTTCGTTTGATTTTGTACGAAATTTAACAGTGTTTGGATAAATCCTTTGGTGAACATTTCAAAGAGCGATTTGGCTGGAATAATTTGTGTTATTATTGTGGTGAGTATTGAATGAAGATGTGTTTTTTACCACGAGGTGGTAAGGGTTAATAAAAATAGTACGCCGTTTAAAAATATTTTCGGCATTGGTGGTAGTTTATGGCAACACTTAGTGCTTATAGCAACTAGAAAGAGCAAGCTACCACTGAAGTCAATTGTTTTAGCCACTTACTTTGTTTCGGACTTTACACAATGGACCCTGCTAATAATCATTTTAACCTTCAGTTCATGTGTAGGTATTGTAGGACAGGTTCGCCATTCTGACTTTGGAAAATTCAACCTGAAAAAGTTATGATAAGCAAGAAATCGTTAAGAATCACATTATAGCAGTTAGGTTTTAGGTATAGGCTCAAATTGTTAAAGTTTGAAGCTTCTTAGTGTAGTGGTGAGAGTTTTATATCACATGTAGTCTCAACGTTCTTTCATTTGGAGTTTAGTGCCAAAATTGAGTGCGTTGTCGTATTGATCATCTCAAACTTCAAATGGCATGGCATTTTGTAAACATCTTCAAGGCTGTAATTGAGATTTGTTCGAGGTTTTAAACGAAACAGGCTGTGCCTACTGCCTTAAAATAGATAACAGATAGCATATCTGGGTTTTCTCTAGGACCCGCCAATTTTTTAACACAAACAAAATTCGGTGTAAACTATATTTTATACCTTTCCAGCTGACAGTTGATCCTCGGTAGGGTTGTGTCTGAAAAGAAGCCATTTACAATTATGCGTGGGACCAAAGATGCCAAATAAAGAAGGAACCCAGGTCTAAACTTTTTAAAAGGTCAAAGTTGTAAGAAAATTTTGTTTGCGAAAAATCTCAGCTTGATGTACCTATATCTCTTAATTGGTCAAGATATTCTCTAAAGAGAACGACAAACTGACTGACGACCTTTGTCTATTTTTACAATCTTTTCCGGGCATACAGAAATACACCTTACTGAAAATAGAGTTAAAAAATAAAACTTAAATAGCAAAATGTGATGACTTCTTGCAACAATTCAACTCTAACTCACCATTTTTGGAAATAAACCTTCAAACTTGCCCTTGAATTAAGAACGAGTTAGAACACCATTGGTTAAGCCGAATCTAAAGTACTACAGAGAAGACAAGAAAATGTCGGATAATTCAATCAATTCAAGTCCACAATGGTTAAAAATATTCACAATGGAGAGGACTTCTCTTAAATTTTATACATTATCAGAAAATCACTGACGTTTTGTTTTAAAGCATGTTTTTCCATTGAAAAAGGTCACAATGATGACAAGACTGCGCTAAAGTTAAGCTTTTAATTTATAGAGATGGCTTTATGTTCATCATAACAGATGCTTACTGTGATTTTCTATAGTCAACTAAATCTACAGGCCGATATTCTCAAGAAATTTTGCATCTACTTAAGTTACCCAAAGCTGCCAAGTTACAGGCAAATCGACCAATCGGAGACGATTGGCAAACTGAATGACCGCAATACTGATGCATCCTTTATAGAGGGCACATTTCTTAAAACAGTATAAAAAAATATATTTTGGCGCGACAGGTCTGCGGAACCCAAGGCCTAGCTTCTCACAACTATTCGCTTTGTGTGAGTTTTCCATTTTTGGGACGAATGGAAGGGATCTTCAACTTTACGCCCAGTCCAAACGGCTAATTGAGAAGCTCTTTCACGACAGTTTTACTCTCGGATGTTTGTCAGACGTTCGCGAGAGGTGGCGCAGTGGAAAAAAGACTAAGATGTAATTTGGTTCTTTTCGGGACCCGACGTTTAGTAGTCCAACACACTAAGCCACTGAGCCGACAGTATTAAAACCGTATGGCTGACAAAAAATGCCATCGATAATTACCCATGCTTTGAGTTCAGAAAGAAAGCCATTCATCCGTCTTTGTCTTTATTTCGCATAAAAGATCGACAGTAAATAAGTATGCGTGTATTTTTCTGACTCATTGAATTCATTTCTATATCCAGATCTAGATCGCCCTTGTCTAATACAATGATACTTAAATATTGCAACATGGTCATTCTCAGTCACCCTACAGTAAACAAAGGTTACACATTTAATACGACGACTTATCACCGCGTTACATCAGCTTATACGTTTCACATTACATTGGTATTTCCATTTTCAATAAATCGATCTAAATGTAATGGAATGAAGAAAGATTATGAGCTTGCACATCGCCTCCTTATCTGTTGGAAAGAAGAATCCAGGTGATGAGTTGCTTCCGTATTGCAAAAAGGAACAAAGAGGTTGTATGGATGTGCGACAAATTTCCAACTTAGCTAGAAATGCCATCGCTCTTGGCTTTCCTTGTATTTGCTTTCAGTCATCAACATTTTGGAAAATGCTGTTCGTGGGTGTCAGTGACAGTCGTCCACTTGTTTTCGTTATCTTGACATGGAACAATGTAGTATTTAAGGAATAGCTTTTAAATGTTAAAATAAGGAACCTTTCCAATTTGAGTCAGTTAGAAACCAGAAGAAATGCATATTCGTTTTTATAGTTTCTCCGCAGTTGGACCGCAGTTTACCTCAAAGTTAAAACTGTCCATTTTGACATATATTGTCCGATTCGTCGATGTAGGGTACCCCTTCTCGTGTCATACCTCATCCGCTGGTTTCCCACTAAACCCGTTTCGTTTCTAGACAGCTCAAGCTCACCAATTGTGTCTGAAAGTTAATGCTCAATTTAGCCAATTATAGTCCCAATCGGAATGCCAGTCGCTTAGCATGCCATTCTCAATCTTGGCCAATACAATGTTGCATATTTATTTAAAACTTAACTGAGTTCAATTATTACAACGCATTTAATTACTCAAGAGAAAGACAACGATGTAAACAATTCGCGGTACGGAATGTGTCAGAAACTGGATTTTCTTTAAATGACGTAGGGATTTTTTTTTATATATTTATGCGCGGTAAAACGTGTTACCTTCTCATGCACACTTATCATCAAATTATCATAATTTCCATGTTAATGCTTTCCATCTCGGTATCCATTCGAGTTTATTGCTGGTTATTATCGCAATTTGTTAATGTTTGACAAGTCGGCAGTGGATCTGGATAGGCACCACCCAACCGCATGGCAGGCTGTATTTTCGGTTGTAAATATAACTTTTTTGAATATATTTCTATTTTGTTTTGCCTGACATAAGGTAAACATCATGCAGCCCCTACGACATCATTGACTGCCACAAATACCAGACAAAGTTGCTCCACTTTATTGTTTTATTTTGACCACGGCGCGTATGATATACACACATGCAGATTCGGTTTGTAGTGAGCGTTTATCTCTTCCTATCATGCGCACTATGTGGGCTCATTGTCATCGTTTTTGTTTCATTATGGGAGGATGGGCTATGTTCTGTGACCTACAATATGCCGTGTAATGGCTCCCGTACCCGTAGTAGTTGTCGTCGCGCACTTGTTGACTTGAACTATACAAAAAAATAGGTATCTGGCGGTCCTCTCTCTCTCAGTATCGGGACAGAAAGGGAGACCGATTGTTTAATCACATGTGTTGTGTACACTATGTACACATCGTCCGGAGGGAATTTTTTGTCTCCTTGCTCCCGTTCGTGCTGTTGCGGTATTTTCCCATCATAATCACCTCAAGAAACACACAGATTCGGACCGAATTCAATCGAAAATTTGTTCTATTCGATATGGATACAGATACTGTAGCGGGGGGAAGAAAGACAAATAAAATAAAAATTCACCAAATAATACCACACACACATATTTATGTGTTGAAAGTGATAAGGCGCTTTGCTGCTGCAGAGGAACCCAAGTGGTTCTCGCTTCTTGAGAAACTGATAATCCAGAGGCGCGATGAAAACGGATTTCATCATCGCAATCTGCTTTCTTCACTTCTTACAACAGAAAGAGTGTGCTATGGGAACGTAAATACGCCCATGGATGTACTCGAAAATGTGTGTTTTTCGTTTAAACAAGTACACACTTAGTACTCGTACCTACGTTGCGTCGTGGTCGCATAGATAAGATGTCACCAAAGTGAGTCTTTGGCAAGTGCCATATGATTACGGCGAACGGAGCGCGCTTATCGGACTCAGTTTTTGTGTTTCGATTCGTTTTGTTCTCGTGTTGGTAGGTATCTCTTTCGAGGTGGTAGTTAATATTTTCGTTTTGGTTCTTGAAAAGTTGGTTGACTTCTGTTGGTTGTCTGTTGGTATGGAAGTCTTTATCTTTTGGGTTGGTTCGAGTGGTTTTTCCCGTTGGCCCGTTGATGAGGAATTAACTTTTTGCTTTCTTTCGTGTTGGTGGTGAATCGGCTGGCCCCTTTCTTATCAGGCACTTGATATGGGCAAAGACTTAACTTGGGCAAGTAAGGCGACACAACACACAAGATAGCGGGCGATATGGGGTTTCTGTTGAATGCGATTTTTATCTAATCCGAAAATGTAAGGTGTGTGCGGGTTTTGTAGACACAAAGAACCATGTTACGAGAGGTTGCTGAGGAATGGCATTGTGAAAGATGGCAACAGTTTTGCAAAAAAACACTTTAACTTTGGTTGAATCATGGTAGAAAAGTGCCGACTAGAAATGTGATGGCATGCAGGAAGTAGAAGGGCGGGTCAGCAAGCGAATTAAAAAGAAGTTGTGCTTGACGTTTGGACCGAGTTTTTATTCTCAAATGACCAACAAGATATTTCGTTCTTAATAAACCCCCAATGTGGTAAAAACTCAGCATCCTCATATGTGAAAATAAAGCTTAAATTAAATGGCGCCCAATGGAAGACCATATTTGTCTTAATTTGTCTGAATTTCCTGACGGTCTTACCTTGACACCGCGAATAGTTTGCATCGACTTAAAGTTGGAAGATATATGCAAGAAGATTTAAATAAAATTGAAAACCAAAAGAAAAACTGTTTGAAACTCAATTGGCGCCCAACGATGGTCGTATAATGAAAATGTATAAAAATCGATGAAAATTCCTTACACAACTGCAAATGATTTCAAATGTGACGAGACGTATGGAGTTAAAAGGTTTTTTCATTTCAAAAAACTTCTTAAGACTGGCGCCCAACGATGGTCGTATAATAAAAATTTATAAAAATCGATGAAAATTCCTTACACAACTGCAAAGGATTTCAAATGTGACGAGATGTATGGAGTTAAAAGGTTTTTTCATTTCAAAAAACTTCTTGAGACTGGCGCCCAACGATGGTCGTATAATGAAAATTTATAAAAATCGATGAAAATTCCTTACACACCTGCAAATGATTTCAAATGTGACGAGACGTATAGAGTTAAAAGGTTTTTTTAATTTCAAGTGAAAAGTCTTTGGAAACTGGCGCCCAACACAAAACTTTTGTGAATTCTCTAATGTATAAAGTAGACTTTTTTGATAAATAATCTATACTTCTCTACAATTTGTTATACAGATGCAAATCCCATCAAATGTAGCAAGATAAACGGCAGCGACCACGACTCATCAAATCCACTTTTGGTGGGTTAAACAGTCCCAGACAGACTTCAAATTATGACCACTTAATTCGGGTCTTATAATCGCCTTATTTCTGTGGTAGACATAATAAATCTTGCACCACCCTCACCACTTGTATCAGCAATCAAAAGTATGTTTCCTTAACTAATCCGCAAAATTGAAATGTAAATAATTAAAAGTAAACATGCATAACATCTCCAAATGCACATACACACACGAATTGTAATGCTGCTGTTAATCCGCAGCAACAGGTTAGATTTCCGATTCGCAAAATATACCCGCTCTTCCCTTTGTCCGGTCATCGTGTTGTGCTTTTTCTGTGAACGATGATCGTGCAGAAATTCCGTTTTTTTTGTTAAAATATCGGGTTACCTCAAACAGAACAAAAGAACTTACGCTGCATATACCACTCGTAAGTAGACATAAACAAAAACATGCGAACAGCTACAGTAGCAAGAATTTAAAGTAAACATCAAATCTTCCCACAGGTTGTTTTGGCATTTCCGTAACGGATACGCTTCGCCTAGGGCACACAGCTTCTTTGTATCGCTTTTCCTCCTTGCGCGTATCTCTATAAATACTCTTTGACCTTCTAAAAAATTTAATTAGGTACAGCTCGGCGTGGGGAGTGAATAGGGTTGGCTGTAGTTTCATTCAACCCTCAGCTGGGGGCACACCACAGAGAAAATAAAAATTCCAACTGAAAGAACACAGAGAAAAAATACACACTCTACTGACACTTTATCAAAATGCATTCGAACAGATGCACAAGTATCCAAAGCAGGATAGGTGGTGTCACAACAGCGAATAGGCGAGGCTACAAAAAGAAACCAAAACAGAAACAAAAAAAATATTATTGTCGCACAACATTTCTTTAAGTCGAGGTGAAAGTTTAACAACCCCTAATGAACTTTTGTCAAATCGCTGCGTACATATAGATGCGAGTAGCTATGCTCAGATTGATAGATTCCGCATACTTTGTGTATCTGCGAATCGCAGGAGAGATTTTCCTACGCCATGGATACGTTTGAACTTTGAATGAATGTTATGTAGTTGTGTTCGCAGATGTGCAGTGCTTTTGCGTTTGGCGTCTATTTCGGGTGCCATAATCGTCATTTTATGTTTGCCTAAGTGGTTTGCATGAATTTTGATTGTCATTCCACTAGGAGGGATCCCCTGTTATGTCTGTCAAAAGACAGTTTTAAGAGAAAAGTAAAATATTTTTAAAAATTGCTGTCATATAGTGGTTTGCAGAACAATAGATATTTTTTTAGTGGAGGACTGTGCAAACGACTGTCCAACACTGTAAAGTCCTTGATATGTATCACCAAATTCTTGGCAGGTGGTGCCCAATATTGCTTCAAGCATTTTCTCATGGCAGTGCTCAACGTACCTACATTTAATGTAGTGCCTTATGTCGGACGTTATCGTGGGCACTTTTGCATGTAATTTCGAATTTTCTAATATAACAATTCATGTACCCATATTTTTTTAACAAGTGGCGCCCAACGTGAGACCCAAAGAGTACGAATTAGGTGGATTAGCCGATTAACTGATAAGCCTATAGGCTATACGGCGCTTATTTTAAAGTGTTTTCAGAAACAAAGTAACGTATGACTGGCAGCGAACCCTTGATGCTTTGGAGTAAAAATCCAAACTCATCGGTTTGGAGATTTTTTTAAAGAGGGACTTATCCAAATAAATATATGGAGCAATATTCAAAGGCCTTGCTTCTTTTGCGCAAAAGACAAAGCAGCGGAACATTTATTTATAAAATAAGGGTTACCGTTGTGCGTGAAGTGGAATTCTGCATATAACTTATTTTTGGGCGCCAATTTTTAAAATGCAATCCTTTTTCAAGTGCCTCAATATCTACTTATTCTAGCTGTACACATTAAACAGTGACAATGTTTCATCTTCATTATATTATAAAACAGAATCAAGTCGCTTGCTAACTAATAAGTATTGAGAATTTTCTGCTTTTTTGGGCGCCAATTTAGCGCTGGTTTACAATTGAAACATGCGCATGTTGTAAGCTCAACATGAGGTGTCAGATTTGGCAGCATGCAATGGCGGCTTATGGGCGCCAGTTTTAAATATGTGCTGTTCCTGGTTTGCTTCATAGAAATTCCATTAAGGTTCTCTTCTTACGATTGGTAGTCTATAGAAGGAAAATTTGTAGAAACAGCAACATCTCGGAAACATTCTAAAAGCAATCGGCATGGAGTAGAGTAAGACTTTTTCTAAGGTGCGTTGCACAGCTGAAATGTAACCTTAAACAACTTTTTTTAAGAAACTTGTGTCAGGTCCAGGTCAACCAAGGAACTGTAGTGAAAACAACTATTATTCCACATACCTAGATTTAATTGGAAGGAAATTCTGCACTTCAATGTTCACTACCTTACTGAGTTACAGACTCTTTCCTCGATGGCTTTTTACAATTTTATTTCAACTCTTCGTGGTGTAAATTTCTAGTTTCAAATCCATTAAATCAAGTTTATCACCAATTCGAGCCTCATCATCATCTTCATCAGCATCATCATCATCGTAAACGTGGCTATCATCTGAATAGAAAAACTGCTCACAGTTCAAATGAAAATAAAAGTAAAGAATGATAACTAACCATTTAGCGCACATCGCTTCCCGTCCCGGATTGTAAAAAGCACACACACTCATCCGCTCACTTTAAGCCGCATGCGACCGATGGTGGTGCTAAACGAATTTCCACACTTTTACTTTCGTTCTTTGCGCTCGTTCTCTTCCTCTTTATTTTCTCGCGATAATCCGTTGCTTTTATGCCTTATGGCATAATAATAAACCACATATACACTAACTAACCAAAGCATTCGGCAAAGAGTGCGCGTGTAGCTAGCCCACTTCTTTTGCCTTTCGTTCTGCACGCACTTTACCAACATACATAATCACACTCGCACTTTTGATTTCGTTTATCAGTCTATCTGTGCGGCATCATTTTAGTTTGTTTCTCTCTCTGAATTGTGGCTTTATCATCGTCATTGCCATAAAGACTGGGCATAGTTAAACCACCTCATGTCAGCTACGTCTCGTAACTTCTACTTGTGGCGAAGATGAAGACGAATGTTGAATAAAGAAAGAATCAAAAAAAAGCACAAAAATATATAGCGGAACAACAAATAATATTGTGCGTTACGTACAGATGGACGAGTGTGCGAGTTGGGCCTATATTGGTAGTGGTTGTGCGGAACGGCTTCTTGTTGGGATATGAGGCTTTATTGTCGACCCACATTCCATTTATGACTGGCATTTTATTAGTTTTGTCTTTTTGCTCTCTTCTGCCCATCTTTGATGTTAATTCAACTCTTTTGAGGCTACAACTACTGTGGGATGGCTTAATCTAAGCGATATACCGGTATCTATGGACGCCGGCACGATAGACAACTTTTGTTTTTACAGAAAGTGAAACGTTGAACTTTAACTGAGCGTCATACGGGTCGGTGGGATGTTGCCTTTAAAATTACTGATGACC
The DNA here is from genome assembly GCA_936431705.1 of Cheilosia pagana. Lineage (NCBI taxonomy): Eukaryota > Metazoa > Arthropoda > Insecta > Diptera > Syrphidae > Cheilosia > Cheilosia pagana. The sequence goes on along the minus strand of OW386170.1, from coordinate 45,559,050 downwards.
TATGGCTGCATCTTTCAACGGTTCTTCTATCTTTTTGAAAACAAGAAGATGTTTGAGTGGACCGCAGGTTTTGTTGTGTCAGCGAAATGGTGCGTGTCTCCATTGGAAACGAGTGTCTATAAATCTGTCGCTTAGTTCCTTTTCCGTATGTATTAAAGACCAATCTACTTCTTGTCTGAAGTTTTTTGTGAACGCCCGTCATAAAGATTGCTGCTATCTGTGCATGCTGTCTCGGGCGCGATAGGCTCACAAGTCACTCACAGAGGCATTTAAGGTCCAAACAAAACTTTGAGACTTCTAGTTTAAAAAAAAAGGATTTTGGAAAGACGAGGCTAAAGTCGGTCTCCAAGTTTCGCAACACTAAAGTCGCCTTTTTCGAAAGTTTTCGACTTTTCGTGCACCACTGGTAAATTAGAAATTTGAATCAGAATTTAAACTGATTTAAAGACCCCAAAAAGATAGAAAAGTCCATGGAAACCCTCGTTCTGTGGGCTGTGGAACGACACATAAATCGATTCGGAAAGCTTTTAAAGCTTAAGTAATACAGAAACAAATTTTTATTTCTTTGAAAATGATCTAATACGCTAGATGGCACTGTAACTGATCCCTTTCAAAATTCGAAGAGTGACATGAACAGTTGGTTTCGTCGAAGAAATCAGTTAAAATATTCTTAATTTCAAAATAAATCAATAGTTGGAGCAACAGGTCTTCTGGGACCCTAGGCCTAGCTTCTCACAACCATTGGTTTTGTGTGACCTTTTAATTTTTGGCAAGAACGGAAGGGATCTTCAATTTTACGCCGAGTCCAAACGGCTAATTGAGAAGCTCTTCCATGACAGTTTTACCCTCGGATGTTTGTTAGACGTTCGAGAGAGGTGGCGCAGTGGGTTTTTTTCGGGGATCGAACCTGGCACCCCTCGCTTAGTAGTCCGACACACTAACCACTAAGCCACGTCGTCTATTTTAATCTTGTTTTAATGTATCAAAATTTGTTTTAAGGTTAAGTTGGGCGTCATCTCACATGTTACTACAACCGCTTCTTCTCTTCACTCCATTTTTTTTTTACTGAATTTACATATTTTCTTCAGCTAAAGTGAAACTCCAGGCGACACTCTTCTAATGACCTCTTGGGTTTTCTTTTCAGCTGCCCATCGTTGCCAACTACTCCTAACAGAAGACGGTAAGTAAATCACACTGCATCTAAAATGTCATAAATCAAAATATTTCAACCGTTCAAAAAGAATACCTTAAAGAAGATCCATGACATTTAGCAAAAGAAAAATGCCGGCTCATTAGATACTCCAACTTATTGCGTAGTTTTTCACCCAAAAGAGAAAGTATACCCGCTCATACGCTTTGAGGAAGTCCAAACTCAAGGATAGCCATAACTTGTGAAAGGTAAAAGTCAAGCGCGCAGAACCGACTGTCATTTTGAACTGTGTATCTATTTACGCGTAGCTACTGTGAATAATCGCGCACAAGAAAGTTAATTGTTTTTCAATAAAAAAACAGCCAAGTTGTTTATGTTTATGTTTACGTTTGCTCGATGAAAAAAACCAGAGAGACTAAGAAAAAAAGGTTTCTAGTAGAAAATGCGGCTCACACACTACTGTTAGAATATAGTTTCTGCGAAAACTGGCTTCGAGTTGGCTTAACAGTAATTACTATTACTTACTTTAACTTTAACTGGGATTTTTCTTTCCGATAATCTTCGGTCTGCTTTTGGATTGAACGATTGGTGGTAATGTGGGGATGTACAAACTATATGAGTGAGCTTGATTCTAAATTAAGATCAAGACTAAGACTAGTTCTAGATAGCCGACTCGTATTGGCATTGGAAAAATGAAAGAAAAACCAAACGACATTGAAAAGCTTCCAGCTACGCGAAGCTTAAGTTGTAATTTTCGTAGGCTGGCCTGCAAGTTAAAAAGGCGTTCGAAGGTTAAAGTTGGGTTAAATGTTACAAAAATTATGGCGATACTTTGTATGGGTATAAATTAAAGTAAGGTCGCGAGATGCTGTAAATAGCATCATATGGCGGAAGGTGAATAATACCTATATTGGCATGCGAGTTAAGCCAGGTGTTTTTGTTCGGTAGAACATCTGAATGGAGAGAACTATGACGTATACGTCTGTGGTTTTAAATTGGGTTTATTCGCGAGTACACGACTGGGGCTTAAAAACGAACAAAAGAAACAGCAAAGTTTATTTTTATGTAAGGGTTACAAAGTTTTTGTGCCCAAATTGTCATACCATGTCATCGCCTGGTCTAGAAAAAGACTTATAATTTGCACCAGACAGAACACGGTCCAAAATATTTTCAAAAACCGAGGTCAAAAATCTTTGATATATCGGTGGACTTATTTGAATATTTTTTTTAAACACTACTACTTTTATTAGAGATTTTTTATTTGTTTTTGCAAAATTTTCAAAAAAATTTCTTAAATTAGTACAATTTTGGATCATACCTGAATTTGTCCGCAATTGGAATTTTTGAAGAATTATCTGACGTGTTGATAATTTTTGTTTAATAAAGTGAGATTAAAAACTTGAAAAATTAAAACATTTCCAACGTTCGATGGTGAATTTTTGACAGGCTAGATATTTATCTTCGGTCAAATTTTTCCAACAAGTGACAAATACGATGTAAAATTAAGAAAGTCAAATTTCCAAGTGAAAGTGTTTATGAGTTGGCGAAATAAATTTTTGTAAAGGGTTTCCCAATAAGAGCGGTGTTATTTTGATATTCAAAGAAAAATGCCATTTTTGAGATAAATGATCGGATATTTATTTCATAATAAAGAGGAAGGTATGCCGTTAATAATGAAAAACAACATCAGCCAAATGGCCACCATGACCACGCTTACAGGGCCATATCCTTTTCATGAATTTTTCCATAACAAAATCGCAAAGTGGCTGCCCTATGTCCTCTTTAGACTCACGGATTCCATCTTTGAGGTCTTGAATCGACGCTGGGCTATTGGCGTAGACCTTATCTTTCACGTGGCCCCAAAGAAAGAAGTCGCAAGGTGTTAAATCACAAGATCTCGGTGGCCAATTGTGATCACCTCTTCGAGAGATAACACGGTCCGGAAACTTTTCCCTCAAAAGATCAATGGTTTCGTTGCTTGCGTGGCACGTAGCGCCGTCTTGTTGAAAGTAAAGGTTGTCCAGATCAATACCATCCAACTCCGGCCATAAAAATCATTAATCATCTCTCGATAGCGCAATCCATTCACCGTAACTGTTGATCCAACCACATTTTCGAAAAAGTAAGGTCCAATGACCCCGCCGGACCATAAACCGCACCAAACAGTCACACGTTGAGGATAGAGAGGCTTCTTAACAACAACTCTTGGGTTTTCCGAGCCCCAGATTCGACAATTTTGCTTGTTGACGTAGCCGAAAAGGTGCTTCACGACGACCAAAAAATGCTTTAGTTTTGCTGTGACTGCATTTTCATCATTTTTGTAGTGAATTTTTCATAATTTCAATGCGTTGTTGAAGCGTGTATCGTTCCATTTTTAGTAATGGCGTAGTTTCTACTTGTCAAATGTCAAAAAATAACAGCTTCAAAAGTGACAGCTCCCGAAATAGCGGGCTATTCAAAATAACACCTCTTATTGGAAAACCCTTTATTACTTATTTTTGGTATTGATATTCAGATGTCTTAGAATTCATCCTTTATTCAAATCTTTCACAAAAACTTTTTGGCAACTTTGTTAAAGAACTTTAGCACCGATAATATAGTTATGACTTATATGATAGTTCTCATGGTATTCAACTTTTAATATATGGCACAGAAATCGTGCCGAAAAATGCGTTCGCGTCGAAAAACTGCAAAAAATCTGTGCATAGCTTACTATGCGAAAAATGTTCTTAAAGCTTGATAGGTTCGCCTTTCTCGAGAGAAGTTTTTTTTTAAAACTGCTCATTTTGTGTACAAGTAGTGGATTTTCAACTCAACCTCACATGAATCTCCTAATTTTTTAAAAATGATCGCGTGTACACAGGCACTGCCAGTAGGTACTTGTCAAAATGTGTAATATATTCCCGAGGTTTCTATACTAAAGTTGTATAAACCCTCCGTCACAGAACTTCCACTGAAACCCGCTGCTAGATCTGACAGATAGCTGCACCCACAAAGCCTTGATGCATTTAACCGGTAGAAGGTCAAACACCAGACCGTAGAATTTTCTATTTAAAAAACTAGGTCAATACCTTTCGCAAAGATTTGACAACAAAAAGACTGTCATCTGATAACCAATCAAAAAAAAAATCCCCACACAATCAAATGCAAGTACATTCTTCGATGGACAGTCGCTGACTATTCACTTGTCAGTTAAGAGGACTTATCTGAAAGGCCAATCCATGCAGGTTTGTTTGCTGTTCTTTATCAGATCCGCTGATAAGATATAGTTAATACCCAGCCGCAAGAACCTTCAACACATTTTCTATTCAAAATTAAAAAGTCCACATAGAAAATTACCTATTTAATAATAATCTATGGCTTTCCCATTATTCAGCGTTGCAAATTGCCCATAACATTCTGTTGAAATTCAGTTTTATTTTTCAAGTGCATCGCAGCAATTTGTTTCATTTTTTTTTTCACCACCCCCCATATGTTTAACGCTGCTGTCATCCCGCCCATTAAATTCACAAAATACACGGCAGGTAAATTAGAAAATAGCCACCAGCCGCAGCGATACAAAAAAAACTGTAGAACAAAAAAAAAACACAAAAAAATAATCATCCACAACCAACGATGTTGTCGACGACTATACCGACAGCGACGATGATCATCATAATTAAATTATATAGCATTGACTGAAGTTCAATGAAAAAATATAAAAATTTTCACCAACCAAGGCCAATAGGAAAATATTTACACTGCGCCGCTGTGTGCTACCGTTGTGATGATGATGATGATAAGTTTAATTTTTCACTTCGCATTAATTAACCAAACACAATAACTAAAGCTGTTGCATCTCATGTGAAAAATCCATCCAACATTTAGCATCTCATGTGAAAAATCCATCCAACATCCAGCAGATAAATGACGTAAAGCTGCCAACTATTACCACCTATCGAGATTCATCGGTGATCTGTGTCGTTTTTCTTGTGAATTGTATTCCTTTGGTCTGCACATGCACATCTATATAGAAGTATATATTTAACAAAAGGGAAAATCGAGAAAAAGTATCTCAAAGCTTCGGCGCGTGTTCGTCGTATATTACCATCATCTCCGAGTCATAGATACGTTTTTATGGAAATTACCATCTTTATGTGGAACCCTGGAAGATCATTATTCAACAGCGGTTGCATCTATCATTTGTGCGCGACGACCCCCTGCGCTGCTGTGCCCACGCCTCTTGTTACCCCATCGCGGGGTTTTGTTTGATGGCCGGTGGCTGCTGGTACTGGTATTGGTAGTGGTATTGGTAGCTCTACCGCACTTGGCAAGTGGTGTGACTCTGGCTATCTATACCAGGTACGACCAGAGATACTTTCTTGTTGTTGTTTATGTGCATATCAATCTGGCGCAACAACAACGACGACGACGGCAAATGTAGGTAACTTCTCGGCGGTGTGCGCTGGCTTATATACCTGGCTAATATCAAGTTCAAGGTCAAAGTAAGAAAATATACTCGTTTCAATAATAAATGCAAGCGAATGTTATAATAAATGAGGTATACATGTACAAGAAGATACACAGCTATACACTGCAATTAGTTTTGTTTGTTTTTGTTTTATTATTTTGCGCTTGGTTAAGTTGGCTGTTGCTTCTTCTCCTCTTCACATTCAATAATTGCAATGCCGAGATACACGTTTGCTATATATAAAAGTAGCCGTGTACCTGTACAATAATTGTGTAGGTGCCTTGCGTGATGGTAAATTAAAAGATTTTAGGTAATGAAGTTAAAAGCGATCGTTTAATTATATTTTAATTGAACTATGGCGTCCTTAACATTTCAACGGATGACGTGAGCTTATGCCGATTGCACAAATGCTTTCTGAAGATAGTGCACAGTAAATCGGATGCGAAAACAGGAAGAAACATGGAAACGATTTGAGTAAAATGAAAAAAAAAATATCTTCATTCCAGAGAAATCGCCAACAACCCTCTGGGCCTCTGGCTAGATCGTGTACTATAATGGGTGCACTGATTTACACGGAAATATTCAAAAGATATGGACAAGAAGGAATTTCACAGAAACACTCCGGACGTGAATCATATATGTGCTAGCTTAGATGTGTATTTATAATTGCAAACTTCCTAGAAGTGAAAGATATAAATGTGTAGTATACGCGATGCTTTATGGTCAGGTTTGCAATTACAAGTTGGATATATTTTTTTTATCGGCCGGTGAGAGATTAACGAAGAGTTTCGTTTTGGGTTAATTGGAATTTGTCATTGTTTCGAGTGCGACATAGCTCTTTGTGTGACTTCCGATTGGCGTGATACGTGACATTGATGGCAGGTTTGTGTTTCCAATTTGTCACGGGTGGGAATTTAAGATATTTTTATTGTGCAATGTATCTTTGTTGCTGCAACAAAGATCTTAATGGCTGTATCAATTTTCTATACAAAATGGTACTTCCCCGCAATTTCCTGAGGAAGGACTGCGGAAATACGTTAACGCACACCAATGTGCGCAAAGAAATAATCACCATTTCTGACTGATTTAACTTACCAGTTACAAAAATCTCTTGAATCTACTCATGTTATTACTATTTTTTTGCTTTTTTTCATTAACGCACATGCTTGAAAATTTTTGCATAGTGAAATATAAAGTGAATAAAAATTCCCCACGAAATGCTATGCAGAACCTCGCCATTGCCTTATTCTTCACGTGATGGTACGTAATATGTGCGTAATAAAGTTCTTACCTCGTAATTGAGATTTTTCTCTCTGGTATAAGAAGACTTTTAGAGACGGTGTGCGCTTGCCCTTCTTTTAAATATTTAGTCGGCTTTAAGGGACTTAAAATTACTCTGTTGCGCACATATTGTGTGTGCGATACAAAGCTTGGATTCGTTGTTTAATGTCCTTTAATAACCTTTATGGACTTCCAGCGATTGAATCAAAAAATGTGTGCGCATCTGCCCTTTTACATCCACAACAATGCAAACGTCGCTTTGTCAGTAAGTTTTTTTGTTTTCGCACACGTCTTTAGATATTTTCCTAGTAGTTTTTTTTCTACCATTGTTTGGTTTTAGATATGTTGCTTGCCAAAAGTCATTGTTGTGGAATTTAAGTCAATATACTGATGCTGAATTAATAGCGCACATAGTATGTGCGATAAGAAATTGAAAGAATTCTCGGAAGGTAATTGGATAAAATAATTATTAACAAAAAGCTATTTCTTTCTTAGGAACGTTTTAGTTATTTATCCCTATCAGTTTTATTACCGACTTAAATGAGCACTATCAGCCATTCACTGTACTCGTATGTACAATGTACATACATACACTGAAAATAATTATCAGTTCTCCAATGAAGTTCCCACGCTCGGTATAAAGCTGACGGAAAGATTTGCAGAATTTTGCCCATGATTAATATAATATACGAGTAAACCATAAGTGTAAATAATTATTTATTAAACGTGACCGGATACAACACTTTTATTTGCATTGAAATTAAGAATCAGTTAATACATGGAAAATAAATCCCTTAAGGTATATTAAGTAAATAGCTTATAATTTAACTATTATGAATTTATGATTATTTATACATCTGTATTGGCAAATATTGAATTAGTTAGTGGTAGCAGCGCTGCAGCTGAAAAAAAATCTCAGTGCCACCAATTACTTTTTTAAGTGCCAAAAAGTGGAAGTTTACAAAAAAGAGTAACAATGCCTGCATTAGTCCTCGCATAAATTTAGTAGCCTAGTTCGTTCGTCATTTATGTCGTTCTGGTTTTTAAAACTGCAATTTTGTTACGCACACTTAGATTCGGACTTAAAGCGACTCATAAAAAACTTATCATCTATTTTATACATAACTTGATAAATCCATTACTGAAATGTTTGTATTTTTATGCAACAAAAATAATTACAAACGCACATAATACTACAGCAACGCACACCACCCACATATCGCACATAACGCACATCACGCACATCGCAAAAAAATAGTTTCGAAATTCCATTCCTCAAAATTCGTGTATCACCACCACTCCTAAGCATGCTTCAGTAGATAGCCAGTAACGCTGTAACTCATTCTAAAAATAAAACCATTAAATCAACGTAAACTATACGAGTAAACGTATTCCAGAATAGCATCCGCGTTTTTGTGATCGCATCTAAACAAAAACAAAAAAAAAACAAAAACGCAACCCATCACACGCATTCTATTTAAAACTTCAAACTAAAGTGGCACTGTTGTAATTTCTGTTGTCAATAATGGCACAGTCGATTACAGCAAATCACATAATGGTTATTACAATCGCCGCAGAAAGGGGGGGGGGGGGAAAGGGGCTTATTTGTTGGACGCAAAAACAAATCTAACAAACAACCGAAGCCTTGGAATTTGCTGTGCTGCACTGATACAGGTCTCGTTAGATGCGGGAATAGAAAAATGATTATGCACATGTAGGTACTACAGAGTATAGAGCATGCGATTGCAAAATGATTTTATATTTATAATTCAAATTCAAATAAAACGCTTAACATCCAAGGAAAATACCATGAATATAGTTTTATTTGCGAAGAAAATTCAAATGAACTAACATCCCGCAGAGATAAGGCGTAACGAACGACGTATTTGCGAATATTTGACGTTGTTCATGATCGCCAATGTTGATAGCAGTTGTGTAGCTCTTTGATCTGAGTTTGATGTGCGGAAGAAAGTGCATTGGTGGTGTGGTTTTGCTTGGTTTAGGGTATGTTTGCCGATAATGACAAACTACTTCATTTTACAGACCGCTTAATATGTAATCTGAGATATGTAGATACGTTGTGTTAAGCCGGCATACATTTTAACATTACGCACATCAATGTGCGCTACCAATTTGTGCACATAAATCTTATTTACGAACGGTAAGATAAAGAGATATCTATGCGCACTCGCATGCATCCAGCTAAGGTCTTATCGCACACAGAATATGAGCTCTCCCGGATTAATTTTATTTTTTTTAATCGACCCTATGCTTGATAAAATGTGCAGTGGGTGCAGTTGCTATCAATGAAGATTATTATCTGATGTGAGTAGTTTCCGCACACGATAATACAAGATATATCGCACGTGCGTTAACAGAGTCATTCATACCTCCTTAGCTAAAAACAAACAGCTTCAACTCTCTCTGCGAAATTGAGTGTGCGCTACATCCAAATGGACCACGAAGTGCATTGTCCATTTTTTTACAATTATACTAAAGCTTCTGAAAAGCTTTATTCTAATCGCACATGAGTTAAATGCTGCTGTCAATTAGGAGTAGGTATGTAATTAGTTTCCGCACACGATGGTATTTCATTCACTCTTCCGTTGTTTGCTCATAAGTCAATAAAGTTACTCAAAGGTTTTCATCTGCTTGTGCGCAAGTAAAAATGTACTGAATTGAGTGTGCGCTTCCATGTAGTCGGTCGGGAAATGGACGCTACATTTGCTTGAATAAATATCGACAGCATTATCCAACTTTCGCGTAGTTTTATTCATCCTAGCATCGTTCTTTAAGCAGCTCTTTCAGTAGTCCAACCACCAGTGCACCCCCTTTCTTCAAATAACGCCTAAAACGTCTTCCAAATAAGCCTCGTCTTGTACAGTCCACCTTACTCCAGGTAAGACGGGTTCAAAGACACCGTTCCCAAATTTGCATGCACTTCTCAATCGCATATTTCACAAAGGATCTCGATGACATAAATCCAACAAAGCACAATACTTCCAATCACTCTTATATGCCATTATCGCAGACAGTATCTACACGTATGGCAATCAAAATCCAGGCAATCTCCATTTAATATTCATCACTCATTCTTCTGCCAAAAATATTTGTAGCAAACAACAACAAAAAAAGAGCCATAAACAAAACTGGTCCCAAATGTTTACCCCGTGGCACCCCATGCCAATTTCACTGGCTCTTTCGATAAATTAATTATATGCGCCGTTGTCAGCGCCAATAATTGATGATACTGATACCATCTCCTTTGACAATTATCGAAAATTGCCGATTTTGACAGAACACAATATTTATTCGCCGCGATTCGATGACGTGCGTGCTGACTAACACACGAAGCCGCCGCGCCGCCGATTCTCATTAAAATATTAGTCACACCGCCTCACATTGCACACACATATATGTAGGTACTCAACATCACCTTTGAGTTGAAATTGGAAATTCGATATGCATGCCGCGGCTTGAAAAACCGACTTTTCGGGGTAGACCTCAACCGAAACCTAGTAATCACAATAGCAATAGCAATGAATCAGAGAGAATCACATTGAAATTTTCTTTATCAAGGCTGCCATGTCAATTGTGATTAGTAATTGGCATAGTACGACTATTATTGCATGACATGCACACGGTGCGGCGCACAGGTTACGTGTATGTAATACCAGAAACCACGGTACACTTTATACCCTCTGGTCGGTGCACACGCTCTGCCACTGCCAGTGCCACTTCACATTTGCATGTGGTCTGCGTACACGGCCTATGGTTAGTTGCACGCGCTTGCGCCGCCGCCGACACCACTACCTCGGCGCACTCCACTTCTACTGATCCATACTAGTCCGATGTAGATACAAACTTATATAATCTCTCGCTGGCTTCTTTTTTCCTTTGTAGTTTCAAGTTCAAATTCGATTTTTATTTTTTTCGTTTTTTCGTTTATTGCTCGCGTGATGGAAACATTTAATTTTCCATCCACAGCAAGTGTGTGTCTTCGAAATTTTTATGTGTGCGCAATCTGACAGTTGATGTAATTTTAAACGCGGCGGACGGAGTCGCGGCCCACGGGGTAAATGTAAAATCGCGCTATTTGTATTCGTCGAGTGTAGAAAGAGGTAATTACGCTTTTCCACGGCACTTTTCAATGTCAGATTGTTAACTTTTTTCGTCGTCGTCGTCGGCGATTTGTGTTTTTTTTTCTCCGATCGTTGCAAGGAAAAACAAACATGATGATGGGAAAAATAACAAAAAAAAAAAGGAAAACTTCAAATGAAAGATACACGAGTGACAGAAACTTTTGCCAGTGTATCACACTAATTCTATACAATTTGAGAAAATTGCAATTACAGATTGATGGGGAGAATACACAACACATACAAGCGGGTGAGGTTCTGTAGTAATTTCGTGTACATTGTACGTCTGTGTATCTTTGCCTTGAATCAGATGGAGTAGTTGTCCTCCAATCAGCCAGATACATTGCTGGCAATGCCAACTGTGCGTACTCATTCGAGCTGTTGAATGAAGAAGAACTATCTTCCTTATGGAAAATAATGTGTCTCGATTCGGCAAATAGAAAAAAATGTACATCCACTCTGGTAGTCTATTATTTATGAATGAAATTATGAATGGATGGGAATGAACTTCCACTGGGGGGAATTACTGTCGAACTTAATTGATATGAACCAGTTTATGGCAAGTTACATTTATACGCTCTTTTGTGTCTCATTTTATTTTTCGACTTTATTCAGTTGTCATAATCCCTTGATGGGCCAAAATGGGTCCCTGTACCAGAGACACTTTTCTCGAAAATACTGCTAGGGTGGGAGTAAAAGTGGAAAGCAAAAGAACTTTCCCGTTTCGAAAAACGAAAAAAATCATGCGAAAACGAAAACTTGCTTCATGTAACTCCTTTCGTTTTCTTTTTTCTCATCGCAAACTTTAAAGTGCCTTTAAATTGCATTATTTAAGTTACGTTTTAACAATTCGAGGAACAGCAGCACCAGAAAACTGTGGAATTGTTCTTTTCTTTTCGTGCGAAACGAAAATATCTTTCGTTTTAAGGGTCACAAAAAGGAATCCTATTCCAATAACACATTATAAAGCTTTGCTAATGGCAGAAAAACATTTTTTTAATTGGAATAACAGTCTGACAAGTGATTCAAGAATTTTGTTGTTTGAGATGTTTTCTAAGATAGGTTCCACAAATGTGTCGATGTTGTTCCTTAACTCCAAAAGTCTTTTTAAAGCTTTAATAGTCCTTGGCTATGGAGTATTTCTAATTTTGCTGCCTAAAGTTTACTAAAATAGGTGTAATGAAAGCAATCTCTATAGCTTGTCCCTACTTGTACAACAGCATGTCAGCCTTTATGCTAATTAAAGGCCCTTGCTAGATCAGCGGCGTCACACAGTCTGTTCGGAAACCGAGGATTTTACCGATTATTGATGGTAATTCGAGGCTCATCATCGCCATGAATAAATGTTCTTTGTGAGACGTGAGCTAATCAATTTAAGTGCCATGCTCGAAGGGTTTATGGCGCATGTAACGTCGAGCATTACAATTGGTATCACAACCAGCCGTGTAGTTGAGGTAAATTTCAGTTTCATGGTTGAATCGAGTGTCACATTCTTTCAGGAGATACCCTCGTCGAGCATACTAAATCGTCGGCGAATGCTTTCATTTTTTTATGGAACTTCCTCAGTTGATAGGTGGCACTTGAACTGATAGGGGAAGTCTTATATCACAGTAAAACTCGCCACAAACATTTGATCAGACCCTAAATGTCTCAAAATGCATGCAATTTTAAGAAAGTTTACAATCGGAACCCATTTTCAATAAAAATGGCGCCCAACGAAAGGCCATTCTACAATACACTCTCAGAAGTAAGACTGACAACGCGTTACTGACCGCATTGTCAAGACTATATTTATTATCGTAACGTGTCCATCATGGACCTCATTCAACATCAGCTTCAAGGTCCACCAACCAAACAGATGGTCCACAATTTTCCAAGTTCGCATTCGATTTCTTCTCTCCGCCCAAATTTGGTAGTTATAGCCAAAATCGAAAGCAAATGTCAAATAACGCAATCCATCGAATCTCCAGCGGACCGAAAAATATGGATACAACTCATTTCAACCAATCCGCCCAATATTATTATATCCGATCGGATGGTGCGGCATCTTTCCGATTCCCACTTGTTCCAACTCAATTGCACAACGCGATTATGTGTGTTTTCGCGAAAAGGGCGCTGGTGTATTGTTGTATCTAGAAACATGTCTTCTGGTGGCGATGATTAACTGCTGTTCCACCTGCAGATGCGCAATAAGTGTAACAACACTTTAGATAGCCGCAGTCATGTGAGAGTAGCCAAGTACAACCGCGGCGATGATGATGATGCTGATGCTGTATGGCATCGATGAGAGGATTTTTATTTTCAGTTGAAATGTGTGTTTCTTTATATTTTTTCAGTTTTGTTTGTTTGACGCTCTCCATGAGATTCTCGTCTTGTTTGTATTGCTTTGTGCGATTTTCTTAAGTTTTTTCCTACTCGAGCTTCTCAGCTTACTGCGACTGTTGGGTTGCTGTTTTTGGATTATGTAATGTTCGGTCGGTTGGTCGGTTGGTCGGTTGGTGGTTTTCATGGTCACAGCCAATGGAAGCAATTATACTTTATCGTCGACGTCGTTGTCATGGTGGTGGTCAGCGCTTGTAATATGTATCTCAGAGTACGAGCGCGCAGATAAACCCAGATACACATCTTTTTAGCACATTTTTTGTTGTTGTTCCAACGCGCAACGATGCTGTGGCTTTTTTTGTTGCGTTCATTTTGTTGCTAATTTCCATAGTGTGACAGCTGAACAAATTGCATGCACTTGAGTTGGTCGTTTTTGGTTATTGGCGGTTTTTTTTTCGTTTGTGTAACACTTGCATGGAAGGTAGGTACCTATATAAGGCAGAGGCTTTGCAGGATTAGTGTGTGATGAGTGGATGGAGTTTTGGTGCGATTTTCGGAGTTAGATAGACTGTTCTTTAACAGAGTGAGCTGTAAGTCTCGCAGGAGGAAATATTAATTCCTAATATTTCAGACGTGTTATGAACCATCAAATTGAGTCAACGCGATCAGTGATGACGATGCTGGTGCCCACATTATTACAAGTGTCACTTGTCTTCGGTTTTGTTTTCTTAAAAAAAGCATGGCTGAGCTGTTTCTTAACATTGACGTACACTGAACCGCGGTGGTTTTCCCTTTTTCGGAAACAGATGTGTAATGATAGTAGAAGTGACATCTCCAGCTTGTTTCAGAATTTTTTCTGACAAAAGTCCGATGACGGAGAAATTATTGGGTTGTCATGAGTCCACTGGCCACGTCTTAACCTGTGAGGACTCCGTCTCAAGGTCCGCAATGTACACGAGTGTCGCCACGATGTTGAAAAAAAATACCAAATGGTCCACAACTTTTGTTTTATAACGAATGAAGATAAGAATACAAATTTTCATGCGCAGATAAAAGCGTGGGTGAAGAACTTTTGCTTTATAACCCCGGAGTGTTTTCGATGATAAGTTCAATGAATCATCACAGACGGATGGTCATGGTAGGTAACGCTGTTCAAAGCGCTTGTATTTTTTTTAATGGTATTGTGGAAATATAATCTAATTCTAAACAAATATTGGTAAGGAACGTATAACGTATTGCGTTACAAGAAAAACAACCGGATCTTTGGAAAAAAATCTGCCGGGGCAATTTTGACTCTAAAAAGTTCACATTGACTATTTGAACTGATGTCACGTAAAAATATAGTTTTTGAAACTCGTCTTCGCTGGCGGTAATTTTGAAACGATGCAATAGATATATCACTTATTTTGAACTAGTAAATTCTGCGTAGCTACTTGATAGCGCCAAGGTGGGAATTTGACATTCACGTAAAAATGCAGCCTTTGAACAGAACAAAGGGTCTTAGTCCTTCTCTTGGAACGATGTAATAGATTAAAATGTACATGTTATAAAGAACTACAAAGTTCGTTACAGCTTTTTACCTCAACGCAAAAAAAAGAATCTGTTGTCATGTGGAAATAGGGTTTTCGTCAAATCCAAGGCGGCGCCTAACAGTTGTAACACGTAACACATAGGGGCTACACATTGTACGCCGTACTAGAAAAGAAGGTCTAAGAGACGCTTTTTGAAATGGACTAGAGAACAACTTTTTAACCTGCTATTCGCTTCTCTTTTCGATCGGCCGGCGGCTCATTTCTCATGCTCAAAATCTGCCTTTTGGTTAAAATAAACACAAACAGCGCGAATTAAATACATTTGCCCTCCGTTAGTTGGCGTTTGGGATGTTTTATTGAACTCATATTTCAGCAGCCTAAATCTCTTCTCTTCTATTCTCTACATATAATAAAATCTCTTCTTCTTCTCTATCTCTACATATAATAAAACTGTAGAATAAAAAATGCCTGACCGCGCATCACGCAGAAACTACTGGACGGATTTTGGTGAAACTTGGCATAGTGATTGCTTATGTTCTGGGTCGGGCTTTAGGATACTTTTTAACCCCGAATATAACTTGGTTTTTACAAAATATTCAAAAAAAAACGGATATATGTAAGAAAAATTCTGTTTATACAGACCTAGCTCAGTAATGGCTTATCGGACTGAAAAATAAAAAACAGGTGAATTTAGAAAATTTTCTCCTGAATCATTTAAGATATAAAACATCCTCCTGCGTTGTCCTGAAGCTGAGCAATGTTTGAAACAATTATTCAAAACATCGCCCGAAATTTTCTTTCAGTGGATACCACTGTCAGTAGTCATGCAGCAGTGAGTATCATTGCAGTAGTGTGTGTGTTATTATTACTCAGTAGCAGTAGTAGTGTGTGTTATTATTACTCTAACGTCATCATATGTTTTGCACTTCAATGGGCAGTCGTCTCTTTTCAGGGCATACATTCAGTTTGAACACATTTTCATGTGTTGTTCATTGGGAAAAGTTTGGAAATGGGCTGGTGGGATTCGTGTGTCAAGTTGTTTCATTCGTGTTTCTTCCTTTTCGCCGACATTTGAGGTGGGTAAGAGGAAACAAATAACAGAACTTTGCGTAAATCTTTTTTGTGTAGACTTTTGAGTAGGAATTCAATTTAAGTCTTTATTGTCTTTGATTTTGCTTAATATTGCTTTTAAAAACGTCCAAGTGAAGGAACATATATTTATAAAAAACTGTTCGATGTAGTTGGGTGAAAATAATTTTTGTCTTAAAAGCGGCAGGCGGGTGAAGCAAGGCGAGCACGGGTCAGCTAGTGCTTAATAAAACAATCAACAGTTACTTTTTCGGAAACGCAGGAGCATTAAGCCTGAAAGCATGCAATCATTTGTGATAAAGTGGTATAAAGTGTTATATTTGGTGACAATATTGTAACGATTTGAAAAGATTTGAAGGAATTTCATTACGCAGTATCACAACAAAGGTGTCGACATGAATACCAAATTCAACATAGGGCTCAGGATTTATTATCGAACTCTCTCCTTTCTGGAATGCTCATTGCCTAAGAAGTGTCCAGGAGAATGCAGATATAATAATTCCGCGTCAAAGATTCTACTTTAACTTGCTGCATTTAACGCTGACAGAGTGTATTCATTTCAATGCCATTTTGAAGCGGCGTGTCATATTTTTGACTGCATCCCACAGGAGACCGTCTTCAGACCCATACTATTCAACATAATTATATCCATATATAAGCATTTACGGAGAATACACCCAAACAGGCATTTGATGTTTGACGTTGTAAATATATCAACCTCCACCTTGTTGCAATTAAACGATCGACATCTCGACGGCATGATCAATCTGTGTACATCTTATTGATCTCACCTCAGAAAATGTATCTACATCTGTTTTTGCTTATTTTTGTAATTTTTCTCTCACACAAAGCATCATTTTCTTCTCTCGCATGATGCTAATTAAAACAACAACCACTTGTCACTCAAGTGCCACTCCGGATTGCTTTCAATTAAACGCAAAGCAATGCATGTAAATGTAATTGTGTGTGAGTGAGTATACTTCCCCCAATATTATAGTTTATGGCTCGGTGCATCTTTACTGTGTGACTAGGTCAAACTCGTTGGATACCATATATTCGAATGAGACGGCGGTAAATGCTCGCGCGCTAATCGCTTTTCAAAAAAAATTAATAACACTCGACTCAATCCAGATGCGGTAATTTCAGTTGAGTTTGTCATTATTCTCGTCTCGACCGAGTGTAGAAGATATACCTACATACAGTGTTTAGGGTGAGGTAAAGTCCACAGGCTGGCAATGGACTTTCAGCTAACAAAACAACTTGTATGCTAATCGCTTAGTCTGAGCTATGCGATTCTTCAAGATCGCGCATCTAGCATCCCATACACAAACACATGTGGTGTGCGGCTGCATTTCTGGGAAAGATCTCGTCGATTGTTATCTAATTAAATTAATAATTAAAGCGCGGATAGTTGGTGGTTAATTTATTGGAAAACAATCCACAGGTACCGCATCCATCGGTATATCCATACGGAGTGCACTTGAAATTCCGTCCGAGTGCGCGGGATAGTTCGGATGACGCACTGCAAAGGTATCTTTGACAACAAATACGTTTAATTGAAATTAGAGTCACAAACGCAACAGCTCGCAGCCAATCGATTCTATATGGAGTGCATTTAAATGGACGGTGGTATCGTTGCATGGACGATGGTTATGCCATGTTCATCCATGCGGGAGGAAGTGATGGTGCAGCTTGTGCTGTGCGGCTATGAGATGTCGCATTGTTGTATAATTTCAATAGAATTTGCATTATTATATTCAATTGCATGTTAATCGCATTAGGGTGGTGGCTGCATCATCAGGTTTAGCCAAGCAAAAGCATTAATGGTAGTCGTCTCGTCAGCTCTTCGTGCGAGAAGTGTTAAAGTGAGAAACGACTGCGACTGACTTTGGTTAGATTATTGTTTTGATGAAGGCCGCGCTGCATGATTCGCAGGAATGGTTTCCTGTGAAGGGTGGGAAATGGACTTGTTAATAAATCAAGATATAGTTTGATTGAAAAATGAAGCTAAGTGGCATGATGCATGTCTTGGAGATGTGTTTCTTTGGGATGAACAGATTGCGCTTATAAATTTAGTAAAGTCGCATATGTCTAGACTATCGGCGGCGATATTTGCATGCACTTTGTTTGAGTGTCCCTGACTGAGTCACGACAAATAGTAGTAAACCATCGATGGCGGGTTTCGCGCATGTCAGGAAATTCAAATGGTAGATGGAGATGTCCATTCCCAGGGTCAATCAAGGGAATTAACTTATCGCTTCAAAGAATCCACCAAAATGTCCACAAATCTGAGTGGATGATCGTATATTTTGACAAGTTCGAAGAGTTTCGCCAGTGTGTGTCACATTCAAGCAGTATTCATATTCAGATCAAACCTAGCTTCTTCCTTTATGACTTTACAGTTGAATTTAATTTAATAAGCGCTAGTAAGTCTTACGGAAGTCAGTTTCCAATTTACATTTTAAGACTTTGTTTACAGGTCCCTTTTTAAAGTCTTTAAAAAAGACTTTAAGGGTTCCACAATGTTCCACAACGAATCGACGCCGAATTACTCTCGGCAGATGGCTCCACTATCTTTCCGACCACAATTCATTCTCCGGGACGGTATTTCCTTCCGAAATCATGAAGTTTACATTTTCCTGTTTGTGATTCGTTGTGTGACATATTTTAAATGTGCCTCAAATAGATAAGGCTCTAAATTTACAATTTTTCCTTATTTTGCACTCGTTTCGCTACCGGTTTGGCGACCAAATCAGAATTTCATGTCACATAAGTTGCGCCAAATTTATTGGAATTCTAATCTGTCAAGTTTCTTGCGTGTTTTATCCAATTATAAACATATTCAAGACTTAAACTTCATGTAATTGAAACGTTCAACACAGCACTCGCACCTTGTAACTGTTTGCTTTATTCTTTTTGTCGTTTTTATTATTTACTTCCCGCTGAACGCCCTCCTCGTTATTTTACAAAATCAATTCACATAGCATTACGAAGGCCGACGTGCTACCGAAAATCACTAACACATCCCTATGCCGTAGTCTAGTTGAACTAAACTTGACCATGAGCCAAATTAGAACATGCTAAGTGTATCGCGTTGATTGTCAAAACGAACAGACTTGAGTACATATTCTTAAAGGGCGAGGGTAAGTATAGAGATGCGAGGCCATATCAATTGAACCCAACGAAGATAAATAGTTTCGCTTATCATCTGTCAACTGTCATTGCGATGCATTGCAATAATTTGACAGTCGTACATGAAATTCCTAGTCGAAACTTAAAGACATCAGAAGTCTTTTAATTTGAATTACGTACAGCAATTATCATCTGTCATGCATAAAAACGCTATGTATAGTTATTTAGTTTGTGTTTTGCCTATAGCCGCCACCGCTAACAATAATGTCAAACAAGTAAACCACCGACAAGCGCCATTCGAACATGGTGTTCCGTTGACCACTGTGTACACTTTGGTGGTTTGGAAAATCATTGGCAATACTAGATAGGTAGATACAACTATTCCACTTGAATGACAACAGTAGAGGTCACCGTGACCACTGTATGCCTATGCCTGGTATGGTTGGTATACATTCAATTACAACCGCTGACCTATTTTGGAAGTAGATGGACTTGCACTTGGAAATCTGTGTGTATGCCTATCGTGGAGAGGTGCGAATTGATAAAGAAAACGAAATTGGAAGCATTATCGAAGGCGTGATGTGAAAACCATTTTTTTTGTTTCTGTCATGACTTTTAAGGAATGAATTGGTAAATCGGAATCGGGTTGCACAATACTTTGACGAGTTAAAAAGTCAAGCGTGACAGTTTTGTTTGCTTTATGGTGATTTATTTTTCGGAGAACTCATGCAAATGATCGAATTTTGTCGGCATACCATTTGCTTCAACCTTCACCTTCATTTGGATAAAGAGATTTAAATTAATTTGGGCACATGTGCGCAGACAAATCGATGCGATAAACTGATGGAATGTACAGTTTATTTGGGGGTCAAAAAAAAGTGCGAGCGTATGCAATTTTAAAGCGCACACTTGATGGTTATTATTTTGGTGTAATTTAGAGTGTGCGTTTAACGCACATTAGTCTGGTGCGCTAAAATTATGTAAGTAAAATTTAGGTATAGCAAGTGCGAAAACACAAAGGCATACGCACATAATAAACTGCATACCCAATGAGCTAGTTAACCGATGTGCGCTTTGAACATAGCTGCGTCTTTGTGTGTGCGCAAAGCAAAATTCTCTGCTATACCGGTCCCACCAGCGTTTATCAGTAATCGGCATCCATTATTTTGGTGTACTTAAGCGTGTGCGTTTAACGCACATTAGTCTTGTGCGCTAAAATTATGTAAGTAAAATTTAGGTATAGCAAGTGCGAAAACACAAAGGCATATGCACATAATAAACTTAGTCCACCGATGTGCGCTATGAACATAGCTGCATTTTTGTGTGTGCGCAAAGCAAAATTCCCTACTATGCCGGTCCCACCAGACTTTATCAGTATTTCGCATCCATGTCATTGGGAAAATAAGTGTGCTTTTCTGCATTCTGATGCAAATGCCTCTGATAATGTTAAAAACTTATCCCAGAGCTATCAACAGACTACATTTCTTTCACCATTTCCAAAGGGATTATTAAACGTATTAGGTACCTATCTTCTTCAAAAGGATTTGCAGTATATTTGTTACACACGACAAGACAAAAGCCTCAACTGCGATTGGGTGACATCTCAATCTTGTCTTCATGTCAGAAATAATAATTTTTGCTTGTGGTCTCTTAGGTGGTTGGCAGCATTCTTTCGCTGTAATCATCCACAATGTCGTAGTAAGCAACTTTTCCACCATCTGTGTGTGTCATCATCAATCATAATTACGTATGTCACAGTATGGTTCTCTGAAAAAGTTTCACTCACCAGCACCACACGGTCTTTGTCATCTATCTATGGCTCACTTATCATGGACCTAAAGTACTCGTAATTCTATCGAATTAAATAATCCAGAACAAACGTGCCACAGACAGGCACTTCTTGAGTAAATGACAGGATAGGAGATGACCAAGAAGTGTAGGCTCCAAAATTACAGAGGAATCTCCATCTCATCTGAATAGTTACAGAACGTCTAAGTAGCGTATTTCATAGCCATAGTCCATGAGTTGAGGCGAAAGTGCGTGCAAGTACAACGAATAGCAACTGAGACACAGCTACAAGGAAAAGTGGTCACATAATGAAAAGGAAAATGAAAAGGAAATTAAAAAAAAAAGTAAAAATCAGAAAAAGTGGAAGCAAACAACTAAACAAGAACCTCTTCCACACACGACTCCGTTATAAGAAGCACTTAGGCGCGAATACAAACCACATGATTATCATCTCTCTGCGCACACACAGAACCGTAAGAACCTAAATAGAATGGCAAAACCCAACTCAACCAACTACACTAAACAGCACACAATCTAGTGGCAGAAGTAAGACAGAGTAAAGTGTGCGAGGCCGAGGATGACTAGGTGGAGGTGCAGAAAGAGGCATACAGAAACAGAATGACATTACGTTTCTTTTACCGCGAGGCCATCATCATACTCACCACACCACCGTATACCATGCCCCATGGATGGCAGTATATCTGTCATTCTTTTCACGTGTTTGCTTGGTGTGCTGTTCTGTGTTGTTGCTTGCAGCGGATGAAAGGAGGGACACCGAATGGAATTAATTTCACTTTCAATTTCGCTTTGAAAATGTTCGTTCTTTTTCTCTTCGTCTAACCCCGTCAGCTTCCACCCAGCGGCCGTCAGGAATGTTTCTTGTTTGGTTGGGGATTTTCTGTTCTTTTTCTGCTATTTTGTCATGCAGACACGCAGACAGCGATATGGAGGTTGGAAAACTACGTTTCTACTGATCACTTCTTTGGCATTGCATTGCTTGTTACCATTTTACCATACCACCATCACCAGGGCTTATGACAGATGGAGAGATGGCAATTGGCAAACTGCACCGAATTGTTTATAAGAGATGTCGCACCCTATCGTATCGGAGACATGCAAAAATGTTTATCTGTGCCAGTTGGCTAATTTGTTACTTCATCTTGCAAAAGCTACAGGGTGTTTTTTTTAGAGTTTGGTTTTTCAAATAGAGATGAAACTGACATTTTGTGGTCAAATCTGGCAACTCTAATGTCATTTATGTTCAGTTTGGTTTGCAATTTCGTCATGAACAGGTTGACAAATAAACAACGCTTGCAAATCGTGCAAATTTATTTCGAAAGTAATGGTTCAGTTCGCGAAGTTTACATCGCAAAATTTTGTTCAATGATGAGGCTCATTTTTGATTGAATGGCTACGTCAACAAGCAAAGTAGCCGCATTTGGATTGAAGAGAATCCACATGAGACCCTTGAGACGCCATTGCATCAACAAAAACTGACTGTTTAGTGTGCTCTATGGGCTGGTAGAGTCATTGGGCCATACTTCTTCCGAAATAATGCTGGAGAGTTATGGAAACCGGTATAGACTATAGAGCCATGATAATCGACTATTTTGTTCCCGAACTGGATGGCATAAATGTGGATGAGATGTGGTTCCAATAAGGCGGCGCTACATGCCACACAGCGTACGTCTCAAGCGATTTATTGAAGGAAACATTCGATGAGCGCATAATTTCGCGGAATGGACCTGTCAATTGGCCACCAAGATCGAGTGATTTGACACCATTGGATTAATTTCTTTGGGGATATGTGAAGTCGCTCGCCTACGCCAACAAACCCGAAACGTTAGGGGACTTGGAAGCTAACATTCGTGGCGTTATTGCCGACATACAGCCCCAAATGCTCGAAAAAGTGGTTGAAAATTTGACCTCTAGATTTGGTTTTATTCGAACCACATGCCCGAAATTATATTTAAAACATTAATTAGCCAAATTGATGGACATTAAAACGTTGTTCTTGTGTTTTACTTCAATTAGAAGTTCTATACCTCTAAAAAAAACACCCTTTATTAAGAGACGGCTATTTTTTTTGACAGCGTTGACTAGGTAAGACAGGTAGTTTTCCGCTTAAACTCTAGGTAGGTAACCTATAACGAAATTGTAAAACAGCTTTATGGAAGAAACCTTACAGATTTGTGAACCACTCAAAATCGACTAAAATGTTTTTATAAATGAATATAAATATTTTGCCGCGACAGGTCTGTGGGACCCAAGGCCTGGCTTCTCACAAAAATTCGTTTTGTGTGGGTTTTCAGTTTTTGGGACGAAGGGAAGGGATCTACAATTTTACGCCTAGTCGGCTAATTGAGAAGCTTTTTCATGACAGTTTTACTCTATCATGTTGGTCAGGCGTTCGCGATAGGTGGCGTAGTGGAAAAAAACCTTAAGATATAATTTGGTTCTTTCGGGATTTTTACCGGGGGAGGCCAACATACTACCACTAAGCCACTGCGCCTATTATGAAATTTTTGCTTTCAGTCAATGATCACAACAAATGTAAAAGAAACTTGGCATCACTGCCGTGTGTTAGTTGCGTTTAATTATTTTCTTAATACATATTCGGCCCTAGCGAGGTATCCGTCGGAACGGAAAATTCTCCGATTTTATATACGATTCGGAGGATTTTTGCTTCGAGGTATTCTTCGGAACATCTATTCAGAATATTTCTCCGACATTTTGTAACGCATATCGGCGAATTACGTTGAAGTGCGATGAAGTGCGATGATTCTTCAATTTTTGAAAGCTAGGTTCCGATATCCTCCGACAGAAATTGGTTGCGGAATTTGTTTACGATTTGGATTTGAGCCGCCGACAGAGTATGCGTTGCGGAGATTTTTCCGTTCCGACGGATACCTCGCTAGGGCCGATTGTGAAGGGAAGTCCAATTGCCCTGAGCTCTCTTAGTTTTTTCACCAAACCATAGATACTTACCCTATAAAGAACTGTTCGCAGTGGATAAAAGAAAACAAAAGTTCTTGCACTCCGCTAAAGAACTGGATGGGTACGCAGTCATTACAGTATATCACGCTCATCGTAACCATACAAGCATATAATCTCTAACTACAACACGCCATGCAATTGTATATTTACTCTGTGTGCGGGTTACTTGTATGAAATGCATGATGTTGCTGTTGCGGAGAGCGATCACATACGGTTTCCATGAGCTTGGGAGTACATAACTCGTGATATTAAAATCAGATAGCCAACCTCCTCCACTGCTGGCCAAATACGACCAGCAGAACACGATGACAATCATCAGCATCGGAAGCGTCAATAGTGCGGGAGACAACTTGATGAGCAAAGTGGATGACCTTCAACGCGCACTCTGGGCTATGGCGGATGATGGTTTGCCTACAAACTTGGTGGGAGTTTTGTTTTTTTGGTTACTTTGACCAAAAATTGCCAATGGATCATCAATGGAGTTGACACATCTGTCAAAAATACAACTTAACCTAAATAAGTGCGAGTTATATTTTCATATTTTTAAACAAGCTTCGTCTCAAATATGAACCTTTTTTCGTGCAGTCTTAGACTGACATTGTCTTCCAATATCTTGCTGTTCTGACTGGTACCACTACCTATACTACCTACACCCACAAACCAAACCGATAACGATATCATTAAGCTATTTGCTGTCAGAATTGAAAACGCAATCCAGATTAGCTTCAATCAGCGTAAAATCCCCATTCAGGCGATAAATCCAATTCAGACTTAGAGAGCCACCGCCAAGTGACTGTTGGGTTACAAAAATAACTTCAAGAACGCGCCAAACCTAACCAGCTCAGTGGCACATAAGCAATTTTTATCTTTACTGCATTCTCAATTGCAAAAATGAAAGACTTGAGCAAAGGAAGCAACCAAAAGGAATTCTATACCTCTACCAGCACCATCAGCATGACTACTATACCACCATCCACTGGTATACAACAAAAAAAAAAAATTCCTCGATAAAGAAGAAATAACAGAGGAAGCAGTAAGAAAAAAAAACAACCGAAACAAATCCAAGCACATAGAAGGAAAAACAATCACCAAAGACCGTATACAACAACAAAAAACAAAAACAAAAAAGCAGCGTCTGCGCATTTGGAACTGCCATACCACCGAGCACCGACACCGATACCGAAGCGACAAATAAAAACCAACCACGACGACACATATAGCTCATCAAATGGCAGCACAACACTAGTGTAGCACACTAAAAGGGCATTACCCTCCCTACAACAGTGCTGCTGCAGCGGTAACAGTAGTACCATCAGCAGACGAAAGACCGCCATGGACTTTAGCGAAATGAGAACGAGAGTGCATTGCTTGGAGACTGTATCTTTCTGGATTAGTGCAGAGGAATTTGATAGAAGACATTGCCCCCGCTGAATAGATGGCAAGCGGAGGGTTTTTATTCTTCCCCCTCTACCGGGTGACTTTTGAAGCTAACTACTTTGACGGCGTCATCGTCTGGAGATGGAGCTCATCATAGCGCACACACAAATTGGATCTTCTTCATCTTCATGAAATGGAATCGGCTACGGAATCCACAAAAAAGAACCAGAAGCCATTCTCTATATAGTTTGTTGTCTGGCAATCTGGAGAGGGAAACCATAGTTATAAGTCCGCACGGCATGCACTGAGAAAAGGAGCGCAACAACAAAAGAACAAACACCATTACTGGCCGAGGACGGTCGGTGAACGGACACCACTGTATATAGTTTATGCTTTCGGAACAATTGACCGCTGCTGCCCTCTTTTGTCGTTGCCGGTGAAGGGAAGGGCGGACATGATGGTGCTGGTGGCACTTCTTAACGGTGGACAATGATGACAAAGACCAGAGAGAGAGAAAAATTCTGACCGAATTGCAAGCTATATGCAGTTTTAATGATTGCGATGCGGAATTGAATACTCTCCGAGGATTATGCCCAGATTGCTAGAGTGGAAGTTGGGATTTCCGGTGGCGGCAGGGATCGACTGTCGGTTGTTGGTTGCATTTTGATTGGATGCTTGATGACCGGATTAAGTGTTGCATTTAATGCGCTCAGTTGGGAATCCGCTTCATTGTTAACTGCGATTGTGTTTGGGTAAATGGATTTCGGAACGAAAGCGAATTCGAAGAATGGATGTAGTTTCTAAGCTTTTGTTTATGATTATTGTGGTCAAATAATGCACATATTTGGAGGAACAAGGAAAAACGCGAACGCTTACTTTGGCATTAAGCATTTTACATCAAAACTGATTGTAATCGCAGAAAATTTACACTTTTTCTCATCAAAAATGACACTTGAGCGACAATTTTCAAAATAACGAGTAGCGAGTAATTCCGTCTTTCGATTCTAACGGGAATTTCTTGACATTTAAAACAGATTGTACATTTTTACTGAAGTTTAAAAATGTGTCTCTCGTTCAAATTCATTTTACCTGAAAATTGGTCGAATTTCGTTCGTTCTCTGTCATCTGTCAAAAAACCGTTTCCGTGACAAATGTTTTTTGTACATGACATTTTTTTGCTTTCAACATACCAGCAAGTTGTCTTAAGTTGAAACTAGATGTATATAGAAAATTCAGCAATTTATTCCGTTTTTGAATAGAAAAAATCTGTCAAATGTCAACTGTCAAATTGAGCGCTCAGTCCACAAGTTCTTGTTGTTTACCCTATAAAGGCTGGTACGCTGTTCGAGTGAAATGAAATTTCCACTCCTCTCCAAAAAGTGCTGTGAAATTGAAAGTGAAATTTTCACACTGAAATGTCAAAAATTTAATGCGACGGACAATAAAAGCCAAGTGAAATTGCTTAAGTAACGCCCTTTACAAATCACTTTTTGAACCACTATTTTTCACTTGAACGGCGTACCTACTGCCTGGTGAAATTTTCATGTGGAAAGTTCATTTTGACATTTCACAGTGAAAAATTTGTATGAAAAATTAGATTTCACTCGAACAGCGTACCAGCCTAAAGTAAATATAAAAGTGGGAACCCAAGTGGCAAATCTGGGACAATTAAAGCTTAACAAATCGCATCTGTCATATCTGTCAGACTAAATAAACCAGTGCTTCAAACGCAACCATACTGTCACTATTTCCTCTAAGTTCCAAGTTAAAAAAAGTAGGGTTATCCCGCTGTATAGTATTTTCTGAAAGCCACACTTTTATCTCGTCACCATCCCATTTTTCTTGACATTTAACTTTGCATCCGTTATTGACTGCTAATTTCTTCATTCGCCAAATGAAACAAGACAAAACCAATATAAATTACTTATTGACCATTTAACGATATGTATTTTTTTAAGGTGCGTTCCGTTCCATTCCACACCGTGTTTCAATTAGCCATAGCCACCACCATCCTCATGCGAACAATGTGACAGCAGACAAGAAAACAAAAGAAAACGAAATATATATACAGATTTGCGCCCCCAAAATGGCCATTGTCGCCATCGACGAGTCGAGCTGAAGCCACCCATCAAGATTTGACCGTAATCGGTAAATCGCATAGCTATAGAGACATCTGTCTTATACACACCCACCTATTCGGAAAGAAAGAAAAGAGCTTTTGCTTTGCGGCTTTACCTTCGGATTCTTCTCTTATTTTCTTTATTTCGTCTTCGTCATGAGTCTATTCGTCTACGCTTCTCTACTGTCTCACCATTCAGTGAGTTTTGCATGCGAAGATCTTTAACGTGATTACTTCCTCAATTTGTGTTTGTAAATTTTACAATTTATATGCGAAGCTGCGTAGGCTGAAATAGTAAATAGTATTGCGTATGGATACGGATCGACCTTATTTCGGTGTAATCTGTTGTTTTAATGACATTCGCAATTAATACTGTTATATGGTTGATTTGTTCTCTCTCTCTAAAGGGCAATCTATTGAAGATTGCAAGGATAAACGTCAGTTCAGATGTTAAAAATTGCTTACAGAAATGTTTCGTTTGACTTTTGACGAAGGGAATGTCGCGTACGAAAAGAGGATTAGTAAATGGGCACATTCAACAACTTAGTTGTCTCAAGTCGACTAGATTGATCTGGATTAGATGTAACCTGAACGCAAAAACTAGATTGTTCGGGAACGTCACTTTTCCTACGTCAGCCACACATGCGAACTGTCAACTTGGTTCCCAGTCACGAATTTCTTGACTAAATTCGTCGGTTACCCCTCCGCATAAACGTCAACTGAAACAGCTGCCCATGTGACCGATCTAGGCCAATCAAAACTGAGATACATCAAGTCAGTCAGCTGTCAGACTTACTAAACTAGTCCCAAACGTCACAAATGTTGATTAATTTGACAGCATTTGGAGACAGACCTAGGAGCATATAGTAGCCAACTTAATTTTCTTTGCTCCTGTTCTACTTGTAAATTTTGCCCAATCTTGCGTAAAAAATCGTAATTAATGACTTAAGTTAGGAAGTTTAAGCCAGCATAAGCGAAATGCCTATTTTTTGTAAATACGAAAACCCTACTTTGTTTTCTATGCGTATCGGACAGCGTCACAACTAAACGTCTCTATTTGGAAATCCATAAACGGGTTTGGTCACAAAATAATCAGAACACAATACGTCCTACGGGAGGTTAAGATTTATTAAGTAGAAGACATAAACCGACGACGCCACATCAAAATGCAAATATGCTTTAAGCGACAATGTCGAATTTGACCTTCGTCACGATACTGGCGAGAACAACATAACCTGCACTTACACCCGGTAGCATAAGATATGAATAGTTCTAAATAAGTGAAAGCGAACAGTCGGAAAAAACACGTTTTGTATCATCATCGCAGTAGGATTCACCTCGCATCATCATCATCATCATCATCAATACCATCTTCGTCTTCTTCGTGTCAAATACAGACAAACACGAGAGTTGGTGGTTTGACCTTCAAGCCAGTTCCAGAAATTCAACTTGGCCGGCAATTCAACCACGCCAACGTGCGATGGTAAATACGTTCAATGGACACTCGAGATTACGGTCGCGGTATGGTCGGAATTGGAAGCCGGTGCTTCTTTAATTGGTCTGCTAGCTGTTGCTGGTGCGCACTATTTGACATTTCAGACCAAAGCTACGCGCATGTTGATATTGCCGTGTGGATTCTTGTTTTTTGCATTATTTTCTTCTTTTTCTATTTGACGGGGGAAGCCAAAGCCATAGCCACAGCCACAGCCAGTTGACCTCCAATGTATCTGCGACTGGACAAACGAGTGGCAAATTATGGACTTTATATATTCAACTATTTCTTGGGCTGTCCTGCTCTCACGAATCGAATCTCTACTCGAATGTCATCGGCAGCATGATTATCCTCCGATGAATGTTGGTTGACAGTCTTGTGGTTCTCCTCCGGAGTGCGTGTGCTTGTGTACGCTTTCGGTCGACCTAGATACTGTATCTATTTTCGGAAGATAAGATGGTGGGGCGAAGGAAGAGTCGTATGGTATACGCCTGGGTGTGTTTCATTTTGATATTTAAATCTGAATCCGAAAAGGGGGGACATTTATAGGACAGAGATGCGGAGGTTTTCGGTGCGACGATGCGATGATGGGTGCGTGAATTGATCGGATAACCACCGAAACCGATGCTGTTGATTGGGAAACGTCGACACTTTAAAGTGGTCGTCGCCGCATGGTTCTTTGGAAGACGTTTTTCTTTTTGTTTTGAATTGTTTCATCAAAGGGTGTGTGCTTGTTGATGAAGCGAGTGGCATAAATTGCTTTTATTTTGAAATAGATGCCTTAATAGATTTATATTTAATTTCTTGGTTAAGTTGATAAATGTGGAACGCATTCTAATAGGTATTTCATTGTTTTTATTTTCAGACTGTTTCTTCTGATGTGCTAAACAAAGTAAGTTGCTCAAATTTCAAAAGAACACAAGTTTAAATCTGGTTTGCCATTCATGGTCAGGCCGTCTGTCTATAACCTTGGGAAATAAAATTTAACCAGGAAATTGAAAGAATCAATTTGAAAATGCTAATTTTTATAATGTGAAGAAGCTGCCAAAGCAAGTGGTGGATTTAGAGTGATACATGGTGCGACGGCTGAGAGACATATGCTTCAAGCATTTTTGTGCTAATCCTAATAGTGGGTCATCAACTTTTGCTAAGTTATTCATTGAGCTTAAGATTTTAGGCGACTAATTTACAATAAAGTTACAGTTCGTAAAGTGGAACCAAGTAGAATTTAATTCAGTTGGACAGTTTATGGTTCTGGTTCTTTGAATCGAGACATTTTAACGAAAAATTATGAACTCGTTGTGCCTGAGATTTGCTTAATAGTTTTTCAATTAAAAGGTTATAACTCATGCAAAACATCTACCATTAAAAAACAACTGTAGGGTACTCGAATTTATTTAACAAAAAAATTTTTATATTGCAAAAAAAAAGTCTTGTCCCACCAGTTGCTTGAATGTTAGAACTGAATAGGATCAAAAATGGCTGAACCGATTTCGACAAAATTCTATACAAAGCTAGCAACAATCTAATAGAAGTCTACAGAGGATCTAGCAGGTTCTCTTCTTCAGAATTTAGACTTCGGATTGTCTAGTATATAAATAAATAAAAAAATAAATATTTTGGCGCGACAGGTCTATGAGACCCAAGGCCTAGCTTCTCGCAACCATTCGCTTTGTGTGGGTTTTCAATTTTTGGGACGAATGGAAGGGATCTACAATTTTACGCCGAGTCCAAACGGCTAAGTGAGAAGCTCATTCATGACAGTTTTACTCTCGGATGTTTGTCAGACGTTGGCGAGAGGTGGCGCAGCGGAAAAAAAAACCTTAAGATGTAATTTGGCCCTCTCGGGATTCGAACCTGAGCCCCTCGCTTAGTAGCCCAACACACTACCACTAAGCCACTGCGCCGATTGTCTAGTATATACCTACAAAAAAAATCAATTTACTGGAACTTAGTTTGCCCTGAAAAGGTGCATCGTTAAAAGCTACCTTTCTAGCAAGGGTGTGTTCATGAGACTACTGCTGTTGTTAAGATTTGCACCCACCAAAATTCAAGACATACACCTAAATATACCAGTTAATACCACTTTATCAAAAATAATTGCATACATTCAGGCTGATTGGGAGCAATTCACTGAAACTGAAGTGATAAGAACTTACCTTCAAATAAAAGTCACCGCAAATAACTAACCGCTTTCCCTTGAATCAATAACACTTCGTATAACGTATTAAACGGGTCATTTTCCACCCAACAAAATCGTTCAAATCTGCATATAAATACTGTCCAAACGTCAAAATCCACTAGCTGACTTTAATACATTTAATTATTCGTCTGGGCGGCAACTCCCAAATCCCAATTGTCACTTCAGACGGCTTAACTACCAACCCTGGGCCAGTCCAATAAAAAACCTCACTGATGACTAAATAATCGCACACATTGTAATCTCCTCATAACGCCATAAGCAAAGAGTACACAAAGCATAACAAATTCCACAGCCTCGTTAACCCATCTGTCACTTTCTCCACTTAGCACGTGCCCTTTTGACCAACAATGCGCGGCACATAAATACTACCTACAAAAAAATAAAAGAAAAACCCTGTAACCCCGAAAACCCATCATAACAATCATCATCGCCAACTGCCACCAACATATAATAAAAAAAAAAAAATATTTAACAATAAAATTTAACAAAAATAATTCACCAAAACATCAAGTGTCATAACAATTTAATCAGCTTTTTTTTATTTCGCTTTTTCATTACCAATTCGAGTCATACATACACAAACAACGATTTTGTTGTTGTTGTTTTTTGCTATTATTGTCAGCACTATTAGCAATATTAATTGCACAATTAACTACCCATCATGACATCCCGTGAAAGGATAGACTTCCCCCAAATGACTTTTAACTATTTCGATGACAAACTAATTTTTTTCTCTGTTTTGTTCTATGCTTCCTCCTGGAAGTATACCCGCTATAGTAAATAGACACCAAAAGGGAGAACACAAACAATTAACTCGAAAAAAAACACAACGCTTCTATTTTTTCCCTGACAAAAAATTCTAGTCAAGTCAACGCGTTTAACCTTCACCTACAACCAGCCATGCCTGTCCATCATCCATACATAATGAGCCAGAGGCTCTGATTAGTAAAACAAACAGCGAAACGGACAACACAAAAACGACAACAACTATGGCCAGTCAAAGAAATAAAAACACGGTGTGTGTGTTTGTGTGCGCTATCCAAATGAATGAGAAACAAAAAACCCAATAGTGGTCAGACTAACCGCCGAAATCGAAAGTGCGCTACTCCGAGCCTGAACTGGCCTATATTATAAACGGCAGACATTACGCACTATTTCCAAAAATACTCGTACACAATAAAAATCGAAATTGAAATCGAAAGACAAACAAAAGGCACAAAAACACGCAAAGAATTAACAAAACAGAAAAAGCGACCAAAGAAGGGGGAGCCGAAACAAAATCTGTCCAGCGTTGGTTCGCTGAATTGGAAAATTAACAAAATTTAGATGAATTAACGTAAACGTAGTTTTTTTTACGGAAATTAGACCGCACCAGCAAAACGACCAAATGGAAAAGAAGATGAAATGGTGGAAACCGCCGCCGCATCGACGGGAATGCTAAAAGGCAAACAGCAAACACTAGAGCCATTACTGACACAATTTGGACCAGACTCGCGTAGTTTGTAATCGTAGCGTGCCACTGTGCAAAGTCTATTCTGTTTTCTGTATGCCGGAGCGCTGGAAAAAGAGTAATTTAAGAAATTAATTGTATCTGCGATAATTGGCGGTGTTCGCGAACGAGCGATGTTAGATTAAACAGATTGAGGGGGCAGCTGCTCCATGTGCTTGTGCAGTGCATGTGTGGGGGCGGATGGAGCGAGGTTTTGTCGAGTATTTAGCGGGCTTAATCGGTTTCGAACAGTGTTTGAGGTGACGATTTGTTGGCCATGGCCAGTGTTGAATTTGTCGCTAGAATTTATGTCAAACTTTAGCAGAAAAATATTTGATAGAAGGATTCTTCCCTTTAATTTCAGTCTAAGCTCTTTCTTCGACAACCTGTTCATAAGAGCCTGCAAAGAAATTACCGGCTAATGTCATAATTGGCCTATCCAGGAGTGCGGACTGCCTCTAAAACAAATGTACCTTACGTCGATCTTAGCTTGTTGGAATTCTGAACTGCTAATCGAGAGGTGTCAAGTTCGATTCCCGGGAAAACGCAAATTACATCTTAAGAATAATTCGCACGTTGTTGGAAATCTATCGGCTACTGAAAATCGAGCATCAAATTTATATTTGGGTCAAAAATGCGACTGAACTTTCTATAGATTTGACAGGTGGTCCCACATGCAAACTTTTCATGACAAATGCACATTGTCTACATAAAAAAAAAATTGAATAGCTGGCACAACAGGTCCGTAAGGGACCCTAGGCCTAGCTTTTTACAACCATTCGTTTTTAGTGATTTTTTTGGCTTATTGAGAAGCTCTTTCATGACAGTTATACTCTCGATTGTTTGACAGATGTTCGCAGTGGAGAAAACTTTAAGTTGTAGTTTGTGTGTTTACCGGAAACGAACCTGGGACCCCTCGCTAGTACTCCAACACACTAACCACATATTTTGTTAAAACTGTTTTTACATTTTCCAAATAGTTTATCGCAAAAATTACCTTTATGACAAACACGCCCTTTCGAAAGGGGCGTGGCTAACTAATTTTAGGTGTCCAATATTTTTCTTTCATTTTCTAAGGAACTGATAAGCGAAAAGTCTCCAACTGAGCGAAGGTCCAACACCCGAACAGGCCAAGTAGACGTTTAGCGTATCTAAAACAAAAAATAATAACATTTTTAGAAAGCCTTTGAGCCTTTAAGACTTTCATAGTTATTATGACTTCAAAAGATGGAATGTTTAATCAATGAGTTATAATTTTTAAGTCAAAAATGGACCGAATAATTTACCTTAGCTTAAGCGGACTTACGTTAAATGACAGGTGGCTAAATTCGTATACCTATGCGTCGAAGAATGCTATCAGAGCAAAGAGAGGGAACAATTCGACAGTCAGTTTCAGTTACGGGTTTTCTTAAGTATGCTTAAGCTGAAGCGCATGAAGGAATTTTTTTTTTTGACAGTGCTGATGAAAAGTTGGTTTAGAGGACTTCAAACTCGCAATTATTTTTGACTTCTCGTGGGACTTGTCAATGTCAGTTTGTTGGCGAGAAGGCCATTTTCCTCTTAATTGGGCTATGAGTTTTCTTTCTACCTTGTTTCCAAATACATACGTTCTCCTAAGTTAAATACCATTAAACAATTGCATTGGATTAAGCTAGCTTAAGCCAGCTCACGTTAACTTTGGAATAGTGCGTCGTTTCTTAACTTAAGTGTGGTTAATTTCAACTGTTTGAAAAAACTTGAGTAGATTTTTCCACATTTTTTATACAAGCCTTAAAAAATTAGTTGGCGTATCCTAGGCCTATGAATATAGCTTCTTACAGTCTTTCATTCTGTTTTTTT
The DNA here is from genome assembly GCA_936431705.1 of Cheilosia pagana. Classification (NCBI taxonomy): domain Eukaryota; kingdom Metazoa; phylum Arthropoda; class Insecta; order Diptera; family Syrphidae; genus Cheilosia; species Cheilosia pagana. Next base: position 45,524,651 of record OW386170.1, on the reverse strand, counting down.
GTAGGAATGGAATAATTCTTGAAAGAAACAACTAAAAACAATAACGCAGAACTTATAGGCAATCTGTACCTCATTCCGAATCTGGTACCATGACCTCTCTCCGTCTCCTCTGGAAAGTATCAAATTCCCCATCGATTATCCTCAGCGGAATGCTCGAAATCTCACAAATCTACCAAGAAGGAGAGTGATTATCTGAGTTATTATCGGCTCCACCCAAATAGACGCGCATTAGTTCGTCTAAGACGTCCCGCCGGCCGCCTCCCCCATCATCGATTTAATTGCAATAATTTATTTCTCAATTAAAAAATCACCAGAGAGAAGCATACAAAAAACGACAGAAAAACGCCGGAGGTTGAAAACACTTTACTGTCATCCTCATCCGTCGTCGGTCGCCGCCATCGTCGCCGTGCGTCAAAAAGTCGTCAGACAGATTGTTCCGTGTCCGTCAGCACTTCAAGGAGAGAACAATCAGCCATCAATGTCGAAGATGACAAATCGAGACCTGCAATCCTAATTAGTCACAACAAACCAAGTTATTATTTTTTTGTTGTCTTGCTTATGTTATGTGTGTTCTTTTGGTATGGTGGCTCCCCCGTTGATGTAGAAGGTGATTGTGGGCGCGTGCTCATAAGACCCAGAGCCGGCCAGATATAATTTTTTTTAAAAGAATGCATTTGGAATTCTTGATGCGCGCAGCACCTCCACCACACTATATAATCACCCAGGCAAATCGATTTAAGAATCAGCTCTGATATACCATTTTGGATGAGGAGGAATGCGTCGACGGCATTCAAATGCGCGCAGCGCACTACCAAAGAACGCGGTGCGGCCGGCAGCAGTGTGTGTCCGGCCAGCCATCTAAGTTAGTGCAAAAGTGCAAATTGAGACGAGGCTTCGCCTGGAATACTAATGGCTCGGATCGAGACTGTTCTTCGTACCAATTCACCTTCGACTGACTTGAGCATGATCGAGTGTTTGTGTGTAGTAGTTGTAGTCGCGATGCATTTGGGGATGGTGGCGAATCAATTAAAAAAATATGTTTGCTTTTTTTTTAATTTGTTTGTATCACCTAATCGCGCTCTTTGTTTAGATGCAGGAACAGAGCTGGAATTGGGTTGGGTCCGGCGAGTGGCTACTTAAGATTTTGCAGGTGGTTTCGGTTTTGGTTTCGATTTTTGGTTATGGCGGCAGCTGTCAGAAATGGCATTGTGCATCTGTAATGTGTGCGTCTGTGCAGGATCCTCGCAATTAATCACTCTATTGGATCACGAGCCAAACAGCGAGCGAGTCTCGCTTTGACTAATTTATGCAGAATTGAGACTTTGTCGCACATAGTGCTGGTGCAGTACATGTGGGTTTTATTGGCCAAATGATGTATGCAAGCTCGCGCGCTCTCTGGGAGGCTGATGACTGACTGCATAAGGACGTGACATTAAAGCGAAAAGATCGTTATTGCGACGACACGGGCTTTGTTCGTTGTCGACGGCTGGCGGCGGGACACATTAAAAATGGAAAGTGAGTTTTGGACATGAGCAATTTGGGCTGTTAGACATGGTGTACAGTTTGTTGTTAGACACATTTCTTGTGTGTTCTGATGGAAATCAGTTGGAAAGGTTAAAAGGCATAAATAATGGCCGATGTTGGCATATATCTTGAAAGTGGTAGTCGTCTTTGGGTAGCTTAGTGATGGTCATCAGTCATCACTCATCGCATTAGCCATTTAATATGGAGATAAACTGTGTTATAGGATTTTGTCACCAAGGCTACCTTATTTAGTGACTTACCTTTTACTTTTACGATAAGTTTAGAGGAGTAAAATAACAAAAGGAGAACCGTTTAATGCCGCGGACAGATCTGTGCAACGTTATGTCGGGTGAATTGCACCCACTAGATTACCTGTTTAGCGATCATTTCAATATTTTCTAGTGCAGTCCTACTTATCCATTATGTTGGCCTTTGAATTTTGGCTGAATATACATTCGAGTTATTTTTTGTTTTATATTGTACTGATCTGGATCGGAAACTGAAACCGATCTTGAGAGATCTTCCACATAAATGGCACCTTTGTAATATGTTTCTCGATCATACTTTGCCAAAATATTTCAGACGATGCTAGTTTACCTCGTCAGTGTCAAATTAGGTGCAGAAAGTGCACTGTGGCAGTGATCTTCCACTAGTTGATACCTGTTTTCGAAGGATCATTTTGTCAATTGGATCGTCGTACTTAAATAGGATTAATTAAGTGGTTGTAAGGCCTCAAAAGGATGCCCCCAGGTCAATATATTTTCTGTCCCATTTGTGTGATATAGTGCTGTTAAAAAAGTACGATCTTGCATGAAAAACCAAAGGCTAGATCACCGTTCTCGTTGATCTTGTCAAGAGCTTTTATCGTTTATTGCAATGACTGCTGTATTATTCAGTTGCGCGCTTAAATCTGTCGTTGTTACCACAGCTTTTGATGACGATCAGACCTAACTCTATGAAAGATCGCGGGATCGATCGTGGTTCCTCTTTTCCATGTTGTGTTGAATGTGCATTCTACTGATCGAAATACTTATTTTCTGTATAATCAATTAAAGATCGGCGATCTTCTGTCAATGTTGGTTTTACAGAATGGAGGAAATTGCCTTTACAAAATTCGAAACTGTCGCCAACGTCTGATAAAATAAGGGTCCTCTTATTCGCTTCTTGCTTCCTCAATTTAATTTTTATACAAAAGCCCAAGTGTCGCATTTTGCTATACAAGAAAACGCCATGCGCCTATTTGTGTTCCATTCGACTTTTGAGTGTGCTCTTAGTACAGACGTGCGTAAAAGTCGGTCATGAGTCCAATTCTGGCCTCTAACATCTACGCCATAACGATTTCGGCCAAACTACAGGAGGAACAGCAATCTCAAGTCTTGAATCTACCTTTGGGGCGCACTAGTGGTAGAAAATATGCAACTGTGTGTCGCGCATAACTTCACAAATATCAGCTGCAGTCGCAGGAAAGCTGAACTCCGATGTGGAAAATGTTACACTTTTGCTTCTTTTTCCGAAAGCTATTTTTCTTTAAAAAAGGAAATGATTCTGAAAACACAAAACAACACGCTCGTTAAAAAAAATGTTGCCAGTCGCTTATCCTACATTTTGATTTAAGTTATAGGTACCTTAAAAAAATACTTTGTTACGTACCTAATTTCCTTTTCAAATTTTTTACTAAAAGAAGCTTTCTGGTCACTCTAACTTCAGATTGATGAGAATCTCCTCACACTCAAATTGATTTCACTTGACATCTTGTCCAGAATTTGTCAGTGCTGCCGTAGAAAAACCCAATCGTAACCTCCAAACGCTAATGGCTTACAAAACCCTATCTCGTATAGCGATTGAAATGTCAATCACTGCCAAAGGCATTTCGCAAGGCCTCCGCGCTATTCTTGATAACGCAATTTGTATAAGAAAATCCCGCTTTCGGTAAACATGTCTAAATTTGTTCTAAACTATATTTTCCTACAATCACTCAAGCTCTCTCAATTGACCATGAGTAAAATGTGCAAACTTCTTCCCAACCAGCAGGCACTCTGTGAGTTCCATTCCTCACTTATCGCCCCGATTCGCTGAAACTTGTAAAAAGAGTATTGTTTTTTTTGTCGCTGCACTCCTCCCTTTCCGACAGCGTATTCATCTAACACCCAAAGCGCAACCAACCACCGACCAACCCCCTTAGTGGCGTCGGCCTGTCGCCGCCATTATACACCACCAACCAGAACCACACACAGCAGAGCTCGCTCTCTCTCCAAAAAAAAAAAAAACAATATTCGTGCTGGGGCTGTCTATTATATATACAAATGCACAATTTCGCTGCATCTAACATCATCAGTTAGTGCTGCTGATATCGCTTCAAGGTCAGCTGAGTCCGCCCCAAAGGCCCCACCAGTCCGCTGGCCGCACAGCGAACTCAGTTTTCTTTTACAACAATCGCTTAGCTTCAAAGCCCACCAAACTATTTCGCATATTTTCGTCGAGGGGTTGCAAAAAGCCAGCAGCACACACCACACCACACAACACCATAAGAAGACGAAAAGGAGAAAGAAGAAGAGAAAGAAAAACTTACATTACTTCTCCTCCTTTGTTTGCCTATGCAAATGCATATGTATGTATATCTACGTACATTTTCTTTTGATTTTCTACCACGATCGACCGATCGTCCACAAACCACAACAGCCAGCGCAAGCAGTTCTCGACCGATGGGCCAGCAGCGCGATCGCAGACTTCCTTTTTAGTTGGATCGCTGCCACACTCACAAGTGCAACGCAGAAGCCCAGCGCCAGCAGCAGCAGCGGCAGCTAACTCAGAGTAGCCCCCCTAAGATAGGAGCAACTATAAAGTGCGCGTCGCGTGTGTTAAATATTTTTTCTTAATTCTTTTTTGTCGTGCTTCTCAAGTTTTCAAGTTTTTCCAAGTAGTCAGCGAAAGCTTCTTCTCGAGCGATCTTCACTTTGGCGGGCGAGACAGGCCTGCCTGCCTGCACTTTGCTCTCTGTGTAAGTACAATTATTGTTTGTTCTCTTTTGCGTTCTTTTTTTGTTGTTGTTGTGTTTGGGGCGGGCGCGGGGGGATAGAATAAACCGAAAGCTTCTCTAAGTCGTCGCACGAGTAAATAACAGACTGACGATGTGACCTCGAAATATGGCGGGTAGCACTAAGCTCTCCAAAAGGGGGTGTAAAAATGCAACCCAAAGAAGAAGACGAACAGAATATTTCCCCCTCCCGCCGACCACATGCCATCACGTACGTACATCGAACAACAAAAAAGAAATAGAATTTCCACAGTAGTTCGCAATAGATTCTGCTCGCTGTGTGCGCGCCTATACTCGTCGTCTTCTCGCAGCCTCAGCTGCCCCTACATCTCATCAACATCGTCATCACCTACTTTTGGGCTTATTTATCTCGAGTACGAGTGCGAGTGCTTACTGCACATCTAATGCAATGGAATATGCATTTCTTGAGGAATTCTACCCCCACAAAGATACAAATAATACGAAAAGTACTCGTATGCCGAACAAAAGATACACTTTTATCTGCAGCAGTTATTCGTTGTATCTGCATGTGTTTTTCGTGCAGTTATCTAGTAAATTTGCTTCCTATAGTCTGTGGGATGAATCTGTGAAATGAGGTCGAGGCTGTTGAGGGTGGTTTACGGGGGCCGCCCGTGGAAATTGCTCACATTATACTCGACGGCAGCAGTCAAAGCTTCGCGGCGTTTTTCTCTTTTACTTTTTTTTAGTTCAGTTTTTGTTCAATTTTTGTTGTTCCTTTGCAGTGTTATTCAGTTTTTCACCTGTTCCATGTTGGTATGTCTGATGTCAATCATATAATAAACAAACAACTCATATGCCACAGCAAAATGGTCGTGACTTTGTTTGGTTATAAAGCGAGGTGGCGGTTTTGTCGCACTTGTTGTGAATTTTTCAATAAATTAATTAATAACTTTGCATATATCGAAACGAATATACTCCCCTATGTGTGCGTGTGTGTCTGTGTGTCGCGCTAGACCTTATCGCTCTTGTCTACTTCCTCATTACTGAGTGCAATCAAGTGTGCAACAGTCAAACGCACCTTCTGGGAGTTGCTCGCCCTTGCTGTGCCTCTGGCTGCTGATGTGAGGTTTCATTTTTTTTTGGCACACGCAAAAGTTTTCTCTGATTAATGTTGAAGCACGCCGAATGCATCTGCACGTTTCTGCATTTTTTGGTGAATTTCAACAAAAACAAAAATAAAACTTTTATCGGTTTTCGACTGGACGATGATTTTTAGTTGAAAGAGAAAATGCCTCGACTTCGACATCTCGTGTCGTTATGAAACTTGAGGCGCGATTTTAATTTTTAACTGCGCGCACATTGGCTTGCATTAATTTTTTTTTCTTTACATGTGTGCTTTGGGGTTTTTCCTGTCTCGAGTTTTTTTTTTTTGTTTTTTTTTTTATATTCTTGCGGGAAATTTCGCAATTATTGCATAATTCTGCAGGCAGGAAAATCCTTTATGTTGAGTGGAAGACTATGAAATGAGAGATAGAGATCAGTTGAAATCAATAAGATCCTTTGGCATTTGAGGTGCCATTGACAATCAGGGAAGACGTGATTTAAATTGTTTTTAACTATTCTAGAAGTCTTATAAACGGTTTCGTGGTTTCAAATGGAACTAGCCATTTATTGACACAGTTTTTCTGGCTTTTAACTGAGTTTTAAAAAAAAATGTTAACTGGGTACCCATAACAATTCAAAAACTGGTGAATCTTCATTGGAAAACCAACGTCTGAAACACGGAAAAACATTGGTCCACCATTTCTAGTCTCTTGGCCCAATGAGTTTGCACGTACAACTCGTCCACTGCTATCAGACAGCTCATCCACGATGTTAAAATTATGTGGAATACTCGTCGACGTCCATCTGCAAGTCATGAATGAATACTTCATCCGCTGTAACGTTCTACAAAACGGTCTAAAAGTTCCGAGCTTTCAAATTTTTGGGGTTGGGTCGCGCTGCGGACTGAAGTGGACCTAGATCTCAACCAATTCCTCTCGAATTGCTCCAAGTTGTTTGATTTGCGTTGCCTTTTTGGGGCCTAGGTCGAGGATCTTTGTTCCGTTTCCGGATTTTTGGATGTCGCTCGTAGAGATGGCTCTTTAATCCTTTTCTAAACACAAACGGAAAACAGTCTTTTCTAACAACCATGTTTATGGGCCATTAATCAGGACCAGGATCAGGATGAGTCTCCTTAGTTTTCCTGAAAATGACAAGGCTGCCAAGAGTGTTGCTTAGGCTGGGCGAGTATCTTCGTTTTCCCTATCTTTTCCCTAACTTTGAGAATGTAAAAAAAACGGTAAGATAGCTAGGTGTCATGTGCACTCATTTACATTGAATGTCCTATTTGTATAGATGCGAAATAGTCCCGCAGGATTATTTTACTCTTTTTTTTGTGGCAAATGAAAAGATATATTTCGATATTCTTTTGTTGGCACATCTTTGACAGATTTTCTGGTGTAAGTTGCGCCCTTATTAATTCTTGAAGGCAATTTCTTTTCAAACTATCTCTCCCCAAGCGATTGCATTCATGTTTTTCCCCATAAATAAGGGAAACCCACCGCTGAGTAAGTCACCACTCAGCGATTTGCTCATTTCTATAAAACAATCCTGCAACCGTTGAAACACACAACTCATCAACGATAACGTTCATTGGTTTATGGAAACCATTGTTTTGCCCCTACATGTCAATGTCACATCACTTCGTAGAAAACGAAAGGTAGCGCACCCATTTTAAAGAAACAAAATATTTTCCCCTGACCATTGAGATCTTCGATCTCCCAAAATGTAATTGAATTCCGTGATTCACTCTTTGATCACTACGGACACTCCAAAACTGTCTGGAATTTATAATTAGTCAAAAAAAAAAATATATGTCCAGACCTTATGATCTCACCTCGGAAGCCCACACGTAGAAGTGCACCCAAAATATGCAAAGGTCTCGCAAATGACTCATAAAGCGTGTGCATAAAGGTATATGGAATGGACTAATAAATTTTGTACCTACCTAAAGCTCGATTTCATAGAAATACGCAAGCCAGAAGCAAGAAGATTAAATTATTATTGAACAGAAATGGTTTTGTATTTTATTTTTATTGTTCCGCATAAGTTGAGTGATAAAAATTCTCGAACGTGCCTTTACCACATGCGGTTTTACCTGTCGATTGTGTTGCTATACATAACTTTAAGAATTTTACACCATTTAAAATTAAAAAAAAGGAAATTCGCAACGCATTTGTCACGTTCTTGAGTAATTAAGCCAACCAATTGTATCTCGAATATTTACACAAAGCAAACGAAAATATCTTTTTAGGAACACAATAGGAAAACAAAGCCAACACGTCAAACAGTGTTCTCTTGTTTTGATTGAGTTTGACAGATCAGCTGATTCGTTAGAATGTGCACATGTACAGTATATGACGTCTTATTTAATTACTGGAATGAAAACTAATAATAGCTCGGCGCTAAATATATCAAAATGAAACGTCACATCCAGTGAGGAGTATTTTGTGTAAAAATTTCATCTGAATTCATTTCATTCAATTCATTTCCTTCCTATACGCCGGCGAAGGTTCCATGGACAGCAAATGACTTTTGTAGTCTTTGATCTAATGCTTCCACTGACGATATTGGCGAAGGTTTAGCTGGATCCTCACACATATCCCGAGTTTTAGTACACAAAACGAATCTGTCATCGCGGCTCTTGGGGTATCACGTTCGCGAACGTAACTCTAAATGTAATTCAGCACTTTATTCAGCACAAACGAACAGATCCACAAACTGAAATTTAAGTTCCCTAAAAATAAAAATATTTTGGCGCGACAGGTCTGTGGGACCCTAGGCCTGCCTTCTCACTTCGTTTTTTGTGGGTTTTCAATTTTTGGGACGAATGGAAGGGATCTACAATATTACGCCGAGTCCAAACGGCTAATTTAGAAGCTCTTTCATGACAGATTAACTCTCGGATGTTTGTCAGACGTTCGCGAGAGGTGGCGCAGTGGAAAAAAACATTAAGATGTTATTTAGTTCTTTCGGCATTTGAGCCGTGGACCCTTCGCTTAGTAACCCAACACACTACCACTAACCCACTGCGCCACTAAGTTCCTTGGGAATTGTTAAATAAACTTGGCTGCACTTTTCTTGACGTTTCTTTCAAATTTGCGCAGTATCATTTTTGTATTATTGTAACAGTTTTACACGGAGAAAATGGCTATGTAAATAGGATTTCTAATAAAAAGTACTTACACTTGTCTGTACAATATTTCGAGCGCGCATTTAGTTCTTCCGCGAAGATTTTAGTGTATCGCCGGCGATTCCTCCTTCCACAATTGCCGCCAATTCAATTGTTTCTCATGAAACATTTATTGCCTGGTATTCTCTGAAGATTTCGGGGTGAATTCAAATAGAAGCAAATCGCTTTAACTTCTTTCAAAACTTGGCACTTTTAGATGCAGGCTTGAATGTGCTTCTGTCTAGAAATCATACCTTTCTTAAAGTGTGTAATATTTCCTCAAATCAGTGATCAGTTCTTTCTACCTACAAATCAGTTTCTTGAAGATGCAGCGAATAACGATAAACCACTGACTGGATTGCTGTATTTTTTCAATGTCATCAAGATCGAAGTGTATTCAAGTTCAAGTGCACAATGTATTTATACCTCACTTGAGAGAACAATAAAAAAAGGATTCCGATTGACACCCAGTAGGGTCATCAAAAACAGAAAATTCATTGCGGAAAATAATTGCCATTACGAAATCGGTCAATAAAAAAATGTTCGCATTAATGTCTCGTAAATTTGATTTATAGATGAGTGTATGTGCACGAGACGAACAAGAACGACGTTTCTCTGTATTATACAAAGCAAGGAGTCGTCAGTAAAAAAAAGAAGACTTTTAGTGGCAACAAGCAGTGAACATCAGAGATTCTGTTATTTTTTTTTTTATGTTCGCGACACGAGGAGGATTAGTGTGGGTATTAAAGCAAAAGATGTGGTGCTTCAAATTTGATCATGCGAGAGAGGTTTTAACTTCATAATGGAAAATGAAACCATAAAGATGGCGGGTATGCATTTTAGGTTTTCGGAAACATCTAGGAGAGTGAGTATTTGAAAATAATCGCAGTGAGGTAAAATGTCCATGATGGCAGCTACTTTGCAGTCGTCAAGTACGTTGATAGGTATAGGGTGACCCATTCAGTCAGTGAACTAGCAAATATATTTTTTTTAAGTACTTGCTTTGCGTTTTAGGGAGTCGACTTGTCTGTACGACTTTTTTGCCACATCTTCCTCTCTTAATTCCCTTCGTGGTAAATGAATTGGAATTAAAAAAATCTCTTTGCATTCAACATGACAACTTTGCCATAGTCTATGGGGGTTAATACGATATTAAGTGACTTTATAGATAAAGTAAAACATCCTAATTGCTCCTTTAGAAGGCACAGCGAAACTTCGAACTTTGGGTCAAAATTTGTCTTTCGATACCTTTTCCCAATGAATATCCATTTGTAGTCGCCCAATCTTCTATGTCAAATATACAAAGGAGTTGACAACAGATACAATTCCTATTTATTTGCCATAAGTGTGAGATCATTGCCAAAACACTTGTTTCAACAAACTTGCTCCAAATGATTCACGGACTGACAAGACAATACTTTGGCAAATAGTGTGTCACAATCGTATGCGACACCCAAAACACCAACAACCTTTACTGACAAAAAAATAAAAGAAAAGACCCAAATTCCGGGTGAAAATTTCCCCAAAAAAACAATACGAAACGAGAACAGGAAGCCGCATCTTCAAACGAAAAGATGTATAGATACTGCGTGCAGTACATCATCGCATCTCCGAAACACACGAAAAGAAACGAATTTAGGTTGATGTTACGAAATGCGACAACACAGCAAACATTCTGCTCCTCATACATGGACTTGAAGAGCTCGCGGATACCTATTTCATATATATGACAGGCCTGAGAGCCATATGTATATACAACTCGCTATGAATATCAATTACACGCTCGTCTGTTTGCACACAACAAACTGTTGCCGCTGCATATCGACGGCGCGCGGCGGTGGTGAGACACAAAAAATGCTTAGCTGATGTAGCGGGTGAGGGTAGGGGGCCATTGGGTGAGTCTCCTGTTAATGGCATTGTACTCATATCATATGCATGGCTGCTGTTGGCGCATATTTTAATTAACATCATATGAGTGGAGATATTATTGTAATTCACTTGTTATTTTTTTCCACAGCACAGTGTGGTAGCGCGGGGGGCATTGGGTGGGCGTGAGGACATTTTCGCTGGAGATGGGTGACACTCGGTGGTGGTGGTCGTTTGTTGGTTGCGTTTAAGGCCTGCCAAGTGCTGTATGCATGCAATTTTCATGGTCAAATAAATTATAACATTTTTATTAATAAGCGAGAAAAACATCGCACCTCGTGATGGACATCGGTGTGGTGTGAATAAATCATGTTTATGGGAATGTAGCGATCGTACTTTGGAGAGGATATAATGTAGAGTCAATTGCAGTCTTAATCGATTGGACCGAAATGGGAAGTGGGTTTTTGTTCGCCCATATGAAGTTGGACTGCAGCTGATGGTGGGCTTCATTTCTTTTGTCAAGGCTTTAAAAAGAGATAAGAAATGCAAAGTTTTGGAGCTCAGGACTTAACTAACAATCGCGATATTCTAGGCACTCTTTGCATTTATTTTCATTGAGTTTTAACGAGCAACTAATAGCAATTTTAGATCGTTTGGAAGTGTTCTCGAAGAGTGTATGTTTCCATAATTAAAGGGCAGGAATGTGGTTTTTAGCAAACAAAATTCTTTGGCCACTGGATTGGCAAACTTTGGAACTCAGTTTCTGGAGACATATCTCAGGAGAACTACAACTTAGGACAATCTAAGACCAGAAATATAACCTATCTACAAGCATCACCTGCTCAGCTCAAGCGTTTTACCTTCGCCTTTCGTGAGAAATTCCTTAAAATTACATTGCGAACAGAGCCAATTGCGGACTTCCAATTTTTTCTATACAATCTTTTATGTATTCGTCGCAAATTATTAAATTAAATTCCCATTTCGTTAGTGACGGACACCTTAGGCTGCAGTTCTAGCGATACGAAAAAGGAAACCGTAAATTTTTTTTTTTAACCACTTAGACGTAATGGTTGAATTCAATTTTGGTCTTGAAATGTTGCTTAGGAGTTGTAAAGTTAGTTTATCAAAAAAGTAGTTAAGTAAATTTTCTTAAATTTTTCTAGAAAAAGAAATCATTAATTTTTCGGTTTTTCTTCGAAAATTTAAAGATAATTTTTTTATAAACTAACTTAATAAATAATAAGCAACATTTTAAGACCAAGATTGAGTTCAAGCATTAAGTTTAAGTAGTTTCGTTTTTCTTATCGCTATAACTGAAGCCTTAGGTTCCTGCTGACTTACAAACACAATTTAATGAAAATAAAGGCAAGCATTTTTTAACCCAAATAACAATAAATAAACAAAAATCCTTTTTCCATTTTAATTGGCAATTCCCTTGGGTGGACAAGCAGTCTTTGTTACCATCTTTGTCCGCTTAAGAAGAGTTTTTACTGTAAATACTGAAAAAAAGTACTAAACCGAGACAGTACGTTTTTTAACTGCACTCTGGGTGTATATTTTATTTTTTATGTTCGACTTTTCGTTCATATTTAACAGAACTGAAGAATGGTCGATAGGAGTTAATCTCTTCTCTTCTTTTTCTCTTCTCTATCTCTTCTCTACATATAATAAAACTGTAGAATAAAAAATGCCTGACCGCGCATCACGCAGAAACTGCTAGAGGGATTTTGATGAAACTTGGCATAGTTTTTGCTTATGTTCTGGGTCGGGCTTTAGGATACTTTTTAACCCGAAATATAACTTGGTTTTTATAAAATAGTCAACAAAACTGAATATATGTAAGAAAAATTTTGTAAATTTTGTCCTGAATTGTTTAAGATATAAAACATCCTCCTGCGTCGTGAAGATTAGCAATGTTCAAAACAATTATTCAAAACATCGCCCATAATTTGTGTTGTTCATTGGGAAAAGTTTGGAAATGGGCTGGTGGGATTCGTGTGTCAAGTTGTTTCAAACGTGCTTCTTCCTTTTCGTCGACATTTGAGGTGGGTAAGAGAAAAATAACAGAATTTGCGAAAATCTTTTTTGTGTAGACTTTTTAGTACGAATTCAAATTATGTTTTTATTGTCTTTGAGTTTGCTTTATATTGATTTGAAAAACGTCCAAGGGACATATTTATTAAAAAACAGTTCGATGTAGTTGGAAGAAAATAATGTTTGTCTTAAAAACGGCAGGCGGGTGAAGCAAGGCGAGCACGGGTCAGCTAGTATTTTAATATGAGTGTAACACTCCGTCCAGTCGAGGTCGAGGAACAGGCGGTTATCAAACGCTTTGTGGAACGTATGTCACAATAGAAACCATTTCTATTTTTTTATGATTTATGAGTTAAATTCCTTCCGGAAATTTTAAGAAATCTTCCTTTACCTGATTGCTGAATTGCTAAAAATGGTACTTCTTACTGGACGCTGGAAAAGTCCATAGCGAATAAAGGAATGAAATATCATGTAATGTCACCTGACAAGCAACAATTCTTCAATAAATTTCCTTAAATTGAAAAGTGGTGGAAGTCCACACTTAACCGCTTTAAAGTACCTTTGCCAATCTTTTAGTAACATAATAAAGTCTCTCACCCAGCATCAGTTGGCTTACGTCAAATGAAACAAATCCCTTCAAGGTCTACCCGCTTGCCTTGCCGCATCCCCTAGCACATACAGAAGAGAAACAAAAGAAATAAGATTCCCCACCCGGCTTTCAGCCTCTGGACAATAGTCAAAGTCATAATCCCGTCGTATTCTCTTTAAATCTCCGATAAAAAAAAACAATGAAACCCTAGAATTGAATTAAAAATTCCTGAACGTTTGAGAGAAAGTAAAAGTGCCACCACCAAGCGCTGTCATTTAGCTTTCTACATCTGCAGCAATACGCACCAACACACACGCAAACACACAATAGGGAACCAAAATTAAGACACATAGGCTCGGTGTACACGTCCGTCATAATCATCATCATCTTCATCGTGCTGGCAGCTCGCAGGATTTTTGCGACGCGCCATAATAGTGATGATGGTTTTTGGGTGCTGGTTATGATGATTTCTGCCCTCATTCATCTCTTACACAAAAGTACCAAGCAAATAAAGAAGAAGAAAATCATAATAATTCAATTACACTGTCACGACTTTTGTCATCATCATCTCTGTTGTCGTCTTCGTCGTCATTCCCAAAAAAAAACATGAACGACCACCGCCATTGTGACAGTGCTGCACACTATGTCAAACCACTCCCAGTTGGTTCGGATAAAATGGAATTATGTTAAGCTACCATTGATGGTGGTGACCCCAAAAACGTAGCAGCTCCTCGCGCCCGTTTCTCGGATAAATTCTCCACCTTGGATTTAAGTGCCGAGCGGATTTTACATTCTGCTATCTTCCTCACCCACATGTACACTTTTCTTCTTTTTTTTAAGTTGAAGAACCACCGCATATCCTTCGAGGTATAGTTCTTTGCACGGATTGTTCCCGTCTTTTACGACGCTTGTTGCGGTAATATAAACAAAACGATTTTGTTTTTACTCTTACGATCGGCCCGTTGCTATTCATTACCAATTGTTATGACAGAAATAAAAGTAAAACAATTCAGCCGACAGAAAGCGAAATGAAATGTCAATTGTGTGTACAGAGGGTCTTGAAACGTTTTCACTTTAAGCTTCCGCCCTTTATTTTTTGCGTCTGTCATTTTGGTCTGCAATGCACTTGAACATCTGCATAAGGCATCCGAGTCAAGAGTCAAAAGTGAAAATTTGTTGTCGCTCAACAATAAAATGTTTTATTGTCATTGCCATTATCACCTTTTAAGACAGACAGGTACACACAGTCCACATTTAATTTTAAGTTAACAAGAGAGAAGAAACAACAATGAGGTTGAAAACAAGACTCTCCTTCTTTTCGGAAAAGACCATGAAATGAAAATAAAAGTAAAGAATGGAACAGAGACAAAACGAAAATTGTGTTTTATTGAGCACACCAGCTACGAAAGATGCGATGACACAGGTGATCCTAATTGGGCCAATAATGTTTACACACTCGCTTGTGTGTTGATGGTGATGATGATGACGATCGCACCACCAGAAGCAACATGGCGGTGAAGTCAATTTGACATGAGACAATAATGGCAATTGGAGCGAAAAGATGTTAAAAGGGGTCTCGACGAAGAAAGCCAGGAGGTTTGAGTAAATATTTTGTTGATCTTTCCAACAGGCCGTGTTTCTTTACAATGAGGTTTAAACTGGGTTTATCGGCCAGATGATGTGCAGTTGGAGGTACGTGCTCTAGACGGTATTTCAATGAAATCAATGAGGCATGAAGCGTAAAAATCGAATTGGAGCAGATCTGAGCAGGGAACTTTACTCCGCTCTGTCCAAAAGAGTCCCTTTTAATAGAGGAAAGGTAGAAGTTGCAAAGCTTTGAATCAACTAGCCAATAATGCAAGCGGTTTAGTGGGTATTTTGTCTCTACGACGACCCAAAACTATTAAATTTGCCGTCGGGTGTAAAATATGTTATCGAAATTGCAAGTTGCAATGTAATATAGGTCACATGCAACTAGTCAGCTTAAAACTGATTGGTTTCCTATAGCAAACAGTTTCCCAGAAAATCAGGTGTTTCTCATTTGTTAGACTTTCGCGGAAGAAGATTTTCTTCGCCCGCAAGCTCATCAGAGAATCCTGGGCGATATCAACATGTTTTATGTAAAATAGTTGATCTCGCGCCATAGAGAAATATGCTGCGACTCGCCAAAACCCATGCGGAGGAATAATTTGTAAACATCTCCGCGAATGTATAGGCGAAGATTATGCGAAGATTATGCGAACTTCCCAGGGAACGGTGAAAAATTGTACTGGGGTGGATTATGCCAGCTCCAGGACGAATGATTGGTTCTTTCTGCTTGATTTGTCCGCTCTTGAGTATTCTAAAAAAATTCTCTGATCCATAAACAATACGACCACGACATCCCTGAGTTACAGGTACAATATTCTCCACCCGTAAATGGGATGTGTCTGTGGTGTATGCTTTGATTTTAAATTTAGTCCAATATCACGAAAGCTAAACACAAACGCGTTACTAATGCTCAAAGCTTATTCGCATTCCGTTTCAATGAAAGTCTCAACTGCAATGCCTCACATATCAATGCAGGTTCAAACGCTGTCTGTCGGAAGACGGAACTATTCCCAATTCATATTTACAATGCAATTGTTTTCATTTTAAACTGCGCGATTCGCATTCTGCTAGTGGTTTGTAAATCTATACGTATTGGTAAAGGTTTAAAGTTATGCATTCCACAAAGCCCAGTGTACCTTTCCACACTCCACTTTAACCAATGGGAATATCTGTCATTATTTTTATGGAGAGTTTTCCTTCATTAACCATGCGCAAGGTTGGCAATATTAAATTTGCTTTTTGCATGGAGTATACATACGTACACAGACTTGTGACGACGTTACGTTCCACACAACTCACAATCGAATGCAATAATATAATAATAATTATTCTCAAGACGTTTTTTCCTTGCACCTTGAGAAGTTGGCACTTGAACTTGCTGGTTGCTGGTTGCTGGTATAGCGTCAAACTATACAACTTACGCGCCTAATGACAGCTAACCAGTGTCAGATTGTCGTACCTATATACTATCTGTCATTTGGCGCACTGTCAAGTCTTTTGGTAATGACACCGCTGAACTTTTTTGTGGTTTTTATGGTTTTCAGTTTGAATTTGTTATTAGAAAACAATTTTATGCGCACTTTAGTGGTTTGCTCGTACTATATAGCATTCTGTATATTTATATGCAGTTGCTTGGTCTTGTGGTTGACACTTGGAACGTCAACGTGAGTGTTTAGGGTGTTGTTTTCATTTTAATGACATTTGACAATGATGCATGCGCCAGGTGGCGGTGGTTTTCATTGTAATTTGTGGATAATTTTAAAACGACCAGAGAATGATGTGGAAACTGAGTTATGGTGCAATAATTGGTATTCTATGATGTATACCATTCATTGTATATGAAATGAGTCATCGGTATGTAATGATATTGAACTGGAATGGTAGAGGAATGACTTTTGTTTCAATTTTAAGGAACAATTTGACTCATTTCGGGGAAATCAAGCGGCTGAAGCGACACAATTTACAATGAAAACAAACATTTAGTAAACTATTAAAGTGGGGTGGGGTGTAGTTTATTGTTCTACAGATAGAGGTCGTTTGTCTCTTTAAGGCATCTCGATTTTAAGCATTTTAAAATACTGTCAAAAAATTATTTGATGGAAGGAAAAAATTCAAAAAGTGTCGTCTAATCGAAGTCGAGAAGAATTTTTGCACATCTAGGGCGTTTAGAGTAGATTATACCTTCTAAAACTTCAATATTCGAGCTTTCTTGCAAATGTAAGCACTTATTACAACCAATTTATCAAATGCACAAACCAGAATTGAGCTAATGGGTTGATAGTCTTCAATTTTCACCGTATTCAGGGCGGCAAACCTTCGACTTGATTACTAAAACGTAAATGCGATACGAATAGGGGTATCTTTGCTAACAATTGAGAGGCAACAATTTGTAATTCAAACAAGCTACACCAAACTGTATGTATTGACCAAAATTGCACCCCTAAAGCTCGCATCTCAAAGCCTAAAATCGATTTCAATCTTCATGTTCATCTTAAGGTCCACGTTTCCTCTCTTTGTCATTCGAGAGGCCTAATAACTCTTCGAACCCTTCGACCGAAATTTATTAATTTATACACATTTATATTCTCGTCCAAAAATTACAAAAAAACGAAGACTCTGAACAGAAAGAGAAAATAAATTCCGAGGTCATTAGGTCAACTACAAGCAAACTATGCACATCACTCATTGAATCAACAATCGGTTCTTGGTCTCATTTAGCAAAGGCACCCCGAAAATAAACTGACAACCGAAACACGATACAGTACAGAGAAAAGCCCCTACAAATAGGCGTCCCACAAAAGCGGGACAAGCGCGCGCAAAGAGCCAAAACAGCCCACCACCACCACCAACACCATCATCGTTGTCGTCGTCGTCACCGCAGCAGCACCACGACACAATCGGTCTCCCCGGGCACATTTAAATATTCAAATTGCCCTTTGGTGTAGAACTGTTGTACAATATTCGTCCGTATAGTTCGTCGTTTTGTGCCTTCTCTCTCTCCCACTTAACATTAGTGTTTTTTTTAACTTTCTCGCATTACGTAGTAAGAGAAAGGTATTGTAATCGTACAAAAAATCGAACTCGAGATTTTAATCAAATCTAACATTACGATGATAGAGGAACTCGAAAAAGTGGGTCTCGCAATTCTGTCCGTCTGTCCGTCTGTCCGTCTGTCCGTCTGTCCGTCTGTCCGTCCTTCCTGAGCTCTACAGCGCAAACGGCTGGACGGATTTCTTTCAAACTTCGGATTTGGAGTTGGTGGGCTTACAGTTCGGGGCCACTTTTTTTTTTGCACGTTAAGTGTTGCCGTTCTAACGGTATTCAGCAATTTTGAGTTTTTCGAAAACGGCTCTAACGATTTCAACCAAAATTGATATTTGGGCTTAAGTAGGTGTAACTAAGATGGCTGCATACTCAGTTTTTCGCAGAAAAATCGAATAACGGTTATTTTGAAAATTGGTCATATCTCAAAAACGGATAAAATTTTTTCGACAAAAATTCATATTTAAGGTAATACGGTCATTTCCAACATGATGGCAAACTCAGTTTTTCCCTAAATTATTGTTCAACGGACTTTTTTGGAAAAATGTCGTTTTTTAAGACTTTATTTAATTAAGGCTTACTTGAAAACGGCTCTAACGATTTTGACCAAAATGTATACCTGCGCTACGCTACATGGGGTTAACATGGCTGCATATTCAGTTTTTGGCTAAAAAGTCGAATAACGGTACTTTTGAAAAGTGGCCTTATCTCAAAAACGGTCAATACTATTGCAACAAACATTTATTTTTAAGGTAATATAGTCATTCCTAATATGATAGAAAACTCAGTTTTTCTCTTAATTGTCTATAATGGATTTTTGAAAAAAGGCATATTTTGAGAATTTGTTTTTTTATTTTTTTACCTACATGAAAACGGCTAAAGCGATTTTGACCAAAATGCATACTTGGAGTAAAATTGACGATTTCAACATTATTGCGTCCTTCATTTTCGATTCTAACCACCGGAAACGCTGATTTTGAAAACTGTTCATTTCTCGAAAACCCGGTTTTCGATTTGGATAAAACTTTAAAAACCAAGTAATACTAATATCCTGAACAATACCCTATACTCAGTTTTTAGCTAAATAGTTAAGCAAGATTATTTTTCGATCTCAACATTGCAATATTTGTTACTATTTTGTACGCATTCTTTTCCAAAATCAGCTCTAAAGATTTTGACTAAAATGCTTATTTACGATAACATTAGTATTCTTAATAGAAGACCGTACTTAGTTTTTCTTAGAGAAATGCAAATAATGCCGTCTTATGAACATAACCGCACTACCAGCTAAAATGTAATTACAAGAAGTACTAGAAACTCATTTTTAGCAAATATTTCCCATTTCTTCTTTTTTCAACCATATTAATCATGAACCTTAAAATAATTCCAACCAATTGGAGTCTACAATATCAGAAACCCGCACTTCATTTACCCCCAAACACGTGCAAATTCAAAAACAAATCTCTGAACTCTTACATAACAAACTCTACTTCGAGTCATGGCCACCTACCAGCATCACCAATTTGAAGAATCTGGTTTTATAATAAAAGAAAAATAAACCAACCAAACTGATGATATGAACGAGAAAGTTTCGTGCGATCCAGTCGTGCACTTTATTTTATGTTTAATTTGTTGTCTCTTTAACATTCTTTTCTTTCAGGACAAGCGCATACAATTTAACATCCCGCCGCCGCCAACGCCACCTTGACGTAATGTTTAAACCATGAATGCGTTGTGTAGTTTGCGGCGCGCACCAACACCAAAGAGTCAACACTAAACAAATCGTTGACACTGGCACATACCCTAACCGTATTCGTGTTGTGCTCTCCTCCTGCCAAAAGGAATTCGTTAGAGATACACATCAGAATCGGAAGCCACAAGCATAAAATATTCAAAATGCCTTTTTTCTTTTGTCAAAAACGCACCTTGTCGGTCTTTAAATTTCAAAATACGACACTGCGTGTATGTAGATACATTTTGTCTTTGGTCAAATTTGACGCGACTAGGTCAGAGCTAGATGTATCTCCTTCTCCATGTTGTCAAAGCGAAATATAGAGGTCATCCTCCGATTGACGCCATTCTGGTTGTTTGCATAACTTGCAGCATTTGAGTATCTTTCACTTTCTAAATGCTTTAGATAGTTTTTTTGTTGTTCTGTCGGTTGGGGGACTGCAACTATACGTCCAAGGTTAGACAGCATCGGCATCATAAACAGAAGAGGAGTAGGTGCTGCCGTTTGATAGTAAATCACTTCAGATATTTTCTGTTTTTTTTTCTCCTTTTTACAGAAGAAGAATTTTTAAGGATGCTTGCCAAGTTTCGCCATGGAAAAGCCAAAAGCAAGGCCGAACACCATCCCAGAAAGTGGTTGGCTTAAACAATTTGATGAGATATCGGCTACTTGAGGGATGACGACGATGGTAGGTGTGGTGGGCGTTGGATGTATAGACGGATGGATGAATATGCCCTTGGACTTTTCATCGCATTGTCTTGGATTTATATGGTCTTTGAAATGACTACAGGAAGGAAGTAGTCCTTTCAATAATCTCTTTGATGGAATTCGTCTTCTTAGCTTATAGTCTTGTGTTTCGTCTGCAGTAGGAGTAGTTTATTTAATTTTTCTTTTGTTGTGGTTTGTCTCGCTTCTGGTGTGAAAAAAACCCGATCCGTAGAAAGCTGACAGATGGATTTATTTTTGGCGCTCTACCGAAGATGGATTTTTTGTAAAATTGGCGGCGACTGCTACTGCTACAGCTGACAAGGTTAGAAACGTTGCTGTAACAGTTTCTTGTAGGATGAAGGTTTTGTGACGAACATGCAAAATTTGGGAAAAATCTGTCAAATGACAAAAGATGAACTGATTTCAAACAAAATCGGCTTACGTAGCTCTGCCTTTCCTCCTCAGTTCAACGTCTGACCAATGTAAGTCGAAATATCCTTCTGTTAAATGACATTTCACGAGAGTCAGTAGATGTCAATGCTTTAAATATTTTCGACTTTTGGTATGTGGGATATAAATGGTTGTGTCCCGTCGAATTTTTTTACTATTTCGCTCAATCGTTCCCCGACTTTGCCAAAAATTGTCACCATTAATTATATTTTTAGTATATTCAGCATTTGTGTTAAAAATAAATTATCTCTTTACTTAAATGAGACGTTTCAACTAAACATTATTTTATTCTTTTTACTTTATTGCAGATATCAACTTTTTAAGCTTAAAATCCTAAAAATCTCAAATGTGTCAAAAGAGCACATCAAATGTGTCAAAGAAAACAAAAATCACTAAAATGGTAAGTCAAATATTTTTTTAACAATTTATTTTTATTTGTCATTGAATGTATAAAGTTTTGATTCAAATTTACAAACTAAATATAAAAATAAGGATGAAGGGAATATTAGGTCTGTTCCTTTACTTTTGTAGCAAAAATGTAAAAGACTGTCAAAATGACAGTGTAGGGGATGAATTCTCTCTCAAAGAGGGAAACTTACGCAAAAGTTAAGGAACGCTTTTGTAAATAGTAAACTGTTTAAAAATAACATTCATTCATAAAACCCAAATGCCAAATAGAACAACAAATTCAAATCAGCTGGCGATTTTCAGGCGACTGACAGTTGTTTCAATTCTTACGCAAAGAAATTTGTTGAGTAAAAACTAGTAAGAGGGGAAATATTTTGCCCTCTCGAAGTCGCTCTCTTTTACGAATTTTTCGAGTTCAGAAATCAAGAACGACAACTGAATAAAATGTGTAAGAATTCGTAAAAATTCGTAAGATTTTAAAGTAAAGGAACAGGCCTATTGCGTGAATGTGTGAAGGAAAATTGTAGTGTCAAAGTTCAAAGTAAATACAGAGTCAGTCAAAAATGGTTAGTTTATCGAATAACACTAATTTCTGTCGAGTTTCTGTTGAACATAAGGAGAACTTGCTTAAAAAATTTAAGTTTTTTGTCAATATTGATTGGGAAGTTGATACTGTCACTGCATATGAAAGTAAGGTAATTTCGTTCACGAAAGAAGTTTGGGCTCCCTGAAATTACGCCAAAGGAAACTACGCCAAAAAGTGAAAATGAAAAAAAAGCCCAAAAATCTCCATACAAAGTTGTGGTGGTTTTTCCTAGGAAAAAACGCCCAAATATTTTGGCGCAAATGCCGCGGATTTTGTCCTTTTTTCCATAAATGTTTTTGGCATTTTTTCCATTAAAGGAAAATAGAAAAAAGCCCAAAACAATATTTTGGATAAAACACCAGAAAAGTTTTTGGTTCTTTTTCCAAATTAAAAAGGAAAATACAGCAAACAATTTTTTTTTTAGAAAAAAGCGCCATAAAGTTGCATTCTTTGGCTTACTTTTTATGTTATTTTGCCGTTAAATTTCAAGAGCATTGATGTAACACGTGCGATCACGCGTGATCAGTATATAAGTTAGTGGCAGGAAAACAGGCAAAAAGGTCAGAGCTTGAAAACGTTATTTTATGTGTAGTGTGTCAAGCGCTTCAGCCAAATATTGTAATGTTGCCATGCAAACACATGAAGGTATGTTCCGAGTGTAACATTAAACTACAAGCCCAGTCAGTGGCTGATGGAGAAGACCATTATAAATGTCCATGTTGTTTTGTTGTGAAATTGTCGCAGATATCCTTCAGGTGTTTATATAACTAACAGTTCAATTGTATTCACAAATAAAAAAATTAAAAAGTGATTATAGTACATGTTTTATTATAAATGTTTCAGGTTTCAAATTGCGAAGGCCGCGGCGGCGGGGCCATATGGAAATTATGCCAGAAATAAAACAGCTTTTTTGGTCTTATGTATTTCCAAATCAAATTTGGAAATTATGACAAAAGAATACACTTTTTCTGGTGTTATTTCCATTTTATTTTTTGGGCAGTTTTTCCAAAAACATGGCCAATTAGGCCTGTCATTCTGGCGAATTTTCCATTTTAGTTTTTGGCGTTTTTGCCAAAATTATTACGCCCCAATTATTTTTGTCTTTTTTCCATTTTCATTTTTTGGCGTAATTTCCTTTGGAGTAATTTCAGGGAGCCAGAAGTTTGATTAGCACTTTGTTCAAAAATGGCGCCCAACGGAGGCCCCAAATCGAAATAAAATGTTGTTCTAAATCGTGAAATTAGGAGAGAATTAAGTGAGAGAGCGGCCTGTTAGCTATCTACATCACACCAAAACAAAAGTAGAGCTTTTCGATCATCGCCTTGTTGAGATTAATCATTGCATATCCATGAATTCCGCGGCGAACTACAACTAAAACTGATAAACGCCGTAACGTAAAGCCCCTCGAAACGAATTTCTAAAACCTAAGAAAAAACCAACCACAACTGGCTGGATCCGCCCATTTTTCCCTTCAATTTTCTAATCGCTTTTCAAACTTCTCTCAGCCACATCTTCTTTTTCTCAACTATATTTGCGATCGCGTTCGTGTCTGCCATCAGTGTGTATATTCACTCTACTCTAGTTTGGAATGAAAATTTAGGTCAATAGGTACAAAGTGGCAAGCGGCGCGGCATGCCAGCGAATGTGTATTTTCGCTACAATCTGCAAATAATATAATGTCTGCTTCTTATCTGTATATCCAATGGCTGGTTGCCTCCGTCGAGTCGAGACATACTGCACAAGAATGCAAAAAATATTAAACGAAGCCAGAGAACATTGAAGAAATTTTGCGATCGCTCTAAATTTACCCCAGATGCGCGCGTTGCACTTACAAGTCGGTCGGCGGGTGAGCAATGCACCAGTCCATCCGTCAGTGATTGCATAATGCGCGTGCGGATCATTGATTAGTATTTGTTTCTCTATACTCTACGCGAAGCTGGAAAAGCTCCACGAAATCAAACAATGCACTGAAAAGATACACAAAGGCACAGTAGATGGCCACCAAACTTGGTGTGGCTGCTGCTGCTGCTTCTTCTTCTTTTCATCCTCGTTTTTTTTTTTTCTAATGACTTTGGGGGCAGAGAGTGTTCAGTATATATATAGTGTGTGAATTACAAAAGCAAAATAAAAGGCGCCGCTGATTGAATGCATATGTGGATGGATTGGTACTCTCGCCGAACAAAAAAAAAATAAACCAACTGTATAGATACTTTTGTATCTATAGAATGTTAGAAGTGCTTAACAAATGAAAAATGTATTCTGTATTCTTCACTCTCAAGGTTGCAGTTAAATCGTCATCAGACGAATGGACGGATGGACAACAAGCCAGCTAATTTACGAAGTATCTCTGTGTGGTTGCGATAGGAATGTGTGTTGGTGGGTGGCGGCGGCTGAACTGAAAAGCTGAAAAGCCACGCTGTGGTGTGCTGTACGTCGTTCTTTTGTCAAAAAAGTTAATTTTATCTTTGTGCCCCTGTGTTTGTGTGGATGTTTTACGACAATCTATCTATATAGGGTGAGGTGGAGTGCACAAGCTGGACAAATCGGTGACAATGGGCTCTATCGACCAAATACATTTCAGTCTCGTTAAATACACTTTTAGTGATTTTTTTTGTTCCTTCTGTCATGATGTCATCTGGGCTGGTTTCGCTTCTAGATATACCGAACTCATTATAACGATGTTACTCCAACCTGAAGTATGAGCTATATATGTGACAAGCGCGGTGTCGTGCTATTGCACTTTTTTTTGCCATCTCGAGGGTCAGGGCGGTAGTTATGGCTTTGTTTCATTTTTAATTACCCACCGAGACAAGTGTGCGAATCGGTGCCATCCAAAGTTCCTTTATGGAATATTAATTTTTGAACAGAGACACCTTTTGTGCGGCCAAAAGACAAAGGGGGGTCATAATTATCCGCCCACCGCATGCACAGATTAATCACTCGAAAATACGGCTACCGTCCACTGGTTGGTGGTAAGTTCTTAGTCATAAGTTGGATCGCGCGTCATTTGCAGCTCAGTGTCATTGCCATATGAGCATAAAATGCGATCGGTCTCGCCGCCATAGCCAGAGCCCAGAAGAGGAATGAGCGATAATTCCCTCAAAATGGAGATAAAGCAATTATTCAAAACTGCAGATAAGCTGAATTTCTTTTTGATTGTTGAATTAATATGAGACAGCTCGCAGCTCGCTGCGGCGCAATGGTTTTTTCGCCGCTTGACGAAATACACAGCAAAAAGTGTCATGCAATAAATTAAACTTTTTTCGGCCTGACAGACGTGGACAGAAAGAATTTTGTGTGTTTCTTATTTTATTTCTCGGTGCAATTAAAAGGAATGCAAATTTTTAAGTGAATATAAATGTTTTCTTAATTGGTAATGGATAGCCATCAGTTGAGGAAGAAATCATGAATCAGCAGTGGGTTCGAGTGACGTGGTTGAATTTCGCAATTGTGATGTACCAATATGGGCATTTCAAAGTAAATATTGATGTCAGAAATGAGTACGTACGAATGTTTTGTCGTTCTCAGGCAAAATATTCAGCCGTTTGGAGGTGATCCTGGACAGTTTTTTTAAGTTCTTGCGCAAGGTATTTTTTGATGATTTTTAAGCACTTCGTAAAGCTTGTGTTTCGTCTACTGACATACCTACAATACCTACCTTTGTTAAGGTAGGTTTTACCCTCTGCCCACTTTGATCACCTCTAAATTTAAGCTTTTCAACCACTTTGACTACAATTTTATTGGCGGAGGTTGTCTTTAAACTGCACTTTTTAAAACGAATATACTCTAGGAATCATTTATTCTAAAATCAAAAACATTAGCGCCTCTTCGTACGTGCAAGTTTTCAAAAACATCCTTTAAGAAGTCGCTCTTCATAAAAGATAAGATCGATTTCGAAGTCAAAAGTGTTTTAAGTCTCCTATACTGCCCATGTTCATTTCTTTTGCAAAAAATGTGCTACACATGTAGTAAACTTCGCGCACTACAACCAGTTTAACAACCACATCACAACAATGCACAAAACTACAAATCTACATCAAATCTATGTGCAGTGCATGTACTACAAATCTAGAAGAACGTGTGAAATACCTCAACTCCATACAAGCGAATGTAAGCTCATCAGCATTGTAAGTGTAGCCGTTGTTTTCAATCACAAGTGTTTAATATTTGTAGTACTTAAATGCACTACAAATGGTTGTAGTTTGCTATTTCGAGAGCTACAAGTTGTATGACAACCTCCATGAGTCTGTAAGAACTTGTAAAATATTTGTAATTCTTAAAAGTTAATGTAAGCTCAGTGTAGAATTGTAGCTTAGTGTTACAGAAATTAGCTACAGCTGTACTAAGTCACGCATACTACAAGTAGTAACTACATTTTTGCCTTATAGGTCATTCGTCGGAAGTGAGGAAAAATAAAAATGTCGCAATGTAACTAAAAATAAATCAATTGACTAACTTGTAGCTTTGTGTCATAGGAGTCTGCTACACCTGTAGCAATGCACGCGTACTACAAGTAGTTGTAGCTTTCTGTTTAGAACTCAACGACCTTATCGCAACAAAGTCAAAATCGACAGAAGTCTTTAGGTCAACACCTATAACATATACCTTCTTAAAACATCGTGCATTTCCAGTAATGTAGCTTGTAGCTTTGTGTTGCATAAATGTGTTTCAGCTGTACTAAATCACGTGTGCTACAAGTAACTACAGTTTTCCCTAATAGGTCATTTGTCAGAAGTAAGGAAAATAAAAATGTCGCTATGTAACTAAAAATAAATAAATTAACTAACATGTTGCTTTGTATCATAGGAGTCTGCTACACCTGTAGCAATGCACGCGTACTACAAGTAGTTGTAGCTTTCTGTTTAGAGCTCAACGACCTTATCGCAACCAACTCAAAATCGACAGAAGTCCTACAATCTACTCATATAACATATTATACCTTCTTAAAACATCGTGTATTCCCAGTGATGGACTTGTAGCTTTGTGTTGCAGAAATGCGCTACTCGCAGCTTTACTTTTCTCTTCTATACCCCTGGCTACGCATCATTCATTATGAGCCATCATCATTTAGACGTGTAACTATAAATAAATCAATTTATCAACAAATAGACCGAAACATCTTCATAGCGATAATTAAAATCCTCTCAAGTACAAGTGCACACATAACTCCAAACGCGTACATCAAACGCATACATCAAACGCGTCATTCTTAGACCCCACTCAGTAGCTTCACATAGCTAATGCCCATTCATTGAGTCGTCTTTCAATAGTATGTAGATACTCTTAGAAGATGCTTATCGCTGTCAGATTTAAGCGGGACACTATACCCCTTGTCTATATGACAAAACAATTAAAAACAATGTCAAGGGAGAAGAACACAGCACACAACAGAAGAGTGCCAGTATTGAAAGAACCTCGAACCAAGGGTCATTAAATTATTGTTTTGTTCAAATGCGCGTTCAAATGTTCAAAAAATGCGCATCTTATTCGATGTAAACAAAATGCCGAGAAGATAAAGAACGAGTAGAATTATGCTGAAAAGTCTAAAATGCGTGGAAGATGCTTTCGCGTTTGGTCGACCAAACGACTTTTGGTTTCAGTTTTAGGAATTGTGTGAATTTTATTTTTTCCCCACACACGAGATACCCACGGGAGGAATGTGAGAAGCTAGCTGCGACTATAGTGTTTACTTTAAAGTGGAGTATTTCGTATAGACATATAGTTAGATAGTTGTTGCTACTCGTGGTATAGTAGTTTAATCTTATCTTGACCTAAAGAGATAAATTGAAACGTTTGACTTTGAAATTGTTCACTTATGTGACTGTGAATGGGAAATATAAGATTGTGTTCAACGGGTAAGTTATGCTGCTGCAAAAGCTTTGTAAACGGAGGTCTCTCTTTGGCTTGGAGATAAGAACAACAACTGTATATAGTTGAGAACTAAAACGGTGCTGTTTATATTCAAGACAAGATGGATGGTAATAGTTTTCAAACTCCATGCACCACTGAAGGAATTTTTTTACAGGGTTATTAGATAAGAATAAAATCTGCCATCTATTAGAAAATGTTAATCACTTATATTTTGTTAATGAGCTGGCCGATTGCGGTGAAATAAAAACTAAATGTTGTTCCATTACACCATGTGTTATATCCGAGAGTTCTATTAGGATGAGGTGAGTTGCGTTTACGTGATGCCTTAACAAATGCAAGTCCACATATAAACAGACAGACAATTTTATTAAATGAAGAGCCTTTTGCAATTTGAATTTTCTCCCTTTTTCAACCATTAATTTGAAAGAATAGAGGAACATTTATAAAGACAGTTGAAATAGGGACATGTTCGTCCTTCTTGTCTATATACGATCTGACATTAATCCAGCTGACTGACCTTGGCATTACATCTCTATTCCTAGTGGACGTCGGTCTTCCCGCCGCCTTGATTTATGTTCTTTTAATTGCAGATACAAGAAAACAGGCAAACAGATCTTCATTGAGATTAATTTTCAATTAGTCTCAGTTTAATCCATCTGTCTGTTTTATTATTAACAAACAAACAAAAAAACCTACATTAGAACACAAAATAATTAAGGAAATACCCAAAGATACACAAAATCCAATCTCAGTTGTCATTCTACATTTTGGCAGTTTCCCTAGAATCATCCATCGTCCGCTTTGCCCTCCCATCATATCAGTCTGTACCTTTTATTCTGCTGACCAAAAACCACATCGTTATTTACTGTCTCACTAAAGAACCGAATCCAATAAAACAAAAAACTCGCCACTCAAGGTTATTTCTTTGGCTATATTCCATAACAATAACACAAACACAATAAACGATATGACATTAAACGCTGTTTTGTACTTCATTTATGCGCAGTATTTGTGTTGAGCAGCGAAACAACTTCTGTTAGCCACCACCGCGCACCACCCAGCAAGTAGATACCCAACGTCTTCATTGGTATTCTTTAAAAATTATCACTCTTCGAGGTATATATTTACGTATCCGTCGACGTATGTCGTCGTCGCCTAATAGCACTAATAGTGGTGCTATTAGACTGTGGTTTTCATTTTCACTATCACTTTTCAAAAGAACAACAACAGCGGAAGCCTAATAATTTATTTCTGAAAGAATGAACGAAATTGGGATTTTGTGCCTCGATGCGAGCGGCAAATGTGCTCAAAGAAAAGTGATGTGTGCAGCGTGACGTGTTTAGATGGAACGTCAAAGAATCGATATACGTAGCAGTCTTTCGTTTTTTTCTAAGAGGATCGGCTTAAATATTTTTTGAGTGAGGACATTTTGAAACCGATTTTTCGATCGTTCTCTATACTTTCGGCTCAAGAAAAGAAAAATAGAACAATTTTGCGTACAAATATTTGTTGACAGCATTTTCGAACATTTTTGAAAGTTGTAAAACTTTAAGGCGCTGCTAAAAAAATAATTTGCTTTGAAACATTATTTGTGGAACTCTCTAGTTCTTATTCGAAGAATTTTCCTTAAGGCCGCGCCAGACTGTTCTCAATCGAATTTTCGAACATTTTCAAAATACATCAAACTTTACTGTAACCTAATTTTTGGACAAGGTGGATGTTCTTTATTTTCATTTTAGTTCAACCTACACCCGATCAAACATTTTTCTGACTGTTTTTTCGAAAATTTTTGACAGCTGTCAAACTTTGACATATGTTTATAATGCAGACATTTTATAAGAAAACTAGCCGTATGCACCCGGCGTTGCCCGTGCCTTTCGTATTAAATCCCGCTTACACTTGGCAAAGTGATTTTTTTTAAACGCAGGTGCAACACGCCTTTTTTAGAATGCCATCCACCAAATTGCAATGCTCAATCTTTGGTTACTTTCCAAATTTTGAATTTAATTTTTGTATAGGCGGTGCCACGCCCCTTTGTCCAATTTCGACCAATCGTGAGTCTTAACCATCCAGGGCGTCACCCAAACGTCCAATTAATTTTCCTCAAAGACGCACCATACATTTTTGAAACGATTATTCGAAGTTTTTTAACTTTACTCTACTGCCAAATAAATTGAAATATTGAGTAAATGGAGTAAAATATTGCAGCTTATTGTTAATCGTTTTATTTTGAAGATCAATTGCAATTCTTATATCTTTTGTAAGTCTGTGAGTAATATTTTTATTAAATACTCTAAAAGGCGTTATTGATCAAACATACCGAATAATAGGTTCATTTTTGTATTGGGTGTACTTTTTATGTATGCAAACTTATATTGTGACGTTTTGTGTGTGAAAATAGTGGCGGGATTGTAAACGTTCGAATACGCCACTCGGACATCATCATCATTTAATTATATCAGTCAAATGTGCACTTCTTAGACTTTTTTTCAATTCGGAAAATGAAATCCAAAACATGATTCAATTGCCGGAGAACAAGGTGTTCCCATAGCCCCTTATGTCACTTAAAGCTGTCTATGAATCTGTAGAATCGGTTTACCCTACTATCGGAAGCGACTTTATGTCACATAATACTCGCATGGTAGGTGAGGCTTAAAAAAATATATACCTTGTAGATATCATGTAGCTTCCAGTTCACCCGCAAATGATCAGAGATGGAATACATTAAAAACTCGAGCTGATGTGAAAAAATCTAAATTTAAACGTCTACCAAGTGAATTATTCAGCATCAGTATACCTGTCATCTAACGATAGCAGCTCCATCCACCTTCTGGGCGGACATTGGACACCACTTTGCCTCACTAATCAGCTTTAAAACAAAGAAACACATATATCACATAACACCAGGTCTCTCGCATAAAGATTGAATTGTATAGTGTTGTGACTTTTGTCGCCAAACGTGCTGCAACACTTAATCAGATACGTACAACAAAACACTTGAACTTAATCTGCATCTGTTGACTACATGTATCTGAAAACAGTAATCAGAACAAACGAACACAAGAAAAAATGCTGAAGATAATTCCATTTAATCTTTGTCACGGCATGATCAGAATTTGCAGACGTCCGTTTCCATGCACGGTATGTGAGTTTGGTTTTTATAAGCCAACAACTCACGGCACCGGACGTGATTCGATATTGTATATACGAAATGTGCTGCTGTCCCCATATGTGGGATGTAAGAATATACTCGTGTGCATGGTGGTGATGATGTTGCCGATGATGATGATGATGACGGTGACCTGGGATGAGTAACAGCGAGTAGATGGTTTGATGGTCAAATGATTTTATTTTTATTCTTTTTTTTTCGGGGGATGTTAAATGACATGGCCGGATGAATTATCTGCAGAATGACAGCGACTTTATATACCATTTGATGGAATTGGATTAACTAAGGGAAGCTGGCGTTTGCATTGTGAAATTACAGCCGAAGGGATTCAAGTTAATTGAATTTGTTTCTTTTTTTTGTAAGCCGTAATTGCATATCAAGTTAAATTACAGTTGGTGCACATTTTACACCAGGAACTTCCATCTGCAACAGGCTTAAATAGTGGGAAAATTTCGCCAAGTAGGTTCCTGATATATGTAGTATTTTTGAAAAACAGTTTTCCTGGATGACATGGTTGCCAAAGGAGGAAACTCTTGCTCAGTACTCCAGTGCAGATGTAGGATACTGCAGCATGATTTGGTTTGCCGCAACCAATTCTGAATTCGTAAATATATAAGGAGCCTCTACGACTTAAAAGGTGCAACACCTCCATAATTGTTGATGTCATTATCCGGCATTGAATCGTAAGTACACAGGCAGCAGGTAAAGAGGGTGGGTGACTCTATCAGTGACTTTTTTTCTGCACCTTTCCACCCTACCCTTGTCAATCTCAGGAAGGCTTAAGTGGATGATTAAGTTTTCAACGGTCTCGCAGCCATATTGACCAGCACCGCCAACAAGACTAGTTTGAATATTGTGTGGTTTAAAGGTCCCACTTGTATCCAAGGAAACGGATTCGTTGATGAACTTACAATACAAGCTTCAGAGGAGGTTTTCATACCTACATTGAGTTTGATAACATCTGCGATTAAGAGCTTTAGTGACTATGGAGTTTCACTTAAATGTCGATGACGATGTACTTGATCAGGACATATTTGTCCCGTTTAGATCAGTATGGACTCGTCCGACATTAAAATACCGGCGGGTACTCCCACCCTCTCCCACCACTCAAATAGTTCCCCGGCAAAATTTCTAGCGACTTGGTCGATTTCATTGTGCTTTTCTTAAATCCATTTGTAAATTTTTCTCGGCTACTGATGCTTAAATTGATCGAATCTACTATATGCCACCAACCATATTCCGTGCCCAAACATAAGTACTTTTTTCAGTTGTCCTACGAAAGTCAAAAAGTGCTTGACCAGTTGCTCAAAATGTACAAAGAAAGACCTGAAAGCTGAGCACCTACTTCGGAGTTGTACTATTCTGGCAAATTCACAGTGGAAGAAAAAGTTTCGTGCGATCCAGTCATGCACATTTTACAGGGGTAACTTTTATTTTGGTTGTTTGGAATGTAATGGAAGACCATTGCCACAGTGCCCCATCCACTACTGTCCTACAGGCGTGTCATGCATTTTACACGTATTATTTGACCCAAAAGTGAATTTGATTTAAATAAAGTACCACACCATTTACGCGATAGAAAACTAACCCAAAATTCAATCATCCCAAGCATATAATGCACCACTCCTCTGCCTCAAAACCGACTTCTAGTTAGATCATATCTTGTTCACATAATGACCGTCAGCCGTACATATGTATTTTATACCAGATCGCGGCCAGTATCTTCGTCTTTTGTGTTGCCGCTCGATCGCCCAAAGTCAATAGGTCGTATACGTAACACATTTGTCATGGCAACTACTCCTACAGTCGGTATTGATTTGCTTGATCAGCGTCGCAGTGTCGCCGCCATTGTGTGGCTCGGCTCGTATACTCCAGAAATGTCTGAAACGTCCAAAACAGCCAAAGGAAGCCATACATAGTGGTTTAATTTATTACACGTGCATCTGCATCTTTGGCATTCCACCCGATGACAAGCACTTGCGTTTGTTCGTACATACATCTCATCTAGAATTAGTTACATACTTACAAATGGAAGTGTTGCTGCCACGCCCGGAAATCGAGATCGTGATGAAAGTGTGGAATTATATTTCGATAGATTTAGCATCAGAAACAGAAACACTCATCATCGCAACACTTGAGAGGGTATAGCATTCGAGAAGTACAATTAAAAAGGAGAACAAATTAACATTCAACTTGGTCGGATGGAATGCATATCTACGGGAATAGTGTTGACGATTAAGACTATCTCAATGTCACACTCTGGCATGATAGATGGGCACACTTATACACATGCAAATGCTTACAACACACGACGCTATTTGCGGTCTATTTCTTTAGATCGCTTAATTGTATAATTGCTGTGGTGGACTACTGATATAAGTATGAGGGGGATCATCGTTATTGAGCAGTCGCAACTTCACACAAGTTGAAGAGGAGGAAATTCGATGTTAACACGGAATATCTTCATCAATACTAGTTAACCACGATGGAAGCCGTTTGTTTATATATATGATGTAATAGTGCAGAGGAATCATAGAAAAATTTAATTCTTTTGGTAATTGACATCGTTTTGAACTGGAAGATCTCTGGGCGGAAGGGCTTAGGGCGGTTTTTCGTGTCAGGCGGATTTAGATGGTGGCTTCGAAGATCACTTAATTTCGAATGGGCTTGAGAATAATGGGAATCGGAGTATTTTTCTATTAACACGAATATTTCAAATATTCTGAAGGGGTTGGAGTAGAGAGAGAGAGACATTATATCAACATTTGATGGCAAAGCTCTGTTGAATACTCTAAATGGTCTAATTTGCTAGCGGTTTACCTTGTTACTTGTAAGGCCAAGAAATATTTTCTTAGACAGCCTTCAGAAGGAAAACCCAATTGAATTAAGGAACTTCTTCCCATAGTCAGGGAGCATATCATCTTGCTCATTTTCTAAGGGTGTTAAGATGGAGATTGTACGCTGCTCCATCAAGGTCGGTAAAGAACTCACCGAGACCTTCGATGTCAAAAAAGGATTTCGACAAGGCGATGCGCCGTCATGTGACTTCTTCAACATCGTTCTTGAGAGAATAGTGCAAAACCCAAACGCCAACACCAGAGGCATGATCTTTCAAAAGTCCTTCCGATTACTCGCGTACGCCGAGGATATTAATAAAATTAGCAGAACGCAGCGTGATGTTAATGGTGCGTTTGTTAGTATTGAGATTAAGGCGGAGAAAATGGGTTTGGCGGTCAATGAGGGCAAAACGAAGTATATGCTGTCGACTAAAAAGGACACCCAACAATAGACAGATATAACTTTAAGGTGGTTAAGGACTTTGTCTACCTAGGCTCCGCTATGAACTCAGACAATGACACCAGCGCTGAGGTTAAGCGTAGAATAACTCTTGCCAATCGCTGTTTCTTTGGTCTAAGAAGGCAATTGAGTAGCAAAGCATTCCCTTGAACAACTAAAGTGACCCTTTATAAGGCCCTCATCGTCCCAGTCCTGCTATATGGCGCAGAGGCATGGATTCTATCAAAAGCGGATGAGGTAACTCTAGGTTCGAGAGGAAAATTATTCGAGTGATTTTTGGTCCTGTCTGCATTGAACGATGTGCAGCGCCATCGACCTAGTCAGAAGACTGAAAATCCAACGACTGAGGTGGCTGGGTCGTTTAGAGCGAATGGACACGAATGCTCCGGCCCGGAAGATCTTCGAATCCACACCCGAGGGAAGTCGCAGTAGAGGAAGACCGCGACTTATGTGGCGCACGCAAGTGGAAGGGGACCTTAAACAACGTGCGAAACTGGAGACAGCTAGCTAAAGATCGCGTTGGCTGGAGACGTTTGTTGGTTGAGGCACAGATCCATCCCGGACCGTAGCGCTAACTTAAGTAAGTAAGTAAGTTAAGAGTGGAACGTAATTTTCAATCCTCTGTCGAATGTGTCTGCTTCACATTTGATTTTTCAAAGTTGTTCCCCTGTCGTCATGAATCGAAATTGTTTTTTTGAAACTCGATAGGAAACGCTAAATAAAATCTAAGACATCTTCTAGGGGCTGCGTGGTTCTAGACGTTTTTAGATTCTGTAGGGAAAATCGAACTGCAGCCAACTTGCTGTAAGGCACATGCTTGAAACCGAACGTGTATTGTAGTTGATCGAAGAAAAAACTCCGACTTGAAGTCGGATCTTTATCAGAGCTCTCTGTGGCTGGAAGATGAATTCTTTTAATTTGGCTTTCGACCGCAAGATGAGATTACGACTGAGCTGTAGGTAGTAGAATTAAGTGTTTTCGGTGGCCTTCTCTCAAAATAAGGGGATTTTCAAAGTCCTTGGACCTCAACAGCTGTTTCGAATCTGACCTATTTCACACAATAAGTCGACCATCAATTTGGGAATATTATTGCAGAAACAATATCGAGAGATCACCAACTTTTCCTTTTTTCCAAAGCTTGGAACAGGGGTTGAAAATTTAAATATAACATTGAGATCGGCCCTTGACAGCATTAGACGAGCACTTTGACTGGCACGAGGTTCTGCAATTAAATCGAATCCACAACCCGCAAGCTTCTACTCTTCTGTGGGTACCTTTGACATTCATAGATATATTGTCTGATCGGACTCTCTTTCGCTGTCATTCGAAATTTGATTGCAAAACTTACATCAACCAAAAAAGTGCAAAAAAAGTGAAACGTGTTAAATGAATTTTATTAAAAAAGTACACGCCAATTTCGACTTGTATCAAGAACCGCATTTAATGATAATTGCGTAGGCGATAACCTTCGTCAATTTTAGCCACAAATTTTGAACAATGCACTCTTGTGTACTCATCTTCTGCGGTCTCTGGCTGCGGATTTATTTCTTTCTTGCGATAGTGATATGTGTTCCGGTTCCATATACTGAATATTGAATACATGATGAAATTTCCAAGTGCATTGCACCATTATTTTGCGATGTTAACCTTTTGGACTTGTTCTTCTCGTGGTATCTGTTGTCTGCTGTCTCCAAAATAACAGCATTCAATTTTCTGTTCCTCTGTCTTCTTCATATAGTTCCAAAGGCCAACTCGCCCATTATAGAGTCTGCGTTTTGTTTATACATTGTCGACCACATCATTGACCTCTTCTATTTTAAATTGGCTCCCTACTTTACCATCATCGAGTTCTATTCGTGTACATAATGACAATTGAACTCTTTATGTCGCAATTGTCATCATCATCGGAGTCGTTGTCGTTCTCTGGCTCTTCAATTGTCCATCATGTTGTTAAATAATCTCGTTGGACCATAACATGAGAGCGCGCATACATTCAACAGCTGGGCAGATACTTACAGACAAATCCAACTCACTCCACGGTTGAATTTGAGGATTGGCCCCTCTGCCAACCATACTCACATTCTGGCTAATTTCTCTAAGCCTTTGATGGTTTCTGGTTTCGCTTCATCACACATTTTGCACACTCCGTATCCATAAGGGTGACACGACCAAACCCGCGTGTCACCATTCCACAAAGTGACTGATGGTGAACCGCACGAGCTACACACATAGATTAGAGATCTGGAATCGGTCTCTCTATACCACTGTCCACACCCTAATTTCGACATCCATTGGCCTGAATTTCAGAATGAAATCCATCACACACACACACACTTATGAACCAACCAATCTTTAAATGAAAACGATTTCTTGAGCTCTTCGGCTCTTCCTCGGGAGAATTGAACAAATAGATGGGAATCGCTGTTGTTGTACAGCCATGACCACCTCTAATGAAATTTATTGCCCCAACGCTAATGTGGTACACACTCGACGTAGCACGCACAATATGGTCTCGGTCTTCCAAGATATATACAGATACACACGCTCCTCGTCACAGTTTATGCGGGATAAAGAGATGTGAGTTTTATTTTCGTTCACGGATTGCTATACACGGTGGCTGGCCGGGTGCCTGTGCAGCATAATGTTAACCATTTGGGAAGTTTTGCTGCTTTCTTTATTGCTGTCGTGTCTTCGCGGTGTCGTTGTCGTTTGCCCTGGTTTCGTGCGAGAGTTAAGTAATATTTCCGCGCTATTGTGCGTCTGGTGGTAATTTTCAATAAAGTCAACAAGGGAAAAGAGCGCCTGCACACTGTAGATGGATCTATTAATCTAAACTAATAGAATCATATAGCAGAGGAGAGCCAGTTGAGTGCTTGTATGTGCCTGGAAGAGGTCGAGGCTGTATTTCTTTGGATAAGCTATCGCTCTGGGTTTATTCGACGTGGTGTTAAGGGCTTGAACTTTCTCCATTTTTTGATTAGGAGACATCACGTTAGAGGATGGTTCCATGCTGCACAACCGACAGCTAATTTTAAGGTGACTAGTCGCGCCAGTGGCTTAGTGGTTAGATTGTTGGACTACTAAGTGAGGGGTCCCCGGCTCAAATTCCGAAAGAACCAAATTACAGCTTAAGGTTTTTTTCCACTGCGCCAACTCTCGCGAACGTTTGACAATCATCCGAGAGTAAAACTGTCATGTAAAGAGCTTCTCAATTAGCCGTTTGGGCTCGGCGTAAAATTGTAGATCCCTTCCATTCGTCCCAAAAATTTAAAACTCACACAAAAATTTAAAACGCTCGAAAATATTTATCTATTTATATCTATTTAGTCGCGCCAGATATGGGCCTCTAAGGACGCCATGATCACCCCTTGTATAAAGCAACTCAATCTTGAGGCTCCACTTATCCATGGATGGTTTTACTTATCGGAACAAGCTTTGAAGTCATCAAAAATTAGCTTGTAGGAATTTCTGTATTCCTCAAGTAATTTAGGGAATTTTAAGTTCGACTACATTCAGGTTTCCAAACGTGAAACTGCGTTGGGAATCTAGCTGGGTGACTACAACTCCAAAAAACTCTTTATGTACCTACTTTAACTTCTCCAATAAATTGTGACAGTTGACAGCTCCAACTTCAGTTATTTGAGCCCGTATTTTGCGAAGTGCACATTAAAGACCCATTTTTCGTTTTCCTAGAGTTCCCTGTCACTGGTTTTGGCACACGTTGCACAAAAAAGGAAAAATATCGTTTAAGGGTTGGTGCCTTGGCTACTTAGCAAAAGCATAACCTGTTATGATTTCACCAACTTAACACTTCCCATGACGTGAAATATCCTCCTGCCAATGGAGGCAAAACAGATCACCATAAATATTGTGCGCAAAACTTAAGTGGGAATAGTAGGGCTATTTGTTTACTTTTTCTTAGCAAATACACGCAGCAAAGTCAAACATTGCAGTAACTTGCCTGAAAAAGGTCTGAGAATTATTAAACATTTACTTCCACAAATTGAGACAACAGACAATTAGGAACTACAGATTTTTCAAATCAAATCCCTAGCACCTATTTCAAAACCGCAAAAGTACTTAAACAATTTCCGGTACAAATAAAATTGTTTACCATCGGATTTAAAGTGTAATTCCGTCAAATCTGTAGACCAAAAAATGACTCTGTAAACGCAAACATACACACAATACGGAAATCAATCAAATACCAGGGCTAAAACTTCTCGACGACTGTAAATCAAATAAATAAACAAAAGCTGCATTCTGCGCCACCGTGATGTGTTGTACATGCGAAAACAAAAGGACCATCGTCGTCGTTGGTCGCATCGCACAAGCACTTTGCTGTCCTCCAAAAAAAGTATATATGCGCACGCCTTTGAACAAATTATAATTTCGGACTACAACCGCCCGGTGTGTTCTCATTGTTGGAGGTAAATAAATGTTTGTTCATAGCCGGACAGACGGCCGGACGGACGGACAGAAAACGAATGAAAACTCAGACAAGAAAAAGAGGAAAATCTACGTATAGTGGACGTACCTACACGTCGGTCACGTCGAGAGGCAAGCAATAAAGTAGATCACCCCAGTACTGGTCCAGAAATAGATATTTTTTTTTCCGAGCGAGCCAGTAGTTGGTCTGCTGCGTTCCGCTGGTCATATGGATTAACCAAACACACACACACGCAAAACAAAAAAGAGATTCCATCTATAAAATTCATGAGAATCGAAATGCAGACAATCGCTCTGTTATGGTGCAAAGGAGTGGGTGAGGCCGAAAGGGGGTGACGAGCCCTGGTGCGAAGAAACGATTCGCTTTTTGGCGCAGTCAGTATACGGATTTACACAAAGTCGACGATGGATTTTGTTCTGTGGTTTTCGACTGTATTTACTGAATTTAGTTTGTGTTTTTTCTTTGTTTTAATTGAGTCTCCTAAAGGGTGGGTTGTACACTTGCTTGCCAATTATTTGTTTGATTTTTCCTAATTTATTTCACTGACTTTAGTTAAATGTTTTCAAAACATTCCAATCACTAACCGTTTTGGAATCAGTGAGAGGACAATCATTTTTCACCAATTAGGGGACTTAAATCATGAAAATTCAATCATTTCCTATCATCACCAATCATTTGCATTCGGTTTGCAACCATCATCAATCATTTGCAAATTTTTTTGAACCGTCACCATTTGCATTCTTTTGCAGTCTTTTCCAATCATTTGCATTCTGTTTCCAACCCTTTTTTAAACGTCTTCCCAATTATTACCATTTTCTTGTACTCATTTTTCAATCGTTACCAATTTTTTTGAATTTTTTCTTATCAGCTGCAATCATTTGTAATTTTTATTATCATTTTTGTAATGGTTGGGAGGCAGTTCAAAATGATTGCAACTGAAAACATCGAACGCAAGTGATTGCTAATGAATCGAAATGAATGCAAATGACTGGCAATGATTGAAAAAAAATGGAAATGGTTGGAAATTACTTTTTCCTACGATTTCAATCATTTGATTGGTAAAAAATGATTGCGCTCTCTATGATTTAAAAATGTTTGGCGATTGTAATCTTTAAGATCTCAAAATTCTCATTTTTAACCCCGGGGCCCCAAAGTTTGAAGTTGTCGAGAACGTCCGAAGTCAATTTCGAATAGGTAGTTAAATTAACTTCAAGTTTGGTACATCTGCTGGTAAATACAATCCTCATTTATTTGTTTTTAACTTCTTGGATATGTTTCCTAAAATTTATTCTTTGATTCAAAAGTTGTGGCACCCAAATCAAATTTTGTGGTTACAGCCTTGTTCCGTCGACAGCATGTGATACAAAATTCCGGACTTTTTTTCAATAATTGATCTGTGATAACATCAAAAATTTGACACCCTAAACTCTAGGGCTTGCACAGTCCCAAACGCACTTCTCCCACGCTATTGCACCTCTGGTTGCTGCCACCCACTTTAAAAGCGAAGCATTAAATTCGCTTCAAATTGAAAATGCGTACAGTTGACAAGCACTGTCCTTAACACAAACAGACCTCATCAAAGACGAACGCATTCATTCGAGCTAAATTAAATTTGATATCCCGTGGTGAAGTCATCAGACACACTTAAATCACCAGCAAAACCCAGAAGCAGCACCTTAAAAGCTCTTGCATTCCCCCCCTATCATAAATCCTCCTCTGATGATGAGACGAAAGCAGGATACCGAATCGACCTTTATTTTCCGCACATATGTGAGCTATACAGGAAAACACTTTCCATCTACCTCATCGATAAATAAAATGAAAAAAAAGAACTTAGGTCTATCGGAAAAAGGAAATTTTGTTACCGCCACATGAACCACATTGTTCTTATATTTAGACTTGAATTCTACAAGTCTTCAGGTTCCACTGCCCCCCTGATGTCCCACCACCAACGCCCATCGGCGAGCCATCACCATTCTTTTGGATGATGGTTGGTTCGTTGCCGCTGCTGCTGATGTTGTCACATGCACAACATCGGCCAGGGCGCATGTGCTCTCTTTGCTCTGTCTATCCGTCGAGAATCCACTCTCTTTGAAGATTGGGTTCTATTATTAGACAAACCATTTGGGGGTGCAGAAACCACCACCACCAACAACAACAACAACAAAGTAACAGCACCAGCGACAGCAGCTACCAGAGAAGAAAAGTCTTGGACAAGTTAAACGACAAAGAGAGCTTTTCTTCGCGGCAGCCAGTGCCAGCGACATGCTTCAGCCACACGAGAGGTGAGTGATATACACCAGTAGTGGCTCAGAAGTTCTCTGGTGTGGTAGACTCTTCTTGTTGTTGTTTTCTTATACATTTTTTTGTTTTAACACAATATCGTGGAACGGAGAAGACTTTTAACGCAAAGGGAACCGTATTCGGGTTGTGTCCAATTTTTCGTTCAGCTGGCTTTGGGCCAAAATCCATCACCAGTAGCAGCTGCACAACGACATCAGAGACATCATCTTTTGTCAAAGGCGACGTTCGACATCAGTCTACTGCCGCCAGTCAAGCACTTTAAGGTGTCACATATAGACGTG
This sequence comes from Cheilosia pagana, assembly GCA_936431705.1. NCBI lineage: Eukaryota > Metazoa > Arthropoda > Insecta > Diptera > Syrphidae > Cheilosia > Cheilosia pagana. The sequence continues at coordinate 45,483,482 of OW386170.1, read as the reverse complement.
TTAACCGTCTTCTTGGGGACTCCAACTTTATTAGCGGACCAACAAACATAAAAAAAAACTATCTACCGCACTCTATCTCGGAAGAAAGTGAAAAGGTGACGCTTCGGTTCGGGGGCACTCAAGCCGGTATCACATTACCGCACACATTCGAGTGGTTTTAGCCCGTCCTTATGACTGCACCAGTTTGAGGTACTCGCGGCGCGCAATAGTACTCTATTCGAACTGGATGTACTGCTCGTTTAGACCATCATGGTTATATTGTCATTGCTGAAGCCAGAATATATTCGTTTGCTTTAGTGTTGTGGCGGTGGGTTGTTTTTTTTTTTCCGTTTTTTTTTTTTGGCAAGAAGCCATGTTCTGGCCGAAATCGTTGTGAGGCGACGTTGTTGCTTTTTTTTTGTCGTTTTAAGATGTTTACCAAAGTGCGGCGGCCATGCTGGTGATGTTATTTGTATCTGTTTTTACAAGAGTGCGACAGTTTTGTGGTTACGCGAGTGCTGTCGGTCTATGAGTCAATTTGGGCCAAGGTATATTACCGACCAATGATGTTGTCGTCATCGTATAGCTTTGTGTAATGTGGAGTTAATGAAAGTGTGGAAGCTATTTTCGAAAAAAAACAACAGACAAAAAAAGTGTTTATTGGATACGAGAGGATTAGATCAGCGGATGTTCTCGGACGGAGTACACTGCGCCGGAGAGAGGTGTGTATATGTGCGTGTGTTGAGAAATGGTGCGTTATCGTCGCCCCCCAAAAATGAAAAATGAATTAAGGCAGGGACGGACGACTGGTGTGTGTTTGTCCTAATTTTCGATTATTTTATGTATTTCGAAAATCACTCTGAGAGACCTTCCTCTTTCAGTTTCGATTTCATCAATATTTTGTTTATTTCGCCGATGCCGCAAGGGATAATGTCGCAATGCCTTGGGCGGTGTGGTAGTCTTGGCAAGGGGACGGGCGAAAGGTCATGTTCTCATGTATTTGACCTTCGAGCTGTGTCTTCTTGGGGTGCATTAATATTAATTTGACTAATGGAAACTGGTACAAGATGAATTTCATTTTTAATTGGGTTTGGGGTGAACTTTGGATATTTAGAATGAGAATCTGTAGTTCCTAACCTCGAAACTGAATTTAGGTGGAAATCTGTACAACTGTTGCTTGAAATGTTACATCCGCTTGTGACTTTGAAGTCTTCTTATATAGTGTATCGACTGAGATGAAATTGAGGCATGATATGGAGGTCTTTACGACTTTATTACAACGGCTTCAAAGTAGATAAGATATGGATATGGACAGGATTACTTCTCGTACGTAAGTGTAAAGTGTTGTAGAGGTTGCTGTGATGATGTTTATATCTGTACTAAGCCTGTGTCTATTTTTATTGCTCTGTCGATATAGACTTTATTGCCTTTAGTTGTATCACAAGCTTAGATTTCCCCTTAAATAAGATAATGCCAAGTCAATCTGTTCTTTTGCAGTGGAATGCAAAATCTGAATGAAGAAGAAAAGTGTAATTTGTACTCATTTTTGGCAACTGACGAAAAATGCCGCATATTCTAGGAAACGTCTTTAAATATCAACTCCGAACCCACTATCATCAAAATGGGTAAAGCCCACCCTCTTACAACTCATCGGTGGCCGTCTAATAACTATACAACACGGTTTATAGCGTTTCACTTTTCGTTACGCTTGCATTTTCCTACATACCAACTTACCCTATTGATGCTTAAGCAGTTTCACTTCAGATAAAGATAGCTTACTTCATTTGCATTCAGTTACATACCTACCCCTGGATGAACCCAATTATATTGATACTCATTTTACACTTAAAAAAATTTACTTTTTAGAAAATTATTGAATGCTAACAATAGTTGACAAATTGTTCAGCATTTTTCCAGTGCGGATCCAACACCTGAGGTAAAGTTGTTGCTGCACTCCCAAAATCAAAGTCATGCATTATACCCTCGCTTCCCGGACATACTGTTAACGAGTTTAACTGCCAGCAACCACAGTAGTTGGAAACAACATATTCAGAGCAATAGAGTAACAGTGGTTTGACATGAAAACAGTATTAAAATCCAGCACAAGGATGCACTAGGATAAGACAAAATCCTCGTACTTGCACACAACCAACCGCACTGCTCCCCTTCTGCACGACATATATTCATCACCTTATTCTTTTTTACGATGACAAAATCATGCACACATCAAGTGGAGTCAAACGTCTGCATGACCTTCTGCTTTGTGGAATTCTCTCCTCATGTCGTTGTTTTACATATCAGCATCATCTCTCTTCAGATCCTTTCCTGCTGCCGTCATGGCAATCCCTCCTCTCCATTTCAATGCAATGTCCTTCCTCTGACATGGTCTATCTGTGGTTTGGTAATAACAGCAACAACAGCTGTGTAGCACCTTCATACAGCAAAAAAAAAGCAAATACACAGACACCCACAAGCAGGGTGGTGTTCTGGCTTAACAACAAAATAAAATAGAAAAAAAAGCCAGAGTTGGTTGGTCTCCTCAAATGACTAAGTGAGTATTGGGGGTGTTTGGTTGGCTATAAGTAGGAGACAAAAAGCTCTTTCACATCATGGGGCGGGTGGCTTTAATGTGTGTGCACACACATGCCATCGGGATTAGTTCCAATAGCTTGTTCTTTTTCGGAACCAAAACTACATGTGCGAAGTGTGAGGGTGGACGAAACAGTTTCATTCACCAACCACCCGCACTCACCCATATTGGCAGCGATGCCGGTATTCTTTGCTGAAGAATTGATGCCAAAGTTCCAAGATTGGTTTCTGAAGATGGCCTTTGCTTTCAGCAACGTCTAGGGCGGCGGGCATCCGAACGGGACGAAGAGTAGCATGTGCAGGATGACAATCAGGTGTCTGATGATATATGGTTTTATGAAGGATACCACTTTGTACGGTTGTAGGAACGACAAGCAATTGTTTGCGCTTGTCATTCCAAGGTAATTAAGATAACTTATAACATCGTAAGCAATAAATGGGGCGAATTGGTTGTAGGGGGGTGGGAAATGTCTGTGTGCGGCTATGAGATTTAAGGTGCGTCCTTGAAAATTGTCTACATGTGCCAAAGGGGGTGTCAATTACATACTGAAGATTGAGTTAATATTGACCCAAAGCAGAAGCAGGAACAAAGAACTTTCACACTTTAGTTGCGCTTGAAGCCATTTTTTATTTCCTTTGAAGTTGCTTAAACACCTTGCAGCGAGAATGGGTTCTTAGATGTTACAGAGGATGCAAGTACGCGCTCTGTAAAACACAATCGGGTGCAGTTAAAGATGTTTTGTGTCAAGGCACAAAATTCAGGTACGGATTGGGTGAGAAATACGTTTCGGGGAACCAGCTGCGAAGGGCGGCAGATGCACTCAGTGAATGTGGACTCTTAACTGACAGAATAACAGTGTGGAGGAACAGTATTTAAGTGCGTCCCTTGAGTAACTGACATTGCTGCTGAAAAAGTCCACATTTACCTATAAAAATTAGCGCCCCTAAAATGTTTGATCACACTTCGCAATCATCCCGATCCGCCCGTGTTGCAGAATCCAAACTTGCCCCTTTTTCCTTTCCACATTGTGTATCATCCGAGAAAATGATGTGCCAAGGAAAAAAGAACGCGGCTAATACGTCTAAAAGAAGAGAAAGCACCAAGAACAAAGCACACACACAAAGGGGTGGCACTGACAAATACAATAAAAAGAGAAACAAAACAGCTCGGAGAATCACCATCCAAGAAGAAGCTGAGGTAAGTATAATTACCTAACAAGGACACAGCAAGTGCTACAACCATCAATCTCATTCTAAATCTTTGAAACCATCCACAACACACTACCGAACCCGCTTCGGATAAAAGTGTGGCTAAAAGAAATCCAACACACACGCACGCATATGTGTGCGCTTGGATTTGATATCGAAAATCCTTCAAGGAAATGATGATGACTTAGGAATATCTGATTAAAAAAAAATATATATATATACCCAACCAGGGCGCTACTACTTCTGTTTGATGTTGTCCCATCCATCCATATGCCAATACAAGTTACACACCAAGGTTACACTAATACACTGTTGTTGCCCTGGTAATACGGATGGAAGATGGTATATTTGTTTGTCCTTCGGCATTGTTATAAATGCATGCCTGTGAGTGTGTTCTTTATTGAGGTGCATCAACAGCAACACTAATTTCCACTTACACAAAATACGACGAGTACATGTGCAGAGTGCAGAGAGTCTGAGTGGCGAGTAGCTTTAACACGGGGGCGCTCTTTATTAAAATTACCAACCCATGATATACGGATAAATGTCCTTCCATTAAGAACAAAAAAAAAATAACCAAAAGGACGATAGACAATAAATGGCCTAATAACTTTTAAGTAGCCATGACATGGAAAGCAATCTTTTTGTTTTGAATTGGATTTATTCCAAAAGATAAAAACAGGACATTGTGGTCGGTTGTCACAATCGCGATGGGGACTTTAGTGCTGTTGGGGAGGCCTCTGTCGGAAATTAAAGGAAGTACGCAGAATGGGCAGGAAGCTAATGAGCGTGGCTTTAAGGTTGTGCCACATACGTATGAAAGGACAAAATCAGGATGAATGGTGGCTGCCTTGTGCACGTGCTTCAAAAAGAATTTCATTGATTTTGTTTGGAAATACAAATAGTTGAAATTTGCATATTTAATCTGAACAGTGCGACTATGTTTCATACCAATAGAAACTTACAAGTCGACTTTGGCACTGGTAACGCTTATCAACTCCAAGGAAAGCAACAGGGATTCATGGGCAGACAAATTGTAGAAAGGCAGCTTTGATGTTAAATTCGAATTGATATTATGCCGAATAGATGATTCATATATGCGTCTTTTATGAATTCAAAGCGAAATAGCATCGCTTTTAAAAATTTCTAAAAAAATGTTACGTATACGCCCTAGTGATTGAAGACTTCATTCATCTTTAGGGCCTTTCTCTGGCTGTGCGTAGACTTTACTTAGTATTTCTATTTGCTAAATTGACAGGTACAATCCGTATCTGCTATTTGAAGTCTTCATTTACTGGGAAGCAAGTTTAGAAAGCGGAGTCGGAACAGAAGAAGGTCGGTGACACTAATTCGATTTTTTCCAAGCTGCGGTTTAAATGTGTTTGTTATGCGGAGTTCTATTGTTGCCAAGTGGTTTAACACAATAACATCTTCTGCTTGATTTTGATATGTTTCATTCAATAAATGTTGTACAGGACGTTTCACGCTAGTTGCACTACTTTTAAATCACTTGCGACACACCTCCACTCAACTTACCAGTTTTCATCTCATACTCAAGTAAATCGACTGAGCTATGGACCAGGCATTTCGCGGACATTTCGTATAAGAACTGTTATATTTATGGACAATTCAATTACCAAGAATCATAATCAACCTGACTTTTCCATTCAATTTGTAACATTTCACCAAATTTGACTGTGGATGAAATGTCCCTGAAAGACCGTTGGACGTGGTTCAGTTGTCTCATATATTTTCGGCCATGAATTTGTTATGTGTGCTCCTTTTCATTGTGTGTTCAACACTGACTGGAACCGAATGCGGCAAAATGTCCTCTAAAAGCGACTGAATTAAAATGAAAATGTCACTCCTTTGTTCGATCCGCATCCTGTAACATTTTATCCTTCTATATGCAAAGACTTACTTCTACTAAATAAAATCAAGCAGCAGGTGTGTCCCATTGTTAAGTGTTAAGCGTCCTTAATTATTACTTACACACTAATGTTTCAACAGAAAAAAAGAAAACCGCACCTTACTCTTCTCCACTGCCGTAGATAACATCCTCAATCTGCAAATGAGCTCCATGAAAACTCATCCCGAATATACTCTTGCGCATAATAATTTTCTCGACGGTGGCTCTGTGCCTGCTTTGTATCCATTTCTTTGGATAATCATCCTTGGCTTTTGTGAGGTACCGGAAGAAATGAGGACGCTTCAAGACAAACCATCGCTTGATGATGTTATGCTGATGCCGACGATAATGAGCCAGAGTTTCTTCTGGCATACGCCTCCATCCCTTCCCTTGAGCTTTGTGGGATTCTTTCGCTTGCTAAAATCAACATCGCGTTTACCTTCGATTTAGCATCTTGTTTCTTTCTTCTTCTCTTCTTCTTCTTAATTTTTTTTTGTATGCATACCTATGTATGTATGGTATCTCTATCTATATGTAGCTGAATGCACTTGAGTATGAAATTCTGCCAACGTCTCTCTTGTCATCTTCAACCATGAATTGGCCTTTAATGGTGAATGCAGTGAATGCAGTTCATTAAAGGATATTCGATGCACAGACAATGTACCTGCAAAAGAGTTCTTCAGATATGAGATTTTGGTGAAGGGTTTTCTTATTTAGGTTCCCTTATAACTGTGGTGGTATAGTTGTTGATGGAAAGGTCATCTAGATCAACTTTCCATACGTATAGCTTTTTTTTGTTGGCCTTTTAAAGAGTCTGCACTCCTACCATTCTGCTTTTGTATACCCTTGCCTTTTGTTGTGGTGCGGTAATCTTCGATTTGCCCTTCGCATGAATATTGGATATATATTTTTTTGCATTAGTGATGGGAGAAGGGTGAATAATAACCTTGACGTAGGATAAGGACAGTGGCCGATGGAGGAGCAATTTCAATCTTGTCGACGCGCTTTGATTTCGTGGAAGCGTAATTCGTAATTTGATTTGTATTTGTGTAAGCAGATATTGTTCCTTACTGACGATTGGATAATGGTCAATTGCATTTGAAGATGCTGATGGATGAAGAAGAGGTTATTCGATACCGTTCATTGTTGAATGTCAATGATCCAAGAGGTGGATATAATCCCGCTCTAGTTGTAGTCTTCTGCTTAAGATATACTGCAACCTTTCGAATCATGTCCCAAAAGACGTGGTTTACCTCAGCTCTTGTTTATAGTTCTGGGACTTTTTGAATTACTATTTAAAGTCCATTCCAGATGGCAGGGTTTTTTTTTTGCATTTATTTTAAAAACTAAAGCACCCAATCTGCCTCCCTGTGGCATCCCGCAGCGAATATTCCAATTAAACATCTCATTTTCAAAATGCCATCACCGTACGCACTATAGCCCAACTTCCCCTTCGTAACAATACAAAATGTATATCGATTTTCACCCTTAAAAGGTGTGGATTGTGGCTAACAGTCCACCACACATAATAAAAGCATACACTGCAGACTATACACACACCCTGTGCCTTGGTGGGCGCCGCCGCCAGTTTCACATTACTGCACCCAGGAGGCCACCCTAGCCAATTAATAATTTCATTATAAATTGTCACCTCGACCTTCGATCGGATGGCCAACAACAGAAGCAGCAGCTGCCAATGGAAATTGGAAAACAATATTCGCTTACAATTCAATTTTATTGCGCACAGACACCGCCGCACAACTTCATTTGGTATTAATTTCGAGCTTGATGCCAGGCAAGGTTAATCATTACCGCTATCGCCAAGCGTAACGACTGCTGGCGGCATGTCTCTCTTATACTCTCTGCATCATCTATAAACGGCGTGCACGCTTGCTAGCCATAAATCTCCTCCTAACACGTCAATAGAGAAAAAGAGACTCCCGCGAGACCACTGTGCTACCCCCTTAAGCTGTAAGTGCAACCAGATTCAGCGAAAGATGGCTCAGTGTGTCTGCTGCGACTGCGCGTACCACCGTGCATCGTGGTCGTTACCTACTAAACCACTTTATGCACTCACCACTCACGTAATACCTGACCCGCCGACAACTATAGCTGCAAGCAAGCGAGACCTCTTTCCCCAATCCGCGCCGCGCGAAAAAAGTGGCGTAAAAAAAAAACAAGTGCTGCTGATGACAGCTGCAACTGCAGCGCAGATCTGGCTGGCACGCATACACACTCGTGAACGGTGTACCTACTTTGTTGACTTAAGAACCAGGTCAAGGATGCGCGATTCCTTGGACAAAGTCAGAGTTTAAAGTCGTCACGTCATCGGTTGCTCGTCGTCGTCGTCGTCGCTCGGTCGGTTCGATATTGTTGGTTATTTGCAGTTTGGCCCCCCCTCCCCACTGCATTGATCGGCTGGTTAATGTGGTCTAAACGAGTGTTGCACTTGACGGAGTGAGTGAGTGTGCGCACAACTTCATATTAATTTTATGGCGGACTTGGATGTGATCTTATGCCAAATGCAATTCATTTATGCAATTAATTATGTGCGGCTTTATGTGCGAGGGGCTGTTGTTGGTTGTCTTGTTTTTTTTTTGCTGAGACACCTTCGACGGTGTCAGGGCAATTTCGCCGGCGGTCTCGTGTTGTTGCTGTGCTGTCACACACTCGTCGCGTTCGCCGTGAATGATTTTGTTTTGGTTTATTGAAGTTTAATAGAACTTGTTTCAGTTGTTGTTGTATTTTTTTTTTATTAGTTTTATTGTTATGGATATTTATTGTGTCTTTAGACTGTATATACTGGTTGGATGAATGTTGTTGAGTGGGCGCGAATTTCAATGTTATTGTTGCTGATGCCCATGGTAATGGATTTCTGATGGACGTTTATTTTGTTTTTTTCGTTTCAGAATTTTCTATGACGTGCAGTCAATTGGTGAGTAGAATGGGAATACTATGTATAACTTTTACAAATATTTGGGGGACTGTCAAATCGTGGCAGTCTTGGAAATCACAGTTCATTTGAAACTCCCAAATCTAACTTCAAATCTCACGTATTTTGTCATTGAATTTGGGAGTGCATCAGTGAGGGTTGCCAACGTTCGAATTAGCAAGTCCTTACACAAAACTATTGGCTTTTGGAATGACAACTGACAGAGAAAATTTAAATGATGGTCTATTTAAACAAATTTTTCCACTGCGCCACCTCTCGTGAACGTCTGACAAACATCCGAGAGTAAAACTGTCATGAAAGAGCTTCTCAATTAGCCGTTTAAACTCGGCGTTAAAGATCCCTAAGGTAGATCCCTTCCATTCATCCCAAAAATTTAAAACTCACACAAAGCGAATGGTTGTGAGAAGCTAGGCCTAGGGTCCCACAGACCTGTCGCGCAAAATTTTTATTTATTTAAAACTAGCTGACCCGTGCTCGCCTTGCTTCACCAGCCGTTTTTTTTATAAATATGTTCCCTCCCTTGGACCTTTCTAAAAGCAATATAAAGCAAAAACAAAGACGATAAAAACATGATTATAATTCCTACTTAAGTCTACACAAAAAAGATTTACGCAAAGTTCTGTTATTTGTTCCCTCGTACCCACCTCAAATGTCGGCGAAAAGAAGCAACACGAATGAAACAACTTGACATTGACACACGAACCTCACTCCAGCCCATTTCCAAACTTTTCCCAATGAACACCACCTGAAAACGTGTTCAACCTGAATGTATGCGCTGAAAAGAGACGACTGCCCATTGAAATGCAAAACATATGATCACGTTAGAGCGCGCACATAATTAATCACACACACACTACTGCAACGATACTCACTGCTGCATGACTACTGATAGTGGTATCCACTGAAAGAAAATTGTGGGCGATGTTTTGAATAATTGTTTTGAACATTGCTCAGCTTTAGGACAACGCAGGAGGATGTTTTATATCTTAAAAGATTCAGGAGAAAATTTACTAAATTCATCTGTTTTTTAATTTTTCAATCCGATAAGCCATTACTGAGGTAGGTCTGTATAAACAGAATTTTCCTTACTTATATCCGGTTTTTTTTTGACTATTTTGTAAAAACCAAGTTATATTCCGGGTTAAAAAGTATCCTAAAGCCCGACCCAGAACATAAGCAATCACTATGCCAAGTTTCATCAAAATCCGTCCAGTAGTTTCTGCGTGATGCGCGGTCAGGCATTTTTTATTGTACAGTTTTATTATATGTAGAGATAGAGAAGAGAAGCGAAGAGAAGAGAAGAAGAGAAGATAGAGAAGAGATTTACCAAAAACAAGAGCTCTTCCTGGTGATGACTTTTCGTATTTTTATTTGATAAAAAACTGCATTGGGTCCCGTCAAATAAATTGGAAGGCCGATTGGCAAAATTTCAGCCCAACAAATTTAGTTTTTTTTTAATTCTTTGCCAAAAACTTCTCAATTTTTTGTGCAACGAGCTGTCGGCCTGCTTCTTTTGCACTTTACAGAGCTTCCTATGTGTCCTAATCTGCTTTCAATTTCAAATTACACACTAATAGCGTATACAACAGCAAAATAGAAAAAAAATCCCCCTAATCAATTCCACGTACAATCGATCAGCTCCCCTCTAGATCGGCGAGAATCTAGGTCAGCCAAGCCAAATCTTGCACTTGATCTCAATTGCGCTCTCTGAGAAATCGTGCCAAATCGTCGTAGTCCAAGATCAAACCGCATCTCCACTGATGGAGAAAACCAAAATAACAAATCTCGTGCGATTTGTGCGCTGCACAAAAAAAAAATGTATTGCTTTGGATAAAAATCAGATCGTGACGACCTTGCTCTCTCTCCCTCTCTCTGGTGTGTAACCGCCGCGCGCCTGTCCAATCTGCAGTGTTAAGAACAAAGCCCAGGTGTTGAGTGTACCACCGCATGCCAGTGAATTCGTATCGGAAACCATGCTCATGATTGCTCACCATATACAATTATTATCTTATCGTGAAGAATTATTAATTGAAATCCAAGCAACCTCAGAACCTTGTCTTAATGTCAACCGAAAAGAGAAACATAACCACGCTTATGCACAAGGTATGTATATAGTGGTTGCACTTGACGCTCCATTTGGATGACTTTGAAAATGCTTGAAACAGCCGCCGCCACTGCCTCCACTGTCTTGAAGCTTGACAGCATATGGTGACTCAACTAGCTCTGTGAAGCCCATATTACAGACCATAGTAGACGACACTGCGACAGCCATTTACGTATGCATGCTGACACTTCGGTGCGCGCGCAATTCTATCTATTTCTGTTCCGATTCGGAACGCGCAATATGCGTTCCTCCGCCGAGGGGGTGAGGCAAACAAATAGACACTGTTCAATCGGTCATGGTAATTGGGTCTTTAAAAGCGCACACGCTCTTGTTGCTCGCGTATACGTGTACACCGCCATAGTCGTGTGACGTCCTTAGGCACTGCACTTGTGGATATCTTTGAGAATCTAAGCCAATGTCAGAATCGGCTCTTCGCTTAAAATGGTCACGATCAATCGTATACCAGTTGTAAGTAACTGGGATGTTGGCTGTCGGCTACCGTGTGTGTGATCTCGATTCGTTGATCGATGGACTGGTTGCCGCTGATTCGCATCGATGACGCGAGTTTGTGCGCAATCGAATGTTTATATGGAATGTGCGTCGTATCCAAGGACATCCCGATCGCCATCCTGAGTTGTTTCAATGACAACGGTGATGGATTCCTTGTGGCTATAGATGGTGATAGTGGGTCTTCGCGTATCGGCGATGTAAATGGAGGATGTAAACGTTTTGGCAAACTGGAGCAAGGTGACGCTGGTCGCTTTTGAAAAGTCGATATGGAATCACGCGTTTCGGGTGATCTTTCATTGTCAAGTTGGAGTAGCTGATTGATTGAGTCGATTTTAGTCTGCCATTAAAGTTTTTGTGAAGATGCCGAATCGGATTTGTTTGTGTTATATTGTTGGCATCAGTTGTCCACATAAAGAAAGTTGTTGATCAGTTGTCTAAAGTAGGGCCAGTCGAACTCGAATTTTTTTCACCCTTCACACGTGCATCTGTCATGTAAAACTTTTAATTAAAGCTACATAATCCCAAACCCTTATTTCCAGACAATATTGTTTGCTAGAAAACCCCCCCAAACAATAGCGTGTCGGGCTGAACAATCTAATCCAGTTGTCGGCTCCCTTAGGAATTTTTAACTTCTGGCAAATATGTACCCGGGTAAATACCAACCAGCCAGCAAGCTTTCACATCCCTCCCTGTCTGCATGTCCACCGCCCTTCCGAAGAGGCAAGCAAGCACCCGCAGTGCTATGTCATATTTCTGCTATTTTCAGCTTCCAGCTGAGGTAATACCATCGTCCACTATACCTCATGTCAGCCCTTGTCGGGTAGGTAAACCCTTCCTTCGTCCCTTTTTCGTAACTGTCCCGTTCTTCTCTGCATCGGGTACAGTGTGCTGCTAATAAACCATCAATGACATCATAATTTTCTTCTCAACCGATGTTGTTGACTCTCCGCAGGGATGGAAGAAAACCATCGAGGCGATTTTAATGTCGAGTTGGTAGCTCTAAAGTGCTGCAAATTTTGATCGACCAACATGCCCAGTACGAATGTATATCGAATGGCATCGGATGCAGGGAGATACAGAGGAAACCAAATTCAAAAGCAAAAAAATGCATAATAGACATGAATGCGAGGATTAAATAAAATAGGGGTTGCTGCAACTGCAGCTGGAATGGAATTCTCTGCTGGATGGTAATGACAATGGAAAGCTTTTCTTTTTTTTAAAGTGGTTGAGATCCTTAACGCAATTTGTGGCATGAGAATGGTTCGCCAAAGCGAAGCGATTAAAAATGCTGTTTTCGACATTCCATAAGTCACTCATGTGAGAGAAAACCGTTCATAACATTTCTACTTACTTTGCTTACCCGCAAAATTGTAATTGAGTCAGTATAGTCAGAGTTGAACTTTATAAGCTTTCCTTCTCTGAGAAAGCAAAAGCACCTTTTGTATGAGAAACAGGGAGATGGGAGAGAGCCAGTGCGAATAGTGTTGCCATGTCATTTAGCTTATCTTGTTCGATTGGTTTTGAATGACGTTTTAAGCAAAAAAATGGCCTTACAACTTTAGGGTCTCTGTAACATTTATAAATATATAAAAGCTTAAACTAAGATGGTCGATGAAAATGCACCGCGAAGTTTTTAAACATTTTTGATCTATCTACTATAGCGTTTTGGTCCGATTGCATTGGACAACTCTTAAATTACAGATTGAAACAGATTGATTCGTCAAAACCACATTTATTTATTTGCCTTCTCTTTGTTACATGGCAACTCTGCCCACCATTTTTTCGAAAGAGCACGAACAACAACTTTCGCGACAAATCAAAATCAGTGTGAGTGAACGACAACTGCACGCTCAAAAGAGCACATATAATCCTTGTTTTCAGACAACGTGATTGTTTGTGCTTCGACAGTTTGTCGTTAACCCTTCCAAGGTGCCAACCTCCTGAACCCTTCTGCTCGGCGAACATATGTTTGGCAATCCACATCTCCCTCATACAGCGTGGGCTCTGTAAGGAGCAAATCTCTGCATGGATGGTTACCTTCAACACCACTTACGAAGACCAAGCACCATTCACCAGGCAGTTATTCCGTTTGCTTTGAATGGGGTCGTCTACAGTTATTTCGCTTAAATCGCTTAGTTTGGTATAACGAAAGCTTTCTTGTTATCCTCACATTGTTGGCTTCCTTTTTAAGCTATAACGGTTTGTGTTGTTGGTGTCGTTCCTACTCACCAAGTGGCACCCATACTCCGGCACCACTTGTTCCATCTACAAAGTTACTTAATTATTGTGTGTTCTCCTCGGTGAGTCCTTGATGATGTAAGGTAAGGTGGTGGTGTGAAATAAATATATGCAGAACAAAACTACTTCACTTTGCTGGATTTTTTTTTATACTATTTAATTTTATGTCTCCTTGAAAGGTTGTTTTCGACAAATTTGATTTGTAATTCGTCGAATGGGGGCTGCCTAACAGGCAAAGTTGATTGTCAAATACCAAACTCCACTCCACGTTATTCATGTAGTTCAAGAAACATTAAATTTTCCACTATACCATTAGAGTGTCCTGGGAGTCCCGGTGATGTGTTAAATTTGTGTGGCTTCAACTGGGAAAGAGTCCCTCGAGAGAACACCATACCATCAGCCGAAATCGCGCGACTTTGCCAACATATGTGAGCATTTGAAAAAGGACGAACATCGGAGTCAGGCAATCAGCTAAAATTTTCGGTCACATAGGGTTGCGTATATAGCCACATAACCTTTGATTTTGGTTATCTGTGTGTGTCGCGTCCTTGCAAACATAAATGTCTTACATATACCGAATAAATTCTCTCCCTATATGTGTGAATGTGAATAAAGAGCAGTGTTCCAAGGAGTAAGCCATGTCTATTCACGCGGGTAATGAACTTTCTAGGTCATCCATCTGGGAGTAATGCGTTTTGATGTTTTTATATTATTCTTCTTAACGGTTCTACCTTCCATCTTAATGGCGTTCTTCTCTGTTGCTCAGGGCATGGTAGAAAGGTCATCAAATTGGCAGTTAAGTTTGTCGCCAGAAACAGACGTGCGGGGTTTAATAAATTGTAACAGAACATAAAGTTATTATGTTTACATTTGGGCACAACAAGGAAACGTTTAAGTGAATTAGTGGAGTCCTTTAAGGGGTGATTTGGGAGGGTTTCTTTTTTTATTATAGATGTAAGTTATATACAACTGCAAGAGCAGTGGAGGTGTTGTTTTAAAATGTTGGTATGTTGCATTGAATAAGATTAGATGGTGGCCATGGAGTAGTGGTTAGAGTGTTCTGGTCTGTTCCTTTACTTTTGTAGTAAAAATGGAAAAGACTGTCAAAATGACTGTGGTGGGGATTAATTCTCTCTCAGAGAGGGAAACTTACGCAAAAGTTAGGCAATTTTGTAGTAACTTGTGAAGAATGACAGTTAGTTCATGCCAAATAGAACAACAAATTCAAATGAGCTGTCAATTTTCAAGCGACTGACAGTTGTTTCAATTCTTACGCAGATGAAATTGTTGAGTAAAAACTAGTAAGAGGGGAAATATCTTGCTCTTTCGAAGCCGCTCTCTTTTACGAATTTTTCGAGTTCAGGAACGACAATTGAGTAAAATGCGTAGGAATTCGTAAAAATTCGTAAGATTTAAAAGTAAGGAAACAGGCCTATTGATGATAAAAATACCTAAATAAATTACTAAAGGGTGGAATACCAAACGTAACTTTGGCAAGTCAAAATAAGCATAATAAGTCATGTGGCAGCTGTCAGCTGTAAAGTTCGTTTTTGCTTGTAAAAGTGTTGCCAATCCTAAAAGTAAACCACTAAAAAACATTTTTAAGTGGAAAGCGTCAAGAACAACATTTTTTTTTTCTCCCAATTTGTATTTGGTAGAAAATGCATTATACAGTTTTTCTCATCACGAGAAAATGTTGCACTTTTGGTGTGAAAAAAAAGTTATCGTTGATACGATCTGACGTTTGGGTGTGGGTACACTAAAAAAAACTCCGACTTCTCGTAGCCCGCTGCCTTAAAATGTCGGATAAGTTCGGGGAACTTGGCTTTTGTATTGCTATCCTCGAATTTCATCATCGAGTTTATATTGTGCAGAAGTGAATATCATAATCGTCTCTGATGTTTGCTCCTGCAGCTCTCTGTTTGGGTGCTACCCGTCCTTTGGTAAAGCTTCTGAACCTTGTTTCTGGAAAAGAACGTTTCTATTTTGTTTGCATGGTTACCCTACAATCTGAAACTAACCCCAATTAGAGTCTTCTTCAGTCCTCTTCACCGGGATTACTGTACTTTTTGGTACCCAAACCTCATATCGTTTAATCGCCTACCACTCAATCACTGCATTACCCTCTTCAGGGAATCAACTTTGTTTCTACCAATCAAAGCTACTCGGCTGGGAAATTTCAAAAACCATCTTCGCCTATTTTCAAAGAAACAATTTTATTTTTTTATTTCAATAGAAAATATTCTCCGGAAAGGACAGGAGGTCCGCGCTTGTTTGTCTCATATACCGTTTCTCATTTTTCTTTACTTTCTTTTCAGACAACTGAATCATACTGATTCGTAGACGCATCTCTCCTCAAGTGAAGACGAAGAAAACTCCCACCGGCCATGGACGTCCCATCCATGGTCCAGCGTTCGGGTGACACCCTTATCGTACGCAGTGTAGTTAGTGGCAACCAAATCTATCTCGACCAAGAAACCGGCAATGTGGTAAACAACCCCTCACCGGCCGCCTTCCAGAGTCAACAGCAGTCGCATCACATGCGTGACAGTGACGTGCAAAGCACAGCAGAACATTTAAAAGACGAAGGTCTGCCGCAGTGTAAAATTAAAAGGAACTACTCCTGCAGCTATTGCACGTATTTCACCCAAAATCCCCGCTATCACCTGACACATCTGCGCGATGTGCATGGCGAGAAAATCGTCATCAACAAATGCAAGCTGTGCTTATACGCGTCGCGTCACTACCAGAAGCTCGTGCGTCACATGAAGATGGTTCATGGTTCCACAGAGGGAATCGCCGGCAATCATGGTCAATCGAGAAAGCGTAACATAAACCGCGATGCGGGACGCAAGCGAAAGAACGACATTGTTGAGAATGGTATGATGCTGCCATCCAATTTGCAGCACCAACTGCAACAGCAGCTGGAACACCAACAGAAACAGGTACAACAACAAATACAACAGCAGTTGGAGCAACAGGAATACCAACAGCAAAAGCAGCAACAGCAACAACAGGCGTTGCTGCAATTTCCGATGCCAAAAGTGGAGTCGCCGTCGATGGCGCTGGATGATGCGCCACAGAATCGCCTTCTGAAGTGCAGCCTTTGTGATTTTACCACGCTTTACCGGGCGCAGCTGGTAGATCACGAGCAGGAGGAGCATTGCAGGACGAAATTCTTCCGATGCGACAAGTGCACATATGTGACGCACATAAAGGCCCGCTTCAGCAAGCACGTCAAGTACCACTCCATGCCGATGATCAAGTGTGTAACATGCGACTTTCGAACACCGTACAAGTGGAATCTCGATCGGCACATGAAGAACCATGGCGGCGCCGGACCGTTCAAATGTGCGGCTTGTGACTTCACCGCCGACATCAAGCAGAGCCTGACGGTGCACGAAATGAACCACCATGTGCCGCCAGTGGGCCACGCCGCTGGCATGAGTCTGGCCCGGCGCCGGAACAAGGTCGGCGGCACCGATATCTCAGACGATTATCTCAGCGATCCTGGTGATCCCGATGATCAGTTCAACAATAACAACAACAACATCGACGAATTCGATGAGAACTACGGCAAAAAGTGTAAATACGAGCTGCCCGACGATGACGACGACGACGAAGAGCAGCCAACGGACTTGTCCCAAAAGGGAGGCGGTTCCGATGCTGGCAGCCAGCATCAGAAGAAATCAGTCCGACCAGTGCCAAATCTTATTCCCATCCAATCGGCCAATAACGCGCTGAACCTTACCAAGGACCTCGCCACATCGAGGAACTCCTTAAAAGACATTGCCGCCCTGTACTTTGCTGAAAATCAAATACCCGAAATTATCATGCAGATGGACAAAGCCGACGCGGCCCAGCTATCGCCCTCGTCCAATCATTCGGCGGCGAGTAAACGAAAAGCGCCCAATTCGTCGTTCTTTGACGAACTGAAGAAGTCGTTCGCCGACGAGTCCGCCCGCAATGAGAATCTCACCTGTAACTGTGGCCACGTGTCCAAGTGCCTGTCCGAGTCCATCATTCATAGAAAATCGTGCAGTTACTCGGACGAGGAGAAACATTCCAGCATATCGCCAATTAACCTCACCGTGAACTGTAGTGGGTCAACGCGATGTCAATACTGTCGCCATCGGTGCAAGTCCAGTGCGGATCTGCTGAATCATCTGAAGAATTGTTCGGACGCTGGGCGTTGTCAGAACGACTCCTTTGACTCGATGTCAATGTCGGGTGGTAGTAGTGGGCGACAGGAACACGACGACGACGGTGCTGGGTCAGAGGACATGAGCAAGCATCCGATGGAGAATCGAGTGTTTGTGTGGAATAAGATGCCGGGCATGGGTGGCAGTGGCAACGCAGATGGTGCTAATGGAAATGGCAACAGCAGCAAAAGCGATGTGAACGGTAATCTGGATGCGAAGAGTGTGATGCTGTTGGGCGGTGGTGGAAGTGGTAGCGGTGGCAATGGAAGTGGTTCTGGTGGCAGCAGCAATGGTGGGAAGAACGAGGACAACAGCTATTACGGTGTGGAAACGGCGCCCGGTTATGGTGAGGTGAGTGGGCTTTGTTTGAGATAAAAAAAACAATTTTTATTATTTTTTAGGTCTTATTTTATCAGCTGGCCATCTTTGAGTTTTTTTTTTCAATGCGTTGCTTGTATTATTAAACAATAGGTAGCAAGTATTCAACAGATGGCGACTGTTTTTAACAATGGGTGGTTCTTGTTTGCAGAATATGTCACGCGACAAGCTGAGGTGTAGATAACCTTAAAGCTATATTGAATCAATTTGAGCAAACATTCTTTAGAGATGCTAACGTCTTTTTAAAGTTGAAACGTCGGTGGCTTAAATGGTAAAACAAGAGATCCGTCCCTATTCCTGTTGTCGTATTCGTAGTACCTTTTAGAACTCCATCAGCAGCAATCTAAAATCCCGATCCCTTTGCGAATATCATCGCCCCGAACATATCCAATGAAATTTGAAACTTTCAATATTTATAGGTAACCAAAAAGATGACACCCGAGGAGGAAGCCGCCAATTCGTCGCTGAAAAAAGTCTACAAATGCCCGCACTGTTCGTTCTGGGCATCGACGGCATCACGTTTCCACGTCCACATCGTTGGCCATTTGAACAAGAAGCCCTTTGAGTGTTCGCTGTGTTCCTATCGTTCCAATTGGCGTTGGGACATCACAAAGCACATTCGACTAAAGACCATCCGCGATCCGAATCACAAGAACGCTCGGGTGCTAATGAACGATGAGACGGGACGTCGCAACTACACCAAGTACAACAAATACATCACTTTGATGAAGGTCACCGACGAGGACGGCGATCCGAAGTTGATGAAATCCGGAGAAATGACACCAAATCAGGTGGCATCACTAGCCTTCCTAAATAATTTCAATAAAGCAGCATCGGAGTCCGGCCTGGCCAATGGTATAAAGAGCAATCATTCTCAGGATGGTGATTCATCGCGTGACCATCAAATGCAAAAGAACGACACCCCCGACTCGGGCGTTGATACAAACGGTTTCATGCGTCTGCCCTTCTTGGCGTCAGTGGTGAATGCTGCCATTGCCCAGCAAAAGGAACAGCACGAGCAAGCAGTTGTCGCAGCTGCAGCAGCGGGAATCAAACGCAGTCCGCCACCTCTGATCAAGCCCAGTGATGACCTCATTACCGATGTCAAACAAGACGGGCTCGAAAAGAAGACATTCTACAAGTGCCGCAAGTGTCATTTTATGTAAAAGCCTTAAAGCTTCTGAGAGACTTCTTTCGCTAACGCTTGTTTTCGATTTTATTTTGTAGGCATGCCAATCGTGATGCAGTACTGGCCCATGTCAAAGTCCACTATCAGGACTCGCTTATGTGCTTCCCGTCGCCATCCAAGTCCAATCATAGTACACCCCTACAGGAGGCCGTCAACTCAACGAACCTTTACAACATGAACAAGGTTTTGGCCGCCATGTGCCTTTCACAGAAACAACTATTGCAGGATCAACAAAAATCACCGAGTAGTAACAATCAACATTCCAATTTATCGCCAGGAGCCAGCGCTCTACAGCAGGCTATCTCACCGAAAGCGTTGGCAGCTATACAAGCTGCTGGCACCACCATTGAGCACGGTGAGATGGCTGATGAGGCAAGTTCTTCAATTGTTGTTGGTGGTTCTGCGTCGGCGTGTGGTGATGTAACATCACCTCCGCCTGCGATGGTGATAGCTAGTAGTCCTATGGCCAGTGGTGCACCAACTCCATCTAATACTCCTCCTACAGCAAATGCTACTGCCACAGCAGCGGGTGGTACATCATCATTCATGGGTGGTGCTAGTAATTCTACTACGGTGGTATTGGGTGTAACAACAAGTTCTAACTTTAGTAACGATAGCAACGAAAGGAGAGAACCATCACCCTTTCGTTGTGGTCATTGCCATCAAGTATCAAATTGGAAGCATGTCATTCAGGTATTTTGGTATAAGAAATGCACACTAAAATGGACATTATAACACAATTTACTAACATTAGATGATGAATTTCTATAGATTTACGAGATTGTATTCGAGTCAGTGTATCTGAAGAGGGTGATGTCGAGCAACGATTTTTTTTTCTTTCTATTTCATCAACTAGACGCGTTGTTTCGGGATCACTGTCATTGCCAGTGAGATTGCTGTCTTATATAGTCTTTCAAACAGATAAACAGCTTTTGCAATTATTGGACAGGCATTAATAGTTGTTCCACATCTTTGAACCAGCTTACAAGTGGCTGAAAGCCAGCAAGACCTAAGATGGGATGAAGTTGACTCGCTCTGGGACTAAGAAGTCAAGTCAATCATCTTACTACTTAGTTACTTAGCTACAGGGTTCGAATCGCGTCGTCCGTAAACCAGCATTACGTTCGCGGAATTAAGTTGATTTTACATGTGAAAGAAAGGCAAATTCCGTCACGTAATGCTCGTTCACGGACGACTCGATTCGACCCCAGTGCCCATGTTCTCTAATTATCGCATCGATATATCTATCACTAAAACGATAAGAATTGAAACAAAATGCCATAATATCACATAACGCGTTCTGTAACTGTGTGAATCGAAAACTATATTACATACATAGAATATTTTGATTTGAAACCCCTGGAAATATGTGATATATTCCGTAACACTTTAGCTGTCGAATTTTATTAAACAAAAAATAAACAAAAAATTCAAATGGCTGAAAATCTTAAAGTAAGAAATAATATATAAAAATAACGTAAATAAGTTTGTACATTTTTTGTAGAGGGGCTCAAAATCTCCAAGAAAAGCAAAAGCTTGTGGAATTCATGGCTGCTAATTTGGAATTTGCCAGAGGCCAACATTTAGGCGTCAATGCCAACACAAAAAACAAGGCTAATTGGGAAAAGTTATCTTGTAAGCTCAATTCGATGGGCACTAAAAATAAATCTGTACATTCTTTGAATGGTAACCCTTACGGTTTAAGTAACAACTTTTTAAGTCTTGCTTAGGTCTCCTAATCCGAATAATCCCTGAAAAATCTTGGCCCACATCTTTCTGAATGGGTCCAGTTGCAAAAGAATGTAATGCAGCACAGACCCGAATCGGGATTGGAATAAATGTATTCCTTTGCCCTTTGCATAAATGTGGACTTAGCTCCTCAATAAGTATCCGAGCTGAACCACGAGAAAAACGATACAACTCCCGAAGTCTTGCTTTCGGCATTTGATCGTATTATTCACCAAAAATGATTGCAAAGCTAAACATTTTTAAAAACAACGCTGAAACTCCACTGTAAAATAAAATTAAATAAATTTGTATTGTTTTGTTTTCCAGTATTTTGACAGCTTGAGGAAATCTTTTCAAAATTCCCATGAAATTAAAAGTTACTACAGACTTTTCGCATAGAGTTAAAGAAATCCAATATTTTCCAGGTCTTGTAATTCAAAACCTTTTTATTGGTTGCTTTTGGCCACTTTGTTTATCTTTGGTAAACCCCAAACAAGTACTTTGGATGATAGATTCTAAAACAAAACCATAAACAGTCGCTTGTCCTTCACATGTTTGACTAAGATGGTAGTAAAGTTTATTTTTCCATTACCAAATTGATTTCGAATTCAAAATAATCCGGCTCGAAGGACCAAACTAAAGATGCAATTTTCATGTGTCTCAAATTTATTATTCAGCGAAAACCCGTCCCTATAATTCAGATACACTGACAAAATAGATACAGAACAACATTACAAAATTTTTACACAACTTATCAAGTCCTACATAAATATTTATTTCTATATCATTTAACATTTTGAAATATTTAAACGCTGAGTTAGAGTCAGCCGCGTGTATTCCTTCGTTCGTCCAAGCTTAAGCAGACCCTGTTGTGTATCCGTTTATTTCCTACGAATAGTTACCGTCGTGCATTGTCCCAAACGTGAAATCAGTATAAACTTCAATTTTATTTTTATTTTAAAACACATACACATGTCTCCTTGGCCCGTGTGAGTAAAGATTATACCTTCATTGCGTATTTGACATTCATTTACATTTTGCTTTTCACATTTTTATCGGTCGGTGTGGGTGGTTTTTGGTTCATGGTTCTTCATATATTTTATGTTAAATGTTGTAGATTTCTGGTATAAAAAAAAATAATCATTTTGTGTTGGAAACGCAATCATTTTAAGCGGTTTAAACGGTTAAAGCTTTGTTATTCATTGAAAAAAAAAATACTTGTCCTTCATTCAATTTGCTTCTATATGTTATAAGCTCATTCTATTTGTTTTAAGCTCATTTTTAATGTTTGTGGAAAGGATCCTCTAGATTTGCCTACCTTCCTTTCGTTCGTTTCGTTATCCGGCAACAAGTTTGCTTGAATTAAGACGTTAATGTTTCATAATATGCGCCCAATTGCAAGCAACACATTTTGGCAGGTAACGAAATGAACGCCCACCCTAACACATTTCCTTCCGACTTTCCTCTAACTTTCTTTAAGCTTAAGCCTTGCAACTTAGACTCAACTCCTTAAACTAATGTTTTGTATAATTTTACAGCGTCATTGCCGTTTAAAACACGCTGGCGACATTCGCATCGAGACTCTCGATCGTAACAGCGATGCACCTGTTTATCGTCCCCTCGGTCTCAGTGGCAATGGCCAGTCAATGCATGTATTGGGTCCATCAGCCGATAATTACATTTTGGGCGGCATCAAAGGCGCCCATCAGCAACACCAGCACAACAATAGCAACAGTGTACTTAGCAAGGACGACAACCATTCGCAGGGTGATGCGTCAACTAAACCGGAACAAAAGTTCAGATACGAGCTCTTGCTGAATCACATCGAAGTCGCTCGGATACCGGTCGATTCGAATTCATCTTCGTACAACAACTCACCCTCGAACAAGTGCAAACAACAAAAGTGTCCTTCGTGTCCGTACATCTCGGAGAGTAAATCGCAAATGAACTACCACATATCCCTGCACAAGCCCACGCAATACGAGTGCAATTTGTGCTCGTATGTGTGCACCAAGAAGCAGCATTTGAGCAATCATGTGAAGGCGATGCACGAGAGCGGCGGGCAGTTTATACACGACCCACCTGCCGCCATTGATCTTCGTTCTAAGCAATCACTGGACAGTGACGATGACGAAGTGACGGCAAAAGTCATCTCGTACTGTCCCAAGTGCCCGTCGAGGTTTGTAAACAGCCTTAAGGAGCTGCAACTGCATTTGAAGGCGCATGGCGCGAGTTTGGACTTTAAGTGCGAAGCTTGTGATTACTCGACGCGACAGGAGGCGATTCTGCTCTCGCACTCGTTTGTCCACACCATCGCGCACCAAGAAAAGACAGAGCAAATTGCCAAAAGTGCTAAGGAGGATACAGTGTATCCCGCTCGGAAAATGCAACAGATCACCCTACCCAACACGGGCGCAAGTGTCTGGGTTGTGTCAGAAGACACCGCCAGGGATCAGTCTTCCTTTGAGGGCGACGGCTCGCTGCTGAAAAAGCAACTTGAAACAGGCTCGATTAAGGAATCGCCCTCGCCCGCTTTGTCGGCCTCACCTAGCTCGAGCTCGGTCAGCGAAAGTGGAGAACCAGAGAAGTGCGCCCACTGTCCGTTCCAGTCCACCTGTGGGGACACGTTCAAGCAGCACCAGCAGCATCACATTTGCGTGTCCAATCAGCCTGATAAGCACACCTGCGACCATTGCGACTTTAGTACAAGCACCGAGGCCCATCTGGCCGAGCATGTAAGCGTCCATTTCGAGGCGATGGAGAGTCGAAAATCCGTCGCCTTCTTCACGTCCTATGACAATCTAGAGTTGATCGTCACTGATGATGAGGCAGCGAAAAAGGGCGAAGCCCCAAAACCCATCAGCTTTAACTGTGATTCGAAAAGCGCTGAAAAAACAGACAAAGATACCACTGCTCCGGATCTTCGCCGCAGTAGCCGTTCGAGTGCGCTAAATGGGGAGGAGAAATCATCGCCACCGCCACCACCACCACCACCACCTCCACCACCGTCAAGCCATAAAACTATTTTAGTGAATCCCAAAACTGGTCAGGTCATCAGGAGGAATTAGTGTTTTGTTTTTAATCATTTTTTTTTCAACACTGAATTGTTTTTGTGCGTTAAGATAGATTTTAAGAAATGATACGAGAGGTCGCGTTGCGCCTCTGATCATGATGTTATGTTGTTTATTATTTTATTTTAATTGTTTCTTTCTATTCTTTGTTGAATAAACATTTTAATTTTATTTTAAAGTTTTCGTTACTAAATATGTAGTAAAACAAAAAAAAAGTCTATAGTGAATAGTCTTACATATATATATGAAAAGAAAAAAAGTATATACATACCTTACACTTTGTGGAATAGCGGGGCCATATTTATATAAACTAAATACGAAACGTAAAACAAATTTAGATAAATTAAATATAAACAATGTATTTAACATGGAACATTACAAAACAAATGTGACTAACATTTACTTTAAGCGTATATACATTATACATACTATTATTATTTTCGTTTTGTTTATTTGTTAATTGTTATGAAAGAGAAAAATCACAGAATATTTTATTCTATATATTATTTGTTATTATCTATATTAACCATTTAGGAAATAATTTTTATTTCTATATTTTTTTTAATACATATTGTTTTTCGTCACTTTGTTACTAATCAGGAGAAAAGGCACCAAATTGTAGGTTATTTCTATTCGTATTTTTGTTTCTTAATTAGTAAATAAGTTGTTAGTTGAATATTAGGATTTAAGTTAACACCAATAGCATTTTGAAACAAAAAAACACAGCATAGGGAAATGCGATGCGGCTCGAAGGACCAATTTTTTATGATATTACAAGTGCGTCATATAATGGAAAACGCTATATTTTGTGTGGACAGAGAGTAGGGTGGTGCGTTCAAATGGAGTTTTTGTGTTTTTTGCCAGCACATCAGGCGAAGACAAAAATTAATAGCTAAAAGAACAGTAGTCGACTAGTCAGATGTACACAGTCTTTTGTGACCTGTCCCAAGCAGGAGCAATTATAAGGGAAAAGCTCTCGCGCTACCCAAAGCCTTTTTGTTATTAAAGATCACAAGTGTTTTGGCGGGGTTATTATTCACTTTTAATAAGTTTAACTTCTTCCGCGAATCTCTTCTTTTTGCCATGGGCGTAGGCAAATCTATGTACTCAAAAAAAATTAAGACAGATGAATTGATTCGTAGCTTTAACCCCCGATTTTTTATAACGTCGGCAAATATTCGTTGATTGCATTTTTCTCGGCATCTGTAAACCGCGTACAAAGGAACGAGAACATGCTATCGAAATTTTTGTATGTCAGTTAGGTATCTTATCTACACAAGGACTAACGCTCAGAAGTTCGATTTTTACATCAATTGTGCGGGCTCTTGTTGGGCGCCTTTATGAATATCTTCATAGATAAATTGAATGCTGATGTCATTCTCTAACAATTTCTCTTAGTTTTGCATTCAACCATCATTTTTCTTGTGCCTCCTTAGCCGGGCCCGTTTCCACTGTGATGCCCAACGCCTTTCCATTACCTCTCTAAATGAGAACCACCCTAAAGCCAATGTCTATAAAACCACCTGCTCTACTTTTGCAATTATTTTTCACAGAAGCATAAACGAACTTAAATTTGGTTGCACAAGTCCTTGGGATTATATTTTTTTCTTTGTTTAAACAATAGTCCAGATTTCTCCTCATGCATACGTAGTTTATTTTAAGCGTTCTGTTAATTAATCGTTACTTTAGGTATTTGGTGCAGCATTTTGTTTATTTCTATAGGGTTTTACTGTTCGTCTTATAAAAATGCAAGCAAAAAAGCGTATCTCCTTATCCTTAGAAAATAAATTTCGTTTAGATAAATATTAACAAGTTAGATTTAGGAAAAGAAGAAAAACAAACCATTAAATTGAAAATTTACAACAAAACAAAAGAACGGTTCTAAATTTAAATAGAATATAAAAAAAACATACAAACAAAAAGAAAACAATACGCATATTTTTTTAGCTAGTAAATTGTCAAACAATAAAAAGAAAACAAATCGTAAACCGTGAGTTAAAAATCAAACTAAAAAAAAAGAAACTAATTTATATACAAAAATTTAAATAAATTAAATATATATTATACAAAAACAAAAAAATATATATACAACATACATACATAATTCTACAGACATTCGAATATATACATTTAAACTATTTTTAAACAAAAACTAAATGGAAAAACAAAAAAACAAATTTTATTAAATAAAGTAACAATATAGTCGATAAGTGAATGAAACAACAATGTAAGGGAATATCTCATTTCATTTTGATAAAAAACATAAAACAAAAACAATATATTAGCGTATAAATAAATTAGATATTTTTACCAAAGCATTAAATGCCAAATATTTGTTGAATATGAAAAGAAATCGATAATGAAACAAAAACAAAAAATATATATATGTACGCGCATATAAAATACAAGAAACAAAGCGTGTAAAATTTAACCATTTTGTATGCTAAATACGAAACAAGGAATAATTACATAGAAATGTAATTACAAAACAAAAATGTGTATAAACGTATTTAAAATCAAAAAAAAATCAAACAAATTTATGTAAATTAAATTAATGTTGCAATAAAGTGAATTAATAGGAAACTTGAAGTTTTTTTGTCACTTAAAGCGTCTTTGTGGCTAAATAGACAATTCGCAATAGTTTCTGCATACTGATCCTTCATTTTGGCTATGAAATCTGTTCTTACTATTTTAGTTCTTAAATAGAAAACATTTAATCAGTTCCGGTAATTAACTACAATAAGCAATTGCGAGCAGCGCAACGTTAACAATTTCAAGCGATAAGTACATGTATCGCCTGGGAATCTTAGATGAAATCGGCGGAGAACAAAATCTTATTCCGGGAACTCGAAGCAAACGAAATGCGAATACAGTTGATTTTTCGATGACCGCAATGTATTCAAACTTGCATTACGTAAACTCCTAGGAGCTGGGACCATAGCGCCAAATTATGGCATCGAAATGACGGGTTCACATATGCATTGTAGACCCACAGTTAATAAAAGCTTTGCAAATAAAATAAAAAACTAAATAAGGTTATTTTTTTTATTTAAAAAATATCAAAAGCAATCCCTCGAAAAGATTAATAAAATAACAATTCACAGTGAAATGAATTACATAAATGAATTTATTGGTCCCTCTTGATAACTTGTCCCGTTTTGGGATTAACCAAAATAGTTTTCTGGTTTGGCGATGCCATTTTCTCTTTCTCCGTATTGCCATCACTTTTGAATCCAATCACTGTGCTTGTGGGTCTATCGGCATCGTCCGTTCCATTGCCTGCAGTGACAATCAGCTCAAGGTTGTCATAGGACGTAAAAGAGGTCACAGATGCACTGCTGTCATTCATCGCAAAATGGATTTTCGCGTGCTCGGCGATGATGGCCTCGGAAGTTGAACTAAAGTCACAATGTTCGCAGCTATGTTTCTCACTGTTGTTTGACTCGGAAATATGGTATTTTAAATGGTGCCGGAAGGATTTAACATTGGCACTTTGGAAGGGACAGTATGGACATTTTTTAACTACGCTGACGGTATCCTTACAGTTGAGATTAGGACCACCCGCTTTATTGTGCGTACTCAGATGCAGATTCAATTGATTTCTGGTGTTTGAAATGTAGGGACAGGATGGGCATCGGAAGTGCTTGCTCGTTGATTGTAATCGTGATATTTCAAGGTTGTTTACCTTCAATTCTTGATCAGAGGATGAATTAAACGAATCTTGAGAATGATGGTCATGTTTGCTGTCGCTCAGTTCATTGGCTGATGAACTTGGTAAATAATTTGAATTTTTGTTGCTGTTAATCTCGAAAGGACGGTAGACGGGATTGCATCGATCACTATTGCGATCGAAAGCCTCAATTCGTAGGTAGCCCGAATGCTTCAAGCGGCAATGTCGCTGTAGGGTGAGAAAAAGTGGAGCGTTTCTGTCAGCATATCGGTTGAAATGCGACGAGTGTCAGTTACGTTCTTTTACCTGAATGACATGCTTCCAGTTTGATACTTGGTGGCAGTGACCGCAGCGAAAGGGTGGCGGTCCTCTCTGAGGTGGATCAATTGCACTAGCAATATCGCCCTCCTTCTGGGAAGCATCTTTTCCCGATTGCATTAACCCAACAATTTCCTTAGACGGTATTTCCTGCTGAATAAGGGTATTGTTGTTGGTGTCAGATGTTTGTGCATGGGAAGCAACAGCATCTTGATTAGCGCGAAGGATCATCGAGTTCTCGACAATTTGGTTGTCTTCACTAGAATTAAAAGAATAGAATGAGTTCATCTGAGTGTTGACCGCTGAGTTTACCTCGTAGCAGACACTTGGGACTGTAAATCAATTTCCTTTTCATCAACATTGCCAGCCAAGTGAGAAAGGCTAGTCTTCTGACTTGCTCCAGCCTCATTGTGACCTTCTGGTGCAGCAATATTTAAGTTCCGCTTCTTTGCGCACAGTAAAGTATCGTTGGGCAGTACTACCTCGTTTTCTATCGCCTCGCAAGGCTTAATAAGTTTCGCTGCAGCATCCTCGTCGATTATTTTTATCAAACTACTGTACCGGTTGTACTTTGCATAGTCTACACGCCCCGCTTCACTATTCATTACTACTCGCGCATTTTTATGGCAACTCGACCGAATAGTCTTAATTCGGATGTGTTTCGTGATGTCCCAACGCCAGTTAGAACGGTACGCGCATAGCGAGCACTTGAAAGGCTTTTTGTTGAGATGCCCGACAACGTGGATATGAAATCGGGATGCAGTTGTTGCCCAAAATGGACACCGTGGACATTTGAAGACTTTCTTAAGAAATTCGTTAGGAAGTTCTTCCTCAGCTGCCATCTTTTTGATCACCTACAAACGGTTGATGTCTCAAATTTTGTTCGAAATGGCTATAAGAGCATCTATTTTCACTCACCTTGCCATAACCTAGGGCAGTTTCTATCGCAAAATATCGAATACACTCTCTTTGAGTCTCCTGCCTTTTTTCTTCATTTAAAATGTCACATGGCCTATCTTGCTTTGTGCTCAAACCAAAATTTAAGTCTTGGATTTGCGAACCTGCGGTCTTCACACAGCTCTGCAAATGATTCACTAAATCAGCATACGACCTGCACCACTGGCGACAGTGCTGACATCTTGTTGATACGCTACTGAGATTTATTGTTACCTCATCCGCGTAATTGCATTGGTGGTGCAACAGATCCACCCTTGTTTTGCACCACTGATCGCACATTTGACATCGATTCAGATTCAGTGATGACCTTCCATTTGAATAATTGCAGGATCTCCGATGAATGACAGCTTCCGAAATACATTTCGCCGCAAAACCGCAATTACAAATTAGGCTATTCTCGCCGAAATCTGATTTATCAAAGAGCGAGTTTGATGTTGGCGGAAAGTGCATTGCATCAGCTTGCTCCATTTGAATCATGATCTGATCGATATGATTCTGCGCAAAGTACAAAGCAGCAATATCCCTCAGCGTGTTTCGTGATAGCTCTAGGTCATTTGAGAGATTGTTCATGTTGATAGCGGTTTCGACGGGTTCAACGAATGTCGGTAACGGTGGCAATGTTGGAGATGGTATTTTCCTTGGCTGCTCTAGCCAAGTACTTATTTCGGAATATGGCCGTTTTTTGGATTGCTTTCCAATTCCTTCGATAGATCCATGAACCATCTTCATGTGTCTCACTAGTTTTTGATAGTGTCGCGAAGCGTACAAGCAGAGACAGCACTTGTTTATGAAAATCTTCTCACCATGGATATCTCGTAGATGTTCGAGATGGGATCGTGGATTTTGTGTGGAATACGAGCACTGGCTGCAGGAGTAATTTCGTTTAATTTTACATTCGGGTAATTCTGCATTTGAAATTGAAGTTTGTTCATCTTCCGGGTTTGAGGTTTTAGCGTCCATGCCGTATCCTTTTTATTTCTTATAGAACTCCTGCCTTTGACATTTTATTCAAGGTTTCGTTTTGATTGAATTAAAATCTTTCGATTAAAGCAGGCGTTGAGTTGGTATCGGTTTATTTTTGGGCAACTCAAGGCCTACTTGATCTTGATTTACAAAGTGCTTTTACGACAGCTATAAAACATGTTTGATCTGTTTTATTTTTAATTCCATCAGCCGTGCGCACCCACATATCCTGGAATAGTAAATTTGTTTGTATTTTGTGAAAAAAACAAATATTCCTGCCTCAGCCTCAATTCCACAGTTCAGTTTTCAGTTTCAAGGTTGCTTTTTACTTTTAAAATTGATACGAAAGTGCATGGAATACCTACCTAAGCTTTAAAATAAAATTCCAAAAAAATTGTCAAAATCTAGTACCGACACTTTCAGTCGTTCCACAGATTGTACAACGGAACACAGCCGCGGCAGATGGAACTCATCTTTGACAGATGGTGGAATTTCAAACAAAAGTCAACAAAAATAAACAGAATATTAAAATATTTTTTCCAATTCCATTTTTTTTGTAATTCCTTTTAGTTAAATTTAGTATAAACCAATTAAACTGAATGCACAATGGATCACAAGGGTGATGACTCTGGTAGTGATTCCCTCGATCAGTCGTTGCAGAAAAAATGCGTGGTCGCCGACGATGACATTTCATCAAAACAGCCGGATGCAGCAGGTAAAAAAAAAAAGTTAATTTTGCCAAAAAATCATTAATTCCACATAAGTACTTATTAAACAAACAGTGAGAGAAGACAATGCTGCCGAGGAGCCAACCACCGAACCTGGAGGAATTATGTCTGATCCCAAAGATTCACCAGCATCACCATCACCACCGCCGTTGTCGCAGCAATCGTTCACAGACAACAATACCTTTGACGCCGATTTAGTTATTGTCAAAGACAAAGAAGACCTGATCGATGAAAATACGAGTAGCAGCGGCAAAGATGACTCTCGAGGCTTTGAATCGAAAGTCAGACAGATCTCAGACGATCTCAAAGATACCACACTAGCCGATGAAAATAGTTTAGAAAAAGTCGATGATGCGGACCGAGATGCGAATAAAATACAACTGGTGGCTGATGTTGGTGATGATGCGGCATCAGCGGTGACGTTAGATGATGTTAACAAAAACGATAGCGATGGTTATGATTCAGATAGGACAATAACTTATGAATCGCCATCGAAGAAATCCTCTAGTTCTTCATCGGAAAAGAAGAAATCAAAGAAAATCACAAAGAAAGTGCGGTTTAAGTATAGTCAGGGCAAGGTGTGCTCTGACGACGACGACGAAGACGATGATGATGAGGACGAAGACGATGATGACGATGATGAGGACACTCTGAATGAGGGTGGTCGAAGTAAAAAAATACGAATACCATTGTCCTTTGCCTCGCCCCACGATGAGGACGATGATACATTAAGTGATGAGACCAGTGCGAAATACCTCGCCGCAGAAGTGGATGCACAAGATCCACAGCCCGAGGGTGGGGTAGAAAATATTCTTGGGAAGTTGTCGCAAATGGGAAAGGTAAGCAATGGAATGTCAATTAGATAACAATTTGTGTCTCTCTGCTGATGGGTTATTGATTTGCTTGTCTGACCTACCACCATTGCACATAACAGGTGTGTTTTTTACCAAACGCCTTTTGCAATTTTGTGACGCAATTGGTTTGTCTAGCAGGCGTGGACTTTGTGAATTTATTGCATGTCTTAAGATTTTTACGGACCCATTTGCATAAACATTTCGATTTTCTTTCAGATTGAATATCTCTTTAGATGGGTGGACAAACCCGGCTTACAGTGGGAAAGCGAAGACGTGCTCAATGAATTGTGTCCAAATTTAATTAAACTATACGAAGAAAAACGCGCCAGGGAACGTGAACATGATGTAAGTGCAGCGAATGCAAACTAACTTCAAATTTTCATTATCCTTACGTCCTTGCAGTTGCACTATCTGATGCGTCGCAGAAAAATTCGCCAAGATCTGGGGAATGTTTAAAGTGATGATGAACTCTCTTCGCAAACAAAAAAAAAATCAAAAACAAATAACCTATTTTTGTTTCTAAAACGATTCCGGATAATTCCAAGAGCTACTAAACTTTTCTCCGGGTTTCTTAAAACTTGCAGCAGCGCGCGAAATAAGAAAGAAAAAAAAAAACAACCAACAAAACAGAAAAGAAATACTATATAAGCGAAATTTGAACGATATAAGGAGGGGGAGCTTGTGTTATCGGTAGCCTAAGTTTGTTTAGTACCTTAAGAATATTTCTAAACAAATATAGTTTTTAATAAAAATACACACGGACATGAAAAGGCAATTGGTCGCTGCTGCGTTAGTTAAGTGGGCGTCTTGGACTGGGAAGTCTCTCTGGTTTTCAACTTTGAGCGACAGCTTTGGGAACACATGCTGAACTAAAGTGCAGTGAAAGAACGTCAACATTTCGTCGGTAACTACCTTATCTTCCTAACAACCTACGCAAATAAAAGTAAAGTCTTGAATAAGCAATCAAAGCGTTGCGTTGGTGTTTATGTTTCAGCCAAATAGCGTTAATAAGTTGGTCAGCCCTGATGGCTTTGCACGCAGAGTTTAATGTCATTCAAAAACACTTCTACCGAAGTCTTAATGGCGTATTGTTTAATTTTCTACAGTTTCAACAAAGTTTTTGACGGTTCGATCAATTTCTAGTATAGTGGTTTGGCAAATTAACCCCCGTATTGAAAAATGTTGAGTTTAAATTTACAACAACTGGTTACATATCAAACGGCTGCTAGCTAACAAGCTAAATATTTAAAATTTTATTAAACCAGTATTGCATAGGTAAATATTAATATTTATTTATTTATACCAAATCTAAAGATGTTTGCCATTCATAAAATCTTTTAAAAATATTTCTTCTGGCACTGTACTCACTCATTTACTGACGAACATGTTATCGAAATTTCGATAGTCATTACATTAAAACGTCGAGCGACAGTGACTACATTCAGCCGCAAGTCGTAACAATTATTTCTTAAGTACCGTCCTATATACGTTTTACGTAAGTTTTAAAGTATTAAAGTAACACACTCCAGCGTTTAACGTTGCAGTGCGATCATATTTGTTTTCGAATGACATTTTTGACAGCTCATAAGAATTGTTATCCAGAATCCTCCGACAAGAACGTTAGGGAGAATTTTCTGTTCCGATGGATATCTCGCTAAGGCCAAATGTCTATTTACTTAAGGCTGGTACGCTGTTCGAGTGAAATCCAATTTTTCATACAAATTTTTCACTGCGAAATGTCAAAATGAAGTTTTCACATGAAAATTTCATCAGGCAGTACGATATTGAAGTGAAAAATAATTGTACAAAAAGTGATTTGTAGGGGGCGTTACTTAAGCAATTTCACTTGGCTTTTATTGTCCGTCGCATTAAATTTTTGACATTTCAGCGTAAAAATTTCACTTTCAATTTCACAGCAATTTTTTGGAAAGGAGTGAAAATTTCACTTTACTCGAACAACGTACCAGCCCTTACAGCAAAGAACTGATTACGCAAAAGAAAGAGGGACCAAAACACAACCCGCTAATAAATAGTTTAACAAAATGTTAGGCCAATCTATATAGCGCGTGAATGTATTCATTTCCCATTGAAATAATATCTTTATCCTAAATAGTTGCACATCCCCCGAACGCTTTACAAATACATATCATACTTCTTCCGTTCGGAGTCGCAAATTGTAGTCTCCCAAGATTTTCTACCTTTCAGACGAACACTATATCTTCGCTGAACACATCCATTGAGATAATTTTAGCTTCAACACCGTCCATCGATAACTTTGCGCACAGTTTTTTTTCTCAACGAAAGCCTGACGCCATTTTCTCTTGCCGAAATACATCACCGTGATTTTAGCCAGCCACCGAACACTCCAATTGCAAACGGAATGTGCTTGTGCATTTCAAATTACTTAGCATTGAATCAATTTTTTATTATAAGCAAAGCGGGCACAGTTTTACTACCTACAAATTAAAAGAAACAGCACAGCATAGTTGCAATCTCATTACAAATCTCACCTCAATATTCAAACCAAGCAATATTTGACGCAGTAAATTCCATCGACAACCGGCGGAACGTGAAAGGGTAAAAGCAAAGAGTACGAAAAGTGAAATTTTGACATTGCAAATTGAGAGTTGAGACGCCGCCGTTGCTTTTTGTTCGGCAAAAAGTATTTTTTTTTTTTTTTGCAAATTTGTTGTTTTTCTAAACTCAAGATTTCGTCGAAAAGCAAAATGAGGTCGAAGAAGGGCTCGACTGAAACAAAGTCAGCAGAAGACGATGGACACAAGAAAGTGGCGGGCGCTACCGATGATGAATCTTCCGAGGAGGAGTATGCCGTTGAGAAGGTCGTAGACCGGAGGACGCGTAAAGGCAAAGTGAGTTGGAATTGTGTGAAATTCTGTGTTTTGTCTTCGTGGTCAGTAGTCGCAATATCTTTTTCTTGTCTGTCTTGTTAGATTGAGTATTTTCTAAAATGGAAAGGTTATCCGGATGAGGATAATACATGGGAACCAGTGGAGAACCTTGATTGTAAGGATTTGATTGCGGCATACGAGGCCGATCGTAAGAAGAACGAAGAAACATCGGAGGTAAGTTTAAAGCTACTTTGCTTGCAAATTTGTATCCTATTGCGATTGGGCGGGCTTGTGTAATGGATGTTTGGAGAGAAATAAAAAAACATTTTCTGTACTTTTGCGACAATTTAAGTGGAATAATCGAGAAATTGTTTTGCATATGTGTGTGAGTGTGTGTGTAAGCATTGGACCCGAGTTTACTTCTAAATCAAATTGTATATGGGCGCCGTTTTCAATTTGTTTTGGCGGGAATGAATTTCACTGCATTATGGCGCTGAAAATTTTGTTTATATTTTTATAAAACTTAAAAGGTTCCTTAAAGATGAAGAAATTATGTATTTGTGAAACTAAACGTGTGTTTTCTGAGCTTAGTAAAAAAAGCTATTTATTTCGGTACCAAGCTTTCTGAAAAGTACTTTTAGTTTTTTTTTAACAAAGGGGATTTCGAATGAAAATACTTATTACAGGTAAGCACAATTGGATTGGGGCATTTTTCGATTAAGTGCACCCAACTTATTTGTTTCAGTGGTTATGTTAGGTTAAGTTCGTAGTTAGCAAATCGCTTTGTAACTATACGTCAGATCTTTTAACTCAAACAATGAGTACGGGAACCATCGAAACAATCGCCACATATGTACGTACCAACTTAGGTCGAACGACTCTTCAATTGCAATTTAATTTTCAATAAGATTTACACAAGGAACTCAAACTTCTTGGATACCATCAGTTGGTAAAGTGTATAAAATACGAATTTGTTATTCGGTTGTTTCCGTATACGTTAATTCAGATCGCATAACCAATACGTTCTTTAAATTAATTGTGGTTATGGCTCTCGATCTTCAACCGTCTGTTTTTGTTGGGTACGTTGGGTACGGAGGGAAATGAACAGCTGGTTTGTTGTGTGACATCTCTATAAACACCTTTCAGTTCGTTTCTCTGACTAAGAGACATACCTTTGTAGGAAGTGTACATTTAGGGTGTCCAATTCCCATAAACGGAACAAGGATCGAACAATAATCAGCTCATTTCAACTAGAACTGCAGTTATTGATGCTCCATTGATACTTTAATGCTTAATTTATTTAATTCTAAGTTTAACAAGACTGTTTATTTGCAATAGTGAACTATACAAAGAACTGCGACATCCAAGACTTGTTTTATTAAATATTTATGGGAACAGGGCAACAAAGTAGATCAAATTTGTACTCCGGAACTGCTAGACCGATTAAATTCTGTTGACATGCTCTTTTTGGAGGCAGAATTTCATGATTTTACCTACCTCTGCACTTGTTCTTTGCTGTTTTTGTTTAAGTTCTTGCCGTACGTTCACAGATAATCGTAATAGGGCATGCATATATGTATCCCATCCCATGTCAATCAAATAAACCAAATTTAATCACATTAAAAATTTTTCATTTCAGAGCACAAAACCAGAGAAGGCAAAGCCAGCGTCGGCCAAACCAGGAACTAAACGCAAGTCCGACGAGACGGTTAATTCAAAGGAGAAAACAAACAACAGTACGGTAACAACAACATCGGCCAAGCGAAAAAAGACCGACGATCACAATCAAGACTCCAACAACAGTACAGCTACAAACAACACAACAAGCAACAGCAAAAAAAAGGGCCGACGAGATTCTTCCAAATCCGATACTGACAACGATTCGCCATCAACTGATTCGATCGGTGCCGTTAAACCCGAGAAGAACGGTTTCGAACGAGGCCTCGATCCCGAGAAGATTCTTGGCGCATCCGATGTTACGGGAACGCTAACCTTCCTCATTCAATTCAAGGGTGTCGATCAGGCTGAACTTGTGCCAGCTCCCATAGCAAATGTCAAATGTCCCCAATTGGTGATAAAATTCTATGAGGAACGGCTCTCGTGGTACTCTGATGGCGAAGATTAGGCACGCTGCATTGTGGCGTGCCCTCTCTTGGACGACGGGGATTATTCAACATCCAAGTTATTTTGTTAAGAATCAATTTATATAGAATTCCTAAACAACAAATCATTACTGGAGGCAAAACAACAATATAAATATAAAAAAAACAAGTGAAAACAATTACACACGAGTAAAAATCAGTGAAATTTCCTTGCTTCTCATTCATTCTCATACACAACACGTTGTCTGAAGTTTGACTAGAACAATCATCGCCAGAGATACTAATTTTTGAAGAAGAAAAAAACAAAACACCAATATCGCAAGCAATATTGTTATAGCAGCCTTATAAATATGGATTACATTTTTCGCTCTTATAAAACTTAAAACTTTTGTGTAACTTCTTAGCTGATGTGTTGTATTTCATTTTATTTTATTTTCTTTATTTTGTCCGATTGTTTGACCGATCGGGGAGGGCGCACATTGAATTATTTGACATGTACTTTAATTGTTTTGTGGATTTTATAAATATTTTCATATTTAGATTTTCACACACTCATTCATGATTGTTTGAAGCGTTTTTGTTTAATAAGAGAACGGTATCAAGATGACGACGAAGATTCACATGAGGTAGGAGAACTTTACGCTGCAGAACAAGATCAACAAGAACCATTTTCATAATAAAACCAGAGCCTTTCCCAAACATAACCAAGTTACAATGATATTTTTAGTTAAAAAATAATAAGATCAAAATAAAAATTTAAATTAAAAACCGACGGGTTTTGCTTTTGTCGTGGGTTTTTCTTTTTGCGACGAAAGGGAAGTACCTTTTTACAGCCGAATGCGATTGGAAGCTTTCCCAGAACAATAATTATAGGTCTGTTCCTTTACTTTTAAATCTTACGAATTTTTACGAATTCTTACGCATTTTACTCAATTGTCGTTCCTTAACTCGAAAAATTCGTAAAAGAGAGCGGCTTCGAGAGAGCAAGATATTTCCCCTCTTACTAGTTTTTACTCAACAAATTTCTTTGCGTAAGAATTGAAACAACTGTCAGTCGCCTGAAAATTGACAGCTGATTTGAATTTGTTGTTCTATTTAGCATTTGGGTGGAATATTCGCATTTGTGTTTTGCACAGGTTACTACAAAAGCGTTCCTTAACTTTTGCGTAAGTTTCCCTTTTTGAGAGAGAATTCATCCCCACCACAGGCATTTTGACAATCTTTTCCATTTTTACTACAATAGTAAAGGAACAGACCTAATGTTTACGAACGTTTGTCACAAGGTGGGGAGGTATGGCTCAGTGGTAGTGGGTCTAATAGAGAATTCGTGTGTTTTTTGTTTATGGGCGGTTGAAACTGAGACTTTTTTGCATTTAGTAGTGAGAACTCGAACAATTTACTTCTGCAGTTGATTTTCCGCAAATGGACCAGTGAATCCAAATTCATCGCAGTCAATTTTTTTTATTCAACAATTGCATTTAGGAAATAAATTGATCACTTCAACATTTATACCCCTCAAATGAGACTTGGATCGTTTTTTTCACGAACAATATTCCACCCGAAAAATTGGCATTTCACTTTTCGCTTATTATGAGTTCCGGGCGAAAAATTGTTGATGTTCGAAAAAATGTCCCTTATGCACTGTTAATTTAAGTTAATTTTCGGGCGAAACTCACAATACTCACAACTTTGCTTGCTGAGGTAGAAGCTCAAAGAACACACCTAGTGTCAAACCAGCCGAATTGGAATTCGAATTGGAATTGGTATTACTTGCAACTTGTTTTGTCGCGATATTAGTTTTTGATTAATTTGAAAACAATATTGTACTATACTAATGGAATATGCTTTGCAATCTAATCAGTCGCAGTCGATCTAGTCCAGATAAATCTAGTACATTAAAAACGATTTGATTTTCGAATAGGCAGCAGAATGCATTCCAGGTCTTCTAAACTAAGCAGCCAGACTTCATTAAGTAAAGTATGCATGCACGATTTGAAAATTACACAAAAAATATACTGTTGGTGTATTTCATGTACATATAACCTAACCACGATTGCTTGGAAGAGTTACAAACCACAGCAACAGAGGATTTTATAAGGACATTAACAAAGTTTGTAAGTAATTTGTAATGGGGCATATTCATATATCTTTGATAAGTTATTCCTATTTACTATCTAAACTAAACCGGAGGTTATTCAATTCATAGACAATTTAAACACATTTCTAAACGATAAACGCGAGTCTAACATTAATCACAGCAAAACGTATGTTTAAGTTGTTTTTAATTTTGTTAAACGTCAAAAACCAGTGAACGAAAAAGAATCACCAGCGAAAGTATGCAATGTAAATTGAACTGCTGCAAATTTACCCATTGCATACTTTTTGAGTGCGCACCACAAATGCGCCTACATAGATGGGGCCTACAAAATTTCAAAAGAGTAATTTTTAAATAAACCTGGGGCCTGTAACACAACGCAACAAGTCGACAAGTCTTAATTGTCCACTAGTTGTTTTCTGCTTAGGTATTACATTAAAAATGCACTTGTCAGCTTTTGCCAATATTCAAATCAACAGTCGTAACTGAACCACAGTTCGACAAGTGTGTCTTGACACTTGTCGTGTTCTGTTACAGAAAGAGGGATATTATATAATTTCCCACTTGTCATCTTTCAACGCGACAATTGTCGCAGTGCTCGCAGACTTGTCGCTTTGTGTTACACAATCTTTGACAAGTTGTCGAAATTCACTTGTCCTACAACTACTTGTCGCGTTCTGTTATAGGCCCCTGATGGTAAACAAATCATTTCACGTAAATTAATGCACAATATCTTTTTAAAGATCTAGTCCAGCTGTTATCGATAAAAGTTTCCGATCAATAAAAAGAACAATAAAATAAAAATAAATATTTTGGCGCGATAGTTCTGTGGGAACCTAGGCCTAGCTTCTCACAACCATTCGTTTTGTGTGAGTTGTCAATTTGTGGGACGAATGGAAGGGATCTTCAATTTTACGCCGAGTCCAAACGGCTAATTGAGAAGCTCTTTGATGACAGTTTTACTCTCGGATGTTTGTCAGACGTTCGCGAGAGGTGGCGCAGTGGAAAAAAGCTTAAGATGTAATTTGGTTCTTTCGGGATTCGAACCGGGGACCTCTCGCTTAGTAGTCCAACACACTAACCCCATAACTATTTTAAATTGAAAAACTGGCTTCCTAATGGTTACCATTTTTTAAATCAATAAAAATATTTTTTCTGTGTAATTTTTTTTATTTTTCTTATATAATCAAGAGAATGACTTTATCAGCTCATATATTTTACATATAAAATTGTAAATATTCATAAGATAGACGATAAATAAATACAATTACTCTTCCATCACTCCCGAGAAACGATGGATTGTTAAAAATACATTTTTTGAGAAAAAAAAAATGAACTAAAAGAAACAATAGCTAAACTAAATAAATAAAAACAGCAGGTGCACCTTTTTGAAACAAAAAAATCATAAAAATCAGAAGAGAAATGAAATGAACGATTTAAATATCAATACAGCAGATGGTGTTTTTGTTTTCGTGTTGACGTCAAGATGTTATTCGCCCGCAAGGATTCCTACACACAGTCGGAAGAGCTGCAATAAGATTTAAAGAAAATACATTTACCAATGTCCAACTGATTAAAGCAATTACAAATTACCATTTGTTGTTTTTGCCATCATCACATCCAGAGATGGGATTCGATTTCAAATTTATTTTGCCGATTGAAATGTGCATTTCCGCTCGCTTCTCTACATGGCGCCACATCCGTACTTACGTCATCTGGGAATACAAAAAGAAAATCAAATTGAAATAAAAGTTAATTTTATGTGCTTGTTCTTGTGTGCATAGTTGATATTTTTAGAATTTATACAGATTGCCTTTCGCTTTCGGAATTTTTGGCACAGGTTTTTTTCTGTTTGTTTGGAAAATTCCGTGTTAATCGAGGACGGTGGGTGGTGGGCCCGAACCAGCCCGAACTGCTACTGTTTTAATGGACGGGTTTGAAGGAATTTCAGTCGTAAGCGATTGCAATAAATTGTGAGGTAAATTGAATCTACTTGACTAATTGTGCTCATGTGGTTTGTTTGGGTAAATTTATTTATTCGTAATTGATCGATAAATTGTGTATTGTTGGTTGTTTTTGTTTATGTAGAAATATGCCGATAATTATTGAGATTGCATATAGCCGGCGACCGAAATGTGTGTAATCTGCCGACTTTTGGACGTTATCAAGGAAAAGATCAGGCACTGGGTTAATTTAGTCGAAGCAAGGCAGCTTATTGACATTCGAAACACATGTCATTCACTTTGATGCGGCTTTTGAAAATTGTAAACATACGTATTTTTAGACTACACACTTATTTAATTGGAAAATATCGCCATTTGCAAGTTCGTCTAATTTATGACGAATATTAAAAGCGATTGTATAGTGCCAAGATTGCAAATCACTTAAAGGAGTCTGTTGATGGTATGATATTGGTGTTGTTCGAGATAAAGCTACAATTTCAACCGAAGTTTACAAACAGTTGACTGTTTTTTATTAAACTGTCATAATTTACGTGCTTAGCTTTCTTTCCAAACTGTCCAATTCTGTCAGATTGAAACCACAAAAGGCAACGAAAGTATACATTTTTGCGTGACCATCCCCAATTCGCACTCAGCGTGTACCGAGAAGTGTCAAGCAATTTGTGTGTCGTGTGTAACTTTAAAAATTTACTAATACAGATATATAAAACTGGTGTATCTTTATACTGAATTAGCAAATGATTGCAATGCCCAAACGTCAGTTAAGATTGACAGATAACTACAGCACTGAACTCTCACCTTTCTTAGTGTCTTGCTTAAGTGCTGTACATTACCTAAAATCGTTTCTTGAGATAACTATGGTATCAGTATTAACTGTCACTGTCAGTACTGTCAGTGTCAGACATTTGTACTTCATCTTTCATATTTTGGCCACCGTTCTTATAAATCACCTGTTTTTGCAAACAAATCAAACCGACCTTCAGGCAAAAATTATATAAAATTTAAGCTGTCAGTCTTTTAACAGAGATGTCAATTGTTTACCACTCAAGGGCAGAGCTACTCAATTTATTCAATTTCCTCACACATTTTCAAGTACATAACCAGCAAATTTTCAAATTTAAAATCGTATTTTCTCCAATTATCTATATTTAATAATCAAAGATAAATATAAAAAAACAAAAATTAAATCCGGGGCACTAACAGAAATATGATTATATTTTTATATCAAGCAATAAAAAAGTCAGCTTTATTAAAAAAAATCAGCAGGAATATTTTTTGCTCTGTTGCCAATCCCCATAAAAAAAATTATATCTACAGAAATAACATCGAGGTGTATAGCTATAAATGTTTTCATAGAATTGTGGTTTAATATTTTGTATTTTTGTTTGATTCCATAACTTTGGACAGCAAAAACAAATTTAAATAAAAAAATGTTACGTATACGCCTGCGATTTTCACTTCGGCTAGTCATTAATTATACTTTTTAAATGGTAATATTATTTCGAAATATGCACGCATGGCGCCATTAAATTATTTAATAATTTAAGTTGAGTAGACAATTAAATTTTTCCAATCATAATTATTGTCTTAAAAAACAAGAAATACCTATTGTGAAATTCTGTAGAGAAAGTAAGACTTTGGTGATTTACTGCTTTGCAGTGATGATCAAGCCTGAAAAGTTGATTTCAACATGCACAAATCGCACAGACATAGGAACACATAATAGGTAGTCGTTTTTCTGTTTTGTTTATAACATACCTACATACAAATCTTGCAATGGCTTTGAACCAAACGTGTTCAAAACGTGGTCGGGTTTTTTATATTTTCCGACTTATGTCCCTTGGGACGACTTAAAGAAAAACCTGACGAAATTATCTAATGGAAGCATAGGCTATAAAACTGTTGAGCTGACACTGTAAAAGTCAATAAAGAACAACGCATTATTTTTAAATTGGCTTTGGTCGACATTTAACTTAGGAAACTGAAAAATTTGTGTGACACTTTAGGCGCATACCTTGTGAAAAGCACATAGAAAATGGTAGGATTGTCCACATTTTTGCGAAAATCAAATACCTAACGATACTTAAATTGGGAATTATTATATTTTTGGTTCAAATTAAAAGGGAAAATGCCTAATATTGCAAAAGACTTAAAATGGAGTTAAAAAAAATATTTAATGCAAATTTATGTAATGATTTAATTTTTTATATAAAGGTAACTTTCAGCCTAAAAACAAACACTAAATTGTGGCTACCACCATTATCGCCTACAAATTTCACCTATGATCAGTAAGAAAAAAAAACGTTTCACTAAACAGGGTGTCAAAGCGCTGTCATAATATATTGTACAAGCAGCGCAATATCCCCATTTACTCCTTGGCAGCTGTCTACGTGATCTATATCACTGACAACTATTTTATTTTTAGGAAAAAATGAAAAATCCGCAGTTAAACGATCTCAAAGAGATTTATGACTGGTATAAACAATTGTTTGTTTACTCAACATCAGCTCTATAAATGTCTTAAGCCAAACAGTTTTTTTTTTATTTTGTTTTTTAATTTTCTTAAAAAAAGCGATTTTTTTTATTTAAATCTTACCTCGAATTTGATGATATTTAATTGATAAGACTGCTTTAAACTACATCCTTCTTAGTAATACATGATAAATATTGATGGAATTTTTGTATATTCTTTAAAATTAAAATTGCGTTTACTTTTTATGAAAATAACAAAACAAAAACATGGAAGTCTAATTAGCTACTGAAATGTAGAAAGCATATAATAATCCCAGTAGGAATACAAGGATAATGAAAGTGGACATTAAACTTCTTAGCTCATTCATGTTGAGGGTTTTTTTTTGTTGTTTTGTTTTAAGTCTTTGTACAGAAAAAGTTAACACCAACACAAACTGAATTGCGATCAGACGAGACGGTTTCAACGGTTACAATGGTCTTGC
This sequence comes from Cheilosia pagana, assembly GCA_936431705.1. Classification (NCBI taxonomy): domain Eukaryota; kingdom Metazoa; phylum Arthropoda; class Insecta; order Diptera; family Syrphidae; genus Cheilosia; species Cheilosia pagana. The sequence goes on along the minus strand of OW386170.1, from coordinate 45,439,972 downwards.
GACTATACCGATCGAGAGATACTGTTCGAACCGAACGCTTGGAAATAACTGGGAGTTGTTTCCACAATTTTCTCCACAAACATTTTTTGTTTCGTCGATATCAAAATCTGTGTGTTTTTTTTTATTAGCTATTTTCCACGTTTGCTTTCACCCACAACACCCCTTGCGTTGGTTTCTTTTGAGTTTAATTTTGGCTGAGTTTTCCACTCCAGCCTGTCGGACGTTAGGCGTATATATAAATATAAATTCCATATAGTGAATTCTATGTATTTATAAATGAGTTTCTTTTGTTGGTCTGTTTTTGACCTCACATGAATCGGTCCCTATTTTTTATTAAATTTGTTCTTTCTATTTTTCGAAAAAATTCGGGGCTGCTCCAGGATATAAATAGAAACTGCACGATTAATCATGTCTGGCATAGCAAATTATTGCTACAAAAAAATGCTACATATAAATTTATTCAATAATTTAATATGTTTAGTTAAAAATTTATGTTTTCGGTAAAAAATATATATTTTTGGGTAGCAATTTGCAACTATCAAAGCATAGTTAAAACTCGATTTTTTTTTTATTTGAACGCACTGTTGGATCTTTTTGCTTATTAATTCGGATAAGCTTAAGTTTATTATAATAAACTGCTTCCTATTTTTAGATTAGTTCTTTTCAAGAACAATCGAACATTCCGAATCGTTATTGACTCTTTGATGCAGTATATTTGTATTTATATATATTTAAGAGAAGTATTTTTCCAACTGTTAAAATATTTGCATTTGTAGCATCTTTTATAATCGACGCTCATATATAATTTATATTTAGCATGTACAATTGTAAAAACAAACACATCTACAAAGATGAAAGTTTAAAAAATCGAAATAACAAACTTACTAAGTAGACATGAAAAAAAACGTATAACAACAAATAATTCTGACCAGCAATCGTATTAACTATTTGCAAGCAGAAAATAATTGCAAAGAACTGGGCGTAAGATGTGCCGATGCCGATTTAATGTTTGAGATTAATAGCGCAAGGTTGAGATTTAATAAGTGAGTTTTTTCTGCCAAAAATACAGGATTATATAAAAGTACGTAAGATGCCCACGGAAAATAAAGGATGTGGCTTAGATGAAACGAAATGTAAGATAAGGCATATTTGTCTACACGGGCAAATAAATACAACCTTCCTAAATTTCAGGAGAACCCTGCAGCTAAAATGCGACTTTTTAATAAATTTAAGAAATATTCTTAAAGACCACCTCCATCTGTCCCTATTTCTAAAAATTAGCATTTTTCAGCAGCTCTTTCACCATAATAGAAAGCATAATAATAACCCTCATAACCTGTCAAAAAAAAAAAGTGGTCTGAATGCACTCACTCAGAAATGGAATAGCCTATGACATTTTTGGCAATGGAACTATTCCATTTGAAAAGTCATGGAAATTGGAATACAAATAATCATAAACAAATACATTGTCATATGAATTCCTTTATTTTCGGCAAGTGTAAAACTTTCTTTCAAACAGACTCAAAGATTGGGCACATTTAAAAACTTAGTTATCTTAAGTCGACTAGATTGGTCTGGAGTAACCTGAATGCAAAAACTAGATTGGTCGGAAACGTCACTTATGCGAACTGTCAACTTAGTACTCAGTCATGAATTTCTTGACTAGATTCGTCGGCTACCCCTCCATAAACGTCAACTGACACAGCTGCCCATGTGGCCGATCTAGGCCAATCAAAACTGAGATACGTCAAGTCAGTAAGCTGTCAGACTTACTAAACTAGATACTTGAACGTCCCCATTATAACGCTGCAAAAAATAATCTAGTACATTTGCAAAAGAAACAAATTGCAATTTTGTTTGATTCTCTGCATTCGATTGTGTTTCTGTTTTTTGTCAGATAAAATAAACATGCTAAAAAAACTGTCTATATCTGTAAAAAAATACTTACATTCCATAGCATTATCCTTATCCTAAGTGTTATGTATATAAAAAATCATAATTGGATTGCTTGCTTAGTTGCTAAACGTTGCGTAAATAGTCCAGAGGAATATTAAAAGTACAGCAAGGATGACGAATGTTGACATTAAACTTTGAACCTCACTCATGTTGTTCTGAAATGAAAATATATTTTAGAAAACATTTATACATTGGCACTGGTTAATATTTAAGAATATTCATATCTTCAAAAACAAATACAAAATTACTTAAAAAAAAATCTTCACAATACGTTTCTATTTTTAAATACCTACTTAAAAAACAAAAAATATTTCACGATTGCGAAATTAATGTTGACACCTTTCAAAAATTGACATCAGCAACTGTCCCCACCAGTGCGAAGTACTTAAAATTTGATTTTGACAGTTTTGAGAAAATTATTTTAACACTTTTCAAAATTAAAAAAAATATTCAGATCATGAAAGTTCTTAACGAACTTAAAACTTAGGAGAACTGACAGCTGGTTATGTTGTAGTTTTATGAAAAAGAATCGTAGGCCTTCACTTTTAATAACAAGAGATCTCATTGGTGAAAAAAGTACAATGACATTCTACTTTTTGACATCTAGATCGTGGATACATCCATCAAAGTCTAACTGTTGTTTTTCATGCTGACTGCTGATTGCTGACACGAGCTGCGTCATTTCGAAGAAACACACACCTAGCTATATATCTGAAAAACACACCATTCATGAGGTCTGACTGACATTTCTCTTCCTGCTGATACGAGCCCCCTTTTGTTGAAAAGTATTAAGGCGATTCCGTTAAACTGATAACACAAATTTTGGTTCCTTTGTTACATCGGTACCTACTGAATAAACAGTTTTTTGGTCTGAAGTTGGCGAACTTAAGTGATGTGCATTTCCAGCTTCACTATGTGCGATATTTCAACAAATTACGTGTTTTAAATAACCTCCGATTTTTACTTGTATTTTTAGAAATACTTATCCACTTAAAACATATCAGATCGAACAGAAAATAGTTATTTAAGTGAATACAAATTGGGTTCCTAATTTTATATACGAATAACTTTGCCGCCAGAGCAATTCTACTCATCAAAGCCAAAAAGTATGCTTTGTAATTAAATTTTTCCGTTTTTAAAAATATAATATTTTGTATAACCAACTTTAAAAAACAGTCAAACTAAAATAACAGGCAACAAAATCGACCTAAAATATCAAACGCACCCTGTTAATAGTAAAAATCATAATACTAGCAATTTCTACATATTTCTTAAAACTTTGCTGACATCCTTAATGTCTCGAATATTTATGGCAAAGGTCGCGGGTCTAAATAACACGTGTCTAATTTGTTTCGATTTTTTCTTCCTTAACTTTTGACGACGTTATTTTTGGGATCAACTTAAAAAATCCACATAAACAATATTTACAGGAAAATCAAACATTTTCTTCCATTTTTAATGACCTTGACAAATATTCAAAGTTATTTTGAATTTTCCGAGACCTGAGGCTGTAATTTTTCACAACACCATTCCAGCATGTCTCCGACAAGAGAATGCAAATGAGTTGTTTCCCTGTTAAATGAGACTTTTTATTGGAATGGCGCCAAATAATTTTGCACCCGCGACAAAATAAAACTACAAAATACATATGCGTATCATCACATCATATAAAATTATGAATTTTTTTTGGAAAATTTCTATATAAAAGAACGAGAACTCATCTGTCCACCTTCACCGTGCTCTGAATTTTATTCACTTAAATATTAATATCTATCAGCTACGTAACTATCTGGATTTTTATTAATTTTAAGGACTTTTTGGGTGAACACACTCAATTTATATGGCTTAAAATTATCACATTAGCTAATACTATTTATTTTAAAAAGATTTCTAGTTTTTCTAGCTGACCTTTTATTTTTTTTTTGAATATTCCTTCTTGAAAAGAGCAAGTTGTAACGATTGAAACAAGTACCGAACTATGTGAGACCAAGTTCAAAACTGAAAGTTTTTCCTAAATGAAATTTTCCGTTTTCCAATTTACTAAATAATTTCGTTTCTCCATTTCTCCGTAGTGAAGAATTTATTTTCAAAAAAAAAGTGCACACACATATAGGCACGTACACGTACCCAGTGACGAATTTTGAAAAGCCCGTGACAATGGACTAGTATACCGGGACTACAATAACAAAATCCAAATTCGTAGGAAAACTAAAAAAAAAATATATATAAATAAAAAAGACACTACTTGCTGGCCAAACAAAAATTAAAAAAACGAAATATGTCAAAAAGTCTGCGTAGTGCTAAAAAAACGACTGACAATAAAAAAAATGCATAAATTTAGTTTTCCACTTACTTTGAAAACGAGAGATCAACGATTGATTTTTAGATACTCTTGGGAATTTCTTTTTAAATGAGCGGTGTTTTTTAACTTTCTCGTATACGTAGTAAGAGAAAGGTATTGTAATCGTACAAAAAATCGAACTCGAGATTTTAATCAAATCTAACATTACGATGATAGAGGAACTCGAAAAAGTGGGTCTCGCAATTCTGTCCGTCTGTCCGTCTGTCCGTCTGTCCGTCTGTCCGTCTGTCCGTCTGTCCGTCTGTCCGTCTGTCCGTCCTTCCTGAGCTCTACAGCGCAAACGGCTGGACGGATTTCTTTCAAACTTCGGATTTGGAGTTGGTGGGCTTACAGTTCGGGGCCACTTTTTTTTTTGCACGTTAAGTGTTGCCGTTCTAACGGTATTCAGCAATTTTGAGTTTTTCGAAAACGGCTCTAACGATTTCAACCAAAATTGTTATTTGGGCTTAAGTAGGTGTAACTAAGATGGCTGCATACTCAGTTTTTCGCAGAAAAATCGAATAACGGTAATTTTGAAAATTGGTCATATCTCAAAAATGGTCAAATCTATTTCGACAAAAATTCATATGTAAGGTAATACGGTCATTCCCAACATGATGGCAAAGTCAGTTTTTTCCTAAATTATCGTTCAACGGACTATTTTGGAAAAATGTCGTTTTTTAAGACTTTATTTAACTATGGTTTACTTGAAAACGGCTTTAACGATTTTAACCAAAATGTATACTTGCACTACCATATATCGGGTTAACATGGCTGCATACCCAGTTTTTGGCTAAAAAGTCGAATAACGGTACTTTTGAAAAGTGGCCTTATCTCGAAAACGGCCAATACGATTGCAACAAAAATTAATATTTTATGTAATATAGTCATTCCTAACATGATGAAACTCAGCTTTTCTCTAAATTGTTTATTATAGACTTTTGAAAAAAGGCATATTTTGAGAATTTGTTTTTTTATTTTTTTACCTACATGAAAACGGCTAAAGCGATTTTGACCAAAATGCATACTTTGAGTAAAATTGACGTTTTCAACATTATTGCGTCCTTCATTTTCGAGTCTAACCACCGGAAACGATGATTTTGAAAACTTCTCAAATCTCGAAAACGCGATTTGCGATTTGGATAAAGCTTTAAAAACGAAGTAATACTAACATCCTGAACAATACCCTATACTCAATTTTTAGCTAAATAGTTGAGCAAGATAATTTTTCGAACTCAACATTGCAATACATATTTGTTACTATTTTGTATGAATTATTTTCCAAAAACCGCCATAACGGTTTTTACCAAAAATGCCTTTTTATGATAACATAAGTGTTCTTAATAGGACTCCTTACTTCGTTTTTCTTAAAAAATGGAATTAAAGCGGTGTTTCAAGAATTACCGTACTACCAGTAAAAATGCAATTACAACTAGGTACTAGAAGCTCCATTTAAGCAAATATTTCTCACTTTTTCTTTTTTCAACCATAGTAATCATGAACCTAAAAATAATTCCAACCAATTGGTATCAGAAACCTGCACTTCATTTAACCCCAAACACGTGCAAATTCAAAAACAAATCTCTGAAATCTTAAATCACAAACCCTACTTCGAGTCTTAGCCACCTACAAGCATCACCAATTTGAAAAACCTGGTTTTATAGCCTATAAACAATAATAAAAGAAAAATAAACAAACCAAACTGATGATATGAACGAGAAAGTTTCGTGCGATCCAGTCGTGCACTTTATTTTAAATATTTTTAGTTTCCATTCAATTTTTCTTAGACGTTACTTTCGAAATATAAAGTATAGATAATTGTTTAGTTTTAGAAGCATCATTGTGACATTTCACGGGAACCTTTTACGAAATAATCAAATTCTATGAGTTGTCGTTTCATGGTAATTTTTGAGAAATATTTTAATTTAAAACAAAGTACTGTCAAATATGAAAAGTTGAAAGATTTACTAGTCAAAAAATATACATAATGCATTGATTTCTGAATAGCTAATCTCTTTGGAAAAGGTGTGTCTTAAACGGCACTAACCGAACATTTTCGACGTGTGCATAATTTACTTAAACATTTGCAATTTTCCAAGTTCAAATCAGATGCTCAAGGAAGGAATTATTTAACATAGAACTACTAGAAGCAGTTAAATTTATTAACCCCTGCCTATTTACGATCCGATACCAGACAGAAATTGGCGCCGCCGACTTTCAAGACCAAGATAACTCGCGTCTGTCTTCTTAATTTGTCGACTTCGTCCCACGTTGTGCGTTTCATGTTTTTTACATGTGCTTGCTGTTATTATTAATTCACTAAACCGTTTGACGTCAAATACTCTGGCGAAATTTTTGATTTATTAAAATCCGACATTCCTCGAACTGACATCTCTTTGGTGACAAGAAAACCGCTACCAATTAAGAGACCAGTTCCATTCGGTTCGGTTCGGAAAATGTCCTAAAGGTAGTTAATTAAAATTAAAAGAGAACTCCCCTGAAATGTGTTAACTTCAGCAGTCAGCTGCAACACTCCTGAGAAGAAATTACGTTCTTAAAACTCCTTAAACTTAATAAAAAAAAACGTTTCCTGAAAGCTTAATGGACGAACATTATTTTGTATTATTAAAAAAAAAAACATTTAGCACACATGGGGATGGGGAGGTGTCACAACTCAAAATGTCGCTATAGTCCCATTCTGTACAAATGGCGGACTACACACATAATCCATTTCGTTTCGCCTTTTATCTTTCTTTTCAACGCTTAACTAGGTTGCGACTACGTATGTCCAAAGACATAAACACCCAGATCAACAAAAAAACAAAAATCGTACACTTTTCCTTAGCAATTTACGCAATTCATTTTCAGATGACTTACCGACCTAACCAGGTCTGCTATGCCGGAAATGTATGATTATTTTGGATTCGGTTTTGGAGAAACGAGTGGAATTATCTTCTGCGGAAAAATGCTAGCAGAAATATTTTCTAGAATGTATGAAAGTCTCAGACTTTATTATTCGACGAGTGGATGAAATTATTTAGCTTTGGTTTGGATTATATATTAAGAACGAAATAAATAAAAAATATGTTAACATTTTATTTATGGGGGACATATTTTTAGTCTCGTTCATCTATAGAATCTACGAACGAGAATGTGGCACGTTTTCGCAGGGTGATTAGAAAAAACATTGCAAGAACAATGGGCGTAGCGTCGAATTGTTATGGGTGTGTCGCACCGTGCAAATTAACACAAGTTACAAAATAATCTTTGTACATTTAAAGAAACTCATTTCCCTAATAAAATAGACGCCAAAAGTAAACCGCATTTGCAGACAGTTTATTGTTCTGAAAACAATTGAGTTTAGTTTCCAGTTCCCTCTTAATTTGAAGAATTTTTCAATCGTCACGGCGCGGCGCGTCTTAAAACAGTCATCAAAAGTCCGAGAGAAACTAGGATGATAGTTTATCTCCTTATGGTCACAGAAATAATGGATAAAGATTATTTTTCCTTTAGACAGAGGTCCGCTTGAATGGGAAATATCACCGTACAGTATCTTTTAACCTTAAAATCTGTATTTTTAACTTTCTCGCATTACGTAGTAAGAGAAAGGTATTGTAATCGTACAAAAAATCGAACTCGAGATTTTAATCAAATCTGACATTACGATGATAGAGGAACTCGAAAAAGTGGGTCTCGCAATTCTGTCCGTCTGTCCGTCTGTCCGTCATTCCTGAGCTCTATAGCGCCAACGACTGAACGGATTTCTTTTAAACTTCGGATTTGGAGTTGGTGGGCTTACAGTTCGGCCACTTTTTTTTTGCACGTTAAGTGTTGCCGTTCTAACGGTATTCAGCAATTTTGAGTTTTTCGAAAACGGCTCTAACGATTTCAACCAAAATTTATATTTGGACTTAAGTAGGTGTAACTAAGATGGCTGCATACTCAGTTTTTTGCAGAAAAATCGAATAACGGTAATTTTGAAAATTGGTCATATCTCAAAAACGGTCAAAACTATTTCGACATAAATTCATATTTAAGGTAATGCGGTCATTCCCAACATGATGGCAAACTCAGCTTTTCCCTAAATTATCGTTCAGCGGACTATTTTGGAAAAATGTCGTTTTTTAAGACTTTATTTAATTATAGTTTACTTGAAAACGGCTCTAACGATTTTAACCAAAATGTACACTTGCGCTACCATGGGGTTAACATGGCTGCATACCCAGTTTTTGGCTAAAAAGTCGAATAACGGTCCTTTTGAAAAGTGGCCTTATCTCGAAAACGGTCAATACGATTGCAACAAAAATTAATTTTGTATGTAATATGGTCATTCCTAACATGATAGAAAACTCAGTTATTCTCTAAATTGTCTATAATAGATTTTTAAAAAAATTGTTTTACCTACATGGAAACGGGTAAAACGATTTTGACCAAAATGCATACTTGGAGTAAAATTGACGTTTTCAACATTACTGCGTCCTTCATTTTCGATTCGAATCACCGCTGATTTCGAAAGCTGTTCAAATCTCGAAAACGCCATTTTCGATTTGGATAAATCTTTAAAAACGAAGTAATACTAACATCCCGAACAATACCCTATACTCAGTTTTTAGCTAAATAGTTGAGCAAGATAATTTTTCGAACTCAACATTGCAATATTTGTTACTATTTTGTACGCCATAACGGTTTTGCCCAAAACCCCCTTTTTATGATAACATAAGTATTCTTAATAGGACCCCTTACTTAGTTTTTCTTAAAAATTGGAATTAAAGCCGTGTTTCAAGAATTACAGTACTACCAGTAAAAATGCAATTACAACTAGGTACTAGAAGCTCCTTTTTAGCAAATATTTCCCACTTCTTCCTTTTTCAACCATATTAATCATGAACCTTAAAATAATTGCAATCAATTGGAGTCTTCATTTACCCCCAAACACGTGCAAATTCAAAAACAAATCTCTGAATTCTTACATCACAAACCCTACTTCGAGTCATGGCCACCAACCACCATCACCAATTTGAAAAATCTTGTTTTATAGCCTATAAACAATAATAAAAGAAAAATAAACCAACCAAACTGATGATATGAACGAGAAAGTTTCGTGCGATCCAGTCGTGCACTTTATTTATTTGTTTTTTTACCTTATTATTTTTTAAAAGGGATTCTAAATCCTGTAGCACTCATACCAGATCAATCCTTGTCCATTGTACTCCAAGCCCCTTTTTCGGTGTAGTGGGGGAGAAACTCTGAAACACCCCTTCAATATCTGTAATTAGTTAATGCCAAAGTCTTACAGACCCGCACCAGACTTATGTCATTTTTCTTCTAAATCTGCCTAAAAAAACCATACTTCAGTACTCATTCAAATACGTATTCCAATTGAAAATGCTTAAATTTACGAAACGTATTTTATTATGTCGAAGATTCTTTTTTTAAATCAAAACAAAGTACAAGCTCAAAATATTTATTTTTCGTGCCACCATCTGACACCAGGAATTGTTTGTTATTAGTATCGTTTAAAAAAGTATTTACGTACGTATGCATTAATTGCGTTGTTTTAAAACAATAAACACACCCACTTTTCAAGAGAATAGATAAAATGTATTTTTAAACAAAAATAGTATTAGCAATTTGTTGGTAAATTGAATAATATAATATAAGATAATATAATGCAAAGTAATTCGGTTTTCTTTTTTATTTTTGATTTAGATTTATTTAACTTTTGTATAGTTTTATAAGTGTTGGAATTTTTTTTTGAAATACCAATAAATTCCAAAAGCATGAGCTTCGTGTTCTTCTCGCGCAGCTCTGCAGTATCATTTTCATCAACTTGTTAGAGCATTTATGTCAAAATTGGAATGTGAACTTAAGTGTCCGCTTCAAAAATATTTACCTCGGTCCTGACTTAAAAATACCTTAGCATTATGCGACAGGCTTCTGACTGTTTCAATGTTTATGAAACACAGTGTCTTGAGTCTATTGATGTTGATGGCGAAATCGTCTTCAAATATTGATACCATCCACACACAAGTTGGATCGTCTAATTAGAAAATACTTTCCTTCCATTGTTTTTGAGCCATTTGTGTAGATTAACATCTCATTGGGCATTGCATATGCATCTCTTTGCCGTTAATCCTTTTCCGGATGTTAAATATCACACGAGTTACTCTAAAAGTCGCGCCTTAAGCTGGACGACCTTAAGCACTTGGAGTAAGTGAGTTGCTGCGTGCTCTCGCCAGTTAGTTGTTTTATAAAGTAAGCGAGAGCCAGAAGAAGTCTGAAGTCAGAAAACTAATAATTTTGGAAATTTTTTGCTCCGGCATTTTCCTAACCATTTAAAAATTAAGTCTAACCCACACTTTTAAAGAAAAAATCCAAAATACCGCAAGTTCCTCTTTTGTTGCTTGAATTCACTTCTTGTTTGACTTTTCAGAGCTTTCTGCCATAGCCCCTGAGGCTTTATAAATGTCTTGTATACGCTAACGCACTTGGGTTATTCAAGAAGTCTTATTTTGGCTTGTTGTATTTATTGGGTGTCGTATTTATCGTTATCGTGTTAATTTGTTTGCAAATAAAACAAACTTAGTCTCTTAAATTTCTTTTTGCTTCAAGTGCCGTTTTACAGAAAACTATTATTAAATATAAAGCAGAGTTTAGAAACATATTAAGGCCTGTAATACTTAAGTTCACTTAATTCTAAAACTATGTTTATAAATTTAGTCATCAGTCTTGGGCTGCTTTGTTATCCAACGAACTCAGATATTCCGCTCGTAATCGGCTCGTCACCTTATGACCGATTTTCGTACGTACCCACTCGGATACGAGCTTACATATGGCGTACTGGAAAAGGAAAAATAATTATCAACTCAAACATAATCGACCTTACTAATAATCATTTTTAGCCTTCACACTAAATGTTTTGTAGGTCACAATTGGTGAATTTATATGGAAAATTTCGCCATTGTGAGTTCGTTAAATCAAGCCTGGACACTAAATATGATTATTAGTGTCGCGCAATCCATTTTAAGCTTACTTGCAATCCATGAGCCCAATAGCCAGTGGTTTCGCTGGTCTTTCCCAGTGTAAACACTGCAAATCTAGTATAGCTTTTCACATCGGGAATAAACAGGCCACCACTCATAACTTGCTTCGAAAATTGATTCATTTTCGTGACCAGAAATAGTGGCGTCACGCACTGAACAGTGATGCCAAATTCATCCAACTCTTCACGCAGAGCTAGTGTGAACTTTTTTATATAACTCTAAAAAGCAAACGAATTAGGACGAGTGTAAATTGTTGGCAAAAAATAAACCTTAGAAGCAGCATAAACGGCCATATAAGCCAGCGATTGCAATTCACTTCCGGACGAGATATTCACAATGGCACCCTTTCCGTTCTTTTTCATTTGATCGATCAGCATGCGACACATCATCGTTGCAGCCCCAATATTGATATTGATAATATCCCACAGATCGTCTTCAGGTATTTTAGCCAACTCATCCGGATAATCGTACATTTTTCCCACATTGTTAACTGCAATTGAAAGAGGAATTTAATTTTATGGTAAGACATTTACATAATCGCTATTTTTCACGGTACAATTGGTGTAACAATATGCGTAACTAAGTAACGACCAATTAAAAAAAACGAAAAAAATTAAACACGAACAATTGCAGAAGAGGAAGCAAAAGAGAAAAAAAAAATAAAAACGAAATAGTTCACCAATGAAACCGTTTGGCAAAGTAAGTCAAAGACAAGGTTGATCGGAGTGCAGATACTACACTACACAGTAAGGTCTCCTGACGTAATCCGCACTTACAGCAGCGTGGAGGCTGTCACTGGAAAAGTAATGGACCGGACCGCGTTGCACTAGATTATGGCTTATACGAGTAAATAGACTGTAATTAGGGTAAATCGTTTCACAGTAGCGTAAATTTGCGAGTGTTATAGCCAGATATTTGCAAAGGCCGTTCAGACAGATTCGATGACATTTTGATGACATCAATGTTGATGTTTGATGGCACTACAGCGACGCAAACTGCTTTGGAGAGGAAGTGGTGATGGCGAACAATTTGGTGCCCACTTAATGTTACTGAAACCGATTTGCAAAAGTCTTTTGTTAAAGATAAGGAGATTGCAAGGCAAGGTCGCGAGTTGGTGTTTTTATTTTTTCATCTCGAATCGTTGTTGTCGTTGAAGTTTGATCTTGAAATTTTGTAAGACTTTATTTGTATTTAACGTGTCGCAATTAAGTTGATTTTAGATCATTAGCTTTAGTACAACTACTTACAAAAAAAAAATGGTCATGAGACTGGGGTTTAACCATTTTTGCGAGTTTAATTTATTAAAACGTCTTACATGTGAAGTCCAGAATGATCAATAGAAGACCAGCATAACTATTTAGTTCTGAAATTGAATCTCGTTATATTTTGTTTGCTGTAAACTGATGAGCAATTTGGATGATGAATCGTAAATTTTTGACACATTTCAGAGGATGACAAGAAGTCAGATCGTGACATTTCATATGTAAAATACCTGGAGTTTCATTCATCGTACATTGTTTTGGTTATTGTGGTGAATGAAGGCACTAGTTAGATGTACCCTTTGTCCGAAAAAGCTAGATTGGTCGTTAACATCGATTTGAAAACGTCAGATACGTCAGAAATGACTACTGCATTTTCAGGTATAGAATTCTTGAAACGATTTCTCGACTACCGTAAACGTCAACTGAAGAAACAGTTAACCTGACCAATCTAGGTCAATTAGAACTGAAACTCATCCAGTCAGGCAGCTTAGTCAGACTTAAAGGCTGGTATGCTGTTCGACTGAAGTGAAATTTTCCCTCCTCTCCAAAAAGTGCTGTGAAATTGAAAGTGAAATTTTCACGCCGAAATGTCAAAAATTTAATCCGACGGACTATAAAAGCCAGGTGAAATAGCAAGTAACAATTATTTATCACTTCAACAGCGTAGTGCCTGGTGAAATTTTCATGTGAAAAGTTCATTTCGACATTTCGCAGTAAAAATTTTCTTTGAAAAATTGGATTTCACACGAACAGCGTACCAGCCTTAATAAGCTGTAGCTTTGAACGTTCCTAAGATTACTCGTGATATGGAGAATTGAAAGATTTTTTAAAGTAAAGTTGTTGGCGGAATATAAAGTGGAATATGTTGTTGCATACACATTCGCACACAGACTCCTCTCTGTCGTGTCTACAAACTTTCTTAAAACATAAACATGTCAAATGATGCAGCGCGAATTAAAACACTTGTTTCTTACTTTTAAAATTAAACAATATTTATTTGGAACTATGTCCTTTATTATTGAAATACTTTTTACTAATTCTAAAAGGAGCTTAAGGCTACTATGTAGTTACAATAAGACTGTTGATAAATTCATCATACAGTCGTATTTATATACTTTTCTTATCTATCTACAAGGAGACCCAAGCGTACAATCGTCTTGCTTGATAATGAAGAAGAGATAATATTCCAACATTGTATACAAACGATATTATCTCTTTTACATATGTTATCATTGTAGCGTTGTGTGCAAGACTGTACTAGAGACTAAAGATATCATTGAATACAAATAATGTTATCTTTTTTCTCAATATGTTTTGCTATGGATACTTAACTCCCCCCCTTGTTAAACGAAATCGTCCCGATTTTTCGACGCTATTTTTAACATTTCTCTTTCATAAGTTTTGTTATATGCGTCAATCTTTTTTTGTTTTTGACGATCTGTTATACATTGTATAGTTTTTATCATTACGTACGTAAATGCTAGAATAACAATCAGTGTTACAATTGTGTATATAGTTGATAATATCGGTTTTTCTTCAAAAGGAATAATTAGTTTTTTTAAAGTATCTATGTTATCGAATTTGTACATTGTATCTTCTTTAATTATTTGGTCGATGTAAGACTCTGAATTATGATTTCTTAATATAACTTCTTTAATTTGCTTATGCATGTTTTTGTATATTTTATCGTCTAGATTTATAGTATTTTCATAAGTAACTAAGTTTATACCATTAATTGTTTGATTATTTAACTTATGCTTACCGCTTAATAACATAACACCGGATTCAATTTCTAAGTCGTAATCGTATTCTTGTTTAATGTTGCATTTTGAAGTTATATTCTTTAAAAGTGGAATAAGACAATTTTCTTCTTCAAAGTTAATTTCACAAATGTTTTTACTTAGATGATTTTGACAATTTCTTGTTCTTAAATAAGTTTGGTTACATAAGGCAATTGTTTTATCTGTAATGATTTTTCCATGTTTTGAATTTAAAGGTGTTACTTTATACAATTTACATGATTTAATTAGAACTGGATATTTATATATTGTGATGAAGAATTCATCAGTTCTAGCTAATAATATTTTAGAGTACTCAAGTATATTTATTATGGGTACTTGAATTATTTCATGTTGAATAATATTTTTAATGTCATCTAAGTCTAGGCTTTCTGATAAATATTCATTATTTTTTGCTGCATTAATTGTTCTGGTCAATAATAATAATTGTTCGTACACTTGTTCTATTACTAAATGTTCTTTAAGGCTCTGACCTTCGAATTGTTGCAACTCTTTCTCGTTTGTGCTATAGTTCTCTTCTGTCTTACTCAGTGTTCTTGACAAGAAGTGTATAGGTTGCTTATTCTGACTTAGTACGGCTCCAATAGCTATGTTGGATGCATCAGTAGTAAGCTCGAATGGTTTACTATAATCCGGTTGAAAAAGTTCGACTTGTTCTTTCAAATAATTTTTTAAAATTCTAATCGCTTCTAATGCTGAATCATTCAGATTTAACTTAATATTTTTACTTTGTTTTTTGTTTACTTTACCGTTATCTCCTCGTAAATATAATGTCAGGGGCTTGGCTATGCTTGCGTATCCTTTTATAAACTTACGATAGTAACCTGTAAGACCTAAAAATCCTCTCAAATCCTTTACCGTTTGTGGGACTGGAAAATTTTCTATAGCTGCTATTTTCTCAGGGTTCGTAGTGATTCTACCATGTCTGATTATGTGACCTAAGTATTCTACTTCTTCTTGAAAAAACTTACTTTTCTCATCAGATATTTTTAATGTGGCTTTATTGAGTACGTCGAATACTTGACTTATGTGCTGTATATGTTCTTCCTCAGATGAAGAATATATCAATACGTCATCAATGTAAACGTGTACGAATTTACCTACAAAGTCTCTCAAAATGTCGTCCACGCATCTCTGAAATATGCTTGGTGCATTTTTGAGCCCGAAAGGCATTCGTTTAAAATGATATTTTGCGCCATTTATAGCAAAAGCTGTTTTTTCTTTATCATCTGTTTTGATTCTAATTTGGTGGAAACCTGACTCCAAATCTAATGTTGTAAAGTACTTGGCTTTACCTAAATTTTGAATTGTCATGTTGACATCCGGAATGGGGTATCTGTCTGTTACAGTGTGAGCGTTAAGTTTTTGGAAATCAACAACCATGCGCCGTTTTGGTTTTCCTTTTTCGTCCAAACCTTTTTTAGGTACTGTCCATATGGGACTGTTATAAGGACTATGGCTTTTTTCTATTATATCGTCATGTAAGAGTTTCTGTATTTCTTTGTTTACGAATTCGTTATCTGCTATGGGATATGGATATTGTTTAACATAAACCGGATTATCATTGGTCGTCCTAATGCTTGCTTCTATAGTATCTGTAAAGGGTAACGGTCCTATGCTGTTATTAATCTTCATCAGTCTATCTATATCTGCTTTATAAATATTATTTTCCCCAATTATGTAATTAATTTTCTGAATAGATTCGACACTGCTTATGGTAGTTAGAGTCATATTACTGAAATTTATTTCCGCGTTTAGAACTTTAAGTCCTTCATATCCTAATATCATATCAAAAGACTGAATATCCTCTAATTCAAAAAATGTTATATTTTTCTTTAATATCCTAACTACTTTCTTTGTATCTACCATAGAATAACCATGCATTGTTTTTATTTTTATAGGTTTAATTTTAATTTTTTCGCTAGAATCGCATTTTCTATTAATGTAATTATGGGTTGCACCAGTATCAATAAGAATTTTATAAATTTCCTTAGAAATAGTACTAGTTAAATTTAAGCAGGGCAACCCGTCTACTAGTTTAAATGATCTATTCTTATGTTATTATTTACCATACATTCCGTTTCATCTGCTTCTGCATATGTACTGCTGACATCGTCTCTGCGTTGTTGTCGGGAGTTATTTACTCTCTGCTGCTTGAAGTTCTGCTGATAAGATCGTTGCGGTCTGTTGTGTGTGTTGAAACTCCCGCTGTGTTCACGTTTCGCTGGTGGATTATATACATCGGGTTTGTATTGATTCCAATTTTGTCGCTGTGCATGTACAATTTGTCTCGAGTTTATCTCCATCGGCTGTGGTCCTTGATTGTGTTGCTGCATATTATCGTATTGCTTCTGGGGTTGATAATTCGTTGTTTGGCTCGAATAATTTGGTCTTCTTTCGTTTCTGCGTTCATGTGGCATATTTTTGTGGTGCTTATCTTGAGTGAGATGTAAATGCCTGTGCACATTATCATGTTCTATTCTGCGAGCAATTGCGAATGCGTGTTCTAGATCATTTATTGTAGCTGAATATAATGATCCTCTTGTAAAGTTGTCACTCATACCATCAATGAATATACGAACTGCGTCGTCGTTAGCATTTTTAATTAGTCTGTCGATTATATTCGGCGGATCACCTGACATAGTGATTTTTGATATTATTAAATTGAGATTTTTATTTATCTCGTCGTGGTATTCAGACAGTGTGCTTCTTTTTTGCGTGATGGCTTTCATCATGTCTTGTAGCACGTATAGAGGTTCTTGATTAGAGTACGTATAATCTAATCTGTTACGTATCGCCTCAAAATTAAAAATTGTGTTATAATTAGTTAACACATTCGCGGCTGCACCCTGTATTTTACTTTTCACTATAGTCAATGCTGCTGCGTACTTACTGTGTGTTTTGAAGTTTTTAATGCTGTCCATTAATCTGGATGCTTCTTCGCGCCACGACCGATAATTTGATTGATCGCCGTTGAAAATAGGTAGGCTTTTAAATGCGTCTAACTGTATTTCACTACCATCTGTATATGTGGTTCTTATTTCCTCTAGCACAGGTATGTTTGGTACTATGCCTAATCCAGATTTTACTTCATTTAGTTTTGTTTCTAAATTAGTGTTTATTTGATTTTGGTTAGTTATTATTGCTGCTAACCTTGCATTCTCTGTGCGTGTGTGCTCTAGGGTTTGTGTTACTGTGTTGCTCCTGGTTTCTAAAGCTTCTAATCTTGCCATTAATACTGCGAGTTGTTCCATTTTGAACTCGTGTCTGTTGTCGTCGAATTTGTGTGTTTTTTTCCTCCACATATACACTTTCACTGAATTGCTTTGCTGCTTCGTACGAAGAAGCTATATTTGTACCTGCTATGCTAGGTAATTCTTGTAACCGGTAACGCGAGTGTTCTGTTTATACTAGATTTCACTACTTGTTCCCGAGGTCCGCTCGATTGAAGTTAAAAAGTATATTTAACCTCCTGGCAGGATCGCCAATTAAAACACTTGTTTCTTACTTTTAAAATTAAACAATATTTATTTGGAACTATGTCCTTTATTATTGAAATACTTTTTACTAATTCTAAAAGGAGCTTAAGGCTACTATGTAGTTACAATAAGACTGTTGATAAATTCATCATACAGTCGTATTTATATACTTTTCTTATCTATCTACAAGGAGACCCAAGCGTACAATCGTCTTGCTTGATAATGAAGAAGAGATAATATTCCAACATTGTATACAAACGATATTATCTCTTTTACATATGTTATCATTGTAGCGTTGTGTGCAAGACTGTACTAGAGACTAAAGATATCATTGAATACAAATAATGTTATCTTTTTTCTCAATATGTTTTGCTATGGATACTTAACTCGCGCTGGGGCCAATGTACACGGGGTTTATTATATCATTGCCAAATAAATTGATAATGTGTAATTAACCAAAATGGGGCGTGAATAAAGTCAGCTAGAAATCTTATTTTAGTTTCTTATTATTAGTTATTAGTTTCTTATTTTAAAGTAGCCTCACTTTCTTAAATAAGCCTTACGCCGCCCTATAGAGAAAATCTATTTAATTTTCGTTTAGGATTTTTTTTTTAAGAAGCTTAGAGTCCTCAGACTCCGAAATTGGCTTGCTATTCTGATGATACAATTTTTACTTTGATAATTAACGGGTGGCAATGGTGTAGTGGGTAGAGTCATTGCTTGTGACCCGGTCGGCTCAGGTTCGAGTCAATTCAATTCAATTCAATTCATTTATTAAATGGTTTGTACATTAAGATATGATCTTTTTTTAGCCCCACCGGGGGAAAGCAGTACTCGGCCACCCAAACATATAAGAGAAACGAATAATATCAGAGTTTCTCCCCCACTACACCAAATAAAGAAAAGAGAGACGAAAAGAGACCCAACATTGGTGGTCTGATTCGAATATCTCTCTCTTCTTCTTTATTTATTTATTTATACTTTGATAATTGCCAACTTTTATAAAATACAGAAAGACTCTTTGATGGTAAGTGCACCTCATCACTGGTCCACGAATTTGAGCCTAACGCAAATAAAGTAGGACACAATTCCACAATCGATGTGATATACGATCTTCCTTTTTAAACTCACCCAAAATGCCGACAGGAATACCGTCCAACTCCTTCCGAATATGCTCATATACTGGTCGGCCTTTTGAAAAGTCAGCAACAATCCATTTAGTTTTTACTTTGAATTCCGATTCTGCAAAAAAGGGAGAAGAATCACATCTAAATAAACTTTTTGCTTAAAAAATATCTACCAATTTCCTGCGCCACATCGACCAACTTCTTCTCTGTTCTTGAAATGAGCACGACATTAATTCCTCTCTTGGCCAATTCTTTGGCGTATTCTTTTCCAATGCCATCCGTCGACCCGGTAATTACTGCAATATTAAATAAAAAAATTCAACTAGGTAAGAACATTTGTCAAACAAAATTAATATGCAGAATCAGTGCTAAGTACGATTGTGTGTATTACAAATGACCACATGAACAGATTTATAAGACATACGAGTTTCAGATGCATTTTCTGTAAATATTTGAACGACATCTTATGAATTAAAAACGTTAACTAAATTATAAACAGCAAATCATCTTAGACATTGGACATTGCTTCAAGTGTTTAATTTTCTACTCACAAATCGCCACCCTCGTGTATCTATTCAAACAAATTTTTTACATGTCAACAAAAATTCTCACACGCTTCACTATAGCGATCATTGGACGAAGCCATTTAACACGTTACCTGCTAAAGATCTGTTAAGAGGCAATCCAAACACTGGCCGACGCCATTGGTCAACACTTCCGTTTGCCACTTACTATTGACTATGTGCTGCATTATCATTGCAACGTCTTTCTATACAAACAGAAAGAGATACATTCAAGTACCCGAGGTAGAAAAACCATCGTCTGAAGACGTCTTGCATAATTTTTGCAGTCAAACTGGTTGTGGTTAGCCAAACTCCAAACCAGACATTCGCGATATCTTTGGCTCGTTTTCCTCTTCAGAGCTGCACTTTTTCTCCATCCAGCAGGACGCAGTCAATTGAATTCGAATGCGAAATGCACCACACACAGCTGTGCAGTGATGTAACTCCATGAAGTGGCTAAAATGCGGCAAAATGCCAAAATGTTAAGCACTGCGCTGCCACAGTATGTGGGTCATTTGAATTTGCTTTTTGCTGAAAGCGAGGTGTAGATATAATCGTTCAGCTCGTGAGTCGGTCCATGTGGATGTAAAGAATTAGCTTCATTAAGGTGAATGAGTGCGCCAGCAAGGGTGTGTTGTAATAGTTTTGGAAATGGTTTTGCGGTGCGTGCTAATGACTAGGAGACAGGGGGTGTCTGTCGGTGGTAACTATTTGATATTAATCGCATAACATCTTGGAAAAAAGATGAAAAAGAACTGCACTGCGATCTGAAGGCCGTTTTGGCTGAAGTGCAGTTGCAGAGGCAAATGCAGGAATTGTGGTTTATGGAATCGGACTGTATGATATACAGTGTGGTTTAAAAGTCACACAACAGTTCATGTGTATAGCACGCGACTGGCTTTTTTTCGTTGACCACATAAAATTGGAGTTTGACTTTTCCTGTGATTGCATAGAGGACTTATTTTTGGAGGACGACGAATATCATAAATTTGATGAATTTCTATAAATTTGCGTTGCAGTTTAGTACGAAAATGCATTTCTCTCGTGATAGAAGGGCTTTTAAAATTAATTTGTAAATTCGGGACCAGGTGTGGTAAAAAGGGGGATACATAAAATTAAAATTTTCCTTGCTTCTTCATACAAATATCGATATAAAGCCATATATAAAATGCTCATAGCTATCACCTACTATGATGCATCCCTCCATATCTATTCATTAAAATGAGAATGCAAATGTCAAGAACAAGAGCCATTCAAATTCAACTTAATAACAAAACTGCTATCCATTCAGTTCTTCTCTTCCTAACATCAATCAATGCCAATTGAAATTGCGATTCGGTTCACATTCAAGGTAGATAAATATCAAAAAAGTGCAAGCAATACTTGCACGTTGCCTCTGATCTCTGATGCAACCACAAGTTATTGCTCCGCAAACTTCAACGTACAGCTGTTTGACTAGATTTCCGAAAAAACAAGTACAAGAACAGACAAAATGTTGCAATCGGACGCGAAAAACTGACAGCAAAGTAAGAAGATACAAAAAAAAATCACAAAGCCATTCGGCGCTTGCTCTTCATGCTTATGCTTCCGATTTTTTTTATTGTTTACCCAAGCTTTATGATGCAGTTGGGCAACTACTTTGATGCCAATTAACTGACATTAGCTGGACTAGTAACCGGCGTAAGCCGCATCTTGTTGAAAAGTGAAAATATTCATTTTTAATTGTTGCGTGCGTGCGTCGCTCTGGTACCTGTACGCCGGTAGTAGTTTAGGTGCGAATAAGTGGAGACGTTTAATAACTGTCGTTTTATTAGCGTTTATCTACCAATCTTTGCGTTTACGCTCAAGGTCGTGAGAGCTGCTCATTCTGTTTTGTTTATCGTAGTTCGCGCTTGGGGTACACTGCATGGGGAGTGAAGTTACGCATGTTATGATGGCAGTAAACAATGCTATTTAGGCAACACTGGCGAAGTGATGGCTGTTCTTGAGAGGAGGGAAATTCGTAAGCAGATAAAATCTGCAGATGTGGTGGGTAGCTTTTGGGTCAAGGTCGATTTTGAGTGTGCATCTGTGATTAGGACAATACAGTGAATTTTACGTCTTACTTAGCCTCATTGTGATGCATGGAACAGAGGGCTAGGAACTGAGCTGTCTAGACTAACTGTGTCCCTTTTGAAAGAAAAGTTGAAAAAAGCCCGCTCTTTACGCGATCATAGAATTCATACGATTTCTCATATAGTCTGCCAAATATTTCGAGTCCGATCGTTAGAATGCACTTATGACTAATCAAATTTTTTCCGGTATGTGTACTTCAATGTAAGCGACTCAATAAGAGATCGATATTCAATTCTTGTAAGAAATATTTAATTGCACTTTGACCGCAGACCATGTTGTTCTTATCTTTTAACTGGAAAACCATTAGAGATTGAAATACAATCAGTTTGATAGTATAGTGATATCGATGTGGTAGCAAAGTTTGAATTACATTGAAGTTTTGTGGTTACGACATGCAATTGTCGATTACTAATATTTTCACAACAAAATAATCTTGCTCTTGGTAAATAATTTTCACAACGCTGATGGTGATTGATTGTGTTCGCTAGTTTTTAATAAATACCTATAAATATTTGAACGGCTGGGGTCGAACATAATTTACGCTCTTAAACTTTAATTTAATTGCTTTATTGAACATTATTGCAATTTTTGCAACAACAATTATAGCGCTTTTAGGAGCAACTTAAAAATTTGAAAAGCTTTTAAGAAAATGATTTAAAAATTTAGATTCACATTCACATTTTGTCCATCGAACCATACGCGTCTTTCCTTGTGTTAACAATATCTACATATCTAAAATTTATTTTGAAAAATTTATTCAAAAAATTTAATAGACATAATTAATTTTTTTCTCAAAATCTACAAATCTCGATGAGAAAAGAATGAGAATTTTGCCAGAAACTGAGAACGTTATTTGGTTAAGACAGGTCATGTTACCAGAAATGCAAATTTTAATATTTTTTTTTTCGGAAAACGACACGTTTTTTTTTTAAAAGGCGAAAATATGGTACCGGAGTTCTATATTTATGTTGAGCAGAATATTTATGTATTTTATTTTCGCAAGCTTTGCAAATTTTGATCAAAATCTTGAAATCAGCTAAAGAACTTTGACCAGAGACTCGACAGGAAAAAATATTAATTGATACCATTCCTTGATAGCTTTAAAAGCCAAAGTCTTCATCAATAGTGCATAAGAAGGACAGATTAATACTCCTTGGGGATTATATGTCGCTTCCAACTAATTTAAACTTTATTAAGCCAATGTCGTTTGTCTTAATTGACAACTGGCCCTATTATCTACCAGCAACCTTTAATGCATGTTCCTCTAACTTATGTACTTTGACAAAGTCCAAATACTTTTTCTAAAATAGCTTTCCATCAATATGCAACTTCATACATATTTTCATATAAATAATTTTTAAACTTCAACACTTAATTTATTTATTGTCCATTAACATTTTTGTCGCAGTCATCATAGCACTGCGAATGATTACGAAAAAAAATCTGTAGACCTCCATTACCTGTATTATCACACTTGCATACAAATTACCTCTATTTATTTTCACATTCAAAAAAAAGTATCTACTCACCCGCCCATTTGCCATATTTTTCAATTAGCGATTTGTTCGATTCCGGCTGAAAGTATGGTTCCAAAACTGATCTAATTATGGACACTATCGACTTGAAGTTATCAAAGACATAGCAGGCCAACGCGTAAACACCAAGAAAATAAATCAGCGTGCTGCAGTACCCGAAGAGGATGTCCATATCGGGAATACTCGTTAGGATTTCATACATTTTTATATAAAAAAAATTATTTTTTCGACTGTTCAAAATGTATTATCACACTATTTGATTTCTTATCAGGGATTGTAGTATTATGGCACAAATGGTATCAATATCGACAGCGTTTGAAACGAATTTAATGCACTTGCACTCGCGCACCACGACACGAACCGATCGTACACGCCGATTTTGCTTCCTTCTGTAAACAAAGATCGTCGACAACCGACTGACACAAGCTTCGCTGGTGGAAATTCGCTAAAGTGTCCAAATCAGCGTCAAAAACTTGCATAGGCCTCTAAGACAGTGTAGTCGCTGGTATTGTGTCTATGTATGAGTGTGAACTTTTACAAAGAGTACGGAGTTTACTTGCGAGGAGCGCGATAAACCAAAGTTACTTACCGCATGTATTGTACTTACGCAGCTGATAACGCTTTTGATGTTTTTTAGTTTGATCGCTTTTATTTGATAAACATTCTATTTGACAGATAAGCTGATATTTTTAATATTTTTCATGCACTATCAAAGTGCAGCAAACGGGGATAACATTTGAATACGAGTTTTGGTTGTTTTGTCTTGTGCAGCGGTGACCCTGACCACTTTCACTTAATGGCAGCATAACATCTCTGCTGACTGGTTGTGTTTGGGGAAGCCAATCGTGACATATTAATGTAAAATCACATTGGATGCGATAATAGGAAATGTAAGCAGAGATTATTTCGACTTATGTGCTAATTTAAGCCCCCATCCGGAAGCTCGTATATCTATATTAATCAGAGCAACAAATTAGGGGCGATTAGGTGGCGTGGTCAAAATTGTTGCAAGTAAGCACTGCGATGTTATCATGTCAAAAAAAGTTGTTTTATTTTCGTATTTCTATCATGAAATCGACACATGACCAGCATATTTAGGATTTGATCGATATCATTTGGGACATATGACGATCGTAGTTTAAGTAAACTTAATCGAAGATTTACGACAAATCGCGTAATTTATTGTAAGTGTCATGATATGGTGATGTCAAGTCTTGTTTTGTTGACATTTAGCACACATTAGAATTTTACCTTTTTGATTTTTTCACAGTGAGACCTATATTCCTTTTTCTATTTCAATCAGATTTTCCTAATTTCTGAACTCACCCTTCGCATGTCACTTTAATGCAGCCCAATTGACACAGCTTATGCATATGACTTAACTATATGTTATAACTGATCTTTAATCAAATTTCCATCAGATATTTCATTCACTTCCAACAACAAAAGAAGTGTAAATGTGATGTTTTGTGTAAATATTTGACAACTGTCACCTAGGTACTCCAAAGAATTGTCTTCTTGATTTTCATTCATTTGACAATTAATTGTTGACTTTAAAAGGGGAATGACGAGTGTCACGAATCGTCAAAAAAAGTTAATAATTCCCGAATTCGTTAACTTTTGACCACTTGTTTTGACATTTTTGTAACATTTGTTAGTAAACTGTCAAATAACCAAGAAGTGTCAATAATTCGATAACTTTGCAATTAATATTTGTTCTCATTGACCATGACCTCAAAATTGTAAAAGCTCTGTTGCGTGAATGCACCTTTGAGTATGAACACGTCAAATAAACTTCAAACTATACTTCTAAAGTTGAGTCCTTTACAGGCACCGAATAGACGATGAAAAATCGATAAAACTAGGAATAAATTGCGTGGTATTTCTCACAGTTTCTTTTAATTTGCTTAGTGCCTATAAATCTACAATTTCAGAAATGGAAAATAGAGACTTTTATGATCGTTTCCACGGCCAAAAAAAAGAACATTGCGAGTTTGTTTCATATGACTACCGCACGACCGATAAATGTCCTTAAATAAATATAATTTTTTTTTTTAAACATAATAATACCAGCGCCTATTGTCTATTTAGAAACAATACCTGTAAACACGTTAGAAAGTGACACAAAAATAATACAAAAATGATACAAAAATGACACAAAATTTGTATATTATGAGCACTTGTGACACCACAGAAGAAAATCAATAAACAAACTTAAAACACATGTTCTTATCAGTTGTGGAGACCACAAAGCTTTTCGGAGATTTAAATTGTGGAAAAGCTACTCCCAGCATCCAGTACACAAACCAACAGAAAGACACTCAAAAGCCTTTTTTTAAGTTATAACGAAAGCTTAATTTATTTATTTATGTATATACCGCGGTTTATGTACATGATAATAATCATACTACACTAGAAAAATACTACAACTAAAGCCAGGCTAATTGCTAATTTGTCATTAGTTGACTGTTTGTTTGGTTTTTTCGCAACGCCTCGGCTACACTGGTAGCAAGCATGCTACGTCCTCTGTAGGGGAGGGCGTTCGTTATAGTGTACTGAAATGAAACGCAAACAAATCATTGTTTGTTAAATAATATTCGCAATTTGTTCGTTAACAATTAGCACTTACCTGAACAGCATGCCAGAAATAGCCTGTCGATTGTTTGGTTCTGCCCAAGGTGAATACAGCCCATCGGGCATAGGTTTCCGCTGTTGGTATCGATAGGCCACCCCGCATAATCATCGTTGAGTAGGAATTAATTTTCGTCACGATAAAGAAGGGCGACAATAGCTGGATGGTTATGTTGTAGTCCGATACTTCGTGTTGTAGCGAATGTGTAAGACTCTTGATGTAGGCCTTTAAGTAGAACATTTGTATGTAATGGAGCATATTTTTGACATTGACTTTTGTGGATTTATGGTGTGCGAGTGATTATTTGAATAATATTGTATCAGTCGGAAGAAGGAATGATCGTCGAGTTCTTTCAGAAAGACGCTTTGCATATTAAAATAATATGTACTTATAATAAACAATTTAGGGTTCGAGGAGTACATGCCTGCATTTGTCATAAACGATGTTTGACAATATATGAGTGAAAGTAACATCGAGGGTGATGTCAAATGCGTTGCTTTGAAAATCAGAGAAGGAACCTGTCCAGCTGTATGGTGGAAAGTAAAGTCAACTGAAGACGATAGGTCTGTTCCCTTAATTTTTTGGCCAATTTCGGCAAAATTTCAGATATCAAGGACTGGGGATATATTCTCACAGAAAAAGAGAATATAACCAAAAAGTACAAGAATGAAAAAAATAAACGTCAGTGGGTTTGCAGACGTTGAAAAACATTCGGATTCAGTTTAATATTTATTTTTTTGCGGCTTTTTAATAACAAATTTCAGTATTCATTAAACCAAACCGAAATAAACAGCCAATTCAAAGTGACGTTTGAGAGATTTGACAGCTAAAGTCAGTTAAGTATAACAAACTAGCCCAAAGAAATTTCTTGGGCTATTATTTGCAAGTTTTTTATGTAGGCGAAATGTTTTGTTCTCTCGTTGTTGCTCTCTTCTGCCCAACTTTTGCTTAAAGAAACGAAGTTTGACTAAATTTGACTAATGTGTTCGAATTCATTATCGTTAGGGAACATACCTGATACCGACTTCCGTTTCCCCAATAGGCTTACCTTGTCAGTGAGAAATATGCATTTTTAGAAAATTAGGTTTTGTTGCAAATAAATTTTGTACAGCTGATTTTGATACCGAAAACTACAGTCGATATTAAAGTCGATGCGAAAGTTAATAGGTTTGTGTCCTTGAAACTATACTAAATACATTGTTCGAAATATGTGTTTTGAGTAGGGCTGTTCGAAAGTGAATCGAATGTTCACGGGAATACTGAAATAGGCTTGATTGTTGTCGGTTCAATTATGGAACTGGAACTGAGTCTCGTTATTCTGTCATAATGTGTGTTCTTCCCACAACTACAGGCGAAACGGCTGGAAGAATTTGGAATATGAGGAATAAAGCTGTTTCCTGATAGTTTCAATTAACGCCTATCGAAATCTACCAAAAAGTTTTGCGTCGTGCACACATTTTAAATTTTTACAAAAATTATAAAATTCTTGAGGTCTACTCAATTAGCTCGTGAATTTTAGTCTTTAAGTTTTTGAATCCAACTATGACGGATAATGTCTTAGGGGGTACGCATAAGTGGAGAGGAACGTCAAACTATTTCAAGTGGGCAACTAGGAGCTGTAAGTCAACGTCAAGGGAGGAAAAAATTGGAATATGAACGACAGACAAGAGATCACCACGGCATATTTCCTATACAATCCGTGCACTTGATACCCGCTAAAACTAATATTTTTCCGAGAGCGCATCGGGTCGGTATGTTTCATAGGTTTACCTTTGTCGAGAAAAGTTTCTACGACAGTCAAAAACAGAAACTCTATAGTGCATTGCAAAAAAAAGTCAAAATATGTACGTTGCACGTAGCACATTATAATTTCACAAGTCAAGCAGGTAGCTACTACGACAAATGCATCTTATCATTAAAACCAATAAAAGGCAATCGCACATAGGTATGAAAATAAACGTACATATTCACCAGGTTATCAGCGAGTATCAAATGCCATGTAGATATTAACTTAGTACATATAAGTAAGTGCTTTTCAAATTAAAGCTAAATATAAATGCAAACAAATGGGCGATTGAATAACACCACTGACCTTAGAGGCGGCATAAATGGCACCATATGGCGCTGGTTGCGACTCAGTACCCGAGGACACGTTTACTATGGCACCCCTTCCACTGGCCTTCATTTTATTGATCATCATGCGGCACATAATCGTTACAGCGCCCACATTCGTGTTCATGACATTCCATAGGACCTTATCCGGAAATTCGGCCATTCTATCAACTCGTCCATAAGTACAACCGACATTGTTAACTGAAATTCAAACAATATCACATATCATCGAATACACTTGGTAATTTTCGCCAAACTCACCCATTATGCCGACCGGAATATCCTCCAGCTCCTTTTCAATGTGCTCATAGATAGGGGCACCCATGGAAAAGTCCGCCTCAATCCACTTGACCTGCACTCCATACTCACTTTCTGCAAAGGCAGCGATGTAGAGGGCTAACTACGCACAATCCAGACAACCGACTTACCAATATCTTCAGCGCAATTAATTAGTTTCTCCCTGGAGCGTGCTATCAGGACAATGTTGATGCCCTTCTTAGCCAGTTCCCTGGCGTAAGCTTTACCAATGCCATCGGTTGAGCCTGTTACAACTAAAAAGGACCTTTTCCTTCACATTTGTTTTCATGGGAGATCTTTTTTTTTTTACATACCCGCCCATGATCCGTATTTTTTGATTAAATCCAATTTCTTTGCAGGATTCACAAACTCCTCGACGACGGATCTAAGAATCAGCACTCCCGACAATAGCGTTTCATACAGAAAGCACAGTAGTGCGTACAGACCGACAACAACAAGAAATATCACCCAACAATTCATTGTGCACAGTCAAAAAAAGAAAAAAAAACTTTCAAAATAATAACAAGCACGAGTATCTTTCACAATTCAAAACTAGTAGTTATATTCGAAGGCACCACAAACCGATCACTAACTGGCCGAAGCACACTACTTCGGTTGGAGGCGACGAATTCTCACACTGGCCAGCGCAATGAACACGACTTTGGAATACAAATAGCCATTAATTTAATGTGTGTTGATAAATTTGCTTGCAGTTGCTAAAAAAGATGACTTTTATTTTTATTATTATGTGTGTCTGGTGAAAACGAAAAATTCTGAAATTGGTGATTATGATCACGACGCCACCAGAAGTTCAAACGTATACATTAGATGTGAAATGCTTGATCTTTGCTTAGTGGCGGCGAATTGCCAAATGATGTTATCAGAAATGGCAAGTTAAAAGGTGGTGAAAATTATTAAACAATGCAAAAAAATATATCCTCTTACTTATATTCACGGTTTTTGACAGTGTGTTTGAATTCCCTTAGCAATTTGCAGAGAGTTATTGAGTATTTCCGCGCCTAAAACTATGCCTGCAACTGGTCTGTTTTAGTGATACAGAAGAGGCCAGAAAGTGCACACATTTTATACACAATTTTAATATTTCAGGTGACAGCTTTTAAACAAGAAGGGGGACTTTTGAAACTCTAGTGAACTAAGTCTGACCTGACAGCAGGCAACCAACGCAGTAAAAGTAACTTTTCCGACCAATCGAGTTTTCATATTCAGTGGAAATCTAGTTTAGACAAGTCTAGTCGACCTAAAACGACTGGAGTTTTAGTTGTGTTTGCAAACAGTTTTTATAAAAATAAGATTG
Organism: Cheilosia pagana; assembly: GCA_936431705.1. Classification (NCBI taxonomy): domain Eukaryota; kingdom Metazoa; phylum Arthropoda; class Insecta; order Diptera; family Syrphidae; genus Cheilosia; species Cheilosia pagana. The sequence goes on along the minus strand of OW386170.1, from coordinate 45,410,396 downwards.
TTAATAGTCCTTTTTCTGTTTTAAATAAGGTTGCTTAAAACTCAAATATTGATTTACGTTAAAAAAAAAGATTGAAAAGCTAAATTTGCCAATTGCTTTGAAACTAAATAAAAGAAAACGGTCACATTTCAAAATATCTGCAGTAAAATATGCGTTCCCATTTCAAGTCCCATTCTTAAGGCTGGTACGCTGTTCGAGTGAAGTGAAATTTTCACTCCTCTCTAAAAAATGCTGTGAAATTGAAAGTGAAATGTTCACGCCGAAATGTCAAAAATTTAATGCGACGGACAATAAAAGCCAAGTTAAATTGCTTAAGTAACGCCCGCTACAAATCACTTTTTGAACAAATATTTTTCACTTCAACAGCGTACTGCCTAGTGAAATCTTCAGGTGGAAAGTTCATTTTGACATTTCGCAGTGAAAAATTTGTATGAAAAATTCGATTTCACGTGAACTGCGTACCAGCCTTTAGTTCTTATTTAAAAGAGTTAAGCGAGAGATTTTTGAGACAGCACTGGATAATTTAACTTTCGTGGTGAATATCTTACGTATTAAGGCCGTGCTTTCAATAATTACGTAGCGTCCTGTCAAACTCTATATGAAAATTAAGAGATGAAAAGTTTTCCCCAAGTACCAAGAATCTAGTCAACAAATTCGCGGCTAAGTACTAAGTTGACAGTTCACATATGTGGCTGATGTAGGAAAAGTCACGTTACAGACTAATCTAGTTTTTGCGCACAAGTCAGATCTAGTCCAAAACAATCTAAACGACTTATGATAACTCTGACTAATGTATTTCTTTTTTTTTTAAGTTCACCCAACCAGTGCTGTCGATTTTAATAATTCCTAACTCATATAGTGCATAAACGTTTTTAATGATTCACTTCTCTAGATTTGCAGTGCTTGGATCCAGTTTTAAGTGAACCAAGTCAATGACTTGGCATTTAATTCATAACATTGCCCTTTACTTTTTTTGACAGCCATAATCACAACAATTAAAGCGACAGTATCATTTTCAATGCATTTGGCGTCACCACAAATGTTCTTACCACCGCAACAGTATATTTTGCATAATTAAGTAAAACCACACGTCCCTCAGCAATTAGATTCCTAATTGCAGGCAAAATTATCCAGAATTAACATCCAAACATACCGAATCCTTACAAAAAACCAAACCCGTTGATACGGTTCCTAAGTTTTTATCGCGGCACAGTGTTAATTTTCATGGGCCATTTAGAAAGTGTTGTAAGTCTTGCCAGAAAAAAATGACTCCTTCTCCCACATTCAAACCCAAATCAGACTGGAAATCAAATAAAATGAAGCATTTTTTGTTTGACTTGCCAACTCATACCAGAAGTCGCGGCCTTATATCCTTTTTCCGCAGTCTCTTCTCTGCATTAACCAGGCCCATCAGCATCATCAACTCTGTCGGTCGTTGTGCATGGTATTTCGTATTTGTTCGCCAAACTACATCTCATCAAGTGAATTGCCTCGTTTCCGGTTTTCTTTCCGTCAGTCAGCCCCATTGCATCTATGTGTAGGTTGAAGGACTCTTTCGATTCCCATATAGGCTCAAAACAATTGTCTTATTTCGAGTAATTCGTATTCAAAGGGGCATGTGTCATTTTTATATTTCGTCCTTGTGTGTGCGCCCGTAGAGTTCTCCGTTCAAAAATCGTAATAATCATAAAGACAACAACAAAAACAGAGCATCTCCAAGAAGGATGCGGTATTATTTTGCAATATTTTAATGTTTACCCTGAGAATGGTCGCGCGATTTTTCCGCCTTTGATTTTTGGTTTCCCCATTTTTGCAGACGGGTAAATGGGCTGGATTGCGGGTTGTATTGTTTTGTTGGCACTCTCTGTGATGCACTCACTCTACAAATATAACGAAACATGAAGGCAACAGACAATGTTGTCTTTATTACATTTCTGCTGTTATGGGATAAGTTATGTGCCCAAAAGGCAAATGTACATTAATTGGAGGGATTTATATGTCCTTGGTTGTTTGAGATGTTATTTTAAAGCTGATAGATAAATTTTCTACCTAATTCCCTGCAGCAATAATAAGAGATACGCGCTCAACTAATTCCGCACTAGAAGTTGAAAAACCCGCTTAAAGTTAAAATTCCACATCCTCGCAATGGTGAGAAGGGGGTAGAGTAATTAATTGAAAAGGATTCCCACCGACACACTGGGGGTTCATATGGCATCCGTTTGCAGCTGGAAGACGATTATCTATATTGGTGCGGTGATTCCGGTGTTTGTGGTAATTTATCCTGATTTTTGGCACCAGAAATTGCAGAAATTCGAAATCCTTTCCGCCCGACAAAATCCGCTCACTATTTGTGAAAAATCTATGCATACGGGCAGGGATGCGATTTTTAAAGGACCTCCTACTCTCTAGAAAGACACTGCAAATGAAAATTCATTTGTTCAAGCGTTGCGGGGTTATTTTTTCGATGAGCTAATTCTCAGCAAGGACATTCACTTGACGAGTTTTGTTTTCGCACTTAGTGCGGGCGATAATGGAATTAGTTGGCGAGGATGTTGCAAAGCAGTCCTAGAACTTGTATCCGAATGATAGTTGGAATGTTCTATATTGTGGAAATTAATAGGGTACAATCTCGTTAATAAATTTAGAGCAATGGCTTAGGGTTTCCACTATGCTTGATTTGGTGTGGACACATGTGCGAGTAAAACACCATATATAGGGTTCGAATAAGAGAGTACTGACTGTTTTTAAATTGACCTCGTTTTAAATTTTGTAAACAAAAATGAGCTCCATAGGCCCCTCTCTAAAAATCTAAAAATCTTGAACTAAAACAATCATTAAGCTCTTTGTGGAATGGAAACAAAACACTAGATCTTCGAATATGCATCCATTAAACCCACGCTTACTTGAGGTCCATGCAAACTTGAGCCGCCACCAGAAGTTCCTATATGTAAGCTTTCAGCCGTGCTAATAGAAATAATTCATAATATCTAAGCGCAAAAATCATTATCGGCTGCCATAAGCGGCAGGCAAGCTCACTGATTCCAGATCCAGACCCAGACCGACCAACTCCTGCCACTTGCCACTAATGCATCTTTTCCACTTAATTACGACATCGTTTAACGTATGTAAGAGGATAAAATATGCGCCATAGGAGTGTCCTGCCCGCCCCTCATTCATTCATAAATCTGTGATTTTTTCCCTTACACACCCTGCGGATGGGATGAATATTTTATGTGGTTAGCTCGTTTCTGACTGAAGGAGATGAAATGGAAAAAAGGCCAATCGACCGACTACGACCCGGCAATGCACTTGCGAGACAACAGATATCCTTTCCATGTCGTTGCGGTTGGCATTTTGGCGGCGAGGATACTCTCCCTTTGTGCATTTCGCTCAACTTTATGTGTGGGTTTTGCGGCAGCCATTTGAGTATTTTTGTCGCCTACAATTTTCAGGATATTGTGCGGACGTTTTCATATTTTTACAGTCTTTCACTTAAGTTTTATGGTCCGCTTAGATGAGTTTCAATGGAAACGAGGTCATCAATGGTGAGATGGGTGGACACTTTGATCGCATGCCAATTTCGGAGGTGACATTTGGTCAAAAATTTGGTCAATTTAACTAAAGGATAATACATTGCAATAGTACTGCAAAGGGGGCTGCCCTCTATAAAGTCGCTATACGCTTTCTCCACATGACTTTCTCGCCCCTACTATCGTGCAATCATATCTGAATGGGTTTCTCCACTGTGATTTATAAGTCTCGGAATTATTTGTTCAAAGAAATAATTTCGGCATCACTACTCGCTCTCACTCCACAATGACGTGTCCTTAAGATGAATTTATCGAACAACCAAATGCACGTTAGAGTACGCGTCTCGGACGATTTATGACCGAACGGCTTTTCTATATAAACAAAACATTTTAGATTCTTATCATCGCCATAGATACACTACTTGTAAACAGTCATCGTAGACAGAGTTTTTGTGCAGAAATCAAAAAGTCTTGTGAAAGAATGCCAGAAACCAATAGAGTTCACTTTTTGCGCGTGGTGCGGAGAGTCCAGCATTTGAATTATGAATTCCAAGTGCGCTCGTCCGTAATTCGCAAATGGGAACACAATGTGTGTGTGTGTGTTTGTATTGTGAAAGTCTATTAAGGTAGATCGGGCCAAAACCAAATCGAACAGTCGGATAGCGAAACTAACAGCCAACCGAAGACAATCCGTTGAGTGCACTTTCGCATACGTGCAGTGCATGATGTCAGTCGCATTAGATGACATTTTCCAAGCAGGTGTAGACGATCGTATTAGACGCGCACTGTACTGATGTGTTGTATGAGTTTTATATTTAACACACAAGTTTTTCGCTTCACCATTGGTTACAGTAGGGCTGGAAACTACATAGTCACTAGTCAATAAAGAAATTTGTTTCAAATGTGGGAAAAAATACCAACGGCGAGAAATTTCTGCATGTAATCACACTAAACCTTGACTTGACCTTGACTAGTAAGGCCTTGTCAAGAAACACTAAGTCGATTCTATATAAGACCCTCATCATCCCAGTCCTGTTCTATGGCGCAGAAGCATGGACCCTAACAAAGGCGGATGAAGATCTTCTTGGCCGTTTCGAACGCAAGATTCTTCGAGTGATTTTTGGTCCCGTTTGCGTTGACGGGCTTTGGAGGAGAAGATTGAACAGCGAACTCTACGAGCTGTACAACGACACCGACCTGGTCAGAAAAATACGCATCTGTCGTCTGAGATGGCTAGGACATGTAGAGCGAATGGACACCAACGCTCCGGCCCGAAGAGTCTTCGATTTCAACCTGGAGGGACAACGCAGTAGAGGAAGACCTCGCCTTAGGTGGCGCGCACAAGTGGAAGGGGACCTCAACCAACTTGGAGTGCGCAACTGGAGGCAGTTAGCCAAAAATCGAGCTAACTGGAGAGGCGTATTGGTTGAGGCCCAGGTACACCCCGGACTGTAGCGCCACCTCAAGTAAGTAAAGTAAGTAATCACACTAAACAGCAATATTGACCTGACTTTTCAAAGATGGAAAATTTATTTCACAGCGAAAGCAGGCTGCTAGCTGCAGGGCAAATGCGTTCTCTTAGGGGAATGTTTTGCAAGTGTCCCTGCATTTTACTTGAAAATATAAATGGACGTCATAAAGACATCTTTGTAGTTTTTTTTTTAACCAAGCATCGTCTTGAAATCGGTGTGATGCGAAATCTTACTCAACCTTCAAACAAAATGTAAAGTTACATCGAGCTAAAGCAGTGATGGGTATTGCGCAAATTCCTCCTTAACGAACAATTTCAATTTGCAATAAACCTTCTATAGATGTTCATAATGTGTTGCTCTGCTCGAAGTGCGTGTGTCAAATAGATAATAACCTCAACGTCCACACGACAAATGTATCGTCTGAGATTCCAAGGCAAACTCTACGGCGAACGAAACGCGAATCGCCTAGTTTGCTATACTCGTAGGTATATATATGAACGAAAGAAAATTTAATAGATGTGTTAGTCCTTACTCGGCATTTAATAATATAGCGTAAACGTGCAACTTCAAAGTCCGACATCTTTTCAAGTCGTTGCGTCGTGCATATAATTCTTAATGTACCAACTTTCCGACCCTACTGTATTTGTCTGCCGATTTTGTACGTCTATGTAACTGGAAAAAAAAGAACTGAAATTCGTCGCGCTGTTATTTTAGCATACCTACGTACGAGTACACACTCTCATATTTGGGTTTTTTCCCCGTCGTTTTTTTGCGCGCCACTTTGTCAAATATGCATTTGCTGCGACATTTGTATGCCGCTGTCTAATAGTTTATTCGCTTCATGTCTACGGGCAGATGTGAAATTAGAAAACACGGCATTTTCTCTAGCCCATGACTTCGAAGACGACACTATAAGACGCACCACAAAGATGCATACAGATATTCGCATGGCAAGCGCAAGGTCTATAAATAAAAATTCGAAATTGCCCGGAACTGATGCACTCTGGTGTTGCATGTACAATAATCTTTTAGCCTCAACAGATGCCGTACAGTCTCTAATTGAGTTCTTGGAAAAAAATAAATTTATCATCGAATGTTTTCAAGTGAATCTATCTGAAAATTTCGTCCAGGCAAAGCTAAAAAAAGAGCAGTCAGCCACCTCAATTACATTTATCATCTCATGCCACACGGAACAGTGATATAACCCGGCCATAACAAAACGACCCCAAAATGACCCAAAACAAACTAAAAATACTCTCAACCGCATCCACAATGTTGACAATCATAAGCAAGAAATCGGTTGTGGTATTGCCTTTATTGGTCCAGCTGGATATAGAGTGCTCCCAGGATACGTAGGGATTTTTCTGTTTTCCATTGCAGTTTAGGTTTTGTTTATTTTCTATTTGTTTGTTGTTGTTTTGCTTTGCAGGTGTACTTAGTCATTTTTTATGGCTTATAACCTGAGGCATAACTGTATTGAGATCACAGACCAGACCGAGGACATTACTTTAATCGTAATTTACATGTGATTGCGATTTTATTGTCGCTAGATGGAAGTTTTTCTGGGTTGTTTGTGGAAAAGTGCTGATATCGTGTCTAACATGGAATAGCTTTGGAATTAGCTATACCACAGACTGGGTCCCGGAGTAGATATCTGGGTAATTTATGTGTTTAGATGCGCTTCGATGGATGGAAGCAACAAGTGATGGCTTTGTTTCATGGGAGTAAATTTTGAACTCTTTAATGAATGGAAAATTGTACCTACAGGATTAATAAGTGTATCAACCTGACATGGCAAGTTGCCTACAATATAATATTATGTAGTAAGTTGAGGTCAGTGACGCGGTTCGTGGGATTTTTTTCGATTAATGGGGAATTTTTTAATGCATTTTATTTTTCCAAACACTTCAATTTTTTTTTATTAAAAATATGTATATAAGGCAACAATATTTGGGGCCCCTTTTTTAATATAATTTTTATTCAAGATAATGCGTAGTACTAGTATGGGAAATTTTAAGCTTCAGAGGGGGATTTTCTTAACATAACGCCGCTGGTACTGCTTGAGTTTGGACCATGCGATCTCCGCCATCGGAAAATCCCTTACTCGAATTAAAAAAAGGTGAATTATTTTAAAAGAAATAAAAGTAAGACTTTTGAAAAATATGGACTCCGAAAAATGCAACAGCGAAGACATGTTACTACACTGAACTAAATAAACTCGATGTGACGTAAAGTATGCACCATATTCACATACATGGCTTCTTTCTTCTCTTCCGCACAATGAACTGCACAAAAGTCCTCAAATGCACTTACCGTCGATGGCGCCAACTTCAATCAAGTCAGGCACTGAAATAGAACTCTCTTGGCGACACTGATATTCGCATATCCTTGCAAAAATCCCACTTCTTACAATCCAATCAAGTGCTCATAAAATTTTCCTTATAAAAAAAATCCCCAAACATACGATATGAAGGTATACCGCCTTTACCCACTAAATGGCAGACAAAACAAGAATTTTAAGGGCTCATTCATGTCCCTTTTCCTAAATTGAAATTTACATATAATTCCTATAAGACAGTACTCATTCCATACATTTCTCTCTGTTCGTCTAATCCCTGTCTTTGTTGCACACCTCATAGTTGACAATCCTTTCCTGTTTCCAAAGAAGAAATCCTCCTTCGGAGACAATTCAGTTATCTTAATTATCGAAAAGGATTTTTCCACAAATTTACATATTTCTAAACAACAGATTAGCATCACAACACAAGAAGTTCACTAACCAAAATTGACTCCACCATAAGGCGGAGGTGCACATTCAAGGAGTCATGCAAAAAGGTGATAATTTGTGACTTTCTAATCCAGGGATGCCCACATGTAAAAGGGATCTGCATTCATTGTAAGATGCACAACCATACGTCTATGCTATCGACAAGTTTTCAGGTCATTAAGTTTTGCCCGCAGAGAGGACGAGCAGGCGACAAACAAAAAAGTAGAACACCGAATGTAATGTCTGTGTTCGAGTCTGGGTTGTGTAGAGATTAGATCGTTGAACAAACTTTAAGGGTGACTTTAAATCGTACCGTTTGTCTTGAAGAAAATTAATACACTTTCGGAATACAATTCTTTCCGGTGCCAGTTTTTGGCAACAAAAGCAAATTGTTTTGGAACGAATTGAGGAAAGCATCAAGGAATGTCCTTTGGCCTTAAATTGGTACTTTTTGTCATTCATACTGGTGCTCTCCATCGCTGAAATGTTTTCATATCCTCGAGTGGTGCTGGCTGTGAGCTTATCTGAATGCGGAATGGATATTTCGAGTGTTTTTTTTTTGTTTTTGTGCTGCAGGATAGTGGATGATAGCTGCATGTGTGGTAAGGAGGGAGGTCTGCTTGGCATATATCTAAGTGCTCGTCTTTGAAGGACGAAGTGTATCGAAGGAGTTGATGGAGTTTGGTGTATCTCGCGTGTAATTTTATTAAAACAAAGAAAAAGTAACAGAAACTTTTGGATTTTTGTAAAATTTTTAGAAGAGGAATAAACTTGGTAAAATTTTGCAAATATTTTATTGATTGTAAATTGTAGAATAATATCGATGACTCGTTGAAAAATAATTGTTGCGAAACCTTTCAAAATTTTATGAAAAATATGGAAATTTGTCTAAATTTTGTGAGAGAGAAAAGTCTTAAAAAAAAAATATCACAACCTGGAAAGGTATAGGCGGTAGCAGTGAACCTTCATAAAGCTTGATAAATAATTAAAAAGAAAACCACACGCATTTTTTAACACTTACACATAACGCCTCCATAACTCGCTTACGACTTATTTCAATCGAATTAGTGCACACAAGACACAAAGCGCATTACCTCTCTCTCTCTTTCATTTTTCATTTGATCGGAGTCCGCACTTGCTGTCAAAAATGCTGTCGCTTTTTTAATTCCTCGGAGTTTAAAATTACTGCCCCACGGGCTGTAAAGAGATTTACTTAAAAAATCTTACCTAACCGTTCTTTAGTTATCTTAATCTGTCTGAAAAAAAACAAATGTTCTGACATTGGCTTGTCAACGTCTTATATTTAGCAGTTTCTTTTTCTACAAGCCGTTCCCGTTCAATTTCTTAAATAATTTTGACGCCTTCAGAGAAAATATTCCCCACTCTCTTTAACATTTTGTATGGTTTTTTAATTCTTTTGAGAAAAGAAAAGGAACAGATCTAATTTGATGTTAATCAAGTTAAATGTCTGCAAAGTAAGAAAGGAAATTAAACATTTTTTACAGAGCAAGTGCTGCAAATTCCTATCGACAATAGCCTTACATGTAGGTTACAGTATTTAAATAAAAATTCTAAATGTGTATGGCGCGACACCATGTATACCCAGTTTAAACCTCTAATATGCCGAACATTACACCGCTTGCAATGTATGCGGTTGCTATATATCAGGGAAATGATTACAACCTATTGCTTCCGCACCTCTACAACCCATAATCCTCATCCAGCCGGAGCATAAGCCACATAATTCAAAAGTCTCCTCAACCAGCCCAGCCAATCTGCTTTGCATTAGTCTGTTGGTCTATACCTATCCTACCCACTAAATAGACCCATTGAATTAGAAATAACTTCATCGTTTAGGGATACAGGAGAGTACGGAAAAAAGCAAACCAATGAGGATATCCACCGTAGTCGAACAAGACAACCACCAGCTGCTCCAGAAGTATTTTTTGGAAAACCACGTGCTGGGCAACCATCCCCCGTCATCAACGTCATCAATGAAAAACAACGTGCACCGCGAACCATGAAACATGCGCCACACCGATGTGGCTCCAAAACGAACAGCGCTGGAGAGCAAAAGGATATTTTTGTTGTGCTGCTCGTGGTGCTGTAGTGGTATTAGTGGTATAAGTGGTTAGAGATTGGAGTGGTGACCTTATGTCAAAGAGTGGGTAATTTGTCCCGACGGAGAAAAAACGTCCGACTGTATGTCGAAGAAAGGGATGATGTCCAAAAGATTTGACTCTTCTAGCCAAAACCTACTGATGACAGAGGAGTTCAAAAAGAAAACAGAAAATCAAGATAAACATCTTTAGAAGAATTCTTCGAGTCACGGGGGGTTAACATCTCTTGGCAGGACATGACCACCACAACTAGACGTGTTCTGTATATTTTTTGGAATTTTGATGCAGTCCTTTACGGATTGTTGGACTTACAGCACGTGGATTGCGTTACGTGCCTTGTAATTTGTTTTGTTTAAAAAAGGAAAACATTTTTAAACATTTTAAACTGATGACGATTTGAATTTTTGATTTTAAGAAACGCACTTTACAGAGAGGGTGAATCCTTTGAACGAATGCAAATGCTTCGGTATGCTCTCGCGCATTTGAATTCATTGGAGAGAAAGTAGGTACCTCACACATACACAAGCGGCAAGTGCAGTGCAATGTCGGTATTTGTGCAGAGGGTATACACTGCAAAAATAGTTATTTGCAAATTGAATCTTTTTTTTAGTAAACTAGTTTACTTATAAAATCTGGGGATTAGGTCGTAGCTGGTAAGTTTCTTTCATCAGCATCATAATTTTAAGTGTCCTGCGAGAGTATGATGCTGGTATGCACCCAATATAGCTCTCGATCTTCCGTCATCCACTGTAAGTCATTAGTGACAGTTTCTACATTAAAGACTGGTATGCAGTTCACGTGAAATCCAATTGAAGATTTCACTAGGCAGTACGCTGTTCGAGTGAAAAACAGTTTTTTAAAAAGTGATTTGTAGGGGACGTTACTTAAGCAATTTTACTTGGCTTTTATTGTCCGTAGCATTAAATTTTTCACATTCCGGCGTGAAAATTTCACTTTTTGGAGAGGAGTGAAAATTTCACTTCAGTCGAACAGCGTACCAGCCTTAACCTTGGCGTGTTGCGTCTTTTAAATGTCTCCAGATAAGAACAGGAGCCTTATCGTTAAACGAACAGTACTTGACAGAAGTACCAGGCGCCTGGCGCGCCCTCTATAGTGAAAATGTACTTGGTTTTCACAACCATTACCTACTAAAACCATAGCTATTTGTATGACAGCATCTATGGTCATTTCCCTTTGTTTTGCCTTAACCATAAGTGAAGTGAAACCGCCCACACAACCCGCCTTATTAATAGAACTCTGACGGGCTACCTTGCTAAATAATGATTTCATCGGTTTAACTCTCCGCTTTAATTAGATTTAAAACCAAATACCCATCACTTTGTCAAGCATTTATTTATACAACAAGTTCGGCTATGTGCATCCATGCCCACTAGTTAGTATTTAACTTTAACAAATCCCATAAAGCTTTTAAGAGACACGCGCTGCTCTTTACAGTGTATCCCCATCAATGGCCATACAGACTCGAATCACATTTATACTCCCACACAGTTGACGAGATATCGTTTCGAGGAAAACAATAACAATAACATTGAAAAAGGGAAAACTTCGATGAAAAAAAAAAGAAATCGGAAAAATGCATGCATCCGCCGTCTCACGTCCCTCGCCCAGGTCGAAGGTGTTTTGTTGGCGCACAACCACCACCACCACCACCACTGTTGGCTACAAAACCAATACACCAGCAACTCATGTGCTATTTTCGGGGCCAACATACACAGACAGATACTGGTCATAGAGTCGCAGTCGCATAGATAGATTCACCCATGGAAGAGAAGACTATTACAACGTGATGTTGTTGTGCCTCGCTCTATGATGGTGATTCCTATAGCCAAGACGACAAATGTGTACAAGAGCGACATCCCCCGAAAAATATCCACTACTGCTGCTGGTATTACTGCCACCGAGCAACGACGCAACGACCAAGGCGACCGATTCGTGTCGAATCTTGGAGTGGAGCCAGTTGTTTGCGAATTGTTTGCCAGTGCAGTGTTGTGCCGCTTCTGGCACAGGCTGGCAACGTGCGGTGCCACCAATCGTGCCTTCGGGCACGATTGAGACGCATCCAAGAAAAATTACGCCCGACATCCAACAAAAAAAAAAAAAAAACATCAAAATTCTCAAACGGATCAGGCTAGCCAACAAACCATCCGGCCATCCGACAAAAATTCTTCATCGGGCTACTCGTCGGAAGAGAAAAAAAACAACAATTTTTTTGGACGGTGTCTTGGCCACCGATTCAGAAACTCATCATCATCATCACCATCAGCAGCAGCACCACCAGCAGGAGCGACGACAAACTCTTGTCCAAGAAGAACTCCTTCCACCACCACTACCTTCGTCGAAAGAATCTGCAGAATAAAAGAAGAAGATATCTCTCGTTCATTGGTCGACCACATGATGACAGCGAGAATGATTCTTGGAGATGCTGGTGGCCAAAGCCGAGATGCTGATGGCCAACAGTACAGAGCCAACTGGGATTTGTACATATTTCTTGGCTGCATTCATCACCAGCCAACAGGTTGATGTTGGAAGAACTTGGGATTTCGATTGTCTCTTACCATTGACACTCGTCCGTCTCGATCATACAGCTTAGCGCCTTCCATCATCCAGCTAAATTGTCAATTGAAAACCCAAATTCTCTCATCATCAGCAGAAGCAACAATCGTTATCATCACCACCACTACCACCCAAGGAGCGTGCAGCGTTTGTTGCGTTGGCCAACTGGCTAATACCCAAAAAAAATATGTCGAATACTCAACAAAAAAAGGGCAGCAAGTTTCCTGACATCGAGGAACGAGGCCAATTGGAGTGGACACGTATCCAAGAAATGCGTCCATTGTTTCATTTGGTAAGAATAACTGTCACCGTGTGTCCACATCTAATTCAAAAGTCCAGCAAGGACCAACGTCCATCAGCCGCCTTGCTTTATACAAATGGATTTTGTGTTTTCGCGCGCGGATTCACTTTGAAAACAAAATATATAAAACTCTTAATAATAGTAGTGATTAATATTTTAAATTAAAATAATAATAATATTCAACAAAACGATTAGTTAAACTTAAAAATAAAATAAAATATAATAATCACAAAGAAGAATAGTGTTAAAGTTGCTGCTCATATTTAAAAGTGAACAATAATTAACTCGTAGTAAGAATTAAAACAAGGATACATTAGTGATAAATATTTAAACAAGTAGGAGAACAGTCGAGAACTTTCACAACAATGCTGGCGAATAAAACCCCAAGCAGTGAACAGGTTTTGGAAGCTCCATCAATTTCTTCAACTCAGAGTAAGTTTTGTTAAATATAAAATTAATTGCTTTAAATAAAAAGTAGTCTAGATAAAAGTTAAATTGTTTATTAAGCGCTTGCAAGGGAAATCCTTCTTAAATAGGGGTAAAGTTAAATATAATTTTATTTCAACGAAAATCAATCCATCTCGCAAAATTGGTGAATCTAATTCGTTTATGGAAAAAGGAAAGTTGACAGTCAGATTAAACTCTTAACAGTCACTAGAAGGAATATAATTTTTAATATAGTGGTGTATAATATGTATAAAATAATAAGCTTGATAAAATTTGAAATAATTTCGTTCAAAGTGGTTGTTGGTTTCACTTTAAAAAAAAAACACATGAAACTAAATAGCGTTTGTTCAAATGAAAAAAGAAATATTGGCACCACTGTCCTCTCCATTTGTAACGACTGGTTCTCAATGGCATTTTTAACTAACAGTTATTAAATGTATAATACCTATGTCCACTGTAACGTCAAATTATTATCTTAGAATGTTGATGAGACTCTTAACAGTCACTAGAAGGAATAGAAATAGAAAGTGTGACTTAAGTTTGCGTATTGATAGGAAAACACTAATAAAATTTAACTGAAGAATATTGCGCCTTTCAAATGTAAACCTGACTTAAGAAAGAAGAATATGTACATACTGGTACTGGTGTGATTTGAATTTTAATGCATGCATTGAAAAATTACAAAATCTTAAAAAATCGTACACAAATATTAGTAGAAAACAATTTTTTAATCGATTCGATACGTTAGGAGCGGAAAATAATACACGCAAGTTGGTAAATTTTTTCAGATTCAGTCCAGGGAACATACATTTTCAAATAAAAGTCTTCGTATTTTTGGCTAAAATCAATTATTATACAACATTGCATATTCAATCTAAAAATTATTAGAATTTAAACTCAGTACGTATATTTAAATACGACTAAATAAATAAGATAAAATGATCCCGCGCAAATCTTTCGGTTACTTACGGTAATTTACTAAAGATAGTCTACTCTTAAAATTAAAAAAAGTGTACAAAATCATAAATGTTTTTTTTTGTAATTTTATTTCGGACAGCACTTGGAAAATTTGTTTTGTAGTCTAGAAAAATTGTTTTCTAGTCTTCCATTATTCACACTATTAGCACACGATACTAGTGCATAAACCAAGAATCAGGGGTCGAACGAGCATTACGTTCACGTAATTAAGTTGATTTAACATGTGAAACACAAACAAATTGAGTCACGTAATGCTCGTTCACGGACGACGCGATTAGACTCCACGAGTTTCGTAGGTTTGCGACAATGATTATTGGCAGTGATGCCAGTTACATTAATGGCAATCAAGCAGACGGTATTTTCCCTATATTTAAAATAAAAACTTTTGATATGAACTGGATCCTGGATGTTGTTTTCATACTATGTTCTCGTTTCTGTTGCTCGGAATGCATGTATTTTTGAAACATTGAAGGCATGCCTTCCGTCAATTGCAATATACATAGCTTTTGAAAAAACTCGAGCATTTTAAATATTTTTAAATTTGTAAAAGAATTCGTTGGGTGTGTTTAAAAAAATAAATTATGTTTACTACGACTATTTGACTATTTAAGAGACGAGGAGTTTATGTTTTCAGAATTCTAACAATCATTTTAAACAATCGCTTCAAAAACTTTGTAGGTCACATCCGATACATTTTTTTAAGAAAAAAAGTGATTACAAGTTCGTAAAATTTTGAATGGACAGTGAGAATCATTACCACTTATTCATTTTTTGGCAGGCTTAGCACTTGGGCTGTGAAATTTTATTTTAAACGTATCTGAATCATATTTAAACATCGAATCTTTTGCATCTTCTTATTTCTAAATTTATTACTGCTGACCTATCGCAACTTTTAAACCAAATCGCACTCCTTACTTGCCAGCTTTTACCATTTTTCCCAAGTGTTCACTGATGCGTAAACAAACAAAGGTCTCTTCCAAGACTCCACAAAAAATAAAAAAAACTGTAGATAATGCGCCCCCCAAACAATAACCACACACGCATTTCCCAAAATACACGAGCGAAGTAAATCAAATCACAGACTTGCATCCAACCGAGAAGACCCCAACCGAAGTAAAGGAAAGGAAGTATCCAAAACACACAGCCAAAGACATTACACTAGGAAATAACAAACATTGTGCCACAGGACGTATAATATTTATTGGACGCCATGCGAAAAAGGGGTTTTTACTTTTAAGGCCAAAGAGTGAGGTCTGTCTAAAGTCTTTAAAAAAAATTCAATTCATTGTCCTGACTGCAGTTTAATTAATTGCTCCAGCCTTTCGCGTCCTTTGAGATTTATTTCCATCTCAATAGGAATCGAATTCGATTTAATACAAAATCACGAATAATAAATAAACAAAGCCGGGTCCTTCCGCACAGGAAGTGTGAACATAACAGTAAACGGGTTGTCCAGTATTTCGTCGCATAAAAAAGTTTCCATTCCTGTGCAAAGGAGAAAGGACAAAACATACGACGGCAGTCAAGAAAAATGTTCAACGAGGAATTCTCTTTTTTTTTTATCACTCTGCCTTTGCAGTCGTGTTGAACATAGTGTCCTTATAAAAGTTTTTATTTTCTTTGCAATTGCGACTATAAGGCCAGCACACAAAACGGAATTTGCGAATTTCCGAAACAGGCGATCAATGTCACCGATAAAAAAAGGACACAGCGTCCTCTGAATAGTTTCGGATCAGTCCGACTTCCGAGTAGGAATTCAAAGAATGTCAACGATTTGTTTTCCCACTTCCGGTGCAAGAGTACACAGGTCAGTTTCAGCAGTATGAAACAAACAAAACAAAAACCAAATTTGTAAGCAAATCCTTTCAAGTCCTTCACGCGAATTGTTTTCTCTGTTAATTACGACTGCTCTCTACTTCTTAATTGTTAATTGCTTTAATGGGTCGTAAATTGTTCCAACGAGTCTATTTCATTTTGCAGTTACAAATGCGCTGCCAAGAAATTAATCTCAGTGTAATCCTTAATTGCGCTGGCAGTGTAGTTGTATAGTTGTTTGTTTCCCTCAAAGTAAAAAACACAAGGACGAGTAACAAAAAAAGATTGTAGGCGACAGTCATAATAATTAATTGGAAGCCAAAGTGCATAGGCGATCAAAGAAAACACCGATTTTTTTTTTACCCCGAAAGAGAAATTTATTTGGCATTGGTAAAAGTTTGGACAAAGCTTTTGGGCAAAAATATCCTCGTTCGTCTTTAGTGGAAAAATATGTAAATAAATCATTACATTAACATTGGGGGAGATCTGGCGGGTGCTCTATAATGGTAAAGCGAGTGTCCTTAACAGCGCGAGACACTGGACATTGGTGCGTTTTTTTCAAGCCATAATTTTGTGGCAGATTTTTATGGCACAGACGGGAAGCATCATTTTTGTTTTCTTTTATTATCCTTTGGTGCTTTTGGGTGGGTTGCAAAAAATACCGCAAAAGTATAAATTTTGATTTTCGTTTGTTGCAAAGATGGGGGGTGGACGTGCGGATGAATCATAATTGCATAACATTACCGAAGAAGCGGCTAACAGAAAGAGCTCCTTTCAAATCCATAAGTTTGCGGCAATAAGTTTTGGACAGAGATATTTATTACTGCGGTAATCGTTTGTGTTCTTGCAGCAATTAGGGAGAACTTATTGGGCACACTTTTGTGAGAAGTCATCAGGTTGTCACTGTGATGCAAATGATAGTGCGGTTGAGTTATGCAGTCTTCTCTTAGGCGGTTTTTAGATTATTTTTATTGGATTTAAGGAATGGCGTTCTATGATTTTGATAGGAAAAAATAAGAAGAAAATGTTCCCAATTGACCACTACTCTATGGAGTACAAGTGACATCCATGATAACCTACATAGGTACATACATCCTTCAAATTTGCATATTCACATCACTTAGCCATTTGAACTACCATCAATCATCGATTTGCCACCATTAAGTCCTTCCACACAATCAATCAAATCACTGCCTCAGATATAAATCAAAAAAACTGTACAACAACTCATATCCAGTTTAATTCTGTGAACCTGCCAAATATTCTTATCCGTGCTACCTGCTGCCAAGAATGTTCATACTCATTCACCCGAAAACCATTTAATGTGTCACTTCCTCTTAGACGTCATTCCTAATTCACGGCCAAGCAAATACAGAAAAAAGTAGATATACATCCCAAATTATAACGCACACGTCTCGAGGTGAGCATTTTCCCACGATTCACGCTCCAAAAGCAATAAAACTGCGAGCCAACTGCCAAAACAGAGATCTGCTACTGCTGCTACACTGGGTGGTGAATGAAACGCTGCCATCAGCACCGCCACCCTTCTTCATGGCTCCAAGAATTCCCCTGCGGCAGACTTTCAACTTTCAGCAACCTGTCAGAGATTGGGGGCTTGTATGCAGATTTCAACTTTTTGGCTCGATAGCAAAAGAACTCCCTCCACCGGCACGACGACGCGTAGTGATTTGTTTACACTAGCTTCTGCCAAGAACTCATTATTATACTGCCAACATGCATATATACGCACACACTTAAGGGGACTTGGAACCTGATCAGAATTCTCCCCCCCCCCCCGTATTCCCACGGCTCTACTCATCAAAGTCAAGACGGACGACGGACCATCGGAGCTGATTGAGCATTTGCTCTGTTGGATTTTTCGGACCATTTTTAAATATCGCATCCGGTTGAGGACATGCCATCCGTTTTGGAGCCATCCGTATGTGTCCTACTTGGCAGGAACAACAAACGCGTTGTGCGTGTGCCAGGAGACCGATACTCTGTGTAGTGTAAACATTTTGGAGAAATACACGTTTTGTTTATGGATTTCCTTACGCACAGCGCACCACCGAAGCACCGGTCTTTCGTCTTCGGTTTATGAGTGCATAATTTATCGCCCATGGAGTGCTGCCAATAAGTGTGCGTTATTTAATTTTCAGATTTATCTGAGGCCAATACAAACGAATAAGCAAATAGGGGGCGTGCTTCGCTTGTTTTTGTTAATTAAAAAACAGCATTTTTTTTTTGGAACAGTTTTGCGTTGAGGAAGGTCGAGGATTTTAGTTGGAACCATTCCAGTATGGAAATGGTGTGCATCTGGTTCGAGGTAGCTAGAGAGGATAAATGGTTACGTAAGTTATGGCATAACCATGTCGACGCAGATGGCAATAAACCATATGGCATCTATTAGTGTAATTAATTGCGGTGCAATAAATCCCAAACCATGTGGCGATAAGTATTAGAAATGTTGGCCAGACGAAACAAGTGCTCAGTGGATGATAAAGGGGTTATGTTGAGGTTGCAGTAAGTAGTTCAGATATGGTTTTCGCACTGACCAGATGACCTGGCAAAGGTTATCTAATTGCAGTTTCCAGTAATATGTAAGAAAAGTTGCGCCACTGTTGTTTTTGAACACAGATAGTTCGACCTTCTTCGAAGTACTCTTCTCCCTTAATGGGCTGATTTTTTTTTGAAAGTGACTTCGAAAGTCAGTAAAAGCAGTCAGCAGACCGCAGAAAAATAAAACAATGTTGGATAATTTTTCACGCACAAAATAGAGATGAAGACAAGATTTCTTGTAATTCGAGGAATTAAAGTCTTTTACCGCTGGCAGTGCGATTGTCAAGTCGCAGTTGCCTCCATTTCTCCATCCATGTGCCCGAGTGCGTCCTTTATTTTATAAGCTTACTTTGAAACATATATAGCTCGACAGCACATTTTATTTAACTTCAGGACATCAACATAATAAAAGCAGTAAGCAGTAAACTCAGAATCCGATTCCGCATAAGCCTTCGACAGCAAAGAACTTATCTGTGCGAGGTTTTAAGTTTTGCACAGGAGCCAACTAAAAACTTGGAGAACTGTTCTCTTTGAAAGTAGAATCGGAACAACTTTCGAATGGAATCGAAAGTAGAATCGAATTACAGTCGAGACTCGATTAACCGGAATGGCTGGGACTGAGCCCATAACGGATAATCAAAAATGCCGGTTAACAGATTTTTCTCTAAATTTAGTTTTAGTTAAGCTTAGTTTAATTTTAGCTTGTAGCTATCGTCAGAGGTCACGGATAGCAGAGGTAAAACCATGTGTATAAAAAACAATTCAAAATTGCTTTGGAGTTCAAAGATAGTACAATATAAAAATGTTTTTATTTCTATAAGGGATCATAGAGAATATGCCGTTTAGTAGATCTACTATTGGGAAATTAACTGCAAGTAAATTTACACAAAAAATGCCGGGTAATAGAATGTTCCGGTTAAAAGAATCCCGGTTAATCGAGTCTCGACTGTACATAGTTGGCCCCCAGTTTATTACAGTTTGTAGAGATGGAATAGGACATAACTCGTATGTCATCTGTACAATTTTCTGATGGGCAGTTATTGACATTTCGTTCGTGGCAACTGGCAACCATCAACACAGGGAAATGGCTTTTGCAAGAAACCGCTGTTCTGTCAACACTGCATTAAAATTGCGTGCCAGACAATTCACAATCCCAAAAAGATGTGAAAAGTCTAGATTCACAGTATGATGAGTTCAGTTCATGTGCTTACATCCGAGGTGCATCGAGTAGCTCTCAAAATCGAAAAACAAAAGTTCCTTACCACAAGTCGCCTTGTTATCGATTTATTCAGTTATTTTTTTTTTTTGCGGTTAAAAGTTCTACCATAAATAAATAGTTGGCGCAACAGGTCTGTGGGACCCTAGGCCTAGCTTCTTACAACCATTCGTTTTGTGTGAGTTTTCAATTTTTGGGGCGAATGGAAGGGATCTACAATTTAACGCCGAGTTTAAACGGCTAATTGAGAAGATCTTTCATGACAGTTTCACTCTCGGATGTTTGTCAGACGTTTGCGAGAGGTGGCGCAGTGGAAAAACACCTTAAGATGTAATTTGGTTCTTTCGGGACTCAAACTTGGGACCCCTCGCTTAGAAGTCCAAAACACTAACCACTAAGCCACTGTGTAATGCCAGCCACTGCGTAATGACGACCCTCAGCAAAAACATAGTCGTTGATTCATATCCCTTTAAGTACGCCCCCCATGGCTTGCGACATGTTGACGGAAACAGCAATCTGCACTGTTCCGCATATGAGGATATAAATTTTCCCCCCCAGAAGGGATGTCACAACGTGAAGTATATTTTATTATTGAAACAACATCAGGGATACACAACACACTTACTTGTATTGGCGGCATAAAGTAGTCCTCGACCAGAGCCAAGAACTAACAACACTACCAGCGCGCATTTTTGACGCAATGCATCGTAGACAAGAGCCAACAGTGGAATGGGCCGATAAAGTCATACAAATGGAAGCAGAACAAAAAAAAAAATGTGGAAGCGCCTACTTGTCTGACTGCCGCGTGAATACGATTTTCCTCTCCCATCTATATGCAAAGGGACTGAATTTTTGGCTGACTCTGACTCCACAGCTCCTTCACTTGGATCAGTAACCTTCTAAGACTGTGGACACACCACAATAAATCGTTTATTCTCCCTCAACTCATGTGAATGAAAGATTTGCCAAGATCTTGGCCAAAAAAAAAAAAAATACATATATATACACATACGCCGAAGAAAACTCTCAGAATTTTGGCACTAGTCACTGGAAGTCATCACTACACCACTACAGGCACAGCGATTGCTTTTTGGCCACTTTCCTGATTTAAATTCGGTCCGGCACGCGATGCGTAAGCGACCAAAGTGCTTGTTCGTCACCCACTTGTTTTGTGTTAAAAGGCGTGTGCCTTTCTGGCTGCATTCGTAAAAATTCTTGGCATATCCTTGTGGTTAGAGTCAGCACTCATCGCAGAATCTATCAATGGATGTAAATGGCCAATGAACGCACTCAGTGTAGGTATGGTTGATTTGGACAGCTGATTGGGTGTCGATGCCAGTTGATTCCTTGCCCAAAAAGAGGCTTATACGGAACACTTGAACAGGTGGTGGCTAACTGGCACTTATTGTCATCAGATTTGATGGGGATTTCGATCAGTTGAAGGTCAAGTGGGTACATTGACTCGGAGAATACACAAAAAAAAAATTATTGGCTAGAGGCTGCTAATTTATTTTGGCTCAGAAGTGAATGGGGTAGAAATTTTATTGGCAGTGGCCTATGAAAATAAACATTTTTTTTCTGTTTAATTCGATTGGAATATTGTTTGCAAGCAGACGATGCTCAGTCGATTTCGATATTACTTGACATTTGTGTTCATTTTTCTGACGATTCAGGTGAAATTTAAGTTTATAAAGTGTTTGCATATAGCTAATGCATAAGTGCTGAATTTTTTTAGTTTTACCCAAACTGCGCTGATCGTGCGACCGGATATAGAGTTCGACGAAGGCACGATCATTGGAGAGAGGTATTGGCTTTCGAATCAAAAATTCAACAGTAGAATTGAAACATTTCAAAGAAGTTTACTGGTATTCAACAATTTTGCTTTTAAACAAAAAGCTTTTAAAGTTGGGTTACAACCATGTAGCCTATCAAACTTTACAAAAATCTCTGTAAACTACTATTAGAAAATTTAAAACAGCTAACGTAACAAAGAAAGAAGAGTGGTTCTAAAATGTTGGCAATTGGAGGCATCGAATATAAGAATTGTGTTTTGGAGACTATAAATAAAGTTGTCATTTAAAGACCGCTAAACATTTTCAGTTGATCTTGTATTTATTTTCACATTTTTAAACACAGATTGGAAAAAAAGAGTGTTTTTATTGAAGCAAAACGTGTTCTGTGAAGTGTGCAGGCATACCCGAAGATAGGTCACACTTTTAAAATAGGCAAAAGATCGCGTCAAGACTAGATCGTGTCTAAGATAGGCAAAGACTTGTATTTTCGTCTTCTCTTCTGTTCATTTCCATGCGGCTCAAAGTCACTAAACAAAACTTTCCTAGAAATTTGGTTACATCATTTGCGTTCGAAAATAATGATATTCTAAATATTTGTTTATTACTGTGGGCTCATAGTTATATTTCGGTTTTTAATTGAAAATCACTTAAATATTTTGAGCGCCATTTGATTCCTATAAACTTGAAAATTACTTTCAAAAGTTTCTTGTGACGCAGTAATGCACTTTATCAGAAAGCAGAACACCTTAAATCGATTTTTACTTCGAGCATGATAGTCTGATAGCAGTTGTCTTTTCTTGCTTGTGTTTGAAGTTGCTTATGTTTGAAGTTGAGGTCGAAAAATCTAGTTCAGAAAATCCTGCTTAAATTCAGCAAACGAAATATTTTAAACATTTTAAATAAAAAAGAATATTGTTGAAAGTTTTTCATCTACGTTGTGACAATTGTATTTCAACGGACCCTTTGGTCGCACACGCACGGTCCGATACACGAAACACGATTACCACGCATTCACAATAGAACATTAGAGTCCCAACTCCCAACCCATAGAATCCGTCGCGTCCGTTGCGGCAACGTGTTCGACTGACAGGTTGACAGAATACACAGCAGCTTATGGAAAGTGACCCATAGGCATTGCACGTGCCGGATGCGACGGATAAAGTAGGTTTTCTTTCTACTTTTCTGTGTGCGGCATGCGTTGATAGTTGGCACAGCGGGAGAGGAAGCTCTTTCATTGGTGGAAATACTCGGCCCTAGTGAGGTATCCGTCGGAACGGAAAATTCTCCGATTTTATACGATTCGGAGGATATTGGCTTCGAGGTATTCTTCCGAACATCTATTCGGAATATTTCTCCGATATTTTGTAACGTGCATTTTTTTCTTCAATTTTTGACAGCTAGGCTCCGATAACCTCCGACAGAAATTAGTTGCGGAATTTGTTTACGATTTGGATTTGAGTCTCTGACAGAGTATGCGTTGCGGAGAATTTTCCGTTCCGACGGATACCTCGCCAGGGGCCGATTGAGAGTGAGAGAAACTGCCATGATCGTTTGGAAAAATTCAAACTAAAAATATTTTGTGGCGGGCAAACAACTATTTTAAATAACTAATTTGAGTATATTGTGTTTTGAATGCAATTCGTAACGGACGCGATGAATTCTATGGGTTGGGCCCTTTAGAACATTATGAACGTTCATTCGACCATCGCAACATAAATCCGATTTTTTTTAGATGGACCTTCAGCCGTAAAAAGGACACATAACTTTAAATGTAATGACAGTAAAACATCACAACGCATATGTTGGTTGATTTTCTCTTTGTGACTAAATAATTGAATGACGTATAACATATTTCAATTCCAGGACGTAGTAAGCTAGTACGTCCTCAGAATATGCCTATCTAGTATCCTTTTCTGAAAAGTTCAGTAGGTAATGAATGACGGCAACATATTTGAAGATTTTATGAAAGTCTTACCTACAGCTCTGGCACAAGTTCTAAATTTTGATAGAATAAAGTTTGAAGTGCCGCTGGCAGTTAATGTCAAAATATAACTACATACTTGAGAAACTTATATCAAGCAATTCCGCGCAAGCACCTGCATCTCTTTCTATTCGCATTTATAAGCAAGATCAACTTGTAATAAGAGACGGGTTTTTATTATGATTCCGTCTATTTTTCACTACAAGCTACGAGCAGGTACGTTCTACTTTAAAGCGGATAATTGATAGAGGCTTTTGTCTCAGATATGGCCTGTTTTTTAGCTTCTATCTCAGCAAAGCAGCACAGCAAAGTAGGATTATCACAGCACGCAGTTACAATAACTACGTCCTTCTTGTCAAATGTCAAGTAGGGCGTAGTTGTCAAATGTCAAGTAGCAGCAGTCAAATGGCAGCGATAATGGCAACTCACACATCTTTCTTATGTGGAAACTATCTATAGTTTTGTGAAGCCGTTAAATAGACCCACTCGAATTTGCAAACGTATCCGCAATAACCGCGCCATTATAACTTAAATAAACCAAATAGGTTAAGTTGAATGTGTTATGTTTGACTTGCTCAAGAGCATCCCAAGGATCTTCCCTCTGGGTATACTACACATAATATAAATGATTTGTGTTTTTATTTTGTTTAAAATTGACGACGTATTTATCACTTAAAACGTCGATTTGAAATTTCAAACAAAAGCTTTTTACCCGTGCACAGACTGCGTCAATTCTAAAATAAGATTTTTTTCTGCCATCAACAAAATGGCAAAGCAAACATCTCCTCGAGATCTAATTAGACGTCGTGGTGATGTAACTTTTTGCCATCTCTAATTATTTTACTTACAATTCGGCGGCAAAAAAACAAAAAATTGAAAACTGATTAATTCGATCGCAGTCTGATTGAACTGATCATGTGTGCAGTCTAAAAAAAAAAACAACCACTGCGGGAATATCGTAAACCTATCCCGTTCCCGATTCTAATTTTTATTTTCGTTCCTAGGAGACAAAAATATCTAGCGCCCCTAGCCCCGCTTACATCAACGAAAAAAGAAAGTCATCTCTAGTCGTAAATTCGGCATCAAGAATTTTCGAGAGACGTTTTCATTTAGCCCAGGCCGCTGAGAGAAAGACGCGGTTGGCGGTTTATTTTCGTAATTTACGTTCTATTCTATGTACGCGTAGAGATGCCGTGTGTTTATGCATCATTAACCCAATATATGTATATGTATGCAGTATATATAGTCAGTATGTAAATTGTTTAGTGTATTTACCAATTTATAATTAAAACCCAGCGGACAGACACTGAGTTATATGCATTAGTATATTTTCTTTTAGACGCGGTCGGATGTCGAGGAATGTATTTAGCTATAGCTACCTCCAAACGTATCTGAGCAGAAGACAAGACAAGGTATTGCACAGTCTGGGATGGTGTATCTTTTAAAAATTGTTTTCGTTGGTGTTGTTTTCTTTTGGTGTACACAATGTGTGTAGGAACACTATACAACCTACAGCAAATTACAAATGAAATGAGTTTTCGATTTTATTGCATAATCCTCGGACTTTAATGGATTCAGAGCAGGCCAGCGAATGGATTGCATGTGGGTGCAATAAATAAAAATGCCATCAGCATGATGAATATTGCATTTTTTTTCACTAAACAATCGGAACATTATATGACGGCTTTATTGGAATGCATATCGGGGTCGGGGTTCACAAAAAAGATAACTACATAGATAATAAAGGTTTTTCCAATAAGAGGTGTTATTTTGATATTCAAAGAAAAATGACATTTTTGAGATAAATGATCGGATATTTATTTCATAATAATGAGGAAGGCATGCCGTTAATAATGAAAAACAACATCAGCCAAATGGCCACCACGACCACGCTTACAGGGCCATATCCTTTTCATGAAATTTTCCATAACAAAATCGCAAAGTGGCTGCCCTATGTCCTCGATAGACTCACGAATTAAATCTTTGAGGTCTTAAATCGACCCTTTACTGTTGGCGTAGACCATATCTTTCACGTGGCCCCAAAGGAAGAAGTCGCAAGGTGTTAAATCACAAGATATCGGTGGCCAATTGTGATCACCTCTTTGAGAGATAACACGGACCGGAAACTTTTCCCGTAAAAGATCAATGGTTTCGTTGCTTGTTTGGCACGCCGGCTTGAGTTCTTGTGTTAACTGAACTTTATAAGCCTTTAGACCCAAGTCTTTATGCAAAATACGGTGTAATGACGTTTGTGGAATGCCCAATTCCAAGGAACGACAAGGAATGGACAAACCTGGGGTTTCTTCAACACTTTGGGCTACAGCAGCAATACTCTCAGTTGTTTTTGAGCGACGTGTACGGGTTTTATTCTTCACATCACTAACTTGTACCAACAGCTCGAGTTTTTCCACCAATTTCTGTATTGCGGTCCGACAAGGTGCTTCACGTAGACCCAAAAATGCGAACTGTGACTGCAAAATTTTCACCATTTTTGTAGTGAATGTTGAAGCGTGTTTCGTTCCATTTTTAGTAATGGCGTAGTTTCTACTTGAAAAATGTCAAAAACTAACAGCTTCAAAAGTGACAGCTACCAAAATAGCGGGCTATTCAAAATAACACCTCTTATTGGAAACTCTTTAGTATGCGGCTTAAGGGTGAACCACAATAGGATAATGAGTACTTAAGCTTACGTCAAATGTGGCTGAAAATTCAGATGCCAGAAAAACTTTCTTCAGCTTAGTGTACAAGACGCTAAATTAAGCTTTTGAACGTGGCAGCATTTGATTAAAATTAATCGGTATACAAACGCTTAAAAAGCGCTTCGGGAAAATATGAGTTTGTGTCAAAAGTCAAATATCAATTGCCCGATGACTTCACCTTAAATCCATCCACTATTTTGAGCTGCATTAAACTGTATATAGTTTTCAACTCGAGAGGTTTATTTCTCGATTGCATTCGCAGTCCCAGTAAAAACGGCTTGATCTCTATGAAGACAAAGTCTTTTATGACATGAAAATTAGATCTGTCCTTCACTACTTATACCTCGAAGAGTTCTTTAATTAATAAAGACGTTCAAATCAGTCAATGCAAACGTTGCGGCGTCATTAGTACGTACTTTTTAAATATGACGTTGTGTCAGATGCCACAATGGTCATTCTGCATAATCCAATTGAGGTTATCTATCGCAGAGGTAAGTCTCGCTAGACTTTTACGTCCTTTCCTGAGGTCGCGGGTCTATCCCAATAAACCGCAATCGCCCGATGGCCTCAAATTCTGCCGGATATCTATGCAGTGGAGCCATTTCGATATTGACCCTTTCTTAATGAAAAACCCTTTAAGACAACAATGTAACGTAGTCGTAGTTTTGAAACCTATAAAAGAAGCTCAACTTAAGTCAGAGTTAAAACATTTAATGCCCGATCCACTCACGAACTGATTTGATCGCTTTAATAGGATCCTTTCCCTAGGTATCGTATTGCAACTAATACCTACTATTCTTTCCACCGAAAGTGCTCCTCCGCGATTTGTCCGTGGAGCAAATTCTTCCCTTACGATTTCCAAAATAAGCGCATTGTCATAAACTTTATGTCAAATACCACACACCACCATTAATAAAAAAAACCTATAGTGGCAAAAGAACTCTTGTTCGTCATATTTTTTATCCTTTTAGAGGTTGCCCATCTTCGTCTTGACTTGAATTCATTTGCAATCTTTATTACCTTTGCAAAAAACAAAACTTACTGCATGAAAACAAAAACAGATGATTTACCATCTGATAACTGACAACGATTCACAGCAAATTTGTAATAGATTCAAAAGAAAGTTTTCGTACTAGTAAAGGTGAAAGTTAAATTGTTTATTTGTAGATACCATTTCAAAAATGCGGTACATCTTAATTTAAACTGGCAGTCAACTAATAGTCAACACTGTAAAGTGCATAGACTTGACAGTTTTCTGATTAATTTACTCACCATATTCTTGAATTTCATTCTCCGTTTAGTCAGCCTTTTAAAATGCCTTATTTATTGTTCTTTTCTAAAGTTATCCCTTGGAAATATTACGTTTCCTATATTTCCTTGAACAAGAAAAAAAATCCACAATCACTTCACCCAATCTAATTTACCATCTGTTTTTTGTTTGTCTTTCTAGGTACTCTGCAGCCAAAGGACTCCACAAAAAACACAGGGCATTCATTTGCCAATGAATTTATCCAAATCTCCTGCCAACTTCATTGGCTGTTATCGGGGCCTGACCAACCCCTCAACAGCAATAGAGTGCGCACTGAAATGCATCGCATCCACCCCAGCAATACAACCACGGTGCTGAGGACTCACACGTATATGTGACGATGACTTGAAGCGCAAGAGTCCACATACGCCTGAGTGTTCAGCATTGTTTACATTCTGCACTGCGATTGGATTGGAGCTGTGTGTTTTACGGGTACATTCTCATTTTGGATTTGGCAGGACATTTCGATAGGAATAGAGCGAGAAACATAGTGTAAGGAGAAAGGGGGAAACGAATGCAGTTCACTTATTGGATGCAAGAACCAGAGGGTTTGTCCTTAAACAACCAACCCTTAGCTACTTGGATTTAATATACCAACAATATGTTCGTTGTCCTTGGAGGAGTTTAATTTAAGATACCACTGTGGAGTTCATTTATGCTGCAGTATAATGCACAAGAAGAAGAAGACAACATATATTTATTTTTAATTTACCGTTTTGTAGTTGAAAAGGCTCCAAGGCACTGGTGCAACACTGTTCACCCTGCCAAGGACTCCTTATTGATGCACAATATATTTTGTTTTATATATAATATGAATTAATAGTAGCATAGGTATCCTTGGAAATAATGTAAATATTGCATATAGAAATAATTACATTGAATATTAAATTTAGAAATTAAAAATATGAATACAAATTAAAATACACAGACAACATCAAGTGTTTTGGTTTCCAAAGTCCTTAAATAAATTGCATTGAAATCGATATGTAATGAAGAAATAAATACATGAATTAAAAACAATTATGAATAAACTTAAAGTTTATCTATTAATGATAATGTTACATATTAGAACATAAATAATGATTATACAAAAAAAAAAATAAATAAAGTTTTAGCTACCACAGCGGAACAAATGGAACGATTTTTATTTTAAATATTAAGGACTTCTTCTGTCTACGTATGTACTCCTTTCAGTTAAAGCTTTCACCGACAAATACTTATGAAGGGACCTACAGGTGCTAGATAATTTGTTTAAAAAATACGAATTACAAAGGATATTCGTAGGAAAGGATGTGGTAGGAAGTGTTAAATGTGTGCCGTGCAAACAACGCAGAGCAAAGCGTGACGGAACAATTTTAATATTGAATGCATTGGTATATTAAACTGCAAGGGGAAATGTTTGATGCTTGATTGTGTCCGGAGGACAACTTTGTTTCTCGTCGGTTCAATAAGTTCTTTATAATATTTTCATATCCGGGTTTCTGCAATTGTACTGTTCCCATATCAGCCGCCTGTCTTTCATTACAATAACGACTTGTTTATGTTTGATGTATCTACCTGTCATAGTCAAAGTTATAATTAATTAGCGATTAGAGCTGTCAAGTAGCACACACATTCTATTACAAAAACAGATCAGTTTCGTTTTATTTTACATGAGGCACGAAAAATCAGTAATCATCCATAATTAAAGTATAGTAGCCAAAAATGCTCAATAAAACAATTCAGAATGACTTGTTTCTAATCAGCCTGCAGGTATGCAAGCAATTTTCAGAAAAGTGTTTGTCTTAGGTGCATGCCTCGATTTTGGGCCTACCTATAACAACGTTCTCCGTGTACCCTCTCTATGCTGCACATCCTATCAAAAGTTGTAAAAATTAACAGTAGATATTCTCTACTTAAAATAAGTGCAAAGTAATTTTGACAAACAACAAAAAATGGTATAACCATATTTTTATATTCCACAAAAATTATTTGACTTGGCATCACTTTTCCATTTCCATTATTTTTAGTTCAGTGTATATTTGGATCCCATTCGCTCAGCTGTAAACTGTCACTCTTGTCAGTTTGTTTATTTTTTTGTATGTGATTTCATTCTAAAAGGCATTTTGAGACTACTTCCCTGCTTTCACTGCCTGTGCAAATCTTCTTTACTCAAAAACAAGTTACTGAAACCCATCTCGTGTCGGTTGCAAGTTTGCACAATTTTTCTCAGAATCATGGGCTCTAGAAAAACCGGTTCCTCATCAGATCGTCATCATCATCGGCGGCGACGTTCGTCCAAAAAAAATCCAAAAACCTCAAGGAAAGAGAAATCCAAACGCGACCGCAAACCTTCCGACCATGAAGCGTTGTGTCGTGCCACCGATGATATCCTTCGGAAAATTATTTCATCAGGCGAACATCTCTCGAATCTTCCATCAGATTGTACACTTGAGGAGCTTCAAGGCGAGGTGAGTGTGTGGTAAAACAACTGGAGTGTTCACCGGTCAGTAGTTAGTACGAACAAAAGCGAAAATAAATCCAATTACTAAATCGTTTCTGGTCTCTTCGACTTCCACGCGCGACGACCTTAACATTGTCAATCGATAGAGACACACTGTCGCGTTAAGTGGGTTAGAAGAAAACATTCCTCTCAATCGATAGCTAGTGGAGGCAAAAAATCCATGTCTCTGGGTCAGTAAACTTTTTGAAACTAATTAACCGCTTAGTGTGAGATTGCGGTGCTCAGGGGCCGCGTAACACTTTGAGTGTGCTAATTGAAGAGGGGAACAAAAAAACGCAGAAGCACAGTAGTAAGTGTATTATTGTTTTGGCTTATTGCTACTACGGTGAATTGCCCAAAGACCACTCTTGCATCATTCATTACGTTGTCGTGGTTAGTGGACATTGGTTAATTGTTTTTTTTTCTTTTTATTATTACTGCCAACAGATTGCAATTGCTCGAGGACTTGCGACAACGATTTACGTGAAACGTGATGGACTCTCGACGCTGAAAGTTGTGGTAAGTTGGAATTTATAGCTGTTTTGAAGTGAATAAATCAAATTTAAACGGTCAACTTGTAATGGAACGTGCGATCCCATTTTGTATTTCAATAATCGCAGTGGATTGTATAAGAATGCACCTAATTTTATTGTGTTTATTGTTTTATTAGCATAACAGCTTTGCAAATCGTTATCTCTGTTTGGATCGCTGAAGCGATTTGATCGGAACGTAATTTCGTTGATAAGACGTCGGGTGTTTGTAAATATGGTGCGATTAGTTATCACTTTAAAGTTTATTTGAATAGCTGGTAGTTTATATGTTTTATTTATATACCATAAGGGCATAAGGAATGCTATACCATGCTATAAGTTATACCAACGCTCTACATTTTTTAACAAATACAATTGTTTCTTTTAAATGGATAAACTTTCCTCCATCATTGCAGTCGGAGACTTCAAAAAGTCACTCATGAGCCATCTTCAAAACATTAGGCGATGTCTCTAGAGGTGTAGCCAATTTTCCACAACATTTTTGCAAGGACAATGGTTGCATCATTCTTGTGGCAACGATGGTCACTTTACTAGACCACTCACCATAGAGTTAAAAGAATATTTTATTTCCAGTGGCAGAAAGAGTTCAGCCATCGCTTTTTGAGGAACGCCTATCAAAAATCGGTCAGATGTCAAAACTTGCACTGGGAAAACTTGAGATTCCACAGATCGGAATTGTTAGAATTGATAGAAGGATAGATAATTAGAAGAGTATGGAATGCCTGCGTTCTGCAGACGTCCAATAACTCTTTAGTGTTATCAGACAAGCGCTCCCGGTGAGTGGTGAAATCGTCCCTAATGTTCTCTTGCCAAAAAAATGTTGTATCAACCCCTAGCGAGGTAGCAAATGCCGAGATACGCACTACACCCACCAGCAAAGAAGTCATTATTGCGATTAAGGCGCTGAAACGAGTGATTTTATGGTATTCCCCCAAAGTGAGGATTACCTTCCTGCGTGTCATTATGATTAATACTGATCGCCTTTTCACCAACTGTTTGATTCGAAAAGGCGTTCGTACGGTATTGAGTTAGTCTTGCTCATTTTTTAGTCGAATTGAACGTTCAAACTTTTCTAAGCGATATACGGTGTAAAGTTCTATTCATTCTGTTATTAAAATCAAATGCAGTTCATGGTTTTTAATAGATTTACTACCCTACAGTGACAAAATATGCGCTATCGCGTGATTAATTCATACCAATGAGCGTACGCAGCACTGCACTCTCGCGAAGTAATTCATAAAGCATACGGTCAGTACGATGAGCTAAGTATTACCACATACCTTTCCCATTTTGTTTAATGATGTACTGTCGTTTTGTCAGTAAGTGCAAATCTCTCACCAGGAATGCTACATGCGATTTTCGCCACTTTGAATTTGAATCTTAAATGTATTTGTGAGTATGAAACAAGTTAATTGTTATTACAACCTGCTTGTCTTATCCATCATCTCATTAATCTTTTTCCTACGAAAATACATGTTTGTTGATTCTTTTTTGCTTCTGTAAAACTATCCACATGTTCGCCATCGTGTTTTTTATATAAACGCAAACGAATCCCAACGGCTGGCTATCAATTTGCTTGATTTTTCTCTTTGTTAGCAATCACTGTCTATTAAATTGAAGCATCAGTGTCACGTCTAACTTGACGCGGCAACTATTTATCTTTTATTGTTAACAAACAAGAATCGGAATAAACAGCACTTCATCATTGACAGCAACAAGCTATACATGCGTCGTTAAAACATTCCAAAGCCCTGAATCGCAATCAGAATCATGTTTCGACAGACAACATAATCAGAGTCGGCTGACCTTTACTCGCATAGAAAATTAAAAAAAAAGACAGCAATTCTATTTATATTACTCCTTAATTAACCATTCATTGACCACAGCTCGTATGGTAACACCTAATTACTTGGAAGCACAGCAAATAAAGCCTCGCTAATCAAGTCTTATCGCGAGGAAAGCTATAGCCTGACACTGCAAAAAAAAAACACACGAGTCCTACCCTGAGCTGTTGGCAATTATCGCTTCGCAACCGATTTGTGGTGCGCCATTATATGGCTAATTGACAATTGAGTAGACTTTTCTGGAGTGGGGTTATGAATTGGAATTCTCGAAGGCTAAGCATGTTGCTGTAAAAGTGGTAAAGGTTATTACATCAGTTCAATGGAAGCGAACTTCTGGCTGACGCACAATTTTTCTGTTTACCGCCTTAGTCAGGTGAAAACTCCAAAGTGAGTTAAAAATAAATAAAGAATCAGAACGTATACATGGCCGATCAATTGGTGCGTAATTATTTTATGGTGCCCACTTGATTCTGTCAACGGAATTTCCAAACTGCATTATCAGCACTTAGGGCTTGGTGTTTTATTGGGAAACA
This sequence comes from Cheilosia pagana, assembly GCA_936431705.1. NCBI lineage: Eukaryota > Metazoa > Arthropoda > Insecta > Diptera > Syrphidae > Cheilosia > Cheilosia pagana. The sequence goes on along the minus strand of OW386170.1, from coordinate 45,377,425 downwards.
GTTTTCTTTTGATGGTTTGTTTGACAAAACATCGAAGTTGTTGTTAGCAAAACACTTCAATTCGAATTTTAGCTGTTTCGAAGTACACAACTGGCGTTTTGCATGACTTTGCTGCTGCATAAGACATTATTGTTTTAATGGAAATGGTGTTATAACTAAAGCGCGCGCAAATCTAGAGGCATACGCCTAATAAATAAACCACTTGATTTTAAATGCTGGCAAGTGACTGTCGATCGTTTTATTGGGCATTTAACCAACAAAACGAATCGATTACTAACCATCTGACTTAGCGCGTCTTATTCTGCAATCTCAAAGTTTGATAATCGTGGACTGCTCGGCATGTATATATTTTTTTATTTTATTTTTTGAGGAGGCGAAGCTTCGTACAACCTCAAGGCCTCAGGGGTGTCCAAGATTTTTCATTGGTGTGCCAACCGGTTAAACCCTCTACAACTTCGAGCGAACCAGCCACAATATTTCATGTTGATGCCACTTCTTTTCGTCTAAGGGCTCAATTATCCTATCTTCTCTTCAATTTTATTTTATTTTTATGTGGGAGTGTACTCGGATCTAAGTTTCCTCCCTCCATATTGTCCGTTTATGCATTCGGTGAGTGTGCATACTGTCTTCCTATTACCGAACTCGTTGTTTTTCCGCATTTTTTGAAAATATTCGTTATATATTTTTTATACAGAAAGGCACACAACCAATTATGGTATCAACGAGCCTATTACAAGGTGCATAAGCACATTCAATGATATCTGCAATGAAATTGATTTTTGCTTATCCAGATTAGATTTTAAAAATTGCGTTTTTTCATTGGGTTTTGATTAAGTTAATTTAATATTTGAAGTAGTCTATAAGATTGAAGATCGGTAGATGACGCTAAGTCGCGCAACAAACAACAGTTGTGTAAAGCGTTACTGAGAGGTCACACTAAGAGAACGTAGTGTTTTGTGTGTCCTCGATGATGGTAAAAAAAAAAAAAAAAAAAAAAAAAAAAAATCACCTGTCTCCAGTAAGAAATCAAGTGAGGTAGATAACCGGCTTCCCGTATCTCCGACCCGAGCTGCCCGCAATGCCTGCGTTCCGATTAGTCTTACTTTTAAAATGAAAAAGTCAACTTCTCCAAGAGAAACCCAGACAAACGTTGTGTAACAAGTTGCACACATAACCGAACGCAATTAAGTTATACCTTTCAGCAAGTCAAACATTTTTGACAGAAACCTCGTAAACCTGCACGTGCTTGTTCGTTTTTAATGTATTTTCTACTTAATTTCATGTCTGCCTGCTCTTTCTTACTAAACATATAAACCCTAACCATCGGAAATAACAATTAAACCAACAAAAAAAAATAACTGTCGTTGACCTCTAAGAGACGAAAAAAAAGATTTAAAAAGAAACGCACACAATGTTGGGACATGAGACTGTTAAAACGATAGCTTCTCACATAACAAATCAGAAAATTGTCACACTAAATAGGTTCAGTTCAGTTCACTTCAGAGTTATATGATATCCCACGGACAGTTCCCAAACTCTCCCATGCGAATTAAGCCCACATCAAAGGGAGTATTCCTCTCGCTTTCATTCTCAATTAGATTGTTGTTGATTTATTTATTTTTGTGTGTCCACTTTTTAAGGCGGTTCACTCGCCAATGATTGATTTGTAGTTTCAATTAATTTGCACAATCAAGCAAAATGGGTCAATTTGCATGTTTGTAACTGCTCCAAATGGTGGACTTTATTAAATTGGTTAAATGATTTCATTTCTTGTCAATAAGCCGCTTGCTCTGACCTATATCTTTATAGATAGGTGATTTTGGTTAAGTCATACATAATATATTCTTAGAATAAGAAAATTTGAAGAGTATTTTGTTTATTGTCAAATGTCATTCCACGTTTAATGGTTAGCGACGGTCATGACGCAGGAGTTGTTTGCTTGCAAGAACAACGGGTAAAATTAATTTCTTCACTACAAATATCACGTTACTTAAACAAAAACTCGTTTTGGTAACACCGGTGACGTAACAATGTAAAATTTAAATATACTGAGTAATGGGTGTCTCAAAATTCATTTCACTCAAGATTTGTAATAATTACAGCGCGAAGTTTAATGTTTTTAAAAACGATCAAAAATTGTTGAGCAATATTTTAAAAATATTAACGATTTGGCAGCTACAGTTCGTTAAATTTTGTCCAATTTGGGGTTCAAATATTCCACGACTGCTTGTTAAGAAACACTAGGTTTGTTCGCGTACGCGGTTTAAATCGAACGCAATCGATATAAATCGATCGCAATCGCACAAAGTCCATACACGTACTCATCAAAAATGACAGGAAAAGAGAAAATTTGCAAATTAACGAGTAACGAGCAGAGCAATTCCTCTTTTGGCTTGAACCAGCTCAGAGAATTTCAACCGGCAAGTTTGATAAATAAGTCAAATCCACAAATTTGACACAAATTTAAAATCCGACAAACGTCATGCACACAAAAAAAGTGCGAAAATAAAGAAAATTCCATTTTGGTAGAATTTTCTCCCAGAACATTTCATTTGTTGCAAAATGGTAAGTTATATATTTATTTGTGACGTGTTTAAAAAATTATCAGTTGTTTTATTTTTGACGTAGTGGATGTCAAAGATGTAAGTGGCTCAAAGTAGCTAGAAAACTATACACGTACTTTGAAGTATATTTTTTGCTCTCTGAGAGAATTTTTGTAGTTTGACCGATGTTTAGTGCTTAGCTCGGAAAAGTACGCGAATAGACCTACTATTGCAACATGATCATCAAGTTTTTTGCAAGATATATATATGGATGTCAATTGGTTTCAACAAGAACACGTCAAATGTCATTTGCAGCGAGAAACATTTCAATTACTGCATAAGCCGTTTCCTGGTCGTTTAATTTCTTATATTCGTAATTAGAATTGGCCCCTAAATGCTAATTTATGCGATCTATTCAATGAAATTCGTTGAAGCATTTATGCAATATTGACAGACACCATAGACTGCATGGCTGCCGACTTTAAACAAAACTTCGCACAAAGTATATCCAAAAACTGGAACGGAGAAATTACCATTGGGACAAAGATTTCATTTTCCAACTGACATAACACATTTTTCAGTTTAAAAACTTATTTATTTACGAATAACAAAATATTTATATTTAAGTATTATCTAAAAATAACTTAAAAAGTATTTAAATTTAACATTGAAAAAATATTTCAAGAAAATAAAACACACTACATTTAAAAATTGTAAACTTTTTATAACTTTGTGCAGCTTAAATTCAAGACATTGGAAAAAAAAAACAAATAAGATTTAGTGTTACGCGTTGGCAACCCTGATCATCTGTTTGATTTGGTTTTTTGTTGCCACTTTTTTTCTACAGTGGACCAAATTTTTCTGGACCAAATCAAAATAATTCAATGAAAGTTTAGATTTACAAACTTATTACATACTTTGCGACTATAGAGCGTAAAATTAGTTGCTAACAAAACAACAAACATATTAGGTCTGTTTTTGGCCAATTTCGGCAGAATGTCAGAACGATGCAGGAACGAAAGTTTTGCATGACTTTTGTTAAAAACATATTATACGTCAGTGGGTTTAAAAAAAATTACCATTTTGCAGACGTTCAAAATTTTTTTTTGCCGATTTATCCATTTTTAATAACAAATTTCAGCATTAAGTAAACCAAACCGAAATAAACAGCCAATTCGAATTGAATTTTGAGAGATTTGACAGCTTAAGTCAGTTATAACAAACTACCCCAAAGAAATTTCTTGGGCTATTATTTGCAGATTTTTTATGACGGGGAAATGTTTAGTTCTCTCTTTGTTGCTCTCTTCTACCCAACTTTTGCGTAAAGGAACAAAGTTTGATTAAATTTGAGATTTGACTAATGTGTTCGAATTCATTATCGTTAGGGAACAGACCTATTGCAATCTGACATTTGGCAAAGTCAAAAATATTGCGGAGACTTTTGGTGTGAAGAATTGACTTGGAAGTGTCAATTTTTCTCCAATGAAACATAGAAAACATAGAAAGAGCACTTCTAGATAACAGCTTTTTTTGATATAAAATGGCAATTCTTTTCTTCAATCAAAAACGTCATAAGCTCAAAGCTTATTTCAGCCAACTCACGACCTCTTTCGCTTTAAATTCCGCACTGACGAAATTTTTGCAGAAAGATTTATAAATATGTATCTTTTTTTCTTTTGAACGAAATAAGGAAATTGTATATGTTTTGACATTTCTAATGACATTGACATTATCTGTCTAACTTTTCCGCGAAAATTTACGTCTTTAGTTTCGGAAGTTATCACAAGTCGAGCTGTATGGCTACATAAACGTTTCCGGGACTTTGAATGTCACGTTTATGTGTTCACTATCAGTCTACATGCTGATAAGAATTTCCTATATTACTGTATGTACTACAAGTTCACTGAGACTCATTTAGTTGCCCCGAAAAAATGAGTGTGTTAAGAAACAAAAAGTTGGGACTATCCCACCGGATGCCGTCAGACGTGCAGCACTTACTTTTATTGCTCAGAAGACATTAAAATGCTTTTCTTAGAAACAACCTTATAACGTGGATAATTCTCTTCGCATACCTAACTTATCTATACCAATTGCTCATTTCATCTGTTATTATATGATTTGCCTAGTTACGGACGGCACTAAAGCCCAAGTTCAAGGTCGCCTCATCGAAGATTATAGGTGCCCGCTGCCAGCAGCACTACAAGATACTAGTTTCATATTTCTGAACATTTTCTAATCACTCTTTTTTCACTCGCTCTCCCTCTCTCTCTGTCTTTGCAGCTATCGCAACAAAGTCCGACGATTGCCAACCTCAAGAGAGCTATAGAACGCACAGCTAATTTGGCTCAGCAACGCGAACGCAGTCTCCCGCCTCCCGCTGGCGCAAAGCATAAGTCAAAATCATCTGATCGTCGCGGCAAAGAAACAGTTAAGAAAAGCTCATCGGACACACCTCCACGGCGAACTGGTGAACTGGTAGCGGCTGCATCAACACGTGCAGAACGACCGCACCGCAGTAACCCGTCATGGCGTTTCCTCTGGAGAGCGTATGCCCTAACTAAAGCGCAAGACACACACCAAACGGGCGAGCAACCGGCTACGAATCCACTACCCGACGCAAACGGTCGTCAGTTGTTGAGTGACTTCGGTATCGGTCACAAGTCGGTTCTACGATTCGTTAAGCGTGAGAATTACTTTGGTCGTCGGAGGCAACGTAGCTAGCACCGCGCGCCCGTACACCCCGCATATCCAATGTTAACCGCGTATTTAGCACTTCTCTCGATCCACATACAATTACGACTACCTGACACACGATTCGTTTCGGAACGATGATCCTACGCAAAAGGATTACCTGTACAGTAATCCTGGTGGTGGCGCTCTTTTCCTCCTCCGCAGTGTTGTGCTTCGAAGATGGGGACAACAACAATGTAAAGATCACCAAACATGGCCTGGAATTGACACAAACGGTGAACATACAGCGCCAGGAATATCTGCAGAAAATGTGCGAAACCATGAACTACAGCACGCAGTCGATCGACGATCTCACCGAGGAGCAAATGGATCACATGATTGTAGATCCGGAACATAAATTTATGTACTGCTACGTGCCAAAGGTGAATAATTTCAATTTTATAATTTGTCTGTTGATCGCCGATCGTATGTTTCCTACGGAAACCATTTAAGGTGAAGTTTTAATTATTCGGGTTCTTTTTCGTCGTCGTTTTCGTTTGTCTTTCATTTCTGTTTTCTTGCTCCATTTCCGCTGGAGGAGCATGGTACACCATGCCTACGCCTGGGGGCCTTGTGCGGTCGCCAATATGGGCACATATGGTTTGCGTTTTTATTCGAAATTGTTTTTGTTTTTTTTTGCTGAGTCTGTGGCGAGTTTTTGTTTATTAGCAAGTCAGGCGAACCTCTGCTGATGCTTAATTTATGCTTCGTTAAAAATCTTCAGAGGTTTCCTTTCCCCCCACTCGGCAGTTGAATGTTGATACAGGATTTGCTGTTCGCTGAACTGAGGGAGCGCATTGTTTAGTGTTGCATGTTCTTATTTGTTTACAAACTAGGCAGGCAGTGTGAGCTGTAATCTTGTAATACAAATCGTTTGAGGCAGGCGTTTTTTATCAGTGAGGGATAGCGCGCATGCTGTCCGCGCATGCTGTCTGAAAGTGATCGTCGTTTATGAGAGTGCAATTAATTTGATCTTATGCAGTTGTTGAGTTATGGGAATCTTAATTGGAAACCTACGAAACTGGATAAGATTTTTTGCTTGCAACGGGATCGCACTGCGAATGGGTGCAAGATACAATTTCTTAAACACGGCATTCGTATTTTATGTGAACTTAAAAGTGAGACTTTTTCTTCGGTACATGAAATGAGAACCTCTACTATTTCAAGCTTAAACCGAGAGGACATTTTTTTAACAGCCAGTGTCGAGTGTCGTGAATTCCAACTATGTTCCTAGTGGAACACTTACTTGGGTTTTTGTTACCCCTTGTGGCTCTTCCACTCGTACGCGTCGTGTATCATTTCTTTTATGTCGTAGCTCTTTCCTTAATGCCGTGATTGCAACTGCTCTGCGACCCCGTCGGTCTTTTCCATCTTGGGAATGTGCGATCAGCTAATTTGTTGTCGTCTCGAAATCACTGACGGAATAGTTTCCTGGGATCTGAAAGTTTGTAGGAGATGTGCGATAAATTTGAGTGAATGCTATAAATAGCTAATCACCGCAAAATCTTGGGCCGAAAAATGCGTTCTCTGCTGGACTGTTTGTCGTATTCCTTTGATGGGTCTTGTTTTCACTCTTTTTTAACGTGCCTCTGAAAGAATAAAGCGACTAAAATGTCTCATCCTTAAAGGTATAGCTCGTAGACGGATGCATCCTCGGGCTGTGCCATATTTTAGTCCGTTTTTAGTTTTATACTTACACGACACCCTTTTAGTAGGGATCTACTTGAGCTCCTGAATAAAAACAGTATTAAGGTGGAATACCTTGCGCAAGCCTTGCTTCTCAATAGCGTGCCGGACTTTAATTGATTTCGCTTAACAACACTCTACACTAATATCAACAGCTATAAAGAGGGCAAAGCAATTATCTACCATGTGCACTAATCTATACTTCTATCGAATGTAGCTACTGCTCCACCTAGTCGCGCGAATATTCGAAATCGAATTATTTTCTCAAGCGAAAATACCTGCTAAACAAACAATGTTGCTTACTCCAACATAAATGAAGATATCGAATGGGATTGTGCAAAATCGGAGGCGATAATCTAAATTCAAGTTTCCACGGAAGCTATTAACTGTACCGAGTATTGAGTGAGTACCTGCCTACCTACTCCCGCATCACTTCAAGTAACCCATACCGTATCAGGAAGGAGACGAACATACTCGTACACATCGATAACGTAATCGTAGTATCGAACGCTAATTTATATGCCACAGGTGTGTACTTTAAATAACTGACGAATTTCTTTACCTCACGCCCAGCAATCGCCAAGTTATAGTCAACCTTTGCTCCTTCTTAGCCCGCTAATGCTCATTAGCCGGCCAGTGCATGTTAATCATCGGTCGCACCATAAAAGTGCTAGAACGACTTTTAATTATTATTTACCAGCTATAATCAACGCCAAATGCCAAGTACAGTGAGTGAACCTTTCGCGTTCGCGTCACATATGCGTGTTTGCCGTTTATGAGCCATGAGACCATGGTTACATAAATATAAAAGCTGAGTAAATTGTTTGAAGTTGAAATGTCAATGATGGATCGCAAATACGAGTAGATGGGCGAACGATAGCACCGACCGCGCAACAGCAACAACAACACGAGATATAGAATTTATACAGTATGCGTAATTTATATGACGTGAGTTTGAGTGCGGTGATGGTAACACGTGCTAGATCGAATGATCTTTGCCGACCCCATTTACATTACATACAGCTAGAGGCGACGGAGATTGTCGTTCCGCCTCTACTGGTATGACAAGTTTCCGTGGTCCAGTGTCTGGTGTGGTGTCTTCTTAATTGAGAGGCTTTTGTGAAAGTGCCGTGTGTTGCAAGTGCAACCGCCAACGTGTGGCTGGTCTATAATGATGATGACAACCAGTGATGCACTTTTGATTTCTATATACAACGACGCAGACGATGAAGGATGATGGAGAAAGTACTCGTAAATTGACTTTCCGCTATAAAAACTGTAATTGATGAGAGCAAACTTCAAAATTGAATGGAAGTAGCGCGAAAAAAGAAATCGACTCGGTGATTTTGATAACAAAAATGTGGAATGTTCCATGTGTAATGTTCAAAGATATGCAGTGTGTGGTATGAGTATCTGTATACATGAAGGCATGCCACTATCGTTTCTTTGGAACAGGGTACCATGTCACTTGGTATTTTTTTTTCCAGTTATTGCGCTGTGAGTAACGGCATTTGGAAATGTTTTAACGATGAAATGGAGAAGCGGGAATATTGTCACTACTCATGTGGTCTCATATAGAGTAAATATAAAAATGATCGTCGTAGGTTGTACAATTGGGACCCCCCTTATGTTCTGATATCAGATATCATACAACTATAATAAATATTTGACAAATAGCTAGTTTTAAAGCGATATCGCTCGACCGCTTTTACTTATCAGTATTAGTACCTACTGCAATATAAAATATCTCAATAAGTTTTTTAAGTTATAAAGCGTTTTTTAATCGGGTTCGGGACGCGCCAATCCACTAGTAGGGTTTTTCTGATATGCGTGAGTTAACTGCAGTTTGTATATACTTACAACTTACAAGTTACAAGACAACTCACAGTTTGCCGCTTTTTACTTGCGACTGACGACGACGAGTAGTCGCTTGTCAGTCCGCCATTCCTGATTCCTGAAAGTGCTTAAAGGGCAACGTATTCGACTGACAGGTTGATAAAATACACAGCAGCTTATAAAGGGTTTTTCAATAAGAGCACTACAAAAGTTTTTGATGTGAAACATCTTATGGCGCGACTTGGGAGTAAAATCGATTCTTCAAAGCGGAAATGACCAAGCGGAAGTACGTGACGGAAATTGGCCTGTCGCCATCCCTATGCCGCCGCCTAAAACTCCTTAACCACTCAACCGATTTTAATGAAATTTTGTGGGTGGGTATGGTTGGTTGTAACTTGATGGATAGGATAGTTTTGGACCCGATAGGTGGCGCTGTTGTCGATATTCTTAACCACTCAACCGATTTCAATGAAATTTTGTTGGTTTGTATGGTTGTTGGAAAGATACATTTTTCTAATTTTTTCAACTTAATTCTCAAAGTGAATACTTATATGGGCACGCTGGAGGAACTGAAGAAGCTAGGTTTTACACAGACACTGGACTACTGAATGTAAACAAAAACTCGAAGTGGAAATAGAAAATTTTCGATTGGATTGCGTTATGAAAACTTTTTAAATTAAGGAACATAATTATCTACTGGGCTGTATTAAGATTATAATATTATAAAGATTTGGTTTTTAAATTAAATTTCTTAATGAAATTCAACTACTTACAACACAGTTCAATTTAACATCCACATTTAGCGAGAGAAGTTTCACATCTGACGTGTGGTCACAAGCACACTCTGTTTTTTTTTTAAATCAAACAAAAATGGTTTTGGATATCAATGAAATCCTTTGTTCCTGTGAAAGTACTTTCGATGCCATAATGTATGGAATTCGATTTCTTTTGCATGGCCACCACTGGCCATTTCGTGAGATAACACGTTCTCCAAACTTGGTTTCCAATAAATTGATTGTGACATTCGCTGTGTGGCTTGTGGCGCCATTCTGTTGGAACCACATGTCCTCCAAGTCCATATCATCCAATTGGGGACAAAAATTCGCCACAACGACGTCACAGAGATGCCCAACGCTTGAGAACGACGTGTGAGAGACACATTTGGGCTTTCTTCAACTGAAGCCTCACCAGCAGCAATATTCTCGACACTTCTTTGTCTCACTGGCACGGGAACATTTTGTACTGTGCCTGTGGATTCAAATTTTTCCACTAGACGCTCAATTGTTGATCTGCTAGGACGATTATGACGACCATAAATTGGACGTAGCGCTCTTAACGTTGAGGCTACTGACTCCGAATTTCGGTAGTAAATTGTAATAATTTCGACTCGTTATTGGCTCTTATATCTACTTTTGTAGCGTCCCTGTTGAAAAACCCTTTATAAATTGACCCATAGGCATTGCATGTGCCGGATCCGACGGATAGAGTATAGGTTTACTTTCTACTTTTCTCTGTGTCGCATGCGTTGACATTGACAGTTGGCACAGCGGGAGAGGAAGCTCTTTCATTGGTGGAAATATTGAGAGTGAAACTTTTATCTGTGCTGTTGCCCTGTTGGTCGTTTGAAAAAATTCAAAATAAAAATATTTTGTAGCGAGCAAACAATATTTTAAAGAACTCATGTGAGTAGGTTGTGCTTCCAATGCAATTCGTGCCCAAATTTCTTCGAGAAACATGTTTGAGGAGCATCTCATTGAGTGAAGTCATCGGTAGTTTACATGTGCGACGAATTCTATGGGACTGCTCGTTCCGTCGATTCCGTCAACGCGTCGACGCGACGTATGCAACAGATTCTATGAGTTTGGCCCTTAACTTTGTTCAGGTATACTTTTCTACCGTTAATGTACGCTGTTTTGGCGCGACAGATCCTCAGATGAGATGCTTTGGTTTATTTTAAGAGGTAGATATATACAACTTGCAAGATAAGACTGAAAAGCGAAAATAATGACCAAGGTTGTCTATTGGGGTTTGTGCCGGTAGTTCGCAGGAAAGGCTGAGCATTCCGTACAAGAACTTCCATTCCCTTTTCTGCGGTGAGCTCCATCGAAATCGATTGCATCATTCAAATGATCAACATTCGATGTTTCCGAAAACGCCCTAGTGCGACTTTGGCACTTGTTGTGCGTGAACCTACCGAAAACTGTGTGTGCTTTATTTAGAAACACCACCATCGATAATATATCGCAACATCTAGTAAAGAAGCGAGAGCTCTTCGAGTTTTAAATAGCATTTTGCATTGGAGGCGCTTACAAAAAAGTGAAAAATGTATTTATTGGCACCACTCAAATAAAGTGTAATACACTCTCGAGTTAAAATTAGAAAACTGTTTCTATTTCGCTCTCGTAGTACTTTTATTTTGACATAGGTAGGTGCATTCAATCGCTTCTTGTCACAGAAACACTTCATACACTTGCACAAACTGTTATCAGACCATCAAACTTGAGGCGAATTACTTTGTGAGGATATTCCGATTAATTAACCACCTGATTCATGGCAAAGCAAATCGCCTAAGTGAAATAGTTTGCATGTGTCTTTCTGTACGCAATCCATCAATCTCTAATCGACAACCACCCGCTGTGCAATTTCTACGCGCGAAAGAAAAAAAACGTTTGCAACCCCTTAGCCAAACTTTAGCTCGTTTAAAATTCCCATAAACAAAAGCAAATTTCTCTGTCTGTTGGCATAGTTTTGAAAAAAATGTTTACACAATGAGCGAAAATGTTCGATTATACCTAGTGACTTCATCCATAAGCAAGCTGTACGTGCCCATGTGCGCTTTTAGGCAATATCCCACAACTCGACACCGCAAATTACTAACGTCCATCCAGATTGATTGATGTCACACTGTCGGCTTCGCCTTTCATCAATTGTTTCTATGCAAACGTTTGGGGTCTTGCTAGTTTCCAAATTAGACAAACACTCGAGATTTATCAATTCAAATTGGGCAACTTTAGAAAGTAGGGAACGAATCGGCGAGCTTATGCCTATCGTGGGAAATTCACACTCAACCTGTTTTGATTAAAATATTTCCCTGATCGCCTATCTCTTTAAATTTGATTGACTGTTTATCTGATGATGTAAGACTGCGAAGCCTAATGGATTCCGATAATAACAGAGTGCGATAAGATTACTAATAGAACTTACTTATGTAAGTGGGCACCTGTCTTGAGAGTTGGCGCAGTGGAAAACCCCTAAAACGTGAATTATGTTTTGCCCGGGGTGGTTTCAGGCTCCCTCAGTAGTCCAACAAGTTAACCACTGAGCCACTATTCAAGCATCAGTCTCTGCGTATCGGGAAGATATCTATTCCAACAAGATTTACCTGCAAATTGTGTTTGCAAACTCATCGGTTCAGGCAGATGACCTCTTGTCAACATCCCTATCTTGACCACAACAGTATTCACCTTTCATAATCAGCATCCTTATGCCATGAGTCACCTTTTTCTTTGCATATTTGCATTGGAAGCTCCCGCTGATCATAACAAAGTAAATGGGAATTCGAAAACTAAACATTCATAGGAAACCGAACGAAACATAACTCGAAATATCGCCTCTCGTATAAACAAAACCCGAAAAAAGTGTGTGGATCCAAGCAAATAAATTTGCTGCGAAGCACGCCTCCCAAATGATTCATTGAGTGTGTTTAGATCATTTGTATTTCTTTTATTGCTGATTTCTATCATGTCGATCCTATAATAAATCTTACTTCATTTCCAGGTAGCCTGCACGAACTGGAAGCGTGTACTTATGATACTCACTGGCAACTGGCAGAATGGCACTGATCCCCTACAGATTCCTGCTTCACTAGCACATTCCCCTACCATGTTCCAGAAACTCAGCTCTCTAAGTGACGAAGAACGACAAACTGTACTGTCCGAGTACACACGTTTCGTTTTAGTGCGACATCCCTTCGAGAGGCTGCTCTCGGCCTATCGCAATAAACTGGAAGGTACCACTCCCAGTGCGAAATACTTTCAAACGCGAGTGGGCAGACAAATTGTGAAGAGTTTTCGGGTGAATCCAACAAATGAATCACTCGAAAACGGTGATGATGTAACATTCGGAGAGTTTGTGCAGTATCTGCTGACTCCCGAGGTGAGCCTATCGAATCAGTCGTTCAATGAGCACTGGGAACCTATTGCTAAGCTGTGTGCTCCATGTGCTATGAAGTACAATGTCATTGGTAAATGAATTTTGAGTGTTTTCTTCCACTTTTGGTTGTAGCAAGACTTTTTTCGTTTCAGGCAAGCACGAAACGCTGTTGGATGACTCGGCGCTGGCGCTTTACTTAACCGGTGACAAGAATCTGACGTTTCCCACAGGACACAAATCTTCGGATACGAGAAGCCATTTGCGGCAATATTTCGATCCATTGCCTATCGGGGCTATACGGAGGCTGTATGAGATTTACTTGGATGACTTTCGATTGTTTGATTATGGTGTGGAACAGGTGCTGGGATTTGAATTTGGTTAGGCAAGATCGGTGGCAGGTGATGTCGACGGCGAAAGAGAACTCTGTTTACTTTAAGTTGTTGTTTGGATCGTGTGTTCTCTATGTGATAGTTTCTGGAAATTGCGGTTACTGTAAACAATTAGAATACGTTAGTAGTATATAATTTAGAAGTAAGCCACATTTTAAATTTAAGGCAGAAGAATAAATTATTTGTTATTTGAAGAAAAGTGATTTTGTTTTAATGTTATTGTAGTCTGTCTTAACCCAAATAAAGCATTTTAGTTCATCTGACATAATAAAGCAGGTCGTTCATCGTAAGCAAATACGAAAACAAAAACAACATCCACCCTTTACTTTAGCAAGTCATAAACAAAACAAGGTACAACTGCATCTTTGGTCTTATACAATCTCTTCTGACTTGATAGCCAAGTGACGTTTCGTATGTTTATGATCACATTTCATGATTTGTAATTAGCAACTCCGAAAAAATGATATAATTAGGGTATTTCGCATTACAACTTACTATCACTGCACAATCTGTCTTGAGGTTCATTAAGTTTACGTAGGAAAGTCATCACTCACATTCCTTATAGCGATGCACCTTATGACCTCGTAATCTAGCTGAGCAAGTCAATCACTCGCATGAATAAATAACTCGAGTCAATAATAATACAAACACGCCCATTTACATCTGCCTCCCGCAATGAAAACCTCAACCTTGACATGTCCCAAAGCACACCACTGCGCTCGCCATCTTCCTCAATCAAAGACAAATTTGTTTACATTCTAAGAATAATTATATTTTTATTATTCGCAGTCTACGACGCACAAAGGCAAAAAAACACTACATTATGTAAAACGTATAAAAACAGAGAGAACAAAATAAAACGAAAATGAAATTCAATGAACTTTGGAGCGATAAATTGGCCACTGGTTCTGCGTTCTGGTACATCTATTTAAATGCATTCGCAACGAATGCAAGTTATCCATTAGTTTTTTTCGTAGCGCTGCTTCATGGCCCGGTATTTCTTCAAGGAATACAGAGCTTCGAGTTCCTTTACAACATAACGACCTTTGGCGACAAGCGCCATTATCTGCTTTGGATCCTGTACATCTTTATTTTTTAAGAATGCTTCATGGCACTGTTGACGGAATTTCTCCGCTCCTCCAGGATATTCACGACCAAGATATTGGAGCTGTGAATAATGTATATAAAAGGGGTTTTTCAAGGGTTTGCAACAGAAAATGTTTTGAAAAATTTACCTGTTTGTATAATTGGATTACTTTCGAACGAACCTCAGACATTTGTATTGTGATGGGCTGGGCGTGATGCAGTGAAAATTATTTTTGGAAAATTGTTTTCTTTTCTTTTGAAGTCCGGTCTTTTTCGTAGATTGTATAGAAGTAAATAAAAAAAAATATATAATTTTCCTGCTGTCAAAATAGATTCCACAAGAAATAAAACGAGACTCGGAAATAGAGTCCACTTGAAGTTTATTCTACGGGGTACTAGGTGACAGTAGTATAGAATAGACAGGGATTTGCTAATTTTGTATTTGAAAATTACAGTTAGATGAACGAATAATTGTTAACGGTTTGCCAAATGATTTTTTTGTTGATAAATGCCATACAATTATTTACAAGTGTCAGTTCAATTCATGTTTGTGAATGGGTTCGTTCAAAAACCCATCTAGCGATTTGTGTGGGTTTGTCTTTCTATTCCTGCTATCTATCAAGCGGGATGGGATATGTCAACAGTTTTTTTAGCAGTCATGTACAAATGGGATATCATAACAAACCTAGTCCAGATTGGGCACATTCAAAAACTTAGTTATCTTAAGTCGTCTAGACTGGTCTGGAGTAGATGGAACCTGAACGCAAAAACTAGATTGGTCGGGAAAGTCTCATTTCCTACATTAGCCACATATGCAAACTGTCAACACAGCTGCCCAGTGCCCATGTGACCGTTCTAGGGCAATCAAAACTGAGATACGCTTAGTCAATCCGCTGTCAGACTTACTAACCTAGATACTTGAACGTCCCTACTCAGTCAAGAATTTCTTGACTAAATTTGTCGGTTACCCCTCGATAAACGTCAACTGATACAGGTGAACGTTCCCATTTTCTTAACTCGTTCATGGTCAAAACGCGATAAGCTGCTGAATTGTAGCATTAATAAAGGCGATACAACAAATATATTAAGAGCTTTCTGTCATGGATTTTGAGCTAGTTCGCTGTACCTACATAAACATATCTTCTATTGTCGTCGTAATATGTGCAGTGTTCAATGAAAATTAAACAATTTTTCCCTCAAGACTTCGTGTTTTCAATATGTTTTTACTATTTCCTAAATAATTTATGTAAATTTATATTTATTATAATTTTTGCACAAGTTACTTACCAATTTTTTCACAAAAAATGTAATAAATAAATTAAAACAGATAATCGCTCTTCACTCGCATGGCACTTCTTAATACAAACCGTTTCTCTGGAGTCTCCTGGTAAATACTCATATAAGAATATTATTAAAACGCTTTTAAATCGATAACAGAGATTTACTTCTTTTATTTATAATAATGTCTTCATTTTGTTCAATCTTATTTTTTTGTATTCAGATTTTTTTTAACTTTTTTTTTATTATTTATTCTTTTTTTATTTGCAGTTGTATTATTATTAAATAATATATATGTATATTTAATTTCAGTTTTTCCTTTTGCCATTATAACAGGTTATTAAATAAACTCACTGCGTTTTGTTTGTTATATTTTTTTCGTACATTATTAGTTTGTCATATATATATATATATATATATATATATATCTTGTTTAATAATAATTCGAATTAATTTATACTTTAAACTCCCGACACCATAAATTACTAAAATATTTTGCTGTTCGAATAGAAATTAAAATTTCATATTTATATATTATCAATAATAATACATCTTCTTGTAGTGAGTAAGATTTCCGTTCTTTTTGGTTTGCATTGTTGTAGTTATTTTTTATATATAATTTCATTTTGAGAAAATCATTCCATAAACCTTCTTGAGGGATAAAGTCTCGAGAGTTTTTGTTTTCTTTTTATTTTAAATTTAAAACGCAAAATAAACCAACGAAAACTAAAACAGAATAATAATAGATAATACTTTGTTTAGCCATTTACTAATTTTAACCATATCCATTGAAACGCTATTTGTTTTTGTTTATAATAATAATATATGTTTGTCCTTTATGTTCATTTTTCGTGCGGGTGTTTCACATGACCGCCCTCTTTGCCATAAAAAGGTTGTCTAACTACTCGCGAATATGTACTGTACTTATAGTTACGATTTTTGTGCATTTTCCATCTGACAGTGTTTTCTGTTTGTTTATAATTTACATTTTTTTAAAGGAAAACCAATACCTGCGTATTTTTATCTTTTTCTTATATAAAATATTTTACTTGACCCGTTCCTTCATTTTGTCTATAAGGACGTACTTTCCTGCTCTGCTAAAAATTATTTGCTATATATATATGTTTCTTCTGTATACTATATATTCTTTAATCCGTGGGTTTGGTTAAGTTTATAAATTCACTATATAACTTTCATTTTTTTTTGTTTTATGATAAAAGTTTACTTTCCGGAGTGTGAGTGTGTGTGGTTGGGTTTTGTGAACAATCTAAGTGCTGTGGTTAATTTGCTATTTGGTGACATTTTCTCTAAGTCTCTACCTATATATAAATCTGACTGCCTTTCAATAGAAACATTAAACAAAACAAAAAGTTATGAGTTGAAAATAAAACAAGTATAATAAATACATCGTTGTTAGCATTTACTGATGAGCATCCTCAAACTAAAAGGCGCGCGTTGCCTTTTTATTACCTTTCTCTGTGGACTAAAAATACAGTTGACAACTCAAAGTTAAGGGCGTATTCACTTTGTTTTTATTCCTCTGTGTTTTTCTGCTTCTACATTACCTACCTATACAAACATTTACTTTTTCTTATGATATGACAATGGAGTGAACAAAAATCGAAAGAAAACAAAAACAAAATTGGTTTATTTCTTTGGTCGTTAGCGTTAATTTGTTTTTAATTTAATTTTCTCGGTTTTAGAATCTCCTTTAAAATTTATTTAAATAAATCTTCTTTTTTTATTGATTTCCCTATTAGTTTATTTTAGTTTTTGTTTTTTCATAAATAGTTTTAAAAATTATATAGATATTTTATCTGTTTTTTGGTTTCTTCTATTTTGTGTATAAGTAGTTTCGGATCGAATTTTCTTATTGAATAGTTTATTTTCATATTCTTTTTGTTGTTCTACTTAAATTCTTATTATTAGGTAGGATTTTGTTTACTGACGATTCGTTAAATGAAAATTAAAAACAAAAATGCGTCGCCATAACAAAACCGATAATGGATCTTCTTCTTATGAAAGGAAGACTATCACTAAAAGGAAATCATTTAACCAAATTACAAAACGATATAAAAGAAAATCCAATATTTTCATGAATTTATATAGTTTATTTATTTTATATATATATATATACTTTGTATTGTTATTTGCTTAATTTGTTTTTACACATGGGAACCTCATCTGTTTGAAATATATTTTACATTCATTTTGTTTTCTTATATCATCATATATATATATAATATATATGCATATACGCTTTGTTTATTTGTGTTTTAAATATAATTTAGAAGTAGTATTTATACAGGACAAAAACATCTAATTTATTTATATATATGTCGATTTTTTTTTGTATTTTCTTTTTAATATAATAATTTATTTTGTCATTTTTCTAAAGTAGGTTCTTTTTCTTTATATAATATTCTTGTTTCTTTTTTTTTTGTTTATAAATAAGTAATAGCTATTATTGTTCTTAATATTTCTTCTTTATGTATATATTTTTTTTAATATATATATAAAATAATTTTATTTTGTTTCTGATTAAAGTAAAAAAATCATATTCGGGGGAAACTTAAGATACTGGCGATTTTCCAAATTCGATGGTGTGGAACGCGTACTTTGTGTTTATTTTTTTCGTCATAAAACTTAATTTCTATTGTGTTTTTGGTATATATAAAATAAATTTTTACTGTGTATTATACGGGGAACTAAGGCTTCTTGTGATGAGGTTTTGAATGGACAAATATGTTGGGTAAAGCTATTTAAAAGGAAATATTCTGACATCTACAAATAACTAAGACATTAATATCCGGATTTGAACAGCGCCATCTTGTAGTGAGACTAGAACTACTAAAAAGTTTAAAGCGCTTAAGATGTTGTTCCAATGCGCCGGAAAGTTAGACGAATCGGATCGTATAGTGAAATAATTTAATAAAACTCTGAGGGACAACTGGGAGAGACTATCAAAACACGGAGCAAATTGACAATGCTGTCAGAAAAAGCTCTAAGTCGCTCGTGAATTAAGGTATGCCCCTATTACAGAGATCTCTGAACCTTCCACTGAAAACAACTACGACTCTTAGCCCTTAAAATTAGTTCCTTAATCAAAGGTTTGAACCGTCTTTTTTATATGATTAGCGGAGTTCATTTCAGATTTGCGTCTTGCTACCACAAAGGGATCCAAATGTATGATCACGCATAGTGATGGGGATCTTATTTCATTTTCGGTCACTGTCATTAAGTTTCTTTTTACAAATTGCATGATCAAAGCTTACCCAATGCACCCTTAGGTTCATGTCCTCGCTTATTTAAAATGTGGGGGATAATAATTGAGCATTCATTTAAATATAAGGTCAAAACAAAACCAGCTGTGCCATATTATTTTAATTGTCTAAAAACTTATCAGACTTTTTATTTTTTGAAACAGAAGCATGTATGTTTGTAGGTACACTCTCCTCGTACCCCTGATATCTCCTACTCATAATTTGTAAGCCAATGAAACCTATAATATCGTTCAAGAACACTATTGCCCGCAGCCATCAAAGTTGAAAATCACCAAAGTAAAATATTTCCACAAGTCGTTTTGTTGTTTCTAAAAGCATGTACATAATTTTCTAAAATTTGCATGTTTTTTGTTAGCCATGTAAATCTAAGATCTTCGAATTTAACAAGAACAAAATACAACAATGCCAAGACGAAGAAGTTCTGAAGAGAATTATTTTAATCACTGATACTGATATTTGGTAACATATTTAACAATATATATTTAAATTAGTAATAAGAAACAAATGAGAAACTAAATAAAAATGATGTATGCATATGTTCAATTTAATCACGAATAAAGTTAGACTTTATTTTTGTTTTTAATAATAATATTTATCATTTGTTCTATTTTTTACACTTGAAATTTGTCTTGTTTATATATACTTACACAATTATTAATAAAATTTACATAACAATTTATTTATCTTTTTTATTATTATTATTATTTTGTAATATTTTACCTTTGTTTGCTTTGAATATAATTTAAATTTAACATTATTATTGTAAATTAAAATTAATTTCACAATGGAAAAATCTCTTTGTTTTGGTGAAATCAATTTGCGAATTTAATGCAATGAAGTATTGTTTTTTATTATGTTTTGCACTATGATGTTATGTTTTTTATGTTTGCTTATTTTGTTTACGACTTTTGTTAAATATTTAAACAACTCTGAACTTTTTCTTTTTGCATAAATAGAGAGATAATGATAATAATAGGTTTTTTTTCTTTCTTGTTTCAATAATAAATAGTCGTAATTAATAATAATAACTGCAAACATGTTTGTCGATCTTTTTTTTTTGTGAACTTTTTTTTCCTTTTCGTATTTTTGTTGGTAAAGAGTTAAAGTTTTGGGGGAGTTTGTTGTTCTTTTTTTTTGTAGCAAATCTAAAACATTTTGCATTTTATTTTGTTTGTATATTGAACTAAGTTTGTCATTTTGAAAATACAATAATAATAAATATACATAGTTTTTAATATATTCATTTTAATGTTCTTACTTAAATTAGATGTTAGGATTTCCATGTGGGAGATGATTTAGCATGAAGTTGCATTCCATTCCATCATTCATACTGCGGATTGAAGGGGTGAGGAAACACTTCGCTTTGTGATTTTGTTGATAGATTTGTTGGAATGATGATTTCTGTTGTTGTTGATTGTTGTCTATTGAGATGATGTTCAGCCCGTATTTGAGATTCTGTTGTTGCTTTCTTTTTTCTTATCTATTTGTGTATCTGGCGGAACTTAACAGGATATATTATCAATATTGATTGGGGGTAAAGTTAGGCGAATTTATTGTATTTCAAGCGAATGTCTTCAACACAAAATAAGGAAAATAAATAAGTGGCTTTTAGATCAGCTTACAAAAAAAAAACATCAAAAGAATATAAGCTTTTAGAGGTACAAAATATATATCTGTTAGCATTGTCTTCCGTAACTTTCTAGTGGGCGATATCATTAGCCACGATTTTAATTATCAAACAGGAAAACTGTCCGCAACGTTTAAATCAAAACCTACTTCAGTTCATTTTACGAGTTAAAAGCTTTTGGTCCTTTTCAGTCGCTTAAACAAATCAGTAGTCAAAAACACCAACCATCAAAGTAACATCCACATGTATAGTAAAATAACAATAAGTCAAATAAGACATTTTTTGAGAACAGTTGCATCACTGAAACTGAGCATGTAGGGCAAAAATTTATTGATCAAAATAAAACCTGTAGAGCTTGGGTGTACTACAGACTGTAATTTGGAGCTTTTATTCGACTCAAAAACGCACGAAATAATTGATAATAATTCGGAATTTCCCCCAAAAGGAAGTGACTTCTAATACTCTAGACAATTTTGTATGCCACTACGTTCGTAGAAAACATTAACAATTTATTAAGCAATTTTAGGCATTTCTGTAAATAAAGACATCCGCTTGAATCACATCTAGGAACTACAAACAATCCGCTACAAACAAACACAAAAGTAACTAATAAAAAAGAAATGACAACAAAATTACAACACCCACTCACAACACAAATTGTTTAATCTACCTGTTCCGTTGATGTCTTCATTTCTTTATATAATTATTCTCAATACATTTTTATTATTTTTAAATTTTACGTCTCATCATTTCCTATTTTTGGTTTGTTATGTTATTGTTCGTTAGCTGTTTATTTCATTGCAGCCAGTTGAGCATCGGTCTCCTCTGGATCCTTTAGGGTATGCCATTGAGCAATTGGTCGTCGCGGTGATGCCAACATATCAGACCAATGCCGTAGTTCAGTGCCGGTAGCAGCGCATCCAAGAATGCATCGTCCAATTGGCTCAGATGTACCAATACGATCGTAATCCACAACAGTGACGACAAGTTGAATTTTCTAATTTAGCGTAATTAAGTGATAAATTAATAAACATTTAATCAACCAACAAACGGAAGAAATTTATATTTTCTTCACAAAACAAACATTTATAATGAAATAAAAATTAACTGCAATATAAACACAACGATCATCGTTTCACGATCGTAGTTAGTGTGTGTATATATTTTTTTGAAGGAATATAATATGCTTGTATAGGCAACACAGAAAAGCAATACACATTATACAATTGCTTTGTTTTAACATTTAAATAAATAATATAAAATATTTACGATTTTAGTTTACTACGTTATTTTGCTAAATATTATGTTACGTTGCTACGGGGGTTACAATAAGAATTACTTTTATTTTTTTGGAGCGGGTGAAGTGGAGGAGTTGGATATATGAAACAAAGGCGGGCAGAAGTGTTCACTAGAAGTATTGTTTACTTAGTTTTATAAGGAAGTCTTTTATGGAGAAAGTGTACAATTTTAACAAATACGTCCTTACACAGTCATGATATAAATGAGCATTCTTCCGGCAGTTTTCGGAAGAGACTACTTTTCCGTAGAGATAGTGCCGCACATTCCAGCGCTAAAGAACTAATCTATATTTTAAATTTTAACAAAGCTGAACTTCGAATTTACCACAAATTACAACTTGTTGTTTTTATATGTTTATCATTATTCATAGATCCTTTTATGTTTTTCTACAACTGCTTTTGATTTCATAATCCGACTCTTAAAAACAGTTTTCGCGTACCTCAGTACATCTCTGACTGCATATATAATTGTCAATGTAGTTTCTTTTGTCGTCCTAGGAATTAAGGCTGAAATTTGAAGTTTCTTGTCGTTAAAAAAATAACCAGCTTACTCCAGAAGGAAACCGCGTGATAAAAAAAATGAGAAATGAAAGTGACCTTCCAGGGATGTTATCAGAGGAAATCTTACGAAAACTTTTTCTTTTCAAAAATTTGTTTTTAAATAAACACTTTGACTTTTGCTGTGAGTAATGAAATATTTAAATATTAAAATAAACTGAGTAGATAAAGTTTTGTGAACATTTCTGCACTCCTTCGTCGCGTCTTATTTGCATGCAGCACGCTACAGGACGTCTGTGTGTATGGGGTACTTGCAGGGCATGACTACGAGTGCATATTTAGTACTTGCTATTTACAAAATACTATAATATTATTTGAAAGCCATGTTTTTTGTTTTCTTATAAAATTTATTTGTGTATATAGCGAATGTAATGAAAGGTGATTAAAAAATGTTTCTCTTTGTGAGGAAAAGATTTATGATATTGATGATGTTTGAGTGACGTTGTACGGAGATGACAGGATGAACACATAATGAACAGCAATTGTTCATTAAATACTGGTAGACGAAAATGTATAATATTCAATCCTATTATTATAATATTTATCGTAATTATTATTTTTGTTTTAAATAAGATTTTGTATTCTGTTTTCTTGGTGATTGGAGTTTTTAATATAATGCTGTTTATGGTGATTCCGTTGGTGTCATCGCCTTTACTCAATCAAAAAATAAATAAATTGTAATGAGCGCTCATCCTACTCTGAAAGAGGATGCGAGTGTGGGTTTTCAATGTGAGTTTTACTGTATTTATTTTTTTTGGGTAGGATCTGATTCGGTTTATTGAATAGGATTCTAGGGATAACATTATAAGGATTTACAAAAATATGTTGTAGCTTAAAAATGCGATTTGATTTCGATATACATATGGTCGACGTCCAGGGTATAGCACACATAAGAGTTGAAGATATCGAAATCCTTGTTTAACGATTTTAATATGTGTATCTATACGGTTGTATCCAAATCAGAAGACAGTGTCAAAATAATGAACCCGGGGTTAATTTTGACGCCGTAACGGTTAGTTAACAAACTTGACTTTTACAAAGGCGATGCTGAGAGTTTTATTATTTCAGAAATATACAGATATAGGTTAGAGAGTGTTATTATGATTGTACAGAGAAAGAGAGATAGAGAGAGAGATGACACCGTTGTGAGTGTTTTAATTTGTCAATTCGCTTTTGAAGAGCATTCAAAACTGAAGAGGCATTGAAGTGGGCCATTTAACTAGAAAAAAATCATATCATTGCTGTGTGTTTCCTACTTTGTGAGCAACATTTTTGTTGAGAAGAAATTGTTTTTCTTATTTTTATTGCTAATTATTAGGTTATAGTTATATTGTTTTTTTTTAGAAGCAAAACAGAAGATTAACAATAGGCTTTGGTCAAATAATAGTTAAGATCACATTGAACGTCTACATTTTAAAATTAACATCGATTATTACTAATTTACGTTAAACAAGGCAGCTTTTAGTTTTCGTAAAGAGGTTTTTGTTAAACAGGAAAGTGTATACTTATATTTTTTTTATTTAAATATAAAGCAACTAATTTTTTTTTCAAGAGTTCGTTTGGGTCTTTATTAGTCAATTGTGTTGACTTCGCGTGTGATATGTTTTTAAAGTTGCATAAGAAGTTGATGTTTTTAAAAAAAAACCTTCCTTTTCTTATAATTTTTTTAACCGACGAATTTAGTGAAGTTTTTTTTAATTTATGTCAGCAGTAACAGATTTTTTATAAAGCAGAAAACCGAGTTTAATAAATTTTTGGAAAGTATTGTAATTTTACTTTTAAAAGAGATAAAAAAACACGTTTTGGTTTAAGTTGTAGCAATTGGAAATAGCATATTTTAAAGCGTGATTATTATTCTCACAACTGTTATATTTTTTAAAAGGGCCCATAACATTGTCAAAAAAAAAACACTACCATGGTCACTTAGTTTGTAAAATTTTCCCAAGTCAAACGAACTCTTGGAATAGTTTCGAGATTTATTTCAAAATACACACTCACCTTTTAAAAAGCTAATAGCGAAAACAAGTTTTCGTGAAAAATAAACTTTTAAAACATCGATAACCAAAAATTCAAATTTAAATTAAATCAAAAATTTCAATAGTTTTTGCAAAACAAAATTGAAATAATATATAAGTACGTATTAAAAAAAACATTTCTACGAGCCGTTTGCATTCACAGGGCACTTAAAGGGAGTGGGCAACATAAAATCAATAGGGCGCACTTTAGTGTATAAGGACAACATCGAAACACATTTAGTATTCGAGAATACAGAAACAGTTTAAATTTATGTACAAGTCAAACTCATAATGGTTTTTTTTATTGCTTATTAAACAGTGTGCAACGGCTCTGCTTGGCTCAATTGATTACAACAAATATAGGTACAACACAAAAACATTTATGCCGAGAGGTGGTTAGCAGAGGAATGTGTCCAGATATTTGAATATCTGCTGAGAGGGGGGTGTTTATCTTTGGTCTTAAGAGTTTTGTATTGAGTTTTTTTTTTTATAGAAAAGTTTATCTTGTATCTGTAGTATGGATGGTTGTAATAATAGTAGTAGTAGTTGTAATAGTTTTTAGAGGAGGTTGTTTGAGGTTTTTGTTTTTGGTATTTTTGTTTTTTGTAATTTAATACAAATATAACGTTTTTTTTTTAAATTAAACAGTAATATTTAGTTATAGGATAGTATAATACATTCTCGCATACTTGTATTTGTTCAAATGGAACTTCAAATGAGAACGACTCATTGTAGTAAGGGTTGAGGGTGCATTTTTTGATACTTGTCTTCTTCTTTTTCAAACGTTTTCCATTTTGCATGATAGCAATTTTCACATATGGATCTATAAAATAGAAAAAAAGAAAACACAATATGGATTTTGTCGATTTTTTACGTTTTTTTTTTGTCTGCAAAATTTTGTTGTTACCATTAGTTTTTTTTTTGTCTGTTTGTTTACTCATTTACTTTAAATAGAGTTTTTTTTTCTTTACGCTAAATTTCAAATTGATATTTAATTTTAAGTCAAATTACGTTACGCTACTGTCTAATTTTTAAATTTGTTTCTTTTTTCTAAGGAAAATTAAATAAATAAATTATAAAAATTAAAATAAAATAAACTAAAAGGAAATATCAAATTTATAACAATTTTTTGGACTTGGGGTTTCCATTGCGGGCTGAGGGGGTTTGTTGTTAATAAGCTGGTAAAAAATACTTGCGGCAAATAGAATAAATAACAAAATTAAAACACTGTCTGTAATATTCGTAATCTTTACAAGAAAAATGCTCCCAGTGAAATTCAACATGGTACATGGAGATCGTATTATGATAATTGGAGGTAAATATGCAAAGAAAAGGCATATTGCTTGATACCAGGTCCACCAGAGACTCTTTTTTTTAATTATACGACAAAAAAATTTTTAGTATTAATAACTAAACATTCTTGCAAAACTGCAAAGCTACAAGCCAAATTATAATTCCTTACATTTTTCGGCCTTACTTGAAATTATTAGTAAAATAAAAATTGATAGTTCTTTTTATTTAAAGAATGCTTTGTATAAATTGGTCCTTTCATTTTGTAGCCGCCTTTTGCTTTGTTTGTTATGCTGAGAAAGGCAAATACTCCATTAAGATCAGAGTTGTAGAAATAAATAAATTCCGCAATGAGAACCCCCTCCAAATGCAACAGGTTTACTTCAAAGTTTCAACTTTAATCTCAGTTAAGAATGAACGAAATTATCATTTACTCTACAAGAACGAACTGAAAACATTAAGTGAACTCAATGAAAAAAACGTAAAACAAAATCATAAATATATAACTTCTGAAAAACTAAACAAAATTTAGAGTTTGTTTGTAAAAGCTTAGAAGAGCTTTGGTTGATATTTTCATAGGCAACACTCTTGCTGTTCCTTTCTTTTAATTACAATTATTTGGCAGGGACTCGAGTCCATACTTAAATTAGATGAAAAAGACGGACATTGTGAGTATAAAAAGGTATGTATTCACAACGGACATATACAATGCAAAAATGTATTTAGCGATTAATGAAGAAGAAAACACAAAAATTGTACAAAAATATTAATCATAGCAAGATATTTGTAATTTATTTAAAAAAAAAATTAGATGCAAGCATATAGAGTACAGAGTCACAAAATGAAATATTATATTTTATTATTTTACATCAAGGACGAGACAGGATATTCTGTCTAGTGTTGCTCATATGAAAATATCACAAAAAAATATCGTATATAAGACGTTTCTTGGGTTTGAAAATTTCACACTTGGCTGAGAAAAAAATGTTTCTTGTGCCGAAAACGATTATAAACATACTTAAATATATACTTTTTATTTGGTTGTGTTTTTTAAAAAGAAATGTTAATGTTATGCTTATATAGGAAAAAAACACTTATTTTGAATCGACTTGAAAATATCCAATCCACCAGATGGAGTAGTGAGCTAAAAATGATTAACTGTGGATCGATGATTTTCAAGTCGATTTGGCGACTAAAATTTTTACCAGACAATCCACCAACGTCCATCTTTTTCAAGTTCTTAGCCTCCAGAATGACGACAGTAAGTTTTCCAGCAGTCGGTACATAGCGCAGAGAGAAGCAGATATCGCCAAGCTTTTCCTATTTGATAAATTATGTTATATAGATTGGATTAGTTTGATTTTTTTTATTTAGTTGGATATATATTAATATTGTTATAATGTAATATTGTTGCACATTTATTTCTACATAACAATTATTTAGCTACTCCAATAAAAAATTGTTTGTATACACATTGGCTTATTTGACAACAGTCTGAAGTTCACAACATTGAAAGTAAGGGAAGAACATTTTTAAAATTTTTGTTTTGGGTAAGTTGCACCGTTTAAGGGTTTAGCACTTTTTGTTTTTTTTTTTTTGGTTGGTGGGATGTAGTATCATCCTAGTTGAAGTGCACCAAAGTAGGGGAGGTTAGTACAAGGACAACAATTATGTATCAACATCGAATACGTTTTTATTGCATAAATAGTACTGAATGTAATTGTTAGTATAAGGCTTATAAAAAGCTGTTATTTTGTTTAAACACAGTTTGTTTCAAATGCAAATAAAGTTAAATTACCATAAATAAATGTTTTTGCTTGTTTTTGCTGTAAAAATAAAGTTTTTATGAACACTGTGGCGTATACGTAATATTTTTATACATTTTTGTTAAAAAACCAAATGTTTTTATAATAATGCTCACCCAAATGTGTAAGTGTAAAGTAAAATATTTTAACAAGTCACTTCATTTTACGAAATATTCTTAAAATAATGCTTCTGCGCTTATTTTGCACTGCAAAATATAAATGAATTCAGAGCTACAATTCTTTTTCCACTAGCAACACTACAGATCCAACAACCTGAATGATATTTGAGAAATATACGCAGTACGCACCCCTCTTCTTTGTTTACCCATGCTCCAATACAGCGTGAGGTGTGTGTTCTGAACTTCTTGTTATTTTTTGCAAAGCCTCACTTTCGATCTGAGTATTTTTAAATCTCAATAGAAAACAATTTTTCGTACGAGTTGTTGACTACTTATGCCAACGATTTTTTGAGACTGTTGAAATGCTACAAGTCCAACAAAGAAAGTCATAAACAGGACCATTAATAATTTATGTCAAATTTTAGGTGCAGATAAAGGTGAAGAGAAAATACTTTTCCTTAGCTAGCTAATTATTTTCCCCTAACTTATCGATCTACCATTTGAAATCCAAAACGCCAACTCACTAATAACTGCTATGGTTTACATCGAAGTAAACCTTTGCGTGATACCACGTGGAACAGTTAAAGTTCGCACTAAATCATTAATGAGAAAGAAGAAATGACGTCTGTATCGACATGCGGAAAGCTATAAATCTAACCTAACTCTGCCTCAACTGGCATGACGTAACACCTTCAATTGTTATATTTTTTCTTCCTTATTGTATTTGAATCAAGACCAACATACTGCAAATAGTAAGTATACGCCACCGTGTGTTCACAATTAAAATAAAATAAAATGTAAGCTGTCATTTGTATTGAAAAAATTTAACCAATCAATGCTAAATTTATGTAACAAAAACCAATAATATTTATTTTATGTACTTCATTACACATTTACTACATTTTTGTTTGCAATTAAACATCGATCATTAACGCAAAAACTTAATATAACTTTAAAATAATAAAATTAATTACAACATAACAACTTAAGACCTTCGCACTTTTACTGCACGTATTAGAGCTTCGATTTGAACAAACAAAAACTTGTTAATAAATACATAAATTATTTCATCTTGGAGGGTAGATGACATCTTTTTTGAATCATCATTAGTTTCTTAGTGGAACAGAAATGACAAAAATAAAATTGTGTATCACTGTTTTACCTTTTGTTTAACACCCAGCTCAAACCAGCTCCTTTATTACTCTTAATTGTTTCTTTTTTTAATGTTGACCAATTTTTAAAGAAAACAAAATATCCCATTAAAAGTGTAAGAAAAAAAAAACCAAACACTATAGCAGTTCGTTATAACATTTTGTTACTTTCCGTTTGTCAAGATCCATTTAAATTGATTTAGTGTGTAGAGTATGTACTATTATTAACTAAAAAAAATATAGAGTATGATTTCGTGAAGTTATGATTTACTTTTGTTTAATTAAGAAAAAATAGTTCGTATAAAAGCTCTAGTTAGCATTCATAATGTTAAGTTAATTATATACGAGTATTTAGCAAAAAGTACGAAATTTTTATATAATTAGGGCAAAGAGTAAAAAGCAGTTGAATAAATTTCTTATCTCGTTTCGGAATTATGTTTTTAAAAGGGTTGCAAATAAATTTATTTTAGTTGGTTGCCTTTATTCTAATCTTCATACGGTAAAAATTAATTCTACTCCTATTCAATAATAAAAAATAGCAGCTGCAAGTTTTTCATTTATTTAATACTTTATTTTATTTAATAAATAGTTTTCTCTTGGATCAATAATCTTTCATCATTTTATTTGGCAGTTTAACTAAATTTACTTGTAACCCCTTTGTTTAACATATTCAATTCTAAACCCTTGGCTGGTTGTCGCTTCTGGCCAAATGTGTAAAAATGTAAAAATTGAGTAAATTTTAAAATTTTGAGTAAACCTGTCCAAAGATTTATAACAATAAAACTAAATCTATATTTAAAAAAGTTATAACAACTTATCATATTCTAAAAGTTTACTTTGAGTAATAAAATAAATAATGTTTACGTTTTATCGAAGCTCTGTGTAACATTACAGTTATTTCAAATATATTTCTCATTTTTAGTTCTATAATAATAATTATAATAAGGGCAATGTTAATTTCAGCTTGGCATTTGTGTATATATAAATTTCAATGACAATTTACTAAGGATTCCAATTTTTTCTTCGCAGGCCCAGTGCTCAAAGTTTGACCGCATTCATGGAAAAGGTTCTTAAGCCGCTTCACATTTACTTTTGGTTAATACGGGACAAAACAGTACATGAGGGAGATCAACTACAAAAAATCTTCCTTTGTTTGGTTCATATTTTACAAAAATGGAAGACAGTAATGATTTCCAATGATGCGAAAAATTACATTGAAAAGGTATATATCAAAGGATTTCAAAGCTCTACTGAGAAATTTGAAAATTGTTATAAGAAAAGTGTGCCCGCACTTGTTGAAATCAACCCCAGCTAACTTGTAGTGAACAACTGGCGTACTGATTAGACCCCAGTTGTATTCCAGACTGCGAATAATTAAGTGAATAATTTGTCTTTAATGACACAGGAACGTTAAATTACCAATAGAGGGCTCTTTCAAGAAATGCTTCCAATTTTCATTCGGTATTCAACTTTACCTTTATTTTTCCACTTTTTTTTTTGTTGGAGGTTGCTACTATCCGATGGAGCACTCAGACACAACTACTGGTCCATTGTACTGCCAAAAACAGACACCTTACATTTTCCCACTTAGTTTCCAGTGGTAGTACAATGAAATGATATTTTTGAGTATGAGAGCTCTACGCAGATAAATGTTCCTAATTGGGTTTAAAAATGACTTCATGTGACAGAAATTTATACTTCCCAAGTTATATGTCTTGTACACATTTTTCAGCTAAAATTACCCAAGCCCGTAAAGTAAATAAAATAAGTTTGCAACATAAAAACAAGACAAAAGCAGTTGACCGAAATTTAGCAAAAACAGATACTCAATCACAGTTCTAATATAGTTTCCAATAAATAACAACATCAACAATGTCAAACGTGAAAATTACACCAATTCCATTAACAGAAAAAAACACAAAACAATACACAATTTCGTTACACAAACACAATATGAATACGAATAATTGTTTTCAATTTTTGTTTCTTTTTTTTTATTTTTTTAATACTTACGTGGATGATTTAGTTTGCGAGATAGAATTTTGATTGGTAATTTTGGCAATAGGTATGGATTGATTGATAATTTGTTTCGTTAGCGATAAAAAAAAATTAAATATTAAAAAATAAATTAATAGATTAAAATTTGATATAAAATGAATTATAATTGTTTTTTTTTCTGATAAATATAAATTGAAGAATTATGATTTGAAAGAGGATAAATATTTAAATGTTATATAATGTTTTTGAGAAAAAGAAAATGGTTTTTACGAGTAAGTAAAAATGTTCATTTGTAAGCGAAGCATGCATGTTGGGTTTTTGGATTTTGATTTTTATAATTTTTAACAATTAGTGTTTTTTTATTTTTGTTTAGACAAAATGCGATTTTTTTCATATTCTTTTTGACAGATTTTCCAATTGTTTTTTTTTGTTTTTGAAGACACAACCATTCACAGGCGTAAGCACAGCAGAAGTTAAAAATGACTGACATAGTGGGCGGAGGGGGGGATGGGGACAACTGAAGAACACAATAGAAAATAAACAGTTATTGTCAAAAAAACTAGTATAACATTTAGTGTTGTGGTGAGAGAGAGAGAACGAGAAAGAGAGATAGATAGACACTGTGTTTGTTTGTTGAATAGTTGTGTTTTTATTTCAATATTTATCTTGATTAGAAAATTTTCAATTTTAAAAAGTGATATTTGTTATACGGGGTCTGATTTACTGTGTTGCGTTGTGAAACATGTTACTGTCTACAAAAAGGGATTAACTATACATATAACTCAAAATTAAACACATGTGTTTATATATATATATATTTTTTTTTTTAAACATAAAAAATAGTTTCCCAATTAAAATAAAAATTGTAATATGGTATGTTTTTTTTTGAGAGAATTTGTAGCGCTGATATACTTAAGTGAATCGAATTGGAATTGAAATGTTTCAAAATAATGCAAATTTGGTTTTGTACAAAAAAAAACTGTTTAGCGATCATTTCACTTCTAGCAGAGCATAAGAAATTTGAGTGCAACTTCTAGGAAAAAAGGAAACATAAAATTGAAAGAAAAAATCTGTTTTCTGAACAAATTCGTGTGATAAAAAACCCAATCGTTCCAAAGGCCAGAAGAAGGATGCGTAAAAAACGTTCAGCAGAACTTCTATAAAATATGAAAGGTAACTCAAAAGGAAAACAAACTATCGTCTTAGTTTTTGTGTAGAAATTGCATTGTGAGTGATTGTACATAAGTCCTACGCTAGGCTTTAAAGTGTAGACCAATTTACTGAGCAGCACTGACTGAGGGATTTGGAAATTCTTTATAAACTATTAGAGGCATGTGAAGTGTATATCTTATAAGCAGATATCTGCGGGACCAATGTTTAATATATTTTTGAGACCGTCTTCCAAAAAGGAACTGGCGGTTGTAGTCAGTTTTTTTATGTAGCTCTGAAAGTAATCAGTAATTTTATCAGAGCTCTATTTTAAATGAACAGCAAATGAACATAAATCATAGTCTCGCTGTAGTGATCCAAATCACGGAAACTCTCAAAAGATTTGTATATAAGCGCTTCGAGAGATGGATTTTAAAAACCATTTTTGGTCCCGCTTAAAAGTTTTGGAACTCACAATTCTAATACGAGCTTTATGAGATGTCAATATTGTGAAAATAAACTCAAAACGCAGTGTAAGCCCATAAGAACAAGACCTCCCCCATAGTGGAATAATACTAAAAACCAAAGAGACCTTGGGCTAGATGGACCCGCTAAGAGCTGCAG
Organism: Cheilosia pagana; assembly: GCA_936431705.1. Taxonomy (NCBI): domain Eukaryota; kingdom Metazoa; phylum Arthropoda; class Insecta; order Diptera; family Syrphidae; genus Cheilosia; species Cheilosia pagana. Next base: position 45,344,807 of record OW386170.1, on the reverse strand, counting down.
CATTACATAAATAACTAAAAAAATTGGACATTGAGCCTTTAAATTTGTGCAAATGCGCCTTGGGATATTTGAAGGGAACAGCTACTTTCTGAACTTTTAAAAACCATAAAAAATCAAATTCTCACGTCAATTCTGGGCACTGGCATTTATTACTTTAGTACTTAGTTAAATCCAAATTGGTCGGCACTTTAATCTAAAACTCGTCACTAACTCTCATCATGTAATAATCACAGAAACTTAAATCAAAGAAAACGGTGCAGTTAAGGATACAAAACAGCCGAATAATGATCGCTAAATATCTAAGTTTGTCTGCAAAAAAAGAACGTTTCGAAAAAAATAAATAAACTCCAATTTAAAACTGAAATACTTTCTCAATAAACGAATTTTGTTTATAGCATCATCCAATCAATCAGCTTTGTTATAGATATAAAATAAAATTGTATCCAATATTAAACAATCTCTGTTATAATAAAATGCTCTGCTGTTAACTTAAAAAATTAATGTTAAGTATTTTTTTTTATTTCAGATTAGTAGGTAGTATTACAAAAAATGAAAATGAAATGAAAATCTCTGACCTTGTTTTTATTTTATCAGAAGAAGTTAAGTAGTAGTAGTAGTTGTTGTGTAATATTCTTGTATTTACCTTCTACGAAGGGTCGAAACAAAGTGAGGGGGAAAAAGAAAAATAGGAAATATTCTTCAGTAAGTCTCTGTAGAAAAAAACACCCTCCCACATTTATACAAACAAACGAATTAAAACAAAATATATTAAATAACTCTGTAAAAATATGTAATAGATATTTTTTTTGTTTTGTTTCAATTTCAATTCTTACATAAAAGAGAAAGATATCTATCTAAATTAATTCCCTGTGTGTTTTGTGAACAAAAATTATAAAAAAAATTTGTGTTGAATTTGTTTTTGTAAAAGTTTTCGATTTTTTTTCAGCTTTTTGAACTGGGTGTGGATTAAGTTTTATCTTTCGTTAATTTTCTCTGTTGTTATTCGAAAAGACTTTCGCATTTAAAATATTGTGTTTCGATAAACTTTATATACCTTATTTTTCTTACAAGTATTTTTGTTATAAAAAAAATAAACGAAAATGAAAAAATTTACAAAAATACGTTTGTCGTGTTTGAGAGTTACATACCTGTCCACCTTCGCCTTCCACGCTGACCAGATCGCGCCATTCCTCGATAGTTTGAGCCAAATCAATGGTACATAGGGGCACTTTGACTTCGCCAATTTGGTCGTGTTTGGAGAAACGATCGAAATCGAAGATCGCAAATACTAGGGTCTTGTTCATGGCATCGGCATAGGGTAAACTCTGCAAATAAGGGCGGTTGTTGTGTGTTTCTGTTTTATTTATTTTTTAAGTCACCCACCTTAAATGTAAACGTCTCATTGAAGACAGGACTCAAGGTCTTACGATGGACTTTCGTTTCGAATTTCTTCTTTTTATCCGGCAGCAGGTAACACTTGACGTAGGGATCTGATGTGCCACCCATGTCTAGGGCAGGCAGATCCTCGGCCTGTATTATTGTTACGGCTAAGCTGTTTGAATTAAAGTCGTATTCAAGCTGTTGAAAGATTAATAATTGGATTAGTTATTTCATAGCCTTGAAGTTTGCTCAGTGAATGTGTGTTGAATGATGGTGACGGTGGGTATAATGTGAGTGAGTGGTGGTGTTTTTTTTTTTCTCTCTCCTTTTCATCGGACAGCCTTCCCATTTGCAAAGTTCGGAAACAACTTCCCATGCGAGGATTTGTATTGATATTTTTCACTTCAACTGGGATTAAGAGTTCGAAAGCTCGTAAATCTTCTGCCAAAGCCATTAATAATGAGGAAAGTAATTCCTCTTTTCGCAGAATTTGAAACAATGAAAGGTCACTTTGGGTGGGTTGGGTTGGGGTATCCCTTTCATAGTCGAATCGAGGGTGGAACAAAATATGTATTTGTCGAAGGCGGAAAATTCCGAAAGAATATAAGTGTATTTAACGGAAAACGGAAAATTGATTCGTTTAAAGGATTTCTCCTCGACCGTATGGTTTCGGGATACCCACAATGTCGTATGCAAAAAAGGTTCAACGGAATTTACTCTGGGCAATTATTTTTGCTGGTATTGTGTTCTCAACCAGGTAGACGATTGGAAATTTGACTTTGAGGATTTAAGCAGCTGCGTTTGATGTGAAAGCCCTGTGGCTGGGTAAATGAAAAGGGCACTCCAAGATATGGTTAGGTGAGGGAGCTTAGAAATGTAAGGAAATTTCATTGCCAGTTGTTTTGGTTTTAGTTACGTGGAAATACGACACAGTTGATTGCACAAATCAATTTTTTGCAATAAGTTGGAAAGGTTTTTCCAATCTAAAAGATAGGTCCGTTTCCAAAAGTATGTTCTAGCAAACATTTTCGAATGCGGACCTTAATTCATAAATAACGATAAACAAACCCGAACAGGGCGAACTAATGACTGCGATGATGAGTGAATGTAATCGAACACATGAGATGATAAACCACGGAATACTTGACCATCATCGCTGCAACCTATTCTACATAAAATGCTATAGGTATACAAAAAGAGTTGACAGTGTTCTGTTGTGGGTCTGCTGCGTCTTGTCATTCCATCGCTCACAATCGATCAAACCGATAGTTGTTGAGCTCAACTTACCTTGAAATTTAATCTGCCTAATTTTTGTTCACTCTGCTTGCTCTCGCCGTCGTCCTGCTCCTCAGCATTCTCGGTCAATTCCTCCATATCAGGCTGAACCTATGACATACCAGAACCCAATAACTACTAAGATAATAATGACGGCTTGATACTTACTTTCTCTTTGTACGCCGAGCCTAGCAATTGGACCGATTTCATATCGACCCCCTTCTTACCCTTACCATCTTTGGTCCGTCGTTTCTTAAGGAATCTGCGCACACAGAAGAAACACAGGCCAAGGACGACTAGGCATACGGCGATAATGATCGCCACCACGCCCCATGTTGGTATGCCGACCTTTTCTGCGATTTTCTCTGTGATTTCAACGGTTTTTTCTCCGATTTTTTCGATCTTCTCCTCGAAGGGTGCAGTAGTCGTCGTTGATGGTTCCTCTTCTGTGTTTTTTTTTAAATAATTAATTCAAAAGGTCTTGTACTTGATACTTGTTTTGAAAACTTACCATCTGCAGCTAGTGCTGTTGTTATTCTCGGTGCCAGAGTTGTTTTCCGTTCCCTAAAGCTACTCGCGGGCGTTGTAACTTCCATTTTGAGCTCCTCGCCGACCTGCTGCGCAGCCTCATCGACTTGACTGTTTGGAGGCATTTTTTATTCTAAAATTAAAGGGAAGGTATACAAATTTCAATTAGACTTAACGTAAACAAATTTTAACTAGAAGTAATAGGGAATTTTTGAAAGCAGCTGGATAAGAAAAATAAAGTTACTTAGTTTGAACTGAAGCACTGGACACAATTTTTTCTCAGATCCATCAAAAAATGGTCACACTCCGATGAGTGCGACTTTTAAACACCTCCAACCAAAAACTATACAAAATCAGTTGTAGTAATTTCGAATAACTCCTAAAACTATGCAGAACTTATCGGAAAACCATAACCTTTACCAAAACAATGGCTCCGCTATATCTCCCTAACAAATAGAATGACTTTGAGATTCATTGTATTTTTGTTCACTTACGATGTCATCGCCTTGGGGGTAAAACTTAATCACACTTAAAGGATGAATACATACACTCAGCCACGACCCATTAATCACTGTTAACCATGTAACGTGTGGGCTATCAGTCTTCCTTTCACACTTTGATCAGACGCAAGATGAACGTCATACCAATACCAGGCACTACACACAAATGGATTCACGCGGCAGTTGGGCATAAAAAAAAACGTCTCCCTGTTCACCCACTCGGACAAAGGACGAAAGACAAACAAAGTTTCGATTGCCATGCGGAAATCAGTGACCTCACTGTCCGGTAATTTTCTTCATGCAGCAATGAATACACTCAGAGTGAGTGTGAGGGGAGCGTTGTATAATATCTTATCGAGTGTGTGTATCCTGGCCTTTTTGTTATACGGCATGGATCTGTGCCTCATTTTAATGTGTGCGTGTTGGAGTTTTTTTGTATTGTGCGACCAGACACTACAGAAAGACTGAGGGTGGTAAAAACCCACTAGGTCTCCAACGCGGTTAATTGCATTTTAAATCAATTGAAAGGGGGTTATGTGTGAGTTTCGGATAGGTACGGTGGGGTGACAAAGAAACCTCTATTATGGCCGACTATTTACCTAATGAAATTGGCTGTCAGTCTGGGATTTACTAAGCTGATTTAATTTTATACGATTATCGTTGGAAGAGGTAATAAATGCTGTCCCTAAAATAGAAGTCAAAGTACTCGAGTGCCTGTAAATCTGTTATACATTTTTCGGTGAATATTTTAACGTTTTTTCCTTTTGTCTTTGGCAAGTCTTTGTATAAATCTTGAACACATCGCTATCGAATATTGGCTATTTGAGGAATGTGAAAGCAGTACTCGTGTTCTTTGCAACATTTTTCAAATCAAATCCTGAATGCACTAAATCAAAACTAAGCGAAATTAACCAGGATATTAAGATCAGTGTCAATATGACAATACCACCGCCTAAAGACTGTACTGTCATTACGAACAATGACTGTAAATCCCTTAATCTATTGACAATTCAAGTGACAGATCAATTCAGTGTATACGTAATGAGAAGCAACACTGCTAAGGAAGAAAGCACTTATCGAAATTTAATCAAATCTCCCTGACGAAGAAAAATGTTGCGACCTTCAAATGTCTAGGGTAGATTTTATTATGCTTTTCCTGATTCTTTAATGGAGATTTCTCTACACTTTGCTTAACGATATGCCAACATTGTTGTGCGCCTAAGAAAGTTGTCCATTTCACCAAAAAAAAACCTACAAAGATACAAAAACAGAGGTCACACTGAAATTGAATGCATTTTTTGCACTTCAAACATTTTTAATAACAAAAACGATTAGTACATTATCTCTTTTGCAGTAAGTGTCCTGTAATTAAACGCATATTGTTTTTATGCTATCGCAATTATTATTCCATCAATAAAATCAGCGAGAGGGTGTTGCAGTACTCCTGCTTAGGTAACCGGTTTTAGCCAGTAAGGTGTGTTGTCCTCCCCTATCGAACTTAGGGTCAATATTAACAAAAACTGAGTGTTAATATTGACGAACTTTGGCAGATTTTCTGCAATAATAAAGCCATCGATTTATGGATTTTTACATCAGAGTCAGGAAGACTTCTCTTATGGTCTGTGAAGCACAAAAATATGATCGCATGAACGCAGGCAATAATAAAGAACAGATTTTGATTAAAAACAAAAAAACGGTAATACTTACTGACAGCATTTCTTAAGATATTGCTCCTTTAAAAAGAATCTCTGTCATTGTGTTTATAATTTAACAGACATTTACAAAGCTTTCAAAAATGACAGAAGGCAAGTCTCAGTTTTTATACTCATTATCCAGATGTCTAACCTTAAACTTTGGCTGCACTATTAACTATCAACTGCTGTCATCTTGTTCACTGGTTTTGTTAATATTCTACTTATTGTACACCCTTTTTTCGGGTTCAAGAATGTCTCAAAGCTCGGTATAAAAAATACTCTCAAAAAACATGCCACAAGTTTGTTTTGCGTAGCAAATTTGTGTAGCAAAACTTATTTTGCGTAGCAAAACTCAAAAGAACAATATAGCTATATTATTTTTTTTCGAAAACTATTAAAAAAACAATTAATCCTTTATTGAAAGTAAATATGCTTTTAAGGACTAGTACAAGTATACTTGTTAGGTATGGTACAAAAAAAATACAAGATTGAAAACACTTTCGTTTATTTTTGTTTTCAAGAAAAATTCCAAGATGTATGCTGACATTTCGTGCTTTAAAAAAAGTAGCAAAATAGACGTTTTTAGGGAGTGCGTATCAAATTGTAAATCGCGTAGCAATTTTGCTACGATCGTAGCAAAGTGGCAGCGCTGGCCAAAAGAGCAAGGTTGAATTTTATTTAAAATGTCTGTTGGAGTTAGGTAGCAGAGTTTTCGTTAATGAAAATTCTTATAAAATCTGCTACTATGTTTTCTATTGAAAAGAGCAAATATTTTTAAATAGAAAATATACCGTTTTATAACAAAAATTTTGACAGTTTGTAGTAGTATGTCACGTAGTGAGTGTGTAAGTTTTGCAACGTTTAAACTCAGTGAGGCGGTACATAAGCTAGACTTTTATAAATTTATTTTTCATGTTTTCATGTAACAAATAATTCCTTTAAACAATTCCTCCGCACCATAAGTCTCCAGATTCCACTATCCACATTATATCAAGATTGACATATGTCGATGACATTATACCTTCCTCCGGTGGTCCATAATCACTTGAGCAGCCAATTCCGTCTCAACGTTCAATAATAGATAATTCTGAAATTGTGTCATTCATTTCATCAGTTCCTCATTTGTTCTATAACAAAAGAAAACCTGGCAACGCCACAGCTAGCCCATATTCTTAAAGTGAAACATAAAGCATATCTAACCCCACTTTTATCCTTCTTCCGGTTGCAATAAATTTCCACCTCCATGAGCACAACATTCTCTCATAGATACAAGGAAGAGAACAAGTGCAACTAGGCCATGCCAGCGTCTACGAGTATCTCTAACTATATACGTATATCTAGCAACGGGATCCGTGCCAACAATCGATTTTTGAACACAGGAATGACAGGACCACGATTAAGCACATAGAAAAGGGTTAGCAATGGAACAGAGAATATAATTCCAAACAGCGGTAAAAGTACAAGACTGACATAATTAAGACAATTACGATGAGTGTTGTTCGGTTATGTCTGCGTCTTTTTATTAAACAATAGTCGTCAGGGTGCCACCTATTAATTAATATGATATTCTGCGTAGTTCACTCTGTTATATTTTTTTCTCTCTTTAAGTTTCGTACTGAAATGTTCCTCCATCTCGAATGAAGATTAATGTGACCCCAAGTTTTCCGACGTGCTCACGAGGGCACACGGACCGAACGTTATCCTGTGTGCCTGAATGAGGACACGCCTAATTATTATAGTTATCGCGTAGTCCATTGAGAGGCTCTGACACGTTCAACATTCGAGGCAAGCATTTAAATTGACCTCAATTTGCCTGTGCGTAGGCGATGGAGATACGATCAAGCTATGTAGATTGAGTCATGTTTGTCTCCCTATTAATTGGCCATAAATAGTAGGTAAGGTGCGATGGGGACGAATTCGGTGAGTGGGATGTTAGATTATTTGGAAAAAATTGACGGTGTTTTCTGTCCTTTGTCTTTTAAATCTTCTTTCAAGTCATCGGGTTTATCTATCATTTCTTCAAGCAAACTTCAGAAAATGCAGAAAGATCAGGTAGGGAAATTGCCATCAAAGAAGTTTTTTTGATTAGGCTGACATTAACCGAACTCTGCTTTATTAAATTGTTAAGACTTGCACTTTCTATGGTCCTTGGTTGTAGGAACACCACATATTCATTTAAATTATGACTGAGAAAGTGAGAGAGACGTTACTTATGACGGAAACTTTTTAGAATTCTTGAACCTAAAGGAAACGCTTTTATAATAAAGACGTACAACAAAATTCGCAACATTTTTACTAAGCCCAACAAAAGCCCGATAGGTACATCTCATCTCAACCCATCCTTTGGATGTGTAGATTAAAAAGAAAAACAGCCGATTTGCTAATTGACTGTCTTTCAGCTGATTGAGTTTCATTGAAATTAATTGGCAAGTACATGAAATCAATTATCCCCAGGCGCATATGTCTGTGCCATGGAATGCCAATATGTTCTGGAGTGCTTTATTTTCCCTGCTCCTCTTTTCCAATCGTTCTTGTTTTTTTCGTATTTTTATCACTCCGTCAGTAATGTTACTATGCTCACACTTCACACCCTTCAAAGCACCATACCTCCTGTTGACTTTTAGATTAAATTACAATCGATACCGTTTCTCTGACGTATACGACACTCGGCGCTAGATCGAGTGGAAAAATAGGCCACCAAGAAGGAAGAATTTGTTTGCGGTTACCAACTGCCTGCCACTGTCTGTGCGGTGGATAATACGGATGCGACTCGAAGGATATCGGAAGTACGAGTTTTGCTGCTTTCCACTATCCAGCACACGCATATACAATATATCATATGGAACCCTCTCTGAATAATCGGATTACATATATATAAAATAGTGCCTTTGGATTTATTTCACGTAATAAAAGGCTTCATACTTTAGTTTACTGCCTATGCAACTCACTTGGAGAACCTAGCCTATACGTGTGGAATAGGGGAATGTTACAGTAGATGAGCCGGATGGGTGAAGGACATGCCCACAAATATTTACATGTGTATAGGCACACTCATGTGCGCAAATTAAGTAGCATTATGCAAATTATGAAATTGAAATTAATTTTCGGTGAAATCCGATGGCAGTAAGCCGTTCATTGTGCGGAGATAAATCTTGGAAAAAAGTACCCACGGAAGCGAAAGATTGAAAATTCGAAAACGAAAGGATAACGTTTAGACTCTGATAATTTTTGTCAGTTAATGGCTTCTTGTCATAAACAGTCGTTTGTAAGAGTACCTGAATTTGGGGTTGACACGAAGGTAATTACGTTCTTGTCGTGGACGAGTTATTGGCCGAATTAAATTTAGCCCTTGAACTTGAAGCAAATGGGGCAAACTTTGTTTATTTGGGATAAAAATAGATTTTCTATGGCCTGTTACTGCAATTGAACATGTTTCGCCTGCTTTAAGTCATTAATCGTCAAAGGGAAACGTAGTTCTTCATGATGGGGGTAACTCGACGCGAGGCAATGTCATGTTTAACATGGATAGGGGCTAAAAGTTAGTGACAAAAGAAGCCTCTTTTATAGATTAGTAAAATATTAGTCTTGACGTGAAGAAGCCACTGTCTTTTTTGCAGGCAAGTACACTAGCAGTGCGAAGGCAACGCTGTTGTCACCATTTGTGATGTGAAAAGAAAGAGTAAAGTCTGCACTGGGGACCTTTGGTTAATATCCCAAAATCATAACCTACTTAATCGTCACACCCCTTATCAAAGATTTAACATCGATTTATACAAATCAAAATAATATCCTTTAATGCCCTCAATGCTCTTAGGCCCCAGTTATAGCTATCATTGAAATGCATCATTGAATATTTTGATTTTCGATTTTAAGACGATTAATCAAACTATATTGGCTTTAATTGGTATCAAAATGAAGCTAATCAATTATAGAATTTTTTTACAAAAGAAATTACTTTATTCTGATTAAAACTTTTCTTTAAATCCACTTTTATTATTTCACTGATTGAAATCGATTTCAATGAACAGCTGATTTTCGTTTCCCAAATTTGGAACCCAATCGTTTCACTGATGTGTTCGATTCTCTTTCTATTCCCAGCTGTCAGTTGTGCGTTCAATGATCAACTCTAACCTCGAAACCTGCAAAGCTCTGTCCAATTTCACTGACAGGTCCTTCCACTGACATCAATTTTTCAATGATTGCTATAACTGACTTGTCATAAAAATTAAACCACTCCACTGATTTGTTCCAATGATGCATTTCAATGATAGCTATAACTGAGGCCTTAGGTATAGGTACTGAAATTTTATTTCTCATTTCGTTCCTCATTGTTAAACTGCACCCTTTTTGTTTCAATTCGGAGGAAGTGAACTTTGTACTGTGCCAAAGCTGGTGACCTATAGAATTGCCCCACATAAACCTGATTCTCTAATGTTTTTAAAACAATTAAGTTATTGTCTGGCAACTCCATTGGTACGTTCGCTGGTAACATAATAACTAATAAAAGAAAATTGTACTCTTCCCAGTCGTACACCATTTTTCCAAATAAAAGTGTACATCCGTTTTTTGAGACAGCTAGGTTATTCTTTTATCAAGAGGGTTGAATTCGACGTATTATCTACTCCATGTTCAAGCTACATACAGTCAGTTCCGTCGGTAAGTAAAATAAAAATGGAATGGTACCAAAAAATAAACGAAGAAATCTGAGATTTCTTCACGTTCGATGGAAAATTCTTTTTTTTCAATTTTGAACATTTCACGAGAGCATTTACTTTAAATATAGATTACGATTAAGGTTTAAATTTACTTGTTAGCTACCTTAAGAGAGAATCTATATATTTCGTTTCTAGGGCTGAACTCGTCCAAGGCTAATTACAGAGAAACCTCCACCTCCTCGCTTGAAACAAAAGTTACCTTCCTTTTTCAAAGAATTAAAATGTTTTTTTTTGTTTCCACCACTGACTAACCACTCGAGAAAATTGCATGCAGACTTCCAATTTTAAGTCATGCCAAAATATTTGGGACTCCTTTGAACATCACAATCACAAGGTCATAAAAACACTTGAAAGTGTGCAATAAATTCGCTGTAAGAATCATAAACCCAGCGGGGAGTGCTATCACAAAAAGACAGACCAGCAAAATAAATTTGTCCATATAACTTGACGTCATAAACTAGGGATGCATTGGAGAGATATCCCTTCGGATGAAACTCGTTAAGGAAAACCGAAAAAGCAAAAAGAAAATAAAGAGAATCCTTAAAATGTGTCCCGTTTTTAGCGAAGAGGACTAAGAACTTTGGCGACAAGAAAACCACAATGTGTACATAATTATTGGACAGAGTATGGCAATGGGGAAATTAGACAAAATATGTATGTTCTATTTCTATAACAGTGACGCAATTTGGACACAGATTGTGATACAGATGAAGCCAAGAAAGTGTAGGTTAGTATAATTGAAATTTTTGTTGTACAGATTGGTTGCTTTAAAAGTTGATGGACTGTGGAAAAGAACTCGAGATTATAAACCTTGCTATTGGGCGTCCATACGCCACTCAAGCTCGAATTCAAGTGTGACAAATGTCCTTGGGTAATTAACAGTATTTGAAGGGAATGAAAATCAAGAAAAATATATTTCATTATGGTCAATTTGAATATTATGGACGTCACGTTTAAATTATTCCCATTTCATTCTTTAATCGTAATTCGTTATGTATAGCGTAGCAAATTTGACAAACCGATCAAGTATTGGGATGCGAAGTACCGCCAACTTAAGAATCTATTAAATGTTTATGAATGCTGCTTCTTTTCCCTGCTCTTTTGAAAACACATGACTTCTATTGCATAATAAAAGGTGAGCGATACAGCAACCACTGAAAGATGTTGATGCGATTTTTACCACTGCTCATTTGAAACACGTTTATAGCTGTATCTACAGACACCATGTATAATGCTCTTTAACTAGAGGGCTGACAACATTTTCCATGCATACAAATAGCAATAAATTTGATACTGTTACAGTGGCGATATTAACAGGGTGTTCAGAATTTTGATCGATTTCGTTTTGATTTTTTAATTGTACCGCATAGCTTGTCAGTAAATCTTTTACCTATTCAACATGTTGACAAACCGAATTTCGATGTCTCCTTTGGATATTTTTTTTATTGAATACTGAGAATTATAGCGTGAAAGAACTAACAAAAATAGCATCACTGTTTGAAGCATCTGTTGCTACTGAAAGATGTATCCAACCAACCTACCAGCCATCGATCGGTGTTAAAAACACAAATTTTTTGGTGTGGCATGGGTGCAGTGGCTCAGTCAATAATGTTTCAATGTCAAAGATTCATACCCCGGAAAACACTATTATAGTTTTAGTACCGCCAGTTTTTTCTTATTTTAAAATATTTAAACAGTTTTAATAAAAGCGATAAGGAAAACGATTCGGGCGAATTTGCAGTGATTGATAAATTATTCCAAGCAACCCAGTCGCGCTTTATTTATTTTTATCGTTCCGAAAACGGCTCAAAAAAATATCTGAAGCTAATGTTTTTGAGAAAATTAAAATGTTCGAAAAAAAAGACTTTTAAATTTTGTCTAAATCCCCTTTTTACTTTAATACACAAATTACCTTTTTTTTTTTTTAAATCAAGTGCACAACTGGGTCGCACGAAATTTTCTCGTTTATATTAACAGTTTGGAAGTTTGGTTTTATTTTTTTTTATTAGGTAGATATATGTAACAATGTGAGTAAAAAAACATTTTTCGAAGGTTCTGGTTAAAACGTTTTAATCGCCAAATTCACAGCTTATAAATTATAACTCCTTACAAAATATTTGAGCAAAAGGAAAAGCTAGCAGGAGTTTCTACTCTGTTGGGGCATGTTTTTGACTTTGACGTAGTTGTCGTAGTTTTATTCGTGTTGATAATTCTACCGATATAAAGTTACGTCTTGAGAAGCGAATCTGAGGAAGCGGGAAGCGAATAAAAACGACTTGTTTACACTAATGTGGTTGTATAAAAAGCGTTTTACGTTCTTTACTGACAAAGCTTTATATACGATTTTTGGAGTAATAATGAGTAGCTATACAGTTTATTTAAACAAACTTTTCTCTAAAGACCTCTTGATTCAAAGGACAATCTCAAACGCTTTCGATTTTCAAGCCATAAGCTGTCATACTCCTGTCAAGCTAATAAATAGCGTTCCATATGTTGCATGGTGCATAAAATTCTAAAGTTTGCATCATTTATTTATTTATTCTGATATCATGTATGCAAATAAATAAACAACCTTTCACAGTAAACAGAGTAAAATAAAACAAAACGAAATTTCTGCGAAATTGCATCATCACTGGCCTGGTACAATGAGCTAAGCGTTTATTTCAGAATATCCAGCCAGGGCCTGGATACATATTTGTTCCCCCGCAATACACAGTCCTTGTTGTACGTTCACTCCCACAGAGACTTAAGGCTTGACGTCAATATGCATACCACCTCTATTCAGATAAACTAGGGTATAGTGTTGTGGGATACATTTCTACGTGACTTGCATTCCAGCATCATTAAAAGTAATTTTGCTCCATCCATTGACGGAATATAACTTATACCAGCCGCGTTTCTAAGCAGATTAATGCGCAGCGAAACAAAAGGCCGTATTTGAATTTAGGGTTAGTGTGGAAATGTCCGCCTGCACGCGTACAAACAAAAACAAACTTTTATCAAGTTCTCAATTATTTCTCTCTCACCCTTGTCTGTGGGGCATCGCATGACAGCAGCTCTTCTGCACCCCTACTTTGACCCTAAAAATAAACTGCACAGCGGGAAGGGTACTCAATCAAAGAATAATAAAGAAAAAAGCAGGCGCAAAGTGAAATGAAAAGCCCCAGCACTTGGTAAGCATCAAGTTCTACTTCAACACAGAGCAGGCCCACATCCTTTAAACGCTTTTATTCAAATTCATAATTACCACAACTACATCAAATGGCGTTTTTCGATGAACTACGTCAGAGAAGTGTTCGACGTGGGGAAATGCAAAACAACCCCCGAAGCACCCCTCGCCCTCCGCAACCGCAGTCATGCTGTATATGTGTTTTTCTTTTTGCGTAAATATCGTTCGATGCCTCACAAGTCACAAGCACAACCACTGCCAGCGGGGTGACTGGAGTTTAGGGTGTCTGTTACTGGTATCCTTCGGGGAAATTCTTTACGACTTGCTCGGGTCGTCTACTAACTACACACATGTATCTGAATATCCCTCTGTCTACTGTAGATTTGCATACATACGTATGGTGGACGAGTTTGGAATAAAAGGCGTTGTTCATCGACGGCCTAGATTTGTTCAAAAGGCTTAGCTGACATACAAAAGAGGACGAAAGGGCCTACCTCTATGCGATTTTGAATATTCCTCCATAGCCAGGCGTTATCGGATGTGAATTATGGAGATGAATTTAAATTTTAAAGCAAAACCACACATTTTCTCGGTTCGACAATTGCTATAAGAGTTACTTGCCACAGGAGGTGCATTTATGGTGCGTCGAACAATCTCACGAAAAAAAGGACTACCCTAAAGATGAGAGGAGTTCTTGAGTTCGTCGTGGGTAGTGCACTGGCTGGAATTATAACGTTGCATTTATTTAATCGGCTTAAAATACTGTATCTGTGTGGTGGGATACCTCACAATGGGGACTAGGGATCTCTGGGAGCCCTAATCCATTTTATAATGAAAGTTGTATGCAATTAAATTGAATTTGTTGCGTACTTTGGCATGAATTGTGACCAAGCTAATTGATTAAAAAGTTAAATAGGGAGAAGGATGATGATTTCAGTTTGCTAGGGGGACAAATTTAAAGAATGAATATTTGTTGAAAAGCAAAATTAAAGTTGAAAGGTCAGCAAAGATAACAAACTACCTGACGAGGTTTGCTTCAACCTCAAGTGGTAAATAGAAATTGAAAGGAGTAAGTTTTCAATGTTTGATTGAAAGTAGGAGAGAGTTTTGTTTCACAAAAATTCAGTTTTTTTTTATTACCTGCGAGAAACTTTTGGAAATATTTTAGCATTGAATGAAAATATGGAAAACAATTTTTGAGTGGAAGTTCAAACGATATGGAAGTGATCTCTTGGCGTGAATCAAACAAAAGTGAATATGGTCTGTCAAAAAACGGTCCAAAAAGACACCAGTCGAAGTTATCGCTATGGGAAGAAACATCAGTTAAGAGTCAAGATATTGGTTAAGAGAAGACAGGAGGCACTCTGCCGATGTTGTCGTTGAATATTTTTGATTTCCGTTGGTAGTTCCTTTTACAGTATCTTACTGGTACACCCAGACACAATAACTGCTCCATTATACTACCAAAAAGACGACTGGTGCTACCTAATTTATTTCTTTTCCTACTTGTGAAGATATCAGCAATCATCAAGTAATAATCAAAGACGCCATCAGCAAAGAAGAGCAAAAGCATACGGAAATTCGAAGTAGCCTCGCCTTCTTAGTGAGAGGTATTGCAGGATTTAGACATATATTGTAGCTGCAGCATCCCAGCCGGTCCGAAGTGCATATAGTGGTTCTGTAAAACCTTTTACAGTTTTGTGAACATAATGCTTGGTACCTTTGACGACCGGCAAGAAACCCACTCGTCAGTGGAACTCCTAACCGAGGATGGTGGTAAGCCTAGCGTCCGGTCGGGCCCTTAAAACGGATTCGTTTACGGATTCACTTCACAGGACGCCAAAGTGACCAGAAACCTTGACTTGTTTTAGTCTTTTTACCAAATATATGTAGGAAGTTAGACGCATAGGCCAGATTCAAAGTGATTAAGAACCGTCTTATATGTAGCTTTGTTTAATCTGCAGATTTCAGAGCGAAAAATGCATTTTTTCCTAGCGAGAAAAGATGTCTGATATTTTCTGTTTACACGAAGACCAAAGTTAAAAACACAAAATATATACGAGATGAGAAATCTTTTCTTAGCCGTGTAAGTCTAGAAGTCTTGTTTGGTAATAAACAGTCAGAAGCATACTTCCGTCGGGTCTCGTTGGCGTACGGCCAACTTCTCAGCTTTTCATTTCTTTCAGATGTTCGGAGCCAGCATAAAATGGAAGGACCATTCCATTTGTTAGTTTTCTGTATTTTTAAAAAGCTAAATATAAAACATAAATTGTTTGTCACAGCTTCGCCTGTCTATTTTAAAATGTGTGTTAATAAAACCATAAAAAATGGCTTAAATGTCATTAAACAGGACTTGAAAATACAACTTATTGGAATAAATAAACTCAGCGAACCCGTTCGGTCTTATTAAGGGACTGTCCAGTCGAATACGTCCTCATAAAACCAGAACCAGAGGGACCAAAATTCGCTCTGTTTCAGTGTGTACCTTGAACTTATTAAACTCTCTCCTGTCCCTTGTATTTATACAAAATTATAAAAAAAGCTCTAGGGAAATCAATCTACTAAAATCCAACACAGATGCGAGAATCACCTCTGTCTAAACTAAACACCACCACTCATAAGCGAATAAATAAATCACTGGATGCACATACCTACAAAATATATGTATTTAAAAATTCAGTAGATTGGCAGGTAATACTTTTGCTCGTATCAACAAATAAAAACAAACATTAATCCAACTCGATGGGGGAATTCACATATCGTGGGTGGAACACGTATTCCACCACTGGGGAAATAAGTGCTACACTCACAGCTACGAAAAAACAATAACAATTCACTTCACTTTCCAAATAATATAACACTGCATGAATCAGTACCCACTGTACTAAAACTGATTAGCACATAACAATTAGTGACATACCAGCTAAAGTTCGTTATTTCATTACATCGAATTCCAGTCTTTATAACTTAAATTTCCTCCCAAGGGCAGGAGCACGACATCCTTTATCAAAAGATTCCATACACGACGACGACAAAGAAGTAAACACGATGAACAAACTCAATCAGCGATAAAACAATTTTGCAAAATCCAAATAAAAACGGTCCAACGAAATTCCGTCAACACACTAAGCACAAAGCACCGCAGCGAACGACACAGAGAAAACCAAATATCCCCCACTCAAATCGCTGTGTGTGTGTGTGCTAGAACTTTTTTTTTTTGTATATTCCGTGCGTGTTTGAGTAAAAGAAAATCCAAATGTCGCCATGAGTTGCCATTGCTTTTGTCAATATTTCATTCAGAGTTTCCTTGGTCTCTTCAGACAAGTAGTCTCCATATAGTTGGCAGGACTAAGGAAAAATATACCCTTATTCACTTATACACACAGCATGTTTAGCAGGCGAATGAAATTATTGTAATAAAATAATCAATTCTTGGAATTCGTGTTGAGCAGAAGAAAAAAGTACACCCCAAACCCAATAAGGACGATGAAGTACGTTGATTCCTTTTATGTGTGTTTGTATGCCAGTAGTGAGAAAGCTCTAAAAAGGGGATACCAAAAAGGAAATAACTGGAAGCTTTCATTTGGGTATTAAAAAATAACCTGCAAGGTGAATAAGGATATTTTTATTTTCCTTTTTTGCACTGTACTGAGTTGCAAGTGTAATAAATAAATTATTAATTATTTTTGGTTTTTGCATGAAATCATCATGAAGAGAGAAAAAATCGATTAAACGAAAAACACTCGAGAAATACGAAGAAGCAGACACACCGTATTTGAACACAATCCAAGAGTTACACAATCTCTTCGTAACAAGGAGATGCCAATACGTGCGGAACATGGGGTTTGTCATAAATGCGGAGAATTTTCCGTTCAACTACTTTGATTGCACCTTAATGGGCCGCAGAAATAAATTGTTGCAGTTGTTCCTTTGTATGCGTTGTGCTTGCAAGGATTAGTAATAGCCGCCATTAAGTATACAATTTTGCATAGGTGGGTTAGTAGAACTGACAGGAGTTTTATTGGACGATAATGATGAATGAGGTCGTCTTATCTGTTATTGGTAAAAGGGTCAAAATTTCCTGGCTTTGAGTTTGGTGGGCATTTTTATTATGAAGTGGTGCATTGATATATGCTTTGATTTGGAACGCTCGTAAGGGAAATATCGTTGACTTAATTTAAGGGTAGAACTGTGAAACCTAAACTACGAACTAAACTAATCTAATTGAGATGGTTCGAACAATTGCATTTCAGCCCTTTACAAAACCAATAACCATTTTTCAAACAGCTGTCACTATAGATTTCGAATCAATGATTTTCAAGAAGGTGCCAGGAAATCTGGTTTTATTCTAAGAGCCTTCTAGAAGGTCAGCAACACCTGAAACGGAGGCAGGAAACAAGTGCGTTTGTAGAAATCGATCGATAAAAGACTTTATCCAATAACAACAAACTAAAATCCTTTCCGGTTTGAAATTCAGGACCACAATATATACATTATGTAAACGCCATCATCAGCAGACACAATTTCATTGAATTTGTCAGTTTTGCCAGTCAATTGTTTCCAGGAAAATTTCCTTCTATGCATTTATCCACACTGTCTTCAAACACAACACATAAATATAGATTCACCCATCCGAATTCAGTTCACAGTTGAGTAGGTTCACATCTTCACAATTACCTACGTAATTCAATTCGAGTTTGAGATCCTGCTTGTCACTTAGTATTTTAGCAAAATGTGTCGACATCCTTTTGGCTTAAGCATTTTTCATGCATCGGTGCATCGAATTTTGTTATTCATCTTTATACAACGGTTACACAATACCTATAAAGTGACAGCTCATTTTCACAGGAGGGATAATCTTGGCTAATGTTTGGTTTTCATTTTGCCAGAAGGAAGTGATGAGTTATCGTCGCAGTTAAAGGAAACTTGCAGAAAGACTTAGAACAAACACTTGGCTTGTGTGGTCTGAATCGTGAAAAAAAGTCTTTTGTTTAATCCTTAAAAACTGATTGAGATCAATTGGCACATATCCTTTATCCTTTATGGAACAAATCCTGCAAATGTATTCGAGGGAATTTATATAAGCTTAGTATTTCGAAAAAAGGCGATCTGAACTCTTTTGTAAGGCAAGGTTCCACGTTTTTATCTATAACCTTTTTGTTCGATGAAGTGCGTCTCAAACTAAATGTCGAACAGCGTTTGAAACGCTAAAACAAATTTTTATTTGAAAGAAAACTCCGGAACAAGTAGGTGCAACGAGTCTTTAATCAACCTAAATTGGAAAAAAATGTATATGTAAAAGAAGCCTACAGTAATGGGTAGGTATATCTCTAGATAAATGGATGAATAAAAATAGGCTTACTGGCAAACAATCTAGCTTACTGGGTTTAAAAAAGAGGTTGACTGACTGACCATCTTCGGCATATTATAACAAAAAAATCTAGAGGCAATATTTGGAACGTTATTTTAAGTAAATTTATTTATTTTAAAATATAACCGTCAGTTGGTCAATCCATCAATATTGAGGTACGATTAGTCAAATTTAACATTAGACACAGGGTCAAACCGTTGAAAAAGGTTTTGGGTCATGTTACTTTTATAACTATTTGATGCCATTAAATAAAGTGTCAAACATGCAGGAGCCATCAAAAACCCCTTAAAAGTTTACGTCCAACTGATTGTCAGACGGTTTCGTTTAACCATAAAAGGGCTTAACAAATATGCAACTTTGACATTTCACTAGAAGTGTGATAGATTAGATTTTGTACATAACATACAACTTTTGTTTTAAAGGAATGTATGTGATGATTGAATTTGTATTTTAACTTCGGGCTGAAGAAGACCACGAGGACACACCTCACTTCCTTTGTCGTTGTTCGAGTGCAGGTCACTTGCGGAACAAAGCACTTGGGAGATATTACTTTCTGAACTTTCTGAGGTCTGATCTTTACAGGTTTTTGAGGATATCGGGATGGCTGGACAGCGTCTGCTAACCACAATAAGGAAAGTAAAGAAGACAACCGATACAGCACCAACGGTTAACCCCCCAAAAATGGCATCAAAATGGGTCAACGAGGACTTAAGTGTGGTATTGCATCGTTCTCCCTGCTTTACCTACCTGTCTACCTAACCTAACCTAACCTAACCTAACCTAATCCTAATATTAAGGGCAGATGCTGCCTTCGTAAGTAACATTTTCCAGCGAGTCGATACTATTTTATAAGACCAACAGGCTTTTACCACTTAGCCTGCCAATTTCAGAGAGGTTCAAACTCCGCCGCTTCCTCTTCTCAATATGTTGTTCTATTCTACAGTTGCTTTACTGCTGCCTAGAGTTCAGTGACACTATACGATATTAATGACGTAGAACTGTTTTTCATCCGGTCAGTGTCTCTCGCCGTCAATTTTTGTGTCGATTTTCATACTAATTGGCAGCACGGTCGAACAATCGGATTATGTACGTCAGGCCCCAAATGGGTTAAGTGCCGGTAACACTTTTTCATTTTGAAAATTCTGATGAAGGATAACATAATGACGATGATCGATGAAAAGTCAAGCACCAGCGGTCCTGGTAAAAGCTGACATCCGATAGTTTTGTGACAATTATCTGATACTTGCTGAAGGAAAATTGCTTACTAAATTTAAATTATGAGTTGTAAATTATCCCAAACACTGCTCATAAACTTGACCTTCAACATTTCTACCATAACTCAGGCTATCTTCGTAGCCCAGAAGTATCCCTTCTTTCTTGCAATTATTTAAAAATATGCTGTCTGCAATTTTAAAATATTCCCCATCATCTGCACCCTCCTGATTAAAGTCGTCTCGTAAAACAGCACTATCGAAAGTGACTGCCATAAACGCGCTTGTCCACATCAAAGTTTCTCCAGCTTACAGTTGAGTGGATTGACGCACTTGAACGCTGATGTTTGCATAATGGTCCATTAGACGCTACAGCTTAGTGAGTGCTTTCTTATTTCAGCTTACAAATGCGTGGCATTAAAAAAAGCATTCCATGCATCAGAAGTAGATGCTTTTCTATTCCCGACTTCTTCATGACCTTAGACAAACTGACAAGCGTAAACGCTCACCTATAGTACCTGCGACCTAATATCGCAGCAGTAAATATGGAACGCCCGCAAATTAAAATAAATTGTTGATCCCAGAGGGCAAACGATCCACTAATAGGAAATGCCTCTTACTTCCAATGACAGTCCGAATAGTTAATGGCACAATGTAGAGATATATAGGAGTCTTTACAACAATTTTACGACTTCTCCAACCAAATGGTGTGTGCAGTGAAGGTATATACTCACAAAATGAAGGACGCAAGCTGCCTGTGTGTAACCTTCTCTCTATGAATTTCAACGAGCAAACCTAAAAATAAATACAACGCCTCAGCCTCAGCCTCCAGTAAATGAAATCAACCGCACAATGAACGTGACTTTTTTATTCCTTTTTTGCTGCGTGTAAGTTTTTTATTTTATCCTACCATCCACAATCACACGCCGCTAGTAATGATTTTCTTGTTGTTCGTTCTTTTTGTGTGTTCGATCCTTTACATCACTACAAGTGGAATGGGACTCGTAAGGCGATAGTTTTCTGGACCTTTTTGCGTGCTCATTTATAATTCATAGGGTGTACATGATTTGGGATATGATTCGGAAGATGACAAATTTTTAAGAACACAGTCGCATTATAATGGCGATAAAGCCTCCCGATATGTCTAATTTGGGGGGCCAGTGAATAAATTGCATTATTTATTTGAAATCACGAAATTTGAAAGTAACCCCTATCCAATTTTATATATGAAATACCACCAAGTTTTTTCCCCTCTTTATAATGACTTCTAGTACCTACCATCCTATGTCCTTTCTTGTGTGAGAAAGTCCAGATATAATCGATTTTGTGTGGGCAGTGTAACCACTTGATAGAGACGAACAGACTCGAAATCTCCAAAATGGCTCACATAATTTTGGAAAATGCACCCCAAGATTGCGAATCGTTGTAAAATTATATAATTTTACGTCGTGATAGGGTGCGAGTCGATTTGTTCAAGCGGATTTTATCTACCTTTCCCATATGTCTTTCTTTCTGCTTTTCCGAAATTAGAGTTTTCGACTGTAAGATGGATTCGAATTTACATTTCTCTGTGAATATTGCAGGAGAAACTTTACAACTTTTATGGGAACTTTTTAGTTACTAGCAGGAAAACATTTTTTGGCTTTGAACATAACTCATAATGAAATCTATTAAAAACTTGATAAACTTCGACTAAAATGGTCATCCTATTGGATCTTTCCAGGTCAAATATTGACATGAAATCGATCACTGAATCTGTTTGAAGAAAATTTTAACGAGGTTCAGAACTTGGAGAGTCACTGTTTTTTTTTTCTCTGATCGCACAAACTTTGCAGGAGTGCGAAAATATTTTTTTAATCATTTGAGAAGTTTCTAAACTTCTCTTAGTTGTTGAGATTTTCAAATAAGATCACTAAATGCCAATAAACGTTTCAGTTTCCTGTCAATTTCGGAAAGAAAAATAAATAAATCTCATTTATACATTTTTACTACGTTATATGGCAGTAACAAATTGCGTACTATGTTGCAGATTAGTGACTGGAATCCCAGAGGCTCAAATAAATATAAAAATAAATAAATGTAAAAAAAGAATTTGCCCTACATTTTATTTACAGTCGAGCTCGGATGGCGTAACCCAAACAAACAACAAAGTAATGTGACTTTAAACGGGCTGTAGCTTGTGATTTACCAAAGCCATTAATTTATAAATGATTTATAAATGATAATAAAATAAAAAAAAAGCCTGTAACCTATTAAGAGCGAGGAAACGTTACCCAACCGCACATAGGGGAACACATCCAAAAAAAACCTACAAGGTAGAAAAGTACTAGACTTTTGGTGTTTGAAGATGACAAGCTTTGAAGAAAAATTCCATAATTTTTTGCCTGAATAATATTTTCTTGGCCTTATTTTTTACTATACGATTTTCTTTAAAACCACTGACCCATTTCAAAGAATATTATAATCCATAAATGAAAATTAAAAAAGGCTGGCTCGGTTTAAAACAATTTTGAATGCTCAATATGAGAAGAAAAATATTGAACGCTTGATTTTGAAAAGCGATTTTTAGGGAAGACAACCCGAGAGCCGAGACTTTCGAAAATATCACTTTTGAGCTAGCTGAAGCAAATAAACAAATGAAAGTCATATTTCATGTACATATAGAAATGACTGGTTGCATAATTTCCAAAAAAAAAAAATTAATAACATGGTTAGTATTGTCAAAGTAGAAATAAATCTTTTTTTTTTGTTAAAGAAAACTAGTGGCCCACTTATTTTTCCACTGAGGCTGCATCGTATTTCAGTTCTAGCTCAGTCCGTTCCTTTTAAATTATTCTAATAATTTACTATGATGAACTTTATGAATTAAGCTGATATTCTTTGGATTTTAAGGAATATTTGAAAAGTTGTACTTAATCGTATAACACTTAAATTCCACATCTTGCTTCTCTTACTCTTAGCGAAAAGTTGAAACAAAGCAATAAAACGCATTTAAAAAATGCAGACCAATAACCCCTAAAAATATCAAAAATAGACAAACGCCTGTAGGAAGACCGACAAATATTGACTCATCAAAAACGAAAGCAATGCCATCAAGAAATTTAAATAATGTTCATTAGGTCAATATGCTGTCAATCGTGTTCCAGTGTCCGATTACACTATTTAGAAAATCAGCATAAATCATAAGAAATATGCATATTACACTACTTGACCCTTTTTTGACAAAAGTTTTTGACTTATACACAATTCTTGTAATTTTACTGCTATCGTTTCTTGTCATCCGTCGCCCGCTGTTCTATAGTTTGGGTACATTTCAAATTGGAAATACCATATCTGCTCTCCTGTTCCAAAAAGTTTGCAACAGCACGAATCCAATTGACTTGATTTTGATAAAAGTGGATTGGCTTTCAAAAAACTTTTGAAAAATGTTTCCCATATTAAAAAATTCTCTCATTTTCGTTGTCTTTTCCTTCTGTTTGTTCCATTATTCGGAACATAAATAAAAAAGTACAAGCAAATAGAAAATTAGTGTTTCACAGCATCTTGAAATCTTAACAGACTCTCCTTTAATCATAATTCAGCAAACTGAATTTATCAAAAGCCACATTCAACCAGCATCATTTTTGTTCTAAAGTACCGATTACACGGCCATTTTTTCGCGTCCTTTAAATGACGCTCTGACGTCAAAATCGCGTCACAAAGCCGTCATTTAAATGTCGTTGTGTGTGATCGCCATTTTTGGGATAACATTTTCGGCGTCATTTAAATGACTAGGAAAATGGCAGACCAAATGACATGATTTTTGTGCCATTAAAATGACGGAAAAAAATGACCGTGTGATCGCCCTTTAAGGACGCCTAGGACAAATGACCAAACTTTTTGGCTGTTGCGCCATTTAAATGGCAGCCTCCAAAAAATGACTATACACGAAATTCATGGCATGCCATTTTTCTATGCAAATGACAAATGACGCAGTATTTAATACGATATCTGCGCTTTTAATTGGTGTTTTGCTCGGTGCTTTGTTTGTCGAGAACTACCGGAATGATGCACGTTATCGTTGGCTGCGATACGCGGAAAAGGAATCGCAGCGATCGAAAACTCTCACCAGTGGCCAGGCAGCGCAGCGTGATCACCAGTCGCGCTTCCACTGAAACGCTGTCTGGCATATTTGTGTTCTGTTTTTCGATGTGTGGCTTCACCACCAACCTCAACAAATAATCGAATTGATTGGCTGACATACGAAGGACATTGCGATGCAGTTCAGGTTCTTCTTCGCGCAATTCGAGCAGTAATTCAGCACAAAATCCACTTTTCTCGCGACGGCTCAACCACTTCTTTTGCCAAATACTCCGCTTTCGTCGCGTTGGCACGGTATCAATATCGTAGTCACTGCTTTCCAGCATACATGTTGCCAAATACGCCGTCTCCGCAATTTCCAGCATAATCGCAAAAGTTCTTTTCGCCATATTTTATTTATTGTAATAATTTTTCTTTCCCCTGTTATTTAATTTAATTAAAAAAAATCTTAGCACACGTATTCGTCTTCGCCGAGAGAAAAACACTCAATGACAGTAGCTATATTTTTCTCATCGGTCATTACCGTCTGATCACAAAACAGATAAAGGACGCAAAATCGAAATAATACGAAAGGTGACATTTGTCATTTTGGTGTTGCATGTCCTTACCGTGTGATCGTCATTTTTTCGTTCGTCATTTAATGGCATCCCAACGGAAAATTCTAAATGACGCGCAGTGTCCGTCATTTTATTTTGGGACAAAAATGACGTTGATGGTCATTTCGTGTGATCGCCATTTTTTCACAAATGACCAATGACGAGTCGTAGCTTGAAAGTGACTCTAATGCGACATTTTTTCCTGACGTCACAGCGTCATTTAAATGACTCGAAAAAATGGCCGTGTAATCGCACCTTAAGACAGAACATGGTACGAGTTGGGGATAGCCCTATCTACAGTTTGGTATACCTCTTGCGATTCTGCCCACACCGTGAGTAAAAAAAAAGTTCCTATTCATTTCCTAAGGCATTACTAAAAATAGTCCTTTCATCCAATTCGGGTGGGACGACATTCTTCCTAAAGGCAGTCCTGATATTATCAAATGCTGGTTCGAAAAAGTTTAAGGAAAATGACTTGCCCCACAGTTACAGCATACAAACAGAAACGTGCTTCCTCAGCAGTTTGCTCCTATCGAAGCTGTACATCAGCTGGGATATATAAATTAGCTACACAATTAAAAGGACAATACTTTGTGAAGAAAATTTCTCCACCACATCCGTTTTTATAAATTGAATTTCGACATGTCAGCGGTACCATAGCTCTGTCTATTTAAAAAAATAAATACAAGTCCTCTCCAATTGAATGTGCCTTGCGTTCACAACGCGTAGCAAATTCCGTTGGCAATTGTTTTCTAATTCGCAGAACAAGAGGAATAAAAAATCATTCAATCAATCGCCGTGTGTAGGTATTTGCGAAAAGCTTTCTCCCATTCGCACAACCCCCTGAGTAAAAAAAAGCACCATCCTCCGTGTGGAAGCCCTTTTCGTATCTACCCATTTGCCTCCCTTTCGCTCCCCTAGTCGTTCTCTTTCTGTCATTTTCATCTTCGACCTCCTTCAAATGCTTCTTCTTACTCTACATCACTAAAAAAGTACCCTCCAAAGGTTATATGGGGGTTGGTTGGAAGTAAAATAGAAAAATAGTTCTTTCTTTTCAAGGGAATTCCTCTATTGATCTATTCCAAGCAAAATAACCAACAAAAAACTGATTTATCACCGGGAAAATTATATATCTGTGGACCCACATCTATTGACTAGGTCCTTTCTCTGCAATAATGTATGTGGGAAATATTTTAGAAAAAGAAAATGAAATGTCCTTGCTTACCTAAGAAAAGAAAAACTCGAGTGGAATTCGAAGATCCGTTGCGTTTGCAGTTTTCGTTATAATTAGTCTTAAGCGTCTGCTTTTCTATCCAGTTTTATTTAATATTTTTCTCCAATATCTTTCGTGCGATTAATTTACAAAAATGTATCTGCGAATTATCCTGCGATGACACGAGGGGGTGGTTGATTTTTCAGTTATTTGCTCGAACCGACATTTTCGTAGAGCTTTTTCTTTTATTTGCTGTTGGGGATTTTTATATATGTTACGATTAACTATTTTTTAGCAACAATTTTACTCAATTAAACACGAAATTCTAGACTAAAAAATAAAATGGAAATACATGTATAACAAACGATTTTGCGAATGAAAAATAATCAATATTTGAAGGAATCAATTTTTCTTTTTCGTTCCAAACACGAACACTGCGACTCACTTTGTGGGTGAAAAAAATAAATAAAAATATTTTTTCTTCGTTTTCCCCAAAAATTATACACTACGATACTTTTCCCATTGCTCGGAGTTTGATTTAAATGCTCACTAAAATTTAAACAACTTTCTGTTGGGACAGCAAACTAATTTTGTTGGTGAAAATTTGGTATTAGTTTTCACTTGGGCAGAACAACACACGCAGAGATGAGAGAATTCACTCGCGTTTTGGTCGCAAACCAAAGGCGAATCTGTGAAGTTTTTCTTGAAAATCGATTTCGAAATGTGGAAAAAGTTCTTGTGCTGGGTGAATGAGTGAGTGCGGATGTATCTGTCAAGGGGCAGTTGAATTTTTGGGGGGGCGCTTTTGGAATGAAGTTGACGCATGCTCGGAATGGGGGTTGAAAAATGGCAGAGCGAAGCTTTAATGGCAGCCATTATGTGTGTACACATACTTTGCGGGTGGTTGGTAGTTGGTAGGGGTTGTAAGTTTTTTCTACAGCAGGTTTTTTTCGTCTATGGTGAGACATCAATAAATAAAATGACAACTGAACGGCAATATGATAAGGACTTTTTTGTCAATGACATAAACGGCTGAAGTGTGTGTGGCCATGGGAAGTCGTGGGGAGCTTTCGCAGTGCATGTGAACTTCGAAGTGAATCGGGAAAAAGCATACTTGCATTCCAATATGGATGCATTCTTACTTGAAAACTGTCAAATTCGAAAGTTCTGTGGTGATTCGAATTTAGAAAGGAAAGAAGGAAGTGAAGAAGCAGCTACTTTGCAGAAGTTTCCGGCCCCATTTGAATGTTTTCGGTTAATTTTCACAGGTTTTGTGTTACATCGACGACTTACTTACTTAGAGCTAGTAACTCAGTGCTAAAATTATGATTTAAGAGCGATATCCATTTGAGCCTCCATCTAAAGTTTGTTTTTAAATACTTTTAGTGAGCATTTTTTGGTAGGATTTTCAATATATAATTTTGGTAAACGGGAGGAGTGCTGCCAGAATTTAGATAAAGCTCCACTGGTTAAGTGTTACCAATTTATATTGAATATTAATCACATGGGATTACGTGTTTTTAGCCTGGATATGATTTCAATCGAATCAGTAAGCCGTATTTGAGGTTTTATATTGCTAAAATGTACTGAAACCTTAAGGAGTTGTATATGACAAGATTAGGTACACAAGTCACCTAGTTAAAGCTGACAAGGATGCGATAGCATGCAGCAATTTGATAAGACTGAAGTGGACTTATAGGTGATAAGTTTTACACATAGTTTACTGATACGAAAGGCTCTTAAAAAAATAAAACAAATGTGCAAGAGATTCTTGAAACCTTACCAAGTTATCCGAATGTACTTTAAATAAAATTCCTTTTAAGCTCACGAGTTGAATTTTATATAAAACGAACAAATTAATTTGATTATAAAGGTTCGTGTATTGGCTAAACGTGAACTTTTGAAACCAAGAATGCAGGTACCACGGCAGGCAAGCATTTCGATTTTTGCATGTTAAAGCTGTTGGGTGAAAAATGTTCGTTTGCTTTTCCGATAGATGGCGCTTTGGTTGATTTTTCTATCGCAAATTGTTATACATGATTTAATTGTAGGTCATTTACATAAGACATAACCATCCTACACTCTCAACTCTTGTAATGGATACATGGGAGATAAGGCAACCAAAACGACGATACTTGAAGGCTGATGAAAATTTAAATGTCCATAGTATTAACTTAGAAACAAGCAATCTTTTATTAGACACTAAGCCCCTTCAGAGGAAATCAGAGGAAACAACTAACAGCAAAGGTGTAACATACCTGTTTTTCACAGCAGCGACTAAGAAAGTTCTCTTCCATAAATGACACAGCTCCTGGGCTTGAGTTTTAACCTTGAAATGAAAGGAACACTGAGCCTAAAAGCTTTCTGGTCGCGGAATGGCAAAAAAGACTCCCCATTACCGAATTTGGAATTCAATTGATTGCTTCTCTGATACGTATTGGATTAGAAGTAATCCTTCCGACGTTCCCTCCAAATAAATCTGATTGCGTGTTACATATACACCCGGGAAAAAACCTTCTCCATTTTAATCACATGCAGACTCGCTTCATCGCCACACATAATGGTCAAATGCTTACCGAGATTATAATTATTTTAATGTGTTTACGCTCCGAATGGGTCTTTTGTTCAGAACCCTATTTCATCGTTCAACTTAGCCAAAAAGTTAATACAGGCGAAGAAAGTTCAGACTTCTACTACTCTACTTAACGTATTGTTAACAGACATCCTTTCTTAAGTTTATCCTCAGCAATCTGCTCTCACATAATGTTCCAAATAAAATTAAGAATGTGCGTCTCGACAGAAGGAGTTATTATCACCTTGTACCAGTTGTCATGGACATGCAGCTATCCCACCGTGCGCAACGCTATTCTAACGATGCAGAACTGAACGCTTTCCACTGAAGTTCAAAGGCGCCCCTGCTTTACATATCACACTCGTGCATGAGATCATGCACATGCATTCCACTTTTCCACTCTAATGATTGAGGGACGTTGCGACTACGCGCGCCGAGTTAGGCACTAACAAACCAGAACTCTTTTACCATCTGCCCCATGATGTGGCCAATTAATTAGAATGAGTGTAAAGCAGTGCCGCTGTGCTGCTAGTGAATTGTATCTCTTCCTTTCTGATGTTAAAAACGTCTGTTGATAAAAATAAAATGAAAATCCTACGCATCCGAAGGACATTTTTCAGCTTCTCGGGCAAACGGCACCCTACACCCCGAGTCTATTTATGAATTTTTCAATCTCATGGCACACACAGTGCCAATGCAACACAGAACCGTACACAACAAGAATAGGAGCACAAAGCGTCCGATGCACAGAAACCGGGTCAAAAAGTCGTCTGTGCGCCGTATATATCGCATGCGATGCGGTGTTGTGTGTCAATCCAGCTTTTCCATCACCCCGGCCAATTTAAACATTTGTGGGTGGTTTTTGTTTTGTTTTTATAGTTCTGTTTGTTTAGGTGTTATTTTTTTTTTGCTCTGCAATTGTTTATACATGTGGTCTTGCAGGGATGCAGGAGGTGAAACCATCTGTGGTCGCAATGGAATTCTCTACAATGAAAAGCTAAACGCTGGTAAGTGTTTAAAGCGCTGCGGTGCATACTTGTTGATTTAGTTTATTCTTTTTTTTTCTTGTGGCATAAGTTCAAAAGAGGATGCTAGTGTCATTCAATGAACGAGGATTGAATTGAATTGCTGTTAAGTGGGAATTGAAAGTGCATTGATTTACATTTGTACGCATTTAAGTTTGGAATGGTACTGCTGGGACTTTAGCTGCCTTTAGCGATTCAGTTAGTTAGGAGAGTAGGTAGAGGAGAAAGAAAAGGATTAAAAAATTCTTAAAATATAAAATAGAATAGTTAGAACAAAAATGTTTCTTTGCGAGAAAGGCAGCATTTCAGGGCTCTAAACGAGGTGGGTCATCAAAAGCACTCCATGTGGTGAAATGAGACATTTTAATCAGAAAATACTTTTTCACAGCGGCAAACAGGTGGTGACACTAAATATTTGACCCCTCTAAGGGGGTTATTAAAAAAAACGTTCCAGAACAGTCCTTATTCAATTTTTAGTTGCCCAACAACTGGCGGAGTTTCGGAGCCTTCAAATTTGTTTTCAGTAGGAGATCCTGTCACATAGTGTAAAATGTCATTAAAAAAATTTCAAATCTAAAGCTGTCATCATTATATTAACACGTAAACATCAAAAGTTTCCGTGCACTTTTTAAGTATTTATCATAAAATGAGGAGAATGAAACTTATATCATTCGAAAGGTACTGTGCGGTAGATGTAAAATAAATAAATATTTTGGCGCGACAGGTCTATGGGACCCAAGGCCTTGCTTCTCGCAACCATTCGCTTTGTGTGGGTTTTCAATTTTTGGGACGAATGGAAGGGATCTACAATTTTACGCCGAGTCCAAACGGCTAATTGAGAAGCTCATTCATGACAGTTTTACTCTCGGATGTTTGTCAGACGTTCGCGAGAGGTGGCGCAGTGGAAAAAAACCTTAAGATGTAATTTGGCCCTCTCGGGATTCGAACCTGAGCCCCTCGCTTAGTAGCCCAACACACTACCACTAAGCCACTGCGCCGATAGATGTGCAGAAATAAAAACTCGTAGGTATATATCGCCATTAAGACTGGTAAAATAAAGTTAAGAATTTCCCATATAAAATGCTTAGCAGTTAATCGAAAGCATTTTGTTGCCATTCAATTTGTTGCCGTCATGTTTCCATGGTAATGAATTTAATCATCTTAGATTAGAACCTGTTGGAGAGTCTGATTTACCCATAAAGGTATGCAATTTAATTACTCCTAAAAGTAAGCAATTATAAAATCTTATTTCAGGGGCATTGCAGAGGGGTTTAGTTCGATATCCCGCTTTTTATAATCCCTTTTTTTATAATCCCGGTTTTTTAAAATCCCGCTTCGCTTCGATTTTTTAAAATAAAGCAACTACTTTTGATTGTGAAAGCGGGATAGTTAGAAAATTAAAATAAATTAAGCAATGAGAGTTTTTTTGAAATGCAGTTTATTTTAACAACTATCGTTTTTAGAGGAAGTAACAAAATAAGAAATAAATAATATCAAAACAAATTTTTAAGTAGTAAATATGACAATCTTCAATAATTAAAAAAAAAATATAAAGTAATGTTATATAAAGAGTAAAAACAAAAAACATTCGGATGCATTTTCTTTTTGGTCGAGTTTTTTTTTAAATATATAATAGTATAATAAAAAAGCGCATATAACCAACATCTATTTTTTTGATAAAAATGTTTTGTAAAAAAAACGGGGATAGCGGGATTTGGCGGGATTTTAAAAAGCGTGATTCCGATACGCTCCCGTTACTATGGAAACGAACATTCATGTTTTGCCTTTTCCATTCCAGATCACGGGCGGTACTAGTAATTTTAAATAACTTTGTTTTATAGGAAGTATCATTCCCACTTTTAGTGTATAATTAATGACTTCTTTAGACCACTTTTCTTCTTTACGACTACACAGAAAGATAATTAAAAGCTTATATGAATCAGGGATGAAGTAAACCATTTTGTTGGTCTTTAATACGATAAGACGCTGTGAAATTATAACCATGCATTAAGCTTAAAATGGGGTAAGACTTGATTGAGACCTTTAATGCTCACTTTTCATAAGTGATAGAGCAATTTTTAATACGCGTAAACCTTCTCTGAGAATATCACATCTTAACAGTGAAAACCGCATTGAACTCTGTTGACTACTTCTCGAGATTAGCGGCAACAACTCCTTTTTGACTTTCCTTTTTGCTTGAATAAGGATAAATGGATGGATATTAATGGCAATTGCTAAATTGCTACTATACATCTCTATTGCTAGTTTATACAAATTTGTGCAGCACTCCTTTGTAAAATGGGTCCCAAATCAATTCTAATACTTTTAGAGTATGTATTCGTAGAATTGACAAGTAAAACCTCCATTTACTATGACTCATTTTCGGCTTCCGAAATACACACCAGCAGTCAAAGCTAGAAGAACCCTACCACACATGCATAGGCACACTATATGATTCCTCTGCTTAGCTTTACTCTAACGACTTACAGGATGGCATCCAATTCCTCGAAGGTCCATCAATTATTCAAAGTTTGATCGAATTCAACTGGATCTCCAAACGACAGCTTTATTTGTAAATACAATAATGTCAACTTTGCCTGTAATTATCACCCGGACATGAGGAGGTCTTCATCTGTTCACAATCACAACATCATCAATCTACCAAAGGAAACAAGAAATATTTTCATATTTACAATATTTATTCAATGCATCCCGATGGCCCACCCACATCGATTACGCACGAGATAGTGTTTACCCATTTGTCCACTTAATTCCATTTACTTAAATTATAGCAACTCGATGCAATCACGAACGCATCCACATCAGTTGGCATGTAGACACAGGCTACACGCACATGGGTGGCATTACATTTTTAATCGATTGTCATATATTTACCCAATGTCCTGTATTCATTTGTACACACTCAGAGCGAAGGATATTTCATTAATATTGAAACAAAAAATGAAATAATACAAAATGTGTCCTACTGGACGAAGCCGACATCATCTACTGACTGACACCAGAGATCGTCATCATATCCGGGGGATAAGTGATGCCTTCGCATTCGCATTCACATCGACATCGGCATCATACCTAGTCATAATATTTACAAAATTCCCCCTGAATACGCAATCCATAAACAATGTAAAATTAATCCGCTCTTCTACTGCTCTCTGATTGACAGGATATCTGAACAGAATCTTGAAATTATGCAAATTGTATGAATAATTGAATTTTGTGTCTATCTGTCGCTGTGCCAGGCTACGCGGCCAACAGTGTATGTGTGTGTGTTTATTTGGTTTGTAAAATAATCATGACAAAGGACTCCGGAAATAATCCATCAGGAAATCTGCTATTCCATCCAGATGCTGTGTTGTTGCCTCTATTAACATATTCAAAGGACACACTATATTGATCCAAGTGATGGAGGACATGCACTCAAACATACAGACACACACACGCACGCACATTTAGGCGGACCCAATTTAGTGCCACTTGAATGGGCTTCGTTTTATTGATTCTGATGTGCGCCCGATGCCCAGGTACAGTCAGGTGTATCCAGAAGACAATTCAAGCATCAATTGCATGACATGGCATCCTTTATACGGGGCACTGTCTCATATCGAAAGGACGACACGTCGCATCGATAGCATGTTGTGTGCACTGTTCAGTATTCAGTGTTCACTGTTCAGTGTTCAGTGTGCTCCTGTTGTTATTGTTTGATCTAAGATGTGAGAATAATCGTGTCTTACTATATTTTGTCACCTATCGATGGCAAGAAGACCAAATGCGAAATAAGGTCAGCTTGACGCAGATACCTATACTGGCATTATATTCGATGACAACATAATATTTACATTGCTCTTGTGCCTGTTTGTGTTGGTGGTAGATATACGTTTGTGGATAAACGAGCTGACCTGTCTGTAATGATTCCATAGCTTGTTGCCTTGAAACGATTATCTTGTTCAATGGAATGAATTGCATTAATTTCGCCACCCAACATCGATAACAAGCAGGATGATGCGATTGCAACTGGTTAACACAAAAAGGCGACATGACAGGAACACACGCTATCCTGATCCTGAATAGAACTCAATTTGGCCATTACCTTTGGTCATAAATTATGTTAAAATAAAGTAAGGATACAGATGGAAATGAAGCACAGGGCGGTCGCTCGATTAATTTATCGAAACCATATCATCTATAGGGACGCAGCACAACTACTGCCATCTGTTTCCTTTAGTGCGGAAACTACACCAACTGTGTGGGCGAAAAGGCAACGAACCAATTAATATTATTTAAAATAGGTCCTACACTGAAAATTGAAAATAAAATACTACGTAATATTGACAAAATTCTTTTGTAAACTTTCAACAAAAATAGTTTTGTTGAATTGAACAAAAAATTGTTGTAATGATAATTGAAATTTATCAATACAACCAAAGTTTTATCAATTTGACAAAATATTTTGTTAAACTGACAAAGCATTTACTTTGTCAGAAAAACAAAACAAAACTGACAAAACATTTACTTTGTCAGATTAAAAAAAAACAATTTTCATTTTAACAAATCGAGTTTTATCAATTGAACAATTTTATTGTCGAATTAACAAAGTTTTTGTTATATCGATAAAAGCAGAACCAAAAATGGATTTTGTAAATGTTTGTTGAATTGACAAAACTTATGCAAAATGTTTGTTAGACCAACAAAATACACCCGAATGAAAGTACCATTCGGGGAGACTTGTCTAAGGGTGATTCGTGCCAATCTCGTGTACCAGACAAGGCTCCCGCTTGGAAAGGGACTTCGGTCTTTGTTCCTAAATTTTTGGCGGCTGAAATCCCTCTGGGAAAGCGGCCTTAATTAATACAATTACAAATACAGTAACTAAGTTGACAAACAACTTCTATATTATTAACAATTTTTTGTTAGTCTGACAAAGAGATAAATACAAAATTGATAAAAATCTTCGTAAAAGCTAATTGTTGATTCGACAAAACAGCCATGTGGAATTGACAAAACTCTTTTGTAAAATTAACAAAGTTTTGATTTTTTCAACAAATTATTTTTTTACACGCAAGAAACCATTTTTGTTAAAACAACAATATTTTTTGTTACCACAACAAACGTTTTAGGTCAAGATAAAACTTACAAAAATTTTGTCAATCTGATACAAAAATTTTGCTGGACGTATATTGACAAAAAAATTGTTGAACTAGGCCTCATTTTTATCAAATATACAAAAGTTTTATTTTCAGGGTAGGCCTAGTTTTTGCCAAACATTCGTTATGTGTGAGTTTTTCATTTTTGGAACGAATGGGAGGGATCTAGAATTTAAGCCGAGACCGAAAGGAAACTTTTTAATGATAGTCATAACCGTCGATATTGGCCAGACGTTCGCGAGGGGTGCCCCTTTTTTGGGGGATCGAATCTGTAACTCCTCGCTTAGTACATATTTCATTCCAACACACTTCCCACTGAGCTACCACTCCTACAGGGGACTATTTGGCATGTTTATATTAGTGCAAGTTTTGTGCTTCTTTGTTCAGTGGGTGAGATCAAGTCGGGCTTCCAATTGAGTCAAGTTGCTTAATTGAGGATGTTCTTAAAATTAACCTGCCATCTTCATCCATATAAATTTGGACAATGAGCCGATTCCCTTCCCAGTTGCTAGAAAATAATTTCCTAAAAATGTAATTCTTACATTTTCTATACCCTGATACTCCCAACTTTCTTCGATATGAGATTTGTCATTGAAGGATAAGTGCATTAGTGCTTATTGTGAACGTTTCTTCCTAACATTGAAGTATTTGGTTGTGCCAATTAGGACGAATCGTTTTGGAAAGTGCACATAGCTTTAGCCAAAGGTGGCCCTTTTTATTCTATGTGTTAGGAGGAGGCCGATGCTGCTACATTTTAGTTCGCCGATGCTGAGCAGGATTATCTGAAAGATCTACCATCAAAGTTAACACATCAACTAGGGGCGGCCCTTGATTGACATTTTAATAGAGTCCAGGCCAGATTCCACAAACTTATTTTTCTGTAAAAGTTGCTTTGAATCTTGTAAGTCTTCGATGCCTTTTTCACAATCACAATCCCTACCTTCGACCAACCACTTATGACCTTAAACACAATTTTAACGTCTTTCTTAAAAACCTTCTTTTATTTTGACAAAATTGCCCTCGACGATTGTTTTGAAATAATTTCTTAAAGTTCAGATAACACTTTCAGAAAATGATCTGAAACTCTGCACATCTTATTCCAATTTCCTCTTTCAGTTTGAAGACTTTTGCAACCCACTGTCTGTTGTCATTTCTATACATTAATATTATATCAACCACTACAGATACAGTACGTTCATCGACCACCCCCTGTGTGCGATAAATCACTAAACAACTGTTGATCGCTAGCCGCCTGTTGTTGGCCACAGACTGTACACACCAGCAATACAGGATATGTCCAACTTCAACTACGGTCAACGAAAAAAAAAACAACAACAACAGAAAAACGATGAAGTCATGAAAACATATTTCAAAATAAATACAAAAGGGAATGACTCTCAGGACCCCTAAGGTTCTTTGTCATTCGCTCAGGTCCCGCGCTCTCCACCATACCTCCGATATGAAAAAGCAAACAAATTCAATAAAGAATTATGGGGCACGAAAAAGTTTCGAAATATTTGTTTTTTATTCTTTGCCGTTCGTCTCTTTGGATTTATTCGATTTGCCAAAATATATGGCCCAAAAGGGACCAACACCGGTTTCACCCTTTTTGCTCCATCATAAAGATCCTTACATAAATCCACAACACAGTAGGCAGTCCGGGGACAGGCCCCGTAGTCATCTTTCGTTTGCGACTTAATGGCCTAAAGTTTATAAACACATCGCCAAGTTTTGAATTATTGACAGGATACCCGAGGAGAAATGAAAGTTGTTCTTTTTTTTTATTTTTATTCTGTCGGCTTAAATAATATTTTCGACCGTCTAGGCTCGGTGACATAATCGTAAATCCTTCGACTGCACACGATGTGTTTAAGCGTTAACCATCTGTATAGGTGAAGATTTGTGACTGGTGAGTGGAACGGGACTTGGTGATACACATAATCAATAATGGTTGGACTGTCCCGAGGAAAGATGGTAATTTTATGGACATTCAATTACAGGTAATAAATTTTAGAGATGCGGTGCCTTGAGCCATTTTGAAAGGCTGGGATTATTAATTTTCAGCGATAAATAACTTTGTAGATGGCGATTGGTTTGATTGATTCGAAAAAGGGGTTGGCAGCATGAGTTGATTAGCGACAAATGGCTCCTTCCGATTGCAGCAATTACCTTGGAAAACAATTTAAATCGAGGATGAATGGGGGTGAGTAGTTTTCAAAAATGGTCACACTCCCATTAAAAGAGGTTCAAAAATACTGCCATCATCGAACATTACTTTTAGACTGATGAGAGTCCCTTTTTTCTTGATCGTACAATTGTAGTCCCACCTCACAATCAGTCCACTACATGCTTAGAAAATTAAGCTATACGGGTAAAATATTTCATCACCACGATTGCGGTGTCCTCGTCAAGGATAAGATATGCCACACATTATTCATGTTGTCCCTTCAAAGCCAACTCTAGCCTTGCAGATATTTGTCTGTAAAATTCAGTTCAACTATTACAGTAGTCTTTCCATTTTTTCCTGTGGCCCATCATAACTTCTCAACCATTCGTCTTCATCAAATCACGACTTTGTGAAAAATGCTGCTTCAAATTTAATACCCGGCATCTTTTAAAACATAAAAAAAAGATGAAAATACAAACAGCTCTCATTAATTTAACCCGATAAGCTGCCATAAAACGGTCATTCTTACATAATAATCTTTTATATCCTTACGGACCTTTTAAACATGGCTACTTCCCTCTCAGCCATAGGCATCTATTCACATCAATCTTCCGTGCAGTATACTCCATACATGCCCTATCCCTGTGTATTTCGCTCTCAGGACGTATTCTTTTCTGCTTTTGATTTCCATCCCACAAAAGGTTTCGATGCCACCACCCTCCGATACAGCACCGGCTCGGAAATAATGAAAAAAGCAACTCCTTGGCAACATTCGCTTTCGAAGTAATTCAGCTGAAAGCCTTGGCGGCTTTAAGCGAAATGAAAAAAAAACAACAACCTTACCCGCCACACATTCTCCGTAATCTCTTCGATTCACTGCCATAAATAAGTTCAATACTATAGCTGTTCCGTATATCCTTTGCCGTACCACATCAGGTAATTCCTCCCGCACCAGATCAGTCACTCAGCCCTGCTCGTATAAATTGTATGGCAAACGGCTAAGGGATTAGCATTGGGATTACAGTTTTGGTCAAAACGATGCGCCACTCGCAATTTCAACAGTAACTCTGACAAGGACACTGACTTCGAATCCAAACTACCTTCGGTTGGGGAAAATATTGATTCTACCGGAGATTTATGATACTTGCGGTGAAATATTGTTTGTGCCAATATGTACACTCGTACCCCGTTGGCCAAACACACACACTGTCAGACGGAAAGTGCAGACCACAGAAGGAAAAAAAGGAGTCCAATCTGAGGGCAAATAAAGGGATGAAAGCCTAGACGTACACAAGTTAGAAAAATGAAAGAATTATTATTGGCAAAACGTAATATAGTGCGGATGGATGTAGATTTGGTATCCGTGAGTTGGAAAAAAAATCCCTTCTGTCTGAAAAGGGTTCATATGGATGGCATTGGCAACGGTGGAAGTAAGTACTCACAGTCAGAGTAGAACAAGGTCGTTGCAAGGAGTGGGACTATGTTTGCTTTCCCGCAAAGATTGATGAGGGCCACTGCACGCAGTTCAATGAAGTGAAGTTACTCTTCGGGGCAGGATGGTGTTTGCTTTAAAAGTGCGAAACCGTATGCTGAAGATTGAAGTGATTTTATATGTACTTTTTGCACTGGAAAGACAAAGCCAGAGCGCTTGGCCTGGATAACTGGAAGCAGCGTGTCCTGCAGTGTCAGGCAGAGAATCTTCAATGGTCAAGAGGCCCTTATGTAGATACGTTTTGTAATAGAACGGCGAGAAGCTAAAGGAGGCCTAAAATATCGGATATTATCACAAGATTTTCACCTACTGATGAAGGTGCACAATTTTCCAGACGAGCGATTTGTCTCTAAAAGGCAGACTCATAGAATAATATACACGATCTTTACCATATCCCCGCAAAAAAAGTCCGACTTGCCTGTCAGTGGTACCATGTCTTATTATGTCTCTATTCATCAATGAGAAGTTTTTTTTGACGTCAGTCGATGGTGAAAACTTGGCATTGACATTTTATTAGGACTATCCAACATTCTAGTAACTTACCCGACGGTTTGAAAAAGAGGTCTCGGCTTGGACTACGAAAAATCGATCCACTGCCATTAAGATACCAACAGACCTCAAATACTCTTTTTCTTCAAAAATGTGACATCAGAAGATGGATACTTGCGTTGACTTTCTGGGCTCAAAATATATCTGTCGGGGAAGTTTTTCCACTGAAGGTTTAGGCAACTCTCTCAAAACAGTAGCAAAGCGGGCCACAATGGCATCTTTTTCCAAAAACTTGTTCTCACCTAATTCGGGTGGTTCCCCAGCCGACATGATGATCTTGGATAATATAAACTGCTTCGAGTTATTTAATAATGAACTCGATGATTGAAGGCTCATCATATGGCAGCATATCTCGAACATACTTCATAGTACTATATCGCACTTGGGTGCCTTTCTTTTCTGAGTCAAAATACTTAGGGCTCAAAAACTGACCACATGATTTACGATTTACCACATGGGTCACGGACCTGATGTCAATACACCAACAGCTTTTTTAATACAGCTGATGGACACTGTTCGGATGTGCATCTGTTAAGCGATCTAAAGGGTTTTCCAATAAGAGGTGTTATTTTGAATAGCTATTTCGGTAGCTGTCACTTTTGAAGCTTTTATTTTTTGACATTTGACAAGTAGAAACTACGCCATTACTAAAACTGGAACGATACACGCTTCAACAACGCATTGAAATTATAAAAATTCACTACAAAAATGGTGAAAATTTTGCAGTCATAGTTCGCAAAACTAAAGCATTTTTGGGTCGTCGTGAAGCACCTTGTCGGACCGCAATACAGAAATTGGTGGAAAAATTCGAGCTGTTGGCAGAAGTTAGTGATGTGAAGAATAAAACCCGTGCACGTCGCTCAAGAAAAACTTAGAATATTGAAGAAGAGTGTTGAAGAAAACCCAGGTTTGTCCATTCCTCGTCGTTCTTTGAAATTGAGAGATGATTAATGATTTTTTATGGCCGGAGTTGGATCGTATTAATCTGGAGCTACGTACCACACAAGCAACAAAACCATTGATCTTTTACGGGAAAAGTTTCCGGACCGTGTTATCTCTCGAAGAGCTGATCACAATTGGCCACCGAGATCTTGTGATTTAACACCTTGCGATTTCTTTCTTTGGGACCACGTGAAAGATAAGATCTACGCCAACAGCCCCGCGTCGATTCAAGACCTCAAAGATGGAATTCGTGAGTCTATCGAGGACAAAGGGCAGCCACTTTGCGATTTTGTTATGGAAAATTTTATAAAAAGGAAAAGGATATGGTACTGTAAGCGTGGTCGTGGTGACCATTTGGCTGATGTTGTTTTACATTATTAACGGCATACCTTCCTCTTTATTTTGAAATAAATATCCGATAATTTATCTCAAAAAATTGCATTTTTCTTGAATATCAAAATAACACCTCTTTTTGGAAAAACCTTTATCTGCTGAACTAAAATATGGGATATCTTTTTCGGAGCTTTTAGTGATGTCCTAACAAAATAAAATAAATGTCCAAAATGGAAGAAAATACACAGCCTGACAGAGAGCCTAAATGTTGTTCCTTAGTCCTGCAGCAGCAACATTGTGCGTGCAGTTTATTTTGATAGGTGACATTTTTTTAAATACAGATGGTAACTGACTTCAAAATTAATTCTTGGCTTGAAAACTTTTAACCTGTGCCGAGGTTCACTGTTCTCTCGGAATCAGAAAAGTACATTTTTAGTAATATATTATGTTCATTCTGCTTTCCAATAAAAATTCATTTGTGAGCTTTTGACAATATTCAAATCACCTGTCGTCATTGGAACTCAGTTCTACAAGACTTGTCGTGTTCTGTGTTACAGAAAGAGGGAAATTACATAAATTCCCAGTTGATAAGCTTTATCGCGACAATTGTCGCAATATTCACGGACTTGCCGTTTTGTGTTGCACAATTTTTTACAAGTTGTTGAAATTCACTTATCCTACAAACGACTTGTCGTGTTGTGTTACAGGGGAACGTCTTCTTCTTTGAGAAGGCACCTTAGTGTTGAAATGCCATCCAGTCCGATTCAGCGAGACTATGATTAAGAGTTTTATTCCACACTGCATTCACTCCTGCCAAGGAAGTGCTCGCTTACAAACTAATCCACATCTCGATTAGCCTCTGAACTGAATCATAGAAATCAAACTGCATAAATTCCAATATACAAAAGTCCGACTGGAGCTATTTCCTCAGCAAAATGGAACTTTTCCAATAATGATTATTGAAATGTTCTCGAAAAAGTTTCTGTTATCCTTTGGCCGCATTAATTCCGGTCACTTAACTCTGAAGTGGAGCACTTCTCCACCTCCTTCAGTCTGCTTTAAAATCATGTTCGAATGGAAATCTCCACTTTTTACCTACACATCACCCATTCTGGAGGAAACGTGAAACAAAAAATTACATCCCCTTGCCTTTATTGGAAAACTTGTTCCACCAGACAGAAAAGAATAAAAAACGAACTCCGATTAGTGTTAAAGTTGAAGTCCTATTATGGACATATAATCAAAAAAAGTATGATTGTCCTATCACAAAAAGGGATAACAGACCGAAGAGAGTTTCAAAAGAGAACACCCATCTTCTGGAGAAGTAATGAATTTTTCTTGTCCAATCTCAATTGCTAATTACTTCTTGCGATTCAATTAAAGCGCAGGGGAAGAGATATTGAAGAGACCGGTCCAAGGACTAAATGACATCCTTCTCTTGCACAGGGATAAGCGCACTTGATTTATTCGAAAAAGAAATGACAGAATTGCTGTGCGCAGGAAAAAAAAATATGGATATACACAAACTTCCGCCTCGTCCAGGTAAAGGACCAACTATAACGGTTGCAGCTTATATACTGTGCGGCGGATAGTTAACGTCCAGATCAAGACACCTATCCTAGCTGAGGTGTTTGCCACTAAACATTCGAATTCGTCCTCTGGGGCATATTTCCATTTCACCATTTCATCGTTGCTCAGTCGTTGTGATCCTTGTCGTCGCCGGTCGTTGTAAAATTGAAATTGAAGCATGCAATTACAGAATTTTTATTGAATTAAAAGTGACGCCGGGGAGGAATCCAATTGAAAATGCTCATTTCGGCAAAGGGATGATGGCAGCGTATATACTCGTCGTCGTCGTCGTGTCCTTTTCGTTATTTCATTTGGAGCAGTTCAACATTTCAATTTTTTTGTTGCTCTAATTTTATTATCCTCCAGCTATCTCGGTGTAATTTGTGTAACGACAGCTTTAGGTGTTAGGAATTAAATTTCCCCATAGCCATAGATGGTGGTGTCGCGTCAGCCAAAGCCACACTATTTCTATGGATAACTATGATGATGACGACAGGAATGACGGTGATAATAGTTTGGTTGCGATGGACGATGGAAAGTTTTTCCTTATTTTTCTGGTCTCCCCCTTCGCTGTTACATGGTCTTTTGAGGGCAAAGCAAACAGTTGTAGCCGACAAGGATGAGGATGACGATGATTGCGCTGGGGCGTTGAAAGGAAGTTTCAGATTTTAATCGGAATGTTGGAACTATATTTTCTCATGTTATCTGTTGGGGATAATTGAGCTGTAGGCAGTAAGCAGGATGAGTGGATATTTTTATTCGAACAATTTGTAAAGGATGCTATGGATAGAGAGGGCGATGGATTTTTGGTCATACTATTAAGGGGAAATGCAAGTAGCTGCAGTTTACTTTTAAATCTTTCTGGGAAGCATAAGAGCCATAGATTAACGATCATTTGAGTGGCCTTGTAGAGTCGGGCGTTGTGATGTGTTTGTTTAAGTCTTCGTTCAAATTATTGTTCCTTTTCGAAAAATGTTGTTTTGCTAATATTCATCCTGTGCCTCAAAACTCGTATCTTCTTGTTCATCCCCGAAAGAGTGAAGATCAGTGCAGTAAAAATTTTATAGGAAAGATATAAGCCGTCAAAAATGCCACCAGTTACCCTGACGCCTGACAAAAGTAGAGGTAGTCAATGAAATAATATATATGACAGATACCAACCTTGTGGGACTCCATTCGGGATATCCAATTGGTCTGAAAATTTTTTAGTTGAACTTCGATTAAGCTCCATCGCTTAGGGTGTAATTAACAGCGATGGTCGATAGGCTATCTGCTCAGAATAATCTCACAGCTTTCAGGCTAATAACAGAGTGGCAGCAGCTATACAACAGAATTGAAGCAGAGCAGTAGCAGAGTAATAACAGAATAGCAATGTCAAGTTGTTGCAGATCTGCCGAAGGCAATTGACCAGCAGCAGAGTTATAGCAGAAGTTAAGTTGTAATATACGGTAGTAGTAGTTTCGGATAAGTAACAGAAACAGAGTAACAGAGTAACAGAGTATTAACAGAGACACAGCAGAGCTGGGCCCTATTCCACAAAACAACTTTTCAACTTTTCACTCTACAATTATCAAATTTTTCGTCAATTTGCAAAACTTTGCGTTCCTCAGAACTTTAAAATTTCATGAGTGCAAAGTTGAAATGGAAAGTGTAATTTGCAAATTCTTTGCTATTTTTATATTCTCTTTGCAATTTCTGTTCCACGTACGTTCTCTTGTACAAATTGCAAAGTTAATATTGAAAGGTGTAATTTGCAAATAATTATGCTGTTTCGTTCCACAAAAACCGTAAACTCTATTTTTGCAAAGCAAATTTTGATATATTTGTCAAAAGTTTGCAAGGAAAACGTTCGCTTTACAAATTCATATTGTTATCAATAGTGAAGCTTTCAAAATGTTAAGACGTGAGTTTTTGTTCGACGATAGTGAAGACGCGGTTATAACAAGAAATTATAGAGACGGAAATAATTTTTCGGGACTTCAAAACTTTAATTTTAAAGAGTGCTTTCGTTTAAATCAAATTCAAGTTGATTTCCTTTTGGATAAAATTGGAGAAAAATTAGAGCACAATAAAATTTTCAGAAATTGCTTAGAGAATTTTTCAGCAGATGGATTATTCTGCAACTGAACACGAACGTTGATAGTAAATTTCAATGACTTAACAAATCACCATAAATATGATGACTTTAAGCAACCGTTAATTTTATTAGCAGCTGTCGATCTAAAAACGAAGGTTGCAATGCCAGAAAACGCAAATGCCAATGCAATTTTATGCTGGAAACGTATCGGTGCCAATAGGTGCATCCAGAAAATAAAATCCACCGGCATCACTATTGACAGCTTGCATAATAGTATCGTACGCCTTTTTTTGCTCTGCATTCACTGTCTAAAGATTTGCTTGAACAAAAGCATTCAATTCGTTGCGATCGTATTGTAGTTCACGCTGCAATTCTAGATCAAAAATTTCATGCATTGCACGATTAGGTGATGGCATTCCCAACTGTGTTTTATTAGCAATCGACAAACAGAAAACTTCAATACAAATCAATGCGTCATTGTAAATTTCCGGCATGAAGTCCATTACAGGATTAGGATTAACTTGACGTACTCGAATCAGAAATCGATTTGGTGGTTTTCGAAATATAAGACTTTGAC
Source organism: Cheilosia pagana (assembly GCA_936431705.1). Lineage (NCBI taxonomy): Eukaryota > Metazoa > Arthropoda > Insecta > Diptera > Syrphidae > Cheilosia > Cheilosia pagana. Next base: position 45,300,610 of record OW386170.1, on the reverse strand, counting down.
TATTTGGATGGAAAGTGCCACGCCCCTATAACTCATGAACCATATGCATTTAAAAACCATGGTATTAACGTCACCTTTCATGGGAATTTTTTAGAATCAAAATCGGTTCACGCATTACAGAGAACATTGGCGACAAACACATTTCAACTTATTTTTATATATGTATTACATATATGTAAATATAGATACTTACATACTTCAGTGTTTGGAAAACTAGCAAATAAAACATTTTTTTTTTCTTTTACCGAATGTAACACTGCAAGTTTCTTCTGTTTAGCAATGCAAAGTAAAAAAAGATATGACAGAAATGCAAAGATGATTAAATTCTTTGTGGAACATTTTGCACACTCACTTTGCAGGAGAGCGCAAAGAATTTACAGGAGAGCGCAAATGCTTTGCAAAGAGTGCAAAATCTTTGCAAAAATATGCTAGCGCAAAGTGAGATTTGTAAAGAATATTGTGGAACAGAAACTCTTATTACTTTGCCAAAAAATATAATTTATAAGCGCAAAGTGAAAAGTTGACAATTTGTTTTGTGGAATAGGGCCCTGCTGTAATCATTTGCAAACGCGGCAGTTATATAACCAGGAGCAGGATATCATGAAGTCAAGCATTAGCAGAATAGCGGCAAAAGGTCGTAGGGAAGATATAACGGCGCACTTTCAGAGTTGGAGAAAAGTATTAACAGTGCAAATACAGAGCTGCAAAAGACAATTACGAAAAAACCTTAAATTGCCCACCAGCATAGTAGTAGCAGAACAAGTAGAAGTAGATTAGTTGGATATGAAAATTCCGTAGAAGCAGTAGAGAGGTTCCTGAGCAGTACCAGGGAAATAGCAGAGCAATAACAGAACGTTAACAGAGCTGCAGAAAAAGTATGAAATTAATAGCAGAACAGTCGCAGGGCAGGTGTAGAATATCATTAAGGCAAGCAATAGCATAGTACGTACTGATATTCGGTACATAATAGGAAAATAACAGGAAGGAAAATCAGAACTGTAGCTAAGAGCATTTACAGCGATAGCAGAGCGTTTACAGAGGGCAGCCCTTTATAAAATAAAATTAGAAGCGCTAACAGCTGTTGTAGGGTTGTGTTACTAAAGCACTGCTTAAAAAAGAGTAGTAAAAGAAAAGAGCTATTACAGAAAATGAACAGAACTGTAATAGAAAAAAAAGAACAGTATGAAAAAATGTAATATCTTTACTGCGTTCGACTGTCATTCGCTTCAAAAAATTGTACCAGCGTTTTTCATTGATAATGTGTATCCTTTTCACTGTACTTGCAACGAATCACATCCATTCCACTTCATTACTATTTCCCTTCGCGGAGTTGTCACATTCACCCACATGGCCACATATAGCAACCCTTGCTCCCTGCACTTCACCTACTCCATTTTTATGCTTAAGGATGATCAACTCGCTGCAGGAAGTCCTCATTGCTGAACTAAGGCAAGCAACCTTAACTTTCAGTGTACGCGCACCATCAAGTTCATTGTCAGTCTTTAAACTGAATCTCCTCATTATCGTCTCTTCCCGGCAGTCTTTCCTCCGCCATCCCGCGAAGAAGTAAAATCGTTTTTCATAATTAATACGGATTAGAAGACATTCCACACAGAAGTACATACCATAGATATCCCGCAGCACGAGCAAAAGAAAGGCGCGTCTTATCATTCATTAAATTCGAGACAGTGACAGTGTCACAAGGAAGATAAAAAATAAAAATCCCATGACAGTTAAAATAACGAAGTTCGTCTCTAATCCTTTACGACGGCTAACACTTAAAACGTGTCCATAATACAAATTGTCATCTAATGGAATTCCATGAGGCAGATGATGAGGATGATCTTTAAGATGTCTCCCCGATTATTCAAAACGGATGGGGGTGGGTAGTAGTAATGAAATTCCATTACGATTTGAATTTATTGACAAGTACTCGTGCACAAAAGGACCTTCGCTCTTCATCGATTTAATGATAATAGTGCTTGTTTGCTAGGAGATGTCAGTAGAGTGCTTGCATTCATTTTCATTTTCGAGAGAAATGCATGGAGTTCTTCATTCCGATATTGTGACCAACTCGTCCTTGAGGAAATTCTCACTCGATACGCTTGAATGGGCCTCGAAGTGAATCGGTGTACACTACCGGTACACTACTTAATCACCGGATCACTCAATTGGATACAAAAAGCGAGTTGAAATGGGTTGCTAGGAAAATGTTTTGTGTGCGGAGAATGTTGAAGGATATCCATAAGACGAGGGATACACGCTGCCATCCGTTGCTCTCAGATGGAAATACATTTCCTCCGCAGATTGCTTACGAAAATAACGCTTAGTCCTTATTTATGCCCAGAGATGGCGACCGACCAACGTTGATGATGACGACACCGACTGGGGTGATGATGGTGCATCGTGTTGCCGGGTAGGTAGTTGCTGTTTACATTTTATTTACATAGAGTAATTCGGAATTCAGGTCGACAAGCAAGTATACGAGCTGCAAGTGTGAGAAGGTGGTTCCGCACCTGGCCTCTTGATTCATGCTGCCAAGGGACTACTTCATTTTGCAAATTGCTTTCTGAATAGATGTCTCAATTTGGGTTAAGATGCCTTGTCGTTCACGACGCCATTGCCTCTTCGTCTTCGTCGCCATCATCATCGCATCGTCCTTGTACTGTGTTTCGGTTTTCGAATTCAATGCCGCTCCGATATAGTAGGTACACACAGATACCCCTGTAGTCAGGCAGGAGTCGAGTAATGGATGGTGGGCGTCACTGGCGAATGGAAGGGATTGATTTGTTACGGCTTCAAGTGGTGTTCTAGCTGCGATTATATCTTGGGTTTAGGAGGGTTGCCCCTTGATGTGGTTGAACGAAATCGGAAGGATCAATATGATGAGTTTATGGCTATCTACCTGTGTGAAGGAAATTTGTGGCAGATTCTGTGGAATATGATTACCATTGATGGGGGGCCATGAAATTACCAGGTGATTCCATTGCGCCCTTTGTAGGTGAGCTCTCTGGGTGCGACCTTTATCTGATGGTGCGGTCTTTAAAATTGGTCTACCTTCGTTTCAGTCGGTGCGATTGATTTATGCTCGTTATCGCCTTAATTCCAATTACTCGGTCGCTTTGTTAATGTTGTTTCATTTGTTGTTGTTGTTGTTTTTTTTTTCAACACCAGAATTTCGATCATCATTACGAAAAATGATTAATACACAGAGAAACAGAACAGAACCCTTGTCCTTTGGGGCGGCATGACGGGATTATTCCCTTTGGTCTGGCTGGCCCCAATTGCAATGTAATTGCCCACTATGGGACCAGTGATGTGTGTTCTCTCGCATGCATGAACAACAAGGAGAAGAGAGAGGGAGAGGTTAAGTAAATAAAAATGTAATAACATTTTATTTTCAATTAAAATGAGGTTTACCCTGACACCGATCTGGGCCAACACCAACAATATCAGAGTGTTTGTAATTGCTTAAGGGAGCAATGTCGCCATTGAGCGCCAAGGGTGGTATAGATGTAGCCCATCGGGTTGCGCTTAATGAGCATGTGAATTTAAACAGACCGCTTGTATCATGAAGTGCGGATAATGGATAATGATATGAATTAAGTGTTTCGCGATATATGGATTGTATGTTTGGCGATTTATTTGTGAATATTTTTCAATTTGGCCGGTGAGAGTGGACGCGTGATTTATTTAAACGTGTAACGACCAGGCGTGAGGTGCAGTGCTAAAGGCGTTTAAATATGTAGGGCTTTTAACTTTGGTTGTGATTTTTGTTACCTGCGTGTGTATTGTTGGCGGTTTTATATTTGTTACCAGTTGGCCTGAAAATTACGGGACGGATTTCAATGAAATTAATTTTGAAATGTTTTCAGAGACTCCGAGGATACTATAGGGTAGGTTGTTGTTAGCCACACCGACTTTTTGAGAGTGTTTTTGACCAAAACGTTAATTTTTTTTTAACTTTCCTGCCTTTAACGTGCTATAACTCAAATAATTTGCATTCAAAACAAAAGGGTACTTATGCTGAAGGGAACCGATACTAGCTAAAGAGTTTTAAGCAATTTTTCAGATTTTTACCTATTTCCACTAGAAGGTGAGCCAGGCCCCAAAATGACCGAATTTAATTTATTTATAAAGTATTCTTACTGGAATTATTTGATGTTGTCCCTTGTTTTTCATGACACCTAATCGGATTTAGAGATCTACTATAGAACCCGATTCGTTAGACAGGCATCCTTAAGCTAGACCCAGGATAAGATGGCTAGATAAAGGTCTCTGGGTGTCGAGTGTTATTTTTTTACCTTAATCTGTTGTTATACGTATATCAAAAACTCGGTGCTGCATTTATTTTTATAATTTGTATAGAGGATTTATCTATGGAGACTTGCCTTTCCTTTGGTCCTTATTTCATAAAAATCGGTTTGAAAATAACGCCTTAATCTGTACGACAAAAACGTGCAGTCTTTTACTATAACGATGAGTGTGCTGTGATAGAAGTTTTTAATGAGGCCGATTTCACAATATTTGTCATCTGGAGCTGGAATTTTTTTTCCTGTATATGCGCTGCCTAATAAAAATGCTTTTAAATAGGTTGCCCCTTATTTATATTGACAAATTCTTCTTCAATAGATATAAATACTTCTACCGAGTTCGTTATTCCTGTAAGCATATTTGCATGAGAGATTGCAAAAGCCCAAAAATTTGCCAGCTCATGAGTTTAAATAAGCGATAGCTGATAAGCCAATTGAAAATATTTGGCCAACCATTCAGTATTTACCCTCACCTTGGTATAAATATCAAGCATACCAGTTACCAGTATCAGTTAACTCAGTCATGTCTTTCGGGAGATACATCTGTGTCATTCTTTTCGTGTCGTCACACTCAAGCTATGGGTCCATTGTGAGCAGACTACATCCTGAGCTACAAGATGACTACTTTGAAGGCGACATGAAACTAAATCCAATGCAAGAACTCATGCATCGCAACTCCTTTATGCGGAACGGTCTCTTGTCTACATACTTCAGATGGCAGCAGGCAATCGTCCCCTACAAGATCGGCTCATGCTTTGGTGAGTTAAGTTATTTTTCCTCTAAATACCCCCCGTTCATTTCCCTTATCCAACAGACGCCCCGCACAGCGCATCCATACGCTTGGCGATGAACACAATCGAACAAAACACTTGCATTAGGTTTAGATTAGTGGACAAAAGCACGACAGCCTATATCTTCCTTACTGACAACGGCACGGGGTGCAATTCGTATGTCGGCCGGCAGGGGAGTGTCCAAGAGATCAATCTTCTGCTAGCGCCCGTTGGTTCTGGATGCTTTCAACAAGGATCCATAATACACGAGCTAATCCATGCGCTGGGATTCTTTCATCAGCAAAACTCAGCCGATCGTGACACGTACGTGGAGGTCAAGCCCGAAAATATCCAAAGCGGAAAGGAGCACAATTTCCAAAAGTATCCAGACAGTGTTGTGACAAATTTCGGTGTTCCTTACGACTATGACAGTGTGATGCACTATCCAGCAACAGCGTTTTCGAAAAATGGCAAGCCTACCATTGTGCCTAAGGATAAGACGGTGACCATTGGGCAACGAGGAAGAATTAGCGTTCGTGATATTCAAAAGATTAGAATTATGTACAACTGCGGGGGCAAGTGACCTTGGGTAAATATCTATTTACCCACACTGGAGCGATGTGCTTCTATTTTGGGGAATAATCTTATCTATACCGCAAGGCGATAAGACTGTGCCGGTTCATTGAGAACGAAGCAGTGATGAGTTTTGGACAGGGGTAGACAGATGCAGAATGTTAGAGTACGTTGACAGAGATTGTGAAATAAAGTCGTAAACAGTCATTAGCCTCAGAGTCAATTTGCTTAGATTTGGATAGGTACACAAGTGAATCCCATTAACAGAAGGCATTTGAGTTCCATTATGTCGCGTCAAAAATTGTGTATCTTGTTGTTGTGTTCTTGTCGGTCAAGGAACTTTTCTGATATTAGAAAGTCGCAAGAGTGAGTGATATTGCGAGCTGGTGACTTTTTCATCAATGACCCATATGTTACTCATCCGTTATCTGACATGCCTTGTACAGCATACAGCTTGAACTGTTTGATAGCTCTATTCGCATCAATTTTGACCAACTACTCCGATATTACCTTTCGACACTATTCGATATTATTCCGGGTTAAAAAGTATCCTAAAGCCCGACCCAGAACATAAGCAATCACTATGCCAAGTTTCATCAAAATCCGTCCAGTAGTTTCTGCGTGATGCGCGGTCAGGTTTTTTTTATTCTACAGTTTTATTATATGCAGAGATAGAGAAGAGAAGAGAAGAGAAGAGAAGAGAAGAGAAGAGAAGAGAAGAGAAGAGAAGAGATTTAGGTAAAATGCGATATTTCCCCTGAAATTCATCTTCAACTGCTCGGAAACACAGCCAACTTTGAGCTTCCATTGAAGTAGGTAGATATCAATCCGTAAACATTCCTCTCTTCCGGCGAGGATCTGCTGAAACTTGAGTCTTCTCTTAGTGAAATGGCAAATAAGTGTGACCACAAATCAGCTGTCAGATGGTCGATTAGTTGTAGCTGGGAAAAGTGCTATAAAATCGAAACAAACCTAAAAAATAATACCCAAAATTTGTGACTCCTATAAAAAAAAAAAAACGACCTGTCTTAGCTCAGAAAAAAAACGTCAAATGAAAGTTGCAAGATTTTAAAACTGAAAAAAAAACTAAACAAAATTTAAGCACAAGACAAAATTATTTGAAATACATTTGAGTGCTTAGAATCTGTATGAAATTTTCAAGAAGATAATTCTGACATATTTCCTACAATCCCTATCATTTACAAGCCGGAACAGAATTCCTTGCGGCTATTTTGTTCCGACTTGAAGAGCTCTATAAAGCGCCAAGAGAGAGAGACTTTTCTATTCTAAGGAGAATAGGGCTGAAGGTGGATCTAGAACTTTCGTTTAAATTTTCAGGAAATGTGTTTATTGCCAAATTTGCACATAAACCGAAATCTTTCTGTAGGAAATGCAATTTCCTTCTTGGTTAAAGTCGAATATTTATAGGGCGAGAAGGTTTTGAATTCGCTTCATTGGTTGGCGTATCGTGGGTACCCTTTTTAAGTCTTAAAAGTCCATTGAACCTACTTTTGTCAATGCTACTGTCGGGTTATTTTGCAGCAAAGCACTTCGACACTGCTACGTTCGGTATATTGAGATTCATCTGCGAATGTTGCCACACGTCCGTCCCGTCGTATGAATACTTCATCTCGTTGCGGTGCGGTCATTCTGATCTGTCCAGTATTAATTAATTGAAGATTGTAAGCAGGCGATGTGTGAGCCTGGGAAGATGACGTTGCATTATAAGAACAATATTTAAGACCTTGTGGTAAGTTGAGACATCGTTTAAGTATCTTTTCGAGTGCCCTCAAAAACTTTGGCTTTCATTGAGCGGCTTGCAAGCATGCTCTGCCTTATTATGGTCAATGATTGAGTGATGCGACGGCTTATTTAACAACACTACGTATACGTAGTCCACATACTCACCCACAAAAGTTCACAAAAGAAGCTGTATTTCGACCACAACATTTATTTTTTCCAGTCATATAGTAGCAAGTTATGGAAGCGTTTAGTTGTAGAGCGATTTATTTTCAACTGCAGCACCTCTCGCGAAGGTTTTGAGAAACATCCGATTAAAAACCAGTCACTGGAAGCTTTTCAACTCACCTGTCCCTAAAATTTGTCGCAAAATCACGCTCACGCAAACAAATGGTTGTGACAAAATGTGCCTGATTTCGTGGAAATATTGCGCCCACTCTACATTTGACCAGTCTATGCAGCACTCTATCGCACGCAAGGAGCGCCAGCACTTTATACACTATCTACACTGAACCAACAGTCGATGTAGCCCCACAGAATCAACCCTCAATGTTTATGGTTTTTTTTTCAAGCCAGTTGCCTATCCATTCCACAACAAATCAAATATTCAAAATACCACTCGCATGCAACATAATTAACGCTCAAGTTGTCCCCAAAACAATCAGGAACATAAATTCTCGGTTGCTATCTGCGGAATGTTTTCCAAAATGGCCCCCCGCACTGTACGAGCAGCTACTGCTACAACTCGACGACAAAGTATAAGTGACAAAATCTGAATATTTATTAATTAATAAAACAGCGAAGGAGTCGCAGGATTTCCGGCAACGCAACGCAACTTACCACATATCGTGCCACCAATGTCACAGCGAGCACTCGCATATAAATCACAAAACTACAAACTCCATTTAAACTTTCAACCTCCAACTGTCAAATGGATATCACGGAGGACTCCACCCAAATCCTTGTATCTATGACTTTTCCGAGTCCATTGTCATAGTCATTAGCTCGAACTGCTGTTGATGCTGGTGGAGCTGTTGGTTTTGGCTGCATACAGCAATCCCAAGGGATTGCTAAGTTGCTTGTACCGATATGAGGGGTGGAACTTTCAACTTCTGCCCAGACGAAGAGCACAAGTCATCCAGCCCCCGATCTCACACACTCGTAACCTCAGAGCCCAGCATGCCCCGCATGTGTCATATGTATAGTGTTACCCACTAATAGATTGCTATCCCTATCGCAGCCGCGCGCCATCCTCTGGCAATTCGAAAAACTCAATTAAACCCTGAAATCCAATAAAATTTCCCAAACTCTTGTGTACTCTGCGGACATTTGATGCGATTTTCAATTTACAATCGGTTGCCGGCCCAGACGGACAAACCACCACCACCAACGTACGGCTCGCCTAACCAAAACCAACAGCCATTTTCTTTTTGACATGTCAGATAATAAATTTATTTATCCTTTTTTGCGACGCTCGTCGTCGTCGTCGTTGTCGGTTTGTTTTGCATCTTTCTCGTGTTCAGTGGTGCTTTTCGATGCATCTGTAGATCCCTTTGGAGAAATATTCCCATACAAATGAATGGAATACGGGCGGGTCGAGGTTCGAGCTTCGAGGAGCGAAACACGAAACAATGAATGGGTATCTAGAAATCTTCCAATTTCATTGGTGCACTAATACAAGAGCAGCAAGAGCAATGGTAGATGGTAGGCGCCTAGGGGCGCTCTCTGCAATATTTCTGAAATTTATGGTGCAATGAGCAAGAAAAACTCCTCGTGCTCTCGTTCGTATGCAATTTTATAGAAAAATTTATGTCAAGTCATTACTATGGGGGTCCGGTTTGGTGTTGCTGTTTGAATAGCTTCTGAACGGAGGCGCGGTTGTTTCGCTACTTTAGGTAATGTATCTCGCGCGACTGGCCAATATGCAGTTTCTTTTCTGGGAATTCATGACGGGATAGATTTCATCCTTCGTTTCAGAGCGCATCGTGTGTTGATTTATCGGTGATTACTTGGCCTGTAAATCATCGCGTTCGTTGGGCATGGGGCGCTGAGAAAATCGCGTTAAACTCGCGAGAATGTTTAAAAGTGCAGCGAAAGATTTACGATCCAAATGGGCACTGGGTGGTATTCAATAAATTATCCACGAATCATGCGATGCTTTGTAGGAGGTTTTTCTCTATGGCTAGTTAAGGGATTAGGTTAAAATTTAATTGGGCTACCGAAAGTGTGCGGACAGTCGAATGATGAGTTTAATGCGACCAGTTTTTTCTACAGGTGCACAAGTTTTCTCTCCATATCAGTAGGTTCCTCGTTTGGTTGTCAATATTGTAAGTTAAATTTAAGTTGGGGTTTTACTCCGTCAAAAAAAAAAAAAATCGCCAGGAAATATTCACCTCGATTGCATACTCTTGGGCGCGCGATCACCAAGTGTGTTAATATTATTTGTCGATTGCCAATTATTTTAAGTTGTCTTTTGATAGCTAACCAGCCTGATTTTTAAAAATTTATAACGATTGAGGTATTTAAATATGAAAAAAAACAAGTAGCTACAAATAATAAAATCCCCAATTTGGGGAAAAGCGTAGGTGCGGTAGGTATCAAAAATTTCTTTGCGGATATCATTTTTCTAACACGGCAACACTTTCTACCGAAAGCATAACAGAAAGATAATTTACAACCAACCGCACCGTGGAGTTCCTCGTAAACGTAGTAAAGGAAATATTTTTCGTACAAAATGTTCGATCTCGTAATGTTGATCCAATTTCTACTACCATTTTACACAAAAAAAAAATCTCCTAGGAAGGGTACGTTCCAGTTTACAAAACCAGACAAATTGTACTAGAAAGCGTCAATAATTTTATTGAAAGAAAGATGCCTTTGAAATGTACCCACATTTGTGTTAAAGAAAATACTGAATACCGAATAAAATTGCAGGTTTATTTTATTGGCTGCAAACGCAGTCGCTTAGTGGTTAGTGTGTTGGACTACTAAGCGAGGTCCCACGTTTGATCCCTGGAAAAATAAAAATTACGTTTTAAGATTTTTCCACCGCGCCAGCTCTTGTGAATGTCTGGCAAACATTGGAGAGACAGACTGTCATAAATTAGCCGTTTGGACTCAGCTTAAAATTGTCCCAAAAATTAAAAAAAAAACTCAAACAAAAAGGAATGGTTGTAAAAAACAAGGCTATAGGTTACGCAAGTATTTTCTTTCCTTTTAATGGTTCCTAAAATAAATGACGAATTTTTGTGAGAGAAGGACTTAAAAATGTAGTCGGGCACTATTTTTTTTCGGCTGGCATCTTTTTGTTTTTCCTATTTATTTTTACTAGTACCACCCGTGGTCGAAATTAGACCAATTTTTGTGGAACGAAAGCCAACTTGTTTTTTACATAATTTATTTATTAATTATTTTAATTTATTTATATGCTAAATCTTAATTCATATAGCTTTCCGCAATGAAAAAAGAATGGAAAAGGGCAAAACATGAATGTTCGTTTCCATAGTAACACCTCGCAGATAACTCTGCAATGCCCCTGAAATAAGATTTTATGATTGCTTACTTTTAGGGGTAATTAAATTGCATACCTTTATGTGTTAATGAGACTCTTCAACAGGTTCTAATCTAAGATGATTAAATTCGTTACTATGGAAACATGCCGGCAACAAATTGAATGGCAACAAAATGATTTCGATTAACTACTAAGCATTTTATATGGAAAAACTTCATTTTACCAGTCTTAATGGCGACATATACCTACGATTTTTTTGTTTCTGCACATCTATGGCGCAGTACCTTTCGAATGATATAAGTTTCATTCTCCTCATTACATGATAAATACTTGAAAAGTGCACGGAAACTTTTGACGTTTACGTATTAATATAATGATTATTGTATTTTTTATATTTTGGTCTAATTTTTGCTTTCTTTTGTAGACGGTCCCTATATCTTCTTACTTGTAACTTCGGTTTCATAAGCTATTCATTAAGGACGGTTTGAACGTCCACGCCAAATAACACACTAATAATATTAAATCTTGATTGTTAATTAAACTGAAACTGTTAACCTCACAGATTTATACGAGAAATGCATCAGAAATAATTAGATCCACGATAAAAAAGGGAGCGACAAAAACATTGACTACACTTCCCAAGAATGTAAAAAAGCCTTTCGGGATCATAGTAAAATTAATTTTACTTCAAAGGTGGACACTTTTCGAACATTTTATGCTTCATACATTTAGTGTACTTGAACCTTGACGAGCATTCATCATAATCTTTTAATATCTATTTAATTGCCGTCTTACCATAATCTACGGCTTAGCTTTAAAGGGCATTCTTGAAATATAAAGCCAGCTCATAAAATGTTATATAGATACACTTCAAGTATCAAGTCCTATATAATGCGATGCGCTCGTCGGTCGATGAAACGTTATCAATTGCTGACTTCGTCACGTTTTTGCAATGCCAAACCAATTGAAATAATTAATCGATAAAAACAGCTATAACGCCAATCAAAATCCGTTGAAAAATATTTCAGGTAATCAACAGACAAACTTTGTCATAGGGAAGTAGATATCAATTTTATTGTCGATCGTAAAACAATCACAATCTACTAAGACACTAACAACGCAATTCGAATACGATAAACGATATCCGTTGTTGGTTAGATCTGCATCGGACACAGATACATCGCATTCAGTTTCTCGATATCCTTAACACTCATGCCGTCCCGCTGGCCAATAGTCGCTTTTGCGTCGCGCGTTATAATCGTCTTTTCACCGTTTTTCGAAAACGCCATAGAGCTGTAGTGAAGAACGCTTTTGTAGTCGTAGGCGATACCGAAATTCTCCGTCGTTGTCTGTCGCATAAAGTTGAACTCCATGCCCGGTTCGATGTTCTCCTTAACAATAGTTATGTACTGATCGCGGTCCGAAGCGCTTTGTTGGTGATAGAAGCCGAGTGTGTGTAGAAACTCATGCAAAATGGAACCAATTCTGAAGCAACCTTCTTTGATTGGGAAAATTTGAAGATTCATCCTCTGAATTGCTTTCTGATAGCCAATTGTGGAGAAGCATCCATCGGGATACGCTGTGATGTTGATGTAGTGCTGACTGGTTTCATTGGCTTCCTTGAAACGCACACAGGAGTTTTCTTCGATTATTTTAATAGCCTTCACGATTTGTGCCTTGTGCTGTGAATCTGCAAAAAAGACAGACAATGTGAAAATGTTTTTTTTTTTATAAGTCGGCACAACCTACCGAATTCGGGACTCATTTTGTAAAAAACCAAACGGTTGGGCCAACGCTTAGTCCTCGAAATAAGTCCATTGCGTGAATTCCTTTCCATTATTTGCTCATCGCTGAGGACGATATCTCCTTCAAAATATCCCGCAGTTTCCTCTGGGTTCTTGGTGATATCCTTCTGCGGATATCCGCCGCAGAAAGTTGTCAGAAGTAGAAGTATCAAGGCGTTGTAGAACGCGACCATTGTTTGCAATAGCCCGACCAAGACTGACCGTTTGTAAAGCTCAATTTTGATTGGGGATTTCCACAACAAGTTTGATAAGTGGTTCCACTTATGTTCGTCATGTCATGAAATACAATTAGATAGCTAACAAGCGATCAATCGAAGTCTCTGATCTAACGACACTTGAGGGAAGACAATTCGCTGCTAAAAAAGAAATTGACTGTCATAGGTAGGTGATGGCATATTAAGCCTTATCAGCTTTTGAGTAAGATAATGCCGGTTATCAAGCTTGAGAGCCATGTACGGATGGGCTGTAGCTGTAGATAGGTACCGACTGTCACGCAGTCGTGTTGGGTGCTCTTTTTTGCTGCATAACTCTGGGCGAATGTTCTTTGTTGTGGCAATAAATAGGGCTTAAAAATTAGGCAGGCTCTAAACCAAAATTAGGAGACTCTCTTCTACCACATTGATCTACAGATGTTTACGGAAACAAAGGAAAAAATACGCTGTCAAAATTGACAGCTTATACTTCATTTGACTGCAAGTGATCTCAAAATTTTAACAACTTTACTGCATTGGAAAACGCACTAAAACCTAATTCTTATTTTTCCGGTGATCGAACCTTATACCCCTCGCCCAGTATTCAAATAAACTAACCAATGATCATCTTCTGCGTAACATAGGTTTAAGGCTACTCTCAGAATAAATATTGCAACTGATAGGTGACTTTGCGCCGCAACTTTTTCTTCACAACCACATTTCATCGCATAATCTATTCCGAAACCATTGTAAATAATGTCGACATAAGTTATTACCGCACTATATTGATTCCAGCAGATAATTGACTTAAATCCAATGGCTACTTGTTGGTAGATAAACAATACAATTCAATAGATTAAAAAAATCCACTGATTGATTAGATAGCCAACTAGAATTAGGGTCCGTTTCACCAAGAAGTCATGAAATGTAAAACTAAACCCGTCAACTTTTGCATTATATCATTGCAACCCATAGAAAAATATTTCTTGACAATGAGCAAAATAAATCGCCCTTAAAAGATACTGGTGCAATCGGCACTTATATTGCTCTAAATAAAAAGTCTGATTTATTACTTTTAGAGGTTAGATAGGTTCCAATAAAATATCTCTAGCTTCCAACGACATAGTTTCTGATTTAGATTTTTGGGGACAGTTTTCTGCCACAATTCAAAGCGAAATGAAGTCAATCGCCGGAGTTGCACTCTTTTTTGCCCTACTTGGCTTGACGGTGGCTTATCCTACCGCAGTCGAGTGGGACCCAGAACAGGGTGACAAATTCGAGGGCGATATCGTCCTCTCAAAGGAACAAAAGGCACAACTTCTGAGTGGAGCCCGTAATGGATTAATTGCCAACCAGTACCGTTGGCCCGAAGGGAAAGTCTACTACAAGTTCCACGAAGGCCAATTTGGTAAGTTCTAAATTTAATAAATAAATTGACTTTTGATAAATTGACAAATAACTTCCGTTTATAGATGAAGCGCACAAGAATCACATCCTCCGCGGAATGGAAATGCTCGAGGAGATAAGCTGTATTCGATTCCATCCAGCAAATGAGACCACAATTGGATATGTTAACATAACCGGGCTAGCAGAAGGCTGCTACTCAGAGGTGGGCTTTTTGGATGAGGTACAACCGGTTAACTTCCAAATTTACCCATTGGACACGGGATGCTTCCGTTTGGGCACAATCGTACACGAGTTCCTACATACGTTGGGCTTCTTCCATCAGCAAAGTGCATCGGATCGAGATGATTTTGTCGAAATTGTATTCGAAAACATTCAGGCTGGAACTGAGAATAATTTCGAAATTTACAACAACACAGTTATTGACGATTTTGGCATCGAGTATGACTATGGCAGTGTCTTGCACTATGGTCCAACGGCATTCAGCAAGAATGGAGAGAAAACAATTATCCCTCGTGATCCGACAGCGGAAATTGGACAGAGGTTGCGCATCAGTCCGAAGGATATTTACAAGCTAAACATTATGTACAAGTGTCCGATTCCGCTTTAGAAAGGCCAGTTGGTCTGTTGTGTGTGTAATAAATTGTAAGCGAGAGATGGTGTAACTTGTTTGGTCTGCAAGATTGAAGGTTTGACAAAGTGCGGCTCCGGTTTTGCATTTCGAAAGACTCCAGACTGTCTTCTTCTGTCTTAGTTTATTTTACTGAATCCAAACAGAGGAATGTGGAATCCTTATTTTCCACAATGAATTTTGAGGTTGTGGGGAGTATTTTGGACTCATTACAGATTTTTATGGTTGTGGGTAAGTTTAACTGGAATACAAAATACTGAAAAAGAACGCCTTATCCTATAGTCCCGGAGCACAAAAGACTGAAAATTTAAGCCACTATTTTTAGAATTTCTTTGAGAGCTTCATCAGCGAAGTACCGAGTTGCAATATGCTGTATGTTGTGTGATTTAGCGCAGGGCTTCAGGTTCAACCCGCACAAAAACGTAAACTAGAGCCCACTGCTTCATCTCTCGCAAACGTCTACAAATATTCGAGTTCATGACCGCCCTGAGAAAGCTTCAAAATGTTGCCGTTCGGTAAGGCATTGGATTGGATATTCAACCAAATGGCCATAAGACTTAGGTAAAGTATTCTACAAGGACCTGTGGGCCAACTTCCTACCCCACGGCCCTGCGCCCGCACGTATACCGGGCTAAGGCTACAAACTACCGTATTGATCGATTAATTGCCTCAATTGGCAAATAACTTTTTTTCTTTACAACCGCACTTTTTATCTGATGATCTAATCAAAACGCGCTGTTAATAAAATTCACACGAGTTATTACCGAACTAGATCGTTCTTTGAGATAAGATTTCGAGCGAAACAAAAAGCACGGAAAGTCCTATTTAATGACCACTTGTACTGCTGGGTAAACACGTCAATTCAAGTCAAGTCTGCAATAGATTAAAAACCAACAACCAAATTGATTAGATAGTTAATTCGCATTAGGGCCGCTTACACCAGGCTGGCCCGTAAGTGAATAAAAATGCGAACCGACATAAGTAGTCTGCTATCTTCTGAATACATCCTTTCGCCACATTAATTAATATTTTTGCTTTCCTATTTAACAGGGTGCAATCAAGTAGCCATTTGACAACTCACTCAAGTGTAAAAGACTCTTCATAATTTACAGGCAAATAATAAGAGGCGATTGGTGCAGACGGTCCTTACTGTTCCAAATACACACAATGAATTTGCTAACCCCAAGGTTAGATAGGTGGAAGTTTCGATAAAATTTCTCTCGTTCGACGTCCGATAAAGTTATTGATTTCAATTTGCGGTCGTAGTGTTGTGACACAAGCCGAAGCGAAATGAAGTCAATCATTGTATTCGCCCTCATCGCAGCCCTACTCGGATTGACCACCGCTTATCCTACTCCAATCGAGTCGGATCCAGAGCAGGGCGACAAATTCGAAGGCGATATTGTCCTTTCAACAAACCAGAGGATAAATATTCAGCTGGGAGCACGAAATGGCTTAATTGCCGAACACTACCGTTGGCCGGGGGGGAAAGTCTTCTACAAATTCGCCAAAGATCACTTTGGTTAGTATTTTGCTAAAGAGAAAAAGGACTTACTTACACAAAATATGTTTCATTACAGATGAAGCGCACAAAAACCACGTCCTTCGTGGAATGGAAATACTCGAGGAGGTTAGCTGTATTCGGTTCTATCCAGCAAACGATACCACAAAGGCATATATTAACATAACCGGACAAGATGGTGGCTGCTCTTCAAACGTGGGATATCTGAACGGTAAACAATCGGTTAACTTCCAGGTTTACCCATTGGATACAGGATGCTTCCGTTTGGGTACAATTGTGCATGAATTCCTGCATTCCTTGGGCTTCTATCATCAACAAAGTGCGGCGGATCGAGATGAATTTGTCCAAATTGTATTCGACAATATACAGGATGGCAGAGAGCGTAATTTCCGAATGTACACCACCGACGTTGTGGAGGATTTTGGCATCAAATACGACTACGGCAGTGTTATGCACTACAGTTCGACGGCATTCAGCAAGAATGGCGAAAAAACAATTATACCCCTGGATCCAACTGCGGAAATTGGACAAAGGTTGCGCATCAGCCCGAAGGATATTTACAAACTTAACATTATGTACAAGTGTCCAATTCCTATTTGAGGGGTGGTGGCTGTTTTGTGTGAAATAAAATAAATTCGGCTAGAAAATCGGCTTTCATTTTGGTAGTCAGCTGTGGGAAGATCTAAGTCAACTTTCGTGTTTATGTGTCATTCTGTGACTTTGATTTATTTAGGCCGCATTGCAGCGCAGTCGTCATAATTGTTTGTGATGTCCCTCCCGCTTATTCAAAAGATGAATCGTCATTATCTATGATGATGGGTCCTTCGGTCCTTAAGCCAAAGCCAAAGAGGATTTGTTGTGACAGATTTTTTTTCTCTATCCCATAAGCCACAAGTAGTTAAATTTAAGTTCCGCTCAAGTCATATTTATAGGGCTACACGTTTTTTTTTGTCGTACCGATTGCGGTGTTATTTCGAAACCGATTTTTTTGAAATATTGACCAAAAGAAAGGTAATGATCCGTAGGTTGATTCCCGCACGTAACATTTTATCGCAAGCGACACAAAAAAAGAAGAGAGGTCCAAAACTTAAATAAATAAAATAAAATGAATATTTTGGCGCGACAGGTCTGTTGGACCCAAGGCCTTGCTTCTCACAACCATTCGTTTTGTGTGGGTTTTCAATTTTTGGGACGGATGGAAGGGATCTGAAATTTTACGCCGAGCCCAAACGGCTAATTGAGAAGCCCTTTCATGACAGTTTTACTCTCGGATGTTTGTCAGACGTTCGCGGGAGGTGGCGCAGTGTAAAAAAACCTTAAGATGCAATTTGGTTCTTTCGGGATTCGAACCTGGAACCCCACGCTTAGTAGCCCAACACACTACCACTAAGCCACTGCGCCACAGAGATCCAAAATCCAAAACTTGCTTGTCTAAAAAATTGAGTTTAACTGGTATTACTTTTGAATGACCTTCTAGTTAGCTGACTTGCAGCTTTTAGAGGCGAGTTTTCTTCCTACCTATATTGCTGACTAGCTGACCCGTGCTCGCCTTGCCTCACCCGCCGTTTTTTTATAAATATGTTCCCTCCCTTGAACCTTTTTAAAAGCAATATAAAGCAAAAGCAAAGACAATAAAAACGTAATTTGAATTCCTACTAAAAAGTCTACACAAAAAAGATTTACGCAAAGTTCTGTTATTTGTTCCCTTTTACCCACCTCAAATGTCGGCGAAAAGCCACGACTGAAACAACTTGACATTGACACACGAACCCCACCCCAGCCCATTTCCAAACATTTCCCAATGAACAGCACCTGAAAACGTGTTCAACCTTAATGCATGCGCTGAAAAGAGACGTTTTCCCATTGAAGCGCAAAACAAATGATCACATTAGAGCGCCACATAATAATCACACACACACTGCTAAAACGATACTCACTGCTGCATAACTGTTGACAGTGGTATCAACTGAAAGAAAATTGTGGGCGATTGTTTTGAACATTGCTCAGCTACAGGACAACGCAGGAGGATGTTTTATATCTTAAAAGATTCAGGAGAAAATTTACTAAATTCACCTGTTTTTTTATTTTTCAATCCGATAAGCCATTACTGAGCTAGCTCTGTATAAACAGAATTTTCCGTACATATACCCGTTTTTTTTACTATTTTGTAAAAACCAAGTTATATTCCGGGCTAAAAAGTATCCTAAAGCCCGACCCAGAACATCAGCAATCACTATGCGAAGTTTCATCAAAATCCGTCTAGTAGTTTCTGCGTGATGCGCGGTCAGGCATTTCTCATTCTGCAGTTTTATTATATGTAGAGAAGAGAAGAGAAGAGAAGAGAAGAGAAGAGAAGAAGAGATGGAGCGAATAATATAAAAATTCCAGTGGTTTTTTTTCAACCTCAGCTTAGGCCGCGTTTCTAAATTTCAAAGCTTCCGCTTGCATTTCTCAAACTTTCCCAACTTCTTTTCGCGCCCAAAAGTATACCCAATCTTCGCTAAACTTCTTTTGCGACCGGCAGTAGCAGCAATTAAACAATTAATCCTCGGTGAATTACCCCGATAAACATTATCTACAACTTATGTACTAAACCGCTTACAAGTCCGATAGTATATCTCGACTGTATACACCTGTACCCCCCGTAATTGCATCATAGAAATAATGTTATCATATCAACGGCTTCACTTTGAGATACCGTGAATTTTGGCAAACGTTTCGCTTATCAAATTCGACAACATTTCACCAGCAGTCAGTCTTATCCGAAGACTTAACAGTCTTGCATCAACGAGTTGACCGTTCCGCAACTATCACACAAAATGATACCATTCCGCTACGTGCTGGCGTGCTTACTCATCGCAGAACTTTCACATGGATATCCAACGAAATCGGTCACTGAAAATCCTGAGGAAACTGCAGGATATTTTGAAGGCGACATCGATCTGAATGCAGAGCAAGTAATGGACCTGCGATCACGAAACGGATTAATCGCGCAAACAATGCGTTGGCCAAACCGCTTGGTCATTTACAAAATCAGCCCTGTCTTTGGTATGTCTGCGAACGTATAGAAATCAGTCCATACAACAAGAAACCTTTCCTTTGCAGATTCTGCTCACAGAGCACACATTTTAAAGGCAATTCGCATCATCGAGACTGAGACATGCGTTCGCTTCCAGGAAGCCAACGAGAGCGACGAGTACTACATCAACATAACAGGCAATCCCAGTGGCTGTCACTCTGCAGTTGGCTATCAAAAATCCGCACAGAGCATGAATTTGCAAATCTTCCCTCTCGATCAAGGATGCTTCAGGCTCGGCTCGATTCTGCACGAACTCCTTCACGCACTTGGATTCTACCATCAGCAGAGCGCTTCCGATCGCGACGACTACATTACAGTTGTGGCTGAAAACATCGAACAAGGCATGGAGCACAACTTTGACAAACAAACCAAAACCGAGAACTTTGGCATCTCCTACGACTACAAGAGCGTGTTGCACTACAGTTCGGTAGCGTTCTCGAAAAACGGCGAGAAAACTATCGTAGCACACGACCCGCATGCGGCTATTGGCCAAAGAACCGGCCTGAGCGTCAAGGATATTGCGAAAATCAACACGATGTATCTGTGTCCAATTCAAATATAGATAATTCGCCAAGTATCGAAGAGTCAGCATTAGTGCAAGAGTGTGTGTAATTTATTTGGATTTTGTGACTGCGTATTTAGTAAGCAACCAGGTGTAAGTTTTAAGTAGGTTATGGAGAGATTATTGACGATAAGCAGTAAAACTGATAGCTGGATAGTCCTTGATAAGGTTGTAAAGCTGCGTCCCATAAATAAGAATAAACCTAAGTGAACAATTTGATAACAATCAGTTTTATTGTTTAATTGTTGTTATTTATTATTAGCCGGAAAAGCGAGGAGGAGGAGGGTTTTTAGTTTATGAATTGATGAAGGAAATCGTAAACCCCTTGAGAGTTAATTTTGGCGAGTTGAGCAGTCTTTGCCGGATGTACCTATTTTATTATTATTTTTTGTATTGATTGTTTTGAGTTCCTTTTGTAAAATTTCACTCAAAGCTCCTCAATTTTCCCTCTGGAATAAAAACTGTGTCATAAGTTATTGTTTAAAGGCTCACCCACTACAGGTTATACATTAAGGGAGATGGAACTCTTCCTTATAGACAAAGCCTTGCTCTAGTATGACTAGAATATTTCTGCTTCTAAGGACCCCTATCACATAAATTAAATCCCCACCATATGCTAACAAAGTCTTGTCTCTACTGCATCTTGAAGAGCAGCGGTCTACCTAAGCCCAGCCTCTACTGTAACCCATCCTTTGTACCCAATACAAAGCGAGCCTTTCCAAATTAATTGCCTTCGTCTGACAAGTGTCAATTTTGATTATTCCATCATAAAAAGTCCGCCCTGTGTGGTGAAAGTCATCTATCACCGCAAGGACATATCACTTAGATGTCACTCTGTCGTCTGTCCTCTGTCCTCGCTGTAATGTTCCCTTTAATGGAATTCATTGAGATTTAAGTTTTCATCCCTTACGATCCGCACTTTAACTACCCCAGCACGTCGGCCTCGGCATACGCGCCATGAAAACTAATGAAGTCCAACAAAATCGATTACTACAGCCTGTCTGTCGCGTCCGGGTCCGATCTCTATCCTGCTGTCATTATTCCTCCCACAGAGATGGCACACGCTTGAGCTTGTGTCATTATTCCTATACAGCACAAGGGCACGTTATTTGAAGAAGGAGAAATACCATTATCTAAAAATAGTCCAAATTAATAAACGGAACCATCAGACAAATGAACATTAATGCCCCACGAGTTGTGCTCCAATCTGCACACACGCATTATAATATAAACCGCACATACGGGTTTCGTTTAGACTCCATACCTTGTGTCCTTCTAAAACAGAGATAGTATCCTTATATTGTGTATTATAAATAAACATCCAAGAGGAGAACATTCATCAACATAATCATCTTTCAGAGCGACATACGCTTCCGGTGGGTGAGTCGGTACCGGTAGATGCTGTTTCACTGATTTTATCCCTCCTCCGGCATAGCGGTGTGCGTCTATCACATTCTTCTTTGCTTGTATCCGCCGTGCCGACGCATTGGAATATGAGCCGACATGAGAAAGAATTGAATTTTCTATCAGACAACGAACAGATAAAGCAAAGGATGCGTGTATAGGAGCCGAGTTGTCTACTTAGGTGTGCGTCGGTTTGTTTGTCTCTTTTGTCAGACATTATGATTGATTATAATTTGATATGTCGCAATCAATTTGTAATGAGATTAATTCAACTCGAGCGAATTGCAAACGCAGGTGCTTTCTTAAGACGAAACAAGTCCTTGAAAAAAAGATTTTCATTTGTCAAGGGACGTGGTGTCACCAGTGCTCTATATTAAGCCGACTTTGTTTTGTACGAATTTCGCTGATGCAAGGTGTATGGGTGTTCATCTGTTCATCCTTGACCGTTTCGAACTTATTCAGCCGAAATTTATGTAACCCTCTCGAAATGAAAAAGGCGAATTATTCACACTGAATAGGTACATTAGTTGACTATGACCGAAAGAAAGTTGCTCAACCGCATGCAGTGGTCCTCGGATGTGGTGCGGGTGGAACTTTACAAAATTTCGTAAAATTTTCGGAGGTTTTGGCATGAGTTTCGGATGAGTTGCTACTACTACTGTCGGTTACAAGGGCGTATCGCGTATGTGCAACATTGATATTGGTTTGATCAGAGTTTCTTTCAGAAGGTCATTCGAGAAAAAAAGCGCACGAAGGTGAATATGGAAAAATGTAGATTAATGGATTTGCCAGTCCGGCCATCGGTGGGGAGATAATTTTTATCTACGAGTAGGAACCGTCCTTGAATCCTTGGGTGGGTAACTTTTTTTTAGTTTTTTTTCTAGGTGAAATTTCGAAACCATAAAAGGGTTTGAGTTGTTTCTTGTGTTGTTGTATTTTCCGCCAGTGACTTCTGACCCTAATTGTTGGGATAACTTTCTTGTTTCTTCAGTTAAAGTCTCGACCCGAATTGACACTCAGCATTACTCTTTACTGGCTTTAGCTTTTTTAAATATTTTTAACTTTCAAACACCCATCGTACAATTTTCCTTCGTTCCGCTCCAACAGAGAAAACGACACACAGTGCTCTCGACGTGCACCTATTGTTCAGAAGAATAATAAGAATACCGAAAAATGATTGCTGGTATTTCTTGATTTGGCGCAATAAAATCTGTTTGACCATATTAAATTTTGGTCCGTAGCTCAGGTTCTAGATGAAGCAGAAAGCTGATTGATAGCTTAAAACATTAAAGGCCGCGTTGGCTACTACAAGCATTCTTCGCATTTTGTATTGAAACATAATTATTTGAGTAATGGAAGGTCAAAGGCAGCAAAGTCAGAAAAAGACACATTTAGGTCCAAAATGATTCGACATAGTAGGCGTGGCTAAAAACGGCATATCCTAAAGTATGATCGGAGTCCAGGGGAACATTTAAAAAAAGTTTCAACGAACTTTGTCGAGTACTTTTTACGCCAACTTGTAACGTACATAAAACCCCCTAAAGTTTTAATGTAGGTATTTGCGGAGTTTTTTGTACAATTTTTTTCAAACAATATAGGTAGACAGTAAGCCTCAATAAGTCTCGCTACACGGTTAAAAATATGAGGGTGTTTTTTAATACCGCGTCATTATTACAGGTGTATGCAATACAGGAAAAATTATTTTTTAATATTTTCAATTTATTACATTGTTTTTTTAATATTTTCGTATTAAAGTTCAATATTTCTTTCATTAAAATGCTCGTTTCAATAAGGCTTCGCTAAATTTTAATCCATAAATATTAAAATCTAGTATTTTAGTTCTTCAATCTAACCCCGAGAATATTGAAGTTATACTTCAAACAGGAAATTATTACAATTAAATTATAGTTGACTTAAAATACAACACTCAGTCGGATTATATTTTAATATGCACTTATTACAATGCTTTTCATTTCAATAAATTTGTATTTTGTTATAATACAAGATCTGGGTTGAAGTGATGTTATACTGAATAATATTAAAATTAAATATTTTGTGTATTACAATAATTGTAGTATAGCATATAACCATCAATTGTATTACTTTGAAATAATACCAGAATATTATAATCTATATTAATTTTAAATACTTTAGAATTACTTTTAAACCCGTGAGTATTGTATTTCAATATTCTGCTGTTATTTTTTGCGCGTAAATACCAAGGCCCACATTTTTTAATATACCTAGTTACTACTCCATAATACTTCATTCAGAATTACATTCTAATACTGAAGTATTTATTTTAAACCCCTTAATACTCATTTGTAATCTGTCTGTATTGATTTTGAATACAGTGGAACTTAAATTAAACCCCGCAGTATTAAATTTCAATATTTCGGTATTATTTTCAAAGCAAAATATATTATTTCGTCGCGTGGTTTTTCATTTCCATTTAGAAGCCCGTCAAAATGGAGTATTTGGTAGACAATTTAGATGGCATTTTTATAAAAGTTAAAAACGTTGAAAAAAATACAATTGCATTTAAAAAAATCAATAAATGCACGGAAGAAGGCGCATTGATATCCAATGAGGATATTCTTTTAAGTGGTAAGTAATTGCAAAAGTGTTTTTTTTAGTTATATTCAATTAGTGCAAATGTATTTTTTCTTAAAGAGTGAGTGAATTCAGTTTTAATTTATTGAATTTTTTCGTTTTAAGTTTTGGAAAACGAAGAAATAGATGGTGGATTTCCTCTAAAAGATAGCGACGGTGCCGAGATACCAATCAATTGCCTGTTGGGTATTGTGAAGCAGTTTTCAAATTGTGCCTGCTTCACAATTACCATTCATGTTGTTTCCGAAGACCCCGCCGATTCCGAAAAAGGAAAGTTAAAGAGGCAGGACGCGGCTATCGGATGTAGCCTTCTGATATATAAGGAGGTAAGTAACTGTTTTGATAAGAATATATAAGATTATCATGATTTTTTCTCACTTAAGGGTCTGGAAAATTTCATCAAAACGAGCGCAGCGGCATATATTTTGGATGAGTATTCGTGAACCAAAACACTGAAAGACTCTTCAAGAAGGGCATTAGTGACTTGCGGAGTGGACTCTTGAGGTCTATATGCGGAAACTATCCAACAAAGGAAGCAAAAATAGCCTATTTACACTTAAAATAAATACAAAACTATGTTAAATTGTAATATTTTCGGTATTAAAATATATTCCACTTGTATTAAAATCAAATCTAAATTTGTAATAAAATATAACAATTTTTTATTTTATTTTAATATTCCACGGATTTAAAAAAAAAACAGGAAATATTGAATTTAAGGTTTTGATATTAAATTTCAATACAAAGTTTCATTATTTCTAATACAAATGTATTGTAATCCTATATAAAATTTAAATATGTATGGATTTGATTTAAATACTTCTGGCATATAAACCAATATTTTCTGTATTGAATTTAAATATTATGTATATACTTTGTAATAGCAAGCATTATTTAGTTTCAATAAATCTGTTATTAATTTCTAAAGTTTAATAAATCAGAAATATTAAATTCTAATATTTTTTCAGCGTGGACTTATATACAACCCCAAAAATATTAAATTTAACGCCAGTATTTTTAACCGTGTAAGAGACATCCAAAAGAAAAAGAGGTATATTCGACGACAGTCATGCTGCGATTAAGGCCATCCTTTGTACCAAGTCAACGTCCAAGCTTGTTGTGGAATGCAGGGAGATACTAACCAGGGCATGTCATCGGTTCGAAATCACTCTCGTCTGGGTTCCCGGCCATAGAAACAAAGAGAAGAATGAAAGAGCCGATGAACTTGCCAGACGTGGATCTGCTCTGTGCGTGAAGTATTCCCTCCGCTGGGATACGTTAAGAGAGAAATCCTCCTGCATTTTACCTCTAGAGCAGTGACAAAGTGGGTGAACCTGACCAATTGTGTCATTTCTAGGAAGATTTGGCCAACCTACGATGATGCCAAAACTAATAACCTCTTAGCCAGAACGCGTGTAGATGAAGCAAGACTAACGGCAATTAGTACGGGCCATTGGCCTCTAGGTACTCATGCAGCCAGGCTTGGCATCCCCTACAACCCTCACTGCCGTAGCTTGCCTGACACAAACAAGAGTGAAACGGTTTTCCACCTTCTTTGTGAATGCCCGGCCCAAAACCAGACATAGGGCACTTGGAAATCCTTTCTATGTTGACCTATCGGCCACCCATGATATCCAATTCAATAGAATCATTAAATTTCTCAACTCCACAGGCTGGTTTTGAGCTTCTGTAACATCCTTCTCTCCCTTCCATCTTCTGGTTCTGCTTTTTTGTGGTTTCAAAACGACGCTCATGCGTTACTTGTGCGTCTTTTCGCTACCACTTCAACCAACCAAGCCTCGATCGACGTCAGTTGCATGCATAGAAAATCGACTCCAATCTTCTAATAGAAGAAGTTTGATACTTCCAAAATGTCTAGAATCAGGAGGCTGTCTACAATATCCGTCATTTTATGTCCTTACTTAAATTTAGAGCTTCTGTAATTACAGAGTTCATTTTAACTAAGTTGAACCGACCTGAACTGCATCCTACTGACTGTCCGTAGCAGAATTTTTAAATCAATTAATAAGGATAATAACGAAACCGTTAATTTTTCGTGCAAATTCAGTTATCCGCAACCGGAGCAACTTCTGGCAAAAAATATCTGTCCTTGTATACAATTAGTAGGACCCACCACAGAACACATCGCACGTCCTTTGTCCATAACCCGTAGGTATGGCACGAAATATGATGGCGTATACCTAGTCCAGTCCTAGAAAAAGGGATAAAGTTTTGTCACAGCACGATTAAAAACTTTCCTGCAACAAGCGATTTCATTTTTCTTGCTTTGTTCCCAGTAGCCCCTACAATTTTAGGTGTTAGATTCCTCTGTGCATACGAAACGAACTGGTATGCATTTTCGTCGTCTATTATCCCTACAGAATCCGGTGCTACGGATTATTCAGGTTTTCGCAAATAAGCGGACATAACGAAATGCAAACAAAATCCCCACAGAATAACAAAACAAAAAAACGAAAAACGATAGAAGGACATTTCTGGTTTATTATTCTTCATCCTTTCTGCGTGTATACTGTATATGTGCTGCCCTCGTAAGCCCCTAAGCGGAAGAACTGATCCACAGAATTGAGGACAAAACATACACAGAGGATGATGTTGTCTTTCACTGTGTCACAGTAATTATCTTAAGAGGTGTAGTTATTACCTTGACTAATGCCATGGTTATTATTTTTGGTTGTTTTCCTGGTGCTTGCCTGCCGGTTCGTTTTAAGTGAGATTATTAATGTAAATTTAAATTAATAAACCGTTAGCAAAGCCACAGCACACAGCACCACACAGGAGTCGGTATATACAGCGGTGCAACCAGGAAGACTTTAAATTATGAAACAAAGGCACAGAGGAAGGGATAATGGCAAAAAGGAAGTCAAAATGACTAATGTGGTGTACTCTGAAGTAGAAAATCGCACAAGCGTGGGTGAATGGTATAATAAATTTTGACCAACATTTTGTTTAAGGTTTGTTCGTGTTTCCTTTTCACTGCGATAAAGATTCTATGGTTTTTTCGTCCAGTGTTACATGGTTGGTTTTTACAGAAATGGATGTAGTAGTAATTAGATAAGTTGAGTTCCTACTGGGAAATGGGCCTTCACCAAAATAATAAAATACTGTTTTTGGTAAAACTAATTTCGTCTGTATTAGTTTTAGTTGCTTGCTCCTTATTGATGGTTGCATCTGAGTGTGCCGGGAATTGAATTCGGTTGAAATCGACCAACAAGCAGCGTTACAAGTCACCTAAATGCGTTGGATAAAAAATGTCTCCGTTTTGTGTTAATGTTGCTCCCTTGTCCCTTAATGTCATTAGACAGAAATTTTGGAACTGCAAGTCAAAACAAAGCCGAGGTGGATCCAAGTTCTTAAATAAAAGTTTAGAATTTTGTTTGATTTTATATTATTCTTTTAAAAGCCTTAAGGAAATTTGTAGCCGGTTGACAACTTCCTTGTTTCCAATGGGGCCATACAAAGTTATTGGCCACTCCCACTTTTTGGAGGTAGATTTGTCCAAAATATTTTGCGACATCTTTTATAGAAAACGAAAAATAAATGTACAAACTCAATTTATCAACAACGTTCGTTTTCCAAGCTCCACATATTCTAATTTTGCTGCCACGCCTTCTTTTTGGGGGCGTTTTCACCTCAAACATGAGTTCTGTTTCAATTTTATACGCAACCATAGTCCCTATGCAAAGTTTGCTTTGAGGTATAGGCATATCCGATGCAGCACAAAACTCTTACAATCATTTGTAACCTTTGTAAGCTTAATGCGCTCTAAACAAGTTTTGACATCAAAAATTCATTTCATCATGAACACAAACATCCACAATATTGTTGTTTAAGGAGTGGATACCAACCGACCCTTTTTAAATTCTGACCAGTACTGCCTATTTCGCTCATATTTAGTTTAGAAGGTCCAGGAGAAAGAAATGGCCATCAGGATCTCTCAAGGTAAGATAAATTATGTAGTTCTTCAACGCATGCCTTCACAGAGTAGATGTTTTTAGCGCGATTATATCGTCTTCAGGCGACTTTCCTTGTCTAAAACGCCACCTAGTTTGTTTAAGTGCTATCCAAACTGACAGTGACCTAGATAGAAAACCCTCACAAACCTTAGACAATTATATATAACCTTGATTTTCAGGACGTTGTTTTAGGATAGAAAATATTTCTACTGCTCATTTAGGAATCCTGAAAAAGGAAAAGTTGAGAAAAAACCTGTACAGGATTCAGGGTCTTTTAATTGGCTATTTCATGCTGTGGCGCCCACCACACATTTTTTATTCTTCCGGGACAGGTCTTGCAGGTTGACTGATTTGGGGTCAAGTAGGTGTAAGTATCGAGCACTGAGCTCTGCTAGAATTTTCCCATTGACTTAGGCTTTTGAAGTCTGCCATCCAAGAGACCATTTTATATACAACTTGTAACATTTAATACTTTTTGTGACAATTTTTGGAGGCCCAACTTCTCGGCTTGAGTGTATAGGAGTAGATACCTTTCGAATAACAAATAATTTTTACGCCTCGGCTATGCCACGTTCAGAAATATCAGAAAGGAGGTTATTCTTTTTCTACTTATTTTGGAGAGTGGTGCAGTGGCTTAGTGGTAGTGTGTTGGGCTACTTTATAATTAATGAAGGTTAAGTAGATTAGGTAGTTTTAACTAGTTTTAACTAGTTTTAAGTAGTTTTAGGGAAAACAAAATAATAAAGATTTCAAGTTTTTAAATTAAAAGTTTCTTAAAGAAAAAAAAAACAAACAATATTTAATACATACTCGTAGATAGATTTAAGGCCGAAAGGCAATAGTTTTAAGCATAATCTTAAGTTTAGAGTGTTCGCTTGGAGCCAGTAAGCTAGAATTAGGTTCAAAGTTAGTTTTAAATGAGATTTATTCATTTTTGTCTAGTATTAAGTTAATGAATGAATTAAATAAAAATGAATTGAAAACTGAAAACTGTGTTTTGCTACTAAGCGAGGGGTCTCAGGTTCGAATCTCGAAAGGGCCAAATTACATCTTAAGATTTTTTTACACTGCGCTACCTCTCGCAAACGTCTGACAAACATCCGAGAGTAAAACTGTCATGAATGAGCTTCTCAATTAGCCGTTTGGACTCGGCGTAAAATTTTAGATCCATTCCATTCGTCCCAAAAAAGTTGAAAACCCACACAAAACGAATGGTTGTGAGAAGCTAGGCCCTGGGTCCCATAGACCTGTCGCGCCAAAATATTTATTTATTTATTAACTTATTTTGGAGTGTCCTTAGTCCAATTTGAGCTTCTCTATGAAAACTGCTGCGTTTATCTAATGTTTAGATTTTAGGGTCATTTCCCATTTCTTTTGTCACAAAATTTTTCAACTAAGAGTTACAGTCATAAGTGCCAACAATAGGTATAAAGCTTCTCCTTTCTTTCTTTGTTCTAAAAAACATCGCGTTTCTGATTCGAACCCTTCAAGCACTCTTCGTAGCATCCTACGTTTTAAAAACGTGATAAGGACAAACAGAAACAGACAGTAGTGGCACCCATGGTTTCATTAGGTAGATTATCAAGATATACCATTCAGAAGTCAGTACCCTGTTATCGCACTAATAAAATGTTCTACACTGATTTCGTCAACTGATTTCATCTGCCAATGTCATGGCTTCTAAAGGTGCAAATAGAAGTACCCTACCCTAGTCACTGTGGCTACCTAATACCCAGTCTCGCTTCCATAGTACGTATACTAGTTATCTGCACTTTCCATTCTTTCTATTCATAATTTATACTACTTAAGATTAGCTAAACAAACAAACAAAATATCTATTTGTGAAATTCTAAAATTGGCAATGACGAGCAGCTTAACTGAATGTCCAACTTTCCATAAAACAATATTATAAACACGTGGTATGCGATCTTTCCTGCAATCGTCCGATAGACGACTTTCTAAATGCTTCGGTAAGTTTCTTGTTTGGCGTTTATTAGTTTGTAGGTAGACATATAACCGTATGCCATTTTTATTGTTGCTATCTTTGTCAATAACAAAAAGCATTTCGATTGCGGTAATCAAACTTCAAGTGGCTATAGTGTTTAACAAAGAGGACTTTGTGATAAATTGAAGATAGGCAACAACAAGTATTTTGTTTAACGCCCACCTTGCTTAACAGCCCTTGCTCCACTTATGTGGGTATTTGTATTTATTAATCAATTGTAATCGATGGATTAATTGCTTTGTTTTAAGCTGCAAAGTCCGAGCGTTAAAGTTGTGGTAGGATCTAAAAGTGGAACTTCTAAAGGTACCCAAACAAAGTCTGTGTTCACTTACTTTTTATTTCGTTTAACGAACCGGCCTATATAGAGCGAATATGTGGTTCACTTCCTGGCAAAGGTAATGAACGTTTGAATAGTTTTTGAAAGAGATGTGGGATAATTTTGAGATTATGTTTGAAATATAGGTAGATGTGTTTCCTCTTGTTTTCTCAACTCGCGATTTTTTGATTTTAGAAGCTTATAAATGGTTTTCCAATAAGAGGTGTTATTTTGAATAGCCCGCTATTTCGGTAGCTGTCACTTTTGAAGCTGTTATTTTTTGACATTTGACAAGTAGAAACTACGCCATTACTAAAAATGGAACGATACACGCTTCAACAACGCATTGAAATTATAAAAATTCACTACGAAAATGGTGAAAATTTTGCAGTAACAGTTCGCAAAACTAAAGCATTTTTGGGTCGTCGTGAAGCACCTTGTCGGACCGCAATACAGAAATTGGTGGAAAAATTCGAGCTGTTGGGACAAGTTAGTGAATAAAACCCGTGCACGTCGCTCAAGAACAATTCAAGAATATTGCTGCTGTAGCCCAAAGTGTTGAAGAAAACCCAGGTTTGTCCATTCCTCGTCGTTCTTTGGAATTGGGAGATGATTAATGATTTTTTATGGCCGGAGTTGGATGGTGTTGATCTGGACAACGTTGACTTTCAACAAGACGGTGCTACATGCCACACAAGCAACGAAACCATCGATCTTTTACGGGAAAAGTTTTCGGACCGTGTTATCTCTCGAAGAGGTGATCACAATTAGTCACCGAGATCTTGTGATTTAACACCTTGCGACTTCTTCCCTTGGGGCCACATGAAAGATAAGGTCTACGCCAACAGCCCAGCGTCGATTCAAGACCTCAAAGATGGAATTCGTGAGTCTATCGAGGACATAGGGCAGCCACTTTGCGATTTTGTTATGGAAAATTTCATGAAAAGGATATGGTCCTGTAAGCGTCGTCGTGGAGGCCATTTGGCTGATGTTGTTTTTCATTATTAACGGCATACCTTTCTCTTTATTATGAAATAAATATCCGATCATTTATCTCAAAAATGCCATTTTTCTTTGAATATCAAAATAACACCTCTTATTGTAAAACCATTTAGTTGATAGTACTATTGAAGGATGCGGGCATTTGCCCTGGCTGTCTCTATTTTATTGCCCCAATTTCCTCATTTTTAAGAAATATATCATCAAATTGCTTAAGGTTTTTGCGTATTTTTATTGCATAGACGAAAACATTAGTACAATTAACAATAGGACTAACTGCAATGCATAAATCTAGGAATTCCACAGGAGGCCCCCCAATCTGCATTCCCTTACAGCAAAACCCTTTAACTAACAAAACAGTAAACAAGCGAAGATGATCAACAGCAATAAAACCAGCAACAAATTCCATTCCCAATTGTCGTTATTTACAAAGTTCCTGGAGCGGGTTGCAGGTTAACCGAACTTGCCGATAGCGCATGTCCTGGCAGAGGAGCAACGTGAACAGCGCCACGAGTCTTAGCTACATAGCTTCCCTCAGCGGCAACAACAACTGGAGCTGGGACAGCGACAGCTGCTGGAGTGACCGCCTGCACAGCAACGGTATTTGGAACTTGAATGGCAACACTAGCGGGAAGTCCGTGAACGACTGATGCTTGAATGGCGACTGAACCACCTGGAACCACAACTGAGCCGAGCGGACCTGAGACAGAAAGCAGAGGTCCAACACCACCCGCCGCAACCACCGGAATGACCGACGAGTTGGCTCGGAACACCAAAGCAAGCACGACTACGGTGAAAACTGCGAACTGAAAGGGATATCAATTGATATATGTATTACAGTGTGGAGGGCAAGACTGTCGTAGGGCTTACCTTCATGTTGATAATGTTTGATTTGGGGATATTCGACTTGGCTATTTTACGACTGAATCGCCACTGATGCATTCCACCGGTTGAGGTAGAAGTTTTTATAGTAATTCTAGTCTCGGTACAATGAACTGATGGAGTATGCAGATTTCCTGACTACCCAAACCAAACAACTATGCAAATCACAGTCCAAACGAGTTGTTGCCGGCTTACATTCAAGGTCAGGGGATAAAAGCTCCCGATCCACTGCGCAAGTTGTCCAAATGCAACTAGTTTCTAATGCAACTAGTTTCTAACGCAACTGTTAGGCGGTGCGAGAGATAAGCGCACGGAGGAAAATCTGACGCAAGTCTAGCTCTATATGAGCGAGAATTATTTGTTTTGATTTGACGTTGTAATGCAGTGTTACGTTACGTCATGATGGTGACAAGGTCCATGCTAAGAGTAGTATAAGTCTCGACTGCTTGATATACGACTCCAACTTATGAATCGATCTAAGGAGTTTAAAACTCCTTCGTACTTCTGCATGTGCTCCTAACAGCTTTTGTTTGCAAGTGGAAGGAGATAGTTTGAAATTGATTCTTCATCAATTGATGGTTTCTCTTTTGATGGCTTGATCACAAAAATCTGTCCATCAGGAAGAATTTCATTTGTTTTTGCTGTTCATATTTTTTTTACCCCAAAATATGGGCACTGCTTCCGCCCTTGAAGTACATCCATACAATTCACCTTTTGACTAAATTCATTACGACCGCAACGCATGCCATAAATTTAATCAACTCAAAGATTGCATCAACCTAATGAAGGTAGCTTCCATCACAATGCACGTTTCAACGAAATTGTACTTCCTCCCAGGCGGAACAATAAAACCCACCCCAGCTACCCCCTCTTGGGAGACTTGTAAAATAAAACTGCAATCATTTCCGGATTGCATCTCCTTCGACGCCTTCTTACATCTTTCTCAGCGAAAACCGCACCTAAGCCACAATAACAGAAAGAAACACTACCGTACTCGCAATTTAAAGTTTCACTATACACTTTGAGAAAGCGAGCGCATTGAGCAGGCAAAAAAGGATAACAACAAAAACTCCTTTATCACTCTGTTAGGACTAAAAACTAAAAGAAAGTTTGGCGCATTGTGCGGTCTAACCAAAAGAACACACGAAAATTCGTATTCGCGACAAATTTCAATGCGAGCGAAGTAACTTCTTCTACCTGGTCTGGTGTAAAAAGGACAATTTCTGTTTTAAAAGTTTTATCCTTTACCGTATACAACAAAAAACGAAAAAAAACTTTTTCAAAACCAGAAGAAACATATTACTACATCGGGGAGGGGGGCGTAATCCACCTCCATCATACAAATAAAATTAATGGAAAGAACAAAAAAAAAAAAGAGCCGAGGAATCATCCCGAGGGGATGACAAACAATGGACGGGCGGGCGCACAGGAAAGTGATAAAACTACGGAAAAAAGAATCCCTGCTAATACCCAAAAGGATTTACAGCTTCTTTTCGTGGCTTTCTTTAATTTCTCTACATCCTTCCTAGTTGACCGAGACAGGACGGGAGCGCACACAAAAACGGAAAGGAAACGACTGCCAACGATTAACGGCCCCCATGGTGAAAAGTTTCGTTTGCCCAAGCTCACCCTATCGTCCTTTGGCTGCTTATCGAGGTGCCGGGATAATTGAGCATAAACACCCTTCAAATTAACACAAGATGAGATGGCTGTTTAGTGGGAGGCTCCTTTGGTCAGTTCCAACCGATCCGTTGCAAAAAAAAAGGAAAACCCCATCGAAACTTCATAATTCGCTAAGCGTAATTAAAGAGCAGAACCTTTAATTAACTTCTTACATGGATGAAATAATTCAACGTCAGGACTTTATCCCTGCGCCGGATATTAACGGAGCATTATGAATCTCCAATCTCCATACAAATATCATGATAAGTTGGAAATCAATGAAAGCTTCTTCCGCTCTGTCCGACTATGGCAAATGAACTTCCCCAACGTACACAGAGTAGGTGCGGCAGCTACTAGTACTCCTTGGGGTCGTAGAGTGGTCTTCGACCTGGCAGCAGACAGAAAGATCTACTTCGACTGCTTCCACTTCCACTCACATTCATTTTCAGTATCTCAGTAGGTAGTGGCAGGGTTCACGAGAGTATCTTCTATTGAGATGGATATTTACTGTATATTTACTATATGTGTGTGCGAGTGTGTAGAAGGAATCCTTTTGAGTGCGGCCACAATTCGAAACGGAAATGTGCGGCAAGTGAGGGCAGCAGCTTTGTCATGAGCTGTGGAGTGTGGAGTTGCAGTATCAGTATGCTGTATCACCGAGCGCCTGCATGTCTGACCGACATTAATCCACTTCACATGCAATAGGATACTTAGCTGTGTTTAGTTTATTGAGTGAGTTTGAGGATTTTCTTCTTTTTTCCGGTCTTCTCGTTGTTTTTTCCACTCTCTAGCAAACATCCGTTGATGATTGGGGATTCTTTTGATATGTCTTGTTTCCTGGCATGGGCTCTAGTGTGCCAGCGACGACATCTTAATTAAATTAGTGGCCGCCAAGTGTGCCGTATAAAAAGGTGCGACAGAGATGTAGGTACAATTACTGCAAGAGGAAGTGTCTGGGTTAATTGTCGGTTCTTTGTTTGTGTATCGTCGACTGAAGGACATTTTCTATTTTGAGTGTTTTAGCACGTTAGTTTGAACCTTTTTGGTTCTTTCGGGACTCGAACCGGGGACCCCTCGCTTAGTAGTCCAACACAATAACTCCAAGCCACTGCGCCAGAATACTTATGTTATCCATAAGTCCATGTAAATTAAAAATAGTAATAATACCTCATGGTAACCACAATAAAAGCAACTTGTCACTGACTTTGACAAAACCAGTTTACTGGGATTGACCTTTGGTACAAACTTTCAATCGTTTTATAGTTTTGCGAGTGTTTGAACTTCTCCGAACCACCAAACTAGAAAATTCCGCCTATTTTCCCGCGTCATTCTGCCGCAAAATACGTGATAAAATCAAGCGACGTCATGTCGGTCGCTTCGCTTGTAATTCCAAGCAGGAAATACCAATAATACAATTTCATAATTCAATGAATTAAGACAGATAGCTTATCTTTTAGTTGTAAACTAAATTATCTAAAAAATATGCATTGAGTAGGAAGGCGCTCGAATAATATTTTTTCTAATCGCCATTTGTTTCGGTGAATCACCATCATGAATAGAACACAATGGGTGCTAAATGAGCGCATTCTTTCGTAATGAATCTGTAAATTATTGCACTGATAACTCTATAGGGGTAAATTTATATAAAACAGCCCGTGAAAAGAACCGTAAAAGTTTTTTTTTTAATTTTAAAGGAAGTAGATAGGTAACGTTTTTGAAGCGAATTGAACAACCAGGTTTTTCGATCTTTCCAACACGATAACGAAGATAGGAAATAAAAACACAGAACGAGTTTTTAATACTAATCAAAATCAAGCGGCCGAAATTTGAAAACTAACAATCGCAGTGAGTGCTCCCAGATTCACCACAAAACGCAAATAGGATTTCAAAGTCTTTTTTTGTACTACACCATCTTTTAAAACTTTTAGAAATGTGGTTTAGAACGTAATCTGCATAAAACGTGCTGCTACAAATCCCATTCAGGAAGTCAAAGTAATTTTTCACCGCTTTGTAAAAAATCTTGGTGGCTAATAACACGGACAGGATCTACCACTTTCTGTTCTAAAAATTTGATTGTTCCACTTCGTCAAATGATCAAATCGCGCTACATACCTATTCTACTTTAGTGGGCGCGGTAACTAAGTGGTTAGTTTGCTTAACTATACTGAGCGAGGGGTTTCTGGTTCCATTCCCGATAAAATACAAACTTACGCTTCATTTACACTACGATATCTCCACAGAACGTATTTGTTTGTTATTACTGTTTTTATTAGATACAACTGAAAATAATAAGTACCAATAAAATTCGGTAAGCCGCTTTTAACAACATTGTTTAAATTAAAAGATTAAAATACTACGACGCTACTCCCGTAATCTAAAACGTATTACACCAGCTCTTTATTTAAAACAACTTATCTTTCGGATCGATGTGGTGAGCGAACGCGATAACGATTTGGCATTCTCTTTCACTAGGTAGTAAATAAATTCATTCGCCTCAATGACCATGAAAAACTTCTTATCCATTGAAGGAGACTCATTTCATTTGCATGTGTTGGTTTAAAAAAGAAATTAAACATCAAAACGATTATAACAGTTTCAGCCTAAACATGAAACATCAAAAATATTTACCCACGCTGACGACTACGCTTTCCCCACATATCAAGCACTCTTCTCACTGGCAGCGGTAGGTATATGTCCTTTCAAAGTGAACGTTTCCTTGAGCACTCAACACGAGGTCAAATTTGATGGATTCTCCTACACAAAGGAACACTTGAAGTGGCCTCAACACTTTCCCAGCCTTATGGGAAGAAAAACCTTTTATTCTGCGCATTCATCCTTGCGATTCTTAAATTTTAGTCAATAGAATTTTAAAGAAATCAAATGACTTTTAGTCCTTTTTGTAAATCCCAATCGCTTTTATTATTGTTCATAACCTTCACGTGTACTAAGGCCAGTTCCGATAGACCAGCAAGAAAATATATATATTGAGTGGAAAACAAATTAACATCCTTCTTCAAATGCAATAAAAAAAACAACCCTTCAGGAAGTTAAGAATCCATTAGCTGTTTCTTTTTTTTCTTAGAAACTCAACATCACTTAGCAGGATTTTTCATGAAAAATACGAGGGCCAGTCGATTTATTTCTTCTTTTTCCGCTTCAGTTGCTGGGTTAAAGGTAGAGTTACAACTTCACACACATTGGGCACTTGGGCAGTCAGTGTGAGCATTTTAAATCACAACATGATGCATGTATTTCGCGAATAAACCTCCTTTAAGCCGATACCCTTGGTAAGAATATTAAAATAGATTTCATTCATTGTCATTGACATGGCAAAATAAAAACTGTGTGCGTTTTAATACTTTTCCATACTCAAATGGAAATATTAATGAAAGCTCTTTAAAAATGAAAGTAATTTCGGAGCGCGATTGCCCGTGGCGAGTCGCATCAATTGGATGTTGAATTCATTCCGCGAAATAACCAAAGCCATTCGTTCTGAAGGCTATAGAATAAAGTACCTACGGAGAATTAAATAGTTGCCATTGAAAAGCAGCACTTGCTTTAATTAATAAGCAAATGAAGGATATTACTTTGGGATTTAATATGCAGTTTATTCTTTAATTTGTTTCCCATAAGGTAGTGTAAAAAGAGAGCTTTCAATTTATTACGAATGCCGTGTTAAATTTTGAATTTATTCCATTTTATAAAAGCCTCCCTAAAATTTGGCTTCATTTCATATTCCAAAAAAAAGAAGAGTCGAAGTACTTTTGAATGAGATTCACAGTTGATCTCGTGTTTATGATAGGCAGGTCACATTACACTGCACACATTATAAACCCCTAGGTTTTAATGCTGTCTATACTGTCTTTGAAAACATTTCGAAATACTTTCCATAAAAAATTCGCCAGAAATCGCTCCTTTTAAACCGTGTAGGTAGAACGACGTACGAAAATATTTTTTTAAGTGTCAGACAACATGATTTTTTAATAAACCACAAGCGACTTGTAAGGTGTATTGAGCCACCCAACTCACAAGCCTCCTACCGCAGATACCCTTAATCTAAACATATACAAATAAATTGCTGTTCGTTAGTGTCCATATAACTCACGAACAGCATGGCGGATTTGCTTAATTTTTGTTTATTTTGTTCATTGTTGTCTGAGAATGGTTTTTAGCAAATAAAATTTGGAGAATTTGACTCAGAACTACACTGAACTAATTGAACTCAACGACCGTGTTAATTTTAAAAATAGGTTGAAGCTAAGTTGAATCGTGCTAATATGATTTGGAATGCAAAAGCCTGAAAAGTCGTAGATACGTTGGGCATTGACATGAAACCAAAGAGACTTCAAATTTAATGAGAGCTACTTCACAAACTTAGTAGATAAATTCAATTTAAGGCATTATAAGAAAAAATGTTCGATATTACATTTTTAATTCATTTTGCGTCATAATATTTTGTCGTAGGTACTGTATTAAGATGGTCATTTCTTCTAAATTTTGCGAACGATAGCATTCCTGTTAAAGGCTGTAAACTAATTGAATGTTTTTATTCATTATCACGGAAGAGGTTCCTATAAATAGCACCGGTTCAAATTGGCCAGGTGGAATGCTCTAGAGAGCTCCATAGTCTTTGGTTCGTAATGAATTAATTTTCCACAATGACATAATTAAAGTCCGTCTATGTGTTCTGACAGCTAATTAAGAAATTAAATACATTCTGTGGAAAAAACAAACCATTTCAACATCGCATTCCTCTTAACCCATATGGAAAGTAAATTCAACAAAATTCATTTGTGTCTACAACCATTTCTGTCGTATACATAAGTGGAATGCCAACAATCCCAGCTACCATTCTGCAACTTCAGAATTAATTTCATAATGCCAGCACAACGTATTGTCAGCAGCAGGCGCCATACCACCGACCGCCGACCTTAGACGTCCAAGTCCAAATTAAATTGCAAGAAACTCGTTCCAACCTTACACTTGATTTTATCAAACACTCGTTACCTGCTCACAGCTGTGAATTGCATTCCAATCTGCCGCTAGTGGAGTGTTGGCGCGCCTCTTACCCACCCAAACATTGAATGGCGCGCTGTTGTTCTTCGACTGCACCAGATCCAGACGTACACAAACACCCAATTAAGTGTCTGCAATTAATTACATTAAATGCCAATAAATATAGGTGTAATATATAAATATTAACAAGTTCAAAAATAGCTTGATATTGCAGCGCACTTGGCTTCCGATATGGAATGCTGACAATAGCGACATTCCCCACACTATAAAAGTGTCTGTCAGTTCCCTTGGGAGGCATCAGTAACGAGTCAATCGTAACATAGTCAAGACCATAAAAAGTCGAAGAATACCAAAATATCTAGCATCATGAAGGTGGGTCTTGTTCAACAGGCTCAAGGTCTGCAATATTTTCTGAAATCATTTTTCTTTTTCAGTTCGCCGTTGTCGCCGTAGTTGTGCTTGCTTTGGCCCTTGGAGTCCAGTCATCTGTGATTTTGGGAGCTCCAGGTCCACTTCTAGCTGTCTCAGGTCCAGCTGGTATTATTACCGTCCCGGGTGCTATTCCAGCTGCAGTTGCAGTCGCTCCAGCTATTGCTCCAGTGGTTGTGGGCGCTGAGGGAACCTATGTCGCTAAGACTCGCGGTGCTGTTCATGTTGCTCCCCTGCCAGGACATTTGCAATCGGCCGCTTCGGTTAACTTGGAACCAGCACCAGGCACCTTGTAAGAGGTTTAGCCAGGGCATCTTTGGATTTGGAACCACTTTCTTTACATTTATCTTGCTTATTCTTCTTTGGAAAAAAGAACTGCTAGTTTGGGGGGGGCATGCAGCCCCGTTTGGGAATGAATTCATAGTAGCTAGGATCAAAATTGCATTTTCTTCTTGTCAATACTTTCTAATAAAATAAGAAAAATTAAGTGAAGTGTCTCTGAATATTTTTTACAGTAGTTCCGCTCAGACTTTTTTCTGCTGGTAAGCACTTCTTTATGGCAACATATACCTAAGCTGTGCATCGCTTGTAAAATCATAGGAGGAAGCTTAGACCTCTAAAATTGAATAGTGAGCAGCTTTCTCGACCAAGAATCGGTGCAATATTCCAAGTCCAGAAAATGTTTTGGTGTGACTTTTGAGACTTCCTATATTGCATTCAGGCCTTGACATAGGAAAAACAAATTATGCACAGATCATTTCCGGTTGATTCAGTGCTACAAATCGTTAGATTTAAATAAGAAACAGGGTTAAACTAATCTCGTTGAATTACGATTGAAAATACAACTTTTTATGACTCTCAGTGGGTTCAATAATTCAATAAAAAAGCGGTCAAGATGAGCGTAAAAAATACCGATCTGACCAGAACCCAAAGCTTTTATACCCTATAGAAAAGGCTTATGCCGTCAAACTACTATAGAGCTATGCACGTCTTTTATGTGTTTTTAAGTGGGCTCTCAAAATATTTTAATACTTCTAATTGTTAGTTTTTGTCGTACCGATTACTGCGTTCTTTCAAAACCGATTTTTATTAAATATGGATTAAACGAAAGGTGCATTTCTGTAGGTCAATTCTCCCCCCAAAAAAATTAGTCTGGGATGGTTAAATCAGGCGATCTTGCCGCTCAGTGCAAATCACCAAAGCGAGAGATAGGGCTACACCGAAGGCGAGATACAAGACCTCAGAATTTCGGATGTTTCCGTTGCTCCATCCTGTTGAAAGCATATGTTCTCCAGTCCCAATTCATCCAATTGAAGGAAGGAGAAAGACGTTGAGCATGGTCTTGTAGAGCTCGCCGTTCACAGTATCAGTATTCATTTTGTCGATACTCCGTGGTCCTCTGCGACATCTTCAGCGATATTTTTAATAGAACGGCTTCTCCTCGGCCGGGCATACCTAGTAGCATTTCATGTTGTTCTATAATTTTCTAGGCGAACGGCTAAGTGTCACAGTACTTTCGCAATTGGTATGTCGGACGAATTTGCCCACGCTTCCAAAAATGTATTTCGCAAAAAATTGAGGCAATTATTTCGCGTTCTTTAGGAGTATAGCCCATTTGTGTCATGTCTGTTTACTTCACAAATGTCAAAGTAGAATTGACATTTGCCGCCATTTGCAAAAATTATAGCGTTTTCCGATAGGGTGATGATTTTTGCGCCACCTTTTATAAGTCTTTTGAATAAATATCAGTAAGCTTTCTGAGCTAACTTTATCAACAAGTTCGCAAAAAAAATATTATCACTTAAGAAACATTTTGATGGGCGACATAAGACCCCATTATCATATTGAGATATCACATGGCACAGGAGACAGGAGGTATTTTATATGACTTCTTTAAAATATTGAAATACTTATCAATGAGTGGTGGTTCCCCTATTGAATTTATGACCAAAATTACTTTTTATAGCAATAAATATAAACAAGGAATACACTCATTCAAACAGTAAATAATTCTTAAGCTGCCGTTTGATAAGAACTGGACAGTGGCGTTAACAATGTCTATCAACGACAGTAATTTAACTGAGAAGCTTAAAAGTTGTTTATGACCTTATATCACATTGCATGACTAAGATGTTTGCACTGTCCCAAATTTGAAATGAAGTCATAGACTGAGTGTATGTCATTTTGCAGTTGAGAAGTTTAGTACTGATGTTAAGTCAAATACAGATATTCAGCAAAATCTGTTCATATTAATCTAATGAATTCGATGCATGGGGTGTGGGATCGACATTAAATTCTAACAAATAAATAAATAGCCTCAGGTTATTCGGTTTAATCAAGAAAAGTTGAGCAATATACACGACTGGGTCGTACGAACTTTAATATGTGCAATAGAAGCACTCCATTCATACAAGGTGGCGCAAAAGTAATCCTCCTATCAGAAAATGCTATAAATTTTGCGATTGGCCCCTAATGTCAGTTCTGTTTTGACATTTGTGTAGTAAACACATGCGAAATACACGTTAATAAACAATGTTACGCTACACTGCTCCAGAACGCGGAATATTGGTGACTATTTATTTGAGCAATAATCGGTCGGTGACTTTGGCACAACGTGAATTTCGTCGCAGATTTCCTAGCCGTCCAACGCCTACTGGTGAAACACTGCGACGTTTAGCCGCTCGCCTCGAAGAGACTGGCACAACACGAGATGCTGCCAGGCGTGGCAGACCCCGGAGTAGCCGTTCTGCAGAGAATATTGCTGCTGTAGCCGAAGATGTCTTGGAAGCGCCGCCAAACGGTTACTGTGAATGGTGAGCGCTACAGAGCAATGATCAACGAGTTCTTTTTGCCGCAACTTGATGAATTGAGATTGGAAAACATGTGGTTCCAACAGGACGGTGCAACGACACACACTGCACGTGCCACAACCGATATGCTGAAGGATGCATTTCCCGGGCACTGGCCAGCAAGATCGCCTGATTTGACCGCTCCAGACTTCTTTTTGTGGAGCTTTTTGAAGTCGCGGGTTTATGTCAACAAGCCTCAGACTCTTGCAGCTCTTAAAGACAATATCCGTCAAGAATGTGAGGACCTATCGCCGGAAGTTTTGGCCAAAGTGATGGAAAATGCCATAAAAAGGGCTCAAATGACAATCAACTGTGGCGGCGGCCATTTACATGACATCATGACATCTCGACTTGATGTAAAAAAAATTAAAAGACCAAATAAAAATAATCCACAAGAAGAATCAAAGTTTTACATTTTTTTTTAAATTACAGCCAAAAAACATCGGAAGGTTATTTTTGCGCCACCTTGTACATAAATAAACCCTTGCACCTTTTTGAAGTCGCAGTCAAGTTGGGAATAACAAGGTAAGGCGTCCTATGCCATATCGCAAGGTAAGCGTCCTCAAAGTAAGCAAAATCATCTGAAAGTTCGCCTTTTAAGCATCACAGTGCTGCAAGTATTTTTTGATTAATAAAAGAGGGTATATGTTTTCTGTGCATTATATTTTGTTTGGCCACTTTCCTCTAAGGAACTACTTACCATGTTCTGTAGAACTGAAAACAGTAGTGCGTTATAAGGCTCTGTGTGCTCGCTTCCATCTCCCACTCAAGCTTCTTCTTGCCCATTTACGACCTCACACACTGCCAGCTACTGTTTCGTAGGATAGCTTGTGGCATGCTACCCTTCCTATACCGCACAATGCACCACAAGAGTATGTACCAAATATAATTAAAAGTTATTACATTAATTTGCTGGTCGTTTGTTGGCCGCTTTAAAAGAGGAGCAACATTCAATAAATCATAAAATCAATTAATTATCAATTATCGGTCTCCTTCGTGTCGGTGGCGGTTTATTTCTTCTTTTTTTTGCCCAGCCCTTTTTGTATGTTTACTCGTTTCTTTGAGGGCAATTTTTCTTCATTTGCCCGCACAAAAGATCAGAGCAGCGTTGGAGTTGGTGTACACAGAGCTGTGGATAGCAAAGGAGTAAATCGTTTGTGGTGCTGCAGAAGAACAAGTTTCCAAAGTGCTACAGACCGCAGCAAGGAGATTTGCTTGTTAGTGTGGTGGGAAACGAGTTGAGAGTTATGGCTTCACATGGATTTATGTTCAAAAGTTGAAAGTTGTGAAGGAACTTGTGGAGTTTGTGGAGGCGTTGCGCGGTGGGTAATTACTACTGGTATTATCCAAAAGGA
The DNA here is from genome assembly GCA_936431705.1 of Cheilosia pagana. Taxonomy (NCBI): domain Eukaryota; kingdom Metazoa; phylum Arthropoda; class Insecta; order Diptera; family Syrphidae; genus Cheilosia; species Cheilosia pagana. Next base: position 45,257,005 of record OW386170.1, on the reverse strand, counting down.
TAAAGGAGAGGGGCATTTTTGATTTTTCCTGCTAATCAGGGCGGAGATGTTTTATTCAATTGAATTGGTTAACGCATGCACACACAGTTGATGCTAAGAACGTTTTACACAGCCATGCAGACGCAGAGCTGAGCAATTATTTCCTTTTAATGAAAGCTAATTGATTTTTTTAATGCAAACAAAAATACATTTATCAACTTTTGAATTGAAGGGAGCTTCTCGCTCAGTCTTTTAACCGATCTGAACAGTTCAGAACAAAGAAATCAACCCAGCTGGAAATATCCCCACGCTCTCAATGAACCTCAACGAGCGTTACTGCATTTCAAGGACACAGTCAACTTTATCGCAACGTTACAACGCCGAGTGTGCATTCCTAAAGACTTGCAATAAAAAGAGCCCGTGTTTGTCTTTGCATTTTGCTGAGAAACTCCCACAGCAACTTCCACAACTCATTCCCTTGTACATAGAGGAGCATTTTAAATTATTAACTTTAATCGCTGCCGCTCTATGCAAGCAGACTGTTCACTATAAATGCAAATGGATGAATGACTAGGACAACAATGTATAAGCATATCTGGGTGAATTATTTAACAGCGTACACATGCTTCTTAGCACTCGGATTAGCAGTTTAAGTGCTCCGCTTTGTGGCAACAAGCAGCAGGAATATCCTTTTTCTAAATTAACCTTGTCTTCTGCTTCGGAAGTGGGCCAAATGATGGCATAGTTTGTTGTTCTTTTTTAGACTCGCCCATCCCCCCCGGAAGCATGTAATTTTTATGTTAACACAATGTTTACACGAACAGCGCTCCTTATTATAAATTCCTACTCGAGGATGTTGATGATGCGGTGCAGCTGCTCGATACACAGCTTGCCTATCCATACCCGAAATCAAACCTTCCCATCGCCAGTGAAATTGTAAAAAAAGGAAAAAATCATTATCTCATCCCCGCTAATAAATAAGACTCAGCGTGAATTTAAGGACTTTGTCTTCGTTATTACACCCACCATCAGTATCGCATCGGTTGGTCCTCAATCAGTGAATTGGTGTCTCACGATGGTAAACACAACACCCAGCCCACTTTCACTGTGTTGGTCTTGAAAATTTCCAACGATTCTTGGGCGTGCCCAGGATATCATTCCGAGGATAATTGCCGAAAGTACTAAATGCCCACAATTCCACCCCTTAAAATAAAATTGATTAAGAGTCGAGCGATGTACATTGGGTCCGACTTCGATTGCATAATAGGTCAACGGCGCGGGGGTGAATTGATTTGATATTTAAACAGGCGACCGCAATGTGGGTCACACAAATCAAAACTTCAGCGGAAATGCCATCAAATTGTGGATTTGTTTCCGTGAATCTCATGCATGACCATGATCCGACTGCAATGAGAAATGTATCTCCACCCGCAGATACAATTGTTCAGAAGCGAAAATGGGCATTAAAATAATTGCGTTTGTTTTGATTTTTACGAAATCCTTAATTGTGCACCCGAATGTGGATACATTTCATTTTTTTTTTGAGTAAAATCAAGGAACTTTTAGTGGCTTTTGTGGGTGAGGGTTGCCAATGCGATGTGTGGAAAAGTTTGCAAGTTAAATAGATTTTTTAATGACGGTGTATATGGAAAGTTTCAGAAAAATGCAGAAACAGCAAAAAGCAATTTAATCGTAAGTGTGCTTGGCGGGTGAAGTTTAACTGGAGAGAAAGTTTACGAAATCACTTCCCTGTAAGCAAGTGATTGATTGGGGTTGATTAATCGGCTCCCAAGAAAGAGTTGTGTGTAGTATCCTTTGTGAGTCTTTGCTTGTTCAGTTCCAAGTAGGTACAGAGATTGATGGAAGAAGGGTTTAACGTCCTTACGACTGCAATGATTGAGGGGTTAATTGTGACACGTCTTTTCCAAATCAGGTGACAGGGATCAGACTTGTTTAACAGCTATAAGGAGTTTCCTTGATCCCGAATACTTTTACGCACAAAGTTAGCAAGTATGGAAAGATATATGTATTCGAAAATTGTTCAAAATGAGGTTCACCTGCGACACTGTTTTCGTCATGGTCTTGGGTCTTTCGAGGACCGAAATTGTTATGAACGGGCACCTAAAGTGGGGACACACACAACTTTAGGGAGGACAAGGTTCTTGCAAAGAAGGGGTCACATGTTTGATGTACCTACAGACAATTTGAGAACTGAAAATTGTTATGACTAATGCAGTAATCTGTTACACTTGTTACCATCAGCATAATCTGTGTCCACTCTATATTTCCGCAGGTATTTTTAAAATTTTATTGAGTCGTATGGTGTCCACGAAAAATTTCAGCCACCGGTTGTACAAGGTCTTCCAATAGGGGCTTCCGATCTTTGATAGCGGGCATATTGTTGAAGCTACATCTGTCAAATTGGCTGTAATTTTTTCAGTCTGTTTTACCAAAATACCATGGATGGATATAGTGTTCAATAACACGTGCAAAAGATCAAATTGTTTTACCCCTATTTTCATCAAATAAACAGCATGAGATCCAAAAGCATCCAATGCATTCCGAAAAAGTCACTGCTTAGTGTGGATTTTGGGCTGGCAACGTCATCGGTCCTTGTTTCTTTGACAACGTTTTTGGAAGGCCAACAGCCTCCACGGCAAGCGCTATAAGTCGGTGATAACCAACTTCTTATGGCCTGAATTGGATGATATGGACATTAGGTTAGGTTAAGTTGTCACAAGAGACCAGGCACCATATTGGCTCATCGTCATTCCATCGCGCTACGTACCAGCTCACGCCACATTGAAAATTCTGCACGAGCGGAAGCGATTGGAGGGCATGGTCATCTCAGAAGGATGTGATGTGAGCTGGCAACCGAGGTCATGAGATATGTTCCTGTTACACTTATTCTTGTGGGGTTTTCTTAAGTCGCAGGAAAAAGCCACGAACCACAGCGCCCAACATTACACATGCCTGTTTTATGTGCCAGAATCATGAAAAATTGGAGATATTTCGGATGCGCGCTACCCAGTGAAGCCGCGGCGGGCATTTGAACGATGTTGTGTTCTATATGACTCTATTGGCATCGATAGTGCTTTCAAACGAATAACAAACGTCGATGATAACTCACACACACTTTGTTGTATTTAAATTTAAAGATAGGAAGCGCTTAATAAAAAACCCTTTCCATCAATTGATTTCTGACCCAATCCTCTTCTGACTTAAATCGGCAACAAAAACACGAATTACAATAAATACCTAAGCACGTAGCACCTGTCAGTCTTACACATCAGCTTAACCTACGATCAACCTGACGTACAAATTTCGAGCAGAATACCCCTGGCAGTAATCACAATATTTCTTCTCTTTGTTCGCCTGCAACAGCTTTCTTCCTATCACTTCCACCCATCCACACCCAAACACATGATTCATTTGCATATTTTTTTGTTGTCATATCTTGCTTCCCCACTGAGAATGAGAACCACCACCACAACCCCAATTCTAACTGACGTCGTTTCGTTGTGGTTCCTATCGGGAGCAATAACAACATAACCAGAGAACCACCATCAGCAAGGACTTCTATACACAACGGCATAGGCTGGATCTGGAACTAAATCATAATCCATTCATCTGCCCTGCAGACAAAACATTGTGGTTTCGCCCGATTCGCCGAAATTATGATGACAACCGGGATGCCGACCGATTTGTTGTCAAAACGAGGAAATACGCGTTTGGCAATAACCTGCTCGGAGGCACGTCGATTGACATTTATGAATTGAATATTCATAGCGACATGACAGTTGGGACTCTGTCCTGTCAATTAGATAAACGACGACGGTTTGATTTATTCATCATCGAATGGGGTGGATTGAAATTCCCTTTTGTATTGTATTGTTTTGTAGGTATAGCAGCTGTCAAAAGAATATCGAAAAAAGTGATGCCTGTGTGCTAAAACTCCTAGCCGAACTGCATGCCACTGACTAATTACCATCAAGTCGTCAATGACAGCAAAGTGTCACCATCAGATGCAACATGCCCCGTGACGTGACAGCGAAAACTCCATTGGAAAAGTTCAAGGATTCCTCCCCTAGAAGTTGCCAAAACAAAATAAAATCCAACAACTTTTAATCGCTCTCAAGAGTGTATGCGGTGCGAACCACATCGCACACAACACAATGCCAGTCATTGGCAACACCCTGCGAAGCGTGGGTGACAAGCAATTTGATGGCTCAAATTTTCGCTGTGTACTACATCACGACACTATACACCACTACCAAAATGAGGCAAGAAAATTGCTTTTGTCATGAAGTGACACGGACATGTGAGAGAGAATGTACAGTGCTCACCACTTGATTAGGTGGTTTCGATGGAGATCCGTTGGCGAATTTACCAAAAGGACAAAGTATGAGGGAAAAAACCTAATTAAACGCAAAAATTAAGTGGGAAACCCTTTTTCTTAATTACGCCCTCTGGATGGAGTCGGTATGGGGCATCGCAAAAAACCGCAAAAGTTGTAACTTGTGTCATTAGAGCCAAGCTCTAGCTGAGAGCTATAAGCGCTGTGGATCATTAGAGGCGGCGGCGGCGGCGTCGGTGGATGTGGTCTCGATGTGAAGAAGTTGAAAAGTTTAACCGCAGTCGAAGTTATTTAAACGAATAATTTATTCGAAGGATTAAGGGCGAAGCGCTTTGGACCGACATCAGACCAATGCATACATTTCTCTTTGGCTTTGTGTAAATAGATGCGCATTAATCATTGGCAATTGGAGTAACGGTTGGTTAAGTTCACAACGGGGAAATGGTAAATATTCGAATCGGGTATTGGCATCCTTTTAAATAAATTCAAATCATCAGCTCTTTTACGGAAATCACTTCCAGATCATTAGCTGCGCTCGTTTCAGCTGGGAAGCTTTAATTATTGTTGTGTCCTGGGCTGACAATTTCATGTACAGGGTGGCTGATGAAAATTGCTGCATTAGGAAACTCAAATTACCTTTTTTTTGTGTTTGCAATTCATTTTCTCTTTTATTCATTAAATTTTATTAAATAAAGATTATTTAGTTTTAAAATAATGGAATTTAAATGCCCCCTGCTCGTTGAAGCATGTGCGGCATCTTACCAAAAAGTTGTTCATTACTGCTTGGAGAGTTGAGACAATAATAGCCGCAATCGTTTCTCAAATAGATTGCTTTAATTTATTCAGATTTGTTGGCTTTGCTTTGTAGACTTCCTGTTTGCAATAACCCCACAAGAAAAAATCAGCTGCAGTACGGTCAGGCGACCTTGGGGGGGCCAACGGAATGTGGAGTTTCTGGATATCAGCTTATTGGGAAATTTTCTTCGCAATTCTGTCATAACAGGGCGGCCTATGTGAGGAGTTTCATCATCTTGCTGAAACCACACAGAGTTGAAAGAAATTCTCATTCGGCGTAATTCTGGATAGAAAAACTCTCTCAACAAGCTCAAGTAATAGTCTCCAGTAACTGAAGGGTTTCGATGGTAATGTCTTCTTTGGACTGTCTCATGCTTGGCAAAATTGTTAACAAGTCTCATTATGGTCCATCTGCTCAGAGGATTGCCGCCAAACGTGCGCCAAAACTCTCTTTGAACCGAAACTACGAACTCCAGCGCGTGATAGCGGCAGACAATTCAAATTCTTGTTTCAGTGTCACAGTTATCCATTTTTGTTAAATCTAAAAATCAGTCTGCAAAATAAAAAAAAACTAGCGGACCCCCTGCACACTTCGTAGTGCAAAATATAAATATAAAAAAATATAAATCATTGATAAACAGAAAGTCTACTACCATTACACAAACGGGGTTGATTAATATTCCGAAGCGTAATAATAGTGACTCCAACTTTTACTTGGAGATTATGCTGAGGCAATCCTGGTAAATCCAACGATTCGGTGGTTTCCGAGATATAAGATTTTTTATGCATTTTTTGTATGGGAGGTGCCACGCCCCTATAACTCATGAACCGATACCCCTACAAAGACCGTACATACTCACAAACCATGGTATTAACGTCACCTTTCATGGGAAATTTCCAGAATCAAAATCGGTTAACACATTACAGAGAACATTGGCGACAAACACAATTTAACTTATTTTTATATATATAGATAGATTAACCAGATTCATTAAATAGAAAAAAAAAAGTTATTAATTTTTTTTTGCTAAAGAGCTTTCATCAGCCACCCTGTATATGGGGAATAGTGTGCAGCGTTTAAGTGATTTAAAATCGTCGAAACGTTGTTGGATGTTTTTAAGGTCAATACAAAGACAGGGAACCTTTCTTACTGCGATCGTAAGCCGAGTTTAGTGGCGGATGTCTGTTATTTTACATTTGTTGAAGTCACTGACTGTTCTTTATACCAGAAACCAGAGCTCACTCAGAGAAGCAGTAATCCTTGAACTCCGGGAGGAAAAACGTATTTGTACTCGTTTTTTTACGCATATTTTGAATCATGGTTTCCAGGCATAGGATATTTTTTTTTGTAGATCTTTGCTTTTAAGCCGCTCTTTTGTGTCGAGCCTATTTTGAAGCTTTTTTCCAGCAAATGTTTGACCATTACGCAGTCAGTTAACAGAAGAAATGATATACGACATAAAGGTGAATATTTTTGACACTTTTCCCACAGCCAAGTCTACCAAATCTACTGCTTCCAAATTTCCTTCATATATAGCTAATCTTGACGTTTACAAAAAATATGAAGCAACATCCCAAAATATCGCGCACATTTATCAAAACTTATTTCTAAATTTCGATTGAGCAATAAAGAAACAAAATTTCCCAGAACTACCCACCCCACAAAGTTAAACGCTTTCGTAACGTGTCAATCTCAAAACGTGTCAATGCCCGCTCCCGCACAGTAATAAACTTCATCAAGCGTAACATTCCCACTGACCGTAATTCCCATCAGTGATTTTAATTTCAGTTGAATTTATAAACAAAATTATTGCGTGAGCTGTTTTGATAGCGCGTCCATTTACAATGACAGACACCACAAAATATTTGTAGGGCTTCCTATGTCCTCCTCTGGTCAATCGACCCATAGAAAAATTTGCATACCAGTTTGGTGCGCAGCTGGTCTTCTGTCGCGAGCAACAATGCGACAGGAAGTGCCCTTTATCACTGACCGGAGCGGCGCGGCGGCGGCGGTGGTCCGATGGGCATTCCGTTAAGAGGATGTCATGGAAGTTCCGAATCCGAACACACTCATACATACTGTGGTCTGTCGTGGGTGGTGTTATATTATGGCGTTAAGGCATTTGGTATTTGGATGATGGTAATACAATCGTGGCGTCACTCAAATCAGCTCAACACCCTTAACAAAATATTTGTGGCCTGAATGCGGATTCAATTAGGGGTGTGGTCTTTGGGGTTGCTTAGTGGTGTGTGCATTTCATTACGATTAGGCAGGCGCCGGCCATTCCAAGTCGGCATACATGTTACCCGTTGCGCGCTCGCCGTTGGTATATTTATTTTTCGTTCCGAATTCAGAGAGGCCAACCCCGGGGTGCCAATGATCATGGGGAGCCTTTTGTGAGAAAATATATGCTATTGGCAAAGGGGCGGGAAATATTTAAATTTTCATTGCAAAGGATATTTCTGTGGGCAATGGAAGTGTGTGGACATTAAATGTCAACAACGCATTTTAGTGGATTATGCAGATGCAGTTGTTGTTGCTGCTGCCACTGGATGCCGAGTGCCCCCTCGAAAATATCAATTAAATGAAGTGTTTTCGGCTGTTCAGTGTTGTTGGCGGCCACGGCCGAATGAAGTGCGGGTGAGGACGAGTAGTGCAATAAAATGAGTCCAAGTTGATGTTTGTATGACCAGAGTACACTTGTTTTTGGCGAAATTTATGTGTTGGCACGATGAAATTGATGGAAATGTTTGCAACTTTATTTCGCACAGATGAGAAGTATTTATGCCTGCATGTGGGGTAGGCAGTGTAACAATGGGCGAATGCGGACATCGGAATAGGTACCTACTCATGTTGCGAAGTAGTTGGGCTTAAAATTCAGCATTTTTCTAGAGGTAGGTAGGTTTTTGTTTCTAGCTATAGCCGGCGAAGCGTTTTTCCTTTTTTGAGGCCTTTATACCTTTATATATCAATTCCTAGCTTTTGGACCCGGCAGTATTAATAGCTCACCAAAGGATTCGACAGACCTCTATTGCAATTGGTAGATATTTATAGAGCTCCCGAGCATCACCTGTCATCAGCTCTTTCTTGGTTACAGATGCCAGCCGACATTCCTCATCGAACAAGGTATTTAATTTCATAGAAGTCGCTCAGTAAAACACAGCACATTAGTAGTGACACTCTGTGGCAGTGTTGCCACTTTGCAATAACCTGCCTTACACAGCAACGCGACACTTTTTGTCGTACCGAACATGGCGTTTTTTCTGAACCGATTTTTATGAAATAAGTGCCTAATGAAAGGCGAATTTCAGGAGGTAAATTATCGCATGTAATTTATTGTGAAACAGACAGTGAATATAGACAAAGAACAGAGTTGAGGACTTCTACCCAAAAAAGTAAAAAATCAGATAGAATTCATTCCATTTTTAAAAAACTTCGGGTACGCCCGATATTCATCATTTATTGAGGAACTCTGTTCCTTAAAGAATTAAAGACACATTTAATTTGAATAGTGACTACTTTATGGCACTCACGATAACACCACCGACCACCCCATCACCAGCAAAAATTTCATATAAACTTTCCTTGCCATACCTATATCCCAATTAGGCAGTCCCGCACCATCAATTTGTCTACGGCCCACCCCTCAGCACAATCAGATTGGCCGCTTTGCGTATAATCGCCTTAAATTGCAATGGTCCTTAAAATATAATTTAATTCACCACGCCCGCCCCATCGATCAGAAAAGGCAATAAAATTAATTAACTTCCTCCAATCTTCTTCGCATTTAACAGTAGCGATAAAGTAAATTACAAGCTTGGCAATTAATCAGTCCCCGAAGACCGTTTCATACCGGCCGCCGCCAAAATATATGCCATTACATAACGCTGTATTGGTATGGTGGTCGTCCTGGGTTGGACACCCAAAAATCACCATCCATCCATTTTACTTTATCACTCTTTGAGCATTTGTCATCTTTCTTGTCTGCTTCCTGCTTCCCATTCCCAGTTAATATGCAAATTGCATTTACCGATCCCACGTTGTCTGTACCACCCACCCTAGGCACACACACACACTGTCGCCAATAATAGCAGAAGCAGTTATCATATCTTCAGGCCAATTATAAACAACAATTAGCCCCCTTCGATCGATAACAGACATCAGGCCGGAGATTCCGTAGTACCAGCAGCCCCGGACTACGAAAACGGCGTCTATGACCAACCATCACGGGTCCTGGATGATGGAAGTGATTCATATAGCAAGCAGGTAAGCTCACTGAACACCACCGTCGTCCGTCGCCATCGCCGATGTAATAAATTCCTTTTCAACTCATAATTTGTGTTTCATACCTCCCGCCCGTACACATACACAAATTCAATTTCACTCATCTGCCCGATGACCAATGCATCAGTGGAGAGTGGTTACACCCACTCGAGGACTTCGAGGATATCTCTTCACCTCGCACTCTATACCGCTGTAATATGGCCCCGGACCCGGACGGACTACTCTCGGCTTGCCGACCAAATTTATGTGCATGTCGAACAAATCACGATAAAACAGAATTTAATTCCAACCACTGTCCACCCACAGTGTTGTTGGTCCATCCATGACCATTAATAAATCTGCTCGGTGTGCATCTGCCTGGCTCGTTCCACACAGTCGTATATATGTACTGCTCCTGTTGGTGATGTTGGAGAATTTATATGATGGCTAGTAGGATCATCAAAAGGGCTATTTGTCATATTTTTGCTCACAAAATACAAATTTCAAATGTGAAATCTACTCGATGACTTCCTCTATTGCTTCCGTTGGTATATGCATTTGTGTGTTAGTGTGTGTCGAGTGTATCGGAAATATTCTAGCCATCAAAAGGACGACCATGACGAGGAACGGTACGGTTTGACTATGTCTGTTTGTGCGAATTTGTATTTTGAATAACAAATTTATCCGATTTAACGATTGATTTCGTTTTATTGGTTCGTAATCAAAAATTCAGGATTTCAAACGGATGACATCGGTAGGGACTGTGTAAGAGGACTATGATTCATCTGTCACAAATTTTGGCATAGATGTCGTTCGGGGAAGGGTCCATTGAGATCGAATGGGGAAAAATGGCAGAAAAAATATTTTAATAAATTCCCTTTTTGCCGTCGGGTATATGGGTAGGGTTGCCAGGTTCTGTTTTTTTTTAACTTTTTCGTTTAAGGATACTAAAATTTCATTCATGAATTTTGTACTTAAACTTACTAAGGTCGAAAACCGACCCGTTAATGGACGGTATCATTTACGAACTCTTGAGTTTAAGTCAATGTTATTTAGTCTTTTAAAAAGGGCGTTCGGTTCTCCTTCTTGCCGAAACCCGGTGCATGTTTGGAGTAGTTTTTAGTATAGCTTTTTTGGGCATGCTGCTAAGCGCTGAGTGCTGTCTTATGTCGCTTTGAAGTCGATAAAAAGTAAGTAGGTCTTATCTTGAAATGCTGTCATCCACTGAGCTGTCCTTCCGACTTAGACTAAAAGACTCTATATACTCGAGCATTTGTCCCTATCCGCCCTAAATAACTGATGCCTAATTTTTTGACAAAGTCGATGTCGCTCAAGCTACAGATCGTAAAGGTCGCCTCTGAATTTTCTCCAACAATTTTACGAAGAATCTATCTGTCGAAGTGATCAAGAGATTCCTTTTAGATAGAGTGTAAGCCTCAGCAGCATAATGCACAGTCTATTGAAAGATCCTGCATTGCGTGTTGAGCGGACATTTTATTCATGGGATATGCTTTCCTCTTAAGCTAAAGCTGGTTGATGAATTGGTGCTTGCTGTATTTGAAGGGCTCCTCTGGCAATTTCTTTAGCACTTGAAGCTAGGACTAGTTTTTCATTGACTTTATTTTGTTGCCGTTTTCTAGCTTCATCACTGTTTCGAAAAGCCAGTTGCTATGCTTGGTTTCGTAAAATCTCATTGAGCTGGGAGTACTTTCTCCAAGTACTTTTATTTTATTTTAAATCACCACTCTTTTGTTTTGCGTTGCTGCGCTTATAAGCCATTTATGTACTCTTCTCTGACGAGCTCCTTCTCTTAGATGGCTGCTGATTGTAATTCCAACCTAAATTTGTAGCGATTGTGTCTTGTATTAGGAATAGTGGACTATTTCCCCCTCACGACGTGTCTACTTTTTTTTAAATTCACACCCCGCTCCATTTCAGATACAATTTTTAAATTATATTTCCAACAGACACATGGCAACCCTAACAACAAGCGACACTCTAATTCACTGTGATTTGCAAGTGTTAAAGTTATTTTGTGAAATTGCTTCAGGACGCCTTCAGATTCCTTTCCAGTTTCTCTCACTATTCTCCCATTGAAATATTTCCATTCCCCTCTCCATAGTCATGGGATTGGCAGATTATTTTTATGACCGATTGTTGGAAATCTGTGTATGAATTGAGAGGATTTAACCCGTAATACACAATTCCGAAGGGATATTCAAAGTGAATCGTGTATCCTTCTTCTCTTTTTTTTCTGTATAGAGCGAATTTTTGTATTTCATTCCGAAATTCAATCCCAAACTTGGTGCGGCGATAGTAGTGAAATTTAGTTTATGGTTGATCATATTCAATCCTTTTATGGGCTATAGTTGTGCTGCTAGTTTGGAGCAGTGGCTCCGTATACCCTAGCTATCGGGGGGTGAATTCCCTTGAACTTTATGGCTTTATTATTTTGAAACGTCGTACATTTGTCTATATACTCACTTACAGAGGGTCCTAGACTAGACCGATTTGGCATCACCCGCCCTTTTTTCAAATGTAGACTTTAGAGTTAGCGGGTGTGAGGGGCAAATTGAGTTATTTTTACTACCCCGTTTAGTCGCTGTATCAGCATTATTTTTTTTAATATTAAAAATGTTATGCATGATTTATTTGTGTATATCCTCGGTTTGATGTGAATGCGAATATAGTTGGGCGATTGTATTGAATGGGTTTTATTATGTGCAGTGAATATTTTTGCCGTTTAAATAGAAAGTTAATAGGCGCTCAGGGATTATAGTTTATCTGTGTGTAACGTTAGGTTTTAAATGCACGATGGATTAGTTCTGTGAATGCTCTAGAAAGGAAACACTTAAAATGTGAGTAAAGCGCTGCAAAAGGTATGACAAGCGATAAGTATAATGAAGCTGTGCAATCGACTGGAATGTGCATTTGTAAGGATATTGTGGATTTTGTGTCATGCATGCGGTGTATTGAGTTCTCAGAGGACAGGTGTGACAGGGAGGTGCATAGCTTATTCGTCGTGTGCTGCAATTGCAGTCATTTCTTTGGTCCGTACATTAATTCGAAAATAAAACGCAGAAAATTTCGATAGAAAGTCAAAAGAGAATACAAGAATCGGATGGGAATTTGCTATCCCCCGCATATTTCCCTCCATTTACCATCGAGATCACGGCACATGCGACAAAAAGGATCGTGTAGATCCGTACTAAGGGATTTAAGGCTGATCGGAAGTTTGGGTTGAGTTGGTAATAAAGTTTAATCAGAATCAGTCCAAAACGCGGTTCGGGACAAAAGGGTTGCGAAAAAAAAACTGCTACTACAAATGAGGATATACGGCTGCCACTACCAAAGCGAATTAGACCTTTCAAAGTTGGCCTCATAACAAGATCTGCGCCCATTACGTTTCTGAGAGGAGTGAAAATTTAAATCACAAATGAGTCATTATTAGAGAGCCCTACAAATTTTTGAACTGGAGACTAAATACTTAGGTGAAAAATTAGGGAAGCCAGCTACATCCAGGGTTGCCAGTTCTGGGGTGACAGCACGTAACTTGATACAATCGAGTTCAGTCGATACAATCGATCTCTGGCAGCACCTAATTTGTTTCGATCGAGGATAATCGGTTTAGGACAATCGATTGAAACGAATTAGGTGCTGCCAGAGCTCTATTGTATCGACGGAACTCGATTGTAAAGGGTTTTTCAACAATGACGCTACAAAAGTAGAGCGACAGGGACAGCAAACGACGCCGAATTTCTTGCCGCTCTTTTGACATTTCTCTTCAGTAAGGTTTGCCATTTCATGATGGAAAGATATACGAGCCAAAAACGAGTCGAAATTATTACAATTTACTACCGTGGAAAAATTTGAATCCACAGGCACAGTACAAAATGTTTCCGTGCTAGTGAGACAAAGAAGTGCATGAAGTGTCGATAATATTGCTGCCGCTGAGGTTTCAGTTGAAGGAAGCCCAAATGTGTCTCTCACTCGTCGTTCTCAAGCATTGGGCATATCTGTGACGTCGTTGTGGCGAATTTTGCGAAAAGATCTTGGCCTACATCCTTACAAGATTAAGTTGACGCAAGAACTGAAGCCCCTTGACCACCAGAAGCGGATGATTCGGATTTTCATCGAAAAATCATCTTCAGCGATGAGACTCATTTCTGGCTGAATGGCTTCGTCAATAAACAAAATATGCGGTATTGGTCAGGCAGCAATCCACACGTACTCCATGAGTCATCATTGCATCCCGAAAAAACCAAACAAAAATTACGGTTTGGTGTGGTTTATGGGCCGGCGGCGTCATTGGGCCGTACTTCTTCAGTGATGATCAAAACCGGCACGTTACTGTGAATGGGAATCGCTACCGTTCAATGATAACCGAATATTTTTGGCCCCAATTGGATGATATGGACTTGGAGGACATGTGGTTCCAACAGGACGGCGCCACAAGCCACACAGCGAATGTCACAATCAATTTATTGGAAACCAAGTTTATAGATCGTGTTATCTCACGAAATGGTCCAGTCGCTTGGCCGCCTCGGTCGTGCGATTTGACGCCGTTAGGCTATTTCCTGTGGGGCTACGTCAAGTCTATGGTCTATGCCAACAAACCAGCGACGATTGATGAACTTCGTACGATAATCGAACTTGAAATTGCAGCAGTATCGGCCGATATATGCTTGAAAACCGTCGAAAATTGGGTTCAGCGTCTGGACTTCTGCAAGCGTGCCCGTGGTGGCCATGCAAAAGAAATCGAGTTCCATACATAATGGCATCGAACGTACTTTCACAGGAATAAAGAATTTCATTGATATCCAAAACCGTTTTTGTTGGATTTAAAAAAAAATTTTGTAGCGCTCTTATTGAAAAACTCTTTATTAAGTTACATGCTGCTACCCCTGGTTCGATAGCCCAATTTCAAAATTTCTGTAGCCCAAAATAGGAGCCAAAAAAGTAGCCCAATTACAAATTAATTTTTGTACACTAATAAGAATTTATTTTTACTTTAAAAATTACAGAAAATTATTACATTCTTATGCATAAAAATAAAAACAATTAGAAAAATGTAATTCTGGATTTTAAATGTCAAAATCGATCAGTGAATAAAAAGTAGTGGCAAATCAAATTGTCGAAATCGTTACGGGTATCTTTAGGGTGAGAAAAAGCTCTAACTACAGAAAAAAAGTCGCCCAAGAGAAAAAAAATGCTCAAATGCTTAAATACCATTAGGTCTAGTGTATCATACAAAATTTGTTGTCGGAAATTTATGAAAAAGCATGTGCAAAACGCAATCGATAACCCATTTCTGAATGATCACATTTCCTGGGCAAATAAATTTAGCCGCATTTTATGAGCTACATTTTAGAAGCTAAGCTTCAGAGCAAATATAAATTAGCTTGACTTGGGGTTACAGAAAAGGATTCATTAAGTGCTTTTCTTCAACAAAAAAAAAACAGCTAGCTACCTCATAAAATGTATATCACCCGATATACCAATTTTGGATCAACATCAACATACTGAAAAGAGCAAATCTCTTGGCAAACAATTCAATTTCTCTAATACCGCACTATATCTAAAACAAGTGAATTTGCATTTGCATAATGACAACGCACATATTCCCCAAAATCACATCATCCATTCCGTGATTGAAAGTGAGACATGCGTTCGCATTCCTCAAGCCATCGCAGTGTGACACAAAAATACAAAAATGTCCTTAGAGACAAAATTATTCAGCAAGAAAATTCTCAAACACGCATATTCAAGGCAATCTGAGCACCTAGTTTACCTTGATACAAGTAGATTTCTCTCCTTCGTGCGGTATCTTTGTCAGGCTCTTTAGAATTTTTATTCATTTAAATATTCCTTTCTGGTTGATTTTCCTTCTTCTTATTTTTTTTTAGTGTGTCACTTGTTTTTGTTGCGCTCACTTTTCCTTTATTTCGGGCTTCCTTTTATCTTATATCGTGTAGAGTATGGCACACGACCATACACGACGAAGACGGCGCGAAGCCTCCTCTGGTGAAGAGAAGAAATCCATTTTCTATGGGGATATTGTTTTCCACTTCTTTGAACTTCACCTTAAAGAGATGGCAAATGGATGGTTTCTTGTGCTCGGCAGCATGATGATGCGAAAAAGAAAGGATGGCAGCGCGGCACGATGCCCATTGAGGACGGGTGCGATGCTGATGTATTGTCTTTGCGTTTTTCTAGGTATACGAGTGTATAGTTCCATCACGGCCGTGGCAGTGGATCAGGTGCTTTGTTGTGAGGATATTTCATATCCTTGAGCTATTTGCATTTCTAGTGGCTTTAAGACAGAGAGAGAGAGAGGCAGAGAGAGACTAGAGGCAACTTCAAATTTATTGTGGTTGCTTAGGTGGCTTTAAAAGGATTTGAAAATAACTCCAAGGGAATAGGATTTTGTTAGAGCGATGGTTTATATGGTGTTAATAATGTTGGGTTGTTTTTTATTCTTTCTTTGACATTTAAAAGCATTTATGTTGATTGGTTTGGGAACAAATGGCTTTGTTAGTATGAAGCAAGGTTTTACTGAATGTTGTCATTACAGCTAGGAGGGAACGCCTAAGAAAGATATGTAACGCTTTTGAAAAGAGAACATTACCTACGCTCAGTTATACGGTGGGATGTTTTCACCCTTTGAGGGGAAATTTCGATTTAAAATTTTGGTCTCGTAGGGAATTACTAAGGCAGAAACACGGCAAACTTCACTTACTACGGTGCTTTTACCTGCTCTGAGAAGAGATTTTTTTCTCAATATGCTCTGAATGCGGTGAAAAATGCGCCGCATTACGCGATAATATTAAAAGCTCGCGCCTAGAAGTAGACTTATATTTTTAACCATCCGTTTGTACAATAACTGTCCACGGTTATTGGTTTAAGTACAAGCTAAAACAAGGTAGAACAATAGGATAGAAACCTTGGTACAGTCGTTCTTGTCTAATCTAATAAGGGAGCTGTGATATGTAAAGGACAGAGAAGGATAATGCTGATGTTTAGCAATTGCTCATAGTTCCCAGAAGTCTAAGTTCTTTTCGTCGTAGTTTTTTTTTACATTTTTAAAGCAATTTTGTAACAATATTTTCCTTGATTTTAGCGTATAAGCTCTACCGGAACCACCAGAGCGTCTGTTCTTTCTATGTTTGATCTGCAGTCCAGGATTGGCTTGCGGATCAACTAAAAACACTTCTCCACTTAGCACAAATTTATCTAGCTGCATCCAAATCCACACTCTACCCTGGTTCAGGTCATATTTCGCTTATGCGCCTGCCTCTGCGAGGTCTTCTACTTCAGTGTTTTAAGCCCGGTCGAGGGCTCTTTGGGCTACATCATTGGCTTTACGTTTCTTAGCCAACGACAATGCAAACCCACAGAGGAAACGGAAAGAAAGGCTGTGGTTGATCGGAATGCTCACAATGCAAATACACAGAGGAAAGGAAAGATGGCGGATGGGATCGGAAACAGAATGCCCACGATACCAGTTTCCTCTCAGTTACCAATTCTTAGAGTAGAAAATGGCGTCCAAAATTTAGAGAGTAGTGCAGGTCTCTAGAGAACAGGGTCAGCACCGAGTTTATTGCACCAGGCGTTGAGTTTACTGTCCTCTCGAATCATATTTTGTCCACGTTTACTCATGATTTCTGGCTAAGGTAATCAGTGTGACTTGTATGCCTTAGAGAAATTCGGCCGTATTCGTTGTTGTTATTTCGGCTGCTGGGGTTGGTGTTGGTTTCCCTTTGTGGCGGTCAATGGTTCTGGGTCCGGTTGAGTGGTAACGCTGAGTAACGGTGTATCCAGTGATGGCAATCAGTGGCGATCAGTGGTGGTGGTCAGTGGTAACTGCCTTTTGTAACGGATCGTTACAGTGGCTCATGTCGGACTTTATAGGTCAGTTTCTTTGAAAACTTTTTTTAACCATGACTTAAAATAAAATTTTTAGTTGAAAGCTTTACTTGCATATCAGAACCAAATCTCTGCCCACCTATTCCAAGGACCTACACCTTAAAGTCACATTCCCCTTCATTTATTCAACTACTGGCGAAAGTGAAATGGCTTTGCTTGTCACAGTTTCCCCTTGGCAGCAATTATGACCGCTTTTGATTCTTCAGCCAACCAAATGGCCGACGAAACCGCTGACAAGTGCGCCATCATCATCATCTTAATTATATCATCTCAGTCACTGTGTTCTTCTTCTTCTTACCCGTGTGTGTGTGGGTGTCTTTGGAGCGTAACAATATGAAAAGCATTTCAAAATTGCATCCTCGAAAGTTATGCATTTTAATAAATTACTCTTCCCGTCGCCACATGCAGATGCGAGAGGCGTGCTTCTTTTCCCGAAGTGCACTAAAGCCACTTCATTATATTGCTAGCGTTCCGAATAGACGCGCGTCGGCTTTGCGGCGGGTAGGTCTTCACTTTCGTATCTTGGTTTTTTTTTTGTGTTGGCAAGCGCAGTTTAGCTTGGCCTACTTCCTTAGTTGCTTGTTTCTTGAAAAGCCCACTAAATTACTTTTACCCTCAATATTGGCAGAGCGGCTGCTACTAACCTATTTCGCTGTCGCAGTGTACGGTGTACCTATACAACTTGCAAAAGGGTGGAATGACATTGATGGTGCGACCAAAATGCCACTTCACTCCCACGGATGGCAGCGGGTAAATTGTGTAATAAACCCCATTATTGTTTGCTGCATGCATGCAGGGGTAGCCTGAGTTTCACGTGTACGATGGTGTCCTTAATGGGGATGTCAATTTCGCACTGGCAAGTGTCAGTGCATGTTGCAGAGGATCTTTGCTTCTTTCAACTGACGTAACCATCAGCCTAGGGGTAATGGATTCAAGCTGCTCGCGACAGGACATGACCCCCATCTGTCGCGATGGGAATAAAGAAGGATTGCTTCACTCGAATCGTGATGTAAATTCAAAGGGAACTGATAAGAGATTGAACTCTATGTGCAAGAGGTCTGGGTCCCTTTTAATTTGAAGTCCAATATTTTGAGGGGGTTCAATTTAACGTCCCGGCGTTTTTATTTCCAATTTCTGTTAAAAGAACTGAGAAACAGCTTTCTGAAAATCAGATAAGGCCATTCAGACCGACTTATTCGAATTGAACAATTTGCTGTTTGTCACCTAAGACACATCTCTACCAATAGGCCCCACAATTCTAGGTTTCACTACGCACGAGACTATTCAAAGAATTTCGCAAAAAAGGGGTGGTGTGATGAATTCAAGAAATCTACAGCAGACACCTTCGAACATTCTATTCCAATCGACCTTCGCCCTTGACTGCTCCTCAACATCGCGTGGGGGACGCACCCGTAATTTAAATATTTGCCCAATCTAGAATAGAGAAACATTTTTCTCACATAAATTAGTTAAAACATCCTTAGCCTTACACATCTACTTGACTTGTTTCAGCTTTACCTTCCAGCCTAATTAAGTCAGGCACCCTTGCCGAGTTCATTACCGCCAGCTCCCTTTAAGCCCCCCAAAAATATATTTATTCGATTATTTACGCCGTAAAAGGATCTCCATTGCAAGCTAATTTATTCCGCACAAACCCCTGCTCATGCCCGATAAATCATTTTTTCTGCCCTCGAGGTCCGATACTAGGAGAAGAACTTCGCCAACATTCTCTTTGCACTGTCGCCTGTCTCCAGAGTGAACAGATGGAATGTTAATTTGAATTCATCGGATTCTCGGATCAACACAGAGCGCTATAACGATGATATACATGATTGACATCCTGTGCCTGTCCCCTTCGAGTTGGTTCACTTTGCTTAACTTGATTTAATGCCGCCAGCCCGCCACCCTTCCAAGTGAATATTTGATTGGATTTGGAGTTCAGGCCCGGGAAGGGCAACTCCTTTCAACTACAATTTTCCTTTAGACTTTGTCAAAGCTTTGGGCTGAGTGGTGGTCTGGCTGTGCGACAAGGATTTGGGTGAAACAAAGGTAGGTACACTCATACGACTTTCGGAAATTTTCGCTTCATCAACGGGACAACGACCTCGATTGATAGTCGTGCACAATCAATTTCTCACTTGTTTCGTTTTTTTTTCTCTCCTTTTAATTAAGCAGAAGGACAAATTTGAGAAAACACAGCACGAAGGACAATTCGAGTGGGTTGTTGAAAAATGAATAAATTCATGCAATATAAAAGTGAGAGAGAGGGATGGGGAGCCAAACGATGCCAAGGACACAGAGCAACCAATAAATTCATTCCTCAATGAATTTATTTAAAACTCTGCTGGGCAACAATGGCACCCGTGCAACCTCTGCATTCCGAATGCCCGAGTTCTTTCTTTGGTGATTTATGCAGCGAATCCAAAAGTGGTCCTTGTTCCAATACGAAATACGACCGAGCGAGATAGAGAGAGAGACAACCGACTCCTGTGAACTGTGAAGTGCTATAAAGATACTCATTGATGAAAGAGCCATAGAGCAGCAATTGTTATTCGGTGGTTGGTATGGTGTGCAATGAAAATAAACAAATTATTCGTGACCACAATGTTTGTGGTGGTTTGCCTGCATTTTTTTTTATTCAATGAACTGTACAGTGTACACAGTGGAGTTTATATTCGGGAAGTTAATGTCAACTGTAGCGTGTGAGCGGTTTTTTTTTTTTAAATAAAAACAATTGCAGTACCAAATTTGTTTGGCTTGTATGCGGAAGGAGTTCGAAAATGTGTGTGATCAGTGTTCCAAGCCGCAAAAGATATGAGAAATGTTCAGTTGCGTCTATAGACCACAACATTCTATGAGCACCATACTCCATACCGCACAGGCTGTTAAGTCTTAAGATAGGCATGAAACGCTCACGACTTTTAATGTGAACCTTCAAATTGAGGAAGCAAACTCTTTGACAAAGGCTCCCAAACGCCATTTGCTGTATGCACATGTCCGACATGATTAGGGAGACTGGCTTTATAGTCAGATGAGCTACTTATAGGCCAAAGTAAGCAGCAATAGCGCCCCTTTCCCCGAAGGCATCTCACAAAGGTCTATAAAAATACGAGGAGAAGTTTGGAAATAGGGAAACCCACTTGCGATTCCTTGAACGAAATATTACATTTTTATGTACGACCAGCTGACCCGAGCTCGCCTTGCTTCATCCGCCTTAATTTTTAGTGTGGATGATGACCGACAAAGGCCACTAAAAGAAGTGAGTGTAGTCACTCAAAGTTAACAACAAAAAGTTTTCGATCGGAAATTTAAAATCGTAGACGATGTTTTGAATAATTGTTTAGAACATTGCTCAACTTCAGGACAACGCAGGGGGATGTTTTATATCTAAAATGATTCAGAGGAAAATTTACTAAATTCGCCTATTTCTTTATTTTTCAATCCAATCCAATAAGCCATTACTGAGCTAGGTATAAATATAATTTTTCTTATATATATCCGGTTTTTGACTATTTTGTAAGGACCACGTTATATTCCGGGTTTAAAAGTATCCTAAGTCCCGACCCAGAACATAAGCAATGACTATGCCAAGTTGTATCAAAATCCGTCCAGTAGTTTCTGCGTGATACGCGGTCACGCAATTTTTATTCTACAGTTTTATTATATGTAGAGAAGAAGAGAAGAGAAGAGAAGAGATAGAGATAGAGAAGAGAAGAGAAGGGAAGAGAAGAGAAGAGAAGAGAAGAGAAGAGAAGAGAAGAGAAGAGAAGTAGTTTTATGATCTGCATTGCCACGAAGGGTCGATGTACCTAAGTGGAAAGCTATTCACTGGTCACTAAAAAACATCGATCACGACCTAAGGTTCAAGTATTTGCTACCGGACATAAATGAGTTGAAATTTGTTCCCGCCGCAGGTCACTTTAAAAATGTTTGGACTACTTGCAAACCCCCAAAGAAGTAGACGCTGTGGATTCTCCCTATATTTTTGACTTATCCTATCTGTCCGCCCTCCAAAATATTACAGTGTCTTTGAAACCAAAGTGAACATTATTTTGTAAGGTGCTGGCTAGTTGTCGATAATACAGATTTAAGCGGCCACGTTGTAATATGCATCTATAGGGAAACTGCCATCAAATCTGCAGGTCCAGCACAGTATCTCAAGATGAAGAAGTTAGTATACGCAAAACCTGTTCTTCAGGTCATTATGCTATCCATGGTAACAAGCTTGTCTAGAGACTCTCTGGGTCCAGCATCAGTAGGTAAAAATCTTCACTGCTGGTGGCATTTTTTCGGCGGACTTCATGATCCGGTTGAAAAAAGTGACTTTCATCTGCTGCATCTCTGCATCTGCTGCATCCTCACATTGAACCAAAAGCTGTTTGAGGGCTTTTGAGACTTATCTTGCAATGCTTCCCCTTAAGAATTTAAATTGTCTCCTTTCCAAGACATCAGGTGCGATCTGGACTATCCAACTTCAAACTGCAAAGCTACTGTCAGCCTTCTACCATACATGTCCATTCATAGCTGTCAAGGTGACTGAATTATTTCCGGCAGTATAAGTAGCTCCCACCCATGCACAACATACTTTTGCCGATCATAAAACATTCCACCAAAGGGAGTTTCCTAATTCCAGTAAATCGCTGGAGCTCCACACCGACTTGTCATCATCGCTTGTATGCACCTAAACAATTATCCCTATTCTCGAAATCCCCCTTACAGCTGTCTGAAGCGAATGCAAAGCGATTATTTGTGGTGTCAAACAAACAGTAGAGTCCTTTTGGTTGCCGGATGCATTATACATTATTGCCTTCAGCAGAAGTTTAGATCTGTGAATGAAAAATGTAGCTTAAATTACGACGCAGAGTTCTTGCTAGTTCTTCGCAGTTTTTTTTTTTGTTGTCTTCTCTCCAATGGCATTACCATCATCTCCAGGAGACCATGGCCAGGGCACTTCCATTTTCGATTCACGTCAAGAGGAGATAAAGTATGCGGTGAGAATTCTTATGTCCTGCCAAAAACCATACACATTTCCAAGTGATATCGTTGACTCACCAAACCAAGCCGCACCACCACACATTTTCAGCGTCCTCCTCATGGTGTGTGTGTGGGGGCTTTTTTAACTTCTTTCCAAGCAAAATAAGCAATGGCATGGAAGGAAAATCACTCGACAGGAAAAAGGATGAGCGAGAAAACGAAAACGCTTAAGAGAAAATAATAAAAAAAAAACCTCGCATAATGTGGACGTCTGCCTGAGATACAATTCCTTTGCAGACCGACCGCTCTAATGTGGTATATCTCCTAAGGTCTGGCAGTGTCTACTTGTAAGGATTTTTTTTCTTGTTTATTTTTTATTTTTATTTTTATGCTGCCCTAGGGGGCATTTGTGTTGCTGTTGGTGTTGTCATATGTGGGGTGGAACTTTCCTTTATGATATATACGAGTATACACTTTTTGTCTTAAGACTTTTCTTTGGTAGAATTTTCTTTGGAATTGTCCCGTGGCGTATGTTGAGGGTTGTGGTTGGGCTTCGACTAAATCATGAGTATTGTCAAAGCCATACATTCGACAAATGGAATTTCTCATAAATATAACCGATTCGGGGGTTGGGTCTGGCAGTTGCCGGGAATCAGCATCGAAATGAAGAATTCAATATCGAAAGTTTAAGTTCGAACTAAGCCCTTCGGAGCAGCGATAAGAGAATTTTAAGTTGGAAACGCAATCGGCTTACGGATTGGTTGGAGGTTTTGTATAGAAGTGAAGCGGTGAAGGATGCTTGAGTTGGATTCTGGATTCGTGATTGAAGGAAATGGGTCAAAAATAATCGAACTGATCAAAAAATTCTCATTTACTGGCTAAATTCATTTCACAGAAGGTGGGGTAGTAAAAATTACTGGCGCACATTGTCAAAGTCTTAAAACTCCTGTTTTTACAATTTTACCATAGAGGCTTCATCCATAAGTATTTGTAAAAATGTTTATTTAACCTTGAAAGCATCTAAAAATTATATGGCTCCAAGTTCATCAAAATTCTAGTTTTTATTTGGAATTTCTTGACACCGCACTGTCGCTTAGTGATTTTCTAATAATATTTTCGCTGTCTTTGTAGAAGTCGTTCAGCTTCTGGAGTGGAGCCGATGAAAAAGGTATTCACGTCCATATTTTAAAAGGATTTTTCCATCATTGGAATGACACACCTATCAGTAAAAAATTTAAGCTGAAAAAGTGCAATATTGTTGTCGCACCGTGTACGAAAATTGTTTGTCTGTGGATGTGTGTTAC
This sequence comes from Cheilosia pagana, assembly GCA_936431705.1. NCBI lineage: Eukaryota > Metazoa > Arthropoda > Insecta > Diptera > Syrphidae > Cheilosia > Cheilosia pagana. The sequence goes on along the minus strand of OW386170.1, from coordinate 45,233,406 downwards.
TGCTTCACATAAGAACGACTCATCCAATCTTTTTGAATTTTTCACACATAATAAAAAGTTTGATTGGGCGTCGTTTGCATTATATTTTGTTGAAATCGGATAACTTATTTTAAACCTTTTTCGAAGAAGAACAGTGGAGAAATTAATTGCTGGTCACCCACTGCACTTACATGATTATTAATTCGTTTAATCACTGCCAACAAATTTCCATGAGTAAAGAAAGCAGCCAGAGTTGCAATAGTTTTTTGTACATGCGTGCGTGAATTTGCGTACAGAGATCGAACGAGCTTCTGTTAATTTTCTGGATCGAGAGTGGTACTACCCCATTTCTTATTTTTAACTTTCTCGCATTACGTAGTAAGAGAAAGGTATTGTAATCGTACAAAAATTCGAACTCCAAATTTTAATCAAATCTAACATTACGATGATAGAGGAACTCGAAAAAGTGGGTCTCGCAATTCTGTCCGTCTGTCCGTCTGTCCGTCCTTCCTGAGCTCTACAGCGCAAACTACTGGACGGATTTCTTTCAAACTTCGGATTTGGAGTTAGTGGGCTTACAGTTCGGGGCCACTTTTTTTTTTGCACGTTAAGTGTTGCCATTGTAACGGTATTCAGCAATTTTGAGTTTTTCGAAAACGGCTCTAACGATTTCAACCAAAATTGATATTTGGGCTTAAGTAGGTGTAACTAAGATGGCTGCATACCCAGTTTTTCGCAGAAAAATCGAATAACGGTAATTTTGAAAATTGGTCATATCTCAAAAACGGTCAATACTATTTCGACAAAAATTCATATTTAAGATAATACGGCCATTCCCAACATGATGGCAAACTCAATTTTTCCCTAAATAATCGTTCAACGGACTATTTTGGAAAAATGTCGTTTTTTAAGACTTTATTTAATTATGGTTTACTTGAAAACGGCTTTAATGATTTTAACCAAAATGTATACTTGCACTACCATATATGGGGTTAACATGACTGCATACACAGTTTTTGGCTAAAAAGTCGAATAACGGTACTTTTGAAAAGTGGCGTTATCTCGAAAACGGTCAATACGATTGCAACAAAAATTAATTTTGTATGTAATATGGTCATTCCCAACATGATAGAAAACTCAGTTTTTCTCTAAATTGTCTATAATAGATTTTTGAAAAAAGGCATATTTTGAGAATTTGTTTTTTTATTTTTTTACCTACATGAAAACGGCTAAAGCGATTTTGACTAAAATGCATGCTTGGAGTAAAATTGACGTTTTCAACATTATTGCGTCCTTCATTTTCAATTCTAACCACCGGAAACGCTGATTTTGAAAACTGTTCAGATCTCGAAAACGCGATTTTCGATTTGGATAAAACTTTAAAAACCACGTAATACTAACATCCTGAACAATACCCTATACTCAGTTTTTAGCTAAATAGTTAAGCAAGATTATTTTTCGAACTCAAAGTTTCCATATTTGTTACTATTTTGTACGCATTATTTTCCAAAATCAGCTTTAAAGAATTTGACTAAAATGCTTATTTACGATAACATAAGTATTCTAAATAAGACCCCGTACTTGTTTTTTCTTAGAGAAATGCAAATAATGCCGTCTTATAAACATTACCGCACTACCAGTTAAAATGTAATCACAACTACTAGAAACTCCTTTTTAGCAAATATTTCCCACTTCTTCTTTTTTCAACCATATTAATCATGAACCTTTAAATAATTCCAACCAATTGGAGTCCGCACTATCAGAAACCCGCACTTCATTTACCCCCAAACACGTGCAAATTCAAAAACAAATCTCTGAATTCTTACATCACAAACCCTACTTCGAGTCATAGCCACCTACCAGCATCACCAATTCGAAAAATCTGATTTTATAGCCTATAAACAATAATAAAAGAAAAATAAACCAACCAAACTGATGATATGAACGAGAAAGTTTCGTGCGATCCAGTCGTGCACTTTATTTTATCATAGTAGGTATAGGTACAGCCATACTTCATGGAACCTTCTGCGCACAATTCGCGCAATAATCAAATAATTTCTTCCAAAGGATCATCATCGGCACGACCCCTCTCATTAAACCTAATAGACTAACTTTGCACAGCATAGACTCCTTCTTCTTCTTCTATCAAATAGAAATCCCGGTCGTTCTATTTAAAATTCATACCTAATAGCATAAGTTCTCCACCCCGCCTTCGTGCAAACTGCAGCCACACCATTACTACACCACTTCACCGCGCTAAGGTCCTTTTGTTGAACTCCGATAATGCCTTGCCAACTCCTTTGCATACGTGCCTAACAAAAAAAAAACATGAAAACTTTTCGCACACCAAGCCACTGCCGGTGCACAAAAAAAACTCCCTAAACGGATCATTTGGAATAATAATCACAGATTTGAATAGTTCTATGATTGGCTTCGTGTTGAACTGAAAGTTCAAGTGGGCGTGGCTCTCTATGAACGAGAGTAGAAATTAATTTGATTTGTGTGCCTTTTTTAACCTTCTCTTTGCTTCCTCATAATTGATTCACTAAATGGCGAACGGGCGGGTATATAATACGAAAATGGGAAAGAAAGAGAAAAAAAAAATCCAAAAACTAAAATCCCCGACTAAAGTATGGGAAAAGTTTTTATTTTCTCCGGAAGTACTAGAAAATGCGAAGCACACTCGCTGGCCCCATGGCTTGTTGGAAGAGGGCCCTACAGGACCGCTTTTCAAGTCGAAACGATGCGAATAATTCCAACTCATTTGAAAGTTTCCAACTGGAGTGTCGAAAGCGCGCCACACTGCGCGCTCTCGGATGGTAGAACGTATGTTTTGCTCAAGTGCCAACTGATTGGGTCCTTTTGTGAGGAAATATAAAGTTGGAAATTTGTAACACAACTTCGAGTGGGTAGAATGATGGCAAGGACGATCATGACAATGACGAGCAATTTCTAAACACACACACACGAACATTTTTACGGCGGAGGATGAAAGGAATAACTTGGGGAAAACAAATGTGTGATGCTGATGAGTGTGATGATGATGACGATAGAAACTCACGACGAGTGAGAACTAAATTTTCCATGTCATAAAGTTTGTTGTTTCTTTTTGTTGAGAGCATGTTGAAAGGGATGTGTGCAGTGTGCAGTGTGCAGAGGAGGACTGCGGAAGTTGACGTAAGTATTAATTTTGTGCAGTTTGTTGGAATTTCTTTAGTTTTTCTATATAACATCTATGTGAAGAGACAAACTGAGGTGGTTATTGACAAATTTTTACAAATAAAACATATTTCTGCTGGTATTTAAGTCGCTAAGCAGACGTGCTTCACAAGGTGTACTACCCCCAATTATTGAATATCCAAACTCACTAAATATGCAAAGGTTAAGTAGGTGATCGACAAGTTTTATAAGTTTCCCTTCCATAAATGTTATTACTTCTTCCATTGTTTGTAGTATTTCTTAAGCTTCAAACTAAAATTGCGACTTCCTACAACTTCGACTACAAAAAAGAGAAAAATGTAACAATGACAATCGAACACTCCGGGGGATAATAAAACCACAACTGCGATTTTAAGCAATTGCGATAGCTTTTTTTAATAAGCTAAACAGCGCCACAAAAAGTTTAAAAAATTCAACGATGGCTACAAATGGCATCAAAAGCGACAGCAGCAAAATATAACTTCGGTAACAACTCCACACGACTACCCTTTCGGCTACAAAAAAAAAGAATACGATAACAATTCAAAAATATGTCTGCTATAAAAAAGCATTACCTACTTTACAAAACTACAACTGCGACTACAAGAAAACTACGCCCAACCACAAAAAATATAACCACAAAAGCGAATGCAAAAAACATGTGTTTGTTAACAACAAAGAAATGTGAAACGAAAACTCCGACTACAAGTGTTACTACAAGGCAACAACATGCCGACCACAAAGAAAACTTCGACCACTAAAATAAACAACTAATAGCAGCAACTACAAAGGAAAAAGTACATGCCTGCACTGCAAAGAACTAGAGGAATTTATACAGAAAAACTACTCGCTCTACTACAAACAACACGGCGCTACAAAAAAATGTATGTGCAACTACGAACGCTTAACTTCAAATACAAATGCGACTACAAACAAATGAAGTACTAGGTACTACCTCCAATGTGACTACGATTGACAGAGAGTAAATAATCTACGACAACCGCAGAACTTAAACCATTTTCCAGCGTCATCTTTGTAGCCTCGCATTAAAAAGCCAAACTCACGGAATCTATGTTCAAGGATAGAAGGAAGTAAACTAAAATCAATTGCAAATTACACTCAAATCGCTTCAGCATTGACTACATCTTCATCCGTTTTTATATAACAACTCTCCCATCGTCATCCTTCAAGAAAGACATTTCCATCTCAAAGGCATTTCAATTCTCACTATGTTGCGACTACAGCCACTCCAGCTGCGTGTTTGTTGTTAAGCTGCTGCTGCTGCTGCTGGTGTTGTTTTGTTATATATCCTTTCTGGTCGTGTCTGTGGCATTCTCTATCTCTCTGCTCTGACAAGGAATTGTTTTTATTATGTTGCCAGTTGCCACTTGAGCGGTGACAGACTTCGCAATCACCAAGCGCCCGGACTACCTACCAAACTTTCGCAGATGAAGAAACATGAAACAGCTTCCTTGTTGTTTCCCCTGACATCCTCTTAAAATCATCTTGTATTCATTACACCGAACAAGTTTATCCTTTATTCGATGACTGAATTTGACTACACAGATACACTGAGAAGAGTGCTTGCAGTCCTTTGCCTTCCCTCCAAGTTTAGTTTCGTCTTCAATCCTACGAACCCTATCACTTGGCTTTTTATCGAAATTGCTTGGTTATCGTTCTGCCTTCTGTGTGCTGCCGAATTCTTAGTCAATGAGGTTGCCGAATAACGAATATTGATTTGCCCATAGGCAATTGCAAACACTCATGCTCATTTGTGTGCTTGCTACACGCGGTTGGGGCCAAATAAGACGCAGGGGTGTACCACGGGGCGTATGTATATGTAGTTGGTTGTCCTTTTCCTATGTACACCCTTTTTTGATTATAAAATTTTGCCATTTCGTTGTGTGCATTGTGTCCTTTAGGATTCTTTTAGTCGCTTTATTTCTTGGCTTTGTGCTTGTTGTGCGCCTTAGTTTTAGGGACTCCCCTGGGACAAATTGCTTTGGTTTGGCTTTTTTCTCTTTGCCGCCGAGCGAAACGAAAGGAGGTGGATTTTGTTTCCCGAAACCAAATCATAGATAAGGATTATTGCGCCCGCGGAAATGAAAGGAAATGGAAATACTTATCCGATGTTGGCTTGAGCATGGAAAAGGTTGGTGCGGAAGGAACAAAGTTATGCTTACAGGTTAAGAGTGGGACGGAAAAGTGAGCGATTAGTTACTTTGTCGACTAACTAGGTAAGTGTGGAGAAATTGCTGACGGCGCGGGAGGTATTTCCGCAATCACACAGATCCAAAATGGATAGGAACTGTTTGAATAGCTGAATAAAGACTGAGATCCTGCAAATGCTCGGAAAACATTTGACAACCGTCTGTTAGTAAAAAATAAAATGAGCCAAAAAATATTTGATTGTCTGTAACACATATTTATGGAGGGAAATTTGCCTTTTTTTCTGCGACTTTTTCCCACCTTATACAAAAACAAAGTGGGCCCAATTTCGCACTCTCACCGCTCACGACCTTAAGTAGAGCTACAATCGGAAACAATTCTTTATCCGTATTTCTCCATTAAGGGTCGTATGAATAAAACGCAGCAATTGCTTTTACTCAAGAGAGTAAAAATCGAAGCATTTGCTACGTTTCGTATGAATAAAAACCAATTTGAGTTAGTTCCAATTTTTGACATGTTTGAAAAGCGGCGGCACTTACCTTTCACTTAGGTCGGTATGAATAAAACTTATCAGACAAAGCAAATGCCATGCAAATTCTGAGTCTGCTATTTAGTTTACTCAGACCTTTTGCTAAAAATTTTGTACGCAACTTTTTAGCACAAAACAATTTAAGAATTCCGAACTGTCGATGTTTTGTTTATAAATAGTTAACGGATTCGTTTAAACGAATGGGTGTATTTCCCGTTGCCTTCACGTCAGATTTCTAAATTTGCAACTTTTTTAAAAATTTTGCCTGGTGTGCACAAGATTGAGCACCTAGACAGTAAAAAATCACACATTTTAAGCGCTGGTTTTTTTTTTAAGGTCTTGATATTTTGAGTTTGAGATTGGCTTAGCAAAATCTTTCCTACAGCTTCTATGACCTGAACAAACACCAACTCATTTTGGTCACTCTTGGGAGTAGGCGGGGTAGATGGAAGTTCCTCATCGTCGGCTGAAATTCAGAAGAGTCGCTCAGCATATTTTTTTCTTCTCAGTTTTTCTTTTGAATTTTTTTGACCCACAAAAATTGGAAAATAAATTCAAAATAAACAAACCACCGGACAGTTGTCACTTGTCTAGTTTGACAGAAATTGCAGGGCAAGTACACGTACAGCGAAGTAAAAGCTATTTTCGAACTTACTTTAGCAAATTTTTTTTTTATTAATACCGATTCAAAGCATTTGCTAAGAGCTTTTACTTTGCTAAAACCTTTTGCTCAAAGCAAATGCTAGTCTTTATTTATACGACCCGTTGAAGAAATAAATTCTGTTTGGATTTTAAATGCGGCAGATGGATTAGAGAGTCTTTTCTAACGCTCTCGACTGAAAGCCACTGATGATGCCAGAATAAAGGAAGGAAGGCCAAAATATCACCGACTAAACGTCGCTTTAAAATTCAAAGCCAACAAAAACTCACTCCTACCTATTGATACTTTGAAAAGTATCTTCAAAATGCGGTTCGCCACTAGCGTTTACCTGCCAAATTTCTAAATATACCCCCACCTACACATCCGTAGGAGAAAAACAAGGAAACTTTCCAATTTTTCAAAATTGAATTCCAAAACTTTTAATCGAATCTACACAACCTGGTCCAATTTGCCAGAAAAAAAGAATGTTTCCAAAAAAGATAAAATTAGAACGTACAGTCCATCGAAGTTAGGTATATGTGAAAAGTTCCTGCCCACATGAGCAAACTTCAATTTCGACAATATTCTGCAACAGTTTTTGAAAACCAAAACAATTTACTTCCGAATTTAACCGCTCCCCCCAAGATCCGTAAGTGATGCTGCTTCAATTCGAATCCATTTTGCAGGATATTAACATAGAGTCGAACAACTGGCGGGTATTTTGGTATTATTTGAAAATGTGCAAGGCAACACAGTACAGACGCTGCCTGCAAACTCAATAACTAAAAGTAAATTGAAAACATAAAAGCTTTACATTTGGCTGAAGCTGGCCGGACCTGCACCCTAAACAAAACTGTATAGGACCGTCTGCAGCCATTCATCAGGCTGAAGCCTTTGGCCGACACCGCACCATCACACCACCACCATCAGTACCGGATAAGACCAGAAACATGCTCTTTGGGTATAAAGTTAATTGAGTTTTGAATTGCTCCGAAGTTGTATACGGGGGCGGGTTCGTTTAAGTTGCCATAGCCACTGTTGCAGTTCCATCTCATCGCCCATTCGTTTCGTTTTTATTTTGCTTTCTTTGTCTTGTCGCAAAAAGGATGAGGAGATGAGGAAAGGGTGGATTCGAGTGCAGCCATGTCCAGTGCTGAATGGAACGAACAGATGGACAGATGGGGAAGATGGTGAGATAAACAAAAAAATTTACACCAGTACAACACTCAGTCACGGTCCAAGTGGAGTAAAGTAAATGAGTTGACACCAATTTCGGATTGCAAGTGCTTAAGAAGCACTTCAGCCGCCACCCCGCCAGAGGCGTCGGGGGTTAATGATGATGATGCTGTTGTTGATAATGATGGGGGGGAGAAGTTGTCTTTTATTTAACTAAGGGTGGTGTTTTTCTACCGCACCCGCACCCAAACACTCAGGCGCAATGAAATTGCAATTGCAAGTAATGAGCTATGAAAAGATGCACAAAGTTTTTGCACCCATGATAAATGCGTACGACGAATGCCTGCAAAGGAAACGCTTAAGGGGGGTTGCATTCATTAATTCATGACTAAAGTCAACCAGCGAATGGTTAGATGGCATATGAAAAAGCTGAGGGCGGATGGTAGTTTGGTGTGGACTTAGGGAGCTACGCGACAAGCTAAGAGGTCTGTGATAAATTGCTGATAACTTTCGATTTGAATTGTTAATTGGTAATGAAAGGGTGACGACCCAAGGGAACGGAATGGAAATTGCTGTGGTGACAAGGCACCTAGAATACTGGCATGGAATGTGACAAGTAACTGGGGCAGCAGTATCTTAACGGACTAGTTAGTAAAAGGAATTTAATCATGAACAATTGAAGATTAGCCAACAGTCTAGTGAGCAGCGACAGCCGAAGCCAACGAGCCAACGATGGACTTCGAAGACACGGCAATGTGCAATTTTCCTTTATACATTTTTTCTCCGACTTAAGCAATGGCGAATGAATTTAAGCTGGGTCATTTTGAATGCTCACTTCGAGTACTTTAATGATTTCTACCGAAGCAACATATCAAACAAAAACTAGCTTACATTTTAAGAAGAGGAAAACCTGGGACCAAATCGACGCGAGCTACAAGTTAAGTTTGTTACCCATCTTTTACGGTCAGTTAATAAAAACCAAGGCATTTCACGGAAATAGTCCTTCGGGTAAATGTCCTTTTCATTTGTATATGGATGAATCAATTGACATTAATGGTAGAGTTGGAGGAAGACATCATCTTAGTTGGAAGGCACAAGTGGAAATGTACTTAAACCTACAATCCTTACATTTTACAAGTCAAACACAGAGCTGCAATCTTTTAAGAGTCTGTGGAACTACTCGTAGTCGCCTTAACACTGCTTAAAAGAGAGTAAAAGTCCGTTGACGGTGATCTTTTCTTAGGTTTCGGATAAAGCCTTCTTCAACCTGAGTGGTCATGGAGATGGAGATGGCTTGCAGAGGCTTATTGTTTTAGGCCCATAGGAAGTATATACCACCGCTTTGAATTCAATCTTCCGACTTGACATTGTCAGCGCTTAAATGCAGGTTCAAACCAGCAAATGGCATATACATCAAAGACTTCATCAGTGTTTTGGTAGATGTCATTTACAATCACCCATTCCGCATCACTCTTGTGACACAAGTCTATAGATGGTTTGAATATGCTGTCAGTCTGCCTATAAAGTCTTCAATTACGAGTGTTATTATGCTTAGCATGAACAGTATTATCAGGAACAGTCTGGAGAAGTAGGACTTTGAACGATGTCCACCAGTGTTACATCAATCAAAACTAAAATGAAACCAATGTCAAACAGTGCTCTCTATACCTTGCTCGCAGTCCTTTACAAAAAAACTCCTAAGTGATGTTGGCCATTGCACTAAGACCTTCTGTAACAACCCCCTGATGAAAAACCAAGCTGTTCATCGAAAGCTGCTCTTGATGGCAAACGTAGTAGATCCAAGACTTTTTGAAAGGTCTCAACTCTGTACGAGAAGAGTTTAAATAGGATTTCTTGGCGTGAAGCTGATAAAAGTATTCACCAACTTCTTAATTTTGTCGTCACAAAAGGCTTTCAATCTGAGTGACTCTATTCCACATGCACACAACCTTACATGCCCCCAATCCTAGTCGGTTGTCTAGGAAGTCTACAACTCAAAACTCGACCTGCATCGAAGCGAAGGCATCTCTCTTACGTACTGACAAATTGATTCTGCATGAGGCCTTCCTCCTCTCCATATCAATCATCGATACAATGGAAAAGGGGGGGGGGAGTTTCAAATATTCGACAAAATCCCAAACATCAAATCGCTTCCTTTATGTTTATGTTGTTTATATCCTTCACAAAGCCGGAAAATCCTCTTAAAACGAACAAACAGCCTTGAATTGGTATAACTCGCAGTCTCCCACTCCTCGCATGCATATACTGGTGTCCCGGATATCGTAAACACAGTACTTGAGATAAGTACCTTCATCCTTCTTCCGATTCACTTTTCACAATCGATTAGAAATTTGTGTCCCTCTCTGTCCCGGCTGCACACCCGTTGCCTGACAAATGAAAAAAAAAAAAAGGAAAAGCAATTCCAAAAAGGGCTCTCGACCCAAATCACTTTCGTCCTTGAGATGGAGATGGAGACAGAGGCAAAGAGAGAGAGAGCGGATGGAAATTATTCCAGCTCACATCCGAGCCGAGCAGCACTTGTGTAATTGTATCCAACTCTCGTATCATTTACGATAAATCCTAATTCATCCATTCTCCCGTCCGGAATATAGTCCGGAAGATATCTGATATACCTAGTGTTGTCGGCCCAACAAGGGACACACCATAATCTGTTTGTTATTTGCTCGACTGATGATGATTCCCCCTCCCCTAAAATTCCACATGAGGACAACACAACACAACACAATGAAGGTGTACAATGAACACATAGGCAGTTGGGCAATGGGCTGTCCACCCGGCCAGGTGGGCATCAACGAGATGGTGCCTAAAATTGTTGCTTCTGGCAACAATTTAAGTACCTATAAAGCTTATGATCGTATAATCCATATATGCAGGCAGGCAGGCAGGCTGGTAACCAGACCGACAGCAATCTCCGTTGCCAGTTATCCTATGCACACTGTGTCCCTATCTTCGAATGTGTATTCCCTGAGTGAGCTATGATGTGGGGACCGGATATTTGTCTACCGGCTGGTTTTGTTTCTGGCATGTACCATGTGGGCAGTGTCGTTCGCTATACCCTTTCGGTTGCACTGCACGTATCCTGTGCGTTTATATGAGAAACATATCCACACGCACCACATGAGCATATGTAACGTCGAATAATCACCCGGACGGTGTGTCCGATTTTGAACCCGATCCCATTCGCTCCCATGGGTAAAGGTGTAAATTTGTGGGCCGTAAAATCTGTCCAATTACGTGAAAGAGTATACAGGAGCACTGCTGAGGCTGAATTTCGTTAGCTACAGGTATCGTGCGAGCAAAGGACATCGACTGCCCAACTAGTAATTGAAATTAGCAGTCGCCTGTTTCCCGGCCAATTCGAGTGTGTGTTCGCACGTCGTGGGCACCACCTTTACGGTCACCTTGCTAACTGCCATTAGGTAATTGTCGGTCTCGTTGTATTGCCAGTTTCGGTTCCGGCACAAAATGTTGTTTATCGGACGCACACGGATGTTGACATACCGAATTTCCATGGTGGGGTCAATTTTGTTTTGACATCGCAAAATCGATTGCACTTCCTTTGGGTCTATATGTATATGGCATGCCTGCCTATATATGACAAGTGAATTATCCATTGTCGTAGGTAATCTACCCCATCAAATGGGGATGGATGGAAGTAGATCGTTAACTACGTAATTGGTTGAAATGGCTTTTAAATTAAAAATTAACCCTTGCGTGTGTCCTGCATCGGTTTAATTTTAAATAGCATGCAGAACAGCACAGCGCTTTGTCCTACATTTCCAACTGAAATTACGTACGCCTTTGTGGGACAATATTTCGCGGCGGGCACGTAAGCCATTCTCGGTTTGATATTTCAATCAATAATGCAGGGCATGAGCAATTTTATAGTTGCCCTAGCTAAAGTGGGGCTGCAATTAGATTGGCATTTGTGGCACGGATTGAGGAGCACCTGCTTCATGCATAATTACGGGTCAAATGAAGTTCCATCTAGATAGGAGAAGTTTAAAAACACACTTATCAAGCTGTATCACTTTAAAAGACGATAAATCAGAAAAGTCGATGGGTTAGGCGATAGCAAAGGTTGTTGTTAAAATGAAATAGATGTGCAAGGGACTTTCCATCGGAAATAAATGAGTTTGAGAACTTAATTGATATATAATGTCTGTTGTCCATTAGTGAGGACAAACAGTTGAACGAGTCTGAAGATAAGACCCATCAGCTCTTCTGAGTGCAAACTTCGCAGACAGGTTTGTTCATAAATTCCACCGACTTAGGGCACTCCCACTTGTGTCAGTTCTGACTCCCGAGTCTTGCTTTGCTTAAAGTTGTTGTCACTTTTTGTTCACCTCCATGGGTTATATTTCCTGAAAAAGACCGACGAATTTCAAGTCGGAACTCACCACCCATTCATCGACTTCAAAGCCGCGTATGATAGCATTCATTGTCATAAGCTCTTTATGGCGATGGCCGAATTCGGATTCCCGGCAAAACTGATTCAGCTGTGTCGCGTGACGCTGGAAAACACGCGCTGCAGCGATCAGATTGGAAGTAGCTCCTCCGAAGTATTCACCGGCAAGGAGATGCGCTATCATGCGACTTCTTCAATCTCGTACTGGAGCAGATAGTGCGCAGGGCAGGTGTCAAGACGGAAGGCACTATCTTCAACAGATCCGTCAAGCTGCTGGGCTATGCGGACGATATTGACATCATCATCATCATGATAGAAACGTTCACGGCGATTGAAGAACAGGCGAAATCCGTTGGCCTTGAAGTAAATGAGGGCAGGACTAAGTACATGCTATCAACAAACAAACAAGCATCTGTCCACCGCCTAGGACAAAAACAACTGGGTTCAAAACTCCTAACTTATACTGGGCTCATTTTTGGAATTTTTGCTCCTTTGTGCGAGGAGGGCGTATGAAGGAGAACTCTATGAGCTGTACCAAGATGTGGATGTAGTCTTAAAAGCCAAAACTCGTCGACTTCATTGGCTCAATAATGCTCCGGCTAAGAGGATCTACGAATCCCAGCCCCCAGGTTCGAGAAGACAAGGAAGACCGAACCTCCGTTTCAAAGACCAAGACATCGCGGATGCCAGTGCGCTTGGTTTCGATAACGGGAAGCATCGTGCCAGGGATCGTAGAGGATGGAAGGCTGCAGTGTCTCAGGCAGAAACTCTTCGCGCGTCGGGAGATAGTCGAAAGGACTGCAAGACTTCCGTGATTTCTGCCCAAATTAGCTGTGGTTTTCACATTTTTACAAGCATTATTGAGCTAAATTGACTGTTTAAATTTTTTGGCTACACACATCTCCCCCTTTGACTCTCAACTTTTGAAAGAAACCGCACCCGAAACCCTACTCTAATCGTAAAACTATTTAAAACACATTTTCATCGCCGACTGCAACCCATGCGAAGCTCCCAATCAATGCTGCCAACTATACCGGCAGCAATTGTTACATTGTCAATCATTGAAATAAACAACAGCAATCGTTATCTGCTAATACTGTCATTCAGCCTTATTGTATGCAAGTTAATCCATCACAAGCGGGTAATATATTCGTTTTCGAACAAAATACTCACGTACGAGCTCTGATTGACATTTTAAGTAATTGAGATGTAGACATCGACATCGGGTCCATTAGTATCGAGTAAAAGTCAACCGACGAGTAACGAAGGTCTCACATCAGCAAATCCGCATTAATGAACAAGTTGCCAGATCTTCTTGCTCGAAGTCATCAATTTCAATTACATTTGGCCTGGATTAAACTTTCTTGAGTTTTTTCTTTTCTTTTTTCAACCAAAAGAATTACCAGTTGGTGTTGGTAGGTACCTTCTGTAAAAATGTCAAGTCAACGGACTTATTGTCGGAAGGTTGCGCTCTGGGAGCTTGTTTAAAAGGAAAACAGACATTCCACTTGCCTGATGTGTGATTCCGACATTTAAATTAGGCGATCGCTTTTGTCTATTGGCAGTTTATTAAGTATTTTTAATGTTTGCCTGAAACGCGTGCCTTATAATTCCAAAATTGTACAAGATTTTAAAGATCACATTACAGAAGTACGGATCAGTAAAGTCAAAATCTCGGGATAGTATGATTATGTGAATTAGGAACTTGTTTGACCTTAAATTTGTCGTCATCTTAAGTTTGTGAATGTAACAACTTTGGTCTGAGTGATTTTTTGAAACTGAGCTTCTAATACGATTTTATACGACATTTCACTGGCAGCACTTGTTGCTTGAAATAAATTTTGATACTACCTTACTGTCAACTTGATCCAACTATCTTTGTCCTTAAAATATCGGCAGGAGCTTTCTCTTGGTCATCTTGGAGAGACAAAAAATTAAAAACAACAACTTATAACAACTTGTAACAAGCACATGTTGTTTAATTTAAATTTGGCTGATTCTCAGAGATATTTGTTGCAACTTGTATGTACCGATAGATTGCTGTCATGGAAGGTCATGTTGGACCAACCACAAGAGAAATGAATCAACAGTAGCCATACCACATAGCGGGGTGGCCATGCACCCATTGGGTGGTTTTCTTAACTGACAAGTTGATTATTTTATTTGCAGTGTTTTCTCTTTGTCGGTTTTCGTGTGAGTTTTTTTTTTTATATGTATATGTTGACAATGACAAATAATTTGGGGTTCGAGGATGTAATAACCTTTTTTGGGGGCAGCCAAACCGCAAAGCTTTATAGTGGCTGTGTACTGCCACTGCTGTTACTATGGCTGTTGGGACCCAAAAGTATCCATTGGAGGATTAACCATCACAAATGGGACTGACATGTTTGACTTTTCGGGCAGTCAACAGAGGGTATATGTGTGTGGTTTTGCGGTAGTCAGATGGTTACTTAATTTATTTGCCATGGAGGATTAATGCAGAATGACAGCGGATGTCGTTTAAGTCTGGGATATTTCGGTATCCCTTTTATTTGTTTTTTTTTTTGGTGGGCAAATTGAAAACCGATTTTGTAAGTGAATTATGTAAATTTGGGAGCTCTCTGCGAACTGTTAAATTGATACACGAAATGTGTATGCGTGTTTTATTGAGCAACTATACAATCGACACCATTGTGATTCTTCTATTTTTTTTATACAGGCTTAGCGAATGCAGTAAAAGTCAACTTGTCGCAATGCACCTGGGACCATAGAGACATTGAAATTACAACTTGACAATTTTTGTTTAAAACAGTAGAATATCAAGTGGAGAAGAACTGGGGCTTGAAAATAAGTGTGAGGTTATTAAAGCAACTGAACAAAGTTTTACAAGTCAAGAGTACCTACGAAGTCAGTCGACCTGTTATCAAATGTTTCGAGAACAACTAACAGAGTATTGTATGCTGCAAAATTGAACCTCATCGGTGTTTAGACGTACTTGTTTCCCGATTCGTCAGATAGTCAAAAATAGTGAATTAATTCTAACACAGTCTGTTTAGTTTGAAGACTGGAACAGAGACCTGGAGAATACGAATCATTCCACCAAACACGCCAAGCAAGCATTCGAAGCATTTGAAGTTGTTGCTGAGTATTCAAAACTACAGTAGACGCTCGGCATAATGTACTTCCATAAATTATAGTGAACCAATAACATTTTTTAAACATTAGTAGATACAATATATTAATTTTTTTATTTTTTTTTGTGTTTTGAAATAAAAATTTAAATGTTTTTTGTTGTACTTTTAGTTTTAAGTGTTGAATTAATAAAGAAAATCTAAAATGAAGAGAATTTTATTTACCTAGATTTATCAAGTAAAGCTTTGGAAAACGTTTAAAAACTCCCGCTCGAAATAGTGAACAATTTTAACAAAGTGAACAGACGTGGTTTTAATTAGTTCACTATATCGAGCGTCTACTGTATAAATCTTAGTTGTCTATCGGGTATTTGACGAAAGAGACTGAAAGTTAAGAATTTGATTCTATCATTAATTTTCATTGTCCCACTTATAAAAGGCGGCGGGTGTTAAATGATCCCCTAAAGTTCTCGACCAACTCGAAGGCATATTTTGGATTTTGTCTAACCATCTTATTCTGGGTCTACCTGGAGGACGCCTGCCCGATGCCATGGATTTCTTAGCACGTCAGTTGAGGGCATAAGTTTATTTAATAACTCATGACAAAAATAGGTTGAACTCTTTTTGGGTAAAATTGTGATAGAAGTTGTAGACAACGTTGCCTTTTAAGGTCAATACAGATTAGTGATGATGCGATTAGGTTCTTATGGAAGCATATAGAATTCGTGACAAGTAGATCTTTCCACTGATATAATGCACGTTTTTTTGTCGTACCGATTACTGCGTTATTCAAAAACCGATTTTGATGAAACATGGACCGAATGAAAGGTGAAATTTGATAGATAAATTCTCGCTTATATTTTTTATACATTTCACGAATGATCTAATTAAAAAAAAATGTTGTTAACTTATATGTAATTAAACACTACACAGTAAAACGCAAAATCGAAAGGATATCATAATAAAAGGCACATGGTTTGTGAAAAATTCGACGATCGAAATCAACAGGAAAAGGCCTCAATAACGAAATTCAAATTTTACTAAACAAACTCTACCATTCCCATTGAAACTGCATCTGAACTGCTATTCCAGTTTAAGTATAAATCTAAAGGTCAACCCGTAGTCTCATTTTAGCCAAAAATTTCGAATATGTTCGCATCAAAAGCCAACAAAAGGACAAACAAAGTAAAACGAATAAAAGAGATTAGAAAAAGGATATGACCTCTATAAATAGAATACAGTCCATTCTTTGAAAACATTTTAATGATGCACCAGTCAAGAGCACACCGCCTCCTGTCGCCCGAAGCGAAATATGATGAATAAACAATTCATGTCTGTAGCAGAGTAAGCAGCAGGCCATTAAACAAAGCTAAGCCGACAAATGAATGAAAAAAGGTGGCATTGGTGTCGGGGGTGCCAAAGCATGCACACGACTCTCTGTCACCCCCTTTTGTGGTGGATGCGTGGAACGATCCACACACGCCCAACAATCGAAGTGGAGAACGAAAAAAAACGATACCGAAAAAAGTCTACCATCGGTTGTTTGTGCTCTGGGGGGCTGGAGGGATGATTACAAAACAAAGCCCTTTAATTCAATCCATCTCTTGTGCAAGAATTTAATGAGAATTTATGTCAGAGTTTATGATCCCTCCGCCGTCGCTCCGAAAGAGCAAATTTGTCGAAATGGCCAGTAAAAAGGGTTCTTCCCGCGGTAGCGAATATTCGGCTTAATGGAATTTTTTTTTTCCCGCACCAACATTTTGAGCAAAATTCATCCAAGCAGTGTATTTAAATTTCATCACCACGCCGATAGTGATAGGTTGTTGTGTTGATGGCGCGGGTTAGGTGTCTGTATGTACATGATGAGGTGCGATGAATAACGATTATTCTGTAAGAGTAGCCAGATTTTGGGCTCCTCGGAGAGCCCAAGGATAATTAAAATACATAAAACATTTAATTGCCGGGATGTGTTGTGCGGTTTTTCCAGACAAAAGAGCGTAAAAGCCTTTCAGGGTCATCACTCTTGGTTAGGGTGTGCACTATGAAGGGTTTAATTAAATCCAGTGTAGAAATCTCCCGCGGTTTGTGATTTGACAAAGATGTCGATGTTTGCGCCAGTGGTTCGCCGTTCTAGGATTCTGATTTTGGGTTGTCTTTTAACCAAGAGTCTAAGGGCGTCATCGCGGGTGTCGTTAAATTTTACATTCTGCAAATTGTTTGTAAGCTGTAAATGTGCAAATGGAATAGACAAACATTTTGGATAAATTGTAATTAGGCCAGCCAGTTGTTTGTTTTTGATTTAAGAACTTTACGATTGGAGTCTAATTGGAAAGGTGAAACCCGTTCGCCTTAAAGGCGGCCATACATTACTTTGAATTTGAAGGGCAAAGGCGTCTTTGAAATGGGAAATTAAATTTGAACTCCCGTCGAATTTAGGTGAGGGTGGAGGTTTTTATTGCTGCTGGAAATATTTTGCATAAACCACAGAAAGGATGTTGATTGAATGCTTTTTATAAATAAATTCCGATAGATGGAGCTGTGTTTCTATCAGTTTTTAGTATTTTAGGGAGTCTAGTTTGAATGAGGTTTTCAATATTTGCATCTGCATTTGTCCGAAATGAGTATACGTGCAGATCATTTCAGGTTTGACCGCCAGAAATATAGTTCACATTGAGTTGGCTTCTTGGACTTAATAAAAACAATAAAAAATATTATTAAATTTGTCCACAAAATGAATAGACCCGACTTTTGAAAGATGAAAATGCCGTCGATTGTCACCTATCATTACAAAACCTTCATAAAGAATCAGAACATAATTTGCTACGACCGACGAGACGCGTCCTTATTGAACCAAACAACTGAGTTAACAACCCGCCTCAAGATATGCGTCCCTCATAGATAACCCTTTTGTTCTCCCACTTCTTACACAAAGTGCTTACATTAAGCGTACACGAAAAAATATTCCCAAACTCAGATATCAGCTCCCTTGAAGAGCTTAAGCAACCTTCATCAACGACACCATTCGCCTTACCTCACATAAAATTAAATACTCCTCACATCCAAACGAACATTTTAACCTTAACTATCATCCTCAAAGTCTAGATACTCATCTTGTGGCGCTCCTTGTCGCCTCAACCGCTCTCTGTGAGACAAAGTTTCCGATTTACCTCAAGTGCAGGATAAAATTTTAATTTTAATTTCTGGCATTTGTTCGAAAATTCCCTTTCCACTTAGACACATGAAATATGTATTGCTCCCCCGCTCATCTTGATAACTAATATTCTGTTGCACATTCTCGCTCAAATATACTGATTCTCATTTTGCAGGTTCAGTTACGCGGACGCGGATGTATACCGGCAAAGGATGGAATTCATAATTTAGCCATATCCTAGCGTGCTTCACTAGAACGATGTCGTTTGTTCGGTTAAACAATAAAAAGATGTACCCCAGATCCCATACGCCATACATCCGAGCACCATACATCTGTGAACGCGCTCAATTTAATTGCCATTAACGTCGATGTGCGCGTCCTTATCGTGGAAATAAAAAATAATTTATTAATGTTTACCACGAAGGAAAAGTTAAGGTTACACTAAGATTTCTTGCGTTTCCCTATGAGGGCTGTTCGTAAGAGGTTGCGTTGGCAAAGGTGTCATCCTCGAATAGGTTTTGTGTTCGTCCTTCGATGAGGCGACAGGGGTGCACTGAAAGGTTCATAGCTACACAATATTGTGTGTCCTTTTGTGCACAAGTTTTGCGTTACATTGTACGACGATAGGGGATTAATTTCGCATTGCGAGGTGGGTGCGATTTATGATTTTATATAGAGCGGTTGTACCTAGGTGCAAATGATGGCAGGAGATGAATCATTCGAGCGGTGTAAGGAAAAGGTGAATGCTCATTTAAAAGAAACCCTACTATATGCAGGTTTGATTGTCAATTTAATTTGAAGGCTACGCGAGATTCGGGGTTAACTGCAAGACGCTATGTAACCATCGATCGGGCTTATTGGTCAGTTTCCGTAGGCTCGTGGTTACATGCGTGACAGCGATCGCAGTCGTGCTTTTCGTACGTCGTTCTTTCGCAGAAACAACTCCTCCTATGATCTGATGAAAGTCTGAATCAGTTCTTAAGAGTCATCACTGAACTGAACAAAAGGAGACAAAACCAACTCATGTAGCAATATGTTGCAACTGTCAACGAAAGCTGCCTACCTCTAGCATGGGAGTAGGGTAATCTTCTATGATAATCAACTCAGCACAACAATCGAAAAGCGTTTGTCCATCCTACCAGCGATCAATTTTTTCACACCAGCAAATTATGAGCACACCCAAGAGCTCTTAAGACTACTAAGACCAAAAACTTCCTTTCTTCCCCGTAAAGGACTAGCAGTCAAAAAGTTTCTTCATTAACAATCAACCACCAAGTGTACCTACTTACCATCGCCATCTCTTGAATGGAATAACAATAATAATTTCCAAGAACAACAACTTGACGTAATTAAAAATTGTGTCCGTGTCTCCCCGACAGTGAAGTAGCGATGGAGACCCACTCTCCTTTCTCTCATTGACAAAGGAAATACGTAATTGAAAAAGGGAAATCAAATTCAATTTCTCGTTGCCTATCATGCTTCGCAAGAGATGAGGTCCTCCTGACCACAGCGACCATCATTAGTAACGAGTAACGACACCAATCGCTATGGCCCATGACCGCGTGAAAAATCACTACCATGGCGGTGGTGGACTGGTGGAGATAGGCAAAAATGAATGAAAAGCCAAAGTAGTGGAAAACTGCGCGCAAAGCAAGAAAAACCTCGACCGGAGGCCCATTTGTGTTTGAAGTGTGCGCGCGTGTTATGCAAAAATAGCGTGACGAAGCATAAAAAAAAATGTATATATACACCAAAATGGGGACACAAATAAATGACAGAGCCAAGGTCGTCATAATCATCGTAGCGACTCTTGTGCCTCCTTCACTCTCCGTTTTTGGATCGTTGTAATGCTTTTACTACTATAGGAATAGGACCACTTGAAACGATAGTGCTCTGTCCTCGTCGTGTCGTCGTCGTCGGCGGCATCGTTGTCATTGCGGAAGAGCGGTGTAGTGCGCGGTGGCGGTTTTTGAGTAGTTGAAAACTTCCGGATGCGAAAATTTACCACCCGGAAAAAAATTGTTGCAGGCCAGCTGGTGTTTTGTCGCAAGGATAACGCTGAAATGATTTCAGCATAAGAAAGAGGAAAACAAATTATGTCATACTCAATTGTTTTTGCTTCACACGAGAAGCCGGCAACGAATGTGGTCGTGTGAATTTTGTTTATTTCAAATATCAACCGTAATTGCATTAAATATTGAATTACCGGCGTGAATATTATTCTCGCGAAATTATTCTGCATTTTAGGTTAATCAGTGGAAATTTTCCACTCAAATGCGTTTTGCTCTGTGGCTGACAGACGAACATACACACAGACAGGTAAGTGCTGCTCAATGAACCGAAATAAATTGTTAAATAAATAAAGCCTTGCAATATTGATTGGATTGGGGATTATGTGGTAGAACATTGAATGGAATTCGAAACAGCGCTGGGCGTTTGTTCGCTTGTAAGTATACCTGGTATCACTCGTTTCTGTTTGGGGCGATACGACAGGCTTGGAAAGGTTTACAATTCTAAGTGATTTTAGAGAAGAAGATGTCATAATTGTGGCTGCAAGGAAAAGCTCCATTGAAGAGCTGATATTGCCGAGTGTAGGGCGATTGCGGTCAAACTACTCAAAAGTTTATCCGTTTACCGTGAACGAGCATTAGTGTCACGGAATTAAGTTAATTTTACATGTGAAACAAAAACAAATTCCGTCACGTAATGCTCGTTCACGGACAATGCGATTCGACTCCAGGTTTGGGCTTCTCAAGACACAGATTTTTACTTTTTGGTGTCTTTTGCTTGAATACGCCTTTGAGCGGCCTCAAAAAGTCCGAATTTTTCAAACCACATATCCTTTTTGATATTTTTGTTATTTGTTTTTTATTTATATCTAAATCTTGAGTTTCGACAACTTCCATTCCTGATCTCAGGAACATCTTTATATATCCTCCACAAAATCAATTGGCGAAGAGGGATATTTGATCGCGTTAAAAGGTTTTTGAGGAGACTATTCGACGAAGAACTATACGGACTGTATAGCACTATCAAAGTAGTCAAAAAAATGGCACGTAGAATCGTTAGTTCTTACCCATCAGATTGCAATTTAAGAACGGAAAGACCACTCTTAAGGGGAGTTGGTAGATCGCTAAGTAGAGAAAGATGCTTAAGATGTTTTTATTTTTGTAAGCCTCATCATGAACTAGATTCGAGGAGCTCGCTACTCAAGAAGGCGATTTAATACGGAAAAGGCAAAAATAACGTATTTTAAAATGGTATTCATAGGTTTTTCGTGATTGTGAATTGTCGCTGTTTACGTGCTTTTTGTACTACTCCATAAAATGGAAATATGTCTCCATTGCCAGTTTTTACATTCTTTGATTTTGATAGAAAAAAAATTGTACATGAACTGCAGGACTCTCCCAAAATCCAAAACTATATACCTATTTTTAGCAGGACTTCTGTGATTTAATATTTAGCTACTATCCATATACCTGGCACTTTTATTTTCATTTGATCATACCATTTATCTGAACCTAAAGTAGGAACTTACATCTCCTCTAAAAATAAGTCCGTCAATGAAGCTACTTTCGTCCACTACCATATTGCTAATATTTAGCAATGCTTTACGTCTTCTCGTATTTATGCAAGATGTTCACTATTTGTTATGGAGGTTGTTATGCAGCTTAATCTCTGCTTGGCCTTCATTGGGCGTTTTGTAGCAGTAGTTTATTTTTTTGCATTAACCAGGATGTTCTTTGGGTCCATCGAAGCGATCTACAGGTCTACATCTCACAAGAATATCTTGTATTTCGATCGGGGAACCTTAGAAAATCGTAGCAATATATTTTCCATTACTTTTTCAACACCAATCACCAACCTGACCTTAGCTTCAAACACCAATTCTCTGTAACTACACATAAATAATTCTATTCACACATTGATAACCTTAAATCCAGTTAAAATTACCCAAAAAGTTGTAAATTTTTTCAAAACTTTCGAAACCCCGATTGCCTGTATCCAAATATAAAGCCCTTGTCATTTAAAATTCCCATCGGGTTAACAAATCAACAATATCTGCAATTAATTTAAATTCTCACACAAAAATACAAAAAAACGACAAATATTCCCAAACTGATTTATTGCCTACAACACTGCCAAACCTCCAATAAAAAAACATCCCCTTTTAGGGAAATTAGTAAAACTCCCAGTCCCAGCTC
The DNA here is from genome assembly GCA_936431705.1 of Cheilosia pagana. Taxonomy (NCBI): domain Eukaryota; kingdom Metazoa; phylum Arthropoda; class Insecta; order Diptera; family Syrphidae; genus Cheilosia; species Cheilosia pagana. Next base: position 45,210,820 of record OW386170.1, on the reverse strand, counting down.
AACAATAGCAGAATAATCCGCTTAATGCCAAACTATTGTGAATCTGTGCTCATTGTCCAACAACAACAGAGCCCACAAACACGTATATTCACCAATTTGTGCGGTTGTGTGCTTCTTCACCCGCCCACAAGCAACAAATTAAATTTCCCATTTTTAATCTTTTTCCTTGCAAAATTTACCCGACAATTGGACAAAAATAGAGGCGACCCTAAAAGGTTGCACGAAAAAAATAAAACGAACTCTGTATATCTAACTAAATAAGCGGAACGGAAATTCCGCATTTTCCTGCCGCCGTGATACTAATTCCATGGTGTATGTGTGTGTGTGTGTGTTGATAATAAATTCGATTCAAATGAAATGATTCCCATTCATTGGAAAATTCACTTGTTCCCACAATTAGGGGTGTGCGACCGACGACGCGACGCGTCCAACAAAACTCTGGGCTCTGGGGTCATAGAGCTTCTTTGAAAGGACGTGTCGGGAGCAAAATAAAATCCCACAGCATTGAAATGTATCTGCAGGAAAAAGACTGTATAGCAATTCGCTCACCCTTCTGGGTCAGCCTCATTAGTCATGCAAATGGAATTCATCCTCAGCAATTTCATTTCCAAAAATGTATATAGTGTGTTTTTTTTCATTTTTGTTTTCTCTCACATCTCTGCTGGTCCTGTTGTAGTTTTTGTTCTGAATACTTTTAGCGATTCACTCGCCCATGCCAAGAATGGGTTGGAACGGAAATAGTTCGAGCAGGACATGCGATGGAATAGAGATCAGTGGATAGGTGCATGATTTTTTCACCGTTTGTGTCTTGCATGTGTGGTGGTGGTGTTGGTGTTAATTGGCAAGTTAGTCAACAGATGTAAGGATAGATATTCAGAAGGACATGGGGTTATACGTTTAATTCGCAAAAGAATTAAGTTTAAAAGTAGGTGCCTTTTCGTGGGTGTCATTTTGGAAGCAGAATACTCTTTGGAAGGGGCCTACAGTTTTATGCCATGCCGTATCTGTATTGCTTAATTTTTGATTAGGCTTGGATGCTTTTAAGACATTCGCAAGACGTTGGGCATTAAAAAAAGATCTTATTGTCGAGTTTTGTATTTTTGGGGGCTGAACCGGAGGTTTTTAAAATTTTTATTGCATTTCTAGAAAACGCAGAAACTAAAATCTGACCGAGTGACAACAGCGAATGTGTTGGTTGGTCTTTAAGGAATAATATTCTTGTAATTTTGCCACTGCGTAAAATTCTGTTTCGTATTTTTTGGGGGCTGAACCGGAGGTTTTACATTTTTTATTGCATTTCTAGAAAACGCAGAAACAAAAATCAGACCGAGTGACAACAGCGAATGTGTTGGTTGGTCTTTTAAGGAATAACATTCTTGCGATTTTACCACTATCTAAAATCCTGTGTTCTTTCTTGTAGGTCTACGAATTTCAATCGAGCGAAGATTTGTTCTTGGGTAGGTAGAGGAACACAAAGTTACTTTGAATATATAAATAAGAAAGAATGGGCCTTAATAAAAAGTTCGCACGAGTTTCAAAGCCGATCAAAGTCGGTTCGTTACATAGTGTCATCTCAAGTAAAGTATGTGTAGCAAGAAAGTCCTCAGAAATAGTTGAAACTTACAAAAATTTGTTAGTTCACATTGAGATTTCGAAACCTCCTGAACATTTTCACATAACATATTTTTATGTACAGTGTTTCCATATTATCCACTTTGTGTTTCTCGCCACTGGATGGCTTTGTTTTACCCATCATCACCTTACACCTTAAAACTGGCACATGAGCTTAACAATTCCTGACATTAGTAAATTCATTCGTCCTGTTCCAGATCAACTTCGAATGCTAAAAAAAATAAAACACAATTCCGTCCAATATTCTTATTTCATTTTTATTATTAACAAAACAATTTTTTTTCTGTCATTATTATTACATGATCTTAATTTTTTTTTTGTTTTATTAAATAGTGAAAATTTGAAATGGGATTTTATACAATAGTAAGTTTCTTTTTATTTTTTTACATAATGAGAGATATTTCATTTTTTTCGAGCTTATATAATTTTGTTTTTTTTTTACACAACCAACAAGTTATTTGCTTTTTAATTTTTCCTTTACCAAAACTATAGATTTACTTTAAATATAATGGTTGCCATTTTTTGAGACGATGGATGAAACGAATAGCCGATGGTGTTTGTAATTGATTGGAGTTTTCTTATAGTAAGGAATTGCTCTTATGTTGCTTGATATATCACATTTGTTATAAAGGTTTTACGAAAACAAGTAAGTACTCAAATTTGTGGAAATTTAATAAATATTTACCAACAATATTTTTAAGAAATCGCAGTTCTTACTTATGACTTTGTAAATGTCCGCTAATTTTACTTTCTTTATTTAAGTAGTCAATGTAAGGTAAATTCAACCCAAATCATTTAAAAAATAATGGATGCATGTTATCGGCGTTAATAATAAAATAAAATAAAAATAAAATAAAATACAATAAAATAAAAATAAAATAAAATAATATAAATAAAAAAATATTCTTAAAACCCACCCTGAAATTTAATTAAAATACGATCCATGGCAATAGTGAAGCTTCAATTTTCGACCGATTTTGGGTCAGCAATGAAAAGGGAAAAATAAAACTTGTACCAAATTTGTTGAAAAAAATTCTTCAAGCTATCGTTTCTTTTTCACTCTTAATAGTTCGAAAACCGTTACAATATCCCTCTCATTTTAATTGTTTCGTTATAATTTGTTTTTTTGTTACTAAATACGCTTAATTGAAGTTTCCCTAACATTACAATAGTTACACTATGATCTTTGATTTACTCGTAGCATTTTTTCTTCTATTCATCTAAACGTATCCTTTCCGCATTCAGTATAAATCGTTTTTGTTTCAATTTCCTTTTCACCTTCTTATGTTTAGAACCTAGATATGAAGAAAGACTAAAGTTTACGTCATCGTCAAGTCCGAGTAGGAGCAAAGTAGGCTAAGATACAGATACTTTCATCTCTATACATTCTCTAATAATTCTTTATACTAAATTCAGTTTATTTTTCTCTCTATATATATATAAATATAAATCTGTGTTAAGCAAGTTTCTTGTTTTGACTGAGAAGTAGAGAAAGTGTTACCCAAGACTAGGCCTAACCGTCCGAAAGTTAGCTCTTGAAGATGTCCGTTTGCGAGTCGTTCAGGCGTTTCAGCATTGCGTTTCGGTGCAGCCAGTATGGCGGTGGTTCGGGCGGCTGACCCGGCATCACGGCCTTATTTTTCAGCATGGCCGCCTTGGGGTTGCTGCCGCCGTGACAATCGGCACCCAGTTGGCTGCTGTTCATCGCAGCGTTGTACATAACTGGGTCGGCAAATTGCGCCGAATGGCCCATGGATCCACGAAGGGGGGCTTCCTTTTTGCGAATGGTGTCACAAGTCTCCTTCATTTTGCAGAGTTGATCCTGCAGATTGCGGTATTCCTCGAGGAATCGTTCCAGCTGTGCAGCGTGATAGTCGTAGGCAGTGACGGTGGTGGTTGTAGGTGGTGGGGGAGGAATGCCGCCCGCCCGACTGGTGAGAGTGCTAAAGTCTAGGAGTGGTGTCGCCGCTGAACTGAACGATCGCTGATGGTGGGTGGTGTTGATCACCTCGCGTACAGGCGAAGAAGGCAAACTGGGATTGCGGCGATGCGTGCTGGCAGCAATGCCCACTGCAGCCTTGGAACTTTGTACGAGATTGAGATAGCTGTTCGATCGTTGACTGGTGGTTCGCACGCCAGTGTAGTTGGAACAGGATTCGGCGGAGAAGCGCCGTCCCATGGCAAAGTCGGCTAGGTAGGTGGCATCGCCCAGCGTGCTACTGCCGTATTTGCTGGAGTTGTCGGCCAGTAGCGGCGACTGACTGTCGGAGGAGTTTTTGAAGTATTTTCCAGAGTTTTTCAATTTTCGCGGTAGCGTGCAGAGTCCGCCGCTGATCGCACTCGTCGTACTCACTATCGATGATGTGGGCAGAGTGTTTGATATGTTCGTACTGTATTTGGACATGTCCAGTAGGTCGGGGTACGTACTGTCGAAGAAGTCGGCATCTGGGGTACGCGACGAACAGAACACCGAGGAGCTGACGTCGTCGCCGATGTATGTCGTTGCGACATTTGTTGTTCGCGAGAGCGGCGAAGACTTTTTGCCGGACCAGGTGTAGCCCGAGGTGAGGCGTGCCGCTGCATCAACTTGACTCGATATGGAGCTGGATGCCGAATCGGGCGTGGAGCTGAAAATAAAATGCTCAATCTATTACATACTTAAAAATATAGGACAACATGTAAGGCGGAACTGTGTTTGTGGATGTGTAGCTGCGTCACTTACATGACCTATCTGGCACTCATTGGAATTGCTTTTGCTTGACAAAACTCAGTGGATCTGTCTACATCTCCCTAAGTCTCCACACATACTCCATGCAACCAACAACAACTTCCAAACAAAACCAACTTCGGGTACTCACCTAATATCAATCAGCCGCGGAATGTGCAGATCCGCATCCGCATCTATGCCCGACGATGAGTTTTTCCGCCTAACCTCCTGCGGACTGCTCTTCAGTGTCGCCCCCTTCCACCGATGCGGATTACTTGAGCCACCCTGCATAGGTATGCTGAAACTCGTGCAACCATTATTGTCGCTATCCTCGTATCCGGTGCCATCATCATCAGTCGGCACGTTCCGGTACTCGCCGTTGCGCCTTGCCTCGGCTGTGTTCACAAGTGCTATGCCACCGTTCTCATTGTGCCGCCCCAAGTAGCCATTCTCGTCGCCGCCCTGCAACGACGAACGGAATGTCCGCATGTCATGCGCCTTATTATTACCCCGGCCACTCATTTCGATCTTCTCGTAGCTCTCTGTTCGTGCCGCCGGCGTATTCCACAGACGCATCTTCCTTCGCTTCCGCAACGAGCAGAAACAAATGGCAGCGAACGATGAACCGACAACAAAGAGCAGAGCAATAAGGATGCACACGAGAATGATTTTCACACCGAGAGGCGCCTCGGGCGGTCGACGTGACACTGCCAGGGTGACACTTGCTTCCACCTTGCCGGCTTTGTTTTCCGCGGCACACGTGTAAATGCCAGCATCCTGCATGTCGGCGGTGAGAATTGTCAGATTGGAGGCATTTCGCAGCAGATTTACAACGTACATCTTGCGTCCCTGCGTGGTGGCAGACGTTCGTGGGGATGATTCGCCAGAGAGATTTGCAATTACCTGTGGATGTGAAGAGAAAGTGTTGTAAATCACCGAGGTGCACCGCAATGAAGTTATTTAGAGGCTTGCTCAAAGTTTCCTACACTTACCCTGTTCTTAACCATCCATCGTACGTTGGGTTCGGGAACACCCTCCACGTAGCAGCTCATTGTGACATTTCGCCCCTCGACACCGTGCGCCTTGGCGTCTGTCGCTATTATTTGCGGGACACATGCAAAGTCGTCCAAATCGATTTTGTCCCACGTCTTGCCCGCCAGTCGGGGTGGCGCTCTACAAATGGGTGGTATGCCATACGGAATGTTCTCGCGCAACATCCACGACCTAAGTGGCCGGAGGGCACACGAACAGTTCCACTGGTTTCTGGCCAATTCCAGGCCGTGTAAGTTGCTCAGCACTGTCAAAGTGCTGGACCGAATTTCACTTAATTTATTGCCGTCCAACTTCAGCCACTCAAGAGTCGCCTCCAGGCCCGCAAATGCCCTCGACTCGACCACATTAATCTTGCACTCACCCAGTTCCAGTCTGACGAGCTGTGGCACCCTCACGAACGCCTCCGCCGTTACTCGGTGTATCGGATTGCCCGTCAACTTGATCTCCCTCAGCTCGGGTATGGATTCGAATGATTGCGATGGCACCGCAGTCAGCTGATTGTAGCTCAGGTCCAACTCGACCAGATTGTTGAGCTTTCGAAAGGCATACCGCTCGATAGACCGCAGGCGGCACTTTGCCATGAACACCTTTTGCAGGTTGAGTAGATTCGCATTCGCGAAGGTGTCGTGCGGTATGCTGGTGATGTCGTTGCCTGTGAGGTCCAGCACCTGGGTGCCGGCGTCAAGGCGTTGCGGGATATGTGAGAGATTTGCATTAAGGCACACAACGGACTCCTTGCCGCTCTTCCACTTGCACTCGCACAGGTTCGGGCAGTCGGCCATTAGCTCGCCCGACAGGGCAGCGTACAACATGACGACGAGGAGTGAGGAGCTTAAACTAAAATTTGACGTCCTCCTCGGACTGGCGGCTCTAGGTGGCGATGCTGAGGATTCTGTTCGTACTGTGGGTGGTATCGGGGTGCTGTTGTTGCTGCTGTTGTTGGTAGTGGTGGTACTTTTGGTTGTTGTGGCTAATTGACGATTTATTGGGGCCATGGCATATCAGGCTGTTATAGTAGTTGAATTGATTACTCCACATTTGGGTGGACGCGTGGCGCTCCTGCTGCAGATATCGATAGTTGTGCTCCGTCCATGCCATAACTATCTGTGAATGTCCGACGAGCGACAGGCGTAGAGCAAACTCTGGCAACCCGGCTGGCCGTTGTCGGGTATCATGTCACTTATATGCTCAATGAATTCCTAATTTTCACTCGATTCTCATTTTGGGTGCAACGGAAACGGCCTCTGCAATCTGCAATTGGAGAAGAAGGACAAATTGATTAGTGCGCTCGTTAGAGTGATTGGGCGGATGAGATTTTAGAATGGGCAAAGCAACTCATTGACAAAGGGCTGGCCGTTTGTGTGACAGGGACAGAACCCAACCTGAGCAGTAATCGAATCGCTGAGACAAAGATGTTTGAATACAAAATACATAATTATTGCGATATGTCATTTATTATGCGGAATTGAAAATAAACCAAACAATTTCAATTGCACCTCAGCACATTCGTCGTTATTTATGCGGTTCCTGGAGCTGGACTTAGGTTGAGGGAAGCGGCAGACTGAACATGTCCCTGCAGTGGGGCGACATGAACCACACCACGGGTCTTGGCGATATATGTTGCCCCACCGGCGACTGGAGCAGCGGCAACCGCAACTGGAGCAGCGATGATGTGTGGTATACTCTGGATAGCCACAGCTGAGACTGGACCGTGAGCTACGGAGGCTTGAACCGCAATAGATCCGGGAGCCGCAATAGCTCCACCAGGGCTTGAAACTGCTAGCCATGGGATGGCAGATGACTTTGCCCCAGCGGCAATGGCAAGCAGGACTACGGCAAAAACGGTGCACTAAAAGAAATTCAACAGATAAATTTAGTTAGAGCGGGTGCGGTCGTTGAGAGTTTTACCTTCATGATAGTAAGCGACTGACTTGTAACTGATACCTAGCAGCGGCCCTGACGAGTGCTTTTATACGGTCGAGGGACTCACGGAACTTATAAGTTAAAATTATCGAACCACATTATTTGAACAAGGGTAATAACTATCAAATAAAAATGATAATGTTTGCAAGTGCGTTCCGATACTTATACCACTTATGTGGCCTGTGCAGTTCACTCACTCTATATGCAGTTGGTGGCGGTGATAAAGTCGCAATTAATTGTCTGGTTCTTGCACAAGCTTAGATACATTTTATGATGCATGCATGCATTACCACTGCTCACGTAGATGTGCGTTCGACTTGCGGCACTAGGTCTAGTTCAGGTTTAGTGTTTATATGCAAATGAGGACCAAGTTTGATTCATGGGCTTATTAGTTAATACATATGAATCGGATTAGTTGGAGTTGGTGTATAGAATGTTGAAAAAGCGCACAAAAAAGACAGGGCAATGTGCTGTACCAAGCCTATCTGACAAAATTATCTAGAAAGTTGAATAAAAAATATAGGAAACGACAGGTCATGTGCTTAAGACACTGAATAAGGAAGGAGACGCCTTCACCGATAGAATTGTTTGTTCCAAAACCATTATGATTGTTGAACTTATATACCTTGCCACCTAAGTGTGACGACTGAGGAGAGTTACTTATTCAGATGTTTCTGAAGAAACACGAAAAATCCCTATAAAACGTTTTTTGCTCAGTTCCTCAGTTCACCTCTGAACATATTTAAGTCTAAAATATGAAGCTATTAACGTAAAGTGTCAAAAATTGGTTCCTTCTAAAGTTGTTCCTTATTGAACATAACTTTGCATCGGGTTGAACAACGATTTCGAAATATTTTACTGCTTTATATTTTACCATTTTTTTTACGAAGAGTTGCTTAACTTTCAGAATATTTAAATAGACATGAATTCTGCCGCGGAATAAATGCTCTGCAGCGAATAAACTACTACTGCTTGTCGGAACTCCCACTGATTCCGGGTACTGCCAAAATGTGGTACAACAACGAGTGGGTTCAACTAGGTTGGTGAATGTCTGAATCATGAATTTCTGCTTTAAGCACGCTGAATCTATCCAACTCGAGCAACTTCTTTTTGTCCTTAATTCGGTAGGTTGATAAAACAGCTGGACAAAGACATTTAACAATTGAACTACATAACCAATAAGGCATACAGAATAGTTCAACAATTAAATTAGTTTTTTAAATAGGTGTATGTGGCTTACAACTCTTTTAGGACGACACTGCTCTCTCTTGATCCTACAGTGCTTCTAAAATGTTGACTCTAGGCGTTAAATTGAATGTAGGAGGGGGTGGCACAGAAGGAAGTGGGGAATAGAGTATCCAATTGCATAGCATATTACGGAACAAATAAACAAAAAAAGAAATCGAATCACTAAGCAAATGCCTTCTTTTGATTCCAAGGGTCACTTGATATTCAAATATATAATGTAAATATTTTTTTAGTTCTTTTTTAACTTTTTCGAAATGTTAACACATATTTTTAAACTCCCATTTTTTCTTAACTTTAATTTTAATTTAATAAATCAAGTCAATGAGTTAAAAATAATAAAATAAAAAAAAAAACTCACTTTCTTAAAAAAAAAACTGTAAGCGTCGGTAGAGCCAAAAAGTCATGTTCAAATCAAAAAGGAGGTACATATTAAGAACGTACTCGTTAATACGCAACTTTTGACACCCCTTTTGATAAAAAATTCGAGATTTTTTTTCTTCATAGAACGACGGGACAGCCTAGTGGGGAATAGTCCATGACTCTCTCTCTCTCTTTCTGTCAATACAAACGTATATCTTCCTTCTGTTCGCCTCGTCAGATCACACTTTTCGTAACACATTCACAAGTTTACCCCACGGCTCCAGCGTGACTAAAGAAGTTTTACTTCAAAAGCTAGCAACAGCAGTAATGATAAAAGAATTTTTTTAACTTCTTGTGACTGGGAGTAAACTAAAGTAAAACATTAATTCATTCTAGGTCAACTCTTATTGTGTTTTTTGCGATTCTTTCATCGAAAAGCCGCGTCGTAAGCTATGGTTCAAGTGGGATTCTTAGAAAAACTCGCCAGGGAATGAAACCCTCTTCTGTAGAATTCAAAGCAAATAATGAATCGTCTGCCTTACAAAAAACTGTTTCACGCACCTCCTAGGAAATACGACAAATAAATGCCTGGCGATCGATGGCAGATCTGCACTGTCATATGTGATGTTCTCCTGCAACAAAGTGAGGTGCAACTAGTTAAAGAACAGCACAATAAGTTGAAAAACAGTCCCAGTCAATAACATAATTTAAATGAGATATAGACCCTTTTTTAATGTAGTTTAATTATTAATACCTAAATTAATATTTATGCAACATATTCCCAATAATTGCAAACACTAAACACGCATCACACCCTTAGAAAAAAACCTCCACGTTTACATACACAAAATTCGCGTATAATTGCAAAAAATCATGCAACTGAAGTCCACCTCGTTACATTTTAATAACATCCGGAATATTCCATTTGACTTATGAACCTAATCAAATTATTAGCCACGTAATTAGATCCTAATTGCATTATCAACACGCATTACAATGTACTTAGCATTTTTGATTAGGAAATCCTCTCTAAAATTGCAATCAAGCCACAAAGATACAAATCCAACCATAAAGGACTGCAATTTCCATGATGAAAAATTACAATCGCACTATACTAACGAAAACAATACTAAATAATTTATCCATGTCCATGTCGAACACTCGCTCTACATAAACATACATATTGTGTCCCCCAAACCCCAAATGATTAACCGCAAACACAAAAAATGAATTAACAGCAATTTCAACCAACTGCCGGCAACACTGCAATTCCCCGTTAACTTCCTTTAGATCGACTACAACTACAATGGTCGGCATTAAAAATACAATATTGCAACAGTGCAAATACGAATAATACATTTTTCATAGAAAATTCCAATTACCTGTCGTTTGTACGTACACTCGCTGTTGCTGTGCTCACATACACCTATATGTGTAGCCACACCACCACCACCACCCACTTCCGGTCTAAACAGTAAACCGTTTTTTAGCGAGGCGATACACAACTGCAGACATTTGTGATAATTCCCATAACTCGGGAATAAAATGTAAAAAATAAAGTTACTCATACGCCCCGTGGTCCGCAAAAACAAACAGTTTATGCACAAACAGGCGTAAGTGAATAAATGCATTCAAAGCGAGTGCACGGGGAATTGCACGTCCTGTTTGGGGGCATGACGGATCGCAATTACAGTAAGTTAATCGCCATTGACGCCCACTTTTTTGTATGCAGAAGCACATGCCAGCCATAATGGAAATGTCAAATATTTATGCTTTATTATTGCGGTATTTGCGTGGTGCATTATTTAAGAACTAAGTCCTTCCTTTCGTGAGACTCTGGCTCACTTCATAGGCGGCCATACAGTGTCACTTTGTCGCTGAACGCTTAGTTTTATGTCGCATGCATAAACCCCAGCTGCGCCAGAAGTTATGTTTCAGGATATTCGCGGAAGCAGCCAAAGCCCCTTGGTGAAAAACCACCACATTAGTAAGAGAAAATTCTGACATTTTCTCGTTTTCCTCTCTCCATGCATATATTTTTTTTTCTTTCTGTATCGTCCTCGTATATCCTCTTAACCGACCCCAAGCTGACAACTGCTACCGTTTGGTATCACACCACACTGATACTCTGCCGTATACTGTTGACCGAACACCGGCTGACAATGAATGGGAGGCAAACGAACAAAAAAAAAAGTGAATTTTAACTCGAAACAGGATTTGTTCTTCCTGTCTGGCATGCGATGAAGCCGTTATTTAAATGGCAAACGAAATTTTCATAAAGCATAACCACAACACCAGGTCGAAGCCACAGAGCGGGCTGAGGCTGAGGATATGCCAGTCAGAGACACACACAACCCTAGTCTCAGTCTGTATACGAAAGTCATTCCATCGCAGCCAGGCGTCCGGACATCGTCAGTATAGCAGGATATTTGTATTATGATTGTGAACATAACCACCACACGTTGTGTGTTAGTCCTGTGGGGAGTACTCCTTTCTCTACTTTATCCACTTCTCAGAAATGGGTAATAGACTGGTGGATACCCAAGCCCATCCCCAGTGCCGCCCCATCGAAGAAATATAAATAAATCCTTGGGTTTCATGTGCTGCCATACACGGATCATACCGCAACTATACAAAATGTGCTCCTGAAGGAGCGAAGTATGGTTTAGTTTTTTTTTTCTTTTGTATTTTTGTATTTTTTTCATTCGTTGTTATTATTCGGTGGCAGGATATGCTCGAACATCCTGCGCCGATGTGGAATCTTATTCCACTTCGATGACATAAATTTCCATATGCGAGCATTTCCATACTCAAAATCCTCAAATGAGACAGCAAGGTGACATATTTTGACTAAATGATAGCCTTAGCATCAAAGCCTCATTTGGAATGTATTTATTTGGGTAGCGGTATTTGGGGAATATTTTGTATGATCCCCGAATGTTGTGTTGGCAAGCATAACAACTGCCTTGGGATTATTTTCCCATTTCCCAACGATAATTTAATAAAGGAAAACCGAAAACGATATTGTTTGGGATTATTTTCTAACCGCACACACGCACACATACACACACGTACGCAAAAGTGAGGAGGGTAGTAGCTGGAGAATTTGTGCGAAACCGCATATGATGTCTTTTCTATAGCAGGAAGTGTGCTGGAGCGTTTGTGGGAATTAGTTTGGGAACATCTGTACACTGTCTCCTTTTGATGTTTTTGGGTGGTGACTTATTTTTTTTTTTTTAGCAATAAGTTCTGGGTCTATTTCGTGAGGATTTTCTGCGAATTTACATTGAGCAATTTGTTGGCTTTCGACAGAACCGAATCGGCGATTTGCAATGGAATTGGTTTGAATTTAGTCCACTCCAGGTACATGACTACACTTGAGAACCCCCCTTATAATGTCACTTCTTTTTCTAACAGACTTGAAAACTCTATAACTTCTTCGATATTCGGGTGAAATTTTATCCTCACACTTATAGCCAAATTTATTGAGCCTTCATCTTCTATCAATGACTGCTATGGTTGGTATTTTAAGGTTATAATAAGCTGTTCACAAATGTACCACTCTTGTGTAACCTTCCCAACACTTTCACAAATACTCATGAAATAATATTTCTCTATTTATAAAGGGTATTTTGAATAGCCCGCTATTTCGGTAGCTGTCACTTTTGAAGCTGCTATTTTTTGACATTTGACAAGTAGAAACTACGACATTTCTAAAAATGGAACGATAAACGCTTCAACAACGCATTGAAATTATAAAAATTGGGTGCTTGAAATGCATGAAAATTATCCGGAATTTCATCGAAAAATCATCTTGACTGATGAGGCCCATTTCCACCTATGTGGCTGCATCAACAAGCAAAATTGTCGCATCTGGGGCTCGGAAAACCCAAGAGTTATTGTTAAGAAGCCTCTCCATCCTGAACGTGTGACTGTTTGGTGCGGTTTATGGTCCGGCGGGGTCATTGGATCTTACTTTTTCGAAAATGAGGTTGGATCAACAGTTACGATGAATGGATTGCGCTATCGAGAGATGATTAATGATTGACGTTTACTTTCAACAAGACGGCGCTACGTGCCACACAAGCAACGAAACCATTGATCTTTAACGGGAAAAGTTTCCGGACCGTGTTATCTCTCGAAGAGGTGATCACAATTGGCCACCGAGAGCTTGTGATTTAACACCTTGCGACTTCTTCCTTTGGGGCCACGTGAAAGATAAGGTCTACGCCAACAGCCCAGCGTCGATTCAAGACCTCAAAGATGGAATTCGTGAGTCTATCGAGGACATAGGGCAGCCACTTTGCGATTTTGTTATGGAAAATTTCATGAAAAGGATATGGTTCTGTGGCCATTTGGCTGATGTTGTTTTTCATTATTAACGGCATACCTTCCTCTTTATTATGAAATAAATATCCGATCATTTGTCTCAAAAAATTGAATTTTTCTTTGAATATCAAAATAACACCTCTCATTGGAAAACCCTTTATTTAATCAAAGGTAAGACAAATTGGCCCTACCACCACAGGTGGTTGACGAAGTATCCAAAAAATACAAGGACATCAAAGATAGTACTTAACTTGCTAACTTTTTGCTGACAGTACTAAGCTACCTATGTCTCAATCTCATAAGAAAATGTTTAAATCTGTTTAAATCTGGCGTTCTGTCGCCTATTCAAGTCTCCCCACTCACAATAAAATACGAAAAGGTAGACCGATCTGCTGCCACTCGCATCTAAAATTAAAAAGGACATACCTTCCTCAATTTATATCCCCCACAGGGTATAAAAATCAGTTTAGTCTGCCCCTCCTTTCAGTTGGCCTGCCATCAGCGTTCAGCAAAGTGATATATTTTATTTTTTTAATCACTCTTCCCGTTCGCCGATTGTCTATTGTTCTTAAATTTTTCATTAGCTTCGTCTTTTGTGCCACGGGTTTGCCAATTTCCGTGGCCATAGCAAAATAAAAATAAACCTCACAAGGACCCAAATTGCCATTGCCCACACCCTTCCCATCAACTATTACTGTAACAGTGGGATTTAAAAAAAAAAAAAGCGAACAAAAAATCACACGCTATCTGTCTCCAAGTCAAAAACTGAACAGCACAAGGGAAAACGACTGTCCCAAAACTTTCACAAATACCTGGATGAACGTAAATGATTTGTTTGTCCAGAGAGAGCATCGGATGAATTTGTAAACGGATTCTGTTCTTCTTGTTGTGAGGTCTCCATTTAATGGCGCAAAATCCTAACCTTACTATACAGAAACACACACAACCATTGAGAAAAAAAATAGGAAAAAAACAAACGAAGCATGGTAATGAAATTCTGAACTTTTTGCCATGGTGATGGGGAATTTTTTGTTTTTTTGTTCGATACGTGTCGTCCACTCTTTGGTCACTGATGAGTTGGTAGAATTTTTTTCTTCGGATCTCTTCTGGGAGCTGTGTGCCCTTTTTGCCCGGTGGATCGGGTATACACTTATATGTGTTGGCATGCAAAACGGATAGTGTGGCCGATACCGAATTCCGGTGCTCTTCCACCTGAGAAACACTACCCAGTTGCCGTTTGCGGGCAAGCACAAGCATTAAGTGTGTAGGGGATTGCTGTGACTTATCCGATTTTGTCTCGTTTCTGGCGTGCGGTTTTTTTTTTTCCTCCTGCTTCGTAGGTGATATTACACACATTAGATACAGCCCTAAGGATGGCGCATGGGACGTGACTAGTTTTGAGTGAGGTTATTTTGTTATGTTAGTTATTCTGTTCCTGGCAACGGGGATTGACATAATTTTGTCCTCCAGTTAGGGTCGATGAAGTTAAAGTTTTTGCTTTCGGAAATCGTTGAGATGGAGATTTCTTAAACCATCTTACAATCAATGGTTAGTTTGCTGATGGAATTCTGTGGCAGGAACGTTGAGTTAAATTGGATTCCACACAGGAAGGGGGAGAGCTTTGGCTGTTTGACTGCTTGACTGTGCGGTTAGAAAGGAGTTATTGGACGATTTAAGAGGATTTGCCTCAATAAGGAAAGGGCTTTGGATTTGCTGTTATTGGCTTTAGAGTAGGTCAGTTACCCGGAGGACGACAGTTGGCAATGGATAAAATTTAATTTAAAGAAGATCACCTTGTTCGGTAAGTTTAATGTGAACTGAGTAGTTTGGAACGTTGTGGCTTTCTTTTAAATAATTTGCTGGATTTGTTGCTTGGTGTGGTTGGTGGTGAAGTGTTCGTTTGTTGAAATGGTTCCTACAAATAAATACTAAGAGCAGCGAAAGGTTAATGGTCTCTTTATGAAAAGAGAAAAACGCAGGAACAACCTTGAGTTAAAATCCTTTTCCTAAGAACTTTGAAGGGTTTCATTGAGACTCAAATCTATGTGTTATGCTGGAAAATTTACAGCTTTCATAAATTAATCCAATTTGATGTTGATCTTGATGTTTTGCTAGAACAAGGTGCAAGGTAAGTTACTGTCAAGTGACCATGGACGGCAAAAGTGTCATGTTAGGATCTGTGTTTTTTTATGTTGACTCTTTTTTGGAGCTTCTTAGATATACATGTAGGATTGAGGAGTGTAGGATAAATAACAAGACGACTAAGGCATAGACAGGCGATGAACTGGAGAGTATATACGCACACGAGAACGTTTAAACTTAAATGACGAGGCAAGTACAGAACAAGCGAACCTCCAATGGACAATAGTACGCATCAAGGAGCAGACGAGACAGAGGAACACACAGACGAATATCGACAGATGGACGAAAACGAACAAAAACTTCCCCGATTTTTTACAGTGACGGTGACCAGAGTCAGTTGGGCCTTGGGTAGAAGCGATCGAAAGAGGTCATAATTTTAAGTTAATTTATGTAACGATTAAAAATATAAAATGTAAAAATTATATTAATAAAATAAAAAATAACATATCCACTACATAAAAATAGGTAGTCTTTTGCGCTATATATAATCCTTTGTCAAATAAGCTCTAAAATTTGTTTTGGGTCTTTGGGCCTGGACTGTCGTATAGTAGGTGAGGGATGGAATATGTTTCCTTGTCCATACCATTGGAGTGTGCAATATGTCCAGCCGATTGAATGCAGTCTTATCGAGCCGTGTTCTGTAAGATCTTCATTAAGTACTTGAGAGACCTTGCAGCTTAATTAAAATACAGAGGAAGTCACTTGTAAAGACCTCGCTTATAAAGATCAGTTGCTTATAACGTCCACTTCCATTACATGTGGTTGGTTTATTATATTTTAAGTTACTCAACCGTAGGATATATCGTCGCCGACTCGTCGTATATAACGAAATGTCGGATAAAACGAACAATTTTTGAAAAAAATCGGTCCATGTCGTCGGTTGTACCCACGGAATGAGAGAAAATTTAAAAAAGGTTTCTGAAAAATATTATGGCAGTTTATTTGATGTGTCGCCGTGGAAGCTTCTTTTAAATTAGTTGTAGTTTACGCGTCTTTAACAACAAAGTTAGCATTTTATGTGATTTTGTCTAATTTATTCCTGAATATTTGTGGAAGGCAGTCGGATATAGCGACTTATAACGACCTTATTTCATCGGTTCATTCACCGTCGTTATAAGCGATTTCAACTACACATACATTTTAACATCTTTTGGCTTAAAATTGTTCATCAGGGTTCTGTGGTATGATTTTCAACGAATCTTCTGCACAAGGAGTTTTAACAGAATTCCTTCAGAGGTGCGATCCAAAAATGAATGCACTATTTATAATTTTCTTACAGGTTCATCCATTTTTAACTTTCTCGTATACGTAGTAAGATTTTAATCAAAAAAAGTGGGTCTCGCAATTCTGTCCGTCTGTCCGTCCTTTCCTGAGCTCCACAGCGCAAACGGCTGAACGGATTTCTTTCAAATTTCAGATTTGGAGTTTGTCGGCTTACAATTCGGGGCCACTTTTTTTTGCACGTTAAGAGTTACCGTTATAATGGTATTAAGCAATTTTAATTTCTCAAAAACGGTCCATCTGATTTTAACAAAAATTTAAAATTATATGATCATTCCTTACATGATAGCAAACTCAGTTTTTCCCTAAATTATCGTTCAACAGATTATTTTGGAAAAATGTCGTTTTTTAAGAATTAAGTTAACTATCTCGAAAATGGTCAATACGACTGTAACAAAAACAAACATTTTTAAGGTAGTATGGTCATTCCCAACACGATAGCAAACTCAGTTTTTCGCTTAATTGTCTATAATGGATTTTTGAAAAAATGCTTTGATTTACCTACATGAAAACGGCTGAAGCGATTTTGACCAAAATGCATAATTGGAGTAAAATTGACGTTTCCAACATTATTGCGCCCTTGACTTTCGATTCGAATCACCGGAAACGCTGATTTTAAAACTGTTCATATCTCGAAAACACCATTTTCTATTTGGATAAAACTTTAAAAACCAATAACATTTTAAATAATACACTTTCAGAAACACGCACTTCATTTGCAGCCCCCAAACACGTCCATCTACAAATTCAAAAACAAACCTCTGAATTCATAATAAATCTATGTCAAGATATCGGTCCATCACAAACCCTTCATCACTACAGCATCACCAATTTGAAAAATATTGTTTTATAACCTATAAACAACAATAAAATAAAAATAAACCAACCAAACTGATGATATGAACGAGAAAGTTTCGTGCGATCCAGTCGTGCACTTTATTTTTCTTTTGGTATCACCCTCACGCAGCACAAATTCGAGTTATATTTTATTTTACAGCCCTTCATTTTTATAAATGGCTTTCACAGTGAATTTGTCCATTGACAAAGTTGCCTCCTGAGCTGTGGCTTAAAGGGAATACCTCTGCTTAAGAAGTACTGAAATCATTGGTCATTCTGTATGACAGGCTTGGACCCAGATCTTCAGAGAAGATGCCAGCGCCTATACCTAACGATATCCAACTTAGAGCAGTCAGTACAGACTTCTAAATCTTGCTCTTTTGTCACTGCTTTGTTAGAGCATTCTTCTTTCTTCAGAATGCGACTTTCTTTGCAACAGTGAATGTTGTTTTAAAGCATCCCGCTCCCGCAAGCATACTATGCCACATTATGCCACATTATGCCTTCTTGATATAATCTGCGATGATTTTTAAAGTTAACAGATTTCTGCCTTCAACAGTTGAAAAAAGTTAAAAAAATAAAAAAAAAATATAAGTACATATAATTCAATGATAAGTCTCCTGTGCGCCAGCGATTGTAGATTCAAAGTCAGTACAAGGGGTAACATGACAACGCGTTGCTTTCACTATTCAGAATTTTTGGCCTCACTCACAATATGTCAGACAAGATCTGGCGCACGATACTCCGCAGCTCGAACAAACAATTCTGAGCACACGTGTGCCCTTTCCAAAAGTTGTTTCAGTCTTTAATCACAAACGGCCTCAAAACTTCCATATTTTAGCTTGAAAGGCGTTGTCTTCAAATTGATTGAATCAGGCTTAAAATGTATTCATGCAAAACCTCCACATACTCCTTTTAATCATGTCGAACAAATGTCTTTCAATTTATTTATTTTTTCATTATCAAAGTTGTAAGCCGCATGCGAATTCTTGATGCCCGACTTTACTCATCAAAAGTCTTCTTTGAAATACCTACGTCCCACGTCATTCACAAAATGATTTCCCAGAATCATTAAGTATCTTAAACCCTCACCTTAGCCGACATTTTTTTGTGAATTTTTCCCCCCGAACAGCTACATATATGCACATTGCTCCAGAAACCAATTCATCAAAACGCTTTACCCCCAATTAAATTTTTAATTCAGTTCGTCATCCAACCCAAATGTGATTTCCTCTTTTCGGGCCAAATTTGCACACGAAATGGGGTTACAATTGTTTTTCTTCTTTTTTTTTTTGTTGTACGCTCAGGTGAAACCCTTATCCACAGCAGTTTGTCGACGGTAGAGTGAACAAGGAAACGGAAGAAGATACCTACCACCGGCAAAAAAAAGAGAGCGCCTGGATGTGTATCTTCATTTCATCAAAATGATTTTAAATCCACTAAAAGAATTACCAGAAGAATCTCATTCAATTTCGGAAATATTTTTTGCCTAAACCAATTCCCTTTGCGATAGATACGCTTTTATTTTGTTTTACTATATCTTCCTTTTTTTGCGGTGTAGATGATATGATGATTCTCTTTGCCATCATTCAGCCTGCACAGATCCTTATTTCATTTTCATTTGTCTTGCACAGTGGAAGCGCTCCATGATGGTAGCGCCGTTGAAATGTGTGAGCATTTCACTGATGCTGGCTTGAAGTTCACCTATACACGTACTCGTCGTCGGCGTCGTCGTCGTCGAGGTCCCTATGCGAGGTTTATTGAAAAGAAGAAAGTTTCTGGTATTTCTTCTTCGGGTGGTTGGTTCTTCTCGTGTCGGTCGTTTGTTTTTTACGTCTTGCGGAATCGGGGAAGGGGTCTTGCTTTTGTTCGGATGCTTTGTTTTCATATGGCTCATAATCCATAAGGAGGCAGAGCAAAGGCAGCAAACAGAAATTAGAATGAATATCCTTCCTCGAGTGTATATACGACGAACATGCAGAGGAGCACATTGTGAAATAGCATTGTTGAAAAGGTCTCAGATGTTATTTGTGGCGGGCGGCAATTGTTGTTGGCGCTTTTCTCCATTGTAATTTTGGCATTTGGGAAATTTCAAATTGCCCTTTGGTATAGTAGTCCTTAGACTTACTGCCAAGGAGGAACACATAAAAACATGAGTTTTGTGGTGTAATTAGATGGTTTGGGGAGAACATTTTTCCTGAGTTATTTTTTGCTCGCTTTTAAGGATGACAATTCCAGCAGATGAAAGACGAAGGAGACGACTCGTCCTGGTTATGCTGGTTTGGATAAAGACAAAAGGAACGTGGCTTGCGTGGGACACTTAATTATATTTTAAGATGTTAAAAAGCCTGTAGAGTCGAGGTTTGTTTATGTCTTCAAAGGGTTCTTACGATGTAAAGTATTTTAGCAAAAGTGCACAAAGCCATGTAGGTTATCAATTCTTTCATTTGTTGCATATCCACAGTCCACACCCAGCTCGATCTTCAAAATTTTGTGATTTTGCTTTGAGTTATCGAGTTGCTACAGCATCTGTTGTGTGATGGATGTCATTCTTCAACTCGTATTGGTCAAGGACAAGTGTGTTACTCATGTGGTACTGCATCCCCCCATTAATGCTATGACCAACTATCTCCAAAAATATCCAAAACTTTGGATGAAGGCATTTGAGAGCCAGAGAGAGTCTTGGAAACCTTTCAAAGTCAAAAGTATTGAATACTAGCGGACCCATGCTCGCCTTGCTTCACCCGCCGTTTTTTTATAAATATGTTCCCTCCCTTGGACTTTTCTAAAAGCATACACAAAAAAGATTTATGCAAAGTTCTGTTACTTGTTCCCTCTTACACACCTCAAATGTCGGCGAAAAGAAGCAACACGAATGAAACAACTTGACATTAACACACGAACCCCACCCCAGCCCATTTCCAAACTTTTCCCAATGAACAGCACCTGAAAAAGTGTTCAACCTCAATGTATGCGCTGAAAAGAGACGACTGCCCATTGAAGTGCAAACGATCACGTTAGAGCGCGTACATAATAATCACACACACACATCCCACTGCAACGATACTCGCAGCTGCATGACTACTGACAGTGGTATACTGGTATCCACTGGAAGAAAATTGTGGGCGATGTTTTGAATCATTTTTTTGAACATTGCTCAGCTTCAGGACAACGCAGGAGGATGTTTTATATCTTAAAAGATTCAGGAAAAAATTTACTAAATTCACCTGTTTTTTATTTTTTCAATCCAATAAGCCATTACTGAGCTAGGTCTGTATAAACAGAATTTTCCTTACATATATCCATTTTTTTTTTTGACTATTTTGTAAAAACCAAGTTATATTCCGGGTTAAAAAGTATCCTAAAGCCCGACTCAGAACATAAGCAATCACTATGCCAAGTTTCATCAAAATCCGTCCAGTAGTTTCTGCGTGATGCGCGGTCAGGAATTTCTTTTTACAGTTTTATTATATGTAGAGAAGAGAAGAGAAGAGAAGAGAAGAGAAGAGAAGAGAAGAAGAGATAGAGATTGATATCAAAAGCGATGTTTAACGCATGTAGTGTGCGACCGACTTTAGAACAGCTACAGCTACACCAAAAATATATAACCTGCAAAAATATGACTTACAATTTACTACAAATTAATTAATAGACTTGACCAAATTCTCCTGAAGCCTCCCGTTGAGAGTGGTCAATTCTTCCTCCGTTGTTTCATTTAAAACTTACCAAATCTTTCACATTTAAGAAAAAATAGTATTTAAGCTTCTCGGGTGTTGATATACTTGAGCATACGACACCAGATCTCTTTAAAATAGACTGGACATTCGCAGATGATGTGTTGACATCCAGCAAAGTTTGTGCTAGGTCATGTTTTCGAAATTTGTTGCTAGTTTTAGCCAATAATAATTTTACAAACCCGCAACACATTCACGGTTGTCATTATAATCCCCGATGCCCTATTTTCTGCCTATTCAGATAGTTTAGCCTTCTGTTGCCATGATAGCCATAAGCCTCTCCAGTTATCCGACTAATTTTGCCCACAACCACTTCCATTTGTGCGTAAAAGTTATGCCGCGACTTTTCTGTGGCATCTATTTGGGTCAGATTCAAAGCCTCTTCAGACGAAGCGGTTTGTTTTCTGCTCGATCTTAATGTTCAAGTCAAGACACCCACATTACCCCATCCGACTTTAACTGACTATCGCAAGACCCAGCACTCCTATAACTGCCTCAGTCCCACTTGCAATTCTCTCCTCAATAAATTTCGATAGTATAAAGAAAATTTATCACCACAAGTTGCTTAATAAAATATTTTGATTTATTCCAGCTAAAGCATCCATCCACGAGAGCTTAATTAAGATTTCTATACCGAGGCTCTAAATCAAAATTCCACACACGCTCGTCGCTGAAAATAGTTTTCTAAAATATTTCTCCCCAAACGAAATGATAAACGTCAAAGTTTTGCGTCTTTTTTTTGTGAGGATGTTTTTAAATTAATGCTCCGCCTCCCCGAGGCCAGATGAGAGACCATAAAACTTGTCGCCCCCTCCTCGCGTTGCATTCCGAAAATTTGATTTACTCACGGTACAGTGTATGAGTTTTAGAATGTAATAATAAATGGTTTTAATATTTTTTTACTTCATCCATTGCCATAAAATTCATATTCCACTGATGCTGATGGAACTCATGCTCCGTGAAATTTTCCCCAAAAGAGAGAACGAAAAAAAACAGCGTGTTACATACGTTGCAGCCGAAACTCATTCTGCGTCCTTGAATGTGTGTTGTTTCTTTCAAAACGATTTATGAATGGTCCAATGTCAGCTACAACTGTCATGAGTGAATAGCGAAACGTCATGCATGTCGGCGTTCTAAACTCCGCTAGCTAAACGAATGAAAAACTTCTAAAACACGTTTCATCTATGATGCGGAACACAAATGGGGCGAACAGGAACAGGAATGAATCAAAAGAGCCAACAGCCAACCAACATCAAAGAACCCGCACTCGCACAATAGGCAGCCAGCGTGGCAGTGCGGCAAAGAAGACGAACGACGAAAAAAAATGCTCAAGGATTTATTGTTTTAGTTGCTGAAGCGGATGTATCATAGGGCGAGTGTAGTATAGAAACTATGACCTACATTAACTCTGATTCAAATCTCTCAGACAGATATGAACGAGAAAAAAAAAGGGAATCCTCCTGAGGACATTCCTAAATTGCTTAGCACCGATGCGCTGCAATGTGAAACTTTAATTTCAAAGCACGCTTTATGATGGCTCGTTATGTCCTATGTTAGTGAACAAACAAAAAATAGAAAACCACAGTCACACACCCTCTCAAACGGGCACCGCACAAGCCGGAAAACGTGATGATGCGAACGTCTGATAAGATGAATGCCGCACATTAGTACCACATTAGGTGACGCGGTTTTAGGACAACTTTGTTGACCGATAAGGCACCGCATTGCAATGGCGGTGGTCATGCCTCAGGAGGCACGACCATCAACTGAATATGGCCATCGCAGTCGTGTGGGGCTGCGGCTGGGGCATGAAAAGTTCATCTGGCTAAACATTGACCTCAATGTTGATCTCAGATGGTGGTTGCGCTGGTTGCTGCTCATGGAGAGATTGGTTCTAATTAAATTCGAAAAGTTTGTGAATTTAATTTTGTCCCCCATTAATTAATGCGGGGAGACA
Source organism: Cheilosia pagana (assembly GCA_936431705.1). Classification (NCBI taxonomy): domain Eukaryota; kingdom Metazoa; phylum Arthropoda; class Insecta; order Diptera; family Syrphidae; genus Cheilosia; species Cheilosia pagana. Next base: position 45,187,617 of record OW386170.1, on the reverse strand, counting down.
CTCTGCAAATTTAAATATGCTTTCAGTTTTTGTGCAGAGTTTGGAGTGTTTGCATTTTGGATTCAGCTGCACCCATTTGAAGTGCGTTTGGTGGGATGTGCGTTTATACAAAGAGGAAAATCTAAAATGGGCAAAAATATTTGTAACTGACAGCTTAAAGCCCATTTTACGGAATCATATTTCATTTCGAAAGCTACTTTTAAAAGCAATAACCTCAAATAGTTCAAGAACAGCATTTTTGTGAATTTTAGCCGATGGGTAAATTCCTAGAATAAGTAAAAAATAGAGTTCTCTCCAACGCAAAGGCGCCAACCTATAAACGCAGCCGTCGTCTAGAACAAAGTCGTTCACCATACTTTTCAAGTTTCTGTTCCTGTTCTCAATCTTTTTAACACAACTTTAGTTAATGTCAGTCTGTTCCACGGACTCTAAATTGTATTGGCTATTTTATCGGTCTAAAATTGTATGGCAAGTCAGATCAACAAGAGGACAAAAAATATGACTGCCATTTTTGTTTAATACTTTTTCCATAAATTTTTATTTTCAACAAAAAGACTGAGGACATAAATTTTGCAAACTTTACGTTACATATTGAGATGAGATTTTAGGGTGGCTTTAACTTTGTTACGAGCTGATAAAGATTAAGTGTCTTTTATGTCGACTGTATAATTAACAAAAGACAACTTTCAACTTTGTCACTCACTAAAATATTGGTGAACTGTACCTCATCTGTCTATAATTTTAAGCTATTACTTCCGGGCAATAAATCAAAGAAATGGGTTAAACCAGAGTAAACCAAACACATAGGTAGGATTTTTATAAACTCTGTTGCTACATGACAGGACACTTAAAACAAAAATAAAGCGTGAGTAGGTAAGTCATAAAATTTGTGGTCTAATTTCCGGTTTATTGCTTGTCTGGTGGTGGTCATAAAAATACACTCAGGCAAACAAATTCAACCTATGTGGAAGTTGAAGGTCAAACTGGTAGCTTTTAATTTAGCAATTTATACTGAAACATTTGACAGTAAATTCAAAATTCTCGTAAAATGTGAAAATACAACAGTTGACTATAGATATTAACTTCAGCAACATAAGAGTGTTTATAACAAGTTTCCAATATAATAACAATACAGAGTTTTAACAACAAACGCAGTGGCTAATTGTGTTGGACTAAGCCAGGGGTCCCCGTTTCGAATACCAAAAAAACCTAATTACATCTCAAGGTTTTTTTCCACTGCACTACCTCTCGCGAACGTCTGACAAACATCCGAGAGTAAAACTGTCATGAAAGGCTAATTGCACACACCGATTTTGGAAGGCCGATTCCAATAGTGAACCACATGTGGGAACGAGACCTGGCACACACGCCGACCGCTGATCGGTGCCGGCAAAATGCCGGTGAGCAGCTGTCCACTGCCACTGTATCGCCGGCAGTATCGGGAAGTAGTGGCATACGTGATTAAAAACACGCTTGCACACGCATCGATTTTTTGCCGACCATTCCATTCAAATGCAAGCCTTTCTAAATTCTAATGAAGGAATAGAATTTCTCATTTTAGTATTCTGATGTTGGATTTCACTTTTCAACTTCTCGTGGAGTTCGTCAAAGGAAGCAATAGACATTCTGAAGAAGTTGAAAAACTTATTACCTTCAAGCATTATTTCTTCAAAAAGAGTTTAGAATGTTCCCGTGTGTTGAAACCATTTCATTCAGTCCTAGTACACAACAATTTTGGAATTAAATGGATAATGGGTTCTATAGATTCGAATACCCAATAGTCAAATCTCGATCGTTAAAATTTCTAAAACGTATTGAATATTTTACGACTTTAGCTAGCAGATTTTGATCACAATATTATATTCCAACTCCCACCTCTTGTGGACAGCGGCGATTTATTCCATTTTAGCTCGCAGCCAGTACAACAGCTTCGACATGTTTTTAATAGATGGTATTCCAATAAGTTGAACTGGTTTTAAAATTTACAACAGCCTCTGAAATTGCCAGCTTATTTTAGCATATTTAGAAAAATTTGTGAAGTTTTAAAAATGTGTTGAAATAACCATCATTGCCAATCACTACAGACTGCAGATGTAGGTAAACCTAAACAACCGTTTAAAGAGAAGAAGAGCTTTAAACAAATCCAGTCGTGCTCTACAAATTCCTACACGTCTTCCATCTTATAGAAAGATTCTTACACGTAACACTATTCGGTAGTTTTTCTTACAATTAAAGAATACAGAACATACGAGAGCTGTGTATGTTGACACAATCGAAATGGGCCTTTCTAGGGATCTTTGTATGACACACAATCTTATTTAACTCAAATCCGTATTTTTTTATTTTCTCGGTACTGTTTAGTTTTTGTTCAAAATGTACATTTTGAAATTTAGGTATATGAACGTCACCTTTAAGTCTTAAGTCTTTTCTAAAAAAAAAACACATTAAAAAATTTGCTAATTCCTGTCAGACCGAATAAACTAAAGATTTGATTGTAGGTTCCTGTCATTTAATTTCAAATAACAATCAATTCGTATTTTTGAGGCCAGAATTCTCATTTGAAATTGCAAAACAACTGTTGCAAGCCGCTGTTGACAACTGCGATTCGATGAAGGAACTGGAATCATCAACAGTGGCACAAAATTTGTATTAAAATAAAAACTTTCACTTCGCAAGGAATTGTAATTTGTTTTTTGAATTTTAGAACACTGGGTTTATTCTTGGGACCGTATACTTATCAACTAAATGTACTTGCATAAAATGAAACAATTGAATAAAAATTAAGAACCGACCGCATAAATCCGCCGAAGTGGCATTTTTCGTTATTTTACATAAGGAACATCAATTGAGGAGACGTGCAATTACTTTTTCGACAATTCAGTCGAATTTTCAATTGGTTTGGTCAGGATAAACTTACACCACAAACACAAGCTACAATCTCTGCATCTGTATCATCTCATAGACATATTCAAGGTCCCACACTACAGCATCCTTCACCCTGTATCCTAACCGGAAAACTGAAGAGGATGATGAGGAAGCAACAAATGAAAACCCGTCGAGCAAACACGACCCTGACCTTATCAAACGCGCATGGAAATAAAAGCTCTGCGAAGTGTGCCTCCACATGCAACACTTTAAATTGCCCTGGCCTAAAAGATTACTAACCGATGATGATAAATGAGCGAGTATTGACTGTCTCTCGCGTTTGGCAAAAAGCAATTTCATTTTTATTTGTACTTGTCATTGACTTACAATTTCCATTAAAATTCGTGACACTTTTTAAGAGTCTATTGTGGCTTCTCACAAATAAACAACATTGTAATGCCGTACGTCAATATCAATCAAAACCAAAAATTATCATAACTGTCAGAGAGAAAATAAAAACTCTCACTGCATAATAATTCGCATATACCTACATTGCTTTTAATACAATAACTCCCATGACAATAGCCAATCGCACAAAGGAAAGTCCATTATTTTCCGCATAAAAATCCTTGGGAACAGTATTTCGTTTTGTGCAAATTCATTTTCAAAAAAAAAAAAAATATTTTTACATGGCGCATTCAACAGATTTCGTTTTAATAACTTTCGCAGTGGCGTCAAGCGCCAAGGGAGTGTCCTTATTATTTGGAATTCTCCACCTCATCCACTTATATCATTTTCGTCGTCCATCTCACACAATGGCCGAGCAACAATTAAACACCCCGCACACTCGCGCCCACGTTGGTTACGAGAACAAACACGTCAAACAATGACCTCATTGAGCATGCATTACCCACCGCTGAGATGTTCATTTCATCAGGAAAAGGGAGCAAAAAAGAGGGGGCGAAGTGATCCCATTCGGTCTGTAGTGAGGACATGAGGTAGTCCCATTGCCAGGTCCTTTTTTATGCTCTCTGTGCTGTGCACCTTTATCTGTTTCAATGAAATTTTCATTTTCGTGCCTTTAATTAACACAAGAGCAGCGCTAGGACACAGATTTCGATGGAGAACAAGGAACAAACAAAAAAAAAACTCCACGAATGAGGACAAAAAATGAACACATTCCTGTCAACTGTTAACGGCTGTTTGAAACATTACCGCGTTCCAGACAATCAACAGTGAATGGACATTTTTTCCCGCATTCTACTGCGCCGGCAAAAAAGTACTCACATCATATACTTACTTTGCACACGTCGTCCTTTTTAGTGAAATCTATCTACCTGAGTGTTGTTCATTCCCAGTGCTCTCTCGTCTCTGTGACAAAATGCTGCATAAATAATTTCTTAGAGCAGCAAACCAGGAAGTCCCTGTCCCATCCATAGACAAACATAGTAAAGATGAGATGAATCAGGCGAATGCATTTGAATGTCCTTTTGCGTTTTTGTTGGAGGATCCACATAAGTCATTGCACTGTGTTGGGCGGCTGGGGGAAAAAGTACCCTGCACTTAGCGGTATAGCAGCTCTACGTTCAATCTGCTTTTATACCTATATACGTGGCTCGGCTTGTGCGGGAATGTGTCACTCTGCGCTCATTTTGGCTTTGTCCTTTTGCATTTCATCGCTTGTGTGTGTGTGTTTTTTTTTGTGATTCTGTTGGTCGTCTTCGATGGAAAACATGCCACCAGAGTATGGAGCCGGATGCAAGTTAGTGGTGCATTCCGAAGGATTCACGTTTTCGTTGTTGGAGGAATGCGGGTCGTGTGATGGCCACCTGTGCCTCTGTATTTTTTTATCCCATTTTATTTTCTAGGCCATTGGAGTACACTCATGGGTGTCAGTTTTATACAATTAAGGCGCAGTGCTCCAGTTAAATTTCAAATAAAGCGGTCGTTGAAAGCTGTGATTATGGGGCTGGACCGGTATTTGAATTTTAGGGACTATGAGTAGTGTAAACAAGATTGCTGTAAGGATCTTTCATCCAATGCAAGCCGAAAATGATGCAGTACCTATCGCTGTAATATACTACATCATTGCGGGCGACTATTTTGTAGTAAACCTCTGTATACCACATGTGGTACACATTGTAGCATTGTAAAATTACGAATTGTAGTTTGTAAATGCACTCGTTAACTACAAAAAGTTAGTCCGCAATAGTTTAATACTGCATGTGGTGTACAGCAGTCAGCGTGTATTTTGTAGCTTACAACTGTAGTTGAGCCTACACCTGCGTATAATTGAATAGTAGTATACTACAAAATGCCAGCCTACAATGATGTTGCATCTTTCAGGAAGATATGTTGTTTCACTCACATGGGATGTGTAGTATACTTCATGTAGTTTTGGTCGGGTTTAGTGTACCACAAAACTGTTTTATTAAAGAAACAGCAACTGTAAAGGAGTGCAAAGTAGTATACTGCATAAGAAAACATACAACAAAACGCCTGACCACTATTATGTGGTATATTGGAGTGTCAAACGTCAAAACCAACGCCAGCAAATGTGTAGTATACGACAGGTAGTGTACTACTTTTTTTTATCAGTAGTTTTCGACCAAACGTGCCGCGACAATTGTGTAGTATACTACTACCAAGTTCAAGACTGTCAATTACTTTAAACCAGATTTCTCCTTCTGAGTCCTTATCAATCGAAAAAAAAACCCCGGGGAATGACTTCTCAACACCTGGTCCCGCTTGCTTTCTCCCACTGTACTGAACTTCTCCCTATTCGTTCAATATTTTCGAATAGAAGGAAACAAAATGAGTCTTAGGGTGAACAGATCAAAAACAGAATTCAAAATTAAATGAAATAAATAATTTGTTTGACTTTCCCGAACTGCAAACTACTGCGTAGATCCTGAGCGTCGGCTCGGCTCCATTTGCGTACCGAAATGGAAAATACCATAGATATTTATGTGTTTAGCACGAAAGCAAACTGCGACCTTAAACCCTTGATGGTAAGCTTTTGTCAGTCGGATTTTGTAGACAGCAGTCCTTTGCAAACAAGTTGGTTGCTTTTCATCTTAAGGATATTTCGAGTGATTTATGTATTAAATCAAGAAATGTACGCGAGAACTTATTATCAGCACATCAGTGGCTATCCCCTTCGGATATAGGCGAAAGAGGCATGAAGTTCGTTGCAAAGTACGATATGCAACTACTGACACAGCCCCACAAAATACTGGTTCACATATCGCAACGAATCAAGTTCATAGAGCTAGAGCGAACAGCACTGCATCAGAGAGACAGCAAGATGGAGAAGCAGAAAACTCTCAGAATTTCCAAATTAACCATGTAGGTACGAGGGCGAAACGTATTTCTCTGCCGCAGACAGTTCTTGTTCCACTACTTACTCTGATTGGCTGCACGTCGAGCGCACCAACCACCGAGATGGGAATACAATTCCATTTATTTTAGCGTAACCTTATTTCCTTATTTTTATTCTTTCATCATACCAACAATCTGGGCAACCTGCGAGTTCTATATATATTTTTTTTTTGCTTCAGCACAGTTGGCAATAATGTAAGTCATGTCGCGGAACTTGCAACATTAAAGTTTTCCAAGAAAAATAAGGACAAAGCCCACAGTTCTCCCACTGGTGGCTTCTTAATGAAGCATCTCTGCAATCGGTTATTGTCCTTTTGCGTTCTGGGATGTTGTTGTTGTTTTTTTCCTGTTCTCTCAACCATTTTTGCTTTTGTTTAACCATTCCTCGGTGCATTGTGACTGTGGGTGGTTGACCTAGCTTCCTTGTCAGTTGTAAGGTTATTTGTTTGGTCTTTTTGTTCTTATATTTTTTTCCTGTTGACATTGTTTTGTCGCATAGACAACAACAAAACTCTCATGGGAAGGACTGCAGAGTAAAAGGACATTAATCAAGTTATTTTTGTTATTTTTAATTTAAATTTGCTGTTACTCTTCTGTTTGGGTGGCTCTATGCGAGTCGTTTGAGTTCTAAAGAAGCTGTCCATGGTCTCGGTGAAGATGCAGGTGGCTTCTAAAACTCTGTTATCTGGGGCAATAGTGTGTATATGATGTAGTTGCTGGTTAAAATTCTACTAATTCCGTTTGGATGGGTTTCCTTTGTCACTGGATGGATCGTCGTGTAAGTGGATTGTTAATGTACCTTGTAGCAAATGGAATTGATGAATTGTTTTCATTCCTGTTGCTGGGAGGAGTTTGGTTAAAAATACTTTTGATGAGTTTTTGAAAAGGAACGGGTCGGTTACCTACTCACGTTAAAAAAAATAGTTTGTTGTCTTCAAGTCTTACAAAAAAACATTATTCGTAAATAGGACTGCAACCCATTTTTTTGTTAAACACGTTCAGGATCTCTGCATTGAGATTTATTCAAATGCAAATGATAGACACACCTTTTATTAATTTTGTTGTAAAAACCAAGCGCCTTCGTGTTGTACTCTTTGTTATAAAATTATGAGCTAGAAATATATTCTTGCTCCTCTTTTTTGCATCTGACAGAGGATTGTTTACAGAGGACCAAGTGGGTATTATTTTTAAGGGATTTTAGTGGTAAGTATGTACATTAGATAGAGTGCCGCAAGTAGGAAAATATTTAACCCCCACAAAATTACAAACAGTCTTATTTACACAAGTGACTCCTATAGGTCAAAGGCCAACCAAGCGTGCGACAAATAGATACCTTTTTCTATTTAAATTTCACTTACCCAAATTGATCAAAAACTGGGGGAAAAAAAATACCAAACCCTTATCCCACTTTCAAGTCAACCATTCGTATTCATCTCAATTTAAATTGTCCCTCAAAAATTTCCGGGAAAAAGCACAAAATCTATCTGCCAGACAAATTGCTCCAAATTCGTAAAGTGACAGCGAGTATCTATTGTTAAGGAGTACTTACCATTTGCGACCTTAATCTGCAATCATCACTTTTAAGTGGTCCCCATTAATCTCTGTCTCATTCGATACTGTGCTTTAAAAAGTTTTTCTTTTTTGTCTTATCCTTACACAAAAGGAGAAGAGCAAAAAAAAGTTACCCAAATGACATTTGACTTGGAGTAACCCAATTCCTCATCCCATAGAAGCGCAAAGAGCCTCATAATCCCTCCCGAAAGGAACCTGCATCACAATGGCTTATTTAAATTTTAAATCAGTCCTTAAGGAAAAATCGCTGAGACGATGACATGAGAATTTATTGATCCAATAAATTATTGGTCCTCCCCTAATGCTTGTTGTTTGTGCGGCGACACCAATTTCGCTACACCCCGTTTACAGTGGCAATCCTCTTTTTATATACACCTCCTGTGGGAATGGCGATGTGTAAATGTAAAAAAAAATATCTATAAAAATTGGACAAAAATTCTGTATACTCGTAAGTCTTTTATGCTTACCCAAACAAAAGGGAAATGTAGGTAATCCTAACAAAAATAATGCATGACAAACATATATCCTGATCACGCTTCGTGAACACTAACAGTGCATTTAAATATTTGGTGAACCAATCAAGGGACAATAGGACATGACACGAAAACAATAAAATAAAAAAGGACATCGTAAAAGTTTGTCAGAAAATATTTGAGCGATTTTTGCATGCGAAATTTTTATTTCCAATGTTTCCCACGAAAGAGGTCGACTTTTGGGGGGGGTGAATTGCGATAAGGATATCCGCATCCGCACCCTTTTCACAGGTAAATTGCAAACAATGGTAAAATAAATTGAAAGTAAACAACGTGGGGGAGCCGGTGTTAGGCCCTGCAATTCCATGGAGAAATTGCTCATGCGATTGCGGGGAAAACATTTTATTTGCACTCGTACAGTGTGTGCAAGAAGGAGTTGATACCATGCACTTGAATGCAGGGTTTTTAGAAAAATGTGTTTCCAAATTGCTTAGAAGGACATTCCAAACATACTTTAAGGATGCATTTGTTGTCAATTTATAAAAAAAACAGAGAGCGTGCTTGTGACCACACGCCAGATGTGAAACTTATCTTGCTAAATGTGGATGTTAAATTGAATTGTGTTGTATTCAGGTGAATTTCATTAAGAAATTTAATTTAACCAAATCTTTATAATATTATATCCTTAATACACCGCAGTAGATAATTATGTTCATTAATTTAACAAGTTTTCATAACACAATCCAATCCAATGTTTTCTATTTCGAGAGTTTTTGTTTACATTTTGTTTTCACACCGTCAACTCATTCAGAAGCCTAGTGTGTGTGTAAAACCTAGTTTCTTCAGTTCCTCCTGCGTGCCCATATGAGTATTCACTTTGAGAATTCAGTTGAAAAAATTCGAAAAATTTATCTTTCCAACAACCATACAAACCAACAAAATTTCATTGAAATTGGTTGAGTGGTTAAGACGATCGACAACAGCGCCACCTATCGGGTCCAAAATTATCCTATTCATCAAGTTGCAACCAACCATACCCACCCACAAAATTTCATTGAAATCGGTTGAGTGGTTAAGAAGATCGACAACAGCGCCACCTATCGGGTCCAAAATGATCCCACTCATCAAGTTACGACCAACCATACCCACCCACAAAATTTCATTGAAATCGGTTGAGTGGTTAAGAAGATCGACAACAGCGCCACCTATCGGGTCGAAAATGATCCTACTCATCAAGTTACAACCAACCATACCCACCCACAAAATTTCATTGAAATCGGTTGAGTGGTTAAGAAGATCGACAACAGCGCCACCTATCGGGTCCAAAATGATCCTACTCATCAAGTTACAACCAACAATACCCACCCACAAAATTTCATTGAAATCGGTTGAGTGGTTAAGAAGATCGACAACAGCGCCACCTATCGGGTCCAAAATGATCCTACTCATCAAGTTACAACCAACCATACCCACCCACAAAATTTCATTCGAATCGGTTGAGTGGTTAAGGAGTTTTAGGCGGCGACATAGCGATGGCGACAGGCCAATTTCCGTCTCGCACTTCCGCTTGGTCATTTCCGCTTTCATGAATCGATTTTACTCCCAAGTCGCGCCATAAGATGTTTCACATCAAAAAGTAATGCGGAAACAGTATTTTAACCAATTACGCCCTCAAAAAGTGGGCGTGGTAAACAAATTTTCGTACGCGAATGTTTAAAACAATTTCTACACATTTTGCGAAGCTCTATAAATGTGTTCACGATTTTTTTTACAGAGATGATGATGAGAAGTAAACACATTTTTGTTTAATATGTCAATTGAGATATTTTTATTTTAATAAGTGCAATTTGATAATTCTTAATTTTCGCTATTCAATCTTACATTCTGTCGGCAGAGAATTGACCGTTTTTTTGCACATTTTTGGTGCAAAGGAAAATTTCTCACATCACACATAAACTAGGAGATCGTCTCTGGGGACCACACGCTCGTAACACATGTACAGATATCGGTTGACCACCTCCCTCTGAAATCGACCTCCAATAGGTGCTACATGAATAAACATTCATACAAACAACTGTCCCTATCCATTTGCAATTTAAATTTCATGCGACAAAAATGTGTTAGAGCTACTCTGTGTATGTGCTCTTTCCGAACATACTGTACAGCAATGACAATCACTCATACGAGCCCCTGAGGTTTGTTCTACCGTGTATTTATTTATTTTGAAAAGTTTTTGTTGGCCCATCCTCTGATATGTGCTACCTTTATCCTCGTGTCTCACTGTATTTTTGTGTCCTGTCTTTATTTTTATTTATCATTCCACTCCCTCTGTTGGTCGAGCCCCCAAACACGAATACCGCACCAGTAAAATTCAATAAATCAATTTTGATTTGAAAACACTCTCACGTAGGGAAAACCCAAGGATACAGAACGTGCAAAAAAGGAATTCATTTTTCTGCTGTATCAGGACATTTTCATTTATTTTTTTTGGTTTCTCGACAGAGTAGTAGTGGGTACATATTTTAAGCCTACATGACGTGCTCACTGCTCACCTTGCAAAAATTCCAACCTACTGACACACAGATATTCCGAGAAATTCACATTAAAAAAAAAACTTAAGTGAACCCACAAAAAGGAGTAGAACAATTCAACATGCAAATCGCATTCGAACGATTTCCATTGCGGAGGCTTTTCAAATCCCCGATTCATTCATAGAATATTGTCGAGTCGTCCGTCCCTTTCTGCAGTCAGTCGAATTGCCATCATTCGATTTGTTTTGTGTTGATTATACGCTGAGAGGAATGTAGATAATGACGTTGTGATATCCTTGCAATTACTACCGCTATCCGACAACTACTGCTGCTGCTCCAGTTAATTTTGGTCCTTTTGTTTACACAGAGATGATAATAGTACTCCCCATTCCGATTAAAGAACTCTTGCTGGCATTCCTGGCATTATCTCTGCGGCTTATTGCTTTGCCGGGTTTGCCATTGTGCAGACGCAGAGCTTTGTACAGTTCACAGTTCTGGGACCAGGGGAACATTCATGAAAATAATGAGAATTATTTGCATTGTTTTGCTGATGGACCAGCTCAGTAACAAATCAATAGAGTTTTTCACAGCAAGTTTGTACTCCCGCTATCAGCTAATAGGGTGAATTAATAAATTTGTTTGTACTTGATTGCCTGGATTGAATTGGAGTGGCATTTGCATTTGTATGGCCCTGCTGCGTGAGGGTTGAAAACTTGCTGTGGGTTAGAAAATCAAAATAAGCTCATTTAATCCAGCTGGATTAGCGAGGAGTATCGCTAAACAATTGCTGATAATACCCCCCAACATCAGCCGTAGTATAAAGTGCATTGCAGTATGTGTGTGTGAGTTATTAAGCATGGTATTTAATCTTGCTGAATGGTATATGCCATTCATCGTAATTGTCACTATCTCTGTATTTATTGAATGTTGGCTTATGGATTTTAGTAGTGTCACGTATTCGCTCGTATACATATTTGTATTGAGCTGATTTTGAATGGATATTTAGTTGAAATGTAAGTCAATTCGATTGAGTTTAATCAGCTTAGAATAAACTCGTGAATAAGAACTCTCTGGGCGATGTGTTTGTTGTAGTGAAAAGGGAGTCGCATTCTACTGGAATTGATTGAGTTTTTTACTTGGGGGTGGTAGCCGGGGGTGTAAGACGGTTTCCTGTAGCTCAACTCATTCGTGAGTACCTCGAAGTCTCGACATAAATATGCATATACGCTAAAGTTATTGGCACTGCTACTGTTTTCAGTTTCAGACGGAGACGGCCACTTTAAGTTATAAATAGTCAAGATCAGGGCAATTACACTCCTGCTTCAAAGTTACCTCTTCATATTCACTGAATGTCAGACAGCTCGTGACGAATAATTTAAAGACTGGACTAAAAATATTATTGGTCCATTTCAAATTAGGAAAAATTTCGTGAGTGATTTAATTTATCAATTTTTACATATCGCTCCCATAGAACAAGTGTCTTCAAGAACTTCCATTCCAAGCAGTAGACATCGCAGTTTGTGAAAAATCCGCACCTCTATAAGAACTGACAAGAATGACTTCGGAAAATGTTTAAGGAGAAAATATTGAAAAACGTTAAATACTCTTCCTCGAAGGAAGAATAAAAAAAAGGTGCATGGCTGGATAGCACATAACTTCTTATTTATTTATTTTATTTTGTCCACAAAGTACAAGGACTTTTTCAGACATTAGGATTTTGAATAAATATTATAACAAAAAAACATTTTTAAATAAAATATTAGAGAAAAAAAATTAATAAGAGACAAAAATTAAAGAAAAAATGAAAAGAATACAAGAAAAAGAAGCAAGTAAAAACAAAATATAACAAAAGTAATCAAATTTGAGTACAACAATTACAACTGCAAAAAACTTGTCAAAATTGTTTTTGTTAAAGGTATTGCCATATTCAAGTAAATTAAAGACGCACAACCATTATAAAATAACATTAAAATAGGAGTATCTGCTGTAATTAGTACGAGAACGGGGTATATGAAATTGATTTTGCACATTAAGACCTAAAAGACTTAATATATCAGGACAGTGAATTTCCCCAATAAGTACCCTGTGAATCAAAACAACTCTTGACACCTTTCTCCCAACCTCAAGTGACTCGAGACCAATAAGTTTTAATCGAGCTGAATAAGGCGGTAAGTTATTTGAATCAGACCAAAGAAGTCGTCTTAGGGCAAATCTAAGGAATCTTTTTTGAGTTGCTTCGATTCTTACAACATGAGTATTGTAGTATGGATACCAAACGATAGACGCATATTCCAACAACGATCGAACAAAAGACATATAAAGTTTTTAGCGCATAGGGGTCGGTGAACATACTAGCATAACGTTTAAGCATTCCCCATACCCTATCAGCTTTATCTGTGATATATTCAATATGGTAATTTAAGGATAGTTTATTATCTTAAATAACTCCTAAATCTTTTATCAAAGACACACGCGGAATAACATTGCAATCGAAGGAATAAAAATTAATGTAAGGTAAGGTAGGACAGGAAAAAGTTATGGCCGAACATTTACTAACATTAAGAGACAAGTAGTAGAAGAATTTTGTGGTCATCTCGGTCAAACGCTTTGCTAAAATCAGTGTAAATGGCATCAACCTGATTGCCTTTATATATCTCTTAAATAACAAAATTTGTAAAAAGGATAAGATTAGGAAAAGCGGATCTGTTTTTTACAAAATCATGTTGGTTTTTGCAAATTAAATGTTTAAAAAATAATTTAAACTTATCAGTCACCAAATCGTCAAACAGTTTAGGGATTGACGATTGTTTACAGATCCCCCTGTAGTTTTCAATGTTATTTTTCCTACCGGACTTAAATATTGATATTATAAAATATTTTTGCCTTATGTAGGAAAAATACAAGTTTTTAACGATACATTGAATATGTGTCACAGTATTGAATGTTAAGGAAATGCATACATTTTTAAAAAGCCTGATGGAATCCCATCGGGACAAGGATTGTGCCATAATCGTTATAGAAGTATAAACTTACAATGTTAAGAAATATAAAAGTCTCATGAAAACCCATTAAGCCATTTAGGCTGCGTTTTTTGGGCTTCCCCACCATTGTTAGGTAATTTTTGCATAAAACCTCGTTGAAGCAATTTCTCTCGAAGCAAATATAAAGAGAACAAGTTAACACAGCAATCCTTTTCGCATTAGAAAATAGATTCCATAATTATTCTACAAAAGCAGCCCAGGAAGCCGCTTTAATTACTTAAATATTTCCAAACCTCACCACAAAAGCAACACTTTGATTTCCCCTTCCTTTATTAATTCGCCTCCTTTGTCAGTGAATAATAGTAAGTGTTACCTAACGTCTATTTACTTGTAAGCACAGCACTTTAATTCGAATTCAGACAGCCATTCACTTTCTTAATTGAAAGAAACACGTACTTTGTGTTTCACCGCACAAAAACCACTTTCCGTCGAGCAGGAGGCGCACCCAGCCGGCGAAGTCAAAACGCAATCAAGTGCAATTCCAGTGGCGGAAACCACCCCTTTTTCTCACCACTACATTCGGTTTCATTCACTCCCATTAGCCACAAAATAAAAAATAAGGAACTAGAAATATGAAGGCAAGTGCGCTTGACCTAACTCTCGCCCCTTAAAGGAATCTCCACTAGGATAGAGCTCGCTGGCTGGCAACAATTTTGATGATGTCGATAAGTGCTCCTCTGGCTAATTAAAAACCGGGAAGCATAAAAAAATAACAGATCCAAGGAGTCTTATTCGGAATTGAATTGCGGAAAAGTCAGTCATTACAGTGTCCTTGGGGAGTCGAAGTAATCCGGATGCCCCTCCGAAAAGGGATTGAATAAATAGGAGACCAAAACGCAGGACGCGCACGCATGCAAGAAACCAAATAGGTGATTCCAATTCGCCAAATTGGATTCGTCTCCTCTGAATGTCAGCAGTGTGGATGTGGAATAAAGAAAAATCCAAAAGCAGCTACAAAAATTTTGAAAATGGAAATGTGGGCGGCTTAGTGTGCTACGGATGTTACCATACACCGCTGTTGGTTAAGGGCAATCGAAACAAGGTCGGCGACGGTAGGATGCGGGAGTCCTTGTCAGCGCAACACAATATCCAATTTTAAGAACACAGCTCGTACAGCGCACACACAAGTCATTGCCTTGCGGCTATTTAGACTGCGGTACGGCGGGGGTGTGTAAATTTGCCACCATGTATTAAACGGGTACTATCAGTGCGAGGATATTGTCTACGAGTGGGTGGGAAGGTTGCTCTAGCTACTGTTGTCAACAGAAAAAAAGAAAAGCGCACAATAGTGACACCAGGGAGTTGTAAATAAAATATTCGGTGGTGAGGTTTTCGTAATGAGACCAGGGGCTGTGCCCAAGACCGTTATACGTGGTGAAGAACCACATCCTGCACGAGGTACCACTGCTTTAGACGGAATATAACGGATCTAGAGGGGAATAACTCGATAAAACCCATAATCCCGGGTTAACTACCGTGCCTATGGGATGTATGGCACAGTGTTATGTGTCTTTTAACGGTGAACTCTAGATACCTGGGGACCTCTAGTTTCAATCCTATTCCCCTTTTCTGTATACAGGGGGTGAGTACAGAATGACCTTCCTTCCCCCTTACTCGTGGGAACAAAATAGACAACCAAAATATAACAAACAAAGGGACTGGTGTAGTTGAATCGGGCACCAAGAACTTCAGAAAAACCGATTCTCATACGAACATGACGGAGGAGGAAGAAAACCTTCTACTCCAAGAACCGTCAACTAGTAAGGCTGCTTCGGTTGTGGGAAGCGAGGGTACGGTTGACCTCAGGCTTGAGAAGCTTTTTCTTGAGGATGAGGACAATCGTTCAATCGCCAGCTCAACCAACTTCTCGACATTGTCTTCGGTGTCCATTAGGAAAAAGGTCGTAAACTGCAAAATGACCATCAAAAAGCTGCAGAAGAAACACCACCTAGAGGACAAAGACAAACGAAGGCTCCAGAATGCTCTTGATTTCTTGGAGAGTCAGTCTTTGGAATGTGGTAAGCCCTGTGCTGGCAACGCTCCGGAGGCCGACTGTCCGGAAGTCTCGAGCAAGGGAGTTCTCATGCGACCGCCAGTGCCTGTGATATGCCATAGCCTATCGGGGTACGGGTCCGTCGCATCTGACCCCGCAAAGGAAGCCGACAAAGAGGACAATCTTTCACCGGGAGAGGCAGACAAGACCCTGGACAGTGTAGTGACTGTTGTCGGGAAGCCGGGTGAACCGAGAGACAAGGGATGTTTGGACCTAACCGAAGTCCCTACCGTCATCGAGGCGAACCTGGCGGAAAGCAGCAAGCTGTCCGAAATAGCAGATAGCAAGCCGAAAATGCGCAAAAATGCACGCCGCTTGCTCAATAGGTATAGGAGCCGTGACCCCAGTTCCTTAACGGAAAGGGATAAGGCTAAGGTAGCTAGGGCTCGTGAGATCCTTAACCATACGGAAGGAGCATGGCGCAGCAGCCAGCTAGGCAGGAAGCAGAACCTACTGGGCAAAGGGAAGTTGACTGGACCAAGGGAGGAATGCCGCTTGCCTTCCGCCTTGAGTAGGTCAAATCCCGGTAAACCAGTTGACGGCTCATCCAAGGATTCGTCCAAGGATGAGCAGTTACCTGGCTGCTCCAGGAAAGTTCTGCCTATTAGGGAAAAGATAGCAGGAAGTAGGGTGCATACCTCTGGAGGAGCTAGCAAGAGACTGGTCGATGCGAGGGCGAAATGCCGCTTGCCTTTCACCTCGACTGCGGCCGATCTCGGGCTACCTAGAGCTGTCCCGGATAAGGATACGTCCAAATCTGGGAACGCTCCTGGAGTCTCTAAAAGAGGTAGGCACAATGATACTATCTCCCCGGTTGTAGGCAGGCAGGCTAAAAAACCGAGATTCTCAGAGAAGGTGAAAGAAAGTCTTCGTGTCGCAATTGTCGACCTTGGAAATCCGAATCGAAAACTTTCCGGTAACCAATGGGAACTATTAGAACAACGCATTCTCGACGGTGTCAACGACGCAATCGTGAAGGCAGAAGGAAAAATTCCACTTTTTGGACAAATAACCACTTTCAAAGGGTTTAAAGTCATGGAGTGTGATGACAATGAGACTCTGGCTTGGTTAAGGAACTTCGTCCTCAACACTGTTGCCCCTTGGCCAAATGCCGAGTTGTGCGTGGTGGACAGGAAGGAGATCCTAAACATCACAAGACCTAAAGGCCGAATACTTATCCGAGGACCGTACTTACCCGCGGAAAGGATTGAACGCTACCTGCAGTTCCTCAATCCGGAACTCCAAAGCAGGGAGTGGAAAGTCCTGGAAACGGGCGAGTACACAGAAAATGGCATGGAAGTCACTATACTCCTTAGCCACAAATCGCTACCGCTGCTCCGTAAGCGAGAGTTTAAAGTCCGCGTAGGCATAACGCGCTGTAAACTCAGGCTGGTTGCGGCGACACAAAAAGATGGTAAAGATGAAGAGACCTCCCGTGATGAAGATAGTGCAAATAAATCTTCATCACAGTAAGGCGGCCAGCGCCAATCTGGTTCTCCTCATGGAAACCAAGAAGGTCGATATCGCCCTAATACAGGAACCCTGGACCTACCGGGGGAATATAAGAGGGTTGAACTCCAAAGACTTGCTTATCTACAGCAATACACCAGAAAATGGTAAGTCTAGAACTTGCATTGTCGCCAAAAAACAGATTAAACTTTTTCTCCTACCTAGCCTCAGCGATACCGACCAGACAGTTGTCAGATGGGACAGGGAGGGTAAAAACACACTGGTACTGGCGGCCATATACATGCCGCACGAATCTTTGAGTCCGCCGTCCGAACAAACTGACTCACTGATTAAAGCAGCAGAACGTGGGAAATGGGACGTGATCTTAGGCTGTGATGCCAACTCCCATCATACACTGTGGGGTAGTTCCGACATCAATGTCCGTGGTGAGTCCCTTTTAGAATTTATAATTAAAAACAACTTGTTAATAGCCAATGTTGGCAACGAACCGACCTTTATAACAAGGAACAGACGCGAGGTCCTTGACATTACTCTTATAAGTAACTCGCTGACCCTTTCTGTGCAGGATTGGAAGGTTTCGTCAGAACCATCCTTCTCAGATCACAGAATCATAGAATTTCATATTAACGAAAAGAATGTCCCATTAGGCAAATATAGAAACCCTAGATTGACCAACTGGGAAACTTTCTTATCCGAAGTAACAAAATTTGGGCGGACACTGAATCTGCAAAAAACAGAAACGCCAGAAGAAATCGAAGCAACATCAACAATGTTGAACCAAATTCTGAGTAAAGCCTTCGATAAGGCCTGTCCCTTACGGACAATAAAGAATAAGAAGTCTCCACCATGGTGGACGAAAGATCTCCTTCAACTAAGAAGGAAAACTAGAGCTCTTTTTAATCATGCAAAGGCCACTAATTCCCAGACCGACTGGGATACTTATAAAGACGGCCAAAGAAAATTTAAAAAGGCCATTACTAGTGCTAAACGCTCAACATGGCGCATGTTCTGTAGCAGTATTGAAACTACCACAGAATCAGCCAGACTTAGGAAAATATTATGCAAAGAATCAGCGGTTCCAGGTTATCTCAAGGACACTAATGGTGAGTGGACACAATCAAGTGAAGATACTCTTAGTCTGTTACTACGGACTCATTTTCCGGGTTGCACCCCGAACCAGACGAACTTGTCAAGAGATATTACCACAATAGCGACTGTTCCAAAAGAACTTATAACCGTAGAAAAACTTAACTGGGCAATAGATACTTTCTCTCCGTTCAAATCCCCTGGATGCGACGGGATTTTTCCAATCATGCTCCAGAAAGCTAAGACCACCATTATACCGGTCCTAAAAAGAATTTTCATTCGCAGTCTGGAATGCGGCTATATTCCTAACGCCTGGCGAGAGGTCAAGGTTGTCTTCATTCCGAAGGCGGGAAAATCAAGCCACACCACTGCCAAAGACTACAGACCTATAAGTTTGACATCATTCATTCTTAAAACATTTGAGAAATTAATGAGCATCTTTATACGTGGTCGACTGGATGATAGTGTTATGTCCACAGCTCAACATGCCTATACGAAAGGCAGAGGGGTGGAGACTGCATTGCATGAGGTTGTTAGCACTATAGAGAAGTCATTAAATGACAAAGAATACACACTGGCCGCGTTTCTGGACATTGAAGGAGCCTTCAATAACGTGAAAACGTGCGCAGTAAAGAGAGCACTTCAGAACTTGAATGTTGATCAATCTCTTACCAATGTAATCATAAGCTTGCTCAGTGAAAGAAACATCAACGCAAAATTAGGCGACACTGAACTCCGAGTAACTGCGTCAAGAGGCACTCCACAGGGAGGAGTCATCTCCCCTTTACTCTGGGTCCTTGTCATTAATGAAATATTAATGAAATTTAACAATATGGGGGTTAAAGTAACTGCATATGCAGATGATGTAGTTATTCTTGCTAAAGGAAAGTTTCTACCGACCTTAAGCGACCTGTTAGGAAACTCACTTAGGGTGCTAAGTTCATGGACAAGACAATGCGGCCTTGGGGTCAACCCCCAGAAGACTGAGCTTGTCTTGTTCACGAATAAGAGAATAATACCACAATTTGAACCACCAATCTTGGATGGAACACCCCTAAGAGTAGCAGACAGTGCGAAATATTTAGGAATTATCCTTGATAGGAAACTCAATTGGAAACCGAATGTCAATGAAAGAGTGAAGAAAGCAGCGAATGCTTTCTACGCATGCAGCCGCATCTTTGGTAAGAGCTGGGGACCTAACCCCAAAATTATCTTATGGATGTACACGGCGATCGTGCGGCCTATACTCACATATGGCAGCGTAGTCTGGTGGCAAGCCGCGCGCAAGGCAACCAATCTCAGGTTAATGACTAAAATACAAAGAATTGCGTGTATAGGGACGACCAGCGCATTGAGAACCACACCTACGGCGGGACTAGAGGCAATTCTCAATTTGACACCTCTGGACCTATACATGGAAGAGTCTGCTGCTAAAAGTGCCCTAAGGATAAGCCAAGCTTACACTTGGAACCACTACAATTCCGGGCATGCACAGATTTTAAGTAAATACTTAGGAAATGTCACTTCTGACTATATGACTCCCCATCTGGACTTCGGCATACCATTCTCCTGCTCATTCCCGAGTAGAGAGGAATGGAATACCAATGAACCCACGAAAAGAAAATCAATATCCATCTACACAGATGGATCAAAGATGGACTGTGGAACCGGTGCCGGCATATTCTCTGAGGAATTAAACATACACTGCTCAATCAGGCTACCCGATAGTAGTAGTGTGTTCCAAGCGGAGGTGCTGGCTATCGCGGAAGCGGCCCGTAGGTTGTCAATTTTGGCAATACCTCGTAGGGATATTACCATCTTTATTGATAGCCAGGCGGCTATAAAAGCAGTTTCTGCACATGAAATAAAATCCAAACTAGTCCAACGCTGCCGCGAAGAGCTCAAGGTTCTTTGCTTGCAGCACACCACGAATCTCTGCTGGGTCCCTGGACATAGCGACATAACCGGCAATGAGAGGGCGGATGAACTGGCGAGAATTGGGTCCGCAATGGACCATGACAGAGCACTTCAGTCGATCAAGCCACCGCTTTGCAACCTTAGAGAGCGGGTGGAAAACAAGATTCGTATGAAAACCAACAACAGGTGGAAAGAACTACCTACCTGTGAAATATCGCGGAAGCTTTGGCCAGAATATAACAGTGGCCGGACCAATAAACTCTTACAGTTTAGCAGGTCTTCACTATCTAGGCTAGTAGGGGCTCTAACTGGTCATAACTTCCTAAGAAACCACACAATGAAACTTAATCTCAAAGATGACGACATATGCAGAGGCTGCGGAGACGAAGAAGTCCACGAGGACACACCTCACTTCCTTTGTCACTGTCCGAGTCTCGGTCACTTGAGGAACAGAACACTTGGGAGATACTACTTCCAAGACTTACAAGAACTTTCTGATGTCTCACTGTCTGATCTTTACAGGTTTTTGAGGACGTCGGGATGGCTGGACAGCGTCTGTTAACCACACTGAGGAAGGGAAAGAGGACAACCGATACAACACCAGCGGTTAACCCCCAAAAACGGGCATCACAATGGGTCCACGAGGACCTAAGTGTGGTATTGCAGGGTACGCCCTGCTCTACCTACCCATCTACCTAACCTAACCTAAATAAAATATTCGGGGCACTCACGGCACGGCGGCGAGCGAGACAGAGAGAATGGTGGGAGGTTTTTATAGGTTACACAAGTCGAAGGCTACGGGCTGTTTGGCCATAACATGACCCAAGGGAAGTAGTCAGCAAAAACAAAATACAATGTTCTCGCAGATTGTTTTGTGAGATTGTTCTGTGTATTTCAATAATTTTGAATGGGGGACAAATAAAACAAAAGAAAAAAAAAACCCGAATAATAAAGCATTTAAGGTCGCATGCGGCCGGCGGTTATAGCACATCGAATTGGTGTCTCTGGCAGATCGTTTGCACCGTACTATTTGCGCGGGTGTTAGAAATGGCGAGGTTGTTTTTATGCGTGGGAGACTTAAAGATGGGTAGGCATGGCATCTAATGTTTTTGTGTATCAAGTTGGAGGTGTATTTGAGTATAGCTATAAGTTTGAAGGGCTATACATTTTTTTTAATTGATGACAGGCCCTATTGAACCAAACAGCAAGGAGGTTTTTAAATTTGACGCCCCAACTCGACATTTGATTTCTCTCCTGAAGTGCCACGTGGACATCGTACGACGATTAGAAGGTCCTCTAAATAGAATGACGAGATAATTAAAAGTGGTTGAATAAAAACTGTTTTTGGCTAAATCTCCGCAAACTTCAACTACCCATCGTTATCCGTTAAAATTCCAACTTCAAATACACTTTGCACTTGAGAAACACAGTAATTTTGCAAATTCCTCTTCTTGCTGCAATCGCATTCCATAAATTTTAAAAAGCATTTCGAGTGGCAAACATAGCACACTCATTAAGTATAGAAAAACAAACTATTAAGGGCTATCCTGTTGGGGAAGAGAAATCAAATTTCTAAGAATTTTTCTTCAATTTGTGCACACATGCATTCACACCAAACGAGAACCACAACCACAATTTCAGCCTCAGTTTGCTCTTGGGGTTCGTGTTGCTTATTTTTTTTTCTCTCACATTTCCCGTCTGTGTGCCTGGTGTGCACATGCAAGGACGAAATGAAGTGAAATGAATTTTAAGTGATTTTTATCCAAAGTTTGTTATTTCCTTTTTTTTTATTTGTCCAGTGGAAGAAGTATGTGGATGCGGTTCCTTGGCGGAGGTATCCAAATTCCTCGCCACTAAACAACACTAAGTACTACTTGTTAGTGGTCTTCCTGTGCACGAGTGAGGATTTCTGTTATTTTTTCCCCAATCCTTCCTACTAGGATACCGACGGTTGAGTTCTCCCACAGTCATTAAAATTCAATTCATTATTCTTCTAGTAGTTTGGTTGATGTCCAGCGATTGGAAAGGGTTGTTGGTTTTTTTTTTTTAAATCAAGTGAGGTATACCAAGTGTTTGCTTATCTTGCAACTTATCAAGGTGTGATATTGGTTCATGTATAAATGATCGGTAGGAAACTTTTCAAAGAGTGGCGTTTGGGAAAGTCGAATCCGACCGTAGGTAGGAGTTTTCCGAATGATTTTCGCATGTGTTTGTTTTTGAATGCGGTTGCATAGGTCTTTGAAGCTGATGGATACTGAATTAATAGTAGATAAGAGATCAATTAATTTTTCTGCCAATCGAAAGGGGTAAAGAAAGTCGAATTCGGGCCTCATAATCCGATCTATAAATTTGAAATAGTCAGGATCGAATCCAACCTACTATCTTGCGGAATTTTAAAACGCAGAAAACGGTTTAGCTTCCAGGCCAAAAGATCGACCATTTTTACATAAAGGAAACCCCTCCATTGAATTTCAAAAGGACGTATGCCACTTTTCTAGTGACTTCAAATGAGTACTTTTGTGAGTCTAATTAATTTGCGTGACCCTGCATTTTACTCCAATCTTCTTCACAAGTCGTATCGCATTTCAAGTAACGAAGACCCCATACTTTCTCCCATAAAAATCAATCACATACGCCTACTGCTTAATAGAATTTACCCCCACACAGCGCAATCAACAATTTAGTGGTGTAATAAGCTGCCTACATTGTTAGCGATTGCAGTGAGCTGGCTGATTTACACCTACCGGATGGTAATTTACAAGCATCACCTACCCACTCAATTAGTATATGAAAAGCATTACGAGCCAGATTAAATAAAACAAACAAAACCCTAACCCAATAATTACTCGTTTTATTATTGAGAACATGTTACGTATACGCCCCATAAAACGAAATCTTTTATGCCCAATAAAATCTTTTATTTGCATTCAAACCCACAAAAAAATACACACTGAATCGCATTGAATTATGCGCCCAATTATATTAAACAAAAACACACTTAATAACCCATTAAATGTAACAGCGAATTCTCATTAAAAAAAAGAGGACCATAATCCTCATCACGCATCGATAAAAACCCAAAATATTCGACTTTAATGAGTATTCCATGTCCGAGCAAACACAAATAAATAATACCACAAGAGAAGGTTGCCTTTCTGCGGCCATTCGGCGTCCATAACTTTCGTCTGTAAATAATGATTGCATATAACCTCGAGGGTCCTTATCCTTACGGCGTAGCGGTCGGGAAAAAAGGAAAATCGTTTAATTTGGATTCGCACTCAAACAAAAAATCTGAGCCAATTTTCGCCCCTTCCATTAAAATTGGCGGCCATTTAGCAAGCAGCTCAATTCGATTTGATTGTTTATTTATTCGCAGACAAATTAAAAAATAAAATTCGAACTGCAGACTCGGCCAGATGAAGCTCTCATTGGTATATTGATCTCACAAAGCCGTGGCCCAACTTTTGGTGGTTGCGATTCAAGAGAATTTGTTAACCGGATAAAGGGCTACAGTCGTGGGTTTGTATGTTTATCCGTCTGACCACACACTGCCGGCCCATGCCCATGCCCAACCAATGCACTTTGAGAGGAAAAGGATTTTGCTGGAAATTGATTTTCTCAAAATTGGGCCACTCTTACACTAGGATGGAGTGTGTGCAGCATGTACGTGATGTTATTATTGTTCTCGGGGCAAAGTGCATTCATGTAAATGGCTTAAAATTTATCCAGAGACTGGAGAACTTATTCGCATGAGGAATGGCCAGAGAATTGTTGGTAAAGATTCATGTCCTCTGGATTTTACAGGCTTTAGTAATGGAATTGAAGTGTGAGACACATATTCTAATAATGCCCTGAAAAGTTGTCAGTAGGAATACCGAATTATTTGGAAGATTGTGCCAGATAAATATGTTAAACTAGGGAATGCAACTTGTGTGCTAAGGAACACAACAGAAGTCTCCTAAGCACTCAAACAGTGTTTTTTGTACGAGTAGTTATATAAGTTATTCCTTACGCGATTTATGTGACACTAGCTGACCCGTGCTGGACTTGCTTCACCCCCCTGCCACTTTCAAGGCAACACAAAAAATGTTTACGCAAAGTTCTGTTATTTCCCCCAAATGTCGACGAAAAAGAAGCAACACGAATGAAACAACTGGGCACACGATTCCCACCAGCCCATTTCCAAACTTTTCCCAACGAACAACACCTGAAAATGTGTTCAACCTGAATGTTTGGCAGTTTTTTGACTATTTTGTAAGAACCACATTATATTCCTGGATAAAAAGTATCCTAAGTCCCGACCCAGAACATATGAAATCATTATGCCAAATTACATCAAATTCCGTCAAATAGATTCGGCGTGATGCGTGGTCAAGCATTTTTTATTCTACAGTTGAATTATATGTTGAGAAGAGAAGAGAAGAGAAGAGAAGAAGAGATTGACAAAAGGCTTTTAAGTAGTTGTATTTTAAACATAAGTCGATTCGCTTAACTTCTATTAAATAAATGTTTTACACTGGAGAAAATTCTTTTAAATTCAGAACCTGGCTACGAATTTGTTTTTTAAGTCTCATGTCGACTTCCAAGTTCCAATTCTAAGATGAAAAGAAATATCTTTCGACAAAAAAGCATTCGAAAACTGACTCTGTATATTGCAGTGCAGCTTAAGAGAAGGTACAAGTTTTACTCACTGGCTTTGAAATTTTATAGTTAAGTAAATAGATTCCGGTGTCCATTTTACATTCATCCAGATACCATTGACAATTGCTTCTCATCTTGGAGCCGCAGTAGTAAACCTCTTGCAAGGAACAATACACAGATTAGACCAAGAGGATGCTTAATTCACCCATGTGATCCAAATCGGCGTTACAGCAATAATCAATTCTAGGAGCTGTAGGACAAACCCGTATGGCACCCGAGGTACGATTGTGATGAAGGATTTTTTCTTTACCAAAACTAGAGCGCAGATTCTAGAAAATTTAAAAGCTGTCAGATTTAACAAACAAAAACTGCCGTAAGTACAATAGATTTTGTAAGAAAACAATCCTTGGAATTGCAGCTTTTTGAGCAGTTAAATTAATATTAGGTCCTTTCTTTCACATTTGGCTGAGCAAAAGTCTCATCTCTCGCCGATAAAACTGAAGATGGTTATACCAAAAGTTTGAAATAAAACAATAACATTTTACCCACAATTGCCTCGGGTAAAGCAAAGCTGTTTCCTATGCAAACAAAAATTAAAAAGAACTGTCCCTTCTTCTCACCAACTGCGCAAACAATTAATCAACGAAATGAAAACATTTCTCGTGATTTGTTCTACCCTTGTTAATCCTTACCAGAAATTTATTCGCCGTAATCTAATTACATTTACAAATTACATAATCACTTTGCACATTCACCGGCAGCGCCAAATCCCGTTTCTTACACTCAAAATCCTTAAATCTTCGTGTACCGCCAAGCCGCAAGAAGAAAAACTAAAAACTTGGCAACGCCCTCCGCTCCCAGATCATCTTCATTTGTTCTAATCAAATTTCCGCTCTGTTCTTTTGCTTGAGAAAACTAACAAGCCACGCGAACTTTCGCCAAATGTCACGAAACACCAGGAAACCACCAGCACCACCACCACCATCATCATCATCACACATACAGCATCCTTCTTCTATCGCTATAAATCGCGTGTTCGTGTTCCTTCGAGACATTAGCGCCAAGCAGGCAAGAAACCATTACCACCGCCAAGAGCACACAACAAACATTTGGCAAGGCATCAAGGAGCAACGCCAAGCAGCCAGTACAAGGAGACAGGCAAAAGAAAACCAGCTCCAAAGCGACAGACAATGACAAAACTAATTATTTGCCAAAATGGAAATTTCCACCGTGTGGGCTGATGGTGGTTGGATTGGGTATTCGTATTAAGGATGCCGCCGCGCCGCCTCGATTTGATGTCTCACTCGCTAAACACTAAATTCTGGAATGGGGTTTCTATTTCATTGTATAGACCTCAATTCAGTTCTCGGGAATTGCATTTAATTTTCGCCCTTCGAAAACAACAACAGGAACAGTTTTCAGATACAACTTGAAGTAACGACATGATGTGTGGAATGGGCACTCAGCGCAACCTCTTTCCCAAATGTAAGCCCATGCAAGTCGGTAGTAGGAATTAATTGTGTTCTTCCAGCGATACGCAAACAAACACACACACACATGTACAGTGTATCCACTCGTTCATTGCGAAAGAGACATTTCCGTTTATTTATAACTGCAACTCGTACTCGAGAGGAGATTTAGTTCGGGAAATTTATAGGATTTTATTCGGGTACATAAATACTCGAGAGTCGCGTATATGTGGCGGTTGGGGGAGAGCGGTTGTTAAGGAGGCAAAGCAGGTCGAGAGCGAAGCTTCGGATAGGGTTAAGTGATAGGGCTGCAAGGTATGAACAACACTCTGCCAACGGCACAAATAAATGCTGGTAATTCAATTTGACGGAATTACGAAATTTAATTGAAATCACAGGGTGCCGATTGAGATCCGCTGTGAGCAGGCAGTGCTTTGTGTAGTACCGCACTGACAATTTATATCCCTGGATATAGCTAGCACCCTTTTGGAGCGGATGTTTTAATTGTAATTGGAATTTATGGCTGCTTTCCTGAATCCTGATTCCAAGAGTGGCAAGTTATCGGTATTTTATGAGTGAATATTGCTGTAAAATATGTATACATTTTTTGTATGAATGGGTTTTAGACTGACAGGGTGGTTGCGGGCTATGGTATTTTTGTAATTAAAAGGGCGCTACAGGAAAAATTTCTATGGAGAATTGAAATAATTAAAATGTCACGTATACGTATGATACGTAATGCATTGTTC
This sequence comes from Cheilosia pagana, assembly GCA_936431705.1. Classification (NCBI taxonomy): domain Eukaryota; kingdom Metazoa; phylum Arthropoda; class Insecta; order Diptera; family Syrphidae; genus Cheilosia; species Cheilosia pagana. Next base: position 45,160,369 of record OW386170.1, on the reverse strand, counting down.
GACTCGGTATTTTGCAACAATGTGCTGGAGATTTTGTTAAGCCTTTCAGAGGATTGGTTAAATGTTTGAAGCAGTAGCAGCTAGGCCAAAGACTGAATTTAAGGTAGGTAAAGCTGTATAAACATAGCGCGGTATCAGTCTCCTACCAGTACAGTCTTAGTCCCGGTAAGTCCACGACCGATCAAATATTTACACTACGGCAGATCCTGGAGAAAACGCAAGAAGTCCAAGTCGATACCCACCATCTGTTCATCAATTTTAAGGCCGCATATGACAGCATTTATAGAGACGAGCTATACAGAGCCATGTCTAGTTTTGGCATCCCTGCCACAAGCCAGCACAATTTTCCAAAAGTCTGTGCAACGCTAACGCTGACGATATTGACATTATTGGCAGAACACAGCGAGCTGTCACTGGCGCGTTTGCAAGTATTAGTACGGAAGCGGCAAAAATGGGTTTAGTGGTAAACGAGGGCAAAACATTGACGAATCGGACAGAACGTTACGATAGACAGCTTTAACTTTTAGGTAGTTAGGGGCTTTGTCTACCTCGGCTCCGTTAAATCTGAAAATGATATCACCTTAGAAATCAAACGAAGAGTTGCAATTGCCAATCGCTGTTTCTTTGGACTAAGACTGCAATTGACTAGTAAGGCGTTTTCAAAAAACACTAAGTCGACTCTATATAAAACCCTCATCATCCCAGTCCTGCTATATGGTGCAGAAGCATGGACGCTGTCAAAGGAGGATGAAGATCTTCTCCTTGGTCGTTTCGAACGAAAAATTCTTCGAGTGATTTTTGGTCCCGTTTGCGTTGACGGGTTTTGGAGGAGGAGATTTAACAGCGAACTCTACGAGCTGTACAGCGACATCGCCCTGGTCAAAAAAGTACGCATCAGTCGTCTAAGATGGCTGGGACATGTAGAGCGAAGAGTCTTTGATTCCAATCCGGAGGGACAACGCAGTAGAGGAAGACCTCGGCTTAGTTGGCGCGCGCAAGCGGAAGGGGACTTCAACCAACTTGGAGTTCGCAACTGGAGGCAGTTAGCCAAAGATCGCGCTAATTGGAGAGGCGTATTGGTTGAGGCCCAGGTACACCCCGGACTGTAGCGCCACGTAAAGTAAGTAAGTTTATAAGAATAGCGCCAATCGAAAGCATTTGAAGAAATAGTTAAATGGTTTTAGAAACTGGGTCCATCATTTGTCCTTAAGAAATAACTAAATTTGTTTGCATTTTTTTAAATATTTTTAAAGTGATTTTCAAGCGTCTATAAGCTGGGTCCGTGTTTGAGGCAATTTTAGTCCCACTTTTGATTGATTCCATTAAAAGCTTTATTAAAGAAACTTTAAAGCAATTTTTAACGCAATTTTAGAACATTTTTCAAGTGATTTTGAACTGACTTTTAATAATGCGGCCTAATATTGATGCAATTTTGAGGCGACTTGGGGTCCATTCATTCAGAGGCGGTCCTTGGAATTCCCTTTCAGATATTCTTTTGGATATATATTCTCTCGAAAGCTTTGCTCAGTGAACACGCCGCTAGTCGTTTTATTTATTTTACCGCAATTTTTCTATTGTCGTTTTAATATTTTTATTTTTATTTTTTCCTTTTTGTTTTAATTTTGCATTTTTAATAATTGCTCCCAGTATGGTTGAAACCTGCGATATTTGTGGTACTGGCATAATGTCTGGTGACTCCATCATTTGCGGAGGGATATGCTCCAGGGAATTCCACACCAAATGTGTGAGGCTTTCCGAAGCGGCCCTCCAGCTGATGAAGACAAATAATGGACTTTGCTACAAGTGCAAAATCTGCAGTGGGATGCCTTTACTTGGATTAATTTCCAAACTTAGTGCATTAACAAATGAACTGAGTTTGGTTAAGTTAGAGATTCGGGAGTTGAAATGTAATTCCTCGCAAAAAAACTGTGCTTCGGATTTGCCGCCGGATAAAAGTTGTTCTACTGAAACGGGTGTTTCTTTTAATGACATACCCGTTTGCAGTAATTCACAGCCGCCGTCTGTGGAAACGGAAAATGCCTCCGAAGGCTCCGCATTATTGAGCAAAGTATCGCAAAAAAAACCGCGTAAAAAGAATAAACGCCCGAAAAAAATAAAACCTTCCATTGGTTCGGTTAATACCGCGTTTGATTTAGTTGCGACTCCTCCAATGGAGCTACATGCTGCCGGTTTTCATGTGGATACTAGTGAAAGTGCACTGCGGAATTATATTTCGAATAAATTGGCCATATCGAGTGACCAAATAGTTTGTTATAAACTGGTTAAGTCGACCGCTGATTTAACCAAGTTACGTTTTATAAATTTCAAAATTAAATTACCGGACGAATTCATCGCCAGCGAATTAGATTCTTCCTTTTGGCCGTCGGGTATTCGCGTTAAGAAATTTTTGACAAAAAACGGAGTTGTCTTGCCCCTTGCGGAAGCCAAAACATAAACAGTGATTCTCAGCGGCGGCGGGACACGTCCGTTGTCAATCATTTTTCGTATTCCGTTTATTATCAGAATATTGGTGGTATGAGAACAAAAACAAAAGAGCTTTTTGTTGCGCTCTCTGACCATCAATATGATATTATTGTCTTAACGGAGACATGGCTGCACCCACATATTTTTTCGGCTGAGATCTTCGATGCTTCGTATGTGGTTTACCGAAATGATCGCTGCCGAACAAGCAGCGAGAGAGGTGGGGGAGTTTTAATAGCTGTGTCATCTCTTTTTCAAAGTAGGCAGATTACGTTGGGGCATCGGTCGGTAGATGTTGATCAGATATGTGTGTGTATTGATTTACATAACATGTGTTATCAGTTGTATGTTTGCGTCTCCTATGTTCCTCCTGGTAGTGCTTTTAGTGTGTATGAAAAACACATTGAAGGCATTGCTCGTGTTGTCAGTGGTCTTGGAGCTACTCAAATACCTTGTGTATTGGGTGACTTTAATATTGGTGATGTCACATGGAGAAATGTAGATGGTGATGCGAATTTAATACCTTTTAACGTAAAACATGATTATGAACAAATAGTCATTGATGGTCTTCTTTCTTTGGATTTATTTCAAATAAATTTTATTCGTAATTCTCTTAATAGAATTTTAGATTTAATTTTTATTAATAATGAAATTAATTATAATATTTCAGAGGCTGTGGATGTTATTGATTCCAATAAAATCCATCATAAAGCCTTACTTTTAGAGCTTAATTTTCGTAGTTTTTCTGGTGAACGTTGTAGTAATGATACCGCGTTATCTTATAACTTCGCAAAAACCAATTTCAGTGCACTGCAGGGATATTTAAATGAATTTGATTGGGTTGAAATGCTAAAATCCCCCGATCTCAAAGGTAATTATGATATATTTTTGGATAAATTAAATTCTGGTTTTGATTTATTCGTACCAAAGACGCGTCATAATAATAAGTTTAAAATTCCTTGGTCCAATAAAAGATTGGTTAATTTACGTAATGTAAAAAGGAAAGCTCATTTGCGTTATTTATCTCATAAAACAAATTCTAATCGTGAACTTTTTTTGAGATTCAGGAAAGAATATGAGTTTTTAAATCGATTTTTATATAATCAATATATTTTGTCTGTTGAGTCATCGGTAAAGCGCAATAGTAAATCGTTTTGGAATTATATTAATTCGAAAAGAAATACCACAGGCTTGCCTAAGGTAATGGAATTTGAAAATGTAAGTTCAACAGACTTAAAAAGCACTTGCGACTTGTTTGCTAACTTTTTTGAGTCAGTGTACAATGAGTGTCAATTGCAATTAAGAGATAATCATTACGATATGATCTCTGATGCTTTGGATATCGGTGTCCTACAGTTTTCGGATGAAGATGTAATAAACGCGCTCGATAAACTTAATTTTAATAGCAACCCAGGCCCAGATGGGATTCCAGCGGTAATATTAAAGAAATGTTTGTCTTCCGTTTTTCTTCCTCTTAAAATAATTTTTAACCAGTCTCTTGTTTCTGGTGATTTTCTTAATGAATGGAAATATTCTTTTATAATTCCAATTTTTAAAACCGGTTTAAGGCAAAAGGTGGAGAACTATAGGCCTATATCTAAGCTTTCGGCAATACCTAAATTATTTGAAAGTATTGTTAAAGACAAACTCTATTTCGCGGTAAAAGAAATTATTTCTAGTAGTCAACATGGCTTTGTTCGTGGTAGATCTTGTACTACTAACTTAGCTTTGTTGACGAATTACATTTTTAATAGTTTTGAGAAACGTGTACAGGTCGATGTACTCTACACTGACTTCACAAAAGCCTTTGATAGAGTGCATCACACCTTACTTTTGGCTAAGCTAAAATCGTTGGGTTTTCATTCCTCAATGCTAAAATGGTTCGTTAATTACCTAACCCATAGAAGGCAAATGGTAAAGGTCGATAATTTTACTTCTCGTGTAATTGAAGTTACGTCGGGCGTTCCACAAGGTAGTCATCTGGGCCCGCTGCTTTTTATTTTATTTATTAACGATGTCCACGAAATATTTAAATTCTGTAAAGTTCTGTCATTCGCTGATGATTTGAAGTTGTTTTCTCGGGTTAATAATACTTCTGATTGTATTCGCTTTCAATCAGATATTAATAAGTTATCGGAATGGTGTAATCGTAATGCTCTAGAACTTAATGTTTCTAAATGCAAGGTGTTTACGGCCTACCGTATTGCTGCACCCCTTTTTCATAATTATTTTATAAATGATCTTAGACTTCAGCGTCATGATGAGGTAAAAGATCTTGGTGTCATATTTGACAATAAATTAAATTTTAATTTGCATTACGATTACGCCATTGCTAAGTCTAACTCGTTGTTGGGCTTTCTTATGCGTAATTGTAACGACTTTAGTAATGTACATAGCCTTAAGGTTATCTGCTGCTCTTTAGTCAGGCCATACTTAGAATATTCATCAATTATTTGGGATTCACCATATGTCTTACACAAACTTAGACTCGAAAGAGTCCAGAAGAAATTCACGAGATACGCGGTTCGTAAATTATATGTGTTTGATGAGCTTCCTAATTATGACAGCAGATGCACTTTAGTCGGCTTGCAAACCCTCAGTTTCAGACGCACTGTAACTTCTGTCATGTTTGTTCGCGATATTATTAATTATCACATTAAGTCACCAGAATTGCTTTATCTTTTAAATATATATGCTCCCCAGAGGTCTCTGCGGGTTAGAAGCTTATTTTATACAGAAAGGCACACAACCAATTATGGTATCAACGAGCCTATTACAAGGTGCATAAGCACATTCAATGATATCTGCAATGAAATTGATTTTTGCTTATCCAGATTAGATTTTAAAAATTGCGTTTTTTCATTGGGTTTTGATTAAGTTAATTTAATATTTGAAGTAGTCTATAAGATTGAAGATCGGTAGATGACGCTAAGTCGCGCAACAAACAACAGTTGTGTAAAGCGTTACTGAGAGGTCACACTAAGAGAACGTAGTGTTTTGTGTGTCCTCGATGATGGTAAAAAAAAAAAAAAAAAAAAAAAAAAAAAAAAAAAAAATATTTTCTGCGTTCGACGAGCAATTTTTTTTTTATTTTTTGGGGCGATTTTTAAGCTACTATTTAACTTAGGAAACAGCAAATCTGATTCTTTTACCGAGTTGCTCGTTCATGGATGTGGCAATTCGATCCTGATATGGTTTGATTTAAATAATAAGACTTTAATAAATTTCCAGAATTTAATTTTGTTTTAGGGTTTTTTGTCTTTTATTTAAGTATTAAATTTCAAAAATGCTTTAATGCAATTATAGATGACAAATTTTGCAAGGCGATTTTGGCGAAGAATTAATACATCATTTTTAAGCTAAGACCAATCTTTCTTGAGCACTTCTGCAAATCGCTTTTGAATTAATTTTTAAATTTATTTTGAGAGAAATTTTCTAAAGAATTTTGAATGATTTTTGAAGCGCTTTTCAGTCTGAATATATGAGCAATATCTGCGAAATTTCGGTCCGATTGTTCATGTTCATGTTGCTAGAGTAATTTTTTGACGAACAACAAAAGTTTTTCAGAAATTTTCAAAGCCGGCACACTTTGAAGCGATTAGTAATTTAATAGGGGTTAATATTCCATCGAATGAAAGAGCAGTTTTTGAGCAATGTTTAAACCGAAATTGAACTCGGCTTTAGGACGACTTTTAAGGGACTTGCGACATGTATTTAATTTGATAATATTATTCAAGAGATGGTGTATCCTTGAACTAGTACTGAATTCTACGGCAACTTTAAGAGCAATTTTTTCTGGTCCTCTTGGTTTTTTTTAAGTGGGTTTTGTGGGCGAATTTCGCCCGATGTAAGTAACGATTTGCGAATTTATTTTGAAAGAAATTTCATGCTGATTTTTGGATGAATTCTTATTTTATGTATATCAAAACAAACGACCTATTTTCATGGCAGTTTTTTGAATAGTTTTGAGATCGTTTATCGTAAATTTTCAATGCTTAAATGGCTCCATCTTATTAGAAGCGGACTAGCATATTTAATATCCAAATTCATTCCGCATTTGACGTCTTTTATATTTAACACCCAACTAAAATCGAAGCGCATCACACATATTGTTAGCAAAATCCTAATTGGGTAGCAAAACAGAAACATTCAAGCCATTAAACACAACTCCAAACTTCTATTAGTGTTATTGTTGTCGAAGACTTAAACATCAAACTCAGCCCTACTCTCGTCGAGTGTATACACATCCTCAAAAGACGATTAAGTACGAAATGATGAGAAAACTGCTCCATAAAAAACTTGCATCCTTATCCCCAAACAACAGCACCAGCGCAGCGCCACCTTGCACTCGCACATCTAATGCAATTTTCCACTTGTCCTGGCTAAAACCAAGAAAGAGCAGTACACTCCTTGCAATTCATCTCGTTCTCCAGGGGAAAGTTCATCGTTCAAATTAATTAGTATCCCAGACGAAACTGGGTGGAATGCACAAAGCTGTATCCTTTTAGCCCATTATGCACACCAACTTCACCCCATCATGTACAAGTTTAATGAGAAAATGATTATATGCAAGTGGATTCTGTTTTTAATATTTAATCAGGAAAGAAAAAACAAAACCAACTGTAACCGCTAAAGAATCTTTACACAAGAGTGCATTAAACGTGAGTTTTCAATTAATTTACACAAAAAATCACTGCAACATAACTACGCAGGAGGAAATCCACACCAACTGCGAACGAAGCCACATGAGTGTGCTGGCAATCGTTAACTCTGAAACCAATACACAACCTCCAACACATGAGGCCAGATATTTAAGCACACACCGCCGCGTATTGATTTTGTGTTCTTCTGTAACACTTTTACTGCAAAACAAAACAACAACAAAAATTGAATTTAAATATTAATCTCGGCGAGGTGTATTCAAAACGCGCGGGGCGGAAGAAATTTATCGAAGCGGGCCTACCTCGTATCTTATATCGATTTTATGAATACATTCTTTTTTTTAAAGACATCGAAATGGGAGCAACTTTATATAGCAGCAGCCTGTTCATTTTTCGTCAGGTTATATGGGCGGGCGTGGGGGTAAATCGATTTGGGAAAAAAATACTTTCTCCCGCACAATGTTGCTCTAATTTGCAAAAGCGAACTTTGTTGAAGTGGTTTCACAGGGATGCGCGCCACTAAGAATCAGCCCGAGTTGGGTGTGGTAACTGGTAATGTAAGTCAAGTTTGTCTTGAAAGTAATTTTTAAGGACGTAAAATGTGACGGCGAGATTATGCTTTGTGAAGTGGGCGATGAATTATTCTTAAGAGGAATTTTGTTGCGGTGGCGGTGGGTTCTAAGTTATGTGTTACATTTGAGGATTTATGTTGCCGCGGTTGTTGTTATATATTTTTTTTTAATTAAATTTCTTCACGCCATGAAGGACAAGATCGTTAGCTTTGAAGGAAGTGCCCTGACGTTTGGCCAATTGAAATGATGAATTTGTTTCCCTCGTGAGGTGCTATATTGTATATGGATGTGTGCAGTACTACTAAATTCCTAAATCGTCTGCCTGTTAAATTAAAGGACACGAGCGATAGACAGATAAAAAGACAGCACTAAGCTGCAGAAGAGCTCTTATATCCCAATGACTAAATGAAACTGTCTGCTGGTTTGCGGACATAGAAGCATTAATAAGAATGGAAAACGAAATTGACGAGGAGTCTTTAAAGTCCGTCTGGAAAGGCAGAAAGCGGGACAACAGGCAACACTAGATCCAAGGCTAGATCCAAACATGTGAGCATGAAACTTTGTATAAATTCCTTCAACAACCCTTTGTAAATTTATCGCCATCTAGAGTTTCATTTTTAAACAGTCGCAAGTTCATTGCCTACGACTGCATAGATTCAATGAACTTCTAATCCCCTACAAATTTAAGACGACACCATATTCACCTTAGAAAATGCTTAGATTTAAGCACTGTCCAATGTCCATGTCCATGTCCAACACAATACAGTACTTAGAAACCAAAGAAGGGAACTAAACCCGCATGACATTCAATTCACATGCCTAATCCGGCTCAAGGTGCTTGCCACCTGTCCACCCTTCTCCACTAAGTGGTGCTGCTTCGCTCAATCCCCTGTCCTATTATTCTCGCAAGCGCAAAGAAAAGACGACACCAAGAAAGTTGACAAATTTGAAATTCGATTCCGAATTTTATGTCTGGAAGATCCTTCAAAAGCACTCCATGCACTTTGTTGAGGCGTATCTCAAGGAACGAATATTCAATTACATAAGTAGAAGCTGAAGAAGACAGACACAACTCATAGACAAGCACATGTACTCGCATGGAGACCTACCCCACAAGGAAATAAAATATGAAAATCCAGCACAAGTACAAGAAAAACTACCATCACTTGCGGAGCTTCACATAAATTCACTCACTTTGGAAATGATTTATTTTCGACCTCGCGGTATTGCACTTTTTTCACGAGACCGATCGAAACAAACAAGAACATTTAACTTTATTTAAGAAGTAAATTCAAACCAAATAAAATGTCTCTATTAATGTAGATGATGTCCTGACAGTAAGCGGCTTCCAATAATGATAACTAATACCATGTTTTCTGTGATGGACACGTAACTCGCGCCCTAAATTAGATTCTGCTTCCACTATGCAACCACAGACAACCCTCAAACGAACAATATGTTAATCAGATTTGTGAGTCGGACGGGGCCATTGTGCTGCTTAGTCGGTGCTTGCTGACGACAACGACACCCAACCCTTGGAAACTATTTGCGTAGCTGTACTGTTGAGACGTGTTGATGGATTATAGGTGACTGCAATATATCAACAGTACTTGTGGCATGTGTTTAATGGTCATAGTGGGGCTTATTACGATGGACGCGAAAATGTCCCCATAATCCTCTTTCAACTGGCAATGTTTTTGCTTACTTTTCTTAAAAGTTAGTGCGAAAATTTTGAGAAATTAGTCTTAAGTCTGACTGCCCTAAAACCGAAGGAGTGAGCCAAAATATAAAATCAGGCGTAAACGAAAAATCGTTGGAGTTTATGTCAATTAGAACTAGCTATAAGCTTCTATGAAAAACTAGACCCCTGCTTAGAATTTTTGGAATTGATTTTCGGGCAAACTTGAAAACATTTTGGGAGAGATGGATATTTTTAAAATATACACAAAGAATTTTCGACAACAACCTTTGAGATTCTATGGAAGCTTATGCTGGATACCGATCCTTACAGTATATTCGATTTTATTTTATTCAGTAAGGTCAAGGATTGTTCGCAACAATTTTGTAGTGAGGTTTAAATAAAATAAGACATTCCGCTGGTTGATAAATTCTAAGAAGGAGGTCGATTTTTGTGTAGTCTGCTAAGCGTGTCAAACTTTTAATCCCGGCTTTGTGGGATTAAAAATTCAGTACCTAGGGTCTGAATCTGAATTTTAGAATTAATTTTACAAAAATTAGTAGTACCTTCTTCTTATACAAAGGTTTCAGAAAATCTTTTCTGTTGTAATCTTTAAGCTGGCTGTGCGGATTTGCATCAAACTTTGTTTTTAACTCCCCCTGGCACCCCAAAGCAAAATCTAAATATTTAATATTAGTCACTTTGGTAGGAATTTTAGACTTTTATTTTGTCTAGAGGTTGCTTTGGTCGTCTTCGTAGGAACGGTCTCAAGTTTGATCACTGCGCCAGTTCTTCCTAAAATATCCCTCGGTTTCAAATATGTGTTATTATTTACAAAATGTGCAAACAAAGTTTTTGGAGGTAGACCTCAGCCTTGGGAGGCTTACTTGGTGAGCCATAGACTTGAACTTGAGTTAGGCAGCCAGAGAAGTACATTGTACATTGTTCATGCATAGTCCTTCACAAGTTTGCTTGTTGGTAGCATCTAGTATTTTGTTCCTACGTACCAAGTTAAAATTTTCGTTTCATGAGAGTCATCTAGAACGTTTATTTTGACTTATTTAGTAGTACTTTTTAGTAGTAGTATATATGTTATATGTTGACAAATTCTGAAATGATATTGATCAATCATTGGGTTCGAAAAGGAAGAAGCATCACAAGAATGGTCCTATTTATCTTCATTGCACATGAATGATCACATCCGAAACGATTATTTTTTGAGACTAATGAAATTGTCGGTCCCTCTAAGAATAAAATGATTTGAAAAGTACGATCATATCTAATTGAAAAATTGCTGAGTGTAACTTTTATTACTATTACGCGATTAAGCTAAGCGTATTAGGTTAAGTTTATAAAAAGGACTGCCACGATCACTCCGCGTCAAATTTTTTTAAGGAAATTTTCAAATATTCGGGAGCTACTATGCAGAGCAAAATTGACAATTACAAACCTTAGCTTCTATTGATTAGCTCCTGTGATATTTTGTTTGCAGTTCTGGTTTGCAGCTCGGTTTAAATGCAACTTGTTCTCATTGATGCAAAGCGACAAAGTGACTCGACACTTAAGATTCACACTTGGTATCTATCTCAAACAGTAGAGCAATAACCAAGTCGGAATAAAAGGTTACCAACCTTTATATTCGACATTGACCCCTCTGTGGTATGATGACTTAAATGTTGTTATAATCTTTAGCACAAGCCGTAGTCAAAATGTAAGCCAAATATGGCAGATAATACCTCTTTATCAGAAATTATTGCATACTTCTAGGCTGACTTAAGAGGTATTTGCTTACATACCCGACTATCCGTCTGATGTTGAGAAATAAAATTTAATAATTATACGGAGAGCATACTTGATGTAACAGATATCACCTGGAATATAGAAAATTACCCCCAAGCTTCCACCTATAGCCGAAAAAAATCCGCTATTAGGAACCTTGAAATTGATTTTGTTAACCTCTTTTCCACTGAGACCATAAGCTGAAGCATAAATTACAACAATGCTGTCAGCTATCTTCGGAATCTCCTTCATGGCAAAATGCCCAACCAACCAAAGTCAGCAATTAAATGATCCGAAAATTCAAATCCAAACTTGTTAACATAACCACAAGCACCTAAACTGTTCCATGTGTGACCTCGAAATACCAACGCCACCGTCCCCTTCAACACATCTCTGTCATAATCCTCGAGCAAACTGTCACCCGAATACACAATTGTTAATCCCTTCGGTCGTTAGAATCATTCACCTGCTTCCACATTCGTGTAGGTATATGCGTTGTTCTGCCACATAATAAGTTTACTCGTCCTTAAAACTTTTTTTACACGTGATATGCCTTAGTAAACACAAGAACCCAACCTTGTTAGTAATCTTCCCCTCGACCATTTAACTTGCTCGGATTATATGTAAGCAAATGCCGAATATACCCGAAAACCAAAACCAAACCCAACCTCACCCATCCGCCAGGGATAGAGTGTAATCCCCAAACAACCCATCACTGTAACCGTGATCAACATACGTTCAGATGAAATAGTTAAATCGCTTAAAGTAACTCAAATGTCACATCATCACACAAACTTTATCTAGCTAGCTAAGGGTAGGTAAAATCCCTGTCACTAGCGGCCAATTCAAATCAAATATTCACCTGAACTGTAAAGAGTGTAGCAGCACAGTAAGTAGGTACTCTGCTGTGAAGTAGAGTCGATGTCAGTTCCTGTAGTAGTTGTTGTTATTGCAGTCAGTAAACTTTAGACATCTCCAGTTGAGAGTGTACCACTTTAGTAATTTATTCCCCTCTCGTTCTCGTAGCTAGATACATGAAAAGCACAAACAAATATATATTCTCTCATCCGCTATGTAGTCCCGGAATTTGTTTATTTTGTTGTTTATGCTGTGTTGAACGACGAGGGAGATGATGTGAGATTTCTAATTGAATGCACACTCGGATCCTTTTTTTGCTGCAAGCACTTTCTCTATTAGATTTGCAAAAAAGAAATGCCTAGACACTATTCACACACGATATGCACAAAGAACACAATGTGTTGCCGACGAGTGACGACATAATATCCTTTCGGAGGATACTCATTTGAAATTTAAAACTGGAACTTCACGTACCTAAATCCTTTCACTGCACGGCACGGCATTGTATTAGAAATACTGCCCCAATGGAGGCTGGTTTTCACAAGGACTCTCATAATCAATTCCCACTCACTAAAACAATAGACCGACTAAAAACCAGATGAGGAAAAATCCGAAAAGGATTTAGAAAAATCCTCTTTTTATTTTATTTGAACACACAATTAGCAAAGGCTCACACACAACGAGATACGGGATGTTTATCCATCTTTTGGGCGCGGGGGAGGATATGGACTAATTTCTCGAGATACGAACCGGTGGCGGTTGTAAAAGGATGCTTTTTTGTTCTCTGTGATACGGTGAAACGGTAGGTGGTTGAACAAATTTGTCGACAGTCAAAGTGCACGGAGGTTAATTTGACATCGCCACGCTTCCGAGGTAACTGACTGGTATCGTAATCGCGTAGCATCGGGTTTCATTTTACGGGCCGACGAAATCGTTGAATCTTCTGAAGGTGAGGTTAGTTCGTTGGATACCGGAAAATGAGTGGTGGGTTCGGCGAATCTTGTGGGTTTTATTCGGTGTGCGCATGTATTGGTGGCGTTGATTGTAAAAAGGGGGTTTGCTATAATTCTGTGAAGGACAGTTTGTGGATGATATTCGAGTTGAATGAAATGCAGGTCAAGAAATGAGGTGAAATGTGGTTGTGGGTGACGACGACGGACGGCTTTATTTACTCATTTTCGGCGATTTGAATTTCCTTTTGCTATAAAAGTACCGACTGTATCTGGTTTCAGTTGCGAGCATTTGGAATGACCTAGAGGAATGAACATTAAGCATGAATACATATTTGTATCAGGCAAGTGGATATTGATGTTTTTTTTGCAAACTGAATATAGAAAAAGTTTAGTCAAAAAACTTTCTTAGTCAATTTTGAATTTGAGACCTTTCCGTTGCACTTCTATACAAATGGATTTATATTTTAGAAGCATTTAAACTGATAAAATAAAACAAAGAAGCGTTTCTTTTTTTAAGAAGAAATGTTTCGGTAGGTTTTTTGCTTCTGTACCTTAAATTTGCAACTGTGGTTAATAAATTTTCAAGGTTAAGCGAGATTTACAAAAAATTGAATTCGTTTTTAATAGTTCTCAGTTAATTTGTCCTAATTATCATGCAAAAGTTTATATTTCCGACAGGCATTTTTTCGGGTAAAAATGAGTACTTTTTTCAGTGACGGTTAAAATTTTGACGACGCTCAAGTTTTCCCTTTATACGTACAGAAACAGTAGGTACAAATTCTGCATATTTCGAAGGACTTTGAAAAGGTTTCGCATATTGTATGAGCGGTTTCTTTTCTTTAAGAAATTTTGATCCTAGGCTTTTCAGGTTAACGAGACACAAACATTTTTGATAAACACTTGTGTAGCCAGTCAAAAGTACAATATTTTCTGAGTGTTTTATGCTCCTTAACGAATCTAGTTATTGTATTGATAAAAGCCGTAGTATTTCTCTTTGTTAAATCAAGACGAATGCTCAAAAATGTCCACAAATTTTGGAAATTCTCGATTCAAAAATTTGATAATTCAAAAGTAGGTATTCTAACCGGGTTTTTCTTGTCTGACATAATGTAAATTATCTGATTGTAAAATATTAAAACTATGAAGTTTGTAAAAGATAACTATTTATTTTAGTCAAAATTTCAAACTCATTAATTATGATGATAGTCGAGCTAAAACCAGATGGTTTCACAAATTTGTATCGAGTGATTTTGTAGCAAACTTATTAACCCTAGATCTTAATTTATAAGTCAGAGCATGTATTTTTTTGACAACCCGATTCTTCTCATAAAAATACTTAAGGCATTTCAAAAATACCACAAATATGTTAACATCTTACGCTACCCTGGCTATAATCTAACAGTCACTATGTCCCATAATATCAGATAAATATTGATTAATAAAAACCACATACAAAATAATTTCCTAAAATTTCTCTAATGCACATACTTTTCTCTCACAATATACTTTCTACAAAAAGGGACAGCTACTCATCCAAAATAGTTGATATTATTGTCAAACCCACTCCAAACCATTTCTAATGATAGAGAAAAATTCAAGCGAACCAGTCATGCACATAACTTACTTAATTTTCCTGTAATTTATTTTTATAAACTTCTTTATCGCTCAAGAGATAATATTTAAGTCGACATTAAAGATCTAGTTTTACAATAATTAAATTTTTTTTTAGAAAATTAAGCTGGACCGATTGTTGACCTATTGTACGGCTTGTTTAAGGATAGTATTTATAGGACTGAAAAACTCATTTGGTCCTACTGAGCTAACTGTTTTTTTATAGTTTATAGATCAAGTTTCAATTAGGTCCATAAAAACAGCACTTGAGTCTATTTCAAAAAATCAGCCGCTTACTACAAGTCAATGTCAGTCACCGTGTGACAGTTTGGGAAAATATTCCTAACCAATGCGACTCTGTTTGAATAACATTTTTGTTTAAGCTATGTGGTATGTGTCCTATTTGTAATTTTCTATAGGTAGCTTTAAGGATGTCTTATTTTTTAATGATGATCTCGCCCACCACGCATTCTTACTACAGTCTCAGCTTAAATGTGTAATAAATTACTGGTTACCGCCCAACGAACTATTCGTTTCTTTATTTTATTCTTGACTTGAAAACAATTTTACGATTTGTGCTTGAAGTCAAGTTTTACGTACGCCACTATAGGTAAAAATAAATTTTCTTAAATCACCAACAAATTAATTTTTTATTTTAACAAATTAAAAGTATTAAAAATAATTTCCAGGTAGTAAACAACACTGCTTATTAAAGCAGTTAGGTAGTGCTTAACAAAACTACAAAACTTTGAACAAATTCCACATCCACCGAATAAACTCTAAGTCAGCTTTTACTACGACAACTCCTCACGATTTGATTACATTTACTTACCCCCAGAGCTGTGGATTACTAAGAAATTTAATTATTTTCATACAGTTCAATTTCAGCACTAATGCATCTGAAACGTTCAAGTAAGACCTCTTTTAAATACCGTTTTCCATTGTGAGCATATCCAACCACCACAACAAAGACCGCACGACAGCAGTACAACAGCACACCATTGTTTGGTTGCCTAATAACTTAATTGCATGTCTGCAGATGATTAGCAAGCTCCCTTTTACACCCCTACACCACGTTGCCAGACTCTCTGTGAACCATTTATTCTGCCATCTAGATAAAATTGTGCACGGCAAGCAACGTCTCTATCATCGTAGTATCCATAACGGATGTACCGAAAAACAACAAAAAAAAAGTACCAGCATAGCTTATAAACTGACCCTCTGGGGTGCTGATGAACACACAATCCCCAGAAGCAGATGTTTACCTTTCTTGATAGCCTGACACCTTTCAAATTAAATTTCAGTTCTAGTTCATATTATACTAAACGTTTGACCTTTCTTGGAACAATGTGCTGCTGGCATTGCAGCTCACTGGGCGGAGCGTGCAATATCTTAAATTGTTGTTAACTTCATCAATTCGTCGGACATATCTTGGGAGATTGAATGAAATTACCATGTGTTGTCGTGTTTCCTGACGACATGGACGGAGACGTTGTTCGTTCTGGAAAAATACTGAAGAAAACCTGTATCCACCGTTTCCAAATCACAGCCCGTTGGTCGGCCCCGAAGATTGATGACTTTCTTTTGTGCAGGAGCACACGACTCGAATCAATCCTTAAAGGAAACATGAAAAATTGTTTGATGTGAATTATCGCACAAATGAGGCGGGCGGGCGGGCAATTCTCTGGAAAGGGGACGAACGACGACGAACAATGAACGGGTGGCGCAAGTTGTTGCTGCATACATGCGAGTATTCATTTTTTGCACGTGTGTGACTGTGTGTACTGCGTTATTAATATACAATCGTTTAACGCTTGACATTATGTTGGCAATCAATATTGCGGAACAAAATTGCCTGTCGAAGGTAGTTAAACTGAACGGTATCGGTATTTTTTATACGTTCATAATTCTGAGATAATTAAAGCAGCTGAAGGATGTCATTTTGAACTTATGACATCATTAATGATAAAATCACTTCCATGTTCATAACACTTTTGTTGATCTCCTCCATTACGGCATTTGATAATATACCGAACTTTATGATCTCAATATTAAAATCGAACGACTGCCATCACACAGCCAGTGTCATTGGATAGTTCATACGTCATACCCATATATCTTTAGCCCGGTTTGCACTAAATCGGAGAGTGTTTAAATCCACCAGAAGATATAAATAACTGCGTTATAAGGTTAGGGTGTTCTGAGAATATTTAAGGATGATGGAAACACATCATGTAATGTCACTGAGATAATTTTAGCTCACGTGTTTAGATTACATGACCTAAAAATATTCTTAGTCATCCTTTACATAAATAAATCTGGCATAGGCATAACAAATAAAAGGGGCCCTCATCCTACAAGGAAGAGATATCCGGGGGTAAAGTTTTTTGTAATTTCTTGGGTTAGAAACAGAGGGGTTACAGTAATGTCCCGTCCGTAACTATTTACTAAATATACACGTTATAGCAAAAGTTGTCATTACGTAACTTGACATTTTCTGCGTAATGATATAGTTACATAAGCCTCACAAGTCACAACTATTCCCCACTTTCAATTCAAACGAGGATTGAATCTGTCACAATGCCGACATAAGTTCATTCTTCGTCACTCACATGTGGTTAACAAATTTGGGGAGAAAGAGAGCATTGAAATGTGTTGCGTTGCGGTTTTTGTTGGATCTTCACATGACAAGAATTATTGAGAAGAATTATTAAAACGCAGTATATCTTCTATTACATTAAATTATAATTCATAACCTTTATTAGCGAAAGCTCAAGAGAAAAAGAAAAAGTATTTTTTACAGGTTAATTCAGAAACGTGGTACAATCCAATTAAATTTTTCGGTAAAGACGTCAAAGTGACAACTGCTTGTCAATATTTATGGCATGTGGGTTGCCAACTATCATCGATCTTCAACAAGAATCAGACAAAATCTGCAACATTGTCGGCTTGCGACTGGATTTAAATCATGGTAATAAGTTTTATTTCATCATTCAGTTTTACTTAAATTTACTATATATTAATTCTAGTTTAGCAAATAAATATAGAAATTGTGTGAGGTAGCACAGGCCTTGCAAAATGTGTATTCTAGGACTTTAATGATGATTTTGTGAACCAAAAAAAAAATAATTCATTCAAAATGACAGAAATAACAATTTTAACCCAATTTAAATGCAAAACTTTATAAAGCAATGTCACATAAATCAACAATCAATTTTACTAGCTGAAACCTCGTATGACTTACAAAGGGTAAAAAAGCCCAAACATGTTTAAATAGAATGATCAACCTCCAATGGAATATATCATTTTTTTTTGGATTGCATAACACTTTTACACTTATTGTTCATCTTAAGGATAATGTAAAATGATGATTTATGTCTTTAGAAATGTGTAGTTTATTTAATTTAACACTACATCAAAAAAAAAATAGCTAACCGGAGTTAGATCTCATGCCGTGAACTCCATTTGAAAGTGTTTAGATCAATTCTTAAGTTAAAGTTCTAATCTTTTATATTTAAAAATTAGCTGACCCGTGCTCGCTTTGCTTCACCCGCCGTTTTTTTTTAAATATGTTCCCTCCCTTGGACCATTCCGAAAGCAATAAAAAGCAAAAACAAAGACAATAAAAACATAATTTTAATTCCTACCCTCTTATCCACCTCAAATGTCGACGAAAAGGAAGCAACGCGAATGAAACAACTTTACACACGAATCCCACCAGCCCATTTTCAAAGTTTTCACAATGAACCTCAATGTGTGCCCTGAAAAGAGACGACTGCCCATTGAAGTAGAGACGACTGCCCATTGAAGTGCAAAACATATGATCATAAGGGTTAGAGCGCGCAAATAATAATCACACACACACTAATGCAACGATACTCACTGCTGCGTGACTACTTTCAGTGGTAATTGTTTTGAACATTACTCAGCTTTAGGACAACGCAGGAGGTTGTTTTATATCTTAAAAGATTCAGTAGAAAATTTTCTAAATACACCAATTTTTTTATTTTTCAATCCGATACGCCATTACTGAGCTAGGTCTGTATAAACAGAATTTTCCTTACATATATCCGGTTTTTTTGACTATTTTGTTAAAACCAAGTTATATTCCGGATTAAAAAGTATCCTAAAGCCCGACCCAGAACATAATCAATCACTATGCCAAGTTTTATCAAAATCCGTCCTGTAGTTTCTGCGTGATGCGCGGTCAGGCATTTTTTATTCTACAGTTTTATTATATGTAGAGAAGAGAAGACAAGAGAAGAGAAGAGAAGAGAAGAGATAAGTTCTTTAGCCACAAATTAATAAGAGTGATTTATTTCACTGCTTAAGGCCACATTCTCATTAGTACCCTAATTTAATTCTTACGTCTTCTTTATAACTAGCTGCAAAGAAATTCTATTCAGAACTTAATATGACAGAGATCGAGAGCAAGTCAGACTAGTAAAATGCTCTCGTTTTTCTAAAGCCTTACAAGAATTATGGAAGCAAATTTCTGCTTAATGTCAAGTATGTCCAGATGTATGCCCTAAATTTGGTATGTCGTTAAAAACGATCCAAGTGTTTCAAGTGACGCAGAAAAGACGCGGTGACATGCGATGTACAACTCGAAAACAACCATTCTAAACAAGTGCAGGACTTACAAGTAGATTCGTTATCACCTCTTTTGGTCTCAGTATGGAGCAGACGGTATGCAAGAAAGGTGTCAGGACAGTTTTTAGCTAATGCACCCCCAAGGTGCACTGTCTATAAGGACCACGGTAGGTTAGGTTAGGTAGATGGGTAGGTAGAGCAGGGCGTACCCTGCAATACCAACAAGGACCACGGTAACATAAATCCAACCCCTCGATTGGAAACGACAAGGAAGACCAAATCGCAGTTGATATAAGTAGAGTACTCACTAAGCACGAAGAGTCTATAGCTACTTTCCTTAATGATTTTGCTGAGTTTATTATAAAAATACCCTTTTTAAAAAAGGTCCCAGTGCATTAAATACCGAATGTTTTTCGAATAAATAGGACAGCCAGGTATATCAAATGTTGAAAGATTTCTCCTAATTCAAAGCCTTTGAGCATGCCAAAGCGATGATCCTTTCATTCTTTTTAATCACAAAGCCATTTTTAAGTCCCAGGAAACACTTCTCCCTGCAGGACACTAATTGTAACACCAATCAGAGTAATTTTTCTAATCTTCTGCTGCCATCCTGATGCTGCCTCACTTAATTCAGTTCTCACTACCGTCGTTCACAATTCACAATCCAACTCTTACTATGCATTTCCCAAATTCCCAAATAAACTTCTTAGTCTCTCAGAAAATGTTGCCTCATTTAATTAGCATTACAACTATCTGCTAAGTGCAAGACTATTGCACTCCATTCCTGGGAAAAGTTTTGTCCACCAAGAGCACAAATCCTACAACAAACAACTTGAACAGCAAAAAACAACCATCCGAAACTTTAATCCTTTGGCAATTAAAAGGGAACCAACAGGAGTCGACTCTTTCCTCCCTCTGCCGACACACACACACACGTTTCATCTTCCTCCGGCTTTAGCCAGCCAGGGATAACCTTGTGAGGCTCATTTAGCATGCATCAGAGTGCTGGCAATTTAACGTGAGTGGAGGACGAGAGAGGGATTAGGCTAAAGCACATAATGAGACGGAAAAACTCCTTTTTGAGAAACTTTCTAACTTATCTCTCTGGCGGTGGTGCTACTTTTGTTTTTAATCTTTCCCCCCTCCCCCTTTCATGACTGTCAGGTGGTGAAGTTGCAGTCCCAGTTAATTCGAAGATTTCAATGTCAGTGCAGATGAAACTTTAATGTTCGACTTCGATTTAACTATGCACAAGTGTTGACGACGCTGGATAAAAAAATACGATAATCCACCAGCTCTCGTGTTTCCGCACTTGTTTTACCTGGCCAATTTGTTTGCACAAGGACCCCTACACGTGTTTGTAAATCCACGGTTAATTAACAACTCAATGTACGCCGCTTACGCAAAAGCTAACATAATTAAACAATGATACAACCATTAAAATTTGATTAACGCTTCCATCCTTCCAACCACCACCACCAAGCCCACCAGTAGCATATGTACAACATAATGATATGAGAGCGAATTAATAACCAACCATATGCCGGCGGTGTGCTACACCCTTGCTCGAACAACCTCCAAAAAGCGTCAGCGGTTGACAAATGTGCAGATGTAGAACTACTGCTCGTCCCCAACCCACCCACACAGCATAATAAATGACAGCAAACGTGGATTTACTTCCATTTAATCGTGTGGGCCTGTCACACAGGCCTCTGCCAAAAATTACAATCAGATGACAGCACAGTTTTGTCATCCGGAGAGTGGGAGTGCACTAATCTGTTGAGGGGGCTGCGATTAAATTGATGAATCTATCATCGCTGTCCTAGAAATTCCTTGCTTGGGGCTAGTCCTTGAGAGAGCGAAAATTTGATATATCGCAGTACCTTGAGGAGATACGCCCCTCCACAAAACTAACCGCACCACTCAAAGTATATACCTACTTGCGGTGCGGCACTTAAGGCACTCGACACAATGTCTGCTGCTGCTATTCACTCTCTGCACCTGGTTCCACACTACTAAGCGCTCATAAATTCACCCAAAGCTTGCAAGGAACAGCAGTTACACTCACTAAACACCCAATTCGCCAGGACGATGATGCTGGTCTTGGTTGTTACCTTCCATAAATCCTTTTACCATCAGTAAATTAAGGTGTGCAGCAATTCAGCATACGAAAGCAGGAGCGATGCCATTCGCTTCGTATCGGCTAGAAACCCCTTTTTTGGTTGAGCCAAAGCAACCCACAAAACGAAGGGACACGGACGGCATACCTATACACGAAACGAGCAGCAAAATCTGCCATAAATAAAGGATAACAATTTGTAAGGATCAACAAGTGTCCAAGTGTAAATCACTAAACGGAGAGAAACGTTAAGCTTTAAGAAAAATTTAGGATGTCCTTTCGGTTGTTTACACATTGATTATGGGTGACGGCTACAGCTTTGGCTTACAGCGAGAACAAGGTGTGTGATAATAATTCAGAAGCCCGACATATTACCAATGGATACGTGTCGTTACGTTAGTCCTTCTTTTCAGTTTCAATCTTCTGTGGGAAATGGTATGGATCTGGCCAAATTTATAGGTGTAGTAGATACATAAAGTTGTGTACAAAACTTGAAAACACAAGTATCCACTTTGGATGGTTTTACATAGCACTTTGAAGTCAAGGTTCCACAACAGTTGTAAGTCACAAGGTGGTTATCCCTTGGTTTGTGAAAGATGTTTCTATATCCCTTGGAACACATTTCAATTTCTTCAAGTTCTAAACTGCTAAAAAGCTGAAAAGTGGGTTGATTAATAGTTTGGGAAAGCCTATTGCTTCACTTTTGACAGATGCTAGCCTGTATTTTTCTTTTGAAATTATTGCTTATTCAGTTATCCTTAAAATTGATTGCAGAAAGCCTTCAAATTTCTCGTGATATTTTCCGAAACTTTCCGAGTATAAAAAGACTACAGGCTTAGCGATGGATGCAAAGATGACCTTAGTAATCGTAGTGAGATTAAAGATAAAGACGGCTTTGCAAGCAATATATATTCAAGTTTCAATTTTTAACATCTATGTCTGTTACGCCACCTGATTATTCGATATTTCGACCTTCTCAATTGGAGTCTTTGCTTCAGGAAAATATCTAAAAATGTCTTCTTATATGCAGCGGGTTGGAGTTTTATGTTTGTCTTCCTGCTGTTGATGCTTAGACCCCCTGCTTCTGCGTTCACGTTCACCTACTTTTAGTGATTTTCTTCTAGCTCTTTGATAGAACCTGTCAGAAACTAAATTACTTGTTATTAAGCCCTTCAAACGTTCACCACGTTGGTCCCAAGTCCAGCTGCTTTTGTTGGCTTTGAGAAGACTGATTGCAGTTTGAATTGGAGGTCGGGCTTCCTCTGTTACACTCTGCTAGCAGGAAACGTCATTCAGCTGCACATATACCACATTTGCGTAAATAATTTTTCAATGGAAGAGTGACGTTTTATTGACGATGGTTGATGTTGCTCGCTAAAGTTTTTTGCATCCTGAATCGTTTTCCGCATTTTCCGAAAACTGTCAAACCCTCCACCCCCGGACGATAGACAGGATTTTTAAGAAAATAAGCCCATTCAGAAAGTCGACAAGTAGTGTTGCATATACCTAGTCACTGCACTTTTTTATACAATGAGGTCTGTAGAGCCTCATACGGTTTACCCTTGTTTCATTATGCGTATTTCTACTTGTTTAAGCCATAAGGACAAAAAGTCGCTTCGTCTCTATAGTCAGCAAAAATATGTACATGGACCTTCATAACAATTTCTCATAAGTCGAACGTATTATGCACCTGGACATAGCTTGTAAAAAGCTATTATAATTGTCAAGAATATTGACCATACAAGACCATACATCAACTGCCTTGTAAGCATGAAAGCTAAGATATTTAGGTACCTATGCGAAATACTCATAAAAGCCTTTTTTTAATAAAAGCCTCATGGGACTTCTATAAACTAGTGTTACTGAACTGATCTCGCTGCAAGATTGTGTAGGTTATGGTTCCAAAATATAATATCTGATAGGTGGCGCCATTGTTTTTAACGTGTTGGCGCATCTTTGTCTATGACTGCGCTAGTTTTAAGAACCACAGGGCAGATTCAGAAGTTTTTTCGCTTTTATGGTCTGCGATGAATATAATATGTTTATTAAAAAAAAAACTGTCGTCTGTACGAGCTGAGCAATTGAGGTCTAAGTATCAGGAAAGAGGTTAAAATTGCATTTTCCATCATTTAAAGGTAACATTTTTAACTGAACTCTAGTTTTTGAATTTTTTTTTAAGAAAACATTTTATGAAAAAGTCCTTTTTCTATCTGAGCTATAGTATTAGTCATTTCCTGTGTTATTCTGAGCCTTAGCGACGTCCGAAACCATCGCCAAGAAATTTTGCAATTCGTTTGCAGTTTACTTAATACTAGTACCGCCCGTGGTCGAAATTCGACCAATTTTGTCTGTAGATAAAGTAACGAAAGCCAACTTGTTTTTTACATAATTTATTTATTTTTTATTTTAATTTATTTATATGCTAAATTTTAATTCATATACCTTTTCGCTATAAAAAAAAGAATGGAAAAGAGCAAAACATGAATTTTCGTTACCATAGTAACACCTCGCAGGTACCTCGGAAATGCCCCTGAAATAAGATTTATTGATTGCTTACTTTTAGGGGTAAATAAATTGCATACCTTTATGGGTTAGTGAGACTCTCCAACAGGTTCTAATCTAAGATGTTTAAATTCGTTACTATGAAAATATGACGGCGACAAATTGAATGGCAACAAAATTCTTTCGATTAACTGCTAAGCATTTTATATGGGAAATTCTTAACTTCATTTTACCAGTCTTAATGGCGACATATACCTATACGATTTTTTGTTTCTGCACATCTATCGCACAGTACCTTTCGAATGATATAAGATTCATTCTCCTCTTTTCATGATAAATACTTAAAAAGTGCACGGAAACTTTTGATGTTTACGTATTAATATAATAATATCAACCGAATTTGTGGATGACATTTTGTCCGTGACTAGGTATCTATTGTGTTATGTAGTTTAGTTAAAAAAAAATAAAAATATGCCATTCTAGTTCTAGAGAGTGGTTTCAATGAATTTCTAAAGGTAGCGAAAGTGTTTATTACAAATTGGACTCATTTGCATTTCCACTGCTGTTGGTTGAAAATTTAGAATAACTGGACGTACTTTCTCTGTTTCCTATTAATATTTGAACTACGAAAGTGTGGATGTCTGTCTCTAAATCATGAATGATCAGCAAACACGCTATCGACTCAAAATGACAGATCTGATTCCAATATAATTACCCGCTGAAAAAAGATCCAGATGCGTACCTACCTATCAAGTAAAACCAAATCCCCAAAAAGTGGGTTACAACAAAATCACTTAGATGAGATAAACATCGATAAAGTACTTCAAGTTGAACATTTCTTAAGCGGGTTATTTCCATTCCACCTTCGAAGCAGTCACACTCAATTCAACTGTCTGTGCAGAGGCAAAATCTTTCTATTCCCATGAGATGCCCGGTGTCACGTTGCCTTGCGAATGTCTTCTCTTTTTGTTTTAAAATTTCTTCGACAAGTTTCCATTTTGGGTTACGTGACAGCTTCAAAGGAAAATTGAATTCCCCGCACAAAAGCGAAGCACACATTCCGACAGCTAGTAAACAAAATCAATATATATGCGTTTATGTGAAACCGTTTTCAGGTAGCCAAGTAGGCAGGCACATCAACAAGAACATTTTGATGATGTAAACCGCGAAATATCTCATAAACTCACACCTCGTCAAACATCTCTGCCTGAAGATTGTAAAATTTTCAACTACAGCCTCTATATCGCTGTGAGGTCATAATGAACTTTTCATTGCCACGCCATAAGTTCTCTCTTCATGTGGCAGTTCCGAGTTTTTATTGTCCTAAAGGTGATGGCAGGAAGCTGAGGTGCGAACCGACATGACCCGCTAAAAACGAAGAAATTCGCTTTTGTTTACCCTCCGAGTGTCGTTATGAGTTTTTTTCGCCCTCTTTGTTCCCATCGTGTGTACCGTGACAGAGGTGTGAAATTTTGTAGCAATATTTGCGATTATTTTTCTTTCATTTTTATGAGTCCCACTTGGCGGGATGGCTTGGAGCTTGGAGGTTCGGCTGCCATGGCAGTATACCTGCGGTTGGTAAGTAGTTGGTGCGCTCTCTCCGGCTAATGCAAGCAATAAAAACAATGAAACGAATTTTGGGGGACAATTCTGCCCCGGGTCTCGACAGGACATTGGGACTTTGCTGCTCCATTGATTGCTGGTGGAGAATAGACGCGGTCACGTTGTATTCGCTTTCAGAGGCATAGACATAATTTAGAAATTTAATTGTTTTCATCTCCGAGGAGGTCCTCCCACCCGGATATAATAGTCAACTTAAGTCCGGTTGTTTTTAAAGTGAAAGTGAACTTGAGATGTTTGTTGACAGGTATACAGAAGTTTTTTAGGTTTTACAACAAGAGACATTTCGTTAAAAAAAAAAGAGAAAAAGACTTCATCCAAATCAAGCTTGAGTTCAAAATGACATTCGAGATCCCTTGAAGTGTCGACGAATTATCTAAGAAGACGCTAATTTTTAACAGCCACCATATTGTAGTATTACCCACTACGAGCGCTTTAAAGTAACCTAAAAGGTGTTGCCAATGAGAAACAGACTGTATGTAACTTGAAACGATAGACAAACATTTCTTATGCGATTTTTGAAGGACAATATACTATCAGACAGTAGTCATATGCTATAAGCTTAGATCTTTGTAAGGAAAACATATTTTCCATTACGTGAACTCAATTCCCAAGAAATAAACACTCCGTGGGTTACTCTTGTGAATACGGCTTTTCTTCGATCATATCCCCTTCAAACCATCAAAACAAATCGCTACCCATACCATACACCCTTTCCTATAAGTGGATACAATAAATTACACCAATCTCCATATACACTTTGGTCCGTAAAATAATAAGACCTTATCCGAAAGTCTATAACGCCGCCTTTCCAATTTCTATTCCTATCCGCACGCACCCCCTCCACAAAAGACAACCAAACAAAATCCAAGTCACATTTCCATACAGGCATTCGAGTCGAAAGACTGTTATCTTTTGTCTGTGACTGGAGATAAGTAAACTTCCTAATGGCCAGACCCGATCCATTTCAATTCCAGACCGAAAGTGTTAAGAGTCTTTATCACCTCTTCAAGTATGGGGGCAATTTATTGTATTTGTTCCCTTCCACCAAAACAAACTCCAACCGAGTGAATTCCGTTTTATTGTTCCTAGAAAAATATTACCTCTGACAAAAAAGGACACAACCCAACCACTTATCCCGAGACTGTGTATACACTCTGCCAACAAATGAGCAAGCACAAGTCTCGCTCACACTTCAAACTCAACGCTTACAGAAGAATGGATCTTTTGTTGGGCCCAACAGAAAGGGGGACACAAAAAAAAAGGATTCACCGCCCAATTACTCCGAAGCTCATAAGACTAATGCCTTCGATTATAAGGCTTCGTCGAGGATGTGTTATGAATGTGCAATGAGATCGAGATGATGTTGTCGTCTGGTTTTATTGAAAAGGATGAATTTGTTCTTCTTGTTGTTATATTATATTTTGTGTCTTTGAGGGAACGGTTAAGAAATGGGGGGATGCGATGTGGATTTAAGTGGCGAGGGGAAAACTCATCTTGTACCTGTAAAGAAAAGAAGGTTTGATTAGAATGAACACTGTTTGTTTAAAAAAAATTAACAACTGTACTGCACTCAAGTGGAGTTTGTAGACTGCAAATGAAAAGATATAACTAGATCTTGATTGCTCAATAAGGAAAACCAACAGGGGTTATACATTTCTTCCAAAAATCTTTAAAATACTCTCTGGTAAAGATTAATTATTCTTAAACTGAATGATGATAAAACTCTTCTTGTCACATTGATCAATTCAAGTCATTCCTTCAAAATTTCTATTCAAAATATAAGTGTTTCTTAAACAAAGAAACTTTTACTGTCCTTACTTTAAGAACGACTATCTGAGGCTATTAAAACTCTCGTTTTAGTTCAATAAAACAATGTTTCTTAATTTAAGAAACACTTTCTGAATCGAAGGACTAAACTTTATTTAAGAAACAATATCCTTTCATTTTATTTTGTGTCAGCTAAATATTCTATGTGACAAAATCAGATGTCTTATTTTAAGAAACTGCGATCTACTCTCTGACAAGTCAAGTTTCAAGTCAAATCTCCAATAACAATTTTGGTGTTGTTTAAAAGAGAATCCTTCTGGACTACTTACTTACCGAGGGTTCTCAGGTTCGTTCCCCGAGCAAATAGTGTGCCTCTCTATCGCTTCAAAAAAGACATCAAAAATTATTTTGAAAAAAGGGTTTCTTGAAAAATTATTCAAACAGATGGATATGTTCAAAATGTACCGCTGTTGCCTATCAAAACGTCATCATAGCTTAAAAGAGTCTTCAAATATTGGCTTATCATTTTTGAAATGGCATGTGAAAATTGTAAACAGAAAGGGTTCCTGAAACTTCCTCCAAAATTATCCCTTTTATGTCGCTGGTCCTCTTTTTCGTGAATTTTTAGAATTCTTCAGCAATAATCCTGAGCTGAATAAGATAGCTATGATTCCATTTGGTTAATTTTAACAATCCAATTTAAATTTTAAATCTGTCATCGATTCACCGCCCGGGCCTCAGGAAGTTGATAGTTCCAGTCTTAATTATCTAGAGTAGAATACTCTGAGAACATACAAACAAAAATATTAACAATTTTAAAAGGCTCTTGTGTCTCCGACAAACGCAATTGAGCTCCCAAAAAAATCCGTGGATGCAGTACATATTTTTTAATTATAAAGAAAAGGAAAGAACAACTAGCTAAATGTAAATTTCTGATTCACGAAATTTCGAATTTTCACAGTACAATTCTGGATTTCCTGAAAGTACATAAAACTGAATCAAAAACACTTTTCTGTTTGTCCGTAATAATTATAAAAAGCGAAAAGCCAAATTAGAACCAAAGATATGCCACAGCTTCAAACGGTTTGCCCTTTCCGTCAAGTAATGTCCGCTTTGCTCTGGTTTCCATTAGACAGGAAAATATCCCGAAATGATTTCAGTAGCGTGCAGTGATTATTTTCAAAAAAAAAAATACATCCTGTTGGAATTTAACCAAAGTAAATGAGCAGCACAGACGGTTAAAGAATAAATTATCAAAAAATCTTCCCTGAAAATCTGATTCCGTCTTTTTTCTGTACAGTTGCCAGGGACACGGACATAACTGGATGCAAGAACATGGCAGACAACGTAACAAATCCTCATTCTCATTGCGTTCGCTGGTGCTGCTGCATTCCGCAAATATTTCTGTGTTTGCATCAATAAGCCCCGTACACCTTGGCTCCCCCTGTTCCAGGACGATAAAGAGGGTATGCAAATTAAATTCAACCAACGCAGGAGGAGACCCATCGACGGGACGACAACGACGACGAAGACAGACAAAAAGAATGGTAAAATTTCAATTCAACTTTTCGAAAAGAAAACATTTAAATTGAGAGCGTGATACAGATCGCTGGAGTGGTCACAGTGCCGAGACTCCTGGTGCGAACGAGCGACATCATTTCCGGCCGGATTGGTCGAATCCTAGAAAACGCAACCAAAGTTTGAATTTTTATAATGCAATGTGCACACAATGCGGAAACTTATCGCAGATCAATGTGTTGAACTTTTCGATTTGTATTATCCTTGGGAATTTTGCGTTTTCGATAAGGATAGAGAAACCTCTGCTCCACCTCTGACAGACGACGGCATTACGCAAGAAAGTCGATGTCAACGCTGGCTTTTGGATTGAAGATTGAATGAATGTGGGTGCTCTTGAGGAAAATATCCGAAGAAAAGAAAGAAAAAAAAACATCTTCGAAGGAAACTTTCAATATGGCAGCATGATGATGGAAAGAACGGGTGACTGGCGATGCAACTCACAAAAGGACACAGTATCCCTTTTCATTTCATCGATATGGAAACTGATGATAAATTTATAGGTAAGAGGCGCCATGCAAGATGGAGAAAGTTTATCGTTGATTCCTATTTTTTTTTTTTCTATTTTTTTGTGAGATATTACATTTTGTCTTGGCGTTCGAGATTTACTAAGAGAAAGTCCTTGTTTGACTTTGAAAGTTTCGAAAAAGCGAACGAGAAGTAATTGAAGCAGATAAGTTATTGTAGTTTTTTTTTTTGTGCATGTTTCCCGAAGAAATCCCTACGAAAGGATGGCATAAAAGTTCAGCTGGAAAATTGGCCAGTGAAATGAGGTTGCATTTGGTTTAACAATTCGATTTGAAACTTTAAAATATCCATCTTTGTAATATTGATAGGAAACTCAAATAGAGCTCATAACTTGAACAGAATGGTGTGCGGTAAATTAATCATATCAGAGGAATATTTGGGGCGTTGATCTAGAGGCCAGTTTTAAGCAATTGCTTCTGAAATTTGGTGATTGTAATCAGCACTCGTTTTTAATCAGTGAGAGTAGGATAAATAAATAAATAATTAGCAGAATCTAGAACCATTATTTAGATGTTGTGCGCTTAATTCAAATAAGCCAAGTTAGGTGTCTTAAACGTCTGGCTTTCTTCTTATTCTTTTAAGACAGACAAAGGTGTCCGAGTTCTGTTTAAAATTTGTTTGCAATTATTTTAATTTAATATTGCATAGTTATAACAAAAATTTGAATAGGCGGAGGAAATTCTACAATTAGCAATGACACATTTGTAAGTCCATACGCGAACCATATTCATAAAGAGCAACATAGATGGCGTAAGTGTTGATCAGCTATAAATACGAACATCGATATTTACCATCTTTTAATAGATTGAGAGACAACAGACAGATCCATGTCTAGTTTCGACAACATGCAAAGCTTCTTTGCTTCTATAGGAAGACGGTAAAGAAAAGAAAAGTAATAGACAATAAACTCGGAGATCTTTGAAGAAAAAAAGGATTTGGACAAGGCGACGCTCTGCATCTGTAATGGAACTTCTTTTGTATCATATTTTAAAAGTCTATTTAATTCTACCCATAAGCCGATATTATTGACAATATTAATAGACCACAATAAGCTTTATAGACCGGCTTTTTAAGGGCCGGTCAACGAAAACAGACAAAAGAAGCTGTTAGAGTGCAATTATATTTTTAAGAAAATGTTGCTTTAATTGTTTGTAACTATTATGACATAAAAAACTATGACAACTCAACACAACACAACACTGTCGTTGAATGCAAATTCACCCTTTATTTATCAGGATTCATAAACTTCCACTATCGACAGCTCTTTGAAAGTAACCAAAACGGTGAACTTCATAAAATCCGTCCTACCAAAAGCAATCGCATGTCAAAAGCGCACAAGACGCCCCTCGTCACTGATTCAAAATTGCTTTTATGTGCCTTCGCTCGTATTTATTACATATAAACCCTCAATAAACTAAATGAATGGTTCATTTGAAGGAACTAATAAAAACGACAACCCAATATATGTGTGCCAATTTTGACACATTTATCTTATCAATGCCAGTTTGGTTATGACTTCAGTCTCAGCCTCACACCTTAACGCAAAAATCGTAGATATTATCAAACTGCAGGACAAAAATGTCCTCTTTTCTTAGATGACAGATACATGAACATGAATGTGTGTGTGAGGGACAAAATGCAAAGAAAAAAAGGAATCCTAAAAATAAATGGGCCAACATTTCCTGCAATTTAGGACACCATTAGAGGAGAATTGATGGCAGCATTTAACCGAAAGTACTTTTGGAAAGAAAATCGTCGTGTGGTTTTTAAATAAATTCCAAGGCGCATTGAAGGAGACAGTGCAAAAAAAAAAATAAATATAAATAAAATTAAACGAAAACAGCTGCTGCAACGAGAACTTTGCAAACAGTGCACAGATGTTAAAGTAAAGTGTCGCATGATCGTTTGAGGGAGACGGAAATTCTTTGTTGTGGGAATAACACGCGTCGGGCTCGGTATGTGGGGAGTTCTTTTCAAGCGCAAAGAGGTGAGGAGAACAGGTTTAATATCAAATGTGGCCTTGGAACGCTAGATGTAGGTGGACACTGTTTAAATCGGAGTTCAAGTTCAGTATAGACCTTGGTGTCAGCCAACTAACCACTTCAATCCTAACTAGCTCCCTCAATGATTCGAACACAGGCATCGCAAAACATCTTTTAA
Organism: Cheilosia pagana; assembly: GCA_936431705.1. Lineage (NCBI taxonomy): Eukaryota > Metazoa > Arthropoda > Insecta > Diptera > Syrphidae > Cheilosia > Cheilosia pagana. The sequence goes on along the minus strand of OW386170.1, from coordinate 45,128,909 downwards.
TACGACTACAAAAGAACGCGCCTTCAAATGAACCAATGCAAACACGAAGTGACAATAATTCCTTGAAGAAGAACTCGTGAATTATGCATATTTTATAATCAACTCCTAAGTGGATCTCCCATGACCATTAAAATAGTACCCAACTCGACCTAAGCTAAGCTATCTTAAGCTCTGCAAAGGACGTTAATGGTAAGCAAATATTCAGCCAGGATCAGCATTCAAACATTTCAAGAAAACCCTCAGCATATCTTAGTGGTGGATGTTTTATTGTCAAAGGACACCGCCTTTTCCGCCATAGGAGACCGCACAAAAAAAACTGCCAATTCCATCCCTCCCTAAACTGACCACCGCGCGGGGTGAATGCAGTTAGATTTCCGCTCTCGATAACCCAAACGGGTTATGCTCGATTAAGCGGATAACTATTCGAAACATCGATAAATTCCAGATGTGCAGCGTTGTCTCCATTTGACTTTTATGGCGTTTAAAGTACGATACTTAGACTTGCATAATCGTAAAATGCAGGCATTCGGTGGGCTGGCTGGTAAACCACTTCTTCCTGCCTCGATATATATTTGAATTCGACAATACGTACTCGGATTTTATATTGTGGCATGGGCTTCAAGCTAAATGGGCGGAACGGGCATACGAACAACTTTTTTTTATGCCAGTTCTGGCAACGTCATCTTGTTTTGAGTTTATATAGCGCTGCACTTTAAGAGGCGTTCGTGAGTTGCCGAGATGAAATTTGCAGTACACAACAGTGCACCCCCCCCCCCCCCCCCCTCAGGGATATTAGGATTCTTCTTCCATTTTTTTTTTGTACGTTTTATGGGTACAGAGCTTTCTTTCCGAACCACTGCTCGATTTGGACGAAGGGGTGAGCCTGAGCACTGTTGGAAACCGCTCTTTGGGGCGTTAATAAAACGAGCGAATCTCCACTTTAAACATGATTGAAGGTGTGTGGTTGTGAATAGTTGCTACCACAACGTGGTCTGCTCCTCTTCTAATAGTCGACGACTATCGTACCTATATACACATTGCAATTGGAAAAAAGTTTCGATCATAAAACAGTCATCGATGGTTGTAAGTGCAGTGGAGAAAAACCCTCACAAAAATGGCACAGAACAAAAATTTGAGAGCCACATTTAGATGAGCAAGCATTTTCAGGTGGAAAGAGTGCGCAAGGATATGGCCACCCCATATACCGAAACCAGGATGTGCACAAGTTTTAGGAAAAGCATTCGAAAAACTCATGTGTGTGTATGCAGACCTGTTCAAATTCAAGTGGGAAATTATCTTAACATGTATCGATGGATGATTCGACGTGCAACTGAAGTCTGATCAGCCGGATGGGTTTCCCCAGATATACATCAGCATTTTGAAGGACTTTGGCTCTGAGGTATAGGTATATGCGGAATGCGAGTCGATGTAGATTGAAAAGATATTAAAAAGGAGCGGGTTTACGTTTTGGACGATGCATGACTTTTAAGTTTAACAGCGCGTCATTCAAGCCATGAAAGTTATACTGAAGTGTGTGAGTTGGTGAAGTGTTGGCCAAAGTTTAATGGGGAGGGAATTTAAATCAACGCTTTAAATATATTTTTGACAAGTCATTTCATAAATCTAATAAGCATCAGTGACCTAAGGCTTTCCTACCACTGCAGGATATTTATTTAAAAAGAAAACTATTGACGAAAGATTTATATAAAATACTTTGCGCAACTGATTAATATATAACCATAGACCCAGCTTCTCTAAAGCATTCGTCGGTCTGAGTCTCGAACTTTTAGGACGCATGAACGGCTGAACTGAGGAGCTTTAAAAGGTCTGTATACATTTCTGTTCTTTTGGCTTTTATGGGTTGAATTGAACCAAAAACCTTGACCCTAGCTCAATAGGTAGTCCCTACTGCGCCGCAGCCTTAAACCTATATGAACCCAAGTCAAACAACCTTCGTAAGTCAATGCTGGCACTATTCGACGTATGCGTATGTACTAAAGTTCAAAAACAACAAAGCACACCATACACGTTTCCATTTATCAAACGCATTCCGATTATAGTCGTTGAACACTGGATAAGAAATAAAGATACAAAAGACCGCTCACCACCCCCTCATATCAGGCGGAGTATTCATTTATTTAGCCATAGCTATGTACATATGCAACATGCAGCACCGCCAGGCTGCCAAGATGAATGTGTAAACTTTCACCAAGGGAATAAATTTCGCACCGTGGCACCTTTTACTTTTTGAGTTATTGCAATAGGAACCATTAGAATCCCTTGCATATCCCATTATCTCAATATGTGTTTCCTGTCAGTATAAATGATGCATTGAAACGGAACGTATATTCAATGCTGGAACGCGCCATTTCACAAGAGTGTGTGTGTTAATACTGTACTTGGCAAAGAGGTGTGTGCAGCAACAAATCAGTTGAAACTATTTTTCATTCCAAAAGGGGGGGACCGCTTAACCAGCTACCTTTGAGTGTAATCCTGTTTCGTATGCAAATTGAAACTATTTAACGGGTCGTACTTAAAACTAGCACGGGAGATAGTTTTATGAAATATTGAAATCACCAGGGGAATGGTAGCGGTTGACACGATTTAAATTTGCGTTATCGCTTTTGAGGTGATGAGTTGTTTTACGATTGGAAAGCTTTAGTTGGAGGGATGTGAGGTAGAGTAGTTGATGTGATAAGGTTACGCCTTTGCTTAGAGAGGGTCATTGTACGAGTAGAGTCGTCAAAGAGTGAGGATGGTTGTTGTTATGCATGCATTGAGAGGCAGTGGATAGTGGGCAGATGCACATGCACTACTGAGTCGCACGTAACTTTCTTTTTCATTGGAAGTTCGCTCGAATTTGTGGTATTACTTAAGTAATTCGAAAGAGTGAGCCCCATTACAACAGACAGATGCTACAGTCAGCCCAAGATGACGAGTAGTGGGGGCCGCATAGATCCAAGCTCGCGCAAAAATCACTAAGATCTCTGCCCACACAAGTTTGAGAATCACGCAGAGGTCTTTAAATATTTTTAGGTTAGAATAAGTTCACAACAAGTAGGTTATTTAAATTATGCCACCTTTCTGTGGGCGTTCAATATTTAGGGCATGGTCATTATTGAATCGTTTTAAGGAATGTATGTAACAATTGTAAGTCTTTTCGAGATGACGTCGTTTATAGGTGATCGTCTTCAAACGTGATTTAGAGACAAAAACATTCAGTAGGTTACCACATTTATGACGGGACACAGTTAGTAAAAAAAAAGCAACTATTAGGGGAACTCACACGATAAACAGAAAAACCATTGTAGGTACTTGCGCAATCAGACTACGTCTGCGGCAGGAGTTGGAAGACGCTCAGAGTTGGCCCCACCGGTTTTGGTTGAATTTTGTCGTGCATACGGCTTCGTAATTCAAATTCTACATTTTTACGTGGACCCAAAGAGAGCACTATGGACTTCCACATAACTAAATCTGGGAAGGCAAATACCCAAACATTTATAAACAATTCAGAACTTTGAGCTAATCACGTTCCAATTTATAAGCCAACACACCACTACGCGTATGTTATTATGTTATGTACAACTCTATATCTCTTCCCCTTGCGACTTTAAACCTCATCAGTCTTTCCAAGTCATAAAATTTCAAACAATACAAAATTTGAATACCGAAGCAATAAAACGCCTGTTTATGGAGTTAATTAATGTCAGCTATACTTCACCCTCATAAAGCATTCTAATGACGGCGCGTCTTCACTTGCTCTTCTCGCAGCTAAAACATTAATCTTCGCATTAAGAAGGGTAACAATTTAACTCGGCTAATAAAAAGCAAAAACGCTGGGCAAACTTTTCAAGTAGCTGCTATAAATTTAATTTAATAAAAATTCACCTCACACGCATTGACGTAACATATTATATAATTAAACAGCTCCTGTCACCTTTGCACTTAACGTTTACAACTCTGCGAGCTGTACAGAGTGTGCCTGGTGCATAAAATTTGCAAGCGCATAAAAATTAATTAAAACTTACACCCGACGCCACAGTAATGCAAAAAGCAAGTCCTACGCAAAACTTCAAAGTCGCTGTAGCCGAAGAAATGCAACCATACACACCCCCGACTGTCTCCGCCCTATACAAATGGTGTTAATTCTGTTCAGCTGTACCTATGTTCCAATCCCCCCCGTTTTGCAGTGACACTCTTGCTGGTAGAAAGATGCAACGCGTTCTAAGGTGCATTTATAGAGTAGGGTAAATAAAAGAAATCCTTTAACGGGCGTTAATTAATGAAAGTAAGTGCATCATAGTGAAATTAAGAATCCATAATGAATGGTTGCGAGGTGTTTGTATGTGTGTGCATCCCTCGTTAATGGATGCATGGTGAGCAAAGGACAAAGGGATGAATATGAATTTATCACGCATCCCTGTTTTCTTTTATTTATATTATGAAGAGTTGATGTCTTGAGGATATTCCGTTTTCGGAGGTGAAGGTGAACGACTAGGGAAGAAAATGTGACTGTGCGAGTTGACTCTTCAGATTTCCCAAACAGGACTATGTAGTGAAATACAATTTAGATTCTGTGTCTAACTAAGAGTGCAACTGTCCTGAATTCGAATACAGTAAGTAAGAGCGCACAAACCTGCCCTGTCCTAATTCAAAGAACGACAAATTTAACCAAATCTAGGATGGCTGCATAGTCGTCTTTCATAGGCCATTTATATTCGGAAGTTGTTGCACAAAATCACTCACTCTGCGAGCACCATAATGTGTGGGTAACCAACCGTTCTTCAAGTACATCCCAAGTAATACGTGGCATACTCCAGTGCGACCGGAGTTTCTGGGAGCCAAGGACTCTAATGCTTATCAGGTGAGAACATTTCTTTTTAACACCTATCATCACACACCCCCATGATTTTAACAAACAAAGGACGAAAACTTCAGCCAACTGCCTCCAACCCCCATTGGACTTGCACTTTTCATTGAAGGCAAAGGACTTGACTCACATTTTCAACACGCTGAGTACAAAAAAAACTATATAGAAGCATGGTGGCAATTTTTAATGGCATATGCCGCACTTCATCGTAAATGGGCATTAACCCCAAAAAAAAGGACTAAAGCAACCCATGTACATAGAACGTCCAACTCGGGAAGAAAATTGCAGATAGACCCCCATGCCTCCGAGGGCGAAATATAAAAACATTTCAAATGTATCTCAACCATGCCCGCCAGGTGATTGTTGTGCGCGGCTTTATCTTCTATGTCCAGAAATAGTCAACAACGCGACAACGACAACGACGACGATGGTGATGTCTTCGTTGGTTGGCTTGGCAAGAAGTCATCGGTGCCCATTAAGCGCACCGAGAACCACCGAAAGGGGGTGCAAGATGAGGGCCTCCTCTTTACGCGAGCGAGGTACAGTTGAATACACGTACATGAAGGGCGAAAATGACTGTAGCCACCATAAAACCACCATCTTACTGCCACCTACTTCCATTATGAATTCATTATTCATCCAAGAAGTGTGCAGGTGGGAAACGAGGGGTTGATATGGGAGCGAGGACGATGGAGGAAAATAGCCATTAGAGCCTGAGCCAGAATATAACTAGGACAAAAATAGCCCTAGGCTGTAGACTGGCATCGTTCAGTTTCGCAGGTACTCTTTTTTTTTCTTATTTTTCTCCCTTGCATGCGAGCTTCCTTCGGAATATGTTTTTATTATTATTTCCAGGAAGGAACAAAATGGAAGAAAAAAAAATTATTTTGATTTACTTTAGTTTTTCCATGGAAAAGGCACTTGGCGAACTGGTAGCCTAGCTTATACGTAAATCTCGGCAATTAACTGGGGGCGTGTTTGTCTTTTGAAATTTTGTAATTGAATGCGGATGACGTTTCGCCGCAAGAACAACATTTTTGCATTGAAGCAAAGTGCAGCTATAAGACAGAAAGGAGGCACTTTGTGCAGACAATTACCGAGGGGGAGGTAGCCATTACCAGGAAATCGATTTAAACTTGTACATAAACGTTTCTACCTTATGCGTGTATTTCCGTGGGTGGAAGGTTAGTTTTTGTCGTCCTACGGATGGATGACGGTTATTTGTTTGCACTCAACTTATTGCGTGGGAATATTGACACATTTTCATTTTTTTTAAGAGTAACAAGTTGCCTAAAATAACTTGGTCAGAAAATTCCGTCTTGTCCAACACTTCTATTTTTATTGTTATTTCATTTTGGTCAAGTGGAAATGTACGGCCATTTTATTCGGATTGTTTTGTCCTTCTCGAAAGCGTAAATTTAACCTCAACAAAATTAATTTTTTTTTTATATATATTCCATACTTTTCTTCCTGGTTTTCCTGCTCAACTCCTCAGGTCCCATAACCTTACCATGAGTTCAGAAGTAGCAGCTCTTTATTTCCTATGTCAGGCTGTCCGACTTGAGGAATCAAGTAGTAGGTATCCTTAGTTAGCCAGGGCGACGGAACATAGTCACTGTCACTCCTGGGTGTTTGTAGCTTGAAAAACTTTAATTTATTGACATTATTTTATGCCAGTTGGTAAAAAAGGTTAACAAACTGCAAGAGTCGACTAAAAGCCGAAACCGTTTGCATATTGAATTACATATTTCAAACGAGACCCTCATCTAAGTCCTATGATTCTTCTATTCAGTCGAATTTGCAATGAAAAAGAAAGTTTTGTGCGATCCAGTCATGAACATTTTTGATGTGTAAATATTTATCTATTAATCAAAAAGGGGCCCAGAATTTGTGAAGGACTTAAGCGAATGGCAGCCACCGTGGCAGTATAATCTTAAGACTGAACATAAAGATTAAACGTAAATTTAGATTGCATTTTTTCGACCGCCATGTTTTGTTAACTGGCCTTCAGAAAAGTTAAAATACCCAGTGTAGGTAAATACAAGAGAAGTTGAAGAAATAATGATATTTTGAAAGTTTACAGCTTTCAGGCTCTGAAAAGAAGAGAACTGTGAACCCATGAAACGAAAATGCGACAGATTGGGCAGTAATTTTTAAATTCAATGAAGTGAAAAAAAATAAAAAGGTGGGGAGGTTTCACACTTGGTGAGGAGAATTGGTAAGATTGGACACCTCATTTGAAAATGTAGATGCAACGAAAGAGCGACAGAAAATTAGAGACTGTTGGGCCTAAATTCAACAAGTAAAAAGAAATACAACATTCTCGAGGTTAAGGTTGGGGTTGCTGATACTTCCTACTTCAGAGTGTTCTCATCGTTCGAAGACAGAACTATCTCTTTATTGTCACAGGTTGTAGTTATGGTATTCCTTCTATGGGAATAACTAATATGTCCACTGTAAGCAATCCTCTAAAGTAGCTCTAAAGACTGATAAGTCTAGGAGAGTAAAATTTGAAATATAGGTAGATCTAGATATATTATATGTTAATTTTTTAAGCAAGAGTATCTTTCAAATTATCAAAGTTTGAATTTTATAAATAGGACTGCTAAAACATTAAATATTGATATAAAATATCAAGAAATAAATTAAATACGGCAGTTTTTACTATAAATAAATAAAAATAAATATTTTGGCGCGACAGGTCTATGGGACCCAAGGCCTAGCTTCTCACAACCATTCGTTTTGTGTGGGTTTTCAATTTTTGGGACGAATGGAAGGGATCTACAATTTTACGCCGAGTCCAAACGGCTAATTGAGAAGCTCATTCATGACAGTTTTACTCTCGGATGTTTGTCAGACGTTCGCGAGAGGTGGCGCAGTGGAAAAAAACCTTAAGATGTAATTTGGCCCTCTCGGGATTCGAACCTGAGCCCCTCGCTTAGTAGCCCAACACACTACCACTAAGCCACTGCGCCGACAGTTTTTACTACTTTATCAAAAAATATTTGCAGACTTTCAGGCTGATTCTTGCTAGTTTGAAACAGGGACCAGAGTCTTTTTACTTTTTTACAACAGATGTCCAATTAAACTATGAGGGATTGAATGTGCAAACGTTTTACCTATTTTTTTTAAAGACGCTAAGATACAAATTTTAAAGAATATCAACACAACTAATGCTGAAGAAACAAAAAATCGTTTAAAGGTAATAAAAATAAAAAAGTAGATCTTTAAAGTCTGCCACACGCTCTTGTTAAAAATAATTGTTCAAAAAAAATCAACACTGAAGGTTAAAAATACATTCCACCTCTCCCCACTTCCTCAACTATTTCTGTTTTTTCCTTGATCCAAAATTAAATTGAAAATTGTTTCACAAAGAGCTCCTAGAAATGTATCCAACAATTTCCAAGAAATATCCTTTTTCTTCTTCATTAACAAAAAAAAAAAGAAGAAGGAAGAAAAGCGTTTGGTTGCTTTGTGTAATTTCATTCGTTTTTTTTTCTTTCCTTCTTCAACAATAACAAAGTAAACACCAAAGCTCCGTCAACACCATAACAAGCGGGACGTCAAAACACGAAGACATAACGTTCGATGGTATGCCACAGCGAGACCATAGGACAGCATACAACCATACCATCTTACCATCTTATGCAATTGAGTGAAATCAGGCGAAAATAATATTTTTACGAGTGTAAATAGTCGACCATTAAATCCCGAAATGTTTCACTTTATGAAATCATGTTTTCTTAGAAGGACGACAACGACAGAGAGATGCCTCGCCTCAAACATCAAGGGTGTCGGTTGGAACGCGTCTCCCAAAAGTGTTGTGGTCCCCGTTAAGTATTCAAGTCGATGAAATAGCGGGTCATAAACTTTTTGAACTAACAATTTTATTTGATTTTAAAGGGACCAGCGAATGGAATTAAATTCGATTTAGTTTAATGGATTTGGGAATGAGGCGTTGCTTTTTTATTGGGACAGTTAAATTCAAAATTTGTTCAGAGTTTTTTATTGATATTGTGCGGAGTTGATTGATTGAAATACGTGGTCCATTATAATATGCGGAAGTGAAAACTAGCTGGAGAGTATAAAATTTAATATGGATTGCGAGGATGCTTTTATTGGGAGAGAATTGTTTTAAAAACGGGCAATAACATTTCAAATTGCGGAAGTTAGCAGAAAGCCATATACCCAAGGTGGTCGGGATTTGGAGAGACGAAGGAAAATTTAATTGTGTAATCAGAAAGATGTCGCTCGAAAGGAAAACCGCCAAAGGATGTATTAAAGTAGATAAGAAGTAACACTTGAGCTTGAGTTTGTGTCCGCCAGGGGGAAATATATATATATAAGACGACTGCGAGTACACTTTTGGAAATGAAAAATCACATACAACTTGAAATAAAATCGGAAACAGGTGCAGAAGAGTTTTATTTGAGAAATCTGAATTAGCCGCGCATTTGTTTTAGACGTAAGGTAGATACAAATAAAATCCACGTGTGAACACTGAACATTTCTATGCAAATCAGCCCGCTCCTAAGGCGCCTCTTCTAAATCAACCACTTCCCCATTCAATTAAGCGAATTAATATCCCGAACACAACGCATCTTCCAGAGATGGCATCCTCCATCGCACACATTTAAGAAAACGAAAAATAAACTTCCCTGTGACACTATTTTCAAGCGCATATTCTACATGTGTGCGGTTAAGTGTAGAGTACCCAATTCCGACGTAGGAAACGCGAACGAAATGAATGTTAAATTACACGGAATTAAGTTCAGTTAAAAAGGAGATTTCGTTGAATCAGAATTTCTTCTAACTTTCCGGCAGAAGAGGCGTCGCATGGGTGGGTGCCCACATATTCGCATGCAAAAAGAATAACCGCTGAATGAATAAATTCTAAAATACAATTTCAGCTACGGTAGCCCATCCGAAAATGCCAGCATCACCTCCTTCTCCATCAGCGAAACCATAAGATCTTCTTTACCGTAAGCGTAACCATCATCATACTCCTACACACACCGGCAGCAAACGAAAACAACATTTAGGGATACATCATAACAGTGTTGGGGTACATTCAAATTCAGCACGACACTGTGGGTTGATGGTATATTGGTGTGTGGCTGTATACCCCGCTCTCACTCTGGTGACTGTTTCACAGATTGAATAAGGACCTCCGAAATGAAGGATTTACTTAAAGTGATATTCTGAATTCAAATGGGAGGAACCTGCAGGCGAGCTACTGAGTTAGTGACTTGGATTTTGTTTTCGGTTTTCGTGTTTTTTTTTTCGTTGCGCCCTAACTGGTTTGAGGAATTTCAAGGACTTTTACGCGTGAGGATAAAAGGATACAATCCAGATTGGTATATTCAATTGGTAATCTTTTTTTCTGTTTATGTTGGCGTGTGAGGATAAGCGTTATTTTTGTTTCTGTTTACGATGGAATTTTAAAGTGAGTTGTTGTTGTTTTTTCTCCTTTCTTACGAGTTTTAGCTTCTCTGAGTTGAGATTGAAGAGACTTTTACATGCTAAAGTTAAGGGATTAAGGATATGGGGGTGTGTTTTTTCTATTTTTCTATTGGAGGTAGTCAACTGAAATTATATAGTGGAACTATTCTAGAGGATTTGAATAGCAAATCGTATGCAAATCTATATAATTCGATTACGCAAATCTACCAAGTTGTTCACGTGGCACAAACTATGCCCATTCTTAGGCATTTGTATGACAACCACACGGCTTTGTCTATTATCATCTAAGAACGGTATTGGTATAGTTTTGTCTTCATCACAGTTGCGAAATCACATAGATAGTTTGGATAGCAATTTGAGTCGGAAAAATAGTCCTAGTGTTTTTTTATTTTGAAATTCGCAGTATTACCTTAAGTCCGATAGAAGAATGTTTTCGATTTTGCTGGCATTGTAGGCTGTTTCTTCCATTTTTGGTATAACTTTTAATTTTATTTACTTTTTTATTAGTTTTGTTAGAACCTTGAGTGATCACAGTGCCAGTATGAGCGATTCCAAAACCAACTAGCAAACAATACAACAGCGACTACGACAGCAGTTGTGATGAACAGAGTTATTTTTCGCACTCGTGGAATCAAAGATCCAATGTGCCCCCATACAATGTCTGCTGGACTTTCACATGCAGCTTAGCTAGATGCAGCGAAAGGATTAAGCCGAAAAGAATCAGTCACAAATATGTTGAGAACTTGTTTACTTAGAGGCCTGATTTGAATACTTTTACCGATTTCATCGGAAAACTGGGATCATCTACCGTGAGCGTATTTTTCGCACTTTTCAAAGCGATAAAGCTTTTATACTATGTTTCCTGTTCTGAATTTCAAAACTTAGAAAAGTGTCTTACTTTTGGCATTAAGATTTTCCAACCCATTCGGAAGTACTACAGTTTTGAAGTCCATTCTCCTAAATAAGGATATACCAAATACATATATGCTAGCGATACTTTACACCCTCCTCAACACGCTGCAGGACTATTCTAAGTACATCTACGACTATCTAAGTCAGTCCCACTCTGTAAACTTATAGTGCAAAGCTAGGCGGGACATTTTTGCATTTGAAGTAAAAAAACGTTTTTATTTTATTCTACATTTATAAGTAATTTTTGGTTTAAGTAAGTCTTTTAAGTCATATTTGTACATTTTATGTAACTTTTTGAAAGCAAATGCTAACATATTTATTTTTCGGATTTTCCCGATACGGTAGGACATGTTTAAAAAGTAAAAATTTAAGAAGGAACATAACAATAAATATTTTATATGAAAATTATAATATATTAGGATAATATTTTACCAGTCTAAATCTAAATTTCAGTACTTATCAGATGAAGTTATTTTCGAAACTATTTCCTTTTTTCCAAAGCCAGTTTCGCAAAAATCCTTAAATTACCTGGAACTCATTGAAAAATGTTGCTTTACAAGAAGCTCTGCTTCCAATACTTCCATAGAAACCTGGTTTCGATAATCTCTTCATGAGTTCTTTATGAAATTGAATATCCATTCACAGCTTACATTAGAAGTAGGCAACGAAAATAAAAAAATTGCAAAGAATTTCGAAATTTGGTGCCTCAACCATTTTGAAAAATATAACCCAATATTTCACATCTTTCATCCAAATCTCTTAGCTCGCATTCCAAAAAAACTCTTTAATGCAATAAATTCTTCAAAAAATATATCAATGTTTATATTTTGAATTTTAAAAAGCTCAATAATTTTGATGTAATTTTTAAAATTTGGACTATTTTGTAAATTCATAGTAAATAATAGGGCGACAAGTTGGAAGGCGGGACATTTTATGGGACACATTTTCAGCGCGGGACATTTTGCGGGACAAAAGCCATATAGCTGGACAGTCCCGCACTGAGAAGGACGTCTGGCATACCTATGCAAAGCGCATCCATGCTTTGATCCCTATTATTGTTTGCGAAACCATTGATTGGAAGTTCGTAGCAATTGCAAACATGCTCCATGAGTGTAGCTTTTTTTGCTATGTCATGTTGGGTGTGCCCTTCGTCCGCCATATTTCGATATGGCAACCCAACTGTCTAACCACGGTTTTCTTCACGTTTTTTGTGCCTAAAATTCAAATTTAACTTGTAAACAAATGCAGAAGTCTTGTCAAATCTTGAACCTTGCGCGGACTTCACCGGACTGCATCGCATTTCAGCGAACTGTATAACACTTGTCAAAAATATTATTGAAGACAAACACTTAGCAGAAATGGAAATATAAATAACAATATCCATACTCGGTATTTTTCACCGAATAACATATTTTCAGGAACTGAATTAATTTCAAAACAAACCCAAAAAAAATGATTCCAGTTCTCCCTAACACTAGTCCGCTTTGCTATAGCCAGAGTATAGTTCCGACAGTAAATCTAAAAGGATTTGTTCTGTGTTTATTTGTTCGCTACTTCACACTCGAAAACTGAAACACATAGGTAGATACGAGTATCACGTGAATTTTTTTTGTGCATCTGTTAGTGCCAGTGGGTAGGATAAATAGATTCTAACCAAAAAAAACTACGAGCTTAACAAATAAAGCACTAAAAACGGTAATGTACGCCATTCACACAACAAAACGTTGGTTTGAGATACGTTGGATCATTGTTTTCAAAGGGTTTTCGGTCAGGTATTTTCAGGGGTATTCCTCAGTGTTTTTCCACCAATTTTAAAATTGTTTCAGCACCTCCACGAGTACATACTTGGGTGCCCGTCAAAATATGTTTATCAGTTAACTATTCCACCATTCATCTGATCCATGTGTCCTTCAGGAAATATAGAAACCAATGCCAATACTTTGCAGCATTATTTTAATAAGCGCATCGTAATCAATTGACTCAACAAAAAGAATCCTGCCGGACTGAGTGAGGACGACCGACGTTACTTTAACTAGTGCGGCGATGATAAGATGGAATTTTAATTGTTGTCCCTAAGCGGGCGACTCCTCTGCTCCCAACGATTTCACGACTGTGGGAAATTCATTTTTCAACCATTTTGTGCATTTTTAATTGGAAAATTCCAAATAACCGAAATTCCCATGGAGTTGCACAGCCACACACACACAGTCTGCAATATCGATAGAATTTCATTTCACTGTCGCACAAAGGAGATTTACAATCGATTCGAGGACCAGAAAGCGAAACGAGAAAAGGTCCTTCGATTGGGATCTAATTAGTGGTTTCTGTTGACTTTGAGATGCGAACGAACGGTGCTGCGGCGGGCAAAGGGACACAATTAAAATTTAAATTCGAGGGGATACGGTCTGGCGGTGGACTACTGCGTGTCAAAGGTCCCTGCAAAAGAAAAGACCCAACCGGGGGAATGGAATCGTTGATTCGTTTCATTAAACGATTGATTGATTCTTTTTGGACGTTGAATTTCGATGAGGGAGCAAATTGTGTCGATTTTTCTGTCCGTCGGAATGCGGGAGGGGGGATTATAAATGGCCGCACTGAGTTTCCTTTTGTGAAATTTGTCATTCACCCAAGTGTCTATCGATAGACAGTTAATCTCAAAGGATTAGTTCGTGTCATTATGATGTATCCCAGAAGGGACTGTTTGGTGTGTATGTGTACATGTTTTGAGTGGCACCAAAATGACCCGTCAGCCGTCACCTCTTTCCCCAGTGACCTTGAGCATTGAATACTCCCAGTCCCACTACCAGATCCTTCCAACAAACCACAACTAATCACGGCCAGAGATTAATTTAAACGACCGTGTGACGCCCCCTCTCAGGGTGAATTAATTTAAACGTCATTCAAGGCTTCGGCTTCGCCCTTGCTTAATTGCAGATCAATGTCAGGTCAAAGCGCGCGAACATAAAGCTCATTATTTAGCATTTTTCCCCATCACCATGTGTGTCTGTGTGTGAGTGTGGGCATGAAGTTTAATTAAAACGACACTCATGACATCCGAACATAATCGTAAACCAGCAGCATTAGCAGTAGCATCGTATACAGAACGTGGCATAAGGCGACATGCGATAGCTGAGGATTATTTCCATATCCTATACCTTTTCCCTTGGCGTTATTCCATATCTTTTCTTGCTTTCCCCCGGATGGGGCCCCACCTCACTGCAGGATATTAAAAACGAAGCTTAAAGGAACTAAACTCTCCACATCATGCACGTGAGTTCGTCCCCGTACTATGTATGTGACCTGGTTGGGAATATCCTCTAGGTGTTGCATTCCAGGAAAAGAAACCAACACACAGAGTCTTGTGCTGCCGCTGGTTTGTTTTCTTGTGTTTCACGGAGACAACGCATAAAACCGAGAAGCGAGAACACTATGTGTGGGGGAGTGCAGGTGCAAGCAGTGCACGAGCAGTCGGTAAAGCACTCAAGAAGCTATCTTGATGCACCTCATTTACATAGCTCACTCATGACATGACATACAATTAAGATACGGGTATTGCATTTAGAGACCCTTGCCCGACATCAATTTATTTCATTTTAATGCGCTCCCGGTAGGGCAGGTATACCACTATGCTGGGTAGCGAGTGTTGGTTAACTTTCAAACAGTCTGGCCGGCAAGTGGAGATTAACAATCTGAGAGAAGTGTGTGTTCCCCAATTTGTATTTTATTCCAGTTTTTGCAAGATGATTGTATGCATCGATCCTTTCCAGTAATTTGCAGTGATCGAAATGTCAGCTTTTAGTTGCGTCTTCTTTAAAACTGTTAAGAAACGCAAATTCTAGCGTAGACTTTCTTATCAAGGTGTTTCGTTAAGCGTGTTAAAAAATATTCCAGAGCTGTAACTTGAATTTTGTTTTAGGTTTTTGTTTAGGCCCTAAATTTCCTGATTTCCACTAAGAAAAGTTGAACTTTCTGGCATTCATTTTGATTGGCACAAAGGACTTGCATTTTTTTTATTTTACTGCAGATGCTAAGGAAAAATGTTGATCCATAAAAGGCTTTAGTTGGACCAGTCACTAGCCATCTACTAGGAGTTCAAGGCACATTTCTGAACTCAAAGACCACTAAAATCGGAAGAACTTGACAATTAAGTCCTTGATTTTTGTCAATAATTTGGAAGGCATTCATTTCCAGGTAAAAAGCCCAAAAGTTGTTTTTCCGCGTCCAAACACAGCAACCCTTCCCTGCCACCCCTACTGTTTGAGCATCACACTTCCAGCTGCCATTACTGACACCACCCAACCACCTAAAAAAAAGGCTTAAAGGTTACCAGCCAGTCAGTCAGCCTTCACCCCGCACAAATGGGGGTGTCCTGAGCATTTTGGTATTCCTGGTATGTAAAACTGAAAGTTTAATGAACGCTACTCGTCGTTTACATCGCCATCCTCGTCGTTGAGGTGTCCATGTCCCGGCTACGGTCGGAGGTATCAAACTGATTGCTTACAAGATATGAAACTACTTTAACCGTGCTCCAAAAAAAAAAAAAAAACACACAAGGGGTGCAGTCAGAAGTTATAATTTAATGAAAAAATATTTTCTCTCAAATGCGAAGGTGACGTGAACGCACCCATTTAATGTTGGTTCTGCATTTGGATTATCTGTTGGGTGGGTTTTGGCGTCTGGTCTCATAATAGACATGCGGGGGCGGGTATACCATACTTCGTGGCAACTGGCAGTTACCATGGGTGTTTCTGATCTAATCTGTTTTTCTCTCCCTTATGATATGCATGTGCTGCTGCCGCACATGGTTGCTGTGCATGCGTATCTTTTGCACATGTACCTACTGCGCTCTCCCTATAACACGCCAAATGCTGATGGCCTGCGGGTTTATGTCCTTAATTCCGGCATATGGTGTGTCTCATGGTAAACATGAAGTTTTATGCTTGAACGCGGGTGTTTAGAGCTTGTTCGGGACATGTAGCCAATTTGTTTCTGGTTGCATATTTTAGCCTAGGGTGAAAGCGATAGCTAGATTGTTGTTCTAACCGAGGAGGGGGCAATCATTTCAGTTTCAGTTTGTCGAGTACAGAGATAGGGTATTTCCTAAAGTCTTGACAAACCGCATTTAAAAAGGGAAGACTGAGCTTTTCCTTCTATTACAGTCTTAACCTGATTGAGGTATTTAGTCCCTGAAATATGCAACAAGATCAATTCGACATTCACTGATGGAACCCGAATTGATCAGCTTCTTCGCCACTTTTCTATAGAGAAAGTCGATTTTAAGACCATAATCTGCCCATTTTCCATTGAATTCAACCAACTTGCTTAACATCTTTGAAGTTAAACAAGCATCCTGCCCGAAGAAGATCATAAGATCATAAGAGAAGACACTTTCTTTCGACTGTACAAATCGACGATCAGTGTTCAAATGTAGAACCTGTAGCCTTGCAAGTTCTTAACCATTCAAATTAAAAGGAACGACCGATTAAAATATTGCTTCACAAACTACCCCTTCCCCTTCATCACGCACATTTAGGGTCCCACAAGGGTTTCTGTCATAAAATTGATTTCAAGTCGTCACCACTAAATATGGCGCACCTCATTAGTAAAACCGCCAATTCCCCTTCATTCCGTTTCATCCCCATTTTCATTCATTTTTTGAGTCCCGTCATCTATCCCTCTTGCACCTTTAATTACATGCACATTTAACGAACCACAAATTTGGGGATACTCCAACAAATTGACCACAGGATAATTGGCTTTAAATGCAAATCGGTCCCTCTCGGTTGGGAGTCAACACACACAAACGGTATAACATGCATCCCCATGCATTGCGCCTTGCATTAGCATATTGCACATCTATACAACTTTGTGTGTGACACCAGATCAGCGGCCAAGGATAATGTAATTCACTTGACGGTGCTTCGTCCACTGACAGTCTACTAAATACACCTGTCAACCCGTCGACGGATGAATGAATTCAGCTCGACCAGCCAACACCCAACGAACATGGCTTTGCACTCGCAGCATTCAAGTGCAGACACACACTTAGCTATATGCTCCATGAAAAATTACAAGCAAATTTATGGTAATGTGAGTGGTAATTAAAGATGATAGCCATCAATAAATTGACATAGTTCCGGGCCAAGTGCAACTGGACCAAAGCAATAGGTCCAAAGTGGTATCGGGCGACCAGGGGGTGACTTTGCTGGAGTGTCACGCACTGGTGGTGGTGGTGGTGGTGGCAGCGCTACGCCGATGACGAATGACTGTAGGGACATTCAAATTAAATCGTTTGCACATTAGTGGTCAAATGGGACACATAATAAGGTGAATGGTCCTTCTCGGTCCGCAGGGTATATGCGCGAACTAATATTATAGATTGGCCCGAGGGGGATGGCTGTTAAATTATGGGCTCACTTGGTTGTCGAGATTTAATGGAACGATAAGGATATGCCTAGTGCCTACAATGATGATGGTGCACTGGGATGAGTGGAGTTTAAGTGGTTTTTAACAGACGTCCGTCAGTAAATCAACATGTAAACGAAATATGATGGAATGACGTCAATCGGAAGTTGCTTTGAATAGATGAGTGTTCTTGTGCGAATGTGTTCCTCGCCTTGGGGTGATCTGTATCGATATGCATATAAAAATTTCATACATATTTAATTGAATTTTAAAGTATATATCTTTGTACAGGGTGATCCAAAATAAATTTAAATTTTTAACTTTTAAAAAATTAAACATTTTTTCTAATGTTAATTTTGGTCTCTAACTCAGCTTGGATAAAGCAGTTGACGCCCATTGGTATTTCTATTTTGTTTGTATGGACCGAGAACTATACGAGTAATGGCAGATTAAAAACAACTCAGTTTATTCAAAAACGCCCTCAAAAAGAAGGCGTGGCAACAAGCAACATATTCCGAAGCTTTCTCGTACCTGAGAATTTCCAACTTTAGGTTTCTTAAACAAAATTTCAATCACAATAGAGGAGTACCTTATGTAAGGTAGCGAATCTAGTATGAAAGGTGTCCCATAACTACATGGCAAGGCGTGTGAAACTGGAGTTAATCATGGGTCGCAGTAGGTTCAGAGTCATGTTGGTTGATGCTCAGGAGAGGATCCCCTCGGATTTTCATACAATTGGCCATCATTTATGGGTACGAATTAAATATCTTAAGGAACATGCAGAAAGTTGGGATTACACATAATTCCATAAACTTAGGAAACGTTTCATATACGCCTAGTCTATTGATCAACCACCACTGCATATGTAAAAGATAATCCAATCTGCTCAGCTGAATCTTAACTTGGACAACTTTTTTCCTCCAAACTCAACCACCGCAGGTTTGTTTAATCCTTCAATGTATGGCACTCTCATTTAACATTCCTTTCGCATCTCCAGCCCGCATAGTTTCCATTCAATCGTATTAACTGCCCAACATCTACCCCACAAGTAAATATTTTTGCGGCCAGTTAGTGAAACCGATTGAACGGCAATCGAAAGTCATCCTCCACCGCCGAATTCTTTGGAAATAAGTTTTCTCAAGAAACACACGCACACTCCCCGAATTACTCAATCGTTCAATACCCGATAGCAGTCGATAACTTTGGAATGTTTTTCACCCCCAAAATACTTCGCCTGTATTCGCCAGTCATCCGCCAAAAAGAGAGAAAAAAAAGAAGAAATTCTCTGTCTTGCCATCGATGAACATCACTCCGCCTTCAAGGATGGATCTCAATTAAGGTTGAAGAAGGAACTCGAGGAATTTCATGATGGCAAATATTTATTACGGAATTCCCTAATTAAATCAAATACATTCCCCCAGCCAGTCACCCATACTAAGGTACACACAACAGTTTTTGCTACTAACTCGCACACAAAACAGAATCCAGCTCCATTCTCTCTCAATGCGAAATCCTTCACCTGCTTAAGGACATTCACAATGTGTCCTTCATTTGCTTCTTCTGACCACCGCATTACTGTTCTACAGCAATTACCATAAAATGCGGAGCAATTAATGTAATGGAGCATAGTTTCTAAATGGACCTGAAGACTTCTAAACGGTTTACGGCTTCTTGTGGGTGGTGTTTCGTATGATTTTCCACCAGGCAGGACTCTGATTTCAGTAAATTGGTCCATCTTTAGTGTGCACGAGTACAAGGAGTCGAGGTAAAGGTGAGCAGTTGATATAATTGGTGGGCAAAGGTAGTAGTCCTCCTGGCCTATATCTGTCGAGTAGATTTCACTTAAATCACTGGACAGATGCTCACACAGAGTGAAATTATGAGATTATATTGGTCAATAATTTACTGCCAGAAATTGGGAATGAATGCTCTTACCTGTGATTCTTGTAAAGATGATGACGGCCTTCATTAGATACAACTGTGAATAAATTTAACTTTCACGAAATATAACCTTCAAGGGCTTTTAGTCGACGAACTTTATTACCGAGACATGCTTCGAACGAATGCTGCATAGGAGCTCCTATTAAACATTCTTTATGTTCATTGGAATTCTATAGTATACTTAGTGGTTTATATCATAAGCTACCTGACCTTTGCCAAATACGGGGAAGGCGAACACTCATTCGACTATTCGATGCCGCATTTAACTAAATTAATTATCCCGAACTCTATAATAAAATTCACATGCTCAGCCTAATGCTGGAGAGCACGTGCTGGGCTTAATATCACTCAGAGGTGTGCACGTATTTATTTTCCAGAAAGGAGGTAGGCAAGTCCAGAAAGAACCTAAGCAGTAAGTATAACAGAAAAACTTTATTTAGACATGAAATCTATATTCGGAATCGATCTAGATATGGATAATATTTTCAAACTTGGCTTGAAGCGTCTACCTTAGTCCGTTCCCTTTATTATGATTGTTTGGCTTGGTTACTATACTTCCCATTTTAATGGGTCATATGGTTTCATTTGTGTCTTACAGTTTAAGCCAATCAAAGAAAGTAGAAAAAAATAAAAACGAATTTATTAACAAAGGTATACGTAGCAACTCCTCAAATACCGACAAAAGATACGAATTAGCATCCTTTGGCTGTCACCTGCATACGAATATAATCAACATTCCCCAAACGGATCATCTCTACATCAGCCAAAGCCAAATGAGATACAATAGCTCAATCAACATCGTTTACAATGTAAACCAATCGAAAACACACATCCTGACTGAATATCTATTTACCAACTCATTGAAAGGGATTCCGTAATTCACAGCACAACCGCCGCGCCGCGCTGCAATGAGCATAAAAATTCCCTTAACCCAACATACACGCTCAATCAAACCATCATGAGTGTGATATGACGAATTTCTTTTTTTTATCATATTTCCTGCCCTATTTCGCATAAATTATCCCTTTCCAGTTGGAGCGGGGAAAAAATGTACCAGCATCCAAACTAAAACATGTTCCGTTGTGTGGAAATAAAATAAAAAAAAAAAACTGCTATCCTGTATGCCGGTGGTGTACTCTATGCGATTGACATATTCCCTACAAACGTATCTGCAATTTTAATTGCATAAATATTCATTTAAAGCACACATCCATATATACAGAGGTGCGGGGAATACGGACGACAAATCTCCGAGGATTCCAAATGTTATGAATTAATTTTTGATTAAAATTAAGCGAAATGCCATGGGCTGATGGAAAGAAGTTGCGGCAAGGATGAGGCGGCGACGACGACAACGACGAGACAGTAAAACCTAATTCGCCGACACGACAACGAACATAATCCTAGGCCCACCTCAACAGAGCTGCTCTCATATTAATACGAGTGTGAGTTGGGAAATTTATTAGTGCACAGGATGTAGTATACTTTAGTGGATGGATTTAGAGAGAACGTCAAAGTCGTCGGTCGTCATAGGGCGGAATAAAAACTTCCAGTTAGTTCAAGCGTGAATCCTGCTGGCTGTCTGTTGAATAATTTTCGAGGACGCCATTGTCACGGCGCACATATCATCATGGCTGGCGTCGTCGGTGGGCGGTGGCGGTGTCATGTTAAATAAATTCGCATCGCATAATTCAAATTGAAAATGTTTTCCTATTGAAAATTAAATCCCAAATTTAAATATTTAACAAGAATTAGGCAACTTTTGCCTCAGCCTTTGTACTCCTCCTATTATCCGCGGAAGGAATGTATCGAAGTTATGGGAAAATAAATTCATATCTCTGTTTGCAAAATGTATCTGTTGTAGCAAGTAAAACGGGAGAGTGGCTTTCATGAAAGTGAATGGTTTCCTTTTCAGCGGGACGCCATGCAGAGGCGAATAAAAGAGGTTTCGTGGCCTGGATTGGATTGCCGGGAGTAATTTTTGAAATAGATGGGTAGGGTAAATACAAATGAGCATATTCTCGTTTCTGCGGTTGAAGTCTTGCAATCAGGAGATAAATTTGATTTTTCCTCTATTAGCAAACAGAGAAGTGCTCTAAAGCGGCTAACAGCCAGCGGCCGGAAGTTGTTGTAGTAGTTTTTGTTGGTTTCGAATTAGAAGCATCTGGACAAATACATTTGGGTTTAGTAAACAAATCATGGGCATGGAGATAATTGAGTCAAATATTTGCAAAGTTGCGAATTGTTACATTTTTCGAAAAAAAAATACGGGGGCGAATACGTAACATATCTGAAGAGCAATAGGAATTCTGATTTGGGTTTATGAAACGATACGATATATGGTATGGAGTGAATTATAGAGACTGGGGAAATGGACGGAAGCTGACCGATAAATTGACCATCCCATTTAGCGGTTTTGAGTGGCGCAATGGCTTAGAGTTAGTGTGTTGGACTACTAAGCGAGGGGTCTCCGGTTCGAATCCCGAAAAGAACCAAATTACATTTTAAGGTTTTTTTCCACTGCGCCACCTCTCACGAACGTCTGACAAACATTCGAGAGTAAAACTGTTATGAAAGAGCTTCTCAGTTAGCCGTTTGGACTTGGCGTAAAATTGTAGATCCCTTCCATTCGTCCCAAAAATTGAAAACTCACACAAAACGAATGGCTATAAGAAGCTAAGTCTTGGGTCCCACAGACCTGTCGCGCCAAAATATTTATTTATTTATGTTTTGAATTGATAGGCCGTCCTATCTTGTCCTTCATCTGGCTTGTTTATAAGTTTAACCACTTTTAAGGTTAGCTGAATTTTATTTTTGTTAATCTGGCTTATAAATAAAGAAGTTGCATATAACACTTCGACAGGATCTGTCTGGCCACCGGCTGATTTATAAAAAAAATTAAAGTAAGCCATCATTGGGCTGCAGTTCCTTTGCGTTTATGTTTGACTTGTGGCATTCATTTGAAAGGCAATGTTCATACATAAAATTTAACAGTTTGTTCCTAGTCTCGCCCACAGTATTAAGATACCTTTTAATGACTGACTGTGCAGCTGCTCTCTTTGTCGCAACCTAACAATGGACCAGTGAAAGAACCGGCCACAACGCTGTTTGATGACATTTATGGCTCTTCCAATAAAAAATTTACTACCCGAGCTACAAGGGAATACTCCTTACAAATGGATAGAAAACTTGCCATAGACCTAAGAGTGCCTTCTCCCCGGATTTTTTAAGAGGGGTATATTCAGGGAATCGACAGACTTGGAATGAACCGATTTAAACAATCATTTGAAGAAGTCACAAAATTAATTTGCGACGTTGTTCGAAACAGTTAAAATTCAAATCGAAATGTTTGTTAGCAAAGGACGTCCGTGGCAATAAAGTGCTTGCAATCAGTTCAGTTTTTACCTTTGTCGGTCCCTAAGGAAATTCCAAGGAATTGTTGGGCCTGATTATATTCACTCTTACAGATACAAAGTTCTTAATTTCGTACAATGTTATGGTAAGTCTAGACTTGCATTCAAACGAACTTTTCAGGCGCTATAAGGACGAGAGGATAAGAAGAATATTTCTTACTTTCTCTGTACATGCCCGGCTCTTTCTCAAAAATGGAAAAGCAGTCTTGCAGCTTTCTATTAAGACTTTCTTTTACAATTTACAAAAAAAAACACAGGCATTAGAAGTCTTCTATTATCTTTTGGCTCAAGATCTTTCATCGAAGTGCATCTTTCAATGGTTTAAGTGTGTTTGGGTTGCCGCCACTTCAACTCACCTTACCCACTCCATCTTGCCATCCGAATCAAAAACGAACCCAAGTCACCCTTGCCTAATGACAGGTTCAACATTTCTTCCCACCTTGTATAAATAAATTCAGAATTTCAATTCCAGTGATATCACCTCCATAACCGGTTAAATACTTTCATCCCCATCCTTCTTTGCCCAATCTCCTATTAGCCTTCTACCTCTGTTTTGCATTATAAATTTGCATGGCAAATAGTAAAGACTCTGCTGGACTGACCCACATTTAATCGTTTAAAAATCTCATCACTCCCCCATTTATTTTAAAAGTCCTTCTTTAAAGATCTGTCTCTCATATAAATATCTAGCAAGTTTTAAAAAAAACTGAACAACTGGGGGAATTTTATAGCAAAGGGGTATTTTCCCCTCCATACTCATCACCCACCACTCATCGTGGTGAATTCTGCGCACACTGAAATCCAACAGACATAACAAAAAATCAGAATATCCCAACACATATCCCGTCATCTTTATACCAAAAACAAAACACAAGCACAAAATATTTGTAAGCCCATTCTTTTGTAAACACTTGACTGAATTTCAAAAACAAGGACAACATATACTCATGCCAGTCAAACAGAAAACCCTCACCAAACATGATCCCAATCCTAGACCTATTTAAATCATTTACAGTACCCAGGTTGGAAATATTGAAGCACCTACCGTCTCAACACGGCCATTCTCCATTGAGAACAGAGATTTAAGTTAATTACAGGAAACATGTGAAACGATTTGTTCAACAAACCCTTTCACAACAACAGCAACGCTCCCGAGGGTGTTATTACCGATGTATGCTAGTAGTGGTGTGGGTTCTATGTTACTTTCTGTTTGAGTGCGTGCTTATTTGAAGGGTATTACACAGAACTTTTCGTTTGTCCCTTAAAGTGTAGGGAAAACATTAAAGTCCACCGCACAATGGTCATGGGACAGAAAGGCAACAACAACAAGAGCAGCAAAAAAAACTGTAAAAACTGGCAAAAAAAGACTGCTTTCTTTGGGTAAAAATCAAGTTAATTTCAAAGGTGACATTTGTGGTTTTGAAGCGTTTTGGGTTTGTGACATTTTAAGTTGGTTTTGTGGCTGGGCATTCCGAGAAAAGAAATGTCCTCCGTACATAATTGTTTCCTGCCCATGGAGGGAGTTGTCCAAATCAAGATTTTTCGAGGTTGTGACAGTGAACAGTAAAAAAAAAGCCAAACAAACATGGTTGAGTTGAATTTTATTCACCTCCCGATGGTGAACCGAGAATTCTACTGTCGAGGGTTGATGTTATCACCTTCTTATGTTCCTGCAGGCTTTATTATCTCAAAACCTATCATCTCATGTAAATAACTATCGAATATTGATAAATCTATGAAAGACTCTTACTGCGCTTGAGATCGCTTTTCTTTAAGGACTGACAGAAAATTAATTGACGGCTTTTTCTTTCCTTCTGAACATTATACTAAGAGGTACTAAAGAGGTACTGTCATTTACAACCCCAGAGACGTTGAGTCGCGGTTCCTAGGATATTTTTGTGTCCAAAACGGGACAGGTGATCCTAAATATCCTCATGTCCTTAAATGTTTTCACTTTTAACACAAGAGAAGCTCAGTATGGTTTATCGCACAGTTCTCTGTGATGATAAAGTGACCGCCGAAAACCCAAAAGCCAGTTGTGGCTAAGCTCCGTAGGTTAGGTTTTTGTCTATATGAATCTGTATTGAAAAATGTACTCTATATAATTGAGGCCTACTTCATATGTAATTTCCGCAGGCACACGATCAGCGATTTTGAAAGAAGAGTCTATCTGATGAAGGCTCAGTTAGTTGGTCTACCTTCGCTAGTTGCAGGTTGCAGCGTTGCTAGCATATTTTTTACTGACAATGGGAAGGTTAAGTTTGTTAAATGGAAGCTCAAGAGGATTTTAGGTTTGGTCGGCGCAGTGGCTTAGTGGTAGTGTGTTGGGCTACTAAGCGAGGGGCTCAGGTTCGAATCCCGAGGGGGCCAAATTACATCTTAATGTTTTTTTTCCACTGCGCCACCTCTCGCGAACGTCTGACAAACATCCGAGAGTAAAACTGTCATGAATGAGCTTCTCAATTAGCCGTTTGGACTCGGCGTAAAATTGTAGATCCCTTCCATTCGTCCCAAAAATTGAAAACCCACACAAAGCGAATGGTTGCGAGAAGCTAGGCCTTGGGTCCCATAGACCTGTCGCGCCAAAATATTTATTTATTTATTTATTACACTAAACACTAAAGTCGTGGCCTCTCTCCTAAGCCGGCTGTTATAAAACGATGATCTGCAGACCACTAAGTGAAGTTAACAACTTTGGTATAACTTTAACAGCCGATTGCATATGCACTGTCATAGTCACCATCTTACAATGAAACTCTTCACGATTCTTCGATCGAAAGTCAATAAAAACTGATAAAAAGTTTAGAGTTTCACTTAAAGACAAGGACTACGGCTTTAGGAATTCCACGTTGCACCAAGAAGGTAATGGTGCAACATCATTCGCTATCGAGACCGTTTTCAAGGCCTGCATTATCGATCTTTTCTGAATACATTATTGCTTCTATTGTGATATTCCTTGATTAAGATGGATCTTATGATGAAACTTGGAGTAAAGTGAAGATCAGCCTCTAAAGGGTTGTCATTTATGGCAGGCATGGTGTGAGATCGATATTAGCACGTACTTTCGTAGGTCAAGTTTTCTCTTACGGGCACTATGGCCTCTGCTACTCAACACCGTGTGCATTTTTAATCAATATCCCAGTTTGGAAAGCCTAAACAATTTTGGAGGAGCTTAATTGAATGTTTATTTTGTCTCATTTTGGGGCAGCTTAACTTAAAACATCGATAAAATAGTTAACACAATTTTAATTATTGCATCGAAGACAACTAAACTGGTTTGAAATATTATTCTGAAGCTCAAAAAGACGAAAATAAATAAATGTCAGCCTCCTTTCCTTGTTCGACAGCTGCATGAAACACATCCTCAGAGGAAATGCCTGCCTAAGGAAGTCTTTGTAACTGCCTGTTAGTCTCCCTGACACTGGGTTACAACAAAATACCCACATATAACGAATACCACTTAAAATATTCATCACCCACTTATTTCGCTTCACAATAAAATTGCAAGCATTTAAGAAAAATAAATAACCCGCCTCCCAATGGCTTATATGAACTGCATTTTCACATCGTTAAACCAAAGTTCATATAAATACTTAAACCAATGAAAAGAAAAAAATAAAACCCCTTCCTATCAGATAAGCAAAGAAGATGCAAATGCTTGGCCGCATCGCAACCACATAAGGATATGCTTCTTGCATTTTTCATTTGTTTCAGTTTTTATACGCTTACTTCTCGCAAAAGCATCGTAAATTAATTTATTTTTTTACTGCTCTGCGGAAATTGGTGGAAAAATATATATTCCTCCGCAAGTTGCGCCGCATCACAAGTCCGCAAAGCGGAAAAACGTTGAAGGATATGATATAAAAAACCAACACACAAGAACAAAACCAAATGGAAAGAATAAACATTGGAAAACTATGAAGAAAGATCCTTATACGCTTAACTTTACCCTCGACACTAAGGCCGCGAACTACGACTGGACTTGCAGTCTGGTGCCACCAGCCGCCACATAACACAACAGCTATGTGGTGTGGGTCTCCTATTTGAATTTTCCCTAGACAATATAAAAAATGGGAAAGATGAAAGGAATTCCTTGTGTTATGGTTGTTTGGTAGTTGATTTTTCGTTGGAAAACAAAGGAAGCCGGCAAAAAAAAAGAGTCCGTCCGAAGCCCGGGCGAAGTTACTTTTGGCGGTGAACCATAATCGTGTCTCGCTGTAAGTTTGAGTTGGTTTTTCACTCCTTTTTTCGGGATATGTATTTTATTTTAAGCATGGAATTTTAAAAACGAGTTTGATGTTGGCGTGCACATTATTGCGAGTCTAGACGCATTAAACTTGTAGTAGTAATTTTGCACTGCTGCTCCTTGATTTATCTTGCTTTTTACGCTTTTAATCGGATTTCGCAGTAAAGGGAGATTAAGTTGCAGCCCTAATTAGATAGCTCACTAAGCTGTATGCGCTCTTTGTTGGTGCATTCGTGAGTGGTGCGCAAAAACGGCTAATCAGCTTTTCCAGTTCAATTTCTGTTTGTCAACAGCAATTGTTCGATGATCCTTAGACCAGTGGTGATGGAATTTATTTTAGCTTTGTACCCTTTTTCAAGATCCCTGGGGCAGTAGCCGTCCGGCTTCACTTGCGATCACCTAAAGCAAGCTTTATCACATCATCACCATTATATTGCACATGCTTCTGCCTTATCTTAACTCATCCAACTCGAAAAATTATTGATGCAAGTCCATGAGAAGTCGCATGGTGAACGTCAGTCATTGCCAGAGATCTAAAGACTGTCCCGAAGCCTTTTTTAGATGTAACCTCATCGGATAACTAACATCGTAAAACTTCTTTTACCTAACTATTAAATTGGCTATGAAAAAAAGCTCACAAAATCTATCAAGGCTCCTTCGAGGCCATAAATTTCAATTACATTCCCCACGCATTGTATCTATTACGATTCAATGGCAGCAAAGCATTCGAACCATTATCAGAGTAATGGATATTCACCGCCTTTCTGTTGCAGTTACTAATGAAAGACCTTTACAATTCACTACGGCCACCCCCATTATACCAACTTCCCACGCTTGCCATATACTCGCTCCTCTTTGCATATGCAAATGTAGGCTTGCCCCACATATTCGTAAGCCTAAGCACAATAATCATTACAATCATAATCAACGACATTCAAGGACTCTTACAGCCACTCGCCAGTAAATGCACAGTCTCTTTATCGCTATCCCTGACCAGCTTCTCTACATGGAATAGTCATTTGGATTAAAAGAGAAAAAAAAAGGAAAATATTATTTGTGATCCAGATCATTAAAAGGATTTACTCCCCTCCACAGTACCATTTAGCCGCACCCGTAACGCAACCATGCACTCGCATACACAACGATTTCCATATATTATCCTCGAATGGCGTTAAAGCCAATCGGACTTAATTGTAGTTCCAGTGGCGGCCACCTGCATCTAGTTGGTGAACTAGAGCACACTGTTGAGAGTATACTCGTACATATCTCATAATAGAAATTCTAAAAAGGACATAAATTCAACGATTAAACTTTTCGATAACTAAATCAATTTTCAGCTTGGCTTAGATACTAAACATTCCGCAACAACAACGGCCAGCAAAAACAAAACTGCCTATTTGTACATCACCCGGTTATCACATTCGAACGACGATTTAAGTGGATTTCAATTCCAATTAAAAACCCGGTTAATTTATGTGTCTCTGCTATGATATATTCACGCTGATATGGGCACACAACATTTTAATTACACCGCGTAATTGCATTTCTCACTTCAGTCAAAGGCGCCGCGCGTTACTCGCGCGCGCGAATAAAAAAACCGACAAAAAAAATCTGTAACTGCTCTCGCGTTCATGAGTTGATTAATTGTTATGCAAATTATTAATGCTTCGCCGAGTGGTGCAGTAGCCGCACACGAATATGTTACCAATAGAAAATGGCTAATTGACGCACACGATACACTAAATGGCAAGCATTCGTTTTATTGAAAAAAAAGTTAACGCCGTGCAGTTAAATCATGCCCCAGCAAATTGGTTATAGGAAAATGTGAATATCCACAATGGCTTCAATGGGAAATCTATGCAAATGTTACGTATACGCCAGAGAAAATCGCTCGTTCGTCAAAAGTAATCAGAGAGCATAATTGTTAATTATTTTGTGTATGGTGGCTGAATTTGGAACTGTTGTTAATTGAAAATAATAATAAATGCGGATTTTTAGTCGAGCAGGGTGCAAGAGCGAGCAGTAAGAGATATTTATAACAAAGTGTGGAAGGACTGCATTGACTCGGTTACATTGCGAGAGGTTATTCGATTTGAAGATATCGAGAAGTCCCAAAGACTTAGACATTACAGTAGCATTAAAGAGCGCTCGTTATGGATAGTAAAACCTTCTTAAACAATGAACTGCGACCTACAGAAGAGGCCATCAATTACAACTGTATGAGAGACTTAAAAATTTACGTTTTGTCTTTAAAATTAACGATATTAAAGAGAACTACATAAATCATTGAACACAATAGAACACAACAAAATATGGACGGCTTTAGAAAACAAAGGAATTCATGATTTATACATCAAAACTCTAAGAAACATATATAAAAACAACACTGGACAAATAAAAACAGAAAGAACAGGACGAATGTTCAGCATAAAAAGAGGTGTACGACAGGGTGATCCAATATCACCACCATTATTCTCTGCAGTACTCGAAGAGATATTTAAACAACTTGACTGGAATCGAGAACGTTATAGAGAAAGGGTGGTAACTTTGGAATGAAGTGTCACAATTTATCCTGAACAGGAGATTTTATTTGAATGATTTGTTATACGCCCAAAGGAACTGTGGAAGGTGCTTCGACTCAATGGGATGGATGGGTTAGTTGTAGCTTTTAATTTGTGATACGTTTCTCTATGGTCAGTGTTTTCTGTTCTATTTTGTTAATTAACAGGTCTTTTCCGTCGGATGTTTTTTATTAACTACTCTTTTTTGGAGTAGTTAAATATAATCCAGGGACGACAAATCTTAAGGTTCAGAACAGAAGCTCTTTATAAAATCACGCATAGTTCACAGTAAGAGTTTTCTTAAATCTAACATAATTCTCTCGTCTTTTTCAGGTCGTTTTGCTATAGAATTTTGTACTAATAAATGCAATAAACGCCTTTAAGTCTTGTTATCTTGATAATGATAGCCTCTCTGTCTCGGCTTATGAGGTCGCAAGTCCTACCAATAGTCTTTCTATGAAGAATTTGTCATTTGCCCTCGATTCTGCTCAAGGTTTTTGTTGTCTCTGCAATGGGTCTCTCTCGTTCTCCGTTTGTAGCCATCTTTTCAGTGATGTCTTCTCAACTATTATGCACACAACACACTTGATTGTAAAAAATCAATTGAAAAACTAGTGTACAGAATTTCTATTAGATATTTACAGCTCTGACTACCAAAAACCGCAAATTTGAAAGTGTCCTTAATCCACTGACGCGAGTTAAGTATCCATAGCAAAACATATTGAGAAAAAAGATAACATTATTTGTATTCAATGATATCTTTAGTCTCTAGTACAGTCTTGCACACAACGCTACAATGATAACATATGTAAAAGAGATAATATCGTTTGTATACAATGTTGGAATATTATCTCTTCTTCATTATCAAGCAAGACGATTGTACGCTTGGGTCTCCTTGTAGATAGATAAGAAAAGTATATAAATACGACTGTATGATGAATTTATCAACAGTCTTATTGTAACTACATAGTAGCCTTAAGCTCCTTTTAGAATTAGTAAAAAGTATTTCAATAATAAAGGACATAGTTCCAAATAAATATTGTTTAATTTTAAAAGTAAGAAACAAGTGTTTTAATTGGCGATCCTGCCAGGAGGTTAAATATACTTTTTAACTTCAATCGAGCGGACCTCGGGAACAAGTAGTGAAATCTAGTATAAACAGAACACTCGCGTTACCGGTTACAAGAATTACCTAGCATAGCAGGTACAAATATAGCTTCTTCGTACGAAGCAGCAAAGCAATTCAGTGAAAGTGTATATGTGGAGGAAAAAAACACACAAATTCGACGACAACAGACACGAGTTCAAAATGGAACAACTCGCAGTATTAATGGCAAGATTAGAAGCTTTAGAAACCAGGTGCAACACAGTAACACAAACCCTAGAGCACACACGCACAGAGAATGCAAGGTTAGCAGCAATAATAACTAACCAAAATCAAATAAACACTAATTTAGAAACAAAACTAAATGAAGTAAAATCTGGATTAGGCATAGTACCAAACATACCTGTGCTAGAGGAAATAAGAACCACATATACAGATGGTAGTGAAATACAGTTAGACGCATTTAAAAGCCTACCTATTTTCAACGGCGATCAATCAAATTATCGGTCGTGGCGCGAAGAAGCATCCAGATTAATGGACAGCATTAAAAACTTCAAAACACACAGTAAGTACGCAGCAGCATTGACTATAGTGAAAAGTAAAATACAGGGTGCAGCCGCGAATGTGTTAACTAATTATAACACAATTTTTAATTTTGAGGCGATACGTAACAGATTAGATTATACGTACTCTAATCAAGAACCTCTATACGTGCTACAAGACATGATGAAAGCCATCACGCAAAAAAGAAGCACACTGTCTGAATACCACGACGAGATAAATAAAAATCTCAATTTAATAATATCAAAAATCACTATGTCAGGTGATCCGCCGAATATAATCGACAGACTAATTAAAAATGCTAACGACGACGCAGTTCGTATATTCATTGATGGTATGAGTGACAACTTTACAAGAGGATCATTATATTCAGCTACAATAAATGATCTAGAACACGCATTCGCAATTGCTCGCAGAATAGAACATGATAATGTGCACAGGCATTTACATCTCACTCAAGATAAGCACCACAAAAATATGCCACATGAACGCAGAAACGAAAGAAGACCAAATTATTCGAGCCAAACAACGAATTATCAACCCCAGAAGCAATACGATAATATGCAGCAACACAATCAAGGACCACAGCCGATGGAGATAAACTCGAGACAAATTGTACATGCACAGCGACAAAATTGGAATCAATACAAACCCGATGTATATAATCCACCAGCGAAACGTGAACACAGCGGGAGTTTCAACACACACAACAGACCGCAACGATCTTATCAGCAGAACTTCAAGCAGCAGAGAGTAAATAACTCCCGACAACAACGCAGAGACGATGTCAGCAGTACATATGCAGAAGCAGATGAAACGGAATGTATGGTAAATAATAACATAAGAATAGATCATTTAAACTAGTAGACGGGTTGCCCTGCTTAAATTTAACTAGTACTATTTCTAAGGAAATTTATAAAATTCTTATTGATACTGGTGCAACCCATAATTACATTAATAGAAAATGCGATTCTAGCGAAAAAATTAAAATTAAACCTATAAAAATAAAAACAATGCATGGTTATTCTATGGTAGATACAAAGAAAGTAGTTAGGATATTAAAGAAAAATATAACATTTTTTGAATTAGAGGATATTCAGTCTTTTGATATGATATTAGGATATGAAGGACTTAAAGTTCTAAACGCGGAAATAAATTTCAGTAATATGACTCTAACTACCATAAGCAGTGTCGAATCTATTCAGAAAATTAATTACATAATTGGGGAAAATAATATTTATAAAGCAGATATAGATAGACTGATGAAGATTAATAACAGCATAGGACCGTTACCCTTTACAGATACTATAGAAGCAAGCATTAGGACGACCAATGATAATCCGGTTTATGTTAAACAATATCCATATCCCATAGCAGATAACGAATTCGTAAACAAAGAAATACAGAAACTCTTACATGACGATATAATAGAAAAAAGCCATAGTCCTTATAACAGTCCCATATGGACAGTACCTAAAAAAGGTTTGGACGAAAAAGGAAAACCAAAACGGCGCATGGTTGTTGATTTCCAAAAACTTAACGCTCACACTGTAACAGACAGATACCCCATTCCGGATGTCAACATGACAATTCAAAATTTAGGTAAAGCCAAGTACTTTACAACATTAGATTTGGAGTCAGGTTTCCACCAAATTAGAATCAAAACAGATGATAAAGAAAAAACAGCTTTTGCTATAAATGGCGCAAAATATCATTTTAAACGAATGCCTTTCGGGCTCAAAAATGCACCAAGCATATTTCAGAGATGCGTGGACGACATTTTGAGAGACTTTGTAGGTAAATTCGTACACGTTTACATTGATGACGTATTGATATATTCTTCATCTGAGGAAGAACATATACAGCACATAAGTCAAGTATTCGACGTACTCAATAAAGCCACATTAAAAATATCTGATGAGAAAAGTAAGTTTTTTCAAGAAGAAGTAGAATACTTAGGTCACATAATCAGACATGGTAGAATCACTACGAACCCTGAGAAAATAGCAGCTATAGAAAATTTTCCAGTCCCACAAACGGTAAAGGATTTGAGAGGATTTTTAGGTCTTACAGGTTACTATCGTAAGTTTATAAAAGGATACGCAAGCATAGCCAAGCCCCTGACATTATATTTACGAGGAGATAACGGTAAAGTAAACAAAAAACAAAGTAAAAATATTAAGTTAAATCTGAATGATTCAGCATTAGAAGCGATTAGAATTTTAAAAAATTATTTGAAAGAACAAGTCGAACTTTTTCAACCGGATTATAGTAAACCATTCGAGCTTACTACTGATGCATCCAACATAGCTATTGGAGCCGTACTAAGTCAGAATAAGCAACCTATACACTTCTTGTCAAGAACACTGAGTAAGACAGAAGAGAACTATAGCACAAACGAGAAAGAGCTATTAGCGATCATATGGTCCTTACAAAAACTCAGAAACTACATATATGGTATAGCAGACTTAACCATATATACCGATCACCAGAGCCTTATATATTCTGTATCAGAAAAAAATCCCAACACAAAGCTGAAACGTTGGAAGGGAATCATTGAAGACTTTGGAGCAAAATTAGTTTATAAACCAGGAAACCTAAATCTTGTAGCTGACGCATTATCACGTCAACGCATAAATACTTCTACCATAGAAACAGCACATTCAGCTGAAAGTTCTTCTAATGATATAATAAAAACTGTGAATCAGCCTTTTAATGCATACACTGCACAGTTCGAACTTATTGAAGATATAACAAATAATATCGAAACACAAATCTATTTTAGTAACAAAATAAGACTCATAATAAAGTTTAAGGACAAAGACTCTTTACTAAGGCAGATGAAAGAAGTTATACAACCCCAAAAGATTGTAGCTTTGCATACGAAATTTGAAAACATATACAAATATGGTGAAAACATAAAAAAAGAATTCCCACTAGTAAGATTTATATTCACACCAAGAAAACTTCAAGACGTGACAAATTTGGAGGAACAACTAAAACTTGTAAGGGTAACTCACGAAAGAGCACACCGAGGGTTACGTAACAATATACAAGAAATCTCAGAGAAATATTACTGGCCCGATCTAAATAAACAAGCAAAGAGTTTCAACAGAAAATGCATAGCATGTCTATTTGGAAAATATGAAAGAAAACCTATCAGAGAACCTCTGAATAATTCAGAAATACCAACACATGTGGGAACACACATTCATATGGACATATACTTCAACGACAAGTATACTTTCCTTGTAACAGTAGATAAGTATTCTAAATATACAATCCTTCGGGAAATCGAAACTCGAAACAGACTGTACGACGTTATGGAAGAGGTCTTATCTAATTATTTCCCAAAATGTGAACGACTCATGACAGATAACGAGAAGGGATTCAAAACAGAAATGGTGAACCAAATGTGTTTGAAATACAACATAACTAAAGTAGAAACTCCAGTATACAGATCGACAGCGAACGGTCAGGTAGAACGTGTAAACGGTACAATAACTGAACTGTCTAGAATATTCACAATTCAGAATAAAACAAGACTTATCGAAGAAATATTTAGAACAGTGCGTGAATTAAATAATTCTATACACTCAGTTACCGGTTTGAAACCTAGAGACATTTTCTTTAATCAAAATAAATATAGCAATAGTGAAATTATAATAAATAAACTAAACTCAGCATCCAAAAAAGTGATCGAACGTCTAAATAAAGGAACTCGACACAGAGAGTATAAAAAAGGAGATAAGATAATGGTAAGAATCACAGGTCTTAGAAAGAAATCTAACGCCAGATACATAACAAGAATAGTAGAAGAAGATAAAGGAGACACTGTAATCTCTAAAGAAGGAATAAAAATTCACAAGGATAACATAAAGAATTATCATTTTTCAGATGACGAAAATATTAATATTCCTAACATTACTAGGAATTGTACAGAGTCAAGAAGGGCAAGGAAACGTTCAAATAACTGAGTTACTAAACAAGAAGTTTATACTTACGCAAACAGATGACGTGTATTTATTCAAAGAACAAACTTATTTGTTACATGCCACCAACCTGACTTCGATATTTCAACCTTACGTAAATATCGTAACTAGTAAATATCAACCTACACAAGAAGAAAAAATTTGGTTAAGTAAAATTAAGAATTTAGCAGACCAATTACAAGAACATACTAGGCATACTAGATCAATTAACTTTTTAGGAACAGCTTTCAAATATGTGTTTGGTAATCCTGACCATTATGACTTAGTTAACATAGAAACGAGTATAAATAATCTCATAGAAAACAATAATAAACAAAAAACTATAAATTCTAGATTTGAACAAATTTTGCAACAATTCGAAGGTCAGAGCCTTAAAGAACATTTAGTAATAGAACAAGTGTACGAACAATTATTATTATTGACCAGAACAATTAATGCAGCAAAAAATAATGAATATTTATCAGAAAGCCTAGACTTAGATGACATTAAAAATATTATTCAACATGAAATAATTCAAGTACCCATAATAAATATACTTGAGTACTCTAAAATATTATTAGCTAGAACTGATGAATTCTTCATCACAATATATAAATATCCAGTTCTAATTAAATCATGTAAATTGTATAAAGTAACACCTTTAAATTCAAAACATGGAAAAATCATTACAGATAAAACAATTGCCTTATGTAACCAAACTTATTTAAGAACAAGAAATTGTCAAAATCATCTAAGTAAAAACATTTGTGAAATTAACTTTGAAGAAGAAAATTGTCTTATTCCACTTTTAAAGAATATAACTTCAAAATGCAACATTAAACAAGAATACGATTACGACTTAGAAATTGAATCCGGTGTTATGTTATTAAGCGGTAAGCATAAGTTAAATAATCAAACAATTAATGGTATAAACTTAGTTACTTATGAAAATACTATAAATCTAGACGATAAAATATACAAAAACATGCATAAGCAAATTAAAGAAGTTATATTAAGAAATCATAATTCAGAGTCTTACATCGACCAAATAATTAAAGAAGATACAATGTACAAATTCGATAACATAGATACTTTAAAAAAACTAATTATTCCTTTTGAAGAAAAACCGATATTATCAACTATATACACAATTGTAACACTGATTGTTATTCTAGCATTTACGTACATAATGATAAAAACTATACAATGTATAACAGATCGTCAAAAACAAAAAAAGATTGACGCATATAACAAAACTTATGAAAGAGAAATGTTAAAAATAGCGTCGAAAAATCGGGACGATTTCGTTTAACAAGGGGGGGAGTTAAGTATCCATAGCAAAACATATTGAGAAAAAAGATAACATTATTTGTATTCAATGATATCTTTAGTCTCTAGTACAGTCTTGCACACAACGCTACAATGATAACATATGTAAAAGAGATAATATCGTTTGTATACAATGTTGGAATATTATCTCTTCTTCATTATCAAGCAAGACGATTGTACGCTTGGGTCTCCTTGTAGATAGATAAGAAAAGTATATAAATACGACTGTATGATGAATTTATCAACAGTCTTATTGTAACTACATAGTAGCCTTAAGCTCCTTTTAGAATTAGTAAAAAGTATTTCAATAATAAAGGACATAGTTCCAAATAAATATTGTTTAATTTTAAAAGTAAGAAACAAGTGTTTTAATTCGCGCAGTGAGTTGATAATTTTTTAGATAGACTTAACGCCAACAGCAACATCAATAAATAATTGACAGCTCTCATTAACAATCGAACATTGTTTTAATTTTTAATTAAACTGATGATAGTAAAAAACAAAAAATAATGCCACCACCAAACTATACACGACAACGGATGGGATGATCCTAATGAATGAAAAAAAAAACACAATTCCCTTTCATTGCCGACAATGTTATTCCAAATTAATCACACAAAACATTCCAATTAACACCAGCCTCACTATATATTCCTTTTAATTAATGGAAGCGCCCATCTGAGCCGCTCTGTGACAGGTCGCCCCCTTATTATTAATACAATTAGTATTTATCATTTATAAGGATTTTGTAGGCGCAAAATATGTTTTCCAGTCATAATCGTAATCGCCCTCGCAAGTGCGAATGACAATACAACAACACCCCGGACCAAAGGAGCAAAAAGAAAAACCACAAACAATAAGATACGTTTCATTAAATACACATTTAGTGAGGACGCAACAAAAATAAACAAAAATAAAACTCCCTGCCACTTTAATGTGGCCATTATTTTCTCAAATAACAAAAGACCACCAATACCAAGCCGCATACGAGTACGGTCTACGGTGTGCGGATATAGATCCTAGATCAGAGGGAGCCAACAACAAAAAAACGTCCCATTGCGAAATATGTAGAACAACAAAATTGATGAGAACACCAGATGGCACCTTCTTCTCCAGCGTTGTTGTCCTTCTTAGCTGATGTGATACAAGTGGCCTGGGATTGTGTTGTCCTCCCCAGAGAAATGTGTTTTTTTTTTGTCGCAGAAATCATATCCCTCACACAAATGTGTTAGGGGGTGTGAATAAGAAAAAAAGAAAACATAAAATCACAAACTGTTGCCGAGAAAGAAAGAAAAAGTGACAGAAAAAGCTGTTGAACACTTCATAAATGACGAGACGGTACACTGCGCACAGCACAGAAGTGGGTGAAGCGGGTGGGTTAGAAAAGTGTCCCTTGGACAAGTGCAAACAACTAATATGTCCTTTGGAATCATTATTATTGATTTATTTGTTTGCTCAACATAATGTGTGCTGGGATTTCATTAATTGGCTCTTCAGCTGGCTGACAATTTATGTTGTCTGTTGCTTTCGAGCTGTCTCCAGGGTCATGGCGTAGGTTGAAAGCATTAAGTTTATGGCGGAGTGCTAAGGGCGAAATATTGTTCTTTATTTTGTTGATTTGAATAAACTCGAATGACCCTCAATTGTTGTTGTAGTATTTACATAAATTAGTGTGCTGTAGAGAGTGCGATGATTTCATTGATATGGTTCTTTTCGAAGGCCGGGTAACGCTGCGATAGGCTTACATGAAATGGGTGTTTTAATTTTTTTGACATAACCAAACACTATGGAACACCACTGAATAAGCAGGTGCTACTGTCTTGGCAGTGGTTCCCATTGAAAATCTTTTTTGGCGCTGATTCCGCATACGAGTACGGAATGATGATGTTTCTGCCGCGGGCGACCGTCAATGGAATCTGCTCTAAGTTCGAATATCTTTTGAATAAGTTGCCCTATTGGGATAAAATGAAAACTTCATATAGCACCCTTTAACTCTTTATCATGCCTGAGAAATACGTATACGTATGGACTTGGTGGGTTGTTGCTTTGAGATGACCTTACAAATCCAAGTCCACTTACGATTGAGATTCCTAAAAGACACAAAATTGACAACATTTTTTAAATTTAATTTAACGGTCTAATTAGTTTAATTTTACTGTCACCCTGTATGACAAAAAATTCATGGCTTTTATACTAATTATTTAGAAGCAACTGGTTGTATGCATCTACAGAAAAACAAATCTATAAAGGGATCCACCAAACAGTGCGCTCCAACTTCCTTTGCGATTTCTATATCGACTTTGGTTACTTCCAAGATAGCATCCCATTGGCCTTTTCGAAGTCGCCCAACAACTCCCAGCGAAACTTTCCCTTGAATTCATAAAACAATTAATTTTAACCCAATTAAAGTTAATGCATCTGCACCTGCTAAGAACAGCAGCTGGTAAGACCTCCATTAACGCATATAAATTACATTTAACTTAACAGGATTTAACTTTCTCTCCCTCACACACACACACAAAGGCGCACAAATATTTTCACTGGCAATAACTAATAAAATCAGTACAACTCGACTCCTTCTGTTCTGCCGAAAAATTACATAGTTTGCCCTCGTTTTGCAAGCTCCCAATGAAATTACAGACGCACTCCTACAGGTAATCGAGTTAGAGTACCGACTACCGAGTCTTATGCCAAATGAATATCTACAATAAAATGGCTTTATAGTTTTGTATACAACTGCACAAGGACTTTGAGCACTCCCTCCATCGCAAAAAACTTTTAATCATTCTCCGCTCATGTTCTCATCGTACCTACTCGTAGTTGCTATCCTGAACTGGATTTTGCATTATTATTTTTTTTTTTCTTACGGACTGTTATTTTTACAGCTGCCGTTGTTGTTGTTCGCCACAGGAATCCTATGGGGTAAGGAGATGGAAGTTTTTTTTCTGCCAAACAAACTTTAAGTCCAGTTCGGATGGATAGTTGTAAGAGATGCAATTGGTGTCAAAGATCGGGAGCTTTTGCGCGAAATTAAGTAGCCTGAATCGCCTTGCTAAAGTTGTGTAATACGATTTGAAATGTGAAGAGATGAACCACCGCTCTGACCTAATTGGCGAGTACGAGGAGAAAAGTTTTCAATTTAATTGAACAAATTCGTTTTGGGAAACTTTAATGAGGTTATGGTGAGTCGTGAGCGGCCGGCGCGCATTTGGTTATGATGCTGTTGGGGGTTTTTATGATCCACAGGTCGTGTGTGTTTGGGAATTTCCAAGAGGCATCTTAAAACGAGATTCTTCTAATGCAATCGCCCAAGGCATTCCAAAGCTAGCAGTTAAGATGTGTTCGTGAAATGTTTAGGTATCATCTTAAATCTCCGCTTCTGAACGGAGACATATTGCAATACAATGGTGAAAACCGCAGTCGATTTCGTTAACAAGTGCCTAAGCTGTTCTATAATTATTATTCTATCAAAGAAACTGAATTGGCATTAGGTGGACGTACCAACGCTCCAAGTGGAACCGGGAAAACCTGCGTCAACAAAAATGCTCAATAGTGACGAGTGACTATCTCCATTCCCCATCTACCATCTATCAAACTTTTACACGAAATCCCAAACGAATTACCGGGAAGTACGGCAACTCTTCACATTGTTTACTGTTGAGAACCTGTTACGAATTTAGGTTTTTAGTTTAGCAAATTCGCGTGAGGTCAATGATTTCGGTTGTTTTTTCTTCTTGTTGTACACATTTCATTTATTTTTTTTTTTTCAAATTTATTTGTGTGTTAAAAAGAAATGAAACGATTTGGCATTTGATCTTTGATGATGCTAAATTCAGTGTCGTTCTGTTCTTTGGGCAGCATTTACCTATTTTAACCTCTTTACTTGGTTTGTTGCCAATAATTTACGAGATAAGTGAAACTAAAGTGAAACATTATGAATTACGAGACATCCTATGATGTGAGCTTGAAGCCATACACACCTGATAAGAACCGTGGCAAGTGGGCATCGCCAAAGGATTTCCTATTGGCATGTCTTGCACATTCGTTCAGAATTGATGCAATATTACTGCTGCCATCATATTTAATGAGCGAAATGGGAAGTGAGTGAAATTATTATTTAAAATCGAGTTTTCGTTGGAAGTGTTGCGTTCTGAAACGCATTATCTTTAATCAGTTTGCAGAAATAGCTGTCGTAAAAAACCACGACAACTTTTAAAACAAATGGCAATGCTGGTGTAAAAAAAAATGGGAACACCATCTGTTGAATATGGAGACAGACAAAAAAAAATCAACACAAATGCCGGCTTCGATGGTGACTTTTAATTTCCAAACTTCTCTATCCTACAATAGGAACCCATATTTCAAACATTAATTGCAATTAAAAAATTTGCTTTGAGGGGAAAAGTGAAAAAAAATATTTTCATAAAGTGCTCTTGGCCTTAAAATTAAGAGCTTAAAATACATCTTAAAAATATTCGATTCGTATTAGAAATATTTTTTTGGTATTTTTTTGTTACACTTTACTGTCTTTAAATCAAAAGCTTAACTTTTCATATTTGGTGTATAAAAATTTAGCTCTGTTAAAACCTCTCTAGTAGAAATTTAAATGTTTTTTAAGATATATCGATGAATGCATTTAGCAGCATTTGATCATGAAGAACAGTTGCACTGTCAAAGTTTTTTTTTATTTTAAATATATTAAATATTTAATTTTTTTTATTTTTGTTGATCATATGATTTTCTTCGCAATCTCATCCAGATGTAAATTTATTACACTTTCAATACCTATCTATCGATCTGGCACTAAACATTATTGACTAAAAAATTATTATATTCCTTAATTATATATATGTTTTTTTTTTTAATGAACGCATTTGTTTTTATCATTTTTAGTTTTAGCATTGATACCGTATTTTATTATAATCGCGGTTTGTACAATTCCAATTGTTTTCATGCAATCATTTCTTGGACAGTTCTCTAGCACGGGATTCATTTCGGTATTCCGAATGGTGCCCCTTTTTAAAGGTAAAATTATTAATAAATTTTTCAAAATTAGTTTATAACTTAGTTGGATTTAATTCAGGTGTTGGCTATGTTTCGTTAGCATTGAATGTAATAACACTGACGTATTCCAGCATTTTTGGTGCGATATCAATGTTCTTCTTTGTACATTCGCTGAGACCAACGCTACCGTGGAGCTGTGAAGGAAGCTTGAAATGGTTTAAACAAAGAAGAAATCAAATTACGGTATGTTAGCCAACGGATGGGATTTTCATTTTATTTTTAAGTCCTCGCAGTGTGGGATATCTCAATTCTCAATGATCTGATGCTTTAACTCAATGGTACAACTTAAAAAGTATTTTTTAGATTGGGCCTAAAGTTGGTCTCATTATTTTTTATGTTATTTTCAAAATATTTAAGCAAAAGTGTGTTCCCTGCAATTAATAATTGTAAAATTAGTAAAATTTAAAATTTGGAAAGGTTGAGTAATATTTTGTTGGGAAAAGTTAAAACGGTTAAACGGTGTTAACGTCAGTTGGTTTGTTCCATTTAAAAGTATGGACAGGCATTCTTGGGAAGGGTTCTTTTATTAAAGTAGCCATTAGTGACAGAAAATTAACTTTAGCAATAATTTTATAAATCATTCACTCTTTATATTTCAGCCCTGCGATCTACTCAACATCAACTCTACTCTGCCACTTCCCCGATCTTTAACCTTTCCGTCTTTGGATTTCTTCAAGTAGGTACTCAATATCACTTCCATATCACAACCAATAAAATCCTTTCATTGATTTAATAGAAACCACTTGAAAATCTTTTCGTTTGCAAAAAGCATTGACATAATCTATGCCCAAAAGTTGTCATACTCGTGGCTGCTTATTATCTGCACTTTAGTCATTTGGATCGCTTTGTGGGCCATTTTAAGAAAGCCCACTGAAACGGTAAGACCGAAGAATATAGCTGCTAAAATTTTAATATTTAATATCGTGTTTCCCCGACAGGTAGGACGTATCATCCGGTACTCAACTTTAACAATGATAGCGATCTTTAGCATTTGTGTACTTCGTTTCATGTTCCTTCCGGGAGCAATGACGGCCCTAATTAAATTCTTTTGTGACTTTCAAACGCAACTCGATCTAAGGATATTCACCATAAGCCCTCTTATAGCCCTG
The DNA here is from genome assembly GCA_936431705.1 of Cheilosia pagana. Taxonomy (NCBI): domain Eukaryota; kingdom Metazoa; phylum Arthropoda; class Insecta; order Diptera; family Syrphidae; genus Cheilosia; species Cheilosia pagana. Next base: position 45,085,959 of record OW386170.1, on the reverse strand, counting down.
TCCGGCCTTGGTCCTGGCTGGGCCACCACTCTTACCATGGCCAGTTATAACAACTTCAAAACCGATTTAAAAAAATATACCTGGTTATTGTGTTTGGGCCAGTTTGGACTAATGGTGCTTACGTCGTTTTCATGGATTTTCATTGAGGCCTTTCTTCTTCACTTTGTCAGTACGCCGAAAGATCACGGTAATATGCGTGTTTCCTTGATTTCACGTCAATGGATGGAGTTTGTGTCAATTCCATCGGCGCTACCACTTATCGAAATGCAGAATTTCTGGTCACTTCTCTTCTTTGGAATGCTTTTTCTGGGATCTTTTAATCTCTTGGTAAATAGATGAAGCTACATAACCTACATTTGGGAGACGAGGAGCTTAATCAGTTTTTAGATTGTCCAACTATTTTCAGTGCTGACATCTTTATTCGATGAATACGAGCTGCTTAGAGCGCGGAGAGAGCACGTGACCCGGGTAATTATTGCCGTCTTCGCTCTGGTGTCCAGTTTGTACTGTTGCAATGTAAGTTTATGACGCAAATGTTTTTGAATTTGATGCTGCTGCTGGTGGTTCTCTGGATTTATGGTCGGCAACGATTCCAGCGGGATCTTCACTTTATGACTGGTCGGACATACCCAACTTGGATGGTGTATATCGTGCGATTTGTTGCACCGATTTTCCTTCTCATACTATTTGTAAGCAGTTAAATTTTATGGCATATCTATTATTCAGACATAGGAGTGAAATTTTTAATTTTTGCAGGCTATTGGTTTAGTTCATACCGTCTTTCAAAAAAAAAGTACTGATTTATTGTTCGTTTTTATTGAAAATTCTATCTTGTTGCCGTGGCTCCTGATCCCGGGATATGGCATCTATAGAATAATCCGAATGACTGGATTGCTGGGAAGGCGTTTGCGGCGAAGTGTACGACCGACAGATTGGTATCCTGTTGATCCCGTCGATAGGCAGAAATATGAGGAGACTTTCAGCAAAGTTGAGAACTCTCATAATTTGGCCGCAACGGTTGATGGCGTTTAAAAAAAACTGAAAACTGAAACATGCCTTGTAGCTTATACAATTTAAATACATTTTTTTAACATTAATTTTTTTAGTATTAATTTATTTTTTTAATTTTAGTTTGCACAATTTGTCGATCAAAAATTGAAGGAATTATTAATTAATAACATCATTTTTAATATTAATATGTGCGAAAATTAGATAGTTTTGTCATAACTAAACGACAGACACTTTAAAACTTGACAATCATTCTAGCGGTACCTACATTTTTTTTTTAAAAGGGGATTCCAAATCCTGGAGCACTCAGACCAGATTACCCGTCCATTGTACTCCAAGCAGAAACCCCTTTTTTGGTGTAGTGGGGCAGAAACTCTGATATTATTCGTTTCTCTTATATATTTGGGTGGCGAGTACTGCTGTCCCCCGGTGGGGCTCGAACCTGCGCCGACCGGGTCACAAGCAATGACTCTACCCACTACACCATTGCCACCTTGGTACATACATTAATAATACGTCTAAAAATAAATCACACACTCGACAACCGCTAATCGTAGGTTCATGAAACTTTCAGGATATGGTCCACTAGCTGTGAAGACGCCCACCTCGATACGACCCTCGCCAACCGTTAGTCGTATAAATTTGAAATTTTGAATGTTTATAGAAAATAGAAAATCATTGAATACCTATTTCGGATTTTTTCAAAATTCGTCTTATAAAGGTTGAAAAAGGGGCTGCAAACTTTTTTATTTTAATATATCTTAACTCGACCAGCTTTTTCATTAAATAGAACTTGGCCAATCTTTAAAATCTTTAACTGCTCTTTAGCCAATATTTCCCCGAGTATTTTAAGCTATCATTTATCTTTCTGCTCCTTTCAGAGGCTTGGCTAGAAGAAATTAAAGACAGATGCTATTTAATCGACGAGAAATTAAGATTGATTCCTCGATTGCCAGCTTTGCTTGAGGGTGGGTGGGTTGAGTATACCGAATTGATTGAACGACAGGTCGCAAATGGTATTGAACATCTTTTAGACAAAAAATATATTTTTATTTATATCTCAAAGCGCAATTTTGAAAGCCACCATGCTGTTAAATACTCGGTAAGATTACCTAGTGATCAGCGCTACAAAGAAATTATTACTACCACCGAATCCAAGTGTCCTCCCGCACAGAAATAAACTTTCAGCAGCACTCATGCTCACATGCGAATTCACCAAGCCAATATCTACCTTATCGTTGCAAACAGATTCCCGTGCAACCAAATCGAAACTGATAGAAACTCTCTACCAGCAAGGACAACCAAAGAAGAACAACTTTCGTCATCGTCCTATACCTATACCGTTTTTGTCTCGGTTTATTCGGTTTATACAAAACTTACAAATCGAGAATTCAATTTGCATTGGGCGCCATCGTAATTGAAAGGATAATCGTTTTCTATCGAATAAACAATAAGAAATGTCTTTTAACGAACGAAAAAAGGAATTTAAATCATTTTACTTAACTTTTCGATTGTTTTCGCAATCGCAAGGTTGCTGCCTGCCTCTGTCGCCTGGCTTAGTCTCAAAGTCCCATTGAAAAGTGAAACAATAAAGGGGGGAAATTTTCAATCGAAAAGATATTGAGAGCGCTTGTGAATTGCCTTTTTATTTTGCTTGGTTATCCTGCAGGGCCAATGTGGACGACCTGTGCCGAAAAGTTTGAAACTTTTTTTTTTCTTCTTCTGCCCAAGGCAAAGTAATTCAATATTCGTGTTGGATGTTTTGGTATTTTTATTGTATTAAGTTCGTTTCAATTGGATGTAGAGAATGAAGTCTGGTCATAAAAATCTGTCTGCTATGGGATTTGGAAAAATAATGCAATTACCAATATTTTGTTACAATTGTCAAAGTTATTGAGGGGTCCTTGATTTTTTTATAAATAGTGAAAAGCAATAAAGAAGTCGACGGGACCATAAACAACAAACTGAGGTGACATTCTTAATGGGGTTTGCTATTTTGACAGCGGTGTTTGACGGAAGATTGGGACAATGCGGACAGAAGCTAGCAGCGTTTATGTTAATGGATCAATTTTAATATTATTTAATATTTTGAATTATCAAAACAACACATCTGAATCAAATTTACTCGCTACTCGCTACTTTGATGATCAGAGGTTTTATGAACTGTAATGAAATGGGTATCGCATAGAAAGAAGGTTGGGCAAGCAGATCCTTAAGCAAGATGTCCAATTTACCATGTGACATCTTCAAAAATATGCTCGAAAAAATTGTAGAATATATCACGTCAACAAAAAGCGATTTTCGTCTTGGAATTTGAATTTCTTCAAGTGAATTTTGGTCGCGTTGTCGTTTAGAGAAGATTTAACTCTAAGAGTTATACAGCGGCATCAAAAAGTTTGTCTAAGTTCACTCAGAGTGGAAAAGGGAACCAAAGCAGAAAGCAGATTCCGAAGGACACGGGCCACTGTGGAATAGTTGAGTGCTGGTTTCAATAGAGCTAAAGAAGAGCTGCAACCTTAACGTGCAGCTACGTACCTCTTTTAGAGGCATATCTACCCAAGTTTAAAAAGCGACAGTAGGTACAAAAAAATGCCTTCAACTCTAAAGCTGATTTGTATTTAATTCAAAAAATATTTGGCGCACAAAAATGGCTCGGTTATCGTTGTTTTTACGATCAAACTCCGAGTGTATGTGCCAGACCCTGTTAAAACATAGATGAACGTCTCTAGCCTCTACCCTCTGAACGTCATCAGATTATCTAAATTACTCTGCCAAGGATAAGCCCAACTGGAGTGTATTAGAAGTACAAATTTCCTCTCAACAGCGTTATGTACTCTTTAGTTCCTCCGCAGACAAGTTAGTGTCGTAAATAAAAAAAAGAACAACAACAAAAAAACTCCTACGCAGACCGATTTGTGTTTGTTCACCCTTCTCACTTTACATCAATCATTTTAACGCCAAACTCAACACCATCACAATGTTGTTCCTTTGGATGATCCCGAAGTAGAAAAACTCAAACAAAAAACCAACTGGCGTTATGGCCCATAAAATCCTCAATCGATTGAGCAATTCCACGAGAGCAGAAGGGAAACACACACACACTTTTTCTTGGTCATAAAGTTATTTTCGTAGTCTGGTGTTCGGCCCCATTTAGTCCTTGCAATGATCTTCGACGTCTTCCGCCCCCGGTTTCGATCTCTTAGTATATGCAAACAGAGGGGGAAAGGGAAGAATAATCATTTCTGAATCCGCCTTGCGTCCTTCTAATTTGACTCTTCTGTTACGAAATCCTGACAAAATCAACAAATTTGCTCTGCATCTACGCAGGATAATACAAAATGAGGTTGATGTTTGCTCTTCGTCGGCATCTTCGTATTGGCCATTGGCGTACATTTTTATTATTGGTTCGCAGTCAAATTTCTCTGGGGACCATTATTTCACGGGATACAATACGGATGACGACGCGGCGGTGAGGGTGGAAGTGGATGTGACCGTGAATGCGGGTCTTTTGGTTTCCCGCATCGCTTTTGTTAGAAATCCGATTAGTTATTGGGACGAGGATGGGAATTAATATCACAAGGACCTGCTGCGTGGCCATGTGGTTGAGAGCTGCTGTGCGCCAGATAATGGCAACATCAACGGCCAATATTTGCGGTCTGTTAAGGTATTAATTTGCTTTTCTCAAAGTCGCACGCCTTAGGTCATTGGTCGGCGGTGAGTCCCTGGTGCGTTTGGATGTATAGACGCTTATTTTATGGCGCATAGATGTCAATTAGTATCTGATTGCAGAGGTTGTGGGAATAAGATATTCTGGTCTGGTTGTACACGGAAAGTCGTTGACAATAAAATATGCCACAGCGCAGTTTATTGACGGTGGGATTACTTGAGGGATACCTTTTGAAGTCGCTGTTCGCAGAGGTTAAAAGATGTATAGGGAATAGGTCTGCAGTCAGCAAAAATCCTTGTTTCTGGTAAAGTTATCAATGACTGCAAATCACGAAATCTTTACCTGCGTTCTTCCTTTAGACAGTAGCAAAAGACTCGTATTACCTTGTTACTAATAATTTAGCTCATCCCTACCTCCACTAGAGTGTGAAAAAATGGCGTGAGTATCGATTTTATATTCTCCTATCTCGTCCCGTTACCCAACTTTTATACACCTGCAAAAACTCGATAAAAATCTACAGCTGAATGACATAAAAACTTCCAAGTCACTTTACCTTATCCACTGCCATCCTAAATAACTCTTGTTCCCATTTCAAAATTAATTTACTGTTGCTCAACTTCTGTCTGTCAGTCAGTCAGTTTCTTATCTGTAAAAGTTTTCCAATTTTTCCTATATTTCGAAGTGAGTCCTTCCAATTCATTATAACATAGAGAAATCAGATTCCTTTTTGGGGAAATTCCCATCACACCCGTTATAAAACAATAACATCCTTCAATATCTTGCTCTGTTAATGGTGTCGAACAATGTATTAAGTCAGCTGTCATTATAAGAAAGAGGATACCCCATTAACGGGTAAAGTAAGATTAATTTCATGAAAGTGAAAGAAATCTCTTGGATGAAGGTATGTGTGTTTGTGTGTGCATTTAATGGTCCTTTCAGTTGTTATAGGCTGCTACAACGCATTAAATCTAAATTTTTTTTTTGTAGACATGTTTGTGCCATGCTTAAGTACTGGGCTTAATTGCTCCCTGCGGAATGGAAAATTAATGACTAGTATTGTATTTGACGGTGATTCAGAATGATTTTAGTATTTTTTTTTTAGTCACTTTAAAAATGTCCAAAGGACTTGGAAAACATAAGGCCAATTTTAAGTCATATAAAGAAGACGGGTGGGTTCAAAGTTGCGGCGGTTTTACAAAATTCTACAAAAAATTAAAGGAAAGTTTCAAAAACGATCGCAAAACAGAATTTTGCAAATATTTATAAATTGAACCCTCTCCGAAAATAAACTTATTTTTAAATCATGTGACTAAAAACACATAAAATAAACGCACAATCACAAGCAGATTATATTTTTTTATTAAAACTGACACTTTCAGGAGTTTTTAGCATTTTTTAGGTATGCTGCAAAAGAAGAAATAAGATAGCAATAGCCGTCAAAGTATCTTTTACTGCAAAGCAACAAACAAAGGATACATCGAGAAATACAAGCCCGTTTAGTTTTCATGGCCATGTTAACAAAAAAGCAAAATTTAAGAAACATTTAAAATTCTAGTTGTCTTAAATCGATTCGATAAATTGGTTGCTTACGTCACTTTTACAACGTCAGCCACACGTACGAAATGTCAACTTGGTTGTCGGTCAAGAAATTCATAAGAGGCAACTGAAAAAGCTGTTAACGTAACCAGTCTAGGCCAACAAAAAAAAAATACATCATATCAGCCAGCTGTCAGATATGCTAAACTAAAGATCTGAACATGTGCTACTATAGCCGTCAATCTAATTTTACTAAAAATACTTAAAATAAATTATTTAAATAATTTAATTATAAACTCCAAAATGAATAGAGGATTTTAATGAGTGTGGCCAACGTGATTTTCTTAATACTGATGGCGCCAACTGATCAGTCGTGGAATTTACAGGCATTACTCATAACTGGAAGCCGCCAATTATGTAAAACGAAAGACGACATAATGGCTTAAACTTTAGATAACTCACGAGTGACATCTTTAATATGATAAAAATGAAAGGGTATTTCTTTTAGAGGTATAGAACTTTAAATAGAATAAAACAAAGATGACTTTTTTAAACTGACTTGAAATTTACTTAATTCGAAAGGTGATCTTCTGGCATTATAATTTAAATATGATTTCTGGCTGGCTCGGAAGTAGTCCAATTTTCAGTGATATTTTTCAACATTTGTGGCCGTATATCGGCAATAACGCGTCGCATGTTGCCCTCCAAGTGGTCAATCGTTTCGGTCTGATCGGCGTAGACTATAGCAACTTTTACATATCCCCACAGAAAATAGTGAAGCGGCGTTAAATCACCCGACCTTGAAGGCCAACTCACTTACCCGCAACGTGAAACTATGCGGTTTCCAAACGTTTCCTTCAATAAATCAATTGTGGCACGAGCTGTGTGACATGTTGCGACGCCTTGTTGAAAACACAGCTCCTGCACATTATGGTTGTTCAATAGATGAACGAAAAAGTCAGTAATCATGGCTCTATAGTGGTCACCGTTGATTGTAACGTTCTGGCCAGCATCGGTTTTAAAGAAGTACGGACCAATTATTCCACCAACCCATAAAGCACAGCAAACAGTCAATTTTTGTGGATGTAATGGTGTCTTAATATACACTTGAGGATTATCATCACTCAAAATACGGCAGTTTTGTTTATTGACGTATTCGTATTGACGTATTAAATTACGAAAAGTATTTTGAACAGAACCATGATTTTCAGAATTTTGCAAAATTTGGAAGCGTATTGTTTAGGCGTCAGTCTACTCATGTTGACCAAACCAAACTAAAAATAAATTACTTGACAGCTGACAAAATGGCCGCCAGTTAAAATACTGCTGCCACCTTAAAGTTTTATACCCTAAAAAAAGCACCCTTTATAAAGCAGACACAATTAAAATTATAATAATAACTTCGGTGGAGCGTAGATATTTCAATAGATGTCGCTACATCGTTAATATAAAAATCGAGGAGCGCCTCCTGCCTTTTAAGAGCTATCGAAAATTACTAAAATAAATAAATATTTTGGCGCGACAGGTCTATGGGACCCAAGGCCTAGCTTCTCGCAACCATTCGCTTTGTGTGGGTTTTTAATTTTTGGGACGAATGGAAGGGATCTACAATTTTACGCCGAGTCCAAACGGCTAATTGAGAAGCTCATTCATGACAGTTTTACTCTCGGATGTTTGTCAGACGTTCGCGAGAGGTGGCGCAGTGGAAAAAAACCTTAAGATGTAATTTGGCCCTCTCGGGATTCGAACCTGAGCCCCTCGCTTAGTAGCCCAACACACTACCACTAAGCCACTGCGCCGAAAATGACTACCGTGAATTTAATAAGTTAATGATCGCAATTTACAAATGAGATTTTTAAGACTCCATCTGGTGGAAGAAATTTGTATGTAAATGGATAAACATTATAGAGAATCTGGCACAGACATTTGACCATGTGTGTGTGCCGCCCACAGAAATCCAGGAATATTGCGTATTTCTATAGTTATAATTTATCAATTATCAATAAGCGCATAGAATCCACAATTTGTCAAAACCAAACCCGTAAACGATGTACATCCCCCAAACGAATAAAAATTGTTGTTTGAAAAGTCATACATAAATTAAAACCGACTTCAACATGAGTACGATGAAAACGCCAACCAAGCGTCGAATGCATTCATCTCAAGAAAAACAAATAAATAAGACGACAACAGCGGACAGACACTTCATATCAACACAGGCAGTCACAGTAGTAGGAGTGAGGTTAAAATCAAAGCATGGAAAAAAAACTGTATAATAATTTATTGTAACCAAGTTCAGCCAATCTGCCGACAAAAAAAAAAAGTGTTAAACCAGAAAAATATGAGTGACGGAAATATTCGATTTACCGGCATCATAGATCATGACCTATTCGCGATTAAAATATTTTCAGTAGTGCGGACGTGATTCTGCTTGGCTCCATCGATAGCCCCACAGTAAACACTTGAGTCTTATTTACACTGCGCAAAAGCCATCCGACCAGTTCGACGAGATTATTAGAAACAAATATTGAGTTAGTGGTATCTCCGTAAAAATTTGTGAGTCAGAGACTGGTATATCCCAGTGAAGACGTTTTCATTAGATCAGTTCTATAAAAGCAAACCAGCGAAAATAACGCGCGCTCAGTTGTCAGTTGTTCGTGTTTAACACTTTGCTATGGGTTCCCTTGTGCGTCTCTGTTGTTTGCTGTTGTTAGTCTGGAACAAATCTGCCACTCCCCTAGTAGTAACGGACCTTAAGAGAACCGATCTCGTTGTCTTCGACCCCGAAACAACTACAAGTAACATTCTGACTGCTCTTGGCACTCGTCTTAGTGCAATTGAAGAACGATTTAAGAAACTCAGTCATGTTAGCCGCGAGCGCGACTTTGAATTGCAGATGCTAATTGATCAGCAAAACCGCCGCGATGGCCAGGAAATGAAGATTGATGTCCGAATGTCGGGGGAGGAAGACGATGATAAAAATCAAACCGATATAGTTCAGCACATCAAAAGGAAAGAGTTCGTGAAAGCGGAAAAGGAGCTGATTGCGATGGGTGCAAGAGCAGATATTTCTACGATCGTTCGTGAAGCGTACGCTGCTCTTGAGACTAACATTGAGTTAATAATAAAATTCGCCGAAGGACTTTCTAATATCACACACAGTTTCAACATTTTCAAGGCACTTGCCGACGAGATGCAAGCAAACGGTGACCAGGACCCATATAAATTGATTCGTTTTGGCGAAGGTCTTCGTTTGAAGGTAGCAGTTCACCACCTTGACCTAAATGCAATCAAAGCTGACGCAGTGGCAATCCTCAATGGGCTTGACAGGAACATCACCACCATCGCTAGAAAGTATCTGGCCGACGCCATGACGCGTGAGGACTATCAAAAAAGTTCAGCCGTACATTTATTAGCCGATGCAATCGACGACTATCGCACCGAAGTGTCGGATAATATGATGCGAGCTTTGATCGAATATTCTTACGAAAGAATTGAGCCGAGCAAGATTCTGGCCAATGTCATTAGTCACTGCAGAATAAATCAAGCCATTACGGGCATCATTGTACTCCTCGGGAAGATCAAAAACTCTGGACAGCTCAACAACGCCAGAGTACTCGATATAGCCTTTCACCTAAGCAAGCTTCGAAATCGGTATGATTATGCGAAATTAAGCCCCAAGAAAATACTCGCCGTCGACAAGGTGCTGGAGGATATTCCAACCTGTGCTCGCAGTCTGTTCTTCGAGCAGTCAGTCTGTTTGTGGAACAAGGAACATCAGGCCTACCTGTACGCTGCCGACTCATCAGCAAATTATGATAAAGAGCGTCGAAGGGTCTTCGTGTCGTCAGAGTCGGACAATGTACCACCCGCAGCATCCTGGTTTGTGGAGAAAAAGGGCGACAATATTTTGTTAAAGAATGTCAGATACGTCAACGAGTATCTGTATGCGGTTGAGATTGACTACGCTCCCGGTGTGCACTTTGTGTTCAGTTGGATTCCGGGCAAAAACACAGACGCGCAGAGTGAATGGAAAATCGAGTTGAGTGGGGACTACTGCTACATAAAGAGTGCGTACTTCGATGAGCCGCTGTATACCGCCAAAGGAACGTTTATGAATGCATTACATGCGTTTACAAGTAAGACGGACGTTGTTGCGAGGGACGCAAATATTTTGTGGCAGATAAGGGGTTGTTAGATGAAACAAATTGATATTCTGACGCAAGACACACTTGCATTTATGTAAGTCGCATCAAGTAGGCAGTCAATTTTGCATTTTTTTTCTATTTTTGTAAGAACATCTGTTTTTCTAGCAATATTACAGTGGGGTGGATCGCGAAATATCACTTTGAAGAGTCGCGTTGTTAAAGCAGACTGTAGTGATGTAATTTAGCTTAAGATAACATTAAGACATGGCAGACTAAAGATTCAATCAGTGTACCACCAATGCCGACGGAATTTTAAAAGCCATATACACCAGAATTCCGGAGGCTTACTCGGAAATTCGCTGCTAAATTAGTTTAAACCTATAAATTTTAAGTGCATAGTCTTTGAAACTTGCTTGAAATTGAAATATTTACTTCTTATGTTTGACCAGTGATTTCTTTTCCAAATTGAATTTTTTGTTTGTTAAGTTTTTTTAAGAAGGCCGCAAGTGTTTTTTCTTTCTCTTAATAAAAATGTGACAAACTGAAAGACTCGTTGTTTTTCTTTTTTTATTTCAGGTAAGAATACATCCTGCAGAGTCCAGACCATATCTCCACCAAAGTGTGCAGTAGGGTATCACCGGGGACATTGTCCTAGGGGCCAGTTATAGCGATACGTAAAATGCAACCGAAAAAGTTGGAACAGTATAGAAATGTTTTGTTTTTTTCGTTTGGCGGTCATAGCAAACAGAAAAAATCTTTCAGAAAAACTGATTGTCGCTGTGTTGTTAGTGCAAACAAATCAACCACCACTGATTAGATTCCAACAGAAAAAAAAATCCTGACAGATGGAACAGTAAAGAAATGAAACATTTCAGTGGAATGATCTGTTTTTCTTTGTGTGGACTGAGCTGAGATGTTGATCAGAAAAAGTTTTTCGTGGGAAAAAATGAGTTAATTCTTTTTGTAGAAAATTTAAACATAATTCACTATTTTTTTTTTTGTAAACTAACTTTATAATTCATAAGCAGCATTTTAAGACCAAAATTGAGTGCAAGCATTAACTTTAAGTGGTAAAAAAAAGCAAACGAAATTTTTTTCACTATAACTGGCCCCTTAGCTCCAATTTTAAGAAAAAAAATATTTGTTTCCTCTTAAATTCAGTAGATTTTGAAGTGGAAATAAGACATTATTTATTTAAACAAAAACTAGTTATAGAGGTTTGCTTCTGTAAGGCAGTTTGTTTGAAGGACAACGTGCCCCAACTTCCCCTAATAATTGATTGCAAAGATGGCCTCCCTGTTTCAAGCGATCAGAATACTTTTTTGGACTGCGAATTAGAAAATTTTAAGGCAAATCGTCGCTGAATGAGCCGGTGCCACAACCTTTGCCACTTAGAAACGTCAACTTCAACAACTACTACGATTTCTACTCACGTATTTTTTAATGGCTTGAGTACTTTGCCGTTTCCATATTGCAATTGATTTTTTTTCTCTGAATCATCAAATATTTTAGAACTTACTTACAGATAATAACAACTTACAGATTTCTCTGGATTTCCACACTGTATCGTCATACAACCTGCAAAAGCCGATTGACTACTTAGATGAAGTTGATATCTGCATTAGCTTTGTGCGTCATTAGCTCATTAGCTGGAATACCCCAGAGAAGACGACTTACTTCAATCAGTTCTATAAAAGCTAATCGGCATCAACAAGCCGCACTCAGTTTGTTTATTCGTGCGCTCCACTATGGTTTCCCTTGTGCGACTGTGCTGTTTCCTGTTGGTAGTCTGGAATAAATCTGGCGCCACGTCGCTGGTCATATCAGACATTAACTGCAACGATGCCGTTGTCGCCGATCCATCACCCAAAGACGATATACGGATTATCTACATCAACCACCCCAAGGCTCTCTCAAATGAGACTGTGACTCATTTTGAGGCCCGTCTCAGCAAAATTGAGAAGCATATAAATAGACTCATTACTGTAGAGCGAGATCGGGGGTTTTCTAAAGCCAACAATCGAAATGTTACCCAATCACCGACGACAAACGAACAACACAAAGTAGACCTTACAGGAGACATCGTTCAACACATCCAGAGCAAAGAGTTCGACAAAGCGGAGAACAAGCTAATTGCGATGGGTGATGATGCTGAAATTCATAGAATCGTTCGCAAAGCGTACGCTGCTCTTGGGACTAATTTCGGGTCATTACTAGACTTCGGCAAAGGACTTTCCAATACTACAGCCAGTTATAAGGTCTTTAAATTTCTTGCCACCGAGGTGCATGACAACGATCAGAGGGATCTGTTTCAATTGATAGCACTGGCGAAAGCCCTCCGGGATAAGGTACTGATTCAACACCTTGACCCAAATGCAATCAAAGCGGAAGCGACGGCCATCATCAAGGAGCTGGACTACAATATTACAACAATCGCTACTGAGTATCTCGCGAATGCCATGGATTCGAAAACCTTCAACTATCAGACGGGGGCAACATTGCATAACTTGGCCGAGGACATCGACGACTACGATACCAAACTATCTGCTGAACTGATGCGAGACTTGGTCGACACAGTCTACGATAAAATTAATTTCAGTCAAATTCTCGCCAATATCGTGAGCCACAGGAAAATCCATCAGGCTGTTAGTGGAATCGTGGCACTCTTCAGGCAAATAGAACGAAACGGACATCTCAACAACAGCACAGTACTGGATCTAGCTTTTCACCTAAGTAAGCTGCAAGAGAGGAGTGATTACGGGAATTTGGGACCCGCAACGCTGCGTTCCGTCGACTTTGTGCTGAAGAATCTGCCAACATGTGCCCGGAGTCTATTTTTCGAAGAGTCAGTCTGCTTGTGGAACAAGGAACAACAGGCCTACCTGTACGCCGCCGATTCTTCGGCAGTTTATGATAAAGATCGTCGGAGGATCTTGGTATCACCAGAATTTTACAGGGTGTATTATGGAACCCCCTGGCGGGTAGAGAAAGTCGGTGACAAGATTTTCTTCAAAAGTGCCAGGTACGTCAACGAGTATCTGTATGCGGCCGAAATTGAGTACAGCCCTGGTACGCACTACGTTTTCAGTTGGATTCCGGGCAAAAACACCGACGCCCAGAGTGAATGGAAAATAGAGCTGGAAGGCGATTACTGTACCATAAAGAGTGCACATTTCAACGAGCAGCTATATGCCTCGCCAGAAACGTATGTATTTACCCACAAGTCGTATGTCCTCGCGGAAGAAACCAAAACGCTGTGGCAGATTCGGAGTTGTGCTGTATAATAGCACGCGTGCATGTACCTCTGAAGTAGATAAATAAATAAATACGCATCTTTTGCATAAATACGCCTGCCATTTTTATTACTCCCGATTACTCCGCGACTGCCTCTCACACGTCATTGTGAAGGCCCTATAAAAAGAAAACACGTTCACTTGCTGCCATAAATTTCACAACTCCACCGCCATCAATTTCCTTCATTCCTTCCATTTAACGGACTACATCAGATGTTCATTAAGATGTAAAGCAATCGAAACCCCATTAAACCGCCTCAAAGGTTACCCCTATACGTGCCCCCAACCGTCAGGCACCCCAAACGAAACCAATTAAACCCCCTACTATGGTTCTTTTGGTTTTTCCTTAACATCTGCACAACACACATGCAGTTGTGAAATGTGAACCCTTCACTCTTACACACATCGCTCAGCTCGTATCTTATAATGGGCAAAATGATTTAACAATTTAAATGGCCATAAAAATATTTATTACCGCCACATGGAAGAGTATCGTAAAAACGCAATTACTTCATCATAACCGCACATATCCCCCCCATGTGCACTAGTGTGTGTGTGTCGTTATACGTGTTTCGAAAATGATTTCCACGTTTGTATCACTTTCTCGTGCCGACGAATTTTCGCACGCCGCGTTCACCGCCGGAAGTAGGTGTAGTGAGTTCCACCTCACGAAATTTCTATTAAATTCCCACAATGTACTCCTTGGGGAAGACGCCTTCACAAAGGGATATTACATATTACATTGCCTGAATGAATATATCTGCTGTTGGTTGAAAGAAAATTCGCACAAGCCTCCTTCGCCTTGTAAGGTGGCGGCGCGCAACAATCATTGTCGTGTTTATTTCGAACGTTTACTTTTCTTTTATGATGATGAAGAGAGGAGTTCGCCCGCTTTGTTGTGGGCGAGATGGTGGTAGTGGTATATTCAAAGCATAAGGGGATTACACTGAATATGTTTAATTCTTGGATCCTGCAAAAAAGAAGAGAATTCTTTTTTTCTGTCTGTCAGTAGTGCGTGAGGGAAATCTTTTTAAAGGAAACATATCAGCCAAGTGCTAGAGTGTATGACAGTCCAAGGTGGTATTTTCTAAAGGCTGTATTAGAATGGTAGTACAAATGTGTTTATGTGCAAAGACTGAGCTTAGTTGAGTGTTCTCCAGAATTTTCATGAATCAAGAACAAACATGAAGGCAAAGGTCCCCCCATTTTTCTCAAAACAACAACATTGACTTATTGAGAATAGTTTGAGATATAAATTCAAGCAATGTTATGCCAGACTTTTCAGACTGATTGGCCACGACTATTATCTCAAATGCCCTTTTTGCCCACGCCGTCGTTAGAAAAAAAATCCATGAAATTTACACACATAAAAAAACAAAAAAAAATGGTTTGAATGGATTTTTTTAAATCAATCTTTTAAGTATTAATTATATGTTAGTGATTTATAAACAAAATATGAAAATAAATTAGGAAACTTAAAAAGTATCGCCAAATTATTATTATTTAAAATTTATTTTTTTATTCATTTCAATTTAATATTTTACATCTATACATATAATAAAACTGTAGCCGTTTTCTATGTTCGCAGTTGGCGTGAAAACTACTGCACTGATTTCGATGAAATTTTTAAAATGTTAGTTAAGGTTCTGAGACGGTAATAGGCTATTTCTTTTATTACCATGCTTATTATTTTTGGCAGCGTTTTTAGCCAAAATGTGTTTTTTTTTCTGACTTTACTGCCTTTAGCTCGCCATTACTCAATCAATTCTTAATCAATGTAAACCAAACGAAAAAATAAAGAAAGCCAACACTTCCCTAATTATTTTAAGCCATCAATCAGCTTTCTGCGTCATCTAGAAGCTGAGCTACAACCCAAAATCTAACATAAAAAAACTTAATTTATTTCCTCAAATCGAAAATTTTCCACAACCGTTGTTCCTGAACGTTGTTCTGCTTGGGGGTGGTGGGTGGCGCACATCGCACAAGCACATACATTGCAACAACAACAGCGTCATCAAGTTTTCTCCGAAGTGAAACGAAAGAGAAGTAGGCGAGGTCGATCTTCCTGACCCGACCCGATAGGTGGCGCTGTTGTCGATCTTCTTAACCACTCAACCGATTTGAATGAAATTTTGTAGGTGGGTATGGTTGGTTGTAACTTGATGGATAGGATAGTTTTGGACCCGATAGGTGGCGCTGTTGTCGATCTTCTTAACCACTCAATTGACTCTAATGAAATTTTGTAGGTGGGTATGGTTGGTTGTAACTTGATGGATAGGATAGTTTTGGACCCGATAGGTGGCGCTGTTGTCGATCTTCTTAACCACTCAACGGATTCTAATGAAATTTTGTAGGTGGGTATGGTTGGTTGTAACTTGATGGATAGGATAGTTTTGGACCCGATAGGTGGCGCTGTTGTCGATCTTCTTAACCACTCAATTGACTCTAATGAAATTTTGTAGGTGGGTATGGTTAGTTGAAGCTAGATGGATAGGATAGTTTTGGACCCGATAGGTGGAGCTGTTGGCGATCCGCTTAACCACTCAACCAATTTCAATGATTTTTTTTTGGTTTGTATGGTTATATGGAAAGATATATTTTTTGAATTTGTTCAACTAAACTCTCATTAAAGTGAATACCGTTGGAGTGAACTGAAGAAGCTAGGTTTTATACAGACACTATACGCAAAAACTCTCGAAATAGAAATAGAAAACTTTGAATTGGATAAATTAATGAATACAATTATCAACTGCGCTGTATTAAGATTATAATATTAGGTATAACGATTTGGTTTTTTAATTAAATTTCTTAATGAAATTCAACATACAACACAGTTCAATTAACCATCCACATTTAGCGAGAGAAGTTTCACATCTGGCGTGTGGTCACAAGCACACTCTCTTTTTATTTGTTTGTATAAGTGTAATAAACGACAGCAATGTGCAATGTGCATGCAGATCTTCAAATTTTTTTGTTTTTGCAAAAAGTATTTCTAGACCACTATTGGCACTATTGCTTTAGTTAGAATAAGAATTTATTGAAATTCAGTTGAACTAATTTTGTATCCGTTTTAATAAGTAATGCAGAAAAGGACAAAGGGTTCCTTAAGTGTACTTGAAGTGATTGACAAAATCTGCATTAATCGGCGAGCGAAGCCGCGGGCAACAGCTAGTTAATTAATAAAGTAGACACAATGCAGAAATAAATTAAAATAAAAATAATATAAGTTTAAAGTTATTAAATTGATACATATGAAAATCATCTGATGATTTTCATTTACAATAAAACTGAAACAGTTAATTCTTTCAATTGAAAAGATGATCTTATTATGCCAATGCTGCTTATTTTCCCATTTTCGACATTTTACGTCGGTAATCACTAAAGTGCTATTTGAGAGACTTTTTGCAGATTCGCAGAGATTACATGAAGTTTTTAAAATGCCCTTTTCTTTGTTTAGAGAGATACATAAATGTGCTTTCGCCCTTTTAGCTTGTTTTGAGATGCAACCCACAAAATGGGTAATTACCCACGATCTGTCATCACTCTTGGATGCATGTGCAGCGTTGCAACGATCAGTCAGTTGTTTCGTATTGCTCTTCGCTTGGCGGCAGCGTTTAAACTGCTGAGGTCGTCTACTGCTATGTTTTCCGCCTTCTTCCCTGAATTTGACGAAAAGGGAACAAGTTGTATATGAACAGAGGACAACTTTTTTCTTTTTTTCAAGGGAAAATCACTTGTTTATAAACACATTGCAGTTATAGCAGCTTGAATAAAATCCATGGTCAATTGGAGAGATCGGTCGCTTAAGGCACATTGTTGTGGGTAGGTTCGTTTGTGGCGCTGTTACATTGGAAACGGATATATGCACGAGTTTAAACTACATTTGCCGGGGGAGATCAAAAGGAAGACGTCTACCTACTCCCTGTCAAAAATATCTTAATAATAACTAAATAGTTACTTAATCTTAAAAAGTGAACTTGATGTACGAAAAGTGGAAAGGAATCAATGATTTAAGTAGCTACCAACGCATGCCAACCTATATCTGGCTTTCAACATTTTTTTTGCAAATTTAGTCTGTGAACATAACTAAAAACAGTCGACTCCGCTTAACTGAAACGCCAATTTTCCACAATTATTTTTTCACTTAATCGGTGTTTTCTCTTAAGCGAATTTCGGATAATTGAAAAAAAAAATCCGTAACAAATTGTGTCAATTGTGTGTTTCAGTTAACCGATTATTGTCAGTGAGTTCAGATAAGCAGAGTCGACTGTACACTTACAATCACATCAAGGCGGTTGGTCTCACTGCTTGTAAGATCTTTATGAATTAGACAATGAATGATTTTTACTCATTTCATAAATTCTAAACATTGGAATATGTCTTAAAAACTGAGTGCGAGTACTATGTCAAATGAATTTGATGTAAATGTTATCTCTAAACTGAAATTCCATGTTCCCACTGATAGCGGACGTAAAAAAATTCCCCGACAGTATGCATGACGTAGTCCGACATTTTCCCAACATTATCGCCAAGCAAGATCTGAAATGTTTCAGCACTTTGTAAGTTGTGTTTCACGTTTGTTATGTCGATGTACAGGGTGTTCCAGTAAAGGAGGTCCCTAGGTGTAACTTAAGTTCCTACGAAGTTAAGATTATATGAAATAGGTAAAGACAGCGTTAGGGAATGTAACCGTTTCGTGGGAATATCGATGGTAGGTTAATTTTCTTCCTCCTCCCAAAAGTGAAATGTGACCGTCCTCCTGACCGACTTTCAGCTGCGATTAGTAGGGTTATACTTCGAGCCGAAATTTGTATTTTACTCTTCGCTTCTTCCTATTAAACTGGTTCTTAAACTCTTTTTGCAACATACACTTAACTGCAGCCGAATCGACTTAGTGGATCAAATGTTGTTTCTGAATACTACAGATTCAAACCCCAGGGAAAAATCTAAATTCATTTAAGCGTACAAGTTATGAGCGACTCAGTCGTGCACACATTTCCTTTTAAGTCTTAACTATAGTATGTGCATTTTTTGGGAGAAATTAAGGTCCGCGTTAGTTGTAGAACAGAAAACAAGGTCCCAAATATCCAAAATGTTATCGGGTGTAAATAATTAAACCATTAATTTTAGAAAAGTAAAAAATAAAGTTTGTTCGAGTTGCAGTGCCCTCTACCCCTCACTTATTTAAGCAGACTTTTTTTTAAACACAATTCCCACTATCCCTTTACATTAACATGTTTGCGTAAAATACAATTTAAAATTCTCACTTCAATCTGTAGCCAGCTATTTGTTATATTAAATGCCACTCCATGCCTCTTCAGTTGACAGGATTCACGTATACGTAATTCGTTTTTCATTCCATTTATTTTAATCCGCATAGAGACATCAATAATAAAGTTAAACAACAAGCAATTACCCGCAAAATTTAATTTAAATGAAACTTTATTTATGTTTCAAATGGGTTTTTTTTTTTTTTTTGGTTCGTCCCTCCATTTTGCCCCCGCTTATAGTTTTATTTTAGCCGGCTGTTGTTGTTTATGTGAAGAACGCTACCCGCGATTGTCACTGCTCCAGTTGTGATACACTTTGTAGTTCACGGACGTTCCTTTTGTGTTCATGAATTTGGTGCGCACACAAAAGTGTTTAATGATACAACACAACATGCGAGTAGGACCTGCAATCAGTTCAGATGTATGCGAGGGGGTGGGTTCTAGTTTCATACTTCATTCTGATGGATTTTTGGCCCACAAGGGTGGACTAGGCGTAAATGTGCAATTAAATTGTTGAATTCGCAATCAAAACGTCCGGATGTACGATTAAGGGTATCCATAGCAGGCTGGAAAAGGGTATCTACTCGCTTGTCGGTCATGAATGATTATTAACTGCAGTTGCAATGCAATTTTCGTTGTATCCCTAAGTTGAATAATTATATAGTAACTGTCTGTCTAAATCTGGTGATGTCATTTTGCTTCGATTTGTATCGAATTGTAATTTAAACGACAAACTACAGATTTCAGCTGAAGGTTATGTTGGATCAGCGTTTCTTTTGATTTCAATGAAAGAATTGCAGGAATTTTCACTTCTGCAACTGAACTTCTTTTGGCTAAAGGAAATGAAAGAATTTCCCTTAAGAAAAAAAAATACTCCCGCAGTTGGAAGCAAAGTAAATGGATGGAAAGGAATGGCGTTGACAAATTCCATTTCCCTTGCGCAAAACTGAGGAGAAAAATTTCAACGGATTTCCGCATTTTGTGTACCAACATGAAATGGATTTCTGACTTCTATGGTTGAACTCGGAAAACGATTTTTTTTGGTAACAGTTTCTAGAATGTAAGAAGGGTTTCAATATGAAGAAAGTGAAGGCACCTGAAAAATGCTCCCTCAGATTGGAAAATCACGACTATAAGTAGTTCAAAAAATCTGTCATTCTATTAATGGGTGGGAAAATTCAACAGCGAATTTCACCAGCTCTAAAGCGACCTCTTGGAATATTAAAAAAAATAAATACCTTATACAATGTTTGAGATCGTCAGAATTGTAGCGTCGTTATTCGGAAGTTTCTGACACTTCAAACGTTTTAATAAAACTTCATCAGAGAACGTTTTCGAATAATGCATATATTCCAAGCACAAGGACTGCTGCAGGCACCCAAACGAGTAAGCACATGTATAGGTACCTCAGCCTTCCATTGAAAAAGGCTTCGTATATTAACATTGCAAACAGTCCAAATTAAGAAAATCAAACAGAACCTGGCCCCAAATGTCCACTTTATCCTTTAAAATCAACACCGCACGCTCATGGTGAGATTGATTAAATCTCTCCCCCAGTACGAATAAAAGAGCAACTGTGTCGTGGGACACAAAAATGTCTGTCACATGTCCTTAGCTGGGATCTGTTTAAAAAAATATTTCCATCGTCCTTCCCCTGTCAAACAAGTCTACGATATTAAAATGAATAATTTAGCACGATGTCCTTATTTCGGTTATGGCTTTCAGGTTTTTTTTTTTCTCCTTCTTTTTATCGCAACACTCTAAACGTTTTTATTAGAAGGTACTTCTCCAAACACACGCCGCCGTTCGGCCCCCAACTGACAATCTTTGAACTTAAGTAAAGTCATTTTGTGAAGCCTGGTCTTCTCCATCTCGGCAGGATACCTTTTATTAATAAATTCACAAATAAGAAGGAAAAAAATGAAAAAAAAACAGAAATAATCAAAGAGGATATGAAGAAAGTCAGTGCACTCCTTTTGAATGTGTCCTTGCTGTGTATGTGCGAGTGTACTGTATACATGCCGGCGGTGAGAGTATACAATATGGGACAGGTATTTAAAATCAGGAATCTCAGCCTCTCAGTATGACTGGGAATACATTGCAGTGAAACTTCCTGCCGCTCATGGTAAACTTTCAATATACCCAGTCACATCTTATCGGGATGTGTGTGCGCAAAAGGTGTGCGATGCCAAAGCAAATATTATGAATAAATGAGAAGCACTTTTAAATATGTTCGAAGGAGGCCGAGACGCGGAAATAGGGGGCAAGGATATATTAGGAAAAAAAAAGTATTTCAATATTTCCGGTAAAATTCCAACGTATACACCGAAGACCGTCAAAATGGAGATGATTGACATTTTTTGACAGAGACGCTGATGCGGTAGATTTAATGTCCCTCCCTCTCTCTCTATGTGAAGCCGTGAATGTCAAAGAGGAGAACCGGAGGTAAAGCAGAGGATGTGTTAGACTGTAGTTTGACATGGAAATGATGGGATCCTTTTTTCGGTTCGCCAAGTACTTTGGAATGACGATGATGACGGCAATAAAGGTGGGGAATATTTGAAAAGCGATTTCAAAGGATACCGACGCGACGTGTGTGTGTGGGTGTACCTATGCGGTTTCAGCCTTAAGGCATAAGCTAGTGCGCTCTTTGATTTCTTTTTAATTTTTTTTCATTTCGCGTGCTCATGTGGGCATAAGGATGTCAAAGGCCATATGATTTATTAATCGTGATGAGATTTTTATTACTTGCCAGTGTTTAGAGAGGAAACTAAGTTTGTCATCAAACTAAAAGCGAAGTGTGTGCAAATTGGTTTAGGACCTCGACTGGATGAGACATCTTTGAAAGATGTATAGATAAAAGTAAACTCATTAAAAAGGTTTTCCAAGTCTGCCATGGAAAGGGTTGTTTGTTTTGTTTAGCGCACCTGAGAAATCAAGCTTTCATCATCAGCCATTCATCTTGAAGATGTCGGTTGTATGCTTTTTGACCTTTTTGTCAGTACGTTATGATGTTTTGATGACATAAGCGATGGTTAGTTAAAAGAGTATTTCAGAACTTTGGTGTAAAAGCAAGAGGGTGTACTTAAAGGCTTAAAAGTTAAATTAACGTGAAGGTTAGTTCATGCGGAGGTAAGTTGTTGGGTAGAATGAGGAACAGATAAAGAGCTCAACTGGTAAGGAAGCGGATATCGAAAATTTGCATGATCTCCAAATTTTCATATTGAATTATCCAATTTAGCCAGAGGTCCAACACATTTACTCAAAATTGTATGAGAATTCAGATGTAAGAGTGCAAAAATTAGGCCCAGATTGGGGAAAAATCTATAAATATTAAAAGAAATAGCAGTGTCAGTCAGTAGACCTTCTGAAGGCGTTGTAAGGTGATCGTATTTTAGATTGGATTTAGATTAGATCTTATTCATGAATTAATTGTTTACAAATCTTTACATTAACTAAAAATCAAAGAAAGCATGGCAATAAGCCGTCTGCCGATTGACAATATTTTTTTGCAATAGATTCTTCTTGTGATCATAGCTTAGTAAATTAAGAGCAGGGTTTTCTATTAAAATTAAAAACTTTCTGATAAAATTCCTTGTCGATAAGCCAAGGTTGTCTTACAGTACGCGTACAGACGAGTCATATTCAGTTTCGTTGAGCTTATTCAAGATTACATCATCAGGAATTTCATCTACACCAAAAAAGTGCCGCCTTGTTTCCCTGAGCGTAGGACATCTTGCCATGTTACATATATTACACAATATCGGTAGATCTTCTCTATGAGGCTGATAATTTAGCGGAAGTAGTTCAGATCGCAGTTTTATTACAAGTGAAATTTCCTCGGCAATGTAATCATCTTTGAAGTAATTCCGATCCCCCCAAATCATAATTCAGTTGACTATAAATAGATCGATGCAGTGATTCCGATGCTTTTCTTTCCGATTGGTGTCTGAAGTTAAGATCTACCGCAGCAATCAACTGATACAGCTTTGGCTTCCATGATCCCAGGTTAGCTTCATCCAAGTCCAGGCTTATTCCACACGTGTGCGCAAGGTCATTCCATTTACTGTACCAACTATTTTTGCATCTAAGCGCTTCCAATGCCACTTGCCTTGGTAATCTCTCCAAAGGCATATTGAAAACTTTCAAAATGTAGTCCACTTGCAGTTTAAGTGTTTTTGTAGCCAATGGAGAAAGACCAGTCTTGGAGTTTGGAGTGTTGAGTGGCAACCGGAATATCCTTTTGATGTAAGACCTCAGGAGGTTGATTCCGCGACCGCCTCGAATACCCGAAACTTACTCCAAGTTGTATTGATTACGGTTTTGGCCTTTTGAAGCTTGCATTTCAAGTGTCTCCGGGGAATTCGCCATCAGAACTATATCGTCTGCAAAAAGAAGCGCCTTTATCACGTCCCAGCGCACTCAATACCTCCAGGTAGTGAGTCAGTGATGTCATCAATAAAGAGGGCGAAAATCAATGGGCTTAAAGTGCATCCTTGTCTAACACCTGTGTTCGCTTTAAACCAGTCTGACACATTTTCCCCGGTCCATTAAGCTGCCAGCGTCTCTTCATAAATGTTTTGAATTACCCTGCCAAACTTTTTCGACATTCCTTTGGCAAAGAGCTTATAATTATATTAAGGAACCCCTGTTTATCGTGTCAGAAGCTGCTCTAAAGTCCACAAAAAATACATATAACTTTTTACGTTGAGCTACATATGATTCCGCAATGCTCTTGAGTACAAAGATTTGATCCACCGTTGAATATCCTGGCCTGAAACCAGCTTGGAATTCATTCAACAGACCATTAGTGTTTATCCATGAAGTTAATCGCTTTTGTAATACAGTTGTAAATACTTTATATGAAGCATTCAAAAATGATATGCCTCTATAATTGAAAGGCTCAGACCTGCAACCTTTTTTAAAAATTGGGGAAATCAAAGCTTCTTTAAACTGTTGGGGTATCACACCATGTTCCAAGACATTATTAAATAATCCTTCAAGTGACTTAGTCAACGCGGGCGTTCCGTATTCATAAAATTTCGTAGGGATTCCATCAGATCCAGGTGCTTTACCGTCCTTCAAACTCCTATATGCAGTTTCTATTTCCGTTACTGAAATTGGTGATCGTATTTTATAGACCTGTCAAAAAGAGCTGAAGACTTCTCCCACAGGTCTTGTAATTAAGCCTGTTAGTGTCATCGCTCTTAGGAGATGTTTTACTGTCCGGCCTCCCCATTGCACAGGTCTTTGTGCCTATAACTTTTACAAAAGTCGTTGGTAAGCAAGTATCTACTAAGTCTCTAGCAAGATGGACAATGAAATAGTGTCAAGTCTCAACACTAAAAACGGTACTTGGTAAAATTTGGCTTCAATTTTGACAATGTGAATGTTCCCTATTATCCATTTCTCCTTATTAACTTTTATTTACCAAGTCATATGGTTTTCATTTGCAGATAAAGGTGTCGTTGGTGCATTTCTCGTTAAATCCAAAGAATTCAGCACAACTTCTCGTCGCAATTACAATTATTATCCTTCCTACTGTACGCAAAGATGCGGAAACGACAGTAGTTAAGTGAAACTTTTCGAGTAACAATACGGTTTCACTTTTGTGTCGTTAAGTGTAATTATAGCACGCTTTAGTGTGACCATTTGCAAGAGGATGGACGAAATGCATCGCTATCTGCATATTGGTGTTATCCTTTTGTTTAAAGTGAAATGAGATGAGGAAATCTTTTCGAAATCCACGCGAATCTCAACAGAAACCATTAACGAAGTCGTTGTGAAGTCACATAACAGTTAAGTATGTGCGAGGAAATGTGCGCTGGGTGTGGGGATTTTTAATTTTGTTTTCCAACCCTATGACATATTTTAAAGGAAATGCATTTGAGGGAGGCAGTGGATTAATACCGCAAATCTTGTTTGTGAATTAATTGGGAATATGGTTTGGTGCAAAATGATTGCCTTTAAAACTGGGAAATAAAAATGGAAGTATGTAGGAATTTTTTTTTTGAATGGAAGGTTCATTGACAAAAATCTGCAGTTGATTTATACAGCTCAAAGTTTTTGGCGTACTCAGAAGTCAGCTTTCACTTCTCACTTTTGGTCAGGAAATCGTTTTATTTTAAAGATGATTGGAGCTGTTTCCCCAGCAGACAATATCATATAGCATACCATGCACCTCCACTTCCAACAACCAGAAACTCTTTCATATCCAACATTCAAGCGGATACGTAATTTGTTTTGGCTCAATCTCATCATCCAACTCGCTCAAAACTGCACTGGATTCTCCGCAGCAGCCGCCGTCATCATCATCGTCTTCAGAATACAGCCAAACGAAATACAAATATAGACAAAGGCAGTGAAAAATTGAAGTAGAAAAGTACATTCCCAAGAGGAAAAAATTGTAAAGCAAAAGTATCACACCTACAGGATATCCTGGAGAACGGTTTCTTTTTTTTTTCTTACTAGTTCCATTGTCTCGGTGCATACTGCAATAGGAGTGTACATATACACATTGTTCCTGGGTCCCGACGTTTTAACGGCTCTATATAGCAAAACTTAGACAATTTGCAAGGATCCCGACTAAAAGGAAGATGTAGTAATCCTTAAGAGGAAAAGTCATCTCATCCTCTCCATGCCGTTGTATGTTTTTCTCCATTTTTTCTTTCTTCTCTTTTTTTATTTTGTAAGTTTCCTTCGAGGATATACACGGCGAACAAGCAGTGGAACACAGCAACGAATGTTTTTAAGTGTTATTATTACTATTATTGTAATTATTTGTACAGCTCCTCTATTCGTGTATACGTCGCGTGAATATGGCTGTTCAGGTACACCGTATATACCCACTGTAAGAAGAAGTTGGGTTTTTTGTTTGAGAAGAAGAAGGCGTGAAAAAGAGCTAGTCCTTAAAAATTTAGTAGTATATTAATAAAGGAAACCCCATTTCTTGGGGTGCGCATATATAAACATGGGTGGACAAGCTGGGATGCCAATTGTCTTTGGACCTTTCTTCTGGGTTTTTGTGTTATCTCGGCAAAAAAAAAAGTGTAAGCCGCCAGATTACAATATAGAAGAGGAGAAAGAAACCAGCAAAAAGAGATAATGGTAATAATCTACTTTTGCGCAAGTAGTTATAAATTTGAAATGACTGCCTTTTTTATCTAAATCCTTTTACCCCGGCCCATGAAGGCAAGCAATAAGAAGGGTACTAGAGTTGGAAGCATGGAAATATTTGATTTTGGTTTGCAACTTGAGAAGTACGTATTTGTGAGTGTAAATTGAACCAAATTTCATTTCGATTCTACCGGGCGCCAGTTAACAATATAAGTAAGTTGTATTCCGAATTGATTTTTCGGTACAAAAAACACGGAAGATGGAAATATTTTCAGTACAGATCGATCTGGCTTCCATGATTCGGCTATAGGAAGGGAAAGATATTTACAGAGGATTATCGTAAGGAGATTGAGACCTACAACAGTGCAGAAACGAATGAACGGTCTTGAAATAGGCATTCTAGTGTTGTTAGAAAGTTTCTACTTTTACAATTTTTTAGTTATAATGATTTTTTGTTCTACAAACTAATGGTTTTCGAAATGGCAAGACTTTTCAATCGAAACGATTTGATAACTGACCAGCTCATTATTGGGAGCGTTAAGATCACAAAAAGTCACTGCTTGCTACGATTTAAGGGCTGTTGGATTCACTGGTCCACACTTTTGGAAATTATTACATTTGACGAAGCATTTGTAACGCGAATGGAATCTCAAGATGTTTCCGCAGCGATAGCTCTTGCAAAAATCCGAAAAGCACCAGAATTTGATTGATCATTCAGCAAAATTGCACGACCGTTCCATTCTTTAGAAGTACTCCTTCAAATAAACCTGCATCTGTTTTCGAGTCTTAATCCAATCCATCGATTTTATACAATGCCAAGCGGTTACTCGTCCTTGCAGTAAATGAATTTATTTCTTGTACCTCCTGAAAAAAGTTTCGATTAAGAATCTCATTCAACTTTTATTGATTAAATGTCCACAAACACAAAACTGCGTGCTGTCAGCCACCATATTATCTATCGTCTTTAAGAGGATTTTCCACCGCAAACAAAAAAAAAATCCTCACAGATGCACTCAAGGGAAATAAAGTTCCGATTGCAACAACAAACAAATTTTCAATCTGTGCACGTTTCCGTTTCATAAACGAATCGAATTTCCCGGTTCTTTCATACCCGTCTTGCAGTCCTTGCCCTGCACCTTATGATGCCTTGTGTAGTGCGGGTAACGTCATTGCAATCGATCCTGATACCGATAACAGCGAACTATTAACCCCATCTTCCAGCAATCACACCCATCCCGCTCTGACACGAACCCAATACGTTTTGCTGTACATGCCGCGGTTATCTTCCAAGGATGCGCTACAAAGTGAACGATGCCGGAGCCAAATTGTATCGTTAAGTTCAATTTTCTGCTCAGTCAGGTAAGAGAAATCTTAATGGACTGTTCAACTTTTATTAAATAGAGCAGAGAAAAAAAAACATACTGCAAAAGGGAAAGAATAGACGCGCAGGATGTTGATATCCTGTTCAGATAAGACTCGATCAGATTATCCGAATTTTTTCGTTACTTGTCGCTTTCTGTAACCAGTGCTGCAACAAACAATATACACATTTATATTGATCCTGGTGACAGTGGTAAATGAAATGTAAATTGTAACGCGTTTCGCAAGTACTGTAACCGAAATAAGTGCTTTATGCGCGACAAGAGCATACAATTACAACGGGAGTGGGTTCTGTGCGCGAACAATATTCATCAATTGGCCAATTTGAGTCCTTGGCGTGCCACCACCGCATCATGTTACCGCCATTGGTAGCAGTTGTGCATGTAATTGGATGCATAATGACAGGCAGAACGGCCCTCGTGATAGATGGCCAAGGATGAATGTGGTAAATTGGAGCACGATTAAGTGAAGGCTATGCAGTAATAGCGTCAACGTAGAGGATTACTGAATTCAAATTAGCCAGAGAGAGAGAGGACGCGAATTCAGTTAACGAGGACAATCGCTAAGGTGCGGTTGAATTGCGCGGAAATAATCATTTTCGGTTTTTGTCAGGACATCGAAAGTGCCCAATTACTATATACCTACTTGTGGAGTCAGTTCAATCGGTGTAATTAAGGTGGAAGGCGGCATGAGTGCAAATATTTGGAATCATCACAGTTGGAACATGATAAGTGAAGCACTCCTTTGAGTTTGTGGATCTCGAAACTTCAGCATCTTTTGAAGTCAAAGTAGGGACAACAATTACTGAGATAGTAATCAACTTGACAACAGTGATGGAATTTTTTAAATTTTATATGCGCATGGAAACTTGTGGACCACCTTATCTGTGCAAGTGAACCCTGTAGAGGAATCTGTTTTGAGAATTTGTAAGACCCCATTGTAAGCTTCGATTGCGACCAAGACTGAAGAAATCCCGGAAAGAATGAAAGTGTAGTTTCTTTCAGTTTCCAAAGTCTGGCATTCGGACATGTTCTTTCATTGTGCTTTCACGTTTCATCTGCAGATGCCATTCTCAATTTCAAACTGCAATGTACAAACACCCACCCACCCTTTACAGTCATTTTCCACCAGTGATTCACTCAACATAACCCCAAACATCACATGTCAACTTGATCGCCAACTAAACTCTTATGCTGATTGAATAAATCTATCACAACACGGTCCAATTACACATTCAGTTTCAATTAAACACAAACCAAAGAATGTCCCACTTATTGACCACATGCGGATATTCAGTTAATTACCCCAAACACAATAACTTAATTCGAACATTTAATCATCCTTCCGTCTGGCACCCACATAATTCAACCTAACACTAACTAGCTGCCAGACAAATAAGAAAACCAAATTAGCATCCTTTCTCTGGCCGATAATCACATCTACCTATTACACAAATAAACACACAAATCTGAGGTCCTAATCCAGGGCATCAGCATCTCCGTTGAACGCCTTTGTTTGGCCAGACACACGCAGAGCAGAGCATATCCAAAAATTAGACCATAACCTAATAATGCGACAATAATCCTTCAATAATCGAGAGCCACCCACCTTTCGGGCGAAATTTCAATCAATTTGAGTACAATTGAGAAATATCCTTCTGTTGCTATACTGGTACCTCTGAGACGTCGCCTGTGTGTGTGCTAAAGGTGATGCAGTTTGCCTTGGGACAATTAGGAATAAACAAAGATTCCAAACTTATATGGCTTGAGAAATTGAATCACACAGAGGCAAAAGGAGCGAGAGGCAAACAATATTTCGTTCACAATTTCAATATGCCGTGAACAAAAGCTGCAATACTTCAGTCTCCTTCAACCGGAAGCAGCCAATGAATCGTAACATGAAATTTTATCATATCCTTGATTGCATATGAAAAGGACAAATCGAGAGAGAATTCTCAAAAGTTCTCCATTTAATAGACGAACGTGCCAAGGCAAAGTGAGCAAAGGCAAATAGTACACCTAAGATAATGGCATTTACCTACTATGTGCCATTAGGTCGATTGTGTTTCCAATCTGGGTCTTATCCTGTGGGTCTTGTGTCATTTATTGCCTTTACGGAATGAATTTCAATTGGGTGATCTGATTTTTATTTGCATGTAGATGGTTGGATCAATTCGATTGCGGAAAGTGGGTAATATTTATAAATTGTGCATAGCTTTGGAATCTATATGCAAAAGTTTGTCATTTTTGTATGTGGATTTGTATACGCATAATGGTGAAACTAATTACCCAATTTATATGAATTACTAAGGAGATCGTAGGACATAGTATGGAGTAACGTTTAGTTTTTATTTCATCGTAATCTGGCAACTCATTTCAATTAACGCGAAAATAAGAGTTTTAGATGTTGCACATGGACTGGCGGTAATCAGTGAGTCGTGTGGTCAGTGCCGGATTTAGGGGAGGGCAGGCGGGGCTACAGCTCCGGGCCTTCACAAAACAAGGGCCCCCACCATAGACTTCGAAAAAAATAACATTGGACTTTGACCTGACCGCATAACAAATGAAATTATCGAATATACGGTAGAAAAAGGTTCCACAGAACTTCAACATTGAAGTAACTCTGCAGAATTCAGTTCCTCAGGTCAAACTTTGTTCGAAAATGTTCAAAGAATATGTTTACACGCCACAATAAATATCAAGAGACCGTCAAACGATTCTGGCTTTGCTTTTCTCCAACTACGAATGCAGGCTCTTATTTTGGAGAAAACTCCAAACTCGAAGAAAAAAAGGACACTCGTTAGTCTTGTCGAGCTGAAGCTCAGAAAGCCATTGTCAACCATTATTTTAAAGTAAAAGGAGCTCAAACCAGCATATCTTCTGATAAGGAGCAAAAAGATATCGTGAGGAACGAAGCATCGCACCTTTTGCAAAAGATAAGTTGTCTCGAAACCCCTCTTTTTGGTAACTTTTGGAAAGATGTTGCAGGACCCTAAAATGATTCTTCAATCATTGAAATCATTCGTTGAATTCAAAATACAAAGAAGCAGCTAAAGAAATATGTCATACTGACCCGCACCAGAACTGTTGCACTGAAGAGCGCTCGTTTTCAAAAATGATAAGGCTCGAACTACTATAGGACAAAGCCGTCTATCTAAGCTATTCCTACTCTGCATTGAAAGCGATTTACCTACTACGGGAACTGAATTTCAGCGAAATTATCAAGGATTTTTTGTCATAAAAAGCTCGCGAGGTTCCATTTATCAGCGCTTTAATTTAATTTATTTGGTTTCGTAGTAAATTATTGAAACACTGAAAAAAAATTCATAATTTGGAACATAGGTAATAAGCCAAGGGCCTCCACTCATTTGTTGTCCCAGGGCCTCCAAACCTCTAAATGCGGCCCTGCGTGTGGTTTTCGTCGACGCGACTTGTGAAGCGGGGGAAGAAGGAAATTGTAGAAAAACAAGATCAGTGCCCATTTCATTGGTTTGCGAGTTCGAAGCCACAGGCAAAATTGGCTCTAGAAAGAACAAATATTGTAGATCACAATAGCTTATTTTAAATAGAAAATTTGTCTCTATCTGTTAGTGTTTATAATTTAATCTTAACAATTATTGGTACCGCTTGGAATCATTGGGCATTACTAATAATAATTTTGGGTTTCCCTTTTTAAAATTTTATACGTCACAATAGATACGTTTGTGGGGAAAAGTTCGCCATTGTGAGCTCGAAGAACATAATGATCACTGAAAGTGATTACTGGTGCCTTGCCCCGATTCAACTATTTGGAAGGCAGGTTATGTTAAAAGACTGGTGTATGTGTAAGCCCAACACTTGTCGCAATTGTAATCAAAGTTGATCCATTGTGAATTCAGTGACCGGATTCCGGTCATATATGACAGAATCCCGGAGAACATTTTAAAATCCGACCAGAAAAATAATACTATTCTATAGACTAAAAATAAAGAAAGTTTTGCAAAATTTAAATGAAGCTTTGCCATACTTAACGAACATGCTCACAATATCAAACAGAATCCGATTTATTGTGAATGATCCTAGAAAACTATAGCGGCGCCTGAATTTGACTGAATTTGATTGAAAGTTCCTTTTTTGCAAAACATTGTAATGCAAAGCTTTTTAATGAATTGCATATTTTTTTTACTTTTAAGATTTGTTTTGTAAAATAAAGAAACTAAACATAACCACTAGTACATGCACCCTGACTATTATTCAAAATTATATTGCTATATTCTATTTTTGACCGGATTTCTGATTAAACACACTTATTTGAACTTTTGACCGGATTTTTTTAACAGAATTTAAAATAAATAGAAGCGGTCATTCCCTTATTTTTAGTGGCAACACTGATTGTGATGTCTCAAGGTTTTGCGACTAATATACATTGGAAGCTACGGGCTTCTCCTCCTAAACATTTTAGAGGGTTTTCTCCAAGGCAAAGCCCATCAATAGTATAAAAATTCGTAGATCAAATGTCATAAAATTCCTTCCTTAATCATTAATTTCAACCTAATCTCACTAACATGAAATTACTTTTGCTTCCCCAATCAAAATGAACTCCAAAAGTTGACTTTTTTAAAACCCCCCTATTATTCCCCAGGAATCCAATTGACATATTAACATAGAAACCATAGTTTGAAAGAACTTGAAGTTCACTTTGCCGGCAGCGGTGAAGAACTAATTTTTTCATATCCCAATGATTATATCCAAATGGAAATGAGTGCAGTGCCTACCTAAAATACAGAGCCGCACACCGGAATGGAATGCATACGGAAAACGAGAAAAGTATTTGTTTCGACTTTTTTGTTCTGCTTATTATTTGAGTTCATTTTGATGACAATGCGTCAGGTTGCCTAATAACATGTCAACGTAGTTATCCTGTTGTTTAAACTATACTATAACAACAACAGCGCAGCAGACAACAATTCGGAATCCTTTAAGGAAATCTGGGGAAACTCCCATAGAGGAATGAGCTCCACCCGGAGGCATCTCCCGCCCTGCACCATGTGCTCTCACTATAAAAACATCCTTATAAACAATTCACAATGATTATGTCCTAGATTCCGAGCATTTTCTTCGTATCGTAAACTTGCGTTACCCGCAACAACCTGCAAAGCAAAATACTTCTCATATTAAGTTCCTGGAAAGATACGACAAGAGAGGAGTCCTTTGGCTTTGCCTTTCCATGTTCTATTTCTATTTTATGCTTTATTTGTGTATGTGTGTGCCCACAAGCCAAACAATTTATTCAAACAGAGAGAAAGGGTGGTTAAAAGAAAACAAAATCAGCCGAGTTAAAGAGATATGCGACAACGACGACGACGGCAAAGATGTCCTGGGAGACGTAATTCTTAAATTGGATTGGTAAGTAGGGTTTTTCGTTGGTCCCATTAAAAAAATAAATAGGATTAAGTTTTATTGAACGCAGAAACAAGATCTTGTCGCCCATATTGGAATAACCGGGTAATTATTGTCACAATGACATGGTTTTTGGTTTTGGGGGTGGCGACGGAAATCCGTACATTTTTTCACACCAAAAAAAAAAAGCTTGTGTATTTTCTTTATCTTAACTATTCCACTCCACTAGCCAGGGAAAATGCTCGCTTTTCCCTTTTTAACGGCACCATATTTTTTAGGCCTTAAAGTATGCCAAGCGGCTTAAGAAAACGCCATCGAGGGAAAAAAAGGAATGAATTAATTTTCGGGTAAATTCATTTTGATTCAAATGCAAACTCCGTTGTACCTTTTTCAGGGTGCGGTTGGGGACTCTTTAGTTTCTTTTCTCATTTTTTTGCTTTTGCTTGAGTCCGGGTTATTGTTATGATATCATTCAGTCTGGACCAATGGTTCATAATCAGCCCGCGAGACCATTGGTCGATGATTGAATAACAAAAGGGTGAAGCGATATTTATACAAAAGTGGTCTCAAGTTTTATGGTTTATTTTGGTGAAAAGAATTGTATTGTTCACTGTCGACACAGGAGAGAGGACAATGCTATTTCTGAACTGGAAAAATAACGATAAAATGTATACGGTCATTGAACCTGCTATTTAAAGGAAAGGGTTTGTTTGGAGAATGAAATGAGTTAACTATCAGCTTTTGTGGTCGCATGGAAATGCAAATGCAAGACTCAAACTTAATATATCTAAAATACGTCAAAAAATTAGTGGAAAGACGGGTCAAAAAACTTGTCATAAAACTCGTCAAAAATCAAGTCTAAGAAGCAGTGAAAAACGCGTAAGGACACGGGCCGAAAAAGTCCTTAAAAGCTCGTAAAAAATGGGAAATCTGGCAAAAACGTTTGGGAAAATGTGTCCAAAAAAAAATCATAAAACAAGTTAGAAAAGAAGTCTAAGAACCAGTAAAAAAACATTTCGAAAAAGTCTTTAAGAAACGCGTTAAAAGAAGGTGGAAAAATGCTAGAAAAAACGGGTCGAAAAATGCGTCAAAAAGAGTGTGCAAAAGCGAGTGGACACACCCGTCACAAAAAAGTGTACAAAACGAGTGGAAAACGCGTCACAAAATAAGATAAATGTGCCAAAAAACGCAAAAAGCGGTAAAAAATGCGGCAAAAAACGCTTGGGTAAATGCGTCCTAAAGAGCGTGAAAAAATGTGTGAAACATGTAAACGAACGCGTTAAAAAATGGGAAATGTGTCAAAAAAAGCTTGGGAAAATGCGTCCAAAAAAGTGTCATAAAACGCCTCAAAAAACATGTTAGAAAAGAAGTCTAGGAACCAGTGAAAAAACACGTCCAAAAAGTTCTTAAAAATGTAGAAAAAGGCGAAAAAACGGGTCGAAAAATGCGTGGAAAAGAGCGTGGTAAAGCGAGTGGAAACACGCGTCACAAAAAAGTGTAAAAAACGTGTGGAAAGCTCGTCACAAAATGCGTCAAAAAAACGCGGGAAAAAGCACTTTAAAATAAAAATTCACCAAAAAAACGATTGAAAAATTCGGTACAAATAGCGTGAAAAATACTTGTAAAACGTTTAAGAGAAACGCATGGAATAACGCGTCAAAAAGCATCAAAATGCACGTGGAAAAACCCTTCTAAAAAGCTGTTGAAAAACGCAATAATACTTGCGTTAAAAAGTGGTAAAAAGCAGGTAAGAAATGCGGGAAAAAACGCTTGGGTAAATACGTCAAAAAAAAAGCGTGAAAAAATTGTAAAACATGTTTAAAAAAAACGCATCTTCAAGTTTGTGGAAAAACGCCTTAAAAAACGCGTCAAAAAATGTATCATTGTCAACGCTTCATTGTCCCTTGGGCCTCCCTACACCAAATATGCGACACTCAAAAAGAACGACTTGATGCAGTGATTAACGAGAGAAGTACTTTTCTCATAGCCTTAAGCGCTATGGCTAGCGACATAATAATACGCCTTCGAAAAGTTCTAAGTGGGAGTTCAATTTTACACAATGAGTCGCCGTCGCGTCGTTATCTTTTCACACGTTTTTGTCCTGCCCACTTCCAGACAAAGAGGGCAACATTTTAATTTTTTTTTTATTTTTTTATCCATTCTCTGTGAACAAGGTAAAAGTATTGTATGCGAGTGAAAACGTCATACAGGATTATATGACAGCCATTAGTCATTTAGGATATTTTACACAATTGCACAATCCTCGGTGCACTAGGGTTCAAACAATGGATACACCTAAGCTTCGTGTTTAAGGGTTTTCCACCTCAGGGCTATTCCTCGCCAAGGCATTGACTAATGGACAAATAATGAAATATCTTATTAGTAAAAGGGGTAGAAGTGGAAATAAACTGAGGGACACAACAAATTCCTGTCTGTTGAGGAATGCCGTGCTGCGGCCGGGGGGTTGTAATATTACTTTAGCGTGTTCATTTATCACTGCAGAGGAAGGGTGTGACAATTTGATAATTGATGTGAAGACTGTTCGTATTCAAAAAGCAAATGATTATAGATGTTGCTGTTGTTATGATGTATGTCCACAAGACGAGGTCCTTAGAATGATGTATCCCAATGAGAATGAATTAAGAGAAGGTTAGATAAAACCTCTCATTGGAAAGGAGCTGCACAGAGAGTCCGAAAATACAATGTCCTTTGAAATAAATTCGGTACCAAAAATTTTAAAATGTATGTGCTGTCACTGCAGATAATTGTTGCTTCATAGCGTGCTCTTTCCTGCTAAATCACCGAATGCTTGATGTACCACTTTTCATCGCGACTATCAGGCTAAACCGAATAACCTGCAACACAGCAAGCTCTTGTCATTGCTTATGCTTAGTGAAACCTTACTGCAAAGTCTTCCAAACAAAAACCACACAAACTCAATCTTTCGAATAAGAATGTCCTCAATCATAGGCACTGCCAAGCGGACTCATTTCCTTTTTGGCAATGATAGCTGCTCTAAGAAGTATCTCTGTCCATGAGCTTCCTAATTTACATTAAGACTTTGCTGTCTCTGAGAACAACGTCTCTTGGACGAGCATCAAAAAACTTAAAACCAACAAACAGCCTGGCAGAGGCAGTGAAATAAATTCGACTAGTCCTGCCGGAGAATTAATTGATTTGAAAAATTAAATTTAACAAAGCGACAAAACATTCCTTCTCTGCATGTGTATAGGAACCAAAGAGAGACAGGACAGCGCTATCAAACGAAGGGCTAGAGTGTGGTGAGGTTAAAACTCTCCAAAGGAGATAAATCCCCAAGTGTCAGAGACAATTGTAGGCACTGCTAAAGGCACAAAAAGAATTAGAGGAAGAGGACTAAAGGAGAAGGACATTAAATTATGCTTGCATTTATTTGCCAGTTGGTATTTTTTTTCCCCCGGTTTTTTTTTTGCTCGTCCTTTTTAGTGTCTGCAACTTACGGAGACTAAATGAGGCATTAATTTTAAACTACATGGACAGATGCTTGCCAGAGGGCTTAGACCCTTAAATGGACGGTGAATTTTATATTTGTTAGGTGTTGTCCTTATAGCAACGAGCACATAGCTCTTTCGGCAACAAATGATGTGTGCTGCCATTGAATTAAGTTACCTAGTTTTTGTCTTCTTAATTAAATGGATGTTTTATGGAAAGGACATGTCTTGTGCCAATTGCATTTTTCGTTGGTGGGTTGAGGTTCGTGTGATTTTATTAGGTATGCGGGAGGGGGGATAGCGGTTTTATTAATTCTATTAAACAGGAAGGACTGGAGTGAAATTTTGTGTGATAATCAAAATCTTAAATATTTCATTTTTTGAAACACCGTCTTCGTTTCAAACCATGGCTACTGCAGGCACTTCTAGTCCGTTTTCAAAACTGATAGCACTCCCAAGCTTGATGGCGGACTATTAATATTCAGATGTCCAAGACACATCCTTAAAAATATCGAAATAAAGCCGACTATATCCGTACGCCACAAAAAAACAAACAATTTTGAGACAAACCTACCCGTAACTTACCCACTAAAACTTTGAAGGACATGGCCTTTTCAGATCAAACTCTTATACCCCCTGGCGGATGTGTATACAAAGTTTTCTTTCTTTTCAATTTACCTGCCACAAAATGTGTAAACACTCATCTTTGGGATAAATTTCTTACAACACACCGACATAAGATGGAACAAAAATATTTCCATAAACTTAAACTTCCATCCCGCGAAACATAAGCCAAAACCATATCCTTCGGTTCCCACGACAAAAGTGCACTTTGTATCCGTTAAGAGAGTCATATGCATATCAAAATCCTTTCGAAAACTTTTACTTCCATTGCAAAGTTCTTGGCGAAAGTTGGTTTTTCAGGAATCCATACACCCCAAAATCCAGTGGACGACGGGTGTTCCCTGTCTGCATCTATATAGGTACTCGTATGTACAACCTATCATGGCCTCAAGTTTGATTCTCATTTCGTATTAATTAGTAAGTATTCTAATTAATTGCAAAGAATAGCAAAAGTGTGGTAACAAATGCTTGTTGTTATTGAATTCATTAATCATACTTTGCAGCTCTGGCTGTTGGTGTGTATACGGTAAAGGATCAAGCTGTTGTCTGGGGTTGGTATAATGATTTCCAACTCTATCGAAGATGACGGCGCCTTTTTATGCCTAATCATCGTACAGAGAAAGCGAGAGGATATAAATCATAATTGCCATGGAAAATCCATAGCCGTGGTGTAGGCTTAAAAATATCGTACACCCAAGTCCATGGTGGCTGGGTTAATGGGACAATGGTAAGGACCAATTGCTTAATGTAAATCCATAATCTGGCCACTTATCGCTGTGTGCCACCAGCAGGATATTCCATCCAAAATACCACCGAAGGACGCAGAGATCCGGATTCGGTTATTTTCTTTCTTTTTTTATATATAAATGCTATTATCCTTGTCCAATTTGTTCGCGCAAATTAATTCCTCAGTCAGAGGGTATAGCACTTGGCAAGTGAATGGAATGGAGGAATTTGTGAAATTTATGCGATGATTCCTTGTTTCTGATAAATCCTATTTGGACATGGTACATATAAATTTATCGCCTTGACTGGGCGACGTATCCTTTTTCAATTAGGACCCCTCAAATTCACAGTAGAATATATAGGAATGAAGGAGATTTACAATCACGCCTTTGGTTGTGTAGGTATACGTGTATTAAATGTGTAAAGTAATCACTTCACATTTCCCAAGGATAAGGAGCTGTCGTGAGTTTCTCTTAGTATGGGATATAAGGAGAAATCAAGGCGAAGAAAAAACAAAAGGGCGGACCGATGGAAATGGGGAATTTTCTTATTCAGTGTCTCAATTGCAGTGACTTGTTTTAGTGGAGTCCTTATGTGTGGCTGAGGATGCATATAGAAGTTGGACACTGACATTTATTTGCCGATTGCAGTTGTAGAATGATTATGAGCGTCATCAGATGAAGGGACACACCATTTGCTTGAAAAGGTTTAAAAGCTGGCCATAAAATTGATGGTAACTCATTAAATACCAGAGTCCTTCGGAGAGAGATATATTTTTAGAGGCGATTTCTTTTCGACAGAGTGTACTGCAGTAGCTTTAAGCATATGACATTCAATCTGATTGAGCTTGAAAAATGACAATCGTTCAATGCACAACACGAATGGGATCTACACCTCTTAACTTTACATTTAGGAATGAAACAAGAAGGAGGCTTTTGATGAAAGGATCGTTTTAAAACTATTACATATAGATTAACAATTTTATTGCCGTCAGAGATATAACTAAAAACCTCTCGAGTCGTCAATTAGTTTACCAATATTTCCTTGACAAGTGAATGTACAACCTATCTACATAGCTCCCAAAAATGATTTAACAATGTCGATGGTTTGGCAAATTTGTACTCCTTTTATTACTGCACAAATACAACATGAAGCCTGGGTCAATTCACCGCGCTCATGTATCCGGATAAATTGGTTTGCAGTTTCATGTCAATAATCCAGGATATCCTACTGCAGGTCTTTGTAGAAAAAAATAGTCTATAGTGAGCACTGTTGATTTAGTTGTTCGAATATTCCTTTTGCGCATTTAACGGCTGAATGATGTCTGTCCGATACACCAGCAAAAGTGGATGAATAAAAAATATATAAACTAACACCGTGGGATGGATTTTATTTACCGGCTTCTGACACCATATTATTTCGTTTAGACTTTAGAGGATTTTACACTCGTTAACGCTGTCCAGCGTTGTGTTTCCAGTATCGATTTTTTTACGTGTGGAGTTTTTACCTGTATATAATATCGGCTTACGGATGTCAGTTTGAAACTGGTAAAACCATGAAATCATAGTTTTTTATTTGAATTTCAAATGCGAATAGTGTCAGAGTAGGTATATGGTATTCCACGATACAAGGTTTAATAAAAGTGGAGATAGCTTTTCCCTTTTTGAGCGGGCTTTGCATAGCAATAAAGATTAACAACCATGGATGAGGGCAGATAAGATAGGACAAACAAATTATGCTCTTTTTGATATCGCTGCTGTTTTCTATGTTTAATAGTGGAGCACTTGAAGGACTATTTGTAAACTGGTTTGCAGCCTTCAAAGAAGTTAGATGGAATCCCGGGAAATCTTTCTTTACCCATTTCTTGCGAAAAATTTACAATTTGCGAGGGCAAGGCAGAGCTGTTACCAAAAAAAATAATAGCACGGTAGGAGCAGTTTTGAATATGTCAGAAATGCCCTTGTTCTACAATATTCCTTATTTTCTGTTACAAGACTCTCTTAAAAGTTAAATGTTGCTGTTTCGCACCAGGCGAGTAAGCGGATCTATGTTCTATCCAGGGAACTGGGTTCTCATGAGAATATCAGTCCTTTCTGTTGACTTTTCTCAGCCAAATCGTCAGTCTTGCTGCATTTCCCAGTATCGATGCTATTTCCATTCAAAAATACTTTTCGAACCTTTAAAACGCAGCTTTTCTTAAGTAATCCAAATCAGGCTTGTCCGAAACTATTTACGATTGAATTAAATAAAATCACGGCATTCCGTGAATCCTTTCATTTTTCGTTCAGCAATTATAAAATCCAAACCACTTGCAGCAACATTGATTGCTCTGTTCGGAGGGCACAAAAAAAGGTAACCATCTGCGAAAGCCCAAGTCAATATAAACGCAATCAATACGTCCCACAGGATGAAAGATTCACACACAAAGCCCACAACACGCTGTCGCACAAAAAAGCATTTGCCAACCCTTGCGGCAAAACCAGCAAATCGCTAACAGAGAGACTACAGGAAACTTGTTCCACCAGAGCGCCGCAACCACATCCGCACTTGCAAATAAAAGTCACGTGTGTAGAAGTTCAAAACCCCCAAAGTGCTGGTCCCGAAAATGCTGTTGCAAAAGTTCAAAACTCACCCTAAGCCACATTCTTGTGTGTGTACAGCTCGTGTGTGTATAGTCAGCTTTACATGATGTCGATTAGCTTCAGATGCAACCACCCACGTGGAACCTTCGTCATCTGAAATCTTAAAAGAGCTACCAAACTTTCACTCCAATTGATTTCGGTTATTTAAAATTCATTAACACTGCGAAAGTTTTCGTAACACGCCCCGAAGTGATGTGGAGCCCATCATATGGCACTCGAGTTGACTTAAGGACCGCAATTGGGGGTAGCGCCTCCAAGGGGACACTCTTGTTCAAACTTCAGCCAGACTGTCGTTCAACAACGCCTTGAGGCTGCAAACAGTTCATATCGACGCATCACTCTTGTCTATAGCTTCTGACAATGGGTACATGTGGGGCCTGTCTATAAATCAGTGGACTGTGAATAAACGCTTGACGGGATGTCAAACAAAAAAATAAGTAAACCGATTTCTTTCCGAGTACTTTCTGGTGACGTCTGACGCCCGCCATTTGCTGATGATGACGTTTGAATGTCGATAATTCTTGAGGTTCACGGTTCAAGTATGTCGCGCAGAAGGGGGGTATAATTGGCATCGTTGTGCAACACCACTGTGCTCTAGGTTTGAAAAATGAGTTGGGTGGCCCGGTCGGTGCAAAAACCCAGTGAACCTGCAACAGCAAACATGGTATGGCGCCGAAAAAAAAGTCCTGCAAATGGTTTTCGGCCTGGTTTTTGTGCTGTGCATGGAGCAGAGGTTTTGTGGCTTCATTTTGTCTGCTTTGAATGTGTTCTGGGAGATTGGTCTTCTGTTTTTAGCTGCAATTGAAGTTGGTTTTTCGGCAAGGTGACACTTGGGCAGTGATTTACTCTGTGGATGGGTTAGTGTGTTTTAATGAAGAGCTCTACATGGGTTTTTCCTCGAATTTGCTGGTTGCGAAGTTATGCAATATTTGGCAGTGCAAGAAGCGGATTGAATTTGCAAAAAAGAGTTGTCTGTTGTTGTTGTATAATAGATGCTTTCTGCGAACTCGTCCAATCAAAAGGGGTAGGTTTTTCTATTGTAGGTTACGTAAGTTATTGCGTGCACGTTTATTATCAATCATTGCACCGCTTGGCTGCTCGTTATTTATACAACTTTCTCTTTTATCCGATTGCAATACCTGCGTCAGGATAAACGTGTTTGGCAAATGTTACGAAGCGTTTAAAGTTCTCCTTCTCTATCGCAGACGCACATAATAATTTATTAATATAAAATGGATTAATGTGTTGTACATCAGTGAGATTGAGAAATGTAAAGTGAGAGAGAAAACAAATTTACGTATTTGGACTTAAATGTCTAGTGGTTTCATTATTATTGCAACAGAGGGCGCTGTATTTAAGAACAATGCCGTGGTGGTTGCCCCCCTCAATGAAAGGTAAGGGATTGGCACTTTCGGCGTTAGATAGAGCTTTTTTTGGTCCCCTATTTTTCCTGACAGTGTTGACCAAAACTTAAACTTGACACGCAATCCCTATCCGTATACGTATGGTCCAAGGTTTATACGCATCCGAAATACTAAAGCAATTTCGACAAGCCTGACATCGTCCATTCAAGATCACTCATAACCCACGTCTGTCGCTCTAAATCATTTCACTTAAATTGGGAATCACTGGAAATCACATTCCTCTCAACGACAATCATCAAGCTGAGTCCATTTCAAAAACACATCATCCTGACAGCACTGGCGTGATGTGTAACTACATTTACCATCCAGAGTAAGTATGTTTTGTGCGAAATTGTTTGCTCGCTAGAATACCCTCCAATTCAAAAAAGGAAAGGAATCCTATTCATATGTCACACCATGTAGATTGTAGATACGGATAATTTTTCTTCTTCGCCTCTCTGGCCCCATATACCCATACCCGAAGACCGACCTCCATGTTGCTCTTCGTAACCATCCACTCAATTAACTTGAGGTCTGATAAATCATACTCAGAGCGTCCATTGCGCTGACAGCTGGTTGAGTGTCTAAT
This sequence comes from Cheilosia pagana, assembly GCA_936431705.1. Classification (NCBI taxonomy): domain Eukaryota; kingdom Metazoa; phylum Arthropoda; class Insecta; order Diptera; family Syrphidae; genus Cheilosia; species Cheilosia pagana. The sequence continues at coordinate 45,043,709 of OW386170.1, read as the reverse complement.
CTGGGGAACATCCACAACCACATAGAGACAATGCTGATGCGCTAGTGCTACTCGGCTACAAGAAGAAGATACACCAAAGGAAGTACCTCTGTCATTCTTCCATTTCCCCAGCCGCCCCAGCGGAAGATACTACAACATTGCATGGATTTCCTGCGACGACGACTAGTTGTTTTGTGTCCTTTTGTTTCTCACCACCACCACCACCACCGGCCCCTTGCTTTTGAAGAACCCAACATTATAGCGTATATTCATTACTCAAAGTGACGGTTTTACTTATTTATTGAAATAGACGCCATTTCAGCTATAAATTCGCTTCGTTTAGCACTGAAGCTGTGATACTGGGCTACATGGGACTGCTCGAGTTGAGGGAAGGTGGAGATATCCATCTCTGGTGCATGTTACAAGTACAACACTCTTCGGTTTCGGGGCTTCGCTTCGGTTCATAACACTATACTCTGCTTCGCTCCCATGTGCCAGTTGAAAGGGATAAATTCTCGGGAGGTAATTTATCTTTTCTATGATGAAGAATGGACTCTGGTTGTTGCGGAATATTGTTTTGTTTTGTGTTTTGTTTTTTCCTGAGTACCTATATACACAGACACACTCTTGGAGACATGGAAAATATTTGTTATTGCTGCAGCTTTCCAGCGCTATATAGGAGTAGCTCTTTGTGGTGATAATGAAATTTTGTGTAATGGAGATGGTACTTTGGGTTTTTGCATGAACCACTTGGACACTTGATATGCGTGCTCTTGTCAAGTTTATATGGACTAAAAATTTAGTCGTAGGGGTTTCGAGATGATTAAGATTGTTTGAACTTTTCGTTTTAATCTTGCAACTTTGGCCAGAGGGAGTGGGCGAGATGTGTGTACCATTTGGTGGTAATCCATCATTTTAGATGTCCTTTTTTCGTGTAAGTTAAAGGTAACACACATGACCTTTATAATGGAAGTAAGTGGGACTTTGTATGGTGGTGGGTGTAGATATTAGACGTCAGGAAGGATGCAGGATGTTCCTTACTTGCATGAATAAATTCCTGGAATTCTGAACAGTCCATATTTGATGTTCCTTTCAGCTGTCAACATTTTTCAGAGGTTAGATTTTTCCACTGAAATGTGGAAAACAGATCTAAGGAATCGTAAGCAGTCGCGTCGTGCAAATAACTTTGAAACATATCCTGCTGATCAATAAACACAAAGAAAATTGTGTCCATATTCAAGTGCATTCGCTTATAGTGCAATTCGTAACGACACTAGATGGCGTTATAGTCCGAACTGAGCATCAACTTTATACGCATGTACAGTTTTTTTCGATCTTTAGCTAACTGCCTCCAGCTTCTTATTTTACTTTAGTGCATCTGTCCAAAAATCAAGCCCTTTCATACAGAAACGTCACAATGGGCGGCCATGACAGATGCAATAAATTAAAAATTTGAACGGTGGATTGAGCTTATTCTCCACTTATCCAGGAATGGCTCCTACTCTTGTCAAGTCTGACGGAATTTATGCATCTAGAGGATACGCATCCCATCTTGTGAATTTGACAGTTTGTTATGAATTGCGCGGCCATTTTTCACATATGTTCACAATAATTTAATTTTGAGTGCAAGAGAATTTTATTTCTTGATAAAAATAGGTCTGTTCCTTTACTATTGTAGTAAAAATGGAAAAAAAACTGTCAAAATGACAGTTAATGGGATGAATTCTCTCTTTTAGAGGGAAACTTTCGCAAAAGTTAAGGAACTCTTTTGTTGTAAAGGCTGGTACGCTGTTCGAGTGAAGTGAAATTTTCTCTCCTCTCCAAAAAGTGCTGTGAAATTGAAAGTGAAATTTTCGCGCCGAAATGTCAAAAATTTAAAGCGATGGACAATAAAAGCCAAGTGATAAAGCTTGTAACGCCGCCTACAAATCACTTTTTCAACAAGTTTTTTTCACTTGAACAGTGTACTGCCTAGTGAAATTTTCATGTGGAAAGTTCATTTTGACATTTTGCAGTGAAAATTTTGTATGAAAAATTGAATTTCACTCGAACAGCGTACCAGCCTTAACCTGTGAAATATGACAGTTAGAATATTCCACCCAAATGCCAAATAGAGCAACAAATTTAAATCAGCTGTCATTTTTCAGGCGACTGACAGTTGTTTCAATTTTTACGCAAAGAAATTTGTTGAGTAAAAACTAGTAAGTGGGGAAATATCTTGCTCTCTCGAAGCTGCTCTCTTTTATGAATTTTTCGAGTTGAGGAACGACAATTATTGAGTAAAATGCGTAAGAATTCGTAAAAATTCGAAAAAAAAATCGTAAGATTTAAAAGTAGAGGAACAGACCTAATAGTTAGTGCATGGCAGCTTGTTGTACCTACTTTTAAATAAAAGTTAGTGAGCAAGGTCTTCGTCAACTGCGAACAATGAGGGACATTGTGCTAACGCTCCACTGTACCTACTCCGCATTATACTTAGCGCTCTTCTCCGAAATTCAATAATTCAATCAATGACCTTAGTGTGAGATTGTTGTCAAACTACAAGTGCATTTCAATCACTGTTCAATCAATCAATCAATAACTCAATCACCGTCCTGCGACACAAAGAAGTTTGGTCTTATTATCACTGTCAACTCTGTTAAAAGCCAATATAAAGTGGTTGTTTACAGTCCAGATTTTGGCAGAAATCATAAAAAACAGCCTTTATACCCGCCAAGTTTTTTTTAAGAAATCATTAGCCACACAAGCTGGATATAAATTAAGGATGACTGTAATCCTTACAAATTCTTCCAGTAATAGTAACAGTCAAACTGAAAAACCTACGAGTAACAGCATCGTTCCAAAGCAATTGACAACCCTCAGATGAAGGAGTTTGCCAACAAAAAAAAACAACCCCCACTAACTTCCAAAGGAAAAACAAACAAGTCCCACGACATCCAACAGTCCATCGAATCCCAATTATATACCGGCCACAAACGAAAACTCTTTCTACCGTGTTGAAGTAACCTCTTGACTCAACAACTACCCAGCTATTATTGGTTAATGGACTTGGTAAGTCTCACAATCTACCCGACGACGTCCACCCACCACCACCACGGTAAGTACTTGTAATCTAATCTCGCAAGAAGGTAACTTGTTCCGCAAAAGATTTTCTCCTCCAGTCAGGCATAAGAATTGCCTAATCGAGCGCATCCTCTTGGTCAAAGCATTGCAATTTAGGGATAACCGCACCCATTCGCCAATACAAGTGAAATAGGGCAGAAAAATGGTTCCGTAATAGCATCGCACACATTTATCTCGAACCGCACCGACAAATCTAAATCGATACGTGTGCTTTTTGACATGTTTGACATCTACTCTACTGCTGGTGGTGATGTTAGTTCAGTTGAATCCTTAATCCTGGGTAAATCTCTGCCATCGCTGTTGTTCGTAATAACATGTTGTATAGGTACGCAAGTACTACCCACCTGGTGATAGGGATGATAAATCGAATACACAAATACAGCGATAGCAGGTATACATTTATATAAAATGGAAGCACACTTCATAAACATAAACTTCACAGAGAATAGATTTGGCGATGGAATTAAATTCACTTGCAAGGATGCGTGATAGAGAAGCACTAACGGTCTGTGATTTCAATGAAAATTCTATTTTTGTGTAGACACAACAGCCTTCGTATTTTCTTCATATGAGAATAGGACTACAACCTGTGTCTGTGTCTGCTTTTGGGTTGAAGGTAACAGTGGGTACCTATACGGATTTCGGCCGTGCAGAGGTAAAAACGTGTCCTTGATACAAATTACCATTTAAGGAGATCTGATATGGGTTTTCGTAGGCCAAGTATGGCAGTAAATGCTTTCTCTATTACGTTCATGATGATGATGAAACAGGGAGCGAAGGAGGACCACAGATAAGAACATATACGTGTTGTTTCTAATGAAGGATATTTGATGTTGTCTTTAGGCTTATATGGGACTTTCCCGTTACCTATTTAAGGGCACTAAGTAAATCAGTAGACATCAGTGTTGTAATCACGTGTAAGCAAAGGTTCCATGCATTTAAATTTAGATTTTGTAGTTTACGAGGTGATAACTTTGCAGCCTTGACTTGGAAATGTATTATTAAGTTCATTGGCAGGGTTGTTGTTATAGGTGTGAAGAAACTGATGGAGTTCAAAAAACTTATATCTACATGGCGACAAACGCTTTTATATAATCCACTCTGGTAAATGGAACTTATGCCTGGGGGCTGCGAGCTATTAGCTATCAGCAAAAACTAGGGAAACACCCACAGAATCCTTTCTTGGTAAGTTAGTTACTTTTGGACCATATTGCAGACGGTAAGCTAACTTCGAAATATATCTTTAAAAAGACGTTAAGGAAGCAGAATATGATTCAAACTTGTGCGAAATAAAAACGATTATAGGCACAAACTTTGAGGCTATGTCGCTTCGAGTTGCAGACAATCTACGACCAAGCTACATGTTTGATGGAAGAATCCCCAGATTCATGGCCATATTTTCTTTCATTTTGTTGCATCAGCAACTCGGTTGAACAACGGCAACCTTTTGGTTATTTGTCAAATGACGTGTCTTCTGACGTGACACTCTTTTCTTTTTCCTCATGGTTGGTTAACCTCACTCTGAATTGCGCTTTCCACCTAAGACATTTGACATTTTACGTGGAAAAAATTGTGTACCAACTTGCTTCTTGTGAAAGAATATTAATGCTCATCCCACCGCAAATATTTTAGCCGTCAAGCTGGGGGTTAGGCTCAGAGTCAGAACTCCATTCATGTAGACAACCCCATGACCAAAGCCCATAGTGTTATAGGTATGGTAATTCAAGTGTTTTTAATGTTCCACCTTCCACGTCAACTGTAGCCTACAAGATAATGGCTCATTTTCCAATGATTTGGGTGAACCTGTATAACCATTCGTAGATTAAATTCCCAACTTACTTTGTTTGACCTCTCGCTAACCGATACTTTGTACTCAATATATAATTCGAGCCTATTCGATTACCTACCTTTATGATTTCAATGAGCGCATCGCTGTCATAATTCCTTCCTCTCCCAAGAATTAGGTCAATAATTGACACCATACACCACATCAAGGTACCCTCAAAGCACACACAGACACAATCCCTTTTGTATTTATTGAGAAAAGCCAAAACAAAATGGCTCACTGCAACTTTTGACACAATGACAATTTCAATTTATTTTGCAATCTTTTTATCAGCATGCTAGGTGATTCAATGTTCAACATCTCTCTGTGTGGAGCGAGCCATGCAATTGCATGCGTTCATCTTGCCACCCCCCGACCTCTGCATTGCATTGTAACCCGTCATGACATCGTTGCATCAAAAGAACAGAGGTAGCAAAAGAAATTCATTTCAAGCCAAACGGAAAAGATATCCTTTAATGGCATCTATAGCACTGAAATCATTGCCTCTATTTTCCCACACCCTTTGGCAATTTCTCCTCGTGTCGCCCTTCCGGGTGCACCCACGCAGGTTCCAACGATGTATATCTATAAATGTGTGTGTGCGCGCACTGACAAATTGATCACGTAACTCCTTCGATTGCAATCTGATCCACATTTTAAAACGGATTTGGCTGCAGCACATCAAAAGGCGACATATGAATGTGAACTCAGTTGCCAGGATAATCCCTGCATTGCACATACCTACTACCCACACCACCGCTCCCCACTTGTCTTGGGATGTAAATATTTTCCCATTGACAAAATGAAAAACAAGCTGAGAAGTGAGAAGTTGAAATGCGATTTTATCGAAATTTATGTCGTCATCGTCGCGTATCGATTTTCTTGTCTCGAAACTAGATGATGGATCGTCAGGAGACGGCTGGTGGCAAGCGACGACGTGGTGAAAATGGCTCTTTGTATGAAGGAGCGTACGCCAAGGATACACACGAAACACGATTGGTAATCTTGAATGGTATCGTATCTTCTCAATGGCAGCGTGTGCATGGAACGATTTTCGCGTGACAAAATGTTTTGCTTTTCTTGTGCCGTGTCGCTCCTTTTTATTCAAATTCAAATGGATTTGCGTTCTTCTCCTGGTGTGACAAAAGAAGTCCTTGTATGAGCAAACAGCAAATAGAAGTGCTATTACTGACGAATGTGATGATGAATCGAGTACGGATTACTGCTCAAGTATATCGTGTGAATATTTCACAGGCAGTGCGAGGGAATGGAAATAAATAATAACGGCTCTGTGGGTGGGCCATCGCGTCATATGTATATCTATGCTATCGATAATGTTCTTCAGTAAATACCATTGTACTTTTTTATGAATATCGATACAGGGATGTTATAAGAAGAAACGGGCGTGCAACACCAAAAACTCATGTATCACAAGTTACAAGCCTTTTTAAAAATTCAAATAAAATTTACTGTAACTGGCAAAATGGGACTTAATAACAAAAAATGCTCGTAGACATTATTGTTTTAGGCAATATAGTTTATTCATCTTTATTCTCAACTTAATAATTGTATTTTGTTTTGCAAATGAAGCTAAAAGATAAAATACCTACAAAATGTAAATTTTTGTTCTTTTGGTGAAAACATTTAAAAAGCTTATGATATTACACTGTTATTCTCGTGTGAAAACAATTATTACTATTTTTTAATGTAGGTAAATACATATTCATTAATTTATTTGCTAATTCGTAACTTAAGACATATTATTTACTATTATTTTTTTTTGTAAGGCATTTGAACACTATTATATGTATTTGTTTGTTTATTCAAAAATATATTTATTTTGATTTTGTAATATGAATAGATTTGTATATATGTTTTGTTCTTTTTTGGTTTTTATTAGTAAGATAAAAAGATTTACTACAGAAGAAATATTGGATTTAGGTAGCTATGTATTTTAAAATAATTATGCACTAGCATAGCAGTATTTTTTGGGCTTTGGTCTTTAGTGTTAAATTCTACATTTATTGGTATCAATTATACAATTAAAGACGAGCAAGTCACTTCAAAATTAAATTACAACAGTAGATAAATATGTAGTAGGTTACTTTGTGAGGTAGTGATGTAGTTGTTGATTTATGTAATTTGGACATGAAGTGATCAAGTGAGAGTTTTAAGGTTAGAGTTGATTACCAAAATGATCATAAGAATGGTTTAAGTAAATGTATGATTTAAAAATTTCAATCAATTGGTTTATTGATTACAGCATGAATAAAAAAAAAGACTACCGTTCCTAATCTTCATCAGAGTTCATATTCTTCTTCGATTAGGAAACACGTTTTTTCCTAAAAAAAAAAAAACGTACCCCGATGCTTTAATATATAATAACTTTGGTCCTGTTGAACTATACTCTTTTTGTATACACAGACAGTCAAAAAGCATGCTTAGTCAAGAGCCGTAACTTTGGGCACATCAAAGGTTTTTGTCAGGGTCGGGCACAAAGGCCCACTAAGCAAGTTAGCCTCTAATGGTTTACCGTAAGGCAGCAGTTATAGCTATCATTGAAATGCATAATTGTACATTTTGATTTTGATTGAAATTTTCAACGATGAACGAAATAATAAAAGTGGATTTAAAGAAAAAGTTTAAATCAGAATTAAGTTATTTCTTTTGTAAACAAATTCCATAATTGATTACCTTTATTTTAATACCAATTAAAGCCAGTATTGTTTGATTAATTGTCTTAAAATCGAAAATCAAAATATTCAATGATGCATTTCAATGATAGCTATAACTGCTGCCTAACAACTTAGCTTTCCTAATGGCAGCGCACTTAAATCTTCATTCTCGAGCAGTGTGCCTGTGAATAGAACTACATCACATAGAGAGAGATGAGAGCAAAGCCCCCAAAATGAAAAGTCTGGACAAAAGGAAAACTTAAGTGTTGAACAAAAGGGATTAATATTGCTTCCACAAATGAAGCTTGGCCCCAATACATTCGCCTAATCTATTAAAAGAACCACCAATAGACACCGCCTATCGATACAATTTACTACAGCAGACGGTAGGAAATCACTTTTTCTAAACTCCTTTGGCTACAGTACAAACTTTCCAATTCGCTTTCTGTGAAGGTATTTTCAAAGGACTAAGATGTGCAATAGTTGGAGTGCATAAGTAACAGTGATCTTCAAGTATTTCAGGACGATTTAGGTTCGCCTTTCCCAAGAATAATTCTAAGAAGCAAGTATCACGTTACTGTGCTTACTATTTGTTGTGTAGTTCTTTTCCCAAACATGTCAGGTTACTCCCCCCGCATGTTTATCCGTTGTGACGTTTGATAAATGGCAAACATTCTTTAATCACACATGCAGAACTGAATTGATGAACTCGATCCTGACAGAGGAAAAAACAATAATGCATATACGAGAAATTGATTACCGAAATCCATCTGTTCAAACAAATAACTTAAAGAAGTATGATGTTCGGTTATTGTGTAGTTCTAAAAGGATTTCCGAAATATTAGAACCCCGAAGTTAGTGAGGTGTTTGTCAAATGCAGAGGAAAACATTTGAAACAAAAACAAATTCCGTCACGTAATGCTCGTTCACGGACGACGCGATTCGACTCCAGCCTTTTGCTGGCCGAGGTAAATTTTATGACAGAATTCTCTGCCTTTCGTTAATTACAGCACTTCTAACTGCACATTCAACGAAAGAAATAAACCAAAAACAAAACAAAAACATAAAATTTAGTATGTAGAGCATTTGACTTTCTTTTACATAGAAAAAGAAAAACATTTGTAAACAAATTTTTTAATAATTAATATGCTTTAACAATAAAAGTTAAACTAATAACTTGTTGTTTGTAAAATAATCTTAGGCATTAATACTAAAATAGATCAGCGTAGCTGCAATGCGCAATAGTATATTTTTCTAGACTTTTTGTTTGTTTGCTTTGTTCTTAGGACTCATGTAGGGGAGTGCTTGTTTGAAGTACGCTTCTACTACTTTGTGTGCTCGGTTTCACGTGTGCTTGTGTGGAATTATTATGTTTAGTAAATTCTATTTGCAAATAAAAATATCCATTCTGATGGATGGCCCGCTGGTTGCCATTTTGTTAAAACATTTAAACTAAAAGGACGTTTTTTCCAATGGAAAAAAAGAAACAAATCAAACAATGACCGTATGTAAACGCTAGTTAATTATTTTCTTCTTTAGACTATAAAAGCAAAACTTTTTAAACTTAATAAATAATCGGATTGGGATCACGTGGTTTACGTGAGTACTTTAGTCCAACAGTATCGCTGATTTCATCGATGACTTTAAGAGCGTAGTCGAGTTGCTCTTGCGTGTGTGCGGCGGATAAGCAAAATCGAATACGACCCTCCATGATGGGGGTGGCAGGGAACCCGACTCCAACAACGGCTACATGGCGGGTGGTGAGAGTGCGAACAACGGCTCTGAAATGGCATGAAGAGTGTAACAGGACGAATGATGAGACGGTGATTATTTAAACTTACCCAATTTTGGAGAAGAGGTACACCAACATCGGGACCACGGGTGAATCTTCATGGCCGTAGGTGATGACACCCATTTGGGCCAATCGTCGTCGGAAATACCTCGTGTTGCGGGCCAGCTGATCGATTTTTCGGCGCCCGATGTCGGTGCCGTCCAAGCCCATAATTGTCTTCATTGAAGTGAGAATCTGCTGGACCACTGGCGGCGACATTGTGCTTGCATAGCAGTGGGCATGGCTGTGTATACGAAGGAAATCGATGAGATGCTGCGGGAAAAGAAGAACAATCGATAATTGAAAACATAAATCAAAATGTTTCCACTCACCTTCGATCCAGCGATATACCCGCCAGCACTGCCGAAACTCTTCGTGAATGTCCCCATCAAGATGTCCACATCGTTCGGATCAACTTTAAAGTAATCAATAACTCCACGTCCGTTTGGTCCCATAGCGCCAATACTATGCGCCTCGTCCAGATACAAATACGCTTTGTACTTCTTCTTCAGCGCTATAATCTCCGGCAGTCGCACAATCGATCCCTCCATACTGAACACACCCTCAACAATGATCATAATCTTCTTCCACGGCTTGCCTGTCTTGGGATCGCCATTGATCGTACTTTGGCGCAGTACCCTCTCCAAGTCCCTCATGTTGTTGTGCTTGAACACTTTAGTTGTGGCTCCCGACAGCCTGATACCAAGAATAATCGACGCATGATTCTTCTCATCACTCAAGACCAAGCAACCCGGTGACAGCAGAGTTGGCAGATTCAACGAATTCGTTGCGAATCCCATCCCAAAGACAATGGCATCTTCCACTTGAAGAAATTTCGCTGTCAATTCCTCTAGTTCCACATGCAGCGGCATAGTTCCCAACTCCCGGCGCACACTTGCCAATGCCAAACCATCGGTCTTGCAACGTTCTTCCGACTCGGTAGCACATGGCCCATCAGCAGCGGCAAATCCCAAGTAGTTGTACGATCCCAGATTCAAACATTTCGTCTCTGTTCCGGTGAATTCAAATGTCCAACCATAATCCTTGGTGATACGATCTTTTAGGGTCACCTCGGCACCGGGTACACTGCAAATTGGCCGATTCCAACAATCTCGCACTCGCCGGTAAACGTACCGCGAATAGAAACTCTCGAACGCGTCATAGAGCGTAACGTAACCCTGCGAATAAATAAAACCCAGTTAGCTCGATTTTGGACTGCATCTTACTCTCGGCGCTTACCTCTCTGTTCTCCTCTTTGGCGACCTTCGGTGCAAATAGCAACTGATTAATATAGCCCAAGATCATCAGCAGGTAGAAGCCAAGATATGTTAAGCAGGCCGTGTGCAAGGGTACCTCCTCGAATGAGGTTTTGCACCGGTTCGGATCACTGTTGTATCCGGTAAGCTCTTGCTGTTGGTTGAATGCTGTTCCGTTTGCAGCGCTAGGTATCGACGACTTGCCACTTTGGATGTGCCCATTTGACGCAGTAAAGACCTGAAATAACAGAATGGGAAACCACTATCAAAAATCGATCGACAGCAACTTTTTTCCATTGAAATGATTCGTTTTGATTATTTTTAGCGAAAGAATTTTTATAAATGACTCACTCGAGTGTTATCAGAGAAATTCTTCGTGTGTACTTATTCCATTGCAAAATAAACCAAAACGAGTTGAATTGCTATCACGTATGCAAGTATGCATTTGTCTAATTCTTTCGAGTACACTCATCAAACATCAACTAAGCTTGAGCTATAAATAATTCTACACAAGATGTATGACGAGCGATCTTTTAAAAATAAACATTGAAACGCCTACGATAATCAACATTGCGCAAGGGCAATGCCGAGGTCAGAAGTGATAGACAGAGAATGGTTCATTATTCTTTTCAAATTTACTATTCAACTCGATGTGTTTAAGGGGCCTCTTTCTTGACCTCGAGTTCAGTTCGCTTTGTGGACTAGAATTTGCAGGCATTATTAATAGAACAGCATTCTGCACGCCCTCATTCTTCGGCCGTTTGTGCTGTGTGGTATGTTTAAGTCACGTGTACTCAATTATTGTTACAATGGCTTGTCAGTTAGAGCAGTGTTGTGCACCGCCTGCGTTAGTTGATTGAAGCAGTCTGATATTTTAGAAACAATGTTGTGATCTTGAACAGCCTACTCTCCCTACAAAACATGCCTACTTTGGTAACAGGAATCATAGCGAGGTAAGTTCAGAAAACAGCCCTCAGTTGCCCAATCGGGTTTTCGTTATACCCACTTGGCCACACATGTGCGTTTCCATTAATCATTATGTCAACAGAGCACTTATATTGTCGAGGGTTCGGCATTATCTAGATTTGCATAATACTACATGCTGATCGCAACCGATATGGGTGTCGATAACGCCCAGTCACTGATGGATTGATAAGAACGCAACACGTATTTACAGCATGTGGTCAGACGATAACGAAATTTCCCGGTTTATTTATCCTACAGTCCTACGCAAAGTTTACCAAAATCTAAAGAGCATTTTGGGTGGAGCTTTTGAGAATCTCCTGACTAACAAAGCAAATACCTACATTTCGTAAATATTTGCTGCGATTCGCAATAAAGATACCGAACGATGAATGTGTTGTATGCCAGAAAAACGTTTTGTTGTGTGAAAAAATTACCAAGCAGTTCAATAGAACCATACACAGAACTGCTGATAATTTAAAGTACTGCCATGGTGGGTTGTTGCAGATTGACTCTATAAAAATGATAGGAATGCATTCATAAAGTTAATTAAACAAGTCACCCACTGGCAAATTGCATTAACTGCACAATTCGATATGTTTTAGAGTTCAAATTGTTTTCACAGCTGCGTGCAAGTGGGTGTTTCTCGCATTGGAATGTTTGTAACATCAACGTTGCATGTCTACTGCGGTTTTTTACAGCTCACAGATTTTCAATAAATAACCACTAAAAGATAGAAATCGAAAAGCTGACAACTAATGCCATTTCCGGTAGCTATTCAGCTAATCCAGGCACATGGTGTTGGTAATGCGCACTCGTCATCTAATCAATCAAATAAAATTGAATGCGCACTAAGAGGGCTTAGCTTTTGGGGTACTTCTACGACGAGAAATTCTTACTAATTTTTGGTATTCAATGTAGATAGCAACTCCAAAATGATACCTACGTGTGCAGACGTCGAAATTTAAACCGTCAATCATAAAGAACACAATGGCCGCGTTCCTCTGCCCGCTGGACATCTAGCACAAAAAATTCCAGATGAAGGAACGCTTGCGCAACGGCAGCGGCAAATTTTGTAAACGTTTGAACGATTTGCCTTTGACTGGTTGTTTTTCTCTCTCTCTTTCAATGCAGCGCGAAGTTTTGCGCTAGATTGAGACATTTCCCTGGAAGGGATATTTCACAAAAAGTGCTAGATGTCTAGCGCCTACGGTGATGTAAATTTTTTTTATATGAAGTTTGACATGCCGCTGTTCATCTAGCGGGCAGTGGAACGCGGCCAATGCTACAACTATTCAGTGTTTTGTAATACGCTTAACCAATAAATACGCCAATGAGGTACGATGACTAATAACCGTCTTGATAAGACGAACCAGCAGATATTTTGAAAGCAGGTAAACTGAGATCTCTAGTTCAAATTTAACTGCTTATATGACCTATACGGCTGCTGTTAAACCAGAGATCCAAAAGTATTCTTCATGTTTGTGTTAATTATGACTGCTAAACTATTCAACGGCAGTGTGTTCAGGGCTTGTCGACTTTTTTCGGCTGTCAATTACACATCTTGCAAGATTACTTGCGGTTTGTACGTAATAACTCGTCGGCACATTTTTATGATCCACTGTTGGGTCTGGCAAAGCTCCTTTATAAATAGACGTAATCAAATTAACTGCCGCACATGGAATACATAAAAAGTATTGAATTACGTGCGTCTGAATTGCGTTTCGTGTTTGTCTCTCCACACCAAGTAGGGGACGAACAATTAAGTAGAGAAACGAGTACCAGCCGCATTTGCCACAACAAAATCTAGATGAGCATTGTCGACCTTTTCCATTGACTTTCTTCAATTACAATCACTTTAGGTGATAGATACTTTAAATATTTCTATCTAATTCAGGCAGTATCTCGAGGCGAATGACGACGATACAAAATGTTGTACTCAAAAAGCACTGATAACAAATCACTCCCCAGTCATATAGATAGTCGCTTAATCTTTGCATGCGGTGACTAATTTCGCCCAAATATTTCCCATACCCATCGCCTGATTCGGCTTTCATTGGTTTTTTATCATTATTTACACTATCACTTGCATAATCGTCGAAAGAGTATTCAAATTGAAAACTTTTGCCTTTGCTTTTTTACTTTTTATTTTCCCATATTAAGTAAGGAGCTAATCACTCGAAACTAAAAAATGCGGCTTTTTTTAAATTAAAACACCGCTGTTGCAAAAAAGAGAAGACAACACAAATAACAACATTTTTGACAAATTCACCATGGAAGTGAACGCGCAGAAATGAGGTGAGGCGTGACGTGACCTAGTTCATTAGAATTCCAGCCATTGCCGAAAAGAATTTTTTTTTTCCTGCTCGGGCTCCCTCTACCGTTGACCATGAATATTTGGTGCAAAAGAAAAAAAAATTGCAAACACATTTTTAAGGGCGTTTTTCGGACTTACCTTTTGGGGAATTATTCCGTTTGATTGTTTTAATCCATTTAAGCGATGACGAACATCAGGTTGCTTGCATTCGGGCGATGCAGCGTTGCAGTTTTCCGATGAAAAATTAAATTCGGCTTCGCCGTCGATATTCTCGAGCTTACCCATTCTGTCAAACAATTAACACTGCCGAAATGAAGAATGAAGAAATGTACAAATGAATTTATTGGAAGGAGTCATGTGTTGGTGGATTTGGCTGGCGTTGGTGCGAGTGAATTTTATTTTAAAAGTTGTGAATCTATTTGACGATAGATGGTTCTGAGTGAAGTAGGGAAGTGTTGGGTAGTTGAGCAAAATTCTTTAACTTTATGGTTTGTATATCAAAATGGCATTCGTACGTGACATATTCAAACCGATATTTTTTTATAGGTTTTGACCTGAATCGTTTGCTCTACACACAATTAGTCAGTCGTGTGCTCTGAATTTATTTTATTTGCAGTCCCTACTTTGCACACGCGTTTAAACAATTATTTGGTTTAGAAACTACCATCAGGAAAAATTTCTAAAATGTATGCATACAAAAAGGCAATCTCCATTACGTCTGGCAGTTTAAGGCGAAATATGTCTGCTCTGAAATATTTGGCGACAATTGACTGTGGTTCGCGAAAGTCCAAATGAAAAACAAAATGCAAAGCAATCATTTTAAGGAAGCTTATGCATGTAAGAAGGATATTATGTAAATCTCCAAGGGAACAATGTCGGAAATGTCATTGCGTATTTCGCGTAAATCGACTGTCAAGTATCTTGTCAAACTCAGCCGTTCTTAGGCTTCACAAAATGATCGATTCAAGAAAGTTAATTTTTGATGAAATTGGAAGTAAAACAAAGTAAAAAACATATTTCCATCAAGTGCGCTATTATTATAATCGATTGAAATAATTTTATTGATTTCCAGGCCATAAACAACAAAACAATTCACACGACCGCTTGTCCTAGTTTGACATTTGAAAATTTCCGTAATTTTCAGCAGTCGATTTCCTAGTCAAATTGATCGCGGAAAATTATGAGGCATGGTTCTCCATACAAAATCTGACAGTTCATTTACGAGGTGGTAAATTTCTGCAGTTTACGCAGCTTATGAGGGTTTTACGCATTTAAGTCAATTCCGACTTTTCATTTGCAGGTTTTTTTTCCTGTTTTTGTTTTTAAATGAGTACCCAATATTATTTCCGGGCTCTACTGTTGTTATTTCTTTACTGCGGGACCTTAGAAAACTAAAGGCTGGTACGCTGTTCAAGTGAAGTGAAATTTTCACTCCTCTCCAAGAAATTGCTGTGAAATTGAAAGTGAAATTTTCACGCCGAAATGTCAAAAATTTAATGCGACGAACAATAAAAGCCAAGTGAAATAGGAAGTAACGCCCTCTACATATCACTTTTTGAACAATTATTTTTCACTTCAACAGCGTACTGCCTGGTGAAATTTTCACTTGAAAAGTTCATTTTGACATTTCGCAGTGAAAAATTTGTATAAAAAATTTCATTTCACTCGAACAGCGTACCAGGCTTAACAGTGAAAGAATATTTATAATAAGCAAACTCAGCAAAGGCTTTGAATCAACCAACATACTAATACTATGCAGTCTAATCGACCCTATCCTAAGTTGAAATTGTCAACACTACGCCCTTGGTAAAAATTTTTGAAATATCCACGATAAACTTTTAGAAAATTCTACATCCAGCTGATATAAATAAATTCATCCAATACATTCCACAATTCTATTTCATTTGTGCACTTCATTTTCTCTCTTTCCAACCTGCCAATGTATGACTCAGTATGACTAGTTTTCTCTGTCTTGAAAATGTTTTTTTTTTTTTCAAATGCTCATTGCTGCGCAACTTTACTTCAACATACTCCCTCGCTCATTCCGCTTGCAAGAGTTCATTTATTTCTACAACAAAACTATTGTTCTCTCTGTCTCCAGGAAACAACCGGCGCATTGTGCAAATGGTAAATCGCGTTTTTCTTTCATTCCATCAACACGCACACAGTCTCACAACTCGAAAGTCAATTGGAATGAACTTCTGTCGATAAAATATATTTTTTCAACACCGCCGTTCGCCGATGACTGTGAGTTCATTTCAAGATTTATTCCGTTCTTGTTCGTTGAATGCAAAAGAGTTTCGCTGTTCGTTGATATCAGTGCGAGGAAAAAATCCAAAAAAGTGTTAAAACAAAAAATAAGTGAGAAAACCACAAATTGTTGATAGAAACTGTGAAAAAGAAATCAAGAAGAAATACAAAATCCAAGGCAGCAACTGGAAACACAGGACAAAAAATTAATCAATCACCCCCGACCATGGACTTCAATTTTGCTGAATTGAAGCAGGATACCCACCACGCCATGAGCAACCCCCTCGATTTGAACTTGGGGGGTGAGAACAAGACAGGTATTGCACCAGAAGCCGTGCATAATCAACCTGACCACTCCCCGAAGGACTCGGATGGTAAGAAATCCACAGGCAGCTCCCTTGACGACGACTGGCTGGTGCATACTGTTGATGATTCCAAAGCTAGCGAACAGGCTGTGGACGACTTTGGTGAATTCCTCACCACTTCCAAAGACAATTTGAAGCAGGATTTCACCGAATTTGGCGAAAAGTTCGACAAGGCTGAAAAGAAGGGTAAGGAGTTCATTTCGGACATGACCAGGGATTTCATGAATGCCGAGCGGGGATTCTTTGGATCTGCTCCACCAGCACCCGAAAAGAAGGAGGAAGTCAAACCTGAACCAGTGGCACCCGTTGTTGCTCCTGCAGTTCCACCACCAGTTAAACCAGTGGAAGCTGTTAAGCCAGTCGAACCCAAACCAATTGTACCAACTGCTCCGGTACAGGACTACGACGATTCGGAAGAGGACGAAGATGACCTAGTGAAACACCGAGCCGAACCAAAGAACGCCAAGTTCTACGACGATTTCGCTGACAATGAATCGCCATCGATTTCATACAATCCATCGCCAATCAAGAAGAACCCAGTCGCCACAGCCCTCAAGGAGCAGGATAACGAGAAGTTCATCTCGTCTGAAGATCTCCTCGGCGATTTCAAAGAAGAACGAACTGCGACCCCTGAATTTGTGCAACCAGCCGCTAAGCCCACACAGAATCCAGCTTCTTCGGGACTTGCAGAAGAAGTCGGCGATTTATTGGGTGATTTCAAGAAACCCGTTGAAATTAAGAAACCAGAACCTGCACCATTCGTCGAACCCATCCAACCGTCAAAGGTAGAAGAAGTAAAAGACAAGGAGGTACCCGCACCGGCTGCGCCACCAGCAAAGCCTGCACCTTCGGTTCCAATTCAAATTCCAACTTCAACACCTCCAGCTGTACCAGCAAGGAAGGCACCTTCACCAGTAGCAACACCACCCACTGTGGGCCCCGCCGCCGCCGTTGGAGGACCAAAAATTGTCTCCGTGGAGGAGATCTTCTACAAATACGGTCTAGGTGAGTGTTGTGAGAGAAATGAAAAAATTACGTCATTTTGGTAGAGACGGAGTATTCCAAGGTCAGCGAGACAGATAGGCTACCTATGTGCGTCTGCCATATTTAGTTGAAACTCGAATGAGTCACCATTAAGCCGGCCATTTGGAATTGGAATGCTCCCTCTAGTTCATGGTCCATTCATAATTGTTTAAATTTTCTTTGGTTTTTAATGTTTTCCTCTAGCCTGCGGCACGATTCTTGATTAAATTTTATTTCAGGAGTAACTTGACGTGATTCATTATAATTTGCAGCAGCGATTTACTTGAAAGCTCTGCACTGTAAACACGATTTGTTGCTGCCTTGCGTTTCGTTTTAATTTAGGAAATGCTCTCACGGAGTGTTTTTTTTTTTGTTTTGTTCTGTGTGTGTGTTGTTTTACTTCCAAATTTGTTAGTCATGCATGGGTTTTGAAATAAATTTTTCATGTGATTTTCGTTGGGATTTAGGTTGTGCTTGCAATTGTTTTTGGTTGGGATGGATTGTCACATTCTTGTTGTAAATGTGGAGATGGAGAGGAGAGGTCTTGTGTAGTTGCACAAATGACATTTGATTAGGAATAGGTATATGGTTTCGTACTGGAAAATCGTAAATTTTAGACAGAAAGAGATGACAGATTCTAGTTGTACCGATTACCGAGAATACCGAGTACATGATTTCCAATTGGAATTTGATGCGTCTCATTCGATGAGTAATCCGGAAAGTGCACGTGTTAAAAATAAAATACGCGATCGTTTCGGTTTGAGGTGGGCTTTTTGTAAAAATTTAATTTAATTCGTGATCAAACTAGAGTTAAGTTGTTGTAGAGTGTTTAAAAAATATTAATGGAAACAGGAGTGCAGTCGAGTTTGGTTTATTCTATGAAGGTGCAGATTTTGCGAAATTGATCTAGATTTTAAGCCTGTGCTATCAGATTTGTGACTATATTTTTTTATCGTTAAGAAGCTTTGAGCTAATTAGGTACATAGTTGTTTTTGCCTCCATTTGTGTGTAAAATATGGCTCGCTCGCACTGCGCACATACAAATGGCTGCAGAAGGCAAGTGCCGTTTTGCGCGAATTTATTTTTAAAGTTGCTTAAATTTAGAAATAGAAGTAACAAATATTTTGAAGTAAACGGAGTCAAGTCGAAGTGGTATTAGCTTAGTAAGACACACTTTACACACGAAACAAAAACTCCATTTCTTGTACCTGTTTGATTTTGTTTGCGTAGAGTTGTGTTATAAAATTCTGAAAAAAAACCAACTGGCAAATAATATGTAGGTAATTCAAACGGAGATGCCAATTATGCATATTAATAGGTCTGTTCCCTTACAATAATGCATTCGAACACATTAGCCAAATTCAGTCAAAGTTTTTTTCATTCTATACAAATTTTGAGTACAGGAACGAAGTTTGACTAATTTGTTCGAATGCATTATTGTAAGGGAACAGACCTATTATGAATGCCAACAGGCAAATGACCAGATTAGCTGTCAAATGACCAAAATGCCAGGATTATTAAAACTGTATATCAGACTACCTATATGACCAAAATTACCAATATGGTCATATTTGCCTTGATGGTCATTTAAATCATTTGTTATTTTAACCAAATGTTGTACAGTGTGACCTCAATAAAAGCAACCCTCAATACGTGCAACTCCTCGATAAAAGCAACACCTCTTATGATTGTTGACTCAGTAATTGCAACTTCTCAAAAAAAGGTGACTCGATAAAGGCAACTATTGTTTCAAGAATTCTTTTTTTCGTTAGCTGTTTTTTTCTTATTGTTTATTTTAAACATGAATTAAGTTATCAGTTTTGGTCTGTTAATCAGTGCAAGCCACGTTTTTTCGATTATTTTGAGGTGTTTAACTTTTTGTCTCATTTTTGGCGCCTATACAATTTTTTGACTCGATTATTGCAACAAACTCAATAAAACCAACTGCCCAAATTTCTATTAGTTGCCCTTATTGAGGTCGCACTGTAGTATGGTAATGCTGTAAAGAAAAACAAAGCAAAGTCCGAGTCGAATCTCTGCAGCTGAAATCATATTGCGGATGAGATCGTCGGACTATTCGCTTTTAATCTGCTTTGTCGGTCTCTTCCTCGTCCTGTCAGCTTTTGCTTTCGCCATAATCCTGGCATCGCTAGCCGCTACGATTGAGCTCCCCAAAGACATGTAGATGGGTGTTCCACAAAACCAAAAGGAAACACACAAAAGAACTTTAAAGGGTAAAATAACAAACAAAATATACACTAATAAAAAAATATACAATCAAACACCGATGACTACAAAATAATTCAAAAATGCCAGAAATGCCACAACGAAACTTCAATAAAGTGCATATGGGCATATAGGCTTTATGCTGGCATTCGTGCTTATTGTCCCATTACACATTATGCTATTTTGGCATTTTTATCTGTCAAAATCAGCCTGGTTATATGTGGCCCATACATTGTATGACCATATTTTGACACGAGAACCGTCAGAAATTGGCATTTTATGACCACTTGGCATACCGTCTAATCTAACCATCAGTAGGGACGTTGTTTGAATGATTAGAATCATGGCTCTTAAGTTCCTATTGGATTTAGGTATGACGCTAAAAAATTGTTAATCAACTAAATAAATTTCTTAATTGTGCTTAATTTATTAAAAATCTACCAACAAGTTCACGACAAAATTTAGTGCATTGGAAAGCCTTAAATTAGGGCTCGAATCGCGTCATCCGTGAACGAGCATTACGTGACGGAATTTGTTTTTGTTTCTGTCTACAAATTCTTTGAACTTGAAAATAAAACGCACCACTTGTGATCAGGACTGTCGTTTGAGGACAAAAAGCAGCAGTACTACCGGTCGACAGAAAGCAGTACCCCACCCAATGTATGGTGTTTCTAACACATAAATCGACTTTAAAATAAAAACTTTCAACACACTTATGTAAAAACCTTTCAACTTGGAGTAAATAAAAAAAAAATTCGCATATTGAACTTTGAGTGAATAAAACTAGCCTTTTTTTTGTCTTTCAGATGCATAAAAAGTTTTTTTTTTTAATGATTGATAATTATGTCCTACAAAATGTATTGCTAAATGAGTATTTAAGGAATTATTTGGAAAATTCTAATCCAAAAAGCGCATCTTTTAAAAAAGCAGTAATATAAGAGGGAGTGCAGTACAACCGTACAGAAAGCTGTACGACAGCCCTGCTTGTGGTCTTTATAAAAAAGTTTTTGATTAATGATCCAGGGGTCGAATTACCACATCCAATATCGAGTGAGTGAAATGCATACGTTATCGAATGATCGAGTCACGTATCGAATGCACATTTAAAATTGTACCAATTGTACTAGCATAAATTTGCTACATTCATAGTTACTATGAACTGTTGATCGCTGACAAATGTCAAATATATTGTTTTTCTATGAATGTTTTGAAAAGAAATTGGTGTATTTATAAATTCTTAAACATTAAATTGAGTGTTTGCTGTATTTTTCATCTTACAAATCAGAAGATGGACATTGAGTTCATTTAACAAAAACGTTTAAGAGATAAAAAGCAATTCTTTGTCTTTACAAAACTTTGCGCACGTATAATCAATGAAATTATAATTTTCTTGAAAGTTTTAGAGTGAATAAGAGTGCATTCATATTTAAAATGGACAAACTTTATTTTAGTGGAAGTAACACTACCGCCGTCCCAGTTCTATTGAAACTAGCTGCAACTTTGTCCTTACAAAGAAGTGGAGGATATCAACGTTAAGTTGGTGTGGTTTAACATATTCAACAATATTCCAATTGTAAATCCATTGAACAAACGTTTTTTGACGGTAACGATTATCGGAATGTGAAAATAACAAAATAAAAATATCTTTCATCTTTCATTCTCTACTCTCTACTGAAAATGCATCCACTCGACAGCAAAAACCCTACCGTATGAAAATATGCTCGATCACTGATCACAGAATACCAAAATTCAATACTCGATACTTGATCCCGTGTGCGATCATACCAAATCAACATTTATCAGTCACGTATGACTCAATAACTGATGTGGTAATTCGACCCCAGCTCTTTGTCTGGGAATTTGTATGTGAACCGATCAGTTTATGTTCGCAGGAAAATCGTTTTTGCTATATTGAATCTCAATCGGGAATTTATTTATTTACCTACCTATTACGGAGTCTTATATCTTTTTTTTTAATTCAAAATAGATACCTAGTTTTTCTTCTCTAAAAATCAGCTGTTGTCAATTTTTATGTTCCATTGGCGAGTGCCCGCAAAAAAAGGGTCTGAATAATTTTTTCGGCAATCTCAGGCTTTGCTTCTTTATGGACCTATGTTTTTTTTCCTTGCCAACCTACTCTGACTGTCCTTGACAAAATACACAGCTATGGCTATTTTGTAAACAATATGGTTGATCAAAACGCGAGACAATTGAGAATATGCGATCTCTATGAACAATAATATTGTGTCACAAGCTTGTTATCGTTTCGCTTATCTGTGCATTGTTTTTTTCTGCGGCACTCATCATTAATCAAGATCCCCGCTAATTGGTTAAATAAAAAAAAGCAAAATCTTCGTTGTCTAGTAATTTCAGAACAATTTTAAAGAACTGTTTACTTTTGCAAATTGAACTGACGTTCATGCGTACAAAATAAATAACTCATCAGGCACTTTCTTTTCGTTTCTTTGAAGTTTAAACAAATTCACTGTATATGCGCGCTGTAGTCAAATTTATACAGGGTGTGAAAATTCAAAATTCAATTTGTTTGCGTTCTTCTTGCTCTCGATAAAAATAGTTCGTTTGTACCAGTAGCATGAGTACAATTAAACAAGCTAATTGAAATACACGTGTAACTTTCTTTCGGAATTTTATCACACCCTCCCGTCGAACATTATCAGACCAACCAACGATAGAACAACAACAATTAGATAACAACGATATGGTTGAAAATGATATATGTTTTGCAGATGACGACTAACCGAACAAAAATGAATGCGAATGCCAATTAGTGAAGCAATAATCCTTCGAAAATGTTTAATGGAATCGACGGTAAAACCCACGCGGCGCACTCTATTTGAATTAGGTTAATCCACGTCCATTTGTTACTATCAATTTTCACTATACACTCAACAGCTTCCACGCACAAATTCGCGTACGCGATTAAATTCGAGCACTTGTGAGACTAATCCAAAAAGGTACGCAAAGAGCTCAAAAACGGAAATTCAATTATAAAGCTACTGCGCTCACTTATAGGGCTTGAGCCCTTTCTAACCAAGTTTTGTCTACCCCGACGTGCGGTTGTTAACGAACTGAGACTGAAGGCGCTTTAATGATTTGTTATTATCTGAACAGCACACTATTAAGAGTGATAGTTGAACTTATGCTATGAGTTTATGACTTACAGAAGAAGCCGGTACTTGTTGGATTTACTGAGTTGATTGGGATTTTTTCGACGATGAGCTAACTTGGACAGATTTTGTAACAAATCATTCGTTTATGTGAGATTCTAATTTTGCGAAAGAATAAAAGCGACCTGTACAAAATGTTAAGCTTAATCCAAAAGTACGAATTGAGGAGCGAATTGATTCTTGTCAGACTGCGCAAATTTTGTTAAACCTTGTATGTACTCATCGTTCAATACTCCATAACACTGCACAATGAGCCACTGAGTCTTCAGTCCATTCTTTTCTAATATTCGTTCAATCCTTCTTCAATGTAAACAGCCTATATTCTATTTCGTCTGCTATAAATATATACGTTGAGCAATCAAAATCGGTGAGCTCGACTGCAATGTCACTTTAAAAAAATATATAGAAAACTCTGTCTGTCGTGTGTAACTTGAATAATTTTCTTTCGTTGCGCAACTTTCATCATTTCGATAATACTGTTTATCTACTGTACACGAACATAAACTATACCGTCGTAAAATGATAGATTAGATATTGTTAGGTCTTATAAATGCTAGATTTATTAATAACCAGCGCTAATATAAATTTTGTACTGCAAAGTGTGGTTACACCGTAAATATTGGCAACGCATATCGTGTTGTTAAGCAATCGATTACATCTGCATACTGAATTCTGAATGGCAACATTGTTCGATACAAAAAAAAAAAATATTGTGAGACTGTAGCAACATTGAAAGCGTACCTTATATTTAATTTATATTGTTCCCTGTGCAATTTAAGCAATATAGTATATTGGACTAGTCTAGTACGAAGCAAGTAATATAATGTCAGTAGCTATGGCTATATCAACCCCCCTGGGAGCACAGTAAATGTCCACCAATTACCAAAGAAGTGCACTGCAGTGTGACGAAGGGCACTTAAAATGCACTTGAGGTGGTTGAAAGTTTAAGCTTATTTAAAAATAAAAATTAAAACTAATTGTTTAATATTTTGTTATATTGTGTTTTATGAGTTGGGAATTTTACAAAGTTAACTGGAACTCTCTGTGGAAATTAATACGGAGAAAATACTTCAAAGTAATCGCGAACGAACGGTGCGGTTGGTCCGTTTTATAGATTTTTCATTTTATTAAAGTAATAAACTTTTAATTGAATAATTTTGTATTATGCATAACTTTGCCGTACCAGAAATGCAAGGATAATTAAATAAATTATTCCAATGGGTAGCTTATTATAATTTTAATACGAAGGTCCTGAATTACGAAACAAATTAAATTTGACCGTATGTTTTTTTAAATTTCTCACAGTCTGCCATCTGACATTTCTCTGAGGAAAATAAATACATTAGGTCTGTTCCTTTACTTTTGTGGTAAAAATGGTATAGACTGTCAAAATGCCTGTGGAGGGGATAAATTCTCTCTCAAAGAGGAAAACTTACGCAAAAGTTTAGGAACGCCTTTGTAGTAACCTATGAAAAATGACAGATAGTTCATACCAAATAGAACAACAAATTCAAATCGATTTTCAGGCGACTGACAGTTGTTTCAATTCTTACGCAAAGAAATTTGTTGAGTAAAAACTACTAAGAGGGGAAATATCTTGCTCTTTACGAATTTTTCGAGTTGAGAAGCGACAATTGAGTAAAAAGTGTAAGAATTCGTAAAAATTCGTAAGATTTAAAAGTAAAGGAACAGACCTATTATTAAAAATATTCAATTCCAAAATGTGGTATCCAAAGTGATCGCATTGTCAAACAAGTTTGAATTGTTTCAAAGGAATATTCAATGACGACAATATGTTGCAAAAAAATTGGACTGAGTATCGGCCATACCGAGACCGTGGAATTTTGGCATAAATATTTTTTTTTCAGATTCAGATCAATAAGATTTTAAAATTTGTACCGGGCCTCGTCTATTATCAACTCAGATCCCCAATTAGCCCCAACAAATGCCACGCTTTGGTTTCGCTTAAATACAGCTTTGAAGTGAATTCTTCAAAATGTTCAAAAAATACTTTCAATGCTATTTTCTGGTTTCAAGGAAATGCAGTTCGGTATACCGTACAAATAAAAATTATCTACAAACTTTGAATTAACCCTGAATTTATTCTAACTCTTTAGAAAGTTTTTCTCTAGTTTGTGGCTCATAATTGTGACTTGTGGTTTGTGGGTCAACATTTCTATTCTGTGGCAAGGCTGTGAGTCAATCAACTCTTGAATAACGTCTGATTTGTGTGCAACGCCATATTTGGTATTTATTCTCATTTCTATTTGTCTGTTTGTGGACTTGTGCATTCAAATGGTAGGGTAGTTATCCCATTTCAATAGAACTCACTCAAACTACCTGAATCAAACCGGATCGATATAATGGCACTGCACTCCTTGAACATGATGCAGGTTAAAATTAAATTTCAAGCATTTCAAACCTAAAAATGTAATAAAATTGCAGCAGTTGCATATTCCCAGTTGACAGAGTTTTAAAGATGGCTACATACAATATATCCGTTTTAGTGCATCTATCTTTGAGAATTTCTTGAAAATATCAGCAAATAAAGGGGACGATGCATTTTATCCCCCCAGAGTCCTTGAGAGATTTTTTGTTGGCAAATATCTCCGAGGGAAGTTGAAAAGTTCAAATTTATGAGTTCGCCGAGTCGCTTACAGAAGCAATTTTTAGTTTTTATGTGAAATTAAAATGACTCATGTCATGTGGAAGTAAAAGCAACAATTTTTCTACATCGATTCAAACTGCGTCACTCGGTGTGCCAACAAAAGGAATAGGGGTGACAATCAACGCCGCCTCGGGGGTGCTACAGACGTTTTCTATTTGCCGCAACAAATTTCAGGTTTTGTGTCCCAAAAATTTCCTGATGCACTCATAAACTCAATCATTACAATATTTCAGATGTATACCATGTGCACGTATTTCGACGATTTTCGGGTTTTCTCTCGGGAGAGTGAATTCAATGCGCCAGATCCTTTTTGCTTTCATTGTGTATGTCTCGGGGTTCTCTTCGTGTCCTAGAAATCGTCGAGTTACCATACGGCATGGTATAGTGAAATTCGTTGTTTTTTTTCTCGGACTTTCCCGTATCATGGCGCATGTTCTGATTTTTAGATAGTTGCATACACAGAAATAAAAATCCCAATACTCGAAATGTTGGGCCAGTGTGTTTCATCTGTTGTCAAGAAGGAGAGCACTTTACGTACAGTATGTACTGCAAGGCGGTGGTATTTCTTTTGAAGCTATATCTTTATTATGTGCTCATCATTCGAAATAATTTCGGCGATGACATGCAACAATATGTTGACAATTTTTACGGAATTTCGCTATCTGGAGATACGGTAGCGAAGTCCAGTTTATAATATTATCACTAACTTAGTGTATAATTGCATTTTAGCAGTTGATACGCCGCTGCAAAGGTTTTATTGTTTTAAATGCTTGTCAAATGCGTCGGTGATATCATTTTTATTAAAATTGTCGTTATTATCAACAGAAAACACATTCTACACCTATGTGGTCATGAAAAAGAGCCAGTAAAGATATTAAGACTTTAGTTAATGCGATAGTGAAGTTTAAGCAATGAAAGCTATGTACCGATTCAGGAAAATGTAGGCTTCTTTGGCACTTTTGACATCCCGCTATGCATTACAAAGGGGAGCTGTTCATTGACTGTTTTTTTTTTGTTTAAAGAACTCCCTGACATTTGGAGGCGAAAGCGACAATTTTGATACAAATACTTTCGTTGGGAGTCGAAAACATAATCAATCAATGAATTCTGGCAGAAAGTTGTCCGTATTTGTCTCAAAAGAAATTTTTCCGTATTAATAGCGTTCGCTTTCACACGAATATTTCTTCATACGAGTACATTCCTCCTTTTTCGATAATCATTAAACCCTGTAAATGGTAGAATATGCAAAAATCCATAAACACACCCAAAATCACTCGAGTGCTTATTACGGGCCCAGCTCTTGTAAGCCATACTGTTTTATTCACTCATCCCCTTCCTCTCCTAATGACGAACAATCAATACTTGAAAGCAATACTAGGATAGGAAGGCAACGCAAAAAGGAGAACTTAAATTATTCTTGTCACGTCGTTGCTTTGTTGTGTGTTAGCCCGGCTGCGTAGTTACAAACTGGATCCCAGAACGAGAGTACAAAATTGAGCAATAAACCAAACGCCAAGAGAACGAACCAATACCGAGAGCGTCAAGTTATAGTGTTCGAAAACGTTTTCCAAAGTAGACAGGACAGAACTGACATTTCTGTGTATAGAACTAGTATCTAGTATTTCACCGTGTGTTCCGGGTTTTCGGAGAGTGCTTTCCCAGATATTAATTCGAAAAAAGAAAAACATTATACAACCTGTCAAAAATTGTATTCATTCGATACTGGCTTTTCTCATTTATTTTCCAAAAAAATAGTCGCACCTGTGAATAATCGAAAAGATTGTGGTAAAAAGGACATTTGTGGTCGCGTGTGAGTTCGGTGTTTTATTTTTTGACACGCAACTGGATTTAAGTGAATTAATTGATTTTTTGTCCGGGATTACAAAATAAAAACTTATCAAAAATGGTCACTGAGAGTGAGGAACTTAATCAGAATGGCGTTTGCAAGACCCGGCCGTTACTTTGCTGCTTGTTAGATCCTAGTAAGTGTTTGATTTTGGTTATTCTTATGTTTTTTTTTGTTTTATTTTTTATGTGGCTTTACTAATTTTCACTTTGAGCTAACCAACCTTTGGTGCATGAGGAAACACCCTTCGATTTAAGTGTGTCTCCTTTTTCTTCTCTTTCTATCTCCCTTACTTTTAATATTAATATCTGTTCTCATCCTCGCATAAAATCGCAAACTAAAACAAAAAAAAACTACTTTAACAAAAACAACAAAAAAATCAATGATTCTGTAATTTGTTCTTTCAGATGTTTGGTTTAAACCGGAACGCCTGCATCCAAGGGGTAAGTACTTTAAGAGGGGGTTGTTTTGCGTGTCTAGAAATTGTGGAGTGCGGCACGGAAATGGAAAGGTGTGTGCGTGTAAAGATGACTCAATGAGGTCATACCGCAATTTGAGTGACAAAAAAAACAAATGTGAAAATGTTGCAACCGCTGTGGGTGGACAAAGAAGTGTAGACCTTTAAAACCTTGATAGGTGGCCGACGTAAAAATGTATTAAGGCTGTAGGTAGAAAAAGAAAATAATGAGTGTGACCTTTGAGACGTTTCTTGCATTCCCACTCAATTGGGACTGGGGTTGTTCTACGATATTACGATATTATGCTGCTAAAACTACCTACCGGTTTAATTTTGATGAAAAAAAAATCAATTGTTTGCTGCATGTCGAGTGGGGGTGAGTAAGAACCACTCAGGTCAAGTGCCTTTTGGTTAACCTAGTTATTGGATAACGGCATTTTCTCTCGCTCATGGATAAGCGTGTAGGGAACGCTAATTTGTTACCAAGCGAGCTGGTTCGTTGAACGAATAACAAGAGTTATCTACAGAGCATTACGATTGCATGGAATTTTTGGGCTTGCAGCATAGGATAACGAGGAATAATTTATTCATGTAACGTTGCTCAAGTGCAACCTAAGTGGCAGTCACAGGCGAGGCACGTAATAAGAACGAATAACTGGGGACAAGTGCAGTATCTATGCAGATTGGAATAGATGGAACACGTGTTTCGGAAACACGAAATTGCGCCTAGTTGCGGTTTTAGAATACGTTTTTCACTTAATTGATGGGGATGCTTTCTTAATTGACTTCCTGTGTTGGGTGACAACTTTCGTGTTCAAATTTATACGCCATGTTAAGTAACAGTGTCATTAATGAAATGAATACAAATTTCGATAAGGCTTTTTCAAACGATTTCCTACATTTACATAGATGCGCTTAGTAATTTTTGCGACAGAGCCGCACAGAAAAATAAGCAACTCAAATTACTCTATTCCTGTTCAGAACCTATCGAAATATGAAGTTTAAAAAAAAGGAATTGATTAGCAGTTCCTGAAATGTCTGCATTTAGAGCTGTCAAATTCAATTCAAGTCAAACAGAGCTACATCAGATATCGCTAATCAAATATAGAAGTATGAGCTCGAGCATCTTTTTAACAAATACATATAGCGTTGAGAAAACAACATTAACTCTCGCTTACACTTCTCTTGATTTTCAGAGCAGATGATTAACACTTTTTGACATTTCATCTAGTACAATGTTAAGAAAATTTCGTACATGAGCATTGAGCATTCGTTTAAAATAATACCAACAAATTCTTTGTTAAAAAACACAATTTCATTCATTTATATAGTTTTCACTTAGTAACATGTTAACAATTGTCGACGAAAGAAAACTTGTGTTTGACAGGCTCACATTTTTGTACTTAACATATCATGTAACATGTATTGCAACTCAATTTAAAAAAAAAGAAAAAAACGTCACATAAGTAGGAATGTAAGGAATTCATTATTTTTTAATCCCTAAATACAGCAATCCATGGTTATTGCTTATGAATGAAGCTGTTACAAAAGTACAAACGAAATAAAGTCAATTCATCCACCCTTTGCGTAATAGCCCATTTCGTTTTATTGATGCGGTAATGCGAAAAGGGTTCTTTGTAATATGACGTAATGTTTATGGCGCAATAGGATTGTGTCTATTAGCCAATATGAATCGGAAACATGAATGACGTCAGACAGAGACGAAGAAAACATTGTTCGCATCATCAAATCCGTTTTCTTTTATTTAAGTGTAGGCGATGTTCGCTTTTGTAAAGCAGCCAGACAAATGACAGTACAAGTAATTTAAATATTTAACAGACAAGTAGCCAGACTAATGCGATGACCAGAGTAGGTAATAGAAGAAAATTATAATAAGGTTGAAAATAAACTAAAAATTGCTCAATTATTGATTGCATTTTTTTGTGAAATAATGAAAGTTCATGTAACGTGTGCAGCAGATATAAAAATTGCAGCGACTTAAGATTACTAAAGGTGCCCTTGAATTATAGAAAATTGCGTGTCAAGATATTGTTACAGAGTTGACGTGTACTGAGCTGATTTGCTCATTACAGTGCAATTTGAGCGTTGTTTTTTGTCATATTAGGTCAGGCGTGTTCTGCCAAACAAAGTACCCTTAAATATAACGGTAATAGAAGTCAAGAGTCTCATTCAATAGTGTCTGGTTCTGTTAGTTGTCATTAGACCTTTACATGTTGATTGTAAATCATAGCTGAAGGTCATTGCGGACACTATCAAATTAATGTTTTGAGGAACGAAATGCCAACAAATAGCTTTACTGTCACATTATGACTAACACACCTTTGTTTTTTTTTTTATTATGCTAGACCAACTGAATACTTAATGTGGGAAATAAAACCAAAAATCACATTTATTGTGACAGTTTCGTAGAAAACATCATATACACAACCTCAATAAAAAAAGAGCAGTCCCAAGTTAGAAATGAGACAATTTTTCCTGCTTTTTGGTTTGTTTTGCTCAAATGGTTTTTAAAGTCCAAAAAGAAATGTTGGTTGTAAAACTAAAATTAAAATCATTCGTTCATTCAACTTTGAATGTGTTTATCTTTCAATTTCCTGCTGGTACCCGTAAATATGTTTATATTTTTAATCCCAATTACATCTGACCGTCAGTCAATTCACATTAATTTCTTTCAGACGTATTTTACACCGAAATCCGAACAACGGCCTAACGAATATTCACAGATTTTTTTATTTCATTGAAATGGAATATTTTGTTGCCAATTGCGATTAGTTTTTTTGTGGTTTAGTTTGAGTGATTTTGTTTTTTCCCAGACTTTGTGGAGCTCTTTGCAAGTGAGTGGATTGTAGAAGAAAATGAAAGTCAAGAAGAATGGTTTACTAAAAAAATCGAAGAAATTCAAAATGTTTACGCAAAGTAAAGGGTTTTCCAATAAGAGTTGTTATTTTGATATTCAAAGAAAAATGTAATTTTTTGAGATAAATGATCGGATATTTATTTCATAATAAAGAAGAAGGTATGCCGTTAATAATGAAAGACAACATCAGCCAAATGGCTACCACGACCACGCTTACAGGACCATATCCTTTTCATGAAATTTTCCATAACAAAATCGCAAAGTGGCTGCCCTATGTCCTCGATAGACTCACGAATTCCATCTTTGAAATCTTGAATCGACGCTGGGCTGTTGGCGTAGACTTTATCTTTCACGTGGCCCCAAAGGAAGAAGTCACAAGGTGTTAAATCACAAGAACTCAGTGGCCAATTTTGATCACCTCTTCGAGAGATAACACGGTCCGGAACCTTTTCCCGTAAAAAATCAATTTTGCTTGTTGACGTAGCCACAAGGTGCTTCACGACGACCCAAAAATGCTTTAGTTTTGCGAACTGTGACTGCAAAATGTTCACCATTTTTGTAGTGAATTTTTATAATTTCAATGCGTTGTTGAAGCGTGTATCGTTCAATTTTTAGTAATGGCGTAGGTAGTTTCTACTTGTCAAATGTCAAAAATAACAGCTTCAAAAGTGCAGCTACAGAAATAGCGGGCTATTCAAAATAACACCTCTTATTGGAAAACCCTTTCTACGCAACCTAACTTTTTGATAACTAATTGAAAGTTTGGTTAAATATTTCGTACTTTCGAGGCATTAAAAGTTGCTTAGTTGCAGTTAAATTATTCGCAATTCGCTCCTCATTTAAATGGGGCTTTTAGAAACATCCCTATGCAAATTCTGAAATTATAACTATTAACATCTTAAGCCGGCTACCCTGAATATTCAATAATAAAAATTATGCACAAAAAGATAATGAGAGCTTCTTTTAATTTAATCCTATTCGTATAACTTTAATAAACCAGGCAAATTTTCTCCAAATCCTGTTGGCTGTGTATACTTTTATTAGGTGTGGGAAGACTTGAACTCAGTTTTATGAATTTTCAGCAAAAGAAACAACTAACGCTGACTCGCTCAATAAATTACGTGCATATCTAAAAATTCAAAGCAGACAACCTTGTTATGGTTAAGCTACGCGGCGAATTCGCTTCCCTCCGCAAAGAGTGATTATAAATTAAATGGCTATCTAATTAGTTTGCATGCCCATAAAATTATTAACCGCCCATATAGTGTTGCCGATAGACAATAGATTAACGCCTCAAGAAGCAAATTTTCTTTGCCATGCAATGGAAAACAAAACTTTCTTCTTTGGCCATATTTTCCTTCCACCTACAGTGTGTACCTTCTTCGTTTTATTTTTACAATAAAAATGCACCGCAACGCCATTAAGCCGACAACCCCATTGTCTCAACTCCCATTCCTTTTTGTTGACATTTTTGTTTTTTATTCAACAATGGTTGGTTTGGTTGCACCGTTCGTTTTGGTGGTCTATTGTTCTTCTGTCATATAGATATTGTTGGATTCACCTAGGTTAAAAATGCCACACCTTATGACTAAACCGAAAAACAATTAAATGAAAAAAAATCACCAAGGTTTAATTTTTATAGGTCAATAGGTGGTTGGCAGGTAATGGAGGAAAAGCTAGCTCAAGTTGAAACTGTTGGTTTACTCGTTGACAGGTGTCATGTTAGAATGATGAGCTTAGATAAAATTAGAGCAAAACGGGAATTGTAACATGAAGTAACATTTTGACGTCTATAATCTTGTAAAGTGGGTTTAGTAGTTATAAGTTCTCCGCAAGAATTTTGTAGAAGATTACAGCGCACGGTTGCAAATGCGTTCAACGCTTTAGTTTTGTGATGTAATATTGAAATTCCCACCATAAACAAAACTGTATTCAGTGACTATTTTATAACAGTTACAAATTCGTCGTACAGCAGACAAACTCATCCAAGTATAACGACTTACAGGAAATCAAACGTGTGACTCTAACACATTAAAAAATGACTCAACGCGCTCCCGTTGCGGAGTCCGTGACAAATAGTCGTAGCTACACCTCCACAAAGTGGTCAAAAATAGATCCGTCCAAAAGAGGAACTTACCAGCGATATATGACATCATTAGAGTTCAATTGCTTTGCACAATAATTATCCAGCGAAATGATTTTAAGTGTGCTCTGCTCTCGCCCGTTTCAATGTGGGTGCGCTGCTGTTGTTCGCATGCGTTCATCGACCTCAATCGTTTGCCAAGTAATTTATTATTATTTTGCCCAAGACATGAAAAGTGATTTTTTAATGGTGCGCTTTCAAAATGCACACGTTAATTAAAGATGACTTTTACCACAGTCTCTGCAAATTGCGGCGGAGGAGTGAGAGTTTGGATGTATTATAAAAGAACAATTCTCATTCACAATTCATTTGATAACTAGAACCATTGCTGGGTATAAATTCCGCACGACAGCAATATGGCGGAGGAGGAAAGCGGAATTCCTGATAAAAGTCTCTTGAAACAGTATATAGCTAGAGTCATGGCCGTCTTCGGTCTGTGGGTCTCTAGATGGAAAGAATATTCCGTCGTACTTAGATTACATCGAAAAAATTCCGTTGCGCCGTGTGTTTTGACGCAAATGAGGGTTATTTTTCCATTTAATTATTTCAAGCGGACAGATAAACAATCGGATTTACACTTTAAAGATTCGTTCAGCCCGTTACATATAGTCTGTGTGCTAAATGTTAGCTGGAGCTCAGCATGGAGGAATCAATTCAATTGAAGAGGGAGAAAGCTGTGTTTATGTAATCCAATTAAGATGTGGCATGGAACACCAACTGGTGCACCATATAGAGTTGGGTGATAAACGAACAATGTGTACTCGAAAGTGCACAGTATGTGGTCAATTGCGGACTGTATACCTACACAGAGTCGCTGTGGGGACAAGGCGATGACTAAGCTGAACGATTGTACACCCTCGAACTAGAACTTGACTTGAAAGTGGAAAGGAACCAATGAAGAATGAAAATTTAATGGATTTCGGTATGGGATGGGGGCAATAGTCTTAAAAATTGTATGGGAGACTGCTTTTGGATGAGAAACCATAATAAAAGATTAGTTTAAAGCAAATAAGAATTTGAGCAAGGACGGGATTTGCAAATACTTAATAACATTACTTGTTTGTCCGTTACTTTCGAGTATAAAGCAACATGAGGTGAATATTGTGAATTCGGCGAACATGAGCTGCGAAATACGGGTATCTCTGCTTTCTTTTACGGATGAACCACAAGTTTTATACTATAACTTAGTTGCTTTCGTTTGCGCACATGAAAAACATTATTTAAAGTATGCATTTGGTGAGCTGTCAATCAAGTGTCATTTCGTAACGCACATGCCTTGAATTTAAATAATCGTTAACGCACATACCTAGTTTATATAAAAAAAACTAGCGGACCCCCTGCACACTTCGTAGTCAAAGGAGAAATATATAAAAAAAATCAGTGAAAAATAGTTTTTATTGTAATGTGACCTTAGCAAAAGCATTCAATTCGATGCGATTGGATTGTAGGTCACAGGTATGGGCCTTGCCATGCCCCTTTTTCCATTTCTGACCAATCTTCACAGGAACACTCCTGGGCCAATACCTAAGATTGTGTGTAAATTGAACTCAATCGATGAGGTGGCTTTCGAAATATAAGATTTTGAATGCATTTTTTGTATGGGCGGAACCACGCTCCTATAAATCATGAACCAATGCACCTACAAAGACCGTATATGCCTACAAACCATGGTATTAACGTCACCTATCATGGGCAGTTTCCAGAATCAAAATCGGTTCACGCATTACAGAGAACATTGGCGACAAACACAAATCAACTTATTTTTATATATATAGTTCAAAAAAATTACCTATAATATATTTTTCTGAAAAAACAATATTAAACTCTAAATTCTGCATGCAGATAATGAACTGTCCTTAAATGAAATTTCTACACAACATATTTCCGCAATCTCATAAATTCTCCTGCACCCTTGAGTCTTATAGAGTTTCTTACATCCTCGTTTTAGCACATTTTCTTCTGCGACATTTGTCGCAATTCCAGAAATCGTCCACCATTCATAAACCCCTTCCAACAATGTGAGACATTTCATACATTATTTCCCCACAGCTGACGTAGACATGATAGTATTCCTTTTTTCATTGGAAGTCGTTTTGCATTTGGCAAGCAAAAAAAAAATGTGTACATGTGCTGACAAAAATTTGGCACTCAAAGAAAAAAGGAACACCCGACCAATGACCTTGTCATAAATTGAACGTT
Source organism: Cheilosia pagana (assembly GCA_936431705.1). Taxonomy (NCBI): domain Eukaryota; kingdom Metazoa; phylum Arthropoda; class Insecta; order Diptera; family Syrphidae; genus Cheilosia; species Cheilosia pagana. The sequence goes on along the minus strand of OW386170.1, from coordinate 45,008,497 downwards.
GTTAAAATGAGAGAAAAGTATTCGAAACGGATGATTAATCATTGTTGGCGGAGGAAATTACAGATTTCAGGTTATTGAAAAATCGATTCTCGGGGAAAGAAATCGATAAATTTTTAAAATCGCACTTCCTCATTTTTTTAGCAAAACGCAATTTTCTTGTTAACACCCCAATGTTTGAACAAACCCCTTTTTATTGTTTGTTTATATCGTTTTCCTATAGCAACGCAGTGTGCTCATTTGCGCACATCTTGTTAATTATCTTAACTGCATATATACAACGAATTCACTGCATGGCAGACACGTATGGCGTTCATGTTCGTGAAGAGCAATTTCACACTAAATAAATAAACGTATTACTCATTCGGTTCATTAGAGTGTTTTTATGGTCTAGATCTAGAATACGCGAACAGCAACGAAAGAACATTGTCGTTCCAAAAAAAAAAAATTGCAATCATAGCAGTGGCCGCTATACTACTTTTCTTTATTAGTTGATGACGACGCACCTAGAATGAAATTAAGGACTATTTTAGTTTTCGCTGATGTCAGGAATAGCTGCGACTTGTCTTATTGACAGACCTACAATGAGTAGTTTTCCAAATTTGAACAGTTTTAGTGGCTGCCTGTGTTTTTAAGAATAACTTCGGAATTAAAATGTGTGCGATTGACATTAGCTCTGTTTTAGTAAAATCTTTTTTAAGTAAATCAGAGTAAAGTTGTATTCTTCAGCACGAACTGCGATACTATTCTTAACGCTCTATTGTATCTTTCCCCGGAACGATTTGGTCGGGATACATTTTTTTTGACACTTTTTGTTAAATAGTTGCCAAAAGTGACGAAAAATACACCAAATATACCAGTTTATTCCAGTTTGTGATAAATATTTGCATACTTTTAGGATAAGTGTACCCCTGGTTCACAACAAGTTTATTGGTCCATCCATTGTACTTCGCTAAACATACATAATCCGCCTTACTGTGAGTTTCGCACGAACAATATTTCACCCGAAAAATTGACATTTCACTTTTCGTTTATTATGAGTTCCGGGCGAAAAATTGTTGATGTTCGAAAAAATACCCGTTATTGGCAGCACTGTTTCGGGCGGAATATGAGTACTGCTTTTTACAACATAAATTTTCCATTCTTTTCTTAGAGGCAATAAATTAAAAATTTAAGTTAATCTTTGGGCGAAACTCGCAATAGCTTTTAAATTTTCAAGCGGACAGCATTTTGCCGGGTGAAATGTTATCCGGGCGAAACTCACAATAAGGCTGAATGTATCTACTTAGTACTGTCATTAAAAAAATTCTGACAAAAGTGTCAAGTGCCTGTGATCGTTTGCCATTGCCAAGCTAATATCTAGATGTAAACCTTGTTTTATTTGCATCTGCCTTATATGTACAAAACTGAACTCTCTATGTAAACGAGCTCATAAAGCTGCTATTTATAGTCTTAATCTGCTGCATACTTTCTTTTCTATGCTCGCCGGCCTTAATCATACAATCGGTTCAAACATCTTCCAACCTCGACAATGAAAACGCGAAAGCTCTTAAACCAATTAACCTTGAAAGCAAAAGCAAAGCTTTTTGTTGTCGATTTTGTGTTTCATTTAGATCTTGATTTTATTGTTTTATTTCTTATTTCTCCAGTCATGTGCTTTATTTATTTTTTTATTCACTCATTTACCCCTAAGTTGCGCCAGCCATTTCAATGACGCGCCAGAGAGGTGACATTTGCTCTGCGGCGCTTTGCTCTGTGATGTGATCTCTCTCCGCACCTCGTGGCTTGGCATGCGATGTGATTTTGTCTCAGCTATTTATAGAATCTAATAGCGGCTGCTGCCGCCGCTGCTAGTCAACAGAATGCTTTCATTAATCCCCGGTACCGGGTACACAAAATTATTCTACTCTACCTTCTTCTGTACCCGACTGTATAGCAACAAATCGAAAAGCTCTTGCTTAGAACAAACATTTTCATGAACAGCATTTTTTCTCAGCTCAAAACAATAGGGGAGCTGCTGACGCTGACTCGATGAGTGACTGAGGCTTTCATCTGTCATGTTATAACCATTTTCACTGTGAATCAATAGGTATACACATGTAATCTAATGAGCATGACCTGCCTCTAGCTTCTCAATTAAATCAATTAGTCATTTTGGCCATAATTGAGTTTGAACGAGGCAAATAAAACTCACAGCAGGGACCGGGGATAGGAGGAGCAACGAGCTGAGCTGAATGTTTTTTCTTTCATCCAAAAATGGTGTGAATTCTTACATCATCAACGCGACTATGGATTGTTTAGTGGATCGTGATATTTTTTTTATATTCCTAATTGTTTGTTATTTTTCTGTTTATAACAATCAATTGCGCATTTCGTTAGGTATACTGGCAACGTTTTCTAGTGTTAACTTGTAAGAAAATCCTTGGCATTGAAATTTGACCGATTTAACTAGGTCCCCATTTTTGGTAGAGACTCGTGGGCTAGGTTGAGATCAATTTGCGTTTTTATTTTTTTACGAAAGTTGCATAAAATTGTATTGTATTTTTTAAACCTCAAGTCCACAAATAAAAAGGAGGTACTCCCGTTTACAAAGAAACATCTATCTATTAGGAACTTCAAATGGCGACCACACCATGATAATTTTATGTTTGAAAAATGCAGGTTTCTGTTTAAACTTTCGGATCGCTCAAAAATCTAAATATTGTCATCAATCAATTAGTTTACTGTCAATTTAAAGCCAGGACTAAATTCGTTATTAGTAAATCAGATAAGCAAGTATAAATAGAAACTATTTAACAACTAAAGTCAACTGAAATCCAATTAAAACACTTTTAACAAAAGTCGAGTTTTTTTCTCTATTGTGAATCTTTTTGCTATTGTGGACTTAACATTAATTGATTCTGACTAAAGTTAAATGAGCAATATACATACATATTTCAAAAGATGTATATTCTTTAACTACCTTACGTTCGCTAAAAGGTTTTGCGGAGGTTTTATTTAAAATAAATTTAAAGAATTATAGTTTTCAAAAACTTTTAAAAATGTAAAAAACCTTTGTTTTTAATAAACTCTTCGAGTATTTTCAGTTATTTTTAGAAATGTAAATAAGGTTTGTTCACAATTTCTTTGTTTGAACAGTTTCATTTGGCGATTTAGCTAAATTTTGTGTTTCTTGCTAAATTTTGCCTTTCGTGCTAAATTTCGTCAGTGCAAAAGGAAATAAGATAACCACAACATCTTTCAGATTTAATTATGTGTAGATTTGCCAATAAACAAATAAATTGTCAAGTGTACACTAGTGAGTCATGATTCATGATCCTTCTAATCTCACTGCTGATAGGTTAGAGTCGTATCCATAACATTATCTGCATTGTTTGTTTTTAAGATACAGGTTTTCCAAAAATAGTAGGCAGAGGGATTTAGGAATAATCACGTGGACCTCAGGTAGGAATATTATTATGGGATCTCTTATATTCTATGTGCAAGTATTTCCATTTACATAATGCGTGTAAAATTTGTAATAAAAGTAAATACAGTGGAAGCCACTTATAACGACCAGTTTCTTATAACGTCCACTTTTCTTTCAATTGGTTGGTTCATTATATTTTACGCTATATTCCACCATCGGATACCTATACCGTCGCCGTAGGTATATAACGAAATGTTAGATATAACGACCAATTTTCGGAAAAAAATTAGTCAAAGCTGCTTTTAAATTAGTTACGCGTCTTTACCAAAAAAATTTACATTCCATGTGATTTTGTTTAATTTATTTCTGAATGCAGTGAGATATTGCGACCGACGGTTATAACGACCTCGGTCCCTTCACCGTCGTTATAAGCGAGTTCTACTGTAGTTTCAATCGTGATACTATACTGAGTCACAATTTCAACTCAATAAGCCGCTGATGACTCATCAAAATCACATCAATATACTCGCATACGCTTCTAATTGTGAAGGCAGTGAGATAATCGCGCCGCACTCTCTACTAAACTCAAATCTATTGCAAGTGCAACAAAAAAGGAGTTTTTATGTATAACGTGGCAGCATTTTACCACATAACGCACCCAATGCACTTGTCAATTAGTCGGTCATGCCATATACAATCGAAACACCACTATATGTATGGCTTCTCTAGATACCTATGCGATCAGCCAGCAGCAGCTGTCAGATCAACAACAATAATAATAAATAATAACAGCAACAACAACACAAAGAACGTGCACTTGCCCCTCAACAGACAGACTGGGGTTGTTCACGCTGCTATGTGCTGCGAATTTAAGTGTATAAACGGGCATTTGGACCGTTTGCCTGCCTGCCTATAGTGCGCACTGCTTCGGTCGTCGCATCGTCGCCAGCGTTTCATTTGAAAATTTGTGACCTAGCCAAAAACTATACAAAACTAGCATTAAAGTGGCATACCTATAATCATTACATATACAAACACATATTTATAGATTCGGCGGGCCGAAGGTAGAAAACCTCTTCTCTCGCTTTGAAAATAGTTCTTCCTTCTCTCAGTCGGTTGGCTGTCGAAACGATCGGTCGTGTGTATATTCGTCGTTATTCGGTATTTTTTTTTCTTCTCTGTTCTCCTAATTTTGATAAATTTTGTGCGTCTTCAAAGGGCTTATCAGGGTTTCTATTCAATTGTTTATGTAGAGGATAACGCTCGTCATTGTGATACGAAAAGCCCACTGATAAGTGCACTCTACACACTCATCGATTGATCGATAGCGGAACGTGATTACACTTTTTTTGTTGAAGAAATACACGAAAATTTTTCAAAAATAGTTGTTATCTAGCCTTAGTCGCGGTACAAAGTTTCAATAGTGCTGCGAGTGCGCGTGCGATCACAACTTGCATTCGAAGTTATTTTAAAAATATTTCCATACATTTTGTGTTGGACTATTTTGCGTTTGCAATTCTCTCGTTTAGTGTGCTAAAGTGATAAATTGAGACGAAATGGCAGCAGCCTTAACATTGGAAGATATTAAAACAGCCTTGCTTGAGCTGAAAGACACCCCGTGGAACAGACAAGAGTGTAAGTCATTCAAAGAATCTCTCATTTCGGCCCGAATTGTTGTGAGCTCTATTTATAGGATGGTCACGTTTTTTTTGCAAAAAAAAAATATTTTTTCAAAATATCGGTCACATTTGTTACAAAATGAAATAGTACATAATTATGGTTGTGTAATAATTTATCTAATTTCAAAAAAAGGGAAGCATCCTTCCTAGCAGTGTGAGTGTGTTTTTTTTTTGTTCGTTTTTGGCACATGCCCACGTAGGCCAATTGCAATTGCAATCAATTTTGCTACATTTTTCTCTTCTGTATACTTTTTCTATTAATAATTTATTTCTGATTTGCATTGTTGAGAGCAGCTGTTTCGACTTTTACAATTAATCACACATGTAGATTTAGAGTGCACCCAAAAAGAGTGCATTTTTAGTTAAGCTTAAGGTGTTTGTAGAACCAAAAAGACGGCGCAGCGTACCTATATGCGAAGCTCACATGCGCCAGTGACAGACAGAGAACCGAATGAGCTTTTGATTTTGATTATAATCGGGTGGAATTTTTTTTAACCGATTCGCTCCCAGACTTATTAGCGAGATATATTTTTTGCATATTTGTATTTGTTTAAAGTGCAATAGCTTATGGTACCAAGAGTTTTTGTGCGTTTGTTTGGTATTTTGTATTTAGGTTAGGTTTGTATTTTGTATTTAGGTTAGGTTAAGTCGGTAGGTACTTTTGTTTTTGTTTCTGCATTAGTACATATTGAGGTGTAGGGGTCCACTAAGAAGTAATTAACCATTTTATCTTTTGAAATGCAAAATACTACACTAAACCCACGAATCCCTTGGCGGCTAGTTCTTTCTGTATACCATTTTTTTACAATCACTTGTGGATTTCATGTGATCTGTCCTGTTCTTTTGTTTAAGTTATTTTGCAAAATATTGTTATCTGGAAGAATGCGGTAAGATTTTCACTGCGAGCTGCAAAATGACAGGCAACGTTTGACAGATTTACCAAGAGAAATTTGTTGGGTTATGTTGTAACGATTTTTTTTACAGAATGGGAGTTTCCCGCTCTTTTTTGGTTTCTTTTTGCGGAAATGTTTCATACCTACCTACGAACGAGACACGGAGTTAAGTAACATTTCTTAAAAAATCGCAAGACTTCCAGGACGATTCATTAACGATTTAAAGGATTTTGATAAAGTCTGCAAAAACTTGGTTTGCTCGAAATTACTTACTTACTAACTCACTTAAGGTGGCGCTACTGTCCTGTGTGGACCTGGGCCTCAACCCAACAAGCGTCTCCAGCCAGCGCGATCTTTAGCTAGCTGTCTCAAGTTTTGCACGCTAAGTTGGTTAAGGTTATCTTTCACTTGCGGGCGCCACCTGAATCGCGGTCTTCCTCTACTGCGTCTTCCCTCGGGTGTGGAATTGAAGATTTTCCGGGCCGGAACATTCGTGTCCATTCGCTCTACATGACCCATCCGTTGGAGCTTCACTCTTCTGACTAGGTCGTCGTTAAATCTCCTTCTCCATTCACCGAAGAATTTTCCTCTCTTAACAACCTAGAGTTACCCCATCCGCTTTTGATAGAGTCCATGCCTCTGCGCCATATAGCAGGACTGGGACTGGGACGAAATTGTACACAGAAATGTCTGTGGATCGTTATTTGGATTCGCATCGATTTTTTCCAGTCCAAATAGGGCACTAAGTCTAACAGCTCACAACCATATCTTTATTTCGAAACTTTCAACTGTCAGTTTTCACTTTTTTAATTTCATTGAGGTTAAGTTTGAGTAACTTTTTTTTTGCGGTTTTAACAGTTTGTTGCAAGTGTATGGCATGTAAATAAAGTCAGATTTTGTAGCTATATGAGTTTAAAAGTGAAGCTCTGCGAAGCATACTCCGACTTTTCATCATGTCATACCATTTTATTTCCAGAACCGGCGTTAAAACCTCTTCTCTAAATATTAACCTTACCTTGTGTTTTCTTGCGACCCAAACAAACTCAACTACATCTTAGGTTGTGATAATTTCACGTATATCTGTCGGTTTAAGGCGTCTGCGGGTCAATATCGCCGACTAGCACTACTGTGCCATATTTGAAGTCCAATAAAAAAATGTTTGTGTGGTATGTGTTGACTGATATCGACTATAATGACGGCGTTTTTACTTGTGTTCAGTAACAAAAGGCAATATCACTTTTAGAATTATATTGTAAACATAGACAACCGAAAGTCCCAGCACATGTCAATTTTGAACATGCGCTTGGGATCGTTGCTCTTAAATATGTAAAAACACTCATCTAATAGTGTTGGTAATTTTGTTGTTTATCAAACCCGGCCATTTACTTTTGTTTTGAAATTGAAATACATATCAATCTGTTCTGATGTTTCAAAACCTTAATTTTTTTTATTATTCTTTACATTTCACAAACCATGCGGCAAGCTGTCAGAATTTACATCAAAAACAAGGAATTATGCAAAAAGTAATGTCTATCAATGCTGGCTTTTGTATCAACAATGAGATATTTGGTCACAAATAACACGCAACATAATAGAAACGTATTTGCAATCATGAAAGAACTAGTTGCAGAGTAATCAATCTGATTTGATGTTCTCTTTCGTAGAGACCTTTAAAAAAAATATGCTCCCAATGCAGACGATTTGCGTTGCAGAATTTCACATGATGCGTCGTGTGTACTGCGTTTTAAATTCAAATTTTAAAATAGGATTTCCCGATGCGCAGTGTTAAGTTGATATGAAAGAATCGCAAACGCAAAAAACAAGAGCCGTTGTGAATAATCGCTTTTGGAAAAGTATTGTCGGTCAAATTAATACGTTGTCCCTTTATGTGACCAACTCTGGCACCCACACACCCACACACGTAACAATAATAATTACAATCCGATTCGAGTTGTTTATTTTCGGAATTCTTACGAATGATATCATTCCATTGAATCCGTTGCGTTTAAATTATTCAACTGGTATACTCAATCATGATGTCATTGTGCGCACCGTTTGCCATTTAGGCGTTAGTGTGCTAATTCAGTAAATTCTTTTCGCTATTTATCGCTGAAATGATGCAATCCTTACAATTCAATTCGAAATCAAATTAATTGTCATTTGAAATTGGAAAGCTATTATTAGTAATCGATGGGTAAAAATCAACCGACAAGTGATGTTCCAGGCACATTGCAACTCAACAACGCACTCCCTGCTGTCGCTGTCAATTTAATTATCTGCGCAATGTGTTGATGTAGCGAGTGCTATTTTATCGCGAATGTCCATGACCACCAGACTGTGGTCACAATACAAATAGCGTCCCCTACCCCCAGCATCTCCTCATTCCCGCTCCGAATGTAATCAAATAATAGCCCGAGATACGCGAGTGTTCATTTCCTACACTGGAACGCATATATTTTTTTGCTTTTAGGTCACACCCTATGCACAGCACATAAACAGTAGACTTTGCGTGACTTTCCTCTATATCTGGGCACAAAATATAGTTCTTTTCAAAAAGTCGTAGAACCAATTCGTGGAGCTTACGAGGGCGTGTCATGCTCCATGACGTCAAAGTATATCTTTCATTCACGCATTTGTATAACTATAGTAAGTGTGAATTTGCACAATTTTGGCCTTATGGTTGGACTCAGACAAAACACGACATAGCCGTTACGAAACGCCTTGGGGCTGTCGTTATTTCACAAATTTTGTAATTCAATCTGGCAGATACTTACTGGTGTGACGTTGTGCTTTTGTTTTATTTCCTCTCGCTTTGATTGACAGACTGTCCCACTCTGGTTTAAATGTCGGTGGATTGTGATTTTCACTTGCAACTTGTCTAAGGTTTCTCTCACATGTGGTTTTCCGTTCCCGCTCACCAGTTAGAACAGCACACAGCTGATTTTCAGTTGAATTCCCTCAGGCAGCTGAATATATTTAAATCACAGTGGTTGGTGCTGTAGAATGCATGACGTGGGACTTGATGTTACACTATCCCACCCAAAATGGTGTAGGAAATATTCATTATTTTTACGTCAGAATTATATTCTAAGCTGGGCGACTGTAAAATGAATAACTTTTGTTGTGCAACTGTTTTTTACCTGGAAAGAGAACGGAATTAATCAGTTAAAAAGTTTTTAGATTGTAGTTTCTATCACTTTCCCCCTTGACAATGTCAAATATGAGGAACAAAATGTAAAAGCTCTGTTCCTTTACTTTTGTGGTAAAAATGAAAAAGACTGTCAAAATTACAGTGGAGGGGATGAATTCTCTCTCAGAGAGGGAAACGTACGCAAAAGTTAAGGAACGCTTTTGTAGTAAAAATGACATATAACGACAATTGAGTAAAATGAGTAAGAATTCTCAAACTTAACCTTAAAATACCAGAGCAAAACCAAAATTTGACAGCTCAAATCCTCAAATTTGAATGAAATGTAGTAGCATTTTTTTTAGTTTGAGGTTAAGTCATTTTCTCACGCAATCTACAGATTTTTTTAAAAACTGATGGTAAAAAAATCTGTTGGCGCATTTATTCAATAGTGTACCTGGCTAATATCGGTTATTCATGGTATCCTTTTGCCTAACTAAACCAACCTTAGACAACTGCAATAGTTGCAAGAAGACTGGGAAAACACCTCTATCATTGGCTTTAAAAAAACTTGTGTCCCAAAATTATTTCCACCTTGAAAACTTTACTTAAAACATCAGTTTAGGTCATCCTGCATGCATCCAATAATCAATTCGCTGTGACGCAAGCAGGTTTGATGCTTTCCCCCACAATCAGCGATAATTTCAAACCTATTTAACCTTGACCATAGCCTCGAGACTAATTTATTTTACAATAAAAATTCATTATGTTTGCAATTGGTCAGTGTGAAGTAGTTATTTCTAAAAATAAAAAAATGAGACATCGAGAACATTGTTATCAAATCCACTGCTTCGCCCCCGAACCCAATCACTGTTGACTACTTCACTGCTGCTTATCTTTTGCAGCATTTAACAAGCACGGTAAAGAAACTTCCAACCAAGATAACCAGGGGCTCTAAAACGAAAACTACTAATTACGTATATATATTAGTATCCCACGCGTAGTGCAGCTTATCAACAATAGAACCACTTGAAAATATTGCGCACAGATTGACTAAATTCCATCGCTACCATCGACGTCATCCACCACACTTAAGCCGAAGCGAGGCACAACAACTCGCTCTTGCATTTCGCTCTTTCGCTATAGTCGTCGCAAGATGGTGTTGGTTAGGAAACTCCAACTTAAGACCTGTTCTTCTACCATGAACACAGCGTATATGAAATATGAATCAGACCTTTCAACTGAATGTGGTATGCCTCTCTCATATGCCCTTTGGAGACTTGTATGTCGACGGCGACTTCGTTGACACGTTGTGTTTATCTGGCGGAGCAGTAAGTCTCCCGCTCCCTATAGCAAACTAACGCTGACGATGTCAGTTAAACTGGTACCACCACACCCCGCCCCACATATGGAAACCCAGAAGCTAATAAAACTCACGCCGCAGCACATTCGTTGGGTGTACGGGTTGATGGTGGTATTGGTGTGCTGGCGGTTTGGTAGTGTGGTGGACCCGTATGTAGCCGAGACACTCTCCTGCTGGAGTAGTCTTTGACTGGTCTCAGTTTTAGTCTTTTCGCGTTCGTAACGAATCGTTGGCGGTCAGCAGTATCGCAGCGTAGTTTCGGTGTTTTTTTCTTTTTTTTATTATTGCTGTCTTTTTGTTCGTATTTCAAACTTTCGTTACATGTCTGCCAAGGGATAACCCGCGGGATAATTTTGTGTTTTTCGTACGAAAAATTGTTGTGTAAAAATCAATACAAAGAAGCCTACAAAGCGCTGCATTAGCAAAAGCGACAAGCGAAACGTGTCATTGTCCTTGTTCTTGTATTGTTCCTGTTCTCCTAGTATCTAGTTACTATTGTTATAATGGCCGGAGGTAGAAAGTATTCCCGCAACAACTCCAATGGAAACGCCGTTCAATTACCTGAACGTGGACCAGGTAAAAGAATCTTAAAAATACAGAATACATATTGCGTGCGTAGGCAAAAGTGATTTCGAATTAATTTCCGATTACACGACGAAGACGACGGCAACGTCGGCGGTGATTCGGTGGCCAACGTGTCATGCGTGGATAATAATGTCGTCGAACTTGATTTTCAAAATCAAATCTATTCCATCGAGTCATCGCTTTAAGTTGTTTTCGAGTGGCGATGCGCCACGCGTACATTTGAGGGGGGTGATGTACGTAGACGTACACAGCTCTGTGGCCATAGCGCGCATGCCAATGCTTCAGTCAGTGCTGATAAGACTGTAATGTACTTCGTACTTCAACTGCAGTATCTATGCAAGTTATGCTGAGGTGTTTCAATTAGATTTTGATAAGCGTACAGTAGTTGTGTAGAGATACTTTCATTTTTTTTTAGCCCAGCTGTTGCTAGCTAGAGATATATGAGGAGTTATATAATAAACAAGTCTGAGTTCTTGCATCTTGTATTAATTATGTATTTTTGACAGAAAGAGAGGGGGACAAATTGGACCAACTGGTTTTGAAAGACGAGCAGATATTTTTTTTCTGTGGTGGAACTGACTTTCTTTTTTATTTAACAATTTCAATTGATGGTAGTTTAACAGTGTGATTGATAAAGTATGCTCTGACTGGTTTTGGGATGACTTTCTAATTGAAGAAGCGAGCGTTTTTTTCGCGAATGAAATCGTGCAGTTTTATTACACAATATGTCTGCATATAGTTCGTGAAACATTGTTCAGGTAGTGCCACGTAAAGAAGAGTCTACAGAATTGCAACACGTGCAAATGCATAATGCGGTCGTAGATAGTGAAAGGCCCAGACATAAGCCCTCATTCATTCGTTGCGTTTCATAACTATAGCCAATTCGCCACGAGACAGTGTGCTGATTAGATACTGATTGCGATGATGTTATCGTTGCTATTTGCGACCGCTACATATATTGAGGATCATGAGCATGACACGAATGCAAATTGCTAACTTATTCTTTTTCTGACAACTGAAGTTTGGAAATATCGCTGTTGATGACGTTGCCCTACCATATTAAGATCTTTTTTCGTATGTAAAGAGGCACAATTACACCTGTTGATTGTTTGTACAATTCTCTGGCTATTCTCTACGTGAAGTTAATTATATCGTTAATCATTAAATCGATTTTAATAAAACTTTCACCACGTCTGGAATTCATGGCGCCTTAGGATTTTTATTGTGCGCTTTGTGTTTTTATAATACACTTATTTTATAAGCTGGATCGTTTACACAATGAAAAAACTGATTTAAATCAAATGGCTTGATAATTAAACATAATAGAAATTCAGATTCACTTTGCGGTTTGCAAATTGCGAGTCGTTGCATTTTCACTAATCCAAGAAGAAATAACCGCAGTCGGTCCAAAATGTGTCATTTTCTTCGCTTAAAGACGCTTTAGCATTTTTGGGCATTTTTCATCATTATGGTAATCCCACTCGACCTTCATTCTATTAATCTACCACTTTCTTTTTAGTTTTTGTATGATAAATAAGGTTTGAGAGCTAAATTTGACGTTTTTGCGGAGAGAAAAATATGTGAAGAAAAATAATTTTACTCTTTACTTCCATTTTTAAAATTTTATTGGAAAACTACACCACGACTTTTAATTTATTTCCCAAATTTATTTGCTTTTAAATGCAATTTATTGATTGCCAAATTTTGATCCACCTCTTTTACCTTTTAGGTAATTTTGTGCTAGATTGAAATTCACTCGTGTGACAGAATTTGTGCTGACTGTTCCTTTTGTTGACGAAGCAACTGTGCACATTATTTGCCAATCTAAAATAGCACTTTTGTAGTCTTGACAACGTGTCTAGTTGTACGCACACAAAAAATATTAACCTTAAAATAGCAATCGCTGAATTACCTTTAGCAAAAGTGTTTAAAAGCGAACCTTTTTTCAACGCCCTAGATCTAATAGAGACCTCAAAATTAAAGCGCAGCAAATATATGAAACGAATACATTTGCAATAAATGAGCCCCCCTGTGTGTATTTATAAAGTCCTTTGAACCCTTTGATTGATTTGAGATATGTAGATTACATTTTTATTATCATCTCGACAAGCTGATCAAAAATGTACGATTTTCCCACCACCGATGGAGATCAATCATCAAACGAACAAAAAAAATGTTTATAAAAAACTCTTCGAATCGTTCCAATCGACCAACTCGTTGAAAGTAAAAGCTATATCCAAATACATCGCCGTTCAAATCATTCCCATTCAATGTGAATTCTACAATTTTTCAAAAACGACAAGTCGAAAACACTTATGGTTGTTCCCAAAAAGCCCTTCAACGCAATAGTAAAACGTATGCTAAAATGCACGTCCATTTTTCTATTCCTGTAGCACTCTTGTCAAATGTCAATATCTGTCCCGCCAAAGAATTTATCGCATTCGCAGTGTCAGTCTCACTCTCAGAAATGGAACTTCTCATTCGTCAGAAACCATCTACTCAGCTGTATAGCTGATCGATTAATTGTTAAGTTGAATCGATTCGTCCGCCTCCTTCTCTTCTCGCCGCCTACAAAGTTCTATATAGTAGCGGCGAACTTAAGTCTATTTTAGTCTTAAAGAAAATTTCCTCCGCATTCTGCGTTGTAACAATGCGCGTACGAGAATCTACGGATACTTGTGTTGTGATGCCTGCATCTTGTTGTTTCTTCTCTATGTTGAGATAAATTCCATTGGTGTCATTTTTGGTTTGTTCTATCTTACTTTCAGCATTTCTCTTCTTTTTTTGTTCTTTATTTTTGTACGATTTAATTTTTTTGTGGGGTTTCTCTCGTTTGTATTTTAAAACTTTTTCCAAGATGACGTGCTAATAGCGAGTTTGCCTGTGTATGTGTCGTTGTCATGTTGTGCTGATGAGAGAAGAATGAAAATAGCAATGTTATTTCCGATACGTCTGATCTGAACTTTAGGTTGTTGTAGACATGTCGAAAAATTACTAAGTAGTTTTCACCAGCGCAGTCTTCTTGCAAGAGTTTACCCAGAAACACTGTAATAACTAAGAATAGATGCGCAACTAAGATAAATGTTCAAGGATTTGGTAAGACGTCAGGACAAGCACTCATTAAGTTAGAGAGACAATACAAGTAATGCGCATCATATATAAGGGTTTACTGTATATTGGAGCTTGTCAAAGGCTATGCATCCAAAGATTTTACTTGCCACTCGTCTTCTTTTCCAAAAAAACCTCATGAATTTAATATGATTTGCAACAAACGCACCCTTTTCTAGATAGCAACAATTTTCTTACACGTAAACGTCAAACGATTGGCCCTACATTTTTTATCGCACACTAATGTGCGTAGGATTTGCCCCCCAAAACGAAAAAAATAATATTTAAAAATTACTGCATGAATGAATGCAGTAAGTCGTTCCTTCTTATTGCTATGTGTGCGTAAAAGAAACAAATAATTCGTTTATTAAATAATATAGTGTGCGCAATTGACTTGTGTGCGCAAATCCTTTTTTTTTTAAACCGTATAAAAAGTTTAGAAGCATTCAATATGCGCCTTATGTCAAGTGTGTTTATAAAATAACCAGACCTGTACGCTTGAGTAGTTATTTTCTTTTTGTTCTTTTGTTTTGAGCTGACCAGAAAACGAAAACCTGTTACACTTCACCTTATTTTTAATCAACATTTTAGAAGTTAATCCCCATTACTCGCGCTCTCTCTCGCCCGCGCTATTCCATTCAACAAATTATTTATTTTTATTTGATTTGCTCTCTCAAAAATATTCCCAAAATGACCGCCCGCAACCAAGACTAAGAACCACACAGTAAATTGTCAAAAAAAACTACTCGCTTCTGAGTCGTTTTTGTGTTTTTTTTTTGTTCGCATCTTTCTGTGGAACTGTTTGCGAGATATAGACCGCTCGACTAGTGCATCAAGAGTTCTCATCAACGTGGCTATGTCACCCGCAGTGTGACAGTAAATACTTTTACTTAATTTTGAGAATATCGAAAGTGATTCACGGACATATATCTATAGTTTTTATATCATAAACTCTAGCATTTAATTGAGTACAAACATATTTCCGGTCCAAACGTGTGCATTTTAAATTCTTGAAGAAAATTCCCTCAAATACTGTTCAAAATGTCAAAACGTAATTAAATTTAAATTTCTTAAATATATAAATTATACATAAGTAAAAGAAAAGTGAAGGAAAATTGAAATAGTGTTGTGTACCCGGCACAAGTGGTTTCTTTTTATTTTTCGTAGTGGGAGGCAGCAAAAGTATGCTTCTGTTGCATAATTCGAACATCAACCCCTGGCATAGAAGGAAAACTTTAGAATATAACGACAAATGTGGCTTTAGAAAATGAGAGGAAAAACTTTTTAATATATATTTAAATACAAGACTACTGTCGATGACCGTTTGTGGACTTTATGAAATGGAGAGCAGTTTGTTTTTGGTCATTATTTTAAATTGAAAGCTGCAATGATTGCTTCGGTTAGATTTATCACATTCATGATTCTTAAATCCTAAACAAACTTTTTTTTGGTCTTCAGATTTGCCAAAGAATCTATTTTTGTCAAATTGCGAAACTGCCAGAAAAAATAAAAATTGTACTCTTGGAGGAGAGTTTTTGAATTTTTTCTATGCGGTATATGTATTATGGTTGTGCTCTCGCGTTATAAAAAAAATCACAAAATGTTGAGTAAAATTCAATTTGAAGGAATACAACATTTTCGTTTTATAAATAAAAAATATTTATTAATAACGTTTATCTAAGATATAAATAAAGATAAAAAGATCAGTCCACGATGAAAGTGGTCACGATCTTAACCAGTTAGTATATTTCTCAATATCCGTCAAGGTTTAAACTCGAAAGCAGGATTTAAATCTTCAAAAAAAGTTGACGTATCTATTTATACCCTGATTTTAACATTTGTGGAGAAAAGTGGTTAATATCTCTCATCATTTCCGGTGAATTCCGCACGAAGGAAGTCCTTAACGTGATAACGGCCATTATTTTATTTTGTGGACTTAAGGTAGCGTAAAACAGAGATAAAAATTCATTTGAGCTCTGGCACACGCTCGAAACATGTTTCTTCTTCCCCACGTACCTTGGCTTTAACCGGGTAACTGCCATGCAATCCCATTTTCTTCCTTTAAGATCTCTCGCACATGTAATGCAGCTTAAGCCAACTTTGGTTCAACATTTTATTTCAAATTTTTCTAGAATTCCACGCCTAAAATTGTTTCTTGAATTGCTTTTCTAGTTGCGAATGGTAAAGCCACTAAAATTGTGCAGCTTAACGCATTTATCTCTATGCGAATTAGAAACTGCTCATTTTTGGTAGCAGTAGCTGTAAACCTCTCTTATACATTTTGGTTTAGTTTGTCTGGGCTTGAAATTCAATATCTTTTTTGTTTTATTAATTTATTTAAAGCTGTATCAATTAAGAAAACAAATCGCATTGCAACAATAACTTACTACGTAGTTTTACCACTGCAAGTTACAAGTCCAAAAACGATTTGGTTTATGTGCGTATAGTGTTAAGAAGGGGTCATTAAGACGGGTCATATAAACACAGCTGTTTTTTACACCACAAACTAAGTATTAATTAATTTTGTGCGCAAACATGTCATATTTTATTACGAAACGGTCGTAATATTTCATTATTACAGCTTTTTTCCAACCAAACTAATTGATTGTATCATTTGTCTCTTTCTAGTGGAGTCCCTAATTTACTGGCGAGATGTGAAGAAGTCTGGAATCGTTTTCGGTGCTGGCCTGATAACACTATTGGCTATATCATGCTTCTCAGTGATCAGTGTTTTCGCATATTTATCCTTACTCGCATTAGCCGGTACAATTGCGTTCCGTATCTATAAGACAGTGATGGCGGCCATCCAGAAGACATCAGAGGGACATCCCTTCAAGTATGTTTTGCACAATATAAAACGCCACAAATTGATACTAATCCGTTTTTATTGTTTTTTTTTTTGTTTCAGGGAATACCTCGAATTCGATTTGACCATCTCACAAGAGCGAGTGCAACAAGTGACTAGCGTAGCTGTTGCTCATGTTAATGGATTCACTGCTGAGCTGAGACGATTATTTTTGGTCGATGATTTGGTTGATTCACTGAAGTTCGCTGTTATTCTGTGGTTCATGACTTACATTGGAGCTTGGTTCAATGGAATGACACTTGTCATGTTGGGTGAGTTCAAATTTGATCAAACCATTTTATGCTGTTATACTAAATGTATGCTTTTATTTTGCAGCCTTTGTGTCACTCTTCACCTTGCCAAAGATTTACGAAAATAACAAACAATCAATTGACTCCTACTTGGATCTGGTACGAAGCAAGGTGACAGAAATTACCGATAAGTAAGTTGATGTTTTGTATTTTATTCAATTTAAGGTGTGCATACACATTTTGAGAAGTTATTTTTGACGATTGCGATTTCACTTTGATTTGTTGTCAGTCACTGTTCTCTTGGTATTCATTACTCAGAACTGACAGCAAAAGAAATGCAAATGAATTAACTGCAACGTATATTCTACCTTGTTTATGGCTCTGTAAATAAAACACGTTTATCTCTACTTGCTTATGACAGTCTTGAAGCAAATGTAAATGGAGAATTATTTGTAGAAAGTTTTATTGACCCTACATGCGTCAGGCGCGTGGAAATAAGAATCCATGATCGAATGTGTTTTATAAACTGTTGTGTATATGAAAACAAAAATTCAAATATTTCTTGAAGCGCTTAAAAATAGATTTACTCTCGGCTTGGTGCCTATGCACAGGACCTTGTCAGAAAATTGTTGTTTTTTCTGTTGAAACAAAGCATCCTCCAAAACCATTCAAACAAAAAATGAGTCTCGTCAAATTTTACGAAAGTTGATCTTCATTTAACTTTTCAACGCCTATAAGTCAAAATCAAAGCCAAATCTTGTAAGATGGTTATTATGCTTACAAGATCTTCATTCAAACTTTTACCTGAGGCTCGCAGTTTTAGCAAAATCAGAAAATGTTTGTTATCTTAAATCTTAGAAAAATTAAAATAGAAATTAGCCATCAACAATGTCATATTAATTTTAAGTTTAAAACTTATATATTTTTAGTAGTTCAATAGCAATAGCTTTATACAAATTTAAAGTTATGACAAACACATCGTAATAAATAAAATGCTACTAGTCCTGCGCACAGTCTGCAATAAAATTTTAACTTGATTGTTTTTTCATTCTTTTCAGAGTCAAAGTAGCCATCCCAATTGGCAAGAAGGCGCCAGTTGAGTCCGAGAAGGACAAATAAATCATTTTTTTGCGAAGATGTAACACAAAACAATTTTAAATTAAAAAAAAAAACACATTTTACTATAGGAAAAAAAACAACTTAAAAACATCCAACCAGCAGCAACAACAAATAAAAAAAAAAACAGATAACAAGAAGATCTGTAATTTAAGATGATTACAATTAGTGCATCCATACTCATATAGATATGTGTTTTTCTTAACTTTCTTTGACGATTCTTCTTACATAAAATCAAATCAAAACGAAAAATACTATAATAATACCAATAACAATCAAAACAAAATTTTACTGTTTAAATTTGAAGAAACCTTCGATAGAATGAGAAGTCTTAAAAAAACCTATAACTATCATTGTTACTCTTTTATTTTTCCCACTTGATTTTTGAACATTTTTTCACATCTAGAGAGAATAATTTATTATTCTCTTCTGTCCAATTTATTAGAAATTTATTATTATTAATTTTTTTTTAAACAAAATTATATAGTCTAAAGTAAAAACAAAAAAACAACAAGAACATTATATTTATATACTTTTTTCTTATCCTATTATTATTTTTTTATTTGTAATTAATTTTGTTTTATTATACATATTATACATATTAACATAATATGTGAAAAAGAAGTGAAATAAACGAAAATACAAGAAGAAGAAGAGTATTTCACATTGCATGATCGAACTTTATTTTGGGACAATTTTTATTAGACAAATGTTGATATTTTGTGCAAAATAAAACTGAAAAAAAAAACCGAATATGAAAGAAATCATGAAATATTTAAATGTCTTTTTATTTGCTTTTCTTTTGTTGGACTTTATTTAATTTATGCTTTTGCTTTTTACAGCTTGGTGTGGCTTTAGGTTGTTGTGGACGTTTTTACAAGAGAGCAATTAGTCGGGTTGACAGTGGCACCTCCAAATGGTGTTGTTTTGTGTCCTTTTGCTTCGCCTTTTTTTCTTTTGATCATGAAATGTTCGTTAACATTTTCAAATTGAATATTCAGGAGCGGACACGAATTCTAAACAATCATGTTATTCAACTAAGGAGCGAAATTTAATTTAGAACCCTGAAGCTATGAATTCAAACGTTTGGCTCACATTTTTTCAACAAATGTGTATTGACGATTGATACCTTTATACGATATCATCTTATCTACAGTCATGGATGTTCAAAGTGTTTCTTTTTATAGTCTTGTATATCGATTGATCAGTTTTCGGTGAGGATTGAAATACATTGAAGTGATATTTGACAGTCAAATACAACTACACAGGTGAACATGATGATTGTCGTCTTTTGGCATCAATTCATCTCCCTTTACTGACTTTATACCATTCCCAAGCAAATTCACTAAATTCACTATTAGCTCTGACATAAAGATCCTTATCAGTATCTGCGCGTGTCTCACAGCTTAGGAACGTCTGACAAACAACCCAAGTTAAAGTTGTCTTCATACAAGTTCATTTTTTTAATAATGATAGCTTATTTTTTCAACGCAGCGGATTTCTCTCAATTAAACTTCCCTTGAACGATTGAAAAAAGGGCTTCTTAAACAAAGAAAATCTGTAAGAAATGTGTAAAGAAAAACTCAAAACTGCAAACAACATTTAAAAGGGTTAACAGAAATTAAACTGAAGAAATATCTAAAGGGTGTACGAAACAAAACAAGAGGAAACAAATCTTTCGTCCTGAGAACACAGAATTTTTTATAACTACATATAATATATATATATCGCACATTTATTTCTTTTGTTAATGAAAAAGTAAGAAAAAATATTTATAATAACCCAGCTTCTTCTTTGCGATCTGTTGTGTTTGATATTTGCATAAAACAAAATTTATATGATTGAAATATGTATATCAATTAAATAGGTACTATAAGCTTAGCATACATTAAATATATATTATAATTACAACAAACACATTGATGTTATTGCAAATTGCCTTTTTTTAATAATATTTATTATTAAAAGTCCTTATTTTCTATTTATGAAAAAGAAAACGAAACAAATAAAGATTTTAGCTAAATATTGGATCAAGCGCATAGCATATTTACATTTAAACAAACAAATTATATTTATATATGTGTAGACGAGTTTGATTGACAAAACTTAGCTTTTTACTGTTTTTTTTCTTCCAATTTTATATTATTTTCAATTTTTTTTTGTCTCAAGAGAGTCATTTTTAATTGTTAGTTTAATTTCTTAAACAATTGATTTGTTGTTGCTTATGAATTTATTTTTAAATGTGTTAAAAAAATAAAAAACAAATAAAGTAAAAGTATAAAAAAAATAATTCTAGTAAGTAAACAATTTTTTCTAAAACAGGAAAAAAAAAACAACAGATTTTTCTAGTAACCAGCAAAAAAATAAGCGAAATATGCATAAAATGATATCAACATTGAGATAATTTTCTTTAATAAATCATATAAATAAAAAAAATAAAATCATTCAACTGGGTGTTAGAAGCAGAACTCCTGTTTAATTTTGTTCAATTGTGTTGTTTCAAATAAACAGATTAAATGTTTTTAAAATCATCTCTAAATTAAATACAATTATAATGATAAATGAAACGAGAATAAATAACAGAATTTAAACTAATTTTAAAAACAATTGCAGTTTTATTTCGTCACAGGCAACCACCGAGGAACATCTATTTTAGGTTAGGTTGAAGTGGCTGTCGGCTAGCCAACACACTTAGACCATTATAAGGTCCCTTGGAATACCACATGAATCTACGTGTTTACTCTTCCTACTCGTTGAACCAGTTGGAACTTCTGATGAATCGTTGGATATGTCGAATATCAGTGTTTTTTAGATTCTTCAGATCGCTAGAAAGCTCCCAAATGGAGTTTACGTCTTTGTGAGAGAGACGGACAAGTGCAGAGAAGATGGAGAACAGTCTCCTCTTCCTCCTAGTCAAGGCAGCTTCTGCAGAAGTCGTTTGAAAGCACGCCTAGTCTTGCAGCATGCCTACCTATGAGACAGTGTCCTGTGATGACACCTATTGTAGCGCTAATGTGCTTCCTATTGAGGGAGATTAAAGATCTAGAACGTTTTAGATCCAGCTTTGGCCAGATTTGCTTTGTCGCTAAGTCGATCCGGTTGTCCATCTAAGATTTGTACTTTCGATAGCATCCAGCTTTATTAACAGTTTACAATAGGTTGGAATACCTACAGAATCCATAGTTGGAAGCAAAGGTAGTTTAGTTCCGTGTTTGGGGAATTCATCAGCCTTGCAGTTACCTGTGATGTCTCTATGTCCCGGCATCCAACAGAGGCGAATGTTGAACTGCTCAGCCATGTCTCTGAGAGACGAACGACAGTCTTGGGCTGATATAGAATTTGTAGAGACTGACTGAGAGGAACATCTAAGTAATAGTGAATTGGCGTAAGACAGGACTTCGATAAATTTTAACAAAGACCCTATACCAAAACTGCTCCTTATAATTTGTGTTGCAAATATCATTCGAAGTACACATTTGCAGCTGTCAAAAAGTGTGGCAAATTTACGAATTTAAAGTAGTAAAACTCAGCTTCATTCGTCCCCTGAGAACAATTCAAAAATTTTGTTATAACAGTCAAATGGAAATTGCTTTGCTTGAGAGGAAGTTCTTAAAATACCTTCAATGAAATCAGTTTGTTAGGAGTTATTACAAAAAATTAAGGTAGGTAACTGAAAAAATAACACAATCGAAGTACATGAAATATTGAGTCGTTTTAAAATATAGTTATTATAAATTTTTGTTCTACCTACCTAGTATCTCAAAATTTTAAAATATTTCTCAAAAAACAAGTAAACTCAACACATCGCACCCTATTAATTAAGGCGCCATATTTCCAATACACGAACCTTCCTACAGTTTGCACTATTCACCACTAGATGCTACGTCTCGTATTTTCTAACATGTTTTATGCATTTATCTACGCATGTTTGACCTTCCGCAAGGTGACCGACATAATTCTCAACACTCATACATTTGAAAATCATTTGTTAACAGAGCGATTCTCTCGCTATCATCTAAAAAACACTCTTGTCGCAGAAATTTCGACGGCAGGTCTGGTCCTCTTGCAATACCTAAGCGTTCGCAATCTCAAGAGAGTTCTTCGTCAAGTTAACAAAGGCAATCGAATCAAATCGAAAGCGCCCCAAAGAACCACCATTCAATCATTCTCCATCTGTGCATTTTAAAACAGATAAAACTCAAATAAATTAAATAATTTGCCCCATCACAAGACAAAAAATAAATAAATACAAAACAATTCGCCAGCATCCAAAGCACTATAGTATGTCGTGCTAGTTAAACGCATTCTCCTTCCACAATTCAAACTGGTGGTAGTCGCTCTCTCTCAATGACTGTATCGTGCTCTTTAGCTGAGTGTTTCATATAAGAAGAACAACAAAAATACTACTTTTATACTTTTCGTTTTTTTTTTATTAATATCTCGCGCATATCAAGCAACGTTAGTCGCGATTCGTGCTGAGAAGTGCTCCAGAGTTCGGGAAGGCAGCACCACATAACCGTAGTACTGTACAGAAAAGTTCTAAGAATTTCGTTTAGTGCCTCCCACGCATTTTTTTTTCTTGTGACATTACGCAAAAATCAGTCACCTGTGTCCTTATACAGTGAACTAATAATCCTTGTGTAGCAAAGAAAGCACAACAAAAAAGTGAGCAAAATGTCCAAGCCCCAAACTGATGCCGATCGTCGGAAGCAGATCAGTGTCCGCGGTATTGTGGAAGTTGGCAATGTGACTGAAGTGAAGAAGAGCTTCAACCGTCATTTGCATTACACTCTGGTCAAGGATCGTAATGTGGCCACCTTGAGGGATTACTATTTCGCTTTGGCCAACACCGTCAAGGACAACATGGTATCTAGGTGGATCCGAACCCAGCAGCACTACTATGATAAGGATCCCAAGGTGAGTTGAAGTGCAAAGATGAAACAGAAATGAAAAAAAAAAGCCCGTCACGTCACAAAAGAAAATTTCGGGGAGGAGTGTATGCGAGGGTGACTATTTTCAATGTCACGGACAGCTATAGAGTGTGTGTACCTATGCAGCGATTGGGGTGTGTATCCTTTTTATTTGAGGAAGTTGATACTTTCTTCCGTTGCCAGGTGGGTGATTCAACTCAATTTGATAGAAATCGAAAATGGGGGCAGATAACTGTGATCTGAATATATACGTGTATATATTAATCGATTTTTTTTGTTTGCTTGTGAAAGGACTTTCCCTTTTCACTGGCCTATCGATTTCGTGTGTGCGTGGTGTTTCCTCATATTGGAATGGAACCGCATGTGGACATGCTTATCTATCGTATTTACGGTAAAGTTACCTATATCAGCAAATATTTTTATTTTCCAGATAGGTACGCTACTTTTGCCAAACGTTTTGCATTGATAACACAGCGCATTCAAAGTTTCTCGGCGAAAAATGTGCTGCTTTTGAAGTTTTGCGATAGAAAATAAAACAAAGGAGTGGCCGGTTTCCAAGGTCAGGAATATTTGTATCTTTACATTGGGCATGTAACAACTTACACGCATGTATTGTGGACATAAGAAGTTCTTGCCAAAGCCGCGAACTGAATTACTCACACATTGGATATAAATGGCGCCCAACGACGAAAGACCAACTTTTTATAGGATTAAGACTCTAAGCTCTAACCTACTTAGTCTGCCAGCATTTTTGGAGGGATAGCTAGCCGATAAATTTAATCTATACATACTTTTCCCAACTGGTGAATAGCAACCCTACCTATTTTGCGGAAATTAATAAAAAAAATATTTTAGCGGTAATCATTAAAATAATCCATTATAACCTACAACATTTGCAAATACAGTCTTCCCTTAGTTCGAATTTGAGGGAATTTTATTATATTATTGTATCTGTAAGCAAAGTCCTTGGAAATACATCTATTTCAAACAGTACCAAAAAATTCATTGAATGGAAATTTCAATTCTGTCCGCCAATTCTCCTGGAAAGACATTTCTCTTTTATTTATTTAATTACGAACGTATGTCCTTGCAGAGGTTTTAGTTTTAAACTTAAATTGCTCCAAGTTGTAGGTTTTCCATTAGTTTTCCCTATGTATCCACCAAAGTTTTTCAGTTCTATTCAGCCAAATTCATATAAATATTCCCAAAAGCTTATACCAAAATGTTTGTACAAAATATTTGAAAAGCATTCATTTGAGGTGATTTTTGTGGTTCAGTTTTATATATCATCACCAGTTCTTCTTTATTAAAATTGTTTGGACTATTGGAAAACATCTAGCTTGAATAACAACAACGCAAACCGGTAACGCTTGGCCATGTTTCTTTGGCATATTATGATGTGTACATTGTTCCTCCAGCTTTCAAATTATGTTAAAAATATGCAGCTTTAAAAAAATCACTTTTGATTCGGGCTTTATTTTTAAGAAGAGTTGCAACAGTCTATTCTTTTTAGCTAACCTGATTTCAAAGCGTTTTTTAAAAACACCCCACCAACATAAAGCCCATTACAACGATCACAATACGACCCACGACTTCTCACATTGAATAACATTTTTCTATCCTTTCAAAATCACTTTAAATGTTTCGAGTGATTGCAAAAAGTTACATATAAAATGCAATTCTGAACTCCGCATACTTATTTTATTTACATAAAAAGGTGAAAAGCGCTATTCAACGCAATTTACGTTCCCAAATATTTTGGGCTCAAATAATCTAACCTTGCTTACAATTGTTCACATAGTCAATGACAGATCATTCAGTTTCAGTTATATTTTAGCGCATAATTGCTATAAAAAAATTGTTGTGGCCAAAAGTTGAACGCTTGGCACTGTCCAGTTCTATCGACTGGTAATTAGTATATTCTCGTCGACTCAGTGTCTATGACTATGAGTCTTTAGCGATTCGTTTTCCAATGTATTACTTGCCCAAAACGTCCGTTGCCAATTAAACTCTGGCGTGCCGCCCCACTGACCATGTAATATTTTTCGGCTCTCTCGTTCTATTCAATTATACAAAACCAAGAGAAAAATAAAAATCTGGGAGCACTGCCAACAGCACACAAACCGAACGTCGAAGTTTACATTAGAAGCAACAATTTTTCCTCCTATTACGTATTACTCGACCATTTGGTCATCGCCTCATCGGCGTCGGAAAGGGAGAGCTTAGGTATGCAGCGAGTGACAACCCCGACCCCAAAGAGATACAGTCTTGTGGTTGTTGAATTGTATTCTCTCAGGAGTATAGAAAAATGCAAAGCAATTAGAAAAAGGATCTACTTGATTGGCATACAAATGGTCTGACTTTGACGAAAAAAACAACTAGTTTCTCTGTTCCACAAAATAGAACATATTCCACTCAAATAAATTATTTCTTTTTGAAAATTTACTCGAAATGAAGCTCACGTTTTTCATCTAACACATTTGTCCTTCTTGAATGTCAATTTCGATTTTAAGAAAGAAATTCTTTGAATCCAAAAATATATATTTTTTTATAATAAACCACCCCTTGTCATGACTAGATACATGAAAACGAATTTGTTAGCTGCATGGTAAACGGAAATTTTATTGAAATTCAAAGAAAAACATTTTTGTTAGTTCCTTTGTTTTATTATATCTGTTTTTAATTTATTCGTTTCTGATTTTGTGTTGGGAATATATTCAAGGTCATTAGAGGTCGTTGGTTTTGTTTTTATTTTTATTTTTTTCCTCGGAGGGGGACAATATCCAAACTAGCGAGGAGGAAAGCTTTTCGTTTTTTTTTCTCTCTCGGATTGGTAGACGATGTTTGTCTTCCTTTTGAAGTTGTGGGCATAGTGTGAAATAGAAAGAATAACAAAAACTTTTCGTGGCAAACGTATATTCGAATTAGATGACATCCCACGTGGTGGTACGCGTTATACCATACACATATAGTACCATACATGTATTCACTATGAAAGATAATAGATATAGGTAGAAATTGAGTGAGGATAGAATTAGAAATGAAAATCACACTCATGCATGGCTTATCGAGGAGAATATTCGTTTTTCTCTTGGTGCATGAGAATGAAGCACATTTCAATTTGAGGAGTATGTGCTTTGTTAACTTTTGGATGACATTAACTGTCACTGGTCACAGATAGATAATATTATCTTTAGGGACAGATTTTTCAATTATCGAATAAAATATAGGGAAACAAGCACAGTATGTCGATGTCTGTCACATTTTGTCCGCCTGTCTCCATAATGTGGAAATAAAATGCAGCTTTTAGGTTTCCTGAATGATCTCCACTTTTTATAAATATTATTCTTTAATAGTATACGTACTGTTAGTTCACAAAATTATACTTTACTTGAAAATATCGCCATTTGAAGTGCCTTAAATTTGAAGTGAACAGCTTTTTTATGGATGCGTCCAAAAAATGTGTGTTATTTTTACTAGATGAAATACGCATTTTCCGGAATATAATTCCAAATACCACTTGCCTACTTAACCACATCTAAGAACTCTGTTTCCTTAGAGAGAGGTGCACCGAAATTGCCCTTAAGTAGTCATAAGAAAATGTATCATATGGCATCGTATTTCGAGCACTCAAAGTACCTACACTGTCTTATGTACTCACTAAAAACATGTCTTTTATAAAAACAGGATTTAAATTACAAACCCTCAAAACATCTAATATGGCAATTCGCCATTTTCTCGTAAATAAATAAATAAATAAATATTTTGGCGCGACACGTCTATGGGACCCAAGGGCTAGTTTCTCGCAACCATTCGCTTTGTGTGGGTTTTCAATTTTTGGGACGAATGGAAGGGATCTACAATTTTACGCCGAGTCCAAACGGCTAATTGAGAAGCTCATTCATGACAGTTTTACTCTCGGATGTTTGTCAGACGTTCGCGAGAGGTGGCGCAGCGGAAAAAAACCTTAAGATGTAATTTGGCCCTCTCGGGATTTTCTCTTATGTACCCATAAATTCTTCATTTTATGATAAAAAATCCAAAATCCTTATAAGGCTCTATCATTCTTCATACATATTTTTGTGCAAATATGCGAACAATTCTTGAAATAAATTTATTTCTATTACTATCCAATACGGCTGACTGTCGTTTCTGCTTTATTTTCGAGAAATTGAGTTATTTTCATTCAATTCCATTATCTTTTATATACCTACCCATTTCTGTTCATATCCTATTTGGAGGCAATTTATTCAACCCCCGTAAAACGGGTCGTCACGGAAATTCGGTTCTTTATGTGACATTGACATCTTCATTTTGATGGAATACAATTTTCTTTTACCTTTATGTATGCTTTTTATGTATCGTACATTACCGCTTGAAATAAACCCTGACGTTACTTTTGATGTTTTTCCCTCAATTGGTCACTCAGAATAATATTAAATTGTTGAACAAATAATTACGTACGAGAACATGTAAACTATGCGAAAAACCGCAAAAAATTTGTTCTCATCTGTTAAATGTCACACTTAAAGTATAAAACACATTACTAACTTAGGGAACCTTTACATTTGAATGTAAATAATTTTTATCAAAATAAATTGTTTAAAAAAATGAAATTCAAAGTAAAAACTGTTTGTGTTCGTCATTTTGCTACGAAAGTGACAACAAGCAGTCACTTTTATTTAGAGAAATTCCAAAGTGCACAACTTTTCTAGTATAAAAATGTCAATCAATATAAAAGTACAACAAACTCGCAGCGGGTTATTAAAACGAAAAATGTTGCAAAATGCTACAGACCAGCTCCCTAGCAAATCTCACTCCCCACTCTATCATCCACCTCGTGCATGAATATCTTTTAAAATGCTGCTCTATTGTCATCGCGCAAATTTCGCTTGCAACCATTTAATAAAGAGAATGGGGTGACGGAACTTTTTTTATGGCTGTTTTTATTAATGTCAATGAACACTTAACGCAATTTTCGACCTCTTGTTGGTCTACTCGAAGATAGATGATGCTCTTGAGACTGTTGCGTAATCTGAATTCTCATAGAGAATTCATAGGGAATGTTTTGTAATTTTACAGTAAGTGGGCCCAAAAAGTAAATTACGTGGATATAAACAAATTCGCAGCAGGCAATGATGATCACGAGACTCGTTTAATTCACTACGCAAAGTTAATAATCCTTCAGTAAGGTCGTCATGACATTTAAGCGTCAATGGCGGTTGAGTAACTTTTGCAAAACGAAATTTACTAATTTGCATTATTTGTTGGAAAAACCAACAACAGTAAGCCCACCAACGCGTGAACACTCGACTTGATCATGACCCACTGCAGCCCTTGAGAAGTGCAATCGGTTATCGATGTTGGCTAGTCGCTTGAATCCAAATCGCATGCAAGCAGTGTCGAATTTCAATGTTACGTTCAACCGTAGAGGTATCTCTGTTGCGTTACTATAGGTTCGATTCCAGCTATCTGACAGATGAAGCCTGTTGGAAGTCTATTTTTAACACGGTGCAATTGCACATCTGAGATTATTACATAGGTATTGTGCTGATCAATTTGGCGAAAATTTTCTATTTTTAGTGAAACGATTAGATGCCGGTTGAGATAGGGTGTTTACTGTTTAGCGAAAATATTATGTTTGTTGTTAATTAACCTTGAACTTGAACTTGAACGTGAGGAGAAAATGTACCTCATTCGTTATTTTATAGATAGGGGTGCCTATGCAAATTAAGCTATGTTTTTACAATTTCGCCTACAATAGATGTGGGCATACAAATTATGCGCATACATCGGTGTAGATTTTTGTTACTAATTAATGTTTTAATTAAATTTCCATTCCAGAGCAAACACTCCCACTCCCCATCCACCTGATCGAGAAGTTTACACTAGCGCCTGCTCAAACGTGACCTTATCTAAACAATTTCTTAGTATGTCTCTGTCTCTCTCTCTCTTTCTCGCCCCTATCAAAAGATATGGCTTTACTTTTATCAAGATTAAAATTGGCACTATAAACAGCGTGTTTCTGGCCGGCTGCGACTGTGACTCAATTTTGATAAGATTCGGAAAGCTTTACGAAAATACATTTCACGTTATCCCGATGAGATAGAACATGTTATTGGTTGCAAAGCCTATTAATAGAACCGCATGCATCATGTTTCTACCTAAAACGGTTGAGAAAGTTTTGAAATCATTTCCTGGCTGGCTCGCAGTTGCACAATATTCATAAGCGGACAGTCAAAGTTGGCTAATCATCAACTCGTTGACATTTCCCTGATACCGATGCTGTTATTGTAACTTGCTTGCATGTTCATTATACTTCGTAAACAAAGCACAGCCTTATTCAAAACAACCTGATAGTGGAGTTCAAAAGGGTTTCTTACTTTTCTAATTATTGCTATCGGTAGTCAGGGCTGGATTTATGTGACAAAGGCGCCTGCAAATTGGCTGGAAAATAAAATGGAAATTGCTTTTAGATTAGTTTACGTGTCATGTAATAAATTAAATGAAATAACCTATATAAGTTTTTTTTTCGACTACAAGTTCAATAGATTTTTATTTTTCCATTAAAAATGTTTAGCACCTTCCGATGAAGGTTTTTCTAGTTTTTAGGTTTGATTGCTACTAGTACTACCTACTTCTGAAGTGGTTCCAACTATGTTGACAGTCTTCAAAAATGAATACCTACATGCGAAGATATAAATTCATTGTTTTTTGTCTACATCCCTGCGCATTAGGGTTCCCATACACTGTGCAATTTACTGATCGAACTCGAATTGTATTATTTTGAATACAATTTCAATTTATGCATTTTATTTAGCGAAAAATGCATCTTTAAATACTTACGAAAGGAAGTTGAGTTCACATTTTTTAAGATCAGTTGATGGGCATATCGAAAATATTCAGAGTTTTTTTCTTTCGCTTTTGGTAACAAGTTCGAATGCAACGAACATAACCACTTTTAGGAGGAAATTTGCAACACTATAAGGACACTTGCGCATAGTGTCA
The DNA here is from genome assembly GCA_936431705.1 of Cheilosia pagana. Classification (NCBI taxonomy): domain Eukaryota; kingdom Metazoa; phylum Arthropoda; class Insecta; order Diptera; family Syrphidae; genus Cheilosia; species Cheilosia pagana. Next base: position 44,978,185 of record OW386170.1, on the reverse strand, counting down.
AAAATATAACCAGTCCAATGAAAATGTTTCTGCTGATGCCTATAAAATAATCCAATCTCTAACTAACCAACTATTTTCGTCCATTCACCCCATCAACAACTTCACCTCTAATTGGATTGATTATGTTTGTCTTATTTTTTATTTATGCTCTGAAGTTAGCAATTATATTTTATTTGGGTCGGCAAATAATTTCTGAATATTTTTCTAAATCCAATGAGCCAAAAGATTAGAATCTAATCTTTGACACAATTAGTTCTTATCATCGTCAGTACTTGTTTTAGCATTTAATAACTAATTGCCTATATCAGGAACACAACAGAGACTCAAACTATCCAGATCAACCGGCTATATACTTTTGCCAACAATTCGCGTATGACGTCTCATCGTTTCTAGGTGAATTGTATTTTTACGACTTGTTCTGCTGCACTCCAATTCTAATTTTAACTCTCATGATCAAAATAAAAAAAAAGCAAAATAAAGTGTGCATTTGACACAGTTCTTTTGAGATGCATTGGGCATTGCACTGGCTGTATGCCATCACAAAACAAACACACACACACCCGATGTTTACTCCAATTTTTGTTCATATAAACAATACTCATTCTTTGAGTAGTAATTGGAAGAGTTGCATGCAACTAATTATACTTAAACTGAACGTTCATACTCAAATCGAATCATATGATCCATGAGAGAGTAAAGCTAGACAGGTCTCAGTCTCCAATGAATGTACTCGCCGTAGTCTATATCGGGGAATTGTTGTTAACCTTGTTCTAGTTAGATTTTATTCAAGTGCCTTTCTTATTCGGGTGTAGTGTAGTATACCTACTTGTCAATGGGTTTGTTTTGATTTGGTGATGTTCTTGACTTCCAACTGATGGCGTCTCCGATTTTACTCTGACTTTTGAACGAAATAGGTAGAGGATTATATGAAAAATAAAAATAAAACAACCAGAATGGGGCAAATCCGAAAGTACTCTTTCTCTTCAATTGAAAGTTGCTACTCTTTGAAATTAGGTTTAAATTCGCTTTCTGCACAAAACTTTATGGCGAAATTTGCATTTCTGCGCCTAAAAGTATACGCCGGTGAGGAGAGTGTCACGTTTTAACTGCACAGAAAATGCTTTGATTTTTCAGTTTGCGAGGAATATTATTTTTATTCAAAAATGTTGCGAAACTGAAAAATAGCCAAGCAATTTCGCTGTCATTTGTCAAATGCGGCTAGCTCTAAATTTCTGTTGCATATTCATAAAATCAATATTTATCTACTTTGTAAATTGTAAGACAATTTTTATGAACACTCACTCATATTTACAAGTTACAAGTGCATTCACAAATTATTTAAATGTTGCATATATGCTCAACGTTCTCACCAGCATGCTTAAAGGTTGCTTAAAAAATAAACGCGCCCACAGACGCGCATGTAGATTTTGAAACATAAGTTTTAAGGCTGGATAATGTAGCAATGCCAATTTCGTATACATTAAAGTATTGTTCATTTTCGGGCCCCAAAGTCACTCCATATGATTAGGTTCTTTATTTGTTTAAATTGAAAATAATGAAAAAATTACAGAGAGTTGAGTTGTCTGTTTTTCTGTATTTTTTACTTTATCCAGCTATTTATTAGGAAATGATCCACCTTTAAGACATTATTGAAGGGCTTTCTACAATTTTCTCTGGTTATTTGTAGAAGGTAACCATTTTCTTCTAACTAAAAATAGCGTGGTCGTAGTTCCCCGCTAAGTCATATGAATGGAACACTCGGTGGCGTATACGTAACATTTTTTTGATAGCATTAGCAAAACACGATTCTTTGACACGGTGGCTTAACTACAATATTATGTAACCAAAAATCGATGAAAATAATTTCCTGTGTATACATTCCTTCAAATTAGATCCCTATTTCCTTTATATGTTTGTAGATATGCGCATGTATAATCGGCATTAACGCTGAGTACATTATCGCTCAGTTTAAGCTACATCTTCTGAACCATATCCTGCTGAATGTACTTACTAACTTAACTTACCTACTTTATTAATGCCTGAAACCACTTTTAACTAAAATACCCTTTCAATTTATACCTTACAGCGCGTCTACTACCTCTCGCTGGAGTACTACATGGGTCGCTCGCTACAAAACACCATGATCAACTTGGGCATTCAGAGTGAATGTGAAGAGGCCATGTATCAATTGGGTCTGGATATCGAGGCCCTCGAGGAGATGGAAGAGGATGCTGGTTTGGGTAATGGAGGTCTTGGCCGTTTGGCTGCATGCTTCCTCGATTCAATGGCAACCCTCGGTCTGGCTGCCTATGGCTATGGTATTCGTTATGAATACGGTATTTTCGCCCAGAAGATTCGCAACGGCGAACAAGTTGAGGAGCCGGATGATTGGTTGCGTTATGGCAACCCATGGGAGAAGGCACGTCCAGAATTCATGCTGCCAATTAACTTCTATGGTCGTGTGACCGATGGAACCGATGGCAAGAAGTGGGTCGATACTCAAGTCGTCTATGCCATGCCATACGATAACCCAATTCCTGGATATGGCAACAACGTAGTGAACACTCTGCGCTTATGGTCGGCTAAGAGTCCAATTGATTTCAACTTGAAATTCTGTAAGTATTATTAACCACGCTAAGGAAGGTTTTTTTTTCTAGAACTCGTTATGACTTCGGTTTCCTTTTAGTTAACGATGGTGACTACATTCAGGCTGTGTTGGATCGTAACTTGGCTGAGAACATTTCTCGTGTGCTGTATCCCAACGATAACTTCTTCGAGGGCAAGGAACTCCGTTTGAAGCAGGAATACTTCATGTGTGCCGCCACTCTTCAGGATATCATTCGTCGTTACAAATCGTCGAAGTTCGGAAGCCGCGAGGCCGTTCGCAATAACTTTGACCACTTCCCCGATAAGGTTGCTATTCAGTTGAACGATACTCATCCATCGTTGGCTATCCCCGAGTTGATGCGCATCCTCATCGATGAGGAGAAACTCACTTGGGACAAGGCATGGGAGATCACAGTTAAGACTTGTGCCTACACCAACCACACTGTCTTGCCGGAAGCTTTGGAACGCTGGCCCGTGTCTCTTTTGGAATCAATTCTGCCACGTCACTTGCAGATCATCTACCATATTAACTTCCTGCACATGGAGAATGTTAAGAAGCATTTCAATGGTGATATGGATCGCATGCGTCGTATGTCCTGTGTTGAGGAAGATGGCGAGAAGCGCATTAACATGGCTCACTTGTCCATTATTGGCTCACACGCTGTTAATGGCGTCGCTGCTATTCACTCTCAGATCCTTAAGGATGTGCTCTTCCATGACTTTTATGAAATGAATCCAGAGAAATTCCAAAACAAGACAAACGGTATCACTCCACGCCGTTGGTTGTTGCTTTGCAACCCCGGTCTTTCAGATCTGATCTGCGAGAAGATTGGCGATGAATGGCCAGTCCATTTGGAGCAGCTGGCTGCTCTTAAGAAGTGGTCCAAGGATGCCAACTTCCAGAGAGATGTCGCCCGCGTTAAGCAAGAAAACAAGCTTCGCCTGGCTGAATACCTCGAGTCCGAATATGGCGTCAAGGTGAACCCTGCATCCATGTTTGATATCCAAGTCAAGCGTATCCATGAGTACAAACGTCAACTTCTCAATTGCTTGCACATCATCACCTTGTACAATCGTATCAAGAAGGACCCATCTGCCAAGTTCACCCCACGTACCATTATGATTGGCGGTAAGGCCGCTCCTGGTTACTACATGGCCAAACAGATTATTAAGCTCATTTGCGCCGTTGGCCAAGTCGTCAACAACGATCCAATTGTTGGAGAGAAATTGAAGGTTATCTACTTGGAGAACTACCGCGTCACCTTGGCTGAGCGTATTATGCCCGCCGCCGATTTGTCTGAACAGATCTCTACCGCTGGTACTGAAGCCTCAGGAACAGGTAACATGAAATTCCAGTTGAACGGTGCTCTTACAATTGGTACCCTGGATGGTGCTAACGTTGAGATGGCTGAGGAAATGGGCAATGAAAATATCTTCATCTTCGGTATGACTGTCGATGAAGTGGAGGCCCTCAAGAAGAAGGGTTACAACGCCTACGATTACTACAACAGCAATCCCGAGATTAAGCAGTGCATTGATCAAATCCAGGGAGGTTTCTTCAGCCCCGGCAACCCCAATGAGTTCAAGAACATTTCTGATGTCTTGTTGAAATACGACAGCTACTTCTTGTTGGCTGATTTTGCGGCTTATATTAAGGCACAAGATTTGGTCTCAAAGACTTATCAGGTAAGGAACACAGAATGGAACTTATGTGGAACATATTTCTAAAATAATCTATTTGTGTTTTTTTTTTAGAATCAAGCCAAATGGCTAGAAATGTCAATTAACAACATCGCCTCCAGCGGTAAATTCTCATCAGATCGTACCATCGCTGAATACGCCCGCGAAATCTGGGGTGTTGAACCATCATGGGAGAAGTTGCCAGCTCCAGCAGATGTCTAAGTACACAGACAGCAAAGCAAATACAACTCATTTCTAACAATATTCATAAAATAAAATAAAACGTCCACCACAATATATATCACTAAGGGGAGCGAACACCTATTGAAGCACTGCCAACAATTCAGCAGGTTTCAGCGAAAGACTATTCAACGCCCACCAATCTACAATCCCCTCGAAAACGAATACTTTGTTTTAGGAACTATTTTTCAAGGAATTCAGCGAAGAACTAATGGGCGTTCTTCGCACTCCACATCTCGAAACAGAACATGACCTCAGGCAACAAAATAGTCCCTATTTTTTTATAAAAAAAGAAAATAATTCAAATTTACATTATACATAGGAAAAATGATTCTAAGAAAAACAAATTTAAGATTAAATGTTTTAAGCGAGACTAAACAAAAAGAGTTAAATGCTTAAATGTTAAAGTTAAATAAAGAAAAAAAAAAGTTAAACCTGCTACATGATTCTCTTTTTCGATTCTTGTTAGAAAAAAACCCAAAACGTCTCTTACTTAGCACACAAAACAAAATATATAAGCACTCATTAGATTTATGTTTCATTTTTATTTAACGCACAATTGGCCAGCAAACACATTTGAAACTTCTTTATTTTTCAGCGCTGTATTTTTATTTTTTCCTTTGTTTTTATAAAACTTTGTCCAAACTTGTTGTTGTTATTAAAAAGAAAAGAGAACATTTAAAACAATTAAATAAAATCGATATAGGTACGTTATCCTTTTAAAACTATTTACTAAAAATCTAGTTGTTATTAAGCCGACATTTAAAAACTGGAAATAAAGAAAAAAAAAAACAAGTAAAAAAGGATGCAGTATCATCTGTTTTTGTCTATTCTTATTTTAAATGACGAAACTTGCAGAAAAACTAAAATCGATGCTTCGTTTTGAAGGGAAACTAAATGAACAACGTTAAGCCAACGATACATGCCATGGCGCCTAAAACTCTGTACCACTCTATTCTATCTAAACGTCAAACGCATTTATGCATAAATCTCATACCTGCAAAGAAATTCAAGCTAAAAAGAAAGCACTAGATCTTTTGGTTCAATAACGGCTAATATTTAAACTTCACTATCCATTATCAGATACAATCACCTTAGGCACTTTTCTCATATAAAACAAAGTGCCATCTATTGCCAAAACGCTGAAAGTGCAGGCAGATTATATGATTGCATATTTTCAACGATAGATGTTCTTCTAACCGCTCAATTTAACAGGAAAGTGTGTACCTAATTAAATAAACTGAATTAACTACACATGAACATGACTGCATTGGTATACTGGCCTTTTCTTAAAGAACAATAATGAACACACTTGTCAACATTAGAATAAAATTTAAATGATGTGATCAATAATTTCATTCTATTCAAAACTTCACTTATGTTTTGATAGTCATCGAACAGACAGTGAATTTAGATCAAAAAACTTCATATTCACTATTGAGACCAAATGATAAGTAGTGGCACGAAAAAGCATTGTCTGTCTTTGCATTACCGCTTCACAATCTACAGCAGATACTTGAGAAATTACTGATATCTTCTATAAAAACAATTTTTCTTGTTGCTCTCGATTCAACGAACTGATAAGTTCTTCCTTATTCCAGACAAACTTTTTGCAAAGGTATCGTAGCAATGCTTTTGCACGTCTGTCTAAATCCATCTGTCTGTTTGTTTGTTTGTTTGTCTGTTTGTTTGTGAGTATTGCCGCAACATCATTTTTGGATTTCTTTTTTTCTGGTATTGACTCAGAAGCGAATTTCCACTCTGTGCTATCTCGTAATGAAAAACAAGCATTCAAATTTGATTTGACATCGTTTCTAAAGAATGTTTGTCTTAAATCTATTAATCTATTGTGTTGAGGAATAATTGCAATTTAAAATACACCAATAAACGACTTACTGTCATTTGGATTTTATTGCGAACGTAGTTTTGTTGCAGTCATCAACCCATACCGCCAGCGGTTTATCTTTATTAAGAAGCTTGCATTCGTTTGCTGCTGCCCCTAAGCATGTCAGTCGTTTACAGTTGTTATGGCACATTGTCATTGTTGTAAATTGTAGATCAATTATGGTTAACGGTTTAAGCTTCTTTTATTTGTAAAGCATTTTAGACAGATAATTCCATAAAAGAGTGATAATACACTTTATTCTCTGTATTTAGATGTTGACTATCCGTTGTTCAACTCAGTAACCGCAGGTACACTATTATTCCCAACAGCTAGGACATCGGTTTTCCAGAGCTCCTTTTACTACAGAGCCTGAGAAGCAAACTTTAATATTTCCGTCCTGGAAACATATTTATAAAGCGTTTAATTTATAACACCTTGCTTTCGTTTTTCTATCGCGTGACAAATGCTGCATTTCGCAACTCGACAGAATTACATACCTACTTCGTCTATAAAAAAACACTTAAAAAAACAGATCTCATGGAGTTTTACATGCCGCTGATAATGTAGCAGTCAATTGAACGCTACCATTTGCCAAATATATGAAGGATTTATAAATATTCATATGAACAGTTCTTAAAAAGTATAGTCAAATAAAATAAACACGTACAGTTGTTTCTATTACCTAATCTAGCAGATGCTTAACAGAGCTAGTCATATCCAATCCTCTCAATTTCAAATAAACCTCAAAGTATGCCTAAATCATCAACAATTTAATCATTCACCAGAAAGTTTTCTTCATTCATGAACTTAAAAGCCACTACCGAAATCCTTCCGTTGGCATTTTGGGTTGGTTTCGACGTCCATCTCTATCTCATCGAAAAGGATGAGTTTTTAAATAAAAACAACTTAAATTCACTAATAAATAAATTCGTTGAACTTCATGGCTCTGTTGCTCACTTCCATTGATGCCTCTGTATAATGTGGATCGGTTGCATAATTCATATATATACAATTGACCTTACAGTATTATGCTACGTATTTCTAGGAAGTAACTGTGAAACTGCGTTATGCTGGTAAGCTACAACTAAAATTACATAAAGTGGACAAGCAAATCCTCCGACAGTTGTCATCATTGTTATCTATCTACACGGCTTAAAGTTTAAGTCCATATTGTTCTTTTATTTAATTTCTTATACAAACATTTCTTCTCACATATCAGCTATATAAATATAAATAAAATAGAGTTTGAGATTGATAAAACAAAAGTTAAAAAAAAAACATTCATTCACATAAAATAAATAATAATTAACTTTAGGTGTTCTCGTTTTTAGGCTTTATTTCTTATTATTCTTATTTTTAACAAGAAAAAAACAATTGTTAAGTTAACAACAATCATTGGCAATTGATTTGACATTTTTGTTTGTTTCATTTTTAGTTAGCTTACGTCACAAATACAAATATATTTTAATTTAATTGTTTTTTTGTTTCTGTTTATTGAACACATCATTGTTACACCATTCATTTATTTGTAAAAGCAAAATTTAACAGATTACATCGTTATAAGAAAATATATACGTATATATATAAAACATAAACACTATCGTTTATAAGGCACATTGTGCTAAATATTTTCGTTAATATACTGGTTACAGTGTGTATTGTTGTGGGGTGTCATCATTCGTTTCGGAAATTGTTTGGATTTTATTTTAGAAAATACTGATGTGCTTCATTTGTTGATTTAAGTTCTCGTTCAATGTGTTTTTCTTTTGAGAAAATTCGTTTGAATACAAATTTCGAAAATTTTATATTCTGCGTAGATTTTTTTTGGATTTTTTTTATTTTTGAGCGTGTATAGTACATTTTCATCGGAAATTGATTGCTGAAGAGATTTTCCGATTTTCCATGATCATCTTAATTAGGCGACGTTGATTGGATTACCTCCATTGTAGTTGGCAAAAAATCGAGGATCTCCAAAGCGATCATACATCTGAAAACAGAATAAAAATAGTTCCGGATGAGTTAAAAACGATCGCACAATAGCAGAATAAGTAATAGGTTAAGTAAATAATCAGCTTGCTAAATTTTGTGATTTGGGAATCTCCCAAAATTCAGTTTGTTTGTTTATAGGTCTGTGATATTTTCATTGCGTACGCTATTGGGGTTGGCGTTTGTTTGTTCGCACCTTTTATGTGTAGTTGATGTTCTTAATGAAACGTAGTTTGCCTTTGAATAAATTTCATCCTAATTATAATAATTTTGTATGTACTATTGTCCATATGTAAATTGTAAATATCAATTTGCAAAGGTGTTTAATGAACAGGTGTCTGGTGGATGGGCTCTTTGTTTTTTTTTTTCTTTTTTTATTAAATGTTCAAATGTCTTCGACAAACAAAAGACATTCGATGCTTTTGTGAAGAAAAAATATACTTTGCCTCGACATAGCGACGTATTTATAGACTAAAATATGTACACGTGTTAATCGCATTACTTTAGTAAAATATCGTTACAAACTAAGGTTAGATATCAATTAAAACTACACGCGACTTATTGATAGTCCACTTAAAACATTTTGTCATTGATGAATCGAAAATGGAGAAATCAAAAAAACTACCAAGTTATAAAAGTAGTAATTGTATAACATTTCTGTATTTACCCTTTTCCCAAGTGCATTGCCTACAGACGTACGTATGTGCGTAAAATGATAAGAGTTTCGAATTTCCAAATCACTGTAATTCAATAATAACAAAACAATCCAAATCCTATACCGAAGACAGCAAGATATGCGATAAAATATAAATACAATGGCACTTCATTTTTGTGCTGTCAACTGCTGGTGAGTCCAAAAATCGATAACTATGATTTGTCGATATGATCAGATAGCAAAAATAGCCTTGTCATTATTTCATGATACTCGTTTGACCAAAGTACATTGTCACTCATATTGCGCACAGTATTACTGTTTCATAAGGCAACAGTTTGATTTGTACACTCAAATGGTACATAATCACCCAATTGCCCCAGCACATATGCTATACTCCCTTCTAACCAATGTTACCGGCGATGCCTACAGCCTAATTCAACATTTCCACGCAACTGACAGAAACCACGAGGTGGCCTGGAATGCATTGGTTGAAAGGTTCGAAAATAAAAGGTTGTAACAACTGAACAGGCTTCTACATTGTTTACACTGCAATAACGTTAGTTTTCACCGCAACCTTAAAGTTACTACTAAACAGAGGACGTGGACTGGAATTTTGACATCGGTACAACTTATTTTGTGGAGCAGGCAGGCAGAACAATTTAAGCAATTTCATTGAACGACATTTCAAATAAACATGAGTCGGAAAAGGTGGTTTTTAAACGTGTAAAAACGGACTAAAAAACGATTCCTTTGAAAGTGGGATGATGAGTAGCCTTTGGAGGACGTTAGGGAGGACAAATCAGCCAAAACGAGAACGGTTGGGTACGCTACTGTCCAGATAATTTTCATTCATATTTCATGATGATTAAAATTCTATAATTACTAAAGATACGAACCATGAAAAAATGAAATATAAGATTACGACATGCTCATGATTCCAGATTTCTGTTGTCGATTCAAATGTGGAATATGGAATTGTTTTGTTAAGCTTATGACGTACTTATTTTATTCGCTCTTTTGCCACGTACTCGTTCGAATGTGCGCAGAAATGTGAAAACACAAATTGCGCCACCTTTAGGATAAGAATACGTCATGCGAATACTTAGAAATGCATTCTGCCTCTTGGTACGCAAGCAGAACGTATCAACAATAAAAACCAAAGTAACTACTGTAATCTGACCACTGACTAGGACAGGCGCCTTCTTGAAGAGATTATTGTTTTGCGCCAGTGCTTTTCAACAACTTAATACCTAATCTGAGAATCTAATCATCCCCTCATAGCTGACGATAATAATCAAATTAGTTTTAATCAATCTTATGACCACAATTCCAAGTAACAAATTAAAGAGCAAAAGTAAACAAATTGATACTAGCATTATTGTGCATTTTTTTCTAAATGTAGAAACATACCCACGCTGCTCGGCCAACAACAAAAACAACATCAGCCAATCCAACCAAAACCATCGGCTGAGTCTCTAAACACAGCATTTCCGATGATATCAGGAAAAACCAGGAATACCACAACAGCCATTTACCAACCAGCGGACAACGACGTTGTTAGTAATAAATGCAAAACATTTTTTTTCTACATCTTAATGTAATTTTTTATTGATATTTTTTTTTATTTGTAAATTTGTCAGTCAGATTAAATAACAATTATAATAGTTGTAACATTAATTTTTTTTTCTTTCTCTATTTTAACTATACATATACATACATTTCTTAAATACACTACATGAAAGAAAGATACAGATATACAAACTACAACAATAATAATAATTTTAGCTTATATAAGATTTTTCTCTATTACAATTAAGGAAGTAGAGTGAGTTACCAGTAGACGACATTGAATAGACGACAATTTTGGTTGGCTTGACATGTGATGTGACATAAAAGTGACAGCGACAGAAACGTTTTCTATTAAAATGATTATTTAAATAGTATGTAGGTATGCACTTAAAAACGAAACAAAATAATATTAAACAACAGGAAAATTAATAAAAAACAAAAAGAAAAATTCTACTAAAACATAGAATTAAAACATATTTGAGCATTTCTTTTTGTTTTGTTGTTTTTTTTTCTCAAAGACACACAATAACACTAACATCTAATTTGTTTCTTTTGTTCGATTGGTATTATTAGATTTTAAGGTTTCTGCTCTCTATTTTGTAAAATAAATAATTCCGCTATCTTTTTTGTGGGCAACGAAAAAATTTGTGATTCTAATTAACTGGTAAGCTCACCTGCGAGTCGTCTAGATCTGTTTCAATGTCGCTACTTTCATAATCACTATCCGGAGGTGTTAGCGGCTCGGCACCGCGTTTCTCTAAGTTATTTTGCATTGTGGAATTGTTAAGAACACATGCCACTTGATAGGCTGTTAGGCCGGCATATGTTGCAGTTTCTAAATTTAATTTTGAACATTCTTCTAGAAGGAAATTGGCTAAGATCTCATTGCAGCTTTCAATGGCGATATGTAGGGGTGTACGTCCTGATTTGCCTTCCTATAAAGAAATAAACAAAATAAAAACGAACGTTAATTATGTGGATCTTTGGGAAAGTTTGGTTTTTCAACAACTTACTCTAGCATTGATATCGGCTCCGAACCACACCAAATGTCGGAGGATATCTATGTGGCCAGCCTGCGCCGCCAGATGTACACATCTTTCACCTGCAAAGAAAAACAAGATTCAAGTTATAGAACGCAATTGAACATGACAAATCTGATGTTTAGGAGCTAAAAATAAGTTATTAGGTAGTATTTCCCGTCGATAAAAGTCACTGGATAATCAGCGAATTTTATAACACATCCAATGACAGCCAGTAAAACATTTTTTGCTTTGGCCAGTTGATAAGCTAACATATTTGTTTGGGGAAAAGATAACCAGGTGAGTGGTGCTATTTTTTATCGACACTTGGTATCGAGACGTGTATGCAGACTTTTGAAGAATTGATAAGGTCCCCCCCTTGGACAGCGATAGCACACAAGTCGCGAGTGTTTGAGCTGGGAAATACCAAAGATAGCTATTTATAAAACTGCGGGCAAATAGTAGTAGTAGTTCCTGCGTCCTAGAAGGATTCTGTTACAGATATTTGTTTGTTGATGCAATTGTGCATCGATCGTGAAGCTCTTTCAGAGTCCATTTGAGGGTCCCGTATTGATACGCGACTCATACCGCAGCCACAGTAGTTATTACCTCAGTTTTACGCATCATTTCCATGCATTCGCGTATTTCATTCAGAAAAGCTTGCTAACCAGTTTAAGCCAACAAACTCTCACTACTGGTTTTATGATTGCTATGCGCGTAGAAACTGTTGAACAAAAAAAATATATATACAAACAGCAACACATTCCATACACATAAATAACAAAAAGAGCTAAGCTTTTGGCATTTCTGCTGTCATCCCAATGAAAGGTCTCTCACGCTGCTAAAGCAGCAGCAGCACAGCACAGCGCCAACCGCCGAGCCGAGCCACAGAGTAAGCGGCGGCATGTGTACGTTGTTAAATTCAGAAAAACCCAAGAAATTCCCACAATAAAAACGTGGGACTGGTTGTGGTCGTTTTACATACATATATAGACACGGCTATCGTTGTTGTTGTTGTTATTAATGCCTGTTGCTTTTTTGCTGTTGTTTAACAAACTGTAAATGTGATATGGGGAAGATATACGCTAAACAGATACAAAAAAGCGAATTGGAGGCAAATACGAAACAACTTATTTACTTCAGCTGTCAATTGCGAAAAAAATATGAAAAAAAATAAAATTTAATTGCGTTGCATTGGAGAAAATTCAAAGGGTCAACATCAACACAGACTCACAGAGATAGATACCCATACTCTCATTCTCATTTGAGTTGAATAATAATTTGCTTTTAACACATCGGATGGCTGTTTAGTGGCAAAATACCAATTGTTTGTATAATACAAGTAGAATACGTTCTAATGGCGAAGTTATCGAATTTACTTGTTATTGTGATTGTGAGTGAATGACACACACATGACATTGATTGCTAAAAATTTAATTGTGTTGTTTTAGCGAATCTCAGTTTGCAATCTAACACTTGTTTGTCATTCGATGCTATACGTAGATTGCATTCGTAAGCGGGAATGCTGGATGATGCTGGTTGTACGTCCATTGACTTCCGCTTCGATGTTGGCGGCACGTGTAAGTCATAATCGTCGTAATGATATTGATGAGCTTGCAATTATTGTGTACAGTTGCACAATGATTAATAAAAAGGTTATGAATGAAGTTTTAATTTATTTTAAATCGCTTGACATCGCCTGGCTGTCGATATTTTGACCGATTACCCCTTGGTAATGAGGTAGGTACCTACCTACCCACTCTTCTGCGACAATCGACGACTTCTCGCATCGATATGCCTAAAAGTGTAAATTTATTGGAATCATTTAAGGAATACTGTCAAGTACCGCTCTTATTCACAAGCAAAATATTTATACAAAGTGTACTGTAAGATTGGGTTTGCAGGATGAGCATTCATTTTCAAATGGTCTTTCCATACAAAATCGAAAGCAGTCCCCTTTTAAATTACCAAAAACTATTCAACAGCGCAGTTATAGTCCCATTTTCGGAAAGGCCCGATCTAAACGCTAGTTAAATAACCAAATGCGTTTCACTGCGTGGATTGTAACCAGCGCGCCATTTGTTATTCTATAAAGAGGAATACTTAATCAATGTCTTACATCATTTCTGATGTACAAAGAAATCAATTACAGAACAATTATTAGACTTTCTCAACACCTCTGTCATGGTGTCAATTAAAAAAACAACTTAATGTGTCAAGTTCCCGCCTTTACCCAAGTACGGGTAAAACCGCATGATACCTACCTACTAATTGCAAAATTATTAAAAAAAAAAAAAAAAAAAAAACATAAACCAATCGCAATGTTTAAACAAAAATACCAATCACCGGACAGGATAGGTAATTCCAACAACTCATCAGTTTGTTTAAAAGCCGATAACCTTTCATTTGTCGCAGCTTATATTCTGTTGAGGCGCTTCTTTTGATATTGCAAACTTTTGCAAAAGAACCAATCGTAACGCAAAATCCCCAAAGCACGCATCGACCCAAAAAAAAAAAAAACAAGAGAATAATCTGTGAATTCCCCTCAAATCATCATCGGTCCCATACCGAAAAACAGACGACATTTTCACTGGAATCGACAACATCCTAACGAATACCGAAAACCATTAAACTTTTGGAATATCCATTCACCGCAAGTCGCAAACAAAAAACCGCCTGCACTTCTTGAGTCATTGCTGAACGTGCCCGCCGCACGGATTGTTTCAAACCACAAAATACAACGCACTCAGTCTCCGGTGTATACGGAGTTCATGTTTGTGGGCCATGTTTGATCAACTGCTGTGCGCGCATTTGGGAGTTTCCTGATCGAGTGGCGCCTTTGCAATTTCCGTAGGCTTCTCCGGTACGGTGATGATGATGATGATTCGAAACAGAGACGTAGAATTTCCCACAATGTCTATGCATCACACACAAGTGGATGCTAAGTCAATAACTTAGTGTATTTAATGATGCGGAAATGCTTGGTCTTTCAATTGTGCAAGGTCTACAATTATTACAAAGCTGTTTGAAAAACACTTGTTACAATTTTGTTTATTTTTTTGTATTTTTTATGGGAATTTCATTTGCGCAATGTCGCTGTGGATGTTAAATAACTGTCCCACAATCTGGTTCAGATATTTGACATTTGGCTTCCTCGTGTCTACCCAAAGCTCAATCAATTGTGCGATTGGCATTTTAATTTTGTGGATCGATTTGTTTTTTAGTCTCGATTTTTTTTTCTTACCCAAACTCGTGGTATTTATAAATAGCTGTTGTAGACATGGTGTCTAAGAATGATGAATTTGATTTATGCATATTTATGCAAACGAGTAGGTGGCGTATGAGTTATTTTATTTGCGTCCTTCTATGATGCGATCCCAAACACATTTTTTTTAGATTTCATTCATCTCCTCCCAATTTGCAGCAGTTTTACATAAATTTGTATTTCGTCACGAATCTAAAGTCCATATATAGAACGTTTTAATACATAAATATATTTTTGAGTGAAAACAACAAATGTATTTATTCATAATGTCTGGGGTGAGGTCGAGGGGTGCCCTAGGGGATCTTTTTTTGTTTTGTAATGCGAAAAACTAGTTCCTTTGACTAAAATTCAATCAGAGTTTATTTTTAAATGTGTAAAACTTCTCAACAGCTGTTCTTTGGAGCTGTATATCTGAAGAATTGTGTTCATTGGAACTTGTGTAGCGAGTTTTTTTTACATGCCCTCCTCATTAGCAAATCCGTACTATTTAGAGGAATGATATAAAAATTGTGATGACTAGTAGTAGGTTTAAGTCCTTGTGCGATCACTTGAGGAATGGCATCCGTATGCAGAGATAATTTCCATATCTGAATTGTATTGTGCCCCTTTTGTTGTTTGATGCTTTGATTAATTATTTTCTAACAGGCGAGTAATTTAATACTAATTAGATGAATGAAATGTTTATGCTGATTGTTACCGCCGTTTACAATATTCAAATCGTCATTATTTCATATTAAATAAATATGTATTTAATATTTAATTCTCATTTGTAAATAATCTTCCATTTGCCTTTTCTTAGCAATAATATATAATAACTTTGTAACTTTGAATTGAATCACCCTGTAAACTTTAATATTTTGCAAAGCCGCTTTATAACTGCAACTATATAAACTAATCCTCATGAAGTTCTTATATACCAAGCCTTCAACAATAGAAAATTGCCTTAACAAAGTCAGTCGATAAAGTATATTAAGTTGGGTAGCAACACAAATAATTTTAAAGCGCGCTTAAAGTATTAATTTTCCTTATATTTTGTATCGGAACGTTGTACAGTGTACATAATTGAAGTAATAAAAATTGTACTTTCGCTATTAAAAATTGTGTCGGCTATATATTTTGTTGTCATTAACTTCGACTCCAACAAATCTTTAAAATTATTTTCTTTGGCTTAATTCAACCTAACTGAATCGCGTTATAGCAAAATGCCTTCAAAAAGGAGAAATCAAAACGTTGACTTTTCAATATGCATTATATGCAGTGAGGGGGAAACAGGCGATCGCATGGTACAGTGTGACTCTTGCGACAAATGGTATCACTTCGAGTGTGTCGGAGTTAACAGTGGTGTGGCGGAGGTCAGCTGGAGTTGCGAATATTGCATAGATCAGCGATCAAATCCAACCACTACCAGCGCGTATGCTGCTCCGTCCGAACAGAACATCGGCCTCATGTCGGAATTCGTCATTCATCCACAAGCATCTTCGTCTCCATCAACCTCACACCAAGTCATACGTAATGCTCGGGAAAGAGATCTGCCTTATACGACTACAGGAGCACATGTGACGTCATCAAGAATGGAATATAATAATTCTGTATTGCCACCCCACTCTTTTCCTGCGGTCAAAACGGCAACTTCTTTGACTCCAGAACAAAACGCAACGGCATCAACCACAGCATTATTTACTAATGCACCGGTGATGGTGAATACTCCAATCCTATTCCCATATACGAGTATGTATACACATACACCTACCATGATTACATGGTCAACAAATCGCAACCTTCCCGCAACATTTCCAACAGCATCGCAAAATCATTATCAACAACATTTGCCAACAGCAACGGCATCGCAACATGAATACTGGCGAATGACAACGGGACAAGCACCAACTTCACAACACACTTCTCAGCGAGTGACAGCTGCAACAGCCATGCTGCCAAAAGCCATTGATATTTCACAACAGCAAAGGGAATTGCAAATGGAAATGTTAGAAGAGGAAAAAATGTTGCACCAGCGGTATTTGGAAAGAAAATACAAAATATTATCCAGTTTGGATGGATTTCCTGCAGCTGCACAACAAAATTCTCCCATCAGCACACCTCAAATTGCAACAGCTCATTCCCTTAGTGTTAGTCCATCACCAGCTCAAATAGCGGCAAGACAAGTGCTTCCGAAACAATTGCCAGTGTTTAGTGGCGACCCCGAGGAGTGGCCTCTCTTTTTTAGCAATTTCAACAACAGCACTGCATTAGCTGGATACAGTCATGCTGAAAATCTAATGCGACTGCAAGCATGTTTGAAAGGTAAGGCACTTGAAACTGTTCGTAATAAGCTCCTTCTACCCAGCTTAGTTCCAGAGATAATACAAACTCTTGAAATGTGTTTTGGTCGACCGGAATACATTATTGAGTGTATGATCGACAGAGCAAGAAAACTTCCACCACCAAAAGACAAACTGGAAAACATTATTGATTTCGCATTATCAGTGGGCAATATTTATTCTACAATGGAAGCTTGTAAGATGTCGGCACATCTCAACAATCCGATGCTGGTCAAGGAGTTTGTCGATAAGTTGCCAGGTCAATACAAGCTGAGTTGGGCTATGCTGCAAAAAGATGAACGAGTTCCTGTGATGAAATCATTTAGCAGCTGGCTACATAATATTGCTGAGGCCGCCAGCCAAGTCGTGTCTCCATTCTCATCGAAAAAGAGCGGCGTGATGAACACTCACTCTAAGGCCAAACCACCCTCAGCAAATGAGAGAGCATGTATTGTCTGCAACGATTTCGATCACAAAATTTCCAAATGTGAAGCATTCAAGAAGATGACCTACAACAAAAAATGGGAAGTGCTAAAAGTGAACAAGTTATGTCGTCAATGTTTAAACTCACACCGACAGAGATGCTACCTCAGCAGCGAATGTGGAGTTGACAACTGTAAAGCGAAACACCATCCATTGCTCCATAAGCCAACTGTGCCTGTAAGTCATGAAAGCGACCAAGTAAGTAAAAATGAAAATTTTGCGAATCCGAGTGTGGCTCTAAATGTAAATACTCACAGTGATGTTGACGAGGGGGAGAGACCTTACTTTCGTATTATTCCGATTCGCCTTCATTCAAAGAATATTTCTATAGACACATTTGCCTTTCTAGATGAGGGTTCATCAGTGACTCTAATGGAAAGAAACATCTTCGAAACTCTAGGCCTTTCTGGTGTTAGTGAGCCTTTATGTTTACGCTGGACTGGAGACACGACACGCGTCGAAGAAAATTCAATGCGAACTTCGATCAAGATCTCGAATAAGACGAACAAAGCCAAACATACCATGCATTGTGTCCATACAGTGGAAAAGCTTTCACTTCCGATGCAATCGTTGGACATGGATGCACTCGTACAATGTTACCCTTACTTGGCTGACTTACCAATTCAGTCATACCAGGATGCTCGTCCCACAGTTCTCATCGGGGTAGATAACTGGAAATTGGCAGTACCTCTCAAAGTTCGTGAAGGTTCCTGGAACCAGCCTATTGCAACAAAAACTCGATTGGGATGGACTCTACAAGGATGTGTACCCAATCATCAACAAGTCTGCCGCCTCAACATTCATTCATGTGATTGTGACCGACGTGCTGATGATCTTCATGAAGCAGTGAAAGCCTTCTTTGCATTGGAATCATCGTCCACCACTATATGCTCACACGAAGACAAAAGAGCCCTACAGATATTGGAATCTACTTGTAAGTCGCTGCAAAACAGGTACGAGATTGGATTACCTTGGCGCCACGATAACCAGAAGATGCCTGACAGCTACAAAACCGCATTCAATCGACTTATGTGCCTCCAGAAGAAATTCAAACGCGAAGCCACACTGAAGGATAAAATGCAAGCGGAAATTGACAATCTTTTGATGAAGGGCTACGCAAGCAAGCTGAACGCGATAGAAGTAGCAACAAGCAACGATCCAGTTTGGTATCTACCAATTTTTGTCACCCTTAATCCGAATAAGCCGAATAGAATTCGTCTTGTTTGGGATGCCGCGGCAAAATCCAACGGACATTCGCTAAATGATTTTCTCCTCAGTGGACCCGACCTTTTAACATCGCTTGTGGATGTCTTATTAGCCTTCAGGATTGGCCAGGTGGCTATCTGTGGTGATATCGCTGAGATGTTCCACCAAATCAAGGTGAGGAAGCAGGACATGCATGTGCAACGATTCTTATGGTGGGAAAAGGACGACCCACCACATCAACCTAGCTGTTACGTCATGAGTGCCTTAACATTTGGTATGAATTGCGCTCCTTGCATTGCGCATTATATACGCAATAAAAACGCCGACCAGTTTCAACAACTTTACCCTCGGGCCGTGGAAGCCATCAAAAGCTACCACTACGTTGATGACTTCATCGACAGCGTGGACACTGAAGAGGAAGCTCTGCGCTTGGCAAATGATGTTAAGACAATTCACTTGTCTGCTGGGTTCAATATCCGCAACTGGGCGTCCAACTCTTCTTGGGTAGTTGATCAGCTAATTAACAACAACTCTCCTTTACAAGCTCATAAGACTTTAGGGTCTACTGAGAAAGTCCTTGGTATGTATTGGGATCCTAATAACGATGTCTTTAAATACATTTTTAGATTCGCTCGACTAAAGCGTGATGTATTAGATGAGCATGTAAGACCGACAAAACGAGAGACTTTACAAGTTCTCATGTCGATATTCGACCCTCTTGGTTTCGTCACTTGCTTTACTATTGGGTTAAAAATTCTTCTCCAAGAAGTCTGGCGTTCCGGCATTGACTGGGATGTTGAGCTTCCCGAAGACCTGTACTCCAAATGGCTTCAATGGAAATCTTTGATACCAGCAATAAAAACTATAGAAATTCCACGCTGCTACAGTCCACTACTAGTCAATTCCGAGAATGTTCAAATCCATACGTTTGTGGATGCTGGAGAACACGCTTACGCTGCAGTTTGCTACCTGCGAGTGCAATGTGGGAACAAAGTCTCTGTTACCCTTGTAGCCTCAAAATCAAAAGTGGCATCTCTCAAGCCAGTCTCAATCCCGAGACTTGAGCTCCAAGCAGCTGTGCTTGGCATAAGGCTGTCGAAGAAGGTGCAAGCAAATCGTCGCCTATCTATTAGCTCCAGGTTTTGGTGGTCGGACTCAAAAACCGTTCTGAAGTGGCTACGAATGGACCCCAAGAAGCTTCAGCAGTTTGTCATGTTTCGTGTGGGAGAGATATTGGAGAATTCAAATATCACGGAGTGGAACTGGGTGCCTTCAAAAATGAACACAGCTGACCTTGCCACAAAAGTATCGTCGCAGTTAGATAACGAATCGTGGTTCGCCGGACCGAAGTTTTTGGCTAATGAAGCAAAAGATTGGCCAATATGCGATGACCTTGGACTTGCCGATACAACCGAAGTTAGACGTCTTTTGTTTCACGCTACATCCTCAAGTGTACGATCTTCAGTTGCAATAAGCATAAACGTGAAATACTTTTCTGATTGGAGACGACTGTACCGTGCGTTGGCCTTGTTCCAGTTATACATCGAAAAGGTCAAAGCTGTTGTCCGAAATAAACCTACTCCGAGCCAATTGTCGTACGAAATGCTTCAAGATGCTAAAATACAACTTTACAAGTGCGCACAGATGAGCAAATTCAGCCAGGAAATCATGAACTTAGAACAGGGTAAAATTATTAGCAAAAATTCAAAACTAATATCTTTGAACGTTTATCTAGATGGTTCCGGCATTCTAAGAATACGAAGTAGAGCTGAAAATCTCAATAACCAACCAGATGCTATCGTTTTACCTAAAAATCATCACGTGACGTTTCTGATCGTTCGTTATTGGCATGAGAACCACCATCACGTGTCACATGAGACGACCATTAACAAGCTTCGAGGTATGTTCTACATTCCACGGCTACGGGTAGTTTACAAATCCGTACGGATGAAGTGCCAAAGATGCAAAAATTACCATACAACGCCCGCAGTTCCACAAATGGCTCCCCTACCAGCAGCAAGGTTAGCAGTATTCGAACGCCCCTTCACATTTGTTGGTATCGATTATTTTGGGCCGATTTCTACAATAATTGGACGAAGACGCGAGAAGAGATGGGGAGTTATATTTACTTGCCTCACAGTTCGTGCCGTACATATAGAAGTGGCACACAGCCTAGATACCAGCTCGTGTATCATGTGTATACGAAACTTCATATCACGCCGCGGAATGCCTCGAGAAATCTATACCGACAACGGCACAAATTTCAAAGCCACGGAGAAAATCCTATGCGACGAGTATAAAAACATCAACTACTCAACTCTTGCTTCAAAATACGATGGACTAAAATGGAACTTCAATCCGCCGGCAGCACCACACATGGGAGGTGCCTGGGAAAGGCTTGTCCGATCCATCAAGAACATACTGTATAGTATGGCTCCAATGAACTTCAACGACGAGACACTGAGATGCGCGCTATGGGAGGTGGAATTCTTAATCAACTCCCGTCCGCTTACATTTGTATCACTGGAATCCTCTGACGACGAAGCCATCACACCGAACCACCTTTTACTAGGCTCAACGACTGGATACAAGCCTATTTGCGAAGACAAGATAGACCTGAGACAACGTTGGCACCAAACCCAGGTGTTTGCTGATAGGTTTTGGCAGAGATGGATAAGAGACTACACACCTATGCTTACACGACGGGGTAAGTGGTTTTTTAAACAGAATCCGATAGCTCCTGGTAACGTTGTTATTATCGTGGACGAAAACCTACCACGAAACTGCTGGCCCAAGGGAATTATTGAAAGCGTAGTAATTGCGAAAGACGGTCAAGTACGAAGAGCCATGGTGAGAACTCAAACGGGAATGCTAGAACGACCGACAAGTAAGATTGCTGTCCTAGACGTCGATAAAGATGAAAGTAAGCTCACTTTTCCATAGCTTGCTTACGAGGGGGAGAATGTTACCGCCGTTTACAATATTCAAATCGTCATTATTTCATATTAAATAAATATGTATTTAATATTTAATTCTCATTTGTAAATAATCTTCCATTTGCCTTTTCTTAGCAATAATATATAATAACTTTGTAACTTTGAATTGAATCACCCTGTAAACTTTAATATTTTGCAAAGCCGCTTTATAACTGCAACTATATAAACTAATCCTCATGAAGTTCTTATATACCAAGCCTTCAACAATAGAAAATTGCCTTAACAAAGTCAGTCGATAAAGTATATTAAGTTGGGTAGCAACACAAATAATTTTAAAGCGCGCTTAAAGTATTAATTTTCCTTATATTTTGTATCGGAACGTTGTACAGTGTACATAATTGAAGTAATAAAAATTGTACTTTCGCTATTAAAAATTGTGTCGGCTATATATTTTGTTGTCATTAACTTCGACTCCAACACTGATGATATAAGACGGTTTATGGCCAAGAATTTGGATTTGTCATGCTCTGACGGGATGATTGACTGTGGATTTGGAGCTTCAAGTCGATTTTTGATACAGCTTTAAGTTGCATATTGGATTAGACCATTTAAATGGGGTTTTCTTTTATTTTGTGGGACGGAAAAATCGTCGATAAGTCAAACTTGGTACCTAAGTGTGTATTTGAGTTCGGTGGATTCTTTTCTTGGTGGTATACCCCAGCGGCACTCAAAGTGCATGCCCATTGATGGTTATTTTGTAGCTCTCTATAAATGGCTTTTTTATACCTCAACTAGAGTGGATTTTCCCGTATTTAAAAATTTCCCATTCTCTGCATTCGAGCAAATGTACCAAATGCTGCCCTGAATTTCGACAACTAGGTCGAAAGAAGTCAAGTAATACGTGCAGGTACTTATGGAAAATTTAAGTAAGAAAAATGATGAAATCAAGTTGTAAACCCTGACTAACTGCAAACACCATTTGAAGCCAACATTGGCATTTCCTTTTAGAACAATCGTCCAACAACTTTAGCCAATTTGAATTTCATTCTTTGATTGTATCATGCCAAACCATACC
This sequence comes from Cheilosia pagana, assembly GCA_936431705.1. NCBI lineage: Eukaryota > Metazoa > Arthropoda > Insecta > Diptera > Syrphidae > Cheilosia > Cheilosia pagana. The sequence goes on along the minus strand of OW386170.1, from coordinate 44,955,261 downwards.
AGTTCTTACCACTCTACATTAATCCACAATCTCCGGCATCTCACGATAGATATATCACAGCAACTTGAGAAATTCAACTCGTAGTGAACCAAGAACTAATACTCGACACACGACTCGACTATGTGTGTGGATCAAGAATTCATCAGTCATCTGGGATTTCCAGTGATGTATTATTTATTGAATTTGCGTTCTTTTTTTCGCTTTGTTCTCCCCTTTTCCTGTTTCATTTTGTTTTTATTTAAAGAAAAACAAAGCCGAAGCGGTAGATAGGCAAAGCGAACGATTGCAATTTTCTAACGATCGGAAAGTACAAAGCGGACACTTGAAAGAAGGCCAGGAATAGGCCAGGCGAACAGATGTAAAGTAATTTGCGCAAGGGGGAACTTGTTTGGGGAGGCGCTTAACTGTTTGCAGATATTTCTTTAAATGTTAACTTTCACACAACGATCACGGATCACACTCTTGTTGGTAGAGCGCAAAAAAAAAAAGTGGTTATATTATTATTCATGCGCGATATGCAAATTTTGGATAGCATTTGGTATCTAATGTATTTTTTTTTGTCAGTCTCACAGATGTGATAATCAAGAGACAAAGAGACGAAGACACAAATTTGCCAACAAGTTTGTGTAGATTTTTGTTTTTTACTGGCTTGGTACCGCTTGTGCCACCATTTCTCAGATTATTGGTTTTTCCCAACTAAAAATAAAACCAAAATCAAAATAAACCAAAGAAATGCGGACAGCGAAGCGGAGCACTCAAGCCATGACAGTTTGAGCCGTTTGAGACGTTTGAGCGTACATGTCAAGTGTTTGGAAAGCGCGCAAAAATGCTTGTCACACTTTGAAATTCCCAATTAGCAACGTGCGCGCTATCGTCGGCATCGGTCGGGTGTTAAAAGTCAATTTCCAAAGCCATAATGTAATTCATCACACTTTACACGCATTGCGATGCATTATAACACAGCATGGGTTGCTGTGCTGTCACTGGGGTTTTTCGCGCGACACACAACCATCCAAAAGGGAAATTGAAAATAAAAAAAACCTTGAGGGACTACCTACCTCCACATTATGTCATTGTGCGCTCAAACTTGTTTCGAAGCTGATCGGATCGGAGTCGGAGCATGCTTATCAAGTTTAACCGATTTAGCAGCTTTTTTCCAATTTTTTTTAATAGCTGGAGAAATTTCCAGTATACCACAAAGTCTGGGGTCATGATACGAATGTGTTATTGCTCTTTGGTTGGGGCTTCTTTCTTTTGTGTGGAAGGGGGGAATTTTTTTTTTGCTTGCTCTCTTGTTGAATGCGATTCGACTGACCTTTTTTATATCTCAAGGGGATATAACAAAAACCCAAACATAATTAAAAGAAGGTGAGAAGGTGAGAAGGAAAAAAAATTAAAATAATGATGCAGGCATCAGACGCTGGGCTGATGAGACACACAGCGAGTTTGTTTGATGTGCGGTTACACATTTGAAATGCGGGATTCCCCAGTATTTCACTTTACACGGCGAACAGCGGCAGTAGCAGCCCCAGCGAGCACGCAAAACCTCAAAAAGAAATTAATGTGTTCGCGCAATTATATTGTGCTTTTGTTGGTTTGAAATTCCCACTATAAAGTGCAATCACTTATGGGATGGAAAAGGACGGAACTAATGGGCTGTGGAGAATGAGGAGGCAGATGCGGAGACGTGATGTGGAACAGACATGATGGTGAGTTCACACACTCGGCTGGAAATTACCTAAATATAAGCGGACTTTGGAACTGCGAATTTGGAACACTTTTTTTTTTGACTCAAGACTAATGGGAAGCGTATTAGTTTGTTCGCATGAATTTTACACCTACAGTCGGTGATTTCTCGCTTATTAGAATACAAACACTTTCTGTCACCTAGGCTGCTGTCAAATATAAACTTTCTGTCAATCCTACTCGATAGAATCGAATCTGATGATTGGGAAAAACACCGGACGTAAATGTATAATTGCTAATACGCCATAAGCCAAATGTATAACATGCTGACAGTACCTGCTCTACCAGATGGGAGTCTGTCGCGCTGTCAAAATGCACACTAGGCAGTTCCGTGGTTGCTCGCAGTTGCATTCGCATAAGGTAACCAGTTTTTAGGCATGCGGTGTGGGAAAAACCACATTTATTGTTCGTATTTAATTTTGACAGTGCGAAACGGCACAACGAAAGCGACGCCATTCTGGTTTAAACAGATTAATTGTGTTAATTGCGTTTTTGTAACAGCTCGTCTTGCTTTATGAAATCAAACTAGCAGGTCATGTAAACAGAGGGCGTTGGTAGGCATATACTTTCGTCGATTCTTTTCCAGTGGGTCAGTTGACAAAATTTTTCCATCTGTGTCTTCAATTGCAAACTTTGGCTTAGTCATTTTGACAGCAAATAGGCCTTTATTTCATTGTGAAGCTTATATCAGTCAAATGTCAGTCAAACTCATCCAATTTTTACCCTGTTGATGACGAAAGAATGACCAATAAGGAATCCCTCCATAACATGTCTATGACAATTCAATCCATACACTCATCGCCTTCTAAAAGAATTCCGAAAATTCTCAGAAAGAAACACCAAACCAAATATGCAAATCGGCAGATCGGAAATTCATTTTTAGTTCCACATTCCATTAAAAGAATTCCGCGGAACTACGTCTAATTCCAGCCAATGATTGTGAAAACCAAAGTGTCGGGGATGCCCCTTCGTTTGTCACTTTTCAAGTCCCCCAGTTAATCAACAAATGTCAAACTCTCCCAGCATCAGCACTCAAGAAACTTTCCAACAGTCCAAGTACATAGACAACTGATAACATCAATTATTACCAAATTGGAAATTTTAATATCCGCCAATCATTTGCGCTTCATTAGTTTAAATTAAATACCCATTTCATTCACGATGCATATTTCCAATGCAAAAATTCCACTCATTACGTAGTAGTACTTGCATTCAAATACTGCAATAATTCACCACACCAAAACAATTTGTCGTGTTTTGACAGTTTGCGCGCTGATGTCACTTGAACGTCACCACAACTGATTTGGGTGCTGATTAACTAAGCAACTGTGTAGAACAAGTTTTCCTATTAAATTTGATGATTAAATAGAAATGTTAAGAAATTTCCAAAACACAATTTGAGAGCTTTACAATCGACAAAAACCTTTGCGTCAACCGCCAAAGGTTTGTGTTTTTTTATTTATACGCTTTCGGTTGTTTGGTTTTTTTCATGGCGTTATGCTGATTGCGCGAATGTACGACGTACGAGGAGTGTGATCTTTTTTACTATACTTTACTATGGAGGTGTAGGTCTAATAGAAAAACTGGGTTCTTACGCCTATCGTGCGTTGATATGATAGTGTACCGATTGGCCATCGGAACAAAGTTAAACAGCGATAATTTGATAAAGGAAATAAAAACACCAGATATATTTATTAGGGGGGGAATTCCGTTAGAAGTCTGACTACTTATGCAAACAAATTAAACGAAGGCTGAACATGGAAATATTTAATAATATTTTCTGATTTTCCAAATTATATCGATGATAAAGTTATAAAGCGAGAGCAAATGACGCCAGAGGGTGTTACCATGTCGGATAGTTTGTGTTTTGGATTTGTTTTTCCCAATCAGATAGTTGTAGCAGCTAATTGAAATTGAAAAAGCCCAAGCTTATGAGGAAACCCTCAACAAAGTCCGGGAACAAACAAATACGTTCCAAAAAAACTGGGAGTGAGTTTATTTCTTTCTTTATTTTAAATTCAGTAAGTAAAAAAACCAAGTCAAGTGCAGGATGACGATGGAGAAATCTCGCTGCTCCGTCAAAGTCGGCAAGAACACCACCGAATCATTTGATGTCGAAAAAGGTTTAAGACAAGGCGACGCGCTATCATGTACTTTCTTTAACATCGTTCTTGAAACAATTGTACGAAACTCGCAAGCCAACACCAGAGGTACAATTTTTCAAAAGTCCGTTCAACTACTTGCCTATGCCGATGATATTGACATTATTGGGAGAACGCGGCGAAGATGGGTCTGGCTGTTAATGAGGACAAAACGAAGTATATGCTGTCAACGAGAAAGGACTCTCAACATCGGCGACTCGGACAAAACGTCACGATGGACAGATACAACTTCGAAGTAGTTAAAGACTTTGTATACCTGGGCTCCACTATCACTTCGCAAAATGACATCAGCGCAGAGATCAAGCGAAGAATCACTCTTGCCAATCGCTGTTTCTTCGGGCTAAGAAGGCATCTAAGAAGTAAAGCCCTCTCTCATAGAACCAAGGAGGTACTATATAAGACCTTAATCATCCCGGTCCTGCTGTATGGTGCAGAAGCATGGACCTTGTCAAAAGCGGATGAGAACCTTCTGGGATGCTTTGAGAGAAAGATTCTTCGAGTGATATTCGGTCCAGTTTGTGCCAATGGAGTGTGGAGAAGAAGATTCAACGACGAACTCTACGGGCTATACAGCGACGCTGACCTAGTCAAAAAGCTGAAAATACAACGGCTGAGATGGCTGGGACACGTGGAGCGTATGGACAACAACGCACCAGCCCGACGAGTCTTCGAATCCACCCCTGAGGGACAGCGCAGCAGAGGAAGACCCGACCTAAGGTGGCGCGCACAAATGGAGAGCGTGGGCTAAACACATGATTATATTTTTGGGGCAAGCAAAATCTTTTAAGAATTCCCACAAGAATTCAAATTTTGACTTAATTGATTTTCTGTAACCATAAATTGATTTGGACACGCAAAATGTAGCGAAACACACAAATAAATGCACATTCCACATATTCAGCTCTTCATTTCTAAAGTGCTGTTTGGTCAAACAAAATTCTTTACTAAATGTACAATCGTACTGAACAGCGCAATGTTTTTATAATTTGCTACTCGCTATTTAAAAACTAAACTTGATCAGCATTTCTAACCACATCCACCCATCCCTTCCGAGATAATTCTTTTCATCCTTAACAAAAACAAAATTTTCTTGGCACCCAAATCGAACTGTCTGCCGAGTTTCAATGCATTTGTTCCATTGATTTAATTTATGAGCCAACAAATTTGTTCGCTTTCATAAATTATCCAAACTAAAAGCAATTTCAAAAACAAAAGATCCCCCCATCCCCCGTTTGTACTGTTTCGAAATTCATACAAAAATTATTTGAAAAATTATCTCTCTATTTCTAAAAATACAGTTTTAGTGTGTATACTACACAACTACAGTCTAGGGGCCAGTAAATTTCGTCTAAATCATGTCTACAAGAATTTCTCGCGTTCTGCGCCTATAAATGGACACGGCCAGACAAGACACCAATAACGACGGGACACAGTTTGTAAAAATATTATTTTTACATTTTCTTTTCATCTAATTCGGACACAATACATTTAGTCATCAAAGTAGGTAGATTAAAAGAGAAATTCGTACCGATCATGGGGGAGACCCACTGATGCTGACGATCATTGGTGCTGAGTGGATCATGGGATTTATTTTAAACAAAAAAGAAATCACAACAAAGAAAAGGATTAATATAGAGCTGTTATAAAATTTTTAACAAATGTCGACATTTCTCCTGTAACCGATTTGTTTGATGATTATTTATAGAAATAGAGAAGAAACCAGTTGATTATCACTTTGTGTGTTTTGTATGTTAAATAAATTATCACACAGTTAAATCAGTGCTTGACAACGGGAAAGCAACACAAAATGAGGATGGTAGAGGACTTTGCTCTTTTATCTTGTTTACAAAATTGGAACATATCGAAAACAATTTCAAAAAAGAACAGTCTGGCAGACGTCAAGAGTGGGTTGAACCTATTGTACTTGGTCAGGGTTTTTTTTTTGTTCTTCTTTTATACATAGGTACACCCTTAGTGCGCTTCGGTTTATCTGCTGCGATAAGGGGGTTTTGATAAGTTGAATCGGCGGTAAAGCTGATGTTGGTGGCATGTCTACAAGGTGCCAGATAGCATGGGTTTCCCCAGTTGAGTGTGTGTACAGGTTAAAGATAGATATGATAGTACAAAGAATTGTACGGACAACAACAATGGAACAGAAATCTATCGGTTTTAGATATATGATTACAATTGCCAAATAATTTTACTTCTGCAAATGAACTTACTTTTACAAGTTTACACTTTTATAAAAAGTTAGGTAATCATTTTTAAGTCCTGGCAGTTGTAAGTTTCGGACATCATTTTTGACACATTACCAGTCAATTAATGATGGTTGTGTGATAAATAAACGAGATCTTCGACATAAGAACCGACTATCGTACTACAAAAATATCATCATTCGTTGTACAGTCATTTGTGTGTAAGCTTTGTTTTCTTGTTATTAATCTCAAGAGTTTATCTGCAGTCTAGACTCCAGCAAAGATTGTCGTCTTCCAAATACACATTACTCATGAGAAAGAGGGCTTGGTCTTGTAACGATTTCCCTTACTTCGACTTCCGATAAGTTTTAATCATAAATACCTCGAAAGAGTCGCAGCTTTAATTGTAAATCAAAGCTAGCAGTTTTATGATTCATTTATTACAGCATGTGGAACAAAAACTACCCCAAGAAATTTCCATTCAATTACGCCAGTAAACAAAAAATTGAGAAAACAAATTTAGACATGTATTTCTATAGCCTTGAATTGCACGAGTCATGCATTCTTATCAACGCAGTAGAAAGAAAAAAAATCACCTCAAGAACAGATGTAATGAAATGCGTTCTACAACACAAGCCGCTATACTGATCTGAGCTGCGAGTATAACAGTTGGTGGGTATAAATGAAATGGTTCACATTTCTTCGTTAAAATTCATCTACTAACCCCGACAATGAGCAATTTAAAATCAAAACAAGAAAACGTACACTACAAGTAATGACACACTTAGCAACTGGTTACCTAGCTATTGCAAAGACTTGTTCAAAATTCTAAAACTGTTCTGGATTACCAACTCCGATTCTGTTGCGCCATAAAAAATTATAATAGAAAATGATATTTGCTTAAATATCCATAAAACGAATTAAGCTTTGTTGGTTATGTGTCGCAATAAAAATTCCTTGCACACAAAGGAGAACAGACAAAAAAACACATTTAAGCCAATCTGTGTAGCACATGTTGCTAGCAGTCGATGCCAATTGAAATTATGGCAACCTCCAGAAATTCCCATTTTAAGCGGTTCAACAAACTCAATTATAATCTGAATGCGAATTATTTTACCCAAATCTGAACGTAATCCACTCGGATTAGAGGAAATCAATTAAAATACAAAACAACCCACGTCGCGCTGTCATCTACAATAACACGCTTCAATGCGCTGACTAACTACTAAACTCCAGCAAACCCAGTAGGGTAAGATTCGGAGTATGAGCTTGAGTCGTACATGGAAGGTAGTCAAGAAAAGAAAAAAAAAAGTAAAAGTCAATGGTTTTGCACATGTAAGGTTGTTAAACTGTTGAGCTGACACAGCAGATATGAGACAGAAAACAAATGAAACACTCGATAGAAAAAGTAAGAGTGTTTTGGCCAAATTAGGATGCAACAAGACACAGAGACGGAGACCTCTAACCACACTCGGATTGAGTGCACGATTGAAACTTGTTTGATCAATAGTTGAAGGTTTCGCTTTGGGTTTTGTTTCCTTTTTTCATATTTTTAGAACATTCATTGGATGTCAATGCCAACCGATGTTCGAACTCTATTTGTCATTGACCGCGTATGCCGCTGGTAGCACTAAATTCGTATTCGCTGCGATTACAAACTTACCACGCGCTGTGGTGAATTTATTGACCCAGTGTAATCGAATATTAAGGTTATGTCATTATGAGATCTTGAGAATTTTTCCACTCCGAATGTCAGACAGATATCCGAGAGTTTCCTGAAAAAGTTTCACAATTATAGGTCCCTTCTATTCGTCTCAAAAAATATAAAAACAAACTCATAGGACCTGCTGAAATTTGTTACAAAAGGGGAAGTAACATCACCTGTCAGTCCGATACAGACACACATTTTTGACTGCTTAAGAATGCAGTGCATTGCCTGCAATCATCGCACTTTGTCTAAAACGTGACACAGAAGATTCAAGAAATTAATTAGGCAAGCAGTACATGACCTGGAAATACCCTACAGAAAACTGGATTGAAGCAGAGATAAATAGAAGGACCGCCAATAAATTATAAGCATTTTCGCTAAGGACGTGATTGAAAATGTTGTCGAGCTTAGGAATCACACTAATTAACGTTTTCCCACACACAGCGCAATACTATCGTGCCGTCGATGAGGAATTCCTTCTTGATTTTGATGTATTTTCTTAGTACCAACGGCCATTAACCTTACAATGTGCTAATTGGTGTAAGCGTGACTCCAACGGCTTATTTTCGAATAGAAACTATTCAAACGCATTATCGCCCATTAACCTTGTTATAAAATTACACCCAAGGTTGCGTAGCAGCTTTTTTCCTACACTCCTGGCAACCCCCAAGTACTCAATTCAAATAGAACTATGAAGTTTTTGCGTCTTTCGGGAACCCAAACTCTTCCACATTAACGGACAAATATGTATTAGTAGAATTTTTAATTAATTAATGAATATTTCAATTCACGTAAAATTTCATTAACATATGTAATCTCATCGTTATAGCCTATTTATGTATTTTTTTTTATTTTTTCCTGTTCAAAATTATATTTTACATTCAATTTTTATTTTACAAATAAACATGTTGGTCCGTCGTCGCCGACTCTCATCCAAGATCGAAATCTCGTGACGATGATGTTGACGCTGACGTCAAAATCGGACAGGGGGGATATAAAATTTAAATACGAGAGAAAAAAAATTCCTACGTATATATTTTTTGGGTTTTTCCACAATTTCAAAGCCAAAAGCCAACGAGAGCGCAACAGTAAAACGAAGAAAAAACATACGCAAGCACCAGAGAGAGAGATGTATATATAAACAACACATTCCACATGCCTAGCTACAATGAAAATACAATCCACCACCCAAGCACTGTTTATAAACTCGAGTCGAAAGCGAGTCTACCACTTGCACTCACCCTTTAGGCGCCCGGGTGGATGAGGTGAGGGGTCGGGAGAAAAAACGGTATTTTAGGAGCAAGTACAAGTAGTATGCGGATAGGATGAGCATGGGAGGACGGAAAATTGGTTTTCCATAATTTTCGTATTTTTATGTCGAGTTGTGTCTTGTGTTGCGCGCGATTTATTTGCACGCGAACTCTGACGTTAGCAGTAACCTCTGAGTGTGTGTATATTTAAACAGAGAAATTTACAGATTTGAATTTATGCCAAAACATTTGCAAATACATACATATTAATGTCCGACGAATATACTGAGCCAAACATGAAAGGAGACTATTTTGTTTATAATAAGTTTTAATATGCCATAAGGTGCTGAATGGCATTTGTTGGCTAATTCTGTTTCTTTTCGTCTGAAGGAAATTTTTTTGGCGAGACATATTTTTAGACAGTTGGACGCATATTAGGGGAATTTTATATTTTGTTCGTCTGTGAAGATTTTTACAGAAATATGCTGATTGAAATATGCGACATTTTGTGTGTGACATAATTATGGGAAATTTCACATTTTGGGGTAAATTCATTTTGGAGAAGCTTTTAATTGACTATATGCCGCTGACACCTACCAATTATTTCTTCTAGGTTAGTTCCGACGATGTTTTTGCGGGTTTTATGGAATGCGTTGCAAAAATTTGGATCGTAAATGACAATTCGCAGCAATTCAATTTGTGGAGCATTTGAATGTTAAGCGTGGCGTAAAACATTAAGTACTATGCAATTGTTCCATTCTGGCAGGTAAAGCCGTCAGTTAATAAATAGCAAATGAAGGGAGCACCTTAATTACAGTCGAATAAGACCTTGAGGAAATCCCACTCCATTTATGGTGGTAGGTAGCGCTAATTTGATCATATCAACAATAATTAAACATTCTCATATCTCAATTAATTAATTAATTGACAAACTGCGTCAATGCCTTGCCCGTAAGCACTAGAAGGCATTCAGTAATTACGATGATCGATAGTAACAAACAGACGACAACAAATATGAGATTACAATCGAAACGTTTAAAGCGACTTTGGCAGTGAAATAACTGTAATTGTGACGCTTTCCGTTTCAATCAGTGATTAGCAATAGGTATACTTTCATAAACTATAACGACTGTTAGGCATGCCTATGTCCTTGATACGATTTAATTACGTATCGTATCAGGGCTGACCTCCTCGTATGAATATTGCATGTGGCCCCTTTTGAAGGAATTTCCATTGCCATCAACAGCAACAGCAGCACCCACCACCATTCAACTACATTAATTCGTTCTATTTTTAAGGCCCAACCAGAGAAATAAACAAACCGTCGGTCGTGCGTGAACGAATTTTCCATATGGTTCAATGAAATCGCCTGCTGACTGGAAAAACCCAGGAAAACTTATCCTGCTATAGATACTTATACCATCGATTTATGTGCGTGTATATACACACGTACAAACATACCCGGCAGTACTACATCACCGCCACCCAATGTCTGTTTTAATTAGAAAAGGAATTGCAATTGTGCAAACGAGACGGAGCTGAAGCGACGCGAATACTTCATGTGACCCGGTGGTATTTTTAGACCAATTCTAGAGAAAAATTTGTGTGTACATGCGCGCAGCAACGCTCGAAATAGTCGCCTGTTTCTGGCCAGCCACTAGTTCATTCTCTAGGCTGTTGGTAGACTCACCATCTCTCTCTCTCTCTCTCTCTTGTTCTTTATACATGCGATCGAAAAGAAAACATTCAGGAAAGGATATTTTTGTAAGTCACGCAAAAAATAGATTTTCGTTTTTTTTTTTTGTTTTAATTGAACGGGGGGAATTCCTCAAGTCTGGCTGTGGTGCGAAAATAGTCTGCGAAAGGAATTCACAAACTGTGATGAATGCACATTTTTTGAGTATAAAAATATCGTACTACGCGGACGGAAATAGGATCATTCTTGACAAAAACTCACCATCATAGTTGCGAAGCTCCAGGTCAGCTGGTAAATGTGCACAATCGAGGTAAGACGTTGTCTTGTCACTACTTAGGTGACCATAAGAGCGATGAGCTTCATTTATTTCTGATGCACTGATTGGTATTGTGAGAGCTTTCACACACTGGGTATCGCCCGACATACAGGCTAGGTGGAGGGGAGTGTTGCCATGGCGGTCTCGTACTGTTGGCTGAAAGAAAATAATAATAAAAAGAGTTAGAAACCAATGCTAATAATGAGATGCTACAAATTTAAACAAAGAATCATAAAAGAAATTATTTCCATTGTGATTGCTCTTTATTGTTAATTTGTCTACGCTGCTATTATCAAATTCAACAGAACCTCACTAGCTTCTGACTCAGTTCCAAGAAATAAACCAAACATTGCGTCAGCCAGGATAATTGTTTACATTTTAATCTCTATAATATTCTTCTGAATAAGCAGCTAGGTCAAATTGCTAATCTAGAGTTACATCTATATCCGTCAGAGACTTTTTTATGGAATGCTTACAGTTCCAAGAACAAGCTGTAGTTTTTAATGAAAACTTCCTGTGCAAACACAACTGTGAATGAAATCTGCTCCAAAAGGGGGAGCCCCTTGAGTATGAGCCGATACATTCCTAAGAGTTTCTCACAATAATGGTTTTTTTCAATGAATTCGAATCACCGGAGTAGTAAAGACATTGTACACTCGCAAATGACTGATTATGCAATTATTGTGAACCGTGATAAACCGACAAATTTATTTTCCGGTTACTTGAACTCGGTACGCTGAGTTTAACCTGATAAGAAACCAAAATGTCCCAAAAGTCGGCTCCACAGTGATCCGTTCTAAGACTGAACGAAACAAATACTGATCTTGCTCCGGGTTAACCAAATTTTTTTACAAATCATTTTTAACCTTGACGCTAAATATTTTGTTGGTCACAATGGTTAACTGTATATGGAACAGTTCGCATTTGTGCGTTTGTAAAATGTAACCTGGATAATAAATATGATTGTTGGGAGCTTCGGTAGGCCACGGAGGCAACTTCGATGCAGGTGAGAAGGGCGCGGCACGCTTGCGGTTGCTCGGCTCAGCTCGTCGGACGGGGTAGTTCTTGCCCCCTCACCATACACCACATGCTCAACACACAGTTTGTCTCGTGCCAAAAAATAAATAAAAAAAGCAAAAAAAACGAAGAAAGCTACGTTAACTTGACTGCGGACGGACAGAATGGACTAGAAAGTGAAAGAAAGAAAAATAGGAGAGAAAATCAAGTACTTCTGCCAATGCTAATGAGAGATAGGGGAAAAGTTACCGCGAAGCTTACTCTAACTAGCCTTAACTAAATCTAATCTAACCTAAAATCCAAAATAAACCCTACTCTGGGCCTATTTAAACTTAAAACCGCACAACGTATACTTAAAGTGCGCCTTTCTAGTTTCTGTTGGTTGTGAAAATAGAGCGCTGGCGCCGTTGCATAGCATTAAACAACATCAAACTTCCACACTATTGTATACATAGTAAATAATGAGACTTACCTCAGCGCCTGCAATTAATAGCATTCGTAAAATTCTCGGCTGACCATAAAGCACCGCCAAATGGAGGCCAGTTTGTGCTTCATCATTTTGTATATTGAAGAGACATGGATTTGGTGCCATACGAATGAGGGCTGCTACAACATCTACATAACCTGTTAGACAAGCCAGGTGCAATTGTCTGCAAAGAGAAGAAAAAAACAAAAAAAATATAAAATCAATACAATGTATGTATTTGTATATTGTATACATACAATAAAACAAAAGAGCACAATTTGCTCAAAATAAAAATTTTCCATGGAACTGGATGCACGGTCAAACGAATACAATGGCAAATGTTCAACAGGTGCATTTCCGTTACACTTGTCGTCGCGACGAACATCATTAGGATAACCGCAGGGCGTGCTCAACAGGTAGACGAGGTTTTATTTCAAATTCAAGATAAATATTATGGGTCGTAAAGGGCTGTGCAGTCAATTAGGTGAAAAAAGGCAGACAGTAAATCCTCAACCTTTTACACAAAAGTGCATGGATTTACTAAGTAGGAATTTGGTTGTGTGTGTGTGTTGAATGGCTGGTGGTGTTACTCGTGTTGCATTATACATTTGGCTGTTTGTGAGGCAGTTTGGATTTTCTGTACGAATTTGGCAAACAATTCCAAATTAGAATTGATGAATGCAAATGTCTTGTTGAGAGGTTGCATGGTCTTAATACACGACTGTGAGGACAGGTGGCTGTACTTTGTATTGAAAAGACTTCAGTTGTTTAAATGCTGGTATTTTCATCGCATACAATTACAGATCACTGCTGAGACAAACCAAGTGTACAACTAAAAACAGGACTTTCCACCCATGTACGTGGTGATGACAACTTTTTGCAATTGAAATACGTTAAAGTTTGAAAGAAACATCATTAAAAACGTGAATCGAATGATTTTCGGAATTGATACAGACCTAACCAAACAAAATGTGAGAGCAGGCCTTTTCTTTTATTCGTGTGTTTCTTCTGTTTATCTTCAGATGTAGAACTTTCCGCCGTGAGTCTTATCTATGCATTAAGGGTCAGTTCAACAAGCAAATTGAACTAAGTAATCGGATTTAAATACTTTCTCTGTATAATCGTCGATGATAGCACAAGAGCTATGAGGACAGACGTAAAATCACGCAGTTACTAGGCCTAACTGGAGAGGCGTATTGGTTGCGGCCCGTCCACCCCGGACTGTAGCGCCACCTGAAGTAAAGTAAGTAAGTACAAGGCCTGAAGGCGGACTATAAGACGTTCGACAAATGAGTTTCTGCATTGAAAAGCCGAGAAAAAAGTTAATACACGATTAAGCATAAGTATGACGACTAACGGCACAAACCTAACTTAGAGATGGAGAAAGTGAACAACAGATAAGGGCTATAAAATGACAAAGTCACGGTTAATATAAAACGCAAAACAGAAATAAAAAAATAGTTTCTGAACTACATGCAATAATGACGTTAGTAACTACATAAATGATAAGGAACAGTTGATAGCGGAAATAAGGAAAGTGTTTAGCTGGAGACATTTAAAAAAAACTTCAAATGGGACCTTTAATTGCAGTTTAAAGTATGTAGGCTTGGTGCATATACTTTATTATTATTGGTAACTGTTAGAACGTGTCACACAAAATTCGATTTGCATTCCGGCACTGACTGACGTCTGTTGCAAGATTTGCATAAGATTTCCATGCATAACGCCAAAAACAAATGAAATTGACTTAACTTGTCAATAATTTACTAAGACCTGTCATAAACGAGAGCACGTTAGCGGGCTTCTATTTATATAATTGTTCACTGTCGAAACAACATAGAAACCAAGAAAATCGATTTCAAAGTAATACCGCACGGTAGAGTTGTTCAACGAAAAGCATTTCTGACGTAAATTATGTACCTATACCTATTTGGAACGTGAATTAAATTGGATCGAAGAGGTGGAATGTGTACTCTTTGCGTATATATACCGCGTCATTGATTGTCGACGGATTAAAGGAAACTCTATTGTTGCCAGGGAGGCACTAGCAGAGGTATGTAGTTGTAGGTACATGCTGACTGATGTAATGACATTTGAATATAGGTACCTTCTTCTCATACGACAACAATTTGTGTACTACATAAATTCTGCTTATGGTCCATATACAGTAGGTAGGTACCTAATCGTAAATGTTCTGTGATTGCAATTAAATTCAATCATTGAGTGAGAGCGGTGACTGATGCAGGTATTTCCCAATAACTGATGGGTTAATTTTCCCCTCGGTTTAGTTGAATCTTGTAAAAACTGGGGCCAATATCGAAACCCAAATAATAATGTAACCAACGAAAAAACCGACCACGAATAAGTAACAGATAAACAAAACTTCCCATGTTTAAATATTTTGCTGGGTGAGTTTGTTAGTTATGGCATTCTATAGTACGATCAAGTAATGTCTGGTCATACACATTGTAAGTGCAGTTGTTTATAAATTGGGGACTTTCCTATTTGTTAAATAAAAATACAGAGCGACTGTAAGGCAAATGCCACACGAGCTGCTTTTCCACGTTTTCGTTTGGTAGCTTCCTAGAAATAGGCATATATACCGAAAACAAAAAAAATACCAATTGGAAGGTTTCCCCGCACTAGCTTAGTTGCCAAGGAGGCACAATTCCACCCACAATTCATACAAGATTAAATACTTAGTATTGCAAACCAATCGATGCAATTAATCAGAATCTGTAGTTCATCTTTGACTATCGCGAAGTCTATCTAGGTATACAAGATACAACCCAAATGAAAGTGAAGAAGAAAGTTGCAGCAAACACAGGGCGCCACAAATAGTAAAACAAAACAAGACTCCCATTTCAGTAACGCTATTGGCAGACCGATTTAAAAGCTTCAAGGTCACCTGATAAGTGCCTCAAGCTAAGTAAAGAATATAAATACCAAAAACAAATGGTACTGACATTGAAACCAACTGGGGGAAAAAGACCGAAATTAAAGAATTCAAAAATTAACTCACGTATCCCCTTCATTGTTTTGTTGATAGAAGATCTCCCATGGTGCTGTATCGTTCGTGTCCCTATTGCTGGTGCTATTGGTGGCATTTTGAGATTTATTTTGGCTGGCCGCGCCCAAATTATTCAGCGTTTGACTGGAATCCTTTAAACTGAGCTTACAGAACCACTCTGTAACGCCAGCATCGACGCCACTATCCAGAATCATTTGATCTTCTTCGTCGTCGTCGGCGGCGGCGTCGACAACCAATTCACGCTTTTGGTTTTGCGGCGATGCAGCAGTTGTTGTGATTGATGGTTTCTGTTTTTGTTGTTGCAACTGATGGTGTTCGACTTCGTCAACTAGATACTCTTCAATGCAACCCGAATCTAGGTAGTCGTCAGTAATTTGCTGTTGCTTGTTATGGAAAATATTCAACTGTACTGATGGGATTGTTGATGTACTGCCACGACCTTCTTCTTCTAGGTCGTCGTCGTAATCTTCAGAGAGTTGTGGACCCGATAAAAATCCAGAATCAACTCCTCCTCCACCACCACAGCTGATAGCACTGCTGTATGCGGCGGCGGAATCACTACCAATACCACCACCACCACCGTAATTGCTACTGCTACTTTCACCTTCAAGATTTTTCGCTGTTGTTGTAGTATTCCCGTTGCCAGCAGCTATGTTGCTTGGCGGCTGACTCGCTAGAGCTGGTGCAAGACTCTTGTTATCAACAATATTCAATTGTTGTTTTGTTGTTTCTGGAATAGAAACATCCTCTGTTTTGTTGTTATCACTGTTTGGATTCCACATTATATAAAATTATTAAGTCGATTTTTTGTGTATTTTTTGCTTTTCTGCGATAAGAAAAGGGTCTTTCGGGAATTTTGTTTGGGGTTTTTTTTTATTTCTTCAGGGGACAAACTACACCGCGATTTCACTGAAATCTGCGTGAATTAACATTAATCGCATTTGCTGTTGCAAGTTGGACAATTTATAATTTTGTTTAACCGATCTTACGATCCACTGGCTAATAAAAACACGACGACGGGAATTGGAATATCGGAATCGGTTATTCACCACACGTATTTACGTTCTACCACACGAAACTGGGAACTTTTTCACTTGCTTTATTTTCAATACAATTTAGCAATTCACGCGAGAGCCCGAGATTATAGACTTAATTTTGGAATTAATTAAATATGCGCAAATTTCCAATATGGCTACGGGTATTAATTGATTTTGCTTAGAGAATATTACTAGTTTGACACTTGTATTTAGTCCGGAAGTAGGTTGTGTTTTAATGATGCTTTTGCATTTACAGATATTAATATACGCCTTGTTTAGACTGGTGGTGGTTATGCAAATTATATAATTTATATGTATGAAGTTTTTTTTCCCCGTATGGGTAATTTATTTTTTTAAATGTAAATAAATTGGCGACAAGCGCTTATTTTACACGTCTCAAATCGTTCGCTGTCTCGAAAAAACTGATTCTCTCTGGCCGAGGTGGAAATCGGTTTTGGAAAACGATGGACGATTGAAAGAAGAAAGAACAAGTTGTTTCGTTTGCTGATCTGTGCCAATGTGTGTGTGCTGCGAGCGATTCATACAATCATACGTACGTACGTGATTGCTGATTGGTGAGCTGAGTGGAATGTGTATGACGTCACTTGGTTAGGGCTGTTCGTTCGGAAATTGTGGCAACGTCGCTATAAGATGTTTGTTTTGACATTATATATTTCTGCAAAGTGTAGGTATTGTAAGAAAACAAAAAGCTATGCACAATTTAAAGCTATGTGGAAATAGATTAATGGCGCAGAGGCTTAGAGTTAGTATGTTGGAATACTAAGCGAGGAGTCCCTCACGCGAACACCTGATAAACGTCCGAGAGTAAAACTGTCATGAAAGAGCTTCTCAATTAGACGTTTGTACTCGGCGTAAAATTGTAGATCCCTTCCATTCGTCCCAAAAATTGAAAACTTACACAAAACGAATGGTTGTGAGAAGCTAGGCCTTGGGTCCCATGGACCTGTCACGTCAAAATATTTTTTTTTTATGTGAAAATAGAATAGTTTTCAATAGCATCCCTCACTGTCAGTTAAGAAGACACAACGAAGAATAAAAATACAATAAATATTTAACACCCCGACTCCACAGGAGATAATTTCTCTCAAGCTAAATGCCTGGCATCCATCTCATGCAATTTCTTTTATCAGCGCTGGGCAAATCATGCCATGAAATTTCATTTCATATCGCAGCGGCACGAGAGACTGTACGTGAAGTTTTGGTTTTTTGGACAAATAAACTATTCAACTGTTTATTTTGTTACCATTTTAAAACAACTACTTACGCCACAAATCAAAATCGGCATGAGAAAACACTCAAATGAGCCAAAAAATGATATTTCCAGAAAAAAAATCAAAAAAAAAAAACAAGTATCTGTCAAATTCATGTCAGACATCCATGCCAAGAAATAATTGAAGAGAGAGATCGCAGACATCCAATCATGAGATGAAATGGAGTGACTCCACAAGGCATTTCATCTCATGATAAGCATTATGCGAGAATTTATCTCCTGTGGAGTCGGGGTGTAACAATTTAAACTGATTTTATATCATGAGTGTTTTTTTAAGCTTCTATCACAGCAAAGTATGATTTTAAAGACGCAGTTTACAATTACGTCCTTCTTGACATTTTAACATGTTTAGAATAATTTGTGTCCAAATATGTTAAATAATTAAACTTATACGGTGAATGTGAAAGTGTTGCTGTTTTTTTTCAAACAAACTTGATACTTCTACTCAAACTTTAAGGCTGGCACGCTGTTTAAGTGAAGTGAAATTTTCACTCCTCTCCAAAATGTGCTGTGAAATTGAAAATTACATTTTCACGCTAAAATGTCAAAAATTTAATGCGACGGACAATAAAATTCACTCGAACAGCGTACTGCCTAGTGAAATTTTTATGTGGAAAGTTCATTTTGACAATTCGCAGTGAAAATTTTGTATGAAAAATTGGATTTCACGTGAACTTCATACCAGGCTTTACCTACCATTATTTTTGGCGTTCCACTGCCCGCTAGATGAACAGCGGCATGTCAAACTTCATATAAAAAAATTGACATATCACCATAGGCGCTAGACATCTACCACTTTTTGTGAAATATCCCTTTCAGGGAAATTTCTCATTCTAGTGCAAAACTACGCGCTGCATTGAAGGAGAGAGAGAAAAAAACAACCAGTCAAAGGCAAATCGTTCAAAAGCGTTCCTTTATTTGGAATATTTTTTGCTAGATGTTCAGCGGGCAGAGGAACGCGGCCATTGTGTAAGTACCTACTTTTCCGCACCGAGGACTAATAATTTTTAAAACAAAACGTTTTCCATGTCCGTCATTGGCTTTCAGTCTATTGCAATAAATGTATTCTGGCAATGACCTTACATTTTTAATTTCTTTTCCCCACTCTGCTAAAAACTTCACCACCCTGTCATTTGTCAACATTTTTTTAGCCTAATTTTGTCGTAACAAATTTTCTTTTCAATTTAGCAATATGCTAAATTTATTAAATAAAACAAAGTGTCTCTTCAATCCGGTGCGATATCTGACTACCGCCGAAGTAGTACAACCCCCTGCACTGATTCTGCCAATTACGCAAAAGTCGAATGTCCCTACAAATGTTCGTGCACACCGCCAAGCATGGATCGAGAATACCGACACAGTAGAAGAAAAGAAACTTGGACTAATCGAGTTGCATGCCGAAGTGTTTGCCACTAACCCACGCGTCGATGTCATCCAGGAGAACATTGAGTGGCAACGAAAGTATCGTTACGTAAGTTTTGCTCATTCAAAATCGCGGGCCGAGGCACATGGTGGTGGTCGCAAACCTTGGCCTCAAAAGGGCGGTGGACGTGCTCGACACGGCTCCATTCGTTCGCCACTCTTCAAAGGCGGTGGCGTTGCTCATGGTCCGCGCTCACCAACAACGCATTTCTACATGTTGCCATTCTACAAGAGGGTCATGGGACTAACATCCACATTGTCAGTCAAGCTAGCTCAAGATGATCTGCATGTGGTGAAGGACTTGGAGATTCCCAGCCGTGATCCTAGTTACATTAAAGATCTGATTAAGGAACGCAATTGGGGGCCGTCGGTCTTGATGATTGACAAGTAAGTAGAGTTGTCGTTTAGACATAGCCACCCTGTTAACACTCTTCTTTGTTCTAGCAACGACATTTTTCCCGAAAACATCTGCTACGCTACCGACGAGCTGGGTTATGTCAACCTCATGCCGGTTTATGGACTCAATACCTATTCGATGTTGAAGTACGACACACTAGTTCTTACCGTTGGCGCTGTAAAACAAATCGTCGACCGCATTCTTTACCAACTGAATCGACCTGATGCGGCCAGCCTGGGGGGCAAATTCAAACTCGATCAATAAAGAAACATGTATACACATTTATTCAAGTTGAAACATAATTATCGGTTGTTTTTCTTTTTTCTCTGTTATTACATTTAAACATTATTTTAACTATTACTACTAGCATAATAAAAAAAGGAGTGGAGTTGGAAGGTAGAGTACTCTGTCTTCTCTTGTCCATTTTATATGTATTTAGTTGAATTTTTAGTTTTTCCTTTCCATTTGTTGGAAAATGTGATCTGCAGCGCGGTTGATACTTATTCTCCAAGAAGCTTGTGTCTGATTTGCCAACGCAGTTCAGAGCGACTGTTTTCGCCAGGAAGGTTCGTTTTGAATCGTCTCCACTCGTTCGCATAGTACTGATAGAGCTGTACTGGATCCATGTCCCGGTGGTGCTGGCTGCTACGGCTGGAGTGTGGAGTTTTGGAACGTGGACGAATCCCTGCAAAAAAACACAAGGACAACGTTATAAACAAAACCAATTTACATACACAATAAATTATTGTATAACAAAAGATAAGACATACTCACACATAATGTTAGTTGACTTCTCGGTGGCGCGACTTGAGCGCGCCGTATGTGCTCCCGATGCTGCTGCTGTTTCCCTCTTAGCCTTTGGAAGTCCAGTTGTTGATAGTGCAGACTGCTGCTGCTTGGTATTTTCCTTCAAAACTCCGTCCCTCACACGACTTCGTGCACCAGCACCAACTTCTTGCGTCGACGACTTCTTCTTCCCTATCTGCTCACTCAGTTTCGAATCCGTATTCTCTCTATCCACCCTTGATCGTCGACTACCACTCGTACTTGCATCGTTTCCCGTTGATTTGAGACCACCACCCGCAGTCGCATCCACTTTCGCTCGATAACTGGCCGTTGTCTTCCGATATAGATTATCGAAATAATCCTTCTGATGCACGTCGACGCCAAGTGATTCCTCGTATTTGATCAATTTGCGCAGATCTACAAAGATTGGTTAAGTATTCTCTTACTGTTTCGTTTATTTACATCCTGTCTCGCTCTCTCGGCGGCGTTCCGATACCCAACTCTCTTCGCTTCCTCTTTTTTGAACGCTCTTCTCTCAAGACACTCCTTCCTTCTCTTTAAACTTTAAATTAAACTTAGGTATTTACTCGTAGTAGGCAGATTACATTACAGTTACACGTATTTCTTGTTTTTTTTAGATAATATTTTATGGTATACTCTATACTCGGTCGCTTATCAACTATCTTCGCTGGCGGAATCGCCTGAATGGTGTTCTCAACCTCTTGCAGGAGACTTTGACCTCCTTTTTCATTATGCTCGTTATGGCCGTGGTTAGTTTGCTGAGCGGCGTTGTCGTTCGCGAAATGGAGTTCATCTTGACGGCTGGCTCTGGGGTGGCGGGTGGGTCTGCGAGGGTTGATGACGTTGTACACTCATCATCGATGTCCTCCATCTTAATTTGACTACTTACATCTAGATCTGTGTCCAAACCGTCTGACGAGACGGTGAATATGTCCGAGTTGTCGGCCTTTTCGCTCGGACTCATGTAGCCATTGTTGAGGATATCGCCCTTGCAGAGTATGGCACCGTCGCCTGGGACTGGAGTCAGTGCGGCTATTTCCCTCCGTCGAAAGTCATATTTCTCATCTATATCAGTGTCCGGCGGAGTCATTGACGCCGAGACCAGACCTCTGCTGTCGATGAGTCGGTTTTTCTGTCGCGTCTGGTAGTCACAGAAGAAACGAAAGCGTTCGGGCTTTTTTAGCAGGTGGTTCTGTCGTGTTGCGGCGACATTTCTCCGCTTCTTCGGCCAGCCGGTCTTGTTGGTTTTATTGTTTTTTCGACGCGGGTTATGTGTTGAGAAGAAGCTAAACACATTGCAACTGGCCGGTCTATGTACAGGCTGATCGATGGAGTTGTTGTCTTCACCGTCCGCGCCTCCTTCGCCTTCTCCTCCACCGTCATAGCAATCGATAAGGTCTATCAGATTGATGTCGCTTGAGAAATCATCAACAAAGCCGGACGACTCTGTTGGCGGTGGAGAGGGCGTTAACCGCAGCGATTTTATAGCTATTCGGTTTAGATAGGTGTCGATCTCGTGCTCCAATTGCACGGAACTCTTGTGTTTCACGTCGAGGCTTTTTAGCCGTTTTTCATCCAGCTCGAACTCGAGCCCGGTTTTGGGTTTTCGTGGCTTCCTCACGCTGGCGCTATTTACTCCCTGCGAGGGTATAAAGTCATCGAACTTCCTCTGCCCTCGACGCAGCCGCTTGACATTCTCACTGATTTCCGAGACAAATTGCAGCGGTTCGGGTGTGTCAATGTGTGCAACTGGCGATGGTGTCTTTCGCATGGGCGCGAGGGATATCTTCTCGGGGATCTTATCCTTTGGCGTTGGCGATTGTCGGGGAAGCAGCTCATCAACCTCTGAGCTTTGTCGTTGCTTTATCAAGCAACTAAGGATGGCCAGTGTGGAGGCGTGCTCCCGCGGTGACTTTCTTGGCATAAGATCGTAGCTTAGGAATGTTGCTTTGTTCAGATGATTGTTGCGCAGGCGTGTGTGGCTTTTACCCATCAATTCAGTGTCTGGCGTGCTGTTCTTGCTATGCCTTCCCCCATCTGGCTTTTCTTTTTTTATTTTCTTTAACTTGCCAGAGCGTTTTGTTGCTGTCGCTCCCGTTGTTGTTGTAGATGTCTTATCCTTTGGCTCATGTTTTACCTCTACTGGGGGAATTGGAGTGCAAAGCTTACAGCAGGTTGTAGGCCGAATTGGCATCGGCCCCATCTCGTAGGGCAGTTTCCGGTATGATGTGCTCCCCCAGTATTCGAATAATCGTTCGTGGCATGCGTCTTGCCGATGAAATACCTCGAACCATAATTCCCGCATTGGTAGCCGCTCAAAGGCATACTTCTGTTTCCCCAGCCGACCTTGATTAATGTCTAGGGCAGACAAGCCCATTTTCTTTTTTTTGATCGCCTTCGGGCTTTGTATGCTCTCTTTGCTTTCGTCTAGACTTTCGTCTTTCAAATTGTTTCCTGGCCTCCGTTCTTCTTCGTCGTCATCAATGTCTGTTTCTGTTTCTTCATCCCCCATCCCATCCTCCGATGCACATCGTTTACGTCGTCGCTGTCGCTGCCTTCGACTGCGGCTAGTTCCACATCGTTTACGTCCGCCTCCTGTGCTGCGCTGTCGTCGCTGCGTTGGTGGTTTCGGTGTAACACTGTTTCTGCTTCTATCACGCATTTCTCTGGTGACTCGCGATGGTCGATCCGGCTGGATGGGGGTGTTTTGAAAGCTCTGGTAGCAGACAGAAGTCACCGTTGTTGTGGTTGATTTTCGACTACTGCCTACTACAATTCGGCGGCGTTTTGATGCCGCTGATTCTGCTCGCTCTCCCGTCGTCGTCGCCGCAACATGGTGATCATCTACTGAGTGCGACTCACTTGATATACTACTGCTGGAGATGCGATTGCTATCTGTGCTGGTTTGACGATCGGAATCGGTGGCGTATTCGCTCGATGCCGGCCGCTTGGGGAACATGAAATTCTCCGCCTCCCCATTGAGGATTGAAAGCTCTGTTTGTCGAATCTTACGAAACTTTACGATTATCGATGGTGTCTGAGGCATTGCTGGCTCCGTTCGTGCCTTGCTGTCCTCGACAACTTTGTAAAGTGTCGAATTGGGAAGCGGATGACGGATTGGAGGCGAATCTAGTTGCGTGGATGTTTTCACCGGCCTCCGCGTATTGTTCTGAGTTGGTGGCTTCTTGTCTTGGCCGGAACCTTGACTCTCAACTTCCTTGAGCTTTGTTTTGATCTTCAGCGGTGGCGGAGGCGTTTGTATTCTCGACGACTGCCGCGTTTGTCGCGTCACTTCTTCGTCCAATTCCATCGGTTCGACTGACTCGGACTCCTGCTTGGGATCGACTTTTGTGTTCTCAAGGAGGAATTTATCCACACTCGCGCTAGACTTGATCAGCGAATCGAGAGCTAGATAGTTGTTCTGATTTTGAGCAAACAGCTCGTGATCCTTCGTCTTCAAATGAATCGTCAGGGTGTCGTACTCAATTTTGCATATCTCACAAACGCCACACTGCTTTTCTGACGAGTTGTCAACGACAGCAGGTTTTTCCGCTTGTTTGGGGGCTTGCTTTGCCTTCAGGCGCATGTGGTTGTGATTGTGTTTTGACGATGAACGACTCTTGCGCGTCATGGCATTCGTTTTAGATGGCTTGTCTTTGGCAGATTTCAATTCGTCTTCCTTTGGTGTGAGCCGAAAAGCCCCGTCCTCCTTAAGTTGCACCTTGGGCCACTCGATATTGCGAAACACTGAGTAGTACGGTCGCGAGTTTTGCTTTATCGATTCGATTTTGATAAAGTGTCCCTTCAATTGAGTTGGCTCCCACGCTCCCTTGTTGGGCTGTTGAGATTTCTTAGCAAATTGCTTGAGGTCGGCTGTGACCTTTTTCAAAAATTTTATAGCGTAGTCTAGATCCCAAATGGCATATGCACCTGGCTCCAAGTGGGGTCGTTTCTCTTCCTCTTCTGGTCTGCTGGTGGACGTTTGATTTGCTGACTGTGTCTGTTGATGGCTTTGTAACGCTCTATGGAGCATCGCATCAGCGCGGGAATTTTTTTTCTTATGATTCGGGGTTGTTGCGACTCCGACGACGCCCCCTAATCGCGATTGACTGCTAGCAGCTCCATCTGTTGCTGAATCACCACCAGAATGTGTGTGGCTGGTGTATGGAGTTTGTGGTGTGGCCGGGGTCTGTGGCGATTGTACGTATTGTGATTTTGCTATTGGAAATCCTAAGCCACCGCCTCCACCTCCCACTCCGCCACCGTTTGCCCCACCCGCAGTTGCTGGACTATTTCCACAATATCCGTTTCGATTTGTGCTGTTATTTTGCTGACTCTGTGGTGGACGCCGATCTGGAGGCGATCTATCGGTTATAAAGTGTGTAACACTTTTGGTTAAAAAGAACTCTAGTGTGCCACCGAGCTCGGTGATTCGTTCTTCGACCTTTTTCGAGATCTGATGATCTCTTATGTCTAGATAGAATTTAAAATTAATTAATGGCTTTTTGCCTTTGACTAACTTGCAGATGCTTGGAGACTTGGGGTTTAGGTTTTTATTGTTGGCTGTGGTCTTTGGATTTGGAGTGACACAGTTTCTTGCTGATGTTGGTTTTGTTGTTGTTGATGGAACTTCCGACTGTGGTTGCATACCTTTAATAGCAAAATTGCTGCTCGCGATAAAGAGAACAAAAGAGAGAGAGAGAGAGAGCATAAACAAAAGAGAAAACGAAGAGTGAGATATTTTCGGACTGTTTCTTTGTTTTAAATGATTCGAGTTTGCTTTTTTTTTTTTTGGTTATAGTTAACAAAAAGAAATGAAACAATTATGACCTGCTCAACAAAATAAAAATGTATTTAGTGTGTTATTCAATTAGTAAGAAAAAACAGAAAACAAACAGTAAAACAAAAGGAAAAAGGGGGAGTAGGTACATGTTAGCTAAGGCTCGTGTTTATTCAAGAAAATTGGAACACTGAGTTGAGGACTCTTCTCTATATCTACGAATGGATTCAGTCATAATCATTATACAAACATGTTGCTAATCAAGTAATCTTCTCAGTGGTATATAGGTACTCCCAAGTTGCCGTGGATCTAAAACGATTCGCTAAATAATGCTCAACTTTTACTTGTGCCCTTAAAAAGACTTTAGTAACACGAGTGTTTGCACTCGAAAAGGGAAATAAAAGTCAATATCCTAGGCGCTAGGCCATAAACTAGCATAAACATTATAGAGACGAACAGTGGTGTGCGGTATGGTGCCAATGTTTGCGATTTGAGAAGAGTTTTCAACTTGAATTCGGTATTAAATATCGATATAACAAGAACAACCCCACCGACGGATGAGTGAAAGAATTTCAGTGTACCTACATAGGTAGATAAATGCTATGCCCAACCACATTCTTAAAATAGATAACATTTTCCTTTGCTTTCCCTATTCCTAACCTAACAAAATGACATTTGGCGCCTTTTTTAACAAGCAAATTTCTTTTTGCCACAGTAAGCATTGTGCAATTTGTAAATCGTTCTTATTGAGCGACAATGAAGGTAAGCGCAGTTGGTAGCTTAGAAACCAAGGGCAAAGTACACAGCACATTTACAAAGAAAAAATGTATGTACCTATAAAGAAATTGTTTACAACCAACTCGACGGCCATAGCACAGGCACAGCATACCCACATTCATATTGGCCCCTTCTACTGACAAGCAGCGCTCTGCATGCCACCCCTTATCGCTCACCCCCCTGGATTTAAGACAAGCGTGTCAATGGTTGTTTTGTTTACACCAACAACACATCGAACGAAATGAATGAAAGGAGCAAAGAAGACTATGACACAGAAAGACATAACAGAAAAGACCAAAGGAAAAGATGTATAGATATATAGAGGAAAAAACGAGAAAATGAATAGCGCGCGCATAGTACACACACAAAATAATAATAACAAAACTCGATTCGGCAAAGTCCCCCGAACGTTGGCGTTCACTGTTCTGTCTTCTATATATTCTGTTGCAGCTTTCAGGAGACTTGGGTATATTTTTCGAACTGAAAATAACTTCTCGTTCGTTTTCTGACTGTTTTTTCATGTTACTGCCAACTGTACACACAGCACAGAAGATAAAACAACAAAATAATTAAATAAACTCGATCGGTTCGTCGAGTAAAAATAAATGAAAGCGCGCCGCACTACGCGAAGGCGATTGGAATGGAAAAAATTGAAAAATTGCCACAACACTGAACGAACGACGAGCTCTGCTCTGGGTTCTTGGCGTTTCAGCAAATCCATTGTTTTGCTTGCATTTTTGCACTTTATTCACATAAAACCCACAACGATAACGTGAACAAAACATTTTTATATATTCACATTTGGTTGTCGAAAGCAGGCCCACAACAGAACAACAACGAGGGGGAAATAAAAATCGAAATAGATACAAAAAACGAACATCGCAACAGCCACAGAAGCAGCACACCATCATCTAAAGCTAAACCGAATAGAATTTTGCTATTCATTCTTATGAATCTATTTTTTTTGTTAGCGGAAAACGCGTACCGAATGAATTAACCATCCCACTGCATGTGGCACATAAATACAGAAAAAAAAAATACGAAAAAACTTTCCACGAAATGGCGATCCAAGTGAAAAATTGAATTTTTTCCAACGGCAGCACAACCTCCCATTAGATAATGGGACGAAGCGCAGCGAGTGCGAGATGTAGGGAGAAAATGTCGATTCGATTTTTATTTTTCTTTGTTGAATTTCGCAACGAAATAAAAATAATTAAGAATAAAATATTACACGTATTTGACAGAGGATTCATACCTTTTAGAAATTCCTTTAGTTGTGCAGCGGTGATATTCCGATAACCCAGTTCATTTAGATATTCCAAAATTGTTCGGGCGTCCAATGGCAGGTGAGACATTTTTCGGGGCGTCTAAGGCCGCGTCTTGGTTTAATATTCGGCTTCGCTTATTGTAATAATGGATTTATTGGCGATGGGATAATTCGTCGTGGGGTTATTTGATTAATTGTTGCGATGGGTGAAATTTAAACACCATTTTTTCCACAATATACCACGGCTTCACGCTCTGAACAGGGGTTTTCTTCTCTTCTTTGCTATTTTCTGCGTTTTGACGTTTGTGTTTTGTGTGGTGGTGCGATGACAGCTTTGATTTATTGGAAAAATGTGGATGTGAAGAAGAAAA
This sequence comes from Cheilosia pagana, assembly GCA_936431705.1. Classification (NCBI taxonomy): domain Eukaryota; kingdom Metazoa; phylum Arthropoda; class Insecta; order Diptera; family Syrphidae; genus Cheilosia; species Cheilosia pagana. The sequence continues at coordinate 44,927,525 of OW386170.1, read as the reverse complement.
ATGATGTAGAATGGAGTGTGGTGGTTTAAATTGGGATATAAAAATGGCCGACCAAAGGAGAAGGAAAGTGAATGCGAAAACGTTATGGCGAGTGCGTTCAAAATAGGATCTTTGGTCTTGCTGTCATGGCGACAAGGGTCTGTTCGTGAAATAATAAAATAATTCGGCATAGAGGAATGGGAAAAATTGCGTTCTTTTTTATCAGATCGTGAACACATATTTTCAAATCTCACTGAAGCAAAGAAATTACGTTGGGCAAACTGACAAAAGGACAATAGTACACTTTACTCTGTTGCAATGGAATCAGGGTATAGAAGAAAGATGCACTTTCGCAGCAATACTAGACCAGTATCATATGATCTTGAATACCCCTACCAGAGACAATAGTATAGGTTGTCTCTGCCCTGGCTGTCAGTTGTTGTAGGTATGTGAATCTGTTTCGAGAATTTAATTTACTTTCTCGGTTCTGTAAAAAAGGATGTTCTCTTCATTCCTATAAATGTTGGTGGGACTATTTTTAGGCGAACATTTATGTAAGTAAATACTGATGTCATACTTTAAGATACGTTTTCTGTCGATATTTTAGACTGCTTTTTTGAGCTTCTTTCTCAGCAGGATTTTCAGCACGCAATAACAACAATTACGTCCTACTTAACATATCCGAGATTCATACTAGGTTTTTATCACAAATGGAAGTTACGCACATAAATATGTGGCTAGAACTGTTTTTTCCGCATTAGCCCATTTTACTTTGCTGAAGTAGAAGTTTAAAAAAACACACCAATATTCAGGGGTTGAATTACCGCATCCGTGATCGAGCAATACGTGATTGAATTTGTTATTGTTTTGCATGTAAATTCAACAAAATTCAGTGACGTACCGCTCGCTCACGGGTGCGGTAATTCGACCCCAGACTATAAACAAATATGAAACCTTGTAGAATCAGCGTAACCCGCAATTCTTGCTGAACACTTAAAATACATCTTGCCATTTTACATCGCCCTTATTTTAGAGCTTTATTAAAAAAACTAAATATTACCTTATGCAACTGCAACCAGCTTCGGTACCTACGCACTTCCTATAACCGTCAATACACCATTTTGCTGTTTCACCTCAGTCAGAATGGGTAGAAAACGCAACGAAACTCAACAACAAACTTATTTATACAACAGAAAAGAAAAACAGATACATAACATCAACAACGTTTTCATTTCATTGAAACTATCACTCTCCCTCTTACACCTATTAACCTCAGCATCAGCTCCAACATAGCATCAGTCCTAGTGTCAGTATACCTGTACCAGACCAGACAAGGTGATATGATAAAACCCACAAAAGTCGCGTTCCAGTTTTGCTGTACCTCTTCTCCGTTCTCGTTCTCGTTCCTCTTGCTACTTTGCTTTTTGGTAGTTGTTTCTTGTTCCCTCTCACTTCACGTTCACGTTCACATACGAGCATTCAACAAATTGCCTATTTTATTGTTTGCCTTGAAGAGCGTTCACCACGAAGAGTACCATAATTGCTTGGTGTTGTGTTACCCTTTATATTTTCTAAATTACCAGTGGAAAAAATGTTAAAAATTGCTGTGCTTTTGATCTCTCTGCTCGTTGGTGAGTATCCTTATTCCGCACAAAAATATACCCGTGTACTTATACAACGTATTTGTGATAGCCTTCCACACATCGGAATGTGGGGTATATGGTCGCGATGGAAGTCGATCCGGTTATGTAGGCCGACGGAATAATTACTTGGGCAGCGCTTCACAACCACCACCACAGCCTACATTGCCTCCAACCCCCAAGGAGTACTTGGATTCAAAATCAGGATTCTCCACCTTTGGCATCATTTCTCTTATATTCGCTGTGATAGTGATTGCTCTTGTCTTTTACTACACCATCATGTGTTATCCATTCTTGTGTGCGCCTGAGAAGAAATACCATTTCATGGATTCGTCTACAATCACAGCAGCTACCTCTAGATCGATACAATCCATTGAAAACTTTGCTGTGGATCAAAAACATTAAACCTACAAAACAAAACAAAATTTAGAAAAAGGAATTTGTAGTGGAGCCGAGCTGTAACACAAGTAGAGGATGAAAGAAAGAAATGACGAAATAACTGGTTTTACACTGAGCAACAATTATTCTGTATCGCCCCGCGCCCGCATTGTTTTCAGCCACATCAAAAACACACTCAGTCCGATTCTGGGAAGAGGTATATTTCATGTCCACCCAATTCCGAAAAAAAACTATTTCTTTTAAAAGTTAGTCATCAATGTGTACGCCCAAAATTGTATTTGGTACCTATCCTTCAGTGTTCAAAAGACTGAAATCCTGCCATTTGTGTTAGCCATAGCTTATCGAGACGAAATCTTATTAACTAATAAGATCAATTGCTTTGCAACCGTGACATACTCAATTCAATTCAATTCAATTCCATGACTCAATTATCCAATATAGGTTAATTATATTGCAACCCGTTGTTTGAACAACGCTTCAAAACAATTAATGAATCTGTTTGAAAGATGTGGTCTCTGCTCTGCAGTTGAATCGTTGTTTTCTTTCTTTTAATGGGGAGAGATGCCTACATGCTTCATCATAGAATTATATTGCAATTTTAGTTTATTTTTTATTTATATGACCCGTTTGTACACTACCAATTGGCATGTCTTTTAACGAACAAACAAAACAAGACTTAAATTAACCCCACAGTGCTACGAAATCGTTTGTAGAGTTATGTAATTATTGCACAATCACTGCTAATTAAGTTAATAATTCGTATTAAGTAGATTTGAGGTGAAGCTTTGTAAGCTTATTTAGGCAGTGAATTGCTTCAGATTTATTAGGTTTTAAGTAGCAAATGGAAGTTTTAATCTGCATATACCATTTTGCGCACATTAAAAGCCGTAACTATTTAAGATAAACACATTTAGGCCAACACTTACCTTTATATCGCTTGCAAATTGGATGAGAGTCGGAGAGGACATTCGGGGGCATGATTGGCTTTGCAGTCGCCACTTAAAATATTCGGTATTCGCTTCGTTAAAAAAGAACAATTCCTGAAACTGGAGTAGAGATTCGGCATTGTATGTACGACAGACCATTTAAACGCTTTGCCTTGCGTGGAAACATTTTTAGTTATTAATTTAACAAGAGCATAAAAATGTGAAAATAAATGCCGGCGGCTACACATTCTTCAAATAAACAGAACAGCTTGGGGTTTCACGATCTGTTGAACATGCGTAATCTGATAAAGAATCTCTAAACCTAATCAAATACCACATACCTACATTTTTGTACACAAATCAGTACCGTCGCTTAAAAAATGTGTGTCCCCAAATGGTTATAGGAAACTGGGTTTCATGGTTAACGTCCATTTATTCAGTTTGCAAAACCAAAGTCCATTTGGTAGCAATTTTTTCGTTTCCGAATTTCATCCAATTTGAATCTTCAATGCGATTCCTTTTTATGGAATACCGTTGTCTCCAATAGATTTTTTTATGTTTTGTTCTGCATAACTTCTTTTGTTTCTTTCGACGTCTCTTTTGTAACATGTCCTAAAAAAAGCAAACAACTAAATCTCAATTTCCAGTCTAGCAAAAAGTAGTTTAAATGCATTGCTAACTACTACGAACGAATTCGCAGTCATTATCTTAGTTTATATTCAAATCTGACAAGTTATTTTATAAAATATAAATACAATATTAACCGTCAGCAGTCTGCTAACGAAGAACAAAATGTTCAGTTAGATCCTCCTACTGTCGCTTTACATACGTATATAGTACATATATTTACAACAAGAAACCATAAATTTATATTTAAAAGTTATATTTCGACGATAGCTTTAAGGAAGTATCATATAAGTTTTTTACTATCGTAAACATTAATGTGATTTATTCAAAAAGACGATAAGATAAAGTTAAAGAAGATGAAAAACTCGAATTAAAAAATCATTACACTACGGTATGAAATTTATTACATAAATTCAATATAAATACAAAGAAAACACATATTTACAATGTTATACATAAATATTACTTCGAATTGTAGTTTTTATAAATTTTTAAAAATTGTCTCTTATAAGGAAATCAAACAATGCGAACAAAAACGACATTTTTGCTTTAGACATAAGAAATCAAATATTTTGTTTACATTTTTATGTATATGTATATTTTACATCCTTTTGATAAATCGAAAATAAAGAACAATTTTTTTTTTACTTTTTCTATTAATTTTTAATTTTGGTTTTGATTTTCTTATTGCGTTAAGAGCGGCGTTGTATCGGAAAACTTCGAAAAAGGAACTCTTCGATAAGACCGTGATTATAAAAAATCTGGGGTCGAAACACGTCGTCCGTGAACGAGCATTACGTGACGGAATTTGTTTTTGTTTCACATGTAAATCAACAAAATTCAGTGACGTATCGCTCGCTCACGAGTGCGGTAATTCGACCCCTGTTCTATTTGAAAGTAGAATCGGAACAACTTTCGAATAGAATCGAAAGTAGAATCGAATTGCTTTGGACATTACGCGCGTGACAATTTACAACAGAGCAGAACAATTATTTGTACCATAAGCCCGTAGTGACAAGTAATAATTGAAAGATTACGAATTAAGAAGGGTCTCTCAAGATAAGCGACACAACAAAATAAAAGCGGAACAAATAATTCGATAAGAGGGGGTAACTGAACCTCTATAGCCGAAATATGACGAACGCTAACAACCAGAGACTATCCAAACTAGACGGTCAACTTATAGCAGAATCCGTAAATTTACCTACAACCTATAAGTACAAGCTATCCGTTGGCATACTTCCAAATTCTTGTGCAGAGATTTGATGTGCATCGGGTGGCCATTTTTAGGGTTTCGCACGTTTTTTCCTCGCTTTTTTCGTGAGTTTTTTGACGCGTTTTCAAGTTTGATACATCAGAAGTGGTATGTCATCGCTTCGCCTTGTCTAAATACTTGCCTTAAACGGAAACATAATCAAATCATAGTATTTTGCTTTACATTAACGCAACGGCTTAAAGATTGTCGCGGATGTCGGTTTAAAACTTTTATTCAAGAACATTCACATAATATTGATTAAATTACCACATTAGTTCTACAAAAATTTGTTTAACACTAGCATCAACAAAATGGTTTTCTTACTTTAAATGCTGCGGTAATTTAAAAGATAGAAAAATAACTTACAAACAATAGTTAGATATAGTAGAGATGGTATTTCTAGGAAAATTATAAGCTAAACTGATAGAATCCACGTCAGCATTCGTTGGTGTGTGGTGTTTGGTTACTTTTCAGTAGAGGCGATGGTGGCAGTCTTTGATACAAATCATATCCCTCCCCTCTGTAGTTTATAGTTCATCCTTCGCTTCTTTTTCATCGTCGAAATCGACATCGGACAAATCATAATCCTCCTCCTGTGGCAACTGACCGTCCTTTCCGTCCCATGGGTCTACACTGTTTATCTCTGGCTTTTTAGCACCCCGAACTGGTGCAGTGCGGCCGCGACCATACGAGATATCACGAAGGAATTCATCGATACCGTCCTTTGAGAATGAGCCCTTAAGTACAGAGAACTTCATCTTTTTGAAGTTAACAACTGCCATTGCTGGGTAGCCGAAACCCCCAATTTCCAAGGAATCTTCCAGAGCGAGTTGTGCTCCACCCTCAGACCAGGCCCATCCCCACAGCTTCTTTTTGTACTTGTCAGCCATCTCCTTGAGTGTCTTGATAAACGCATTACGACACTTGGCGTCGCAGTCGAGAATGTGTGGCAGGACTGACACAATGCACAAGGGCTTTCCTTCACATGCCTTGTCGAAAGTGGATTCATTGATGACCTCGATAAGCTCTGGAGCGGGCACACTATCACTATGTTTTTCCGAAGCCCACGTCACAATATCAGATGCAGTGCGACCACCGTCGTAGTCTTCGACATCACTGGAAGATTTCTTGCCGCCTGGGAAGAATTTAATCGTTGGATAGCCACGTACTCCGTATTCCTAGTAAGAAAGAACACGATTATTTCATAAATAGCTGTTGCATACACGAAAAACTTACCTGAGCCTTTGATTGATGAACGGTGGCATCGAGTGCGCCAAGTTTCACTTTGCCCTTGAGTTCTTTAGCTGCCTTAGCCCATTGAGGTGCCAAGTTCTTGCAATGACCACACCATGGAGCAAAGAACTCAACCAACCAAATATCGTCACTCTGCAGAACCAATTTATCAAAGTTATCATCAGTGAGCTCGATGACATCATCAGTTGAACTGCTGCTGCCACCGCTACTGCTTCCGCCCCCAAATGCGGCTTGAACCTTCTTCTTGGCCTCGGCCAATGCCGATTCAGCTATAGCCTTAGCGGTCCTTTGTCCATTAAAGTCAACAGGTGATCGCTTGTTTGCACCGAATATCTTTATCGTTGGGAATCCCTTCACTCCGTATTGTCCACCAAGAGAACCATGTTCATCGGCGTTCACTGAACCAACTTTGATGACTCCCTTGACGGCCTTTGCCAGTTTCTTATATTCGGGCACCAAACTCTGACAATGTCCACACCATGGAGCGAAGAATTCCACAATCCATACGGAATCATCGTTAATCACCAGCTTGTCGAAGTTCGATGCAGTCAATTCAACAACATCATCAGAAGGGGAGTAGAATCCCCACGAAGATTGGGCGCATAGCGCCAGTATAGTAACTATAGATGGTTTGAAATTAATTTATTTATATTTAACTAGCAAATGTGTTACTTACAAATATATAATCGCATTTTGCGTTTGATGGTTTAAGAATTCCGCCGGCCTTTGTGTCTACGTTGACAGTTTTGCACAATCTGTGATATGTTTTGTGATATTCCGAGTTAAAACGCTCCGCCCATACACTTTATCTATCAGTAATAAATGGAAGACCTGATAAGAAAGGATTTCCCCCCAACTGTTTTAATGATTTTCTGTTAATTTATCCAAATAAAACCAAGTTCTTTTTACGATTGCTAGCGGGTTGAATGTCAAATTGCAATAAATAGTCGTTCAACTAGTGAGATGCGAGAGCAGTATGGATGCGCATCTCTTCGTGGAGGATTCTGATTGGTGAACGTGGCCTTACTATCTAGTAGGGTGCCATCTAGCGAGTAATAGATGGTTGTCTAAGTTTGTTGGCGGTTTTTATTTGAATTTCTTTAATAAGAATTTAATCGAAGGTATTCAACGCAGGAATTTGTTAAGGAGTCAGTAGGGAGTAATTCTTAATTTTATCAATTAGAAAGCCATAGCGATAAAAATACTTACTGAATACAACAGAGAGGATTACAACTGTACAGAATTTGTTGTTACTTTGAAACTTTTGTCGGTCTTTTTCGTCTTTTAACAACAAGTCAAACATTTCGAAACGGCTATTGATTGTAAGAGGCCGCTCCCCAATATAAGTGTAAAACGATGTTCTTTCCTACTTTGGCCCTTTCAACTGATAAACAAATATTCAGTTAGTTATAAGTGGTTCTGTTTACGAAAATCATTCGTTGTCATTAGCGTTCAACTATTTCTTAGAAGCTTTCCCCTGCGTACCATTTCTATAGTTTAAAGTTAACCCAATATAGCTTCCTATAGTTGAAAACAAAACAATCTCGCCGCTCTGTAAAATTAGATTAAGACAGTTAAAATAGGTACCTCTACGAACCTTTTTTATTAGATTAGTTTATTTATTTAGCTTTTTTAAGAAAGCCATTTAGCCATATACATCAATAGATTTTACAAATACACAGTATTTTATTTTGTATAAGAATTTTAGATACCTACTTAAAAATTAGCTTTAATGTAAATGATTAAATTTCTTTTGAAAGCTGCAAGATTTGTTTCATTTTTAATACTAATTGGCAATTCATTGAACATTTTGAAGCCTCTATATTGCAAAGAATTTTGAGATCTTACTTTTAGAAGATTTGGTAGTCTAAAATTATTGGCTGTTCTTAATAAATAGGGTTGTACCTCACGAACATACTGTACATAATTCAATAAATAAATAGGCATTAGGTTATTTTTAATTCTAAACACTAACAATAAAACATTCATTATTATTCTTTGTTTTACCGACAACCATTTTAACGAATTTAACATTAAACGAATTGAGACGTATCTATTACATTTTAAAATACATCGCATGGCCTTATTTTGTAACAATTGCAAACTTTGTACTATACAATCAGAACACAGAAATAAAATAGACGAACAATACTCGAAGTGTGGTTTAATTATTACATTGTAAATGTTTATTGCACTTAATGTTGATATATCATTTCTAATTCTTTTTAAAAAACCAATTTTTTTCCCTATTTTTTTACACAAGTACTCGACGTGATTGCTAAAAGTCAATTTATTATCTATTGTTACACCTAAATACTTTATTTCCTCAACTTGTTCAATATATTCACCGTCAATTTTCAGTCTTACGTTCTCTTCTTGCCGATTATTTATTATCATTTGTTTGGTTTTTGTCACATTCAGCTTAAGTTTATTCATTTTCAGCCACTCCGAAACACTTTCCAGGTCCTGTTGCATTTTTTGTTGACATTGTACGTAGTTTTTATCCGACACATATATCACCGCATCATCAGCAAACAATGCAAGTTTTCCATTTTTTATTGCACTTTTCATGTCGTTTATGTATATAATAAACAACAACGTTCCCAAAACCGAACCCTGTGGTACACCAAACATAACATCCTTTGGACATGATAGTTCACCATTAACTTTTACACATTGAGTTCTATTGCTAAGGTATGATTTAAACCAATCACTTTCACCTCCTTTTATTCCATATCGTTTAAGTTTATCTATTAATATTTGTCTGTCTATTGTTTCAAATGCTCTTTTTAAATCAAGAAAAACACACAAGACTCTCTTTCCTTGGTCGGTTTCTTCCTTAAAATTATTAATTATCAAATTTATTGCACTTTCACACGAATGGTTCTTTCTGAATCCTGACTGAATGTCAATTATCAATTTATTTGATTCAAAGTAATTATTTAACTGCTTAAAAACAATCTTCTCAAACACTTTTTCACATAATGGCAACGCATTAACCGGGCGAAACTCTTCACATAGTTTAGTATTGCTTACTTTTTCTATAGGGGTCACTAAAGATTGCTTCCATGCTTTTGGGAATGTCTTTGTTTGTAATGATTTATTAATAGTCATTGATAAAGCTGGTCCGAGTATATCGTAATTGTCAAGAAATCTCCTTGGACTCATATGCGTAAAGTCAACTTTATTTTTCATTTCCGTTAGAATAAGTTTAAGATCCTGGTACGTCACAAAATTAAAATTGAAAGTACAATTTGTATCAGCAATATTGTTACAGAACGGCACAAACGGTATAGAATCACTTATTGAGACTACACTTTCAATAAAGAAATCATTAAATTTGTTGGCTATGACTTTATTGCTGTCAAAAATGTTGTTATTAAACTGAATGCTTTTTATTTCATTAAATTTTTCGTCTTTAAGCACATATCTTTTTAAATTTTTCCACATGGATTTTTGATCAGTTGAACATTGCACTTTCCGTTTAATAAATGATTCCTTACACTTTTTAATTTCTTTTTTGTACTTATTTCTTATCAATTTGTAATCCCTCCAATTGACATCGGAATTGCACAATACTGCTGTTGTGTGTTTTCGAATCTTTAATATTCTTAGCGATTGAAGCCGTTTGTTGAACCATTCAGAATTATTGTCCTGATTAATTTCACTTTTAACAATAAACTTTGCCGAGGTTTCGTTGATAGATTTAAGAAACAGCTCCCCCATTGAGTCAACATCAATTGCACTGTTTATGGTACTCATTTGACTATTTCCTAAAGCTTCCCGAAAAAGTCGTCTGTTATACCTCATTACACTTATTGACTTATTTTTTTTTTTAGTCAATAATTTTGCTTCCTTTCCATTATTAATCTCAACAGATATTGTTTGATGATCACTTATTTGCAAGTTTGGGACACTTGAAGCGCTAATTCGTTTGTTATTTGTTACCACATAGTCTATTAGAGTGCAAGATGAATTTGTTATCCTTGTCGCAGTCTTCATAATTTGAAAATATAAGTTATTTTTCAAAATGTTATATATTCTTTTTCTATAGGTGCTATTAATTTGAAACCAGTCGATATTAAAGTCGCCCACTATAATAGTATCTTTCCGTAAATCACTTAGTTCTTCGCATAATATTTCGAATTCTTCACAAAAATCTTTTTCCGAAGAGCTTGGGGACCTATAAACGCCAGTTATTACACATGTATAATTGCTAGTTATAACATAATTTGATAACCACCACAAATTCATGTTATCATCCTTCTTCGACAATGTCACTGATTTTAGTTCATCCTTAACATATATAACAATTCCTCCTGTATGAGACGACAAACTGTTACATCTGAATGGAGTATAGTTTGGTACGTTGATCTCCTTGTCTAAAATGTTTTTGGTAACATGAGTTTCTGATAACACAATAATATCATAATTTTTTCCCAGTATAAGAACTTTAAACTCATCAAAGTTGTTACGAAGACCTTCAATGTTAAGATAGACCAATCTTAGACCCGTTGATTGCTAATATCTAATAGATTCTCTTAATACTTTCAGTTTTCTTTCGAAAACTGGACAGTCTTTATCGATTGCTTCATGTTCACAGTTATATCTTAGCCCAAAAGTTTCATTCGCTTTTTTGCAGTTGACACAGCTTATAAGTTCACTCTTACAGTCTTTAAATTTATGACTATCACCGCATTTCGCACATGCTATTGCATTTTTACACTTTTCTGCCTTATGATTATACCCTTGGCAATTAAAACATCTCGTTAAATCGTAGAATTCTCTGACTGGGCACCTTACCCAACCCACTCTAATCTTCTCCAAACTCATAATTTTTGCAAAACTCTCACTATCCACTTCTAACACAGCATTCAAATTTTTCCATTTGTTTTTATTTCTATACAATTTTATTAACGACATTTCGCAATTGGCTATTTCCGTGTTTTGTGATTTAATTTTACTCAAAATTTCAGCTTCGACTTCATCATTCTCAATGTTCATAATGCACACTTTTGGTTTATTTAAAGACGGTAGTTTTACTTCATAATCATTTTTTAATTTATTTTCCACTTGTGTTTTTAAATTTTCTAACGAATTCTTGTCAGCACATCGAATGGCAACACCTCCTTTGGACTTGTTTACAACACTGTCTATGCTAATTGTTGTTGGATCAATGTTCGCCTTTATTTCTTTTCTTGTTTCACTTGCAACCTGATCTTTTTTTCTTGGATAGATAAGGACAGTCGGTTCCTTTAGTACTTCAGAGAATGATTTTTCCTTATGTCTCTTTTCATCCTTTTCAGAAGAATTCTTATTCACTTTCTTCATTTCATTTTTAATTTCATTCACCGATTTTGATATATATTCGACACTTTCCTTGATCAGACTATCTTTCTCACTCACACCTTTATTTGTTTTCCCAATTAGTTCATGTTTAAGTTCGTTTACAGTTTTTGAAATAGATTGCACTCCTTCGTTCAAACTATTTTCTTTTTCATTTTCATTCTTCTTTAACAGTTCATTTTGCATTATTTGTTTTAATTCCGTAATTTGCTTTGACAACTCTAATACGTTTTTATTTAAAACCTCGATAACTTTTTCATATTTGGACTGTTGAGCCTCTAAAATACAATCATATTGCTTCAATATTTTTCCCGAAATTATTTTACACTCCAAACAATAATATCCGAGACTTCGCTTGCATTTCAAGACTCCCAGGTCGTATTCTGTTAGCTGATCTTCACAGCAAGTACGGTGAAACAACCTTTTGCACAACCCGCTACACGGTACTATTTGCGCGTCGCCACGACTAAATCCTTTATCGCATTTACCACAAAAACCTTCCATAATATCGAATCAGTATCTCCAAATTTCGATAAATGGAAGAGTTTAGTAGAACCACTTAAAAAAATTTGGATTAAATCCGCGGTATAGTTAAAAAAAAATAAATAATTTCCAATAGCTCTTATACACACGTCTATCTCGCTCAATAACCGAAAATCGAGAGGTACATATACAGAATACAGATACAAACGTAGGAAGACAGCGTTGTTATTGTTTTTTTTACCCTCTCTTTACCCTCTCAAATTAAAAATATTTCAAATCCCTCATATTTTATAAGTGCAATCCTACAACATTTTTCTAACCTTTTACACCAAAATTGATCCTTCATTATCACATCCCTTCCTAAAATCAATCTCCCCCTTCATACTTCACCTCTTTAGATTAAGATCCATAAACTGTTAATTAGATTTAAGAATTTTCCATTTTCTTAAAGTAAACATATTAAGTGCTATAAAAGATTACAAATCTTAATGTCCAAACCAAATAATTGAAATAAATAAAAAATGAAATGAAAAAATGTTTATGGGAAATGAAAAGCTAATGCTATTTCTAAAGTTAAATCTGTTATTTAAATAAAATGGAATTCCACGTCATACTCGAGTTCCGGTCCACTTCCAATCAGCCACTCATTTTTGTCGGGGTAGTGTTTTCGAGTGGTCAATGTAACCAGCTATTTGGTAAGTTTTTAAATCCCAGTTCTTTCTTCATTTTTCACAGCAGTCCTTCGAATTATTAATACCTATTTCTATCCAAGTTTTCCGAAAAAAAAACCTATAATAAACGGCAACTTAAAAGACATCACGTTTCCAGAATACATTCCTATAACACTTTAAGTATATTTTTGGTCAAAAATAGCTTCCCATTCAATCGCATTATCCCGCCTAAATTGTCGAACATGCATTTCGGTAATCTTCGCCTCCTTTCACTTAAAAAAAAAAAACTTTGAAGCTTCCCCACATCGGAGTGCATTGACCCACCCCTGTTGCTTTTCAAAAAAAGATCTTTTTTTGGAAGCATAAACTTTGTAATAGTGTTGGCGGTGGCGGGCCTCAATAGAAGCACACACAAGTCCCCCAGATGTAAGGTAGGTCGATGAACTTCCTCTCATGTAAGTTTGACATATTACAGACGTTTTTTTTAGAACGCCATTTCCAATTTATATAGAAAAAAGGTAAATAAGGAAGTAAGCTTCAAGTGCGCAGTTGGAAATTTGCGAAAAAGTGTCTAAAAACTTACGCACTCACTGCCCCTAAAAAAAAAATATTTCTAAAGCTTCCCCACATCGAAGTGCATTGACCCATCCTCAATGATGTTCAAAACAAATCTTTTTTTGGATGCATAAACTTTGTAATGATGTTGTAATGGGTGGTCCCATATAGACGCGCACACATCTCCCAAACGAAAGGCAGGTCGTTGAACTTCCGTTCATGTAAGTTTTCATTGTTTGACATTTTACAGAAAGATTTTTGGACCCATTTGAATGAGATTTCCATTTCATTTAGGAAAAAAAATATTCTTAAACGTTATGTCGAAGTACATACTTAACACTTATCTTGGATCTTAAAGTTCAAGTGCGCAGTTGGACATTCGCGAATAAATGGATGTTTACAAAGTCAATGTTAGACTATTTGGCAGACATTCTGTATAGACGCATGCGACTATGAGCACATATATTTAGCAAATAGGTTGCGCCCTATGATTAGTATCACATTTCCTTTTCATTTTTATTTAAATCAATTTCTAGTTATTTTCTTCTGTATTTCTGAAAGTTTTTGCAAATTACAATATCTAATAATATTCAATACAACAAGAAGAATGAATGGGTTTGCTTTTTACCGAGGATATTGAGATAGAAATAGCTAGTTGCTAGCAGAGAACAACACAACTCATACAATACACAGATGTATCCATTCACAAATGATTTTGAATGAACCCAGTTCAAAATTGAAACATGTGGAACGTATTCCCAGACTTTAATGCAGCTCAGGAACCCATGTGTTATATGTACAACAGCTTAACTCTTAAAAAGTAGGTACCTACCTAGTTATAGTTGAAAGACCCTTAACATAAAAGCTCTTTGAGTCAAGACGTAGTTTAGCTGTCTTTCAAGTACCTACCTACTTGTCCATTGACAGAAATTAGTACTATTTCATTGTTAAAACGGAAACATCGAAAATAAGCAATTAAAGAGAAAAAACATGCGACTACCGCTTGTGGTTAGTCACCAACAAATCAGGCTGGATATAAACCAAGGTCACCATCTTATGACGCATCCGTGAACCAGATTTTCATTCCAGTTCAATTGGAATCTAGTCCACAATTGAAACTAAACTGTTTTAGGAAGTCATAAACCGCAAATTGCACATCAAACCGAAACGGAAATGGTAAAATCAGGGGTTGAATTACCGCATCCTTGATCGGGCAATACGTGACTGAATTTGTTATTGTTTTGCATGTAAATTCAACAAAATTCAATGACGTATCGCTCGCTCACGGGTGCGGTAATTCGACCCCAGAGTGTGTATCCAGCACCATTAGGTTTTTTTGACGTGGCTAGCACTAGTGCCCACTAGCACTGATAAGTGTAAGCTAATTTTACCGCCTTTCCAAAACCCTGATGCATAACCATGAAAATTTGGCTACTATATCGAACGCAAAATATGCTGCTCTGACGTTTTACATTGAAAAATGTATGACAGCAAGCAAAGTGACAGCGAAACTCAGCACTGAATTCTTGCCCCGACAAATTAACTGGGGTCAGTTCAGGGCACAACTAGGTCGAATGCAGGTTTTAGATACCAGGGCGATTTAAGTGCTGTATAGAACACATTATGGTTAACCCAGTGCCCACTTCAAATAAACCTATTATTACATCACATTTAGGTGAAGCGTTAAAGAAAATATCCGAAATAAAGAATTGCCAATTGCACCCTCTTTGTTATATTCACCAAATGTGATTTAAGACAGTTCGGCAGCTCGATTGGCATCCGCTCAGGAAGCACAAGGTTTGTTTGACGTTGACAGAGGATAGACTAGTGCGTAAGTTAGCTCAATTGCATTCGATACGTCACTGAAATGTCACGTCTGAGTTGACGCAATGGGCACATTCAAAAACTTAGTTATCTTAAGTCGACTAGATTGGTCTGGATTAGATGTAACCTGAACGCAAACGTCACGTCACTTTTTCTACGTCAGCCACACATGGGAACTGTCAACTTTGTGCTCAGCCACGAATTTCTTGACTAGATTTGTCGGCTATACTTTATAAACGCCAACTGCAGCAGCTGCCCATGTGACCGATCTAAGCCAATCAAAATGTACATCAAGTCAGTCAGCTGTCAGACTTACTAAATTAGATATTTGAACGTCCCCATTCAGTGCAGGATTTTACTGTCAGTCGTAGCTGTCATTTGGGTGAACAATTAATCTTCTTTAATTTAATCTATATATATAAAAATGGATCTTGGTTTGTTCGGATGCTTAAAACTCGAGAACGGCTCAACCGATTTGAATGATCTTTGTTTTGTTTTGTTTGTCTTACATCAGCGATGGTTTAGAAGAAAAGAAAAGTTGGAAAGTTCTCAACAGGTGCCGTTGTAGGCACACATTACATTTTTCATGGGGAAACGCACTTTGAAAAAAAAAAAAAAAATAAACTGGATAGAAATCGAGTAGTGACACTGCAAATATAGAAAAAAAATATTTTCAAAATCACAGTTTGTTGATCTTTTGTGATAGGTGGCGCTGTGGTCGATCTTCACAGCCGCTCAACCGATTTCAATGAAACTTTGTGAATGCGCATGGTTGATTCCAACTTGAAAGATAGTATAGTTTTGGGCCCTAATGGAAACAAAGTGCAATCAAAAACAATACAAATAGAAAACTTAGGATTAAAAACAAATAAATAAATATTTTGGCGCGACAGGTCTGTGGGACATAAGGCCTAGCTTCTCACAACCATTCGTTTTGTGTGGGTTTTCAATTTTTGGGACGAATGGAAGGGATCTAGAGCTTTACGCCGAGTACAAACGGCTCTTTCATGACAGTTTTAATCTCGGATGTTTGTCAGACGTTCGCCAGAGGTGGCGCAGTGGAAAAAACCTTAAGATGTAATTTGGTTCTTTCGTTAACAAAGCCATTTGCAAAAAATAATCGGGATATGGCACTTGCCATATAGGTAACAAAATAATTAAATTACTATAGGTATCTGGACATTTATGAAGCCCTGAATTTTTGTAAATGGTGTTCAACACAATGGGACAGTAATCAAAAAGGGCGCCGTTGCACCTCCCTTAAAAACGACTCTGCGAATTGTGGCGGGACTTAATACGAAAGCCCCGGGCAGCGCCGTGGGAGTACAGCTAGTTTATTATATTTGTTTAATGTTGTTACATGTGAAACCGAATTTTTGAAGTTTTCTTGGGTTTTTGTGAATCGTAGCTGTGTAACTTTCTTTACCTACTGTATCCAAAGAGACACATTAAGACAGGAATTAAGGCATTCTTATATTGGTTTCCATCGATATTTTTTTGTTAAGTATGTCAAAAATGGAAATGTGATTATTGGCAATGAAAACAACAAGTGACATCTTAATGCCAGCAGTCGTAAAAATCTGACAAACATTCGACCGTACAACTGAGTACCTACCAGCAGTTATTAAATGACATGTAGGCGAGTTGTTGAAGATTTTTTTTAATGCAATATGTTCTTATAAGGAAAGGTAGAAACAAACATAAAATGCAATTAAAGTTTGCCCCCTGCCCTATGGGTCAGTGAGTTTTATATAAATAGAGTTGCAATCTTTTTGATTCCCATTCGTCGTTGATGCAACGACGGCAAAAGTGTTGTGTCAAGTGTCTTACATAAATTATTGTCTTAAACATGAGTTTAACACCAGCTTTATATAAGATCGGAAATCAATTACAACGACGAGATGCGAAAGAAGTAATCGACGAGTTTGGCGAAGTGTTTCAATTACGTAGGAATGGCAGGGATACGCTAATAATTGATGTCGGCTGTGGAACAGGAGATGTTCTTATGGATTTCATATATCCAAGGTTACCGGAAACTTGTACAAAAGTCATTGGAGTAGATGTTTCGCCCGAGATGATCCAGTATTCAAAGAAAGCCTACGCAGCCTATGACAAAGTTGATTTCAAACTTCTGGACATTGAAACGGAAATGATGCCGTTGGAGTATTATGGAAAGTTCGATTGTGTTACTTCATTCTTTTGTCTAAACTGGGTTCAGAATGTGCAGTAAGTAAACATTTAAGTGATGTGCAGAGAATTAGGGCATTCAAAACAACTATATCTAAGTTAACGTTTAATTGGGAGGTTGTCGGCAAATCTATTCGGAATTTCTCCACATTTCGATTGTGTGACTGACGTTGTAGGTGAGTGACATAACTGACCAGCGACCAATTTAGTTTTTAGTTGGCTTTTGATGTTTTGAGCCTGTCCAATTTATTAAGCACATCCCTGGGTGGTTGTCATTCATGAATCCAAAGCTCTTAACACCTTCTGTGATTGTGAATGCTGAAGCCAGTTAATAAATACGTGGAACTTGAACAATTTTTTGAACGTTCTTCTTCTTACTCAGCACTTTAACACAAGGATGTTAAAAAGGGCCCATGATTTTTTGTGTTTATTCATATATATCTACATTTATTTCCAGACTATCCGTGAAAAACATCTACAATATGTTACTTAACGACGGCGACTGCCTGTTTGTGCTTATCGTTGCGTCTCCTATCTTTGATGTTTATAAGACTCTGGCGGTTAAATCAAAATGGAGTAAATATATGATGGATTTAGACAGATTTCTGCCTCCCGGCCAAAAGAATGCAAAACAATGGGTAGATTATTCAAAGCTTTTGAAGGAGACTGGCTTTGTACATCAAAATGTCGAAGTTCGAGATAGAACGTTTATCTTCGAGGGAGAAGACTGTTTTAAAGGTAAGCTTGCTGCGAAGTTTCGGTTTGAACGAACTAAATGGTTTTGAAATATTTTCAGAATTCCTAACTTCAGTGAATCCATTCATTCGACGAATGCCGCTTAACGAACAAGAAGAATGCATTAACGAAGTGTTCGAACATTGTAAGGAACATTTTGTTTTCACAAAAATGGAACACAAAGACGACTATAGGTTTACGGGGACATATACAAAAGTTGTTGCTTATGCAAAGAAATAGCATTGTTTTTTAAGCCAATATCAATTTTATGTTCATTTGAGTAGGTATAGTTATTTGTTACAAAAATTGACGCTTATACAAATTAATGGTTGTAAGAAGCTAGAATAATGTATGTGGACCAGTTGCGACAAGCATTATCTTCTTAAAGCTGCTCTATAGAACGGGTAATAATTAATAATTAATAAATGCTTAGTGTGTTTAATTGTAATTGCTAGTTTTCTTAAGCCACTCATGGGGAAATGCTTAACTCAATGCAGTCATGAATCATACCGTAAAGTTCGTTTTGTATATATTTTTTTTTGCAATTAAGCTTTACCTTTTTGGGATTGCGAGTTCAATATAAAATGGATTGACTGCTCTTGATAGTTCTCATTTGCATTGCCGCAAATGCATAAAAAGGTATACAATCAGCTTAACTTTATTTGTTATCAAAAATATGAATTCACCGCCAGCCTTATATAAACGCGCAAATGAATTACAACGACGCGATGTGAAAGCAATAATCGACAAGTTTTCCGAAGTTCTTCGAATGCATACGAATGGCAGGGATTCGCTCATTGATATCGGTTGTGGAACAGGAGATGTTCTAATGGATTTTATCTATCCATGTTTATCGGAGACTTGCACAAAATTCGTTGGAGTTGATATCTCACCGCAGATGATAGAGTATTGCAAAAATGCGTACGCTGACTGTAACAAAGTTGACTTTAAGGTTCTCGACATTGAAACGGAAATGATGCCATTGGAGTATTATGGAAAGTTCACTCATGCAACTTCATTCTTTTGTCTACACTGGGTTCAAAATCTGAGGTAAGTAAAAAGACAAAGGTTGTGTACAAAAAAACTTTTTGCCCGTCCCTGGCAAGTTCTTCTTTTGACTTACGTCAAACAACAGGGATGTTAAAAAAAAGATATCCTAACCCTTTCCCTTTGCGTAATAGATATTTTAAACTAACTTTATGTATATTTCCAGTCTGTCACTGAAGAACATCTACAATATGTTACTCAACGATGGTGACTGCCTTTTAGTTTTTGTCGCCGCGTCTCCTCTTTTTGAAATTTATCAGATTCTAGCTGCTAAACCTAAATGGAGAAAATACATGATGGATGTAGATAAATGTATGCCTATTTGTCAAAAGGACGCCAATCAATGGAAGAATTTTGCAGAGCTTTTGCAAAAGACTGGTTTCGTACATCACAATGTCGAAGTTCACGAAAATACTTTCGTCTTCGAAGGAGAAGATAGTTTTAAAGGTGAGATTGCTGCGAGGTTCTTGGTTACTATATTTACTACAACTTAAATATTTTTGAAATATTTGCAGAATTTTTGACCTCAATAAATCCATTCATTGGACGAATGCAACTCTGCAAAGAAGAGGAATACATAAACGAATTATTTGAACATACAAAGGAGCATTTTGTTTACACAAAAATGGACAGCAAAGATGACAATAGGTGTGCGTTTATGAATAAATTAGTTGTTGCTTATGCAAAAAAATAAGTTCGAGTTTTTAAAACATGGAAAACTATGAAATTAAAAAAAAACATTCCGGCTTTATGGGTACACATTTAGTTTGAATATCCCTAAAACTCTAAATAGATTGCGCAACTCGTCAATTCATAAGTTATTGTGTATGATTTAATTTTTGAAACGAGTAAAATAAACCTTAAATTACTCATTGCCTATAAATAAGTCTTTTTGTACCTATTGATTTGAATTTAAAAAATATAAGCCTACCTATAGTAATACATGCGGATATTTCTTTCTATAGCGCACGAGTTTTAAAAATCAGTTAACTAATAACTCCAGAGACTTCTCGTTTTTTAAAATATAATAGTTAAGATTTAGAAGTAGATGCTTCGACCGATTTTGGCTTAGTACATTAAAATATTGAAGTTCAAGATAAAACTTTCATCTTCGAAGGAGAAGAATGATATAAAGGTGAAATTGTTGCAAGGTTTTCGGTTTCAACAACTTAAATGTTTTTGAAATATTTGTGGAGTTTTTGAGCTCAATAAATCCGTTCCTTGGACGAATGCCGCTTTATAAAGAAGTGGAATTCATGAACAAGGCGTTCAAACATTCAAAAGAGTATTTTGCTTTCACAGCAATGGAACCCAAAAACAAGTGCAGGTTTATGTTTTTTTATAAGTTAACTGTTGCTATGCAATCAAATAATGCTGTATATAACAATTATTGTGTGTTTTTTCCTAATGAAGTGAAATGGCTACCAAACGATTTTTATTTCCAATACCTATGTTTCCAACAAAATGCTTTTTTGAAAAGAGCGTAAAATGAAAAGTTGTTAAAGTCGCATATACACCATAGCCTTTCGCGTTAGAAGTGAGTTCTAGGAAATATGAAACATTTTTAGTATATGTAGACACAGCATGAGCGAATGTTAAAAAAATATTGAAACACCTCCAAGTCTAAGCTCGACTGTTAAATTCCTGCATGAAGAGTGTTTCGTTACCCATGCCAACCGCGAAGTCATCGTTTTACTTGCGTTTTTGAAATGTTTCCAATAATCTTTTGAGAGTCCTCGCAAAGAGAATAAAATATATATTTTCACTTATATTTAATACAAGCACAAATGGTCAAGGATTTAAGTTGATATTTGGCTGAAACCAAACTTCAGCACTACCCCTATCGAAATCTTTGAAAAGGGATTATGTTCACTGAGAATTTCTAATTAAAACAAAAGGTCTGTTTCTTAACTTTTGTAGTAAAAAAAAGGCTGTCAAAATGACAGTGGAGGGGATGAATTCTTAGAGAGGGAAACTTACGCAAAAGTTAAAGAACGCTTTTATAGTAACCTGTGAAAAATGACAGATAGTTCATAAAACCCAAATGCCAACTAGAACAACAAACTCAAATCATCTGTGAATTTTTAGGCGACTGACAGTTGTTTCAATTTTTACGCAAACAAATTTGTTTTGTGAAAAGTAGTAAGAGGGGAAATATCTTGCTCTCTCGAAGGTGCTGTCTTTTACGAATTTTTCGAGTTGAGGAAGACAATTTATTAAAATGCGTTAGAATTTGTAAAAATTTGTAAAAATTCGTAAGAATTAAAAGTAAAGGAACAGACCTAATTATTGGCGTGGAAAGGTTGACGTCGCTGACAATGTAGATGTAAGATTTGACTGTATTTAGCAAAAAACACGCGAAATAACAAATTATTGAACTGCTTTAGGAATAACAGGTTTAAGATATTAAATTCATAGAGGAGAAATTCGAGCTTTCGTCTAGAAAAATGTTCCCTTTATATTTTTCTACAAGGACTTGGCCTATTTTTGAATTCCCTGAATTAATTGTATTTATTTTCACACTTCTCATTACTTTTCCAAGCTGGAAAATAGAGCAACAGTTTATTAATTTTTAGTAATATGTAATATCGTATTTGTTGACTGGGTCGAAATCGTTCAAAAATTGAAAGATGTAAGCGAAGCTTGCCTATGGCTTCCTATGTGAGAAATGAATTGGCAGGGTATCGCTTGTTCCTTTTTCAAAAATATTCATTTGCTGTGATTCAATTGCGATCTTTAGATCAAGGTTAGGTTAGGTTAGGTTGAAGGGGCTGTCGGCTAGCCTTGTGATACCACATGAATCTAAAATTTAATTCTTCCTACTCGTTGAACCATTTGGAGCTTTTGATGAAGCGTAGGAAATTTCGAATGTCTATGTTATTTAGATCGTTCAGATCACTATAATAGAATTCTCCCAAATGGAGTTCTCGTCTTTGTGAGAGAGCCGGACAAGTACATAGGAGATTGATATCTTTTTAACACAAATGCCATCCATTGAACCGACGAAACTATACCACCTCCCTAACGCGTGCCATCCATAAATCCAAGCAAAAGCACAATTTCCCCATTTCCCGAGGGAAAATTTAAACAAAAAAAAAACCCAAAACTACGTTCAAATTAAACTACCTCTAGCGCATACACACTTGTCTTGTTATCGTGGCCAAGTCTACGGCCAAACTGACCCTACGTCAATGTTCCACAAGCCACAACACACAAAGTCATACGATCCTATGTCAACATTCAACAATCAGCTAAGGTGAGATCTGTCACCTTTTTCACGATCACGCACATATTTTACCCGCCCTCCATCCATTCTATTCTAATTACAGATGCGACTAGGTGGCAGATGAGAGACGAAGCCCAAGGAAGCTGCATTCATTGTCATTGTCAGGTTTCGTTTCATTCTCCATTCGTCAAATAGGTGTTTGTTCCAAATTTGGAACACAACCGACCGACCGACCGAAAAGAGCTGCTTTCCTTTGATTTTCGGTCGAGGTATGCGGGGGTGATCTTTCACAGCGCTATTTGGAATGGAGAGTGAAAAACTTCCTCGCTCTTGGTGTGTGCGTTGTATATAAAAGCCCGGAACTTTGGTGTTTCTCAAATCAGAAGTTCCCCGTTTTCCAAACAGAATTCCACAACACATTCAATCGTCAGCAATGAACCAGGCAAAACTTTACGAACGAGCCAACATCGTGCAGCGCCACGACGCTCACCAGATCATCAAAGAGTTCTCGAGTGTGATTCAATGGCGAGCGGATGGCAAGGACTCGTTACTGGACATTGGCTGTGGCAGTGGCGATGTTCTTATGGATTTTGTGTATCCTCTTGTGCCGAAAAAATTTGACAAAATTATTGGCACGGACATTTCCACCAAGATGGTGCGCCACGGCAAGAAGTCCTACTCCCAGATGGACAGGGTGGACTTCAAGGTACTCGACATTGCAACAGAAACACTGTCAAACGAGTTTATATCGGGATTTGACCACGTCACGTCGTTTTACTGCCTTCATTGGGTTCAAAATCAGCGGTAGGACTTTCTTATTTAATTGTGAGTGCGTTTTTGAAAATCCTTCTCTGTCCGCAGGCAAGCTGTGGAGAATATCTACAAGATGCTGCACAACGATGGGGATTGTTTATTGGTCTTTCTGGCGACGAATCCAATTTTTGACGTGTACCGGATTGTGTCGTTGAACTCGAAATGGGCTCCCTACATGAAGGACGTCGAGAGGTTCATTTCTCCGCTGCAGTACAGCAAGGATCCCGAAACGGAATTCGGCCAGATTCTGGAGGATTGTGCGTTCTCTGAGTACAGTGTTGAGATTCGGGACAAAATCTTCATCTACGAAGGACTGGACACCTTGAAGAGTGAGTATCAAGTGCTTGAATAATGCTTTCTAAGTGCGGTATGTGGTTTTGCAGAAAACATGCGAGCTGTGAATCCTTTCCTTGAACGAATGCCAACCTGGATGCACGAAGAGTACTTAGATGAAGTGATCAAAGTCGTGATCGGTCTGAACCTGAGTGAGTCTACAGTGGATAAAGACGACTATCGATTCATTACACCGTACAAGCTCGTTGTGGCCTATGCGAGGAAGTGAATGCCAGTTTGAGTGTAGCTTAGATAATTGTAGTAGAGTATTGGTTTTGCTTTTGTAAATAAATTGTGTGATTATGGGCAAGGTTGCCCAAATTTTAAAATGTTCGCAAAATTCCATAAGGTCCTAAAAACCTCTAACAACCCCTTGCATGCAAATGACGTCTCCCAAAGTGCTGAATCCGCAATTATAAATAGCTATCAGACGATTTATGATCGATAGCCGTAGTAAATCCTGGAAGAAAACTATTAACCATCACACTGTCGCCCATCTGTAGGTACTTTGTGCTGTCAGCAAAAAGTGTTTCCCAACAAACTTCTTCGGTCTCTAACGAGTAAGTGGTAACTGCAGTGCTAGCTTTAAAATTTCGAACGAATTTCCCTTTCCCTCTCTCTCTATCCGTTCGAGGAAAATCTTTTCATCTGTTCAGTACACCGTAGGACCTTAGATGGCTAGCGCACCAAAAACTCATCCACAAAACACGCAGCCAAATGAATGGGAAAACTTTTCCACCAGAAAGCGAAAACACATTATGCATCCTTCTTCGAAGTCCTGTCGAGTGAAACGCATAGAGTTTTGGGATATTTTGTGATTGCAACTCAGTGATGCGTGTAGCCCTGTGATTTAATTTTTTCCTTATGAATCTATGTGTAATTAAAGCGAATAGGAACAGTTTTTAATCGAAATTAGTGTTCGGAGTGTTACTCCGAAAGGCGCCGCCCCCCGAAAACCAATTTATATGCAAATGCAGCTCGAACTTACATATACTTTTGTAATTACACTCGTGTTACTTTTTATCAATATGCATGCGGAGATTTGTCGAGTCCTCTGCAATATTGTAACAGAATTTTAATGTCAAAGGGTTTTCATCGAACCAAACTTTTCTTCTGCATTGCATCATCCAGCCATGATTCGTGTATAGAAGTTTTCATCCCTTTCCTCTCTCTAATCATCATACAAAGTGGTTTTGTATATCCTTTTGATCTTTTTGAATAAAATGATAATAACTTCAGTATTGGAGGAAATTTACATTTCAATTGGGGTTTGTACTTTCTTTTTTCGATTTGTCGAGGAATGGTGAGCGATTTATATTTTTATCCATATTTATGGGAAAACGTATTCTTCAAATTTGTCCTTTAAAAATGAAAAAAACGGGAATACTCGGAAAAATCCACTAAACCTGAGAGACTTTGTGTGCGCTTTGCTATTGTTGCAGCCCCCCATCTGGTTGTGGCGGGTAAAATTAATTAAAATTAAATGAGTAGGTAATGAGCCCCTAAGCAGATTTGAGTCAGTGCAAGAAAAGAACGATAAACACAAAAGGATATTTTTTTTTCTGTTCGCGCACGAAAATTACATTCAAAAGGAAACAAAAACGAATTAATGCAAAGTAATTATAAATTTTCGCCATTTTTTTTTCTGGGTTGCTCCAGCAAAAAAAAGGAAGAGGAAACATCCACGGATCCCTGGAAAAGGGAAATCCATCCCTAATTTGTGTAGGTAGGTACAGCTGAATTTTACTCCGCCTCGTTGGAAGTAATCGCAGGTTGTTTTTCGATTTTCGTTCGAGTGTGAATTCCATTTAGGTAGGTACTATTGCTCGTACAGATGGTGGAAAAGAGGCGGTTTCCAAATTTAAGAATATTTTTCGAATAGTTAAGGTTCTTGGATAAAATTTGGATCTTTTAGGAGATATTTTTTAGGATTTATTCAATTAGCTTTTTAAAAAGGCATCTTTTTCTAATTTAATTACAATAATAATATATATTTAAAAGTGTATAATTAACATTTAATTTAAGTTATAAGATAGTGGCTTAGCGGATAGTGTGTTGGACTACTAAACGAGGGGTCCCTGGTTTGATGCCCGAAAGAACCAAATTACCTACATCTTAAGTTTTATTCCGCTGCGCCACCTCTCGCGAACGTCTGACAAACATCCGAGAGTAAAACTGTCATGAAAGAGCTTCTCAATTATTCGTTTGGACTCGGCGTAAAATTTTAGATCCCTTCCATTCGTCAAAAAATTGAAAACTCACACAAACCGAATGGTTGTGAGAAGCTTGGCCTTGGGTCCCACAGACCTGTAGCGCCTAAATATTTATTTTTTATTTTTAAGATATTTATTTTAATTTATTTTGTTATGTATTTATATTGTATATATTATATACCTATTCACCTAATTTTTTTTAATTGGAAGTCAATGTTCAAAAATGTGTGTCTCGTGATTATATTTCTCTTTGACTTACCTACTTTGTGTCAAAGCTACATGCAACATATTTTTATCATGTTTAGTTGGCACGCTCAAATTGTAGAGACAAATATCGGGGTGAACATCATTTAAAAGTTTGCATAATTTTTAGATGGACAAAATGAAACGGGACCACGATAATTTTTGAAAGTAAGGAACTGGTCCATGTATAGGGTTTTTCAATAAGAGCGCTACAAAAGTTTTTTTTAAATAAAACAAAAACGGTTTTGGATATTACTGAAATCCTTTATTCCTGTGAAAGTATGTTCGATGCCATTATGTATGGAACTCGATTTCTTTTGCATGGCCACCAGGGGCACGCTTGCAGAAGTCCAGACGCTGACCCCATTTTCGAAAGTTTTCAGGCATAAATCGGACGATACTGCTGCAATTTCACGTTCGATATTCGTACGAAGTTCATCAATCGTCGCTGGATTGTTGGCATAGACCATAGACTTAACGTAGCCCCACGACCGAGGCGGCCAAGTGACTGGTCCATTTCGTGAAATAACACGTTCTCCAAACTCGGTTTCCAATAAATTGACCCGAATTGAGCCCAATTCACGAACATACGACGCTTCTGGTGGTCAAGCGGCTTCAGTTCTTGCGTCAATTTAATCTTGTAAGGATGTAGGCCAAGATCTTTTCGAAAAATTCGCCACAACGACGTCACAGAGATGCCCAACACTTGAGAACGACGTATGAGAGACACATTTGGGCTTTCTTCAACTACGGGCACTTCTTTGTCTCACTGGCACGAGAACATTTTGTACTGTGCCTGTGGATTCAAATTTGTTGATCTGCTAGGACGATTATGACGACCATAAATTGGACGTAGCGCTCTTAACGTTGAGGCCACTGACTCCGAATTTCGGTAGTAAATTGTAATAATTTCGACTCGTTGTTGGCTCGTATATCTTTCCATCATGAAATGGCAAACCTCATTGAAGAGAACTGTCAAAAGAGCGGCAAGAAATTCGGCGTCGTTTGCTGTCCCTGTCGCTCTACTTTTGTAGCGTCCCTATTGAAAAACCCTTTATAGTAAGTTTGTTTAAACTTGGTCTTAAAAATTAAGATCTTCAGAGTAAAGTTTTTCCGTTTTTTTGTTTAAACTTCCCATCATTTTATCGCATTTGTCGGAGTTATATTTATGAAATACATTTTTTTACAACTCAATATGTACTTATAAAACTCAAAAACTATTTACAATATTTAATTATTAAGACACCAATATTTCTAATTAAATAAATTGGCAATCTACTCACAGGCTAAACTAATTTAAGTAGCCTACAGGATGTTTAGAATTGTAATAGTTGAAAACAAATTATTTTAGTGCTATAAAACGCTTTCTCAAAAATAACAAAATAAAGTAGGTCGTTTTAAGTAATTTTTTTTTAAATAAAATAAGCTTCCAATTCCAATACCTCCCTTGAATGTTTTCAAAACTTGGAAAACCAGTCAAATATAAATAGTGAAATAAAAACTATAAGAATCGTGAAAAATTCCACAACAACACTTCTTTTCTATTAACCATCTTTATCAGGAATGTAAAACGCTATACAATCAGAATAGACGAATGGCCAATAAAACAGTTCCCAGTCAAATTTGTAATAAAGTGTTAAAACTGGTACACATTTTGCTGTGTAACTCGACTTTAAGTTTGACTTGACGTAACGGTGCTGAAATCAGTTTACAATGAACTATGCTATGAATACATCACCAAAAATATATGTCAGCTGAACTGCAGAGCAATTTCTTTTGGGTGTTTTTCGTATTTTAAGATTTTGCCTTTGGAGCAAATTTTGTTCGCTCTTCTACGCACTTTTAAAATGTTTTTTGCGCAATTTCCGATGTTTAAGTACTTTCTTGCCTCGTTTTTGTATTCTAAGAACACTCGCCTGTCATTAACAGCGTTTTATATCGGATTTTCTATGATCTGCTTTGCATGTGATTTTAATTTATTTTTATGTCGATTTCGTCTAATTCGTTAACACCCAAGAACGGATTTTTTTTGGCAATTTGCCATCTGGGTTTGAGGACATTTTTGGTAATTTTACAGAAAATCTCATGATATTGAAAACTTAAAACCCGATATAGGAATAGAAATGACAGTGAAACCTATTATCGTGTTAGAACATAAGTTATAAGTGCTTAAAAACAAAAAATTAAATAATAGCTTTATCATTCGGTTAGTTATTCACAGTTATTACTATCTGCAACTTGTCTCGCACATCCAACCCTACTCTCTATACGATCCCAATACCTATCAAGTTTTATTTCAATTTTCCCGAAAAAAAGGAGCAGTAAAGAAACTCCCCTTTGCTCCTTTATGGCATACCTCGATAATGCACGGAGTGTGTAAAGTGAGTTAATAAAAAGTAATATTCGCGTAATATTTGTGTATTTTTGCAAACACTGTTTGTCGTTCTCTCTAAAATCCAAATCGTGTTTCTTCGAAGTCATTTCGTCACTTTCCGCAGTCCCTTCGCTTTCTATAATCGTGTATCGAATGTGTGCAGTAAAAACCGTCATCCCCTAAGGATGTCGCAACCGAAAAGTAACACATTTTCACTACCAATCATCGGAAATATCACTCGCACTTGAAGCAACCTTCGCGAAACGAACTTATGACGCGAGTAGTAACTGCCGATGAAAATGACTATGACACGTCAAAACGTGGACGGTTATTTACCCTTTTATCCTTTATTTAGTTCTTTCTTTTTTTTTTTTTTCTTATCTAGATTTGGGTTTTATATTCCGTTCGATTGAACTGTGAAAGGATAGAGCGATGCTTTTATCAGTTCGCATCTGGAAGCGGCGGGTGTGGGAGAACGAGTGATGAGATAATATCCGTCGAGTCGAAAGGAAAAGGATATGAAGGAATATTTTTCTTTTCGTGCACAGTACAATATGGAAGTCAATACTTTAATGGGGGGGCTATTTTTCGGAACATTGACTGCATTGGATTTGGATATCCATTATACGAGCAAATAATGCCGCATTGTTGCGAATTCAATGAAGGGGATCAGGATGGGTGTTCGTTGTTGGCTAAGAGGGCAAAGCTCTCCAGTGCCCTTTAAGTTATAAAATGTAACATTCGGGAAACAATTTGGAAAAGCCCCTCGCAGGTGTCCTGAAAACCTTCACGAGATAAAAATCCAAATTACACCTTTCCAGCAAAAAAGGAATAAGGCTCACTCCTCGCATCCTCGCATCCAGGAAAGACAAAAGCACAACAGAATAAAGCGAACATTTCACACCCATGATTATCTGGGAAAACAATCTCCGAAATCATTACAACGCACATCCTTAAAATTAAATAAACATTTCCCAAAAACCCAAGGAAACGTTCTCCTAAGCTGAAACTAGAACAAACAACAAACCCATCGTTTTACGAGCGTCGGTCGTTGTCGTCGCTCCCAATCCCGTCAGATTAACTAGCGTGAACCATTTAATGCTCCAATTCATATTCAGATTTCATTCGCATAAACAAAAGCGACGAATTGTCCTTTCGCCGTGTGCCGTGCGAGTTGGCTGCGTGTGTGTATATAGTGGAAGGTGCCATCCCATTCCACAATGTAATTCCATTAACATTTCATTGGGTTTGGTTTGATGGAATAGCAGAGTTGTGTTGTTCTGATGTTAAGGTCGAGACCCAGAAATGTGGAACAACAAAACAAAAGATGGTATCCTTTGGATTTGATTTGATTACACGCACGCTACACATATACGCACGGGTTTAACGTTCCGCCAGCCCATTTGCCGCACCCTTCAAAGGGAATTAAAATTTAAATAAAGTTTAAACGGCACAGTAACTCTCTCTAGATCCTGTTGCACACACATTCCAGGGATTAAAGACAGAAAGATGTGAGTATACGCAGTGAAAAAACTTCCTATCGAAAGATGAAACAATAAGAAGATTGTATCCTTAATTGGAAAATCGCCTGGTAATTTTCATCTCCGCAAAGACGGATGGACGGTGCGGGGACGAGCAACTTGAAGAAAAAACAAAAACTTTCAATTCAAGTATCCTTGGGAATCCCTGCAAAACAACCAAATGCGGCGACCAAGTGATGACGACGAGAGGATGTTTTATAGAGCGTTAATGTAGCGGGAGGATGTCGAAGAAGGGGTGTTAAGCTATTTAACAATTCCGCATTTTGGCCAAACGAACAAGACTGAAGGTACACTAATACAAAAGGGCCAATGGGGGGATGGAGCGAGAGTCAAAAGGATAAGAGTTGGTCCTTTTGCGCCTTCTGATTCTTCATTAAATTTAAATTAAAATCAAATGAGATCTGAGTTGTGGAAAAAGGACTTTGTTTGCTTTATGTAGCTACTTACTGCGTGCGCGAGGGCCCGGGATAGACAATAAGAAGCTCATAAAGGAGGCCCAAAGACGATGAAACCCTTTTCTTTGTCAATTTTGAGAAGATATTCGCCAGTCAGTGCATTCGGAGGGCATAGCTTTTATTATGTGTATGTGTTGGATTAATAATCCGTTAATAATATTATCTGATGGAATAAATGCGGCAGATATGGAAATGAAGGGTCCGCAGTCATTACGTATATATACGTTTAAAACAGGCGACTACTCTTCTGGGATGGTTTGCGCAAAAGGGTTATTTATTTTGGAGAATGTTTAAGGATCGTTTGGCTGAAGGTGATGGAAGTTGATGAAAATATACACAAATGCACACGGAAGGGGTTTTGCTTTAGATTCTTTTGCCAGTGACCTTACTGTTTGTAAGATCAGATAAAAAGAAAAATAGCATTGACATGTGTTGCAGTTGTTACGCGGGGTGCCGGCATCTGTTGCTAGCAAATATCATTAGCTATATCGCCGGTTGGCAAAGGTTCGATCCGCAGTGGGCGCCGAGCTGCACCTTCTTACAAAAGTCGAGTCTTATTGCAGTGGATTTGAAAACTGAATTTTTATGGCCACGAAAGGCAATTTAAATTTAATCGCTGATTGGCTTAAGCTGGATTACTCGAATAGAATCCTTTTATGTGTCTCCATTTCGACTACCGAATGAGAGATTTAAGTTGTAATCGGTTTGAGTGTTTGTATTGTAGTTTTTGACGTTCTTTTTAGTGCGTATGTTTTTTAACCATCTTTTTGACGAGTTACCCAATTAACTGAACTTTAGGGGCCTCTTTCTATGCACTTTTGCAGCGTTTTCTGAACTTTTTGTCACAATTTTAGACAAATTTTGTGCTTCTTTGGGGCGTATTTTGAGCCCTGTCAATCTGTCATGTTTTTAAACTTAATCGGCGGCGTTTTTTTTTTGTAACTGCTATTTTTTGAACGCGTTTTAAGGTGTTGGTTTTGTTAATTTTGGAATCATTTTTCGAATTTTATGTGCTTTACTACACCCCATGTATTTCATGTTTGCAAACTGCTGTAGGCTTCTTCTGCTAGTTTTTCCTATGGCAAAAGTCTTAAAAGTTGTTAAAATTATTCAGCCTTAGGTCTGAATCAAGATTCAAACTACAAATACCATTTTGACGTTTCGGGGTCTCTTTTATCGCTAAAACCAGTGCCTAAATAAACAATGTCAATGAAGAGCGTCTCTTTCTGAATATCTGCTTCTTTAAAAAAAGAGCTGCTCCTTTAAAGCGAAATTTTAGCTATCCGGACCAACATCATCATTGCGTTTTAGAAATATTTATTTTCACTTTATTTCTCACCTCCGTGGGAGCTATTTTTTATAATCTAAAATTCCAAACTCTTGGTTTAAGATTAAAAAACAAAGTAAAGAAGTTATCGGTAACCCTAAAAACCCACTACACTTTTAGCACACATCCAGTGCATACCACTGCGCCCAAGAGCACACACCACTTTTGATGAAACATACCATTTACGATGTTTACGATCTTGCAATATCCACTGCTAATTTGAAACTTAAGATTCAACAATCCTCGCCAACTTTCGTCCTTAATCCCCGCTGCCGCTACAAACTATTTTCTACACCTGCCGCACTTTATGTTCAGTGTTCACCGTATACCACTTTCAGTTACTCATGCGCCAGGTAAACGACGTTCTCATGCTAATACCTGACAGCTGACACTTAAGCCCAGCCATAAATATGTACTGCAAGTTTACTCCTTTATGGAATTTTACATTACTTCCAATGAACGTGATGTACAATTAAATTAGTTTTCCTTAAACGGATCAAGGACTTTTGGTCTGTATAGTGCCCACCCTTCATAATTTATGAACAAAAATAGCCGACATCAATTTGGGAAAATCGACAAAATAAATAAATATTAAGAAGACCACCCACCTTCGGTTCGGTATTATCTTTGTCCTTTCAGGACCCGCGCACAACCAAACAACCAACTCACATAAATCGAGAACTGAAATGAGGACACCGAAAAGAAAATCGCCACATCGATGTGAGAAGTGTTTAGCTTCGTACTTCTTCTAAGATCCTGCCAACAAGCTGGACACCGAGAGTTGTTATATGGAGTCCTTTTTTCCGTGCTCTCGTCGGTAATCGCACATCTACCGCAAAATAAAAATTATTGCGTGCGAACTGGGGCTTTGGTGGGACGCAATAAATAACATTTCGATGATGGGGATGCGGTAGGTGAATTTCTTCTAGCGCAGTCCATTTTCGGAAAGGCGATAGCCCACGGCGTGGAAAGGCGTCGGCGTTGGTTGTAGATAAATTATGTAGTCAATTAAGCATGATATGGTTTTTGGTGCATGTTCTCGGAGATTCGTTTTCTGGCTGCTACGTATTTATGGACACTCACATACTGTATAAGACCCCGCATCGCAATGAGATTTATGATTTATTAGGTCCTTTGAGGGATATTTTCAATTATTATTTGAATTGGATTTATATAGACGCATGTTGTGCTAGGTGAAATACTGGGCAGAAGGGGTTTAGTTTGGACTGGAAGTTGGAATACTGCGGCGGGTAATGGAAATTTATGTGATAGCGATATCACTTAGCTAAAATGGTCGCAGTAATGTGGCTTAAGGTGACAGGTGTCAAGTGTAAAGCGGTGAAAATTTATTCCAGTTCTAAATAACCAAATTGAAGTACAAAATATGCTGTTTGTGACGGGCAGAAAATTGAAAAGTTCATTAGACATCGATTTCAACTGCACCAAGCTATGGCTTCTCAAGGAAATTCCTCCATATGTAAACATAAAACCCCCATCCTATCGCTCTCTCCATGGAAGACATTAAAATATCGAATATTCAATAAGCAAATCCACTAGGGACCGCACACATCCTTTCTTCCCTAATCCACACATGATAGACTAAGACAATCTCTGTAAGTCCTTTCACCCCCTCCCCCAGCCGCCTGTGTAAAGTTAACGATGTTCCAGCATGTATCCCTTTGGTGATTTCCAAGGATTCTTTCATTCATGCCATCTTCCGATACGAAACTTTAATTGAAAGGGAAATTATTTTTTGGTTAACGTCAGCAAAAACACCCGTAACCCAAACCCCCAATACAGTCAACCCTGGCTATAGGTAGAATGAGAGTTCGTGTGTAAAATCCCAGCAAAACAATAGACAATACACATTGTTAGTGTATGGATACGATTTTCAAGAAACTATACACAACATTGTGTTCTTGGGAGACGAGCACAACATTAGCACAAGCGTATCTTATTCCGAGTCATTATCAATAAAGTTTCTTCGAGAGAAATATACTCAGATGTACCCATACGATGCGGCGGGGCAGGAAGATGTTTGCAAAACAGAAATATATATTGTTTATTAGATTCTCGAACCGGGGGGGTTGCAGTCGTGGTCCCGTTCATTGGCCATTTTGTGTCGAAATTTGATTATGTATGATCACGTACACTGTTCTGCAAAGAACTTCGACTTTTGTATCGTCTTGAGGTTTGTCCAGAAGATACGACACGCCAGGATGTGAACGTGAAGCGTGTTGTTCGTGTGTGAGTGTAATTACAAACAGTTCCCATTAAATGGCCATTAGTCAAAAGTTTTGCCGCATACAGCAGGGGGAAAGCGTATACTTACTCGTAGATGTTTTGTATATATGCGAAAGGATAGTTTGCGGATAGTTATTGTTTGTGTTATCTTCCATGAGGCAGATATGATTTGCATTTTATAATTTTAAGATTGGATATTGTTTATTGTACTCAAAAGTGTATACGTTTATGAATTATGATGGTGAGTAATATTTTGTAAATTGTAAAACCAAGTTGATCTATCAGGGAGCTGGAAAACTTCAGCCCCTGTGTCTGTGAATGAGCAATAGGTGACGGAATTTGGCTCTGTTTCGTATGTAAAATTCGCTTAACACTCATCCTGGCTTGGATTTCTGTTTTAAAGAAGCATCCGTGACAGCCGAGGAACTATTTATCTACAAAAAAAACATTTGTCAGTTTATGTATGGATTTGTTACAGCATCAGGTGAAAACCACCTCTACAATAAATATGAGTTTCTGAGAAGTATAACAGACTGCTTTATGGTGCATCATATAGTTTTTATTTCATCGCAATCGGAAAGCTTTTTCAGAAGATATACAAATTAAAAGAGTTTCTAAAGGGGTAAGACGTCCATGGCCACGGCCGGCACATATATCGCACCATCATTACAATCAACAACATTTCTATCAATGCGGAGACCACGGCCAAGCCAGTGCCCCTGCCCATGCAGCGACGCCTAACATTGCCTTGCCAAAGTCCTTGCCAAAGCTACGTACAGTTCAACCAACAGCAGTTCAAGAACTACAAAATAAATCCAAGCAATGCAACGCAAACGCGCTAAAGAAATTAATTAACTTAAAGTTAATCAATTTGTTCTAAACCGACCGCCCCTCCTCTGCATGCTGGCTCTTACTACAGTCAGCAACTAAATACCCAACACTGATTTTAAATGTAAACAAAGTCAAGGCACTCACATTTCCCCTTGGCCAGAACTCTGCACACAATCATTTTTCATTTTCCAACTTCGACAAAGAATTCGACTGTTGTTTGTATACGTTATATGCTCAAAATTAAATCGTCCTGAAAATGGCAACTTCTCGCAGGCACACAAGCCGAGCCAAAGTTTGTTACTCGCTCTCCGCCTTGAAGAATGTTTGCTTAGCCAATTACACTTATATCCTTGGGGGTGAGCACTGAGCACTCCCGCTCAGCCCATACCCCCCGTTGCGACGTTCAGTTATCCTTGGAAATCAACGATAAAACAAGCAAATTAGCAAATAAATCAAATTTCCATTCCATTCCATTGGGATGAGATGAATCTTGAGATTTTCAGTTTGATCTCTCATCGTCTTCAGTCCTTATCACTCCATCGCGCATCTCGAATCATTTATCTAAATTAATTCCTGTCGTTTACATTGGAAAAACAAATCAAAGATTAAGAAACACATTTCAGCTTTCCGCGGGTGGTGGTGGAAGGGCATCACACAACAGACGGGCGGGTGCAGAGACAGAGAATCAATTTACAATGCCAAGGCAAAGGATCATCCCCATCCCCATAGTAGATTTGTGCAGAAGGGGTGTCCGCGTTTATTGTTTGCCAAAGACACGAAACTCATCGGCACATAATGAAAAACGATTAAAAGTCGCCTTTCGCAAGGGGACTCTACTGTACGATGACGTGTGTATGCTGTGCGTGTGTATTTGTACCAGGTTGTCAAGTGGGGACACCAAAATGAGCAGCAGGAAGTGACTTTGCCATATCCACCAGGTGGTAGCGGAGTTCCCTGTTCGTCTGCTCGTGAGTATTAATTAGTTGTGTCAAAATCAGTAATAATTCATCAAAATTTCATCAAAATTACATCCACGACAAACGAAATGACGACGACGACGACGACGCGCATTCACCCCTTTTGGAATATCCATTCAAGGAGACTAGTAGCGGCAACTGAAAGTGGAGTGGAATGATGCCCGCGGATTCGATATTCCCAAAATATTTAAATCTAGCGACGACGATTAAGTTTTTAATCGAAAATGTTGTTTCTGACAGAAATTCAATTATTTGTGTGCCTTGCTCGGGGAATGTTATTATTTCGGTACATAAGACGGTTTGGGGGAATGTGAAAGCGCAAGGTTCAATATATGAGATATTTCCTGACAATAAAAATGAACCGAAAATTATGTAAAAACAGTGCAAGTTGTCAGTCTGTATTTTTCTTTTTGAATTCGAACATTTTAGGACACGATCGCTTTTTCGGAGAGAGTATGGGACAACTCATTAGTGTGATGGGCGCTCCCATATCTGCACTAATTGCCGCTGATTAACACGCTTACGAAGCTCTTAGTTCGTACAATTACTTTGGGAATTTTTGTCAATTTTTATAACGCACTCAGTGCCAAAACGGCCGTTTCGCAAAATGTTCGAACTGCAGAAAGTGGGTGTGAAAAATTGATGAAATTTGAAATACAGTTTTTATTTTGTTTATGGTTAGTAAAGAAGTTGAAAAAGATTATTTTATTTTAAACTAATACAACGTAGGTATATAGCTAATGAGAAAAAGTTCGATTATATAAAAAAAAGTGTGGCTTTTGGAGTTCATTGAAAATTGTAAAGCTTTAAACAAATGGTTGAATAGGCCGTTTTGGATGTTCATAACAATTTATTTTCTTTAATTTTTGTTTATTAAATTACAAAAAGCGTATCTATTAATTTAAGAACTTTAATCAAGCTTCTCCTCTTAAATTTCATCTTCAACAGCCTTCAAATACGTTTTCAGAATATTTTAGAATACATGGTAGATAACTTAACTCCTGCAAATCCTTGAATTTCGCCGCACGGAATACAGCGACTCCAATTCAATATTAAATTGTTTGTCAGTATTTTTTTCTAAATACATATCCACTTCTTCGAATAAAACATCATTATATTCATTAATACGTAAACATCAAAAGTTTCCGTGCACTTTTTAAGTACTTATCATGAAATAAGGAAAATGAAACTTATATCATTTGAAGGGTACTGTGCCATAGATGTGCAGAAACAAAAAATCGTAGCTACATGTCGCCATTAAGAATGGTAAAATGAAGTTAAGTATTTCCCATACAAAATGCTTAGCAGTTAATCGAATGCATTTTGTTGCTATTCAATTTGTCACGGTTCACGGTTCCCGACAAAAAAGTTGAAAGGGTTCAAATCGCAGCTCCGAGGCGCCAAGACGGCTGATAACACGATTTGGGAATTTGGTGCGGAAAAGATCGATTGTGGCATGGCGCGACATCCTACATGAACCGAAGGTCGTCCAAATTCAATTTTATTTTTTAACGTACCCACCGAGATGAAAATGCGCCTCGTCAGAAAAGTTGGTTTTTCATCCAAAATAACTTTGGAAATAAGTTTTTAATATTTCCCAACGCTGGTCAAACGTAAAGCGATTCATTTTGTTCCGCAGAGGTGTGATACTGACTTTCTGATAAGACTTCGAGCGGAAACAGCTGTCAGTGTCAAAAAAAACTATGATTTAATGAGAAACCACTTGATGGCACATCCTTTATAATGCAGAATGCAAGATCCAATTCCTTGTGGACCACGTGATGCAATTCACTCATGTCTTTCATGTATACATAAAATATTTGCCTTTTATTAAGTCTTGAATGCCCAAACAATATGTCCATATGCTTTGTCCTGTGTCTTTGTTTTGCACAGGCACAATTTGTCTATTTTTGTCCACATTCAATAACGGCCAACAAAAATTTTAATTTTCGTTTTGGCTTCAAAGTTTTGTTGAATTTCACATTGGGGAGAAAAAGCTTTTCGCAATAACAGCAATCTTTGTATATTATAAATTTTAAAATATTAGTTCCAACTGTACACGTGCAGTCAGTTAGATTTTTTCGAAAATGTGGCTTAGGCCGTTTTGGCGCTGAGTGCCTCTGGACATATATGTAGTTGTAGGTGTACTATAGTGTCCTTTTAATAAGAAACATTAGTTAATAATCCCAAAATAAGTTGCATAGATAAGTGATCTTCGGCAACAAAAATTCGCCAACCAATCAGAGCTAAACTTTGCTCCATAAGAACACCGCAGAGTTGCACCTTCACTTCACCACTCAACTACATCGCTTGTGCATGTTTCCCAAGTACACACATCCTTACGTTTTGCAAAATAAATTTTGTTATTTATTTCTTAGGGTTTCCTTCTAAGATTTCATAATTTTCTTTATATCCTTCATACGAAGCCGAACATCCATAGGAATATGTTTACCGCTCACCACCGAACTCCATCATTTTGAGTTAGCGTTAGCTGAAAATTAAACCTTACCTACCTACCTACCCAAGGGAAGCCCAAAAGAGGCTATATAGCTTTAGTTGCTCGAAACGGAACCCAGTAACCAATGAATAAACATGGAAACAACAGCCAGGCAAAAGAAATTGAAAGGAATTCATGCACCAAGGAAGGATACGATTAAATATGTGGAATATCTGAACGTTTCTCCAAGAAGGAAGCGAAATCCTTCGTCTTATGAAATATTTGGTATTTCATTACAAGTTACCCGGGATATGTGAGAGTGTGCTCATAAATATTCGCGTGTTCTAGCAAGGGGTTGTTGTGCACGCATCCTGAAATGCACTCCCATCAAAACGGCCATCAGCGAAAGGGTTGAGTACAAAGTCGGAGTACAAGTACAAGTTGTAAGATGAGACCATAAGTCCTGGGTTGCTGTTTGTTTCATATTTCACATGATACACAACAAAAATCAGGAAAATAATAATTATATCCCTGTTTCTTAAGGATGTGCGCGGAAGAGAAGAAGTTTACAAGAGTTACCTACTGCCTTCTATCGGGGATGAAGGTTCATTCCCTCAAGCAATGATTCTTCATTTTGCTGCGGAGATACGGACGTGGATGTGGATGCGGCTAAATGGATATGGATTACCAGGGATATTCACTTGGAAATTTCTTTTCGCTTTGTTGACTTCTTTTAACCGAGGGGCATATGGTTATGGTTGTGTAAATCGGGAATATCCTTCGCAAGAAATCTGTGTTTCGGTTTATATATTTTTTTTTCTAAATTTAATTAAATTGCTCGAGCGCGAAATATCCTTTTTTGTTGTGTGTTGTTGTTGCTGCTTGCTGCTTGATCCCCAGCCCCGGACTTTGTTGTAGGAATTCCAAAATTCTATATATGTGAAATTAATTTCCAATCGCATAATATTTCGCTCATTTTCGCGGTGAGAAAGGATGACTACCACACGCGGCCAGGAAGGGTTGAATAATGAAATTATTATTCTTTGACACGTGCTTTCTGTATTCGGTATCCCGAGGAATTCTATTTACTCAAACGATGCGGATGGTGCGTATCTCTCGGTTGTTGGGGTAAGGAGAAAGGTGCCTTGGGCTGTTGGGCATGGCCACCCACCACCATTCACCATACCTAGTAGTCCTGCAGATCGGTTACACAACAACTCAGTTGGCATCGCGCCCTAAAGCCATTCGAATATTTAGTCCGTCTCGGTGCGTCAAATATTATTTTTAATTTCACTGCAGGCACAAAAACACACACACATACGTACAAGTATAATTTGAGATGGAAATTCGATTCGTCATCAGGATGGGGTTGGGGTGGGGTATGCGCGGCGACAGCGCGCCGCTCAATTCGAATGATGGAAATGTTTCATTTCATCATTTTGTGTTTGTGTAAATAATAATGGAAAATGTAAACAGTCAGCGCGTGGAGGAGAGAACGAGGTCCTGTCGAAGGAACTGCTTTTGCTTATTGAAATGGCACGTCGCGTCGCGTCGAGAGTATTGAGTTACCATTCAAATTGAATTAATTTTGTTTTGTTTGACAAAGGTTATGGCAGTAGGGTTGGGGGATTGTGATGTGTTTAGAAAAAGGGTGACCACGGATGATGATGATGATGGGTGTGATGGGAAGGTGAGAGGTTTTGAAATGGCAAATTATTGTTTAAATATTTGCCAAACGGTTCGGGGCACATGCGACTTCAAATGTAATGGAATGGAATGAGAGGCTTTATTTGATTGAAGTCGTTTAAGGGCTCAATGCCATTGCTCAGTGTAGTGGAAAGGCTGGACCGCTCTGGACCGTTGTCAGTCATCTACATTTCTACGGTTGAATTTTATGCTCTTTATATTTAGTGATTTTTTTTTATTTTTTAGATTTCAAACCACCAAAATGACATAGAAAGTCGATATAGCTGTTTACCCTCACCCACACCTAGGTGGCGCTACACATTCAGTGTAGCTCTTAACCAACGCTTCTTCAGATTGGGCTCGATTTTCATTTCTGTTTTGTCGCGCCAACTTATAGGGGAGATCATCTTGCACAGTTTTTTTCGATCTTGGTAAGAGCTTAATCAACAATCGTAGATAGTGCATGTGTACACAAAGGCCCTGCACGTCACTTGCGAAAACTTAAACAGTCAACAAAATATTCTAAAACTTTCCCATAACCAAGTAAGTTTCATTTGGAAATAAATCTTAAAGTCAATGAAAACGAAAAATATATTCGCCCCCTCACCAGGTCTGTCAAAACATCGCTTGCCCCTAAGCCCACTCGCTTTGTAAGACAAGATAAACTACATGTGTACAACCGACATAATGTTTCATTTCAACGCGACTGTCACCGCTGCTGCTGATGATATATGTACACCCAAATACCGTGTGTGATGTTCCACTGATTGTTATTATTATTGACATATCCACCCTTGTAATGGCAATGTGCTCCTTAACTTCGTGGGGGTTAATGGTAAAGATAACATTTTTCTTTTTGACAGAAATGACTTACGGCACAAGAGGGCACCTCTCCTCGTGTATGTAGGCAATTTGAAGGTTGAAATTGTTTTAAAATGCTTTCTGCGTGCGTATATAGGCTCTCTGGGGAAATGACATTGATTCTGGATCACAAATCATGTGTTGAACACACCCACACAATGACATGTGGAACACCTCCTTTAAACATCATCCCCCGATGACAGATGAAATTGTTTTGACATTTAGTTAATGCTTTCGCAACGGGCATAAGCATGGTAAATATCGACACGTCGATATGACAAATGACAGTTGGAAATCCCCTCAAATGGTAGGTATCGCTGAAAATCTGTTGCGAATTCTTTCTCAAGTGTCTTGTGATGGAATGAGATATAGAAATCACATTAAGCACTGGATTCAACTTGTATAGAAGTGGAAAAGTTAATTATCCGATTTTTGTGAATGACAATCGTTTTGATGACAGCGCATCGAGTCTTAATGGATGACGTGGAGTACGACCCACCTTAGCTCGATAAGGATGACTTTGTTTTTTCGTCATATTTTTCGGGATCATATGAAATACGGAAATAAAATTCTTTTTCGTTGTGCCCCTTATTCCATGGCAATGTCATAAAACGGACCATTAATCATATCCTAGAGGAAGGCAAGTGAGTTTTTTTCTTCATTCTTGCCAGACTATCCCGACTTTAGGGCTGTTGGTCTGTGAAAGATGTTGCGAAAAACTTTATCGATTTCGCATTCACACTGAAGTGACATTTTGGGTTTTTTTTTTGCGTCGGTCGTGTCGTGTTGAAGGGATTATTAATGGCGGTTTTGAAGTATCTAATTCAGGTTGAGAAGTGGGAAAGCGAGAAGAAGCCGCCTTTGTGCTTCGTTTGACGGTTATGACGTGTACGCAATTATTCATTCTGAGCACGATGCGGTGCAAGTTTTCAATGTGAATCCCGCCGTTTGACGAGTTACGTATATGGCGATGGCGATTGCAACTAGGCTTTCCAACTGCCTAAGGTTGGTTGTTTCCCAAAAAAGCGTTTTAGTAATATATTCTATATTTAAATAAAATTGTTTAAACATCTAGTAATGACCCAAATTTCTCTGAAATATTATTCAAAACTCGTATCCAGCACCAGCTTTTTATATTGCCCAACCTTAAACTGCGATGTGTTAACGTCGTAATTTAAATTACAATCGATCTCGATCTGGTTCTAGCGTTTAGCAGCACGCCATTAGATATGTTTAAATGTGCCTTATTAGTGCGTAGTAGGATAGCCCTAAGATATTTGATATAGAACTGTACCAACTAACGAGATTGTCAAAAAAAAAAAAAAAATAGCTAAATAAAACTGCTTTAAAAAAATGAAAAACTTAAAGAAGACGACTATTTTTTTTAACAATAAATGTTGAATATAATATATCTATCGGTCGCTTCGAATTTAAGAATCAAAATATTTTAAATAAATATATTATTTGGCTAGCAAAGTTTGAGAAACTTCATCCACCAGAGGGAGTCGCAAAAGTTTTTATTTTTGATTATTTTTTTTATTTTTTTTAAACTCCTTTGGTATTTTTAAAAGCTTATTTTTGTAGTATTTAAGAGCGCCACTAATTTTTTTCTGGCCAAACTTTTGCCTTATCTCATTTCGCACATATTCCTCCCTGTCACAGTCACTTCTTGATGTATTTGCTATACGTGAGCCCATAGGCTCTGCAAAATAAGGCCCCAATGAAATAAAAGCTAAGAAAAATTAAATAAGGCGCCAAAAAATTATGCAAATAACAATAACAACGAGTTTTAATAAAATTTGTGGTGTTATTTCCTTTTTTGGGGCCTTACTTCCTAATAAAAATTGGGGTCTTATTTCCTGCAGCTTGTCCATATATTTACTTCCTTATACCTGTATATACATTCGCATTTTGTTCTTTAGCGTGGGTTTTTGGCGAATCGCCGGCGATTATTCCATCAACATCGTAAAAAACATGTTTCGCCTGCGATTCCCAGATGAACTTGCAGGCGAACGAAAACCTCCTCAAAAGAGTTGTATAAAAACAAAACAAAATTATTCACACAGTTTGAATGATGAATATCCAATGTAGAAACACGTGTCTTGACACGATTTTAATCTCTGTTAAATAAAGAAAAATAATGTAGGGGTTCATCGGCAGCCGGTTCTTTACACTTCCATTTTTCTTTCTATTTTTTTTAAATTAATATCTATAACTAAATTTGTTTGTAATAAGAATCGACTTTGAAGGAAAAATCAGCAGTCTTTATTACTGTTTTTGCTCCAACCTAACTTGCAGTCACTAAGGGCGTATACGAATATTGACACTCCACGCTCATCCCTTTCAGTTCAGCTACTTGAAACAATGTCGCAATCCCTCGTATAAGTACTAATCGTAGGTAACTCCGCAACATTGTTATCATTTTCCACTAAAACATTAAAATGTAATTTCCACACACATGTTACCTGGTTGTGAAATTCACAACACAAACCGAAATCATTTACCAGCCATCCGTGGCTAATTCCCTTTCTTCCCCAGGATCGCAACAACAAAGTGCAGACAGCTCAATACTCCGCATACTCACACATGGGGGCGGGCAGGACGTTCGACTCTGAACAACAAAGCACTGAGCAACCATCAAAATAATCATCGATTGAATTATTAATAAATTTTTGGAAAAGTTTCCTAGTTTGCTCATACCCTCTGTCATAAAAGTGAGACTCACCCTCCCACACCGACCAAATGAGACTCCCATCAAAGTACCTATTGTGATTATTATTTGAAGTAGTACCGCACCTGCCCCCGCTCGTGTCCTGTCGTCTATACACAAAGTGACTGCGAACAAATGTTTAACTGAGCAATTTCACGGTGTGAATATTTAATGGAATTTCTTCCACCGCTCGCAGTCCTTATTCACTGGGACTAAAGAAAAACTGAGAAAGCATAACCAAATTATTCGACATTCTCCACAGCCGTAGCTCATGTATAGTTTTGAATTTCGATTTACGAGCTGCCCCGCATCTCATACGATTTAGTGAGCTAGCTAATGTCCCCAAGGACATCATATTTTTGTATACATTGTCGTTTTCTTTCAGTAATCAAATCACAGAACCCTTTTGTTGTGCAGCGCATTTCAATAAATATATCAAGTAAACGGATACACACATGTCCCAAAAGGGAGTATCCTGATATGGTTATTATAGACGCAATGGCAAGAGGACGTCTTTTCATCAGCCGACACGAAGGCATTGCCATATAATTGCGTTTGTGTCGAAACATATCAAAAAGAACAATAAATTAATTACAACATTCCATTTGTTCGTCACACATTCTGGTCTAGGTCTATACAGATGACAGCGGCGGCAGGAGGTTGAGTTGGACCCGGTATTTGAAGGCTGGGATGGATGATGTATGACGTATGAAGCACGCGGGCAATGTGAATATGACTAATGAATGGAATTCACGGGGAAGCAACCCTTTTTTTCAGTCCTCTCGTGGGCTTTGAGTGTCTCGCACTTTGTAATTTACGATGAACTTTGATGAAAGGTGGAAACTGGAAAGCAAAAGTTGTCGCACTTATGTGGCTGCCGAACTTTCAAATGAAATGTTGACTCGTAATCTTCATTGTGAGTTATAAAGACGAGGAAATGTTGGGCCACTAAGCGAGGGGTTCCCGGTTCGAATTCCGAAAGAAACAAATTGCATCTTAGGGTTTTTTCTATTGCGCCACCTCTGACAAACATCCGAGAGTAAAACTGTCAGGAAAGAGCTTCTCAATTAGCCGTTTGGACTCGGCGTAAAATTGTAGATCCCTTTCATTCGTCCCAAAAATTTAAAACCCACACAAAACGAATGGTTGTGAGAAGCTCGGCCTTGGGTCCCACAGACCTGTCGCGTCAAAATATTTTTTTATTTATATTTTTAAATGTCAATACTGATCACGGGTGACAATGGCGAATTGTTGGCGATCATATGTCCGGTTTATAGAAACCAAATGGGTCAACATTCAGCAACATTTTTAAGTAACTGTCACCGTGAGCAGAATTCTTCAAATTTACAATTTTTTTATAACCAGATGATGCATCCTTTGTGGAAATGAACTAAAAGCAGTAGAGTTGAAGCGACAAGAAGAAACGAACATTTAAATTTCCCAGGCCACTCCGCTCATAAAATTATTTTTAAACATTTTTTTGTCGTACCGATTACGGTCTTATTTCA
Source organism: Cheilosia pagana (assembly GCA_936431705.1). Classification (NCBI taxonomy): domain Eukaryota; kingdom Metazoa; phylum Arthropoda; class Insecta; order Diptera; family Syrphidae; genus Cheilosia; species Cheilosia pagana. Next base: position 44,882,818 of record OW386170.1, on the reverse strand, counting down.
AAATCAAATTTTATGAAATATGGACCAAAAGAAACGTGAATCTCCGTAGATGAATTGCCGCATGTCTCGGTTGTTCACAACCGATTCAGTATAAGCAAAAAAACAAGCTCTCCAACTTATCGAAGGCAGTCTGTCTTCCTCCTTTCACTTAAGTCTTGTCCAATTAAATTTTCAAAGCGAATTTGTTCTTCCTTCTTCTTTTGTACCTACAGATGCATTAATTACAGACTATCCGACATCTTCTTAGCTGACGCAGCAACCCTCCGTCTTCGTATAGCTCCTTCTCACATCCCTGCTTCTCATTCAGAACTATGCAGTATTCTGTATCCCTACCTACAACTAATTGATCCGCTAAACATTATTGTAACCTAACTCGATTATAGACTTTCTTCTGCTAAGTAAAACTCTCAAGTAAATTGTCTTGCTTCGGATTTTTTTTTCGTTCGTCTGCCGTTCTAGAATCCCATTCCACTCTCACAAGCAACCGCACATCTCGTTTATCTGTTCTGTGCGTAAGGATCTCACTCTCACCCGTTCGTTCGCACTTAATGTAAAAGGATGCACACATAATTAATAAGGAGACAAATGAAAGGATAATTTCATTGAGCCCGCCCACTAGCCATCCTCCGAAGTAATTATATTCCACATTACCTAGAGCAGAATGTCGCGGCGGGCTCACTAAGTACACCCGGCCAACAAGTGTGCCAATTTGTTTTGCAATTTTTCTCTCTTCTCATATATGAAATTCCCCGCACACATTTTAAGGACTCTGTCGCTGCGTCACAAGAAACAAAGCCACCTCGTTAATAAATTTAACATTTTCATTTATATCCCATTAGACTGGAGCCTAATTGCATATGCGTATGCGTGTTCGGAGTTTCGTAGGCCGTTGCCACATTTGTCAAGAAGTCAAGTACTATCATTTGTGGTGGTAACAAATTAACAGTTACATTGGAATCCTCCAGAAAGACCACAAAATTATACTCCAACTCCGGCATGTGTGTGCCAAGTGGCGCATCAGTGAGACCGCAAAAATTTCCCGAAAACAACAATTACACACAACACAGCCTTGCTACACACACAAATAATAGCGGTTTAGCTGATAAACAAGAATTGTCCTTGTTTACAGCTGTGGAAGTACGTCCTGTGGGGAATTGAATGAATTTTTAAAATTCAAATGCTACCTTCCTGCCGATGTTATTTATTTACAAAAAGCCCAGCTAATTAAGGGCGAATTAAATCCTTTTGCAGTCCTTTCCTTACTTGTTACATGATGCCACTTTGTTTTCGGGATAACAACCCTTCAACATTTTTTAATTTCATTTTATTACGATGAGATTCCTATTCCTGGGACTAGGAAATACGACTGCATTTGCAGAAAGGTTTTCGTTTCAAAATAACGACAACAGGAGAATCCTTTTTCTATTCCTCCTCCGGTTACTTTGCGATTTTGGTTGCGCGGAGTTTGAGATGCTGTAATAGGATAAGAAGTAGCACGACTTGCCCCCTAATCGAGAGGCGAGCAACGTGTCTAGACAGACGGCCCGTTGGAATACTTAAACAGTCCTTAAAAGGATCTCCTTGGGCAAAACACAAAACAAACAGATGTTACCGGAACGACTGCCGCCCGAAGGACATGTTTTAATAAATCGATTTAAATTTCTGATCGCATGTCCTGCTGAAATTTTATCACAACAATAAAGCACCAGCCAGGAATCTATATCCCTGCAACTATTTTTCTGAGACACCCAATATGGTCTTAAAATAGTTTCAGCTTCGGCAGCAGATCTTCCCCGGCGCGCAGTTAAATGAACTTGTTGCCTTTTGTCTCGAAGTCTTTTCATGGCACACCATCGAGCCATCGCCACCACCAATGTCATAATTAATGCAAAGCTTCGAACGAATGCAACACCTGTGGTTAGTTTTAAAACGACCTCCAGAACATAATAACCAACTTTGTTTCCTTAATTACCGGGTTGGATGGTGGGTGCAATGGATGGATGGGAGCTGGTCTACACATCCATTGAGAGGAATGATTGCTGGGCGAAGGTTGTGTTGTGGCTTAATAGCCACTTAAAATTTTCTCTGGCGTTCCTTTCGTTTGGAGTTGTAAAATGGATTTTCTCCTGGCATTCCTGGAAGATTTAAATGCGGCTTTTTGGGGGGTGGGCAATCGAAAAGTTCATGGGGTATGGGAAGTTTTACCAATTCCAAGCAGGTGGTGATGGGTTTTTAGCTTTTGTGCTTAGTGAAAAGGTTGCTTTTAGACAATGGAAGTAGTTACTCTGACTTGCAACGGGAGTCGGAACACAAACTTAAAGCTGTTGAAGCTATAGACAAATGCTTAAAAGTGGTTTAAGGGTTGTGTCAACAATATTCAAATCAACATTCAATCAACATTCTGCGGATAAACGAATGTTTCCTAACTTTAGATTTATAAAAATAATGAGCTAAACAAGTCCTGATTCAATATAAAAATATAAAATAAAAAAATGCGTGACCGCGCATCACGCAGAAACAACAGGAGGGATTTTGATGAAACTTGGCATAGTGATTGCTTATGTTCTGGGTCGGAACTTAGGATACCTTTTATCCAAGACTATAACGAGGTTCTTACAAAATAATCAAAAAACCGGATATATGTAAGAAAATTTTTATTTATACGGACACATTTTCAGGTGTTGTTCATTGGGAAAAGTTTGAAAGTGGGCTGGCGGGATTCGTGTGTCAAGTTGTTTCATTCGTGTTGCTTCCTTTTCACCGACATTTGAGGTGGGTAAGAGGAAAATAACAGAAATTCGTGCAAATCGTTTTTGTGTAGAATTTTTACTAGAAAGGTCCAAGGGAAGGAACATATTTATAAAAAAACGGTTCAATGTAGTTCGATGAAAACACTTTTTGTCTTAAAAGTGTCAGGCGGGTGAAGCAGGGCGAGCACGGGTCAGCTGATGATGAAGAATAGTGTTTAAGGAACTGACTGTCAAGTTTACTAATGGCTTACAAAATTCATAGCTTTACAAGCCAAGTCCAGGCAACCCTCTTTGACGAGAAAACTGAGTAGAGATATCTAGTTGACTTTAACCCATGCCAATCGCAATCAGTAGACACTCGACAATCGTAAACATTTTATTGATTAGAATCTGTATTAGTTTGCCAAAAAAACCAAGTTTTCGATTAAAAATCTGACAGCTAATGTCAAAAACGATAAAACGAACAAAAGAAAATTACAAAAATTCCATTCCCATTGCAACAGCAATTTTTACACAAAATATTCGTTTTAATATTTTCTTACAATTTACTGACATCCCAGCGACCACTCCGTAACAAATCTACCCCCTGCGGCTCGCCTATACAGTAGCTAGCTAAATAAAATTCGGTTACCGATTGCGCTCCTTTATCGTCCGTTTAAAAAACAAATCGAAAACGCCCGTGTATATACGTAAATGATTTCGAAAAGAGGAATTTCCATCCCATTGATTCCCATATTCAAAGTCTCACCCTTGGCTAAGGGTGAAGATCTATAAGTCTAGGACGAATGGGAGGAAAAAAAAAGTGAGCATTAGTATAGACATCGCCGATGGCAGACTGGGAGCTATGGATAAGCCTCCGAAAAAGGATACCCATACCTACCCAGAGGAATGTAATGTGCTATACGCTCTTGAGGGATGGATTCGATGTGGGCGCTTCATCTTTTGAACTTCATACCCACCGATTATACTGCTGGGTGCGGGGAGAGGGTGGGTATGGGTATATTATTTTTTTTCTCGGCAATGAAATCGGATAAATGTTTATTGAAAAAGCATAAAACCATTCTACCAGAATAAAAATATGCTTTGATACAGTTCTGGATTTTCTTTTTTTAAATTTGCTCTCAATGCGGCATTAGGGGGAGACAGAGGTAGAGGATATTTGAATGGTGAGATGAGAGGTGCGGGAAGCCAGTGTTGTTTGCTTATAATAATTCCTGCGATGGAGTGGAAAAATAAATGGAATAACTTCGTTATTAGCATATCGATATCTGGCAGAGAATAAATCGACAGATTGAACGACTGACTGTGTGGGTGCCGCCAACAAGATAAGGCTTGACTGTTGTTGTTTTTTTCTTTTAATTTTTGTTTGATTGCGTTTGAGTTAAGTAAGGACTGGAGGAGGTATTGTTAAAAAAAATGGGCAAAATGTGCGTGAAGTTTAAAGAAGTGAAGTTGGAGCTATGAATGATAATTTATGAACCACCAAGGACAAGATAAAGCTTTTGATGCGCACTGAAGGGAGGGTAATCCCCTATAGGGACTCACGTGGTATCACAACGGACCGACCACTTTATGATCTAAGTGTGTCTTCTTAAAGAGCCGAAAGGTACTTTAGGTGACATCGATTGGCTTTAATTTCGATCGTCGATCACTTGCCACAAGAACCCATTTTAAATTTAGTTTCTCTCATCTAATCTGACTTTTGAGCTATTTGTAATGAACCACCATGAATTGGCAGAGATTTTAATGCAAACTTAGTCCTGAGTACGCATCGAATATAAATTTCCTTCGGCTCATGGAGAGCGGCAGCAATACCCTTCTTTCTCAAGCGAAGTTCAGACCCTTGTCAGATCTTGAAATCCTGTCAGGTCCCCCAGTAACAAATGTCCTAAAACCGTGTAAACTGACTCAGAGGACTACATATGCGACGTGTGTTTGCATACAGTTTCTCCCCAGTCCTTATCTTCGCATCATCATTCCTCCTGCCTAACACTCGTTCAACTACAACTATCGCATCCGCTTTCGTCTGGCCAATTTAACTTGGTCAATTGCGGCGAACATCATTACTATGCTCAGTCACAAGTAGACAACTACTCCATCTAAGTCCTTTCATTGCCAGATCCAAAAGACCAACAACATAATCAGCAATAAGCACGACCATAGATCGCCATCACCAAGGACTCACTTGCCAAACGCAACATAAATACACAAAACTCCATCGACGTAATGGGACATGCAATCAAACGTAATGTCCTTTCATTAGCACTCAGATAGAAGTCCATCCCGACACTTGCTTTATGCGAATATTAGTTTATTTGATGAAACGGACATTTGATCTCTCTCCCGTCACATGTTCGATGTAAAGAACATACTGAGCTCTGAAAGTTATGATTATGATGATTGTGTGACAGGATATCGGGTGTCGTTTTTACGATTGAGCGCATAAAAGTCACTGCAACCCTCGACCGATGGCCGGAACAATAAAAGGGGAATAAAACCACTCGTCCTTTGCCGGTCAATAAATATACGAATTGCATAGTCGTCCTGTTTCGATGATTGCACATTTGCTTTAGCTCTTCCAGCTAAATCATCAAAAATTATTTATCGCCGTGCTATATAGAGGGAGTCCTTGCTGAAGCAACTCAAAAGGCGTGTTATTCCTCTGCCGGTCGAATAAATCATCGCAAGGATATTTCCAAGGCGGTGCAGAACTCCAAAGTAACATTTCAATTTCAGAACGAAACAACTACTTGCCTCGTTCATGTCCAGGGTCTAGGGAAAAGCACCCCCCCTTTTCATGCAAGGATTGTGTTTTAAACTTTAACTAAGTACGGATTACCTACTCCCAGTGCTCTGTGATTAGGGATCGTTCATCATTGTTGTAAGTCGAAGCCATCCGCCTCCCTCTCCAATCGAAGACTATATAAGGATAAATGAACGGGTTACACGCATCGCACAAGGAAACTTTCTTCAGCCCGGAGTATGGTGAAAGATTTGGTTGCCCGTAAGGAAGGTTTCTTGGTCTACCGGAAATCTGTAAAATTTTCAGATTTCTCAACTCGGTTGGCTGTTGAAACAAATTTGCTTCCCATTCTGCCGGCCGATATATATATGCGGGGAATGTGGCTTCCGTGCTTTTCTTGTATCCTATAGCCGAGTCAGCCCAAGTCTGGGATTTGGTGAATTTGTGCTCACAATTGGATGGCGGTACGGTGGCTCTTTGCGGTCGATGATGACGATAATGGGTTGTGAATTTGACTTTTACTCACTGCGGCCCCCGTTGCCATTGGTATGGGTTACTTTGCGAACTTTGACTTGGATTATGGCGAGTGTGGGGGCTCGGAGCTCGTCGAACTTCATGGTTAGGCGCACTTGGGGGGCGGCTGGTAGTTGTTTGGAAGTGATTGAAGTGAACATCATTTCTTATTAATTGAAGACGACGAAAATACAATTTCTGTGATTTAATTACAAAATAACTTGTCGGCGGGATGGGAGGAAATACTTGAAATTCTTCATCCCCTGGGGAAAGGGGTTGCGCTGGCTGAGAAGTTGTCACCCTATTTTCGTATAGGCAAATCGAAATTGATTTATTATTTTTTGTACTTTCGCATTGGTGGGCGGTCGGGAGGGGGGCTTGTTGAATAATTGTTCTCGTGGAAGTTAATTCCCGAAGTTAATTGTGAAGGGAACGAAGGGGTTCATCAGGAAATTCTCTGGTCCTGTTAATTTATGATTCTTGCATAGTTTCGACGTGGCAAAAGGAAATTGATGAGTAAGCGCAGATTGCTTAGTGATTTTTCATATTGAATGCGTTTTCTGTTGGAATCGGCATTTGCCTCTGTCATGCGGAGAATAACTGTAATCAATTGATGTCAAAGGGTGAGTAGGACCGCTGCCTGTAACACTTGTAGAAATTCATTTGGTCTATACTGCTATATAAGTACAAGAAACATGAACGTTTGGAAAGGTTTGAGTATTAGCTTCGCATTTACTGACATTTAGCTTATGTTCCACCATGTTTGGTGGTAAAGAATAGTCTACACTTGAGCTTGATGATTTTGGTGGCCCCAGAAGGCACAATCATCCTCTTGTTCCAAAAGCATTTATGTTAGCGAAGGCGGATGAAGATATACCTACTTCGCATTGAGCACACCAACAACGAATCCCATGTGATCAGATGCGAAAAACGCCCGAATTGAAACTACTTATTTCTGCTATTAACAGTAACACTTTAACTCCTCCTGGAGCATAGCGCGATAACCAGGTCCTTCCATCTTTCTCTATCTGCAGCTCGATACCTAAGCTGTGTCCACCATCGCAAATCCTGGGACTGAGCCTCCGTCATAACAGTTGACCCCCATGTTGTTCTGGCCCTACCAACTCTCCTTACACCTTGAGGATTCCAGTGGAAGCACTGCTTCGCTATGTTGTCGTCTGGTTTCATCAGTGTATTTCAAATGCACTACGAGCTTTATTTAGTCTATTTCTGACGTCCTGGTCCGTTCCACCATAGTTGAAATGCGTGACCACATCTTTTGTCTCAGGATAACCTGCTGTAGTTGATCTCGGATAATGTGCATAATTTTTGTCTTTCTGGTGTTTATCCTTAGGCCAGCCACCTCCCCCATTCCGTTGCAGTGAGTGACACATTTGGTTAAGGGCACCAATGTTGGTTGCCGGGAAACAGATATCATCGGCGTAATCGAAATGGCTTAGTCTATCAAACGGGTTCCATTGGATACCAAGTCTCTCGTTTGTTCCCACCGTGGCAGTTATTTCATCATCAATCGCAAGTAAGAACAAGATCGGTGACAGTACATCTCCTTGCCTCACTCCTTGACGCACTTCGAATGGCTCGGAAAGCTGTCCACTGTGCAAAACGAAACACCTTGCGTTGTTGTATGACTCTTTGATGATAGTAACAATTTTTTCAGGGATGCCTCTCATAGCAAGCGATCTACAGAAACAATCACGATTATCAATGATGTAGGTTTCGAGATCGTGCTGCAGCATAAATTTGGCTTTGTTTTTCTTCAGAGGGATCAAATTTGTGAGCTTTCAGAGGCAACATTTTTGTTTTTGGCCTACAATAACTGAGATTTCAAGCTGCTGTGCGCTGATATGTTTTAGTTATATAAAAACACACAAATTACTGCAATCGCAAGAACTTTTGAGTCATGTTTCCCAACCCCAAAATATAAAATTTATAAAGAACAAGGTTGTTATAATTATTTGATAAATCTACATGACTGGTAGATGGCGCTTTTTGCATCACCACACAAACTTTTGTAATATTAAACCAATTGATTTAAAATTCTCCAAAACAACTGAATTGTTAGGGGTGTAAATGGACATACATAGTTTTCGAAGCTGAAAATTAGCTGCGTGACAAATTTTTTGTGTTTTTAGCAGATAGATAGGCACAGTTCTTTCCCCTGACTATGGGCGCACACTCGTTTTCAGATTTTTAGTAGAAGCAGTTCATTAAAACCTTTCAAAATGCTTAAATTAATTCCTAGTTCGGCACTGGTAACTATTTTGTCAACTGAAAATTGATGTCACTCTTCGAATGCATTAGTTTCGATTTTAGGCCAGCTCCATTGTGAATAGAACTCTTTGGAGAATTTTTATTAAGCAAATTTATTCCTGGGATTCTTTTTACGATTTTGAACAACCCCATTCCTCATATCTGACAATCAATTTTTTACATCCCAACTTCCTACTGACCTTCCAAACATTTTGACATCATACGTATATGGACTTTAGGAAACCTCATCCTATTCCTACCGCCTGACAGAATTTCAATTTTAATTCAATATCAATTCGGAATTGCCGTTTCCATATTTTCATTCCAGTCGCACTATATTCAAGACCCATCAATGGACAACCCCCTTAAGCAACAGTCCGCAGCCATCCGGTTATCCCTCTACGTACACATATGTGGTTACTGTGGCCAACAGTCAATTGTTATTTCAATTTGCCTGATGCCTTTAGCCTTCCGCCTTGCCATGTGTCCATTTGTCGGTTAAACATTTCAATTACGCTGTCCGGACAACCGGAAAAGGCGAACTTAATTCTCTGTCAATACGAACCGATTACTGCTGAGTGATAGTCGACGTGGCTTAAAACTTCTAAAAACGACAGAACACATTTTTTTATTCCTTCCATCCTGCGTGCACCTTCAAGACACACCCTTAAGGAATGTCGCCGCTGTTGGTTCTAAATATTTGCTTTTATACCGTCCGTGTAATTGTCCTGTTAGTGCCTGGTTAGGTGAGTCGGTAATTAGGGTCGAAACCGCAATGATGACTTGAAGTTTTATATTTTGTTTTTCGCTTTCGAGGTTAAAATTGAATGTATGCCCGGGCCTATGTTATTTCACCCCCCAGTCCCTGGATAAAGTAATTACGTCGACAACAATGTTTCTTTGTTTTAAACCAAGGACATGGGTGTGGCTTCATGACTTTTTTATAAACTAATTCGTAGAAGTTTGCAACATTTTAAATAAATGAAATTTTAGCCATATGTGAAGGGGAAGAGCAATCAATTATCGTCGCAAGTGGACAATTGGAAAATTGATATTGTTTTTTAATTTGACAATTTAGTGCGGTTAGTTTGAACGTCCTGTTGTTGTTTTTTTTGCTGCAGAACCAGAAAAACAAATTGCAATATTTATGATGTCTCGTTGCAAATTATAGGAACGTATGACTTGGGTGTAGATAAAGTTATTTGTTCTGGGTTTTTTAAGAAACAACAGCTGAATGAAGAGTGTTGAAGGAGGTCGAAAACAATGGTTGGTTTTTAAAAGCATGCTATAAATAGGTAGGAGTTTGACATGTGTTAAGTGATAGTTTTGCTAGTCCTAGTTCCCGAAAAGGACACAGGATTGCGATGAAATAACAACCAGATGTTGCTCCATATCAAGTCGTATGCTCTTCTGTGAAACCGATACGTTTATTGGGAGAGTAGTTTCAGCGTGATACCCTCACAAATCCACCAACAAACAGAGAAAAGTTTACTAATTCAATCCGAGTATTGTCATTGCCACTATAATTGGATCGATCACAGGTTCGTCGAACTCAAAATTCGGAAAGTTCTCCAGTTCGGTGCCATTTTCAACGTCGTATTTCTGAGCAACACGATTGAGTTCGCTTTGCATTTCTGCCAATATTTCTGGCGACGGCTCGTACATTTTTCCTCCCCTGTTTATAGAAAAATTAAACATAAGCACATGGAAGGGATTTGATAAAATAGATTCGTACCTGCTCTTTTTGTGGTATTCTTGAAGTTTTTCTTCATAAAGCTGCTCAAGAGGATCTATTCTGGAATGCCAGTGCAGCGCACCAATTGAGAAAATTCTCTTGTAGAGATCCGAGGATTTTTGGAGAGATCTTAAGAGGCTTTTCGACATCTTTAAGTAAGTAGAAGAACGATTTGGTGTTGAAGTGTACCAAGTGGAGTCCAGTGAAATGAATTTTATGTTTGTAGAAAATTGATGAACAAAATTGACAGGATTTTATGAGAAAACTCGACAAATCCTGCTTGCTGTTGTTCAAAACATTTTTGACCGTTTTTGGAGTTTTAAGGTAAGTTTGGATCTCTCTATTCCAAATGAGGACGAATTTTCTGAGATTATTTGACCAACATTTGTGGTTTGATACTCCGCAAGCCATCTTCTTTGAGAAATTCAAAAGTGTCTCCCACTAGATGGAGGTACAAAAAGCATCTGGTGCACACCTTAATCAATGACAGCTGTGTTTTTTTGAAATCGGCTAACACTATCACACAAAGCAAAATAAACTTCAAATTCAATTTCCGTTGCATTTTTTGTACATACCTTGCTGTTTCAAAAATGTTCTCTCTCCACTGAAGGCTGTGTAAAACATCTCGATCTGTCAACGTGGTCATAAAAGTCGTGCCATGTTTTACAGACGCTGAAAAATATTAACATATGGCCAATAATGCGCATAAACTTATCGTGATATAAAACATTAAAGAAAAATATGTATGCACATATTTTAAATACAGAAAACCACCAATTAACTGTTATACACAGTTATTAAATTTATTTATTTAAAGTTTTCACTCGGTTGATTGCACCTTGGGCCTTTTTAATCGCACGGATACAATGCGGTGCTGGCAATATGATTCAATAATTCAATCGGGCACATCGGGTGCACTTTGTTTATTTATCCATGTGAACTGTAAAAGTGGAAAATAATTAATTTGTCGGTTGCCATTTTGTAATTAAGTTTTAAAAAACACTATATTGGTTGCTGGAACTGGAATGATGCCGCATTAATGTACGCTTTACATGATGTGTGTATAGGTAAGTGAGTGTTGATGTGCTGGATGGTGGTATCCTGATGCGTGCATGCAGATGCGAACTATACAGATATTTAAAATTGTTGATACATTACACCTACTGTACCAAAATGTTGGGAAAAAATCGTAGGAATAAAATTATTTGATAACAAACTGCACATTTGTGGACGTTCACATTTCGGAAGTCTTTAAAATGGCTGCCAGTTGAAATGTATGGCAATAAAGGGTGGCCACTACAAAATGTTACACAGTTGACACACTGCTACCAAACGCTACAACTCACAGCCCAATACTACAAATTCTCATCCAACGCTACAAACCCCCTTCCAAGGGAAACGACAGCGCCGAAATGATGCGTTACGAAACAGCTGTGCGACAAACGTAATACAAGCTACAAAACACTTTAAACTGGATTCAACTCAATAAGAAACTACCAAAAGCATTCTTACGCTACAAATGATACTACCAACCAATCAAATGAAAGCTATGCAAAACTACAAAACTCTTCCAAGTACTGTAAAGTATCACTCCATGTCAAGAAATACAGTGAATCGCTACAAAATGTAATGAAATGCTGTAATCTTTACAAAACAACACCAACAGCAGCCCCATACCATACATCGTCCTAACGCAACAACTCGCTACAAAGTCTAGAGAAGTAAATAGTAAACCAAACGTGCTACAAATCTATAAGCAACGAAAAATACTACAAATACACAATCAAGAGTAGTTAAAAACACAGTGAATACCACTACAGGAATAGATATAGAAAGTCGACGCGACAACTCCAAATTCACGATTGCAAGTAGTGCATAATGCGATAAGCGGTAACGTGCTACAAAAGCGTAATTAACCAAAACCTACACTTTAAATTACTAGCAAGTGACACAAAATTTAATGACACGGAGCAAAATGCTAAAAACCGCTATGAAACGGAACAAAACGCAATCACATCAACCCTCCGCTAAACGACACAAAACGCAGCGACAGCGAGTGCTATAAAGCGACACCAAATGGCATGAAACGCGGCAAGGCACACTACAAAAAGAACGAAATGCTGAAAACTGAACATACAAAACGACTCCAAAAGAAACAGAGAATACAGATTACTGCAAATATCAGCAAAAGTATTCCGATAACAGCTGTAGTCTACAAAGAGCTACCAAGCTTCACAAAGCGCTACAAAATGAGACGATTTGCTAACAACTGTATAAAACGGAAAAATGACACAAAATGCAACGAAACTTTCACGATCGCAACAGTATGTTAAAAAAATTAAAGAAACTACACTGAACGACCAAACGCTACAACAAACTACTAAACGAAACGCAGAACCACAAAATGTTGCCAAGTGCTTCAAAGTGCCACTAGAAAGCCAGAAAACTTAGTGAAGCGTTACAAAACATTCTAAAACGCTTCACACTAAACGGAAAACATTCCTCAAAGACGCAATGAAATGCTCCAAGACGTAGCAACAACGCTAGGCTTTCAAACAACAAACGCAACAACGCAGCAAAATAACACAACAATGAGCGAAGGGCTACAGAAAGCTACAAAAGCGTAAGAGTGATTTGTTATTATAAGTAAGGTATTAAGTCGTCTTCCTTTCTGCCATCTAAACCCAGCGTAGATCCTCGTAAGGTTAAATTTTTAAGAGCCCTTTAAATTTTCAAAGTTACTGCCACAACAAAACGGCGAACATTTCTTCCGCATATATGTGAGCCACGGCCACCCTAATATTGAACACACAGTTGGATGCAGCACTCATATCGTAAGTCAAACCAACAGCGGCACTTTTCTGTTGTGTCCTTGTTTCGGTTTACATTTCCAATACCCCAGAGGCCCAGCTCCAGAGCCAACTGCTGCATGCAAAGTGCATCGAACAACATTGTCGTCTTGCCCAACTCCCAAACACACAGAAAACCGTTGCCATTCATAAAGTATACGCAATTCTTTTCTTTTTCGGGGGCTAAATGTTGTTGGCATCAGTTCCGCATGCATACAAACTGACCCCTATCCAGCGGCGCCCATTTTTCAAAGAGTCGCAATAACACACTTGCCAACACCACGCTCAGCATGCTCCTCGCAAGCTGTGCGAAAATACTCGTATTATCAATAATAATAATAATATTGTTAAACAATCGACAACGAGTGCAGAATGCATCTCCGAGATGCAAAGGATGCATTCGACCCTTTTCAAATGGGGGGTGGTGCGGTGGATGCTCGCCCCATCCCAAGGTACACCTTTTATGCTGAAATAATGAAAATATTGCAATTGGATTTTGTTTATCCAACAACCGAGACCGATGCATGTTGTTCTGGCACTGCTGTTGCCTGCACGCAGTCGGCCCACTCCCTCACGCAAATTGATGCAATTTGTATCGCCTCTGTGGTGTCCTGGCACATCAGGTAGCTTTTCAGCTCCATTCCACCCACTCCCGCACTCAACCATCAGACGACTACGACGACGACGACAACGATGATTATTATGTTGATGATGATAGCTTGTGAAATTGCACTCGAACAAGGATGCAAGGACTTGCATTTTTTTTCCACTGCGCACACAAACACACACTTCACATATTTGATTGCACGAACTGCAGTTGTGTGTACATATATTAATTTTATTGAACAATTAATTAAATGCTTTTTGCATGGTGTCCTGCATGTCGACACATCCCCGGCTCGAAGGACATATACCGAGTACACCGACACGAGTGCCTAACGACATTGTTATTATTTTTCGGGTTATGATTTTGTTTTGCTGCCTCTGCTACTGCTGCATATGTGATCCCCTGCGTAGCTGGTCGGGGATGCAGTTGCAATTGCAACGGCATCAGTCCAGCCATTATAGATAAGGCCGGGGGCGAGTAAATTGCATAATGGTCAGTTTTAGATTTGCGGATTTGTGGGCAATTGTCGGCCGTAAAAAAAGTGAAAATTAATTGAGCAGTCCTAATGGACTGGCACTGCTGGACACTCGACGCAAATGTGCAAAGTTAATGAACCAATTCAGAGGCTGGAAGTTAATTGGAGCCGTTTTGAGAAAATTGAGTTTGCACAGGGAAATTAGTGACGGTTTGTCGAGTCTTTTTGCTACACGGGTATTGCTGACGGGGGATCCTTGCAGATTGTCTCTCATAGTAATGGGCACCGTTTCGATTTTTATTGTGCGATACAGTAGTTAATTTTAGTGTCGCCATTGCGAGTTCCTAAAAATAAAAGGGGGGTACTAAAAATTAGCGCAGTGGGTTTTGATGCGGTCCAAGTTGGGTATTTTTTTTCTAAAATTTGACGGAGTCTGAAGATTTGTTCGACTTTCTTTGTCTGAAACCGCGCTGCTTGAGTCGCTTTGGTGGTAATTGGTGAGGGTTCTTAGGAGTTGAAAAAGTAAATCACTCAGGACACGTAGGTATTCATCATTAGCTGGCGCAGTTCACTGAAACTCCTTCGTGGAGATGGGCCGCATGATGTTAAGACTCGATCCAACGGGCATACTTTCATCGAACGATATTTTTCATACAAGTTCCTGACGGATTCTTACTCAGCGTTCTCTCGATACTTTAAAGCAATCTTGCCGGACTTAATTGTAGACGTCGTTAACCTTCTTTAATGTTGGATCTCCCTACTTTGTAAAAGTTCGAGCTGTAAAACTCCTCAGTCACATTATGCAGCCTGCAGGAGTCAAATGGTATCACAGTCTAAATGCGATGGTCAGATGGCCATGGACATGGCTTGTGTGACAATCTGCGAATATGCATAGTAAACCTCACCAAACAAAGCCAAGTAACCTACATCCGAATGGAGATACATTTTCAGAGTCAAAGTTATATGTCCTACAACGAAACAAAACAAATATACATCCGATCCATCAAGCAGCAAAACAAACTGAATCCGCAATAGTATATTATGGCACTAATGAAACCCGAGAATGCCATTAGTCTGCCACTATACTCGCGCGTATGTGAATCCACAGACAGAATGTGTGTACCTACCTATCATGTCAAATCTATTGTTTACCCACTATAACAGACAGGGGGATCTGTAAACAAAAATAGCAACAATAACACCATATAAATGCTTTTGTATTTATTTCAAAATCGCACAACAATAGAGGACGCAGTCCTGTACAAACTGCCACCCCAAATGTGTATAACAAAATCGCACCCAACGATTTGTTGATTCACAAACACACCGCTCCATTTGGAGTGCAAGTGTATGTGCGTGCAGGGGCTGTTTGGCTTCGCTTTTGTTTTCACACATCACCCTACCAGTTGTCATCCCCAAAGCATGCAACGCTTTTTGCGTACTTTTTATTCGGAAAGTAATTCGATCTGAAATTTAGCTCTACCGCTCTGGCGAGAAACTGCACGCTCTAGGCTCGTAGAGAAAAGCTTTACATTTGTCCGCCCCGCTCTCCCTTTACATATACGCTTGACAGCTGAATGGAACTCGAAATAGAATCAGAACGGAAATCACCGTGTAAACGTATTGTATTTATGGTTATTATTTCTGGCTAGTCAACGTCCACCATCAGCCTCCGGCAACAACAGCCGTCACAACTGACAGGTGGCAAACAATGCAGCACACACGTGTGCCACGTTATCCGATATGGAATTGCATTTTTCGATGCAATTTGATTGTTTTAGTCACTCCGCAGGATATCTCTGCAGAGCATTGTTGTGTCGCGTCACCCCATTATATCCATAAAAAGCACCCTTTGGAGCCAAATGGGAAATGTTAATAATTTTATGGTGACGATTGGATACATGTTAACGACATCATTCGCTTTGTGGAATGGGCGCGGAATGCATTTTGCGGACACCAAGGAACGCAATGGATTTTATAGAGGGCTTTGTGGTTAGAAGTGGACTTTTTATCGCCATCGGATGGATTTTGTTAAGCAATTTCGATTAGACTCCCCCGGATTGGGAGTGCGTTAGTTGTATTTGTGGTTTAGGGAGAGAGCATGGCGGTCTTGTTGTTTCCAAGTGGCACTTCAATCGATTTTATTTACCGAAATGGAAGTTTAGTGTTTTTCGGTTTGTTTGTTTTAGCGATTGTTGTTAGTTTGAATGTTACGGATTAGAGGGGGCCAAACTCTGTTTACTTATATAAGATGGCGTTCACTACAGGCTTACAGAGCTGAAAGGTGCTACATAGTTGAGATTTAAAAAAAATATGCGTCTCCGGAACCCTTTTGACTACGATTTTTTCTCAAACCCTTCTTCGTCTTAGGTGTCAACTGTTGGGAACTCTGTGTTCAGAATTTAGTTCATACACCGAAACCGAAAGGACCAATTTGTATACAAAAATATAATTGACCTTGGTCTTTTCATACATTTTTAGCTGAATAATTTCAAAGAGGTTCAGCTCAAGGAGGCTTAGCTGTATTCAACAACAACCGTCGCCAAGAAGAATCATTATAGCCTATGTTCTTTTTGAAATACTAGTCTATTCACTTGTAAAACAGCAGCTTAATCTGTTTACTGGAGTTCAAGTTATTTAGTAACAAACATTTAAAAATTTGAAAAAAGACAGATGTTTTTCTTATAACCTACCTATATGGAAAGATCCATTTTTATGTCTTTAAAATAATACATTTCCTTGATCTTACAGAGGTCATGCTAAACGATGATACATTGATTAAGCCTGGTCCGCCTAAGCTTTGCTATCATTATCATTAATCATGGAAAGGGGGTAGGTATTTAGTTAAGGGACTACCATCTATTCAAAATGTTACTTAAATCCTGATGGATATACGGAACAGTAATAGTGATGACGATAAAAAGTAGTCTAAAACTCAGACAAGTGAAAATACACGACTGGGTCACACAAATCTTCCTCTTTCAATTTTTGGCAGGATAAGCGAACTTCATTCGCACTATTTGTTAAAATAATGAAAACTAGTTCCGCCGGTGGTCATTTTGTCTGTAGATAAAGTAATGAAAGCCAACTTGTTTTATACACAATTTATTTATTATTTATTTGAATTTATTTATATGCTAAATCTTAATTCATATACCTTTCCACTATGAAAAAATATTGGAAAAAGACAAAACATGAATGTTCGTTTCCTCGCAGATAACTCTGCAATGCCCCTGAAATAAGATTTTATGATTGCTTACTTTTAGGGGTAATTAAATTGCATACCTTTATGGGTTAATGAGACTCTCCAACAGTTTCTAATCTAAGATGCTTAAATTCGTTGCAATGCAAACATGACGGCGACAAATTGAATGGCAACAAAATGCTTTCGATTAACTGCTAACTGTATGGGAAATTCTAACTTCATTTTACCAGTCTTAATGGCTGCATATACCTACGATTTTTTTGTTTCTGCACATCTATGGCACAGTACCTTTCGAATGACATAAGTTTCATTCTCCTCATTTCATGATAAATACTTAAAAAGTGCACGGAAACTTTTGATGTTTACGTATTAATATAATGATGGAAAAGCGAGGCGGGCAATACGAATAAGTTCCCTCGCAATTGGAATCCTAATTCAATTGCTTAAGAAGCAATTGTTGTAAAAAAGGAGTATTGGTCGGGACATTTCCGAATTGAAATGTTTATGTGTCAATGCAGTTCTGCTTGAACCCAACGCCATAGCCACTTGCTTGCCATTGATGTACAATTGTAAAACCTTGCTATTACTTAGAAGAAGGCTCTGAATGAGTGAGTTGATCGATAAATCGTACTGAATTTTTAACTCTTCTGTCTTATGAATTGACGTCTTTGGAAATACATTATCTTGAACATGGAGTTTCACACAATATAAAGGGACTAAACTCGAACCACTCACGCAAAAGCTGCCGTATATACTTAAAGAAACTGACATTTCTAGGCGGCTTTACACGAACTCCCGCTTAAACTGTGAAAGCTCTTGGTATATATCAACAGCGGACTCGCCCCCTGCTTTAACCGAGCTCCATCCTCCATCATTCTTTATGTCCTTTTTTGAGCTCATCTCGCTAGTCAACTTCCTCAATGCAAATGGCAAACTAATTATCATTTAAATTAACCTTTCCACTCGCCACTATCTGCCGCACACTCAATAAAACCGACATTGCAAAATGTAAATGATGACGGTGTGTTTGGTCAAGACCGTTACCACTCGCCTTTCTACCATTCCAATATCATTTCTGAATTTGCATATCGGCCATATCAAAGTGACCCACCCATTGCCAGTCACACACGCAATCTGCAGTCAAACTCCTGTCATACAGCAAATGGTCATTTAGTCGAAAGTTGAAAACACTGACTCGCCCACTAAATATTTGGTATTTACCTTTCGCATGGACTCTGATGATGGCGCAAGCACGATGTTCATATGAACCTCCAGCACAATAGAACGATGTCCTGGACATCGTTTAATAATACGACGGGTGTTTATTTATATTTGCCTTTCTCTGCCGGAGCCAACATTTGAGCACACACACATGACCATTTCCATGCCAGGAACGTACTCCACACCTCCCTGCTGTAGGAGTGCAAGACTGCAGGAGTGATTTGTGTTGATTTTATCCATTCTGATGCCATCAGCGACGTCGCACCGCGGCCAGGAACTCCACAAAAGTTCAAAGGATTTCATATGGAGTATGTGTGCTGTGTAAGCCTATTCTCACCCACTCCGCTCCCGCTGAAGGCAAACAAGGGATGGACTCTTTCTCTGTTCGATTAGTTATTTGCATTGCTCGTTGTTCGCGTTCCACTGGCACAATCACGAAGGGATAAGCGTCCACCTTCCTCCACAGACGCGGACGGTTTGAAATTTATTTCTTTTTGTCGAATTCCGCGCGCCGCCGTTTATTCTATTTAAAAATTCATACATACGAGTACATTCCGTGATTTTTCATCTTCCCAATCCTTCCTTTGAGTCAAATAATTCGAAGAATGCAAATAGATTAAACGATTTTTGAATACCGACTACCCTTGTAATCCGGAATATCATACAAAGGATGCGGCGGCGGCGGTTGCGATTCATAATAACAATAATAATCATAAAAAAAAGAATTGAATAAAAAGGACCAACCCAACAACAACAAAACCGAAGGACTTACAAGAAAATTAATTTTGCAGTAACACACACCAGGAAAATCATACGATGAAAATCGATTTACCTACTGTGATCGGTACGATTGATGTTCCTTTTTATGCAGGACGATATGATAATGAAGTACGCGCCGGATGAAGTGGAAAGGGTTCTTCTCTAAGTAGTATGGATGCAATTTAATCGAAAGAGGATTTGCAAAACTTTTCTACCTCCTCAGAGAGAGAGTGATAGGGAAGGAGCATGCATTTTACAGGCTTTCTCCAAAGGATATTTATAGAGATTGGAGATTGAAACCATAATCCGGCGTTTTTTTTTTTCTTTTTCGGAAATACTCCTCTTGATGGGAAGTTTATTATTTGTTTGGTTTGCAGACTTGAGATTCTATGAGCAAATAATGGAAGCGAGACTTCTTGTTAGTCAGGTTTTCGTTTAAAGATTTGCTGGGTTTTTAAATATACATATGTATATAATGGCATTTTATTCGTGCATTTACTGAAATGAAGGAAACGAAAGAACAACTGGAACAGGGTATAAGAAAAAGGCTTCGTGTTGGATTTTGAAAGCAGAGGCGATTTTGTAAATTTAAGCCTCCGCTTGGATAGACCGATTTTCGCACTTTACGAACTTTGAACGAATTTGTAAATCAAATATGACCATAACGATGTTCCCAACCTTATTTTATACTATTTTGAAGACCGAAACGATGTTGTGACTTGTGAACCTATTCCAAAAAGCTTTAACTCACAAAATAAGTTGAAGAATAGATTTATTTAATCTTGCAACGTATCAACGTAGTTTAAAGCTTAAATATGTGCTTAGGCTTTTATAAGATGTTTATGATTTGAATTCATCAAATATAAGTACTCCCAAGCCTTTTCTTTTTGAAACTTAGTAAGAGTGAAGGTTGCGTCGATTTTTTTTAAAATATGAAATCCCCTTTGAAATAAAGAGCGTAAATGTTGTTTACATTTTGTTTAATCTTTAGAGCTCTAAGTTGACTTGGACTTTTACCATTCTATCACTGAAGTTACAGTCCAAAAGGATGCCCAAACGTAATAATATTTATTCAAACTTTAGATTAAAACTCTAATACATACGAGAATCGCTAAATTACACTTGTACCTATAACAGAAATAACTGCAAATACCTCCGGTAATTAAATTTTCTACTGGCTAGGTTGTAAATAAGAAATTAAATTCGTTAAAATAAAGTGGGGAACAAAAAGTTTTAAAATATGTACAAAATTTACTTTGGCATTAGTGCCTTTTTTAATTTAATACTTTTACGATACTGAATAATTCTATGAACATTTTTAAATAAAATAAAACCAATTTATTAAGTTCAGTCCTTTAAATAAAGCATAAATTATAAAAACAATTTGTTTCATTTTTTTTCGTAAATTAAAAATTAAAATGAAATTAAAAACTAATACTAATAAAGGGTTTTCCAATAACATGTGTCATTTTGATATTCAAAGAAAAATGTAATTTTAGCAGATAATTGATCGGATATTTATTTCATAATAAAGAGGAAGGTATGCCGTTAATAATGAAAAACAACATCAGCCAAATGGCCACCACGACCACGCTTACAGGACCATATCCTTTTCATGAAATTTTCTATAAAAAAATCGCAATGTGTCTGCCCTATGTCCTCGATAGTCTCACGAACTCCATTTTTGAGATCTTGAATCGACGCGTAGACCTTATCTTTCACGTGGCCCCAAAGGAACAAGTAGCAAGGTGTTAAATCACAAGATCTCGGTGGCCAATGGTGATCACCGTAAAAGATCAATGGTTTCGTTGCTTGTGTGGCACGTAGCGCCGTCTTGTTAAAAGTAAACGTTGTCCAGATCAATACCATCCAAATCCGGCCATAAAAATCATTAATCATGTCTAATTCCAAAGAACGACGAGAAATGGACGAACCTGGGTTTTCTTCAACACTTTGCGCTACAGCAGCAATAGATATTCTCAGTTGATCTTGAGCGACATGCACGGGTTTTATTCTTTACATCACTAACTTGTCACAACAGCTCGAATTTTTCCACCAATTTCTGTATTGCGGTCCGACAAGGTGTTTTACGACGACCCATTTTTGTAGTGAATTTTTATAATATCAATGCGTTGTTGAATCGTGTATCGTTCCATTTTTAGTAATGGTGTAGTTTCTACTTGTCAAATGTCAAAAAATAACAGCTTCAAAAGTGACAGCTACCGAAATAGCGGGCTATTCAAAATAACACCTCTTATTGAAAAACCCTTTATAAGGTAGGCATTTTATTTTAACTTTTGTATACTTTTACCTCATAGGTATGGACGCGATATTTGTAAAAAAAAGACCGCAGTTTCCATATAAAAGCACTTAGTAACCACACACCATTCTATTTTTCGAAGTAAATACCGACAGAGTTTACGACTGTCCTGAATCTCGATTCTCGACTAGCTGCGCTTATGGAAGTTCTAGTTCCTTGGGTATTTTCTTCCTATTCTCCAGTTTGAAACCACATTTTAAATTTAGTGCACGGTTCTGAAAACCATTTTTAGTTCCCGGACTACATTTTCTATTCTATTGTAACAAATAAATATATAAGTGGAAGGTTAGAAACGATTTTGTTGTTAAGGCCCAGGGCTTTTTCATAGAACTCTTCTGTAAAATATTTATTGAAGTATTTTTTTCTTAAAAGAGTGAGTCCATTGAAAGCTTAGTGGATTCTGTCGAAATTTACTCCCAAAATAGGAAAAGCATTCAGCATCGTTCTAAGTAAAAATGTTCCCTTTGGTAAAAATCAATTATGTCCTCTTCTGTGCCCACTAGAATCTAAAGAAATTTAGAATTTCAAATTTTGGGAGATATCTTAAACAGAAAATGGATAAAGAAATATGCAAAATTTGGGTTTCTTATTTTGTAACCAAGAAGTTTGAAGTTTTCCCCTAGGGTAGGAATAGGGAAAACATTTTTCAGCGTTCCGTAAAGGTTCCATACAAATACAAGTTGAAAATACTTTCAGTCAGACACTTCTCATATTCGAAACACAAAAATGAAACAAGGATTAGTGGAATTTTGATTTAAGCAAATCATCCCCGTGACTACTATATAAACGTGCTGGACTAAAACGAGTACTCCTGATTATGGTGAAGATGATTTATTCATAAATGAAAATGTTATGCTTATTTGAGCATTCAAATATGTATATGTGAGAATTATAAATGAAGGTGCGTGTCCACCCTGTGAGGCATACAATCAACCGGAAAAAGTAGGCATATGTATACATTTTAGTTTCTAGGTAAGAAAAGGGTTCTCGAGAGCGCACGTGTTTCACTCCCCTTTTAGGTGTACCTTCCCATATAGGCAGATAAATGCAGTAAGGCTTTAATTACTTTTTTAGCTACAAAATGAGTAAATTTTAAGGACCGGTTTTGGAATAGATTTAGGTTATCTTTCAAATTTATAGGAATAATCCAAGTCGTTGTTTCCTTAAGTGTAAATGTATGACGTGTGAAGGAACGTTTTGAAAACAGAAATCGATTGATTGATTTTTTTTAATATTCGATGGCTACTTCAATGGATTACCTTAGCAGTTCGAAATAGCATTCATTCTTCCATGGATCTCCTCTTTAACTACCACCCAACCTCCACAATTTCATTTGCAATTCTTTCCCTGACAACTACAATGAATATCTCTAATCCCCTGCACTCGTAAACTGCTACGCATAGATAAAAGAAACTCCTCCGGACCAACTGTGCCCAGCATTCAACCCCCCCGCCGCCATGCTTGTGCTGGGTAATTTAAGACTCAGCGCAAAGTAACAGTGAATAATAATAATAATTTTCGCCTCTTAAGTCCTCTAATTACACAATCGAACTTATGGTCCTCGGTGTATTGTGTTTGCGTCTGATGGCTTCGCACAGCACCATTTACAACGCAATTCGCCCTAGCACCCCATGGATTCGGGGGTTGGAAATGAAATATTCGCTTATTGGACTCATATTTACTCTTAAGTTACCAAGAAAACATTGAAACGGAGATTTCTTGAAATTCCAAACTTGGACGCGTGGGGTGGGTCGTTCAGTTGTTTCAAGTTTTCCGCGATATAAACCAACAGACTCATTCAACCCAGAAACGAAATATAATTACTCTCGCACAAAACTGACATAATTATGAATGTTTTAGATGTGGAATGCGGGAACAGGAAGAAAATATGATTCACCTTGGTGGAGGGTGGCGTAATACATTTTTTTTTTGCATTAATCCTTTCGCTGGGATGGGTGCGTTCGGAAAGTGTGCAATTATTGGTCTAATGCGTATGGGGTGGGGGCGAAAATCAATAACAGTATTTAAACTTGAGAGTAAAACATCAACTGCAGATGAATATTTCGAGTGGATTTATGTTATTGTGCTGACCTCACTTGAATTTGATTTTCGATTTCATCCCCTCATGTTTTTCACTGAAAATGTTAAAAAAATACATGTAACAATCTGCGATGTCCGTTGGCTGTGTAATTTATGACTGTTCTAAAACAGAATGAAAACGACTCGAAAATATTCGCTGAATAAACATTTTGATTTTTTCCCTCATGAGGGCGCTATGCAAAACGGGCACTAGAAGCATAGAACGCTCCCCCTACATTTTTCATCAAAATATATGCAAATGCTTTATCGCTTTAAAATTGCATACGCCATTCGAAATTCGATTATAGGTACCAACTTGTTACAAAGGGGGAGAAAACGAGAAATGACCGGTTATATAAAGACAAGAGAAAAAACGATTTCCGCTGAATAAGCCCAAGAGACAAGTGGTGTTCAATTTTTTATAAAAAACAATAATTTTTCAGACTTGGCTGTAGTTTTTGCATGCTTTTGATATTTTGCCGATTTTACAAAGCGCCTAAAAGATGGTTAAAGGACTGTTGAATCTCAGACGGAATCAGAAGCTGTTGGAACACAGAGTTAGAAGAATGTCAAGTCCGAATCTGTGACGATTGTTTATAAAAAAAAATCCCTTTAATCGGCTTTAAGGGCACAATCCATAGAATCCGTCTGGTCCATTGCGTCAACGAATTGGTCAACTTTAACGTATTCAACTGAGGGAACAATCCGTTCCACAAAATACATTTCTTTGCACAAGTATTCAACAGACAACATATTTTGTGAGTGATTCTTTTGACGCTTAAAAGTCCATCCAACAAATGTGATTTATCTCAATGTATTTAAGGACAATGAAAGTTGCGCTCATTCTCTCTCATTCCCAGTTCCCATCATGAAAGTGCTTTCTCTCAATTTGCGAGAACTGTCACTGGGAATGTCAACGGTTTGAGAGAAGAGAAAAGTAGAAAGTAGACCTACTCCGCGGCTTCGAATATATGCATTATTGCGTATGGGTTACGTTAAAATCTGTCATCTGTCAGTTGACGAAAACTATGGATTCTATGCGGGTTGGCCCTTGTCCCTTTTGAAAGCGCGGCTACTGCTGCATAAAGTGTCACATTAAACACAGGTAGGAGCAGTGGCTTAGTGTGCTGGACAAACCGAGGAGTCCACTGTTTGATCCCCGGAAAAACACAAATCACCACATATCTTTAGATATTTTCGTCTGACAAACATCAGAGGTGACATCGAATTAGCGGCACTCAACTGGTGTGCATTTACAAGCATCTACTCCAATTGAACATTCTCCAAACTTCACCACATCGCATCTCCTCCAATTTTATACGTCTACCTTCCATTGCTCCTTTGACTTCCATTTGTAGTCCACAAACGTTTCCTTAACAAAAGTCCCATTGAAATTCAGTTCAATTGAATTTCCTGAACACACTTCTGAACAAGCCAGCAACAAGTGCTGCTGAACGCAACAAACCCTATTCAAATGGGGAAAAAAGGACATTTACAAGGGTTGTTGAAGGGCTTCTGTTAAACCGCACAATCGGATTGAAATGGAGCAAATAAAATGGCAATAAATTGCCCCAAAAATACACCACAGGATGTGTGCGACGAACCCCTTCCGCCAACGACAGACAAGGCTCAACTTTAATAGAGATTTATCCATCCGTGCGCGTTTGTAGTGTGAAATAAAATTGGCATCACAAATTACGTCGTTTAAATAAGTTGCCATGGAAGGGGGACGGATCATATTTGCATATTTCCATTTCGCGAACCTCTTGAACAAACGCATAACGCACCCCCTTGGTGACAATAAAATCAAAGAATATACTGCACGAACAACACCCCCTTAGGCTCCACTGTGCTGCGACATTTCCATGGCTAACAAACAACATACAAAAAGCCATTAGAACAAGATTTGATTATGGGCAACACAAAAAGATTCTCCTCCTGAGTGTTTTCATTTTTTTTCTTCTTCTTCTGTTTTTAATGTTTCTCCGCTGAAAGGACCCAAAGAAACGATTCCATTTCAACACACAACACAACCCCCCCTGGAATGCGGTATTGTCAACCACCTCCAGCCTCTACAGATTACAATTGCCAACCTGAAGGGATGAAGCGTTTAGTGAGAAGTTGTGTTTCAAAAATTTCTGTGTATTTTTTTTCGCAATCTCTCTCCAAGGGGTGACATTTCGTGTTTGTGTTTTGTTTTACTTGCTGATTGCTCTGTGATGCGTTTTTCGCCTTAAGGCTGATGGCAGTGTTTGAGGGGGGGTGGTGGTGAATGGTTGACACCGTGCGCCTTAACAGATTGGATTGGCTTTTAATGTTTCCTGGGAGATATCTTAAGAATAATTGTTTCGCTTTGTTTCTTGGCGGATGAACTCCGCGAGTAGGGCGAGAGTTCAACGATTTTTTTTTTGTTTTAACTGCTTAGCGATTATAATTCCATTTTTATCGCGCCTGGGCGCTATGGGGTGGGCAATTTCTGTATAGATAGACGCGCCACTTGAGAGGACGAAATGAATTTCTGTTTTGTAGCTATACGTCCTAAGAGGACCGCCGGTGTGACACATTTCACCTCTGCCATGGGCTATGAAATTTTTATTTAATTTGGGATATTGCGGTGGGGTTTTTCAGATGCGCGCGGACGGTGCTTAATGAGATTTAAGTGATTTCGTCAAGTGATTCCAGCAGATGGGGCTGTATATACTTTTAGATGTGTGACAGTAGAATTTTGTGTAACTGGTTCGTTGATCAAATGGTTTATTGGATTTAAAGACCAGCACACATCTCGCATGACATATGAATGAAGCATAGATACTTTAACCGCCTTTACGTCTTTCCAGACGTCTCGCAAAGGGCTAAATACGCTGCCCATTGCTCTTCTAAATATCGTTTAAACAGCCGAGCATTTTTGGGCTAAGAAATCATAACTAGGTATATGTAATGTATAGAATAATGAATCAATTCAATTAAATTAAATCCGGCTCGAAGGACCAAATGTTACTTGATAGAAAATTGAAACTCAATTGTTTAAAACGTTATAAAATATGACCGGTTTATTTGCTGGTTGGAGGAATATTGAAATATATTACAAGACATACTGATACTATTAATTTGACATTTGTTTGACATTGTTTACAATTGACAGCTTTACAAAATTGACAACAAATAAATGGTATAATTAATGGGGAAATTACATGAATTTATCTAGTACATTTACATTAACACAATTAGATCACAACAGTTATGTTAATAATTTAAAAATTATTTAATCGCATATAAAAAATAAATAAATAAATAAATAAATAAATAAATAAATAAACAAATAAATAAATAAATGAATGAAAAAATAAATAAATAAATAAATAAACAAATAAATAAATAAATAAACAAATAAACAAATAATAAAACAATAAAATAAATAAAAATGAGGGCAGGACATCATAAACCTATAGATGTGATGATCGATGCTAGGCTTGTCTAAAGGGAATCAATTAATGAGAATACTGCGCAACAGGGCTACAAAAGACTAAGACCCTAGGACTAGTGCCTCATAAAGTAGGCGACAAATCCTTCCGGCTCGACTATTCCTATTGGCGTTCAAATATCTGAAATCCTGAGTTATAGTCCAAAAAGAACTCACAAAAATATTGGTTAACTTGTTTTTAATAATGAATCAGCTCCGCCACCAACACCCAGCATCACCACTCACCTTAATCTGGAATTCGACAAACCTAATCCAACATTGTCGCCCAAACTAAACGAAACGCGCACCAACCTCCGGCTATTGTCTAATCCAATTGTCATTTAACACTTGCTGGCAAGGATTCAGCTACTCACTGTGTGCAACCCTCTGTCAAAACACTTCAAACAAACAGTGGTGTCGATTGCTAAGTGCAAGCAAAGAGCAAAACCAACCGAAAAAGGATCAAAAAAGGGGACAAACCATTCAGACTGTACACCCGAATGCCACTTGAAAATCGCTCCAACAAACTTCTCCAGCCAGTGGCAGTGGGTACGAGTATATACATCGCCCAAAAGACGAACACAAAAAAGGCCACGACCTATTCCGAGTATCCTTTTGCTCCACTGAACGACAGCCATACCATATCAAAAGGATGACTTCCTGTGAATCCATCTCGAGTGGAATTCACAAAAGAAGCTCAAGTTATAACTGAAATTTAAATTCATCATTACGCCAAAGGAGTGCTGAGACAACTTTCCATGTGTATATACGACATGGAGCAAGGAACTACCCCTCAGGGCACAGCACTCATCTTCTAACATTTATTGCTCTCTTCATGTGAAATTGAAAAGTTCAAATTGAATTCGAATTCAATTTCAGTCACGAAGAGATGACTTCAAATTAAATTTCATAACCTCTTTTGCAGGATGCTGTTCGGTGCGCGCGGGTTGGTTTTGGCCTAGTCCTGCAGAGCTGGAAAAATCAACATCAGACATGGAAGCGCGAGTCGTTTTGTCTGCCGCTCGAGTGTAATCGCAATCTGGACGTTTACATTGCCGACTCATTATTATGATTAATCACAGAGAGCCAGGACACGACCATATATACGTGGATAATGATGATGATGTCCTCTGCGGACAGGAATACATGCTAAACAAACATTTTCAAAGGAAACACGAGCCAAAGTGGACATATAAATCGCAATACCCACCATCGTCCAGCAGTGGCCGCACGTCATTTGTCAGAGTTCGCAAACGTGTGCATTACCTGTCAATAGATATGATGACGACAACGACGACGACGAGGATGATGTCTCCATGATGATTGTGTGCATCCAGCGGGTGACGCACGTATCGAATTCCCATAACACAAGGGCACATACGCACGGGGATATAGTCAGGCCGCTGACAAGGACTCTCGGTTGACGATCGACCCCCACAGCACCGTAGGCGCTTTCCGCAAAATCGAAATTCAAAATTGGACAAGCGGTTGTGAAGTACTGGTGGACTGGGACCCACAGATCTGTCCACCCTTCCTGCAGGCGATAGAAATGTGATTGCGGTGATTGCGGACATACGAACTCACTTTTGACTTTATCCGTAGGAGTACTGGGCGACCGTTTTGTTCGCCTGTCAATTGTAGGACCGGCCAATGGGGATGGGGGAAGAGTACTTGTCCAGGTGAGATGCATGCAGGAAAACATTTCGGACAAAATTCCACTGATTGATTGGATATTATGTGGCGACACGTACGTGTGCACACTTTGCTGCAAATGCGGCTGTTCTGGAATGTGCGGCATTTTCATGTCAGATGGTTGTCATTGCTGGTCCGGTTGTTGAGGGCTGGTTATATTGTTTAAACTCGGTCGTTGGTGATGGACGCTTTCGTTGAGATTAATTTTGGGTGAGTTTTATAAGCTTGGAAAGAAGGCAGTCTTGAATTTTACTAACTGGATAGAGACATTTAACTAATGGGAGTGAAAGGGGTCCTTGATAAGTTGTCTGGAGTGAAAATATATAAGCCCTACAAGGTTAAAGGAAAACCTGGGGTTGCCCGATGCACTTCAGCAGCTTTTGGTTACCCAGACTTCCTAAAGAGGGATCCACAAGTTTTCTCTCTATATTTATACACAATTTTATTAAATTCCATATCCTTTCGTACAACTGTCACAACTGATTGATGCATCGAACAATTCCCCGTCCGTTTTCTTAATCAAAAATGGTCGCACCAACACAAGGGATGATGGAATAAAAAAGAAAAATAAATAAATAATAAAAAAAGGATACTCTCATTCATTCCGGCTTCTTTGTATGACCA
The DNA here is from genome assembly GCA_936431705.1 of Cheilosia pagana. Taxonomy (NCBI): domain Eukaryota; kingdom Metazoa; phylum Arthropoda; class Insecta; order Diptera; family Syrphidae; genus Cheilosia; species Cheilosia pagana. Next base: position 44,853,515 of record OW386170.1, on the reverse strand, counting down.
TTACTGATTCCTGGTACGGGAATTTCCTCTCCCCCTTGTATTATTTAATTTCACTTTTCTTTTCCAGTCCCTTTGCGATGATAAATTATGATTGATCCCTGATTGATTCAATGGAAATGTAACGTCCAATAAAAAACGGTTCCAAACCCCCCTCCATATTGATTACTCACGCAGTCCAAAAGCTATCCCAGCCTGATGGTAATTTTCTTTCAAGAAGCAGGTGCACAAGTCTGACATCCTCCCCACGGGACAATAAGGAGTAAATTTCATTAACAACTCTCCGAATTGTCTGTGTGTATGAAAATGTGTATAAAAAAAATGCCAAAATTATTAATGTAATTGAAGAAATTTCATTCCGCACATAAATTATGTCAAAAGTTGCGGAATTGCCACGATGACATAAGATTAGGTGAACACTGAACGTATGGTAGATGTACTCACCACGCGCACCGTTACAATATTTTTAGTCGGCGGTGATTACTTTGTCGGGTTGCAGGAATATGTCGTGTGGCGACTGTTGCCGAGCTCTATACACTCTGCACTTGCGTTTAAGTGCGTCTAATAATAATCATAAAAAAAGGACGAAGACGTCAACAACGATGACGACGACAACGTCGTCGACTACAACGAGTGTAACAACTGTGTGATATGCCGGCATTGTTAAGTGCCTCCCGGGAGTATGAGTACGAAGGGCACTCTGACAAAAGTCACAAGAAGTCGATGGGATTTTTCGACTCGTGGGGTTTTGTCACACACAATTGCTGAAAACGTTTCAATATCCTTTTTGCAAGTACACACTGCGCTACTTATGTACTGCATGAGCGCCGGCAACGATACGAGTATTATTTGTAATAAAAGAGAACGAAGCGGGCTTGTCATAATAATCATCGAATAAATTATGCAAAAATCGGTATGAGCGACAAGGAAATGTGTTTTGATCCTTTTTTTAACCCCCCGCCCGCGTATTGTGGGCTAGGTTGCTCGTTTATTTGAAGTCTAATGCCGAACGAAATCTCATTGTGATTATATTCTCGAGCGGAGCAAGGCAAAAACAGAGAGTTGTGTAGTTGTGCCTGTGCACTGTGCGCCACAAGGAATTATCCTACTTTTGTACGATGGCAGCGAGTTTCATCACTTGAATTTTTAATGAGATCTTTCTCCATCGTTACTCGGAAATTATTAAATTTCTCCCCGGATGTGTGTTACACCTGTGCGTCGTGTTGGTGTGTCATTTTCCAACGGAGTAGTAGGCACTTTTGAAATGAGATGATTTCATTTCGACAAAAACAGAAATAGCTGCTATGTAAATATTTATCAAAATCAGGATTCAGGATGCTGCTGTTCATATACCATGTGACTCAGGATGAAAGTTGAATCAGTTCAAGTTAAGTATCCGTACCAACACTTGTTGCAATGTTTCAATTGTTCTATACCCCTGAGCGGATTGTCAAGTTCACCCAGGATAAGAGCGTGGCTTCTATAAGTAGGTACTTAGAAACATACCTGTTAGATTTTTAAAGAGCAGCATCTGGAAAAATCATCAAAACAACCCATGCAATTATTTGACACATTTTGATACCCTACAGATTTAGAATAAATTTCGAGCAGCTATAAGCAGTAACAAAAATTTCTGACTGTGAACAGAGACTGACCTTTTGATTGACTTGAAACAGGGAATCGATCTTGGCAGAGACAACATCAGAAAAACTCATCTTAGAGCATCCGGCACATTTTTTTTACTCGTTTTCCGCAATGAATTTGAAATTTCTTTGTATTTGAAAATAAAACAACACTTATAGCCTTTGCACAAGTTTTTTATTACATTGTTTTATTGATTTTTTGTTGCTTAAAAAAAATAGGTACATCTAAAATACTGCGTAGGAAAAAAGGGAAATTTTCAATTTTCAGCGAGTGAATTTTCATACCAAAAGGCTGGGAGCTAATCTAAACATTGTCTTTGGAGACCGTTCAAGATTTTTTCTTTGCTCAAAGTGTGTACCTACTGATAGTGAACTAGCTTATGTTCCTCGTTGGATGAACAAGCAGGGATAACTTTTCTGTTTCAATAAGAAAAGAAGACTGCCAAACGAAAGTGTAGCGAAAGAAACGCAAAAAGTATTTCCTAGCGTGGGACATTTTTAAATATAAAAAAAAATGGCACAAAAATCTTTAAAAAGTCAAGGAATTAAGCAACAGAAATTGGGAAACACCAAGCAATTGTAGTAGATCTAATACATGATCGGGTATAGCGAACTCGAAGCCCTCCTGCATAAGGATGCGTCATTTCACGATGAATAATAACTTAAGAGACTGTCCTTTTCAAAGCTTTGATACCTTCGAAATTCTTGAACGTATCAGAGGCGCAGTTGATTAACTCGAGCAACAGATTGATCAACTTGGGTTCAGCAACATGATGAATCGATCAAATCACGGTTGCAACACGAAAATATTGAATTTTCAGTTGAATCGCATTGATACTTTGGTACTTTATGAGGGATTGATGACTTAAGTAATTTATAAATTCTTGTGAGTTCTCCCAGTCAAATCGCACTCGTGACTTCCCCTTTAGTCAGAAAAACCCCTTCCCTTCATGATATTTCTCCTCAAACAGCCAAAAAAAAAAATAATAACAAAACAAATGATGAGCACAAGCCAAGCTAAAAAAAAAACTGAAAAGAATATATACAGCAGAAAACAAATTACATGATAAATAAAAAAAAAGATGAAACATCAAAAAGTATTAACCGCTTGCACGAAAGTGCGGTAAAAAATTACTTTTAAAATGCAAACAACAGATGTGCTCCGAACACACCCCAAAGCAGCAGCACAAGCACCCCCACGAGCACCGCACCACCACCCGCGCCCAGTGCGCAACAAGAAAAGAATTTCTCATTGAGCTCCTTGCTCACTAAAGGCCATTTGAACTCGCAGGCGGAACAGGACGAACAACGAAAGCGAACAGGGAAAAAAAAAATTCCATCATTACTTTTGAATACAATTTATTATCATTATCCTTGTGTAACGGTGAACAATGGAAGCGATATGATGACACAAATGGCTGCAAGGATGTTACAACACGAAACGAGAAGATTCATTGACATCGTCCTGCCAAGATGTTCCATTTGTTGCTGATGTTTGTTTAGCGGGGAACAGGATGGGGGGATTTATTTTTTCAAATTTTTTTCCCTCATTTTAACCCCCCAAATCGCGCCGAGATGGATTACAAAACCTAAGGGAGACAACGATGTAGTCTACCATTTAAAAGGCGCTTAAACAATTTAATGCCACATTTATGCGAACCGGGATTACAACAGACGACCGACGGAGTCAATTTCCAAAAACCCACCACCACCCACAACCCTTTCCGGTGCTGTATCATGAACTCCGGCAGAGATTTCTTTTTTTTCCCCAGCGCTGCACCCTCTTCAAGGGTAGCGCCTAGTAAAAGTGTACAACGGCAGACGTGATAAATGACCGGCATTGCCATATTAATTGATCAAATCCAATGTCAGATTGGGAATATCCGGATCCGGATTTAAAATTCTCTCCTTCTCCTCCTTTGTGCAATTGGAAAATTATCCTGCAAAACAGATTGAAATTTGCATGCGAACAGCCAAACAGATGGAGATGGACGTTTGTGCTTATACGTTTTGCGAGGAGTAGGGATGATATGTGTGCGGAAGGATTTGCGAATGATACGACTGTCGTGTTGGTGTCGATTGTGGTCGCATGGAGTGGGCAAAACGATGGCGAATCCTATATCACTCCCCTAGTTTCACTTTCGAGCTCAATCCAGTATAAAGGGTGACGCAGGCAGCCAAAGGGCTGCCATACGTGTCGCTAACGCTGTGAAATTGAAATCGGAATTGCAAATTAACAGGATCCATCCGTTGGGCAAAGGATTAATTGACCAACAGCGGAAGAAATGATTTATCGGTATGGAAATGAGCACGTGAAGTGTAAATCGATATTAAGCACTGATTTGGATGACCAATTGGGGGGTGAATTGGGAAAGGAGTGGTGGGTCTCCAAAAAGGTTAAATAAATGGAAAAATATTCTCAAGTCCGGTGTTGCTATCTGTGGCTTTATTCGTAGCGAACTAGAATTGGCATTGTAGTCCAACCAGGACGAGTATAGTTCCAACTCATGCTGTTCATATTTATAACAAGTTTTGAATCTCCTATTCTAGTCGCCAATGACAATTTCGGTTGAAAAGTGATCCATAAATGTTTCGCTACTGCCCTCATGTTAAACGAGTTGGTCCTTGAAAGACGCTTCTTCTTTTTTGTAGGTCTTCCTTTTTGTAGGTTGAGGTTGACGAAGTGGTGCATTCAATATTTTGCAGAGCTTCGCTGGTTGACCATCAGATTTTTGTTCTTAAGGTGTCTTATATCTAAGGCAAGCTCTTCTACACTTTGTAATGGAAATTGTTGATCCCATTCACTGTTTTTAATTGAGGCTCATTTAGCTTCTAGGGAAATGCTGCTTAAACGCATCCATACGTTTTGGTGACTAGGTTTCCTATTCACTGTTTCAAAGTACCTGCAGTTCTGGCTGCATTTTAAGACCGGAAGGGTGTTATTTTGAAAGCTATAGAATCTTGAAACTACTTAGTTTCTGTTCTTCCTGTTCAAGATCTGCTTCCACTCCTGTCTTCTCAATGCTCTTACCTCGCTGCCCTTGTTTTTCGCTACAGCGTCTTAAGACGTGCGTCTTTTCTCTTATTCCAAAAGTAAACACATAAACAATCACTCCACAGAATCATTCTGTGGTAAAGCTTATAACCTAGTGTAGTTTCGTCTACTTTGATCAAGGTGTCAAGCGTTCGCCCTGAAGCGTTCTTCTTACTCAGGAGCTCTCTGATAGACTATGGCTACTCCAGGTATTCTAAGGCGTTCAACGTCGAATCTGGTACTAAATCTGGTACTAAGTTACTATTTGGACATCTACCCTTGGAAGCCAGGTACTACTTGTCACCCTTTAACCTGCGGAATGTGTTTTCCTTCACAAAATGTTACCTTTAAGTACCTTACATCTTTAAGGTCGTACCACGGAAGTGGCTCCAAGCTCCGTCCAGGAGGTCATAAAAAATTCCCCTTGATACGGCCTTCAGAGCCTAGTTTCTGCGGTGCTACCTGATAACAGCCAATCTATATTATATTTCTCCACCCTACGCGTCGTCCTTTAGTAGTGCTCACACTGTTCATGATGGACTTCAGTCAGTCATTCTACTCTACAGTCAAAACCGTCTCACAAATGACAATTATTATTAAAAATTCATTATTAAATTCCTGAAAAAAACGAGTTATCCTTTTTGCCGAACCGCACTCGTCTACACCTGTGCTGGGGGGTGTTGCCAGTTGCCACACCTTCAGTTCATCACCGAATAAAATATATTCCATCCGTCATAAAATGGTTGACATCGCATCTCCTCCAAGCCTTTGAAACACAGTGTTAACGACCTAACCAGGATAAAGGACACACACAAAAAAAGGACTCATTTGAGACCACCTTTTTATTACATTTCTGTCTCAACCTGCCGAGGACATCGTCTAAAAACGAGACCCCGGCCCGTCTTACTTAATTAATTAAAAAAGTTTCCAAATTCTCGGCATTCATTTTTGGAATTATGAACATTTTACAGGTCTACGCGCTCCGTCAAAAAAAAAAAAACACCCAAATAAACTCCCCAAATGTGCGGCGGCAAAAAAAGCGTGTGATTTAATTTTTCTAACCTCTTTTTCTTAGATGCAAAATGTTCTTGTAAATATTTCATGTAATTTAAAATGAAATTGTCGAAAGGGTTTCTGTAGGTCTCTTTGTAGATTTAATTAGTCCGATGGGGGTGCATGCATTATGAGTATTTTTTTACTTTTTTATGTGTATATGTATCACTGTACAAATTCCTCTAAGATTTTCCTACTGTCAGGACACGGACAAGCGATTTGCTGTGCAAAATTCGGCTATGAAGGCTGACATGTCACGTATGTGATTGACGAGAATTTATTGTTGCTCCCGTCTGAATTCGACAGGCTGTGGTTACTTATTTAAATTTTCAGTTGGGTCGCGTCAATTTGGTCGTTTATTCTCGAACAGCAGGGCCGTGAAATTAAAGCGAATTTCTGCGTGCGGTGGTCGGCCATTAAAAAATCATTTGTTAAACGGAAGTAGGCGGTGATTTGTTTTGCGTCGTTTGAATGCTGACAGTTTTCTTTTGATCAAGTTTGCTTCTAAAAATGAAGGGAACCTTTGACGAAAGTTAAATGTTGGTGAACTTATAGACCCTGAACTTACCCACAAGCGAAAGGACTAAGTTTAGCACTGTATCTGACGAAATGCATTCTTTGTAGGGTTTGAAGTGTGGTTGAAAGTTAACCGGTTATACCTAGGAGTCGGCTTTGCAGTGCCTTTGGCAGTCTTTTCCTTTGATGAAAAATTATTGGTACCAATTTGATGAGCCTTGGCAATAAAATCTCTACAAAACTTTGAATTTCCATATCTTCTGAGTGGGTATCCAATTGAGATGAAGCAAAAGCTAAATGTTGCTCCTTTATGTTAATTTGTGACGCCTGCCAAAATTATATTGATTCGGTCTGTCATTTTAGCCTCATGATGTAGCAAATCCACACACGGAGATATTAGTTATATAAGCGCAGCTAAAATGAAGTCAATCCTATTGGAAGGACAGACAAATCGCATTGGAAGCGACAGGCGACCTGGTCCATCTTTGATTTTTCAACCTTTAAACCGAGACCCGAAAATCGTCGCAAATCAAGTTGACGGTGCCTCTGGTAAATGTAAGGAAACCCACACCTGAACGAACCCAAAGCGGCATTCAAACAATTCACAGGCGATCAGTTCGAATGTCAGGCAATTTATGACGAATGTCAACCATTCCAAGCATCAGCTCCGGCCTTTCTCACCCCACAAAACACGACATACCTTTCCAAATCAAATTTACAACCTTTCCAGCTCTCATCGAAAGACTGTACAAAACAGGGCGTGTCCAACTTGATATAGGAAGCCTAACCCAATGTTAACTTTTAACGGCTTTTTTCTCAAGAAGCACTAAACACTTCCATCGCCAACTGACCAACAAATCTGAATGGCATCTTCGTTCTCAAAAGGAAATCAATCAGAGATGCCAAGCCGAAACCTTTTTGACCGCAAATTTAATTTGCCCACAACCGCAGCCATTCGACAGCCGAACATCAATCAAATCTGTCATTGTCCGAAAGATAATCGTCACATCAAGGTACAATGTTACACCATCATGACACACAGTAGCTAAAAAGTAACCAACTTTATGGTTAACCATAACCTGCAGCCTACAGGAGATATGAACCAAGCCGGCATTGCTTTGAATGGCGACGACCATATACGAATACAAGTGGCGAATTGTTGTGGTCTCGCATCCCGAACTCTTTTCCAAATGCGGTTTGTTGTTGCGTTCTGCCAAAAGGGAGAGGGCTGCATTAAATCAAATTAACGATCAAATAAAAATCTGCCATCTCCTCGAGTGAATGCGACTCGTTTTTCTATCGTCAAGCGTTGTGTGCACTGCGGCGTTCAGCTCCAGCACACATCAAAGGTGACGTACCGCCAATTCCCATATACCTACCATAGCGATTCTACATGTATCTATGATGAGTCGATGACAGGGAACGTCATCGCCGTGATTGGTGTCAACCGTGGGTGCTTGTTTCAATAAATCTGTGCCCCCATGGGATCGAGGAATATTCTAAAGAACTACTCACGCTAGCGCGTTGGGCTCTTGCAGTCGTCCGCTCGTGAATTATTGGAAAATTAATTCGCAGATATTCATAAATTGGCGGCACAATTAATGGCCGGCCAACACGATAAAATCGTGTAGCCATTCAATCTGTGGCCGCAAATTACCAAACGAACCGAATTCCAAGTGCCCTCGGCGAGGATTGCAGTTTTTGCACCACGTTCTCCGATTGGGGACTCCGCGCAGCATCAGAAAGGGAGTCCTGGCACGCAATCACCTCGGCACATCACTTCGGAGAACAACTGTAGCAGCGTCAGGTGAGAGATGCGCCGCCGCGACTTGTTACATCGCATCAGGGTAGGGTCGAGGGATACCTTACCTCTAGCGAGCGCGTGTGCGCCAGTATTTACTGTGTCGATGACAAAATATTGGAATTATTAAAAATTATAAATCTGGCAGTAACACTAGTTGGGGAAATTAAATTAACATCAAGTGCACGCATGCGCGCATTCGATCGGAATGATGATTTATTTGGCGCTATAGGGGAGGGGAGGGATTCACGGCGGACACGCAACATTTGGATTAGTCAAGCATACAGTTGGGTTTGCAGATTTTTCTAAAGGAATTCAGTACGAATTCAATAAATCTGAAAGATCTGTCTGTGCACTTTTGGTATGCGGATCACGCAAGAAGCACGGAATTTCTTGAAGGGAAAGGCGCTGCCGTCTTTCCTAAGGAATATGACAGTTTAGTTTGAATCTGTGGATTGTTTGAACTGCTACTTGGCCCATAGACTGGTGGCCTACAAGGATATTGACTGGAAGACTGGAAGCTGTGGGTTGTTTTTTCTATCAAGACAACAGGGGTTGAGTTACCGCATACGTGATCTAGCAATACGTGACTGAATTTTTTTTTGTTTTGCGTGTAAAATCAACAAAATTCAGTGACGTATCGCTCGCTCACGGGTGCAGTAATTCGACGCCAGGTCTCAGGTGTTTCCAGCTTCAAAACTATTTGGTGAAAATTCGTTTGATAAGTTCTGGGCCTGTAGGCATTAATATTCATTTTTTATACCGAAAAGGACCTTTTTGCTGTGGCGAAGTGAATGAAGGGTGTAGTTTCGGCAATCATTGGCTAGGACTTTGTAAATAATTCAGACACAGAGTCTGAAAACTCCCCAAATTTGATTAAACATTGAAGCTAATTTTGTAAACAAAAAATTCTGTGAAAATTGTGGAATCACTCAAGAGACAGCGCAGTCATCCGCCATCATAATAATCGTAATCACGACGATCGACATCACCAATCTGAACTCGCCGCATAATTTCAAGTTATTAGATACATTCGCGCTTCGTCTTGTTCATCGATTGCGCGCAGCGAGAAGTATCTCGGGGCCATAAAGTTGTTATTTTTCTTGTTGCTCTTTTGCTTTTGTTATATAATTTTATATTTTTGTACAACTGCATGATGGTCCTGGCGAACCCATCACAACTGCTTCTGCTGTTATAGTGCGGCTCTGTCGTCTGCATGTAGAAGGTGCAGTCAACTTTTATTCATCATCTCTCTCTCGGTGTTGTTTGTCGTAATAATTTTTGCTGCGCTTTACTCTCTGCCCGAACTGAATCAATAAATTACGTGACAGGAATACGAAACCCGCCAAGAGATTGATTTCTGTATTCTCCCAATCAATCTGGATGGATATAGGTGGGGGAATGGAATTAGTTGTTGTCCCAACAAAAAACAGCTCCGACCAATGGTATCTCAAGACTTGCGGCACCAAAGATGGAGTGTAATAGTTCCGGATTTTAATTAAATTCAATTTTCCTGTTCCACTGCATTTGGGCGTGTTGCACTTTGAAAAAATGTGGGCATGGAGGCCGACTTTACTAAATCAAATTAAATAAAGAAAAAAACAGAATTTTTTAAAATTCACCCCACCAAATGGCACTTCGCCTGTCACCACAATGATTAATGATTTTCAATTGAATTTCGTTTTCTTTTTTGTCTCTTATTATGATTAACTTCTTCAATTTCTATGTACCAGAAAAAAAAATCACATTCAACGAACGAGGGTAGGCTAAGCCACACCAGGTCTTATCTCTGTAAAAGGACACCTTTCTGAGCCGCCTGTTTCTTCCTTGTTGAATTATCCAAATTCAGTTGGGTAAACAAAAAAATGTAAATTAGAAAAAAAGCCAAAAAAAGACAGAACCAGAGACCAGAAATGAAAAAGAAAAAAAAAACATCGCGTAATGAAAATTAAAAAGTAAATATAGGTAGGATATATATTAGCAGGATATTCATTAATTTTGCATGTTGTCCTTGCGAGAAGGACTTTTGTGTTGGTTTCATCATTCAATTAGATTTTTTTCGTCGTCCTTTTGCTGTTTCTTTTTTTTTTGGCTGCATTAGTTGGTCATGAAGTGATAAGGGTGATGGAGAGAATGTCATTTGAGACTGTGAATCCAAATGATGGACTATTGGGAAGGCGCACACATAAAGAAAAATAAGCTTTCTCGTTGTGAAATTTAATGAGAATCCCCAGGAGATTGCAGTGTGGTTGGGGTTTCCTAATTTGGTTTTTTTTATCTATATTTTCTTTTGTTTTATATTTTTAAAGACGATTTTTTTCACAAAAGGAGGTACTTTTCGACTTAAAAGGCAGCTGCGCGGTTTTTTTTACAAGAGACGATTTGTTTTATTCTTTGGTTGGCTTTGATGAAATGAGCCAAAGTCACAGACCAGTCTTGTCATTGTTTTGAAAACCTGTGTTAATTAATTTTTGTTTTAATATTTTGACAGACTCCATAAAAAAACAGTATCGAATTTCGTTTCCCAATTCACGCTAGTAAAATTTTTGAACAGGACAGAGATGTTTGCATTTTTTCAAAGGTTTTAAGTCACATTAGAATGTGATCGAGCGGAAAACGCCGAATCTATTGCCAAAGTCGGACAACTTTTACTGTTGAAAGTGAAATAAATTCTCTTTTTTGGAAAATTTATTGGTAAGTATTTTGAAATTCTACGTGCTTCTGGTTTTTTGGTGACCAACTCAATAGTAGGTACCATTGTGTCATTGGAACAACAACATGGCTTCGCATGATCCAATTACGTGTTGAACCCAGCGTTGACAAGTCATTCTGGGTTTTGAGCACCGTTTTTAAAAAAACACCTCAAAAGTAGGTAAAAAAATAAAAGTAAAAAACAACAACAAGAAAAGTTTATTCATATTTAGTCATATGCTGATTGCACAGTAAAATCAAAATAAATCATTATATTAATTATACGTAAACATCAAAATTTTCCGTGCACTTTTTAAGTATTTATTATGAAATGAGGAAAATAAAACTTATATCATTCGAAAGGTACTGTGCCATAGAAGTGCAGAAATAAAATGTCGAAGGTATATGTCGCCATTAAGACTGGTAAAATGAAGTTAAGAATTTCCAATACAAAATGCTTAGCAGTTAATCGAAAGCATTTTGTTGCCATTCAATTTGTCGCCGTTATGTTTCCATAGTAACGAATTTAATCATCTTAGATTAGAACCTGTTGGAGAGTCTCATTAACCCATAAAGGTATGCAATTTAATTACCCCTAAAAGTAAGCAATCATAACATCTTAATTCAGGAGAATTGCAGAGTTATCTGCGAGGTGTTACTATGGAAACGAACATTCATGTTTTGCCCTTTTACATTCTTTTTTCATAGCGGAAAGGTTTATGATTTAAGATTTAGCATATAAATAAATTAAAATAAATAATAAATAAATTATGTAAAAAACAAGTTGGCTTTCGTTACTTTATCTACAGACAAAATTGGTCGAATTTCGAGCACGGGCGGTACTAGTAAAAATAAATACTTCAACAAAAATTAAAAAATAAAATAAAAATCATTTAATTTGTTTTTTGAATTGCCCCTGTGATATGAACTGGTATAAAGGAATGGCTGCATTCATAGCAAAATAAAAAAGGCGAAAAAAGCACTAAAATATTTTTTTTCAGCACTAAAAAACGCCCAACCGCTAAATCTACTTTTTGGGCTATAAATTAAAAACTTAAACTTGGCAACGCTGGTTGAACCCTCCAGCTAAAAACCTGCATGGACCAGTCACTCTTGAAGTAGGTCACGAGCAAGATGGACAGATCTGAAGGCCGCCTCTTAAAATTAATATTTCAATGTCAAATACAGTACTGTATGATGTTCGACAGTCAACAAGGAAATAAGTGGCTAGTATCAGAATTAACAAAGATCGGTATTTTTAACAACACTAGCAGATGACTTTACCAACCATAAGCGTCCCCCTAGATCTCTTCATACAGTCGTTGGTAGTCATTCGTGGCATGAAATCAGTTAACCCCAGCGATGGTGTTGAAGTAGGACATGCACTCTCCAAAGTAGATGCATCACCAGAAATTATTTGTTGTTGACAAGATGTTGGAGTAGAAAGTTTTGAGCGTTAAAAATCCCACCCTCCAGAACAGAATCACATGTGTCATACGTCATACCTTATACTGATTGACATTCATGTTTGCAAGTAGAGACTGACTAACAAAGATCAAATCAGCGCGACGCACAAAATTTATGCCACGCATGTTTGACAGTGGATGGGGCACTTAATACGCTTTTTCTGCCATTACCTTTATTTGCATAAGAGTCCCTTCTTGCAGTTTCCCGATATGATTGATAGTAACTGACAGTAACACCAGTGATTGTCATGACTTTCACTGAACCACATCCAAGAGAAGCCAAAAAAAATAAATCCCCAAAAATTGCCACTTAAAAACGACTAATCCGCGAAAATTCACCACGTAACACGTCACATCAGAAGAGGTAGTAGATAAAAAAAAGAACCCTCTGTAACTACAACGGGAACATAGAGCAACTTCTCAAATCACACCGACGCTTTGTCATTTTATTAACTGAAAATCTTATTTGCTTTTGTTCGTCTGTAAAATTCGATTACCTCAGCTAATTCTAAATGGCGGCGTCAAGGCAACACACACCCCAGCCTCGTCCTGCACGCTCGTTCCTGTGTGACGCGAAATCGACATAACGACGACGTCGCCAATTTGCATACGAAATCATAATACCTACGTATTTTTTTTTTGAATAAACACAAGGCAGGACTTTGGGAAGAAAATTTGTACCCAAGGATAACGTGACAAGACATCAGTAACAGTAGAGCAACCACCGATAGAAACAAAATGCATTTAAAAATCGAATATCGTCCTCCACCTTGTGTTATTCTCTTTTTTATAATTTTTTGATATTTCCACTTCTCCGTGCCGCACTGGAAGATATACACAATTATTTTGATTGTGTGTGTCCTGACGCATAATCAATATGAAATTTTGCGCGCCAAGTGTTTGGTTCCATTTCTGAAGGGGTGCCCGGCGTGTACCTATTTACATACTGGCTGGTTTAATTTTACGCCTATTGGTTTCGGCAATCGCCTGAGCAAATACTAGCGGCCCGATAAGGAAAGCGACGGCGATGGGTTGAAAAGACACAATGCTCCCTTAACGGAAGGATGTGTATTTCGCAAGTGAGTAAATCGAAAAATGATAAAGAACGGGCGGGCGGTTGGTCTTATTTGCATTATTGACGATTTCTTTTGACGCAAATTGACAAAGTTCAATTGGGAATAACAGATGGAACAATGATGTGGATATGGATGTCCTTTTGTGAGCGTTTAGGTGTTTTGGCGGGGGTAGGTATGACGTAGTTTTTTTTTTTTAAATTGGATTTTAAGATAAGAGACAACGTGTTGTGTGTGGATTTGATGAAGAATGCCCAGTGGAGCACATGATTTGATTCTCGGTGGGGTTATATTTGGGCGCCCTGCCCTTCGAGATATCTTGCCAAGAGTCCAAGAAGACGATGTTCGAAAATTCCATCATCTGAGTTATGTCTTATGTTGCAAGAGCATTTTTTTAATGCAAATCCACCTGCGTTGTGTACCGTTTGAGGTTCATGGATAAGAATCCGCTTGTACGCATTCGGAGAATACGTTTATTTGTTTCTAAAGGAACTGGCGGTCGACATGCAGTTGTTATAAGCCAAAATTCCGTCCGATATAAAGGTCAAAAAGAAGCGTTCCTTGCATACCTTACTTCGCCTTGCACCACACAACGCCCCTTGAATTGTACATTATTTGTCTACAAACATCACAAGTCGATCTAAACTTGCCCTATATAAACTAGAAATCGCTCCAAGACCACCTATCCCCTTCTCCCCCTACAAAACTACACACACCACGAACGTAATCAAGTGATTTTCAGTCTGCCGCATGTCCTTCAAATCAAAACCAACGAGGACCATCGCCAAATCCCACAATTTGATTCATTTCAATTGAGTTGGCACGATTAAATCGCAATCGCTCTGCCCAGACAAACATTGACAGTCAAGCTGCCAAAACAACACGCATCCGTCCTCCAAGTCGTATGTATTTCAATTTTCGTAAAATCAACTCGGCCAATTCCCATCGTAAATTACACATCCAGCTACAAGCCCATTTATCGTCTCTGCAGTAAAACTGAAATCCGCACTCATTTAGCAATGCCATTTGGAATCCATTTGGCAGAGCATTTAGTCAGGCTGAGTCCCCACAGGCCCACACCCCCAGTGCCACAGTTATCCTTCTACACCCCAGCTGTATATGTATATGCATTTATGCCTGGCTTGGGCGACAAAATTAATTTGCGCCCTAATTGACTTCGCACATCTCTCTCGTAGAATGTGTTCCTGTGTGACTGCGTGCGCCTGTGGGATACCAATGATTGAGAGATTTATGTGACTCCCAATCGGAATGGAAACTGGGACTCGACGCTGGAAGAAATTGATGATTGCAATTTAATTGCACAGGAAATTGCGTCGGGTGGGTGGGTACGGGGTACACCCACCTCTGGTCTGTTTACGAAAATTAATTTCGGAAGCAACGAATTAATTAAAGAGCGGGGGTCCTTGAGTTGGTGTCTGATTAATAGTGAGGAAGGCGAACGAATTTCATTTCAAAGGACTTAAGCTCTCTTCTCACCTTTTTCTCCATCAGAGCTATTCACAGAATGTACAGGAGTGGACAGCGTCCGGTAGTGATATTTCCTAACAAAAGGAACACAAGGACGCAAAACTATCTGTAACGCAATACTGCCGGCAAATCCTTGCGAAAATACCGCCATAGTTGAGTTTAAAACAAACATGTAACACAATACGGTGCAGTGTAAATAGTTTTAAGTTCGATGGGTTGGATGTGTGTAATTATTTTCAGCACGACCTTACCCCAACGACTGGTGATATCCTTGAAAAACTATACACAGAAAGCACAACCCTTTTTGCTGGGGCCGAAAAATGTAATTATTGAAAAATGTTTAATGGGAAATTTATATCGTGGAAGAAAATATATTGACAGAGACAAATTCGTCGCATCTGGGGGACACGGTGTGCGGTGTGTCTCCCCTTGGCTGGGACTAAGTCCCTGAAACAGAAGGGGAGAGTGGAGAAAAACCTTATTAAAAGAAGATTAGTTTATCATTTAATTATGAACGAACGAAAATTCGAAAATTCATTTGGGCATATATAACGTGATAGTGTTAAACTAATCAAGTTTTCATTTAGTGTGGGTGGGTCGTCCCAGATTTGCATAGTGACACTTCATGCCGATGGTGATGGTGGTGGTGTTGTTGTTGTTGATGATGATGTGTGGAACTTATTCTATTTGTTGTTAGTTGTTAGGTGTTGACTTTGTTTTAGATTCGGTTTAAGGATAACGTTGCGAGAGTTTATTACTTCAGGCGGGCTTGAGTGTATAGGTAATATGGGAGGGAATAAACTATTTCATTGGAGCGACGATATTTCCCCGGGGAGACAGTCACTGGGGACAGCTGTTGTATGGATGAGGTGTTGCAGTTCTTTAGTAAATATAGCTGGACTTGAAGGAAGTGTTTAGTTGGATTCCAAGCGATCACCCAAATTTTATATCCTCTTGATCTATTCATTTATCACTCATTTTATTGTATTTAACCTTAGAGCCTAATGTCCCCCCATTGACACTGGAGCATTTCGATTCCTACAGATCCAGCTGTCACCTTTTACCACGAGCTTAGGTCGATCATGAACCTGAGATGGACGGTGGTTTCTATTTATGGTTGTTAATTTAACACAATTGGCTTTACAAGTGAAGGTGTCCCTAAAGCTGTGATTTGTTAGTTTTACCAAACATCAAATATCTGACAATTTGTATTCAAAATCAATGTTTGTATTTTAATATAGTTTTATTCTTGTCAAAGATTTGACATCAGGTTGTTTAACATCGCACGACAAAGAAGATCAAAGTTTATAAGTCTACCAAATTATGTTCCTTACTTGAAGTTTCGCAAAAGAGAAGAAAGAGGTAGCGATGAACTTCCCCTTCATATAAATTTGGAAGCAAAAGAAGCAACCTATTGGTAAACTTGACAAATGGAGCACAAGAAGACAAGAACTGGCGTTTCTTGACAATTATTTTTCAAGGAAAAAGGGTTCAAACTTATGTTCTTATAGAAGGATAGGATGAATAAAATAGAAGAGGAAAAGTTTTCGTAATTCAAGTGCTTAACCTTATTAGATGAGTCCAAGAAGATAAAGATTGACCAAAATTATATAAGTCCAGCAGAACGATAAAGCGTTGTATTTTTTTTTGTACAGTTAATAGTTTATTGAAATGGTGAAATAGGTACATTGGCGTTGTTTCAAAATGTTTCACCAGATTTATGAATTTTAAATTTTTTTACTGAGCAAAATGTGGAAACAAACTCAGTTTGCTATTTCTGACAGCTTTACATTTTTTCAAGTTGTGTAACAGTCTGACGCTTTGCGAAATGGTAAAGAATTACATTTTACAAAAGCATTGAGATAAAGTGTCCACCTACAATATTTCATTGTGTTTACCAGTGGCGTGGCGTCCGTATAACCCGATTCCTACCGGCTTCCCTTTTTAAATTTCCACCAGTTAACACTATCTACCAAAATCCAAATACATTTATACATGAAACCTTACAAAATTAATTTGATATTCACATAACGGTAAAACACACATACTTACGTAAATAAATAAATAAATAAACAATGCCTAGCTTCTCACATACTTACGTAAGCCTACAAATAAATATTATGTGTGCATTCATTTTCATTCATCATCGTCACAACAAAGCGAACAGCAAATATGTCGGGTATCGGTATCGAGTTATTAAAGTTCTCACTTTTGATTTTAAGAGAACATTTGTTGCTTTGCTTCGGCTTCCCATTTTAAAATGTTCACGTCACGCCACTGGTGTTTACATAGAAATTACATTACATAGAAGGTTACATACAAACTCAATGTACAATTAAGTCCAATTTTAGGCACCTAAATGAATACAACATTAAAAGTCGAAACAAAAAATACCATTTTTATAGTTGCAATTGTTTGATATTTGTTTCTTAATACTTTTGCTATGTTCGTCATTTTGCTATTTTGTTCGTTGGGGACTCTAGAAGCCTTTCTGATGTAGCTTCATTTAATTATGTGCTTCTGATTTAAATAAGCGCATTTGATTGAATAAACCTTTCTAAAGGTTTGGTTTTGGCAGCACTGGTTTTGACAGCTGACGTGTGTTTAGTACCTTGTGTCACTGTCAAACAGCTTCAGTTTGGTTTGCAATTTAACCATGGATCGTCTTACAAATGAACAACGCTTGCAAATTATTGAATTTTACTATCAAAATTCGTGCTCGGTTCGAAACGTTCATCGCGCGCTGCTTCCATTTTATGGACGAAGCTCATTTTTGGCTCAATGGGCACGTAAATAAGCAGAATTGTCGATTTTGGATTGAATATCAGCCAGAAGCATTGCAAGAGCTACCAATGCATCCAGAAAAAGTCACAGTTTGGTGCGGTTTATGGGCGGTGGCATCATTGGACCGTACTTCTTCAAAGATGATGCGAATCGCAGCGTTACTGTCAATGGTGAACGCTACCGAGCGATGATAACAAACTTTTTTTTGCCCGAAATGGAAGTTCTTGACTTGCATGATATGTGGTTTCAACAAGACGGTGCCACATGCCACACAGCACGCGAAACAATGGCGCAATTGCGAGGCGAGTTTGGTGAACAGTTAATTTCACGTTTCGGGCCGGTCAATTGGCCGCCTAGATCGTGCGATTTGACACCATTAGATTATTTTTTGTGGGGGTATGTCAAGGCTAATATGTATAGGGACAAGCCCGCTTCGATTGACGCACTGGAAGCCAACATCCATGCATTCATTCGTGAGATACCGGCCGATATGTGTGAAAGAGTATGCCAAAATTGGACTCAGCGGATGGACTACCTGAGACGCAGCCGCGGTCAACATTTGCATGAAATTATCTTTAAACATTAAATTGCAAGGTTCAAACTATCGATTCAAATAAATATTTCATTCATTTTTTCGAATTTTTTGTGTTTTTTTTTTTTTTAAAAAGTTCTAAACCTCTTAAAAAATCACCCGTTAAGAAAGGCGATTGCATATGAGGCTTCAGCTGCTCCCAAAAACCATTGCAGATCCACAAAAATTGTAAGATCCATTTCCTTTAAAAAAAAACATTGTATCTATTTTTAAGTGAGGCGTGCGTCGAATTTCCATATGTATCGACTTGCTTGACAATGCGTCAAACCTTTTCCCTAGAAATGTTGAAAACGTTTGCTTCCTTTTTTTGTTCGATCATTTTGCGGAACCCTTTCAAGTTGTTAATGCCTGTAAGCGAAAAAAATGCTACCTCTACTCCAGCTCCTATTTCCTGCTCAGTCAGAAAAGTGCTTAAAAATTTTGATATGGAAGTTGGTCACCATGAAAAAAAGTCTGTCTCCCATCGGGCATGTGAGGTATGATGATATTCGATATTCGTCTTGAACGATATTAAAGACTTCCTTCTGATGGAACTCTTTGTAATTTCGGAGCCCATGTCTTCCAATTCTTGGTATAGATATGGTAAAAGAAACTGAAGATATGCTATGGAACGAGTAGTCCGTTTGTTATATGAACGAACAAGTGTCCATTCCCCTGAGTTTCTTCGGTGCCAGAAATTCTTCTACACTTTAATTCCGAAAAGGTAACATTTGATCGCAGCATAAGACGTTTTAGAGTGGTGCTACTTAATCCACCACACAAGACTTATGAGACCATACCTCTACAAGACCCATAGGCAGTTTTTAAACTATCGGACCACTAAATTTACTCGATTCCAGTGTGGTGCTGGGTCAATTGATTCTTGCATCTAGTGTATTTTTCCCTCAGGCTCCACATTCGTCTGAACCTACTCAATTTATGCAAATTAATAATTTACTCCTATAAATTGACTCCGCATTGCGCTGGTGGAATATATATGAGTTTATCAAACAAACTTAATTTCAAAGGACAAATACACCGCCCCCACCCGGACAGCGCATTTCAATTACGAATTTCTCAAATTACTAAAATAATTATCTCCCAGGAAAACAAAAAGTTTCCTTTTAAAACCTCCGGCCCCCCTTGGTGCGACAACAGCCACCGACTCGCCAGTATGTCACCAGGGCAACAACTTGTCAGGATTCACATCTCAGACTGTGCCACAGAGAACTGCGTGTACAGCCTTGTTGTCTTGTAACAACCAACTAAATGAATGAAATTAAATTCCCGTAATTGAATCATTATCAAACATTTTATCTGTTCATTTACATCGAAATTAACTCGAAATGAAGAAACAGCGTTCCGTATTCCGTTTGGTCTGCCCAGGCTCTGCCATCCTCACTCTCATAATTACTCCCAATTTAATAAGAATAAAAGATTCCTGACATTCCATTCCTGTCTCATGACAGTGTTGGTGGTAGTGAGCCGAACCATCATACAGCTTACTTTGCCAGGACTCGCAGGCATCGGGAAGAAGAGTATGAAAAAAAAACCGAACTCACTGCTGCGCTAAATAACATTTCGACCCTAATGTTTTAATTTCTCATTCGCACCCCTGTTCGGGGAGTCGTGTAGTATTTTTTTTTTCACGAAGCCTTCCCTTGGCTTTTTCTCTTAATTTTATGATGTTAAGGATCATTAGATTCGTGTGATGGGCCACCCAAAAGGACCCAGTTCCCAGTTGCCGGGCCATGTAAGGGGAAGGGAATCATTGGATTAATAAACATAAAAATCGCGCGCAATTATTCAGTCGTTCAGTCGAAGAATGAGTTGTGTCCTGCTGCTGGTGGATATCTGGGTGGCAGTCAAGGGACAGGATTCTTGAAACACAGCCAAAGGACAGACAAAGTGCAGACCTCGAAATGAAAAAGAATGAGGTGATGTTTTGGGTCATTTAGTCGGCGAATTGGAGGCCATTTGAATATAGAGTGCGACATTATGTTCACATTAATGTCCTTCTAATAACAGTAAAAATTGAAATTATATTCATGGAAAAGGAATTCGATATTGGAACGCTTGGCTGGGTGTGCGGGCTTCAGTTTGTAATTTGTCAGCGTGTATGACAAAGTGTGGGGCTTTCCAAGCTCTGTCGTATTCAAGGACACTCACAGAATTTGCCGGGGATTAGCAAATTCTGTTAGAAAGTTATGTTTCTTGTGTTTATTTTTCTGTCATCGAGGGGATGTACCTAGCTGCTCCAGATTTTTTATACGACAGTGGTGCCTCTTTAAGTTCGAAAGATAAAAAATATCTTGCGCATGCTTTATGATTGTTTTGTTAAAATTATCTGCAAAGGTCTGTAAAACATTCAAGAGATAAAGTATGTGTCCTCGGAAAGTAATAAAATGGGTCCGAAAAATAAACTATCTAATGAAAGAATGATTGTGGCAAGGCCCTAGACTGGGACTCTGCCATATGGACCGCCAATTACCAACCAATTTACAATTTGAACCTTGAAACCATTCCACAGGAGGCCAGAGTTCACTCACATCTCTCCAAATTCACATGCATCCACGAATTTTGCAGCAATCATTCATAACCCAGAAATTAGCATAAATCACACTGACCAAGCTCTCGAATCAAAAATGGCAGATGGACAAAGCGACAGACAAGCAAAAAACCAAAAACAGAAAAAAACCCCAACTAAACGCTTCCATTTTGAATTAAATCAGCATCCGAACAATAGAACACTCGCGGGGTTCTTTTGCACGGACCATCATCCGTTGCACCACGATCTGTCGGTCAGGGTAATTCTGAAACCGCCTCTTTATGGTAGCACACCACTTCGAAAGGATCCATCAATCCCCCGCCACGGAGTCCGCATGTACTTATGGCTACGTTCGCGATTAGTATTCAAATCAAGATCCTCCCGCAGTTGTTATAGAGTGGCTGCTGGTTGGAGCTGCTTCTGCATGCATCATCTCTGTGTGGATGTGGATAATTTGCAGGTATCGCAGCAACATACATATATACTTACGCATGCAAAGCGGTTTGTTCTTTAGTTTGGTCGTCGTCGTTCGGCATATCACATGCCCAAAAGGCACAGAAACGTGCAACACACAGTACTGCGCTGCGCATTCCACTCTTCTCCTGGGTGGGGGTTCTACTTTGCATCCTAAGAAGCCACCAACCATTTCTGTGTTTATGACTGCTGATAGCGATGTACAGCAGCAGCGCAATTGGACTGTGCGCACTTGCATCTCTCTCTCGGATCTTGTATAGGTGCGCGCATATCGGAGACGAAATCTTCGAAACCGAGTCCGCAGTAGTTTATGGTAGCCAGATAGTGACCGTGATAATCGTGGGCTTTTATTGCCCATGTACATCGGGCTGGCAGTACTTGAGCTGCTGATCTAGGCGAGCGGAATTTGGCGAGGATCTTTTAACCAATCGGGCGCAGTGTGGAGCTGATTACTGTAGAGATACTCCCCAGGTAGGAGGTAAGTGCCGGGTATGGGTATACTGATCGTAGTAAGTATCTATTTATCTATTTTTTTTGTTGTTGTTTTGTTTTCAGTCCGCAAGTGGTAATTTGAAAGTAGTTGGATAATGATGGGTATTTGAGCAGCTGGTAAGTGTTTAGATAATATTTTTATTAGCTTTGGCGAAATGACCATAGAGAGGTTTGAAGTTGTGAAGAAGTGCAATTTTTACAATGTTTTCGGCGAGGATGAAATTTATGTTGGCGATGGCATATTACTGGGGGAAATTAAGAGGCCAAGGTGTGAAGATAGTCACTCAATTAAGTGGAGTTGCTTATTAAGACGTGGGGTTAAGTCGGGTGGTTTATGGTGACGGGCCATCAGTTTCATTAAAGTCCATAAAAAGAAGCAAAATGGATTGGAAAATATTCAAATGTCGTTTAATAAATTTTATTTCGAAGTGGCAGGGTTGTTTGTTCCACAGGCAGTTTCTAAGGCGTCGGGAACCTTGATTTCAGTTTGTTTCATGCATATTGAGTCCTTCGCGGCCATTGACTGTGACTGACTCTGAGTTTTTTTTTATAAATACCTATAGAACTTTAAGTCGTTGTAGACAAATTTAAACAAAGGCGGATAGTCAGCCCCAATTCGAGCAACTGTTTGCTATAGAAATAATATAAGTACCTTTGAAGTGGCATACAAATTTTCTTCAACTTAACCTCACTTTACTATGCGAAATAAATTAAATAAAATATACCACAAACGTAATTGTGAACAAAGGCAGAAATCTTCAGTTAAACATAAAATGTGACCCTAATAAGTAAGCTCCTAAAAAACTTTTGTATGAGAATTTGCTTAGTAAATAAAAAACGTTGAATTTCATATTCTACAAAATTTTGATCTGCCAGTTTCATCAAGTTTCATCAAAATAAAATAGACAAGAAAATGCAACCGAAGCCAATCTTCCTTCCTCTTAATCCTAGAAATTGATTGAACACATCACATATTTTATTTTTGTTTGTTCCGACGGCGTTTTCAAAACCACACAATCAGATCGCACGCTAAGGACGCTGTACGAAACGCAGTAATTGAATTGTGTGTCTATATAATGCTTAGATTTGAATTTACCACTCCTGCAATCGAAGTGATCGTTTTTTCATTTTTGTTCGCATTTGATCAAAAAAGTCCGATCTTAAATTTTTAATAGATCAGCCTGACAGAACAGAAAAATTAGGGAAAGCTCAAATTAATCGGAAAAGAATTAGGTACCTAAAAACGGATTTTAAGCTTTATTTCTACATCTCCTCTCTATCTCTTCTGTACATTTAATAAAACTGTTGAATAAAAAGTGCTGGACCACGCATCACGTCAAAACTACTAGACGGATTTTGATGAAACTTGACACAGTGATTGTTTATGTTCTGCTTCGGGACTTAGAATACTTTTTATCCCGGAATATAACGTGGTTCTTACAAAATAGTTAACAAACCGGATATATTTAAGGAAAATTCTATTTATACGGACCTAGCAAAGTAATGGCTTATCGGATTGAAAAATTAAAAAATAGGTGAATTTAGTAAATTTTCCCCTGATCCATTTAAGATATTCTAAACATCATCCTGCGTTCTCTTGAAGCTGAGAAATGCTTAAAACAATTATTCAAAACATCACAATTTTCCTTCAGTGCATACTGGTACTATTGCCAGTGAGAATCGTTGCAGTAGTGTTTGTGTGTGATTATTATGTGCGCGCTCTAACGTGATCATATGTTTTGCACTTTAATGGGCAGTCGTCTCTTTTCGGCGCACACATTCATGTTGAGCACATTTTCAGGTGCTTTTCATTGACAAAAGTTTGAAAGTGGGCTGGTGGGATTCGTGTGTCAAGTTGTTTTATTGGTGTTGCTTCCTTTTCATCGACATTTGAGGTGGGTAAGAGGGATATTACAGAACTTTGCGTAAACCGCTTTTGTGTAGACTTTTTAGTAGGAATTAAAATAAATTGGGTTTTTAAAAAAGTGTTTCGACATATGTGGTGCTTTTTGAAAGCGTATATTTCCGATCGACAACATTTTGTTATTAACTTTGAGTGACTACACTAACTTCATTAAGTGATCGTTGTCGGTTATCATCTGCACCAAAAATTAAGGCGAACACGGGTCAGCTAGTTATGAATATTATTGTGAGTTGAATGAACTGAAATCTAAATAGGAAATAATTTTATTGTAGTTCTGAATCATCAAAATGTTACTTTTTAGTTAAACAAGGGAAATAAACTGAAATAATATATACCATATAGCATGCAGGGAAAATTGAGAAATATTCATGTGAAGTTTCGTCGAAATCCGTTGAAAAGTTTTTGAATTTACACTGGACAAATATTCGCATGAGTAGGTAGTAACGTGATTAAACAATTGTATGGAATATATATTTCGAAGATTTGATTTTGTGATCGTATCCGTCTACGCGTAGAGGAACGAGCAACATATTTTCTGACAAATTGTGAGTGTCTAAAAATGTTCGTTTTTTAAAAATTTAAGAAAGCAACGTATCGCTAGATGGAAGAGTGGTTTTCGCCATATATTTTAAATTTCTACCTATAGCAAAAATATTTGCACCTTCCACAAAAAATTGGAGAGGAAATGGCTATTCATCTATATAAAAATTGACACACTGAGATTTTTCGTGTTTCTCCCATTAGCTGATCTCACTTACCCTTTTTCTATATTATACAATTGAACTTCTGTAAAATGGTACCACCTCATAATTTGCCATCATAATAACCAACAGCAACCCCGCGCACAAACTTACATTCTCCTAAGTGACACTAAGCGTTTCATTAAAAAAGCAAAACACTCTCGTAAAACACTGTCAAGTCCCACTAAGGTCATTTCAATTCCCCGCTCAACCATTCGCTTACCCGCCTGACATATCGAACACCGAACACCACCTCCGTCCATTTGCTGAAGGCGCACATTCATATAGTAAGTTACGCGTTGCGTGATAAAAGGATATCAGGAGGCACTCGCACAACCCCGTCGGCTATCAAAAACTCGCTCATTTCGCTCCATCGCGAGCTATAAACTTCGCAAAGCGAATCAAATGAATTCACAAGTGAATTGAATTCGCATGATAAAATATCTTTTTGCGATATTGCCACCCTTGTGCAATGTGCACCTTCCTCCACCCCCCGCCCCCCATGCCATATTGTTTGGCTTTCGATTATTTATTAATAAAAAAATATAAAGTTGCCTTTAAAAATGGTGAACAAAAAAAAATCCCTTAACTCCCCAGAGTCCCATAAAAATCATATCCAGTGATTTCTTCGTTCGTTTATCCGTTTATATGCGTGAAGATACATTTTGTGCAAAAAAAAAATAAATACAGAAAGGAACACCATTCACCCCTCAGTCAGTCAGGCTTCTTAGCAAATCGGCCGAGATAAGCAAAAGAATTTTATGGTATTATTGTTTTTATGGGCGACGAAAGTCGTTCCGGGGCTTCGTGTCGACTTGAAGGAATCACCCTCACAATTGGATGAGAGAAAGGAAAACTCCACAGCTCTAGTTGGAGGACTCTGCGAAAGGAGAGATTCGAAATGTCAGAAGTGATTTTCTCGGATGGATATTTGAATCGACTTTTCGGCTGTGTCTGTCTGCAGGCTAAGGCAGTGGCAGACACAAATCTATCATAATCGGGTTTCGGCAGATAAGTCCATCGCATCGGATGGCTTTGTGTGAATTTTTCATGAATATCGATGGAAATTAGTTTTGCGTTGAAAAAGTGGACTGCTTGGTCAATTAATTTCATTTTTAGGAGGGTGCGGAAGCGCTGGTCATGTGGATGAGATAAAGATGGTCAAAGTTGGACGTTGGGCCAGACAAATGGTGGCTGAGGGTGAGCAGGAAGTGAAAAATTGTTAAATTCGTCTTGCCTATTTGTCAGACAGATGGAAATTTGATTTGAAAGTCTCGGATTGTGTAACACTTTGAGATTTATAATGCTAAATGGTGATGGATTTGGCGTGGTGTCGCTTTGTTTAAGGGCGTTTCATGTAATAAAACTCTCTTTTGTTTAAATTCCATTCTGCCTAGTAGGTACTATAAAATTTTTTCAGACTGCCTTGTCACTGCCGCGATGCTATAAAATATACCGCGTGACACCCTGTTATCGAAATAGTATCTTAAACGTTTTAAAAAGGCTAGGATGACTGAAAAGTGTCTCTTAAGAACATTTAAATAAAAAATTATGCACTCCAGGTCCAAGCACCAATTTTAAAAAGTTTCGAAAATGTTCGAAAAATCCGACCAGCTATTTATACGAATTTGAAATAGCTCGTTACTCGTATGTCTTGTAGGAAAATAATGTACCACAAATATGAGAAGGACTAGATTCTGAACATTTTAGTCTTTATTAATTTTTTCTGTATATTGAACATGTAAGTCATGACGGCGCAGTGAACATTTTCGAACATATTTTCTGTTACTCAACGATTGACTTGTTTTGCTATCTATCTTGCTTTGGGAGCGCCTGAGAAGAAAAACGATTTAGAGGTAGGTGACTTAGATTATTGAAGATATTATATCCGATCTTCAAAATTGTATCCAAGGTCTTTTGTCAATTTGGCGTTAGGACCTTCTCCAAAATATTTTGATTACACTGCATTGAAACTGCTTTTTAAATGTCGCCTGAAAAGGTTAATAAAATTCTTAAAAAGTCAATAAGTGTGTACTAACACTTTTCAAATAAAAATTGACCAACAACTATTTTTTCTACGCATCCCATTAATGCCCACTTATTCCTTTCGAATTTGAATACAATTTCAGAATCCTATTCTGCAGCAGCACAAAGCGATTGACCTCAATACACCATTCCCCCCACTCCGGACCATTTGAATATTTCAAAGAACATCCTTTTCAGAGTTATTTGAGCTTCCTTTTGAATAATTTTCCTCTTTTCTTTCCCAGATTGAGATGGAGAAACGTTCGAACAACAACACACACATATAACAGCAGCAGCAGTGAAAATTGCACAAGTTTAGGTCACCTACCCCGTCATATTTACCCAACGCGAACATATAGCAGCAACAATTTCTAGCAACTCAGCAGCTTATCCGTGTACATCTCTGTTCGTATCTTTGAATGAATATTCATGCATTTTTCTCGCCTGCAATTTGCATCCTTTTTCTACCCCAATTCGCGTGTTGTCCTCCCGATCCTGAGGTGCGGAATAAAATTGTTTGCACTGAATCTAAAATGCATTGCGGTTTTGCAAGTTCCAGCCATTGACTCTTGGTGTTGGGTCCTTTTTCTTTCCTATTTGCCAGGATAAATAAAAAAACAAAAACAAAACCAAAGGTAAACAAAATTCATTCGCCCAGATGATGGACCGCCTGCAGGTAGCCTCATTCTTATCACTTTATGCATCTGTATGTTAGATTTGCACAGCGAAGAACTGTGAAAAGGATACATGTGTGTTGGATTTAGCACACCGCAGCCACTATGAGGTGCGAGGTGTCCTCAAATGCAATGCTGCACAGAAGGAATAAATAAACAAATAGACACGCTGAGTCAAGAGAGTATAATGCGGAGTTGTTGTGAAGGCCGACAACCTCTGGAAGAAGAGGAGGACTCCGCACCGCACTCGTTGGGAATGCCATTCAACTGCGAGCTTTTTACAAAAGCCAAGTAAGCCTATACAGATATACACCAGAGCAGGCCAAGTCGGTCGTTGCGAATTGCGACTGGCGACGTAATGATGTTTGTCGAGTGTTTGCTCTGTTTGCTCAGCTAAAAATTCATTGAGACAGCAAAAAACCTCACCAGACTGGTGAGGTTGACAATCAGCACAAAGTGCCAAAAGGATTTGCACTGTGGAGTACGGTATGTGCCTTGGAATATATTAATTCGAGCGCGAGTGTTCATTTCATTCGTATAATTTCAGATTTGAAATGGAACTGCTGACGACGACGAGTATAGTTCAGGACCTACTCAAAGGAGACACCTCTTGGCATAATTTTGCATTGTGGCGGCGACCCTTATGGAGCCAGTTGTAAGCGATGGTGGGTGGTATGAGCTTTTGTGCCAGAGTAAGCTGTAAGAGATATATACGATGGAAAGAAATGTGTCTTCTTTGCAGGACCCACTCAATTTCACAATCATTTTGATATGACACCACCCCCAGTGAAATCAAATCAAATACCATCTCTATCTTCGACGGTAATTAACTTCTTTTTCTGGAAAAATTTCCATAACATTTGATCCAACCGTTTGTCTGTGATCCATTACAGATGCTGGGGCCAGCTACCACTAGGAAGCGTAATAAACACATCTGGAGTTCGAGTGTCCCCTTCCCATCGCGAAGCGTGCGTCCATGTCATTCCCATTGCTGGCTCAGTTACACTCCCGCTGGGCGCCATATAACAAACAGAAACAAACGAAATTTTCGTTTCAATATTTCGAGGCTCCTGTGGATTTCTGTATCCCGGACGGTTCTCTGTTGATTTATTTTCTAAGACGTTTGCAAGACGCCAAAGAAAACGCAAACACAACTCGCCTCCTTAAGACCGGTGGATATAGTACTCGCAGTTTGAAATAATATGTTGTCGGAGAGTTCAATTACCAGGCGAGGACGCAGGCAGTTGACATCATCATCATAAGCGGTGCTCCACGACTCTTGCATTTTATTTAGGTATAATTTGATGATATCCTGGCAGGGCATACTACAACTAAATCATAAATAGGACCTAGTGGTCAACCTAAATCATTGGGTGCGAACGCATTGGCGAATCATTCAAATAAGAGGCTTCTTTGAATTTAATGATTAATTGGGGCCAATGTTGCTTTCCCCAGCAGTAATGCCAAAAAACGCGTGCTTTATTTTCAAATTTTTGTATTAAATTTGAGGACTGAAATCGCACAATGGGACACCAAATTTCTTGATTTGTTGATCCAAATTTAATAATAATTATAAGAGAAGTGAACAAGATATCGATATAGAAGAACAAAATTAGACTTTTCCTTTCTCAGTTATGTAAAGATACCTGTTACTTATAAAGTAACTTTTTCTAATTTTTTTCTTATCGCTTACTCTGATTTTTATTATTTATTAAGTTTATAATATAATGTAATAATAATTACTGAAAATTTTGTATAACGCACTTGAAATTAATTTTGTTTTATCTTTTTTTTCTTATAATAAAGCTCCCATAATGTTAAATTTTAGCAAATCACTAAATTATAAGACAACATGTAAATGATAATTTCCATTCCTTGCATAAATAAATAAATAAACTGTCCAAAGTTGTGACTTTCAGAGGTTCATAACCATTTTTTTGATTTTTGTTTGTCTCTGCCCGGGCAGCGTATGACCTGACTTAATTTACCGGTAAAGTTATAAAATCCACATCTTTTTTGAAAATGTATATGTTATATCTTACGTCGATTTCTACGATCTAAAAAAGTCACCCAAATCGGTTAAGCCGTTCGCCCAAAATTAACTTTTAATAATTATTTTCAGTTCGCAAACAACTCTTTTACTTTTCGAGGAAAACATTTAAAAAAAGCTCTACCCCATTCGATTTTTCCAGCTTGAAATATTCCAAAATAGTCGTCGATATTTGATCGATTTTGTGGCCGAGTGGACTAGTGGTAAGTGTGTTGGACTACTAAGCGAGAGGTCCCTGGTTCGATCCCCAAAAGAACATAAATTGCATCTTAAGGTTTTTTTTCCACTGCGCCACCTCTCGCGAACGTCTGACAAACATCCGAGAGTAAAACTGTCATGGACTCGGCGTAAAATTGTAGATCCCTTCCATTCGTCCCAAAAAATTAAAAACTCACACAAAACGAACGGTTGTGAGAAGCTAGGCCTAGTGTCTCACAGACCTGTTGCGCCAACAATTTATTTTATTTATAAATCGTCGATATCGCAGTCTTTAAACTCTGAAACTATTCGTCATGACTTGGTAGATATTAAAGTATCTGAACTAGTTCAGTCCATGATTTTGGTGATCGTGATCAGGATTTACCTAAAAACTCGAGAAACGTGTCAAATTAATGCCAGCTAATGGAGAGCCAGGCAATTTCTGTTCTGTACAGAGCCAGAGAGCCACATATCACCAGTTATCATAACGTGGATTATTACCTTACTGAATCAACTCTGCAGAGAAAGCTGATACAACCCGCTGCTACATTGAAAATGTAACTCTGCGTTACATTACAGTCAAGTCAAGACCAGTAACACTTTTATATGTGGGTAACGATCTTCAAAATGTCATCGCTTCTTCTTTAAATCTATAGCTCTCCTTACACGTGTGGACAAATCTCTGTTTCATCACACTTCCCATCCGCTCAATTGCTCCATAAAAACCAACTTCTCCGTTCGCATTTAATTCCTCACTTAATTGACTCCACTGACAAACGCACGTCCTTTTAATATTCACCATCAACGCGGAAGGAAATCCATTCGCCACATGAAACTTTTTTCCGCACACCACCCAAGATATCCTTTTTTCGGATGAAAATGTGTATACAGTTGCCCAATCGCAGTCGAACATTTAATTGCACATAAAACATATTTAATTAAGGCATTTATATGTCGATGTGCGACAAACTTAATTAAATGTTGTACATGGTGGTCTACCATGAGAATTCCACCCCATGGACCACCACGACACGACGACGACCCCAAGAAAGCCACACACATCCAATAAGTCGGTCGGCAAGGAGGCGGCGCGGCGGCAGGACCAGCACACAGCAACCAGCATGATAGGTCATAAAGGCATTCTCTATACTTACCCCAAGGATAATTGCTTTTCACTTTGGAAATCAAAATCTTATCTCATTCGTAACAGAGAACCTCCTGAACTCTGGCACCCTGACACAGGATATGCCATCATATATGAGTGTGAGGTTGGGTGTAATTCATGTACCATTGTTGGCAGGCGTAAAGCGTTTAATTGTTGATGTCCGTTTGCCAATCTCAGGCCACCATCGGCCTCAGAATGAAACCACTTAAGGAGCGGGGTCCTGCGAAAATACAATTTTCTTAACACTTTCCCAAGACTTGTCGCTCTATAATAAAATAATCGCATGGAGCAGGATGACAAATTTGACCCAGCTCGTCGAAGGTACCTATAGCAGGGGCAAGTTCTCATTTTCGTCCGTTTCGTTTGGCTACAATTTTGTCGGAAAATTCATTTAGAGAAAACATTTGCCATGCTAAATGAGTAAAATTGAATTTTCTCACTGATGCTTTAAGAAAATTCCTGTGCAAGGTATCCGTATACGCACCCACATGTGCGTTAACACACTCACTGAATGTTCATCGTCTCATAAATGGTCGTCCACTGCCGCCCCGCCCGGCCCCCCAACAACACAAACTGAGTGTGCGAGTCCTTTGTTCAGTGCATATAAACGGAGAAAGGATTAGAACGGGTGCGAGTGCGAGTGCGGATGCGGCGGCAGTTTGGGGAGCTGCCGTTAGACTTATAATTGAATTATTTCATCATTCGAGTGCCAGTAGATATGGTATACGGTGCTGCCTGCCCTCGCCTCATCGACACTCTGCCAAACGAACGAATGAGTGAAGTAGATTGCAGATCAATCGATTTGCAGATTCAATTATACTAGGTACGAACAGCTTTTAAGTCTATTTCCGTTCTTGGGGTTTGGGTATAGTATATCGGCACGCATGAGTTGAGAGACGATTCTTTCCTTTGAACGTAGGTATGTGTACACATGTGACTCTATATATGACAACTGAATTGTGTTTTGTATTATCATCGGAGAAGAGCTGGAGCCGCACAGGTTTTCAGTTCAATTGTTATCGGATGAATAATTGTTTGGCTTGGTATTGTTGTGGAGCTTAGTGAGATTGATTTTCGGTTGGCAATGGGCACAACGAAGAACGTATTCAAATGCGAGGAGATTATTGCAAAGGTGCGTAGCACATATCGTCATCTGCCTTGGGATGGTGCAGAGATAACGTCGTAGAGTAGGAGCGGATTTGAGAGCAATAAGCGAGCAGTCATTGTAAAGTCACAGGAATACATCGAGGCGAAGGTCATCATCTTAGGCTGATCAAGTACGTAACAACTGATTTCTCCATTCAATCTATGTCCTTAGCACAGGGCGACTTCAATCCCGAAGGGTTGGAAATGTCAGACATGATCTAGACTCCTTATCCTCGCACTCTTCGCGCACCCAAAAACCATTAAAGCCTTTCATCGGGTGCTGACTGGAGCGATGACTTTCGAAATTTGGTAAATGGCTCTGCTGTCGCACTGCCTTATCTGCTTCTGTGCGCAATGTGGTTGTGCAATTATACGTCTTGTAACTGTGTAAATTCAAGATTTCACTTGTACCAACTGCGTGGGGGCACTGCCCCAATTTGAGTGTTGCCTTTATTGTGGGCTTCACCAAATTGAACAGTGCAAGAACAGAACGCTTGAAGTCGTAGTGGCCCTTATGTCATTCTGACTCAACTGTGACCTTGTGTTCCGGACGACTTTTTTGCCTTGGGTTTTGTAAGAAATCTATCTGTAATTGACTCTCGGGTTGCGAAAGCTCGACCAGTAGCTATAAACTGGTACCCACTCGCCACGGGGATGGGGCCCCTGTTCTTTTTTGAGCCTGTTTCCATGGTGGGCTGTGGTTACTCAACATCGCGAGAAGTAGATGTGTTCATTAGCGCACAGAGGTGTTAGATAGACCTCGCCCCGATTACAGGGCTGGATTACATTCATTCGGAAAGTGAACTGGGGTTGGTCAAAGTACTGACTCCAGGGCGTAGTGTCAGACGCAAGTTGAGCAAACCTCATTGAGCTCAATGTACCAACTGTGATTGCCGGTAAGATATGATTACGCGCAGCTTTGAATGGGGTGACTTTGTTTCAAGCGGTGATTGCTGGTAACACCTCAATTTTAAAACGATCGTGTTCTGCCCTAGGTCCACCTTTTAATTTCGAATATGAAATAGCATTTCTTAGCAGCTGCAATTGTCTTGCACTCACATCTCATGTGGCATATACCAACCCCAAACTACGGCCCGCATAAAATATCCCCGCCGCGCCATAGCTGTAGAACTGACATTGACAGCACCTGCCAGCGTTCACACGTCATTTAATTTCGATTAGTAAATGTTTTCTCAATAATAACTTCTCTCTCTCGTTCGCTGTCGATTGTGCGACGACCTGAAAGTTTGCCAAATGCTTGCGCGTTCGCCGCACTTGAACACCAAATATATACGCTGGTGTACTCGCACCCTGGCACTCCTTCACCTTCACTTCATGTCCCAAGTGCCAAGCTAAGTATCGTATAGCGTATACGCGTATTTCAGCAGGTACAAAACGCATAATTGGCAGTCTTTTGCATCGAGAGTGGCTCCGGTAATTACTGGTTATAGTTGGCCCAAAAGGAGAGCAGGCCAGCACACACACCGCACACCACTTTGCATTACCCACACTTGCGCTCGCCAGAGGGGGCCATCGAACTTAGTCACTGGGCCGGTCGTCGCCGCACGCCAGGCGCACTCTGCTATACTCATACTCGCTCGATGAAAGTATACACCATCCTATCGGCATGTCTATGGTTTACTTATGATTTACACCTTTCGATTCGCACATAAAATCGAATATGTATCTCGTCTGTCCGTCCGTTGCGTCCGACTGTCTGTCTGGCTGTCCCGAAGACCGAGCGAAATTTATTTATACCATTTGCGATTAATTGCGATTGCGAGGTGTCTGTTAGGACCGAGCGGGCGATGCAACGCGACGATGTCGTCCTTGTTGTTGCTGTCAATTCGATGATGGAATGGAATTTGCATTCAGATGGGAGATTGATATCTCGATTCTCGACCGACGACCGTCAGGCAAAACATCGTTTTGCTGATGACTCCGGGTGCCTGGCGGTGAAGGTATTCCTTCCCGTTTTCTTGGGTGTCATTGCGATTAATGTTTTCGTTTTTCGTTGGAGTTTTGTGGTCTTGTTTTTCGCTGTTGGATTGCTGCAAAACGGTGTGTAATTACAAGTGGATTATACAAATTATAAGGCCAGTTTGTGCGGAAGGAAAAATTGCGGATGCAGATACTTTAGAAATATACAAAAATGTGAAATGCATTCGCAGATAAGATCGATTGCCAGTAAGTGGTGAGTGCTAAACTGTTCGTTTGTGTTTTTGTTTTATTTTGTAATGTTTCATATATGACAGTTGAGTTCATCGCCGCAGTGCGTGGTTTTAACCAATAATGGATTTCCAATGAGTGTTTTTGGTAGGATATTGGTACTTTGGGCGCCATTTATGAACTCTGACGCCAGTCCAATGTCTTAGAAGAGAAGTGATTGCCAATTGATAAGGCGAAAACCTCCAAAAGTGCAGCAAACAAGAATATCTTCCAACAAAATCTTCGAAAAAGTCCCAACAAGAACCCCCAAAAACGCCTAAATAAACATTTCAAAAAGGACTCTAAAAGCGCTAATGAAACCCTCAAAAAAAATCAAAAAAACCCCTCTAAACAAAAAACAGAACGAAAACTAAGAAAAAAAAAATACCCCAAAAATAAATTGTTTGCAATATCATTGGCCATTTCGAAATAGCTACTCCTTAAAAATCGTTCCACAAAATTCTTAAATGCAACAAAAACGCACAAAAACATGCGAATATGTCTAGAAAAGCGCCACAAAAAAACGCCTTCGAAAGCGTCACCCTAGGCCCCCGAAATACACTAAAGCGATCCATAAAAACGCAACAAAAAACGACCAAAAAAACGCATAAAAAACAACACCAAAAAACGGCACAGAAAGACGGAAACCATCCAAAATCACTTCGAAAACGACTCAAAAATCTGCGCCAAAAAGGACTTAAATTGGAAAATAATCTTCCTTAACAGAAAAAGCAGCCAGAAAAATGCAATAAAACGCTCCAAAAACTACAGCAAAAACCACCACAAAAAAGAGATTTAAAAACATACCGAAAAACATCTCAAAAAGGGCCTTAAAAATATTTTGAAAGGCGCTCTGAAAAAATATAAAAAAGCTTCCTTTAGAAACCCATCGAAAGTAGCACCAAAACGAATCAACATAAAACCATGAAATACATTTATATTCGAAAACGACTCAAAAATCTGCGCCAAAAAGGGCTCAACTTGGAAAATAATCTTCCTGAACAGAAAAAGGCAACAAAACATTACCAGAAAAACGCATGAAAAACTACAGGGAAAACCGCCCAAAAAGATCTTTAAAAAGATTTAAAAACACACCGGACAACTCAAAAACGGCCTTAAAATATTTTGAAAGGCGTACTAAAAAAATAAAAAAAAACTTCCTTTAGAAACCCATTGAAAGTAGCACGAAAACGCCCAACCGCAAAGCCCCTTAAAATTCACTAAAAAAGAGCTGAAAATTCCACAGCAACGCACAGAAGAAATGGGACCTAACAACCAAAAAAACGTTCTAAAAAAGCCTTCAAAATCGCCTCAAAAAATCAAAACCGCCAAGAAAAAAAAATACAAAAAACGGACATAAGTTCACCGAAAATCACAGGAAAAGGGAAAAGTGCTTTAAAAGACTAGGAACAAAAAAGCCCATAGGAAAATAGCTAAAAAAAGACACAAGAGCTCCCAAAAATAGCCCAAAGAACCTCAGAAAATGACAAAACAAAAAAATAATCAAGAATATATTTTTGGCACTAGATTTTTGGAATAGAACGAACCAATTAAAAAATGTAGGTTTGTATTAACGTTGGGGCTCTACAGAAAATTAAAAAAAAAAACGTTGTAACCCCATAAGGATACACAGGCACAATCACGTCGATTAGACTTACATACAAAACACAAATCCCCACGGAACCTCTCTCCATCCCCATATCGGAAAGTTTCTAAAATGAAATTGGAAATATCCACCCCCAACCCCAAGGAATGCCCATTAAAAAGTAATCAAAGAAAATTATTTACCCATTATATTGTTGCAAACAAAAGTATGCTAATTTTCAATTTTAATGAAATATTTTAATTTTTCCCCCCCCCCCCCCCCGTCCAAAGACAGGGAATACATTGAACACTATACTTGCGAGCGTTTATCCTCAACTAGGATTCTTGTGCAGGACCACAAAAATCCTCAAATTGTTCTTTGATATGTGTGTCTCGGCGGATATGTTCCATATACTGTTAGAGTGGGAGAATTGAAAACATTTTTGTTCCAAATAAAAGGATATGTAAGAGGACTGCCACAGAATAGAATTCTTAAAATGTTCACCCAGAGAGAAAGTTTCTTCATATTTTCAGATTTTTCTAACATACTCTTCAACTTGGCATATGTGTGGAACTTAGGTATGCGAATGTCCCAAATGGGGCATAGGGGTGGTGACTAGAAGCGACTCATCCTCGCATGAAATTACTTTGAAGTTTGAATGGGGGTTGGCAATGCATATGAAATCGAAATATTCAAGGAATTGTAGTCGAGTATTTTTGAATTCACTGGAAGGAGATGTTCTGTATCCCGAAATGGGGGACATATACAAATACATGTCAAATCGATTGAACAAGTTTGGTTCGTGGAGTGCCGCCTAAAAGCATTTCTTTCTCTGGCTCTTTTGCTTTAGCACCGCAGACCGCACGCACGTTGTCTGTCAGTTCATTAGGAAATCTCAATAATAAACGTAATAATGCAGTAAAAGCAATAAAGAGCATTAAAAACGAACCGGCGAATCCATAAAACGTCAATTTACATAATTTTCCATCGGGCTACCCCTATCGCACGCGGTCTCGGTCTTGTCTTTCTATTCATGGATTTCTTTTGAATTTCTTCTTCGGTCTTAACATTATTTTCCTTGCGGCTAATTGCAATAATCCATTTAAAACGTCCCATTTCCTGTCGTAAAAGCCCCGCGCTATTAGACAAAAACACTGAAAAGCGGAAAAAAACACAAAGAAAAACATAGAGCTCTTACACTCACCCCCGCTGCACAAAGTTGACTTGTCTCGCGGATCACTTTGAATCTCATTACAACCCCTGTGCGCATTTTTATATTTATATTTTCGTAGAGCTCCTTTTTTGCCTCCTTCTGTGTGTGTGTGTGTAACTGCATCAAATTGAGGATTTCCTAGAAGATATAGGCGGCCACTATCGCGCGACATGACTTCCATTTCCATTTGCATGTCCTGCCAGAGGTCGGTCGGTTGCTCTGCCATCGAATATGGGCAATTTTTTCTCCATTACCCACTGGCGGGGTGGCGCGGCAAATAAAGCAAATAAAAGAAAACACGAACCTAATGCGGAGAATCCTTGGGAAAAAAAAAACATGAGAAACAAATCTAACCGGTGGAATAATATTTTTTTCCGCATCTATTGCAAGGGGTGGCCATCAACTTCGCGGAGTGTTATGACTTTTTTATGCTAAGGAGGACACTCATCCCGCAGTTTGTTCTTTGTGTGGAACAAATGAAGAAATGAAGAAATAAGACTTTTAATTTTGCGCCACATACAATTTTTATTTTTTCTCCTCATCTGCAAGGATACAACTGTAATGTAATAAGGTCTCATTATTTCCGTGGGGAGATAGCGAATCTGTGGAAGGATTTACACTCCTTGCCGCAGTTCATTACCTTGTATTTTCAGCTTTTCACCGGTTGGGTAAGTATAATTTGTTTGGCTGCGTTGTCAGCTAATGCGTCCAGCACACGTTCAGGGATCATTGGCTGGCTGCAGCCGGGTGGAGGTCCTTGTGTCTTATTAGCAGGAGAATTACCGTCGCAATGACTTTTAGCTGGCGACCAGATGCGTTTAATATTTAAAATTTAATTTTTATTAAAAAAGTGGTTTTCGTCCTTTTTGTGGTATATATGAAATTTGATAGCCGACGGCGTGCGCCGCCGCCGGGGTGGGGGTGATGATTTAGCAGCAGCATGATACCGGTGGGAGTTTTTATTATTGTTGGCGAAAGTTTTTCAATTTTCGATTGGAAATTAGTCAGACGACCGACAGTGACTCTCTTAATTAAGACACATCACCGGTGCAGTTGAACACAACATGCTGCGGTCGCCATGCAAATTGTTATCTCCGCAATATCTCATTGTGGTGCCTCGTTGGGGTAACTTCCTGAGACGTACTTAAACTCATTGGCGGTGTTGTTTTACATTCTGTTTTTGTTGTTTGTTTAAAGTTTTTGAATACCATACCTCGGGCATATGGTATCTGGGAATCGTGATCTTCGTAATCTGTGGACCATAAAAGCTGCGGCAGGACAAAATGAAAAAGACAAAATAAAAAAAAGAGACTGCGCGCACTTGGCACTGGCGCATGGAGAGGGACAGACAGACGACGACGGCGAACATTTAAGAATCTAATTTCGCATATAATTAAGCCGTGTGCATGAGACGCCACCGCGCACTGCATGATGTTATGTGGCGCGGTGTGCGACTGTTGCTGGGAATGCGTTCGTGCTCTGTCTGTGTTTTTGGGAATGTGCAGTGGAATTTCTTATGTGAATAGGTAGATATATGGCGGAGATAGTTATCAACACTTTCAAGTGAATTAATGACTCACAGCCGTTTTGTTGCATCCAAGTCAGAAGTGCAGCGTTGCTCTATACGAGTGTGTTGAGATGGTAGTCGGTCGACTGGTTCTACGCGAATGTTTCAACAAATGTCATGCGATTGCTGGAATTTCCAATCACTTATTAGTTTCCTGATCAAAAAACAAGCTCTTGCCTCTTCAGTACCTACTCAATTTTGGAAACATTTTTGTAGTGTACCTACCTCATCCACGTCAAGACTTTTACAGATTATTTCAATAACCAGACTATGCAAAAGTGGTTACATTATACAGTATCTTGACACGTTTGACCTTTTCGGAACCAAAAACCCAATCAGATGCCAGTCGTTCTTAGCCCAGAGGTCAGCTGTCCCATAAGTATTTATGACAATGTATGTATGTTTGCGGCGTATTTGAAAACTAATCGTTCGATTTCGCTGTAACTTTAACAGTTTGTGGCTAATAGTATCGGAAATGTTAAGAGATTAATTTGATTAATTTAATCCGAAAGGTGGCGCTGCTGATTTATGCAGTGTTTACCTATTATTGCGTCTATTTGTATGACCGCGCTTATCTCGGGAACCACTGATCGGATTTGGATGCGGCTGGAAAGAAATGTCTAAGCTTAAGCTGTGGAAGGTTATCGGCTAGGGACGCGAAGCATTCAAAGGCTGGATATATACGAATTATAACTACCTTAATATGCTCCCACTCGTCAGAAAAAAAATATCAGCTTAGTCCTCCCGATCTTCAAGAGATCTTTGGAGATGTACCAACTACAGGGAGCAAAGGACTCCTCAGACAATTTTGTACCTAAAAAAACAAATGGTTGGGGCAACAGGTCTGTCTGATCCTAGGCCTAGCTTCTCACAACCATTCGTTTTGTGTGAGTTTTTAATTTTTTGGGACGAATGGAAGGGATCTACAATTTTACGCCGAGTCCAAGCGGCTAATTGAGAAGCTCTTTCATGACAGTTTTGCTCTCGGATGTTTGTCAGACGTTCGCGAGAGGTGGCGCAGTGGAAAAAACCTACCTACCTACCTGCAATAAACTTGTAGATTTATATGTCGATTGCCAACAGTTTCAAATCTACAGGAACCACCAATTTACCACTTTTAAAAGTTGCCCTTAATAACATTCTTAGATTGACCCTTCTAGAGAATCTTCGTATCCAAAATCCAATCCACATATATTGGCTGTCCTAAGGTGGCCAGCTTATTAACGTAAGAAGATCTCAACCCATACTTCTGGCGCACAGCTTAAGCCAGTCATTAAAATGGGACAGAACGGGACGAAAATCACAATCTTTTCAAGGGCCACTGCCCACACCTCCACAGTAAGCTCAACTAAATTAAATCCAACTTCAACTCTATATACCTTATGAAGGCCCCTGTTGTCAAGTGGTCGTTTATCCAAACAATAAATACCCGCTGTCTAAGGCTACAATTTGCAGCCCCACTCTCCCATTACAGATAAGAAATACAAAACAATTCATCAACCACACTTAACATCGACAATTGAATTCATGCAATCATATAGCGCACACAAGCCAAACCATGATAAATGCGCGATAATTTCAGAAACAAAATTAATTTGACTATACGACGACGACCCGACGAGGTCCTGCCGTGTATGCGAAAGCAATGTATCTATAGATACCTGTTATCGTAAGGCACTTAATCAACCCCGACACTATAATAGATTTGTGTTCTCATCGGTTAAACAAGCACAATTCGTTGGCAATAAAAATGTAAATGCGGCCAGGACTTGTGTAATTGTTGTGTTCGATTGAATGCCCTGCCACTCGAGATTTGTACTGATTGATTCGTCGATTGTGGGCGGGTGCGGAGTAGACTTGTTAGATACTATTTTATCTTATCGGGTGAAAATGAAATTGGAAATACAATTCGAGTACTCAATGCGAACTGAATTGCAGTGAATGAATCATTGCATGGAACTTTATTGCCATCGGAAATGTTATACTAATATAGGCTAAAGCGATAAGGTTCTCGGGATATCTGTCTATTTCGAACACATGTTCGATTTGTGGCTACGAATTGGGTATAATATTTGTTGAAGCTTTCCAATTTGAACATATGGATTTGTTTTGCCGCTGGTTTGGGTATTAGAGTTGTATTGATTGACGGGGAACTATGACTCGATTGGTAGTAGAGGAAAACAGACGGTGACCGGACTAGAATTTGTAGGCAGTGATGAATGGAGCGTTGTTTCTCAATTTAGAGCTCGATCAAGTCTTGCAAAAGCTTCTCAATCTCAAGCTGTTCGAAATTCACTTCAGCACTGCTGTTTTTCGTAGCTCGAAGACTGCTTGTATGAGGTTTTTGATGAGTTGAAATAAAATATATGCTTAGAAACGAGTTCTGCATAGGGTTTGGCAGCCCTGGTTTAAATGGTGAGACTCTGCAGATGTGGTAGAGACTCTCGACAACTTCTTAATACATAGCTTCCCTTTCGCCAAAATTTCAGAGAGGGAGATTGTGGCTTACAAACATCGTACACTTTTCAAAACTGACCAAAAGTTGCATGGTTTTGGTGCATTTAGATCATTTAACCACGTTTGTCCTCTGAAATCAACTTTTAGGATATAAAGCGTGTATTTAAATTATTCGGTTCAGTGTCCAGTCAAAAGTACTTTGCCTTACTGCTGATAAAATGGCAAAGTGCACCTTTTTCCATAACTGGCGCCCAATGTTGGATCAGATTTTTTTGCGACTTTGTCTACGAGTTCATCTGTGTATCTTCCACTGGATGGGAGTGCTTTATTGAAATCACAATCGGACACCCTTAACAAAGTCCTTAGGTGACAAAAACTGACAGCAGATTCCATGATGACGACCTTTATTACATAACATAAGACCAACAAGGATTGAAAAAAAATATATATATATTTTCTTAAAATGTGCACACTTATTCCTCTCCTGAACCCGAACGGCCCAAACTGACTGGAATAAAATAATTCCGGTT
Organism: Cheilosia pagana; assembly: GCA_936431705.1. Classification (NCBI taxonomy): domain Eukaryota; kingdom Metazoa; phylum Arthropoda; class Insecta; order Diptera; family Syrphidae; genus Cheilosia; species Cheilosia pagana. The sequence continues at coordinate 44,812,402 of OW386170.1, read as the reverse complement.
CCATAACTCACAATAACTTGATTCCTCAATCTGCCGCCAGATCTTTGGCTCCATCCATCTGCGCATATCCAGTCCGCCGCATCACCTTTACAATCCAAATCGAACAAATGTAATCCAACAAATTTCACTCAACCCAACAACAGGCAACACACACAGATCGGACATCGCACAGACAGCCGGACGGTGGACGGACAACAGAGCTTATCTACGAACCAATCCATTAAAATTGCACATCGTTTACACCGAAAATCAATTGGCCAAGGCATTCCCTCTTCTTCGTCTTTGGCTTCGCCAAAACTGACAAAAAATAAAAAATAAAAAAAAGTAAAAGTAAAACAACAAGACAACCAACATGAGTTTGCCGGTCGACTATATACGAAAAAGGCCAGGACTCGCTTCCCATATCAACACAAGTTGCACTCACGCTTTCTCTCTCTCTTTCTGTCTCTATTGAGCTGCGGATGCCAATAAATTCATCCGGCACAATCGAATTCGTTTGGCAGATAAATCCCACCACCAAATCCAGCAGAGACGTCGAACTGCGACGTCCATTGCAGCACAGCACAGCGGCTGGCGGAACTCCCGAACCGAATGTTTTACAAAAGATACCAAGTACCCTTTTATGTCCGAATGTGAGCATTTAAATCCTTGGTCCGAGATTACGCGAGATTGAGTTATGTGGTGCATTAATGGTTGCGAAACGGATTCACCGTGTGTGCGATGGAATCCGTTCTCCATCCACCTTCTTATGTGGGCTGGTGTGCGCAAAGTGGGCGCTCGGGCTAGATAGGAGCTCCTGCATCAACTCCTGGACTCCCGCCATAACAGAAGTGGGAATGCAATTTAAATGGGATCGCATCTCGGATCGTCATCGTTGAGTAAAGTGCACACCAGACTCAATTGAAGTTGTCGACGACGAGAGTTAAAAAAAACAAGTCCATGTCCAGTCCATGTGGAATGAGGAACCTATTGCGTTGCTGTTGCTTCGGATTGGAAGTCATGGAATTAGCTGCAGCAGGAGCAGTACGACTGAAGATGCATTTTGCTTCAGTGTTGCCCCCACGAGGCGAGCCGCCACCGATAGTCGTGAATTAACGCTGACGTGATAAGCGAAACAAGTTGCTTGTTTCGTTTCTCGTTGCGGTGCTGGTTTGTTTTGAATCTTAACTAGGGGACAGGCACACAGGAACAGGACTTTGGATTCCTTTCGGTATGGGGCGCGAGTTCAATTGAATTCACAGATGACTGAGGTTATTTATTGGCGAACACAAATTAGGAGGATAGGACAAATTGCAATCTTTTTGTTTGTATTATATGCTGTTGAGTGTTCGTTAACTTTATCGCTGGTGAAAAATTGACTCGAGCTCTTTGGATCTGCGCATTTTACATGCGACCAGAGTTGTTGGAGGGCAGTGCTTTTGAGTGCGAGGGTTCAGGGGGAGGTGACTGTTTCCATTCTTAAATATTTGTTGAGGAAGTTTTTGCTCTTTTGATGCATATGACCTTCAAAAGGCTCTCCCCGTGGAATCATTTAAGTTGCTTGGAATTTTAAAACTTGCTTTCTACCTATTAACTCATCAGTGGTCACTGACAGGCCTCTCTGTTGCGTCCATTGTCGATCCGAAATACATGTCAACCTTGCGTTTCACTTGGAAGTCACTAAGAGTACAAACTTTCGCGGTACCTAGTGCAAAAATGGTTTGTCTTAAGTTGATTTTTTAATTGAACTGTCCACCTTTCCAGTCTTTCTCAGAACACAGACCTTAACCTCCAAATGATTAGTACTGCTAGAACAGATCTAAGCAGTAGGGGGGACAGAAGGCGGTTTTACTAAAATGACCTTATAACCGCTCTGGCTTCGTGATGGAAAGGATTCGTCTGACAGACCAAACTGGAAACATGCGTTTATCGTGACTAAATAATCAAAAACAGGACCGCAAACCAGCTCAACATTGACTACATCAAGCCATCCGCAATATACCGAAGGAATCCTATTTGGGAAGCTTGTACTCGTCACCTTATCCTTTCGGGCAGTACCTATCGACGTCGTATGACTTGAATCAATCGCCGACTTAAAGACCGATAACTCAGCTTTGCCTGAAGCCTGAAAAACGTTTTTTGAAAAACAGTTTTAATATGAATTCTGGGCATAACAGGTTCCATATCAGAAAAGTGTAGCCCCGTTGATAAAATGTTGACCACGGGTGTCTCAGCCATGAATGAATTTTTGTTGGTCAGCAAGAAGGTGTCAAGTCAGCACTAAGGACTGTTTTCAAACAAGCTGCCCGGGCATAGATGCTACATAGAAGCATATATTCCAGCAGACTTGCCAATCGCAGGCCACTTTAGCATCAGTTGCCTCGAGTGTCTTTGCCTCAAGGCGACACCTCAAACAGCAGTCATCCGGTTATAGGTCACGAATGTCTGGAAGTGTTTTTCATTCTCGTAGGCCATTCTTTTCAATTTGAGTAGTGGGCATACTCATCTTATATAGAAAAATTATCTAGGTAACTTCGAAAAGACCTATGCCGACAAGCTGGCGAAATAAATATTCACCCCGTGCTTAAGTTTATTGAACCTGACATTTCAATAAATCGCAACGTGTACCTAGTCGCCAAAGCCATAGCTCATAATGACGCATTCACAAGTTTTCTCTCGTGTCGCACCCCACCCCGTACCCAGAGTAGGTACCAAATGGGAGCCCACAAGCATAACCTATCTGCGAGTCTGTAAAACAATTACAAATTAACCGAATCACTAAATCGACACAATGTCTCGCTCCGACATCGGACGTCGGCCCACCTCACCGAGCACAACTCATTCTGGCCGGCCGCCAACTGCACCCCGTACACAGCGGCATTCGAGGCCTTTGATCAGAGGCCGCCGCCGCCGCCGCCAGGATCGGTAGGACGACGTGCCGAGTGTGTATGTCAGAGCGAATAATGGAAAATTGTTTATTGAACAAAACCAAAAAATCATCAATCAAATATCTCTGACTTAAATGAGTCTTAAGTACGTCCTAATGTGCGTGTAGTATCTCTTGTTCGAGTGTGTAGATCTCAGATTGGGTTTCAGATACTTTTCACCTCATCTTTTGTCGACTGTAGATGTGTAGATACTGCGAGTGCGAATTTATAGAAATTGATTCTTCTGGCGGCCGACTGGGGAATGCTTTTCGCTCCAACAATGGAGAGCGTTGTTCAAGACTTTGGTTGGCCCAAATGGTTGGCATTTCTAATCCGATTAGAATCTGTTACACCTGAGAAAACAAAAAATTCCAGCAGCCTAATTACGTGTCATACCGCAGTCATCCATTCAGGGGCAGTGAACGGCATGCTGGCGATCATCAATAACACGCTTTTGATGTGTGGCGCCACAGGTCCAAGTGCGAGCTGTGAGTCTTTTGTGTATCCCCACGGCGAGATGAGGATTCTTGTTCGGTTGTTCGGTATGAAAACACTGATACGAGTATGCGGCGGCGCAACCATACCTTTCACAGTGAATGACGTTTGCGATATTTGACTAGTCATGGTGCGTTTACACTCAGGTCTTTTGTGGCATCTGTCCGGCCTCTGGGGGATGATGGCTTGAATGGAATTGAAATTGAAAACGTCGGGTGTGTACCGTGCACGTGAAAGGCGGACAATTGGAAGATATGAGATTTGGATATCCGATTGAATCATTTTTCTTTAACATGTCAATGCGTGAGACGATGATGGGAATTGGGAGTGAGAAACAAAGAGGATCTCGGATTCGTTGTTATATGCGGCTATTGGAATGGAGATCAATTGTTGCCAATGTTTTATCTGGGAGCAAGATTTCATCGCTAATGGGTTTCGATCGATCTGAGGTTGGGTTTCGTTGCATTTCGATTTGTGCTCATTTGTTGTATTTATAATTACTCTGCCGATGAGTGCGAAGGAAAGTGGGTATATGGGTATTTCACTATTTGTGTGAGGTGTCTTTGTTTGTGCATCACAGAAGAGGCACTGAACTGATTCCACTTGAATTTTGGGAGCTGAATAGTTTTGCATACGCCCAGAATATAGGGCAAACATTTTTCCGAAATTCGCTTCATGTTGGCGCCTTTTTAATTTAATTTTAATAAAAATCGCAAAGAGCCAAATGAGTGCATCAAGTTAGACACAAATTGGGGAAAGGTGCGTTTAGTATTTTTTTAGCCGCAATTTAGTGTAATCCTGGGTGGAATGGGGCTCAAATGGGACATAAACAAGCAATTCATCATTATAATTCAATCTAAATCAAAAGGGTCAAATTATCGCTTTTCAAATAGCGCATAAATTACGTCAAAATCGAGTCTAAGAACAAAAAAAAATGCCCTAGAATCCCTAAAATATCCACCAGCAAATTGGTCAGAGAACGACCCGAACGACGAGTCAAATAACGCGCTAAAAAAACAATATTTAAACCAGGTAACGATGGACGAAATTTTACCCCAAAAAACGCACAACATCAAAACACTCAAAATTTGCATCGCTCAAAAACTGTGCTTGCATATTTAATCTCACTTAAATGTGTACCTATCTAAACAAGAAGTGTTCAAAAGTAAGGTTAAGAAGTGCTGCCAAATGCAAAGGAAAACTTACGTGAAACGCGCCAAAAAAAATGGTCAGAAATGTTCCAAACTAAAAAAGTGTTAAAAAACGGTTTAAAATTCGCACTAAGAAATGAGTCAAAAACTTCGTGTTGCAAAACTATCTACATAAGTTACTGAAAATTGCGTCTAAATGCGGACCAAAAGTGATCAAAAAACAAACGACTTATAGAATAATCGAAGAAACAATTTTTGTTTGAAAACGCCCACAGAAAATGTTGCAAAAGCTCTAAAAACACACCATAAAACGCACTGACGAATGGGCCTAGAACATTAGGAAAATAAGTGCTGACAAATGCGTCGAAAATCAGTCATAGAATAGTTGTGAACGCTGCGACTAAAAAAGGTTTTAAAATTGGTCAAAAAATTAAAACTTAAAGCGAGCCTAAAATTGTATTAAAAATTAAATAAAAAATGTGTTATAAATGTAGTGAGCTCAAATTTAGGCCAAACAACTTTCAAAAAAAACAAAATGACAAAACCTTTTGAAAATTCACAGAAAAATTAGCTGAAAAAAATGTAAGTTAATTATTCATAACTTAACAGAAATAAAATCGGGCTTAAAAAATCACTTAAAGAAGAACAACCGTAAGAAAACAACCAAAATTGTGTACAAAACCAGTTGAAAGACAGATCTAAAATCGGGCCTAAAAAGAACATTAAAATACCCTAAAAAATATGACAAAGTTATGGGCCAAGAAACAAACCTTAGATCGGTCCTAAAAACAAATTGGAAAATGCACTGAAAAATGGGACAAAAATACCTTAAAGACCAAACCTGAATTCAAGAACACGCAGAGTCATTTGTTTAGCTGGCTCCGTGAGATCTGAAGAATTCCACCTTGTCTACAGAACTTTCACTATAACCGACTTGTGCCCTTCTGATCGATCTTGAGTGTACAAAAATTAACCTTTCACCGACATTGTTTAAAGTAAGTGAATCAAGGCAGCTCTGGGATAAGTTGCTGAAAATATTTCCCATAAACTGCACATTTGAATCGTTATATCCAGCATGAAAAGTGCTTCAGAGTACGTAGATTCACATGAAGAACGCCTCAAGGACTATTTCCTAAAGTATAAGAATACTACCCTAAAACTAAAAGGCTTTGAGTCCATACCTACACCATTCCCAAGTCAAACTCTATTTAGGCACTGCGTGATGTAATACTTCTTCCGGGTGAACTAAAATGGCCAAAGGCTGTTCCAAAAGGACTTTCAGCACACCGCTCCAACGCGCTTAAGCGTAAACATATAAATTTGGAGCCCAAATTCATATTTATCCAAATCCCCCCCCCAGTCGCGATTCTTTTGGTATACCGATCGATAGATGAGTTTCACACCTTCTTCCCATTAATTATAGTCGAAAGGACATCGCAAACACATCCCAAGATAACATTGGGTTTTTTTTTAAATTAACTCATTCGAAAGGAAAATATACCTACACCATCATCAACAGAAACAGGACCTCATCGTTTAGTATATTCAAAAATAGGCCCAAAAAGTCTTTAAGCTTGATTAAATTTTCACACACTCACAATGACCAGGGTGTTATGGGCGGCAAATGAGTGAGCAACCATGCCCGCATACGATGGTGGCACTCGCTTAATCAGGACGAGAAACCCATAATGAAGGGTTGATAATGAAATTCGCTTCGAATTTTCAATTCAGATGCCTGCGAGCCCGTTTGCCTGGTGGATGCCTTGTTGGCTGCGATGATGAATTTATTGGGTCAGTTGCGATGCGATGCCACCTGCCGAAAAATGCTTCGGATTCCTTTTGAAGTTTGCGGGCAAGTTTCTCTATGCTATGATGTGGGTGGATGGGCAGAGGATAATCATGATATTCTGTTAATGATAGCTTGATGGAGTGTGAGTTGTTGTCGGTATTAAATGTGGCACCTCCATCCACACGGTATACGGTAAGCGACGAAGTGTGAACATTTCACACATCGGCGTTGACCAATTATCGGCAAAGATATATTGATGGTAGGTATTGGTATTCATTCCACGAGGTGAATAGAATGTGAAAGGATTTCAGGAATATTTTCAGCTATGAGCTGTTGTATTGTGCTTCTAATTATGGTGTTGCGTTTGCCCCTATCGCAAGGTATCTTCATGTTTCCTAAATGTTCCCACACGTCGATTACACCTTCTGCTGAATTCTGTTGTAGCTTTGCATCGTTGACAGCAATCTGCTCGCCAACGGAAACATTTAGATTGCACTGATTATTGTCACCATCTCGTCCACGCATTCGTGCACTCACGCGTTATATACGCCCAGCTTTAGCTTGCTGTCAACCTCCGTGTGTCGTCGCACACACTCGAGCAAGTTCAATGCGTCCGGCAGATTAAAATGACATCAAGAAAAGTGCCGCTGTCGCACTATGCGCAACCACCGCGCTCTGATCGCCGCAAACACAACAAAAACAACAAAACGCAATGTGCAAAGTTGCAATTACCGCCCAGTGATTACGACGATAAAAATGTTGCCCTAGCCAAGTGAAATGGCAAATGGAAGAGCAAGACGTATCTGCGTAGCTACGACGACTGTTCTGTTGTACACGGTATACGAAACGGATGCCTAATGGCAATCTACGCTTCAGCAGTCACAACTCACAAGACCAACCAAATGAGAATTGATGCGTTGTGGGTTGGGGGCAATTTCGCAGTCCTGTTCCTTTACAGCGCAAATAGGCATAGGGAAGGTACCTACCTACCGGGCAGGAAAAAAACAAAACTCCGGCTTGGGAAGAAGCTACGCTGTTGGTCGGCACGTCGTTGGTCCTCAACATCGTCATCATCGACGATGTCGGTCTTTGTTCGACGACGCAGTCATCATCATCATCACCATCCTCGTCGTCGTCGTTGTCGTCGTTGCCAGTGTGGGATGTAATTGGAGTGTACGACTGCAGATAGATAGAGAGAGACGGCGGAATTGTGCACACAGAAACAGAACAATAAATTATTGCACCGGCAATTGTTGATGATTGCAGAAGAGCACTCGCTGCATGGATACTGCGATAATAATTGCGGTATTGACAGCAGAGTGTTTGGTGATGGGTCGGGTCGCCTAGACGTGACAACTGAGAAACGGAGGATTGAAGTCGAAGGTTCTATTGTGGTTTGAGTCAGGAAAGACTGAACTTTGAAATACTTCATTGATCTACTGGGTCAATGCGAGTATACCTACCCATAATAAGAGTGACCGTTGAAAGTCTGAGTGTACTGTGGAGAAAATTCAGTTATGGTTTTAATTAGAGACCACAATGGTCGCCAGACTTTAACTGGGTAGACTACTGACAACGGTTGTTGTTTGCGGTAGGGGTCATGGATCATGGTGTAGTGGTTGGAGTGTTTGCTTGCGACCGGATCAGCGTAGACTCGAGTAGAGGCGCAAAGCGGCAGTAGGTATAGGTACTTTTTTTTATGTCTTTTGGAAGCTCTTTAAAAAAAATTAAAATGACATCCTCTGGATAAGTCACACATTTATGAAGAGTCGACCTGGACCTCAACCGATACGCTGCAAACCTCTTACCGCCGTCTTTCACTCAACCTGAGTTGTGCTAACCATCTAAGTCCAGCACTTTTTAACCTGCGCGATGTCCTTCCAAGTTGTATTCGATTTACTCATGGTGCCACAGCGTTAGTCTGTACCTTATCTTAAACGAAAGACTTCTCGTAGAGTAGGTACGCTGTAAGCTCCTTTCGCGACTGTGGATATCTTCATCCGGCCTCGATTATTCCCGGCCCGCTTGTGCGTTGTGCGCTTGTGCGTCAAAGAGTAGGACTGGAATGAGACCGGTCTTATATTGAGCAAGGCCCTTTTAGTGTTTTTAGCGATCCAAATGAGGACAAAGCTGCCCTAAGTACCTCAAAGGTATAGTAAGCTCTCTGGTACCTACTTAGTTTCGCTTTCCAAAATTATTTCGTTCTCTTAATCATCTTTTGACATAAATATAACTGAGAGGGTGAGACTGCTTTCGACCTTAAGGAGCGTTCTCCATTACCATACCGCACAACCTACCAGCTTAGTAAAACTTTTAAAACCTAAATAAAACAAGGCGTGGCTCTATACAATAAATCTGTCTCCACAAAGGCCATCGTATGTGGGTGGTCTTTAAATCGATGGACAGTTTTCACCGAGATCCGGTTTGGTCGCGAATTAGCTCAGTGTAAAACAAAATGCAACGCAAAAGGTTTAACGTTTGATATATCTCGGAGTTCCATTCATGAGTGATGTAAGAAGCCATGGTAATGTTTAGTAAGGTTTTTGTTGTTTTATTTATTCCCTGCCCAATTGATGACACTGCGACCTAAAAGATCTATTGTATTAAGTAGGGATGGTTTAGCCTAAGAGACGATAGACCTTCCTAGTGAAGGCCAGTATGTCCTTAGTAGCAGAATTCCTAATTTCTGCTGGTGAGAGTACCTCTTTGTTAAAGGTACGTCGTCTTAACTGGACACAAATTCAACTTGCTAAGATGATATCTCAAGCCACAGTGGCCTGTCAGGAAGCCCACTAGCTTTCTAATACTTTCCTTGTTTAGTTTTAGGATTTCCTTGTAGGAGAAGGGCCTAATTAGTCTTTTTGATTGTCTTAAACCTGTTTGACCCTGTTGTGCTTGGATAGTGTTTGCCGGGCATCATGACAGCACTTTACTGTGTGTGAGTAAAACCTGTTGGACGATAGAGCCTGCAGAGCTGCCTGACTATCAGAAAAGATTTGTATTTTAGCGCCTTTAATACCCTTTTTTATGTTTAAAATAGCGCAGATCTCGATGGCGTGGATTTCAGCCTGAAAAACTGTGGGACTCTTTCCCATAGGTATTGAGGGGTCTAGATTCGGGACACCATTGGCCCATTTTGCACGGTCCAATATCTCTACCTCAAATGATTTCCCAAATTTGTATTCCCTGACCATAGTGTCGGGGATGGAGCAGAACATCTCCATATTTGGAATTGAGGTAAGTATTTCTAAGTGAACCACACGGTCAACCGGTTTATACCGGTGCCCAACCATCAGACTGGCGAAATTCGGCGACACCTAGGTCAATCTGTTATCAGGACGACCGAACTTTGCGTCGAAGGTAAGCTATTGATCTTCGGTTCGGTGTCTTACCTATATACCTAGTCATAAGATTGGATACTGAACTAAAGACCAAGATTGCTGATAAAAGCTTCAAAAATGAGACTCACAGAGATCGAAAGAAGAACTCCAGAACGCGAATGAGCTAAAGTTCTCTGAAAGGTGGGTTACACACTTCGATGGTTTGGTCACATTTAACGTATGGCCCTTACTCATATTCCAAGAAATGCAGTGAAAAACGTACAATACGGTATACGACCTTAGTTTAGGCAGAGAGTAAAGTCGTATAACGAAGATTGAGTCCTAATTGTCTACCCGTCGAACAGCAGGTTTAAAAAAACTAGAGTTTCTAGCTTAAGCTGTGCGCGGTCAAGCCATTGTGAAGCAATTCTGGATTATTTTTTTTGTCGAAGTAGGTTGGACTTACCTTTCTAGAGTGCTGAAGTTATTTTTCTTATAGGTACCTAAAAACCGGAATTATTTACTAACCTACCTCTAAGTCACCAAAATGTCAAAAATAACTTTAGCTCTGAGGGAAGGCAGGTAGGTTATACTATGCCACATAAACAAGAATTTATTAAAAAATACATCCCTCCTCATAATGATTCAAAAGGTGCTATGAAGCTTGTACACAAAAAGGCTTCACTTTCTAGTTTGCTGCCAACTTCCTTTTATCTATAAAGATGTTAAATATATTTGAAAGCCACATATTCTAGAAAATGACACCAAAACTGACATCCCGTCGATAAATGACATCAAATTGCCGACGGCATCAAATCGTCGCCGCGTCAACTCAAGCTCTCAATCGAATTAAGTAGTCCAACAAATTACAAAACAAAAAGTTCAACCAAAGTAGATAATTTCAGTTACGGGTAATTGACAGCGCCCGATCAGATTGGCAGCGCGGTTTGTTCAATTTTATGTCATTACTGTCAGATTGCACAGAGTGAATTCACCGGCAATAGGCATTCTCTCTCATGTTTAGTAAATGTTTTCCCCAATTAGTGTCCATTTGCATAGGCAGGTAAGTACCTATAGCAGGGAGGCTATTGCCTGCGTGATATTTAATGATTTATTAGCACGAAATTATCATATTTCCATCGCTTGCACTTGCACACAAATTAAACGATCTCACCAAGCGTACAGTGTGAAATGAAACGAATTTGTTAATAATAATAACATAGTAGGTACGTACACTCAAAATGCTCCAAATAATTAGGTACACCGATCGCAACGAGAATAACAATTTGAGTAGATACACACTCAACTGATTCGCATATATTTAACTGGATCTAGATAAATCGCTGCTCATATCCTAATTAATAAGTTTGAGTGTGTAGGTAGAGCTGCAGCGAAAATGGGAAAAACAATAAGTTATACCATGTCTAGCCGCCATTAGGCCGCTAAACACCTTGAATCACAAAACATCATCTGTCACACCAGAGGCGCAGGGCACAGCTAAGCTAAAGCTGTCACCATCATCACACGACACACATGCATACGGTTCGCTCGCGTGACATATCATCTTCAACTCGAATTTATTTAAACAAATTTGTTGTGTGTGCCCACTCAATTATGAAGAACAAAACAAAAAAGCGCGCCCTAATTGTCTGTCGTCTGTGTGTAAAATGTCATTCGATGGCGAGGCGACGACAGATTGGAATCTTTTCACTCATTGCCCCGCGTAAAATGACGTTTTGTTAACAAATCATTTAAAATGGAACAACAGCATTTAAAAATCCCATACACTCTTCACATTAAACCCTCCTCCCACTTCTGACACATGCACAGTGCACACAATTGAATGTTTAAACAATTCCATTATTTAACTGTCAGCTGTCACTGTCACATACATTATGAAAACGAAAACCACTCCTTGTGGACAGGGTGCCGTCTCTTTCTAAATGCACAAACGAAACGAAACACAAATAGAACGAAATCACACACTCAATTGGAAATGGAATAGTTTTTTTTTTCTTTTGGTAGAGAGAACGAGCAAGAATGGCAAATGGGGTTGGAAGTTGGATGACGTTTCTAATTCAAATGTGCAGGTAAATTCAAAGGCACAGATAGAGAAAGATGGGGAAAGCGAACCGTATGCATGTATTGCAAGCTGCGTGGCGGTCGATGGACTGATGAATAGATAGGCAAACTTAACGAACGAAAGGCGCAAGGAACAACGAGTATGGAATTTGGTGGGAAGAGTTACCCGAAGGAGATGGGAAGGGGAACAGTTTGCGTGGAGAAAAAGGGATTCTTGAAGTCTTCAGAGAGAAATTGTTGGCTCCGCCCTACTGTTTGAGTTTTCATTTTCATTTTTCATCAAGCAGATGGTGTTTCTCTTTCAGGTCGTTCCGCGAAAATAAATTTCGTTCTCTTTAGCCAATAAGTGCAAATATAAGGCAGGCCATTGCAGTAAGTAAAGTAGTAAGAGATAAGAGTATCTAATTTAAAACATCCTTTGTTTGGAGGGTTTGTTAGTTAGGTAGGTATAGGTACGTATACTTACTATAAATTGTGACAGGATTCAGAAATTTGAAACGATTTCGATGATTTCGATATATTTTTAAACCAATTCAAGCAAACTATAATTTTCTGTTTATTATGGGTACCGGGTAGGTACCATGTATGTAATGTTGGCCGGTCCTGGTGCCAACTTACTAACTTCTTTACTAAAGATTACCACTAGCTTTGGCTATTGCGCCTTGAGCTAAAACCTTTGGCAGTTGCCTGCACTCAAGGTGGGTATAACAATCTTCAACGCAATACAATAGTTCGGGCTCGCAAGCCAAATAAAACAGTCGTATACCTTGGTGGTTGGTAAAGAAGTCCTCATTTATTTAAACTCATGTGACTTATATAGTGACAAAAATATGTTATCGAATATCCACTTAAATATCGATCTAACAACTATCACATGGACTAGAGATGAGCTGTCAAACAACGAGTAGGTAGGTAGGTTTTGGTTTTGTAGCCAGGTTACGTAATTTAAAGGGTTTGAACTTAATACCGAGGTACATAAGCAGTCCGTGGGGTTGTGTTTGAAATAGTAAATGGGGACGTTCAAGTATCTAGTTTAGTAAGTCTGACAGCTGACTGACTTGATGTCTAGAACAGTCACATGGGCAGCTGTGTCAGTTGACGTTTATGGGAGGTAGCCGACGAATCTAGTTAAGAAATTCGTGACTGATTACTAAGTTGACAGTTCGCATATGTGGCTGACGTAGGAAAAGTGGCGTTTGCAACCAATTTAGTTTTTGCGTTCAGGTTCATCTATTCCAGACAAATCTAGTCGACTTAAGATAGGTAACTAAGTTTTGGAATGTGTCCAATATTATATATTCAACAAGATCATGACAGATGACACTAAGCCCGCACCTACGTGTAGGTAACTTACCTACCTACCTACTTTTTAGGGATAAAAACTAAACACTTGCCAATCTTAAATAAACGAATGAAAAACTTTTATAAAATGTGGTTTACCTACCTATAGGTACTCAAAAAATAGGTAGGTACTAACCTAGGTTCCTGCTTCTACTTAACTTGCAGTAACGTCAGGGTGACCGCTGTCCGCTGCAGAGTTCTGTAAAGAACAACCGTCATGCTGAGTAACGTCAACCATTTTTACCTACTTAGTTTTATTCGCTGAGCTATTTGTAGCAAAAAGAAAAATTACTCGTTACTCGTTACTTTGCTAATTTTCTCTTCTACTTGAATTTTTGATGACAAAAGAACAGTGCTCCTCCTTTTTCAGCTTTAATTAACAAATAAGGACGTAAAATACACTTAATTTGAATTTAACAATGGTAATTTGTAAACTCATGGGAGTTTTCAAAAGACGCCTCTAGAAATGTCACAAACTCGCACTCAGTGTTAATACCTAGGTAGGTACCTAATTTCGTGGGAAATTTATATTTTCATTCGAATTTCGATTGCAAACAAAAAATAACAAATCGCAAGGAAAGTGGAAAAATTGCTCGAGTGTGAATCCTTGAGGAATTTATTAAACATAAACATTGCATGTGACTGAGAAGGTTATAAAAAAATTATTGAAATTCATCATAGTTTACAGAGTCAACATAATCCTATTATGTAACGAGAAAAATGTTGTCGCACATATTGGCTTAAGCTAGATGACTGCTAGACTAGGCACGTCACAGCATGATCCCTAATGTATGGTTGCAGCTGCAAGTAGCAGTGATCTTCCTCCTTTAAAATGCACTCATTGTAATTTGAGATCGTTGGCCAAGATATCATCTGGCAAAGGCTCCAAGTTATTCAAAACTGAAACGCACAATGCGTAGCACATTTGACGTAAACGATGTTGACAGTGACATTGTTAATAACATTTAATTGTTTCAGTTTGTTTACACAGCAATTAGCCGCACCAAATCGTATACAACAACCTCCTGCACGTGGAACAGAGGTATAAACCTACCCACCTACTGCGAGTATAAATTATTATTTGTAAGTATAAAAGATACGCAATACGCACCTTATACCCACTACCGCCTCTGTTGGGGGTTTCTGCCTGCCTAATTAGCATAGGTGTATACCTATGCGGAAATAATTATGTTGCGCAACTGTCGTCACACCACAAGTGTCATTCAAATCGTTGACGTTGATGATTGCAAATGCATCCATGTATGCCCGCGCAGAATGACATATTAGTTATGGCCATCAGTCCAACCAGCAACCTGTCGATGCAAACAAAGGATAATTAATTTAATTACATTCACCGTGAAACTAAAAAGCAAACAACAACTAAATCATTAAAATTGTCACTTTGTTTTTATCAAAATGGCCAAAAGTCACGTTACCTATTGTCAAAGTTGCTGGATGGCTCAGCAGTTGAGAAAGCCAGCCAATTAGTTTTGTTTTTTCTTGTATAGAGATATTTTCTTGACAGATAAGAACCCACAAAAGGGATGGGAACATTAATTTCAAGGAAAGTAATAACAATACGCTCGGATATTACACAAGAGCGTAGTTTGAGAAACTGTCCCATTTATCGCACCACTACTGTAATTGTGTATTTATCGTATTCTTCCAATTTGCGAAAAAAAACCTCATAAATTCACTTCTAGGAGCAAAGCTGACGAAAAACAAGCAAAAGTAAAATGCAAGGATTAATAATTTAAATTAAACTCCCATCTATACACAGACAGACAGGACGACGAAGACGCCGACGACGACGACGAGATCGTAGCTAACGAACTGTGCGGTACACGCTCTCCATCATCAAATCCTATAATTTAGGGAAAAAGATTATTTTGAAATTATTACACAAGGCTATACAGCAAGGAGCTGATGGGCGATGGGTGGCGCGGGACAAGGAGTGCGAGTTTGCAATGCCAGGGATTCTAGTGTTTTATGTGAGCGCCTGCTGTATATCTTTGCAAAGCCAAGCATGGATTTACTGCAACAACATTAGCATTAGCTGGTGATTCTATATATACCTACAGCCGTAGTTGAAGAAGATCCTTAAAATCAAAGAGAGCTGCAGAGGGGAAAGGAGATGCCCAAAGTTGCAGGAGGTACCTAGGACAGGAAGGAAAGTAATTATTTTTCTATAGGTACATACGGTGGATACTATTTTTGTTTTGCCATTTACTTGTAGAAAATTTGTACAAGAAGTAAAAGCGATAGACAGAGCAAAGGGGGTCATAAACAGATACAGCTCCTCCGGTGTGTAGGGGTAATACCGCGGAGGCTGGACTGGGGAAGATCTCTACATAAAAACCAAGAAGTTCAAGTAAGGCTGCATCAATTTGAATTTATGATGTATAAAAGGTTACTTTTAATGGAAGAATTGATAATAAATCCATTTGAAGCTGTAGTGGTACCTACCCTGATGCCATTCCCAGGACAATTCATTTGCTAATACAAGTCCAACTGCATACATTTTCAAATGCCCCGCCAATTTATTAACAACGTTCTATCCACAGCTAGGTATCGTTTCTAGTTGTACTTACACGCCAAGTGGGCAAGGGTCATCATCCATTTGAGTGAGCTACCCTTGAAAAGCCCTCCGCTTCCATATTAATGCTTCGTCCCTCTACAATAGAGTCAAAGTCTTCGGTGAGCTTCTATACCTATCAAGTAGTAAATCTCGTGACGGTATTAACTACTAACCAGCTAGAAAGTACGAACTCTGGAGAGGTGCGTGCACCGAACTTTTTAGGAAGTAGCCAAACCGTTAATAAGAAGGTTGGTACAACTGATATGGTGCCGTGTAAAGAACTTTTAAAGGTTCTTTAGTTAAAAAAAATCGGAGCTACAATCTTTTGCTGGAATAGCCTTTTAGGACTTACCTACCTATAACCGCAACTTTTAAATGGATGACATCTGTGTTAATTGCGTCTTTGCAAATCTCCATTTAAACAAATTAGGATAGCCTCCATGCTCTTACTTAACTAGTAGCTATTAGCGAAGTGGCTGTGACGTCATCTCACGAAATAAGCCAATTGGCGGCAAAGTCATACGATTTTACGCCACTGTCTTGTTTCTACCACGCACTTGCGGTCATTTGTCTTGCCATGTGAGCGTGATAATTTTTCCTCTTGGGTTAGTTTATGCACGTAAGGTATAAGGCGCTCCTGTATTCTGAGGGCCTCATGAGGCTACATCCGAGTTGCTTCGCTCTAGGTTCACTCTAGGTATTTACCTACTTCGTTATTGATATTATTTTGAAGCCAGACTTAAATTCCCATGTGCACTTTGCTATATCTTTGAAAAAGACTGAACCCTTAGATCCATCAGTATAAGCAGCGTCATCAATAGGGACGACTTACCTCCTGCTACAGAACAGACAGCTCCCAATTTTAAACTAAAATGTCTCCCTCCAGAGTAGCTACCTATGTAAACCACCGAACACACTATTCCCCCCTAACTCGTCAATAATGACCAGAATTTACCATTTCCAATAAAAAGAAACCCACATCTGATAGAAAAAAAAACAAAAGAAACGAGAAAAAAAACCTCCAAGATCCTTAAAATAAAAAGAAATTCGATTTGGAAACCTCGCCGCAGCAGAAAGGTGTGACTCGGATTTTGAAACGCCCCAACGACTTGCAAAAACTTCCTGCCGCACTGGTAGGACGACGACAACATTATCTAAGGTTATATGTTATATCCATCTTCCCTAGGAAACCAGCATAGCATATCCAGCAACACAAATACACATCCTTCGAGTCGATTTCCGTTTCTCATTTTCCCTCCAGCTTCAGTCTTATTGCTGAGGCAGAATGTTTTTCTTCAGTTTTATGTTATCTCGTTCTTTATTCGTTCTCCTTCTTCTGTTGTTTCAGTTTGTTTTTTTTTTTTAAAGGGATTTTTTGTTTAGTTTATCCCTGAGTGGGTGGTAAATATGTCTGTGTTTTAAATGTATTCCGGAACCGGATATGGCAGGAGCGTAGGAGGTGCGGAAGTTGAAAGTTTTGCTCATTTCTATTTGTCGTCGTCTCTTTCTCAATTTTTCCTTCTTTCTACGTATTTTTGGGGATTCTGTGTGTAGGTGAAATCCTGGTGTGAAAGCAGGACTAGGAGTAGGCGAGTGTAGTCGAGTCTTTACAGTACAGCATAAACATACAGACTGATTCTGAATGTGTATAGCACTGTGATGGCAATTGTACAACAATCAGTCTGAAGAATTTTGTGTGGGTAAATAAAAATTGGATTTTTGTCATTCGCTTTGGGTCGGGTGGGCGTTCTCTGTTTGCACAAGGACGAATCAGATTTGGCAACGAAAGGAGCATATGATTGTAGGTATGTAGGTATAGAACAGACGAATTGGAGGAGAACTGAATTAATTTTAATAATTATACCTTACGTGTTGTTATTTAAGAGGCGACATGTTCTTCGTCTGTGCGGGTGGGTGTAGGAAGGATAACATTTTGGGAGTACATTTATACTAGGTACCAAAAGTTGGGGTTGTTTAAGATAATATCATGTTTTATTATTTCCATACCGTCTCCAATATTTTAAGAGACCATAAAGGTTCAAATGCCTCATTGTAAAATGCGAACTGGAGTGCAAATGTGACCACTTTACTTTTAGGTACGCGCCTGGACACTAAGCATCTTTTTTGACACTGATCGTACAGAAAAAGATGTATTGAAAGTGGACAACAACTCTCCGGGCGACGAGTCACAAATAGGTAGGTACAACGCAGTAGAGGAAGACCTCGCCTTAGGTGTCATATGGTTAAACGGGGGACTCAACGGGATTGCACTGCGCAGGTAGGTCAGCGGAAGTCAGTGCTTACTCTAGGTACACTCTATTGTTTAAGGCCCAGGGCTAAGGTCCTACTTTTAGGTACTTATTGGCATAGGTAGGTATAGAACTTCGTTTATGCAGCGGCAAGTCAAATTATTAACTTTGCTTGTTTGTAGGTGGATTTGACCCCGAATCAGGTTAAAACCGGAATTTTCGAATTTTCCAGAAAAATATTGTACTTGAAATGGAACAACTCTCAAATTTTATTTCATTGCAATCGGCCAACTTATTCAGAAGATATACCTATGAATTTAAAATTTTTGGGAAAGAGTACAAAGTCAGTTCGGTCGTTCTGCTCATGCAGTTTTTTACGTAAGCTTTACAGTCTTACAGTCTTTTTAAAGGTGTCTCTCATTGACAAATGTTGCGAATGGGATGGTGGCAATCGTGTTTCGCGTTGTTTTCGTTTGTTTTACGCTTGTTTCTCTTCGGGGTTTGAAGTAAGGGTAAAGACAAACAATAGGACAGGACTTTTCTTACTCAATAACAACTCATCAACCTTTTTCTGTGGTCGATTTTGAGCCAAAAAGAAACCGTTTGTTACTTTGGACTGGTGGATCACAACGATAACACAACAAACAATATACCAACCTATGTCGCTTACGTTTTATCTATAAAAGCGTTCAAACGATGCCGATATTCGCTTAATTAGTGGTCCATTGGTACAATAAAATTCTAGAAATAAGTTGCTTCCTGACAAGTCATTTCCAGCTGTTTTAAAGACCTCAGAGAGCAAGCTAGGATATTGATAACTTCACATAAGGTTATCGATCGAGACAATAACAGTGATGGTTCGTACTGCCTGACAGCGAACTATATATTTTCCTCGCCGTATTCGCGTGAGGTATAACATATTTATTAGGAGTCCTGCAAACTCCTCCGTTAGAGGACAACCATACACATTTTTTCCGCCCCACTTCTTTTATCCTTGATTGCAGATAATTCACGAATATGAACAAAATGAAGCAGATAAGTAGAGGTACACAGACCAAACTAAATAAAAATACAGTCTAAACTTAGTGACATTATCCTTGTGCATGAATGTAGATAGGTATTCATCTTCATTTCCACCTACAGCCAACCCTTTCTATCTACTACATCGAGGTAGCCCCATTGCACACCTCTGAAATGAAAATTCAACTAAAAAAGACACCGAGAGTATAACTGCAATAATTACATTACACACAAACACCACTAACTTGCATTTTATCTGCGCATCACTTACCTATAGGGCCCCACACCTCTTGCTCTGGCTATACACATACAGAGAGGATAAATCCCGAGGAGGAAGATGAATCCACAGCAATGAAAAGGAAACTAAAAAAAACCTGAGACAAACACTAACAGAGAGATCCTTGTTCTTATTCAACTCCCACTATATCGGTGTGTAGTTTTCCAATTGACAACATCTGCAGTTGTACGCCACTACTCTGATAATGGTGGAGGGCAATGTAGGGACGATGGAGCCACGCCTTAATAAAATACCGAGACATTTGGAGAAAGAAAATAAAAACCATCCCCCAATCCACCTTCATTCTGCAAGTGTATATAGGTATGTCCTTTCGGTTCAAAAACGCGAGGTGTATAATAAAACTCACACAACCCTGTGTATAGCCTGAGTACCTATACCCGGCTCGAAGGACCTCCATTGAAATGGAGGTAACTTTCGGGGTAATTCCTATAAAACTATAAAATATTCTTTCGAATGGGAAAGGATCCTCTCTGGGGCTCCACCATATACTACGTGTGTGTAGTGTAGTGTGTTATCCTGGATGTCGTCTAGAATTTGAAGTTTTTCTCTTATTCGTCCTTATTCGTTTTTGCTTCAGAGTTTGCGGCGGGGTGAAATTTCTCAGCGCACATAAAATTTTTATAATCTGCACAAAATTATGGGGGGATCCTTGCTCTTTGGACTGGTGACTGTGAGTGGTCTGGTGTGGTGTGGTGTGGTGACTGGTTGGGTGGATGGATAGAAAATATGTTTTTAATGGTTTTTCAAGGATTTTCCTTCAATGTGGATCCTTTGTGAAAGTGTTTTCCTACGTTTTTCGTGGTCTCGTCCCTGTACCTACGTTAGTGTGTGTGTGTGGGGGGGTTTGATATGTGGTTGTAGTTTTCGTGAATAGTTTTATAATTTAAAATGTTCAGTCCTTTTTGTTCCCCATGGTGTGTGTGTGCGTCGTTTTCGTCGTCTCCAACTTGGTCTCCTGTAAGTGTGTGTTTTTTGTCAATTATGTGATTTTTTCGTCCTTTTCGGTTGGCATTTTATGTCCGCTTTAGAATGTCACTGTGTTTTTCAGTATGGGGCGGCTGGCAAAAGGCTGCAGCTGATGGCGGTTTCCTTTTTTGTTGGCTGTTGCTCTTTTCGTTTTCGTATTCGTTATTTTTTTTTTTGTGTAACTTTGTCCGGTTTGGGGTCCTTGTGGCTGTCAATGGGTGGGCGGTAGATTTCGATGCATTTCTTGAGAGATTACTGCGCTAGAGGAATGTGTTTAATGGCATATACTCTATAGTCGTGTTGGGAGCGAAGCCCCCCCATCCACTCGAAGGTAATTTATTCGAACAGGAATTTTGTAGCAGATATTTTTTTATTTTTCTGCAGTTTTTTTACAATTTTTCTTTGTTCTGTTTTGAATGTTGTGGGAAGGATGGGAGTGGAATCTGAATGGAAAAGTTTTTCGTTTATGTAAAAGTTTTGCTGAATTTTTGCTGCCAACAAGGACAATGAGTGCAATTGTGCTGGGATTGGGTGTAGGTACCTATATGAGAGATTTTCAATGGAGATATGTTTCAAAAATAAATTGAAATGTTTGGTCCTAATTTATATCCGTGTAGGTATAGTAGATCGATTTATGGAGTTGTCAGGCAGAGCTACATTTTTAAACTTTCGAACAAAGGACGTTCGCATTTTGGAGTAGGTTCTGCTTCTGCATGAATAGGTAGTTGGAAAATGGAGATTGTCTGATATTTACATAGTTCGTTAACAACTAAGCTCACTTGTTTTGTGTAAAATTGCTTTTAAAAGAACTTGGAACTCTCAGGTCTAAAGGTTCGTCAAAAGCCTTCCACGGACAAACATAAGAAAGTAGATATACATCACATGAAGATAAGCATTGGAGAAACATCATCTCTTCAAAGGCGCATCCAAATTTGCTGTTGCGTCCGCTCTAACCACTCGATGTGTTATTGCAGCGGCATCTGTTGATCGGCGTTGTTGGTTGTGTAATATAATTCTAGCACTGATCAACTTAAGGATGCCTTTCGATTCCATCGAGAATTATCTTACTCTTGTAAAGGGTGTTTTTTTTTAGAGGTACCTATACAACTTTAAGGTGGCAGCACTATTTTAACTGGCGGCCATTTTGTCAGCTGTCAAGTGATTTATTTTTACTTTGATTTTACATTTCAACGTCAATAGACTGGCGTCTGAACAACGTTTCCAAATTGTGCAAATTTATTTTGAAAATCATGGTTCTGTTCAAAACACGAATGAAGCTTATTTTTGATTGAATAAATAAAACTGTCGTATCTGGAGTGTTGATAATCCTCAAGTGTATGTTGAGACACCGTGACATCCACAAAAACTGGCTGTTTGGCGTGCTTCGTGGGTTGGCGGAATAATTGGTCCGTATTTCTTTAAAAACGGTCGGTCAGGTACAGTCAATGGTTACCGCTATAGAGCCATGATTACTGACTGTTTCGTTCATCATTTGAACAACTATGATGTGCAGAAGCTGTGGTTTAGACTAAGTCCGAGCCAGCTGTGGCGATCATATACCAAAAATCATATTTAAAATATAATGTCAGAAGATTATCTTTCGAATAAAGTAAATTTCATGTCAATTTAAAAGAAATATCTTCGTTTTATTTCATTTCAAAATTCTACACCTCTAAAAAACACCCTTATTAATTTGAAACAGATTTTCTTAGATTTGAAAACACCCCAAATCGAGAGTATTCATAATTTTCGGGGGAGAGCTTCTCAATTTGGCTCAAATGAGAGTAAGTTTGTTGCTTTTCTTGACTTGTCTTTGTCAATGTTAAATACGATCACCTTGTGCGCTTTAAACCCTCACAAGAATCACTGGGAACCTCCTCGAACATTAGGTACAATGTTATCCAGTAGCTGCAGCTATTTTATATAGAACTACATAATGCCATTTATAACATCCAGCCCCTGCTTAATCTAGCTTGTCTTGGCTCCGCTAATTTTTTATTTAATCGATGTTAGGGCTTCTCTTTACTTTTCTTGACTCCAGTGATTGCGAAATAGAAAGTTGCCTTCAGGGTAAGACGACCGTATGTTCTTAAGCATTTGCTCTATATTGGTAATTTAAGAAGTAAGAAGGATCTTCCGAAATTGGATGTGATCCTACCGTGTTATTTATCTGTGACTACAAGCTTCTTCTCCTGCATCTCTTGATGGTTCGTCAATAATGTCTGCTTTGTTCTACTTATTTAAAAGTACAACATTTTTGAATCTAAGCTGTGCCACAATAAATTACCGCATTTCTTAAAAATACTTTCTTCACTCTTCACTTACTCCTTGTACTTAACCCTCCATTCTCGACTGAGCGTCACTCACTCAGCATTTCATAAACCGAAAACACACAAATCAGTATCACTGTCTTAAAAAAACCCCTACCCACGATAACACACGTGAGAGGATGCGACACGTGAATTCAATCAATCCATACCCGCCGATACCCCCTTTCGACACAAAATAGCCGCAACACATACGTATACTTGCTGTCGTAAAAATACAAATGTGCACCAAGGACCATAAAAAGTCCCTCATACCTTCGGCGCGGCTTCCTGTATTAGACCATCCCTGTTGGGAATGTTTTCCACTTTTCAATTAAACCGCCAGTCCTCTCGAAAAGTCTCTCCGCTCAAACGCACCCCCAACCCCGGTGCCAATTTTTATTTTGTCTATGAACGCGTTATATTATAGCCAACTCAGTGAATCCCCCACCTCGCTCATATGGGTAGTATGTATGACATTATTACCCACTTGCAACATCTCTAGATACGCGCAAATATGTTGCTTTTATGATTTTAAAATTTTCGCACAGAAATTTGGAAACCCGTATCCCTTAATCCCGCAATAAAAGTGATTCACAGGCGAAAGAAAACGCTCCCGAGGTGGGATGAGGTTACATACGTTATGTGCCCATTTCCGTTTTTAAATCGTCCGCCGTTCGCACATCTCAAAAGTCATAATCACAGATAAGAACCGCCGCCACTTCCTCCACTTTGAGGAGGACGCAAAAGGGAAAATCGATGGTGGAAATAAATTTCGCAGTCACAAAGGGATATATTGCAGGACCGGGACGCATATATTCCTCCGTTTTTTTTTATTGCACATTTTTGCAAAAGAAAAGCCAAACGAAATCAGTGCTAGATAAAGGACACAACGACGACGATGATGATGGTTATGATGTGTCCCAGGACATTTATTATGACGTATGTGCGATGGAGGGTGGATGTTTCATTGTGTGGTCGACTGAAAGGTCGGTCATATCCTTGGTTTGTTTTATTTTTTTTGTAGTGGCTAATGTCATACTCAAAGAATCAAATCAAACGCTGAAAGGATAGCTATTGAGTGACAAGGTGTGTAGGTAGGTAGCCGGTGTGCGTATAGAATTTTGCATCGGTCGGAAGGTAATTTCGTAAGAGCATTGGTTCCGAGTAATAAAGGTCCACTTATGCGGAGGAGTAGGCTAATAAAAACCCTTTTTGATGTCTCCCCCCAGCATCATTGCAGTGATGTACGCGGGGGTGGACGCTTTGTCACGTAATGGCACTCTTAAACAGATATGGAGAGTTCTTTTTGTGCCAAAGGACTGCCTCACATCCTTTTCCTGTGTTAGACGCACTTTTATGAACAGATCAATGCGGGTGTGCGGTAGAAACACTATTTCCTCACGACAGCGGACGTCATGTACCTTGATCCTTTGTCACAAGGATACACATTTCCTAATTTATGCGAAATTTTCGAAATTAACAAACAACTCATCGCAGAGGGGCTGTTGTTATTGCCAACTTTCTATACAACAAAGTATCATGTTATCACTTAATATCAGCGTCACTATAAGGATTTTGTTTCTCTATTGTCGGTGTGGTGAATGGTAATATGTTATTGCGGTGTGCTGTGCCCTCGTGCTGAAATTAAGAGACATCACATAGCTCATGGCAAACGTACTCCAGTTACCGCAGTTACCCGGCGAGGACTCTTTTAATTAAGCCTCTAGAGAGAGAGGATGCCGCATACCTCAGTCGACTGGTTGTCGACGGAATGAAATTATAACTCGAACGCTGATGTCCCGTTTCCCGTTTATCAGTAGGTAGGTATACAGAGCTCCCGAAAATAAAATTAATTGCAGAAGGCGGAACGAAAGCACTTCGCAATTAATTTCATAATTTTAATCAGGATACAGCGCAACGCAATAGGAAGATATATGACGAGGACGACTGTCATCACTGCCTCCTGGTAACAGGGTGAAGGAGTGAATTTGTCATTTCGAAGTTTGAATGCTTTCGTTTTTGATGGTTTCGTCTCAGTTTACGAGAATATTTCTCAAAACGAGGGCATAATGTTATGGGGTGTAATGTGAAACCTGTACGAGGACCTTCGTGGGATTGTAAGTAAAGTATGAATATTTTTTTTATTTAATTGATTGAATTGTAATTTGTTTTTACCAGTTCTTTGATAAAGAGCTTTTCAATGAACTGTCGACTTTTACATTTCCAGCAGTGGATTGGGATGGATGTGTCTTAAATTAGACGCTACAGTTGTCGAAGTGGGTAGGAAATTTGGCTACATTGGCTGTGCCATAACTTTCATTATCACCCACCGGATTTGCATCATGCAATCGTCCTTCCTTTGGCCCCAAAAGAGAAACTCTAGGGAAACCGTAGGGAAATCTATTTAAGACCCTCAAACTGTGAATCTTGTACTATCATCTGCCAAGGTGCCAAAACGAACGAAGATATCTTTTTTGAAAACAAAATTTAAGCAGTGAGTTATGAATCCCTTTTCATTGACGAACCTTTCTCAGAAAAGTGTGAATCCATCTCTTGTATGAGCACTTCGTCTCGAAGTGTGTATGATGTCAATGAGGAAAGTCAACGCAGTAGAGGTAAAGTTCGCCTTAAGTGTAACGCACAAGTGGACTTATTGGAGCCTTGGTACAGGCTCAGGTCTATTTCGAATGAAGTGTCAAGCTTCCGTAAGCACCATAAGAAGCCACTTGTTCCACTGTGCATACATAAGCCATAACCTACTTTCTATTTGACCGGCTTTGGACCAGTGACGAAAGCGATAAAAGACAGCCATCTGTCAAATACGACGCTTCCATGTATTTTTGTAAATCGTAAGCTTGTTCTTTACCTGGTAGTCAAGAAAGTTCCATTTTTGCAATCCTTTAAATGAGTTTTCGAACGAATAAAGTTGAATTTGACTGTAAGTACCTATAAAACTTCTTCGAAATAAGCCCCTTTTTTACGAACGCCTAACCCTATACGTTGCGTCGTAATAGGTAAGAGGAATTCCGAACTACTTGCCTGTCTAATAGCCCATTAAGCTGCACAAAGAAAATCCTTTTCGCTAGAATTCCTCAATGCAAAGAGCTCGCTCTAAGACTCTATTCATGGAAATCCCCCTTCGGAGCTCGTTCCCAGTACAAAATACCAACTACCACCCTTTACAGAAGCATAATCCGTCACAATGTAGAAGAACCAGCTTCCTTCAGCTGCCACTTCAGCCCCACCACATCACACAGTATTAGGAGTCCCTATATACGTGTGTGTGTTGATTCAGCAAATAGTTTTTCCAACTAATCGAATTTATTGTCTCACAAGTTTCTGACAGCCGCATGATCGATGGCATATTATGCTAATTAAGTTTAAACAATTCGTTTAGGATGGCAGACCGTTTTCTTCGTTCCACATCTCCCCAGCCAGTCCCAGTGTTGTGTCCCTAGGGAGAGCCGATGATGACGACGGCAAAAAGTGGGCCACAGACATTTTCGCATAGAAAAAAAGACTCGGAAAACCCTTTTCACAGTGCTGCGCCTGTCATTCTTCACATATATGACATAGAAAGACGCGCTGAAACACAAACAAAAAACAGAAGAAGAAAAAACACCCAAGCATAGGGTTGCAAGACGATTAGGGGTTGCGTTCGTTTTCTCCGTCTGATTGCACATTTAATGAGAAACTAATTCGCTGCACGACAGAGCAGCAAGACCAACTTCCAGTGATCCATCATCTCGGGAGGACACTTCAAAGACTCATCACTCTGTTAGTAGCGGCGGGCATCTTTTTTAGTTTTTAAACATTTTCCTTCGCAAAAAAGGATTAAAGGCTAAATATTTTTCTTTCGCTGAGTAAAAAGGCTCCTCATTTGCACTAGCGCGTTATTTTTTTTTTTCGTTTTCTTTTCCCATCCCTTTATGGAAGAAAAATTAATTAAAATCGAATGAACAAAAATACGCTCCAAGGTTTGTTGTTTTTCGCTGTTCGCCGCCAACTTAAGCGATTCGGAATTTTTATTTTTCTCTCAAAGGTTATATAGCGCTGAAAAGAAAAACAATCAACTC
The DNA here is from genome assembly GCA_936431705.1 of Cheilosia pagana. Taxonomy (NCBI): domain Eukaryota; kingdom Metazoa; phylum Arthropoda; class Insecta; order Diptera; family Syrphidae; genus Cheilosia; species Cheilosia pagana. Next base: position 44,785,822 of record OW386170.1, on the reverse strand, counting down.
CTTCATTTGCTGGAGCTTTGTGTTTTTGGAAAGAGCTCGCATCGGGTTTTTTCTTTTCTGTTAACTGACCAGAGCGTGGAGTGTTTTTTAATTAAAATACTAAAAGGTTGAGAAAAGAAAGTGCACTTGGAATTTTTTTGTTTGTTTAACTTTTCTTCGAATATAAACAATTTTGTTGTTCATTAAAAATTGTGTTTTATTTCCTTATTTTCTTGGAATTAAAATTGAAAATGTATCTTTGAGTAAAAAAAGTATGGATATAAAACTTGGTCTAACGGTTTTGTAGCTGTGTCGTTATATTTCAATATTTTCGAAGTAAACCACAATCTCAGATAAAATTATAGCGATACGTAAAATGCAACCGAAAAAGTTGGAACAGTATCAAAATGAGCACACAGAAAAAAGTGTTTCAGAAAAATTTGTTGTCAGTATAGGTAGATACAAACAAATCAACCACAACTGATTAGATTACTTCAGAAAAAAATCATAACAGATGAAACAGTAAGGAAATGACAAATTTCAGTGGAATGATTTGGTTTTTTGGGAGCGTATCGGAATCCCGCTTAATCCCGCTTTTTAAAATCCCGCCGAATCCTTCTAATCCCGTTTTTTACAAAACATTTTTATCAAAAAATTGATGTTGGTTATATGCGCTTTTTTATTATTTTAATTTAAAGCAACTACTTTTGATTGTAAAAGCGGGATAATAAGAAACGGGATTATAAAATGCGGGATATCGAACCCAACCCGTTTTTTTTGTGTGGAATTAAATGAGAAGTTGATCAGAAAAAGTTTTTCGTTCAGAAAAATTAGTTAATTGTTTTTCTAGAAAATTGACACATAATTCACGTTTTTTTGTTAGAAAAAATGACTAATAGATAAGCAACATTTTAAAACCAAGATTGAGTTCAAGCATTAACTTTATGTGTTCAAAAACAGCAAAAGAAATTTTTTGTCGGTTGTATTTTACGAATCGCTATAACTGGGACCTTACCCAAAACAGTATCGGTTGACACTTGCAAGATGTCAAAAAAACAATTATAGCCAAAAGTACAATGCTTACATTCACAGCTCTAATTAAAATATTTTTGGCTTAAAAAATTCTTCAAACTTCTCCACATGATACTAGAGTAGATACCAACAAAGAGGACAATGAACACCCAACCACTGATTCCTCTTTTTATGAATGCAATTGTAATTGTAAGTAATCGTGCAAATTCGAGCTTTAAGAAAAAACGTTATTTTCCTTGAAGTGTTATAAAAGCTGAAGTAGTCCAGCTTAAGCCAACATGTGCGAAATCTTTGGAAATGTTTTATATAGGAGTGGTTTCAGATTTAAAGCATTTCACAGACTTTTATGTCATACCCCATCGCTTCCAGGGTCTTGTTTTGCAAAACCACAGGCTTTCGCAATTTACAAGCTTACTATTTTCAAAACGTTTTTTAACTGCAATGGTAGACTTGTAACTACTAACGGATAAGACGATTTAAAATATTTTCTAATGTCGTTCAAGTAAGAAACACGACTATTTTGATTAAGGTATCTTTTTTTATTTATTTATTTATTTGCTTGGAATTTTACACTTTAATACAAAACAGTCTTATAAATTAGTGAAAATTAGGAATTTGAAATAAAGCTGCAAAATACAGGAATTTCTGAGGGAATGCGATTAAATATAACTTACAAAAAGAAAAAAAGAAGAAAGAAACAGAATTTAACTATAAAAAAAAGGAAAAAAAGACTTAAGCTCTGTCCGAAGGTCAGGCACTACCTTCTAACATGACGTGGCAGAGAATTCCAATTCAACTAATTCTATTTTCAAGGTCTTATTTTGGCAAAAGAAAAATGAAAATATAAAGCAATAAATTTAGTTTTAAAAAAAAATTGTTTAAGACCTTCCCAAAATTCCAATGGTCATTATATGCACGTCGCATGCCTTTTTTTCGTTCCGCTCCAACAGAGAAAACGACACGCAGTGCTGAAAATTCGCACTCAGCCACTCCAAATCGAAAGCAGTAGCCTTTTGTGTTTAAGTTCTTAAAGTCGATAACTAATTTGTATAATTTTATTGCTTGCTTTTTTTCATTCGCAGCATCTGATGATATTTTTTGTTATACTGATCTTGAGCTATTTCCACCATATTTACCTACAGTACACATGGCCCCTTTCAGATCCTCCTTAAGGTCAGAAGAAAATTAAATAATAGCTATATCCACTACAACTGAAATTAAAATCCACTATACCAACAGAAAGGGTTACCCTAAGAAAAATAATTCGTACACAATAACCAAACCAACAGATCAACAGCAGAAGAACCACCATCTACCCCGCCACCCCCAAAACCGCAACAATAAATTTGCGTGTTTCCCTTCCTTAGAGCAAGAAAAAAAAACGAAAAGAAAACAACACGAAATGGAAGTCGGCCATTAGTGTCACAGTCAGAGGGGTGAACGGCGACCCGGACCAAGTCAGCCAGTGTGTCACGTCACCCTCACTTAAGGCAATCAACAGCTCAGCAAGTTGAACATATTTTTTCTTCCTTCCTGCCGTGGCTCCTGCCGAAGAACGATGTGGTTACGTATAGCCTTCCATCCAAGTCAAGTGGAAGATCGCAAAAAAATAAAAAAAAAACACAAAGACCTGTCACAGGGGAGATTATTTTCGCATGAAATTGACTTCTTCCTCACCGCCAGATTGAAGGGTAGGTAGGTGCGATTTTTAAGCTGATGGTGTGATGCGTGCCAAAGCTCTTCACCCTCAAAATCACCATCAGCTGGTGTTTTCAATACTTTCTTGCGTCAACAAGTGCGAGACTGCAGAAAGTAATCTACCCTCCCAATAAAAAAAGGTGAAAAGACCGACGACACTTATGCGTCCTCACACATACCCTCACTCCTTGTGAGTTTCGATTTCACTTTAAGGATTTATCCACTTCCGACTTTTTTGAGTCCAACTCATATGACACACTTCTCAAACAGTATATCCAATTGTCACGCCAGTAATCCGATTTTCCAGCTTCGTATGCAGATTCGGTTCATGTTCGGTGCGAATGATATCCTTGCAGCTTTGTTTGTTTTATAATTAGTCCCTGATCAATCATAATTCATCATCGCAGCCATTGTTCTGACCGAGCTGCTGACGACGTGATGCATTTGGATATTCGAAATGAGACCTCGCATTGTTTAGATATTTTATTAGATACTTTTGCTTTGCATAACGCGCGTTACTGTTTAATCAGGGGTGATGCGTGACTTTGATACCGCAATTGTTGCTGGAATGAATGGAGATTTTAATACAATTCAAATATGAATAAAGGACATCAATCATGTGAGAGGAAGGGATTGTATACGTACTGATTGGCAACTGTTTTCTATTTCAAGTTCTTTATAAACAAATGTGAAAACAAAATCAAATTGGTTTGTCAGTTTCAATTGTTTCCTGTAGGTATGCCTGCACTTTTAGAATCAAACACATAGAGCAACATCATCTCTTAAAGTTGTAGCTTGTAGGTCCCTTCGCCACAGCGGAATCTTGGTCGTATGGTCGTTATTGACTTTAAACAGTGTGCAGAGGTGATCATTCTAAATTTTCTGTACATCATCTGTAAATCGTTATATTTTTTTCTATTCATCCCCATCACTAACCTCATTTGCTTCCTAAGAGCTGGTTACAAGATCGCTGTTGCTGCAGTTCCGACTAATGCTTCGGCTTTTTGAAGCTTCATGTTAGAGTGCAGTTATAGCGACACGAAAAACCAAACCGTAAAAATTTTCTTTTGCTTTTTTTAACCACTTAAACTTAATTGTTGAACTCAATCTTGGTCTTAAAATGTTGCTTAGGAATTGTAATTTATCAAAAAAAAAGTTAGTAAATTATCTTCAATTTTTCTGGAAAAAGTTTTCATTTATTTTACTGAACGAAAAAAAAATGTACGTACAGAGAAATTAATATACCTATGCTTTTTTTCGAAAATTTCAAGATAATTTGCTAATTTTTTTTTAAGTAGTCCAAAAAAGCAAAAGAATTTTTTTTCGGTTGCTTTTTACGTATCGCTATAACTGGCCTCTTACATAGAATGTAACAATTCAGTGACATGCAAAGATGTAACTTCCCATGATATATTCTTTGACAAAAGTCTGGCTCAGGGCTGTCGTTTGAGGACAAAAAGCAGCAATACTACCAGCCGACAGAAAGCAGTACAAAGCAGTACCTCACCCAATGTGTGGTGCTTCTAACACATAAATCGACTTTAAAATTAAAACACTCAACACACTTATGTAAAAACCTTTCAACTTGGAGTAAACAAAAGCAATTTCTCTTATTGAAGTTTGAGTGAATAAAATGAGCATTTTTTAAGTTTTCAGATGCTTACAGTTTTTTTTAATGATTGATAATTATGTCCTACAAAATGTATTGCTAAGTAAATATTTTAGGAATTATTTGGAAAATTCTAATCCAAGAAGCGCATCTTTTAAAAAAAAACAGTATTTTAAGAGGGAGTGCAGTAGCAGTACAACCATACAGAAAGCTGTACAAATACTGCTTTTGCAGTACAACGACAGCCCTGGTCTGGCTTAGTCAAAAAAAATTGTTTTAACATATTTTCAATGGTAGAAACTAAAAAGGCATATGCTCCCAAGTTTGTGTTTCTACGAAGCCTACAAATCCAACTTGCACCTCTGCATCAATCTTTGGCATTGAAATCTACAAGTAGAACTTGAGGGGCTACTTCCATTAGGAGTTTGCAAAAGAATTTTTAAAAACCGGCAGCAGCATCCTTCTTATAATCGATTGATGTACGGCTAAAGTTGGCTTTGTTGGGGATGGTCAAAATTCCCCCACCGATACCTTTATGCCAAGTTGAAGACTGTTTGCCAAAGTGGGCTCCAATGATAAATCCGTTCAAATAGATGCTGCCTATGCTCTCGACAGCCACCTTTTAAAAAGATGTCACAATTTATCATATCCAATTAGCCGGGTACTTTTCGTCACAGCAACTTTTTGGATGACGGTGTTTTCAGCTTTTTAGAGCTCCTATAGTCCCCATTAGTTGTTTCTGTAACACAGGCCTTAATTGTGTTGTTGACTGTCGATTTTCCAAAAGGGGAAACCTTTCAAGTCGTGCTGCAATTTTTGAGAGATCTTCAATTTTTATCATTTTTTAAAATGTTTTTCGATGTTTTTTTAGATAATATTTAAGGGCTTCTTGTGTAGTTTTGGATGTTTTTTTCGGGACCTTCTTTGAGATATTAAAAATTGACTTGTATCACATTTGCGTCGTTTCTTAAGACTTGTTTTGGCATTCCTTTTTTTTAAAACATTTAGTGATGCGTTTCAGTCTCCAAACAAATTTTGTACTTGGCGTCAACAATTTCGACGTATTTCGGTGTATTTTTTACGTTTTTTTGGAGCGTTTTCCGTGCCAATTTTTTTTTCTTACACTGGACTGATATTACATACTTCTTTTCTAAGTGGGCGAACATTCTTCTTTTTTATTATCTGTAAGCCTATCACGTATAAGGATTTTTTTTTAAGAAATCAGCAACTTTCCTTGGTCTTCTCGAGTTCGGAATCAGTCGACTTTCTGTATTTTTTCACTTTGTAGACCTTACAAAAGATAGAAAACGAGCCACATTCACTTCAAATTTGTTCTCAGCTATGCGATAAGGACAACTGTCATACATCTACCACTCTTATCAATATCTTAACCGGCACGCGATACCAATAACAATGATTCCAACTGAAAACTCATTTGCTTTTCCATTATGTTACATTGACGGCAATGACAATGACAACGATGATGACGAGATGATGATATCGGGGCAAATACTTTTTTCCCAAACATGAAACTTAAACGCAAAAATGTTTTTATCATCACCGTCACACATCATTGTCATTCCGAGCATGGGGTTATCCCGCACTTTGGCCAATTCAATAATTCAATATTTCGAGAACGTATGTTGTTCGATGTATTTCCATAAAGATAACACGACAAACCATTGAAAGTTCACACATTGTCAGAGGGGTGGGCTGATCGAACTGTACGCACGTACGACCTAAGGGTTGCTCGGCATACCATGAAAAAAAAAATTCCATATTTTTGGAAAACAAACTCAAACCGCAGTAAACAATGGAAAAGTTAAAAAAAAAGAAACCGATTTTCAAGGGTGACATTTGGATTCGCTTTCGCACCCCTGTTCGTTTTTTTTTTGTATCCTTTCACACATTTGGCCTGTTTAATGGATTGACACTGAATGACTGTGGCTTTTCGGCTGCTTTCACTTTTGTTTGTTGTCTTTCAATTGGAAACAGGTCGGGGGTTGGGTTGGGTTGGGTAGAAAAATCGAAAAATATTTTAATTAAAATCTCCTCTCGATGCCATTTATCATGGCGCTCATCCCCGCTCACACCAATTAAACAATAAAATAAATTCTAAACACTAAAAACTGAATAATTAAAAATTACTGCTCCACTGCAAAGGCACAGACACAGTCTCACAGTCACACAGATGGAAATGCGGATGCAGAGGTACAATTAAAATTTTCTTTCTCGAAACAATTCGCGTAAATCAACCTTCCTCCGGTGGGTGGGGGCGACTGTTCCTCAACATACACACATGCACGCGTAATAACAATAATTTTCACCTCTTAGGTCGTTGTCATTACCCGGCGTTTTTGAACCAACAAGACAGAAGAAAAAACCTCATCCACACACCGTCTTTGGGTTTTCTTTTGGGGTAATAATTCCGTGAAATTCTTTGTCGACGTGGCGGGGGAAGCGGTGATGTAAAACAACCCACGACAACTTCTTCTTGTTCCACACAAAAGTAATTAAATTCAAAAAACCTGCTCTTGTAAGAACATTTTGAAAATTCCATAATTATATACGTATACACCGTTGCCATCCCCCTGCCGTCGCGGCGCCGCGCCATGGCAACTTAATGTCGGCGACTAAATCCTTTTTCCATTATTATTTCGTATTTTTGTTGAGCGCACGGGAATTGCTTTACTTCTTAATAATTTTTCTCAGATTACTTTGGAGTTTGGCAGCCGCTTTTATTTGCGGGGGTGGTGCCTCCCACCGCCACGAGTTCCACCGAAGCAACAACCCTTTTGACAGGGAGAGAGAGACCCTTGTGCGCGGTGGAGGTGATATGAATGTTGTTCTTCGCATTTCAGACTTTCTACTCAAAGGACATGCGGGTGGGATGGGTGGTTTATGAGTGGCGCGCATCAGGGGGAGGTTATATTATTATCATCCATAATGTGGCAGCATTATGATGGGAATAGCTCAGTTGTGCAATAAGACGCTAAGTCTTAAATCAGATTTTATTGTTTTAATAATTTCTCGGGTGTTAGAGCGCTCGTCTTATTGTACTTATTTTATTTTGGAAGTGGTCCTTGGCGCAAAAATAGACAAAGGAATGAAAATTGAAAGCAATCCAGTTGGGAGGGTGTTTTTCTTTCGAAACCACTCTATAAAATTGTCCACCTGATAAAAACCAAACCTTCAAACCTGCTGCGCAGATTTATCTACTACCTCTACAACTACCACCATAACAATGTATAACGCGCGAACGCGCCTTCAGGATCGATACAAATTTTTCTGTTTCTTTTTAAATTTACATTCAAGTCTCACAGGAATCGGCCAACATTTAAATCAAGCGGACGTGACAGGAATTCATCATGAGAAACCTGAAACGATCAAGATCATCAGCATATAAATTGATTCACTTTGGCGCAGTTGCGTTGAGGAGTAGTTGTGCGCAGGCAGCAGCAGCATCCGTTGCCGATCGTAGTGCTAAATTAAAACGCGCACACAAAAATATACTCGTATAGGTAGTCGGATGGACTATTTGCGGAATTACAGTCTTAAAATGATTTACGAGATTAATTTGTTTGCCGGGATGACAGCAGAGTTATTGCGTTTAATTTCGTTTTAAATGGCGATGAAGGCTTTCGCCGGAAAGTTGTCTGGCTGTTTTGGTAACACAAGTACTACATGAACGTGGTACATCTTCATTATTGGATTTAAATGACATTTTTGCTATTTTAATTAAAAGGAGAGACTTGACGAGCTCATTTTTAATGCTCAAACTTAATTTTCTTTACAACTTTGAATGGAGTTGAATGAAGCCACTCGTTCGGTAGCATTTCGCAGGATTCGTCATTTGATCTAGGAACAAAGTTGACTGTGGATCGTAGGAAGATGAAGTCCTTGACACCTCGAGGTTTTTTTAGACAGCATTTCTGCACTAGATTTCATTGTCGAAAGCTCTTTTTTTTGTTAATCTTATATCGCGAAGTTTCCTTCCCATTTTTGTATCCAGTTCGAAAATGACGTTGAGGACATATAATATGATGCATTGATTTATAAGGACTTCATGTGAAGTCATCCTCAGCTCACTACAAACTACCAAGAAAAACTGAGACTCGTTACAAGAGAGGAAGTCCCTGGAAACTGCGACAACAATCAAGAAGAATAACCTTAAGCAACCTATTTGAATCCTTACTTCGTTCTTAGGGAAGCGAGCTCTACGCAGAATACCAAACTCAAAGGCTTGTTCTTATCCTAAGGTGACCCCTTAGCACAAGACGTCTTATAGATATACTTATGTATGGCGAACACCGAGTTAGAAGGAGTTTTAAGCCGAGAAAAACTGTTTGCGACTTATAGCGTAAACCCAACTCCTTTGAGCTTCAAAGGAGACCTGCTACGGATCAAAAGACCGCAAAAGCACACAAATACGCGAAAGCTCCTTTAGTCTCTAAGGCAGTTGGTATTGTACATATCAGAGGGAAACCCGTGGAGTCGAACATAACCTCATAGAGTTCCTGACATGGCATGGGTGAGAGAAGCAAGAAGTAAGGAGTATCTAAGAGGAGGAACCATGTCGAACCCTACCCTTACGAATGAATGCCATGACCATTAATTTACCAAGAGGACGGATCGACAGGTATTTTAGTAGTATCCATGCAGGAGCTCAAAGCCAGGCATAGATATAAGTTATCGGTTAGTGAAACATAAGATCCTCCATAGTTTAAGAAACTGGTGCGTAACATTTTGCCAAAGGGCTTCCTTTCGGTTGTGGGTAGTAGTTTTCAGAGTTCCGATAGCCAAATTCGCCCAGGGATCAAGGCCCCAGGCTCTGTATCTGTTGCATGCTTTTTCTGATTTACTTTCGCCGTTGGGTTGCTTTTTGTCACCCTAGGTCCCTTACGAAAGCACGTTCATCACTTTCTAGACTTAGGCTTTAGTTATAAGTGGCTTGTTGAGAAAATATTGTACGTAACTCGGGAAGACCCTTTGTGTGACCAGTTAAACCACAAAGCTACTGCACCGCAACTCCAAATATTCGTCAAAAAGATCGTGGTGTACAAAGTCAGAAAGCATAAAATACCATCACCCTGCTATTCGATTTTACGATACAGACCCCTTCCTGATTTGTATAAGTAGTGCCCAACTGGGCTGGATCAAGTTTTGGATATGATAAAGCAATTTTACAAGGCGCCAGTTTAAAAGGGGCGCAAAATGTCTCTCAATACCAAAAGCGACAGCTTATTCGGCGTAAATTTCTATCTCCAATGGAACAAATATTTCTAATCAAGGTTAAAAATCTTCATTTTAAGTATTTATCGAGCTTTCATGAAGTTTTGCTTCTTTTGCCTTTACCTGCGTTTAGGTAGGCTGTGACCATTTTCTCTCATTTCGATTACCAATAACTGTGGAGCACCACACTCAATTATACTTGGACCTTAAACACTATTTTTCCCATTGGATGGAGCTGTCACTATGACAAGCCTTCCGGATCAGAGAAGCGGCTTTTTAGTTCACCCAACCACCCGAATGAAGAACGCATGCAACTACCACGCATTCGGCATGTCCTGCAGGCACAAATATTCATATTTAAACCCATCACAGTCAATAGGGTGTTCCAAGTGACTGGCAACAATGAAACTTTACTACTCCATCTCGCGCCTTTGATTTGCCTGTCCACCTGCGTAAGTTACGACGGCTTTCCCGAGAATTGCATGCGCCTATTCGCTTCAAGTGATCAATTTAATTAGCAACAGAGGGTGACATCGCACCTTTAAAAAGTATCAAGTCGACTCGCGTGCACCTACTCCACCACTGTTAGGTCTTAAATGGAGCAACCCCTTCCACCTGGGGGCGTGCATACTAAGGCTGATTAATTTAAATGGTAATTATTTCACGTTAACCCACCCCAACAGGTAGTGTGCGTCCTCTCAGATGCATTTCCCATTTTGTGCATATCCACCACCCATCATCCATCATCGTCATCCCCGCAACAGTCGGCCTAAAGGTACGCCAGCCAGCCAGCATTGCATGTCCCGTGAAAATTAAGTTGTTCGCAAAGTTTGTTGCGCTAATCTACCGATGAAATGCGCTACCTGATGCAGATGCAACTCCTGTTTGGCTTAAAAATAAGTTTGCATATTTTTTGCCCGATGCACCTATTCATATCTAGATGGCGTGTAATGCGTTTGCCACTGTTGCATGGAAGTCACAACAATACGATAACAAAATATTTACTTGCAGTAATTAGCCAGAGAGAAATTGCAGCATGCCGCGGAGTAATAAATCGCAAAATTGTGACACAAGGTTCATGTTGGGGTCTATCACCGTTTGGCCATTGTACTTGATTTAGACGCAACTGGCAACTGGCAACTCACACTCACACCCAAGGTCGCTGGGTAACGCGTTCACGGTTTGCTACACGACAAAATAAGAGAAATCCTAGAAAATTGAGAAAATTCAGAAAAAAAAATCGCAAAGTTTGCCGATTTTTCCACAATCGAGCTCGTATTTCATGCCAGCCGGACATTTTTAATCAATTACGTCGGTGATTTGCATTCGCCCAGCTCTATGGGATGCAATTACCTGCGAGATGTGTCATGAGAGATGCCAATAAAAATGTTCGCAGTCTGGTGCAGCGAGACGTGTACGTTTTGTATAGGGAGTTGGAACAAGTGTGTAGGTAGGTAGGCATCTTCATAGCCAATTACACTAATCAGTGGTAGTGTTAACAGTAATTAGTGTTGTACGCCGGGCAGCGGCAGTGGGAAAATATTCCGCTGTCGATAGGCGATCTGCGATGTGTTTAGCCCATTTGGCCGCCAAGGTGGGCAGGTGGTTCCGATATTTGTCTTGGCGCAGCAAACATGACATGCATTGGCAGTGACTATACAAGTATACAATTACATCTCATTGGCAGACGATTTTCTATAGATCGGACGAAGGACTCGGCGTTATTGGAGGTTGGAATCACTCTCTTCCAGTTGAAACCGCAGTCTACAACAGTCAAAAGGCGAAATGGTACCAACAGAAGATCAAAAGCAGTCTGCACTGGCACTCCCATTCACAGCAAAGCAATTAAGAAACCTATCATCACGCTTCACCACCACTCGCACATGATTACCCGAGCTATTAACCCTTCCCTTGCACATCAGTTCATAAACACAACTCCCAGTCGGTCGCATATTTTTTGCATATTTGCTTTGACGTTAAAAAAGAGAAACTCAACAAAACAAACTCATATATGGGAATCCTTTCAAGCCTCGTCGCCTGTCTGCAGCATTATTCCCCCCAGCCCAGAGCGTTCCATTCAAATGTCCCCGGCCATATGGTCACAGTTCGAGAAGGAAACCGATTTTTAGCACTTTTTTGCGACTGACAAGGACAACTCAAAGAAACGACCCCACTTTGTCGTTCACACCTGTGGTGACATGCACTGTAGGTATGGACGCCCGCCCCCACCATGCCGATGTCAAATGGTATATGTGTTCTGGACACTGTCTTTGTGCGAAATCCTTTAATCCTTTAAATGCGACACCCATATACAAAAAGTCGCAAAAACAACTATGCTGCACAACAAAACGATGTTAACTCCAAGTTACAAAAAGGTAACACACGGGGGAGAACAAAAGAAACCCTCCACTGATTGGGGGTGTGAAAGTGAATACGCTCGCTGGCCGACGACGACCACCCATCGGTGTGTGGACAAAGTGTTTTTTTGCCCAACCCCCCCGGGTGACACAGGGGAAAAAAAATCAACAGAGGAACTCTACTCAACTCAACTCAACTCGACTCGACTCACCAAGTAATGACCCAAGGGTATTTAATTAAAATTATTTATGCTTTTGTCACACACAAATAAATCTCCGCTTACAATTAGTTCGGACGGTTGGTTACCCAACAAGGCGGTTGGTAAGGGGCTAAGGGTGTAGGGTGATGTGATGGTCCACCCACCCCCCTCAAATGGTTTTATTTCGATTTTTGTTGGCGCGCATTTTATTTCCATCAGGTAGGTCTAGGTGTAGATGTATATGGTGTCCTTTGTATCGTTGCGTGATATTTAAATGGATGACCGTTAATTCAGATCTACCCAGGAGATATTTGACCACGTAATTGCATGGAAAGTAATTAAATTTGATTTTTTTCTCCGCCCCGCCAACTTTATGAGATGAATCGAGATTTTACGGTTTGTTGAGCTGATACAAAGCGTCGTCCTCGTGTATGAGTTGGGTATAGTGTGGGACAAAATGTTTGGAAAAAGCTAGCTTAGTGGGGAACACTACAGCTTGGCTGAAATTCAATGTCTTTTGAGGTCATTCAACGCATCGCACTTGCCTTAGTCGCAGTGTCAATCTGCATCAAATCCAGAGTTGAAAACAATCATCATTGCAGAAGGTAATGGCGACAAAACCTGTTGAGTCAGAAGCAATACGAAACATCCATCCAGCAAGTTAAAATATCTGATCACATTTCGTTCGCCGGCGAGTTCTTCCAAGTTTCACAGGCAGTATACCTTTCGAAGGGGCTAATGGTTCGGTAAAAATTGGCATCTTTTTGCATAAAACTACGCGATAGAACGAAGTGCGATCATTTTTTAGAAGGTAAATCTTTCGCAAGACTTCATAAGGAATTGTCCTAGAAGAGTGCAGAGTTTCGATTCGTAAAGCATTGTTAACTGAGCTCTGCAAATTTCGTACTTCGTAAAACATAGGGCAGAAACAAGATCCTTCCATCTGTCCCGATTCGCCGCAATTGGCCTTAGCTGTGACCTCGCTTGAATATCTTGAGACCGAGCTTCCTTTAAGACAGATGACCTCCAAGTCCAAGTTGTTTTTGGTCTTCCAACGCGTCTATTATCCTGAGAAATCAATTTAAAGAATTGACACTTCCGTCACATAATGTCGACATCCAATTTTTTCTGTTCGGTCCTATTTCATAGTTCATCGTTCGATACGGTTTGCGGCCACCGAATGTACCGCAGACAACGGTTAACGAAGGCTTGGAGCCTGCTCGAGGTCAAGATGATTGCAGAGCATTTCCATGTTTCTGAACTGAGACACAGCTTAACGTTCGATTTGAAGAGTCTCAACTTGGTGCGTAGCGATATTTTGCTGGAGGTCCACACAGGAGAAAGGATTCCAAATGCACTATGTGCTTTGTTTATTCTATTGGTAACATCCAGGTCCGTTTGGCCATCGAGTGGAATGAAACTGCCTGGATAATTAAACTGCTCTCGTCTATGGGTTCCTGCCTAAGAAAAAATTGATGTGTACTTTGGCCCGTTGTCATTATTTTTGTCTTATTTGCGTTGATCCTTCAGCCAGCCACTTCCCCATGTTATTTCAGCAAATGATATATTTGATTTAACCCAGCCGTATTGTTAACCATGAGACATAACAGACTCCACTGAATACCTGTCTTTCAGTTTCACCCACCGCGGCAGTCATCACATCGTTAATTGCCAGCAAAAGCAGAATTGGTGACAAGACATCTTTTTGTCTCACTCCTTTTCGGGAATACCTATCGCAATAAGCGATCTCCAGATGCATTCACGATTAACCCGATCAAACGCCTTCTCAAAATCTACAAACATGAGGTACAGCGGTGATTGGTACTCTGACGATTGTTCAAGTATGATTCGCAAGTGTGATTAACAAGTAATGCCACTTAACTTTTGCGTTCAACTTTTTTGCTATATTTCTTACGATTTCTTTTTTAATTCTTCAACGGTAGCCCTGGCCAGCTTATAAATTCCAAAACTTCTTCGACAGTGGGCCTTAAGTCGTTGTGTGGCAAATTTGACGATCCTTAACGATTTTTTTTTAAATCTCTGCTATTTTGACGCCTTTGAAGCTGTATTGGAAACAAGAAAGAATAACTTCACTATAGGAACTTATTTGCGAACTCGCGCTTTCGAATTGTTGTTCACGCAATTCATTTCCACGAGAAATATTAAACTGTGATTCTGTCACTTTTTTATGTGCGAAAAGCTGTCAGAGTCAAAAAATACCAAAAGAAATTATATAAGAAAAAAGGAGACGACCCATGAGTTAAAGAATGCGAACTTCAGACCAATATGACGAGTTTTATATATTCTACTAGTACTAGACTACTAGTCTTCAGTTGGGTAGCTACTTATTCGGGTTAAGAAGCAATCCTTCGACGAAAGTGCGCATTGGAAGCTCTCGAGTAAAATATAATTTATAATAAGAAGGACAAGTTCTCGCCGAAATATTGAATAAAATCCTTAAACCAAACCTTTCCTTTCATAGACGGGAGCGAATTTATTCAAAATTTAAAGAAACTTCAGCTGCTTTTCCTCTCGCGAACGTATGACAAACATCCGAGTATATTACTGTCATCGAAAAGCTTCTCAATTAGCCGTTTGGACTCGGCGTAAATTGTAGATCCCTTCCATTCGTCCCAAAAATTAAAACTCACACAAAACGAATGGTTGTAAGAAGCTAGACCTAGGGTCCCTACAGACCTGTTGCGCTCTTACTTACTTACTTAAGGTGGCGCTACAGTCCGGGGTGGACCTGGGCCTCAACCAACAAGCGTCTCCAGCCAGCGCGATCTTTAGCTAGCTGTCTCCAGTTTCGCACGCTAAGTTGGTTAAGGTCCCCTTCCACTTGCGTACGCCACCTGAGTCGCGGTCTTCCTCTACTGCGCCTTCCCTCGGGTATGGATTCGAAGATTGCGCTCACTATTTATTTATTTATTTATTTTGATGACTCTGCACCAAAAAGATGAGATGTAAGTCAAAGTTCACTCGTGGTACATCAGAACTCCAAGTATTCACAAAAATCTCCAAATATATAAACAGATGAAATGAAATACAGTCGTGTCCCTCTAAGTCGAACCTACTTTAACTCGAATTTCCCTCTAACTTGAATTTTTCGACCCAACTTTTTGCATTCTATTAAATTTTGCATAGAAAAGTCATCCTCTAATTCGAAAATTCCTCTAACTCGAACATATTGTTTTTATTCTTGACCTATTACAATATTCTTCTAAGTCAAATTTTTCGTCTGAAGAAAACAATCAAAAAAAAAGATCTGCCTCAGATTCAGCGAACAAACCTTCAAGTCGAAACTAGTGTTGTTATATAGTGGGATGTTACTCATTTTGTGAGGGAAATTTCGGGGTCAAAAAATGTGCTCTAACACCAAAATTTTAAATCTATTTTATATTATATTCTGCCTTGACACTTGACCGCAACATTGTGTTGGCAGTTGACGTTCCTCCATATGAATTGAAAGTGTTTCCTCTTAAATTCTTACAAATATTTTTTCAAACTGTGATTATTATACTTCAGACTTACAAGGTCCTGATATTCTGTACGTTTTGTGTAGTCAGAATTAGGACCAAATCTTAATTCGGGGAAAAGGGAAAAATTAAGAGTGTGCGTTATAAACACAGATCGAAGCACAGTCGAAACTGATTGAGCTATGTTGTGCGACGTACATTTTGGAGGTTGCTTTTCCGGACTATATTCCGAAAAGGCACTCGATTTTTGTGAATTTTGGCCATGATGAGTATGTCAAGCTTCTGCATTACCCGGGTACTCAGGTCATCAGATTTTCTGAATATCCATGCGGATCATTCGTGGAAGATAAAAAAAAGAGTGGATGGTATACGAACTCATTATTGCTTGAGTTCATCACTGCTACACAAATATTCGACAAATATACACAAATATTTGGGTCTACCAACACCCAAAGAAAATGTGTTCTTTAGAGTAATTCCAATGGTCCAGCCCGGATATGGGTAATTTGGGCACTCTTCTCCAACTATGCAAACATAACTCTCCTACACTGTGCACATACTATGCCCAACTGAAACTGAATTGCTACTCCAGAAGCGGTTAAAAGCCGACGACTTGCTCTGCGACAAAACTTAGCTGCTGATGAAAAATTCATTCTGCACACAACTGCATAAAAGGTACATGGCTCTTCACATTTTCTTCAGATGCCCTGATGTCTTCCATTTGCATATATACTCCACTCAATGGCCATCATCCATCCGGTGTGCTACCTGCCACATTCATAATAAATTCCACTTCAGCACCTCGCCTCACCTCGGAGGACCCTGTACCCCTACTCGACGCAATAAATGTGCAAGTGGAAGCCATCAGCTGCAGGGCAAATGGGTTACATTGACTGCTGCTGTTGCAACTCTGCCATACACACACACACACCCATAGAGAGCACTAGATTGAAACGGAACACAGTGAACTTAGGTGCAGAACTTTTGCATAAATCAATTGTAATTCTGTGCCATGTTTTATTATTAAAATTTTCGGGCTTCAACTTTGGCCCCAAGCTCGTGCTAGGCACCATAAGGACTTTGTCTGTATGCTGCTGCATATATGCACAACGTGATATAGAGTTACAAAATTCTCCTGATGAAGATCCCCCAAAAACGGGCGGCGAACAACAATAATAATTATTCAGAGATTCTTCTGCAACATAAACACACACACAAATAACAATCCTTTGCCGCAATATAGCTCCGAGCCTACAAGGATTATAAATAAACGTACTCGTCGTCGTCGTCGTTGTCGTATGTTAGGTAAGAAAAAGGAGTGAATCTCGCTGCCGAACATACGCATGCGGTGGGACGTACTATACATCCTACCTGTACAATAATTCATGCAAATTATGTTAACATATCAGTTGTGAGGAAAATTCCTTTTCGCTGAAGGATCTTCTCTTTCTCGCCGATGCGCTGTTGGCCAGAGGTGGAAGAAAATTGCAGAATGGAATTTCGTATCACGACGAGGAATCAAAAGTTTGTTACCCAAGTGCAAACTACGAGTATACTATGCGCCGCCACTCCTCGCGGTTTGACGCGCTCGGCTGGAGACGTATCATAGCGCAAATCCTTGTATAACATATACAGAACTTTGGCTGATTGTTATTCACCGTGCGAGTTGTGGTGCAATTTGGCTTCCCGTTTTCATATTCGGCCGTGTCGTCGGAGGTATTGCGTTGCTTTTCCCAACTTGCGTCTGTCTTTGGCTTGGCTTGTTTTTGTGTCGTCGTCGTCATAATGTTTGTTGGAGCAAGATTTTCATCCAAGACTTCTGAATTTTTCAAATGGCTCTCGGCAATGGTGTTACGCATGGGAGGAGGATGAGATGTTATATACTATAGGAAATTTTCTTCCATGTGTAGTGGCGAAATAAGACGAGGGAAGTTTTGCCAACATACGAGTACCCACATGTGGTATAACTGACACTGAGTGGAATGGTTTCTCTTTCAAAATAATAGGTGCGTTAGGGTTTCCATTTTGAATTGCTTGTAGGTCTACATAAAATGGCATCCTGGAATCAAGGCCTTCATCTTTGGTCAGTTAAAAATTCGCTGGGCAATATTTTATAACCTCACAAAGGATGGATTTCCTTAAAACGGAATAAGTCTTTTCTTTTTAAATCTGCAAAAAATCATGAGTTCAACAAAATCGACAGTGTGTGTAAGTTAATTTTGAAAATGCAAAACCCACAAGCCATAATTAAAAAGCACACTGCTCGGAATTAATAAGTGAATATCGCAATTTTTTGTAAAAATTTAATACATGTCCTTTGGCATCTTTTTTTAGTAGATTTGGATATTCTTCTGAATTGCTAACCGGAGTTATAGCCACTTTCAATATCCATCACTACCGACCAGCAAACCTCTGGCGATTCCGTTCTCCTTTGAATGAGCGTATCGTGAACGTCGTTATTTAAAAAAAAATCAGGAATATGGTAAACTGGGGGACATTTGACAAATCTGTTTGCGATTGAATGCACTCTGAATTAAGAAATTAAAATAGCATTACTGAAGTCATTCTTAGTTTAAAGTTTGTAGTTTTGCGCTAAAAAATGTTGTGTCTTGTTTTGTGTTCTTTTGAGCTCCCTTATAATTTTGGTAAATTGATAAGTAAGCGATTTTCAAGAAAGCTCGCGTATGAATTCGCATTAAAAAGCAATTTGCCACGCCCAAGCAGTTGGAACGCATCTAAATAAGCTTCAGAAGATTGGCTTTTTTTGGGTTTTTAAAGAGTAATCCGAGTCTAGCATTGAGAAAACCAAAAAAAAAAATAATTGTTTTTCTTTTTAAAACTCTCAATAAAACAACCGTCGAGACTTATTTATCAAATTATTTTCGAGATCTTCAATTTAAACATCATTTTTGTCCAAATGTCTACGTATTCTTCACTATTTGTTTAAAGTTTTTTCAATGCTGAATGATACCCATTGAATAACGAAACACTTTCATTAAACAAAGGTTAAAATTACAATCTGGTAAATAAAATCAAAAATATTTTTTTCAAAACCTTTTAACAAATATTTAAATTTTCTGTTAAGCTAAAAAAAAATATGTTCAAAGTATAAAAACTGGTAATAGGTACTTTCGTATGGCAAGAAAGTAACGAATGCGTCCCAGTTTACCATACTCAGATTCGCGTTTTCCACCGAATCCTAATCAAGTGAAATCGAAATTCCTCATAATTTTGACATTTGAGGGAAATTATTCGAATAGAAATTTCCGTGTTTGACTGAAGAGCAATTACTTTGAATAACTTGATTTCGATCCAATACCAAAATGTCTGCAAAAATATATAGGGTAAAGTTGGGTGATGTGGCACTAGGTGGGAAATATGCCATACATCTATATTTAAAAAAATACAACATAATTTAGGAGATATGAAACCTCTGAAGTTTAATGTCATTTCTTCCGCTATAAGTTTTATATTCGGTAGGGTAAATTTCAAAATTTGTTTGCATGATTTTTAGCAATTAAAAAAATTTAATTATTGTGTAAATGGAATGAAGGACAATTAAAAGCATCAATTGAATTAGAAACTACGGAGCAATATCTTTTACCATTTACAACCATCAGATGACGACTTAAGCCCCCGACTAACAAAAAAAAGTCTGGGGGAAGTTAAAGAAAAAAAAAAACGTTTTTCTTTACATCCCAGATCTCGAACAACTTTGAATCGCAGAAATTGAAGGCGTTGAATTGATTGAAAAAGACTGGTTAGAAAACCTGAAGAAATACAGAAAAAAGAATCTGAGGACGGCACCCCGGATGACGCAAATATAAATCTATAATATGCCATTTGTGGTCCGCCGATATACAAAACATACATAACTTATTTAATACTTGTAACAAGTGCGGCAAGAAAAAGGTGTCTAAAAAACTTAAATTGTCTAATCACCCTCTAGTTCTTTAATAAACTTTGTTTTAATCTTTAAAGTTTTGAAACAAATTTTGTATGTTTCGAACAATAAATTATATTTATGTTTACATTTCTTGTTTTTCAATAAAGATATTTATATTTTAAACTAAAACATGCTTCATTTTTAGAAATGTAAAAAAATCAAAAAATGGGTGTCATATCTCCCAACTTTCAACTTTTAATGTAGCTCAGTGGAAAAAACCTTAAGACGTAATTTATGTTTTTCCGGGGATCGAATGTGCGACCCTTCTTTTAGTAGTACAAGACAAGAACCACTAAGCCACTGCATCTACTATGAATATAATCACTATGATCTTACTAACCATGTCTCAAAAATATGAAAGAAATTCGCAAAAAAAATTGCTCGGTGAATGAAAGCATATAGCTGCGTAAAAGCTATACATATTAACATTATGAATAAAACATAATTGTTTTTAGTCAATAGATTTATCTCTGGATAGGGAATTTCACTGTCCTTCATTTAACAGCACTTTCGGGTGATCTATTGTAACACAATTTCGACCAATCTGTTCCCCATTCCCGAATTAATTAAACCGCCAAGGCACCTTCCCACCGACCTTCAACTCTTTTTTGGTGTCTCCTTTAGTTAAAAAAGTTAATTAATATACAGGTCCGTAAAAGTACCCTAAGTCAAGTTTCTCATAACCATTTGTTTGTGGTGACGAATGGAAGGGACCTATATACATTTGAGAAGCCTTTCCATGGCGAAAAAGCAACATCTTTGTCAGACGAGAGATGTGGCCAAGTAAGAAAAACTGTAAGACGGAATTTGTCGTCTTCCGGGGATCGAACCTGAGGCACTTTGCTCAGTAATGTAGTTTGCTAAACAAAGAGTCACTGCGCCCAACCTTGAGTTGTATTCAATAAAAATCAAGAACCTTGCTGAATTAAAGAAAAACTAAGTGTCACAAGACGTGCCACTAAAGGTTCTAAAAACAAAATTCGTAGCAAAGCTAAAATATTACTTGGGATCGTCAAAGAAGACGGGTCACTGGTCACTAAGAAAAATCCTCGTTTGAAAATGACGATGACTCCACTGAATAAGTGACTACGACTTGCCACCTTAATGAATGCCCTGGTTTCACAAAAAGGACGAAGTATTTTATTATTAGTTGTGGCTGCGATTGCCACTGTCAATATTGTATTCCAAATAAAAATGCTATCAAACTCACAATTTCACTTAAAACCCTAAATCACTTTAACGCCCTTCACATCCCCACACCAAAGCTCCTGACAAAAACTGCAAAAGCATGAAAAGTTTAGAAAAATCACCTCATCGCGCGAATGATTTCCACTGCAGGATTACACCCAGACACCATGTCTCCATTGCCCAAACTTTGTACCTGTCACACAAATATACATATCCATATTCCATAGCAGGACACGCCAATTTCACTGACGCAAAGTAAATCCATAGAAATTGATCGAAAGGAGTTATGCTGATTGCCCAAACAGAACAACTAGATGAATTTGGTGGTCACCACAGCGCAGCGCAGCGGGCAATGACAGTGTCACTATATTCCCCGTTTTGTTGTAGGTATCTATATGTTAAAAGGATTTTTCCGGAACAAAGGAAACGCCACTCGATGTTTTAGGAGTCTCGTTTGAGGGACATTTGTTTAGATCAAAGTGCAAATATCGAATGACATCCAACTGGACAGAGATTTATTGCCCTTTACAAAGAGGACGACACTTTTTTTTTATTGTGTCTGCTGGACACTTCTTTTTGGTGTCCTGGAGAGTGAAACAGAAACACACATTCGTTCGGATGGGTGCAGTCAGTTAGATTGAATTTTTCGCCTGTTTGTGGTGTTTTTTGTCCTTTTCCAATGCCATATAGAATTTCATCAAGGATTTTGCAGTCGAAACCAAACCAAACTGAGTAAATAATTGAAATGTGTGAAGATTCTGTGGTGTTTATTAAAATTCGATATCCTTCAGTTGGGAGATGCCTTGAAATCCTTGTGGTTTTCTACCGGAGTCCTTTTTGGGACTATCCCATGGATAGTTGTAGTGGGTACATCTTTTGATATTCGATGCCAGTTTGTGGTTTTTCCTCTCTTTGAAGAAGAATAGTCCTTCGAGAGATGGGCTATCCATTTTCAACCCCTAAACGTGTTTTATTTGTCTAAAGCCAACCTCTCGCTGGACAATGTTATTCACTCCATCTAATCACACTGCCATGGTATATGGACTGTAGGACTCCCCCGAAAGGACATCGCTCGCTCCCCAATTACACACGTACACTATACCCCATACACCGACAGCCTCCCTCGCGTCGTCCAAATGGAAAAAGATTGATCTAGTGGAAAATCTGACAAAAAGTCAGCAGAAATGGTTTTATTGCTGGAATGCCTCGCTCCACCCGGACACAAGTGTAAACCTCCCCATAAATCCGACTCACTCGGCGGCTCACTCACTCGACAAAATTCCCATAGCTCTTGGCCTAATAGACGGAAGGCATTTAAGAGTCAATAAAACTTGTTAACGGAGTAATTGCTGGCAATTTATTTATCTTTGTTGGTGCGTGTCCGTTTTTTTTTCTTGCGCCACAAATTCGGAAGGGTGCTGCTGGTGGGTCGCCAAAGATAAACACCGATGCAGCAGTGTTTTGTCGGTGGACAGCAACTGATTTTTATTTACATTTAAAGGACTCATCGATGTGGGTCGTGGGTGTGAAGAGATAGAGCGGCGGAGTGACATCTGGGCGGGGAAGCCGCTCTTTCAACCACAATCATGCGTCAGTTGGAGGTGAACTGAGCGAGTGTTCCTCCGGAGGGATGCTGCCCTGGCGGATGGTTGGTGGAGGGTAGTGGGGAGAAAATGTATGGCAACGGAGTGGGTGTCGGAAGGACCTGATATGTTAGAGCTGTTTAAAAAAAATCCTCGCCCAGACGCCCTGCCTAACAAACTGCGGCCTTATGTCCAAATTTCAACACCTGTTACCATCTGTTGCTCCACATCTGGAGCCATTTTTTCTCTCTGATCAACCTTTCAAAAATATCTTACAAAGAGAAGCCTTCAATTCAGGCGGTCGGGTTCGGTATAAAGTTCCGTTCCGTCTAGTCTTGAAATCAGTATAAAAGAGCTAAAGAATGGCTTAACTTGAGAGGTTGGCCTGCTAACCTTTTCATTGATCTGTCGCACTTTTAAAATGGTATCTAAGGGTGTAAATAGCTTTTAGAGAATATTTTAAATGCAATCCGATAGGTGGCGCTGTTATTACGGAATTGGATGCAGTTTTCCCTGTTGCCACAGGAGCATTTAAATTTCAAGAATAAATGTGACCTTCTGTCCTGTCTGTCCGTCACCTTTAAGTCCCTAACCCCTTCAATGAAACCAAAGAAATCTCAGTACAACATTATCTCCCTACCCGATAAACATTGCGGCCTATTCACCTTTACATCTGCCAGCATACCGCATCACAATATGATTGTCCACTTTGTTATCATAAGTCCGTTTGAACATATTTCCTCCCCCCCCCCCGCCATTAATTAATACACCGTTAAATGTATTAACGCAGGATCCATTCTTGTGGGCATATACTTCATCAGCATCAGCATAATATAGGGGTGACCCTTAAAATAGCTCCCGCTACTGTCCATGTCTGCATGGTCATCCCCATTATCATCATCATCATCATCATCATAATCATCGTCGTCAGCAGCAGCAACATCCTCATTGCCACTCTATAAATAATTCAGGACATGGACACTCACGGATTGTGGCGTTGGCGGTTTTACATGTGTATCCGCTGTTTTCATTCCGTTCGGCGCGGCGGCGTTCGTACATTTTTTTCCCACTTGCCGGGGAAAAGAAAAACAACAAAAACAAAACCTCCTCGAGTGGAAAAATCGCTTTTAATTGTATATGCTCGTCCTTTATTATTATTTTTTTTTCTGCGCGTTTTCACTCCCGTCCTTATTATTGACGACGACTCCGATGCGAGTGGGTTATTTTCAAGCGTTAAATGTTTACACGGGTGAGCACACGTCAAATGAAATATTTATTTCGTAAAATTAACTGTACAAAAAAATTAAACACAAACAAAAAGTGCGAGTCAAAGTGTCTCTTGTCTCATCGTATCGAAGGACGAAAAACAAAAAAAAAAAACCAAACCACGTGAGAGATGTTGAACCAAAAATAAACAAAAAACAACAACGAAAAAAATTATGAGGAAAATTATATTCACTGCGTGTCCTTTATTTGCGTTCGCTTGTTTATTTTTAAAAGCATAAAATGTCCTTTTGTCCTTTTTGAAATTAATCAGCCATCAATAATTCGTGGTGATGTTTGTCTTGCCGTTCGTTCGGCGCACCGCCCTCATAATATTTCGTCGTTGAATCCTTGGAGCCTTGGAGTCATATTTAAACAACAATTGTGGCGACGTGACATTTCTAGGAACTTGTCGCATCCTGTTATCGGATTGCCTTTATGGAAAATTAATTGCGCTGCGAGCGGTTTAGATGCTTAAGTAAAGGAAATGGTGAGTTCATAGGGCGAGCTCGAGGGTTAAAACTTTCAACACCTTTCTCGATTAGAACACTATAGACTTGCACTTTGGTGGTGGCCATGGTGTTGTAGATAGTGTGGGCCTGTGAATCGAGTGGACATTTTCGAGGTTCATCGGGGAAAATACTTACGTCAATATTAGATTTTCTCTAATTCTCACCAAAAAAACAGGGTCCCGCGTTTTCGGCGTCGCTTTTGTTAGGTTTTTTAAGTCGTTTCTGAGTGATTTTTCGGATTGCTTTTTCGGAGCCTTGCCAGAAAGTGGGCTCCATGTTTTTGGCATTTATCGGAGGGTTTTTCGATACGTTTTCCTATGGCTCTCTTGGGGTTTTTTGTACGCATTTTTTTGAGTTTAGGTTGGTACCTCGAAAGAATTGACAAAAAAACCTACAATTTTTTGTGTCAGCGGGTGTTGCATGATTTTTAGCAAATATCCACAATTAGGTAGAAAATGTTCACCTAAGCTTCGATTGCAACTTATTCCTTGTCATTAAAACCGCTGTCTGGAAGATAGGTACTCGGAAATGAATAAGCTTATAGCAATCGTTAAATCCGTAGACCATCGTTCGCTATTTTGAGTCGTTTTTTGAAGATTATGAATCCTCCTTTCAACCGCCGCCAAAGTCTAAGTCTGAGGCATTTGAGTTCGCGATTAAGCTGCAATTTACTATTCTAAAAACTCTGCTTTTAAATACAGGTCAAGCAAAATGTAACAGTACCAACTAGGTTCAGAAAGACGAGGCATTTTAAATTAAGACTTATGTGGTAATTGTAAGTAATAGGCCCTGTACACTGCGACCAGAAGAGATCTATTGCGTTGGACTCTATAATTTAACCTAGGGAGCTGTTGAGGCTCTTTATAAACCTCAGTACCCTTTTCATAGTTTCCTATATCCAAGTTTCCTATATCTGCTTGACTTAAAAACTTGCAGGGCATTCGCAGATTATGTGTTCCGTTGTCTCCTCCTCTTCTCCGCAGAGTCGACAGGAGTCATCGTCGGAAAGTCCCATTTTTTTTAAATGGTATCTTATCTAGTGACCAGTAAGATAACCCGTTAGGATCCTTCCAGTATTCGGCAAGGTGATCATCTTCCCTTTTCCTGAATTTTTAGTGTACGTAACTTAAAGGTAAACCGAAGTAGGGCTCAGAATCGCCTCTTCTCGCCAAACAATCCCCTCGCTCATTGCCCTCGAATCCCTCATACCCTGGTATCCAAGCAACGGTGACTATGTTGTCCTAGGCCAGATCTTCTAGGAGATCGAAACATTCCCAAACCAGCTCTGACCTGATCGAAAACGATTTTAAGCCCTTAAGAGCTGCCTGGCTGACTGAGAGGATTTAGATGCGGGCGCCATTAGTGCGTCTTCGTAAGCATTCTCGGACAAATATCTATGGCGCGTACCTCCGCTTGAAAGATGTCTGGTGATTTTCCCAGTGCTATAGCTCTTTGGAACCTAGGCCCATAGACCCCAACCCAGATTTGTGATCCTGTTGGTATGTGGTAGGATTCAAGCCTAAAATGATTCTTTAACTTAAAAATTCAATTTGAGCTGCAAAATCAGTAAGTCTCCAAAGGTTAACAACGCAAGTAGATCAAAAAGGAGTCTTGGCAGTTGTTGGTATAGTTCGTTGGGTTTTATATGCTACGAATTTCGAAAGTTGCAAATCCATCGCGTTGCGTTCTTGACAAGAAATCCACAAAAAACTGATGAAAGATGACAAACCTTCAGATAAATAGCTTTTTGAGTAAATTTTGAAATATTTAATTTGGTTCTTCGACCTGGATTCAATGTCTTGTCGGTATAATCTTAAAAAAATTGACAACAGCTTTGTTTGAACAAAAAATAGGTGACTTTGACACTTTGCTAGTGTTGTTTTTCAAGCTGTATTTAGAGCAGTGGAGGAAGGGCTTCGCTTAAGGTAGCGCGCTCAGCTAGAATGGGACCTCAACTACCTTTAAGTGCACAACTCGAGACAGCTCGCGAATGATATGACTAATTGAATATAAAAGGGTTGTTTATTGAGTTGTAGGTGCATACCGAACTGTAGAGTCGTTTAAGTATTAGTACTTTGGTCCTTCGAGCTAGATTCGCAGATTCGTAAGCCCATTTTCAATCATTGAAAGAGTTGACTAAAATGGACTTTTAGTTTCTATGAAAAACACCGAACGTATTAAGGACGACGTACAAAAAGCAGCCCCTCACCACTGCCTTCTAAAATGGCGTCAATTTCGGCCAATCAGGTGCAATCGCATGTTGTCAACTCCTGCCGAGTGCTATATTATTAACTAATTTGTTGAACTCGCCACAGACCTTTCTTACGAACTAACTATCCACGCAGCGCTATTGGTCTCGCCTATCGTGCAATCTAAGAAATTCTATTCAGCCCGAAAAGTGCTACAAAATGGCAGCCAGCACTAAAGTGTCTATTAGGGAGCCATTAGCTGAGGGCACAAAACTACTCTATAAAATATGGAATTTAATTAAATTCCAAATGGGCAATAAAAACGCATACCATACCAACTACTTAGAGTGGAGGGAGAGGCCAAAGCCTGAATTGACCAACGGGGATTTCTGTCTTTCATATAGCTACACATAAATGGGAATGCGCGCCACTGTATGTGCATATCCGCCAAGTGTTTCGCCATGTTTTGCTCGTCGAAATTACTGTGGAAAAATAAAAGAAAACCCAACCATAATCCCTTGTGTCGCCCTCGGGCAGCGACACACAACTAAAACTCAGGACACACCAATCCTATGCGGATCCTGTCCTACTGATGGCTGCGCTGGTATACCTTCGGTCGTCATCATGGCCGAACCGCATGCAGCCTGTAATTATGCCGTATAGTAAAGCAAAATAATTTAGATCGCAATGATATTATTTAAATTAGCTGAGCCGCGCACGTTTTATTCCTCCAACGATGCGGCGGGGCCGCCATGACGACATTGTGGTGTGTAGTGGTCAGTTGCCATTTTTTTTTTTAAATAATAATTTCTTTAGGAGCGTTTTTCTGTTCGTGCCAACTGCTTGGTGGTGATGTGTAGTTGGGTCCTCTTGGGCAATGATAGCGACTGCATAACCAACCAGAGCGTATACGGCTCAAGCGATTAGCCAAAGCCAGCCCCCGGCCCAAAGTAGAGCTCTTCGGCTGGGGCGCGCTACCGCCATTCATTGGGACGTAAAATGCAAATTCAACCGAGTGTGTGTCGGTGGCCTGCTGTCTGTGCAGAGTGCACTCTAATTGAGGAGAGCGCAGGTTGTAGGTTGTTGTACGAGTATGTACAGTGGATTGGCTCGATTGCCACTAAAAGTGCGAATTTTGAATGGGCCCGCTTAATGGGTAATCTGGATAAGAGAGCCAAATGATTGTAATTAAGTTTGCGAGAGTCACTATGTATACGCGTTGATCCTGTCCCGGCCAATTGCACCGGAATTGCCAAAAATATATTTTTATTTATTTTTTTGGTAGGCAATTCGTCGGAGCCGCGTTTGTGCCGACCTTCAATCAAGGATTATCGCAAGACAAAAGATTATAATCGGAGCGAAATGGTTGCCGGCAGTGGTTTCTTCATTGTTGTGGCATTTAATCCTTCCTGCAGGCTTCGTATTGATGTTTGGGCTAATCACAGTACAATGGCGCGGGGGTTAGTGGTTTGGGAATGGTATTATTTCGAAAGCCATTCATCATTCAACAAGTTAACGAGGTGCATACGACTGTGT
This sequence comes from Cheilosia pagana, assembly GCA_936431705.1. NCBI lineage: Eukaryota > Metazoa > Arthropoda > Insecta > Diptera > Syrphidae > Cheilosia > Cheilosia pagana. The sequence continues at coordinate 44,758,019 of OW386170.1, read as the reverse complement.
TCGTTTTGTAGAGAAATCCTTGAGGTATGCTGATGGTTTGCAGGACAATGACTCTGTGTAGTTGGGGTTGCTGTCAGGGTGAAAAGACAACTTGTGGTCGACGTGGCCAAGTGTATTCGGGAGGTTGACGTTTTGGGTCTATTGTTTGGAGCCATTCAAATTACAAATTATTCTGGGAAGGCTAATGCTAATGCCAGACGATTAAAGGAGTGGGATATTATTGGTTCGCATAGTTAGTAATTCAGTCCTGAATATGCACGTTAAGGGAGTCTTAAGCTTTTATGTAAGATGCACCGAGTTAATCAGTTCTAGAGGTTCCAACCTGACTTACGAAGGGGCTGGAGTGCCTCAAGGTTCTCATATGTATCCGCAACTTGTTTTTTTTATAAATATTTTTAAAAGTGTTCAGTTCTTGTCTGTTTATGCTTGGTTATTTGATGGCTTCCTTAGGGCGGTGGAAATTTAACTACAATTATCCGAAAGGCCATACCAAATATGTTGGGTAAAACCTGAAGGTACGCTCAATATTTTTTTCATGTGATAAGTAACCATTTCGACTTTTAAAGAAACAAATTTTAAGGACAATTTATTGCTGCCCATCCTGTCAACAAAATTCCACTGTATATCGAAAACATCAGTAGAGAGTGATATGAAGAGGAAATAGAGTTGTAGAAAGCATAGAACCTTGCGGCACTCCTGTGAAGAACTGAACTCATAAAGGTGGGTTATTTGTCTAGTAGGGCTATGCTCGGCCCAAAACCTTCTAAAAGACGTAGAGCGGGTCTGCATTTTTATGCCGTTGTGGTTGATTGCCTGCGTTTTCAAGGCGTTACATAACTCATCTAGTCTCTACTACCCGACCGTCCATTGGGCTGCGAATTTTGTGCCTCCTCTGTAGTTTAGTAATCGGTGATTTTGGCAGTTATTTCATTTCGTCTCACCTTGGGTATGCATGTAAAGTAAGGCTAGACGCAAGCATTTCATCCATTTTTCTAAGAGTTATTTGAACGGGAGTGGTTTTCCTGCAAGAAGGAAATTTCTACTCGCTATACAGCTGCAGAGAAGTGGTAGCCGATCATGCGAATTTTCGGCTAAACTTAGATTTCATGTGCTGACAAATTTCCAATCTTACTTAAAATTTGAGATTCAGTGTACGTTCAGTTAAAAACGATCAATTATTTTTACGCAGCTATATAATTGGTAGATTTAACAGTTCTGGGGAATGGAGGAGGTCTGAGAATTTTGGATTTATTAAAAAAACTTCTACGGTTGCGGGGTCAGAGGTACTAAAATTCTCACTTTCATATAGCAGTTGGCCTGTGTCTTACATTAAAGTTTGAAAACTGCCTACTGCCTAGACTGTTTCGGTGGCCTATCGTCTACCCAAGACCAATCGTTAATATAGAAAAGTTTTCTGGCTACCTTCTTTTCGACATCTTTTCGTTGTATAGCAATGGACCTAGCCTGGTCTGGGTCTAAGATTATTATCGAAAACAGATACCTTATCTAACCTAACTTAGGTAGTGAGGGGTCCCCGGTTCGATTCCCGAAAGAATACAAATTACATCTTAAGGTTTTTTCAACCGCGTCACCTCTCGTGAACTTCTGACAAACATCCGAGAGTAAAACTGTCATGAAAGAACTTCTCAGTTAGCCGTTTGGACTCTGCATAAAATTGTAGATTCCCTCCATTCGTCCCAAAAACGGAAAACTCCCAAAAAAAAGGGATTGTAAGAAAAAGGTTCCCTTAATTTTTTTAAGCAATCTCTTCAAGACAATGTTTAAACCGGCGTATTCCAGGACAAGAATGAAAGTGGGCGGCTATTTTGAAATCTAGTCCATGCTCAAAATTGATTACAGTGCAAAATGTTGAAGTTCTAGGTACTAAAGGCGGTTTCATGGCGCTGGTTGACAACTACCTATTAAACAATTTTAATCCATCCGTAACTTTTATCATCTTAGGGCATTTTGTAATAAGAGAACACAAAAAACGACCCTCTGATGTCTGGTCGTTTAGCAAAATTGTGCCCATTTTTAGGCGCGGTATGTTGTTCCACGTACTCATTGTCATTAGATCGTGAAAGTTCTGCCGGCTAGGCATATGGATCTGTGCTATTTGTAAGTTTTTAAGCTTCCCTTTAAAAGGTGTGGCTATATGCAGAGCACTTTAGAAAACTCTTCTCTACTGCATCTTGTCGGCTAATTTTAAAGTCTCCTTTAAAGGAAAACTCCTACAGCCTTATTTAAAAACCCAGCGTAGAGGCTGCGTAACTTTACGCACTCCTAACGCAGGGAAATGTGACGTTTACAAATTTTACGAAGCTTAGCAAAGTAACTTAAACGCGAACATTTGCGTTTAGAGTCTGCGTAGAGCTTACGTAAATATGTTTTTGTTCCAAATGTCATTTGGTCGATTGGTTAACAAAACCAAAAAGTGTGTGCATTGATTTCGAATGCTGTGTAAATTTACGCCAAACGAATTTGGGTAACAAATGCAACTGCGAATGCAAAAAAATATAGGTAAATTATAGGAAACTAATAAAAAAAAATCAAAAATTTGTGCGTTTTTTATATTATTTCGTCTGCTTTAGTTTTTTCCCTATATTATATGTTTACACTAGCTGACCCGTACTCGCCTTGCTTCAACAAAGACAATTAAAACATAATTTAGGACTTAAGCAAAGTTCTGTTATTTGTCCCCTCTTACCCACCTCAAATGTCGGCTAAAAGAAGCAACACGAATGAAAACTTGACATTGACACACGAACCCCACCCCAGCCCATTTCCAAACTTTTCCCAATGAACAGCACCTGAAAACGTGTTCAACCTGAATGTATGCGCTGGAAACAGATGACTGATACTCACTGCTGCATGACCACTGACAGTGGTTTGAATAATTGTTTTGAACATTGCTCAGCTTCAGGACAACTCAGGAGGATGTTTTATATCTTAAATGATTCAGGACAAAATTTACTAAATTCACCTTTTTTTATTTTTCAACTCGGTAAGCCATTTCTGGAGCTAGGTCTGTATAAACAGAATTTTCCTTACATATATCCGGTTTTTTTGACTATTTTGTAAAAACCAAGTTATATTCCGGGATAAAAAGTATCCTAAAGCCCGACCAAGAACATAAGCAATAACTACCTATGCCAAGTTTCATAAAACTTGGTAGTAGTTTTTGCGTGATGCGCGGTCAGGTATATTTCGTTCTACAGTTTTATTATATGTAGAGATAGAGATAGAGAAGAGAAGAGAAGAGAAGAGAAGAAGAGAAGAGAGGATAGAGATGTAGAGATTTGGTCAGGTCTTCGATATTCGATTTGGTGGTGGTTGGTGAAATTTGAAGTGAAATAATTGGACATTTTGGCACATGAAGGACATTTTGGAATTTTTAGTTTTTTTTAGTTTATTGTCAAATGATAAACGAAAGCCTATCCGTCAAAAACAACTGATGTCGGTTTCAGAGCAAAAAGTAATATATTTCGGTGTTTTTGGTAATAGTTTATCCAAATTCATACCTATTTAGACACAAACCCCGTTCAGTAAAGTTACTGTGGGAATGTTTATAAATAACAATTTGAGAAACGCAACGTAGAGCCGCGCACATTTTTACGCGATGTTTTACTAAAAAAAATCGTAGAGGCGTCGTAAGGTTCCAAAACCTCTCGAAGAACTCAAATGTTCAACCTTTCAACCAAAGTAACGTATTCAAAAATTACAATTCCCTTCTTACAAACCTTACAAGATCAAGCGATAATCCCAATGGGCCCAAAAGTAGCTGGTTACACACACAAATTCCTTTCCGAAAAAAAAAAATGATTGCGAATCTTCAATTCCATCTCGAAATTTACTCAAAATGGCCGCGGGTTAAACTGAAAACACCATCTCATTTCATTTTGTGTACGTGCTCGCCATTTATGCACTTAAATCACATCGTCCAACTCGCGAATGTTCGAGTATAGCCAACTAATTTTCATTCAGGTTGCATACAGCATACGGCATACATGATATGCCGCCTCCTCCTCCCGTACCCGCCCGGTCGCACATTGAACATTCGGGCAATCAAAGCCGCGGGATTGACGCTTAATGCTCACGATGATGAATATGGAAGGCAGCCTGCAAGATTTGCGAATCCATTCACGTTGCTCTGCAGGACCGCCTTAAAAAAAAAAAAGGAAATGGATGGTTGTACGCGCAAAGGGATGTGCATTTGCAATGCGAACCAAATAATCGAATCTTGGCCAGGCCGCATGTATTTATTCGCTGAATTAGTTGGCCTTCCTTTTGCAGCTCACCTCGATGGCGGACGGTGCGTATCGATTGGAATCCAATTCCCTGGTAAGGTACAAACGGCCACTTATATACGATGGACCGCAACAGCAAGGGGAAAGATCAAAATTAGTAAATCGCTGGAAAATGATTTGTGATGGCGCGATAACCCATCGCTCCTTTTGATTGACTCTTGTGATTCCCGCGATATCGATGTTGATGTGGCTGCCGACGATGACGGCTATGCGAAGACGCGTCCCTGATGACGATTTGTTGGCTGTTGCACATCGGATCCGAGCCCGAGTTGCTGCCCCAACCGGTTCGCATCCATCATCATCATCATCGTCGTCGTCGTGGTGCACAGGTCCTTTGTCTGGGACGACGTTTGCTGAATTTGTAATTGGAAATTATTATTTCCACTGTTTGTCTGTCTGACTTTGACTCTGACTGAAGTTGGCGGACGTGGTGTACGTTCAGTTCGCATCTTGCAAATGGCCACAGAATGCGCAGCCATCACTTGGAGCGAGTTGGATCTACGGAATTGGCAATAATCACGCATAATCATATTTTGACGAAGCGGCGGAATTGGCTCGACGAGCGCGCATGTACTGATTCCGTGATTTTGATTTGTGGATTATTTGGGTGGCTCAGATGATCGGTATATGGGGCCAATTCGTCCGGGGGCAGGTTGATGATCGTGCGGATCAATGTCGCTGAAAGGGGAAGAACGGATTGGGCAGTTGTTAAGGTTGTTCTCTATTTGAAGGGTGTGTCTGTGCAATTGCAGATTTTATTTAACAGTCACATCGACTCCCAACCTCAACTTCAGCAGTGAAAAGTAGTAGCTCACATTGTACCTTTCGCCGTTCGTCCCCCCACTTTGAGCTAAGCACTCATAATTCATTGAAACATTTCTCGAAACCAAAACGCGAGCACTAACTTTTTAATGCACGTTTAATTTTTTAATGGCGAAATGCTTTTAGCGCTCATCAACAACCACCCCCGGCCCTATTTGGTATACCACACCGTCGCCAACCGCTGGTCGCCGGCACCGCCGTCAAAACCGTATAGGGGAGAACTCGAAAGCAAATAACACGCCAAAGGAAACAACAGCAGAAAAAAAAATTATTTATTTCTAAAAATAACATTCGAACGGAAGTTTTGGAAAGTTTCACTCCAGCAAAAAGCAACAGAACCCGCGCACACTGAGAAGGTGCAATAAATTACACCACCACCGTGTATTGCTGGGATATCCTGTTTCCATTCCACCCCATGCCGAAAAGCAAACACCTCCCGCAGCAAATATTAGGAAAATAAATTTAATTTCAATTTCCCACCTCAAAAAAAAAGGAAGAAAACAAAAACGTAAAACACAAGAACAAGACAGTAATTAAATTTTCATAGGTCGCGAAATTGCACACCGACCGCGATGCGATGTCCTTGTGCTATACGGGTTCGACCAAAGACGAAAAAAAATTAAAGGATCGTATGAGGACTCAAAATGCCGTACATCCCACGACCTATTTGGGGAAAAGGAGAAGAAAAAAAAAACAGACTCCCGCCACGACTGTCATCGGGCACATTGTCGCCGTTGGGACATTAAATAAATGTGTACCCTCGCATGCATAATTCACCCGTTTAACCAGGTGAAGACAATTCCATTGCCCCGTGCATATCAAGCCATTTGGCATTGCCACGGACATGGACATGGAGATGGAGATGCTAAGGTTGCACTCATATCGTTGGCGGTCGTCCTCTCCGGTCTCCGCGTCCGCACTTGGTGCGCGAGAGGAATTTGCACATTTTAATTAACGATTTAAATTACTGTCGTCTTTATTACATGCGATGTGGATCGTCTCGGTGGGGTTGTGTGTGCGGGTCGGTCGCCCTGTTGGGCGGCACCGGCGCTAGCCGCACATACCTTCGTCGCGGTATCTAATGAGAATGCCGCATGTGTGTACAGTGTGCAGTGTACACTTGGAGGTAATTTCCCAGTCAAGCCGAGAGGGAAATTTCCTCTTGCATATAATGTTCCGAAAGTAAGTTGACTGCTGTCTGGTGGGCCATCGCTAGGTGAGGGGAGCTCCTAACTTGGCGTGATTGCGAGTGATTCATTAGGGCGAGGGGGGGACTCTAAGTTTATTTGATTTTCGGTGGGAAGCGATTGTCTTTGAAAGTTAAACTGCGGCAAGGCCGCTACGTTTGCTGATGATGGGCGTTGGGAAAGTGGTGGGAATACGAGGCGACCGCCAACACTTTCATTAACGGAGACCGAAGACCTATTTGTTGACTCACTGGGACAGCAAACAGAAATGGGGGCAGGGTGTAATGAGGAAGCTGGTTTTCAGGGGAGAGGCTCGTAGAAGTACCCCCAAAAGTAAGCCCCTAGCGTAACCTTAAATTGGCCTTAGCCAAAAATGGCGTTCTCGATTCTAGTTGGTCTTTTGGAGGGCCTATTGGAAGCACAGCTTCTAAGTATTTTGCAAACTATCTTCAGTAATATCGGTCCCTCTTATAGCAGTTCTTCCTTACTTTATTCTGAAAGGTGGGGAAAGTATATGTCCTGTAGGGTATGACCAACTCTGCATTATTTGAATTTTTGACTCATTGTAGCAATCACAGTCTAACGTCTTCTTTCTCTGAAATGTGTTTTTCTGTCGACTCTACTAACCATCAGTCTTTTTTAGGAAACTTTCTCAATATTTTTTTTTTCTACCCTTAAACGAAACTTAAGCCTTACGTGAGGGAAGCCAAATCCGTCCACCGTCGCATTAAGAGTCGCCTGTGGGTTTCGAGCAGTTTCGAACTCGTCTTATCTTCAAAGTTACCTATCGATATACTAACTAAAGAAATGGTAAAACTAAAAAGCGAGCGAGTCCGAAATGGTCGGGTAGATAGCGACAAAAATACGAAAGGAGTCTGAGCATAGCAACCTGGCAGCAACAATGGAATGAATCGTTAAGGGGAAGATGGACGCACAGGCTTATACACCAGTGATCGACCGATGTATGGATTAAACGGAAATATGGTGAAACAAACTTCTATCTGACTCAGTTCTTGACGGATCATGGCTGTTAAAGAGAATATCTTTTCAAACGCGGACATGAAATCAGCCCATTGCGAAAATGCTTCTGAAAACGCGGAGCCAACGATACGAAACCGAGAGGATCTTCCTACGGGACCAATTTCGGTGAGTGGCCCACTCCCGATAATGTCGTACACGATACAGTGCCGGGCCCAGCCAAACTAGCGCCTTGTGCAAGAGTTTCAGAAAGCGCCCTTTTTCAACAAGCTTCAACAGGCCTTCAACTTTTTTTAAATTCTGCCCCAGAGGGTTTTTTTGTCTATATTGGAAGAAAGAAAAGAAAGACACAATTTAGAAAATAAATAAATACTTGCAATTCAATCTGCACCAGGGTACCTATATCTAATAATGACAGTGAGAAATGCCATTAGTCAAAGCCACAGAAATTCCTTATGCAGAGCACCGCCTGCGGAAAAACGATTCCACGTCGCAGGTCGCAGCTTTATTTTTTTCACAATAGACTTTCATTATTCAAAGTCACTTCAGTGGAAGAGAAATTCAGCACAGGTGTGATGGGTGTTGTTATTTGGGGCTTATTTGAACAAGCAAGGAAGATAAAATTAATTTTTCTTTCCTAGCAATGCGCCCCCAGAACTTGGCGCCCTGTGTATTTGCACATCTTGCACATATGGTTGGTCCGGCCCTGACACTATATGCTTCAGAATGATGAAAACTGGACCATTGTAAGAAATGGTGCGGTGCGTATACTCAGCGATCTTAGACGCTTCGAACGCCAACGGAAAGCTAATAGTTCCAACAATAGAGGAACAAGCTAAGCCTTCATACCGACCACCGTGAAGTTATGTCTTACGGCGGTTCCGCGGGGGATCAAATCGGCCTGTTTGAGAAGTGAGGTGATTTTAGCCGGTAGGAGTCTGGCACTATATCAATGGACGTCGGTCCTACCTTCCATCTCACAAAAAAAAAAACATTCACTTAGTCAGTAGTCGATGCAGTAACTACTGAGCCACTTCGTGTGGTCTTAGCTGGCTTAGATATTTTAAATTACATATGTAAGCTATCTGTTAGCCTTAATGGGTGTTCCCAATCAGATACTGAGCATTTTTGCCGGATGAGAAAACACTTCACTAGAGCTCTCAGACCCAACTGTTCAATTTTACTACCAGGAAGAGCAGGAAAGCTGACTAAAATATGAATATAGGAACAAAATTTTGATTTGTAGTTGTGTTACTCACATCTTTGAAATTACTTTTCAGCACGTATACGTATAGCCATGTAAAGTCATGTCAAGAACCCATGCTCTCTGAAAGGTAACTTGCCCCCCTGGATTAGTGATTTCATTCTGACCGGATTCAGGACATATATGACAGAATTGTCTTAATTTTGAACAGAAAACATTTTAAAATCCTATCTAACCGAATTTTCTACCGCAAAAATAATATTATTCTATAGACTTTAAATAAAGAAAGATTTGCAAAATTTAAACAAAACTTTGCCATACTTAACGAACATGCTCACAATATCAAACAGAATCCGATTTATTTTGAATAATCCTAGAAAACTACAGAGCCGCCTGAATTTGATTAAATGTTCCTTTTTTGCAAAGCTTTATAATGAATTGCTTATTTTTGGTTTACTTTTAAGATTTGTTTTCTTAAATAAAGAAACAAAACATTTTTGACCGCATTTCAGGTTAAAAAATTCTTATTTTATTTTTTGGCCGGATTTTTTGACAGAATTTAAAATAAGTATTCGGTCATACATTCGGATTTGACCGGATTCCCTTATTTTTAGTGGCGACACTGCTCTGGATACCTTCTTTCCGTGAATTCAAGAGGCTTCTATCACTCAGGAAGCTTCGTTTGTAGGAAGCTGAGGGAAATTGAAAGAGTGAGTCCCCAAAGCATCGTTCTTTGTTCCGGAGCAAAAAGATTTATTTGGGTTGAAGGTTACAACTCAACGAACATTGACTTTAAGCGTCGTTTTTCTCTTTTAATCTTTAATTGGGCTTGATACATGAGTCCCAAACAAAGCTGTAAATTTTGAAAAGGTGCTTAGTCCTAGTTTGAGTCCTGTAAGTCATTTCTACCAATAAGAGTCCAAAAAAGACTGATTTTGGTCATTTAAATTCCAAGCGCATAAAAATATTTCCCCAACAAACTCAAGAACCGTCCTCTGACTAGGACGTCGGTCGATACCTATTTCCTCAAAAAGAAACAGAAACCAACAACTCCTGCACCATTTAGCGTCTCTTATTCCCCAATTGGCCGCGAGCGCAAAAACGTTTTTATTTCACCAATTCTTCATGGCCAATTTGAAACAAAATATCTCCGTAAGTCCTTATGCTAATATTTGACAACGTCTCCCCAAACGGACCAGAAGAAAAGAACCAAAAAGAACCAAAGAAAGAACCGAACAAAATACAATGAGCAGGAATTGAATTATAACCTGCTAATTCCATTTTTGTTCCATTATCCCTTTCACAAGCCGAACACAAAAAGCCCATACCCACAAAACAACCCCAAAATGAGTCCAACAACAAACAACAAAAAGGATATTTATTACAGTACCAATTCCATTCATCTATTCATGTATTTCATTTGGCAACGCATCTCAAATTCCAACCCTCACCCTCACCCCCAGTTATTAGGGAAATTTTCTTATTCTTATAGCGTCGTCGTTAGCCCCCTTTACCCATTTTTCTTTTTCCACCAACAAACAAGGTACCACAAGAGAAGAACGAAATGAAGAACTGAACGCTTTCCATTGTCAGCCAAATCTCAAATAAAAAATCCAGCGAAATATGATTTTTCATCGTCCTTATTCAAGGAAAAAAAATCAATATGCGTAAAATTAAACACTCGCCATACAGTTGACATAAGACGACGAAAGGTAGGTATATAGGCGTCGCGTTTGGGGTAAGACGCGCGCACAGTTCATATTTCGCATGAACAGGAATAACAACCACAAATGCGTTTAAAATGCAAATTGCTTTGACTTTTCACCATTTTCGCTGTCAAATTAGGTAAATAATAAAAAAGAGGAAAAAAATTGAGGACATGTTCCCATCTAAGGGTTACACCGAGCAAATACAATTTTTCCGAAATCGTTTTTTAACCGCTGACTGTTGACGTCTGTCGTTCCCGTTCTCGTCCTTTTTGAGTAAATAAAATTTTCAAAATGAAAATACGCTCGCGCCAAAGTAAATATGCGAACGCGAGTCGGGGGGGTTTTTTGGGTAAATATTTGAACCGCGCACACACATAGCTATAGTTATCGCCGTCATTATTTGGATATTCATCTGGTGAGTGGTCGAGTCAGTTGGGTCAAACGCAGTATTTTGGGGGCGCTGGCTGGCGGGTTTTTAATAATAATAATCCTCCCGGATGCAGAAATCGCTGAAATGAAGCCCCGCCGGCCAAAGCCAACACCGCAAATTAAAGAGCAAACATTGCGGTGCACCGATGTGTGATATTAGGATATCAACCGCCGCGCCGCCCGCCCCCGAGGTGAGAAGGGTTGCCGCCTTTTGACTATAGTCTCATATGATGCATGCCTGCGAGTGAGGCTATCCTGAAAAAAGGTAAAAAAGTAGAGTTGAACTAAACTGCTGATCTTATCATAATTGACTGATGAAAATGATTTTTCTGTACCCATCAGTCGGGGTTGTACATCCTGAGATGGTTCAGAGAGATGAATTCACGTGAAATTTTTTGTTTAATTAATTAGAGACAGAAATGTCAGTTTTGAAGTGGAATTGAGGTACTTAAACTTTTGTTAAAGCCGCATTTTTGAAGAGAATCCACCACCCACCTCCACATCCCAAAGACTTGTTCTGTACCACTTGTGGATAGTCGTTGTCTTGGGAGAAGTTTCGAAGAGTTTTGCAATCTTTAACACAATTAATGAAGCTACCCCTTATCCCATATAATACCAGAAAGTGTCCTTATTGATAGTTCTTCTCTGATCTCTACACAAACACACTGCACATCTCTTGGATTTATTACGCATAAGAGATCAAACATCTTCAACGAGTTGAGATAAACAAATGCATGCCTTTGGGTAACCAAATTGCTGCAGTGATTCCAAGACACTATCAAGAAACATCCTTCAATTGGTCTGCCGCATTGCTGGTTGGTTAGTATACATATATTGTCGACAAAGCAATAAACCCAGGACACACTTGTGTACACAGTGTACTTGACTCCAATGAAAACATCTTCACATCGAAATAGATCCCAATCCCAGGGACAATTCACCACCCATTTGACCATGCCCAGCAATGGACTCCGTATAGAGTTGCATTTAATTCTCAACAATAATCGAATGTCGTCTGGTGGTGGGGCTGCAACTGCAACGCTCCTTTTGTTGGTCCTTCGCCGAACCGAATCCCTATTGTTTCCATTACAAAACTCTGCCCAAACCGAAGCATAAATAAAATTTGATAAAATCACCTAATTATAGAATACACAGTCCATCCAGCCCCACATGTTGATGTAGTTGTCCTTTGTGTGGGCAATCAGAAGCAAAACAAAGCCACATTCGAACTCAATCCATAAATATATCGATAATCGAATTGGGATGCGCATACACACCGATGCGGCAAGGCATCCGCACCATGGAGGATGAATGAGTCAAGTGTTTGCAGATGCATTGCTGTCCTCTTCCATATAGAGTCCTGTATGTCGCCCAAAAACCAATTTAATCATGTTTTTGCTGCCTTATCGCATGCAATATTGCAGCGCATCCCCCCAGAACATCATAATCAATCGAAATTTTATGGAGAAGGAGTATACTGTGTACACAAGGATGCAATGCATCATTTGGCCACACAATGGAGTTGACTTTCCACAATGCGAGTACGAGTTGGGGTTGATCCACTCTATATGCGAAAGCGAAGATGCGATTTTATTGACTGCGTCAGGATGGCTTCTATCTGTGCCTGCCACTGCACCGCACACACTTTGAGATGTAACGCTTTGTTTAGCTCTGTCTATCTGCGTGTGTTCACTTGCATGTGATTTCGATTATGGTGCGGAGCGAAATCGAATTTGGGGACCATCGGTATGCGGATTCGTGTGAATTGTTGTCGTTTTAGATACTCGGTTGAGTTGGCAAGGAATGAAACTGGCTTTTTACAAATTTTCGCACATTTTGGGGGCTCAACCGGTGGTGTGCCCGAGCAATGTGTTATCCAAAGAACTTTCTTTAAACGAAATTCGATTTGGAGTTAAAAATACTCAGGGTTAGGGTTTCCTCTACTTCAAATATTTTCAAACCCTTATGCGTCAGGTACGGATCTTGTATGGAACGATCCATAGGTGGGAAACCTTAACTGACACAGGAATCCATCATCCACAATGGCTGTGTTATTCTTACCTTGAAATTTTGGAAACAATACGACGCTTTGTAACAAAAAATGGGCCGGCAGCACTTCCCCCCTACCAAGGATGTCGTGTCCCCGTCATTATATACGAACAAGATCATTATTGTTTTGTGTGCCCTATTGGTCGGACAGGGACAGTTCCACTCTGCGCTCATCCCTTTTCGCAGCATCGCAGCAGCAAACCAAACAAACAATAATTCACGATGTTGTCCTGGCATGCGATGAAAATTTAAATTGCACTCCACCATCGCCACCGCACTCGACCAGAAGGACATCCTCAAAGTGCATATCGTACTCGGGATTGGAACTTCATTTTCGAACACGAAAACATATGAATTTCGATAGCAATCGACAGGACGCGGCGCGGCGCGGCGCACCGTCGGAATGCAAAACACTTGTCGCCATATGTACACCGTCGGTCGTCCGGCGCATCCGAGAATTGCAATTTTATGAGTTAATTACGGGTTTCACATTGTGAGTGGTTGTTGTCATATACACAAAACGCTGCGCGCCCCAAACATAGGGTGGCCGCTATAAGGTCCGTCGCACAACATGCGAGGTATCCTCCAACTGAATGAGTTATGCGTCCTCCTCTGCGAGGCTGCAATTGTTTTGTGCGACAAATGGACTCGCGTAGATACAGCCGCACTGATACATTTGTTTCGTTGATGCAATTTTCGTAACCACTCTGATGGGCACTCCTTTGCACAGCGGCTTTTAGGCGGTGGCTATTCTGTTGCCCGCTTTTGATTTGCAATCACAATGGTGTGTGTTCTCTCATTCTCTAGGATTGCATCGGAAAATTGCAATTTTGAAAGGGATTTTTCGCGCTTTTTGCCATGCACACAGAGGACTTTTGTTTGATCTCACAATAAATCAGGATTTAATTACATTTTTCCGATGTAATTTTGGTGTTGACATTTTTATGACAACAGCGGTCCTTTTTGGGGGGTGTTGCTTTTTGAGTTAAAATGCTCGATTACACATCTTTCACTCTATGCATGTCCTTATAGAGAAAATCGTCATGTACTCTCAAATATAATGTCATTACGAAAATAGTCCATAATTTATTCAATATTATAGCCGCTGAAATTAAATGGAATTTATTGTTCCAATGCGGATTTTTAATTAATTTATAAATGACAATGGCATACACAGTGCACACCTATCAGTGTTAAGTATATATTTTCGCGCCATTAACATTTTTTAATTACAAGTGAATATTGTCCTTTGATACAGACAAAAATTTAATAGCAAGCCACATTAATAATTTATAATAATAATAACAATATGAAATTTTTGCATATCACAAAAGTGCGAAAAATATAAATTTTTTGTATTTATGAATTTTAATGGGAGTTTGGTTGTTGTTTTTAATTATATTAAAAAGTGAATTGTAATGTTGGTTTTTTTTAATTGCAAACGAGGCTAATTTTTTTTTGTATACCTTGTGGTGAAAACAATTCGTTCGGTCGCGTTGGACCGGTTTGACCGTTTTTTTTTTAATTTCTTTGCCTGGGGACCTTTTTGGAATTTTTCCGTCAATTTTTTTTATCAATTTAAGTGAGTGAGGTGTAAATTTTGTAGATAAGTGTTAAAAATTATAAGAACTTTCAAAAAGTAGTCTTTAGACTTCGATGTATCCCTTTAACCGTTTCTTACACTACAACTTCCTGGCTTTGTTTAAAAAGTTAAGTTTTCGTCTCGAGTTCTCGAGTGGTTCTTTGCAAAATATTATTTGTCCGTGCATCGCAGACCGACAACTCGAAACAATTAAACATCTACACATCTCCTAAAATAGTTGGACTACCATTAGCTGCTTTCTTGTTAACCGGCATTATTTATAGTTGTTCAGATTTTAAATATTGGCAACGCGACGCAGAACCTCTTAAATCGTAAAATTCAACAAAAATATTATCAATGAAAAACTGTCAGAAAAATTAGAGCCATCTTACTGCCATTTTACAGGCAGAATCAAGACATAGTATTATAAGATCGCATACAAAATTTGGCAGTACCTCGTACATCCCCTAATGATTTTTTTTTCATTTCTGAAGAACATGCAAAAATGACTTACGAGGTTCTGCACTTTATCCACGTAATGTTTTCATTTTTCAAAATATCGTGCTTTTCCCCTAAAACCTTCCAAAAACACTTGCTGAATGTTTAACAGGCTTAGAGGCCCTTAACACTTGTAATTTACCAACTTTTACCAAAAATGGATTATTTTGTTTAAAAACAATTCATAAAAATCGAGTCTCAAAAATGGAAAGTTATGCAAAAGTTTAAGCGTGTTTTTTTAGGTTTGTTTTTTGGATTGGCAACACTTTTTCAGGCGACATCAAGTCTGAGACCCAACAGTTGTATTGTTGCTCATTCAGGTTAGCCATTTGTGAACGAGTAAACTGCTCTTTGTCATTTTCTGAATAAAGACAGTCTTCGCTTCTCGAAGAATAACTTGAAAAAAATAAGAATTCCAGATTCCATGCTTTTCGTAGTTAAAAACTTATTTTTTATTTATTGGTCTTCTTTAGTTTTATAGTTTTGTACAGCTCTAAAAAGAACAACCTGCTTTTTAGCTCGAAACCCTGTATTATATTTTAATAGAAAAATGTGCACGACTGGGTCGCACGAAACTTGCTGTTTTTTTGTTATTTATTTATTCTAAATGTCCACAGATAGTACGAGTAGGTGTATCACAGAAGTTGTTACTTTAATCAGTTAAACCGCTGAACATTTTATGAAAAGGGACCCTAAAAACTGTAAAAGTGATTCGAAATGATGCAGCACAGTTGGCTGGTAATACAAACTGAAACCACACTTACTATTCCTGTGCCAGCATCCAAGTTATGGTCGACACTTTACAGCAATAATCGTGAAGCTTTACCACTTTTATATAAACAGCTCTGAAAGTGGGAGAATTTTTAAAGACCAAGGCGTTTTGCCAAGCCGCATTAGTAGTACCCATCCCCGATGGGTTAAGCCCACCGAAAACCCTTTTGTCCCAACTCCAACTTACACTTAAGATGATGTAAACTCTTCCGTTTAACGTTCACTCCATTAGCGACCGAAAAACAAAGTCAAAACAAATAGCAATGCCAATTTGTTTCAAAGACCGGCAACCCCTCGTATTTTTGCACGAGAAAGGGTTGCAAGGACTCTGTTCAACACATCCAATTACCATTTCCTGGCTATATCCATTTGATTTCATTTGCATTCAATTAACAATCCATCAACTTCTTACGGAGTTTTGATTCCGAAATCTTTTCCATTTTTCAGCTGAATGTATTAGTGAGGAGTGCTGCACTTAAGCGACGATGGGGTACGTCTACGTAACCCTTTAAAATGAAGTTTTCTTGCGTCGTTTGGAGGGGTTCTCGAAGGAAAAATCAATCCCTGCTCCGTCAACCAGAAAAGGATTCCAAAAACTCAACAAACTTAAAAATAACAGATACAAATTAATTATTTGCGGAAAGGTCTATCTGCATGGGTTCGGCGAGTGTATCTACACACTCAAGCCGGAGTATCTATATGATTTATTTACAGATTATTACTTAGTTCTGGGCTAGTGAATAATGTAGTGTTGGGTAGAATGTCTGTCGAAATTAATAATTACAGCCCGTAATGCGGCTCGAAGGACCAAACTACAATATAATCCAAAAAAAAAACTTGTCTACTGTGTATAGCGAGTTTAACCGAATTAAGCTGCATGTCAATTACACATACAGAGGACTCGCACAGAGGAGTAAGTCGAATTCAATTACAGGTGTAATTCGTCAGGAGCACCGACCGTCCCAAAACAATACCAACCAGACTCAAATGATTTAAAAGCCTTCGGTAATTGAATTCCCTCCCCCCAACATATATATAAACATATACACATATTGGTGTATGGGTGTATATTTTGAATATTCGGAAATGGTAATGTAGCCGGGTTAATTGAGTTAAGATACAGTCAGATGCTCATGCAGATACATCACTGTTGATGGCAATTTACCAACTCCACATCGCTAAATCTGACTCAAAGTGCTCTCTAAGTGTATAGCAAGCGGCAACAAAAAGTACATTCACATCCAATATTTATGCAAATTCCGTCTGCCAAACCGTAACGCATAGTATGACAAACGTTTTTCCCATTCGTTTGAGTCCTTCTTCTTTTATTCGCCGCGTCACAGAGGCGTTAAATTGTATTAAAATTTTTGTGAACAAAATTGTCATATCAGCGGAATATTGTCGACGCGAAGAGGATGTAATAACTGCCAGTGGGAAAATTTGCATAAATATACGTTGGCCGACCCCTCGCACCAACAACAATGTAAAGTCGACAATCGCACAACCCGCCACAAAGGAAGGGCAAGGATCTACTACACAAAAAAAAAAAACAGAAAGCAACGCGAAACCTATTTAGTATTCATTGAAAGTATTTAAACCGAAAATGATGTTCTTCCAATAAAAATAATAATAATCTGTCATTTAATGTGTATCTGTGTGTGCATCGACAGCACACACCCTCGCTCGTCTGCATCCATACACCACCATATTGTGTAGCTCCATTTAGTTGGGTTTTATTACGGCGAGATTTGCATCCCTTATCGGCGGATTCATCTCTGTCGATGGAATGATTGCTGCGGGACCGCAGCCACAGCCGTATATGTTGTCGCGAAAAGAATCGCGCCTATGTGTGAGTGTTTATATATATAGAATGTTGTGTCAAAACGAAATGACAGCGCATTTAATCGATTTATGTCCTTTCGATTCGATTTACCATATTGTTTGCGACAGGGTGGAACATTGAGATAACAGGGCATGGCCTCGCTGGGTTTCGGCGGGTTATAGTCGGGCCACGCGCAGACAGCATTTCGGGTTTTATTTGAATTAAGTCAGTCGGATAGGCAGACACGCATCCACCCACTGGGAGCGTGGGATTTATGTGAAGTAAACGAGTTTTTTTTTGACATTTCGATTGTTTGGGGGTGGAATCGATTGTCGTGATTGGAAAAAGGTGACGGCGAATGTTGCCGAAATGCTACAGAAGAGGTGGTCGAAGTCGATTTTGTCCAACCTACCCATTTGATGAAAATATGAGTATAGAGAGTTAGAGCAACAGGTTTATCTAGCCACTCGGCGAAGTCGGGTAAGGGCCAATGAGCGGATCACATAATTCTCCGAATGGAGGTCAATGCATCAGTTGTTTAGTCCACTGCATCTATGGAATCTGTGCTTCAAGCGGGAGGTGATTGAGCACGTCTTCATTATTCGCTGCTTTTCTGTAGAAAAATAAAAAAAGCGCCGTCTATATCGACAGAATTTTGGAATAGAAGAAATGCCATACTAAAAAGAAATGCAGCTATAATCTTCCGTCCAGCATCTTCCGTCTCCTCCGCAAAAAAAAAATCCATAAGTTGAAGAACCTTGAGTTTTAAGTTATATACAGAAACTCGAGACTTATACCCAGCCTCTTTGGTAGAGTCGTTTTGGAACAAGTTTAGCCATCAAAGGGCTGATCTTAATACCTTATATCGTAGATCCTCTCTTCACTTTAAGCATACGTGATGTAAGACTGCTGCTTACAAGGAAATAACAGACGTAGGTAACTTTTACAGAATGTTGATGAACACTTTTTAAGGGTTTCGGAAATGAAATCGTTCTTTACAAGCATTTATCTCTGTTCGATGCGGCTGGGGAATTCAAAATAACAGTAGAAATCCCTAATAAATCAATGGCGGCGTGTTGTCCGATCACCGCTTGGGCTCGGCGAAAAATTGTTGATCCCTTCCATTCGTCCCAAAAATTAAAAAAAAAACTCACACCAAACGAATGGTTGTGAGAAGCTAGGCCTACAGACCTGTTGCGCGAGCTATTTATTTATTTATTTATTTTAGTCGTATAAATGATTATTTCACTCAATAAAATTTGGTTGCTTTGAGTAGTGTCATCTGTCGCACATCGCACTTAGTTCCACTTCTTTGATAGCGGTTATGTTAGCTTCTTGCTCGAGTGCACCCGTCAAACAAAGGTCCCAAAACTTGTGCGGGTCCCATTTCCAATCGCAGGCTCGCCTATAACTGAGTATGTGACTTTTAATTTAGTTGCCCTTGCGCATTCAAATATTTATTGTGGGAGGAAATTCAATTTGGAACATATACTCCGAGCGGAAAAGAAGAGGCTTTATTTGGCCCAAAATTTGGTTCAGGCAACTCACTTTGGGAATATACGAACCCCAGTCTTTGGTTCAAATAGAGTCATCCAACAACAACTCATTTACTTACCCTCACAGTATTGAAAATTCCTTTAGAGCCTTGTTCTTTGAATATTTCGAAGAAGGTCGATCTCTTTACGTCAAGAGTAACAGCTTCAAACTGAATATAAATGGTGACGCAACGTCGTCAAAGATATTAATGTTCGCTCTCACCAAGAGCAGCTAGAAGCACCACCAGTTCCATAATATCATGTCGAAGCCTTCTGCAATTAACGACTTTCAATAATGCTTGCAGTTGAAAACGCTTGTGCTACCATGCATCACGCTGGCTATTTGAAACGGCTGCAGGAAATAAGGCCCCCACTAAAATAAGGCTTCAAAAGAGAAAATTGAATAAGTCCCCAAATTTTGGGTGTTATTTCATAATTTAATAACCCTAATTTCCCAATTAACACCACAATTTTTTGTTGTTGTTTCTTTTTTGTATAGTTCATTGCCTTTTTGTTAAATATATTGTCTTCTTAAAAATAAATTTACAATCTTTATGTATGTATTTTTTTATTAAATAAAGACTTGAATTTTCTATAATATATTACAACATTTCTTCGCACATTTTTCTCGTTTTTTTATCCATTAAAATTAAAAATAACGGAAAAACTTAAAAACAAATTTGTAAATATTTTTAAATTTGGAATTTTAGTAAAGGAATAAACATTAAGAAATAATGAAAATTTGGTACAAAAAATCGCGCGATTTAAAAGCAAACTTTGGAAACTATTTTAAAAGTTCCTCTTTTTCTCTTATTATTTTTAACCACGAAAATACACAAAAAGCATGTTTTTGGTCTTCAAAAATACAAACCTATCACTGAACTAATTTTAAAATAGTAGTTTTGTTCATCTGTACAAAAAATCCGCGAATCAACTACTAATATTATATTTCATATTTAAGCAAAAATAAGAATCTCGTTGTTATTAATTCATGTATAACTTTTTGGGGCCTTATTTGGCAGTCTTTTTTCATTGGGGCCCTATTTCGCAGATCCGTTTTAAACCGCTTCTAGAGACACGCTGCTGTATTGGTACAGGATCGTCTAAAAATTCGACTAAAAATGCAAAACCTTTTGCAAAACCAATTTCTGAATAAATAGGCTTCGGTAGAGAGATCTTACTTCTTTTTTTAAATATTTTTGACCATAAAAAAAACAGTTTTCGCATGCTGAATTCGACAAAGGGACGACCGGACTACCAAACACTGAGTCAGCAGTCACTGTCCCTACTGTTATCTTGATCGCCGAGACATATCTAATAATTAAGCCTGTTTCACAACAGCGATAACATCGTCATTGAGAATTGTCGATATAAAAATATAATAAAAGTCCCCATCGCTGAACAATGTTCTCTCTCAATATTGAATAAAAATACTTTACGATCTAACCAGAACAATAAACGCACAATGCAAACAAACCGATGCCGAGTATTCACTAAAATCGCTCGCAGTCCAAATATACCATACAATGGGGCATACAAAATCATCGCTCATTCAGCAGCGCGGCGACTAAATCAAATCCAGATGAATAGCACGCCGGAGGACGATAAAAACAGCACTCCCACACGCATTCAATTATGTAAAAGGCAATAAAATCTCGCGTGTAAAACTGATAAATAAACACTGCGAAGCGTTAGACATGGAATAGTGTGCCATCGAACTAAAGCCAGGCCCCCCACCCTTGGCTAAGGAATCATTCATCAATAAACAAAACATCTAAAAATGATTGAATGCAATTGTATCTATGGGAGCGCGCACTATAAAGGCGAATTTTTATTGACGACTTAATTAAACGGTCCTCTATGGCCGAGGCCGTATGATGCGCTCGGGCATTTGTTTGCTTTTGTCTCGTCGTCGTCGTCGTCGTGCACAATCGTTAAGTCGAATTATTGCTATCGCTGGCAGGACTATATCTCTGATTTGGGGGAAAAGGCAAAACTCGTCTAACTATCGGCGGCGCGTTCCGGATCCATTCGCTTTTGACCACAAGCGCGCACAAGAAAACGGGCCATAAACCGCGCGCGGCCTGTTTATTTGAAATTACTTGCCCGCGCTCGTGTGTGTGTGTGTATTCGAAGAGAAACAGCATTTATTGTTGGGGCCCAGGCCCACGCTGTGGGGTCCTTGCAGATGTTTATTTTGTTGGCAACAATTTTGTACACAGGTGGCGCTTGGGGAGCAGCGTGTTTATTTGTTTTCTGGACAAATGCTGTGATTTCTTTGGAAATATTTAACAACTTTGTTTTGTCTTGTGTTTGGTTGTTGCACGGCGAGCGGTTTACTTTGATGGGTTAACAGATGTTTAGGTGTTGAGTGGTGGCCTACATTCGAAGAGGCGAGAAGGCATGTTTAGAAAGGGACTATGTGTCAGAGAAGACATATATATACAAATGTTGTGAAGGTGTTTGGAAAACAGAGTTTTCGATGGTCAGTATGGGGTAGATGCACTTGAGAATAAAGCTTGCTAGCTTACGGAGGTTAGTATAGGAGCATATGCCAATCTGTAACATGAGGCCGAACATCGACTTGAATCCACTGGCGAACTTAAGGCTAATGTGTCTTAAGCCTACAAAGCGACACCATTCTTTATAAATTAGAAAAAGTATGGAGGTAAATTGGCAGCCTAGTGGAACACCAGGTTTTTCTATGAAATACAATTCGAGGGGTGACAAGAATCAGTCCAGCAAATCTCCTAAGTTAAAGGTTCTCGAAGTTGGCCGACATTCGTTTATCTTCAACATTAGGGGGTTCTTTTTTGATCCGGAGAGGCAACTCTTATTCAGTCACCTGCAAAACCTTCACAATTTCGCCCCTAGATGGCATCAGTCCATCGTGACTTACGCAAGGGGGCATGACTACAACACTTGGACCGCAATAAATATGAATTAACAGGCCAGCTAGACCTAAAGTAGAAACAGATTCATTTATCGACCTCATCTTGTAGCAAGAAGGTCCCCTCAATCGCACTTTGCAGGAGTAGGTACATACAATTCCCTTCAGCCGTATCAATATGCACATCCCCATCTCAGACAAACCACTTGCAATTGAAATTAGAGCCCACAAAAATAATTTGTATTAGTCCATAAAATTCACACTCGCTTAAAGTTGTAATGTCCATCAGCCCCTAGGCGTCAGGGTTTGAAATGCCAAGGAAGATCGAAGCTCTGTTTCGAAGACCAACCCGTTGTGGTTGTTAAAACGCAGGGCTTGGGGTGTACCTGAAGCTCCGTATCGACGATGATAGACGCTGGTAGTGTCTGAGGCAGAGACTCTTCACTGATAGAGAGACTGTTTAGTGGAACTTATATCTATAGGGAGACTGCTCAAAAAAGGCTGCCTCATAGCATAGATCAAAATTGTCCACTGTCATTTTATCGCCCTCGAATCCATCTATACCCAAACTATATATCCCACGTGAGCAACGTTGCATTTATTGTCCATCGAAACCAACTGCACTGCATCAGAGACTTTCACAAAGCAGACGAACAAGTTCCAAAATATGAGCCCAATCATCATCTCACACAGCACACACAGAGGTCACCGCTCAATAATTTACGAATCGTTTCGAATCGTTTTCCCTTTTGTAACAGAGCGCGCATTGTGTTGAAATGCCAAAATGAAGAAGAACGCAAAGAAATCCATTCCCAGCTCGATTGCCGAATCAATTTAACGATTATGTTGTCATTACAAATCATATTCCTAATGATACGTTCCGCAGGGCAATGCTGATGGTGAGAGACCGACTGCCGACCCATTTGCCGCGCAATCTAGAGAAACCAGTATTTCATTTGTAATGTTGATAGTTTCCAACGACTGCAAAGAGATGCCATTTAACCGGCCATGGTGTTCGTGATTCCTTGTTCAGTTCCGGGCACACGGTCAAGTGATGTAATAAATATCATCGGCCGGGGCTCGCAGAACTTTTCCTTTAATCACCAGCCAAATGCCACAACCAGATGGGAAAATACTCGCAGTCGCGATAAATAACTAAACAGTATTTGCCGCGCGGATTCGGCCGTCAATGAGGCAAACGAATGGATTCGACTACCAGTTGAGGTAACAGACTCAGGTGGCATCGTCTTAAGTCGTTTGCTTTATTTCTAATTAGAGTTGGCTTCGATTTTTTTCTCTTTTTGAATGCTTCTTCTTTGGGGGATGGTAGCCCCTTGAGGCGTGTAATGCTTCCAGCACGTGGTTAAAATTGGAACAATAATCATAATATTTTGTTGCCGCTTGTGGGAAGGGTCACCCTATCTTATTGAGCGACATGATGTCCTTTTGCGCTGAATTAAGAAAGCCAAATATTTTCCTTCATTAAAGGACAGGGAAAAAAATGTCTCATTTTGACAAGCAGGAGGATATACAAAGAAAAAACATTCGCGCTCCACACTTAATGAGATCAGAATAATCCCGGCAAAACCTTGATACACTAACACACCCAGTTTGAGGGATGAAGTCCAAGCGTTATGTTTACGTTAATGTTGTGATTTTTTTTATGAATATTTTGTTTCGACGTTTCCTTAATTACATAAAGAAATTTAGGACGACAAAAAAAAATCCATTTACTCACCGGAAGAAGATGAAATTAATACAATTTAATTCCGGGAAAAAAAGATCAAAGCCAAAGGCTTTCGTATAGCTGTGGACATTGACTTGCAGTGCGCCTTCAATTGCAGGGAGACAAATTGGAAAGGACTTCAAATCGAGGAAGGGAAGTTATTTTTTTTATGCGGATTTAAGGTGTGGAACTAGAAGCTCTTAAATTGGGAAATTCAGTGCGAAACAACATTGCTTATCGTGTCGACCAAGGGGGGGGGGGGAGTCCTTTTTGTAAGTAGGTACACTTTGGACACAAATTGTCAGCTCAGAAAGCATATTTCTATTTCTATTCAAACATACGTCCAAAACCATGCATGCGTTTAGTCGATAGTCCAAAAACTCGTGAAAAAACGGGTCAAAAAAACCTGTAAAAGGAGTCCAAAATGTGTTTAAAAAACCCATCAATTTTTTTCCAAAAATGTTTCTTAAACGCGTTCAAAAAGCCATCGAAATACTCATCCAAAAGTGGTTCCAAAACCCATCTCCAATAAAACCCAGAAAACGTCGTAAAAACGGGCCCAAATGTGAGTGCGACATCGCGTCAAAAAATTGTACAAAACGCGTAAAAACCAGTCCAAAAACTCGTCAAAAAACGCGTCCAAAAACAGGTCAAAAAACCTGTAGAAAGGTTTTCAAAAACACGTTCAGAATCAGAAAAATGCTTCAAAAATGGTTTGAAAAATGAAACAGAATGCGTCCAAAATTGCTTCTTAAATGCCTTCAAAAAACCGGTCAAAAACCTGTAGAAACCACGTACAGAAATATGTCCAAAAATGCTTTCAAAATGTGTTGAAAAATTGCATCTTAAATGTCTTCAAAAACCGGTCGAAATGTTTCGTCCCAAAATGTCAAAATTTTGTCAAAAAAATCGCAGAAAACGTATCTAAAATGCGACAAAAAACAGGCCCAACAATGCTCTCAAAAATGCCTCCAAAATTAGTCAAAAAAATTAGTGAAATGCATGAACGATTAGAAAAACGTGTTCTAAAAGCGTCCAAAAATACTTTTAGAAGCACTTCGAAAAGCAAGTCCAAAAATGTCAATAACATTTTGAAACGAATTCTCAGAATCACTTTCTGGGAGCAAAAAAATTAAAAAAAAAGCCATACCTTCACACGTCACCAGCTATAACGGTCAATAAGGCGCTTATTAGCCTCCAATCGATTCCGCTGAAGAAAGGTAAAATCTCGGGCTTCCGAGAAACGATTCCCACTGCCACTTTCCTGATTTTCTGACCCTGAATTAACTGTCAGGGAATCCTTTCCAATTCGTCTAGAAAAATATGCAAACGGTGTGGATTTCCTTATAGCGAAAGCGAGCATAACGGTGGCTGACCACCACCGCTGCCGCCGCAGAAAAATACCTACGTCCGAAGGAAATCCAAACCACATCGCAAAACAGCCGCCGACCGATGGTTGGCGCCCAATGGTTTTCCACTCAATTTGTGCCGGAACCCGCACGACGACGTCGCGCCGCCCAGCCGTACTTTGTGACATAAAAAGTCTCACGAGTGACATACACATCCCCATCCCCATCCCCATCATCGCATCATTACAAGTGGCAACACGGACAGCAACTAGCAGCAGCAGGCTGACAGTGAGTGCCAACGACAACGGGGCCAACTATCAAATTTCTCTGCACCACCATAAAACGACGACAGGAGCGGGCGAAACACTTGTACTCGTTTGGGGCTTGAAACTCTTTTGGTGGTTTCGGCTGGCCACCATCATCGTCATTGTGCTCTTTGCCATGTGGTGGCCATCACCGAACTGACCAGCAACAGCAATCAGTGTATCAAATGTCCTGTCAAGACAAAAGGGTCGCCCCTCGCACAAAACAGTTATTAGTTTGTGCAGTGCTTTATATAGCGTGTGTGTGTAATTGTTGTAAATCAAAACAGAATGTTCCTTTATCCTTTTGCTTTCGATAATTCATTGGGACATTATTAGCGAAGGATATCGAAATGAAATTCGGGTGACATGTATAATCGAAAATTAGGTCGTGTCAACACACACGACTCGGTCGTCGGTATAGTCGGTTGTAGTTTCCTTCAAAGGACAATGGGTGGTTATTTAATGGATGCGTGCACAAAGTGTAGGGGCGCGCACAAGGCAGAAGGTAGAAAGAAAAAAGGATTCCATTACTTATCCCTGTAAGTGTCTCATACTCGAGGAGAGAAAGATTATTTGGTTCACCACGGGGACAAGGATTCCCTAATCCCGTCCCAGAGCACCGTATACATCTTGTGACTGTCATTCAATTGTTGTCTTTCTAATATCTAATACGAAGGACATGCAATCGAATCACGCTTCGTTTAGCTTTTGGGTGTGAATTATTGCCAAAGAATGGACGACGGGAACGAGTATCTATACAGAAAAAAGGACATGGATTTGACGGTTGAGTGGTTGGATTGTGTCATTGATAGTGAATTTGGAGACAAGAAAGGAGAATCTCACGCAATATGGTGCGACCCGAACAATAGTCGGGTTTGAGTGTGCGATTTGTCCTAGATTTGAGTGCGCATTATCGCAACGCACCTTGTCATTGTGGCAAAACGGATCCGCTCTAGGATAATGGGATGTTTTGACGTGTATGATCATATGTGATCATGCTGAGAAGAGGTGTCCTTTGTTTTGGGGGATTATTTCAAGGAGGGCAGGCGAGTGCTCCATATTCGGAGGGGGAACGATAAATGTCCTTATACCTATACATGAGTGAGCCGAAAGGCGAACTACTGACGAATGTCCCAACTCCCAATTCCGTGGATCAAAAACGTCCTGAAAATCCACAGATGAAGGGACTTTTGACAGTTGTTGACTGGAAATTAATGTAATATGAGTCTCCTCCATGCGTCAATTAGTTACACTTTAAAGAGTTGGATTTCATTGAAAGCCCCAAGCAAGTAACGTAATCCAGCGTAAGCCAACGGACTTTTGTCGCATTTCGCATGTTCATTGCAACTAAGAGCTACCTATTCAAAGAGAGATATACGAAAGCAGAAGTTGGGGCTGTTGGAATCGGACGTACCTAAAAGTTTTCGTACTCCAGCTTAAGCCAATTAACTATTGCATTTTTACCATATGTGCTGATTACTGCAATTTAAGGCTTGTTCAATTACTTTTGTGGAAAAAAAAGAGTTCCTAGTCAGGTGACGTAAGCCAGCTTAAGTAGCCAACAATCGATTTGCATGTTGCCGATCATGTTAGCATGGTTGAATTCGAATCGTTAATCGTGTTTTTTGCGAGGCGATCTTATGAACTAGGGTAGTTGGAGCGGGCTTATTTAAAAAAGGTTTGTACTCCAGCTTAAGCCAACAAACGATTGCATATATCGTAGGTTGGGTTCAAACGGCCTCTTCAGGGACTGCTAAGGGGACAGAAAGAAGTGTGAATTTCCTCAAAATTCCTAATTAGATGACTTAAGTCAGCTTAAGCCAATTAGCGAAATTATTGAAATCTGTATGTAGTTTAAGGCGATAATGTCTGTTATGGCACCTACTGACGTTTCAACACCAAAATCATCAGTAAAGATAAAGAATTCGCACATCGAATCCTGCGATACCTGCGAAAGGGCGTTAATAAGGCTGATGCTATCACAAGAGCGTCTGGCTGCGATATCATTTCTCCCAATTACGCTAACTACCATCACATTCACCATCTATTCCAGAATCCACTCCTACAACCCCTTATCGCCCGCAATCAACTATACCTATAACAAAGCCCATCTTCGAGCGCAAACAAAAGAAAATCCAGCTCACGATTGCGACCAGTATTGCACACACTAATTGAACTCCTGTTACACTACACACAAACGGCAGTCGTCGCCTTCCGCGAATGGAATTTTATCATAATGAGATAGAGCGAATAACAATAAAATGCCCTGTATCCAGATTCGACCGGCCGGCGATTCACCCGCACAAAATCGATATGCTCGCCCCATTAATGGGCACAATCACCGCCACCACCCGTGCACATTTGTCAGCAACTGCGCACGCACCGCGACGACGCTTATAGCTTAATCTATGGACAGGCTGTATGCACGGTCGGACCTCGGACCCAATGCCACATTTTCAGCATTCCGAGGGCGACTCCGACAACCACACGGATGCGGTGAGAAGGAGCGCGCACCGTCTCATGACGACAGCAACCAGGACGACGACAACGACGACGACGATTTCACTTAATTAGGAAGGCGACAATGCAACATACCAGAACACGACACATGGGGACACGATTCCTTGGAGTATTGTTCATCTGTCTCCATTGGGAGGGGGGTGCCCCTAACATTGCCGATGAAAATAATCATTGCGCCTAATGCTATTCGTTTAAAAGAAGTTAACATGCTGTTACATCTTGCTCATCGATGTGGCTATAGAGTCGAGCATCCCCGGCATGCCACTTGTTGTTTGCGGGGACCATGGTTCGGCTTTATTATCACCAGCACTAGAGGCACCACAGAAACAGCACCGCATGCAGCCTCTCCGCGGATACATTTATAATTTTATTTCTTTAACAAGATCACGATTTGGATAACAAATTTACATGCAGGCGCAATGGGAAAAATTGCAGGACGGAGCTGCGCTCTCTGGCAGCGAATCAGATTTGGATCAGCTCCAGGGCAGCCGCATCAGACGAATGTTTGTGGCAATTTCCGCATAAGTCGCCCTGGAAAGTTGTTGTACCTATATACGCAAAAAGCGCGCTGCGAGAGGGCGAATTGTCTCCGTGGAATTGGTCGCGATGCAGATGCATCGCAGATTACGATCCTTTGCCGAGCAGCAGAAATCTGTGCGCGTTCCTATGGAGCAGCCGATTTGAATAGAGGCGCGCGCCGTTTACCTGCGATCGGATAACTTAATTTAGTCGTCGTAGTTGCTATGAAGTAGTCGCTGCTCGCTGATGGTTGTTGGTGTCTGGTGTCTCCGTCAGCGGTGAGAGAATTGGGCAAAGCTGAGCCTGCACCGCTAGATTGGATCTTGAACCACAAACGGTAGCGATTGTTGGTCAACTTGTTTGTTTATTGTTGGGCTTTTTTCTTATTACTCAAGTGAGTTCGATGGGAAAGTGTGGTAAAGAGATATACAGATGCGACCAGGGCGAGTCTATGGACTTGGGCCCACTGGCCTGTGGGAATGGACCGATGTAGTAAATTATTTTACTGCTGCTGTAACTGATTTCAATACTGTCCGGGTAATTAATTGATCATGAAATTTGTGTGTGTGGGGCTTTTGTTTTGCATTTGAGGTTGTACGTGGGACTTTGGATTGATTTCGTAAACCGAAGAACCCCCGCGGGCATGGTCGGTGGTGCCGTGCAAATTGGACCCAGTCCGCGTTTACATATAATTAAGCTTGTTGAGCTTATTCGAAAATGACTTAATTAGCAGGTGATCGGTAACGGAAACATGGTCTAGGCTGGGCAGGAAAAACGGCAAAATGAGGCCGAAAATATACCCAGAGGTAGACCAGAGACTTGTTTCAACAATTTCGTACCAAAAGTAGCAATTTCTCTCACTAGGACCAGGCAAACGTTGGGCGGAAGTTATTCAAGTTTGTGAGGTTGGTGCATTACATAAAATATTTTGTCTAGCTGAACTTGTTCCCAACCCAACAGCAGGTTATAGTGCAAGGCATGCAAAGGCATACGGAGGACCTACAGTTTTTACAGTCTGTAGGAGACCAAGTCTTAGACATAGCATTCTTAACCATCAGGACAGTGAATTTTATCAGTAAGTTGCGCAGTACTATGCTACCAAACAGAAATATTTTTCCCTGAGCTTCGACTGTATAGCACTAAAGGTATAAAGCCTTATCGTATATTTCTAAGACTTCCTTACTTACTTATCGGGCTCCTGACCCGTAAAGAGTCTCTGCCTGAGACACTGCAGCCTTTCATCCTCTATACGATCCCGGGCACGTTGCTTCCAGTTGTCCAGACCAAGCGCTCTGGCATCCGCGATGGCTTGGTCTTTGAAACGGAGGTCTTCTCGAAGCTGGGGGCTGGGATTCGAAGATCCTTTTATACGGAGCATTATTGTCCATTCGCTCGATGTGGCCGAGCCAATGTAGTCGACGTGTTTCGGCTTTTTGAACTACATCCACGTCTTGGTATAGCTCATAGAGTCCGCGGTTGTATCTTCTCCTCCATTCGCCCTCATCACACACAGGACCAAAAATCCGTTGAAGAATTTTTTTTCGAAGGAGCCCAGTATGAGCTCTCCCTTCTTGCTTATCTAAGACCACGCTCCAAAAATGTGTTTTCAAATGAAAAGGCTCTAGTGTAGGGCCCATTCTCTCTTTTTTTTTGCTTGTATTGAAATTTAACTATTAAGGTTATGATGGTTCAGTGGTTAGCCTGCAGACCTACTGCGCAAAAGGTCTCAAGATCGATAACCAGGAAAATAATAAACAAGAACTACCTTTGTTGCAAGAGGTTAACTGTCTCGAGAAAGCTTTGAAATTCAGCTTTGCGGATCACTTCAAAGTCCCAGGTCAAAAAAGAACTCACAGAGGATGTTTGCGGGGAGCTAGGCTTATGGACATGCAACATTTCAAGTCATAAGTACACCTGCGGTATGAATAATTTTAGTTCGCCCATACAAGTCACACTGCCTTCTTTTTGGGAATAAGACTGAAAAGGTCTTTTGGTTTCTATATGATGTGTAGAGTCAGCATTTTTGGTGACAGAAGCTCTTATGAGGGGACTGCACTGATTGCACTGATGCAAGTATGACTTTTAGAGATTTCTGCTCACCTCGGGTGGGGTGCTCTGCTCTTATGCAAGAATAACCATCACAATGGGTCTGCGAGGACCTACGTGTGGTATTGTAGGGTATGCCCTGCTCTACCTACCCATCTACCTATGCAAGAATGACGCGTATAAGAAGATCTATTGATTTATAATTGAAATATCCGCTCAAAAGCAGCACGACTCAGCCAAAAATTAAAACCCTAAAGACGAAAACAACAATCTGCGAAAATGGCCAGAACTTCCCAAATCTGGATCCCCACAAAAGCCGCATACACCACTTGAAATTTAGAAATAATTAATCCAGTAGCTGGCAGGGACTAAAACATATGAAAGCTTCCTTCAAGTGGAAATTACTAAACATAATACGCCCTCCGCAACTCATGCATAAAAAGTGAACACCATTCCCCGTGCACCGTGCCTAATAAATGCTCTCTCTATTCATGCATCCGCATATTCGATAGGTATGTATATCCTGCGCCTCGGTTATCCTATGCAGATATGCGATTGTCATTTGATTTGAATGCTCCTTGGAACTGATTTAATTTTTGCAGAGATATAGATTTCATCAATCAATAGAACGGATAGGTGGGTGGCTTGGGTTGTCGGATGCATATATACAAATACAGACACAAAGAGGAATGTTGACACTGTCAGAAGAGATGACGTTCGATATGCAGTGCAGCATCGCATCGAGTACGTTGTGAAGCTTTTGCTGAGGAAGAGTTTTTCGTTTACTTTGGTTAACTCGAGGACACACTCGTCAGATGCTTCTTCTTTCGAAGGCAGAGATATATCGCACAGAATGAGAACTTCCTTAAGGATTCTGTTTTTTTTTTTTGTTCGATGTACGAGTGATTCATTGTGTTGTCATTGGAGGACAATGAATCAGAGCGATGCTGGAGAGCAGATACAACCGTCAGATACAACAGATAAATTCATGCTAAGCGTGCCAAGTGGCCACTCGATGAAATGGATTCTCCTCTCGTTTCGATTGCGTGCGTATTGGTGGTGAGTTTCCTTTTCTTCATATTTGTATTATACCTACGTTGGAATATCGTGTTAATGGCTCGTAAATTCTTTTAATCCGACTTTGGCCATTCGAATGGGTTAATGCATGGCGCGCTGATTTCGTGCGCCACGATGATGATTCTCTTCGCACAGTGGGCTGTGATTTCTGGGCAATCACGTCGAATTAGCCCGATCAGTCGATGATGTTTTAATAGTTTTGTTTCGTTATTTGTTAACATGCTTGCACTGGCTGATCGTAAAGTCCATTTGTTTGAGGCAATCATAGTAAATAAAAGCTTATAATAATAATAATAATAATAATCATAGTAAGGTACACAATCACAGGTATTGATATTTGTCAATCCATGTACCATACTGGTCTAGCTTCTTACAAAGTGACAGTTTTTTTTCTTTTGACAAATGGAAGAGGCCTCCAGTTTGGACTTCTGACACTTTTAAACACTTAATGGGTATTAGGTGAAAGCCAAAAACACTAACCATGAGTGAAGGTGCAGTTGGTTCGTATGATGTAAGATCAACCGGTTTAAAATAAATTTCCCTTATTTTTAGACACTATCACTTCGCAAAATGACATCGGCGCAGAGATCAAGTGAAGAATTACTGTTGCAAATCGCTGTTTCTTCGGGCTAAGAAGGCATCTAAGAAGTAAAGCCCTCTCTCATAGAACCAAGGAGGTACTATATAAGACCTTAATCATCCCGGTCCTGCTGTATGGTGCAGAAGCATGGACCTTGTCAAAAGCGGATGAGAACCTTCTGGGATGCTTTGAGAGAAAGATTCTTCGAGTGATATTCGGTCCAGTTTGTGTCAATGGAGTGTGGAGAAGAAGATTCAGAGGCGAACTGAGATGGCTGGGACACTTGAAGCGTATGGACAACAACGAACCAGCCCGACGAGTCTTCCAATCCACCCCTGAGGAGGGACAACGCAGCAGAAGAAGGTGGCACGCACAATTGGAGAACGACCTCAACTGGAGGCAGTTAGTGAGGAACCGAGCTATCTGGAGGGGCTTGTTAGTTGAGGCCGTTGTTCACCCCGGACTGTAAGTGCCAACCAAAGTAAAGTAAGTTAAAACAACAGACAGACGACTGCCGATGTGGTGATTTCCGCCTAAACAGCTTTGAAACTTAGCACATCATCTTCAAGAGAGATCTTTTTGTTTGTGAAGTTACTTATCACATTTCTAAGGAAAGGCTCAAGTAACAATTGGACTTTGGTAAGGCGTACCGAGGCTATTTCCCCTCCCCAATATTGGCTGTAATTGAGGTAATTGTTTGGATAAGACCTTAACAAAAATGCAATTTCTGATGAAAGACCTTGTAAAAGCAATTAACATCCGCAGTATTCTAGTAGCAGCATCTAGTAGCAGCATCTAGTAGCATTATTAAAAATTTAGAACAGAGACTGAGAAGTCACTTTCTGTTCGGGAGCCTTAACTGTTACACAAGATTGGTACAAAACACACGTAGACAAGTTTCCCCAATAACACTCTCATTCGAGTATTCATTTTTATTATGGTCACTAAGCGAGTGTGACACCTAAAAGACGAATGCAAAATCTCTATGCGGCCATAAAAGTGTGACGAACGTGGGCGTTTCCTTACATGTCTCCGGTCGGAAGCTCGAAAGAAACTCCTCACACATTTTCACAGGTCGGATGGCGATCTTATAGAAATATAATTCCATAACCCTCAGTAGGGCCTGTGAACATACTTTTCAAAGGTCTGACAGAAGCAATTACTTCG
Source organism: Cheilosia pagana (assembly GCA_936431705.1). NCBI lineage: Eukaryota > Metazoa > Arthropoda > Insecta > Diptera > Syrphidae > Cheilosia > Cheilosia pagana. Next base: position 44,724,947 of record OW386170.1, on the reverse strand, counting down.
AAATTGATCTACTTCGGTTAACAAATTTTATCGAAGCTCTATCGAAGCGTTTGCCTATAGAAACTACAAATCTGAACCTAACTTAAATAAAATTGTTATTTGGGGTGAAACCTATTTAAAAGTCAGCCTAAACAAGCATAGTGAAACCACAATGCCCAAGCCAGTCTTTAGATGGCCTTCTTACTAGATCAATAGGTATAAGCATATCTAAAGTTAACAATGACTATTTGACGTGTCAATAGAAAACGATGGTAAATAATCGACTTACTTGCTGAATAGTCTACCAAACATGTAGCTTTCCAATCGCGTCAGTAAGAACGACCTACAGCTTGCAGCTTGAATGGTTATTAAATTTTGTTATCGAAAAACCGATTGTTGAACGCGTAAGGCGTAACAGCGTTATCTGAGCTAAAGCGTAGTAAGTCAGTCCATATGTAATGGCTTGAGTAGGTAGAAGCCATGGAGGCCCATTTTAATTACCAATGAACATACTGAACGTGATAGGACTTTCGACTTACGAAACCATTATAAAATGTGCTGTGCTACCAAATTCCTTGTCAGATCTCTTAGTTTGACAACAACCCGTTGGGTATCCTTTAAAAGGGGCCTAGAATTTTAGTCGCAAGTTTCCATTTACGCTGAATTCGGTTTATGTAGCTCATCTCGAAAATCATGATTGATATACTCTTTTTCTATGTCTCCCAGCTTGTGTTAGATGCTTTTGGAAACCTTAAAGTCCTTAAGTTCGCAGTAAATTGAACAAGCTGGAAAAACATTTTACTTTATAACCAATACTGTGCGGGACCATATTGAGCCCGCTCAGTGTTTCGGATAAGTAATGAGGTACCCATGCTATAGACAGCAGAAGAGAGCTTAGGGCTTCCTTTTCTGTGTATAAAAGGACCTTGACATGTGGTCCCCTGCAACCAATAGCTTTCGTTGCATTAGAAAAACCTTATAGGTAAGACCTTTTGAGGAGAAACAGTCTTATGAGCTCTAGTCCCGTACCTTCCGGCCTCTCGCCGATAATAAACTGATTCAACTCTAGCATCTACCCCCAAATTTGGGGTCTTATTACCGCACTTTTGAAACCAGTTCATCACTCGCCGCAACCACGACATATGCCAACCGTCATTCGAAATCAATTCATTTCCTTTCAGCTGACATATTAAGTGATTCGCTTCTTCTTCTCGTTGCTGGCTTTCCATTTTTTAACACAGTCACACGCATCCAGTGTATAAAGTGCGTACGTTGGCATCACTCTCTTTCTATGCATATTTAAAAAAAATAAAATAAACAGCAAATTGCCATTTCATGATGACGTATCACTTTTTTGTTGTCTCACTTGCCAGCAATCAGTCAGAAGGATTCAATTTCACTTCTCAATCCTCGCGGCACATAAACATACACATGTACGTACATAGTTTAAAAGGGTTCGCCTGCTGTCTCCTTCAGATTTTGCAGCAAATACGACCCACAAAATTGATTACATTTGTATATACACGGTCTATGGCAAGCTGAACCAACAACGAATTGAAATGAGTCCTCGAACAAAAGACCAACGTTCCAAATGTCGAGAGAGAGAGAAAAAAACGTCCAAGCAACCATCCACACCGTCGAATTAAGATGGATCACTCTCGATGACTTCTTATTCTTACGCAATCTCCGCACAAAACGCACAGCAAACCGTATAAAGAATAACCAATTTGGGAATTGAACAACAATACCCTGAATAGATCCTGTGAGACTGAGAATAGGCATAGCAAACAGGAAAAAAAACGTTCAAAAGAGCCTCAAAATATGCCACGTCATGGCGCCACAATCAGTCTTGATTTCCTCACATCGCTGACAGTTGGATTGCCTTGTTGGATGGAAGGAAAAAATGTAAATCCCTTCAGTTGCTCGATGTATCCTTTTTTCTTAAAGCGAGTTTTTTTTTTACTCTTTCTCTCTTCGAATCCATTAAAATTTGATCGAATGCCATTCTAACTATGACGAGGCATATTTTTAATTTTTATAAATGAATTTTTTATTCAATTCCTTTCGATTAACATGTGAGTAGGTAGATGAGATATTTTTTTATAAATTAGATACGAGGCAGGCAGTCTTCCGCAACGGCGAAGATTAATGGATGAGAATGGTTTTTTTTTTAAACGGGAAACGCGTAGGATGTGATTAGGCGATCTCTATTGGAATTGGAAATAACCTAGTTGACAGTCTTTATAAATTAAATTTGACTTTGGATGCAGCTGTATGAGACTCACTTTGGGCCTGTGATAAATTTTCGTTCCGTTTTTATAAGAGCTTGCAGAAAATTCCACTCTTCCAACTGAGCTAATTTTTGTAAGACCCTTTAAAGCAGCTTTGCTCGAGGTACCCCAAACTAAAAACACGCCACACATATGAACAACGAACTCAAACATTAACAACACAAAATCATAAACTGGATGGCAAATAAATCATACATACCCATTCGATAAAGATATCAAGTTCGTCGCTAATTAGCATGAATATATGAGAGGCCGCCGCTGGTCAACCGTTTGAGTGGCGACTTATCCCCGAAGCCGCACATATACCACAGACAGTCGTTCACACAACATCACTCCATCGGCAGTTCTATCGCGAAAGATCCTCTGACTGCCTGACTCTCAATGGACCAACAAACAACAGACGGACAAGCAACATTAACAAGGTTTTCATGATGCAACATGCGGCGTTACATCAGCAGTTGACGGTGATGTTTCTTAATTTACGAGCCACGTAAATTAATCGATTATAAGTATATCCAGGAAGAATCAATCGAAGGCGCGTACCTCTATATTCGGCTCGCATGGAAACCCCTCGTAAACATCATCCGAATCAGTTACATGAACAAATCTTCGACAATCGCAAAATGACTGCGCCAATTAGACCCCCGCAGGCCATTAGCGGACATTATAGGTCGCCGAGTTGGTGGCGAGTCAGTCGAGATTCCGTCAAACGTTGGTTGGTATATGTGCAACAAGATTTACTACCATTGTTCGACGTCTGTATGGAGGTAGTATATGGAAACGTGTTGGACATGGACAGTTGGTGGTTTCTAATCTGAAAATCTTTGTTCTGCGTGGAACAATAATTTTTGTTCAACATAAAAAAAAATTGTTTAATTGCAAAGTGTGTCCTGCTGGTTAATTGCCTGCTTATTGGCTGGGAAATTGTCGAGGTTATAGTTAATGGGCTGAGGTTTTAAATGAAAAATTGCAGTGAAAGGATGGCCGTTGAAATGTGATAACTTGGGATTTCGAATCAGACCACCTAGTAGGGCAATCAGCGCTTTTGAGACATTTACTTTTTATCGCGCCCTTATGGAAGGGGCTGCGGTGAGAAGAATATTTTACATGACATGGAATAGTTAGGGATATCCAGAAATAGTATAGCTCGAGGCACGAGTTACATAGTAATAGAACTGGAAGTTTATCGTGTTCAGTACAAAATTGCATGGACGTTGTAGTTTTAGTAATCAAGCCAGACATAAGACATCTCAGACCTCAGGATCTATTACAAAAGCATAACGTGCATTACACAGTGGAACCTGCTAATTTGGACACTCTTATAACAGACAACCTTTAAGGCGGACCGCACTTAAGGCTATCGCAGTTATCACTGACTAGCTGTATTTTCAACGAACTACATCGAACAGTTTTTTTATAAATATGTTCCTACTCTTAGAGCCTTTTGTTATTTGCCTCTTTCCCACCTCAAATGTCGACGAAAAGGAAGCAGCACAAAGGAAACAACTTGACACACGAATCCCACCAGCCCATTTCCAAACTTTTCCCAATGAACAACACCTGAAACGATACTCACAGCTGCATGACTACTGGCAGTTTTTTGAATAATTGTTTTGAATATTGTTCAGCTTCATTCAGGACAACGCAGGAGGATGTTTTATATCTTAAATGAATCAGGGGAACATTAACTAAAATCACCTATTTCTTTATTTATCAATCCGATAAGCAATTATGAGCTAGGTCTGTATAATTTTCCTCACAGTTTGTTTGACTATTTTGTAAGAACCACGCTAGATATCCTAAGTCCCGACCCAGAACATAAGCAATCGCTATGTCAAGTCTCATTAAAATTCGTCGAGTAGTTTCCGCGTGATGCGTGGTCCAGCATTTTTCATTATACATTATTATATGTATGTAGAGAAGAGATAGAGAAGAGAAGAGATAGAGATCAGGGCACCTGCCATTTGGACCGTGGACCTCTTGTCAAACACTGTTACTTTTAAATAAACCTGGATTATAGTGTGCAGTATGTCAAAAGATTCGAAAAATTTGCGGACTATGATTGAAATATGTGAGGGTAAGAACGCGGTAAAGACTAGTTGACTTTAAGTAGGTACTTCCTGACTAACTACATAGAAAGGAACTAAAACACCGGTCCTGTTAAAAAGATTTGAACACCTTCATATATGGAACGGTCCTACTTAAAAGGTACCTTCGCAAATTCTGAACTTCCTAACTTTGATTTTTTTTTGTTCAAATTGCGGTCCATTTTTCCGGGTTTCACTGTAAACTTTTTTATGTAATATTTCGAATAGAATTTTGAGCATAGGTACCTACCTATCAATGAATTGTTGACCTTTTAAATGCTTTCGTCGATGACCTAAGAACGTTTGACACTCTCTAAATTTCTAACAATATATTTTAAGAGATACCTAGTTATCTAACTATTTTATTTATTGACTTTAAATCTAGCTTGCTAGGACGTTCAATTAATGTCTACCTTTCCTTACTTAAAATGACAACCAGACAATTGACAATTTTACCCCCAATCCATGTTTGTCATCATGTTTCTTTTACAAACCTAAGCCCAAAGTCCAAGATCTTCGATAGGAGTACAAAAATTTCGACAACGCAAATCAAAGAATGCACAAAAAAAGATCTCAAACTCAAAAAGATGAATTCAAGTCTGACAAATAATATTGGAACATAAGCTGTAGACAAGTAAATTTGTGGGCCAGTTTATCATGGGTTGTAGAGCACAGCTCCGTACCAACAGACGACAGTATTTGAATGAAGGAATGAATGTGTTTGGAACTTTATTGCCCCAGCTACCTATGATTCATATGTCTTGACCAATTGGTGATGATCCAAACCACTTATAGATTAACTGGTTGATCAAGAATGAACTTTGAACTTCTGAAGTCTGATAGAAGGCCCATTCTTAAGTCTTGACAGCTCAGTCAGTAGTCACATCCAAGAATTTAAAAACTCTGTGGGGTGCCCAAAAAAGACTGTCAAAAGTTCGCTAAGTTAGATTTCTAGCGGTTAGCCAGCTCGATTCTTAGAAATTATAATCAGTCCGCAACCAAGCAACTAAGTATAGACAGCATCAACTTGTGTTGTGTTTGAAGGACTTCCGTACCTGCATTCTGCACTTACTCGTAAGGAGTATAGAAGTTTTCGTTTTATACCTCCCGAAAGTGCACTATTATTTCAGCATTCCGTCGCGAGTGGTGGTTAAAAACACAAAAAATCCATCTTATGCACGTTCGCCTATGTTTGCGGATGCCATATTATGTATATGCAATTCAACTTTGCCATCACCAAGGATAACCCACGAAAACGGGAACAAGCAGGCAGTTGCATTCTTCCGTAATTAAATTTCCGTTTGCTGCGGTTGCTCCCTTATCCGGCGTTCTATACGATGTTGCGCGTGAAAAGTATCTGAAATATTCTTTTCTTTGTATATACGATATCCTGCATCCACAGAGTATCATATTTATTTATGTGTTTATCCTTTACCCCTAGAGCACGAGTGCGACTATATCTCGCATCTTGTGTATTATTATACGCAAATTCATCAGGAATTAATTTCACACAGGATCTCAAGTGGACTTCCTGCATGTAGAACAAAAGAACTTCATTCATCCATACCCCGATCTATCGGTGTGTAGGTAGTATCTTTATCCCGGAAAGATGACGAAGAATTTCCTCTTGTTATAATTTGAATTCGAAAAAATGTCATCTTGTCGTTGCGCTATACCATACCAATACCAACCATCATCATCGTCTCGCTGACAGCAAAAGGAATTCCAGCTAAACCTCCACCACTGGAGGTCTATCTTTCGCTGGAAAGTGACCCACAAAACATGAAGCAAGGGGGTTTGGTTCTTCTTGTTTTTCATTTGCATTTCTTTTTGTGAATTTCTCAAAGCAAATCACACACACACCTACACATGCAGTTAGCCAAGAGTAACGGAATTATGATGAAGATATATGAGATGCGATCGATCCACTGGACAATGGAATTATCCTGCATATCTACTAGGTATTATATGAGGGAGCCGAGCGGGAGTCCTTATACATTTTCGGAACGGATCGATATTCGATATTCGATATTATTTCGTTAATTCGATACTTTCTAGTTTTTTGCATGATTTATTGGAAATTTTACAAGAACATTTCAGCAGAAGGACTTTTTGTTCGAATATTCATGATGTGTTTTTGTTGTTGTGTCGTCTCACTCGCGCACTGTGTGTTATTGCTTTTGATTTCGATTAAATTGCATTTGCAATCCGATATGCGGGATCGACCAAGATGGTCTTGGTCCTTTGTTTGATAGATGTGTACAGCGTACAGTGTCTCTGTGCGCATTTATGTGATTTGTATGGTTTTGTTTGGGATATGTGCACATGTTTTTACAATATAATACCGTTATTAGGGAAGACGTGCTCAGGTTAATAGTAGTTGCGGCGACCGGCCCACCCAATGCGAGGGTATCCACTATCCAGTGCCAGTGCCAGGACGGGGATTTTTTTTTATTGAAAAGTGAAATCGTAAATAGAGTGACAGGTGACGCGATGAGGTGGTGATTTGTTCTGCTTTAACTCTGTGTGGATGCAAATTATGTGAGGGTAGGTAGGTAACTAGTTCGGGTGGGCGATGATGATGGGAATATGCGTGAGAGTTTAATACGAATCGATATTGTTTTGATTGCAAAATTGACCATATGGAGTCAAACTTTGGTGGGAAAAATCCGACCGAATAGAACTGAAATCTGAGGTATTTGTAGTGTTCGTCATTTATACCTACCTACCTCACTTTCAGATACAATTAACCAAGCTTTTGTGCGTCAGATTTCACGCATTTTAGATATGTTCACTTGACCGGACATGGACAAGTACCTACATTTGTCACAAATTATTCAATGTAACTCCTTAAGATGGGCAAAAGCCCTTCAATGCGGAACAGCTTGACACTTCAGAGCTTCTTGCACAAACAATATGTTGCACAGAATTGCAATTCCATCTCACAGATTTCGAATGATAATTTATATTGAGGGTTTTGTTTTGCTTTTTATTATGTTTAATGTTCTTACTTTAGGAAAGGAACTCGCAAAAAAATTCTTTTACTTTTTAAAACCACTTAAATTTAAAGGTTAAACTGAACCTTGGTCTTAAAATGTTGCTTATGAATTGTTAAATTATTTTATTAAAAAAAGAAGCTAAGTAAATTATCTTCAATTTTTCTAAAAAAGGAAATTATTAATTTTTCCGTACGAAAAAAAAAATCCCGTAGGTACCTACAGAAAAATGAATATAAATATTTTTTTTTTCGAAAATTTAAAGATAATTTTTTGTTTTGATAAACTTACATTATAATTCAAAAGCAACATTTTAAGACCAAAATTGAGTTCGACTATTAAATTTAAGTGATTAAAAAAAGCATAAGAAATTTTTTACGGTTTCGTTTTTCTCATCGCTGTAACTGCAGCCTCACTTGGACTAGTTCATGAACAAAATTACATTTTAAAAAGTGAAGTAAGAAATAATTGAGTTACTAATGTTTCTGTAGTCAATAAAGCTCAGAAAGCAAATCAAAGAGCTCAACATCAATAACCACATTGGCAGCTTTGTGAATGAAGAAGTCCAGAGAACGGGAGAAGACTTTAAGAGAGTCGGTCTATTTTTATTAAATAATCGTAGTTCAGAGATAGCTTTAAAAGCAGAAAAGTGAAACTTGTAACTTGTGAAATTAGGTCTATAACCTACTCGTGATCATGCATCGCATACTTATAGTGATGCCAAAATATATGTGAGGAGTGCACATGTCCTTTGGTAGGTACGACTAATATACGTAAAATGCTTTAATCTCTGCTTTAATCATCAGGAAAAAGGTAGCAGCCTCTTTACAATTATTGTCCCGTGTTTATATAAAATGCTAGCAAAAGTCTAGAAACGAGTTTAATAGAGGAAAGGAGAACTTTGCGTAGTAAACGCTTGCATTTTCTTGGTAAAAGGATGCCCTTTAATTAAATATTACTCCTCTTTGATAATTTTTTCTATACATTTGATTTACTAAGCATATTTCACGGGTTCTGTTCAAATTTGGCTTATAGAGTACGAGGTTAGGGTTGAACTAACAAACAATAGAATAGAATCCGGGAACAAAATTTACAAAAACCAGTTCGCTTGCTATGTCTAAATAATGTCGTCAAAAGTCTGGAAAAAATGTTGACAGCCATACGATTTACACTAACAATTCAATGATGCTACAAGTCGCCAACTTTTGCTTGAATACACAAGTAGATAGGTATGCAACGTTCAACTCTTATCGGGTGACTTTGCGTGTGGTTGCGGTCTTTGGTAAATAATATTCAGCGCCTGTCAATATAGAAAAAGAAGACAACGAGTTTTCCTATTCTTTTTAGGCCTTCGCCAGTCGTTGAAAACAAAACTAGCTGGGTCTTAAATCTGTTTTGGAGACTGAAAACCGATCCGCAAAAGAGTGACAGGAAACTCCATAGCTGGGGCAAAGGAAACCTCCTGTGACTCAGACTTATAAGCTGTTAAAAGACGGATCTCACGCAGAAATAAAAAATACATAGTCAAACTAGTAGCTTTTCATTCCTAAATCTTTTGCATTTTTGATCGCCGTAGATAACCCAACAACAACCATAGATCCATATTTATCAGAACAGGCGTCAATATATTTGAATGTGTGGAAGACATCATTTTTAAAGACAATTATTGTCTGTTTATAAAATTAAGAAATCTTCGTAAGGTTCCTCGTGAAAAACATAAGCATAGCGATTGACATGAAAATGTTTGATTGGCTAGAGGACCCTACTAGTGTATAGCATAAAAAACCAGAGGTCCAAAAGTGGAGCCATGCAGCATACCTTTAGCTTATGACTTCTTTCCTCATTGTGAAAATTAGAGCACGAACATAGGCGACATACAGCTTTTCTAGGAAGTGACTGCAGGTGTTTTGGATAATTTTTGAAGCTTTTAAGAAACCCTTGAAATGCTAAGCTGTGTATTTTTCTATTCGATATTCATGCAATCGATATAATTCGATTGCTCAGCAAATTTTTTAACATTGCACAGAAGATGTCGACCCGGAACCTTTATCAAAAAAAGGCCGAATGAAGTTACTTCCTCCTTCATACACCGAACACATTCCCCACAGCAGTCTCAATTTGAATCTCCGCAGCCTTTGCCTATAAAGACTTTATGTTGACCTTTGAAAAATCACGGCATCCACCAATCCACCAGATGGCAAAGCGCAACTTCCGCACTGCACCTGCATTTCTATAGGTATACCAAAACTAATCAGAGTAACCCCACTTACCAAAGTGCCATCATCAAGTACACGCTCCTTCGTTGAACCATTCAAACTTTATGCATCTCTCCGCATCTTCTTGTGTATCGCTGGCGCAATTCAAATAATTACTACAACTACCGATTCCATTCTAGATTCCGATGATTTCCCAGATAATTCGTTATGGCGTTGCCCTGAAATTAATCTAGAAGCACTAGCCCTCGTCTGCCGCGTCTTCTGTCTTCTGCCATCTCAACGGAGCAGAAGAAGTAGGCTTGCCGAAGACAATGTTCCTCGATGAATTGAATGTTTACGGTACAGATTATGCGGCAACGCAATTGTTCCGTTGCGGGCCCGCAATCGCCAAAGCGTAATATATTGCTCTCAGTAATTATTTGCCCAGGTTTTGTGCGAGCGAAATTCATTACTCTATCCATTTCGGGGGGCCCGACCAGGCCGCATATAGATGCCGTAGATACACCATGTCTCCGGACGATTGGACCGTGGACCCTCTTTGTAGACTATGCTGTGGTGGAATTAATTTGCAGTCGATGATTTCGACCACTCCCCCCAAACTGGCAGTGCAGTCCAACTGACTGGATAGACATTCGTTTAATTGATAGTTTAATGTATACCATACAGAGTCCCAGGTTGAAGCCTCTTGTAGGTATAGGTTAGGTTTTTAAAGCACGGTCGACCAGGTGCGTGCGTGCCTCTGAATAATTGCAAACGAATAACAAATCGAAACTTTTAATTGAGTTTCGTGAATTATATGATTCCCGCAATTGCCGATCAGATACTTTTCAATAATTTTGATCGTTCATTCTGCAGACGCAGTGTTGCGCCCTGCTGCAAGCCTTCATCCAGCCTGTTGGGTCTGCGCCTTTATACAATTCAGTTCAGTTCAAGATTGAAAGTATGTTATCCACTTCAAATGCGTGTTGCACCATATGGCGTGCCACTATACAACCGAGAATAAATGTACCTTCATCAACAAAAGGAACACGAAAACGTTGCGAGGAATTTGCGCAACGACCGAAAAAGATTATTTGTTTGACAATCGAAAAAAAAAACGATCGCTGGTACTTTAGGTCCTTTTGATGTAGACAAGGAATGGTGCTGGTGCTGGTGGTGGGATTTCTATTCAGTTGCGAATAAACCGCAAGTGAGGGACAATGGATTGAGGTTTTTTAGTCGTTATCCCGGTTCTAATGTGTAGGGTTGCACAGGAGATACGACATACGAAAATAATATCAAAACGAGCGACGTCGAATGCGAATCATATTGTTGGCTGGGGATTATTAATAATATAATAACCAGGACGAGAGATAGTTTGGTTGGATGAAAGGATTCAAGGATGCCCATAATAATAGTTATTGTATGATACATTTGAAGGTTCATCATATTTTTCCTGTTGCCATTTGTTACGTTTTTGGTTGCCGATCGACAGATGTATCGGTATTTATGTGGTTGAGTGACTTCCTTGTAAGCGCTGACAGATGCTTGTTTCGTTTGGCCGATGGTAATCAACTCTAATTTAAGCTCTACGAATGTGCGTCATTTTTAACTATTGCTACATATATTTGGTTTGTGCGGTTTTGTTGCGGCCACACGAGTTTGTCAAACTGATGGTCCGATTTTTTGACAGATTTTGCTTAAGAGGGCGGACATTGGATCGTTTCTTTTGTGGTGATGAGCTTACCGAAGTTTCTAGGGAATCCACTGAGGACTTATTCGGACCTTTAGCCGCTACTCTACCAGTGTTCGTTTATAGCTTGGTAACTCAACTACATGCACTAAATAAGTAGTTGGTAGTCCTGCCGTCAATTTTAAACGTATCGCACGACTTTTTTGCAAGGAAAAATGTATCCCTACAAATAAAAAGAAAACTGTTGTAATTTTTATGTGCGTATGTTACCAGTTGGCGTCAAAACTACTGCACAGATTTCAAAGAAACTTTATTTTTAATATTCATTAAGAACACTGGAAGGATATAGGCTATATCCTTTTTTGCCACGCCTACTTTTCGGAAGCTTTTTGGACCAAAATGCATTTTTTCTGACTTCATTGGCCTTTAATATTGATTTACTTTTTAGCTAAACGTGGAACAGTTCACGTGGCTAATTATTTCGCCTCCAATTTTTGTTTAAAGATTTTCAGAAAAAGGAGAATGTCTGTCTTTTCAATGTATTTCTAAAAAAAGAAGGAAACTTAAGGGCTTATGCGATTAGAAATACTTCAACTTTTTGCAAAAGCAATTAAATCAGAAATTTGTTCTCGTTTAAGAGAGGGATGGCAATGTTCAAACTAAACCGGTAAGCTTGGTCTTCCACAATATCTACAAATTTATTGTGCGTGACAGAATTGAAGTAAAACGGTCTTCATATTTGCTTAAGTCCACATAATCCAGTTAGAGTTGGCCCTCTTAATCGGCACCTATAACTCCCGTAGATTAACTGCAGATACCTTCGTTTCGAATGGGCTCCCAGTCAAATAAGCCTACTAACCTGGAGTCAGTTACCGAAACAGTGACCCAAGTGAGAAGGTAAATGTTATTAATGAAACATCCGAGTACCCAAAACATTGGTTTGTAAATTAAATCCTTAAATACATGAAAAGTTTGCAACTGCGAGCAAAGGGTCAACTACAATTACATTTACCTATGTAGGTTGGGTCCACATCACAAAATAAAGAGTCCTCTATTGTTTGGGTCCTCTTTTTGTATGAACTTACCATCGTGGCGAGGTCGATTACGCGAGTCCACACCATAATAATAATAACCGACCACATGTTCCTCGCAAAAGACGCGATTTTCGATGACGATTATAGAGGTACACGAGTTACGTGGGCTGGGGTTCCTTTCAACATGCACTCGAACAGAACTTTATGTTTTGCTGCACTTGGAAGTTGGAACATCGCCACATGCAACTTAATTCTTACGTTGATGGCTGTGTTATTCCCCTCTCTCTCTTTCCATTAAACAATATTTATTATTACGAAATGGGAAATAGTGATTTATTGCAGTTGCAGACCCTTCTTCTCTCGGCGCATTCGAAAACGACCGACGCGACGACTCGACGATAAAACGCCACATGGCATGTCTGGCGGGGATTGAGCGAAATTCCATAATTCGCGAAAACTGCCAGAAATTCATGTTAATTCCGAATTGGACCTTTTCTCAAATCAATCAAACACCTGATGCGCATTTCCAGAGGTCATAAATCACGCAATCGATGTCTAATACGCGACCAACAATTTAGAATCGTCTGCGTCCATCAAGCGAGGTCCTTCGCCGATGTCGTGATCTATACCATAAATCTGATGGATGTCTGCGCACAGATCCATTGAAATTCCGAAAATGAAATGGGCGCCCATTACTGTTGTGCCTGATTATGATTATTAGGCGCGGGCATATGGGAGAGAGTCCGATTTGTTTTTGCGATTTTCAGGATCACGTATGCGAGGCTCTTTAATCGAAAAATGTTTCGAAAAACCATCATAACCGCACGCGGTTCCCAACGATATATAGTGTGTATAGAGGAAACAACTTGGCCCAAAAAAAAATGACCTCAATTATCGATTTAACTTTATTATTGGTTTTGAGTTGTGAATTCTTGATGGGCGCTCGCACGCTGCTGGCTTGGCGATGGGTTTGGGGGATTTTTCTTATTTTTGCCGCCAATTTTTTGACACCAACTTTGAATTCAGAAACTACAACGCCGCCGGGCGGGGTCTATAATTTCATCGTCTTTTGTGCTGCAGATCGCTTTGGTTTCGCGGACATTGCTGATGTCTGTGTATGTATATTGGGCATTTAATTTGTTGGCCAAATCACAGAATCGCACAATCGGAGTCAGAGTCAAAAGAAAGGAGAGTGACTTTGGATTTTTCGCATTTCAGAGGTTTTTGCGCCATCCCAGCCATTCGAGCCAAATTGTTTGGTCCGGTAAATTGGAGCGAAACGTTTAGTTGATTATGGGGCTATCTAATAGTTTTGATGCATTTAATCATGGGGTCGTTGCGGATAGTGAACAGAAATAACTGTTGTTTTGTGTGTCTGATTTCGTATTATTGCAGGGTATTCTGGTAATTAATTGGGCAACGGGCATTAGCACATGCCATATGAATGTCTGACAGGCATGGGAATGATATATTTGAATTGGAAGTGGGTTTCAAATTGGTACAAGGACTTGCATTTGTATAGTAGGTATGGGACGCATGGACGTTAGATTATTGTTAGGGGTATCCAGTTTACTGCCGAAACAGCTGAGCTGGCTAAGCGAGTTTGTAGTCCACCAATTCAAGTTCAGTTGGTTGTTTCTTTTATGGCCCGACTTGATATTCTTGTTTTGGGTTTATGTTTTCTAAATAGTTGTGATCACTTAATTGCTTGGCACAGCAGTTCGCAAGAAATTTACCAACCCGCTTTGTAAAAAAAAAACTTTTGAGACAACATGCTAGTGGAGTTTGATCGACCCTTTGGCAGAAACGGATTTTGTGAGTCTTGTACCTACAATGCTCTATTTATTTTGCGTCCAAGTTAGTTTGATCAGGAAGTCATTGAGCAAATAAATGTCTTGCTTAACGAACCTGTAAAACATATTTTTTAATGCAAAAGTAGTAGGTAGTTGTTAATGAAACATACCAATTCAAACTCGATTGTACGCTCACTCTTAATCGGTTTATATTCTAAGTAGGTGCCTATATTGAAAAGCCATAGCTAACGTTAAGAACAAACAATGCCAACGGTCTTATAAATGTGAGCCGAGTGCAAATTATACGTCAATTACGTTATACGTTCGCATATGGCATGTTGCTTGACTATTAATTGAGCGAGGGATTTCGAACAAATGAACAAATGATTTTTATTTTTCATTTAACGACTTGCAATGCGTGACCTTGACTGAATTTACCCTATATTTCGCTTGTTATATGCAAAGCAGTCGAGAGCAATAAACATGCAGTACCACTGCAAATATTGTTAGTACAGAAAGATATGCAAAGTACGTTCCGTATGACTTCGATTTGACATGCATATTTAGATTTGTAAACAATTTTGTGCAATGCGACTGATGTTAGCGGAACATTGATGTAGGTACGAATTATATCTCACTCGATAGTTCATGTTTTTTTTGTATTATATTTGTTATTTATTTATTTATTGATTATTCAATTAATAATGCTTATTTTTTTTCATTAATTTGTTACTTATTTATTCCTTTATTTGTTTGTTTATTTGTTTATTTATTTTTTTATTTTATTGACTCTTTTTTTCTTCTTTACTTGAATTGAAGGTTTTCCCGTATTTTACTTTAGAACTTATATTTCTTGCCCAATAAAATTCCTAAAATTAAATAATGTTTCAGGAGAAAGATACAAATTATCAGATCTCTGAATTGTAAAATGTGTGGTAACAAAATCTACTCTAAATTTATATACAAAATAAAACAATCTATCTATCATCTATCAATCTGACGGCGACTATTTTTTAGTTATTCCAACTTTCAGACGCTGAAACTCTGCAGCGTCACTTAAAAAATAAAAACAAACAGCCAATAGTATCCTGGGCTTATTCCAATTTCGGAAGTTTAAAAATTACTTACTATACACGCGAGGCCTTTTCCGCAGCCCCCACCCAAGTCATTGAACAGCTTTTAATGAACCTTCCCCCAAAAATAAAAATAGTAAAAATTGTTTCCATATCGGTTTGTTGCTGCTTAAAATTGAGTAAAACATTTTGGGGACCTCCATCTATACTATGTAGCGATGAAAAAACCTCCCCTCCCTCACCTTCACAAAATTCTTAAAAATGCGGTCAAAAGTGATAAAAATAATTTTTATTTCAGTTAAAGAAGACGTTTTAATGTACACAAAACAATTATAGACGCTGTGGTCAAATAGTTTCACAAGGGTCTTGAAATTTAAATTCGGTTGTAGCTCCTAACTTGAAACAGGAGTTTCCATCAATCCCAAATGCCTGACGCTTTGTGCCAAAGAGTGGTGGTTCTGAAAAAGGGATGCTTTAAATAGTTTTAAATTCTTATTTTACGTTGGATTAACTCGAATTTTCGAGAAATATTTTTCGGTTGAAATATATAAATTCATTTTTGATACAACTTTCGTTTCTGGGTGCTAAATAAAAGCGGCCCAACAAAAAATGAGCCTGCCATTCTATTTCTTTGCACCTGATCTCCAATTCTGTTGCCATTTGGGTGTCAAAATTCCGCTTCTAAGTTCGGAATAATTTCTTATGGAAATACCTAACAACGGTCCGTCCGAAAATTGCTATCTTTATAACTAATGCTGCCTTTGGATTGGACTTAGACAGAGGTACTTACTTTAGAAATCGACGAATTTCTAATAGGCTTACCATCGGCTTAGAAGAAAACTGGTCCTTTCCGCACCAGCGCAAGTCGGTAGTCACCCCCTTGATGCAAAATCCACAAGTATTCCTTCCACAACTCACCATTTCCCTAGGCAACCCATTTTCCAATTAAAAATGCAATGAAAAGTCCATTTGTTTGTTTTAAAATTAAATAATAATTTAATTCAGTATCATTGTTATTATTCCTTACAACTGTAATTATTTATATATAATATTTATTTATTATTTGTGTTTGCATGTATTTAGCATATTTTCATTTTTTTTTTAAATAAAATGTTTCAAACTTTTTATCGTTATACACTATATATTTGTTTTATTTTTATTTCGCTCATAAAATACTTATTGTTTTTGTTTAAAGTAATAATTTGATTATTAATTTTAATTTGCGTTTTCCTTCCTCTTTTTTAATGCATATTATTAACTTAAACTACTACGTACGTTAGCCAATGCTTAGACATTACTGCTTTAATTTAAATGAATTTGATCAATACAAATGCGATTAATGCATATGATAAAACTAATTGTAATTATTTTTAATTTTTTTGTTTACTATGTTAGCAGATTTATGTGATTATACAGAGACTTTTAAAAAAACAATATCTCACTAAATATATATACTCACAGTTCGAAGGTTTTTCTTTCTTTATTTGTTCAGGGGAAAATGCTGGGCGCTATTGTGACGAAAGGAAAGTCTTAAAACTAATTAAGCGGGTTACATATTGTGTTTACTTTATATTTATGTTTTTTTTGTTTAGAATTTTTATATACAGATTTTTAGTTGAAAACTTAAGAATTATTTTTTTTACGATTTTTTTATTTCAATAAAATTTACACCTAACAACATTTCAACAAAACAGAAGAATCAAATATTTATAGAACACTAAATACAGAAACTCAAGGCTGCACAGGGGAAATGAAAAATAATTTGTCTAATTATTTTTGCTTGTTTATATTTTTATGTATATGCTTATAAGTCTTAAATTGAAATAAATATGTTTTTGTATGAACTTACGCTTGTGACTATTTACAAAATATTTAAAAGGTTCTCTTGTGTATTTATGTTTGGAACGTTATATTTTGTGAAATTTGTGTGAGTAGTTTTGCTTTACGCGGCGCATCTATTATTATTTTTTTTTACCTACAATGCTTATGCTACAAAATACTCTGGAAAGATGTTTTGTGTACCTTAAAGGGGCTAGAATGGATACATCTTACGTGAATTGGCGGCTGTTGCAAGCGTGATACGTTGACGAGAAGAAATCTAGCCAAGCCAAAGGCCTTTATCGGGGATTGCACTTGAGATCAGTGGTGGTTGCGATTTTGAAATTCCACCGAGGGCGATTGATGCACATCGGATTAAGTAGCACTGCCAAATAGAACGGAGTTTTTGTAATAGGACTGTTGACGCTCCTGCAGGGGGCTCTTGACGTCGCGATCGGCGTTTGCAGCTCGGGATTTGCGCTCCATTTCGATCTCTTGAGCGAGGGTCTCTATAGAAAGTGATTGGAAGATAAAATTTCGGTCAGTCTCGTCGTATTGGTTGTGGGGCGTAAAATTAGTAAAGAAACAAACTATGATCGCAACATACCGGAATAATTCTGCCAGAAGGCTCCGGTGGCCATAAGATCAATGCCCGGGTAGTTCCAAGGCGCCTTGCCACTTCCGGGTGCAATGAGTCCGCTTTCAGCCTGCGATGTCGGCGGCAGTAGGGGTGACACTTGATTTACTGAACCTTCACGTTCACTACTACGATCGTGCTCACGATCGCGCTCCCGTTCCCGTTCTCGCTCTCGTTCACGGTCCATGCGATCGGAACTACTACGGGTGTCGATTGGTTCTCGCTTGAAAGTGGGACTCTCCGAGCGCCGGTGACGATCGTTAGTGGATGACTTGTCAGACTTTTCACTGGCCTTACAGTCGATATCTAATGGAAAAATACCCAAAAGTAATCCATTGTTGAGTGTGTAAATTTTGTTCTATTTCGCGCAGTTTTCATGCAGTTTTCGTGCAGTTTCGCGCAGTTTGTATTCACATTCCCACACCACCCGAAACTCACCTTGACCATTTTTACCAGAATCCGACAGTCCCTTGATGCTATCCCGATCTTCTGCATGCACAGATTGTCCTTTTCGCTTGCCATCCAACTGCTGCTGATAGCGTATACGTATTTTTCTTTCGCGTCGGTAGCGTTTCTGATATAAAACTGAAATGAAATAGTAGTTTGCTCGCATTAGTTACGATTTGATATTAACTCGAAGCGAAAAAGTCGATTTTGCGTGTTTTGAGTGAGCCTCTGTGAAACTCGATATCAACAAGTCAAATCGATTGCTCGATCCGATGACAATCTACCTATACGCAGGCAGAGCGAGAGAGAGCGAACCCATTCAACTGCGAATCCGTTTTGCGGGTGGGCTCACTAATTCAATTATTAATCCTGACTTAAGACCCAATAAAGAATATTTTCCTCCGGTCTGCCTGTTTTGCTTTCGTTTTGCTCTTTTGATTTCTTTCACTGAATCAGCACACACACACACACACACATAACAATCGCTCGCCTTTTCGGTTCGAATTGAGTTCAGTCAAGTGAATTAGATGCATTGGGCTGGGTGTGTGCTCTCTGCTGTTTGATGCTGACTGCTGCTGATTTTTGTTTTCCTTTGTCATTGGCGTTATACTACAATATATCCAGAGGAGTTGTGCGAATGCAAATCGCTCTTTAGATTCCCCTCAGATTTGCTTAATAATGTTTGCTTCTGGGTCTGCGTATGACACCTGATATCACAGTGTGTCTCTGAAATTCCCTGAAGTTACAGATAAATTCGATATCTGGGATTTTGAATGCACACAGAACAGCACAGGTATCGGGGACTACTCGTATCGCTTCCATTTGTCTCGGGCTTGGTTTTTCGTGCTCGTGGTAACTGGAAGTCGACTTCAAAAGAAGAAGAAACGGCATTTTCTGCTACATGTCTAATACGATTATGGGGTGCAAGAGGGCTGCGGGGTTGTGTGCATGAGGAGTGGGGCGGCGGAAAAAAAACAACAGCCAGCAACAGGCGTTAAGCAATTGGAAACTCGTAGGGCAAAATAAAAGGATCTTAATTCTGGATGAATGACTTCGAGTTGTTGCTTCTTATGGTTTTATACGTTTTCGGTTTCACGGTGTTTACTTTTGGGATTTGTTGTTTCTTTTGTTTTGCGTTTATCTTATTTCGAATGATTTATCCAATTCGTTGGTTCAATTATTCAGCGAATCGAGAATTTTTTAATTTGAAGTTAAACTCTGTTGTTGCAGGATGCGGATGGCCTTGCTAGAATTCTGGGGAATTACCGGCCTAAAGGGGATCTGTTTGTTTTTTGGTTTACCCTATGGCTTTAGGGTAAATGTTTGAGGAAGCAATTTTCGCGAAACTGAGATTTGTTGAGATTAATTGGAGCCTTGTGAAACTTGATTGAATAGCAGATTAACATAACTGACTTAACCCGAAGAATCCTTTAGAATCCACCTTTGAGGGTCCATGTGGAAAGGATGGTTTAACGTCGATGACGTTCTCAAGTGAATTGAGACCTGAACTAATTCGGCTGATTAAATATAAGGTGCAATTTCGAAGATTAATTTTTGACTAGTTTTTCGAGCAGTTGAAAACACGGAAATTCGTAGTTCCTTACCTGCTCATGATAAAATGATGGCAAACAAAAATGAGCTCGAATCAGTTATCTGCTTGTGTTTCTTCCGCTGGAAAAACTGTTGCCAATTCGAGAAATAAACTTCTAAAAAATCTATATCATGTAGATATTCAGTGCCACGCCTCTTTTCACGCAGTGAATTCAAAAATCTAAGAAAAATTCGAAATTCACGGCAACAATTGCACATTTTTTCGGGCAATTATAGATATCCGATATAGATGCATTAAAAATATCCACAAATATAACTAAACGCGATCGTATAAGATATTCCGATTCTGAACTGTTGGTCTCTGAAAAAAACCTTCCGCCCGATATATAAAAATAAGTCACCAAATTGAGATAAGATAAAACAAAAAAAATCCCTCACACAGTCACATCCAATACCCTAGTTAAATCACTAAAGGTACAACCAACAAAACCACTTTTAAACTAAATATATCATAAACGATCACCTGCCCACCACGGCACCTGTCTTATAAAAGACCGACTGAAGCAGGTTAAAAATATCACTCGACCAACATCACCAATCGAAATCAATTTGTCATTGCAACGATAAAGTTTGCAACCCGAATGGACAGAAACAAAACTAAAAATACCTGCAAAGCGAAAGAAATAGACAGATCCGTGAACGCTACTTCTACACTTTAGTATCTACGTTTCGTTGTGGCAAAACCGCACATCCATACGAAGATGGACAAATGGATTCCTCCTTCTCGTCGATCGACTAGAGCGCCGACAATGCTTGACTGAGCCGACAACACACGAGTTGGTATATACATAGGTATTCCAAGTCAAAGTCGCGTTGGCGCAATACTCCACTCTGGCCTTACACGACACCGGCATTCTGTACGCGGAACAGAAATCACCGCCCGAACCCGCACGCCACCATAAGAAAAGATATACCCACCAAAGATCGTCTTCCTTTCAATTCTTTCGTCTCCATTATCATCGTGTGTATTGTTGTTTGGATGATTTACCAAAGGTGTGTCAAAATGAATTAGACAGAGTTGCAACAAAACAAACCAACAACCGGCGCGCAAAGCACTTTGAGAAGATCCAAGCGACCAGACCGATCTTGGCGGATCGACCGACGACGGTAGTCATGAAAGTTGACTGCCCCCGGGGAGTTGTGGTGTGGTGAGTGTGTCTGGGTCGATTTGGCGCGCACTCTTTCCTACTGTAATTTGCATAAAGAATGGCGCGTCAAGGTGTGCGGGGAAGTCTACCCACGAAAGATATACGGAATTCTTGCCTATGCATTGAATGATGCCGATGGATGTTTGGTATCTTTGGGTACAATTGAATGCATTTATACGGAGCGCTGTGTGGCACAAGAAATGGAACTCGTAACTTACCTCTCAATTTCCGCTCGTCGACTAATTGCCTTTCTAATGAGTCTTTGACTTCTCGTTCGCGCATCACATCCATTTTCAGTTCAGCTGCAAAGAATGAAACAAAAAATACGGAAAAGCTTAGTTAGTTTTGCTGGATTTTATGATTGCACAAGAAAAGACTGTGGAGGGGATGGAAAAATGCGCCATTTAGAATGGCATTCATTTGATGTAGGCCAGTAAGTTGCAGGGGAGCGAACTATTTTCAGGTGACATTTAGAGGTACACAGATGGAAGGGTGATAGGTAATTCAATGAAAATGTCAACTAGGAGAGAACATGTCTATTTTAAGCTTTTAAACTGGATCTGTGTTTGCCTTGCATCTGCCCTTTATATTCGAGGAGTCTCCAAAGTCGGTTTGTTTTAGACAGGCGCGGGTCTACCATTTGTAGAAGACGTTGTTGTCGATAACATCGCTTAAAAAGTCTTAAATGATTTCTTAAACTCAAAATACTGATTCAACGGCTGCCAAAGAGATCCAATTTGGCATTCCCCTACAAAGCATTCAAATAGACTAATCAAAGACTTTTTAAATGAATAAAATTGAGTCCCCATCTTACGTGTAGTCAAACATGGAAGGGACTTTAGCAAGTTCCCAGTCTTAGTAGCCGTTGTTACCGAGAAAAAGAGAATCGTTTTAGCCTTCAACCGATATCCAACAGCGGGTACCTACTCTTACACGACATATCTTATCTCAGTAACAAGTCGTGTAAGCAATAGCTCAAAATCAGCTCAAATCCCATAAAACTTCACAATTTATAAGAGATTTCCCGCACCAAAGTGATATTCTCAGGTTAATAGCTTCCGCACACTAAGGTCACCACATCTTCTACGTCCCGAAATGCGTAAAGCACAAGTTAGTAAAATAAAAAGGACATATAATAACTGCCAGTCGTTCTCCCAACAATTTATGTGAATATTATTAAAATTTCTTACATCCCTACTCAATCGCACACTCCATGTGCGGAAAGAAAAAGTCATCTGCGTGTGTGCGCTTAGCTATTTTCTAGTAGCACACTTCGCAGTAATCACGAAAAACACTAAGCGCACATCCCTCTATGACTCACAGCTGTAGTAAGATGCTTCAGGTGCATTCTACCCGAGATCCATTTACTGTGCCTATGACTTTCTAAACGCACACTTCCCTGGCTGCAATGAGAACTCAAGAATTCTACCAGAAACCGTAAAAATGCAGCCAACCGGAACAACGCTTTTCCACTGACACCTTGCGCCTATTATGTCTGCCCCCATTATCTAATCGATCCCTCCATTCCCATAAAAAATTGATTTATAGCGGTCCCTCCCACATTATGCAACCCATAATACTCTACATAACACAACGAAAACCCCAACCAAAATGTCAAACAGTCAATTAACCGAAAAAAAGCGAAAAACCTCAATCGAAAGTAAACTCTGTTTACCCGCAACTCATGCACGACCCAAAAAATGCCCCGCGGTGCATTTTTGGTAAACTTCTCTCAACACTTTACTGCATAGAGAGAAAAAAAAAACAGCCCAACATCAACAGGTTTCCACCTGGAGTTCCGCACTCTGATGATATGTGACGCGAGACCCCCCTCTCCATGTATCTAGATGCATATAGCATGTGTGTATCTTTCGCCACCCTTGCCCGCCCCAACAATGATCTGATCACTTACCTTTCTCATAGCTGATTTGTCGCTCTTGCTGTCGGGCATTGTCGGCGGCCACCTTCAGCAGACTTTGTATATTTCGCAAGAGTGTCTCCGTCGACGATGTTGACTGTTGCTCGAGTCCGGCAATCGCATCGTTTGGCGGCAGTCCATCATTAAGTGTGACGCCTCCGCCTCCGCCATTGCCCATGCTGTTGGTGCTGCCAGTCGCACTGGCCGCACCGCTACTAACACCGCCGCTGACGACACCACCACCAACGCCGCCAGCAACAACAACGCCAGCGCCGCTTGCAGCAACTGCAGCAGCGGCAGCTGTTGCAGCTAGCGTCGAGTAATTCAACGCCCGCTGGTGATGGTGATGATGATGCGGTGTTGACGACTGCTGATGCGGCTGGTGATGTGAATGCGCCGAATGATGGGAGTGATGAAGATCACGATCGCCGGAATTCGAAGTTACGGAAATCGCTTGATGTTGCGCCGAGGAGATGTCACGTTCGCTATCGCTCAGATCTGAAAGTGAACATAAAAACAAAAAACGCCAAAAGGAAAAGCGAACAGTTAGCAAATTTTTTTGAGCAGATCGGGCGATGATCGCGGATGGTCGACTGATGCTCACCTTCATCCTTAGCTATATGGTCGTCCACTTCCGAGACGTTGTCGTCACTCAGATTCTCGTCATCGCCTCGTACCGATGGCGGCGGTGAGTGTACATCATCGCTGCGATCACTGCGATCATCACAATTGCTACCATGATCAGTGGCGCCTCCAGACTTTGACAAATTCAACACGGGGCTCTGTCGATTGGGCGAACCTGCAAATAGACAAAAAAAAACAAGCGGTTCCCTTAATGCGCTGCCCTGCACAATATGCGCGATGCAATCTTACAATTTCTCGAACTCAAGTCTCGTGGCTTCTGATCGTTCATCTGCTGGCGATCGTCCGTGCGCTCCTCGCGAAGCCTGAAATTTATTTTGCTTCTTTTAGATTTCAAATGCTTTTCTCATCATGTGCAACCCCTCCCAATAGTAGCCCTAGCTAGAGCTACTCCCCCCTCAATGCTTACCTCTCCAAGTGTTTGACAATGTCCTCGTACGCAGCCCGACAGTTCTCCCAGATCCCCGATCTTGCTATAGCATCCATACTGGCCGCCGACATTCCACTCTGTGCCGCCGCCTTTAACATTTGACTGTCCGGTCGGCCATGCATCCCGTGCGGTGGCATTCCAGGACTCATCAGGGCAGAACCAGGATGATGGTTCATCTGCATGAATGCCATGTGATTGATCGGCGGCGGATTGTATCCGTTCGCCAGAAGTGGCGATTTATCCAATCGCGAGATGTCTGCAATGGAAATAAAAATACGAATTCAGAGTGATTAGGAGGTGCATCCCTTGCAGCGGATCTCAAATCTGAATCTCAATTTCTACAATTTCATCTTTTCCACATCGGCAACGGCAATCCGTGCACGATTCGAATCGAAATATCTACAATTAGGCATCAGAGTGCAATGGGAATCTTTGATTTCATTTCGAATGCGAAGTCCAAGAGGCGGTTACCTACAACAGAACCGTCCGCTCTCTACAATGATGGACCGAAAGACAATGGAAATTAGAGGCAACCGAGGGGAATACCGAATACCATTCGTGTATTTAAATTGACGATAGACACGAAAGAAACTTGTTGTACAGATACTATATAAATCTACTTGTATACGTTTGTTTGCTTGCCTGGTTCTTTTGCGCGCGCTTTGACGATGCATCGATGCATGCATTCAGACGAAGACGAGACGCCCCCAAGCGAAGTCATTGTGGCGTCTTGCCATTATGTTTGCTGTTGTTACAGTGTTTTTTTTTGTTTCATGTGCTGCGGTTATCATCGCTTCATTCAATTAAGTCTGAGTTGTATCTTTGTTTTTTCTGTTGTTTTTTGTTGTTTTTGTTGTTTTTGTATAGCGATTCCCAATGGAATTGAGAAAAGATACACCTACTATGGTGTATAGGATGTGCAACGCATAAACGAGTGTTGGCGTTAAAGGGATTTGCTGATGGATGGAGCGATGGTATGATCTGACGACTAAGCAGGGTATGGAACTGAACTATACAGAGGAAAGGATGGGATTGTCGATTTTGACTGAAAGAGCGGCTGTCAAAATGGAGCTGCCTTTCAATTTTGGATGCTTTACATATCATTCTAATTACATCGGTAGTGTTTTTAAAGTGCAAGCCATTTCTTTAGACTTATTCCTGTTAACCGGAGGCGGTCGCAATCCAGTGACAAGTCTAAAGGTACATAGAGATAATACCTAGCACCCCGTTAAGTTCACATTAAGTTCGTTTTCAATTACATTTTCCCCGGAAGAAGATTTTCTCCGCCGGCGAGTTCGCCTAAGAATCCCTGGCGATAGATATATGAATCGTATGAAAAAGTTGCGTCGCTGTGGCTGCGATTTGCTGAAAACAAATGCCAGGCAAAGCTTACATTTTTAATGGGTGATGCGCAAATTAGCCGGGGTGCATTATGCGAGCTCAAAGGCGAAGAAAATGCGATGATGATTTTTTTAACTATGACCCTCTGTTACAAAAATGATTCTGTGGCATTAGTAAATCGCTTTAATTGCTTAAAATTTTAAAATTGACTTCATCATATTTATTTTCATATTTTTTGTCACCCTTCCAGTTTCGTCATCTGTCAAGCATCACAAAATGTTTCACAGGGAAGGTCAGAGGTCACTGTATAGATTTTATCATTTATAGATATGTTTAGTAAGAAAAATGCTGAACGATATTGGTTTTAATGAGTCCGACGACTTCGTTACCACATAGTTACCAATTTGAACCTGAACGTGTTAAGTAAGTATACAGTTGGTACCTGCGACGTGGTTTTTGTAATCAGATTGAAACAGCTTCTCATATACGCATTCATATTGAAACAATCTCTGGATATAAATACAGTTCAAAGACTCCTTGGACTCTGACATATCCACATAAGTTTCCTGAACAACTGTTCAAAGTATTTGCGCTGTTAAAAATTTTTACAGATTACACGTAAGTGCAAAATTATTTTCTATACCATCAATGCAATCCATTTGTCAGATTTCAATCGAGTTAAATATTTAATAGCGCATGCATTGGCACACTATCGTACACCCACACCGCACTGGTCTACATAAAATCCAATTTTGCGGTGACTTTTTTTCCAATTTCTCAATAACTAATAATTAATAGTGAGACGGATAGTTGTATGCGAGCAGCTGAAAATAGCAACAAAATCGATGTCACATCGCGCATATCGGCATATCGGTAGATATGTATGTTAATATGGCGATTTGTGTAATATTCAGACGAAACTCGCCCATTTGGCTAAGTGAATGTATCTATAACTAATAATTTCACTATGGCGAAGGTTATAAAATGTAAATTGCTCACCACATGAACGTACTTCACTTTGCCTAATGGCATTAATTGATAAATTGTCAAATAGAACACCCCCCAGGGTATGGTGGAGGAGCTTATGCTGCGGTTGCAACAATGATTGCATGGGTACGGAAACATGTGAAGCAATTTGTTTGATTGCTCTTTTATTTATGAATATATACGCAACTATGGGTATTTCAGTGGAAGAAAATTGATGAATAAATTGTTGCAATTTTGTAATGGCCCAGATGGAATTTCTGATCACATTCCTGTGGAATTTATTTCCTCGCAGCCACATTTGTATATATTCAGATTGAAATGGTTTATCTGTATTTAACTAAACTTCAGAGGGAACAAACTTCTGTTGAGATAAATAATCGCGAGTTTGTTTTCACATTTTTCGGACGGCTTGTCTCATCAATTTAAATATAGCGAGTTGAAGTCTTTTGGATATATTTTATTTTTATTTGTCACAAATGTGACGAAAGATAAGCGCGATGATTTAAATAAAAGTTACAATGATTCAGAATATCTGTACCTATCTCCGTTGAGCCAGATAAGTTGATCTAGTGAAGGTTTACCTGCCTACCATTGGGGCATAGGTCAAATTCCGCTGAGTATGAGGCATGCGCAAGCCAAACAAAATTAAGAACAACGACCGCATTCAAGAGCGATGGCCGTGGAAAAAAATGTAAAAAAATATACGTTATCGTTCAGGGCTTCGAAATTTAAAAAAAAAACCCAAAAGTCAAAGGTTACTTACACAACCTCAAATGTAGGAAAGATAAGCTGTTGGTTAAGGAATTGCACAGCAAGGGAATATGTTAAGGCGTATGTGGTATATGCCAGCGATAAAATTAACTAACCAAGGGATGACTCCGAAAAGTCGTGCTTAATTAAAATTCTTAGGGAATTAAGGCATTTAATATAACAGCTTTGCAATCAAAGATTAAGTGAATCAAGTTGGTCAAACAAATACATCCTATAGATAAACAAAATGGATTTGGCAAGTTCTGCCAATTTCGTTTTTTACTCTATTCTTTTTTATTAGAAAATTCGGGACAAGTTTTAAGATTTGTAAAAAGAGATTTTTAAAGAGAGATAGTTGCAATTTTTAAAAAATGCATCTCGCAAAAAAAAAAAATTAAATAGTGTTCAGAGATGGTGGGATTTTTTTTTGTTGAAGAAATTTATTTTTAAAAATGTACCTAAGAAAAGAGGGAGCATTTTTGAATACAGAACTAATAAATGGTAATACTTTTTTAAACTTATATGCTTGAGGTCTTAATTAGAATCTGTGCTATGATCTCGAATTTAATTTATTTCCACACATTTTTCCTTGGGGTTGATTAAGGTTGATTATGTGGGCTTAAGGAAGTGTCAAATAACATGAACGAAAACCCACTAAAGTTAATTTATATTCTTGACAATGTTTTGTTATCAGACTATGTAAAACATACGGATGTAAACGCTCATTGGCTTAAGCTGGCTTACTTCGTGTAATCCTATTGTGTTTGTTTTTTTAAGTTTCAGAAATAATTTCCGCTCAGAACTGTTTATCTGATAGATCAAATAAGCGCATAAAACCTGACGCGACCAAAAATTTAACCTATAACAAAGTTATTCATTACTAATAGAAAAATCATCACTTACCATTAATATGACCATTCTCGTACGCGTAGTCTCCATTGTCCAAACGATGCTTCTTCAATTGCGGATGCTGTGACAAGTGCGTTGGCGGCAGCGACAGTCCAACTGGTCCTCGTTTTGGCGGTCTACCCGGCCTAGAACTGCGGAATGGCAGAGAGTTACTGTCGTAAAAAACACCACAAGCCAGTACCGTCAAAGGGCGCCCCATTGCACAATGAATTTGTGTCATTTAATTCATGAACACGACTATCCGAAAGCGTCTGACATCATATGGTGCATGTGCGCCCTTTGCTAAGCACTGAACCCAAGATAACAAGAGTCTAGACTAACAATTAAAAAAAAAAAACACAAAAACAATTTTGAATTTCGCCAAAAAGTCGCGTTTCTTTCAAAAACAAAACAACAACAAAAAAACGCGACCTTCCACCGAGAAAACAGAAAGAAAATTTAAATTAAAAAAAATATATATATCTAAAACTTAACAAACAATATAACATTTGGTTTAGTCAAATATTTAAATGGCTACCGTTTGTGGTTATCATCCCAGGGTCTATTGTGTGGTTTTTACAAGTTGATTTTTGAGTTGTATTACACATACACATAGTAGGTAGTAGTGGTAGAGTGGTGTGATGGTATGCAGAGAATGAGAAGAAATAAATTTTTGTTTTTGTTATTTTTAAGAAAAATATCATGAAGAACAACAGTGGCAACACTATGTGCGCTTGTAAATATTTAATCGACTGAACAAATACACTGGGTTTACTCTGCCGAGAGTAAAGTTGGTTTTTTTTTTTAATGAAATCTGAAATTCAAATAAAGTAAGATACAGTGGCAGTGGTGTGGTTGGCGATGGGGGTGCGGGGCGCGAGCGATGTAGACATCGCTGACATATTAGCTAATAAAACAAAGTGTACTCAGATTGTGGATACATATTATGATAGTCGGGTAGTTGGAGATAAGCGCACGCACAACTGAAGAAAATTTATTAATTTTGTAACAAATTAAGCCCCCGCGCAAACATGGCTAAGAGTCTGTTTGCTACTGTTGATTGTTGAATAGAGGTGCATTTTTATGTTGCAAACAAATAGTAGACCTCACGGTGGCGCCTCTTTCATTTTGTTTGAACTGCGGGAACGATTAAGATTTATGCTGTTGTGTGTGGACTTAATTGTGTGTGTTGCGCTGTTGAATGGAAGGCTGTTTCAACTGGTCTGCAGAGTTTGTTTTATTTACTAAGATAAGCCTGGTGATTTACGCCAGTAAATTGCTTCTCCTTAGCGGAAAGGCAGCTATTTATTTTGCAATATTTTATCTCCATGTGAGAGTTGTATGGAAAGAATGGCATTTTGACAGACGGCCAGATGAGAAGTTAAAAAAAATTACGCCTTTGAACTTTTTCACATTTATAATGAACGGAGGTACCAGGGTCTTCATACTTTTTAGTTTGTCTTGTCACTTGTCAAACAGACAGGCGACTATTGTGAGTCAATAATGTATTCAAGCCCGGCCACCCATCAAGCAACCTTAAGTTATTATAGTAATACGAATTACAGAAAACGTCACCTTGTGCTTCGCAATAAAAATGTTATAAAAAAAAGAAGAATACTTAAATCGAATGAAGTGTCAGTTTGAGCTTAAGCTCTGTACGTAATTAGCATAAACTTCGCCACGTCAAGTGGACAATTAAACACCCTGAAGTACCAAGCAATTGAAGGCTAAACAAAAAACATATTGACAGTTATAAAACAATATATTATGCATAGCTGACATAAACATAGTTCTACAGACGGAATGTGTTTGTTACATTTTATTCGACTTTTTATTTCCAACTTCAGCTAATAATTAACAGAAGTTTACGAAAGGCATCTGTTTAAAAATCATGTTGCATCAGCTAGGTCCACGGCGCCTATGGTGTCACACATAGTGCGTTGTGATTAAATGTGGTAAGTCGATTTTGTTAAAGTGGCTCTCGGTGAGAGAAGCACTTAGGCCGTAAGTCGGCCCATTGTGCATGATTCGATTTTTAGTCGATTTTAGTGTTTTATTGTTTTCCGGAAATTGTGTGCTCATAGAGTGCAATGGTGAGGGATGAATTTAGGTCTGATTTTTAGGACATTTGGTGAGTGAAAACACACATTTATGCGCAAGGCTCACAAATATGTCTATGACTAGCGTTCAGAATTGCCAATTTTGGTGGCCGAATCATAACTTGATTTCATTTAGTATAGATTTCTCATGACAAATATGCCCTTGATGACAGAGAGAGAGAGAGAGAGAGTTGTGAAATTTGAAAGGAACGTAACCTCCTAACTTCTTATTCAGTACTAGCTAACAATGCGAGGCTTGCAGACATTAGCTTTAATTTTCCTACCGATAGTGAGCTATATTACAATAGATCTTTTTAGATCGACGTGCCTCTTGTCGCGGTGGCGAGTCAGAAATTACGCCAGTATACGTACGGTCAAACTTAAAACTGAAGAATGTGACAAATTTAAGTTTCAATTCATTAAAAGATGAAGTTTATGAAAGGTAAGTGACAATAAATAAGAAAAAAGTATATTTCTTATTTTCGTTAATATTTATTTTTATTTATTTTTGTAACTAAAATTCAATTTAAAATATTAAATTTAAAGACCAAAAATTGTACTTAAATACGTTCAGTCCATTTGAAGCATTTGAGAAGTGGTCACAGATTCTAGTATTCTGAAGACTTATAAGAGAATATTATGGGTCGGACAATCGCCCTATAAGAAATTCCACTTAACACGAAACATAGTCTATGGTAGGCATAAACACAAGCTGAGTTGTCAGTTGTACAGTGAAACACTTTGGCTATGTTACATTTTAACTACCGAAGAAGCAGAGCAAAGTCTTCCATACTAAGATTATGTGATACATTGTGATGGTCCAACCAATCTTGTCTTTGACACGCATATTCAAATTTAGACTCTTAATAAAATTCGTTTAATGTTATGCCAAAAAGGAAATAATCTCAACCATATTGACGTGGTGCATCAAATCACTGGGCTTCTTCTCAATACAGCAATCTAGCGTCAGCTTAGCTATGCATTTTTAATCGGTCGATGAGCCAAAAAATCTCAACGAAGATCAGTTTTCTTGTTAAGATATCCCTTCATAGATTAGAATCAAATTTAACAAAACAAAAACATCTAACCAGAGACGCTTTCTAAAAAAAACAACCTTCATAATTTAGAAATATTTTTGACAACTTTATGTAAGCATCATTGAACGGAATACATCATGGAAGGAGCTCCAAATATATCCAAAGATCCCCATAACGATCGCCCCACGTTGGGCGCCAAATGTTGCAAAATATTTTAATAGGTTACTACCACGATCAAACTGCTTAATTTACGTTAATTTGGCGAAAACAAAACGAAGACAAAACAAAATGTAGTCGGCACTGCCCGAAGAAAAAAAATCGAATTGAATTTGAGACTTGCCAGAGATCGGAAAAAAGAGATCGCGAATTTGCGACCACAGCCAGTGAAATGGGTGTGTTCTGTTTGCTCAGCAAAAAGGGGTAGGTTCGTCCTAGTTTATCAAATTGCGATTGATTAACAATTGTGTGGATTTTGTTATTAGATATAAAAAAATGGGCGCCACTTAGCTTTATGGTAAATTACGAAACCATAGAAAGATTTAACACTGAAAACCTGCAAGTCCAGAAAATGAAAAAAGCGGATTCTCAGAATTGTATACACCGAATAAGAGTTCAGTCTTGAAATAGATATACGGAGGCTTTTTAAGTATTAGGCGTTGTTCGGCTCGGACTCATAATATTGGCGCCCAACGTAGGCCCCTCTGTGACTAAAATGTTTTGCTGGCGAAAAACTGTAGTTAGTAAAAAGGCTGATTGGAATAAGAATAGTTCATGTCTTATAACTGAACTATTTCTGTCATTTAGATAAATTATTTATATTTGACGTTCAATTGTAAAAAGTGACGCAGCCGGGCGTCTTCTACGACCTTATGAGGAAATTCGCTTAATTTCCAGTTCTACCATTTACTTCATCGTTAAATGTAGTTTAAGTTGTTTAATTGAGCTGTTTAGTGACACAGTTTGATCAGCGCTCGGATGAGCTAAAATCTATGAACTATGAAAATCTGAACTAGTTCCTTCCTTTAGTTCAATAACTTCAAGTATGACGTGCAAAAAGAATACAAAACCAGTGGAACCAGGGAGTCTCATCAATTTTACGAATCGCACGCGCAAATTCCTTCAATATGACGGCAAAATCAATTGGATGGTTTGTCACTTTCTTCGCAATTTCTAATTTTTCTCCCATAAACCATGTAATTTATTTCATTTCCGTATCCGCAAGACGTAGATATATATATTCATGCCGACTCATCATCAAAGCCACCCATTTGCCTCATCTAACCGCTCGCAGTTGACCGCTCATTTGGTCTGAGCATATCCCCAACAAACAGACAACCTGTCAACCGATTATGACCACAAAGACACGCGGCGGCGGCGGTTCGGTGTAATCGAATCTGTTATACTCATATGCAAATTAACCACCAAGGTGCCGCTGTCTTCTGTTCTTTGAAGAACTTCTGCATTCGATTGAGAATTGCAGGAAGTCCTAATCGGATTTGAGGCGGCGCAGTTTGCCTGGAATTCTCTATCGAATTCGAAGAAAACTCGAATTAGATAGAAATGCCAAAGAATCAGAGAAAGTGCAGCCCTTGCCCGTCAACGTCCTTGCGCGCTGTGGTATTTAATCATGACGAACGAAATAAAAAAACACACAATCCAACCACAGTAGGATTATCGCACTCGAAACAAGTTTCTCCGGGACGGTCGGTGTAGCGGTAGCAATTTCGATCGAAAAGAATTACCTATCCGCACCATTTCCAATTACAAACCACAAAATCTATATCCGACTGACTACGCTCGATTAATTAATTGCCAATTGAAAAATGAATTGCCCACTTGCCGCATTGCCCTCGCAGTCGAATGCAAGAAAAAGATACATTTGTATCGGGTCCGGTGTGTGCAGTGCATGTGCATATAGTAAAGCAACAACAAACAAGGCATGTTGACTTTCCACTTAATCCCCATGACACAAACAGGTGCAAAAAAGATACACACATTTTTCTTGCGCCAGCCCCACCGCCCCCTTTCGGGCAGTTTGCCTGTTTATCTTTTTTGCTTGAGTGTTGCATAGGCTATACGCGTATGGAGCATTATAAATCTCCGAGCGCACAACATGCATTCTATAATTTCGCTATTAAATTTATTTTATTAGATTTTGTACGAGTATCTTGTGTGGCTGTGTGTTGAAGTTGAAGTGTCTATCGTTGGGTTATATCTAGTTTGATGTATCTTTGTGGCGGCGATGTGCACTAAGGCAGTTAATAGCGATTTGTAACGCTTTTTCGCGCGCCCCAACAAAACTACTCTTTATGAGACGAGAGATATTTCGTATCTAGATACATTAAACTGGCGGATTATTGGTTTAAACATTTTTTATCTGATTTACACTCTGATTACCATTTGCATGCCAACTTTTAGGACTCTCTCGTTCTCTCTCTTACACTTACTTGAGGTGTGTGTTAGTGTGTTGCTGTTTGTTTCTGTAATTAACCATCTATTGAGCCATTTGGCTGTACTACGAATACGCGCAACAGGGCCACAGCAAAGTGGGTCTACGGGAGGGAGTTACATTATAATACAACAACGATTCCCATAGTGTAGATGCACACGCTCGTTGGGTGGATGGATGATGGGCGCATATCACGCCAAACTATTAAGAATTTTGCAAAACTTAATTGAGAGTTCGGCACTTGTCCAGAATTGAGGAAATAAAAATACGTGAAGAAACTAAACAGATACAGGTTGCACATTCAACATTCGAACTGCGGAAATTAATTTTTGCTCATTCGTCGGGGCATTACAACGACCAAAGACGAACAGAAAATATAATTACGAGCGGACTGGAGGTGTTGAAGTATTGTTTTTGCGTTCAGCGGGGCCAATTATTAGTATACCTGCAGTTGGGGCAATTTGTTAACATGCAAATGCTTTCTAAGTGGCAGTGCTACGGAGAGTAAGAAGCACTTTTATACGATTGCTTTGAGTTTGCAGTTATTGTTTATTTGAATGACTTTTGGGGAGGGAATGCAACGTCGCTTTAAGTGAGTAGTGGATTGTTCAAGCAGGTGTAACGCTGTGTAACATTCAAACAGGAAGTCCATCAGCAAGTATTGTTAAATAAAAATACAGTATATGTTTTGAATACCATACAATTCTAGTCCTCTGTTTGATTTGAGAAAGCTTTAATAGGGACGCTCTTCAGATTTAATTATGTATGCACAGCGATTCATGGTTGAGTTCAGCGAGACAAACGTATTTGAAAAACGCAGTCTTGGGAAGCGCCACCAAAGTCGCCAGTGGGGTGGTATTGCACGTTATAATTGGAGAAACCTCAACAATTAGAAGCACGCATATGTTTCTTACCCGCGTACAACCTTGTTTGTAGGTGTAATGCGTGTGTTAAATCGACATGGCTACGTGAGATGTCTTACCTCGTTGATGGATGCAGTATTGCTGCCACTGCATTACATTCGAGGGATACCTGTTTTAGATAAAAGTCTTAATGGCCATGCTTCTGATAAGGAAGAAACAGAAATCTTTAACTGGCGCCCAATAGAGTGTCTTTTTTGTTTTTGGTACTTATCATACCCTATAAATAAGCACGTCTTCGGATGACATCAGTCCATATAACGATAGGATCAATGCGTAATTGAGGTGAATCTGTGCAGTATTTTATATAAGGGCTGCAACTGGCGCCCAAAATGAGGAATCGCATAGATGACCACATGTTTCCACAGATAGATATCAGACTATAAATAAACTAACAGAGCAATTGCTATGAAGCCCAAAAGAAACTGACATTTGTTCGTATACACAAAAGCTTTTTCGTCTAATAAGTTGGCGCCCGACATCGGGCCTATGTGGGTTTGCTAGTTAAAGAAATTGTCGCATGTAAGACAAGTGACTTGTTAAATGGAGGGACCCTTGTAATCATTTATGAACCCCCTGGATGCAAATTTAATACAACTTGCGCCCAATGTAGGAACCAATCATATAAATAAAATTGGTGTAGTTCTGTTCGGCTTATATTGAATTTGACTGCATGTCTTTGAATGCAAAAATCTTAAAAACTGTTGAAGTTATTCTGATGAATTTTGCACGCGCCTATAGAGGATACCTGGGCCTACAATTTCCACTTTGTTTCAACTCTATATCTCTATAAATTCCAGAGAAAATTGGACAAGAGTAATTTATTTTTTCGTTTTCTTTTGTTTTTTCCTTTGCGACGCTTTGCGTTCGAAAATACTGGGGGCATTTAAATATAGTAAATGCCAACTTAAAGAGGACATATGCAGGTACAACATAGGATATCCATTTACTCGATATCTTAAAAGGTTTTTAAATAAATAGACAAAATTTGTAACATTTCTACTATTTTCAAATGGGTGAGTGGATATGCACTTCATTCTCAAATCAAACATACTAAACGCGCAATATATTTGGGTACATCTCTTTTAACTTTATTTTACTCCTGTGACAGACAGAGATAGTATTCTGTTTGGTTTGCTAAGCAACAAAAAAAAATAGGGTAAAATAGCCTATTGTTGGCACCCCACCATGAGCCAATTACTGGCACAAAGTACACCGCCCATCATTGGAAAATTGAGAATTGAGACACTGTTTGCCTGTTTTTTTTTAATTATTTTATACCACATTATATTATAGGTGCCAATAATAGGACTGAGGAATGCCAATAAATGGAACGAAGTGCAGATAATTGGTGAAAATTGACTTTGCTTTATTTTACTGTATGTTTTTTAAGTAATTTTATATTTTGTTTATGTTTTTTATTAAAAAAAAAACTTAATAAATGTAAATGAATTATGTACTTTAATGTTATTTGAATGTTTATTTTTTATATTTACACACACATAAAGACTCAAGTTTTCTTAAGGTGCCAATGATTGGGTGTTTTACCCTATAAATTATAATGTGAAATATGTAGGAAAGACGTGTCTGCTCTCTTGCTCAGTTCCTATTTCACTCATGCATTAATAAACCCTGTGGAGTCCATATAACCCGATTCCCACCGACTTCCCATTTATAATTCTTAAATTTTTTTAATTAACAAAAACCAAATATACACGAAAGCCTACCTACCAAATAAATTTAATATTCACAAAAAAGTACACACACGTAACCCATCAACTAAATATTGTGTGTGTATCCATTTTCATCCATCATCGTCGTCTTCACGACAAAGCGATCGTAACCCCAAATATGTCGGGTTATTAAAGCTCTCACTGTCACTGGACAGTTGATGTTGAAAGAACATTTTTTATTTGTATCTATTTTTTCTTTCCTGAGGAGAGAAGAGTATACTGTGAGACCTCTTTGTTCAACCTGCTTGGCCATGCGCAATCACACACACACACACACAACACAGTACAGCGGATGTAGTGCAGGTATGTAATGTGAGGTGTTTTGTGTGTGTCGATGTTTCAGACACTCTTATACCGTCTTTGTTCTCTTGATCTTGATGAGTTTCTATTTCATTTAATTTCCTGGATGTGTTTGGTTATGGGTGGTGTGGCGGGAGGGGGGCATGGGATTGAGAGACATAGTAGAAAGCAGATACGGTGTGAAATGTTTACGGGATTGAGAGAGACAATGATTTAACATTTTAACATTTGAAGCGAATACCTGTTAACATAACGTTGATAAGAAGGAAGACGAATTGTTTTATACAGTGCTAACTGGTAAGAAATATCTCTTATTCGCCAAATTACGCGTTATGAGAAATGTGGATGTGAAAGAGTTCATAAAAAAAATACTAAACTACTACTAATTGTAACGAATAATCAAAGAAACCACATTTTGCACGGGCGAAGCCGGGCGGGTACAGCTAGTGAAAAATAAATTTGCTCATATAGTAAATTTTGTCTCATCTGAATAGGCGGAACTGATGCCCATTGTTGTCCATATAAATTATCGATGATAGGGGGACGAAAAGAAGATAAAAATCGTATTAGAACAGATTGGTGTTTCCATACAAGCATCCCCCTAGATATCTAGTATTATCCCAACTACTAGAGGGATTAGCCTGTTAATAGTGAAACTTCCTGTCAGTAGTTTCTATATCGTTAATTGGCGCCCAATGTAAAGTCATGTTACCCCTTTAAAGGAATTGAAACGTGTACTTCCCCCTACATTAGTTCATTAAAACTGATCGGTAATCTTGGGCATCCAATTTAAGATACAACTGACCTATTGAAGAACCCAATTGGCGCCCAACGTGAGGAGTATTTAAGTTTTTATTATTTTTAGCTACAATCCGTTTCAAATCACTATGTGCCCCTAGGTGAATTGTCTCTTTTCTGGCAGTCTTGATGCAACTTACATCAACAACACAATCCACAGTTAATCTTTCAAACTTACTGCTCCTTTTCTGCCACTAACTAATTGCAGCACTCTTCAGGAACTGATTAAAAATAAAAACAACGCCTAACCGCAATCGATCGCAACAGATTACCGTCCTCGTCCGATCACCAATCAGCAGGAAAAACGCTGAAAATTTATCGATCGATTGATCAATAGCGATCGCCGATGATGATCGCCTTTGATCGAGTGAAATCACAATTATAAACTGAATCGCTGCCGCTGCTGTAGATGTAGTAATTGCCGCCACAGTTACCACTGCCGCTGCCGCCACTTTTAGCGTGTGCTGCCGAAGCTGATCACTTTTGTGGTTTTGCTTCCCGGGCCGAGTATATGCACCCCGCGTGCATTCGGTCGATATTAGTATCTCAGACGATCAATCGGGCAGTAGAGTGTGCGCGCGCGCGCGAACGGCACACACCAAAAGCGTAGATATCCCAATCCCAAACCAATCGATGTTGTGGTCAGGGAAATCAATGAAAATGCATCACAAAGCGAACGAATTCATTCTGTTAATTCAACGAATTGTAAGGTGTTACCGGACCACAACCACACCAAAATTCTTTGATGTTAATTTGTCCCACCCATGGGATGGCATCACCCCAAAAATAAAAAAATAAAAGTAATATTTTAAGCATGGCTGAACATCATCACACTTGGGTAATTAGCCAGCCAGCGGTTACGGGTGGATTAAATATATGGATTTCAGTTAGAGAAGCGCTCTTTTATGGGTTGATAATCCCAAAAGGGGCGACGATAAAAGGGTTGGATATCTTTTTTCGAAGCGATAAACGCTTTGTGAATTGAATTCATAACACAATATTAGTTATGGTCCTAAACGAGGAATTTATTTTCTTGTCAATTAGAGATTATTACCAGTGAACCGAAAATTTGTAATAATATTTTGAGCACGGATTAGGCAGATGTATAGGGAGGGCTTGAATGCAAATTTCAGTTGTAGCTATATTTGTGTCACCCTTAAACGAGTTTGGGCAAAGAAAAAATGCCAATATTCGAAATGACGTACATATTTCATCCGTGGGATACTTTCAACAACAAAATCAAGGAGTTTAAATTTGTCTTGCGTCCTTCAACGTCTAAATGGGGATTTTTTTGGTACGGTCCAGCAATCTTCTATAAAGGGAAATTTAAGTGTGCGAAAAAAAATGCACTATGGACTGAAAATTATTTTTTACTACACATTGATAAAATAAATGTCAATACCCCCATCACCACTAATGGGTTCTTTCACTTAACCCTTTAAAACTGTATGAAAAACTCTATTTATCTCGACAGAAACATTTTTGCTTTTTCTTATATAAAATAAATATCCTTAAGGCCGATAATATATATTTTCTTAATCTTGTAACGAAGAACGGACTGCAAAAATAATATTAAGCATGTGTACGGTTATAAATACTGCGCAGTTAGCTTACAGAAAGAAGTTTTTCCATTTTTAAAATAAAATTTAAAATGCAAATTAAATGCACAAGACCGAAACGGCCCATCCTTTGAAATAAAAAATATATTTAACTAAATGTTATTTTTAAAAACGAAATTATACGTCTTTTACTAGGAAAATTTAAAAATACTACATAGCTTATATTATTTTTTATCTTCGTAGAAAATTTCAGTTTTATAATATTTTTTTAAAAAATGTGCGGTTTCATGTTGTAAAACTTTGTTGGTGATCCATGAGAGATTTGGATCAAATCAGTTCTGTTTCATGACTACAATGCAAACGTCCGGGATTGCCAAAAACATTTCTTTAGCTGTCTGTTTGTTATCCGATTTTAAATTCATAGACTTTAGGATGTCCGTTGGTCTTCGGAGGCAGTCACAAGAGATATTTTTCAGACAATAGGGCGTGGTACCTCCCATACTATGTACAATATCGTAAGACATTCTTTTTCGACAGCTTGCAATTTTTTATGTGACTGCCAAATTATGTTCAATAAATGGTGAAGCCGTGCCGCTTACGTTAAAACGTTCCATATCAGATATTTAAAGCGAGTGCACTTAGACTCAAAAACGTCTTTATGAAGCCTCTCAATAGAAACATTCAAGGCTATAAGGAATTGAACTTTTAAAGTAAAATTGTCGCATTTAGTTAAAGAGGTTAAACAACTACGAAGTTCCAACTCTAAAAACCACCAAGCGAGCAATATTAAGACCAACAAAATGTCCACGTAACTTAAGTTTGGAGGTGAGGAAAGGTCTCACCAATTCCGTTTTAATTTGGGAAATCCATTCTCGCATACCACTTATTTGGTTTTTGCACTGAGAGAATAGCAGAAAATCCAATGATAACGAAAAGGGGATGCACTTTCTTAGTGCAACTTGGAAGCTATTTTTTATGCAGAAGAGTTAAATACAATATAAGTGTACCAAGTGATAGGTGAAGAATCAAAAAAAGAGTAAGGCGCGCTGAAATTTTGATTTCGTGTTGCCGCGTATATAGAAAATTTGACAAAGTACTTATTTTGAATCAGTAAATCTACTACGCTCGTTATTAAAGGTATATGCGACAGTTCAAAGTTTGCACAGTTTTGGTGCAACTATATAAAGTAGTGAAATAATAAAGGTCGCCTTAGCTTTATGTTAAATTCAAATGAACTATTAAATATTGAGCTAAAAGTTTGGACACGAACAAGAAATAGTTTTCTTTCGTTCCCAAGTGTTTTTTTTAAGACGAAATTACATGATGTAACTGATTAGAAGAACAACTTTACAAAGTAGAGTGTAAGGAGTATTTTGCACACAATCAAAGGGTTTTGAAAATATCCTTTTAATATGATGCACTATTTTTATCTTGTACCTGCTTAAAAAGTAAACAAGTTCAGCAAAAGAAGACAAACTAGAGGTTGGTGCAGTGCGATTTGTTTGCCAGTACTGTTAATTTTTACCGGTCGTTTATAGTCCCCAGAAATTTGTTCCTCTTATTTTTCTTCCCTAAGCTTATCCTGGCCTGTTAATTTATTTCACTCGTTTCGTGGTTCGTATTTGAACACGACGAAACCTTCCACTCAGACAGTGAAGACATTATCACTGCTAAACTGCCAACCTCTCCTGCCGCTATTTTTTCTATGTAGTATTTTTTATGAATATTTTTGCTAACAAAATTACAAAATAAAAATAACAACCAAAAAGAGCTAACTACCGATCGTCCGTAGGAAACAGCACAGAACAGCTCAGTTCGCAGGGTTGTAGTCAGTCTGAGCTTCAATATAATATTAAATATTTCTTTGCAGCAAATGCTTAATTTAAATTATTTAACAAAAATGTTTATTCCCTATAGCATTCAACAGTATATACAATTAAATGTAAATTACCTTCTTTCGCAATTTTGTGAGGCACACAAAAAATTTAATTAAAAAAACACACATCCATATATCAAAGAAACCAACAAAAAAATCTAAAAACATTCACCAAAGTTGCTCTTATTAAAAAAAAATTTCAACATTTAATTTTTCATGTTATTCTCCATGTGATCTCTGCATTCCATTTAATTAAATTTGTTCTACATACCACACCCCTGGTCTGATTGTTCACCCCTTCCGGCGGACGATCCTTTTGTAGTGAATAAGGATTTCGCTTTTTTCACAAAATTGTTCAGAGACAAACTCAAAAAAATAAAACACTCTTAGGGAGTATTTTTGTATCTTATTGGATTTTTTCTTTTAAAATATTTTCTTTTTTTCATTTGCAAGTTAGAATTTTGTTTACCTCTCAGGTGGCTTGATCGATAAGCATCTGTAATTAAAAAAAGAAAAAAATCGGCCGTTCGGTTGAATGTATTATTTAGGTTATAAGCTAAAAAAAACAACAAAAAAAAACGAAAGCAGATACAAATTTGAAATAAAATTTTATACTCAGAGTATGAATGAATGCAAAACAACATAAACAACAGAGCAAAGCATAAAGTGAATGAAAAGCAATAATAATAATACAAAACTGCATAAAAGTACTAAGGAAAAAGAAGAGGAGAAGGGGGAACAAATTAAAACGAAAATAATAAGTACCTAGGGGCGAGTAACTATACAGGTTCGTTGAATAATAAGGGTCGCTCGGTTTTTGCTCGAAGAGAATTCAATTTAAATTGTACTAAGCGGAATCAATATGGCATAAAAACGGAGCAGAATGCCTAATGCATGAGAGAGGGGATGCGCCTATAGGACGCGATATATATATAAATGTGCGTGGTGCTGCTGCAGGCGCGCATACACACGGAACGAAAGGCAGAAGGATACAAAGGTAGTAAGATATTTATACGCTAAACGCAGACTGTGTTATTATGGTGGCTTTCAGTTTTCAGCTTTCATCAACTGTAGTAAGCATTATAAGCTGCGCGTTCCTGATGAATTGCTACAGATACGAATACAAGTGATCTAGATACACATTGAGCGGCAAGTATTGGGAGACTTCCGTAAGCAATTCCAGGATTAATCTGTACGTTGAACGGAAACGCATTTTTGTATAATCAAATAGGATATTTACTTTTGTACAAGAGGTTATCCTAGGGATGGGCGTGAAATTGTTTTAAGGGATCCTAGCACTTATTGCGGATATAAGAGACTTGACTGGGCTTTGATACAAAGATTTTCACATTCATAAGCAATCTCTACAATGAAATTTGATCTTATTCTATTTGTGGGGGCAGTGTTCTCTTCACTTTCGAATCAGACTTAACTTACATAGCCCTACTGAATTTGTTACTGATTTAAGCTAAGAGAATAATTTTCCTCGACAACACAAGTTTGAAGTTGGACGTAAAGTGTTCAATGCGGTCTATGGAATGTTAACTAAGCAGCAACTCTATCAGTCCCATTGTCCCGCACGTGTCTTTCCAATCCCCTTACTTGAGATGAGCTCTTAACCTATCTTATATTGCTTTTCCATACAAAACATGTTTTTTGAGTTGCAACACGAAACTGAATACCCTGATTTCGTCATCATTTCAGCTCAAGAGCTAATTTTTTGACGTTTGGGTTAGCTTAAACAGTGTGTAAAGACTCTTATACAAGACTCCAATAAATGTCAAAAGGAAGTGTCTTGCCAGACTCTTAGTAGCCTTTTCTGGGCCGCCACCATAGAAAATGAAAAATATCCACACTTCACCAACTCTAAGTTATCGTTTACGGAAAGTGGCAAACGAGTTGGTACCTATTTATTTCAGCGGTGTTTATGGTGTGTTGCTTGGTCGAACAGCAACTTTACTTACAAACGCACCTGGTTCCAATTATAGTTAGTTCCAAGTGCGATCAGTGATTTTCTGAACAGATGAATTATTATGGCAGTCGCTTCTAAGTATTTGGAAAGACATTTTTCCCTCCCGTCCCGTTTTAGTTGTCCGGTCAAACTTCCACCACTTTCGGCATTATGTCATATGCTTAATACCGCCTCTCTTGTTGGATAAATTAGCTAGGATGACAACCTTCATCCAGGTTTTGTGGCATACAAACTTGTTTGTCAATCTCTTGGCTTTTGCTTTCCTTTAAAATATTGAACCTTTTAGAAAAACCTTTGTCAGAAAGCAAATGTTGCAAGTATGTGACCCTAGGCCTCCCTTCTTTAATCATTCTCCTATGTAAGTTTGTTTTATTGACGCGACTGAAACAAATGGACTTTTTAAATTTAAAAATGTATATACCTACAAACACAGTAGACTGTCTGTAATATTTGCGAGGAGGTTCCTTCGAAGGTGAGTTTCAAAAATCCCTTACACGCGCAATTGAAACGCGTCAAATCCAATATTCTGCCATTTCAATCAGAAAAAGGAGGACAACCTTTCCTGTTCGCATATTCAAGGCATATACCCAAACGATATGCATAGCATTTGAAATTCTCATTTCCTGCTTCCGGTCTGCATCAGCCGAGGAACGGAGCTACCGTGCGCACTGTGGACTTTGTTCCAACTTGAGAAATGTTTAAATTTATACACCCGGAAGTACGCAATGCATTTGAATGGTATAAACTCGGCTATAGAGTTCACAAAATGCAATAGCCTATGGTATACCAGGTTGTTATGTTATGCGAATTTTTTGAACTTTAAATGGCAAGTCAAAGTGCTTCCTGCGAAAATGTTATACGAAATGCAATTTAGTATCAGACACACCCCCGACATCGACATCGACATGGAGTGCAAGTGCATTTGGTTGCGAATGCATTTAAAGTTCTGCTTTTCAAGGCGGGAGCTATTGAGGTAGACGTCGGTTTTTAGCATAGGATCTATATGTACTTAACTTTAGGTTAACAGATATAGAAGGTATTGTTTGTTTTAGAAATTGATATATCCAAGTCATTTTGAATGCAATATACCGGACCAGCAAAGGAATATGTAACGTAAAATGAAATACTTTTAACTAGATCCTATTCTTTAACTTGATTTAACTATTTTCACTACAATTGCTACAGTGAAACCACACTACTCCCATAAGATTTGTTAATTTGAAAAAATAAAAATAAATCGGCTTATGGGTTCATTCATCCTATTTTATTTTTCTATAGGTTATGTCTTCGCAGTATCAAGACTTCTATTTACATTTCAGATGTTGAGCTTCCTAGAACCGGTTTTATTTTGAATTACTTTGCTACCACACAACTTAATAGATCTGGCACATTGCGAATATTTTCCCGCCGTTCCACTGAAACTCTCATGAAATTTTTATGATTTTTGTGATGGAAAGTTTTGAGTGCTAAAAATAGAATATCACAAAAAACATATGTCTGAAAGAAAGACAACTTTTCCTGGAGCTAGGGTTCCATGTGACTCTCTGAGCTATTTGGAAAATTTTCAGATGGTTTTTGTGAAAAGAGGGAAATTTGATCCTTTAATGTGGGAATTTTCATTTCAAATAGCATTAAGTACTGCTAAGGTTGCGTTGTTATTTAA
This sequence comes from Cheilosia pagana, assembly GCA_936431705.1. Classification (NCBI taxonomy): domain Eukaryota; kingdom Metazoa; phylum Arthropoda; class Insecta; order Diptera; family Syrphidae; genus Cheilosia; species Cheilosia pagana. Next base: position 44,680,783 of record OW386170.1, on the reverse strand, counting down.
TCGTATTTCGTCTATCGTAATTTGGACAAGTTTGTTTAGCAAATACGATAGTTCAGTTAACGCCTAATATTTCGCGCTTCAACGATTCGAATTTTTTTACTTTTTTCGTAAAATTCACAACAATTTTACAGAGAGTGATTCAAAAAAAAAATTACCACTTTAATGTAGATCCGAACATTTTTAATTCGCTAAAGCATGTTTAAGATAGGTTATGCAGTTCCCCACTTCCAATGCATGAGTGCAAGGAATATGCAAGCTTCGGGTCATTGTTACATATGGTTTTATAAGATCAAGCATAATGTACATGTACAAAGACCTAATTCAAAGCTAGCATAATAATGACAGCGTACCTACCTATTGAAAAAACAAGGTCTGTTTAATTGTAGTCAAATTTGCTGGCCGAACGTATTTTAAACTTGTAACCAGATCCATATAGAGTTTCAAAGACTAAAGGTATAGCTGCGTTCGCCTTTCCAACATGTTTACATTTAAAATGAGGAACGGTGGGGAATACAACTATATTACTTCTTGTAACGTAACAATTTAGTTTGATTGAACTTGTCAAAAGTTTCGAGGATTTTTTATTTTATTTTTACTGGGTTTGCAAAAGTTTTCAGTCACTTATCCAATTTACTTGTCGACACTGTAGTATTTATCATGAGGAAGACTTGTTTAACAAAACTTGATGGCATTAAAATATTTTTAACTAAAGGCTTTCTAAGTTCTAGGACAAATGGTAATGGGGTCTATAATCGGCTAGTCAGCCACAATCATTTTCAATGACGAAAATAGCTTTTATTTGTTTAAAACTAAAACCTTTAGCAGCGACTGTTCTTTATCGACTTATTGTAGGTTTCAACCAAAATCGTAGGTATGGTAAAGATGCCTAAGATTGACATTGACAAGGCTTTGTGTCTCTGTTATATCTATTAGAAGAGCCTTGCTTTTTATGCAAGGCCACACTCACACAATGTCGCGTCCTTATTTTCTAGACCCTAGAGCGCGGATTTGATTGTTGTTACAGCCTATGCTTAGTACCTATATGCTTTAAATTCCACCTTAAAATAAGCAAACTTTTGTTCGTTTAATGCAGTCTTTGAACATTTTTATAATTTTAATATAACCTATCCAAGTGAGTAGATAAACGTAGATACCTATTAGGTATGTAGGATTGTAGGTACTTGAATTTATAGCGAGAAAACAAATTAAGAAAATATATTAAAAGAGTGCCAAAAATAATCTGATAATTTTTAATTTCTGTTCTTTTCTTTCAGCACTCTAGGCGGGTCAAAAATGAATGCAAATATTGGTAAGATCTACTTTTAAATATATAGGTACCTACGTTTGCATTTATATTTTTCTTAGTTTGTCGAAAAATTTCGAGGAAATTACCATTGCAAATCTTCCCAGTTTTAAGTGAACATTTTTTTGAGCAAAGTCACTATAGGTAGATGGATATCCTTTAATTTTAAATCTTTTTGCAGAGAGAGAGAGAGAACTGTTCAATTTGTTACGATAGACCTTATAAAAGTTGTACTATTCAATCTACTGTCGACACAGCTCCAATTTATACAGTTATCTTCTGTAAGACACCAAATAACGATTTTATACCGAAAGGCAATGAGTATCCAAAAGACAGTCAGACGCACAAACAGCTCTGGGCCTCAAACGGCAGATTAGCTCAACGTATATTTTTTGTTCGTTGTAGCATTTCCAAAGAACATTACCAGTAGAAGAAGCCCTGGCAAATGAATATCATATATTATGCAATCAAACTAAAGTATTACCCTACCCTGTAAAGTCGACAATTTTACCTTTTCCCGATAGATACCTACCTAGTCGTAGTCATTAGACCTACTGTCTGTATTTGAAATTAATAGGATAATAAATGGATTTTTGGAGTTCCTAGATTTGTCATAAGTAGCAAATAAGCTCCTAATAGGCAATCCTCTAATTTAAGATAATTTTGTCCGTCAGCCAAAATCTTCAGTAGCTAAATTCCTATTGACATTAGTACTTTTTTCTTGGATAGCAAATTTGGTTCCTTCTTTTCCTTTTAGCATTTTGTGCAAATTTTCATAACCTTCTTGTAAAAAAAAGCCTTTCTTAAATTTTTTTTCGTCAATAGACCAAAGATTAAAATCAATAAAAATGTGCGTAACTTTTCAAATCGTATCTACTAAAATTTCTTCCACATACTAACACTGGTAACTGTGATCGCAAGGTTTGTACCTACTGCTCTCAGGGAAATTTGTAGAATATAATACGCAAACACAGCTTCCGAGAGGTGATGAAAGAATGGGAACAAATTGAACAGAAGAATTTCAAGGCGGGAACACAACCATTTTCCTTGGCACATTACGAAAACTTCCCAGCAGGAATTTCTTGTGTAAAAATCGCAATCGTGGGCAGAAGGACTTAAAAGCTCAGAATACCTATTGATGATTTTTGGTAAAACGTTACTAACAATAACTGACAACATTTGGCGTACGAGAAAAGGATTTACTTAAATCACGTAGATCTCACTTAAGTTGTAAAAATCAAACGACAAGGCACGAATGAATTCTTCTCTTTCACCGGCAGGTTTTGTTAGAGCTGTTTTTAAAAATACTGAACTAGATGCTGGTCTCAAACGATAAACGTTGTTAGTTTCAAAATCTTCTACCAGTCTACGTGGTTAGATCCAAAGCTGTCATAGGCAAGACGTTGAACTTCATTATAACCGTCGTTTCATTTCTTTTTCGCGGATTTACAAATAAAAACCTCCGACCCTACCCAGGTTTTAATTTTACTTGCTCCAAAACAAGGCCTAAAATCATCTCTCAAAGGTACTGTTTAAGGTTTTAATTCTAGGAAGAACGTTTAAAAGCCCGACCTTCTGCCCCTTTCAGCTAAACCTTCCATTGCGAAAGATAGGTATATACCTACCCTTTCCCCAAACATACCTACTGACAAAAGACAAACAGAGAGGGCGCGGGGAGCGGAAAGACTTTAAGGAACCAAAAAAATAAAAACGAACAAAACCGCAAAAACCAAAATAACAAAAAAAAATTAATTTAAATAAATAAAATCTTACGCACACGTACCTCGCCGTCGTGCAGTCCCTGTAGAGAACATCGAAATCCTTGCAGGACAGCAGCTTGCATCGATTGACGCCCGGTTGTATGGCGCCCAGGCCGCGCAGTATCCTCACTTGTTCCACATTGCAGACGAGCGGCACAATGTCGAGCCGCTTCAGTTTCGTATAGACCGTATGCAGACCGCCCACCAAGTGCTTGAGGAACAACTCGAACGCTTGCGGCAGGCACAACATTGTCTCGCCGGATATGATGAAGGCGGCCACTTTCTGGCCGCGATACTCCACCAGCTTGCACTCGTTCGCGCTCGGATCGGAAGTCGATATTGGTGGCGGACTGTTGTACGAACGCGGCGGTACATGGTGGTGTGCCGCCGCCATCAACTCCAACGGCGATGCATGGTGCATCATCTGCAGCGAGTTCAACAGACCCAGGCTGTGCGGTGGCAGACCGTGCGGCATTCGCGGTGCCATGCCCGCCGGCAGACCGCCTCCATTCGGCGGTGGACTGTGCTGGTGGTGTTGCTGTTGCATCTGCTGCATCATCGAGTGATTGAGGGCGGCCGCCGCAGCCGCCGCCGGACTTGGCGGCTGGGGGTGACGCGATGGTGACATTGTTGGCGGGGAACAACTTGACGCGCGGTTACGAATCGACACGGAGCCGCCGCCGTTTGTGGCGCCGCCACCATTCGGCGGCGTTTGTTGCTGTTGCTGCTGCGATTGCTGTTGCATCAGCATTTGGTTCATCGCTGCGGCGGTATTATTGTTGAGCGTGTAGTGCGGACTCGAACGCTTGTCGTTCGGATTGTTCATTGCCGACAGAGAGATGGACGACACAGACTCTAGTTCGCGCGGAGACGCACAGTTAATGGCTTGCACCGAGTCAATTGAGGACGCGACACTGTGTTCACTTGTGGTTGATAGCGTGTCAATTGCAGAATCCATTCTATACTCGAGGGGGTACTAAATATTTTCAATTTTTTTTTTCAAAATTTTGAGCAATTTATTGCAGATATATCACTTCATATTTTTTTTGGGGGAAATTATTTTTTTTTTAAACGCGCGAAATTCACTTAACGAAAAACACATCCGTCTGGCATCGCAAGTGCAACGCAAATAAAAACGAACGGCAAGGCAAACAACAGTAAACGCGGCGCGGCGATTCGAATTCGAATCGGAAAAATATTCACAAATTGTCGCTATCAGTGACAAACATTTCCACAAACACACTCGACTCCAACTGTCGCACGAATCGCAATCCCAACAATTAAATTCACCACTGCCTTTGCCAGCAGCAGCGCCATCCACAGATGGCACTTGGCGTGAGAGGGAGACCAAACAGACAGGGACAGAGCACGAGCTAATACCCGACGAAGTACACACAATCGGACGAGACAATTATTGTCGTCAGTGTCGCAATCGGACGGAACTGCTACTAGTCGGTGATGGCAAATCGAGAACTCGTCGAGCAATCGGAACCGAATTCGCACAGAAACAATTGAAATGGCAAGGCAATCGCACAGGACGAATAACCAACAAACACACGGATATGGGGTACACTGCATACAGCGACAGCACTCACACACAGTCACTAATTAAATATGCGAAATGCGACAGCGAACGTCGCCAACTCAACGGTAGGTTGGTTGGTAAATGGTAACACGACGACGACGGAGAATGACGCGCGCGCTTGCCAGTTGCCAGTTGCTACTCTCGCAATCGGAATGATATCTGATTACTGTTGGAAATGCTCTGTATGTGTTTTCGTTTTGCTGCCTGCGAGCTGCGACTGCGACGATGAGAAATGAAAATGATTTCTCGGATTGCTCCTTCTCACTCAGACCAGCCAGAGTCAGAGCAATTCGTGAATTCGTCCTCGTGGTCGCTCTCCGTCTCTGTTTGACGTTAGCCTCCGGTGGAGTGTGTCGTTTCGTTTTCATTTCATGTTCGACGAGACGAGAATTGTTTCTTTTTTCGTTTGTGTGTTTATTTCTCTTCGTCTTTTATTTGTGTATGAGTGTTGAGTGGAAGAACGAAAACGAACTGTAAAATGGCATTTGGGTCTCATTGCTGGTGCCGCGCCAATCCAAATCGGAATGTGAACGTGCTCTCTGTTGCTCGCGTTCCTTCAGCCGGTAGGCCATCTCACTCTCTTTCGTAAAACTCTTCCACATATATATGTACAAATAAAAATTTGTCCAAAGAATGACGACACAAAAAAAAAAAAACAAACAGAAGAAGAAAAAGAAACACGCTGCAGAATGATAATTTTTGCTAGAAAACGTGAAGAACTAATAAAAGAAGGAGCACAGCACAAATTGCTGCAAGGATGTGGAAGGAATGAAATGGAAGTATGTGCTATGTGCCCGGGTCCGGGAAGAGATTTTCATTTTCCTTGGATTTGTAATTCAGAAAGAGAGGGCGATGATGATTTTGTGTGTTCTTTTATTTGAGTGTGTGGGCTGTGGCTGGGCGCTGGGGGGTTGCTTTCCTCCAATTCGTTTTGTGTTTTTCTTTTTCTTTTTCTTTTTCTGTGAGGATTTCTCTTATTTCTTTGCAGTGTTTTTTGGAATTGTCGTTTGGCTGGAGGTGGGGGATGGTTTTGGTTTTTGTTTTTTTCTTCTTCTGAATATAGTTTGAGCTTTCTTTGGGGTGGAGTAAAGAGACAAACCAATCGCAGTTAGCGAAACATACAGACGTGGAAAGTATTTGGTGAGAATTGTAGGATAAAGATATAAAAGTGAGCAATGTTTTTTTACTATAGTTGTGAAGAAGTTCGTAGGTAAATAGGCGGCCGACGAAGAAGAATGAGCGTAATTGAGTTATGTGTGTAAAGCATGCAATTTGTTGTTAATTGCGTGAATATGGTTAACAACTTTTAATTGCTCTCAAACAAATTCGAGAAGTTAGCAGATTAACCGCACTTCATCCATCGACACTCCCATTTGCGTTTTGTTAGGACGGAAGGTAGGTTGGTATAGGTAGTTGGAATCTGCGCTTGAAAGCATGTAAAACATTTAATGAAATATACCGAGACAATTATGCAAATGGCGTTGCCAGGTGCGGAAACTCTACGGGGTTTATGTAATGCTTGGGGTAGGTCAAGGCGATTAGGGGTCTCAAACTCAATCTTCTGAAAATACCTAACAGTGATCGCGCATTGCAATTTTTTAACTCATTTTAAGGTTGACACGTTTTGTAGGTACCTTTATCGTCTGAATTTAATGGTGTCAATGTAGCTACGCATGAAGCCATAATGTACCTACCTACCTTGGTAGGCTATAGCTAGATGCGTATCGACTCCAACATGAGTTAACCCCTATTTAACCTATAATGAACACAAGTTTAGTCAACTTCTCTTGCTTAAGTTCGAAGATCCTCTTGGCTGAATCATTGTGGTCTAGGTATTCGCTCCTAGAAGTGGCGTAATTGACCACTCTGTCCACATCTTGGCGAAGCTCAGAGAGTTCACGGCCCTTTTATAGGTACTGTCAGTTGAAGTTTCCTGTAGCTGTACCTAAAGCATGTAGGTACCCATTGCGCTCTTCGAGTCTAAAATTTTGAACCCTGTTTTTTTAAACACTATGCTTATAGGTATAGGTTAGTGAAGTCCCAAGTAGAGCTAAGGACTTTGTCTTCCTGTTCCTGGTCATATGGCATAGTACCTATAGGAACCTACCTACCACAAGTAATTTGTAGGTAACTAGGTAAACTTCAACAAGCGTAACACAATTCAAAGGTGCATTTTTCACAACCAACATTAAGCATTAAGCTCGATGCTCAGCTTAGAGGCACTTGTTTGTTTTATAGGCGCCAGGTCTTCAATATTAGGTGAGTTATATTTCGATATCGCCGCAGAGATAAAATGAAAATGTTCTACAGGCTAAGAATATTGAAGCCCTCTATCATAGAAGGAAGTAAAGGTAACTTATTACCTATACCTAACATGCGGTCTTCGATCCTGCTGTACGACTTTCAGATGAAAATTAATTTCTGAAGGTCGTCGGCACTGTTTATACCTATGGAAGAAGTATGGAATGGCAGGTTCTACATCAGTTTTAAAAGGTAGTTCTAGGTACCGTACCTACTTATACCTATGTCTCTGGAAAATTACTTACCTATCTCATTTTTTGCGGAAAAAAATGAATACTTTCACAATTTTTTCTAAAACGAGCTCAATAAACTTTTGTAACTATAGGTAGGTAGGTAGTTACCAATCTTACCTAGGTATAGGGTAGATGCACCAGTACCTGGCCACCTAACACTTTTTCTTACTTTGAACCGTACGAACTAATTCAACTGACAATTTTTGTTCAAAAAAAAAAAATAGTTGGACATAATTGGGGTCTTGCATTTAAAACTAAAATTAATTTTTTGAAATAAGTCAAAATTCACCAGTACCCGGGCAGCAAAATTCAGTAGTCGGCCACTTTTGCACCGGTATCCGGCCAGGTTATTTTTTACTTTTTTACTTTAAAAAACTGCAAATAAAAAGTAAATTAAATATTTAAACTAGTTTTTATGTTTTGGTTTCATTTGAAACAACAAATTTCATTTTAATCAAAGATCTAGTATCCGACCACCTTTGCCGGACACCTGAACACCTCAAAAAATAAAAGTTCTAGTGACCGGCCACCTTCTAATACTTAAATAAAAATTAAAATTTCTTGTTTTTTCACATTTTATGATTAGTGATTACATAACTTAACAGAAAAACAATATACGAGTTGGTTAATATTGGAAAAACACTGAAACTAACGTTTTTCATTCGTTACCTCCACTAACATTCTCGAACAAAAAAAACGCACTTTTCACTTCCTGGACGAACTACAAAAATTGCGCATTTTTTTTGGCGGCCTAGTGTTGTCCACAGCTGTCAAATTTTAGCAGCACGTTAAATAGGTCAAAAACTATAGCCACAATTGTTGGCCCGTGAATACAACGAGAAACTTACTGGTGACTGGCCGGGTACTGGTGCACCTACCTACCTATCCAGGGCCAGATTTAGAGGTTTGGAGGCCATGGGGCAACAAATGGTGGAGGCCCCTGGCTTATTCCCTATGTTCCAAATTATAAAAATTTTGTTCAGCCAAGTGTTTCATAAATTATTTTGCAAAACCAAATAAAATATCTTGTTTACTTACTTAGCGAGCTTTTTTCGTCGAAAAATCCTTGATGATTTCGCTGAGTAGGGACAGCTTTGATAGCCAGTTTTGTCCCATCGTAGATCGATGCCTTTGGTCAGTATGGCATATTTCTTCCGAAGCGGCTTGCGAGACAACTCATCTTTTGTTAAAGGTGCGATAGGTACTTAATTCCTCACGATGTCTTTTTGGTCCTTAAGAGAAGATATGCTGGTTAGAGCTTCTTCTATATACGAATAACCATCGACAATGGCTTTCGGAGCTTCAGTTCGACAAGACTAAGGAGTAAAGCTAAGCTATTTTAAAACGTAAAAATTGTCCGCTTTCTTCTGCGACAATTTTTTAGTCAGAATTTGGTATCTTAACTTGCTGTGGAAATCTAAACGAATTCAAAGAATTGAACAGCCCGATGGACAAGAGTTAGCAGCCAAAGTCGAGAGAATGACCACAAACTTGATTTTCCTCCAAAATAAGAGCCTGCATTCGTAGTTGGAGAAAAGCAAAGCCAGAATCGATTGACAGTCTTTTGATTTTTATTGTGGCTTGTAAACATATTTTTGTGAAAATTTCCGAACAAAGTTGGAACTATTTCGCAACCGATCTTAAAGAACTGAATTCTGCAGAGTTACCTACCTACTTCATAGCAATGTTGAACTTCTGTGGATGCTTTTTCAGCCCAATATTCGATCATTTCATTTGTTATGCGGGCATTTGTTATGCGGTACATTTATGCAAAATTAATGGAGGGTTCCTTAAAACGTTTGCCAGTTGTTAACGCACTGTTCTTATGAAAATGTAGACTTAAATTGTAACTGGGACTGAATACTGGAATTAAGGGGGCTTAATACTTCAAAGTTATACCTACCTTCTTTAATGAATTTTTGCAATTAAAACATTCAGAGAAACTAAATACCTAGGTTCTAGGTACCTATCAACCTACCTAAATAGTTGAAAACGCAAAAGAAAGCATACCAGTTCCATACCAGGTCCTCATCGATTAAAGTGGTAATCCCCAACAATCCAGCATCCAAAATTTCCTATATGAATTCCCCTTCCACTAAAGTCCATGAAAAATTCTTCCGCCTGGCAACGCCATCGATCACAACTTATGTTTGAATAATTCGTTTTTCACCTCGGTCTCAACAGGCAGTAGGTAGAAGGTAGGTACCTAACCCTAGTACCTACCTAGGTACCTCCAGTAGCCGTCGATGCAAAGCCCGGCACGTACATTCTTCGTCTTCTTCATCCACATAAAAACACAGAACAAAAGAAGAAGAACAAAAATTAGAGAAAACTTTTTTAATACCTTTTTTTGTCTTTCATTTTTCCTGCTTTTCATAACTCATTTATTTTTTTTTGTTTTGGTCGATTGCCATCTCCTGCTTCTGAAGCATCCCTCCCAACTTTCAGTCCCAATCCCAATCCCAAGTCTCGTGACAGTTTTCACTATCAGAAAAATCTTTTTCTCTCGCACAGTCAAGCCAAGTCTCCTCCATCTCCATCTCCATCTCTATGGCCAAAGTTTCAAGAAGCATTTTCCAATTCCTTTACATTATATACCCACAGTCGCACAAGTGTCACCAGCATTTGGGATTGGGAAATTGCAGAAGAAATAACAGTAATATACCTGGGCGCATCGTCCGACTCTCTCGCACTCAAATAAAGCAGCCGACAAAAAAAAAAACACACCTAACCCCCAACTCACACCCTCAAAACTCAATCCAATCCACAGGCAAACAGAAAAAAAAGGCTGACAAGAAAGCGAAACGAAATCCAAAATGAAATGAGAGAATGAGAGCGAAAATAAAATTGGAAATAAATAAACAAAAGGTGGATTCTTAGGTTACCGCCCTTGGGCGAGTATGTCAGAGTGGGACGGCGTGATCGGAGTCAGTTCCGAGTGCAACAAGGAGCAGCACAATGTGAAATCAAACGTACAACGGCACAAGTTATTTAAAAATGCCAACTGCTGCTGTGTGGAGCTGGGGATGTGGATAGAAATGGGAATGGAATCCAAATGAGAATGAGATGGCGCTAGAGCGAGAGAGTTGAATGGCATATATATAACACTGAATGACATGTGTGAGTGCAGATAGCAATCGAATTGCTTGGCAAATAGGAATTGTCCAATTGTGCTCCTGCTTGGGGTGGGATCTGTTTCTGTTGTGTGAAAAACACAAGGAGAGAGGAGAGTCACAATTAAATGGCTGCACCGCTGTATGGGATCCTGCAATAATTGTGACAGTTGTTGTCGCACTCGGTTTTACAATTCTATTTCCATTTCCAATGCGCGTAATCGACAAGTAAATATTTATTTGTTCCATTAAAATGGTCTGCACTTGTAGGTAGTTGTAGTTGCATTCCCTCAACACTCGCAGGATGCAGTGGGAATTTTGTAGTTTCTCCTTTCATCAGAGATCACCTGGAGCGAGTAAATCGAATTAACGAATCAAATTCGTTTTCGTCTTCAATTCCATTCACATCGGGTTAAGTCGCATGCCACTTGCCGTCTCTGTTGCACACTGTCATTTGTATTTCCACATTTGAGGTAGATTATTTGAAGTTTTGTTTGGATTTCAATTTCGTTTTCTTAACGAGTGCTTAAGAGTTACATGGTGTGGGGTGGAAGGATTGAAAAGTAAATAACTTTTTTTTTACCGGCAATGCGTGCCACGCCTGTGCGAGACAGTGAATTTTGTGATTGGTTGAGGTATGGTTGGACTTGGAACAGTGGTTGGAGGGGCAATTGAGAGAACTGAACGAAAAATAACGAGCTAGGTTTGGGTATGTGCTGAAGATGAGGGCGCTCTCTTAAGCGGAATGGTAACAGTTTCACAATGAATTGGAAACGAGAAACAAAATAGAGAAAAGTAACTAGAGAAAAAGATGACGAGGTTTTGTATGAGTATCGGCTTTCCTTTGCTTATCAATGAGTCTGAAAAGATTGTCTTGCAATGGCAGTACTTGACACTGGACTGGACCTTTTAGCTATTTTCTAAGAGACCAGTTTTCCGGGCATGGTTCGAGACAGTTTCGTTGATTGCAGAGTAAAGTTATCATCTAAGAACAATGCGATACAAATTTCAGTCAAATAGGTAGGCAGTTTAGTTCAATTCGCCTTGAGTGCTAGACAAATCCATCGGGATTTTTGAAAATGACGCTAAAAAAATTCGAACGTCCCATCCCAACGCACGGTTTGAATTGCTTGTTCACGATACGTTCATCCGCTATTGAATTCGACACAAGGACACATTCGCAAGATGTCAATGGAATATGCATGCAGAGCGAAAAAACATGAGGACTCCGGATAGGCCAGCATTGGTGCAATGTTCGTTTAAAATGAAGTCTATATAACCTGTTGAACATTAACACTCAATCATGGACTCAGGACTTGTCGCATATCTCAATTTTTTGTAGGGACTGGCATATACCTAGAGAGAATTTTTTAGGAATTAGGTATACATACCGGGCAAATCGATTCGAGTTTTGATGAAGATGCATCATCGGTGCCACAAGGATCTGTATACTTTTCCCGACTTAAGGAACCTTTTTCTTCGATATCAATGAAAAGTTTGTATACCTACCTTTCATGATGACAACATTCTAATACCAAACAGTCAAAAGATTTAAGCAAACATTGACTCCCCCAATAACAAAATTTGACGATTGTGTATTATTCTGGGAGACACATCGATTTAGGAGTAAGACCAAATGTCTCAGTAACCTACCTTTTTATAGGAAAATGTCATTCTCCCTGAAAAAAAACGTTTCCTTCTCTATAAATCAAAAGCTAGACCAGGCCTTAAATTGTGCTAAAGGAGGATAGCCATGAAACCCTGCGATATCCCTTCTTAACTTCATATTATTATAATAAACGAGCAGTTCGACCAGGATATCATTTACCTACCAACACTAAATTCAAAGCCTATGGTGAACAAAAGAAATGTTGCTGAGCTATTTTGTCTATATTCGAAGGGTACCTCCATTGTAGATGTCCTACCCAGTGGCTGACAAGTGACAACCGATCTTTCATTTATCATTTCATCAGCGACAAAGCAAACTAAGGGGCTTTTGTAGGTTTTTTTTAAATTTGAAAAAAGTATTCAAATATAAAAACAGAGCTTAACGATATTACTTGCAGCGCCATCTGCAAGTTCAAGCACTATAGATCTGGATTGAGACTCGGCTATGCTATGTTTCGCTTACTTTCCCGTACACTCTTCCAATGACACAAACCAATCGCATTGAGTTTATACTTCAACCCATGAGCAACTTACCGAATCACAAAATCACTAACGAGGTTTACACCTTAAAGTCAAGAAAAACTCATTTGGTATTCCGCTTTTGTTAAGAATAGATGTCGCCAGTATCAGCTAAGAGAAAATGTGACCACTTAAACGGAGTTGTGTTGTACTATGGCTTACTATTGTATTGAATTCTGTACTATATGAATCAGCTATTTATTTAATATTATTACCCAAAATTTTAAGCAGAAATGTCTAATTGAGAGCCACATTAACGTGAAGCAATAGCCAGGCACTAGGTAGGAGCAATTTGGTGGAAATTGTTCAGACAAAACATCAGCAGTGGCACGATTCCGAATGCACAGTCTATGCTCGTCGGTGAGCCCGGTGAGGTTGGTTTGGTTCTCTCTGCTGCTGGCTACCAGCGTTGCCCATTTATTGCAATAGCACACTAGATCGACGTACCTATCCCAAAAAATAATTCTGCTGCCTCTTGATCAAATCTACTGCACTTTTTTGTTTGATAACCATTCTCGTACAAAAACCATTAATACAAATAATTGACATCTAATTTTGATTGATAGTTCAGTATTTTGGTTTCGTTCAAAAATACATTGATACAGTTTTAAGCAATTGATCTTTGTTTTTTGTTTAATTAAAAATCTACTGTGGAAAGATCCAATCTACTGCATTTTTTTTATGATCTACTGTGTTCGTCTTATTCTGAGCAACGTGGCAACCCTTCTTATTCTTGTTCCACAAAAATGATCGAGGAAAAAAACAACCAAAGAGGGTTAGAGCTTAGAGAATTCTTAGGCGAGGAAAATGATCAGCGTTGCCACTAAAATCTGAAACAAAATGAAGTTCGATACCTACCCAAAAATATATTTTTTTCAAACGATAGTCAGTGTTGCCATTTTGACGGGATTCCGGTTACATTATAGCTTCCTGCGCGGACGTTTTCGAGTAGAATAATGAATTAGTTTATATTTATTTAACATTTAATACACTTTTGTATTCTTTTAGTACAAAATTGAGGCTCTGACTTATTTCATCATTTTTAAACTGTTTCTGATCTTAGCGTATTTTTCATTTCATCCTATATTTAAAGGACACTATCAATCCAGCATGTAGGCTGTTAGCTCTTGAAACATTAAATTGCGTTAACTTTTTTTCTTAAATCCTTAGGTACCTAACAAATGTAGGTAATACTTTAGGTAACGAAGTACTATGTAGTATGGACACTAAAAAAGCAAATAAAAGTAGTTAGGTGACACTATCAAGATCAACGAACACTTATTCGGTTTCGGTTTATAAATTTATTTACATTTTAGTTTATAGGATACACTTGAGAGATAAATAAAGAAAAAGAGAGAAAAATCATAAAGAAAAATACATTTTATTACAAATACTAATAAAAGAATCTGTCGCTGAGCGACCCGTGTCCAAAGTGCACGGCATCCGGTCTGAGAGCGCCGCTACGTGTTCTGGCATTCGCAACATCCTGGTTGCGCTGCAAGTTGCTAATATAGCCCAGAGATCCTGAGCCCAGGTACACATTGCCGTTGGGCAGTGTCACGAATCCCAGTCCGCCGGAGCCAAGCGCGACCGTGTTGGGTACTTTCTGCTGTTGCACCCGTTGTCTCGGTTGATTTGTCTGACCAGAAAATCGACTCTGCAACTGGATGTCCTCGCCGAGTGGATGTGTTGGGCCAATTTTAGCATGATAGCTGTTAACGAAGAAGTTCGCTGGTATGAAGTTCTGCACTTCCTGGCTTATGTCGTTGTCGATCTCCTCGTAGACCTTGTACTGCTTCAGCTGACGTCCGTTGAGGACGTAAAAGTCGCCCGTAGTGAGTAGGCCATCGGATCGTATACCTGTCTGGTTAGGATTAGAAATTGAAACAATTGCACTGACTGCAGTAGTTGGGACTGTAAATGGACTGGGACGTGTGGGGATGTTTGAAGGAGGTGAAGCTGGAGTGCGTTGTGATACTACTTGTCGCGGGGTAGTGTTCGATACAGGCCTGGGTGTGGGCCTTTGGGTTTGTATCTGGACAGGCCTGGGAGTTGGCCTGAGGGTTGTGGATCTTGGAGAGGACTGAGGTGATATTCTCGATTGGAACGTGTTGGGGAACTGTTGCTGTGCTTGGTTAGAGGGTTTTACTGGCAATTGGGAGTATGGGGATTGTTTTTGGAAGGGCTGTTGTGTTCTTTGAAGTTGTTGTTGCTTTTGTTGTATCTGTTGCCTCTGTTGTTGTTGTTGTTGTTGTTGGTAGGGTCTAGTGTAAGTAGTTGGTGAGGGTTGTGCTCTTGGATTAGTTGTTGCCTGGAACTTTGTGCTTGGTGTTGTTAATAGAGATGTTAGTGGGGGTAGCGAGGGAAGAGGTGGAACAGTCACTCGTGGTCGGGTGCTGGTTTGTACTACCTTCGATCCAAATGGGATGCCATTAAATGGGCCTGTGGAGGGCAACATCGAGAATGACGGCGAATTAAAGGGACTGATCGGGTGTTCATAGAAGTAACCTGTAGCAGCAGCGGTTATGGTCTCAACACAGCACATCAGACCTATACAGATGATGGCAGTGATTGTCGTCCTTCTTGTCATTTTGTCTGCAACGAAAAGAGAATAAAACAAAATATATTAGCAAATTATGGGCAATAACCGCACACCATATACGCGGCAGCGCTAATTAATGACTCAATTAGCACTTTGACACATCCGCGATATACCCGCTGACATGGGTGATTTGTGTGGCCGCGCCAAACCTCAGATGGAGTGTGAAATTCGACCTCAAGTGCACAAGACTCACTGAAGCGGAAAATTGCCAATGGTGTGGATATGTAGGCGATATTGTTGTAAACTTAGCTCAAGACTATATGGAGCAACGCCATCACCTTTGAGCAGGTAATCAGTGGCAGACAGATAGACGGCGGGAAAGACCTCAATCAGTGCAGTGCGCTTTTGAGATCACTCGAATCTAATGCTACTGAATCACAATCAAGATCAGCATGAGTGGAGGCACAAGAACAGAAAACGTGGGCAGCAGCAGAAGCCGAAATGAGATTACTTTCAGTGCAGCTTTGTTGCAGTGACTCCCCGGAGTGATTTGGTAATTGGATCCATTGTCGTAATGCTAGATTGTAATGAGTTTTAATGGTCAGTGGACTTGTGCTAACCAGGTCGCCAGCTATAAGTTGGAGGTGTCAATAGACACGAGAGCCATCAGCCTCTCTGGCTGAGTTTGCGTGACAGATGAAACTTAGCAAGAAGCTTATTGAATTAAGTAGGAGCAGTGATCATGCGGACAAAATGCTTGTGTTTTTGGCTCTACAAGTTTAGAATGGTGGCCTAGTTAATACTCTCTAAAAGACTAACGTGGCTCTTAGCCTTTCATGGTATTTTGCCCTGCGAAAAAACAACAACCCGCTGAGGAGCCTCAAGCTTCAGTTCGCTATTACCATAAACGCAATCTTTAGTAAGAAATTGATTGCGATCATACTCTATGGGACAGAAATATCATCAGAAAAGGGTTTTAAAGGAGCGTTCCCCCACGTCATGACTTACAGAACCCCCCAAACAGTTGAACCACTGGCTTGAGTATAGAAGAACATATTTTGGTCGGCTATATAACTCACAATCTTGTTTCTTGTGGGTCTGCTTCTCATTTTCCCCACTCCCCGTTGTATCCCTAGTCAAATTGGTATTTCCCTACACCAAAAATTCAAAAGAACTGCTTTCTCGTAGGGCCCTCTTACCTTTTTGAATCATGTTCCACGTTGGGCGCCTTTTAACACTCGATACTGGGCCGATGTATTCAAACCTAATTTCATTTTTAACGATCTAAAAATTAGTAAGGTAGTCTTAAGTCTTAGTTGCAAGTGCAAGTTGAGCTGAAAGTTGTAACAGCGATGAGTGCAGAAATATGATCCACTTTTCGGTTACCTATTGGCATGCGATATTTCGAAAAGCCCCAATGCAGACACTTTTTCCATGACAACTCAACAAAGATTATCTAAGACCATCATCAATGCGGCAGAGCATGAATCCAACAACATTTACAGAGCAATCTTGCAAACTCCCGATGAAAGCAGACGGTCGCTCTGAACAACTTCGTCGGCAAACTAAAGATCACAATCGCAAAAGGAATGCCAACACTTTTTTCACTACAAACTGCTTTGCTTCGTCTAGCTGGCTTGAACTTCAACTGCACCTTGACGATCGCTGATCGCAGTAGGTCAATGTTAATGCGAAATGCATGTCTTTCATTTACGAATAGCATCGCTGGTAAATGGTAATAAATGTCATCATCCACTGTGCAGGAGGACTGTGGCAAATATTATTTGCAGTTGCAGTACATCTTCGATTGATTTCGTAACCCAAAATTGACACACTAACCGCTGGAAACCGGTCATGCGGCGCCTAGCCAAATGTCGACTCCCAACTAAGATCGCATGGGAATAACCGAGAGTTCGCATCCGCTCATGTGACATTGAATTTTCAACTTTACAGTGATGCTATAATAAAAAGCGATGACACGTAATAAACTAATCCGCACGATCAACGCAAGGTCTTGCTCTTACGCGGAACTTCCCAAATTTGCATTTTATTGCTAAAGACATCCGATCGACACTCCAACACTGCCATCAGATAAAGACACAAGATACGCGGACTCATTAGAGCAATAAAGGCGGCCGGTTCCAATGAGTATATATGCGAAGAAGAAAATAACTCCTAATTAGCATAACCGCAACTTCAGCATCAACATCAAGACATTAATCAGCATCAAACGATCTGCAGCAGAGCGACTAACCTAACTTTCGGTTTCTTTCGCAGCCGCCGCGCCGATCGCCAAACGGTGTGTGGTTGTCCTAGATTCAGAGACACGAGAAAAGGCGAACTTTTGCTTTCCATTTCGCATTTGTATGTGGCATATAAGAAGCGGTTTCAATGCCATTGACACTACGAGTAGATAGATCTTTTTAATCCGCGTGGGGTTAGCAGAACAACAAAATTGTTTGTATCTAGATACGTGTGTGGGTTTTTTTTGTCTCTACTGAGTGTAGTGTGCAGCGCGTGAATGTGCAACTGCGGGCACCTGCTAACGTACAATCAGTGGCATAAAACGTACCGAGCTCCACTACTGTCCTGTGTGTGACATTATCAGAGGCGATTTTGGGTATATTTTTTTGGGGCTCGGCTGGAGCGCCTTTGAATATATATGTTAATTATCGACGACGTTCGAATGCGCTCCTCTGGGTAAGGTGTTTTGTAAGTGAAGCTATTGACCTCCTGTGTTTTTTCTTCACATGACAGCTTAATGAGGTCTAAATTAACCACGAAAGAATTGCAACCGTTCGGCCAGTGTGTGTGTGCAGTTCGCACTTTTAATCGAATTAGTTGCGCTTAAATCAATTTACAAGTATCCAAGGACAGTAGTAGGTTTTTCCCATATTATTCTCTCAACTAATTAGGTGATATTTTTGCTGTTTAATTCTGAATTAGACTTGTTATATACAAATGCTAATAGAGGGGAGACAAAAGAATGCATAAATTCAGTGAAGGAGATTATAGATACTTCTGTTTCTTTGTCGTAGACAATGGAATTAAGTGAATAAGAGTTTGATGACAAAGGTGGTTATCACTTGAATACGGTATTCGTTAAGTGATTGACCTTTTAAATTGCTTAGGTACAGGAATTTCATTGTGAATAGACAAATGCATGGGAAGGTCTTTGTTTGTTTGAATTTCTATCCTTGGAGAGTTTTAAAGAAAATAATAGAATGTTTTAAAAAATACTGGTTTCTGTTTTAAAATGTTGATGCTGAGATGTCTTTCTTGCTCTAAACATTGACAGGAACGTAGTTTGCCATATATGTGAAAAATCGTGTAACTAGCCATTTGGGTAATTTGATTGGCGTCTGCACTTCGAGGCCGTAGGGATCTATCTATTGATGCTGACAATTTAAAAAAATTTCAGCAAGCATAATGCCAATCCGGACATACATGCAGTGTGTTCCAGGCAGAGATTCTGGCCGTACTTAAAGCAGCGGAACTACTTGAAATGAGATCAACATCCAACAATAATATCGCCATCTTCATTGACAGTCAGGCTGCGCTAAAGGCGCTAGAGTCTTACGTCATCCATTTTGAACTATT
The DNA here is from genome assembly GCA_936431705.1 of Cheilosia pagana. Lineage (NCBI taxonomy): Eukaryota > Metazoa > Arthropoda > Insecta > Diptera > Syrphidae > Cheilosia > Cheilosia pagana. The sequence goes on along the minus strand of OW386170.1, from coordinate 44,662,159 downwards.
AAGGAGCTGCCGCATAATGCTCAGAGCATTATGCCTGCAGAGCCAAGTCAGATTGTGTTGGATGCCTGGCAACGAAATGGCCGACGGTCTGGTCAAGAACTGAGTTGAACTTCCACACTTGAAAATACCAGGAACATGGCAGACCTAAGATTGTCACATATAGAAGGGCACAGGATCTCAAAGGCCCTGTGGCCAAAGTTAGATCGGAAAAAATCTCTAGAATTGTTAAATCTAAGTAGATCAAAGTAACGACTGACAATATGAGTACTATCGGGCATTAACTTTTGAGGAAACATGTGCCAGGAGATAAGGCTTTATCAATACGGATGCATTTAGGCATTGTGAAGACTTACTCGTCGCCGAGGATGTTACTCACATTCTCTGCGAATGTCAGGCTATAGCTCGGAAGAGAAGGGAATACCTTGGAAGGTATTTCTTCGAAAATTTGGTGGAAGTTGGTTTCGCAAACACAATTTAAACCATCTTTAGGTTCTGCAGGGTAATTAAGTGCTTGGGCGAATTGGTTTAGGTTTTTGACCTTGAAGGTTCCTATAGTGATGGCGACGGGCCCAATATGGTGCCTGTTCCTCGTATCCAACTTACACCCTACTCAACCTAACCTAACCTAACCATAATGCCAATCAATCAATTTGTGAAACAGATGGGCCGCTGTGAACACACCCATAGAAAGAAACGTGATTTTTTTTATAAACAGTATAGAAAAGTGCAATCTCTCATCAATAAAGCAGAAAAACTTTGAAGACCAACTATTTTTTCAAGCAATAGTTTTTCCTAAAAAATTATTTAAATAAAAATAAATAAATAATTGGCGCAACAGGTCTGTGGACCCTAGGTCTAGCTTCTCACAACCATTCGTTTTGTGTTTTTAATTTTTAAGACGAATGGAAGGGTTAAACAATTTTATGCCGAGTCCTAACTGAGAAACTCTTTCATGAAAGTTTTACTCTCGGATGTTTGTCAGTCGTTCCAAACTAAAAAATGTCAGAAATTAACTCCATAAGTGTTGATGTTGACTTCTATACATCGATGGAAAAGTTGCACTAGAAACCCATTAGTATATCTACAAAAATGTGAGCAACAAAATAAACGCCTTACGTTGGGCGCCACTATTTTAAATATCAGCGTTTGCCTATTTTAGTTACATAGAAATCAACGATAAAAACTACTGTCTCTGTTAAAAACAAAAACATCTACATACCTATCGTCGTGTTATGTTCTTGTTATACGTTCCTGCGACAAGATCGTTACCCAAATTTCATTTCATTTATTTAATTTTTTTAATAGCTTTACACTTTAAGATACAATATCTTATAGAAACGCGTAAGCTTCAATAAATATTTTGAACAAATTGGACTCGGTTGGTAAGAAACAATTAGAGTTTGATATTTAACAGATTATAGTTACAACTATTGTTGGAGTATTTCCCACCCATTTTTAAATATTGCCACTCTACTCTAGACTTTCGCATAGTTCACATAAAACTAGCAAAGTTTTGAACCAAAGCGGTTGAGAAATATTTGTGCATTAAAAGCTTTTGAACAGTGCTTATTTCGTGTAAATATCTGTTTGCATCTGATATTGATTCCTCAGCAAAAATAGCAGCTATCGAACGCCCGACTTGTGTCCATATGCATTCCACAAAAACCCTCCTTGCTCAATAAGATTCATAAAAAAAAACTTGGTTAACTCATATTTTAAGCATGCGCAATTGTTGTTGTCCACCTTCAGAGTGAATGAATAATTAAGTTTCTATTTTATTTTTTAAATGTCAACTGTATCCATTTCAATATTGAATACCTCCTGACAGCATTAGAAAAATCTATTCAAATTTAATTATTTTCCGTCGATAAAAACGCAATTTTATCGACAATGAATTTTTATTAAAGAATTAAAAAAAATTGTATCAATGACATTGATAACAGATTTCTACACGCTTTTCTGTTTGAAAATGTCACTGTGTCACAATTTTAAGCATTTTGTTAGATAAACAACACACCCCACGGAAGCGTCATCACCGCACACACTGGCCACTTGCCGCCCAACCGGAATTCGACAAAAGTTCAACATAAGAATCCGAAAACTTATTTTTTTTTTTGAAGATTTGAATTTGCCAATCACAACTAATAAAGCGTGCAAATATAAAAATGCTACGTTAAACTGTATAAGACTGTCTTACGCGGATGGTAGGTGACGGAAATACCTGTTCCTTGAATTGGGGGAGAGTGCAGTAACTTGCTTAATAGATACAGTATTCAAATGTTTTTCATTTACGATTAAACAAGTTTTATTAAATGCATAGTTATGCACCCCATTATATTGTGCTTGATTTGTAGTGCCACCGAGGTTGATTTCTAATTTTAGGTCGGCCTTAGTAACGCAGAATTTATAATCGCTTTGGTAATACATCCAAAGAAATTGCAAACCAGATTTTATAAACAGTGTGATCTGAAACGTGTCATAAGTATGTTTAAAATATTTAATTGAATTCGGGTTTGGCATCTGCACAATAAAAAATCGGACAACTGGCTTTTCTGTGGTCACCACTGACTAATGTTAGCATTGAGGACTAGCAAAATTAAATCAGTCCTTCTTTTAAAAAATTATATCTTTTGAACCATTTAGCCGATTGCGATGAAACAAACGCTTAAGCTTGCTGCATTCAAACCTGTGTAAGTTCTGAAAAATCCACATGAATTGGGTAAGTGGTTTTAATGTGATACGGTAACAAACACACCAGGAATTTTTTTACAGAGACACGCTCGAAAAGCATGGGCATTTTTCACCTACGCAAATTTGCTGTAAATACGATTCATATTAAAGCAAGCCTTGCCACATGCTCTGCCTCTAAGAAGGTCTATCTAGTTGAATAGCCAACCTCTTTTACTTACCGAATCAACTCTCAGCCATAGCTCGCTGTGGGTCACATCAGAAGTTGAAATTTGACTGCTCTACTTAGCAATAAGTCAGTTTTAAAAATCACTTATCACATTTTAACCAAATGAATGCTATACATAATTGCCTGCCAATAAATTAAAGCCAATACGTCTCAGGCCTTATCCGCGGAAATAATCAAAGGTAATTCGAAACCGTTCTCGCTAGGCGCATGGTTAAGCAGCATAACCGCCGATTAACCTTAATTACGTTCCCTGCCGCAACATGCATTTTGGCGCACACCTCTTTATCACTCTTGGACACATCAATCTCTCATCTGACGACTGCGTACACCAACTGATCATGCATCCGCTAATTGAATGAGTTACGCAAAACCTATCATGGGTCACAAAACCCCCAATCTTTGTATCTGTCACAGCGACTGCCGCCGAGCCCATAAGTCACTTTTCGACGTTTCTCCTGGCTACGCAAGACACTTTCCCTACAGACCATAAGAATTGGGTTTTCAAAATTAATGACATAGCGATACGAGTTCCATAGAGTCCTCCAATGCTCAACCAAAACACAACCGGCCTTACTAATAATCAAACACTAATGTCGACTATTAGTTGACTGCCAGTTTAAATTAAAATGTACAACATTTGTGAAATGGTACCAATAAACAATTTAACCTCCAGCTTTACTAGCACGAAGACTTTCTGTTAAATCTATTACAAATTTGCTGTCAATCGTTGTCAGTTATCAGATGGCAAATCATTTGTTTTTGTTTTCATGCAGTAAGTTTTGTTTTTCAAAAAATTTAATGAAGATTGAGAATGAATTCAAGTCGAGACGAAGATATTTTTATGGACCTTATATCTGTTGAAGAATCGGCAACCTCTGAAAGGATAAAATATATGACGAACGAGAGTTCTTTTGCCACTATAGGTTTGTTTATTACTGGTGGAGTGTGGTCTCTGGTAAAAAGTTTATTAAAACTATTTTTAGGTTTGATAAACCGATAGTGTGCTTCATTGTGGAAATCGCAAGGGAAGAATTTGTTCCACGGACAAATCGCGGAGGAGCACTTTTGGTGGAAACATTAGTATTAGTTTCAATACGATACCTAGGGAAAGGATCCTATCAAAGCGATCAAATCAGTTCGTTGTGTCAGATCTACGAGTAGGTTCTGTTCATTGGACTGGTGTTGCCAATTTGTTTCAAGTGTCCATGTGTGGATATAGGATATTATGCTCCTATTGTTTAATACGGTATTTTAATTTATTTGGTCGTTTTATTTCATTTATTTTCATTTTCGGCTTTTCTAATAGAGAATAGTAAATATTAACTGAAACATCAATTTGCAACAATTATTTTTTCACCTAAGCGAAATTATCTTTTAAGCGAATTTCGGATATTTTGAAAAACAAAATCATTTAACAGGAGTTCAAACGAAAACTAAACCCTATTTCACTTATGTATCCAGCTCAAATATAAAAAAACAACACATTTATTTCTAATAGGAGTGTCAAGATTTTATAAAATAAAACTCAAAACAAAACAAGACATCGAAAATGAGCAAAACAAACAAACGAATTGACTTCAGTTGTTATATTTTTGATTAAATGAATTAATAATTTATGTTGTACAGTTTATTTTTTCTTCAGTTAACCAGGCTTTTTAGTTAAGCGGAGTAATTCGCACGAAGATTGTGAAAAAATGCTTCTTGACAAATAACGCTTAGTTTAGCTACCTCCGTATTAAAAAACGTTTTGTAAAAGTTTTTAACCGGTTGCAGAAGAGTTTCATCAAAATTGTCGGGACATATTCGTTTATATGTGCGTTTTAAATGCTACATTTGGGTACAACTTTTGCATTCTCTCTTTTCCTTTGGTTTTCTTTTGCTACTTTTTTTGCGTTGTACATTAAATATGAATGTTTCCATCGGCCAAATCAATTTAATATTTCATTTGAAAGTTACATTTGCACTCATAATTGGATATTTTCCGATCACGAAGCACATTTCAATCTGACATTTTGCTTGTGTGTGTTGGTGAATTCAGGGCACTTCTTTAAAAATATTCCGGACACTTCTTTCGTGTTGAGAATTGACCTGGAAGTGCACTTTCTTTTTCAATGAAACATGAAAAAGATAGAAAGAGCACTTCTAGATTTGCTCTTTTCATAGAAAGGGCAATTCTTTTCTTCAATCGAAAACGCCACAACACAGTTTTATTTAATTATATTAAAAATTGTAGTTACTTAAAGTTCGCGATTGACACTTCTTGCTCCTAAGATATAATACCATATTTTGATTTACTACTAAAATTTGAGTATGCATGGCAACATTCCTTTGCAGAACGAGTTGTGACAGAGTAATAATTTGGGTTAGTGTACGACATAAACATGGCTTTCTGACCATTAATATTTAACCCTACAGTTAGGGATAACCTGACGACTAAATTTGTTTATTGGTAAAGCGATTTTGGAAAGTCTGGAGTCTTTGCGTTAACTGCCAGACTAAATTTGATTATTGGTAAGGCCGAACATCTGTCTCTCATTCGGGGCAAAATAATTAAAATTCAACTACAGGCAGAGGCAGACACACACACGGTAGGTTTAGCTGCCACAAAGTGCGTACGCTGTACTCCTCCTTAGGCAGTCGCACGGATAGAAACGAAAAAGTAAAACGAGAGCTAAATTTATTGCCTGCTACATTTATGCGTCTTGTCGTCGGTCGTAGTGATTGCGATTTGCGAACCTCCCGTCCATACTCCGCCAGAGGGAGTCAATCTGCGTTATGTTACAATTCCATGTTGATATCTCACCAAGATTACTCACTCGCATCGATCAATTATCGCGCTTTGATCCGAGCGGCTCGACCGGCGCGGCGTGCGCGAGCGCTAGCACTCACTTTCAGTCGGACCTAACCTGGTTTTTCGCAGCGTTGGCGGACTGTTATATGTGGATTTTCCTCATTTCCATACGCCGCGCCGCGTCGGTGTGGTAATGCTGACTCGCTGGCAGACAGGTATAGGTAAGACGATGACCTGCGTAGATTCGTCGAGCACGCATGCAAGGACTACTATACACACTGCTGCTGGTGATGGTGGTGGTGTGTGAGAATTTTGTAATTGCTTTGGCGCGTCGAGTGCAGTAGAAGAAAGTCATTGCTCGGTTTGTGCATTTATGTAATTCGGTGCTTATAACAGATTTATGGGCTTATGGGAACCAATTGACAGACCGAAAGCCTGTTTTACGAAACAAATCCAATAACCCAGATCTGCGTTGGGGAATTTGAATTACACACACGCACTGGCAGCTCAACGCGCGATTAGTGAGAGTGGTCCGCAATGGTGTCCTAGTGGAATTGCCGTTACAAGCTCATTGGTTTACCATGATAATCTATTACATGTAGGTTTGTTCCGGCATGCGTCTTGGCCGATCGATTTGGGAAACTAGTTAATGACATTCCTGATTGCATACGAGTGTTCGTATAGTGCGGCATATACTTTGAAATTGTAAATAAATAGTAGATTCGGGAACAAATTTAATTAATCCCAGTCATGTAACTGTAATTTCAACAACCATATCGGTGGCGCAATCAAGGAGTCAATGAGCGCCGGAATAATTTTAAATTTATTATATGCGTGTAGATATTCACGCTTTTATTGCGCATGCAAGAACACGGAGAATGAAAATGACTCTTTTGACAAAAGCAATTCTTTTTAAATTCCTCTACAGTTGCCTAATATCCATCAGGGAATCAGCTAGAATTGCGTATCGTATTTATCGCAAATAAGTCAAAGCTGACTTGGACTTAAGCTTTAATTTATTGCAATTTCTACGCAAAAGCATTTTACTTGCGAATTGCTAAAAATTACAGTTCTTTCCTTGAAAAAAACCGTTGCAAGAATTTAAAATGTGTACGACTGGACATCGCGCAACTTTCTCTTTCCTCGTATATCGCACATTCTAGATTAGGAATGCTCCTTCTAACGAAACGTTTCCATCCGTCAGTTACATACAGCAATTAATGGAAATTCATTTTCGGTAATTTTTTCTTGCATTCTTAGTTAAGATCCAATTGAGTTTAGCCCCAAAGAAAGCTCTCCTTTTAGCAGAGGTTAACAAGCAGCTTCGATAGGGCCAACTGACAACCGAGGAGAGGTTCAGATAGTTTACTAGTAAAATAATTAATAGGAATGCACGCAGGTTAGAAAATAGAAACAAGAACAAAAAATTAATTGTGAAAGCTGAAAAGCTTGTTTTAAGGGTTTGAAAAGCATTCGCAAAGAATCCGATTCCATCTTTATGGTCATTACGCTTCGCATAGTGTATTTCAAAGTTTTTTTTAACTAAGTTAAGCAAAGTTATGTTTTCTTTTAAATATTAATTTGTTATAAAAACATAACAATAAAAGGAAACCGCTTTTTAATTGCAAAAACATTTTTTTATCTGTATTTTTCCTTTTTGATTGATGAAAATTGGCTTATTGGCTTATTAGGTTTAAAGCTAAGAACTTATTTTCGAAAAATGTTTCTAACATTTTCTTTAGAAAACTTTGACAAACATTGAGAGGAACAGCGACAAAAAGAAAATGGTTAGTGGTCCAAGAGCCACTCTAGTATGTATAGCTGGCTACGCCCGGAGCTATGTACCTGACCACTAAAATACGCGCCTATGCTGATTTTTATATTTTTCTTTTTACATTTACGAACGTAAACAACGCGATGCACGATTACGACGAGTCCATGAGCAAGTCATAATGAGAGATACCTGTAAGCAGCTATCATCTAAAATTGAAAAGTTAGCATGGAGTAATCCGTAAATCCACTTTCAAACAGACAGACTTTGTTTAGTGTTTTTATTTATAAATATTTATGCAGGTTTGTCGGTGATAAGCGAGACAATCCCAACAATTGTGATAGAAACAATTCTCATAGTGAGGAAGGACAGTAAAATTGATTGTTACTTCCGCACCTTGTCTTCTTTTGTCTGCCAAATTGCTGTAAACATTTATTTGAATATTTTACCAAAGCAGGCAATTCACGTGCAAAAGTTGAAATTTATTTATATCAAATGTCACACCTATGACGGGCCTACAAGAAAATCAAATTGCAGGAGACAGTGCTTAACCATGTTGCAATTAAACAAGTCAATACAAGGATAGACAAAACACCATCCATCCATGTTACTACATCTCATAACAGATTTCCAAATACTTTACCTAAACTTGGAGCCAGAACAATGCTCCCATTAAAAGTGCATATCTAAATTTAAACGTTTCCAAGAATCCTTTCGAATTCATGCCTGAACGAGACTACCTCTCCACAATGCCCGCAACCAAAACAATACTCGTAACGTCGTAACATCTAACGATTTCGATTGTTATCTTGTGCGACCGCGCAATGCAATTCCTTATCTCACTTCCATCATCTGATTTCGAGCAATCTAACTGCACGTAAAATGTGTACTCGTTCAGATACTTGATCTAGTAGATATCCTCCATCCCAGCCATGTATGGCTTGAGTGTGATTTAATTTTGTTTTACTTTTTTTTGTGTGTGTTTGATGTGTCGCACTTGATACACTCTCGACCACTGCATTATATGTACGTGCGAATGTGCCATATCACGATTTTTGTTTCAAGAAAATGTAGATTTGTTTTTAGTTTTTAGCAAACATTCCATTGTTATGTGAATTAATTTGAAATTCAAAGCAATTATACAACACTGTCAGTAATTAATGTGATCTCCAAAAGTTACGATCGTTAATCTTAGCTATTTGGTGTATAGCTAGCGCCATAAACCATTAATCCAAATTACAAAACCCGAATTGCATATTCGACTGTGCGAATGTGAATCAATGACTGTTTAAACAAATTCAATAAACATGCAACGAACATAAATGCAAAGACAATAACAGATTTCGATTTTCAACTGCCATATGGTAATAAAGATGATACATTATTCATGGAAGGTTATACGAGTCTATCAGTGGCGTGGAGTGAACATTTTAAAATGGGAAGACGAAGCTAAATTAATCGCATACAAATGTAAAAAAAACTTACATCTGTGCTTTACACAACTAAGCAAATTCAATCCAAGCCACCTTAAGGCACAGTAAAAGTGGCTTCGTTATTATCCACAAAATGAGAAAACAAGAAGTAGAAGAAAAGGGAAGTCGGTAAGAATCGGGTTATATGGACGCCACGCCATTGGAGTATGCACAAATTGAAGTGCCCATCCATATTTACCCTATGAATAGACGCAAACACGCAGACAAATTAAGTCGGCAACATTTTCGCCAAGACAAAGTGGAATTATGAAACTATGCGACAATACGTCCGACATAATCCAATTATAGATACTTATCTCATCCACTTTAATTTAGTAGATTGATATTTCGTTTTTATCCATTTTAGGAAAATAATTATTAGATTTAATGTCGGTCATCTAAACGGTAGTGACATTGAAGTGATGACCGTATTTATCGACGGTTATTTTTCCAAAATGGTCAGCTGTCAGCGGATCATTTGTAGTGGAATGTGCTATACTTATCCGTTTGCAGTGGAATATGTAATTTTTTTACTCCGCAAACGACTTAAAGCAATGCACCTGTCAAAAATGACACATTGCAGTACAATTTGCAGTCAAAAAATCGGACAAACGATGATACTTATGGCGTTTTCGATTGAAGAAAAGATTTGCCCTTTCTATGAAAAGAGTAAATCTAGAAGTGCTCTTTCTATGTTTTTCATGTTTCATTGAAAAAGAAAGTGCACTTCCAGGTCAATTCTCAACACGAAAGAAGTGTCCGGAATATTTTTAAAGAAGGGCCCTGAATTCACCAACACACACAAGCAAAATGTCAGATTGAAAAGTTTGTTGTGCTATTAAAAACAAATTTTGCGCTATGTTATCGGAATATACCCAATTATGAGTGCAAATGTAAATGTTAATTGAAATATATTGATTTGGCCCATTGAAACATTCATACTTAATGAAGAAAGCAAAAAAAGTAGCAGCAGAAAACCAAATCTCACATAAATGACGCGCATATGGTGTCTACCACTATTTCAAAATTGTGCCAACGAATTTCATTGAAAAGGGCAATTCTGAGTTTCGCGGCAATTCTCTCGGATCTTCAATGAAAAACACCATTAAATTCATACTGGCTTGATACACCGATGTCTGGGATTTTAGCATTCTTTCAAAGCGGCTAAAAGATCATATAGAACTAGCGAGATTTTAGCATAATAATCTGTCAAGTTTGGCTGTCAAAATATTTTTAAAACGAGTCCTTTATGAAGATTTTTCTAGTTAAGAAGATAAATGCTTGTAAAAAATTGGATGGGGTATATTTTCTCACTAAATTAAAAACATACTACCGTATTTATAAACACTGCGACTCCTTGAACTTCTTAGTCTGACATCACCATAAAACACTTTATCAAGTATGAAACGCACTAAATTTTTTTATAAAAGGAGATAACTTCTCAAAACAATTTAAACAAATGCCAAGGAACAATGAAACTCACTGTAAAAGGAAGTAACTTCTTAAATCAGTTCAATTAGAATAAGCAATCCCACCATAAACTGATTTTTAAAATGGTTTTGTAAAATATCAATTACCAATATTAAGTTCCGTTAATGCCATTATGTGAAATAATTTATTTACTGTCAAATGTTCGATATGGGATTGTGCCCAAAAACAACACACTTACTACAGCATTTGCATAATAGCTTGTTCCATTCAAATACAAATATTTTTTATTTATTTTTTGTATTTTTGCTCCGGGTTGGCCATATATTTGTTTGCATAATTCGCTAAAATTCAATTAGTGGTAACAGAAAGAGCAAGCAAGTGATTACAAAATGGAACTAATAGTCGTGAGAAACACAAAAAAACTAATCTTCACCTATAATGCTCGCATGCAATGATATAATAAATAAATATATTATTAGTATTACGTTCATAGAGCAATGTTTGGAGGAGGGTTTTGCTTTTGACTTCAAAGCGAATTTTAAAAATGGAAGAGTTTGGTCAAGCATTGTAATGTTTTAAAAAAAATATATTTGCTTTCCAAAAAGACAAATATTAAAGGAGACTTCGTGCACTGATTGCTTACGTCCTAATTGGTAAACGAATTTTGGTGCCACTCATAAATATATGATTCACCAATTCCATTACTGATGCTAAATATAGTAAACTTGGTGTGGGAGACTATTTTGAAGAACTAAGTATAGCAATTTGAAAGCAGTACCCCTCTGATGTGTGCATTGGACTTTTAAGAAAAGGGTTCCAGTTACAACTCCAGAAATACAAATATTAGCCCTTGAGGTCATGGTTATAGTCACTGTATAACAAACAGCTCTTAAGTTTATGAGGCTCATAGTTTTTAGTATGTAGTACGGCATACAAAAATCAACCGAAAATGTAGCACAGTACCTACTACAAGTGGTAACGCTGTTAGTAACTATTATTTTGAGCTCCAAGAAAATCCGCTCATCCTTTTTTAAGACGTGGACAAATGTCAGCGCTAATGTGTGTATTGGATAATTCTTCTTTCAAAGGGTGTTCATTTAAATTTGCTGCATCTCCTTTAAATGTTGACTTTTCGTCAAATGCGTAATTCACAAGAAGTGAAACACTTGAACAAAATATGCACGACTGGATCGCACGAAACTTTCTCGTTCTTATCATCAGTTTTGTTGGTTTATTTTGATTTTATTATTGTCTATAGGATATTATGAAATTGATTATGCTGGTAGGTGGCCAAGACTCGAAGCAGGGTTTGTGATATACCGATCCCTTGACATAGATTTATAATGCAAGAATTCAGAGATTTGCTTTTGAATTTGCACGGGCAGTTATAAATTTGATATGCCTATTGAAGTGTGCGTTTGTAATTGTCTGAGCTCTAAGTGGTTGCAATTATTTGCAGGTTCATCATTTTTTTTAATATGATTGGAAAAAAATAAAGTGGGTAATATTTGCTATAAAGGAGTTTTTAGCAGGTGTAATTTCATTTTTACTGGTAGTAGGGTAATTCTATAAACACGGCTTTATTTCCATATTTTTAAGAAAAATTAAGTACGGGGTCTTATTAAGAATACTTTGGTTAACCTAAAAAAAAATTTTTGTCAAAAAACTAGAGCGGATTTTGGAAGATGATGCAGACTGAGTTTGCTATCGTTTTAGGAATGACCATGCTACCTTAAAAATGAGTTTTTTTGTTACAGTCGTATTGACCGTTTTCGATATAAGTCCAATTTTTTAAAAGTACCGTTATTTGACTTTTTACCGAAAAACTGCAGCTACTTACTTGAGCACAAATATCAATTTTGGTTGAAATCGTTAGAGCCGTTTTCGAAAAATTCAAATTTGTTTAATTCCGTTACAACGGTAACTGTTAACGTGCAAAAAAAAGTGGCCCCGAACTGTAAGCCCACAAACTCCAAATCCGAAGTTTGAAAGAAATCTGTCCAGCCGTTTGCGCTGTAGAGCTCAGGAAAGATGGACAGACGGACAGAAGGACAGACGGACAGAATTGCAAGACCCACTTTTTTGAGATTTGATTAAAATCTCAGGTTCGATTTTTTGTACGAATATAATACCTTTCTCTTACTACGTATACGAGAAAGTCAAAAATTCAGTTCGAAAAAGGTCTGTCCAAAAATAATTCTGGTAAATTAAACCGTGAGTAACTGGAATTGCTAACCCTACAAAACTCGGATAGTTGAATATCCCACATATGGTTATAAGGTTGGCAGAAAAATTGCGCAGTTGTTTGCACCCGTAGATATTATCTTCACCGATAAATGTATCTTACATTAATAATCAATTGGCTTTGTCACAATTCCATTAAAACAATAGCTTCTCATGGTCAATATAGACGATTGCTTTATAAGTAGTTTCGACTAGGCAACCACTACAACCATTTGTGCGGGATAACTAGTCATAACTGTCAATCTACACTAATTGGCATTGAGCTTACTTTCACATTTTTCCTACTTCCTAATAAAAGCGGATAATTACTTGCATTTAATAAGAGTACGACCAGACTCTCGGTCGCTGATGCAAACACTGTCAATGTGAACATATTTAGCATATTATTTCAACCCAATTTGCAAAAGCATACCTACCGTTGATAACGCACCCAATTATTAGTTGCATCATTGTGCAACAAACATCGTCCTATTCATGTGACTAGTTTCGTCACCGATATGACAAAAGTCACGACTAGACATATTCGCTTTGGCAACTTGTCCAGAGGGAAAACAACAGTCCAACTAGCTTCAACAAACTTGACAAGATCAATCAGGAATAATTGGGCCAATCTTCACACAATCTATACATGTATACCAGTTGGCTTAAAAAAAAAACCCCAGCCAAACTGTGTGTCTCATAGATCTATCTTATTAATAATCCAAACCAAAGTGTTACGAATGTCGCTGTGAATTAGCATATGTCCAATCAATCAAGGACTGAGCTAACCTCAGGTGGTCTGGATTGAAAAAATAAAATAAAATGTGAGTAACAGCGCACGTCATGCTAAATTTGAAAGACTGAGAAGTTGGATGAAGCGTACTTTGAAATTATCGATTTAACTATTAACAACCTACTTTTCAATTTGGTTCAAAAAAAATCCTGAATTTGAACAATTTTTCTGTACATGCACTAAAGCTTAAAAAAAAAATAATCGCACCTGTGCGACATTTTTACGACTGGCGTATATACCAGTAGCCAATTAAAAAGGAATTGGAGGTACAATTGACACCTTTTTTGCAGGAATTCACAATTCCGCAAATAACACTCGAGAGAATTACCTACAAGACGAGCGAGTGATTTCTTACGTCAGTGCTCTGGATCATGTTGTCATGCTTAAGATATTTGTTGGTTGTTGGATTTGAAAGTCTGCCATTTACACTCCTCTCTAGACAGACTGAGGTATATTTACGCAATGTTTTCCTCAAGCAAAGTAACAATAAGCAACTGTTTAAAATTAAAAAAATTATGGAAACCTATTTATTTGCAACTATGTATAGATAAACGTTTCTAATCTTGCAAGCTTATTTAAGTAGATCAGGCAGACATGGTTTCTTACCTCGTGTAACCCTGGCTATTGCCGTGGACCTTTTCCATCCAGTGGAGTCTTCGAATTTTGATATAAAATGCTGAAAGTCTGACAAATTTTCAAGAATAAAATTGCACCGACTTCAATTTAAACGTTCGAAAACGGCATAGAGTTGTAGGTCCTGTTCATTATGTATTGTAAAAAATAAATCTTACGCAAATCGTATGGAAGCTTACACCAGGGTTCTATAGGAACTTTTGTTTATAGGTTTGCGATGTTAGTCAACAAATTACCTGTAGTGTGAGGACAAGGTGATCAGAAAGAGGACCTACGCAATATATAGGGTGGGGCAAATGATACAATGGTTAAAACAGTTTATTTCTTCATTTAATTTTTGTTTATGATTTGTGTAAAGAAAACTCCTCGACTAAACCACAAACGAACATCATCGAATATTATTTGAAAATCGACTGTCAACTAATTTAAAAGATGCGCGGACATTTCCAGCCGTCTTTTTAATGAGCGAATTGGACAGTGCATCGGAAGCAATGAGAAACCATCTCGTTTTCTGACAATAAGGCGCTGTCTCTGGCCAAAGACAGTTCTTAAACTGAAAAGCTGTATTCTAGAAGAAATTTCGAGCGATAGTCTATGGTAAGTTTTCTGGTAAGTCGTAAAAAAATGACGTTAATTTACACGACGTTATTTTTCAGGTTTAAATTAAAAAATTACCCCATCGATGCAGCAAGTCGTAACAAATTTAAAAAATGACTGATCCTGACAAAAAAAATTAATTTAATTTTTGCACCACCCTGTCAATTAAAATTCTTCAAACTCCATGGCAAAAATATATGCGCCAATTTTACCTAAACAACATATTTTTCGAAGTATTCGCTTTCAAATAAGTCGATCCAAAAGGTAGGTATGTTTTTATGAAAATTATTCCAAAATTATTCAATCTCCAAAAGACAGAAGAAATACAGAAGCTCTTGCTACTTCTCTCGGAAAAGGCGAACCTATAAACTTATAATGCTTCAACTGAGCCCCGTGAAATGTATATGTTCTTTATTTTGGAATTCAGAATTATCCTCGACGTGTCCTTCAACCAACCTCATGTAAAAAGGTTCAAAGAAACCGCTCTGTTGGACATATGAATACTGATGGAAGGACAGAAATATTCGGTCACTTAAAATACGCTACAACGAAAGATTGCGTTATAGTAAAATAATGAAGCACCATAATTGAAAACTCTGTTTTTTCTATCCTTTTTTAATTGGTTAACCAATTTCAGCTGATTTCTGAATAATGAGGAAGATTTTTAAAAGAAGCGTGCCTACTCCAAGCTGAATCAGAATGGGTTCGCGCTTAATAACATTCCCAGACCTATTTTAAAATTGCATAGAATTGAACCTCTTTAAACTGAATAAAGAGCATAGTAAATTATGTCTCAATCATCTCCCAATTCACGTTTAAAAGAAGTTAAACACACCCCAACTCGATGAGCAGGTTTAAAATAAAATAAACCCAAACATTAAGAAATTATTTGCACATACCTTCTTCTAGAGTGATCTTCAAGTTTATTCTGAAAATCTATGGAATTCTATGGCACAAGTAATCCACTGCTCGAATGAGTATCCTTTCTGTATACGTATCGTATCCTTGTCGCTCACTATCACATTTCACACTGGGAACTAAAAAATAAATTATAACTAAGAGTTTTCTTTTTTCTGTGCTTAAATTCGTATCCAATTTAGTTAGATTTCTAATTTATTCTTATTTAAACTGCATATATGTATACCGCAACCTTACACGATCGTTGAAAGGTATCTTATACTGAACTTTAGAAAAATACTCGCTTAATGATCCGCGAACTCACACCGTCAACATCGGGTGAGTAGCAAATTTTGACTGAACCTAAACTGAAGTTAAGCCAGTGCATTTATAAAAAAAACAAACACAAAAGTGCAAAAAAAATAACAACAATTTTTGCGAATTTCGTAAAGCTCTGCCTTTAACTAAACGTGTGTGTTGGAGTTTGTCTCGCAGAGAGTCTGAATGGCAGCAGCAGCAGCAGATATCGACCGGGTAGATCCAAGTCAACTTGTGTCCATTTAAAATGAATGTTGTTGTGGATTCGATTTGCACTACTAACCTGCTCTCGGGGGATAAAAATAAATGAAAACAAAATAAAAATGAATCTCAATTCAATGATGGAACCGCGATTTGGTGACTTTTTTTCCCGATCGTTGGAATTAATCATGGAGCACCACACACAATGGGCCGTTGAAAAGGGAAAGGAAGCCCATATTGATTGTAATTGTAATTGTAATTGCAGTCCACATTAAATGACACTTTTTGCGCATAAAAGTGTATGCATGTGTGATACAGGTGACGTGTTGAGTAAATCTAATGCGGGCGTTAATGAGTATGCAAGAGTGTGAATTTGTCATTAAACCAGATGCATATAGATACACTGGAGCTAGGCACATGTCGGAGGCTTTGCGAAAACAAGTTTCCAGACTGGAAAAGTTCAAATAGATGACACTGGCGGCCTTCACTTCAGCGAGGTAACAAAGTGTCTATTGTTGACTGTTTCACTTGAATATAAAAATGCTAATTAATTTTGTCTTTTGGACATCATCAAGATCGCATCTACAAAGCGATCATTATGTCAATTGTTTCTTATGCTAACTGGTATAGAGTTCCTCGCGTTTCTATATCGTGATGTCACATCTGCATTAATTTGCAATTATACGTTTGTTGCTCGGAACTGTTTGCATTCTTCTCTATCGTCAATCAATCAATTGGCGAGCGATTTATCGGAATTGTGGGCTGCTTTCGAGACTTCCACGAGCAGCTTATTTATTAATTTGTTTATTAAACGAAGCCGTTGAGCAGTTAAGTCCACGGACAGATGGACACAGCCCCTGACTTCGATTGTTCGGGTTTGAGGAAGTAGCCGCATCTTCTAAGCATTTAATTTTCGGATAAGGAAATCAATTAAATGATGAGGTCTATTAACATAGCTTGAGCGTTTTGTGGCATTTTTCCTTTTTATGACATTGATAACAGACGATGCCAGTCTATGCGGTCTGGATTTCATTTAAGTCTGCAAACTGCTGCAATCGGCTCTTAATTTTTTTATGTGTGTGCCTTTCACGCTCCAGGCGTAGGCTTACACTGTCGTCGGGTTATAGTACGATACACGGACGACATGTATCCAATTAACTAGACGCTTAATAGTACTTGACACAGCGTTGTGCAACCGAAATGCGTTCGGATTGAATGGAAAAAAAATAACAAAATTGAATTAGAATACAAATTGCGTGAAAATTATCTGGGACAACACGACTGGTTGTCTGTCCATACAAGTTGTATAGGTGCGTAATTTACCGATAGTCATACAAAACTGACATTTTGTTGAAAAATATTTGGGTTACAAACTAAACCAAATATAAAAGTCCAAAGAGCATTTATTTATTACATTCTAGTGTGTACATGCCAAGCCGGCTATCGACTTCTAACCGATGACGGCTGGATTTTTTTTTTCTTAATGTCAATGGACTGTAAATAAAATTTGTTTACTTTTTTTGTGGTCAAAGTTAGGCCACTTTGTATTTCAATTGTTAATAGAGCTCTTTTGTTATTGAGGGAGGGTTATGGTCGCTTTATATGCCACGTATAATTTTTACTCGTAGTTACATTAAAACAGAAGCATTTTTTACAGCAAAAACTTTTTTTTCTTAAATTTAGAAAATCAAAAAAAAAAATACGTTTAAAATATTTTTAAATAAATATTATTCTATTTGCTTAAGTTAAGAAAGAAATATATTTTAAACAAATGTCTAGTTTTAAGAAAGTTTCTTAAATCATTTTTGATGTGAAACATCTTATGGCGCGACTTGGAAGTAAAATCGATTCATGAAAGCGGAAATGACCAAGCGGAAGTGCGAGACGGAAATTGGCCTGTCGCCATCGCTATGCCGCCGCCTAAAACTCCTTAACCACTCAACCGATTCGAATGAAATTTTGTGGGAGGGTATGGTTGGTTGTAATTTGTTGGATAGGATCGTTTTGGACCCGATAGGTGGCGCTGTTGTCGATCTTCTTAACCACTCAACCAATTTCAATGAAATTTTGTGGGTGGGTATGGTTGGTTGTAATTTGTTGGATAGGATCGTTTTGGACCCGATAGGTGGCGCTGTTGTCGATCTTCTTAACCACTCAACCAATTTCAATGAAATTTTGTTGGTTTGTATGGTTGTTGGAAAGATAAATTTTTCGAATTTTTTCAACTGAATTCTCAAAGTGAATACTTATATGGGCACGCTGGAGGAACTGAAGAAGCTAGGTTTTACACAGACACTAGGCTTCTGAATGAGTTGACGGTATGAAAACAAAATGTAAACAAAAACTCTCGAAATAAAAATAGAAAACATTGGATTGGATTGTGTTATGAAAACTTGTTAAATTAATGAACATAATTATCTACTGCGCTGTATTAAGGATATAATATTATAAAGATTTGGTTTTTAAATTAAATTTCTTAATGAAATTCACCTAAATACAACACAATTCAATTTAACATCCACATTTAGCAAGAGAAGTTTCACATCTGGCGTGTGGTCACAAGCACGCTCTCTGCTTTTTGTTTTCTCTCACTCAGTTAGAGCAGAAAGCCTTTGAAGCTACCGCTTATTTTTTACAATTTTCTCTTTATTAGCTTAAGAATTCATTGTTATGCTAATAAATAATAATAATAATAAGAAAATCCTTCTTATTTTAAGAAAAAGATTTCGTATGGTAGTATTCTATAAACTTTCTTAGATAGAGTTGTGTTTGTTTGTGAAATTAACGCCGACTAAACAGCCTCTTTCAGCCAACTAGCCTCTAGTTTCGCTTGTAGGGTATTTTAAGAACCATAAAAAAACATATATAATATTTGTGTTCAAAATAAATAAGCACAGGTTTAGTTTTTTTATTTGTAGCCCTAATTAAAACCTCATCCCCATCTAGATTGAACAGGTGTCGCTTCTTCGAATTTAATTGCCACAGAGCATGCCGTTTTCGTTGAGAACTTGTTTCAAACAGTAACCCGAGGTAATTAGTATTGCGGTTATTGGGATAGTAGGTTATTTATTAAATTGCTCCGAAACACGTTTGTGTATGAATTGTGCTAAAAGGCACAATTAATTCTGACAGTTTGATAAATTCATTACACTATCGCGGTGAGTAAGTAAAAAAATAAAAATACACATCAAAAATAAATGACTTGACAGCACATGCCCATTTGTTGTAACATTCAGAGTATGAGTTCTGCGTAGTAAGTCCTATTTAACACATCTCTGTGCCTTAAATCATCCAACTGTGAGGAATTACCTCGCATTTTAATTAACACACATTTAAAGCAGTTAAAAATATTGCAGCTATAAGCTACCAAATTTGAAAATTAATATCAATTTTTTTAAGATGATTTAGTCAAAAGTTTTCTTCAATCTTTATGAGTTATAAGTGCCCATTAGTTATATTTTACTGTTCGCAATTTGCGAAAACGTATCCGTAAATGAAGACTTTCATTCAGTTTTAGAATCTTCTTCCCATGCACATTTTATGTAATTACTGCAGAGGTGTTAACATAACTTAATGTCGGTTTAATCATAAGCCAAACTTAATTAGTTTGATGTGCTAATTATACTCAAGGCCAGCTCAAGTTGAGAGGGATGTGTTTTTTTTTGCAAGCAGGTGCTTATTTGAGTCATATAAATCAGACCAATGAACTTGCAATAATTAAAAAAAAAACACACATTGAACTTGTTGAAAAACCATTAATAATTTCTTTCATTGTTCCACTTATTTCACAGAGGTTTTAAACTTTTTAAACGTGTTAGCCGAACCTGTGATGAAACTGACTTAAAGGACGCTCATCTTTTGTTCGTTAAAAATATCTGGGGGCTTGCACTTACAGTGTGACAATATTTTTTATGAAATCAATAAATTCTCATTTAAATGATTTTAATTTCAATTCTAATAGTTGACTCGGTTAAAAATCCAACAAGCCACCTGTGTGGTGATTATCGTTGAGCTTAATTAACCTCGTCGATATTTATTGCAGTGTCTCAGAATATTTGGTAACACATTTGCGACAAATAATTGCAACAAAGGAGATTTGTTTTTAAATGGGCACCTATTGATAACCGACGATTAAATTAAGACGATCGTTGAAGGGGACTGCACCTAATAATTTGATTTATTTTTAAACGCCTTTTCAATTTGTATAGTCTCTGTTCTTTCCCATTTGAATAAGAATATTTTATCCACGCACTTTAAAACCTTTTTTTTAGTCATTTGTGTCGTCATTAATATTTCCGATCCTTTCTACAATACTACATATTATGTAAGTTATGTATTATGTGTATATATTGTGTAACTAAACGCATTTCAAAGCCAAGTTTTTTTTTTCTTTTAATTTATCACATTTTTGAAGTCGTAAAATGGCAACACTGATAGCCGTAGGGGTAGGTTTCTTAGTACTGAGCTCATATTAGGCTAAAAAACTTTATAGAACTTGTTGAAGGAGCCAAAAATCTTGTGGTGATTAAAGAGGCTTATTTTTTTTAAGCTTGGAGAGAGAGAGAAAGAGCTACTGTATTAATTTGTATTGTGTATATTTAAATTTAAGAGCAAGGGACCTAAACGACTTCCCTGTGGAACACCATAAAAATTCCCTAAAAATACAGTTTATCGGAAATAACGATATCCATTCCAATACTGCTTAAACATATGGCTTAAAAATTAACAGCAAACAAATTGAAGTCACAAAAACATATTTCAAATATTAAAAAGCAAACTTTGGTAAATAAACATTTTTTAACATAAATAGTCAAGCGCATTTGCAATAAGTCCTTCTTTGACCCCCCCTTTAATTTTGAAATGATCCTACACTGCATTTGGCGAGCTTCCTTAAAATACTCAGCATAAAGCAATTTTCTTGAAATATCCATACAGTGATTTTAAAAATATTGACAACAAGTTGCTTACGAAATCTTTACACTCATTAAGCGCATTTTTCAATGAAATCCATTTTATGTTGAATCACAAGGTTTCAAACGAATCCGATGCGATCGATATGGCACAAAGCACGACTATGCAAATCAAATCAAATGTCAGGAATGAAACGATGACATGTAATAGACCTTCATTAATCTACATCCGAAACGAATCACTTTGAAATAAATGATGGCGACTTAAAGAGTTGTAATATGACAGCGAATCATCATGAAACACGTCCAAGCTTGGCTCCCGTAAAGAGACCAAATCTGATCCATTTAAATGAAGGTATATACCTAAAATATATCTCTAAGAAATATCAGATAGTACAATCGGCCCCAACAGAACAATCGGCTCCACGCAATGCGTTTCTGTTCGCATTCCCAACGATTGCGGTCTAGATCCGACCAAATCCCAAGACATTAAGCCTCTTTCCGAAATGAACGACTTGCAATTCTTGGCCCAGGCAAAATGCCAATAAATTATAAATATCAAACAGCACTCGTATAGAGGCTCTAGAGCTAAGTAGGCCCTCCTCATTGGGTCCTTATCAAGATGACTGGGTCATTATACACATTGACGGCCGCCTCCATCGCTGGAACCAACTCAAATGTTCAACAAAACGTTACGACATTTTCGCCTGTGTTCCTCTCAGAGCACGAGATTGAATTAAGGTCATTGGCGGTCTGAATAAACGCAACAACTTTTCGACCAGTATTAGGTTTTTCGTGTGCCTTGCTCTGTGGCCTGGAAGGTAATTGATTTTTCGCTTCGAATTTGGATTGTTTTGATTTTTTAAGACATTTAGATGCAAAAAGTAAACTAAGCGATATGAACCGGCGAGTGTTTGTGCTATGCAGTGCCTTAGCCGATTGATCGATTGCAGATACAAACAATGCTACCGCAAACTAATTACATGCACGATTGAGATTTATAATTTTGTCAACAAGTCCGAGGGAAATGAATAAAAAACAATACTTAAGTAAACATTGCGTATTAACGAGGAGTTTAATACAGCAGTAGAGTGTACAATTTTTGCGAGTACTCTAGTATCTAGTTCATAGTGAAAAGCGGCGCAACCTTGAGACGTCAACATGATGACATAATGTTTCTATTCAAGAAGAAAGGTGATAACAATAATACTTCATTTATAAATGATATGGTGCCTTCCTTTTCAGAAAGCTTTTGTAGGGGCTCGAAATTAGCAAGAGCAGTTTCTTCTCAGTGTAGTATGTGGATATGCAATAAAACACGTAATAAAATTAATCGATTATGTTTTATTAACTTAACTTGAAATATTGTAGTTTTATAAAAAAGGCGCGTGGTATTTTAAAGACTACTCGCGGTCGCTGTCAGAGAAGAAAGAGACCGGAAAAGGTCATTGTGACAGCTGCAAGAAAAGATGATTGACGTAGAAGAGAACTCGCTGTTGTTGTGGCTCTGTTCGCAAGTATGTTGCGTGTTGCTTCGCCACCATGTATCATTCGTAATGTTGTAGGACGAATAAACTCCCTAAAATGCAACGAGCATGAGAAGTCCGATTTTCCAAATGAGTCTTTAACTTTATTATTACCCCATCAGTTGCTTATAGACTGAGGTAATGTCGGTTTTTTGAAAAGATTGTGGCCTCGACGAGATGTCTTAATCTCAGCAGAGTCGGGCGGTTTTACTTTCTAAAGCTAAACGCAATTTGTTTTCCGCTGTCAAAGTTGGTCCACAAAGAACAGCGTTTCACAAGCTCGTTTCAATTCAAACATTAAAATGCACAATTTACCAGTGCGTCACGTTGAGTTGAGTTCTGACTGGAAGAAGCATTCTCGCCGAAGAACCACTGTAACCAGTGTTGCCAGATTGGGCGCTTTATCGTATTTTGGCCTATCTTTTTTCTTAAAAAAACGATAGAAAGCGATATAACGTTTTACAAATTCTGTGTTAATTTCGTTTGTTTTATTCCTTTACAAAACTATAATAAATATATATTATCCAACTAACCCGAATTTTTATATTTGGCAGCACTTTTGCTTTCATGTGACAACGTATAATCTGTCAACTTGCAGGAACATCAATTTCTTCTGCATGACATTTGGATTTGACAGTTTTTTCGAGTTTTATTTTAAACGATATTTGGACTACATTCAGGGCAACGAGATTGGGCTATACTTTTTCAAAGTTTGGGCACCTAAAGCCAATTAACTTCTGGCAACCCTGGCTGTAACTGCCCACCTGCACCCGCTTAGCTGTCAAATTCTATATTAGGTTACCGCAATATTTGTATGGGTGTCACTAATAGACTCAAAACACAAAGTCAGTACTAGCATTTAGAAACTAGTTTGAATAAAATTCAACAGATGGCGCTGTTGTATAACTCCTCTAATCCACTCAACGGATTCGGATGCGATTTTCACTGCATTTCTCGGAAATCTCTTATAGCATATATAAATCAAATTGTGTTGAATCACTTAAAGGAGCTAAGCATTCAAGGTCTAACTGTGAGAAAGGGCGTTAAGATGGGTTTTCACATAAAACTTTTCACATTGACAGAGAAGTCAAAATATTTTCACAACGGTTTTGCTATTTTCCAAAGTGACCACCAACATCTTCTTAAAGAGATAAATATTGCATTATTCAGGCACTTAAAATTATACAACAATGAAAAGTTGTACGATTCAGCAAGGTATATAAAAAAGAATTTTTGCAGATTTTATGCTTCTGTGAGTACAGTTAAAAGTGAATACGGCTGTGAATGTATAAACAAGAATAATTTATAGATTAATTAAAAAAACCGTTTAAAATACGACCGCCAAAACGTCCCTAAGAATGAATTTAAACAAAGTGCCAAGAAACGTCCCCAGAAACGTGTCGAAAATGGATACAAGTTATTTGCGTTGGCATGCGATTCACCAAGAATATGTTTGACCGGGTTAATTCAATTCATCATGACTATAAGAATCGCCTAAATCACTTCCAACTAACGTGTCTTAAACTACGATGTTCAAACAGTTTGCAGAAACCATTAGGAAATATGAATCATGCTTTCATTCATGAAATCATTTCGAGCAATATACTGTTGGAAAGAAAGTTTAAAGTCGGTTCAGTTCTTCCGCTAAAAAAGAGTAAGACTAACAATTTATGGGAATTCACTTCACTTGCAATGGGAAGGAGGACCGTGTGTTTAGCGTTTCGCAATTAGTCATGGAACTTGGCTTTTCACTTGAAAATGGTAAACAAAAATTAAGAAACTGTAAATGACTAAATTTACTTAAGATATTAAAAGTTTTAAGACATGTTATCCATGAACAGAAGGTGTAAAACAAGCCCGCAAAAAACCCGACAAATAGCAGATTAACATTCGGAGGTCGTACCTCCCTCATTCAGTCCTACTCAAGGTATTTTTGTCCAAGTACACTAAGTAAGTATTTGTCGAACTACTTCAAGACCAAACTGAGCAACTCTGGGTAATTTCAGCTCGATCTTCATATCCTCCACCAGAACTTGCAAAACTTTCAAAGCCGCTTCCACATTTTGGGCCCTCAAACCATCGATCATAATTATTATGCAGAAAAACCATACAGAACCAAGTTTCTGACATCTCATACAGCACGCACTAAACTGACAGGCTGGGTAATTGTAATCCACCTCCACTACCAGTATTACACACTAAATGGCTTACACTGCCTCGAGGCGACCCGACGTCGCATTGCTCGTAGTCTGCTCTGAACCAAACACTTAGCACACTGACATGGGATCAGATGATACCCCTAGGCTTGTTAAAGACCTATCAAAATGAGTTTACATCTGTCATAAGACTCTAGAGTCCAGGTCATTAAGATTTCATTCACCGTGCGTATATGTAGGGCAGATAATACACGACACGGATTACGTAAACAAATCAATCCATCCTCCGTGCGCCAGTGGCGGCATAGACCTGAATCATTCCACTAGCGTTTCAAACTGACGTACCGATAGACGCAAGTGAACACTCAAGCCCCAAAGACATCATTATACTGATACTTCATGTGTGTGTCCTGAGGTGTCTATGAACAGCTGGTCAGAAACGCAGTTACGGCAGACGTCTGATGGAACATGTTGACACTAACCAGGTGAAAGGTAATTGAAGACACGAACGCAAAGTCGATGACAGTGTTGGAATTCTCGTTTAACAGTCATTAGTCGATCTGACATGGAAGCATTCGATACTCACACGATACTCACACGATACTCGCGTAGATTCAATTAATTTGATTAATGGCCAAATGTGTCGCTGTGGCATTAAGCGGCGCAGTCAGTCTATGAGAATGGGAAGTGAAGACGTCAAGTTGACAGGCGGTTTTTTTTATTAATTGTTCCGACATGATAGATGTAGTCGATGAATTTGTTAAACCAATACAATGGCATTGTTAGAAGGTGGAAAACAATTTGGGAATTTTGTTGACAAAATAATTAACAGCAGTTGTCTGACTTCTGACCTTTATAGTTATTGTACCTCCGAAACTGAACTGCGATCAGTGGACAGCAAGCTCCCACTTTAACAACGAAAAGTATGCACATAGAGAGCGCCGACTTAAATTGATAGTCGATCAAAGCCCCAGGGACATTATTTGTGGTGTGTATCACAATAATAAAGACCAAGTCGGGATGGATACGTTACAGTCAAAATGGCAGCAAACGTTGTTTATTAAAGGGCAAGCGCACGAACCAGAGTCATTACTTATGAATTGCAGATCAAATCGAAAATGTGCCTAGAGCATGTCATGGATATAGAGTTGGGACATTTAAACGATTGGAGTAATTGGAGTAAAAGCGGATTTTACGGTCGAAGGTTGCAAATGACCTTTCCAAAAATGTTGTGTCAAAAATTATAATTAAACTATATTTAGTTTAACGTCTGTAAACACCGACGAAATTATTTGAAATAGTTCGTAAGACTGCGGTATTTTATTTATGACCACGCCTACTTTTTTGGAGCATTTTTGACTGAAATGAATCTTTTTTAAGTTCACTGTCAACTTGTCATTAATCACAAAAATCGAAATCAATACAAAAGAAGACGAATACTAAATAGAGCCAAAACCCTCATTTTATCAGTTATCTTCCTGCTTCCTCCCAAAACTGAGCTTTTGACCAAAACCTAGCATGATCAATATAATTTTGCTTCATAATAAATCGGAAAGAACCACCAACGATTGTTATTGATGGTGGGTTCTACTTTGGAGTGGTCGGCGCACATTGTAAGCACTGTGTGTCGTGCGCTAAGCATGCGCAGATTGCTGATTTATGTACAGATCAACTGGCAGTTAGAAGAGAACTGTAAACTTCGTACTATTCAACAAATTAATCAAAGCAGAAAATGTGCATACCTTAGGTAAGACATTCACTTTAAACATTGCCATTTAAGGTTATGTTTTACGTACCATCTCTGACGACAAAATGTAGCGCAACTTTTATTCATATTAATATGTAAGTCACCTGCAAAACAATCGAGAAATGATTTTGGCGACTTCATGCCCATAAAGAGTAGATCAACTTTCAGCTACAAATTCCACCAGAAAAACCAAAAAAAAAACAACTTCACACTGCTGTCAAATTGACGTTTACATAACCCCAAGCAATTCAAACTGTCTCCAAAAGTATCAAGCTCAGATCGCAATCCATCTTGATCGAATTCATTCTCTGCCAAAATGTATCTACAAAAAAAAACGATTCATTATGCGCACGAATTCCCGCTTAATCGTTTGGTCTGGTGGAATTTATTGCTGCGATTCCATCTCAACACCATATCTGTCAGAACACCATGCGTGCGCGTACCCTCCACAACAGCGGCGACTGCCTTATGTCGCATGACGGCAATCGACTTGTAATTTGTCACCCTAGAGCTTTTTGGAGCACACGCACTATCTGAATCCGACTCTTCTTGTCATGAACTCATTTCCCATGTTCGCCGATGAGGCTGGGGGGCTCCCTTAAAAGGTGCAACCGACACCAAAAATGGTCAATCACAATCCATGCCGACTGCCAACAATATAATTGAGCAATTTTCCAATAACGCTTGCCATATGAACAAGTTGAACTTTTCAAACCGCAACGAATGCCACTGCGCATGGGCGAAATTGATTCCGTTATGGTGTGAGAGGGAGGGCAACACAAAGTCCATTAATCTCGATTTTCAGCGATGATGATTTGTTGCGCTCATTAACCTTTGGGAACGTTTCCGAGAGCCGAAGGCGCAGTAATTGCGGGTGTAAAACAATAAATTCCTTCGACGATGATTGGATTTGAGTATACAGAGATGATTGGGTGAGGTTAGGCTGGTAATAGTCCTCATTTGGTGGCTAAAGTCTCACCTCAAAGTGGTTGCATTAAATGCGGAGTCGTGCATGATCGGTGTTCAAGGATCTGGAAGAAAAATGGTCACAGCCCACTTGAGTGGTCTTTTTAAGATCATATCGTCGTGACTTTGTTTGTATATACGCGGCGCTGTGAACTGTCAAATATAATTACTTCTTGTTGCGGTGCGACAGACATTCATTTTGCATCTTTTTGTGTATAGAGCTATTAATAGTGTCCAATTTGGAAGCTGGTTAAGACAACATCGAGGTAATGGGTGCACTGATTGATTAGTCGTGCCGTTTGAACTGACTTTGCGCAGAGAACTTGACTTTAGAGACTCGGTTTGCTGTTTTTGGCATGGGTTACCATTGCGCCTTTTGTGAGGTTGTTGCAAACGATTTGAGTTATTGGCTAGATGACAGGGTGTAATTGGAGGCTATTAAGTGTGGACACGGGTTATTATGCTTTATTTATGGGCGGCTTATTAAATTGGCGCGGCAACATAATCATAAAAGAAAAGTGGTTGTGAGGGACTTTAATGTTCAACGGCAATAAACACCTCTCATGACATATTTTCCTGTGAAGGGAAAACGTCACAAATGCACTGACTTTTGAAATTCACTCTCAAACTTAAGACGTCAAATACTCAAGCTCTAGATTGGAATGAACTTTCTTGTGCTTCTAGGTTAAAACTGGCACCAAGTGTCGAATGCAGTCACGTTTATTCGTCGCACTGAATATGAATCATTTGATTGGTTCCGTGGCTACTGCAATACCGGAGAATGCAAACTAGAGCATAAATTATAACCTCAATAGATGTAAACATGTTGCTTGTCCGGATCAATGAGTATGGACATTGTTACTATTGTTCATTCGATTTCTGATTTTGATGGCGTCTTTCTTTCGAACAATAAATAACGTTTATCAGATGAGCACGACTAGTTGACGCTAACAATGTACTATACGTACACAAGCATATGATGACATTTAAAATGCGATTGGGTTTTGAAACAATGCACAATCAATCAAGGTCATTGAAGCTTAAATTTGACCGATGCTCTGAAATATAAATAAACGTAAACATAAACTTTAAACACTTAAACTACACACTGAGATGCTTGCTGATAGATGGTATTTCTGCAACAGAATGAAGGCAGCAGGAAACATACTTGAAGAAAGACTTGACGTATTTCTTTTTGTTAAAGATTCCACCACAAGTGCTTTGCATTTACTCTAATCCAACATAGATATGTCACAATATAAGAAATAACTACGTCGCATTAAAAGATCCGATACATTTCGATGTCGATTAGCTGTCAAACAACAGAAACATTGGGCGGGGGCGTTCAAAACTCTAGTTTAGTAAGTCTGACAGGTGGGTGACTTGATGTATTTCAGTTGTGATTGGTCTAGATAGGTGACACATGAACATCTGTTTCAGTTGACGTTTATGGAGGGGTAGCCGACAAATCTAGCCAAGAAATACGTGACTGAGTACTAAGTTGACAGTTCGCATATGTGGCTGACGTAGGAAAAGTGAAGTTCCCGACCAATTTAGTTTTTGCGTTCAGGTTACATCTACTCCAGACCAATCTAGTCGACTTAAGATAACTAAGTTTTTGTAAGTCTGACAGCTGGCTGACTTGATGTCTTTTAGTTCGGTTTTTTTTTGTCTAGATGGATCACATGAGTTGTTTTCCCGGTTGACGTTTATGGCGGACAAATCTAGTCAAAGTTTTCGTGACATCTAAATAAATGTTTGTCTGACCATTGACATTGACAGTCGTATTCCTGCATATTTTTGATTAATGTGTTGGATCCCTAACCCTAAGTGACATCTATTTTTCAAAAGCTGTGTTTGCTGTTTTATCACCTTAAAACTTAAAAAGCAATAAATTAAATGAAAACAAAAAAATAATAAATCTCGATTTGTATTCAATAATTTATTGTAAAGATCTCCTAGGCTACACATATAATATCTATGTTTTTATTAAAAGTAAAAAAAACTACATTTGCCTTGCTTCAAGTTATCCCGAAATTCAAAATTTATTTTATTCTTAAATATCATCTCCCGTAATTTATATAAATTTTTACTGAAAGTTTACAAAAGTCAATTGTTGTTTAACTTGTATTTGTTCACAATAGTTGAAACATAATGCTCTCGACAAAATATATAACGGTTTTTTTTGTTTAATTCTATACGTGTTGTAAATACACATGTTTTAAATATTATTTTATTAAAGCATTGAAAACATACTTTAATATTTCGTATTTAGAATCAGTAAAAGTATTAAAATCTTTTCTGACGTTTTGTTTGTACAAAATTTATGGGATAGTCTTGGACTTGGTTAACGTTATGGTTGAAGAATAGCTTTGTACAGTTTTCCTCGTGACATGACAGGTTGTTTGCTGAAAAGGCAGGCGAATCCATTGTACTGTATCATTTAAGAGTAGGAACGGAGAGATGCATCTGTTGATACAGCAGAAAAAGACACATGAGGGAGTCATTCGAGAGCATCAGGGTGGAATTCGGGTTTTTCATCGTCATCGCTGACGTTCATTCGGGTTAGGTCGGATGTCACAGATGCGCGATCACTGTTGAAGGAAAAAGAAAAAGATATATGAGGTTAGTAAGAATGGTATTAATTTTATAAAAGTTTATATGGGTTTGGTAAATAAAAAAGCCATGATGCCATTAACGCCATGAGCATGACTAGATTTGTCAAATACTTTGGTGTTCTGTTTCTTTGTGCTAGGTAAATGACATTTCGAATACCTTCAGCAGTTCTTAAGAACGCGGGGTCCTTAAAACGCTCTTAAATGTAATACAGAAACCCAACTGAATAGGTTATTATACAAAGTACTACCAACGAGGTACAATATCAACACTTGGTGCCATCGAATATGCAAAAATCCCAATGAATGACCCTAACCACCCCAATAAAATTCATGTCCTCGTATAAGCGATCACAGATGTAGATACCCTCGCCGATAAGATGACAAAATTGTATTTAAATTCACCAGGGTCCATTACAAATTTGACCAACTCCTCACAACTTAGTTCATTTCATATGTGTGTGTCCACCTTAATTGATCGTGTTCAGTGCACCAATTTGAGCAGCTACCATGAAATCGCTTTGCGCAGAGTGTCCCGGCAAACCATAGAAATATACGTGCAGTGCAGAGTGCAGAGATTTAATATTTATGACATCGCGATAGCCGGCTGGTGTTGGGATTGGAATATCGTACAGAGCGAAAGAGGGACCTCGGATCTGTATCTAGCTGAGGCTCTGCCTGTGACCTGTCCAATTCACTTGGTGGAAGCTAATCATTCATGGGTAATGAATTTCAACTACTTGTTGGCTCTTTGTGCTAATTGTGATTATGCGGGTTAATTGAAATTAATGCTGCGCGGCGAATAAATAAGTCCGCGCAGACTTGTGTTGTGTGTTACTTTATTGCGCGGTCTTGCAGTTGGCATCTTAATGGCTCCAAATCAAAAAAAAAACAGAAGAGGAAGGTAAAGACAGTGAATTGGATTGCACTTTTTATGAACTGGCTTAAGGACTTGTGCGTTGATACACATATTACACATATTACGTAGTTGATTTGTTTTGGTTTTTAGGGGATTAAGGTGGATGTAAATGGAATTAAGTCGCGCGATCTAATTGGTTGTTAAAGAAAAATATTCGTAATGCATCAGGACTTAAGCTTTAAAATTTATGCCTAGATTTAAACAAATTAAAAACTGATTTTAACCTAAGCCTACAGCCAATACGAATTGACCTCGTATCAACTAATCCAAACTGGGCAATACAATTTTGACAAGTGGAATTGACAGATAGACAAAAAGAAACATATATTTTAAATATATAGAAGGTATCTATTCTGTTTTCTTAAAAAATAGAACACCGCTCGTCATCTTTTATTCAAATTTTGTGTATAAAATGACATGTGACAGGTGGTTGACAACCTGTACTAAGAGAAGAAATTTAAATTCTTTGGTTTTAAGTTTTTTACTAAGTGATAACGATAAAGCGGTAATGAGGTCGACTATAGTCGCAACCTTGTTTCAAAACTGCAAATAGTTACCTATTTTGGCAATGCAAATTAAGTACTCATCCTTGGCTTTCTTTCTTACGACTTTATAATTCGAAATCTATTTATTTTCAATACATTAACTGACGTTAACTCTACATGTCAAAAGACATTGCGCCCATTTTACAAGAATTAAACGTTTGTTTGACATTTTTCCAAGGTGACTACTACTGAGATTAATTTTGGTGCTTTAAAAATGTTTTTGTTGTCAGCTTAATACGCCATCTTGTATTATCCACGCATTGTCTGCCTCTTAGAAGCTGCTTAAATATTCTTTTCTCAATAAAAAAACAATGCAACTCCTAAAATCAAAACCTTTGGATAATCACTTCAAAGAAGACAAAACACAA
This sequence comes from Cheilosia pagana, assembly GCA_936431705.1. Classification (NCBI taxonomy): domain Eukaryota; kingdom Metazoa; phylum Arthropoda; class Insecta; order Diptera; family Syrphidae; genus Cheilosia; species Cheilosia pagana. Next base: position 44,630,363 of record OW386170.1, on the reverse strand, counting down.
AATGCCACCTATCAGCACATTTCCCATAATTTCCATTTTGAAATGTGCTACCAAACACATTACCAAGCAGACTTTCAACCGAGCAACTGTCAAACTGACAGTTATCATCTCAATTCTATGTACAATCGATTAACGTTCCACAAGATGGGTAGACATTACTTTTTCCATCATCTGATTGATTTGTGTCTTTCAACTTAAATCTATCTTACTCTATGACAACAGCAACACAATTGACTCACTCACTCTTCAATTTCATATGCGTAGACGGATGCCACCATCGCACTGTATTCGCTGTCTAAATTTCCGCTTCCACTGCGACTTTGGGTGTAAAAACCACTTGATGCACTGTCTTTACGCTCGTTGCTGGCTAGAGAGATCATTCCAGATTCATCGTCACTAATCGCAGTAAGTTGTTGCTCTATTTCTTGTTGTTCCTCCTGCTGTTGCGCATGTTGCTCATCAATTATAGTGGGTGGCAAAATCGGATTAAATGGCATCATGTGTGATGCAGTTATTAAGCTGGAGACGATTACAGTGCCGGGCATTGTCAGGTCCGTGTCACTTCTGTGGATGAAAAGAAGAAAACCGGAAACAGTTTAGATATGAGTTTTTGAAAAAGTTAGTAAAATAAGTTTGGTTTCTTGTCAATTGTTGACTGCGTATATGTCACATCCATAATAGCAGTCAACTAAACATGAATTAACCAAAAACAATTAAAAAATAAATAACAATAGAAACTGACTCAAGCACCAGCTTCAAACTCCTATAGGAGCGTCAATCTTCCTTCTTGTAACCTACGATCAATGAGTCTCCACTTGCAAATAACTTAAAAGCTTGCATTGGACATTTTGTCAATCTGCACGACCGACGACACGACGTGGACAAAGGGTGTGCGCACAGGGGCTGGCTGTGTGCCGTGCCGGTATTTAGGTGTCTACTTGTGTCTCAGGTGGTTTAGTGAAAGGCGCGTGAATCAACATGAAGTTTCCCGCCGCGTGTAGACCACAGTGATGCAATTAAACTGCGGAATTTAATTTGAAAACTTCAAAGTTGAGATCTCTGCACGCCTACTTAAAGGTTGTAACAACGCAACAGTAGGTGGTTGTCTACTTTTCCAGTGATCGATGAAAAGTTGAACTCGAGGTGTTACGGGCGTTCAACGAAAGTGTTGCGGCCGGCGCGCAGCGTGTCGACGATGTGGTTGTCTGTTGCGATCGAGGCTTTTCTCACGAAAGACACTTCATGTGTTTTGACAGCAACTTTAAGTGGGAAATGAAATGCTTCGAACGTAAGTTAAAATTACTGCAAGTAATGTCGTTTGTTTGGGAATATTTGGACGTTTTATTTGACATTCTTCACAGTGAAGTTAAGTAAAGTAGAATGACAGTTGACACTTTCAAAATTCACACAAGGTATTCCATTCAAGAAGAAGTGACTTTTGACAGCACAAGTTCAAATTGAATAAGTAAACTTTTTTAGTTAAAGAATATTTAATTAACAGTCGAATATTGAACTTAAAGTCGAGAAACACAACTAAATGTGCGAAGCATTTATCACAGATGTCGCCCTGAACTGTTTTATTGAGCATTCGTCTACTTTGCTTCACTTTAGCTGTGGATAGGTGCTCGGAGAAACTGGCTTGGATTTATTAGAAGAATGTAAACATTTCCTAAACCGGTAGTATCTACAAATCAACATTAAAGTAATAAAAATATGAAAATTTATGAAAAGTAAAAGACAAAACTTTTCGACCAACAACCAAAAGTGGCAACACTTGACACATGCTCAGTTCACATCCAACCTCTTCAATCAACCAATTTAAAGTCGATTCGGATCATTTGTCCACTTAAACACTTAATTTATTCCGTGCGCTAAGCCACAGTCATAAAATCAACTCAACAATTGGCTTTTAACTCCTATAGTAGGTACGTCTTGTATAAAAAAAAAATTCCCTCGATTAATCAATTAATTAATAAATAAATAAATCGCCAAATTGACACGCAAGTTACAGTCTATAGTCAGCGATAAATTCATAGTCCAACATGCCCCTGCCTAAGGACATAAGAGTCGTGTTTCGGTCGACTTGTCGTGACAACAACCAGTCTTTTGGGCTGAGATAACTTAGAAATGCACGAAAATAAATCAAAACATGCCGTATGTGTCTGATAGAAGATGTGTGTGGTGACTAGCAATAGCAACCTTGATGCGACTTGATTTATCGCAGCAATAGCTCGTGAAAACTCAAATTAGATCAATTTTGCACATGCACAATGTGCACACATAACGACGTGGAAGACAAATAAAAATTCAACCAACAAGCCATTCAACCTCTGGGCACTCTGACAGTCGTGTGCTTTTCCATGGAAAGTTGAACTCGAGTCGACTTTACTTTGGCGAAAATGTGAACCCCTCAAAAGGCATGAGGTTAATTAAAATTGTTTTATGGTGATTGATGGTATTTCATTTAATCCGATTGCAGCATCGGTATAAAGTTGGCCAAGCCCAGAGGTGTTTGAATGTGAGCCCAGTCTTCCTCTAGCTAAAGGCGCAGACTTTATGACTATGCTGAGTCATAAAATCGTTTATGTTTAACAAATGTTTGCGATTTGCCACTCAACACCCATTTGAGGCCAAGTGTTCTAAGAATGGCCGATTAATTCATTCGAACTGTGACATTTAACTTGGAATTGGAACTTTGACAGTTACATATGTCGAAGCTTATGAAAATTAAATGGCGCAATAAGTTGATCCAACCGATCGATGCGATGTTGAGGTGACGTTTTATTTCATTATTTTAGCATCGAATGGAAATGTGATATTTGATTTTCTTTGGTGTAAGAGGAACTCCGTTTGTCTCGAAATTCCCAGGGAGTGATCTTCGAAATTCGAAAATATTTGTTTAGATGGAAATGCTTGGTTATTTTTAAAATAAATTCTGTTTCCATACCGTTTAACTTGTTAACCTCTTGAGCATTGATCACAGTTGTTCTGATGCAGACTTTAAATGGGTCAGTTCAGTAAAGCATAGCGCTTAATTGCATCGCTTGGAAATGTATGTAACCTGAACGCAAAAGGTCTGTTCCTTTTCTTTTAAGTCTTACGAATTTTTACGAATCTTAACGAATTCTTACACAATTTACTCAATTGTCGTTCCTCAACTCGAAAAATTCGTAAAAGATAGCGGCTTCGAGAGAGCAAGTTATTTCCCCTCTTACTAGTTTTTACTCAACAAATTTCTTTGCGTAAGAATTGAAAAAACTGTCAGTCGCCTGAATTGACTGCTGATTTGAATTTGCTGTTCTATTTCGCATTTTGGTGGGTGAACTATCTGTCATATTTCACAGGTTACTACAAAAGCGTTCCTTAGTTTTTGCGTAAATTTCCCTCTCTGAGAGAGAATTCATCCCTTCCACTGTCATTTTGATCGTCTTTTCGATTTTTACTACAAAAGTAAAGGAACAGACCTAAAAACTAGTTTGGTCGGGAACGTCACTTTTCCTACGTCAGCCACATATGCGAACTGTCAACTAAGTGCTCAGTCACGAAGTTCTTGACTAGATTCTTCGGCTACCCCTCCATAAACGTCAACTGACACAGCTTCACATGTGAGCAATCTAGGCAATCAAAACTGAGATTCATTAAGTCAGTCAGCTGTCAGATTTACTAAACTAGATACTTAAACGTCCGTAATGCCATTTAAACGATGTGTTGACAGCACTCTATTCTGATTTACCCTTTATACCTATCCACTACCAGCACTCAAATATTTCTCGCTTAGTTTTAATAGATTGGTAAATCTTAATTCTTAAGTTTGACAGTCGAAAAAGAAGAATATTTTTTTACAATGTAAGCAAACACGATAAATTGACGTCGAAGTGGCATAAATTAGTATAAAATACGACATTATACAGTATTTGACAGGCGATTATATATCGTTTAACGTAGATATATTCACTAATTATGAAAAGATTCGAATTCTAAACGTCACTGCGTTCTGGTCTATCATTCATAGATTTCAACTTAAAACAAAATATTGGACCTGTTACAAATACCTATTCCAGAAATGTTAAAAGCCGCCTAAAATAAGAACCGCAAGTATTAAAAAATTGTATCCATCAAAGGATTAAAATTCAGTATCTGTTTTCGAATATCAAAAACTCTACTCATCCTCTAAAGAAATAACAACGTGCGTGCTTTATGCATTTATGTTTGTAAAAATTACGCGTGGGTTTCCCTTTTGAGGTTATGGTTGAGTAGGTAATGCAAATGTCTGCTTTAACTGAAGTCCGGGGGTGAACGTGTTCGTTGATTGAGTTGAATTGTCTGTAGACTGCAGAAAGCAGAACAATGGATATATACATACACATGCACTGCACGTGACAACAGGGGAGAAAATGTTTAAGGAGATGTTTGTGGAGATGAAAATTAGCTATTAAAATGCCAGAGTAAATACTTTGTATTCAAGAATTTAATTTTTCAAATGGTTTTCGAGTGTAGCTATAAAAAATGAAACTGGTAAAACTTTGAAAACTAAATTGTTAGAGCAAAACTATCCGTCTCTTTGACTTTGGAAATAGGTAGGAACTCATTAAATTCAAGGAATGTTTGTCAATACTCACTTATCGCTTGGCGGACAACATTTGCTGCGCATAACGAGCTGTAACCAATTTGGTACTGAAGGTGGTGTTTCTGGATCAGGTGTGAATCTAAAAGGAAAACGAAAACTAATTTTGAGCTACATTCTTCGGGCGTATAGCTGAATTTCATTTACCTTATTATTGAGTTGCAATGCTTCGCCTTTGGCATGGCGAACATCTCACTGGTGAAATCCTTTTCGCTTGATTTGAAGACTCTCTCTTCCCCCAATATTTGTGTGCTGGTGTAGGTGCCCGATTCAGAGCCAACTTCATGAATGACCGACAGCGTGGATCGTTTCGTAGGTTCATCTTCTGTTGCTGGTGATGGCTTCATAAGGCTCACGTCAAATTTAATCAACACTGCGCGCAATTGGCAAGCGTAAAAAGAGAAAAACAAAAAGCAAAGCGCTCAGAAAGTCAAGGAATTTCTTTAGACGTATTACCCAGCTCTAATAACTCACAATTATCCAAGGAACCTAGTTTCTTGGCCATGGCGAACATCATGTCGGCGGTCCAAAAAACTGGTATATGCGCGAAGACACTTCCCGCATCGGCGGGCAGCTGGAAACCCAACTTGTGCAGGAGTAGCACAAATGGCTGATAGTGCATTGTGTTCGCCTGATTGGTGTTCCATTGAACAACGGGAATGGATTTGTTTTTCACTGTAGATAAATAGAAGGCTTAGATATATATTTGGCAAATGTGTGGATATCCTTTCGGATGACTTACAGATGCAATGGTATGCAACAGGCTCCATAATGTGTGGCATGGCTTGGCGTTCTTTCTTATTCTTGGTCTGTTTAAGGGTGAGTTTGACGTAGCAGCATTCGAGAAGCACCTTTTGCAGCCATGTTAATAGGGTGGCTTTGTTTTCTTTTATAATAAGGTCACATAGAAGCTATAAGGGATGCATTTTGTTAGCCTGTTGTCAGTGACATTTCATGGTGAAGGTGTATACCTGAAAATCATCGGATGACTTGACTACTGGGCGGTCCTTGATTTCAATTCCCGATTCTGTTGTGATTGAAGTTGATCGAAGGAGGGATCTCTGATATTCGGCATCTTCGAATTTCATCAAATCGTCATATTCGACTAAAGTAATGATGTCCTGCAATGGTAAAAAGAAGACATTGTGAGGTTAGAATGACTTAGTAGCGTCATTAAACAGATAATTGACACTTGAAAAATGCTATGCTTGACATTGATGGTGAGCTAGTGGACCAATAGAGGGCTCTAAGTATCGCGGCAACAAATATTGCTTTTCTGGGTAGACTTTGAAAATTTAGACATGCATGAGTCTTTTGGACAGCTTGGCAACAAATTTTAATACGTTTGCTATTTTTTATACGCAATTCTAGCAAATGTCAAATGCAAGCGAATTTTCTTGTGCAACAAAATCCGCTATCACATAGCTTATTAAATAAAATACACACCTGTTGCAGCAACTGCTGAATAATCGAAATCCTCGACTTTTGTTTGTTGCCATTGTTGCTAAAGAGATTTATAATTGTGCCAACAACATCTTTGGTCTTCTTACTTTGTACATAGTACCAGTAAAGTGTGTTCATTTCTTCTTGAGTCCATGAGCTGTTTTCGAAAATACATACAAATTGTGGAAAACGGATAAGTAAATATGTTCCACAAAATCTTGAAGCAACACAATAAATAGAGTTGTGAAATATAAAATAAAATATAAGTGGGAAAACTGGCTTATAACAATTCACTCGTAGTTTTTTTTTTTTTGGTAAAAGATCGAAGCAAATTAGAAAAACCTGAGAAAAGCTACATAGCTATTCGGGAGAAAAAAAAACTGCCAAAAGGACCGTAGAGCTCCAACCAAAAAGAACAGCTTTTCTCTAGTAGAAACACACTGGAAACCGGCGACCACTCCCACAATCACAAGCAATGACTCTGAAATTAAATATCAAATGGAAGCAGCTGCTTGAAAGCCACATTAGATAATGGTATATTATTTTGTGAACTTTCAAACTTCTCTTTCCATGTTATAGCATTAAATTCAAGGGAGCATATAACTACTACGTGTACACAATTTAGAAAAAGCTAATACCATTATAAGCACAGCTAGAAAATAAATCATAAAAGAATGTTTAAAGGTATTTGTTGAAATAATGAAAGTTACCAGTTGGTGTTTTCCAAATTGTGCTCCTTGGTGAGTTCTGTCAGTGATGTGGTTTGCAGGTTGAGTGGACTCTTTTGTGGAGTGTTCATAAATTTACTAATAACGTATTCAATGAGATCCGACCAGTCCTGTAATTGGAAAATTTATTCAATTGTGAATTGGTTTAGGTTTTTATTATTTTAAAAGGCACTTGTTTCGTCAGAACAGAAGGCATCATCTTTAATCATTTTAAAATAAGCAATCGAAAAATGTTTAACTATTGTGAATTAACTAAAAATTAAAATTGGTATAATATTTTAATGTGCCGCTCAGACGGCCATCTTTATTAACATTAGAAAAAATAGAAAGAAAAATCAGGAAGCAAATAAACTCATTCATAGACAGTTCGGATTGAACCACAAATGAGTTCTAGTTTGCAAAAACTCTTATAAATTTTTCAACACTAACTAGACATAATATTTGGCACTCACAGAATACAAAACTTGACAGTGAATTACCGGAAATACTGAAAGGAGACCTAATGAGCCATCTACTTATGTGGCAATATTTGACGTGAACGTATTCAACTGACAAATAGATAAGACACACGCCGGACTCACTGTCCGTTGACAGTTTTCACAAATTGCGAAAAAGCACAGGCCCTGTTCCTTTACTTTTGTAGTAAAAATGGAAAAGACTGTCAAAATAACAGCGGATGGGATGAATTCTCTCTTAGAGAGAGTAACATGTCAAAAACGACAGATAGATCACCCATCGAAATGCCAAATAGAAAAACAAATTCAAATCAGCTGTCAATTTTCAGGCGACTGACAGTTGTTTCAATTCTTACGCAAAGAAATTTGTTGAGAAAAAGCTAGTAAGAGGGGAAATATCATGCTCGAAGCCGCTTTCTTTTACGAATTTTTCGAGTTGAGGAACGACAATTGAGTAAAATGCGTAAGAATTCGTAAAAATTCGTAAGATTTAAAAGTAAAGGAACAGACCTACAATTATTAGTGGAGACTTCAAATCAGCCGATGACAGCTCATGTTCAATAACAAAACACTCTGTCTGTGAAGTTATATTGTAAACATATGCCGTGCAACGAATGTGCGAAGGATCTTTCAAGGAATTGTTCCTTCAACTGAATGCGTTAACATTGATGTATATGTCGACGCAACGAGAACAACGGATTCTATGCGTTCGGGTCATTTAGGGAACACCTTAAACAAAAGAGCTGCGGAATGAACTAAAGAGTCCGTGGCGTTCGCTCCTTTTGCCAATTTTAAATTGGGACAATATTTAATTATACAAAACTGTGTCCTTGAGGAAATTCGACTGAAGGAAACCTAAACAATATTTAACTTACATCACACAGCTCATAGTCGGCCTCCCAAATCCGCGAGAACGTCTTCAGAATCACCGGTTGAAACAGCGTACCGATCTGTTCGAGGTCACCGCCAATATGGTGCATCATGGTGAAAATGCAATCGTTGATAAATTCCCCATTGTTGTTAAAGTTCTCAAGCAACATTCCATAGCACTGCATAATCTCTGGAGTTGCAAATCTACAAAAAAAAGTACAAATTCTCAATAACTTCCAAGCAGATAGTGAGACCTTCGAAGCTTACTGTGAAATATGATCAATCATCTTTATGTTGACGCTCGTGTCTGATTGGGTGACATTGTCCAGGATCAGCAAGAGCATATGGTTAGTGACAACCAAGTCCTGCAAATACTGCTTGGTATGGACGCTTGGATTGAACCGCCTTATCAGCAGTACAAACAAGCAGCGAATATCTTCGGATGAACTAATCTGAACCTGCAACTGTTGTAGGTAATCTCTGTCCTCCTAGTTGAATGATTGACAAATTACTATCTTGTTAAGGGTTCATCAAATGAGTGCCTTACCTCGCTCAAGTGCGTGACCTTCTTGTAGGTTTCAATGGCCTGAAGGAATTCTCTAATCGCTGTCACCAACAAATGCATACGTCGTAGATATGGCTTCAAATCGCTGCCCTCCTGTCGTGAGTTCAGCTCTAATTGTTCGCACAGCATGACACCCTCGTAGGTCAAATAACTTATCATCTCAAAGGTAAGAATCGAGTGGATGTGATCCAAGTCTAGTTCCAGCTGTGCGGCGAACTTCAGGAAGTATGTTACCAGCCAAAAGAAGTGCGATGTGTCTACGGTCAGTTTCTGAAATTGGGAAGGGGACTGTGTTCGAGTTAAGTTTTCAGATCTAGTCCGGGGTCGAGAGACATACTAGGTTTGTCAGCAGCTGGGTGTGAAGTTCATCGACCAGGTAGTCGTAGCCCTTGAGGAGGAAGTCGACTGTGAATTCCTTCAGTAAATTCGAAATGTCTTCATCGCTTGGAATGTGCTGGACCAAGCCTTTCATGTTGATTCTAAGGGAGGGGGAAACATTGCATCATCGTATGGATTTGAACGTCTGCAGGGACAACTTACAAGCTACTCTTGCTCCTCTTGACGAGTTTCTTTCGGCGCAGCTCCTTCTTGACCAACAGGGTAATAATGGCGCGCGGTTTGTTCCTGGGCTTCGAATTGCACGGTGGCTTCTGGTGGATTGGTTTATTTTGTGGTGCATCGTCATCATTGCTGGAGGTTGAGATTGATTCCTGGTTCTCTACTTGAGTCGCATAGCCACAGTCAGAGAGTTCTGATTGCGAAGAGGGGCATTCACGCTTCTGAGCGCAACATTTTCCCTTGGTCAGTTGGATGTTACCCCAATGTGGAACCTTTTGACTGACACGTGTGTCCTTAGTGGTAGAGTCAGCGGTTGTTGTAACTGCAGACTGTGGCGGAAGTGGCAACATGAATACTGGTTTGGATGCGCCATCTTTAACATCGTTGGAAGTGTTTTGTTTTGATTGAGCTGGTTGCTGTTGTTTGTTTGTTATGGTTCCGTTCTCTGTTGACTGCTTGGTTGGTACTCGAATGATAGCATTTTGATAGTCGTGCCCCTTTCTACAGACCTCTTGAAGTGTGGCATCAGTTTCTTCACGCAACGCTTGCCTACGATCTCCAGAAGATTCGCTCTTGAAAATTCCACCTACCGACAAAAAGAAAATGAAAATAACATGCATAATGGAAGTAAAGGTCACACCATACCATTGTCAGATGAATCAGAAGTTGGGTCCGACATCAGCATCGGACTAGAGTCACCACTGCCCTGCTTTGGCGGCGACGTATTACTCTCATTGTCCTCCGAGCTCTCGGACAGCGACGCCTCAAACCACATGTTCAACAACTTTTGCAATGTGCTCACTTGCTGATCCTTGTAGATGAGCGCGATTAGCTGCACCATTGTTACACCCCAGAACGACCGCTCCGGACACGACATCATATAGAGGAGCAACTTGTCAATACTCTGAATGAAAAGATTCCACAAAATCGCATTCTGCATCGACACCGGTCCCGTCGATGCATGCATCTGTGGAACGATGAAACTCGAATTGGTCTCCGGAACATGCAAAATATTCCTTAACAGGACCAAGCAATTGTTGATTTGATCGCATTTTTCTAATGACAACTTGGGTTCACTCTCCAGAATATGCTGCATGAAATCCACCACACACTTGGTGCTCTTGGCGTCGGTAAACGCCTCCTTGCTGTTGTAGAGTAGCTTATTAAGCTCAAAGATGGTGTGGCGACCGACTTCCGTGCGATACATAACGTCCACAGAGAACAGACACTCAACCGGTACCGTCAAATTGACCAAAATGCGTACAACCGAATCGAAGACGTCATCGTCCTTGGCATTTTCCAGCAGCGGTATCAAGTCGGTGCGTACATGCTGACCGAATCCTATCGCTCGACGAAACGTCCTCAGCGTTTGATCTTCATAGGTTAGCTTGAAGTTGATCTCCTTCAGGATGGCTATAGAAAAAAGGTTTGCCATGCAGAATTGAATAAATGCAGATGAGCTTGTAATAACTTACCAAGAGCATTGGGGCTGACAATATAGGTGTCACCCTCAATCGATCCCAGCGATGAGAACGCACTATGGAGCGTCGGTGTTGCTAATAGCCAATCCATTACAAGTTGTAGATACTGTAGTTCCTTAGGTTTTTATATGTGGATTTTTGTCTTCGTCTTCTGTACTCATTTGGTCAGTTGTCGAAGAGTGCTCCAGCACAATGGAAACCTTTACACAAAGAGATGGTGATTAGTTGCAAAGCGGTTTGAAAGGTATTTTCTTGCAGACGAATAGTTATTTCTAACATTCAAGTTTAAGTCACAATAGGATTTATTTTTAAATAAGCCATTGTGAGATGCTAAAATTTAACCCTTAAAAAGTCCCGCAAAGGCCTAAAGTCCTAAATTTATTTATTTACAATGGAAATGGGTTATTTTAAGCTTCTCATCATTTCTAACCTTAACCTTAAATATATAAAAAGTCACAATAGCAATTTTTGTGTGGGAAATTTCTTCGCTTTGATTTCGTGAAAGAGCTATAGGTAATCACAACCCAAATTTAACTCAATAATAGACACTAATTATCGTCCATAACAAAGGGTACAAAATTATTTTGGAAACAATTAATCAACCTTCCCACCGAAGGCAGTCCTTGATGGCATGGTAACCTGCTGAATCTAAAAATATAGCAAGTAACTTAATATTCCTCGAATGGCTCTTCTGTGTAACATCCTTAAGCACATGCCAAACACACCTCCCGCATGGCTCATGTGAAAAGTTGGCTTCAGCTCATCAGCTGATATGAAGCATCCTCACAGGTATGCCAGTCCGATACATACATACGCTTAATGTCCTTAGAATCTTTTGTATCGAAGAAAAGCATGCAGAGTTGAATGGTTGTAAGCAGTTAGGAAGAAACCGAACGAGCAGACTTTGTTATGGCATGTTGTCACGTTGTCTCGTAGATTTGCTACAAACCGAAACCAACTTGCATAAAGGACAATAAATTTAAAGGATCGAACCACAGCAGACACAGACAGTGGGGAATTTCTTTCTGTTTATGCGTTTGAAGGGTGCTGTCAATAGCATGTTATTGTTGTGTTAAGGAAGTAATGACTGATTTCATAAGGGCACATCCCCCAAACTCATGCGAGTAGAAAATGTACCCATAAGCATAATGATGGCTGGCGCATGGCTTTGTGAAACAAAGTAGATACACGGGGCTTTTTTTTCTTTTTGTTTGTATTGTTGGGGGGTGTGTACAGTTCCAAGAATTTATACTATTCGAATGCACGTTGTAAGATGATACGAACTCACCGTGCGTCGTATCGTGGTAGTAAGCGTGCGTATAGATTCAATTACTTTTGTAATAACATAAAAAAGGTAAATACAGGAAGCTGTGGAGGCGAATCAACGTGGTTTGGTTGATATCAGAGATCTATGGTTACATTATGGAATTGGGTTGCAGAATTTCACGTTTTGCTATATATACCTATACTGAGAAAATGTTACAAGGATGCAGTGCATAATCATTCGTGGAAAGAAGAGCTAGTTAAGTGTATGTTGGTGTAGCTATGCGTTCTGAAATGGACTGTGGATAGTTAGGTAGGTGTTAATATTTACAAGAAAAAAATTCCCATTGATTTATTTTTTATTTAAAATAAGGTTCTTATGAAATGTTTTTTTTTGTTATTTTAATTCTACGTCCTTAAACTTAAGTAAAAGTAGACTGAACTAATAAACAAATATTAATATGCGGTGAAAATAAAAATATAATTATTTGTTAAACAAAAAATATTTTATTTTGTTGTTTTATTATTATTTAAAAAATATTGTAAAATAATCATGTGTCAGATCCTCCTTCCTCCTTCCTCTTATCAAAACTCCTTAGGAAGTGGCAAATTCCCCTTCATGGTAGGAAGAAAAGACACTTTATAAGGTTTTTGGAAAAACTTTACAACTCTGTTAAAAATATTTATATCGATTAATTAATAATGGTTTTATTTTGATAAAATGATATTGTAACTTATTTGTTAATTTCGTTAATTTTAAAATATTTCCAAATGTTCGTTTACGTCTCAAAACCTCCCGACCTTACACTACATTTTGTTCAATACTCTTCTTACCTTATTGACAGACAACGCATAGATCAAACCTCTAATCTTAGTTACATAGACGTGTAGTGAGATGTGAGTTAATTGTTAAAAAGTCTAGATACTGTCTGTAATTTTAAACCTCCTCGGAGGTGGAGGTTACAAAAGCCTAGTAAGCAGTGAGGGCTGCACAAACGCCAGAAGTACAGGGTGCGCCTTCTTTTATGTTCCAATAAACTTCTTGAAGCGGTAAGGGCAGTGTTGTTGGTTATTGCAATTCAAACCACTTGAATGATGTTGTATTTAAAAACTGACATAAAAGGTGTCCATTTTGTCAAAGCATTATTGAATGTATGTGTTGATCTTTAAAATGATCGATATTTTTGAAAATTTCCACGTAGCAGATCTGTTTTTTTCTATTATTTTTTTTTTTTGCTATGGCATGTTTTGTCTATTTTTTGCATTTAAATAATTGACGGAAAAATGTAATGTGTCTTTTGACACGACTAGAAAATCCCCTTAAATTCAAATCTATACCTGGCTAAATGCGAAGCGTTGCAAATGGCAAATGCAATTTTCTGCGTTTTATTTTATTTTGGCTACATTTTATTTTAAACTACATACTTATATTAACGTAAAATACTTATATATACATAAATTTAACCTCTCAGAGGGCTTGCGGCCCCGCCAACCCCCTACGTTCACGACTTCTAAAAAATACCATCCTGACACAGCAAGAGGATTTAATTGAAACTTATTTACCTAATATTAATAATATAAATATTATTAAACTGAACAACTTTTCAAGTTTTTTAAATTCGTCACTAAAAAATAACCACTTTTCAAGTTTTTTAAAGTCGTCATTAAAAAATGGTTACAGTTGCTAAAGAATGGGAATTGATTGCCTGTTGCACGTGTAAGGAATTACTTTCTGAATGAATTGCATGAACAAAAGCTTTGTTCGTTACATAACTTTTGCAGGTATACGTATATCCAGTGTAATAAGGCTTCAGAAAGTTGTACTATGAGTGTGGGAGTACCTACCGCTGATATTTAAAACGTTTGAGTAGTGCACCCCATTTCTTATGTATATAATATCCCTTTCATTTCAAGATTACATCTTTTTGCGTGACATGAAATGAAGAGATGTGTCTTTCGAAATCTTTCGAGATGGTTTTTCGAAATCGCAATTGATTGTGTATAATGGTGGATTATGTATCCTGTTTTGTTTAGCATTAAGAACTTAAAAAGGATGTAGTTTAACGCCAACTTTCCATCAAATATAAAACAGAGAAAAATATTTCTGAAACCTGTTTTTTAAAATGTGTAGACATTTTTTTTAAAGTAAATTGTAAATTTTTGTTTACTCCTTAAAAACCTTTTAAATTACGAAGGGACACCCGTTCATCGGTGTTATGCACAGAATAATTGACCATCAATACAGTTTTTATATTATATTTAATACGGTGGCCATGTCTATCTCCAACTCCACAGCTAATGTCACTTATGCAACGTGTTGTGTAAAGTGTGGTTTATATTTTTGTTGTATATAATTTCGATTGAACGTTGTGGCAAAAGAACCACCCCCATTCAATTTTCCTTTCCCTTTTCTTTGTACTCACATTCCTTACACATACCTACTTACATGTTACATTCTGTCATTTTCAGAGATTTCCAACATCATCACCCCCACCAAATAGCTCCTAGTGGCCTACATTACAATTGACACAACTATCAGCTCATTATGCACAAAATTATGTAAGTTCAGTTCTTTTTAGAAGTTTAGTTTTTAAATTTGCAACACTGTTTATAGTGACAGTTATTTTGACAGCTGATATTTTAATTGCTCACATTTAAAAATCTAGTTATCTAAACTCGACTAAATTGGTCTCGATGTGAAAACAAGATTTTTCGCTATATATATGAACTGTCAACTTAGTTCAAAGTCACAAATTTCTGGACTAGATTCGTCGGCTAAAAAGCTGTTCATGTGGCCGATCTAAGGCTATCGAAATTGAGATACATCAAGTCAGCAAGCTGTCAGACCTAGCAAACTAGATATTCTAACGTTCCCTCACATGCACACACTAACCTATCATTTGAAAATCATTCTTTGGCTTTCAAGAGCCAGTTTTTGATATTTGCTCTTAGCTCCTTTTTGTCTATTATTCATTTCCTCAATACAACTACTAATATGAGTAGTCCCCTATAATAATAACTGGAAGTCCAGTCCTCTCCTCTATAAGAAATCATCTGTCAGAATAAAACTCGCAACTTAAACATTTTATTTTACATATATATAACTAAAATGAATCCCTAGTAATAAAAAAACGTGTCAAGCTTAAAATATTGTTCCCTTAATTAACATTCGATTTTGACACAGAATGAAAAGTTTAGTACATTTTTTACCTACTTCAAAGCACCTGTTGCAAGGATTTGAAATGTTTGATGTAAGAATTAGTTCTGTTTGTTTAATAAATTCAAAAGGTAATAGATAATTTTATTTTTTATAAGTTAACTACAAACGCAAGACGCATTTTTAAAGCGTATTACTTTTATTTATAAATAAAACTTACCGCAGCTGTTAAAAGGAGTTTATAGTCCCCGTGTCAATTTGTTTCACAAATATTATACTGCTTTTTGTGCAGATTTATAAAGACAATGTTTTATATTGGTATGTTTTTTAAGCTTTATTTATTTGACTGTTAACTTAATGTTCACTTTCACTTTTAAAATGTATGAATTTTACTGTGCAATATATTTATTTTTTTAAGTGTAGCTAGGCGCTCAATAATTTCACTGAGAAGACAATAGTTGTTACAGCTTTATCTAAGAGCCAGGTCAAACAGAGCTTAATTTAAGAGTCCGGTCGAACAAATGTGAAATACGGTAATGTTTTGTTGCAGCGGTTCGATGAAACGGCCAAGTTCGCTCACGTTTTAAAATTGCATATAGAAATAGCCACTTAACTATCGCACGTTACTGTTACGTTTTAAAGAATTGCCACCAATATTAACTAGTTAAAGTCACGTTGACGTGTGTCCACTATTTAAGATACGCAGATACATGTGCAGATATGTGTCCAAAAACTTTGTTTTACCGGAAAATTGCTAACAACTCTTTTGAGTAATAACAACTAATGCTGCGACCGAATTTAATTTAAATTTTAAATATCTTACAATTTCAGTTGAATTCTTTAATTTGAAATAATTGCAACTCACAAGCGGAGCGATGTACGATAGACGAGAGTCGACGAATAAGTGATTTCAATATTGTAGTAAGTTTCTTATTCTAGATGGAATCGGTGCCTCTGCCTACTCAAGCGAAAGCTTTTTTGCGCCTGCTCGCTGGGAAAAGTATCTAGCCCTCTTGGTCACACACACAGCGAGTGCATTGAATCGAACCAATTCAAAAGTGTAAACAGAAGTGATTTCACGTGCAGATGCAACGTGACGCACATCGGCAAATAGTGTAATTGTTATGGCTGCATGTAGCGCTGTAGCTATACATGTAGATTCGACTGTTATTCATCACTGCGAAGGTACGATTAGTATATGGAGATAGATAGACAGAAGTCGCAACTTACTAGGAAGGAAAATCTATCAATTTACATTGTATACCGGTAATGGGGTGCAAAAGTGATAGAACAGACATAAGAACGGACATAAGATTGACCCCTTATCGTGGAGGGTTATTGTTTGTGATCTTTTGTTTACACATCCCTTGTTTATCATATTGGGGCCCGTGGTTTTGGGAAGTTGAGTTCGCAATGCTTTTGCATTGGAGCGGAGATTGAAAACGTTTTTGTGCACACATTTCTGCCACTTTGCTGAGATATAGGGGAGGAACGTGTTTTCGCTATTTCTTTGGAAATAGGTTAAGTATGATGAATGACATATCATGTGCAAGTAAATATTTATGCATTGTCCTTGAAATTGGTAGCGACTTGCACCAGTGTTATCCCTTTGATTTAGAGAAACCCGGATAAATGGCAGGATTAAGCTTAAGAGAGCTCTCTAACTCTGAGCTAGATATCGACAAAAGGGTCTTAAGTTCAACGCTCCCGGTAGACTCTTAACATCATTAACAACATGACAAACATACGAGGTTGTGTCCTCAGAATGCTGTTCAGATTTGACATCAATATTAGGTCCTTTTCGTTAGCAATAAATTATCAAACTTGAGGGGTTCGCACTCGATGCAAGTCGGCATAAGACTTAGCGAAGAGGAATCTGAAATGTTCATGAATGAAGAAAATATAAAAAAAACTCGGGATTGATGAACAATGGACCCTGCACAGTTTTGACTAAAGAAAAGAATACTAATCGGTCGGCCGGCGCAGTGGCTTAGTGGTAGTGTGTTGGGCTACTAAGCGAGGGGTCTCAGGTTCGAATCCCGAAAGGGCCAAATTACATCTTAAAGGCTGGTACGCTGTTCGAGTGAAATGACATTTTTCATACAAAGTACGCTGTTGAAGTGAAAAAGTAGTTGTTCAAAAAGTGATTTGTAGGGGGCGTTACTTAAGCTATTTCACTAGGAATTTATTGTCCGTCGCATTAAATTGTTGACATTTCGGCGTAAAAATGTTACTTTCAATTTCACAGTTCTTTTTGGAGAGGAGTGAAAATGTCACTTCACTTTGAATGTTTTAGTGAAAACTCGGTTTTCACAGATCGACTTGAAACATTGCTCTGGGACACAAAGTCAACATGCCTTGCTACTTTTAGTATCCAATGATACGTTAATCTTTAGGTGCTCAAGGCATTGTGCTCGCAGAACCGTGTCAGACTGTGTTGGGCACCTGGGCATTGTGATATTGACGGTAACGAAAGGGCAGACGTTCTTGCCAAGGTAGGAACTGTGCTCCCACTTGATGCAACGATCGAAGGCATAAGACCACCCATGGCGGTGGCCAGAAGAATTCTTTTTGAAAAAGTATTCAATAAAGCAAACACAAGGTGGTCACAATTAGAAGGGCATAAGGTTTCAAAGGCACCGCCGTGGCCTGTTTTAAATCGGAGGAAGTCTGAACAATTAATCAATTTCAGCAGAACAAAGTTGCGAGAGAACCTAACCTAACCTTAGGTAAAAAATAATCCTACCCAGGGATAGTCCTCGAAAAAAAATATATAAAAATTTTTCTATTAAGCAACAAAAAAGAGTTGTTTGTTGATGGGTCTCCCTCTCCAGTTCTACTTTAAAGAGTGAAACCGATGTTTACTTTGGTATGACATGTAGAAACAAATTCAGGCAGTTTTTCTTTACAGACTTTTCTAACTATCTTAAATAATTGCCTCTACCGGCATCATCTTAACAACCCAAAGTAGTTTTTCCAATTCGTTAACTATTTTAACAAAATCCAACGTTTTCCTTTTAAAAAGAAAACATAACATATTCCGGTCCGCACAGTACTGCCAACTTTCTTGCTTCATTGTTAAAGCAGCCTTTAGCTGACAATACCTTTATTCCACATGGCTCTTATTTCGAATATCTTTTTAACTTCTCCATTAGTTCATCTATATCTCCATTATGGCCTTTTTTAAATGCTCCTCTTATATTTCCTCTTTTGACTATATCGAGCGAATTTCCTCAGAAAAGGAAGTCCTCCTTCATAACACCGATAAACAAGAAGTAATCGAAACTATTCCAAACGCTTGCAAAGTATAAATTCATTTCTTAAACTCCAGTCTCCTTTAAAAATATCTAAATAGCGCCTTAAAAACTGTTTAAACCGATGTCTCGAAATGTCAATATCGATTACCTTCTCACGTGTGGAAGCAACAGGAAGGAGACTTCCCGAATTTACATTCTTCACCGCCAACCTACATCTCTTGTTCGAAATATAAGTGACCATGTCATATTTTGTGACAAGAAGCTTCATTTCCACTCGTTCAAAGATGGTCCAAAGAATTCTGTTTCTTCTTCACTTTTGTTCGTCCCCTCCTCGAGTACGCTGGACAAGCGTCGTTTTCTTCGATTCGCTTTCCATGTACTTTCTTTAAATTATCTTAACGTCTCAAACTTAATACCTAACCTAAATACCCTTAAGGAAGGCAGGGACTCGAGTCATTACCAGTCATCGACCCACTTAAAGTTCAAAAGTATGGTTCAGAGATGAAAGTCCTTAAAATCCAATACACCTAGATACCATGTGATCAAATGTAGTTCCCCAAGAAAAAGTGACAGAAATCTCCAGACTCCAGCACGCAATGTAACCTGCCGGCGCTTAAACATGACAGTTTCTGCATACAGTTTTCAATGAGTTTTGTCTTATTTATTTAAACGTGATACACCATCACCGACTAAGCTGCTTTGTCTTTTTGCTGTCACCCCCTTAGTCGTCTGTTACAAACGGATCCCCACGAGACTAACCAGATCGACTATGGGCGGAATCAGCCTTGTTGTTTAATACACGTCCATTCGTTTTGTTAATTTTTCGAATCAGTTTCAGTGCCAACATAATCATTTCCTGGGAAAAAGTACGTGGAGCGTAAATCAATACATCTCTGGTGACTTCGTCGACCTTTACAGTCCCTTTGAAATGTAGGTATGCAACATTTAATTGCAATTATCACCGTCATTGTCCTTTTTGTAAGCCATCGCGGCATAACATGCAATTTGCTGTCGCTCTGCCGGCCGTTCATAACGCACTTGCTCTTGAGTGTAATAAGTCTCGTGTTTTACTGAGTACCTACATACAACACGGCCAAAAGGAGATTTAATGTTTTCCTCAAAGAACAAGGGCGAAGCGAAACGTTCACAGGAAGAAAGCACACCCACATGCTGATATGTATGTATGTTGTATACCTTGGCAATGACAATCATGTCAATATACCACGCCGCAGTTATGGCAATTTAAAAGCCTCGTGTTATTGAGAACTAAGGACGGATGCCTGGCAGGAAGAAGAGGGGGAAAAAAAAGAAAACAAAAACAAACAAGCTATGTGTATGACCTTCGTTGAAAGTATGTATTGTACTTTAGTCTCTAAACGTGACATGACTTTTAAATTCCACTGTGTTCGCGAATCCATTCTCTTGCCGCTGTCACTCTCGAATAGACCCCTGGGTAGTCTGGTCGGGCGCATCCGTATCCCCACGAGACCACACCGACAAGCACGCCACCCTGATTGACAAGTGGTCCTCCGGAGTCGCCTTGGCACGCATCCTTGCCGCCTTCGGTGAAGCCTGCACAAATCATGCGGTCCGTTACACCGCCAAATGTTTTGTATTTCTCTGAACAAAGTTCATGGTTGAAGATTGGAACTTCGGCTTCGCGTAACCAAAGACGGGACTCGTTTTGATTTTGTGTATTACCCCAGCCGCTGACACGACACAAATCTCCATCTAGAAATCGCTCCTCGGCTTCGGGTAACTTGACTGCTGCGGTGGTCTCACTGAAGGTCAGTTCCTCGGACAGCTCCAGAAGAGAGTAGTCAAAGTCCACCGAAGAGTAGTTGAACTTCTCGTGCTGGACTAGCCTTGATACGGACAGCACCTTGCCTCCAATGTCCGACTCAGACGTACCTAGGCGGACCTTGAACCGCTCCGCTTTTTTGCCACTAAAATGGGAGGAAGCTACACAAAAATGCATTTGACACGAAATGTAGACCTACGCTGTACAGTGGGCTGCCGTGAGAATCCACTTTGGCGAGATTATAGACGCACCACAGATGTGTGAAGACGTCTGCAGAGACACCTGATAGGGGGCGTCGGTTATGTTGATCTTATATCCGCCAACGATTTTCCCGTCCAACCTTGGTTTGTCGGATTTTAACGAAGGCTTGATGCACGCTCCTTCAACCAGAGCCACTATCACTACAAGTACTACAGCTACTGTCTGCCACATTTTGATTCAACAGTTTGAAAAAAAGACTTTCCAATGAAGAACCAACCGCTGGTTTTATATAAATTCGGAAAAGTTGATAAGGGGTATGGCCTTCCAGTGAATAGGTGTTAATTAAGTCGATAATCAACGTGGGCTTATCGTTGAGCACCAGGGAAGCCAACCGACGAAACTAGTTAAACAGAATGGGCACTTGACGCAGTCATCTATACGGAGCCAAAAACTAGGTTGCAATTATGTAGGTAGGTATAGTAGTTTAGATGTAGTGCTTGACAATCCTTTTATCTAATCTAAATAGATTGAAATACTGCGTAGAGATGTTAGGCATCGCGGACTAGGTGTCTAGGAGTCCTTGAGCTGATTGAAGTTTTCTAATAGGCAATTATTTAACTAATCTTTATCTTTAATTGGAGTTGTTTGCAAAAAAATCGGAGAAAAGTGGAATCTTCTTCATAATAAATCGTTGTACCTACACAAAATGGATTCAACATTTTCAAATGTATCATTGGATGGTTAATGGTAATCAATGACGCAATGATTCCAACATTAAAGGATTTTTGAGTCTTTCAGGCTTCGGTAACAAAAAAAAACAAACTATTAGATATAGCTTCAAGCAGACTTTATTGTCCTCCCGAATGTTTGTCCGAAAAGATAAAGCAACCAAAATCCAACTAAAAATTCATAAGCTACACCTAAAAAGTCAATGATTAAATTCAAATTGAAAACTGCGGTAAGGCAGTGTGCAAAATTATGGCGGATAGCTGACGTTCTGAAATGCAAAATGTTTAATAGTTTTGCGTGGTTTTCTCGCGACAATAGGTTTGTTTGACGTGGCTAGCACTAGTGCGCACTGAGAAGTGTCAGCTAATTTTTCCGCCTGTCCAAAAACCCACCACGCATAACCCTAAAATTTGTTCAGAATCTAGTCTCCTTAAGACGTCAAGACGGTAAGAGCAGACCTAACTGTATGTTGTAACAAAATGTCTCGTAGAAGGTGAAACGTTCTTATGTGATTGCTTAAGTTATGCTTGGAGGAATTGTAGAAACTCTTTCAAAAGTCTGTGCAAAATTGACTGTACCTGACCACTGCCACAAGTTTATTCTAAAGTTTGGAATCTAAACTTCATACCTAGTCAAATCTGTTAATTTTGCTAAAGTTGCTCACTTTTTATTTGAATCGCATTGACAGCTGGATTATCCTCTTCTCTTTACATTTTACCTTGTTTAGTAGTCATAGGACTGGTCTTCTAGCGGAACGCGTCCATTAATCGGAAATCGGAAGTACGAAGCACTTTGACGGTTAAGCATTTTAGGTACACTCTTTGATAACAGCTCAAAGTCAATGCAAACATTCTTCCGTCCAATCATTCAAAACAATCTAAGGTTAGGTAAGCTACAAAGTATTTTTCTATTCTTAAATAAAACCAATTGTCAACTACATTGCAAGCTGATTTATTAACAACTAGTTAGTCTTAGTTATAAATTCTGCAAAAATAGACCTAAAAATTTTAAATACATCTAATATCTATATTTCGTTGAGTAATCTTTCGGTGAAACCACCAAACCACGTCCTTTTCTCGCGCCACGATACACAGTCTCAATAATGTCGATCATCTCTTGTTTATCCTCCAGTGGCCAATTGATTTTGTTATTGTTACCCGTTCCCAAATCGATCATTATGTGTTTATTGCGGAAGAAGAACATCACTGTGCAGGGATCGTACAATTCGTACATTTTGTTGAAATCTGGAACTTCCGTGATATCCACCAAGTAGATGACAGCGAAATTCTTGACCTTCTCCGCAATGCTGTACATTACTTCATCCATTTTCATACAAGCTGGGTCCCAATCGTGGCCAAATCGAATCACCTAAGGTAATACGGTTAGTTGGGAGGCATAAGCAAGTTTTATGGGTACTTACGACAACGCGATCCTCTTCGGAGAGAATAGCTTGATCCACTTGCCATCCATTGTGTAAATGTGGTAACATATAAGACATGGCTACGAGTTTTTTATTGTTCTACTTATAGGAAATATTTCAATAAAACTACAAGATTTAAATTGTTAAGTAAAAACCAAATTGCAAACGTTTGAAAAACGTAAACACAGAAAGAGAACTGTCAATATGAGGATAGTGAAGACAGAAGTCAGAAGACGTAGACGGAAAGCAAATTCGATACTCGATGCCACGAAGTGATGCCAGGTTTCGTTTTGAACCAAATGAAAAACATTAAACAAAAGTGGCAAATAGATCAACGCCACCCGTTGTTTTGCCAGGGAAATATTAGGTAGGTAGGTACGCTTAAAATGTTGAAAAAGTCAACTATGACAGATATTTTGGTTAGTCAGACTTTCCTAAGTGAAATCCGAAAAAATATCAATTATATGTACGAGGAAAAAAATATACGAAAATGTTTTATTTTAATTACTTCGTTTGAAAGATCTATAAGCCTCACCAACACATATTCAGAAAAGCGAGTCTCCGAACAAACATTAAGCCTGGGACGCTGTTCGAAAGAAATCCAAATTTTCAAAAAAAAATTTTCACTGCGAAATTTCAAAATGAACTTTTCAAGTGAAAATTTCACCAGGCAGTACGCTGTTGAAGTGAAAAATAATTGTTCAAAAAGTGATTTGTAGGGGGCGTTACTTGCTATTTCACTTGGCTTTTATTGTCCGTCGCATTAAATTTTTGACATTTCGGCGTGGAAATTTCACTTTCAATTTCACAGCATTTTTTTTGGAGAGGAGTGAAAATTTCACTTCACTTGAACAGCGTACCATTCTTTAGATTCGTGCGTCCACTAAAAGTTGAACCACATGTAGGCGGACTGAACACTGAACACCTGAACGTAGTGACACTCATCTCATAAATGTCAAAATTAAAATCTTTCTTGCGGTGTTTTGCCAACACGTTGCAAGTTTCTTTAGTATTTTCTGCATAATTGTGCAGTTTTAAACGGTTAAAACATTGCAACATCCAGCACATTAACTCAAAAGAATATCGGAAGCATCTGTTCCAAGATATTTTATAAGACATGGTGAGTTTTTAAGTGACAATACCGAAATTCTAATGTTCTTCTTGCCGGCTAGCTGACTCAATGCAAATAATGCAATAATTGTGCTATTTACATCACTTTCCCATAAACCTTACTCAATTTCCGACCAAAAGTTGCCAATTGGAAACCCCCAGTGCCCACGTCATAAAACAACACTTCATTATTTCAGGCAAACATTGAGCGTAAAGGAACCTTTAAGGTTGAATACCTTCAAAAAATCGAACAGGAAGTCCAAGCTAAATGGGAACTGGAGAAAGTCTACGAAGTGGATGCCCCCGCAGAACCACGCAAGAGCCTGGATGAAAAGTTCTTTGTAACGTTTCCATTTCCTTACATGAATGGACGTCTGCACTTGGGACACACCTTTTCCCTGTCCAAAGCGGAGGTAAGTTTGTGCTTATGTTGCAGAAGTTCGACGGTAACTTTGTTGTTCCTCTTAGTTTGCCACAAGGTATCATCGTCTTAAAGGTAAAAGGGTTCTCTGGCCGTTCGGATTCCATTGCACTGGAATGCCCATCAAAGCCTGCGCTGATAAACTTAAGCGCGAAATCGAAGACTTTGGCTATCCGCCGAAGTTTCCAGCCTTTGAAGAGGCAAAGCCAGTTGAGAAGGAAGACGTCGGAGTGCCCAAAGATAAGTCCAAAGGAAAGAAGAGCAAAGCTGTGGCGAAGACAGGTGGTGCCAAGTATCAGTGGCAGATTATGCAAAGTCTGGGCTTGAAAGACGAGGAAATAAAAAAGTTTGCCGACGAAAAGTACTGGTTAGACTACTTTCCACGACTGGCGGTGCAGGATCTCAAAAGAATTGGTGTTCATGTAAGAAGATCTCGCGGATGAGATAAAGTGTATGTAATTTAAACGCTTGTTTTAGGTTGACTGGCGACGTACTTTTATTACAACAGACGCAAATCCCTTTTTTGATTCGTTTGTTCGTTGGCAATTCATGCACCTAAAAAACCGTGGCAAGGTTATGTATGGCAAGCGATACACAATCTATTCGCCAAAGGATGGGCAACCCTGCATGGATCATGATCGCTCAACAGGCGAAGGTGTAGGACCACAGGAGTACACTCTTATTAAAATGAAGGTGCTAGCCACGCCAGAAGCACTTAAGTGAGTAACTTATATAAACCTTCATCTAGTATTCTTAAATGGCATCACTTTTGCAGGTCCATAACATCTCCCATCTACATGGTTGCAGCTACCTTGCGACCGGAAACAATGTACGGCCAAACAAATTGCTGGCTTCATCCTGACATCAAGTACATTGCCTTCAAGACTACACGCTCGGACGAGGTGTGGATCAGTACGCGACGTGCTGCCCGGAATATGTCTTATCAGGGATTCACTGCCGTCGATGGTGAATTCGAGGTTCTTGCCGAGTTGACAGGTCAACAACTTCTCGGAGTACCCCTCTCAGCTCCATTGACATCTCACAAAGTTATCTACACCCTTCCAATGCTATCCATTCGAGAAGACAAAGGCACTGGCGTGGTAACCTCGGTGCCATCTGACTCTCCAGATGATTATGCGGCTCTTCTCGATCTGCAAAAGAAGGAAGCGTTCCGAGAGAAATACGGCATCAAAGATGAGATGGTGCTTCCGTACGCACCCATTCCCATCATCGAAGTGCCCACGCTTGGCAAGCTCAGTGCAGTCTATGCATATGATAAGCTCAAAATTCAAAGTCAGAACGACAAGGACAAGCTTGCCGAGGCCAAGGAGCTGGTGTATCTGAAAGGATTCTACGACGGTGTTCTTCTTGTGGGTGAATATGCTGGTCGGAAGATTCAAGATGTGAAAAAGGAACTACAAAAGTTCTTAGTCGACAGAAAGGAGGCCGACATCTATTATGAGCCGGAGAAGACAATTGTATCGCGTTCAGGCGACGATTGCATTGTTGCTCTTTGCAACCAATGGTACCTCAACTACGGCGAAGCTGAATGGCAATCGAAGGCGCTCAAGATTCTCAAGGACATGGAAACGTTTCACGACGAGGCGAGAAACAACTTCGAGGGGTGTCTGAATTGGCTGCACGAATATGCGTGCTCGAGAACCTACGGTCTGGGAACCAAGCTTCCATGGGACGAACAGTGGTTGATTGAATCGCTGTCGGACTCCACCATCTACATGGCTTTCTATACCGTGGTGCATCTGCTGCAAGGTGGCTCGTTTAAGGGAGAAGCAGCAAGTCCAATCGGAATTACAGCGAAAGACATGACACCGGAGGTCTGGGACTACATCTTTTTCAAACAAACCCCCGCTCCTAAGAGCACCACCATTAAGAAGGAGCACCTCGATCTGATGCGACGTGAGTTCGAGTACTGGTATCCGATGGATCTGCGCGTCTCAGGGAAAGATCTCATTCAAAACCACTTGACTTTCATGCTGTATAACCATTGCGCCATTTGGCCCGAGGATGAAACTAAGTGGCCGAAGGGAGTCCGTGTAAACGGCCACCTTCTGCTCAATTCGCTGAAAATGTCTAAATCCGATGGCAATTTCCTTACTCTCTACGAAGCTGTGGATAAATTCTCCGCTGACGGTATGCGTTTGTGTCTCGCTGACGCCGGTGACAGCGTGGAGGACGCCAACTTTGTTGTTAGCACAGCTGATGCGGGAATCCTGCGTTTGTACACCTTTATTGAATGGGTCAAGGAGATGATCGCTGTCAGGCCAACGCTGCGAAAGGGTACTCCGTCCACATTCAACGACAAGGTCTTCATTAGTGAAATGAGTCTGAAGACTAAGCAAACCGATGAGAACTACCGCAAGATGCTCTTCAAGGAGGCTCTTCGTTCTGGGTTCTATGAGTTCCAGCTGGCTCGCGACAAGTATCGTGAGCTCTGCGCCAATGTGGGAATGCATGAAGATCTCGTCTTTGAATTTATCCGGAGACAAGCGCTTCTGATGTCCCCGATCTGTCCCCACGTAGCCGAACACGTGTGGACTCTGCTGGGAATCAAGACAAGTATTCTGCACGCCAACTGGCCGAGTGTGGGGGAAATCAACGAGACAGACATTCAGTGCTCTGACTACCTCATGGAGGCGGCGCACACATTCCGTTTGAGTTTGAAGAACCTGCTGCAAGTCAAGGGCAAGGGAGGCAAGGAAAAGGCCGTCGATCCAGCCAGTTGTAAGCCAGATCGTGGTGTCATATGGGTAGCGAAGACATATCCTCCATGGCAGTGCTGTGTTCTAGACACAATGAACGAGTTGTATCTGATAAAGGATACACTGCCCGACAACAAGGTGATCTCTACTGCCCTCCTGGCTAAGCCGGAGCTAAAGAGGTTCATGAAGCGGGTAATGCCATTCGCTCAAATGATTCGTGAGAAGGTTGAGTCCGGCAAAGGTCCATCCGCCATGGCTACAGTGCTGGAGTTTGACGAACGACAGGTTCTGCTCAACAATCTGGATTACTTGAAGAACACCCTCGATGTAAGTCCAATCAGATTCGAATCTGTTCCAGCAGTTTATCTTCTCTTTTCTCTCTAGTTGGATTACCTTGAAATTAAATACACAGACGATCCGTCGGCGCCGGAAAAGACACGTGAAGAAGTTCGTCCCGGATCGCCGTTCATATCTTTCACCATTGCCCCAAATCTTCCGGTGGTTTTGAAAAATCCAATTGAAAGGTCTGGTTTTTTCACAGTGCACACTGTGATATCGGAAGGTGATACTGTTAAAACGCTTCACGAAAAACTGGCCAAGATAATCGGACTGAAGGGTGAGTATCGAACTTGACTCTTTTGCGATGTTCATATCTTTGCGTTTTCACAGAAGTGAGTGCGCTTAAACTATGGCGCTACGAGGACCCTGTTCTTGGACCCAGAAAGATTCCGGTCTTCGAAGACTATAAGACGGGAAAGATTCCCCTGACTGAGGGCAGCTTTGTTCTAGACGTCGCCAACAAAGTAATCAATGTGAAGATTAACGGCAAGGTCCAGCACCTTGGTGGAGAACTTATTTATGTCGTGGAGTAGACCGTTTTGAATGGCCTCCAATGCTTATAATTTATTTGTCAAACTAATTTGTGTCTTAAAGAGAGTAATGCTGGGCATTTTACAATACAGAATTTCAATAAATTTTTATTTCATCGAATTTGGTTTCTGTTTTTGTTCATTGCAGTGGTTTTGACTGGACTCGGTTACCGTGATGACAGCAAAAAGATTTAGTTGATTTTTGTGATCTGTGACGCCGCATTTTTCCGCTAAAATTGTTGGGTTCCTTTGGCTAAGGCGTACAACGGTCGCAAACGATTATTGTTGTTCTTATGTCATTGCTTCAAAATCTAGTCGACTTAAGATAACTAGATAACTGGCACAGTTACCAGGGGTGTCAGCACGTAACTTGATACAATCGAGTTCAGTCGATACAATCGAGCCCTGGCAGCACCTAATTTGTTTCAATCGATTGTCTTAAACCGATTATCCTCGATTGAAACAAATTAGGTGCTGCCAGAGCTCGATTGTATCGACTGAACTCGATTGTATCAAGTTACGTGCTAAGGCCCCAGGGTAAATAGTTGACAAACGGGTAGAAAATAGGTCAAATTTAGTCAAACTTCGTTTCTTATTAATTTACGCAAAAGTTGGGCAGAAAAGATCCACAAAGAGAGAACAAAATAATTCCCCTTCATAAAAAATCTAGTTTGTTATAACTGACTTTAGCTGTCAAAACTCTCAAAAGTCAATTTGAATTGGCATTTTATTTCGGTTTGCTTTGTTAAGTGCTGAAATTTGTTATTAAAAATGGATAAATCCGCAAAATAAATAAATATTAAACTGAATCCGACTGTTTTTTAACGCCTGCATACAAACTGTTAATTTTTTTAAACCCACTGATGTTTATTTTTGAATTTCTCGCATACGTTTGTTGAAAAACGTCATGCCCAACTTTCGTTCCTGTACTTTTGATTATATTCTCTTTTTCTGTGAGAGTATATCCCCTCTCCTTGATATCTGACATTTTGCCGAAATTGGCCAAAAAAGTAAGGGAACAGACCTATTATGAAATGGGGAAGATCATCGATTGTGTTAAAATATTCAATGGAAACTTAAACAGACTCCGCTTGCCTTAAACCCATAAGCACTTGCATTTATAAATCTCGAACAACTCTGAAAACCAATCGAGATTCGCTTAAAGTGCTCTCGATTCTAAAATGATTGCGTTTTTGTGACAATTAAACATTCAAGATTAATCTAGATTCTAGAGCAAGAGAAAGTGTGTGATGAGGTGAAAAAAGAGGTGATGAATTCTTTCTCAGAGAGGGAAACTTACGCAAAAGTTAAGGAACGCTTTTGCAGTAACTTGTGAAAAACAACAAATTCAAATCAGCTGTCAATTTTCAGGCGACTGACAGTTGTTTCAATTCTTACTTCGTTTTTGCGTGGGTTTTAAATTTTTGGAAAGAATGGAAGGGATCTAAAATTTTTCGCCGAGTTCAAACGGCTAATTGAGAAGCTCTTTCATGACAGTTTTACTCTCGGATGTAATTGGGTTCTTTCGGGATTCGGAGTAGAATGCGTAAGAATTCGTAAAAATTCGTAAGATTTTAAAGTACCTAATGGAACAGACCGTTAAAAGTAAAGGAACAGACCTATTCTTTAATTGTCAAAAATAATAAAAGGTACACTGTGCAGATCCTTTGTTTTGTGAGGTTCCTTGCGACTTGATGGACAGACAGTCCAATTAAGGTGAAGAAACCAATTATTAAAAAGCAATTAACAATTTAATTTTTTTATTGAATGTGTCTCATTTTATTTATTTCGCTAAACACTTAACTTTTCTTCTTTATTTTGTATTTTCTTTTGTTTTGGTTTTATACATATTTTATTTAAAGTTATACCTTCCTTTTGTTTTCTTAGATTTTCTTAATGTTTCGACAATAATTATCTACATTGACATTTTTTTCCTTTGTTTTTGATTTATTTTCATTTATTGGCTTTTTCAACTTCTAAGCTTTTGGTTTTTCTCAGTTTAACTTTAACAATATTTTGCTCTATACATCTCATTTATTGTTTGTTTGATTTTTAATTGTTTTTATACCTAAGTGTATATGTATTTGGTTTCCTCATTTCATCAATTTAATTTAAATTATATTTCGTTTACATTCAACGAGTTTTCATTTTTTTTCTTTAAATATTCACCTAAAAATTAACTTGCGATTTTTGCTTGTTATACTAGTTTTCATGTATTTATTATTTGTTTGTTTAAATATTTTATAGTTTGGTAACAATTTTATTATTTTTATACATTTTATGATTGTTTTGATTTTTCGTTTATCTTAATTATTTTTTTTTTTATGAAATTGTGGTTTGATTTTTATTGTTTTCTTTAATTTAGTACAAAAAGGCTTACGCGTTATAGGTACGAATGAGGCTTAGATGTGTGTTTGTGTGTTTTTTCTTTTTCCTTTTTGTGTGAATGAGTGTGTATGGGTGACGATTAGTTTCATTGATGATCTCAATAGAAAAATAGAGAAGGTGGGTTGACCCAGGAAGATATACATTTTTTGTTACATTTAAATATACATTCTTTACATTTACTATCATAGATCTAGGTGTCTTAAATTTTTTAACTTTTTTTTTTTGATTCTCTTTTTGATTCGTAGGTATGTGCTTTTTTATTATTTTCTTTTTGTTTATATTTAGTTGAAAATATTTTTGTTTTGTTTTTAATTTGTTATTCATTTTAATTTTTACCCTGATTAGTTTAAGCTACAAGTGTTTTAACGTTTTTATTCTATTTTGGATGGAATGAGGAAAATGGTTTTGCGTTCTTTATTTTCAAACAATTTATTTCTTTGAAATTTGTTACAAATACGAATCTGGGTGGGAAAGGGGAAGGGTTTTCTTATTTCAGTTAAAATCTGTGTTTTATTTGACAGGGAGCAGTTCTTTTTTAATAAGTGGTCCTCTAAACTATTCTAAAGACAAATTGATTTCTAGGAAGATCTTAGTGTTTTTTTCTTTCTCATTATTTTACAACAGAAACAAATTTAATGCCAATCGCTTTTTCGTACAGAATATCACTGATATGCAGCAAACACCTCTGACTTTAAGAATACTGTGCGAGAAAGAAAAGAAAACTCAAACAGTCTTTACTCAGACTCTGAAGAATGCAACAAAATCAGCTTTTACTCCAGTAGGATGTAGGAGCTTACGCAAGGCCCATCTTTTGTAAAACAGTTGCCTGCCAACTGCGGTGAATACCAACCTATCTTCAAAAAGTCAGAACATATGGATATCGGTTGAAACGGAACGACGAAGAGCCAATTATCCGCAAAAATTGAACCACAATTCACAGATGCAGCATCTTCTAGAGAAGGAGGTCCATTGTAGTAAAAGACTCAGCAGAATTTTTATTATAAACTGATCTATACTGAGGATCAGTTTAGGTACTTTGAACCTTTAATTTTATTCCAAAATGTTTTCGAACAACTTCAATACCACTTTTGTTAGCTTTTCGAAATTTGTTAACTGATCGAGTTGCATTGACAGTTCTTTAGAGTACTACGCAACTGGATGTCCTTGATTAGAACCGGCCCAACTGGATAGGCTTGATCCCCAAAAAAAATTAAACAAAACGAATAGTTGTGAGGTGGGAGTGTAGGCCTATAGTCCAGTCCTTTACGGACCTGTTGCGCAATTTCATTTTTACGAACCTCGTTCGTTAACAGCTTGAATTTAATGCTTACGTCTGACTTAATCTGGTTCAGAACTCCATTGTGATCTTTTGATCTGCGGAATACAAAAAAAGAGTCTTGATCGACTTGTGTTTCTTTACAGATCTCGTCACGCACTTGCCAACGCTTTCATAACACACACAAAGTTTTCGAAATTTTAGGTAGTTTTCGAAATTTTAGGCATTTTTCTGATGCGTTTTTAACACCTCTATCCTATAAAACAAAAGTCAGGGGTCGATCATCCGCGTTATACGTAAACAGAGAAATACGTGAGTGGAATTTGTTTTTGTTTCGTACGTGATTTCGGCTCATAGTGCGGCTTATTGGCCCCAGAGAAACATAACGGAAAACAGTCTCTAACACATTTTTCAGACTTATAAACTAATCGATGAGTAAACTCCGTTTCAACAACAACATCAACAACATGAATAACAACAGTAAAGGCGACGATAACAGCGACATCTATATTCAGTTTCACGTCATCGATATCATGATCAAATTCATCATTCTCTAAAGCTGGCAATGGTAGTAAGATTGTTGCTTCTAGCTAGAACAAAGTTTCTCTGGACCATTTTCGCGAGGAGCCAGGTAAGCTAGGGTCCCTAGACTCGTCACTCTTACTGCGACTCCTGTCGTCGTCATCGTTGTTGTCATGGGCACTATTGTCGCTGCTCTCATCTGTTGTTGGAAGCTTAATCAAGGGCAGTTCTAGAATAACCGAAGAACATGCCGGCGGACTGTTATGCCGAATGAGGTTCTTCAGCGAAGCGGGCACTGATATGAGCGGCAAATTGTATGAATTTCTAGTGGGAGACATGATCTCATCGGGACCACCACAGTAGAACTGTTGGCCCTTTGGAATTTCTGTATTGAATGTGGAACAGGTCTCAGCGGTTGTTGTGGTAGTGTTTGTCGTAGCTTCGTCGGTAGTTTGTTCAGCGCTTATTTGTTGCTGAAGGAGTGGCTTCATTTGAAGCTTACGCTGGGATGATGGTGTGGATTCCATGGTGTCCTGACGTGGCAGAATTGTGAAATGAGTTTCGAGCGGTGGTCCACGATCGGTTGAGTCGAACGACTGTTGTTGGGAGAAGTCCTTCATCTGATGGCCGATGAGGGAGATTCTTTCGCTGGAAATCGCTGTCGAAATACTTCGATGACGTTCTAGCATGGGTCGTCGTGGACGCTTGAACGAGCTTGCAGCACTTCCCACACGTTTTATGTCGGTGTGCTGTGGCAATGGTGGAGCACTTTTAGCCGAGTGAAGATCCTCTTGGTTGTACGAGGGGTTTGATTGTATAGGACTAACTATAGTCTGTAAGGTAGGGGTTTTCGTTGCCCTGCCATTGATGGCATCATCTTCAAGGCTTATCTCATCACTGTCAGTGCTAAACTGTTCCATGTCCTCATCTGTATCGGCTATGCTATCTAAAAACACGGAATCCTCGTCAAGGCTGCGCATCTCGGAGTCCTGGTACTCTAGGGAGGAGATTTTGAAGGAACTTAAAGAGGCAAGCGGTGCTCGCTTGGGCCCTGCTTGTGTGCTGATGTTCTTTGACAGATCAGCTGCACTGCCCAGGCTGCCGATGCTGTTGTTACCACCGCCTGCCTGTGTGCTGAACTCGGTTGCATACGTGTAGCTATTGTTGTTGTCAATTATTCGACCATTAGTCGCACCCTCTGGGGGGCACGATTTCCGCTTTACAATTAGCTTTAGTTCGCTGGAATCGTCGTACTTCTCCTGCAGTTGAACAGCCTTGCCGGTGCATGGATAGGGCAGAAAGTCAGCTGTGTCGGCGCTTATTGAATGAATGTGCTGCTGTCGACCCGATTGTGCGCTCTCTGGATCATAGTAGGCAATGCTGTGTTTCCGCACCACAGGAGGAGGTACATTCGCTGTTGCTGTGACTGGGGTTGAACTACTTGCTGCAGTCTTAGTGATGGAGGCGCCATTGACGGCTGCTGTCGCCCGTCTTGACGATGACGCCTGGTCGTAGAGATTTCGCTCACTGGGACATGGCGATGGACTTGGAGTCGGTTGAATCACTTGGATATCTGGATAATAGTAGTCCCATATGTCAGTACTGGAAGTGCGCGATGCTGTGGAGAGTTTACGTCGTAACGACGGTGGCAAATTGCCCAAGCCCAAGGTCAGTGCCGAGCAGCGTCTTTCAAGGTATGAGCTGTCCGTGCTGCAGCATGTCATGGCGCTGCTGCGACGCGATTCCGGCGCCTGAATTCAAGTGAAATTTATAAAAGGAAAACAAGCTATAAATGTATCTTACCGCATTCGGAACCTCCAGAAATCCATGTCGTTTCACAGAGTCAGCTCTGCAACGCCCTTCCTCATACTCGGGGTTCTCTATTTCATCGTCGGTCTCTACAAAGTAGTCATCGGTGCCGAAGCTACTGCCCATCGGATAGTTGCTCAGTATTCTAGAAGATTCCGAGCCACTTTTCCGTCGCCCGCCGCCGTATGAGTAGGAATACCGTCTTGGTGGCTCCAAGAGGCTGCTGTACCCTCCGCCACCTACAAAGACAACGATTGTGAATCACCAACCAACTTTTGGGCAGGCGAGAAAACTTACCAACAGATGAGAACCGATAGCCTCGGTGCAAAACAGGTGGCGCACTAACATTGCCCAAAGATAACATTCGTTGTCTGCGATAAAGGATTGCGTCGTACTCATCCGGATAGATAGACATGCCAGTTGCTTCCATTGCTTCTTGTATTTTCCGCTCTTCTTCCTCTTGCATGCACGCCGCAGCTACGGCCGCAATTTTCGGATCCTTTAGGCGGGAGAAATATTTTTATTTAAAAGCGGGAGAACCCAAAAATATAGAACCTATACCTTCAAAACTCGCAACGTCTCATTGGAGTGACTACGACTCTTCCAGACAATTAAGAACACCATCAAACCGAAAAATCCACCCAGCGTTGCTGCTATCCGCACCCCTGTCATGACATCGTAGGTGGCAAAGAATTCAGCACGTATTCGTTCCCGCTCGGCGGCTGCCAAAATTTGCGCCTGGGTGAGGTTGTTGCTCGAATGGAGAATGAGAATTGGCGGTGGCGCTGTCGTTGTAGATGACGATAGTGGTGTTGTACTGTTGCGATTATTGTTGGTGTTAATCTTATCAGCGCTTCTACTTGAGCTATGCGAACTGAAACAGGTGGTAGAGAAGTTACTGCCTAAAAGACTGGGTGCGTGTGTGGGCTTACCTGATTTGATGAAGCGTTGACGAATGCCCGTAACGAGTATTGTCATGACGGCCATTAGGAATTGTGCGCGTTGTAAATTGACTTCCATTTGAACGTAATGGATCTGGAAATGAGGTGTCATTCGACGTAATTTCCGCGGATTGTGTTGATGGCGATGATGGAGTACCACTGCTACCATTTATGTATGAGGAATTCGTTGATGTTGACGATGGCTTGGGTTTGGTGTTTAATTTGTTGCTGATGGTACCACTATCGTTGGTTGGCAATGGAATACTATTGGCATTACTGTCGGCGGGTGAGGAATTTGACGCAACCGATCGTCGCGAAATTTTTGCCATCTCTACCGGAACATGTCCCTAAAAAAGGAAGAAAATTTATAAAGTATCTCTATATACGGTTTCTAATACAAGGATGTAGTTGCGCACTTAGAATGGATTTTTAATGTGACCCCTGCCCTTTTTTACACCCCGTTAGCCATTTTAACTTGAACCTTTACACGGTTAGAGTGGAGTAAAAATTATTAAAACAGTTCGATGATTTTTAAAAATGAAGGAAGGTAAATTAATAAAAGTTCGTCCTTTTTTTAAGGGCTGTTTATTACCAAAAATATTTCTTATTTTTTATATTACTGTAAAATCATCAGCAAGCTCATCTCTCCCATAATTTGATATCACGTAAACAAAATGGCCGAACAAAATATGACTCAAACGTATTGCATATTTGATAGTGCTACCTCTTACTGTCCGTCGACTATTTTTGCTTCAAATACTTCTCTCGCAGGAACGTACAAAATATGTTTCTTTACTTTTGTAGTAAAAATGGAAAAGACTGTCAAAATGACAGTGGAAGGGATGAATTCTCTCTCAGAGAGGGAAACTTATGCAAAAGTAGTAACCTGTGAAAAATCACCCACCAAAAAGTCAAATAGAATAACAAATTCAAATCAGCTGTCAATTTTCAGGCGACTGACAGTTGTTTTAATTCTTACGCAAAGAAATTTGTTGAGTAAAAACTAGTAAGAGGGGAAATATATTTCTGTCTCGAAGCCGCTCTCTTTTACGAATTTTTCGAGTTGAGGAGCGACAATTGAGTAAAATGCGTAAGAATTCGAAAAATTCATAAGATTTAAAATTAAAGGAACAGACCTACAGTGTCACAACACAGTCCCCAGATTTTTGTAGATAATTGCAACTTCTGCACATTAATTATTGTAAATTGAAGTCCTCCATCCAAAGAATAGAGCGTCACACTCTTCATAAGGGATAAGTTCGCCGGACGATGTAAATGCACCATAAAGTGCACGTCAATCAGTCATACCTCTCCTACACTAATCCCTGACATTTAAAGTCTTCTTCAATATTTGTCGTTGACTCTGTAATTTTAATAAATCGTACAAGCACTGTAATTGTTGCTTAGAATCAAAAGCAGCGAATTTAACGATTTATTATTTTAAAGTGATTCGATTTACTTTTCCTCTTTTGACATCTCATTTGCATTTCATATCACAAAGTGAAAATGCCACCCTCAAGTGACAGTTACGAAACATTCTATAAACAATTATTTATTTTTGCCGTGTAAAATTGGAATGCAGCCATAAGCACTTGATCTTTAGGACTGTTTTTAATTTGTTTGTATATTAAATGGAACATTTCACATTTATCGACAGATGGGTAAAAAAAAGCGCTTCTTATTGATGCAGAGTGCATCAGGCGTCACGGCACTTGTTTGCTTAGACGCATGACGTATGGAATGTTTGTATTTTATTGAAATGTTTCAGTCTAAAAATAGCTAATGCGATGTGCATGTGGCTTGGTTTCTGTTCTTTTTAATATTAGATAATTGTTACGAAAAAATATTAAAAGAAATGACAGATAAACTTCAAAAGATTGTATAAGCCGTTAGTTGAATTATTTAAGTCATAAGAATGCAAATATTATAACCTATAATTATTGGCATTCTTTTGCATGTACAAATATCGCATTTGACGTTTATTGCGGACATTAAGCAAAGTTTCTCCATTTAGGGGTTCTCGTTATTTTGACAGTTCTCCCCTTATAAAGTTCTATTTTTCTTTTCTCTTTTCAATAAAATGTTTGAAGCATTGCATTTTGACAATCGGAACGTTGAAGTATCGAGTTTAATAAGTGGGACGTTGAAGTATCTAATTTAGTAAGTCTGACATCTGGCTGTTGATGTTGTGACTTCCTAGATCGGTGACATGGGCAGCTGTGTCAGTTAATGTTTATGGAGGGGTAGCCAACGAATCTAGTCAAGAAATTCGTGACTGAGTTCTAAGTTGACTGTTCGCATATGTGACTGACGTAGGGAAAGTGACGTTTCCGATGAATCTACATTTCGTGTTCAGGTAAAATCTACTCCAGACCAATCTAGTCTACTTAAGACTACTGATTTTTTAAAAATGCCCAATGTGGGACAAATATTCCCCATGACTATTAATTTCTCCTGTAAAAATTTAATTTAACACTTACAAATCTGCCTCGTTTATAGAACTTCAAGTTTCATATTCAATAACATTCTACAAAATCTGTCATTTATGACGTATGCTATTGTGAATGCAACTTATGCCAATCTACCAGTGAAACGGTTACAAAACTAAAGCAATTCTCTCAACTTGCCCTCATTAAATTCATCACTTTTCAACACATTAAGTTTAAATGAAACAAAGTGCATTTGAAGCTGCTTAAATACTATGAATTATTAAACAAAAGTCAAAGAGAATAAGCGCCGACCCCATCGCGTGCAAGCTGACAAACTTTGTATCCTTTATTCTAAAGCAAAGTGACACAGCACATAGGCAAATACAAATGCTTTTCACCTGCGTTGGCTACAATGGTTGTCAGCTTCATTGCTTTCTTTCAAAGTGACAACCGTTTGGGGCTTTTCCGAACAAAAGACATTTAAATACTGGAATACAGTTGGATTTCTATAAAACGGATTAAAGTTTGCGACAGATGAAATAGATTTTATGCGATGGTTTTTGAATTTTTATTCAAACCGATTTAATTTAATTCTATCGTGACATAGAGTTTTGAGTTTTTCCCTTCACCTACGTTCATGGTTGTTGGGTTTCAACTGTAGTATATAGGCAAAAACGGAATTCAGGACTCCTGTTCACGGTTATATCTCTCCTCATTGATCTGGCGCAACAAATCATCCTTTTCACTGCGGATTTGCCATTGCATTTCCCATACCGATGTTTTGTTGTCCAATTTCAACCACCCCAAGTTATCCAGGTCAAGTTTAATGGCTTCAATCAGGGCAGTGTCATGAGCCAAGCCTGGCAATGCTGTCCTTACATTTTGGCGACATTGAAAGATTTCCCCGAACTCGGTTCGTGGAACGTTCAAGCACTTCTCGACCTGCCCAACAAGATTGTCCACCAATTCGATGGAATTGGCGGCAAGTACTTCACTTTCCTCCAACAAGTTATTCGCCTGGGTGTACATTCTATTGAGCAACTCAACTATGGTCTCGACGTGACCGTTGACAAAGTCATCAATAAGTTCGTTGATCTTCGATGGCAGTAGGCTGGCATCAACATCACGTTGGATACTCAACTCATCGAACAGTCCATCGAAGTTGTCCTGTGAGCGACCGATCATATTCATGACTTGTTCAGATGTCAACATAGCAGATCCTAGATAGTCCAGTTGGTTCAAAGTTGTGTAGATGCTACCGTAGATTGCGAAGTCGATGTTGTACTTTCTACTGGCTTGCATAAATCCAGCAACCTTCGTTACCAGCACAGTCAGATTGTTTGGGTTTTCATAATGCGAAAGCATTTCGTTCGTTAAATTGGCCACATCCTTGGAGAAAGATCCAAAGGAAGCAGGCTGAGCGGCTATTTGATGGCCCGCCACCAAGATGACAGCTCCAATAATTGCGACGAGTTTCATGTTTGCAAGGCAAATTGAACCGAGAGAAATATCACCTCCGAACTGATTTGAATTTGGTTGTGCGAGGTTATTTTATAGCTAAGCGAACAGCTTTTATCGCCTTCGAGTGTACAAGCAGTTGTGCAATTGTTATCAGAAAATGATAAGTTTTGATGGCTTTCAGAGACAGTCATTTGACACAAGTGGACTGCATTTGTTCACTTTTTAAAGCTGTTTACGTTTTTGCGCATTAGTTGGCAAGTGGATTGTAACTCGATCAATTCTTGTGAGGTTATGTAAGAGGCATCTGAGTAAGGTCTTGCTAACTATTTATGTTCCATGTTAAAAACCCCCTTAAAATAGCGAAAAATTATAGTAAAAAATTGATTTGATTATCTGAACTTTCAATTTGCAGAAATTTTAACTACTGGATAGCTGTTCGCGCGAATTTCGAACTATTATTTTCTTAAATTTAAAATTCTTAAGTAAATTGACGAGAAATTTAGCAAAATAATAGTTGAAAATTCGCATTTCGAACTATTATTTTCTTAAATTCCAAATGCTTAATTAAATAGAACGAAAAAATTGAGAAAATAATAGCTCAAAAAAGTTAATAGTAAAAATAATAGCTATATTTCTGCCTGTTCTCAAAGCGAAATTCGGCGTTATTTCACTTATGGCATAAATGACTTATGGCTAGTTGCTCACGCCCACTTAAGTCATTTGAAAATGACAGCCTTAAGTGGCACAGATATCGCTATTGCCAGACATAGTCATAAGTGAGTTTCAATGTGAAAATATCCGATAGGCTCAAGTGGCTATTTATTTGTAATTCGTCATTGTTAGTTCAGTTTTTTCTTCGCCTTAACTAAATGAACTACACGTACCCAGTACATATGTAATGGAAGGAAACATCATCTTAGCTGTTGACTGTTGATACAACTGGAAGGGAATTTTAACCAACTAATAACTCAAAAATCGGGTTAAATAAAGAGGCGAATCCACAAAAGTATCGAGCAGCTCAATATTCGGGTATTGTAAAATTGTTCCACTTAATTGTTCAACAGCAAAATTTGTCAATTTAATATTTTTATAGTGTACTCACTCACTGCAATTTTTCTCCCCCTGGAAGAAACAGAAATTCACCCGGATGTGCCCTCGCTTTCAGTTACACATTCATATTCGAATTATACACCCCCATTAGCGACATCAGAGTACAGTTTCTATATTCGTCCCTAGCAAAACGCATTCGTGTTCCGAAATCTGAAAGCGAGCACTGGTGAAAAGGAGTTTATCGATCGCATGTACCTACAACTGACATACGATAGAGGATAGACTACCAACCAACCAGCCAGCCCTGTTGACCCATTTCAGGCTGCGGTATACTAGTGTTACGTTGGTGTTTCTTCTTTTTTTTTTGGAACTGGACATGGACATGCTACCAACAGACCGAAAAGCCTGGGGGTAAGCTCACGGGGTGATTGAATGGCAGCAAAGAACACAAAACGAAAACGCAAAACAAACGCCTCTGTGTTATGAAATTGACAGAATCTGTTGCATGGCCAGGAGAGAGGAGCACTCAGGTCTAGAATAACACATCTCGTAGAAGGTTGTCATGTTACGATTGGAATTGGGGTCACAGCAGTGTACAATCCATGCAGGAAAAGAGGAGACGGTAAACAATAAGCGATCGATCGGTTTATTTAAATGAATGATTGATGGGACGTAAAATGTTCGTTAAGGATGCTATGCCCTGTGTAACGAGGTCAGTTTATACAAGTTTAATAACTCATGTCTACGGGTGCATGTAAATACACTTTTAATACTTTTAATCTTTGTGCATCAGGAGAACGTCAATAGGTTTGTTATTTAACAAACTTGTTGAAGTGGGAATTAGAGTCCTGAGGAAGAGGAAGAGCAGACAAGGATTAAGATGATTCTGGAGGTTTAGGGAAGTTCTTAATTTGGTCTCATTTTCCGATCAGTGGAAGGCGCTATTTGAGGATAGGTGGAGACGATTCGATGATCGACACCTGATGGGATCAGTACACTGCCGAATACAACTACATCCATTCTCTAGCTACGGAAGTTTGGAATTCAGTAGAACGCTTTACAGAAACGCTGACATTTGGTTATAAATGTCTACTTTTTCGGGTTCTTCTCAAGTTGTTGAACACCCTTAGAATCTAAAATACACAATTTATGACTACTTTTTGTGTGCAACAATTGACGGTAGTCCGGTCATTCTTAAACCTCCTATTCGAATGACGAACACCATCCATTCGACATATCTGACTGCATTTCCCACTCGAAGCTGTCAAATCCATCACACAACTTCCGTCCGCCAAAACAAAGAATTGAGAATGCAAATCAAATTAAATTATCCCCCATACGCCCGAGTGAACTAGTTGCTGTCGCCAGCAGCATCTCCCGCTGCCAGAAGTGTGTGCGTGCATTTTCTCGGGCAACATATGCATCCGGGTCGCAATGAAATAAAAGTGTCCCCTCCAAGTCATATATATCTCATCTTGAAACACCTCTCTTTTGCAAACTCTGGGAGTTTTGTTCTTCCTTCACATCCGACACACAATCTCTCACACACAGCCTGTTCAACATTCTGCACAAAAGCTATACCAACATCAGGCGCTGGAACATTCGCCTAAATGTTATGTGCCAAGAAATATACAGAAAAAAAATTGTAAACCTATATACAAAAGACGGTAGGAAACGTTCGCGACCGACGACCGTTTTTTACCGGAGAGTCAAGAGCCATTATCAACACCCAAAGAGCTTATAGCTTATGGGTCGACTGCAGGATGTTCGTACGATGCGAGTGTGTACACACATAAGTATGCTGGATATATAGTGCACAGGCACATACACTCAAATAGAGGTGACACTATCCGGGCTTTCGTTGTAGACACCAGCCAGTAGACCCTGCAACAAAAGCGTCGACAACAACTAGGAAATGGAGGCAGAAAGAAAAACGCGAACAGGATATAGCTGCTGGGAAACTATTATGTTGGCAAACAAAATCAAGGAAACAGATGACTCAGCTTGTGGTATGGAAATAAACGCTTAACAATTACAACGTCAGGTGGGTATACGCGTACAGCCCGAGTGTACATGTGGTAAGTGTTAACGTGTTCGGATGGGCGTTAAGGACACATCATACTGTTACAAATGTGTAGCATTTTATCAGGGCAAAGTTTATTGGGTCAGAGTGGGATATGCATTTTGTGTTTTATGTTCTTTTTTTAATTTATTATATAACTAGTCTATGGTGTTTGGCTTTGGAACGTTACTGTAATCAGGTATAGAAGAGGGCGGCACTATAAGTGGTAGTTCAACTGAAAGGAGATAAGCTACGTTTTATAAAAGAGGTGCTAAATTTATCTTGAATTTTGTTCGAGAATAGAACTTATGCGTACCAAACTTCTGACAAGACAACTTTGTGCGACCGAGTAGTACACTTTAATTCTTATTTCCTTAAAAACAGAAAGCTTATGATCTGCTCTAAGGTAGATAACCTTGCGAGGCCTTAGACAGGGGTAGGATTCCATAAGACAAAAACCGTTTTAACTCTAAAAACGAAAGGATTTTTCGCCTGCAGGAAAGGCATTTTCGTTTTGTGCGAAAAAACAGCCTTTTCATTGACGTTCTTCGTTTCTTCGATTCTTTTTACAGTCAAAAACCATTTGCAGCTTCTTCTTCTTGCCCAATCTACATAAAAGGAGACCGTCTAAACTGCGTCCACAACCGACCAAATATTCATACTCGGCAGATTCAAGTTCAAGTCGATACCCACCACCTGTTTATCGATTTTAAGGCCGCATATGAAAGTTTTTATAAAGACGAGCTATACAGAGCCATGTCTAGTTTTGGTATCCCTGCCAAACTCGTCAAATTGTGCAGAATGACGATGGAGAGAACGCTTGCTGCTTCATACAGGTCGGAAACAATCCCACCGAGACCTTTAATGTCAAAAAACGGATTTAGATAAGAGGTCTGTTCCTTTACTTTTGTAGTAAAAATGGAAAAGACTGTCAAAATGACAGTGGAGGCGATGAATTCTCTCACTTACTCAAAAGTTAAGGAACGCTTTTTTAGTAACGTGTGAAAAATGGCAGATGCGAATATTCCACCCAAATGCCAAATATAACAACAAATTCAAATCAGCTGTCAAAT
Source organism: Cheilosia pagana (assembly GCA_936431705.1). Classification (NCBI taxonomy): domain Eukaryota; kingdom Metazoa; phylum Arthropoda; class Insecta; order Diptera; family Syrphidae; genus Cheilosia; species Cheilosia pagana. The sequence goes on along the minus strand of OW386170.1, from coordinate 44,587,680 downwards.
TTCAGGCGACTGACTGTTGTTTCAATTCTTATGCAAGGAAATTTGTTGAGTAAAAACTAGTAAGAGGGAAAATATCTTGCTCTCTCGAAGCCGCTCTCTTTTATGAATTTTTCGAGTTGAGGAACGACAATTGAGTAAAATGAACGACAACATCGACGAATCGGACAGAACGACACCACAGCAGAAATAAAACGAAGAGCTACACTTGCCAATCGCTGTTTCTTTGGACTAAGGCGGCAATTGACTAGTAAGGCCTTGTCAAGAAACACTAAGTTGACTCTATTTAAGACCTTCATCATCCCAGTCCTGCTATATGGTGCAGAAGCATGTCAAAGGCGGATGAAGATCTCCATGGTCGCTTCGAACGAAAAATTCTTCGAGTGATTTTCGCTCCCGTTTGGGTTGACGAGCTTTGCAGGAGGAGATCTAAAATCGAACTCGACATCACCCTGGTCAGAAAAGTACGCATCAGCTGTCTAAGATGGCTGGGACATGTATAGAGCGAACCAAAGATGGCGCTAACTAGAGGGGGGTATTGGTTGAAGCTCAGGTCAACCCCGGACTATGGCACCGCCTAAGTAAGTAAGTAAGCCTCTTCAATGAAAGAAGTAATGGTCTTTAATAAGGCGATGCATGTGTGGAAAGTGCTCACAATAAAACTAAAATAATAACCCAGTAATAAAAAGACAGTGGGCCTTACTTATAATCATTTTTAACCTTCACCTTCTATATTTTTAAGGTCACAATTTACATTTTTGTATAGAAAATTCCACCATTGTGAGCTCGAAAAATCTAGCCAAGACACTAAAATTGAGTATTGGTATCGTCTATATAATTAAGCTCATTAGATGAAATGAATTATTTAGAGTTATACTACTAAGGAAATAGAAAAGTAAAAAGGTGCGAAAAGGTGCTGTCTAAAATGATAGCTATGAAAATAATCCTAAAACTGTTGCGAATAGGAAAAAGAAAACGAAAGCAGGAGTGTTTCTTCCCGGTGATCAAACCTTCCTTCGCTCTGTATTCTAGGACCTCACTCAGCTACTAAATTTATAGCAATGCGCCGACAAGGAGTTACTTTCGCTTTCGCATGATTTCTTTCGTGTTTTGAAATGCAAAAGTTTTGCCGTTAATATGTTTAATAAATCTACACCTGAGAGCTTTAGAAATACCCTTAAATATTATTACCGCGAGATGCTCGGATGGAAATACAAATCTATCTGCGAGACTAAGTTTTTTGAGTTCTTCTCAAGTTACATTTAAATAAAATCTTTAAACCCGTTTTTAAGTTTCGATGTACCTACTAAGTTAGCTGTCAAATACCTACATGCGCCAGTTCTTAAATACCAAACCCATCCATATTCCATTAGACCATTAATTTGTAAACCAACACCCATTCATCTTACCCATCGTCCGTGTATAATGTCTCACATGAACCGCACTACTTAGCTGTGTTTCTATCATATCGGTACATTAACCCTGAAATGTGATACTACTTAATAAATAATTTAATTATGTCCATGTGGGCACCCCAGTCACTGAGTGGTCGGTCATCACCCCCGAAATAGCCTCATTATGTTATTTTCGGGAGACAAAGGCCATAAGCTTCACTTCCATTCAAGCTGGTCGAAATGAATAATAGACTTTCATGGTCCAGACAAACCCAATTAGGCACAATTTTCCGGTGCCGGACGTCAGTTACCACGAAATTGTAAAAAGCATAGACGCCGTTCAGCTTTTCAGTACCTTGGAAAAGTTTTAGAACCGAAACCCGTAGATTGAGACAAGGTCCTAATCAAGGATTCCGATATGGAAACTAAAGTCCAAGTCAGATTAGATCAAGCGTAAGTAACGTCTCTCCCACCCTCCCCTGAGGGGGCGGGTCATTGTCTGAGTTCCTTTGACCCGCTTGTCTGTTGTTATGGAAATTTAATTTCATTAAATTTTGTATTCTTTTTTGTGAACCTTATTGGTAGATTTTTTTAAATTTTGAGTTGGGAATGGGTGCCATGGAGGCGGTTCAACAATAAAACTTTATGTCTGCAACAATGTTCTCACGGTATCTTGTGTACTTTACTCTCGGTTAATCGGTGTTTTTTATGGTTATGATAATCGTTGTGTCCCCCAAGGAGTTCCTGTGTCCTTGGAGCGGGCTATGGTGTTGGCGGTGATACATTTATTTCTATTTGTCTCCTCTGTTGGCTGGTGTTTTGTTGTTGGCATATCGGTGGGATATTCCGCATGTGTGTTCACATGACAATTTGCTCGTTCGGAGTGTCCTTGTCGGATCGTAAATGGATAGTAAAATCGAGGGGGCAAGGCCAGATTATGAACACGAGTTTATGTATTTGCTATGGGTCAAGTTAGAGGTTGTGTATGCGATGGAAAGGAGGATAATTCCATTGCCAAGATGAGATGAGAATTCCTTCTTGTTTGTGTAGGCGGTAAATGTATGGAATGGTATCACCTTTTATACACACAGAAAACAAAACTATCGACTTAATGGCCCTGCAGGGGAATATCAATCGATTCGTATTATTGTCACGATAATCGACGAGGATTTTCGTAATTCTTTTGCAAGGGAATGAAGCGTGGTGTGTTATGTTTATCGTTTAAGACAGCCAATCGTTATTTATCGGCGAAGAAATTGGAGGAACGAATTAAGATAGGTATTTGATTTTTTTACAGACCCTTGTCTGGGTATAACGTGTTATGATTTTTACCCTTTTGACATTTATTGTCTGCATTCAAATTTATGTAAGGGGTGGGTAGGGTTGCTTTTTTTGTCGGATATTATTTTTAAATTGCGTATCGAAACACGAAAGCAAGTTTTACATTATTAAAGAAGAGGACACCTCTTTTTATCAAGATCTGGTAGCACTGGCAAGAAATGGTTGAAGTCCTGCGTACTGAATAGCAAACTCTTGTGTTCTCCATTTTTACGCAATTTTCTTCGGTAATAAAAAAAAGTTCTGTTTAACTCCCTCAGCAGTTTCAATCTTCTCCTCAAAGTTGGAGTTAAATTGATGACAGGATTCCTGCACAACCGACGTTTATTTTCGTGAACTTAAAAAGTTTATTAATTAAAATAAATGCCGGCCTCTTCTATCTTACCTTCTATTTGATGGAATCACAGCTGCTTCTGTAAAGAAAAGAACAAAAACGAATATAAGAAAAATAGGTTTCCAGCAATTATTCAAATATTTTTCTTCAGCGTAAATGATGATGGGAAAAACAACCAGCATAAGATACTCTTGTTCACCCCTTGCCTGGGCCCTTGCAGTGAATAAATTTGCATGCAAAAGTAGTACAGCGGGTGATTGCAGTATATACCTATAAAATCCTTGCAACTTGTTTGCAGTCATTATGTGCATGGGTTTGGGTATGGGTAGACACAACTATTGCTACAATGTCGTCACCTGTTGTTCGGATATGGAAAAAGAAAAGAGGAAGCAACTGGATGTCATGTTGAACACTATAGAAGTGGCTTTCTATTACCGTCGTCCTTTACTATGAAAAGGGGCCAACAGTGTCGTAATCTGATTTGAGATTTCGGAAGAGTGGTGTAGTCTGTACGTCCTGTAGGATGTGTGTGTTGACGGTGATTTTTGGCTTCGTTACTTACGAGCTGATTCTGAAAGGATTATTTTAAACTGCATGACATGATGAGAAGACATTTGGGACTGAGGGTTAGTTTCGAAAAAAATGGGGAACATCTTTACAACAATGTCAGTGGAACTATACTCTACACACAAGTCACAAAGTACCAAAGTGAACTGAAATACTCTGTCGCACTTTGGGCACCAATTCTATTGAGAGATTTGAGCAGTTAAATGCATATTTAAGTATGCACTCACACACAAGGCAAGTTATGTAAAAAAAGGGAAATTTGCATAAGAGCAACAGCCTGTTGCATGTGGACGAAGGACTCAAAATAAGATATGCAATGCTTAGGTTTTTTTTAGTAGTGAACATGGAAAGGATTCCGCAGACAAATTAAAAAAGCCATTTACTTAAATCATTACATTAATACGTAAACATCAAAAGTTTCCGTGCACTTTTTAAGTATTTATCATGAAATGAGGAGAATGAAACTTATATCATTCGAAAGGTACTGCGCCATAGATGTGCAGAAACAAAAAATTGTAGGTACATGTCGCCATTAAGACTGTTAAATGAAGTTAAGAATTTCCAATACAAAATGCTTAGCAGTTAATCGAAAGCATTTTGTTGCCATTCAATTTGTCGCCGTCATGTTTCCATAGTAACAAATTTAATCATCTTAGATTAGAACCTGTTGGAGAGTCTCTTTGACCCATAAAGGTATGCAATTTAATTACCCCTAAAAGTAAGCAATCATAAAATTTTATTTCAGGGGCATTGCTGAGATATCTGCCCTTTTCCATTATTTTTCACAGCGGAAAGGTATATGAATTAAGATTTAGCATATAAACAAATTAAAATAAATAATAAATAAATTATGTAAAAAACAGGTTGGCTTTTGTTACTCTATCTATAGACAAAATTGGTCGAATTTCGACCACGGGCGGTACTAGTAAATAATTAAATTGTCTAGCATCTACAGCCATTCGTTTCTAATTTTTGAGACGAATGGAAGGGATCTACAATTTTGTGCGAGTCCAAACGGCTAATTTGGAAGCTCTTTGATGACAGTTATACCCCTCGGATGTTTGTCAGACGTCCGCGAGAGGTGGTGCAGTGGAAAAAACCTTAAGATGCAATTCGTGTTCTTTCGGGGATCAAACTGGGAGTCCCTCGCTTAGTAGTCCAATACTGCTCACCACTAAGCCACTGCGCCTACTTACTTTCTACGGCAAAAGAGTGATATCCTCAAAGCCAACTTAAGTAACAAATCGCCTCGGAAGGTCTCTCAAAATCATAATTATCTCCCAATACAACATTGAATGAAATGCATCTACCCAAACCGATTTGCGTATAATCTGCAACTTTTTAAATGCCTGACACTTTTGACAGATTGGTATAATACCTTCAACTATTTTCAGGGCAATTTCCCAGCTGTCGCTTTTGTGGGACAAGTCTGAATGACTGCAATTTGCCTGAATCTCTTCAGCAAATATTTCGCATTATTTGCCCAACATTGGGAGACCCCCCTTAAGTGTATATCCGATGTGTTAACATTCTTCAACTGCTATGACAAGTATACGACAGAAAAAAATTACATATTCTCGCCATGAAATATTTTCCAAACATTCGACGCCCGGCGGTATTCGGTCGCATTGTTAGTGTAGTGGATTCCACCTCTCAACAGCTACAAGTGCAACTGAATTTATGGCGAAAAGAGGTGAAAGCAGCTACCTATCTACCGCGTATGGAAAACATCCTTGTCAGGGAATTTTACACATTGAATTGCATGAGGGCCTTGACTCGTCTACACGCTATGCTCGTCTACATCCATGTCATGTTCTGTAATAGAAAAGTTGAGTGGCAGATTTTTTTCCTTCTGTTACAAAATAAGGTTATTCAGAGTAAGTACCGCAGTTTTCAATAATAATCCATGTCATAACTGGTGCTTGCATCGAGAATCTGACATTGAAGTGTTTTTGAGAATATTTTTGGAAAACCAAAATTTTCCCCCTGAAGGTTAGTTGGCGTACATTTCTGACATTTCAATTAATGCAGCACATACACACAGTTTGACAGTAGGGAATGCAATCTGAAGTATGAGTTGAATGCAAAAAGCTTTTCAATTGAATGCAAATGGACAAAATTTAATAAAAACATTTCTGTTGGTGTCAAATGATGTCAAATGCCAAAAATGATGAGTATTCAAACATGTATTCGCATTACGTTTTCTATTCGCAGTCAGTTTTCGATTGGAAATGCACGAGTCTCGAGTTAACAGCGCTAAGCTCACTGCAAATCGGAACAACAAGTTTATTTCTGATTGAAAGCAACTTAAATTTGTAATAATAAATGCAACTTAATGTACAATGTTGACTGGCATTTATTCATCTGAAAAAGTAAAATTTTTTCTCAACTTCTAACAATCAACATGGGAATCCAATCTTGTCATCTCACCACAACATTTGCTTCTGAATACCACAATTATTGCCTTGCCAAAAATGACAAACTAAAAGCGTACAGGGGATTTCAAAATTCAGCTGTCAAATCAGATCAGAGCTGTGCTTACTCCGTGTCCGTACGTAGCTCGTTGACGGTGACTGTTTCCATTATGTGATGTAATATCGTGTGCGGTTTCATCGTGATGCGTATCACATGTCAAATTGTGACAGTTTTTATGAAGTTTGATTCAATCCAGTTGAGATGTACCATCCAATGTTGACACAACACAATCTGTGTAAAACTCTTGTCAGAAATGTTCTCCAACTTCGGTCCTAATTGCCCGCAACAGTATATTTCCTCACCACACATTTCCTACAACACATCCCCTGTCTGGTTACCACAACTAAATGTCCAAAATTGAATCTCACACACCAGACAACACTGTCTAATCAAGAGCGGAAATTCGTCCACCGAAACGTGACCCGATTTCTGAATCTTTTCTCTTCATTTCACATCATTTGGTCTGTTCACTGCCACCGCGCACCGTTGATCCTGTGCCTGACTGCCTTTTGTCATATTTTTGGTGTTCAATTCAGCCGTGTTGTGCACACTGACGAAAGTCATCCATTGTCTGTGTTTTGATGTGTTTTAATTCTGGATGTCATGCGATAAATCATTTTAATTTAGAGGAGGCAACATCGTCGATGAAGCAGCAAGGATGTTTAATTGGACATGGATGAAGTTATAGGTTGCTACTGGTTTCTGGGTGGCGACACGGATTGTAGCTGTCATCCAGCTATTAGTTTGGCCAACTATAGGTAGGAAAATGTTGGTGGAAATAGGTATTGTGGTTGAAATGGATTTATTTTGTCGTCAAATATGATGACTGACTATGATTGATCGAATTGTATCAGTTTTGTTGTTCTTGCAAATGGTGACAAGATAATTTATCGACTTCGGATTGTGTTGGATTCACAAATTCCTTCATGGGGAAATAATGAGTAACAAACAGTGCGGTTTCGGTTTTATCTTTTGATATGATTTAGCTGTCACATTTATGAATAATTTGTGAACCTATCCATTTTTGCAAGTGTTGCTTCTTGCTTGTGTATTGTTCTTATTATGGTACGTTGACCTAACATTTTGTGAAATCATTAAAATGGTGTAAAAAATCGGTGACTTTTAAAAAATCACTACAAAGGAGCTCTGGGACTTTATTAAGAACGTATAAAATTTGCAATTAAATTTTAGAAAATTGTAACCACATTTTGTTGGCAACGAGAATAATTGCTTGCAATAATTTGTTCGAAAAGAAACAACAACAAGACTATCTAGTCCAAGTCTTGTTGTTGTTTCTTTCATTGATATTTGAAATCATGGTCTGTAAATTGGTTCTTTTATTTCTCACTCTACGGCTCATGTCAGTCATAAATATCGGTGTGGTGATCGGTTCTACAAATTGTTCGCAATCGACATGTTAAATAAGATATATCTGATAAACGATTTTTAACTTATTGTTTATCTTTAATTTATGAACATATCTATATCTCTTCTCTTTCTTCTCTACATAGATTAATCACTATCTCTTCTCTATCTCTATCTCTTCTCTTCTCTATCTCTTCTCTACATATAATAAAACTATAGAATAAAAAATGTCTGACCAGGACCACGCATCACGCAGGTACTACTGGACGGATTTTGATGAAACTTGGCATAGTGATTGCTTATGTTCTCGGTCGGGACTTAGGATACCTTTTATTCCGGAGAATATAAAGCGATTCTTATACAGACCTAGCTCAGTAATGGCTTATCAGTATGAAAAATAAAAAAATGAGTGAATTTAGTAAATTTTCCCCTGAATCACTTAAGATATAAAACATCCCACTGCGTTGTCCTGAGCAATGTTCAAAACAATTATTCAAAACATGTCCCACAATTTTCCTTCAATGGATACCAATGCCAGTAAGCATGCAGTGAGTAAGTGAGTATCGTTGCAGTAGTGTGTGTAATTATTTTGTGCAAACATTCACGTTGAACACATTTTCAGGTGTTGTTCATTGGGAACATTTTTAAAATGGGCTGTGGTGGGATTCGTGTGTCAAGTTGTTTCATTCGTGTTGCTTTCTTTTCGCCGATATTTGAGGTGGGGAAGAGGGAAATAACAGAAAGGTCCAAGGGTAGGAACATATTTATAAAATACTCTTCGATGTATTTCGATGAAAATACTTTTTGTCTTAAAAGTGGCAGACGGGTGAAGCAAGGCGAGCACGGGTCAGCTATTATGTTATATAGTTAATTCAGATATAAATAAACAATTTTTTTTAAAAAATGTTTTGGGGAATTTTTTGTTTCATTTATGGGGTTTTTCTAAGAATTGTCCACAGAAATAGTCTCTTATTTGGTTGAGTAAAAATAAATAAAAACTCCGTGCAAATATAGCACGTCTATATAATTTCCAAAAAATGTGTGCTCGGGTAAAATGGGTGAAAGTAATAAATTGATTTAATTTACTAAAAAATGTTCGTTTCCAAGAATATTTTCTCAGTTTAAAATGATTAAAGTTTGAATGAAAAGTCGAAGTGTAAATATAATTTTATTTCTGAGCAAATTGTAAATTATCTGAGAGTTGGATTTTTCATTTGTTTTCCTCGAAAAGAAAATCCTTGCTCCACTGTACAGAGCGTTTTAATAAAAACATTGACTGCATAACGCACTGACCTACATTTCTCAACAGTATTGTTTGAATTTTGAAATTACTATCTGCATTTCATTGTTCTGACTTCTGAGATTTACATCAATGCATAAAATTGCCCGCAAAATGTTGATGAGCAATCAAAAATGATTGTTGTATCTGCTGTACGTCAAATCACAGCTGAAATTAAGATATAAAAGCAATAAAGTGAAACAAGAGAGAGAAAAAAACCAACTTGAATAAAGCGAACATTAATGAAAATCATTACCGGGAAATCTTCGATCAAGATTCCCAAACGACAATTAAACATGAAAGAATGTCCGTTTTTGGAGGGCCCCACAGCGCCAAGAGTGCTTTTTCCTTCAAGGATGGGGTAAATTTTTCATCAACACTTCATCCGTGTTTAATTGATTTCCTTTCTTTTCTCTCTCCTCTTCGCGTCTTGCACTTGCTGTCTCCCGCAGGATTTATTCTACACCCAAACACCCTACTAAAGTTTGAAAATAATTTTATTAACAAAGTAACACCGGGCGGATGGGTGTGGAGGAGTCTTAGTCCTTCCGAGAGAAAATAAGTATCCTCTCTTATGATGGAAAGCACTAAGCGCTGTTTCTGTGACGCGCGTCTTCCCTGTAGGGATATTTATTACACTTCCTTCTGTGGTGTTGAACAACTTTTAATGTGCAAAGAACATGGAATTAGGCTTTCCTTGTTACAAACACACACACACACACCAACGAGGACGATAAAAGGCTTATAACAATGAATGAGCGGTACAGCGCGGTGGTAGTAGCTTCGAATCATGAGCACACGGTCCTTATCTAGGATGCGAACGGATGAGAGATGATAAAGGATTACATTTAATGTTTATTAAATTTATTCTCAAACACATGCATACGCACACACGCACGCAGAGTAATATTTTTTATTAGAGTCGTTCATTGCCACATTTAATCAGGTAGCACGCCTTGTTGAACATCATGCGCCCTTCGTATCCCTTTTTTGCTGATGGTCTAAATCGTCATCATCCTTGTTGGGATGAAGGTTAATTCTTTGCTCTCGTTTCCAACCTTCGTCTTAGAACAATTACTGTTATTACGATGGAGTTCAGTTCTTTCCTATGCAAATAAGAAGAATGAAAAAGAAACTGCTAGGAGATAGAACCAACGTTCTATACCTTTTTATTATTCATTAAAATGTTGACGGGGATAAAAGGTGCTCAAGAAATTCATTTTTAGATTCTTTTCCGTCGTCTCGGTAGTGAGATGTCGTTGTTTTCGTTCATTGTATCTGTCTTCGGTTAAAGGAAGGGAGCAAACTACCAGTGACAGCGGTAATAATGATGACTTTCCGCCAAGGGTGCGGCGGCGTGGCGCTAAAGTTAAGTTGTGCTAGATATTTGGGATTCCTTGGGATAACAATGACATCGTATATGGATGAACCCATTTTTTGGTGTACCGCTCCTTGCCGAAGAGGAACTAATTCAAAATGTCTTACTCGGTTTTCTTTTCTTCCGTTTTTATTTTTTTTTTTGGTGGAAATTAATGAATTTGCTGACACTTACGGCTTAAGTGTGCGATGATAAGTGTATTTGTTAGCTGGGTGGTTACTGTTGTGTGGTGTGTTCAAAATGGATTGTGATTACTTCAATAAGTCCTTAAGGTGGGGACTTTGTCTTCTTTAGGGACTGTGTTTGGTTTTGAACGCTCATTGAATGATTTTCAGTTCCTTTCAAGTCCATTAATGTTATTTGGAGAGGGAAATTAAACAGTAAACTCTACGAGCTATCAATCCACAATTTCCTGGTAAGAAAAGTGCGAATACACCATTTTAAATGGCGATGGCATGCTTAGCGAATTGACAATAACTATAAGGTCCTCCACAAACTTGAAGCGCACAACTAATTGCAGTTTCAAATTTCAAAATAAGTCAACGCAAAAAAATGAATGTACAATGTTAAAATGCACTACAACAGTTGCCGAACTTTCAGTCTTCTGATATTCATTTAGACATTTAATGTGCTTCACACAATTCCCTTCTTATCTTCATTGTTTTTCTTAAATTGTTGGGATAAAAGTAATTTCCTTTCGCTTTTGAGGCTTCGTAATTATTTCCTTTTTAATATTTCATTTGTGATCCGGCAGAAATTACAACACCCTTCACAGTATTCGAAGCATAAGCTTTTTCTGTCGTAGTCTATATCAGAGAGAGTTGAATTTCTATGAGGAAGGCGACTTAAGTTGTCCTTATTTAAAATCCGATGAACTTTTTTCTCCGTAAGCAATGAAAGTTAAAAATATGCAAAAGAATGTAGTTTTCCACAGAATGGGAAAAGATTTTATTTATCCTTTTAATGCAAAAGACCAAAGGCTTTTATGAACAGAATTGGTGACTTCTCTTTGGGATTTTTGAAAGAAGGTTTCATTTTAAAAATAAAGTGCACGACTGGATCGCACGAAACTTTCTCGTTCATATCATCAGTTTGGTTGGTTTGTTTTTCTTTTATTATTGTTTATAGGCTATAAAACCAGATTTTTCAAATTGGTGATGCTGGTAGGTGGCCATGACTCGAAGTAGGGTTTGTGATGTAAGAATTCAGAGATCTCTTTTTGAATTTGCACGTGTTTGGGGGTAAAGAAAAACTAAATACGGAGTTTTAATAAGAATACTTATGTTATCGTAAATAAGCATTTCAGTCAAAATCTTTAAAGCTGATTTTGGAAAATAATGCGTACAAAATAGTAACAAATATGGAAATTTTGAGTTCGAAAAATAATCTTGCTCAACTGTTTAGCTAAAAACTGAGTATAGAGTATTGTTCAGGATGTTAGTATTACTTGGTTTTTAAGGTTTTATCCAAATCGAAAATGCCATTTTCGAGATATCAACAGTTTTCAAAATCAGCGTTTCCGGTGGTTAGAATCGAAAATGAAGGACGCAATAATGTTGAAAACGTCAATTTTACTCCAAGTATGCATTTAGGTCAAAATCGCTTTAGCCGTTTTCATGTAGGAAAAAAAATAAAAAACCAAATTCTCAAAATATGCCTTTTTTCAAAAATGCATTATAGACAATTTAGTGAAAAACTGAGTTTGCTATCATGTTAGGAATGACCATATTACATACAAAATTAATTTTTGTTGCAATCGTATTGACCGTTTTCGAGATAAGGCCACTTTTCAAAAGTACCGTTATTCGACTTTTTAGCGAAAAACTGGGTATGCAGCCATGTTAACCCCATATCTGGTAGTGCAAATATACATTTTGGTTAAAATCGTTAAAGCCGTTTTCAAGTAAACCATAATTAAATAAAGTCTTAAAAAACGACATTTTTCCAAAATAGTCCGTTGAACGATAATTTAGGAAAAAACTGAGTTTGCCATCATGTTGGGAATGACCGTATTACCTTAAATATGAATTTTTGTCGAAATAGTTTTAACCGTTTTTGAGATATGACCAATTTTCAAAATTACCGTTATTCGATTTTTCTGCGAAAAACTGAGTATGCAGCCATCTTAGTTACACCTACTTAAGCCCAAATATCAATTTTGGTTGAAATCGTTAGAGCCGTTTTCGAAAAACTCAAAAATGCTGAATACCGTTAGAACGGCAACACTTAACGTGCAAAAAAAAAGTGGCCCCGAACTGTAAGCCCACCAACTCCAAATCCGAAGTTTGAAAGAAATCCGTCCAGCCGTTTGCGCTGTAGAGCTCAGGAAGGACGGACAGACGGACAGACGGACAGACGGACAGACGGACAGACGGACAGACGGACAGAATTGCGAGACCCACTTTTTCGAGTTCCTCTATCATCGTAATGTCAGATTTGATTAAAATCTCGAGTTCGATTTTTTGTACGATTACAATACATTTCTCTTACTACGTAATGCGAGAAAGTTAAAAAATGTTTGTTAGCAGGGTGGCTGACAAATAGCAATTAAATCAATTAAATGGAGACCAATGATGTTTTTACGTCTTTCTTTATTGGCGATCGGAATTCAACTAACTACTCAATACGATTATCTCTTCCCGGCAGCCAGTTTTTCTCTTTATTTCTTTGTTTCTTCTTTACACTGCCATAGAAGCTTGTGACTTGTGAGGCTGTGTTTTCTTTTCTATTTTTGTAAACAAAACCGAGCTGTACCTACTGTAACCTAACATGGGTAATCACGTTTTTTAAGTAATTTTTAAACTAACTGGAGAGCGACTCGTAGCAATTCTTGACTGCAAACTATAGTCAAGTTTCATTTAATCATCTTTGTAGTTAGAATGATAGCTTTTACCATAACATTCCTAAATTTTATTGATTATTTTAGCTCAAAACTCCGTGTAAAGACTTTTGGAAGTATATTTCTATAATTTTCTAGGCTATTCCACTAGATGCATAAAGGACGCGCATTTAATTTACAAAAAAATTGCAATAACAACTTTGATATTAAAAATGTCGTTTAATTAAGTTGCATTTCCATTAGAAAAGCGTTTTTGTGCTTCGCAACCAAAATGACCATGCTAAAACTCTACTCAAATTCTTAACCATCATTTTATGTACATGCCTTAGTCCTTCTCCTTTCAACGAATATCATATGCCTTTTACCATCGCGTTAAACTTTGAAACGTAAAAAGAGGTGAAAATACTATCAAGTTTTGACAGCCGACGTTCCACCTCATTACACAGACAATTTTCCACATTGAAGAGCCATAAATGAATAAAATTTTAAAAAAGTAGATATTCAGTTGAAGTATCCTTCCTCACGATTATATCTCACTGTAAAAATAAAATGCCAGCTCTCCCAGAATGGCGATGAAAAACAATCGATACAAATCATCCACAAATCCATACAAAGTTGGAAGATTTAAATCGAGTTTAAACTTTTCCATTTGATGAGACGGAAGAGCCTGTGAATGTTAAACAAGTCTCTTGAATGGCAATAGATAAATACAGTATGAAAAGCCAGTTTGTAAACTTTTTAATAACACCTATCGCTGTTGTGAAAAAAGAAAAGCAATCCAAGGCAACAGCCCACAAAGGGGCAAATCCTTAAACTCTGATGCCTTTGACACTCTCTGCCACTTGTGGAAGTATTTCTCTTCTTTATAACAATGCGATTTCTTTTGTCTTTCGGCTGGAAATCGATACGCTGAGCCTTGCTTTTGTTTTAATATTTTCAGCATTTTGAAACATTGTATGGAAAACACTTGTATCGAAGGACGAGAGTAATATTCCTTCAGCTGTGTGTAAAGGAGATTTTGTACACGAGTATTTTACGAGTAATTCCTCGATGCCCTTGGATGCTATGGCTGGGGGCGTATTATTAAATATGTATACATAATAAAGAATGATTGATGTGAGCTATTATATTTTCTTAAACCTTGCGTTGTGTATGCGTGAAGGTAGCTCAGAGTATCGTTTGTTGTAATCAAATGAAGTTCATTAAAAATGTGAATGTGGCTAAGTATGATTTAAATTTTTATTGTGGTTCTTTGTTGTTGTTTTTTTAAGGCTTTGTTTATAGGACGCGTGGTTGTGACTCCTTTAAATTTGTTCAAAGATCTTAAACATCTAGATATCTAAAATTAAACCTGCGAATATTTCTCAGAATAGACGTTTGAAAATTGCAGTATAGACGAAGGTTTTTTGCCGTAAGGGATTCGGAAAAGTTAAGCAGTTCCTTGACAATCTTTGGTTAGACTTAGACCTGCGATTTTTCAAATGAACAACATTTAACTCCCAAATAGATATTAAGCTTTAATTTTCTATAAGACAATAGTTCTTATTTCAACTTTGCCAAATAAACAAACTTTTTGAATCGCCTTCCTTGACTCTGGCGTATACGTAACATTTTTTCTGTAGCACTTTTATGAATGCACCATTTTCAAATGGACGTCATTTTTTCATTTAATTTTATAGTTACATCATACCTTGACTACACACGTGTCGAGTTTTACTCTTGTGAACTACGTTCATTTGATGCAATCTAACTTTCGCCGTCATGGCTTCAATTAAAAAGTTGCTTCCTTTACTGTCCCCCCACTCGAATTTTACAGGGAAGCAAATTTAGAGGATACACAATTTTAAAAGTTTTCCAACATTTCCAACATGTTCCAACTAGTTTTTTTTATTATAAATGTCAGACATAGTCTTGGGATCAATTTAGAGGACAAAGTTGGGCAGTTGCTCAGCCAAAATACAAGTGATTTAGATTGGAAATATAGTACTCCTTTGACATTTATTTCTGAAAATGTATGCCGATATCACTGAGTTATGTGTCGCAGCATTTTATTTTCGGTAAAGTTGAGCCAATGCCAAAAATACGTAGGACAGGCAGGAATACGTGAGGAATCCTGCCGAGATAGCAATAAAATTCTATCAGTTAAGTCGCTCCATTTGCTCTCTTGCATTCGAGATATTTACAACTCCATCCCATAAGGTTCCAACCGGTTCCTGTTGGTTGTCATTGCTTGCCTACACATCGAATAAATACACCTACCACTCTGGCACGACAGCAATCGTTTTAATATTCAAAAGGATCTTCTTTAAAAATGTTAAACGTTTTCCTTCTGATTAGTGGTGGCCTACCACTACCACTAACAAAACGACGGAGAAAATCCCCTTACAATAATCATGACATACGAGAAAGCCACAAACGTTCCACTCCATGCAAGTATTGAGCCAGCATTAAGGCGCATAACAAAAAAAGTGAAAGCATACGCGTACACGTTTCATATACTACATATATTTATATGGGATGAAAAAAGACGCAACAGGAGGGCGGTGGAGTGTATTTTGTGCTACGAAAAAAAGGGAAAAACAGCAAACCCGAACAAAGGGATAGCACACGGGGCGCTTTACCTCGGGTTGGGAATATATTAGGGCACACACGTGGTAATCGTGGCAATGGAAATAAGGACACAATTTTCCTTTGGCATGGAAATGTAATCTTTTTGCTTGTATTGTGAGCGAAAGGAGTAAATCGTTCGGCATAACTTGCCAGCATAGAGTGGAGATGAATTTAAATTATGAATTTGGAAATTAGGACTCTACACATATCCTTTCAACGTTTAATTGAAAAGCGAAGTAGGTGAATTATGAATAATTTTGCAATCCACTGTTTTTGGGCGATTGACATTTTCTTTTGGTATTGTTTTCAATGAATAAACTTGACTGTTCTATCTAAAGGACGTCCGTCGAGAGTTTAAGGGCCAGAAAAATATATTACGAAGGACTCCTCGCTTACCAGTTCACTAAACATGCCGCTTAGCCACTGTAGATCAAACGTGTTTATTTGTCCAATTCTGTCTAATGGCGTTTAACTTTTTTGAAATAGAAAAATAAATCATTTTTAAATGCGCAATAAAAAAATATTTCGAAAATTTCGAAACATCTATGCATTAACGATTAAGACTCATCAAAAATATCAATCGAATCTCAAGAACTTTCAAAGCTAAAAGTGATTTTAAAATCATAAAAATTCCCCACCTAGGTACTGGGATAGAAAATATGAAACTCTGAATGAAACATCTGCAACATTTCGAAAACACTTAGATACCAACAACGTAGCAAACACCACTCGCAAGAAATTATTAATTTAAAAACAGAGAAAACGAATTCGCCGAATTTATATCCCCAATTAAACGCCTTCAATATTTCATTATAAAGTCCATAAGTTATAATTTAAATTGATGAGCTTGTGTGTATTGAATATTTGATTTATACAAGGTTATCGCCTTGACCACATGATGCGCGCGTTAACGTTAAGCAGAAATAGAAACGGATTTACACAGCGAACGGATTGGATACTTTGTAATCACTTTAAACTCTTTGTAACGTGCAGATAATTAATAAAAATATTTACGAACAACAAAAGGAGTTTTATGTCTAAGAAACAATCGAGATGAGTTTTATTTGATTTTTTCCAAACTACTTGAACGTATTAGGAAATTAAGACAAGAGATGACTTTTTTGAATATTTCAGTGACTTTTAGCAACTCGGGCGCATTAAAAAGTTTCCGTTCTGACAAAAATTCATTCGTTGTTAAAAATATTGAAATATTTGCCAACTTTTACTTTTTTGTGAACCTTTCATAAATTTAAATTTAAAAATAAATAAATAAATATTTTGGTGCCAGGTCTGTGGGACCCTGGCCTAGCTTCTCACAACCATTTTTTTTTTTTGTGTGAGTGTTCAATTTTTGGGACAAATGGAAGGGATCTACAATTTAACGCCGAGTCCAAACGGCTAATTGAGAAGCTCTTTCATGACACTCTCCGATGTTTGTCAGACGTTCGCAAGAGGCGCCGCAGTGGAAAAAAACCTTAAGGTGCTATTAGGTTCTTTCGGGATTTGAACCGGGGACCACTCACTTAGTTGTCCAACACACTAACCACTAAGCCACTGCGCCGAAATTTTAATTTGGTATTTCTAAATTCTGGTTTCTGTAAGTGCTAAATGTGGATGGATAGATAGGGTCAGGTTGGAACTTACTGACCATATAACTAGCCTTAACATTAGCTACTTGTCTATACATATAATAAAACTGTAGCCGTATTCTATGTTCGCAGTTGGCGTGAAAACTACTGCACTGATTTCGATGAAACTTTTTTTAAAATGTTAGTTAAGGTTCTGAGACGGTAATAGGCTATTTCTTTTATTACGATGCTTATTATTTGGCAGCGTTTTTAGCCAAAATCTGTTTTTTTTTTACTTTACTGCCTTTAGTTCGCCATTACTCAATCAATTCTTGATCAATGTAAACCAAACAAAAAAATAAATAAAGCCAACACTTTCATAATTATTTTAAGCCATCAATCAGCTTTCTGCGTCATCTAGAAGCTGAGCTACAACCCAAGATCTAACATAAAAAAACTTAATTTATTTCCTCAAATCGAAAATTTTCCACAACCGTCGTTCCTGAACGTTGTTCTGCTTGGGGGTGGTGGGTGGCGCACATCGCACAAGCACATACATTGCAACAACAACAGCGTCATCAAGTTTTCTCCGAAGTGAAACGAAAGAGAAGTAGGCGAGGTCGATCTTCCTGACCCGACGCGATAGGTGGCGCTGTTGTCGATCTTCTTAACCACTCAACCGATTCGAATGAATTTTTTTATGTGGGTAGATATGGTTGGTTGTAACTTGATGGATAGGGTAGTTTTGGACCCGATAGGTGGCGCTGTTGTCGATCTTCTTAACCACTTTGGTTTGTATGGCTATATGGAAATATATATTTTTTTGAATTTTTTCAACTAAACTCTCATTAAAGTGAATACCTATATGGACACGTTGGAGTGAACTGAAGAACCTAGGTTTTATACAGACACTATACACAAAAACTGTCGAAATAGAAGTAGAAAACTTTTGATTGGATAAATTAATGAACTATCAACTGCGCTGTATTAAGATTATAATATAAGGTATAACGATTTGGTTTTTAAATTAAATTTCTTAATGAAATTCAACACACAACACAGTTCAATTTAACATCCACATTTAGCGAGAGAAGTTTCACATCTGGCGTGTGGTCACAAGCACACTCTGTTTTTTTTTTTGTATATGTGTACTAAACGACAGCAATGTGCATGCAATTCTTCAAATTTTTTTGTTTTTTTCAAAAGGTATTTCTAGATCACTATTGGCACTATTGCTTTAGTTAGAATAAGAAGATATTGAAATTCAGTTGAACTAATTTTGTATCCGTTTTAATAAGTAATGCAGTAAAGGACAAAGGGTTCCTTAAGTGTACTTGAAGTTATTGACAAAATCGGCATTAATCGGCGAGCGAAGCCGCGGGCAACAGCTAGTAGATAAATAACAATTTATTAGAGCTGACTGAACTCTTAGTTTGCAATGCTTCAAGTGACACGATAGCATCATTTGAATTTGGCAACATGCATCTCTAGCGCCATCTACCTGCGAAATGACAAAAGCGACCTGCGAGGTACGACATAAGAGATGCAATTTAGCTTTTGGGACATTCATACTTTGGCCGGAGAAGCAGACAGAAGTTATAGAGGGATACATGAATAAAAAGTATTGACAAAAAAAGCTTGCTGTCAACGTCAAACGTCCATTTAAATCTCACTTATCGCTAAGTCGGTCGAAATCTTTCCTCTAAACTGACCACATCACCACTCCCAAATCAGTATAATCTCTGCGTTTATCCAGCATCTTTTATGCAAAGTAAGCGACAAAACTTCTCAAAGGACATCCAGAGAAAATGTAGAAAAAATGCAAATCAACACGCCTCGTTGCATCTTACAAACTCACATATACATTATACATGTACAACCCCGAACTGATGGACAAATTTTCTTAAGATCTCCACATCAAAGACCTTCGCAAAGTCCATTTTAAGTGACATAGACACACACTGTGAAAGAAAATGAAAATAAAAACTGCAAGTGAATGCAAATTAAAAATGAAAGAAAAACTTTAAAGAAAATAAAAGCATAAGCGAAAGTATGGATATATCCTTTCAAGAGCACAGAGCCGTGCGTCGTCGTTCGTGAGGAGCAGCGTTTTCTCTTCTCACTTTATTTGGATGAAAACTTTTCCGATTACTCGCTGTAATGGCATAAAATATGGGAAATGGTAGTGCATGGCGGGGATAAAAAGGAACAACAAGAAAAATCAGAGCAACAGTTTAGTAAAAATGCGTTGCAAAGGACGACGGGGGAATTGGTATAGTCTCGTATTTGCTTTTCTAACTGCCATGGTGGTTGTGTTGAAAACTTGCCATCCTGTTGAAGGGCGAAATTCTACGCGATCGTAAATGTGCTTATTTTGAGAAGGACCATTGTGTGTGTGTGTTTTTTTCTTCTTTTTATTGCTCAAATTGTCCTGATTAATGCAGTGAGAGGGCGATGGTGTATAGACGACTTATGGCAGGGGAAACGATACGATGGGTGGTCGGTCGATGGTCTTTTGAAAGCTGAAATCCTTCTGCAATGTATACATATTAAATACACAAAAATCAAATTTGAATGGGTTGAAAATCGATGTTCTTGGGAAGTTATTAGCCGCCATTGGATGAATAAAATTACACCCTTCGTACAACCGTTCTAAATGTGGGAAATCGTTATTTTTATTGCCTGATTTTGGGGACGTACAGTGAAGGTAACACATTCTTGTAAGTTATGCAATTATTGAGGTTTTCTTGAAAGAAGTGGTGGCTCTATCAGCCTGGCGATGAAAGTGCTGTTCCTGTAACTTTACGTCACCGCCGCAGCTTGTCTGTTCGCTTATGAGAATGTAAAAAATGCAACTGGAGCAAATACCAAGAGAGATATTTTTAAACAAAAAACAAAATTACGGATTTCGGCCAACAACCTCATTTTCTGGACATGCTGAACTTGATCTGCGAGTACACGTATCCAAAAAATATGAACACAAGTAGCTCGCTTCAGGTGCCCACAGCCAACAATTCCAACAGTGTTTACACAAACTGTGCCATGTATCTGAATTTTTACAACTTTTGTTATTATTAGCTGGCTATTTCCAACAGCAACAAGCACGCAAATCGTTAAACAGAGATGAAGACAACGACGACGACTGACTAAGAGATGTTTCGCTTTACGATTGTTCGATGGACTGCCACAGCCTACCATGTGTTTATTGCGGACTTTTATGGACATTCTGCGGTCATCAAAATGGTCTTGTAATCAATCATTTTATATCTAACCAAAGATTAATGCTTATTTATTTGCTTGCGCATTTTATTCAGTTCATTACAACGAGAATACATACACATAATGTGTGATGGTTAGAGATGTGTTCAAGTTTGAAGGAATTGGAGCAGATCCTGGAGAGGTCTTGACCTGATTGTGGTTTTAAAAATCTCCGTTCGGTATTTTCTCTATTACTAAGGTTAATTTGGGAAATTTTTTAAGCTTCAGTGCCATTGTCTCATAAAAGGTTGCATTAATATTGGGCGGATCAGATCCATAGATTCCAAAAATTAGCGTAAGAGTTTTACTTCCAGTCTGATGTCTGTAAAATGCTCGCTTAGTACTCCTTTTAGTCATATTCACAATAAAATTGAACCAATCCTTACTTCAATTTGCATATTGAAATAATGTGTCCTTGTGGATAAAAGCATAAAAAGTTATACCCAGTTTAGTGGATATTAACGATCGTATACTATAACACATTTTGATGTCCTCTGGGCCACCATTTTAAGGCGATATAAAAATGATATATGACTGAAAAGTATACATTGAGATGAGAATATTGGCTTAGTTGGAGTATATGTGACAGCATTTACAACTTTTAGTTAAATTGAGTCGCTTTTTTATGACAAGACGTGCGTTCCGTTTTTTTATCACAGAGGGAAACTGATGTTCATGAAGGTTGACACCAATAAGAGTCCAATATTCTTCCATACGTATTTAGTAATTCAATTTTCTAATAACTTTTTTATTAATTTTGCCGATGCTCCCTAACTTTAAAAATAAATAAATGTTTTGGCGCTACAGGTCTGTGGGACCCAAGGCCTAGCTTCTCACAGCCATTCGTTTTGTGTGAGTTTTCAATTTTTGCGACGAATGGAAGGGATCTGCAATTTTATAACGACTCCAAACGGCTAATTGAGAAGCTCTTTCATGACAGTTTTACTCTCGGATGTTTGTCAGACGTTCGCGAGAGGTGGCGCAGTGGAAAAAAAACCTTAAGCTGTAATTGGGTTCTTTCGGAATTCGAACCAGGGACCCCTAACTTTACCAAATACAAGAACTGAAATACTAGTAAAAGTGGCATTTTTATTAATAATCGCTTTGCTGGAGTTATGAATAAACTGACTTTTGACTGTTACTTTAAAAAACAGACGGAAATGTCTCGTTGGCATCACCCGGATTTGACTTTATTTTGACAAATATCTTAAGTAAAGGCTGGTACGCTGTTCGAGTGAAGTTAAATTTTCACTCCTCTCTAAAAAGTGCCGTAAAATTGAAAGTGAAATTTTCACGCTGAAATGTCAAAAATTTAATGCAACGGACAATAAAAGCCAAGTTAAATAGCTTAAGTAACGCCCCCTACAAATCACTTTTTTAACAACTATTTTTCACTTGAACAGCGTACTGCCTGGTGAAATTTTCATGTGGAAAGTTCATTTTGACATTTCGCAGTGAAAAATTTGTATGAAAAATTGGATTTCACTCGAACAGCGTACCAGCCTTAATGATAAAACTATGTTAAAATATGGGACAGTTTCGACACTGGATATGTACAATCAGAGTTTACACCAAGGAAAAATAGCAGCGGCTTTATCGGCCCCTACTGTCATTGTCAATTACTATGGAATGACGGACAAGATTGAGAGATCCAATTGCTTCTTTCTAATTTCTCTATAAATGCACTGTCGGAACAGCTTCAACATGTGGCCGCTATCAACTGTCAAAGCTCGGAAGTTCCCATTGGAAGACCATTAATAATATGTTCTTTTCAGAAGAACAGTACTTAAAAAACAAATACAAATCATAGTGATGGACATATGGAATTAATTGAATTTTTTAACATTTTCTAGTCATGATTTATAGGCACAATCTGAAAGTCTTAAACAATCTAAGTTTTTGTGTAGCTTACGTAGAAGCTGTGTATCGTAAGTGCTGCCAATGGTAAAATGGCAAAGGAAACTCTTCCCATAATGCAATGGCAGAGTTATTTTAACATAAATCAGCTGTTAGCTGTCATATTAATTATTTCTGGAAAAAGTGTTGCCAATTCAAAATATAATCCTTTAAAAAAAAAACTTTCCTTCGTACATAGTTTAAAAAATAGGAATTCTTTCCTCAACATATAAAAACCCCCCTTTCATACATACACATACAAAAGCGGATTTAATACGAACGGGGTTCTCGTGCCTGTAAAGGGCTTTCCAATAAAAGGTGTTATTTTAATATTCAAAGAAAAATGCCATTTTTTGAGATAAATGATCGGCCGTTAATAATGAAAAACAACATCAGGCAAATGGCCACCACGCTTAAAGGACCAAATCCTTTTTATGAAAATTTCCATAACAAAATCGCTCAGTGGCTGCCATATGTCCTCGATAGAATCACGAATTTCATCTTTGAGGTCTTGAATCGACGCTGGGCTGTTGGCGTAGACCTTATCTTTCACGTGGCCCCAAAGGAAGAAGTCGCGAGGTGTTAAATCACAAGATCTCGATGGCCAATTGTGATCACCTCTTCGAGAGATAACACGGTCCGGAAAATTTTTCCGTAAAAGATCAATGGTTTCGTTGCTTGTGTGGCACTTAGCGCCGTCTTGTTGAAAGTAAACGTTGTTCAGATCAATACCATCCAACTCCGGCCATAAAAAATCATTAATCATGCCCAATTCCAAAGAACGAGGAATGAACAAACCTGGATTTTCCTCAACACTTTGGGCTCCGCAGCAATATTCTCAGTTGTTCTTGAGCGACGTGCACGGGTTTTATTCTTCACATCACTAACTTGTCCCAACAGCTCGAATTTTTCAACCTATTTCTGTATTGCGGTCCGACAAGGTGCTTCACGACAACCCAAAAATGCTTTAGTTTTGCGAACTGTGAATTTTTATACTTTCAATGCGTTGTTGAAGCGTGTATCGTTCCATTTTTAATAATGGCGTAGTTTCTGCTTGTCAAATGTTAAAAAATAACAGCTTCAAAAGTGAAAGCTACCGAAATAGCGGGCTATTCAAAATAATACCTCTTATTGGGAAACCCTTTAGAAAAAGAAAAGAAATACTCACCCACCACATCACAGAATTTGGTCAAAATCAGAAAACTTTAAATCAGCGTTATCTACCCAATTTCAATCAACCCTTACTCACAACATATGGCATATACAGCCTTTAGCTGCATTTTTCCACGGTTTTTATGGAATTCCACACCAATCGAATCGGCGGCACCCTGAAGCCAATTATCCGCACAATTTAATTACCCTACTAAGTAAGACATCAATATAGTCCACCCACCCATCCATACAAGTGCAATCAATCCGATGGCATGCAAACATGCACAAGCACACCCACTCTGATAAATAACTAAAAGTTCGATAACTGACATGCAAATGGAAAAACAAACCAATCGCAGTCATAGTCCCAGGCCATGCCGTGCATTATCTAATTTGAATAAATTATTCCCATAGTGTTGGTTGGTATATTTGGGGGGCGGGAGCTGCAAATCTATAATCCCAGTTACACTGCTCAAAGCGTTAGCGAACAAACACGACTTGAATTAATTGAACAATAATTATTTGCAAAGTAAACCCCCAATTTGTGCTTTTCCCCGCTTCAGTCAAATTTAGTTGGCTGTTGTCTTTTGAATTAGATGCCCAGGGATGGTATTTCGGATTCGGATCTATGACCCTTCTTATTTGTACGTGAGAACACAACCACTTGACTACATCTGCAACTGATGGTATGCTACTAATGGAATTTTAAGGATTCTCTCTGCCTGATTTGCATTTCTGCTTACTAATTTGGATCCTTCGTTTTGCATACAACCTAAAAAAAAAGGAAGAAGAAGCCATTCCCCGCACGAATGCCCTTTTTATGACAAGTACTTTTATTACACAATTATTTTGTTTGTCCTGTGGCTCTGTGTGAGCGTGTGCTCTTTGACTTTTCAAATAATTTCAGACACATGCCACTTGCATGTATGTGCTTTCACGAAGGTAAAATCCCCAACAATAAAAAGATACAACAGAAAAATTTAACAAACACATCCACATTGACACAATACTGTATTTTGTACAAATATAGTTGTATTCGTATATTTTAATAATTCAAAGAGTTTCCATTTCTTTTATTCCTCTGGTCGTTGTGCTGTTACTTTTTTCTTTGTATTTTTTTTGTTGTGCAAGATTGCTTTGTTTTGTATATAGGTATATAACGTACGCTTTTCTTAGTCGTATTTCTGACCTAAGGACAGGGTTCCTTGACTTGCTTTTTGTTCATATCTAGGGTTGCGGGTGAACTGGTCAGTGGCGTAGATGAGAACGAGTTTTTGACGTAATATTTCATTTTTATTTGTCCTTGACTGTATGAATTTAAATCACATTCCTTTGAGAAAAGATGTACAGGTTTTTTTTCTTTTTCAGTCACAAGTCATGATATCTTTCAGCTAATCTTTTTGGTTAAGACTTAGACGGCGCTGCACCAATTTGATTTTGCTCTCTGTTTTATCTGGAAATAATGAATTTTGTCAAAACAGCAACTGAGTCATGAAAATAACTGTCTCTTGAGCCAGCTGATGATGCATTATGCAAACAACGACTAATGCCAATCCCAGTCACCAATTACTTACGGCTGATAAATCATCCCCTACAAACAAAAAGAGCAAACACACACCCTTAACACACCATCTGTCTACACGCAAAACATCCCTCCGCACCGCCAGAGGCTTGCTCACTTTTTAATGACTTTTTAATTGTAAATATCAAACATTATCCCACACACGCTCTACCCTCCGAAACGAGGATTCGCAATCACATTATCATTCCATGGTGCTCCTGGAATTGACCACCTTCATGTTGATATTGTAGCAAATAAATGAACTTGGCATCGAACCAAAATAGCAGGTGAAAGATAAACAAATTTCAGCCTACCTTCCACACACATGTATACATATATAAACAACTGTATCTATCGGGCACCAACAATTGTAATGTATGTGTTGGAAAACAAGAACTGACACATGGAACAGCAGCCGCATCTCACTCTCTCACACCCCTCTTAATGAAGTGTAACTAAATATTTGCCCAAAAGTAATGTTTACTCGAATTAAATATCTTCTTCCACCTTGGATTCGATTTAATAGCCTTAACACCATCCGCTTCTAAATATTTACATATTCAATCCGAAGTCGATTCGAAATCGAAATCCAAATCCAAATCAAACGATAGCGATAGGGAACAATGGATATCTCCCAATCGGATTCCGTGAAATTTCCTCAACCATGGAAAGTGGAAAAAGCATGCCTTTCGATACTTTTCAGAAGGCGGAGGTCTACTTGGCTATGTTTCTCTTTTTTTTTAGGTACGGGAAAACTAAAACAACATTGACGATCCGATGGAATGTTTATTGCTTCTGGTTTCTGTAAATATTTATAATAGAACATGGAAAAAAACTGCTGAACGAAAATAAACACCACTCGTTTGGGGAATTTAGCGAGCGAAAAAAAGTGTGACAAGAGCGCACGGCGGAACTGGGCGAAACAATTTGTTTTTCTTTTTGGAAAAATTGCTTTCCCATTGTTACATTATTATTATTATTATTATAAGCTTTTATTTACTATAAGGTCTACAAATTGTTATTGTTATAAGAGTATTTACATCATGTAGTTATTTAATTAATTTAAAATACATAAATAAAATAAATATATCATCATTTGACAAAGTCTAATCATTATTTTCAAAATTAGTTGCAAATAGTATAAGCCTCCCCCATAGTTGTCCATAGATCTCGATTTTTTGCGTCATGGTACCAATACCTGTTAAATTGGTTAATATCGTCAACCCATCTTGTTCGTGGTCGTCCGGTTGATCTTGTCGCTGGTGGTGTCCATTTGATCAAAAGTTTTGTCCATCTATTGTCTGTAATTCTTGATATGTGTCCTGCCCAGTTCCATTTAAGTTGTTTCGTCCTTTTTATTACATCTATGATGTCCGTTTGCCTTCTTATTTCTTCGTTCCGCACTCTTTGTATTAGTCTTATACCGAGAAGTTTCCTCTCCATTTTTGTCTGACAGATTCTTAATTTCTCGGTTAGATTTGTTGTTAAGCCCAATGTTTGAAGTCCGTATGTCAGAACTGGTAAAATTGCTGAATCCATTAAATATTTTTTTGTGTCTTTATTTAGTTTTGCGTTGAGTATCTCCTTCATGTTCCAGAATTGTCGCCATGCGTTTGATATTCGTCTATCTATCTCCTTTTCTTCTTGATTTTTAAATGATTTTAATTGTCCCAAATAAATATAGTCCTCAACATAATCAATATTTACGCCATCGAGTGTAATGTCCTTATGTGTAGAGTTGGTCATCACTTTTGTTTTAGACTGATTTATGCATAGTCCGTAGTTTTTACAAATTGAAGCCAGCTGTGTTACCATTGTCTGAATGTTGTCCGCTTTCTGTGATATTAGGACAACATCGTCAGCAAACCTCAAATTGTTCAAATGTTGTCCCCATATATTTATTCCAAATCGATTCCAGTCAAGTTGTTTAAATATCTCTTCGAGTACTGCAGAGAATAATGGTGGTGATATTGGATCACCCTGTCGTACACCTCTTTTTATGCTGAACATTCGTCCTGTTCTTTCTGTTTTTATTTGTCCAGTGTTGTTTTTATATATGTTTCTTAGAGTTTTGATGTATAAATCATGAATCCCATTGTTACATATTATGGAATTATGTACTAAGATTTTTTTTCAGGAAGGGGTGCCGCTGCCGCACTTATAAAAGGAATCGGTTCATCTACTTTAGGTGCTAATGAACTAAGGGGTCAATTAGAGGCTCTGTTACTCGATTCTGACTGATTAAAAATTGTGTATTACATTCCATTGAAAACAATAAATCGGTCGTTTGACACAATGTACAAAAGTGATACAAGTCCACTTCGAAAATAGTCGCACAGCTAAATGTCTATTGTCTATTGTTAAATAAAAACAGATAATTCGCACTTCGAAAATAGCAATTTGCCGACAGGCACACGGTGACAATCAGAGTTCGAATTCGATGTGAAATTGCGAAATCATCAACTTTGACTGATTCGAAAACAAAATGACTTCCGTTGAGAAAATTATATTCGTAGGTACTTCGAAAATAAATACTTATTGTATTTGAAGCCAAAGTGCGAAAATCGATATTCGAATAATTTAGCTTGATATGTAAAGAGTGCGAATCGCTTAGCTAACACTTTCGCTACTGCGTTATTCGTAAATTTATCCATAAAATGCTCCATTTGCATTTATTACAATGTTTCCTCTGACGACATTTATTATAAATCACTTATCTGTCATCGCGGCTCATGTTTTGAATATTCTCTTACACACTTATTGCGATATTTAGACCGCCAATCACTACAACTTTCAGACTAAGTAATCCAGTTTGTCACCGGCAGCCTATTTAGTAAATTTAGTGCACCCCACATAATTTTTAACTTTCTCGTATACGTAGTAAGAGAAAGGTATTGTAATCGTACAAAAAATCTAACTCGAGATTTTCATCAAATCTGACATTACGATGATAGAGGAACTCAAAAAAGTGGATCTCGCAATTCTGTCCAACTGTCCGTCTTTCCTGAGCTCTACAGCGCAAACGGCTGGACGGATTTCTTTCAAACTTCGGATTTGGAGTTTTTGGGCTTACAGTTCGGGACCATTTTGTTTTGCACGTTAAGAGTTGCCGTTCTAACGGTATTAAGCAATTTTGAGTTTTTCGAAAACGGCTTTAACGATTTCAACAAAAATTTATATTTGGGCTTAAATAGGTGTGGTTAACATTGACTGCATACCCAGTTTTTCGCTAAAAAATCGAATAAAGGTAATTTTGAAAATTCGACATGTCTCAAAAACGGTCAAAACTATTTCGACAAAAATTCATATATAAGGTAATATGGTCATTCCTAACATTGAACGGACTATTTTGGAAAAATGTCGTTTTTTAAGAATTGAGTTAATTATGGTTTACTTGAGAACGGCTTTAACGATTTTAACCAAAATATATATTTGCGCTACGCTACATGGGGTCAATGTGGTTGATTACCCAGTTTTTGGCTAAAAAGTCAAATAACGGTACTTTTGAAAAGTAGCACCAAAAACTAATTTTTCAAACTGTTCAAATCTCGAAAACCCCATTTTCGATTTGGATAAAACTTTAAAAACCAAGTAATACTAACATCCTGAACAATACCCTATACTCAGTTTTTAGCTAAATAGTTGAGCAAGCATATTTTTTGAAATAAACATTGCAATATTTGCTACTATTGTGTACGCATTATTTTCCAAAAACCGCCATAACGGTTTTGACCAAAACCCCCTTTTTATGATAACTTATATTACTTATGTTACTTAGTTTTTCTTAAAAAATGGAATAAACGCCGTGTTTTAAGATATACCGTACTACCAGTTAAAATGTAATCACAACTACTAAAAACTCCTTTTTAGCAAATATTTCCTACTGCTTCTTTTTCAACCATATTAATCATGAACCTTAAAAAAAATTCCAACCAATTGGAGTCTCACTATCAGAAACCCGCACTTCATTTACCCCAAACACGTGCAAATTCAAAAACAAATCTTTGAATTCTTACATCTCAAACCCTACTTCGAGTCATGGCCACCTACCAGTATCACCAATTTGAAAAATCTAGTTTTATAGCCTATAAACAATAATAAAAGAAAAATAAACCAACCAAACTGATGATATAAACGAGAAAGTTCCGTGCGATCCAGTCGTGCACTTTATTTGAACTGTCAATCTGTCAATTGCAGTATTTAAGACGGAAAACTGTCTATAAGATTCATTAAAATGTCAACCGATTTCGAAAATTGTTCTAAATTTATAGCCGACGAATGTAGTCACGAAATTCCTGAATGAGTACTAAATTGACAGTTCGTTTATGTGGCTGACATTGGAGAATTGAAATTACTGACCAATCTTGTTTTTGCGTCGACTTAGGATAACGCAATTTTTGAATATGCCCAATGCCGGCTTCATATCCACTTGTCCCTCCTTACTCCATGTCATAACCTTCCAAATATCTTCAAAATATTATATACTTCGAGGTGAAAATTATATTCAAAACTTGCCACCCATCGTTTCTCCCGCTATAGGGAGGTCGAACACGCACCCACAATAAAATACACTATTAGAATGATACTCACGTAACCTTGTCAACCATATCTATGTAGCTGACAGAGATACAGAATATAGATATGCCTCACCATAAACTAATCACAATCAATATTTTATTGTACGCAAAAGGCCCAAACATGTTTAATAAGTAATAACTCGGCAATATCCTCAAGGGTGTTGATTGGATGATATCCCGAGAGGATTACACCATCGTATCTTCTCTATCTGAAGGTGTATCCTGTCCCAAGCCCTATAATAAAATTCGAAAAAGGATTATATTGTTCGTGGTTTTTGTCAAAGGATACACACGAATGTCTGTCTACATGTATATAGAGCTAGGGCATAGTGTGCGTTGGCGAAAAACCAATTTTGCTGATTGAAGGCGGCGCGGCGGAATTGAATGTTTTCTCTGAAGGAGTTTATGTCCATGCACGCTTCGGTTTGACTTCAATAAAAATACACATGCAAACATGTGTGTACAGTATATAGAAATGCAAATATTTACACTTAAACAGAAAAACGGATCCATCTAGCAGTTTTTATCTGCACAAAGCAATCAACTATCGCGATTGAATAGCAAACTGTAACTGTATCTGAAGAGCATAGGACACTTCCCAGCGGGAATGAGAAGACAATTTATTTTTTTTTTAAATGCAAGCAATATTTGTAGCTAACCTTGAACTTGTTTGGAACGAGGTTTGGATTCATTCAGTGGGATAGCGTAGATGTGCTAGAGTGTGAGTATTTTTATGGACCTTTAAGTTTAAAGTATGGAAAGTTTGTAGACCTAGAGTCGGATATTTAGGACAAAATTACTCCGTACAACTGGATTAATGCACGAGTCCTTACAGTACCATTTTAGTTAAATGCGTTAAACACTGATGGGAGTCCAAATTCAAAGCATTGCGTGTCACTTATTTTCGGCTCATGATTTAACAATAATCGAGAATGTGTTTGAGCTGTTGCTTTTAATGATGCCGGCGTGCGGCATTACAGTCTGGGGTGCACCTGCCAATTTGATTTAAATTCTTGCGCGTTTCTTAAAAACAAAATTCAGCTTTGCCGCAAAAACAAAGTTGATAGCAATCAGCAATTCCTTCAGTTTATTAACTAGATCATATGCTTATGGAATTCTTAAAAGCCGTAAATGCCTCTTAGTCAGGTGATGCATACAACTGCATGCGCCCAAATAATTTCGAACTGCATCATCTACGAAGCCAATTAATTTTTTATGAGGCCTTGGCTTCGCTCGTATACATATCTGTCTGCGGTAGAAACATTTTTACACACATCATTCCAGTCCCTGCCACAGAATTAGCTTTTAACATTTCCAAACTACCGCATGTCCTTGGGAGAGTTTGCACTTAGGTATTCAATTCCGAAAGCAAATTTCGCAATTCAACTCATTTGCGAATAAGCAACCCAAATACACAACCATCGCATCCGTGACCTCCCCAAAGTTATTACCACCCATGTGAGGGCAAATACCCATGACAAATACAGTAACCGATGTCCTGAGACGTAATGCACTGCACTCTGACACTGAGTTACTCATTGAAATGACCACAATTACATTACATCCATATATGTATATTTACTGAACACGTTGACAGACAGGATCAAAGATCTGCCTTAATCAAATTGATTCCCAGTATCACACTCCCCGAACCGAGGTGGTAATCAAATAAAAATCATGAGCAAATTTTCCATTGAACTATGTATAATCGAGTGTGCCCATGTGATTTCGTTTGACTTTCAAATAGTCATCCTACGTATCTTTTTTGTGCTGATGTGCTGACAATCTGACATGTCCTTCGACTCTCAATCTTGTGTGTATGCAATCGAAAGGGCAAGCCCTTGCATATGCATAGCATATACATCATCATATGAATGTGTATGTCCCACATTCCCCCTGGAATTGGCTGAAAAGGGACACGCTCTCTTCTATTTCACTGACATGGAAACAAAAAGACCATAAAAGTTGACATTCGTTCATGTGATGGTGTCTGAGGTAATAATAACCAGGACAGCAGTAGCAGTAGCAATCATTTGCGCTCCGTTTGGTTCAGGTTGTTGGTGCTGCAGAGTTGTTAGTGTTTATTGATTTTTGGTTGACTTGTCTTGTTTTTGTTTTTTTGTACTGTGTTCCTTTTTGATGAACTCCGATGTCGTCGTCGTCTTTATTCGATTTCTATCTCCGATAGACACAAGGTTTGGATGTATAAAAAGAAAGCGAGAACGAGATCAAGACGGCTGTGCTGAATCCTTGTAATCAATGATTTCAATAATTCGTGATTTATGCAAAAGGGATGCGTCAACTGTTCGTTCTATTTCTGACTACGATAATAACTTGTTGTCGATGTCGGCGATGGGAATGGGACCCACGGAGAGTGGCAATGGCGGTAAGTTAATAATATTGTATTTCAATTTCGCAAAATCCCAACAGTATCGAAAAGATGGAACCGAAATAAGGAGGGAAAACGCTTTGGGCATTGGCTGTATATTGAACACAGTGTTGTGTAGGAACAGACAGAGGAATATTTTGGGTGGAGTTCGAGTTAAGTGTGCCTTGGAAATGTGTTTGTAGGTGTCTTATAAAATAAAATAGGGTGTTTTGGTTGTTATTTTCAAATTCCCTTGTGTTAGTACTGTTTAAGTATTCGATATAAAATTAGCACTAAAAGTAGTGGGAAAATTCTGTTTATAAGTTGACAAATTTGGAGATAAACGAATTTGGAATAAAACGAAAAAATTTCAGAAAACGGTGGAGAGGGTAACGATGAGCAGTAACTTCTAACTCTTATAATATGTGGATGAATGCATGATTCAAGGTTCGCACAGCTTTATTCAAAAAAGTGTTTACGGTTTTCAACAAACACTGAAATGATACTACATTTATGAAACTATGATGAAATTTACTGGGGACTGGCAAAAAAATGTACGCACGCCACCTTTGTTATATTTTCAATGACCGACGCGTCATACAAAACACTTGACTAACAAAAAAGGACTCTTATGTACTTCACCGTCTTTCTTTTTCTTCTTTTGCATATTTCTTTTAAATTGGCGGCTAAAACTGATATTATGTTCTTCCGCCAAAAATACCTCTAACAGCCTTATTTATAAACCCAGCGTAGGGTCTACTTAACTTTACGCATCCTCTACAATGTCCTTACGCGGGAAAACCTGATTTATAAACAAAAAGAACGTTGCCTTGAGGCCGCGTAACTTTGAACGCAAAAAATTGCGTTTAGAGGCTGCGTAAAGCTTTTAAATTTTTGTAGTTTTTGAAATGTTTATGCTTTTTTCGGGATTTCACCTTTGATCAGGCCTTCGAAATTCGATATTGGGGCCAACAAGCATCTGATGTCGATTTCAGAGCAAAAAGTAATAGATTTCGTGTTTTTTGTAATAGTTTATCAAAATTCTTACCTATTCAGATACAAACCCCATTTAATAAAGAATAGCAGGTTCTCGAAGGGAATTCATCTGCTTTTACACGGATCTGTCAAAAACAGAAATAGGAGTGGGGGTCGGTGTATTCTCCCAAGATCTGGATTGTTAGATCTCCTTCCGACTTCCTAATCATTGTAGCGTGCTCCAGGCGGAAATTATGGCGATCAAGGAGGACCTGTCGTTGCGGTTGCGGTACAATGTAACATCTGCAAGGGACATAACTATTTTTACCGACAGTCAAGTCGTGATTAAATCCTTGAAATCGGTCACCTTCAACTCCAAGACTGCCCTTAATTGCCGCCTATCTCTCAACGAGATGGCGGAACAATTAAAAATTCGCCTTATCTGGGTGCCGGCTGCCGGGCCTTAGGGATATTCCAGGTAACTGTATGGCCGACGAACTCGCAAGACATGGCACAACTGTCTCGATTCTACCGGAAAAGGAGAACCTCTGCATGCCTCTCGCTACTTGCAAACTCCTAATCAAACAAAACGCTACAAACCGCAGGTGGACAAACTGCACCACGAAACAAATTTGGCCCAGGCTGGATCTCAAGTGCTCCATCAGTCTTATAAGATTAAAGAGATCCGTCATAAGCACACTAGTAGGTGTGATCACGGGGCACTGTATAATAGGGAGACATGCCCTCAGGCTGGGTCTTCCCGCTAATGACTTCTGGAGAAGTTGCATGGACGAGGAGGAGGAAGAGTCCTATGCGCCTGTCCTGCTCTTTCTACTCGAAGAAGATTACATCTCGGAGAATACTTCTTTGATAATCTTGGTGAACTCGACATGATTAATATCAACCGCCTCCGCCGCTTTACTTTGAACTCCTGTTGGTTCAACGGGTAGTTTGAGATTATTAGATCCTGTGGTGTCACAATCGGCCAATTCTGGCCCAAGTGTGGCTGCACTTGTTTGTAGCCTGCCACTATAACCTAACCTAACCTAGTAAAGTTATTTCGAAGAAGTCTTTATAAATAACAATTTCAGAATAGGCACGTATAGGCTGCGTAAATTTCTACGCGACGTTTAACTAAACAACATCGTAGAAGCGTCGTAAGGGAATCTAATAAATACGACTGTAAATACATAAAAACAAACAAATCGCTTTAACCTCACTTAAAGATCAACGCACGAAATAAAGTCGTTGGATCGTTCAATTAATATTTCATGTACTTTTAGTACAAAATCTCCTGCCAGGCTCCTTTTCTATTAAATGCTGACACGAACGACCCAAAAGCGCGGAACTCGTAAAATTTGTTACTCCCGAAACTTAAATGTTTTAATTGAAATTTAAATTTTTTTTTCTAAAGTAGGTATCCATGTACCTACCCAGTTTTAGTTTATAAAACTGTTTCTGCATATATAAAAAATGTTGAACGTTTTACCACCATGAAATTTCCAGCTAATAGGATAAAAGTATACAAAATGGATACAAAATTCAACGTAAGTTGTTTCTGTTTAATTTTGCGGAACTGAAAGGAAATGTGCTGTGGAAATGAAACATTAATTCGCAAAACACAAAACAGATGCAAACGTTTCGCTTTAATGTTGCTTTTAGTTAAGAATTTTAAATGCGCACTGTGCCGTGATCCCATGAAGGACTACTACATTTTTTTGGTTAGCGAAACTCTCTTAAATGCTGATTTTCGATAAATTTAGATCATAACTCTCGATTCGCTATTAACTTAATGTGAATTTATGCCGAAGAGCATTAAAATGTTGGCGCTTCTTCAGTAAGTGAAGGAAACAAATTAATTTTCCTCCAAAATAAGTAATAAATTAACTTGACGTGATGTTTAGAGAGCGTAACAATTTGACAGTTGTTTTTAATTGGGCGAGGAAACAAATGCGTTCGTTAAAATGCTATTATTGGTTTGATGGGGCATAGGATAAAATCGGTTTTTATTTAAGCGCTGCTGGTTGAGAAATGTTGGATATATCTTAAGGGATTTTTTTTTTAAGACCATTGAAATTTACTTACGATTATGGGAACTGAATGTGTCCATGAATGAAAATGTAAGCTTATGGACCTTAGGAGGTAAGCCTGGCTTTAGCTATCAACAAATAAATTCCTTTTCATGCCGTTCTTCCAAGGAAGTTATTGTTACAATTTGTTTAGAAACACCAGGGCAAGTATAATAATATTATTTAAGCCCAAAGTACACCCATAAACAGTTTCCGAGACACGCTTCATTAACGCGTAGTAGAAAATCAATGTAACTTTACGAAATGTGCCACACAATTGACAGCGACAATGCACTAACTCATGCAAACTCATCTAATAAATGTTGCTAGATAAAATTTGTCTCCCACAGGTCATGACAAAAAACCCTACATGTCAAGTAGAGCAATAAAATTCAAACACGGAAAACTTTTAAAATGATAAAGACATCAACTTTATTTTTATTGCTGACACCAAGTAGCACAGCCAGAAAATGATTTTTATTTTTCAAAAAAAAGAGAAAAAATGTATACGACCCATTAGGCCATTACGTGTGTTCATGTAACGTGCCTGGGATTTTTAAGTAGGTCCATCAAATCACGAAATGTCCTTGATAAAATAGGTTCCCCCTCTATCAGCGTGAGCGAGACAGAAATTTCATAAACTCCACCTAAAACTTTAAGAATGTCAACAAAAAAAACATGCCCCCATCTTATACGGCTGTTTTTACTTCTAATTTCTGGTTCATCCTTATTTTCTTGAGAGCGAACACCGAGCGTGTGCTCTTAAAATGTCAAGTTGTCAAGATTAAACATATAGATATAACATATTTAATTGTAGGTGGAAAAAAATGGAGAAATCCATGAACCAAATCGAATACTGATAGATGTTGCAGGCACACATTTTCGGTACAAGTACAAGGACATAACCATAACCGCACACCGCATTAGGATGCAATGCTAATGATCATTTGGTTGATTTTCTCATTTTTAATTAAAACTTAAGAGTCATATATACCAGCACCAGCACAAAGCAAATATTATATAGATG
The DNA here is from genome assembly GCA_936431705.1 of Cheilosia pagana. Lineage (NCBI taxonomy): Eukaryota > Metazoa > Arthropoda > Insecta > Diptera > Syrphidae > Cheilosia > Cheilosia pagana. The sequence continues at coordinate 44,551,653 of OW386170.1, read as the reverse complement.
AGGCAAAGCGTAAGCAACGCAGTCCATTAAAATAGATAGAGCGAGAGATGGTTGAGATGAATATGAAGCGAGCGGATGCCTGTCGAGGACGATTGAAGTAATGAATTTCTGTGTTCTACATCGACGAATGGTTGTATAATTGCCGTGAAAAATATTCCACTTGAAAACTGAAGGAAAAGTGTGCATTAACAAGTAAAATTTCTTCGCTTTAAGGATGTTTTTTGCTTCTTCTTTTTTTTGAATGTGTATAACTGCTTCCAGTTGGTGTGGTAGGCGCGCCAATATTTGTATTTTCTTTTACTTAAAGTAGGGAGAAAAGAGGTCAGATAATTGATGAAAGAACGCTGTCTGGGGAGAATGGAAGAAATGCTTTCAGCGGGCGTCCGGAAACTTAGATAATTTTTTTTACGTGAACATTTTTAATTAATCGTTTCTGGAGAACAATTAGAGCATTTAAGAAAGACATTTGAAGAGACTACCTTTTTAATTAAAATATAAGGACATAGATGTTGTTTTTTTTAGAAAATTACTTAGAAAATAGTCATGCGCAGATATTTTCATAACGCCGATCAAAATGAGATCGATATGGAATTTCGATTGTTGATGTTATAGCAAATGAAAACCATCTCTTTTGAAACTCTTACACCGAAACCAATACTTCCTGGAACACCAAAGAATTACACATGCATTTTATAAATATAACTGATTTATTTAAAGAAAAAACTTCTCACAAACATTTTTAAAAGACCTACGAAAACACGGGCCAATCTTGTACTATATGTTTGTACTTAAAATACAACAAGTCTCTTAGATAATAAAACAACATATTAGCAATGCCCTGTAGGGGAGCATTTAATGAGATACTCCGCATGGTTCTAGAACCCACCCACTATGGGGTATATTGAGATTATGGACTTGAAATCAGAATGATTTTATCGACAACTGATTGCTTTTTAAAAAGCAAATATTAGCACGCGCGATTGAATATACAAATGTTGGGATTTGTTAATTTTAATTTAGAGGCTTGTTAGAAGAGAGTTCTCAATTGAACTATGTGAGTAAAATTTAAACTTCTTCCAAATAGAAAGAGAAAGCCTCTTCGAAGCAAAAAATTGATGATGGACTTAAAGTCTTACCTACAGTATAGTTTTCTATAAGCTGATATCCGTTTTAATTGTATTGTTGTAATATTTCTCTTCACCGTTATAGGGACACTCTCATTTTGCGACCTTAAAGTAAGTTGAGTGGACAAACAACTATTTGGCTTTCGTCGCAAACACTTATTCTCCTAAGAACTGACAAATGTTTCGTACAACCTTAACTTACATTCTCACTACTAACACTATTGCACCATTTTAATTGGCTACGTTTAATGAACGCGAATACTACCAGCGTTTCAACTAAATTCACAACTAGGTAATTATTATTCCCTACATTTACCCCGACGATTCAAATGTCTGAGTCGTAATTTTCATATAAACTACACACTTTCTGTGCAACCGCGTATGCAATTATATATATTATTCGTTTTACTAACCTCCCTGCAAACCACCGCGAAACATTCGGATGCGGTGGCGTATGTGGAACATAATTTTTCATTTCATTCAACTGAAAACAAAGGGCAATTACTAGCTACAGTTTATGTCTTCAGCATTATGCTCAATAGCTGGTGCTGCTCCTTTATTAACAAAGTAGATTTACCACACAAAATCGCTTCAGTTTTGTGGAAAAAAAAGCTCTTTCGCACACATCAATTAGCCAAATTGTTATGAAAGACAAAAGGATGCAACTATAATTATTAAAATTATAGATTTTCTGAAAACCGTGACAGTATCTATTGTACGTTTTTGTTTTCTCCACTGACATGACTGCATTTGATTGCATCGGGCGGTGGATTGTAATAAATTATTTATTTTCAAGCAATTACGCTGAAAGGGTAGAAAAGTAGTTTCGGAATATGAAACAAAACTCGATGGGGATTCTGTTTTTGTGTGTGGCAATGCAATTTTAAGAATTCAGGACGTGCACTTAGGATAATGTGTTTTCTTGCTGTTATGTGTACGAAGGAACGTAAGTCTTAAAGAGTAAAACTTCGGAAACATTAAACGAATTTTAGAACTAAAACGGTGATTTATATCAACCCAATTCATCCAATTTATATTGAACTAAGTGACCGACTGGGTAGCACCCTTTTTTGGATATTTTTTCAAAATAAATGATGCATCTTTATATTGAGAATTCATTTCAGTCTCTCTTTGTTTATGGTAAGGCAGATTGTGTAGTCAAAATTTGGCACCGTCTGTCTTTGCCAATGTTATTATATGAGGGGGTAAGACTTCTTACCCAGATCTGAAAATGATATTCATTCATCAGCAGCCATCTGTTTTATTTAAATCACTGCGAAAATTATGGCAGTAATGGATCAAAATACACAACTGGATCCACATCAAACAAATACATTTTAAGGGTGTTTTTGAAATGAATTTAAACCCGACTGTATCATTTAGTAGTCGTGGCAGATAAAAATATTTAAAGCAATGCATTACTTCTGGACATACATGAGCGTAGTACTCTATTAACATTTATGTGTGTAAAACTAACTATGCTTGGATAGGTAAAGGAAGGTGACTGCACTTGTTATAGGCCCCTTCATAGATAAACTAATTATAGTGCCACCAAAGTGTGGTTATAAATCTTGATTAAGCCTTTTACTTATCTGCTATATTTATATTGTCTTTATCACACTTATGGACACATATAGACAGACAGTTCCACTTGGTTACCCATTTCCAAATCAATAATCTGCTTTGGTCGACGATTTATAATATTTTTAGATTGGCTAGTGACAGTCGGTACTCTTATATAGTCCTTCAGTGCGCCTATGGATGGAATTACATCTCAGTGTCTGGCATGTGCAATTTTGTTGTGAATAAATTTCTTGACAACATTTTTGCGTTGTGGAGAGAAAAGACAGCTTACATCTCTAAGGAAAACGTATCGACTATAGAAAAACGTAAACTAAAATGGCCTCAAACCCAAAAATGCGTTTCACTCGACAGTCGGATATCTACACATAAGACATGCGTCATATCATAACGTACATCGATTTATGTGGAAGGAAAATGTAAACGCAGACCTAACCCTCAACTGAGTTTTTATCGAAAAGCGCTTGGTGAAATTGAAATTTCAATATACCGAAAGATATATGTGATAAGTTGTCCCAAAGTCAAGGAGGACGAGGAAAAGTATTTAACTTTTAAATAGTTTAATTGGATATTTCTTACAACCATTCTTGCAAAACAGAAAACTTTCTCTATCAAGAGATGCTGCAAGGCTTAATGAAAACTCAAATTTGATTCACATAAATGTAACTATTCCGGGTTTGGGACTTGTGCTTAAACCCAAGCAATGTGTAATATTGACCTTAGGGTGGTCAGATTGTGCTGTGTCTTTGTGAGCTCGCTTAAATCGATTGATTTCTTCGTCTGCAAGCTGGAAGCGAACCAAATGCGAATCGTATTATTCACCATAACTAAAGTACATGTCGAAATATGCGTTTCATCTTGGTTAAACTGAGTATTACGACTTTTACTTGTTGAACGCTGACATTTACTTACTTTTCAATTTGTTTGCGTAGGGCTTTTGTTATTTCTTTTAACTTAAAGTTTTTATTTAATTCGGTACTTTCTATGACCGTGTTTTTCAATTAAGGAGGACTGAGCACTTCCCAAATGTTTTTCATTCAGCCGATTTGTTCTTCAGAACGATTTTTGAAAAACGCTTAACTAAAGCTGTACAAATTTGCTTACGAAATGGCCAACTCTCTATGAGGAAAAAAGCCCCACTAAATGTACATGTGGACAAACTGAACACAATATTTTAAATTTATCTTGTTTCTCATATTTTTAGAAACCTATTTTTACACTTGATCTGAACGCACCTTTAATAAACGTTTAATTGTCGAAAAAATCGATTAAGCTCAAATTATCATGGTTGTAATGTCTCACATCCCTAAACAAATACAAATAGCTGGCAAACCACTTGACCTTGAATGCAGTATAATTCTATTAGCTGCAGTAGGCCTGCCACTATACCCTGACCCACCTCGGCATACCCCTAACCCCTCTACTGCCGTACAGTCGTTTTCCCTAAATCTTGTATTGGCTTAGTTGTTTGAGGAAACCCATAATTCACTGTTAATGTGTGTGAAAACTCTCATCATTACTTTGCCATTTTAGCACTTTCTGTGGTGTCAGACAGGACCCGATATATACAGATAATGCTTGGCAAAGGAAATTAATTAAATTTGTCCATTTGTTGGCACGTTTTCTCTGTTTTTGGATGGCAAATGTTCTTGTTTAGGAGCGGTGGAAGGCAGACGTTGAAAATATACCTTATCTTGTGAATGATATTGAAAATTTGTAAGTCTAAACTGATACGGATTTAATTCGATAAATATATCATCGAGATGGCTAGGTTTACTGCTCTAACTTTACTTCGTGTGATTTGCAATAAGTAATGTGGCGGTAGGAGATTATCGGAGAAGTTGTGGCATTTTTAAGTCTAACAGAATGGATAAAATTTGCGTCGTCTATTCAAGCTTTGAGAAGATAATTTAATAAAAATCCTTTCATTGAGCGCTTCCTATCTTTAAAAATGTTTCATTCATTTACAAGGCACATAGCGCCATCCTGATGAAACCATACTACGTTGATGTTCATATCATCCGATTCAGTCCAAAATAAGTTGGTAATTATCACCCTACAGACGCTGATGGCGTGGCCAACGTTGTTTTAAAAAAAAAATGAACCGATGATGCTGCCAGCCCAAAATTCCCACCAAACAGTGACTTTTTCGGGATGCATTGGACACTCGTGGATCTCATGTGGATAGGTATCGTCCCAAATTTGACAGTTTTGTTAACTGCCGTAGCCATTTGTCTAGAAAAAGGCCTGAAGATGATTTTTCGATGAAAATTTGGGTCAGTTTTCAACTTTTAATTTTAATTATTTTCACATATTGTTGAGCGCGTTGTCCATCTATGGTGATTTGGCAAAATAGACGAAATAAATGACAGTCAATTTGACAAATGTAGCATCAAAAATATGGCCGCTATCAATTGTCAAAGTTTGGAATTGGGAGACCCTTCACAAAAGGCGTCTGTGAGGTTGATGTTGGTTACCGCATACGCCATTTCGAACAGTCTCGAGGGTGAAGAAGCGATCCATTCCGATAGATTCCTAAGCAAAAAAAAAAAACACACAAACAAAGGAACAAATTAATGCCGCGAAATAGTAGATTCCTTTTTCCAACTTCAAATTCAAATACCAAATTCACCACCACCAGCAGGTTGTGAATAAATAATTCTCCACCACAAAAATGTTTAAATAAAATTCATAGTCATATAACAGAGCATATCATGAGTTCGTCCTTCGTCGCAGTCATGCATTCAATTGAATTTTAACAATAAATAAGCAGTCTTAATCCCAGATTATATCAATCCACCCAGAGCTACCCCATGAAAGAGCGAGAAAAAAATGCTGGTTGTTGAATTATACGCCATTTTCTTTGCTGAAAACAAAACTCCAACCACCATACTTAATAATGCAAGAAATACCGAAAATTTAAATCAAACTTGTATATATATGTGTATATGTACTCATCCGAGCATAGTTTCGTGCGCATCCCGTTGAAACTACATGTACAAAAAAAAAACAAAGAAGGTTCTCGTTTTTTTTCCAGCTCAAATATACACCCACTCAACGAGTCTGGAATGGATACACATCTGTGGACTGTGGTACTACAAACCAACATTGAGAGAACAAATAAAATATATTTACGAAAATAGGAAAATATTGAAATTAACTTTACCCCTGCCACACACGCTGTAAGGGTAGGTGGTTAAGATAAGATGATGAAACTTTTCCTCCTTGGAAATGTTGTAAAGTTCAAGTTATTCCCAGTATACTATGTGTGTATTGAGGTTAAAAAATAAGGCAGCTACGGGATTTGTAATATGCATTTCTGTTGGCTTTCTTAAGCCGCTGCGGTTTCCGTACAGAGTATGCATGTATTTGAGGATTACTTTGGTCTGGTAATGAATGCAGTGTACGTTTCGTGTTCTTCCGTAAGCAGGAATGTTTTGCTGGAAATAAGTTTTCGCAACAAATCCGTAAATCAAAGAAGACTGGTATAGATATTTGCACCAGGGCTACGAGTATGTGGTATAAATGATAGCTTCCCATAAGCAAGAGATGAATAAGAGCTAAACATTCTGCAGTTGAAGTATTATTTTTTTTTTCTGTTCACTTTTGTGGATTTCTGATTCAGAGTGATAGTTTCCGAAGGATAATGGTGCGTGCGTAAATAGAAAGCTCTGTGGAATTGAGTTTTCTAATTAAATTGTTCCAATACAGACGTTTTTGTTTGGGGGGAAATGTCATGGGTCTTGTGAAAGGATTTTCAACTTGCATTGTATGAACATCGCTTTTGGGAAGTATATATGGCCGTATACGGGTGGTTAAAGCATAAAGATGGAGACTTCCTATAGATTTGACCTTTTGTCATTTATCTTTACTTTTTTCTATACGATCTACATCTGCACCTTCGATTCAGATGTACCCCCTGTGTATTCAGTTGACATATAGTTTGTCATAAGTCATAGCATCATGAGCAATGGAGCCGAAAGATCTCATTCATGCATCATAGACTGAAAGCCTACTTCAATATTTGGCTAAAAATGAGCAGCAAAACGTGTTTTAAGAAGATTGAAAAGCTATAAACATTTGCGCGGAAGTTGAACCAAAATAACACACATTGCAATTGAAAAACAATTTTCTGCAGAATAGAAATTACCAATCCAACAAATGTAATAAAAAATGTTTGAAGCTGGGATCGAATCGCTTCGTTCGTTGATTTTACATGTAAAATAAAACCAAATTCCAGCCGTGAAGGACGACGCGATTCGACCCCTGCTTTTCTGTTCCAATATAGCTGAAGGCAATGAAAGTCTGCTATTTTTGATTTTATCCAACTGAAGACAAGAAATACCTACCCCAAAAATGCAGACATCTATGATAGATTTCAAATGTCGACCGCAAGCAATTTTAGATACACTATTAAATGCTGAATGTTGCAGAATTTTTCTAATAATCACTGGATCGCTGGTTTGACTTGAGCTTATGATTCCTTCTTATACATTTCAAGCAGAAAATGTTCTGTTCCACCTACCTAGCTTTGAAATTATAATCCTCTTGACTATTTTTTTAAATTCAATTCACTAATAAAACATGAAGATTTGTAAAAATAGTATGCCAGGCCATCGCTTTTACTGTTGCCACTTGATGATCATATCAGTCAAAGGAGAAAACATATTTGCTTGAAATAAATCAGAAGACATTCCTTGCGTTAAATAATCACCAACTCAAGGCTACCGACGATTTTATAAAGAAAATAGTTTTTTTTGTATTCAACAGAGCCAGAGGGATCATGAATCCGAATATAAAAACATCTTAGAAATCATATCTTAACCATTGAAATGAGATTTTTATCGACTTAATGAATTACTTTCATGACGAAAATAATTTATAAAAATGAAAATCATAAGCATAAAATATTTCTTTCCACATTTCAATAACCAATTATAACAGGTACTTCACTATTGATAATTAAAAATTATGTAAAAGAAAATGAATTCAATAAAAATCAATTTCAGTTCCAAATAAATTCTTACCACTAATTACTTCAGCTTAATGCGCAATGGTAATTAATTATCCTTTAATGTTTTCGATCTCTCGCTCAACAACCACCACAGTCCGCTCCTTGCTGTCGTATCCCACACACTTACTCGTATCTCCCAATGACGAAACGATGACGGAAATGTAATTCACAATACACCCGTATATGCATAAATATATAAATTAAAACACTTTGACTTCAGCAACAAATTTTAATTTACATTAATCGATCGATTCGACATACAACTCACGATTTAACACTTAATTATTATTATTTTTTTAACATACATGTAATTATTTTTATTTTGTTGAAATTATTTATAATTTTTTTTTCTTAATTTAATAATTTACTTGTATGTTTTTGTGCAATTTCAACTTTATTAATAAAATAAATGCATGGAAATATACAAAAGGGAATTATATGGCATACACACACATATATCCGTTTTACACCTGTGCAAAGGTAGAGCAAGACAAGGCGAAAAAAAAATTATAACACATACAAATGTACGCTGTTGTTGTTTTTTTTTCTCACTTAAAAAAAATTGTCCGGAATATGTACGAACAAAAAAATAAAAAAGGAAAAATTTCAGGTGGAAAAAAATTTCCCTTACAGAAAAAGAAATATGTAGCGAACAGCCACTCCAATTGAGAGAAAGAGACAGAGGTAGAGAAAGAGAGAGTGTATCCATAACGAAGTATGGTAAACCTTTGTGTACGTCAGTGATAATGTAAGGGGGTTAACGGAGATAGGACCAAATTGAGTAGTAGCCGATAAGCCACTAAGTAAATCGACGAAAATTCACACTAAACTAGCCGTACCCATCCTGGCGGGTGACATATGGAAAGCGAACAGAAAACATGTGTAGATACGAAAAGTCTCTACCCGATAGGTAAAGTTTTTTTTTTTCTCTGAATGGTGATAAATTGTTTGCAAAAGGGAAATGCCTCCCCATAATCATTATATTCGCCAAATGAGTTACGAAGGACTCAGTCCTATACACATAATATATGTATTGTGTATGACCCGTAGTTTTCTAAAAAAAAATGAAGTAGCAGGAAAAATATCACGGTTTCCATTTTGTTCTTTCCATTTGATGTTACTTCCCACATCGAACTGAAATCATTCGAACGGATCAAAGAGATGTGTCGTCTTTTAGAGTTAAAAAAAAATGCGTATAAGAACGAGAAAAATGAGAGGAAGGAAGAATTGCAAGGATATCACGGTCGACTGGTCGAAGGGAAATTATTTTCCACTTGAAATCGTTTTTTAACTCTTTTTCTTTCTGTTTTCAGTTTGAACGTTTTTCTATCTTAAGATGTACTTTGCAGAGAAGGAAGCTCATCTAACTAATAACTAATTGGCACTGCAACAAAAGCGAATTGTGAAAATTGCAAGAAAATTTGAAGATTTTTACTTAAAAAACCGATGCGCAACGGAAAATTTAACCACGCGGTAGATGTCTGGTGTAACGCACGACGGGAGAACTCAAACCGAACTGGCTATAGGAAAGGACAATTTGTACAAACAAAATACCACACATTGACACATACAGAAACTGAAGGGAAATTTCGGGAAAATCTTCCCCTCAGGTGAACAACATCGGTGTGTATGTGAGACAGATTTGTTTCCCATCGAATGAAAAGAAAAATGCTGCTCCATCTGGTGCTGGAAGGTGAGATTTTACAAGGCCGTTTGGTATTCGTTTGGTATTTAATTAGCTATCATCAACGATGAATGCAGTGAATATTCAATTGTATTTTGGATAAAGAATAAATTTGTGTACAAACTCAATTATTTTCATAGCAAAGACCTACCAAAATGCCAGACCCCAATGCCGAAATTCAACAGATTACTAATTACATAGAGCGTATACATGTTTTCCTTTTTCCATACGCACATAATTGTAGTGAGAGTTTGACATGCGTACTTATATTTCTTAGAAAATAGAGCACTTTTTGAGTGAGAGCTTTTTTGAAAGTAAACAGCTTCAAAGTCAATCGAACAGTGGCGCAGTGTGTACTGTGCATATAAATATCGGGGGCGTATGTGGAACATTTTGGAGGACAAATTTACAGGACTATACTCTTCCAGTGAGCAGGTGAAAGATCAGCACGTGTCGGTAATGAAGTCCGATCGTACCATTCTACTCACAGCTATTGGGCATAAAAAAAAGATGTCGGTAAATCAAAGAAATTATCAGTTTAAGAGTATATAATTTATTAGTTTGGTACTCTAGCTTGAAGGGAAACATGAAAATGCTCACAGGAAGAGAAATGGTAAGGGAAAAGGATGTAATCCAATTTAAGATACATTTAAAGTCGAGTGCTATAGCATAATTAGTGAGAAGCTATCAAATCTCCACTATCCTACCTGAAGACTACAAAAAAAAGGACTTTGTGCGATTTAATTACACTCCAAAGGAAGTCTAATCGAAAGTGCAGTCATTTCAGTGGACTTCTCTACCCAGAAAAATTCCCAATTATAAATTCCTTGTGAACAATCGTGCAAGTTGCGGTGTAGTGCAGGGGTTGATCTAATTTACGTCGTTGTATTTTGCACGATTTAGTTAGGCACCGGGCGTAACATTGATGTAATCTTGTAAAGATCCATATAAGGTCTCTATAAACAGCTTTTTCAAGGCAAACGACTTTAATTATCGCCAAATATAAAGATTATCAAAGATTGGCAAACCATCTTTACAACCCAAGTCACGTTGTAATTTTTTAACATGTCGTAAACAATTGCAAACAACTATCTTTTAGGTTAAAATTATACTTTATTAATACATGCTATGTAACTTAAATAATACGTAAGCAAACAAAGGTTCCCCGCTTGTCCAAAGCCGAAGTGAATAAAATATACATATATAAAGTGCAGTGGTGTTCTCAGTTCGAATAATTTTTTTTTTCTGGAAAAAAAATACACAAAAGAACAAAATACACTCATGGCACTCGTGCGTCAGTCACATTGTCCATCAGTCCAGTTACTCGTCATTTATCGCGGAGGAATAACCTCAAACATGGCATACTGCCAGGTCCAGGAACGTGCGAGATTCTCAAAACGTTGTCGATCGTGTTCGTACATATGCCCAAGTTGTGGTTCCATGCAAACCTTGAATGAAATTCCATTTAAGAGCAGCGCATATAGCAATTTATGGATACCCACCTCTGTGAATGGATCGGTAAGAAGACTCTGAACTGATAGAAGCAACTTAGACACAGTTAGCGCCAAGGACCAATTATGTTGGATGATATCGATTCCAACATCGCCATGGCGCGACACATTTGGATGAAGGATCTTCGTGAGAAACCGTACTGTCGGCGGGATCATTGGATAGCTAAATAAGGACGAATGCTTTTAAGTATACATATAACCAGGTCTTAGCTATCTTACGTTTCTGGAAAGAAAATGTAAAGGAAGAACTTTCCACCTTCGTAGGGACTGCCTGCTGGCCCAAGAATGCTAGCCTGCCAGTATGTGTTCTGTTTGTCCAAAGGAATCGCCTCAATTCCTTCGGAGGCGTAGCTGTTTAGTAAACGAAAGTCATTCCGCAGGAGATTCATTCGAATTGCATTCTCTCTAGCTCGTGGGGGTGACTTCAGTGCCATTTGAAGGAGACATGTTCTACAGAAACATGACGACATAAGAGCAGAGTACATCTACGAAGAAGCATATAAATATAACTTAGCTTTGATAAAACTGATACTAAGCCTACCTGCAACCAATTTGGAACTTCAATGATGCTCTGAAAAAGGGGCCAACGCTCCTTTAAGTATTTTTTCCACATTAACTGGGAGGTATTCAATTCTAATATGTTCCGCCATTGTTTGCACACCTCACTGGCTTTCCACATAGACATGTCATCCAAGTAGGAAAAAATTGAGACTAACATCTCAACCGGCAGTGATGTGATTTTCTTCTCTGATGACTGTTCATCCACTGGTCTAGGTTCGGATAAAATTTGCATGTAGTGTGGAAGATTTCTTGGAGCCATGGGTGCAGGGCGCTGAATAGGTAGCAAGATGATGTTAGGCTGTTGCTGTTCATTATCTGCTGGAGCTATGACTATTTCCTCATCCGCACCACTTGGAAGCTCCTCAGGATCGATGTCCTCACTTTCGTCGTCAGCTTCTTGCTTTTCTTTGTCAGCAGCATTGAAGGGTGGTTCGTCATTACCTGAATCTTCGTCATCGGAAAGAGTAGTCACAAGGTCTTCGGCGGGATTGGTGGGATAGAGGAAGGAGTGACATGTTCCGCAAAGAGGCTCATCAAAATTGGGACCGTAATATCCATTACATACCCAACAAGTATCGCTACTCTAGAACACAAAAAAAATATGGTTAGCAATTTTTAAAATGGCATAAAGGCTGCCTTACTGGAAAATTAAATGTTTCCACTGGTGGCGAAAGGTCTTCGTCCTCTTCACAGTCCGATAAACTATCCAATAGATTGTTTAATAAGGGCTCCGGGGAGCACGATTCCATTACAAATATTTTTTTTTGATATAATCTTTAACGCAAATGAAAATAATGTATGTACAATTCCAATTACTTGTTTATGTTATTTTTTGCGGTTATTTGACAGTAGAATTGTCAAAATGCTTTTACTGTGTTGCATTCAGAATCAAATAAAAATGTGAAGAGGCGTAAAAGATCTGTTCGATTTAAAAATTGCTATTGCTATTGAAATTTCTTATTTCAGCGAACTGTTAGTGTCCTTCAAAAATGTAAAAGTGAATTTTCGCTTTAAGATCATTCTTTTGCAAACGATCATTCTTTTAGAAAGAATTTTTTAGTTTAGTTTTTTGCTGCCAGCAACAGAAATTCCAATTTATCGTGGTTTGCGGTTTTTTTTGTTGTTTTTTTTGCATCTGTCATCTGGCTGTTTGTTTCGCATTGTACTATTGTGATGAAGCAAATAAAAAAAACAAGTTTTTAATATATAGAAGACGAAGAGGAGAGAATAATAGATTTCGTAATAAACCACCAAATTCTATACAATGTCCATGTGTTCCATGTTTTCGTTGAAGTCAAAGCTAAAATATTTGGCGGTTCTGTTTCAGTTCTGTGTAGCTGATCGAGCAACGTAAACAGAACCATAATTTACTACAGAACGGTCAAATTTTCGGTTCTGTTTCTGTTTCTGTTTCTTTTCTTTGTCACTTGGTGCCTTTAGGTTGTTTTTACTTACCTTGTGAAAATATAAAATAGGTAAAATGAAACGACAACTCTGGTAGAAGCATCACCAAAGTGCACTTCTATTTTTAAGCTTCTCAAACTTTTAATTAAGCCGTAGACGTATGCTATGCATTGCTGTCAGTGTCATCTTTGATAGAAAACAGTCGCAAAATAAATACTTAATTTTACACGTGCAGTTTTTCTAGAGAATAACAGAAACTTAAAATAAATATATATTTTACAAAGAAAATGAAGCCGAAGAAGAAATTAGGTTGGCATAATTTAAAAACCGCTGTGTATTTTTTCTTGAGTAACATTTTTTAATCCAACAGGAGTCGGCCTTAGTCGAGAGGAGCGCACAGTGATTGTCATTGGTGAAATTATCCAAGAGCTCTTGCAGGCACACCATGAGAAGAAGGATGTGAATCTAAACAGCATGAAGTCCCGCCTCTCATCAAAATATGGCCTAGAAAGTTCACCACGGCTAGTTGATATAATTGCTGCTGTTCCACAGGATGCAAAGAAGATATTGTTGCCCAAACTGAGAGCCAAACCCATTCGAACAGCTAGTGGTGTAAGTATTTTATAAATAATGCTGTCTATGGATATAAGGTTTAATCTTTTTTATAGATTGCTGTAGTGGCTGTTATGTGCAAGCCTCATCGCTGTCCGCATATTAACATGACTGGTAACATTTGTGTCTACTGTCCAGGGGGACCAGATAGTGATTTCGAATACTCAACACAGAGTTATACTGGGTATGAGCCCACATCAATGAGAGCTATACGCGCTCGATATGATCCGTTTCTTCAAACCCGGCACAGAGTTGAGCAGCTGAAGCAGTTAGGTCACTCTGTTGACAAAGTTGAATTTATTGTCATGGGTGGAACTTTCATGTGTCTACCACAGGAGTACAGAGACTACTTCATAAGAAATTTGCATGATGCCTTGTCCGGCCAAACAAGCGCCAGTGTCGCTGAAGCAGTAAAGTACTCTGAGAAATCACGCACAAAGTGCATCGGAATAACAATTGAAACACGACCGGACTACTGTCTGAAGAGGCATCTCTCTGATATGCTGTCATATGGTTGCACTCGACTAGAAATCGGAGTTCAGTCTGTTTACGAAGACGTAGCACGCGACACCAATCGTGGACACACAGTAAGGGCTGTTTGTGAGAGCTTTCAAATGGGCAAGGATTCCGGCTACAAGGTTGTTTCGCACATGATGCCAGATTTGCCTAATGTCGATTTTGAACGAGACATTGAACAATTCATTGTAAGATGTAAAATATTTCTTTTATGTATTTTTGTTCAATTTATTGGTTTGCAGGAGTTCTTTGAGAATCCAGCGTTTCGTGCTGATGGCTTGAAAATCTATCCCACACTTGTTATACGTGGAACAGGTTTATATGAGCTGTGGAAGACAGGACGTTACAAGAGCTATCCGCCGTCAACGCTGGTCGATTTGGTGGCAAAAATTCTAGCTCTCGTTCCTCCGTGGACCAGAGTCTATCGAGTTCAGCGTGATATTCCGATGCCGTTGGTCAGTTCCGGAGTTGAACACGGCAACCTTCGTGAATTGGCTCTGGCTCGTATGAAGGATCTCGGTACTGATTGTCGTGATGTAAGAACCCGAGAAGTTGGCATCCAGGAAATTCACAACAAAGTGCGTCCCTATGAGGTGGAACTGATCAGAAGGGACTATGTGGCAAATGGCGGATGGGAAACATTCTTGTCGTACGAAGATCCCAAACAAGATATTCTTGTCGGACTTCTGCGCCTGCGTAAATGCTCGCCGGAAACATTCCGCCCAGAGTTGCAGGACAATGCGTCTATTGTTCGCGAACTGCACGTTTATGGTTCGGTTGTCCCAGTCAACGCCAGAGACCCAACGAAGTTTCAGCATCAGGTAGGACTTCGCTTTAAGTGATTATGGATCATTGTATTATTCTGTTCCATTTCAGGGCTTTGGTATGCTTCTCATGGAAGAAGCCGAGCGTATAGCTACCGAAGAACACGGCAGTATAAAGCTTGCAGTCATCTCTGGTGTGGGCACAAGGAACTACTACCGCAAGCTGGGCTACGAACTGGATGGGCCCTACATGTCGAAGAAATTAGTTTTTTAACTCAATCAAACAAAATGCTTACACTATTTTGAATCTTATTACAAAGAGGATAAATAAAATAAAGACGAATTACTATTCGAAACAAAAAGTAAAAATCTTTGTTCCTAGAGATACAATTTGTCGGTATGTATGATTGTGTGCTGGTTTCGGTTTGTGTGTGTTTTGTTTTTGGAATGCAGCTTTATGTACACGCGAAGCGATGTTTGTTCCTTTCACACAATAGCATCGGCTGAGCCGAACACGACAAATATAGCCCAACCAACAAGATTAATTGCCGCCGCTGTACTAAAAACCGCAGGCCAACTCTGCGTCAGTTCTAAAATATGTCCGGCGAGGTAGACCCCCAAGAAGCCTGGGATTGCACCAACTGTGTTCATCAAACCAAACACACTGCCCGAGTGTGATGGTGCCAAGTCCTGAGGGTTGACTGTGACAGCATTGTTATGAAACCCAGTTCCACCTAGCGACAGAACAAACATTAGTTGAAGCGCCCTCAGTAAAACAAGCAACTTACCAATGATGACGGTCATACATATCAGCGCCGTGTGAAAATCATTCGTTCTGCTCATTATAAACAGAGCTATGTTCTGTGATGCAAAACAAAGGCTTTGAATGAGTTTTCGGACTCGTGAAGTGTTCCACTCCCTTGCCGTTAGACACGTGGTGAGGTATTTGGCGAAGAATGTACATGGAGGTAGAGCCAACCAGGGTATCATGTTAACCACCCAACCTTTGGCCAACGGAAATGTGTCATGGAAGTATGTCGGCAACCAGGACAGCAGCACAAAGAAGCAATTCATTTCGCAGGCATGTGTTAGTACACAGGCCCAAAAAGAAAGACGTCCAAAATACCGCAGCCACGGCACGGAGTCTGATGATTTCGTGCAAAGCCGGCTGGGAACAGAGACATTGATTATGCGGTTTCTGTCGCCAGCCATCGTGTAGTAGCGTAAGAATAGAGCCCACGACACTCCCAGAAAGCCAATCACTCGAAACACAGACGACCAACCAAAGTAGTCGAGAACGAATGAACCCAGTATTCCGGTGAGTAACGTGCCCATAGCCGAGCCAGAAGTGAGCAAACCAAAGAAGCTGGTTCGTTCTGTTGAGCACAGATTCTAAAATGATAGCAATAATAATAATAGATTAAAACAATAACATTTCCATACTCACTTGACTAGTTAAGCTTATCATGCTAGGGAAATGTACGCCCTGAAAAGCGCCATTGATTATTCTTATCGTTACTATGAACGGGATGGAATAGCTTTTGAAGCTCGGTGCTGCATAAATAATATTTGGCATAAATGCCGTAAGCAGTGACCATCCCAGAGCGGCAAATAGTATCACTCGCTGACCACCAAATTTATCACTAAAATATCCACCCACGACCTAAATTAATAAACAAAATTAACATAAATGAAGCTCTTATTGACTTAAATTCACATCAACTTACTTGCGTTAGCGTGTAGCCCCAAAAGAATGAACTGAGCACCGTACCCGAATCCGTTTTGCTCCATTTCTGTTCGGATGCCACTGAAGGAACTAGCAGTGGCATCGTTGTTCTGGTTGAATACAACATACAGGTACCTGTAAGTAGCGTGAGAAACCAGACACGTTTCTCATGGCTAAATTAAAGTTTATTAGGAGACTTGGTCATGGTAAACAAATGTTAGCACAATGCACTCGGACTCACCGTGTCCAAATACTTTGGTTGTCGACGAGATCACCTCGCAAAAGCGAATATTTAAGTTTTTCGTCCATGATTACGATGTGGAATTTACGTACAAATTGTAGGTTTCGTATCGTTTATCTTAGCGTGGCATTATATATTTGGGCTAAAGAGATATCAAAATGTTCGTTTATTTCATTTTTGATTGATGGAGATGGATAAATATTATAAATTTGTCGATAAGAGGATGCCACCGTGTTTAATGTTTTATTTTTTTCTATTTAAATGAGTTGACGTTTACCAAAACCCAGCTGACTGTCAATTTGAAGGGGAAATGGAATTGTAAGGGTGGAGACGCAGGGAAAATAGTATATTCCATATGTACCTAGTTTTAGTGAGTGCCTTTTACAAAACCAATGAAAAGTTTATTATTAATTAATTCCCTATGATCTAGTTTAGTGACTTTTTTCAATGATTGCAACAACGGTAGAATTTCGTAGGGTTATTGTAAGGCATGCTAGTCATTAATTTAAGATCACCTGGGACAATAAAAAATGCCTATTGCATCCGATGTAATTAAATGGGTACGCATATTTGGATGAATATGGTAGTACTAGAAATCATTCATGTTAACGGATACTTTTTACTGGATTTTTATTGGAATTGGAAATTTTTAAGTAAACTTTCTCTTTTTCTACCGGGAAATTCTTAAAATTTAAACAACTTTTTAAATTCTTCTTCCCAGGTTACTATAATTCACTGTGTTTCTGTGGATCAATGTAACGCGACCCTTTGGACGGGCATTAATAATTGAACACTATTGTGATCTACCCTTACAACTGACATTATTGGAAACTTCAAAACACACGGCTGTCAAATAGTAGTTGGTTCGTATTGAGATTTTACAAAAAATTGTTATAAAAATGAGGATTTCTGCCGTGCGACTAGCCAAATTGGCACCAACTCTGAAGGAGCTACGCATTCATCTTTGCCAAACCGGTGAAACATCCAAGGGTGCCAGGTACTTAGAAGCCAAAATCTTTCTTCAATTACATAACCCCATGATTGCATTCTCTTTCAGGGAGTTCGTTCAAAAGTTCTATCCCAACCTAAAGAAGGATAACCCCGAACTACCAATTCTTATCCGTGAGTGTGAGGGTGTTCAACCCCGTCTATGGGCCAGATACGGTATGTAAATCTTTTTCTCTGAAAGCCCAACTTATTGTTTTTCATTTAGCTTTGGGCAAAGAAGCCTCCGTGGGATTGTCCAATCAATCAGCGCAGGATATTTTTAAGCAAGTCGAAGCGGTTGGAAAGTAAACCAAAATGAAAAAATAAAAATATTATGAAGTTGTTTAAGGAAAATATAGACATTCTCTGTTTATTTAACTAAACAACAATTTGACTAGCTACTCTTTAAGACTGGAATGGAGGCAATCCAAACTCTTCGGTCTTAAAGTCTTCCAGCGTCTTTAGCACCTGTGTAGCCTTCTCGCACATTTCCTTTGGAACTCGTTCATCAGGGACCATAATGCACTGCATTTCAGCGGCGCAAGCTGCCTGTACACCATTGGGGGCATCCTCGAACACGAGACAATGCTCAGACGCCGGTTTGTCCGGGAATCTCGATGCGGCGACCAAAAAGATATCCGGAGAGGGCTTACCGTTCTTAACATCAGGATCGGTGGAGCCGCACACTTTATGATGGAAGAGCTCAAACAGCTGCTTGTGGTGAGTCGTCTTCAGATCGACCATCTCTTCCCCAGAACTGGTGGCGAGCGCAAACGGAACCTTGCACTCGTGTAAATGACGAATAAGACGTTCCGCACCTGTAGAAATGATGTAGTTTATAAAAATATCAAGAAGGGTAGATAAAAAACTCTTAATGGTTATGTGAGGTTTCTCTTCTTCTTTTCTAAAACAAAACAACAAAAACACCCGAAAACAACATACGGCATCTATTCTCTGTATGATCTACCTTTCAGTAGTGGTGCATTGCCCAGCATGTTCCACGACATCTTATAGTATTGCTTCAAGTAATCCGCCACACTGATAGGCAATTTCAATTCTCGCACAGCAACGGCGGCTGAATCATGCTCAGTTCGGCCGCGGACTTTCATACGCACGTCAAGTGGATAGGGGATGTTAAAGGTAGCCGCAATGCGTTCGGTTATTTTCTCGTACACTGGTTCTGTGTCTGGAAAGCAAGAAGAGAAGCCCACAGTTAGTCATGTTACTCAAGTACCTGGCATAAGTTGGGCTTCCCGCATAGCATCAGTTGCAACTTCACGTTGTAGCTTCGAGTACTCTTGCCACGTCATTGGTAAATCATAGGTCCTAACTATTTTCTCCGACACCTCCTTGTTCTGCAGCCCCATTAAGCTTAATTTTACTTCAAAAGTATATGTTTTTCCATATTTGTCGAGGATTTTCTGTATCGCCTCAGAGTACAGGCGTTCGGTGTCTACGTTTTGAGTGGTGTTAGAGAAAATTGATTCAAGTGGACAAGTGCCAAGCAAATGTTAAGTATCGTGTAAATATTTGAGGGAAACATTACCTAGCAACAGGCCGTCCATGTCAAAAATGCAGTGTGTGACTTTGCGGAATCCCGACGGTAAGTTCTTGGCCATTTTAATAAATTATTTGTTGCTCCTGGATGTTGAAAGTGAAAAACCACAAATTTCTTATGTAACTTCTGTCAGAATTTTGCAATGGTTTCTATGGCAATTCGCTTCGAATTTGTTGATTCTGATTATAGTCGGAACACAAAATCAAACAAACAAATTCGATAAAATTTTTCAACCCGACACAGCCTTCGCTTGGAACTCGGTCAAGGTTATCAGCACGCAGTGTCAAGCGCCAAAAGGAGAGGAGAATTACTTAAGCCTGCCGTTTGCAAAGATTCACTCTCTCGGACGGACGGCGATGGCGAGCGACTGTTTACTGTTGCAAAGTATTGTTGTAGATGAAAAAAGGCTTACTATTGTACAGAATTAGACTTTCCCGAGTACGCAAGTACACTTCTCAATTACTAGTACTATTTGAAACGTTTAAAATCTTTCTTTCAAATAGAATGTAAATGAGCTTATTTTACTAGATATTAACCCCTTTTTTATGCCTACAAAAAAATATTTGTTATCTACGATTTTCATACATTAAAGAAAATTAAGTACTATTTTTTTATGTTCCAGTACTATTTGTCTACAGTTTTCTCTTCGATTTTCATCTCTGGCAGGCTTTATACTTTTGCTTCAGAGTTCAGAGCTACAGATTGAGAAGTGTTGTTAAATTTGAATGGCTGGTTCACAATTACAGAGTAGCTACAAATCTGAACAACAAAAAAAAATAAATTTATGACGAAGTTTCGACTTTTATGTACACAATTCAATAAAAAATTAAGCCTGTTAGAATAAAATACATACCTAAGTGATATTCCAAGGCTACACATTCTTTATACAAGAATTTCGAAAACACTGTACGATTGTAGAGCGGTCACTCCAAACAAACAAGAGCGAATTAGAGCTCAATTGAATACCACATTAGCATCTCTGTATCTTTTGTTTTGACAGTAAGCCGATGTCAAATGTGAACATCGGAAAAATAAGAAATTTTCTTGTATTTCGCGATCGTGGCCACATCAGTTGTTTCCCTATAATTATTTAGAATTCGCAACGAAATTGAATTCGTCTTCACGGGTGTAATGATGGTACGATTGTCAGCTTTAGTTCTAGCTGCACTCTGCTGGAGCCTGGTATTTGCTCATGAAGCCAAGGATTTCGATGACTCCATTCTCTACAAAATTGATTTCGAGATCCCATCTGATCTAAATAATGAAGATTTTGTAAGGCATTCAACACATTCGCTTTAAAACAGTTCTTGAATAGTGAGCATTTCAGACAACCAAGTATCACATTCCAACATTTTACACGCACGACAAAGAAGAATACAAATGTGCTATTCCTATTGCCGAGGAAACTAGGGAGGAAAAGACTCTGGACTACACCGGATTGTGTAAGCACTAGCTTCAGTTTCAAATATGCATGAATGTAATGGTGTTTTGATTTTAGCTCCGCTACAACTGATCCGTCCAATGTTCTCGTCGATAAGTTGCTCTTATCGTATTGAAGCCTACTGGTCATACGAAATCTGCCATGGATTTCACATCAAGCAGTATCATGAGGAAAGAGAAGGTGAGTCTTTATGAGACAATTCGAATAGGTAGTTAACCTTTCATTGTCACTTCTAGGAAAAAACGTAAAATTCCAGGAATACTATCTTGGGCGCTGGAGTGATGACAAGCAAGACAAACTCACACTAAAGCTCGGCAGTGACCGGAAGGATGGAATTAAATTCAAAACAACCAAAATCGACAACGTCCACTATCCATATCTTGAACTTGACATGGGCAATGGAACGCTCTGCGATCTAAACAACGAACCGAGGACCACAAAAATTCGTTACGTCTGCTATCCGCACGGCAAGAATGCCATTTACTCGTTCAAAGAGACGTCTACATGTAACTATGAAGCGATTATTCTAACCTCCCTCCTGTGCATTCACCCAGCCTTTCTGCCCGAGGAGTCCAAGGAAATCTCCATTAAGTGTTTCAATTCACCAACTACCGCTAAGAAACCAATAAGCCTACTTAGGCAAGCCTTGGAAGATCTGCAAATGACCGATTTAACCAGCAAAGTTGACATAATTGGCAACGATAGACGATTCTCCGTTGAGAGCTTGAACGTAGGTGACTTACAAAAGGTCCTCGAGGCGATGTCACCAGCCCCGCCGCCATTCCCCTTTACTGAAAACAATGCTGGCTCACCGTCCGTGGTTTGGGGCGAAGAAAACGAACTTTCCAAGCGCAAGTGGGATGAAATCAGCTACGTCACAGGCCGCGAGGACTACAAGTCGCTGTATGACTTCCTCTTCGGCAATTGCTTGATCGGAGTAAGCAGACGAAATCGATTGTCATTCTTGTTTCTTACTTATTTATCTTCTTGCAGGGCTCTGGTTGGTGGAAGTACGAATTCTGCTTTGGCCGACATGTTCGCCAGTTCCACAAGGACAAGAAATCCGAGACCGAAGTTATATTGGGATACTTTAAGGACAACCTTCACCGAGATTGGCTTAAATCGCACCCCGCGAAGCGACTACGCAGAAAACCCACCGACTCGGACACAACGATTTGGCACCACTACGAGGCAGGCAGCCGATGTGACAAGACGGGGAAGCTTCGTGAGACCGACGTCAAGTTGATGTGCGTGGTGTCGTCCTCCATGTCCTCGGTGTCTATGTATTTGCTTGAGCCAAAGACATGTCAATATATTTTGGTCGTTGAATCGCCTTTGGTTTGCGCAATGCTGCCAATGGTCGATGAAGACGGACTAGTCTCAGAGGCGGGCTTCAAAAAGTTTTTGTATGTTCTCATGAAGAAGTACAAAGACGAAGACACTTCTGACAAGTTGGAGTCCAACGTTGAAAAGGAGACGTCATCGGCAGCTGCGGAGGATGCACCGTCGCAGGAGGGTACCGCTACTATAGACCATTTGGAGGTTAGGTACGAAAATGATTAAGCGTAACACTATCGTAGGAGGTCCTGTGAGTTTTTTTTAAATAAAAAAAAGTTATTTTCTAGGAAATTTGTCTAACAGCTTAATTTTACATCGTAGACATCTTTTCTAAAGGAACTGTTAGTCAAAGCACGAAACTGTGAAATGACCTAGACAAATGGTTTTCGTAAACACGTCATATATTTATTTGTCAACAAATCAACTTTGTTTTAAATAATTGTCGTACAACTTGAGCAGTTCCGAACTAGTTCTAGGCTGAACAGCCTTCAGAGCGTACTCAAACTGACTCCAACTAACAAACTGCGCGTCGAAGCTCTCCTCCAGTACTTTTAGAGCTGCTTCATGACATATTGCCTGAATTTCCGCTCCGGAGTACCCCTCAGTTCGACCAACAAGTTGTGCCATATTGACATCATCCGCCAGCGGCATTTTTTTAAGCTTTATCCGAAAGATCTCTCGTCGTGAGGCGGCATCTGGCAGGCCAACATAAATAATTCTATCAATCCGGCCCGGCCTCAGCAACGCCTTGTCTATCATATCGGGTCGATTGGTTGCAGCTACAATAGTCACGTTCTTAAGAACGTCAACGCCATCCAATTCAGTGAGGAGTTGTGTCAATACTCGTTCCTTCACAGAGGTCCCGCCACCCTCTGAGCTACGTTCCCCACCAATCGCATCGATTTCATCGAAGAAAACAATCGATGGCGCTACTTGTCGTGCTTTGCGGAACACCTCGCGAACAGCGCGCTCAGATTCACCTACCCACATGGAGAAGAGTTCAGGTCCCTTAATGGACAAGAAGTTCACTTTGCTCTCCGTGGCCAGTGCCTTGGCGATCATAGTCTTGGAGCAGCCCGGTGGCCCGAACATAAGAATCCCCCGTGGAGGTTTTATGCCTAAGCGAGTAAATTTCTCCGGATGCAGAAGTGGCCATTCAATCGCTTGTTTCAGCTTTAGCTTGAGGTCATCTTGTCCGCCTATGTCTGTCCATTTAACATTTGGATTTTCGATAAGGACTTCCCGCATAGCACTCGGTTTAACCTGACTCAAGGCGAAACTGATGTCGTCTGAGCGGATTTTAGTGCGACTAGCCTTTACAGCGGACAACGACGCTGAGTAGATGAGATTTGTGAGGTCAGAGCCGACGAAACCGTGTGCAACGTTTGCCACTTCTTCCACGGAAGCCTGATCTAGCTCGTGATCGACTTTTGATAGATGTCGTTGAAGAATTTCGAGACGTGCTGTCGGACTAGGCGCGGAGATCTCTACTTCGCTGTCGAAACGACCAAAACGACGGGCTCCAGCATTCAGGTTTTCAATATTTCCAGTTGTCGCAAGAACGAATACCTTGCTAGCGTCCGGCCGCGTGTTCAGATTGTCGAGAATGGAGAGAAATGCAACGGAAACGCGTTTTACAACTTCGTTGGTCTCGTTCTTAGGGCAAAGGTTATGAACGTCTTCAATGATGATCAGTGTTGGCTTTGGATAGTTTCGGTAGGCAGTTTCGAACTGTTGTTTTAGATTCTTTTCAGTTTCGCCGAGGAATTTACTAAACAACTCACAAGTGTTGATGCGGACGACCTGGGCTGTACAATTGTTAGCGATTGCTTCGCAGAGCATGGTTTTTCCACAACCAGTGGGACCGAATAGCAGCATTCCCCTTGAGACCTTAACTCCTGCAACACAATGATGGTTACATCACTAACACTATAACAATACATTTTTACTCACCAGATGGAACTGTTCTCAACCCCAAAGCTATGCTCAGTGATTCCTCGATCTGTTCCATTTGTTCGCCCAATCCGCCTATATTGTCTTTGCTCAGACGAACCGAATGGCTTTCAGTTGGAATTGCACTATCGGCGCTCTCGTTAGTCTCTTCCACTTCAATTAAAGAGGAATTAACAACACAGAAGAACACTTCACCAAGACGCATTTGTTCAAATTCAGATTCCAGTGAGTTTGTGTTGCAAAGGCTGCTACAAGATCGCACAACGAATTCCAGCCGTTTATTGTAGAAGTTCAGAACAACTCTGCTGCCAGTCGTAAATACTAAATCCTTCATTTGCTTTTTCAGAAGCAGTTCCACGTCACGCACAGATGCCTTCTCTATTCGCGATGCACTTGTGCATCTTAGACAAACTTGTTTAGCAGGAGTTATGTCGGATGGCAGTTTTCCAAGGTTTAACTGAGCGTTCATGTACTCCTGCCAATTGTCCTCATAATCTAGCAAAACGTATCACATGAATTGAATCAAATAAATGAATTTTTAATTTACCTTCACTGCTCACAAACACCGTGGAGAGAAACTTCTCTAAAACTGGCCATGCAATGCGTACAATTGGGGGTAGTTCTGGTTTTGTTTGAGAACGTATCGCAATAGGATGTCCTGTCCGAAACCCGCATAATTTCATTGCACCTTCGCTTATGAATATTAAGTTGTTTACATATTTGTGTGGGGCATCTTTTAATTCATCGATAGCAAACGACTTTTTATTGAAACTCGATGTAAACAGAGAATGTTCCTGGATGTAGTCGAAAGTAGAAAGAGCTGCATCGTCGGTGGAGCAGTTCTTTTCGTGGCCGTCCCTGTCTTTGGAAGTGATTATTTTCTGGCACCCATCACATGCAAACCAAGAGACTTGGGATTTTTTATTTGACGATTTTGGTGGCATTTCTGGGATGGATATAACAAACACATTTGTTTTTGCTACTAAAGTTGGTTAAATAGAATGGAACACACCAAAAAGAGTGTTTGTTTACAAACGAAATGTCAGTAGAAGGCTATCCAAGTTTCTCAGGTCAGATGGCAGCACACATGCCAGGAGGAAAAGTGTTCCCACTTAATAAGTATTTAGGGCTATTTATTAATTTAAAGAATTCAAAAAAACAGACGTGCTTTTTCACTTAAAATGTGCAAAAAAGTGGCATTCAAGGAGAATTTAAGTTTTCGGCAACCGATAATAATCAAGTGAAATCGTTAATTGTATAGAAAATATTATGTTTACATTTTTAAAATCTTAATCTGCACTGTTGGCTATTTTTGGTAATATCTTTAATAATTTCATTATTATTTCCCCCAAATTACCCTTTTGGGAGGTGTGTTTTCTCCAATAATTATCGTGTAGCCATGTTCCTAGCATTGAAACAACTTTTTTAAATTAAATTACTTTACTTCCAATTTGTATAAACGGCAACACAGGCGTACACCTGTTTGCCTTATTGTTACTATGGGTACAATGTGTGCGTGAACTTATAAACAAAAGATTGTAATCCGTGAGAGTTGGAGAATTTCCAGAAATCTTGATTCCTGAACTTGCTCAAGATACATATTTGCTTTTCTTATAATGGAATGGGCCGAGGAATTAAAACTATCAATTCGAAAGGTCTTACCACTGAAATCCACTTTTAAAAATCGAACACATTTTAAGTTAACGAATTTTAATAGACCACTGCACGCAAAGGACGTCGTTCAAGTCAACAAAAATCACCGGGATCTCCAACAACACCCGAAAAAGAAATCTCCCTTGACATAAGTGTTGATATCAATCGAAACTCTACGGACTCTTCGGACAGTAGGTTACCTCCAAGACGTATTTCCGGTGGATGGGCCGATAGTGGAAGTGGACTGAAATCTTTAAAGTAATACCTGAAATATTTGTGTTCGTACATTCATTCGAATAAATTGGTTTCTTTACAGAAATAGAAATAGGAACGCTTTGGAAGAGTAATCACAACATCACACGCATAAACAATCAATTTTAACCATTCTGTTTTTTTTTCGCAGTGAACGATTTCGTCTCTCAACGAAATCTTCAGGCAGCACACCGCCCGATGATGATATTCCAATTATTCCAGATCTCGACGATGTAAAGGATGAAATCCTTATGAATGAAATTATTGAACCGCCATCGTAAGTTAAGTGCGCATGAGCATGACCATTTATCGGCTTCTGTATATTCGTAGGGTCACAGTAAATCGTGTAGTCACTCTGAGGGAGCTCAACTCGGACTTGTTGTCGCAGAATGCATTCTCAGCTATTGAAGATGTCGATCTGACTATATTGACAAGGTGTCTCCAAGCACAGGATAGCTTAGACGAAGCCGATGAAGTCTGGGAGTGGGACAAATTGTTCACAGATGTAACCGCTGACATTCATTCGGACAAATCCACTGTGGAGGGAAAAATTGAGATTGCTGCAGACGAAATTACACCCACGTTTGCATAATAAAACTATATCAAATGTAATAAGTACGAACAATTAAATAAAACCCCTTGCTTTTTATGTAAACCTTCTTTTGATACACACATAAGTATTTTCAGTGAAGATTGCAGGATTTTATTATTCATCTACATTACAAAAAAAGTCTATAGCTATCTACAATTAAAGATATTTCATGTATAGAAATCAAGCATAAGAGCTGCAGAAAGTTAACTTAATTATAAAAAAATATATTTAAATGTATATACTGTTGGTAAAACAACTTCCAGTCTGCTCGAAAATAATCGCAATATGTATTTAGATTAGAACAACAAAAAAAAATGTGTAAAAAAAAACATTTTGTTACAAAAATCAGTCAAAAACCATACTGTTGGTTATCTGTAAATTTTAGCTTATACTCTATTCGACTTTGAGAGATTCATAATTTTATAATTTCCAACAAACAAAGAACAAATAATTCTGTTCTCTTTCGATGGAGGAAGACCGCTGATCAAGTTGTAGACTAGCTCGCCTCAGGGCCCAAAAATACTGTGACAACAAAATGCTGTAAAACGAAACAAGAGTTAATCTTTCTGTATCAAAAAATCTGTTCCTACCTTATTTGTATTTATTACGAATAATTTATAGCGATGGCCTTGAGAAATCTGGATTTGCTTCCTTAGCGGGGTGGGAAAACACCATCATCATGATAATGTAAAGCTGTCTGGTTGTTGATTGAATGAAGTTGACTACCATTTTAAGGCGTCATCTAATTCGAGAAGACTAGATTGTACACTAGGCAGAAGTTCTTCTTCTTCATCCTCTTCGGTGGGTAGGAAGTTTTCCATAATACTGTTCTCTTGCGGAATGGCCTCATCGTGTTGTAGTTCCTTTTCGTTAAGTTGTATGCCTACAGGAGATGGCGCCGGACCTCTAAAATTGACAAAATTAATAAATGTTATTTTAAAGTTTAGAGGTTTTTATTATTTACGTTTTTAAATGCTTCTTGGAATGTCTTACTAGCGCGGAAGACTGATTAAAACTCGCTGGACACTCTTTGCATTGGTATGGTTTCTCGCCAGTGTGAATTCTGTAAAGTAAAGCATTCAATATCTGAATGTAGAGGAAAAAATTCAGCAATCACGCACCTCATATGACAAACTAAGTTCGATTTGTTCGCGAAAATCTTATTGCAGCCAGTGCATTTGTGATTTTTAATACCTTTGTGCACCGCCTTGATGTGCACATTCAAGTAGGAAATTTTCAGAAAACTTTTATGGCATATGTCGCAAATAATATCCTTTGATTCACGGTGCACCGGTTCGTGTTTCACCAGATCACGCTGGGTTTTGAAGCGCTTATCGCAATGCAAACACTCATAGTCTCGTTCCTCTGAGTGGGTGTGTTTGTGGGCCTTTAGGTTACTCGATGTGGTAAAGAAGCGACTGCACACTTCGCATTGATAGCGACGTTCTCCGGTATGGACTCGAGCGTGCAAGACAAGATTGCTTGATTGCGCAAAGCTTTTGTGGCAAATCTGCAAACCAGACCCTTGTTGGAATATCTTTTGCTTTGTTTGTTTAATACTTACATCACATTGATAAGGCTTTTCTCCTGTGTGGATTCGCATGTGCGATTCCAGGTAGCGAGGATATTCAAAAGTCTTGCCACATTCGTTGCACTGCTCGGGAACTTTGAGCGGCTTGTTTTCCTTCTTTTTCAAACGCGTTTTTTTCGGGCTCTGCAATAGAATTTCATTTGGTGTCAAATATAAACACAAAACGTAAGCAACTCACCCCTTTTGGCGTAACGGGCGGCACACCAGTCGCCTGCACTACGTTCATTTCCTGCTTGAGCTCTTCATTGAGTATTATAATGTCATGGATTGTGTCCTCAGCGTCCGACCGAGTTAAGCTACTAACATCGATAACTACATCGTTGAGTACATCGTCTTCCACTTCAATATCATTGGAATTATTGCGCTCGAATATATCACAAATATTTTCATAAATATCATCTTCCTTGCCGATTGGCGAGTGCGCCGGGGAAAACGTTGATTCATGTTTGCTGCAATCATTATTCATTTCGTAAGCCCATTTTATACAAAGGGGCCATTTAACAACTTACTCAATGCACATTCGATCACTGGATATGATTGTACTTTTGCCACAGGGCTCTGAGAAACCCGCCAATTGGCTGGTAGAGTTGAGATATTCATGCAGCCTACTCTCCGAGGACTCGGATAGTTGCTTGAGATTATACGCGTCAACAAGACGATAGAGGCATGATTGACACAGCATTGTGGGAAGATTATCGTCTGGATTAAACTGCAAATGAAGCAATTTCTCAACATCGTGCGACCTTCTTTTTGAATGTTTCAACATTCTGTTGCTCACCTTGAAAATGTTCAACTTTTCCACCATGTCAATGGGTCGCACTAGAAATGTTGGACTAAATATGGATACAAGCAGATCGCTTTTTAAGCATATTCGGCAGATTTTATGTAGTTCATAGAGTTGTATTGCGTCCATATTATGGATACAATAGCAATAGTTATAATGAATTTAATACAATGGAAAAGTAAAACAAAAAATTAAAAAACAGCGCTCCACAGATGCATCTGGGAATAAGTGACGGACAGCTGCTTTGATGTTTATACGAAATAAACGTCACGCTTGTGGTGAGGTGCAAAAATTTCGATAACGCGATCGATTATTGTTAAAGGGATAGGGTAGGTTAGCAATGCATGCGTAAAGAAAATACGTTAAAATTTTCCTTTTTTTTAACTACTTAAACTTAATGGTTGAACCCCATCTTGGTCATAGTATTGTCTCTGGTTGTGATTGCGTTCTAAAAATCCTATTTTACCTTGTTTTGCGGAGATAGAAGTTAAAAAAAAACACTTTGAACATAAAAGAGATTCAGTTTATATCTATATTTCAAAAAATGTTTAAAACTCTACTAGAATTTATAAATTACATAAAGTTCGATTAAAAAACTGTTTAAACATCCTAGTGACAGCACATCAGGAACCATCATTTTATTAAACATTAACCTGAATCAAATCATCTGCTTCCAGCTTCGCCCCGGAATGTACATTTACGTCATCTGAAATATCTGCAAAATCTAGCGTTGCTGCATGGAAAACCTGCTCTTGTATCCACGAATTGTATGCCGATACCTTTATGAACACCTCTAGTTCATTTTCTGTGGCGTTTTCTTCGATCATTCTGGTTACAATGCCAACCTGCACACCATTCTGCATAACTGGTCCACCTGACTGCTCCACGCACGATAATCTTTTCGATCCATTAACACAGAAATTAGTTTCTTTGTCGAACTCATTCAGATAAGCGACTTCGCATAGCTCCTTATCAACCACTGATATGTTAGTGCTTCGAAGATATTCGGGATATACACGCACTTTTGATGAAAGCGAGGCTCCCCATCCGCGGATCGTAACTTTACCTTTACCAACTTCCCGTAAATCGCCTAATATCACTGGTTGTACTTCGTCGGAGAAGTTGAAGCCATTTTCTACGTAGATAAGACCTATGCCACTCGAACCCATGCCATCTCGTAGTAATAACTTGTTTTGATATAAGGCGAAGGCTTTACGGACTTGAGTTGTAGTCTCAAACGTTTCAATACTGTGCTGTCCTGCTATAACGTGTATTTGTGGATAAAGTTGAAGACAGTGCGATGTGGTAAGTATCCAGTGTTCGTTTAGAAGCGATCCTGTGCAAAAAGTCACATTTTCTCCCTCGCTTACAAATACCAAACTTACAATGAATGGAATACTATGAGGTTTGGCTTCTAACCCTCCGAGATCCAATAAAAAGTTATCGTCCCCCGTAGAAATTTCACCGAAAGTGAGGGCTATCAAACAAGTTGCAAAGTAGATGGTTTTCATCTTATTATTATATTGAAGTAGCTGCGGTTATGAGGGCTACAACTTATTTTATACATGTTAACAATCTGAGATATACCCTCTTGTCTTTACGACTTATGCATTGGGAAATCAAAGGTAGACAATGCCCTTGCATATTGTCAAATGGAGTTTTGTAGGTCAGGAAGATTTTAACTAGGTACACTTTTTTTGTTTCAGTAGAGTGATTTGGTAAAGTCAATACAGCTTTTGATATCCAAATGAACTCAACTGAGATAAGATGAATAGAAAAAATGTTTGTCATTCTGCAACCATAAAAGCGAAGATGTATTTGCTCTTATCTGAAATAATAAAGATAAGGGTATCTATGTTTTTTGTTTCATTGTAAAGGGATGAAATAGTTGAACAGAATTTAACTAGAGTTTTTATTTTCGGTTTAGAACTAATCGGTAAAGCTGAATTAATTAATACAACTGTAACAACAAGCAATTCTAAAGATGTAACTGGAAGATTATTGTGAGAGTTGGGTAGGTACTTTTTTAAGTTTTACGATATCCAACTGCTATAAATATTCGCTCTTTCGCATTATAATTTCATATAAACAATCTTTTAAATTAAATAACTTTTGGGAAAAGTTATAATAGTTACTCTGCTACTAATGGAGATGCATTTTAATTAGATTTGTTTACAGTCCGCCTAACTATTATTCGCAGCTCATGGTCGTCGCAGTGGCTAACATATTGAGGTTTTTTCCCTGCGCCACCTCTCGCGAACGTCTGACCACTGACAAACACCCGAGAGTAAAACTGTCATGAAATAGTTTATCAATAGCTAGCCGTTTGGACTCGGCGTAAAATTGTACGTCCAACCATTCGTCCTAAAAACTCACACAAAACGGGTGGCTGAGAGAAGTTGGGCCTAGGGTCCCGCAGGCCTGCTGCGCCAACTATTTATTTATTTATTTATTTATTAGCTCATGAATACCTAGTGCTTTTTTTCAAAGGTGTAGGTATTTATTTTGAAAATTACCTATCTATAAAAATTGAATTACTTTTGGTTATGCCTGTACACTCTCTACTGATTAATGCCCGCTCACAATAGACATTTATTTGACATTTCTAAAATGAAATGTATTTCAATTGGATTCGATCTATCCACTTTAGTCATTTTTCATTAATCACAACCGAAAGATAAAAGTTTGTAAATAGTTTGTACTAGCGCCATGACTCACGAGTGTTAAAACAAATGCAAATATCCAGCTATACGAATTAGTTAGAAAAATAATCGAAGAATACCCACAGCATAATGTCTGCGGCAGCTTCAAGTCCTGCTTTGCCTACGGCAATTCAGGTACAGCCTTCTTCAACGACATTCTCGGATCTATACTCGAAGGACGACTTCTATATTGGCCTGGGATTAGCCTTGTCATCATGCTTCTTTATTGGCTCTAGCTTTATTATCAAAAAGAAGGCATTACTGAGATTAAGTCGATTAGGCGAGGTGCGTGCTGCAGCTGGTGGATTTGGATACTTGCGGGAATGGATATGGTGGGCTGGACTCTTAACAAGTAAGTAAACTATATTTATTGCAGTAATATAATAAATTGTAATCCTTTTTCGGATAACTATGGGGTAGGTGCTACTGCGCATAATTTAGTTATCAGCATTCCAAGGCGGCGAATATTATCAATATTAATTAATATTATTTGATAAGAGCTTCGTCTTCACTTCGTTTCTATGATTTGAATTGAAAACAATGAGTCGGTATTTTACTGGGCATAAAAATAGTTAAACAAAGGGAATGCTCTGTGTTAGCGTAGCACATTGCCAACTATGAGAATTGTTCAAAGTACTGCATTCTTGCCGCAAGACGTATCAAATTTCTAAAGAATGTTACTACCTACGTGTGTACTGTAATTACAGTACGTCCGTAGAAATGGAGTTGTTTCATTTTGTATATGAAGCCCGTTAGTCATATGGATAATAGAAAAAAAAGAAGCAGCGCGTTGCCTTATCCGGCAAACCGCATTGATTGGGTTTCTTTCCCTATGTATTTAGTTAGTTGTTCCACAGAACTACCACGCAAAGAGGACACATGCAGAATAGAGCAATCTTTTAGATAAATTTAATTAACCAACATTAACTGATTAATATTATGTTTGAGCAATTTCGCTAAAAATTTGTTTTCTTTTTCCAATCAGCTAAAATAGATAAATTAAAAATAATCTATTTTTAATTTTCTTTCCAGTGGGCATTGGAGAAGCAGCAAATTTTACCGCGTATGCGTTTGCGCCTGCATCATTGGTAACTCCACTTGGAGCGCTCAGTGTAATAATCTCCGCCGTAATGGCATCGAAATTTCTTAACGAAAAACTCAATATGCTGGGAAAACTAGGCTGTTTTCTATGCATATTGGGCTCCACGATCATCGTACTCCATTCACCGAAAGAAAAGGAAGTCGAGGATCTTCAAATACTCTTCGATAAACTGCAGGACCCCGGATTTGTATTCTACGTAATTTGTATACTTGGCAGCAGTATATTTGTCGCATTTTTCATAGCACCTCGCTACGGTCACTCAAACGTAATAGTCTACATATTCCTATGCTCTGGCATCGGCAGCTTAACAGTGATGTCTTGCAAGGCACTGGGTCTCGCTATCCGAGATACACTTTCTGGCAAAGTGAATAATTTCGCCACTTGGATGCCATGGTTTCTGATACTGGTCACAGTAACCTTTATCGCAATCCAAATGAACTATCTGAACAAAGCGTTGGACATCTTCAATACCGGCATAGTAACACCGATCTACTATGTCATGTTTACTTCGCTCGTAATCACTGCCTCAGCCATTCTCTTCAAAGAGTTTACACATATGAAGTTCGAAGACATACTCGGTGATATCTGTGGATTCCTAGTGGTCATTGTTGCGGTGTTTATGTTGAATGCATTCAAGGATCTGGACATCTCACTAAGTGATGTGCGTGGAATTATGCGGCCAAAAATGCAGAAGCTTTCGCAGTTTGACGATGAAGTGCTGGTGGAAACAAATAAGGAACGCAGGTACTCGTACGGCTCTGGAGAAATGTTTCGCAAAGCATGACGAAAGCATGAGGCTTGAAAAAGTAGCACACATTCCTTCCTAATGCAAAGACGTGAAAAGAAACATCACTAAACAGATATTTGTACGCTGCTAGTATTCCCCACTACTAAACGACTTTAGTGTGATAGTAGTTCTATTATATTACGGACTATTTAACTTATTTAATATTTATACAAGGTTGATTCTCTTTTTATTTTGGTTCCATCCACGGCTGGAGTTGGTGTGACTTTAGTAGAGAAATACAGAATGACGCGTCTTTTGACTGGTTTTTATTATAATTAGAGTTTGTTTAAATTTGTTTTCGGATGCATGTGCGGGGAAAAAAACAGCAATAAAATTCAGAGAAGAACTCTGCAAATTGGTAAAGTTCTAAGAGCGATTTTCGTTGAATAGCCGACAACAGATAAAACTGTTACATTCGGTGCTTATAACAAAAAGAGGTTCGTACCTTGGAGATGTATTTTATTTTGATATCAGCTCGATAGGTACAACAAATTCAAAACAAAAATACCTCACAACTTTGACAAATTTTGGTATATAACTTCGACATATTCATCCCATTCAGCTTGGAATAAATTGCCAGCAATTGCATTTCCCATCTTATACTTGTCAGACAGCTTCTGGATTTTGAAAAGCTCGCGACTGGTACTTCTAGTGTTTGATAGGCGCGGCTCATCGAAGTTCAGCTTCCCACTCTGTTTGAAAACCAAAAACACGAAACGATGCATGCCCGTACCTTTGGGTGGACAAGGACTAATATACTCGGAGAGTACTTCCCCTTTGCTCACATCGTCGCCGGGAATATTGCCCACCAACCAATGGTGCCATTCACGGTATGTTGGTCTTCCACGGCTTGGAGAATCCGGATCAATCATACAAAGAAGATGAAATGATTTTAAGTCTGCAGCATATTTGACTTTTGGAGGATCTTTGACTTGAGTTGGAGTTAGCACATTTCCTCCTTCCACCGTAACGCCAGAGGAAAAGGTTATCTCTACGAAATCTTTAGGTGCAATGGAAACAATGTCGGGTACAACTCCGTGCTTCGAAAAGGCTTCAGCGGCATTAGATGAAGATGAGTACAAGCGTGGACTTTTGCGGGAAAGTTTGGTATGCACAGTTGGTCTAAAAAGGTGTTGTAGTGGTGCTCGAAGAAAAATGGAAATCATTGTTTACTATTTGGAAAAGTTTTCGGAGGCTGATACTTAAAAAACAATTTGAAATTAAATTCTGAATCCTGATGTCTATTGAATAAATTTTCAATATTAATAAAAGTAAAACAGTAGCTAGGTACATCAATACTTTAAGTTGTTGACAGTTTTTTGTTTGAAGAAAACGCAGGCAACGTAAATAACAACAAATTCATAACAACACTAGTAAAGCAAACCTTCATTATCATTATCTGCGTTTAATTGCTGCTATAAAAAAAGAATTTTGGAAAGGAAACCGGACAGCGACAACTAATTGAAATTGACCATCCACTCGATTTGCCAATATACACAACTAAATGCTATAAAAACAATGATAACTTGTTGTCTAGGGCATAAATTATACTTCATACAATATGCCTGCTAACAAAAAGCTGTTAAAAATACATTATAACCTTCTCCATACAACATCTAATGGACAGTGATAAGATCATGGTTATAATGAAAAGCGCCGCCTGTAAAAACTCATTCAGAGAACAATGCCAACTCAGTTTAAACTATATATCATCAATCGTAATTTACTACTGAACCTAATAGCAAAGTAATAAAAAAAAGATAAGCTTAGATACAGAACAGCTAAGGTATGGTCAAATACGATATATTCGAGCGCATATAAAACTAGCATGATGTGAAGTGTTTATCCACTCCAATTTATTCGCCTCAACCTGAAACATATAAAATAGGTCGCTTAAAACGTACGCGAAATACGTAAGACGACGGGTACTAAATATTGTTCCATAACAATGTGCGGAATTTTTGCGGTTTTTTCCAAGAACGGAAGTCCAATTTCTCCCAAGAAATATCATCAACGTGAAGAGAGCTTGCGTCAAATTGCTACTAGACAAAGTGCCAAACAGCGTCATCGAGGACCAGACCATACAGGAGTAAAGATCGTCGACGAAGATGGCGTAGCATTGGTCCACGAACGTCTTTGCGTTGTGGGTGTCCATACTGGGCATCAACCATTCCAATCGCAAGACGGAACTTTGTTTTTAGTGGCGAATGCAGAGATCTATAACTACTTGGAACAATCAGCTAAAATTGCCAAGAAGAGGGGGGGCTACGAGCCGAAGAGCGACTGCAACGTCATCATTGAACTTTACGAGGAATATGGAGAGAATCTATTTGAATACATAACTGGCATGTTCGCAATAGCATTGTATGACAGTAAGAAAAAAACTCTTCTCTTGGCGCGCGATCCATTTGGTATTGTTTCAATGTACTACGGAGAAGATGAAGATGGCAATATATGGGTATCAAGTGAAATGAAATGTTTACTAGGTGTGTGTACAAAAGTGGAGAACTTCCCGCCCGGATATATGCGTGTAGGAAAAGCAGGTGCCTTGCAGCAAAAACGATTTTTTCAGCAGCCGTGGCAGAGTGAAATACCCAGAGATCCCACTGATTTATCAGTACTCCGAAAAACTCTTATGTCAGCTGTTCGAACACACTTGCATTGTGATTGTGATGTGATTTTCGGAGCGCTGCTGTCTGGTGGTGTTGATTCAAGTCTTATTGCATCGATTGCCACAAAAATTATGCGTGAACGAGACCCCGACTATAAGCTGAGGACATTCTCAATGGGTCTCAAAGGAGCACCAGACTTTAAATACAGTCGGATGGTTGCGGACTATATTGGCAGTGATCACACCGAGTTCACCTTTAAGGTAGAAGACGGCCTGGATTGTATTCGGCATATCATATACCATTTAGAGACGTACGACGTGGCTACAGTTCGATGTAGTATACCAATGATATTGTTGACGCGGTACATTAAGAGCACCGGTATTAAGATGATACTTTCAGGAGAAGGAGCCGATGAGATTTTTGGGGGATATCTATATTTTTTCAACGCCCCAGATACGCATCAGTTCCATCGTGAGTCAGTCAACCGAGTTGAAAACTTACATGTGTCTGACTGCCTGCGAGCGCACAAGGTAACCATGGCTATGGGTGTTGAACTTCGAGTACCATTTCTTGATACAGCGTTTGTCAATTATGTGATGTCCATACGACCGGAGGATAAAATTCCTGGTAAGTTGAATACGTTTGAAGGTGTCCAAACTCATCGCATCGAGAAGCATATATTAAGAAAAGCTTTCGAGAAAGACTTTCTTCCCGATGAGGTTCTGTGGCGTCAAAAGGAGCAGCTCTCAGATGGAGTAGGTTATGAGTGGCTCGACACACTTCGAACTTATGTCGCTTCACTTATAAGTGATCAAGAATTTGCAACTGCAGTTGAACGCTTTCCAATCAACCCACCAACCACAAAAGAAGCATTTTACTACAGAGAAATATTTGAAGAGCTCTTCCCGGGTGACCAAGCAGCAAACACTGTAGAACGCTGGGTTCCCCGAAAGGATTGGGGATGTCCAGAAGATCCCTCCGGTAGGGCCCAGTCAATGCACCAAAACAAGACTTAGGTCGAAACTAAGCCGCTATCTATTTATACCTATATGTTTAAAAGAGAGATGCTGTTTTATAACGTTTGGTAACGGTTATTTTT
The DNA here is from genome assembly GCA_936431705.1 of Cheilosia pagana. Classification (NCBI taxonomy): domain Eukaryota; kingdom Metazoa; phylum Arthropoda; class Insecta; order Diptera; family Syrphidae; genus Cheilosia; species Cheilosia pagana. Next base: position 44,514,464 of record OW386170.1, on the reverse strand, counting down.
ATAAAATTCATTTAAAAAGTTTTTACTAAACTCTCTTAGAGGTTAACTTTTGTTAAAATAATTTAAACCACTCATACAATTTGAATAAAATACAATTTTACATATTATTAATATTATTTAAGAATATAAATAAATTACAAACTAATACATAACCAAGAAAAAAAAATTTAATTCGTTATTTTTAAACAAAAAACAAACTTTCTTACATTTCCCTGAACGCACTCATTTTACTACCGCTTTTGATTGAAATATTCTCTTACAATCTCCGACATTTTAAGTTTTTGTACTAGATTAGAATCCATATGTTGGCCTATAAATACTAGATTATCTGCGATACCCGGCGACAGAAGTTCTCAACTTCGTGATGATTTTAACTTGTCTGCGAAACCAACTACCTAACCTGATCCGCCAAGGCAGCAAATCCTTCGTTGAAACAAAGCATTCCAGTGTTACTCTACGTTTGTATTCAAGTTCTGTTCGAAAAGCCATGGAGAAGCATGAAGTTGTTCCCGATGTTATCCCCGTTGCTCCCAAGGAGCTTGTGAGTGTATCCTACGACTCGGGTGTTACCGTAAACGAGGGTAATGTTCTGACACCAACTCAAGTCAAGAATCAACCAAAAGTCGAATGGAAAGCTGATGCTAGTGCCTTGTACACTCTCTGCATGACAGATCCAGATGCACCTAGCCGCAAGGAGGCAACATACCGTGAATGGCATCATTGGCTAGTGGGCAACATTCCCGGTAACGATGTTACCAAGGGAGAAGTACTGTCGGACTATATTGGGTCGGGACCACCAGAAGGTACCGGTTTACATCGTTATGTTTTCTTGGTCTACAAGCAGGGTGGAAAATTGACTTTCGATGAAAAAAGGTTGACCAACACCAGCGGCGACGACCGTGGATGCTTCAAAATCAAGAAATTTGCTGACAAGTACAACTTGGGCGATCCGGTTGCCGGAAATTTCTATCAAGCTGAGTGGGATGACTATGTTCCAATCCTGTACAAACAATTGGGAGCCTAACGAGCCGGCACATCTTCGCCTCTCGCATAGCTTTAAAATTACGTAATATCAATATATTGGTTTGGATTGTTTCTATTCATAAACAAATTTAATGTGATAACATTTGAAATGAAATAAAATTTTCTAAAATCATCGGAATTAAACTATAAGGTTGTCTTTTGTATTTTCTCGCATCAAAATCCTACGAAACTAGATTCTATTTTAAGATAAGTCGCGTTGCAAGGGTAGTTTGCAGTAGAAATTGTTGTATTTGCCAAATCAGTGGAAGAATGACGAAAAAGCAAATAACTTATGGAATGCGATTTACATCTTGACGCTGGAAATTATCGCAGATTTTTTAATTGAATAAATAGTTGCAGTGCATTGCGGTTTGCAATCAAAAAAGAAATATTGCCATTACAGAGTGAACTATATCTCATGAGTTATTGGCAAATCTATCATCTGTGACATCCATTTGTATTTACGGTGTGCACTTGAATTTGAGCTTGTGTACATCCACGTTGATACAATTGTGGTATAAAGTGGATTTCGGGACTAGTGTTACTGCGTCTACGTAGAGCCGTTTGCAGATTTGTTGTTGAACTTACCGACTTGGATCAGTGCTGATCTATGTAAAAGAAATAGGAAAACCAGACTTCAATGACTTACAAGTGGAATTCATTCTTTAGTCTTTACTTTGGGCACAATTTTCAATTACTTTTGTAGAATTTAACCGTACTAAATGAGTTCAGACATCGTTTTCGTGTTTATGACTTGCTAGCCTTTAAAACACCTTAAAAATCTATCTCTTACAATCTAAGTACGAAAACAAGTTGCAATTTAATCTATAACGCACTGGATGGTATTTATTTGCTCAAAACGATAACGAAGTTAAAATAGAAAAACCATTACGTTCACGCAGTAGCAACGGCTACTCGAACTTGTAACATCTGTAACGAGAAACAACCAACATTAGTAACGTATTAAAAGATGCAAAATAATTAAATAAATTACCTTATTCGTTTTATCAAAAACAGCATTAACACGATCCTGATCGAGTTTGTAGTTGACAAATTTATCAAATAGATAACCGTGCTTCATCGATTCGACAAGGATTCGATCTTCACCCACGTCTAGGCATATCTCCTCCGACGAAATCTACAAAAAGGAACCAATAAAAGTACATACTTAACGCATAGAAACAACACTTACACATTTAGGCATATATAACTCAGCTTGAATTTCATCAACATTTTCTCCCCTAACCTTTGCTCTCAATTTAAATTCCGGCACAGTTGAAGCTGCCAATGAAATTGCCTCTTTTATCTTCACTGTTTGCTCCTCTTTTATTTTCTCACTTTGCTGTTTGAGCAAATTTATCTCGTTATCGCTGAGCTCCTGCACTAGAGGTTTATTTGGCGTATTTCCCTTGAACATAGTCAAAGTGGCCTTATCAGCTGGAGACGGATTTTTATATGTTTCCAAAACCGTTTTCACATCATTGTTACGAATGCGATGTGCCACTAAGGTGCCAATAAACTTGCGATTCGTCATAATGATGGATTTGTCAACTTTTACTTGAATGTTGTACTTGTCACTTAACGCTTCGGCAATAAGGGCTAAAAAGAAGTCCCTGAAGAGCAAAGATTTCTCGATTTTAGCAAAGAACTTCGGATTCACAGCTATGTCGCAGACATCGCAGGGATTATTGGATTTGTCTTTTGTTGTGCGTGGCTCACTGATGCTCATCGGTATGCGAAATGAGCTGGGCTCATCAGATTGCAGGATTTTCGTCAGTTCTTCTTCGGTGATGTCCTCTGGCGAGGGAATCTCATCAGTTTGACATACATTGATAAAGAATTTCTCGTTGGTGTTGAGTTTAAAGGTTTTGATGCAGAAACCTGAAATTGGAAATATTATTGTTGTCAACGTCAATGTTTTCATTAAAAGAAATATGTTGTGCGATATAAAAACGACATAAAATTAAGGATCCAATCTTAGCACACAAAACAACTCCTATTGACTTGAAAAGTAACACAGTTGTACAATAACATTGATTCAAGAGTTTCAGAATGACACCCACAAAATTGGACAACAGTTTTTAGATTCGTCTAAATATTTTTTTTTTTGATATTAAAAGAAATTACTCCCTGAAGGATATTTTTCAGTTTACCCCAAAATTTTACGTGCGAGCAGCAGCTTCCATCTGTTCAGAAAGTCAATCGGCTACAAATCTTGGACGTACAACTATAAAGCGCAACGCTCGTCCCCAAAAAATCCTCGGCTCTACTCCAGAAGGTGCAGCTTAGAACGAACTCACCCGGAAGGCGTATTGATTGAGACCCAGGACCAACCCGGACTGTAGCGCCAAAAGTACGCTTTGTACTACAGTGAAATTATAAGAAAAGTAAGTATGACATTCCAAGATTTAAACAATATCAATGATTTTGGCTTTTCAAAAGAATTGGTATGCCGTATGCCTGAAAGCTACAGTTTGACCTTGTGTTGCATAAGGTCCAACTTAAAATATAATTATTAACATTATATCGTAAATTTACAAAATTACAGTCGTGTGTAGGTAGAGGCGCGTTCGGGTTCGAGGTAAGTAACTGAAAAAGTGGTTTTCAGTGTCAAAGTCATTTTAGCTTAGCGCTCAGCAGAGTTATAGGTGTTTTTTCATTGACGCTAGGAGTTTCTGTACCGCATTTCTTAATGACCAAAACCAGTTACTAATGCTAATCATATATTCTTTTGGACTATTGATGTTAATCACCAGGTAGTAGCAGTAGGAAATAAAGAGATACACAAAAGTTTAGAAGTTTAACCCATATTCGATTTCAATAAGAACCCTAAATTGCGTATACATATTTGTGATGTCGGATATAATAGAAAGTTTGCATAGGTCAGTGATCCGAAGATGATGGTGAAAAACTATCAATCGTATTCTAGTACCGGGTGGACCATAACGTTTTTCCATTGTAAATAATATTCTTAAAATGTCCGCTTTCAGTTGTTTACCATTTTTTATGGAAATTCGGAGCTAATTTGTTTAAAAAGAAGCTGCAAACATTTCGCGAACTTTATCTTAGACATAAACCAAAAATGTATTCTAGTGACTGTTTATTGTAGGTAAAAATTAGCTTCAGCAATTGCTTAAGGCAGAGTATTTATATTTGTTAGTGGGTGAGACTAGTAGAGTGCGCAGTAGGTTAATTTGCGAAATAATAGCAGGGCAGAGGCCCCAATATTTCTTAATAAATATAAACATAAAGCCAAATAAACAAATTTCCACGACTTTAGCAAAAAATCATAGACTGTTTGGGAGAAAAAAAATTTGTATCTACAGGAACAACATCTGTGTGTCCAAGAGTCCTTCCATCGACACTAAAAGGACACTAGCACCACAATATTTATGTAAGAGGTCATAGCTAGTCATAGATATGCCGACTTTTATTTGGGGAGGTTAGATCTAATCTATAATACAACACTACAAGCACTTGTATTACAAGTTGCAAGTAAATTTCAACAAGTGTAACATATTCCTGTTGATCTAATATCTCAAATGGTGATTTTTTTACCACTTGAAGTTGAAGTAGTTTCATGCTACAAGCTACACGCGCAACAATAAGTGCACATGAGCGGAATAGTGAAAAAAAGCTCTCGAAAAGGCATTCTGGTGGCAATGGAATTTGTATCTTACATTAAACGATCGAGATGCTTTCCTCATTCGAAAACCTAAGCGAGCTGCCTAATCTCTTTCTATATTTTAACTCAGCGCAAAAAGCTCGTTGCGGGCACGGCAAACTTTATCATACAACTAAATAATGGCACAAACCAATACTACCCGCTAGATAACAAGCGAAGCGACGAATCAAATCAGGGGCCTTAGCACGTAACTTGATACAATCGAGTTCAGTCGATACAATCGAGCTCTGGCAGCACCTAATTTGTTTCAATCGAGGATAATCGGTTAAAGACAATCGATTGAAACAAATTAGGTGCTGCCAGAGCTCGATTGTATCGACTGAACTCGATTGTATCAAGTTACGTGCTAAGGCCCCAGATCTGTTCCCATACTTTTTTGGTTAATTTCAGCAAAATGTCAGATATCAAGGAGTTGGGATATATTCTTTCAGAAAAAGAGAATATAACCAAAAAGTACAGGAACGAAAGTTTTACACAACTTTTGTTAAAAACATATGTGAGAAAGAAAAATAATATTCAAAAATAAACGTCAGTTGTAAAACACTGGATTCAGTTTAATATTAATTTTTTTGCCGATTTATCCATTTTTAATAACAAATTTTAGAGCTCAATAAACCACATCGAAATAAACAGCAAATTTAAATTGACTTTTGAAAGATTATGACAGATAAAGTCAGTTCTATAAAACTAGGTTGCCCAAAGAAATGGGGACGTTCAAGTATCTAGTTTAGTTAGTCTGATTGGCCTAGATCGGTTACATGGGCTGCTGTGTCAGTTTAAGTTTATGGAGGGGTAACCGACCAATCAAGAATTAAAGTCAAGAAATTCGTGACTGAGTACTAAGTTGACAGTTCGCATATATGGCTGACGTAGGAAAAATGACGTTCCCGACCAATTTAGTTTTTGCGTTGAGGACTGAGGTTACATCTACTCCCGACTAATCTAGTCGATTTAAGACAACTAAGTTTTTGAATGTACCCAATTTCTTGTAAAAAAAAGTCCGCGAATTTAATCTACAATATGCAATTTTTGCAATTATACACCACAGTATGTTAGAGAACTCTTACGTATATTTTTAATAAAATCGTCAAAGAAATTCGAGGGAAAAACAAAAACCTTCGGACAGGGACGATGATTATGCAGTTTGAATTTCTATTCTTATTGCGAAAATAAACTAATGACGTTCAACTCTTAATCAAGTCATTCGAGTTATTAATTTAATTGCTTTTTCCTTTTTTATCTTCTGTAACTGTATGCATACGATTTGGCGTTCAATAGTAAAATTGCTAACCAATTTGACAACCAAATGCAGTTGTGGTATAACAATCGATATTATATACGAGTGTTATAAAAGTGAGCCACCATTCATTCAGGTGTTCTTCGAACGGTTACGATTATCTTATCAACCATTAGTTGCAATAACCGATCTTGGTAGATGTTTTTAAATAGTTTAGACTCAGTATGAATTTAAAATTTAAATGAATGCTCTTGAAATGATATATTTCACAATTTAACATCAAATCTACTCACCAAGACTTTGGTATCTTTATAAGTTTGTCATTAACTATAATCATTTAACATATATGTTTATCTTGAGATAAGAAAAAAATCATATATGTATCTACGCGCAAACATTTAGTAATGTTTTAAAGTTAACAGCCACACGCGAGTGACATGCGTCAATTGATAGTAGATTGTAGAGGATTTTGCTTTACAAATAATATTTTGTTAAGTCCAAGAGAATTTCGATGTGGGAAAATGAAAGACTTTGATTTGAAATGCTCGAATCAAAATTTCGAAGTAAAAGCAGATAGTTGTTTTCCTGACAACTAATTTGCTTAGAAGACCTTATGGACCTTGAGAGATAAAACTTTTTAGCCTAATCTTACGTTGTAATACTTATGGCCTGAACTGTTTTGTCATAGGTATCTACCTATAGTTTATAAATTCTTTGTCATATAATACCAATGTATCAGAGTGCTGCCAGTGTGTTGCTTTTGTTGCAATTTCTGCGGGAAAATATTGCAAGTCATTGCGCACATTCAAAAACTTAGTTATCTTAAGTCGACTAGATTGGTCTGGAATAGATGTAACCTGAACGCAAAAACTTTTAACTTTTCCTACGTCTGCCACATATGCGAACTGTCAATTTAGTACTCAGTCACGAATTTCTTGACTAGATTCGTCGGCTACCCCTCCATAAACGTCAACTGACACAACTGCGCATCTGGCCGATCTAGGCCAATCAAAAGTGAGAAACATCAAGTCAGTAAGGTGTCAGACTTACTCAACTAGATACTTGAGCGTCCCTATTTTCGTTTACCAATCCGTCAGAACCTCCGCTATTTATAAATGTACCTATAGTCCTTTTGCGCGTGCTCGAGAGGTTATACTAGTTATGAATTATGAATAAAATATATAATAACTTGCGCTTTAAATGACACTTCTTTTTACCGGCATTTCTAAGTGCAATTTTTGTAATCCACAGTTGGTTTAGGCAGAAGAATGACAGTAAAGAGGTAGTGGTTTAGCGAACTAGTTGTAAGCCTAGTTTCTAGGTATGTATATACTTAGAAGTCGCTTTTTGGGTGGTCAAGCTGGGCCTTAAACAACTTCTAAAAGGAATCAATGTCAACAACACCAAATGAACGCATTCCACAGCTCGTTTATTTTTTAGTAGAAGCTTAGAAAATTGTAAACAACATTGGGCACAGAATTTAACAGTGCGATTTGTATATAAATTATTCGAATTTTGCATTAAAATTCAAGCAAATGCCACTTGAAAGAGGACTATCTAAGTAGCAAGGTTCGGTTTTGATTTTATTTTATTATCTACAGTGGAATATATTTTCAATTTCTTTATCGTCGAAAGAACAGGTGTACTTCATATCATTGGGCATGTTAAATTGTTAATCTTAATGAGCGATTTTAAACAAACACAAATAGTACATTCCAGTCCCCAGATTTTAAATCCATACAAGGTTTGTTATTAGTACGGTTTTGCACAAAAAAGGACTAATAAGAAGGACATTTATGTTCAGATGGTAAGTTTGTTTGAAAAATGTCGTTTAACAATCAAAACGTAAAGAACATAAATTTTTACAAGTTACAAGTCAAATCAGTGGAAAACGAAACACGACACCTGGGGCGAGCGCAGAATTAACAAAAATAAGTAATAGAGTATCATGATCTGTTTTCATATTAAAATCATTCGGAAATAAGAAGTTATAACCAAGTTACATACATATATTAAAATTTCGTAGTCGAAATCTAGTCCTACATTTTGTCTAACAAATTATATGCTGACTCATTGTAGGTACGCGCGGATTTACGTCACTTGCAAGCTTTATTGCTTTACTTTAATGTTAGTGTGCCGTGTGGCCGTGTGGGTTTTTAGGGGCAATCTGCTCTTGCTCATTCTCATTCATTTTGTTTGTTGGTTTGTCGTAAAGTATAATAAATTTCAGTACTGGACGGAGCTTAGTTCATTTTGCAAATGTCATTTGAATATTTTCAGCGTGGCATTCGGTAGACCGGTGGTTCTTGTTTTACTTTCTCAAGTTCTTATAGGAGACATCGTTTATTTACAATTGAATTGTTGAATGACGTACGCGGCTATTCGCCGCGACAATAATTGTATCAATGAATTCTCGTATGCTGTCTCAATTAATTGTAAGAGATCGGTACAGGCTTTTAGTTGTGGCGTGTGATGCTATCGAATTCAACCGATTAGAGATTAATTATATATCTGTTATTCAACATCAATGACGACCCACATTCCTTATTTTGCGGTCCTTCTGTTTCGTATGGTATTGGTTAAATAATTCGATAAAAAGTAGGTAGAACGCAAAGTTTTGGATGAAAACATAAACAAAGAGTTTTGAAGTGATTGTTCATATTCCATTTAAGTTTTTAGTTTACACGGAACTCATACAAAGTCATCTCACATCTTTTTAATTTCTGTAATCAAGTAGATACTTGAGTAATTGGCGCTCATTACTTTAATAAGTAAGCTTTTTTGGCGCGTAAAATTATATTTCACAAATTGTTGAAAATCAGAATTTTCGGGTAAATTCGTTTACCTAATGCAAAAACAGATACATACAGGCACAAACCTGTCGAATAGATAGTGAATCTATTAATAGGTATAACTTAAGAGAGACGCGAGTATTCACTATCTCGTCGAGAAATAAAATATGAATGAGCTTGCCGGACGATTGCTCAGTTTATTGGTTTATCACCACAGGTTTACTTTAAATATTTAAAGGCAATGCAGTATTTAATCTTTAACGAACTCGCTGCGAATGTCAAGCGTTGGCTTACATATTTCATAATTAATATAATTTTTAAGTTCTCCAAAAGATTCTTTGAGCTGTTTATGGTCATTTGTTTATGCTTGTAGTTCCTTCCAAATGTAGGCACAATAGGCTTTTTTAAGAGGCCGCAGTGCCAGAGCGCCCCTGAGGGCTTTCCCGCAATCCTTCCACATACTCGGATTCATGAAAAGGAAGTTCGATTATTCCGAATGACTTTCATTGCTAAATGAATCAACTATTAAATTAGCAAAATCTTCGCATTTATTTCTATAACACTTTTTGAATTATTTACCTTTCAGTTTTTATAGATTATTCCCAAACTTCTTCGTAAGTGCTTCTGTCGCTGAGAGAATTTATCCCCAAAACTGTCATTTTGGCAGTATTTTCCATTCTTACTACAAAACTAAAGGCTGGTACGGTGTTTGAGTGAAGTGAAATTTTCACTGCTCTCCAAAAAGTGCTGTGAAATTAAAAGTGTAATTGTCACGCCGAAATGTCAAAATTTTAATGCGACGGATAGTAAAAGCCAAGTAACGCCAAGCTAAAGTAACGCCCCCTACAAATCACTTTTTGAACCGCTATTTTTCACTCGAACAGCGTTCTGCCAACGCCAAGTGAAATCTTCACCTAGAAAGTTCATTTTGACAACTCGCAGCAAAATTTTTTTTTGAAAAATTGGATTTCACGTAAACTGCATACCAGCCTTAAAGCAACAGACCTTTGATCAATTTCATGCATTTTTTCAGAACACCTAAGGGGCCAGTTATAGCGATACGTCAACTGCAACCGAAAAACTTGGAACATTATGAAAACGAGTTTTTTTTTTCGTTTCGGCGGTCATAGCAAACAGAAAAAAGTCTTTTAGAAAAACTGATTGTCACTGTGTTGTAAGTACAAACAAATCAACCACCACTCATTAGATTCCATCAAAAAAAAAATGCCTGACAGATGGAACAGTAAAGAAATGACAGATAACAGTGGAATGATCTGTTTTTTTTGTGTGAAATTAACTGAGATGTTGATCGGAAAAACATTTTCGTCCGGAAAAATGAGTTAATTCTCTTTCTAGAAAATTTTAACATAGTTCACTTATTTTATTTGATAAACTAACTTTATACATAATACATAAGCAACATTAAAAGACCAAGATTGAGTTCAAGCATTATCTTTAAGTGGTCAAAAAAAGCAAAAGAATTTTTTTCGTTTGCATTTTACGTATCGCTATAACTGGTCCCTATTTCTATTACGATCAAATGCAACAAAACATGTTTAGGTGGTAGATCATGAGTGTCCGCTTTATTGGCCTTTTACTGTAGTATAATTTTCTTCCTCTATAACAATTTCAGTCCTATATAAATATACATTATACATTCATAAATATAATACAATAATGCTTTCTGATTAAAATTTTATTTAAAATCAGTAACCGACTTGACAAATTTTGATGACAGTTTACATAAGATCTCGTTGATGCTTCAAAGTTGTAATAATTCTTTTTACGATCAAATGATAAAACTCGAACATCGTTTCGGAGTTGTTCGTATAGTAAGCAATACTCTGTTGACTTTTGAATGACTAAAGAAGATAACATTGTACTTATTTCGAGCTCTAACTGTCAACTGAATTCATTACGATTTCTTTCTACTCAATGTACGCAAATGATAACCGTTTAAAAAAAATCACTCAAAAAACAACGTCATAAGCCGCCGATATCACAGAAACAAGCGCGCGAGTCACCTCTTCTTGTTGTTAGTGGAACATACGTCTCCCGCCGCCACTGCAAACAGCAATTAGAGATTGCCTGCCCTGCCGATAGTATGCTAGAGCTAGATCAAATCGACACAATACAGACAGCTCACGCAAAGTATTTTATTAAGCAGCAGCACATTTAGCATTCAGTTAGTTTTTGGATACCGACCCTGTCGGACGGTTTTTTTCTCGTTTTCGCCAATCGAATAAAAATTAAATTCTCAAAGTGGTCACAAGGAAAAGAGTAGTGCTTCCCCCAATACAAAAAAATCTTCTCTTTTAAAGAGAAAAAAAATCAAGTAAGTGTGTGCGAAATAATACATTATCAAAGAAGGTCCCAAAACAAGTGGTCTTTTCGCTCAGTTAGATTCTTTAGAGTTGCACGCAAATGTGAACTTTGATTTTTCAAATTCCAAGGCGGCTATTAATCATGCAAAAGAGTGATGTTTTTTTTTTGAGAGTTAGCAGTTAGTGCGTGGTTCACTTAAAAGTTAAAAAATGTTCTCAAAATAATTTTGAAAAACCTCTTAAATTCCATTTTTGAGGTTTTTGTTTTATTTTATTTTCATTCATCAAGTGAAACTAAGTGGGTTGCAAAGTTATGCGTTATTGATTCTTTTACGGAAATCCACCTGGCTGGTAGTAGTTTAACACGTCAACAGGATGATGATGACTCCGCAAGTTATTAAAATAATTTTTTTTCGTTCGTACTCGTAATATCACCTTGAAGTGCTGTTTTATAAGTGTCGTTAGTGTTTAATTCTTTGTGTGTGATTTATCTCCACTGAATTTAATTTGCAGATTGATAACGTAAATCCAACTAAGTTGGTTCGGGTTAATTGTATGTGAGAAAATTGCTAAAGCCCTAGATTACATCAATAAAAACGCATTGCTCGTGTTGTGTGTACAGTGTGCTGAATTCAGAATCAGGGCAAAGCTTAAGCATGTATCAGTAAGTAGGTATGAAAACGTTTTACTATCGTAGAATGCCCTTATAAAGATAGCATTCAAATATAAAACTTATTGTGAAATTGTGCCTTGAACTGTAATGACAGATAGTGGACAAAGTATGTGTACACTGATGGTTTGAAGGATTTTCCTGCTAAACTTGACGTCGCTGATATTTTAACACAAAAGCGACGACAATTCGTTTGAATTTTTGAGTTAATAGATACGCGATAATTAGAAAGCGGTAGTTTCATGTTTGTTTGAATAAATCAAATTAGTCAGTTGTGGTAATGAATTGAAACTTAAAATGTCAACTCGTTAATCGAATAGCATACGACGAGTATGTAGGGTTTGTGATGTCTACTCTTGCGTATGTGGAATTTTTTTTTTGACAGTTTCTCGTGACTTTCGAAGCGTAAGTCTATTTCCGGTTTGAAATAGTCAGTAAACTGTGACAAAAATACTTAAATAGACGTTGCTGTCAAAAATAGAACCGGCTTTTTCAGTTGAGTTGTTCGCGTGGTTTGTTAAGTCAAATATCAGATTTGCGTATACATTTGTGCGCGTTTTACGATCAAGCAATGTTATTTGGGTAAAAATTGAAAACACGTTTAAAATGCCATTCAAAGTGATTTTGACAGACGAAATTCTCCTAAATTATGTGAGAGCGAAAATAATAGATATCTTATATCGAAGGTACGGCCTTATCAGTGGCGCTAATCGGAAAAAATTGATATTTAAATGACAAATTGCTCCATAAAATTTGATTACGAAAATGCATACTCACTCACTTAACTGATAAAAAACATAATTACATTTATATAAAGGCCGTAGGTCGAGCAACAGCAGATCGAATTTATGAACAAACATTCAAAAAAATGTTCACTGAACAAAAAGCTAACCAAAGCCCATTACTGATTGTAGTTAGGCCGCATTGAACCATGTGGTAGCAGTGTTAGTCACGATAAAATGTAAGAAAAAACCCCAGACCATTCATTTAGCATAGTGTAAAACTATTTAAAATAATTATAAAAAAGCATGTACTTTTTAATCGTTCAGTACATACACCCAAGTGCACACCAGATTTCCATTGTTTTCATTTAGAATAATTGGCTATGAGCTTCGACTGTCAGCGAACATATTATTGATTGCTGATAACAGTACCGATATTATGTTGATTACGCTCATAATAACTTAATGACACATGCGACTTGGAAGTCAATGAAATTGTGCAAATTCATCCAATTGAATCACTTTTGGACTCAAATAGAAACATATGGTCTTATCTATATGAGGCACGCGACTTTGACTTGACATCTTTGCCTACTTAGGTTTCAGATAACTTTCTAGTAGATACGATAAAAATTATTTTTTTTTAGTTTTCTTGTTAATTTCTATGCAGCATTTGTTTAAAGAAAACTATAGCTTTTATATTCTCATAATTTTATGCAGCTCGTAAATTTTTAAATTTTTAAATTTCTGCGGTGCTTTATGTGAACACCCCTCAGAAATGTCATTGCGTATTTCGCGTAGATCGACTGTCAAGTTTCTTTTCAAACTCACCTGTTCTTAGATTTACGAAGTTTATAAGGGTTTTACGCGTTTAAGTGAATAGGTACTCTTTATGTTTTATTTTAGAAAAAAAAAACAATTACAGGGTCGCTGTCATTTATTGTCAGATGCCAAGTGAAAACTGTGCACGCGAACAACAAAAAGAGAATTGAAAGGTTAACTAGTAAATTTCGGCAAGATATTTTACTACCTATTTCTGGCGCTATGAAACACCTTCAAACTTATGGCCTTATCAGTGAACAAGCTAAATGTATGTCTGAGCAATAGATTTAAAAGAAAAAACCAAGATGGGGGAACCTCTAAAGTAACGCTTATGATCTACAAACGATTCAACAAAAAAGATGAAAGGTCTGTTTAATCTTTTTTGAATGGAAGCCCATAAACCACTTCAAAATTGGGGAAATTTTCAAAACAAAACAATAAGTTCTGTTCCTTTACTTTTAAATCTTACAAATTTTTACGAATTCTTGCACTTTTTACTCAATTGTCGTTCCTCAACTCGAAAAATTCGTAAAAAGGAGCGGCTTCGCGAGAGAGCAAGATATTTGCCCTCTTACTAGTTTTTACTCAACAAATTTCTTGCGTGAGAATTGAAACAACTGTCAGTCGCCTGAAAATTGACAGCTCATTTGAATTTTGGTTTGTTCGACGTGGCTAGCACTAGTGCGCACTGAGAAGTGTCAGCTAATTTTCCCGCCTGTCCAAAACCCTGCATAACCCTAAAAATTCGGCTACTATATCGAACGCAAAATATGCTGATTTGAAGTTTTACCTTGAAAAATGAATGACAGCACGCAAAATGGCAGCGAAACTCAGCACTGAATTCATGCCCTGCAAATTACCTGGAGTCAGTTCAGGCAAAACTAGGGCGCCATAGAAGTCATGTCGAATACAGGTTTTTAGTACCAGGGCGAGTTGAGTGCTTTATCGAATACATTAGGGTTAGGGTTAGTGATCACGAAAATGTATGGTAAATCACAATATTAATGAGGTGATTTAGCTAAATCAAGCGGATTTAGCTAAATCACGTTGGTGGGAGCATGGTATAAGGTTAATACAAAAGCGTTCCTTAACTTTTGTGTAAGTTTCCCTCTCTGAGAGAGAATTCATCCCCTCCACTGTCATTTTTACAGTCTTTTCCATTTTGACTACAAAAGTAAAGGAACAGACCTATAATTTAACAAATCCGATTTGACAAGTTGAACATGATAAAGATTTACCAAATTAAGCTAAACCCGATCCGACACCTTTGATTATTTATTTCCTAAAATCTGAATTACACGATTTCTCCCATTTACACGAAATATATGTACTTTAACACATACAAAACTCAAGTTGGGGTCAGCCTAGCGTGCAATTAAGTCACTACTCCGATCTCCTAGCTTCCGAATTGTACATAAAATTAGAAATAATTACAGACAACCTTACGTAATAAGTTAATTGACAATTTGCTTCAGCTGGAAAGGGAAACTGGTTTGCAACCCAAGCATCTTTCATTTCTTCTGCCTATTCTATACAACTTAAATAAATAAAATAAAATTCAACTGTAGAACAGCATTGTAGAAAACTGGTTTCGGTTTACTATGTTTTTAGATATGGCCATTAGAAATCTCCATCGCGCACAAGTAAAACATGATAATTTGGGTGCTGCAGAATCACCTTGGACCCCTCAACCAGCTCGTATATTTACAGTGGAATTGTTTCTTTAAAAAAAAATTAGAGATGATTATATTAAAAGTTTTGTGTTCCGCGCAAGTTTTCATGAATTCCAATGCAATTCCCCTAACAATTACTAATTCATCTTTGTAAGCCAATTGAACAGCAGTATATAGTATCGGAAGCTGTGTCAGATCGAGAGCTGTTGAATCCGAAATGAGATCAATTGATGCTTCTCTGTGTTTGATTGATTATTTTGTGATAAGAAAGTCTTTGATGAGTGTCTGTTATAAACGACAATGCGTTTTATTAATTCAGATTTACATTTGTTTGTGAAATTAATTCTGAGCTAGGGAATACGTCTTTTTTTTTTAGAAATTGTAATTTAATCAACATCGCTATAGCTTACACAATTGAAGACAGGAGCAGAAATCAATACTTAAATACGTACGTATGCGCATAGTTTTGTCGTTTTTGTAGTTTTGAGGTGGATTGAATATCATTTCATGTTTGTAATTTAACATCGAAGACTCTAATGTTAAAACAACATCCGCACTCAATTGCTGTGTCATTAAAAACAAAAAAAAAAAAACAATGTCTGCTTGAAGCATTATAGGTATTCGCCGCTGAAATGATAAATCTCCGAGATATAAGCAACACTTTTTTATAAGCAGCACACGAACAAAAGAATAGTTATGTGATGGTGGCATGTAGGCGGGAATAAATTTCCTATTTGATAAACTTTGTATATCCCTCAACTAGAACTACCGGGTATTTTTTGTCTTTGATGGAATTTCGAAGTGAAATTTGTTCACAATGGGTTGCTTAATGTTAGGGTCAGAAATCAAGGAACTTCATCTAACTAAAATACAAGCGTAATCGTAAATACCTACGTAGCATTAATGTAAAATGTATTTTAACATTACCTACCCTTAACATAAATTCGGAAAAACTTTTCAGACATCAAAAACTCGATTAATTTTCCTATTTATGCAAAACCAATAGAGACTTGATAATTATGTATGTATAAAGCTATTAAATTTTAACGATTGACGCCTTGCAACAATTCACTGATTATTTTAAAACGTTCTCAATCTCATTTCCAACAGAACTTTGTCTCGTTTTACGGCATCATTTTCTACACATCAGGGCAAAGATTAATGAGCCCCGTCTTAGGTAAACAACAATAAGAAATTGCTTCTAATTATTATTATCACTCTAACATGAAAGATTTAAGCTACGCGCTCTACGGAAATTCCATTTTCATACCACCAAAACCACTGTTATCATTTAAATATTCAGATTGATGTGGACACACCTGCTGTTAACAATAAAACGTACAAGTGCCAACTACTTATGAGACCTCCAGCGTGCGCTGTCGCCTTTTTTATATTCGGACAAGTCGAATAAAAATAAAATACTGATATCAACTATTACCACCCAGATAGGGGAACACAATAGAACAATTTTTGTTTCTACGGAAATTCCAATCGCAAAAAATATTGCAGATAACACCGTCATTGCCATAGCTTTGGCAATACGTTTGTTGTGTTTTTTTATTAGCTAAAGTTATCGTATCGATATGGAAATATCACTATAAAATGTAAAATCTTACCAGGTTTTGGTGTCACGACTTTATGGTTTCGTGGTGGTGCAGACATTCCGGTGTTTTGGCCAGAAATACCGCCAAAGATTTTGTCCAGATCGTCTTCGACTTCATTCTAAAATATCCGATTGAATAAAATATGTTTAACTTATAGATACCGGTTTTAATTTATTCTCACCTTGATGAATTTCAAATTCTTTTCGAGAATAGTGCTGTCGGCATCGAGAAAATTTGGTTTAGCCATTTTATTTGCGAAATGAAATTATAAATAATATAAACTTGTTTTGGAAAAATAAACTTTTGCAGGGCAGCAGTCGTTCGCTCGCCTCCGATAGACAATAAGAAATGAGAATGTCACATGAAAACAGAACAACCAATTAGTTGAAATGTAATAGATGAATTTAAGTGATAGTAATAGATTCGAAATCGGGAGTGTTCGTTGATATGGTAGTAGTAGTTTATTGGACATAATTTTCATGTGCTTTTAATTGGAAATATTAAATTCTTATGGAGAAATAAACTAAGAGAAACTTTCGAAAGCCAGAAATGAAATAATTTATACTACAACTGTGCAAAATTGTTGTTTTATTTTCTTGACGTTTTAAGTAAACTTCCGCCGACATTCATTGCAATTGAGAGGGTTATAGGAAAATATGATTTAAAATAAACGCACCTAATTACAGATATGACTATGAACTATTTTTGCACATTCACATATTTTACTTTGCTAAGAAATCATACAAATAATACATATTGGTCGTGGATAGATATATACGAAGACAGAAAAACTGTAATAGATTTTATTTCAATTTCTAATTGCCATATCTGTACAACAGTAGCAACAATTTCACCATCACCATTCACCAATTGAACAGCTGAAGCAAATATATTTTTTCCTTCAATTTAGTTGCCATTCATATCCATCGCCATCCGTCAGTTGCATTTTCCGATTTCGAGTGGTGATCCAAAAAAAAAACAACTGCAACTCTTGATAAGTTTTTAATCTTTCCCGTTCAATTTCAATATAACAGATAACTAATCATCGTCCTAAAAACAACAATTTTTCACTGCTACGGAACAGCATTCGTTTGCAATGGAGGGTAATTCTCATCCCATGAACTCGTTTTGCGGTTCAGAATTTTGGGTAAGTTGCAGCGTAATATCAGTAAAAATCCTTATTTTCTAATTCGTCTTCCACATCCACAGAACTCAAATCGAACCTGGTACACGGATGATCCAGACTTTACCCCATGCTTCGAACAGACGGTCCTAGTATGGGCTCCGTGTGGATTCCTATGGCTTTTATCGATATTAGAGTTTTTCTACCTACGTGCTAGTTTAGATAGGAATATCCCATGGAATTTTAAGAACATAAGCAAGTTGGCCCTACATATTGGGCTGCTTGTACTTTTTGTGGTGGACTTTGCAAGGGCACTCAGTGTTCAAGGTTCAACGACAGATGTTATTTTCCCAGTCGATGTTTGGGGGCCCGTTATTATATTCTTCACAGTCGTAAGTGGTTTTGAAATTCTTCGATATTGCTATTTAATATTTATGACTGAAATTGATTTTGTTTTAGGCATTGGCGACACTACTTGTTGTACTGAATCGAAAGTATGGCGTGCAAACGTCGGGAACTATGTTTATGTTTTGGTTTTTTATCACAATATTTGCCATACCGCGGTGTAGGACAGAAGTCCGTGAATACGACATTCGACAAAATGGGGGTATTATCAATGCGTTAGCAATGTCCGAAGAGCAGAGGTCCTGGGCGGACTACAAGTATGTTAGCTTCATGATATTCTTTTCGTTCTCTCTTGCAATACTGGTGATAAGTTGTTTCGGTGATGATATGCCTAGAGAGACAAAGTACAACAGGACAAAGGTGAGTAAAATTGATTAGATTTGTATTGAAACTTGTGGGAGATGTTGTGAATCATTATACATAAAAATGCAAATCCGAGTATGTATCGAGGTTATAGTTACTTTGGTCACTTTGACGACACGAAAGGCTCATTAACGATTTCAGTTAAACGACATTTCCAGTGAAATTTCTTATAAGACTGGCACGCTATTTCGAGTGAAGATTGTTTTCATGTATTTTGTCTTAAGTAACATACCACTAAATCTATAATGACAGAAAAATCGATTGTGATAAAAAAGTGTTGATTTCGGCTTAAGTAACCGATAAGCAAGTTTACATACTGTCCAGCTTTAATCGGTCATTGGACCCGACCAGGCCTTGTGTGGTGAGCCTAAAGAAATATCAGCAAGCAATTCACTCCCATAATTATCTGAATTTGTTTTTTTTTCATCTCTCTTCAAGCTATGAAACCTATTATCAACATTCGATTGTTCGCCATTGATTTTTTGGATTTCTGCTTCATATCAGCTGCAAAAGTCCAAAAACAACATTGTTGGCGTCTACCTTATGTTGGTGGCATATCTTTGTGCCCGCAGTTTGTACTCAGTTACCTTGTGCAGAAAAAGTGACGCTTTACTTCCAATGAGGTGATTTGTGGCGAGATAAGGGGCACTCTTTCACTATTCCATACCTATATATATTTTTTATTTACGTGCGATAAAACCCGCTTATATTTGAATGAGACTAACTATTGATATATGATGCTTTCACTAGAAGATAGGTTTGTTTGTCCTTGGAGCTCGATTTATTTACCTGTCTCGTATTATTTGCCAGTAATGGCGTCGTGCTGTGCATGACTCCAAGGTGTAGTGCAATAACTTCCTTATTGTCCATCTTTACTATGTCGTTTAAAAACAAACAGCTGCAGATGCCTAAACCAAAGAAAAAGAACATCGGTCGATTTACCGCACCCGTGAGCGAGCGATACGTCACTGAATTTTGTTGATTTTACATGCAAAACAATAACAAATTCAACCCCAGCTTGATCGTTCACTCACAACTCCCACAAGAGTTTGTTGTTAGTAAAACATTTTCTTATGCATAACATAAATCTTATTGCTCAATCAGAATGAAACTCCTGAGCTGTCCGCCAGTTTCCTGTCTCGCGTGACTTACCAGTGGTTCGACAAAATGGCATGGATGGGATATCGCAAGCCACTGGAAGAGGAAAACCTCTGGGATCTTCGACCCCAAGACAGTTCCAAGGAAGTGACGCCAATTTTCGCCAAACATTGGAACAAGAACGTCCGCAAAAACTATCCTGTAGAAAACCGAGATGCAAAGGCTCAATTCAGCAATGGAAATGTGACCTTTGAAAACCCCCACGGATCGAAGAGCAAGGGATTTGCATCTATAATGCCTCCAATTTACAAGTCATTCGGTGGAATATTTCTGTTCGGTGCCTCGCTAAAGCTGTTCTGTGATGTTTTAACATTTGCTCAGCCGCAAGTTCTACGTTGGATCATTGGATACGTGGAGGATAAGGCTGATAACACCAAAGAGCAGCAGCCAGAGTGGAAAGGCTTCTTTTATGCCGCCCTACTCTTCCTCATTGCTGCAGTACAGACCTTTTTCTTGGGGCAGTACTTCCACAAGATGTTTATCGTTGGCCTGCGTATCCGAACGGCTCTGATCAATGCCATCTACAGAAAAGCGCTAATCATTTCGAACTCATCCAGAAAAGAGTCAACTGTCGGAGAAATTACTAACTTGATGGCTGTCGATGCCCAACGTTTCATGGAATTGACTACATACTTGAATATGATTTGGTCAGCTCCGCTGCAAATCGCGCTGGCTATTTATTTCCTGTGGGATTTGCTCGGTCCATCTGTCCTAGCTGGATTAGCTGTGATGATCATTTTGATCCCAATCAATGGTGTGATTGCGAATCGCATCAAGTTCTTCCAAATTAAACAAATGAAATACAAAGATGACCGTGTAAAACTGATGAATGAGGTCTTGAGCGGTATTAAGGTAAGTTTACAAAGTCAATTGGTAATATGTTTCACTAATGTGTCCATTTTAGGTACTGAAACTGTATGCATGGGAGCCAAGTTTTGAAAACCAGGTCCTAGAGATTCGTAACAAAGAAATCGAAACCCTTAAATCTGCCGCATACTTGAATGCTGGAACGTCGTTCTTATGGTCGTGCGCTCCGTTTTTGGTAAGTGTCTGGTGTGGTTGGGCGTTTCTTTGGTTTCAGTTTCTTTTCAGATGCGAGTTCAAATTATTAATAATTTTACACACAATAAGGTTTCGATGGTCACATTTGCGTGCTACGTTTTATCTGATGAAAACAATCATCTTACAGCCGAAAAGGTTTTCGTAGGTTTGACGCTCTTCGACGCGCTGAAACTGCCATTGGTTACACTGCCAATGTTAATGGTCGATATTGTTGAGGTAAAATTAAGTCGGCGAGTAAACCTGGTTGCGGAAGGCATATTTTCCCATTCGATTTACATACCAGCGAAACGGTCACAGACGATCACGATAAATTAACGCTTGCCATGGAACGTGTATGAGGAGGACATGCAAACATCACTTAACTTTAGAAAACATTTTAATTTGAAAACATTTTTCTTCTCTCTCTCTATCTATCACAATGACTATCTTTCTATTTGACTTATTTTCTTGTAGGTTTCATTGGTATCATTCGGTACATATGTCATGGTCGATGAGAATAACGTACTCGACCCCACAACAGCTTTTGTATCATTATCATTATTCAACATTTTGCGTTTTCCATTAGCCATGTTGCCCATGTTGATAACAAACTTGGTCCAAGTAAGTTTTGAAAACGAGATTTTTTGTTTGCTATCCAGATTTCCCATGTGTTTTTGTTGTGTGTTGTTCCTGATTTTAAGTTGTAATATTTATTAGTTGTTAACAAGAAAAGAAAATGTGTTACGTATTCTCGAATGCCACAAATGTACACAAATTTGCGTGTTGCCACGTTGTTTGACTACGCTAATTTTTTGTTTGACCTGTATTCTGTTAATGTGGTTCTATTTATTTATTTTTTATTCGCCTGTTAAATATTCGAATACTAGTAGAAATATATTTAACCTCCAATTTCAAAGAGTTGCCACTCTGTTTCAATTGTTTCAATATCAGCACCCATTTGGTGTTGAATCTTGGCCAATCATAAGCAGACATGAATTGACTATATCAATTTAGTTCATGCGTTTGCCCGCTTTCTTTCAATTGGTTAGACTCTCGGTACTGCATCCATTTATATTGCAGTCACAGTAAACCAATGCGTTACAACAACATTTCATTACCATTTAATTCCATTGCATTGGTGATACCTCGAAGTTCCACGCATTTCTATTATTTTCAGGAGCATATATATTCAATCATAGGTTTGCGACTTACAAATTGCATTCTAACGCATACTTAGAATTAAAAACAAAAGAATTAGTTACCTCATTGGTTTAACTTGAAGAAGGCAGTACATTTAACCAAAAAGCTGTCAAAACAGACTGGACAGTAAATTTACCCAGTTTGCCACCTTGTTGATTATTTTAGTTTATTGTTATGGTTTAATGCTTAGTTTTTCTACCGCTTGCATGTTTTTCTTTCTGTTAAAAACTCTCAATACTATGCGATGCTGATCAATGATCTTTTACACAGACACAAGTCTCAGTGAAGCGTATCAACAAATTCATGAACAGCGAAGAACTGGATCCAAACAACGTTAGCCATGACCCAGCAGCAGGTATGTTTTCAAATTGTTCCTTCACCGCCGGCCAGTATGATATGATTTAAATATTCTCCAGCCCATCCAATGATCATCGAAAATGGCAACTTCTCTTGGGGTGACGAAGAGAAAACCCTCACCAATATCAACATGCAAATTAAAAAACAAACTCTAGCCGCTGTTGTCGGTACAGTGGGTTCTGGCAAGAGTTCAGTAGTTTCGGCTTTCCTCGGAGAAATGGACAAGATAAGTGGACGTGTAAATACCGTAGGATCAATAGCATATGTGCCACAACAGGCGTGGATTCAAAATGCGACCGTGCGGGAGAACATCCTCTTCGGCAAGGCATACGATCGCAAACGATATCAGAAGGTGATTGACGCTTGCGCGCTGAGAGCCGATATACAAATGTTAAATGCTGGCGATAAAACTGAAATCGGTGAAAAGGGTATCAACTTGTCTGGAGGGCAGAAACAACGTATTTCCCTAGCTCGGGCTGTTTACAGCGACTCGGATTTGTATCTCTTGGATGATCCCCTAAGTGCTGTCGACTCTCATGTTGGCAAGCATATTTTCGATGAAGTTATTGGGCCAACTGGACTGCTGGCAAAGAAGACACGTGTTCTTGTGACGCATGGTATTACATTTTTGCCAAAAGTGGATAACATTTATGTGCTGAAGGGCGGCGAAGTGAGTGAAGACGGCACATATGCAGAGTTATTGAACAAAAAGGGAGCTTTTGCCGATTTCCTCATTCAACATTTACAAGAGAGCGAAACCGAGGTCGAAGAATTGGATGTTATTAAGCAACAGCTGGGAGAGACCATTAAATCTGAGGAACTGTTGGGCAAACTGGAACGGGCCATTAGTCGGGCGAGATCGGAGAGCATGTCAGAAACTGCGTAAGTAATTAAAATAAGGCAGTTATAAAATAAGAACCTTAAAATCTGATTCCTTCTTTAGTTCCGTTAGATCGTTTGAAAGCGGCGGCAGTCTTCGCAAGCGCAAATTGAATCGACAGGAATCCCGCGATTCTACTGCATCAGCGCAATCTGCTAAAAAGAAAGGCGACGATGATGGTAAACTGATTGAAACTGAAAAGTCACAAACTGGCGGGGTGAGTAAAAAAAATAAAACCGAGCACTTTTTCGATCGTACTAAATGAAACATTGTTTTCCTCTAGGTGGACTTTGCTGTCTACAAACATTATATCAAGAGTATCGGCATTACGCTTGCCGTTTCTACGATTGCATTGAATTTCATCTTCCAAGTATTCCAAATCGGATCAAACTTGTGGCTCACGAGATGGTCCAATGATCAGCAAGTTATAAACGATACTAGCCGAAGAGACATGTACTTGGGTGTCTACGGTGCATTCGGTTTTGGACAAGGTATGTTGTCTTGTTGAGTACTGTCTTGAAAAATCCAATTGGCTTTGCTATGCATTGAGATTTGCTGCTTGCTTCGCTTTAGTTTGTAGAAATTATTATTTTTTTGTTGGTTTTGTTTATATTTTGATTGAATTTACTTTTTATTTGCCTAATGTTGTATGCCGCGAAGTTTATACGAATTTGTTTTTATAAATAAGTTTACAAGTTTACATCAGCTGGTGTTAAATGTATTTACAACTTAAGAGTGGAGACTAGTTTGACTCTCATACGTATTAAGTACTTGAATTTATATTATATAATCAAAAGCCGACGCAAATTTGTAAGATGACACATTTCTTTGGGCCTTCTTAATGTAACGTCAGCTGCTTAGTTATTTAAAATCAGTAAAATCCTTTCCTATAAACCGTATAACCAAACCGTATAAACTTCTTCGCTTTGAATTAATTTATTTGTGTTCATAATTTGTTATTCGTTATAAATCGGGATCATAAATGGGTTATTACAATTTGTAAATTTATTCAAAAAATGTTTTACCGGTTAGAGAAACTCATAAACTCGTCCGTTTCACATTCGATGTTCTCGTATTGATCGTCCATTACTGTTTATTCGGAATGCAAATTCGTCAATAAAAAAAAAACAGAAAAAATATACTCTAACACACATTACACATAACTATTTACTTATTTATTATATTTATAATCAATCACAACAACAACATCGATATCGTCTAACTATCTAACTAACTACCTAACTAACTATGCAACAGTACTGGCGTACTTTGGGGCTTCGCTAACATTGGCTTTGGGCTGCCTTTATTGCTCAAAGGAATTGCATGATTACCTAATGGAGCATGTTCTACGACTGCCAATGCTATTCTTTGATACAACACCTATGGGACGCATTGTGAATCGTTTCTCGAAAGACATTGATACGGTCGACAATGTTCTACCAATGAATATCCGAGCGCTAATCTCTCAAGCCTTTGCGGTAAAATTTATTGCTTTTGTTTTTAAAAAAAATTGTATCCTTCCTTTCAACATTTACATCCGACATCATTGCATTTCATGTATCTCTTTGTAAGGTCAGCAATCGGAGTTTTTCAATTTACCTGTCAAGATTTGCTTCAATGTAAAATGAGTTTTATTTTATTTGGATAAACTATTACAAAAAACACCGATATCTATTACTTTTTGCTCTGAAATCGACATCAGATGTCTATTGGTTCTAACATCGAATATCGAAGGCCTGGCCAAAGGTAAAATCCCGAAAAAACATCAACAAAATGACATTTCAAAAACAAAAAAAATGCAAATTTTTGCGTTTAAAGTTACGCAGCTTCAAGGCAACGTTATTATTATTATTATGATGAGGGTACAGTGCACTACGACCTTGTGATCTATTGTGCCCCCTGCTTATACCTCGGAAAGGTTCCTGCCCTTCTCCAGAGCTCCCTCGCATTGCAGTTCCATTCAGAACTGTGTTTGAGGATCATCGCTCTGTCTTGGCCTCGGCAAGAATATCGACTTTAGAGCACTTCCTCTAGTCCAGTTTCTCTTATGAATCTAAGGATGAGTAGCGGGTCTATGGTCTGGATATCCTTGTCTGATATCTGGTACTTGCCCAGATGTTTGAGCCTCTTGTGGGTCAGTGCCCCACAGTGTTCCAGAATGTGATCTGGGGTCTCAGCGCTCTCATTACAGAATCTACAGAGACCTTCTTCTGATAGTCCTATTTTCCTCAGGTGCTCCCTCAGTTTACAGTGTCCCGTTAGGAGACCTGTTAGGATTCTCAAGGCAACGTTATTTTTGTTTATAAATCACGTTTCCCCGCGTAAGGGCATTGTAGAGAATGCGTAAAGTAAAGCAGACTCTACGCTGGGTTATAAATAAGTCTGTAAAAGTTCTGCTGTTTTCTGTTTCCAATCACATTCAATGGAAAATGGATTGCCTACCTATTAAATTGGAAGAACATTTGGGGATGTGGATAGCGTTCCTCCATTTGTGCGCGCCACCTAAGTCCATCTCGCCCTTCCTACGAGTTGGAACTGCGTTTATTCGCAGCCAATTTGTTTCGTCTGTTAGAAAGGCAGAATTTGGCTTTAAAATTTAAAGCACATTCAACAAAAAAGTGATGCAGACGGTGGTCAGTTTAGTACTACAAAATCAATTTACATCTTGAAGCAATTCCAAAATTTCCCATCGACAGAAATGGCACAAAACATCCTTTACTGACCTTACCTCACCCATATCATCAAACAAATTCCCCCAGGTCTGTTTCAAATTCATAGTCTTGTTCATAATACCTTTCCAAATGCTTTCTCCTCTTACACGAAGAAACACTTGTAGCTATAACTCTAAGAAACAATCTTAAAATTACTTAATACATGGGCGCTTGTTATGTTTTCTTTTTTTTATCGCTAACCTCGATATCGACTCTACTAATTACGTCAAACCCTGATATATACACAGGACTTGTAATAATAATCTAACCAAAAATGGGGATGTTTCTCTTTATGTTTTACTTAAATTATTCAATATTTGTTAAATCGTCCCGTTCTTATTCGTTGTTGTTATCCGTTGACAAATGAAAAACCTTAACTAATTGTATAAATAAATATTTCTTCTCCATTACACATTTTTGTTGTTGAAAACACAACATACAATACAACAACATTTACATCGAATGTTAACTATACACAGTCGTGGCATATGCGGGGACTACTCTTATGGTTGCATTGGGATGCATCTATTGCGCAGAGGAACTGCATGCGTTGCTTATCAAAAGTGTAATGCGACTACCAATGGCATTCTTTGACACAACACCATTGGGTCGCATGGTAAATCGTTTTTCGAAAGATGTTGATACGGTGGATAATGTTCTCCCCCCGAATGTTCGAGTGTTCATTTCACAAACTTATGCGGTAACTTCGAATTTTTTTTTCCAAATTATCTTACTTAACCTTTTTATTTTTATCATTTTGTGCGGCGAATAAAGTATGAATACATTTTTGTAGGCTATCTGAATATCTGAAATGGTATACCCTGACCCACTGAACCCATTCAATATTTGAAGATATGTATTTCTTAGTCGCAACATCCATAAATGTAGGTTGGGAAGTTAAGCCTATTATGACTTGGAAAGCTGCATTCACTTGCGAGTAGAGAAACGGAAGGCGGTCAATGTTTAACTGGTGTTTTGAATATGAAATCATACGCCATTGGTTTCTTGTGGCAGATGGATTAGTTATTTGCGTGTGTTATTAATAATAAGAGGGCTAATTGCGTTGCGGATGTATGGTCTATTGTGTGCAGTGTGCGCCCTGCTTAAAGGTTCATGCCCTTTTCCAGGGCTCCATCGTGTACATTTGCATTTAGAACCATGTTTGAGGGTATTCGCTCTGTCTTATCCTTGGCAAGAATATCAAATTTAGAGCACTTCATTCGATCCAGTTGCTTTATGAACTATCAGGTACTTGCCCCACTCTTACCAGTGTTGAGAGCTGTCCTCATTTAAAATTGCTTGTCTTTTACATTTGGATGGATGCTTTCTTTGTTGTTGTTCAATTCTTTATGTATACATTCTTATGTTTATTGACAGATGATAAGCATTCCTGTGAACATTCATTCTATTGCTATACTATCGCTGCTTAGTTCTTTAAGGTATACGCAAGCGCATCTCAAAGGTTTGTTAAACATTGCGCTGACTTCTTGACCGTTCGCCTCTGTCTCATGATTTAATGAAAATATATATTTTCACGATGCGACTTTCTAGGAGTATAATGCTTTACATATATTTTTATTGCAATAATTGTATTGTCCCAATATCGCTGATGTTAAACAATTTAATTTTAATTCTTCGACGTTTTGCCAACAGTGGTATTAATTTTCTTTGCATCGATAACACTGGCAGTGGGATGTATCTACGCCTCAAAAGCTCTTCATGAATATTTGGTGGAATGTGTAATGCGACTGCCAATGGAAGTATTTGATGTAACTCCTATTGGTCGAATAATGAATCGATTTTCAAAAGATATAGATACTCTTGATACCGTATTACCGCTAAACATTCGAGTGGTCGTCCTACAAGCATTTGCGGTATATAAAACATTGTTTAGATTTAAAATTCATTGTGTAAATTGCGTTAAATAATTATCATTTTAAAAAGAAATGCTCCCAATCATAGAATGGATCAAGAATATTATATATTATAAACTGAAGGTGAAATATTTGTTGAAAGTTTACTTAACAGGAAAGTGTCAAACAATTTGCCGATGGTGATTATTTAACGCAACGGACGGTTTATTTTTTATCTTTCGTATCATCTTCATTTTGTCATAATGATAAACATATTTAAATTTAAACAATCGTCTTTCCTAAAGCACTGAGAACTTAAAAAACGTCGTGACCTAACTATAATCAGACATTTAGATTACCATCCATCTTATCCGCGCAAGTAATAATTTGCCATTATTATTTTTATGGAGTAATTATATGTCTAGCAGTCAAATAGACCAATTTTGAGACCGAGTAGGTATTCCTGTGGATCTTACATCTAAATCAGAGCAGCGACTTCTTATCGCAAGAGGGTTGTTCAGAGGACTTTTGGCATACAATATTATGATGTTTTGCTTGGAGTATCGTAAAACAAAATTTTGGACGAAAATGTTGCTTTTTAATTTGCCACGGCGTGTTCATTACCTAGTTTGATTAAACTGCACCTTTGGTTTATAATCCAACTTAAAAGTAGATTGGCTAAAGGGTTTTTTGCAAATTCTAGCTTTGATTATTTTCATTCGCATTTTTACTTAGAAAATGAAACAGATTTAACATTTAAAAAAAAATCACAGCAGAGCCTTGGCTATCGCCTTTGAATTCCACTTCAGTGGGTAGCATTTATGCACCTACAGGGTTACCTGCCAAAATTAAACTTCTGACTAAATTTTGTCGTCATTTAAAAATTATATCACCCACTTCATAAACAGAGTCAGCATTCTGTCCCGCTGCGTCAGATGTATGTTTGTTGTGTATTATGTATTTAAAACATTGTAATATACGAAAAATTTTACAACTAAAGAGATGACATAGAAAACTTGCAAAATTCCTACCTCTAACACTCATTTGTACAATAATTCATAGAAAAATCGGACAGACCTATCTCCTTAGGAATTTAACCACAAAATTCGAAGACACATGCTGCATAATCTCCACCTGTAAATACACAATATTCATTTGCTTAGAAAATTTAAAATTAACCTTTTTATAAAGGCATGAATAAGGGAAATATGTGATACCGGATATTCAAAATATATATATGTTATATTTGCTTATACCAAAGACGTAGTCAAAAGGGAAACCAAATGCATGACGTTACTTGAGTTAGAGATACCGCCACAAGTGTTTTGCATTGTCCCTTATCCTGCGCGGATACCAACGTCATAATATGAAAAATGGCTACGTTACAATAGGTCTATTTCTCTACTTTTTTCCTATAGAATTTTTACGAATTCTTACGTATTTTACTCAATTGTCGTTCCTCAAATCTCAACTCGAAAAATTCGTAAAAGAGAGCGGCTTCCAGAGAGCAAGTTATTTCCCCTCTTACTAGTTTTTACTTAACAAGTTTTTTTGCGTAAGAATTGAATTGACAGCTGATTTGAATTTGTTATTCTATTTGGCATTTGGGTGGAATATTCGCATCTGTCATTTTTCACAGGTTACTACAAAAGCGTTCCTTAAGTTTTGCGTAAGTTTCCCTCTCTGAGAGAGAATTCATTCCCTCCACTGTCATTTTGACAGTCTTTTCCATTTTTACTTCAAAAGTAAAGGAACAGACCTAATATAACATCCCATACATTTCGGTGTCGACAAACTGTCAAATTTTACTACAAAAGCAAAATCAAAATGTCATGCAAGAGTCGTAATTTTGTACTTCCTTGATTCCCCTGTCACTTTATTCGACAAAATCGTGATTTGCAATCCAGGGGAACTTCTGAAAGTCGTTTCTCACTGAATTTTTAAAAATTGATTCTTCTCGTCAACAAGTTTCACTATAACAAGAGCCCCTTCTGAAGCTTAGAAAACTAAAAAAACTTACTCGGATGTTGCGCCTAAAATGAAATAACTTACCTTTAGATAATTATTATCCCCCTCCCATTTACTATTCGTGTGTACAAACAAGGCTTGCAATTGTAAATTATTTGCTAAATAAAACTATAGTCCCCGTATCTAACCTAACCTTAAATACATTGCATGATTTTCTTTTAAATGTGTACCACTAACTATTGGCAAACATTTTGCAAAAGTTCACAAAATGAAAGAAATAAAAATAAAAATCTATTTTCAAATCCATCATCAATTAAAAATAATAGTTCTGAGCCAATTAACGGGTCATTTGTGTTTGGCCTTCGGATGTCTGCACGGTGCCAAGGAAATGCATCGTAGCCTTATGCGAGGTGTCCTACGCTGGCCAATGGAACTATTCGACATTACGCCAGTGGGTCGAATTATCAATCGTTTCTCAAAAGAAGTTGACGCACTTGATAATATCGTACCGGGTATTATTAAGTCGTTCTTGATGACTTTGTTTTCGGTAAAGAATGTTTTATAACTTGTATTGCCATTTACGTTTTTAATTTTACTTTTCCAAGCTACAAATGTAAATAAGACGATGAAAAGAACAAAAATAAAAACCAAAAACACAACAAAATTCGCTGCCCTTACAATCATTCATTAAGAAACTATTTTCCATCATTATCTATCACAAACGCTATTACTTGAGTTTTCATTACATGATTTTGTTCTTTTTTTTTTAAACCAATTTCTCTTGTAACTAACATTGAGCGAGTATGGTGAGAAGGTGCGGGCATATAAGACGTCAGCTCTAAAGTAGTTTTTTTTTTTTAAATAACATTAAATTTTATGAAGGTACTAGAAGAGATTCGATTATGCAAGAACATTTCTTTTTGCGCAATCGTAGCTCAAATTAAGTCGTTTCCATAAAAAAAAACAGCTTGCAAAGAAACTTAATCCACGATTCAATAATGCCAAACTATTTGTTTGTTATTTTTAACACCATTCTTTCAAATATAAGGATAACAAAGTACACATTCATATTTAACAGACTTTTGACGCTTGCTTTTTTAAAATAAAAAAAATAATTAACTTAATGGATCGTGGACTAATCATTCTAATTATAGTTATTAACTTAGGCTATAATTACTATTCCAGACTGCCATTATGCGTAGGTATAGGTATTTTTTGATCATTTATTCCATTTATTTTATTATTTTTTCGGTGACATGTACCTATAAAATAAGACATTCTAAGCCATAAGTATTAAAACTACCATTCAACATTGAAAATGACATACATATTATTTAAAATCTTCAAAGCAAAATTCCAAAAGTCAGAATTTTGAATTTCATCCAACGCGGTGTGTGGAAAAAAACAACACATCCTGTCTGAGAAATGTTAAAGGTAGTAGATTTTGATTATATTTGCATTGCTATCGTAATGAAAACATCTCATATTCCTAAATGAAAACATTTCTCTTAAGCTGGTAAGCATTAAAAAAAAATAATCAAAGGCGGCATTCCATTTAACCATCATCCATTCCCATTGGATGAGGCGTCATTGATTTTAAAGATGTTTTTTTATGACAAAAATGTATTCAAAATAAAATCTCTCAGGTATATTCGCCTACTTCGCCATTGTAACACTGTACGTCGGCTGTTTCGAGGCTGCCAAAAATATACACAACTGTTTCCTGAAAATCTTAATGCGAGCATCGGTGCCGAAATTCTTCGATGTGACACCAATGGGTCGTCTACTGAATCATTTCAGTGGTGATATGGATATTATTGATGAGGGTATTCCAGGCACACTGGATTCGATGTTATCTTTTATATTTATGGTATTCAACACAAACTATTTTTATTCTTTTATTTATTTTATTTATCGCAAGCTTTTGACAATATTTTAATTATTATTATATTTTGCTGGTATGATTGAAATCTATTTATTAATATCAAACAAATCTTTATTCATCTCAAAAGACCCTAACCAACAAAAACATTTATCTTCTATTTCTTATTCTCCATTTAAACAAATCATTTATTTTATATTAAATGAAAACCCTCAATAAAACCAGGGCTATGCAATTTCGTGGCTTCAATAACTCTATGGTTGGCAACATTGAATGCATCGAAAAGTTTATTCAAATATTTATACCATCGAATACTACAAGCGCCATCTGAATTTTTTGATACAACGCCCAAAGGACGTATATTAGATAGATGTGCGACTGATATTAATGTATTAGACTTAGTAATGCCACTCAATATTAGAATGCTTATGTCGACAACATTTCAGGTACGTTTTTTGTAAATACATATAGGGCTATTGCATGTTACAGATTTATATAGATATTTTAGAAAATACCTTTAGTTAAGATAAATTTTAAACCAATTCGACCGCAATTGTACAAAAATGTAATGTAGTGAATTTTTATATTTAATTCTTGTTCATTTAACTTTCATATTTTTGTTATTGCATGTCCCAGCAACTAGTGAGTGTATTTTTTGTTTAATTACAATTTTTGTTCGCCATTTTGATTCGTTTGGAATCTGGAAAAATTAACTCAGTTTTTCATTGTTAAATTTGTGAAGAAGTTTTTGTACTAGATTTATTATTTTCGATCCTATTTTAAACTTCAATTCATTGTTTTGCTGAGTTCGAAGTCCTGACGAAAAATTAATTATTGGCATTTTTCTTGTAGAAGAGTAAATTTTATATTCCCGCTAATCACGTGAATTTCTGTTCGCGAAATTGCTGATTTATTGGTCTTACTTTAATCGTAAAGTGTTAACTTTTAGGTAATCTTACCATTGAACATTAATGCGTGTATTGTTCTATTTAGCTCAAAGCTTAAAAACAAAAAAGTAGTAGATTTGCGTAGTTCGCGAAGCATTTATTTCCTAATATCCTTACTACATTGACATTGTATATGTGTATGTGTATAAGACACACAACGACTTAAAACTTTTTGTTGTTTTCCCATTTCGTTCCCATTCAATGTAAGTGGTTGTCCGTTTGTCACAAAATGTCAGTTTGAACGTCTTAAATGTGCCACAGCAAATTTAAATTAAAAGTATAATTAACTGCTCATTTTTAAATAACCTAATATGTATACAATTTGTATGATAATTATCCTCTTAACCGTCTTTAAATTATATTGTGCCAATTAAAGTCATTGCTTACTGCATGGCGGCATTAGGCGTCGAATTGGGTTCAATTTTGGGCTCGCAAAAGATTTTTCAAAAACTAATCATTAGAATTATTCGCGCCCCCAATGAGTTTTTTGACATAATACCAAAGGGACGAATTTTAGATCGTTTAGGAGTTGATGTGTACATATTAGATGTTATATTACCGCCAAATTTAAGGACAGTTTTGTCTCAAGCGTTTCGGGTATGTTATGAAAAATAAAATGTTTGATTAATTCACTAACAATCTTGCTAACATTTAAAGCCTAAGTAACAATATTGGTAACACTAACCCTTAAATATATCTATAACAATTTAAGGCAAAGTATTTTTAGGCAATTTTTCTCTTCTCTCCTTTCTTGCATGCCAAGTACTGTTTGTATTTAATTTTCTATTATTTGCTGTATTTTTAAATAAAATCAAGAGGTCCATCGAATTGAGCAATAAAGTATTAAGGGTATTCATGCTTCGCCAGTGACTTTTTTCGCAATTAATAGGGGACGATTTAACTAATTGCATGTACTGTACGTATTCCAAACATCCCTTGCTTTTGAGTGACATCCCTGAATTTGAAATTCATTTTTTGTTTTAATTTTGAAATTTTATCTAAATTTAAAATTAAAGTGCCCAAAAATGTAAACGAAATTGTAAATCTGATGCGGTTGCGGCCCTAACGTTAATTTTTAGTTTTGAATTTAACTTTGAGGAGTTCGTAATATTTATGTTTTTGTACAAATTTCTCAACTGCGATCTTCCGCAAATTAAAAGCCGAGAATAGAATTTGTTATAAGTACGGTGCTCTCTATCCACCCGCTACTAAACAAAGTTCACAATAGCGATGTCGCAATTTCAACAAGCCCTTTAATTTCGTCAGTTAGAAACGGGCCGCGTTGACTTCTAAAAGTGTAAAAAGGGCATCATTGACATAAAATGATGCAGGCAACGACTAGGGCAAGATCGGTCGGTCTTTGATTTGTCACAGATTGTATTATTTAAGAACACAAAAGTCTGAATACCCTTATTGTCTGTTTTGATAAAATTGAATGAAAGAAAAAAAAAACATAATAAGAGCAGAAAATCCGAGATAGAAAACAAAACAATCCTAAACCAACTTTTTACAGCAATAACATCATTTGGAGTGGATCTAGCGCCGGCATTCGGCTGCTTGCGAGCTTCTATAATTTTGCACGCGACACTTTTACATGGAATCATTCGAGTACCAGTCAGCTTTTTCGATACAACTCCATCAGGAAGAATTTTATCGCGATTCTCAAAAGATATTGAATCGCTTGATGGGACATTGCCGAGAATTATAAACGATTGTCTGTATTGTGCTTACGAGGTATGCTTAAGGTTTGCTAAAGTGAACGAAAGACTTTTCTTTTTTATTTTATTTAATATTTCACTAATGAATTGGAATACTTGTGTAAATTTTGTAGAACGCGAGGATGTGCTTAAGAAAATAAATAGTCAGGTCTTAACTGTCGTAGGATTACGTGGGCTTAAGCTAGTTTTCAAAATTTGAAATGCGTCATTCAGCTCTTATGTTCACAATGTGCATTGCATTGGCGTAGGCTAGATTAGTCCCACGCAATTATATAATGGTTTGGCTTCTTAGATTTGCTGCAAATATTTCTTAGTGGTTGAGAATATTATTATAAATTTGCTTGTAGGTAGACTTACATGAACAGAAGGCTTTTTGCATTATTCAACGCGGTAGTTACGTAAATGTTTGTATATGTTAATGTACTTCTTTCAACTATTTACATTTCATCAAGTGATATCTTAGAATGAGTCCTTAACAAATTGTATGTTTATTGTGAAAATCACGACCTACGCTCCACGCTAAATTATGTCAAAATCTAAATTTAGGCTGATGCTTTTCGCACGTAGTTAGGGACACGGCTACGTAAGAAACGTCAAAATTAAATCGCGTCAAGTAGGGGTATGTCAGAGGACTCTAAACTCCAGTATTTCATTTTCAAGAATGCTCCTGTACATTTTAAGGCCCAACTTTTTTCTTAAAACACTATTTTTAATTAAAATACCATTACTTTACGTCAAATACAGAGCAGTGTCCCGAAGCCCGACAAACGTCAGTCAGTACAAAATTTACGCGCGAATAGCCACTTCGCAAAATGTGTCCTATATAAAATGTAAACTCAACGGAGTATTGTGACTCAGGCATAAATGAGTAGTGACTTAAGTATCAAGGATTCAAGGTATAGTCCGTCCCATAAAAGAAGAAAGATCCCAACATGCGCAGTAGCAATTTATTTAAGGGAAATTTTCTCTTTTAAGGTATTTTTGATCGCATGAAATTGTTAATGCTTTTCTCTACTTTATCTTTTTTGCAGCGATATTGGGAAACGTAATTGTGCGTGCCCATGCACAAAGTACAACGGAAATTCCATTTCAACCCTTTTTAATAGTTTCTCAAAACTCTGGCTTTCATTACTAAACACATATTTAAGAAGTGCAACACCCAGCAAATTTCCCTTTTCTTTGGGGAGGGTAAATGTGTATCTATTGCATGCGCCGACGACGGTTCTGTGTGGACAATCAGTCATGCCTCGATCGTCGATCGAGAGAGATGTTTTCGCAAGCAGGGGTATGCTTGTTGCATGAAATGCGCACACATTTTTTTTAGCTGTAGTTTTTGTTGGAAAAGTAGTTTTGCTTTCTCTAAGAGAATAAAATCCCTGATGTGAAGAGACCTGCGCAAGATATTTTCAGGTACTTTGGGACGGGCTATACCTATCGTCGCCGAACAGTCAAAACCTCATATCTTTAATTTGCAAGGTTTTCAGGAGACTCAAAAAACTTGCTAAATCCTGAACAATTTGCTTAAAAAATCTAATTCTTTTTTATTAAAGTAAAAAAACATTATTTGTAATACAAAATAAATAAAGAAAACAGATTTAAAGGTCTGACGTAACAAGTTAAAGTTATCTGATACGAGGTTAAGTTTCTAAAATGCAGATACATACGAGGTTTTGCCTGTTAGGCGACGCTATGTATACCTAACTGCATGCCAGTACTTTCTGACAGTTCCGCTGTCTGATCTTCTGATCTGTTGTTGAGTACAAAATAAATACGAATGCAAACGTAAAGACGTCCATATACCTTCCTATGTAATTTTTTGAAATTAGGTTGCAATCTTTTTATAATTTTTAGAATACAGTCGAATACCTCTAAGTCGATAAAAATTAGTTCGATTTCGAGGGATTTCTGGAAAATTTCGAGTTAGAGGGAAATTCGCGTTTCGTTTAGAGGGATTCGACTGTAATTGTTTTTTTCCGCATCAATTGTTAAATTGGCTTTGTTGTAACATGCACTTGCACATTGTTTTTTTTTGTTATCCCCTTTTGACAATGGCTGCGTATTATTGGCAGCTTGATGGCAAGCGTCACATCAAACTCCATGTAACAAAACAAAATGGCGCAACATTAGTAAAAAGATGATTGATATCTATTGAGAAAAGTGAGGGAAAAAACAAGTTGACAATGCAATTTAATGAGAAGTTTACAGAAAAATTAAATTAAATTAGGTAAATTGGTGTTCCTCGTGTAAAGTTATGTTATTTCTGGAGTGGAAGGAAATGTAGGGTAATCTAGTAAGTTCCATAGCGGACATTCCTTCTCTTTTTTGTGTGATACGTAGTACATGTCTATACTCTGTTCAACAAAAATTGTCAGTACAGGAAAGATAGGATGTTTGCCTCTCAGTCTGGTTGCAATGACTTACATAAATCTGCCCCTCTTTAAAGCTCTCACAGGGTTGCCGTAGTTTATATGATAATTCGCCTAAACTCAGAGAGCAATTCTTGTAGGGTTACCACCTTACAATTTAAAATAAAAATATTGCTGAAGGAAATAAATTCAGTTTATCTTTTTCCTTTTCCCGTGAGGGTTTTTCTAGGGTATTCCCAGTAGGCCTAATCACTTTAGTTTGTTTTGGTAAAACCCAACGATCGACAATACGTAGTATAGGTTTACCTGCTTGGTCATTTTGATATTTCAGTGTGAAAAACTATTTGATGACAAATCTGCAAAAATATAACAAAAATGCTAAAATATGCCAAAAATGTGTGCTCTACCCATGTGCTCCATTATACCGAACTATGCAGAAATTTGCCCTCACGACTAGGGCTGAAAATATGTAGGAACTTAGAGTTGTATATTAAAATATTTAATACGATATCGCAAAAAAAAACAATATCACTACAACCCACTTATAATCACTTATTGCGTGAATGAAATGCATGCATTAAAACACTTCACGAATAAATCTTTTTCTAACAGACGACATTGAAAAAAATATTTTAACAGAATTTTATTTGATCCTTCAGAAATACAAAAAAAATAAAACCGAATGGCAATACCCCACATAAAAATTCGTTCTCAAAAGCACCAAAATCGAAAGTTCTTTTACAAAATCCATAGAAAATCCCTTGATGATATCCTTTCATTGTACATATGGTAACACTCCTCTGATGTGCTTCAGTCACACACACTGCTTATTTTGGTTGATGATAATAGCAAGCGAACACAAGCCGATCATGCTCATTCTGCCCGCAGTTGTGTGGCCTGGCAGAGTGGTTGCAGTGAGCACCTCGCCAAATTTTAGGAAAATTACAACAACAATTCTATGGCATGACAGTGGTTTTGTTTTTATTTCAGTGGCAATTCTTGTGTTTGAGTGCCGTGAGAGTATCTACAGGCACCATTGGTAGAAAAAAAGTTCCTCCATAAGGCATGTACTGACAATTTTTGTTGAACAGAGTATAGGCGTCAATGAAACGCGATCCAGATGTATTTTTATTGGCTATCTCAGCGTAGGGCATCACTGTCATTTTGAAAATTAATTAAGTAGGACGTTAGTCGCAGCTTATTTAACAGCAATATCATGGTAGATAGATTCTCTTCAGCTTTCTTGTTTTTTAAAAGTTAAATTTTGTATTTTTCTTATAAAATTGGAAATGTTGTTTTTGTTTTGTACAACTTATTATGATTTTAAGCATGAAAATATGTAGGAACTTAGAGTTGTATATTAAAATATTTAATACGATATCGCAAAAAAAAACAATATCACTACAACCCACTTATAATCACTTATTGCGTGAATGAAATGCATGCATTAAAACACTTCACGAATAAATCTTTTTCTAACAGACGACATTGAAAAAAATATTTTAACAGAATTTTATTTGATCCTTCAGAAATACAAAAAAAATAAAACCGAATGGCAATACCCCACATAAAAATTCGTTCTCAAAAGCACCAAAATCGAAAGTTCTTTTACAAAATCCATAGAAAATCCCTTGATGATATCCTTTCATTGTACATATGGTAACACTCCTCTGATGTGCTTCAGTCACACACACTGCTTATTTTGGTTGATGATAATAGCAAGCGAACACAAGCCGATCATGCTCATTCTGCCCGCAGTTGTGTGGCCTGGCAGAGTGGTTGCAGTGAGCACCTCGCCAAATTTTAGGAAAATTACAACAACAATTCTATGGCATGACAGTGGTTTTGTTTTTATTTCAGTGGCAATTCTTGTGTTTGAGTGCCGTGAGAGTATCTACAGGCACCATTGGTAGAAAAAAAGTTCCTCCATAAGGCATGTACTGACAATTTTTGTTGAACAGAGTATAGGCGTCAATGAAACGCGATCCAGATGTATTTTTATTGGCTATCTCAGCGTAGGGCATCACTGTCATTTTGAAAATTAATTAAGTAGGACGTTAGTCGCAGCTTATTTAACAGCAATATCATGGTAGATAGATTCTCTTCAGCTTTCTTGTTTTTTAAAAGTTAAATTTTGTATTTTTCTTATAAAATTGGAAATGTTGTTTTTGTTTTGTACAACTTATTATGATTTTAAGCATGAACCTAGAATACTGTATTTTTAGAAGAGTAACGTATATAGCATGTCAATTACATTTTCAGCGTTTTTTTTGTTTTAGTTATTTATTTATGTATAACTGTTCAATTTCGCATGATTCCCTTTAAACATTGTATGACAAAGTCTACAACAAAGTTTTAATTATATTGGCGTGCTATGAACTTTACAAAAACAAGAAAACTTTGCCTTAAATCGTTTCGAAATTGTTTAATTAGTTCATTGTCTTTTACTAACGTACACGTATATAATATCGACTTACTAATTAAAAGTGGTTACTCCAATCAAAAGTCCAACCATACATACCGTATACATACATACGTGTAAATAAGAACAAATCACCGCTCCTTCTTACCATACCTCTGGTGTTCTACAATAAATTTCAAAATTTTCTCTCGATTCTTCTTTCCTATTTTTGTTTTTGCTGTTTTACTTCTTATTTTCAACTCAACCAAGTAATGGCAACACAACAAAATAACCATATTCATCTCTCTCTTTCAAATAATTCTTTTGTAATTTATAAACGAAAAAGCATATATTAATATTTTGTTTTCTTAACAACAAAAATAGGTGCTAGCCACCATTGTTGTCATTAGCATATCGACGCCAATTTTCTTAGCTGCAATTGTACCAATTGGTTTGATTTACTACTTTGCTCAACGATTTTACGTTGCAACATCAAGGCAACTGATGCGATTGGAATCGGTGTCTAGATCTCCGATTTACTCACATTTTGGTGAGACAGTAACTGGTGTATCGACGATTCGTGCCTATAACGTGGGAACAAGGTAAGCGCATCGAGCAGTGATCTGTAACAAAACTTTCATAAACACCTACCCCTCATAGATTCATCGATGAGTCAGACAGTCGTGTGGACAAGAATCAAGTCTGTAAATATCCGAGTATCATTGCCAATCGTTGGCTGGCCATTCGTCTTGAAATGGTTGG
Organism: Cheilosia pagana; assembly: GCA_936431705.1. Classification (NCBI taxonomy): domain Eukaryota; kingdom Metazoa; phylum Arthropoda; class Insecta; order Diptera; family Syrphidae; genus Cheilosia; species Cheilosia pagana. The sequence continues at coordinate 44,474,777 of OW386170.1, read as the reverse complement.
CAACTTGATCATCCTGTTCGCGTCGCTGTTCGCCGTGATGGGTGGTCAATCTAATCCAGGTTTGGTTGGTTTGTCCATCAGTTATGCCCTGCAAGTTACCCAAACGCTCAACTGGCTGGTGCGCATGACATCCGACATTGAAACCAACATTGTTGCCGTGGAACGTATCAAGGAATATGGTGAAACCAAACAGGAAGCACCATGGGTTATCGAGAATGTCAAAACACCAAAGGATTGGCCAGAAATTGGTCGTGTTTCTTTCGAAAACTTCAAGGTTCGCTACAGGGAGGGACTGGACCTCGTGTTGAAGGGTGTGAGCTTCAATATCGCGGGCGGAGAGAAGGTCGGCATTGTGGGACGTACTGGCGCTGGTAAATCCAGTTTGACATTGTCACTTTTCAGGTATGAGAAGTGCACCGGGATTTCCGTCTCAATTTGCTAATCAAATTTGCTATAATTTCCTAAATAGAATCATTGAATCATCTGGCGGACGTATTCTTATCGATGACATCGATATCGCAACACTTGGCTTACATATGTTGCGGTCAAGACTGACAATCATCCCACAAGATCCTGTTTTGTTCTCAGGCTCGCTGCGTATGAATTTGGATCCATTCCAAAGGAATACAGACGATGAACTATGGAAGGCGCTTGAATTGGCGCATTTGAAAGCATTTGTTAAGGGAATGACAGCTGGTTTGAATCATGAAATCAACGAAGGTGGTGAAAATCTATCTGTGGGCCAGCGGCAGTTGGTGTGCTTGGCTCGCGCTTTGCTGAGGAAAACCAAAGTTTTGATTTTGGACGAAGCCACAGCTGCTGTGGACTTGGAAACAGACGATCTGATTCAGGTGAGTTTTTGGTTTACCGAAAACAAAGTCGGTTAACGTGTCTGGCCAATTAAATTTCTAACTCCAAATCGAATTTTAAATTTCCATTGGCCACAAAAAACTGTACAAACACTTCAATTGAATTTTAATTTTATTACTATTACCTTTCTTCCAGAAAACAATCCGTACCGAATTCAAGGATTGCACCGTGCTTACCATCGCGCATCGGTTGAACACAATTCTTGACTCGGACAAAGTTATCGTCTTGGACAAGGGTGAAATCATTGAATTCGATTCACCATCAAATTTATTAGACGACAGGAACTCCTCCTTTTACAGCATGGCCAAAGATGCAAACCTAGTCTAAAAAGCTACATGGTTGTGCTAATGTGCAACCGCAACAAATCAGTAAACAAAATCGATAATTTTTTATCAAAACACTACTCAATCAATCAAACCGCGATAGAAAACACAATTCCAATAACGCCAATCAAATATTGGTGATACCTTTAGAAAAATGTTTAATTTACAGAACGTTTACAATTTGTCTTGCCTGTGTCTCATTTTTTGTGTTCTCGGTTGACATAATTTTTCGTTTTGCAGAGAACGATCAACTGCACCCAGTTTCTTAATTTATTGTTTTAAGTAGTACGTACTTACATTTAAAGTAACAAATAAATTACATAAAATAAAACAAAACTACGAGCAATAGGAGGATACATTTTCTCACAACTGCATTCTGTCCTCAGTTTCTTAATTTATTACTTAAAGTTGTACTTATCTGTAATGAGAAACAAGTTTACTTAAAAAACGTTTTATTTTTTCGTCATGTATATGTTTTTTTGTTTATTTTTTATTTTATATCGTTAAGAATGAATGAAATTATTATTTCCTTCATTATTATATGTATTATGTTAATAAAATTAAAAAAGAAAACGAAATGTGTAATAAAAACTGCCTTATAAACAAAAATGTTATACTAAGTCTAAGAAAATAAAAATATTAATATTTAAGTGCATATAACAATTGTGTAAAGTGCCTCTCCGTATGTCCTTGAGAAGAAGTTTTGCTTTACGAAATTATAAATCTCTTGTTTAAGAGAAATCAGTGAACGTGGGCCATCTAGTGCCAACCATTATTTTATGAGAAATTAAATAACTTTTGCATTATAATGGAAATGATCCGTCTTTAAACAATCGAACGACGTTTGCATTCAGCATTTTCACATTCAATTTAAATAACAAAAAAAAACACAACACAACGTTGCGTAAGGAAAATAAAGAAACTACGTAAAACTGCAAAATACCTCACGTAATTTTAAGTGAAGATACGATTTTTTAATAATTTTTTTCTATAAGTGCAACTATTTTACAAGATCAGTTTTACTTTTAACTTCGTTAATTTCAATTTATATTTTTTAAAACCAATTAGCACTAGGTATTCAAGTTATGTTGTAATAAAATTTAAATTGTTTTATACAAAATTGTGTTTCTTTATCCACTTGTCTGTTTTCCACATTTGACTCGTGAAGTTGACCACGACTTAGGTAAGGAATCGTAATTTTACCGGAACAGCATAGCAGATACCAGTGACAGCGTTGGGGTTTGCCAGGAAGGCATCCCATGGTGAGAAGCGATGATGATCAGGGGTGGCAGCACGTAACTTGATACAATCGAGTTCAGTCGATACAATCGAGCTCTGGCAGCACCTAATTTGTCACAATCGATTATCCTCGATTGTATCGTCGAAGGTGGCAGCACACAAACCAGAAAATGATGTTTGAAACAAAACATTTTACTCCATAGCGAATACTTGTCGTCAGCAGTTGTTTTTCTTTGTTCGAATATGGAATCCAAAGAAAAGATGTCAATAAATAGAAAACAAATAGAAATGTTAACTAATTTTATGAGTGATCACAATGATTTTGCCAGAGGAATCTTAAAAACTGCACAAGGAAGGAAAAATAGCAGTTTTCTCTGGGAAAGACTATCCAATTCACTGAACACAGAGGGTCCTCCACAAAAAGATATGAAAGATTGGAAAAAGGTTTTGATTTTAAATATGTACTTATTTATTTATTTACAATTACGTTTTGTTTTAGACTTAGAGCGATTTAAAATATAAAGTTAAGAACAAACTGAGAAGTAATAAACTTCATTTAAAGGGCACGGGCGGAGGTCCATATATGCAAAAAAAGATCGATGAGTGGGAAGAAAAAATAATCGAGCCATACCCAGCAACACATTTGTTCCGACATTGATTTGGTAACTGCCATTGGCTAAGAGACTCAATTTTGAACAAAGTTGTAAAATGGGTGGAGCTGATGTGCTTCTTATTTTGCTTAAAAGATTTGATAAATTAAGGATCATAAGGAAGCATTTCTTGTTTACTTTAAAATGCTGCACAAAGCTAAAAATATGTATTTAATTTTGCAATGCTGTCAGTGTTATTGTTATATTTCTGAATACTCACTTATTTTCACTTAACTCTAATGGGTTGCTGTTATCTCTCAAAGCTCTTCTTTTTATTTTGGAATTAGACACTTCCTAATCCTCACTCTCCGAATCAAAAAATATCATCTTCTTTCTATCCACTTTTCATAATAAAAAATAGTTGGAATACCGATTTGCATTTCGCTTCATAATTCACAATCATTTTTTTAAGTACAAGTCACAATGAAACTTGTTTCAAATTACGTGCTGGCAAAAATGTTTTGTTTCGAGTTGAGCTCACCACGAACAGTCTCGATTGTATCAAGTTACGTGCTGACACCCCTACGAACCATTTTCGAATAAATTAAAAACCACTCACAAGAGTTTCAATTTCAGTTATTGAAAAGTTTATTTATAGAACACAAATATAAAACTGAAACTAAGCTAAGTGTTGATAAAATACAGAAATATCTTGAACAACAGGACCCAATATTGGAGTCCATCATCTAAGTAAGCAACAATTGATCAATGTTACTACCGTCGTCATTGGTTGTGTTTAAAGATGGGCCACTTTCCAAAAACTCCCTCAGTTCACTCTCCAAGTCAACAGAAGTGTGAACAGGATTGGAATTAGTCACATCCTCGTCGATTTCCATGGGCACAACAGAGCTCGCATCCGCTGCTACATTGACAGACGGAACAACAGACATTTGTGGACATTGCTCCTGCAGCATTGCTGGGACAATAAGACGCTGTGTCGGCGGTGGAGGAAGTCCGGCTACAAAAAATTAACGTTTATTATAAATATTGAGAAATTCGGTTGTAGAGTTCTTACCATTTGATAGTCCCATTGCCTTCCTCAAGCTGTAAGGATCAGCAATAGCACCCGGTGGCAATTTCTTACAAATATCCGACAAATGCAAGGTAACCTGATTGGCTAGCTGAGTTTCATCCGGCCCGGGCTGGGGAACGTGCGCCAAATGTGACGGCAACGGCTGTGACAGTCGCTCATGCTGTGTACTGCGAAGTTTTTCGAGCAGTGAATGATTATTGCTGAGATGCTCCTGCAGGCGACGAGTCAGCTCATAGTTCTTGGTCTCCGACTCCATATCGTTGAGGAAAGACATATCTATACCTAGTTCGCTTAACGATTTCAATCGATTGAAGTCGATTTTAGTCGTTTTGTACTTTTCATATTCCTCTTCGATTTGCTCCTTTGTTTCGGGGAAACATTTAGACACTTCTGTTGTTTCGTAGGTTTGACATTGCATGTCGTAGAGTTCGGCCATAGCTTTGCTATGCTCGCCATTGGTTAGTACGTCTAAGAGACCACTGGCCAGAACAGTGGCGTAGTTGCTGTCCTTGGTAAATTGCATAATGCTTTCAGCATACTCAGCACTGCTGCCGTCTCCTGGGGGATAATTTTAAATTGTGTAATGAGGTTGGAAAAAGAACATTTTCTGTACTCACCATAAGTCCGCAGCACCAAATCGGTTTCCTCTTTGCCAAGATTGGAGAACCTGGAATCGAAGACGGGAGCGAACGACGCAAAAGCTCCATAGTTGAGCGGCTTCACCAGCTTTGCTGAGTTTCGCTTGTCTTCTCGAAAGCCTTGCAACTGTCCAGTGCCACTCTTTAGTTTTCCCACCAAATCCCCAATTGAAACCACTTTTTCGGGGCCATCGTTCTCATCCTTGAGTAGTATTTTCATTGACGTGGTACCGTCCTTGTTCTGCCTCAGGAAACCCATCAAGTGTGCCTTCTCCCTGACTGTGAGCTTTTTCTTAGCAATCCGCGATGCGTTTTGCACTTGAGCAAGGATCTCCTCCGACGTCAAGTCATCAACATACGGTTCAAAGCGAGATTTTGGTTCGTTTTCCATTCGCAGAGCACGGCGCTTTTCATCCTCTTCGATTTGAGCTTGCGTTGGTTCCTCCGCCCCAGTTGAAGCGCCCTCATCCGCCGAATCGGCCATGTGGTGGTCAGTGAAATCACCTTGAAGCAACTCAAAGCCGAGTTCCTTGGCTGTCAACTCACGCATGTACCCCGACATGGGTTTCAGGCTGCGCATAAGACTCTCTGGTAGGAGCAGCTTGGAGCCCATTTGCAATAACCGCTTGGCTGCTTTGTGGTAGACGGTCTCCACGTGATTGTAACGTATAGCGTTCTCGCACATCAACCTAAAGTCATCAGAGAACTCCACTAGAGTGGCGTACTCGTTGTCTTCAATCTTTTGACGCATCGTAGAAAAGTCCATTGGCTTACTGATAATGGAGGAGTAACCAGGGGCGATATCATCGGTAACTGGCCAAGCAAAAAACTGATGTGGATCGCGTTTCTCCAATGAGCGTAGCAGATGATCAAGGAGTTTCGTAAGAGGCGACTTACTCTGCTTCAGTTTTAGCACACATGAGCGCGGTTCACGGCCTGATTCACTGGACGAACTCGGCGTCTTGGGTGCCTCTAACGCTTTCGGTGTTAACGAGTTGCCCGGCGTAGAATTACCCGGTGTAGAAGCTGTGCCTGGTGTCGATGCAGAGCCTGGTGACGGAATTATGATTTGCATAGCCTGCGGAGAGACGACACCGGGATAGGATTTGTTAGAATGTGGTTGCATTAGTTCTGGTAACTTGCTGGGACTGCTTATTGGAGACCCAATGGGTTCATCTATCTTCTTGGGAATAATCGGCTTTGCTACCGGCCGGCACGACGGGCTGTTTGCGGTGGTCATTCCGGCATAAAACATCATATTCTCCGGCAAAGGTTGAGAGTTCTCCTCAACGAAACTAAACTCATCTTGACTGGAGTCGTCACGATGCCGGTGCCGCTTCTCCTTGTGATGCTTGTGCTTTTTCTCGCGATCCTTCTTTTTCTTTTTTTTCTTCGATTTCTTATGCTTTTCGGGGTATTCTTCGGTACTGCCAAAGAAATGTTCATCAGCTGCCAAAGATGTGCTGGGCATAACTACTGTCCCAGCACCTGCTGCAGATTCTCCTTGTGCCGGCGAATCGTTACCGTACTCCGGAGTGGAATTGCTTCCAACTTTAAGGATTAACTTCAAACTACTAGGACGATGTTCCATGCTGTATTCTGTGTGAAAAAAATCTCTTCTGTATGAATTGAGAAAAAAAAGTTGCAAATTCTGCGCACAGCGCGAATTATTGCATTGCACTCCCTCCCCCCCGCTAATTGGGCACACAATCACACATTTGCTTACCTTCGTATTTATCGCGTCGTTCGGATTTATGCTTTTTGTGTTTTTTTGAACCCATAATATACGCTTTTTAATTAAGAAAAATAATAAAAACTAAAAACTAATGAAGCAAATGTGAAAACAAAAGCAAAACCTAGACGCGTCCAAATCAGTTTGACAGTTTCCATTTTTTTTTTGCTTTGGTTACTGTGGTTGACAGTCAGCGAGGTGTTTTGTTATGGTTGACAAGTGGATGGTGATGAAGTGGGTTTTTCTTTTTGGGGGTAAGTTTGGAAAATTGTAATTCCAATGGGCAGATAATATTTGAAATAGGTTTTTTTGGCAATAAAATTATGTACCTGTTTTAATAATAAAACTAAAGTAGTAAAGACTAAAAAAGAAGATGCGATTCCTGTCAGGGGACAGGATATATATAAATGGATATAAAGGCCATTTTAAAGCAAAACACACCAAATAACACATGATGCAACAAGGGCTAAACAACCTTTTGTTGTAAATTGAGGTTTTAACCGGTGACATAAGTATTTTATTTAATTATTATATTATAAAGCTATTTTTTAAGCATTCAAACAAGACAATTTGTCTCTTAATTTCGAATGTAGGTTTTTGAGGCTATTACAATTTTCTCCTTTTTTTCATAACTTAGTGTTAGAATGATCTAGAAGTGTATATATCGTACGAGTTAAAAAAAAAGTCAATCTAGGCAAGGTATGGATCACTAAGATCACCATAGATCACTATGGATCACTTTATCTTAGTTTAGTTCACGAAACCCTGCCACCTATCCAAAATAAACCAATTTCCATCATAAAAAAAACGGCAACCCGCTTGAAACAAAAATACTTGCTAAGAAGCCACTGCAATCATTATAAATGTACTCTAGTCTTGATAATCTTCTTCAAACATTTTGCAGACAATCTGTTATCAACTATTATAAACAACTTTGTGAGTTTCAATCCAAACAAAGGCGTGTAATGTCATTGCCAAGATAAGCCATGTACCCATAAAAGTCATATCAGACTTCCCTATGTCTAAGCATCTAGAAGTCAGTCGATCTTCTGAGATAGCAACGCGATGTTCCCCCAGAAATTGTACGTGAACGATACAACAAGCAGCTCCAAGCTCCCTGATCCAAAATTCCCTCACTTCCGATTGGATGATTTCGGATATGGCAAGGAAAATGTAAGGGTTTTCGCTGCAGTCAAGGATGGTCCTCACCACATGGTGAGAGAGTTTTCAGTCTCCTCGCACATGAAGTTGGCCACTCACAAGGAATACTATGAGGGTAATTGTTATACGAATTTGTTGTTATATACTGTACTAATGCGGATAGATCTACTTTAGCCGACAACACGGATATCATCGGCAGCGATGTCAATGAGGTGGTCATCTTTCTGCATGCCAAGAAACACGGGCTTTCTACTCCTGAAGAGTTCGCTTTGACCCTAACTCAACATTTTCTGGATACCTACCCAATTTTGACAGAGTCTCATGTTCGTGTAGAGGAGATCCCATGGGAGAGATTAAATGGGGAGCACAATCACGCCTTTACTTTGTCCTCAACCGTGAAACGATTCTGTCATGTTGTACGGAAGCGAAATGGTATTATAACCAATAGTGATAATTTTGAACAAGTAGTGTAAATATCCTTGAATAGACCCCAAACCACTTGTGATGGGCGGTATCAATGGCTTGCGTATTATCAAGACAGCTCAGGCACCATTTGTTGGCTACGTTAAGGCCGGACTTCATACTGAAGGCGACCAACCAGATAGAACCCTGTGTGCGGACATTATTGCCAAGTGGCAGTACTCAACGCTGGAAAACGTTGACTTTTCGACCAGCTGGCATCAGGTTAAGGATCTTATTATTAAGGCTTTTGCTGGAGATCCGAAAATCGGAGTTACAACTACAAGTGTTCAATACGTGTCGTACGAGGCGGAAAAGTCGATTCTGAGTGCTGTACCGCAGGTGGGGAAACTAACTCGGAATTTTATCGAAAATTGTAATATTGACGGATTTTGTAATCAATTCCAGATTTCCAGCGTTTTAGTTGCGTTACCAAATATTAGGTATCCGGATTTCGATTTTAGCCGCTTTGCTGAAATCACATCGAACGTGAAGAACTTGCAGATTTTGAGCCCATCTGACGTCCCCAATGGAATTGGATTCTCGAAGCTCGATCGATTGTACTCGGACAAGTTGAACAAGAGCAAAATTTAGATAAACAGTAAAGTGAATAAAAATAAATGTTTCATTCTTTTTTATGGGTTTACATTTTTTTCCATAAGCCGCTTCTTTTTAAACTAGGTCTGTTCCTTTACTTTTGTAGTAAAAATGGAAAAGACTGTCAAATGACAGTGGAGGGGGTGAATTCTCTCTCAGCGAGGGAAACTTACGCAAAAGTTAAGGAACGCTTTTGTAGCAACCTATGAAAAATGACAGATAGGAAGTTCATGCCAAATATAACAACAAATTCAAATCAGCTGTCGATTTTTAGGCGACTGACAGTTTGACGAATTTTTCGAGTTGAGGAAAGACAATTGAGTAAAATGCGTAAGAATTCGCACAAATTCGTAAGATTTAAAAGTAAAGGAACAGGCCTAATATCTTCAGCTCGTTTCTGAGCTACCTAAATTAGATAAAAGCAACTCTCCTTTGACAGTTGAACTGTGATAAACGCAAACGCAGTCGCAATGAATAATCAACATATAGAATCAGTTTTTAAAATTTATTTTAGGGCCAACTAAGATTGAGGTAACTCAAACCTCGAGTTTAGCGCACTTAAAACCGTACTCAGAGTTGACTCCTTTTGTTTTGTTGAATTTCTTTTCTTTTTAAAATGTTTAACCTTTGTTAAAGTAGTGCTCTTCGGAGCCAGGTCCGCCAAACCTCGCTTCATAGCGAACAGCGTTGTATTCCTATTAAGCACCGTCAGAGACTGGTCCAATTTTGTACGAATGTCCGCTAAATACTTTTTCATGTTTTTAATTTCGGCGGTTAGAATGTTTTTATCTTTTGACAGCTGCTCGTATTCGTTCAGGATGTCAGCAAGCATTTGTTTTCTTTGTATAAGATCCTCTTTGTGCTCCTCGATGCTTTGCAGTTTTTGATCAGCATTTTTGCGTATTGTTTCCTGAAGTTTGAGCTCAAGAAGGACTTTTCTTCGGGCCAAGGTTTGAGAGGGAGCTTTGAGGAAGGAAAATTATGGTTATACGTTCTTTTTACACAATTTCATGCTTTACCATTCTTTGCCTTTAAAATCTTTTTTGTTGAAATTTGAGGCTTGAGTGCCGGTTCGATGCCAAGGGTTTTTGGAGAGTCCTTTTGTTTCAGAATAGGAGGTTTGTTTGGGATAATTGTACTGAGGCTGTTGTGAGGTTGAACTGGTGTTATTGTCATTTTTTTTAAGTTTTTTTAATAACTTTTTAATTTATGCAGCGAAATAAACAGAAAATACAATTTTTATAGGACTGAATTTTCAAAGCAGCTTTTTTGTACCTAAATAATTTTAACTACAGTGCGGCATTTTTGGCACATGGCAACCCTTTCTTTCCAAGCTGTGTCTTCTTATCATTTGGCAACCGTCTTACAGACCGTTTAACAGCTAAGTCTCGTGTGTTTTTTTTCTTTGATTTTTGTTACCAATTCTAAGAGTATTGTTTATCATTTACGCCAGTTTTTATATCAATGTGAATAGTGCTCTATTCAGTGAACCACTGTCCAACACTTATAATGTGGGCAAGAATCGAAATTTTCATCATAGTTTTCTACACATTTCACAGCCAGGTAATGGACACTGTGATTTGTGGTGCTAAAAACAGCAAAGCGATTGCCCGCTATTTATTGCAAACATTGGCAGTGGCTTATAAAATTTTGGTTTTAATTACAGTGTGTAGCTGGAAATGTGAGTGATGTGTCGGGGTCTGTACCTGCGCCAAATGGCTTTGGCATGCGTTTTCGTTTGCCATTTATTGATATGAACATTAAAAGTGTTTCAAATCTGAAGATAATTAAGGATGCTGCCGGGCAACAGGTGTTTGTATTACACGGGGCTGAGCTTTATTTGTTGGTTCTAGAAAGGGAGGTGAAGAGGCTAACATTGATTGCAACTTTAGATGGAGATGTTAAGGACTCGGAACTCTTGGGCGCTGAGGTGAGTCATGGGAATTTAAACAGGCCGAGTCGATTATGGTTTTTTTCTGTAAATAAAGCAAAGTTAAGAACTATATAAGTTGCAATTTAAACCCCGGCTTAAAATTGGAGGTCTTTTCGATCTATCCCAGAAATGAAAGTCACTTGAAGAGAGGTAAAGGGTTTTAAATTCATTCCTGCCGGGCGATGATAAGTTTTTGAACAATTTTAGGAAATTTGATTGAATAAATCTGAGTTATCTGCCAAATGGGACAAATGAGTTTTCATACTTCAACATTTTTTGCTTTAACAATTTTAGTTATTTCGCCTCACGCAGGGAAAAACTTTTCCCATAATATTTTAAAACGGGAGCAGATCTACTATAAACTCCACTAAAACAGGCGAGAATAATTAAAATTATTCACTTGCATCCTTTTAAGGAAACTTACCACGCTGTGTACTGGAGTCTGGAGAAGACTTTTCACGCAGTGGAAATTTATTCCACCCCTTGTGCGACTTTTACATCGCTTGCAACTGCACATGAGTGCACAAATGCCGCAAAAGTTTCATAAAATAACTAGTTACGAGCGACAGCAGTAACGCAAAAGGAACGCAGAAGATATTGTTTAGTTTGGTGTATTTATAAAAACAATATATTTAATACATTTCGTATTTCACGATAGTTGTATTCAGTAAACAAAATCTTAAATTTTAAGATTCAAAACAGGTCTGTTCCTTTACTTTTGTAGTACAGATGGAAAAGACTGTCAAAATGACAGTGAATGGGATGAATTCTCTCTCAGAGAGGGAAACTTTCATAAAGGTTAAGGAACGCTTTTGTAGTAACCTGAGAAAAATGACAGATGAGAATATTCCACCCAAATGCCAAATAGAACAACAAATTGAAATCAGCTGTCAATTTTCAGACGACTGACAGTTGTTTCAATTCTTACGCAAAGAAATTTGTTAAGTAAAAACTAGTAAGAGGGGAAATATCTTGCTCTCTAAAAGCCGCTCTCTTTTACGAATTTTTCGAGTTGAGGAACGACATTTGAGTAAAATGCGTAAAAATTTTTAAAAATTCGTAAAATTTTAAAGTAAAGGAACAGACCTAGATCTTCTTTAGCATATCATTCTTTTTTGAAAGGATAAAAAATAAGTCGTCTTCTTTTGATACATTTTGAAACGAATACGAGTTTAGATAAATTTTGATAAATTAGGTAGATGCTATTTAAACTATTGAAACAATATGGGGATATTACTCGTTACTCGTTATTTAATTATCCACATTCATTTATTTTACAATCCCTATTCCATTGGTTTTTTACGTATTTCCTTCAGGTGATCTCATGGGGCAACTACGTCCTGCTTGTTGTTGCCATAGACGAACACTTGGAAGTGTACCAAATTGCTAAAAAGGCAATTGCGGAACGCACTTTGTGTCCTGTGGAGGAAAACACCCAGCCGTTGGTATTGGATCCCATTCAAAAAATTACTCTATACGGGCGTTATAGAGCAATATTTCTCTGTGAGCCTTCAGAGGAGAGTGTAACTTTAATCGTACTTGTCAACTTTACCAAGCTCTACAGTCACCTTAAGTAAAAATATAACGCATCAATTGGACTTATTGAATTATTGATTTTCTTCCAATTCACAGCATATACGTATGGTCGGAAACATACTTTAATCCTTCTGAGGAGAAGACCATTGCTCCAGTTCAAACTATGAGATTAATCGGGACGGAGGGCAAATACCTCGTCTTTAGTCGAATGTCAAAGGCTCAAACCACGGTAAGGAAACATATTGCAATGCAAATTCATGTCATATAAACACAAAAAATGCAACCATCCAGATTACAGTAATTGTCTATAGTGTGACATCATCTCTGGAACAGATCCAAACTCTGCAGCTAAAATCAAAGTCGGTACATCCGTTTACCTATCAGGGTATCAATTATCTGCTGTCATGTTCTGTTGGGCAAACAAAGTGCACCTCTTTTAAGATGACAGATGGGCGATTTGCCGCCTACAAATACAGACCAGCAGCAGAGTTTTATTTCAACCTGTTTACGGCTGGTGAACACTTCCTTGTTGGCCAGAGAGAGTCTGAGGTGTCGGTTTACGTGGATACGCGAATGGAGTGCTACGGTAGCTTTAAAACAAATACCCTTGATGTGACATCGATTTTAACGCACCTAAACGAGGAGGGAAACAGTTTTCTTCTGTTGAATTACATTCGTCCTGACGGGATGAACTTGGTGCGGGTTGTGGAAATTGAATACGAAAGGAATGTCTCATCGAATTTTACAGATTTTGGTGATGTTCATGGTAAGTTTGATCAAAAAGGTGTACAGCGGATACTCTGCAGAGATTAAAAACCTTTTGATTTATTAGAACTGGGAGCCGCTCTAAAGCAACAAAGACACGCCTTTGAAGAGAGTATCAAAAAATTGCGAACCGTACTCTTGAGTCGAAAATATCCATTTGATGATATCAAAAAATCCATCGCCAGCATAAATGCAAAAGCCAGAGAAGTTGTCTTTATGAATCCGCTTCATATTCGTTCTGGCCAAATTGGAATTGTGAAGCTTGTCAACTCTAAGCTCCGCAGCCCGCTCCAGATACTACACAGACTTCAAGCATTGTCAAAGGGCGACCAACGAACGCGATTCAGTCGAGGATTTAAATATGATCGAAACGAAACATCTTTGAACCTTAAAGTGCACCATCTTCGAGTTGGAAACCTCATCTACGATGGTGATTTGATTCCAGGTAAGACGAGTTCCCCATAAGCCACATCCCATGATCCCGATTTTCTCCTCTAGGCTTCAATCTAAGTTCGGACGTGTCTCATCTTATGATCGCGTCACCTGTTACAACAGCGATCCTCGATACTAAGGAACTGCTTACCGCCACCGTCATGGACAGTAAGAAGGAGAGACGATTTTTTACACGCTCCGTCAGTGAATCGCGAATGAAATTCCGGAACCTGAGAGTGAACCGAATCAATGGTGTTTCGTGGGACAGCTTCTTTCGCAGCCTATTCCTGCGATCACGCGATCGATCGATAAGTGGCCGATTGATCGTACAGGGAGGCCTTCGGGTCGGTAACCTGATTACTAAGTTTCTCAATAGCCTTCCAGCGGAGAGGTTGTTTAATTTGGTGGATGCACAGAATGTTACATCTGATATAGTGATATCGCGATTTTTCGTTAATGATCTTCAAGTCGATCGTCTTAATGAATTAGACTTTCCGCGAGACATCGCCATGAAGGGTGTGGAGAACTTTATAAAGTGTAAGTTTGTTTAAGCGCCCATCGGAATCGGGTATAAAAATATTTCTCTTCCAGCACCTGTCGTCGCACTAGATGTGAGCATTACAAGGAAACTGATCCTCTCGGAGAGAGATCACAAGGCCAGGCATGTTTTCGGAACCAATGTGTTGGACTTTCAGCAAACCTATACGGGAAAAGTAGTGATTGAGGGGTCCCTTACGTTGGCTAATCTCAACACTCTCGACAGTCGACTAATTGTTGATGGAAAAGACGTTCCCTCAGATATTGCGACTGCATTTTGGATGCATTCTATACCACAGGTAAGCAAACTCATTTACGTTCCATCAATGATTATCGATCACTTCTTACAGGCATTTGAAAGCACCGTCTCCCTTACTAACTGTCAGGTTTCGGCACCATCCCTCAACACTGTCCACCTTAACGACAATCGAGTAATGGATTATGTTCTAGCCACGGGTCAGCAAAGTCTGAATCCGATCCTCTTGATATTTCTTTCGGCTCAAATTGCAGGCGATCTAATCGCCGACCCAACGTTTGGTACAAAACTTCGCCAGATTCACAAAAATGCGGTACAAAACGAGATGAGAAGTGGCGATCGCTTAATCGTTTTCGGGCAGAAGACTTTTCAAGGCAGCTTGACTGTGGATCATTGTGAAACCGCTATGCTCAATGACTTACAGTCAAGTGATCTTATTAGCGCCAGCGAGAAGACTTGTGCATTTACAGGGAAAAAGTTCTTCAAATCAATTGAGTTAGCTAAGGAGGCAAGTGTCGCAGAAAATCTAGACTTACGTCTCCTTAATGGTGCCCTAGAGGTTCACGATCTTTTTAAGTCTGAGTATCGTTTCGGGACTGTTGTGCTGCGATCACCTCTTAAGGCCAAGCATGTATTCTTTGAATATCTTAATGGCTTCCCGTCGAAAAGGCTTCTCAACAGCATCCGCAGCTTTGAGGATAAGCTCATTCTGCACAAGGATCTCTATATCGAAGGCCACATCCAGTTCGAAGCAAATGTTCAAGTTGACACGATCAACAACATTGTTTGGGAAGAGTATCTCCAGTCTCTGATTAGAGTGCACGACAACACGGTGATCAGTGGAACAAAAACATTCACTAGCGCACTGACCATCGTTAAAAATCTGAAGACCCCTACGATCAACGACATTGCGATCGATGATATTTTCAAAAACGTCCTACTCAAATCCCAGCATCAAAATATTACCGGAGCGTATACATTCGACATTGTTCGACTGACCAACGTAGATGTTCCGTATGTGAACAAATTCCGCACTTCCGACTTTATCGACACTCGATCACCGGAAGTGGTCTTTAATGGCGATCTGGTGGTGAATAACTTGCAAGTTCACGGAAGCCTATTCGGCAACGTCGGTATGGACTTCTATGATATAGAACACCGAGTCAAAGCGATCACCCACAAGCCGTGGAAAAATATCCACGTCCTTGGGGATGCATACTGGCCTTGGGGTAACGATCAGCAAAGCGTCAATCTGCAGTATCTCTATGCAAACGCTGTTCGCCATCTAGACGACCAAGTAATAACTGGAAATGTCAATCTGAGAAAACCCCTTATATCCACAATGAATACCAAGGATACCTTCCCCACGGGCATCAACTTCGATGGCATTGCGAGTGATTGCCTGTTTCACAACAGCTCCTCCGAGGAGGTTGTAATCGCGGCTAAAGTATTCACGAAACCGATTCACTTTGCAGATGTATTAGCGGTGGGTCACATGGGCTCACAGATTGTGAATAGAGTCGACATTTTGGAATTTAATGCATCGCTGTATCGGATTAGTAGACCGACGATTCTCTACGGACCGCTGACCTTCCAAGCTCCGCCGATCTTTGGAGATCTCATTGTACAGGGCGCGGTGAATAATCTGCCAACGAATCAGATTTTTTTGGCCAACACTGGCTATCAGTGGCCGCCGGTAAATGTGCAAAGCCTCCATGTTGAAGGTGATCTTCGATTGTTCGATATCGATCATATGAGTCTTGACTTTTTGCTAAACAATCGAATACGTAAGTACGGCCCAGCTCAGGAGGTGTTTGGCCATCTCACATTCGAAGAACTCGTGTTGGAGAAAGACATCTATATGCAATCGATAAATGGCATCGCGATCGATAATACCGTACAAAAAGATTCGCAAGGTCTTCAGGAGATTTCCGCCCCAAAGACGATCTTAGGCGATCTTCGACTGATTGGGCCGACAATGATTGTGCGACTTAATGGCGAGGATATTGTCGAACGATACCGTAACACAGTCTTCCTTACTCAAGACTACAGCTTCGATAGACTGTCGATAGAAAGTGCCAAATTCAAGAACGGACTCGTCGTCAACTCTTCATTTTCTAACCATTCTATTAGCGGTAGTCCGCAAGATTCGTCGCATAAAGCCGCCTTCCAGCAGCATACGGAAACCCTAAAGAAGATCTCAGCCAGCCTTAGAGCAGTGGAAGACATTTTCGACGCCAGGGCAATGAATCCGAAGCGGCTGGTCTACCTAGACTACGACTTTAGTACGATTATCGAATGGAAATCATCAAATGACTCGATTCAGGAGCAATTCATATTCGATAACAACCGCTACCAGTACTGCGATCGCGAGCAAACGATTGTCAAATGGTCTAGGCACCACAACAGAATCCTCCTAAGCAAATCCACAACAAACACGATCACAGCCGATGAGCATGGCGTGCAGGTGACCGCAGAGAACAACTGCATCGACAGCTACCGCAACGTACAAAGTCGCATATCGATAACGGACCCCGAATTCATTAAACGTTTCACAACCGACAAACTTGTACAGAGTATCGACATCTACTACGCCACCAACATATATGTACTGCTCCACCTTATCGATATGTATGCGGGAATCAACGAAATACGCATCCTAAAAATCGATAACAATTCGAAAACCATACAAAATTGGCAGCTCCTCACCGATGGTGTTGGGAAAGTATCACGCCTGTTCAAACTGCAATCGCACACGATTTTAGTAGTGTCAACAATAATCGATAATTATCCATCCATAACAATTTACAACTTAAATGCAGACGATCAAATATTCGAGGTTGTACAGGTTATCGATGGCGATTTTGATGTCATTGAATTGGCACAAATAACCCCCCACAGTTATCACTTGTTCTTGAGCTGTGTCCACTGTCAGAGAATTGTCATATTCGAATATGATGCACTCACAACGGAGGACTGTCATGTTTATCACATCTATCAGATGATTAAATTGAAAACGCGCATCGATAGATTCAATTTGTTTACACTACCCGATGGGGGAATATATTTGCTGGTGTTGTCAGATCAGGACATTGATTTCTATCATATTTACAAGTATAAATACGTGCAGGGATGGAAACACTATACTTATGGTTATTTTAAGAACATTCAGAGTGCATCCCTGCTGAGGGACGGCCTGTCAAGTGTCGATGATAATCTGTTGCTGTTGTGCAATCGGAAGTGCACTTTGGTGAAGGCGTTCTATCAATCGTGATGGTTTGGAGGGTTGCATTCAATTCCTTATTGATTTATAGTTGTATGTAAATATTGTAAATATATTATTGGAGTGAGCTAAATGTTCACTTAAAGTGGCTTACCTTGTTCCTTTAATCCCATGTAGGTAGATTTTCCTTCCAGATGAACGATTTTATTTGCACGTAGGTTAGTTCCTACTGTCTCGGTAAGTTAAGACACTCCTACATTATTTTTGGGTTCATTCCGTAGGGGCATATATCACTGTGAGAGATTTAAAACTGACAGGATTGTAATCCACCCCGTGGGGCAGTTTATAAAGGACGTGTCAGAAACCCCTCCCGATTTAAGCTTGAACCACTTGCTGTTTGTGTCAATAATACCATGTATAGACATTAGACAATCGTTAAGTAACAATAAACATTTTTATTCGTTGAATATCACAATAACTCTATTCTTCTTAATAAATTTTAACTAACTTCGTACGTAGGCAGTTTTGAACTCCACCTCTTTCGCCTACAAACCTACAATTTGCTCAACAAATCCTTGCGCTCCAGCTGAGCATAAATTGTTCCGTGTGGCTTGTCAACCGGAACGAATACCTCGTTATTCTCTCCGGGAACCAATCCCTGGAAGGGCTTTGTGTCAAAGTTAAGGTAGTGTTTATTTGGCATCGTCATCGAAATCGCAGATATCTGTAACACAAAAGGTTAACCATAAATGAATGAATACACCACGTGGTGTATTTTTTCAGCTCACCTGCGGTACAATATCGAGGACCTCCTTCTCGGTCAAATACAGGGTATTCTGCACACTCGGTGAGGTGATCCCGACATGTGGGTCGCCAGCAAAGTTCTTGATGATAATATTCTTAACGGTGTTCCACACATTGCAGAATTTCAAACCATCCACTTTCGAGTACTCCCAGCTGCAATCGACCACCGTACTGAATATCCTGTCATACTGGTCCGGCAGCGAGCGGTACTCGTCGTTTACGAAATTCACAAACGACGATTGTGTCGTCTTTAGGACCCGCAGTCCCTTAAGTCCGCTGATCACAGTTGGTGTGGCCTCTGTAATGGAAAACAACGTTACCCACACTTCCCAAGGATGTTGCATTTCCAATTGCGCTCACCGGATCTCTTGGAAATCACATCACAGTATCTCAGCGCCGTCGGTGTAAAGACAAACGCGTGATTGTGCTTCTGCTTGTTGTTGAACTCACTGAAGTGAGTGTTTGTTGTGGTGGCGGATTGGTCTGCACATCCGGTCTCCTCTTGGTGAATGCGTTGCCAAGGGTATTCTTCAACATGAACATGCACCTCCTTCACGTGTGAGTATTTACCAAGGAAATGTTTACTCAGCAGCAGAGCGAATTCCTCGGGGTTCTGAACGCCATGCTTCTTCGCCAGAAGGTAGACGGTGTTTTTTTGCGAGTCAGTTGCCACAATGTCCGAGTTGTCACCTGGGGAAATAAACGTGTAAAGGCGCACTCCGTCAATAAATCATAAAATTAAATAAATACATCCAAGGATGGTGGTGGTGTGACGACATTATATCTGCAATAATTTACCCTTTAAATAATCCCTTTTGGTCTCCAATTTGAGATGTGTTGCAACCTCGAATTCCCGTATCGAATGCAGTGGACCTTTGCGGGTGACGTGCAGTATTTTCACTGCATCCTTGCCATAGCTGCTATCGCCGATTGTGTAGGCAGTGCTTGTGGGATTCTTATCCGAGCCATGGTACAACTTTTGGGGAAACATTTCTAATTTCTAACTCTTAATCTTCGGTGTAAAGAATTTTGGTTTGTACTGTGCGCAGCCATACCAACAAGAGATCATTTTATATGCTTTTGATTGAGAAGATATAATCTTATCAGGGTGAGATTTTTTTTCTAATTGTTTATATTTGTTTGCCAAAATTTGGCTGTTTAATCTTCCCCAATGTGGCTTGTTTTATTGCCCTTTTATTTCACGCTTCATGGTCTTTTCGAAAAATGAGTGGCAAATATTTAAGTTTTGATAAAAGCTTAGTTTGGATTTGTTTTTTTTTTTTTGGAAAGGCTCTAAAAAACATGAGACAATATATCTAATCACATTATGTAAGATATCTCCAACAAAAAATTCCTCATTCAACTTTGAAGCTTGTACAAATAATCTGTTATGTGAGTAGTAGTTAAATATTGACGATGATAGTAGATATCAATTGTCACAGTCAAGGGTACGCTTTTTTTTGTAAAACGTTTGGCAAGCCTCGGCCTTTGCAATATGAGACTGCTCGAAAGGTTGGCACATTGGACATCATCCTAAAAATGCCATATGCTCTGAAAGAATGGATCCATCGGTCAGAACCTAGATGTCAACAATTGCTAGAATTATTCAAAATCAGATTTTCTGTACAGAATTTTTGTTTTTTTGCGAGATTTTCTGCAGCGCCCTTTTAGCAGAGGTCAAAGCAACTTTGATCTGTGTCCCCATTGTACATTTAGCTGAAGCCTAAACGGCTTAAGAAACTTTGTTTCTGACTTCTATTTTAGAAAAGCACCCCGAGGGTTTTTAATGTAGCTTTGCAATTTACAGAATATTTGCCATATAAAGAGTTAAGTGCTAAGGACAATTTAAACAAGTTGCAGCTTTGTGCAACCAAGAAACACTGAAATCATCACTGATCTTAATATTCATGATCAAGACCAATTTTTTGGGCTTAAGTTGGCAATTTCGGACGAGCTCTAAGTTGTAAAAAGCTGGGACTATATAAGCCGTGTATCAATAACAAAAAGTTCGCCTTTTGTAGTTGTGATTTGATGCTACTAGACATCCATGTTACATCGATTCTAGAGCAGCCATTTAGGGATTTAAGGAAATCATTGATTGAAATCTTTATGAAATCGTATTCCGAATAGCAAACCTGAGGTAAGAAGATGGGCCACTGCTATTTGAATGCAATTATATTCCGGAAGCATCAGTAAGATTGGGAATTTCCAACAAAGCAACACATTTTAAAGCAATTTCAAACCAGCCTAGGACTTTGTCCGCCTAGGCTCTGCTATGAAATCAGATAACGACACCAGCGCTGAGGTTAAACGTAGAATAACTCTTGCCAATCGCTGTTTCTTTGGGCTAAGAAGGCAATTGAGTAGCAAAGCCCTCACTCGAACAACTAAAATGACCCTTTATAAGACCCTAATCGTCCCAGTCCTGCTATATGGAGCAAAGGCATGCTCTCTATCTAAAGCGGATGAGGTAACTCTAGGTTGTTTCGAGAGGAAAATTCTTCGAGTGATTTTTGGTCCCGTCTGCATTGACGGTGAATGGAGAAGGAGATTTAACGACGAACTGTAAGAGCTGTACAACGACACCGACCTAGTCAGAAGAGTGAAAGTCCAACGAATGAGGTGGCTGGGTCATGTAGAGCGAATGGACACAAATGCTCCGGCCCGAAAATCTTCAGTTCCACACCCGAGGGAAGGTGCAGTAGAGGAAGACCGCGACTCAGGTGGCGCACGCAAGTGGAAGGGGACCTTAACCAACTTAGCGTGCGAAACTGGAGATAGCTAGCTAAAGATCGCGCTGGCTGGAGACGCATCTTTGTTGAGGCCCAGGTCCACCACGGACTGTGGTGCCACCTTAAGTAAGTAAGCAAGAGGACCACTTCTTGTACAGATAATTTTTTTAACCAGAGGAGGATTCCTATTTTTCTTTACTAGTTTTTTTTTCTACAACCGAATCACACTGTGCGTATACGTAACATTCTCTCACCTCTAAAGTAGTCCTTCTGCGTGTACAACTTCAGATGCGTGCCAACTTCGAACTCCTTGATTGAATGAACTGGACCGTTCCTTTGCACGTGCAACAGCTTAACCGAGTCCTTGCCATATCCAACATCCGATATTCCATATGACGAATTGGGCGGAAAGAATCGTTCCACCTTTCCCCCAGCACCTTTGTACATTTTTTGCGCGAACATTATTCACTATATCGATTGGATGCACTCTTTCAGATTAATCCCCCAGAACTGGATTTCAAATCCATTGGACAGTGATATTTTATACCTGATCGGATTCCCTTAACAGCTCCAAGATAAGCTCTTATCACCTCAAAAACTTACATGATTGCACCAATGGCATATATCTTTTGCAGTTGGACGCGAAGATGATAGACATCATTACAAAAAACACGCGGTAAAGTTTATCGCACTGTTATTGTTTGCGACCAAGTAAATAAGCAATCCCAGCTATTAAATATTTACTCGCAATAATCTGGGTGCGCTTTACTATCATAAAACCATCGCAGTGCGAGATTGCTGACAAAATTCATTTGAGGAATGTTCTTGATTAGGGGGAAAACGACTTCAATCCCTTTTGAGGTGACTTTGAGATAGAGACGCTACGAATTCGAAGAATTTGCGAATTGTTTCTTTTCGGATGACATGTGTGTACCGCAGTCAATTGTAAATCTTAGTGGTTACGTGCCTGGGCGCACATAACATTTGGCGGGTGGAATTGTTGCCGTCAGGAAGTTATAGTGATGCGGACATTCTGTTGACACTCATTATCGGCGCATTGTTTGGACTGGTTCTTTAGAATAGTTTTTATCTCTGGAAGTCGCACGACCGTTTCTGTAAAAAGGGAATCTCTCACAATTGAAAAACAATTATTTGCTGTGTTGAGAAGATTGTGCGTAATCGATTTGCCTTTTAAGGTCATGTGACTTTAAATAAACCTTCTCGAATAGCAAAGTTCGATTTGATGTTTGTCAAGTGTGCATAAAGTACAGCAAGTATACAAGTGATTCCAGGAATACACAACACATGTCTATGGCACACATTATTAGATGTATCTCAAAGTTATGCGGGATTAAATACTCACAAGTTCTGGATCGTTCAAAGTTTTACACGACTTCATCCGATATATAATTGGAGTGGATTATACCGCACTACTTGTGCGAGAGGGGTCGAAAGCAAAAGTTGGCGGAATCACGTTTATTCATTTCAAATAGAAAGCAAGGCAATTGAAACTTAAATCATAAATGGCAAATGTAGTGCAAGTATGTTTAATTATCAACGCACTCCACCAAGCAAATATAGTTTGCCAGTGAGTTACATTTATTATTTAAACATTGTTATCGTTTTATAAATAGAGACGTACGCCACAGCTTGTGGATTTTTATTATCTCATCTGGTTTCACCTGAATCTAATTAAAAGTTAGAACAAGTTTTTCTTATTTTTAATTAGGAGTCAGAGTCAATCCTAATTTTTAGATGCACTTTAAAAATATATATTGCATACAATCAGGGGCAATATGGACTTTTACCTTGTGGCAAGTGCGAACATTTGGCAATTACTGAAAAAAAAACCCTAAGAACTCCAAATCGATACTCACTATATATTTATTGATTTGATGGTTGCCTTCCATAGCACCTGTTTAAAGCTTTGGAACAAGATAAATATCAATATCAAATTTTGTTATCCCTCCCAAAACACTGCAGTGTCTTTCAAGCTGAAATCACAGCCATTCGTCAAGCCACAGCGTGTCTGTCGATTAATACAGTCTCACACAGGGATATATAGTTACACTGAAAATAAAATACTAGGTAATATTGACAAAATTCTTTTGTAAACTTTCAACAAAAATAGTTTTGTTGAATTGAAAAAAAAAATTGTTGTAATGATAAATGAAATTTATCAATACAACCTAATTTTTATCAATTTGAACAATATTTTGTTAAACTGAAAAAAACATTTACTTTGTCAGGTTAACAAAAGACAATTTTCATTTTAACAAATCGAGTTTTATCAATTGAACAATTTTATTGTCGAATTAACAAAGTTTTTGTTATAACTTGTCTAAGGGTGATTCGTACCAATCTCGTGTACCAGACAAGGCTCCTGCTTGGAAAGGGACTTCGGTCTTTGTTCCTAAGTTTTTGGCGGCTGAAATTCCTCTGACAAACAACTTCTATACTAATTAACAATTTTGTTAATCTGACAAAGAAATAAATAGAAAATTGATAGATTTCCTTGTAAAAGCAACAAATTATTATTGATTTGACAAAACAGCAATGGTAAATCTGACAAATCTCTTTGTAAAATTTACGAAGTTTTGATTATTTCAACAAATTATTTTTGTACTCACAAGAAACCATTTTTGTTAAAACAACAATATTTTTTGTTATCACAACAAACGTTTTAGGTCAAGATAAAACTTACAAAAATTTTGTCAATCTGATAGAAACATTTTGTTGGACGTATATTGACAAAAAAATTGTTGAATCAAGCCTCATTTTTATCAAATATACCAAGGTTTTATTTATACATCGACAGCCAGGCTGCACATCAGATACCTAGTATCCAGGGGATTTGCTTCTAAAGCGGTGGAAGATTGCCGTGTATCTATCAACGAGATAGCTGGACAGTACTCACCGTTTGCTGGGTTCCGGGACACTGTGATATTCCAGTGAACTGCGCAGCTGTAGAATTGGCAAGAATAGGCTCCTTCAGTGGTCCCAGATTGAGGGAAAAAACGCCAATTTAGGCATATTATATAATACGTAGTTGTATTTTTTTTAAGTTATAGCTTGTAAATAAAGACTGTTATAAAATTACTAAATTTTTTACTTTTTTCATATAAAAATAAAGGCAAACTTCACTTAGGGGAAAAACTGGAACTTTTTGCGAGTTTAGGGAAAATTATTGCCTTAAGGCTGGTACGCTGTTCAAGTGAAGTGAAATTTTCACTCCTCTCCAAGAAATTGCTGTGAAATTGAAAGTGAAATTTTCACGCCGAAACGTCAAAAATTTAATGCGACGGACAATAAAAACCAAGTGAAATAGCAAGTAACGCCCTCTACATATCACTTTTTGAACAATTATTTTTCACTTCAACAGCGTACTGCCTGGTGAAATTTTCACTTGAAAAGTTCATTTTGACATTTCGCAGTGAAAAATTTGTATGAAAAATTGGATTTCACTCGAACAGCGTACTAGGCTTTAGCTGATAAAAAAGGCGGAAACAGTCTTCAAAGTCTGGGACCACTGGGCTCCTCCGGTGTTGATTGTATCAGTCTGCAGAACGTGTAGCTGTCCCATTCGCTAAACAACTCATTCACGCGGACGCAATAGGTAAAGCAAGTTAAAGATGGAAACACCTAGGATACTGCGATGTTGCCAGGCTTAATTGGCTAACCCTATACACTAAGAGATCCAAGGCGCTTTTGCGACTCAACAGATCTAGTATCTCGCTAGTCGCTAATGTCATTACCGGGCATTGCATTTTGGGTAGACACGAAGGTAGACTCGGACAGCCATATAATGCTTTTTGCAGAAGCTGCAGGTATGAGTAGGAAGCCGAGTCTGTCACATACCTTCTCTGCAGCTGCCCTGGCTTATCCAACTTAAGAAGGGCTTACTTAGGTAACTACTTCCTCAATGATCTAAGTGATCTAAGCTATATCAGCGCTGCTTATATTCTTAGCTTTATCAATGGTGGTAAAAGGTTCACATGAGTAACCGGCTAAGGAACCCTCAACAGCAGTGGTATGTACATTGAGCCCTGATACTAGAGCTAAAACTCTATGGATATTTAACTTGTGGATGATGATAACCTTTGCCGTTTCGAGATAAAACTCTTTATAAAGTTTTTATTATCGACAAGCTGTACTTTTATCGACATAAGTCTAGGTATTAATATTAAGCCACAAAAGCTCCGGCCCCTTGTGTCTTCTATTCTAATCCTGGTGGTTAACGCAGTCGAGAAAAGCCTGCTCAGAGGCGGTGCCAAAAATAATTACTTCAAAAAACTTGTTATTCACAAATGGTGGAAAGGAAGGCATGTTTATGGGCGCCAGTTAAAGGAAACAAATGAATCTGGTTAAATATTTTCGCCAAAATTCATTCGCAACTTTAATAATATATTTACTTGGTAACAGAAATTCTTTCAACATTACAAGGAAAACGAATAATGTTTTAATTTTACGTAGAAAATCGAAATATGGAAGAAAAAGGTCAGCATACTCGACGCATTGGAAGCTGCATTTTAGATCAGTACAACAATTTGAATAACCGCTCTTTAGCAACTTTGTGTGATAGACACCTTTTCCATCAAAAATATGACACAACCGTCACATCTTTTGTACTTAACTTTTCAGCTATTTTAAGTGGGAGCTTTCTTTTGATGTCTAATATCTCTCACGCACATCTATGTGTTTCATCCCTTTGAAGCGGAAAATCCTTTTAGATGCTTTTAGTGGATAAATTTCAATTCCCTTCAATTTAATAAAACAGTTGATAAAACTCCGAATTTTTACGTGAAGGTCTAAAAACGGAATAAAGATAGATAAGTATACCTTAAGTACACGTGCGAACCCCACCTATTTATATTTCAAACGGAATACTTTCCCAACTAACCAGCAAACTATTTCGTTTCTCTCCAACTCTTTTGAGTGAGAAAAAATATTCTAATTAACTGGCCACCTGTTGGTGTCAGTCAGTCAAACAAATTACCAAGCCGTCAGGTAAATAAAACTTTTAACGACTTCAACTTATCATAATGAGCCAACATGAGTGGCGCACAAACATCGCAAGTGGTTTCCCATCACCACACCCATCGAGTACACAGTGTCCACTTTGGGTAAATGTTTCCCCGAAGACCGTTCAACTGGACCGGATATTAACATAAATGTTCCGTGCTCTGGATGACTCACTATTACCAAACCAATAACGACAGTTTAAGCACACACCTTCGCCATTGTTTTGAATATCTGTTTCCAGTACCACTTAAGTATTCAACCCTATCGGATCGAGAATGAAGTCTAACCGAATCGCAAATATTTTGCTGATTGTCCTTGCCGCCACCTGGAGTTCGCATTGTGACTTTCGGCAATGCACGGACTGCCGAGAAGTCATAAAAACTCGGCAGACTATCGTCACTTCGCCAAAGTATCCGGAGAATTATCCTTCCAGCACATGCTGTGATTACATCCTTCGTTCGCCGTATCGCTGCCCCACAAACTATCACATACAGTTCCTTGATTTCTCTGTGGAACCATCGTTGAATTGTGTAAATGATTTCCTGGCCATTGGCGATGTGGACGACTCGGATGTTGATGCTCGTAATTACAATGGTGATGTCCTTTGTGGCCGAGTGACTGGCATAAGAAAATACCAATCCCAAGATGGCGTGTTAAGACTGAGATTCGTGACAAACGATGTGCTCGAGGACAGAGGCTTTCGCTTGTTAATTACCCGCTTGTCGTGTGAGGAAACAACGACACCTAATATCACTTACCACACAACACACAGGAAGCCGACAGTGACACTTCCCAATTTGGACCTCCTGCCGCCTTTTCAAGGAGAACATACCAAAACTGATTTGACAAAACAAACTAATAACTATCAAGGAGAACAATATTTACCACCATCGGAAGGATATTTACCGAACAATCCGACACATCCATTTTACCCGCAATCACCGGCTCCTTTGACGCCCCCCAACAATGACTACCTACCTCCAGGAAGTCTCTGTCCCTCCTCACCGCCACTGGTCCAAGGAAACACATTTAGTCCTCAATCTGGCAACCGACGAGAAGAGCTGCCAACAGGATCATGCTGTGCTGGGAGTTTTCGACAGCGTCGTTTCTACCTCACAAGTCCTGGCTTTCCGGCAAGGGCAGATGCGGGCCCGCCTCGTGATTGCTTCTTTTACATCGAAAAGTCCGGGCCGAATGTGTGCCGTGTGCGGGTGGTGTTCCGTTTCTTTGCTTTGGGAAGTGCGAACGCCTATTCGGGCGAATGTGTGCATGATTTTATTGAGATTGATGGCGAAAGGATGTGCGGCTGTAGGACGGGACTTGTCTACACCCGGGAGTGGGGTTTGGGGCCGAAACTCATTCGTTTGAAGACTTATGGTCGACTTAGTGGCAGCACATCGATTGGTTTCCTACTGGATGTCATACAAGAGGACTGCGGTGTGAGACACTCCCGCCAAGTGGATGTCGAACGTAATGAACTAATACCGCACGCAATTGTCGAGACAAACAGCACAACCAGGACGAAGGTTTTCTTACACGATACAAGAAGGGAACCCATCGGTTATTCTTCAAATGACGACGGTGTGAATTCGAAATTGTTTTTCAGCCAGGCGAACGCCTGCGAATTTGGCTTCGCCGATTTGCTGAGGATTTCCTTTGATCCCTTGTGGGTAAACAGGTCTGTGTGTTATTAAAATTAAAAATGTTGTCAACCTTTTGTTATACCCTTTAAGCATGATTTAAATTTAAGTGCAAACAGCATTCATGAAAAAACATAAATTGTAAAAGCATTCGTCTGAGGGACCTTTTATGGATTCAATAAAAAGCGGGAATTCCGCCCTAACAATGCGGTGATAAAAGTTCACTTTTCCGCCTAAATAACTGTTCTCTTTTTAATGCCCCCAGAGATTGTATCTTTAAAACGAAATACAGACCGAAAAGAGGAGCATGAGCCCTAAAAGGACATTTTATTACAACAAATCGGCATTTTGTACAGTAGAACATTTGGCACACAATAAAACGTAGTACCTACATATATGACCTGTTCGCCCAACTGTAGATGCACTTACATGTTGTATGCAATAAAAACGAATGATAAATTTGCACTTTTAAGTAATAAACATCAGTGGGAAATACCGGAAACATTGGAATTTACTAACACACCCCATAATGCCTCGCCTGCTCTCGTGGGTTACTAAAAGTTATAAATGTGAAGTAAAATTGGATAGGTCAAGGTGTCCATTAGGAATGGTATTCCAACCTCCTGTGGGCGTTGAAAGCGAGCACGTTGAATGCATTGCTATTTTAGGATGAGGAGGTACAGGGAGTTTGTTTTAAAATCCCATTTGAAGGGAGGCTATCACCCTTAGAAATTAGTGCTGCTACTGCGTTGTCCTCTTTTTGTCTAAACTCAAAATGTCCGGTACCTTTTTGAAAAATTTAATACCAACATTATATACATATATTTTTTATAACTTTTTTTTTATTTTATTAAATTTGTTAACATTAATGCTTTTTGTTTGTTTTAATGAATTAAAGAAAAATATACGTATATTTTGGTTGCTGTTTTTGTTCTTTAATTTTTCATTTGAGATTTTTGAAGGTGTCCTCTTTTTTGATGGGCGTGGATCTGGTCACCCTATCTGTGTAAGAACTGAAGACTCGGCCGACCTGGTGGTAGATATCATTGTACATTTACAATTTGAGTGCACACCGAATAGTTTATGAAGTATTTATGGAGTATCCTTCAGCCTAAGGAAATAAACATACACAGGAGTTAGTTGTTCCTTAATTTCAGACAAAATTTTAACTCCCTGGTGTAACGCCTAGTGGAAATGTTTTTTTTTTTGTGTTGTTTTAACTTATTTTAGGCGTTTTTCATTTCGTCCAGAGCATGATCAGGTCACGCATACTCTGATCTCAGAAGTAAAAACTTCAAAACCTAATATTTTCACAACTTATCATATGACTGCTGATCAGAAATGTGAATACTGGTAGAAGGGTAGACTGTTAAAAGGGTCAAAAGTCTAGAAATACAAAATAATTTGTAATTTTTATAGTCATATGACAGCTAGTACTCAGATGTGTTGCATTAACAGGTCAGATCGCTCTGAACATGATCGTGCTCTGTTCAGTGCTTTGCTCTTCTATTCAACACCATTAAACACAGCATGTTACAAAAGTAACCTTCTTAAAAAATATAGATTTCTTCCATTTTTAAACTCTCAACAACATCAAAAATATGTTGTCATTGTAAGTGACTTTTGCTCGAACCTGATACCTGTCAAATAAATTGACAAAAAACAGTTGCGCTTTTGGGGCATTTCTTCGAAACATATTCCAAAGTTATGTAGGGCGTATTAAAAAAAATTGTTGTCAACTTGCAGGAACAAATTTAAGCAGTTTTCGATCGTTCTTCTAAGAAATAATTTTGAGCTGTGACGTAGGTATATTGAAAGTGAGTTGTTAAGGTGAATAGCCAAAAGATTCTTACACTTGGCACGAGCGAAACTTAATTGTTATTAAAAATCGACACTTGTCCCAAAAAGCGCTACCGGTTACGTTCGAACTATCCCCACGCACGTGTAGTCTTTTGTAACGCCAAACTTTAAAAAAAAACTTAAATATAACCCGCATTGAATAGTTTTAGTAATTTTAAAACAAAGAGTCACTGTTTTCAGTTTGGGACTTATTATTAGAGAATAAACTTCTTTCCGTACTTTAGCGTCTGAAGTAAAATTCCTTACGTCTCACAAAGCTCAAGCATGCCGAAACTGCAGAGGCTGACGCATGAAGTTTCGCAGCCTTGCGCTTACGAACGGTAAGAACAAGTAATTACTTCGTGTTTGGTGTTTTAAATTTTCATTTTAATCTTCCTCTATCCATACGCGAAAGAACACAAATTTAATCTTAATTTTTTTTTACTGCGCCACCTTTCGCGAACGTCTGACAAACACCCGAGAGTAAAACTGTCATGAAAGAGCTTCTCAATTAGCCGTTAGGAGTCGTCATAAAATTGCAGATCCGTTCCATTCGTTTCAAAAATTAAAAACTCACACAAAACGAACTTTCTATAGAAATATGTTCGCATTTTGTTCTTCCGCGTGTGTCGGTGATTCTTCCATGGTCGACATTCGCGGCGATGTAAATAATTTAACACAAAAAATGATTCTTGAAAATCTTGTCAAAAATATAAAACAAATATCGACCTCTTCAAAAAAACTTTTTGACAATACTTACCCTCCCATTGATAAAAAAATGTACGATAAAGTAAGTTGGTTAGTAGACGTCAGATAGCATAACACAATTTTACGTAACTGCTGAATAACACGAGTTGATAACGAGTTGTAGGGGTTACTCCTTAATATTTGTCCCGACTATTTCTACCGAGGCAGTGATTAACAAAGGAGTTGGATCTTCAAAATACGATACATTTTGACAACCAAATTGAAAAGAGACGACAGATAACTCATCAATTGTGTCGAGTTTGAAAGAAGGAGTAAACAATCTCAGGATTTTCTTGACTAGATTTGACGGCTAACCCCTCCATAAACGTCAACTGCAAAAACTAATCACATAACCAATCTGGGCCAGTAAAAACTCAAACACAGCTAGTCAGTCAGCTGTCAGACTTACTAAACTAGGTATCCGAACGTCCCCATTAAAAACCTTGGGGAAAACGTTTCGATGTTCATTCGATTTATTATGTCAATAGAAATTATTTGTCGCAGGTAGTTTCTTTCAAACATTTGCTTACAGCATTTTTGGATCTGCAGAAAATCTCAAACCAACTGAAGTTTGAAGTGACTGGATTGCGGGTTGTGGAGTCAGCATCCCCATTGGCAAAATCACATTTGGAAAATATGTAAGCCCTGTAAATGTCCATCGAAAAGTTTCCATTACTACGGTGAGTGTTTTCCCTACTCGATCTGATACCTTTGGCATTATCCATACCGTCTGATAAAAAAGATTTCCAACTAAAAGTCCACTTTATTTGATGATAAATTCAAGTAGCAGTTTACATCAGTTTTACCTTTGTTTGTTTTATAATTTTTGAATTTGAAAAATAAATGCAACGAGTGTAGCCAATGTATATTTTATAATAATGCAACTGATTGCATCTGCACACTACATATATATAGATTAATAATTATATACAATGTACACACGCCCACACACAAAACAGTAAATTATTTGATGGCTTTTATTTTACTCTGGTATGATATGACACGGTTTACAACTTTTGACATTATTTATAATTACATTATTATGTCTCACTAATTGGTTTTAGAATTTTGTTCTCCTTTATATTTACACTTAAGTTTAATTGAAAAACAATGAAACTATACCAAGAACTTTTGCTGTGCATGAAATTGAAATATGTGTTCTTTTATTAATATTTATAAATATATCTTTACAATTTTAAGTTTTGTTTACAATAATTCATTTAAGTTGTAACAATGTTTTTTACAAATATTTAAAGAGAGTTTTCTACTTAATAAGTTGTACAAATATTGTTTGGTTCTAAGAGATAGAGACAGAGAGGACAATTTTGTTGGTTATTAAAGAAAGGGGATGATCTAAATATCAATTATTTAATTTAATTGTATACAATCCCTCAAATACTTGTTTCAGTCCAAATTTAATTTGTTTGTTTAATGTTTGGGTCTTTTCTTTTCCTTTGGCGTATATAGTTTATCGATATTCGATATCGTGCTGGCGATTGTCGTCATCGGTTTCTGATCAAGTAGTAAATGCTGTGTGTTTTTAACCCAGAAACCGGATATTGGTGAATATCGCCTTAGCGGGACGCTTGCGATTGCAGAAATTCACCGTCTTGTGTTGGTTTCCGTTGCGATTTTCATGCAAGCCGACGAGAAGTTTGAAAACGTCTTCCTTGCTGGGTGTGCAGGCGTAACGAATTTCCGGCTCGTAGCTGCTTCTATAAAGAAATTGAACAAAGGTTATATTTTTCAGGAATAGGAGTGTAATTATCCACCTTTATTGTTGACAATTCAATTCAACAGTCTGGGGAATTCCAAATAAATCGAAAGGTCATGACATTTTTTTTGGAAATCACTTCTCATTAATTTAACGACATCAAGGAAAAAACAGAGAGAAAAATAGACTTCGCATATGTTACATTTATGACAGACATTGTTACAATATCGGTGTCACGATTTTTCTTTATTATTTATTTAATTAATATTTATAAGGACATCTTTTCTATGCAAAGACAACAGCAACCTGATTAATATTACATGTTTATACGAATTTTGGCGAAATGTAACAAGAGGTAAATCCAGAGTGGCGCAATATCCAATACGAGCATGCGACACGCCAACGTTCATTGTATTTCTAGTGAAATTGCATACTTTCATGAAATAAAATTATTCTCTCGGGGACATATGACATATGCTTTTTCAAGACTTGAACGAAAACTTAAGAAACGACATACATTCCCAAGGATATGCAATTTAAAACAGTTTAAGTGCAGATTATGCAATCGAAAATATGTCAATGTATGCACTTTATTGAAATGTCATATTATTTCCAAGAGGTACATTATTTAATAAATTGAGTTCAATTCAATTAAATGAGATGTGGAATTTAAGGGACAAAGTTTCCTGATAATCTGTCAGTAGCATTGTACTACAGTTGACAGATTACGCAATCATGTTGACATAAATGTTTTTGATTAAAAATGTTGGAGCCTTTGTGTTAGCATTCGTTTCACGGATAACTTATGTATTACCCAGAAAATTACAACAACTTTCGTGGGAAAACGAATTTAAATCATGTTAAGCGTTTTTCGCAGTAAGCGAGTGGATTCACGCGCACCCACCCAAAAGTGGGTTAAAGGTGGAATGCCCGTGAGTAATATTTTTGCAGGAAAATGCTCCGGTTTGACACGCACCCCATGTGAATTGAACCTCACCCATTTTGACTGTGATTCGGTTAACTACCGTGAAACTATTGCGATTTTAATAAATACACTGGGACACAAATTATAAAATTAAATTTCGAAAAGGGACCCTTTTTACCTCAAACGATGTAAAAAGAGATGAGCGCCGAAAACAGATGCACATAAAAGATTAAACTCCTGGTGTGTTGAATAAAGACAAGTCGAGGTACCCACTACGCCCACGCGAACGACAATAAACTTTCAAATCGGTTCTAGGTATTTCTCATTTCAAATGGAATTCCGCTTCCAGATCAAATTGTTTATATCGTATTCACAGGAAAAAAAATATAAAAATGAACGAGGTCTATTAACCCGTCAATCATTGGTAGATTAACATAAATAAAGGCGGAGTAGGAGTCAATTTTCGATGACGATAAAACACGTGCAAATAGATTTAAGTGGGGTATAGTCCTACTTGTCCAATGCAAAGGGTTCCACTGAGAATAAAAACACACAATTCGCACCCCTGCCCTGACGGAACTGTTTTTAATTAGTTTTCACACACATAAATCAAATAAACGGCTGACTATTACACAATGCTTAGCAACTCACCCTCGATTTCGGCTATGCCTCTTCCATGGATACCTTCGGTAATACCTTGAACGCTTCTCCATGCCACTGCTCAGAGGATACAATGTATTGCTGTCCTCACCTGGATTCTCTTCCACATAAACCACTGGCAAGGGATCAGATGAGGGATCCTTAAATTACAAAAAAAAGGGGAAATATGAAACTTTTCCTAATCCCTCATTGTAAAGGGTTTTTTTCATAGAAAAAAAAAATTGATTTCACATGCTACCTCCAATAGTCTCATCAACATGGCCGACTTGCTAACAATGTCCTGCTCTTGTCGGATGTCTTCCTCCAGTTTTCGCAGTAGTTCGTATTTTTCTGGCACATCCAAATCATTGATAGTGTTGTCCATATAGTCATCCTCACCGTCAACAATACCAGTTCCAGAGGCAACAACTGCTGCTGCTTCGGCATTTAGAGCACGTAAAAGTTCTGGAAAAAAAAATAGGTTCAAATGTCACGATTAACAGAATTGTTGCGGGACAACTTTAAGTGTTACATTCATCGGATATATCGCACGCATTCTTACACACAATGGGTGATTTTTTTTTTCGTGTTTATTGCTCCACTTTTCGATAGGTCTACACGGTTCTATTCCACAAATCGAGCCCTACCCTAGTCAATCGAAGGAGCATCACTCTATCACTGTCATCAGAATACAATGCATGCGGCAGAAGGGATGAGCGCTCAGAGGAAATTAGGTTCTATTTTGAGAGGCGATGCTGTGATTTCCCACTACCTATGGCTTGTATGGTGTTGCTATCGCTATGGAGTCCTGGAATTCGTTGAGTGATCCCTCAGTGTGACGCAGCTTTACTGTGTTTTTATTTTGTTTACGTAATCATTGGTTTTAGCAGGCGCCTACATGAGTTGTGAGATTTCCCGCCATTACACACATCATTAGGTGGTTTATTATATTCATGGATGGAGTGGTTAAACAACGCGGGGTGTTTGTGGTTTATGTTGCAGAATGTTGTAACTACCCCTGAATTATCACAGTGGTTGCTTTTAGTTGGATGTAGGGTATCGAAATGGAATTTAATACAATGTATCATCGCAGTCATAAATAATGTGAGACTGCCTTTTACCACGTCGAATTATGGTGGTGTGACGTGCTTAGAATTTTTTGGTAAATGCGAATCCCGGCGGATTGCGAAAGACCTAATGAGTTTCCGTTTCAGGCAATTTTTCTGATATCCCGCTGATTTTGGCGGTTGTTGTTTACTTTGGGGATATTCGCTACCTTAAATGGTCGGAAGTGCCAGTTTAACTTGGAATAAAATTACATTTGGAGACACTACGCATTTTTAATTTGTCCCACGAGTTGCAGCAATTTTGTGGTCCCTCCTTGGAAGTGAAACTTTTTCATTCATTATCTATTGATCTATTCCATGGTCAAGTCAACTCCCTCTGTGGGCATTGATGCGAAGTCAAATCTGACAGCCAAGTATCTTGAGTCACAAAAAGTTACTATACGCTCAGTTTATTTGGGCTTTTTGCCACAGTTTGAATGAACAATCTCTCTAGGGCGTTCTGTGTCGGTTTGTTTGTGTTCGCATCACGTTAAAACCACTGACCCAATTCGTATGAATTTCCTACAAAAATATCGCCCTTTAGATGGAGCAAAATTTAGTTTTTATTTAATAGCAATCAGCCAACTCATTCTTATCCACGCAGACTTTGCGGTTCTAGATGACAAGTCACAGATATCTTTTGTAGGGAAATGTTTGTACAGGGATCGTCTCTCCTTATTTTATCGACTTTTGAAATGGGTTAAGAAAAATTGATAGAAAAATCGACTTCGGTGAAGTGAAAAAGGAAAGAGAGGTATTTTGATGATTTATTCTACAAGGATAATGCACAAACAATCAATACACGTGCGGAACGAAACAAGATGTTCCTCGTAAATCGCTTATCCCAAATCGGACGAGTACTTTTTAAAGAATATTCTATGTTGTGTGGCTTACAAAATCCAAGGGAGCAATAAGGATAATCGTTTTACCTTAAAGTTGTAAAACCAATCCATAAAAAGAAAGACATAATACTTGCAAGATTATCTCTTTCAATGGAACATCATTCATAGAATCCAATTATGCGAGTATTGTGCATGTGCATCCTGGAAATGCCACTTGGAAAATAAACCAGTGAACAGTATGAGGGAGCTTGTTTAAATACCATTCAAGGAGATTTCCGTGTTTTCATTCATCACAAACGGAATGCCTGCTCTTGCCAACTGCAAACACTAAATTGACCTCTTGAATCATACGCCCACTTTTGTACAAATACTACCATTTCCCACACGACTTGTTATTGACTTCGGATTGCAAAAGTTCTTCCAATTTCAGTAACCACACAACTATGATACTCAATCTGTTGCGAATTTGTATTCCATGAATAACATCTCAAGGAGACGATGTGGCCTTTTATGTTGTGTAGCTTAGCCCCTGGCGCTGAAATATTTCATAATAGATTTGCAAATCAACCTCGAGGATGTTGTTGTTTGTAACTTATTCCGAATTATTGA
Source organism: Cheilosia pagana (assembly GCA_936431705.1). NCBI lineage: Eukaryota > Metazoa > Arthropoda > Insecta > Diptera > Syrphidae > Cheilosia > Cheilosia pagana. Next base: position 44,438,774 of record OW386170.1, on the reverse strand, counting down.
TGGCATTTGAATGGACGCATATTTTTGACTTTACTATTCACTATATCGAGTGTCAGATGTGATGGCGCGGCCGGAGAGTGAAGTCTTTAAAGAGCGAAATCTATTCTAAAAATAATTTCCTACACACTGTCATATCATTTACCGATTTGTGTACCCCAAATACCTACCCATACGCGTCTTAGTAACGAAATTGAAAACCGCACAGACAAGTAAAACCTGTCAGGCAAAACCTCCTTCCTTCGAATCGTAGGCTCTGTTCGTTTTTACGCGTCATTAATCGCACATAAAATATATAAGAGAAGATCCTTGACTTGCAGAGGCACCCTCTGTATTTGGTAATAGTCAATATTTGTAACGATGATTATCCACCTTATCTATATGCATAGCATACAGAGCTCCAAGGTTACTAACCCTATTATGTTTCATACGTGTAGGGATAGTCTTGGAATCTGGTACATTAATACACTGATATGGCAACCCACTCGTTGAAATTGATATTCAACATATTTGCTGAGTAGGACCACGTCGCGTCTTTCGAAGGATACGCATTACGTCGCCGATTTGTTGGTATTTGATTTGACACGTTTTCGTCTTAATGACATTTGCGGCCCAACTGACGCCGCACGGCTAAGTGAAATGTTGCGGTGTCAATCGAATACAGAAAATGACGACATTTGAATTGGCAGGTGTCGTTCCAATTCTGAGATCAGGAATTGCTCAAGTTCAATACCTTAACATTTTGAGTTTCCATGGCAAGTGTTGTTACTGTGTAAATTTCTGGTCAAATAATGTTGGAGGGCAACCCAGATTTGACTGAAAGTGATTATAAAAGGTATACAAGTTAATTCTGAGATTCGATCGAATCGAGAGTTCCTCGAATTCGAAACTCTCCCTCGAGGGAAAACGGTTTATTTGTAAAAGAATTGATTTACGAAGAGAAATTTTTGTTTCCGAAATCACCTATGGCATTTTCACTTTAAATTTGCTTATCAATTCGTTTTTTATACTAAGCCTGGTATTCTGTCAATGCTAAACTGAGTGTTCCAGTGGCCTTCACAATCGAAAGCGGTGCAATTGCGAAATGTCCGCCAAAAACAAAAATGTATGTGGAGTACCGTCATCAGCCAAAAATAAGTGGCTCCCAGAAATCAGTGTTAAGTTTGTAGTAATCCATTTTAAAAATATTAACATGCCGCAGAAATGAAACGTCAAAACAGTGCAAAAGGTCCCAGATAAAAAATTGGGTCCGAGAGAGAGTGGATACTTTTGACTAGGAATGCCTCATTCAGTTTAGTGTCATTTCCTGGTGGAAAAGCGTAATGTAAAACGAAAAAGAGAACGATTTTTTTTTTAAATTTTGTTCTGTCATTTTAGTTTCCGGCGACTTCCGATCGAATAGAATTTCAATTCAATTTTCAATTATTTCAATTCAATTATTTATTTATTTTATTGTTCTGTGTATTAAGATAATGTACTTAGAACTTCAAAGTATTTTTAATATAAATTTAAATTCAAATGACTTAGAAATAAATTGCAAAATAAAAATTAAATAAAGAAAGAAAAAGAAAGAAAATCGGTTTGGAAAAATGTTTGGAATAGATTTGAGGAGAGTAGAAAGGAAAGAGAGAGATAGGATATTATGAAAGGTAGGTATTAAGTATTAAAAAGAAGAAATAGTGGATGAGAAATAGAGAAAGATGGAACTTTTAAAACTTGTAAAATAAGAAATTGTTTTAATTCGCGTAGGTAAAGAGTTTCATAGTCTGATAGCGTGGATAAGGACGTGAGGAATTAAGGTGCACGTAACGAGAGGGAAGAACAGTCATAGAAAGAAAACTTCCCCATTTCAAAGTAATTCAAGAATACACGGAAAAATTAACAAATTTGATACGAGGTGGACTTTTTTCGAGGTATATCACTTCCTAACCACCTACTGTAGCAGTGTTTACTTTTACATGATGATAGAGAATAAAATCTGTTGAAAATTGTCTCTTCCAAAACGTCATATGAAAATTAGTGGACACGTAATTATGGAAATTTGTTTTTTATGCCCAACCGTTTGTTTTAAGGTTATTTCCACTGCATCACCTCTCGCGAACGTATAACAAACATCCAAGAGTATAACTGTCATGAAAGAGCTTCACAATTAGCCGTTTGGACACGGCAACTATTTATTTATTTATTAAGTTTGTCTGTCAGCAGATATTTTTTTGCTTTAACTTGCTTAAAACTTGACATAACCTGAAACAGTTTAAGCACGAATTTCAGCATTTTTCCAAAATTCTAACCCAAAAATTCTAAAGTTCAACCCTAAAGATTGGATTACCATTCGGAGCTTAAGGGGTATTGATTTGTTTGTAATTAATATTGGTACAACACTAGATTCAACAAGTCATACTCGAGTCCAGTATTATACTCTGTTCAACAAAAATTGTCAGTACAGGCCTTATGGAGGAGCTTTTTTTCTACCAATGGTGCCTGTAGATACTCTCACGGCACTCAAACACAAGAATTGCCACTGAAATAAAAACGAAACCACTGTCATGCCATAGAATTGTTGTTGTAATTTTCCTAAAATTTGGCGAGGAAATCACTGCAACCACTCTGCCACACAACTGCGGGCAGAATGAGCATGATCGGCTTGTGTTCGCTTGCTATTATCATCAACCAAAATAAGCAGTGTGTGCAGTGGTGCCATATTTGCAGATTTATCGTCATTTTGCCGATTTTCAGCCTCAATGACGATTTGCCGATTTTGGACAGCCATTTGCAGATTTTTAGGTCTTAAGCAAATGCAAGTGTTGTGTTGTGATCAATCATGCATTTCCGCTTTTATAATTAAATTTATTTTTGCCGCTCTAAGTTTTCCCAACTTATGTGCAAATGATGAGAGCATTTTTTCTATCAATCACTGAAAATCATGCTTTTTCGCAATGCCTACTTAAAATTTCACAAAGAGGACGACACACAACTTTTTAAGACGTTCAATTCTAATATGTACTTGGAAAAAAAAACAATGTGTGCAATGAATTTGTAATTATTTAGTATAATCATTTCTGTTATTGGTTTACCCTGCTCCTGTTACAGCACCTAAATTTTCATCATTTCTGAAGAAGTAATCGCCAAACAATTTATCTCCAATATTTTGTTTGACTTGGTTTTAGCAACAACCTCAATTGTTACAACTACCTACCTCCGATTTCTGTTAGTTGCGCTAATCGAGAATTATTATTGTTTTTATGACAATGACGATTTTTTGACGATTTTGAAGTCTAAAAATGCAGATTTCGTAAAAATTTATCTGGCACCACTGAGTGTGTGTGACTGAAGCACATCAGAGGAGTGTTACCATATGTACAATGAAAGGATATCATCAAGGGATTTTCTATGGATTTTGTAAAAGAACTTTCGGTTTTGGTGCTTTTGAGATAGAATTTTTATGTGGGGTATTGCCATTCGGTTTTATTTTTTTTTGTATTTCTGAAGGATCAAATAAAATTCTGTTAAAATATTTTTTTCAATGTCGTCTGTTAGAAAAAGATTTATTCGTGAAGTGTTTTAATGCATGCATTTCATTCACGCAACAAGTGATCGTAAGTGCGTTGTAGTGATATTGCTATTAGTAAATAGTGATTATTGCTGCAACCGGATTCATGTTTTTTTGGGATTCGTATGAAAAATTTTAATATACAAAACTAAAAGTACCTATATATTTTCAACAATATTCGTGAGGGCATATTTCTGCATATTTTTGGCATATTTAGCATTTTTGTTATATTTTAGCATATTTAACCTATACTGCTTATTGCCGGATGTGGGTTTTACCACATCCGGTCACTCGCCCCCAGTAAAGATAATATATTGAAAGGGTTTTATGATCCTTTTTTGCTACTGTTTCCAAGAAATCTACACTGCCGAGTAATAATTTTTTATTAAATAATGCATATAGGTATCTATGTATATATTAAAAAATGTATGTAGCGCTGTACAAGTGCAGTCCTTTTACTATCTGTTTAGGTATAAATAATTGCGTCGTGCTTATGAAATTTTGTATTCTAATTTCCTGTTTGTGTATAAAATGCGGAAATAAAAAAGTTATTAACGACAGCGCTTACAAGGGTTGACAACGAAAAATGGCATCGATGTGTCCAACACGTCGAACAGGTTGTTGAGCCAAAGATGTGGGAAATGGACGTTTTCGCCGAGGAAGCAGTTGATAGGTTATCTAATAATAGACCTAAATAACGAGAGCAGTAGCAGTAATTACTCATCGGATTAGTTTATATTTTAATAAGTGATATTAGATATTAGTATTTTATGTTTTACAATATTTATATGAATAAATTGGATTACGGTGATACATTTTTCGTTTTTATTTTTTTTTATTTCGTTAGAAACATTTTTATTTGAAATTGGAAGATGGTAACCCTACAAGAATTGCTCTCTGAGTTTAGGCGAATTATCATACAAACTACGGCAACCCTGTGAGAGCTTTAAAGAGGGACAGATTTATGTAAGTCATTGCAACCAGACTGAGAGGCAAACATCCTATCTTTCCTGTACTGACAATTTTTGTTGAACAGAGTATAGTATATCATTGGAACAATATTTCGTACGGATAATCATTATGTTTTTATCACTACCCTCCCAGTTATTTAAGTTTGTTAGTTTATTAAGTTTTAATGTTTAACCTGAGGATTGTATTTAGGGTATTATTATTTATTAGGTAGGCTCTCTCGAAGGCTAATTTTCCGAAATATATGAACGCTGTCAGTATTTTACAAATGTCTCTTTCTAGTTTTTATAATATTTTTGTGTCCGTATGGCTAAAAAAGTTATTAATTTTAAATATCTGAAGTATATCTTTCTAAATTTCATTACCACTATTTATTGAAAACAAATTTCGACTACTGTTTTGCATTTTTGGAAAGGGATATTTGAAAGCAATTTAGGGGCATTTCTACAGTAAAATATCTGGAGCTCACTCACTGGTCACTGGACCTACATGGGCCACTTTTTCAGCATTGACTATAACTCTTGACATGTAAGTTGGGTGCCGTTTCTGCGCTGTTCATGTCGGATCGGAAGATAATATTTATTCAATAAGTGGTACCATCTCAATGTGGAAACAAATCTCTTAAATTGAATATCGTGAACATTTGTTGATGAATACTTAAGTTGAGAACTAATTCCTTATCAAGTTTCGGTACAAACAAAATCATATTATCCGTTTCCATAATTACTACTTACTACTTTCATTTCATTGTTTACTTAATTGAGCGCAGTTATTACTACAATTTTGGTTAATCAGTTAATTAATTTATGTGACTCCAAGGGCGTAACATGATTTAAAGATAAAATCAACGACACGTCTAACATACAGGTTATTGTGCTAACATACTAAACATAAAAGAGTCATTCTAACAATATTAAAAAGCTTTTTTTATTTGCTTCTAATAATTATATTAACCGTTCATAAATGTATGTATGTCATTCACTTGTGTGAAAAGGTCAGCACTTCCGCCAGTGAAATAAAATTACTCATGGGAAATTAAGTAATGCATGCAGGGATTTTGTGTGCTTCACGAAAACTTACTCATGCGACGACTCGTTAACCATAAAAGGATACTTTTATTTGAAATTGTGTAATTTTTATATGGCTACAGAAAAACGATGTTTAAGCCGGTAAAGGTCAATAAATTTAACTCAATGGGATCTGTTAAAAAAAATTATTTAACCTTCAAATTAATAGTTTGCCCAACTTGTGTGGGTTTTAATTTATGAGACGAATGGTATTCAACTCAGCATGTCAACCCAGCCACCAGTTTCCAGTCGACTTCCAGTCCTTCTGGAATTTGTAATGCTGGCTTCTGGGAAGTTGGTGTGCTGGGTCATCGATCTTTTTATATTGCTTGCTATTTTAAAACTGCCTGTGTCAACAAAGCAGGTTTCACGTGCACAGCTTACTCTTCCTTTTTTTTATATCGGGAAATAAAAGGCTATCAAACCAAAACCAAAAATCCAATTTTTTTATTCTTTTTCTTGGTGTATAACATAAAATAGGTTGATGCTTCTTTTTTTACCACTCACCCAGGGACACACTTAACGCCAACCATCCGAATTAAGGGTGACGGTAGCCGCCTAAGGCCTTTGTTCGACATTCACCCGGGCTCAAGGGTGACGGTAACACGCCACAAACACCCGTCGTTCGGTCGTGTAGCTAGACCACAGTGAGTACCCCAACAAATGGGATGGACTTCTAATTTGTTTGGTGAATTGTGAAGTTGTGCCCTGGGATATTTGTCAGACATTCGCGATAAGTGAGTCTTGCAAAATCCCGTAAGGTGTAATTTATGCTTTTTTGTGACCGCCTATCGCCCACAACCCTAAAATACGAGCAATGAGCAAACCTTTCACATCTAAATCCAAATGTTACATATACACACACACAATTATGTTAAACAACAATTTAAATTCATTCCAAGCTTTCAAGATTCCTTTTCACAAAATTATTTTCATTAGCTAAATCCACCAGTCACACATTAAGTCACACCTCACGTTGCTGCTAACAGATACATGTCTTGTGAAAAACACCCCCGCCGTATTATTTCCATGCATACCACATATTATGCTCATGCAAACATCTGTACTTACCATCTCCAGGATCATATACAGCTCTTTCGATTTCCTCCGAATCGTGTGGATGGTATGATACACTACCCGGAACCAGTGCCATACCACCGCCAGCATTACCACCACCGGCTGTACCCATTCCACCGGCACCACCAGTCATCATTGTGTTAGCGTGACGAGCTGCCATACCGAGCCCCGATGCTGGGGTAGCCACAGCAAAGCCCAGGATACTGTCACACCAGCAAACTAGAATTATGGCCCACAGCAGATTAAAGAAGGACATTTTCTTTTGTGCCTTTTACTGTGCCGTCTGACAGGTGGTTCTTCTGTTTCAGATTTATATGAGAAGATGGTATTTTCGCCCTCGAGAGCTGAAAAGAGAAAACAATTTACAACCATCTTCATCGTTAGTCTTTTGTAATGTGGATCATTGTGTCGCTGGGCAAATTAATCTTTAATTAGGTCGCCGAAATTGAGTCTATTACTTGCGGCCAAGGAAGGCAGTAAATTATCTTGTTTAACTGATGTATTGCCACTTGAGTTGCAGGCCGCACAAATAAACACTGAATCATGTTAATGGAGTCATTCGGGGTCGCGCGATAGGTGTCCGATTTGTCGCTGTCCTTTAAGGACTTTCGGCCTTACTAATAATCAAACACTAATGTCGACTATTAGTTGACTGCCAGTTTAAATTAAAATGTACAGCATTTTTGAAATGGTACCAATAAACAATTTAACCTCCAGTTTTACTAGCACGAAGACTTTCTGTTGAATCTATTACAAATTTGCTGTCAATCGTTGTCAGTTATCAGATGGCAAATCATTTGTTTTTGTTTTCATGCAGTAAGTTTTGTTTTTCAAAAAATTTAATAAAGATTGGGAATGAATTCAAGTCGAGACGAAGATATTTTTATGGACCTTATATCTGTTGAAGAATCGGCAACCTCTGAAAGGATAAAATATATGACGAACGAGAGTTCTTTTGCCACTATAGGTTTGTTTATTACTGGTGGAGTGTGGTTTCTGGTAAAAAGTTTATTAAAACTATTTTTAGGTTTGATAAACCGATAGTGTGCTTCATTGTGGAAATCGCAAGGGAAGAATTTGTTCCACGGACATATCGCGGAGGAGCACTTTTGGTGGAAACATTAGTATTAGTTGCAATACAATACCTAGGGAAAGGATCTTATCAAAGCGATCAAATCAGTTCGTTGTGTCAGATCTAGGTTCTGTTCATTGGACTGGTGTTGCCAATTTGTTTCAAGTGTCCATGTGTGGATATAGGATATTATGCTCCTATTGTTTAATACGGTATTTTATTTCATTTATTTTCATTTTCGGCTTTTCTAATAGAGAATAGTAAATATTAACTAAAACATCAATTTGCAACAATTATTTTTTTACCTAAGCGAAACTATCTTTTAAGCGAATTTCGGATATTTTGAAAAACAAAATCATTTAACAGGAGTTCAGACGAAAACTAAATCCTATTTCACTTATGTATCCAGCTCAAATATAAAAAAAACAACACATTTATTTCTAACAGAAGTGTCAAGATTTTATAAAATAAAACTCAAAACAAAACGAGACATCGAAAATGAGCAAAACAAACAAACGAATTGACTTCAGTTGTTATATTTTTGATTAAATGAATTAATAATTTATGTTGTACAGTTTATTTTTTCTTCAGTTAACCAGGCTTTTTAGTTAAGCGGAGTAATTCGCACGAAGATTGTGAAAAAATGCTTCTTGACAAATAACGCTTAGTTAAGATAACCGAGTTTAGCTACCTCCGTATTAAAAAACGTTTTGTAAAAGTTTTTAACCGGTTGCAGAAGAGTTTCATCAAAATTGTCGGGACATATTCGTTTATATGTGCGTTTTAAATGCTACATTTGGGTACAGCTTTTGCATTCTCTCTTTTCCTTTGGTTTTCTTTTGCTACTTTTTTTGCGTTGTACATTAATATGAATGTTTCCATCGGCCAAATCAATATAATATTTTATTTGAAATTTACATTTGCACTCATAATTGGATATTTTCCGATCACGAAGCACAAAATTTGTTTTTAATAGCACAACAAACATTTCAATCTGACATTTTGCTTGTGTGTGTTGGTGAATTCAGGGCACTTCTTTAAAAATATTCCGGACACTTCTTTCGTGTTGAGAATTGACCTGGAAGTGCACTTTCTTTTTCAATGAAACATGAAAAACATAGAAAGAGCACTTCTAGATTTGCTCTTTTCATAGAAAGGGCAATTCTTTTCTTCAATCGAAAACGCCATTACACAGTTTTATTTAATTATATCAAAAATTGAAGTTACTTGAAGTTCGCGATTGACACTTCATGCTCCTAAGATATAATACCATATTTTGATTTACTACTAAAATTTGAGGATGCATGGCAACATTCCTTTGCAGAACGAGTTGTGACAGAGTAATAATTTGGGTTAGTGTACGACATAAACATGGCTTTCTGACCATTAATATTTAACCCTACAGTTAGGGATAACCTGACGACTAAATTTGTTTATTGGTAAAGCGATTTTGGAAAGTCTGGAGTCTTTGCGTTAACTGCCAGACTAAATTTGATTATTGGTAAGGCCGTTTGTCATACATCAGTACTAATGGGCAATCTAAATACAGATTGGCATATTTGTTGCGACTGTATTTTTTGGACACAGGAATTTATGTATGAGTTTTGAAAAGGATGTCAACCATTGTTGGCATGGTCTTATGCAACGTTCCAGTTGGTCGTGTGCGGAATTATTATGAGTTCATTAATGACATGAACATACGCTCGTACGGCTAAGGCTTAGGTAACGTTCGTGTATGGGTGGCTTTTGCAATTGTAGCAGAATGATATTCTAAGGAAGCTAAGTAAGATATTGTTTATGTTTATTCAGGGAGTCATTCAATTTAAGCGCATTGTCTGTTGCATGTGTAGGGCTATGAAAAAGGAAAACAATAGGCTTCAATACGAAGGAATGAGGTACAGCACTCCATTGTTTGAAAAACTAATTCAATTTATTGTGTCTGTCAAGTCACAAAATTTGCCAAATTGGTGTACCAAAGGAGAGCATCAACAAGAACAATTTACTATCAACGTTTTCTATACATAACAACAAGTACTAGTAGAACAAATCTTTCAACATGCTAAAAAGTTTTTCAAGTGTTTGTTAAATTCGAGTCTGCACTTTTCTAGAACTTATCGCAGTTGACTTTATTATTTTCCCTGATGCCTTTCTTATAATAGTTTTAGTACCAAATGTAAAGCACACAACAATAATTTCCTTTTTAACCCTTTTGATCTCATTATTTTACTGTGGTATACAACTTCAATAGGGCAAGTTGTAAATTCCTCTCAAAAGTTTGGCAAAGAAGCATGAAGTAACCATTTAACCATTTTTCTAAGCCACAACGCATGGCTATACAAAAAATTTAACTGCACCTTGGTTCAGAGGGAAAATCCTTTAAATGCTACGTTCCCTTTTTATTTGAAGTTTGGGTTTGTAGGTACTGGACCTTGAGTGACAACTTAGGCAACATTCCACAGGCTTTTCCCTCTAATTTTTTTTCTGTCAGACTTAATAAGCAGCCCAGGGAATTGAACTATGTGGAGCTACGCGCATTTTTGCTGCGACTTTAATATTAATGAGGTTATATTGTACTTTTCCAATTGAAAGATTCTGCCAGCTATAGCCTCTTACTCTGTTGAATGTGTAAATGAGGTGCAGACCTCGCTTATTGGCCATGAGCTGACAATTTTTGCAAAATATAGTCGAACTTAAATGAATCATAGTTGAGAGAACAGAAAAACAATGAGAACTATTAATAAACAAACACTTTGGTTGGAACTTAAGCCATTTCACATGATGTATCAAACGTGTATTCATCATCAAAGTCCTATGAGTGATTGTTTTCGCATCTTGTTCTTGTCAGATAAATCTCTAAAATTCCTATTGGCAAGTCATTTTATATCTCCAAATTTGTAAATAATATTTGCGCTTTTTCCTCGACAATAACCCGTCCTGAAAATATATTTAGTCACAGAGTTACATATTTCGAGAAAGTACCTCGGCATGTACTTCTTTAATAACTTGGAAGAGGTTGGTTCCTCAAATAGTATTGAGGCCATTCTTAAATTTTGTAGGTAAATCAAATGCTTGGATGAATTGGCTTAGGTCCGTAATGGTTTTAACCGTAATGGTTCCCTGGGGATGGCGATGGGTGCCTGGTCTATTGTGACGATCTCACAACCCCCATCAACCTTACCTAAACTAACTTACATAGTTCGAGCAAAATGTTCGTCCATTTGGATAGTTTTGTCGCTCTATGCACTAATCATTGTGGTTAATATTTATTCAAGCTGAAAGCTCAAAGACCACTAATGATCTAGGTACTCAGAACTGCCAGTATTTTCTCTCTCGCTTTTTTGGCGAGCTGTAAAAATAAAATGAGGTGTGAGAGTTCTTCGGGAATTGTAAAAATAAAATGAGGTGTGAGAGTTCTTCTTGAATTGTTTTATCTTCTAAAGATTTTGTCATTAATCCGTTTTAAATTAAGTATGCCATTATGTAAAAAATATCTCTCTGGAGAGAACCATTTAACTTCAAGGAACTCAAGCTGATTCAGTCAATATTCGTCCTTTCAACTTTTACACAAATATGCGAAGTTAAATGACACTTTACAAAATGGGATCACGGGTGCATCCAGTTGTAGGAGGAAGAAAAACAAATGAGTCAACTCTCGTGTGCTCTGTGTAAAGTACCTTAGATGTCGTTTGTTTGTTTGAGAATAATTTTGCTTGTGGAACATTCAAAGTAACACCATATACAGACTGAACCGAACAGAAACATCAGCAACAATTGATAAAACAATAAGTGTCGACTACATTTTCGTTATAACTTCAAATTTAGTGCACTGATGACGTGTGTACCATTTCATTTCACAAATGATACTGCCACGAAACAAACCCACACGATAAGTATGCAAATCCATAGTAGAGCCCTTCCAAGGAATCTCCACTTGAAACTTTCACAATAAAATATTCCCATATCTCCGCGTTCATGAAAAGTCTGACAAGTGATATTCCCCCCAAAGCGCACAAAGTCGATAAAATAAAAACAACAGGAAGGTGGGAAATCACAACAGGAAATGAGACTTCCCACTCAGAATGCTGTCATAAATTCGCACTTAAAGATATCTGTCTTAATTTCTTTGAATCATACGAATCCTCTAAATTGTCGAGGATAAGAAAAGCATAACATTAATAACACATTAGAACCGGCACAGACAGAGAGTACCTTCCGGAGTTTCGCTAGTATCTTATTATGGTATGGCTTACTGCGGCAAATGTTACGTATACGCCCCGTGTTCTGGGGTTGCTCTTTTGATGTGCTTCACGGAAGTCATAACTTGTGGATAAAAAGTGCTTTTCACTTATGAAGATAAATACGTTCTTCGTACACATAACCGGGAATTGGAGGTATTGCTTTTATCACTTGATATGGTTGTATAAATTTGATGAATAAAACAATTTGATTCAAAAGAGAAGGTCGGAAGAGGGCTTCATTTCTTGAGGCGTATCAAATTGTTATATACGGCAGTAATTTGTTAAACAAAAATTGCTACTGGTCTATTTATTAATGCCCACTTAGGTCAGTCTTCGTTATGGGAATTTTTAGGGGAATCACGATAAGTTGTTAACCTTTGTTGCTCATTTTTTGGAATATTATCATTTAAAAAAAAACAAATCAAGCGGCAAACAGCAGTAAAGATTGTGTTTCAAAACAAATTTATTTATTCTCATAATTAGCGGTACTCTTAAACAAAATCAAATGTTTCCTAAGTGTTTACTTAATTCACTTTAAATTTTGAAATATCGGAAATATCACTCAACCGCTTTTAAATCATTTGGTTGGGGGCGTCACGTTAAATTTTAAGACATCGCACGCATCGCTAGAATACGGAAACAACTCAAAAGGCAAAACTTTTCAATATGAATAATGTAAAATCGTGTGGATTCATTTCGCGTAGGGGGCTCTTGGGGGGGCTGAAAGCAAGACCGCTTTAGTGTCACTTTTCGTAATTAATAAAGTCGAGTTGGGGAATTTTTTTCGTTGTTGAAGCGAATGTTGATTTTGCTGTTGTTTTATTTTTACCCGAATGGTTTCTCATCTGTAACCGATGGTAAGACTCTTATGCAGGTGTTGTTTGAAAATGTTTGTGTTTACAGGCAGTGCGGATTCTTTGATGATGCTTTAAACCTCAGGTGGCTCTAAAATACGTCATATTTCTAAAAGATTTATTTTTTCCTTTTCAGTACATCTTTAAAAATATTTTATGGCGTGGGTGGCTTGCAGAAAAAACTGAGTACTGAAGGAAATACCGAAGAAATCAAAGTCAAAGGCCACCAAATACTCTATGCTTTCCGACTTCAAAGACGCATCGACGTGATGTTCAATTTGAGAGATTTTTCGTAAATAAATAAATAAGAAAATTCATCATAGAAAAATTGCTAATCAGGTTTAGGGTAAACTTAAACTCCATGAGCGAAATTTTATCTATATCTATTACAGTATTACCGACTTGATGTTCTGTTGACAGCTGATTCATTTTATTACCTTGTGGTTGCTGCAATCAATGCGAGACCTGGGCCCCTAACCAATTAGCATGTGCCCCAAGTTATGCGCACTTCAGGGTGGTTGAGATAACTTTCCTGTGAGCTAGTACTACCTCTACAACCTTTACCCTACGAGTCGGAATCAAATACTGTTAAAAGTCCAAAGTGTCCAAAGTGTTGGCGTTCGTTCGCCTTACATATAAGATAGATTTCCATATCAGGCAGATGTCGCAAATCTTCGTCTGCTTATTATGATATTCATGTTTCTGCGTGATGAAGAAGTCTGCTTATTTAGTTTGACAAGGCCTTAATACTAAATTCTCAAATGACTTTTTGTGCCTAAAAAATAGCGATTAAAAAATCGCAGCTCTTTGTTTGATTTCTGTGGTGATGTTGTTTTAAAAGACGTATAGCTCAGTCAAGGAAGGCAAAGCTAGACAGAGATGCCTTAGCTTTGACCTAGCACAGTTTCTGCCTAAAAATGCCATCATAATGTGGCCTTCGCTTCAATAAAACGGTGGCGAGCATCTCTGTGAGATTTTTTTGGATATTTCATGATATGAACTCATCGTAGGGGATGTTGGATGGTTCTTGCTCAGTAGGACTCCTCGAGAGGTTGAGGTAAAAGCGAGTGCTCGTCATGATATTATTATTTATGATAATTTTTAAAAGGCTTCCCACTTGACGAAAGCTCGCAGAACTTCATGATCTAGTCTGCCGCTAACAGCAAATCCAACCGTAAATTAACATTGTTTCTCTTCTGTTAACATAACATTTGTTTGTCTATTCTTTGACCTTTGCCCTGTCCATTTCACCACATTTCTTGGATGGCAGTGCTATCTGCCTCCGCTAATTGTTCGCATGCACGTGACCTGTTCATATGTTACTGCAGTTGTGTGGTAAGTTCTTTGTGTAATGCCTTAGAATTGTATTGTGCAACTCGGATTATTTTTAAATTAATACATTTTTTTTGCATGCAAAAAGAGGCTTAAATCAACTTTTTATATTTTTTATAAACGACCCTACTTCTGCCGCGTGACTTAAATATTACACCAGCGGCACTTTAAGCAATTGTTTTTCCATGTCGAATAATTGTCCTCTTGCCGCACTTTAACTGATATCTCTCTCGTTACAGAACAAAAATAAACATTAAGTTGCGCTGTACAGATTTTTTGCAGCCTACACCCATACAGTTATCGCATTCGCCGACCTAGTCGCACCCTTACCAATAGGACTGAAATAATTTCCAATCAATTGGGCACCAGGCTCTGATTCGATTTTAAGTATCCACGTAATACTTGAACATTTAATCTGCCGGAGGATTTTTACATAAAATCCAATGCTGTCCTGTTTTTCGCTGCAAAAGGAAGAACTCGATATACATGGAGTGTGCCATTGTCGTATTACACACATCATTCATCATTCAAGCACGGTCTAGCCACCTTCGCAACAGCCAAACAAAACCGATTTGTCTTTTCTCTAGCTCTGCTCGGTAGAGGAGGAGACACTCAAAAATGCATTACAATTTGTTGAGAACATAACAACAGGATATTGATTTTTAGGGCAGCGAGTTGCTTGCTTTTGTGTGGGCTGTCTTTGAAAAGTTGTGTTTGTGTTTGCAAATATTCAGTCATTAGTTTGGGCGGGTATAAAACGACACAAAGCTGTCAGTGAGAAAGCTGTTGCTAAATAATAGGACAAAGTCGTCTTATGAAAAAGTGCTCCACGTAAACGAAATACATATCAATCTTTTGCGATGGGTTTTCCTGGCATTACTTCGCAACAGCGAGTTGTAAGAATCTAAGTGGAACAGAATAAAATCCCGATAGATGTCATGTTTTGGGACAAGTGGCTGTCATCATTGCTATCACTCAGTTGAAGGATATCTTTCAGTTTCCTTGGGCGTAGGGATTGTTTTAAGGGAAATGATAAAGGGCAAGATTGTCGGCGAGGTAAAGTATGAGGTGATTAATAGGAGAACAGATAATTGGCGGTATCTTGATTTTTAGTGGGTGACCGAGATAAGAGGTTTACCTTGTGGCTTACGGTTTCAAATTGCCATTTGTATCTAGAGCTTTGTGAAGTGATAGCATAAATAATCTTGTTAAGTAGAACATTTTGTTTTTGCGTTGGCGAGGAAGGTTATTGATGGCAGTCTTTGGATCGCAATGGAGTTTTTAATCGAGTAATTTAAAAAAAATGTGCATGACTGGGTTTCCCAAAACTTTCTATGTGAATGTGTTTCTGGTTCAAGTTGTAAGAGAGCTTGAAGTTTGATAGATTTTGTAAGTTGGGTAACATATAATTTTCAAGACAGAGTTGGTATAGGGAAAATAAATAGTTGTCGCAAATTTTTAGACAAATTTAGACAGATTTCTACGCCTATTCCGAAGGCCTGAATTGAGAAACTTTCTAAGGACGAATATTTTCTTAGACGCTTGTCAAATTTTTGCGGGAGGAAGCGCTGGGATTAAAATTTTCACTGTTTGTGTGTTGTTTGGTTGTGGATTTGAACACGCATCACCTTTAAACTGGTCCCCCAAGCTGTATGCATTTTTCAAAAGAATGTAATGTTTAAATTTGAGAGCAGGCTTTGGATGGATTTAATTTCTTTAGGTATAATCAGTCAAGTCATTTAGGAAATATTTACAATTTTTTAAAAGAGCTAAATCGATTTTTTACCGCACTGATTTCTTGCAAACTGACAAATGAGTTAAAATATTTAAGAAAATATTAGCTCTGATTGGGATTTCTTAAGTAACAAACTTTTCTGCCCTTATAATAATAGCAAAAAGAACCAATTTCTTACATTTCCGTCAAAAGCGCTTACTAAAAGTAGGCGTGGCAATGAACGACATGGCCTTAAGCCTGCTCAGAGTCTCCAGACACATTACAAAATAGGTTCCAATGAAATTCATGCAGAAGTTTTCAAGTTAGCTGCGGACAAAGATTGAAACTTATACAGTTACAATACATGCACTGTACATGGATATTGGCGAGTCGTGCAAATTTGAGAAACAGAAATGTGCGACAGGCAGAATTTGTGCGACTTTTTAAGTAGCACTTGGTTTTTCTTGTACAGAAAGGAAAGGAGTAATCAGTTTTAGTTTTTCATTGAGTATAACTTTATTGAAATTTATAACTTTATTTACAGCACCCTCTGCAGCGCCCTTTTTATCCTTTAAAAGTAATGTGCCTTCATTGACCCATTAATGTTTATATGGGTGAAATAAATCAATAAAATCCCACTCTTTTTATACCACGATTAACTCGTTAATTACCAGATAATTGTCTCATATGGGTTGTTTCAATAAATAAAAGAAAAGCTATCGAAAAAGGCAATAAATCAATCACTTGAGACTGGATGCGTCCAATCCGTGTAATCATTTACTTTTTACCAACCTCTGTCGACCTTCTTAAAATCCATTAATCCATCAACTGGTCCGTCATTTGCAAGAAGCCAATTTTGAGCCAATATTTTTGGTTTGTAAATAAACACAGCGCCCAATCGATTTTCCTTATAAACTCAAAAGCACGCCGAAAACCAAAAGAATTAACCACAAACCAACCGACAAAATCATGACGTCTCAACAGATTGAGCAAACCAATTTTCGAGCTGAAAAGTGTCCTAAATAAATATGTACTCTGTGTCGTGACAAAAATTTCCAATCAGCGTGACTGTCTCCATTCGTTCACTTGTAAGGGCCACAAAAGCCAACAACTGGAACTTGCATTCTCTGTGTAGGAGTATGAGACTTAAAGAAGTAAAAGGAAACCTGACCAGGACATGCCCCACGGTTCTTTCTGTGTGATTGTAAAGTTTCACTTCTTTCATTTTTTGCTATATGATTCAACAAGTTGAAATAAAACGGACCCACTGACCAGAAAATGCGAAGGGATGAATTTCAACTACCCTTTGGCGGTATGAATTCAAAGAAAACATCATCTGTATGACATTCCGGGAAATTCCCATTAAAAGTGAGCTTGGTTTTCATTATACATGCAGGTTGACACAGTAGACTCCATGGCAGGAGAACAGTTTAACACCACCCACTCGGAGTTGGTAAAAGTCCACTTCAGCAATAGCGTGACTCGAGTGACGCATAATTAATGCCATCCATGTATGGCTGTGTGACAAATGAGCGTACGTTCGTGTCGAGGGATAATTGAAAAAAACAGTAAAAGACCATTCACTTCGACTGTTAATTGTACATCTATCTGTGTGTACAGTGTGTCCATTGGGGAACCAGTTACACACAGGATAATTACCCAGAATGGAACTCTGTCTGTTGTTATTAGACCAATATGCCCGATGCTAGTGTATGGTTGACAGAGTGTACGAAAATAAATGGGACTGCTCGAATGCTTTATAATTAAATTATAGGAAGTAGTAATGAGGACTAGTTTGTTGCAGGGAATGATGTGAGGCTACCGGATCTTATGATTCGGATAAGGGCATGAAAATAAAACCAATTATTCCGATAGGCTCAGAAAGATACGGTTTTTGGTTATTTATCTTTGTCCACGTGAGTACGGTTGGGATCATGTGGTCAGACTTGATTGAAAGGGCACATTTGGGATGATGGATAATCCCTTTAAAGTCCTCTGTGGATGGACAAATTAATTGATAGTCGCAAAGGGTTGTGGACTTATGTACATAACATATCCATAGCTGAGGATTAGTAAATCAAATTATTTAAATACAGTTTGTATCAATAAAGCTAATTGCTTAGAAGTTCATAGAAGTCATCTTGGGACTCCTGTTGAACTCAAAGGAATTTCTAGAAAATAACTTACCTTGTTGACCTGTTAGAGGCCATTAATGTGTGGTTTGCAAAGAGGAATATTACTGAATATTAGCAAATTATTATCAGTTAGGCCCTCCCGTTCTGTACCGCATTTGGATTTATAGTAAATCCAATAATTTTGAATCACAAACAGAGGAGATCTTAGGAAAACAATTTAAGTACAAACTCCCAGTGAATGTTTCCATTTCGCTGTTCAATTTCTTCAGAATCCATGTCTGTGTTTGTTGTCACTTTTTCTCTTTCAACGGTTACGCCCCATGTGGCGATTTGCCGCCACTTTTTTGACACTTCTTGTTGTGGCAATAATTAAAAAAGTTTTAGTACATAACCAATCCGAGAGGTGAAAATAATATTTTTTAAAATTTCTTGGCATTTTCAACGACGCAAAGATAACCTTTCTGAAGTTTTTTTTTTTTGAAAATGAAAGAGCTTCCCTTAAGCAGTAATAATTATTCTGTCAAATTTTTTGAAGCATTAATTACTATACCGAAGTGTAAACATTAAACACGTTTCCTGGAAAGATGAGTTTTTGCTGTCTTTTTACTCCCATGTGAGGGTATCAGAGGGATACAAAGAAAACGTGCTGTCAAATAAAGTGGGAAAAAACATATTATGTAGATATGAAAGGAAACGTGTAACGTTCTTCTTGTAGGTGCTAGAATTTCCTACCTAATATAAATTTGAAATATGAAAGAGTTTGTTTAAATATCGAATTGCATAGATAGGATTGGGATTGGGAGAATATTATAAGGGTTTTATCGAAAGGTAGGTTAGGGACACCAATTTGGAAAAGAGACGTGGATAGTATCGATTTTATTATCAACTTCTGTCACTTTTATCAGGGAATCTTTTGGTATACGTTACGTACACTCAATTAAAATTCGACCTTGGTTAACCATTGCATGGGTTTAAATTCTGTCAGAATTTTCGAATTGGTTTTCTGGCCGGTATTTAAAGAAGAGTGCTCAAAGATTTGAGAAAGAAAAAAACCTTAAAATCATTAACTCTGTTAATATGCTGTGGATTCTTCTGAGTATCTTTTAAACAGTCCTTCGATCTAGTTTTGCTTCAATAAGTTCTTAATACTTGCGGTTTGAGTGACTCTAGAATGCCATATTTTCTTATCATAGAAGCACAACGAAAATCTAAGCAAACTACTTCTCGGATCAAGGATGTTATATTGTTTTTTTTTTGCTATAAAATATTCTTTCTACCTTTTCAAGCATTTAAAAAATTTAATTAAATTTAAAAATTCTCTGCTTGATTTTCATACCTTCAAAAACGGGATTAATTACAAATTCTTACTTTAGAACTAAGTCCTATATTTCTGCTTTTCCAAGACTGTCTAAGCCTAACCAATCCTACTTTTTTTATGTACAAAAGTATAACACAATTCAAGCTTCAACTTTTCGAGAGTTTCAAATTTAATAGCTAAAATCAAATATAGTGGAACATAACACCAGATTGTACATTAAATGGGTCAAGCTTGCTTTGATTTCTTTATAGCGTTGTAGCGGATCTTGACGTTATAATGAAAATAATTTGATTTGAAATGGTCCACCTTCGAAACAACCTTTGCTGTCATTTTAGGAGCAATTTTATGAGCAACTTAAAACAGGATATTGCTGTTCATTGACGTCCAGGTTAAAATTTCAAATCCATAGACTACTGATTCATTTGAGTGTAACTTTGATTGGAAAATTGTGTACAAACTCAATCTTTTTTTTTTCATTTTAGGAAAACTCCTTTAATCGCGGTCATTGGGTTTTAAGGGCGATAAACGAATAAAGGTCGCTTTTAGTTGACAACGTGTTCATTCAAATACAACAGAGCGTTACTTTATTTTATGATGATGTCCGCAACAGATTTCAAATGGTTGTATCCCTCCAACCTTTTGCGTTTTACATCCCAACTGAAATAACTTTAACCCATACCTTTTGTTTTGTCTTTCAAAAAGTAGTTTTGGAAAAAATCTTATGCATTTTTCGATCATTTTTTATGACTAGTGTCCATTTTTAAACCTCGCTCTAAATATTTTGCAGTTCACAATAGACAATTTCATGTGAGGAATCTGTAAAATATTTGGTGTACAGTACACGAAAAATTAATCACATTTACTCCCCTTTTTCATATTTTTGGAACTAAAATACCTGATAAAACTGTATGAACTTCGAACGACCAAAACATCCTTCCGTCGGAAAAAATTCACCTTGTATGACAGCAGGAAAGTTTTTATTAATCTAGCAAGACGTGCGGAAAACTGGTCTTGATTATAGTATTTGGAAAATATATGCCAATTTTTTATTAAGTTCATCGAGATCAATGTAGCGATTTTTGAGTTTACCTAAGGCTTGGCGGGCACATAAATTACCAAAGCCAAGCGATTATGGATAGAAAAAATTCACTTTCATTCTGAACGGTCAAACATTCCAGCTTTTAGCAATCGCAACGCTCGATCACATTGAAAATTCGTCCTTTTTTAAACTGAATAGATAGTTATAAGAAGCAAGCTGGACGTGAGAAGGTTGCCTTAGTTCACAATGACGATAATTTCTTTCAAAATTATTAGGCTGGATTTTAGGATAATATGATCACTTTTTTCTGTCTGATTTTTTGATTTCTACATAATATTCTTAAAAATATTTCAAAATTTTTTTTTCTGTGCAAAATAATTTATATTGCTTTACGTAAAATCATATTTTTTCCCGACCTTAAATTTGTGGAAACTCAAAAATGAGAAATTCAAAAGGTACTGTGAACTCTCTAAGTTAAAAGTTTAAATTTAAATTTGTTAAATGTTAAATATTGGAATGCAAAATTTGAACCTGAATATGAACATTTCAAGTTATATAGGAAAAAATAAAAAAAATGTTGTTAATCTGTTCTTAAGATGATTGTGATGAAAGTAAGTACAAGCCTAATTTTGTGCTTTATTTTCTTAAAAATATCCAGTAAAGATTACCCTCACAAATATGAATTATTTCTCGATTTTTAAACAACATTTTCTATTCCTAATATGTTTCATAAAATGGTCACATGCAATTAAATATTGCCACAAAGCAAATGCCACATAACAAAAATCGCTCACTTGTTAAACTATTTAAAAATTAAATACCCCAATTATTCATCAATTGACGAAAATACCAAAACAATGCACATAATTAGATAAAAGTCCACCAAAGAGGTACCAGCAACAAATCGCACAACTGAATCTCATTTTTGTTTGTATTGCTTCTGATTTGCAAATAATGTCACAGTTGAAACACAGAAATTCCAAATAACTTGCCTCTTTTCCAACTGTTTTGCACAATTTAACACTTTTTTAATTCGAAACCGTTTCACTTGCTCCCGTATATAGTATTTTACTAGTCCCAGTTAGAGGTTAGCGATTTCCGTTCGGTTCAAAATATCCGTACGACCACTTGTTGAACAATGCGACGTTGAATGGCTAAGGACCCGACATTTATAGACGAGCCAACAACCACCCCAATGAATGGAGCGACGCAGATGAATACGTTATCGTCATTGCGGTGTTGAAATTCATTCATGAATTACAATATGGACTTGGCTATACACACATACAGGAGTAGAATTTGAAATTTAATCGTTGGTGGTGGAGAGAAAGAGAGTCCGCGCAGTGGTGACTTGATGTGTGGTGAGTATCCTTCAAATGAGGATGTTAACCGTTTCATTACAACTGACTAATAGAATCCAATGCCGAATCAAGTTCACGTTTAATTACACTATAGGACGCACTATAGGATGTGTCAGTTATTTACGCCCACGATTAACAGTGACTTAATGGAAGGATGTTTCTTTTTTTTAAAGCGTTGCGGCGCTGTCTGTAGTGTGGTTGATATAGATATGGTTCTACATATATTGTGAGTATGTTTGGATGATGAAGTCTGTCAACAGATTAGGCTTATCAATGACGTATGAGACATTCTGTCGAGTAAGAGTAGTTTTAATCTATTTTGCGTTGCCAATAAAAGTAGCAATTTCAGTTAATTCCATTGTCCTTGTACAAGAGTTCTACGAAATGCCTGAAGGAAAAAAAATAATTTCGCTCTGCCTAATAGTGAAGGTAGTCCAACCTTTTTTGACTATAAGTGCACTTTCTAGTCATTAGAAGGTAACCTTTGCAGGCAGCATGATCAATTGTACGGATCATATTATATGACATGCTGGCGATAAACCCCTCCCGCAATACGCACATTAAATTAAGCCTTTAAAGTCCTAAAAAACAGCAACTTGCAAGTGTGACTCTCCGGTGGATCGGACTTGTATTTTGATCGAGTCGTCGATGTTGACAGTCCCTTTCAAAAGCCCTCATGAACAGCTAGGCTCATACTTTTCGTTTCTGTCTTAATCCTTACAAACGCTTCCTTGATTGTTATAGCCGCTCCCAATCGAACGTCAACATCATCAGAAATGTCAAAGATTTTCGAATGATTTTAGTTCAGAAATTTGTCACCAGAGGGCGGATCAAACATCAGAGCTGTCTCGCACTGACTTTTGTAACTCATCTCCATTTTAAACTTAGAGCCAAGTTTTACTAGGCTCTAGGTTGGGACTCTTCGCATCCAAAGTTGACTCCTTCCTAAAATCAGTTTTTGAATGTCACACACTAAGGTAGCCGAAAACCGCGACTCTATGGCGGGTTCGAACACCAAAAACAAGGTCAGATACCCATCAGATGAAAATATCTACATACAGACAGAGAAAGATGGGCGGGGTTTATTGCCCAACCTACTTGAAAGTGTTGTATCCCCGCTCGTGTTATCCTTTCCAATTTATTAAAATCACGTTGAGCTGTTATTAAATTCCAACCGTCAAAACAAAACATATTGCTACTACTAAACGACGTGGGCGGTACAAATTACCATGTCTACTCAGCTCGAGAAATTGCGCTTATCAATTGACCAATGACAAATTCAATTTTCCACTTAGTTAAGCACATAAAGTGAAGCCGCCGAAGCCCGAGTCGCACCAACCGCCCATCGATTAGTGTCTGACATATGAGCCAATATTGAAATATTTGGCGTACGGGGCGCGTTGTCACGGACGATGGCAGGGACCTATAAAATATACATTTTACGGTTGATTTGATGTAATCGAGTGCTGTCAAGTGGTAGCCCTTATATTGTGTGTGGAGTGTCGACATGGTTATCTCGAAAACGATTTAACTTAATTTGTTTGTTCGATGACAAATCGGGTGTAGGCATACTTGCAGGTTATTGGGGTTAGGTTAATATTTTTGTGATTGAAGGCCTCCAATTGCGGCGGACGGAGGCGTGCGTAATTGGAGTTTAAGGATTTTTCCCAAAGTTAATCATGTGTTAATTAAGTGTCGGGATGTGATGCGAAGCTGTCACTAAATGCGAGTTGGCAATTAACGGAAGCATCAGGGGAATTTTAGGTGCTTTTTCTAATATTGGCCGTTAAGTGTCACATATGGATGAGAGGGATATGCTATTGTTCATTATAAACGTACTTTCACTTGATAATCGTTACGACAAAGCTAACCGAATGAAGAGTGTTTTGGAGAGGGTCCCACTGGATAGTACTTCTGACATTTCACAGACGACGCCGACTGCCGGCCGCCATCAGACATGACCACATGACGGTTTATTAAGGTCATTGGAAATTTAATTACCGAAACGTCATTGAAACAGCGTACGTGTTACATGTCATCGTTATAGGTTATGGTTCCACAGAAATTCCCACTGACTAGGGTCACCTATATGTACATTGTAGTGTATGTGCCCACGCAATTATGCGAGTTATAGTGCTTCGGGCTAAAACTCCTAACCCTGGGGATCAATTTCTGACACTGATGATGTTGGTAGTTGAATCTGTATTCCCAAAGGGGGCTACC
Source organism: Cheilosia pagana (assembly GCA_936431705.1). Taxonomy (NCBI): domain Eukaryota; kingdom Metazoa; phylum Arthropoda; class Insecta; order Diptera; family Syrphidae; genus Cheilosia; species Cheilosia pagana. The sequence continues at coordinate 44,414,828 of OW386170.1, read as the reverse complement.
CGCCGCCGCCCGGCCGTGTGTGAATGGGAACAAGGTGACATGTATAATTCGCATTTGTAGCGCTGTTTCAGTGGAATTGAATTTGCTAAAAGAAATGAGGATGTCGTTTGGAATTCGCGCAAACATGTTTGAATTCAATTGGGGTTTGTTTTGTGTAGTTTTGGCTCTGGAATAAAGTTATCCTAGTTTTTATGTACATTGATATGGTATCGCACTCGTTTTCTTATAACGAGAAATATTCATTTGACAACATTTTGAATATGGTCTGTAAGTTTGTTAAATTTAGGTAGAAACAAATAATCGCAGAGCTTCATTCTGTACTTCACTCCCAATCTTTTTGTCGCGCTCGTAGACTTTAACTTCCAGTGTATCTTCCGATATAACTTGAAACCTTATTAGCTTGTTCTGTTGGAGATGCAGTTAACTACTCAAACATTTGTTACCTATAGATAAGTATCCAATACCACGATAACCAAAAATACGAAGACTTTTCTTCGAGCATTATTACAAAGCCGATTCAATTTTGAAAATGACGGCATTGGGTCCTTCCACAGACTTGACAGAAACCGACTTTTCAACTGAATTAAAGGGCTAGGTTCTCTTTCTGACTATAAATGTGTGCTTTTGTCCCAAAAATATAAAAAAACTCACACAAAACACATGGTGACGAATGAACCTATCAGTGCCGCCACTATAAAAAGTGAATTCGGTCGGATTTGACAGATTTTATTTTTTTAAATTCAGTAAAAATCGGCTAAGTTAAAAAAAGGTTTTGTCCAGAAAACCGGTCAAAAATTTAAATAATGTGGTAATATATTTTGACTTTATATATACCATATTTCTATCCTAAGATTTCTTTATTTTACAAATCCAATTTTAAATTTAATTAAACAAAAAAATACAAAATTACAAAGTTTTGCAGTTAAAAGGACTTTCAATCAAATGCAACCTTACAAAATATTGATAAATGTATACATAATGGAATACCAATTTCACTATAAATGTCACTGGGTATGAGCATTCCGATCAGGCTGCCACGTGGCACCGCTGTAGCTTTCTAGGATTATTTACAATAATTTGTGTTCTGTTTGAAATTGTGAGCATGTTCGTTAAGTATTGCAAAGTTTCATTTTATTTATGGAAATCTGTTTCATTGTTTAGTCCATATAGGACAACAATATTTTTCCGGTCAAAAAGGTTCTTTCCTATTAACAAGTTTTCCATTTCGGTCAAAAATCGGTAATACCGGATTTTAAGATTTTCTCCGGTCAGAGTAAAGAGAATTCGGTCCGATATGACTGGAAACGGGTCAGAATGGCAACGCTGGTACCTATGTCTATTTAATTATTTATTTTAAGTCCCATGCGGATGTCAGTTTCCATCCGAACGTAGAGTCCTTTCCATCAAAATTGATTATTAAAATAGACGTTAAAACTGATTTCGTCAATAGAGAGCTTCAGTCTTTGTTAAAAATTTTTCTAAATTGCTGCGGTTTTAGAGAAGGCGAGTCCATAGTAAAATAAACTTTTACTTTAAAGCTTCATTTATGTCAAGTTTTAACGTTTTCGGCTTCCAATTGATAAGTGAGATTCAACTTTACTGAAACCATCTAATTCGTTTTCCACGGTCAAAAACTCCTACCGTAAGTCCTCGACAAACACGGTGTCCATTTCAAATTGCAAACGATTTGTTTAATGCTAACGAAGAATATATATGAAATCCCTTGATTACACTATAGGCATGTCCATACATTTTATAGCCCTTACCCGTTGCCATACTGATGTCTGTCCTTACCCTATTTAATTTCATTAGTCCATCGCTCGTTTTTAAATTTTTCCGCCAGACGGAACTATCCAATCAGAATAACAAATTACTTTCAAAAGTACCCCCCAAGTGCTATCGAACTGTAACACACCAAAGTCATATAAATATGCAAATCAAAAAGGGTGCAAATAGTATAAAAAGAAAACAAGTCTGAAAAGTTTTCACGCCGCTCCAATCAAAATTCTTATCACACATCAAATTAAGTCGCAGTCGCAATCACAACCAATATCCCCTTCAATATTGGTTTGCCGGTTTGCACGTCCAATTACCATGACAGAGAGATAACGCCCATCGAACCCCCCAATTAGCAGGACCATGAAGTATTTATTTTGAAATTTAGCTAATCTAATTAAATTGGTCTAGTCAAGTGGTGTGTGATTATGGATCCAATTTTGCCGTGTATCCTCTATAACATGTCATCGTTGTCCTCCTCCTCGACGTCCAACTCTTCAGCGACTGTCAGTTCCTCGTCCACTTCACCGATTATAATCTTTTCAGCGATTTGATAGAGCTCTCGAATGTTCTGCGAAATTAAAAATAAATAAATAAGTGTAACCCCACCGTTATTGCCGTTGGGTAGCTTACCGCTGCATTGCGTAGCTTGGCTATTTGTAAATCGTCGTAGCGCAGTTGACTGTATTGATCCTTTGTCACCAAGTTGCCTTTTTGTGCGTCAGCTTGAATTTGTGCTTCCATTTCGTTTGTCTTCTGCTGTTTGATATCGGAGGTGTGAGGACCGGGAAGTCGCTGAAGACTGCCCGAGCTGCTTGGTATTCCTGACGCGTCATCGTCGCCCAAATAAATAGACACATGCGATTCGACTTCATCGGTTACCTTGTGCAACTTTGAGGCGAACACCCCAATCGCCGACATCAACATTGACACTTTGCTGGCGAACTGGAAAGGAAGACAATTATTAATTTGCTCAACATTAAGTCCGGGGGATTTACGTACGACTCGTGCCGAACTCTTGGGTTTCTGTGATTTTTCCAATTGATTGCGTATTCGTTGTTCTGTTTCACGGAATTTCTTTCTGCAATTATGGTTAGCATTTTGGTCTGGTATGGTTTGTTGTGGCGGATGTAGGTACTTACCTGGCACGAATTATATTTTGTATATCCTGCGGATCTGAGGAGTACTGCTGTGGCACAAGCAATGACCGCTCCTTCATTTTGGTCCTCTCGGATTCGAGGAAGTCGCGTAGACTCTGTTCGCACTCCTGCCATTCTGCGTCGTTGATTCTGTTGAGTTGTAGAAATAATTAGAGCAAGCGGAAGCACTGTCCTCTTATAAATAAGTGTGAACGGGAAATGATTTTTTATGTTTATTTTGAATATCTATCACGTAGAAAACGTCTCTAATTTATTTAGAGAAAAAGCGACCGGTAACAATATTTTCGTTTTTATTCTCTCTATTTTGACCTATCAAACGTAGGTCAGCTGAAGGTCGAACAGGATTCAAATTAAGGATCAGAATCGCCTTCAATTATTTTCGCAAAGTCCCATTTACATTTTCGTTTTTTTTGCTGAAGCTAACACCAAAAATGAAAGACATTTTCGTTTCGTGCGAATGGAAAACAAAAACTGGACTGGGATTCTATAAAATGAGGCATTCGTTTATCGTTTTTGCTTGTAAGTACTTTTCGTTTCATGCAGCACAGGAAACGATGCATCAGGGGAATTTTAGGTGCTATTTCGGATTAGTTTTTCGTTTTTGCTTGTAAGTACTTCTCGTTTCATGCAACACAAAAAACTTGAAAGTAAAGTTTCATTTAATCCAGAAAGGACACGACTTTTGTATGGGATTGAGTAAGGTAAAACGTTAAGTCGCTTTTCCTTGAACGTTTTTTAGTATAACTTTAAAAACGAAAGAAATTTTGGTTTCGTACGAAAGGAAAACAATTGACGTTTTTAATTTTTTTTCGTTTTCGCATCATTTTGTGAAAGTAACACACAACTATTCATAAAAGGAGGTGCATGCTGTCAAAGGGCATAGTTCCTCGAACTGCAAAAATGATCATAAGCCAATGCAACTCAAACTACACTGCTTCTTAAACATTTGCGAAAAGGAAGAAGAAGAACAGAAAAGTATTTAGGTACATGAAGCAACTTTTCGTTTTCGCATCATTTCTTTCGTTTTTTTTTTTAACGATTTTCGTTTTTCTTTTACAGCAAAGCAACTCAATTTATTTGGTTACACAAAACTCTCAATCGTATCGAAAATCCTTGTTAGTTTAAACATTACAAGGAAAAAACGTCAAAAACCTTTTGCCTGGATGTAATTTATATTTGCGGACTTTGAACACGTTGCATGATACTTTTAGCAAATTGAATCCTTCGTCACACTTAGCGCCCTACAATCCCACGCCACCATCTCCTGTTTACAAAACTATATTAGCGTCGCATGATAAAGCGTCAACACTTTCTATGTTTACTGACCACGACGTTAATAGGTCACACCACCAATGCGTCATTATCTGCGCAACAAAGACCTTGAAAAATATCTCAGGCTGTCGGAAAAATAATAATAATAAAAAACAAACTGAATGAATGCGTAGACTGAACATGACATCCTTTGTCCGTCCTCTTTTGGCTTTCATTCTAAACATTAATACGTATGCTGACTAACCACAAAATCTTTCTATACAAATACTCGCAGATCGACAAGCCCCTGTGACGTCAAGTTGTGCTATTTTGCAAACGATTCCCACTACACCCACGCTCTCGTATATACTAGGTACGTCACACATCCACCCACTTGACTACAGTCTAACCATCTTCCGCCACTCTGCCAGCTGAACTATTATTATTTCCATTAAGCAGTCCCTGGGAAAGGACGTGTGCGAATTTGATACAAAAAAGAAAATTAGCGCCCAACATGATTTAACGTCCACGGGTGGCGTGTTACGGTCCTTGCCGTCGCAATTTAAAAAAGAAAAAAAATGATATTCAATACTTGCGCGCATTTCCCTACGCTACGGTAATACCTCAACAAATCCAGTCCACGTTGTGCATCTTCCTCCTTGTACTGCTCCTCGAGGGCCTGTTGTTCCTGGGCAATCCTCGCCAATTCCTTTTGTTTGCGTCGCTCTTGCTCCTCGTGGCGCGAGCGTTCTCGTTCCCATTTCAATCCTTGGCGCAACAGTCGGTCTGCATTCTTCTCACGGTTTGTTTTTAGCTAAACGACAGACAGAGAGCGAGAGTAGGATAACAGAAAAAGACCAACAAAAGGGAAAGGATTATTAAGGAGTGTGATATTTATATTTCAAGGTGCTTGCGTGTTGTTTGTCATCCTACGGCGTGAGTTTAAAATGATTTACAAGGTATATGAACAAACCTTTGCACGGCGCTTAACAATTTCCACGTTTGCCCTTTTGTTGACGACAAATATTGGATCAGCTGACAACTCTTCGGGTATGGTGTCTGTCTTGCCCTCGAGTATAAGGTTGCGCTCACGTTCCAATTCCTTGATCTATTCATGGAGGTGGATATAGGAAGCATGAGAAGACGGATTAGTATACAAATTATTAAGTTGATATGTTAATGGGAGTAACTCGAACGTGAAATGAATTTTATGTAAAATAGATTGCCACTGGGATATAATATAGAGTTGCATAAGAAGTCACAAGGACGTGTGGTTTAAAATGAGGAATCAATGCTGTTTTGGAGCTTAAAAATAATACGGAATGAGAGATTAGGGGAGGGATTCTGTAAGATGAAAACGTTCAATCGTTTTCGTTTAAGCGAACGTTTTGCTTCATGTAACTTCGAAAACGAAAGGAAATTTCATTTGAGCGAAAGAAAAAAAGCGAAAGCTATTTCATCGACATTTTCGTTGCTTAATTTAACTCGAAAAACGAAAGACATTTTCGTTTTATGCGAAAGGAATACAGCGAATGCTATTTGTTTGACGTTTCTCCTTAACAGCGTCTCTAACCTTAATGAAGAATGAAGAAAACGAAAGCAGTTACATGCGGCAAATTTTCGTTTCGCGTGATTTCTTTCGTTTTTTGAAATGCGAAAGTGTTTTTCGTCTCGTTTTTTTACAGAATCCCACCCCAGGTCGTGTAGTGAAGTGGGTGTGAGTTGATGCCATCGAGATTTCGAAGACTGGATTGTTAGAAGTTCTTGGAGGCACATTCGATTTCGGTGAAGTATTGTCTGACAGCAGTTTTAGGTTTTTTTTTGTAATTAAACAATAAAATGTGAACCCTTTTTCAAGTCTTCTTGTATGTAGACATTCTTTTCTAAGTATTAAGCGAATCTCCACGCCTATATTTTGTATTGGCTGAGTTTAAGCTTCTAACCTCTAATATTTGAAAATAAAAATTCAAATTCTATTACTAACACAAATCGAATAGGAATATTTTTCGTACGTACAGCCAAATATCTAGAGAGATTCGCCGTAACGCAATTACCTCCACGCAGATTCAATTTCCATACAATTCATGAGTGAAGCGCTGTTACAGGCTAAAAACTCCATTTGCCTTTGAGCCTGATTCAACTGAATACTGTTTTCATCCACGGAACTAATAAATTTAAATAAATTTAAAAAAAATGCCACGAACGTGATTATATTACTTAAAAAAGAGAAAAATCATAATGCAAAGGGACCGACTAGCTGTCAGCGTGAATATTAAAAAGAAGGTCAACGGCATTGATATCCCTCGCCGCATGTCATTTAAATTTCAATTTATAAAGCTGCAGGGGGACACAAGGCAGACAACTCCTTCGTGTTTGGTGCGCATCAGAATCAATTGTCAAGGATTTGAAGTGGGTGCAGGGAAGCGCCATTTAACGCTTGAAACGGAAAACACTTGCAAATGGCCGATCAACACGGAACGTATCACAATCGCGGTGACTTTGGCCTCGAATTGAGTGGGTGTTGCTGGTGGTAAGTTTTCCCGTGGGACGCAGAACGTACAAAGGGAAATCGAACTGACTGAGAACTGACTGGTGGCAGTTTGATGTGCAGCTGTGACTGGATTATGTCAGGATTCAGATGTCGATGGTGGTATTTTGGGTGAGTGAATTGTCTTCGATGGTTTGTTTATGTTGACTGAGAGGGTATTTTTGAGGTATATATTTAGGCGGAGGAGCCTCTGTTGTGGGAGTTTAACCGTTTTAGAGGCGGTTTAAATTTGAAAATTTCACTGATAGACAGGTAGTCATTAATACAGAGGTAAAAGAATTAAATTGCGATGTCAACTAATGTTATTTGTTTATTTAATAATAACAGACACATTAGTTACACGACTTATTAAGCTAAAATGCCAAATCTTTGAAAATTGAATTTTCCCTGAGGTCATTCTAAGCTTGAAAGCAGATTTTTCTAAGCTATTGTATTTAAAACATTTAACTATCTTCATTTAAAAAATATTTTCTATTATAGCATACATAAGAATGGGAACCTCTTCTCCCTAAAAGCTCTATGCTTTGAAAAGTGTACACATAACGCTTATTAAAAAATTCTTAGTGTTATTCTATTTTTTCAAAACCGTGTTTTTCTTAGAAATTTATTGGAAATTTACATTTAATAAATTTACATGACATATTTTCTCTAAAAGCTACCAACTTGAACATTTCCTCAAATAGCAACAGCACCTGTTACACTTTTAGTTTTAATCTCAAAAACTTGTAAGTTTTTTTTTTAAATTTATCATACAATGTTGAAGATACATAAATAAATAAACAAATTCATCACCCATTTTTACAAATAGTACACAAAGCACTTCAAACTTTGTATAACCAGAAAAGGTGACACCTCTCAAAAGTTGTCTAAAAATTAACGTTAATGAAAAATTGACTTCAATTTCAAATACACAAAATTAAGCTAAACGTACAACGGTTTATCTTTCGAATACTATTTCTAAACTTTTAAATAGCTGCCAACGTATAAAATACAAAAAAAAAACAAACAAACTTAAATTTAATGAGAAAGTTTCGTGCGACTCAGTCGTGCACGTTTTACATCTCTTTTTGGTAGATTTTTCAAAAAAATATTCTCCACTCACCTCTCGATTTTTGATACGATTCGATAGCTGCATCCGATAGTCCTCATCAATGCGTTCCCTCAGCTCTTTCATATACTTTCGATCGGTCAGCCTGACAACGTTTGTGCCCATCAGTCGCTCCAGTCGGGCCGATATCCTCGGAATGTTAAAGCTGCAAACGCAATCAACACATAAACAAGTTAAATCAACTGAAAATACTTTGCACACAACTATCTTTAATCCGCCACAAAATCAGACTATTTACACCGCCTTCTGTCGTTTGTCTTGAAAGGTAAATACGATACCGTCTGGTGTGCCTGACAAATGAAAATCGTGAGACTGTACAGACACCCCCAATCGATACATACTCTACTCATATGACAGCAGGCAGACTTTTGTATCCAAACAGAAGGGAAAATAGAAAATCTTGAACGACACACGGGGAAAATAAATCGAATTGATATTTGAGGTGATCACGATATGTGAGTCGTGAAGGACATTGGTACACACGCTAACCGGGTTGAGAGTGACATAGAAAATGTATGTTTCTGAAGGAAGGAAGTTTTTCCATGGGGCGAATTTAGCTCTGCGTGAATTTGAATATGCTCAATGGGGTACTGTCTTGGAAGGGCGCATATGAAGGACTTGAATGCAAATTTATTTTTTATTCCTTGAGGTGTATTGACTTTCAGTTAAGGGTGATGAATGAATCTTAACGAAAGTGGCTGCAACTCTAGACCACTTCAAGCGAAATATAACAAATGGAGTTCCTTTCAAGTTAGGCACAAGAAACAGCTGTTGAAAAATGCGTAGGTGCGATCTAGAGATGTACCTGTATATCAAATAGTTACATTTTGTTGTTTGGATATATAATGCGGTCACACAGTTTCATGGTATGTCCCTAATGAAGTTTCGACCAAATCCCCACAACATGCTGATTTGACAGATATATCTGGCACGTGGTGCAATATGTCTATGCGTACGAGTGACAGCACTATGACCATTTACGACATTTCTTGAAAATTGTCAGTAGCAGGGTTGGCATTTGAAAACAAAGTCCATACACATATTTAGTCTTTAGTGGCTTCTTCAGCATGGAAGCCATTTCAATTTTACATGCTCAGACAATATCATATCCGATGACAGGTAAGTGGCATCGACCTTAAGACCTTTCTTCACAACGTGTTGAAGGATATAAATGACAAACAATCATCATTTCAGCATCAGTAGCACCTACAGATGAACTGATGTAGCTTGACCACCAGTCCTTATGTCAAGCGACTGTGAAAGGTGGTTTACACACCATATTTTTTATTTTCCAACAGTTTAAGTGCTGTTTAAGTGCTGTGTTCGAAGCAATCAATTTAGAGCTAAAAATCAGAAGGGAGAATGGTTTCTTACAGTCATACGATGCACTAGACGATGGGGTCATCGAATAAATTCATTAAAATCAGTCAGACAAATGATGTTCCAACACGCCTCCGTAAAAAATTCAAGCATTAACACTGCGACCACGCTTTTGCCTGTCTCTTCTATGATCGTAAAAGAGGGACTTTGGCATCGCGCCTTTACCTGTTTGTTTCAGCCTTCACTGAAAGATGTCACTTGCCAATGAAAGAAATTGTTGTAAAAATATATATAGGCAAAATCTACGGCGCACGTCATGTCAATGTCACCCATCATAATATATCAAAATTGCAACAATATTGCACGTCACAATAGTTCTCCCCAACGTCGTACATATCGCATCCTACCAACGCCAGCAATTGGCATTGACATTCAACACGTCGTCACAATGATTGCAATATAACTTTAGTTGGAATGTATGCCGCACCAGCAACCTTCGATAGTGCCTCAAATCAATTCATTTCTCAAACACACATCATCTAGGATATTCATGCCGCAGGTTATCCTTCGGAATCATTGACATAAAGGCATGCATCCTATGGTGGCCTTGCCCTAGCTCGTTCTAACGTCAATGCTATCTGGGCTGGCAGCATTGGCAGTCCCCTCCCCCGCCCCCAAATGTCATCTACGACTTTTCGCTGACAATCACTCGACACGCCATCTGTCACTGTCAGCAATTACGCGCCATTTACAGATTACAGTCCCAACGACAGTTGTAGTTGTTAACCTCAAAGCAAAATCAAATTCCATTTTGAGGTAGGCAGAAAATTTATCGCAAATTCCCAGGATCATAATTCCTTGTCATCCATTTAAGAGGTGGGCCACAGACACAAGCAAAAATATTTCAAATACCATCCGCGGGAAACGGAAACAAATCGTTGTCAATTCAACAAGAACTGTGGCGACAAACGAATTTAGATAAAGAAATTTCGCAAATGTCCTTCCAGTTGCCTTAGGGCATTTTTCATTCACCTCTCCCCAATTCAAGATGTAATGGTGTTCATTTTTAAAGAAAATTTAATTTGTGCTGCTGCCGTACCGAACAGGGTTCACCAATAACTCTGCAAACAGTTAGCTATACCTTGCCGCAAACAGTGTTGGTAATGAGATAATTAATTTTAAATTATATCTACGGGATGTAGGTATGCCGGGCCATTAAACAAGCGTAAAAGTTGCGCACAATCAAGTCGTTTCACAGCAACTTAATGGGCGACCGACAAGCGACCTTCCTCCGCTAAAGGTTTTGTTGCCGCTTTAGACGATAGCTTCCGAAAGGATGCCACTAATGTGGGTAGCTATAAATAACTTTGGGAATCCGTAAACGTCTGTCTGGGCTGCAACAGGTGGGTGGTTGCATCTTCCCATTTGCGGATGAATGTATAGGTACAACTTACAGTGCAAACGGTCGTGGTTGGAAACGGATATTGCAGGGCGGTGCAAGTGGAAGTTACTTGAAACTTTAAATGAAGGTATTGTGGTGAACTTGTTAAATGAGTTTGTAATTGGCATTTAAAGTATTGTTCTGTTGTTGGATTCGCAATAAAGGAGTGCGCGTGTTTCGAGAAGTTTTTCAAACAATTATTTGCTTTCGAATCGGAGGAGTGGAGGAGGGGATATTGGGGGAGCTCTAGACTTGCCCATTTATATGAATGATGAAAATTGTACAGCAAATGGTTGCGTTCGCAATATAGGTTGCAAGGCTTTCTTATAAGATGAGCGGTTTACATTGCAGGCATTTTACTTTACTGCGGAAATAATGTTGTGAGTATGGCGCATCTAAAAATAAACTCTACCCACATCACCGGCCACATATATACGTTCACGTTCAGATCTAATACAGCAAAGCGACGTTGGCCTAACACAAAAGTTTGTGTGGACGTTAGTGCGCGGGTTACACCCATGTGCACTCAACGGGGTGTTAAATTTATATGACTTTTAAATTATTGTTTCGCAAATAGAAGAGGCCGCTATGCATTGGCTATTCCTTTGTGTAAAGACATATATCTGGAATTAGCTTGTATTTTATGAGGGTCATTCCGCAGGGGTATGTAGGCAATTTCGCCCCTCGTGGTCGTCCTTGGTCATTGCCGACTTGCAAATAAGTCTAAAGGTTATGAGGGATTAGTTATCAAATTTAGGAGCTCCTAGACAGTCTTTGGCTGATAAATAAAAGAAACTTATCAATCAAAATCAGCAAAGCTGTCAAAGTTTCAGAAAGAAGGATTTCGAACTTCGTGGAGTTGTGGAGTACTCCGTCAAACAAAGACGCTTTCTAAGAACCCCGCATTAAACAACAAAAGCCGATAAGTAACTAAAGATATATGGGCCTGCGGATGCCTTGATACAAGGTGATGTTATATAATTCTTGCAAATGGCGGCAAATGTCAATTCTACTTTGACATTTGTGAAGTTAACAGGTACAAAAAATCCTAAAGAACGCGGAATAATTGTCTCGATTGTTTTGCGGAATGATTTTTGGAAGTGGGCGCAGATTTGACGGACGTCCGCCTCCAACTTTGAAAATACTACGACACTTAAATGCTTGCCTACAAGATTATGGAATAGCACGAGATGCTGCCAGGTATGACCGGCAGCGGAGAAGCAGTTCTGTTAAGAATATCGCAGCTGTGGTGTATCGACCAGACTACTACTATGTTCAACGACTTTTTCCTTCCTCAATGAGAAAGCGGACGAATTAGCAAGACTAAATTCGACATCTGTTTCAGAACCAGCGGACCCCTTTGTGAATATCCCACCTTGTACACTCAAGCCTGAAGCAGGGAGAAAAGCCACAAGAGATGCGAACGTTAAATGGACTACACAAGAAACTTGCCGTACCACAAAAACGCTATATGGCCAGCCTTCAATGAGGACAGAACCGAGAGTCTCATACGAAAGGATAGAAAATCCCTTTCCACTCTCGTAGGTATCATAACGGGGCACAATATTCTACGGTATACCATATGAAGAAAATGCGCCTGGCGGAAGAAGAAGTTTGTAGAGGCTGCGGTGATGAGGGAGCTCTTGACGACTCTACCCACTTCCTATGCCACTGCCCAAGTCTACAATACACCAGGCACAGATTCCTAGGGAGACACTTCTTTTAAGACCTAGACGAGCTTTCCAGCGCACCAATGACAAGTTAATGGGATTTATCAAATCCACAGGATGGTTTGTATGTAACAGCACAGGAAGTCATTAATAACAACACTTATAGACAGGGTTATAATCGGTAAGGGACAACCTCTTGGCCCGACGGGCATCTTTTTCGACAAGCCTCAGATCGTTGAAGCTCTGAAAGAGAGTATACTCCAAAAATGCGATGACCTATTGCCGGAAGTGAGCTCTGGCGGCCTCCGATATCATTTGCTCGATTTAATGGAAACAAATGTAAGACATCAATTAACCATATTTCTAAAGCAGAACCAACGTTTTTCATTCGTAAAAGGATTTCAGCCAAAGAACATCGGGGGACAATTTTTGCACCGCCTTGTAATATGTTAGAACGTAAGAATTTCAACTCTAAAAATGTTTCAAAGTCTTGTAAGCCAGGCCCCTTCGTTTCTAAAGCTGGTTTTGAAGCATTTAGTACTAAATGGACTTTGGTTCATAAAAGACCTACTTTGAGTGATTGATGTTCATCTTTAAGCATCACTTCTGACTACTTTGTTGACCCAACTTTTTAAAGGAACATTCAAATATTCACACCCAGCTTTTTACAATCGCCGATCATGGCACTGAAATACAGAAAACATTTAATCTTACAATCACCGCTCACAACCAACTTGGCACGTAAATAGTCAACATAAAAAGGCACATGAAAGCTAGGGAGAAGTAAAGACCTTCAGATTACTGTAGACCGTAAGAAGAAACCCAGTGTAGTTTCACGTGTAACAAATTCCATTGCGTTTTCCCACGAACTGTGTGGATAGCAAACCTATCCACTTTCACTGATAATAGTAAGCAGAAAGATAAATGGCAATGAAAAATGTTACTCCTTGAAGAATCATTGCAATTAGGCTGAGTAAATAAGAGAAATTTCCCATCAAGTCTCAGAAATGTTTGCGTAGCCATGGATGTAAGTAACTCAGCTGGTGTCTCGTGCTGTGATTGTCTTTTTCATTGTTGTTTCCACAAGAGATGCGTGCTTTCAATTGAATTCGAGTCGTGTTGAGGCCCGAGGGCAGCCTTAAAAGGCCACCAGCAGTAAAGGAGTGTGCAACAATGTTGGTATATTGAAAGAGGTTTATCATTTTTCAAGAATAAACAATTTTAATAGGTTTTGCAAAGTGCAGTGCTTTTAAATGAAACTATAGGTATGTCATACCGAAGGACAAGTAAATTTAATAAACTATTTGTAGGAGTGCTTGGTGGATAGTTGATCTAAGAAAATCAGTTTTTCACCGAAGTTTTTCACTACTTTGTGTTTTACAATTTTCCTTTCAGAACGACCAAAGGTATCTTCATTGGCCTCCACCAAGTCCATGTCTTTGACCATAGTACAGGATTGTGATGAAGGACTTTATGTAAGACAACCTTCTTTTAAGGAAAGGAAGATAATTCGTTGCTTTATATTAGTTGCTTTCTGTCATTTTAAGACCTTGCTCAACATGTTTGACACAAACAAACAAACAAACACATCTTGTCTGTGTTTATCAGACAGCTAAAGCGTACAAAGTCAAAATAGGGGTGCATCAATTGGAGGAATTTTTACGCTCATCCACTTCAACAACGCAACCTTCCATTGATGTATTTGCGCTTAAATTCACAGACGAAGTAGACAAGTAGACAACCTTCAGCCGACGGAAGAGTAGCTTGTTGTTTAAATGCGAATGCTGGCCGCAGTGGTTGAAGCAAAACAGCTAAAAGAGTTCAGGAAAAACTAAGACGCTGAAGACATGCGTTACGGACAATGGGTGTCTTCTAAATTAATTTTCGGAGTACCATAAGTCTAAGTTTTGAATGCTTTTTAGAGAATACACGAAAACTGTCGACGACAGCTGTTACTTTCTAGATTGATGATTACCGTCGAGCTACTGCGGCGGTGACAGCAAAGCACTTCCATAATGCGAAACGGATAATGTCTGTGATATGTGAACACTTGTTTCAATTCAAGTGGCGCTGCAAGACCTTTTTAATGTGTTGAATATTTTTTCGACACCGAAAGGAGCTGATTCCAGTTTTAAACTGAGCTCTCTTTATTCTTGCACGTTCGTTGGACGTCTAAAGCAATTATTTTTTATAGTCAAATAAATAAATAAATAGTTGGCGCAACAGGTCTGTGGGACGCTAGGCCTAGCTTCTCAAAAACATTCTGTACGACCGAAGTGTTTTTCGTGTCGCCAACCTTGGGACCTCTTTGAATCCTTCGATCAAGGAAGAGCTGATCCTGGTTGTTTTTGTTAACCGATTGTCAACGGATGCTAATTGTATTTTACGATATACCACAAAGGGATTTACCGAACTGCAACTATATGCAACTTTTAACCTTGAAGTTGACCGATGCAACGACGACGAGTGGAGCGAAAGCGAGGTAAAAAAAAGACGGTGTTTCCCCTTTGGGTTTCAAATACAAACAGTTTTTTGAGCTTTATTCGCTGTGCGTATTTATACAAAAAGTGCGTAAGCGTTTTCTTACTTTAGTGAGAGAGACTACGTTATATTTACAAGTTGAAATGTTATGGCGAATTCAAATGTAGAATAAATATGGTGACTGGTCTAAATTGACCGCCAGATTTAAATGTAATTCGAACTAGACAATTCAGTACAATAATTCAATACAATACAATAATTCAATAATTATTAATAACTATAATATTATGGGGATGATAACGATGGTGACGATGATGACGATGATGACGATGCTGCTTATTCTGCCCCAACATTCCGGCCCCTTTGAAAGGACTGCCTTTCAACATGGAATAGGAGCTAGTTTACGTATCGGACGTCTGATGCTTCCCTTTGATGTTCTAATGTCTGCAACTCTGACCTTGCCGTCTGAGCCATGTGTAACACTGCTGATCCTACCCAAGAGCCATTTCTGAGGTGGGACGTTATCCTCGTGAATGATAACGAGGCTGCCAACGTTGATGTTAGGACTAGATGACGTCCATTTAGCACGACCTTGGAGCTCGACGATGTACTCTTTAGACCACCTATGCCAGAATTGGGTCTTGACAGCATTGATTCTCCTCCATCTTTGTATGTAGCTGATATCCGCAACTTCATCTGATGGCTCTGGGATTGCTTTGAGCGACGAACCAATGAGCAAATGACCTGGGGTGAGGGCTTCGAAGTCGTTCGGATCGGATGACATCGGGGTGATGGGTCTCGAATTCATGACCGCTTCGATTTCCACCAGAGCTGTTGAAAGTTCCTCGAACGTCAATTTTGCACCGCTCAAGCTCCGGTATAGATGGCCCTTCGCCACCTTGACAGCCGCTTCCCAAATTCCACCAAAGTGGGGTGCCCTGGGGGGTATAAAGTGAAAATTGATGCTACTATTAGTACAAAAATTAGAAATAGTTTCTTTAGACGACTGTTTAAACAACATATTGCGTAACTCAATTAGTTTTGACTGTGCCCCAACAAAATTTGTCGCATTATCGCAGTGGATATCTGATGGAAGACCCCTTCGCCCTATCATCCTTTTTAACGCTGCTATGAAAGCCTCAGCTGAGAGATCTGATACGGCTTCTAAATGTACTGCCTTTGATGAAAAACATACAAATACTGCAATATAGCTCTTGTAAGGTACTTTGCCACGAATTTTATAGTGGGTGTAAATTGGACCAGCGAAATCGACCCCGCAACATAAAAATGGACGAGAAGGGGTTAACCTCTCCGAGGGCAAGTCTCCCATTACTTGCTCCAGCAACTTCGGTCGATACCTGAAGCAGTGTACGCATTGTCGAACTGTCTGCCGAGCTATATGCCTAACGTTGATAATCCAAAATTTGTGTCTTACAAGCGCGACTAGTGCTTTTGGACCGGCGTGGAAATTGGAAAGGTGTAGGTGCCTGACGAGAATTCTAGTAAGGTTGTTGTCCTTTGGAAGCAGGAGAGGGTGCTTACAATCCTCCGGAATGCTCGCGTGCTTTAATCGTCCTCCAACCCTCAACAATAGGAAGCCGTTTTCTTCCTCGTAGAATGGATTCAACCACCTTATGGATCCCTTCAGTTTCCGCTGGTTTTGGATCGCTTCGATTTCTTCTGCGAATGAACTAATTTGAACAACATGCACGATTCGAAGAAGTGCATTTTCTAGCTCTGCAGGAGTTAAGAACTGGTTCCTCGTGAGTGTCTGACTTCCTTTTCGACTACCGAACCTTAATATGTAAGCGAAGATCCTACACAATTTCGTAAATGAGCTGTATCTATCCACAGTCTGCATCAGGTAACTTGTATCGGTTTTCCGACAGATAAGTACCGTTTTCCTCAATTCCATTAGGGAATCCTCTGGAGAAAGATGAACTTGGACATTGGATGGCCATTTATCCTCCGTCTCAAGTAGGAATCCTGGGCCCTTGAACCAAATTGACGATTTCAATTCCTCTACGGTGCATCCTCTCGAGACAACATCTGCCGGATTTTTATGTGTCGGTACATGTTTCCAGACGACATCTTTTGTTTTTTCTTGTATCTCAGCTACTCTGTTTCCTACAAACGTGTTAAGCCTTGAGGAATGCATTGCAATCCAGTACAGAATAATTGCTGCGTCTGTCCAGAAGAAAACTTCAGAGTATTCGTCGTTGAATATACTTCGTATCTTCGACCAAAGCTTCGCTAATAGATGGGCTGCGCATAGCTCTAGTCGAGGAAGTTGCTTCCTCTTTGCGGGCGCTACCCTAGACTTTGCTACCAAAAGTTGTACCCTTACAACTCCAGTCGTATCTATTGATCTTAGGTATAGACAACAGCCATAGGCATGCATCGATGCATCTGCGAACCCGTGAATTTGGTAAGTTTTCCTGTTTGCGATTAAAGCGAATCTTGGTATCGAAAGATTTTGTAGCGAATGCAGGTCCATCATGAATTGACGCCATTCAGTGTCAATGTTTTGTGGGATTGACTGATCCCAATCAAGTTTGTCGATCCATAACTTTTGAAGGATTACCTTCGCCTTGATGATTATGGGACTGAGTAGACCCATTGGGTCAAAGAGCGACGATGATAGTGACAATATGGATCGTTTGGTATATTTCGAATAGGACCTACTAGGCTTATAAGAGAAGGAAAATTCGTCACTGCGAGGATTCCATGCTATTCCCAATGTGCTACTAAGGTTTGAATCGGTAAGTTTGATTTCCTTATTCTGGTCATTTGCAGCTTGAATTAAGCTAGGGCTGTTGCAATTCCACTTAGACAACTCAAGCCCCGCTGACCTAAAGATATCAACAACTTCTTTTTTGATACGTTTTAATGTATCTAAGTCATCGTGTCCTGTTAACATGTCGTCGACATAGAAATCGGATTCAATGACGCGAGAGCCTAGCTGGAACCTGTCTCTATATCGTTCAGCTAAGTAGAGAAGAGAACGAATAGCGGAGTATGGTGCCGATGATGTACCATATGTAATGGTGTTCAGTTGGTACGTCCGTACTGGTGTATGTTCGCTCTCTCTCCAAAGGATATATTGGAACCTTCGATGATCTGGGTGTATTAAAATCTGCCGAAACATCTTTACGATGTCCGCAGTTAAAACAAATCTGTGCAATCGGAAGCGAATCAAGATCATTAAAAGTTCCTTCTGTATTGTTGGTCCGACCATAAGAATTGTGTTTAAAGAAATTTGGGAGGAAGTGCGACAAGACGCGTCGAATACGACCCTTAATTTTGTAGATGTGCTTTCAGGCCGAATGACACATTGATGTGGTAAGTAAAAATGCGGTACCTCAAGATTGGGATCCCTAACAAGAGACATATGCCCTAGCGATTCATATTCTCGTAAAAATGATATGTATTGGGATTTCAACGATGAGTCCTTTGACAATCTACGTTCCAGTGAAAGGAACCGTCGAAAAGCGATGTCATAAGATGCTCCTAAACAGCTGGGATCCTTTTTAAATGGTAACTTTACCATGAGCCGTCCACTAGGTAGGATCTCGATATGATCCTTAAAATGCGCCTCGCATTCCTTTTGTTCTTCCGTCCACTTGGACCTATAGCCTGAAACTTCTTCGAGTTCCCAGAACTTTTCGAGATATTGATCCAGTGAATCTTCCTTGGCTAGGCAGCAAAGATTCTTCTCCATGTCTGCATGAGTCTTGTATTTACCTGATATAATCCAGCCCAAGTATGTTTTCTGCAATACTGGTAGACCATGTCCAAGCTTGAGTTGGCCTCTTTCCAGCAGATCGAAGAAGGCTTCCGCGCCTAATAATAAGTCTATGCTCGACGGTTGATTAAAGTGCTCATCGGCGAGCTCGATGTTTGTAGGGAGGTTCCAGTTACTGACACTTAACGCTGTGTCGGGCTGGTATCCTGTAATTGATGGTGCAACTAGGAATTCCAATGATAATTCAAAGTTGTTGTATCTGGATCTAACCGTTGTTTGAGTGTGAGAATTAATCTTTAGCTCAGCTACCCCTATTCCAACAACGCTAACATTTTTTCGTTGCTTCCGAAGATGAAGCGTTTTCGCAAACTTTTCTGTTATGAGATTTACTTGCGATCCAGAATCTAACAGGACCCTACCGAATTGGAAACTTCCTGACGAATCTCTAACAAGAACCATCGCTGTTGCAAGAATGACCTGTGTCTTAGAGCCAGAGTTGAGCTCCCTTTCCAATGCCGTGTGCGTTGCTGCCGATGTGGATGGATATACATCTTCGATGACGTTTTCCGATGACTGTGTGTATTGATTAGCCTGTGTAGCTGGGACTGGTTGTGTAGACCTGTGTAGAAGACTATGATGCAATTGCTTGCAGGTTTTGCACCTGTATGACGAAGGACAATTTGATGCACTATGGCCTTTACCTAAACAATTCAAGCATAGTCTTAGTCTCTTGACATTGGCAAAACGATCCTTCACCGACAATTTAGTGAAGTTTGAACAAGCCGAAATGAAATGATTGACATCCCGACAAAATGCGCAAGAACGTTGAGTGACAGCTAGTATTGTTTGAGGACGTTGATTAAAATGTTGAGCCCGTGATGGCTTGGCTGACCACTTTTGACTAAAATCTGATCGCATCTGCTTCGTGTCCCGCACTTCCAAATATTGACAACGCTTGCCGAGGACCTTAGCACATTCGGCCCAAGTTGGAAGCTTGCTGTAGTCAAGTTGCTCATCCCATTTGGATTGCGTTTCTGGATCGACTTTCGACATGGCGATATATATGACAATTGCATTGCATATATTTTCGAATGACCCTATCGATTGCAACGAGTTGAACAAGGCAGAAATGTTATCTACCAAACTTCTAAGTGCGCTTGACGACGCTTTAGGAACCTTGGGTAGCTCGAATAGCTCCGAAATGTTTTCCGAAAATATTAAGCAGTCGTTGTCATAACGTTCTTTTAATCTATTGAGTGCTTTCGGATAATTCTCTTCTGTGACTTGAAAAGCCCTTACAGTACCTAGTGCTGGCTCACTAAGACATGTTAAAAGGTGATTAAACTTTTCGATTTTTGACAAGCTAGCATCATTATCAACGAGTATTTTAAACGAATTCATGAAATTTTTATATTCAGAATATTTGCCGTTGAATTTTGGTAATTTTAGATTGGGCAAATGATGGACCGACTGTGGAACTGACAACGTCGTTTCTCCTACACTATGGCGTCTACTATTCCCTAAAAGCGAATTAATTTTTGTTTTGGTTGAGATATATAATTCCTCAAGATCTCCTCGGGCGGTATCTGTTGGCACCAATCGCTCTACCTGGGTCTGGTATGCCAATATCTGCTTGAAATATGACTCCAGAATTCCTAGGCGACATTCCAACTCTGTTGCGGAAAGCGTATCCGATCTTGCTTCCACCAGGTTCTTTATTCTTGTGATACTGCCTTTTGTTGTTGACCGCATCTGCCTCAACTCTTCAATATCAGCTACAGTAGCCATGTTTTACTTAATGAATGCAATCGACAAGTAACAATAAGTAGAGCCCAAGTACAAACGACGATTGGTATAGTACAAAATAAATCCAAAAATAAATCTATGCGACAGGAACTAAGTTTTCACGTTGGCGAAATTAGAAAACTAAACAATAGAAATGGCAACACCTGCTCCAATGAATCCGAAGAAATTTATAATATTCTTTGAGAAGCAATTTCCAACGGCGAAATGATCCCTTTTAAATGAGACCCGACAACAGCATTAATTGGTTTTGGAGCGAAAGTAATTATAGTTTTCTATTATGTAGCAACAACTGGGATGTATATATTATTTCCTTATTTCCAATATGGAATATTTCTATTAGTTACGATGTGTCAACTCCAATACGAAAGCTTTCTTTCAATGCTTTGATTGATGCAGCAAACTCTCCGGCAACAGCGACGACGATGACAACTATTAACTGTTCTAATTGGCAGCGAAATAAAAATCAATGCAGTGAAAGAAGAAGCGAAACAATCCAAAATGTCTAATAAAGATGATCGTTGCAATTATTAATATTTTAAAGTTGATGTAGATTGTGATATTACAGTACTGCTAAAGTTCCAAGTGAAGATCTTGAACGAGCGAAATGTTTTTTCGTATGTAAGAGAGAAATAAATTATGTATTCAGCGACAGCGACAGAGTTTTTTATGCTTTTCTATTGCGAGCATACGCGCGACGAAAAAGAGAACGACGAAAAGTGCAATGGTAGGCGGAGGCGGTAAGATGAAAGAATGCAATTTTTGGCGAAAGCTTCTATGCGAAAGAAAATGATGTACGACTGCGAAGTGGAACTTAATTTTCTTTTGTGTGTGGATTCTAACTAAATTGATCTAGTGGTAGCATCGACGCAAATTGTGCGGAAAAATGAAACGATGTGGGAGAATTTATTTTGCAGCAATATAATGAATTGATTTATTGATATGTTGTTTAATTGTAGTTAGATAGTATGTAAATGAATATTTCTACGCTACTATTAACTTATATGTAGCTAACAACATGCACGTCTGATTTTGATTGATTTCGTTGTGTTGCAGTTTCGTGCGAAGCTTGCTGTTAATCAACGCGCATTCGAATAACTTGACTTAATTGACGTACCTGCAGTGGGAGATGGTATACTTATCTTCCCACTTCTCCCTTTTCCTTGGATCCTCAGTTTGGTGTTTCTCTGCTTTTCCTGGATTTTCCCTTCTGGCTCTCCTTCTGCTGTGCTCGAGCTTTGCCAATCACTACCATGTACTCGCGAAACCGACACCGAAACCGAATTTAATTTTCTATTTGCACTATATGAATGTTTTAGTTTTTGAGTTTTTAGATTCACTTTTATAGTGCCACACCGATTCACGATTAAAAATGTTCAACTATATGAATATTTGAATATCGAAGAGTTAGGTTTTTCACTTAAACCACGTTGGGCGCCAAAATGTACGACCGAAGTGTTTTTCGTGTCGCCAACCTTGGGACCTCTTTGAATCCTTCGATCAAGGAAGAGCTGATCCTGGTTGTTTTTGTTAACCGATTGTCAACGGATGCTAATTGTATTTTACGATATACCACAAAGGGATTTACCGAACTGCAACTATATGCAACTTTTAACCTTGAAGTTGACCGATGCAACGACGACGAGTGGAGCGAAAGCGAGGTAAAAAAAAGACGGTGTTTCCCCTTTGGGTTTCAAATACAAACAGTTTTTTGAGCTTTATTCGCTGTGCGTATTTATACAAAAAGTGCGTAAGCGTTTTCTTACTTTAGTGAGAGAGACTACGTTATATTTACAAGTTGAAATGTTATGGCGAATTCAAATGTAGAATAAATATGGTGACTGGTCTAAATTGACCGCCAGATTTAAATGTAATTCGAACTAGACAATTCAGTACAATAATTCAATACAATACAATAATTCAATAATTATTAATAACTATAATATTATGGGGATGATAACGATGGTGACGATGATGACGATGATGACGATGCTGCTTATTCTGCCCCAACACATTCGTTTTGTGTGAGTTTTTAATTTTTGGAACTTTATGCCGAGTCCAAACGGCAAATTGAGAAGCTCTTTCATGACAGTTTTACTCTCGGATGTTTGTCAGACGTTCACGAGAGGTGGCGCAATGGAAAAAACACTTTAAATGTAATTTGGCTCTTTCGGGAATCGATCCGGGACTTTCTTTAGTGTACACCGCCTAACTCGCACTATTTCGAAATAGATCCCTAATGAAACGAAGCGTCAACTTGAAATGGATACTTGGTCTTGAAGAATAGGTACACGGAATGACTTATGGAGCTGGGCATTTAACTAAAAGAAATTATACAAAGGACGAATTATGTGACCCAAAGTGGAAATAAAGTGACACAAAACTAAACACTACTCGTATTTATCAGGAGATTACAAATTGTTCATGGGATTACAAATAGTTCCCCAAGCTTCATCTCCAGATTGACTTCAAAATTTGCAATACATTATTTGTTGCATTTTCAAATGTTGGGGGGAGTAGATTTGAACGATTGAAATTTAGTATATATATATTGTTCGTTTCACTTGCACCTACAATGAACCAAATCTTTATCTTCTACAGTAAAATACATCCCTCGAGTTGTTTAAAGGCATTTTCACGTATATCCTTTGATATTACCTATGGCAATAAATTAAATCCATAGCGGAAGGTATCCGGGAAAAAAAGAAACGCTTTATATCCGAATCTAAGAATACTTGACAGTAAAATCGACAAACTGTTGTCGCACAAATGATATACATAATATTTCGCTTAACTGACTTCACTAACGATTTTCTAAACAATATCTAGGCCACACGTTGTTTCCCGAAAGCAGGTATAGTAAATATTTACGATCTTTCATATTCACCTCTGAACGGGTTGGTAAATGCACTTTACAAAGTCTAAGTCCATGTCATCCATGTCATCCATGACTGAGAACACCTTATGCTGTTATCCAAAAGAGTTGAAGCTCTCGAAAAACTTTTCCGCGCACTACGAAACGTTACGACTCAGCGGGATTTACGCTCAAACTATGTATAGTTCGTATAAAGTACCGACGATTACTAGTACCAGGACTAGGAACGACAACACGGGACCCGATATGTGTAAATGACAAAAATAAATCCGCGCACAAGTCCCATTATAATCACCACCGTATGTTCCATGTTTACATTTGCATAGCTAATTTTTGTATCGGTATTGTTGGTTGTCCTTAGAGGAGAGCAGCAACGGCATAGAAGACGAATTTTGCTAATCCTTGAGTGACATGGAAACTATTTGACAGCCCAACAAAAAAAGAGGAGCTTATGGGTTTGCTTTTTTCGATTCTGTTCATACGTGACGTGAAATGGCATTGCATGTACCCAATCGGTTAACCGTACTCGTAGGTATATGCGAACGCAGATGATGTACAATTTAAAAGCCATTTGGTTCGTGTTTATTTTTATTGGAGTTCGCCGATTTGTTTTGCGAGGACATGCTACATCTAACTGCTCGAATTGAGTGGTGTAACATCGAATCGGATGGAAGTATTTGATTGCACCTTAAGGAGGTAATGCTGTTGCCTGAAGTGATTTCGAATCGGGCTTAGTGCATTAGATTGTCACTTCCATTGATTATAGATATTTTTTAAGGCATAGTTTATTTCGATGACATTGAATTGAGCTATACAGAGAGTCGATGACTGCAAACTTTATTTCTGGTGATAATTGCCATAAGGCGGCAACTCGATGTCTATTTAACGCCTTTTCGTTCACGAAGGTGCGTCTACCTATAGGGCTGGCGTGACCGAAACTACTTATAATTGGCAATTTATACGTCACTGCGCTATAGTCGCAGGTGTTTGTGGTTCGACATGCACGCATTGTGAATCACAAGAAACGCGTTACTGACGTCAATGTGCCATGCCTTCTAATCAATGCCCCACCGGTGTTACTCCCCAACAACTTAGGAACCATCTTTCGATCGACTATACAATCGATAGTAACTCACCTCAAAAAGATGGCTATACCACCAAATATGCGGCATTGAACGTTCGAGTTTACTCCAAAAATATCACCATCAAATCAGCCTTAAAGAGGAACACCTCGCCTCGACATAAAAGCTGTTCTAAATTTCAAACCATTTTCAGTGCCAAAGTGTCCAGTTTAGAAACTGCAAGGGGAACTAAAAAAATCCTTATGAACATATTTGTCATGAAATTAATAACAATCCACAGCGTTTTTTTTTTTTGACAAAGTTCATATAAGTGATGATTATAGTCCCGGAAACAAGTCGAGGAATAGATATATACATAAGGTACTCTTTACGCAAAAGGAAAGTACGCAGAGAGCTTTACAATGTTACCATTTTTGTATTTATTTAGAGTAGGTACGTATGAGTTCTGATTAAAATTCATGAAAGCATTCTTTGAACGGTCCAAAACACCCCAAATTTTGTAGTCTTCAACTTTTGGACTTGAATTTAGACAAATGTTTTAAATAAACTTCATTAACTGCTGCATTACCTACTGCCACGAGTGACATCAGTTGATTGCGTTCAGGAACCACCCTAAATCCTGCTGTCTTCAGTTGAAAAGAATCCAGTTTTGTGTAGTACAACGCGTTTTTGTCAGTTAATAAATTAAAACTAAAAAAATACGCTTACATAAATACATAATAATACCTTGACTTCCGCTTAGACTACTCTACCGAAAAACTTGCAGTTCCTAAACTTCGCCGAGTGGTTAAAGTTTAATAATAATACCTATTAATTCTACCTTAGGTACGGCCATATACATACTGTCATTTGAAATTCCCTGGGCCTCTCTGTTGAACCAAAACTATAATCTGTCTTGTATAAA
Organism: Cheilosia pagana; assembly: GCA_936431705.1. Lineage (NCBI taxonomy): Eukaryota > Metazoa > Arthropoda > Insecta > Diptera > Syrphidae > Cheilosia > Cheilosia pagana. Next base: position 44,389,664 of record OW386170.1, on the reverse strand, counting down.
AGTGTATGAAAATAAATTCAACTTCAAGACGGAAAATTTTCGCCGCAGGCATATACTACAGCTTTAGAAAAAGGCAATCAATTTGTTTATTAGGTTTTTAAGACAAAACTAAATTAAATTTTTTTTAATTTTCTTCTGATGTAACACCTTTGAAAACTTGAAATGAAATATCAATCGTTTTTATGTACATTTTTGTTTAATTTTTGTGTGGTCTACCATAGGTATCATTTTCATACACAGAATTTTGTAAAGGAAAATTGTTGCCCATAATTGCAAAAGGCACCCTACTCGAATAATGCGAAAACCAGTTTTCATCCTATACACCAACCAAACAGTTGTTCTGAACAACTACTGTATTGGCTACGTAAATTTATTTGATATCTAAACCAGTGCGAGCTTTGAAATAGTGCTTTCGTTATTATTGTAACTGAGTTTTCACTTCGAATTCGAATACAGTTCGTTAGCGCGGAGTGACAACACACATTTATATTAAGGGCAGTCCAACCATAATGCACGATGTTAGTATTGTGATTGTGAATCACACCTTAACGTCAAGTTTATTGCCCAACTCAAATTGACATTTCTCTATTTCATTGACAAATTCAATCATGGAGAGGTACATAATTGGCGTTCAAATTGAAATGCATTTCGTGCACTTTGTGATTTTCTTGGTCAGCATCAGCATAATCGACCAAATGTGTCCACAATCGTGAGAATTATGCGCAAATTTCAGCAAACCGGGTGACTAGTTTAGTAAGTATGACAACTAACTGACTTGATGTATGTCAGTTTTGATTGGCCTAGGTCGGACACATGGGCAGCTATGTCAGTTGACGTTTATGGAGTGGTAGCCAACGAATCTAGTCAAGAAATTCGTGACTGAGTACTAAGTTGACAGTTCGCTTGTATGGCTGACGTAGGAAAAGTGACGTTCCTAAACAAATCTAGGTTTTGCGTTCAGGTTACATCTAGTCCAGACCAATCTAGTCGACTTAAGAAGTTTTTTAATGTGTCCAAAGGGTGACTGTTTGGTGCGTACTTCTTCGAAAATTCAATGGCCGTGTTATCTCACCTCGTGGCGATGTTATTGGCCGCCACGATCATGTCAATTGACACCGTTGGACTTCTTTCTTTGGGGATATTTAAAAGAAAAAGTGTACGTCAATAAGCCAAGAACAATTCAAGAGCTAAGGGATGAGATGATTATTCGACACATTAACGAAATTGAACCACAATTATGTCATTAAGTCATTGAAAATATGGACCTTCGGCTTTTGGCCGATATTTCGTTTCATACATAATTCTCATAGATCCTTTTATCAAAAACAAAATTTTAAGATAATTTTCTGAAAACTTTTTGTTTTCGTTGGATCACCCTTTAACTGAGTGCTTTATTTGACGTACATAATATCTAAGGTAGTGAGGTAGTTGCACAGATTTGTCTCGTATATAAGATATTTTATACCAAGTTATTCAGGATCATCTGTAAAGTTGATTTGGTGAGGCAATTTCAATTTTTATTGTCACTATCTGATATTTTGTTGCATTTATGCCAGTGCAAATGTGTGAAATAATGAATCTAGTTTAATTGTTGTGAATTTTTAGGAGCTAATACTAAATAAAGTGCACGACTGGGTCGCATGAAACTTTCTCGATCACATCTGCAGTTTGGTTGGTTGACTTTTATTTTATTAGGTATGCTGTCAAAAAATTCAGAGCCTAGACACACAGTACAGAAAACTTAAAAAAAATACTTAAATAAAGTGCACATTTGGCTTAAACATACTAACTTTATATGGCAGTATAAATAATATCAAAAATGTCAAAGCTTTTGCATATTTTTACCATGGTCCCCCCTTTTTATTTTATGTCAAATAATAAATAAAAGATCGGAAAAACTGTGCCCTTAAGAGCGAATAAGGTGGTCGTCTGCCCACTCACTTCAAGTATTTTAATACTGACGATAAATAATAATAATAATAATAAATTTTCTGTATCAGCGGATTAGATGCTCGCCTTTGTAAAGTTCTTGTGGGAGCTATTTTCAGTTCAAAAATGTCCGGTAAAAACAATTTGGACTTTTTGAGCGTTTTTCAGTTTTAAAAGATATGCTAAGAATTGACTTTCCCGATTTTTAAAAGGTATTTTAATGGTACAAATGATAAAATGGTGTCCACTGAGTTAAAAATATCTATTTATGCAATTACTAATGAGGCGTATAAAACGCAATTTGACTTTTGACTAGTTTTACGAATACGGGTTACCTACACTATACTCATGGTGAAAGGGCAAACCAAATTGAGCTCAAATAAGCTGTCATCTCCTAAATTTATTGTCACTGGAAATAGCACTGCTAATTCCTTAAAAACAACCCTCTAAAAAATATTCCGCGCAGTTGGCTAGCCAAGTTGTCTAACATCTGTAAAACCTCTCAAATATACCGAGGACTTTTACATTTACCACAATTTGTAAGAAACACAGAAACACATCACACCAAAATCAGTCACTGCACACAAACTTTTTAAAGACCAACCTGCACTGCACCAAATCGGTGCACTCCAGCGTCAAAAGCAGCATCTCGTCCTTTTTGGCGGCGTCGTCCAGAATTCTCTCGCTTTTTGTTCTCCTCCTAGTAACACTGCTTCGCTTTTTTTTATCAACAATATCCGTTGCAACCTTCGCCTGCACTACATCGCGATCCACATGCTCGGTCGGCTTGGGCTCCGCATTCCCAGCACCATCAACGAACTTTTTCGATTTCTCCTGAGACTTGGCCTTTTCGGCGAAACTTTCCCTTCGATGCGTCGAATTAGTCAGTGTCCGTAGCACATTTTCCGTGTCACTGTACCCATCATAGTGGTACTTCTTCCGCAAATTATTACCCGAAATCACTTCGAGCGCCTGCCACACGTTCATCGTGCCATCACTGTAAGCGGATATATCATCGACTGACCGATTTCGTGCTCGCAGATCCCCCAGCGGGGGAACTCCAGCCATTTTTGCACTTTCACTTGTTCCAAAAAATTTTGCGCTATTTCCAGTTTCGAGTTGGCGAAATTCAAGGACTCACTCAGTCTAACTGACACCGTATACAGTCGTAAAATCCAATTAAATACGGATCCGACAAATATTCAATTCCTATATTCGATATTTTATGTTGGGTTGGTGTGGCGAAGTACTCCTTAACAGAAGTTCAGGTACGGTGCACGTCTGAAGTTGTTATGCGAATGACGAGGGTACTTCCACCTTGTAGGCGAGGTATGACTTTGCAACTGAGTTAGAACAGTGCTAGAGTCGACAGTTTTGACACCTGACTGCCGTAGGCCTTCTGTATATGGAAGAGCTGAATCGGCTCACGTGTTGTAATTCGATTTATTAATAGTTATCGTTTTGCCACCCTCTCTCGAGGAGGTGACATGATAGCGTGACCGACTCGTAGTGTTTTCGGAAAGCCCTGCTGCTCCACCACTTTATGGGGGTTGATTTTGCACTTTCTTTAGGGAAGACGTTTAATGGTTCAATCTGATTGCGTTCCATTATTGCGGCACAAGTGATAGATAGATTGTTGCGAGGGTTGTATCCTTTATCTGAACTTTACTTTGGACAAGTTCCCTTGGTACTATTTGTGGCTTTTTACTAATTGTCGGTAGTATTTGCATTCTCCAGCAAGTCATAAAAATACTAAGCACAGAGGGCAACCGTGTCCATTTATTTGGTGTGCCAATTACGCAGAATTCTGCTCTCAAAACCGTCTACAAAATACTATGCAATTTAGGAAGTGGCTCACGTTCCAGTTGGTCCAGCTGCATGTTCTTAATTGCTGAACACGAATCGTGTAAGCAAATTTGTATGAACCGTAGTCTGGTAGAGCATGTGCAATCTGGTTTTGATATTGCATCATAAAAAAAGCAATCGCACCTGACCCTTTACCACTGGCCAACAAGTGAGCTCATTAGATATGTGAGAAAGTGCAGAATCTGAGTATCTCATCGAACCTGGTCAGTGGATAAATAAGAAAAATGTCGATCATCGAAGACGAAGGTACATAAGTTTTTTTATTCTTATGAGTCTTGAGATATGCGGGTCAAACCATTATTGGCCTAAGAGGGGACAGGGTGTGGTTGCGTAGTAAATGTCAGTAGTTCACTTCTCTTTGGTGAGGTATCTGAAATCTTGAAAAAAAGAAGAAGAGCGTTTGACAACAAAGGCCAGAAACGAAAAAAGTTTAAGGACAAGAAGTATTTAGTAGGACACTTAAGAAAAGATCACAAGTTATTTTATGAGGTAGCGCATTTTATTTAATTATTCATCTGACCGTTTCAAATCTGACAAATCTACCAAACAAATTCTGGTGCTCCTCAAGGCTCCATTTTGTCTACGATTATCTCTTTTATTTTCATAACTGCACTAGTGATATTAATCTTCGGTCTTTCACGTCTGATCGAGTTCATTTGGTTGACGATGACAATTCTATTATTTATTTCAAAACTCACGTTTCTACTCTTTGGACTATACAATTGAAGTGGCGACGTATACTAAGCTCAGTGAATTCTGATTTTGACAGGATTGTAAAATGAGGTTTAGTCAATGGGGACGTTCAAGTATCTAGTTTAGTAAGTCTGACAGCTGACTGACTTAGTGTATCTCTGTTTTGATTGGCCTAGATCGGTCACATGGGCAGCTGTGTCAGTTGACGTTTATGGAGGGGTAGCCGACGAATCTAGTCAAGAAATTCGTGACTGAGTACTAAGTTGACAGTCCGCATATGTGGCTGACGTAGGAAAAGTGACGTTCCCGACCATTCTAGTTTTTGCGTTCAGGTTACATCTCTTCCAGACCAATCTAGTCGACTTAAGATAACTTAAGGTAAGATTAGACGGTATGCCAAGTGGTCATAAAATGCCAATTTCTGACGGTTCTTCTGTCAAAATATGGTCATACAGTGTAATGGGCATATCCCATATGCCCTAATGACCTAAATGCCACATATGACCAGACTGATTTTGACAGATAAAAATGCCAAAATAGCATATAATGTAATGGGACAATAAGCACGAATGCCAGCATAAAGGTCTGTATGCCCATATGCTCTTTATTGAATTTTCGTTGTGGCATTGCTGGCATTTTTGATGGAACAAGAATTTTTTTGTTGTCATCTGTGTTTGAGAGTTTGTGCAATTGGGATAGGATTAATTTTCATTTTCGTTCTCTTTTTTTTGTGGATTATTGAATCAATGATCTTCCACTTTTGTAAATTATTTAATTGTCTTTTCTTTGTAATTTGTTTAAGTTTATTTTGTGGTCTTGTCCTTTTCTAGTAGTTGTGGTTATTTATACTTTTTTCCTTGTGTTGTGAAATTTTGTTTGTGAAGAAATTTGTTGCTATCTAGGTATTTGCTTTGTGATATAGTTATATGCATTTTTGTTAATATTCGTTATGTATTTTCATGGGTTTGAATAAATTTTACTTGGTGTATTTATTTTGTTTGTTATTTTACCCTTTGAAGTTTTTTTTGTGTGTTTCCTTTTCGTTTTGTGATACACACATCTATATGTTTTTAGGGAGCTCAATCGAAGCGGCTAGCGACGCCAGGATTATGGAGGAAGCAATAGCTGACAGGGCGAGGAAGAGACCGACAAAGCGATTAAAGGGAATGGTCAGACCATTTCATCCGCAAATTGATTTCGGCTGTCGAGATCCGACCCGGACTTTACGATGTCACAAGTCGTACACATCGGATCCCTTTTTTTGCTTTGTTTTCCTTTACAGCATTACCCTACTACAACATTTGGTTATAAACAACAAATGCCTTAAATGACCATCAAGTCAAATATGACCATATTGGTAATTTTGGTCATATAGTCTGATATACAGTTTTGATAATCCTGGCATTTTGGTCATTTGACAGCTAATCTGGTCATTTGCCTGTTGGCATTCATATGCTAAATTGGCATACAGTCTAATCTTAGCTTAAGTTTTTGAATGTGCCCAATATGTTGGGAAAACTGACAGTTGCCATGAATGACAGTCCTCAAGAACGAAATGCTCCTTCTGCTGCATACAGAGTGATTGTTTTTTACGGGCGGTTTTTCGGATAAGGAATACTCTTTCTACGAACAGCTGATTTGACAACTGACAGCGAAGGGTTGTGTTCATTTTGGTCTGCCATTTCACCACGAGAGTAGATCTTTTCTGCTGACTAAAATAACCTCTTGTAAATGTTTCCCCTTATAAGTTGAAACACCTCACGAAGAAAAAAAACTCAAAAAGTATACAACTTTCTGAATGCACAACCAGAAAGTAAACAATCGATACCTTTGTAACATTCTGGCAATGTGAGTGGCAAATGGAACGCAGAAATTAATATTTACTCGCTGATATGTCACGCATATTTATTACCTTCACAAGACACTTTCCTTGACTTGATTTATGAATTTACCGTAGAACACGCATTAAAGCCGCGACAGTGTTCAATGTAATGGAATAGAATCAGATGTTAAAATAACGTAAAATAATCGATAGGTGACTAGAGCAGGACTTATAAGGAAGTATTTACTTACGCGACCAAAGCGTCAGGGTCCTCCCACCATTGTTTGGGCGATGGTTCAAGCAGTAGACTTATTCCTTTGTATCCTTTTGATTTTTTAAACTGTAAAGGGAAGTAGGATTATATTAAAACGAAAAGGAAAGGAAGGGTAAATTGCACCTTAAAGCGACGACTGCCATCATCTCTTACTCGTTCGTTGAATGTTATAAGTGCCATGGTTGTAAAATAAAATATTTGAATTAAAAAAAAAACACTAAGTATTTGAAGGGCTATTTCAAATGATAGATAGGACAAGGACGAGTAGGTTTTTATAGTGAATTCTTTCAGGTGTACATTGATTGCCTATTGGTTATTAAAAACGAGATATCCCTCAACTTCAATCCTTCAATACTCATTCTAATCCCCTTAGATATTGCTGTCTAACAGTTTTCTGACAAGGGTGGTAGACTTCTTGTATCCACTGTTAAGAAGTGTGGACCACTCAGCAAAACTTACATTCCTCTGAATAAATTTAAAGATTAAAATAGTGCTCTAAGCGAAGTTGGACCTTCTAGTTCAGCAGAGAGATATTTCAACCATCACTTCATTTTAGACAGGTGGACGAAAGTCGTGTCTTTCATTATCGACATAGGATTTTCTTTTTGGGACTGACTGTACTTACTTTAGTTTCATTTAAAAGCTCATTGAATGCCTGAACTTTTCCTGATAAATTGCCAAAAACTGGGAGTGCAGCTATTCAAGATTCTAGATTCCTTCAGTACATATACTGAAATCTTTCTTTTTCTTATTATTTTCGAGCGCACTAAAATGTTTTTGAATGTTATACACAAGTTTATGCACTTACGGCTTAAGTGCTTCTCTCACCGAGAGCCACTTTAACATATACACAAGTTTAAGAGGCCCATCGACTGTTCAATTCGTTGGTTACTGTAAAACTGAAACTATCGACGAAGACTTGGATATCCTGGTAAAACCTCCCATCTAGCTTTAAAAGCGTTAAAAATTCCTCAGAATAAGAGAACAACACATTTTAAGATCAACGATATTTATTCGAAGTGGAGCGGTAAACATTTCCTCAAAAGTCGAAAAAGAACACAAAATGATGCGTTAAATAAAAATATAAGATAGACGAAAGAAAAACTAACTTCTGAACGGGATGGTTGCGCCTAACAGCGCCATTTGACACATCATTCAGCAAGAGCAAAAAAAAAAAAACTAGACTTGCATAAACTCAAACTACTTGTGCGGTGGCATTCGCTGGATTATCCTTTTTAGAGAGTTCCTGGTGCTGGTTCCAAGTTGACGGAAGCGGCAGAGTTCAAATGTCCAGGCAGTGGAGCAATGTGCACAGCACCACGTGTCTTGGCCACATAGGTACCCTCAGCAGCGACAACAACTGGTGCTGGCACCACAACTGGAGCAGCATGAACGGCAACAGCAGCTGGCACAGCAGCAGCATGCACAGCAATTGATGGCAGACCAGAGAGTGTCAGCGCTGGTCCATGGACAGCAGTGTACGAGATTGGAGCATGACCGCCCAAAAGCAATGGAACCACGGAAGCTTGAGCGCTGATGGCAAAAGCGAACACGACTACGGCGACAACGGCGAACTAAAACGAAAGGATACACAAATTATAGAAAAAAAAACACCAACACTCGATGAGGACTTGTTACGCTAACCTTCATGTTGCTAGATTTTATGATTTTATAAAAAAAAACCTTCTAAAGAGTCTTGACTTTGCGACGAATAAATCGTAACTGATGCCTCATTAAGGCTTCGGTGACATTTTTATAGTTGATCTCATTACAGTCGGCTGCAGAACTAATTACCCAAGGTAAATGGGGCACACGGAAACATCATTGTATAGATGAACGCCGCCCCACCCGCATCCCATCCCACCATCCCCCCATTGGAATCTTTTTGCGCGACGATAAATAATCAAAGTGACAGGGGATTAGCATTTCGACGTCTTGAGCTGCAAATTATGTATATGTGATTTCTATTTCAATTGAAACGAAACAAGTTCTCAATATCACAGTCCTTTGTTGTCAGCTATATAGCCGCAGTGGATTGGTCGCTGTCGCACAGCTATTTTGGGGCGTGCCCATGAACAGCAATCGTCGTTAGTCTGTCAATATTTTGATTTTAATGCAATTAGATGGGCCGGTTTAGGGAGCGCGACAAGAGAGGTACAAATGCGAACAAGTGCCATGCCGAACACCCACTCGAGTGCAATGTTGTCAAAGTTGTCCAAGGTCGTCAGAAGGAAGGTCATTCAGCAATCGATGTTTGAAATGTTAAATATGCAAACAAACAGTTTGAATATAAATTGCTCAAGTACCTACAAGTGGCTACTGGTTTAAGCTAAACGGTCCTAATGGACAGTAAGCGTTCTTTGACCGTTGGCCATCTTATTCGAAAACTGGTTTTGATTCATATCTTTGGCATAGGTAATTGTCATCGCATTATTAACTGGTTTAAATAAAAAAATAAATTAGTCGAAGCGGCACAGTTCCGGCATGCGACGCAGTCTCGATGAAGTTGTCTTCCCATACGTCAATGTAGAAGAGAACAAAGACAATGTGGACAGTGGACTAGACATAGTGGAGACTTTACTCCATTTGACTCGTTCATTTACATAAAAACAACATAGAACCGACGAGATGGATGGGTTGAATATTTTGAGAAATTTTGGAGTCTCATCCTCGAGTACTTTTTCGTGCAGCTGCTTCGGGCATCGTAAGTCTATACTCATGGCGAAATGGCATACCAAAATGAGCATAAATAAGATTTCATCTGTCAACTTGGTTTTCAGCGGAAAAAGTGCTGCCAACTTTAAAAAAAAATTCTTCAACCCTGTATGGAAAATTCAGAACTAAGTCAATTTCTCAATGCCAAATTGTTCATTTGGTACAAAAAAATGACAAAGTCTCTGGAAGTTCTATCTTAAGTACGAAAGAACATGTCAGTGCATCAAGGCCGCAACCGCAAGGCCTACTTTCCGACTTTTTAAATGCACCCTTATGTTTTTAAAATTTGGTCGCCGTAAGGCATGCCTGATGAATAGAACCCCAGCTGTATTGAGTTACTTTTAAGTAGCAGACTTTTTGACAATTCTTCAAAAATTCACGCAAAATGTAATTTTGATAGAAAATACAGATTTGTAATTAGAAAACGTACATTGTTTATTGAATCATAGAGCATAGGTACAAATTAGGGTTAATTATGGAATAGCAAATCGGATAAATGAACGCCGCGCCTTTGCTGGCAATAACGAACTCTTTTATTGAAATTTTCTAAGACAGTTTCTCAAAAATGTGGCTGAATTTCATTAATAAACCTCCCAGTTTCCTCTTTCAAGACGTTGTTGGTCGTGGGCATGTTTGCATAAACCTTTGACTTAAAAAAGCCATAAAGAAATAAGTCCAATGGCGTTAAGTCGCAAGATCTGGATGGGCAGTTCAGATCTCTGGCTGTAGCACCGTCTTGTTAAAACCACATCTTGTTTACATCCATATCTTGTTATTTAGGAACTAGAAACTGCGTTATATCATGTCACTATAACGAACACCATTAATTGTAACTGCCTGACCAGTTGCATTTTTGAAGAAGAATGGTCCGCTGATGCCTCCAGCCCAAAATCCGCACCAAACAGTCACACGTTGTGGATGCATTTGTTTCTGAACAATTACAGTCTTCCTGAATTGTTTAACTATTCTCTACACAGTTGATGGTTTCAATTCACTAAGGCGGCCATATTTTGTACGAAAATTGCGGACTGGAGCTGACAAACCTTGACTTTTTTTTAAAATATTTCTCAAACAAAAAATGCCATGTTCTTTCGTTAAGCGCTCCACTTTTACTAACCCCGAACTGTCAGCTGTCAGATTGGCATCGTTTTTTTCGTTGGCATCACTGTACCTATTATAAAATTGCACAAAATTCAAATTTTAGATTTCACGTGATTTATGAGTCACCCTTTATATCCTGTCCGTCTGACGTAATAATGTGAACGTCCGATAACCCCACAATCAAGCGAAAGGTTCAGTTTTCGGTATATCTTGCTATAAATTGACCAAAAAGGCGTCCCCAAATTTCCTGCTCGTGTTTTAATTACCTATACATATTTCTTTTTTGTTTTTACCAACTGTTGTTACTAGCTTTACAACGTCAATTGAAAACTAAACCCATTCTTGGCCGCATTGTTTAGCAAAGAGACTTTTTTTAAAAGTCGTGAATTAAAAGAACTCAAATCTGCTTCGAAATAGCATGTCTTCCCCTTACACGTGATTCCTCATAAAACCATAACACATTGGTCCCGATTTAAAAAGGAGCTCCTCTTCGTTTTATCTGTCAAAGTAGTAGTCCAGCATCAGGCCCACTCAGTCAGAATATTGTGTATCTGAAAGGACTTAAATTGTCATACTTTCTTTGCAATATCTAAGGCGTATTTTTCTCCTTCGTTTTAGTGCGTCTTTTTTTCATTATAATGATAAACAGCTTTGGAAAATAATAACAATTTTAACAAAGCGAGATGATCGGTGACGTCTGACAAATCACTTACGAATTGCGCACAAATCTGTTGACCTCATCTAGCAGATCACGTTTTTTTCTATTGCCTATAATGATCTGCGATATGAACAGCTACATACATTCGCAAGTCTCTGTTCCACTTTGGAATTTTAAAAATGATTTTAACTCGCGGTGATGCATTTTGCCCGACCTTTTTACCTTGAACTTGCGAAATTGCTTGCTTAATGCTGGGAAGTTATAGTTAGATGAATTTTAAGGCTGATACGAGTTCACAGGTTTATTAGGGTACATAAATAACTGCCGCTGCATCTAATGGCATTAAGCGCAATTAGAAAAATCGGTTAATATCACACATTGACCATGATCTTTAAACTGGTTCCACTTTTAGTCACATTCGACTTCTAAAAATAGCGTAAGCTAGGTATTCACGTATAAATCAATTAACAAAACTTATCAGCCACCTGCAAGTGAAATTTGTGTATTCGTAGGTAAGTGCGTATACGCACAACCAGCTTACAGCCGGAAGCGATTCAAAACAAGTGCGCCTAAAGTAACCAAAACAGACCTCAACCGACACGGCGGCGTTTTCAAATTCAAACCCAGAAAGGTATTTTAATCTTTGGCCGTCAGCCCCTCGCAACCACCATTACTCTGCCGCCGATCAGAGCAGCTATGCAAGATCACTTTAGGCGGTTGCTATAGACTGAGTGCCCCAGGGCGTATCAAACTCCGCTAACAGTCGGAGACTCAATTCGTTTCGTTGTCAGTCTGATCTGCGACCGCATATCATTTGATGTGTATGCAGTATACGAGAAGAATTTCAATGTCAAATTCCGAGCTGGAGCGGTCAAAGTGAAAGACGTCCAGAGCTGGTGGGAACATATGCATGCATTGGCATGGTATGGCGCGGTTCGACTTGTCGGTGGACAGGTCAGAAAGTGATCTCAATGGGAGCGACTTGTTGCAATGGAGCACTCAGGCCATCAGGTAGTTGTTGACGGAAAAATAAGTTCATTTGAATTTATTACTTGGGTGCGCAGGAGGGAGTGGCTGGTGGTGGTATAGACGGTACTACCAAGAATTGCAACGCGAACTTATTTACGAGTGGTTTAAGAAATGTTTTTCATTTTGATGACTTAATTTCTGCCGAATGAATTGGGCTAAGAAAAGTCAAAAAAATGTGCAAGCGTTAGTCAGTATCAGTAGTCGTTGTGATTGACTTCAGATTTGACAGGTGCACTTATGTTGACAGAAGAATGTTTCGCTGGAAGCTCTGAAGCGATGCAATTTAAAATAGTTCGATTAATGTGTTCTTGTTTTGGAATCCGGATCTCTTCTGCTAAATATTCAATGCTATCCATTACGTCCGTAAAGGCTTTTAAAGAATAAGCGATCTTGTTATAGTCCCATTACAAGTTTTCTAGCTCTTTCTTATTTTCAAATGGAGCTTCCCATTTTATATTATAAGTTGGGGAATTTAATGCGTCAGGCAATAAAAACTAGATCCACCTTAACGACCCTTAGATGCACCCTCGTGGAATAGGTTCCATGTGGTAGAAACTTTTGGTTATTATTTTTTTTGAACATAGCACTCAGTAGTAAAAAAAACATTTATGAATGTTTCTAGCATTTTGATATTGAAAATGTAAGTTTTTTCTAACCGTTGCCGAGTCTAATTGCTCTAGCAGCTCAAGGCTTTCCTTCCTGTTTGTTGAATAAAATTACAAGAAAGCGGTTAGGGAAAGTCATTGGCGTCTTTTGGACGTGTTTTTCGTTTGGTATAACCTTGCTCAACACATTTGTTTGGCCTTTTATGAGTATAAGGGTGGATAAGCAGTCTTTCAATCTGCATGGAGGACACTATAAACCGAGAGACATAGAGTTAGATACATTTATGATAGAGCTTAAAATTGGAATTCTTCGAATTCATAAAAAGGCAGTTTGTCTTATATCCCCAATTGACTGAAATATGTTGCGTGGAATGATTGTTCTCTTGCTACTAACGCGTATTAAGCAGTTCGACAATAATTTTCCAACAAAAATTGTCGTAAGGGAAGTTTCCGATAAACAAAAATCGTTGCTGCCCCTCGTTTTCCTTTCTTTTTGCTCCACACTTGCGAATGTCTGACACACATCTTACCTAGGTCGCTGGCTGTCCTTCATTCCAAAACGTGTTTAAAACAAAAATGGTCGCGATAAGCAATATTTTTATTTTACTCCCAACACCAGTGGCGGGGCAAGACCAAAATTTTATGTGGGCAAGGTACATTTCGCGAGGCCCAAGAAGCAATGTTAAATGAACTTGTACAGACTACCGGTTTATTATAAAATTCACAAGCTAGGAGCGGCTGGAGTTAGAAAGACCCTTACATAGACAATCCCGAAATCTGGCCACTGCGTATTTAAGGCGAGAGGCCCAGGTTGCCCACGCCAAATGCCGCCACTGCCCAACTAACTCATCCGACCATCCGGATCTTACGCTCTAGGCCTAGTTCCACTGTCTGACATTTATGTTTTATTTATCTACCATCGTTCTAGGCCAAAAAACTATTCGTTTTATTTACTATGCAAGTTCTGCTTCAAATTTTTATTGTTATGACAAGCTACTAAACTTTTGGACAATCTGAATTCAGATTTCTTATTTCCAAGGAATGTTACCTAAGCTATCTTTACAACTCCAATGACCTGTCTTACTTGCAGTAAAATTGTAGATTTTGCGCATCTCCATGGATATAAATTTAACAGAAACATTTTTGCCTATAGCATTTCAATTAAGTTGACCCCCTATCCATTGTCTCAGCTGTCAAATTGCAGTCATATACCCTGTTCTGTCACACCCATTATTTGAGCACTATTTAACTACATTGTTGCTCTCCCTTTGTGTAAGTACCTCAGTTCATTTGCAAGTTGCAACCACATCTGGGGGACTTCTCGTCAAAGCCGAACGTCCTTCAGGCGTAATAACCGTTTCTACTTCTACTTTTCTCTACATTATGCAAATTAAACCACAATATGTGTTTATTTCACGACACTTTCTCGATCGCTTTGTGTTTGCCCAGCTCTTTCGTCACAAAACAGACAATTTATACACACTCGTATGCGCCTCAGGCTGTGCGGCTAACTAACTCCTTCGCTGTTTGTTTTCCTTCCACCTCATACACTAATAACAATAATATTTAATAGTCCCGTGACAGAATAGTGGCTTACAGTCGAGTGCACAGCCCACAACTGCATTTCTAGAGGTGCCATTTGGAGCAATCCGTAAATCGGCGGCACAATAAGCCGTTGATGTCGAGAAATGGTCTGACTCTGATTTGCAATGCAAATGCGGCTAAATCGATTTATTGGCGCGTCGGCGATTTATTTAATCGGAATGGCAGACCCCACGGTAGATACGAGTATACTTTGTTTATTTATACCTTGTCTATGAATGACGTACTGCAAAAAAACAAGTCTTCTCATAGTATACAACCGCAGCAGCCGTGCACAATGGACCTACCACTCAACTCATTCAATTTTCTTCAGTAGGTTCCGAGCTAATGAATTTCGATCGGCAAGTGACACTGCAGAAAATGTAATTCTCGATCAATTATGGACAGACACTGACCAGGGCGTTTACAACCCTTGTAACCATGCTCTTACTGTCCAACTGTGCGGCCAAATATGGTCAAGAGAAGGAGTTTTGATCTTGCATCTTGTATTTCTGCTGGTGAAGGCGGTTAGAACTTTAATAATAGATCCGTTTAGGTAACACAACTAGTTGGAAATTTATGCGGCAATTGGCGTAAGCGCTATTTATTATTAATCAATAACGGTACACGGCGCGGAAAGTGTTAATTGTTTGAATAATTTTTTAAACACTGTTTTGGCGTTGAGTGACGACTTTCGCTAAACAAATACTCCAAACTGTTATTTTTTTTTTCAACAGATGTCTTGTATCCTGTTGACCTAATTTGCATCATACCCACTTGGGGTTTATTTATGATCCAGCCAGACATTGCATATTATTAAGACGAGTTATTTTCATATGAATGGATATTATTGTATGCAACGTAACAGCTGTCAATCCAATCGCAACTATACGTCAATGGATAGGTCATTAGCATCACAAGTAACGTGGAAACTTATTATAAAATTACATTAAATTGGTCCTGATCGGAGACCACTCTAAAGCAGCATATTAAGCATCAATTGAAGAGACAAATTTTGAGCTTGTACAGGAGTTATCACAGTGAAAAGGTAGTATTCTGAAAATAGATACAAAACGACCTTGGAGAAATAGCTTTTAAGAATTAGGTTGGTTAGGTGTAAGATGCTTGTAACAACAAGCCGATGTGCTTAGATCATAATAGAGTCCTTTTTGTTACCGACAGGAACCTAGGAAATAGCTTTCCCCAACTTGTTGAACCAGTTTGAGCTCTTAATGAAGCGTAAACGACTCCGAATGTATTTGTTTATTAGATTAGATCGTTCTAGTTCATACAGCTTCGACGAAATCGTTTGAAAATACACCAAGCTTTGCTGCTCAGTCCAGTCTGTGAGAGATCACCCACTTTTAGGTTGTTTCAAATCTAGCTTCAAGTCTGTTTTTTTTTTGCAAGACAAGTTGTACCTTTTGTCCACTTAAAGTTATTTTATTAGTGCCCAACTTTCAGTAGTACCCAGTTTTATCATGACTGTGTAAGTAGTAGCGATCGGAATACCTAAGGAACCCTTATCTGGCATATCCTTCTTAAAGTTTTATCGACCTAAACGGGAGAGAAATTCATTTAAAGAATTACCATGGATGTCTCCAATCGCCTCGGATCAGATCAATACTTCAGCGTCACATAGCTGCGGACTGTGACAATAAAGGTCTTACATAGGGTTCCCAAAGATTCTTAAAAAGGTCTTATTATACAATTGCCTTCTTAGAAAGAAACAGAGATTGGCAAAGCTGTGTTTGGTTTTCCTCAATGACCTGTGGTTATTTACTTATCGGTACAATCAAATTGCTGGACCCCGAAGGGCTTCAGAAATACCGAAGCGCCACCCATGCCACAAGGCGTATTTAACAGAATAAAATATTGCCAACTCCTTTCCAAATTGTAATATATCATTTCCAGCGTCTTATCAATTTCATCCTGCAGCCATATATTTCCAAACGCTCCACTGGGCAAAGCTTTACTCGCAACCAGGTCCGCTGCAATTATGTCCACGGCACAGACAATTTTTACGAGACAAAAGTCTGTAGATACGCTGGCATGTTTTCTTAATTGCAAAGTGGCTTATCTGGCCGCAGCGCGCACTTAGGAGGTCTCGCATGAGCGATCAAAAGTTATGCGCGCAAATGTTCAAAATCTCGCCATTTCCCGAAATAAGAAGTCGCCTACGCAACTCCAAAGTAACAAGCCCCGATGCAACATAAATAATATATTGGAGGTCCATAAAATGGCATACTCCACCTGCATACCAGATTTTTAGATCAACAATGCGC
The DNA here is from genome assembly GCA_936431705.1 of Cheilosia pagana. Taxonomy (NCBI): domain Eukaryota; kingdom Metazoa; phylum Arthropoda; class Insecta; order Diptera; family Syrphidae; genus Cheilosia; species Cheilosia pagana. The sequence continues at coordinate 44,373,106 of OW386170.1, read as the reverse complement.
CATTGCAGCATTGGTCGTCAGCAAAGTTGAAGTCACAATTGGACCAGTTGTCGTTGCACGATCGTGCGCTACACCCAGCATTTCGATATACGTATGCGCTAAAGGCGTGTGCCTAGCTAACGCTCTTTGACATCGGAAATGATTACAGTTTTATGGTTCTATGGCGGCGCGCGTTTGCAATTGCGTGATTGAGTGTTTTGACCAGTGTCACTGGTTCTGGTTGCCTGCACAAGATCAATGCCAACTGGTGGTGTTTTCCAGCGCACCACAATCCCCTTAAGGCTTAGGTAAGTGCTTGCGTACAGCTTGTATGGTTACTGTTGGTGCTGCTGTATGATGTTGAATGCTGTGTGCCGTGGGGCGACATAGGTGAATAGACGCTATGTGAGCGCAGAGCTTAGTCAACTGGGGCTTTGTGGGAGTGCTCTATAACAGCGGGGCTCTGATAATTGAGAAATATTGTTATGCGGAACAAATGGAATTTATAAATTATTGACCGATGAGGAGTGCTATTAAAAAATATTTATTTTTCAGTGGGTAGGTACCTACCTTCTATGCATTTAAATTTTGTGGGAGTATAGACATCGTGCATAGATTGAAGGGCCTTTTAATATGGAATGAAATTCAGTCTACAATGTCCCTATAGTAAGCTGCCTCTAGTTACAGTTGGTTTGGGATCGTTTTGTCTTAGACTCATCAAGCTGGTGCATTGTTGAACGTTCCCTCCGCGTGACCTACCAACCTTAGCCTATGCATTTAAAGCGTCGATATATATCCCGTACAGTTCCTCCTTCTTCACGATCCACCAACAAAATCTGTACCGAATATCAACCGAGGAATATTTCTCTCAAAATGTACCAAGACTTTTCTTCTATCTTTCGACAAAGTATAAAGAACCAGATTTATAAGGGTCTTGTATTGGATCTATAAAAGAAGCCATTACCTCAAAGACACCTTTTAAGTTCAAAGAAACACTGATTGCTTTATTAAATGTGTGGCTCTTCGTTACATCTAGTTCAGCGATCAAATTTCGGCCACTTATATGTATTTGCCATTGCTTGGCATTGCTTCCCGTAGTGAAACTGGAGAACAAGACAAAATTGAGACGTTTTGGCAATTCTACACCATCAGATAAATATTTTGGGTCGAACAAACGTTACTTTTTTTTAGTACAAACCCAAACAGGGCTCAAACAGCTCCTAATCAAATTTAGTAAACTTTTGGGAATGGATAAATCAAAAGGATCCTCTTGAGTGCAATGATAGTAGAACGCGAACTTAGGAAAAATGTAATATTTCGATGCGTTGCTCAATAGTGCAATGCTTAATGGAAGAATGGAGTCAGCTGACAAAACAAAATGTCAGCAGAATCACAGTGAAATAGTTCCAAAAATGGCCGCAGTCGGCTTTTAAAGTTTTGTCACTACTCTTAGCTTAGGATATTGCTTTACACGATTCATTTAGAACTGTAAAACTCAGGGATAAGGAGCATTAAAAGGGTGAAAAGAAGATCTTAAATGATAATGTCTGAAAGGGCTGAAAGGAATGAGGATTCAGACCAAAATGTCATTTCATATTTATTTTAAGTACTTTAACCCTTGCACCTTTTACCATGCAATGACTTTCTTTTCAAATCAGAAAGAGTTACATATCAGTGGGTGTCTAAGTCCCGCACAAGGCTCTGTTCTTAGTCCGCCTTTTTTACTTTTATCGATTCCGTCTTAAGTTAAAAATTAAAGAGTAATACTAATATCCTATTCACACCGTGCGCAAAACACAAATTCGATTGCATTATTTAACAAATAAAATTAATTTATATCATTTTAAAAATAATATTAGTCCATCAAGTGTGGAAACAATATTAAAATTGAGGTGATATGGTGTGTTTGTTTCAACAATCGAACGATTGGAAGTTGTTTCTATTAAGTATTCGAGAGTAATCGCGAAAACCAGGGCACTCATTCCGTAATTTTAAGAACGATAATCGTCCGGGCGATAGTAGACAAGGAACTCGTCATCAATTCGCTTTCCGTAACTCTATCGCCATCGTCTCGTCTCTCGTTTATTTCATACTAAGTTTGAGAAACTTGAGTCACAAAGTTTGAGAGCTTTCGGTTTCTCTGTAGCTCACAAAACGTAGTTGGAACAAGCAATAGATGTCATCGTAATTGTTTTTTGTTTAACGATTTCGGTTGAAGTTTTTGGTGAATGTATCCTAGACGGCAACCGCCTGTCGAGTTTATTGCTTCCAAAACCATCAAAAATAAGGGATTCGTCTCTTATAAGAAACAAAATTAATTATGTAATATCTCCTTCTAGGTACTATTTGTCTTTTTTTTATTATTTTCGTTTTTAATTTGTATAGCAACAATAAATTCATTCGTGGAAACATTTTGTAAATTTCAATTTAATTTATAAAAATGACAATGGCAATGTTTTTGCGAAATATTCAAATTGAAGTCGGTTGCTAATTCAGACACGGAAGGCAAAGCTATCGTTGAAACGCTATCGTCTGACGATAATCGACATACGGAATGAGTGCGCTGGTTTTCGGCTCAGTGTGAATAGGGTATACAACAAATAACACTGCAACTCTTCTATAGATTTAGTGCCGATATTGATTACGATTTGCAAGTCTCAGCAAATTGGTTTGTCATTAGTGCCAAAAACAAAGTTATGCTACTCCATATCGAGCCTTTTGCGTCGTATATAATACCTGTATAAATTGACTCAATCTCAATCGAATTTTCCATGTCAAATCAAAATATTCTGCGAATCTAATTACAGAAATCGTGGCCAGATGGGCGTTGGCGCCTGCACAACATTTGGAAACCTCAAATCAGTTCTCTTATCGCGATGGAATCTAATTTCGAACAGCAAGACAATATCAATATAGGAAAATCAAAACAAAGTCAGCAAGTCCGAAGGCGCATGTGACCACCTTCCGCATGAAGTAGAACCCGTACTACCAGCAGGTGACTTAAGTGTGCCTGCTTGCAACTGATTTGTGCTGCGGTGACCTCACAGCTATTTTATTAATTCCACATTTGGGTGGTACTGAGAAACAGTTGACTGAGTTGCAGTGTAACTATTTTCCCGTTGCTTAGAGAATTTTGCAATACAATATGTGTATTAGACGGCGCACACTACCGCATGCCAAAGCTTGATACTCTGGGTGTTTGTTGGAGTGGAGCCGCAACCTGTGCGGCTGTAGTGAAAGGGTACAACACGGTTTAGTATAAAAGTTGGTATAATTTCGTCAATTGAATCAGAATTAACTCAAAGCGTTCGTTGAACAGCTGTGATCTCTCATCTATTTCTTCAAACATTTTACTAATCAACATGAAGGTAAGGATGCTGGAGTCCATTGCAAAACAAGGATATAAACGTTTTTTTTTATTATTTACAGTTCGCCATCTCTGCCGTAGTCATGTTGGCCCTTGCCATGGGTGCCCAGTCCTCCCTCTATGCTGGCATTCCCGGACTTGTTGGACCACTGGGCTATGCTGCCACCATTGCGCATCCAGGACCACTTTTGGCTCATGGACCAGCATGGTTGGGTGCACATGCACATGGTATCCCAGCTGCTGTGAACATTGCCCATGGCCCTCTTCTCTCTGCCGCTCATATTCCAGCTGCCGTTGCTGTTGCTCCTCATCATGCTGCTGTGGCTGCCATTCCAACGCATGGCGCCACCTACGTTGCCAAGACTCGTGGTGCTGTGCATACAGCACCATTGGCTGGACACATCAATTCGGCTGCTTCGATCAACTTGGCTCCAGCACCAGGAACCTGGTAAACTGATTGATGATCCACTACTGCCAACACGACACTGCCCACCTCTGTAGAGTTACATTATAAATAGCAACATATTGCCATCGATGCCATGAAAACTTCCTCTTTCGTCAACATTTTTTTTTTAGTTTTTTTCTTTTCTCCTTGTACCTATACACATACCACATACATATTTAAGCATTTTCCATTTCTACATAAATGTTTGTCTCCTTCTTTACACCTCTACTGTAATTTCGATTTATGTTTTACCTATATATACTTTAGTTGTGCAACAATTATAAGATTGAATCAAAAGAACTTGAATGAATTTTTTTATTTTTGTCTGAAGAAGGCCTTTCAACTGGTACTTTTAATCCTTTTATTGAATAGTCCTCATTGGACTTGGCAGACTTTGTATTAGATTTGTTTGTAGTAAACAATATTTCGAAAATTTGTTTCTGTTCCTCGAACTTTTACGCAGCTCAAGTGCTTGTACTTGCTCCTTATTTTTGGTTGGAAGTATGAGCGGCCGAGAGTATCGGAAGCTACGAGATCTTAGGTCAGTTTAATGTCCGAGAACCCTGTTTCTCTCCTTCTAAGAGGGTTGATGGCTTTTACAGATAATGACCCCAAACTAATATTCAAATGTTTTCGTATTTCTGGGAGTAGGTATCTAATTTCTAAGCAATGTTTCGCTAGTTGCACTGTTTTAGTTGTGCCACGCCCCTTATTTAATCGATTTCGCATTTTTTAAAGAGCCTGGTATTAAATAGACTTTTGTATTTTGATTCTTTTGATCGCTCTTAAGCTGTCTAAGAGAAGTTTTAAATTTTTTATTTGATTTTGCGGCGCAACGTCCTGTTAGGCTACACCGCACACCGCACACATTCTATGAAGACAATTTGGATTGGCAATATATATCGAGGTATTCATTTATTGAATATATAAAGCTGACTTACTTGGTAGAGACAGTATACAACTAAATTTGACAATTCTGTCTGTCACAAGTGCTGTAGTTTTGTGTACCAAAACGTACAAAGTGTGTTTATTGCATGGAATGGACCACGCCCCCTAATCTGAAGTTTTCATATTGACAGATAATAGGTAGATATACCTATTTCTTATTTTCTGTTGTTAGAAAAAACAAGAAGTTCAATGTTTTTTTTAAATGATCATTAATAATTCAAGGAGTTGCATTTTATTCAACCGAAGTAGATTTACTTCAATTTTGGAAAAATATAAAAATTTGCTCCCCACTTCGCACTATTGTTAAGTTCCTTGGTGAAGTAGTTCCCGGTGAAGTAGATTCACTTTACTTTTTTAATTCGCTTCAATTTCATTAAAAAACCTTAAAAAACAGAAAAAAATATTTAAAAAATGCTTTACACTCTTTTATGTAAGCACAGATTCACATATCACATTTCAAAAGAATAAATTGCATCCAACTTAACTTTAAACATAAAACGTATGACAATTTTCTGACCTTAATTATTGCCTTCCTTTTAATTTTCCGTCCAGCAGGTGACTCATTTGGTTTGGTTTTGGTTCTTGTCTGTCTATTATGAAAAGTTTAGTCTAATACGTAAAAGAATATATCAAACGCCATGAAAAGATATATAAGTAATCAAGAATGTGAATAAAGATTTAAGATTTAAGATTAAATAAAATTATTGTTTGACCTTAAAATGTTTTTTTGATATGTTTTATACATAAAACTAACTAAACTATGATTTTGAAATCTACTTCGCTTTATTTTTGAAGTGGTTACGCTGATGGTAACACTATTTATGTGAAACTAAAAAAATAAAATAATGTTCCAAATTATAAAAAATGTTTTTACAAGTTTTTTTTTTTTTTAAACATACACGGATATTAATTGGCGGTTTAAAAGAATTATGTATAGGATCGGATAAATTCTTAACAATGCAACCAGACAAACGTTGAGAGAAACAGGCGTCAGTTTCAGTTTTTAATACAGGGTGGATACAAAAATACTTCTCTGCTATAATTTATTAAATACTAGCTGTACTCCCACGGCGCTGCCCGTGCCTTTCGTATTAAGTCCCGCCACAATTCGCAGAGTCGTTTTTTAAGGGAGGTGCAACGGCGCCTTTTTTGATTACTGCCCCATTGTGTTGAACACCATTTACAAAAATTCAAGGCTTCATAAATTTCCAGATACCTATAGTAATTTAATTATTTTGTTACCTATATGGCAAGTGCCATATCCCGATTTCTATCCCGATTATTTTTTGCAAATCTTAAGGTTTTTTCCACTGCGCCACCTCTCGCGAACGTCTGACAAACATCCCAGAGTAAAACTGTCATGAAAGAGCCGTTTGGACTCGGCGTAAAGCTCTAGATCCCTTCCATTCGTCCCAAAAATTGAAAACCCACACAAAACGAATGGTTGTGAGAAGCTAGGCCTTGGGTCCCACAGACCTGTCGCGCCAAAATATTTATTTATTTATTTTTAATCCAAGGTTTTCTATTTGTATTGTTTTTGATTGCACTTTGTTTCCATTAGGGCCCAAAACTATACTATCTTTCAAGTTGGAATCAACCATGCGCATTCACAAAGTTTCATTGAAATCGGTTAAGCGGCTCTGAAGATCGACCACAGCGCCACCTGTTGATTCTCTCGCACTTAGCAGTAAAGTGTTTCTATCACAAAAGATCAACAAACTGTGATTTTGAAAATATTTTTTTTCTATATTTGGAGTGTCACTACTCGATTTCTATCCAGTTTATTTTTTTTTTTCAAAGTGCGTTTCCCCATGAAAAATGTAATGTGTGCCTACAACGCCACCTGTTGAGAATTTTCCAACTTTTCTTTTCTTCTAAACCATCGCTGATGTAAGACAAACAAAACAAAACAAAGATCATTCAAATCGGTTGAGCCGTTCTCGAGTTTTAAGCATCCGAACAAACCAAGATCCATTTTTATATATATAGATTTATTAATCTTTTGGAATCTCGCAACAAAAACATTGTGAATTTAATTGAGCAATACAAAACAGACAAACGAACAAAAAAAAAATGCTTTGAAAATGAGCGGTTAATTTTTTTGACGCAGCGTGTATAACCTATATTGGCGATATTTTAATAAGTGGATCAAATTTACCAAATCAGCCATAGAACATTCTTTTGCATTTGTGCACTCCTTTTTTAAAAAAAATAACAAAAAAAATCTTTCGCCACCCTGTAGTAAAGTGAAAAGTTTTGTTTTGTCGCTTAAATGTGAATTTAAGTTTGCAACAGTCCTCTGCTCCACGAAAATATTTGGTAACCCACAAACCACCACCGGGAAGTGCCACAATTTTAGCTACCTCTCGCATGATATCCAAATCCATTTACCCCTATTGACAGAAGGAATACTAATAGCGCATAACCGTAACCGTAAACCTTGAAACCACTATAAACAGTTAATTACTCGTTGTCCCAATTAAAATACATTTTTTTTCGAACAAATACAAAACTTGTCTTTATTTAATTGAATCAATTTTTCATTGAACTATGCAAACTATTAACATGTCGTCAGCGGCAAAGCCGACTTTTCTTATCTAATTAATGGATGGCGGCGATAACTGGGGTGAACTGGGGTCTTTGTGAGATAGATTTACCAGGTACCTGGAGCTGGGGCAACATTGATGGAAGCCGCTGAGTTGATGTGTCCGGCCAATGGTGCGGTATGGATGGCACCACGGGTCTTAGCCACATAGGTGGCTCCATGTCCATGTCCGACATCATGGGGACCGGCAACAGCAGCTTGGTGTGCAACAGCAACACCACCGATTGGTCCTGATGCGATGTTAACAGCAGCTGGGGCACCCCACCAACCTGCATTATGGGCCAAAATTGGTCCATGAACTCCAAGTGGTCCTACAACTCCTCCAAGTCCATGTCCTGCCCATCCCAGTCCTTGTCCAGCCCATCCTAGTCCATGTCCAGCCCATCCAAGACCATTGATGCCAACACCAAGACCATGGACGCCAAGTCCCAGACCGGGAACACCAGCGATCAGCGATGATTGGACTCCCATGGCGACAGCCAACACGACTACGGCAGCAAGAACGAACTATAAAAACAGGAAAAATATTTTTATTAAGTCCTTGTGTGGTTCGCAGGAAACAAGCCAATCCTTTACCTTCATGTTGATTGGATTTTTGTTGGTTGGATGACCGTTCAATGAAAGATTTGAATTGATTCTGATTTGACTAACGCAAATTTTGTAACTTTTATACTCAAACAAACGCAGAGCGCAACCTTTCACTCTTTCTGTGAAAAAGTGGTGCACATACTTGCTGGTGTAGTCGACGCCCAGTCAATGGCATTGATTGCAACTTAATTGCCGCCAGCGCTGCATAGGCTGCCGCGAATTATTGTGGATTTGGATTTGCAGTAGGCAACACGAAATGCTTGAATAAATTTCGTCAACCAAAATGTTGCTTCCTGGGAGATACTTGCGATTTGACCCGCAACTGGGGCAGGGGTCAGGAGTTTCTCTCCGGATTGTGGAACAATTCAAGTTTCCTAAACTGTTGATATGCTTGAGCGACCCACCCCGTTTAATTGAACAATTATTCAATGTCGGTTATGGTGTTGTTAGCAACATGTTCTATGGTGTAAGCGGTAGGTGTTTTATTGTAAGCCACTCATTATTCAATTTCTCAGTTGCAGCTGTTTTGTGTGCCGTCTGTCAGTTGAATATAATGTTTAAAGCTGATTTTAAAACAAAGTGGATGTAAAGTCTCCTGGTTAGGTTCAAATGGCAGGCCACACAAAAGTGCAGCCACAATAAGGGCAGAGTTGGCCCATTGTGACAAGTCTCCCTGTTAGGATTCGTAAAAAATTATTTTGGAATTTCGAACATCATATTCCAACAGCATGAGTTGGCCGCTTGCGTTGAAGTTAGGGACAATATTTTCCTAAAATATTCATACGAATAGGGTCAGTGGTTTTTTCATGATATATTTTCAAATCTCTTCTCTACTCTTCTCTATCTCTTCGCTTCTCTTCTCTTCTCTTCTCTTCTCTACATAGAATAAAACTGTAGAATAAAAAATGCCTGACCGCGCATCACGCGGAAACTACTGGGCGGATTATGATTAAACTTGGCATAGTGATTGCTTATATTCTGGGTCGGGCTTTAGTATACTTTTTAACCGGAAATATAATTTGGTTTTTACAAAATAGTCAAAAAAAAAACAAAAAACAGATATATGTAAGGAAAATTCTGTTTATACAGACCTAGCTCAGAAATGGCTTATCGGATTGAAAAATAAAAAAATAGGTCAATTTAGTAAATTTTCTCCTGAATCATTTAAGATATAAAACATCCACCTGCGTTGTCCTGAAGCTGAGCAATGTTAAAAACAATTATTCAAAACATCGCCCACAACTTACTTTCAGCGGATTCCACTGTCAGTTTAGTCATGCAGCAGTGAGTATCGTTGCAGTAGTGTGTGTGTGAGTACATGTGCGCGCTCTAACGTGATCATATGTTTTGCACTTCAGTGGGCAGTCGTCTCTTTTCAGCGCACGCATTCAAGTTGGACACATTTTCAGCTTTTGTTCATGATTGGGAAACGTTTGGAAATGCGCTGGTGGGATTCGTGTGTCAAGTCGTTACATTTGTGTTGCTTCCTTTTCGTCGACATTTGAGGTGGGTAAGAGGGAAATGACAGAGCTTCTTTTTTATGTCGACTTTTTAGTAGGAATTTTAATTTTTGTTTTAATCTTGCTTTCAGAAAGGTCAAAGTTTGGAACACATTTTTAAAAAAAAACTGTTCGATGTAGTTCGATGGAAATACTTGTTGTCTTAAAAGTGGCGAGTACGGGTCAGCTAGTCCATATATAAAACAGACAAATTTTACAATAATTTTATTTTATGCACATATTTCTTGTTATTTAAGGAAGGTCTTATAATTATCTCCAGTCCGCCTGACATTTCTACACCTTCACCTGCTATACTCTCTGATCTTCACGGTTACTGATTCCTTCTTTGTATTCGGTGCTTATAATTGCCAACATCGGGAATTCCAAACTCCTTAGTTTAAAAAATGATTTCTTTACTGTGGCAGTTTCATTCAAATTCGACTCAACTGCCTTTATCCATAAGCACTGCTTGAAGAACTATTCCCAAATTAGTGCAAGATTTAGATCTTAACCCAAGGTGAATTTTTAACTCATTTCCTGGTAATAAGAGCAAAAAAAAAAAAATTTCCCAAAAGGCTATTTGATGTGGGTATCTACGCGCTAATCACGAAACCGAGTAAATGGATTTGATGTGGCTTTGCACTTCAATGAACTATTAATGCTATTAAAATATTGAACATACTAAAAATTTCCCTATAGCTTTTCGAAACTCAACAGATTTAATTTTCTGTCATTTCCGTAAATGCAAAACTTGCAAATTTATCCCAGCTTAATTGAGCTACAAAATAATCTTAATCTGCATTAAAAAGCTAAGCTACTTTAAATCAAAAACAGGTCTTATTTGATTAAATGCATGTTCAAAAGTGAGAGCGGTCTGGAAAAGCAATTTCACTTTCTCAATATCAGTACAAATCTTGGGCTAGGTCAAAGCAAAACGGGTAAAACCTAAATCGGTTCACCTTTTTCCTGAAAACCTTGAATACTACTTGTATGAAGATCTATCCTGGCCTAAGACCCTCCACGAACAAAGCAAAAACTAGCCCTAAGCCATTCCTTGATGACTTATCGGGCAGTTTACACAATAATTTTAATAAGAGGTCAGCTTCCTACGTATTTTTAGTTGGTCTCAACGCGGCGGCTCAACGGCAATTGCATTTCCTGGCAAAATGTCGAGGACCAACCGCATAAATCTGTTGTCTTATCCTTGGAATCAATAAAAAAAAATCCAAAGGCCACTCGCCTTTTACAGATATGGGAGATGGGTTTAATGCACATCGGTTGCTGGGTACCTACCTGTTCGAATAGGGACATTCCAGAGGACTGTAAGCTCGATGAGAATGTCCCTATTATGTATAACCCTATGACCTTCGAATTAATAGAAACTCTGTAGGTAACAGATTCTAAAGTGAGTATGTGACCCCATTTTTTATCATCGTCGGTAGGTATGTGAAAAAAAGTCATTTTGTTTAAAATTGAAATCTCTTTTAATACGCGTAATTAAATTAACAAAAAAAAAGTTAACAAAAAATCCTTCTCAAGTTATCCATGGCAGTGTTGACGATTTTCAAAACGAACTCAATTTACCAGGTTCCTGGTGCTGGGGCAACATTCACTGAAGCAGCTGACTGAATATGTCCTGGCAATGGAGCGGTGTGCACAGCACCACGGGTCTTGGCCACATAGCTGGCGCCATGTGTTGGGATAGCAGCGACGGCAGCATGTGGAGCAGCAGCGATGGCAGCATGTGGAGCAACATCGATGGCAGCTGGAACACCAGCGACAGACAAGAGTGGACCACCAGCAACATTAACAGCAGCTGGAATACCATGAGCACCCAAACCAACAACAGCTGGTCCCTGGGCCAACAATTGTCCAGGCAGACCGAGTCCAAGACCATGAACACCAAGACCATGAACACCAAGACCATGAACACCAAGACCATGAACACCTAGACCATGAACACCAAGACCATGGAGTCCAAGACCATTAATGCCAACACCCCAACCGGGAATACCAGCAACAAGGGAAGATTGGGCGCCCATGGCGAGGGCCAACACAACTACGGCAGCAATGGCGAACTGCAATCAAAAGAAATATTAGTCCTTGCAACACTGCAAGCAAACAAAAATTGCACAACTCCCTTACCTTCATGTTGAAACTTGGTTGGAGGTTTGAATAAACTGTTCAGTGAACGTATTGAGTTAATTCTGATTTGATCTATGAAATTAGTTCAACTTTTATACCAACGAAGCGGCCACACCCTTTCACCAGTCCGCTATACTAATGTATGACATTAATTGCAGTTCGCTTACACTGGGCGCACGTGGTGATAACCATTTCACCATTTGACATGCGGTAGTGCGTAAGAATGGCTTTGACGTGTTAATTATTGATAGAAACTGTAATAGCAATTATGGCCATAAACATATTTAATTTTTTTATTGACATTGGGAAATTTGCATGGAAAGTTGGAAACGCTCACATGTCGCTGATCTGATTGATGTCATATGCAGTACAGAGTTGCACCCACGGAATTGTGTTGAATTAAACACGGAACAGGGGAGTTTATCGGATGTTTGTGATGAATAACCGTTGCGTTCCTATGTGTGGATGAATTTTGGATGTATAGTTTTTACCAAACAACTAATTTCTAAATTTGTTGAAATATAGAAAAATATGTTACACGACCTTACAAAATTTCAAAAAGTCGAAAAAAGTTTTGCATCCAGTACCTTTTAGACATTATGTGCGTAAACATTTAAAATTTGTTAAATGAACTGGCGGAAGTACCGTAGGAGCTAGCTACAAAGTATGTCAGTGCACCAGAGGCAGTAGTTGATCCTTTGCAATCGCAAGAAAAAAAGAGTACAGTTTTCAGGTCCTGCAGGGAAAAAGTGAGAAGTTTATTATAGCTTCGGGCTGGTTCGACAATCTGCAGCCTTTTTCTGATTTGATATTGGTAATATGCGTCAGTTATGAATGCCTGCACTCGTGTTAGTAATAGCACAAAAGGGCAAGACCATACGGAAGCCCCGTGAAAAATATATAAAAATCCCTGCTCTTCAAAGAAATAACCTTTTGTGGTTTCCTACTCAAAGGGGACCTTGAGGAAGACCTTAAATAAAATCTACTCAATTCCAAAAATAATAACCCTATGTTTTGCACAAAAATGGAATCTGGAGTGGGAGCTTGGATGTTCGGACCAAACACCTAACCTTGCCTATGGGATATGCTATACTTCAGGCTCAAGTACATGCCATCGAGATCTTGATGCTTGAAAATAGTATAATGGGCGCCAAATTATTCAAATAATTACATCCATCTCAATTAAGTTCTATTGGTCAATCGTTGTTACCACAGTGTTTCAGTCTATTGAATGAGAATTTGTTCAGCTTTCACCCGACCCAGGATGGGTTAACTTAGAAAAACAATTCTCTCACAAAATAAAACAGATAATGGCGCAAAATTGTAGTCATCGTGTATTAGGGAGGTTAGTAGATACTAAGTAGAAACATTATAATTTCGAAATCGGCGTCTAACTTTAAAGTTAATTATAAACACTTTTTAACCTACCTACAAGTAGTACTAACATAAGAGCGGGACCGACACAAATTTTAGTCAAACAGACCCAATAATTGACAGTTTGAGGAAACAAACACAGTTTGTGGTATTCTCTTACAACGAATTTTGATGAACTGACAGATAGAAAGCAAACAAATTAACTTACTAATGGAAACATAAGAGGTGTCAAATTAATTTCAGTCATTTTGTGATTATTGTTATTTGATGTTATTTTATATGCTTTTTTAGACAAAACGGGATCGGGTGAAGAAATGGGACCGGGTTGAAAAGGAAATACTGCGGCAATTAGTGGAGCAACTTATTTCCATCCAGCTTTTGAAGAGGATTAGTCCCGATTTTGTATATATTTAATTTTTTCCGAAGAGCTCAAAATCTTGAAATATATTAAAATCCTCAAAAATATTATCTTAATCCTCGGAAAAAATTTTTGTTTTACTACTTAAATCTTCAAAATTATTTTTCTCTTCTTATGACACATGTGCACTATTCTGATTTCCAGAGTTATAAATAAATAACGGTGATACCTGCCAGAACAGTGACGTTTATTCGAAGGTGCGCAATGAGATTAAGCTCTTCTTCGCTCTGCGTTTACAGGCGATCTTAACTCTATTATCAATCTGACTTTCGGACATCCGCGCTAAAGTAAAAACTATCTCAAGGTCTATCGTAAATCAGTCAAGATCTTGCCGCCCTCGGCTGTGCCCCGCACTCAAATTCAATAGAGTACAAAATGAACAGAAATTAAAAATTTCCATCAAAAACGCCCCCAAAAAGTGGGTGTGACAAACACTTTGTAACAGGGACATTATCCAAATTTTTTTTGTGAAGAACGCACCTCAAGGTTAACGTCTGAAAAATTTTCAGTAACTTGAATGCAACTTTTATGCCGAAAGCACATGAACAGAAATTCTGAATGCAGTGCTGCAAGTAAAACAGATGTGCAGAAAATTGTTCGACATACATTGCATCGGCTAATATGGCTACTGTCACTCGCCAACTAATCAGATGATCTGTTTTTAGAAATTTGTTTTCTTTTAAATATGTAGGTACGTTTAAGATGAAAACTGAGAAATTCAATAAAATTGACAACTTCTTTTGTTATAGAGGAATTAATTTTGCCGAACAAATTCAAGAGAAGTACTCTTCCATCCTTACAAATCCAGAACAAAAACAAGAACGATTTAGAAATGTCAAAAGCCGATGATGCCAAATACCTGAAATTGCAATTTATTTCCTTTTGTGTGGTACGTAGGTACGTTTGAATTTTGCAGAAAATTTAGAAATAGAGACATGTTGCATTCTAATATTGCTGCGCAGTGAATTCTGATTGACCATCTTTGTGTTTGAAACAGATGTTAATTGACGTATGTAGGAAGATAATTTTGGCAATTTATTTCGGTTCAAATGAGGCCTACAATTCTTTACAATTTAGACAGGAAATAAGCTTTTTAAGAGGTTACATAGAAACACGTCAGTGCCTTAAATGTGACAGCAATTTTTTTTTTCTTAATTTCAACATCAATTGCTGAGCATTCTTTTTCCACTGTGTGCTATTATCATCTATAAATACAGAAGTAGCTTACAAACGCTACGCATATATTTTATGACCGATTTAATTGACGATTAAGAAAATTCTATAATTTAAGAAGTAGTCAAAATGGATCCAAAATTCGAGGACAAAACATCGGCCGAATTCATTGTGATTGTTTTCCAAACTTCCGCAACTAGTTTGAAATCCATTTCCTCCTAAAGACGATGGCTGATGAAAGAATCTTACACGACTGCATCAGTGCGAGTGAATTGTGCAATCCCCCTGCAACTTGTAGTCAAATTAATATATTGGCAATAGTGAAAGGGCGTGTCTGTCGCGTGCGCGTATAAAAGTTGCAATACTCGGCGTATCAAATCAGAATCAACTTACAGCGTTCACTGAACACACAGTCAAACCTCAAAACAAAAATCAACATGAAGGTAAAGGATTTGGCAGAGCCTCGCAATGTCACAAGGACTAATCTAAATTATATTGCTCTTACAGTTCGCCATTGCTGCCGTAGTCGTGTTGGCTCTTGCCATGGGAGTGCAATCATCTCTGATTGGACTGGGAGGAGTCGCAGGAATTCCCGGACTCGGAACCGCATCTGTATCCAGTTCAGGACAAGTCTTGGCACAAGGACCTGCTCTTGGTCTGGGATGGGGTTTGGGTGTCCATGGCATCCCTGCCGCTATTGATATCGCTGCTAGTCCACTGATTGCTGCTGGTCAAATTCCCGCTGTTGCTGCTGCTGTTCCCGGAATTGGTGCTACATATGTTGCCAAGACTCGCGGTGCTGTACACACAGCTCCATTGGCTGGACACATCCAATCGGCTGCTTCGGTCAATCTTGCTCCAGCTCCAGGTACCTGGTAAATTTGTTGATTTCTGGACGAAAACCCCTGCCATCTCCCTGAATAAAATACTCTCATTGATACCGTTATAACGATAGCTCCTCGATTTTCTATATTTGTTCATTATATTTGTTTAAGCCGCATGTAAGACAATAAAACGAGAAATTGTATAAAACGAAGGAGTTGTGTACAGCTCTTTATTCTCTTAAACGGAAGTATTTGTAGAGAAATCCTTCAGGATGAATAATTTCTGCAAGAAAATAGCTATCGGGAATCTAATACTTGATGAGGAATATGTTGATAATATGTTACAATTATATGACTTGTATTGGAACAAGCTCTTTATGGGCACTTAAAAGCCAGCGTGTCGCATTCCTACTCCACTTCAAGGTTTAATTGTTCAGATAAAGTCCACTCCGCAATCACAAAAAAATTAAATCAGAAACAATTTAAAATTTAATTGATGTATCACCGGTTCTTATTGGTTTTATGGTAGATTGATCAACCTCGGTAGCTTGTGGGTAACTTGTTTCGAATGGCGTACGTTTGGCACGTGTGTAGTACTCAGTTCGATCGAAGACTGTCTTGATTATTTTTTATGTGAGATTTTATTGCTACCTTAGGTTTTAAACAAATTATTTTTACAATGACTGGACAAACTTTGGGTAGAATGACAGGACGGCCACTTTCGGAAGTATCGCGGTAGTTGTCTGCTAGTTTTTACACTCATGGGACCTTCAATGTCAATGCCAAACCCAACTGGCATCAGTAGAGTAAGAGTCCGTTCACTGACAATTTAAATTTGTATTCAAGAAATTACATGTAGGAAGAGTTAAAATAAACTGTCAAATGATTGACAAATAACTTTGAATCACTTAATTTTGTTTTTTCAATGAACATATTTACTACTTCTATCCCTAGCCTTTGGCAAACATTTTTAGAAAGAGTCCCGGCTGAAATATATTATTATTTTATTTTGTTCATACTTTGCGAGCGCATATAATGATTAAATTTATTTTTACATTTTTTTATTATCCATATAATATCTATTAATTAAAATTGAGGTAAAAACAAATTCTCTGCAAAAAAAATCAGATCCTTAAATTTAAATCCTTAAATAATTGTCTGCTTAAAACGACGAATTAAACTTAAATAAAATAAAATCTCCAGGTAATCCAAAAACAAATCCTCGAGCAACGACGAAATTTTGAGATAAAAAAGCAACCGGAAGTTTTCATTTCTAATTCCAATGTGTTTATTGTAATTTAATACAGACTTAGAATGTAAGATTTTTTGTACAAAGTCATTGAAAAAAAACATGAAATTCTGTCAATATAAGTAAGTAAATTACGTATTGAGAACAATTTTAATAAATTCAACTAAATGCGTCAAACAATTTTGAACTAAATGAGTCCGATTTCACGGATTTTCAAAAAGATTAGTCCTGGAATCCAGGCCGCCAAAATGAACCTAAGGCATTCTGAAAGTAACACCAGGTACTGCTCGAAATTTGTATTTTTCATAATCGTTTCAACTTAGGAGGTGATCTTAAATTTGACATATAACTCATAGGTTGGGAACTGTTGACTCGAATCCAAAAGCTTGTTTCCATTTGACCGTTTCCATCAAGAGCCCCGAAAACAGAAGTCTGAAAAATGAAAGAACAGATAATAAACGACCGGAATCGTATTAATTTAGGGTCAGCAGATCGTTTCGCTCCAGTAGACTGGAAATGTTAATATAAGTCATTTATTATTTTCAGATCTCTGTAAATCTGGGGCTAAAGCTTTCTGGTCAAATGAACACAGCTCTTATCTACGATATTTTAAACATGGTTTACTTTAAATAATCGACTTTAAATGCAAAATAGTATAAAGTTTTCGATTGGGAAACTGGAATCTTTTTAACTTCCAATGGACATGTCACATTTTAGAATTCATCAATCTATCCAACTATAAATCATTTTGATTTTAGGCACAAACCTCCATCTCTTTTTGGAAATATATGTCTTTCTTTAAAACCATAAATTTTATACAAAACAAAAGTCATAAACACAGACATAATTTAAAATATAGAAGACTCGGCTACTGCTCCATCTACTGGGGATTTTTCATGCTAAGGTCCCATTCTGGAGGTAAAATGCTGGGCTTCTTAAAAAAAAAAACAATTCTTCGAAGGCTTTAAGTCAATAATTCAAAGGTTTAAGGATAAAATTCCGAAAATTACTCCTGGAGGAGTGGGACTACATTAAAATATTTTAGACTTAGACGCTTGCATCGCTCGGGTACTCAGTCAAAAAAACCTTTTTCTTGAAGAACATAACTTTATCCACTTTGCGTTCTATGAAATAATTTTCAATTCATATTATTTACTAATAATCATTTTTAACCTTCAACTTTATATATTTTTTAGGTCACAATATGAAATTTTGAATTGAAAATTTCGCCATTGTGAGTTCGAAAAACTTAGCCTGGACACTAAAAACGATTATTAGAGTATCGTGGTATATATCTAGTGAGTCTGAGTAGAAAAACCAAAAGTTATTTGAGTAAAACATTTATTTATTCTAAACAAAAAAAAACTTTCCTCTCTACATATGGAAATTTCGAAACAGGAAGAAAGAATGAAAAGAAAATTAGAGATAGGCAGAAGGATACAGAATGGAAAGACAGATATTCAAATATCCCAGGTGGGGGTAGTGGGTGAAGAAGAAATATAACATCTTGACCAGATATCATGTGAATATGTTGTTGGTGTTTGGTTTTTTGGCAGCACTTTCATTCTTTACCAGGTTCCTGGAGCTGGGGCGACATTGACGCTCGACACTGAGTTAACGTGTCCGGCGAGTGGGGCAACATGTGCAGCACCACGGGTCTGGGCAACATAGGTACCTCCAGCAACAGCGTGTGGAGCAACAGCGACAGCAGCAGCATGTGGAGCAACAGCGACGGCACCAGCCCATGGGTTGGCGGCATGCACAGCTACCGATGGACCACCCCATGGAGCAACAGCGAGAGCGGCATGTGGGACAATTGCTGGTCCAGAAACAGCGGTGTATGACAGACCGTGTCCAGCAATGTCAACGTGTCCCAGACCGAGTCCCCAAGGGATGACGGAGCTTTGGGCACCCATGGCAAGAGCAAGGACAACGGCAACAATGGCGAACTATACAAAAAAATTCAATTGTTAGAACAAGAATCCTTCAAGATGCAATGGTACTCACTTTCATGTTGAGAATTGAGATTTTCTTTTTGCTTAGAGATCAGCGAAGAACTGTTCAATTGGAGCTAGAAGCTTTGACTATGATCTGAACATGGAAACGCTGCAATTTTTATACTAAAACTAGATCACACCACGACCATTGAAGAGAACAATGAGATTGATACGTCAATCGAACCACACCTACCCCACCATCAGAGAGCCAACAACAATGTCGGACTGCAATTGATAAAAGGAAGGAAAAGTCCAGCAACTTCTATCGAGCAATGTTATTAAGTATTAAGTAAAGAAAACGCGGCCAATGACAAAGGCACAAGACACCAATCACCAGAGAGAGATAGAGAGAATGAGCAACCACCTCCAACCGTTTAACTGACGCACAGCAGCTGTTTAGCATACCACATCAGGTTTCCTTAAATGATCGCTTTGACTTGACCAGATTGTGTCAAGTGAAAGGTCAACAATTATGCCGGCCATGGAGTCGAAAAGGGCGCCGAAGCTCACCTTGAAGGTCGTTCCTAAATGCGTATTCACTAATCGTAGAAACATAGAATGCTCATATAGCCCCACCTTTGGAACACGCCCTGAGGGCAGGTTGCACTCGTTACCTTATGTGGCTACCGCACTTGCCTTGACACGCGATCAGTACACCTCGGAAGCAGGCTGCAGGCGCAGGGTGTAATTGCCATGTGGTGTCCGTTCTTGCAGCGGGCACGTTCCTCACAAATCATTTTTTCTATCGGTGAGGTGATCTCAGAACGGACGCGACCGCGACGAGTGGAAATAGTGGGCACACCGCTGGCTGGCTAACTGTCCGCATGCCAACGCTATTAATAAATCCATAAAAAGTGGACGGCATTATGTTAGGTGCGCATTAAAACAGTTCTGCTGTGTCATGTCACAGTGCGCGCTAAAACAAAATATTTAATTCATTCAATGCACTCCACATAGCAACGCTGCGATGTGGTGCCAAGGGTAACACGTTTTTTGTGCGATTTATGCAAACGCACAGTGGTGACTGTAAGGGGTAGTTTTCTTTATTTTGGTTGTCGATTTGTCTTTGGGCCTTACTAATAATCACTTTTAACCTTCACCTTATATATTTTGTAGTTCACAATATCCAATTTTGTATGGAACATTTCACCATTGTGAGTTCGAAAAATCTAGCCTGGACACAAAAAATTACTATAAGTATCGCGGTCTCGGTTTTGCAAGTATCAGGGATCAGGTAATTGAGTAACAGTAATTGAGAAAATGGCTAGAGTGTAAAACAAGTAAAATATCAGTGCGCTCTTCGAAGCGAGACGTTTTAAGGACGAACAAAGTGAAATGCATAGTTTTTACAGTACGTGAAAACTTTCAAGTCCCAAGTCGTATAAGGACTAACAGCACCTACTTATGGTACTGTCTCTGTCTCCAAAATTGTTCGTTAACAATAAAAAAATACACTGCCTGAAATAAAAATGTAGCATTTCTCCATTTGTGGGACTAGTGACTTCTTCTCAAGTTCCTGGAGAAATTTATGACTTTGACGTCACCTTCATTATCTCTTCTTCTCTATCTTCTCTACATATAATAAAACTGCAGAATGAAAAGTGCTGGACCACGCATCACGCGGAAACTACTGCACGGATTTTGATGAAACTTGACATAGTGGTTAATAATGTTCTGGGTCGGGACTTAGATTACTTTTTATCCCGAAATATAACGTGGTTCTGACAAAATAGTCAATAAACTGTATACATGTAAGGAAAATTCTAAAGTTACAGACCTAGCTCAGTAATAGCATAACGGATTGAAAATTAAAAAAATATGTGAATTTATTAATTTGTTTCCTAATTCATTTACGATATAAAACATCGTCCGTTGTCCTGAAGCTGAGCAATGTTCAATACAATTATTCTTCAGTTTATAGCACTGCCAGTAGTCATGCAGCTCTAAAGTAGTTTTTTTTTAAGCGCAGACATGCAGGTTGAACACATTTTCAGGTGTTGTTCATTGGGAAAAGTTTGGAAATGGGCTGGTGGGATTCGTGTGTCAAATTGTTTCATTCGTGTGCTTCCCTTTCGTCGACATTTGAGGTGGGTAAGAGTGAGATAACAAAACTTAGCATTAATCTTGTTTGTGTAGATTTTTAGGAGTTTAAATCCTCTATTTGTGAAAGGTCCGAGGGTACCTAGGAACCTTTTTATAAAAACTCTTCGATGTTTTTCGATGAAAATACTTTTTGTCTTAAAAGTGACAGGCCGGTAAAGCAAGGCGAGCACGGGTCACCTAGTTGAGAATAGTTCTAGAGATAGAACTCGGTTGAATTAAGCATAACCAAAATTGATGGTAAGCGACGTGGCTCCCTGTTTAGTGTGCAGGAATTCGAAGGGTTTAAAGTTCAATCGCCAGAAAACCGAAAATTCCGTCCTAACGTTTTTTCAACTAATTCGGCATACAAATTGAGGTCCCTTCCATACGTCCAACAGAAATGAGAGGTTGTGAGGAGCTAGGTTTTTGGGAACTATCTATATGGACTTGTTTTATTTTAATTTAATAGTAATATGGGTATATGTCAGTAGGTACTTACGTCTGTTCCCGAAAGTAGCGTATTGCCTTAAAAAATTTTACAAAGTTTAACTAATGCTGTTTTCGTAGGTAAAAAAAAGAAAATAATTTCCCCTCATTAAAAAGTCTTAGTGAATTGTCAACCTAAATGTGACAAATAAAATGAAAAAATTGAAGAATTCCTAAATTTTTATTTCAAATCAGACAGATAATTTTTTTCCGTCTGCAAACCATATTTCAAATTCAAATTTTATTTTAGTAAATGTGTCAAATTGCCCCGCAACTGTACCTTGGTTGCACTGTCCAATGGTCACTCACATCTTGAACTGTGCTTGAACTTTTCTACATTCGTGGACGAATGCAGGCATCAGGCAGGCAGGCAGTAGCTTTGACAGAATGTTACGCGGTCGCATTTCCTATAACTGATATTGTGTTGCGGTTGACTTTGGCTCCCCCATGCTGCGGAATGCGCCATATAATTGATTGAGGGCACACACAGTGCATGGAAATAATAGCAAAACCAATCTAAGAGTACGAATATGAATTCGTGGTTGGGGAAGTGTGGCGCACTCGCTTCGCCCTGCTGCACTGCACATGTGCAGGTGGCGGCAATTATTATTACTAAACTGCACAGTGTTGCTGGCGCTGGGTGTGTAATTAGGTCGGGGAATTGCCACCATTACAATATAGTATCGCGTTGATTGTGGCTTTATATCTTTTCCGGTTCACTTGAGCTCCAAAGTGGTTTCTGGTGTGTTTCTTGTTTAATTCTACCTTTTATTGACCTGTCTTTGAAAGGAGTTGACATTGAGATAGATACCTATTCCTGCCCATATACTTCCTACACAATATGCTGTCCTGTGTTTGCAAGTATATCTACCTCTTTATAAGGAATAGGTTGTGGATGGTGTGGTCCCACTTGCGAAAGAAATCCGCAATCGGTTAGTTCCAATCTGGCAAACCTGTTCATTGTTATCAAAGTTATTCCCTTTTTGCTTGTGTGTAAAACATGACAACATAGGTTGGAATTTTCGGTTTTTCTCAAAACCGGAAATCGAATACAAAAAATTTGTGTCCAACATAAAAGAACAACTTGCTGATTTATTGTGACCACAAATAAGTTTTATGTCGAAAGGGGACTCATTGGCGTCTGCTGGTTTAGTTTTGGGTTGCAATCGACTTCGACGAATAATGTGAGGGACAGAGAATTGTTTTTTTTTGTTGCCAGAAAGATCCGAATATGATGGCAGAATGTTTGTTGGGTAAATATTATAAAATTCTGGAAGCACAAGATGCAGAAATGTGTTGTACTTGTCATAAGAGTTGTTTTTCTTAGGAGACGCTTTGAAGTTTGGAGCCAACAAGATTTTTTAGCGTCTTTTTTTTAGAAAAATATCAACAGTTGGTAAAGTTATTCAAATTGTTTTCACGATTGTTAAAAAGAAATATTTTAATTACGCAGTCTCCGAAAATGATTATTTTGGGATAATTGCTCAGTTGGTTTGAACGTCAGTCATGGAGTTTAAATAGGGTGTCAAATTTATTAACCTACTGATTTGTGGAATCTTTAAATAATCTTAAATTCTATATTGAAAAATAAATGTTTCATTCTCTCACTAGTCGAAAAATGCGTTTGCGAGAATGAAGTGCGATTGTAGCATGTAGCTTCCTTTCATATGATGTGACAGGAGGAACTGGGTTAGAAAAAAGTTGCATACTTTTATACGTAAGCTAGAAATACATGTCAACAGGGGAAATACTTTCTTTGACACATTGTTGATGATTGGAAAATATTTCCATATGAAGTTGCTAACCTCTCAAGCGCTATGACTTGACACAATCTGTAACTATAGTGGGTTGCATTTTCATGTTCGTATGCGATCGAATTATATTACGTTTAAAAAGAAATGATGTAATCATTATGTTAAGCTGTGTTCTCATTGCAAAAGGCACGACTTTTGTCAGGAATCAGGTATGTGATCGGAATATTTATATAGACAAAATCAATACTGTTTTGTCTATCAATGGTGATTGAGAGAAAATGAGGAAAATGTTGGGTGTTGTATTATCCTATCTGTTCAGTTAAATAGGAAATAGTGTGACAAGCCGATTGACGGAGATATCCAACCAAACATAAATTATAGGTAATGTGCATTTCAAGAACTTTGCTAGAAATGAGGTGAATTCTTAATACCAGTTTAATGTTCAATGATTTGAGTGCATTATTACAATGGGATAACAAAATGTACTTCTATGAAAATGATATCCAAAGTGTTCACGTATAAATTACAATTACGTGGACTGAACACAATCTGTTCAAGTTCAGTGCAGGCAGATTTCTTAATCATCAGATAGCTTTTAAGATGCAAAGTAGCTGCCAGGAAAATATATTGGTGTGTACGACTAAATATCGAACCCCATTCGTCAATAATATTTTCATAAAAACTATGTAAAGTTGTAAACATAAAAGCAAGAGCCATATTAAATGAAAGCATTGCCTTAGTTAGGACTTTTACAGAGCCAAGCTACAAAAACTCATTTAGAAATTGTGTACGAAAATTATTTTTTTTTAATTCGTCGTAATTAAACCGAGAGGGCCAAATTACATCTTAAGGTTTTTTTCCGCTGCGCCACCTCTCGCGAACGTCTGACAAACATCCGAGAGTAAAACTGTCATGAATGAGCTTCTCAATTAGCCGTTTGGACTCGGCGTAAAGTTGTAGATCCCTTCCATTCGTCCCAAAAATTGAAAACCCACACAAAGCGAATGGTTGCGAGAAGCTAGGCCTTGGGTCCCATAGACCTGTCGCGCCAAAATATTTATTTATTTTATTTTAATTAAACCGCAGGCTAGATCACTTCAAACCTTGACAATCATTCCAGCAGCATATTAATAATGACAAATCTAAAAACAACGCACACACTCGGCTTGAATGAACTGACTGTTTCTTGTCAAACTCAGCTTTCGAGCAACGGTGAGTGGCGTTCAAGCGATTTCGTTTAAATTTAAATTTTTCGTTTTGCTGGAAATAACGATAAAGCAATAAAATATCTATACATTGAAATAAATTCTTACCGTCATTGCTGCAACTCTAAATGACCGCTTGTCATAGTTTGACATTTGAAAATTTGCGTAGTTTTCCGCAGTCGAATAGCGAGTCAAATTGATCGCGGAAAATTATGAGACCTGCGTAAACTATTCTCCATACAAAATCTGATAGTTCATTTACGAGGTGGTAAATTTCTGCAGTTTACGCAGTTTATGAGGGTTTTACGGGTTTAAGAGAATACCCTTATTGTCAATGGCTTCTAAAAATAAAACCATTCAGAGACGACTTTTGCCAAAAATTCGACTCTAACTCTAAATTACTAGAAATAAAGCATAAAATTTCACTTTAAGTTACGAAATAGTTAGATAAGGGTCAACACCGTTTATGTCAAATCTAATGTGACATCCAAGACATATTTTTCCGAAATAAATATGTCAGACGATGAAATTTTCAGGGACATTGAAATTTCTCAAAATATAAGAAATTCAAGAAAACAAAAAACATACCCAAAAACATATAAGTACCAAGAACAAATGGAAGATTCTAGTACACGTACAGGAAGACAATACAGAAATAACTTTATTTTAAAATATTTTTCTTTATGGGACTTAGAGTTAACTAAGAAAATAAGACTTTAGAGCAAAATTTAGTTTTTTCAATTTCTAAGGACCAATGTAAAGAAGCTTTGAAATGAATATCCGTGAACATCTCTTGCAACAAAGAAAGGCTGTTAAATTAAACCAGTTTGAGAACAACTGTATCGAATAGTGGGTAGACTTAAAAGAAGAGAATAAATGGCGTTTTTTTTTCTTAAATTAAAGCGGCAACATTATTATTCTCTACAAGTTTTCGGCGCCTAATTTTAATGGACGAAATGAAAAAACCTATACACTTTAATGCCATAACCTACTGAGTGAATTGAGAATCTTTCTAAGCATAGTTGCCCCTTCACAAACTAAAGTTAACAACTTACCTTAGACCCATTGCTCAGTAGCCTCGCTCACTAACCACTGAGCCACTGGGTCCCGTCCATACAACCACAAAGAGGAGAGATTTATGTGTTTTATAACAAGAACTAAGAAATTTCTCCTTAAAATCCGCTACAAAAATCTTAAATGCCAAACAAGTGTTTCAAATTAACAAATAATCAAAGCGAATAACATAGCAACAAACAATGCAAACGAAAGCGCCAAGCAAACAAATATTTTTCTTCAAAAATCAAGCAAATTTATTTATTTACTAATTACCTATACCTATCTATCTATCTACTGCAATGAATAATATTAACCACTTGGAAGATATCTTCACAAAATTCCCCAAAGTAAACAAACAAACAAAACCGAACAAAAGCCCCACTGCCCTCCCTGCCACTTAAACCCCTTTGTTATTGAACGCCCGCTGTTTATCGATATGCATTGCATTCATTATCAGCTCAGTCATAATGGAGGAACAGTATTCAAAACGAAATCAGAAACACACACAGGTGTTGAGAAGTAATTTTGGCGAATTTCCTCCCATTTGCAGTCACAGTCACAGTACTTGGCTAGGCCAACAGCGGCGCAATCTATCTTTTTATCTTTATGACTTTATTCGGCGATTAAAACTCTAAACAGCCCATTGGACTTGGACTGTCATTCACCAACCGGTTACCGGCTGTCATTACGTCGTCTGTCCATCCATCAGTCGTCTCGTCATCGTCACTCACCAGATATAGAAGTGGGAGAAGGCGCAAAGAATTGGGAACGATATTCGTATCTAATCGGTTTTCTGTTCGATTTTAGTGCAAACTGTTGACATAATTAGACAGTCTTGCACATCGCTGTGGCCTGACCCGATAAATAATGACACTCCACCCGTTTGTCATTACGAAGCACTGACCTCGAGCCGAGCGCAGCGCAGCAGCTTCGGATACAAAGCGTCGCACAAAAGCAGCTTTTTCTATCTACTAGAGACAAAGAGCAACTTTTCGTTTCGTTTGAATCTTCATTCTTCATAGTGCACTATCTGTACGGTGGCGGCGGTGTGCTGGCATCTCCTTCGATGAGAGAGTCACACAAAGCGGTCTACGTCTACGTCTACCCCATTGTCGTCGGATCGATAGTCCACCCAGTTTTGGAATTCCATCAAATCGGATCGCAATGAAAACACACAATAGAGAGTGCGACGGCGGCGGCGATTAAAAATCGAAAAAAGAATCAAAAATAACCCAAGCCGATGTGAATTAATTAGCGAGTGAGAGAACAAGTGAGCAAAATAAAAAAAAAATTGTAATCAAGATTATGTACGTCGCAGCACTTGGCGTATCCCCGACAATAACAACGAGACTACCCACCGGACAACGACTCGACGTCGACGTCGACGTCGACATCGCCATTTCAGCAATCACGGTGTTGGTGCGGCGAAACTCTTTCGAAGCAAAAAGATGACACAGTTCGTTGGGAGACGTTCGTTTGATAATTTCTCACAACCGGACCCGAAAAACACTTCCAGTTCCAGTGCTGCTGGAGACTCCTTGGTCTCCGTTGTCGTCGTCGCGGTTCGGTTCAATTAATCGTGTACACGTCTGTCAATCATTTATGCAGGTTGTCAATACTCTATTAAAGTGTGCAAATATGTTTAACCAGTTTTATATGGCCCATCAGCCATCACCATCATCATAAGCAAAAGTGAAGACAAGACACCTGAAGAAGTTTCTAATTTTGTGACAGTGATATACTCGAGTGATAAGTGTGACGCAATGACGTCGGTGGATAATCACCAGCATGTATCGTCCTATGATATCGGAGCGAAGCCATTCCGACATGACCCCAAACGGGGAAAATGGTCATCACGAATGGACTTTTATTTCGCCTGTCTGTGTCAGAGTTTCGGATGGGAGGCACTCTGTGATATTCCAGTTTATATCTTTTTTACCGGAGGAGGTGAGCGCAATGGGGTGGCTGTGACGTGATAGTCATAGACAAACATTTTATATAAAACAAATAAAATTGGATACGCTTTGACGGGTTGGAGATGGGTGAGCTTTTGCGTTTTAGGGAGATGTGCAGGAGTTGAACTTTTGATGCATTTTCAAAGAGCTTTAGAAGGGTGATTGGATTATCTATAGTCTGTGGGCGCAACAGTTTGTAATGGAGGAGTTGCTCTTCGAAAATGGTTGTTTTGAAAGGTTGCTTTTGAATTAAATGTATTAAATTGTTTTTAAGCTGGCTCTAGAAATAGCGTTTTAACTGCGGGTAAATCATTTAAGAAGGCTATCTGAAATTCAATTTATAGTAGCTTACGTTTCTGGCATTGGTATCGATTTTTGTTCGCTGTCGATTCCAAACACACACACACAAATCGCGCCAAAGGTGTTCTTCACCCCAGCCCATTATTTTCTTCTTTGAAATGGATTGATTAATTGATCAGATAGCGCTTTTCTTTCATGGTAAAAACTCATGTTGTGTTATATACTGAATGTGAGTTTTTAAATGAGAAAGTATTTTAACCGGAAACGGTTTTTTTTAAGGAAAACTTTCCAAAAGTTTCGTAGTTAGGTACCTACATTTTTCTCCAAAATCTTGAAAGGGGTTGGATTTTCAGATACAAAGGGAAATTTAATTAATTAAGAGGTCCCTTCTTACAACTATTTGTATCTATTTTATTTTTTCGGTTACGCACACTTTTGTATATTGAATTTCGCCGAATCGAAAGGCCTTTTCAAGACAATTAGACTTTGGAATAAATGACAAACTTCTAGAGAGATGGCGCGAAAAAAAATGTTTACCACTGCGCAGTTGCGACACTCGGCGTTTCAACAACTTGTAAGGTTCATAAAATGCTGACATGAGTCAATCAAACTTTTTACTCAAAGAGCGTCCACAATTTGTATAGGAAAGTTCAGAGGAAATAAAAAACATTTAAAAAATTCGAAAGACTGTTTCTTGAATTCCATATTATTCCCTTTTGGTGAGATAAGCCTATGGATTTTAATGCGTAGCCTTATCAATTCGGCTATTTTAATGTAAAACAAAACAGCCACCCAATCACACGAATGGTTCAGAGGTGGATACTCAGAAGATTAGAGGGACTTTTACTAAACCAATGTTTTTTTTCCGCAGTGACAAGGGCTGGTTAAAAGCTTGCTATTCAGGTTTTTTCACAAAAAACCCGTTAAAAAATCGGATAAACTTATGTTTGAAGGTGCAGAGCTGTACAGAGGTTTGATAGAAATTCCCTCGAAGGTAGAGGCAATCGAAACAAAAGAGAATGAGGAGTTTATTTGCCTTCCTTAAAGAGTTGCCATCCAGCGTATTTAAAAAAATCTTTAGAAAATTGCGTGTCGAGTACGGACGTCTTAACTTTCAAATTCAGAGAAAACCTTTTTCATAATCTTTTATTTTGTGCAGCCCTTTCAAGAGTGTGTATCGTCTTAAATTACTCGAAGACGGGCTGTCACCTCACCACAGAAAATGTTGACGCATTGCAATTATCGCATGACTCTTGACTTCATTAAACAATCGTGTACAATATACTCAGACGTGCGTAAGCATCTTTCACAATAATGTCGACATCGATTGTGTTACTTAAACTGTCCACCTGCCAATACTGTAAATACTCTTTTTGATGTCAACTAAATGCTCTCAAAAACAGGCCCACTTTAACAACTTTCCACTCGTGTAAAAATTCAAAAATAATTTGTGCACAATTCAGCCTTGATGTTTAGGCATTTATATTATTTGTAACTTCTATTAGCGATAAGCTAATATTTTGTGTATTCCGCCCAAAATTTGTCACTGACCTTTGTTGTTTCTGTTCGCTCTTCGAATGTATAGTGTTTAAGCTTTTATCAACTGTTTTTTGTTTTTATTCCTTAGGTCTTGTTTTGAGTGATAAGCTATTAGGTGTGAAACGCTTTGTTCCTTTTAATTGATTAAATACGCTTAATTAGGTCATTTTTGTTATTTATAAAATTAAGAAAAAAAAAAAAAGAATAAAACAAAAATGAGCCCGTTCTTATGTCATTTCTTTAATTCTGCTTACTACTGCTATTTGAAAGGCAGAAAACAGAGAAGAAAATATTATTATTGCAACTGCAGCGTTTTTCTTTGTTAAATTAAGTGAGCCGAAGCCGACTTTATATTTTAAATTCCTCGAAATAGGGGCAATCCCACCCAGTCATTAGTTGGTATGGTTGCACGCGCTTAGCGATTACTCGTTTAGATTGACGACGCAAAGAAATTAAATAGTTTATCGCTAATTATGTAAATGAGATTGATTGGTGAGAAAATAAACACAAGCTAGCTGTATTTATTGGCACAACCATTCATTATTTTATCATTAGTCATTGTTAGTTCCATTGCTTTGTACTTTAGCACGTTGATTTGTTAATAATCATTGCGCTTCAATCTAGTTAGTGTCAATAATATATTCAGTTAGGTTGAACAGGCTATGAGGAGCGACATCAATTGTTCGCCCATTAAAAATAAATAAATAGATAAATAGTTGGCGCAACACGTCGCGTCGGTAAGGTACCCAAAGCGTAGTTTCTCACAACCATTCGTTTTTGTTTGAGTTTTTAATTTTTGGAAGAAATGGAAGGCATCTACAATTTTATGCGGAGTCCAAGCGGCTTATTGAGTAGCTCTTTCTTGACAGTTTTACTCTCGGATGCTTGTCAGACGTTCGCGAGAGGTGGCGCAATGGAAAAAACCTTAAGATGGAATTTATGTTTTCCGCCGGGGATCGAACTAACCGCTAAGCCACTGCGGCCATTACGATTAATATAAAAAGAGCAACTTGTATTTTTTAATTCGCTTGTTGCAGTCCTCTTTATGCAATCATTTGTCAAATTAGAATTAGATGGCAATATATACAGAAGGAAGCATCCTATTTAGTTCAATCTATATATATTTTACGTTCTTAATTTTAAATCCAAGAGTATGAAGTTATTTGTACTATATTATGTTTCTACAAAAAATGAATTATCAAAGTCTGCTAAATGTTTAAAACATTTGCTTTTAATTTGCTTATAATAATTTAGTTTTTTTATTATTATTATGCCAACGCGTAAACTGATATTAAATTAAAAAAAATGTCTTAGAAATTTAATTTTTTATGATTATGAAACCATTCAAACCTAAGCAAGTTTCATTTCATGGTTTCAAATGGGCATTATTTCAATATAACTGCGTACCCATTTGTTTTGCTAAGTATCGCATCGATTATCTAATCACTGTGTTTTTAAGACTACAATTTGTATCTTCTTTTTATCACGATAACTAAATTTAATGTTTATAATAAAACAATTAACGAGAAAGTTTAGGGAAACCCAGTTCCGCAGCTAAGAAAGGGTAGGAGAAAATTGTTGAGCTCGCTTGTAATTCCTTTGATCGATAAATCTCCGATTACTTTACCACTTCAAGAGCGAATCGTCTAAAACGTTGAGACACATTTAAAAATGATACTGCTCTGCTGTCCTGTTATTTGCCAGTTTATATTGGTAATAGGCTGACCTTATCTATAAACATTTATATCATAGGTACATGAAAAATGGAGATCATCTTAGCTCTTGGCTGACATTTTTAACTACGTCTTGTCTATTTTTTAATAAGTCCACTAATATTTTTCGGTACAATGTTGCCAGATAAATTTTTACGAACTCTGCATTTTTGGACTTCGAAAATTGTCATAGTCATAAACACGATAGTTGCAATAATAATATTTAAAAAGTTAAAATAAAAAAAGTCTGTAAAACAAAATAAAAAAAATTAGCAAAGTCATCAAAATATAATGAATAAGTTGCACTTGAAAAGTTGCGACCACTACTTCAGAAATGATGAAAATTTAGGTGTTGCATTAGGAGCAAGAAAAACATTTTTTTTTTTCAAGTATATATTAGAATTGAACGTCTTAAAAACATGTGAGTCGGCCTCTTTGTGAAATTTTAAGTATGTTTTGGTAAAACGTATGTTTTTCAGTGACAAGTTAGTAAAACTTAGAGCGGCAAAAGTAAATTTAGTTAAAAGCGGAAAAGCTTGTGATTGATCACAACACAACATCACCAATTTGTTCAGTTTCTTGTTGTGGAATTATATCAATGAAGTGTTCTTGAAATCTCTCATGGGATTTAATCTGATTTGATAGGAGTTTCCAATATACGGAAAATTGTAAGTTAGTGAAAAATCGTCAAACCGTTGTGAGCCGTTTGCTTAGGACCTAAAATCTGCAAATGGCTGTCCAAAATCGGCAAATCGTCATTTATATGGCATTACTGGGTGTCTAGGTGTCTCGTTTTAAAACTAAAATGTAAGCTCACCTTAGTCAATTCACCGATTTTTTCCTATCCAAACCTCAATCGACACTCAATGACAGTGTTTACCTAACAATATAAAGAAAGTAAATTGATTGACCCTTAAATAATACAATTTTTTATTTAATAATAGACTATGGCGTCCCTTTGAATTAAATGTAAATTAAATGATTCACATTAACAATGAAGGTTTTGACATTATGAAGATACTGCTATTGTGAATTTATTAAATATAAAGTGAGCAGCCAACTTGGTCAGCAGCTAAGGGATGCTCATAAAGTACAAAGCACAGTTTTGTCTGATTGGGCTACTCTCGGGAAAAAATTCCTCACTAAGATATGAGACTACAGAAACTGATCAAAGTGTACTTCTTGGACATGGCGACGTTTCTCATATTTTTCCATCAGCAGAATCACACCCAGATGCGAGATATGGTGTAGCACAGTTTATTAAAATTGTTTCATTGATTGACAATGGTGCTTACCATGCCGACACTAATTGCTATTTTTGTATAGTTGAATACAAACACTTGAGAATGTTGACAAACTGTAGAGCGCAGTCTTGCCTGTCAATCATATCGCGAAAGGTATTTGCTTTCAGAGCTGTGGAAAATACGGAACAAATCAATTAGGGGTTACCATTTATTTTTAGTCGGCAGCTTTTGAGCACACTTATATCCACTTATTTCGCAGAAGACTTTTTTAAACAGAAACTTTTCCTATTTCTCAAAAATATTGATGCCTTGTATTTGCAACATGAGCTTAATTTTTCATACAGAGTCTGATTACCATAATTTTTTAAACTCTTAAGAGATACCTTATCTATTCAAATATTTAAAAAAAAAAGACAATCTTAAGGAGTACCTAAGGATGCGGAAAAGTATTGGATGCTCCCCACTAGATAGTTCAAACAAACTTGAATCTCAAATTAAGAGCTTAAGGAAAGTTCACTTGAAACAAAAAAAAAAGCTTGAGCAGGTTTCCATTCCCTGTTTCATTTAGTTTTCTTCTGATGTGATTTTGCATCATTAAAAATGTAGCTTTCGTCTAAGGGTAGGCTGAGATTTTTTTCTGTTTATGTAACATTTTTTAATGATGTACATGTAGGACCTACGCGAAATAGCAAAATATTCATATCCAAAGTTAAAAACTCAAGTGTCCAAGTTAAGCAAATTTTAAAAACGCATTTATTTTCCTTCACAGGGTTTTCGCTGATTTCCTTCCTGCTGTCGGTCTTCTTCATTGGCATTCCCATATTCTTTATTCAATCGTTTTTAGGACAATTTTCAAGCTCAGGCTTGATATCATCCTTTCGTGTAGCGCCACTGTTTAAGGGTAAGCCTTTCTCTTTATATTTTCCATCAAACATCCACCTAAGTTTAACATTTTCCAGGTGTTGGCTACCTCATTGTGATCTTCAATGTCATCTCGTTAAGCTACTACAGCCTGTTCGCTGCGGTGCCACTATTTTATTTCGCCGAATCCGTTCGACCCGTTCTCCCATGGATGAGCTGTAACAATTCGTGGAACTCGGCCAACTGTTCGCTTCGGAATGACTTTGATTTTACAGTAAGTCTTCATCTAGCAATGGGTATATATTTAATCCAGCTTTTTTCTAGGATGATACCGTGAACTCCCATGCCACCGTGGAGTTTTTCCAGTAAGTACAAGAGAACATTTTTATATTATATCTATTTCTTTGAATGCATTTTTTTTTCAATTTCAGCTCAAAAGTCCGAGGTTTTGATGGCGAAAAAGGACCGCTTTCAGTCTCCCTACCTTTACTCGGATGCACGTTTGCCGTTTGGCTGATTGTCGGACTGATATTCATCCAGAAAGTTGCACTTGTAATAAACTAACGCTCTTGCTAGTAGCCACTTTCATATTTAGCCCCTAATCAGTTCTATTCCAAAGATTGGAAAGCTTTTTAGAATCACCACTGTGTTGCTGGTCGCCGCGTTTGTGGTCGTCTTTCTGAGGCTTTTCTGCCTGTCTGGCTTCAAGGATGCCCTGGCGGGGTTTTCGTTTGAAATTCCCGAGCTGCACTACCGCCATCCGCATGTGGGAGCGAATCTTGTGATGCTCTTCTTCCGACCTGGATGGGGCAACATCATTAACTTGGCCAGCCACAATAACTTCAAGACTGATATAATGAAGATGTCGTTTATGGTGTGTCTCAGCGGGTTTGGTATGATTCTGCTGGCGGCCACCGCTGGACGGATAGTGTGGGATCATTTTGAGGATCATGTGGGCGGGCTGCACTACCACGTGGAAGAAGAGCACTCGCTGCAGTTCATATATCTGTGTTATGCGTTCCTTTTGGGGGAGCTACCCTACGCCAATGTATGGTGTGGCCTGTTTTTCGGGGCCCTGTGTCTGGTGGAGATGAACAAGTTGGTGAGAAAGCTTGCGCTCTATTGGAAAGAGGTCGCCTGTTAAT
Source organism: Cheilosia pagana (assembly GCA_936431705.1). Taxonomy (NCBI): domain Eukaryota; kingdom Metazoa; phylum Arthropoda; class Insecta; order Diptera; family Syrphidae; genus Cheilosia; species Cheilosia pagana. The sequence goes on along the minus strand of OW386170.1, from coordinate 44,339,156 downwards.
TTTGTTTGGTTTAGGTCATCCTCCTGATGTCAGTACAAACAGCTCTGCATGACGAGTTTGAGGTTTTGCGGCCGCGTAAAAGAGTCATCAAGCTGGGATTGGTTGGAGTCCTCGCTGCCACATCTGTGTATTTTTGCACTCAGGTAAGTATTTGCTTACTTTTTAGAAAGCACGTTGTAAAATTGTTTTTTTTTTCAGCAAGGATTCCATTTCCTCAGCATCCTTGACTTTGGGGCGATATTCTCGCAAACATTCGTCTTCTTCCTGATACTGCTCGTGGTGCTTTGGATCTACGGCAAGCTCAGATTCCAGCGTGACGCCCAGTTCATGATTGGACGAACCATGTCCGATTGGATGATCTTCATCCTGCGATATGTCGCACCGTTTGTACTCTGCTTTCCAATGGTATGAGTGACCGTTTCTTCTTTGTTCGTTCATATAGTTTCACCATTTGTGTTTTCAGTTCATTGCTGAAGTTCAACTCAGCTACCATGAAGATCTGTCGGTGGCGCTGGCGTTTGCCATTAAATCCCTGCCATGGGTTGTCGTACCGATCTACATTATGTACGCATTATCGAAATCCCGTCGAAGATCGCTGTCAGTTAAACTGAAAGAATCCATCCAACCGAGCGACTGGTATCCCGCCGATCCGGTCGATTGTCGACGATACGAGCGGGCAATCGGACTGCCCGATCATGCTCATCAGCTTTTAGAAATACATTTAGATACAGATCAACAATTGTAGCTTGTAGTGTTTTAAATAAAAATATTCCAAATAACAGAGAGTCACGTTGTGTGTTTTGCAACAGAGGAAATTCTCCCAGAATTCTTTCTTTGTTTATTCTAATAGTGCAAAAATTTGTTTCTGTGGCGCACTCGTGTGCGCTTATTTACTATCGAACGCTTGGTGTGAAAAGCTTTATTTTGAAAAGTAGGAAATTATTTTGACGTAGTTCATGGCCAAACTTTCAGGAAGCAATAAATACGTTCTTTTTCAGATGGAAATAGTTTCGTGGGAGGTTGTTGCTACTGAAGTTTTGATGCGAAACATGCAAAAGAGTCAAATATTTTTATTGCAAATAGATGCTGTGGTCGAAATTTATAATATGTCATGAGTTTCCACGCAAACTTTTATAGATGAGCTCAAAGATTCGTCCGCAAGCCATAATATAAATAAAAGCTGTTGTAGTAAGAGTAGCAACATTTTTTTTTTTACTTTTTAAGAACTCCGTGACTGGCGGGATGCATCGATTTTTCAGCCGATTTATTTAATTATTTAACTACTAAACCTTTAAGGCACAGTTAAACAATTAATAAAACTTATTTTGAAAAAAATGTAGTTATTTTACATTTCTCTCAACATTTATTTTTTTAATTAAATTTTGTAAGGTTGAAATCAATCACATGATTAAACTTATTTAAATCCCTCGTCAGGTTTTTAATAAGGCCATTTCTGAGGGACTTTGTCTACCTCGGCTCCGCTATCAACTCTGATGACGACACCACAGCAGAAATCAAACGAAGAGTTACAATTGTTTCTTTGGACTAAGACGGCAATTGACTAGTAAGGTCTTGTCAAGATGCATTAAGTCGACCCTAAATAAGACCCTCATCATCCCAGTTCTGCTCTATGGCGCAGAAGCATGGACCCTAACAAAGGCGGATGAAGTTCTTCTTGGCCGTTTCGAACGCAAAATTTTTTAAGTGATTTTTGGTCCCGTTTGCGTTGACGGGCTTTGGAGGAGAAGATTTAACAGCGAACTCTATGAGCTGTACAACGACACCAATCTGGTCAGGAAAATACGCATCAGTCGTCTGAGATCGCTAGGACATGTAGATCGAATGGACACCAACGCTCCGGCCCGAAGAGTCTTCGATTCTAACCCGGTGGGGCAACGCAGTAGAGGAAGACCTCGCCTTAGGTGGCGAGCACAAGTGGAAGGGGACCTCAACCAACTTGGAGTCCGCAACTGGTTGAGGCCCAGGACCACCCCGGACAGCAGCGCCACCTAAAGTAAATAAGTATTTCTTCCATAGATAGAGATGTCCTCTGATATAAAAAAATAAGATTCCTTGTTGTTCTCGGTCTGGTATTGATGTAAAGTAGAGTTTATGTTGCCATAGTCAGGACGGTTTTCCAAGGACTGTAGGTTCAGCTACTTCAATCTACTTATGTAGGGGGGAAGACGACTTTCGGGGTAGCTAGTCTTGTTTAGTTTCTCGCAATTTTATGGTCGTTTTTATATGATCGTAACAAACACAAGAACATGATGAAAAGTCGGATCCCACTATTTCTATCAAAAAACTCTGCTTCTGAAAAACGGATAACGAAAAAGCAAATTTTATCTTGAAATCGCAATATTTTGCAATGCAACTGTGAGAACTGAGTTCAATTTCGTGCAGTGATCAGCGTTGCCAAGTCGGTGTTTCAAAACTTCGATTTAGTGCCCAAAAAGTAGATTTAGCGCTTGGGCGTTTTTTAGTGCTTAAAAATATATTTTAGTGTTTTCTTAACGCTGCCGCTGCACACCGCCTTTTTTTCTATTTCTATGAATGCAGCCATCCCTTTATACCGGATCGTATAACAGGGGCAATTTCAAAAACAAATTAGATGTATGTACCTTTTATTTTTTAAGTTTTGTTGAAGTATTTATTTTTATTTTACTGTGCAATCGGTATGACTAAATATGAATAAACTTTTCTCATTGTTGTTTTTTTAATTTTATTTTTTTAATATATCTACTTTCGAGCTGTTTTAAAAAAAATATATAGATTTTGGTGTCCAAAAGGTCAAAGTCAAAATTAAAGATGACATTTCTAAAAACGATGCTCAAACCCCAGAATGACTTGGCAACGCTGGCAGTGATTTTTGTCATATATTTCGTCCAAACACCTTGCAGTTGGAGAAAAATATCCTACCAACAGAAAGGTGTTCTTAAAAATCTTATAATTCATTCCATTTTTGTGGATTCTTTGATTCAATTATAGGCAAAGTTTCGTATGATCAAGTCATGCATTCCTCCGATTTTGTTTTAATTCCAATTTATATTTCCTATTTATAAGTAGAGCAATATTTAAACTTAATTTTAAAAATTTTACAATACAATTGCCGTTAACGGATGCGAAGTCTCTGCAACATCAATAGACTCCTCGTATCGCTGCCTATCGTCTGGATCAACAGGATACCAATCGTTGGGTCGCGTACATCGTTTAAACCTCTGCCCAATTGTACCAGTTGCCTGTATCAGCTTAAATGCACAATATCCTGGCAGTATTAGCCATGCCAGAACTTGGAACAGTACACTAAAAGGTAGCAAGTGCAACAAATCAGCACGGTAGTGGGTAAATGAAGTCAAAAGTCCCAACATAAACTAAGACAATAAATTGAATTAATTATGGTAGCCGCAACCAAAGACACAATCTTACCAACGTAACGAATAAGAACAGTGGGGTAGCGAATCGAAAAACAAAGACCTTCCAGGTAGCAAGCACATGATCTGTCATGAATTTAACATCTCGTTGGAAACGCTCTCTGCCATACACCCACACAACAACAAACAGCAGTATGAGATTCAACAGTGCTTGAGACAGGAGGTTGAGATGAGCTAGGACTTCGATGAAAGTTATGCCATACTGTGTAGAGAAGAAGGATTTTGTAATTTTTTTCTTTTAAGCCATGTAGATTGGGGAACCTTACTTCTGTGCACAAAAATGCCGAGAATAAAGCCAAAACGCCAGCTATTCCGAAAATCAGCTCCCTTCTGTAGATACGCCATTCCTCGAATTCATCGAAAAGCGCTGTCAGTACGGAGAACATTTGAAGGATCTAGAAAGAAATTTATCTTACATTGTTCAAGTCCAGCAAAACGATCTTACCACTAGATTAAAGCTTCCCAAAATAAGAACCGCAAAGAACATCCACGTCCACAGATGAGGAAACTCCAAGGTGGCCAAAGAGCTGGGAACAGCTAGAAAAGTCATCCAATGGTATTCGAAGCTATCTGTTTTTGCGTTTAAATTATTTTCTAAAGAAGAAGAAATGAGAACATATTTGTTGTTGATGGTAATGAACACTTACGTGTCAAATGAGCCTCTGTAAACAAAACCACTAGTCCGATCAATAGCATAGCTCCAAATTGTGAGAAACATATCGCCAGACTGTACTTGGTGATGTTGGTTTTGAACTTGTTGTAACTTGCCATACTCAAAACGGTACCCCATCCAGGCCCGAATGATGACAGTATTATTATTGGCGAAGCAGCTACAACTACGTGCCAATCAAAGTCTATTGGTCTAAAGTATCCTTTCACTAGACCCACTCCAGTTGTTGGCAAAAAAGCCATTCGAACTACAATCACCATCAACATGCTGAAGAGTGTGATTGTGCAATAGCGGAAAATGTGTCCAATCTGTCCGGAGACTGCAATCTTAGCTCAGTTTTCTCTTTTTTGACACTTTGTCTAATTTACTTACCGTTTCTGTGGTATTGTATAAAGCAAATGCGACTGCAATCCACACTGCTAGCACGCATCCAAATAAGGTAAACGAGAATGTGCTGTGCAAATTTCTTAAAGGGATATGATAAGTTTACTATGTTGGTGTGATAAGTGACAGGCTTACATAATATACTCCCTCGACGGAACGCTTATCAAAATTAACGATTCGTTGTCAAATTCAGAATTTAAAACATCAATGTTGCAGTGCTGTTCAATGAAAAATTTGTGAAAATCTATGCATTCAAAAGCTTGGTGCACACACAAGAGCGATTCACGAGCGCAATTCTAACGTACACATACAAATTCTGGGGATAGGGTTACCATACAACTTTTTTGTCTTAAAAATTACTTTGTCCCTAAAAAGTCAAAATGCAAATGGGGGCAGTAAAGTTCCCATTTTTCCAACAAATTGTCACAACTGAATACATCCACTTAACGAATAAATTACACTAGATCTATTCGCGTACTTTGCCGAGCTAAGCACTAACAATGTGTCAAACTAAAAAAATCGAGCGAAACTCTCTCAGAGAGCGTTTGACATATTTATCAGACATTCTCTGAGTTGTTTCGAGCCAAGAGAGGAACTGCTCGTTACTCGTTATTTTTGTAATTTTCTCTTTTTCTGTCATTTTTTGATGAGTACGTGTATAGATTTTGTGCAATTGCTTTTGATTTAAACCGCGTACGTGAATGAACCTATTAATTATATTTTAAAACAATTTTTTATCGTTAAAGTTTATGTCTACAAAACGTGAAAATTTCGATACGGTAACCCTATCTGCGGTGTAGATCATAAAAATTGTTATTCTACAACGAAACGGATATGTATGTTTCAAAACACGTAACTTTTTATAAATTTCTTTCGGGGAAGTCAAAGTTGTTACATCGCTGTCGTTCCTGTGCATGCAAGTCTAACTTTTACTAACGGAACTATTATAAAAATCATCATTTAGAATACCCTCACAGCTCCATGGCAATGTAGGTTGCAGCGAGTGAAAGAACATCAAAAGTGGAACTGCAGCGAATATACCGAAGAATGCCAGAGAGAAAAGATTCACAACTAGACCGATGTAGCCCAAACCTGGAAGGAGATTGTCAATAGATAGGCTTCAAAAACGAATGGCTAACTTACCCTTGAATAATGGGGACATCCGAAAGACCGATATGAATCCTGAACTGGAAAACTGACCCAAGAAGGTTTGAATAAATATAATCGGCAGAGAGTATAGCAAAAGGTTGACAATGTAGCAGGCGCACAGTAAAACTAGGGAAAAGAAGGTAGGTATTCATTTAGACTTTTTTGAACGCATGAAAAATGACATGGAAATAATTTATGAAATCTAAGTAAGGAACTAATGTGACGTTGAAGACCTCAATTTGAACAGATCATATTCCCTCGATAAGATGAAAAAGTTCCGAATTGCTTCCAAAAGTTAACTTATCAACCAAATTTGTAAACCTTTTACAAGGTATATGGAACTTTAGGAGCTCTTCACATGCTTAAATCGGAGGAGGACGATGTTGTGACTTGAGCACCGAATACCGAAAGTTTCCGTACACTCTTTTAATATTTTCAATAAAGGGGGAGGTAACGAAGCGTATATCTATTTTTTAAAAAGTGCTGTGTTATCATTAGGGTGGGGTAAAATGCAATAAATATTTCTTCATACAAAACTTTTAACCAATTTAATAAAAAATCTTTCAAAACTTATATGGCGAGGGCGTAGCCAAATTTAAATTTAAATAATTTTAACATAAGGGTTTTTCAATAAGAGGTATTATTTTGATATTCAAAGAAAAATGCCATTTTTTGAGATAAATGATTGGATATTTATTTCATTATAAAGAGGAAGGTATGCCGTTAATAATGAAAAACAACATCAGCCTAATGGTTAACAGGACCATATCCTTTTCTTGAAATTTTCCATAACAAAATCGCAAAGTGGTGGCTGCCCTATGTCGTCGATAGACTCACGAATTCTATCTTTGAGGTCTTGAATCGACGCTGGGCTGTTGGCGTAGACCTTATCTTTCACGTGGGCCCAAAGGAAGAAGTCGCAAGGTGTTTAATCACAAGATCTCGGTGGCCAATTGTGATCACCTCTTCGAGAGATAACACGGTCCGGAAACTTTTCCTGTAAAAGATCAATGGTTTCGTTGCTTATGTGGCAAGTAGCGCCGTCTTGTTGAAAGTAAACGTTGTCCAGATCAATACCATCCAACTCCGGCCATAAAAAATGCCCTATCCCAAAGAACGACGAGGAATGGACAAACCTGGGTTTTCTTCAACACTTTGGGCTACAGCAGCAATATTATCAGTTGTTCTTGAGCGACGTGCACGGGTCTTATTCTTCACATCACACTTGTCCCAACAGCTCCAATTTTTCCACCAATTTCTGTATTGCGGTCCGACAAGGTGCTTCACGACGACCCAAAAATGCTTTAGTTTTGCGAACTGTGACAAAATTTTCACCTGTAGTGAATTTTTATCATTTCAATGCGTTCTTGAAGCGTGTATCGTTCCATTTTTAGTAATGGCGTAGTTTCTACTTGTCAAATGTCGAAAAATAACAGCTTCAAAAGTGACAGCTACCGAAATATTATTCAAAATAACACCTCTCATTGGAAAACCCTCAATTTAAATGTAAATCATGAGTAAAACTAATTTTCAATGGTGCGGCTTTCTTTCGATTATAAAAAAAGCATTACAATCGAAAACTGTCGTATATTTTGTAATATTTTCATTAAAATGTAGGTGTTAATTTTTGACAACAAGCGAGACTTCTAGGTACCTGTTATTCCGTCATGGATTGTACTGAGACAAATGGAGCTAAAAAGTGCACCCTTTCAAGTCATGTTTTCTAAAACGTCGAGTTGAGAGAATTCGAACAAATTCTTAAAGAAATGAGCGTTTTTGATCGTAATGTTGAAAGTGGACCATTTTGAAATATATTTAAATATTTTACCGAAAAGCATGTTACGCAAATGCAACAGCATGCTTTGAATTTGTAAATAGATGTCCAGTACCAAATTCGAATAGATTGCTGTCAATGAGCATTTGTTCAGTGGTCCAAGACATATCAATATTAGATGTAGTTAAATTTAGATACAGATATAAAAGCAACTCTTATTCAGGTTTAAAGAAGGTCAAGACTGCATACAATGTAGCTTAAATTAAAAAAATACAGACACGTGTAATTTGTAATTAAAGTACAGTACATGGGTTTCTATCTGTAAACATTCGACTCTTAGCGTTTTATTGTTTTCCGCGATTGTACCCCCAACTATGTGTAGTCGCAGAGTTAAAAGCCAACCTCTACTGCTATTACGTCTGAAGCAATTACTCTTTAATAAAAATTCGCGTACCTCTTTAGTCAGCTTAACTAACCAGTCACTTGTTCAAAATCGTGTTTTATGTGGTTAGTACATATTTTACTGTCTACGGACACAAAAAAAAATTGTTGTCCAAATATTTGCAGTTACACCCAACCAGTGCATACATACCTAACACAATATCGATTTGTTCTTAACCCTGCGAAGATAATTGCCGTTCATTTCACGGTCCAGGTGTTGGCGGCACCACCGTGGTTACGTGCACAATTATCCCCAGAAGTTGTAAAAGTTCACTATATAAGTTGGACGTATTCTCATAGCCAAATCAGAATTAACTCAAGTCTTTCGTTGAATAGTTATCATTCGCACAACTTAAATCAAAATCAAAATGAAGGTAATGCTCCTAAACATTGTGCATAAAGGACCTGCAGGATTATAAACAAATTTCCTCTTACAGTTCATCACTGCTGCCGTTGTTTTGTTGGCTGTCACCATGGGAGTGCAATCATCGATCATTGCTGGTGTTCCCGGTCTAGGACTTGGACTCGGTTACAATGGACTCGGACTTGGTCTCAACGGTTATGGTCTTGGTCTTGGACATGGTCTTGGTCTGGGACATGGTCTTGGTCTTGGACATGGTCTTGGACACGGTCTTGGAGTTGCTGTCGGTCTGCCCGGACAGTCGTTGTCTCAAGGACCAGCATGGTGGGGTGGACCAGCTGCTGTTGACATTTCTGGTGCTGGTCTGGGTCATGGTCATGGTATTGTTGGGCATGGAGCTACATATGTCGCCAAGACTCGCGGCGCCATTCACACTGCCCCATTGGCTGGTCACATCAATTCCGCTGCCTCAATCAATGTTGCTCCAGCTCCAGGTACATGGTAAGCAACACCACTCGTCGATAGAAACGAAGTAAGACCCACTCTGCCATCTAGACACCATGCTATTGTTAATTGTTTACATTCTTTAATGAAAGATTGACTTAATTAAATAAAAAAAAACATATTTTTACTTTTTACCAAAGACCTGTGTGCCTTGGCTTTAAGCAGTTAATTCGATCGGGGTAACTGGTATTATTTCATTTGGGGCATTTTGCGGAACTACTTTCATTAGTTGAAACAAATGTCTCTTATGTATTTAGTTGAGAGACCAAAGAATGAATTCCTTTCAAATTGGTTAAGCCGGTACCAGCAATGGTTTTCTTGGTGCAACTTGGATATTATATTGTCTTCAATTACTTAGCAGAAGTGGCAACTACTTAAGTGTCTAGAGCGATAGATAATAAAACTTCAATTATCTGAAACTATTCGATAATTACTATACAAGATTGACAAGCTGTCATTTGTGAAAGACATGACTATTAGGTTTTACGATGTACAAAAGTCCAATAGTAAAAGGTTACCAATCGATTATTTCAGCGAGTCTTGAGTTATATAGTAGACACAGGCTTTAAAGGTTGGATCAACTTTGCTCAACACCACACAAACTTTTAAAGTATTTGCAAAAATTAAATCAATTCAAAGAAACATACTTAACTCACACTGATCGGCGCTTATGATTCCCTGAAATGTTTGCGCAAAGCCAAGGCTACTTTTCGATAAGTTTCTCTTGGGCTGTTAGTTTGTAACTCTTGGTTCTCATCCTGGGGCCCGCCTAGTTGTGCGTGGTTCATATATTTGCCTTAAAATGAGTGGATTTAAGATCTAAAATTAGTCTTAAAAACGGTTTTTCTTTAATTTGGCAGTTCTTCGCACAACCATTCGCTTCTATGAGTCTTTATTTTTGAGTCAAATAAAAGAGACCGACAATTTTATGGCGTGTCCAAATGGCTAGATGCTCTTGAATGCTTTTTAAGACATTCGCGACAAAAACCTCAAGATGCGATTTTTATTTTTGCGGAGACCTCTCCTTCAATAGTCCTGCGCACTAACCACTATAATCCAACTGTGCCCAATATTGGTGTAGTCTTTCAACATTGGAACATTTAGTTAACATTCTAAAACAGTTTTTTCGCAGCATTTTCATGGTCTTATTTGTTTTTTTTTTTTTTAAGATTCTACCTTAAAATACTTATCAAATATTAAGGAGATGAATTCTTTAAAATAAAATTAGATTTTGAGTAATTTTTTTAAAGTAGCTGCTCATGTTATATTGACAATTTTTTAAGACTCAAGTTTAAACACGTTCGAAAAAGTATTCAAGTCATTGGTATTTTTATAGACCATAAAAATATTTTGAAGGTGCATTTTTACTTTTAATCAAAATTCTGTAAGGAAAATTATAGCTGCAGAAATATCATTAAAAAAATTAAACCCATTTTTTAAAATTGAAAGCAGCAATGACTGCTATATATAGAAAGATTGATTTATTATTTTCTTTATGTATAATTTACAAAAATCATTTAAGCATGGCATTTTTTTACATGTTTTTCATTTAAATTTTAAATACACTATTCGAATTCAAATTTTCACGGGAGATAAAAATTAGTTCGAGTTAGGGGGATTTTTGGAAAAATTCGAGTTAGAGGGAAATTCGAGTTAAATTATGCGGTATAAAATTTAACATTTTGTACATTAAGTACTAACTGACCAAGGCCAGCACAAAATACTACCTCCGTACAGCTGTCTACATGTCTATTTAAATTCTGTTAAATAGCTTGTAGGCGCAGTGGCTTAATGGTTAGGTTATTGGACTACTAGTTAAGCATAGTGTTAAATTTAGAGCTTTCGTTAAGGGCCAGTAAGATTTAATGGGATTTGTCTAGTCTTAAATTTAAAAAATAATATTAAATAAAATGAATTAAAATGTAAAAAAGTAAATATTGGACTACTAAGCAAGGGGTCACGGTTCCATCTCCGAAAGAACACAAATTAAGACTTAATGTTTTTTTTTCAACTACGTCACCTCTCGCGAACGTCTGACAAACGTCAGAGAGTATAACTACATTACATGGAAGAGCTTTTCAATTGGCCGTTTGAACTCGGCACAAAATTGTAGCCAGGCGTGGTGTCCCACGGACCTGTTGCGCCAACTATTTTTTTTATTTACTTAGAAGCGCAAAAAGTCTTTAATAAAACTAAATGCCTTGATGTCTGCGCTGCGTTCTGATTCATGTGTCAAAGCAAGTTTGAGTGTTCAATGGGCACACTCAAAAACTTAGTTGCCTTAAGTCGACTAGATTGTTCTGGACTAGATGTAACCTGAACGCAAAAACTAGATTGGTCGGGACTTCCTCAATGTATTTTTCCTTGCTTTCGCTTAATTTTTTAAATACATTTTGTTTTGCGCTTTTGCGTCAAGTAACAAGACACTAAGTTGCTAGTTCATCTGCTATTTTGTGTGCCACGTGCAGATTATATATCAACATAAGCAGCTCATCGGAAACTAAAATCCAGTATGACTCAGTGTTGGAAAGTTTAATGTTCCGACCTATGCAATTTGATTATAGCGAATTTACGTTGCCAGCTGATAACCGGATGCATTATAAGAATAAATAAATTTTAAACCACTCGGGCGTTATCTATGAAAATATTGATTTTTTTTGCAACCGCTTTGATCTTACCGATATAGATGCGTTGGTTGCATTTAACGTAATTAAATTGTGAAATCGAAAAAGTAAGTACAGCATAACAAAGGACTGTAACATCCGCTATAAGTCAAGCAAATGTGACTCCACAAGAAATGTCTGTCTCTTTAATGTGTTTATGGTTTCAATGATTTGACGTCACTGAAACTGAAAACAAATCTAAATACCCCAACACACAGTCATTTAGAATCCGCCCCTAGTTTATTTCTTTGTCTAAGATTAAAATGTTTTTCTATCAAATAAAAATAAAAACAAACTTACTCCCTCCGTTTTCAAAAAATGGCAACATTGCTATTCCATAAAGGCAGTCCATTCGCAGTGCATTACAAAGGCATGCAAAGAAGAAATCCCTTGGACTTGACCAAAGCCCACGATCTTTGTTTGGCCTAAATGGTCCAACACCGGTGTCGTATGATGACTCATATGACATGTTTAACGCTCGAAATATTAAGACTTGACTAGCTCACCGATTAAGACTGACTGAATGGCTAGGTCGATATGACAAGCGATGAGTCCTTATCGCTGTCAATCTATAAACAATATACATTTTTAGACAAATTATAGAAATGAGTACATTTCTGATGAAAGTTTTCTAGTAAATGCGCCCTTATCTTTAAAAATAACGTTGAATATCGCCGCGAATCGCCGCATCTTATCAGTTTGCTTCACATATGCATTTGATTCAGTTGGGTTTATTTTCATCTGTGATGTTTAGAGCGAAGTAGTCAAGAGATAGCTTTGAATTTTTAAGCTTTTTGTTTGTGTAAGTCTGCCTTATCATGCCTCCAGTATACCATGAGCACTAAGAGCTAAGACAGCGCTTAACTGTTGAAGTGTGGCAGTGGCACCCTGTTTCGTGAGAATTTTGATTTGCAGTGGAGTTTTCAATCAACCCTAAATAAATATTTGTAAAGAAATACTGTGAACGACTAATGCCCAAGACACATGTGCAGAACTTTTCCTGCAGTGAAAATCGAATACACACGTTTAAATGGGAGAACACAATGTAAAGTATCTACTGCAAGTTGTCTCTATTTCTAAATCCACTGCAAAAGACAATGTAAGATGCAACCACAACACAGAAAAATAAAAAAACAAACGACTGATGGTGGAAAAATTAATAGAGTTCGTGAAGAAAAATTAAATGTTTTATAATAATCGCAAGAAATATTAAAAAAAAACCTTGCTAGTCAAGGATAATATAATGGAAGACATTTTATTTAAGACTTTAAAGAAAAGAAAAACGTTTCGCTATTGTATGACTTATCTCACTGCAATAACGTCAAACAAAAGTTCGTGTGTCTTGCTTGCTGTACTGCGTGCTTCACTTCGTCCAGAAATTGTGCACATCTGTTTTGGGCATAATTTTCTACTGGCAGCAGGATCGCATTCAATTTTGCGAGGAAAACGTACGCCCAAGTTCTGCTTTCGAAAGGTAAAGCCTAAAACTATGCAGGATAAACTACACTGCATTTCATGCGTTTGCAAATAGGGAGAAGAAAGCAAAATAAGTAATAAGTAGGTACGATTCTTTTTTTGAAATTTGAAAGCGATTATCGTTCGTTTACTCAAAGACTACATCTTTCATATTCTAAAAATATTTAGGTCGACAAGATTCTGAACGATGATGTATAATTCAGAGCAGGCAACAGGACTGTACAGCAAACAGTCGACTGTAAAATAAATTCAAATTGTAGATGGGTTTACCATCGAATCCGTGTACCTTCCTCCAGTCAGAGGCAGTTTCTGAATAATGTGGTTGTTGAATATCGCAAAATCATCGATCCAAAATTTGAATTACCTAATTGAGATACTTTAACGTAAAACTATTTCAGTTTCCACACAAGGTAGAGGTTAGATTAGATTATGAATACAGAAGAGCCCTCAGGGGGGCTCTGGATTCTGGAACTGCGGCCTCTTGAAGGAGCATATCGTGCCTTCCCTGGTAAGGCCATCTTTTCACTTCGGAGACAGTCAGGAAGAAAAGAATCTTCTCTGGGTGTATGGCAGCAAGAGTTCTGAAGTAACGATTTCCTCATCAAGGATATTTTTCCTTAGATTCAGTAGAGCCGGACATTCCATGAGTATGTGAAGAGAGAATTCATCATTCTTAAGACATGGTCTGCTTGCTGGATCCGGAGAGACTCCAATGCGGTGTAGGTGTTTTTTCACGAGGCCGTGGCAATTTATTATTTCAGGTTATTTCTGTCTCAATTGATCAGGATTTGATCAGAAATTGGGTAAAAATTGTCTTGTGCAGTTCTGCCCAAAAGCCTTGAGCCAGACTTGGATTCAATACGTGATAGCTTTCTGATGTAGCTCCTGAAATTATTTTTGCTGACTCCACAGAAGGGTTCAGGTCCGATAAGCGGAATTGTAGTGCCGATTTTAACCAGTGAGTCAGCGTCTTCCTTTCCAGAAAAGCCCATATGAGCTGAAATCCAGTGGAGAATGACTAGGTTTTCCTTGAAAATTTCGTAAATGGCTGTGAATGTTTCTAAGACAAGCTTCGATTTCATGACAGATGAGTAGAGAGCTTTGAGAGCTGCTTGGCTGTCTGAAAAGATGAATATGGGTTTTCCATGTGTGTTAGAACTTAAATTTATTTTTATTTAGTGGTTGATTGTAAGGACTTCAGCTTGGAATATAGATAAGTTATTACCAAGGCTAACTGACAGGTCCACTGGAGGCGATTCTCCATTAATCCAGTACCTGACTCCATCTTAAAGTCGTCTCTGATTACCAGACGGGGTCAAGTCTTGATGGATTGGGTTTGAGTTTTTCCCAGCTTTTCCTAGGAGCAATGACTATGAGGAAGTTTTTATGGTACAGCCATATTCCGGTATCATGTCGTCCAAAGGCTTGCTGAAAAGGATTAACGTTAAACAAAGATAAATGACCTCCTTGATAAGAATAAGGGTCAATGTTGTTCGAAACGTAGATGTTAGGCCAGGGCTTAAATCTCTCTCTTAAAAAAATAAAAACATTTTCTTTAAACAAATGCAGTAAATTTATTTCCCATTAATAACCGAATACATTTTACAATTCCACTGTTAATGGATGCAATAATTCGGGATTCGCAATCGCCTCTGTGTACCGCTGCCTGTCTTCAAGATCAATGGGATACCAATCAGTTGGTCTCAGACACCGCTGAACCCTTAGCCATATATGTCCGGTACCCTGCGTCAGCCTGTACACACAATACCCAGGCAGTATCACCCACGGTAAGAATGATATGGTGGCACCCAATTGCATCGAAATAAATAATGCATGGAACTTTATAAGCATATGAAGTCCTATAAACTGGAATAGGGCTATAAGTCACCTTGAACAAAAAATATTCCCAATTGATAAGCTTACCAACGTTATACCTATGAAAATTGGTGTAACAAATCGCATCAGATATACCATCCAAGTGGCAAGTACTTGGCCTGTCATAAATTTCATATCGCGTTGGAAACGATCTCGCCCATAAATCCATAAAACGATCCCCAATAGCGCTAAGTTTAGACAGGTTTGAGATATTATACTCAGATCGGCCAACACTTCTATGAATTTGAAGCCATTCTGAAAATACGTTCATATGTGTATAACATGCAAGCAAAACTCTTGCATTTGCTTACTGGTGAGCAAAATGCCGCTGAGATCAGGGCCAGGATGGCAGTAAGTCCGAAGGTCACCTCCTTCCTGTGGGGTCGCAATCGTTCAAACTCGTCGAATAGGGCTGTCAGGATGGAAAACATTTGCACCAACTGGAACGATAATGAAGGAAGAGAGCTGTCAAAAATACCATTAAGTGAATAAAATTGATACTTCACTTACAACTAGATTGAAGCTTCCAATGATGAGAACCGCAAGGAACATCCACGTCCACAAATGGGGACTGCTAGAGCTGGCCAGGGCGCTTGGAATGGAAAGAAATGACATCCAGTCCAGTCTAAACATTGGTGTGATTAGATTATCGTTATTCTCTGAAAGCAAACAATTTAAACAAAAGAACCATAGTTCAACTTTCGCCTTAAACCTACGTGTCAAATGATACTCGGTGTACATGCAAGCCAATGATATCATCACATATACCCCAACATGTGACGCAAAAAGTAACACACTGTACTTGGTAATGTTGGTTTTGAACTTATTATAGCTGGCCATACTCAAAATGGTTCCCCAACCAGGTCCGAATGACGAGAACATCAACATTGGCGCCATGAAAATCATTACTTCCCACGATAGATATCTTTTATTCGGTTTGAGAAAATTCTTTGCCACACCTTCCACTACTCCAGGAAGAAAGACCATTCGAACGAACACTACCACTAGAAGCGCAATCAGAGTAAGTGAGCCGTACCGAAAAATCTGTCCAATCTGTCAGCGGACCATACACTTAGTTGACTCATTTACTAGTGAGTGTCAGATTGCTTACCCTCTCTGTGGTGTTGTAAAGAGCATATGCGATTCCGCCCCAAACTACAAGTACGCATCCATACAAAGGAAATGAGAATTGAGCCATGATTTGATGCCTGCGAAAAGTACAACGCATAAGAGATCATGTTTGAGACAAGTCGAAAGGTGAGCTTACTTAAAGAAATCAACAGATGGAACATTCATCAGCAAAAGGTATTCATCATCCACAATATACGTATTGGTGAGATTACAGTGCTGTTGAAGGAAAGAGCTGTTGAAAGTTTAAAAACATTTTTTTTTCGAATTCGAACTTACTGTGATTGTACTGTATTCGAATCGGTTGGCATACCAGGCTTTAGAGCCCTCACAACTCCAGGGCAGGGTAGATTGTAGTGAGTAGAAGAAAAACATCAGGGGAATCGCAGCGTATACGGTGAAATACGTCAGGGATATTAGATTTAAGCCAAGGCCAATGTAGCCTAATCCTGTAGGAGGAATTGATCAGTAGGTTCCCTGGAAAATGAGGTCTTACCTTTAAAAAGAGGCGATATCCGAAAGACAGATAGGAATCCCGAGCTGGAAAATTGTCCCACGAATGTTTGGATAAATATAATTGGCAGGGCGTAAAGTAAGACGTTTACTATAAGAGAGCAGATCATGAAAACTGCAAAGACAAGGATTTAAAGTCAGTGCACAATTTATTGATACTTGAAAAACAATGCATAACTGTTGAAATAATTTTGCGTGTGTGGAACATAAGTTCCATTACTTTTAAGTGATACGAAATTGGGAAAGTTTGTGCCACTTTAAATTGTATGAACGAAAAAATTATGGTCCTTAATCCTGGTAAGTAATAAAAAAATTTGTGGTGCTTCACTGTCTATCTTTGTGACAAACACCCCATGTTGCAGCCAATATATGTATACTTTAGTCCACACGCAACTGTTAGCAACAGCGGAACTCTTTTCCTCGACTCTCTCTTTTTTTTCAATAAATAATTTTGTTATTTAAAATTAATCGTAGTCTTTTTTCTTTCGTCACTAGCGCGAACACCCCAAGTGATAACTTCTCAGCTCGGGCTCGTTCTTCTGATATGGTATAAAATTGATGGATCCAAAGACGTTCCAGCTCTTCTTTTCTAGTAGCAGACGAATGAAATAATTCGTCACCATTAAGCCTGTTTCAAAGACGGTCTTGAAAATAAAACTTTTCGATGCATTATTTTAGAAGCCGTAAGCCTGGTTTCAGTTTTTTTCTAGACAAGCGGAATTGCGACTCAAGAGAGTTGTTGCCGCTATCCAGGAGCAAAAAATTCCTTTAACCCGTCCACCCCCATTGATCTACGCACATATCGACCAAGAATTAATTTGCACTCACTTTCTGCATTGAGAATAACTGGCAACACTGACAATCCATACAGACAATCCATTCGAATCACATTGCAGAGACATGCAAATAGAAAATCACTAGGACTTGACCATAATCCGCGATCTTTGTTTGGCCTAAATGGCCCACCACCGGTTTCATATGCCGATTGATATGACATATTTTAGAGCTTGAAAGATTGGTCCCTGTCTTGAGCAACGTTTACAACCGACTGAATGGATCCGATTCAATTACAAAAAACATTTACATGCATGCGTCCTTATCATTACCGATCCATGAGATGGTTAGTCATGTTGGTATCGCACGAATTGACCACATGTAATGAAACCTATTTACTTCAATTAGCAGCTCCTATGAATGACTTTAAGCGAAAACTTAGCAATACAAATCGATGGAAAATGCTCACCTTTAAAAAAACCGCCTTGTGGGAAGAAAAATAACCAGAGTAACAAACTCTTTCCTTATTTCGAGGCCATTTGTATCTACGTATATCTGAAGTAATTGCAGTAACAGATTGTAAGGTAAAGTGGGGAAATGTACTTATTTTTTACCACTTGCTCTAAAAAGTCCACAATTCAACTTAAATTACAAAAATGTTGGTCATGAACACGATTCTTCTCTATGTTGCAAGAAAGTTTGGCAAGACTGGCCTTCTCTCTACTGTAGCCGTTCTTTTACAAAAAAAAATATTTAACAACTTTAATTAAGTCCATTTTTATGAAAATCGTGTTTGGAAAATTCGTAGCCTATATTTTAATAGTGACAGACATCATTTTTTCAAAAATATACGCTCGGGCCTTTAGAATAGTAAGGAGGGGAAAGTGGACACATTAGTTCTCGGGTGCGTGCTTTTTTAGGCGCGTTTTTTATAATTTGTCTTGAATCAACTTTTCTTGCATTCAGTGAGAGGTTTAAAAAAAAATTAACAAAAATCCGAGGCAGCATTTGCTTTTATTTTTAAGACTTATGAACTTATGACTTCGTAGTAAATAATATTGTACAGCTTTAAATGAATTTTTTTTTTGTGCTTACCATTTTTTTTTACATTCTTGTTATGGTTTAAATTGAGAAAATCGATTAAGATAAATCTTTTAAATTCTAACTTTACATTTTAGTGGTCGCACTTACCCCACCTTCCTTTAGTAATTTACGCTGATAGAAAATAAATGTTTCCACCCGGAAATAAAA
Organism: Cheilosia pagana; assembly: GCA_936431705.1. Taxonomy (NCBI): domain Eukaryota; kingdom Metazoa; phylum Arthropoda; class Insecta; order Diptera; family Syrphidae; genus Cheilosia; species Cheilosia pagana. Next base: position 44,320,762 of record OW386170.1, on the reverse strand, counting down.
AAACTCTATCTCTCTATGGCTTAGTGTAAATATAAATAGAACATCTGGAATATTTTTATCATAAGCTTTATTCTTAATCGAAAAAATATATATGTCAGTATAGTGCAAAAAAGGGGAGTATGCAATTATGGGCAAGATATAATATTTGAATGTTGTTTTGATATAAAAAGCAAACTAAAAAGCGCTGGTGTGTAAATAAAGACTAACCGCGTGAGGAAATATTGTTTTTTCCATCAGCTGTTTAGGTGGAAAAGGTTCATTTTTTGTTCGAATTCAATACAAAGAAATTGGTTCCTACTGCCTCATACAAATATAAGTGGTATTTATGGATTTATTAAGGCGTACCTGAAAGACTAAATAAATTATGGATCGCACAACATTCGCCTTTGCCTGTTGCCGGCAGCTTATTAAGCTATTGGTTTCAATTTTAACTCTCGGATAGATTCAAGTCCCAAGATAGTAGTTCAAAGTGTTCCAATATTGCCGATGTTATATCTTTTTTGACAGTTCAACTGACTTTATGAAAAAAGCACAACCGTGCGCGAAATTTCGCTTTTTTCATAAAATTTTAATTCTTTAAGCACATGACACATGCCAAAATTTGTTTGGCTAAAAAAAACAGCTTGAAAAGCCTCCAAACTGTTAGCTAAGTGAAAAAGAAATCGAAAAACGCTCTTCTCCATCACAACCAGTATATTTAACTATCTATTGGAAAACTACCCCATCGGTGTCAAGTGCTGTGGCAACTCCGAATTCATCAGCGTCTCCTCATAGCGTTGCCTGTCGTCGAGCTCCGCCGGATACCAATCCGTTGGTATCACGCACTTCTTGTACCGGCTTCTCATCAGTCCGCTTGTCCTCATAAGCCTCATCGAACACACCGCTGGAATTAACAACCACGGAAGCACTGTCATAACAATTGCCAAATAGAAAACAATACTCGAGTAGTTAACATCGTACGCAACAGCAATTAAAAGTCCAAAAGCCTGCAAAGAAAAACCGCAGTTAAAATACCAACCTTTCCATCATCTCCAGCGATAGGTACTCACGAAACCAAGGATAAGAAAAATCGGAGTGATAACCCTGACGATATACACCATCCACGTAGCGTACATGCGACTTGTCATGAACTTCAAGTCCTGCTGGAGACGCACCCTACCGTAGACCCAGAGAACCACAAAAAGCAGCAAAAGATTGAGCAGCATCTGCGTTAGCACCGAGAATTTAGTCAGCACCTCAAATGTGAATATTCCGTGCTACAAAGAGAACTGTTGTAAAAGAAGTTCTTAGCTCGCCCAAGTCTGTGTTACATTTGTGCAAAAATAAACTGAAATCAGTGACAGCCCGCCAACGGTCATCCACGTGACCTCTCGCTTCATCTCCCTCAGGTTTTCATATTCGTCAAATAAAGTTGTCAGCACTGAAAATAGTTGTACAATCTGGAGAACAATTAGTGCGTCCACACAAGAAAAGCCGAAATCTGGAAACCTACCACAAGGTTCAGAGCTCCCAGTATGAGCATCGCAAAGTAGAGCAGCGACCATAAGTTCGGCAACTCGAGGAATGTAAGGGCCGTCGGAATGGACAGGAACTCCAGCCATTGCTTTCCATCGGATCGAAAGGTTATGTTCTTAGGATTGGAAACTGCAAAGGAAGCAGAAGTAAATTTCGTTTTCCCAGTCTTTTGCGTGTACACCAACTCACTCTTCAAATGGTTTGTTACCAAAATGTGCAAGAAAGCTATACTCATGACAACCGCAAAGTGGGCAAAGCCCAGAAGCCAGCTGTACCTGGAAATGTTTGTTTTGAATTTGTTGTAGCTCGCCATGCTGAGGATGGATCCCCAGCCGGGTCCTAGGGTAGACAGCGCCAGCATACCCATAAGGAACCACGATTCCGTGTTGTGTAGATGCTCTGGGCGAAAGAAAATCCTCACACCCTCGAATGCCCCGGGGAGGAAGAGAAAACGCATCAAAATCAGTCCCATGATAGTGAGCATTGCTGAGCAGTTGTAGCGAATGAATCTTCCGATCTTCCGATAGAAATTGTCAATTGAGTTAACGGAGGCAAGTTGCAATGTCTTACCATTTCGGTTGGCTTGCTTATGATGGAGCCCACAATGATCCAAATGAAAAATGAGAAGACCACCAGCGACCACGAGAAGGTTGTCGGCAGCTTTGGCTTGAGGTAGTGAATGATGTTCATGTGCTGGCTGAAGAACTCCAGAGAGGGAACCCTCAGAAGAACCTCAGTGCCGGGTTGAATTACCGATTCAGCAAGATTGCAGGGCTGGAAAATTATGCGCAATTGCAAAGTCAGATTAAGGTTGGAAGCCAAGTTATGGAAGTAGAAGCTTCTAATGTCGTTTACATACTCACTGTTGTGGAAGTTTCGTTAGGATTCATCCAGTATTTGCTTCCCTCGCAGCTCCACGGGATAGTCGGCCGCAGGGCGTGTAGAAAATAAAAAAGAGGAATTGCCGCAAACACGCTATAGTAGGTGAGCTGCATAAGATTCAACGCCAAGGATACGTAGCCAATACCTGAAATAAAGTCGTTTTGGAAATAATGAACAGTTTTCTATTGAGTGATCAATACTTACCTTTGAAAAGCGGCGCTATCCGGAAAGCTGATATGTATCCCGTACTGGAAAACTGTCCGAGGAATGACTGAATGAAGGTAATCGGAACCACACAAAGCGCCATTATAGCAAAGTAGGGAATGATGAGAAAAACTGTAAAAAAAGAAATGAATAAGTGAAAGAACTTATGTAAAACTGAGATTAGTTTTTAAATCACGTTGATTTGACGAAGACAAATTTTGTTTTTTCAATTTTCTCTTTAATCTTCATTTCGACCGCTGAGCTGAAAGCCTCTGTAGCTAGTGCTCATTTTTTTTTTACAATTTTTTGTACATTACCTTAAGAATTCATTGTTATGCTAATGAATAATAATAATAATAATTCTCTCCGTGTCAGACAAGTCAAAGTTATTGTTGTTGGCGAACGTTCCCGGGAAAATCTGCTTAGATAAGTGTTGTTTTTATCAAAAAAGTGCGCCAATGTTCGTCGAAGCGTGACTTTTTTACTGCGCATGAATTTGTGTATAAATTTAGTTGTTTAGAATGGCTTAGCGACGGGTTATTCCGAATGAAGAAATAGAGAGGATTTTGAATACATGTGACTTGTAGTTTGAAGAGTCTTGGATGAAGAAGCTTTTAAAGGCCACAAGCTTGCAAGCCAATTTAAGGGCAAATATTAAAAAATATATCACAGACAACACCGAAAAAATAGGGGAGGAACCCCGAATCACATGAAAACAAAGAAGAGGAAAATTTCGAGCATTTGCGGGGAGCACAAAGTTGAGCTGTGCAACAAATGTTCAAAATGAATAAGTTTTTTTTTGTGATATTTATTATTTATGTGCTTTGTTGAATTAACTTTTATTTTACAATGTTTTTATGCAATATTTTTAATTTTTATATTTTTTGGAAGAAAAAATTAATTGATCTTAATAAGCTGATGTCCCAAGAATTTGTTTTTAGAATAAAGATTTACCTAATTTAAAAAAAAAATGTACAAAATTATATTTTTTTATAATCTAAAAATAAAAATAATCTAAAATATAATCTTTTAGAATTGAGAAGAATTTTGTGCTCACTTTCTGTAAAAATTTGGGTAAAATATTACTTCGTCGATACCTTTAATGTAGGTATCAAAAAATATGATTACCTCTCTAGGGTTAAGATGGTATCTAAGTGGCCCGTTGAGAGCATCAGTTTTACTTCATTTTATTTAGTTCACCTTTTGACTTTACTACAAGCTGGGCTTATAAATATCTTAGCCCACCTCTAGCGCTTAAATTTGGTGCAGCATCTATTCGACTTTTCATTTCCCAAATTTTTAGCCTTAATGACTTAAAGTCCTTAAATAGCGTTGACCCTATCGAATACGATTTAAGAGCCCTGCGGTTCAAGTGCGCCCACAAACGCTTTTATGAACGTGTATCTCTTAAACTTGCACGTTCACTTAAAAATGGTAGATGATTTTTCCAGTTTTTCCCAGTGCATGGGGAATCTGATTTCCCATCTTAAAGCGCTTCTGTTTGAAGGGCTTAAGACTTTGATTACCAGATGTCTTGAAAATATTTGTAAGACATTCGGCCTTAGCGAGGTATCCGTCGGAACGTGAAATTCTCCGCAACGCATACTCTGTCGGAGGCTCAAATCCAAATCGTAAACAAATTCCGCAACCAATTTCTGTCGGAGGATATCGGAACCTAGCTGTCAAAAATTGAAGAAAAAAAAATGCACCTCATCGCACTTCAAGTTTGCTTTTGAACCGAATTTCGATCGATTTATGAAGAGAGAATTTAAGGACGACCCTTCGCACTAGACTTTTTGCTCAACTAATGAGCAACACTTTGTAACACACTTTTAATACAGCGTCGATTTGTTTTTATCAAACGCGGTAATGGCTTATTTACCTAGATCTTGTCGTTACTCCGAATAAGTTCGCCGATCGCACTGACATAGGTCCTCGTCCTTATTGAAGAAGTGTCGCAAATACCTACTTAAAGTGCGAGGTCAACCGCTACCAAGTCTACTGTTGAATGGGATCGGAAACCGATTTGTTGTTTTTTTAAAGATACCCATTTCGTAGTGAAATGTATCAAAATAACCATTAGGAATTTGTAATTTTTATGGGTACCTACCACTTGAATTGCATTACTTGCAATGTCAAAAAGTCAGATGAGATTGAGACTTCTGCCTACGTATGATGCCACAACTGCATCTGGAAGCGAATGCAATTCAATAAATTCAATAGGTTTTCACTTGAGTTGTGCCACTGTTTATTTTGATGTTTTCTAGTCGATATTCAAGTTGAAAGATTTTAGAAAACATCCGCGCACAGATTCCCATCAACTTTTAAACAAAAACTCAAAATGTTTATCCACTATAAATAAACAGACTCACATACGAGTAGTTAATTTGCTTGGCAAGTATTCCCGTGTCGGCACCCCGACACGCCCATCTTTCGCCTAAGTGATCATAAATTTGAGAATTTAAAATACATAAATCTAAGTGCGCGTTCGAATTCAAATAATAAACATATTCAAAGTAGAAGTTCATACACTGAGTGCCATCGCAAATATAGCATAAATCAAACTAGAAACAAAGAGAATTTCAAATTTTTCTTATTTAATTAGAAAAAATGTTTGCAGGGGTTAATTCCTGCCAAATCAGAAATAAACTTCCGTTCCAAAAATAAATCCACTGCCTAGCTGAATTCGAATTTTTTGGATTTCGGTTTTTTTTTCGATTTATTTTCACCGCACAAACTGTTTGTTGTTGTTTTTTTTTAAGAATGCAACTCACCTCCCAGATCCCTGAATATCAGCGAAGGCAGCACTATCATGGCATCGATTTTGAACGCATTTCCGAGGCATGCATAAAAGAAGTCCGTCGGTGATTCCCACTTTCCGCGTCTTTTGTCATGATTGAAGGGCTTCAAGCCGACAGCGTCTGCCCATTCGTGGGCCATAGTACAAACCGAACTTGCACCTTCTCCCAAACACAATATTAGTCACGTTAATCCTTATTCCAAACTGTACCGTTTTAATCCGAGTGAACTTTTCTAAAAATACGTTTTTTACCTAAATTCGGAAAAAAATGAATATTTTTTACGTTCGCGTATGTGAGAAGATCGCGCGCCTCGTCGCGCACGCAAACGGCATATGATTTCGAATGAATCCAGTGGGACTGATCGTGTCGCGTCTTTGGAGTCTCGCTCACCATTAAACAGCATCTGTTCTCGAAATAAATGAAAGCAGAAAAAGATTTGAAAATGTAGAAATAATTGGAAATAAACAAAACCGTCACATGCCCATTTATTTATTCCACTAAATAACACGTGTTATGTGGGAAATGTTTGGGCATTTTTTCCAATGAGAAGGTTCAGGAAGTGTTTGATACTCGTATTTGCAGGAATACCTGCGTTGATCAGTGGGCAATAAATTGGGTTGCAGAACGTGGGACAGCGATACATCCTGTGCAGTGGATTATTTCCGTTTGTTTGTTTATTTGGCTTCGCAAGGGAACGTCGAAGATTGTTTGTTGACTGCATCGTGAAATAAAATTTATATAGGACGTTTGTGCCAACTTAATTTGTTTATAATACGGAGCGTTTATTTTGTGTACATAATTGGGCCGCCTTGCCCCAGTGACTTGCACATATGGGTCACATCTCACATCACATGGGTAATGTTTTCCAAAGAGAAGACAAAACGGTAGCTCTACATGGAACTGGCAGTCTACTTATCGGGCTCCAGACCCGTGAAGAGTCTCTGCCTTCCATCCTCTACGATCCCGGGCACGTTGCTTCCAGTTGTCCAGACCAAGCGCTCTGGCATCCGCAATGGCTTGGTCCTTGAAACGAAGGTTCGGTCTTCCTTGTTTTCTCGAACCTGGGGGCTGAGATTCAGAGATCCTCTTATCCGGAGCGCATTACTGTCCATTCGCACGATGTGGCCGAGCCACGCGGTTGTATCTTCTCCTTCATTCGCCCACCTCGCACACAGGACCAAAAATCCGCCGAAGAGTAGTCCAGAATGAGCTCTCCCTTCTTGCCTATCGTCCAGTACTCGGCGCCATAAAACAGGACTGGCAAGATAAGGATCTTGTAGAACACATATTTCGACCATCGAGTTAGGAGTTTTAAACCCAGTTGTTTTGTTGGAACTAGCAGTCTTTTCTCATGTTAAAATGATAAACAAAAAAATTAATAAATCAACTTTCAAATTGGTTCGCGGTGTTACTGATTATTTGATTAGTGCAATTTTAGAGTAAAAAAAATGATAAACATTTTTTAAAGTAAAAAATTCTATTATAGTCTTTTGGTTTCAAAAGAATGCAAGTGCATATTGTGCCAGTAGTTGTACAAAAGCATCAGTAAATTTATACTGATACAGTTTCTCTACGTCCTTGACATTAGCGACTATTTAATATAAATTAGATATTATGGCTTAAATGATAATGAAAATGTGTGAAAGTGTGTGCAAAATAAACGATGTGTTATATGCAACGTACATTCGAAGTCGTTTTCTTTAAAGCGTTCTAAGATCTTAATAATAATTATTGCAATTGTTGATTTCTCTAACAGAGGTCATCAACACTATTAGGCGTTGGCAGTTGTGTCTTGTGTGTCGTAGACGCAACAAGTCGTTTCATTTTGGCTTTTATTCAAATTACACACTTAATGGTGGTGGATAAAAATAGACTCTTATTATCATGGAAAATGATGTTCTGATTATTTTTATTTATTTTAAAATATATTCCCCTGTGTCCCTAAATTAAACAAAAAGAAAATCACACATTTAAGTGCAAAGTGGATTCAAACATTTCATTAAATACAAGTAACAAAAATATTGAACAGCAATAATTATTAAGTTCAGAAGAGAACCGTGCACTGCAAAGTAAAGTTAAACGGACAAAATAATGATTAAAAATCAAGATTGGCTCCTCCCGAATCCGCCTGCAGGTATGCAATCATTTGTGTATATCCATTCATATAATATCCTCTTTTGTACTTTATGAAAAATTAATTAATTCAGATTCGTTTTTTTCTGCGGCATAGTCTCAGCACTTTCGTCCCTGTCATAACGAAAATTCCACTAACTTAAAAAAAACGTTTATAAGTTAATTTGTATAACATTTAATGCAACTAAGTAAAGTATTCAACAGGATAACAAATAATTTTAAGCACTATCTGCAGTTGTCGTCAGCTGATGAAAGATGTCAGAACTAGTGAAAGCCTCTTCATACCGCTGTCTATCGACAGGATCTACTGGATGCCAGTCAGTTGGCCGTACAGATCGTCTGAAACGCATTCCCAATAGTCCGCTCGTCTGCACTATTTTACAAATACAATATCCCGGAATCAGAAACCATGGTATCAGGATTACAAAGGATACAACCACAAACATGAGTATACTGAATGTACTCTCCAGTAAGGCTATCACAAATCCAATTAACTGAAATTTTACAGGACATTTGAGTACAGTCTTGAATAAAAACAAGTGCCCACACTCACAAATGCAAAAAGCAGAAATATCGGTGCAACAAATCTAACAATGTACACCATCCACGTGGGAAATGTACAGTTTGTCATAAAGCGGACGTCGCGTTGAAACCGCTGTCGCCCATAAATCCACAGAACTACCAGCAGCAGCATCAGATTGAGAAATATTTGTGTGAGCACGGAATATTTCGTTATAAATTCAAATGCGTCGATCCCATACTAAAAATGAAAGGAAATGTAGCACCTGCAAAAGAAAGAAATTCGACCAGACTTACATTGCAACAGTACAAACTCGAGGCCAGAGCTAACACTCCAATTGCTATTTGGATCATTTCCTTCCGCCGAGGTCTCAGCTGTTCGAACTCGTCGAACACAGACGTCAGCACTGAAAAGAATTGAACAATCTGAAAATCAATAAGCTTTCGAATTCCCTGTAGCGTGAGCAAGTCTGTATAGCTTACCAAGAGGTTCGTAGCTCCCAGAGCCAGCATTCCAAAGAAGAGAAGGCACCAGAAGTTTGGCATTTCCAGAAACGTCAAAGCCGTCGGAATCGACAAGAACTCAACCCACTGATTGTGACTCTCACGTACATACAAATTCTCGCGGTTCGAAGCTATATGGAGGAAGAGCATTATTCGAGGGCTTAACATCAACCCTTACTCACCCCTTAAAAATTCTTCAACGAAAATCCATGCAAATGACGACAGCATCGTGACGGCAAAGTGCCCAAAGCATAGTACCCATGTGTTCTTGACCACGTTGGCTTTGAAGTTATTGTAACTGGCCATGGTGAGAATGGAACCCCAACCAGGACCCAATCCGGACAAAGCCATAAGTGGTACTAAAATAAAAACCACTTCTCGCATACCATTAAATGAGGGTTTGAAAAATTCAACTATCCCCATATATGCGCCCGGAAGGAACGCGAATCGGAGTACACATACAAATAAGATTGCCAGCATTGTTAGCGTTGAGTATCGGATGATACGCCCTATCTGCAAAGGGCAGGAAAAACTTTTGGGGTTTGTCCATAGATTCATGGCTAACTTACCATTTCCGTTGAGTTTTTTAACACAGCCCACACTGCGATCCAAATCGCAAAAGTGCAAAGCACGAGTTCCCAAGAGTACGATATATTCGGGGAAGCGATGATACCATGCTGCGACAGATCAATGTCCAAGTGGTGCCTTAAAAAATGTACAAATCTGTTAGCACAAGATTGTTGCTTCAAGGATATTCACTGGTACTTGAGAAAATCCACTGATGGTGTTTCTACTAAAACAAATTCGTCCTCCTCTATTGAAATATTGATCAGACTGCAAGGCTGAAATTAAATGATGGGAAATTTGAGTTTAACTTGATTCAAATTAATCATCGCAAGGATCTTCTATATGGGAATATAAACTGACGCATTAATCGCTTATGATATTCTTCCGGTCGCATAATCTAGTACTTACAAACATTTGAAACGAGGTTAAATTTAAATTAAAATTTTAGTACAAAATGGAGGAATACGAGTTTTAAGCGTTTTTTTCTCGAAAATGTCAAAAGTGCTTTTTGCAGTTATTAATCTTTCATTTGTCTGTTTTGATGTAGCTCCAAAATTGGTTAGACTTACCATTGTTACATTCTCATTGTGCTCCAACCAGAGTGCACTCCCCTCACAGCCCCATGGCAACGTTGGCCTTAATGAATGCACAAAAAAGAAGAGTGGTATTGCCGCAAAAATGCTGTAGTAGGTAAGTGTAGTTACATTTAATGCCAGAGACAAATAACCAACACCTAAGAATATAAATCTGTTAATCTTGTTTAAAAATCGTAATTCTAAAACTTACCTTTAAAAATTGGCGACATTCGAAATACAGAAATAAATCCAGAGCTTGAAAACTGCCCAAGAATTGACTGGATGAAAACAATCGGAATTGTACAAACGATCATTATCAGGGTATACGGTATCAGTGCATAAACTAAAACAGAGTTAAGAATAATGTCTCAGTGAAATTAAATACAAAAATGAATAAAAAAAACTAATTAAAGTACAAAAATCATTCTCCATTCAAAAATTAGTATGTGGAGGAAAATCGAAAAACGCTAAAGATCCATAAAGTAATACGTATATTTTTATTTATTTAATCTGCAAGCTACTTACAGCTAACAGATATTTCTTATGCAATAAGTTATTAATATAAGTAATCATCGTCGGCGCTGTGGCTTAGTGGTAGGGTGTTGGGCTACTGAGCGAGGGGTTCCCGGTTTTAGTCCCGAAAGAACCAAATTACATCTTAAGGTTTTTTTTCCACTGCGCCACCTCTCGCGAACGTCTGACAAACATCCGAGAGTAAAACTGTCATTCGTCCCAAGAATTAAAAAAACTCACACAAAACGAATGGTTGCGAGAAGTAAGGCCTTAGGTCCCACAGATCTGTCGCGCCAAATATTTATTTATTTATTTTTAATCATTTAATAGCATTGCCTTATATAAAACCATTATTTGTGTTAAACCTTTACATTACAAAGTGATCAATGATCAATATGTAAGTTGCAATAATTTCGCCAGTGCAGTTGGAATTTTTTTCATGCGATAAATTAATTAAAAAATTGTCTACATGTGTGTATTATTTTTAATAAATTTCAATATACGCTTTCCCACTGCATTATTAAACAGATCTAACTGAATATGCATCGCGTATTTGCCATATGGCGTTTTTATCTTTCGTTTCGTTTCGTTTTCTTGGAGCACATGTGTCTATTCAATTCCGTTTGGCATGGATGTGGATATGTTATATACATAATGTTTACAATTGTTTTGCAAAATGTATAATTGCTGACTGCAGTTTGGTTTTAATCAAATTGTTACAGTGTCTGACTACATCACCAGATTCGCAGATATTTTTAATCAACTTCATATAGACTTCAATTTTTAGTATTGCGCATTGCATTTTAATGATCGCTACACACGTATGCGCGGCTAGTGCATCTTTTTATTAAGTCACATTCAGCACTGTCCTATGTTATTCAATTGGAATTTCGAACTACAAAAATTTGGAAAAAGGGTTGCTGGGAGAGTAGCAATTTTTTGTTTATTTTCCAACATTTCTTTCTTCAACATTCGTTGGCAGTTCTTCTATTAGCATTGGGAATAAAACGCAAAATTCAAAACTTTTTTTATTAGCGGTTTCAAGTATTTTATTAGCTAAAAGTAAACAACACACGTATTACTTTTTAAGTAGTAGAATAAAAAGCAGATTTCTACTAATGAGCGAAAATGAGAGAAGGCTTTTAAGTTGAAAGTTTCAAGTCAGAAGTTCAGCTCTTTAATAAGAATTGATTGCAACATTCTCCCATTATACATAGTTAAGAAATTTAACATGGCGAAATTTTTAGGATTCCTTGTTTTCGTAGTAAAATTTTATAACTTGTATAAATAGGTACATGAGAACTCACACTGTGAACTAGAAAATTGGTTCTTTACGACATGTCTACGCAGAGTTGACTTAAACTGTACAAAACCAGCTTTGAAACATGCTCTTCATAACAACCCTAATCCTTGAAAACCCCATTTCTTTTCCCAACCACAAAATTGTTGATTAATACCCACACTTATGCTTTTAACTTGTTATTGACTACTATTATATTAGATAGTAGATTGTTTAAGTATGTTTTTCTTTATTTATTTTCTTTATACGCTTGTATTAAACAATAATAATAATTTGTGCAATAGTATAACAGAAAAAATGTAAAACACTTGTGGGGTGGCGGAATCGTCAACACAGGATAACGTCTTGCAAGCGTTTTTTTTCCCTTTTTTTTGTATCCCATATTTTTTCATTCATGCAAAAGAGCTGTCATTATTTACAGATAACCTGTTAAAGATAAGGCAAGCTACAGATGGCCTATAGGCACAGTGATAATTGAAGACAGTTGATTAAAGTCACGTGCAAATTGTAAATTAAGTCTAGAGCTCGCTTAATCCTATAAAACTAAATCGGGAAACCTGTTGATCTCACCTTGGGAACTTCGATTTACTGATCTCAATTTTGATAGCGATTAGCTGATTTATTTTATGAACTTGATACAAACAAACCCATATACATTATTTTTTATATTTTTTTAATACCTTATTTATATGTCGTCTGTTATCGAATATATAATATTTAATTATACATAGATGTGGTGGGTATATTAAAAATATCTCTCTATATTTTAGTATTGCAAAAGTATTGCGTAGTTGTTCAAATAACCAACTAATAAGATATTTTGAAGTAAAACTTATAAATAAATTTTTATGGAGTAAACAAAATTATTTAACTTTGTTTTACATAATAGAAAACAAACTAACGCACTCACATCTCCATCTAATTGATTATAACAAAGAAATATCCACTCACCTCCAGCATCGCGAAAAACCAGCGATGGCAGCACGAACATTGCGTCGATTTTGAACGCATGACCAATGCATGCGAATAGAAAATCCAGAGGTGTTTCCCATTTACCACGATTCTTGTCGGGGTTGAATGGCTTCAAACCGCTGTCATAAGATGTCTCGTAAGCCATTACGTTGCTCTTACTTCACTGTCACAGAATTGGTTAGTTTTTTTTAATGTCTTTTGCCATAAGAGCAAATAATATAGTACTATGATTTATTTAAAATAATTTTTCTAAAAATATCAAAATCGTAAATGAGCTCGCGAACTAGTACATTCTTTCCGAGTGAATCAAATACGACTGAATTTTGCATCGGAGTCTGTTTCACAATGTACGAGGCAAGAAACGCTGTTGCTGCGTTCTCACTCTACAATCGTTCGTCAATTTGGTGGATCGGCGACTGACAGCGAATCGTTAGTGCATGCACTATGCTATGCATATTATGCACTTAAACAAAAAGTCATGTTGCCACTTTGTTTTTTATTTTTTACAAAACAGGGCTGCACTTTCATATTCACTACTTGACAGATACTTTTGGTTATTCTCCATATTATGTAGGCAGGTACCTGTGATTTGTTTTATATTTTAAGCTGCAGATATACGACCGTGTCACAGTGCTTAATTTTCTGAAGAGGTGTTTACCGATATTCATTGCACCGCTTCTTTATGTCATGAGTATTAATACATAAATTTAATGGAGAACTATTGGCAATTCGATCCAAATCCAAGTGGATTAATTTAATTACCTCAAGTCGAGTGTGTGCGTTGTTTTTAGATGTTTTATTTAATGTTTTATAAGTGTGTGCCGTTTAATCATGACAAAACTATTTAATATTCGCACACAAATTCTGAATGAGAATGTTGTGAAAGTCATATTAAAAATGATGTTATCCCTTAAATTTTTGATCGACTAATTGTGAGAACTTGAAAAATTAATACAAACAAATTTAAAGTTAAGAAAATGCATTTAAATTGTATATCATTGATTTTTTTTTAAACGCCATCAGGCGTTGTGGCCAAATTATGAGAGTTCACACTGTTGAAGCGTTAAAAGTTTAGAAAGTCTTAAAAAACCAAGAAAAAGAAAGAATAAAAAAATGTATAAGCATACTAAGATTCCCGCATTGTTTGACTTGCTTTCATGATTCGATTTTTGGATGTGGTAGGGTCAATCCTCTTGTACCCATCAGTAGCTGCTGATGGAATTCAACTTCAACTTCACTGCATTCCAAGAATCTGTTGTTAAATAAAATGTTCTGGTTTCTTGATTCTTGAAGATCAGAAAAACCAACACTCAATTTGCGTACGAGTGCTGATCCATCAAGTGTATTTATTACCTATATATAATATTTAACAGTGTTAACAAAAAAACATTATCTCCCCCATTGAAATGTTTAAAAAATATGCATTTATGCCTAAATGCATCGGAGCGACAACAGATTTTCTAATTAATACAATTAAAAAATAACCCACGCACGGCATTCGCAACCGAGCAGTGCCCTTGGTTTCTTATCATTGAACTTGAATTAAAATTAATTCTACATGACTTTCTCCGCTCTAATCTGAGCAGCAGCGTCATTTCATTTAGATCATCCGCATCCCACATTGAAATTAATTGAAAATCGCGTAGTCTGTAAATAAATCCTTAATTCTTGCATTTAATTAACTCCACACGCATTCTAACCAGTGTCTCCTCCTTACTTTACTTTTGATGGCGCTACAAACCGCGGCGGACCTGGGCCTCATTCAACTAACTCTAGATTAACTAATTAAAAACAAAATATTGGCATCGAACGCCAACCAGGCAAAGCACTTATTTTTGCTGATTTCTTTTTTAATTTATTTCAAGTAGCTATACGTAGTTGTAGAAAGATTTGGTTATCAGCACAAAAGATGCGAAATCCGTATTCACATTCAGTGCTATTGAGAAAAATAGTGCACTGTACCGCCGCCGGTGTTTGTCGTTAGAAGATTTAATTGTATCTACCGTCTAGACAAATTTTTGATTGAGATTTAGAAGAACTTTATCTTAAACCGGCTGTAACCTATAAATACTGTACTTTAGTGACGTTTTTCGACAGCCACCATGGTTTATGAAACTTCTTATGATCTTGGTTTGAAACCCTTCAATCATGATAAAACCGGCAGCAAATGGTCGTCCCCCAAGGATTTCTTCTACATGTGTGTTGGACATGCTTTTAAATTGGACACCATATTCATACTGCCGCAAATTATATTCAATGAGCTCGGAGGTAAGGTGGGATTAAAAATAAATACTCGTCACAGTAAATTGTGGTGGGTTCAGGGGTCACAAGTTCTATCCCCCCGAAAAAAACACACACACATTACATGTTTGGATTTTATTTGACGAATCCGAACGTCTAACAAACATCCAGTCAGTACGGACTTCGGAATCGGCATCGAATTTTAGACCCCATTTATTCGTCCAAAAAAAAATTCACGCAAGCAAAAGTTGTGAAAATCTACCCCTGAGGTGCCTTCAAAGACTACTTACTTATTTTATTTCTTTCAGATAAATCGTCCAAAAACAAAAACCAAACTTTGGGAAAAATTAAGAGAGGTTGTGAAAAGTTGTGCCGACGATAGGTAATAATAACTCCTCAGACCGCACAGTTGTTACTCGTAAGTTTTTGTTTATAAAGCAATTGTTAGCCCATGATTAATTTGTTTTAAAACAACAACCAAAGAGGTCCTTCTGAATGGCACTTCACTTCGAGGAAAGTTGTTTTTAAAAACTTAGAATAAATCACACCTTCTTTTTTATTTTATCGTATTTTAAAACATATATAATATTAATACACAAGCTATATAAATTTCATATATTAAAAAAAAACAATTCTCTCCCAGCCTGCATCCATTTACGGTTGGCCTTGATTTACTTATCAATGAACTTCATTTTGTTTCATTTATTTTAAATGCCGAAATAATTTCTGTTTTATTTATTGTACATTGGGGCAATTATATTACGTCAATGCGGAACGACAATAATTATTTTATCGGACTAATTAGCAAAAGCTTAGATTTATCAAATCTATTTAGATTTCAGTAAATGTTGTATAACACAAACTAATAAAGAATAAACAGTTCATCATACTGATAATAATTATATAGACCAATTACTAACCGGCACCAGATTAAATAATTAACATAGTCACATTTAATAGACAACGCTTCTGGCTTCTGATTCTGATAACATATGTCAGAGAGAGAGATAGTCGTGATCTAGGTATGGCTAAGCACTGTGAGAGGACGTGTATTGGTTTCCTGAAAATTGACGAGCTCTTTATTATTCTCATTAAAACTGATTATTTTTTTTAAGACAATTTTTTTATGTTAATTTACTCCCACTACCATGTTTCAAAATAGCAGCGTAATGAAAAGTGAAACGCCGCCAAAACTATTTAAAAAAACTATTGAATTTGTATTTAAATGAAATAAAATTTGTTTATTATAAAATGTTATTTCTTAACCCGAATAATATTTTGAAAATTTATTTTTTTCCTATTTGGATACTTTTTGCATTTGACAGTACATAATGGCCGCGTTCCACTGCCCGCTAGATGACTAGCGGCATGTCAAGCTTCATTTAAAAAAATTGACATTTCACGCTACACATTTAGCACTCTTTGTGAAATATCCCTTTCAGGAAAATTTCCCAATCTAGTGCAAATCTACCCGCTGCATTGAGAGAGAGAGCGAGCGAGAAAAACAACGACCAGTCAAAAGAAAATCGTTCAAACTTTTGCAAAATTTGCCGCTGGCGCTAGGGCTCTAGTGCGAGTGTTCCTTCATCTGGGATATTTTGTACTAGAGCCCGGCCAATGACGGCAGAAGTTCTCCAAGCCAAGACTTAACCTACTCGTTACTCGCTATACTTTGTGTTCGATTCAAATGCACCTAGTATAACCGACCGCAAGTTAATTTATTCAATTAAAATTAGCGCAGCGAAAATATTACTTTCTTTTTGTAAAACGCAACACAAATATGTACGAATTTATTTATAACGTGCGAATTAAAAGCCGGCGCGCGCAGCTTTGCAAATATGCATTACATGCGACCGAGTCGTGCCCTTTTTAATATTTTATTTATTTCGAGCTAGACAGCAAATGCCCGACAATCGGTGAAGATGCCCGATCAGTGTTCAGCATCATTCAGTCGAGCACTTTTCATCGGCTATAAACTGCTGCCGGTCGTCATCGTTCCAATTTTTTTTAAGCACAATTTTGTTTTAATATTATTTTTAGAAAAGAGTGTTTTTGTCAAAATTGTTTTTGTTAGCATTTTTGTATATTTATATTTTTTTTTGGATTTGTTTTTATTGTTAGTCAAAGTGAAAGTGCTCTTCAGTGATAAGGGAATATGACTTACGAGACATCGTATGATATTGGTTTGAAACCCTTTAACCATGATAAGACGCGCGGCAAATGGTCATCGCCGATGGATTTCTTCTTTGCCTGCATTGGGCATGCATTCAAAGTGGACGCTATATTTGTGCTGCCTCATATTATATTTCAAGACCTCGGAGGTGAGTGTTGGAGCGATAACAAATTGGGTTGTCTAATGCAAATTAATTTTTTTTTATTTGTTCTCAAATATTATCTCGGAAGTACATATGTGTATCAGTTACGTCAAGCGTTTGAAGTTGATAATTAATCAGTATAATTTATCATTTTTAATTAAGTGTATGCAGTTATTCAGTGACAGACATTGTTTCTAATGCAGCAAAACAAGGCGGCGATCCGCTGAACAACAGATGCACAGCTATTCAAGTAATTCCATGTGAATGAGTTTGTGGCTTAATCAAATGTTGGTTAGATAACTGTGGGTGTATCGAATAGTTTAGATACAATTCAAGTTCACGCTGTGATTATGAGTATTTGAGTGGATGCTACTTTTATTTGTTTCCTAGAGGAGGCAAGGGAGTACAAATATTATTTGAAAACAGCCGCATTCGATCAAAGCCACCAAACACAAATAGCGGCTGTGGATCGCTTTTGCAGTTATAAGTTGCATGCAACATAATACCACAGGTATTTATGCAGCACGTGGAATACTGCTTGTTTACAATTTTGCAACACACACAACAATGCAACTACGAGCGGAATAATTGAATCATGAATCAAATAATAATTTAACTTGTTAACGCAATTAGCGACACTTGTTGAATTGCTGATTCGATTTGATTTCAGCTGTCATGACGGACATGGACAACAAACCCATTGACATATTGATCCATTTCATTGTACTGCGCCGCATAGTGATTTAACAAGAAGCGGGTTTTTTTAGGATGTGTATCTATACTTTGAATTTAGATTTTAAGATTCGAACAAAGGGTGGACACTATGCTCTCTTGAACCTGTTTCATTTGGGTATTCTTTTCCAAGCTCGTTTTTTGGATCCACCTGTTTGGAAGGGTGGCTTTGGGAATGGGAAAGCTGTTCGCCTTTTGAATTGATATACCCTAACCACACTTTCATCCTTTATTTCAGTTTATGGACTGATTCCGTACTTTATTACTTTGGCAGTATGTGTGGTTCCAATTGTATTTATGCAGTCATTTCTGGGGCAATTCTCAAGCACGGGATTTATATCAGTTTTTCGAATTGCTCCGCTCTTTAAAGGTGAGTACCTACAGGTATGTGCTGCGTTTTTAGCCCAGAAACAGCGCAAACCAATCCGAAGCGACTGTTTTGATTAACTTAATTTTTTTTACAGGCATCGGCTATGTCTCACTGGCAATTAACTTCACGACGCTGACCTATTACAGCGTTTTTGGTGCGATGCCTCTGTTTTATTTTTTCCACACTCTGCGACCGACAATTCCCTGGAGCTGTGAAGGAGCCAAAGAATGGATGGACTTGAATGACAATCAAACCTCGGTAAGTCTTAGTTTCATTTATTTAACACCAGGCTTAAATATTTCTCATTGCAGCCGTGTAACAACGAGACCATTCACGAATACACCATGATGGGGGTGCCTTCGTTGGAATTTTTCAAGTAAAGAACAACTCCGATCAGAATTCACAGACATATTTTTTCCACAAAGAAGAAACAAAGTCGTTGCTTGAAGTCGAAGGGGAGTAGAGGCCGTTATGGATCACTCATAGGGAAACCAGGGATCGGATCGCGTAATCCGTGAGCTAGTTTTGTTTGTAAAATCCACTCAATTTCGACGTTCACGGATGTGGCGATTTAGATCTAGATTTTCTCATGTAATTTGGTGGAAAATACTCCTGCTATTGAGGGTTTTGAGTACTTTTGCGCCTCAGAGTATGCAACAAAAAAACACTCAAAGTCGATCATCCCTTTTGACATCAAATTTGACATTGTTCGTGGTGCAATAAATTTGTTCGACTTGGTCAGACCTAGTGCGCCTGAAAAGGGCCAGTGCATTTCGGTGGCTGTCAAGAACTTAACAATCCAAAAATGTTAAGCAGAGAACTGTCACTTATGTCGTTTACCATTGGTTTTACTCGGGGACTCACTCATTCTGAAAGCCCTATGGAACAAGATCTGCTTCTGTTTTAAAGTGAAATTCTCTTCTTAGAATCACCAGAAAAGTATTTTTTGTACCAATAGTTTCAGAAGTGACGTTTTTGATTTCGGACTCTTCCAATGACAAGATTTTTCTAAAATTGATTTTATAAAATGATTTTAATTATTGCGCGAGCAGCACAAAATTCACAAAGTTCACCCAGATGACAGCGAGATCCAACATTGTGCTCCGGCGCACTAGGTTCCACGTCAAAAAGACCTCAGATCCATGTGTATACTACATTTGTGCTTAATGCGTCTTTATAGAGCTCACTTGAACACGATGGACTTGCATAGGAGAGATCATCCCAAGGGGACATTTTCCTGGTCACTCCTGGCGTGTACATTTCTCATTTGGATCATGGCAGGGGCTGTACTTAGCAATCCCATTGAAAAGGTTGGTAAAGAAGATATCAGTAAATAATTTTCACCCCTCCAACCCTCTTCTCTTGTTAATAGATAGCACGTTTCATCCGCTATTCTACTTTGACAGTAGTTGGAATCATCTTTCTGTTAGTAGTCCGCCTTGCCTTCCTTCCCGGTGCATTTGTGGGAATGTCTGCATTTTTCGAAATGTCCAAAATCACCTACATAGATGCGTGGGTGGTGATACCTCTAATGGCTTTGTCTGCCCTTGGTCCAGGCTGGGGGTCTATCCTCACTATGGCGAGTTACAACAACTTCAAAACCAACATATTCCGCTACAGTTGGGTGTTGTGCTTCGCCCAGTTTGGCATCATATTTGGACTCGGTTTGATTTCGGTGTTTGTATCGGCCTTCTTGCAAAGTAAGTGTCCATTCTAATCAGAATCACATTCATTTATGACTTAAATTATATAAAAATTCAAAGGGGCCGATCCGTCGCTGATTTACTTCCAATACATCCATGCGCAATGGATGGACTTCTTGGTGACACCCAGCGCTCTGACGTTCCTCGAGGTACCGCATTTCTGGTCCCTGATCTTCTTTGGCATGATGATTCTAGGATCGATGAATCTTATGGTAAGAGTAATGCTTCGGTTGGTCGGCTTTAGAAATCGATATCAATTCGTGATTAGATTGTACAACTCTTTTCAGTGCTGACGTCATTGTTCGACGAGTATGAGACACTGAGGACGATGAAGAAGGAAGTGACTCTAGCGGCAGTGGCAGTCCTGGCGCTGTGTTCGATTTACTTTTGCTCAAACGTACGTGTCGCCTTTAAAACACAAAATGCTCTTACATTGACCGTTTTGTTTATAGCACGGAATATCGTTCTTTGAACTTCTAGCCAAGTTCTCCATCATGACACAAATGTTTCTCAATCTGCTTCTGCTGCTGGTGGTACTATGGATCTACGGACGCGAGCGGTTCCAGCGTGACATCAACTTCATGACCAGTCGCATGTATTCAACTTGGATGATAAACATTACAAGATTTGTGGCGCCACTTTTTCTGTTAATTTCCATGGTCGGTATAGCATTATCAATTCGCTTGTATAGAACACCTCCAAAGAACAGCGGTTTCTATTTCAGTTAGTTGGACTAGGAATGTCTATTTCTCTTGGATATAGAGCCTGGCTTATTATGCTGATAATTAGTGTCATTACCCTGCTGCCATGGTGTTTCATTCCAGGATATTGCATTTTTAAAATAATGCAGACAAGTGGGATGCTTAGTATGCGTTTCAGACGAAGTGTCAGACCAACCGATTGGTATCCCGTCGACCCAGTTGATAGACAAAGATACGAGGAGACTTTTAGTAATTCGGAAATTTCTCATCAACTTACAACGACTATTATCGAATCAAATTGAGTCGAGCGGACTTCATTTTACCAACGTGGATTGTTAGCTTTATTTTGTTACCTCTTGCAAATATAGAAAGAAATTGTTTTTACTAAACTAAACTAAATAATTAGTCCAAAAAGTGTTTTAAGTGACCTTTTTTTAATCTGGCTTGATTCACGTCTTACTGACAATTCGATTTTACAAAATACAGAAACAATTTGGACTGACTGAACTGACAGCTGACTGACATAAAGTTTTTCAGTTTTTATTGACCTAAATCAGTCACATGGGCAGCTGTGTCAGTTGACGTTTATGGAAAGGTAGCAGACGAATCTAGTCAAGAAATTCATGACTGAGTACTAAGTTGACAGTTCGCATATTTGGCTGATGTAGAAAAAGTGACGTTTCCGACCAATCTAGTCCAGACCAATTTAGTCGACTTAAGACAAATAAGTTTTTGAACGTACCCATTCCCGACTGATTTTCATCTACGAGATTTGACAGCGAGCTGACAGATGTTACAAAACTATCCCAAAGAAACTTCGTGTACCGCCTAAGTTTATGCAATAATATGGGAATTGTACAACAAATTAAAAATAATGTATCCAGTAAAGCCCAAAAGTAGGAATTGTAAAGGAAGGCAAGTCGCAATCTTTTAAAAAAATGTCAAGGATTTCATAATACTTTATAACCTTGGTTTGTCAAGCCCAAAAAGACCGATATCGATGAAAACAAATGTTATCAAATTTTAATAACAAAACCACCATTGAAAAATTGAACAGAACGTCACAACTGACAGTTATAACTTTGAGGTAGCTACGAACTGTGTCCTCTGCAAATATTTGCACTTGCCAATCACTGTTCCTTTGATCTAAGAATAAAAGTGTGTAAGTATTTAAATAATTTAAGAATTAGAAACATATTACACTCTCTATAATAATGTATACTTAGTTATTTTGAATAATAAATAATTTCCAGTAGATATGTATTTTCATTCCCGTTTGCATTAAATTCGTACCAACTCACAAGTTGTCTTTTTTTCGGTGAAGAAATTTATTGTCCATGTTAGTTGTAAGTACATGCTTATAGTTACATTGACAACACCAGTGTCATGTGTCAATCTCAAACTAAATCCCTTAATCGAGATAATTATCAGTGAACCGGTTAACATTTTGTATTCCTACTGTACTGAAAGTCTTAAAAGTCTTGGCTCCTATTTTATTGTACCTACTTTAACGAGTGCACAAATCTAGATCTATAATTGCTGCTGCTTACAATTTCCGGGAATGTCATTGTTCGGCTTCCAAAACTGCCGAAACATGATTCAGTCAATAAAATCTACCATCAATGTCAAAAAGCCGGTGAAAGTCAAACCCCCCTTATAGGCAAGTGAACACGATTTTATGCTCCACCAGTAAGGGTATAAAAGTTGAGCGCATTTCGGTAAACAAATCAGAATTAATTCAATTCGTTCATCGAACAGTTATTCAACAACACTCAAACAAAAATCAACATGAAGGTAAATATTATAAACCTCTGGATGGGGAAAATAACGATTGCATATCCTACTACCGTTCACAGTTCGCCATTGCTGCCGTAGTCGTGTTGGCCGTTGCCATGGGAGTAGAATCATCCAACATTTATGGTGGACTTGGTCTTTCCAATCTGGGACTCGTCAACGGTGCTGGTCTGGGTTACAATAGTCTTGGACTTGGTCTTGGTTACAATTCCATCGGGCTGGGAGCTGTTCCATATGGAATTGGAATTCATGGACAACAATGGGTTCAACAACCAGCATGGGTTGGTGCCCCAGCTGCTGTTAACATTCATGGCAGCGCATATGCCCCATCCGCCTATAGTGTCGCTGCTCATATCCCAGCTGCTGTCGCTGTTGCCCCTCATGCTATTGCTGCTCCCTTAGCCTTGTCTGGACATGGAGCTACCTATGTGGCAAAGAACCGTGGTGCTGTCCACACTGCCCCACTCCCAGGACACATCCAATCAGCTGCTTCCATCAATGTTGCCCCAGCACCAGGAACCTGGTAAGACCTTCATATGACTGACCCCGCCGCTATGCCCTATTCACTTGAATTGGTATCTACTTTGTAATAAAAGAATAATAAAAAAACGCATTTTTCAACTACATGTTTAATGTCAATAACTTGTATTAGTTTATGGCGAGTTCAAGGTTGTGTACGGTAAATTCCTCAACTTAAACTAATTAAAAATGTTGCGTAAGAAAAAGTGAGTGATTTGTAGCTCAGTGCAACATTTTGGACAACGACGAGATTTTGTGAAGCGAAGGGAAACACGTTTTCGGCTTCCGCACAATGTTCTTGTTCAGAGATTGATAATAATGCAATTACGAGTGGTAGTAAAATACTTAGCAGATCAGACCTATCCGAAATGACAACGCTGCGCCGGCAATTAATTATACGACTTTAATATGAAATGCACTTAAAATTTGTTGATGAATGCCATGATAAAACAGTCGATAAAGAAGGCTGAAACAAATCAGGTGACAGATTGGGATGGGAGTACCTAGGCCCCCATGGAACCGCAGCAACATTTGCTAACCTAACCTAACCTAACCTATGCAGGGAGATGAAAACAGTGCATGTTACTTCAAAATGTATAAAACTGCATCTTCATTTTAGTCTCTTCAATTGCAAATGGATCCAGCAATAGGTACGATATGTTCTGACCCTCAAACTTAAGTCGACAGTCGACTGGGAGAAGTTAGAAATCCCACCGCGAAAGAAGTTTCATTCCAAACAAATTCCTGAACTAAAATATTCCTGTTATTAAACTGTAAGCATCATTTTTTAAGACTTGTGTTATTGACCTTTAAAAGGAGACATTTGACAGTAAAAACTGATAAAACTTCTTAAAGCACATGAGGTTGCCATCGCGCGAATAATTTTGTAAGTAGCAAACTGCGAAGCGATACTTAAAAAACAATAAACATCTTTTTCGAATTTAAACAAAACGACACTGTTCCGCTTTCCACTAATAGATGACGTTTAAGTATACAAGAACTGTTTTTTTTTTTTCAATTGACGTCTATGAAATATGGAGGGGAGACGATAAATCCAGTATTCAGTTGACAGTTCGTAGGCTCGTGGCTGACGTATGAAAAGTGACATAAGCGACTAATCTAGTTTTTGCGTTCAATGTACATCTAGCCGAAACTGACTTACAACAACTAGGTTTTTGAGTGTTTTCCTATACTTAGCTCTAAAGGTCAAATTATCCCCTCTTTTTTCCTGTAAAAATTGGAAACTAAAATTCTTCGTATAAATTGTAAAATTCAATGAAATAGTTAGGAGTCGAAAGGGAAGGGCCAAATGTGCCCTAAGATTTTAAATCATGTTTGGTTGAGTTAGTAATACCGACGCTTCGTTTTTGACGTTAGCTGTGTGACTTTATTTACAGTCCAAAGACAGTCCCCATCCATTAGTTCACGAAAGGTCTGTTCCTTTACTTTTGTAATAAAAATGGAAAAGACTGTCAAAATGACTGTGGAATGGATGAATTCTCTCTCAGAGAGGAAAGCTCACGTAAAAATTAAGGAACGCTTTTGTAGTAACATGTGAAAAACGCAAATGCGAATATTCCACCCAAAAGCCAAATAGAACAACAAATTCAAATCAGCTGTCAATTTTCAGGCAACTGACAGTGTGACAGTTGTTTCAATTCTTACGCCAAAAAATTTGTTGAGTAAAAACTAGAAAGAGGGGAAATAACTTGCTCTCTCGAAGCCGCTTTCTTTTACGAATTTTTCGAGTTGAGCTTGAGGAACGACAATTGAGTAAAATGCGTAAGAATTCGTAAGATTTAAAAGTAAAGTAACAGACCTAAGATTTATGTCTAACTTAACCTCCAAATAGTAATTGCAACAATAAACTGACTGACTGAATTCAAGAATTGTTGCCACCAAAGAACGAAAGAAATGTCAGAATTTGACAATTCGCTCTTCCATAGATGGTTCTTCAATTCTACATTTTGCACAGAACTATGGAATTTCTCTGTTAGTGTAGAAAATTTAAAAAAATGTGTTATTGTAAGCCAGGCGAAAATTGAAAGTAGAAAATAAAACCGGGCTCTTTGTCGATCGAGCTCTGCAGATAAAAAATGTTTCAACTTTCATTTGAACAAATTTCATTGAGGTTGAACATATTGCCCCATTAACCTTAAACTGGTCGCCCCAACAAACCAAAACCATGTCATTTGCAAGAACTAAGAAAGTAAACTTGTTTGTTTGTTTTTTGTTAAAAAATGTATTTAAAATAATTGAATCATGATTCCGTCGAACAAATTATGTACAATCACGAACACAGAGGTCATAGATGTGAAGCCAAATTTACCATGTGCCTGGAGCTGGTGCAACATTGATGGAAGCAGCTGATTTGATGTGTCCGGGCAATGGAGCAGTGTGGACAGCACCGCGGTTCTTAGCCACGTAAGTAGCTCCATGTCCGGCCAGAGGAGAGGCAATAGTAGCAGCATGTTGGGTTACGCCCACTTGATGGGCAACATCAACGCGTTGTGCAACAGCAACTTGTTGCCCAACAGTAAACTGTGGAGCAACGTTCACAGCAGATGGAGCATATCCAGCAATGTTAACAGCAGCTGGGACACCAATCCATGCAGGTTGTTGAACCCACTGCTGGCCTTGAATGCCAACTCCATATGGAGCAACGCCGTACCCGATCGAGCCGATACCACGTCCAAGAGTATTGTAACCTAGACCAACTCTATTGCCGAGTCCTAGTCCATTTATGCCAATTCCTTGGTAGCCAACTGCTGGCTGAACCAGTCCAAGGCCCTGATACACGCTGGATGATTGAACTCCCATGGCGACGGCCAACACGACTACGGCAGCAATGGCGAACTGTAATGATAAATAAAGATTGTAATCCTTTTGGTGTACCCATATTGAACTGTCAAACAATTACCTTCATGTTGATGTTTGGAGGTTTGTTAGTGAATAACTGTTCAACGAGTGAAATGAATTAATTCTGATTAGACTAAGCGAATGCGTTCAACTTTTATACTTCAAGTTGACCCTTCACTGCTGTTACGAATCTACTATACCTAATGGTGTTTTGCTTCAACCCATTGCAGTTTTATTGGACTTGAATCACGTTTCGGTAGACTTGGATAACAGACAGTAATATTTCCGGAATAGATAAGAAAATCTATGGTTAAAATGTCGGTCAAATTTCCTTCACACTATACAAGTACACTGATTGGTTTTTTATATTGCTAAGATTAGATCTGGAAACAAGCTCGTTTCGACCTTGACCTTGAAGTAGACTAGGATCTTAGGATATATTTGCATTTGGAGAGAACGAATTATTTCGGGATGATAAATAGACCCAAATTGTAAATTCGTTTGTACCTAACTTGAAACAATAGTGGTCTGAGTGTGGCGAAATCCGATCCAGTTGGTTAAATTTGAATTGTCAGTAGTTGTCGCACGTTGTTTTTCCCACGGTCAATTGTCGGTCATCCAACTTCGAAATGAGATCTGATATTTAATCCCGCACTGCGCTGAGAATCAGATTCAAATAGAAAATTTAAACAATTGTTTAACTGGTGAAGAATGTTGCTGTAGTTGCTCACATTTCCACATCGTCATGTCATGCTTAAACTACGAAAGCCAAATTCATTAAAATAGCCGCATTCATTTTTGACGGCTAGTTTACAAGCAGCACGTTGAAGTTTGACATTAAATTTAATCATTGCTAGCCATCTAGCGGTCAACGAAACGCAACGCAAACGACTGGTAATTTTAGTCGAAAAAATGTCCTCCTAGTGTGTTTTAACTTGAGATGACTGTTCAATCTTTTACGTAACTGACTGGGTATTAAGTTAATTTAATTTGTTGCTTGAGGGTATTGTGCAGTAAATTTTTGCTAGCAACAGAAGAAAGAAGATTTCTGCGAGAACTGGCGAAATACCGAAGAAAAGCTAAAACTAAGCGCCTTATAATGTTTCTTTCTTTCATTGCTAAATATTCGTTCAAATTTGACAAAGCTTTGTTCAACAGGAAAAAAAACAAAACCGGCTAGTACTATCATCGGTGTATGGTGATTTCGATCTCATTTTATTTATTTTTTCCACATCACGTTCTTAATCCACTTGATCTGTCAAAATTTAATTCTGGAAAAATGCATTTCTTCTTCATTTTTGTTGAGGCTTTTCGTACAGACTGCCTGACCTACTTCTATATTTGGAAAGATTTTTATATAGGTGCTTTATTTTTAGCGTACTAGACTTAACGAGTAGATAATTTTTGTTTTATATCCAAAATTGAAGACTTTCTTCAGGCCTATAGGTACTGTTAAATTTAAAAAGGAAACAAAAAAAATACCATTTCCCAGTTCTTATTTGTAAGATATATCCCGCGATACTAATCATTTTTAGTGTCCAGGCTACATTTTTCGAACTCACAATGGCAAAATTTTCCATATTGTGACCTACAAAATATTTAAGTTATATAAAGCTTAGCACGCTGTTTGAGCTTAACTAAATTTTAGCTGCTCTCCAACTTTTCTCACCAAACATCAGCTACACTCCTAGCATAGAAAACGCTGTGGATAAGTGTCACAAAAAACAACTGTGCTTTGGTCCACCACCATCGCCCACTATGTCTGAGGCCTTCTCTGTCATTTCAATGAAAGACTCTAGCTCTAGGTACCCCTCGTCGAGGTATTCATTAAAATCACTCATCTTTACACAACAGAACAACCGAGCAGAGCGAGCTGTCAATATTTAGCTTGAAAAAAATTACCCGACCCATTAAATGGGTTTGACAGATACATGAAGGAAACTCGGAAACAAAATTTTGATTTTTAGCCCGAGCTGTGTACCACTCGGCTAAAGAGATTCGCTTAAATTTAGCTCAGCTAAATTTTGGAGAGAATTTTGTATGGGAGATAAAATTTAGCTCGAGCAGTGCTAAGGTTAAAAATAATTATTAGTAAAGTCCATTATATATAAAAATGAACAAAAGAAGCCTAACTTTATTTTTATTGAAAAAATATTTCCAAATACATTTCAAAGGTGTTTTTGTTGCATTTTTTTCTGTTTTGGCCAAGTTTGACTTATGACTGTTAACGCAGTATTGAAACAATTTTCTGTTCGATCAGATTTTTTTGGATAGCTCGATAATTTGACAGATTTGGTAAAAATAACAAAACTACATGGTAAAGTAGAGAGCTTTAGAGAGTTTTTTCTAGACAATTGATTACCGAAATTTAGCTGTTCAACAATGAGGTGTTACATAAGATGTCATTTAATTTGAACTAGTAATTTTGTTTCAAATTATAATTCCAGCCAAAGTATTTTCTAAAATATTAGTTTGAAAAAAAAATTTACGAAAATCCCCAAAACTAGATATTCTAAGCTCAACTTTAAAACACCAGTTCGTGAATCTATCTGCCCATAGGAATATAAAAATGCATCATGTGTGCATTTGCATCTTCCGCTCCCAATTAGTTTGTGTCATTGGCATGCGGCTGTTTATGTTGGATTGAATGGCGAATAGCATTCATTTGTCATCCGCATTAAAACAAAGAACGTAATTGCCAGCAGAAAATAAGACTGCACAAAAGTGCCCCTCTGGATTTCCATTCACAATCACAACTCTTCAACAAGTGCACTAATCATTTAGCACACTGTAATTTCCTTATTAACAAATGCAAAGTATATAATAGAGAAGTGTGTCCACATGTTCGTAGGTATACCTTAGTAAATTAAATTTGAACGCTAATTCATAAGTAAAAATTAACCCAGAGTTGCACTTGGAACAAGTGTATGTCGGCTTGTACCTACTGACTTGAGGAGAGGAGCCTTGAGTCGGTTCACCTATATATCGCGAAACAGATGAGCTGCTTCTACAATGTAGGAATCAAAGAATAAAATAATCTATTCATCCCCGGTGTCAACAACATGCTGAAGCAATTAACCACCTCAGTGGTCAGTGTATGCAAAGTCGCACACATCACAAGTTGGGTATGTACTTAAGCCGGCTGATTTGAGTTGAGTTTGTCATCATCAGAGATGTTGCTAACTAAATAGTTAAGTGGCCACCAGAAAGCATACTAAACCAATTGAATTGAAAAATTATATCTCGGTGCTAGTGACAGTGAGAGGCATAGATTCACCAACAGTAACGCCATTAAGTGATCGACTGTGAGATGATGAACATCTCATTCGGACTCGGGACGCGCAAGTGATAACGCAATACGGCAATATACATAAAACCTGGACTGTATAGGAGATTTGTAATAAAAACAATATTTCGGCACGATGGCCACTGACAGGGTAACTAATCGAATGTCGTTCGCGAGTGATGGCAGCGTTACGGAAAACGAAACGACTCGGTATGAGCATGACGAAAATCGCGGTAAATGGGCTTCGAAAACGGAATTTCTGTTGTCCTGCATCGGTTACGCGGTTGGCATTGGAAACGTTTGGAGATTTCCCTATTTGTGTTATCGCAGCGGGGGTGGTAAGTTTTGAAAAAGGATACGGGCCGGCCAGTTTGACACTTCACAATGGGGGTGGATCGAATCCACTCGTTTGTTTGACGTTGATAATTTTAGTAAGATCTGTGATTTCCAACGAAAAATATAGCCATATAGCGTTAGTTTAATTCAATGTAAGCCATTAAGCCTCTTAAAGTGCGTGCAGGGGAACTTTGACAGACACAAGCGACGTGAATTAAACAACAATGATGTTCGCTCGAAAAATAGATTATAACTCTCTTTTATAGACTAAAGAAGTACATGTACAGTACAGTACACTCTTATATTGTTTGATGTCGACTGAGAGTAGTTCTGTTAGATCGTTCGATCTGGGGTGGGTTAATAGTCACTTTTGCGATAGTCAAATCGTTCTTCTACTATGTAAGTTGATCGCAAAATAAATATTAAAGGCATCACATCACCTTTTCTGAATATTATTTTGTTATTAGCTGTCACTTATACAGCAAATCTAAACCGTTTCAAAATATTAAGGTCTGTTCCCTAACGATAACGAATTCGAGCACATTTGTCAAATTTAGTCAAACTTTGCTCCTTTACGCAAAACTTGGGTAGAAGAGAGCCACAAAGAGAGAACAAAACATTTCCCCTTCATAAAAAACCTACAAATAATAGCCCAAGAAATGTCTTTGGGCTAGTTTGTTATAGCTGACTTTAGCTGTCAAATCTCTCAAAAGTCAATTTGAATTGGCTGTTTAGTTCGCTTTGGTGTATTGATGCTGAAATGTGTTATTAAAAATGGATAAATGGGCAATAAAAATAGATATTGAACTGAGTCCGAGTGTTTTTCAACTTCTGCATACTGGTAATTTTTTTAAACCCACTGACGTTTATTTCCCCTTTCCTTGATATCTGACATTTTGCCGAAATTGGCCATAAAAGTAAGGGAACAGACCTAAAAGTGGGAATATTTGGAGACAAATTTATTTGAAATTTTATTGCGGAGTGGAAATGAATTCGAATTCGAAGAAGATTACGAAGAATCTAAATTAGGAAATGGATAGGGCGGAAAATATTTAAAAGAAAAAACAGAGTAGGAACATTTCTTCGAAACCCAAATCCAAGAGTGACAGCAAATAAACAAATCATAAGTGGAAATCACAGATGCGATAAAGTAACTTTACAAAGAAAAAGAAAGGGAAGTGTTAATGGGGATAAAGAAGGAAGAGCTCGAACTAAGAAAGCTGGAATTTTAAGTGGCGAAAATTTCGAATGAATTGAAGCTTATGGAATTAAGTGCAAGGAATTCTTAGTTAACTTGAGGCAGTCTTTCAATAATTGGTCCAATATCTATAGATAAAATATAGGTAAATAATTTTCAATAAAACTAAAGCTTTAGAAAAGCAGTGATGTAATCTTTCTAATGACTTAAATTCACGTAGGTACCTATTCAAGTTTAAAAATTAGTTCGCAGCCGGAAAAGAAAATGTAATTTATATAATGATGACACTTAAATAGCTGTCGCAAGAAAACGATCGCTAAAAAGCGACAATAACAGTGATTATCAGCTTACGTAGACAAAAAACATGTATTGTGTCTATCAACAATCGCAAATCACTTTAAAGAATTCCACCCCAGTTTGGCAAAGGCTTGTGTTTATATAATTTTGCATGCATTGCATAATCTAGATTAGTAGGTTTATGATAAACGACACAGTGACGCTAAAATAAATACCATCAGTTTGTGACATAGGCCACAAGTTCATTCGCAAACCGAAGATCCAAGGTATTCAGAAGATCAGACGGTTATACTTCTGTGCATCATCGCGTTAATAGATATATGGTGAATACAATTCTGGAGGGAATTGACAGTTCTAAGGACTGCCTGATTGATGTTTGCGCTCAGTTGCTTTTCATAAGATTTCCGCAAGAAATGCTGCTGAGAAAAACGTCAGTCACTTTCTGTAACTTATCCCACCTCACTTTTGAGCTACTGCACCACTCACCTGTCCTTAGATTTCTATCATATTCAACTCCGGAGTCCGTACTGACAGGGATCTCAGTTTCGAAAATCGTTAAAAGCCGCCTGTCACTTGACACTTGTCAGTTTGCAAATTTATTCATAAATCACTTTCGTTTCTGTCAACCATTTGTGTGAAATCAGGGTGAATGACGACATGACATAGGAATAAAAACAGAATGGCGCAAGTTTTCAATATTTCGATCGTAAAAATGATACCTTTCAGCAGAAAAACATGCTTTCGAAGTTCGAAAGCCTTGAATTCAATTCTGCATCCAGCTTTCTTTAATTCTGTCTTTCAAATTCAAAAGGCCATTGCCATCTGCCACCCTATCAAAAATATTGTGCTCTAGTAGAACATTACTGTTTGAAATATCACTGTTATGTGACTCCGTGGCGCAACGGTAGCGCGTCTGACTCCAGATCAGAAGGTTGCGTGTTCAAATCACGTCGGGGTCAAATTGTGATTTATTTTTTTTTATTTTTAATATTATATTTTTTTTTGTTTATTTTTTACAGGCGCATTTCTTATCCCCTACCTGATAATGTTATTCTTCTGTGGTATACCGCTGTTTTTTATGGAAATCATTATCGGACAGTTTTCGAGTACAGGGTGCATTGAAATGTTTAGATTGTCGCCGATTTTTAAAGGTAAGTAAAGTCATTTTCTTGTCACTTCAATTATTGTGTTTTAACAGAAAAAAAGCAATAGAATTGTGACTTCATAATTCGATATTTCCACAGTTATGTTAATAAAACTGTCGTAGATAAATTACACAATATCATGTAATTATGTTTTTGCCTTCGCTGCCTACTTGACAGCTCCGTCAGATGTTTTTCTACATCTGCACCTGCGATACAAAAATATTTTAACCAAAATTGCATAAGAACTATGTTTTTTAAAGCTTTTAACATAAATCTGGATCTATAAAAATTGATCTAGATACAAAAAATGCAATCGACAAGCCTAAAGCTAATCATAACACTCTTTTCAAACGCTTTTTGTCTTCAACAGGAACCGGATATGCGATCGTAGTGGTGAACTTTCTGTGTTCCTGTTACTTTTCCGTGTTGATCTCCTATCCGGTGATGTTTGTCAAAAGGATACTTAGCAGAGATCTACCCTGGGATACGTGCAACAACGCCTGGAATACCGACCAATGTGTTGAAGTTCTTGAGGTAGAAATGTATGTCCGTAGGTCTAAAAAGTTTCGATCAAAATGAATTTTTCCTTACCACAGTTAGCGAAGAAGAACTACACAGACAAGAACAGCTTTCGTACGCCTGCCGATGAATTCTTCCAGTAAGTATGCAATACATTTTCAAACTTCCTTCAATAAGCGATACGATCCCAATGAAGAGCTCTTCCTCCCACAGTCTAGAGATCTTGAAAATCTCCAGCGGTATCGATAATTTGGGAACAATCGTTTGGCCGTTATTTTGGTGCCTGGCGTTTACATGGTTCATTGTCTACATAAGTATTATTCGAGGAATAAAATCGGTTCGTAACGATTGACAGGGGACAATCTTCTTGAAAATGACACTGTTATATTTGTTCTAGGTTGGAAAAGTCGTCTACTTCACAGCAACATTCCCGTTCTTCATTTTGATTATCTTATTCATCCGTGGTGTGACGCTGCCTGGTGCTATGAAAGGCATCATCTTCTACATCAAGCCAGAGTGGGCTAAACTCTTGGATCTTAAGGTCTGGGCAGATGCAGCAATTCAGATATTTTTCTCTCTAGGACCTGGATGGGGAGGCATTGTCAATATGTCCAGTTTCAATAAGTTCCACAACAATGCAAAGAGCGATGCCATTCTCATACCAATCATCAATTGCTCCACGAGCATCTTTGCAGGATTTGTAGTATTTTCTGTGCTAGGCTATCTTTCAGGTATGAAAAAGGTTCCACAATTTTGAACTGGCAGAAACATACAACTTTATGACTTTCAGAGCAATCTGGTATTCCTGTGGCGGATGTGGCTACTTCGGGTCCAGGTTTAGCGTTTGTGACGTATCCACAAGCGATTTCTATGTTGCCTCTGCCTCACGTTTGGGCAGGACTCTTTTTCACTATGCTGTTCTTGTTAGGACTGGATAGTGTGGTATGTATTTATTGGTGACATGATTCGAATGTATCATTGTTATCTTTCCCCTACAGTTTGTCCAAATAGAAGCCATCATTTCTTCGATACTCGATGAAGTTCCATCCATAAGGAAGTACAAATTTTTGTTGACGCTGGCTTCATGTTTTGGAATGTTTTTGATGTCAATTGTGATGGTCACAGAGGTAAGCATTCTAGTACAATCTTTTTTTGCAATAGCGAGGCTGTTGCTCTGTAACAGTACCTAGCAAAATAATCAACAATTGTTTAGCACACTTTTGTTTTTGTTCATTCAGAGTAGAGTACTGAACAGAGCTTGAGCACTTCGGGAAACAGAACTTATTTTGAGCTGTAGGTGTAGCTGTCATAATACTTACATGATTTATGAGCTTCTATCTTAGCAAAGCAAAGTAAAGTAGGATTCTCAACACGCAATAACAAAAACTACATCCTATTTGATATTTCCGATTGGGGACGTTCAAGTATTTAGTTTAGAAAGTCTGACAGCTGACTGACTTGTTGATCTCAGTGTTTATTGGAATATATCGGTCACATTCATGGGGCAGCTGTTTCACTTGACATTTTTGGATGAGTAGCCGACAAATCTAGTCAAGAAATTTGTGACTGGGTACTAAGTTGACAGGAAAAGTGACGGTCCCGATCAATCAAGTTTTTGTGTACCGGTTACATCTAGTCCAAATGAGTTTTTGAATGTGCCCAGTGACTTGACAGCAGCAGCTTATGTTAGAATGTTTCTGTTGATGTGGGCGGAAATTGCAAGCGTGAAGTCGAGAAACACAACATTTTATAGCATTTTATACCATTCAAGTACAATTGTGACAGGAACCGATTTTTTAACGCATTTCTTTACTTTACTTTGCCATAATGGAAGCTCAAAAACACACAGCATTTACAAATACACGATATAGAGAGAGTTTCTTGTGTTTCTTAACTTTCTACAAATTTTTAACAATCACTTCAGCTGTCAAAATATTCTGCGGTCAGATTTTTACTCAAAGTGCGATCTGATCATGTTGGAAGTGCGAACCTTTTTTTGACAGTTTAGGCTCAGACATCTAAAGTTATCGTTTACTTATTTTAGGGCGGCATGTACATACTAACACTTCTAGACTGGTATTCGGCGTCAATTTCCGTGATTTTGGTTTGCATTATCGAAGTCGTGATTGTCGGTTGGCTTTATGGCATAGATAACTTCACAAATGACATTTACTTCATGATTGGCAAGTATCCTGGTCGGCTGTGGACATTGTGCTGGAAATATGTAACGCCAGTTATATTGGTTGTAAGTTTTCTACATCGCACCGGTTATGTCAGAATGGGGTTACTCTGTCGTGTGGCGCTGTCAAAATTAACAATGCTGTGTCTCATAAGGTGCACTTAAAATTGTTCTTAATTTTGACAGCGCAACGGACTCCATTCTGATTCAGCAGGTATGGAATAATCTTTACAACTTTACCACTTGCAGGGTATTTTCTTCACATCAATTGTGTTCAATCGTAACGTAACGTATAACATGTACGAATACCCCAGTTGGGCCATTGCCGTCGGTTGGTGTAGCTGTGGTATTTCATTAATTTGCATTCCCATATACTTTTTATACACTGTACTCTCAAGAAGTGGTACAGTCGGATCAATTGTTAAGTACTTCTCAAAAGCAGTCGATTGGTCGCCAGCAGATCCTCAGCACCGAATGGAATACGAGAGATTCTTAAAAAGTCGCAACAAGGACGTTGAAATGTGCGTTAGATCGTAATAAAGGCAATTTATATTAATGCTACTACATTCCTAAACCAATTCGTATTATAAACCTATTTATGCAAGCACTATGTAAATACTTTACATTCATATACTACATAAAACTGTATTCTGGCACAATAAAAAAAATCTTTTATTAATGAAAACAGGATTGCGTTATTGCGTTTTTCTCTAAAAATCTTGAGTGCTGTTCAAAGGAGACAGGAAACGATTTATACATTAAAAAAAAATAATACTGGTTTGTCATAACTTGAGAAGTTTTAATTAGAAATGCTTCGTACCTAGTACCTAATATTGAGTTAATTTATGGAGTAGTTTTCATTAATGCAAAAATATAGGCTCTCCAAATAAATACCCTCTTTGAACAGACTCAATTCAGTCCAGGCACAAACCAATGCAAACAGCCGCTGTATGGAATGGAGAACTCTCCCGCCTCGCTTTTATTGACAGTTGACATTTCTCAACAACAATTTTCAATTCAAAACTTTGTATTTTTCGCTGTTTCGTGATTATTTCAATTTTGCACAGTCTTTCGTGTTTTATTTTATCATATATTACAGAAATAAACATATTTTATACGTAGTGTCATAATTTAATCGGTAATTATGTCCAAACGCTCAATGGATGTGGCAAACTCCTACGTCCGCGACTTTAGTCAACAAGCAGAGAAATACACAAATTTCAAGCTCGAAGAAACTCTGATTCTACTTAATCGTAGCGCTTCCGTGAGTTTTTCAAAGCAAGTACCCATATCCTCTGCTACGATTTAAGGCATCCCCCATTTCAGTTACTTAGCACAGCGATTCCACCCCATCATTTCGTCCCTAATTCCTTGGAAATCTCGAAATTCTACGTCGATCTTCATGCGGTGATTGAAGTCCTTAATCCCGACACAGATGTAATGTGGGCTTGCATCACTGTTCTGCAGCATTGCTCCAAGAATCTAGTTGCACGCAAGGCAATTGTGCACGACTATCGATTTGTTCCGCTGTTGGCAAATGTCTTGAAGAAGACTTCAGCGCAGGTAAGTGAATGACCCCATTCCAAGGAACACATGAAATACGCAGCCTTTTTTAGGACAAAATACAGCGCCTTTTGGTTTTCCTACAAGATCTCACCTATGGCATCAGCATCACTTGGGAGGAACCCTACCTGACGGGTCTGTTGGAGATACTCGTGCAGATTATCTATGGCGAGGACGAGTCCCTGGCCCAGTTGGCTCTGTCGATCCTTATTAATCTTTGTTACAAGAACTTTTCCGTCATGTTTCTGTTCCTACGAACTGTGAATATCTCGAGTTTTAGTAAAAAAATCACCAACTTTGGCATACTGGCGAACAAGATGATGATCATCCTTTCGGAGGATATTAACTCGCCGGAGGTCAAGGAGCTGCATGTGTTTTTAAAGGCAACATTTGGGACGCTTGACGAGTGCATTAGAAATTGGAACGTGCCCTACCTAAGGCACGTTGTGGATTTCCTTCTGGATTCCAAGTCACATAAGGGACTGCATCTTGCAATGAGAACCTACGACGGCTATTCCGATGAGATCGATCGATTGTTAGATGTGAGTATGGAATGTTTCCCTGGCAAATCAAATTCTCACAAACAACTGTTTGACAGCAAATTCAAAACCGCACCGGAATGGATGATTCCACTGAAGATTCAAGAAAGTCCCAGCAACACTGCATGTCACTGCTGTTCCAATTGGTGAAATATATTCTTGAGCTCGCCGAATGTCCCAACGAAGACGGCTCCGAGAGCCGCATTAGCATAGAGTCGAATAATTTCCGAATTTACGAGCTAATCTGCCAATGGACAGAAAACGATTTGGCTGGCACTGATGCTGTGCTCCTATTGGATGCACTAGTCCGATCAAGTAAGTCTTCCGTCAATTACCAAACGCACTTCGCCATCCTTTCCCTTGCAGCTGCTAAAGAAAACCTCCCAATCAAAATCGCCAAGGACCCTCAATTGATCTGCCAACTGATAGCCATCACAGAAAAACCCGAGACCGAGTGTCGTCACACGACAGCTATTCTCCGGCTCACCCTCACACTGCTCAACAGACAGAAGACGGAAAAACTGATTCTCTCGAAAATCACCGAGTCCTATTTCGACAAAATGTTCGCCCCCCTGTTGGCACTGCGTCCTGAAATGTTTGCCGGCTCCTCGTTCGAACTGGAGGACTTGCAAAAATCAATTCTATGCCTGCTGCTGCTCATTCAGTTTGCGGGAATCGCAAAGAAGGCGTACTTCGAGAAGGTTTGTTCGTTGCTGCAGATGCAGCAATTTCAATTCGCCCTCGCCAAGGCAATGGTCTGCGGAAGTGAGACCGTGTGCGACGCCATATTTCAGATCTCGCAGTTTGAACATTTTCCACGAAGTGAGGTGGCCAAGGTGAGTTTTAAATGTAACCCAAACAAAACTTTTATAATGAGTCCCCTTTCAGTTGATTTCGCAACTGAACACGGCGGTGACTCCGAAAACGCCCTACGACCAGTGGCCCAATTTAAACTCGATTCTCAAGAGCAACCAAGCAATGGTTAGCAAAGGCCTCGAGGAAAGACTGAACGCGCTGATTGAGCTTATTACCACAGCCAATGCGAACTCGCAGGTTTGGTTATTGGAAACACAGGTGGCGCCATGACTAATGGCTTCCCTTTTCAGATAAATAACTTGGCAACGTCACAATTTATCGAGCTGTACAACCACAAAATCAATATTCTCCAGAGTACGGAGAGCAACATGACCAAAAGGCTGGACCAAGCCAGTAGCGAGGTCAGTCGTAGATTAAATTTATTGCAATGCAGCTGATTGTGAACAAATCTTTGCAGGTGACACATCTCTCACAAACGATAGGCCTGCAAAAGGCCGAACTGGAAAGGTGCCAGACGCTGAACTTTAAGTTGCACATCAATCAAGAGAGGTGAGTTAAAATGACTGACAGTTGGAATGGCAATTTTTGAATCATTTCTCGCACAGATTGCAGACACAGTGCAAGGACTTGACGCAACAAAAAGATAATCTAAAATCCAGCATTACGAACCTGATGAAAAAGCTTTCCGAACAGACTGACGCCCTCAAAATCAACGAGAAACGCCTAGAAGTAAAACTGTCCGAGATGATTGGTAAGACTTCACTCGAATCCATTCGAATTTTAGATAAAAAAAATTCTTTCAGTCCTCCAAAAGGAGTACGTCGAACTCAAATCGGAATTCGAGACAAAGACTGACGAACTGGAACGACTGCAGGCCACCTCAAAGGAACACATCCTTCGCATTGACAAACTGAAGAAAACCATAGGAGCCTACGAAGTGGACATGAGAGAAAAAACTCTCACGCTCGAAGAGAAAGAACGCGAACTGGCTAAATCGCTCAAGTGCATCGAAGAGCAAAAAGACTCAAAGAAGAAGTCCGAAAGTGTCATCTCATTGCTGGAGGCCCAACTCCAAGAAAAGAACGAAGCCATTCGAAGTTACGAGAACGAACTGCTCGAGACCGAGGAAATGCGCAAAACTATTCTCAGTCTCATGGAGAGCAAGCGGCCCAAACGAAAAGCCTAAGCTTTCTACTGTTTTATTAATTCTAAGTTATCGGCTAAATAAAACTATCAAATATACAACAATTCAGTTAGTTAAAGTCTTACATTTATTTTCACTTAAACACTACATTAACGGCTTCTACTCCTGGGGTTAGACAATTCTGTGTTCCACCTTCGACATGACTCGAAAGTATTTTTGTCAAATAAATATTAGTAAATTAAATATTACAAACAAATAAACAAAGAAAACACACACACACACAATACAATTTACACAAAAAGAGTATCACGATGTTGGTTAAAGCTTGTGGATGGTTGTTTCGTTTTAGAAAAAAATTATGAAAATTATTATCTTTACAAATAATGGTAATGGCAATTTGTGTTCGCATTTAATTTACAGTGCTACCCTGGCGAGGATCAACGCAATCACTATGCTGGTGAGGGTGGACGGAAGGGAATGCGTGGCACCACCTAATCCTGCCTTTTTACTGGCATCGTCGGTTTCGTCCAGTCGACGCGACTGTCGCTGTTCGGCTTTCTCGCAAACATTCTCGCAGTTGACACCTTCGCAGATGTCACAGAGTGTCGACTTGGGCGCCCGGTAGAACATGCGAGCCTTTCGTGCTGAAATGAAAGTAAGTTTTAGATTTATTAATGTCTTGAGTAAATCTATTGGCCAGTCCCCATATGATTTAAGGAAAGGTACATTTTACAACCAACACTCCGCGGGTTCTACTCACCATTGTCATAGTAGTCGTAAATTATCACAGGCGCTGGCAGATGCTTAGTCACTTTGAAAGTCTTGTACGCATCCAACGTGGGACATATCTCCCTCTGATCCAAGTAATCAAAGTAAATGATGACCACAGTGTCGCGATTTTTCGTTTCAACTTTCTAAAAATACAAAGCTACGTTTAGAAAATCTGTTCAAGTAAAAGCGTCACGCCTCTCTTACGCTTATTCGTTCGTTGGCCTCTAGCGACGGCAAAGTATCAAGATCCACAGTGAAACCACTCGGCAGGCTGACTTCCATTACCGCCATATTCGACTTATTAGCACCGCCCTCCACAAGAATGAAGCTGAAAAGCACAAAGTGATTATTTTTGCTAATGGATCAGGAAGCCCGACCTACCTTGTACATATCGACAAATGCAGATAGTCCGCATGTGAGATCCGATTGACCTGTGGATCCAAAATGAATCTCGGCCAGGCACCAGTCACGTTTGTGTTGTATCTGTACGAGACCTGAGCCAGAGCTGCGCCACGACCCGTTGCCGACATTGTGAGGTTCTTCAGCGTCGAAGGAAGTTGATAGGACTGCAGGACAATCGCATTCTCTGCAGTCACAGTCATTGTCGTTTCAGCACCTTGTCCGTAGTTGAAGACAACCTGAACATTAGTTCCCTGGCTGGACGTTCTCTCTGAGAACTTGATCAACGTCTCCAAGCCCACCACCGTGTCGATGGACGAGGCGAAGCCACCAAACATATTTCGCTGATCGACCAACCACTTGAGAATTGGCAAAGCATCAGCTATGAGGTTGCTCTCTAGCAAAGCCATTGCGGCGTAGGATGAGATCTCGATGTTGACCGACCGCGTGCGGTTGTACCAGGGACTGCGTTTGTCGCCAGTTGGAGTAGTCTTGCTCCACCATTTCTTGCCGTCCTCCACAATCGCCATGCTGTCGAGATGCTGGATAAATGCACCTTTCTCCCCATGGTTGGCCATCGCAAGGACGTAAGCTCCAATCGCAAGGGAGTGGGTGTCGTTTGTCGAGTCCAAACCGCGTGCGATAAAGTCCAATCCCCTGCCGATTTGATTCTTGTACTCTGGATACGAGTCCTGTGGGCGAAACGTAATGAGAATCAGAATGGAGAGACGATGGTGTGTCTTACAGAATTCTCCATAAAGGCTAGCACCGCGAATGCTGTCAAGCTGATACCCTGGGCGTCCAACTGCGCAAATACATCCCCCATCTCTTGGAAGCCTCCATCGTCCTTCTGAATCTTTGCTAGGTACTCCAAGGCCGATTTGATCACTGCCTCGTCGATTTGAGTGTAAACGCTCGCCTGTCGGAATGCACGTGCTACATACGCCGTAAGCCATGTGCTGCTGTTCTTCTCCGTCGTCCCAAACGCGCTGAACGCTCCATTTTTGTGGCGGTAGTAGAGTTCTCGCTGGTAGCCTACTTCTAGGAATCGTTTCGCTCTGCTTTCGACAGCCGGGGACAGTTTTCTTATCCGCTAAACATTGAATTGCAATTAAACGCGATCGGGGAGAGAGAAGGGTTTGACACCTACCTGCAGGTACCTGAGCACCAAAATGTTGGGTACGAAATTCGCCATTGTCTGTTCGCCACAACCCACCGGAAGCTGGATGAGGTCCTCAACGTTCTTGATGGCACTGCCAATGAGATCGCCTACAACGGACACCTCAAGCATGGCGGACTCGGGAATTGCATTCTTCGGAATCTCGATGGTGATGTTCTCCATGATCTCGGGCTTAGCACTGAGGTCCAGCAAGTAGCCCCGATTAACGCGCAGTGTAGCTCCAGCGGGCTCGACTAATAAGGCCTTTTCAACAGTGTCGCCAGCTAATTGGGTATTGGCGACTGCCTTTATCACAATGTGACCGATTTTCGTTGGCCGTATGATGAACGAGAGAGACTGTGCTGACTTGGCCGAAACCTTGATCGATCGGCGGTTGTAGAGTTCGATTTCTGGAAGAGAAAGCAGTTAGTCTTTATTTGGATGTTTGTTACACAGTAGATGGATCTCTTACTGGGCGCTGGCTCGATCTTGTTGTCCAAGTGTGGGAAGTCGAATTCCTGCGCCGTGTTGTAGAGAGTTACCTCCACATCCACGTCGCGGTCCATGTTGTTGAAAACCACAAATGGAACCGCCAGAATCTCACCCTTCCTCACGGAGTAAGGCAGATCTGTTGTGATGTAGAAGTCTCGGAAGGACTGCAGACTGCTTGGCGGCTTCGATAGCCCCAGTCCGGTAACAGGGTCCAGCGAGAAACCAGTCAGGACCCACGATCGCATTTGGCTGGGTAGACGCTTGTGGATGGTAGTGCGACCTTCGTTACTGCAAAGAAAGTTTCATTTTCAAAGAGGGTGTCTGTATAGTTGACGAGACCGGCACACTTACCCTGAGGAGATATTCATAAAGAGCCACGTATCGGCTACGTCTTGCATCACATGGACTCGCGGACGACTCCAGAAGGGCTTTGGTATGCGACTGAAAGCATACGGACCGGCTAGCGGCGGCCTAGTGTTCACCTCGAACTTGTGAGCTGGGCCGATGTCGGTCTTTTTGATTTCAGTTTGCTTGTCTTCATCGTCGATGGAAATCGTTGGCGATATCGTCGTTTGGGGATCTACCAAAAAGAGACAGATTGTTCAACCAGCCCATGTAGACCCTCATTCAAACACAAACCTCTCTCAATGAAATAATCCGTGTTGGACATGGTGATCACACCAGACTGCTTTCCTGGCGACCCAATAAAAGTGTTGACATCGTTTAAGTCGTACTTTTCCAGGGCTGACATCACCCCGGAGTGACTCAAGTCGTTACCTAGTTGGGAGGGGGGTAGTTGGCTAGATTTATGAGTCACTTTTAAAATGGATCCGTCTTACCCTCTCGTATGTTGAGAGCATTTTGGTCAACCGCCATCAATCCGATGTAGGAATGGGGCTTACTGATGATGGTTATATCAATATCTTGACCCGGTGGAGCCTTGTACGGTGCCTCGATTTTCACAAAGTTAATAAGGTCCGCTCCGAACTCGATCACTTGCTCGTCGTAGACGAACTCGCCATCGACAACCATATAGACGAGAAGTTTGGCTTTCGGCACCATGGCAAACGTGGCTAGGAACTTGAAGGTGTGCGACTTGCTGTTGGCAACCTATTAAAGGAAACAAGTTGAATT
Source organism: Cheilosia pagana (assembly GCA_936431705.1). Lineage (NCBI taxonomy): Eukaryota > Metazoa > Arthropoda > Insecta > Diptera > Syrphidae > Cheilosia > Cheilosia pagana. Next base: position 44,278,066 of record OW386170.1, on the reverse strand, counting down.
ATAGCCTGATAACCCTTCAACTTGAAAGCTTCAAACTTACATCGATCGATCTGGATAGCAGAATATCTCCGCGTCCGACAATCTGGTAGACAAAGTACTGCATTGGCTGGTTGGTCTTCACAACTACACTTACTTCCTGGTTAACCATAGGCCTGTAAAAGAAATCCCATAAAGTCTCTCACACTCGATGCCCGGCCCGACTTACCGATCCGTAATGATTTGGGCCAAGATAAAGTTGTTGTTCTTGCTGGGAACATGTTTTCTCGGTATCCTGCCGGCATCGATTGAGACTTCCATGTAGGTCACCTGGGTTAAAAAATGTCAATTGAAAAGCTTTCATCCCAAAAAGTTACGAACTTACTATAACCGAATGGTAGGCATCCTTGTCCTCTTCCGGGACCGTAAACTTCAACTTGATCATGCCATTTCCGTCGAGCGTGTAGTTCGTCTTGTTGTACATCTCACTGCTGCCATACGAATTGGTGAGGTAAGCTGAGATCTCCGGACTGAAATCCTTCAACTGGCCGCCATCGTTTCTTACAATTTTGACCATCACCTCAAACGGCACACCGGGAATGTAATAGGTGGGTATGCGAACCGTTTCGATGCCATACCGATCTCTAAATAAGTTCACAACAGTTGTTGTATTCTGCTTGGAACCGGTTGATTCCTCTTCGACAATGGCCTCGAGTAGAATGTCCCGTTCGTAGTCTTCCTTGAATTTCAGTTCCTCCTTAATGTCGAACTCGACATAAGCCTTGCCATCGATTGGCACCACCTTGCGGGTGATCAAGTCGAAAACGAATGGTTGCAGTGATCCGAAGAACTTCGGATACACTGAGATCGTAGCTTCGCCCTTGATGGGCTTTCCGAAGGCGTATCTGTAACAAATGCAAGCATGTTATCTCACTTTGGTCTTACTTCGGTCCCACACATACCTTGATCGTACCGTCGCTGTGATCTTGCCATCTTTGTAGATGGCATGCTTGGCAGTGTCTATGTCTACTTCGAATTTTGGCAGAATGTATTCAGCGATTTCGAAATGTTGCTTGTGTTGTTCGCCAAGAACTTCGACATTTATTGACCACTCCCCGAGGACTGGGAATGTTGACAGCTGCAGCTCGTCCGTATAAACAGAGCTGGTAAATTTGACGTTCTTTAGAGACCGAATTAGGTTTCCACCAGCGTCCTACGCACAATAAAAGGTCAGCGCTATGATGTTGTAGGTATTTTGTCTCAACTCTTACCCTGATTTCAATGTTGACGGTGCCGTAATTTCTAGCGGGCTTTAAATTCGAATCCAACAGCAGGACTCTGAAGCGAGCAATATCACCCGGCTTGTAGATAGCCTTGTCTGTCTGGGTTAAGACCGTGAACTGGCGTGACTCAAAATTGAGCTTAGTCTCATTCGTGAATGCGATGCCGACAACGCCCTCTGCTGTCAGGCTGTATCGGTCGGGCTTGAGATCGGGGAGCTGCAATCGAAATTGGATGATATGGTGAGTTTTGAATTATAGAAGTTGCTTACCTCAAATTGCACCAGCTCCGATGAATAGGGTCGCACTTCGACTGTTTTAAAATCAGAATATGTGGAACCGAGGAGACCGATTTTGACGGTTGTGGGTTCATTGCTTTTGTGGATCGTAACAGCGACATGGTATTGTGAATTTGGACGGATGGTATTTGGAGCTATGATGGAGTAGTACCTGTGGGTGACAATACATACATCTTTTTAATGAACGGTGTTTAAGAATCAAGCCTTTTTGACAGGCGCTTTCTCAATATGTAATGCAGGATTAAATGGGGCTCAATTTTAAAAAAAACACGGAAGGACTTTATATGGAACCGCTACTTCTTCGGGCGGACTGCAATTGTTTGATTAGGTTGCTCCTAATTATGGGCAGGGGTAAATTTTTAAAGCATACAGTTTAAAAACCGTCCCCTCTCATCTATTTGTGTCTCCAAAGTCAAAGCGCTTGGAGTACATTCTAATATCCAATAAATTAGTATATTTATTGCCTTGCACTTACTTCAAGTAAGGGCAAGTACGTTTACACACAATAGCTTTTCAAGCTAATCTTCCCTAAGCTATAATACTTGATTGAAGTTATTTTCTAAACGAAACAATAACGAACTGATTTATTTGCAGCAAAATGTTACGTATTCGCCAGAGAGGACTGTTATTTTTTTCCAATTTTAAATGCGTTTCCATACTAATAGCTGATTGTGTAAATTCTTTTTTTAAAATCAATTTTGAAATGAAATTACTGTACACTATTCTTACTTATTATTATCGATGTTAGTTATTGCAAATTTAACGAAGTTCACCGCTTAGCTAATTTTTTAATAACTGAAAGACGTCGCGATTGTATGTTTATTAAATCTCACGTAGGCGTTAAATTCTATTATTAGTATTACAGCACAATATGAATGTAAAGAGCACAGCAGCAAAAGTGTGTTACTAATTTTACTGGACGATTAATCGTTAACTACAAAATAGAAAAGATCGATAAAAATAAAAACCAGGCAGTTGAACTATAGGTGAAACTATTGTCAGAACTTTGCAAAGAGAATCAAAGCTGTAGTAAATTTTCTCCATAAGAATGGGTTTTTTTTACATTCAGTATTAAAACACTCCTAACCTCTACTCTAACTCGTTAAAATGTTAGGTACTGTAGTCTTTTCCAATACGTCGTTGTAACTGTTTATTTTTAATTGAGTAAAGCGAGCAATAATTTTTTTCGCTCTGCCAATGTCTGTTGTTATATTATGGTCGGCTACTACCATAATTGTCATAGTCATACAAATCATTATTGAGGACGTTCGGATTTCTAGTTAAGTTAGTCTGACAGCTGACTGACTAGACGTGAGTTTTTATTGGTCCAGGTTGGTTACGTAATTAGTTTTTGCAGTTGACGTTTAAGGAGGGGTAGGCGACAAATTTTGACAAGAAAATCCTGCCTTCATACGCTCAGTTGACATTTCAAAATGTCAAAATTTAAAAATAAACGGCGAGTTTACAACAACACCTCAACTTACCTAGTAAACGCGTTTGTATACCTAGTCTAGACAAATCTAGTTGACTTTTGACATGAATTGATAAATTCTGTACTAGATTATTGTCGGCGGTTAGCCCTCCTCCGTGTATGTCAACTAAAAAAACTATTCACGTGCTCACTATTTTTCAATAAAAACTCTGACATATTAGGTCTGTTTCTTTACTTTTGTAGTAAAAATGGACTGTCAAAATGACAGTGGAGGGGATGAATTCTCTCTCAGAGTGGGGAAACTTACGCAAAAGTTATGTAAGGCTTTTGTAGTAACCTGTGAAAAATGACAGATAGTTATTTCACCCAAATGCCAAATGCGACTGACAGTTGTCAATTCTTAGAAGGGAAATATCTTGCTCCCTGGAAGCAGCCGCTCTCTTTTACGAATTTTTCGAGTTGAGGAACGAGAATTGTGTAAAATGCGGAAGAATTCGTACAAACTCGTAAAAATTCGTAAGATTTGAAAGTAAAGAAACAGACCTATTACCTCAGCCAGCTGTCAGATTTGGAAATTTAGCGCCGCCTATAAAAAACAAATTCATTGTTTTCCTATACAGTTGGACTAACTTTTGTGTTTTTAAACACGAAACTGAATGATTGATGTTGAGTATTTAAATAAATTCATTGTTCATACACGTACTTGTGACATTTTAAGCAAATCTAATGCAAATTGCAACAAATAACGACAAAGCTAGTATAGGGATTTTCACTTTGAACTTTTTTCTACAAACATGTACAATGTACATAACAGGCTATGAATTTAAGTATCCCCCTGAAATATTACTCTGCACTGCTGTTATCAGTTTTCTATTTGATATATCGACATCAAACATTTTATGAAAAATACAAAACGAAAAAGAATTGAAGTTCCATTCGCAAAAGTTGTGTAAGACGACTTCTTACGTAAATACGAAAAGAAAACAGCTTTTGTCAATGGAACCTCATCTCTATTTCGTTTTGTATTCTCGATAAATATTTAAAAAATCATCTTAATTCTTCCTTACCTACTACTAACGATTTTAAGTGGTCCACTTAAATTTCAGACGACCCATTTCATAACCAACATTGCTATTGTGACCTAGAATAAATTTGAGGTGAAAATTAAAAATGATTATGGGAAAGACCCATTTACGGAGCTAAAGCTAAAATTGTTTAATGTATTTACACCCAAGCGTGCAGAATAATTAATCATAAACATACTTTCTATTAGTTTTTATCATTTATCTCTTTACCCGCGTAACTATTATCGCTTCCTAATTTAATCTACATCTTACACGAAGTACTCACCAAACCAAATAACCCTCGCAAGACCAAAACGATGCGCTACCTAATCAAATTTGTTCGCATCGAATTGCAAAAAGTATTTACAAAGCCAATGGGCTTACGAATTTCCCAAATTCAATGGTTCAATAACCGCTGAATTATTTCCTTGCAAAGTCTTAAGCATGGATTGAATTACGATTTAATATTATGCTTTCTTCAAAACAATTGTTGTTCGTTTTGTTATGAACATTAACGCATCCAATAACAATTTTATATATTTTTTTTTTGCAAATTGGACACGGACAAGCATCATACACTTCACACTCAAATAGGTACCTATACCTACCATGGGGGGGCTCTCGTCAAGTACCCAAGTCCCATCCAAGTGGATTGTAACACTGAACTAACTTTCTATTGTTGTTGTTTTTATTTTATTTTATTTTTTTAGAAAGAAAAAAGCTTAAATATGTGTTATCGCAGTAATGAATGTCTTCTTTGGACTTGCGGTCGGATGGAGTGGAATGGCGAATAAGAGGTTTCCCTTTTCTTGACAGTTTTCGAGTGAATTTGTTTTAGAAAGAAAACAGAAAAAAGGTTGACCTAGGATCGGGATACCGGCATATTGTTAAAGTAAACGAGGATAACACAAATTCAAACATTTATCCATCGTCTACTTAGAATGTCTGCCTTTTTCTACCCTCTCACCCCAATTTTGGTCACTTTCCTTCTTTATTGAATTTTTTACTTTAAGTGCTTAAGTCTTATTAAAAATTAATTAATGTTCACTTAAAAAAAACAATTTTCCAATATGTAGGTAGCAAAGCGCAAAAGTCTCGAGGCGTCAATTAATTTAAAAAAAATAATATAGCCCGTGCTATTTTTGCAAATTTGATAAAATATATTAATGAAAACCGAAAACACAGTTATTCACGTTATGTTAATTACGAGCATGCGACACCTCTATAATAATTTTGTAGACTTCAACTCGGGTGTGAAATTTTGAAAATCCCCGCCAGCGATGTGTAATTACTTTAACTATTCCTTCAATTAGTGTTGTTAATTACTGCATTGTTACTTGTTAGCCTTTTGTTGATAATACTATATTTGCATATTAATTAACATCGTTTTGTTATTATTTTTTCTTCACTAACGTAAGGTGGACGAATAAAGTATCGGGCAAAAAAAAATTGTCATTAAACACATTCCTTTCAGTGTAAAAGACGAATACACAACATTGACTAAGCAAATTATAACCCTATTCACACTTGAATACTATTTTTGGGTGCGGAGCGATGTCAGTTTAGGTGTTAACAAATATCAATGATCTCAACATCAATTAAAGAAATTAAATGGCAAAAGTCGCCGCATTAACTGGAGCACATACAAAAAAGCTGGTTAAACTTTACCTTCCTATAGTAGATAAAAGAACATTTAAAATTACCTGATCAATCAAATCAGGTTATCTTCAGAGGAACCAGTTAATCCGGCTATTTTCGTATTTCTCTATGCATTTCAAATACATAAATCAATATGGACTTGGACTGCTTTTTAACGCTAAAAATATGTTAAAAATAGTATTGGTGTCCCAATCTTTGTCGTTGGTGTCACCCTAAACAAAGTTTAGCCAGGCATGGAAAGAATTGAAGACTCAACAGTTCCCTGAACACAGTTAAATTAGATCCGGCAGGCAGAGTCAAGGCACACTAAGATCCAAAATGTGTTTTCCTTGTGGTAGCGAGCGTGAGGTAAACCAATTAAAATTTTGTGAGTTTAACAGGCGCCACAAGTCTTAAAAGTGCATATTAAATTCGTCTAAGAGTGTCGAAATTTACTTCTAATATTAAAGTGCTTGATCTTGGGCGCAGTCACGCAGTAGTTAGTGTGATGAGTAGTTATTAGTTAACTGAGCGAGTTGTCTCAGGTTCAATCACCAATAAAACACAAACAAAACCTTAAAGGTTTTTCTTTCACAGCGCCACCTGTCGCCAACTTTCGACAAACATAAAAGAGTATTACTGTCCTGAAAGTGCTTCCCAAGTAAGCCGTTCGGGTTTGACACAAAATTCGAGGGGTTGTGAGTAGTTGCTCCTTTTGTGTGTTATTTTTGTCTTACAAATATTTGCAGTTTTGTGTTAAAGGATTCAGTCACTTAAATAATTTGTAAAAAGGCTTCAAAACCTCCTCATTGAAACTCTATTGAACAAAACTGTTCTTCATTGTTTTATTAGTAAATGCTAAGGCTATGCTTAGCTGCTCTAAGTTAGAGCTATCGCTGTAAACCCTACATGCTATCAAATAAATTAGATAAACATTTTGGGACTAAACTTCAAACGTAAGAGGAATATTTGCTTTATAAATAGGAAGCAGTTGCTCCTGGCTGAAGTTCCTCTTTGCTCTAGGTTACTTAATATTTATGGTGCTGATAAGCAATTATTTGGTCCTGCCAGGCTATTTTTAAATTGACTTTAATCTCAAGAGCGTGCGTGGATTTCTTAGAGTTGGTGGGTTGTTGCAACACCAATTTTGGTTAGAGAACTGATTTTCTGGCGTCGCTTAATATTTCCTGGAGTCAATTCTCATACGCTTTGTCGAGAAGCTCCAAAAAAACAAACTTTAGAAGCGGTGTCCTTTTCATTTTCATTTAAGTGCATATAATGTAGTCAAAAGACTGAGTAGGTAAATTACTTTTCCAAGAACTAGCTAAGTATTTCGCAAGTATGTGTTGAAAATGTTACTCGGAGACCATCTATCGTTAAAAGACTTAGAATTCAGTGCGGAATGATGGTGCACAAAATAACAAACGACACTTATTTACATTTTGTATTATTATTCCATGGTAATATTAATTATGACAGTTAAAGCTTTTCGTACTGCCATGGTAGTCCCGTCAAGGTTGCCACTTTGGTAATTTTTTTTCGATTGTAAATTTTTGGTGATTTGGTAATTTTTATCTGGTTTTGGTAACTTTTTAAACAAGAGCACACAAAATTCGAACTCTATAGCCTATATTAACTCATGTCAATGGTGCCTTACTGCTCCTGTAAATGTAAACATGTTGTATTCAAAAAATTACTGGATGCACTCAATTTCTTTTTTTTTAATAATGTCGTTTTCCATTGTGACAGAACTGTTTTCAGATTGGGAGTAAACGGCCTATTATTCACTCGGCTTAAAAACAAGGTTAAAACTCTTTTAAACCAAGAAAATAAACCTGAATAAACCATACGCTTTTAAACCCCAAAAAATTAAACCTGCCTGCATAGGTAATATTCACTCGGTTTACCTGGTTTTAGCTTTTGGTTTATATTGGTTTATTTTAAGTACTAAACAAATTATTTTAAGCCTCGCGTTTGACAGTTCGGGCAAAGTATGCCTCTTATTATGAAGGTATGAGAATATTCTGAAGTGTTTCAATTAATTTTTAGTTGTGGTTTTTATTCATTTTACAAGAACAATTTGTAAAATTAAAAAAATGGCTACACGAAAGGCAATAAAATAATACTCTTCTTTCTGGAGCTGGAATTATTCACGGAAATCGACGTCGTCGATTAGCACGTCTGTCTATAATGCGGTAATTGCGTGGACCCGCACGTTCCACCTGACGCACGTCTTCCTCTTCTGACGAGGACATTATCGTTTCTTCAACTTCAGACAAAAAATTAAGTGAATATTATGGAAACTTGAAAGTGAATATTATGGAAAGTGAAAGGTTTAAAAAAGTGAATAATACGGAATTACAAATTACAAATATATTTAAAACAAAATTTAAACCACAGTCTAAATAAAACCACTTTTTAAACCGAGTGAATTACGGCCGTAAGAGTAGTTGTTCTGCTCTAGAAATCAGCTGGTGTTAATTTTTATGTTTCATTGGCCGCAAAAAAACACTTTTTGTGTTGTCAAAAATAGTGAACAATTTACATTTTAGGTATAAACACAATTTGTTACTTTTAAATTAGGCACGACAAATTTTAAGTCTGAAAATCCCAATGGAATATGATATAATTTAAGTAGGTTAGACGTTGTTTAACTGCTTAGACTGGCAAAGTTCCTAGAATAGCACTTCCATCTCCTGTGGGTCGGTCAGTGTTTGTTGTACGGCATTTTCAGTTGAACTTATGCGATACACGAATGATCGAAGGCTCAAATTCAAACGGCAAATATCAATAATGCATGGCACCCCTTATAACTTGATCTTATTAGTCGCACGTGTAACGTGTGTAACTTGGCTAAACCGATCAAAGTTAAACCTCCACCTGTTACCAATAGGAAACTGTCATAACTGTTTTGAAATTCCAACACAAAGAGTGTTAAATTAACCCATAGATATCATACCGAGTTGAAAACCACGGATTACGACCTCCACTTCAGTTTATGCGCAGAATAGTTAACAAACCGATTAGAATTACAAATCAAACACATGCAACTGGAACTGCACCGTGCAGATTTCTGTGAAACAGATATGTATCTTTTCCGCATAATTAAGTACAAATTGCTGACTAGCTATAGGTATACATCTATGTATTGTTTTCGGAGAGCTTTCTTAGAACGAGAAACATGTTCTTATTCTGTTTTGTTTTGTTTTTTAATACTAAAAGTAATCCCATCACGATCAATTCTAAGAATTACTACTCGATATGACTGTATCCTAATTCTGTGGAACATACGAATACCTTACCATGTTTGTCAACTGTCTACAGGCACTTCAAACCGAGTCAAACGATTAATCATAAATAAAAAAAAAAATAACACGAAATTCATCACCCACATGCGGACAAATACTTTTGGAACTAGACGCTCATTGTCACTCACATGTCTTTTACCTGTTGGATCACACACAACAAACCGAGTGGAATTTGTAACAAATTATTACAAAACTCATTCACATTCATATAATGAGATCGCGTGCACTACCTATAGTTGTTGCACCTAGTTATTGGCGATGGGTATAGATACCTATATACCCATCGGACCAATAGTGCAATTAACATTCCTTTGTTAACATTGTTTTTGCAACAAACAATGACGTCAGGCGTTGGCTTTTGTCACAGTGACTCAAGTCTTTATTTATTTATTTGTTTTACGTGTGATTTCTGTTCGCATTTTTAATTTTAATTCATAAATCTGTGCGGGGGCGCTCATCTACTCCAACAGACAACTAAATCAAGCGTATTCAAGGTAACAAGCGTAGCACAATCGCAGCGCGTAGGTAGGAGGGTAGATCGCAAAAGGTTTAAGCCACATTGTTGTCCATTTTTTATGCGTAAGCTTTACCAACGAACAATCCGGACCATCAGCGATTAGGAAAGCAACATTTCTGCTTTCAATTCGTTTATTACAAACCGAAATCTAGAATTGAGATCAGGTACGATCGTTGGGCCTGCCCAAAGTTCGCTATTCAACTCGTTTGTATATGTATATGAGGAAAGACACACTTTTAACTTTTTCCGACATAAAACTCTTGCTTTTTCATCGGATTTGACAACTCTAGGTATACACTTATTTGCACTGCCACTGCCAGCGGATGGATTGAACTCTCGGGAGGAAACGAACGCGATTTTTTTCATCTTTCTTTCTTTCGATTTTGCGAAACAATCTTGTGTGCATCGCACACATAGTTAAATCTTAAAAAAACAACAACGATGGGGGGATAACATCACCGCCGCCGTCTCAAACAAAAAAACGAGTATCTTAAAACAACAAACACACAAACAAACCGACACGATCAAACTGAGACTTGATTTCATAACTCTTGAGGCGCTGCTGCATAAAATGTTGAAAACAAGTATCTGTCTGTATAGGTGTTGCCGAAGTTACAGAAGAAGCTATAAGTGATATACATTTTCCAAGTGTAAACGGTTTAGGTATTTTCAGGTCAAACATATGAATAGATACTGACCCTTGACCGAATACCGGGCCGAGGAGGCACAACGTTAACAGTAAACCAGCCAAACGATACATGTTTAGCGCATCGACAACTGTGGTTACGGTGATGGCGCGGTATAAACGATTCGGATTAAATGGATCTTTTGTTCGAGCGCGGATTGAATGTGATTTCACCTGTTGTTCGTTGGCGATCTTGTGAGTAACTGCTGGCTCAGCTCAGGTGGATTTGATCATCGCCATAACTGAGTGGGTTGGGTTTGTGCTGGTTTCACTTCTCACTGAGTGGAAGTGAGTGATGGTGGTGAATTGGCGATTTGAGCGAGACTCTTTTGCTTTGCATATGTATGGTTTGGTTTGAAGATCAGCTTAAAGTTTAGTGATCGATTTAAGCAGTTGTTGTTGTTGTTGTTGTCGAAACTAGGATCTTTTTAACTTTCTCGCATTACGTAGTAAGAGAAAGGTATTGTAATCGTACAAAAAATCGAACTCGAGATTTTAATCAAATCTAACATTACGATGATAGAGGAACTCGAAAAAGTGGGTCTCGCAATTCTGTCCGTCTGTCCGTCTGTCCGTCTGTCCGTCTGTCCGTCTGTCCGTCTGTCCGTCTGTCCGTCTGTCCGTCTGTCCGTCCTTCCTGAGCTCCACAGCGCAAACGGCTGGACGGATTTCAACCAAACTTCGGATTTGGAGTTGGTGGGCTTACAGTTCGGGGCCACTTTTTTTTTTGCACGTTAAGAGTTGCCGTTCTCACGGTATTCAGCAATTTGGAGTTTCTTGAAAACGGCTCTAACGATTTCAACCAAAATTGATATTTAGGCTTAAATAGGTGTAACTAAGCTGGCTGCATACCCAGTTTTTCGCAGAAAAATCGAATAACGGTAATTTTGAAAATTGGTCATATCTCAAAAACGGTCAAAACTATTTCGAAAAAAAATTCATATTTAAGGTAACACGATCATTCCCAACATGATGGCAAACTCAGTTTTTCCCTAAATTATCGGCCAACGGACTATTTTGGAAAAATGTTGTTTTTTAAGACTTTATTTAATTATGATTTACTTGAAAACGGCTATAACAATTTTAACCAACAACTATACTTGGGCTACGCTACATGGGGTAAACATGGCTGCATACCCAGTTTTTGGCTAAAAAGTCGAATAACGGTACTTTTGAAAAGTGGCCTTATCTCGAAAACGGTCAATACGATTGCAACAAAAATTAATTTTTTATGTAATATGGTCATTCCTAACATGATAGCAAACTCATTTTTTCTCTAAATTGTCTATAATGGATTTTTGAAAAAAGGCATATTTTGAGAATTTGGTTTTCTTTTGTTTTACCAACACGAAAACGGCTAAAGCGATTTTGACCAAGATGTATACTTGGAGTATATTTGACGTTTTTAACATTATTGCGTCCTTCATTTTCAATTCTAACAACCGGAAACGCTGATTTTGAAAACTGCTCAAATCTCGAAAACGCGACTTTCGATTTGGATAAGACTTTAAAAACCACCTAATACTAACATCTTGAACAATACCCTATACTTAGTTTTTGGCTAAATAGTTGAGCAAGATAATTTTTCGTTCTCAACATTGCAATATTTGTTACTATTTTGTATGAATTATTTTCCAAAAACCGCCATAACGGTTTTGACCAAAAACCCCTTTTTATGATAACATAAGTATTCTTAATAGGACCCCTTACTTCGTTTTTCTTAAAAAATGGAATTAAAGCCGTGTTTCAAGAATTACCGTACTACCAGTAAAAATGCAATTACAACTAGATACTAGAACCTCCTTTTTAGCAAGTATTACATCACAAACCCTACTTCGAGTCATAGCCACCTACCAGCATCACCAATTTGAAAAATCTTGTTTTATAGCCTATAAACAATAATAAGAGAAAAATAAACCAACAAAACTGATGAAATGAACGAGAAAGTTTCGTGCGATCCAGTCGTGCACTTTATTTTATTTGTTTTTTAAAGCTATTTCTGCGTATACAGAATCGTGCATAGGTATAGCTTCTTCACTGTTTGCTTGAGTTTCCATCAAATAAGGGCTTCTTTTGGTCCCTCTGTAACACTGTGTCACCGTTTCAGTCAAAATTTGTACTAGGAATGCAGCTTTTTAATCGGTAGCATTACAAACTTCGCTCAATGTCCTTATTTAGTATAGAAGCTGAACATCCTGGTGTAAAAAAATGATAGATTTACGGATATAAGTAAAATATTGAACTTCCAAAGCCTTTATTTATGTTTAAAAAATGTCTCAAAGCTGGTCCACGCCCTCCCGTAAATCGCCTTTGTGGTAAAACACTGACGGATCACCTGAATAAGATATAATTAACATCTGCATCACATTATCATTACCACAGATAGTGCATCAGATCACCAGAGATCTCATGAAAAACACCACCCTAGACAACAACCAGATACAAGAACCATAGCCTCTTTTATGAGTGAATGAAAGAACCCATGGTTTTTTACAAACATTCTAGCGATCTGTATGCACTGTCCGTACGATCAAAAACTCACTTTCATTTTCAGCATCATAGACCACAATGGAAATCGGCTTCAGATTGTAAACAGCAAATGTTTTGGAGCCAGCCAACTGGATGCATGTTCCACTTTGGGATACATTCTCAAGATACACCTTAACCGACTGACCACTTTCATTCAACTCAACGAACTGAATATAAAGGAAGAAGTTTAAATTTTAAAATGTGTTACAACAGCTCACATACCTTTACTAAATTATTAAACTTTCTAATCCGCTCAAAGCCACCCTCATGAGCAGTGAACCCCGACTGGAGTTTGATCTCCATAGCAGTCAAATTGATGTGACATAATGGCGGCTTTACCGCAGTGCAAACTTCAAATAGCAACGTCCTGTCTGTCGACTCTTTGATAGTGACATTCGTTTGATACTTTGAGGAGGATTCGTCTTCGGGCACTAAATTGTATTTGTAGTTGACGCTGACGAGAGCAAATCCTTTACCACTTGTGCGCAGTTTTATGCGCTGCGATGAACTCTTGAGCTGGAATTAATATTTGTAAAAGACTGGTCGAAAGAGCTGGCACAGTGGAAGCTACCTCGTATTGTTGAAGAACCTGCGCATTACTGGAGTTGACTTGAAACCCACCGGACTCGCCCTGATCGTCCTCGAAGTGAATCCGCAGATCATTTTTGTCGACATTGATGTGACCTGCAAATTTGATCATCGCTTCAAGGGCCAGCACATGGGCTGGGGTTCTCTTACCCGGCTCCACTGAGGCCAAAGATCGTAGGATTGGGTACAGGCTTTGAAGGGAGACCTCTTGCGATTCCAGCAGAGCCATGAAACCAAAAGTCGTTATTTCAAGATTCGATTCGACGGTATCTGGCCCTGTCCATTGGAGTGGTTGACCTTGAAATTAAAATAATATATAATGAGAGTCCATGTCCTTACAGTCTTATACTTTTTAGGGCAGCGTTGGAGCTTATTTTTGTCAAAATCTCGTCAGATCTCTCATGCTTTCCTACCACCAGAGCATATTTTGCGACAGCAAGAGATGCTGGATGTTTGATATTGTCCAAGGCTGCATACAAATACGCCAGACTCTTGGCTATAGCATCTTTATGCAGCTTTTGCGTCTTCTAAAAAAGGAATCATTTCAAAATAACCAACAAACAAAAAGTACCTCCTCACCTCATCCACATGGAGAGTGACAACAATGAAGGCTGTCAGAGCCACGTCCTCTTCCACATCTTTGCCAGAATGGTATTCACCATTAGCACCCTGCTTGCGCTGTAGATAATCAAAGCCTTTGTCAATCACTTTCTGGTCCAATTGAATGAACTGCTTAGCCTGTTGGAAGACCCACATTGTATATGCTGACAGCCATATGTCTCCAGTCGCCTTAACTGAACGGTCAAACAGCCCGAAAGATCCATCCAATTGCATGAACGACAAATGAGTTTGGTAGCCCAATTGCAGGTACAGTCTTGCTTTACTCTCAAGGCTCGGATTCGAATGTTTGAAGGTCTGAAACGGCATGTTTTTTGAAAATGATCAATGGCCTGGTTAAAGTACATACCTTTAAGTATTTCAGGACCAACAGGCTTGACACCATGTATCTTATGTTGTTCTTGCCATTTCCAAATGGAACTTTAACCGCGCTTTGAAGGTTTTTCATCAATAGTCCAAAAATATCTCCAGTCACCGAGAGGTGAGCACTTCTCGAACCAGCAACAGCCAATTCAGGGACGTCTACCAAAATCTCAACATCACTCTCATGTATGTCGACGGATAGTTGCACCAAGGATGTCTTTAAAATTGAATAGCGCACCCCATCGGATTCGATAAGAAGGGTTTTTCGGACGGCATCGCTAGCTAAACCAGATATAGCCTTAACGGTCACATTACAGGGTCCAGATTTTCGTGGTCTAACCAGAAATAGAAACTTTTCCCTGCCATTAGTCGAAACCAACTTTGAAAGTGTTTGGTTTCGTTCCACAACAGGCTCAAAAGTTTGGATGTCCAACAGGTCCATGCATCCGTCATTGCTTTCAATTGTAACATCGGTCAAAAGGTCTTCGCTCAAGTAATTGAATATGTGGACTGGAATTTCAACAATCTCACCTGAAAGAGTCTTCTAACATATATATACAAGCTCAGAAATTAAGGTCTTACCCTCCTTTACCAAACTCGGTAAGTCCACCGATATGAAAAATGGCTGAAAGACCTTCAGTTTGGTAGCGTTCCCGGTCAAACTCAGTCCAGAGGTAGGGTTCAGTGAAAAACCAGTGATGGTCCATGAGGTTATTGTATCCGGGACTGTTCTTTGTAGCTGCAAGCCACCGACAGGGGTCCTAAAATGTATAAACTAGTTTTTTGCACTACGGAACAGGTTAACCGCACTCTACCTTTCAAAGTCTTCAAACATCCAACTTTCGGCAAACAGCTTTCGTAGACGTGGCAGCTCAATAGATGGCGGTACAAAGGCCACTGGCCGTGAAGGAGTACTCGCAGGTCGCATGAATTCGATATCAGGGTGGCCGATAACTGAAATAAAGCTCAGCTTATATACCATTCACTTATGTTGTATGTTTGCACTTTAAGTACCTACGCCTTCCCTACTGCGGGCATTTGAAAATGTGACGAGACCCTTTTCTCTACCAGGATATATCGTCGAATCGATATTGATGGAGTCGTATCCATAAAGATCGCTGTTAACTGTGTCCTCGGTTAGGGCGGTTTTGTAATCACCGTCGATCAGAAGTTTTTCATTGATACCGAGCAAGCCGACGTAGGAATCTTCGTCTGTTGTCACATTGAGGATCACCAATGCTCCGGGAAGGACTTCCTTTTCGGTGGCTATATTTATCTTGAGGTTGCAGAGAATATTTGACCTGTGTCGGCTTTCAACTTGTAAAGTAAATTTACCGAATTCTCAAACATCCCCTTTATGTACACTTCCTTTAGGCATGGGCTAAGGACCCCGCTCTTGATGCGATGCACGAAGAGGGTGATCTTTGGGACCATAGAATGTGTAGCATTTATGCTAAGAACGTATTCCGTTTCATTGTTTGGAACCTAAAGAGGGCGGTTTACAAATGTTACCTCATTCTGTGGTCGGACTTACGTCTATCCGATGCGAATGTGTGATGTCACCTCGGGATATTATTTCATAGATGAAGTAGTCAATAAGATCGCTGGATGTTATCCTGAAAGTTATTTCCTTTCCAACCTCTGCTCTGGAATTCAAATTAAATTTCTATTAAACTGAAAATTTTGCAATCAAAAACTCACCCTTCAGTGAGTGCCTCCACTTCTAGAATACCTAACGCAGTCCTCCGCAGCAATACAGGATCCGAGATACTTTTAAGATATGCCGCTTTCAATTCGTATTCTGAAAATTGCTGCTCGTCGGGAATGTCCACAGCATCATGACCGACTCCTGCGTCATTCAAGTAAACCACCCTTTCGATGGGCGGTGGAAATCGATAGTCAAATGTCTTGATGTCGACTACATCTTTTAGCTTCTCCATATTGTATCCATAATAACGAATTGTTATATGAATCGGGCTCGTCGTATGTCG
This sequence comes from Cheilosia pagana, assembly GCA_936431705.1. Taxonomy (NCBI): domain Eukaryota; kingdom Metazoa; phylum Arthropoda; class Insecta; order Diptera; family Syrphidae; genus Cheilosia; species Cheilosia pagana. The sequence goes on along the minus strand of OW386170.1, from coordinate 44,261,778 downwards.
AATTGGATTCCCATCGAGATCAGTTACAAACACCTGGATAAAATAAACAGCTCATTTGCAAATTGACAGCACATGCAGTGCTAACTCACCGTAATATTCACCAAATCGTGTACATTAAAAAACGGTGGTGCCCTAACTGTCACTTGGTACGGCTGGGAGTGAACGAAGACGTCAGTTGAAGCACTATTCGATTGTCGGGTTAGAGCTTCTGTAACTGTGGCGGTGACAGTGTAACGATATGTCTCGCTGGGATACATTACGAACGAGTCGCTGTTGACGTCGAAATGCTTCTGGTATTCTAAACTTATTGCAGTTTCGCCGTCAAATTCGTTAGCCAAAGTGCCTGATGCTGGATTGGGGTACGTAAAGTATGTGGAATTTATTAGGATTGAAAGATTGCCCCTCACTGGCTGTCCGAAAGTGTAGCTGAAAAATATTATAAAGAGCTAAACTGTTAGCCGCATTTGTCATCCAACTTACTACGCCTTAACTTTAAGGATCATCTTGCCGTCGTTCACAGCAACATCTCGCTTCGCGTCGATTTGCACTGAAAATGCGGGCAGCACGTACCTGGAGACCTGAAAGAACTCCTCCTTCAATGTACCACCATCGACAGCGACTTCAATGGTCCATTCGCCCAAAACCGGGTGCTCGGACAATGGCAGATCACCCTTGAACACACCCTGCACCAGTTTGACATCGGATAACTTTTGAATACAATTTCCCTGCCCATCCTGGAGGAATGAAACGATTTTCTTAGTTTCTCTACAACTTGCAAGCAATACCCACGTATATATTCACATCAATGACTGCTTCGACTGCCGCTGGCCGTAGCAACCGATCGAGGAAGATCAACCGAAATCGCATCACCTCACCGGCCCTGTACTTGCCCTTATCTGTTTGAATGTAGAGAGTGTAGTGACTTTCTTCAATGTTGACAGCGCTCGTCTCTCTGGTGATAATTCCACGAAAACCCATCACTTGCAACTCGGCTTGACCAGAGAGCAACTTTGGCAGTCGCATTTTCACCAGTTTCGTTGTCCGGGGCTCGACTTCGACTGTAACTGTGCCGACATTTCCGTAAATTGTTGCACCAAACACATGCAGACTTATGTTGAACCAGCACGACTGTGTAAAATCATCCAGAGACACCGACACATGGTAGTCTGAATTTGATCTAATTGTTCCTGGTGCTACAATTGTATAGGCACTGCAATGATATATGGAAGGTCAAGAGTTAATGTGTCTCCGAAAGGGGTTGCGCACAAAACCACCTACCCTCGCAGTTGATGCGTTTGCAGTCCGACAAACAGAGAGCAAGCAATAAACAGCGTTATCAGCATTTTTGCACTTGTGATGCGATCTCGATCTCGATGGCGAAAGCTTATTTAAACGACTGGGCAGCGTCGCCGATTTGCGCGGCTAATATTAACTCATTCAAATTGATGTCGTCAGAGGGGATTGTATTGAGCTCAATTATAGTTGCAAGTATAGTCTTAGAGTCTGAGACCTATCAAGTTATTTTTAATCCGGGATTCACCAAAGGCCAGAGTACTTATGCCCGCGGTCTTCTAATACTGCGATTTCTAAACACGTCAGCCAGCAATTGGTGCTGTGCGAAAATACCAAGAATCGGTCACGAGCTTTAGCTGGTCGCGTAGTGCTGCCATTTTAAGGCTTTAATTGATCATGGCCGGCTGCACACCATTCTCTCGTAATTATTTGAGTTTTGGGACAAGGCCAGAGGCAATGGGGGAGTGAATATAAAGTGCCTCATTAGGCGTAAAGTTGTTTTCATAACTTTTTCATAAATAAAAAGGTTGTCACTGAGAACCTGCTATGATGGAGGACTCTTTTCGATACATTACTTAAACAGAACACGAGCTTTAGACTTCTGGATATTTTAAATATCTGGAACCAAAAAATATTTCTTTTAAACACTCAGTCGCAGTCGTTTAGAAAAATTCGGAAAAACCAGGAACAAATTTAAATTTTTGTGATTTCTACTGTATTTACAGCGTGGCACAAAAGTAACTTCCTGACGTTATTTCACAGAATTTAAATTTATGTAATTTGAATAAAACAACAACGGTTTGACATAGTTTACTTAAAAGATTTTGATTTATTTTTAAGCTTGATAAATGCAGTTTTATTTAAATCGACCGCTTACATTTTTGACCAAAGGTTATATAATTTTTTTTTTATTTTTTTAATAAAAACTTGAAACTATTAATTTTGTTAACAGAAAGGAAAGCATTGAATTTGTAACTTTGTGTTATGGAACAGTTTTTGACATGTTTGAAATTTCCTTGTATCACAGGTACTTTTGGCATACTCACTTTCGAGTTACGTTCCAATAAAATGAGTGTACCCCATTTAAATTGATTTCATTAAAACAAATCTAAATTTATTGGGAAGAAAACTAATACAAGTTCTTTTTAACTTAATTTAAAAAATAAAAAAAAAATCCATTGCCCAATCTAAACGACCGCAGTGCCATCTATGACGCTGAAAGATGGATTTACAAAGTGGAAACATGAATTACGATTAAATTTATATCCCATTACCTCTGAATGTCGTCAGTTGACAATGAATACGTGTATCCATGTCTGTCCAGCTGATCGAGTAATTTGTTTTCTACGTCTGGCGGAGTGAAAATATCCGCAATTTGGTTTCCAAGCGAGAATAGCCAAAATTCAGTCTAAAAAATAACATTAATTGAATTTTTTTTTAATTTTTAGTTTTTCATTTACCCCAGCAATGCTTTCAACGATTGTCCTTAATTGTTCCGCTTGGTCAACTTCAAAGTTAACTCGATATATTTTATAGCCATCGTATAAGGTGCCATTGCCATTCGAACGTGAAATGGCAAGAATAAGAAAAAAGAGCTGCACGGTAAGGATCTTCATGGATTCACAATTTAAGATCGTTCTTGATCGATGCAGTCTCACTTAATGCAGTCAGTTTAGTAGGCAGCTTTTTTATATTGAGAGCTTATTAAGATAAAAGCCAAGTAAGATAACCGTTATCAATCTGTATCTGAACAAATTGACGATACACATGTTTGTAGGCCAAGGTTGTTGTATTTTTGTATCTTTGGTTACAGTGGCGCTTTTTATACAAGTGATCTAAATATTTACTCAAACAAATGCTCGCCCGTATTCCTTGTCGCTCTAGGTCGAAGACAATTTAAATTAGCATTCAAAGTGGGTGCCTATCGGAAAAGAAAAACCCAACAGCAGTGTTTGTTAGTACACCTACCTAAATGGATAAAACCCAAACAGATAACGCATATTTCCATTTCGAATAATTTAAGAAGGAGAACAAATTAATTGTAAACGAATATCAAATAATCACCCTTATTGCGAAGATCAACTATGAAATCATAATTGACATTTATCAATCTGTTTTATTAAATGATATGATTTTTAACTTTCTCGCATTACGTAGTAAGAGAAAGGTATTGTAATCGTACAAAAAATCGAACTCGAGATTTTAATCAAATCTGACATTACGATGATAGAGGAGCTCGAAAAAGTGGGTCTCGCAATTCTGTCCGTCTGTCCGTCTGTCCGTCTGTCTGTCTGTCCGTCTGTCCGTCTGTCCGTCTGTCCGTCTGTCCGTCTGTCCGTCTGTCCGTCCTTCCCGAGCTCTACAGCGCAAACGGCTGGACGGATTTTTTTCAAACTTCGGATTTGGAGTTGGTGGACTTACAATTCGGGGCCACTTTTTTTTTTGCACGATAAGTGTTGCCGTTCTAACGGTATTCAGCAATTTTCAGTTTTTCGAAAACGGCTCTAACGATTTCAACCAAAATTGATATTTGGGCTTAAGTAGACGTAACTAAGATGGCTGCATACCCAGTTTTTCGCAGAAAAATCGAATAACGGTAATTTTGAAAATTGGTCATATCTCAAAAACGGTCAAAACTATTTCGACAAAAATTCATATTTAAGGTAATATGGTCATTCCCAACATGATGGCAAACTCAGTTTTTCCCTAAATTATCCTTCAACGGACTTTTTTGAAAAATGTCGTTTTTTAAGACTTTATTTAATTATGGCTTACTTGAAAACGGTTTAAACGATTTTGACCAAAATGTATACCTGCGCTATGCTACATGGGTTTAACATGGCTGCGTATCCAGTTTTTGGATATAAAGTCGAATAACGGTACTTTTGAAAAGTGGCCTTATCTCAAAAACGGTCAAAACTATTTCGACAAAAATTCATATTTAAGGTAATATAGTCATTCCTAACATGATAGCAAACTCAGTTTTTCTCTTAACTGTCTATAATGGATTTTTGAAAAAAAGGCATATTTTGAGAATATGATTTTCTTTTTTTTACCTACATGAAAACGGCTAAAGCGATTTTGACCAAAATGCATACTTGGAGTAAAATTTACGTTTTCAACATTATTGTGTCCTTCATTTTCGATTATAACCACCGGAAACGCTGATTTTGAAAACTGCTGAAATCTCGAAAACGCGTTTTTCGATTGGGATAAAACTTTAAAAACCACGTAATACTAACATCCTGAACAATACCCTATACTCAGTTTTTAGTTAAATAGTTGAGCAAGATTATTTTTCGAACTCAACATTGAAAAATTTGTTACTATCTTGTACGCATTATTTTCCGAAATCAGCTTTAAAGATGTTGACTAAAATGCTTATTTACGATAACATAAGTATTCTTAATACAACCCCGTACCTAGATTTTCTTAGAGAAATTCAAATAACGCCGTCTTATAAACATTACCGCACTACCAGTTAAAATGTAATCACAACTACTCGAAACTCCTTTTTAGCAAATATTTCCCACTTCTTCTCTTTTCAACCATATTAATCATGAACATTAAAATAATTCCAACCAATTAAAGTCTACACTATCAGAAACCCGCACTTCATTTACCCCCAAACACGTGCAAATTCAAAAACAAATCTCTAAATTCTTACATCACAAACCCTACCTCGAGTCATAGCCACCTACCAGCATCACCAATTTGAAAAATGTTGTTTTATAGCCTATGAACAATAATAAAAGAAAATAAATCAACCAAACTGATGATATGAACGAGAAAGTTTCGTGCGATCCAGTCGTGCACTTTATTTTTTTATATTTTATTGTGAATTAATAAAATTATTAGCCGTTTGGACTCGCCATAAAATTGTAGATCCCTTTCATTCGCCCCAAAAATTGAAAACTCACACAAAACGAATGATTGTGAAAAGCTAGGCCTTGGGTCTCCCAGACCTGTCGCACCAAAATATTTATTTATTCATTTTCAATTAAAAAAATCGGTATTGCGATCAACAATTTTCATCGATTTTATTGTCAGCTGTCAATGTTGATGTGTTCTGCTTACAAAACTAACTAAACAATGTGAGTTTCGAGTTAAATAAGTAATAAAATTGTTAAATTATTTATTTCCAAAGGTCTCAAAAAGAAGTAAGCAACCAATCAAACTCAACTGGTAGTTCCCATGTGCACAGAATCTTAGCACTGCTGTTAGTTTTAAAATGTTTAACACAGCTCGAATGTTTTTGCATGGCTTTAATTTGTCCTCAATTTCTTGTAAAAGATCAAAAAATGCATCCTTCAATAGGATTGGATGCATCCCTCAAACTTCTTCGCATTCTTGCAATTTCAACAATAGCAGGATCATTTAACTCTTCAGCTTCATAAAAAAAAAGTTCAATTGAAGTTATTTTGTATTTTGTTTTTAATTTCTTTCCTTTTACGTTACCCTTTTTTTGTCAACACAACAGGTATGGTTCCTTTACTTTTAAATCTTAGGAATTTTTACAAATTTTTACGAATTCTTACGCATTTTACTCAATTGTCGTTCCTCAACTCGAAAAATTCGTAAAAGAGAGCGGTTTCGAGATAGCAAGATATTTCCTATCTTACTAGTTTTTACTCAACAAATTTCTTTGCGTAAGAATTGAAACAACTGTCAGTCGCCTGAAAATTGACAGCTGATTTGAATTTGTTGTTCTATTTGGCTTTTGGGTGGAATATTCGCATTTGCGTTTTTCACAGGTTACCTCAAAAGCGTTCCTTAACTTTTGCGTACGTTTCACTCTCTGAGAAAGAATTCATGCCCTCCACTATTGTTGTTTTCAATTTTATTGATTTAATAGATTTCTGATAATTTCCTCTGCCATGGAGGATGGAGGTGGAAATGGCCGTTGATGACATTATTCATTAAAAAAGAAGAGCAACTGTGTAGGTAGTGTTCGGCCTATAAACATTACTTCATTCCGAAGCTATATAATTTTTTAAAATCCACCTAGTATCTATGGCCCACTCTGTATCGGTTTTTCCAAGTCAATCTATCTGAGATCAGCCTTTTGAATTCTATTTTACAGTTTTGGAATGGAAGTTGCAAAAACTGCGATTACCTACGAATCGGTTGGACATTCATATTTTATTTACTTTTTATACTTTTGTTGGCGCTATTATTCGAGGTGGACCTGTACCTCCACTTCAACAAATTTGACCTCCCCTCCGAACTTCTTAGTACCCTAATCAGCGAGCGTCTAGGTCATACAGTGATCTTGTATCTTTAAGCAGCTAGATTGTCAATTCCATTTTGTTGTAATGAAGATCCAAATCTTTCCGCAAAATCAAAACCAGTAGTACCTATCTACACATAACCATAACCGGCCTTACAAACAGAGAACTCTTGCAAAAATCTTCAAAAAAGCCTTCGAAACCTTTCCAAAAGACAGCGCCAAACAGACCTGATCGGATGAAAATAAACATTCAGACCATTCGTAAATTTATGTTTGTTTTATTACATTTCGTCGAAATTAAGTATCCGATGTATACAGTAAAAAAAATCTACCAAATTTGAAAAGACTCATTAAAAAGTAAGCTTAACCACAAAATAAACTAAGGCACTTCGGAATAGTATATACTTTTCTCCTCTATCAATAAAAAAAAAACATAATATATATGATTGAAGGTATTTGTAGATCCTTAATTCTTCTTTGCACAGCCAGCTCCACAGTCGTCACCTTCGCAGATATCACATAGCGATGACTTCACTTCGTAGTAATCGGTTGCCCGCTTATTGTTGTCATAGTAATCGTAGACCACAACCGGTGCTGGCTTTTGCTTAGCCACTGCATGCGACTTGACGGCATCAACTGGTATACAGCGTTTCTCGGCATTCAGACTGTCAAAGTAGACAATCACAACTGATTCGGAATTCTTGGTCTCAACGCGCTGAAAAGAACCAAAATTGAGCGGGTCACAAAAGTGTTGGATATATCTTAGCTTACCTTGACACTGTCGACTTCTTCGATGCGTCCGAAGCTGTCAGCATCGGCAGTGTAACCCGAAGGTAGAGCCACTTCCATCACAGCCATATTCGACTCCTTTTCACCATCCAATGGCACAAACTCTGTGCAGACAACCAAAGCCAACTGGTCCTTTGGAGAGTCTTTAACAGTGGGCTTCACAGTGAATCGTGGCTTGTCGTCCTTATCGGCCAAATTGTAGCGGTACGATACCTGGGCCAATGAGGAGCCATTGCCCTTTGCATTGATTTCAATTTGGCGCACTGTTGCGGGTAGCTGTAAATAACAACAAATTTTTAGCAATCCATGTGGAAACCCATTTAAGCTTGGAAACCTACAATATGTGTTTGTAAAATCAAAGACGTCTCAGGGGTCACACTAATCTTGCCAGAGTTGTCCTTGCCATCAGAGAAATCGATTTCCATATTGCCAGTACCAGAACCGCTTTTCTCAGCGAACTTAATCAAGGCCTGTAGTCCTACGACTGTGTCCTGGGTTGAGGAGAAACCACCGTTGCTATTACGTTGCGACACCAGCCACCTAATGATTGGCAGTACTGATTCAGCTGTTCCCTTATACAACAAAGCCAGGGTTATATACGAAGTCATCTCCACATCCACTGAACGTGGTCCATACCATGAGTTCTTGGACTCAACGGTCTTTGACCACCACTGGCGGTCGCCTATAAAGAGATGGTTTACACTATACGAATCCAATCTGGGAGCAAAACTCCACACTCACCATCTTTCTTAGCCAAACCGTCGAGCTTTTCAAACACCTTCTCGGCGGTCTTCAAGTGGCTTCCCATCAGCAGCGCTGATCCAGCAATAGCAATCGAATACTGATCTTCGGTTGAAGGCAATTCCTTTTCCAAGAACTCCAGACCCTTTTCGATGTTGTCCTTGTAGCGATCGGCCGTCTCAATGTTCTCGAGGAAAGCCAGCAAGACGAACGCAGTCAAACCTGTAGATCCACCGCTGTGCGAGCTATCGATGACTTTGCCGACTTCTGGGAACTCTCCACTCGGTAGCTGTTTGCTAGCCAAGAATGCAAGACCAGATTCGATTACCTTGGGATCAATGTCGGTGTATGGCAGGGCTTGATGGAAGGACTTGACAACATAAGCTGTTAGCCAGGTGCTGCCGCTGGCGTCTGACTTGCCGAAGGCACTGTAAGAACCGTCGTCGTGTTTGTACTGCAACTCGCGCTGGTAGCCGATCTCAAGGAACTTCTTCGCCTTTTCTTCAATTGCCGGTGACAGTTTTTTGGTCGCCTGTCAAAGTAATGCGGTTATAAAAATGGATCTGTCTCTTAGAAAAGATCAACTTACCCCCAAGTACCTCAGGACCAAAATATTTGGCACGAAGTTCACCATATTCTGTTCACCACAACCGTAGGGCATGCGCACTAGTTTGTCCAAATTTTGAATGGTCGGTCCCAAGAGGTCTCCAACAACAGACAGCTCAATGTACTGCGAGTCGGGAACAGCGTTCTCAGGAATCTCAATGTCAACCTTCTCCTTCTTTTCATTTTCTTCATTCAGATTGATGAAGACAGCCTTATTTACATAAGTTGTCACACCTTCAGGTTCAACCTTGAGACTCTGGTGGATAGTGTCGCCAGCAAGAGGCGACACAGCGGTAATCTTTAAGGTCACTTGGCCAACCTTCTTAGGGCGGATCATGAAAGAGACACTCTTGCCACTGTTTGCTGGGATCGACAAAGTCTTGGTGCGTTCGGTATCCTCACTGGCGCTCTCTGTCACTTCGTTTGTCGCTTCGGTGAATTCAAATTCCTTGTCCGAGTTGTCCAGGGTCACTTTAGCATCGAGATTCTTGTCCATATAGTTGAAGACGATCACGGGAATGGAAATAACTTCACCTAAGGGATACAACTTTTCACTTCGTATGATCTTTTCGTGTGCTTGAAGACTTACCTCTCTTTACAGAGTACGGAAGGTTAGTCGATATAAAGAAGGAAATGAATACTCTGACCTTACTAGACTCTTCGGTGAGTGCCAAGCCTGTCTTGGGGTTGAGTGAGAATCCAGTCACTACCCACGATGTGATTGTGTCGGGAACTTTCTTCTTCAAAGTGATTCCGGTTCCTTCGGTGCTGTAGTCGGAAAAGTTTGACATTAGAAAGGGATATTTATGCGAAGGGAATTTTGACAAACAAAAAGAAACAGCTTTAAGCGAGTACCCAAACAAAGAGATGCTTATGTGTGTGTGTTAGTAAGCGCTTACAAAACTACTTTAAATAGATTTAGATAGAGGTCTACGAAACTGTTAGATATAAGTTGTGTGATTTTTAGATACTATTAATTTCCAAGGTGCAAAAGGTGAGTGTTAACGGTTAATGTGTGTGTGAAATATTTATACAGAGGTGAAGTGTTTAAAAATGTGTTTACAGAATCCTGTGGGGAGATTATTTTTAATTTCTCTATGCGTTGTGCTCAAAAACACAGATAAATGGAAGTCTTTATGTTGAGTAGGTACTTTTTTAAATTGTCTATTGAATGCCAGATCCATGTTTCGGGAAATTCCTTGCGAACGGTTGGGACAGATTGTTGAGCACCCTCGTATGCAAGGTAGTCATAGGCTTCACTATTTATTGGGCGTTCGACAGCAATATGAAAGGCGTATCCTAGAAGATATGTGGTTTTTATACAGATTTGGACTTTACAGAGGTCTTTGCGGTGAACATTCAAAAAGGTCGCAGGTAGTATTTGGTCCTTTTAATTCAATTCCCATTATACATTTATGCCAATAAGCACGTTTCGGGCTTCCAAGCTTAAATGCGGCACCCCTATTCGCTATATGAATTTTGAGCTTCTAAAAACAACAATCCGCCAATTCTCTAAAAGCCATTAGAATTTCGGCCCTTTTTGAAATCTCTATTAAATAAAATAAATGCGGTTATATCCTCAAAACGATTTGTGGTTAAAGCCGCTCGTTTCAAGGCATGATTGCAGGAAAATGTTTTATTTTTTATAGCGTTTTAGTTATTCAAAATTAGTCAAAGTTGAGCCCACACTACATTGGCGTGGTTGAGGCAACTTTCCTTCACGCCAGAACTGTTTTTCGATGTATTCCCATTTTTCGGGGGAAAATTTATCGAATTTGGAAATAAACAATTATTTTTTGTCATAAAAATGTATAGCAAAGCATTAAACATTAATGTATTTCAGTGCAACAGTGGTGTAAGAAGATTTTTTTACCACTGCTCCATTAGAAACAACTCGTTAAAAAGTTAACGATTTACGCTCGGGGGCGACAGATAGTTGAAAATTGTTTTTATTAAAAAGTATTACAGTGGAAGCCACTTATAACGACCAGCTGCTTATATCGTCCACTTTCATTTCATTTGGTTGGTTCATTAGATTTTAAGCTATTCTACCTTCGGATATAACGTCGTCGACTTTTCGTATATAACGAAATGTTGGATATAACGACCAATTTTTCGGAAAAAATCGGTCTTTGTCGTCGGTTATAACAACGGAATGAAGAGAATCAAAAAAAATTATTTTCTGTTAAATATTATGGTAGTTTATTTGATGTGTCGCCGTGAAAGTTGCTTTTAAATTAGTTTTGGTTTACGTGCCTTTGAAAAAAAATTTAACATTTTATGTGATTTTGTTTAATTTATTTCTGAATATGTGTGAAAGCCAGATATGGCAGGCGGATATAGCGACCGCCGGTTATAACGACCTCATTTCATCGGTCCCTTCACCGGCGTTATAAGCGACTTCTAACGTTACCACCAAACTTGGCATTATAACCGAACTTAAAAGCAATGCAACAGGATTTTGTGTCTTATGTTTTGTTTTTTTTTTTAAACTTATCATTTACTGCGGGATTTTTGCATCTTCTTTCTATTTAGAATTCAACACACCGAAAAAAAAATCATCCATAAATAACAGGCTATAGAAACGAATACCAAAAAATAACAGACAACCCGTAGTTTCATATTATTTTACATAATTAAAAAAATATAAACTTTTTAAAAAATTGCTATACACAGTGCAACGGAAATTTTAAATAAAAGAGTTTTAAATTTTTGAACTGAAGTCGATATTTACTGGTAAGACAAATCTTTTAATTTTTTTTGTATCCACATAACTTTTTTTACAAAACTGGACAAAAGTGACTTTAAATTACACCAACGTATAAGACGTTTTTGTGTAAAAGTGTTCAATTTGTTAATGAGGAAAATTTTTAAAAATATTTACTTCGTAGATAAATTCTCTATAACAAACAGGAAAACTGAAATTTATATCAAGCTCCGTTCTCTGTTCACAGTCCTCTTTCAGAGACAAGCTTTTGAAAACATGCATGCCAAATTAAAACATAGGTTGGCCTTTTAAAAAATTGTTGCAGAATATATTTCCGACTTGCTTGGGAGTTAATTCATAAACTTCAAGGAAAATTGTAAAAACCCTCACATAGAAAATATTCAACGAATAGCCAACTTGAAAGTTGATACAAAAATTATTAAAATATTTAAAAAGTCAAAAATTGCATTTTTAATAACTAAAAAACCTAATGCACGGTATATTCCACTGGTTTCCATACAACAATATGCACGTGCAGATTCCAGAAAATTCATGATGAATGTGACCAACACTATAATGAAAATGAATTCCAATGAATTGCCCCCCCATTGATGAATAGCATCAAAATCATTCCAAGGTGCTCGTGAGAAAAGTACATCGTGTATAATAATTACATTTTGATATTGTCAAAAATCCAATTTTCGGGAAATTCTTTACGAACTTGAACGGGTGCATTTACAATTTTAGTATCATAAACCGCGCCAGACATATCTTCTAATATACCAGTTATGCTGTCAACAACGTTCATAATTTCTTCAGGATACTGGTCGTACACTAAAACAATGTATATTAGTTTATAAATTGTTTGTTATATTATTAAAATGAAAGTTTATTCCCTTTTTGGATTTTTGACAAGAAACCCTCACAATATTTGTTTCGCTTTTATAAAAAAAAAATAATGAAATTCCACTCAGACAAAAATATTATAGAGAAAAAAGTAAAATTTTATTTTATATAAGCAACCATTTGCCAACAATTTAACCGGTAAGCGAAAACTGTAACTTTGAAAGAAAACTTTTACATTTGGGTGTTCCAGATCCATGTTTCTGGAAATTCTTTTCGTATGGCAGGTTCTGACTGTGATCCTTTTAATACTACATTCTCGAGTCCTGACAATGTCATGGGCGAATCGTATGCTATTCTATCGATTAAAATTGCTGGAATAGTGATTGCGGGATAAGGTTATTTAGAGGTTATTACAGCGATGCAGGGCAGTCTTTCAACAGTTTGTTTTTAAATAAGGTTACGTTGTAAAGGGTGTTTTTTTTAGAGGTATATTTCTGGCATATGACCGCCATAGCTGGCTCGGACGAAGTCTAATCTGGCCGTATATCGGCAATAACGCGGCGAATGTCGTCCACCAAGTGGTCAATTTCGTTTCGGGCTTATCGGCGTAGACTAGCGAGTTCAAATATCGCCACAGAAAATAGTCAAGCGGCGTTAAATCGCACGATCTTGAAGGCCAAGTCACGGTTCAGCAACGTGAAACCATGCGGTTACCAAACGTTTACTTCAATAAATCAATTATGGCACTGGCACTAGCTGTGTGACGAGTTGGATTTTCTAAGCACGCAAACTAAGATCTTTCAGCAAAATGTAAACATATCCAATTTCGAACAGAACCATGATTTTCAAAATAAATTTTCACAATATGAAAGCGTTGTTCAGGCGTCAGTCTATTCATGTTGGAATGCCTAACCAAACTATGAATAAATCACTTGACAGCTAACAAAATGGCCGCCAGTTAAAATAGTGCTGCCAACTTAAAGTTCTATACCTCTAAAAAAAAAACTACCTTTATTTAAGTTCAATTCAAAAAACGTGTTGGCTAACAAATTTGTATTTTGTCATTGCGCAGATTGAAAAGCCATTTCTATCCCATTTTTAGTTGCAGAGGTTTTTAGAACTATTTGACTTGATCTTAAGGGGTAAATTTTTTAGAAAATATTATATGCTCGTCTATAGTCTACAGTCATTTATGTTTATTATCGATCACACCGATTTTCAAGATGTTATCTGGGTCACTAAATTTTGCATAGGCATTTTTCTTTAAAAACGCGATTGTTTAAATTTTTTAATGGAAGAAATAATGTTAAAACCTTGCATGCAAGCGAACTGTAATCGGCTCCAATGCTGTGGCTCGTAGTGTTCATATTATTTACTGAATAAAAAATAAACGCAAAGTTGATGATGTGCCTTACAAATAACAGTATTCAATTTTGAACTTGAATTGCTTGCATCTAACAAATGCCAATTATGTTTGAAAAATATACCAAAAATGGTTATAAGTGATAAGCTCGATGTCCTTTAACTTGCACACATACAAAATAAGTAGATGATTGTCAGTGGGATTCGTGGTCATGACACAAGTGCAATTAAAAGAAACAAAAAACGGTTTTAAATTACGAATTACTTGTGAACATCAAGGAAGATCCAATTTTCTAAAAAACTTTTACGTATGAGCGGTGTATTACTCGTGTGTTGAGATTCAGTTGTTTCTCCGGAAGGACTCGTACTATAAGGAATGAAACGGTCGTAATCAACTGCCGAATCGAATGTTGCGTCAAGTATGTGGAATTGCAGTGGTGCAAAGTCTTCGTAATATTGATCTAGAAATGCACCACCAGATGGCAGGGTTTGATTTAGAAAGGGGTTAAATTGTGAAAATTAAATTGCTAGACTATTATTTACAAACTCCTACATTTTTGCAAACAGCAAAATTACAACGACCCGTTGTTTATTTGTTCATTTTTAAGACTTTGACTGCAAAACAGGGACACACAAGAACAAGAAACATACGCACATTAAATTCTGTCAATTTTGAATGAGTCTCGTTTATAACTTTGCGGGCTCAAGGTACAATCTCCTGACATATTTTACAATTATTGTCAACGTAAAGTTGGTTAAGTAAGACGAATTGCAGTACTTGTTGAAAGTCTATACAAATAAGTGTCAGTCAAACGTGCCGAACAATAAAAGTCATGACTTACGAAATAACTACATGCACAACAATCCGGTCCATGCTTAGAATTATTGTAACTTTCGTCTCACTGTATTATATCTCTAGATTTGAAGATATAAGTTGAAGTCTTACACAAAAGTTAGAAGAAGATATTCAAGCACAAATAAAATATTAAGATATGAAATTAGAAGAAGTATTAGCAAAGAGATTTATTAATAGGTATTTTCTAGATCGTACTTTTCGACATCATAGAGGATCCAGTTTTCTGGAAATAAATTTCTTATTGTTGCTTTTTGGGGGAAATCGTTGCTTTGTTCCTGAACACTATCATCTGAATACAATATATCCGTTAGCAATACTCCTTCATTTTGCATCCTCGCATGACCATATCGAAGGTACCAATGTATCCCTGATAATAGGAGAAAACGTGAATAGGTGCGAACATGTTTTAAAAAAAAAATTCGTTGATTGGAAAGTTGTTGAAAGTGGGAATGAACTTTATCTAGGTATATCGCCTGAATTGTAAAATTTAATTTTTATTTAGGCAAAGGCAAACAATGGACGAATGCGGAAATGGACTAAAAAAATATTTTTTCTGACGATTTATGGGAGTTATGTCAAATGTCAAGTAGTGTACTAATAGAGGATTATTCTTTTTTCAACAATTACAACTGACACGAGGTAATCAAGTCAAGTCAAGTCAAAAACAACTTCTTTGTACAAAATGCGCATGTTTATTGTTTACTGTTTGATGGATTATGAAAGCTGATCACTTCCTCTCCCTTTTTTTGTTTTTTTAGGCACCCCAGCAGGATGTTAATGCGTTGGCTATTTACGAGTTCTTTGTAGACAAAGGTGTTATTTAATGTACTTAGTATAGTCCATGTATATCCAGCTTTCAGGAAATAATTTACGGGTTGGAGGATCGGATATAACTTTTGCCCGTTCACCTTCATCAACATTTTCTTTTGTTGGTGTTTTTTGCTTCAATTGGACATTGCTTGCATTGTACGAGGGCTGAGCCTAAGAATATGGAAGACTGTATAAAAATACAAGGATTTTAGTAAGGCGTTTCATTTGAAATTGTTTGTAATTTGTAATAGATATCAGAGGAACGAGGCTCACACTGTAAGTACCCTAACTCTTTCGGTTTAAAAAGTGCTTAAATCTAGATCGTAACATTTAAAGTCACACCCCCATATTAATAAACAAATGTGCACAAGTTACATAGTTTGCCAGCAGACTTCAGTTAACATATAAAAAACTGACATAACTGCTGGGTAACAAGTTGATAACTTTAACACAGCCTTTATTAATACGGGGGACAGGCTTTAAGTGACCATGACCATTCCTCCATTGAATATAAAACAAATATTAAGAGTACACAAAACGAATCCAACCAATTTAGATAAATAGCAGCGAAAAAAAGTGCAAATGAGAAAAAATTCAAAACCCAAAATGTTGCAGCTAAAATCTTTTCAAAAATTTGCTAGATACATACTTAGTAAAGTCGCTGAATATCCAATTTTCAGGGAATGATTTACGTATCGGAGGTTCTGAATTGCTCATCATTTGCACATGCCCAGCTCCAGGTAGCATTTCATCGTTGAGTGCAACTTTATTCACCGCGTTAATACTAACGCGATTGGCAAACTTTTTACGATACAGTATTTTTCGTCCTAAATATGAAGTAGATAACGAGGAATATTAGTGCGAATTCAAAAAAAAATATTCTGAAATAGGCTTGATGCAAAGTACATAACTCCATACTTTTAAATGTCTGAAAAAAGGGTGGCACTCACTGAAGCGAGGTTAAAGTCACTTAAAAGTCAACGGATAACCGCGTTTTAAATAAAGTGCACGACTGGATCGCACGAAACTTTCTCGTTCATATCATCAGTTTGTTTGGTTTATTTTTCTTTTATTATTATTTATAGACTATACAACCAGATTTTTCAAATTGGTGATGCTGGTTGGTGGCCATGACTCGAAGTAGGGTTTGTGATGTAAGAATTCAGAGATTTGTTTTTGAATTTGCACGTGTTTGGGGGTAAATGAAGACTCCAATTGGTTGCAATTATTTTAAGATTCATGATTAATATGGTTGGAAAAGGAAGAAGTGGGTTGGGTACTATTTGCTAAAAAGGAGCTTCTAGTACCTAGTAATTGCATTTTTACTGGTAGTACGGTAATTCTTAAAACACGGCTTTAATTCCATTTTTAAGAAAAACTAAGTAAGGGGTCCTATTAAGAATACTTATGTTATCATAAAAAGGGGGTTTTGGGCAAAACCGTTTTTGGAAAATAATGCGTACAAAATAGTAACAAATATTGCAATGTTGAGTTCGAAAAATTATCTTGCTCAACTATTTAGCTAAAAACTGAGTATAGGGTATTGTTCATGATATTAGTATTACGTGGTTTTTTAAGTTTTATCCAAATCGAAAATGGCGTTTTCGAGATTTGAGCAGTTTTCCAAATCAGCGTTTCCGGTGGTTAGAATCGAAAATGAAGGACGTAATAATGTTGAAAACGTCAATTCTACTCCAAGTATGCATTTTGGTCAAAATCGTTTTAGCCGTTTTCATGTAGGTAAAACAAAAGAAAACCAAATTCTCAAAATATGCCTTTTTTCAAAAATCTATTATAGACAATTTAGAAAAAAAATGAGTTTGCTATCATGTTAGGAATGACCATATTACATACAAAATTAATTTTTGTTGCAATCGTATTGACCGTTTTCGAGATAAGGCCACTTTTCAAAAGCACCGTTATTCGACTTTTTAGCCAAAAACTGGGTATGCAGTCATGTTAACCCCATATATGGTAGTGCATGTATACATTTTGGTTAAAATCGTTAAAGCCGTTTCCAAGTAAACCATAATTAAATAAAGTCTTAAAAAACGACATTTTTCTAAAATAGTCCGTTGAACGATAATTTAGGAAAAAATTGAGTTTGCCATCATGTTGGGAATGACCGTATTACCTTAAATATGAATTTTTGTCGAAATAGTTTTAACCGTTTTTGAGATATGACCAATTTTCAAAATTACCGTTATTCGATTTTTCTACGAAAAACTGGGTATGCAGCCATCTTAGTTACACCTACTTAAGCCCAAATATCAATTTTGGTTGAAATCGTTAGAGCCGTTTTCGAAAAACTCAAAATTGCTGAATACCGTTAGAACGGCAACACTTAACGTGCAAAAAAAAAAGTGGCCCCGAACTGTAAGCCCACCAACTCCAAATCCGAAGTTTGGTTGAAATCCGTCCAGCCGTTTGCGCTGTGGAGCTCAGGAAGGACGGACAGACGGACAGACGGACAGACGGACAGACGGACAGACGGACAGACGGACAGACGGACAGACGGACAGACGGACAGACGGACAGACGGACAGAATTGCGAGACCCACTTTTTCGAGTTCCTCTATCATCGTAATGTTAGATTTGATTAAAATCTCGAGCTCGATTTTTTGTACGATTACAATACCTTTCTCTTACTACGTATACGAGAAAGTTAAAAATTATCAAAACTAAATGGGACTTGACAGTTTTTGACCCACCATAAAAGGTTACTATAATATATAGAATGTCTGTGTGTTGGATTGAGTCACTCGTTCAGGGAGGAGTCACCTCATGTCGGAATTTATATTTTTACCATGGTCCCCAACCTTTTCATTTTATGTCAATAAAAGCATTTTAAGTTTTGGCCTATTTTTACAATGGTTTGTTTTAGCCGTTTTCGAAAAAAAAACTACTAGTTTTAACCGTTAGAGAGTACTGTTAAATAAATAATGCTTAAGTGCAAAAAGAAAAGGCGGCGCGAACTGTAAGCCCAGTAAGTTCAAATCCGATGTTTGAAACAAATTCGTCCAGCCATTTAGGCTGTGGACCTCAGGAGAGGGACGGACAGACGGACAGAATTTTGAGACCCGCTGTTTCGAGAGTATCATCGAGTTTGAAATTGTATACAAATACAAAATCTTTCTCTTACTGCTTATACGAGAAATTTTAAAAGTAAGTGCAAACTACTACTGCCCAAACTTAAGTTTGTTCATATGAATCTGCTTAGCAGTTCTTAAATTAAGGGAAGTCACCCTTTTGAGGTACCGACTTTATAAGCCACGATTGAATTATTCAAACAACCGTCAAATATTCAACAAACGTCAAACTTTTCGGAGTCAGACATTTTTATTAAAATATTTTGTCTATCAAATAGTTGACATTAGTCGATAGTCCGTTCCCGTATTCTTCTTAGAAAAATAGTTCCAGTTGCACAGTTTGGTCTTATCAGACAAAAATTCTGCTTAACTTTCAGTTCAGAAATTGAAAACAAAAGCCCCTAGGTTTTTAAGGCATTTATTATCAAGTAGAGGTGGTCATTCTTTCGTTAATAATTGTTTTAAGTGCCAAATCTAAACCATTTCTTCTTTTTGAGTCATGTAATCACCCTGTTTACATAGGTCTTTTCACGGCGCTAGTGCTGAGATGACCCGTAGGGCGTTTCTTTCTACCTCACTCAGATGAGTGAAATGACGACAAAGTGAGCAAATAAAAGGACAGATATATTGGATGACGCCGACGTCTGTCACAAATAAATATACAATCAACCTGAAAAACAGTCTATAAAAGTGAGTCTACCTTTCATTTCACATTAAATGTTGTTAGAATTGAAGAAAATTGTTAAAAGTAACAGCAGGCAATGAATTATTAAAGTTAAGCAATTTAAGGGCAATTTTGTAGCAGATCAATAAAGCTATACAAGAAACTAATAAAGACATGAAAACCTCCACCTAGTATCAATTTTAGTTAGTTGGTATTTACTTTTCAAAATTTTCAACTATCCACGTTTCGGGAAATTCTTTTCTAACCACGGGAGCACTTGCAGCAGCTGGTACAGATTCACGCTGAACTAACGTTGGACTAATCAAGGCATTCTCCGGTACAGCGTCGGCTAAAATATTTTGCACGAAATATGGTTGCGCCGGGAATCGGTCTGTTGGATAATAATAAATTTTGTCGTAAAGAAAACGGTCTAAACATGAATAAGAGTACTTTAGGATCTAGTTTGTAACCTATTTCTTCGGAGACTGTCATAAAATATAGTTGAAATGACATCTGTCATTGTAATAACTTGAATTAGATTTGGGGAACATTTACATTTTACACACAGATTAAACAAGAGGACAATTATCAAAATTTGATTTACCTTTTTGCGTTAGCAATGGTCAAAGTTTGACATAATAAATATCAACTTCAGAAACTAACTGAATTTCGGGCCAAAATTGTGTCTATTCCAAACCGATGTCAAGTAGCTATTGTCAAATATTTAATAACGGAGATGTATAAAGCATTCGAAAGAAAAGTACAAAGTTGAGGACCTGCCTACAAATGGCAAGAGATACCGACCCAATTTTAAAAGACGATGCAAACCTATTTACCCCACATTTGGCAGCACTCTTATGCGCCAATGCAATCCAAGAAAATAGGAGGTAGAAAAAGCGATACGCTGGTTTTTTTTTTGTTAAAAAAGACAAATAACTTGTTAACAGGAAAAACATTTAACAAACCACCACCAGATAAAAGAGAAAGCTGCACAAATTTAAGAAAATAAAAAAAAATGTAATACTTCTCAATATCATCAACTATCCATGTTTCAGGAAATTCTTTTCGAATCTTTTCCACTAAAACTGCTGGTGCAATTTCTTGTTTTTTGTGAACCTCTTGTGCTTTATTAAACAACACAATACCGGGCGAAGCCAGGGGTCTTGCAACAAAACTAAGTGGGATTATTCCTGTTGAGTAAAATATTGTTTCTCATAAAAATTCAGATAAAATTGGATTAAAATCGAATTTTTCATTTTCTAGCGAGATTTGAATTCGGTAGAGTTTATTGGCAATTATCAAGTGTTAACCTAAATTTAACTTAACGCAGTCAAAACCCCTATAAAAACAGAATAAGAAATGTTCAATGAATATGATGTTGATGATAATGCAAAATATTTAAAATAAAACAACTACAGTAACACAATTAAATAATTTACTTGTTTATATCTTCAACTATCCAAGTTTCAGGGAACTCTTTTCGAATATCAGCTGGAAGGGTTTTTTTTATGGTCGTAGAACCTCCAAAATTTGGCATACCATGACCGAATGAGCTTCGCGTACCTACAGCAATGCCTAAATAATCTTAAAGGTTATGTCTCAACATCAATATTGGAAAACAAAAGTTTATCAAAGAGAGACCATCCCAAAATTTTTTGAATTGAGCTCTATAACTGAGTACAGACGGAATATATAAAATTTGGAACTCGGTTTCTATTTAAGTTTTATGCCTTCAAGAGCAGTGAAATATGATCGTTACGCAATTTAAATATCTAGGGATGAAAAAAAAGAATAAAAATGAAGAACTGATAGCTAGAATGTTATGAAACTACAACCCAGATGAGTGAGACGAAAACTTACATTTAAAAACTACTACAAAAAAAAAAACATCAAAGGAAAAGAAGCACACACAAATCACTAAGCATTATATCAAATACAAGTATTTACGTCTTGATATCGTCAACTATCCAAGTTTCAGGGAAAAGTTGACGAATTTCTGGAACAACAACTTGATGAATACCAGGAGGGCCAGGAATACCAATACCACCCACCGCGGCTGCAGCACCTCCAAAAGCACCGGCACTGGCTGGTGATGATAAATACAGTACATCCGCGTAAACCGGAGGATCTGAAAACGGTTTTCAACACTCTTATTACATATTGCTCCAGTATTCTACGATTCAAAAACCATGTGAAAACCAAAGGCTAATATTTCGATTGTTTATTTCGAGAAGAAATGAACGACTATTGCTGCTTCTAAGAGAGGCTGTGGGTCTGTAAGCTTTGCTACAACAGAAATACAGCAATACAATCGGCAACGTCGGCAATTTAATGCAAATAAAGGTTCGTCGAACATTTTTAACAGCTCCTGTTGAGGTCAATAAATATAAAACAGATGGCAAGACATATTGATAAATAATGGAATGCCGGCCGCCACATCCTACAGATCAAACAAAGGACTCAATATTGCATTGCGCGGTACAAGTATAGCCCTTTTAAGGGCCCTTTTTAGTGACTAAATTTTTTTATCTGTGAAATAAGAATTAAGAATATAGGAATTAAATAAAAAAAAAAAAAACGATTCCTAGGATGGTCCGTCGACTTAACGATCCAGACCAAATCGTAGCTACAAATAGATCAATGTCTGTCGTATTTTAAGCCCTGTGTTAAGATAGAACTTTTATAATCGTATTGAAACTTGGCTAAACTGCAAATTAATGTAGTTGTATGAGCACCATGTGTTTTGATTTTCGACCTTGAAATTGACAAATATAATTTTAATAAAACTCTTATTCTAGAAAATATTTTCAACCCTACTTAAAACCCTAATGAAATAATTTTGTCAATGTACCGTGCTTTGACGAAAATACCAACGAATTAAGCAGATGCAAAGCATTTAATTTTAAAATTAGTATCTATAGGTAAAGTGTGAACTTTCAGTAATTATGGACAAAACGAACACAACAGCACAAATATGAAAACATCCAATAAAGTATTAATTTACGTTTCGATATCATGAACGATCCAAGTTTCAGGAAATAGTTTACGGATTTTGGTGACAACTTTTGGAGAAGGACCAGCAATTCTGTTTACAGCTAATTCAGCGCCCATAGAAACAGGACGAATACCAATCCGACCACCCTTAATATTATATATTATTGGTAAGTAATATGGCTGACCTAAAATAATATTTGAAGACATTCAGCTTTGAAATAGCAATATATGTATTACAGAAAAGAAATCATTTTCCCTCGTGTTAATAATATTTTTATCATACTTTTTAAATTTGTTTAATCGTACGAAGAGTGGTTTTAAATTTATTTATTTAAAGCTTAATTTGCGTGGTTAAGCTGTCAGCATAGTCGATTTTGAATCATTCGTGTCAAAAATCTCTTTTTTGACAAATTTTATGATTTATCTAGAGGTTTACAAAAATTTGAGACATTTTCACTTCATTGATATTGAATGAGGTGACACTAAAATGTGATGTTAACGACTCCATTCAAGTCGTATTGTGTCAGATGTCAGGCATTAGACAGTGCACAGTGAATTGTTAACCAATGGACAAGACGAGCACAACAAACAAATGGAAACAAATAAATGGCAACATCAAAAGGTATTATTATTTACGTTTGTATATCATCAACTATCCAAGTTTCGGGAAACAGCTTGCGGATTTTGGGAACAATTTGTGGTAAAAATGACGGCATACCTTGTGATGACCCGCCTGGGGCAGGGCTACTAGCAAAAGTTCTAGGAAATGGCATCGCACCGAAATACCTTCTTTCGGCAAAATTTACCATAAGTGGTGCGTACAAATATCGATCTATAATAATATTTAAAAATACATTTCGGAGTGAAAACTTTTGTCGCATTTATAGCGAAATATGTAACAGATTCGATCAAGATTCCGTCCATCCAGCCCTTCAAATTGGCTGTCAAATTTGTAGCTTCTGCCAATAATATAGTAGTAAATACATAAACCACGCACAGTCGTTCAAAATGCAGAGCTTGCTAATCAGCTTTATATCTGTAAACTCTGCATTAGGAATGTATGTTTGTGTGTGGGTTTGTTAAGGCGTCACACGTCACGTTCAAACTCCTTACTCAACCTTAATTATTTATTTTTGAGACATAAAATAAAATAAATAAATATTTTGGCGCGATAGGTCTATGGGACCCAAGGCCTAGCTTCTCACAACCATTCGTTTTGTGTGCACTTTCAACTTTTGGGACGAATGGAAGGGATCTACAATTTTACGCCGAGTCCAAGCGGCTGATTGAGAAGCTCATTCATGACAGTTTTACTCTCGGATGTTTGTCAGACGTTCGCGAGAGGTGGCGCAGTGAAAAAAAACCTTAACAAGTAATTTGGCCCTTTCCGGATTCGAACCTGGGATCCCTCGCCCAACACACTACCACTAAGCCACTGCGCCGACATAACCTAGAGCTTAATGAAGGAGCATTTAGTTTTTATTTCTTCCCAATCGGCCAACATATTTAGAAGATATACGATTTCAAAATTTTCTGACAGAGGGCAAATTTCAGTTCAACATTTCGGGGAGTACTTAAATGAAATCCAATTTGTTCTACTGGATGATGCAGCTTTTGTTTAATGTTAGGGCATCTGGGATAAATTACTTTATGTATTATCTGAAAGGAAACGTTACGATTCTGTTAAAACCCCCACACACAAATAGCATTTAGTACATGTTTGATTACAAGAAGTTTTGACGTACAGTGAGTTGTTATCGACATATTATGCAGAGGATGGGCACAACAATAGTTTTTACGTTTCAAAATCTTCAACTATCCATGTATCTGGAAATTGTTTACGAATTTTAGGCCCAACAATTGGTGAAAAATCAACTCTACTACTTGCAGCAGCAAATGAATTCAACACTGATGCTCGAAATCCGTAAATTGGCTGTTGTTTTTGGACCCTGTAGTACCACGAATCAAAATCATCTGAAATTGTTGAAGAAACACGATTATTCAGTTCAACAGTTAACTGGTTGTTCGTAGAACATGTTGAAAACAGAAGGAAACAAATTTACTTTCAAAATGATTCCAAGTTTTTTTTTTAATTGTCAAGGTCTGTTCCCTTACTTTTTTGGCCAATTTCGGCAAAAATGTCAGATATCAAGGAGTGGGGATATATTCTCTCAGAACAAGAGAATGTAACCAAAAAGTACAGGAACTAAAGTTTTGCATGACGTTTGTTAAAAACATATGCGAGAAAGAAAAATAATATTCAATAACAAACGTCAGTGGGTTTAAAAAAATTACCAGTTTGCAGACGTTGGAAAATACTCGGATGTAGTTTAAAATTTATTTTTCTTGCCGATTTATCAATTTTTAATTACAAACTCGAGCACTCAATAAACCAAACCGCAATAAACAGCCAATTCAAATTGACTTTTGAGAGATTTGACAGCTAAAGTTATAACAAATTTCTTGGGATATTATTTGCAGTTTTTTTATGAAGGGGAAATGTTTTGTTCTCTCTTTGCGGCTCTCTTCTGCCGAACTTTTGAGTAAAGGAACGAAGTTTGACTAAAGTTGACTAATGTGTTCGAATTCGTTATCTTTAGGGAACAGACCTACAATTTGCATTTAAGAAACTCAGGCTTATTAATTTGACAGTTGAAAGAAACAGAACTGAAAGTGAACTTAAATTTACAGACGATCAACACGCCAGCCTCGTAGACATTCGTTCGGACTTTGTTAGAGGATTTCATTTAATTTTTTACAACAGCAGGAAAAGTTTAGTACGTCAATGTTTAAGTGACAAATCGGTGAAAATAATTTTTCTTGTGCATTTACACCATAAACTTGGTGTAAATAGTATAATCTACCTTGTGCCAGTATAATGTTAGGTTTGCTTATATAAAAGATCAGGATCTACATACATATTTGAGTCTATACACTTGACATACATTGTTTGTCATGGTTAAATAAAAGGGAGTTGAAGGGGAAAACACAACACTGTTTGTAGGAATCTAAGGGCACACCACCAAATCTACAAAAACTAAATCGCCTTCAACCTATTTGGAAAAAAAGGACCTTTTAATAACCACTTCCAATTGTACCTCAGACTAAAGTTCGCTCCATCGAGCACGGACGTCCATATCCATGTTTCAACAAAGTGCATACGCACTTTCAACAACGAAGCACTATCAACATTATCTTGAACGGCGTGTGGCCTATTCTCCAAAAAGTACGAATACAGCGGTATTGGCAGCACTTGAACCGAAAACAGAAAGAATAACGGTATAGAGATGAAGTAAAGTGCATAATAATAGGAAAAGATTAGGTATGTGCAACTAAATGAAAATCAAGCATTATGTAGAGGACGCGTTATGAACTAAACTAACTCATCTGATGCCAATTCAAGCTCATTCCATATCCAGGTATCGACGAAATTCTTCCTAACAGTTGGCACGCTGACACTTGCTGCCGCTGGGGATGCAAAAGCAGCAGACCCAACTTTTCTTATTGTCGTAGTGTAAACCACCGTTGGCGCAAAGGTCGTTGTGATGTATTGTGTGCCATAGTGATGGTAAGCTGCAAATATTACATCAATCTTAGGTTAGACGGGCAAAATCAACAACACCCAACTCTAAGTGTAGCAGGTCTACATAAACAAAATATTTACACAAGTTTTTCGTTTTATTTTCTAGGTCTAAGGTAAGTTTTGGTAGTGGAAAGTTGGTCAGCAAACGTTAAAAGTGTAAAAAAGGGGGTTAAACAAAAGTCAAGCCAACAACAGAGGAAGTGATAAACACACAACAAACCTATTCGCGTAGCCAAGCCAGATCCAAGTCTCGACAAATTTCGACCGAACAACCAATTTTGGGACTTTTTGGCTGCTGCTATTCGACTCGAATCTATCGATGCTGGTTCCTTCTTCGGCATCGTCGTACGATGCGCTATCAACCGAATCATATTCGACTTCGTCACCTTTCAGGACGACACTTTCCTCTAGAAAAAAATTCATTTTGTGGGTCAATGTGTGTGTGAGTTACAGTAAGGGCGGGGCATGTAAGGCTTTTAAGACTATTTCGCAAATTCGTATTGAAAAAATTAGTTTTTTTTTTGTTTGTTTTGTCCATCACCTTCATGCTGGCGGTTTGTCTCAACACCAGATTCTTAGTCACAGAGTGAGACAACAAGAGTGGAAGAGAATGAGGGAACAAACCCTTTAGTTTTTATTTCAGTGGAGTAGGATTCCCAGAGCCAGGATTCGGGGAATTCCTTGCGAATTTTCGCTAGTTCATCGCTTGATTCACTAGGCGCGAGTGTTGTCGACTCTAAAAATGACTCTGTCCCATCAAATGCTTCCTCGGCTAGATATTCATAGGGTTGATCGTCTAATACGCCGTATGGCAGTGGAGAGGGGAGAACTTTATTTATAAAACAAACGAATCAGGACTTTCGAATCGTGCTGTGGATAAAATGCAAATTCAAACGTGCAATACTCACTTTGTTCGAAGGGGAAGTTGGCATTGGTCATGGTGACTACACCGGAACTTTGTCCAGGATATCGGCCATAACCATAGGACCATGGGGTTTGGCTATCATAACGGCTGAGATCTTGGAAAATTGTATCCTTTTTCAGGTCGTTGCCGCTCTTCAGGAGGAGAACACTTTGATCGACACCAAGCAAGCCGACATACGAGTCGGGATCTGTTGTCACCTTGAGTTTGATATCTTCACCGGGCTTAGCTTGAGCGGGTACGTCTATTGAGATCTGTTGGTTGAATGAGAAACGAGCCACAAATTAACATTAACGGGCTTTAATTGTTATAAAAAAATTGTTTTCGACGAAAAATATTGTAAATAATCATTTTTAGCCTTCAAACCAAATATTTTGTAGGTCACAATGGGTAATTTTATATGGAAAATTTCGCCATTGTGAATACGTAAAATTTAGCCTGGACACTTAATATGTTTATTAGTATCGCCCATTCAAAATACTCACAGCCCGCGATACTAATAATCAGTTATAGTGTCCAGGCTAAATTTTTCGAACTCACAGTGGCGAAATTTTCCGTACAAGTTTGCATATTGTGACCTACAAAAGATTAAGGTGAAAGTTAAAAATTATTATTAGTTAGGCAAAGCACCCTTGTCAAGAGGGGAAAAATGTAATGTCGGTAACTACTAGTGAATAGACCCCTAGATTCAAAATCTTAATCGAAAATGCCTCACAAAAGCGAATTTTGTATATAAATTAAAATATCACTATTGTGAGTTTGTTAAATTAGGTATACTTTGAACTGTTCTGTCAACTGTCACTGTCAGTGACGTTAATAAATCTGTGGTGCCGACATAATATGTTTGTAACTTAAATGCAAACTTACCGAGTTTTCGAAATCCTTTTCGAAGTTCAAAGTTTCTTCGGCAGAAAAAAAGTCAGTACCAACAACGTAGTGGATCAGAATGTTTGCTCGTGGAATCATCTCGAAAGTTGGTGTAATTTTAAAGTCATGATAGTTGCGATTTTCAGGAACCTGCAAATGAGAGTAGATTTAATGACAATTGCAATTGGTGGGTGAACTGTACGCCCATGTCGTCTATTTGCCTTACTGGAAAATACTTTTAGTTTCGCCCTTAAATTTAAAGAGTTCACAATAATTATATTTTCCATGCAAATATTGCAATTGTGAACTTCTGCAAGTGGAGTGTCACGTGATTATGGTATCAAATCACAATAGCAAATGGAGTTTTGTGGGACCATACAATTTACAATAATCAAATTCGCATTAAATATGTTTTAGGTCACAATGAAATGCTAAACTCTAATAAAAGAGCATTCTCTATTTTGAATGAATGACTAGTCCATCGATCTGGTCAAAAATAAATACACTCACCTCAATGATTTCACTCTGAATGATGTCACCACGTCCAACGATGGTGTACACAAAGTATGGAATTGGCTTTCCATTCTGTACCCTAATAGATACATCCTTACCAAGGCTTGGGCTAATACAAATAAAACAAACAGTTAATACAAAAACTAATCAGTACACAATATCGTGCTAACTTCTTTGTCTGGACCGTGATTTTAAGTGACTCATCGACTGGGGTCTCAGTTTGAACGAATTTCGACAACGATGTCAAATACGATGTTGAGTCCAAATAACTGGCCTTCACGGAGTAGTAAGATGAACCGTCGTCGGTAAGGGTTACTTCGAATTTCGCCATACCATCCTTGTCCAGATTCGTTGTCAATGTGGTTGTATTTGGTTTGGGTGCGGCAGTAGTTGTGGTTGTTGTTGATCCATCAACTGAAAGTTCAATTGGGTGATGTCGGTACCAGTAATCTGGTGGGCTAACTGTCAAAGTAATCGGATTCTTTGTATCTTGAACTGGGGAGCCATCGAGATTCTTTACGACAACCTGCAAGTGCGAAACAAGTTACAACTACTCTCTCAACTGGGTGGCCATAAAACAAGTTACATTAATAACGACTGGCTTTCCTGGATGATAAACATATGGTACATCGACCCCACTGATTTGGTACTTTTCACGATGCAAGTTCACCGTAGCTGTAGAGTTTTGTTTCAGTCCAGTTAATTCCTCCTCGACAATAGCCAAGATGGTCAGTGGTGGAGTATAGCGCTCCTTGTCCAATTTCAGATCTTCAACAATGTCAAACTCAACATTGCCTTTGCCGTCGATTTGAACGGTCTTCTCAGCAGTCGGCTGATCGGGACTGCCGCCATAATAGTAGTACGAGGTCTTGGCAGATACAACAGCCTTACCTTTGACTGGTTTGCCGTAGGTATACCTGTCGGAAAAGGTTTCTGTTTTTTGTCAAATTTCAAACTTAACTTTCAAAGCAACTCACTTTGAGCGTACAGTGACGCGAATCTTTCCATCGACAATAGCAACATCCTTGGGAGCTTCAACTTGAACTTCGAATTTGGGCAGGACGTACTTGTCAACGTCAAAGCTTTTACTCTCGGTGGTGCCATCGGCGCTGACATCTATGTTCCACGTTCCTAATACCGGAAATTCGGACAGCTGAAGCTCACCTGAATAGACGCCTTTTGTGAGTTTGACATCATTCCACTGCTTGATGCGGTTTCGTGCTCCATCCTAAAATTAGTCTATCATAAGTCATACATTTCGCTGACAACGTCGTTTTACTTATGTACATTGATTGACAAGTTAATGGGTCCATCGACTTTTTTAGGTCTGGTATTTTCATCCAAGACAAGAACCCTGAATTGAATTTTATCACCCGGCTTGTAGGTTGCCTTATCCGTTTGAATGTACACTGATAGTTTTTCACTGGCAAAATTCAGTTTCGTCGTGTTCTTGAACTCAATCCCTGAAAGTCCTTCAGCTGTTAGATTGTAATCACCGTCAATAAGTTTGGGGATCTAAAAAGGAATGAGGTTTATTAATAATTCAATTTTTTGAA
Source organism: Cheilosia pagana (assembly GCA_936431705.1). Lineage (NCBI taxonomy): Eukaryota > Metazoa > Arthropoda > Insecta > Diptera > Syrphidae > Cheilosia > Cheilosia pagana. The sequence continues at coordinate 44,232,350 of OW386170.1, read as the reverse complement.
TATAATAGTAGGTACTCACATCGAATTTAACGATCTTTGTCGACTTTGGTGGAACTTCGACAGTTTGTGAGATATCGAAGGAAGGTCCAATAAGTCCTATTTTAAATTTGCAATCTGAAGGGGCGTTATGCACAGATACGGTTACGTGATAGTCGGACTTTGACCGCAAGGTGCCAGGGCCAATTACTGAATAAAGGCTGCAAGTCAAAGGAAAATTATTAGCTTAAAATATTTTCGACAAGAAATAGAAAAAAATGAGCCTTTTTGAAAAAATAACTTGACATGTGAAAGACGTTTCCAAAATTAACGAAATAACGTAAGATCTTCGAATTAAATTTGATCCTAACCCTGAAATATTAGCTGATACGAGTATTTTCGATTCTGTCATAATTTCTAACAATTTTAATTGCTGTTGCTTACGTCCAAACGTCATTAAACCTCGCGCTAATTTTTAAAACCCACTTTGCTTTTCTTGCTAATTTCCATTTAATAATATTAGAAAGCTTTGAAGCTATAACATTATTTGTGTCTTCTTCTTTTTTACATTCGTAGTAAACATTAGGCCTGTTCCTTTACTTTTAATTTAATTTTAATTTTACGAATTCTTTCTCAACTGTCGTTCCTTAACTCGAAAAATTCGTAAAAGAGAGCGGCTTCGAGAGAGCAAGATATTTCCCCTCTTACTAGTTTTGACTCAACAAATATCTTTGCGTAAGAATTGAAACAACTGTCAGTCGCCTGAAAATTGACAGCTGATTTTAATTTGTTGTTCTATTTGGCATTTGGGTGGAATATTCGCTTTTGTGTTTATCACAGGTTACTATTACTACAAAAGCGTTCCTTAACTTTTGTGTAAGTTTCCCTCTCTGAGAGAGAATTCATCCCCCACTGTCATTTGACAGTCTTTTCCATTTTTAATACAAAAGTAAAGGAACGCAAACAGACCTATTAATAGCACAAGCAATAAATTTGATTTGTTTAAAATCCCCCTGATTTAAGATAATATATTTCAAATAATTACCCACAGTCAACTTTAGTTTTTTAAATGCTAATTAAAGAGAGAAAAAAATCCTGTTAATTCAATACCACTGTTAATTACTTTTCCAACAATAGCATTAGTAAATAAATATGCACAACAACTTTAACTATTAACCTTCATTCTATCGTCACCACTCGTCAAACATTTCAATGAATGGCGTCGGTGTTGGGTCGCAGACGTAGTAAAATGTACAATAACTACATTCACATTGTCATTGTCGTGTTGGGTTTTCCAATGACCGGTATTTTCAGACGTTACCTATATGTAGATAAATGGAGGGTAAAAGTTCTAAGGAAAAAACTATACAGAAAGCTACAGTCGAATTATACAAACAAGTTGCGATCCCTATCATTTGATTTGATCACGACAGATCTTTCCATAAAATTGACATGTGTCATTTATTCGCTGTACGAAATGGGTAATTGAAAGTGAGAACTGTTTTTCCTACTCCTAGCTAACATTTTGAGCTACGAAGATTGTGTGTCGTATTTTTATATCTTTTGACTATTACAACAGAAAGATGGCGCTGATTCATTGAGCAAGGTGGCAGAAATTTAAAAACACATGTTTCCTGTCCGGGTAAAGATTTACAAGCTCACATTGGCACTCATTTACATCAAAAAACGTCTATTGTGTCCTAAAACAATATAGGCCCTATCAGTTCTAAAGTAGTTGTAGTTTAGAAACAAGGTACAAACATAAAGGTAATATACGGGGAACAATAATTTTGATAACCTTCTGCGCATCTGTCAAAATGTTGCAATATAGCGGTCAATTGTGATTTTCTCAGTTTCTACCTATATTTCTTTATTCGTTAAGCTAAATATATTGTTGTGTTATTTAACCAATAATTGGAAAAAATATAAAGGGGAAATTAATTTCCCTGCGTTCCTAAAAGCAAATGAAATGTGCGAAATGTGGGTGTTTTTGTGTAAAAAAAAAACACAAAATTAATGGGAAAACTGTTAGCGTTTGTTCAAAACATTTTAAGAATTTAAGAATTTTATTATGTTCCTCTTAATGCCTCTTAATCCTTAATATGGACTCCTACTTGAAAATCTATCTGTATTTTTCTAATAAAACAGCAGTCACAGCAATCCGCCATTTTTGCTTGTTCACATTACCGACATTAGCGCAATAAAGTAAAACCCGGATAAGTGCCTCACCTTAATTTCCCGTTTTGATAGGCACTTATGCGGGTTAGGCAGTTATAACAAAAATCCGCCTTAAGTGCTCAGAGTTTTGGTTTTAAAAAAAAGGTACTTATGCGGGTTAGGCACTTAAGCGAGAGGCACTTATCCGGGTTTTACTGTATTTACTTAGATTTGTGTATTGTGGTTTAGAAATACCATTGACAGAGTTTCTAGAACCACTTTCCGACAATCAAACGTATGAACCCGATGTTCAAAAGATTAACTTTTGTTTATTGTCACATTTCTGCGTTTGAAGTTATAGTGTAAAATGAGTGGTACCCTATGCTTCAGTAAGTTGGCTTCATTCAATTAGCATTTTAACCACAAAGTGTACCTACACCTCGTATTGGTACGTGCTTCCCCATTTCAATTGCGCCATTACCTCGAGGTGCACATAATCTGATTCAGGTGCACAAGAGTAAACACCAATTTTCAAGTTGGAAAGGATGATTTAGTGCTCAGATACTTTTGTCTGAAATGTATTTCGGAAGTTACTTGTATCGTGAGTTATTTTCGTTTTGTTGATCGCATGAGTGTTAAATTCAAATTTTAGCACGATTCACGGTGGTGCCCAATTAGTTTTGTAAAATATTAAACTGACGTCAAACTAAAAAAAAAAAAATACTCACATAACCCTGACCTCAGATTGAATATTTTTTTGTATATGTTTATTTGAACAGGACAGACATCTGCAAGATTTATGTGCGAGTCCTACACTCGTATGTGTATTTGTATATGCAAAGTGAATCCTAAAATAATTTTTTTAGCGTCTGGAGATTGTTGGCGTTTCGCTATCTGTTTGTCCGGCCGGCACTTTTCGCGTCGTTATGCGCTATGCCCATGAGTGCGGAGTAAACAAAAAATTGCTTATTTAGTGATGTAATTAAACAACATGTTGTTGTGGTTGTGTTGGTGGGTTTTCATTTTTGGTGCTCGTCGTTGTTCGTAATGGACTTCGACGACTATTCGTCTATTTGCTCGTTTGCGTTGTTATTTTAGAGTCTCCCTTTTATATTTCGCTACACATGATATAATTCCACGATTCATGCACTTGTTGACATGTAAATATGTACAGCACATATATTTGTTGTTTAAGCTGTCTGTTGGCTGGCTGTTTAAGCATCTTTTTATGGCAGATCAATAGCTGAAGCGGTTTAAACGCTAAGAAAGGTGGACCGTTTTCGTTAGTGCCATCCTTTAGGTCATAGGCTTTGTACCTACTTATCAATATGTAAATTATTTTTTCCATTTGGTCCTCTGATTTTGTGTTTGTTCGACTCTTTGTCGTAAATCAAACAAACTTAGCCCTAATCATTCACACGTATTTACAATCAATTTCCGAAACAAGTTACACTTTAGCCGTTGTAGAAAAAGGAAACCACCAAACAGCTTTTTTATGACTTCAGTCGAAATAAGAAACCAGAATATTATGTACTAGTATCCATTACTGATTTATTATAGAGTTGTCGTCTTTTGACATCTCTATAGGTACGTGAGACTTGTTTACGGAATCGGGCATCGCAGCATGTTTCTTCGGCTATGGTCAAGGACAAAACTAATTAATTTGTTGCTGATTCAATTATCAACGATCTCGTGTTGATTAATGAGAAATATAGGTTCGATTTTAATAAGCAAAAAGAATCAGCATAAAAATAAAAAAAGTATTTCCTCTCAAAAGCATTAAAAAAAAGACTCAAGACTCCATTTTGAAGTCAATCAAATATTGAGTTACCTGCATAATTTGCAGAAATTCCACCATCTTAAAGTGAAAGAGGTTAATAAACCATTGGCGTCTGAATTCGAATTTAAAATCATTTCTAAAGCTGTCACTATCTCTTTGATTATTAAGAAATTAGCAAGTCTACCGTCTACATTGGGATTAATTTGCAATGCATATCAGCAAGCTTACCGAAGAGCATAAACAATTATATAATCTGGCCGTAAACTTTCTTTGTTTTATGTTTATTTTGGAAAAATGGGCGGGGGCAATCTATATGGTTCACAAATGGCATCATTATTTATGGAACTAATTGGATATCATACACCTATGTTTTTTGAAACGAATCTAGGTTTGACATCCTCACTTCTATTTAATGTATATCTGCAGTAGTTAAGGCTGCAGTTATAGCGATACGTAAAATGCAAACGAAAAAGTTGGAACAGTATGAAAATGATTCTTTTTTACGGTCATAGCAAACAGAAAAAAGTCTTTCAGGACAGAAACAAATCAACCACCACTGATTAGATTTTATCAGAAAATAAATCCTGACAGATGGAACAGTGAAGAAATGACACATTTCAGTGGAATGATTTGGTTTTTTGTGAAGAATTAACTGAGAAGTTGATCAGTAAAACTTTTTCGTATGGAAAAATGAGTTAATTCTTTTTCTAGAAAATGTATACATAATTAACTTATTTTTTTGATCACTTAAAAGCAACATTTTAAGACCAAGATTGAGTTCAAGCATTAACTTTTAGTGGTCGAAAAAGCATAAGAATTTTTTTCGGTTGTATTTTACTGCCCTAAGGTGATTTCCATCCAACAAAAGTTTAAGGAAAAGTAATTTCTTTGCCTGCCTACTCTTAAATTGTATAGAGTTAAATTTGTTTAGTCTGATAGTAGATACATAAGATTCTCCGTAGATGCTAATAAAATCTACAATATTGCCTATCTTAATTAGTATTGCTAGTGTAACACTTAATTGTAGCTGAGATTGATATGAACTGAGTAAACTTGCGAGTCGTGGCTAGCCAGTATGTGCAATTTGTAGGTCCATACTTAGCTCTATACCTATACAGACTTTTGGAAACAAATTTTGAGCTTAAACTGACGAACCTGCGTCAGAAAAACCCTGTAACTAAACAGCTCTAAAGGCAGTCTATATTTAGGGACTTCCCCGAACAAATGCAGTTCATGTTAAATACCAGTTTGTGTTTTAGAAATCCGCAAGCTATAATCTAGCGACAAATATTCCAACAACTCGGATTCACAATGCAAAAAGGGATTTTTCAAAACATTACATTGCAAAGTGTCAAAAGCTGGAAACATTTGCCAAATTTACTTTAAACTGCTGTTTGTTTTTGACTCTTCATAATTTAAAATAAGAACCAAAATCAATTTGAGGTACCCAGAACTTTTTTTCTTGTTATGATCTTTCGACATTCACATCCAGCCATTAGAATAAACAATATTTACGAAAATTGACTTCAAATTCAATTTAATATTTAATACCTAAGCAATTTAAAAAAAAAATATGCGTCTTTAAGCCACTGTCAAATTATGTATCGTGGCAGAAACCATTTCAAACTTTTTCTGAACAGAAGTTTGTGCAACTTCTGGGGAAGATCTTTTGGAAAACTTTCAAATGCACTATAACTATAACTTCCACGGTTAGCAGGTGCTCTTCTCTTTTTAAAATTTAAAAAGTATTCCTAACAAGTGATTACAAGTACCAAAAGTCTAATTCCTAGAAATGGCATCCGTTAGTCCATTTGTACAAGTGACACATTTCGTTTAAGCCATTTCCGTACGAATATGTTCCATCAATTTTGTCAAAGGCACTCAAATTCAATTTTTATGTGGTCTATAGATAAGGACTGGCCTCAGGGAACGAAAGGCGCTCAACCCACACTGAGCCTGACCAAAAATCACAAAAATAGGCACGAAACTTTCTGTTTGGTATTTCCACTAAGCCTGATAACAATGGCGGTTATTTAATTTCGAAAAAAGGTTATCAAATTGCATCGCCATCGCAGATAATAAACCATTTAATTTAATTCACGTACCTACACACAAAACGTTATCAAACTTAAATCACCTCCGACCCATCCCATCATCAAAAGACAAACAACAAAACAAAGAAAAAACCTATTTCTAGTTCCAAAAACATGACAGACCGGGAAAACCACATTCAGATAGAACAAACAATTCTTCTTTTATTTTTTGTATCTGTTTGGTCTTTATTCAACACAACTAATTAACGCAATTTACAATGGGTATCTTGAGTTAAAACAAAAACAAAAAAAAACTTAATATTCATTTGCAGTAATTATATACTAACCCGTTGCAATGGACCAAAACGGCAATTTGCAAAATGCAAATACCGGTGAATAAAATTCGCGACATTATCGACGCAGTTGGGTAGGTGCTTTTTAAAATAGTTCTTCAAGTTCACTACTCGTATATAATGTATATAGTTTTGATAATTAACACAACACAAAAACAAACAGCAAGTGACCGGTAAACAAAAATGTTAGGCGAGCTAAAAAGATCAGTCAACTGATCATCACCGCAGTCAGACTGGGAATGATCGATCATTGGATCTGCGATCACGTAAGTTAGCTTAGCTGGCGTTTGCCGTTTGTGGTGTAGTTCCCATTCCCGTCCCATGGCCGCGCTGGAAGTTTTGGAATAACAACTCTCAGTATTATTATTACAAATTTTGTTGTAGTTTTTTTTGTTTCATTTTGGACGTAGGTAATAATGATCGCACATCTGGAGGCCGGGAGCGGGAGTTATCATCATCATCGACCGACGGTGGGGCCTGATGTTTGTTTTGGATTTTAGTTTACTTGTTGAGGAAATCTGGAAAACGTCATACAACAGGGAATCCAAAAATAATTCCTAATAATTATGATCTTGGCGGGAGGTTAATAAAACGCTCTGTAGGAATAGTTTTTCAAGAACCTTTCGAAAGATGCCTGTCAGGTTTAGTCAATAAAAGACTGGTCGTCAGTATCGTCACCTGATAAATAACGCATATGGATCTTGTTTGTTAATCAACTGCATACGTCTGTGGTGATTTTGAATTTTTAGCACCTAAACCACATTGTTTATTAAATGAATTAATTATTCCTGATCGCCTTGATGCAGGTTTTACAATCAAATAAATAAATGTCTTCCTAACTAGAAGCCGTTTATTAAGAACCAAATGACGAACAGTCATACAGATTTTTGGACAAAGTTACGGAACTTGTTAGGGTGGCCATCTTTGTTAACCTCTTTGAAGGGAATTAGGAACATTTTGGGGCAATTTCTTTTTTATTAAAGACAGAAAAAGTATTTAAATAGCCTGTGCCTATGTTTTTTCCTGTCATCACACGAAAGATTTTTTTAACGGCTCCGGTCTAAAAGCCACCCGATTGCATTAGTATTGGAGGTCTGAAAACATTTTTCGTCGGTTTAAACTTAAATTTGATGCTTTAACTTTTGTGAATTCCATAAGAGTGAGAATGTCAATCTGATTGTTGGACAGTGAAGGACAGGAGTTGAATTTTATGGTGATTGCACAGGAATAATGGCTTGATTTTGTTGCGATGACAGATCAAATAGCATTTGGACAGTTTATACGAGTAGGTATGAATGCTGCGGTTGTTACGTTTGTTCTCCCAAAAAACCAAATAGCAAAAAAAGATGGCTGTTGCCATTGATATTTAAGGTTATCTACTACTAGGTCCCAACATAGTGTCAAATTGTTCACTTTAATAGATTTGGCTGAGGCTCTTCAAACCACAACCAAGAGAGACAACAACAGAAAAACCATTATAACAACAACATTGTAAATTTTTAATTTTCCTAGTAACCAACACATTTTCCCATGGCCAACCTATTAAACAAAATTCCCCCAAACAATTAGCGCTGCAAATAATATTTTTCTGGCCCCAAAACATCAACTAAACAAATTGATAAATTAAAGTAAGATGCGATCATTTCCAAGAAACAACAAACCACTAAATTAAAAACATGTTTATTAATTCTAGTAAGCGATTCTGTCTAAATCAGCAGGGCACAAGCTCAGACTCAGAGTCTTATGTCAAAAGCATTTTGATTGAGCGTTTTCAGTGCCACTTGTTTGAATGTTGTCGACTGGAAAATCCAGTCGTTATTGAAAGCCGGTTCCACGCACAGTGGACCCCCTGGAATCGTATAGAAAGATCAGTAAAGCCGCAAACGCCACCACTTTTTGTTTATATAGTACGAGACGCTGCGTCTCGCCAAACTCGAGCAGGAAAAAGAGTACAAACTATGGCGATAGCTTATAATGAAAATATTTGCGATGTCGTGCCACTAAACGCTTTGTCTACACACATGCTTCAAGCGCTGAAATGGTCCACCGAACATGGGACTTCCCTGATGGAAGTGAGAGAGGGTGATCATGATTTCGTGTGGTTCACACTATACCCATGTGGGTATGACCAAAGATTATATAACCCAGAGGGGAATCGCATTTTATTCAATTTGGATTGGAATCTGTTAACTGAGGGAACACCAACAGAAGCTGATGCGATTTGTGGTGAATCGTTGAAACCCCTTACCCCAAAGTTAGGGTGCTACACGCATGAGCATGATGCTTAAGGGAAAGTGATTTCAAAGATCAGATTACAGTTGATCTATTGATCAAAGTGGAATGAAAGAATCGAGAGTATAGCTATTGGGAAATTTGTACCCGATGCAAATTTGAAACAGTATCTGATGGTTGGGAAATTCATCTGTTTGATATCCTAGCAATTGGTGACCGAGTTGTCTAATTAGGCAGAAACTTCGCTATAATCACAGTGGATGATGCAGTAATAATGATTTGTCACGTTTGCTTAAGCTTTTAATGGCTTGTAGTGTGGGACGAAACCATTGCTCTGTGTGGTCACAACAAATGATATACCCAGTACCTTTGTTTGAATGTTTTTTGTTTTTGTGTTAATTTTTTTTTTATTTTGTGGGAAAGTTGCGGTTCAGGAATTTTCGAATTTCGATAAGCTAATGTGTTACTACCGTTGATAGACGATAATAACGAATTGCTGAGAACAATGAGATACATATTCGGTGACGAAAAGTACAGCCCTGCAAAATGTCGCGAAATTGAAACCTCAACTGCAGTCATTGGCAAATTGCTCAGTATTTCTTCAGCGGTGTTGTAAACTTCGGGTAAAATACCGCGAACATCTCCTATCTGATGGGTGATGAAATCATCAAAGTGACATATTTGAAACATATATTAACTTATCAGAGATGCAAAGCAAGTTAAAATGTAGGACATGAACCGAAATCATTTTAAGCGGCTTTATTATTGTTTTCAATGTTACCTACTTGTTGACAAGTTTAGATTTAACGCCGCCGATTTTTTATGAAAATTATGAATTTCTGAAATGTTAATGAAATGATTTTTAATTTCTTAAACTCTTAAGTGAGTTTGTTTTATTTTCTAAATAACAAGCAAGTTTAAACGCAGCAGAATGCAAAAGAATAGAAAAGTTTATTTTTAAAATTTATATAAAATTTTTACTTTATTCGGATTGCAACCGTCTGACAGATAGCAACTTTTTCTTTTTTAATTTCTATTTTTTTAAAATAAACAATAATATTTAATGTTCTAAAATTAATATTTATTAAAAAAATTATATATAATAATATTAAAAAATTAATTTGCATTTACAAAATGATGGTGATACAAAGGATCATTTATTTGATGAAATGACAGAACGCAATAGTTGACGCATCTCTTGCGATTTTAAAAACAAAATGATTGAAACGCACGATTGAAATTACGTCGCTTTGCAGATAAACAAATAAACGTAGGGTGATGCGCGATTATTTTCAAACAAATTGTAGTATTTAAGGAGTTTTTTTTTTGTTTAAATTACTTCATCGTGATGATTATTTTAAAATCTTGATAAAACCCCAGGTATTCTTTGAATGATTACACTATGATCAAGAGTTTCGAGTTCACATCTTCCTGCAAAACATATAAGGCAATTATTATCTACATCTTGATGAAATGTTGTACTCAAAAATTATGGGTGCACCTAGCTCTATGGACGTGGTACTTTTTTAATACATAAGCTTAATATAGATATACGAAACTACTGCGGACGGTACGGACAACCATTACTGCTCCCTAATAATTCCCATTAAAATCCCATCTTTACTAAATGGCCTTGCAATGAAAATGATTGATTTTAATTACTAAATTGCAAATTTTGCTCGAATGTTTTTAAGTGAGAAACATAATTTCCCTTTATACAGAATTCAACAGCTTTCCGTGAATGCTGTAATATCTACGACTCTTTTAAACATAGGAACTTGAATAATCAAATCGCTTTATTTATTATTTTTCAGCTTTTACATGGATTTCGATCAGTGTGACCAGACTGGAACGTAGTTTGTGTCACCTACCGTATGAATATGTAGGTATGATTGGGATTATAAGGTAAATTAATTTCTATCATTAATTTTTCAGTTTTTATGGAAAACAATTAAAAATTGTATTTTTTTTCAATTTTCTTTAATTAAACAATGTTCTAGTGAAGTTTTTTATTTAAAGTGCAGGTCTTTAGTCTGTTCTTTAATTTACCCTTTTTTCGAGCACTGACTCTGACAGCTCTAATAATAAATTCTAAAAAATAATTTACCTTTGATTTAATTAATTGATTAATAATTAACATTAAATATTTTTAAGATAACAGTTAACAGCTCGTTGCAGGCGCGTGGTGGGCCTACGGGAAACTAAAAATTTTCCCTGAACGTTTCGTTTTTAGGAACGTTTAATTGTTCAGGAAAAATCAAAAATATAATTGACACAAATTTTAATGTTGATTAATTTTTTTCTTATGTTAAAATTAATTCTTCTCATTTTTGTACTGAGTAGGTTACCCATTGAACTTCATGAGATTTTCAAAATAATTGACTGAAGCTCAAATATAACCGACAAATTCCCGATGGATTTATTGAATTTTTTTTCAAAGAAGGTAAAGCTTGCGTTTTAAATTTAAAATCCCGGTAGAAAATTTGTTCTCACCACACGCCTGACTCGTTGACACTAGTACCACTGGTTACGATTTTTCGTTTACCCAAGCAACTTTCTTTTTTTCACTACGGATTTCGTATTCAAAAGAGATTTTGTTTAAATAATATATAAATTAAATTTATGACTGTTACAAACAAAGGTACAAAGTATTTTTACTTATTAAGTTTTTTTTTTTTTTAAATCAATGAATGACATGAAAAAAAAGATTCTAAAATATTTTAGGAGAATTACCCACCCTGTTAAACGTCAGATTAAAATTTGCAAATAAATTTGTGCTGTACGATTCAAAAGTAGATACTTAATTGAATTGATGCGGTGAAGTGGAAATGCACACTGTAACAAAAGTCCTTAACAAATTTAATTAAAAAGATGAGTGCTGCACAATCCTTAAGATTCATAAATTAAAAACTTCAAAAAAACATCAAAGGTTCTTAGTAAATTTGCTTTTAAACAAACAACAGGTAATCTTAAACTGGTCTTTATTTCATTTTGAGTCTGATCGGACTTTGATCAGTGGGATGACCAAATTTGCATTCACATAATCATAGTGGATATTTAATTTTAATAGTTAGTGGGAAAAGTATATATACACATATTATTGGAAACCGAAAAAAAAGACATAAAACATACTCTGCTTTTGTAGAAAAATCTACCGGAACTATATTTAGAGAATTTCGCTTTGGGTCTTTTTGGTTTAGCGTTATAAAAAGTTTTATAAAGTGATTTGTTATAATATAGCAACATAAGCAGAGCTACAAGAAAAGAAACCTACTAGAACTGGTAAGTCTACAAATAAGAATCCCTCACGGATCATAAACGTACTCACACGTTCTGTATTTAATTACCCAGCAAAGTGGTTTTAATTTAATAATAAAAAAAATATGAATGACATCACTTCCTCGAATCGATAAACTATGCCAAAGACCCTATAAATACCTTTAAAAGCATGTTCCAAACACGTTATACAAAATCTGCCAAAGTTCATTACATGTGAATTCAAAGTTTCCAAAGTGTTATAACTGAAAATGGTAATAAAACTCACAGCTGGTCACACTGGTATACATAAACATTTACTTACCAACAGTAATTGAGACAATCAACAAATGAACCAATGAATTCCAACAATCGCATAAAATATAAATATATATGTACATAAAATTAGCATTTAACAAAACAAAAAATTCATCGAAACCGCTTTCAGACTCACACAAACTCAGACATACTATCAAAGATCTTGACCGCTTGCGCACTTGTCCAGTTTGTTGATCGTCGTCGTCTTGCAAACAAGACCGCTGCGCGAGTGAAAATGACAACCAAGTTCAAAGTTTTGTTGATTTATTTATTAACCCTGTGCTGTTCGGCTCACACTGTGCATTCTAGGGGGTGCGTTCGACGGTTGTTCTCTATTATCCATCTGTGAATACAAATCGTTTTCTCCTTTTTAGTCACTACACTGCAATAGCACCGGGAACCATCCGATCGAATTCCGAGTACTTTGTCGCTCTGTCTCTGGACGACTTTGGCGGTAAATCGTCATGGTTCAATATCAGTGTTATCGCACACTGTGCACCAAAAACGCTAACCCAGATTGACGAAGTCGAAGTTCAACCCAATTCCACCAAGTTGGTGAAGATGATTATACCAAAGTTGACCCATACATGTGGTAAGCTAAAAATAGAGGGTATTCGTGGCATACTTGATTACCATGAGGCTATACTTTATGTGGAAACACACGACTTCACTGTGTATATACAAACTGATAAGGCGAAGTACAAGCCGGGTGAAATGGTGCAGTTTCGTATGATTGTCATTGATCGACTGACATGTCCAGCACAGGTGAAGGAAGCGATTGATGTGTTGGTTTTTGTGAGTTTTTTCTTTGTGAAAATTGTTTGTTGTGAAAATTCAGCGTAATCGAGAAACATTTCAGGATGGGGAAAACAATCTGATTAAGAAGATTTCGAATGTCACACTGACGCAAGGTGTGTTTAGGGGTGAATTGCAACTTTCCGAGTATCCAGTATTGGGCGATTGGAGATTTGAAGTCAAAGCCGATGGCTATACGATGCAGAATAAGGCCTTCGAAGTTGCTAGGTATGGGCTGGCAATGTTTTCTGTGGAAATTGACACTAAGCAGGATATTTCTCTAGAAGATGGACGAATCGACGTAAAGGTGAAGTCGAGGTAAGTTTTTTTTTTTATTTGATTGGGTTATTTTTAAGTTTGCAGAATGACTCCAGTCTATGTTTAATTTATAGAGTGTAAATTACTTACCAAGTATTTAGGAGGGAAAAACCAAAACAGGCGCATATCGCACTGTCACTGTTCTTGAGAGATGGAATGCCATGGAATTCGGTTTTCTCATGATGATGCACGAATGACAGGACTCATGTTTCATTCTACAAGAATGAGCCGCTTGTCTGCTGGGTTGGGGTTAGAAAAGTTAATACTGGGACTACTTCATTTTTTTTAACCGTAACGAACCAGCGTTGGGGTTAGAAAAGTTAATACTGGGACTACTTCATTTTTTTTAACCGTAACGAACCAGCGTTAATTTAAAAATCTATTTATTTCTGTGCAAAGACTTTCGGCCTTACCAATAATCAAATTTAGTCTGGCAGTTAACGCAAAGACTCCAGACTTTCCAAAATCGCTTTACCAATAAACAAAATTAGTCGTCAGGTTATCCCTAACTGTAGGGTTAAATATTAATGGTCAGAAAGCCATGTTTATGTCGTACACTAACCCAAATTATTACTCTGTCACAACTCGTTCTGCAAAGGAATGTTGCCATGCATACTCCAATTTAAGTAGTAAATCAAAATATAGTATTATATCTTAGGAGCAAGAAGTATCAATCGGGAACTTTAAGTAACTACAATTTAAATAAATTAAATAAAACTGTGTAATGGCGTTTTCGATTGAAGAAAAGAATGCCCTTTCTATGAAAAGAGCAAATCTAGAAGTGTGCTTTCTATGTTTTTCATGTTTCATTGAAAAAGAAAGTTGCACTTCCAGGTCAATTCTCAACACGAAATAAGTGTCCGGAATATTTTTAAAGAAGTTCCTTGAATTCACCAACACACACAAGCAAAATGTCAGATTGAAATGTTTGTTGTGCTATTAAAAACAAATTTTGTGCTTCGTGATCGGAAAATATCCAATTATGAGTGCAAATGTAAATTTCAAATGAAATATTATTGATTTGGCCAATGGAAACATTCATATTTAATGTACAACGCAAAAAAAGTAGCAAAAGGAAACCAAAGGAAAAGAGAGAATGCAAAATCTGTACCCAAATGAAACATTTTAAAAGCACATATAAACGAATATGTCCCGACAATTTTGATGAAACACTTCTGCAAACCGGTTAACAACTTTTACAAAACGTTTTTTAATACGGAGGTAGTTAAACTCGGTTATCTAAGCAAAGCGTTATTTGTCACGAAGCATTTTTTCACAATCTTCGCGCGAATTACTCCGCTTAACTGAAAAGCCTGGTTAACTGGAGAAAAAATAGACTGTACAACATAAATTATTAATTCATTTAATCAAAAATATAACAACTGAAGTCAATTCGTTTGTTTCCATTTTTGTTTGTTTTGCTCTATTTACACATTTTCGATGTCTCGTTTTGTTTTGAGTTTAGTGAGTTAAGTGAAATCGGGTTTAGTTTTCGTCTGAGCTCCTGTTAAATGATGTTGTTTTTCAAAATATCTGAAATTCGCTTAAAAGAAAATACCGCTTAAGTGAAAAAATAATTGTTGCAAATTGATGTTTCAGCTAATATTTAAATATAATTTTAAATATTAATTAAAATAAATTAAAATACCGTATTAAACAATAGGAGCATTCTATCCTATATCCACACGTAGACACTTAAAACAAATTGGCAACACCAGTCCCATAAACAGAACCTAGATCTGACGCAACGAACTGATTTGATCGTTTTGATAGAATCCTTTCCCTAGGTATCATATTGCAACTAAAACTATTGTTTCCACCGAAAGTGCTCCTCCTCCGCGATTCGTCCATGGAGCAAGTTCTTCCCTTATGATTTCCACAACAAAGCGCACTATCGGTTATCAAATCTATTAATAGTTTTAATAAACTTTTTACCAGATAGTACACACCACCAACAAACCTATAGTGGCAAAAGAACTCTCGTTCGTCATATATTTTATCCTTTGAGAGGTTGCCGATTCTTCAACAGATATAAGGTCCATAAAAATATCTTCGTCTCGACTTGAATTCATTTTCAATCTTAATTAAATTTTTTGAAAAACAAAACCTACTGCATGAAAACAAAAACAAATGATTTGCCATCTGATAACTGACAACGATTGACAGCAAATTTGTAATAGATTCAACAGAAAGTCTTCGTGCTAGTAAAGCTGGAGGTTAAATTGTTTATTGGTACCATTTCAAAAATGCTGTACATTTTCATTTAAACTGGCAGTCAACTAACAGTCGACATTAGTGTTTGATTATTAGTAAGGCCGTTTACCGATTTAAATGGAAGTCAATATTATATGTTGCCAGTGATTTATGCAATTTCAAAGACGCATAAACTTGACTATTTATAGTTAGAATGCAAGCATATGGGTATGACACATTTTTGGGTTCGGATTTAAGTTCATACTTCACCCCGAATGGCCCGGAGTCTTTTTTAATGTATACTTCTCTGAGAGTTAAAAAAAACGAACGTACAATTATTCGAAAACACCCGGGAAGCCGGTTATAAGAACGAATAAAAATGTTGATGTTGGAAGCATTAAATTCTAAGGCTCTTGCTAGGTGTACTCAGACTTTCCTGCTCTAAAAACCACAAAATCCAAATGTTGTTCAGATAAATTGGATGTGTGTTTTGACTATAATTGACACAGTTTATTGCTTGTGTCATTTTTAACTTTCTCGTATTGGTAGGTACGCAGCAAGAAAAAGAGTGCATTCGTACAAAATTTCGAACTCGAGATTTTAATCAATTCTGACATTTGAAAAGCTCGAAAGATTAGGTCTCGCAATTCTGTCCATCTGATCCTGAGGTCTACAACCTAAAAGGGTGGACGAATTTGTTCCAAACTTCAAAATTTCAGTTTTTGGGCTTACAGTTCAGGGCCACTTTTTTTACCGGTACTTTCCATATAAGGGATTTAAACAATTTTGATTTTTTCGAAATCAGCTCTAAGGATTTCAGCCAAAATAAGCATTTAAGCTAATTTAGGTGGGGTTGACGTTCCTGCATACCCAGTTTTCGCTAAAAAAAAAATTGAATAATGGTATTTTTGAAAATTGGACTTACATATATGTTTATCAAAAACGGTCCATACGATTGTTACGAAAATTCATTCAGAACATTATACGATCATTTCTAACTTGATAGCAACTTCAGTTTCTCTCTAAATTATCGTATAGTGTCTTTTTGAAAAAAGGCATATTTTGAGAATTTGTTCTATATTTTAGTTTCTTGAAAACATTTCATTTTCATCAAAATGCATACTTAAAGTAAAGTTGATGCTCGTAAAATGATTGTGTTCTTAATTTTTCATTCGAATCACTGAAAATGCTGTTTTAAAAGCTTCTTATATCTCAAAAACGCCATTTTCGATTTAGATAAAATTTTGAAAACCAAGTATGCTTACATCTTGAAAAATACCTTATACTTAATTTTGAGTTAAATGGTCGAACAAAACATTGCAATTTGTTACAATCTGTTTTCCAGGAAAGCGCTCTAACTATTTTGACCCAAAATCATATTTAGAATAACGATTATTCTCGAAATAAGGTTTTACTGTGTGCCACTGCCATTTAAAATGAAAGAAGTACAAAGAAAGAATGTTTTTCTGAGCATCTGCAAATCGCTACTCTATTAAATTTTAATAGTTATTAAGAAAACATACTTCCGTGAGTTTTCGTCGTGGATTCGCCATAAAATAGCCCTCTTTACGCAGGCTCTCGGCGAAGTTAGAGTTGCTGTCTACTTGAAAAAGGGACGTGGTTCACCACTTGTTCATTAATAAAAGAAATGTATATAAGATGCAAATAACTGATTGAAATCATATCTTATATATAAGAATGGTGTGAAAAATGTATAGTATTTCATTAATTGCGAACAGCTGGGCCGATTTAGCTCAACTTTTTTT
The DNA here is from genome assembly GCA_936431705.1 of Cheilosia pagana. Taxonomy (NCBI): domain Eukaryota; kingdom Metazoa; phylum Arthropoda; class Insecta; order Diptera; family Syrphidae; genus Cheilosia; species Cheilosia pagana. The sequence goes on along the minus strand of OW386170.1, from coordinate 44,215,174 downwards.
ATCATTTGTCAGAAGAAGATTTAAGATTTAGAAAATTTTGTAAAAACCCTCTGGAAAAGTCAGGAAATTGGAAAACTCGAAAATTGATTCATTTTTTGTATCGAATTTTGTATGCAATTGTTCCTGGCTGGCTTTTTGAATGGAAAAATAGAAAATTGTTAGTGGAAAACTCGGAAACGCCTAGCAAAGCTGGCTCCGGTCCACCAGTTTTTCTATAATTATATTTTAAATTCCTTCATAATCTGCTTTTGAATTTCAGTGTAAAATAATTGTCATCCTTTTCTTCCATAGGTACACATTCGACCAGCCAGTCAAGGGTAACCTCACAGTCACCGTCCATGCAAAGTACAGTTTGTATGGCACGCGGATGGTACATGCCACTAAATTCTCCACTATCGATGGCGCGTCTGCGATTAGCTTTGACTTCAACCAGGACCTAAACATCAATACCCACTCGACCGAGAATACATTTATTCTGTACACCTTTGAAATAACTGCCAATGTTACGAACTCCTTGACCGGCCAGGCCCGCTCCGCCATGACCGATGTCAACGTATACCGTCAGCCGTACAAGGTGCAGCTGCAAGCCCCAGCTGACATCAATCCTGGAGATATGTTCGACATTACTGTAAGCTCTCATGTGGTTTGAATTAAAATTGTAAAATACCCCCAGTTTCATTTGCGAAGGTGTCGGTGAAAGACCTTCAGGGCAATCCAATTGTGGACAGAAAAAACCCGGTTACAATCAGGTTTTCGTCCATCCCAACTGCTGCGGCATATCAATCACTGAATATGGATTTTCTGAACGACAGTGGAGTTGTTACATTTTCGATGCCGTTTCCCAAAACATCCAAGCCTAAAATATTCCGCGCCCGAGCAGAGTATCTAGATTGTGCTTCCCATTGGATAAGGCTGAACGAGAAGATCTCCAACGTATTCCACTTGGATGTACTGACGGACAAGTTATTACCCGCCAACGAATGAAAAGTTGAAATGAAACTACTAACGAGTTTATTTCAGACCTGAGGTCGGCAAGCCGTTTGTTATTGAAATATGGAGTAAGGATCCCATTCACCACTTTGTCTATGAGATAGTGTCACGTGGCGATATCATACAAACAGAGCGAATAGATGTAAGTTCAGAACTCTCCATTTTTGTCTACATAATTAAGGATGTGAATACTAATTGACGATAGGTTCCAGGAAATGTGACTAAATATCGCTTGAGCTTAAATGCCACCTACCCGATGGTGCCGAAAATTATATTTTTTATGCATCGCATTACAAATTCCATAATGGACTCGCAGCTGAAAGAGATCTACATCAAAAGGGACTTTCAAAATTCGGTAAGTATTCACTACTGAGATCTATGTGTTATTTATTTTTATTTTTTTATGTAGATCCTAGTTGAGGCTGAACCGGAGGTTAAACCGGGCGAAAATGTGTCTGTCAATGTCACAACTGATAAGGACTCCTATATCGGACTGATGGGCATAGATGAAAGCCTTCTTTTGGACACCGTAGGCGACAATGATCTCAACGAAGACAACGTTTACACTCACATTCGTAGTTTCGATTCGATCAACATGAACAATGCAATATATCCTGGAGCCGAAGCGGGACTGGTAACTTTCTCCAATGCCCTCAATAGAGCTGGTTATGGTAAATTTAAAAAGCATCTAAGAGCAACTTGCTTTCAGAAGATAAATGTAACTGATAAGTGTCATTTTTTAGGAATAGATGTTGATATCGGTACCAGAGTGGGGGCAGCAGAAGAGGAGCGAAAGCCGTTTGACAAACCATCAGTGGAGCTACCTCATATTCGGAAAATGTTTTCCGAGAGTTGGATTTTTCAAGATTTCGAAAGGTTTCATTCGCATAACTTTGACATGGCAGACAAATGACATTTTGAATTTAAGGTCACCCAGTGAAGTCTTAAAGCTAAATGAAACTATTCCAGATACAATCACATCTTGGGCACTGACTGGCTTTTCACTGAATGCAAAGACTGGTCTGGCGTTGACCAAAAACGTTACGAAAGTGAGGGTTTTCCAAGAATTTTTCGTTACATTTGATCTGCCGAGCTTGGTCAAAGCAGGTGAGGTTGTTTACCGACAAATTTGTGTTATTTGAGAGCTCTTTTTCTTACTTAAGGTGAACTTGTTGAGATTCCGGTCTATGTGTTCAATTATTTCGATAAGGACGTCGTGACAAAAGTCACAATTGAAAGTTCAAGTGAGGAGTTAGATCTCCACCCAAATCAAATGATCTCAAAGTCTGTATCGGCGAAGGGTAGCGAAAAGTTGGTTTACCAAATAGAGGCTGCCAAGCCCGGACGGTACACAGTGACTGTAAGGGCTACGTGCGATTTAGGTAGTGATACTGTGGAAAAGAAGCTGACCGTGGAGGCAGAAGGTGTGCCCTTCTCATTTTCGAAGACTTACTTGGTGCACTTTCCGGAAGAAAGCGAACAGGAGGACGATATTTGGGTCGATATACCGGAGGACGCTGTTCTGGGCTCGGAAACTCTGCACCTGTCGGTGGTGGGCGATATCTTTGGAACGCTAATGAATAACCTTGAGAAGCTAGTTCGCCATCAGCATGGAAACGGCGCTGACAACATCAGGTTCTTTGTGTCGAACTTGTTGGTTTTGAAATATTTGGCCGCGTTGAACCATTCAGTTCCTGTAATTGAAAACAAGGCAAAATGGCACATGGAACTGGGCTATCAGGCTCAGTTTTCGTTCAAACACAGTGATGGGTCGTTTGCCGTCTTAGATCGCAGCGTTGGTAAGACGGGGGATGTATGGCTGACAGCTTACGTAATGTGGGCTCTGCAACAGGCAAAGGGGTATATACATGTCAAAACGGACATAATTGATAAAGGCCTTAATTATCTGAAGCGCAAGCAGAGTGACAACGGTTGCTTTAACTCGACAGAAGGCGTGGACGAAGATATCGCATTGACTGGCTTCGCTATGCTAGCTTTTCTGGTGGATGAAGTAAGTGCATGCGTTCGCTATCTATCCAAAGCTAGGACATTGTTTATTTCCCAGAAAGGCCAACACAAACATGAAGACGTCATCGCCAAGGGTCTGCGATTTTTGTATGAGGCTCTAGACAAAGTGAAACTAACGCCATCTGCAGCAATATCAACTTATGCCCTTCTGCTGGGCAGACATGAGAAGGCTGAAGAACTGCTCTCCAAACTGCACACCCAAGCGGGGTTGACAGGTAGGTAGCAGCTTAAAGAAAAGTGTAACTTTTAATTGACTTTTTTAAGTAGGCGAGCAGCTAATATGGACAAGACCGGACAATATCGAATCGAAGCTTGAAACGACCGCTTACAGCTTTATGTGTCTACTTGAATCGCAGAAGAATTCCATCCAAGCGCTGTTTCCGATTGTGCGGTCGTTAATTGCGACGGGCGGTTTTGGCAAATCATCGGCCCACACAGTGGCACTTGTAGCTATGATCAAGTATGCCAAAGACCTGCATTTAGGTAGAAACGACTTGAAGATCACCTACAATGCCGACCAGGGAAGGTCCAGTGATTTTCACATAACCGCAGATAATGCACAAGTCCAACAAAAGATCGAAGTAAGTCTATGCGACTTGTATTTTTAGTCCAATCCTCAAGCAGGGAATACTTTTAGCTAAACAGGGATACTAGAAAAGTGCAACTTCAGAGCAAGGGCAAAGGATTTGCCCTGGTAGAACTTAAGTACAAATACAACTTGGTTATGGAAAACCAGTCTACATCGATTTACGAAACCAATGTAACATTCATTGAATCCACCGATCCCAAGTCCACTTTAGAGATTTGTGTTGCGATTCGACAGCAAGAGGGCCAGAACAATGTTGCAGTCATGAAAGTTAACCTCCTGACGGGCCTCGCAATTGATGAATCTTCCTTCGAGGTGATTAAGTGGAAGAATAAACAAGTCAAGGTAAGCAACCGTCCCGTCGGGCACTTCTGTCGTCAGGTAACATCTTAACCATCTCTTCTAGACGATCCAAATGAACGAAGACGATCATTCGGTGTTAGTTTTATTCGAAAGCATAACACAAAATGGAATGTGTGTTCAGTTTGTGGTAACAAATAAGTTCAAGGTCAGAAATACCAAGCCAATGTCGGTGATAGTGTTTGATGCCTATAAAGACGGTAAGATTGTTAACAATGTCCTTAAAATGCCGACTTGTAACTATTTTCCAACACTTTTCAGAACAACATTATGTTCGGTTTTTCAATTCAACCTCTGCCGAGGTATAAGCTTAAGAATGTGGATGTAAATAATTTTATTTGTGATTTAACTTTTCGTTATGTTAGTCGTATAAGAATTATTCAATAAAAAATCATAAAATGTCATTCCGATTGAATTTTTTCATTCAAATTAATTTATTCGATGTGTTGGGCAATTTTGTGGCCAAAATCAAGTCTTGTTAAATCAAAACAGAGGAGTTTATGGGTTCCTCTTTTTCTTGTCGGTTTTTAGAAAAAACAATTTCAGCTGAGATGGACCATTTGATTCTGAATCAACTCGTATTCTCATCACTTAAAAGTTCTGCCCTATCTATAAGAGAAGAGTTTTTAGATTAGATTTTTTATATTGTATAATTTCCCACATACATAATTATATATAACTACCTGTACTCCCACGGCGCTGCCCGTGCCTTTCGTATTAAGTCCCGCCACAATTTGCAGAGTCGTTTTTTAAGGGAGGTGCAACGGCGCCCTTTTTGATTACTGCCCCATTGTGTTGAACACCATTTACAAAAATTCAAGGCTTCATAAATGTCCAGATACCTATAGTAATTTAATTATTTTGTTACCTATATGGCAAGTGCCATATCCCGATTTCTATCCCGCGAACGTTTGACAAACATCCGAGAGTAAAACTGTCATGAAAGAGCCGTTTGGACTCGGCGTAAAGCTCTAGATCCCTTCCATTCGTCCCAAAAATTGAAAACCCACACAAAACGAATGGTTGTGAGAAGCCAGGCCTTGGTCCCACAGACCTGTCGCCCCAAAATATTTATTTATTTATTTTTAATCCAAGGTTTTCTATTTGTATTGTTTTTGATTGCACTTTGTTTCCATTAGGGCCCAAATCTATACTATCTTTCAAGTTGGAATCAACCATGCGCATTCACAAAGTTTCATTGAAATCGGTTGAGCGGCTCTGAAGATCGACCACAGCGCCACCTGTTGATTCTCTCGCACTTAGCAGTAAAGTGTTTCTATCCCAAAGATCAACAAACTGTGATTTTGAAAATATTTTTTTTCTATATTTGAAGTGTCACTACTCGATTTCTATCCAGTTTAATTTTTTTTGTTTTTCAAAGTCATTCAAATCATTCCACTGAAATGTGTCATTTTTTTTGCTGCTCCATCTGTCAGGACTTTTTTTATGAAATCTAATCATTGGTGGTTAATTTGCTTTGACTAACAACACAGTGAGAATCAGTTTTTCTGAAAGGCTTTTTTCTCTTTTGCTATGACTGCCTTAACTAAAAAAAAATCATTTCCAACTTGTTCGGTTGCATTTAACGTATCGCTATAACTTGCCTCTAATTTGTATGTCCTGTGAAACCACCCTGGTCCTCGAAAATTTATTGATTTCTTGTTGGCATTTTCCCTTCCTATCGTGAAAGAAACTTTTCACTTCAGTCAAAATTGCGACTGCAGTTCTAAACACTAAAAAGGATACCGCATCTTAGCCCATTTAAATGTACCGTATATTTACCGTATAGGCCGACAAAAAAAAATTAAATTCCCACAAATGTCAATGACCCCGACGTGATTTGAACACGCAACCTTCTGATCTGGAGTCAGACGCGCTACCGTTGCGCCACGGAGTCATATGGTGTGCCACCCGCGTTTTCGCCACTTCACAGTTTTCATGCGTCGTTAACCAATTAAGTGGGTTAACAGTCAGCAAATTGTTTATCAGTAGGTACCTACACTTAACGCCTATCAGCTCAATTAATTAGGCAACTCATATAAAAGCAGAAGGAACAACCACCAACCTTCATCAAAGTAGTCCGCACCTATAAATAACATACCTCAAAAGATAATGATTGATATTATCGTCCGATAGATTACTATCAAGTATCTGGATTATTTTTTATGAAGACTGCAAAACTGAAAAGCTATAAAAGCAAACTTCGTACCAGCCAGCGGCTCCATTCAATTAGTTTGGTAGGCATGAAGTTCTTCGCGTTGGTATGTGCCCTTGCGGTTATCGGTGCAAGTTGTGCCGAAAAAGTCCGCTACGATAACTATGCAGTGTACAAAGTGTTGATTGAAAGCGACGAGCAACTTTCGATTGTAAAGTATTTAACTGAGTTTTCTAGTGGGGTAAGAAGGATGTGCGATTTATTTCAAATTTGCTCTGTAACTCGTTTCCGTTCAGTATAATCTATGGAAACCGTTCAGTGGACTGGGAAGCGATCTGCATATCATGGTCAGTCCAAAGGTGATGAAGGGCTTTAACAGTTTGATGAAAATGTACGGATTTCATACCGAGCTGTTGGTCCCCAATGTACAAAGGTGAGTTGTGTTATGTCATAGTGATTGGCATATGGCGGAAAATAAGCCTTTTAGGATTAGATGCCATAAAAGTGTTGTTCAAGTATTTAATCTGAAATTGAGCACTTCGGTTCGAGATACGGTCAAATTTAAGTTGTGCGTAGTTAATTTGGGTTCTTAATCATAAACTGGGTTATTTCAGGTGATAAAATTGGTTAACTCAAGTCTATCTAGTCACTCAGTCTATGCCTCTGTGCAAAAGTACCTAATGGACTCGTGACGCGATACTAATTATCATATTAAGTGTCCAGGCAATAGATCAACTCCGATTTTGAAAAAAAAAATTAAAATCTACTTCGCTGTTCCGCTTGACTGCGATTTTTCGGTTTTCCGTAGATATTTTGAACCTTTATCTGAAAACTTTCTTTTTCATTTGAAGAAATAAGGGAAAATATTATTGAAAGAGTCGTAAAAGGGGTGAATGATATAAATAAAACATGTCTCCTTTTTTTTGAATACATTTATTCAGTCGGAATCAACTGAATTTAAACCAAATTTAGAAATAAATTAAGCGTTAAAATCGTAGAAAATTTAATGTTTGTTAAATGTCTCATGGAAAAAAGAGCCGAATTTATTACAATTAATCAAGTTGCTACAAAAAAATATATGTAAATTTATCAATGGAAAATTAATTTCGAATTCAGAGTTTGCAAGGTTTTTGCAAAGTTTTTCTAAAACATGAAATAAAGTATGTTAGGAATGACGCGAAAAATGAATTACGCAATTTAAACTTATTTTATTCTTCCGTTTTTGTTATTAAATACAAAAATAACGAAAACAAATAATAAGGACATATTTAAATTCAAACTACTCCGCAAAATTCGGATTTACATACTTCACTTTTTCGAAAAATCTACTGCATAAATGGATTGTTAAGCCTAGTACGCTGCTCAAGCTAAATTTTATCTCCCATACAAAATTCTCTCCAAAATTAAGCTGAGCTAAATTTAAGCGAATCCCTTTAGCCGATTGGTACGCAGCTCGAGCAAAAAATCAAACTTTTGTTGCCGTGTGTCCTTCATGTACTTATATGTCAAAATTTAGCGCACCCATTTAATGGGTTCGGCAATTATTTTTTCAAGCTTTGTTTTGACAGATCGCTTTGCTGTTTTGTTGTGTCAAGATAAGTGATTTTAATGAATACTCGACGAGGAGTACCTGGAGCTAGAGTCCTTCATTGAAATAACAGAGAAGGCCTCAGATATAGTGGGCGATGCTGGTGGAGCAACGTCCATCGATATGGAGCCTTGCATATTTTCAAAGGACAGTTGTTTTTTGTGAAACTTATCCACATCGTTTTCTATGTCAAAATTTAGCTGATATTTGGAGAGAAAAGACCAGCTAAGATTAAGTTTAGCTCGAGCAGCGTACCTACTAAGCTTAAAAGTTCGAACCCCGTGTCCAGGCTATATTTTATACAAACTTACAATGGCGAAATTTTCCATACAAAACTACCCATTGTGATCTACAAAATATTTAATTTTAAGGCTAAATATGATTATAATTTAAGGTCGATTTTAATATTTCCTTGCAAAATAAATGTGGTGGTTGTGTGAAAGAAAGTTAGATTTTCTTGAAGACAGATGTTATCGAAGATAATTCACTCACCAAGAGGACACTACCTATAGTGTTTCAAAATCAAAATTAGTTAGTTAGTTCTTGTTCTTGAGAAAAGAAACTTTTACTCATACTTTATCGATGGTTTTTCTCCTTAAAGCCTGTGGAGAGACGTCCAGGTGTAGCGTCGTCATCAGACATCTACTCATTTCCTCAGAAAAACATTGCCACTATATTGAGTGCACTCACCAGCGTTGCCACTTTGATGCATTAGCAGTAAATCTACTGCACTTTTCGCAAAAAATAAATCTGCTGCCACTAAATCCAATCTACTGCACTTTTTGTTCGATAAACCTTCCTTACAAAAACCATAAATAAAAATAATTGACATATCCAAATACTATGATGCTTGATTGTTCAATATTTTGGTTTAATTTACTCGATACAATTAAAATAAATAATGTCAGCAACGGTTGCTGAGCACCCTCAGACTCTTGGGCTTTTAGTGTATTTTTTAAATTTTACTTTTGTTGATGTAAAATTTATAAAATAAACATTAAAGTGATTAATTAAAGGCTTTTAAGTTTTAAGCAATTGATCTTTGTTTTTTGTTTATTAAAAAATTTACTGCGAAAAGATCCAATCTACTGCATATTTTTTAATGATTTACAGCGCTCTTCTTATTCTAAAGTAGCAACGCTGACACTCACATGCATTATCGCAGTCCTCTCTTTCGTTCCGTTCTAACATGAAAAACAACGCACAGAGACACGCAGTGCTTTTGAGGTGCTTGCACAACCCCAAAGCAGAACACCGATCAAAGACAATCACCGCTTTGAGATTTGCTTTAAAAAATAAATTTGATCAAGCTATAGATTCAAGTCTGCGGGTCGCCTTCTGGGTTAAGAAAAAGCTGATTAAAGCTTAGAATATTTATGCTTACGATATATTTTAGTATTAAAAGGCAGTGAATTCAGAAAAAAAAACATTTTGGACAAAAACGCTTCCAAAAGGTAGGCGTGGCAATAAACGGCATAAAGCCTATAGCTTTTGGAGTCTTGAGAAACATTTGAAAAATAAAATTACGTCGAAATCTGCTCAGTAGCTTTCACATCTTCTCGTAACAGATGGCTTCATGTCTGTTAAGGTTTCACTGCATGTGAGGTCTAGCAGCCATTTTGAGGCGTTTAAGACTTTTAATTTCGACAGAATGCAGGGCAAATCAGCTGTCAACTATGGTTTGCTCACTCGTTAGAACTTATTAGGCAAAAGTTATATAGAACTAAACTAAGTTTGACTAAGTTTGACGAATGCATTATCGTTAGAAAACAGCCCGGACCTATTATTTTATGCCAAAAACCCGACTTTATTTATTTCACATGCATTTTCCATTCAAGTCTGATAGATGACGAAGCCAGCTACGTGTCACCAGACGGAACCTTTGACTGGAACTCATATCATAGCCTTGATGAAATCAACGCCTGGCTCGATGAAATTGTCGCACAATACCCCAAACTTGTGTCGTCCTATGTCATTGGAAAATCGTTTGAGGGACGCGATATACGCGGCATTAAAATCTCCTATAAGGCTGGCAACTCGGGAGTCTTTATCGAGTCCAATATTCATGCCCGCGAATGGATCACCTCGGCCACTGTAACCTATTTCATCAATGAGCTGCTAACCTCAAACCGTGCTGAGCTTGTAAATTTAAGGGAGAACATTGATTGGTACATCATTCCGGTGTACAATGTGGACGGCTTTGCGTACACCCACAAAACGGTTAGTTTTTTTACCGATCTCTGCATTAGTTACACGTTTTTATACTTTCAGGACCGCATGTGGCGCAAGACCCGTCAGCCAGTTTCCACCTCCAATTGCATTGGCGCCGATGCCAATCGCAACTTTGACTCGCACTGGATGGAAAACAATGGCGCATCAGATAACCCCTGCTCTGAGACATTCGCCGGTACATCACCTTTCTCGGAGCCGGAAGCCCGAGCTCTGCGGGACTTTGTTACCAGCATCAAGGACAAAATCGGCGTTTATCTGTCATTCCATTCATATGGTCAGTATTTGCTGTGTCCCTATGGTCACTCAGCTACCGAATTTCCTCAAAACTATCCGGACCTTCTGGAAATAGGAAAGGCTGCGGCGGATGCCATTAAGAGTCAGGTTTATAAAACAGCGTATGCCTATGGATCGACGGGAAGTGTTCTGTGTAAGTTTTTTCTTTTCACTTGTATCCTAAAATCTATAGAAATTTCATTTGCAGATGTCGCTTCCGGAAGCACCGTTGATTGGGTCTTTAATGAGCTCGATGTGAAGGTCGGTTTCACTTTGGAGTTCCGTGACATGGGTCGGTATGGCTTTGTCCTACCCCCGGTATATATTGTGCCAAACGCTAAAGAGACCATTGAAGGTCTAATAGCACTTATTGATAAGTCGAAGAGCTTGAATTATTTGTAAATGCAAAGTGATCCGTTTGTGTAACATTGTTTACTTGAATAAATGTTAATTTTCGTTAAAGTATTTTATGTAGGAGGACAGCAAGTCGTCCATTTTGTAGCCCTGAGTTGTGCTGCAGAGTAGCTTGGAAGCGCCAATCATGTTGCCAAAGCGAATATGGAAGAACGTATTGCCCGAGCTCCAGAAGTTCAGCTCCGTGTAGTCGTAGCTTTGAAGGACGTCCTAGGAAACACACAAAACATTTGAATCAGTTTTTTTTGATGGATATAAATCGTTTGAACAAACCTTGCTTCTGGGGTCTATGATACTGAACCCGTGTCTGTTTATGGCGATCAGTATAGTGTGTGGTAGATTCTGATCGTTGGTCTGCTCGACGAGGAAGAATGTGGACCCAAATGTGGCGAATTTGGATATCTCCTCGAGGAACATGCTCTTTCCTTCGCCTTCATTTATGTCACCGAGAGCAGTCAACGCCTTTGAGATGGCGCTCTTCCAGTCGGTACTCTTCTGCAGGGGAATGACATCTTCCGGCAGCAACTTTGTCAGGACATCGTGGATTCTTTTCAAAGGAATCATGTTATCCGCAAACTGAATACGGTAGAGGATTGCAGCGATGTTTGAGCCCAGCTCCTTTGTGACTTTGTAGTAGCCGTTCAGGTATTTCCGAACTTCCTGTGAGTAGTAGAAGATGTGATCGGCATTGAGATCCTTCCCTGGGACAGTCTCGAGCCAGAGTTTCTTCATGAAGAACAGCTGGTACTGGCAATGGATTTGTTGCTCCGAGGAGCGCGTTGGCATACTCTGCTTCATCCACAGCACCAGTTCGCTGATAAAGTCGAAGATGTATTCGCTCTCCGGGATAGAGAAGACCTTGTCGCCGATTTTCACAAACAAACTGAATCCCTCCCAGAACTTTAGGTGCAAACGCTTGGCAATTGCATCACAGAGCTCCGAGCCTCGGGTGTGCGACTGTATTTCGAAGGCCTCGACGGTGTTGTCGGGGAAGTAGATCTAAAAATGGTTTTAGATAGTGAGTCCAAGTTTTAGATAGTTTTCGACATACCTTGTGATAGATTTGCATGCATCGGTTTTGAATGGCCTCCATTTCGATAATGTAGGGAGGGTGTCTTCGCTGCCCGCTGAGCTGAGTCTTGCGGACGCGCTTAGCACACTCCGCTGCTAAGGGATGCGTACGCGTTCGCAGGAACTCGTTGAGTTCTTTTTGTACGATTGAACTGGGGCACATGACTCCCGTTACCAGCCACATAAGGTCCCAGCCACGCTCCTCGCTGTGCAGCACTCGGTTGTCTGTGAGTTGTTTCATAAGCTGACAGAAGAGCTCCTCGCGAAGGCTTTCGCTTTCGAGAGCCGGCCCAAAGATGTAGTCAGTATTGACCGGAAGCCTTCCTCTTGGGATATCGCCCATGTACTATTGAGTGGACATGCATATAGAAAGCCCCTTTAAGTGTTAGAACTTACCTTTAAAATGTAGCTGAAGGTAAGAACGCCCTGTTCGAACAAGCTGCGGTCGCTTTGCAGCTTTTTAAGAAGCGGTGCCTTGATTGGATCGCGGGAATGCCTCCAGAGTTCCTCAGTCTTCGATCTAGCCGTGTGCATAACCTGGGACTGCTTAGATCCGCTGCAATGAAAAGGCTTATACTCAATACGGTCCTCTTGTATAAAGAAACCTACCTTATGTTTGATCTAAAATGGTCTTGGGCGAATCTCTGCAAGGTGTACATCTTTTTCCGCTGTAGCGTGTTATAGTTCGCCGCAGCGTACTTCTTACCTTTGGCACCGCTTTCTTTGAAGATCTGCAGTATCATACTCGACGGCTTTTCTAAAGTAGCCAACACGTAAACAGCATCTGTAGGAAAAGCTCCCAAGTGTCCATTACAGTCTCCACGAGACCAGCGGTTCTCCATGTCCATTACCATTTCACCTGTGATTCCCTTCTCAAAAGCAACGAGATCGCCCTTGATCAAGCTCAAGTGGCCTTCAGCTTCGGCGGATGGCTTATAGTCCTGCACCGCAACAGCATATCTGGATCGCAGCTTAAGATTGTTGAGCATGAAATTGATCAGCGCACTCACGTCCTTCGATTCGAAGCATTTGAATGAAAAGTCCTCTCTTTGGACCGTATTTATGCGCAGCTCATCAATGTGTGAGTCTTCGTCGACTTCGGACAACACGGATAGGATTTCCGGATAGGAAAACTCGGCTAAGACCTGCTCAGTTTCATCGATCAAGAAGACGCCTAGCGAATTGACAGCAATAACAAGGTTGTCACTCAAGAGTTTTGGTCCCGTAATCCGGACTGCCTCGAAAAATCTAGAGAACATCATCGGCCAGGTTAGGTGGGCGAATATTGCTATATCTTCCTTGGCAGATGTCTGCGGAATGTTCTTCTTAGGATATTCGCTTCGGTTAAACGCGTCGATAATAAGGCGTTCCCAGTTCTTAATAGCCTTTTCACCAGCTGCCAGGAGATCTTTGGGCACATAGTCTGGAATGAGCTGTCGAAGAATCTGAAAGAAAAACATCGTAGAGCGGAACTTTGCGGCGAGGATAGCTTACATTCGAATCAATACTCGATCCATACTCGGCATAATACTGGAGTGCACACAGCATTGCGATGTCCTTCTCGGTCTTGCAGCGGTACTCGCCAAAGTTTACTCCCCTTGTTACCTAAACCAAGCGACTGTAAAAAAAAATGCAAAGCATGTGTAAATCCCTACCTGTTTGTAGATCAAATGTGTGGCCAACTGGTCCTGCGATGGATTGAACCATGGAGTGAAGAACTCCTTTCGCAGATACAACTTCCACGGAGCTTTCCTTTCGTTCTGACCCTGTTCCTTGGCATATTGCTCACAATTCGAAATCGCGTCCATTATGTGCTCACATCCATTACCCAAGGACATGGTCTTGTCGTACAACGATATAACGATGGAGAACCCAAAGCTATCGATCAGACCAATGTGCTCCGCTAGCTGTTCGACAGCTTCCTTTGCTATGGAGCCCGAGTCGATTTGAAGCTTTCTCATGTTCCCATCCATGAGGAAGACGTTCAGGGTGATGGGTGCCTTGTTGCGAGTCGCTTGTAGCTCAAGCCATGATGGCGGCTGTGTTCGAGCTCCATTCTTTAGTGTTCGATCCAATCTCTGCTCACAGTAGGGTGCATATAGCTCAGGACCGCTGCGTATGAAGCTGCGCAGGTACTTTTCAAACCTTTCGCTGGGCGCAAAGCACCCAATACACAGGGAAAGCAAAATCCAGCCTTTTGCGAAGGATGTCCGATTTGGATTGTTTGTCAGCTGCTTGCAAATTTGGCACAGAATTTCGTCCCTAAAATTGAACAAATTTAAAAGTCTTTAAAAGCTTTGTAAAAAAAGTTTATAAAACCTTAGTTCTGGCCGCAAAATGGCATGGCCAATGATAAAGTGTAACTTCTCTAGGTTACTGCTTCTGGTACTCAACGTTTCATGGTAGTACTCGATCTCATCGCTGTTATCGAGAGCTTTACGGAGCACATCGGGCAGCTTTGTCTTTCGTTTGAGAGTCTTTCGAATCAGTCGCTGATGATCGGTTTCTCCTAAGGAAGCTACGGCTTCTTGGAAGTCTCTGCTCTGGACCTGGCTTTTCGCCAAATTCACTGTTAGTCGTTGCATAATCGACGACTTGATGGTGTCCTCTTCCTCGTCCTCGTAACCATCGTATTTGGCCTCGGCCATGTCACCCATGAAACGAAGGATCATTATCCACACTGACTGCGATTTTTAAAGAGAGGTGGTTTGTGGCTTTGTATGTAGGTTGATCATGGAACAGTCACTTACCTGGGCAGAAATTTCGTCCATAGGCAAGGGATGATCCAGGAGCGATTTTTTAAGCGGCCGTTTGCTATAATAGTTTGTGGCCGTAGAGTTGAAGTATGTCGCCGCAAACTTTGAGAAATTATATTCCGACATGTCCAAGTCGACAACTTTTTGCTTTGGCATTCGGATAGTACCGCCCTTTGCAACTGCACTTCTGGAATGCTAAAAATTAATGTGAAAACTGTTCTTGCGGCAGGACGATTCAATGAGAAGGATGCCCAGTATGGGCAGATATCTGCCAATAGGAGGGGAGGAGCGGGAGGATTTTTTCGAACGTAACCCTTAAGCCAATGAGCAGCTACTAATATTGGGAGCTATGTAGTATAACTCTCTTGATCAACTTTCTTAGGGCCAAAATTATTATTGTCCTTACTTTTCTACATTAAAGTTTTCAATCATTCATAGATATAAAATATATCCTTTAAATTAATTGCAAACCATTTAAAAAATAAAAACAGGTCTACAGCTATTTCAAACAGGTTTTTAAAATATTATTCAAGAGCGTATTGGAATAATGTCTCGAAAATGATCAAAATATCAAAAATACAGAACGTACCTATTTAAGAATAATATTGAACTGCCTTGAAAGCTTAGGTATTTAATTCACTCTTCCTAATTTTAGATTTTCCAAAACTTCTTCAAATAAGTAGGTACTGCAATAAAAATATTAAAGACGCGACATTTTGTGGATTCCGGGTTATTGTAAAAAAAATTTTAATTAAAAAATATTGTTGGGAGGGAACCTGGCAACCCTATACCATAAATGTCAAACAAAACGCGCCTCGAACACAATTTACCTCTTACAGTATAGTAGAGTAGCATTCTTTGTTGTCAAAGTAGAAAAAATTGGCTTCACTGATTCTATTAAAATTAAAATGTCACTTTTTGACATTTTGAAATTAGCGAAAATCATAATTTAAAATGATTAGTTGTCCACAGTTGTGTACTACAGATTAGTTGTTATCTATAGTACGTTACTCACTGATTGTTAGACGTGACCATAAAAGGATTAGTGAGTGAAATTAGGTAGATGGCCATTTATGACACTAGCTTAAAGCCGTAAAATACTTTTATTGTTAGCCATTTATATCACTTACCGCTACTTCAGTACTATATTGGATATCAGAAAAATATGAGGGTAGGGAATAGATTATAAAAACATCTGTTTACTCTAGTTCATTTCTCACTACCATCCCTGACTAAACTTCAAAGTCCAATGCTGCCAAATCAACCAAATTCGAACAACAGTGCTTTCGTTTCAGAGCGATCAAGTCAGAATCCATGCCTTGTGATCCATTTTGAAACGCATTTACTTGGCAATAACAGATAAGCTGTGTCCAACTGGATTATACTGAATTTATTCTGAGCTAGTCATGAAGTTAGAAAAAAATTAAACTCTGCTTGGAACTGAGCCTACTTCAAATCTTTCACTTTAAAACATTAAACGAAAGTCTCTCAGAGCGAAGAAAATGTACTCAAAAGCACTAGTCACTTGTAGCTTAATATTAATTTGGCCAAATTAAAACGGTTTCAATTAAATGTAAAATACTATAGTGCGCTTTGAATGCAATTGATCTTTATTTTCACCATCAGCGTTGCCAAGTCAGTGCTTTCAGCGTTATTTTTAGTGCCCACAATTTCAAAAAGTGGATTTAGCGATTGGGCTTTTTTTAGTGCTTAAAAAATATTTTAGTGTTTTTTAACGCTGCCGCTGCAGCCATCCCTTTATATAAGTTCAATCACAGGGGCAATTTAATAATAGGTATGTACATTTTATTTTTTTAAGTTTTGCTGAAGTATTTTTTTTTTTTTTATTTATTTTACTGTGCAATCGGCATAGGAGTTATCTACTTTCGAGCTGTTTTAAAATAGAGTTTTGATGCTCAAAGGCTGGTACGCTGTTCGAGTGAAGTGAAATGTTCACTCCTCTCCAAAAAGTACTGTGAAATTGAAAGTGAAATTGATTTTCAGGCCGAAATGTCAAAAATTGAATGCGACGGACAATAAAAGCCAAGTGAAATGGCTTAAGTAACGCCCCCTACAATTCACTTTTTGAACAGTGAAACTTCACGTGGAATGTTAATTTTGACAATTCGCAGCAAAAAGTTTGTATGAAAAATTGGATTTCACGAGAACTGCGTACCAGCCTTAAGAGGTCAAAATTAAAGCTGAAAATTTTGTATACGGTGCTCAAACGCCAGAATGACTTGGCAACGCTGTTCACCATCGCTCTACTAATAAAAGCATATCGCACCTAGTGACCTATTTAACCGATATTAAAGGGACCTGACCAAAGCACCAAACACTCATTAGACTGAAGTGACATCGTTCAAGTTTTTGAGCAGAACCAAAATAGAACAAAACCAATTTCTTGGCACAATATAACTAAAGACAAGACACACAGGATTAAACACTTACGACCCAAGCTAGTGCTCCCAATTGATGCAGTATGCTTAAACAATCAACAATTTTAACAAAAATTAATTTATTTCCAAAATTTATAAACAAAAACACACAAATACCCAACATTAAAAAAAAAAACAACGACACAGCACGATGCTTTCCATGAGGACGATGCCGACAAAATTATTTATCCATAACCTTAGGAGTCCTTGGGGTTGTAGGTTAAATTTCGTTTTGGATATTTCAAATGAAATAATGACACAGTTAGACAAATTTTTAACAACAATTCTTGTTGTTTGGTTTTTTTTTTCTTTTTCTCTCATACAAATTATGTACATTTATTTACAGTCATGTTAATTGCTATAAATGTGCTATAAAAAATAAATTATGTTGCATATTTACAGGCTATATTTATATTACAATTGTTCTAGGTAAATTCATAAAATTGTATTGCTACTTTTAATTGTTATGACAACGGTAAAGGATAAATGTTCATATTTACCAGTGTGCAATGTAGAAATTAAAAATGATTCGAGGCGTGCTATAACTTAGACTATTTACAAGGCGATGAAGAAGGACATGCGCAAGAATCGACGTTTCATAACCTCGATTCGTATGAGTAAGACGCGACAGGACGGGACAATAGCTTACTCGAAACATTTTTCTTAACAAGGGCGTCCTTCTCAAAGAAATTAAGTCTATCTCTTACATTTGGTCCGGAAGATTCTTCCTCTTTGTCTAAGAAGCCAAACACCTCGTCGACCATTCTATTATCAATCTCTGGGTCAACTTGATGATTCATATTTTCGATTTTCTCCATGTGGTTGATTGAGCTGGAGACGGTCTGGTTGAGGCCACTCAACCTCTGTTGGTAATTGGCTTCAGCTTCAGCTTTCCAGTTGCGATTGCCAGCGTCCCGAAATTGTTTCTCCTCCAGGATGCGGAGTAATTTAATTTGCTTCAACTCCTGCAGCTTTGTGGATGTGATGGATTGGAATTGACGCCGAGCCAAATAGCCTCGGCAA
The DNA here is from genome assembly GCA_936431705.1 of Cheilosia pagana. Classification (NCBI taxonomy): domain Eukaryota; kingdom Metazoa; phylum Arthropoda; class Insecta; order Diptera; family Syrphidae; genus Cheilosia; species Cheilosia pagana. Next base: position 44,197,260 of record OW386170.1, on the reverse strand, counting down.
TGTGCCTGCAGCTTGGTAACAGTTTCCCGAAGAATAGTAAATTTGTAGGTTAGCTGACGGGATCGTATGCAAGCCTGAAGTCGATGCATTCCCTGTCGAATGACCAAGAACTTACGCCGCAGTTGCCGACCACGCCAACGTTTCTGGATTGTGATGGCAGCCTCGCGATACCGCCTCAGCCATCGGCTGAAGATAACTTTTCGAAAGCCTCGCTGAATGGTGATGATTGACTTGAGAACAATGCGTGATCGTTCCTTTTCTAAGTAGGCATCGTTTACGTCCTTCAAGAAAACCTTTCGCTTGCCGAACTGATAGTCTGATCCGGCTGGCAAGACCTCTTTACAAATTTTCTTTGCTGCCGAAAGACAGTCGACCTTATGCGCAGGACCAATGCCAGGCAGGAGCAGTCTATATCGTTCAACGAATTCTGTGAAGGTGTGTCGAATGGGGTAGCCAGCTCGACGAATGCGGGCTGTTTCCATCATTCCAGAGTAGCGCAGCTGTCGTACGCAGAGTTCCTTGTCAAATTCCTGAACATAAAATAAACAAACTTGGGTAAGGTAGGGTTGTGATTATAAGTGCAACTCGGGCTTACATTGGGAGTCTTGAACTCATTGGGTTTGATACATCGAATAAAGAACGGATGGCTAGCCGATAAGGTTTTCATCAGAGAGTCGAGTGAATTGCGAAATTTAAAGGACAGAGTCATCTGCTTCTTCATGGCGTCCGTTTGCAGTTCCGATGCGAATATGTCCAAAAGGTACTTATTCGTCGACTTGGCAACCATTTCACGCAGATCCATGCTAAACGAATCACGGTTCTTCTCGAGGAAACCTGAAGTTACAGAAGTTGATTCATTATGTTTAGTTAATTTTCAGTGCTGCCAAGTGACATCATATTATTTGTGCTCATCAAAGAGAATCGTATAACTCACCGATTGGATTGTACATAACCACACCAGCGTAATGGTTAATTCCGAACAGAAATGTCTGCGATGACTTTGGCTTGATGTAAATTGTCCTCTTCCCATGAGTGAAATGAAGCTTTTCCAAAAGCGTTGAGTCCGAACCTGAAATGGCACACGTCAGTTTCATTTTCGAAATTTAACAGAGAATTTTCTCGCACAAACCTTTCGGAAACTTGGATTCTTCGTCAATCAGTGACATGATGTTCACCGACTTCATCGCAATTAGGTCCAGAATCTCCTGATTGTCTTTAAAATCAATGTTCTCCCAATTGATGCCTTCGATCTGGTACTCTGCTTGCTCCATCTATTTTTAAATTCAAACATTAGAACAATCCATATTATTGTGGTAGCCCCCAAACTAACCTTAAAGATGTGTTTGACAAAGAACTGCTGCAAGTTCTCATTGGCATAGTTGATGCAAAGCTGTTCGAAACTGTTTACCGGGAAGTTTTCAAAACCAAAAATATCCAACACTCCAATCGACTTCATTCGCTTGGTCTCCGGATCCTTGTCTATTGTCTCGTTAATGCGATCAATGATCCTCACAAATATCCTACCGTATAGTGATTTCACAAACGCATCTCTGCCTTCCAGTGCTGATTCCTTTGAAATCGAGGTAACCACCCGCTCACCCTGAACAAAGATCGTCTTTCGGGTCAAGGCTTCGCACAGCAACGCCTTGGGAACGCCCAAAAAGTTGGCAATTCGCGCCGAGTTCACTTGATCATGCACCTCGGACGAGTCGATGTTCTGCACAACTGCACCTTTGAACTTTAGATTACCCAAATGCAAAATGGCTGCCAGCAGACAGAATATATTCCACACTTCATCATCCTTGAAGGAGAGCACCTGCAGCGCTGATCGTATATCAGCGAAAGACTTGGCATCACTTTTACCCTGCAGCGTTAGACAGCCACCACCGCACAGATAGTGATACTTCGCCGCATCTTCCAGCTCCAATCGCTTCTTCTCGTCCTTACTCAAGCCCGCAAGCATGCAATAGAAAATATGGTAGTTCCTCTCATCTGTACTCTGCAAAACGATTCTCGAAGTTTCCAACAAGTACTGTTCGATTTTTGCCCCCTTTATCACTCCCGCTTCGTTGAACCTAATGTCGATGTACTTCCCGAACCTCGACGAGTTGTCATTTCGCACAGTCTTGGCATTTCCGAAGGCCTCCATTATCGGATTGGCTTCGATTATCTGTTGCTCGATCCATGAGTGTTTACCACTGATTGCGGCCAGGTACTGCATTATCAACTTTGTGCTCTCAGTCTTTCCAGCGCCTGACTCACCGCTGATAACGATGCACTGATTGGCCGCCTCCCGCTGCATTTCCTGAAAGGCATTGTCGCTCACCGCGAATATATGCGGCGGCAGTTCGCCTATTTTCCGGCCCCGATACAGTGCTATCTCGCGATTGGTGTAGATAGATAAGACCTCATACGGATTGATAGCCACCAACATTGCACCTGTATAAGTCTGTAAGATTTCAAAGATAAAATTTAGCGCGGGTGAGTCACTGCACAAGAAGTGTCAAATAGAAAGTTCCCCGTTTTCGAGTACTTACGTAGATGTGTTTGCTTTTGTATCGCATGTAAAGATTACGCAGGATGGCGTATTCTTGCAAATCGCCAAGCGTTATCATATCGTCGACGCCATTTATCGACGTTTGATGCATTCCCTTGAGGATGTCCGATGTCGGCACCCACAACTGGCGGCCTTCATCGTCGCAGACGAAAGTTTTTTCCTTATCCGTTCGGACGATGCGGGCTCCGGCGGGTATCGCAAATTCATCTTTGTTCGATGGATTTACCCAAACGTATTCACCCTGCAAATGAAACAATGAAAGGAGATTGCTAACAGGGTGGTCAATCAATATAGAAATAACGTCTTGTGATGTACAATAGTGTTGCAACAATGCGTCCTTTAATCATAAATTAGTAGCCAATTCAACAGTGTTTGGTAATTGATATTGTCCTGATGGAGCCTGCTGGAGGTTAATTTCTTCAAACAGGACTTTTTTTAAGGTTATGTATATGGAAAATAAAGGGTGTTTTTTAGAGGTATAGAACTTGAAGTTGGCAGCACTATTTTAACTGGCTGCCATTTTGTCAGCTGTCAAGTGATTTATTTATAGTTTGGTTTGGCATTTCAACATAAATAGACTAACGCCTGAACAACGCTTTTAAATTTTGCAAATTCATTTTGAAAATCATGGTTCTGTTCGAAATACGTATCGCGCACTACGTCCATTTTACGGTCAACGTAATCGTCCATCAGAGCAATTAATTCGATTAACTATGGAACGTTTTCGCACCAAGTTTACTCTAAATGATAATACGCATCCACAGAGGCAGTGCGTACAGAAGAAATCATTGCCGCTGTAGAGCGTAGCGTAGAGGAAGACCCGAATCAGTCTATCCGCCATGGTTAGCGTTACAGGGCCATGATTACTGACTTTTTCATTCATCAATTGGACAACCATGATGTGCAGGAGCTGTGGCTTCAACAAGACGGCGCAACATGTTACACAGCTCGTGCGGCAATTGATTTATTGAAGGAAACGTTTGGTAACCGCATAGTTTAACGTTGCGGACCCGTGAATTGGCCTGCAAGATGGTGCGATTTAATGCGAGTCTACGCCAACAAGCCCGAAATGATTGACCAGTTGGAGGACAGCATTCGCCGCGTTATTGCCGATATAGGGTAGGTGCACCAGTACCCGGCCAGTCACCAGTATCCGGCCACTTTGCGTTAAAAAGTTAATAATATGTACTTAAGTTTTTCGTTGTATTCACGGGCCAACAATTGTGGCTATAGTTTTTGACCTATTTAACGTGCTGCTAAAATTTGACAGCTGTGGACAACACTAGGCCGCCAAAAAAAAAGCGCATTCTTTGTAGTTCGTCCAGGAAGTGAAAAGTGCGTTTTTTTAGTTCGAGAATGTTAGTGGAGGTATCGAATGAAAAATGTTAGTTTCAGTGTTTTTCCAATATTAACCAACTCGTATATTGTTTTTCTGTTAAGTTATGTATTGACTAATCATAAAATGTGAAAAAACATGAAATTTTCATTTTTATTTAAGTATTAGAAGGTGGCCGGTCACTAGAACTTTAATTTTTTGAGGTGTTCAGGTGGTCGGATACTAGATCTTTGATTTAAATGAAATTTGTTGTTTCAAATTAAACCAAAACATTAAAACTAGCTTAAATGTTTAATTAACTTTATAATTGCAGTTTTTTTTAAATAAAAAAGTGAAAAATAAGGTGGCCGGATACCGGTGCAAAAGTGGCCGACTACTGAATTTTGCTGGCCGGGTACTGGTGAATTTTGACTTCTTTCAAAAAAATAATTTTAGTTTTTAATGCAAGACCCCAATTATGTCCAACTATTTTTTTTTTTGAACAAAAATTGTCTTTGATGTACAAAAAAAAGTAAAAAAACTTGTTTAAATTGTCAGTTGAATTAGTTGGTACGGTTCAAAGTAAGAAAAAGTGTTAGGTGGCCGGGTACTGGTACATCTACCCTACGGCCAGAAATGTTGGAAAAGTCATCGAAAATTGGACCTCCAGACGTCCGAGCCAGCCGTAGCAGTCATATCATCAGACAGTAAAAAACGATGTAACTATGTAAATCAAGGTGTGAAGCACACAGGAAGAGCGGAAGCTTGTTTAAGATTGATTGATTTTTGACTCTTTAGTACCCTAGTTTTATAGACCTATGATCCATTCATGGTATCATCATAAAAGATCAATATTCCCTGATTAGTGCTAGATTGGTTGCTCTGAAATCTGATTATCAGCTCAAACAAAATAAACACATTAAAGGCGATATCTTTTTAACTGAATCAGATTATTTATGATTAGCTAGTCTATTATGACCTAATTAAGCATTTATTTTACCAATGTCAACATAAGCTTCTGCAGGTGTAGCAGCTATTGTCTCATTTATTCCAGCTATCAAAAAGATATCTCTAAATTTATTACTTCGCATAGTTAGTCACACTAATAAAAATGAATTAGATCATCGTTTTTTAGAAAAAATTATAGTTTTTTTTTTAAATTAAAGCTGCTCCTTGTCTACGGTGACCACATATAAAGGAAATGTCAGTAAACTTATATTTTGCGGGCACCAACTTTTATTTATATCTAATTAAAATGTATTGTCCTGGCCATAATAAGATAAAAATAAATCCTTCTATAAATACGCACTTTGATTTACCTAAAAAAATTGGTAGGTATCGCACAAAGGCATCCAATACGAAAATCAAAAATTGATATACCTATGATAATAAATTATAAAAGAAAAAAAAAGTGAAATAGGCACCTGTTAACACTTTGTTCAGTCAATTGTAAATAGAGAAACAATTCTTTCTATGTTATCGCTGTAGGTAGAAGTCATCGCCTTCGTAATTGTTATTGAGTGTCGGTGTACGTTTTTCATCACATTCCAAGTGAAGTCGGTGCCTAATTATGTGGTAGCGATTAGAATCACTGTTGTAGGTTATTGTACCCACTATCTGAATGAGTCAGTACTAAAAATATAATTTAACAAACAAACAAACAAAACTATCTCATAAATCAGAAGGGAACATTTCTCCGCTAAAAAAAGGGTTTTTTAAATACCCCAACTCAACGCGTACCAAAAACGTGGGTATTTGTAGGTAATTGGCGGAAAATATTACAGAAAAACAAATGGGACAGCTAGATGGATTGAATTTTAAGAAGAATGGAAGGGACCTACAATCGCTTGCCGTTGCCGATTCCACAGAACTAGAGTGATACATTTTCACAGGACTTCCTTCAAATTTTTCTGTGTCATCGGTTTTTTGGCACAAATAGCTAGAAGAGAGCTGCTGATTGATGACATATTCGGACGTTTTTTTTTACTTTAACTCGTGGATTTCCCAGTTAATCACAAAAAGTAAGCATTTTCAAATCAAAGCACACAGAAATACAGAAATGTAACTCCTGACGAAAGTCAAACTGTCGCCTTTATGTAACATGGACAGGAAATTAATATAAGGTAGGTTGGTGTAGGTATGAATGTCTTCAAAAGTTTATTTTTTCTTTATTAAGAACGTTGTTTCCTGATGTATCTACTGTTGTCTTCATTTAAAAGCTTCGACTCGATCTTCGATAGTCATTTGTTTGTTTTATGTTGCACATTTGCTTGGGTTTATTCAGGTCAACCGTAGTGTGTCCCAAAAATGGACTAACAATGTCTAATCTAATCTAAATCTAATGGTAAACCGCAATTTTTTCACATAGAACTCATCGATGATGGTGAGATATATTTTTTTAGTAGGTCTTATTTCTTTCGAGGTCCGTTTTATAAAAACAAGTGGAACATGTAAAGATAGATTAAAGGGGTGAAACTGAAGTCTCATTAAAAAGCAGATACTTTAAGAAAATGGACCTCAGTTATGGGTAGTTATACCTACCTACATGCATGTGATTACACACGGTGTCCGTAAAAACCGAATTCATTTATTTTTTCGCCGACAACAAGAGCTTTGTCACATTCCGCATACTATCAAAGACGTAAGGAAAATATATTATCTATCGGGTGATAACATTTCGGACAAACCAAAGAAATAAACCAACTGACAATTATTTATTTATTGGTAGGTATATAAGAAATGAATTAGATCATCATCACTCAAAAACCTAGCAGAGATATCGAAAAATTTGCAAATTTGCTAAGCGAAAGAGAAAATAAATGAAATATAATAATTTCAGCAGTTTAAAAGTATAAGGTAAATAATAGGCGTCTGAGAATAAAAGCTATATGAAGTATTGGATAAAATATGAGAGACTGTCACTCACAGTCTTTTGCAGCTTACTCAATTAAAATTCAATTAGACCAATGTAAGACGCGAACTCCTTCAACTATTAATTTTATAATTTCTGACACAATTTAGGTGCAAGGCTGGGAATTTGTAATTTTTGTCATTCCGTACAATTTTGAGAACAGATTAAAAACAGCCTAAGATGGCTCAGAGTTAAGCACGTTCAAAAAAATCTCTGGCTCTTTTTTTACAACATGGGGAAAATATGGGTTTGCTTCATTATATGGAATGCTAACGCGTTCGGAAATTTACAACAATATCATTGAAAAGAACAGTTGAATTTAAAGATTAGATTAGATAAAAGGAAGAAAATCTTTCTGTTTTGATATTTCCATACACGCCTGAGGTTGGCTTAAAGAAATTAGTTTCTTACGTTTGTAACGCAGCTGGCATTACTAGATATCTACTTATCTTTTAATGAGTTTATTCAAACAATAACATAATTATTTACGGAATATCCCATAAATTGAGACATTCGAGTAGATAAAAGACAAATTATTCAATTTGGTATGTAATTGCGAAAACAATGTTGGTATTTTGCTTCAGTTTAATAAATGAGTCTTAAACAATGCCTTTTTTATATTTTAAAGATTGACAAAATGTATGTAAAACCAAGAATTGTGCAGTTTTTTTGGAAGTATTTTTTAATGAGAGCTGTAAAAACCCTAGGAAACCGCTGCTACTTCGGTTTGGCAAAGCAATTGGGTTCAAAACTCCTAACTCGAAGGACGAAATGTACGCTTTACAAAACACTCATCCTGCCAGTTCTGCTTTATGGCGCCGAGTGCTGGACGATAAGCAGGAAGGGAGAGCTGATACTGGGCTCCTTCGAAAGAAAAATTCTTCGACGGATTTTTGGTCCTGTGTGCGAGGAGGGCGAATGGAGGAGAAGATACAACCGCGAACTCTATGAGCTGTACCAAGATGTGGATGTAGTCCAAAAAGCCAAAATACGTCGACTACATTGGCTCGGCCACATCGAGCGAATGGATAATAATGCTCCAGCTAAGAGGATCTTCGAAGCCCAGCCCCCAGGTTCGAGACGACAAGGAAGACCGAACCTCCGGTTCAAAGACCAAGCCATCGCGGATGCCAGAGCGCTTGGTCTGGAAAATTGGAAGCAGCGTGCCCGGGATCGCAGAGGATGGAAGGCTGCAGTGTCTCAGGCAGAGACTCTCCACGGGTCGGGAGCCCGTTAAGTAAGTAAGTAAGTAAAAACTCATAAAAAATCATGTCAACAAAAATGACTTGCGATGTAATCGGTATGGTTTTCAACTCGGGAAAATATATATTCTTTTAATTATAATATTTAAATATTTTCCCATGATGTAATTTTTAAATAAAAAACAAGAAAATAATTTTGAAAGCCTTTTTCTTTCTTCTTTCTCGACACTCAACCCGTATACATTCATGTTCTGGTAACAGCTATTTAAAATACCTACATATTTTTATACTGAAGCTAACTTTGGTTAAATTCGTTTAATCTTTCAACAGCTAACAGCAACAAGACAATAACCATAACAAAAACAATAAAAATCTGCTAAAATTAGTAAGGAAAAACTTATTTTTTAAGATAAACTACAGGAAAGGAGTAAACTTAAAATGCTTGATGAGAAATTCTCCCCCGCTGGTGTCTTGACATTTACACCCCTTATCAGTAAAATGGATTGCTATATACAATTTATTAGATTGCATTTAGCGCACTATCAAGTACACTTAAAAGAATTAAATTACGGACAAAACCAAATCCCAACAATTGTAAATATATGTAAGGGTAGCAAATTGTTTGTATACGCAATTTCCTGCTGCAACAGATAAGTATAGGTACGATCAATTATACCACTTAATAGTTTCCTATCATAAAACGCTGGCTTATAATCAACTTTCAAAGAAATCACATCTGGTACCTAACTATATCAGTCAATATATTTTAAATATTTATCACTATCTACAAAATTCATTTTAAAATGAGTTTTTTGTCAGGATAACTATTTTTAAATTTAATTCTGCCTACCTAACCTATATATACAACTAATACATAAAATTTACTGTCATTATGACTAACGAAGCTACGAACATTTTTTTTTATATCAGAATATATTTGTTGATATGACAGTTAAATGACTTCTGTCGTTTTCTAGCAAAATTTTCCTAAGGGAAACTTCTTTGTCTAGTGCAGAATAGGGTTTGAGATAAAGGGTACCAAAGAGAAACTGCCAGTGCTGTTTAAATATAAAAAAAAACAGCAGAAGTAAATATGGAGTAAACCGGCAAAACTCGGAACAAAGTTTAATATAGGTTAAATTAAATGACATTTCAATGTGTTCGGTTCAAATTTAGCACATTTGGCACAACAACATTGCCGCACATTTTTAAGTCAACGCTCTGACTTTTATTTTGTTGAGAGTAGTTGAATCAGGAATACTTTCTGCTCAAATTTCATTCAATGCAATATAATAGGTCTGTTCCCTTACAATAATGCATTCGAACAAACTTCGTTCCCTTACGCAAATTTCGTTTAAAAGGAAACAAACTTTGCCTGAATTTGGCTAATGTGTTCGAATGCATTATTTTAAGGAACGGACCTAATTTATTCTGTTTGCGTTGCCCAAAATCTCACATCGAAAAACAAAAGATTAAGATTAAACTGAATATGCAAATAAAAAAAAAAGCTTGTCACAACTTTGAAGTAATCACTTTATTTCAAGAAACGCAGTCAATTGTCTATTTTAAAAACGATGTTTAAATAACAAAATTCTTTGCAGCAACATAGGACCTAGTGGCAAGCTTCTGACAAGTCAAACCCATTCTTTTTTTAATTTTGACACGAGTGAAAGGGTCCAATAATTTCAAACCGAAACCGAACGACTGAATTGAACAGATTTCTCAGAAGTATATTAGAATCTTGGATTTTTGTCAAATTTCACGCAATTTTCCAACTGCATATACATATTTATTACGTGCTAGCATTTAAAATCACTGTTTCTTTCAACAAGCAGGATTCTCAATTCAAACATTTGGATGCGCATAATAAGAGCCTTGCGGCTTTGTGTCATAAATGAAACTGAATAGTTGTCAAAGACTGTGGTTAGGGACTTTTATATACCTGTTTCATCCGACATACTACACTCTGTATCAGTATTGTACGGCGACATTGTGCATTTTATCTGTCATTTGCATAGAGAACGATTTATTTATTCGCAATGCTGCCAGACACCTATTGTATCTTTCTTTTATGACCTGCTCTTATACTGTACAACTTGGAATTTGGCTTTTTTAGACGCCCATTCGTTAGGTTGCACACTTATGGAAAACTTTCAATAGTTTGGCCTCAAAACCAAATGTCGCAATATTTTGTTTATGCTTCTATTGTGCAATTTTTTAAAAATTTCAAAATTAAACTCAAAGCTGACCTAGCCTCATAAACGCTATATGTCTCTATTTCTGTTCAATTCACTATCGCAATGCACATATTAGTCAATTAGCCGTTATCGTAGAACTTTTATATTCCACCATATCAACGAATACGTTTTGAAACATCCAAGTGGACTTTTTACTGACTTCCGCAGAACCTTTGGCGCTTGCCTATCTTGAAAAAAAAATGTTGTTTGTACGAGTACAGTACAGGTTGGTACATAAATAGCGAAATTCGACTGTTAAAGTCAGATGAAATGAGGGGACTTTTATTGTTATTACTTTGTGATTGAAGTCTCTCAAGATAAACCAAATCATCCGTCATGCTAATGAAAGATATGAGACTTGAAATAACCCCTGAGCTGTCATATCAAACAACATGGGCGGCTTTGTTGGCCGCAACAAATCTCATTAAACAAAGTGCAACATTATTGGATGACTAAAATAAACAAACGGACAAACTCGTACTGCACACCAAGCACCTGTGTTTTATCAATGTCCCAACGCCAGCACACTAATTGGGTAAACAATTAGCTAATCAATCAAATTCCCCCCTCGATGTTTGATGGAATACTGCTCGTGCTCGGTGTCTTGACATTTACACAACTTATCAGTCATATGGATCGACACAGAAAGTCACATTGCACTTAACACACAATCAAAAATGCACTTAAAAGAATCCAATTATAGGCGGAAACAAATCCTGCCAAGTGTTCCTACGCAATTTCCTACGACAACAGATAATTAGGTACATACAATAAATTATGGCTGTTATTCGCTTCCGACCATAAAACGCTAGCCTGCAATCAAATTTTATTGAAATCACTTTAGGTGAGTGTATTTTCAATCACTATCGACGACACAAAATTCCATTTCCAACACGTATCACTTTTTTTTTTGATTAATTTGCAGGCTCCAACTTTGCACACTTACGTGATCATTTTTAAACGCCGACATTTTTTTGTTTTATTCTTTCGAAGTGTTGTTATTGCACAAGGAATATTAATTTTTTCCCGATTTTCTTCATAAAGCTAACTAACACGACATCCTTTTCACTGTGTGTCAATTTTGACCCTAAGCGAACCGTTTCTGTTCGATTGTGAACGTCTTCACTTCCCGATATAATAGGCACTAATGTATTTAGAGCTTTTGCCGAATTCCATATTGGCCCGTTGCCTGATATACCTGTTGAATTTGATATCAAAGTAGAAAAAGTAAAATACTTATCAGCCGCATGTCAAAACTGATACCTAGGCTTCGAGAGTACTATCGGAACATTAGCAAAACTGTCGATAACGGGTGCAATAGGAAGAAGGGGGCACCATGACAAGGGTGTGGTAAGAGACATAATAGGCTTTTGATATCTATTGTAAACAATGTGGTATGAACACATATGGCGGCATTGATATTTGGGATCTTCTAAAAGTCGAATGCCCTATAGGTGTGCCAACTGCCAAGCAGAAAGTTTGCACAGCATTATGGCGTACAATAATTGGTTGATTAACATCTCGCGTCTGTAAATAATCAAATGTTTGATAATAAATATGGCTGTCGACAATAGGCGTGTGCTCTAATTTGAGGGAATTCCAGAAGGTATTTTTTTTTAAACAGCATAGCTTTAGCAAGAGTCATACTACAGCGATGCTGTTGCTTACCAAATTTAGTTATCAGAGCTTAAGGCTTTCAATGTTTCGATCAAGATTCGCTATTTGACATCACTTTCGGTGAAATGTTCAAGATCGAGGTACGGCAATGCACACCAATTCCGATTTTAGCTTGACAGAGGAACTATGAAGACAATGGGAACGTTCAAATATCTTGTTTAATAACTCTGACAGCTGACTGACATGGGCAGCTGTGTCAGTTGACGTTTATGGAGGGGTAGCCGACGAATCTAGTCAAGAAATTCGTGACTGAATACTAAGTTGACAGTTCACACTCCACATATGTGGTGGACGTAGAAAAAGTGACGTTCCCGACCAATCTAGTTTTTTCGTTCAGGTTACATCTAGTCCAGATCAATCTAGTCGACTTAATTAACTAAGTTTTTGAATGTGCCCAATGAACTATAAACGAGGGACTTTCAGTACCTACTTATAATTCGGTTTTCACATTCATGAGTTATCGAGTCCCTTGACATAAACCACACAATCCATACTTCAGATCGCCACAGTCTGCCAGACATTTTTTTCCATTTTTCGTGAATTTGCATTCATTTTTAACACAAAATTAACCCAACTAATCCTTTTATCGTAAACCTACGCTATAGATCGATATAGGTGCCTACCTACACAATCTAATTCCAGCTTAATAATGTAATACGAAAATTATAAAACAAATTTTAACGATGAAAGCTAACCGGACATGTGCACTTAATCAGAATCAGAATTGAGAGTTGCACATTCTCGAAACTAAAAAGAAAATGTGCTTACGAATTTGCTCATACATTCCATCGGGATATAAAGAGTTTTCCAATAATTTTTAATATTATATTATATTTTTAATAGCCCGCTATTTCGCTAGCTGTCACTATTGAAGCTGTTATTTTTTGACATTTGACAAGTAGAGTAAATGGAACGATACACGCTTCAACAACGCATTGAAATTATAAAAATTCACTACAAAAATGGTGAAAATTTTGCAGTCACAGTTCGCAAAACTAAAGCATTTTTGGGTCGTCGTGAAGCACCTTGTCGGACCGCAATACAGATATTGGTGGAAAAATTCGAGCTGTTGGGACAAGTTAGTGATGTGAAGAATAAAACCCGTGCACGTCGCTCAAGAACAACTGAGAATATTGCTGCTATAGCCCAAAGTGTTGAAGAAAACCCAGGTTTTTCCATTCCTCGTCGTTCTTTGGAATCGGGCATGATTAATGATTTTTTATGGCCGGAGTTGGATGGTATTGATCTGTACAACGTTTACTTTCAACAAGAAGGCGCTACGTGCCACACAAGCAACGAAAGCATTGATCTTTTACGGGAAAAGTTTCCGGACCGTGTTATCTCTTGAAGAGATGATCACAATTGGCCACCGAGATCTTGTGATTTAACACATTGCGACTTCTTCCTTTGGGGACACGTGAAAGATAAGGTCCACGCCAACAGCCCAGCGTCGATTCAAGACCTCAAAGATGGCATTCGTGAGTCTATCGAGGACATAGGGCAGCCACTTTGCGATTTTGTTATGGAAATTTTTATGAAAAGGATATGGTCCTGTAAGCGTGGTCGTGGTGGCCATTTGGCTGATGTTGTTTTTCATTCTTAACGGCATACCTTCCTCTTTATTATGAATTTATTTCATAAGAAAGAGGAAGGTCATCCGATCATTTATCTCAAAAAATTGCATTTTTCTTTAACATATCAAAATAACACCTCTCATTGGAAAAAGTATTCATAACTCCCGTAGAGTGTGTAGGAAACCGAAAAAAATTTAGGAGGAAAAAGAAGTCTCAATTTTGTAAATTCTCCACTCCACTGAAAGGACATTGATTGAAAATCTCTCTCTCTCTCTCTCTCTCTCTCTCTAATGTAAAATATGATTAGGCTTGTTTGGCGTGGACCTGGGCACTGAACTCGCCCTGGTACCTATTGAAAACCTGTGTTTCATTTGACTTCTAGGGCACCCTAGTTTGCTTGCTGTCATTCGTTTTTCAATGTCAAACTTCAGGGCGTTCGATATAGTAGCTGAATTTTCAGGGTTGTACAGGGTTTTATCAAACGTCAAACAAACCCATTTTAAAAATGACAATAAGAGCACATCTTTAAAATTTCGGAGATTTAACCTAGTATTTTCCAGCAGTTTAACTATTCTCTCCTGTTTGACAACAAAAAAACCAAACTACGAACTTACATCCTTTACAAATACCGAAAGCAAAGGCAAGCGTCATTTAACGATTAAAATGGTGGCCCAACGTACGAACTTTCATTCTTTGACGCACTTAATTGACTGAAATGTGCGTGGAGGTGTAGCTACCCCTCATTGACATTTCGACAATTTCGACCAAACAGAAATAAAAGTTGCTAGTTTCATTTCCTTGTTGTAGACAGTTACTGACTATAACAAACGCCCATATTCCCAGCGTGAACTATTGATCTTTACCAATGACATTTGTAAGTTTTACTGCTCTGCTCCGATAGCGATTACAATAATTTTTCGTTCAACATTTTATCGATCGCAGAGATATGCAAATAACGATTATTGACATTCACATCATTGTCGTTTATCGTTTCTAATAAAATATATTGATTCGAAGAAAGGTATCCAATATAATATTTATGGGTGATGTGATTAGTGAATCACTTACACAGGGCAACCGATTTAGATGTCTCTTTGTATTCCAAAAGTTCAAGGTCTAGATTTGAACAAGCGGATAGAAAAAAAAATAAATCATCATTCACACAGTCATGCAACTGGCAGGAGTTTGAAAATTTTCAATCATCATTGCTATTTTTATTGATTAAATGGTCAGCCCAGAATAGCTTTATCGCATATTAACAACGTCACAGGGACTAGACACATACCTACCAATAAATTTATGTCACAATTTCGATTATGACTCAATAACACTCTAAACTGTTGACAGTCTTGTTCATGTACATCCACTTCTGACCAAATTGCTATGAAAATGGAGGAACTGCTCTTAAGTTTGATTTAAAAATTCCTTACACTTGATTAAATTAAACACTGTTCCACTTAGTTAAAATTTGCAGAAATATTTGTTCATGTTATCTATTGTTAGGTATAAATGGATTTTTTTTGCACTTTTATCTAATAGAGATAAAATAAAATCAATTAACATGCCATTTTGTTTGTCATTCTTAGTTTGGGTGAAGGTAATCCTCTTGTGTTTTTTAATACTTACGTTAAAGTCAACAACAAAAAATAGCAATCAATCTGAGGCGAATTATTAAATTTAAATCTTTAGGGAAATGCTGCCAATTACACTGGCAAGTTATGGATGTCGACATTACTTCCTTAATGCGTCACTACTACATGGAAAATACGTTATATTTTTGGCTTAAAGGTCACTTTTATAGAATGAATGACTAACAACGATAAATTCGTTATTTGCCCCGCTGTGAACTTAGATAAAAATTATTTGCCATATCACTGATTGAAGCCTGATTAAAGTGTCTGACGAAGTCACACGGTTTTCCTTAGTCTTTCTGGTTTCCTATTGCGTTTGTATTAAAAATGTTTGTGTCTATTCATGCAATTCAAAAACTGATATAAGCAGTTGGCGCAAAAACAGGTCCTAAGGTGAGAGTCTGTATTTTTGAGAAGAAAGAAGGTGAATTTTCCGGCTTAACAAAATCCACGTTTCATAAATTTGTGCTTCGAGGACTTAGCGTGCAGTTATAGCGACTATAAACTATCTTTATAATTCATAAGCAACATTTAAGACCAAGATTGAGTTCAAGAATCAACTTTAAGTGGTCTAAAAAAGCAAAAGAAATTTTTTTCGGTTGTATTTTACGTATCGCTATAAACGGCTCATACTGTGAATTTTTGTTACTATTGTTGATGATATTATGGATGGAGTTGAGCGTATCAACCTTTTAAGAACGCCTTAAAGTTGGCTGCCTTTAAATAGAAAACAAATTTTTATCCATTTACACATTTCTCTATATATATTTTGCTAAAAATTTAACACTTTGTATAATTTGCTAATTTGCCCCATTTGCAAAGGCCAAATGACAATTTTTCTACAGTCATAAATAAATGAAATACATAAAATGCTCTTCAATTTATAGCTAATCTCGACTCAAAGCCAACTGAATCAGGGGTAAAACCTTGATCGACGAAAGATCCGCCAGTATCGCTTCTATATTATCCAACGAGGAAACCTGCATTATGCTCTCCTTGCGAAAGCTTAAAATGATTATGGCAAAGAGTGAAAGTAGCTCCAAACTATCAAAACCCAGCATCTGTAAGGGATTTTAAATTCAATTAAATATAAATAGATAGTTTTTCTAAAAGGTGGTGGGATTACCAGATCCCAAAGTACAAGTAATTGATCCGGAGGTAGATGACCACTAAATGCACGCATCAGCCACTTGAAGACGATCCGAATCCTAAAAGAAGTCAAGTGAGAGTTGGAAATAGCGTTGCACGTGCCGCGATACGCTGTCAAAATTAAAATATATATTTAAAACAAATAATTTTGGAAGCTAGGTTCGGAAGTCGCCTTTAGGGAAGTTTATACCGAGTTTTGAGGGGCGTCAGAGCAAGTTTTGTGCGTATTTAATTTTGACAGCGAATGTCACACTATTCTGTTTTTAATTGCAATAAGTTCAACAATATAAGGCCTGTTTTTTGAGTTTCTCTCTCAGCAAAGTAGGGTTTTCAGCACGCACTACTTCCTACTTGACAATTCCGAGATTCACACTGTCTGTCTGTCTGTCTGTTCCTTTACTTTTGTAGTAAAAATGGAAAAGACTGTCAAAATGCCTGTGGAGGGGGTGAATTCTCTCTCAAAAAGGGAAACTTATGCAAAAGTTAAGGAACGCTTTTGTAGTAACCTATGAAAAATGACAGATAGTACATGCCAAATAGAACAACAAAGCTGTCAATTTTCAGGCGACTGACAGTTGTTTTAATTCTTCCGCAAAGCAATTTGTTGAGTAAAAACTAGTAAGAGAGGAAATATCTTGCTCTCTCGAAGCCGCTCTCTTTTACGACATTTTCGAGTTGAGGAACGACAATTGAGTAAAATGCATAAGAATTCTAAAGAAATCGCAAGATTTAAAAGTAAAGAAACAGACCTTAGGTATTTATCCCAAATGGAAGTGACTTGACAGCAGTAGCTTATCTTGGAATCTTTCTGTTGTTGTGGGTGGAAATTACAAGTAAAGTTTGTAAACTGCAAACTAAAAGTCGATACACACAACACAAATGTGGCTGGGACCGTTTTTCTGCGCATTCGTCTTCTTTGCTTTGCTTTGCTGAGGTAGAAGCTCAATAAAACACACCTATAGTCAACAAATTGGAAGGTGTCTCGACACTGTTGTTGGCATTCCGATTGAAACTTTTCGAATGAATTGATAACAACTCTTTCATGATGCCAGAGCAAATTGCCCCGAGTCCTACTAATTTGTTGCTTCGTTTAATGTTGAAAAATGAACTTTTGGAAACCTACGGCTGAATTTGCAGCTCTCGAAAGTGCGACCAAAGCTGTGGTTCATGCGTTTGCAGCAGTTTCTCAAACAGGAGGCACAGGCTGACAATGCCCTAAAATTGGAAAAGGATTAAATAGATTTGTCTCTTTGTATCTTGAGTAAGTCCTTTGTAAGTATAACTTACCTGAGGATGTGTGTTGATCGTTGTAAGCCTATGACAGTATCGTATATAGAAGGCTCGGAATGTGAAATACAAATTCATTGGACAATCGTACAGGTAACAAAATGGTGCCGCTTAAAACAAATATAATAAATAATGAACATGGTTCGACAAAAGACTTTAATCTAACTTACCAAACATACAAATGCCGTGAAATGGAACAACTCCTGACGGTGGGCCATCATATTGTTTGCCTTTTAAGGGAAATGTTTCAAATTGAATTTTCTCGGATATTTCCCAATCCCTTGAGAAGCACAACATTACTTGGTATAAAACATCTTCAAAAACAAAGTACTGGTCATCGTTGGACGCCGTTAGTTGAATGTCCTTAAATATCAGCTTATCGACAATGTGATCTGTGCTTAGAACTTTACTTTTTAGCTTGTTATAGTGTTCCAAGTTCTGCAAAAGTAAATAAAATATGAATCAGTGTGTTTTCTAAAAGTCGTGGATTAAGACAAGGTTTTTACAAAACCCAACTTACGTGAACATTCACATGACTTCCCAGAATGTAAGCCCACAATGGTCCACGATATGGTGCTGGTGTGTTGCCTCTTTTAAGAATCTGCTGGCACAATGGCGAATGTTTGTAGTCTAGGATTTTCTGACATTGCACATTGATGTCGTAGGCTGAATCCTGGCGCAATAACTCCGCAAAATGAATTCGCTTGACAGAATGAAAAAAGCAGTTTGTTAAAATGCACAGTTTGTCTGTTTAGATGGCTAGCTTACCAGATCGAATAAATTCTTTACGGGCAGGGAAATGTGGGAGAACTCCCACTTTGGAACTTGTCTACAAAAGAAGGTACAACATTTAAACGATTTTACAGCTATATTCTCAGATTTGAAAAATACACAAACTCGTTATTGTCCACCGGTCTATTGGGTCCCTTCAGTGATAGCAGTACATCAAGTAGGTCTTTCGGGGCATAAACCGGACGAAAGCTGGCCAAATCTGAAAAAATTAAAGAAGAGGGAGTTTTTGAAAGCCAATAGGTTTAACGAACTTATGACATTTCAGAAAAAGCTGTATTATATTGTCAATTCCCGCGTATCTTCAAACTAATGGGCACATTCAAAAACTTAGTTGTCTTAAGTCGACTAGATTGGTCTGGACTAGAGACGTAACATGAACGCAAAAACTAGAACTAGTCGGGAACGTCACTTTTCCTACGTCCGTCAACTGTCAACTTAGTACTCAGTCACGAATTTCTTGACTAGATTCGTAGGCTACCCCACATAAACGTCAACCGAAACAGCTGCCCAATTAACCAATGTAGGCCAATCAAAGATGAGATATACATCAGGTTTGTTCCTTTACTTTTAAATCTCACGAATTTTTACGGATTCTTACTCAGTTGTCGTTCCTCAACTCGAAAAATTCGTAAAAGGGAGCGGCTTTGAGAGAGCAAGATATTTCCCCTCTTACTAGTTTTTATTCAACGAATTTCTCTGCGTAAGAATTGAAACAACTGTCAGTCGCCTGAAAATTGACAGCTGATTTGAATTTGTTGTTATGTTTGGCATGCACTATCTGTCATTTTTCATAGGTTACTACAAAAGCGTTCCTTAACTTTTGCGTAAGTTTCCCTCTCTGAGAGAGAATTCATCCCCTCCACTGTCATTTTGACAGACTTTGCCAGACTCACTTAACTAGATACTTGATGTCCCCAATTGACATGTAACCATTTCTACAAGAGCAGTTACTTTGTGCTAAAAGTGCATTTGCAATTTGACGATTCGCCTTTTCGTCTAGCGATCAATGCCGGTTAACCCTTACCTATAGTGTAATTGCTGAGCTCGTCCCATTTGGATAGAAACTCATCACGATCCGTTGGGCAGCGTGGCATTCCCTGTAGCGGCATTTTCAGCTCATTGCACATCGAATTCAGAGATTTTCGAACTCTCCTGTCCCACTGTACGGCAGATCGCTTTAAGTAACCCAAAGGGTCAATCTGCATGAAAAGGTTAACTGCATAATACTATAAACAGAAGACTTCTAATTCCCTTACCGTCTGTTGCGTTGCTTTGGTCTCCGTATTCAATGAGCTCTTTACCAATTCGAATATAATGTTTCTAATCTCAGTGTCCAACCCAGTTGACTTTATGGTCGCCTCCAAAGTGTTACGAAGGTCATTTTTATCCACATCCGGTTGGCATACAAGTTTCTTAATAGCAGACAATATAATACAACTCGGCAGAATGTAAATTGAAATGGTCACGTACCTGAACTGTTTGGTACAACGATTTATAAATTTTCATAGCTTGAATCTCCGATGTCAACTTTAGGGCAGTATGATGAATGCTTGCATTCTTTAGTTCCTGCATTTTGTACGACTATTTTGTGGAAAGAATTTCGAAAGATGGGTAGAAAATATGTGATAAAGTTAATAACAAAACTAGTTCGGACTCGGATTTAGAAAGGCAGACAGTTTGAAGTTTTCATCTTTGTTTTTGACTGTTTATCGATCAAACAGTCTGATTTTATTGTTGCGCAGGAGTTGTGATTGTCGGAATGTATAAGTTTTACTTATTACTAAGTTAGGTAGATGCAGTTGTTTATCGGACTTTGCACATATATAATGATAACACTGGAGTCTTACTTTGGTCGATGACGATGGCATCGGTATCGTCTCGGTTAATCTGTAAATATAAAATACAAGTACCAAACCAAATCTCTGGAGATATACCGCATTAATCACGTACAAATTCAACTCCAAGAAACGAGCGAGAAATTTGAAAAGTACTAGGCCAGAAAATGGTGTGAAAAATGTATAGTGATTCATCAATGGAGAACGGCTGGGCCGATTTGGCTCAAATTTTTTTTCAGTTGTTCGTAGCAGTGATGCCATTCTGGCATTTTTAATGCTAGATCTAGCATTTTTGCAGATTTGAAAGCATTTTTTAAAAAAGAAAAATGCTAAATGCTTTTTAGCATTTTCTCGAATTTGTTCTCATTTTTGCATTCTTGCTCTCTTTTGCTGGAACTTTGGTCATAAGTTTACTTCCTTGCATTGCAAATGTTTCCCATCACTTTCCACCGCATTGAATGAAATGTGAGATGTCTACGGTCCAAGTTTCTGCGAAACATCCATAGTGTATCATTGTATGAACTTGTATGGAAAAATATTTTTTTCTTAGTTGAGCTTCTATATTAACTGATCTGTTTTTTGTTTTTCAGAGGTTGTGCTATTTTTGTCATTGTGCAGTGATTTTAAGCCTGTATAAAACAATTTTTTGAGCTAGCATTTTTTGATTTTGGCTTCATACATTTTAGCATTTTTTTAAATGTGATTCAGCATTTTGGTTTTGAAAATTCTGGCAACACTGGTTCGTAGTTACCATCAGGAGAATATTGTTACGAAAGAAACTTTTGGGAAAACCCTCCGGAAAGGTCAGGAAACTGAAATTTGATTTTTTGTTCGGAATTTTTTATGCCATTGTTCCGGAATGGCTTTTCGAATAGAAAATTCTTAGTGGAAAATTTCGGAAAAACACGAAAAATTTTAGTTGTTTTTTCGACGAATTTTTACCGCATGATTGGAACTCATTGGAACTCAACGCTCGCCGATTCAACTTTTTCTACGCCAGTGAATCAAATTTGTACACTGTTTGCGACCATCATAGCGATATTTCACCCCTCGAAACCGACCGTAAGGTGGCTGACAACATTGATGCGAGAATGCAAAACTATCATTTGGGATGAATGCACGATGGCGTATAAACGAGCCTTGGAGGCAGTTGCCCGAACAATAAAGGATTTACGAGGTGATTCGAGACGATTTGGTGGGGCTATGATATTGCTCTCCGGAGATTTTCGTCAAATGCTTCCCGTCATCCCGAAATCTACTGCTGCCGATGAACTCAAGCCTGAAATCGTCTTTTTTGGGGGGCATATCAAGAAGTTGAAAGTGACTACATACATGAGAGTCGCATTGCAGAACGACCAATCGGCTGCTGAATTCTCGAGACAACTGCTGGCACTTGGTAATGGACAAATTTTTGCGATTTCACATCATCGAAGTGTTCCCCGGAATTGCACAAAATTATAAAAATCTCGATTGGATTAGTCAACAGGCAATACTGGCAGCGAAGAATAAGGTCGTCGGTAGCTTGAATAAAATCAAATCGCTGGAGAATTGCATCCATATAAATCCGTTGACCGCGTGACCGACCAACTATCCAACGGAATTATTGAACTCGCTTGATGTGCCAGGTACTCCGCCGCATAATTTACAGCTGAAGGTGGGATCGAGTTTAATTATGTTGCGGAATCTGAATCATCCGATATTGTGCAACGGTACGCGGTTGTCCGTCATGAAACTGATAAACAATTTGATTCAAGCGACGATCATCAAGAGCAAATTCAAAAAAGAGAAAGTCCTTCTCCTTATCCCACTAATTCCGATTATTCCAACTGATCTTCCATTCCAGTTCAAGCGAATTCAGTTTCCCGTTGGAATGGCTTTTGCGATGACTTTCAATAAATCGCAAGGCCAATCGTTGGAAGTCTGTGGGATTAATCTCGAATTTCCCCTGTTTTTCGCATGGTCAGCTGTACGTTGCCTGTTCGCGTGTTGGCAAACCGTCTTCGTTGTTTGTTTTTGCCCCGGAAAACAAATTGAAAAACCTTGGTTTTTGGTTTATCATATCGCTCTCTACTGACTTCGATTCAATTCAAATAAATTACATCTAAATTTTAACTATTTGTTTTATTATCAATCTAAGTTCGCCGGGTCCGCTAGTACAAGATAAACATCACCGCCAAAAGTATGCAATGTATATTGCACATTTCATGGACGTTAGATCAGCCATGGAGTTTGCATGGTCATAGATTATTCGGCTGTCGTTGTGAAGCGATGACTCATCGGTTTATCCATTAAAAACAACAAATCCTTTTATGGTAAATTTTTTGTTTTATTTTTCATTTTTCTTAAAATACATAAATATTGAACAACAACAATAAAATTTGTTTCTTTGATTAAATAGCACTCGCGCGTTATCTGTACATTTCCAATTTGTTTCTGATTTAGTTTGTTAGTTTCCTTCAAAATGTAAATATTTTTTATATATATTTGTTAATTTTAATGACTTTCTGCTTTACTAAATGTTAATTTCAAATTTTGATTAGTTATAGCAACACTTTTTTATTTGTATTTTATTTTCTACAACTTCGACACACCCAACAAGAAATGAAACAAATTTACTTTTATATTTTTATTTATTTGTTATACTAATGAATAATTTGTTTTACATAAAAAAAACGTATTTTCCTACCTACAAAAATGATGAAAAATATTTAATGAAAACTAAAAAACGACAATCAAACATACATCACATAAAGTTAGAAGGTTTGTGATTTTTTTTATATAAATTCTTACGATACACATTTAGGAAAAAAGTTTTGTTTTGCTTCACTAAATTTACCTTCGAATTGGATAAATCTATTACATGTTTGTGGCATCTAAGGACCCTTTTTTGGAATGGAAATAATTGTTCTTTGTTAAATATAAGATGTGATTGAATCGCTGAATGATTTGAAAAATACTGATTGTTTTTCTATCCAAATTTGCCTTGATTCGTAGAATAAAATAAAATACAAGAGACCTTTTTAGAGAATAATACTAGTAAAGCTTTTAATTTACAACACTTGTTAGTTTTTTTTGAAGAAATACGATTGTATTGATAATTGTTTTAGTATAATCCGATAACAAAAGAATATAAAGAGAATGTTTTAACGAATATTTTGTATACGTATTTATATATATTTTGTTTGTTTCTCAGTCTTGCTTATAAATAATTGGACAATAACAATAACTTGATATATATATATATAAATTTATAATTTTATGCGCCTAAATTTTACAATTTCAAGTTAATTTACATGACATTTATACAATTTTTGTTTAGTTTCCAAATGAATCGCAAAAGCTTGATGCTGGTGGGAAATGCGTCTGCATTTCTAAAATTTAATATTTATATATTCTAGTGATTTAAAATCACTTCAAATCACGAGCGAAAAAAGACAACGGTAACGAGACACAAGTAAAATTGATGGCCACATGTTTCGAATATATAGTTTTTTGGTTGACTGCAGAGTTTTAAATTCAATATTTTTCTTTTATTTTACATCTGTCGCCACCGATGTCGAGTCGATGCTTGAAAGATATGCTGCGTTGCCTTATGCGAACTTATATATGTACATTAGCGATAACACATTCTAATAAAATCAGTTAGGAAATTAGTTTTTTGTTGATTGGGTTCGAATCACGGATTATTATTTTCACTGCAACAGTGGATGCAATCCATGCAGTTGTGCTATCTGTTATTTCCATCACTTTTCCGATTTATATTCGATGATGTCAGTTGAAGCTGAAAGTGTATGCATGGTTTTTAGTTAAACAAAGACAATTATTCATTTTCTAATCTACTTGATCGTGTTATGTGTTGTTAAAAGCAGATGGACACTACCTACGGCGTTTTGTAATTACAAATGTTTTTGGGGAAAAAGCTTATCAAAATTAATGTTTTAGTAAAAGTTATTTGAAAGTATGGATATGGATAAACCCTAAGGAAATGCACGCAAGGGGGATGCTACAAATTTTGTTGCGATAAAATGAAAATCTGAACTCTGAAGTCTTAAACGAAAGTGTCCTATCACCCTAATAAACGTGACAAAGGGACGTTTGTTTTTATTTCCTTATTCTCGAAAGTTGCCAAGGCAAGTACTATTTGCGACTTGCTTTCTGTAGGTATATACCAGAGACGGACATCAAAGCAGATTTTCATTAACTAACTACTCAGTAAATGGCCAATGGGCTTCGCACGCATTACCATAAAAGATCAAAGCGTTCTCTTGCATGGTTGTGTGAATTTTATGAGCTCAAATAAAAACTACACTAAATAGAAAAAATAATATAGCACGCTGGAATTAACACTAACGAAACTAACCTTGCTTCCGTTCGCTATTTTTGACCTTCTTTTTTCATTTTCATTGCAAAAAATATTCAGACTCAGTGTTAAGTTCTGTGTTTGTTGGTATATCGGTTCTTAAATAGACGCTTACCTGCAACGATCGGATTGTATCAAGCAGAGCTTTCTTCTCGTCCAACAGAATGGTTATGTCGTCTTGTGCGGCCTTCAAATAGGTTCGAAGGATGTCGTTATCTTGTTTTGCCTTTTGCCTGAAAGTCAGAAGAAACTTTTTCATTGTGGAACAGTTCGGAATATCGTCACTACAAACCTGTAGCTCTCCGAGTTCTCCTTAGAATGGCTCAATTGTTTCCGCACATTTTCATTGTCTAGCTTCAACTGTTGCAGCACCAACTGCAGCGAAAGGATCTCACGATCCCGATCTTTGTCACGGGGCATCGCTGATGTTTTTGGCTCTTCTTCAGATGGGACTGTAAAATTTAACATGCAATTAAATCTAATGCATGGGTAAGCAAGTTTATTACCCTTTTCAACTGGTTGAATGTGCAAGATTCCATTTTCATCTCGCCTCAATTTCATTGACCCTATTGCTAAATTAATTGGAACTGGCCCGGGCGAGGTAATGTTAACTGGCGGTCGATCTTCCATCAAATTTAGTTTCACGTTCTCTAGCGATATCTAAAAAAAAACACACAGGTCACCCTTTGAAATACATCCTACAAGGGCTTACATTTAAAGGCAGCGGTTTGGTTATGATTTCATCTTCGGCTAAATCACCCAACCCAATCACTGTGCTCATGGATAGATCTAACGATATGTCCTTCACACGGATGTCCGCGTGATGCGTAAACCAACTGAAAATTTATAAAAAATAATCAGACGCCACTGAATTCTGTATTCATATCGAACTTACTCTTGAATGCACTTTTTGTCGGTGATCTCTACCATTTCACCGGGTGGATTTAAAGTCTCCTCCAAACGCAGCTGGATGCATGGTGGCGCTTCTGGATTGTACGGTGCTAGATTCCATGCTTTGCAGCGTGCACCGAATTTCGTCTGAAATAGTTTCACATGATTTTTGGGTTTTTAATTTGTTATCAAAAAAATAATACAGGTAATTTACAAAAAGCAAATCGTTTTCTTGATTTGTACAAACTACACAAAAAGCGCATTACTGCATACTGTATACATCAGCGTAAAAATTCGCATTCACAAAAACAAATGTTCAAAGGTACTGACATGCTACGCCAATTCAGAAGCCCTATATCCAATTGTTATAAATTTAGCATGTTAAGCACAAAAATGTAGAAAGCAGATGAAACAACATTAAAACAAAGGCGGTTAAGTGTAACGAGCTGCGCAGAAAGCAACCCCACATTCAGCTAGAAGTTTTCTTTTATCTAATGCACTTTAACAAGTTTTCTTTATTCTCCGATCAATTACCAATGTGCATAAGAGTACCTACTGACAAAGTAATGACGATTAGGAAACTCTTTGCATGGGCAGTGGCTCAGGCCGCGTTCAACCTCCGATCATCGGAAAAAAGCAATTGATCGTCGAACTTTTTTTTTGCGGGTTCTCGTATGTATTGTTCTGTTGGAGGATTTCTGTCAGAATGGGCCTTACCAAGCGTTTGACTGAACTTGAATGGATGTTTGTTCAATTTAAGTGTTAAGATGAGCATTTACTTGAAGTTTTTCGAAAAGTAAAGGAACATTATTAAGTCCGTTTGCGTTGGTGACAGATAATTGGTAAAGTATTGAGACATCTGTCAATATTTGCATTCTAACTTTGGATTGATCATCGACAATTGAGTTATTAACATCTGCTCTTAAATCTCAAACAATAAATAAGGCGTTTTGCTTAGAAGGCAGCTGAAGAGATTCGACGTTTAAATGGAAAATCAATGCTTAGACCCAAAGAGTTTTGAATTCCAATCAAGGCAGTCAACGCGGTAAGGGAAAACCTCGCTTTGCAACAAGTGTAAGTAAAAGCAAAACAAAAGTGTGTGTCATATGCGTAATGTTAGTTGTCATGCAAGTGTACACCGGATTCAAACTAAATTATCTCATTTTTTTTAATGACAATACCTAATTGGGTTTTTTTTTTATAATTATTAAAACACCACTTCAACCAGATAAGTCATCTGTCTTAACAAAAACGAAAAAGTTTGTCTAAAATCGAAAAGCATAAGAACAGCGCTTAATAAAATGTGACGCAGCACTTTTGATCAATCATTCAAAACTGTATGCCAAACTAAATTGACTTCAACGATATTCGACAAACAAAAAATAGAACAAACTTAAAATCAAACAAAACAGAAATAGTAATCGCAACACAAAAATATAAATTCATTTCAATGAAACAAATGGTTTTCTAACTGGCTACAAAGAAAAACAAAAAAAAAATGCTGTCAATTTCATTTCGAAAACAGGAAAAACCAAAACAAATCAAAAAGGATTTAAATCAAACAAACGCAAAACTATACATAAAAGAAAGTAATATCGAAACGAAAGACTTTTCAATTAATTAATTAATAATAGTAATTAGTAACATGTACCTTTGTTGATTGGTGAGCGGTCTTTTTTGTGTTTATTTGAATTTATTTAGATGTAGCGATTTATTTGTACATAATACATTTATGTTTACATGTTTGTTTTTTTTTTTAATATGATTTTTTGTTTGTTTATTGATTTTAATTTTTAATGGAAAATAAAATAAATTTTGACGTTAGCACACAATGAATAGATGTTCAAAACAATATTAACAAAAGTTTCACAATATTTACATATATATATGTATATAAATATATATGTTGGTTTTTTGGTTATTTAAACAACAGAAAAAATGTAGAAATTGATTATTATTTTGTTGTAATTTAAATTTTGTATTAATTTTTTTTTTGTTTATTTATGTAAATAGAAGAGAAGAGAAAGCATGCAAAAAAGTTATAGCGACACATTAACATTTTGATTATTATTAAGAAAAATAAAATTGTATATTATATATGTAGAGGTATGTACTATTAAAAATGTATTATAAAAAGTTCGTATATATATAGAGAGAGAGAGATTGAGTATTTTAGACAAATAATTTATAATGTAAAAGCAACATAATTTATGATATAGGAATTTAAATAGACACAACTTAAAAGTTTGTGAAATGATAAATAAAACTGCATCTTTCTCGTGGTGTTTCTACAAGTATAGAATGTTTTCAAACAAATGAGAACATTTGCAACAGCCGATGCCGGACACGGATGCCAATGAAAAGTACGACTTGAATGTATATAGCGCTAAGCATGCGACTTCATCAGATGCGACTAGTGTCAAGTTTTTTGTTTAAACATCCGTAGTTATGGTTGCGTGGTTCTCTACACTCCATGAATGGAAAATGAGCTCAAAACAGCTTAGAAAGTCACTGATTTTATTGAATAACACTTTTGTAGGTTAACCTCCTTGGAAATAAGCAATTCGTCAGATTTGTCCAACAAATCTTATGAGGTATAGAATTTCAAAATGAAAAAACGAAGAAAATAATTGTGGCGCGCGTCATGTTTCCCCATCTTGGCAAAACCGCAACTTATTCACACGAATGCCATTCAATTGATGAACGAATGAGCCAGTAATCGTGAATCTATGAGCACGATTTTCGAAATAGTTTCTTCATTGCGTAATGGGAAATTAAACTGAATGCAAATACTCATTTAGCCCAGCGAGCTCTATGAGCTGTACATTGATCGAATGGACTGCAGTGCTTCAGTTAATATACATTAGTCCATGTAAGAAAGAGATTTTAAATGACCACGAGAAGTATGTTTAAATTTCGAATAAAACTAAGCGGAAAAATGAATAAGACCAAACTAATAGGACCAATAAATGTGGCACTCACCTGCAGTTCATCCCACGGTATGGAGCCGCATTCATTGCACGATATGGCCGCCACTTGAAGTCGCAAAGATGATGAATATCCTTCATTTTGTCGTATCAATTCGACGGTTGTCAATCTAAAAAGCACAATCAAATCAAGGGTGGAAATGTTGCGACGCACATCTCTTTACCTAAATGTCGCCATTGAAACCAAGTCCCTTCGACGCCAAGTACTCGCCTCAGATGGTTCCGATGGCGAGGATAGATTTGTTTTATAATTCGGTTCCTCGTACACTTCACTGGCAACTTCCACAGGCGATGCTTTCAGATTCGTATCGGTGGTGAATGGATTGAGTCTAAAAGAAGGCACATCAGCCAGCCGCTACGTGCAACTAAAACCCAAAAACTTACCTAAACATCACATCGATACAATCCGTGGTTTTGTCATCGCCCATGACAATAGCGAAATTCTCCGAATCCGAACTAATATCACTTTGTATCGAGAACGTATCGCTGGCATCGTCATTTGGACCTCCTGACTTTATGGCAGAGTCAATCGATGTCATGAAACTCGAAAAGCCCTTTTTCATTGATAACAGACCTGGAAAGAGGATGGCAAATAAGTGATAAAGGAATATGCCACCATAGAATAAAGTGCACCAACCAGAATTGATTTCTTTGGTTAAACTTGAATCTGTTATCGAGTTTCTCGAACGCGTCGACTTCGATGAGGACGCACCCGATTGCGAATACACACCGGTATCTGGCCGTGAGCCTTGACTGGGCGTTGAAGATGAAGCCACCGTTGGTATACTTTGAATTTGAACATTATACCTGGCATAAGAAACACAATTCATAGGCATTCGCCATGCGAATCATAAGGCAATCCTTACCCATGAGTGTTTGGATTCGACACATGCATTCCGCTGTCGAACGGCGGATCATTTGTGATGGGCGACGGTGTCTCCACACTTCCATACTGACTATTTTTAACGTGATCCAATGGCGGAGGCGTCGGCCAAGTTATATTTGTACCTAGTCACACAAGAAAAATGAAATCAATTTGCATAAATAGAATCCAAAGTTGAGAATATCATTCTTATAGGTCATGCAAAGTGTGGTGTGACATTGAAATTAGGTGCATTTGGGTTAGTAGTTGATAAATTTGAATAAAAAAGGAACAAAAAACCAAAGTGGAATCGAAACTAAGGAGAACTGTTCCTATTTTTGGGTTAATTTTGCGATTTAACAAAAATAAAACTAAAAATTCTTACTATTCATGTGTAAATCATCACCCAAACTAGCTGAATCGGGTAAGACACTTTCAGCATCACCACCACTTGATTCCTTACCAGGTGTTGGGGACGGCATCACCAGTGTTACTTCGATTTGTGGCACAACACAACCCAGAATGACAGATTTCTTTATGTGTTGCTGTGGGAAGAGAAACATCAGTATGCATCAAAGCGTTGCATGCAACCAACCTTTTGTAGAATGCGTTCGGCATCGAGCGCTAGGAATGTTGTTAGCTCGTTCATCTCTTCGGCCAATCGCAGCAGGAATAAGAACTGGTAGTGATCGATTTGTACACTTACGAGATTTGAAATATGAACGATGGCATGCATATCGGCGGTTCTCTCGATGCCTGTATCGGCCGACTTGCTTCGTTTATCCGAGGATGCTGCAGAACCGGCATCTTGCGACTCAGATGCCATGAATGGATTTAAAGTTGAATAGTTTCTGTTTGTGTAATCCATTCGATGGATGTTGGTCTCAACGGAGCCCTTTGTAGTTGACGCCGCAGTTGTGGCCGCAGTTGCACTATCCGAGCCTTTGTGCAGCCACAGGGTGACAGGTACGGCATCGACGAATGGAATCGACTTGTTTGGCCCCAAGGAACGTGCGCCTTGAAAGTCGACCCAAACCGGGTCAAACTTTATGCACCACACATCTCTGGGCTCAGACCACATGGCGTAACGTGAGAGGTTTTGCGAAGATACCGATGCTCTTAGCGGTTGCTGAATATTTGGCACATCACTCGCGGCTACATGTGAGAGGATACGATCCGTCACAATGCACATGTCTCCGTCAACTGATGGAAATCCACTGCCGAAGACCAAAGTTCCCTCCTGCAGGGAGTGAAGCGCCTGTGCGAGGTCGGCTCGTGAGGAGCCCATTTCTCGGATATTTGTGAGGGCGAATCGTGAAATTTGTATTTGCATAATTTTGGGGCGATCCTTTTGGTTTGGTGCATCGACACTTGATTCGATTACGATACGTGGCATGATGGCTTCTACTTTAACATCCATGTACATGATACTGGGTTCCGAATCAGCCGCTGATCCGCCACCACCGGAAAGAGATGCGCCCGAGGGAGTGGAGACTGTCGGTGAACCGACACTTGTTCGCAAAAGGCTTTCGTGCAGGTTCAGCGCAAATGAGTTAAACCAGAGTACACTGCTGAGATCGAAATGCACCTGCAGCGGATTAACGTGTACGAAGATCTTGGACGGAGGAACTGCAAGAAAGATTCAAAATTCCATTTTTTGCGCTTAATTTATGTACTTGTGTAGACTTACGTGGAAATATAAAATCTCCCGGATAGTAGAAGTACGTGAATTCCGCATGAACAATTGGCATCTCCGGCGGGAACGAGTAGCGATCCTTGTCCCCTAGAAAGAGAACGTTAAACGACAGTTTTTAGAAGTAACCAAGAAACTTGATGTACGGAAACAAATGAGGCAGAAACAATTAACTGCGTCCTACAGAAAAGTACACATGCGATACAACATAATCCTCCCGGAATAAAAAAAATAAAACAAAATTGAACTACTTAAACATGAAGTCAACTACTGAGCGTCAAATCACCTGCTTTGGCCTTCCGTTTGTGTTGAGCTAAATAAGTTAAAGCACCGAACATGGTATTTATTTATTGAAGGCATGAGAGGCAATGAGAGAAAGGTATGTATTCCATTTTGTGTACTCAATTTGATGTGCAACATGTTGCCCAGCGATCAAATGTACTCACCAGAGACGAATTCCTTTGGCATTTGCTTTTTCCCCGACGTCGTCACTCGATAAAGGGTAAAGTCTTCTATTCTAAGAATCACACAAGCACTCATCAACTTGGCCAGATTGTCAAGGGTGGATTTCTGGATTGATTGTGACACTGGAGTTGGTGCACTTCCTGGATTGATAGGTGTTGATTGTCCGGAGGCGGTCAGTCCTGTTAGAGTCGCCGGGTTCAGCATGATTGGTGATGTGGGGGCACTACGCTCTAGTGGCGCGTGTGTTGACGGACGATTCGGTTGACTTAGATTGAGAACAGCTTCACGGAATGAGTTGAGCGATTCCTTCAGCCAAAGGGCGGGCAATACCGAGGCTTCCTTATATCTGGAAATGGATTTCAATTGCTTATTAAGTTGAACTGTGCAATAGGACATCTCTTACTTGGCCCAATGAGATCGATCTGATTTCGCCAGATGATAAGGATAGTAGTCCACTTGGAATGCCTGAACAGAGATCTGCAATGCGCCGCCTTTATGGAGTTCGGGGTAACTAGAACGGCCATCTAAACAAACACAATCTTAGACCTAGACAATTACAGATATTTAATCCTGCTTACCTCCTTCATCGTCGCACAGGTGCAGGTCAATACGCTGACTGAAGAAGTGGTAGGAAGTCTCACGTACATCGAACGCATTGAACATCTTTTGCGTCGAGGAAGTGTGCGCTAGGTCCGACTGCTGGCGAGTCTGCTGCGCAAGTTGTGCTTGGTACTCTGGAAGTGTCTGCAAAACAAAACTCATTCAACATCAGGAAATTACAAAAACGCTCACCAAAGCCCACCTCTAGTTTCTTTTGTGCTTTGGTCTTCTGGGTCGCGTGTGTGGCGGCCTTTATCAACCCCGACAATGAGTCAACAAAGTGCAGGGCCGCTTTTAATTGCGAATCTGTCAGTACCCACAGCAAATCATCCAAAATTAAGACCAGTCTAGACGCCAGCACACTACAATCGGAAGTCCGCTTTCGTATCGTTATCCGACAACGAGCCTGATTCGTTAGCAAACGCAACGGGGTGAGTGTTTTGTCCTGCGTTGAGCTTGCCTCTATGCGAACCGTTTGCCATGAGAGCTCTTTAAATATAAGAATTATTCCTCTCTGTGCATCTTTCAAGCGTGTCATTCGCAGATCAGCTGAGGCCCATTTAGGCGTTTTTGACTCAACCCGGATTCGGGACATCTAAAGGACAGGTTAATAAAAAATTCCTTTCGAAGCTTCCTAAAACATTACCTGCACAGACGACGTAAACGCTGGACTGAGGAACTTAACATTGACTGTGTTTACGATTATCGTTATTCCATCGACGACTTTGTGTATAAAGCTATATTTCCCAGGCGGTACTTGCAGTGGCTGCAAGCCCGGCGAATTAGGATCTTGGTTTCTGGAGTTGGGATCACAGGTTTCCACTGATATATTCACTTCGTCAAGTGTCTACGTTGGGTAGGGTTGTTTTACAAATCAGAACAAGTGTGAAGTTACAAGCACTTACCAAGGTTATAGGAACACTTTTCAGTTTTGTCCAACTTATCCGGAAGGAGACATGATTGCACCATGCTGATGTCAATCGCAGCCATGTTGGAAGTTCCAGTAATTCGGTGAGAACGTTTTCATCCAGCTGCAAGTTGGAGAGTTCACCTT
The DNA here is from genome assembly GCA_936431705.1 of Cheilosia pagana. NCBI lineage: Eukaryota > Metazoa > Arthropoda > Insecta > Diptera > Syrphidae > Cheilosia > Cheilosia pagana. The sequence continues at coordinate 44,164,181 of OW386170.1, read as the reverse complement.
CACCTCGAAATGTGCTCAAGTTAATTTTGTCCGATGAAAGGTCTTTTGTGTACCTGCAAAGATTTTTATTTAAATAACAACTGAGTCAGTGGAAGGTAAAGAAAACAATTGAAAAAATGCAATTAAAGAGTTGGGCAGTAGTGTAGTAGTGTTCGGAGATTCAAACATGTTAATTGATAGTAGGTAGTTAAAGAGCATCAAATAGCGAAGGAGGTTCCAACCACAAACTAAGAAATCAAGTGCAGATCGAGTTCATTTTTAGGATATTTAAATATTTGATGTAAATGAACTCTTCCTCTTTCATTCGTAGCTGTCATTTTACATATTAGGGACTTGCCACTATCAACAGGTCTTCGCTGTCAGTTCACCAAAACAAATTTACCGCCATTAAAACACAGACCGTCCAAATAAACGCCATCATAATGTGCATTAGCACTGAGTCATTCAGCCTCTCTAGAGGATAAGAAGAAGCTATATCGTGACAAAAAACAACAAACACTTAAAGGCACCCTTGAAGTTGGACGTGTTTTATTCGCGTTGCGTGAAAAGCTCGTCACTTTATAAATAGCCAAGTGCGCTTGCAGCTACTGGGTATAAAGGTTGCGGATAATGCGACATAGTTTGATTCTATTTCAATTGCAATTGCAAATGTATGCTAATTTAAAGTCTATTCGCATACAGAGGCCTCTAGCAGCTCACCGTAGGTAGAAGCGGCGACACAAAGTCGCTCCGCACGCAGCAGACGTCAACGTCAACCTTTACCCTACATTTATGCCACTTGTGGTACCAAAGGTATAGCACTTGACTTGACAGTATAAGTAGACTACCCACCCTGAAGCTCTTTCTGCGCTGCCAACCCAAAAAGGTACCGAGTTGAGTTTCATCAATTAATCCACATGCTTCCCCTGTTTGCAAATTGATTTATTAATGGAGAAACATAAATTAACTTGCACAACAGGAACTTCTTTGATGAAAGGATATGAAACAAAGCGCAAGGACATTGACGAGAGAACAAATTTTGTCCCCCCACCCTTTGGGAATGTTTTTTGGCAGACAATTTAGCCGTAATAATATACATCTATGTATTTCTGTGCGAGACAGATAGACTTCCTTTAAATATACTTCCGGTTGGGTTGTTTGCCAAGGGACCTTTCAAAAGAATGGAATATTTAAACACCAAGGTGGAGGTGGGTATACGCAACAGGAGTAGACGACCTTTCGGATAAAAAATGTAAATGAAAAGATGAAGGCGATTAGCATTTTGTGTAGGCGGCTGGTAACAAAATTGAAAATTTCGTCAGTAATTCCAAAGCTCTTTTCTTGACTTGCTACCTTTGGGTTTTTGGATGTTCACTTGAGAGGGATTATCTACACCTACCTAGGTTTGGAGGAAACGACTTTTGCAACTAGGAAGGGGCATATGGGGGCAAAGAATGGTATTTCCGTATATCATAGACATCATAGTCCGGAGTGGACCTGGGCCTCAACCAACAAGCGTCTCCAGCCAGCGCGATCTTTAGCTAACTGTCTCCAGTTTCGCACGCTAAGTTGGTTAAGGTCCCCTTCCACTTGCGTGCGCCACCTGAGTCGCGGTCTTCCTCTACTACGCCTTTCCTCGGGTGTGGAATTGAAGATTTTTCGGGCTCCATTCGCTCTACATGACCCAGCCACCTCAGTCGTTGGACATTCACTCTTCAGGTTGTCGTTGTACAGCCCATACAGTTCGTCGTTAAATCTACTTCTCCACTCACCGTCAATGTAGACGGGACCAAAAATCACTCGAAGAATTTTCCTCTCGAAAACAACCTAGAGTTACCACATCCGCTTTTGATAGAGTCCATGCCTCTGCGCCATATAGCAGGACTGGGACGATTAGAGTCTTATAAAGGGTCACTTTAGTTGTTCGAGAGAGGGGCGACATAAAGGAACAGCTTGACTTTTTCTGCTTTATCTCATATTCAACAAGTAGTAGTAGTCACTGATGTCGGTCAATGGCCGAGTTTCAATGGTATTCAGTTTTGATTTCGTTGAGCTCTATTTAGCGAACAGCTCGGCCGCTACTGTTGTTAAGTGACTAAGTCGTTGCTGGAATGACATCGATCTCTGTCCATGCTCTCCAAAAAAATAGTTTTGCAGAAGTCAAGTGACGTTACTATTACTAAATGTTGTGCGCAAATAGTCAATCGTTTTACGTCTTGAGCGGTATGTAGCGGCTACGTTCCATTCCGATTTTTCAATTTAGAGGACGGACAAGGTGGAGTTGCGAATCACACTTCAGTGGAAGCTCCAAAGCATGACTAGAATTTGTTCTACCGCCAATTTTCAAAAAAGAATTAACAGAACACAGGCCCAGGTTGCAACTTCAGTTTAAAATTATCCACTTCGATAAAAATAAAAAATTATATAGCCAACATTTGTGGATATTTAAATATTTAAACAAACACTGTGCATGCGCAAGTACACTTATTCATAATGATGCAATCATCCAGCGGATAAATAACAATATCCATTCCCCCTCACTGAAGGAGTTGGCAAATAAACAAAGAGGAATGTACAACAATATATCGGCACGGCACACACGGGATCCACATCCGCACACAACCCCTAATCAATCAGACTGGCGCCTCAATATTACGGCAATCAATTTCATTTTGTATTTTCCAATAACCAAAAACAAATTTGTTCTTTTTTGCTTTCCTTCTGATTAACATTCAGGTATTGTTTTCAACGGTTTTCAATGATGCTCGACAGGCCACTAACCCACAGAAGTCGATCCAATTGAAAAGATTCCCAATGTGACCTGCAAAATTGTTTCGCTTTTGAAATATTTGCTCGCTTCGCGGTTATCCCAATGGAAAACGAGGCAGTTTTTTTTTTTTTTTTTTCTCTTAATGGTATTCGATTAAATTTTATTTCTCGTCATAAACACCACCCCCTTAGACTCCGCTTGGGCTTATCTTGTTATCCCACATAATCGTTCGTACGAAGGTAATGAAGTCAGAGTCTGTCTGAGGTGGCATTTCTGTCCGTGTTGAGGGAACAGGCACGTGAACTGTACTGAACACGCCGATTCGCAGTGCACATGACAGAGCGATGTAAAGCAATAATTTTATTTATTCATAAATAATTGCTAAGATTGTTTGATTCGATTATCGGCAACATTTTTCGTTGAGCACAGTGAGGTAGACGTTTTTCTTATGAAGAATTTCAATATCAGGGTGAAACATTAACTTCACTTCTGACAGTGCATATCAATCAGGGAGGGAGTGACATTTTATGTATATGACAAGCAAATTGCAACAAATTCTTTGCATATTTACATTGCACACTGCACACTTGAGGGCGGGATTTTGGTGCAAAGCATTTAACTGTTCGTTTCAGAGTGTGGCGGTCGCACGTACCTGCCTCCTCGTTATAATGAAATTTTTTTTTAGTGATGAAAAATATATAGAGAATTTTGAAAACACAAATTTAAATGCATGTGTAGTGCATGCTGGTCGGCGCAGTGGCTTAATGGTTAGTGTGTTGGACTACTAAGCGAGGGGTTCCCGGTTCGAATCCCGAAAGAACCAAATTACATCTTTAGGTTTTTTTTCACTGCGCCACCTCTCGCTAACGTCTGACAAACATCCGAGAGTAAAACTGTCATGAAAAAGCTTCTCAAAAAATTGAAACCGAATCCCACCCAGGATGCTAGAAATTTGGAAGATACACTTCTGCAAACGATTCAACAGCAATAACTGCCAAGATTTCGATAGCAAGCAGTATGGAGTCATTTAAAAATGTACGTACACATAGACAGGAATCATCAATTTGACCAATACGATGTGAGGGTTGCCGTGTCCAGCTGCGGCAGCTGAATCGACTAGTATAGATGAAAAAATGTAGTACGAAGTGTGCACCAACTTAAACTTTGATAGGTCTTGTAAAAAAACCATCAGTTTAAAGTCTAGTTTTGACACCCCCGTCAAACTTGTCAGGTTGAGAACTCCTTGGGTTTAAAAAGATCGGTAAGAACACCATTGATATTAGAAAATGCCATTTTTTAGCTTACCGGCCGAAGACTTTAAGGTGTAGTTCCTTACAGAAAAATTATTTGTGTGGAATCTTTAAAATTATTCGAAAGCAGTCACTCTGCATTTACTCTATTTACTTCTAAGAAGCTTACCGCAAACACTTCGGTTGGATTTAACCAATATGAAATCAAGTTTAATGGGCGTATTATTCACTCGGTTTAAAAACGAGGTTAAAAAGCTCTTAAACCATAAAAATAAACCTGACTAAACCATACGCTTTTAAAACCGAAATATTTAAACCTGCCTACGTAATATTCACTCGATTTACCAGATTTAAGCTTTTGGTTTATATTGGTTTATTTTAGGTACGAAAAACTATTTTAAACCTCGCGTTTGATAGTTCGGGCAAGGTATTCCTGTATTATTATGAAGGAATGAGAATATTCTGAAGTGTTTCAGTTCATTTTTAGTTGGGGTTTTCGTTTATTTTACAGAAACAAATTGTAAAATTTATAAAATGGCCGGAAGTATTCACGGAATTCGTCGTCGTCGAAATCGTCGACTTTAGAACGTCTGTCTGAGGTCTGAGGTAAGAGCTTCGAACCAAACGTTCCACCTGAAGCAAGTGTCCTTCTGATGAGGACATCATCGTTTCTTCAACTTCAGACAAAAAATTTAGTGAATATTATCGAAACTGATTTAAACCTTCAGAAAAACCACGGAAACCTGTCGTCGGAGTGCGGTTTATAATCGAAGTGGTTTTTCTGATAAAAGGTTTAAAAAATTATGTTTATAAGGTTTAAATGAAGTGAATAATACTGAATTAAAAATGTATATGGTTTAAACAAAATTTAAATCACGGTCTAAATTAAACCACTTTTTAAAACGAGTGAATAATACGGCCGTAAGTACAACAAACTTTTTAATACCTTGGCAACTCTAACCCTAATTGTTTTTTTTTCACCGAAACACCAATAGGCACCTGAATAGAACAGTGCTTAGTACATAATATAGTTGAGTTAAGCCTTTGCGGTAATTATAATTAACTATGCATTCTAAACACTCGTGCATTATTAGTGAGTCATTCCGCTTAAGAAGTTTTGTTTGTATTTAATTTCTTTGATACGTATGTAGCTTAAATTGTCCACTTTTGAAACAATTCAATTTATAGATAAAAGAAAAAAGCTATAAAAAAACGAAGAATGTCTTTTTTTAGTAGTAGTATACAGCACACACGTACCTTTTAATTACAAACTTTTTTATATAGTTATAGCCACTTCTTTATCAGACGAGATTAGGTGAGTATTTTGCAAAATTATGGCCCCAAATATTGCCAGTCATACGAAATTTGTAGAGCTCTGGAGTTTCCCTTCTGCCATTTTGGACTTAATTTAAGTCGATAAGAAAAAAAACTTATTAACGATTAATTTAAGATCGCAACGTAAAACGGTGGTTGGATGTTGTATGAATAGGGTAGACACTGATTGGCGTCAACTTGGCGATGCCCAGGCGTTGCAACTGGTTCATACACATCAATTGTGCTTATTTTACCTCCTCGTGGTAGCCACCGGATACTGGTCTTGTCCTTCCGGGCATGACTTGCTAAACTTATAAGCGCGAGTGTTGAACACGAAGAAAATAGCAACACTATAATGCTCTGTCGGATTGACTGCCTGATCGAGTCTCAGAAGTCTAACATGAGCCCCTCAGAAAGAGGACGTACGGCGGATGAATTCACTAGATTGAATCAACGATGGCGTCAACAGTCAATACGGCGGATACCTTACTTGAGCTACTTCGACATATTTGGAGCTGAGGTCAGTAAGGATTTTCAGGACTAGTCAGGGTACTGAAACAGAGATGGTGGCGGATGAACCCTTTATGGGCCAACGGCAGCTCTCACAACCCCGAAGTGGGTTACTGACACCGGAAGATCCGGCCCCTTTTGCCCAAGGGGTCCAACAAAGGGCCTGGCCCTCCAGGTTGGGGGTTGTGCGTGGGGTTAACTACCCAACCACGGAAAAAAATAATGGTTACGAAGCAACCAGAAGCCTCGGAAAAAAATGGATCTACTGTTGACAACCCTGCAAAACGGAAAAAGGACAACGACTTTCGGATCTGCACGTGGAATGTTCGGACCCTGAACAGGCCGCGTGCAGCCGAACAATTAGCGGATACCCTCGAATGCTACAAAGCAGATATAACTGCCATCCAGGAAGTGCGATGGGATGGACCGGGCAAAAAGCAGATGAAAAACTGTGACATTTATTATGGTGACTGCTATAGAGAGCAAGGACAGCGCTTATTTGGATGTGGATTTGTCATACGCGGCAGACTTAGGCAAGAAGTCTTGAGCTATCGACACGTGAGCGAGCGTATCGTGACAATCCGCATCAAGGCTAAATTCGCCAACATTAGCCTGATATGTGCACACGCCCCCACAGAGGAAAAAGATGATGCTACCAAAGATTGTTTCTACGAGCTCCTCGACCAAACATATGAGCAGTGTCCTAAGTATGACGTTAAAATCATCCTTGGTGATTTTAACGCCAAAATAGGCAGGGAGGACATCTTTGGTAGTGCAATTGGTAAGCATAGCCTACATGACACCACGTCTGGAAACGGACTCAGGCTAATTGACTTTGCGGCGGGACATAACGTCACTATAGCTAGCACACGGTTCCCGCACCTCAAAATTCATAAAGAAACATGGCTGTCACCGGATCAAAAAACCGTCAGCCAAATTGATCATGTTGCGATCGACGTAAGGCACTCTTCCAGTGTTCTAGATGTTCGAACGTTCCGAGCGGCCAACATAGACTCGGACCACTACCTTGTTGTAGCCAAGGTACGTATGCGGATATCTCAGACGCCACAACAACGGCGAAATACTGTGAGGAGATATGACGTCGCACGACTGCAATCGCAACAAACAGCCAGAATCTTTGCCGATCGCGTATCCCTCAACTTATCCAGAAGTCCAACACAGCCAGCATCAAATGCCGAGGAGCAATGGTATCGATGCCAAGAGGCCATCAGAGACGCCGCAACTGATGTGCTAGGTTTCACCCGACCACCACAACGAAACCCTTGGTTCGATGAAGAGTGCCGGCAAGCACATGCAGCAAAGCAACTCGCCTACAAAGCCGCGCTGCAGAGAAGGACGAGAGCGGCTCGTAAGCTTTACGAGGAAAAGAGGAGGGAAGAACACCGGCTTCTCAGGAGGAAAAAGAAAGAGCACGAGAAGCGCGCGATCGAGGAAATAGAGAGGTGCTACTCCAGGAGTAATGTTCGGAAGTTTTACCAACAGGTAAAAAGAACGTGTCGCGGTAACAAGACCCGAACAGAGACCTGTAGAGATGAGCAAGGGAACCTTGTAGTAGAGTCACAGTCGGTGTTGAGGATATGGAAAAACCACTTCTGCAGACTGTTAAACGGCGAAGACGACCAAGATCCCGCTGTCAGGCAGAACGAACCATTCAATCTGGACGATGAAAGCCAAGATTTCCGCCCACCCGACCAAAATGAAGTGAGGATAGCAATATCTAAACTGAAGTCCAACAAGGCTGCTGGACCAGACGGCCTACCAGCCGAGCTATTTAAAGCAGCGGGAGATGACATGGTAGAGAGCATACACCAACTCATCTCTAAGATTTGGTCGGAAGAAAGTATGCCTGATGAATGGAACCTCAGCATCGTTTGTCCGGTACACAAGAAAGGAGACCCTCTAAACTGCGCCAACTACAGAGGTATCAGTCTTCTCAACATCGCATACAAGATCCTGTCTGCCATACTGTGTGAGCGCCTGAAGCCATACGTCAACGAACTGATTGGACCCTATCAGTGCGGTTTTAGGCCCGGTAAGTCCACAACCGACCAAATATTCACACTACGGCAGATCCTGGAGAAAACCCAAGAAGTCCAAATCGATACCCACCATCTGTTCATCGATTTTAAGGCCGCATATGACAGCATTTATAGAGACGAGCTATACAGAGCCATGTCTAGTTTTGGCATCCCTGCCAAACTCGTCAGATTGTGCAGAATGACAATGGAGAATTCTCGCTGCTCCATTAAGGTCGGAAACAATCTCACAGAGACCTTTGATGTCAAAAAAGGATTTAGACAAGGTGACGCGCTGTCATGTGACTTTTTCAACATCATTCTTGAGAAAATTGTGCGAAACTCACAAGCCAACACCAGAGGCACAATTTTTCACAAGTCTGTACAATTACTTGCATACGCAGATGACATTGACATAATTGGTAGAACACAGCGAGCTGTCACTGGTGCGTTTGCATGTATAGAAACAGAAGCGGCAAAAATGGGTTTAGCGGTTAACGAGGGCAAAACCAAGTATATGCTGTCAACAAGAAGGGACACACAACATCGACGAGTCGGACAGAACGTCACGATAGACAGCTATAACTTTGAGGTAGTTAGGGACTTTATCTACCTCGGTTCCGCTATAAACTCTGTAAATGACATCACAGCAGAGATCAAGCGAAGAATTACACTTGCCAATCGCTGTTTCTTTGGCCTAAGAAGGCAATTAAGAAGTAAGGCCTTGTCAAGAAACACCAAGGAGATTCTATATAAGACCCTTATCATCCCAGTCCTGCTGTATGGTGCAGAAGCATGGACATTATCGAAGGCGGATGAGGATATCCTTGGACGTTTTGAACGAAAAATTCTTCGTGTGATCTTTGGTCCCATTTGCGTTGATGGGATTTGGAGAAGGAGATATAACAGCGAACTCTACGAGCTGTACAGCGACATCGACCTTGTCAGAAAAGTGCGGATCAGCCGTCTGAGATGGCTAGGACATGTAGAGCGTATGGACAACAGTGCTCCGGCCCGAAGAGTCTTCGACTCCAACCCAGAGGGACAACGCAGCAGAGGAAGACCTCGCCTAAGGTGGCGCGCACAAGTGGAAGGGGACCTCAACCAACTTGGAGTGCGCAACTGGAGGCAGTTAGCCAAAGACCGAGCTAACTGGAGAGGCGTACTGGTTGAGGCCCAGGTCCACCCCGGACTGTAGCGCCACCTAAGTAAGTAAGTAACGTAAAACGGCAACGCCATTAATATGTATATGAGACTGCTATGAAAGTAGGTATCCATTGATACCGTATTAAACGGCCTAAAATGACGGTTTTAATGACACGACTTTTAGGATCAATATTTAGTTAATGCAAGGCTTAACCGAGAGCTACCATTTCACTTGAGTATACAACAGTTTCAAAAACTCTTTTTTTCATGTTTCGGAAGAGGAATGTTATGGTTTTTTAAAGTGGCTCTCGGTGTTTACTCAGGCCGTAAGTCGGCCCATTGTGCATACCAGTGGTGTTGGGGGTTCCTTTTTCGGTAACTCATGTAAACCATTTGCTACCATTGATAAAGCTAAGAATATTAGCAGCGCTGATGAAGCTTAGATCACTTAGACTTAGATCATTGAGGAAGTAGTTACCTGAGTAAGGCCTCCTTAAATTGGACAGGGCGGAGAGGAGGCGGGTGACAGACTCATCTTCCTCCTCATCCATGCAGCTTTTACAAAAGTAATTGTATGGCAGTCTGAGTCTAATGCCCGGTAATGACTCGCTACAAGCGAGATACTAGATCTGGTGAGTCGCAGAAGCGCCTTGGTTCTTTTAGTGTCAGGGTCCAGGGTTGGCCAAGTAAGCCTAGCAACGTCGCAGTATCCTAGATGTTTCGATCTATGACTTGCTTAACTATTGCGTCCGCGTGAATGAGTTGTTAAGCGTAGGACAGTGGTGCATGCACGTTGTGCAGACTGACACTATCAACACCGAAAGAGCCCTTTCTCGCCAATTCGTCAGCTGCACAGTTCCCCGGGATATCACTGTGTTCCGGAACCCAGCAAAGGGTGAGGAAGAGGAAGCATAGGGATTCTCTTTCGTGAAAGACCTTTATGCTTCTAAAAAAGGTAGTTTTATCGTATGGTGTCTAGCTGGGAAGTATATACGATAAAAATAGCTCCTGTTCTTGTAAAACTGCTCTCAATTTGCCAAATTGTTTGACAGCTAGTAAGGCTGTTCCACCAACAATTTTCTAGCTGAATATTAGACTTATACCCACAGACCCGATAGTTACAAGTTCAGCAATTTGACGTATGCTTCATATAACGTTCAGCCGCCTGAATCTTAAATCAAGTCTTCTTTTTTTTAAGGTTCCATTTAAGTGGGGGCATTGCAAATCATACGGACAAGTTATCGATAACAATTTTGTATTCAAACAACTCATCTATGAGAAAACCGACTTTAAGACAACTCATCCATGGCCATTTCCTATAATTTTTAACTATTCAAATCCCAAAAGCAGCCATATTGTAACATTTCCACTCAGTCACCATAAGGGTGATCCATATGTCGTTTCAAAAGAGTAGGTACCTACTTCCTCTCCTCTAACAACTTATTTCAACGTCGACGGTAAAATTGAGTTATACCTTATAATCTAATTACGTACAAAAACAAAATACATGACCTCCTGGCAACACTCAAACCCAGATGCAGACACAGAGATGCAACAAATGAGGAAAATCCACCACCACAACCACCCCAAACATTTCTCTACTCAAAATTAGAGAAATGTAATTTCCCTTTCGTGGAAGCCCAACGAACCTACAACAAACACACAGAGAAAACAGGGAAAACCGCCACCCAAACACCCCATTAACTTTTAAATACCTTATGTAGGTAGATATCTATGAAAACAAATCGGCGTGTGGAACATGGACATTCTGAGCTTTGCCAGACACGAAGATGGATGTCGAATCTACTGCCGAGTGAGTCTTCCCGTCCGCACGAGATGGTCGGATACGGATTGGTGGTGCTTTGAGTTGAGTCTGAGATTGTTTCTGTTGGGTTTGGGTTATGGTTTGCGGGATTTGAGTTGCGTTCACTTTCCTTCATCAGACTTTGCACTCTGCAGATGTTGCTGGCTGCTGTCGATGGGTGGTGGAAAAATCAATTCAATTCCTGTGCCTGTAGTGGGTTGTGGGTGAAACCCAAATTGAGTCTTTTCTTTTTATCTCATAGGAACGGAAAACATAAATCTCTTATCGTCACAACACAACATTGATTACAGATTTCAAAGGGCCAAAAACTCCAACAGCCGTTAGAAAAAAATCACCCACTATACATTTGTCCAAACATTTTGTCAAAAGCTTTCTTGTTTTTTTTTTCAAATCTTATTACTCACCGAGATAAATGTTTGAGGAGTTGATTCTTGATTAGCGAAACCATTTTCTTTGTTTTCTTATGATAGAGGAAAAAATCACTGATTCAATGAACTTTTCTTGCTTTGCACTTTATTGGATTTTATATTTTTGTAATTTTCATTCACTTTGGGGAAATTTGAATTTGAACATTTTAACGAAATTGCGAAAAGGAGATTTTCACTTTTTTTAAGGATTTTCCACAGCTATTCCATTTGGAACAAGTCTATTGTTGTAGACGTCGCGAAAATTGAAAAAATATTTTAGGAAAATGACAAAAAATCCTCTACCTCCGGTGGTAGTTACTGACAACCTGCTGACATTTCAGAAATTTTCCATTTTTGACGTTTCGTTTTAGACTTGTTTGACGTTTTGCCGTTGAATGTGCATGTGTGTGTTAAGTTGCAGACTGGCTTTGCAGATATTTTGTCTAAGGGCTGGACTACATCAAAGCTGGCCTGGGAAGTTGTCTTTGAAGCACATTTGAATTTTTTTTAACTCATTTCTAACTTGACATAACCTTATTTTGGAATACTTGTAAACTTTTAGCATGCACAACTGTTGTTCGGAATCTATTTTCAAATAGAAGAGTTCTCTTTGAAAGTAAAATCGAAACTATTTTTCGAATAGAATCGAATTACGTAGCTGGCCCCAGTAGCTGTCAAACAAAAACAAATCGAATTCCAACGAAAGAATATCTGCCTTCCGTCTTTCAATCCAAGGATATGCTGAAATACACAATATCCGTACACAAAACCCAGCTATAATTATATTAAAATAGTTTATTTAAAAATACGCAATATATACAGCAAAACTGTACGTAAACTAAAAAAATTCCACTTCACTAAGAAAATCAAATAAATAAAAAAGTTAAATCTAAAACTTCAGTTCAGGATTTGGGAAAGCTGAAGAGCTCACAATAGGTGACTCTGGTATTTCCTGAAAACAAACTTATATTATTTAACAGACAAATTTAAAAATAAGATTGCCGCTTACAATGTCCTGCTGATATATTGACAACGGACGTCTCCGTGACTCATTAAATGGAGCCAAATTATTTTGTGCAGTCCTTCGCGTCTTGTCAGCGTTTACCGGATTTCTAAGCGAATTAAACAACTGATTCACATTCTGGTGGTCTGTTGACATTTTTCGCGCTTTCCGCATTTGATAAAACGAAACCGATGACCCATCGGAATCAGATGAGTTGCCAGCGATTGGTTTTGGATCATCAGGACTGGAACGTTTCCTGTTTGAATACTTGGTTGACACAAGCTATAGATAATTGATATAATTTAATGGTTACATTTGATTTGTAAGGTCGCAATACAAACCGATGACTGATATTCTGATTTGGATTGGTCCCCTTTAGTTAGCTGCTGAAGTCTGCTATAAAGTTCGTCGCCCTCCTGTTTCTTCTTTTTTAGATCTTCCAACATCAGCTGGATAGGATATCATGCATCATAAAATATAATAAATATTTGAGCCCGTTGGCTGGTAGTACGTCATGTGCTAACAACAACTTACCCTCAAACTTTCGGTTTGTGTTACCATTCGGGATTTTTCGGCGCGTTCTGCGTTCCTTTCTTTCCTTAATTGCTCAGTTTCATTCTGGAAATGTTCAATTTCAACAAAATGTCAGCTAATTCAACTGGAATCGAATTACCGCACCGATTACCGATTTTACATGCAAAACAATAACAAATTCAGTCACGTATTGCTCGCTCACGGATGCGGTAATTCAACCCCTGATCTCACCTTCAGATTCTCAAGTTGCTTATCCGCATCGGAAAGAGATTTCTTCAAATCCTCGATGACTTTTTCGTAATGATTGACTCTGTTATTGAACGTTACCTAATTAAAAAACAGCTGTTAAAATACATATGGATAAAATGCCTCCCCATTGCTTACGTTTAATTCATTTATTGTTTCGATTTTTGAAACTAAAACATTTTCCCTCTCCTTATGCGTTTCGGTCAACATTTTTAATTCCTTCTCAAGTTCGTCGTTCAATTGACGAGTTTTAGCCAGACTTTCATTGTATTCAGTTTGAACCTGCTCAAACTGTTGAGTAAACAAATTGCACATCCAGACTCTTTCATAAAACACATCAAGACACAACTCTACCTGATCAATTCTGACACTTTTGATGCCCCTTAATGCGGCAAGCTGTTCTTCCAATTGGCTCGTTTTTTCTGATAAGTCTGAAGTCTGTGCATCGTATAACTGATCCAATTCAGCGAATTGAGCCTTTGAACTCTGCAAGTCGTTCACCAACTCCATATTTTCAGCTTTAAGCTGATCTTTCTCCTCCAGGAGTTGCGAATTCTGATTCGATAGTTCTTGAAGTCTAAACGGGGTAAGTGAATGACATAATGCGGGTAAAAGAAATTGATGCAAACATACTGATTCTGGAATTTTTCAATAATCATATAGTTCTGCTGGGAGATAAGCTGTTGTTTAGCTATCTCTTCCTCGCTCTGCTTGAGTTTGTTGGAAATAATATTGTACTTCTCTTGCGATTGAATATGATTGGATTCGATTAGTTTTATTAGATTTCCCGAATGTAGATTCGACGCGAAGTGCTTCAGCTCAGTGGATTTGTACGGAGCCATTTTATATGTTCTGAAAATATATGCCAGCGGTTGATTAGAAAAGGGTGTTCTTTGATCGAAATCAATCGAAAGTCTAATTTCCAACGACCAAGCGATCCCTACTGGTTTCTGTTACACTTTACTCTTTAGATCAACATCTCAGTGGAAACGTTTGGAAAAACAAACACTCTTCACGAGTAGACTCTCCTAATGCAACTAAGCATCAGTCAGTCCACCCTCAGTGATAATAAAACACACTCCTTCAACACAAAATGACAGAAGATTTCATATTTATTATATTCAATTATGGAAGAGAAATACAAACAGCGTAACAAGGAATTCTATTTAAAAAATGATTATAAGGAGTAGAATAGTGCGCATGCATGCATCATCATCATCCAAGCGGTGGTTCTAAAAGCTGAAAAACTTCTATGGCATTCTCTGTCATTTCACATCGCATGCGTGTGTAGAGTGTATGTATAAAATTATTAATACTAAATTTATTCTGAAGACAATCATTGTTTAAGGCACTTTTCTATGCTTTGTTGTTGTGTTATCAACTTACTAAAATTAAGTTAACATAATAATTATTCATTGGTGACATAATGTTTCTCGTTTCTCTTCATTATTATTATTATTATTTATGGAAGTAGGTATATACTCGTGCGTAGTTAATAATGGCTATTGCATTTCTTCTCACTAATTCTATGCAAAAAAAAATTAAAAAAAAAATATTTTCATATTTACAAGTGTATAGTATAAACTAAATTGTTCTTTCAACTTATATCGACATGAAGTGGTAAGTAAAAATAACGAAGTTTTGTGTTAAGTAACTGGTAACGAGAAGAGGAAGGATTTCGCAAAAGTATTAAATATTTAACTAGTACATAATCTGTAGCGATCGGCTTGCTTTTGGATATTTGTCAAATAGATGGACATTTCGTCGTTTAGTGGTTTGATGAGTTTTTTCAGTTTGTCCAGCTGCTCGTCCTTTAGATGATAGGTGTCCTGCATTTGGCGCAACTCCTGTAGCTTTTCATTGGTGTCCACTGTGAGTTTCGAAGCACGTTGTAGCAACTTCTTGGCTCTTTCACGAGCATCCTCGGATCTATCAGCACGATCGGTTAGTGTACGGTTGGCAGTTTGGGCAGACGATTTCAAATCGGCTGCCTTCTTTAGAGAATCGCTAGCCGATTCCTTTACGTTGTATGCTTCTTTCTTGATCTCTTTGGCGTCGATTTCGTTTCGAAGAATGTTCTTCTGAAGGCGATTGACTTTCTTGGCCAGATCTTCGACCTGTTGGGCAGTGTTGTTAGCTGGAGCTTCGGCCTCTTTGGTTTCCTGGTCGATTTCGTTTAAATCGTTTGCCGCTAGTTCAATGTTTTTATTGGCCTTGTTAATTGCCTCTTCGGCTTGCTTTTGCAGAAGATCCGCGTCGTTTAGATTGTTGACGACGGCATTGGCTGTGTCTAGAATTTCATTTGCCGTGGCTTTGGTGGCATTCGCCTTTTGCTGCAGTTGGTTCACTCGTTCCAAGTCGAAACGTGTATTGCTGATGATCGATTCGACGTTATTTAAGGAAGCTACGGCTTCGTTGATTTGCCCACCCAACTTCTGAATCTCTTCGGGGTCCAACTTCAGGTCAAGGGTAAGTGTCTTCTCAGCCAGCTCCTTGCTTTCCTTCGGCAGGGCGGTGCTGTTGTTGATGAAGCTGCCCAGTTTGAGGATTACTTCTTCGCCGGTCTTGATGCTCTCGTTGGTCTTGTTCAAGTACCGATCGGCATCTTCATAGGCACTCTTTGCTTTGCGATAAGCCTCCGATGCGTTCACCTTTGCCTGGAAAAGCGAGCGAATTGTCTGATCGGCAATGTCCTTTTTCTCTTTTATCGTCTGCTCGGTGTCTCTGGAAACTTTAAGTGCCTTTTCGGTGCGCGTCAGTGCGCCAGCTTCACAAGACAAACCCCCGCACGATCCACAACCAGCTCCTCCGCACAAACTGTCGCAGGGATCCCCACGCTTGTCGCACATGTCGTTGTTGAGATCTGGAATCGATGCCGACAAGTTCTGCAATTGACTTCTATAATTGTTCAACATGTTCTCGTTCAGGGTGACCGAGCTTGAATCATCGTTCATTTTGTTTGCCAAGGTCTCGACCCGCTTGCTATTCCTGTCTATATTGGCACTCAACTCCAACACCTGATCCTTTACCGAGGACAAGCCGAGAACGCGTTCATATGCATTCTTTGTCAAGTTGAGGGCGCCTTCAATATTAGACTCTTGCAGCTGGATACCATTCTCCTTCAGCTCCTTGGAGAGTTTCTTCACGAGAGCACTCTGATTCTGCAACGACTCCAGTTGAACTGATGACAGACTTAAGTCGGAGTAAATTTTCTCCAAGTTGTTCTCAGTTTCGATGAGCTTTTCGTGCGACTCCTGTAGTTTGTTCTTCAACTCGAGAGTTTCTTTGTCCAAACCGTCGATATCTTGCAGACTGATTGTCGTGTTGGATAGTAAATCTCGGATCTTCTGTAACTTCTCCTCCAGGGCATTGAAGTCAGATGTGTACGCTCCCGTTGCTCCAATCATCTTAATTTGTTTTGCGCGATCGATGGTCGCATTTGTGGCCTCATCCAGGGCGGTCAAGATCAAGTCCCAGTTGTTAAAACATTCTCCGCATGGCGTGCAGTATGGGAACTGGCCCAGGTAGCCCCTAGCGCACTCGTCACACTTCTTACCGCCGATTCCCTCGTGACAAATACAGTTTCCGGTCTCTCGGTTGCACTGATAGTCCGCCGCTCCGTGGGGATTGCACTCACACGGCTTGCATTCAATATTCGGATTGCCGTAGTACCTCGCCTGACACTGATTACACTGCCTTCCACCAAAGCCCTCCCTACACTTGCACTGACCATCGTAGGGGTTACACTGCTCTGAATCCGAGCCAATTTCATCGCAAGCACACGCTTCACAGCCCTCGCCAGATGCGATCTTCCAGTGATTCTCTATGCACTCGTCGCAGCGGACGCCGCGCACGTTCTTCATACATGGGCACTGTCCAGTGAACCGGTCGCAATGTTGAATCGTTCCGTTCGTTCCCAAAAAGTCGCAATCGCACTTAACACAATGCTGTTGCAAGGCGTCGCCAAAGTAGCCATCTCTGCACAACTCGCAGTGATCACCAGTCGTGTCGTACAAGCACTTAAGGCATTTGCCCGTCGTCCTATCGCAATTACCCGTGTTGTAGGTATCCGTATTCTTGCTACAGTCACAGGCCGTACACTCACCACCGGGAGTCTCTGGATTTCCAAAGAAATTATCTGCGCATACCTCGCATCGACTTCCGTCATAGCCGTCCTTGCATCGACACACCATGTTGTTGTTTCTGGGATCTAAGTCACAGGATGTGGCATGCGAGTTACCGCTCGCCATTGTATCAGGGCAGCGGCATGGCCTGCAGCCGATATCACTGCCAAGGAATGGATTGCCGTAGTAGCCGTCCAAACATGCGTCACAGTTGTAGCCAGTTGTGAAGTCCATGCAACTAAGACATTGACCTGATTCGGCGTCGCAAAGCTGCGCATGTCCATTGCACTCACAGATCTGGCAATGAGGGAAGTTCCAATAGCCCGGCTGGCATTGATTGCACTCCCTGCCATAAGTGTTCGGGTGGCAACTGCACTGTCCAGTCGTCTGATCGCAATTATTGTCCTTCGAACCAATGCTGTTACAGTCGCAGGCTTTGCAACCTTCGGGGCCAAACCCATACGTGCCGGGTGCACATTGATCACATTGACGTCCTACAACATTTGCCTTGCACTGGCAGAAACCTCCGCGATCATCGCACTGCTTCGACAGTGAACCAGTTGGGTTGCAGTTACAGCCCAAAGCTCCATTATTGATCACGGTACTGGCAATGTCTAGGAATTCCTTGCAACGCTCTCGCACCAATGTGTCGTAGTGTATATTGTAGTACGACTGGTTGCAGCCCAGGTTGTGGTATTCCCTCAGACGATTCTCGGCCATGGGCGAACCTGCAAAGGCAGGTGTTTTCTCCAGTCGCGGTATGAGCGTCAGCGAATCAATTAAAATCTGTGCGGTCGGATTGTCTTCACTGTGGCGATGACGTTCGAAGCGAATCCTAAACTTGTACACTTTACTCGCCTCCAAGCAGACGTCCTTCAGCGCAACCACATCGCGCTGATTCTCTGGCAAGCTGAACGGCACACGTGTCTCATAGAGCGACGACTGATCAGCGCACTCTCCATTGATGTCAATCTCGTCTGGTCGAACCAGCGTAATGTAGGCGTCCTCCCAGTCACCCCTCGTTTGGGTGTGGTAGCGAATAACTATATCATACGGCATGCTGTTGGGCACGTCACCAATGGTAAATACTATTTCCGAATTCTCTGGCACGCGTGCGAAACCGGTGCCCGTGTAATCGGTTAGACGATCTCCGCCTGGCGACTGGTAGGCCACCTTCGAGCAATTGCCATTGTTTGTGAACGTAATGCAGGCATCAGACACCTCAGCTTCGTGAATAATATGCAACAGTGGAATGTAGTGGTTCTGCTTAGGGGTACTGCATGTCCGACCGGTCATGTGTGGCCGGCAGCTACACTGCCCGCTAATTACATCGCAAAAATTGTTGTATGACCCTCCGTGGCAGTTGCATGGCGTGCATCCATCGTCTGCCTCAGATAGACCGAATGTCTCGGGTGCGCACTGATTGCAGTCCTTACCGGTGACCAAACGCTTGCACGTGCACTCTCCTGTGTACATGTTGCATCCTGAATTGTCAACCGTTCCCAATGTGTTGCACGTACACGCTTGACAGCCTTCTGGATTTTCCAGAGTCAAGTTCCAAAATCCATCTTTGCACACATCGCAGCGGCGTCCTTTTACATTCAGCTTACAGTGACATGCGCCGGCTTCAACTCCATTCTCTGGGTCGTTTACAGAATCACAGATTCCCTCATCCAGAGCTCCAATTGGATCGCAGTCGCACGGCTTACAAACATACGGACTCTGTATGTCCTCGCGCGGATCACGATAGAAGAATGGCATGCACTCCTCACAGTGCTGGCCTTGCGTATTGTGCTGGCAATTGTCGCACACACCTCCGCTTATTTTTCCCGAGTGCTCGTACACAGCTTCGTCAAAGTGACAGCTCGTAGCGTGGTTATTGCACTCACAACGCTTACACGCGTTCGATTGCTTGCCAAAGGCCGGATTCCAAGGCAAATCGTTGAAGAAATCCTCACAAGTCTCGCAGTTCAATCCTTTAGTGTTGTGCGTACACTCACAGCGACCATGTACCATGTCCACCTCGTTAACATTGTTGCCCTCAAGCGGCAAACAGCGCGAAGCGTGTCCATAACACGAACAAGAACCTCGCACCACCATATTTGTGATACCGTAGTAGTACTTCTCTTGTATCTCCTGACGGTCGTCCAACAGCGTGTCGCCCAAATTGTGTAACCTCGTAAAGTTAATCCTCAAATTGGTCATCTTCAGCATATTCTGGACGTGCGGTGCATAGGGATTCTCAACTTTCATGTTCGGCGGCAATACCCTGAAGATCACCTCGCCATTCTTTGACGGCTCGACACTGGAGTACCGGCTATCGCACACAACATCGGTGATATTTCTCAATACAGTCGGCACCCCGGGGAATGAATCGTGACAGTATTGGGCAAAGTACCGATACACATGCCAGGTCTTGCCAAAATCATACGATCTCTCGATTAACATGGCCGCTGGTCGAAATGTGGCAAAAACAATGATCAAGTGAGTAAAGTGAAATTCAGCCTCCATGTCCAGCTGGATGGTGACGTTCTCCTTGCCGTTCTCAGACTGCCACCAGGTTGGAGTGCGTGTACCTCGTTTCGTGGTGTACACAATCTGTCCAATTCGATGATTCTTCAGCGGATCTTCTTCGGTCGCTTCGCGTGTGTCACACAAAAAGCATTTCTTCTCCTCCAAATGCGACACTATGCAGAAACGTTCGGGGCCATTCAGGCCACAAGTTGAGGATGCCTCCAGTCGATTTTCACGTCCAATTAGCAAGTTGCCCGTCGCCGGATAACATGAGCCCTTCTCACATGACTGCTCTTTGGTGTATTGCTTCCGTAGTGGTTTATCGCGTACACGATCACGTCGGCCATGCTGTTGTCCAGCAGCCCCATTTAAAACAGCCGCACACACTACAGCAATTGCGATAACAGCAATCAGCGGTCTGCGACTCTTGTGGTGGTTTTGGTGGCAAATTTGATGCCACAGCATAATGGATGGTGCTACTTCCGGTTCGTTATCTCTTCGATTTCCTATGGCTTTTCTTCGTACTATTACAAACACCTTACCCTGAGGTTATTTATCCTTCACAAGAGTCTGCTGGAGAAAAAAAACAACAACAATGTAGTTGATCCTTCCACAAAGAGGCTCACAAAAAACACAAAACTTACTTAGGCGTGAAGGATATTCAGACTTTCGATGGCTTCAGCTTGTTTGCTTTTTCCTTCAGCATCAGATTAAATCACTAAAACGACACAAGCATAAATTTAATTTGAAATAATTCTTCTTACATCTTTGTGATTGTGATTGTGGCTCAAACCGTTTATTCCTTTCCTATCGGCAGCTCAGCTACAGCTACAGCAGCCCTGAACCAAATAAGATCTCAAACTAAAGCACAAGTTTCAGAAATGCAAAGCTAAACTCTTCCAATTCAAGTATGTGATACTGACGTAACCAAAGAAGAGGCTTTCTCTCTTCGTCTCTCCCTGGGGTATACTCGAGTTATCAGCCGAGACATTTGGACTAAATTCAAAACTTTTTCTCTTCTCCCTTTTTTTGTTTTAATTACACTCTGGTGTTCTCATGCGATGATGACGATGATCATGATGGAGGAGTCGTCTTTGGTTTTATCATCACTTGAGGGTTTTATGTTGTATTCTTTTTTTTTTATTTCTTTTGAGCTTGTGTGTACTTTTGTAGTTAGTCTTATCGCAAAAAGTACAGCAATAAACGAGATTCTTATTGTAATTGAGACTGGCTTAAACTGAGAAGAGATAGGGAGGTGGCCATTGAGTTTAATGAAATTGTATGCCATCGTGATTTCGATTTCATGAGAACATTGTGAATATGAGCGGCTTTAATGAAACCGAAACGCTTATCTGTTTCCTATTTTTTGTTTGTTAAATTTGTTTCTTTGAACAAGAGAAATCCAGTGTCTCCCTGTGACGATCGTTACAGATTATGCGAAAATTACAGCCCAAGTTATGACACAACAGCCAACGAAAGCGCTCAATGTTATTGCGATTGAATATGCAATGTCCAACGAGTACTTTAGTAGAAACTGAGGGCAGCACTCCTGAATCGGAGCAGCGGATGTTTGCTTTCGTGCGTATTAGATATCTGGAAATCCGACAGGCGCAAAAAATATGCTGCACAAAAAAAAAGGGCAAAGCACAATTTTCGCTTTGTGGCTAAATTCACGGCGCACTGTACCGAGGACTGGATAAAAAAGTGACTAGGGACTTACGTAAAACAAAACAACTTCCAAACTAAGAACGATTCAGCCGGGAAAAGCAGTTTTCTTGGCCTGGAGGCATTAAATGATTCGAAGCTGATATGCTCAGTTACAGTCTCCGAACTGAGTAGATCTCGTTCAACATATGCACAAATCTAGATTTAACTTTTTAGGCAATTTATGATTGATCGTTGCAGATTTGGCAAAAGTAAAGGGTTTTTCAACAGGGACGCTACAAAAGTAGAGCGACAGGTACAGCAAACGACGCCGAATTTCTTGCCGCTCTTTTGACATTTCTCTTCAGTAAGGTTTGCCATTTCATGATGGAACAACGAGTCGAAATTATTACAATTTACTACCGAAATTCGGAGTCAGTGGCCTCAACGTTAAGAGCGCTACGTCCAATTTATAATCGTCATAATCGTCCTAGCAGATCAACAATTGAGCGTCTAGTGGAAAAATTTGAATCCACAGGCACCGTACAAAATGTTCCCGTGCCAGTGAGACAAAGAAGTGCCCGTGTAGTGTCGAGAATATTGCTGCCGCTAAGGCTTCAGTTGAAGAAAGCCCAAATGTGTCTCTCACACGTCGCTCACAAGCGTTGTTCATCTCTGTGACGTCGTTGTGGCGTATTTTGCGAAAAGATCTTGGCCTACATCCTTACAAGATTAAATTGACGCAAGGGCTGAAGCCGCTTGACCACCAGAAGCGTCGTATGTTCGTGAATTGGGCTGAGCAACGACTTGAAAATGATTCGGATTTTGGAGAACGTGTTATCTCACGAAATGGTCCAATCGCTTGGCCGCCTCAGTCGTGCGATTTTACGCCGTTAGACTATTTCCTGAGGGGCTACGTCAAGTATATGGTCTATGCCAACGAGCCAGCGACGATTGATGAACTTCGTACGAATATCGAACGTGAAATTGCAGCAGTATCGGCCGATTTATGCTTGAAAACCGTCGAAAATTGGGTTTAGCGTCTGGACTTCTGCAAGCGTGCCCGTGGTGGCGATGCAAAAGAAATCGAGTTCCATACATAATGGCATCGAACGTACTTTCACAGGAATAAAGAATTTCATTGATATCGAAAACCAAAACCGTTTTTGTGGCGCTCTTATTGAAAAACCCTTTACAACACAAAAAGAATTCAGCGTCTGTGGCGAAGGATCGAGAGTTAAACTTCTTACGCCAGTGACCCTAGCAGCGGGATATGGTGGCCATTGAAAGGGTTGATTATCAGACAATTTTAGTTATCGAAAGGTCAAACTTTAAAAAAGGTGTTTCACTTCGAAACTGATTATGGGAAAAAGTGCAAAGACTGCTGGCTTTTGCTGAAGAATCACTCCCTGAAGGAGAAACTCAGACAAGTTAATCTTCGTCACCACATCATCTGCACATATCTTTTGTGGTCAGGGTTTTGAAGCAGCCATAAAAAGTTATAGATGGGCGGCACTAGGCCACGCAGAATACTCGTACGTTGGCAACAATTGCTGACATTTTGGAATGCTTAAACATTTCCGTCCTTCGTACGAAATGAAGAGTAGAGTGCCGAAAACACAATCCAGATGATACACAAATAGGCTTTCTATCTTTCTTATTATTGGAGTATCCTTGGTAAAAGCCCAACCCCAATCGATCGTACCTTGTTTATGGGTCATAAAAACAGAGTGAGTTCTTGTTGTATTTAAAAAGTAAATGAGAATAATTCAAAAGATGAGCGTCGATTGCGCCCAGGAATATTCAACAGCTAGTTAGTTAGTTATCTAACCAACCACGTGTTGATGACATCTTGTGAGCCCACTGCCATCTTTCAAGGTCACAATATTGTGCAGTCTTAATTGTAAATAATTCAAGAAATGCAGAATCTCCTTTCAAATACTGAGGTCACTCTTAAATTATTTAATTGAGCCGCTGCCGCTTCACCAACCGCCTCAGATTACATGCTCAACACTAAATTATTTAATCCTTCTCTATACAAACTGAGATAATCACCCAGCTAACTGAAACTCACATTAAAAACGTTGCAATCCGACCGGCACAAAGTGCGATGGTGTCATACAACAAACTATGAACACATCCATCCCTCCACATTATGTAGCGTATGTACTAACAACCGCAGCAAATATCATTGAAATTCATTACTTCAGTCAACATTTACGAATTATTTAGAAGCAAAAAAACAACAAAAAAAAAAAAGTGAATTTACAGAATAAACAAAAAAGAAAATCAGTAAACGGAAAAAGGGCAAACAAACGCAATGACATAGGCATGCGGCGAGAACTCTATAAATAAAGTCTGTAGATCGACTTCTGTATGGTATGGTTAAATTAAAAAAAATGGGGAGTGCCTCCATATGGTTGAATAAAAGACACAGACCCACACTAGATAGCAGAAATTAATTGCCTTCCATCAAAGACAATACTAAATTGAGTGTGTGATACAAACCAATTGGAAACGGATAACAGACGACAACAAGACATGCTTATCTGTTTCAATGTTTCAATTCAACTGAATCTGAATGGCAAACAGTTTCTTGAACTATGCGAAAAAAAAACATCGAGTCTGCGACACATCCCATTGTTTGTTGTGTTACCTTCCTTCATGCTCTGCTTAGTAAGCTGTTTCAATGGCTGCAATTTGAGTGTAGAATATTTAGAATTGCAATGCAATGCGATTCTCCCAACCACACGAGTTAGTAGGACATGAAGATAAGAACCCCCGCTCTACATCGGTGAATGACACTAGAACAGAGATTAGATTTATGTTCTTTTTTCGGTTTCAAGTATGGATCTCTCATGTCTCATCGTACATAAGTTGTTCTGTCTTATCAGCAAAGTATTCCAAATTTAAACTCGCGACTGACCTTTTGCATGCCGAAAATAGGACTATGCTTAGAACACCACACCACACTCGACAGATGTAAATCGAGAGGAAATCACTTTGGTTGGGCAGTGAAATGAGGTCATCCATGTCAGGCAATGACGGCATCTAAGGATCTTGTGCTGCAAAGTCGTTCGGAAGACGTCAAAAGGGCCAAAACAAAATGGAGTCACCCACTTCTGACCACGAAACGAGACAGAGCCCTTTCTATTCTTAAATCTTAATAATACTTTTATAATTCATTTTCCAGCCAACCACAATCATAAAGTAAAGGGAGGAAAGTTGCAAAATGTATGCTTTTGTACTTACCATGTCCATATGTGAAGATCTATCAGTGTTCGTTGATCCCAGAATACCGACTGGCCCGAATGGAAAACTGATTTTCCCCGCAAAATACTTCTTCTTCCGCTTCTTCTTGGAAAAATTCTGCACAACTTCACTTGGAGAGCAAACAAAATGGAGTCTTGTCCACTTTAATTCGACAAGAAGCAAAACACAACTTCACTGATCGTCGTCGATGAGATGAACTTTTTTTTAACACAATTATAGTTCGGAGGAATACATCAGATTCCTTGTTTTCGAACGTGTACTTTATTGAAATCTGGAGCACTGCATAACTTTATTTTGTTTTCAAGAAAAATGAGACAAGAAAAAAAAAAACGTGAAAAATCTTATCGCAAACGGAAACACAAACACAAACTATCCATTGATGTTGGGAAAAGTTCACTTCTTTACTTACCGTGCTCCCAGTAAAATAGACGATCTTTCACTGTCAGATTGCGGCACAATACTAACGAATTGTATCTGAACCAAAACAAATTTTCCGACGATCGCGATCGCGCTGAGTCCGATCCACACAGACAGACACACCCACACAATTACGACGGAGAGGAGGAAACTCGCAGTCATCACAATGCACCAGAATGAAACCCATATTCAGAAGAAGAAAGATAAACAAAATGTTTTGTCAAAGTATGACACTTGTATGCCTGCCACAGGGAATCGAGCGTATGATTCGTGGAATATGTTTCGCTCTTAAGATCAGAATGACTCTTTTGGAGCTTCCAGAAGAGATTACTTTAGTAATAGGGTGATCGAGTAGGTAATAATGAAATTAAAATTAATAAAATGTTGCCTTGTGTAAGAACATAATATTGGTTCCAGTGGTAGTCACCAATTTACTCGACGAAACGACCACCAAGTTTCATAAGATCGAAGACTTGAAGAATGGAGCCGCTTTCGCTGGTTAAAAATTATTATAAAAGTTCGGGCTCACTTGTAGCCAGCCATAGGTGGTAAATGTTTTATCATCAATGAATTGTTGGTTAACTACCTATAACTTTGAGCGATCGGTTGCATCAGTGCAAGCAAAGTCGTGGTGGAAATTTCAAAGTTTGGAAAACAACTGAATAGTCCAAGGTGATATATGTCGAAAACCTATACAAGACCATGTATGCAGTCATTTTAATAGATTTTTAGGAAAGCCTTATATGCTTCGCATAGATGTAAAGTAAAGAAAATAAATCTTTAGACGTTAGATGGCGCTGTAGAGTTTGCACTGAACAAAATTCGTTCTAACCACAACAAATTGTTTTAGACTACGAATCACTAAGTGTGATTCAGTCTTTAGGGTTGTATTGATTACAGCCGTTTTATTGCTGTCCGGGGAACACCCAATCTTACACCACCTGGTGTCTCTCAGTGACACTATCTGACCACTAAGGGCAGAGGAACACCGAGCAATATGGATCAAGATCTACAGTACACTCATGCATAAGAAAAACGTAGATAACATAGCATATAGGCTGGTATATGTCCGGGTCCGGGTTAGTACCTATTTCATTCAGTTAAATAATAGAGTCCAACACAGTCGCAGTGTACAGGGCCTATTACTTACAATACAATACAATAAAATGTCATTCAGTTGTGCGAAGCAAAGCAGTATTGTAAGTAATTTTTAAGTTAGAACGCTTGTTAAAATAAAAAGGGTTCAGAATTCCCCACACGATGTCGCGAAAACGATGTTAACGTTGTTACGAAATTAAATTTCACAAAAAAAACATTTAAACCGAATAAAGCAAAAATGCGAAGGAAAATGACGTTTCAGGTGGCGATAAGGTGGTTGAGTGCCAAACAGCTGTCGATACAACAGGGTTGTTCAAAAACAAAATAGCAAAAAATTCCAAACACTTCCTGAAAGTGTTATACGTAGAGAAACGGAGTCTCGATGAGAAAAGTTTGCGGTTAGTCTCTCGCAAACAAATTTAAAACACTCTTTGGAAGAAATGGGGAAATACCTTTGTTCGACGCAGGCACAGTACGAAACGCGAAAATAACGTACAATTGCGATTTGAAAGTCTCAGAGTGCGCATAGTAAACGGTGCACAGAAATTCAAACTTAAACTTAAATTTCGACAGTCAATAGTAAAAAGTCTATTAGTAGAAAAAATTTTAGTGAAATATTCTACAAGGAAAAAAAAAAGGAAGAAAAAAGGAAGAAAAAAGGGAAAAAAGGGGTATGTAGAGAGAGTTGTGATAGTGATCCAGAGGATATAAAAATATTTTTTTGATAGGGAATCGTGAAACCCAGAAGTGTCTAAGTAGACGGCGTAGCAGAATATCGCTAGCCGTCTAACTCTGAATTGGGTTAGAAGAAGGAGATATTCAAATTATCCCGGAATTTATCCGAAAGGAACAGCTAAAACAACGTTCCCAAGAATATCCCAGTTAGGACAAAGTAGCCGAAACTGCAACCACCACTAAAAAACCGGTTGACTGCTAATTGCACAGTAGCCCAACGGCGCAATCGGTAGCGGTGACAAATCCACGGTTAGCAGCAACGGTCACTCAGGGTTCATATCCCACTGGTGACAACGGAAAACTTTTTTTATTATTTCTTTTTTTTGCCAACGAAAGTTGCTTGAATTTTTTTGAATTTTTTTATTATTTTCTTGAATTGTAAATGTATTAAAGTGAAATCCATATATAAGCCTATGGCATATATATACCAATAGAAGTAAAGTAGAATAATAGGGTAAAGTAAAATTGATATCGTATACATATATATATATAATACTTTAAAGTGAATAGTGCACCGAAGGAGCGACCAGGATGCAGTGGCCACTACATCGTCAGTTGCAGTAAAAAAAGTTGGTGAGTCGTTGACTTATATTTTTAATATTTTGAACTAGTATATATATACATACATATAGTATCAATTTCGGGGCGGGGACCATTGTGTTTTTTGAGTGATTTAAATAGTTTGTGTTAATAAAAAGACGGTAAAGAAGCCCAAATCCGCGGACGTTATATAGATATACGAATATATACGGATTTCGAATTAAAGTAAAGTAAAGTAAGTTCTGAATCAAAGTAAAGTAGTTTAATAACGAATAATAAGAATTTAAGTTAAATAAAATGAATGATTGTATATCATGAACGTATATTTAGTACACAAAATGAGTTTTAACTAAGAGGGGTTATGAGAGGGTGAGGAAGTGGTGATCAAAGGGAGGATGATACTGGAAAGTGAAGAGTGAAGATGCCAATTAAGGGACTGTCGATGCGAGTAAGACAGCCAAGGTAGGGAGGGTATAGATGATACCTCGCATGCGAATGACCACCTATCGCAGAGCCTGGCATGAATTTTTGTACGTGCCTGGGTCAAGATCCTACGCCCTCCGGCGAGCAAAAGGACCGGGACCAGCATGCCAGCACAGACCCAGACAGGACGCACGTAACAAAATGGCGCCCAACGTGTTTGTTGTAAAGGACGATGTCTCCGACGAAAATTGGCATCCACAACGAACAGCTCGCTATAGTAATATAGCAAAGTTTATTTTATTTTGAGCCTTTCATTTTTTTTTTTTTCATTTTGCCTTTTTTTAATTTTGTTTTTGTTTAGACGATCATACATTCACATCATAAGTCCCGATGACTGAATGTGCATTCGGTATCGCGTTGCGATGATGTGGATGAAACCAATCGTCTCGAAATGTGTTCTAGGGGATCCTGAGTCATGCGGGATTCGGTAAAGCCGGGTCACGTATGTCCAGGGACCCACGAACACATACAATAAAGTTTTTTTTGATGAGACTCGGGGATGGCATCGGTCATGCGTTCTCGAAGATCCATCAGAGAAGTCATATTCCATTGAGTACGATCAGAGTCCCTTGCAATTAGGTATCTGGTTGCAAGGGCCCTGAAAGGAAATATAATTAATTAATCAATTTAAATAAAGTAGAGTCATAAAATTTTACCGTGCAATATAGATTGTCTAATTTTTTTTTTTTTTTGGCTCGTAGCACTACGGCATCTTCACTTTTCTCCAGAGTAGTCCTCCCTCAGCCATTGATCTCATCCTCGACCTGTTATATATATCGAATTTTATTTAAATACCATATAGTAGTTTAGATTGTTATCTCTACGCTCACAACAACTTACATACCTGCTCATATTTTCTTTTGCTTTTCCTTTTTTTTATTTTTTTTATTTTTTATATATATATTTGGTTTTCCTTTCTTCTCACGGTTGTAACTTCTCACCTTCGTTTCTTCCTGAGTTGAAGCAGGACCCTCCATTATATTTTTCTACTTGTAAAATTAGTCAGAGTTCGGTGATTGATTCTGTTCGATTCGTTTATTTGTTTTGTGTTCAACCAATAGTTGGTTCTTCTATATCATCTCGGGTTCACTGGTTTCGGTTATGAGTGGAGAAGATAGAGAAGTGCCCGCACCAAACGACTCCTATCGATTTCCCACCACTTCTGCAGCGAGTTTCGAAAGGTTTGCTGGACGATTCAACAGCACAATTGATCGCTTCAATTTTGATCGTTCCTTCAACTACTCACAGGAGTCTAACTCGACTGTAGTCAACTCTACAGTTACAATGTCCGAAGAAGAACAGCAAGTTCCTCCCACCAATGGTGGTGAAGAAGCAGCAGGTCCACTGCCAGGTCCGGTTGAGAACACCGGTAACTGTGACATTAACAGTTTGGCTGACCGAATCGACAAGACACTTATGATCAACCAAATTCACTTCTTCCAACAATTCGACGTTGTTATGTCAAAGGTCTTGAAGAGTTTGGAAGTCAGGGTTGGCCAAGTCCCACAGCAATGCACCAACTCAATTGGAAATTCCCAACAAACTGCGCCAGTGGTTGACCTGGCGTATGCTAATTCAGCTCCACCTATCCAACAAGCCAATCCTGTTTTACCTTCGGGTTCTTATGCTCGAGCAGGCGCTAGCAGTAACGCCTCCGAAATCTGCCGGCTGGATAGGTGGAACATCAAATACGATGGGACGGAAAACATTTCCGACTTTTTATTCAAAGTCGACCGACTTCAAACTTCGTCGGCATATAGCGACGAGCAAATGACGACAAATTTTCACACGTTGCTCGTGGGCAAAGCGAATTCCTGGTTCTGGACGTACCTGCATAAGAACCTAAACGCGAGGTTTGGTGACATTAAGGCGGCAATGGAAAAAGAGTTTGGCCGCCAAGAAAATGATGTCGACGTCTTTATGCGACTGCTGACGAGGAAGCAAGGGTACAAAGAGTCGTTCGATGATTTTTATGGGGCAATCATCAATCTGAATGATCGTCTCAATGAACCTTTTGACCCTAAAAAGTTAATTGACATTGTGCGAACAAATTCCAAGGACAAGTTGGGTGAGGTGCTGTTAGCTGCTGATATTAGGTCTCTTGAACAGCTACGAACAAAGGCCAGGGAAGCGGAACGTTTCTTGGCTAAGCGTAGTTCACAGAGACATGTGAACGAAATAATGTTAGAAGACCCAGAGGCATCGAGTTCAGAAGCAGACGAGGTAGCTGCCATAACTCCAGGCAGAAGAAGAGTCGCTTCTGCTACACTTGTTTGCTGGAATTGCGACCAGTCAGGACACACCTTTTACCAATGTCCGTCCCACACCAGGAACCTTTTTTGTTTTGTGTGTGGTTTTAAGGGTGTTAGTAGCCCGGAGTGTACTAGACATTCGGGAAACCATCAGGGGAACGAGACCAGACGCGGGGAGATTCGTTCCGGACAAAACAACCCCGGCCCCTCACACCAAGAATAAATAGTCCACCAAATCAAGAGTCTTCTTCTCACTCAGCTCCAACACAAATCTTAAAAAGAGAAGAATCAGTTAGTTTAGAGTGTCACCCGATTAATACCTTCGCCTTGAAATCCCTCCATGATCGTAAGCTGAATTACTATAAGGTTCGTTCTCGGATAATGGGAACAAATAGTAATTCAGCAAGCGATCATATACGAAAGTGCAGACATCGGTTTCGGAACCGTCAAAAATTTCGCAAGCTAATTTTGGAGTCCATTCTCTGTTCAGAAACAGATGGTAGAATGTACGCCAACGTTCGGTTAGGTACAGAACAAGTCTTTGGCTTGCTCGACAGTGGCGCTTCTATCTCTGTTCTAGGTAGTGGGTGTTGGGAGTTGGTGGAAAGAAATGGAATCAAAGTGAACCCGTATAAGAACCATGTGCGAACGGCGGATGGTAAGTCTCACGACATCGTGGGCTATTGCGTGGTGGAAACCACTCTAAACGGTGTCACGAAACCCATTTCTTTTTACCTGATTCCCAACTTAACCCAGAAGCTTTACTTAGGAATGGACTTCTGGAGAGAGTTTCACCTTATCCCACAAGTCAGCGAAATCCGAACCGATGTCCTGCTGGAACAAGAGGTAGATTTCAAAGAACAGGCAGATCTAATAGAACTAAATCCCGAACAAAAACTCCGCTTAAATGCCACTAAAAAGTTATTCCCGAATTTCGTCGATGTAGGTCTTGGTAGAACACATCTGGAGACGCACTCCATTGATGTTGGCAACGCAGTGCCAATCAAATCACGGCACTACCCATTGTCTCCGGTTCGTCAGGAGGAAGTCTTTAAGGAACTGGACCGCATGTTAGGACTTGGGGTAATCGAAGAGAGTAACTCTCCCTGGTGTTCGCCAACCGTATTAGTCAGGAAGCCTGGGAAAGTTCGTCTGTGTTTGGACTTCCGTAAGGTAAACGCTGTGACGATAAAAGACGCTTATCCGCTGCCACATATCGACGGTCTTCTAAGTAGGCTACAAGACACATTCTTCATCACGGGGCTCGATCTTAAGGATGCCTTTTGGCAAATCCCTCTGGATGAAGATTCGAAAAGCAAAACGGCATTTGCAGTACCGGGGAGGCCGCTATACCAATTCGTAGTGATGCCCTTCGGGTTATGCAATGCTGCCCAAAGGATGTGTCGCCTCATGGATCGGGTGATTCCCTCACGCTTACGAGAGAATGTCTTCGTCTACTTGGATGACCTGTTGATATGTTCGGCGGATTTCGAGTCCCACATTCGAATACTGACCGAGGTGGCTGGCTGTTTACGGAGGGCGAACCTAACCATAAATCTCGATAAGAGCAAGTTCTGCATGCGGGAGATAAAGTATCTCGGATATATTGTCGGCCAAGGTACCTTGAAGACCAATCCTGACAAAGTCGAGGCAATGGTACAGTTTCCTGTTCCCAAGACTCCAAGACAAATTCGAAGGTTCTTAGGCTTAACCGGGTGGTATAGGCGATTCATAAAAAACTATTCTGACCTCGCAGCCCCATTGTCTGACTGTTTAAAGAAAAAGAAGAACTTTGAGTTAACACCCGAAGCGATTGAAGGTTTCAACCAACTGAAAACGGCACTTACCTCCGCACCAGTCCTTTCACAGCCAGACTTTGGTAAGCCGTTCACCATACAGTGCGATGCGTCCTCAGAGGGAGTAGGTGGGGTACTCTATCAACTTGATGAGAGCCAAAACGAAACGCCGATAGCGTTTATGTCGAAAAAGCTTAATAAAGCCCAGAAAAATTACACCGTCACGGAGCTGGAATGTCTGGCCGCCGTCTTAAGCGTTCGGAAGTTCAGGGCCTATGTTGAGGGCCTCCCGTTTCGTGTAGTAACCGATCACTCAAGTCTCAAGTGGCTGATGTCACAAAAAGAGCTGAGCGGTAGACTGGCGAGATGGAGTCTTGAGCTCCAAAGGTTCGACTTTCAAATCGAGCATCGGAAGGGGTCCCTCAACGTAGTACCAGATGCTTTATCGCGCTGCGATATGGAGGAAATTTCGGCGACGTCGATCGGTGTAGAAGTAGATTTGACATCGGCAGAGTTTGACTCAGAGAACTATTCCAAGTTGAGAGAGGAGATCACGAAGAATCAATCTGCACTTCCTGACCTAGTTGTATCGGGCAAATACATATACAAAAGAATTAGGTTCAGGACAGGGGAAGTCGGTGACGAGGACTCGCTTTGGCGCCTGTGGCTGCCTGACGCACTCACACATACTGCTGTCGAAATGGCCCATAATACGAAGCTTTGCTCGCACAGCGGGTTTGCAAAAACATATGCTCGTATACGCGAAAAGTATTATTGGCCCAGAATGGCAAAGGACATCAGACAGTTTGTGAGTGGGTGTGACATTTGCAAGTCAGTGAAGGCGCCAAACATGACTCTTCGACCACCGATTACCAAGCAGATCGTTTCTGAAAGACCGATGCAACGGTTGTACATCGACCTCTTAGGACCATATCCACGTACCAAGCGAGGTAATGTGTCCGTGTTCATAGCGGTGGACCACTTCACAAAGTACACCTTCTTAAAAGCACTCCCGAAAGCGACGTCGTCACGGATAGTGCAATACTTGGAGAATGACGTCTTCCACGCCTTTGGCACACCCGAAGTAATCCATTCGGATAATGGACGACAGTTCGTGTCGAACGAGTTCAAGCGATTTTTGGCCGCTTATGGTGTTAGGCATGTGCGCACCGCCCTATATTCGCCACAAGCCAACATCTCCGAAAGGGTCAACCGCAGCGTCTTAAGTAAGCTGAGAGTTTTGATAGCTGAGCAACAAAACGATTGGGATTCGCACTTGTCGAGCATCGCCTGTGCGTTACGTTCGGACGTACATGAATCGATCGGCTGCCAGCCATATTACGCGCTTTTCGGCCAGAACATGGTCACGCATGGCTCAGCTTATCAAATACTACGCGAACTTGGGGCATTGTCTGATCCGGAGATGTTAATAACACCAAAAGAAGCCAAGATATCGCTTGACCGGGAGAGAATGGCAATAAATTTATCACACGCGCACGAAAAATCAAGAAAAACTTACAATTCGAGATCCAGAGTGGTATCGTACAAGGTGGGTCAAGAAGTGTTCCATCGCAACTTCGCCCAAAGCAATTTTGCGCAGGGACAAAACGCTAAGTTGATGCCGAAATTCCTCAAATCCCGAGTGCGCGAAGTGGTAGGAAATTGCATGTATGTGTTGGAGACAAGATCCGGCAAACTACTTGGCACATACCATGCAAAAGACATCCGACAGTGACCTAGAAAACAAGATAAAAACAACACAAAGTATCGAGCACTTCATAAAATAAACACAAAACACTTATCTGAAATTGCCCGGCTGAATAGCGGGGTTCGCGACCCACGTGAAACAGAGCCTATTTCGACGCAAAAAGGCAAGTGCACGAATATTTCACGAGGTTTAATAAAAACTTTATCTAGGTTGTTGCACACGCGTGGGTTCTTCTTTGCCGTTCATGGATAAAGTATTTATCCTAAAACGCCAAGCCCTGTGTTACGAAATTAAATTTCACAAAAAAACATTTAAACCGAATAAAGCAAAAATGCGAAGGAAAATGACGTTTCAGGTGGCGATAAGGTGGTTGAGTGCCAAACAGCTGTCGATACAACAGGGTTGTTCAAAAACAAAATAGCAAAAAATTCCAAACACTTCCTGAAAGTGTTATACGTAGAGAAACGGAGTCTCGATGAGAAAAGTTTGCGGTTAGTCTCTCGCAAACAAATTTAAAACACTCTTTGGAAGAAATGGGGAAATACCTTTGTTCGACGCAGGCACAGTACGAAACGCGAAAATAACGTACAATTGCGATTTGAAAGTCTCAGAGTGCGCATAGTAAACGGTGCACAGAAATTCAAACTTAAACTTAAATTTCGACAGTCAATAGTAAAAAGTCTATTAGTAGAAAAAATTTTAGTGAAATATTCTACAAGGAAAAAAAAAAGGAAGAAAAAAGGAAGAAAAAAGGGAAAAAAGGGGTATGTAGAGAGAGTTGTGATAGTGATCCAGAGGATATAAAAATATTTTTTTGATAGGGAATCGTGAAACCCAGAAGTGTCTAAGTAGACGGCGTAGCAGAATATCGCTAGCCGTCTAACTCTGAATTGGGTTAGAAGAAGGAGATATTCAAATTATCCCGGAATTTATCCGAAAGGAACAGCTAAAACAACGTTCCCAAGAATATCCCAGTTAGGACAAAGTAGCCGAAACTGCAACCACCACTAAAAAACCGGTTGACTGCTAATTGCACAGTAGCCCAACGGCGCAATCGGTAGCGGTGACAAATCCACGGTTAGCAGCAACGGTCACTCAGGGTTCATATCCCACTGGTGACAACGGAAAACTTTTTTTATTATTTCTTTTTTTTGCCAACGAAAGTTGCTTGAATTTTTTTGAATTTTTTTATTATTTTCTTGAATTGTAAATGTATTAAAGTGAAATCCATATATAAGCCTATGGCATATATATACCAATAGAAGTAAAGTAGAATAATAGGGTAAAGTAAAATTGATATCGTATACATATATATATATAATACTTTAAAGTGAATAGTGCACCGAAGGAGCGACCAGGATGCAGT
The DNA here is from genome assembly GCA_936431705.1 of Cheilosia pagana. NCBI lineage: Eukaryota > Metazoa > Arthropoda > Insecta > Diptera > Syrphidae > Cheilosia > Cheilosia pagana. Next base: position 44,129,211 of record OW386170.1, on the reverse strand, counting down.
GGCCACTACATCGTCAGTTGCAGTAAAAAAAGTTGGTGAGTCGTTGACTTATATTTTTAATATTTTGAACTAGTATATATATACATACATATAGTATCAATTTCGGGGCGGGGACCATTGTGTTTTTTGAGTGATTTAAATAGTTTGTGTTAATAAAAAGACGGTAAAGAAGCCCAAATCCGCGGACGTTATATAGATATACGAATATATACGGATTTCGAATTAAAGTAAAGTAAAGTAAGTTCTGAATCAAAGTAAAGTAGTTTAATAACGAATAATAAGAATTTAAGTTAAATAAAATGAATGATTGTATATCATGAACGTATATTTAGTACACAAAATGAGTTTTAACTAAGAGGGGTTATGAGAGGGTGAGGAAGTGGTGATCAAAGGGAGGATGATACTGGAAAGTGAAGAGTGAAGATGCCAATTAAGGGACTGTCGATGCGAGTAAGACAGCCAAGGTAGGGAGGGTATAGATGATACCTCGCATGCGAATGACCACCTATCGCAGAGCCTGGCATGAATTTTTGTACGTGCCTGGGTCAAGATCCTACGCCCTCCGGCGAGCAAAAGGACCGGGACCAGCATGCCAGCACAGACCCAGACAGGACGCACGTAACAACGTCGTTGGAATTTTTACGAATTTTTGGTGCGTCGTGGGATAGTCCTTCCCCATTCTTGCTTTGCATTCATTTTTTTGCAGGGAAAACAAAGTTATTTGGGACTAGAGCTTAACTGAAATGGAAATAACATAACTGCCCCAAATAACTACAAATAGTAATAATAATTAGTGCCTCTAGGACACTCACATGAAACAATGATTACGCTGGTGGACACAGATATTTATTGGTTCTTTTGTCTCCATAACTTTTGACATCACCATATTCGCAATTGAAGCAGAACATTGATCGCCAACAAAATGGAAAATGTGCAGAAATGAAATCATTCCACTCAAATATATAATGTAGATTTTAAGAAATTATTATAATAGTTAATTTTAACTTACCAAATAGCCTTTGAATGATTATTAAACACAATTAAAAACACAAAAAGTAGCACAACCAAATTTTCGATTTACAAAGCGCGACCAACAAATTTATTTTGGTTTTTTGATAAGTTAACGGTAACGGTTGTCGTAGTTAAATGAGTGAGAAAGAGAGAAACAAAATGGGTATGGGCACATAACCTGTCAAACACAAGCAGATGTAAGCCCAGGCACAATTGACTGCATTCAGTCAAGAATATATTTATTCTCTGTTCACATTGGAATCGAGCCTTCGTTATTATACAAGAACAAATTGGGACAGTAGGTATCTATTATAATGCAATGCCGCAAGTAAATCAAATGCGCAGACAATTTTTTGACATATGGCTACTGTCACTCAGAGCAGCTGATGTTTTTTTCGAAAATTTGTTTGCTATTAAATACATAAGGCTGGTACAAATTTGTTAATGCGAAATGTCAAAATGAACTTTCCACGTGAAGATTTCAATATTACAAGCGTTACAAGCTATTTCACTACGCTGTTTGGGTGAAGTGAAATTTTCACTCCTCTCCAAAAAGTGCTGTGAAATTGAAAGTGAAATTTTCACGCCGAAATGTCAAAGAATTGTACAAATTGTAACCTAAATGGCTTTTAAAGTTAAATAAACTACATTCATTCAGAATTTAATGCGACGGACAATAAAAGCCAAGTGAAGTAACGCCCCCTACAAATCAATTTTTGAACAACTATTTTTCACTTCAAAAGCAAACTGCGTAGTGAAATCTTTACGTGGAAAGTTCATTTTGACAATTCGCAGTGAAAATTTAGTATGAAAAATTGGATTTCACTCGAACAGCGTACCAGCCTTAAATGGCTACTGTCACTCGAAGCAGCTGATGTTTTTTTGAATATTTGTTTGCTATTAAATAGATACCTACATTGAAAATGAAAACTGAGACAATTAGTAAAATTTAGGACTTCGGTCATTTGTTATAACACCCCGACTCCACAGGAGATAATTTCTCTCGAACTAGATGTCTGGTATCTATCTCATACAATTTTTTTTATCTGCGCTGGGCAAATCATGTCATGAAATTTCAGTTCACATCGCAAGGCACGAGAGACTGAAAGTGAAGTTTTGGTATTTTGGAAAAATGAACTATTTAACTCCTTGTTTTGTTTACCATTTTAAAGCAACTACTTACGCCATAGACCATAATCGGCACTCAAATGAGACAAAAAATGACATTTCCAGATGAAAAACAGAATAAAAAAAAGTATCCGTCAAATTCATGTCAGACATCAATGCCAAGCAAAAATTGCAGAGAGAGACATCCAGACATCCAATCATAAGCTGAAATGGAGTGACTCCACAACAAAATAAATACAAAAACGATAAGCAAATGTCAAAATCCGATGATGTGAAATGCTTGAAATTGCAATATATTTTCTTTTGTGGTTTGGCACGTTTGAATTTTGCAAAAAAAAAAATAGATATAGAGACATTTTGTAGTGATGATGAGTGCAGAATTTAAGTGTGCCCTGACACTGACTAGATACTAGAGCATCTATTTCAGAAAAGGTTAGTACACATTTCCATATTAAAATCAGAAAAAAAAAACAAACATGCTGTATACTTTGAAGGGGAACTTCTTCTTTATTAGTGCCTGGCAATGCTGATTGAGCTTTCCTAAAGCGGAAATGGATTCATTTCTCAAAGTGTCATCTCATAATTAACCAACCACCAAACCAACTCGTTCCGGTCGTTTTCTTAGCGCAATTTCAATTAAATGATGGCAGAGTTTTGGGTAATTTCGAATTTGCTTCGTGAAAAGTGTGAGGAAAATCCAGAAACACAACATCTCTGCCAAGAAATCGCCACACAGTATACTGAAAGCCAAAAATTGGAACTGCGCGATGACTGTAATTCCATTCCGCAACGCACTATTCCTGTAATAATATTTCAAATTTAATTTCAGTTGCTCGTGAAGAAAACCTTAGGTTGAAATTAGAGATTGGGAATCTAGAATCCATGTCCAACTGTGTCTCTGATAGTAATGAAGCTCAAACTGAACTGGATGCACTTCTTCAAGAGTGTTACAAGGAGTTTGTTTTATTTTCACCTAGCCTCCTTTCCTCAAATGCATGTTTAATATTTTTTCAGACATCTGCAAGTTTGTTTCGACATGGATGAGTGTGAAATGGAAAAACTCTACAGCTATGACTCGATTAAATTGGAGTTAGAAAGTCGCGACACTATACATTTTTATCAACAGCTTTACTTGCGTAAGATTAAAACGGCTACGAAAATGGAGTCCCGAAATATTGGTAAGAGAGGATTCTGTTCCGCCAGTGTGTTTGTGATGTGTGATTTTTTGAATTTTCAGTAAAGAAATATAGACAGAAGGAGCAAGAGCTTTTAAAAATGCGAGATGCACTTCTTACCGTAGAGAAGAGCTTGCAGGAGTTACAAGATAAAGTAAAAAAAGGCCAACAGGAGTTACACAAGCTCATCTTTCGATTGGTAAAAGGGTCAAAGGAGTTAGAAATCGTAGGTGATCTGCAGACATTTCTGTTTCGATTTTTATGCAGTTTACTTGTTTTAGATTTATTCCCGTCCAAAGTCTCGTCCATGCGCATCACAGAACACAAAAGACTCAAACTCACCTGAAAACAGTTTGCCTCCTGGAACAATGGAACAATCAAACACTTTTCATGTGAGTTTGTTATTACTCTGGCTTTGCAGATATCAAAGATATCGACTGTATCATTATCCAATGATTTTTTTTTTGTAGAAGCCCACTCACAAAGGAGGACTATCGGCGAGATTGTCTTTGGACTTGCACAAATTTGCAATTCCCTCCGCTTCAGTTCTGCCAAGAATTCGAAACATTGATCCAACACAAAGCCGCAATAGGCTTTTCCAGCAAGCAGCAAATCTGCGCAAGTCCATGCAGAGAAGCAGCACTGTCCTAGCAGATGTGGAACCGATTCCAAAACTTTCAAGCATTTTGAAAACGCCAACGGAGTCGGCAACCCCACCCGATGCTCCGCGTAAAACTGTTTCATTCGAAAAGGATCTGTCACAAACCATATCAATTACCAACACGACTTCAAACACTTTCCCCAGTTGCAATCAAAAAGAAATTGACACGGGAGTTTCTGAAACTCCCTCTGATTTCGATTTGAAACAGTCTCTTGTAGAAGAAACAAAAGTACAGGAAGAAAAGCAACGCATTCAGATTTTAGAAAATATCGTCTTGAAACCACCAGATGTGCTACAGCCCGTTGCTGTGGTTCCGCATTTAAGCGTAGAGCCCAACGTACATTCTAAACGCAAAATGAAAATCAATGACAATAACAATATTTTCAATTCGTCACCAAAAAAGAAACGTATTGCCCAAGATACTGACAAGCCAGACACCACAATCGAGAAGGGCTCAAAGAGCTTTATGGATATGTTCTTAGAATTATCCAAAGACACGACAACAGCGTCTGCAGAAGAACACACAACAAACGATGATGAACACATTGGAGTCCAGATAGAATCAACTGAAGAAACAGCCGTCAATAAGGACAAATTAAGGGAAAATAAAAAAGACGATAAAACAAAAGCTTGCAAGCCGAAGAAAACATTTGAAGATTTTGAAGACTTCGTCTCTGGTTTCGCCAATACAAGCACTGATGATATCAGCAAAAATCATTTCGAAGGGGAGCTTTCTTTTGACTTTGGTGGCGACAACGATGGTGGCGACGCTGGAAGTGACACTTTCTCGCTAAACTTTTAAGCAGCAATCAACTGAAAATGTATTTTATTATGTAAATAAATAAACAAAGTGCTGTTACCTTTTTGCAGTCTTTGTCTTTTACTTGCTACCGTCACGGTCCCAGTGACATACAAACCTTTCCAAAAAAAATGAGTTGGTTGGGTTTTTCTGCAATTTGTGCAAACTGACGAAAAATGTTTGAATCTTTCGGACAGGGTGCGGATTTTATTAGGCAACTGAAACAACAAACATATTCTCACTTTCTATCATATTAGGCAACTACTTAAACCAATAAGTAAGTAAATACGCTTCTTCCTAGCTGAACCACGATTTCTTATGCACCTGGTCCCACTTAGCCATATTGACCAAAATCGAATCTCTGACTTGATTCTTATCTCGCGCCTGACCGTAGTAGTCGACAAACTCCCCATCTGGATTTACCAAATACATGATGATTGTGTGATCGACCTAAGCAAGAGATATAGACAATTTGAGTTTCAAACTAACGTAAAATTACTCACAATATAATCATCATCTTGATCTCTGGGTCCAGCACTGAAGTAAACTCTAAACGCTTTGCAGACGCCCTTGATTTGTTCGGTATTCCCCGTCAAACCCAACAGCTTTGGTGAGAACTCCTTTACGTATTTACCAACGACTTCTTTGGAATCTCTCGCTGGGTCAACTGTGATGAAGATTGGATGAATTCCAGGACTTTTTGGGGTTTTATCTACAAAGAGAAACTTGCTAAACAATGTACCATGTAAATTTAAACTCCATAGTTACCTATTTCGTCAACTACCAAAGCCATTTTCTCCAGTTCATCTGGACAAATATCAGGGCAATGCGTAAATCCGAAGTATATGAGCAGCCATTTACCAAGGAAATCTTCTGATTTCCTCGTCTTTCCATCGGAATCGATGAGTTCCCATTTGCCACCGATTGCTGCTTTACCCAATTGCCTTTTGCGTTCCCGCATCATTGCTTCCTCTTTCTCGTTTTTAACATAATACATGAAGCCTAGACCTCCGGCTCCGATAATGGACAGAATACCGAGACTTTTCCATGAAATAGGACCTTTGCCTTTTGCTGTGCCCGCCTTTTCAGACTGATGACGAACTATTTGTGCATATTTGGGCACTCTCAGAGTAGCTCGTTCTACTGGAAAATTCCTCTTGCATGACACAAGCAATCGCTGCAAATTCCTGGACATGATTTTTATTACAGCCGGGGGTATGTTAGGTTAAGAATCTGCGACAAATTTTGGAACATTTTATGTAATTATCTAACTAAATGTGATGATGAGAATGATATCTAAATGCAACTTTACCTTTAGAAATATGATATTCGTATTTGTTTTATTGACAAATACTAGTAGATGTAAGAGAAATGCAACAAAAAACAAAAATGCAGGCTCAAGTGCTCAAGAAAAATTTACAAATCGCTTCAAATCGATAATTTGACAGTTATCAGCTGACATTTTGGAAAACGAAACAGCTGTAAAAAGAGTTAAGGGTGAGTTTTCAAGTGACAGTTTAAGGACCTCTGTGGAAGAGTATTACAAAAAATGCATGCAAATAAACAAATACATAGCGTTGTTTTTCTGACTGTTTTTTGGCCCAAGGCGTAGCTAGAAAAAGATAATTAATCGACATTGTGTTTTGTTTGTTCCGTGTACGTTTGTATCTTAGAAAACATGTCTTTTCTTTCTTCTGTTTTATTGGATTTAACCTAATATACTCGATATGTGCGGAATTATTAGGACATGACCAATTCTCAATAATACAATAATGCAACTTACTGCATCAGCATCATCTCGGTTAAGATGACACAGTGGCCCAAATTTTAATAAATTTTTTGGGCCTGACAAGGGATGTGGATGTGCTGATAGAGGCAATCTGAAAACCTGAAAGTGTACAAAAAATACTCAAATCTTTATGTAAATACAAAACAATTTGGTATATAAACCATTGGATTCATTTCTTCTTTACCTACTCCGATACACATAACCAACAGATCAATTTTCAACTTTGCTTTTCTGCAATTGTTAAAACTATGTATGTATGTATGTATATTTTTATTGAGACTTCAAATGTTTACATTGTTTGATTTTGTTTTACATAAAGAAAAAAATAAAAAAGCCGACTTAGAATTGGTCTGGCTGTCACAGAAAGATTTTAAAAGAATTCTGCGTAATATAACGAGAATGTGATATTATAAAACTTCACAGTGTTAGATATAGTACACATGTTCGCTCAATAGAAACATGACAGAGTGTGGATGGTTAAAATAGATTGACTTAAAACTAGGTAACAAAAGTATAACAAAAGGGGGGGATAAACTGTTCACCAGTTATGCCAAATTCCATAAATGGTGGGAGCAGAGAAAATTGTTTTAAAGAATATAAACTTAAAATAGTGATATAATGGAATAATAGTAGGGTTTTTAGCTCATATGCTAGTATATGGTTTTAATTTTTTTATTTTTTTTTTTTATTTTTTATTTATTTTTTTTTTTTAAATAAAAATGTGATAATGTTAATTCATAGGTTTTGATTTAAGGATGAAGGTAATAGTGTTTTTCAAATAATAAAGTGATAGCAATGACTATATACAGTTGTAATAATTCAGTGATTAAATGAAGATTAGAGTTATAGAATGTGTTATAGATATTTGGGTATATGCATATATATATAATATATATTATTCTTGTTAATATTATTAGTTGTAATTTTTTTTTTTTTTTTTTTTACAGTTTTATAATTTTTGTTTAGGATAATAATTATTAGTCTTAGGTTCTAGGATTAGATGTACAATGTTAGGTAATGGGTTTTTTTTTTTTGTTTGTTTAATTACGGTTTCTTTCTTTGTTTAATCTTAATCTTATCAATTGAGAGCCTAGCCTCTGTAGATTAAGCTGTGGTTTTTTTTGTAGAAATCTGATAGAAAAAGACACTCATCTTCAATATCGAAGAGATGTGTGGACCCTTCACTGAGGATACCAATCGGCGATGTGTAGTATCTATCAGGAATAGCGTATCCCAAGTTCCTGTTGTGGATGTTGCGTATATAGGGGTTTGGATGTTGCCTTAGGTTGGGAAGCCTGAGCTTGGCCAAGTTTGTTAAATAGCCTAATAAAGGTGTGACTCCAGAAATATCATAAAGGATTTTATTTCTATGCCATTTGCCTGAGGATCTTCTGTATTTTGCCGTGCATTTCCTAAGTATAGTTCTTTCAAATCTTTGAAGTTCCTGAGCGACCGTCGGTGAAATTTGGAACCAAATCGCAAAACCGTACGCTATGATTGGGCGGATGAGTGTTTTGTACAATAAAAGTTTGGTTCTGGTTTCAACCTCGGAGGAGTTTAGGATGGTTTTCAGTTTTGCACTAGCAGCCTTACATTTGTTTAGGGACTTTCTTGCGTGATAGTTCATTCTCCACCTTTCGTGGAGTAGTAGACCCAAATAGGTAATGGCCGGTTTCCTTGGAATGATGTTTCCCTCCACAGTGAGATAAAGCTGTTTACTTTCTCTCACAGCAAGATGATGGCCTTTAGTGGATGCATTTCTGAAGCAAATAAGTTCGCATTTAGGAATGTTTAGACTGATGCCCCACGACTTAAAATATGGAAGTATTATTTCGAGATGTTTTTTTATTCCGTAGAGGGCATTATGAGGTCTTTCGTGGGAGTCGAAGATTATGGTATCGTCTGCATATTGTATTGAGTTCGAGGTTTGAAATCGTGATGGAAAGTCATGGAGGAAAATATTAAAAAGAAGAGGACCTAGGATCGAGCCCTGGGGGACTCCAGAAGATACTGGTATTGGGGAGGATGTGTTGTCATCAAGGTGGATATAAAGACAACGGTTTGCGAGGAAGCTGAAAATAATTTTGGTGAAAAAAGTTGGAAAGTTTAGGGAAATTAGTTTTGTAAGCAGGCCGTCGTGCCAAACAAGGTCAAAAGCTTTTGTAAGGTCCAGAGCGCAAGCGACGGTGCAGGTTTTGATTCTGAGGTTATTTAAAATTATGTCCTGCATGTGCAAGAGGGCATGTTCAGTTGAGTGTTTTTTTTTAAAGCCGTACTGCCTGTAAGGAATAATTCTGTGCTCAGTGATAAAGTCTTCGATTTTGATGTAGAGTACTCTTTCTAAAATTTTCCCTATATTTGAGAGCATAGATATGGGTCTGAAATTTTCTATGGCATTGGAATTACCCTTTTTTTTGATCGGAATAAGTTTGGCTTTCTTCCAAAAGTTAGGGAAGTAGCCATTATTTAAACAATTGTTGATAATTGGTGTAAGGTATTGAGGGATTGTAGGTAAGCACTTTTTAATTATAAAATTTGAAATTTTGTCTGGCCCTGAAGATTTTTTGCTGTTGAGGTTTTGGATAATGGATTCAATGAGCTCGACTGAAGCAAAATCTTCTGCCGATGTGGAAGATGAATTATTGTTATTGGAAAATTCGGTAAGTACGGTATTTGAGTTCCAAGCTAGGAAAGAGCTGTTGCGAGTAAGAACCTCTAAAGAATGTTCAGGATTAAATTGAGGGATATTGCGGGAGTAAAGATTTGTATAGAAACTTTGAAAGGCTGTAAGTTTATCTTGAGTAGAGTAATAGGGTGTATTCTCGTATATGATAGGGGCTGAGGTCTGATCAAGCAATCGTTTACGACCCGTGATTCGGTCAATTTCCTTAAAAACTGCTGGCGATGGTCTAAGCTGTTTAAGTCTGTTTCTAAACTGTTTATTCATGTGAAGTTTAATTTGGTCTTTTATTATGCTACTTAAGCATGTGATACGCGAAGAAAGGGAAGTGTAGTCTGGGTTAATTCTGTTTCCAACTCTGTGAAATATTCTCTTGATTTCAACTTTCCAAGCTTTTCTGAGCTTAAGGAGTTTCACGATTTCAATGCTTAGAGTTTTATATGTACTTTTAAATTTGATTTTTTCGGAGTGGTATTCGGTGCAATCTTGGATGGAACTAGAAAGAAACTGAACAAATTGGTCTATTTCCTCGTTTTCAAGGTTTCTGTCGACTGGAATCTGAAGGGCATTGAGTTTCTGTTGAAGATCGTTGTTGAAAGACTCCCAGTTAGTGTTTTTAAATGAATTTATTTGTGGTGGGTCTGATAAAAGAGGGGATATGTTACCAATCTCGATTGCAAGGAAGACTGAAAAATGATCAGAGAAGGGGTCCAGTGTAAGACAATTAAAATTTCGCGTAGCATGTTGAGGTGCTACCAGATTCGTCGATACAACAAAAAAGTCAATAGTGGATAAGGAACTAGGTCTGGTGGGACTATTGGGAGAAATAATATCCATATTTAAGAAAGCGTTGTTTTGGAACCATGAGAAAAGATGATGACCATTAAGATTTGTCGTTGTGTCACCCCAAAAGTTGTGACGTGCATTAAAATCACCGCCAATTACAAAGAAATCAAATCTGGAAAGAAGGGAGCAGAGATCGCTCATGGCTCCGGCTAACCTAGCGCCGGTGTTGCAAGGGATGTAAAGTGATACGAATGCTAAAGTTTTATTGTGGCCCGTATGTTGAGTTAGAGTTATCGAGACGATTGTTGTGGAAATGATATTATTTCTGAATGGAATGATTCTGCCCTTTGTTGTATCTTTAATTAAAACACCAGTTCCTCTGCCGGAATCATTTCTCAGGAGGATGTAGTTATCAAATGACCGCGATTGATTTGCCTTTAAGAGGGTCTCTTGAACCATAACTGCCGTTGGCGAGATGTCTCCCAACAGCAGATTTAGTTCAGAACATTTATCGTGAGATATAAGAGAGTTAATATTGGCAGTTAGGAGCTTAAGAATCATGGAGAAATTGAGGCAATAAAACCTAGATAGGCACCAGGTTTCTCAGATTCGTTCAGATTTAAGTAAGTTGGCCAGAATTCACGAACTCTAATAATTAATAAATTAATCGGAAGACCAAATAACCGGACCGATTCATTAAGGAATTCGCCAAATGAGGACGATGAGTTTGTCTGAGTATGGGGTGTGTGGTTAACTGCCGCCGACACAGTCGGGGCACCCCGTAGAATATCCGCGTAGGAACCAGTTTTGGGAACGCTTGTGACCGGTTGTGAAACCTGCTGTTTAGGTTGAACGATTTTAATAGAGACTTTTGGAAAAACGTTTTTCTTTTTATTCAGATATTCAACCCGTTTCGGGCATTCTCTAAAGTTCGCGGGGTGTCCCGACAAGCCACAGTTAATACACGCCACTTTTGATTTATCAGTGCTAGAATCCAAGGAACAGGTTCCTGGATCGTGGGACTCTTTGCACTTCACGCACCTGTTTGGGAAAGCGCAGTATGCGCTTACATGGCCAAAACGTTGGCATTTAAAACATTGGATGATCTGGTTACGCTTGATAGATTCCCACCTAACTCTATGACGAAGAATATTCCTTATGTTTTTAAGCTTGTTAAGGCTTTCCCTGTCATCCACTACGCAAGTGTATATACCCAGATCCATTTCGTTTTCCTTGGACCATTTAGTAGAAAATGGTTTTATTAATACCCTCAATGAAGGGTCCACCCTAGCAATATCTTCCTCTATCAGCTTGGCGGTAAAACCGTCTGAAAGACCCTTAAGAAGTATCGAGAACTTTTTTAACTGCTTAGGAATAAATGAAAAGGCGTCGACCTTCATGTTGCTCAGACTTTTCATCAGGAACGCATGCAAGTCGACGTCCTTCACAAAAATTTTTAGTTTTCCCAAACCTCTATTTTCGAATTTGACATTGTCTAAGCTCTCTGTATAATTATTCTTGAGAAACTCAAGTAAATTCCTTGAGCTCACCCCTTTTGCAAAAATTGGTGGACACCAATCGTTGTCCTTTCCTCTTGGCTTAATGCCAGTTGTTTGTTGAGATGTCACCTCTGCAGTCATATCTTCCAGCATGGCAAATCTATTGGTAGATGGTCGGTGTTCTTGGCTTATTGCAGCTTTCTTGGAAGTAGATTGGGTGTTGGCCGAAATCCTCCTTTTCCGATGGTTAATAATTTTTTCGTATGAAGAAGTATCATTTTTTAATATATTTTGCAGGTCCTTTTCTGCCGCCTGGCTAAAAATGGATTCATTTTCTTTTTCATAACTCCAAATTGAGTTTATTTCGCACTTTTTATTTTTTTGAGATTTCTGCCAGTTATTTGGCTTCACTGGACTTTTAATTGACGTTGCACAAATGTCGACGTTTTCTTTTGATTTTTCGGTAACTAACACACTTTCACTTTCCCAAGTATCCATAGATGCTTCAATACATGAGTTTTTAGAGTGGTGTGCAGTGACGTCACCAATGGTCTCCATTATCTTCCTTTTATCTTCAATGGATAGAAGATCTGATGGAAGAATCAAGTTTTTATTTTGATCAGGGGGACGTGGCGAAGGCCTCCTATCCGAACTCATTTTTTTTCACAAAATTCGCAAAATTTGCACAGGTAACAAAGAAAACTCGAGAGAAGAGAAAAACACGTCCGCTCGCAACCAGTGTCAGCCGGCAATGCAATTGTTAAAACTAACATCCCTAGCAATTGACAAGCACGTGTTGTTAAGGTAAACGTCAAAAAATATTCTTCAACAACAAAGCTAAACAGCAGCGTTTAATTTTCTTTTTAAATAATACTTATTTCGCATTAAACTAAAGCTATGGCTGATGTGGAAAAACCACGATTATACCTAGAAGAGCATAAGCTCAAGCAAGATCCTCACGACTATGGACTCGCGGACGAACCATTCAGCATTGAAACTTTCAAAAAGAAATTTCAGATTGTTGTTGTCCGGTAGTTTCCTTCAATTTTCACAACTTCAAATTTACTGATAATCTTCTTTCAGATATGAGGGACTTGAGCTAGAGTTTGATATGGTTGGAGTTCATCCTGGAATTGCAAATGCTTTTCGCCGTCTTATGCTAAGCGAAGTCCCCAGCATGGCTATCGAAAAGGTGTACATCTACAACAACACATCAATTATTCAAGACGAAGTGCTGGCACATCGAATCGGTTTAATACCGCTCAAGGCTGATCCACGTCTCTTCGAGTACAAGAGCGATGAAAGCGAAGATGCTGGAACTGAAAATGACACCCTAGAGTTTGAACTGAAAGTAAAATGCACCCGTCGCAAAGATGTGAAAGAGTCGGCAAACTTCGACACTATCTACAAAAACCACAAAATTTATTCGGGCCAAATAAAGTGGTTGCCCAAGGGAAAGCAGGCAACGGTTCACAATGAACCAGACATTGGACCCATTAATGATGATATTTTGATCAGTCAAATGCGTCCGGGGCATGAATTCGACTTGAAACTATTGGCAGTTAAAGGAATAGGCAAAGATCATGCAAAGTTCTCACCTGTGGCTACGGCATTCTACCGCCTGTTGCCTGAGATAAAACTGAATCGGATGATATCGGGAAAAGAAGCATTCTTGCTCCAGAAATGCTTCTCTCCCGGAGTAATTGGAATCGATGATAATGACTGTGCGTTTGTAAAGGACGCCCGATACGATACCTGCAGTCGGAATGTCTATCGATACCCCCAGCTGGCTGATGCGGTGATAATGTCCCGTATACGAGATCATTATATTTTCAATGTCGAGTCTGTAGGAGCGTTGAAGCCCGATGTGATCTTCGTTGAAGCGGTTAAGGAGTTGAAGAAGAAGTGTCGAAAGTTTCTAGACGAAATCGAGTCACCATAAATGTGAATATTAATGATGTTTGTTATTTTTTAAGGAATTAAACGTTAAAGAACTGTAATTGTGATTTAATCATTTTTGAGTTAAAAAGGGCATATCGAATCTATTCTTGTTCTTAAGGTTTCGCTCCGCTCCAGAGGTTGGAAATCATCATTTTTATAGTCTGTTTGTCTGTTACTTCTCAAACAGTCTATACTTTCGTGAAAGTATTCAGATAGAGCTAGAGGTAGTGAGAAATTTGGGCATTAAACTTGCCCAAACAATTTATTTTGACGTTTATTGTCTATTGTGATCTACAATCGATGAATTAAAAAAAGTACCCCGATTTGTAGAGGTACAATTTTATTTTTGAACTCCTATCGTTAGAAATAATTTTGTAGAGTTTTGAGTAATATAAAAATGACATATCCATGTTCGTATCGTAGCAATTTTTTGTGCAATGAAATTCATTTCCCGACATTGCAAACACGCCCATTCAGGGCAGTCATTAGGTCTGTTCCTTTACTTTTGAATCTTACGAATTTTTACTAATTCTTACGAATTTTACTCAAATGCCGTTCCCTAACTCGAAAAATTCGTAAAAGAGAGCGTCATCGAGAGAGCAAGATATTACCCCTCCACTGAGAATCTTACGAATTTTTACTCAACAAATTTCTTTGCGTAAGAATTGAAAAACTGTCAGTCGCCTGAAAATTGACAGCTGATTTGAATTTGTTGTTCTGTTTGGCATGAACTATCTGTCATTTTTCATAGGTTACTACAAAAGCGTTCCTTAACTTTTGAGTAAGTTTTCCTCTTTGAGAGAGAAACAGTCTTTTCCATTTTTACTACAAAAGTAAAGGAACAGACCTATTGTGACATCACCTTATCGTTAATGTCAGATTTGTGGGAATTGTAGGGTTTTCTGCTTGTCAGCTGTCACTAGTAGTATAAACACGTCTTTTTAAATTATAAATTTACTAGTTTAAATAAATGTAAAAGCTGTATAAACTTTAATTAATGGTCAAAACAAAACATAAAAAAACAGAATGGATAAGCGCTATGTACCGCTTAAAGAGTACGGCAGGGTTAACAAGAAACCAAAACTCGAGATAGTCGTCAACAAAGGGCGGTCAAATCAAAACTTTGCTCCTGGGCCTTCTCGTGATGCTGGTTCGAACATCATTAAATATAACCGCTCGCAAAATTACTCAAACTATCTTATAGGTACTGGAAGAAGCCCACCAAAGTCCAGCCCTGATGATTTCTGGGATGATGATGACGATGATGTTATCCTACTCGCATCCCAAGTGGTTGAGAAAGAAATTCCCCATGAACAGATGCCATCAGCGACTCAATCGATGGAGTTTACGTTTAGTGAGTTTGTTCCGAATTTGAAGGTGACCAGCACACAGAAACCATTTGTACCCGATGTTGAGGTCTTTTCTGAACTGCTTGACGATGATTGGGGAATGGACAATATCCCCGAAGAGCCGGCGCCAGTTTTTAAGGTTCCTACAATTGTTCCTGCGAAACGGCCACATCAGGAGACTGAGAAAGGCTCTAGTGAGAGGAATAACACCGAGCGACCTTTCAGCGATCTCACTCGGTCTGGCCCACTTGCGCTCAGTCAGGCTTTACCCAGTGTTTTTGTACAACAATCTCAAACTTCATTAGGCCTTACCCAACCCACCTCAATTGGCAAACCTTCAAATCGTGAAAAAGCCCACGAGTGTCAGATACTATTCCTGCAGAAGCGAGCTGACAATCTAAAAAAAGAAAATGCAAAACTAACCAAAGAGATGGATGAATTTAAAATCAGAATGGAGAGCAAGGATGGAGAGGTTTGTCTTATAAATAATTGTTTAAACCAATCTAATTCATCATCTTTCAGGTGTCTCTACTACGCGATGAAATCAGGCATATGAAACA
Source organism: Cheilosia pagana (assembly GCA_936431705.1). Taxonomy (NCBI): domain Eukaryota; kingdom Metazoa; phylum Arthropoda; class Insecta; order Diptera; family Syrphidae; genus Cheilosia; species Cheilosia pagana. The sequence goes on along the minus strand of OW386170.1, from coordinate 44,113,833 downwards.
GCAAATCCAGTCTGCCCATCGTGAGAAACTGAACTGTTCGGACGCTTTCAAGAGTGAATGGCAGTGCAAAATCAACGAGCTATCAAAGCAAATTGAAGCCCAGCAGACAGTGCTCGAATTTAAGACAATGGAAATATCGAAACTGAAGATTAATAATGCCGACGAGTCAATGCGGTACGAACATACCATGCGAGAGAACCTCAATGAAAGTATTTCTCACCGACGTAACATCAGAGTAACTTCGCCCAACCGTCGTCGAATCACTAAACTGCACAGCTATTCGTGGCCAAACATTAGAATACCCACTATGCACAGCATTCCCATTGAGATCTTTGAGCATTCCACAGAGAAGGGGAACTCCAAGTTCAGGAAGGATGTCTTCCAGCGAGAAATGGAGCGACTGCAATTTCAAATGTCCAGACTGCAGTATGTCACCCTGATGAGCACAGTCCAAAGAACAGAGCTAGCAAGAAGCGTTATTGACTCTGCAAAGTGCGTTATATCTGAATTCTGGACTTATGTCCACAGTCTGGAATACAACAAGCACTGCCATAGTCTGCCATATCACGCCTATGACATCACCAAGGATACCAGATCAGAGGTGGAGCGCTATAGCCTCTTCCAAGCAGAAGTGCTTTTCCCCACCGAAAAGACAATTAATCTTCGACGATACGTGGCCGGGCTAAGCATCGTCTGTCAAATGGTACCTGAAACAAGTGCCCTACTCATTTCCATACATCACAACGAGTATCTGCTCATTGAGATAATCGTCGATGCCCTGAATAAGCTGGGATTCTCAAACGAAATATGTCAGCACTTTGGAGTTGTTGAATCGTTTGCCCTGTTGCTGAGCACACTGTGGGACAATCACATCGACGAGGAGTGCCACCATGAGCATTTAATAAGTTTCCTCAAGACTATAGTCTTTTGCAGGCCAAATGCGTGGGCGATCAAACACATCACACGGTGCCTTCTAAAAGGCTCCTCAGCGGTTCGCGGGTATTTGTGTTGCAATTCACAGCAACAAGCGTTCTCCGTATCGGGGGCGAGCTATAAATTTACCCCAGATTCGTGTGTGCTTCAGGTATATGCTGGATTGTTGGAAATAGCATTTCCAGTTCACCAGGCTCTAAGTGCAAGCCAGTTCAGATTACTCGCTGAAATCTGCTACAATCATTCGATATTCTTTACAAAGTGCTTCACTGATCCACCACCTTTTGTGCTCGATTCGCTGCCATACGACTCGGATTTGGACGCTGATGACTTTCTATGTGACATCAGGTGCAAGTGCTACTCTATGATGTGCAACAGTGTAGTTAAACTGCTATTTCAAGTCCTACGCCATTGGCAACGTATGGAACAACGACAAGGTAGGGTTGGCCATCATTAGTGTAACTGTTTGTGATTGCAACTTTCTTCTTTGTAATACAGAACTGAAGCTCATTGAAAACCTATCCAAAGTTGGAGTTCATCTGATGCACACGATCTACATTCGATACTACATGACCAAGCTGTTTAATCATAGAGGTTACTCAACGCGGCACTATCTTTACTTCATTTGCAAGTATTGGTCAGAGAGTATGGACTTGTTGCGGTTTACGGAAAAACACAGTAAGCTCAATTTGTTTGATGAAACATTTATAAAACTTGATACAACATTTCAATTTTTGGCTCTAGGGGAAGCACTGGACGAGTTGATGAATTCGCATTTAGTTGGCATAAATACATCACAAGAGTTGCAAGACGATTCGAAGGTTCGAAGAGACTTGATCAGATGGTACAAATGTTCTGGTGAAACTAGTCCAGAAGTAACAGCAAATGGGAACGTTACCGACAAACGGAAAGATTTCGCCAAGCTAAAAATACTTGAGAAGACCTGCGATGCAGAAATTTTCTTCAAGCGATACTGACTGGCTTGTTAGAACTGTAAAGATTCATATTTTTATTGTAGATTTATTCGGTTTTTAATGTTTATATTATTGTCAGCTAAAGTCGCGACGTTTGTGTGTATTCGAAGATGGAAATGTAAATAAATTGTCGGCCGCAACGCATACACAAACAATTGTTAAAGCATTGCAAGCAATTGTTGAACTGCATGAAAATTGTAGTTTCTTTTTTAAACTCCAGCGCTGGCCATTTTTTGTGGGTAAGGAAATCCTATCTATAGATTCTATTCTATTTCACATCAAAAAAGTAGAGTTTAACCTGAAAAGCCCAACCAGAACAAAGTTCCACAAATAAAAGTGCATTGACCAAATATTTTACTTTCATTATTTTTATTTTTACATACATTATTTTGAGTAAGAATACTTCTTATATAGATATGATTTCTATTCTATCTTTACCACTTTGAATCTATTCCCTCTGTTCATTTTATTTGAACGTTGGGAATAGTTCAAAGAATGGTGTAGCTGAGAACAAGTCCATGGCACAGCGGGTCGAGTACAGTTGACTGATTTATCGTCGCTTTAAAGGTTCCTCGGGATTATTCTAGTTAAATTGTGTCCACTATTTCGATATTGGTCAAGAATACCAAAATGTTTCTAAACTGCGTCTTATGGAGTAATGTATAACAATGGAGTCTGTGATGTCTGTATCAAAAATCAATTAATCGGTGCATGCGCGCTACTTGGATTTTCAAAATGCAGGCATGGCATATGTATAAATATCAGAATCATCATCGAATAAGAAAATTAAATAATTTGTTATTAAATTTCAATTGAATCAATTGAAATTACCACTTCAGTTAAAAATACCGAACTAGTTTGATGTAAACAGAGTTTTATTCGTTGAAAAAAACTGGGTTTACATGCAGATGTGCAAAACATTTTTCTTTGTTTATTTTTTAGTATTGTTTTGTACATAATAGGTCTGTTCCTTTACTTTTGTAGTAAGAATGGAAAAGACTGTCAAAATGGCAATGGTGGGGATAAATTCTCTCACAGAGAGAGTGACTAACGAAAAAGTTAGGGAACGCTTTTGTAGTAAACTATGAATAATGACAGATATGACAGATACTTAATTCAATAAATTTTTATTTCATATTCTCTAATGTCTACTTTTCATTTTCAATACGATGGAATGTTCGAGGTGAACATTCAATATTTATTTTGCCGCCTGTTGATACCATTTTAATGCAAAAAAAATCAAAACAAATGCAATCGAATGTCAAAAAAGACAAAAAATTTCAAATCTGCTGTGACTGACAGCTTTTCCACTTCGTACACCAAGAAATTTGTTGAGTAAAAATTCGTAAGATTCTCAGTGGAGGGGTAATATCTTGCTCTCTCGATGACGCTCTCTTTTACGAATTTTTCGAGTTAGGGAACAGCATTTGAGTAAAATTCGTAAGAATTCGTAAAAATTCGTAAGATTTAAAAGTAAAGGAACAGACCTAATGTATTGTAGGTACTTGAAAAAATAGTAAAATACGCATTTCATGAACACCATTTACCTACACTGGTACTATAAATGGAGTACTACCAGTCAATTTTTCGTTGAAAAGCACTAGCTCTTTTGGTTCACGGTGGAAAGAATTGGAAACACTCAAATGTCATCGTGCAATTCGTGCGATTTGTATTTTGTTTAAGTACGTCATCTGTTGTAGAAAGTTGGAAATAATTTTGCTTCGAGGTATTCTTCGGAACATCTAATCGGAATATTTCTCCGACATTTTGTAACGCATATCGGCGAATTACGTTGAAGTGCGATGAAGTGCATTTTTTTCTTCAATTTTTGACAGCTAGGTTCCAAAATCCTCCGACAGAAATTGGATTTGGATTTGAGTCTCCGACAAAGTATGCGTTGCGGAGAATTTTCCGTTCCGACGTATACGTCGCTAGGGCCTATTGTCTTTAGAAAAAGTGTCCGTTTTTGGCAGCATTGTTTCATGCGGAATATACTGCTATTCACAACATAAATTTTCCATGGGTCGAATTACCGCACCCGTGAGCGAGCGATACGTCACTGAATTTTGTTGAATTTACATGCAAAACAATAAAAAATTCAGTCACGTATTGCTCGATCACGGATGCGGTAATTCGATCCCTTGTTTTAGAGGCAACAAATTGAAATTTTAAGTTAATTTTCGGGCGAAACTCGCAATAGCTTTTGAATATTCATGCGAACGGAGCATTTCGCCAGATGAAATGTTGTCCGGGCGAAACTCACAATAAGGCTGATCGCTTTTTGTATCTGACATGGTGTCGAATCGCGTTGTCCGTGATTGAGCATTACGTTCATGGAATTAAGTTGATTTACATGTGAAAAAAAAACAAATCCCGTCACGTAATGCTCGTTCACAGATGACGCGATTCGACCATAGGAAGGGCGTCTTCCCGAGTTTGCGCCCGCACAGATAGTTTCAGTGCTAGGATTCTTAATTTTACACACTGAAGTGACCTAAAGTGACATAGAATTGTAGTACTTGTTCACTTTCGCATGACAAACTATATTTTTATTATTTAACACAATCTTTTATTATTTATAAATGTTGGGTTATAGTCCTGGTTAAATGTATGTTCTGGTAAAGGTTCTATTTCCGTTCCCGCTTTATTGCTAAAAATGTATGTAATTATTAAGAAAAACAGCAGCAATGATTCGCAAATGTTGACAACATAGTGATTTGATTTATTGGTTCGTTTCAATTTAAGTACAAAAGAATTTGTGTAAATGACTACGACTACATGGTTCCTAAAGATGTATACATATATATTTTTAAATCTAATGTATGTAATTAATAAATATGGTATATGAAGAGATTACATGTTGTTTCTATATTCAATGGATGTGTGCTTGTATAGTATAATAACGCATACAATGCATGTAAAAAGCTAAAGCTTCTAAAATAATTCATTCTTTTTTTTTTGTTGTGTGGTTTGAAATGCTTTTATAAAATACTTGTAGTTCTATTTTGTATTGTTGTTGTTTGTAAACTCTTCATTTTATGTTTGTTTTTGTAAACACACATAATATAATACATATTTTTAAAACTATATAAAAAAAAAGTAAACAAAATGAAATTTCTTCTTATTTTTGGTTTCGCTCAGTCCAAAATGTTAAATTAAAATAATAACTCTTAGTTTGACTAATTCGCTAAGTTAAATATTTGTTGTGTTGCTCGTTTAGAGAGACTATAATAATTATAATTTGTGAATAATGAGGTTTACTTAAAATAATCGGAAACGCTAAAATCCATCCAATGGAGGGCATAAAAATGATTCAAAGAGAACAAGAAAAGGTTGATTACTAAATGTGCTCGTGATGTGATGATACTTTTATAATGGTGAATACACTAAATTTATTAATTTACCATCGTAATGGTGTGCTCCTGCTAACGTAACTGTTGGCGCTAAATAAAATAAAACAAAAATTTGATACGTGAATATTTGGGAATTTACTTCGAATTTACAATCTAGGAACAAAAACATGTGGGATCATAATGAAAAGCTGGATAGATTTAAAAAACACAACATGTAACATAAAACAAAGAGCCCAGTTTATGTAAATGCGCGAAATTGAGCCGCCGAAAGCTTTTTCGTATTCGAAGTTTGCCAAATTACTATCGACTGCCTGGCTTAGGACGTTCAATGTGACTCCAAATCAGGGGAGTTTAATATAGATAAGAAAACTTCGAAAAAAAGCTGTCGATCAAGCTGTTCTCAATATAAAATTGTTCGCATAAATAAAGAAACAGGGCATGGGGCGATTCAAACAAGGTGTGTCCATACGCAAATATTTAGGTCTGTACCTTTACTTTTAAATCTTACTAATTTTTTTTACGAATTCTTACGCATTTTACTCAATTGTCGTTCCTCAACTCGAAAAATTCGTAAAGAGCGGCTTCGAGAGAGCAGTATAATTTCCCCTCTCACTAGTTTTTTACTTAACAAATTTCTTTACGTAAGAATTGAAACAACTGTCAGTCGCCTGAAAATTGACAGCTGATTGGAATTTGTTCTTCTATTTGCCATTCGGGTGGAATATTCGCATTCGAACTATGTATCTGTCATTTTTCAAAGGTTAAGCCTGGTACGCTGTTCGAGTGAAATCCAATTTTTCATACAAATTTTTCACTGCGAAATGTCAAAATAAACTTTCACGCTGTTGAAGTGAAAAATAATTGTTCAAAAAGTGATTTGTAGGGGGCGTTACTTAAGCAATTTCACTTGGCTTTTATTGTCCGTCGCATTAAATTTTTGACACTTCGGCGTGAAAATTTCACTTTCAATTTCACAGCACTTTTTGGAGAGGAGTGAAAATTTCACTTCACTCGAACAGCGTACCAGCCTTTAAGGCACAGCGTACGTTGGTAAAATTTTCATGTGAAAAGTGAAAAATTTGTATAAAAATTGGATTTCACTCGAACAGCGTACCAGCCATTACTACAAAAGCGTTCCTTAGCTTTTGGGTAAGTTTCCCTCTCTGAGAGAGAATTCATCACCTCCACTGTCATTTTGACAGTCTTTTACATTTTCACTACAAAAGTAAAGGAACAGACCTATTTAGATGTGCAAATTTATTCAGAAAAAAAACATTTTTAACGCTATCCTAAAAAAAGGAAGTTTTATGAACAGGGGTAGGAGTGCCAGCTTCACTTACTATAGTTACGAACTGTTGCTGTGTATGGTTTGTGTTGGGTTGCGATTTGGAGGGGTGAATTGTACAGATTTTGGTAGAACTGGGTTTACTTAATGTTTTTGAAAAGTTTTTATTTACTTTACATTGCTAAATGGCGCTAAAGAAAATATCGTTCGGAAAAAATACTTAGGTTTCAAAGCTGTTCGTGCAAAGAGCGCTTTGGGCTTTAGCTCTTTAGCCCACGAGATGCGCCAAATAATACCCCATCTGCGATATTGGTTGTAGAAAAACTAGAAATTAATGATTTTACAACGCAGATGAGAAAACGTCTGTTTGACCAATATTACAATCCATTTTCCATTTACAAACCACCAGCTACGTTTCTAACATGAAAATAATGTCCTAAATCTCCCACCGTGAAGCGAAACGATGTAACACAATGATTTCAAAGTAAGATGATGATAAGAACTAGCGAATGATGATAACAAATTGGTCTACGAATTAGAGGGACAATATACCTTTCGTTTCGGTTTACACCATTTCAATTTTCCTAGTTGTGGTTGGGTGCAAAATAAGTACACAATTCAAATGAATGCAAGCGTTAAAGCGTTAATTAACTTACTTGACAGCTCCAATAGCTTGACTAGGACTTAGGGTAATCAATGGCTTTAGACGTTCCAAGAACCGTTCGTTGTTGCGCTGCAATTCGCGTTGGTAATCCTTCTGATCGGGCAGTATAAGGTTGTGATTTTTCTTTAGTGCATCGGTACATCGCTTGGCGAATTCTTTGAAACACAAACGCAATTTATTTTGATGCCTCGTCGGTATGGTGACGCCGTCAGCCAAATTGGACAAGAACACAGTGGCCATTTCCATTGGTCCCTGATTGACTGTGGTACCAACACAACCCTGCAAAACCATTTGCAAGATCTTTGGATCAGCTGGTTCTTGTTTTGTTGCCGCCGCCAGTTCAAGGGTTTTCTTCTGAATATCCTCGATTGCGACTTCGATTGGCTCCAAGATTATCTGTTGCCTGCTAATGACCTGGATACGTGTTTTCACGTACGGAAAATGGTTCGCGGTTGTGAGTATGGTCTTACGTTTGCACTGCTCGTTTAGTTCGCCATGAGCTTTGCCTCCTTTGGTGAACGGTGTGGCGAATATGAAACGTTCTAAGAGGAAATAGGGTTAGCTAGAAGATAGGAATGTGCAACAAACTGATGCTTACTGATATTGAAGTTTCTTTCGAAGTAAGTTTCTCTGTGACGCAACTCGAAAGTCTCAAAGTAAGGCTCAACATAGGTGATTTGTATATAGGCCTTATCCTGGTCTAAGCTGTTTACATCGACGTTGTTCGAGTCCTTGATTATGTGCACCGAATCCGGGCCGAAGCGATCTGCATAGAAGCTCTAGAAAAAATATTTTTCTGTTTTAGTTGGTCTCCCAGGGGGAACTTTTAAACTCACTTGTAATCTGCTGAAAATTTCTGGTAATTTGGTCAACGTTGGCTCCTTATAGATAAACTCCTGCTGGTCCAAATCGCCGAATGTTGTTCCGTAGAAACCCACACGGAAGTATGTGCCAAAGACTCGCTTTCCTTGCAGCTGAGCGATCCTATTGAAGGCCTCCTGCAGTTTACCATGTACCTTGCCCAACTTCTGGAAATCGCGGTTCGCTTCGCAGATGGGTATTAAGATTTTCAAAACCTCGTTCATTGCCTCATACATTCCAGCAATTTGGAACGAGTTTGCAGCTTCCTCCAACAACGCCTTCAGTCCGATCTCAGTGAAATGATTGCCAAGGCAGATACCATCTTCGCCGGGGCTTAATACATCGTCAGACACTGCCGACTCCATGAGAGCGTTGGGAGTGACTTTCTGGAAGCTTACCGCTCCGACTGGCAGATGCGTCTGGGACTCCAACATACTCAAGTACTCAGCGACCAGCGCAGCACTGTGCACGTAACACATCGCCGCCTCAGTGTGGTTGGCTCGCTCTCGATGTTTTTTAGCCATATTCTCTAGCCACGTCAGACGCAAGTCTGGATTGTTTTGGTAGCCTTTGGCTATGCGATGCATTAGATCGAGTAACATTTCGGGATCTTCTTGGTATTCTTTCATTTTCACCGTGTCCGATAGAATCATGTGCAAATTGAAGAGTAGGTCTTGCACTTGTTCGGGAAAGGAGGTGTCTTGAAGGTCGATATCAGACTCGGCGTAGACTAGAATGGTTTTTAATGCTCTGCGAAGGGACTGCTCGCTGAAGGAGGAGCTGGTTCCGACCAGTGAACTAAGGGACATGGTAACTTGCATTTTGACGCGTGCAAAGTTCTAGAATTAATGTAATAAAGTAAAGGTTAATCAATGTTGCATTGAGATGTTATGATTATGAGTGAGGGGATGTTCGATGCCGATGATGTGGACTGTGTTATTGTTTAACAGACATACATTTCGGATAGAGGATTTCACAAAAACCGATCGAATAACACTAAAACATTTTCTACTCACATTTCCAATTTCAAAGTTCTGTCTCATAAGCAGGTATAAAGATGCGGCTGCTTGCGACCTGATTCCTGGTAACAACGATCCACAATGCTTGAGCAGCAACAAACAAAGATCTGCACAGATATCTGTCTCCTCGTCGAACAGTAAGTTGGGGAACTTAAAAATCAGTGACCGCTGAGAGGCGAATAGATTCTGCAGGGCCAGTGTACTCTGATTGCGCGACAGCGCATGCAGCAGGACCTTCAGAACCGTGCGCAGGAGATTATGATGTATTTCCGAGTTAGTGGCCACCTGTACAATAATCTCCAAGGCGTCCAGTGTGACCAAAATGAACTCGGTGGCCAGGGAACCCTCTATACAGTGAGTTATCTCAATTTCGGGCTCAGTCTTTACTTGAGTTTCGCAAAACTGTGATCGGTATGGCATTTGATCCTTCCGCCAGCGGAGCTTCTCTGTTGAGTTGCGATCTTTTCGACGATTTATTAGGTCATTTCGTGCTGAGCCCGTTCCGCGAATGTACTCCTCCAACTTCTCCTTCATGTCAGGTGTCTTGCGGAAGCTTTGAGTGTTGTTGCGCTTAACCATTGGCAGGCGCTTTTGGCCTTTGTACTCGAAGCAAGGAATGCACCAATTCAACACTTGCAGCATTTGGTGTACTCGATGAGGACTCAAACCGAGAACCCAACGGTATAGGATAGTTCGCTCTAGGTTCTTAATCACCCAAATGAAGCAAGCTAACAGATGGCGAGTGTCCTCTGTGTTCAACTGCGACTTGTTTTTCACTGGATCGGGGATGTAGGCGTATGTGCGACTGCCCGAAATAGCATAAGCCACCTCAGGGCTTATTGTTGTCGTAGCAATTGGCTGATGCGGGCCCTGATAGTCTTCCAGCAGTCCAATGCTGTGCAGCCTGTCCTGGGTGTCAGTGAGAAATTGATGCAACTGCGGGATGGTGTCCATTACGATTGCCACCAGTGGAATGTAGAGTGACGCCACCCTTGCTCTGGCGTCTGCATCGCTGTAACGAGTATCCAAGTCGTGCGAGGTCATCAAATTGCGCATGCAACGAATTGCCTTGCTGTGAAGCGGAGGATTTCTGAAACGAAGCCCGTTAAACAATGAACTAGTTTTGAACTTAATCTACCTACGAGACTTCCAGAGCAGTGGCCAGTTCACTGAGAACCAGCCCAACTAAATAGTGTTGCTGGCGAAAGTCTGCATTCAAGTCCGCTTGTAGTGCCTTATCAATGGAGCCCTAAAGACGCAACACATCCAGATTAAGTTGAACTTTCTCGCTTTTCTAATACTTACATAAGAAGTTTGGCTGTTATTTGAATTCGTGCTGGGAGTCGGACTCGTAGGAGCCGGCACAGACGTGTAGGGCGTTGCAAAGGGTAGATTAAGTGCAATATAATGCTCGTGACTGCAAACGATGCGCAGAAAGTCGACCTTGTAGTGCATTAGATCGGGAATTGAAGAATTCGTTGAAATCAACACCTTGTAGTATATTTTAATGAGTCCAAACACAAATCCCCTGTCCATGATGTTGAACAAGTCAAAGATGAAGAACCCTAAGCTGGCATTTAAGGACTGCGCCAACTTCTGATCATGACTATGATAGCCGACCACTTTTGTAGTCACCAAACGGACTAATTTGGCTATATCCTCCGTGAACTGATGTGGAAAACGACTCTTTCGTGGCGCGTTAAGAGCCCGAGCAAAATCCAAATGCTCAATCATTGACTTCACCATGAGTTCAAACAGAAACCATGAATTGTTCATTGCCATGTCGGCGGTGGTTCCATTCACCACGACCCAATGCAGAGCAAGTGCTTCGTGAAGTAAACGGATTTGTCCGTCGTGTCCCATGTAGGATTGACATAGATCTGCGGTCATCTCTAAAATAAATAAAGCAATGACAAACAACAAAAAGAGTTTAAACAATATACGATTACCCTTTCTATCTAAACTTCTTCCCGAATGTTCGTGCATAATATAACCATCGTGCGACGTTGCCATCATTTCCTCAGCATTACTCCGACTGTAGGTGAGTCTCCGCTTTCCACTAAATGGATGCAGAATTTTTGTTTGAAACTGCACGTATGTCGACAGCAGACTCTGTCGTCCATACTGGTCCACGACTAATTCGTCAGAGAGAATCTAATAAAATACAATTTTGTAGTCGCCACAATCTATAGCCAGGACGGCCAAAACTAACCGAAAGATTTTCCGAAACCATGCAGAGCACCTCGAACACGTTCGAACCCAATGACAAAGTTTGTCCACTGATCTTATACGTAGTGACTAGCAATTCGATCAATTTATCCAAAACAATATGGAGATTCTTAACCAGCGGTTCCCGTTCTGCTTTCTTAATGTCCATCAGGCATTTCTTCATCTCTTTTTCCATGTTGCCCTCGCCGATGTGTGGCGGCACCTTTTTCGATTCGAGAAACTCGCAAGCGAGGAAGAACCTAACAGGCGGCAATTGCAATAGGGAAATCAAAACAAAAGCAAATCTCTTACCGATCAAGGTGCGTATCCAAAGTGTGTATCGATGTGACCGCATCGATGGTTACTGTGAAAACAGGACGATGATTGTCCAACCACTTTGTGCCGGGTAGATGCACATTTGGCGGTATAAAGGAATAGTTCTCGGGTGGTGTCTCAACCATGACGGGCAAATTAAATTCACCCACCTTCAGCTTGCCATCCTCGAGCAATGGAATCCACGTGTACCCGACTGGAGTTTCGACAGAGGTCTGCACCTCTTGAGGCTTCTTCTGACAAGACACATGAAATAGTGTAAAAAGCAGGTGATGATTCTGCTTAATGCTCGCTGGGAGGGCGATTTTAATCTCATCGTAAAACGCCGGGCACTTGTTATGGTAATTGACGGCTGTGAATGCTTCGGAGCTATACTCCGGACAGGATGATTTTGCGAAAACAGCCCTGAGTGCATCGGTCTGGGCTTCCCCAGCCATGAGTTGGATGCGAACTGCTATATTGCGGGCCGAACCAGCACGGGCCGATAAATTCAACTCTTTTGGGGATACAAACAGGAGGTTGCGGTACGTGTAGTGAGGAGTGTAGATGGTGGTGGACGGGAATTCAAGAATCTCCTTAACCGGTCGTGTGTTGTCATCTGTAACCAATTGAAAATGCTAGATGCTCGCGTGCTTTAAGATGAAATTTCTTACTCGGATATGGTTCTACTCGGACCAGCTCTGGCGAAAGAGCGCTTTTGATGTCTTCCGGACAAGGAGAGATCTCCAATTTAATAGATCCCGGAATGCATTTGTACTTCTTCATCACCGTTGCTGGACGCTTCAGCTCCGGGAGAAATTTGTACAGATCCTCGTCCTTCATTTTATCAGACTCCTAAGAAACGTTTAAAATGACATTCGCTCAGTGTTATTGCAATCGTTTTACAAACCTGTTTAAAGAAGCTCGACACGGTTATCGTAATCGGCCTAAACGTCTCAATGCTGTTGGCAAACTCATCTGGCGACCACGAACGTCGCTTTTCGCTTTTCCTCTCCAGCGAACCCCTACGTGTCAGAGTGCCACTCATAACATTCGCTTTCTGGCGCAACTGGTCAAAGCTACTGGTCGAGGATTTGCGATCTACAAGAACAACAAAATATTTATTGTGATAAACAATCGAACCCGACTACCTATACCCAAACTATTAGAACTTGAAGCAGTACCCAGACTACTGTTTTCCTTTTCGTTCTCAAAGTTATCCCCATTAAAGACGTTAGTCAGGTAGATGCCAGTCCAGGCGAATGGCATTCGATATTTGCCCAGACGTTCACAGAAGTCGGCTGCATTCGATTTGGCTTTGTCTCGGTACTTTTCTTTGTCATCCTTGAGGTAGGGTTCCACACTGTCCTTGATGTCACCCTGCAGGACTTTCTCCAGCCGGATGACCAAGAACAAATCGTTACTTGGATAGGTGATCTCGAAGATGCCTGTTCGGCTTTGCGTGCTCACATCGCTGTATTGCACGTGCGAGCTAAGCATCCGCTTTAGACTGTCCGAGTTCATGTCGAAGTAGAAGTTCTCGGAGATTTTCTTCTTTTCTTTGGCATCGTAGATTGCCATTGAGGCAAATATTGGTTCCACTTCCAGCTCGAGTCGTAATTGCAGACATTTTACGTGAATCCGATGGCCCTGGTGTTCGATCGGCTTTTCAGCGGGCATCCGACGTTCGATAAGGTCTTCCGGATCAGCTTCGGGATATAAGCTGAAGAGAGACTCTTGGCGATCTTCTTGACGACGGTTCTCATTCGCCTGATCGATACTTTCTGGCGGTAGATCATCGAGTAGATTTGGAATTAGCGGATCGTTGACAGAGCGACGTAAATCGAAACTGGCCCAAGAGCCACGCGGTGTGAGGGTATCGGTACATGATGATACTGACGATAGACTGGCTATCGATTGACGGCTGCTCGGTGTGCAGCTGTCGCTTTTGTCCGTGAGAGTGTCATCGAATGAAGCGAAATCTTTGTCGATTTCGAATTCTTGCTGAAAGTTGGTAGGACTGAGAGTGCCGCGGTCAACGCGTTCCCTGGTGCAGCAAGAGCTGGAATAATGTCGCTGTGAATATTCGACGGTTTTCCACGGTCTGGTGAAGCAATTTACACACTCCTGGACGTGTGGTGGAAGTTCAGTTCTGAAAGCAGGAGCAATAAATGAAAAAAATAACAAGTTGAGGCTTCGTATACTTCGAATGCTAGAAATTGGTGCCAAAAATACGCAAAGCAATAAATACCAGCCTATTCACCCTATTCTATTAATTAGTTCGTACAACTCTGATGTGTGTGTATGAAAATAATCGCAAATAATTCTTCAGATCGACTTGATTAACTTGAGCAGATTGCGAGTTCTTATTTAACAGATTAGCGAGGTTTTTAATTAACAGAACAATAAATGCTCGTGTTTAATAGGCAAGCGCTCTAATTCCAAGCAGAAATTAATTAGAATGCAGTCACACACAACCAATAAGCAAACTTGCGTGCGAAAGCGAGTTTTGTATGTCATGTGTCTTCCTGTGCCGGCAAATTGTATTGTAGAGGTCATTTCAAAGTTTTAAATGTATGTTTTCTATGCTTATCTTAACAATCGTTCAACTTACATATTCTCCTTTGGCACAATATGTTCAACGGTTCGAATCTTCCTCGGTATCGTCTTCACCGACACATCCCCGGGTGGAAATTCTAAAATTTGTCTCAATGGATCACGATTCAAAATACTCGAATGTTGAACTAGAAACTCTTCATAGTCCAATGGCTCCACCGGCTCCGTAAGGCAAATCTATTTTAAACAAAGAAAACTCACAAATGACTCACTCTACAGGAAAACAAAATAAAAATCAATAAAATCTCCCCCCAAAGGATGGGTTGGTTATAATACAATGCATTTGTGCCCCAAGTCACTTACCGTAGACGAACATAAAGAGGCAACATCTGTGGGTTTTGTCGTCAAGCCACTGCTCACCACGTTCTTTCGCACTTCCGACGCATGTTGCCTACGAGAATTGAATAAATAATTATGGTTTATTTCATAAAAAATGGCAAACATTTGTGTGTTGTGATACAAAGCCCATTGGACTATGGTAGACAGGGCGAGGTCATCCTTGTGACGCACTCTAGTAATGTCGGTACCAATAGATTAACTTACTTGGAAAGTTTTTGCGCGAATTGCCGTTGATTTGAGGACATTTTTTGATCACACTTTTTGGCCACTAGTTTATTAATACGAAATAAATTACTTTTCCGAAAGTTTCATTAATTTTTCGTCATTTTTTCACAGAGATATCGAATTTTTATCGCTTCACTGTTTTTTGTTGAGGGCTTATATTCTGACGTCTTGGGACGCCATAGATGTGTCAAAATTGGAAAAAAAGAAAATGGTGGCTTGTCAAAGTCATAAACGGCGTGAGAATAGTCAAAACGCACGTGACAGATTTATGTAGTGGTGATTTATTTACGTTTTTTATGCATTCGGATAGGAAAGTGATGAATGTGTTAGAGAAGTGTCAGTTGACGAAAACCTTACAAAGGTCTAGTGAAACCATATAAATTCGTAACAGTTTTATGCGGATGAAGAACAAATTCAAATAATTTGAAATGAAAATGAGAAAAATCGTATTTTCCTTGTACAATTTATATATTCACACATAGTTCAGCAGTTAAATGATCTTAAGTGAGTAAACGATCAAACAAATTGTGTATTATCTACCTAAAACTACAAAAAAAGCAGTAGGTATTCAAATGAAGTCAAGTGGCAGTTTGGATTTCAAGTTTGAAAGCAATTTGTATAGCAAAATTCTTCTGTATTTTTCCTTTATTGGAAAATGTGTCGTATAAGAAAACATAAAAACTTATTGGCAATTTCATCAACCATAATTACCATAAACTGTCATTCTTTGGGTTGACGTTGCGATTATCCTTCCTAAAGCTTTTGTAGAGACGTCGAATCTATAACTAACTCGATTTTGTATGTCCTTCGGGTCTTATAGGACTTAATTGAGTAGGCAATCTCTCTATGAAGCAATATTGCCAATAAATTTTCTATTCATTCGGAAGTTCATATGCAAACATTTCACCCGTACAACATATTCACATATTTATTTATAGAATAGAAATTGTTATTTAATATCTTGAGTTTATGTAACCAACAAGTAGCGTTACCAGTTACCACCTGGATATATTTTAGAATTAATTATTATACAACTTAACTACCATTAGCAACTCAATTAGAATTCAAACATATATTTTAATACTACAGGGAGGAAAGACTCTCTTTATAGGTTGCTATATGTGCACCTATATGCATCCAATGTTAAATTAGTTGAATGAAATATGCAAACGTTTGCTAATTATCTTTACCAGATAAGCTCATCTTTAAGCACCCCAGGGTAAGGTGTGATTTATGGACTACTTATGCAAAAGTAAAATATTACCAATGCGGGTATGTTGTTCTCGGTATTAATCTTTATATTGTTGTTGAGATGTAGGTATAAACGCTGTTGACTTTTATGTTGACTAAATTTACGTCATTAGCCGTATACGGAAAGTTAAGAACACTGACAAATTACGATAACAGACTTGAAAAAAATATAGAGAAAGGTTCATCGCAAGTAGATAATTTATCAGATCGGACTGTAAATCATATCGCCCAATAAACTCTACTCAACATTAAGGTTGACGACCTTAAGAATTCCGTGCAGAAAATATTCAGATTTATAGCCCAGGGCAGACTCCTCTGCGTATACAAAGAGAATCAAAACTCAACCCGGTTTTTTTGTGAAACCAATTTACCAGCAAAACAATTTGTTTCTTTTCCATTTTGCTAAATGAAGATGATAAATAATGTTAACAACTATTATTAAGATTGCAAATAGAGCTCTTGAAAGTATTCTCTTTGATCGATGAAGCTATCGACTTGTGTAGAGAAGAAGTTCGCGCGGTTCTATTGACAGATGCGATGCAATGAACATAGCTCGCACGATCTGTATAGCTGTACCCCTACCTAGTTCTATTACGAAACTTACTAACCATATGTATAAAGTGGTAAATTACCTCCTCTCATATTATTAAAACACGCGCACATCTTACTGCCAGTGAAAGGGATCTAGAAATCTGGAATCTAAATCTAAATCGATCACACATGTTCTGCATTCCGAGTGAAATGGATTGAAAACGAATTTCAATTTCACTCGAAATAAATTTCCGTGTTCTACATTCCGAGTGTAAACGATTTTTTTCAATTCACTTCGAATTCATTTTCGAAATGCCAAAATCAGACGTTCGTATTTTTTAATTATTTATTTCGTGAAATTTGAAAATTTAAAACTCAAATTTCTTTTAAATATGGACGGTTTAATATTATTGTCAGTTATAAGAGAAAGGCTGGTGGAAAATCGAGGAGAAAGAGTTCGCAGGAAAGTTTTACGCGAAAAAGCCAACATTTTGGATCTTCCAGAAACAGTGTAAGTGTATAAATGCAACAATTGAGGAATCAAAAGCTAACATGATTGCAGTTTCAAAAGCAGCTTTAGATTGAGCAAAGAAGCATTTGTGTACATCTTGAGGGAAATAGATCCTGTGATAAAGTCATCATCAATTCCTTTAACACTTTAGTTAGCTGCAACACTTCGCTTTCTAGCTGAAGGAAGTTATTAGAGGTCAGTTGGAAAAGATTTTGATATAGGCTTAGGCAGATCTACCGTGAATTCAAAACACAAAATGAATTTTTGTGTTCTGTATTCCATCCAAAATCGATTATGTGAAATACAGTGAATTGGTTTTTCGAACATGAAATTTGGTGTTTTGCATTCCGAACAAACCCCATTTTGAAGTGAATTCAATTCACTTTTGTTTCGTGTAGTGAATAGCTGCTTTCTAAGGAAAAATTTTCAAAATGTAAGTAAACATGGAGGATAAAAATTTTAAAATTTGATTGAATTGTTATTTATAGGGGAAAACATAAGAACGCACGGCAAGAAAAAATATTGCTGCAATTTATGGAAGGCCATATTGATATCGCTAAAGGATTTTGCAAGGGCGATAAAATGCATATGGAGGAATTGTGGAAGGACCTCACAAAGCTTTTATATGTTGAAGGTCCTCCTATCAAGGAACCAGGAGGTTGGAAAAAGGTACGAAATTACGCACGCACATCTTTAAGTATCTATGTTTTAATAAAACGAAATAACTTTTAGGTTTGGTTGGACTGGAAACTAAATATAAGGAAAAAACTCGCTCACAATAAAAGGGAGCTTAAGAGTACCGGAGGTGGGCCTAACAACATTCAAGCAATTTCGGCGACCGAAGACGCTATTGCGAAAATTACCGGTATTTATAGCGTCGTCAATGGAATTCAGGGCGCCTCTCCGTTTGGTGATGACCAAGTACCAGCTCAAAATAGAGTCGATGCGACAGAAGGTACCTTCAGCCCATACCCCACACCTCAAAGTCCACGAGTTTCACGCCTACCAACGCCAACCCCCAGATCTAATGTTGGAAGGGTTGAAAAACAGCTCCAAAACTACATGGATGCACAGGAGGTCACTTTAAACAAAATTGCCAAAAACATTTCAGCATCTGCAGTCGTTGCGAAGGAAAATAGGAGTAGCCTGAAAAGAATCTATCGATCTTTGGAGACACTTCCTAACATTTTAAAAGCCCAGCAAGAACAAGCAAAGCGTTCGTTGGAGGAAATTTCAAACAGTTTAAAGGAGCAGACGGCGGAAGCAATCCGCCATAATTTAAAAGTAGAAAGGATAAAGCAGGAAACAAATGAAATAAAAAAAAGGCGACTGCAAATTGAGGAGTTGAAATTGCAGATAGAACAAATCTCAGAAAATTAACGCGTACATATTCATTTTTATTGTTTTTTATTGTTAATTGTTATAATTGTTAAATGGATTGAATAGTTTTCGTTAATTAAGTTGTTTTTGTTATGAAATAAACTTATTTTTTTTAGTTAATACTTTTATTCCCAGAGACTTTGAGCTATAAAATCTCGAATTCTCCTTGCTTCACCCAAGTTCTCACCAAACCCCTCATTTTCGAAATCGGCTTCTATGGGCTCTTCTATTTGGTCTACAACTTCTACTCCTTCTTCTTGTTCTAGATTATATTCTTTACAAATATTGTGAAGAGCACAACAAACATTACAAATTTTAACAGCTTTACTTGGTTCATAACTTAAAGTATTAAGCAAGCACCTGAACCTAGTTTTTAAGTTACCAATTGTCCTTTCAACCACATTTCTAGCTGATGCGTGCTTTTTGTTAAAATTTGACTGCATTGTATGTGGTTGGGCAAATTTGTATGGTGTTAATACAAATGGTTCAAGACCAAAACCAGCATCACCAAGTAACCAAGAGCCTCGTCGACCACTTTCATGTCTTTGAACGAAATGATTCCTGGCATCGCTAAGTTGCCATATCAAAGCATCATGGCTCGAACCGGGGCGGGTTGCATCGATAGCTTTCAACTTCATTTTATGGTCACAAATCTAAAATGAATACCTACTTAATTTTGTACATTACTAATTTAGATGTAAAATCTACTTACAACTAATGCATTAATGCTAAAATATCCTTTTCTATTATAAAAAAGGTTGCACTCGCGGCGGGGTTTAAGAATTTTTAAATGTGTTCCGTCCAAGCAACCAATTACCCCTGGGATTCCATATTTTTCTAAAAAAAATAACTTCGCATCTTGAACTTCTTCTGGCGTACTTTGAAGTTTTATCCATTTCGCACATATCTTGAATTGCTAGGCGTCTATTACCTCAGAAAGGACTTTACTGACGGTAGATCTGCCTAAGCCTATATCAAAATCTTTTCCAACTGACCTCTAATAACTTCCTTCAGCTAGAAAGCGAAGTGTTGCAGCTAACTAAAGTGTTAAAGGAATTGATGATGACTTTATCACAGGATCTATTTCCCTCAAGATGTACACAAATGCTTCTTTGCTCAATCTAAAGCTGCTTTTGAAACTGCAATCATGTTAGCTTTTGATTCCTCAATTGTTGCATTTATACACTTACACTGTTTCTGGAAGATCCAAAATGTTGGCTTTTTCGCGTAAAACTTTCCTGCGAACTCTTTCTCCTCGATTTTCCACCAGCCTTTCTCTTATAACTGACAATAATATTAAACCGTCCATATTTAAAAGAAATTTGAGTTTTAAATTTTCAAATTTCACGAAATAAATAATTAAAAAATACGAACGTCTGATTTTGGCATTTCGAAAATGAATTCGAAGTGAATTGAAAAAAATCGTTTACACTCGGAATGTAGAACACGGAAATTTATTTCGAGTGAAATTGAAATTCGTTTTCAATCCATTTCACTCGGAATGCAGAACATGTGTGATTATCTAGGTTTACTGCAAGTCTTACCTCAGTGACAGATTGTCCATTTAAGTTTTATGTCTGTGGCTATGACGTTTATAGATCTTTTCACCTTCACCAAATGTTTGGATTTACTGTATTTTATACGACGTTCGTATATGACTCTCGTTGACAGATCTCTGACGTAGTTATGAAAGCTTTTCGAATGACTTTGTTAAGGGTAACTACATTCAAGTCGACACACCTCCGGCGTTCTATTAGACATAAAGTTTCTTGTAGTTAAACTTCTTGTATGATAGTAGGTCTGTTCCTTTACTTTTGAATCTTACGAATTTTTACTAATTCTTACGAATTTTACTCAAATGCTGTTCCCTAACTCAAAAAATTCGTAAAAGAGAGCGTCATCGAGAGAGCAAGATGTTACCCCTCCACTGAGAATCTTACGAATTTTTACTCAACAAATTTCTTGGTGTACGAAGTGGAAAAGCTGTCAGTCACAGCTGATTTGAAATTTCTTGTCTCTTTTGACATTCGATTGCATTTGTTTTGATTTTTTATGCACTAAAATGGTATCAACAGGCGGTTAAATAAATATTGAATGTTCACCTCAAACATTCTATCGTATTGAAAATGGGAAGTAGACATTAGAGAATATGAAAAAAAAAGTTTATTGAATTTAGTATCTGTCATATCTGTCATTAATCATAGTTTACTACAAAAGCGTTCCCTAACTTTTTCGTAAGTGACTCTCTCTGTGAGAGAATTTATCCCCACCACTGCAATTTTGACAGTCTTTTCCATTCTTACTACAAAAGTAAAGGAACAGACCTATTGCATTCGACACTTTATTAAAGTTTGGCCAAGTTACCGTTCAATGGTGGTGATATTAGGTCTGTTCCTTTACTTTTGTAGTAAAAATGGAAAAGACTGTCAAAATGACCGTAGAGGGGATGAATTCTCTCTCAGAGAGGGAATCTTACACAAAAGTTAAGGAACGCTTTTGTACTAACTTGTGAAAATTGACAGATGCGAATATTCCACTCAAATGCCAAATAGAACAACAAATTCAAATCAGCTGCCAATTTTCAGGCGACTGACAGTTGTTTCAATTCTTACGCAAAGAAATTTGTTGAGTAAAAACTAGTAAGAGGGGAAATATCTTGCTCTCTCGAAGCCGCTTTCTTTTACGAATTTTTCGAGTTGAGGAACGACAATTAAGTAAAATGCGTAAGAATTCGTAAAAATTCGTAAGATTTAAAAGTAAAGGAACAGACCTTCAGTAGTTTGACATTACAAATACAAACTGTCGTATTTATGAATGTTTGCGTCAACTGTAACATCTGACAGTTTTTATGATTGTTCTCGTACTTGTCTCAGTAAAATTTGTAAAGTACGCTGTTTTCTCTAAATATGTCTCCAAGGATAAAATTAAGCAAAACAAATTCGTTCCCCACTCTAGAGTTTTCACAAAATTTAAGCTACCGACATATATAATTCCAAAACACATTTTTCCATATCTTAATTTTGACAGATCAAGGGAATAAGATCGGTGGTTTGTCAAAACTTTTAATAGAAACAGTTTTTCGATTAATGCCTACCTACATTAAACCTTTTTATAAAAAAAGTAATATGCTTCGAATATAGCAAATATATTTTTTTTAAACTTTGTACTGTCAAATATTAGTAAACATTTACCACGCTAATGGAGAAAAGCGGTGGAGAGGCATTTAATTTTAGCCCCTGCCTTAAAGCGCTGAAGAGATAAACGTCAGTTAATATGCTACGTTTGACAGATTTCAAATGCTCTGCCAATAGAAATTTCTTGGGTAAGGTTATGTACGATTTTTCACTCTGGAAACCTTTTTCGTCTCTGTTATTTATGAAATGTCGCGTACGGGAGTAGGCTACAGAGCGTTGGATTAAAACCGATTACCCAAATGGACATACAAGTATAACACTTAAATTGAAAATGGCAATACAATAATAACATTATTATAGAAAAATATATCCTTCCGAAAACATGCGTTTTCAATTCAACAAACTGAAAATATCTAATTGCTACAGACGTCTATAAACTATTTTAGAAACCGGATAACATCCTAACCATAAAAATCAAAAGAATCAATCGATGAACAAATTGATGATAATGAGAAACCATATGAAGATAAAATTGCGAATGCGGATGTTTTTTGACCTTAGTGTCGAAATAAAAATGTTTCAACTCAAATTTTCGGCAGCACTTAGTGCGGTGTCGCCAATTAAGATGTATCTTCTAAATTGCCATTCACAGTTGAATTTTTTTTTGCATACGCATTTTCAGGTTCACTTCACCACTCTTGGTCATAATATATGTAAGACTCAAACAAAAATTAACACTTAACCACTTCATATGACTGAAGCAGTTCCCTAACCTAACCGCGCACCTGGCCGCAAGTCTATTAAGGTCAATAAAACATTTATGTTTATTGTTTTAATTCTTATCGTAGGTGGACGTTGATTTATTGGATTTGGCAGAACTTTTAATTAATTCTTTACTTTACTCGCGGTTACAAAATCGATGGGCGCACTGTGTGCAAGTGCATAGATCGAGATCCGCTTTGTGAATTAGGCGCGTTCGTTAACAGAGATTGACAGGGATTTATTTAAGGATTCTATTGATGTAAGCACATAATAATCATATTTATGTAACTTTAAGGAAATAATTTTTTCCATTTCTGTTCGTAGATAGATTAAAAGAGTCGAAGAGTCAACTTGAATTTGTTTTTCAACAAATTGTCTTCAACTATTGATCGTTGGCTATTATTAGCATTTTTTTTATAGGGCACTGCATAGACTATTCGTGTTAAAGGTGTTTTAATCGGCGCGTTCCGTTTGCAAAAGTTTCCGCTAAATTCGTAACTAAAATGTTTTTACAAAATTTAGGAGGAATTGTCTAATCTTTTGGCAGAAACCCGGCCATACAAATTAATATTGTCTGCATGCTAAAAAAAATTACAAACCCACCCACAAAGTATTCGAAGTATTCGAAAGAAACCCGATCTTCCAAAAGCAATATCTTCTAAGATTAGGCAACTCAATGTTCATATAAAAATAAAAAAAAAACATTCACTGGATCAACTTTGTCTAGAAGGTGCACACAAACCGCCAGCCATTCGATCACGTATTACGTGACAGAGCGCCTACAGAATAGTTAGCCACTGCAGTAGATTGACCTAATTAATCGCAATGATGCACCTATACTTCAATCTGATTGTCACTATTTCATCAATCAAACAAAACAGTGTTTTGTGGCACTGTTTTGCAAAGAAACATGTCCAACTCACGTAACTATCAAGCTAATTTTATCCTCTTAGATGAGGCCGCTTTCAATGGATCATCTGCCATATATTTACATGGTTTACGAAACAGAATTGAGACTTCCATCGAATCGTGACTACTTGCAAGTTTGTTCTGTAAGAGTTAAGTTCGTTTTTGAAAGTGTCTCAGTTTAATTAGGCTGATGTACATAGATATATTCGCCTAGTGAACGGGATTGATGCTACCTTTACCGACTTTAAATGCATCTTCACTTATTCACAACAAGACGACCGAGCCGACAGTGATTGCACGAACGAAAGTTGGGACTCAATTTCATAGTAGCACACTCTTAAATTAGATATCGTGGAAAATGCAACTAAGAAGATATGTGTATGGCTTCTAATTAAACCTGACTGCTTTTAATGCAGTTAATAGATTGCGCATGTAAATTCCAACTTGAAGCTTATGTAATTGAAGATTGAACTCGCAAAATGTACCTAAATAGCAGTCAGGGGAATTTTGAAATCACATTGTCCTATAGAAAAATAATACAGAACTGTGACTTATCCTTCCAAGGTTGGAAGAACAAGTACTGTATTGAGACGGAAAAAGAACTAGATTTCCTCTATATGGGTGTACTAAGAATACACTTTTCGTTCAAGAGTCGCCCTCGCTTAGAAGTCCAACACACTAAAGACTTATTCAAAGGCAATAAGGGTAGACTGCTCAGACTTTAAATAAACTCTATACAGTACAAAGATAAAATCCCGGCAAGAAGTTGGAGTCAACTTGTTTGATAATAAACTGAATGCAAGTAGTTCTTAATAACTGACCTACCAGACTCCATTAGAATGTATTTTCGTGGCAACAATTATGTCAAGGTCAGCCAACAGCCTTACGTTTAATCGTGGGAGATTCAAATCTAACAGTATCCAATTAACTTTGCGCTCTCATCGTCAAAGGTGCTTCTTTTAATGGTCTCCTGTCCTCTTTTAATTATGTAAATCGATTTATCAAACTCAGCCAAGACAATGGTCGGGCGCCCATTTAAAGCTAACGAAAATATCTATGATTGGAAACATAAAATAATATTAATCAACACTCTTCTGAATTACGGCCACTTAACAGCATGCCGTGCTCCAATAAATGTTCAATTGGAAATATGCGCTCACGCGCGGTCCGATGAGGTAATAGTTAAATACCTGCTGAAGAGAGCGATTTTCGTGCCCACATTAGCCTAGGTCTTGGTTGTTGTGGACCGTTCGTATGTGCTTCACATTCAAGCTATGGCCAGATTCCTTTTTCAATTTACTCGATGATGGCCGAAGAGGTGTTAATTTTTAATTCAACTAGCAATGCGTGAGTCCGATCGTTGGCCTTTTGTACATATTTACTCTACAGGCCAGTGGAGTCTTATCAAAGATGCGTCTTTCGACATCTCCGTGTGTTAGCCACTAGATGTCGACGAATCTCTAATCAATCTGCAAATAAGTTTCTTTACAAGTGCAGCGGGCTGCTCTCTGATTGATAGCATATGACCTCAGGTGATTGATTTCTGTTTGTATACGCACTGGGGATTATGTCAAATTCAAATTTGTTATCCCATTGTCGGCGCTTGAAGTTATTAATTTGTATGACCTTGACGCTTGGTTAGTTTTAAGCTGTTTTACATGCTGAATAGTCTCGGTTTGGCACTTTGGAGTGAAGTGTTTTCATGCGCCGTATTCGTCTGTAAAACTTATGGAATGATGATCCACTTTGAATGGTGAAATGATGCACTCGAGTTGGTACCGAATCGTCAGTAACAGATGAAGAAATTCCAAGTCAAGAGTTGGCGATAGGTATTGGGTAGAAGTTAAAGGATGACATCTTTCGCACAGTTTATGACACTGGCAATATAATCAACTATTTGCGATGACGAAATTAATTTTTACTTGTCCTATCGACCTTTTTTCTGCAGTTGACTTCGATGCACAGATGGTTGGTTACAAAAGTACCTACTCCGCAGCTAAAAGTCAAAATAGACGCAAAACGTGTAAAGTTTATGTATGCGAAAATCACCACAGGCAATGCAATTCGCATGTGAAGATGTTTATCTTGGCTATTGCGTTTGTTTACAGTTCAGACATAATCATATACAACGCAGTTATCGTCCGTATAACCATTTGGGGTGGGGTTTTTAGGTTTCCATTTTCCTTCGGTTTGAAATGCGATGCATACATTGCGTGATCACTGAATGGAATTTCCGCGATAAATTACTCACTTAAGGGCGTCTCGTTTACCTTTGATGTATTCAGATGGAAGCGCAGAACTTTTGTTTAATGTAAATGACGCGGCAGTAAGTAATTGTACCTACCGTGAAAAATTTGTTTTAAAGATATTCACCCCAGGAATTGCACTTGGATTTGAGAAACTGCAATAAATGTCAAATGCTGTAAGCACTACGCAGCAATAGGTCTGGTACTTACTAAAAATGGAAAAGACTGTCAAAATGACAGTGAAGGGGATGAATTCTCTCGCAGAGAGTGAAACTTATGCAAAAGTTAAGGAACGCTTTTGTAGTAAAATGTGAAAAATGACAGATAATAAAACCCAAATGCCAAAAAGAACAGCTGTCAATTTTCAGGCGACTGACAGTTGTTTCAATTCTTACGGCTGGTACGCTGTTTGAGTGAAGTGAAATTTTCACTCCTCTCCAAAAAGTGCTGTAAAATTCGAAGTGAAATTTTGACGCCGAAATGTCAACAATTTAATGCGACGGGCAATAAAAGCCAAGTGAAATAGCTTAAGTAACGCCCCCACCAAATCACTTTTTGAGCAACTATTTTTTACTCGAACAGCGTACTGCCTAGTGAAATCTTCACGTGGAAAGTTCATTTTGACAATTCGCAGTGTAAATTTTGAATGAAAAATTGGATTTCACGTGAACTGTATACTAGGCTTTCCGCAAAGACATTTTTTGAGTAAAAACTAGTAAGAGGGGAAATATCTTGATCTCTCGAAGCCGCTCTCTTTAATGAATTTTTCGAGTTGAGGAACGACAATTGAGTAAAATGCGTAGGAATTCATAAAATTTATAAAAATTCCTCAGATTTAAAAGTAAAGGAACAGATTTAATGACATAAAACTTGTTGAAGTTTCGCACATATTGTGATACACAATGGGGACGTTCAAGTATCTAGTTTAGTAAGTCTGACAGATGACTGACTTGAGGTATCTCAGTTTTGATTGGCCTAGATCGGTCACATGTGCAACTGTTTCAGTTGACGTTTATGGAGGGGTGGCCGACGAATCTAGTCAAGACATTCGTGACTGAGTTCTAAGTTGACAGTTCGCATATGTGGCTGACGTAGGAAAAGTGACGTTCCCGACCAATCTAGTTTTCGCGTTCAGGTTACATCTACTCCGGACCCAATTCTTATTTATTGACAAGTCAATTCCATTCATTGCTTGCCATCGATTTTGATATTTGCATCTATTTGTAAGTCCATTATTTGTCATGAACGCAAAGTCAGAAAACTGCCAAAAGAGAATGTCAAGACTGACTTAATAGGTTTTAATTGGCAAATATTTGAATAAATTATATTGAACAGTAATTATTTGAAATCTTCTGCCAGTGGGCATTCACCTATCAATCAAGTCAAAGATCTTTTAAAATCACAATATGAACTTCCTCATATGGCTTGGACTGTATTAAACGCCCGAGAGGAGTATCTGTAGTTTTTTGTTAATCGAATATTGTAAGTGGAAAGTAAAAGGTGCAAAGCGTTTTCGCATTCCGAAGGTCAAATGTGGTAATAACTCCCGCAATGCCGCTCTTTCAATATGTCAAAGACTCTTGTATCGAATTCTCTTAAAATTAAAATGAATATGCGAAATCACCATCAGATATCATCAGCATTTCGAAGGTTATCATTTCATTAATGATTATCACCGGACAGCATTAATTTACATCAATAAGAGTGTATCTATCTATTTAACCCATTGGTGGTCCCAAAACCAATATACAAAATGTGATCAACAACTCCGGAAACTCAGCACTTTTTACAGCCATTATATTTATTTCTTGCGCATTGCCCCACGCTCAATCGTATTGTTGCCGTTTTATTTGTTTTACATTTTAATACAAGTGCCATTTTGCTATTTACCCCACTCATGATGTACAAAAAATGAAAAATGAAAATTTCATCTCAATCTCAACAAAACGAAATTGAAAGTGTTGAAGGCCGGACAATATTTCGCATCGCATTGTACTTGTAACTGATGGAAACTTCAGTCTTTTGGCAAATATGGTCAAATTGAATTTGAATCGACTTATGTGATTATCGAGAATCTGTGAATGATAGTTGAATGGAACGCTATTTGATTTGATGTTCAATTAAAAACCAAGTGCTGTGTGTATGTTTTTTTTCTTCTCTTTTTCGTTGGTCCGTGGTTAAATATTTTTGATGGAAATAAGTCAAGGTTGACAGGCACCTAAGTTGCAAATTTGTACTTCATAATGGAAGAGTGTTTGAGTTGAGATATTGAGATTTTAAAAGAAACAAAATCTGTTCGCGATATGATGCCATTTGTTTTTCAACAGTCGATTGAGCAATGAAGGTGTGAACTTGTTGTGTATATTTGCATAGAATAGATGAATTAGCGAACAAAAAATCCGTCAAAATAATATCAATTATGGTACCTGTCAAAATATGTATCTGTTTTGAAATTTTTCTCTTTTTGTACGCAACGCCCGTGAGGAGATGCGAAAATGATGATCGTTAAATTTTATATCGCCATTACTATTTGCAGTTACACAATAATTTTTTCTAACTTAAGAGCTTACATAAACGCCATGTTTTTTTTACAAAATCCACACTTGACACAACATCACAACAAATTTTGACAGCGAACGCTACTAGGATTGCTTAGTGATCAGGAGCCGAAAAATATAGTTCATATGGTGTATTTTAAAAGTCATATGACGACTAATCCTTAAGTTTGATTTATAAGTTAATAAGATCGCTCTGAAGTATTAGCTCATATTAGCTGTTTTTTTTCGATGAACTGTCAAAAATAACCAAACATTTAACAGCGTTGTCGAGGAAAACATTGGCCGCGTTCCAACTGCCCGCTTTATGACTAGCGACACGCCAAACTTCTTTTAAAAAAATTGACATTTCACCATTGGCGTTAGACGTTTAGCACTTTTCGTGAAATTTAGCGCAAAAGAGAAAAACAAAACGACCATTCAAAGGAAAATCGTTCAAACGTTTGCAAAATTTTGGGTTCTAGCGCGAGCAACGCGGCCATTGTATTTTGTATAAGCGCTTGGTTATCTTCGCTTCTTCTATGCTCATCTGTCAAAGAAGTTCAGCAAATTATATTGTACACTTTTTGGCTATCATTTCAACAGTTCTACTATTATTAAAACAATAACTTCAATGCGAAAGAAGTCGAACCAAAGAAAATGGAGGTAATGGTGGCTTTTGGGAGGAACTTTGACAGTTGTTTCATAACTGGGGTTCATTTCTCAACTGATATGGTATATTCAAAACAAGCCTGACAGCTGACTGACGTGTTAGATTGTATTGGCTTGTTTTGACCGCGTGAGCTATTTTTAAGTTGAAGTTAAATGCTGCATAGAATTGTAAATTAGTGACCATTTAAAATGAAAATTTTATGGTGAAACAAAGTTGTCAGATTTGTTGGAAATTCCTTCACTCTGAGTTTATGAACGTGCCCCTTTGAAATTGATAGTGTTTTTTTTAAAAAGTTATCAACTCTCAGTAGATTTACGCATAATTCTTGAATTCCAACCTTTCACAAGAACAAAAATCAGTTAAACAGAGAGGACTCTCGTCTGTAAATTACTTTTGAGTGAGAACAAAAATATGTCAGAATGAGGCAGCGCACTGAGGGCAATGTAAACAGGGTCAATGGAGATTTAAAATTCGGTCCAAATTTTATTTTCTTAAATCTGTACAGCAATGGGGTATGTGGTGGACTAATTTTATTTTTTTATTTTAACTCCAAACGTCAATGCAGGCATATCTCGCGAAGTAATAAATTCGCACTGATTTATATTCACTATATCAATTAGAATATTGAATCAAAATGTATGTTAATTTCTGACCAAATCGAAACTTAATTGTGAAATTTATTTTTCAAAGCCAAAGTCAATATCGGTATAACTTGGTAGCTCCAGGTCGCGTCCGTTTATTTCTCTTTCGTTTCTGCTGTTGATGAATGTGATTGGTTTGTTGCTCTTTCCGTTTTTTTAAAAATTAAGCTCACCAGATCACACAGCCCTAATAAATTATATTAACGAAAGATAATGCATAAATTAAACGTTGTTGATGGTCGTGTGTGTTATTTCAATTTGAATTTTGTGTGGCATATAGATCAAGACCTTTGGCCAAAACAAGGTCGTTTTGGATTATGTTTATTCGATGCGCAAGTGGCCCTTAAAATATGCTTCTTTCCGCATTGTCTTGAGTAGAATTAGTCTCTACAAATAGACAAAGACGAAAGGTTTAGTAGTGTCTTTCAAAATAAGAGACATGACGTGTATACATACGTGACATCGGTTGTACTCATCATTTTCAATTAAATTGTGACTGCGAGTTAAGATTTGCAATGGAACGCTCGAAGCATACACCCAAGCAGTCATGGTTCAAACGTTGTGAAACAACTATACACCACACAGCGCAGCTAAGCATCTTTCCAATTTAAAAGTGGGTTGTGATGCGATGTTTACGATGTTGTGTCTGACGTTTTTATACCAATCCAGGGAAGCAAGACGTGCGCATTGTGTTGTCTTACCTCTGTACAAGTGTATGACATGTGCCCTTTGACTCGAGGATTTGTAACTTTGCAAGTCGTTGTTTGGTTTGTCTGATGTGTACCTCAGCCAGCCAACTATCGGGGTTAAACTAATCAAGGCTTGAGAATTGTGTTTGTTGCTAAGGCCGAAATCAATTACCTCATCACGTCATCAATAGAAGTGCGTGCGCGTATCTATCGCACGAATTTTTTCCTTTACGAGTCCTTCACAAAATCACCGTCACTTGGAAAGGTTAAGCATAGTTCAGTCGTCTACCTCTATTGCCAATGTCAATGCTGTCATAACCAATAATTAAAAATTAATATTCAAGTGCATTCACATAATTTTATAGACCACGAAATTGCTGAAGTGCTGTGCACTATGAATTGTAAAGCGAGTAGTTCATGCGGTACTGATTATCATTGTAGTCCGTGGGACAGGCAGCTATCATCACGTGAGAGAGTCTTGGCTGCGGGGGTGATGTGATGATTCGCGCCTCACTCTCAATCGCTGTGTATATGCCTATGAATTCGGATAAAGTTCCTTGTGGTTATGACTTATCGACTATTAAGACAATTAAAATAATTACGATCTCGGAGTATATATTTGGAATAATTGTTAAGTTCGATCGCTCGTCTTTAGATTCTCGATGATGCCATTGGCATTGGAATAGTTTTGTATAATTTTATTTAATGAAAGTACAAAAGAATTTATTATCTCCAGGAATTCCCAGAGAGTGGCAGGTCTGAATTATTTCCTATGGCGGAACTACTTAATATTATCGGAATGCTACAAGTAATTGGGCCGCAATATGCTCTTATGATCTAAGGGAACGGAAGCTGAAGGTGGTATTTAATGACAATATTCACATCTGCCATCGGCATTACTGAAGCCGTCTGCAATCACTGGCTGTAATTATAAAGTGGTTTGGGGTGTCCGAAATCTCTTCCTTTTATCCGCATGGGATTTATTAAGATTATTATTAAATCCCTACACAGGTTAAAATTGTTTGTTTTGTATATAGGTTGGAGTTAATGCATCACGTTTAAACTGGTTGTTTGTTGCCTGTTGCAGAATGGCAGTGTGAATTATATGTAACCAATTAAAATTCACACATCAATGTTGAATCGCGGATGAAACCTTGGATTTGGATATGTCAGAAGAATATTGCTGGGATCAACGAAAAGGTGCTGGATTGAATGGACGTCGCATTTCCCCACCGACAAATAGTAAACTAGACAATCCGCCTGTATGTATGCAACGATTTTTAATAAAGTGCTATAAACAGACTGTTGTGGTATATGTCTCAGTTTTTGGTTAAACTCAACGTTTTTCTAGTGCCCGCAGTCACAGTTTACTAGGAGTATAATGAACTTTTTAGTACTAGAAAGGTTTCAAACATCGGCCGTTATAAAGGGTTTTCCAATAAGAGGTATTATTTTGAATAGCCCGCTATTTCGGTAGCTGTCACTTTTGAAACTCTTATTTTTTGACATTTGACAAGTAAAAACTACGCCATTACTAAAAATGGAACGATACACGCTTCAACAACGCATTGAAATTATAAAAATTCACTACAAAAATGCTGAAAATTTTGCAGTCACAGTTCGCAAAACTAAAGCATTTTTGGGTCGTCATGAAGCACCTTGGCGGACCGCAATACAGAAATTGGTGGAAAAATTCGAGCTGTTGGGACAAGTTAGTGATGTAAAGAATAAAACCTGTGCACGTCGCTCATGAACAACTGAGAATATTGCTGCTGTAGACCAAAGTGGTGAAGAAAACCCAGGTTTGGGCATTCCACAAACGTCATTACACAGTATTTTATGGCCGGAGTTGGATGGTATTGATCTGGACAACGTTTACTTTCAACAAGACGGCGCTACGTGCCACACAAGCAACGAAACCATTGATCTTTTACGGGAAAAATTTCCGGACCGTGTTATCTCTCGAAGAGGTGATCGCAATTGGCCACCGAGATCTTGTGATTTAACACCTTGCGACTTCTTCCTTTGGGGCCACGTAAAAGATAAGGTCTACGCCAACAGCCCAGCGTCGATTCAAGACCTCAAAGATGGAATTCGTGATTCTATCGACGACCTAGGGCAGCCACTTTGCGATTTTGTTATGGAAAATTTCATGAAAAGGATATGGTCCTCTAAGCGTGGTCGTGGTGGCCATTTGGCTGATGTTGTTTTTCATTATAAACGGCATACCTTCCTCTTTTTTATGAAATAGATATCCCATCATTTATCTCAAAAAATATCATTTTTCTTTGAATATCAAAATAACACCTCCTATTGGAAAACCCTTTACTTTACCTAGTGCTTAGTTATAAGCTGCTGTCAAATTTATTATACATGGAATAAAAACTAGTTCAAATTTTAGAAATTTGTAGATTTTTCGACCAAAAGAAGCTATTTTCAGTTTGTCCTTATTCAAAACCTTAAATTTTCCTTCGGAGCGATTTCGTCAGATCAAAAAGAGAAGACTGTTTTATTCGTGAGACGAAAAAAAACGCTATTCGCATTCCACTGGTGCAATATAGCTCATTGCAAATGAATAACCTTTCGCATTTAAGTTATTTGAACTGCCCGTCATATTAACAATTTGGTGACAGTATATATATTGTCATTAGGTAAGTGCAAATGAGCATTGAATGACACTGAACTGGTACTTAAAGACACCGCAGAAACCGTCACCTCCGTTCTAATTAATTCATTGCACTTGTGCATATAATGCCGAAGTTGACACTGGCTTTAATTACCTCAATTTGATTCATAGGTTAGAGATGCCCATACATCGCAAAGTTGTTTTTCGAAGAAGATCTGATTCAATTTTTCAATATATGTAGTAAGAAATATAATATCTATATTGCGACTCGAACAAATTGTTTGCGTTTTATCACTAACCGTCAGTAAATTGACCTTTACTAGCATAGTCATGTACAAGTTTTACAGAAAAGCACCGACTGCCGCGATAAATTATCCATTTTATGTATAATTGACTTTTCAGTATTTGAATATATGTCATGATTTGAGACAGCAGCTTTTGTAAGATGGATAAGTTCGCAAAGATAACATACTTTATTTAGAACGATCTAGTACCTTGTGCTTTTTATCGTGAGTAGTCTTTTTTGCACAGAGTCCGTTAACCTCAAATGGCACACACAGAAGTGCTTTATCCATCCACCCACCATGAATGCCAATGCAGAGAATCCATCGTCGGTCTGTGTAGGTGGAAAGCCAATTCACGACACATCACGGACCAGCTCTGTCTAGTCAGAGTACAAGAGTCCGAGATGTCTCTCAGACGATACGAAAACAAAAACATATATAATCAGTCAGTTGGAAAGAATTCGATTTGTAGCCAATACTCAGCCGGAAGTCCGTCATCGCATAGCATAAATGAAGAGGGAGACCCTGGTGGTGATGAAGCAAAGAGATTCAACGGTAGTGATTAAGCAAACGGATGTTTTGAACGATACTCTTCGCGGCAGCGACCGCAGTTTGCTGTTCACGTCACCATCGATACACGTTTTTTAATTGCTGACACTTGTAGATCCTGTTCTGTTTGCGGTTAGCTTTTGTCTTACATCTGGTATACCGGTGATGAACCTTAGCATTGGTGATGAGTACTTCAGCTATTGAAATTAGAAAGTGAGATGATGTGCGTCGCCGATAAGAATGAGATGATTCAGAAAATGTTACGGTATGAATAAGGTCGTTCAGGTTAAGGGCGCCAACAAGTTCCCTTTAACTTTTAGCTTAAACGATGACTGACTTCTATTTAATATTTGAAGGGAAACTTCTAAAGGCTTTACATCCAGATGCAAGTGAATGTGCACTCAACACATCGTAATATCTCTTGTACAATTACCTAAAGCCCCAGACTCTTACTTAAAGTCCAAATGTGTTTGCTCACATACCCTACCCTTTTCCACTTAAGTCCAAAAGTGAACGTTTAACCAATATATGCTAAGAACTTTATAAAATGCAAATTATCACACTGGCATGACAGACCAACCATCTGTCGAAACAATTCAATTAGCATAATTAATTTATTTAAATAAAACACCAGAAAAAAGCAACAACAACTGCTGGACCCATTAATTCCTGTGTGGGTTATGTCCTCTTAAGCTTCTTCATATAAGGTATAATCGTAACATCTCTGTAATTTTTTGTATTCCTGTTGTACCAGAAGCCGGTCTTCCCTCTCGTATACATGTTTCCCGAAGCAAAACACAACATCTTGTCAGCCCCATCTTTATCGAAAGGTTAACAGAGTTGATTTTATTTTAATTTGTTTTTTTTGTTTTGTTTTTTCTAATTTAAGAACAAAAAGAAATCATTAAAATGGTGCTAGGCAGTGCCAACCGGATTCGAATGTCATATATACTCTTTTTTTTGGAACATTTGTAAAATGGATTCTATGGAAATTATTCTCGATGATATATGGACAATTTGTAAAATAATAATGGTTACGATTGGCTGAATCGCCAGCCATTGTCCTCAGCAGTCTGTTCGGTATTCTACTTAACCATAAAGCTTTTTCAAGTGGACTGAGGCATTTTCGAGATAGTCAGGTGAGGTGCTGCAATCGCTTTGTTGCCGGAACTCGGTGGTGTGGCATTTTGTTTTTCTTATATACTCGTATGAATCCATTCAAGATATAACACGTTATTCTAAAGAGATGTTTGGCGAGGAATTTTTTGTATTCCACTTCCACGGAAAGTCCTTGAGATTTTGTTTCAATTTCGTCGAGTAGTTCATACCTGGCCATATCTATATCAGCATTTTGCATGGCAAGTCAACGCATGAATATGAAATCGATATTTTATTATTGTCGAACAGCTAAAGGCTATTTTCTTAAGGCAGTCGTATTTTTGTTTTTCGCATAGGTAGATGATAGGTGACTGCTAACTTATGAATCGATACTTGTCACAAGATTTTGTGTCAATATCTTTTTCTTTGGCTTTGATGAGGTGCATATTAATTGCTACTTGCATACAAAATAGGCGAGCGTGTGACTCGAAATTTAAGAAATGTTTGTCTTTGGGATGGCGCTACAATTCGGGGCGGGGGCGACGCGACGGAAAAATGTTGCTTCGCTGGAAAAGGGTATTTGTTTGAGTTACAGGCTGACTTGATTTGCTAAACAAAATTGTCGAATCTAAACATAGATGCTTCGTGGTTAAGGTACTGGTAGATTACAGTTTTTGCAGACAAAAAAGTTGGAGCTTAGTTAAGAGCCTCAAACATTAAGTAGGTGTTTTTCTCAAATGTTTTTATAATAAATACTTGAACAGGAATTTAACTAACCAATAGTGTTGTTCAAACAGGCACTCTTTTCGCAAAAATAATGCTTTAAACTGTCAAAAAACGACTGCAAAATTAGACTAAAAGCATGAACTGAGGTACCTGTCAGATGAGGCAGAAATGTTTATGAAATTATATTCGGAAAAGAATTAATGAAAGAAGAATGAGAGAATTAATAAATGAATATACATTAAGGAACAAAACATCTTTTTATATAAGTATTGAAAGTTGTTTTAATTTCCCTTCAAAAGAAGTTAGCCAATGGCACACCGAATTCATATCGCACATGAGTCAGCAAAATATTACCGGGGCACTCAGAAATCACCACACAATTTGTTCCACTAATAATCGATTCTGACCTTCAATCTTAATATTTTGTAGGTCACAATTAAAAATTGTAGGGTAGAGGGGGGTGCATTTGCCATTTCATTGCTCACCTCTTAGTGCAAACTTCCCACAAAGTTTTCAAGTTCTCCGCCAGACACCAACCAAGTTGGACTTGAGTTTGTGTTTTTTGCCTCCTGGAACCAAAAATGGAAGGTAACTCGTCATCCTTTATTTAGAATATTTTTTTTGTTAAATAACTGTTAGTTGCATATATCTGTCGTAAATATGTTTGCTGCAGTTTATAAAAATGGTTGATCCAAAAAGGAAAAAAGTTATAAATTCTTTATCCAAAAAATAGCATGCAGGGGGGCTTTGCCATTTTTTTTCTGGTGAGGACTTGCCTTGCAAAGCCACCGTATGGGGTGCTTTTACCAGTGGGAAACCCACCCTGTGGGTTACTTTTTCGATGGCATTGTTTTCTTTATTTAAACAGTATTAAACGTTGCTAAACGTCTGCATAATTTACAACTTTATAATGTTGAATAGTCTGATTTTTAGGTACCTGGGATACCCTCCCCATCCCCATGGCAAACCATCCCACCTTGGGAGGCTTTGCTAGGACATTTTTCTTTTTTTTAAATAATAATAAAAAATTGAAATTATTGACTGATCAAGATGAAATATACTTTAAAGTGAAAATAATAAAGCAAGGTACATATTTAATATTAAAAACAACTAAAACACGGTAAAGGTTATGTGTAAGGTCAAACTTCCTAAATACCGGCAAATGCACCCCTGTCTACCCTACCTAGGTATATGGAAGGTTTCATAAAATTCAGCTAGGCATGAAATATAACTAAGTTTCTCCCCAATGGTTATAGTCTAAATTGTTATGAAAAATTAAAAAAGTGTTGATTATTATAAATTTCCACATATGGTTTTATTTATTTTTAAATTTTAACTGCCAAATAAAATAACATCTCCTCCTAATCGGTTGCTAAATTAAACTCGCCTACTCTAATATAAACAATTTGGGGCTTGTATTTAATTTTTAAACAAATCGTTAACTCAGAGAACAAAGGACACTTGTTTAGGAATAAACTATGCAAAATGGGATAAATTGCAATTAAATTTATTTTATGTGTATTTTAGTGAAACCATTAAACCGCGAAAAAACACTTTTACCATAATAATAATAATTTAATTGGTTCACAATCAGCGTGCCAAGTCATTCTGGGGTTTGAGCATCGTTTTTAAAAATGTCAGCGTTAATCTTAACCTCTTGGGCCCCAAAACTATATTTTTTTTAATCAACTCGAAATTAGATAAAACAATAAAAGTCACATGCCGATTGTACAGTAAAATAAATAAAAATAAATACTTCAAGAAAACTTAAAAAATAAGAGCTACATACATTTAATTTGTTTTTTAAATTGCCCCTGTGAAATAAACTGGTATAAAGGGATGGCGGCATCCATAGAAAGAGAAAAAAATTCGTTTAAAAAGCACTGAAATATTTGTTTAAGCACTAAAAAACGCCCAAGCGGTAGATTTTCTTTTTGGGCACTAAATCGAAGTTTTGGGCACTTAAATTAACGCTGGAGGCACTGACTTGGAACGCTGTTCACAATAGGTCAGCGATTTCAAATTCCCGAACAAAAATCCTTATTACGTATATCCTGAACTGAGCAGCCATACTTTCGAGCTTAAATAAAATCATCGAAAATAATGACATAATCATCCAACTTTAAATTGATGGCATAAACAAAACCGTCCCGCAGTAACATATAAATAAATTCATATGCAAACATATTGTATGCCCGTAGGTACCTACTCACATTATCGATATATTTTAAATGATTTTTGAATTATGATAAATGAAGAATATCCCATTAATCATATATAGCATAGCGCTGCTGCGTAAATTAATATTTTAAGTGTTAGCTTACGAAAATCATTAACTTTTAATGGAGGGTGAAATTGTGCTTTTCTTTCTTTCTCTTAACGATCCATAATTGAGATCTTTAAAGGAATAGATGAGTTATTATTATTTTAATGAATGGGTTGGAATCGGAATTAATTTTTATGCCCCTATGTTTTGAAAGTTCGCGAAATTTCGCATTTAAATATTCATTATAAACTCATAAGAATTTAGATTACTTTTCTGGTTGTGGGCCTATGAATATGCATATGCACTCAATACAATTTGTTAAAGGTTAGTGGAGATTGATTTGAAGAGTTATAACTACTAGACCCCCTCTCCCCTAGTTTGAACCCTTTGTTTTCAGCCTATTTATTTAAT
Source organism: Cheilosia pagana (assembly GCA_936431705.1). NCBI lineage: Eukaryota > Metazoa > Arthropoda > Insecta > Diptera > Syrphidae > Cheilosia > Cheilosia pagana. Next base: position 44,075,823 of record OW386170.1, on the reverse strand, counting down.
TCCGAGTTCCAGTAGGCGCAGTGGCTTAGTGGTTAGTGTGTTGTACTACTAAGCGAGGGGTCCCCGGTTCGATTCCCGAAAGAACCAAATTACATCTTAAGGTTTTTTCCACTGCGCCACCTCTCGCAAACGTCTGACAAACATCCGAGATTAAAACTGAAAGAGCTTCTCAATTGGCCGTTTGTACTCGGCGTAAAATTGTAGATCAGTAGATCCCTTACTTTCGTCCCAAAAAATTAAAAACTCACACAAAACGAGAAGTTGTGAGAAGCTAGCCCTAGGGTCCCATAGACCTGTTGCGCCAACTATTTATTTATTTTTTATTTATTCCAACGCAGATGGTAAAACGATCTTTCGATGTGTTTAGTTTTCGACATTCAAACTTGATGAGTGCCTGGTTTCCTTTGTTACAAAAAGTGTCTTTTCCAAAGAACTATTTTCCAGATCAGTTTTAGCCCCCTGAACAAGTTTACCTAGGAATTTTCACTTTCAGCTAAACATGTCACGCAACGACAATGTTATCGGCAAATATTTGCCCTAAGCTTCGCATTTAAATTTACTCGATGAACGATGACTCGTCGATCTAGAGTCTAGTAGAAATGATAAATTCCACTTTATTACGTGCCGCCAGCTAATTGGTATTCCACAGAAATGCCCACAAATGACCATGACAAAAGTAGACGAATAAAAAGAATTCACGAACAAAAAACTGCATTATACATATACAGTAGAAAAAGAGACAATTAAACGCCATAATACGTATAGCCATTGGCTAAAGGCTCCTAAATTTATTAGCGAACAGACTCGATTGAATGTTACAACAACACAAAGGCAACAAAGATGACCACTCTGTGCCAATAGCGATGACGACAATCGGACAAACCAGCAACAACAACTCTATACATATACTGGCGGTAACGATGACATTCATGAGCGGTTTTTGGCACAATTGTGGTCAAGATTAAACGATCCGATGGCTGCACAGTGCAGCCGACCAAGCGTCACCCAATCAAAGTAAGTTGAAAACGCATATAAACGGCGATGTTGCAGATGAAAACAAAAGAGACTTGAAACGATTTCAATTGAATTGAAATGCGTCCTATTTGGGCTTTAACTCGTAGTTTTCAACTGATTGACTTAAGGAATAAGGTACCTATATATCTAGTCGAACATAAATGCATTGGACTAGCCCGCTGCAGCCATTGGGTTAATGCGGTTTGGTTTCGTGCTAGATATTTCGCAAATCCAAGACGAAGGTTGTCTTGAAGTCATAATAGCGTGTGTTGTTGTTTAGCACATTTTTAGATATAAATCTGTCATATTTATTGACAGTAAGTCTTTTCTATAAAAAGTAAAATTAAAATTCATGTTTCATTTGCCAAATGTAGAAAATTTTCCAAAAGAACGGGAACGCTTCAAGTAAAAAGCTGCAGTTGCTTTATGTGAACTTATTTATGCAAGTGTTTGACAAATTGTCCACTAAAAATAGTAATAGTTGGTTAAACAAATTATTCAGAACTTGGACAAACTTGGACAGACATTTTGATATTTTATTCGCATGTTTTTGACAGTTTTCAAAATCACACTACTTAACAAATTTTTAACTTTTGACACCCGTTGTGTAGCACAGAGCAAGGTTACAATATTAAAAGACATCAATGGCTTTCAAATTCCGTCTTACACTTCATCTGTCAACTATTTGGATGAAATTTTCTTTGTTGCAAACAGCCCATCTGGCCGCATCTACCCTACACAAGCCTGAGGTATTTAAAAAAACATTAACAAATTTGTTGTGTGGACTTCGATGTGCATTTGGCGAATTCCTACAAAAAAAAATACAATTTTTTTGTTTCATGTTGTGGTTTATTGTTGTTTGGTGAGGTTTTTTTCAGGAAAGTTCATGGGTCGTTGTGTGACTGTTGCTACTTTGACTTCGGTTTGGTGTTGTCGATGCTTCGCTGGCTTGCATTCCGTTGACCTCAAAAGTCGCTATTCGATGGTAGTTAGTAGGTGCATTTTCAGGTTTCATCGCCGTTGAAATGATTGCCATCAAGAGGAGTATTTATTTATTTTTTCCTCTGTGTTACAGCAAATGTTATAGACCATGTTAATGGCCCCTTGGTGAGTGCAAAATGAAATGTTGTTCTGTGGCATGAAACGCAGTTGAATAGGTTGGTGGTTATCTTTTTGAGGAGGTCATTTGAATGCTAGATACTTAACTGCGTTGCGTATCTCCATTTTACCAACTTTGAAAACATCTTAAAAAAATTGGGACAAGTTCTAAACAGTTTGTTAGTATTTAGCCAATAAATTCGAGGGTGTTGTGAGGATGTCTTCTCTAGGAGTATATGTGATCACCGTTCAAAATACTAAAACGGTTTTAAAGTAGTTTTGCTTACTGAATGAATTAAATTTGTTTAAAATGTCAGACACAAAATGAGTGAATCGCATAGTTTGGAGGTAATTATATTAATTAAATTGTCAAAGTCGATTGGAGTTTTCATATATGGAATTTCGGTTCTTTAACCTGTCGCTTGATGGACTTTGTGAAAGGCCAGACAGTCTGGGTAAATTTATTAACCATGCACGTATAGTGTGACCTTGCCAGAGCCACTAGGACAAGTTGCAATGTTAATAATTAATTTTTAAGTAGTCAGACAGATTCGAAAATGTTTTCCTTATTAAATGTTTGATGTTTCCTTCAGAAAATCTTTCTTGGTGTCCAAACTTGCCTTACCAACCATATAAATGTTAGGTGTGTATTTTTAACATCTGTCAGTTGACCTATGAATTTTTACTTCGAAGCTTACTACACTTGAAGTGTGCAAAATAGAACTCCTTGTAAAGAAGGGTAGGTCGTGGTACATAGTCCACAATTATTATAGGGTATAACTTATATTTTTCCAGGAATTCAACATCAATTTAAGAAAATATTTGGCTTTGCGCTTTGTTGATCGCAAACTCAGAAATTGTCTTGCATTCCATTGAAAGTTCGATTTTTTAGTTCTCCAACTTCATAGGACCTTAGCAAGCGTCTCTCAAATATATTTGAATAGACGAATGCAGGAAATTCACCAACATTTATGTAGATGTGGCACTAAATACAACTATTCTTTTTGATTTTACCAGTACAAAGTATACGAAGTTACAGCAAAGCTGGGAGGCACGTTTTATGGTTATTCTAAATAGCCTGTTCCAATGACGAAGTTTGAGCTGTTGATGGCTACGCCATGGTCATACGCAAATCAAAAAATGTAACCGCCGCCGGGAGGCAGCGACAGCGAGAGACTATGCGACTTGTTGGGAATTTTAAAAACAATTTAGCTTCTTCAAATTTTAATACCTTAATTAAGTATGTGAGAAAGATAACGAAAATGTAAGACAGGTAGTACCTACCAACATATAAGTTTATTAAGCAGACATTATTTCAGCGTTAATCGTATTTAAAAATAACTATGATACAAAATTTAATGGCTGCTGCTTCATTTGAGGCTACAAGTTGAACTGACTGGCAATGAGTGCCATTGTAAAGTGCAGCGGATATTTATCACACGGAAGTGGCCAGTTAAAAGGGTGTCAAGGTGATGTTTGACTTTAGGATTCTAACTTGAACTTGGTTGTGGACCATTATAAGTACGACTAAAGTCAAAATTACAAATCGTTTAATGCCGATTTGAAATTTGAAGGATCGAAAATTCTTAAAAATGTTTGCAAATGCGTTCATAAATTTATGGTCGATTTACAAATGCCAGTTAGAATTGAGTTTTAAACGTCAACTCGTTGCTTGGCAGAAACGCAGAAGAACTTTTCTTCATGCAATTTACAAGTGACATTTTGACCAGCTTTTCAAGCTCCTACTCATACTAAAATGAAAAAATTTACCGCAAATCGGCTGTCAGATGTTAAATTGATCATTGTCTCTAGTAAGACTATGTTGTTAATTTGAGAAACAAATTTCCAAATGGATCACCCTTTATAAGTTGCAACAACCAAATTTGTAAAAGTCTTTGTCTAAAGTCTAAACTAATTTATCACAAGCGGTTCGGAAGTAAGTAATGTAACCATAGACATACTAAATAATAATAAGTCAATGACTGTAACATTTTTATTGACGTCCGGAATTATCGTCGAATCGATATCATATAATTTTTATCGAAACATGAAACTAAACCAAATTTTGACATTTGTAATCTGTTTCGACTGAAGCCGACTTCTGTAGCTTTTGTTGAATAAAATCTGTCAGAATAGGAACTACTGACTGACGAATGTCGTTCATTGCTGTCCGATTTGTCTCCTAGAAATCGATATTTCAGGGTGATTTCATTATGTCAAATATCTTACCCAGCTGGGGGTTGAATATACCCACTGCTGCTAAAATTGCCGCCCGATGTTCTTTGGCTGTAATTTTTTATGAATGAACAACTTTGGTTCTGCTTTTAAATTATATTTATTTAATGTCCATTCATAATTGTTTCCATTCAGTCGAGCAAATGATAAGTGGCCGCCGCCATATTTGTTGCCCATTCGGGCTCGATTTATAGTATTTTCTATCACTCTTCCGGCGATAGATCCTCCCATTCTTGACGGATGTTCTCTTTGAAAGCTTCAAGGGTCTGAGGCTTGTTGACAAAGACTCGTGGCTTTAAAAAATCCTGAAAAAAGGAAGTTTGGAACGGTCAGGCGATCACTTTTGCGCCTTCATTATTTGCTCTTGCGATCACAACTCCGCCCACCCTATCTTCCAACTCACTCTTTTTGACAGACAATTCTGTTCTTTCATAACTGGCATTTCAATGACAACTAATATCAAAAACATCTCTCAGACAAATGAAAGAAAATCTTTAAACTGATGCAAATCAAATATTGGCCCAGCGCAAACGACTTAATTCGTGAAAATCCCCCTTAAGTCAGTTTGAAAGCTCAACGTATGGCCAATTTATTACGTCTGACTGCGTTTGTTTTCCCATTCGCATTACACTGACTGGTGAGTCACTGCCGGAACTTTTAAGATTAAGTACGGCGACACCTAAGCACTGGTCACGGGCATTATTAATGGTGTCAGTTTTGCCAGGGCAATGTAACACCTTAAACAACACACATCTGTCCAATATTGACACAGACAATGCGGTGTATGGGTCCCATACAAATGACCCACAAATTCCACATCGGAAAAAATGTAACACCATTCACAGAGCCATCTATGCGTATACGCAACCATTTGGATAAACATATAATTACAATTTCCTATACTTCACCCTCCGTCCAGTGACCGACTATTCATCCTAATTAATATTGAAATGACAATATTATTGTTATTCATAGTCTCATCAGCATTTAAGTTAAATATCATCGGCATATGGTGTCGGTGTGGTGGGGTGACCACCGCACGATGTACAATCACTTTGTGATGGCTGCTAACTTTTGAATTGCAGATACGCCATCTATATCTTATAAAATATATATTGCTACATATTTATTGCGACAACAGCGAAGGAAACACAGAGTTACTAGTCTTATGCTAATCGAGTAGAAGGAAAACTTGAATACTGCTCACTGTGCTTCTTTCGGTGCTTGTTGTGCCAAAAGACGAATGTCAGACCTATGGAAAAACAACTCGATGTGTTTATCGCGAAAATCATCGATAGGATTACGAAATGGCAAAGCAGATGCCAGAGTTTTGTGCGCTATTTTGTGACAGTGACAATTAACAGGTGTTGCGCATTGGTATGATTTGAATACATTGCTGGGAGGGACCTTGAAAGAGTTTCAAGTTCAAGGTCGGCGCGTGATATTACTCATGCGCTAGTTTGTGCCCTCCCTCTCTCTAATTGTTAAATCAAACAGTTTTTTTTGAAACTACTATTTACTTTTTATTTTACTCACACCACGGTTGGAATTCAACTTGAAAAAGATCTAAAAACAATCCAAACATTCAATTTATTATTTTCGTTCGGATGTCGGACTGTGTGCTGAAGATGGTGACCTTTTGAATAAATTATGTTTTCGATCTTCTGTCGAGAGGTGTTTGAGTTCATACTTCTCTTCAATAGTGATTAATATTTGAGATTTTTTTTATCTTTTTAAATTAGAAGGGAAGTGATGACTTGCTTGCCAGGGGTTATTTATTTACTTAAATAATATTTGTCTATAGGCACAGGCCACGGATTGGTGGTCAAGTTGAAATATCTTTTTTTGGGAAGATGACAGAAAATATATATTGACTTTTCCACTGCTTACCAGGCGTACTAATCTGTTGCCGACAATCCGGGGGTTTTGTAGATGTTATTCAAAAAATATCTCGGCGAAAGTAAAATTTTGAGAAAACAACTTTGTCTGTCCAGGTCGTAATTATTACGAGTTTCTTGATTGTTTTTGACACTGACAATACAAATGTTTTTAGAATCGCTCTCCCAAGAGGTTAAAATTATAAAAGATTTTCGAAAGACCCTGTTCTCAATCAAAGTGACAAAATACACGGAATTCAATAATTTTTGATGAAAAATGTGTTGGTCCTTATGTCGCGACAACATTAAAGGGGTAACCGGAACAACCTTAGGTTACAAGTTAACCCATAAAACGAGGCAGTGGTATTATAAAAACAGTAACAGAACAGCAAGACTCCTAAAAGAGTTCTTTAAAAAAAAAAAAAATTTTCATTCACGTAGCGATTTTGGCTTTAAATGTCGAAAGTTAAGGTAAAGTTCGAGCAAACAAAGTCTTTTGAAAAGGTGTACTTGTGTTTGGCAAAACTGTTGCTCTAGAAACAACGTGCCATTCGAACAGCTCGAATTAAAGATTGCTTCGGTGGATGAATGTCTGCCTAAAGAGCGAAATTCGACAACTTCTCAAAGTGAGCCAAAGTTAGTTTAACAGGATTAAGTAGTCCGTTAGCAGCTAATGCCACACCAAAAAGATGCTGTCTTTCATTAAGAGCTAACAATTTTTAGATTTAAATAAAACAAAGTGTGTGTGAGATATCATCGACTTTTTTTATTCGTTTGAAAGGAGTAGCAAACTCAAATGTCCATCGGGGTGGCGCTCATGCGAAAAGTCCAATTTTCCATGACTCTGGCGCATAGGTTAGGTTAGGTTAGGTAGATGGGTAGATAGAGCAGGTCGTACCCTGCAATACCACACTTAGGTCCCCGTGGAATTATGTTGATGCCCTTTTTTTGGGGGTTAACCGCTGCTGTTGCATCGGTTGTCCTCTTTCCTTTCTTAGGAAGTAATGACTCTGGCGCATAGATCAAGCTGAATTTGGCAGATAGCATGGAATATGTTGGCTTTGAGGACCGTCAATTTGACAGATGTAGCTTCAACAATATGCCCGCTATCGATTTTCAAATGTTTGGAAGTCCCTATTGTCGTAAATAAGACAAGGGACAAGAAACCCTACGACTTGATGTAAACACCTACAATTAATTCGGTGTTCTGTTTATTGCCGCTCCTTTCAAAGCGGATGCCATTCGAGTATACTAAGGCATTTCTTACAAATGGGTGTAATACAAAAAAACCCAGAAATATGATTTCAATTAATTGTCCAAGCACTCAAATCCATTAGTGTTTTTAACAGCGCTTTGAAAAATTATGGGTGCTAAAATTAAATCAAAAGATCTTTTCTGAGTGCCTGCAATAAAGTACGTAGCTTATAAATTGTCAAGACTTGCAGCTAACACTGCACGTTGATGAGTCAGTAAAACAGGAGAGCTTGTTTTATGAGCCTACTTTATAAGTAAAGCCAGATGGGAACTTGTACGTTCTTTTAAAAGCACCTACATTTCAAGGCAGACTAATTATTTATTTTGCCAAAAATGCAAATAACAAAACACTGTTTTTACACTCCCATTAACATGCGAGCAACATGTTGCTGTCAGATTTTACCATCAATATCATATTAACATGCAATTCAAGTTCTAACGCGGTGCCAAAAAATACCGACCATTTTATTTCGCCCAATTGCATTATGCAATCAAACGTTAAATCTAATCCGTACACGTAAATGTTATGATTAACTTTTTAGTATTTAATCAACCTCAATTGTGTGAAAAAAATAAACATTTACAAATCTAATCAGATGTACATCGGGGGTCTGAATCGCATTGTTGCATCTTCCTCAATATCAGTTCGAGTACTTCCCAACATAATGTAACAATGCCTCAAAGTGATTCGCAATGTTACAATGAGAACTACACTTCAACAGATTTGCACTAGCGTGAAAGAAGTTTGTTTAAAGATTTAAAAACAACAGCAACAATCAAGTGTATCTCCAGCGCAGCATCTCCAACGATAAGATTTTACCACCTCTCGGCGCGCGGATACTTAAAGATGGATGTTGCTGTCGTTCATTATTTTTTTTTTCTCATCTTGTACCACACGGTGCCACACTAACAGTTTTTTTTCACATAAGGTAGTGACTGTCATTTGTGCCTTTCCCTCCCACCGTCAACGCCATCACATGCCACCCTACACACAAAACTTGATCCAAGCAAAAAAAAAAAGTTTAAAAAATAAAATCCACCTGAAGAAGATAAAAACAGAAAGAGGAGATAGAAGAAATACAAAAAAAAAAAAAACATACCGTCATACCGTCATCATCAACACGTATTGACCCATCGCATATACACCAGGCAATATACCAATGTATTGGTTAAGTTATAAGCTTATAAGCGCCTATAAAACTCTTTACCCGTCGCAATTGACTTTTGTTTTCGTTTGTTAGTTACAACGTTTGGTTGTACCTGCTCGTGGTAAAACAAAGTGCGCTTTAAGGTAAGACATCGCCAACATTTTGAGGATATACCAACGTCGTAGCTTTGAATTGGATTTTTCGATTCTGGTGGATTAATCGTGATCTCAAGGATACTATTTTTGTGAAGGATTTTTTGCTTGTAGTTTGAGTTTGTGTCAAAGAAAAATGAAATTGTGAAAAATGTGTATAATAGTGAAATGGACTTGATTGGTTTTAGTTACGAGTGAGCAAATATAAATTGGAACAGCATAGAGACTAAAACGGTCATTTTAGACAAGTGTTTAAATTGCATTATTAAAAAATTTAGAATGACTATGTATAAATATGTATAAATTTTGTGCTGCAATTTAATTAAATTTGCTTAGAGAAATTGTTTTTTATCATTAAAAATATGAAACTAGTTATTATTTTTAAGGATTCGAACACGAATAGTAGTGGCTGTACGACTTTAAATTAAAGTTTTGTATATTTTTTTACTTTGGGAGTGCAAAAAACTTAATTTCAAATTGTCCATCAATTTATTTAAAAAATAATAGAGGACGTTACATTAAATTGCCGTCACTAACCCGCGAAATAAGTGATAGCAGGAGGCTTTCTTAGAAATCCCCACCACTCTTTTGCAAAATTTCCCTTTTAAAATCCAAAATTCTTGTTCGAAGAATATATTTGATATTAAAATATATAGTTCTGCGGTTACGAATAAAACGGTTTTAAGAATGATCCACTTAATTTTTTAAAGGCATATTCAAAAAAGTTAGATATTTACTGTCTACTTCTTCTCAACTTCTTCTTTCGAAACTTCTGCAATAATATCAATTCAGTCACAATTTGTATTGGTCCTGTGAGAGTTATGTTCTTTTAAGCCAAGCACACTCAAGGCCAGTTTATTTAAACTAGCGAAACTATATGCTCCGAATAGGAGTGATTCTTTAAACGACATTTAAGCACAATAAGCAGACATTTCAGTTTTTCATATAATCAGAAGTTCATGCAATCGAGACTCCACTGTACTAGCAGGGGCTATAGTTTCGAGTTTTATAAACTTTTGAAAAGTTATATTGCATTTGAAATAAAGAAAAAGTAGGTATTTAGTGATTTTGAACTGTTATTTTTTCCCAGACTTGATTAGGGATAGTTAAGAGGGTTCAAATTCAAACCAGAAAAAATGCTAAAAAAGATTATAACAGATTTAATGATTTTCCAATTCACCTTATATGAGTGCCTTTATGCAACTTCGTTTGTGACAACGGACATTAAATTTAACGCGGTAATTTGGGAACCATTTTAGTACAATGATTGATAAACAGAAATTCTTTTTTGACTTAAATTAGGGGCTTACCCTAGTTTCCTTAACAATTTTATTAGAGGTATTTGTTAGACCTACAGGAGAACTAAACTTAACGAATACAACGGGCATACATCGTACTCCATAGATGTCAAATATTGAATATTCCTTTTTTTATAAATAACGTCAATTTAATGTTTATCCCAATTCATATATTTTCGCCACTTAGAGTTTACTTTACCAAATTGTCTAGATGATGTTTGTGGAAGTAATTGACAGTTCAATTAAGTGCAATCATGCCTAAGTGGATCTATCTATACCTGCTGCAAAAGGTCTAACTCGAACTTCCAGTTATATCTTAAAATTGTAAAATCTAATCGCTTATTAAATGACAAACTTTCGACTACCTTCTGTATAGTTGTGACATAATCCCAAATGAATTCCAATAACACTTTTCTGTCCAGAAGATTTTTATTAATCGTGTGCTGGATTATAAAATAAATTAATTTCACCGTCCAAACATGAGAGGGCGTGGACGAGCATTATATAACCGTTGACACATGTATATATGGAAAAGTCACTTTTATGTTAATGTCTGATCAAACAACGATAGAACAAATCGAAACATGGAGATGTGCGTGAATACGAATTGATTTTTTTAGTCAGGTACAGCTTGGATATGTATAAAATCGAAACTGGTTTGGTATTCCATTCAAACACGTGAATACGTAACATACCTTAAGTCTCTTTTTTGACTCTGCGATAGGCGACTGGCTATCAAAATCCCTTTTGGCACACATCTGACGCTATTGTAATGAATTTCATCAAACTGATATTGAATGGCATCGCTTGCAACTCACAACTCTTTGTGCACATAACTAAACCTAAGCGATTTAAGTTTCAAAATAATTTTCAACATTAAATCACATTTAGCCATACTATAGTGTTGTGTGTTGTTGCCCCACTCCATTTGTATTTTTTGTGTACGCAACACTAATAATTTAATCAACAATCAATATCTCTTCCACAATAATTCAATTTCCATTTCCATTAATGAATTCACTTCAAATGTGTTTCACGTCTTAATCGAAGTCAATTTTATGCACCGCGACATGCCGTTCAAAAATTGTGCCACCATATTGTTGTACATGAACAATATGATGGCGTCTTCGATTTAAAACAACATCGATTTGTATTGTTTTCAAAATTTCGATTGTCGGCTTTTTGCCTTATGAATTAGACAATATATTTTTTTTTGAAGAACTTGCATCTCCATAAATGAACAGATCATCAGTGTAGAAACTAACAGCAGCAATAATACAAAAATTAAATCATTTTCATGCATTATACCGGTTATGGAAATCCTTGACATAAAAAAAATGGATTCAATGTACGTACTGTAGATACAAAGATGTATAGCTGCAGGTCGAAGAAGAAGAAGATGATGAAGAGGCCGCAGCAAAAGAAGCGCATCATTGTAAATTAAAAAAAAGAAGAAATTATGTAAAATTGCTATTGCCTATCGTCGGAATAATAATTGCTTTGCAGCAGAAGAAGTTTCTAATAGTTAATAGTTTAATAGTCCGGCACAGGGGTAAAAGTAAATGACAGGCAGGTCGTTGTCGGTCGTAATGACCATAACACGGTTATTTGTTGCCAACTTTTCAATTTGCGGTTTGACATTTTCACTTGTGTCCATTAGCTGTCGGTTTTTCCGTTCAGGTTGACTGAGAAATGAAGACAAAAATGAGAAAACGTAACAAAAAATTCAATTAACCGCCAATCGTTTAAGTTTCGCATAGATGGCTTTTACTGTGGACTTTTACTGCGGCCATCTTTGTTGGGCAGTGATTGTTTATTAATGTTTATCGTTCTGCTGAAGGGCGTTTTTAAGGCGGAAAGACTTGATTTCCGTTTGAATAGATATATTAGTGAATGACAATTCAACATTCAAATTGATTTCCTTGTGGAGATTCATAGTTGCTTATGAAGTTATCAACTTTAAAGGAAATCAGATCATAAAAACAGTGAAATGAAAACAAAAACAATCATTGACACTTGCATATCAGACATTTTTTAACTGAAAACTTTCACATTTAGTTACCATTTTAAGAGTGATGCCAATTAATTGTATTAATAGGCTGTTCAGTCGACAATTTAAGATGCAAAAATGCTTTGGATGGTTGTTTCATCCTCTCTGTTCTATTCAATAACTGGGAGCATGGTGTTCGTCTCTTAATTGAATTGAAAAAGGCATGACTTCACTTTATGGCAAGGAAAAAATGTATTTCCAAGTGGGATATGTACATTGTACAGTCACTGTCAGAAATGATAGAAAAAAAACAATTACTTTATAGATTCAAATGATTAATGGTCTTCCTCGAAGTCGCTAGAAAACCAAATAAAATGTTTGTTGTTCTTTTAAAACGATACATCAATCATCTTTACATACAGATTTGTGTCCAGAAGGACGTCACATATATTTTGTGTACTTGTCAAATATTTCTCATATCCGATAATCAGAATGCTGTAGGGAAATAAAATGCTTTAGGATAAGATATGGTGTCGCACTTAGGAGCCTTATTTAACCCTTATTTAATGTGACTCAAGAGCAATAGCGGGGCATCCTTATTAACGGCCAGTCTTTTCATATTTAAGCTATTTCTATTAAAGTCTCAGATCGGCGACATAAAAAAAACATGAGCGTACAAAAAAACACGACTTCAAACTGAGATTAAAAAGAAAACGATTAAAACACCAAATCAGAAACTTCTAATTTTAAATTTAAAACAAATAAATAAATAAATATTTTTTATTCATTGCAGATGAAGATAGCCTTAGTGGTGGCAGCTTTTTGCATAGCTGCGTGCTATGCTGAACCTAAACCAGCCATTAGTCAAGCAAGGACGACAACAACAACTGCCACAAAGCCAGGCCGTTTCTTATCCCTGCCTGATCCGGGAAAATGCTCGAAACGTAAGTTAAACAATTTTTTTTATAAACGTCCACTGAAATTGACGAGGTTTTGAAGAATTAACATACATTATATTTTTGTTTAACCCTTAAATCAGCAACAAGAGGATAAAATTCACATGAGTCTTTATTCGCTTCGACGCCTTCCATGCCTGATAAGGGATTCCCTCGAAACTCCTAAACTGTCAAATGAATCTCAGATAATTTCCTCTTTCAGTGAAAATTCTAGAATTTTACTATAATAAAGCAATACACATTTTTCAAAGTCGCCCATTATGGTGTAGGTGCTATTACTCACGATTCCGGCAGCATAAATCTCAACCATCTGTTTCTAAAAATACCTTATGCCTGTTCGCGTTTAACTCCTCTCTCTCTCTCTCTTTCTAATGAATATAATATGCAACATTTTTCCGTCAACAAACCGACATCATCATTGTTTTGTGGGTGTAGCACTGCCACCTTCAGAGATATCCCACATCGTTATTATAGCCCATCTTGTTGATCAGACTTATTCACTAAATGCAAATGCCTACGTCATCAACTGCTGTGTGTTAATTCTAGACTTCCTAACTCATGACTTTGAATTTAATTAATAAATCTCCAGAGGAGATCATCATCACACCATCGATCGCAGCTATATTCGTGTCGTGCATTGCAAATTTAACATTTGCCCCAAAGCGAATAAATTTTGCCAGTACAAATTACCACTTAAGCACTTAGCCATATCGAAAACAATTTGCGAAGGCAAATAAAATCCCCACACACTCAACTCGATTAAAAAGCTGTTAAATGTGATACCACTTTCAATTTCTGGTTCTGATTCTAGTTCCGGCAGTAAGACGACTTTTGTTTTGTAGCTTCTTTAATTAGCATTCAATTTGCATATGAATGGGGATTTTTGTTTTATTTTACCTTTTCTAGATCGACGTCTTTGAAAGCCTTGACATAATACCTACTCTCATCAGTCCGGTTCGCTACGAATCTGATATTAGTGTTATGCAACGACTTGATTTGTGTGCATACATTTGGTATTTAAAAACTGTATTAAATTGATGGAAATATTTCCCTATTCATAGTCAGAATGAATGTCGGTTCACGTACCTACCATGGTGACCTGGAAAAAGTTTTGCTCTCACCCTCAACTTTGAAACCTTCGCCGAGGTACCTAGTTGAGCGACAGCATACGACTTGTTTTTATTGTTTCGCCCATCTTTTTAGATTAACTATTCAAGTAACGTGCTTGACCATAAGACATATTAACCCGGTTTTTTATATTGGACCTTGTTATGTATTTAATGTACTTGATATTGTCTTCATGGTGATTAGATGAAATTGTTTACGTGCCGGCATTCAGTTGGCCAATTTGAAGCACCTACAACTACAGCGTATATGTTTTCGCTTTCTACATGCCTTTTTGAAGTTGACGTATGTGACAGTATTTATTTGGTAGGAAGAGGTTTTCCCTACAAGTTTGGTGGAATGTGGCTTAGCAAAGTGTTAAGAAATGTGTCATACTTTCAGATGGTCCGTCGTATTCCAATTGCAAAGTGCATTCGATTTTAACCTTTCTAGATTGCTTAATGCGTTTATTTGTTCGTACTTCAAAGTTCGAGACTCACGAGTCTTCTGGGTGGTTGAGTATGAAAAATGTATGCAAATAAGCTCAGGAAATATCTCCTGTTCGATGGTAAATTACGAGTGTACAGAAAATGTCATTTTCACCACTTTTTGTCACATTGGGGAAGTTGCTAAGTAGATAACCAACAGTTTTAAAACCTCAGTTTTTTGTTGAACTCTTTTGTTTTTGCTTCTCTTTGAAGTCACATTTTTCTGTTGATTGTCTAAAAGCGAAGCGCACTGCACAGCACAATCACCTTCGATGAATGTACTTTTAATGTCACTTTATATTTGTGATGGCACGTTTTTGCTTATTAACCAAATTCACTTGTTAACTTTTTGAAAAACCAGTTAAACAACTTCCACACAACAATACCGATGTGCACCAGTTGAATAACCCTAGCTTTTATTGGAGCTTCTGAAATTGGCTTATTCAACTCAAACCAAGGTTTACAAGAGATATTTTTATATCCTGGTCCAATGTTTTTAATAAAAAAAGGAGTCCCGTCAAAGAATTTTGTTTCCAAATCATTAGCAGGTATAAAGCAAAAGTGCACCTAGTGTCCGCAAAATCCATTCGTTCAAATTGCAGTAGGTGTTTCCACTTCTTCCAACAGCCACTTATCCATAGACTTTTTCTCATCGTCATATACTCCAATAACGTTGGAAGCATAATTACGTAGTAGCCATAGAAACGCATTCCATACATGTTGTGCGACCTCTGCATAGATGTGATCTACATACAAGTTAAACGTGTCCACCAGCTGACCTCAAAGCACGCGAATTACAATATTTCCGTCTTCAACTTTCACATAATTGGACCGCTCCAAGTCGGTCCATACTTCTATACGAAAACAAGTTCCAAATGTAAATCAAAGCTAATCAAAATCCAAATGATTCTCCCCAAAAAACTCTAGTATAACTTTTACCCGACTTATGTAACCAACCTGAATATCCGCAGTGTTGAGAATTTGAGGAAAAAAAAACCCACATCAGTTAATTACTAACAATCATGCAAAATAAAATTCTAAAAATAACAATTCGAATTGTAAATGAAATAAAATTAGAAGATTCCGTTCTCAGAACAAGTATGGTATGTATTTTAAATTCAGATGGGGAAAAAAAACGTGAATCAATTTCGCAACTCTTGTTGCTGGGTTAGCAGTATATTTCCCTTTCAAATTAATTTACTGCATTTGTTCATGTTAGTTGCTTCTGTTGTGCGATTTAATTGCTCACGGAGTCATCAAACAGTTCTCACACAACAAGCGCAGGCGCACACAACAAATTAGTTGTACACACCTTTAAAGGTTAAAGGTTTTCGGCGAGGCACAATTTGTTTTTTGCTTTTAGAATGTGACGCAAAATTCGTTTGATTCGCAGGTCTCAATTGAAAGATAATAGACACGAATCTGTTAAGAAAACTAAGCGGTGCACGAATAAACTGGGTTAATCGTATGCGTGATACTTTGTAATACAAGATCCAAGCGAATTCGGAAGATTGCAGTCTTAATTAGTTGAATTAGGAGGTATTCACTCTGAGCTGGGTGCACAGGGCGAATACGCAACCTTTTTTTTATTATGTTGGAGGTGGTCACTGTTTTTCTTTTTATTTACTGAAACTTCGACCTAAGATTCGCAATTTATGTGATTTCATGATTCTCTAGTTGGAATTGCATTAGAATGTGAGGGGGCGCTCGACACATGACTGTGAATAGCTTTGAAAACATATTTCAGTCCAGTTCACTGTATTTACATTTTGAATTATTAAACAAGTCGCCGAAAGGTATGTAGTTAAAATGGCAATACCTTCATTTAAAAGCGGCTACTGTTTATTTTTTTTTTCTATATTTGCTCAATAATCTTGAGTGAGCGGTTGGAGCATCGTTAAGATAGGAGTAGTGGAGTGTAATTCCACTTGTAATACAAACGTGTATATTTCAACAAAGATTGAGCAACATATTCCACATCCAATATCAATTCGTGTAGGTACTAGTACTAAGCAAATATTGTTACATGGAATTGCACAAGTCCAAACTTTAAAGCTGTATTCACAGCTTTGTTTGTTTTGTAGCGAACGAAGTTTGTTTTAAGTCATGCAGCAATTGAAAACGATAAGCAAAATTCACTGTTCGCACAAAATTCATCATTTTTTGACAAAAGAAAATACCGTCGATAAACTACAGTGTGTTAAACAAACGAATAACTGTTCGAAAGGCTTTTCTTTCACACGAATAGTGGAATGATCCTTCAATTCTCTAGATCAAAATTGATATATTTTCAGCCAACATCTGTCATAACCCTGATATAATTCTCACATCCAATGTGGGACAAATTTGACTTCAACCAGAAGTTGGCTTTCTTTTTATTCTTCAATCTCTCCTGGTTATAGATAAAAGTCCACATCGGTGTTAATCGTGCCCCGCGCACCTTAACATCAGTTTCACAATGCCCTACAACATTCTTGCAAAACTAGGACTCCAGTCCGAGATCCAAATATCTCCGTATCACACATAGCCACCTTGTTCATTTTGGTGTGTGGTAATTTCCATTTCTGGTAGCTTCAATCTTGTAACCAGTGATTTACGATCGAGACTGCGTTGCATCACACGATGCCAACGAAAAACAAATAAACGTTTCTAGTACACAAATAGAAACATTGTTATACCGAACGGAAAGATAAATGAAGATTTTTTTTTTTCCCGCCATTGTTGTGTAAAGCTATAGAGAATCGACATAAAGGCCAGGTTAAGCACGACACGGTCGATGCCGACGACCGCACCGTACGATAAGGAGTTTTACAATTGCACCAGGATGGCTAGAGAGGTTGCATTTGTTTTTCTTTTAACATTTTTCCACGTCGACCACGTTTCATTATTTTTGTGTTTCTGTTTTTTTTTTTTTTTTGCGAACAACAAAATTACATAATCCGTCTCGATGGATGGCATAAAAACGAGCTTCGAGCAGTTCAATGAAACTAGTTTCATTACATGCCACGGGCATGAGGCATACTACACCTCTCTGTGTGAAGATGTGACGATGTGATTTGTGGCCCGGTACAAACGGTTTAATTGAATTTTCTACACTGACCTTCTGCGGACACTGGCAGGTTTGATGGTCTCTCTCACCTATACCACGGGTTGTGTAATGTGGGTAAATCTGCAGACCTCATCTCGCACTGATTGATGCAAAGTGTGAGGTACTTTTTGTTTCTGCAAAAAGTACTTGTATCTTCAGAGACACCACACCCAGAAATTCGGAAAAATATACCCAAGTCGGTTTTAAGTTGGACAGCAAATCAAGATTTTCAGGTATCCCCGCGTGGCTCAGTGGCAAACCTGTTCAATTGAGTTTCGGTGGAGATTCTGGATCCTTAGGTAACAGTATCTGCTTATTTTTTATTCGGCCCAGATTCAATTGAAAAAGAAAGCGAATGTTGCACCTCGCAACGAACGTCTTTGCGTTTTTGGTAACAGCCGCTTGCACAGGCATCAGAGACACACAGTTAGCCCAGGCGACTGTTGAAAGACGACAGAAAGAAAAGTGGGCCATTGCATTTATTGAACTGCGATTACGTTGCGTAAACGACGCAACAACAACAACAGCTTAATGATTTGTTTGCTTGATGGGGTAACCTTAATTGATATTTAATCTCTTAGCTATTTGTTGCTTAATGCGCCCGCTTAACCGAATGAGTTTTTCTTGTCATTTCAGGACCAAAAGAGTTCTCATACCGTGGTAAGAACATGTTCCTGACCAGCCATGTGCCCCATTTGGCCAACAAGAAGGTCGACTGGCTAGATGGCCGTAATCTCTGCCGTGAATACTGCATGGACTTGGTCGCCCTCGAGACCCAAGAGAAAAATAATCTAATCTTCCGTGTGATCCAACAAAACGATGTCCCATACATCTGGACTGCTGGCCGTATCTGCGATTTCGCTGGCTGTGAAAATCGTCCCGATTTGGAGCCAAAGAACGTCTACGGATGGTTCTGGTCCGCAACCCGTGAGAAGATCCAAGCTACCAACAGGATTCCACAAGGCTGGGGATACAATCCATGGTCACAGACTGGACACAAGAAGCGCCCACAACCCGACAACGCTGAATACGAGATCAATCAAACCAAGGAACAGTGCTTGTCTGTGTTGAACAATGTGTACAACGATGGTATTGCATGGCATGACGTTGCATGCTATCACGAGAAGCCAGTGATTTGCGAAGATAACGAAGAACTGTTGCGTTATGTTGCTGCCACAAATCCAGGAATTCGTCTATAAGATGTTCTCTTTTTGTTTAATTTTTGGATAGTGTGTGTGTTCTTAGTCTTAGATTTTATTAATATTATTTCGCATTTTTTGTGTAATGTTTTTCTTTTTTAAATTCCTCCCTCCTCGTTACAAAAAAAAGAAGAAAAAACAAAACGTATTGTAAGCACGATGACCAAAATGATGACTTAAAAGAAAAACAAAGAAAAGAAAAGACAAGACATAAAGACAAAGTCAATTTACACTATTTTGTAGTACTTTCGCTATTATTCTCTGCCGTTATTCCTGTGCTGGGCGCGCGAATGTGTTTGTTAAAACCGAGAGGAGGGGTGTACATCTTCTGCCCGATCATCTACTATTGTTTCTTTAAAGAATATTTATTATTTTTTTTTTTACTGAAAGAAGTTTCTTTAATAATAAATTTCACAGAAGACGAAAACAAAATAAAAGAAAACCTTAAAAAAAAATAAAAAAAATATTAAAAAATTAAACATCTTTTTCTCTTGCTTGGACTTACTACATATTTAGGATTTACTGAACATTTTGATGGGCGGAAAATGCGCTTGCTTATGCGATGCATGCGTTGTGTTCGAAGGTAAACTTTCTGGACACCTAACGATTAAAGAAATCGGCCACAGTTCACCATTTTTGGATAGATGGAGAAATCGGTCAATACTTTTGCACGAAATACAAGTTTCGATTACCTACATACGTCGATTTGAAGTGTGTCTACCTGAGCGCCATTAAAATCAAATAATGTCCAAATTTAAAAAGAGTTTTATTGCTATAAATCCATTAACTATAAAGTTAACAAAACACTTTCAGCGGATATTCATGCATTCATTTGGAACATCAATAACTTGAATGTTTCTCCTATGACTTCCTGCTGCTCTTAGATTTATGTTTGCGCTTCTTATCTTTGGACTGTTTTTTCTTATCACCATCTCCTTCACGCTTTCGGGAGTTTTTGGGGCTTTTCGATTTACTGCGCGTTCTTTGTCTGCGCCTACTGCTTGAATGCCGAAAATCTCTTGAGCTATAACTTGAACGCCGTTCCTTAGATCGAGTTCGACTTAATTTGTTCTCAGATCGATGTCTTCTTTCACTGGTTCGATTACTTTCAGACCTCGATGACGAATACTCCCTTCGGTTTGTTGAACTAGCTACCGATGGTCTTCTGTCATCGCTTGGTTTCCGTCTTGTTTCTGGCTCAGGACTCTCAGACCACCTCCAATTACGTCCACAGCTACGATCGTCACCATCATTCCAACTGTAATATAGATTTTTCATAAAAGACGATAAAAAATTTCATTTGCCTTGTACAAACCTCAGAACAGAGCTGTCTCTGGTTGATCTGCGGGTCGTCTTTCTGGTGGATTCCTCTTGTTTAAATGCAGATATGTTATAGGCATTTCCAGGATTTCGAAAGACGTGCAAAAAGTTGCAGTTTCTTCCTTTGGGACATTTATTTGTATAGGATAAACCTGATGGGAGTTAAGGAAATATTTCTTTGTTTTTTGATATATTTTTTTGTTTCCTAAGAATGTGCAGAAAGGGAGCTTGTATAAGGACAACCAAGGGATTAATAAACTTCTCTAAAATAAGACAATCAACAAAGATGTACATTAGTCTCTCTAGATTATCCTTCTCTACAGCTGTCATACAGAAAACAAGTAGTAAAAACATTAGACAAAATAGTTAATCGAGTCCAACTTGAGCATAAGCACTGCATTAAGGGAAAAGAAGTGCAGCGTTGTGAGAAGCATAATGACAGCAGTCAAATCAAATGACGCTCCTGTTTAACTTTTGCAAAAAGCCTCAAATTTATACCGTCTATACCTCAAAAACCCACTCATAGGGGAACCAAAGCGCATTGAACGCTTATAAAACAAGTAGAAAAAGGGAATGATCATCAATCCTTGACCGCTGCATTCTACAAAGATCACATCTATATCGAAAAGGATACCATCAGCCAAAACACGTACCACAAATGGCACTCTTCCACGAGGCTATTGAAGAGAACTCAACGTTGATGCGCCGGCTAGCATAGTATCGTCCTTGCAGTTGCATGTAAGCTTTTAGAGCGTCTCTAAAAAATAAACAGAAACCGATTACAAAAAGTTTGCTTCAACCATTATGCTCTTACCTGTCTTTATTATATTCCACTAGGACGTTCCCTCTCAAATGCGGCTGTGAGTTCATACACGTCCGAAAATTTAGTATTTCTCCAAACTTCTGCAGTTCTTCTATAACATCGGTGAAGAACTCTGAGTAGTCGTTATTCAGTTCTTTTTCAGTGCATTCCAAATTGATGTCACACCCATACTCCGTGTTTTTGCTCTGCTCCAGCTTGATGTGTGAGAAGAAATTCGGAAACAACAGAATCCTACTCAATTTCGGACGGATATGGTTACGACAGCATTGCATTCCATAGCGGCAGGCATTCGTTTTCGAGAAGAATGGACATGGTGGCTTACTTGGATTTGACTGTACATTTGACATGAGTTCATTTGGAATTGACCCGCCGACTTCAATGTATTCAGCGATTCTATCCAACATTTGTTCATGGTCTTTGATCGCCTGCTCTTCACGCTGTTTGCGTTCTTCGCGTCGTTTTTGCGCTTGCTGTTGGAGTTCTTCGAACTCCTTTTGAATGCGAAGCCTCTCTGCGTCCTTAATTGCAGCAGATGCTTCATATTTTCGCTGTTGTTCCCGAAAATGCTTTTTGGCTAAAAGTTCTCGACGCAGCCAGAGCTCTTCTTGCTCCTGTCGGTGGCGTTCTTCTTGTTCTAGCTGGACTGCTTCGAGTTCTTCTTGCTGGTTCAGCCAGGCTTGATAGGTGGGGTCATTTAGGCGGGCTGCATCTTCTGCAAGTTAAAAATTGGTGTTGTGCAAAACTAATATAGAACAAATCACTTACCTTCGGCGGATCTTTTGTTGCGTTCTTCTGCTTCTTTTTGACGAATTCTTTTCCGTCGGAGTTTCTTTACTTCTTTCCGCCATTCTTTGTGTGTTCTAAAAGAAAAAACAAATCCTTATTTACCATTAATCTATATATTTCGCTGGGGAACTCACTTCTTTCTTGCTGTTTGCTCTGCCATTTTTGTTAAAAAGTGTCAGCTAAATGACAGCTAGATACAGCTGTTCGATTATTGTTATAAATTATAACAGTCACACAGGTTTGTGTATTAACTGTTGCTAAGGAAATGCTTCTATTGCGACGATAGGGGGCGCTTTTAAATTAGTTATTCAATTTGAATAAATTTAAAATTCGAACTTGAGGTTTCTGAAACAAATTCTTGAACGTGCAAATTATTTCTGCACGTGGATTTTTTAAAGCTCTAAAGTTCTAGCTGTTGTGAAGTCTCCTAAAGTTCGATACCAAATTTGTGAATGTTTAAGATTTTACATTATTTGTGTTTGCGTGCCTCATTTATGAACTTTTCCAAAAACTTTTCGTCGTCTATTAACTCATCGCAGTTCTGACAACTTGGTTATTACCAATTTATTCCTATAACGAGTTTGGAGAAAGGACTGCCACAGCTTCTGTAACATAAATTGGGCTTGGGCAACAAAATTAAATACTGAAATTAGTTTATTCTTGTTTAAAAATGAAAATCAAATGTCTTTTAAACATTATAATAATATAATTTCAGTACATATTTAACTGTGCACTTATTTGTTAACGAGTCTTCGTCTACGGGTTAAAATCGAGGATTGTACAGGATAAAGTGTTGATATCCATTTTTCATTTGCTTAACATTATAGACTTATCTGCTTCCTCAAACAGAGAACCTCATTAGTCATTCCCATCCTGTTTATCTCACAATAACCAATGCTAATATAACTAGTTAATAGTACGTCCAACTAGTTAAAGGTGCTTAATCGCAATATGTATTAATTTGTCACCACCCTCGGGAACTGGGAACAGCCACTTAATTGATTAATGTTAAAGTCGTTCAAGGATTAACCTTTGCAGTTTTGCTATTTCCCTTTTGAATGAAACCGGATAGGTGTAGGCAACATAAACCTATCATTCATTCGTGTTTGACCAAATAATCAAATTGTTTCTTACAAACGCAATATTTCCAATGTTTACCCAATTGTTACGACACAGGTAAGGGCGTTATTGCGTATCTGCTCCTTTCAACCAAGCTCATTGCAAACCAGCCGCCAATTTATCTAATTAGATAATTGTTTCAATTGCTACAACCTACTACCATACAACAAGAGTGGCAACGATATTCAGTTGATTCCTGAAACTGTATCAAAACGGACGTGTCGTGTTCTCTATATTGTCGCAATTATGGGTTTCAAAATTTGGGATCGGTTAACCCAAGCGGATAATATTTATCAGTCGATAAAGCCATTGGTGTATATCTCTCTAATCGGTTTGGCACCGTTTCGAATGCGCTCGAAAAAGGAAGTGCAAACTTCTGCACCTGGATTAGCAGTTAGTATTGTACACTTCCTTTTCTATGCATTGTGCTTTGGACTGTCCCTAAGGGAGAGCGACTCAATAATAGGATACTTCTTTAAGACAAATATCACTCAGTTGGGCGACAGGACACTTATGTTGACGGGGGTGATTGCGATGTTGACGATATTCGGATTCGCCATATTCAAGAGGAACAGCCTAATACAAATTATACAGAAGAATATTATTGTGGATGAAATTTTTGTGCGACTGGGACTGAAATTGGACT
The DNA here is from genome assembly GCA_936431705.1 of Cheilosia pagana. NCBI lineage: Eukaryota > Metazoa > Arthropoda > Insecta > Diptera > Syrphidae > Cheilosia > Cheilosia pagana. The sequence goes on along the minus strand of OW386170.1, from coordinate 44,052,228 downwards.
ATCGCAAGATTTTGTGGTTTTCATTTGTGATCTCGGTAGCGATGGTTACCTTCAATGTGGGATATTTGTGTGTTAGTTATCTGTTGTTGAAATCAGCTTTTATAACACCTTCGTTTGTGGTGTTCACGACATTTGCCCTGCCGCATATCAATACGACTGTGATGGTTTTTAAGTTCCTGTGTACCACACACCTGGCGAAGAGCCGTTTCCTTATGCTGAATGAGGTGAGTATTCATGAAGTTTGTTTGCGTATTGCGCTGTTAAAAACTATCGTTCTACTACTCGTTACTTGAAATAACTAGTAAATGTGTTTACCGATAATAGCTAATTAAATTTTTCGACAGATACTCCAAGATATTTTGGATAACATGATTGAAGAAAAAAACCTAAATGAATTATCACCATTTCATTCAGTGGTCAATGATAAAAATTCAACACCGCTGCGCATGCGCTACCACATAAACTCACTCGTTCATCAGAGTCCGAAGCGATCATTGAAGGAAATCACCAACATCCATAACCTTCTGTGCGACCTTTGCATCATCATCGAGGAATACTTCACATATCCTTTGCTCACCATCATCACGATATCGTTCATGTTCATCCTGTTCGATGTTTATTACATTTTGGAGGTTATGCTCAACCCAAATCAAGTGGAGTACTTTGAGGCGCACGAGTTCTTTGCGTTCTTCTTCATACAAATGTGCTGGTATGTGATAACCATTCTGGCGATTGTCGAAGGTAGTAGTAGTATGATTAAGGAGGTGAGCTTTATTTCCTAATTCTAATACTCAAACGAGTACTTAATACATTTTGATTGCAGGCTGAAAAAAGCGCACCACTTGTCAGTAAACTACTGAACACAACCGATGATCCGGAGGTGAATGAACGACTTCTGCGGCTAACCATTCAGTTGGGTCACAGGAAAGTGCGTTTCACCGCAGCTGGACTCTTTGCCTTGGATAGAACGTTGATATTTACAGTAAGTTTGGGGAACTTTGAAGCCTAATTTTGATGTACTTAATTGTTTTAATTTTTCAGATATCAGGAGCTGCTACCTGTTACCTTATTATTCTCATACAATTTCGATCGGCGACAATGCAGTACGATGAATCCAAGAATAATTGCACCAATGTGATTGCCTAGGAACTAGGAGAAATAAGCTTACTAATTGTTAAATCCTTTAGAAGGAAATTAAATGATAAGGTACCGACTTTTATTTGGTTTTGCTGAAAAAGAAAACAGCTTTGTTTAAAAACTGGCAGCGTACGTAGGTATACAATTTACATCGGTGAGGAAGTTTATTCTATCCAATTTTGCTGCAAGTCAGTTAAGCTTGTTGACTGCTTTTAGGGGATTTAGCAGGTATTCGCATCATTGAGAAATTTATGAATTAATTAATTAATTGTTAGGTTATAGTGGCAGGCTACACACAAGTGCAGCCATACTTAGGCCAGAATAATTAATGGTAAGTATCTTTTCAAATTGATATACGCAAACTCATAGAGAATATAGGATAATTAAATAAATTTAAATATTTTGGCGCGACAGCTATATAGGATCCAAGGCCTAGCTTTTCACAAACATTCGTTTTGTGTGGGTTTTCAATTTTTGGGACGAATGGAAGGGATCTACAATTTTACGCCGAGTCCAAATGGCTAATTGAGAAGCTCTTTTATGACAGTTTTACTCTCGGATGTTTGTCAGACGTTCGCGAGAGGTGGCGCAGTGGAAAAAAACCTTAAGATTTAGTTTGCTTCTTACCACTAAGCCACAGCGCCGATAATTAACCTGTTCAAATAAATGTTTTTATAACACTCCACCTTCGAGTGTATGCTTAACGTTACCCACTTAAATTGATAAGTACTTAGCAGTTCGTTTACATAATTATAATTACCAAGCGAAATGTTATAATTCCATCACGATTGAAAGAAATTCCCATTCGCCTACATTCATTGGTATAGGAGACTGCTTTGGGGGGTGCTTCGGAAGGTGGCAGGACCAACGATTGCTATGAATGGTACATGGACAGAAATGATTGATTTTGTGAGTTTCAAACAAGATAAGATAAGAGACGATAGGTATAACCCAAACAAACCAACCAACCAACTAAATCAGATAGATAATAAAACGAAATGTAAAAAATACTCGTACAGTAGAGGCTGTAAAAAATGAACGAAATAGTGATTTGCCCATTGATTTTGCATGAAAGAGTTGTGGAACAATATGAAATGGATGTAAAATAAAAACAAGTCACCCGAAGTGGTTATTATTCTAGAAACACAACGTATCTGCCCCAAACATTTTTAGAGCAAAATACTCCTTGGAAAGTCCAACATAAAAGCCTGTTTGGAAGCGTCTTTTGATAGGTAAAGTCCTTTATCGTTCAACAAACCAAATTCAATGCATTCAAGACGCGTTTCGACAAACTGTCGCGCCTGCTGATGGTCAGCTTTCAGCGGGATTTATCCTGTTATTTTTTGATTGTCGAATGCCACATTGTAGTTTCAGTAAGTAGTTAGCAAAATGCTGTTCCAAATTTTATTTAAGACTATTTATTAAATTTATCAGTGTGTATAATGCGAATACTTTCAAGTTTAACATAAACACAATAATACAAGTTCCCCACACAAATATTAATCGGTAATTAATTTGCTTCTATATATTTCGCTCCATTCGTAGCGTTTTGCACGAAAATACAAGGTCCTCTTACATCCGGTGTGCTCGAAGTGAATTGCAGAAGAATTATCAAGTACGTGGTAAGTGCTCCAGAAATCTACAAAAGAATCTTTTAATAAAACATCGAGTGAAACAGGACTACATCACTTACCGTAAAATAAAGCGTCCTGTCAATGTTGAACAGCCCAGCCGCTGTGAACTTGATCTTCAGATGCACCAGTTGCATTGAAAACTGTTGAAGTTTCTCTTTCACATCGGGATTCTTAGCCTTGTTCAACAGACTGTGGATAATACCTCCCGTCTTCTCGCTCTGAATTGAGAAAAAAACAAAAGCATTCACAACTGTGTATGTATAGAGCGAAAAACTCACCTTTTTGATGGCCCGATTGCTGCCCTCCACAATCGATATTATCGCAATCAAGTACAATATCATCTGGCAGGAGAAAAACGTTACAAACTCGACGGTCTTGAATTTGCTCTCACGCTTCGATTTGCCCAGCAAAGTCTCCAGAACGTAGTACGCATCGAAGACAATAATCAAGAAGGCTATCGAGATGATTGTCAGCAGTTGATAGGTGAAGTACTTGTTGGCTGTCGAGGCGGCCTCACAAATCAAGTGGTGTATCTCCATCGACTCGTGGATGATCTCCGAGGGATTCTTCGTGGCAATCGTGTACATCGAGAAAGACTCCAGGCAATTGAGCGAACGACTTTTCGGCGAAATCGATTTGACCTTTCGATTTTCCCATTGGTTTGACAGATTCTTAAGGACCTAGAAAGAGAAATGCTACAGCGATTACTAAACGTTTATCCAGACAGCTTCACCTTGTTATTGGCCCTAAAAGACAGAAAGATTTTATAGTTCAAACTGGATGACATCAGTACAACCGCAGCAAGTACCCAATTCGGTGCAAAGGCTGCAATATACTCCAAAATGGAAGACCAAGAGCCATTGTGCATCTCCCAACCAGTGGCACTGACAACCACCAGCAGCAAGTTCAGACCAACAGTCAGGCCAAGTTTTAGATTCAGAGTCAGTCCGAAACTTCGTTGGATAAAGCATACACCCAGTTCGTAGAGTTTATCTTCGATAGTTTTTAGCTGTGTGATGACTCTTCGCAACTGCTTTCTCCTGATTAGGGCAACCAGTATGACAGTAGATACTCCTGTCATGAAGCTAAACTTGTTTATTAAATCTATTATTCGGGAAACATGCACTGAGAAGAAACGCGTCAGATAGGTTTCGGTAACGAGCACCGAATGCATGAAGAAATACACCGCAATGCCGACTCTGGAAATTGCCTCCAAATACGTCAAGTACGTGGAGTCTTGCGAGGTGAACAGGCCAACTGGAGCAGTCCCAAGGAGGACACATATCACCAACATCAAGTGAATGGCACCGAAAAAGTCCCTCGGATATACGATATTCCTCAGGAAGGACGAAATTGATCTCAACATCTCGCTAACTCAAGTTGAACTGAAAAGTAGCGAGTTATTCGAATGCCTGTTGGGGGCTGTAGGAGTGGTAATGTAATTAGGAAGTCGGGGTTCATTAATTTCACACTACTTGGTGGATATAAGATTTTGTTCACGATAAATCCAGCAGCTATCTATATTCGGATGGATTGATTGAGTAGGTACATTTACATAATTGAGTGATGGCAAGGATTGCTATTGAAATGTAATTGATATTTTTTAGGTTATGAGCATCTAGTTAAAAGGGCATGTTTTAGGCCGGTTTTCGTTGGGGTTTATGGTTCCCATTTGACTTCTGATTTGGCGTAACAAATCGCAACCCTTGTTTTGTGTTAGTTTTTATTTTTGTGAAAAACGGGGGTAGGTCCCCAAGTTGGAGCGGCTGAATTTGAAAAGTCCTACCCTTGTTTTGGCAGCGATGTTTGTGGGGAATTTGTTTTTCTGTGAATGGAACGCTAATGCAATCGATCACAGCGCACATGAAAAATTTGAATTTCACCTAAATTGCGCACTACGGTTAAAAGGTTGATAGGTTAGGGAAAAAAATCAGTTGCTCGCGTACGCCCGAAAGCTGCGGGCGAGTTCATAAATGACATTCATTTTAGTTCCACACACCTTATTGACACATCTCAAATAGTCTGTTAGTTTACTTATAAGACACACAAACAACGCAACTATGGCGGTTAGAAAAATGCCCGGTGCAAAAAATGTTATACTACCCGACACCGATGGGCGTATATCGCGTTCATACATCAGCCCAAAAACACTTATATACATAAAGCATACATTTGGAACGGCCAATATGAACATCAACCATAGGATGGCCAAACTAGCAGCCCTATGATTAAATATGATGGCGAGATTTTCACAACGAGCCTCGATATCGGCCAACAGATCGATGAACTTTCTCAACTTCTTCCACTTGATGAGGGCAGTGGAAAGAGCCATCGTAATCCCGACCAGACCGTTGATCTTCTGCAATGCGTCACCAACTTTAGAGATATTGCTTTGGAAAAAATACTGCAGAATCGATTTGTTATTAGCGACCGCGTAAATAAACAAAAACGCGTAAACTACGATCCGGCAAATGGAATTTAGAAATCCCAAACGCGATGCTGTGACGTTGCGATTTCCTCGTGTGCCGGTTATTCTGATTGGAACTATGCCATAAAATATGGCCACTATAATCAATGGCTTTAGTGTGGCGTAAATGTCTTGCGGATGCCATATATCTTTGAAAAGTTCAACCACTGTCTTCCACATGATAAAATTTTGACTGAGCGCTGTAGGGTCGTGCGTAAATCAGTATCCTTTGCTCGATTCGAGATGCGAACGATATGCCAGGCACTTTATAAAATTACAGAATATACAGTAACGAGCTCATAATTACAGTCACACATACATACCTCGTTGATAATCTCTAGATACTCTGTGATTGCGTACACTATGCATACGAACATCATGCCTATTGCGGTCAGCATAAGGTCGGGTGTAAAGAATGAGGTACACTCGACGGCAGAAGGACGAATTCCGTTCCTTAGGAGAATCCAAAAAACCGTGTACAATATAAACGCCATATTTAGGGCAACTGGAGTAACGATGATTGCTGCAATTGCCAGCGTTGTACGCTTATAGTGCGGAGTGATGCTCATATTCCTCAGGCGGTTGTCGACATCGGCCAGGGTATAGAACAAGGTCCTCAATTCCTGATTTCGCGCAATGGCAATTAAGATCGATATTAGGGTGCCTATCACTCCATTCATTCTCTGCAGCACGTCGGTGACTCTTGTGATTGGGGTTAGAAAGAAGTACCCAATGATGCACTCACAGAATATCATGGCGTATACAAATGATGCGGCCAGCGAAACCAGCCGAAGGATTAGAATGAATTGGATGAACCAGGAGGTTGCAAGCCAGCGAGATCTCACAGTTCCCCGAAGGGAAACCGGCAGTGTTCCCAGTACGAATGACATCATAAACAGTGGCTGAAACGTCGCGTATACATCTTGAGGGTGTATAATGTCTTTGAATAGGGTTAAAAGCGCCCGCATGGCGTGGTGACTTTGATGCAGAAGGCTTTCGACTGATGGAATACTCGGAAGTGCCTGAGGTAATAAATGAAAGGCCTATCTGCAGGCGAGGACAATTACTTAAAGGAATGACAGTGTTCCGCTTAATTTGCAACAATAATTAAGGGATATTAGGTTATTAGGTGTAAGGTGTAATATCCTGCGTAAAGAACCCTTCTAAAGGGTAGGCGGGACCTTGAAAATATTATGTGAATGCGTGAACTGATTACTTATTTTTTAATTATGAAATTGTTCGCCGTTATACCAATTTCTTGAAAAAATCGACCATGACTGGCTTGGTTGAGCTTAGAGGATAAATAATATTTTTAATGGCAGATAATTGGACTGCTAAGCGAGGGGTACACGGTTTGGTCCCTAAAAAAAACAACATAAACTACGTCATATGGTTTTTTCCACTGCTCCACCTCTCGCGAACGTCCAACAAGCATCCAAGGGTATAACTGTCTTGAAAGAGCTTCTCAATTAGCATAAAATGGTAGATCCCTTCAAAAAATAAGGCTCTAGGGTCCCCTACGGACCTTTTGCGTCAACTACTTATTTATTTATTTTTAAGATGCACCAGAATTAATTGAAGAACAACAAATGACCTTCATAAGAGACTCCTAGAAAAGCGTTAAAATTGTTCAGTAAATTCATTTTCGAATTAAAAAATGTGTGTAAGAAATAGTAAAAGACCAAAAACATATTTTTGCAAATGCTCTTTACCCTGTAAATGGTTATTTTTCTTAGTAATTTTGCTCATGCAAATTTAGTTTGCAAAATAAGTCACAAAATTCTGAATAGCCAAATAAAAACGGAATGTTGTATCAGCTCCAACGTTCCTTTCTTTTTAACTTTCTTGTAAACGTTGTAAGAGAATAGGTATGTACAAAATTTCTAACTCGCTATTTTAATCAATTCTGACATTACGATGAGAGAGGAATTCGAAAAAGTGCGTCTCGCAAATATGTCTTCTGTCGGACGGATTTTTTTCAAACCTTGAATTTGAAGTTTTTGGGCGCACGAGTTCGAAAAAGGCTGCAACGATTCCAACTAAAATCGATATTTGAGCTTAGGTGAGTGGGAGTAACGTAGCTGCATACCCAGTTTTTCGTTAAAAAATCGAACAACAGTACTTTTAAAAATTGGTCATTCCTAACTTGATAGCAAGTTCAGTTTTTTCACTAAATTCTCATACAATGGATATTTGAAAAAGCACATATTTTGAGAATTCGGTTTACTATAGAACGGCTACAATGATTTTTACCAAAATTAATACTTGGAATCACCGAAAATGCTGCTTTTAAAAATTGTCCATATCTCGAAAACGCCATTTTCGATTTGAATAAAACTTTAAAAACCAAGTAACGTTTTAGCTTAATCTTATGTTTTACTTAATCTTAAGTTTCTTAACTAAAATCCATAAAAAAAACATGTTAAATATTTTTAATAGTTAACTAAAGAAAATAGTCAATTTAGTTTATTTAGAGAACAAGTTTATTTAATAAAAAATTTAATTGTAAGAATAAAATCATAATATAAAATTCCGTCTGCTGGTTGTCTCCCTTTTTTGTCAAATGTCAGTGTCACTGCTGTGTCCTTTTTCTTAAGTTGGCACTTCGAAAACCGTGCTGCCAATTATAAAATTTCGATGTGTTTAAATTTTCCCAATAAAACAAATAAAAAACAACCAAATTACCAAGATTTATTTCTGTTAGAAAACACCAACATTTACATACCTTATTCACACATCTAAAATAGTCAACTAATTTATTTGCAAAGCACAAAAACAATATAACTAAGCTGGAGAAGAAAAAGCACGGCGAAAAGAATGTCATACGTGCCGTGGCAGATAATTGAATATCGTTTCTGTTAATCAGACCAAAAATGCCAAAAAACACAAAGAAAGCATTTAAGCCCGTCAACAAGAATATCATTTGAACGGTCCTTAAAGCAGCACGTTTATGATTAAACACTATTCCGAGATTTTCACAGCGATTCTCGATATCACCCAAAAGGCAAATTAACTTTGACAACTTGTTGCACTTTAACATGGCAGCGGCGATAGCCACTGTCAGCCCAATTAGGCCGTTGATCTTTTGCATTGCGTCACAAATGTCCGAGATTTCGTTATGGAAAAAATACTCCACCACCGATTGGTTATTCGTGACGGCATAGGAGAAAAAAGCCATGTAAATTATAATCCGAATCGCCGAGTTGAAATAACCCCAAAAGGATGCTCTCACAATGCGATTTCCTCGACATCCTTTTATGGTTACAGGAGATATGCCGTAGCCGAGAGCCAAAACCATCACTGGCTGTAGTGTGGCGTATATATCTTGCGGATTGAATAAATCCTTAAGAATGTTTAAGGCTGCGTTCCGCATGGTGCAGTAGGTGGATGCCAACTAATGTGGGTAGAATGCAATTCAAGTGGAGTGGCATGCGAATGAGCTTTGATAGTCGGCCTCGATGCAAAAGATATAACTTCAATTAGGTAATGAAGTCAACTACGTATTTCAAATGTTGCTACCCACAGTCGTGTGTTTTAAAAGAGGGAGGGGTGAAATTGTGAAATTGCGCATCAACAATTTGAACCACATACAACTCTGTGCGAAATGAAGATTGAAAGACAGAAATTTGCCGCAGTTTTGACATTTTAAACTCCCCGATCAAGATGAAAACATAAGTTGCGAATATTTTCGCAACGGAAAAAAATGTTGCAATGTGTTATTTAAAAATTCCTAAGAAATGAAACTGGCAACTCTCATTCACGATCGGATAAACAACAAAGAAGCTGCTTATAAGACAACATCCTTTGTAATGTGAGTCTATATAAATCTTTAGCCGCAGACCCAGAAAGACTGAAGAGATTTATTTTATTTTGTAGAGAAATCCAACAAACATTTTATTTAAGTGTAAAACTTGATGAATTTCAATAATCAAGGAGATTGGAACCCCGGCTATTTAATTCGAGGTAAACAACGAGCGATACACAAATTCATAGAAATCCAAACACCGAATTTGGGAAAGAGGTAAAACCGATTGAAGGAATCTTTCGAAAGTCATATATTTTAATTACATATGGCAAAGGGATCCCGTCCCCATTGGAACACAAGATTTCCCCCATCACAGACTTACCTTGTTTACAATTCTCAGTCTCTGCTTCAGTCGCACGGCAAACGTCGTGAACAACATGACGACAGACAGCAGAAAAATATGCGGCGAGAAGAATGACACATTCGCTGCCATCGACGACCAAATTCCGTTTTTATACAACAATCCAAAGCTGCAACTAATGTATATCAAATTCAGACTCGCTATGAAGATGATCTCCGAATGGACAAATCGCTGAGCATATCGATAGTTGAACTTCACCCCCAGGTCCAAGAGTTTATCATCTGTTTTCGCCGTCATGTGAATCAATTGAATAAGTTTGCGTCTCTCGAACAGGGACATCCCGAACAGCATCAGCATTCCGAACATTCCGATAAACTTTTGCAAAGTGTCACCGACTTTCGATATCTCCGTTTGGAAGAAATACGCAACAATCGATTCGTTTTTTACGAACGCGTACAGAAAACAAAACATGAAGAATATTATGTGGGCGACGGAATTTATAAAACCAACAATCGAGACTTGAATCCGACGACTCTCCGCCGGACCTCGAATCAAAAACGGTGTCAAGCCGAGGGCGTACAACACCAGAATCAGAGTTCTTATCGATCCATATGAATCGGTGGGGCTGAAGAGTTCCTTCCAAAATCCGTTCGACATTCTTCAGACACAAAGGTATGCAGTGTAACTGAGGAGGCCTTTGATTGCAGGCATTTGTTTTATAGTCCTTTGCGCTGTAATTATGAATGCATTACTTCATTAAGCCGGTCTAATTTAATAAGGCAACTGACACGAAAGTGGCGTCATGATTGGCAGCCACTGAGGGTATCACGCCAACTGGCTATATCCATGGAGGTGTCATCAATTATTCTAGGTGAAATTTTCCCATTAGGTACTGTTTGAGGTTAGTTTTGTTTGTAAATGGTTAGCCAAGGATCAACGGGTAGAATTTCAGTGAGTTTAACCCAATCAACTAATTGAAAAATAAGTATAGCCATCGGTTATTGTTATTGGAGTGGCGTTGATGATGGTGAGTGGGACAAGTCAAATGGCAACCGATGAAATGTGGAATTCCCATTTGAGGGAGTCATTCATTATCCGTCTTGATAGATGTTGCTTGTTTATCTGGGTGCAATGGGGATAGTGTGCAGTTTTTAATGAAGTAAAACACGGGTGTATATATGAAGGATATATAGCGCAAGGGAAGAAATACAATGTGTGACAGTTGTAACGTGAGAAAAAAGAAGAAAGAAAGAATTTAAATAAAATAAAATTATTTAAATTCTTTCAAAAAAAAAATATATATATAATTATTTTTTTTTTTTTTTTTTTCTTTTCAAAGCTAAACCTAAAAATCCCGGGGGTGCAAAACTGTGCCCCGCGCGGCTCGTCCGACGAATAAAGTACACGTCGGGTCCTCCACGGGGCGTCATCCTGTAACCCAGGATCCATATGTATAGCTTCTCCTACTACTCCCAAGCTCATCCTTATCCTAGGAAGAAAACACCTTTTTCCTCGGGCTCGATTCACCACCATGTGTCCATGACAAACCTCCAACTGGACAACCATATATAATGCCCCAGCCAGAACATAACACTAGAGTGGTGGAACCCTCACAAAAAGGAAGACACAGGAAAAAGGATAACCACTTCTTATACGGCCTGTTACAGCCGTGTTAACCGAGTAGGTAGGGCCGTGTATGTAACTAACCATTTTTATTTACACGGATTATAAGTTCTAAATACCTTCACTACTAAGGCAACCCCTAGGACGATAACACTACAGGCAATCTCAAAGATCCAATAGGGCTACCGGGTGAAGGGTGTTCGGGCATTCAGCAGCGGCAGGCATGCTAGCGGGGCTCCGTCCTATGCTCGTCGGAATGGGGGGGATCTTGCTACCTACTAGCCGAACTGTGTTACATTCTAATACATGCCTGTCTCGAAGGTGTAACTTGAGAAGAAACGTTTAAAAAGAGAGGAGCCCGAAATTGTCCGATGATTTGTCACGTTGTTGCCCAATGACAACCGCGATGAAATACGCCATTTGTAGTTGGAAATACACCCTGTATGCGCGGGAGAAAGAGAGCAAGGTGATCTAGCTCTCGGAAGTGTAAACCCACCCCTATGGTGACCTGGAATTAGGATCCTTAGCCAACCACCGTTGGTAACTAAGCCACTTCCAAATAATTCCCATAGTTACCCCTCAAAAAAGAAGAGGCCTTAGCCTCCTTTAGACCAAACCTACTTCGTCGTGTCCTAGACGATCAACACATCCAATCTGAGATATTATTACTCACTATTCATTTTGGGGAATACCCAACTTCCATGCTATAAGAACCAGAAAAGAAACTTCAAGCTCCGAAATAATACCAAGGTGATGTAATATTATACAAAATCCATTAAATTTTATTTACTCCAGAAAATCAACTGTCTAAATTAATTATGTCTAAAATTCAAGACCTCAAACTTCAGAAGGAAGTTATAAGCCATTCTATACGAATTAATTCCTCAACAGGAAGTCTTAATAACTACTTAATGAATATTGAAGAGGGGGGATCAATAAATAAACATTCCAGCGACTCCGCTAATATTTTAGTGAAATTGTTAATATGTAGGGAATACCCAAAATTACTTCAAAATGATTCAATTACTACTTAGATTCGAAATAATTACGATAGTAATTTACGTTAATTATTTAAATGCCGGAGGGGCCAGTGAATGAATACAATAAGGCTCACAATCTGTGCCACAAAATACAAAAAAAAATCACAAGAATAATCAATAGGACAAGGGTCAAAATATATATACTTTTCAAAAGACTTACCCCTAGAAATTATAATTTTCCCTTACTTTGTAGGGACACGACATGTAGACTGCAGGGGGGATGGTGTGCACAGCATCTCCTGAGTGTAGTACCGAAAACGCTAAGGGGAAGAAAAGAAACCTACAAAATATGCCGTCAAGTGCGGCAAAATACAATTGATTATCCTTGTTAATCTTACAAGAACTAGAGATATACAGATAAAGTAATTAATTTGTAGAATTATCTACTTCATTCTTTTATTGACTCAATTAATACCTAACGGCAAATTAATTTCCTTATATTTTTTTTTCTTCTTTATTTTTATTTAATTTTTATTAAGATTTTTACTTAATTTTTATTTTATTTTTATTTTTGGGGTAACCGAGAGAATGTTTTAAAGATATAAATTTAAATTTAATGTCCTACCACGGAGGCTGTAAATTAAATTACGTTAGGGGATGGGAAAGGGGGAGGGTGAAAATTCGGAATAGTTTGACGACTCTGCTAGGCTGCATGCTGAGGATCCTGGTGATGATGGGCTGCTGAGTTTGACCACTCTTTCCTTGACTACTTCCTGGTGATGGTTTTCGAATCTATCGCATGGATTTATTACGGTATATAACCGGGAAACCGTGCCACTTTGGTATATATTTTTTTTTTCTTTTATGTTAACCGCACTATATGACCGAGATATGGATGGTCGGCGGGGTCTGAAGATACCAATTTCACAAGGGGGGAATTCGGCGGTTCACTTAAGGCACCAGATTCAAAAACCGGACTCAGGGTAGGGAGAGTCTTAAGTACACGTCCCTTTTTCCAAATCACGTGGGTATGACACTGGTGAGTTGATGGAGAAAAACAAAATCACTGGGGGTGGCTGAGTAAGTCAGGGGGGAATTAATGTGACGCGGCACCACTACGAAATTATTATCACGTGGATGAATTTGGGGATTCGACTGAGTTTTGAGTTTAAGTTTTTATTTATATTTTAATCACGATTGCACATGGTGTGTCCGTAGGGATTTGATTTATTTAGCTCCCACGACAAGGAATTTATTGGTGTTGAACCATTTTATTAATCGCGACAAGTAATTTACTTTGTACAACGTATGAAATAAAACTCGCCCAACCGCACGCGCACAACCCCGAACAAAAGCACACCAACCAAAGGTCACGTCCGACCAGCTCCACTGCCAACTATCCAATCCTCTACTTGCTTTCAAAAAGCTACCTCGTCAGCAAACGAATGCCTCACAACCAATCGGACGACGCGCAAAAACAACTCAAACTTTCCATGGAAAAGTACTGAGTGCGTACCCACGCCACTTTTCCATAGACATCGTATGACTCCAGACAAAGGGAATACAGAAAAAAAACTACCGCTCAACCCATGTATGTCGCCAATGCAGCTGCGCATACATCATGTACGATACCTCTTTCTTTGGTATTTTTGCTAATGCGGTTTGACTGCTTTGCTACCTACTGTACGAGTACATTCCTTGTGCCACACCAAAAAAAACTACCACGCCATCAATTATCAATGACCTGGTGTGTATGTGTTATCGCAAATTCCTTTTCTTGTTTTTACTCTCTCTCTCGTTTCTCTTACTTATCCTATGCCACTACTACTTTAGCCAAAATACCATCAACGCCCTCTATGGGCGGATAGAGTAACACATATCCCGTACACACTGAGGATAGAAATGGATCGTATCCTGTACACAAACCTTTATTGTAGTTTGTATGGGATATTATATTATTGAATAATTTTGGATATCCGAATATGGTTTGGGTTCGGGGATCGATTATTTCACTTACAAAAGGGTAGAATAATTTCCTATGGAAACGATTCCTACAAAACTTATCACTTTTGCGAGTGCAAAGGAGCACAAGGGATAAGAGAAGAAACGCTTGAGTGAAAGTATTATTTTACGAGCTCTCATGCACAGACTGAGCCAGCCGGGCAAAAGCGAGATTATTTCTTCAGGAACGAATGTCTTTTATATGGAAAACTCCTATGGGTCTTCCATTCATGTCCTGTAGGTCATACAAATTTGAACCTACAATTTTTCGGACTTGCATTTTCAAAAACTTGGGACAAAGTTTCGCATTAAGTTTCTTTGATGCGTCGCTGAGGATGAAATTGCGTTTATAAACGATGTCTCCTACTTTAAACGATCTGTTCGTACTCCGAAGGTTATATACTTTCTCATATTTGTTATGGGCATCAGCCAATGACTTTTTGAGGTGCACATGCAAAATATTCATCTTATCTGGTTTGGCAAGAACTTTTAGATCGGAACTGTTCAGAACGTCGAGAGTGCGTAGCAGTTCATAGGAGGTGCCATGTTCAATCATGGTATACCCGAACAGGGCTTCATAAGGAGAAACTCCAATGGCTGTATGAACTGCTGAACGCAAAGCACAACCTATGGAGGGAAGTTGTTCATCCCATCTAGTCTGATCCGTCGCGAGATAAGAGCGTATAGCTGCTAAGAGTGAGCGGTTTACGCGTTCACTCGCGTTGGATTGCGGGGCGTAAGCTGCTGTCTTAACATGACGTATACCAAAACTGGTCAAAAATTTGTTAAATTCACGACTGGTGAACTGTTTGCCATTGTCGGACATGAGGGTTTCAGGGACTCCAAAGAGTAAAAAGATTTGATCGCGCAAAAATCGAGTGGTGTTGTCTGTGGTTGCTTTCTTCAGTGGCTGCAAGAGCACAAATTTGGTTAATTGGTCCAACACTATAAGAATGTGGGTATTACCACTTTTTGAGCGGGGATATGGACCTAAGAAGTCGATGAACAGATGTTGAAATGGCCGGTCAACTTCGAAAGCCTTTCCCATGGGTGATCGTAAAATCGAATTTGGGGCTTTGGAGGCCTTACATTCTTCGCACTTACCAATAAATGTCTTGACCTGGGAGGCCATGTTGGGCCAATAAAATTGTTCGCGCAACCGGTGTAGGGTTTTTGCTATGCCGCCATGCGCAGCGCGAGGGGGGGCAATGAGCTAATGATATAAGACTTTCTGTCAACTGCGATGGTATCCAAAGCTTCCAGACCAATTCATCTTGTAACGGGTGTCCTGAACAGTGTTTGACTCGTTTGTAGACAAACTGATTGGAGACTATTAGGTCTGGTAAACTAGATTGGTTACGCTGGATGTTATCCATTAAACTCATATACTCCTCCGATTTAAAATTTGGGTCGGAAAGATTGACTCTCAGCACATCTGAAAAATTATAATTTGAAGAGTCCGGATTTATAGAGTCCAGACTGTAAACACGGGATAAGGCATCTGGCACAACATTAAGAGAGCCTTTTCGATGCTCAATATCGAAAACAAAACTTTGTAGCTTCAGGCTCCACCTGGCCAATCTTCCATCCAAATCCTTTTTATTCATAAGCCATTTCAGGCTTGCGTGGTCGGTTATGATTTTAAACTTATGGCCTTCCACATAAGCTCTGAATTTTTGCACACCCATCACCGCTGCAAGGCATTCACGTTCAGTGACGCTGTAGTTGCGTTGGGCCGTGTTAAGTTTATGGGAATAATAGAAGATTGGACGCTCCGAGCCGTTCTCATCACATTGGCACAAAACACAACCGATACCAGTAGCGGATGCATCACAGACGATTACGAATTCTCTATCGTAATTCGGATTAACTAGGATTGGGGCTGTCGTCAACATGTTCTTAAGTTGAGTGAAGGCGGCGAGCGCTTCGCTGCCAAAGCAAAACTTTACACCCTTCTTGAGAGTATTCGTAATGGGCGTAGCTATAGAAGCAAAGTCTTTTACGAAACGCCGGTACCATCCCGCCATACCGAGGAATCGGCGAACCTGACGTGGTGATGTGGGTACCGGGAAATCATGGATCGCTGCTACCTTCTCGGGATCAGTTTTGAGACAACCTTCTCCTACAATAAACCCTAGGTATTTCAATTGGCGGAAACAAAAATTGGACTTTTGCAGATTGATGGTTAATCCTGCCTCTCTAAGTCTACTTGCTACGCGTGACAACATTTTCAAATGCTCCTCGAACGTTCTTGAAACTATTAACAGGTCATCCAAGTAGACAAACACGTTTTCTCTCAATTCGTGAGGTACCACTTTGTCCATTAATCTGCACATGCGCTGTGGCGCATTGCAGAGGCCAAAGGGCATGACTCGGAATTGGTAAAGTGGTCTACCGGGGACGGTGAAAGCAGTCTTCTCCCTGGACCTTTGCTCCAACGGTATCTGCCAGAAGGCATCCTTCAAATCCACACTCGAAATAAAGTGTGTATCCGAAAGACGCCCCAGCAGCCCCTCAATATGAGGAAGTGGATACGCATCCTTTCTTGTGACTTGGTTCACTTTTCGAAAGTCCAAGCACAGGCGATTCTTACCAGGTTTTCGTACCAATACGACTGGTGAACTCCATGCGCTTGAACTCTCCTCAATGATCCCCATGTCCAGCATGCGATCCAACTCCTCATACAGCAGAGTTTGTACCGCTGGAGAAACGGGATAATGCCGCTGTTTGACGGGTTCAGCGTCACCGGTATCTATCAGATGTTCCTCTAAAGTTGTTTTTCCTAGGCCAACAGTGGCAAAGGAGGGGAACAACTTCATGGTTTGGTTTAATCTACTGGACTCCTCGGGTGATAGCTTACAAAAATGTTCATTACTGGGACTAACTGGTCGATCGAACGATAGTTCGGATATAAGGTGTGGCGCTATCTGAAACGACTTCCAGAAGTCAACCCCCAAGTATAAGGGTTGCTTCAGGGAGGGAACTAGAAAGAGGGTGATCGGCTTGACCGAGCCTTTGTACGAAATGTCGATGGTAACTTGTCCTATAACGGACTGGGTCTGTCCGTCAGCAGTTTTCACTAGCGAGCGAAAACTTTTGAAGGGGATATTATTTAATTCGAGCAGCTTGCATCCCTCGTGTCCGAGGCAACTTATAGCGGCTCCGCTATCTAAAAGTCCTAATATACTGTGTCCGGAGATGCTCACTAAGGCATAAGGACGTGGATCATGCTCGGGACTACAGAGAGATGTGGCTGCTAGAGAACGATAAGTTTGTCTTTTCTGTTTAAACTTGTTTCGAAGTCGGAGTATTTTATTCGACACACCGAAGGGAGTGTTATTGAATATCCTAAGTCGGGTTGCATAGTAATTCTGCAATCGATCATGCAAGGATTTACCTGACGTGTTCCGGTTTTGAACAGGCTGAGGAAGAGATGTTACTTCACGTCTGAGGATCTTAATTGAATTCGAACAGTCTGGGGAAGGTGAAGTTGTGAAAGTGGTACTGTTACGTGAAGTTAATTGCGAGCCGGGTTTCTGTCCTGTGAACAACTCACCCCGGTGGATGACCTGTTCTGCCGCGAGTTTTCCGAACATCGCGTGCATCTGGGTGTAGTTGTATTTTCCCTACCACACTTATAACAGAATACATTTCTTTGGGGGCTATCGCACTCATAAAAAGTGTGCCCAATAACCTTGCAGTTCCAGCACGCCAATGCGTTTTGGTTTCTGCGACTTTCGATTGCGTCGACATGAGGGTCAACGCCACTAAAAGAGGGTTCTTCTTCACTAACTCCTAACTCATTAACATGCCGTCGAAAGGCGGGAGCTGGCATAGCTCGAGCTCTAGGGGGCTCATGATCACTGAGATACTTTTCAATGGTGCGACATACATACACCAGTTCGGGTAGGCTGCTGGTATTGAAGGTGATTAAGAGCTCACCCATACGCTTGCCTACGTTTTGTTTAATAATTTCGATTATTTCTCTGTCTGGTTTTGGGTTTCTCAAACGGCTATTCAATTGCAAAATATCGTTATATAGATCATCGAAAGGTTCCGCAGGACCTTGACGACGATCGGTCATTCTTCGAGACAACTCGGAATCTGTTTCCAGGCTTCTAAATTGTTCTATCAGGGAATTCTTAAGACCGGGCCAAGTGACATTTGGATTGGACTTTAAGTAAACCCAAAACCAATTTTCAACTGGGCCGGTGACAAACTGGTGAAAGTTCAACACTACCTCATGCCATGAAGCTCCATAACCTTCTTTGACTCGCTCCAATCGGAAAAGGAAGTCATCGACTGACATCTTTTGGTTATCAAATTTAATGCCCCACTTATGAAAATGGTGGGCCTTAGAAATGGTCGACGCGGGAGTTTGCACTCTACCGCCAGTAGTGGGAGTCAAGGGCTGGTTAAGGTTCAAATTGTTGAGTTGGTTAAGAAAATTATCCACGTTCTCACTTCGAACGTTGGGAGGGGGAACCGTCATATCCGGTAATCTCATAGGAAATGCTGGTGGTTGCTCAGGCTGGGGTGGTACGGCTGCACTAGTATTACGTGGAATTCGTGTCGGAGTCCGAGAGTTTAATAGGTCTTGAAAAAGCAGAGTTATATCGTTTTTGGTAGTGACTCGGTTCCTTTCTAACTCTTCTCTGATCACACGTAAATCTTCGGTGCGGCTCAGGCCAACCGTGGCCGCTACGATCTCCTGTACATACTGTGCCAAACTATTATCTCTTATGGTATTGTCCGCATCAACTTCCACATCCGATTCCGCGCGTATATTTACGTGCTCAACAATCGGTTGCGAGTCACCGGACCGGGTGTCATTGAGAGAAGCAAGTGCTTCCCGTGAAGTGGACGGAACGGGTTCGTCGTTAAGAGTACGGGGTTTCGACCGAGAGATTTTTGGGCCTAAAGACAAACGAGTGTCCTTGGCCTTTTTGTCTTTCTTGGGACGTAAAAGCCTCTCAGGGGCTACGTTTGGAAGCGACATATTTTGACTAGGGTCGTTGATAAAAATACCAAAGGTAGCAACTTTCAATATGGAAACTAATAAAAAATTATGTTTGGTCAATCATTGACAAAACTAACTTACAAATAATCAGACTAATACTACTAAGAAATTCACCAATTTCAAATTGGGGTAATTAATTACGTTTATAAATACTTCATAAAAGATTTGGATGTGTTGACGTCATATCGGACAAAGACTAGCAGAACGGTTTAAAAAAAAATTCTCTGTACATATATATACATAAAAATATAAATATATATATACGCACATACAAAATGAATATAGTATGACGACAAATCGTTCCTCAACGGATTTGCGAAGACGGGTTAGAAATGGATCAGTCATAGACCGGGTCATGAGGACCTAGCGACACAGCAACAGACGTAAGTCTAGACATCGTGTCTTAACCTACCGGACAGTGCGCTTTCCACTTCTCGTAACCGAGATGATGAAATAACGAATCAGCTATCTCAACCGATAGCGATTGACTAAAGTTATGCAAATATTACTAAAAATCTTGTTTTCTTTCTTTGAGCAGCTTGATCATCACATTAGAGCACCCTACAATCAGGGATGATTAGCGTGGTTAGCAACTGACATAGATCGGGCATATAGTCACCAATCTACCGGACAAAGCTACAAAATCATCTATGAGATAAAGCACTACGAAGCGATGACATATATGGATCGGTGTACAAGACAAGGCCAATTGCCAATTGCAATTGTACACACGAACTACAGGTGAATAAATTCGAATACCTTAAAGGCAGCAAAACGTTAGTCTGGGCAAAACGCCACGAACTAAACGGACAACCAAAAGGTGACTCACAAGATTCTGAGATGAATCTCAAGAACAGAAGTGAGTGATAGCTGAACTTCTTGAGAGCAAGCTCAATCAAGAGTACCAAAAAAAAAAAAAAACAGATATTTGTGTGAAGAGTAGAAGAAAATTCGTCTGCAACCCATAATAAGATTACACAACTAACAAATGGGTATAAAAGAACTAGATTTCGGAATCAATTTCGGGCCCCACGTTGGGCGCCATCCTGTAACGTGAGAAAAAAGAAGAAAGAAAGAATTTAAATAAAATAAAATTATTTAAATTCTTTCAAAAAAAAAATATATATATAATTATTTTTTTTTTTTTTTTTTTCTTTTCAAAGCTAAACCTAAAAATCCCGGGGGTGCAAAACTGTGCCCCGCGCGGCTCGTCCGACGAATAAAGTACACGTCGGGTCCTCCACGGGGCGTCATCCTGTAACCCAGGATCCATATGTATAGCTTCTCCTACTACTCCCAAGCTCATCCTTATCCTAGGAAGAAAACACCTTTTTCCTCGGGCTCGATTCACCACCATGTGTCCATGACAAACCTCCAACTGGACAACCATATATAATGCCCCAGCCAGAACATAACACTAGAGTGGTGGAACCCTCACAAAAAGGAAGACACAGGAAAAAGGATAACCACTTCTTATACGGCCTGTTACAGCCGTGTTAACCGAGTAGGTAGGGCCGTGTATGTAACTAACCATTTTTATTTACACGGATTATAAGTTCTAAATACCTTCACTACTAAGGCAACCCCTAGGACGATAACACTACAGGCAATCTCAAAGATCCAATAGGGCTACCGGGTGAAGGGTGTTCGGGCATTCAGCAGCGGCAGGCATGCTAGCGGGGCTCCGTCCTATGCTCGTCGGAATGGGGGGGATCTTGCTACCTACTAGCCGAACTGTGTTACATTCTAATACATGCCTGTCTCGAAGGTGTAACTTGAGAAGAAACGTTTAAAAAGAGAGGAGCCCGAAATTGTCCGATGATTTGTCACGTTGTTGCCCAATGACAACCGCGATGAAATACGCCATTTGTAGTTGGAAATACACCCTGTATGCGCGGGAGAAAGAGAGCAAGGTGATCTAGCTCTCGGAAGTGTAAACCCACCCCTATGGTGACCTGGAATTAGGATCCTTAGCCAACCACCGTTGGTAACTAAGCCACTTCCAAATAATTCCCATAGTTACCCCTCAAAAAAGAAGAGGCCTTAGCCTCCTTTAGACCAAACCTACTTCGTCGTGTCCTAGACGATCAACACATCCAATCTGAGATATTATTACTCACTATTCATTTTGGGGAATACCCAACTTCCATGCTATAAGAACCAGAAAAGAAACTTCAAGCTCCGAAATAATACCAAGGTGATGTAATATTATACAAAATCCATTAAATTTTATTTACTCCAGAAAATCAACTGTCTAAATTAATTATGTCTAAAATTCAAGACCTCAAACTTCAGAAGGAAGTTATAAGCCATTCTATACGAATTAATTCCTCAACAGGAAGTCTTAATAACTACTTAATGAATATTGAAGAGGGGGGATCAATAAATAAACATTCCAGCGACTCCGCTAATATTTTAGTGAAATTGTTAATATGTAGGGAATACCCAAAATTACTTCAAAATGATTCAATTACTACTTAGATTCGAAATAATTACGATAGTAATTTACGTTAATTATTTAAATGCCGGAGGGGCCAGTGAATGAATACAATAAGGCTCACAATCTGTGCCACAAAATACAAAAAAAAATCACAAGAATAATCAATAGGACAAGGGTCAAAATATATATACTTTTCAAAAGACTTACCCCTAGAAATTATAATTTTCCCTTACTTTGTAGGGACACGACATGTAGACTGCAGGGGGGATGGTGTGCACAGCATCTCCTGAGTGTAGTACCGAAAACGCTAAGGGGAAGAAAAGAAACCTACAAAATATGCCGTCAAGTGCGGCAAAATACAATTGATTATCCTTGTTAATCTTACAAGAACTAGAGATATACAGATAAAGTAATTAATTTGTAGAATTATCTACTTCATTCTTTTATTGACTCAATTAATACCTAACGGCAAATTAATTTCCTTATATTTTTTTTTCTTCTTTATTTTTATTTAATTTTTATTAAGATTTTTACTTAATTTTTATTTTATTTTTATTTTTGGGGTAACCGAGAGAATGTTTTAAAGATATAAATTTAAATTTAATGTCCTACCACGGAGGCTGTAAATTAAATTACGTTAGGGGATGGGAAAGGGGGAGGGTGAAAATTCGGAATAGTTTGACGACTCTGCTAGGCTGCATGCTGAGGATCCTGGTGATGATGGGCTGCTGAGTTTGACCACTCTTTCCTTGACTACTTCCTGGTGATGGTTTTCGAATCTATCGCATGGATTTATTACGGTATATAACCGGGAAACCGTGCCACTTTGGTATATATTTTTTTTTTCTTTTATGTTAACCGCACTATATGACCGAGATATGGATGGTCGGCGGGGTCTGAAGATACCAATTTCACAAGGGGGGAATTCGGCGGTTCACTTAAGGCACCAGATTCAAAAACCGGACTCAGGGTAGGGAGAGTCTTAAGTACACGTCCCTTTTTCCAAATCACGTGGGTATGACACTGGTGAGTTGATGGAGAAAAACAAAATCACTGGGGGTGGCTGAGTAAGTCAGGGGGGAATTAATGTGACGCGGCACCACTACGAAATTATTATCACGTGGATGAATTTGGGGATTCGACTGAGTTTTGAGTTTAAGTTTTTATTTATATTTTAATCACGATTGCACATGGTGTGTCCGTAGGGATTTGATTTATTTAGCTCCCACGACAAGGAATTTATTGGTGTTGAACCATTTTATTAATCGCGACAAGTAATTTACTTTGTACAACGTATGAAATAAAACTCGCCCAACCGCACGCGCACAACCCCGAACAAAAGCACACCAACCAAAGGTCACGTCCGACCAGCTCCACTGCCAACTATCCAATCCTCTACTTGCTTTCAAAAAGCTACCTCGTCAGCAAACGAATGCCTCACAACCAATCGGACGACGCGCAAAAACAACTCAAACTTTCCATGGAAAAGTACTGAGTGCGTACCCACGCCACTTTTCCATAGACATCGTATGACTCCAGACAAAGGGAATACAGAAAAAAAACTACCGCTCAACCCATGTATGTCGCCAATGCAGCTGCGCATACATCATGTACGATACCTCTTTCTTTGGTATTTTTGCTAATGCGGTTTGACTGCTTTGCTACCTACTGTACGAGTACATTCCTTGTGCCACACCAAAAAAAACTACCACGCCATCAATTATCAATGACCTGGTGTGTATGTGTTATCGCAAATTCCTTTTCTTGTTTTTACTCTCTCTCTCGTTTCTCTTACTTATCCTATGCCACTACTAC
Organism: Cheilosia pagana; assembly: GCA_936431705.1. NCBI lineage: Eukaryota > Metazoa > Arthropoda > Insecta > Diptera > Syrphidae > Cheilosia > Cheilosia pagana. The sequence continues at coordinate 44,029,005 of OW386170.1, read as the reverse complement.
TTTAGCCAAAATACCATCAACGCCCTCTATGGGCGGATAGAGTAACACATATCCCGTACACACTGAGGATAGAAATGGATCGTATCCTGTACACAAACCTTTATTGTAGTTTGTATGGGATATTATATTATTGAATAATTTTGGATATCCGAATATGGTTTGGGTTCGGGGATCGATTATTTCACTTACAAAAGGGTAGAATAATTTCCTATGGAAACGATTCCTACACAGTACACCCACAAGAATGGGTAATAAACCATGCTCTTTGATGTTAATTATAAGTCCTTTTTATAACTTTTAACTTTTTTTGTTCCTATGTTCAGTTTTACGAGGATATTTAACCTTTTTAGTACTTGCCATTAAATTGTGTCTTTTCGTATTTAGTGTGTTTTTCATTGCGGAAGTAACACAGAAAATAACACGCACAAGTAAAACAACATAGATCTCGGATAAATATAGAAAGTGTCAGATTTGGACATCCAAAGGGTGACACATTTTTCTATTGGACACTTTTTTTTCAAGTTTCTTATTTCAAACAACGTTTTTTTATAATCACCCTATAAGTTTAGCTTAAGTTCTTGATTTATTTTCAGTTGTCAGAAAATATGTAAGTTGCACTTTGCTAAGGTCCCGGCTATGGCGATACGTAAAACGAAACCGTTAAAATGTTCTTTTGCTTTTTTTACTGCTTAAAGTTAATGCTTGAACTCAATCTTGGTCTTAAAACGTTGCTTAGGAATTATAAAGTTAGTTAAAAAAATTGAATTATGTTTAAATTAACTCATTTTTCTGATCACCTCCTCAGTTAATTCCACACAAAAAAACCGAATCATTCCACTGAAATATGTCATTTCTTTACTGTTCTATCTGTCAAGATTTTTGATGTGAAACATCTTATGGCGCGACTTGGGAGTAAAATCGATTCTTCAAAGCGGAAGTGCGTTACGGAAATTGGCCTGTCGCCATCACTATGCCGCCGCCTAAAACTCCTTAACCACTCAACCGATTTTAATGAAATTTTGTGGGTGGGTATGGTTGGTTGTAACTTGATGGATAGGATAGTTTTGGACCCGATAGGTGGCGCTGTAGTCGATCTTCTTAACCACTCAACCGATTTCAATGAAATTTTGTGGGAGGGCATGGTTGGTTGTAACTTGATGAATAGGATCATTTTGGACCCGATAGGTGGCGCTGTTGTCGATTTTCTTTACCACTTAACCGATTTCAATGAAACTATGTCGGTTTGCATGATTATATGGAAAGATAATTTTTTTAAATTTTTTCAACTTAATTGTCAAAGTTAATACTTGTACGGGCACGCTGAAGTGAACTGAAGAAGCCAAGTTTTACACAGTAGCTAGAAAACTGAATTAGTTGACGGTATAAAAAAAAATATATATAAACAAAAACTCTCGAAAAAGAAAACTTTGGATTGGATTGCGTTATGAAAACTTTTTAAATGAATGAACAATAACATAATTATCTTCTGCGCTGTATTCAGATTATAAAATTATAAAGATTTGGTTTTTAAATTTAATTTCTTAATGAAATTCAACTACATACAACACAGTTCAATTTAACATCAACATTTAGCGAGAAAAGTTTCACATCTGGCGTGTGGTCACAAGCACGCTCTCTGTTTTTTTTCTGATGGAATCTAATCAGTGGTGGTTGATTTTTAATTTTACTGACAACACAGTGACAATCAGTTTTTCTGAAAGACTTTTTTCTGTATGCTATGCCCGCCTTAACGAAAAACACTAATTTTCGGTTGCATTTAACGTACCTATCGCTTTAACTGGGACCTAAGATACACATAATTTGAAATGCAGCCAACTTTACTGCATTACAAAATGTCAAATAAATTTCAAATGAGTTTCATCTAATCGCTCAAAAGTGAAATTGGAAGATTGTTTAATAAAAATTCTTAGTTTTGTGAAAGTATCGAAATATGCACAAAAATGAATAATAGAAAATAAATAAAAAAACACACGGTGTAACTTGGAAAGAAAGGGAAGCATTCGAAAAAGAAAGAAGAAAAATGGCTGGAGGTGGCAAAGCGCGGTGCGCAGTACGTAGCGATCGCAATTTTGACGTTGCTTTGCCAATAATAAGTCCGAAGTTATTCGAAGACCTTGTAGTAGAAGACCAAACTTGTAGTAGTACAAAAATCATAGTTGCAAACAATTTAAAATAGAGCTACCAAAAGCTGGTTAAAAGTTGCGATCGTAATGCTTCTAGAGAATATATAGAAAAACCAATTTAAATACCTGTTAAAAGTACGTTCTAGAGCTTCATCGATTTGTTGTAGTACACACAAGATTGCAAGTCATGTCTTTAGTTAAGCGAAATCGTTTTTAGAATTCAAATTCACCAAGCTAAAAAAAAAACTCATTTCTATTGTTAATCCCCATTCAATGAGCTCGAAGACTTCTACATCGTTTTCCAACAAATCTGTCAATTCAAAGTCCGTTTTGTTAAACAACTTAAAATAGTTGCTTAAAAAAGAACTTCTTTTTTTTTTGCCTTTTAATTCACTCAAATTTAATTATAAAACATAACCTTTTAAATTGCCTAGGCGCAACTTAAACGCTTTATGGCTTAGTATTTCTTCCCCATTAAATAAGTTCCATTTAGTCTCATCTATGACAAATTTTGCAAACCAATAAGTGACACTTGGTAATTTATGTGGAACTTAATTCGCTATGAGTAATAGGTACATATCAGCAAAAGGGCCTAGATGAAGATGAAGATGAAGCTTAAAATGAACAAATTTCTTCTTACATTATAGAGAAATGTCTCCACTTAAGAGGCAGTGGTTACTTATACTTTTAAGGCATAAATAAAATATATATGTAAATTTTGCTGTTCCAATTATTGCCACAAGCCAATAAATTTCACTTTTCCACTTGAATTCAAAATTAAAGCCTTGCACTTATTAAAAAAAAAAAAGAAGACACAAATTAACGTTCGCACCTTGTTGAGCATAATGAACCTCATCTCCAGCGTCTTGGTGATGCAACTAAACAGCGATATGGCTACGGAAATCACCGAATGCTGCAGCACAAAAGTGGTATACAAAGGGAATGAGGGCCGCAACTCCACCGACTTTATCAGCTCGAAACTTCCAATAATATACGTCAGATTGATGACAAAGATCGAAAACAACAGACCATAGGAGAAGCGTATAATTTTACTGTACATAATATTCACACCGACATCTTTTAGCTGCACATCCATTGTATGCATTATGGACAAGACTTTCTGCAGTCGATGCTTTGGAATAATCGCCGACAAGTAGATGACGCTAATACCGATAAAACCGCTTACAATCTGTATAAAATCACCAAAGCACGAGATGCGTGTTCGAAAGAAATACCCAACCACAGATTCGCAATTGTTCATCAACGTGAGGATGTAACAGACCGCATACAGCACTGTATGAAATATCGCATTCATATAGCCGTAAAACGAAAGTGTCAGCTTCTTCGATCCATCATTGTCCTGGGAGATGAAAAAAGGTGTCAAACCTTGCATGAATGTTACGAAGAACAACGGTTGCAGGCATTCGTACAGCTGCTTTGCGGAAAACAACCGACGGATACAACTTTGCAACGACATATCGCACCGCACTTGTACACTAGTCGAAGAATTTTAGCAAACTGAGTGAGGTCCTGTCTGATATTCGCATTCGGAAAGCGGATCTTTATTTATGTTATGTGTATGTGCTGCGCATAGGGGGCGCTACGCATTTCACTAATTAGTAAAGGAGACAATAGAGGATATTATATAGGTTTCAGCAAACAAGGGCAGAACAAGAGCTATTTTTTATTGCCTCCCTTGAGCCCAGTCAACAGGTTGTTCCTACAGTCAGGTACATGGCTATAACTGAGAGTGTAATTACTAAAAACGACACTATTGTACAATAGACTGGGATAATCCTAATGTCATATAAGAGACACGCAAGGGATACAATTTCATCGTCCTGGTATGACCTACAGTGCTTCAGGACTGGTGTTCTTCATATCAATCTGCGGTAAATTGATTCTTTTAATTATTTCTTTCGAACGAGAGTTAATTAATTGCTCCGAGGAAAAGATAGACATTAATTAACTACAATGTTTTTAATGCAAATAATTCCAAAAGGGGAATACTACGTCTTTTGAGTTGATAGGCAACTTTCGCATAATGAAACGGTTTCCTAAAACTATGCAATGGAACCTGATATCTTACAATTTATGCGTGAGGTTTTCGAGGTTAATTTTTTTACAAAATAGACGAACTCCCTTACCTTGTTGAGTTTTTCCAAACGCCTCTGGAACGACCGTGCAATAAAGCAGAACAGCGATATATTCAGCGACAAAACAGAGTGTTGCAAAATGAACGCAACGTATAGGCAAAACGATGGCGTCACATCCACCGACCGCAAGAGTTGAAAACTTAGCACAGTATACACCAGATTTATCAGCAACATCGCAAATAACATGACCAGTGAAAATCTATAGATTTTCGAATATTTTATTTTCACTCCGATATTTATGTAATTATCGTCCAGCATTTTCAAAATTTTCAGCGTTTTCAGCAGTTTGTCCTTCCTTGTCACTGCGGACCAGTAAATCACTGTCGCTGCAATCAGTCCGTTGCATATCTGCATTGTGTCGCCAAAATTCGAGATATTTGTGCGGAAAAAGTAGCCCACCACAGACTCGCGATTCACCAAGGTTATGATATAGCATACGCCGTAAATTGTCACTTGAAGGACGATATTGCAATAGCCGATCGAAGTGGTCTTGACATTTTTATTACCATTGGTGTCCGTGGCCACGTGAAATGGTGTTAAGCCGAATAAAAATGTAAAGAAAAACAACGGCTGCAGTGCTTCGTACACTTGCTTTACGATCAGGTACTTTTGAGCTCTTCCGATTCGATGCATTTTGGGCAGTTATTTCTATTAGAGGCACTAAAAGTCGGAATCCGATTGTGTGGGATGTTAACGCGACGACAATGTACATTACACTCACGAGGGAGATGTGAGCAGAATTTCAACCAACAGTATCCTGGCAAAGGCATTGTGTGCCAGACGTGATAATATATGATGGATACATGTCACGAGGACTGTTGACAAGCGGATGTTATCGCAACGAATGGCCTTTTACTACTTTCAGTATGTGCAATAATTGGCAGTAGTATATTACTTTATTGGGTTAATCCTTTTGGAATGGAATGGTTGAAGTAGGTATATGTTAGAAACTGCACACGAGGATTGTCGACGAGAGGTCAATGGCGTTTGGAACAAATAACCATAAAGTAAATTAAACTGAAAAAAGGTCTCCTCTTCAGAGTGGATAACATTTTTTGGACGCCACTGAGTATTTGTTGCGCTGAATAATTATCCCCGGCTAATAATTAAATGTGTATTTAAATCTGGAGTCTTTCTAAAAATACTTATCTCTTACCTGTCGGAGTTAATTATTTCCGTCGTCAACATTTGAAGTAATGTCCTTTCTACATAAGAAATCGAGCCAAACACCAAGATCTGATCAACAAACTTAATCAAAACTAATTACTCTAATTGCCACTTACTTAATAAGAATCAAACTACAGATAAGGACGCGGTGCTCAGTACCTGATTGAGGTCCAACTTAAAATAATCACATTAATTGATATTCGGACAGCCAGAAGTGTACCTACTTATGGAAGGTATATGGAATGACATCGATGAATAGGAAATAAGTCAAATACAACAAACTATAGCTCACCTTATTTAGCATTGACAGTCTGCGGTGTAACGATTTGACAACACAGTGAAACATTCCAATACTTATCGATATGCCAGTGTGTTCCATGAAAAACGTAACGCACAGACAAATCGAGGGACTAACATCCATTCGGACCAACAGAGAATAACTCGCGATACTGAAGCAACAATTCAACACCACATTGCAGGTCATCACAAATAAAAGAAACCGCAAAATCATAGTATAGTTCATTTTCTGATCGATCTTTTTAAAGTGTTCATCGGCACGCATCAGAATGCGAAACGATTTCAACAGCATGCGTTTCTTTATTATCGCCGAGAAGTATATCACTGCGGCACCGATGACACCGCTCATCAATTGAATTAGATTCCCGAATCTTGTGATTTCTGTTCGCAAAAAATACCCGATTACCGATTCGCCATTTCGCAGAGCAAATATATAACATCCGCCATAGATGGCGCAGTGAAAGATCGGATTCAAATAGCCAAAGACGGTGGTCCGCACGCGTTTGGTGCCTTCCTTGGTTGTTACCACACGGAACGGTGTCAGGCCGTGGATAAATGCGATGAAAAAAATCGGTGCCAAGGACTCGTAGTAATGATTCGAAGTGAATAGATTTTTGATTCGATGAATCAATGGCATCTTGGCAAAGTGGATGGCTTTTAGACCGAATTAGCCGCAGGTGTATCCGCTTGAAATTGAGAAACCGTAATGAACGGCAAACCTCGGAGCGTATAGTAAATTAATTTGCTAATTAATTAGCTATACCAAATGTCCTTAGGGGTATTGGTGTCAACTCCCCTTGGGAGCTGTTAAATGGTTATAACGTTTTGTTTTGTGTTATAAACGAGGTTTACTTAGGCAGGCCTTATGGTTTTATTTCTATATTTACTGTAGATGGTATAGGGTGAGTCGTTGTAGTTTTTGGGAATATGTGCGTACAAAAAAAACCGAAATGAAAAGGGGGTGTGTAGTGGCCAATTTTCCAGAGAACAATATATCAACGTACGCCCCGGGGACTTTCGTGTTTCTATTACCGAAAGTCCATCAAAAGATGAAAAGATTTAAATAGACAGTAAAATGGGATTTAAATTATAAAAAGTGACTTCTTAAATTAATTTTTAGTACAACCCTAACCACAATTCTATTTATGGTCGAAATTAAAAAATTGACAGCTTCTAAAAAAAGTGAGAGTGAGAGAGCTTCTTGAAAAAAAATTGTTTCAAATAATTTCTCATATTGCGATATTTGGTACATTTTTTTGTCCATTTATATCGTACTAGAATGATTTTTGCAAACATATATTTCTTCTTAAATCAGAAAATAAGGTTTTTTTTGTTGTTTCAAACCTCTCGATTACACGCAAATTAGAAAAAGAAAAACGGAACAAAAGCAACGAGAAAAAATCAGCTGAGAAGCAAAGAGGTTAAAGATAAATAATTTAATGTAGCCCCACATAATTGTCAGTAGAAACAAAGAACCGTAACCAGATAGTTATTGCAAAATTGTATTTTTTTTATCTGATTTTACTAGTCAATAAAGAAAGCAATGTTTAAACGTTTACTTTGTTTTAATTTTTGTTGCTCTGTCTAATTGAATGGTGGAAAGGCAGCAGCGTTTTTTTTTTTAATTAAGGCATAACAGCTTCGTTCTTTAATTAACAAAGCTTATAGGCAGTGCTGACTTACCTTATGCACCGCTGCTTTTTATTTAAATTACCCGAATAGCGAAAATTCCTAGGAAAACCGCGATTGGAATTTCTTTGGCGATACAGCAATTTTTTTCGGTGGGTTCAGTTTTCAACCAGGTTATTCTTACAATTGACGTCTCGTATTTCATTCCCATCGTGATCTCACCAAAAATCCAATAAAACCGCTCTCTGAGTGCCGATTTAATTTAATTTAATCCAAACGTATACTTTCTGTGTGTGTAGTGAGCGTGTTGACAATGGCCGCGTTCCACTTCCACTGCTCGCTAGATGACTAGCGGCAAGTCAAACAAAATATAAAAAAAATTTACATTTCACAATTGGCGCTAGACGTCTAGCACTTTTTGTGAAATATTCCTTTCAGGGAAATTTCTCAATTTAGCGCAAAACTGCCCGCTGCATTGAGAGAAAAAAAAAACGACCAGTCAAAGGAAAATCGTTCAAACGTTTGCAAAATTTGCCGCTGGCGCTATTATTCTAGCACGAGCGTTCCTTCATCTGGGAGATGTCTAGCGGGCAGAGAAACGCGGCCATTAATAACTCAATTCAGAGAGAGTAAGTGAAATACAAGACGTCAATAAATTATGGTCAAACGTACCAATATTAACCATGGTTGACAAACCGACCGCACTGCGGTACAATATTTTCGAAAATGGTAAAAATGCGTATTTTAAAACACTCGCAGAGAAGTGATGCAATATCGAAGTCTGAGCTCATTTCCCACTCGCACACAGATGTAAGTTTATTTTTGAAAAACATTTCTTGAGACTTTAGTGTACAACATTTTAGCTCGGAACTTGAGCAACAAGTCAAGACCTTACAGTTTGTTCATTCAATTGTAATCATTTAATTTACGTACATCTATGTACAAAAGTGATTAGCATCTCGGTAGAAAGTACCAACTCACATTTTATTAGTCAATAATACTTTTGTCGTTCGCTTTGATTTGTTACACAAAAGCTCTCAAATTATGAAAATTCACTGGCTTTCCTCACTCTCACATATAACAATTACTATATTTTCTTTTTTTTTGTAAATTCTGTGCTACTCCACCCAACCGCCGATCATTAAATCGCACTTACCTCCAATTGAAATCGAAAGTAATCGAATTATCACACCCGAGAAGTACACACACCTACTTGTAATTTCATTTCAACAATAGCCCATCTTAGCCCAGATTTACTTCAAGGCATATGCAATCACAGTCACACACAGCAGAAGCCGTTAACCATGGTACAATGATTGCTAGCCGAGATGAGATCAGTTCGATCACAACTTTGACCTTTCTCAATTCATTACGCAAGAACGCAATAGGGAAAAAATACCAACAAACAATAATTTATTGTTGTTATTAAATTATGAAAAGACATAAATTACCTACTCGCGCAAAAATCAATAATAATTAAATTAAACCTTAGAATCTGTATGTACATAAACATTTAACTCTGTTTTAGAAAATACGATCTCAAAATCAAGCCGAGTGTTTCCCAATCGCGATTTGTAAGCCAGTGGATATTGACTGGTGTTGAGCAACTGAATCGGTAAAAATGTATCTTATTACTCGTTAGTACCACACAATTCCTCGAATAAAAATTTGCAACCAAGACCAAGTGATATTTTAAGATGCATTCACAAAAGCGGCATTTGTATTTTCAATGATTTCATTTAATGAAAGACATTCAATTTGATTATTTCCCTTGAAGCTACAAACTGTCTAGTGTCCAGGTCCACAACTAGCTTTGATTTTACGATTATGTCTCATGGACTGACAGATATTTAAATGATATGACAGCAAGACTCTAGAGCTAGGAGCTAGATTCAACGTGAAAATGGAAAGTGAAGACGCATAAATGGATTTTTTTCTTTATCTGAACTCATGGAGAATGGCGATTTAAAGACTCAGCACAGATGGAAACAGATGATAGGCTTTAGGCATCGGGAAATATGTCAATTAAAAGATGTTAGGTTCAGCGAGCCATTCGTATACGCCATCAAATCGTAAATTCGCTTGTCATTGACGGTATTTCGAGTTCCGTCCTGATTTTTGAAAACATAACCAATGGTCCTTCCAAAAAATTTTAGTTTGCTTGTACCCTTTTCATTTTATGTCAATAAAAAACTTAAAAGTTTTGGAATACAATAATCCATCCTTTTTAATTATTTTGATAAAAAATTTTAAAGTTTTGTTAAAGCAAATTTTTTTCAAGTTCAGGTTCATGTTCATTTTCAAAACAGTAAAAAATATGCAATGCGTTGTTCGGAAAGTACAATTGCCCAACAATTGGCTGAGTGTTGGGTTAAAATTTAAGTCGAAAATGGCGTTTTCGAGACATGAACAAATATTAAAAGCATCGTTTTCGGTGATTCGAATTGAAAATAAGGGATGCATTAATTTAGAAAACATCCATTTTACTCCAAGTGTGAATTTTGATCGAAATCGTTGTAGCCGTTTTCATGTAGGTTAACTATAGAAAAACAAATTCTCAAAATATGATTTTTCTTTTCGAAAATCAATTGTATACGTAATTTAGAGAAAAACTGAGTTTGCTTTCAATTTAGAAATGTTCATATTATCTTAGGAATGCGTTTTTGCTACAATCGTATTGACCATTTTCGAGAATTTTCAAAAATATCGTTATTTGACTGTTTAACGAAAAACTGGGTATGCAGCCTTGTTGCTAACATCCAAAAAAGTCCAAATTCAAAGTTTGAAACAAATTCGTCTAGGCGTTTTGGAGAGGACGGACAAACGGGCAGAATTGCGAGACCCATTTTTTTGAGTTGTACCTTTCTCTTACTACGTATACAAGAAAGCTAAAAACACATTTGGCCACATATCGCTCGTTCACGAATGAGACGATTCGGGACATGATTTCAATTCATTATTAAATTTTGAAAGTAAAATCTATGAAAATCTAAAAATTTGTGAATACATTTAAATCAAACTTGTTAACAATCGTCACTTAATAATAATAAGAATAAAATAATTATATGAAGTCACTGACGAAATATTTTTGTATTATTAAAAGCGACTTAAACATGGTGTCACATTTATTAAAATATATATAACCTTAAATATACCTTTACCACTAACCTTGTTTAAAATGCTCAGCCGCCGCTGTAACTGTTTCACCACCGAACGAAATATATTGACACCAGACCATATGACACTGTTCTCCATCACGAAATTGAGGCACAAAAATGGCGAAGGCTTGACATTCATTCTCAACAATAGAAAGTAACTTGCTGAAAAATATATGCTAATCAACAATAAGCCAATGCCCAAAACAGTGAGTAAGCACCGCAACAAAGCTGTATAGTTTATTTGAATGTCCATCTTATTTAGCCGCTCATCGACTCGACATAGAATTTTTAAAGTATTCAACAATTTTTTCCTTCGTATTATTGCAGAGAACAGAATAACTGACACAGCAATAAAACTGCGTACGATTTGAGTTATATCACCAAATTTTGTTATTTCAGTTTCGAAAAAATACCCAATAATCGATTCGTCATTACGCAATATATAAGATGCCACGTAGACAATGCAAAGTAAAACCGGGGTCAAGTAGCTCAATACTGAAGTTTTTACTTTCTTGTTGCCACCTTTGGTAGTAACTATGCGATACGGTGTTTGCCCAGTTAAGAATGCGACCAGCAGCATTGGCTGAAACGACCCGTAGAAGTTATTCGAGACGAAAATGTCCTTAGCTCGATGGAAAAGTGCCATTTTTTAAACGCAAAAACCCGTTGATAAAAAATATTTTAATATCCGTAACGATGTGCTTACGCTTGAAATTGAAAACGTCAAATGAATTACTATTGAAAGACAACCTTTAGGGATAAAAGTAATCAACAAATTAATTACTTGACATGCGTGTCCATTGAATTAGTGAAGCGCGGAAATTAGAGTGGAAGTCAAGTGGAAATAGAACAAAACGGATTTTCGGGGAGTGAGCTGTGAGGTTAACGCATGAAATCTAAATGTCAATATAGCCATTCATCGTCTATCAGATCCGCCTACGGAATATTACACTTCTTAGTACTTTTTTTGCGTCGCAAGGGACTTTTATTTATGACACAATGTGTCTGAATATTTCACTCAAAGTGGGTGGAATTTTACTGCTTATAAAAAAAACTAAGTAAAAAATGCTGCCGATAAGAGAAAGTGTCCTTCCTTCCTTTTCTCCCTGCTGTTTAGTATCCCGAACAAAATTTTCAAAGTAATTTTCACCATATTTACGCAGTATTTAAATTACCCTTAATCAACTTTCACTCCAAATATGAAGCTAGGTATTTATGACATGTCCTTTTATTAACCATTAACCCCCGTATTAAAAAAGTAAGTCAGCCAGTAGACGTCAGATAGCACGCAAAAATTTGACATAACTGCTGAGTAAAGAGTTGATAAATTTTACGCAGTTTATAAATATACGGGTAAGTCTTTTAGTGTGCACAAGGATGCGACCGCATTTTGTTCACTTTGATGCGATCAGTTTCGGAAAAGTTTGACACTTATCTTGAATTAGACTGCTTAGAAAACTCACTAGCTGCGTGCTATATATTATTAAGGCTTCGAAAATAAAGTGTTTAAATTTTTTCGTGCATAATCTTGACGACTTACCTTATTCACCATACCGAACCTGTGATGCAAAATCTTGATAATGCAACGAAATATACCCAGAGCAGTCCATATTGCACCATGTTCGATTACAAAATTGACATACAGCCACGCTGAAGGCGTAACATCAAGTTGCAACAGCAAGTAGAAACTCACAATGTTATACGAAGAAATAAGCAGAATATTAGCGAACAGAGCAACTATTAAATAACGCAGCAGCCATGTGTAATTAATTTTTTGATCCATCGTACGTAGCTTCTCATCGACCCGGTGCAGCATTTGTAGTGTTTTCAAAAGTTTCCGTCTCCGTGTTATTGCCGAGAACATGATTATTCCCGCACCGATTATACTATGTATAGATAGGATGTAGTTAGCGAATCTAACTACGTCGGTGTGAAAAAAATACCCGACTACAGATTCACCTTTCCGCAGAATAAAAGCTGTCCCATAGACAATGGAGACTAAAATTGGATTCAAATACCCGAAGACGGTAGCTTTTAGCTCCTTGTTGCGGTTCTTGGTAGTAACAACTCGATACGGTGTTAGTCCGTAGATGAGTGCAGCAATCAAATATGGCTGCAGCGACTCGAATAAGTGATTGGAAATAAAAAGGCCTTTAGTTCGACGGAACAAAGACATCTTTAACACTGGCAAGTCAATAAAATAAAGCAAGTATACGCCACCGTATCAGTTTTAATTTGTCCGCCGATATGTGTTTACACTTGAGATTGAGAACTTGAAATGAAATAAATTAGAAACTCATATTGGCTGAAACAGTAGGAAATTAATCAGTTTGGCCGCGTGTCCTTAATCTAGTCTGAATTATCTGGCAAGAGTGAAAACGAGGTTATGAATAAATTAGTCAGTGGTCTTTGATTGCATATGAATTATTACATTTCGAATGGCTGCCAAATTGTATTTCTCTTTTTTGTTTGCTTATCCGTATAGATCTTTTTGTGAGTGGCATACCAATAACTTTGGGTATATTAATTCATATGAGGGTTCACAGCCCTGTAACTTCATGAGACTCGATTGGAAGTATTAAGATATAAAAATAAACTCATATCACGGGTTGATAAATTATTGGAGTGCTTGCTTTTATGTGACCCGTCTTAAACTTTAAAAATAGCTTTCAATAAATGCAAAGAGGGCGCGTCACACTTAAAGACCCCGACCATTTAGCTTGCAACGCCTTTTATTGCCTTAGTAATTAATAAAATTAATCTCGACTTACCTTATGTATAACGCTCAACCTCTTGTGCAAGGACTTCACCACGCACAAAAATATGCTCACACTTATCCATATGCCGGTGTTCTCCATTACGAAATTGGCACAAAGCCACAACGAAGGACTAACGTCCATTCGTGACAGCAAGTAGAAGCTCCCAACGTTGAACAAACAATTCAACATTATATTACTGGCCAGTACAAAGAGCACACAACGCAACATAATCGTATAGTTGATTTGTATATCAATCTTACTTAGCCGCTCATCGACACGCGTGAGAATGCGAAACGTTTTCAAAAGCATCCGCCGCTGCATTATGGCGGAGAAGAGAATCACTGTCGCGCCAGTTGTAATGTGTACGTATTGAATTAAAGTACCAAACTTGGTTATTTCCGTTCGCAAGAAATACCCAATCACCGATTCACCATTTTGAAGGAAGTAACATGTTGCGAACACAATGTTGTGAAATATTGGAATCATATACCCCAGCACGGTAGTTGTCACTTTTTTATCGCCGTTCTTGGTTGTCACAACCCGATATGGCGTTAGTCCGTTGATAAAGGCGATCAGTAAAATTGGCTGTAGCGACTCATAGAAGTGATTCGAAACGAACAGACCTTTCGGTCTATGGAAGAGCGACATTTTTAACACAACACTTAGCGGGAGTACGTGTGCCCACGTCCTGTGAACCGATTTTACAAAGCACGACTGATGCAAAAGGGAAACGTTTTCCGCAGATATGTATTTACACTTGAAATTGAGAAGGCAAAGTAACAGGCAACAAGCAAATTAATTAGATTTCCCGCATGTCCTCAACTCCGGTGAGAATAAGCAGCCGAACCGATTGCCGAAGGGAACCTTCCGGGTTTTCCTATGTATATAGATGGAAACATTATCCTTAAGTTATGTAAGCGGCGTCCCTCTCATTTACAAATGTAGCACCCAAAAACACGGATAACTCGAATTACTGGTAAACACGCAGGACTTTTTTTGACTGCGGCATCGGATTCGCCACCCAAGTCTTTATTGTTCGCACGTTGGATGTTGCTGACATGCGTTGACAAACACCAAGAACATTTAACTGTTTGATAAGTATTTTATTTACTTGATTTCAAATTGAGAGATGATCGTCTTTCTAACCAAAAATGTCATCACATGTTTTTGCATTACTAAAATCGTCCTACAAAGAATATTACTTTCGACAAAATGTGTCTGAAAATTTAAGTGTCCTTTATTCCAAAATGCATTTCGACCCATGTGCCCCTGTTAACGCGATGTTTGCAGAGACTTATGATCATGCAATAAACGAATCTTCGTACGAGGCTTGCAGGATCACACATAAAACCTCTGTTTGGTCTAGAATCCAAAACAAGTACTCACCTTATTTAAAAAGCTAAGCCTCCGGTTCAAAGATTTCAATATGCAGTAAAATATACTAACGGTTATCCATATTCCAGTGTTTTCCATTACGAAATTAATACAAAGCCAAGGCGAAGGACTGACATCCATTCGCATCAGCAAGTAAAAGCTCCCAAGGTTGAACAAGCAACTCAGCATCACACTGCCGACCAACACGCAAAGCGAGAAACGCAACGTTCGCGTATAATTAATCTTAACGTCAATCTTACTTAGCCGCTCGTCGATTCGCATTAGAATTTGAAATGTTCTCAAGAACATCCGCCTCTGTATTAAGGGCGAGAACAGAATCACTGTCGCACCGGCATTGCTCTGTATGACTTGAATCAAGGTACCAAACTTAGTTATTTCTGTTAGCAGAAAGTAACCGATTACCGATTCGCCGTTTTGAAGGAAGTAGCACACTCCCATAAAAAGGCATGCAAAAACTGGAATTATGAATCCGAGCAGAGAAGTTTTTATGTCCTTTTCGCCGCTCTTGGTTGTCACAACCCGATAAGGAGTAAGCCCATTGATGAAGGCGATCAGTAAAAGCGGCTGTACCGACTCGTACATATGATTCGAAACAAAAAGACTTTTAGCGCGAGTGAATAGCGACATTTTTAGTGCACCACTAGTCAGCAACAACTGACGAAGTTTGACCAAGCGACATCGAGGAAAATACTTTGGGCAGTTTTCTGTTTACTTTTGAAATTGAAAACGCTGCGCGAGGCGTTGTAGCGAAGTGCTAATTAATTAGATTTCCCGCATGTCCTTAGCCATTGGGAATTTGCAGGGTACGTGTGCAGGGTGCGTCATGAATAAAAAGCCCTTTTCGGAAAATCGCTTTATTTGTTTTCTCCTAGAAACTAAAGTTGGCATTTGACACTATGACTGTGACACTATGGGGTGGGGGATGTTCGTAATCCTGCCAACTAATTTTCTGAATGGGAACTTATATTCAGACAGCTAGAGGTTCGTCATCATTTGGCTTTTTGAAGTTTTCCATAAAAAGAGCTGATCAATCGAAAAGAAATCCGTACGTCATCCGAAGGCTTAATTCGGAGAATAATTCGCGAACGAGATTCGTTTTTGTCAGCTGTCTGAATTCCTACTAAACATCTTAAGGATGACATTAAGGATACATTTAAAAATGATCTGATTTGTTTATTTTTAAGAAGATTTATTGAGCTTTCGTAACTCTTTCCCCATCGTGCCGGCTTTTTTCAATTATTTTGTACATAATTTGTGCAAAGATTTTCTTTCTGTTTGTAAACCTAAATTCAATGTGTGTGACATGATATAAATATAATTAATAACAGTTGTAACAATTTAAAAAAAATCAATTGTTTAAAAAACAATATAGCCATTGACTTGGAACTATTGGAGTAGATCAAAAGTAGTAAATACGAGTTGACCTTAGGTCTGCTCCCTAAAAATAATGAATTCGAACACATTAGTCAAATTTAGTCAAACTTCGTTCCTTTACTCAAAAGTTGGCCAGAAGAGAGCCGCAAAGAGAGAAAAAAAAAACATTTTCCCTTCATAAAAAAAACTGCAAATAATAGCCCAACAAATTTCTTTGGGCTACTGACTTTAGCTGTCAAATCTCTCAAAAGTCAATTTGAATTGGCAGTTTATTTCGGTTTACTTTATTAAGTGCTGAAATTTGTTATTAAAAATGGATAAATCCGCAAAAAAAAATAAATAAATATTAAACTGAATCCGAGTGTTTTCCAACGTCTGAAAACTGGTAATTTTTTTTAAGCCCACTGACGTTTATTTTTTAATTTCTCGCATATGTTTTCAACAAACGTCATGCCAAATTTTTGTTCCTGTACTTTTTGGTTATATTCTCTTTTTTTGATATCTGACATTTTGCCGAATTTGGCCCAAAAAGTAAGGGAACAGACCTCTTGATTTCCGCTTAGTTCAGAACAATATTATTGACACACGGTGAAAGCTTTTAATTGACCTGAAAGGTGCGCCTTCTCTAACCTATTCGAACAATTACAAAGTCTAAAATCAAATTTGAAATTAAAATCATTCTATTCTATTTAACGGCGACTCACCTTATTTAAAATGCACAATCTCCGATGAAAAGCTCTTACCACGCAGTGAAATATACTGACAATTACCCAGAATCCAGTGTGTTCCATTACAAAATCGACGCACAGCCAAGCCGAAGGAGTGACATCCATTCTCAGCAACAGGTAGAAACAGCCAATGTTGAAAAGCGAAATCAATATCATATTGCCGCCCAACGCAAACAACGAGCACCGAAACATCAGTGTATAGTTCATTCGAATGTCAATTTTATTTAGCCGCTTGTCGACTCTCGTCAAATTAAGAAATATTTTCAGTAGCAACCGTCTTTGTGTAATGGCCGATAACATAATCACTATCCAGCAGGTAACACCGATTATGATTTGAATTAAATTGCCAATTCTTGTTATTTCGGTTCGCAAGAAATACCCGATCACCGATTCACCATTTCGCTTCAAATAACATACGGCGTAGACAGTGCACTGCAAAATTGGATTCAAGTAACCGAAAACGGTAGTTCTCACTTGTTGCCGGCCATTCTTGGAAGTTATTACGCGATACGGGGTTAGTCCGTGGATAAACGATATGAGCAGAATTGGCTGCAGTGACTCGTAGAAGTATTTTGCAACGAACGCACTCCTAACTCGATGCAATATGGACATGTCTATAAATTGAAGTGAGTTACGTCCTGTTGGCCGATTTCACAAAGTCCGACTGACGATGGAAAATAGAATTGTATACCAAGGTATTCACCTGGAGTAAATGTGAAATTGAGAAGGTGAAACAAAAGGACGAAACTAATAGGGGTGGAAGCGACAAGCCAATTAATTATTTTTTTATTTTTTTACCCATAAGTGTCAGATGTATGCTTAAGGGGATCAATGGTCGGTGGATGAAAATTGATTGCGACAGTAATGTACATCCTTGAGACATTTGGCGTCACTAATAATCATTTTTAGTGTCAAAGTTTTCAAACTTGCAGTGGCGAAGGTTTTACATAAAAAACTAAAAAAAATTGTGTACTATGTAATATTTAAGTTGGACGCCCATTGGTAGATGTCCTGCAATATTATCGAATACAAATTACTAATTTTATTTCATGTCTTTTCAAAATCTTAAACCACGCCGCTTCGCCAGCCATTAAAATAAAAAAGGTTTGTTTGATGTTTTACAATGTTTTTGTATTTTTTTTTGCCTATTACCTTCGTACCGAATTTATTTACATTTAAAAATAAATGCTTAAAAAATAGATGTGTCAAATGAGTGATTTATACATTTCAATGTTAATTTTTAAGTAATGTTCCTCGAGTAACGTGCTTGGGTCGAAAAACATTATTTTCTTAATAAATAAAAATAAAAATATATCAACATATTTTTAACCTTATGACGAAAGTAGTATTTACAAGTGAGTTAAAAAATATTCTGGTCCCCTTTATTTGAACGTTTATATTTTGTGTCCCGTTTGCTTATCTTGCTTGAAATATTTTTCAACTAAGTACGCAGCGCATGACAAACAAATTCACCCTCACGGTTGCCGAATAATCTTTGTGTATACATAAAATAAAACTTACTCTTTCTACTGGCAGCAGTATAGTTGAAAATTGTGGGCGATATTTTGAATAATTCCTTTAAACATTGCTCAGCTTTAGGACAATGCAGGAGGATGTTTAAAATTTACTAAATTCACCCATTTTTTATTTTTCAATCCAATAAGCCATTACTGAGCTAGGCAGATTTTTGAGTACATATTTTGTAAGTACCACGTTATATTCCAGGATAAAAGGTATCCTAAGTCCCGACCCAGAACATAAGCATTCATTATGTCAAGTTTTATCAAAATCCGTCCAGTAGCTTCCGCGTGATTCATGGTCCAGCACTTTTTATTTACAGTTTTATTATTTGTTGAGATGAGAAGAGAAGGGAGGAGATAGAGAAGAGATTGTACTATCACAATAAGTACAATTATTTGTCTGACAGTATACGTTGCCTTTAGGATTGGGCAAAGTGGAAGACCGCCTGTGCCCCTGGGTACGATGCAATTCAAAAACGTAGTCGTATTAAGTCGACTAGATTGATCTGGAACAGATGATATACCTGAACGCAAAAACTAGATTGGTCGGGAAGTAGTAGTGGAACTTAGTAATTTGTCATGAATTTCTTGACTAGATTCGACGGCTACCCCTCCATTAACGTCACTTGAAATAGATGCCCATGTGACCGATCTAGGCCAATCAAAACTTAAATGTATCAAGTCAGTCAGTTGTCAGACTTACTAAACCAAATACGTCATAAAATTCAGAATGTCAAAGTTTTGTTTCTGTAGGAGTATGACCTCTGCCTATAGGGGGCGCTTAAGAAAGTTGCATGCCCAAAAAGTTAATAAACAAATTTCAAAATTGTATTCTTCGTCATGCATGCATGATTCGTACATAAAAAGCGACTGGAAACCGCACACGCATTTCTCCCAGAACTATCTCAGCAAATAAGGCTTTTCAGCACGCAATCACAACATCTACTTCCTACTTGACATAACAATAAGGACGTAGTTGTGCGTGCTGAAAATCCTTTCTCACTGTGCTTTGCTGAGATAGAAGCTAAAGAACAGGCCTTATATAAGACGCAACAAGTTAATTATACACTACCTGGCAGCAGTTCGCACTACCCAATAGCATATCTTTTGCAATGCTCTGCCATCACTTCCATAAGGACTCTCGTTGTGATAAGCGTGCAAACAACTCGGCGCAAGCACTTGAGCACGCATTTCCTTATGTGTCCATCCAAATTAATTATACCACTAAAGTTACATCTCCAAAAGTCTATACGCGGTTACTTCCGAGATCATTCATCCACAAAATGATACCCTTGAGCTAAGTAAGTTATTAAAGTTTGATGAGTTAATGAGATGAAATATTTTCGACTCGAATCACTTGAATAACTCACCAAAATGTGAGTGCGCCTATACGTACGCTTTAGCGCGTCTAATTCATAAATTAATCAAAATAATAATTTGTTGGCCTTAAACGGTATAAACTGATCGCGGGAACGCAAGAAAATGTAGCACTCTTCAGATCGATATACGAATACGCGTCGCTTGCGAATACTCAAATTGTAAGAGGTCAATAGCAAACAGCACTTTTGGCAATCGCCAATCAAATAAAAACATTGACTTAGGTCCATTGAGACTCTGACACTGCCTAAGGTTGTAGGTTAACGAGTTGGCCATCTTGAGTTCGGTAACTATCGTTCACACTTCTTGTCCAGAAGTAATCCTAAATTTTGATTTATTTCACTGCCAACTGCCAATTACTGTTGATGGCATCGAGTGAATGGATTTATTTTTGTTGCCATGCCGCCATGGGAAAAGTCTTTCGTTATCTAATGTCGGGTATGCCGTATGCGTATTGTGTGTTCTGTTTGTCGCCGACTCTGGGAACGTTCCCATATTTTATTTTATTTCCGCAGCTCTAAGTCTACCAATTAAGTTAAGAAAGCGTTTTTCCTTCGTCTCGTTGGTGCAGGCCGAACAAAAAGCCACTTGACAAGTTGTTGTGCAACTTGACGCCATCGCAGTTGGAGTCACTGTTCCCCCACCCCGCCGTTGATGCTATCAGGGACGAATTCGTTCAGGTTGCAGATGCAATGGGATCCCACCGACTACTTTTTGTTGTTTTTGGCTTACAGAGTGATGCAAAGCATTTTTTCCGAAACAGGTATGCAGCTCATTCTCGATATGGCAACATTAGCCAGGTGCTAGCGTTTCGGTGAGTAAATCATCACCAACCGCCGTCATTATCAGAGAGAACGATGCAGAAGAATTGAATGTGATGTTGCGCAATTCAAGATGAATCTACTTCTATATACTCTGACTAACTGTCAGTTGTTTGGCGCTGTTGTTTCGCTTTCGACAAAGTTGCGCATTGTACAATTTGCACGCTTAGCTCACCTTGCGATGATTGCGGACGCCCTTTTGCCACCGGTCTGTAATAGCTGAAGGTTAAACTTGTCTGTAGGTGTCTGTGCTTTACTTGCAACAATTAGCCATGACGGTGGAGAGCTTTTTTCTTCTACTTTTGGCAACATTCAAGTAAATGTTCATGGTAATCGCTTTTGCAGATGGTAAGGGTAATTAGTTGTAGTCGTTTTCTTGAGCAGTTATCCGAAAAATTGTCTGTTGGTTGAGTAATGGGAATACGAAATCGGTGAATTGCGTCAAAACAGTTTGCTATTTGGGAAATGTTGGTATATCTGCGATCAGCATCAGGTCGAGAGAGGGACGGTTCTTTTTAATCAAGTTCGTTGACCAACTCTTTTGTTTTGCGGCTTCTCCATTGTTTTCAATATTCAATGACCTCCAATTTGCGGGCAAGATCATTTGTCAGAGTGTGATTATATGGGTTCTATTGGTTTGTATACGTGTATGATGCAATTATGAGTTTGGGATGGTCAATCCCGTAAACGTGTTTAGCAGGAAGTACATTTTTGATTGTTGCGAAATAGTTAATTCTTAAAATGTTTAACATTTTGTAAGAACCACGTTATATTCCGGGATAAAAAGTATCCAAAGTCCCGATCCAGAAAATAGGCGATCACTGTGTCAAGTTTCATCAAAATCCATGGAGTAGTTTCCGCGTGATGCGTGGTCCAGCATTTTTTTTTTAACAATTTTATTATATGTGGAGATAGAGAAGAGAAGAGATTGCTGTAGAATCATTAGATGTCGGAAGTCAGCTGCTCTCTCTGTTAAGACAAAGTGTTGGTCATGTTAAATTTACCCTATGCGTGCTTTGAAAATAGTCTGGGAAGCTTATTACCTCATTGTGAGGCTCATACGAATCGTCCAGGTTCTGCAAAAGTTTCTAAATGCAAAAAGTCGAGAATATGTACATCAAAATAGCCAATCTACAGCATTTTGTCACAAAATCTTGCATACCTTCCGGCTGATCTGGAGCTAGTATTTTTTACTGAGCAAAAGAAGACAAGGCTACTGTACAAAAGGCAAGCCCTTTCCATTCACTGACACCTTTCATCCAAAATCCACCATCAAACAGAAAGCTGACCTCCAAAGACCATCCGTCATTTTTGTGAGGCGACCTTTTATCAACAAAGTGTTAAAGATTCCAAATTTCCGGAAGGCCGGATATAGACTGAAAGTTGCAGCCTAGTAAAATAAAAAAAAACCCGAACCGTGAGAAAAACTGATTCTGCGATCAAGCAGAAAGTTTCCCCTTTGAACCTATTCAAGCAAATTCAACCTCCGACCCCTGATCTATGATAATGAAAACGAAATTGCATGCCGCATCCAATTTGCATAGTACCAAGCAAAAAACGTCACATTCCACAAATTGTTTCGCTTGATTTGATGCAACTTTCTTGTCTCCTCCGGTATAGAAATCTCAAGTCAGTGGGCACACTGCCAACGGTCTTTCTCACTTTTTCCCATTTTATGCATATCTATCTATCCGAATGCATTGGGCTTTATGGGTCCATCGGCGGCCGGCGTTTTTTGCCTCCCAAATGTATCTATTGCTCATGAAGTCAGCGTGAAGAAAGTAAAAGTCTTCAACAACTTCTCAAAGAGGTACTTATACCGGGTCTTGTAACAAATTGCATTTTCTAAATCTATACAATGATGTCGTGTAGATAAACAAAAAAAAACGTGATTTCACTTTTTTTCTTCTATTTTATTCCTCCTGGCCGTGGTCTTCTTTGGTACTTGCGTCGTCATCGCGCGATGACCGTGAATTATTATTTTTTAATGGCTACATTGACTTTGAGATGCTCTTGTATGGATATCTGCCATCAAACAATAGCCTAAGGGTACACACACTAATGGTGGATATGACAAGGCGTTTTTTGTTTTTACAAATTCGAATTTTCGACAGATGCAGTGAAAAAACATTAAATAAAAAACAATTATTACAACCTTCGGATTCATATAAACTTCACCTAGAACAAATGCATTTCAAATGCATAGTCGAATATTGAACAGATGCAGATGCAGATGCTCTCAGTCTAGAGTCACATGTGTGCAAGTGCACATAAGGTCAGACAATCACTTTTTGAAGAGGTTTTTTCTTTAGACTAGACAACAGCGATGAGCTGATGTTATAATAACTAATAACTAATTGTGGCATCATCTACTAGTGTAGTCAACCTCGGACCAAGCTCATAGATTAAATGATCGACCCAGTTTTACTTGAGATACATGTGTGTGTACATAAAAACTTTAATTAGAATTCTCAATTCGCCGCTGGCAGTGTCTTCTTTTCAGTGATGCATTATGCAATTCAATAAAGTTATATGTTTATTTAAAAATTCCCTCCACGTATGTTCGCTGTGAGTGTCAACAGCGCGGGGGAAAAGCTAATACCCGTAAATAAACAGGGGGCAAAAAAAGACGAAAAAAGTCCGAATAACCCGTAAATTTATTGTCGATTTCCTATGAGACTGACATGGCGTGAGTATACAGTACTATGGCTGCCATTGTGCAAAAGTGAAAACTCTTATTGCGGAAGATGTTAATGGTATGTGAGTTTGAAGATGTAGCTGTTGGTGTACGTATGGAATTTTCAGAAGGTGCCCAATAGTTGGCTACTCGTGAAGTAAACAATCTTTTTATGAAGTTTGGCTGGGTGCCTGACATGAGAAATGCTAGTAAGTGACCAAACACTGTGGATTAACAGAGAAGATTATCCCACACTTAAGGCTCGCGGGGCTACGAATGAAAGTGAAAATGAAAACATTGTAGCCAACGAGGATGAGGCTGTGTCGGGTTCAATGAGGGCAATAATATTGTTTACAAATATCTTAAGATGCTTGTATTTGTGCTGCTTACTGGTACTAAAATTGTTATCTCACTGAAGTCAAAGAATTTTGTAAGTGACTTTGATTTCTAAATAGATTTGATTGAAAAGGACTCCATAAACTGTATCAGGGACTGCATATAGTAATATTAAACAGTAAGACAAGCCCCTGTGAGTCGTTGAGTAGTTGACAGCCCACATAAAGGTTTTAAGATGGCTTTCGCTGTTATTAAAGTTGACCAGTCCACCAATAAACTGAAAAATCGCCTATGACATTAGTGAAATAAGAAGCAACAATTTGTCTTAAGCAAAAAACCCTTAAAAAAATTTAAATAAAAAATAAATAAATAGTTGGCGCAACAGGTCCATAAGGCCTTGTTCCCACAACCATTAACTTTGTGTGAGTTTTTCACTTTTGGAACGATTGGAACGGATTTAAAATGTTATGCCGAGTCCAAGGATTAATATAGAAGCTCTTTTATGACAGTTTTACTCTCGGATATTTGTCATACGTTCGCGAGAGTTTGCGCAGTGAAAAAAACCTTAAGATGTAATTTGTGTTTTTCCGGAAATCGAACCTGAGACCCCTCTCTTGGTAATCCAACGCTAAGAAATCAAATAGCCTGCTAATATTTGTTTCCTTCTTTCAATTTATGAGCTTATCGAGACTCGGTTTTTCCCCAACCTAACATTTTTGATACCACTTTTCAGCATTCCCCCATTTCAGAAGTCCCCGCTTTCTAAAAGTAAATGACTCTGAAAGCAGTTTACATGTCTTTCCTTACATGTGGCTGAACAATCAGCTTCAAAACTGCACTGCACCAAAAAAGCCAAACAAAGTGAATATACCTTAAGGCGCACGCTATACCTAAACATGGCTCCCGCATTGAATTGCACTGAATTAAAAGTATATTTACAGTCCCTTGGGCACGACCAAAATTATTTAAAAAACAGGTATCTACCACATTTACCTTTGATTAATGGATCCACAAAATAATTACCAACAATGGTGTAGGAAGTACAATTTCATTTATGGTGGTTATTTATGACTGGAAGCTGAATTTCTTCATACCAGAAACACGCAGCAATGCCGTCGTCTTTAAAGTTGATTGCGCAAAATGATAGTGATGTATTGAAATGTTTAATTCAAGTATATTTCGGTACAAATCATTCGAAATGTTTGCGTGTAATTTGTATGTAAATGTTTGTGCAAAGCATTTTAAATAGTCCTCTTTGGACAACTCTCAGTTTTCTGATAAAGACAGAGGCACTGTTTCTGACCCTGCGACGGCTGTCCGTACCCAAAACTAGCAATTGCTAGTTAGAGCCATCTTATTGCAGCACATAAATTTAATCAGGGTCTTCCAAGAGGGACTTGGACAATCAAATTGGTTGAATAAACAATATTCAGCAACGTTCCGCGCGCTTCGCTTATTTTACTGGAGGTCCATTTCTGGATGAATGGTTATGTTTACAAACAAAATTGAAGGATACTTATCCATATGACATCCAAGAGCAATGCATCACAATAAGTCACTGTTTGGCGACGTCATCGGTCCGTATTTCTTTGAGAACAACGTTGGCCAGTCATTCAACGTCAATGGCTATTGGTCGAATAGGATGATATGGACACAACGCCATGTGGTTTCAACAGGAAGGCAACGATATCTCACACTCATTTTTTTTAAATTTAAATATAAAAAGCGCTTAATGAAATACCCTTTATCAAAAAAAAAAAAAAAAAAAAACAATTTAACAGAAGTTGTTTTTAAAAAACAAATTATTGAATTTCCGGCATGGAAAACGCAATTGGTCAAATTCTCAGTTGATTCAAAAAAAATTGGAACAACCTTCGGGTTTCAATTCTCAAAATTGTTCCCGTCGTGGTTTTCAATTGATACATCTATATAAAAAATGTATGTACAGTAACTCAGTTTTTCAGTTGTTCGTAAATGCCAGGAGAATAATATTACGAAAGGAAATTTTGGGAAAAGCCTCCGGAAAATTCGAAAAATTTAAAAAAATCGTAAATTGGTTTTTTATGGGAAATTGTATGTGCAATTGTTCGGGATGGGCAGAAAATAAAATTCTTAAGGGAAAACTCGGAAACGTTTAGCAGAGCTGGCGGGGGTCCACAAGATTGTTTATAAAAGCTTTATGCACCTTTCCGTAATTGCTTAGTTTTTAACTGTTTCGTACTTATTTTTTTACAGTTTTTTTTACATTCTCGCAGTTAACATAGTTTTATTTAATTTGTATGTCTTATAAAAAAAAAGATAAAAAACCCAGAGGACAAAAAAAAATTATATTTTTTGCTCACTCCATAGAACGACGAATAGGCTTTCTGATATACAATTACTTTAAGGCTAATAATAATCCAATTTATGTATAATTATAAACAACAAGTTTATATTTTTACAGTTTCTAAAGCATTTTTTATATTTATTAAACCAAACCTTTGGATAAATAAAAAAAATAAAATAAATACTATTAAAACCCACGAAAACTAAATTCAAAATTCACAAAAATACTTCCACAAATAGTGCCAGAAATGTCGGAATTTTAGAAAATCGTTCACAGTTCGTAATTCACTGTCGTATGAAAATTGCCATAGTCTTATGACAAATTATAGTGAAGTGAATTTTCGCAAAATCGCTGTTCTCAAAAACGTCAAAAATAATCACAAATTTGTTCATTATTTTTGAAGACCAATTTATTTTTATTTGTGTATACAATTTTGAAATAATAGTAAAAAGGCGAGAGGTTTCCGGTTTCTCTTTTCTGAGCTGTAATTTTTCCTGTCTTTTGCTGGCACGCACTTTATCTCCCAATGCAGCCGAAGCAGGTCGCTCTACTCAAATTGAGTATTGAAAGCGTGGAACTCTTCAGGACCCATTTCTTGAATGGGGTGGTTAAAACTGCAAACACAACTGCTGTATAAGCTTTATGGATTTTCCTTTATTTAAACAACAACTGATATTTGCATTTATGGTTATATAAATATTTAAAAAAATAATTAAACATAAACCCATTTGCATTTATTTCTATGAACTGAAATGTGCCAACTCTCACCGCATTCCCTTACATAATGCTAGTAATTCTAACAGCCAGCATACTCGTAAATTATTGCCAAGACTCATAAAAATGCATAGGAAAATAATGTATACTCAGGTGTCGACTACTCGCACATAAATCCCACAACAATAAGTTAAAAATGAATTACAAACAAGCGCGTCGCGTCACATGTCGTCAAGATTGCTATCACCCCATACGGTATGCCATAATTTAACTCATTTAAGATAGCATCTGCATCCAGTATCCAACATCCATCGCGTGATAGAACTAATCTCATCAAAATTTCAAAAATGAACTCAATCCGCAAACCAATAGACCGACATTTCTCAACATAATGAGCCGCATTATATAACCCACCCCCTCAAAAGATGTCTGTACCACCTTCACCGGCCAAAACCATAACAGTGGCACGAAAATGCACTTTAATTACCACAATCTCAGCCAGGCATAAATGAACGCGCCAACAAAACCGCACCGGTGTGCCGCTATTCAAAAACCTCATCTTTTCTTGCACCAGATACATCGACAGTGTGGCGCGCATAAAAACCATACACAAAGGGAATGAGAATAAAAACCACACACCGAACATATTCAGCTACTCAACTCATTTTGGCCCAGTTAACTCATGGAACCGAGTTCGAGTTGGTTGCGGGTTCGATGTTGCCAACGATTGCCGATCGTCTGTCAAGCGAAGATGTACTGATGGGGGTACATTTGCGGACCTCGATGGTGGATCGGTTTCTGTTTTTTGGGGACAGCTATAAACCGAGACTTGCTAGTCGCAACGATCAGTTGGTAAAAGTTCATCGTTCCGTTGGGATTACTTGTAAGCCGAACAGTGTTGGATATTAAAATAATAAAGGATAAACGCGCGTTTAATCGATTTAGCAGTGTTTTTTGGTGTTTGGTTGAATTAACTTGATCGAAAACGAAAGGTAGGATCTGTGCTTGGTTCTCTTCTTTTTTGCTATAATATTCTCCTCGAGAAAAAACCTCATTTGATGTGTATCTGGGCCGCCATACTCACTTCCCACAATGGAACTGAACTAACATAAGAATCGTGATCGGAGTTCTACCCATATATAAACAAAGTGTGTGTCTAAGTGTGATCCAAGAATATTCTCCATCGTTGCCGTCGTTAACTGCTGCATATATATTGTGCAGGTGCCAAGTATGCCAAGTCCATAACACCTCGGCAATAGTGTCACTTGACGGCAAACACAGCCCAGCCAGGCACATACAGCACGTTGACTTTCTTTCGTGGAATACCAAGTCACTTGGCGACTACTCACTCTGAATGGATAATGAAACGAGATGACAAGTGATCTTCGCGGGGGCTATGCAATCAAAAGATTTCTAATCGTCTTTTCAGACAGACTGTCATCTGATGTGTGGTTGTCATCCTTAGCGGTATTTGACCCGGATTCTGTTTAAACGTCCATCGTCGCCAATCCATTTGTGGCGATCCCCAACCACGATCGTTTTGTGGAATAAAATGTTTCATGTCCCAGTAACACCAAACGATCTAGTCGCATCAATTTTTCATTATCCACATGCCGCCATCCATGGTACGCACCGCGTATAAACAACAATCTAATGGAGCAAGTTGTGTGGTACGTGATCGCCTCCTTCGACACGATCACAAAGAATGTAAATAAAAGAAAATAATATGTATCTTTTGCCTGAGGATGATAGAGTAATGATGGCTACCAGTTGTCTTCTTGCCAGACCACTCTCTCAATTGATAGTGAAAACTTTTCCTCCTCGGGCCACAGTCAGAGTCAGATCATTTTATTTTCGTGCCACTTGCCTGGCCAGATCATGCAAGCGCAACAACAACGACGACGACGACGAAGAATTTCGCGCGTCCAAAAATAATGCGAAAACTTGTTAAACAAAAAAAAATCAGTAAGGAAAAAACCTTCAAAGTAATTTTGTGCACAGCAGCACGAGTAAAGTGAAATCGATATTTAATTGGTGATTGGTGATTTTTCTTACCAGTTCTTCAGGTGTTTTTCTGCATTTTACTACCGTCTACGCTGCGATCTCTGATGTATCCGAATGATTAAGATGCAGAGAATTGTTTTCGCTGTTAAGCCAAGTTGATGACTCGAAGATTGCCAAGTGTCCTTTTGACTTGAGCGCTGTTTGCACACTTTATTTTAATTGTTTGTTTAATTGAGGTTGTTAATTGGAGACTGCACGAGGGAAAGAAAGCACGCTGATCTCTTGGAGTTGGCATTAGCTTAATTTGACGTGAGAGTTGTATTCACAGGAAGTGAATGTGTTTTGATTGATACAAAGTGGAGTGGTTTGCTGGTTTTAATTATCTTCTTGAGAGTTTGCATATTGCAGAAGATGCTACTCAAAGTAAACGATGTTAAATGTTGGGCCTTTGCACAAGTGAGACTGGTCAAGGGCCTGAAAAGGGAAAAAGCAAAAGTGTGCTTCAAATGGCTTTTAATTGATTCCAATTTGAAAATGTTTATTATTCGACCGGAATTAGATTTGTGTTCATATTTTATAAGCTTTCCATGCAAAATATTTCGAGTAGCTACTAAAATTTTGTCTGTAGAGTTCACGTCCTGCCATCGTTAACCTGTTCAATGAAAGCCGAACTGGTATTCTGTCGCTTTCATATTTTTTTAGTTGCAAATTATTTCAATTAACCGAATGGAAAGTGTTAAGAAGCTTTGCTTGAATTGACTTTAGTTCCAAAGCAAAATTACAAGGGCGGTAAAAAGTCAGAATTTATATGATTCTAGTAGAAAATTTGGACATAGCAAGGATAATATTCATAGGTCGTATTGAATTGTCCCTTTCGTGGATATTTGGAAGATTTCTGCAAAAATATATTTGGTTAACTAACAGAAAAAAGTAAATTCTTCCAATTTTCAGCTTCGGATAAACATATTCGTTTTTTTTTTTTCTCGAAAGTTTTCAATATGTTTTTAAAACGACTGCTAGTACAAACGCTGTTTTAATATTTTGGGATCTATATATCCATAAAGAATTAAACTCCCCATATTCTGCCCTTTTTAAGTAACAGAACTATATCGAGGACTACTTTCAGAATTTACTCGCTAATTTAGCGAACAGTTTCCAAAACAACGAGTGGCATATCTATTGCTAAGTTATTAAGTGACACTTTTGACAGATTGCTGTTGTCGTTGTATTTTAAAAGTAAATTTTTCTCATATTGGAGTGTATTCTGAAAAAAAACGAAACGAAAACCATTCCAATTAAAAAAAAAAAAAAACGAAACGAAAACGAAAAACTTTCGAAAGCGAAAATTTGCTTCACGTAACTCCTTTCGTTTTCTTATTCCCATTTGCAAGCAGTATAGTTTAAGTTGAATATTTTTAGGATTATTTTCATATTATGTCAGATTCGAAGGAACTTTGGTTTGGTTGTACGCTTTTGACACAAATTTTCTATAAAATTTTAAATTTCGTTTAAAAATGAAACCAAAGAACCCTTCAGACTTAACCTTACACTTTTATTATTTTTTAGTCGTCACTCCGAAATATAATTTAAAATATTAAAGTATTCATGTTGTTTCATATTTATTGCGCGCTTCTAATAATCATTTTATTGTTTTACAGTATTTATAAGTGGCAACATTTTAAATTAAAAATTGCCTATTCTGACCTAAAAAATACTCAAGATGAAGTTTAAAAAGTGAGATCCATTTCAATTCGATTATAATTATAAATATAGAACGTTCAAATGGTGATTCTTTACAAAATTGTATATGCCCATCAGTGCTGCAACTTTCCTTAAATTGTACGCATCTGGCAACTAATTTTTGTAACATATTTCCAACTGAAACAGTCTCAGTATAATAGTTCTCAGCATTTTCTTTTTTTACCGGAACAATTGTACTTTGCATGTCTTAATTGTTTTGAAACTGGGAAATAAAGAACCGACAAACTAAAAAGCTTCAAATGACTTTCCCTATTGTGAATTGTGACTCTTTCAATACGTCTAGTAGCAAACGCCTTTTTCAAGTGCATGTGCTATTGCCTTTACTTCCTCATTTATTTTAAGGCGTAAATAATCGAAGTCACTATTTGTTTTCTTTTTATTTCCATTTGCCTCCGATTGAACGTCATTCACAATAACGAGTACCTATGCAACTTGTGGCCATGCACTTAATTCTGCCCATCATCATTACCACTAACACAGCAAATATTCGCCGTCCATTGCAACACGCTCCGCTTAAGCTAAGCATTTGGCCAACTTCCAATTCGGAATTGTACCTGCAATTTTCTCCACTCCTTATCGAGGTGTAACATTGAAAACCAACTTTGGACGTGTGCGCGACTTAAGTTATCCGGATTGCGTTTAACTTTTAGCTCCCCTACTTTTGTATTGACAGCAAGTCACTGACCCACTGCCTGTTGTGAGTGTGCGCAAGGAGGCGTGTCGGTCTCTTACTCATAATTAGGTGAGAAATCCATTTCTTTTGATATGACTTTCCAGAAATCGCATTCCAGTCTCATGCCTACATCTTCTGTATGAAAGACGCACTTCCTTGGTAATGCGCTGGTTACATTTTTAATTGCACCACCGCTCGGCACATTTCTTTTTTGTCACTTGCTGGCTTCTCAGGCGTATGAGTGATTTTTTTTTTATTTTAATTAGTTCAAAAGAGTAACCGGCTCCGGGTATTGTTCTGGCTGGCCTACCAAGCGAAAATTAATGTCATCGAGTTGTCTTTTCCCGTTTGCATGTAATTCTGCAAAATGCTATAATCGACAGGCAATTCCGTATATGTGAAACGGTCGTAATGATGGTTGATTGTCATGCGATTGCGATCGGGCCCCGACTTGTGCAACTCTCTTGCATTGTGTATACGTAAATTGTAACTTTTATTACACTTAAATGTGCGGGCATTTCTTGTTCCTCGTTTGGAGGTGTATTAAGTTTTCTATGTCAAAATCGTTAAGGTTTTGTTTGGAGGTTGATCTATGCCATTGTGGCTTTGTACTGCGCTTGCCAGATGGCTTTTCGCAATATAGTGTAATTATTATTACTTAGCATTCATTATATACCGCAGAAGCTTCTGACGCAAAGTGTGCTAATTTTTGGACTCTATGAGGTATCAGAAAATGGCAACTGGTGGGAACTAAACGAAGGTGTTTTGCAGGTTGCTTCACTTTTCATTAGTGTGTAACCCATTTTGCGGTCATAGGCTGTGTGAGTTTTAATTGTAGACATTTTTTTTTGGTTAGATGCTGGTGTTGATTTCTAACGATTGCGCTTGAAGAGAAAAGTGAAAGTCAATGTTTCGGCTAACTATTGCTAGTTAAAGTTGTGACTAATTTGGGATAATTCTACTCAGTTACTTCTGTGTATATTTGTATCCTAGATTCTGCAAATCATACAGCTTTGTTAGACTTTCAAATAAATGCTGGGAAAAAATACAAAATCTCCATTTATTCTCATCTGAGAGGTAGAAAGTCGTAATTAAACTATTCAAGGTAAAATTGTTGTCATCATCTGTTTCAATCATCGACCAGTACTGTTCGAGACTAATACACAACTAAATAAATAGATGGCGCTTCCTACAACCAATCATTTGTGCGTGAGGTGCAGTCTTAGGTCAAAAACTAAAATTCCAGTTCTTCTCCGAATGGGTGAATTGAGGATGTACCCCTGCAAAATAAAGGAAATGCAATAAAAAGATTAAAAACTAGTTTAACCACCTAAAATACCATCGACCTTAATTTCCATTTTAATCGCACCTCTATATTGAAAAGAGAGAACGACGTTCTCCTATAAATTAATATTCTGCTGTAAAATATGTTTACGACCTCGCAAAAAGAGCTCTTGACCATGACTAGGACAGTTTCCTGGAGCCAAAAGTTGATTTAAAATAAAAAAAAAACAGCTTTCAGCGACTTTAAGTAACTTGTTCTTTGTCCTTGTGACGAAAATAAAGAGGAACTGGAAGATTCCTTTCATTATTTATGGTCGTGTCGCAAGTTTGTAAACAATATTTTTTGAGCAACAGCATTTATAACTATATTATAGAAAAACTCCTACCATACAATAAATACTAATCTACGAGCGCAATATTCCTCATGTGAATACATCGCACCAAAAGATTGCAAACAACTTCAATAAGGCTCCCCCCTCAATGTCATAAAGGCGTTGTCCATCATAAAGCTGCTAACAACCATGTACCTCTACACAATGCAACAAGCCTCCACATCTAATTGTCCGTATACATTGTGTATATGCTTGTGCAAAACAATCAAACAATAAAACCCGCGCACCGACTACGCGAGGGGCCACAAAAAGCAAGACCTCTCTTTATCTCAATTGTGGAATGGGAATCTATTGCAATACAAAATCGATCAAGCGATGCCTCTCAGAAAATACAAATCAAAACCGCGATGAAAAGTATCTATGCATCTGTCTGTACATCGGATTACATCATCACATCCACCATCAGAACAAAAGACGACGAAAACCATTACTCTACTTTGCAATGTATCCATCCGATAGATGCATATGCATTCATCATAGTTCAAGTGAGCATTTCCTGCGCTACCATCAAATGTTGAGGAAGGCGCGCAATTTTTTTCCGGCACCAATGCGGATGGACTAACGCTGGCTAAGCTAACCCTTGCAAAATGTAAATTCGCGACAGCTCCACCGCTGTCTGATTAATGGAGAAAGTTTCTGTTCAAACATCAACCGCCAGGCAATTACTTAAATGGCGTTAGTTGAAAATTTGCCGAAATAAAAGCCCACACGGTGCGTGGCGACGCACGTTAGGTAATGGCTTAATTCGTCAGTTGAGGTAGGTCTACCTCTATCACTTAGCGGAAATGCCACATGCAGGTGGGCTTCTTTTTGTTTTGGCAATCCAGCCGAGTTTTTTTTTGTTGATTTTCCTCCGTTACGTATCCGCAACAAATGGCAGACTGAATTCTCGAAATAAGCTCGTCGGCAGCACTCGATTCAACGTCCTGCTCATCGTGATTAAGTCTTATGCAAGACTCAGTCGAGTATATGTTGTTTCCTTTCACTTACTGCAGCCGGGTCTCACCGCATTACATTCGCATCACAATCTCATCCTTCATCCGACAGATGTGCAAAAAAGTTGCAACCAAGTGATTCGTATCTATCGCGGTTGTTTCTGGAACGAATTAGTGTTGGATAGCTCACCTGGCAATGTGAAGAGGTGGTAATTGCCAAAAGTGATTAGCTGGGCCTTCTAATTTTGACAAATTACTGCGGATGTTGATGGATTTATTTAATATTCATGTGAAGTGCAGGCGCGCATGTTAAAGTAGCAAGCATGTCTGCGCTCACGTCGTAGGTCATGGCAATATGATCGATGGACATGTTTCGGAAAAACCTTTTTTTCGGTTTGATGCTCTTTTGTTATACAATAAACTAAAGAGTTACATCAGTTGGTATGTGGTATGTGGATGCCCCTCCAGGTATATGCTCGTCGTGTGTCCGTGTCTCGTGTCAATACACCATAAGAAGACGCTTTTTAAGAGTACCAATTACCAGTGCCGCTTGAGGAGCACTTTTGCTGAAGTTTTGTTTGCGCGTCACGCAACGCTGTTAGTAATTATTCATAAACACATTTGATGTTAAATAACGCGATCGTGAGTTTTGTTGAGGACGTCCATTACTATACCGGTGCACGTAATGGTAATTGACAAATAGTGACGATTGGCGAATTGATTTAGTTTGAATGTGTAATGGCATGCGATGTAGATTCAGCTTAAATGGCACTTCCAGACGATTTTCGTAAAAATAACTAATAAAATTCGAAGTCGTTTGGAAGTGAGTAGTGAACACGAATGCAGTGGTCGAATCACGTCGTCCGTGAACGAGCATTTCTTCACGGAATTAAGTCGATTTTACATGTAAAACAAAAACAAATTCCGTCATGCAATGCTCGTTCACGGACAACGCGATTCGACCCAAATTAAGCAGACTGAAACTAGACATCGGCAAGAATTCAAATCCTTTCAGAAAGGTATGGCTTGTGGCTCTAACCTACCCCCGTTCATCACAAGCAAGCGCTTTTAGCACAAGACCATGGCATCCTTTATAAAAGAGTGAGAGACAACAGGTCTGTTCCTATACTTTTAAATCTTACGAATTTTTACGAATTTTTACGCATTTTACTCAATTTTCGCGGCTTCGAGAGAGCAAGATATATCCCCTCTTACTAGTTTTTACACAACAAATTTCTTTGTGTAAAAATTGAGACAGCTGTCAGTCGCTTGAAAATTGACAGCTGATTTGAATTTGTTGTTCTATTTGGCATTTGGGTGGAATATTCTGTCTGTCATTGGGCACATTCAAAAACTTAGTTATCTAAAGTCATTTTTCAGACTTTTCAGGTATCCTACAAAAGCGTTCCTTAACTTTTGCTTAAGTTTCCCTCTCTGAGAGAGAATTCATCCCCTCCACTCTCATGTTGACAGTGTTTTACATTTATTTGCATTTACATTTAGGAACAGACCTATCGAGAGCGCAAATCACTCCTTCTTAAATGAGTTTAAGACATTTTGTTTGTTACCTTGTGAACCAGCTCTAAAACATGACAGCTGATTGTATTTTTTCGTAGGCCTGTTCGCATACTTTCTAGACACATTTTCTGTTCTCTAAATGCAAGAGAATTCTTTCTTCATGATGCGAAATAACCACAAGTAAAGGAAGCACATATTTTCAAACCCTAAAATATTTTTAAGCAGAAATAGGTACCAAATAAATGCAGTTAATTGCAATTGAATACAAAAAACGTGGTGCAAATAAGTCT
Organism: Cheilosia pagana; assembly: GCA_936431705.1. Taxonomy (NCBI): domain Eukaryota; kingdom Metazoa; phylum Arthropoda; class Insecta; order Diptera; family Syrphidae; genus Cheilosia; species Cheilosia pagana. The sequence continues at coordinate 43,993,570 of OW386170.1, read as the reverse complement.
AAAAACTTCACATATTCTTTCAGTTGAACAGAAGAAGAATGGAGGCAATCTTTAGAATGCTAATATTATATTGAATGCAATGATTAAGAAGTCTTCTTCGTAGCACAAGACTTGTGTCCTTACTGGGTGCAAACAAATTGGCCACTATTTCCATTACGATCAAGATCAAGACCTGCTTTTCCGATTTCCAAGTAATCGTACATTGGCGCTTGCCAGCTTAATTCTATTATGGTTCCGATTCAATTTAAGCTCCTAGTAAGCGGTCTTACTTAAAATGCCTTTGTTATGAGAAATGTTTTAAAAATATATCTAAATTTTGAGTCATTTCCCTCAAATTATACAGCGACTTAAGTAGGTTAATTGGTCCTTCAAACCAAATCGCCTTCTCCTGGAGGTTTTCGATTTTTGGAGAACTGCTTCAGTTTCCAAAGTGGAACATTCAGAGTTCTTTACGATACTACTTCAGCATGTTTTGCAAACTGAACTAATCTGAAAGAACATCATTGAAGTAGAAACCCGGATCTGTAGCGAACACTTCAGTGGCTATTACTAAAATAAATCCGCTAATAACCAGTCGAGTATTTAATTCGGTTTCAATTGTATAATAAGCTTAACTTTATCGAAGTCGATTAGTTAATTAAGCTCATATGCTCTTAGGCACCCTCCAAATGCGCTTTAATCGACAAAACTCTATTGTGAAATATATTTAAGTGAAAGATTAAAATTATTCTAATGACCTGCAAACTTGACCTACCTCAAATTCACATAAACAAATTCAATTGTACTAGTTGTTGAATCTGGGTCACTTGAACCAGTCCCTTTCTGCACAAAAAACCACATTATCCCATCTTAACCTAAAAATAGAAATGTACTCACCGCCTTTCCACTTCCCATACTGCATTTCTGTGGAATGTGAGTCAACAAAAAGGTCAGCTTTTGTGTTTATTCAATTTCGCCCAACAATACCCCTAACCCAAAAAAAAACACTGAATAGATTCGCCCCTCCAAAGAGAAAATTGACGTTTCAGCTCAAACTTATTGATCAACGAACGCGATCGAATAACCCACCCACGATAACTAATCAAATTCGTCATGGCTGACAGCAAGTGGGCTAGGTCGTCCATTAGACAAAATTAAATTTCAATCAAAATACCCAATCAACTCGCTAAGCCCTCATCATCCACTAACTCGTACTTATTCATTTCAGAAAATGTCGGTGCTACGTACAATGGTGTTGCTGGCGCTCGGCGCCACGATGGCTCTGGCCCAACGTCGGCTGGCTCTGCCCGATCCTCGAAGCTGTGCTAATCGTAAGGACAGAATATTCTCCTGATTGGAATTTGTTAATTTTTGTATTTTAACTTCTCCATTTAGGTGTCCGTCATGCTACATACCGTGATGCCCGTGGTGTAGCGCACTCGTACTTCTTCAGTTGGGAGCATGCGCCCACTCGCAGTCTCGAAGTGGATTGGTTGGACGCAAGAAACATTTGTCGCCGTCATTGTATGGATGCTGTGTCACTGGAGACACCACAGGAGAACGAATTCATTAAGCAACGCATCGCACGAGGAAATGTACGTTACATATGGACATCGGGCCGTAAGTGTAATTTCGCAGGCTGTGATCGCCCAGACTTGCAGCCACCAAATGAGAATGGTTGGTTCTGGTCTGGATCCGGGGCTAAAATCGGTCCAACCAGTCAACGCAACACTGGCGATTGGTCTGCCACCGGTGGATATCAACAACCACAGCCAGACAACAGGGAAGCCGCCCAGGGCAACGACGAGTCATGCTTGTCCATTTTGAACAACTTCTATAACGATGGCCTCAAGTGGCACGATGTTGCTTGCCATCATTTGAAGCCATTTGTCTGTGAGGATTCTGAGGAACTTTTGAACTTTGTCCGCTCGCGCAATCCAGGAACACGTCTTTAAATTTCATCTTGGCTAACTTATTTTGTATGTGTGCTGTAAAACTGTGGAAAAATTCGAGGAAATTTATATTATATATAAATTCATACTTTTTTCGTTCTACAATTCCATTATAAGTAATACCAGAAACAGAATGCAATTAATTAAAACAAAAAACAAAAGCATTTAAAATTGTATGCAAATTCGAGGGGAACAAATTAACGCATTATTTATGTATTTACTTATATTCAAAATTTATTTTCGTCACAACAAATGAAGAGGAGGAAGATCATCCAGCGAGATATTAACGGATTTATTTATAATTTTTTTTCTGTCCTTCTGATAATATTTCTTGTTTTTATTATTTTTATGTTTTATGTAATAAATAGATTTATTAAAAAAAAATGTCTCCGAAGTTAGTTATTCACATTGGTAAAGGGTACCAACAACAAATCGTTTTTGTTATATATAATGAAGGTATGTATTCTGTTTCATATAGTTTTGAATATAGGTGGAGCTTTAAGGTGGTTTACTTCATTTTTTTAAGGCTAAAGATCCACCAGCAACCCACTCAGTGAAACTAAATTATCACCCCTATCGAGGTATCCGTTCGGAACGGAAAATTCTCCGATTTTATACGATTCGGAGGATTTTTGCTTCGAGGTATTCTTCGGAACATCTATTTGGAATATTTTTGCGACATTTTGTAACGCATATCGGCGAATTACGTTGAAGTGCGATGAAGTGCATTTTTTTGTTAAATTTTTGACAGCTAGGTTCCGATATCCTCCGACAGAAATTGGTTGCGGAATTTGTTTACGATTTGTAGTGAAGTGTTTACTTTTCTGAAATGGGATACCTCGAATGTAATTTGAGCCTCCGACAGAGTAAGCGTTGCGAAGAATTTTTCGTTCCGAACGGATACCTAGAAAGGGGTGTATATCGCAAAGAAAAAAATGCGAAACTACTAGAGGAAAAAAATTGTGTAGTAGATGTCTAACAAAATCGGACCAAGTGGCCTTGTCCAAAGGAAAAGGAGACCCTGACTCCCCATCTGCGCACAGGTCCCTATGTATGCTGGACACTGTGGGGGAGCTGATGAAAAAGTTGCTGAAATCACGACTCGCAGATGCAGAACAAAGAGCAGGAGATCTGGCAGAAAGGCAGTATGGGTTCAGAAAAGGACGCTCTAAGGTCGAAACTATTGAAGAATTGGTGAAGGCTGCCCAAACATAGATTCAACATCCCAGTTTATCTATTTAACATGGTGAAGGACTATCTCAGGTCGTGAGCTGATCTACGAGACCCGCGAAGGAAGGAAGTAACATCTGGCACCAGACCTATGACGACATATGGATGGAGATGTCCGAAGACACCTTCCTCGTTGGGTACCCAGACGACATCGCGGCAGTGATAACGGCAAGAGACTCTGAAAACGCAGAAGGAAAATTAAACCAATTCATGCGACGAACAACCTTCTGGATGGATGAGCACGGTCTCAGTTTGGCAACAGAGAAAACTGAGATAGTCCTTCTGACGAAGACGAAAATCCCTACACAAATCGACTTTCAAATTGGCTCCGAAGTCATCAAGAGCAAGGAAGCAGTGAGGTATCTGGGATTGAGGCTCGACACAAAACTAACCTTCGGACAGCAGATAAAGCTCGCAGCGGAACGAGCCTCTAGAGTTACAACATCACTCAGCAGATTAAAGGCGAACATAGGTGGTCCAACGCCAAGCAAGCGCAGGCTATTAATGTCGACAACGCATACAATTCTCCTATATGGAAGCGAGATTTGGGCAGATGCGCTTCGACAAGAAAAATACCGGAAGCAGATGGCGGCAGTGCAAAGACGTGGCTAGCTCTTACCGAAAGGTGTCGGAACCAGCCGTCCTGGTAGTCGCAGGACTGACTCCCATCGATCTTCTTGCGGCATAAAGGAAGTACGTCCACGACAACAAGGCGGAAATTGGACTGGAGGCGGCAATCGATCAGGCAGAGCAGACAAACGATACGGAAATGGCAAGAGCGCTGGAGCTCGGAAAGCAGAGGAAGGTGGACAGCAAGGCTGATAAGAAATGTGGCTGATTGGAAAGACCGGAAACACGGTGAGGTCAAATACTTCGTCACCCTGTTTCTCACCGGTAACGGAAATTTCAACGCCTATCTTCATAAGATTGGCAAAAAGGATTGTCCATCCTGCCAGTACTGCGACTCTCCAACAGACAACGCATATCACACGTTTTTTGGCGCCTTCAACCCAGACAACATAGTCGACAAAATGCTGACGAGCGATCTGAACAGGGGAAAATTTTGCCAATTTGTGAAAGATATTCTCAGAGGAAAGAAAAGAGAAGAAGAACAATACCGGGAAAGCACGTGAGCCCGAAAGGGCGTATGATTACAGCCCCCTTGAAGTATTGCGAAGAGCGGTCCCAGGGGGTTGTGTGAGAAACCATAGGGTTGGGAGGAGTGGCTTATCAGATTCGTACAAAAAAAACGATCCTTTGTCGTGCAACAACCTCCTATTCCATTGGCAAATGTAAGCTCTCAGTTGGATGATTATTACTGTCAGTCTGTTCACTATTTTGTTGTTCATCGGATAGAGATATTCTACCAGATGATGCCGCATTTTGATTTAAATGTTTTTGAATTTATTACTCATCATATGATGATGCTTTGTTTATTCAAGCGCATATTCATCCACCTAAAAAAATGAATAAAAGAAAGAGAAACGCAAAATTCTTTATTTTTATAAACATTTATTATCATCATCTATATATTAAATCCGGATATAAAGTCGAACGAACCTCACTGTCATATATAATTCACACATATAAATGTTTCAATCTATTTTCCGATTCACTTTGTTTTTCAACTTTACCATATCAAAATGAAAAATGCGAATAAAGTTATTTAAGAAGAAAACACAACATTTATAGCTTTAAAAAAGACGCTTTTATAAATTAGTATTTTTTCCTTGTTTTGATTTGATTTTCCGTTTTCCCATTAAATCATTTTGATAAGCAACATTTTCTTTATTTGTACGTATATTCGAATTACATAAATATATAAATTGTTATAAAAAAATTATAGTATTGATTTCTTTGAGAAAATAAACAAAATTTTCATAGCCTTATTACTAAAAAAAATATAATAGAATAACTTATATACACAATACGTTTTTTTTTTTTCGTTTGTTAAATGGAAGAAGAGATAAACAAAATTATAAGAAGTGTCTTATGTGACTAGGTTGTATTCCTTTAAATACATTTTGTACGAAGCAACATAACAAAATGAGATTGAGGTTGTGTTTTTATTTTTTGTATCAAATGGACCACAGTACAAAGAAGAAGGCAAAACGGAACAAACAAAATACATATACAAAATGAGCCAGGAACACCATCAATGACCAGCTTTATTCTTAAGTAAACACTATTATTCACATCTAATATTCGTTTTTATATGTAAAAAATGTCTACAATATTATATCTACATAAATATTATATGTAATTTTGTTATAAACTAGATATTTAAACATACGTTATATAATTTAATATAAACAAACGGAAAAAATGCAAAAGGTGCGACCATTTAAAGCTTTATAAGAAAAAAATTCACAAGAAATATTAAATATTTTGTTTAAAACAACAAAAAAAAATACATAAATAAACAGAACAAGCCCACGAGCATTATCGTAAATATCGTTTGTAACGAAACTATTTGTTATACTCTAAGGTTCATATCTATAATCTGAATACCATTTATATTGTTCTACGAGACGGTTAATCTTGTTTCCAAACCATTTTCGATTTCTTTTCTTTTTCAACTGTTATACATTGAAGTCGTTAACGTTACTATTGCTAAATAAACTACATTATTCTCGTATATGTACGATATATTGGAGGAGTTCTGGGAGAGATTTGTTTTTATATTTGTTGACTGTGTTTTTTTGGAACTGGCAAGGGAAGTGGTTGGATGTTGGTTGGTTCTATATTTTATCAAACGCTGAAAACCCAAAACCTATAAAAACAAAACAATATTCAATCATGCAACAAAACAACACAATTTGTTTCTATTTTCAATGAAAACATATAAATGGTTAATCACAAGTCATGCATTGGCGAGGGGGAAGGAAGTTAGTCTTTGTTAGTAGAGGACGCTTGTGCGTTTTTGGTTTTAGTTTTTGTTAAAATACTCATCATTAATCGCTGGTTAGACTAAGGTTTGATTACGATTCATAGTGATTTGTTTTAAGCAGTACTTGAGTTATTAGCTGCGCCACTAATTGCATTGAATAAAGCCATGCTGTTGCGGTTCTGCGTACTGTTATCGTCCAGCGGTGTGAATGACTCGTCAAGTAGCTCACTCAGTGCGGAACAGAGTTTCTGGTAGTTGTCCTTCAAAGCGGAATGGTATTCAACTTGGTCGTTGCTAATCATGCGTGCATTCAACTGAAGAGCGGTATTGCAAACGCTTATAAAGTCCCTGAAACAAATAACATCAAAAGTAATTCTCCAATTCGCACTTAAATATACAATCGCACCTAAACACGTCCTTTAAATCTTCCACGCGGTCGATTTGGAAATTGTCGGCAATCTTAGGATCCAAGAATGCCGACGCGTAAGCCAATGGCCCAGCATTGACTGTGACTGCAACACTGCCTTGCAAGCGTAATTGCAGTTTCTTAACGTCAGCCGGTGGTAGGATGACTTCTTCCAGCTCAGAAACCTTTGTTTGCATCTCATCAATGGCAACTTCGATGGGACTGAGCTCGATTATTTGGCGATCTTTGATGGGAATTCGCTTGAGCACATAAGGAAACGAGTAGGTAGCTGAAATAAAGCGAAAGTTATGTTCATCCGTCACTTCCAAATGCAGTAACCTTACTTGTTATGATCGTTTTCCTCTTCCATTGGTCTTCGACGTTGCCTCGAGCACCACCGGTTTTTGTGAATGGCGTCTCATACATAAACGTATCGACGTCGTGATTCTGCTCAAACTCATTGAGACGATTGTCCAGCTCGTCTTTGCAAAAGTATGGAATGACGTGAGTAACTTGCACGTAGGCTAGCTTTGGGTCCAGGGCGTTTACATCGACCTAAATTAGAAACACAGTATGAAAACCGAGCAGAATACAATACAAAAAGGGATCGCCCCCGGTTGGGCTCGAACCACCAACCTTTCGGTTAACAGCCGAACGCGCTAGCCAATTGCGCCACGGAGGCCATGACGCGGTTGGGAAGGCATTCTCTACTTGAGTACTGCCAAATAGAACAGTTACTCGAAGCAATTACTCAAGGTGGTGTTCATCAGTAGACAAACAACACATCTGATCTAGAGTCTAGCACTGTTTTGCTAGCTTAGTCTTTTAAAGACGATTGGTAGTATGCTTTCGAAAGACTTTAACTTACCGGTGAAGAGTCCATAATCATTTTGACCACCTCAGAGCCAAACTTATCCTTGTACTGCTTGTACAATCGCTCAGAAATCTCACTCAACGAAGTTAGCTTCGGTTCTTTGTAGACAAACTCCACAGCGTGATCCTCCTCAAAGTACATCTATGGAACAAAATCAGAGACATTTGTATTTGAACTTTAATTTGAAAAAGAAACATTTCCCAAACCTGTCCATAGAACACCACCCTGTAGAATCGCCCAAGCATCCTCTTGCCAGACCGGTTAACCTCAACCACCTTGTTGTACGACTGCGTCAAATGTTCATAGGAATGTGCCAGCGCCACATAGTCCCGTCGCTTCTCATAAATCGGCAGAATCAATTTATACAACTCGCCCAAGCATTCGAAACGCTCGGCTCTGTCCAAGTAGTCAGCGCACTCCTTCAATTGATCCAGCAACATCTGCTCTGTATACTGCGAGTCCTGAGCACCCGAATCCAGTTTCAAACCTTTCTCGTCTCGCGGAATATTCCTCGAGATGGCAGTGAATGCAGGCGCACCCCAATTCATAGCCCCATAGCCGCGGAGTTTCAAATATTCCGACATCAGGGCGGCGATGTGCATATGACAGCATGCTGCCTCTGAGATGTTACCGTTCTGCTCGTGATTCCGAGCCATTGTGATGAGCCAGGTGTGACGAAGCTCCGGAGTCGATGCGTACGAATTGGCCAGAGACAATTGCAGTTCCAACAGCCGTTCCGGGTCCATATGGTGAGCCTGCATCTGCGCTGTGGCCATTAGAACCGTTCTAACGCGTCGTGTGAGATCCTTCACCTCGACAGGGAAGCCAGTTCCCTTCATTGCCTTGTCACTGTTTGCGTAACTGTTGATCAGCGAGAGAGATTCTTGAAATCTCGCATTGTTCAGTCCGATTACGTTGCCAATCATTTGCGAGACAGATATGATCACTTGCAAATGGACCCGGGTCAGTCCCTTCCGTCCACTGAACTCGAAGTTACTTCGCATGAGCAGGTACAGCACGGCACATGATTCATGGCGAATGGTTACCAATCGACTATCGCATGCTTTCAGCAACTCATACACCATCTGTCCACAGAGCAGCGCGTTGCCCTTAAACAGTGCGGGCGAGAAATTATTAATAAACGCCCGCAACGCTGCGAATACGTGCTTGGAGAGATTCTCCGACTGTCCCAGCTGCAGATAGCGCAAATATACACGCGCCAACTTCGGAAGCACACAGCTATCAATCAACTTATCCCGAAATTGAATCGAGTACAATCCCATGCAGTCGAGAATAATCATCCCGACTTCGGTGGCGAAATTCGATTCATACAACGCCAACTGGCTGCGCACCGTCTCGTCGATGAGATTCTCACGATTCTGGGTGAGATTCAGGGTTCCGGTTTCGTGAACATTGCCATTCTCCATATTCGGCGGAACCATTCGCGCTGGCAACGTACTCGCCTTGATCAGGCGGCTGTGCTTCGCTGAATCCTCGTTCAGGATGAGATTTTTCTTTCCCACATAGCGGAAATGGACTAGACACAGATCCAGGATGGACAGAAATGAAACAATTTCTGTTTCAGTGCAGTTCTGCCACCACCCAATCATCTGATCCTGGGCCAGGTGCTTTATGACAAAGAGAAACGCCGTCAACAGGTCTTTGGTCTCCACGGTGGAGAATTTGTCATTGCGTGGCATCGCAACCGGTTGAATGACACTTATGGAGCGGTTGTGTCCGTTTCGTAGCGCCACCTCGTTTTCATTATTTATCGGTGTCGTCTCATTTGAACCCCCATCCGAGTTGATTGAGTTCAGCGATGTCTCTGAATTGCCATTTGTGATGGCCTGACCGGCAATGGCTGCGAGATAATTCGTCTCCTTAATGTTCATGGATGCTCGCATGGGACTGGGGTGTTCTATGTGCAAGGTCATGCGATTCTTCGCCCTTGGCGTGCTGGCAGACGAAGTCACTCCCAGGTCTTTGGAAAACACATAACTGCTGCTCGATGAGATTCGTTGAGTAAACGAACCGTTTTCGCCTCCAAACGGCTGCTTGTGCGCGCCTTCTTCCATTAAATCTGGAATCCTGTTCAAATTCTCCATGACTATGCCCAGCCACGGAACGTACAACAGTGCGATTCGGCCCAATTGCCCTCGATTCTGGTACCTGTCATCCAATTCGTGCTTGGCCAGTAGATTTTTGAATATTCCCAGGGCATGTCGTCTCACATTGGACACCTCATTGAGGCTACTCTTCACCTCTTGCAGCATCAGGCCGGAGAGGAAGTGCTGTCGGCAGAAATTCTCGGACAGCGTGAAATGATGCATCATCTCTGGCGGACGGTTCTTCGGATTCAACAGAAACGGCAGATTAAGCGGCACAAAGTGTTCATGTTGACAGATCTCTTGGAGGAAGTTGAACTTAAACTCTTGCAGGGTTCGCGGGTCACCCGGCGAGAAGCTCTCCATGTAAGTTCGCACGAGCTTGAACACGAATCCACGGTCCATGTACGTCAGACATCTCTTAACAAACACCGACAGCGACTTGTTCAACTGCTGTGTCTCCACAGGCAGATCCTTGTACCGCGATATCAAATACGGCACCAAAACCTGCACCAATGACTCAATCCTCGCTGGAAACTCCTTCGGAAACCGCTCATTACGATGCATTCGTATTCTCCCGGTGTCCAACAAATGCTGAGCCATACTCTTGATCACAATCTCGAAGAAGATCCCAGAGTACTTCATAAACTTGTTCACTATCAGAAAGTCGGTGTTATTTGGATGCAAGATCAACGGCAGGTGGCGGCACAACTCGCCATGGACTGTTTTTGTTTGACTGCCCAGTCCCTTTTGACTGAAGTTGGGCGCATAAAAAACATACTTGGAATAGGAAGCCAGCAGCTCCTTGCGTCCAGCTTCCTCGATTATCAAATGGATGATGTTTGTCAGCAGGCGAATGACATTGAGGCCAATCTCTTCGCTTGTCGTGTTTACCAACAGTGTGAACAGTTCATTGAGAACCGTCGGCAGGAATGTTATTAGTGAGGTTATGTGAATTGCATGGGCCGCTTTGAGGATTTTACATGTTTCCGACTCAGCAGGGATGGCGGAGATCTTTCCGCTTTCGAGGAGCTTCTCTGCATGGGCAAAGAGATTGTGCAAATGCTGATCACCGGTGAGCACTGTCGAGTCCAGACGGAATGTCACCGTAAATAGAGGGCGTTGGTTGTCAATCCACTGGATTTCGGGCCCGCAATTCTGCTAAAGTAATGGAAATAATAATAGTTTTGTAGTGATGGTGTTTTATTGAAACACACTCAGAAGGAAATAGGAAACACCCAAAGAGGAAACATCCAAAGTGATAGTTAATAGTTAATGTTGAAAGGAAAGCAGTAAAGGAACCGAAAAAACTACATATTATCTACTTTACAGTCCCCAAAATAACAATGCAGTAAGTCAGAGAAAAGGGTTAGTGTCTTAAACGATCCACAACATCCATTCCATCCTGCAGTCTCATGAAAATAATATCATGAAATGTTTTGAGTCACTAAAGATCGGATTCGGATTGTTTTTCCAAAGCGATAACAATTCAGATTTTCAACCGGAAGGAAGTCGGATAACATAAAATAATTCGACACCCGTCTTATCCAATTTCATTTTACTTCTTCCAATCAATTCTGTCCTTAGATCATTAACAAAGAAAATGGCAACCATCGTCAGCACTTCTAAGAGGGTATAGATTACGCAGCCTCCAATGGTGACCAACAAACGAGATGACAGTTGAGTAATTAAAAACACAGTCACATCTGTTGGGGTTTCTTCGGAGGCGGTGCTTTTCAAAATCACGCGCACATTTTCCTATGATTGGCATCTACAAGCGTGTTATATATCATTGTGCATTCCATAGCACTATGATGATTCCTCATAATGTTTACTCTGTGAAAATGTATTGTGGCCTTAGAATTCAGAAATACTACACTGCTCTCTTCGTACTTGACTTGCACAATATCATCATAATGGAAATACAAAATTAAAAATACGCTCGCTATCGGTCGCGCACATTTTTGTAGCAGATAACAAATGTTGGGTCATTGCCGGTTTACTGAGATTATTGTTTTCATTGTCAAATTAGCACAGTATAACAGCGAGGAAAGCGTAGACAGGTAATGGGAACTTCTACTTAATTTAGAACGATACCGACAGCAAGACTCCGTGGCGCAACGGTAGCGCGTCTGACTCCAGATCAGAAGGTTGCGTGTTCAAATCACGTCGGGGTCATATATGCGGTTGTACATTTTTTTTATTTATTTTTTTTACTGTACAAATTATTATTACAAAGGAGGTTTTCAACCGACCGAACCCAGAATGAAACAACATAAGTTAGGTGGAAAGCGCTCCAACCATAAAAATTATGCGACCAAGTTAATTAATTATGAGCTAAGAATTCATTCCAATTTACAATTATCTGGGTGTGCATTGCAGGTTAACAGCGGTGCTTGAGTTTAACGTAGACCGTCGTCACGAAGACGATAACTGGTAGCATACCAAATGTACATTCGGACAAAAGGTAAAACTGCGCTCGATAGGTAGATACCCAGAACAAATTGACAACGGGGGAAATGCTTCAATCTAACCCAACAAAACTAGTTCATGCAATTTAAATACTTAGCCCCGGGTACATGGGTAGTCTTTCTCCGGATGAGTTCAAGCAGTATCTTTAACAGAAGAAAATATAAACCACATTCCCTGGCATATATAAAGAGCACTCCATAAACTTGCCTTTTAATTCAGCAGATTTCTTCATCCACATAAACAAAGATTACCAATTGCATTTAGTAAAAAAAAATCAAATTCCAAATGCCTGTCGATACGGAAAAACGTGCTTACACGAACATTTCTCTTCGCAAATAAGCGTCAGCGTGAAACAATGTCAATCGCTTTTCACACACACTGACATTGGCTGTGGAATACGCTTTTCCAATCTTCGAGTAAGCCCCCGCATGGAAAACACAAAAATATATACCCCAAACAGAAGAGAGAGAGAAAAACACAAAGTAAACACTTACCCCCTTTCCGAGGCCAAGCGGCTGAATCGACAAATACCCGTTGGGCAATGAAGCAGCCACCGCTAATATCTGCTCTTCTAAATTAATTTTTCCTTTATTTAGCAGCGGCAGCCATGCATAGCCAACCGGAGTCTCGAATGAAGCGTTCGTGTCGCGTTTCTTCGATAAATTACATGAAACATGCAAAAACGAGAAGAGCAGGTGATGGTGAGCGGTCAGATGCAATGGTAGACGCAATTTGATCTCCTCATACCACGTTGGCGTGGTGCTATGATGGAGCACTGGACAGGCGATCTGGGAAACGAATAAATCCTGTCCCGGTCGTCCATATATACACTGAAATGGGAGAGAATTCGCAATAAGCACAAATATGAGAGCAAGGTGTATGGCTTACCTTTAGGGCTTTGGAGTCATCTCCGTCGGTTTCACGGAGTTCGATGAGCACGGTTATGTTTCGAGCTCGGGAGAAGACCTTTTGACTGTCGAATGACAGACTAATGGGATAGACGAAGAAATGATTGACGAAAGTCGTGTAAGGATGGACGTCACGTTCCGCAGTGCTTTGGAATTCGGAAAGTTCCAGTGTTGGTTCCACTGCAGGCGGCAGGGGAAATGGCTTCAGTGGAGCCAGTGTAGTCGTCAGGGAATCTGTAATGGGAATAAAATATGTATCAAGCATTATACATGACAAGTACATGCTGTGGGTCTTACTATTTGGCAGTTCGGAAATTCCCTCGATGTCGACCTTAATGCATCCGGGTATCACAGTTAGTTTACTAAATTTATCCGGTTTTCGGTACTCGGCGAGCAGCTTTAGCAGTTCGTCATCCTTCAATCGGTTCGCCTCTTGTCGATAGATCGCTGGAAATTCGATCGTTGTATCCAGCTCGCTGCTGTAGAGTCGGAACAGAGGCCTCGCCGCCCATGCAAATGGCATGCGATAGTGGCCGATCTTTTGTGAGTACGATCTCACTGATTTGTGCAGTTTGAGAGCGGCTTTTGGATCCTTGCCTGCCTTCAGATATGGCTCTGACGATTGGTTTATTCCCCCTTGAAGAATTTTCTCGATCTTGACCACGAGAAACACATCAGGGTGGGGAGCAGTTACACTCAGGATCGCCTGTTTGGGATAGATCAGCCAGTCCTCTGGCAGTTTGGATAGCTCCGCTGGGAGATCTCCATTTAAGACGGTTTTCGAACCTCCGTTCATCTCAGTTCTTGGTGCACAGCACTGACTTGGCACCATATCCCTAACATTCTCCGTGTTTATGTCGAAATAAAAGGATTCAGTCAATTTTCGTCCTGCCTTGGCATCATACAGAGCCAAGCTGGTGATGTACGGCTCGACCTGACACAGCGACTCACGTTCTCCATCCGATGGGTTCTGAAGGCGAAACTTCAAGCTCTTACACGTGGCGAGGATTCGCTGGCCGAACTGCTCACGATACTGATCAATGTGATCAGTGATCGTGGCCTTGGTCGGTGACTGATAGCATGCGAATAGCCGCCGTCGATTCTCGCGCCTCGCCTGAGCTATCGATATGTCAGTCTCGCGACCGTATTTTATCAACTGGGGGTTCATGCTCTGATCAAGACCCTTGAGGGTACCGAACATCATCGTACTGGGACTAGGCGGAGGAGCTCTCTCCAGGCTGGAGACACGTTTGTCTTCTTGTATCTTGTTCTGCTGCAGGACTAGTGAGAGCTTACTTAACCAGTCTTTGAGATCCTCATCATTTTCCGCGGCCAGAGTAAAGGACTTGTGACCTGCTGTCATGCGCAGCTCAAAGCAAAGGCGACCTCTTTTTGGATTCTAGCAACAAAAAAAAACATGTATTCAAAACGAACTGTATGACCAACGACTTACCTGAATAACTTCAGTACAGAAGTCCATGACTATGGTGGCCTTAGCTTCGCCCTGCCGCTCGTCCTTGTGCAGCTCTAACATATACGTGCCATCGACCTCCTGCCGTAGGTAGCAGTATCTTCGCTTGAACGACTTCGAACCAATGTTGGCAAACATCCGATCCGAACTACTGTCGGGACCTTTCAGCAGGTACCCCTGTTTGGTTATCGAATCAGCCTGCGATCTTGTCATTTGCTCGTCAATACGGTCCTGATCAGCATCGATCTCGTAGAGCTCCTCTTTCAGTTGTTCCGCGGGTATAATTCTGCGAAAAAATTAAAAAATTACACTCATATTCAAGTCTAAGCGATGTTTACCACCCACTTTGGCAGATCGTGGCATGTTCCCCCATATGCGCTGTACTTATAGTGTACCAAGTGGTTATTGGTTTGATACGTATACAGCGCCTGCCGCGTCAGCAGTGTACCACCCACTGGTGATGTGGGCCTTTGGCTTATGGTGCCAGTACTCGTCTTCAATGTGGACGCGGACGAGGACGATGAGGAGGACCCCACCGATAAAGGCGAAGTAATCGATCCCACCGACCCGTTCGGAGACGATGATGCGGACGTTTGTGAATTCTGTCTCGATAAGTTGCCATTCTGTGAGGAAACGCTACCATTGTGCGACGATATATTGTTGTTGTGCGTGATTATAGTTGTGTTTGGCGGAGCACTGAATTTCGGTATCGTACTCGAGATTGTGCGGAATTTACGTGGCAAAACAACTTCCTGTTGACGAGAAGAGAAGTCGAATTATAATAATAAAACATCATTGCGTGACTGCTGGGTGGTAAGCTATACTTGTCATTACATGACGCAAGCCAACAATTGTATTATAAGTGACTGTACGAGTGTGCATATGTCAGATGAGCAACGATCATAGGTTTAAGGTTATGATGTGACTATTTAATGACTTTGGCTGACATGAAAACATGGAGGTGAAGTTAAGTGCATGTTTTATTCGTAGAGAAAGTGTTTCTCATGTCATACACAAGACATAACATGAAATAGGTCCTAGGGGCGTTCGAAAACTGAAATTATGATAGGGTGTAAGTCTACTTTCTTTCCACGCTTTTATTAAATGGTTGGATGCCTCGGATGGCCGATAGGTCTTCAAAGAAAGGACTACGCAGGACACTGTATCTGGTTTTAGCTAGAGCCGGACATTCACAGAGAAGATGGAAAACTGTTTCACTCTTATTAGTGTCAGCGCAGCTACGATAGTGGGTGTTGTGGGGGATGGATAGGTTGGCTGCGTCAGTTCCTAGAGGCCAGTGGCCCGTACTAATTGCCGTAAGTCTAGCGATTTCTGCACGCGTTCTGGAAAGGAGGTTTTTTGTTCTGGCTTCGTTGAATGTTGGCCAAATCTTTCTTGAAATGACGCAGTTTGTGAGATTCACGCATCTAGTCACGGCCCCTGCAGTGTAGTGAAGGAGGATTTCTCTCTTTACGTAGTTTACGAAGATTTCCCTCGCATAAGATACGCTCTGAGCAAAGCCACGTCTATCATATACCAGCGGGGAGTGAAAGTTTCTGACCAGCATTTTGATTCCTTTATAATATAGCAGCACCACATGCTACAATGTTTTTAATATGCAAATCCACTGGAAAGAGATTAAGAATCAAGTTGAGTGTCTCGGTCGGTCTATACCGTATGGCTCCCGTGATTCCAATTCCAGCTGTTCTTTGGACTCTACTAAGTTTCGTGATGTTATAGGCTTTAATTATGGTTGGTATTTTGTTTTTTTGGCTAAGAGCATCAGTTCTAGCGCTAGTTTGTGCCAGATCTCCAGCACTTAATGTAGTGATCAATTATTGTGCATTTTTTTATCCACTAACTGTCCACCCCTGCTTTAAGAATTTTGTTTCTTCAACTTTCCAGTGATTAAATTTTTTTAAGTGAAAACGAATGTATGTATTACCTATGTATTTAAGTATTTAAAGTCACTCAATTATTTTAATGTTAGATGTAAACGCCGTCAATGTTTCCTAATCAGGTCTCTATAAGTCAAATGTCAAATGTTATCGAAACTTTAAATCAAATGTCATATTGTTTTTCTATATAAATGCCAATTTTGTAAAAGAAAATTATTCATTTGCCATCACACTGTTTTAATCGAACAATCTCGCAAAAATAAAATACTGTTCATAACGTTTTAGAAAAGCGGAGTTTCATTTCGAAAAGTGGTTATTCGGTTTCTTTTCCAACACATAACAGCTGTAGTGGGGCGTTCAACTTTCTAGCATATTATATGCTAGACTTTTAGCGATCAATGGAACGCAATAGCAGTATTTGCTTGAAAAATGTTCCATATGATTTATAAAAGCACTTGAAACGTTCCTAAAATGTTTGCATGATATTTCGAACAAGTGTTTTAAGTTTAAAAGCGGTTTAGCATAAGATTAGAATAAGGGTTTTCCAAAAAGAGGTGTTATTTTGAATAGCCCGCTATTTCGGTAGCTGTCACTTTTGAAGCTTTTAATTTTTTGACATTTGACAAGTAGAAACTACGCCATTACTAAAAATGGAACGATACACGCTTCAACAACGCATTTAAATTATAAAAATTCACTACAAAAATGGTGAAAATTTTGCAGTCACAGTTCGCAAAACTGAAGCATTTTTGGGTCGTCGTGAAGCACCCTGTCGGACCGCAATACAGAAAGTGGTGGACAAATTCGAGCTGTTGGGACAAGTTAGTGATGTGAAGAATAAAACCCGTGCACGTCGCTCAAGAACAACTGGGAATATTGCTGCTGTAGCCCAAAGTGTTGAAGAAAACCCAGGTTTGTCCATTCCTCGTCGTTCTTTGGAATTGGGCATTCCACAAACGTCATTACACCGTATTTTGCATAAAGACTTGGATGGTATTGATCTGGACAACGTTTACTTTCAACAAGACGGCGTACCACACAAGCAACGAAACCATTGATCTTCTACGGGCCGTGTTATCTCTCGAAGAGGTGATCACAATTGGCCACCGAGATCTTGTGATTTAACAACTTGCGACTTCTTCCTTTGGGGCCACGTGAAAGATAAGGTCTAAGCAAACAGCCCAGCGTCGATTCAAGACCTCAAAGATGGAATTCGTGAGTCTATCGAGGACATAGGGCAGCCACTTTGCGATTTTGTTATGGAAAGTTTCATGAAAAGGATATGGTCCTGTAAGCGTGGTCGTGGTGGCCATTTGACTGATGTTGTTTTTCATTATTAACGGCATACCTTCCTCTTTATTATGAAATAAATATCCGATCATTTATCTCAAAAAATGACATTTTTCTTTGAATATCAAAATAACACCTCTTATTGAAAAACCCTTTATTAAGCATGATTTTTTTTAAGAAATAATATAATATTTAAGATTTATTCATCTTTTGAAAAAGATCAGAATTATAATTTATAATCGCGCAAGCAATTTGGTTTTAAAATATCTGCAGGACTGTTCTTAGTTTAATTTTTTTTTATTTTATGGAAACACTTACCGAAACATCATCAGTTGGATACATCAATAATTCACGATGTGGATCATTTTGAATTACAGTTTTGTTTTTGGCAATAAATCCCTCAAAGTCGATCGGCTCAACCACGGAAGGTTTGTTCTGGAAAAATTAATTAGAGAAAAGTGAGTACATAGATAAATTAAATGAATGTAATGATTTTTAGACATTGAATAAGATTATCGCTACGAAATGGGACAGTGCATTAAAATGGTAGTGTAAATATAGTAGAACGAATAAGCTCCGTTTACGTACGATCATTTTAATCATATGTAGCCAAAAGCATTTACTTAAAATTTCAAACCATTAAACAGTAAGAGCTGTATTAAAAGCGGTCTCGTTTCTGATCAATCAATCTTTATCCGCCTGTTTTACCAAGAACTAATCGTCGTCACCTAAATAAAAATTTGTCAAATAGGTCAGAAATGTCAAAATTAAGTACCAATCCGATAAATAACTCCGAGTTTAGACACTTAAGATGAATATACCTACTTCAAAAGCATCTTCGCTCGAGTAAGGTCGGAAAAGAGATCAACCGAATTTAATAGGACTCAATTTCGAAACCACTTATGACTCGGACATACTGTTGTCAAATGTCAAATACGGATGTCAAAAGAGCCTGTCACTTAACATAGATTACAAAATTGAAAAATAATCCCCCCAGAAACACCATCTAACCCCATATAAATGTATGATTGCAATTTACCCCTGCATCAGAATGCCACATAGAAAATCCCTCTAAACTCAGACAAAAACACGCAGTTCACATTAAAAACAAAATTTATGTTCATTTATTTATAAAGTCAGAGCTAAGCAGAAATACTTTTTCGCTTCACAGCGATTAATGGGCTTTC
Source organism: Cheilosia pagana (assembly GCA_936431705.1). Classification (NCBI taxonomy): domain Eukaryota; kingdom Metazoa; phylum Arthropoda; class Insecta; order Diptera; family Syrphidae; genus Cheilosia; species Cheilosia pagana. Next base: position 43,974,908 of record OW386170.1, on the reverse strand, counting down.
CCCCGAAATTTCGGCAACTCAATGAAAACTCAACCGAAAAGAGGTCAATTAAGCGAACTTAGAAAGTCATAAATTGCCAGCAGTATACAATTCAATTAATGCGCGCAACATCTTCCTCAATATAATTATTTACGGAAAACGTTTGGTTTTGAATTTCCCTGCCCGTGAAAAATCAATGTCCATCCATTGACACAGAAAGAAGCTCGTGCGAAATCGCATCGCAGTTGGGTATTTAAATGCGAAAGCATGCGTTGGCTGTCATTACCACTAACGATGACAAATGCTGCCAAGTAAAGTATCTTCTATCTTGTTTGCGTGTTTGAAAACCGCCCATACTTTCACTCTTGTCGGTGCCGGTACGTGCGCGCCATTTGAGAAGACACGCACCGCATGAAGCGTTAATGAAATGTTGTTTTCGTTCGCGCTGGTTAGATATGTTCGAACCGATGGGTCCCAAACGCCAGCGGAAGTATGGGGCTTATCATGAGAATAAAATATAAGTCATGTAGTGTGTATAGATGCAGGTCAAGGTTTTTATCTGCCGCCCATATGCGATATTGGATTAGTCCCCATTTGGGTATAGACAGGGAGTGGAAACACGCCATTCGGAGAGGCCTATAAATTTTCGTTAAAATTAGTTATGGCTCCCCTGGTTTGATATTGAGACCTAGAAATGTGCCGGTTATCCGGTTTGGGCTAGTGACTTATGTAATCGGACATTGGGTGGGATGTGTGACGACTTTGGGAGAAGAGATTTGTTGCGGTGGTCATTTTCAGGGCATCAATTTGACTGTCTCTACAAGTTGTATGGAAATGCTATCGCCCCATGGATGGATTTTATGAACAAAACTCTTTGAATCATAATCCAATGTGCAGGGGGTAACTAACCCCAATTCATGGCATCAATCGTGCTTTATCGATTCACCGCATGCTCGTTGAAAATCCACTTGAAAAGATGCAAGCCAATGAGATGCATGTTGCAACAACAAAATATAATGTAGCCCATTCATTTACGTGTTGTTCTCGATTTTGCTGTCGGCTCAGAAAGAAGAGAAAATCGATACCACATACACCGACACCGAGGACAGACTGCTCCTCCTCCTCCTTCTCATAGTTGAATAAGCTCATCTGCTCATATGCAAATTTATACTTTTTTTTATCGTTCCGAATGAAATCTGCATAAAATGCACTCAGTATGCAGTGGCGTGGGGATTTTGTGAAGAAATTTCAGCCAAGTAATCGATTTAGTCGGCGGTGACCGACGGCGGTAGACGACAGACGAGTAAGCAAATTGCGATTTGATCTTCCAGAGAATGTAGCCTGATAAGGGAATGCGCGTCTGTGATGGGAATTAATGTGATACTAATCGGTTGAGGTGGGAAATTTTTGCAATTCATATCAAATGCAGAGTCTGAACTGAATTATCTTCATCCTTAGAGAGCACGTAATGGAGACTGTTATAGAAGAAGAGAAATCCGAGAAGCAAAGTATGCCTATTAAGAAGAATATGAGACCCGATGCAAGTGGGGGTGACAGCCAAGGGAGAGGCCTCTTACAAGTGGAAATACCTCTCAAAGTTGGGGGTGATACCAAGCTCAGCAATCTCAATAAGGATCAGAATCTGTTATACGAAAAGTGATATCTGCGAAACAAATAAATCACGCTTCAAATTCAATGGGATATCAAGAATGACACTTCATTTAATTACAGTGATGCTGATGATGTACAGTGATGCCAACGTCGAAAAATAATAATCGGCCCTAGCGAGGAATCCGTCGGAACAGAAAATTCTCCGCAACGCATACTCTGTCGGAGGCTCAAATCCAAATAGTAAACAAATTCCGCAAACAATTTCTGTCGGAGGATATCGGAACCTAGCTGTCAAAAATTGAAGAAAAAAATTCACTTCATCGCACTTCAACGTAATTCGCCGATATGCGTTACAAAATGTCGGAGAAATTTTCCGAATAGATGTTCCGAAGAATACCTCGAAGCAAAAATCTTCCGAATCGTATAAAATCGGAGAATTTTCCGTTCCGACGGATACCTCGCTAGGGCCGAGTGTGACAGCTGACAGATCGGGGTTAGTAAAAATGGGGAGCTATACGAAAGAACAACACATTTTTATTGTTGAGCAATATTCTAAAAATAATAATGAAATAGCAATTCAATTACTACCGTGTAATCGGATGTTTTTTCGAATTGGCCATCCAGATCTTGAGATTTAAGGCCATTTTAATTTTTTCTGTTGGGTTTTTTGAAGTCAAAGGTCTATGCAAACAAGCCCACGACCACCAACGCCTTGAAAGAGGAAATTGGGAGGTGTATTAATTAAATGCAGCCACATTTATGCGAAACAGTCATAGAAATGTTCAAGTAAAGAGGGCGCACTTGCCAGCAAGGCCGTGGCGGACATTAGCAATTTCATACATAACCTCAATTTGTATACTCTATGAAGCAATAAAAAATGTAAGCTTTCTTATTAAAAATCTGTATTTTCTATCAAAATTACATTTTGCGTGAATTATGGGACACCCTTAGAAGGCGGACGTTCTTCGGAGGTTCTTATAAAAGACCAAAATGCCTCGAAAAAATTGTGCGGCGTTCCAGATAAACCTTAACCTCAGTGAGAAGGGAAAAGGGTCGATTCGATATTGCCCTTTTTAGGGCGTTCTTGTTTCTTGTTAAATTATTAGCTAAATTTAAACAGCTCTACAATTCGTATCCAACAATTTACTCCTGCAAGTCTCTTATTTAAGGCGTTGTGTCTGTTGTTTAAACAGAGAGGTTATTGTAGTGGAAAATTAATGAAAGACAAACTATTAAATCGGTAAAAAAATACAGTAGATAATTAATAAAAAGTAAAACAAATAAACCAAATCCCCAAGGCAATTTGGAACAGTCATTTATCAACAATTTTCAAGGAACATTTAGCGTTCAAATCTAACCATTAGTTAGGTCGAAATCATCTCAACTACGCATGCAAGTTGTCAGACGAACATTTAAAATTGTTGCGCATTAATAGTAATTTTATTTATTTCTTAAAGAGAACTGAAAAGTCCGATTGTAGAGTCATTCCCCTTTTAATTCTACGCATAATTTAAACAAACGCTTCTTCTTTCTCTCAAGTGAACCAATAGCATTTATGAATACCTTGCAAATGACCCTTCAAATTATGAAAGCTCACATCCGCCTCTGTATTGTTCTCGTTCTATGGTATATCGCCCTTGATATATATCTCAACCTATGTCCCCCAATTTAATCGTGTCATAAATATACGAGCTTCGATTGTTCATTTACCCCGTTTCGCCCACAAGGAGGGTTCAGTTCACGTGACTCAGTCACCAGTTTACGTTTGCAATATCATTTGCATATATCCATTCACAGATTCAAGTGTTTATTTGAATTCAACACCCCAAGGGGCTTTTAATTATGCAACCCTACAGCGAAATATTTGCACAAGTATTCGAAAGTACATATTTGGAGGCAACCCTTGCTATATGCGACACCCTTGCAGTATTTTTTATACAATCAAACTGCGATTGAACCTGACATTACAAGAATGTCATATGCGGGTTGAAAGAATGTGTACCTATATAACCTGTGCTGATGTGAATGCATAGTATCGCACCAGCGCGAATGAACTGCGGGTGTGTTGCAGAATGAGGTAGCTTATACAATTGCATGTTCAAAGAAGGGGCTAGCCCGCCTCTTCGTAGAGAAACCCTCGCAGACAACTTTCGAGTGCAAGCAAACACAGACGTATAATTGCAAGCTAGACAAGTTGTCTGCGAGTTGTCAGTTGGAGCCGTTGGAAGCGGTTTTCTGCTCATATTTTGAAACGTGTAACACAGCCCAGGCAATTTGAAATCTGATGTGGGATAACAATGAAATTGTACTGCTGAAGGATGATGACGAAGCAGAGCACTAGCAACTGGATTGAAAAATAAACTATACGTTATGTACAACCTGACGCAGAGGAAACACGGGTTTTCATGTACCTACAATATTTTGAAATTGCTCTGCTGGGATGGGAGTACTTTTTGTTTGTGTTCGTTGGTGTTGCAGTGCAGGGATGTTTTTGTTTTTTCCGACACCAGACTTTTTATCAACTGGGGAAATTTAAATTTGTGTTGCACATGGTTGGACAAGTTCGTTGAACTAATTGTGTGATGGATCAATTGCATTTAGTTGGATGGATTACAAATATATTTTGCCAGTTTTTAAACCAGATTTTAGGTTTTAACGAAGAACTTATTTTTAGAAAATATATGTGCAGGACTGCGTCGCATGTTATTTGCTATTTTATTTAGCCAGTACTATGAGAAGAATTATAAAGATTAAAAATTCGGACTTAGGCTCAGGGTGAACACTTTGAAAGCTCTTAGCTCTTAGAACGCCATTTAATAAATTACGTATATTTAAACTGTCAGTTGCTCCCGGTAATCTATGGTAAAAACGATTTGAAAAAGTACTCGAAACCAGAGGGGGCAAGCGGGAAGAGGATTGCGAGTTGGAGGTCTTAATACAGTTCGTCTATGCCCGCAAAATCGAAAATAATAAAGGGTCTTTCATTAAACGTTTCCTATCTTAAAATTTAACTAAAACAAAGTGTGTGTCGTTGGTGTCAATATCATTCAATTAAGGCCAAACGAAGTTGGTACTCATCGACCCATAGGAGTTGATGGCCTGGCTAACGTTGTCTCAAAGAAATATGGACCGATTACGGTGCTAGCCCAAAATCCACACCAAACAGTGACTTTTCGGTATGCATTTGACGTTTTTGGATCTGAAGCGGATTGGTATCCCTAATTCGACAATTTTGTTTGTTGACGTAACCATTCATCCAGAAATGTGTGTCCTGTAAAAGTAGCGAAGCAGGCGGAACGTGGACCGACCAAAAACCCCCTTTTTGAGAAAACAATTTTATCATTTGCGCGTGTTGTTGAACGCTATGTCCGTCCATAGTGGGCAAAACAGACCGAATAAATGACAGCCAATTTTACAGATGACCGCTATCTACTGTCAAAGTTCGGACGTCCCTATTTTACTTTGAAAATACAACACTACCGGTCACATTTCATTTTAGTGTAAGGTTGTAAGGTTAACCCCAAGCCACCACGTCATGAACCAATGCTAATCTAGATTTGTTTTCTTAATTGGAACATATAGAGCTTAAACAGCGCCCTAAGATGCCCTTAGATGGCCAGATTTTCATAAAAGAATTTATTTGTCCAAATCTTTGACTAAGTTGCATTCCGAGGCACACATTTTCCAAAAAGGAAGAAAAAAAAAAAATACTGTCATACCTGAAATAAATCCAAAGCCATCGCAGAAAACTCATCTCTGATTTTCCTTGAGCAAAGATAAATCAAAAAGATTCCTACTACCGCGTAATAATTCTAATTAAATCTTCCCACCCAAGGAAATTTAATCCAATTACATTTACGAAAGTGTTTGCATCCTTTTTCCGCTCTAATTGCGGATTTAAAACATTTCCGCTTTGCCGGATGCATTGCGCCAAAATCAGACGCAGTTGGGATATTGAAAACGTTCTCTTTCCTTCGTCTGTCTAATGCAATTTACCTTTCGTTTTTGAAGTTTCCACAACCACCACCACGGATGCATTACAGCAGTGCTTTGCTCAAGTGCTTTTCAATTCCATTGAATATGCCTGCAAAGTTGTGTACTGAGTATTTTATGAAATGAAACATTTTCCCAGCCACTGTCGGCAGAGTGCTCTGGAAATCATTTGGGTTAATTTTTATGACCAAATTCAATTAGTCTTGAAGGGCTTAGCTGGGAAGGAAATTTACATTTAACACCCCTGGGTAATAAGAATGTTTAGCTCGGTCGTGAAAGTCGTAAAAATTAATGTCAAGTAAAATGTCCGGACATTAGGTTCTGTGTTAACAGAACGATAAAACAACTCAGAGTTAAAGCGCTTGAAAGAAAAGTAGTGGCGTTGTTTATGCGATTGTCAGTCCGCTGGATATTTTGAAAGAATACTGTCATCATTGATCGCCAGTAGCCGTGTGGACTTTTATTTTAAAGTTGGCATGTTACGAGTATGTGAACGCCAAAAATGCTTCCATACATATTTATCCAACAGCTTAAGAACTATCGCAGGCTAGACAACTTTTGAATGAGTTGCGACATAGTTTTAAAAAGGCTCCCTTTTGGATTATAGAATCTTTTTTGTTTTTTATTTGACTCGTTTGTGTCAGTTTAAATCCGTTTGCTGAAAGGGGAGCATAATTTCTTTCCCAGAGGAATATATAAAGTATCATTGTTGTTGCCAAACCTGGCAGCACTTAACTAAAACAAAAGGTCTAAAGATAAAAAAAGAAGTAGGGAAAATGGAGGGCTAGCTATCATTTTTATTCTAGCAAAAACGAACTGACTTTGCACGCCATTTTCGTCACAATTTTGTAGCAATCCGCCAAGAAAGACTTTTTGTAAGTTAAATAATAGTTAAAAACTTACAGTAAAACCCGGATAAGTGCCTCACCTTAAATGCCCCGTTTTGATAGGCACTATATGCGGGTTAGGCATTTATAAAAAAAATCCGCTTAAGTGCAGATAGGCACTTATCTCTAAATTTATAAAAAAAAATATATTTTTTTATAACAAAAAAACATTTAATTTTATTTAAAAAATAAAAAAATACATTACATTAACTGACTAATATCGGTAACCTTAAAAAAGAAAACTTTGTACTATTCATGAAACACAAGGAAGCGATAAAGGAAAAAAAAAATTTTGTATTTTTTTCAGCTGATTTAAAAAATGTGTACTTAAAATCATTTTTTCATGTAAATTTCAATAAAAGGATACAAAATAAAAGACAATTAAGCGGGGAAGATAGTTAAGCGAATGGTAGATACTTATAAGATGAGTTTTATATGAAAAAAGTCCTCAGAATTTTGGTTCTAAAAAAGAAGGCACTTATCTATGCGGGTTAGGCACTTATCCGGGTTTTGCTGTTATATTTGAATAAATTTTTATATACTTAGCAAAAAAGTTTTCGTATATCGTTACTTACTTTCATTTTGAATCTGGGACAGCTGCAACAGTTGTAATTGATTCCCAAAATTCGACTGTTCAAGCAAATAACTTAAAGGTCCTCTGTTGATGAATAAGTTGCGTAGTTTAATATAGCCATAGATAATTGCAACGATTCGTTTAAACAAAGTCCAAGGAAGTAACTCATATCAGGTAATATGGTTTGATGCTTAGTTACTCAAAAAAATAATCAAACACACCCTTTGCGGTTTAGGAAAACACTTCCATTCCAACTAATTAGGTTACAAGTTCTCGTTCTCTTTCTCTTTTTTGTTCTCGTTTTTGTTCTCAGTTTCCATTGCGGCTTTCGTCGTAACTCGTAAACCAATGTGGCACCGAGAGTGTCCTCAAATGTGGGTAATATAATCAGAAAAGCAACATGTTTCACCTTACAGTAACTATACCTGACACACGGCTGTCATGTTAATTGACAATAAAGCGTGCGAGATCCGTTACACGATGCGACGCCCTATAGCAGCCACACCTTGTGAAGGCTATGTAAATTTTGTTTGGCAATTAATTGCACGTTTACACCCAGTTTACGCAGTAATCGCTCCGTCACACATCTAGCTCGCACATAAATAAAACTCAGTTTGTCACTCAGATGGAGAATGTATGAGGTATCCTGTCGCGTCCATCACTCACTTGGACACGCGAGTAAATGTGTCGCCAGAGAAATCAAATCAATCGATACTAAGTACAAAAACTGAAAGCCTTCCATCAACGGATACATATCATTGCGGAAAAGAGTATCGACTATTCCATACCATAAACAAAGATATCGAGTGATATTGGAGATATGGCTTCGTCGACATGCATCAGTCACAATGGAATACCCTCTAGCAATCCATCTTGATTGCAACCGTAATGATACTCGTCCGGAGTCGGGTTGTTTATCTCTGCCTTGAACTTGAGAAGGCAACTCTAGCTCTATCTCTAACTCGATTTAAACAAAAAAAAACAACATAAACACGAGCAAAGAAAGGAGCAGCAATGCTGCTGTTGACAAACAAGTCGTCAATGGTTGTCGCAATTCTATAGACACCAACAAGTTTGGTTTATATTTTCTTCGGTTGTTGCTATCATTTTGCGGTTAACTACCATAAAAAAAATCATCTGTGGTTGATGCGTGCTGGCAATTTATAACTTTAGAGAATGGGTTTATGTTAATGCGGTTGGAATTGATTAAATGCCAAAAGAAAGTCACATGTATTTTATATTTTGAGAGAGAATAAAAAGTAGAACGTTTTTTTTTTGGTTTTGTATTAGAAAACGAATTTTGTTTTTTAACCCATTTGATAACGAGTGTTATTGTTTTAGAAAAAGTAAAAGTTGTTGATGGTGTTACAATATATACGGGAGCAATTATTTATTGCTGACTTAACACAGTTGACATTTATCTTTATTTATTTGTAGTTGGTGAATGGTTTTTGTTTCTTTGTTGGGTCGAGCGAACAACGCTTCGGTTGGAATTGAACCACTTTTTCATCATTAGATTTCTTTCAGTTATTTTCCTATTTCCTCTCTGGGAATGATATTTTTGTGTTGCCATTTGTCAGAGAGTGAACCTTTGATTCGCAATCAGTTTTCAGTTTTCCAAGCGACTACCAGAGGGATGAGTACGAGGTCACCAATTATTGAATACAACAGAGAGGTTGACAACCGTAATTCATTTTGCTGTTGCTTAGGGACCTCCGAACTTTGAAAGTTGATGGCGGCCATCTTGTTGAAGCTACATCTGTTAAATTGGCTGTCATTTATTCAGTCTGTTTTGCTAAATCAACATGGACGGACTTAGCGTTAAACAACACGCGCAAATGATAAAATAGTTTTATCAAAATTGGTGTTCTTTTCGGGCAACGTTCTGCGCGCTTCGTCCGTTTTACAGGAGACCCATTTCTGGATGAATTGTTACACCAACGAATTAGGAACGATACCAATCCACTTCAGACCCAAGAGCGTCCAATGCATACCGCAAAAGTCACTCTGTGGTGTGGATTTTGGTCTGGCAGTGTCATCGGTTCATTGTTTTTTTTTGTTTTGAGAACGACGTTGGCCAGGCCATCACCTCCCATAGGTCGATGATTACCAACTTCTTTTGGCCTGAATTGAATGATATGGACACCAACGCAATATAGTTTCAACAGAACGGCGCTACGTTCGACACAGCTCACGCGACATTGCAAATTGTGCACGACCGATTCAAGAGCATTTTCATCTCACGTCTAGGTAATGTGAACTGGCCACCGAGATCGTGCGATTTGACCCCCTTAGAATTTTTCTAGCGTAGTATTTCCTGAAGTCGCAGGTATATGCCAACATAACCCATGGCATCTATCAAATTCAGCTTGCACCAGAGTCATGGAAAATAGGACATTTTGGACGCCGCTGAGGACATTTGAACGATCTTATATTCCATACTTAATGCATCAATAGGTACGAATAAAAAATGGATTTCACACACATACTTTGTTTTATTTAAATCTGAAGATAGGAAGCGCCTAATGAAAGACCCTTTATTTCCATAAGCTTCGGGCTTTCAGTTCACGCATACTTGTTCTAAAAATAAAAAATTGATTCCCCTTGGGGTAAGAATAAAAACAGCACGAAGCGGCTTGTGGATTGTATTTTCATAATTGATCAACTTCGAATGAGTTTAAATTGCCAAAAATGTGCGCGATCCGCAGATTTTATAGTTTTTCAACCATTTAATTATGTAGGATGGATATTTAAATATGTACATATATTAATCCAAGATGCAGATGGGAAGCGTTTTAACAATTTGCATGGCATGTGGTTTCTGTTTTACAAAGCAACTCCGCAACTGCACTTTGCAAAAAATATTCGCTTCCGCACAAAAATATTTTTAGAATCTAACCATATAACCGATCTCATTAAAATTAAAAGAGTGTTTAAATTTAAGCTTTTGAGATTGTTGGTTTGTCCTTGGCAGTGTATATTTTCGTTGTTGTGTACTAAGGAAATGTATTTCATTACCCGTTTTAAGTGAAACTGCTTAAACTGTCACTGGAACTAGTTGCACAACCTTTTTGTATAGTTCTTTAACAATTTCAAAGTCATTCCAGTTGATTTCCTTTGTGGTTCTCTATATTGACAAGCCTCTGTGAGAATGCACAATCAATTGTCTGGAAAATGAAATGACATAAAAAGGTGAAAAGTGCTCAAATAGAAAAGAGCTAGGTACCTATTCAAGTCTAATTGCCTTGTAATCGCATTAAACTAACGCTCAGTGTCGGCAATATCACATAGAGTGAGATTATATAGGCTTATGGATGTCTCCCCTATTCTTGTTGGGCATTTTCTTTACACCATGCCATGTGGTGATTAGGTGAGAATAGAACAGACACACAAAAAACACACGAGACCTGCTTGACTTTACTTTAATTGGCTTACATGTGTATTATTGTCACTTAAGTTAAAGACTCCCGGTGGGCAGGTGCATTTATATTGTGTATTTTTATGCGTTTACTTTTCTGTCAGTGAGGTTTGATTCGTTTTATTGCAGCGAAGAAGTTGCGCGTGATGGTATGCATCGTTCGGGTTCAAGTTGTTATTATAGGAAGAAATGTCGAAGTCTTGTAAGTCTTGGAGGCACTCTGTGGAGCCCTTCGAGATAGAGCGACTGATCAGCCAAAATTTATATAAATCGGTTGACACTTTCATAAATCACGATTACACTTTGAAAATGAATAAACAAATGTCGAAACCTTATACCTCAAAGTCTCAACTACAACCTTATCCTTTCGTCGGCTAAGAAACTGAGCATAAGCCAAGTGCGAGGAAAGTGTAGACTTAAAGAAGTCATACACTAAATCCCACTTCCGCAAGAGCTTGCCAATTAAAATTAAAACTGTCCCGTCGCGTCACTCACAGTAACTTCAACTTCAATTTGCTCCGACTCTCAAAGTGAGGATAGAAATTTATAAATCCGAACCCAAAAGAGGCATTTCAAAAACAGCAAATGCCAACCTCTGCATCCGCGTCTGTGAGTCATGCTCCACTCAAGGACACATCTCGTAAAATTATAAAAGAAAGATAAAAACCCCACCATGACTCATTTCCAACCAAGGATATATGCAAGTATATTTCTATTTCAACAACAAGTGTCCTTAGACATTTATCATTCAACCTTCAACTCTGCAGCCAAGAGTAAACAAAAGACGCCTTATTACAGCGTTGATTTCGAGTTCACACGCCGGAAATGTGCAACCATGCTTTGCTGTCCTTTCTACTTTCATGTCGTATAGCAGAATCCTTTGTTAGGGAAAACAAAAAAGTAAAAAAAACACTTTGTTTGAGATGAGCATTTCATCTCCAACTTTCGTAATGATTTTCTTCAACTGCATGACTAAATTTAAGAGAGAGAGAGAAAAAAAAAAAGTTACAATTCCCCTGGAGATTAAGGACACTTGCGTAATTTTTTTAATTAATCATTTTAAGTATTCCTTTCGAGTTCTCGGTAATAACGTATAGCATGTGAATCTTATGCAACTATCTTGTGAGGTTGTTAACCTTTAAAGTTGTTTGCAGTTCTGTTGCAAAGAAGTTGGTCAGTTGTTGATACTTTTATGCAGCAACAAGTAACAACTTCTGACCTGAGTCATGGAATGATGCAAGAAATGCATTTAACGTGATTAACATTTGAAATCCAGTTTCAGAATAATTCGGATATGAATTTTTGCAGTAATTATTCTTTGGGGTTATGTTTTTTTTTTCAGAGTCTTGTTTATTTGTTGGAAGGTTTGTTTAATAACTCACTTTGGGTCGTTGAACTAACTTTAAGTAGGAGTGTTAAATGGCTTTTAGTTTTAATGGCACATAACTTATTTGAAAATTGAAAATGAGCTGCTTTCTCTTTTTTGGATTTTTCACAATTGCATGCTCGCACGTAACAAACCATCTCTCAAAAATAAACATGTAAATTAGATTAGTGCTTTTCGGGCCTTGTTGAGTTTTAAAATATATATAGACAGAATTGGGGTCATCTTTTGATGTAGGTATCCATTTCAAAGGACAGTTTTAAACAAAAATGTACACCTCTCACGTTGCTTAAGGACAAGAAAAAATTGTGTAGAACCTTTCATGGATGAAATAGCACATCGTATTGTTTTCATATGAGCAGACAAGAGTCCTTAAATCTATTATATGGAATTCCATTGATATTATTCACAACAAAACAAATGCCTATTCAAAAATGTTTGTCTGAGAAAATATTGATTTTATTCATTTATCTCTGCGCCTATAATGGAAGGCTGTTCTAAATGGGAATTCAATAAGTTCTTGACTTTTTGCAATTTCCTTGTATAGTTATATTTCTTATCGTTATGATGTGTTGGTTCATTTGGTTTTTCTTTTATTGTTAGGGGTTCCCGAATTTTTCTCATTTCCTTACCAAGTTATGAATTGTTTACTTATGCCTAATGGTATACGAATGGAGTGGAGAAAAATACACTTAAAATGGGTACTGAACTTGGGCTCTCATAACCTCTTTTGTGTATTTTCGATTGTTTTTCACATTCAAAATAAAAGACCGCAGATATAATAAAATTTGTTTTTTTTTTTATTCCGTGCTGACGTTTTGTAATTTATATAAATTTATTTATTTTATCACAATTTCTTTTCATATTTTGTACAAAATCAGAAGTTTGGAAAAGTCTGAAGCGTATTAGAAGATAATTTTGAACAGAACATTAATCAGGGATTTAAATTAGGTATTGTCAAACTCATAAAGACCTGGCATTACCAAAACATTTTTGTTCTTCTTCCGTTCCTTTTTTCTGATCCCTTTTGACTGATGACATTGAAGTAATAAATCATTCTTTTGTAATACTGAATTGGATCCACACGTGTTTTATTCCCTTCGCTAAAGGAAGACATTACAATATATCCAGATCTACTGCATTTTTTACTTGTTTTTAACTTTGACTGCCCGTTTCTCAAAAGAAGACATTTTACTAGTTGAATGTAACCTTTATATCTTGAAAAGTAAAATCTAGTACCTAAATTTTTTTTGTAAATAAGCTCAAAACTACATCACACTTTGACATTTAACGTTCAAAACACTGACAGCTGGCTGACATTGTGTGTTTGAGTTTTTATTTGCTTTGATCACGTGAACAGTTATTTCAGTAGACGTATTCAGATGAATCTAGTCAAGAATTTCTCAGTTAACATTTCAACAAATTGCAAAAGTTTAGTCTATCACCAGATAAGTTTTTGACAGTCCACTTATTTTCTGGAGACTTATCACTGGAGAAGTTCTCAAAATTCTACCAAGAAAAGCATTAATTAAGCCTCTTCACGTGCGAAGTTATAATGGTTTTAAAACCAGGAAAACCGCCAAATGAAGTAAAATCGATCAATTTCCCTTTTTGCAGTCATATCCAAAGTTTTCGAGAGCGCCTACAACTGGTTATAGAAGACAATAACCTTATCCCTGACCACCAGTTTGGGTTCAGAACCAAGCATTCGACGATTGACCAAGTGCATAAATTCACTGACGTAATCGAGAAGGCATTTGAAGAAAAAAAGATATTCTCAAGCGTATTCCTTGACGTCTCACAAGCCTTTGATAAGGTGTGGCACGACGGCTTAAAATTTAAATTAAGACAAATTCTCCCCGTACGCATGTATGATATTTTATAATCATATCTCGGGAATAGACTCTTCCGTGTTAGAAATGGAAACGAATACTCGGAGCTTAAAGAAATTTCGGCCGGCGTACCGCAAGGGAGCGTCCTTGGGCCGCTTCTCTATCTGTTATATACTCGCGATATACCAAGAGAAGACGGCACTACCCTTGCTAAGTCCGCCGACGACGCCGCTATCCTAACAGTTGGTAATACAATCGAAGAAACGACTTCAAAACTGCATATAGCACTGAATAAGATAAAAGCATGGACGAGGGACTGGCGGATCGCCCTCAACGAAACTTAATCTGTCCACGTGAATTTCACGTATAAGAAAACGAATGATTTGCCAATTTTTCTAAACTTGGCCCGAATACCCTTTGCTAACGAGGCCAAATATCTGGGAATGACACTCGACGCAAAGCTGAAATGGAATTCGCACGTGAAAATGAAACGTAAAGAACTCGATATTAAATATAGAGAAATGTACTGGTTACTTGGAAAACATTCCCAACTCAGCACCGAGAACAAATTGCTTTTATACAAGAAAGTGCTAAAGCCGGTGTGGACCTACGGTATACAACTTTGGGGTTGTACCAAACAAACTTTTCAAAATAAAGTGCTTAGAAAAATTGTACAAGCACCATGGTATATTAGAAACGACGATATCCAGAGGGATCTCGGAATTCCAACAGTCGAAGCTGAAACCAGAAGCTTCGCGAGAAAGCATAGAAACCGACTAATCGGACATATCAACAATACAGTCCGACAAATTTTGGATGAGATCAATTTATTGCGCCGACTACAAAGAACGAAACCGTTCGACTTGGCACGATCAAATTAACCGCGTCTAAATTGCGGAACATGCAGGATCTTTCATTGGAAAGTAACCTGCCAAACGTTGTTATTTCGTGATAGAAAAATAGATTGATAAGTTTTATCTTAGTTGCAGTATCTAACAAAATATCGAAGGATGTTTTTAGTCAGTAAAAATCTGACACTACTATGAGCACGCGCTTGCTATTCTCATAGTGTCTTTGGAAGATTTTCACCTACCCTCGAAAAAAAAAAACGTATTTTCTATGTTTGTTTTCTGCTATACATTTTCACAATCTGCTACACTTTGTCTCAATTATGTCAATCTATTGTTTTTTTTAAAGAACCCTAGCATCACTGATCTTAATATATTTGTCCTAGTGTATACATTGTATTAGACCTAAGACCTAAACAAAATTACATGGGTCCAATAAATTTAAATTTCCTTTAATATCTTAAACAAAACACCCTATCAGCTGACTGCTGGAAAAATTGTTTAGTTTTTTTTCTCAACTTATCTACTTCTGCCAAAATATATATCACGCAAACATGAATAGTTAGCTAGTTAGCACTTCATTTGGGACCGCGTTTACGTCATGCATTCATTTTTAGAACATTGGCTTTACAGCATCCATAAGCTTTGTTGTTATTGGAAGCTACACCGCTAATTAAAACCTCTGCGACTTTATGTAACCACAAAGTTGAGAATTCGTTTAATTGTGCGCCAATTAATGTCATGTAGGTGTACCTCGAATTAGAAAACTTCGGCAAACTAAATAATTCTGGTACTTTCCAGCTGTTTACTTAGAACTTGACGTCTACAAAAACTGAAGTTTCATATTTTCTCTTCCGCTAATGAATCACTGTTTATCAA
The DNA here is from genome assembly GCA_936431705.1 of Cheilosia pagana. Classification (NCBI taxonomy): domain Eukaryota; kingdom Metazoa; phylum Arthropoda; class Insecta; order Diptera; family Syrphidae; genus Cheilosia; species Cheilosia pagana. The sequence continues at coordinate 43,959,503 of OW386170.1, read as the reverse complement.
CACTCGTTATACGAATACAGGTTTGGTAATAAATATAAGTGAGTAAAGCAAATAAACCTATTACCAGTACCAACCGGGTGTGAAAAGTCGCATCATTTTTCTAAAAACAATTTCTCATACCACCATTGGCGCGCATCAACTCATCACGCTCAACTCATCACGCTAAACTATCACATTCGTGCGATCGAAAGTATTTTTTTTTTCTAACAACCAATTTCCTCTGCTTTGTGTTTCAATTTATCTTCATTTCCTTATCTGTGGCTTTTGTTGGGCATATCGGACGACCCTGCCCCAAACACTGGACCAAAACGCACCTAATGTGCGCTACTCGGTGAAGGAAATTCGCAACGCAACAGTTGCGTGCGTGACAAAGCTAAATTTATGTATGTTACACTGTTACACACATGAGGTCAATGAATTTGCACCCAGTAAACTCGGTCTATTTGGATTAGTGTAACCGCCCCCTTCTTAAATGAAACGTCACAACAAGCGAAAGTGAGGGAAACTCTGACGAAATGAGTGGATTTACATCAAAGAAGATGCTTCCAGCTAAATGTCACCCAGTTTTATTACACACACAAAAAATGTTAACGTGAAAAGAATATTTAATTCGGTTTATTACTAAATTTATGTTTGATGCGACCACAAGCAAGTTTGATGCCGATTGCCCGCTTGTACTCGTATTGCGAAAGTGGAGAACGAGGTTAGTGGCATCTTTCATCGTGTGGTTATAAACGCACATAGTGTGGCATTTTATTTGCCTTTAAATGTCACTTTTGCTCAACCTATGGCGGTAACTCACCTAGCTGTCAGATTGCGAGAGTAGTTTTTTCTCTGGCGCATTTTAATTGGAGAATTATCGATTAATTAGACATATTTAATTGGCGACCAAAAGAAGTTAGTTTTTATTATTGGCACGGTAATAAAGTTATGTCGATTTTGCGCGTTATTACCGTTAAACTGTCAGTGAGCGAAGCGCGGTAGGTTATTCATCTTTCCTTTTTTTTTAATTGGTCTTTAGCGAGAGCAAAGTGCCGATAAAGATGGTGCGAGTTGGCTTCGTTTAATGAAATTATATCATACCGAGTGAAACTTTCGAAACTTAATTCTTACGTTGAAGTGTATTATTGAATTCAATTTGTAAGGCCAACGTCAATGAATGCGATTTGTGGGAAGCTATAATTGAGTTGACATTGAGTGACACGCCGCAAAATGGACAGACAGCCCGAAATTGAAATGTTTTGTATTTTATGGCTATTTGATATTTTTATGTTTAGGACAGAGGAACTGTCAAATAAATGTCGTACCTATGTTTTGTGCAATGCGTATTTTTAAAAAGTGAGTCATTCTTCTATATTTGCTGTTTTTTGGAGGTTTCTATTTAACTCAGTTCTTGAATGTAAACTCACTTTAAAGTCAGTATTTTATTTTGAAGTTGGGACGTGTTTCTTTTTCACGGGTACGTTCAGCAGAGTAACATAAATAAATTGCTGTTAGAGGTTTTGCAAGAACGGGCTAAAAAATAACATCACGTCATTAAAAACACAAATGATCTGTCCAATTTTATTACACCGCCATCTATGAATGGGATTCTTTAACTACTTGTTAATTGAACCGCGTTTTAAACAAGAAAATATGCACAAGTTAGTCCGTCAACGTCAGACAAATTTGACGTAACTGCTGTGTAACCTGTTGATAAGTTTTAACACTCAATCTTTAATCCGCCACCCGTACGAAGCAAGATTTAATGCGCTCAAAAATTAATACAAAAGGCTTCGTCGGACGTCAGGCTGTTGTTTCTGCGTAACGTTCTGTTTTACATACCTACATAGATACTAGGAAAAATAACGATAGAATTTATCGCTAAGAGAAGAGTTTCCAGGAGAGTGAAACATGAACCTTAACAAAATAAAATGCTGCGTATTTAAGTTAGCAAGAAACAGAAACGTATACTTATTTGGTTCTGTGAAGTTGGCATATTTTTCTTGATTCGTAAGAAAATAAACAATCAATTCTGCCTCAAAATGATGACACCTTACCACAAAATTAAAGTTAAACGTCATCTGTCACAAGTTATGACAGATAACAAGATGCAAAATGATTAAATCGGGTTTCTATATTATGTACAAATGAAAATGAAAAGTAGGGAGAACAAAAATGGCTAATTTCCATGCGTTCCACAAAAGCAAATGGAGAAACTTAAAATGGGTACTCAGGACGGTACATCAATAAGTATTTCAACAGAATTTACCCTATTTCCTTCGCCCGATGCATATTTCATCTAAAATGAAATTAAGAAAAAATATTAAGAAATATTTTTATTGCGATTCACTATAGCATAATTATTTATTGTTTAAAAAAAAAACAATTTAAACTGGAAAACATCCCACTCACTTTCTGTTGTTGTAAATTATAAAAATAAATAAATACACTCTTAAATGTAAACAAAATTCTCCCATATACGTATAATGTGCAAAAATAGTAACAAAACGTGCGAGAGGAAACCCAAACACATGACGTCAAACAAAAATCTCACTATACTGCTTGTTTACCCATAATCTCTTGACGTTTTCAAATTGTTTGCATTTTCGCAAGTAGTTTAAGACTGCGCTATTCAACAAAAACGCTAGACAAACAAAGTCAACAAACTTCTTACTTGACTGTCAAAAGAAAACACACACAAAACACCTGTAGACGATGGGAGAAACCGTCAACATCACTTCATATATTTAATGAATTTTTCAACAACAACATCAAAAAGAAGAAAATAACGCACAAAAACAGAAAAACCTGAAGGAAAACAATTAAACGAGAAACTCAATCTTGAAATGTCGGACTCAGATAGATGGGCGCCGCGCCGCTGAACAAAGCAAGCAAAAATAAAAACACGCTAAACGTTCTCCTTTCATTTTCGTAATGCGGTTCTGTGTATATACATTTTTAATTCGTCTAAAGTGCCCACTGCCAGGGAGAGGTCGGAGGTCGTGGTAACTGTGCCTGGGTGAGAGGCATCCGAGTGAAATTGTCTTGTGTGGTCTGGGAAAATGAGTATCTGCGCAAAGTGATTTGTAAAATGGGTTTTACTAGAACATAAAGCTGAAATGGAAACAATGAATGACAGCACCAGGATAATGTAAGTGTAGTTCGAGTACGAGTACACGAAATAAGGCCAGATGGACATGGAAACATGGGTGCATCCACCACATGGGGTAGCCGAGGAAGGTAAATATAAACACAGCAGTCAGAAAATATATTTAACTGAAATAGGTTAATAGCCTGATGTTATCATGGTTGATTCAATACACTTTTGTGTTGGGCTGTTTTCAATTTTCTGGTCGAACATGTTGTTTATCTACTTGTGTGTTGAAGATCGATTCCAAATTGCCTACAGACATTTGACTATTAATTAAGTCCGAACTTATGAGTTAGTTTGGCATGCCACTAGTCGTCCTTTGTAATTCTGACAGATGGAACAGTAAAGAAATGACACATTTCAGAGGAATGATGTGGTTTTTTGTGTAGAATTAACTGATTGTCACTGTGGTGTCAGTGCACACAAATCAACCACAACTGATTAGATTCCATCAGAAAAAGAAATTCTGACAGATGGAACAGTAAAGAAATGACACATTTCAGTGGAATGATTTGGTTTTTTGTGTAGAATTAACTGATTGTCACTGTGGTGTCAGTGCACACAAATCAACCACAACTGATTAGATTCCATCAGAAAAAGAAATTCTGACAGATGGAATAGTAAAGAAATGACACATTTCAGTGGAATGATTTGGTTTTTTGTGTGGAATTAACTGATTGTCACTGTGTTGTCAGTACACAAAAATCAACCACCACTGATTAGATTCCATTAGAAAAAAAATCCTGACAGATGGAACAGTAAAGAAATGACACATTTCAGTGGAATGATTTGGTTTTTTGTGTGGAATTAACTGATTGTCACTGTGTTGTCAGTACACAAAAATCAACCACCACTGATTAGATTCCATCAGAAAAGAAATTCTGACAGATGGAACAGTAAAGAAATGACACCTTTCAGTGGAATGATTTGGTTTTTTGTGTGGAATTAACTGATTGTCACTGTGTTGTCAGTACACACAAATCAACCACCACTGATTAGATTCCATCAGAAAAAGAAATTCTGACAGATGGAACAGTAAAGAAATGACACATTTCAGTGGAATGATTTGGTTTTTTGTGTGCAATTAACTGATTGTCACTGTGTTGTCAGTACACACAAATCAACCACCACTGATTAGATTCCACCAGAAAAAAAAATTCTGACAGATGGAACAGTAAAGAAATGACACATTTCAGTGGAATGATTTGGTTTTTTGTGTGGAATTAACTGATTGTCACTGTGTTGTCAGTACACACAAATCAACCACCACTGATTAGATTCCATCAGAAAAACAAATTCTGACAGATGGAACAGTAAAGAAATGACACATTTCAGTGGAATGATTTGGTTTTTTGTGTGGAATTAACTGATTGTCACTGTGTTGTCAGTACACACAAATCCACCACCACTGATTAGATTCCATCAGAAAAAGAAATTCTGACAGATGGAACAGTAAAGAAATGACACATTTCAGTGGAATGATTTGGTTTTTTGTATGGAATTAACTTACTGAGAAGTTGATCCAAAAAAATTTTAAGACCAAGATTGAGTTTGAGTATTGAATTTAAGTGGGAAAAAAATCAAAAGAAAATTTGTACGGTTTCGTTTTACATATCGCTATAACTGATGGGGCCTAATGTAGCGAAGTTTAATTTGCCTTTACACAATTAAGTCATAGCATATGTTTCTCTAGCTTTAACATTGTTTAAGGGCTGACGAAGAAATTTTAATTGAAAGCAACTGCTTAAGTGCCAATAAAAATCTAATAAGTACAGAGAGGTATGTATTAAAATTACCCATACGATTAGCATTTTAATGACAGACGGCGCACGACTCAATTACAAAATAACGACTGGCTTCATTGATTGTAATGCCCGTCACAAAATTCATTGAAACGGTTTTACATTTGAAAAACGCAATTGGTATCTAATTTACATGGAATTGCTCATTTTCCCAAATGACGTCCCACCCACTCTTAGGGTTTCGAAAAAGGCATCATGACCTTGTATGTGCAATGTGCATGCCAATGCGCAACGGTTAAAATTGTGTAACGCCACGTATATTAATATTAATGTCTGGCGGACGTCTTAAACTTTGAAAAGGAAGCGAAGCGGAATAGAATACTGAACAATTTGCATTTGGGTTCCCAAAAGGTTTCTAAGAGGTTCGACCATCAACAATTTTATGTCTAATTGTTGCATAAATTAAACGAAAATGAGTTACTGTCAAACGAATAAAAAACCATCAACCAAATTGATCAGTTTGACATATTTGCATCTTCCCTACACACGAGTGACCTTTGATCGTACGATTTACACCGCATGACATTGGGCACATTCAAAAACTTAGTTATCTTAAGTCGACTAGATTGATCTGGAAGAGATGTATCCTGAACGCAAAAACTAGATTGGTCGGGAACGTCACTTTTCCAACGTCAGCCACATATGCGAACTGTCAACTTAGTACTCAGTCACGAATTTCTTGACTAGATTCGTCCGCTACCCCTCCATAAACGTCAACTGACACGACACAGCTGCCCATGTGACCGATCTAGGCCAATCAAAAGTGAGATACATCAAATCAGTCAGCTGTCAGACTTACTAAACTAGATACTTGAACGTCCCCATTATTTCGACAGCGCGGATTGTCAAAAATGATCATTTGACTACATTGCAGTCCCGAAACAAAAATGACGGCCAGTTCCCTCAGCCTAGTTTCTTTCTCACCGGCCGTTACGACTCTCCCACGGTCCATAATTCGTAACCGGCTTATAATTGTTTTCTACTGACAACAGTTTTAACCCAATTCTGTGCGTGCACCTTAAAAAAAAAAAAAGTCACTACGACTTCAACGCCCAAAGATGATTGCCCAACTATAAACGACCACAGGGCATGATGTACGGACGCGTCACATTCTGCCATAGTTGCGATGAAAACATTACGCGGTCCGGCAGCCAGAGATTGCTGTTTTGACATTGTTCCAGTGAGTTTCAACGCGATAGCAATCTATGTTAATGAAGACAGATCTAGCTATCATCAAGACACGGTCAAAGTCAATAGGCACGGTGTACTGTATATACCAGCAGGTATTGCAGCGCAGCACGATGGTGCTATTTTTAGATTTATTTCTCGTCGCTGTCGCTGGTTCTTTGCGAGCTCTCCTTGTGCTTGTGTGTTGCTTCCTTCTTTGGATTTTATTTTGCATCCAATTGCACATTATAGTGGGGCGCACGAACGTAAAAATCACGTTTTCATGTTTCTTGGCTTTCGTGCGGGACTGGGACAGGTAGCTATAAAATATGAAATGTCGGTGGTTGCTGTTATAGATAAACCCATTTATAATTGGGTGTCAGTCAGGCACGTTGTTTGATTTTGTTTTGTTATGTTTACTTGGGCGTTGGGGCTGTATGACCTTGGCCTTTCGATGTCTGCGAGTTTATAATACGATCATGTCTATGAGCATGGAACTGCTTCAAGAAGTTGTTTATTTGGATTGAAACAAATCCATCAGTAAGCGGTTAATGAAACAAAAGCACGCATATGGTGATAGAATCACTGCCATGTGTTATATCTGCTGCAACTTGTCAATGTCAACGATGCGGTGACAGTTTTCGAAATAAAGAGTATTTCCGAATTTGAATTTCGCAAGGGAGTATTTTATTTTAAAAGCGATGGCAAATGTGGCTACGGAATGACTTTCCACTTCGCATTCATAATTACTGCGATCGGTACGTCTGACAATTTCTTTGAACACACGCAATTGTTCGCTACTGCTTTTTGACAATATATCTACTCCCTGTATTTCATAATAGGACCAACTGTCAATTGCGTCAAATAATTAAGTTCTTTGCAAAAGGAATAACGGAAAATTGACTATCAGAATTCATAACGTAATAGGTCTGTTCCTTTACTTTTGTAGTAAAAATGGAAAAGACTGTCAAAATGTCAGTGGAGGGGATGAATTCTCTCTCAGAGAGGGAAACGCAAAAGTTAAGGAACGCTTTTGTAGTAACCTTTGAAAAATGACAGATAGTTCACCCACCAAAATGCCAAATAGAACAACAATCAGCTGTCAAATTTTCAGGCGACTGTTGTTTCAATTCTTACACAAAGAAATTTGTTGAGTAAAAACTAGTAAGATGGGAAATATCTTGCTCCCTCGAAGCCGCTCTCATTTACGAATTTTCGTAAAATTCGTAAAAATTCGTAAGATTTACAGACAGTGACAGCTGGCTGACTTGATGTGTCTCAGTTTAAGTTGGCATCAGGTCGGTCACATGCACAGCCTTTTCAGTTGACATTTATGGAAGGGTAGTCGACGAATCTAGTCCAGAAATTGGTGACTGAGTACTAAGGTGACAGTTCGCATATGTGGCTGACGTAGGAAAAGTGACATTAGCGATCACTATAGTTTTTGCGTTCAGGATACATCAAGTCCAGACTAATCTAGTCGACTTAAGATAACTAGATTTTTAAAAGTATACAATGGTACAATCGAACTAAGAGATATGACAACCAATGTCAAAAATAGTAAAGTTCGTTAACTGACAGCAAGCGATGAAAAAAAAAATGATGACCCTTTATATTCCTTTCAGTTGCTTCTTATGTTAAATTCCCTACGTCCCAACGGCAATGGATGATGCTGTCAAAGTTCTACGTTAAGTACAGAGATGTTAACGAAATCGACTGTTTTGTTCGATCGTTTTCTGGGGAACTCAATACGAACGAAATGCGAGTCGTCTGGTTTCCTCGAAAGTCACTGATCAATGCCAATAGCAAACATTGGACCTACCGAATGTAAGAAGGTAAGTCAAGGATATTGACGCCCTAAAAACACATCCTCCCATACTTTTATTTAAGAAGCTATCTACAGATGTACTTATTGAATAATTCACAACATTCTGAGCGTTGCCTTTCTTCATCCGGTAATCCTAAAAAGCCACAAATCTGCATGCAAAGTAACTTATGCAAGGGGATTATAAATAAGGAAGTCTCCTATCTCCTACAACCACATCACATTCCCAGACTAATTTATGGGTCAGAAGGCATTTAAATATACCCCATCCATTCCACCTCGTTAATTCTCTAAGGTACCTACCTACTCAGAGTTCTCCTAAAAATAATCCGACTTGGTCCACATTTCTGCAATGTGGAATTCCGCACCATCCCCGCATGTTGCAAATTATCATTCCACACACTTATTCGAAACCCTACATGCTACATCCACCTCTCATAGAATTAAAAATAGAATCCGCACTCGGCAGCAAAGATAAGAAACAAACTCCAGACATACCTAGGCAGCCAACATGAGTTGTAAACAAACCCGGCAGCAAACGAAGGGTAAACAGAAAACTTTAAAATTTGAAAAGTTGCCAACTTGAGCAAGTCCCTCTCCATCTCCATCCACAGAAAAATTGAGAAAAATGGAAAAACTAAATCTTCTTTATCTCCCGGCCGACTGAGGACAAGAAGGGATGCTGCTCATTTGTTTGCCTAGTGGCTTGCCTCCGGGCGCATTACAGTTCATCATTGTGCGACTTTCGCAACAAATACTTCGTTCAAAATAGTATTTCTTTTATTTCTAGCATTTTCAAACATATCTAGAGACAAATAAAACGTCCGTTTTAAAAATGCAGGCCCACTTATCCGGTGCTTGCTCTTCGACAATTTGGAATGACTCACACTCAAGGGTCTCAATTGGGCAATATTGTGTCTGAGTGATGCCCTTATCCGTCTGGTATTTCTTTGGAATTTCATACACATACGTCTGTCAAAAACTCGCGGCGAATTTCAAAACATTAAGCTCCGGCAGTGATGTTGCACGCACGTTCTCATTGGGATAGGCTGATGAGGAGATGTTTAATTGTTTACACACATCGGGCTGTCGATTTATTTATGTGAAACATATAGCTACCTACTTTGTTTATATAGGTATACGTACATGTATTCATTTGCGTAAGTGGATTTTTATTTCTTCAGCAGTTTGGCTGAATGGGCTGTATTTATTTTTAAAATGTGTCGGAATATTTATTTTAAATATGCAAATAGTTACTTACGCAAGAGGAGGGATAGGGTGCCTACTTGTTGACTATTTATATCGGGACAATAAGAATAGACGTCTGACAAACATCCGAGAGTAAAACTGCCATGAATGAGCTTCTCAATTAGACGTTTGGACTCGGCGTAAAATTGTAGATCCCTTCCATTCGTCCCAAAAATTGAAAACCCACACAAAACGAATGGTTGTGAGAAGCTAGGCCTTGGGTCCATAGACCTGTCGCGCCAAAATATTTATTTTATTTATAATAAGAATAGACATAATCATTTGCTAACTCCAATTGCTATGAGACTTAACTTAACTTGTTCCTGTTCTTGACTAATTAAACAATTTATGTTCCATGGGCAAACTAAAATTGAATCGCTTTGGTTGTGTCATTTCGCTCTGTCAAAATCACATATTAGGTCTGTTCCTTTACTTTTAATTCTTACGAATTCTTACGCATTTTACTCAATTGTCGTTCCACAACTCGATAAATTCGTAAAAGAGAGCGGCTTCGAGAGAGCAACACATTTCCCCTCTTACTAGATTTTACTCAACAAATTTCCTTGTATAAGAATTGAAACAACTGTCAGTCGCCTGAAAATTGACAGCTGATTTTAATATGTTGTTCTATTTGGCATTTGGGTTTTATGAACTATCTGTCATTTTTCCCAGGTTACTACAAAAGCGTTTCTTAACTTTTGCGTAAGTTTCCCTCTCTGAGAGAGAATTCATCCCCTCCACTGTCATTTTGACAGTCTTTTCCACTTTTACTACAAAAGTAAAGAAACCGACCTATTGTTTTAAGCACGACTCCCTTTAGTTTTGTTAAGTTTTGACAGCGCGACGCCAGAAAAAGCGACTTATTATGCTTAAGAACTCGTCGTCTAAATTGTCACCTTCCATCCAAGAGGGTTATAGCAGATTTTTCTTTAAAAGAAAATATTGTGCGGCTTCAATTTGAAATACCTAGGAACTGCTCAATTCATGGTTTATCAATCTTTAATGGCAGAAATAAAAACTGTCTATTATTTATGAAAAGGCACAATTATTTGGTAGGGTTATGCGTGCGCACTCGTTCATGCAAATCTAGTCCATTGTGCGCTATGATCTCATAGATTTGTTTTAATATTTTATACGTATATCTAACAATACCAACTTGTATATATATGTACGATATTTTTCAACAGAAGCTAAGCGTTTAATTGAGCGCAACAATTGTTTCCAGTTGGTCAACTTAGTGTTATTGCAAAAATAAGCACTGGAGGTAGGTTAGGTTAGGTTAGGTTGAGGGGAGTTGTGAGATCGTCACAATAGACCAGACACCATGTCGGGCTCATCGCAACCCCAGGAGCAATGGAGGTAGGTAGCAGATAGAGGTAGGTACCTTACGTTGAAATCAGTTCTTTTATAGACAGCCATACATTTGGGGTGATTAGTGACTCGCTACCTTTTAAACTCTGAAAAGGATGTAGGATCACATCTAAGAGCTCCAAAGTTTGAGGATTGTTTTTAGCACGGCCTCTCAAAAACGAGTCCCACAGGGGCGGACCACGCAACCGTAGACCAAGGATTATACCGGCTTTAGCTACTGTCAAAAATGGTACAAAATTCACATTCATTCTTTTATTTTCGCGACATGCTAGCTTAAATTGGATTACTCCTATTCAATTTCATGGTTTTCCTTAACAATCGCAATGATTCGGTCTTATTACTGTTGGCACATATGACCCAAGTTCGGAATTAGAACTCGGTACAAGTCTGGGTTACATAAGTTTGATGAATTCAATGATGAAAAAATGAATGCAAATCCTTTTGCAATCTTTCTTTTGTTTGCTGCTGTCACAATCGAGTCACAACCTACCACAATTCAACTTACGGTCAAAAGTTAAGTCACCTGCAACCCATTAAATTCCGATTTCTAAATATAAACCACAAACAAAGCGCGAAACGCCTACAGTTTGACTCCTCTGAGCTGAAAAAAAATTCTTGAAATACTTTCGCAAACCCACGGGTGACTCATGGAATGTGTAAATGCGGCAGCATAGTGTCGCTGTCGCCGCCAAGTTGTTTGGCAATTGGATCAAATATTGATTATTTGTTCCCGCTCCCTACTAAATACGTTCACATCGTACGTGAAGTATGTGATGTGGCTAGCGCCAAATAATGCGTGCGCCCGTGCAGAGCGCCAGACGACCGGGATGTGCGAACTTTTCTAGGAATGCGCACAGCTGCATTCCCCATTAGATGGTGTGGGAAAACAAAAAGAAGATGATGAATTGAAACTGGCACATATTACGTAAATACCACTTCACATGCACACAAGCCATAAACTGCTCATTTATAAAATTGTAAAGATTCATCCGGTGCCGCGCAAAATTGAGTTCCAAAGAAAAACCATACACACTGCCAACAAAAATAGAAGCGATACACACAAAGACAATAGATAAACAGAAATAGACAAAATAAAAGTAAACAAAATCCCAGAGGCGATGCAAAAAGTAGCAACACCATCCAACCATATGCTATGGATGCTTCACGCTCTATACGTCTAACCATATCTACAACAGTCCACCGAGCAATGCGAATGCACCAGCCACCAGCCACCACTGGCTACAACAACAATATGATGGAAAACTAAAAAAGGGCGTGTATCCCTCCACATAACACCAAGGCTCCAAAGGCATGCAACTATACGTACACATTACACACATTTGGATTCGAGGGAGCCTTTTTTTCTTGCGGCATTATGCAAGGCGCGTGGGATTAATGACCGCGCGTCTTGAATTGAATTCCTAATCAATGAGGCAACTTGGTGCAACAAAATCCAAAATAAAAAAAGTGCAGCAGGGGGATAATATTCAACTTGACATACCAAAACAGCACTTTCGCGTACAACTTGTGAGACGGTCTCCCGAAGCTGGGCAGCCATTCCCGGCTTGTTGAGGCCACGGCAAAATTTTCTTTCGGTCATTTTGTGGCTGATGTCGAGGTGGTGGTAATCCTTTTGCAGAATCCTTTATATACGTTGGCAGTGGCAGACACTATTTATTGCTAGCGAATAATTAATTTAGTTTTCACATGTTTTACAGCCAGGATAAAAAATCACCGGTTATAGATTTTATTTTTTCACTGATAAATTTTGTATCTATGCGATACAAATTCGTTTTTCACGCCACTGGACCGCGCACCGGTGAGAATTTATTTTTTTTCCAATTGGATACGAATTTAACTGCTCTTCTACTTCACTTAACAAACACAAATCACTTGAGATTTTTATGCAAACAATTCAAATAAACTTGCAAGTCACAAATTATTAAAATAAAAGATTTGTTGTTACGGTTTGTGGAACGCGGAGTGATGTAAGGGATGGAAAGGGAATCACAAGAACTCCAACAATCAACATACCCCTCGAATTTATTTATAACGAAACGATCAACGAACGAAACGACTTCGACTTTACGAAGCAACGCGTCAAATTCGACTGTCAGAATTTTGTTAAAAATTTTGTAAAGTTTAGGTGCGGCGATGCGACGCAATGCAACGCTTGCGTTGAGGTGAGTTTAAGAGTGATGCCAGTCTCCAAATACATATTAAAACTGATATTTTTTCGGATTTTGTATTTTTTTATTGAAGTTTTTGAATGTGAGATAAGCATAGTTGTCAAATAGTTTATATATTTTGCTTCTTTATAATACGTAAAGTATGAAATAATATGAAATAAGTTTGTCTTATGTAGATAGAAGCGCTCCTTCTGTCGTTAATGAGACGACACAACACATTGAAGCGACACTCAAAAGCTTAGTTGTCTTAAGTTAATCATATTAGTCTTGAGTAGATGTCAGGAACGTCTCTTTTCCAACGTCAGCGGTCAGCCTTATATGCGAACTATCAGCTCAGTGGTAAGACACAAACTTCTTGACTGGATTCCTCGGCTACCCCTTCATAAACGTGACCCCACTCAGTCGTTCATAACTGAAATACATGAAGTCAGTCAGCTGTCAGACATACTAAACTAGATACTTGAACGTCAACAGTCAGCTAGTAAAAATCCGTATGAACCTAATAATTTATTATTATTACAATAAAAAAACACACAAAATGTTAAGGAAGCTAAGACTCAATAAATTTGAATTGAAATTGATTTTTATTTGACTTTTATAAAAATCAATTTAAATGGTTTGGCACTACTCTTAGATTTGTACCAGACCATCTAAAATGTTAAAATTTCCCTCAAACATGGCATTGCCCCACGTGAGATCCCAAAATGTCACTTTGACATTCGCCTGTGTTAAGAAAAGTTGTAGAAAATTTTCATAACGAAAATTCTTCGCTGGGAATATTTTATCACAGAACATGGCATCGATTTTGCGTTCGGGAAAGTTATTTCGTTATTTTGCTGGTTTAACGCGAAGTGTAGTCTTCCAATCAGTTCGCGAAACCGAGGGAAACTTTGTACAAAATTCGGCATGTATTTGCAGTAGTCTTACAAAGTGAGTAACCGCCGCAAGAAACCGTAGGTTACGTATTGGATGGAGAGCACCCGGCTCTTACGCAACAAAACAGAATATATTGAAATTTCATCAATTCCCATTTAAATGATTTAAAATCTTCCGAAATCTTTATTTAATCAAAGAGTACCATCAATTCATGAACTAAATTTTGTCATATCCTACTTTTCATAACCTATAACTTTATTAGAATAAAAAAAAACACATTTCTTGTTCTAGTGGCTTTGCAACAAGCGCTCCCAAAGCCGATCTCAGTTTGGAAAAACAGCTGAAACGTCTCGATCAAGATGTTCGTCGTACTGGTCGTATTTCTCGTCGGGATATCGAGGAGGTACTCGAGGAGATTCGTCATCAGCGTTCCGCGACAAGCTCGCAGTCGTTGTTGGTGATTCGGTGTTGTGGAAACCTTGTTCCTGAGGAGTTGCCCGAAGTTCGAACCGCCCTTGTCCAAGAAATATGGAACACTTTAAATTCGTTAAATGTGCCAATGGATATATCACATTACAATGCTTTGTTACGAGTTTATTTGGAAAACGAACATCCCTTCTCACCGACCGACTTCCTAGCCGAACTCGAATCAAAAGCTATCGAACCGAATCGTGTGACCTATCAGCGTTTGATTCTGAGATACTGCCAACAGGGTGATATCGATGGAGCAACTCGAATCTTGGAATACATGCGGGAAAAGAATTTACCGGTCAACGAGAGCGTCTTCAATGCGTTGATTTTGGGGCACTCACAGGTAAATATTCCTTCGTTCCTTCGCTTTTAACCTCTTTTACAACACATGTTGATTGATCTGTAAAGTAGGGAATTAATGTTTGTGGTTGAAAGAAAGATCTCGACAACTGAGTTGACAAAAATCCGGATTTCTTAATTTGCAGCTATTTTTTTTATACATCTTCTTAAATGGATTATTTGTTTCCAGGCCAACGACATGGAATCCGCCGTATCCACCCTCACCGTGATGAAACAAGCTGGTCTAGACCCCAGCGCAGATACGTACACAACCCTTCTATGCTGTTATGCACGTCACGGTGATATCGATGCCATCATTCGCACCATCGATGAATGTGAGAAAAATGACACCTTCCTGCTTGACAAGGACTTGCTCGACGCAGTCTACGGTCTGGCCGTGAATGGTCACGAAGCGAAAGTAGATCAGGTTCTTGCAAAACTTCGAAAATTTACTGGCTTCAACCAGGAGGCTGTGAATGTAATTCTTCGTCTTGTAAACAAGGGCTACGAAGATGTTGGCCTGAAAATCCTACGAATAATGCCACGTTCCACTCGTCCCGATGGCCAGCTCGTCGACGTTGGAATATTCTTTGTCCGACAATTGGTAAAAGTTAACCGTCCAATTGAAAAGATTCTTAGCATGTGCAAGCAACTACAGGACGAAGGTCTTAACCCAAAGGCCCTGCTAATTGCCACTGAAGCTGGCCTCAGTAACGGCATCAACAACACCGCTCTGCCACTGCTCAAAGAGTTGAAGAACGCCGGCCTGCCCGTTCGTCAGCATTACTTCTGGCCGTTGTTCTGTTCGGCAGAATCAAATCAAGTGATTGACATAGTCCAGCAAATGCAAAACGAGTTCAGTGTTACGCCCAATTCGGAAACAGTCCGCGAGTATGTTATTCCAAAGTTGAAGGAGAAAAACATGGATCGCATTGTGTCGATTCTTACGAATGCAGGTGTTTCCAACGGAACTGCCGCCTCGTCGGCGGCCTATAATGCTCTAATACAGAATAAACTGGAAGAAGCGGCCAAAATCGTCGAAAGCTATCGGGCCTACTACGCTCCGATGTTGTTCCGCCAGCCACTCGTTCAAGCACTAGGCAAAACTGACGACTACAAGTCGTTCACAAGAGTTGTGCGACAAATTCACGATAACATCAACAAGGATAACATTCCTAGCCCCGCACAGGCTCAGGAGACTGTCCCCGATGAAGTGTCAGCTGCCGAAGAGACAGAGGCTGCTGTTGAAACTGAAACTATAACTAACACTCCAGCTCCTCGGGCTGAGTTCATTGGCCATATCATGGTTGATGCTGCGAAATACTTCCGAAAGAATCGTAGTGAAGTTCTTGATAACATCCTTACATCGCTGGTTGAGCAAGGTCTGTCTATGACCAACTCTGCAGCCACTAAAATCCAAGACATTCTAGGCTCAGAAATGACGCCACATATTTCGGAGCTTCTTGGGCAAATGACCTCCGGAGATCTGGAGCCCATCCAGACAAATACTCCTTCGCAGCGCAAGCGCACTCTGGACCAGCTGAACATCGACGAGTTGGAGCGATTCATTGCAGCTCAAGAAGCCAAGGGCGAGAACACAAACAATATCAAACGTCAGTTGATCAGCACCAGCTTCAAGGCGAAAAATTTAGAGAAAACCGTTCAAGTAATCGAACGACTGGAGTCGGAGAAATTCGTTATTGGCAGTGGAGTATGGGCGCAGCTGATAGATATGTACGCTCAAAACGACCGTTTGGATGAGGCTCTGCAATTGTACGCGAAAATAAGATCCAAGGAGCCAGACTTTCTGCTGGATAACTTGAAAACCGTGCGTCTCGCTGAATTGCTAGTTAAATCAGAGAAAATCGACGAAGCCATTGCGTTCATAGAAAAGAACAAGAAGGACTCGTTGCATGACGATGGTGAACAATCATTTACTTATATTTCGTCGTGCTGGCGTTTGCTGAATAGGTTGGCCGAACTCGGAAATGCCGAGAAGCTGCAAAAAGTGTTCGACACGTTGGTCAACAGCAACTACGTTATGCCCACAAATGTTCTGCTAGGACCTCTAGTAAAGGTTCACTTGGTCAAGGATGACGTTCCAAAGGCAATGGAAACCTTCGAGCAGATAACCACAACCTACAAGTCGACCCCATGGAAGAATGAGCTTGCCTGCCGTCTCATTCAAACGGAAGATGCTGCCAATTTGCAGAAATTAACCGATCTCAGCACCAGCATTCACGGCGAAGTAAACAGTTTGTACGACTTGGTGCTGTCCTTCGTTGAGTGTGGACGCATTCGTCAAGCTAGAAAGATCCTCGAAACACCTGGTCTTCGTAGCAGACCAAAGCGTATTGATTCCGCCTGTGAGCGATACAGAAATGAGGGCATGGTAGAGTCCCTGGAAGGTTTGATTGAAGCCACAAAGGATCTTCACCACATTGATCGCAACTCCATTTACTACAATCTTTTGTTGAGCTACTGCAAGAACGACGAAGCCGAGAAGGCGCTAGGACTGTGGACAACAATGCAAGAGGAATCGATCGCACCATCTGATACGTTCCTAAATAAGTTGGCAGATTTCCTACGCAGCAAGGGTATGGATGTGCCATTCATTGTGCCAGCAAAAGCAAGGAAAATTGCTACCCCTGCTGCTGCCACTGCTCCTGCTCCTGCTGAGAAGCAATCAACAAAGCCAGCTCCAAATGCACCTGTACCAGCTGTCGCAAACAATCTCCTGGAATTCCGCAAAGCTCTGAAGACCGGCCAAGTCGATGCGGCAATTTCTTTAAAACAAAAACTCACTTCAGGTCAACAGCCCAGCATGGTGGATGTATCACAACTGATTGAAAATCTTATCCATGCTCAACGTCTGGGCGAGGCCACAAAGTTTGTCTATGAATTGCTGGAGAACCATAAGCGACCGATTCCCAAGGTGTTTAAATTCTATTTGAACAAAATCGCAGCCAGCGGAGACACACAGACAATGGAACGAATTGGCGAGTTTCTCGACAATGAGCAGAAGAAAGTCGTGTCATTCGATAACCGGTATTGTCATGCTAATATTGTGGCGGGTAAATCTGAGCAATATCTGAAGCAGTTGACTGAGACAATCACCAAAGCAAATACGGTCGAGGAAGTTACTGCTGCTGCAAATAAATTTCCACGTGGTGGATCACTGGGCATCTTGGAGAATCACCCCGAATTGCTGTCAGAATGTAAGTACAACGATTGATTTATTTTGTGGGTTTCTTCTTTAAAAAAGAAACATTATTAATACTCGGTCAATGTTTTTTGAGTCCTTTTTGGCGGAGAGCAACCTTTTTCTTCTTTCTTTCTTTCGCAAGCACATATTTTATAGTAAACCACAGCTTAAAAGATCTAAAGTAATGTTACGTTTTCTTTTTCTTTCAATTTAAAGTTGAGAAGCTAGCATCGGCATTCGCAGAGAAGAAAATAATAGCTCCTATGAACGTGCTTTGGATGTACCACTCCATCACTGGAAACGATGCTGCAGCGAAAACAGTTTGGGACAAATACCTCATCGATGAGCCACGCCTAATGTTCCAACGCATTTTACAAAAAGCACGTGACAGCAATGACGAAAAATTGGTCCAAACACTTGTCAAAACGCTAGCCAGCTCAAAGATAACTGGAGGAGCCATTGGTAATGCATACAGCTGTTTGTTGGATATTCAGTGCGCCAACCAAAACTTCGACAATGGCTTGGAAACACTAAATGCTGCTCTTAAGGCTGGTCCAATCGATAATATCAATCGTACGGCTTTGTTGCGTTTGAAAGCGGGCTTAGAAGCCAATGGCAAACAATTCAATTTCACAATACCCGACAAGAAGATTGAAAAGAATAATGTTTCATCGAGCAGCAGTAGTGATAGCGACAGTACGTCGAGCAGCGATGACGACACAAAGCCAAAGAAACCTTAAACAAAGTTGACCGCCGTACGAGCTGAACTTCGTTTGGATTCAAGATTAATGCAAGTTTTCTGTTAAGTATTTTTACATGCCTAGTTGTAAATTGTTTAGGTGAGATAATCTATGTAAAGTCATTTATTGATACAACTTATTGTTTAAACACACATCGCAATTGTTTCAGTGAATGCATTTGCGTTTTAAAATAAAATGACGAACACAAGTTTGTGTTTGTGTCATACCATAGCGTATACTGGATGGATGTTTTATTTTTACATTGCAAATGCGGCTGTTTTCATAAAACTTGTGTGAGTTGATTGGCGTCAAGTTCAAAAAAATGTACTAAATGTAAATGTGTTCTTCGTAGCCTCATACTGCAGGACAGAGATGATTTGTCTATTGCGCCGTCGCTTTAATTATTTACGCCCATACAGGTCCTGAGCAGCAATTGCCTTATTTTTTTTTAATAAATCGGGCGGCCTTTTACTCTGTAGGAACTTCTAAGAGGAGTGCTTCCGTTGAGTCGTGCGTATTTTTCAAACACGACGTCAGTCAGTTTCTGACAAAATCGTCTACGAACTACGACCCAAAACATGTCAAAACATATGTGCATAATGCCCACGACGATCGTCGTCACTTTATGAGCATGAACTCATTTAATATATATATTTTTGCAAACTTTCCACAATTTTACCGATACCTCTGCTCTTTGCGTTGTTTTCTCTACACACACTTACAATTTGCATGCATAAGCACTGCCTACAAATTCAAATTTTTCCTGCATTCCATTAAACGAAAGCTGGTTCAAAGTTTAGCCGTGTGTATACCTATCGATTAATTAAAAATCACATTAGGAATGCATTAAGTAAATGTATTGTGGTCATGACACGCAAATAAAAGCCAATTCTGTATTTACACCATTTTGTACCATTTATTTATACAAATTCTAAAAAAAACACAGAATAATATTGCTTAAGTTCTTACATGAATTCACTTAACGTGTCTTCTTCGATTTGTCTTTTGGAGAGCTGCTGCCTCCGCCGAGAATCTTCTTGCGTTGTGCAAACATGTGCAAATACATCTGAGGAAACAGTGGAATGTAGAGAAACATAACGATCCACAGGAGGTAGAAATACGAGAATGTAGCGTTCAGTTTGTTGGGCATCTCCAAGGTCCAAACTTTATTCGTTCGGGCATAGCTCTGCGCCCACCAGAAGCAAAGCAACTCTCCAGTCACCCCAATTGGATAGAGGGCAATAAATGTGGTGTAACGCAACCATACAACAAAGTGTGGCACCATTTTTACAATATTCAAGGCATAGTAACCATAGCGAATGATTTCGGTAATAGACCATGCTAGGAGAGCGATTGGAAGTCCAGGAGATACTTTGCCAGTTGGGGTGGCCATCACTACACCACAAACGACCATCATGCGACTGAGTACCTGGAATGTGGTAATGACAGGATTACTCTTTACCAGTCCCAGGGCGGCGTTGACTATTTCCAAGGCGGCAGCATTTTGGAATATTATGACGGCGAGTTTCGTGTAGTCCCACAGTGTTATACTCGCTCTGAATGCTGGTCCGGCGATTAGATAATAGTTGGCCAGTTGATAAAGGATGTAACTCCAACCGACCACTTGAATAGAATTATACCCAAAGAGATATGCTTTCGAGAAGAAACTCTGTTCCTGTTTTGGTTTTGCTGCTTTGGACTGTGACATGGTCGCGGCCGCTGTTTATTGCTGTTTAAGTGATACTGAATGTGTGTTTGGTAATAGGGTGGTGCTGGATTGAACTTTCACCTATGGTCCGATTGTTGTTGTTGCGAATGGGTAGGTAGGTATAACTTTCACTACCGCGACCACGAGAGAACCACACACCGAGAATCCGCGAACCAAGAGCAACCCAGAGACGTTGGTGGTTGGAGATAAATTGGAGCTGATAAGTTTTTTGAGACTGACAAGTGACAACTGACAACTTGTATTCGGTGTGCATATTCACAGTGAATTTTGGTATGTTCAATAATTGATTGAAAGAGTCAAAGAGAAAAAAGGGGACGTTCAAGTATCTAGTTTAATAAGTCTGAAAGCTGATTGAGTTGGTGTATCTCAGCTTTGATTGGCCTAGATCGGTCACATTAGGAGCTGTTTCATTTGACTTTTATGGAGGGGTAGGCGACGAATTTAGTCAAGAAATTCGTGACTGATAGTTGACAGTTCGCAAATGTGGCTGACTTAGGAAAAGTGACGTTTACAACCAATCTAGTATTTGCGTTCGGGTTACATCTGTAATAAGACGACTATATTTTCGAATTGCATCGGCAGCACTGGTAATCGAAGGAAAGCCAAAATACTATATAGGATAAACATATTTGGCCCTAGCGAGGTATCTGTCGAAACGGAAAATCCTCCGCAACGCATACTCTTTTTTTGGCTCCAATCCAAATCGTAAACAAATTCCGCAACCAAATTTCTGTCGGAGGATATCGGGACCTAGCTGTCAAAAGTTGAAGAAAAAAATGCACTTCATCGCGCTTCAACGTAATTCGACGATATGCTTTTCAAAATGTCGCAGAAATATTCCGAATAGATGTTCCGAAACAAAAACCCTCCGAATCTTATAAAATCGGAGAATTTTCCGTTCCAACGGATACCTCGCTAGAGCCTATTAAAAAAGACATTTGCGTAGATACAAATGGAACGCGGTCCTGCCTATCCAATATAAACCTTCTGAACAGTCCCACAGATTGACAGCTACCGTCAAACCAGGCAGTCCCAAAACAAATCGGAAATCTCGTATAGTAATAGTAAGTTGGTTGATAAATTGGTCAGTTTCATAATACATTTTTTACCTTATCAGCAAATACTTCAATAATCAATCGTGTTTGATAACGCTTACCTAAGCTATAATGGATAAAAGCTTTGATATGGAAGGCACTTGCCCGGCACTCGAATATGCTCCAATGCAAAAGTATGACGACGATGGAAATAGTTGTCCCGCAACTATGACCACGGACACAGAGCCTCTGGAAACATTGGTTTTAGTGTTCCATATCTTTTTTACAATCGTTCCGATTCTCTTCTCGGTTGCAATCGCAATAGTAGCGTCGCGTAAGATCAACTTCTCCAGTGAGACATGGAGGTACCTATTGGAGTTCGTTGTCATTGTTATTCCCATAATTTTAAATGTAACTATCTGTAATCCTTTTGTCGAAGTGATATGTGCAGTGCTGGCCATCACAGTGTTTTTATTGTTCAAGAGAAACAACATTACTCCATTCCTGGATGAGAGAAAAGTCATAAGCCTCGGACACCAACCGAATGTGCTAACCTTACTGCGGTCCACGATTAATATAATCACGGCGGTATGTATACTGGCGATTGATTTCAAATCATTTCCAAGAATGTTTCGAAAGAGCCGCACGTATGGCGTGGGTTTGATGGACACTGGCATAGGGCTGTTTGTCTTCAGTATGGGCGCAGTTTCGAAACCACCAAGGTCGCGTAGGGATTTTATGAAACTGCCTAAGATGGTGGGTCCCGCTTTGCTGTTGGGTCTAGCTCGAACCGTTGTCCTTCAAGCGATTGACTACGATCAGGATGAAACTGAATATGGACGACATATGAATGCGTTTTTCACATTGGGATTTACCAAACTCATTGGAGGATTAATCAGCGCAGTCGCTATGTCAGAATTTCAATTGCTCTTGCTAGGAATCATCATCCTAACCGCACACGAGGGACTGTTGCTATCCGGTTTGGCAGATTTCGCAATGGATATTAAGAACACTCGTGAGACTTTTATCGATGCAAATCGAGAAGGATTTTGCTCGCTTTTGGGATTCGTTGGTATTTATTTAATAGCAATGTACATCGCACGATTTCTCTTCTCCGAATCAACGCTATTGGTGTCAGAATACTCGAAGAAAATCAAGAGACTTGGATGGGTGGTGTCTTGCATTTGGGTGGTCCTGTTCGTATGCATAGCAACAGGTGGAATTTCACGCAGAGTTTCAAATTTTGGATATGTCACATGGACCTTATCCATCGCACTGACTGTGCTGTTGTTTTACATCATCCTACATGACTATGCTCTCTATGCGTGGGCAGAATCGGAGCAAAGTAAGCTGCCATCGCTCATGGACGCAACGAATCGCAATGGATTGTTGTTTTTTTTGATTGCAAATATACTAACCGGGTGTGTAAATATGTTCCTCAAACCGGGTGACCGTGATGCACCAATTAGTATTTTAATTTTAAGTTTGTACATGTTGTTGTCATCGTCTTTAGTGTATATCCTTTTAAGAATGAGAATAAAGATTGCCTAATTGTTAGAGCGGTCAGGTTTTTTTTTACTCAGACAACGGAAGAGATGCCAAGAAAAGCTGTGGCATGTGCTTCTGCCTATGGCGGCTACACTTGCAGTAAAATAATCTGATGCAATTAACGAAGCAAGCAAAATAACTAAATTACCGTAATGGGATGTACAAAAGAAATCGATTTCGAAGGTAAGTGAATCAATGTCAGGGGAAATAACAGAGAAATGGGTCTCCTCTGATTTAAAGTGAATAAAAAGTAATGAAAAAGAGGGTTTTTCTCTCAGAAAGGTATATCAGGGCAGTAGTTTCCATGCATTTCATTTGAAACAGGTGTGGCGATTGGTGTGTTTGGATAAGGATAAGACAAGATAACCCTTACATTTTGACTAGTGGTTTGATTATAAATATGTCGATTGAAGTCAAATAAAGCAACGACTATCAATCCATAAAAGTTGATTGCTTTCCATTTTTTGGGAAAAGATAAGATAAAAGGAGTCCTATGACAAGAAAGCTACCTACCTATACTTTGTACTGATGGTCACTGATTAATAGAATACGGTGTTAACTGTGATAAGTGACTGTAAATGAAATACCATGCAGCCAGTGAATATCCAATTCCTGCGCTTTTTTTTTTAATTAATTTTAGTACACAAATAACCGATAAATGAAGAACAGAAAAATATGTGCTCATGAACTTGAATGTGCGTGAAGCAAAAGAGAGAAAAATGAAACAATTAGTTTGCAAAGTTGGAAAATATTTTGCGGCGAGGAGTTTGTGTTGTAGATTTGCACTTCAACTGTCACAATTTCGCGAAATAAATTGTTAAATTGACAAAACAATGCGATAGTTCTAGAAATCTCTGCTACACTCTTCAATCTATATAATAACAAAAGTTGGCTTCTCTGTTGATACACTGACCAAGATCTTTCCCGATTTGGCAGGATATGTTCCTTTTAAAGCTGTGTGTCAACTTAGTGCTTGTTACACTGATTCGCTTGAAGATGTTGCACCCTTCCTTATCCCTACCATATCTTCTTATCTTCTGTCAACACATATTTGATTTGAATAAACTAACGAAAATTCGTCCGATTTAGGGTTAATTATTTATTTATTTAATAGTTTTCTGTTTAACCGAAAAGAGAAATAATAAAGAAACGAAAACGAAAACAATATTGTATATAATATAATTGGAAATAATTATTACGCTAAAAACACAACAAAGAATATGAAGAAGAATATCAGAACGCCAAAGATTTTAATCATAAGCCAGCGGTTCTTCGACACCGATTGGAAATACTTGAGAATCTCACCATGGGCTGCCTCTATGTTGAGCTCAGCATCTTGAACATTCGTATCGATTCGTTCCACGATTTCCTCCTGCTCCTTAACCATATGCGCCAACTGCTGAAATATACCGCCCAACTCAACAATCGTACTCTCGATGTTCTGCATGGTTTCGGCTCTTTGCTGGACGTAATTATCAGATTCATCGTATAACACTAGCTGCTGCTGGGCTTGTATTTGATTCGAATGTCCCGATGCGCCAGCTAACAGTGGACGGTTCTCATCCGCGGACATGTCAATGCTAATTTGATTTTCTTCGCTGAGAAGAAGACTTCCCTGTTTGGCTGTTGCAGCTGACATTCTACTTGTCATGGGTCCTTGGCTAAATTGGTCACGACGTGTCTTTTGTTGTTTCAGATTCTCCGTTCGGACTTCAAGAATCTGCTTAAAGTCAGTACTCATGCTGGCCAACTTGGATTGCAGCGCAAGTACCATATTTGAGGAATGTGATACCAAATGCTTGCCATTGCTAGTTCGGCGTTGATCCTTAGATATATCTTGTAGGCGAGCGATTTGCTGGTTGAGCGCATTCAGATCGCCTTTAATAATATAGGTTAGTTCTTGAATCTCTTGTGGCCGATCGTCAAAGAGGCTTTTCTTCTTTGCCACTGAAAAGAAATGCAACTTGTTAGACGCATTATGAGATTTAGAAATGAAAAATTATCTGACTTACAAAGTGTTAGCTTCTCCAGTTTGGCATAAGTACTGGCAATATTTTTGCCAATATATTTCGCTACCATCATGAATTCCGAATGGCTTTGAATTTGTCGTGCTTTTCGTGGATCCTTCACACTGACCGCTCTTGATATATTTCGACTTTGCAGCGAACGAATCGCGTTGGCGAATTCGCCCGTTCGATCTCGAGCTGCCATCACTATAACCTTCTCTTTATCGAATTGATCGTCCAATGTATCACTGGAATCTTCGTCCAGCTGTTGAGATTGTGAACCAAAATTTAAATTAGTACTACTGTTTTCGTTTACTGTTGCTGCTGTGAGTGGAGTTTGAATTAATGCCCTTAGGGCATTCCCCGAAGTTATTTGTATACGATTGGACAAATTGCGTAAATTCCAACCTTTCGAATACTTCTTGTTGTCATCCGATTCTTGTAGCGAATTGAGTTGTGTATCAACAACTATAGACGTGGGCAGGGTTGTGGTTACTGTGCCGCTGAAACTTTCGTCTGCGTCAGTGTAAATTCCCGATTGTAAACGACGTCTAGTGTGCATCTCATAATACACGGATAATAAACGAAAGTCAAATGGATTTTAGTGATCCGAATAATGCATTCAATATCGAGTTTGGTTCTAAGTTTAAAAATGTTTTTAACAAAAGTTCAAGTTTTTTTGTACAAGTGACTCAGCAACCAAATGTCCTTGAGGAAGTTGTTTTATTTTCGTTTTTTTGTTTGCACTTGAAATTGAGTTTTAGCACTTGATACTGGTTTATTATGTTCTTTTGTGATGCACAGTTAGCAAATTAGTAATTTTTGGGATGTGGAGAAATTAAAAATAAGAAAAATAAAAACCCGAGAAGAGTTAAGTGACATGACAGATGATACGTGTACTTGTCAAACTTGACGTTAGCTGATTTTTTGTATCGATATGAGTATGTAGGTGGCGTCCTCATAGATTGAGGTTAGACGTTTAAAATTGTTCTTTTTAGTACTAAAAAGGTATTATCGGTTTTTTAACACCTAGGTAATTACCAAATTCAAATTTTGTTGATGTATAGGTCTACAGATATAATGCGGTTAAATGGGACCGCTTTCTGATTGGTCCTTCTGATTTTGACCCTCAATTACGTACAAAAAGCAACTAGGAAAACCTATCTTGGTTTATACTTTTCAGAAAACAATTTGACGTTTAATTCTTATTCAATACAATAATACACTTGTAGTATTATTGGATACAATTCACGGCGGCACCACTTCTCCGATGTCAATTGTCACCTGCAGTAGTGACGTTTCACATTCGATTTTCTACTGCCGAAAGAAATAAATTGAAAAATTTTGTTGAACCATTTATTTTTCCAATTAATAACTGGCTGAATAAGACCTAAAATAAAAATGACTTTATATCATTTTGGTAATTGCGTAGCACTAGTTTATGCACCTTATTATATGACTTATAAATACTCGGGACTGTAAGTACAATTAACCTCTAAATGGCTTGCCTCCATAAACATACCAAATTAATTAAATTAAAATAATTCTTCCATTTCAGATCAGAGTATGGTGCGTTTTGGAAGTGTATTCAAGCCGGCGGAATATACGTTTTTACTCAACTCTGTAAAATGTTAGTTTTGGCGACGTTCTTTGATTCGGAAACATTCACATCTTCTGGCGACTATAATTTTCTCTCCGTAAGATTGTCCACGTTTGTCCCAAATCGTGACTAGGTGTTTTAATGTGCCTTTTATTATAGGAACTCCTCCGATGCAGTGTAGACATTGCTGATCTACTCGGTTTCGCAGTGATCCTGTCTCGAATTCCTGGTAAAGGCCATAGTAAACTCATCACTGCCGGATTGGGTTGGGCGGCAGCAGAAGTTATACTTTCACGCGGACTTTTGCTGTGGTCCGGCGCTAGAGGAGCCGAATTCAGCTGGATATACATACAAAACTGCCTGGAATCAAATGTGCTATTGGTACGTGTGTCAGTGAGAAGTGCTCTTTGCATCGTAATCTAATCTCCCATCTCGTTATCTGTAGATTCAACATATTACAACAGCGACTCTAATCTGGCTGTTCACTCGCCATGATTTGAATAAGAAACTGAAGCCTTTAGTTACATTCTTATTGATTGCAACCGTGTTCAAAGGTGTCTGGCTGGACGGTCTCCTTAGTGTGCTTTCGCTGGGTCTCTGGACTACGATCGCGTTTAAGGCGTTAACAGCCGCTGGCATTGGCTTTATTTCGTTGCACATCTATACTGGTCTAGCTCAACAGATAGGCATATAAGTAAAACATTTACTTGTAATTTAATTTAATTTACACATTAAAATGAAAAGAACTAAAAAATTAGTGGACGCGGCTGTAAGTTATGTTCAACTGCCTGATCGTCTCTGGACCCATCTGGATAGATTCGATTGACTGGTTATTGTCTTTCACTATTTCAATATATTGTTGGCCAGCCAAATCTGTAATTGATTGTAAAAACTGCAATTATAATTAGATGCATGGTAGTAAACGATTTCACCTAATAACGTTCGGAATGCCAAAGCCGCATTTATACGATTGGCACCAACGATAATGGTATTCATATTGATTATGAGATTTTGTGTCTTCCAGGCGACGAGTAATTTCAGGAGAATTCCCTCTTTACCCCATTCGGACCTTAATCGGATTCTTAAAATAAATTGTATAATGATGAGAAGTCATTTATTTACCTTTGCGTTCCAGCTTCGGCTGGGAAGTTAAATGAGATTTCCCTGAGATCAATCTGCGGAAATAAAAACTAAATAGTTAGTCAAATTTCGAATAAGGAAACTAGGAAAAAGAATTTAAAAAGGTTGCAGATTGGACATCGCTAAGAGGTCTGGCCCGTGGGAGAGAATTGTTGAAAGTGCGATCGAAGAATTGGTTCAAACATGCCATGTGTTACAGTATAAATCAGGAGAGGAATGGGAATCAATATAGAAAAACTTAAACCTGGATCATATCACAATTAAATACAAATGTGTCCCCGAAATTTGAAAGTAACTGATTTTACCTTATCGAGTGAGTACTTCAAGGTCACGTCATCTTTTTGCCTTTCACCACTTTGGCAGTTTCCGTTTGGCTGCAGGAAACAATTGTTATTTTGATCAGTTTCAGTTGGAATATTATTATTTATTTCGAAGAGTGTTTGAAATTCTTCAGTCGTTTCTTCTCGAAGGCGCTCACGAGGTTTCTTGCATTTAGCTTCAATCTTATCCTTTTGTTTAACAACACATTCAGAATCCTTCCCAAGAATCTCTTCAATTATAAGCTGCCGGTTTAGGTTCACATTGTTGTTCTGCCTCAATTTAGATTTCAAACTACTTTTGAAATTAAAGAGCAGTTTTGCACTTCGGAATCTAAACAATGCTTATTCAAAAGGAGTGTGTTTACATTAAGTGCAATGGCATGTACCTTCGACTTGGAGCTCTCTCAAATACTTCAAGTGGGTGTCGATATTTTTCTATTTTAGCAATGCCTTCCTTATTGTTCTGTAAAAATTATTGTTTATTTGCATATTTCATTTAATGGTTACAAGATATAACTTACGTGGTCATGGCAATTGAACCGAACGTTTTTAAAAAGCGTTTCCATGTCAGTTTTTGAAAGTTGTGTCACCCTATCAATTACAAGTGGGCGTTTTATTTTTGGCATTGGCTTTTGGTATACAAATTCAGTTGTTGAAGTATCGTTATTTAAGCTTTCAGATGTTGAAATATCATTCAAATCCTTAAAGGAAATAAATCAAATCAAACCCTTTTCATAGGTAAGACCTCACTTACATCTAATGCAGTTAAATTGATTGACAATTGGTTTTCAGTCGATTGAGACGCGGATGTGTTTTGATGTGTTAAGCCACTAAATAGAAAAACATTTTAAGAGAGCCTCACACTATAAATATAGAAATACCTTCGAATAGAATCGGAAATGCTTTTCTCAGCTTCGGTTGATTGTTGATTTCTTACGTCACTAAAGGGTAAACATTTACAGAATTGATGGTCAAACTCGATGTATTTTACACTTACACGCTGAACTCTGACATTGTGTCATTATAAAATGATGGTGAACAACGAATATCGTCAACAGACTCATGAGACACATCTTTGATAAAATTATTTATTTAAATTTGTCTCGTTTTGGGTTTTATACTTACTGTTTGGCTTTTTAAACGGCGAGCAGTCTGTTACTTCGCTTGATGACTAAAAAATGTAAAACAAATTATGCGATACATACAAAAATGCATTGCAAATGAGGGTATACTTTCCGTTTCCTTCTGGAAGTTGTCGGCTCGGTTATTGTGTCGTCTGCTGTGAAAGAGAGAATTTATGTAAACGTACAAAACTAATAGTCGCTGTTACAAATTGGTTTTAATACGAGGATTTCAGGCTTAGATCTCTTTCCGATCATAAGTAATTGGGTGCAATAGGTGTGATCATTGCACTAAAAGAAATCTTAAATATGCTCTAGGGATGTTTGGTTTCGAAAGTTCTACTTAACCTCAACCTAAGCTGGTTTTTACCACTTTAAACTCTGAAGTTTCTCAGTGCAATTCTGCATTCTCGATTAAATACAGATTATATTACAGATAGATTGGTTAATAAATATTGTTTATACCACTAAATTCTGAGAGAAGCATCATTCTTTCATCTTGAGTTGCTTCCCCGAAGGCATCTTCTTCCTCCGCGTGCGGACTATCCCAACTGATTTGCCTTATTGTGATTTTTTGTATTTGTTGTATCTCTATGCATGTCGAAGTTTTTTTATTATTCTCCCTGCTTGCGTTCTGTATAAAAATGTAGAAATTTATTTGAAAACAAAAAACGCTGCAGCATAACTTACTATTTCCTTGGGAAATTTAAACTTTTCCTCGGAATAGTCATTGAAAACCTCAGATTCATTTAACAGGCTTGATATGTCCAAGCCGTCGTATGATTCCAAGCGCCTTCTTTTACTTGTGTTGCAAGCAACCATCGAACTGGAAAAAATTGTATTTTATTTCAATGACAAAAATTGCTTAATGTATGCAAACCTTGTTCTTTTGCCCAAATACTGCTTCATAATGAACTTATTAAAACAAACAACGTTCTGAGTTATACCTGTACAAAGATTTGTTTTAACATGCACTCATCTCTTAAAATAGGGATTATACAACTTACAATACAAGTGCTGGACTTGTTCGGCGAATATGTGAATTGTACCGAAAAACAACTTGAATAAGACCCGAAAAGAGAGTTTGTTCTTCTTGGATCGTATGATTTCCATAATTTGTTCACTAAAGTGGAATTAAATTAAAATTTGGACAAACAATTTTATCTTTTATGGCCTTACCATTTTTCTGGAACATCGACGGCATAGATATGGGCTCGTTGAAAGCTCGAATGCAATGCTTTTGGATTTGTTCCCGCAACCCAGCTCATTGCAAACGTGCCGCCATCTTTAACCGATATTAAGCTCATATCTATTATTGCCATTTTGAAGATCTTGTAAACAATAAAGAAAAACTGTTAGCTGTCATCATGTTTATTAGTTTTTTTTTCTCAGGTAGGTAGTTTACAAAATACAAGAGTAGTACTTTAAGCGACATACCTTTGATTTGTTTTTAAATAAACAAATGACGTTTGCTAAAAACGATTAGAGACAATTCTCTTTAAATACCGGATATCCACTGCGCTTTTTGCACGTGCATCCGATGACGACCGAATTCTCAATGGCTGCAACTCCAACGTCAAAAGCCTATTTAATGCAGCGACTTCATGTCTGATACGCAGATGTCGCGGTAAGATTATTATTTGAATGCAACTTTGTAACCGCCGAGTGAAGTGGCGGCAAACAGGTAATTTCAAATTTTCTCAAAAAACGTCAAGCAGGTGAACGAAAATAAATACAGAAAACAAAATGTACCATTAAAAAGCATAAACCATGTCATAATTTTGGCCCATCGTTTCAAAATTGTACCTACCTTTTTGTGTGTTTTTATATTTTTGCAGTGGAAGTTGTTATTGTTTTAAATAAAAAAAGCTTATTGCGGTTTAGCAAAAATGTTTGTTATTATTTTAGCCAGAACTCAAAGAAAAAGAGTCTGTGCAATGTTTATTTTATTGTAGGTTTGCTAGATTTATTAAAGGAAAACCATTAACTGCGGAGATTTCCAAAAATTGCATAATGTGGTATGGTCGACGGCGGAAGTAGGACATCTATACTTCCGCCGCAATAACGTTGGTGACGGTAAAGTCGACTGCTTGGACATAAGCAGTGATGATTGTGTTATAGTCAACAGCGGCAACTGACTGACCTCCACAAGCTGCAACTACGAATGTAAACGGTCAATGGCGATAGCTGCCCGATTTCCGGTCGCAATACTGCCTGTTACATACGGTAAGGATGACAGGGTGACTACTCGGACATAAGCAGTGAAAAGTCGACTGCTCTGATATTAGCAGCTGATGGTGAAACGTTCGTTTGTGTTTTCTTTTGTTGGACGAATGAAAACTGCCTACAATCTACGAGCAATGCCGAATCTGAACGGCTTAATTGAGAAGCTTTCTTAGGACAGATATATGTAAAGAGGTGACACAGTAGAAAAAACATTAAGTACCTAAAGGTCCAGTGCACTAATCAAATGATCACTGAACCACTGTGCCCAAATTAAATACAGAAAGTAAAACAAAGAAGTTGTTTCTTGATAAAACTGTACCGCAGCCGGGCAGGTCCGCTGACTATTACTTACACATTCATGTATTCTATTGTCTTGCATCCTTATTCCAATAAAACATTGAATCACGTCATCATTAAATTATTACAATAAATAAAATATGGCGAAAAGAACTTTTGCGATGATGCTGGAAATTGCGGAGACGGCGTATTTGGCAACATGTATGCTGGAAAGCAGTGACAACGATATTGACACCGTGCCAACGCGACGAAAGCGGAGTAATTGGAAAAATAAGTGGTTGAGCCGTCGCGAGAAAAGTGGATTTTGTGCTGAATTACTGCTCGAATTGCACGAAGAAGAACCTGAACTGTATCGCAATGTCCTTCGTACACCAATTGAAAGCACAGATATCGTATTAAATACTGCGTCATTTGTCATTTGCATAGAAAAATGGCATGCCATGAATTTCGTGTATAGTCATTTTTTGGAGGCTGCCATTTAAATGGCGCAACAGCCAAAAAGTTTGGTCATTTGTCCTAGGCGTCCTTAAAGGGCGATCACACGGTCATTTTTTTCCGCCATTTTAATGGCACAAAAATCATGTCATTTGGTCTGCCATTTCCCTAGTCATTTAAATGACGCCGAAAATGTTATCCCAAAAATGGCGATCACACACAACGACATTTAAATGACGGCTTTGTGACGCGACTTTGACGTCAGAGCGTCATTTAAAGGACGCGAAAAAATGGCCGTGTAATCGGTACTTAAGAGAGAATTCATCACCTTCACTGTCATTTTGACAGTCTTCTCCATTTTTACTACAAAAGTAAAGGAACAGACCTAATATAACATCCCATACATTTCGGTGTCGACAAACTGTCAAATTTTACTACAAAAGCATAACCAAAATGCCACGCAAGAGTCGTAATTTTGTACTTCTTTGATTCTTACTTTGACTTTATTCGACAAAATTGTGATTTGCACTCCAGGGGAACTTCTGAAAGTCGTTTCTCACTGAATTTTTAAAAATTGATTCTTCTCGTCAACAAGTTTCACTATAACAAGAGCCCCTTCTGAAGCTTAGAAAACTAAAAAAACTTACTCGGATGTTGCGTCTAAAATGAAATAACTTACCTTTAGATAATTATTATCCCCCTCCCATTTACTATTCGTGTGTACAAACAAGGCTTGCAATTGTAAATTATTTGCTAAATAAAACTATAGTCCCCGTATCTAACCTAACCTTAAATACATTGCATGATTTTCTTTTAATGTGTACCACTAACTATTGGCAAACATTTTGCAAAAGTTCACAAAATGAAAGAAATAAAAATAAAAATCTATTTTCAAATCCATCATCAATTAAAAATAATAGTTCTGAGCCAATTAACGGGTCATTTGTGTTTGGCCTTCGGATGTCTGCACGGTGCCAAGGAAATGCATCGTAGTGTATTGGTTTTTCTTAATTTTTTTATTCTGTTTCTTTATTTGTTTTTTGTGTTTTTTTTTTTTTGTTTCATTTTTATAATAATCATAACTGTAATAATAGTTTCTTATAGTTAAAAATATTATTACTTAAAAATGTTTATTAATTCTCATATTTCAAGTTGGTTTTTAATTTATTTTTTTTTCTACTCGTCCATTTTGTTCACCTGTTTTTTTTTTTATTTTAATTTCATTATTTTCATGTAAAAATGGGGGATTTTGTGTTTATTTATAATATAATGTAATAGATCATGAATTGTTAAATACACTGTCTCTGTTTTGCAGTTGTTTTGTTTATTATCGTTTTTTAAATATTTGCGTTTCAATCTTTGCTTTTATTATAAATCCTACTACACATACTCATATACATATTTGAAATTTTTTTCATCTAATAATTTAAAACGATAAGTCATATTTTATTTATATATAATAATTAAAATAAAAGCTACAAGTTCTGTAAAACTAGAATAAAAACGTTTTTGTTTTCGTTTTATTTAAATAAAATATATATATATATATAATTCTCAATTGGAAAACAAAATAAAAAGATCATTGCGACGCATCTTGCACAGATTTTTGCTTCTTGTTTTTGTTTTTTTGTTTTTTCTTCCAAGCAGACAGTTGAAAGGAAAGGAGTAATTGATAATTTCAGTATAAGCAATATAAGATTAAACATACAGAAATAATCAGCATGTAATTTTCATTTTGTTATATTTGTGTTCCTAAATTTACATATATTCTATTTTGTTGTTTTCTCTTTATTTATTTAATATCGTATGTAATGCTTAGACTTAAATCTTAAATCTGTAGATAAAGTCTGTTCATTAATATTTTTTCTTTTTTATTCATCATAAATAAATATAAATTTGTTATGTAGATTTCTTGATATGAATGTAATCGAAAAATATTTCTAATTGTTGTAAACGAAAAAAACGAAAGTATTTGGATAGATCTAAGCTCAAAGGAATTTTATGTTCTTAGTTCTGAGTTCAGCGTCCCTCATCATTAATCATAGCGCAACTGGAACGCTCGGCTTAAGCTTCACATTTTCGATATTCATCAATTCACTTCAACTTGCATTATCTAAACAATGATGAGGTCCTGACTTCGTGCAATCAAATTTGAATTAAAAAAATTAATATAATCAAAAAAATAATAAAAATATAGCACTGGGTAAACGAGACATCTTTTACGCTGGCATAAGGAAAATCTAGAATACGCTACAGGCGCCTAAACATTCATCGCTGTTACCATTTTCGTAATACAAATAACGCAAGTGATTTTAGCTCTTAGCTATTCGAGTGAGTGAGCTTTATTTTAAGGATGAAAAAAAGGGACCGAACGTATTTCAGCTTTTTCACGACCGTTTCTCTGAAAATTGTGTTTTTCCGGGTGTCCAGCTCACAGAATACCTCGTTTGCCGAAAAATAATGAATTATTATGGAGAAAACGCAACGCAAAATGTGTTTTCACAAACATAAATCACGACCGAAATTCCTGCCTTAATGGCCCGAACTAAATACCCGGATTCGGTACCAGCCGAACAAGGGTTTTCATTTTGCAGGTCCGAGCTACACTGGAAACAAACACAAAGTTAAACTTCTCCCTTTTATTCTAACGAAATGGAAAATATTGCGCAGCTATAAAATAAATCCGTATTAGTGGTAACTTGAATAATTTTGTATGAAAACTGATGCCATGTGTTGTAGTCATCTTCAAGTCCGTTGAGTTGCCAATATACTTAGATCCTATCGATAAATTCGTTCCAAATGGAATAACCAGTCGGATAGTTTTCATTTATGCTGTCCTCTCAATATAAATTCGCGATTTGTATCATGTTGTCTCCAAAGATTTGCATTTGATAGAAGAAAACAGCAGTGCAAACATTTTTATAATATTTTTTTTTCGAATTCCCTGATAACTAAAAGGTTTGCAGATTTTTAGCAAGCTTTCTAAGAAATCAGAAATTATGAAAGCTGACAAGCTATACGTTTAGATCTAACAAAATTACACCTTGCTTTCGCTGTAGATTCTCTTGCGTAGGAATATTAACAGTCAAATGATGTTTCTTGCTCTGTGGAGTTCAGTGCTTCAACCGTATTCGCTACCACTAAAGTATCGTTTATGTTTGTTTATCCAGATATAAATCAGCAGTTCTCGCTAAGGCATGCAGACACGAAAGAAATTCGGTAGTGTTTAAAGTTGTGAATACTTTTCTGTCAAACTAGAGAGTTTCTATCCTTTGTTTTTACATAAATTGTCAAATGCTTTTCCATTTGCAGAGCTCCAAGTTCCATAACATTCATCAACTCGGAGTAAGCGAAAATATACACAATCATGTTTATTTATAATATTCTTTTTATTAACTGCTGTATTGGTCGCTCTATCATGTACGTCATGTTTTCTCACATTATAATATAAAAACATTCGAGATTCGCGGAAAAGACTATACATAACCTTATTTTCCAATGAGGATCTTACAGAGTCCAACCCAGACCAGAGAGATCCCTCCACTTTACTAAATATCAAAACTGTGTGATTAAACATTGTCACCAACTTCACCGGGGGTTATTAGCATACTACTTAGCAAGCAAGCGTGCTCTAACCAACAAACAAAAAATGAAAAAGCTAGAAATATGTCGTACTAAAGATGTGAGAGTAGGTACCTACATCATTTCGATTACATGCATACCAAAAAAATAAAATGTTTCGCGCTATTCTTCTTTCTAACTTCTTCCACTAGTATTACTACTATTATAATCTCGCATGTGATACCAAATGCTGTGCAACTACCTTATATAACATCTAGTAAATCAATTGTTTGTCCATCATAATTCGTTTATCTTGCTTTTCCTTCGCCACATCATCTTCAATTTTATTTGCTTTTGTGTTGTGTTCCTTTATACATTATCATTGTTTAATTTGTTTATAATTTAATATGATTTGTTATGTTTTCTTTATTTTTCTTTTACTTTATAATTATTTTAATATATAGAGGTTTTTTTTATTTTGTTTTGTTTGTTAAATCTAAAAAATAACTAATTAATTTTCTTTTCTCTTCTTTTTTCTGATGGGTTTCTTGTATTTTTTTTCTTTTTGTTTGTTCCATAACATAGTTAATAGTATAATTAATATATATATATATAATATGTATATTTGTAAAAAAAAAAAGAAAAAGAAAATGCTTCCTAGACGAATACCTTGGCTAGGCCATCCGCGCCGGCGCTCGCTATATACGGTTTCGTGGCATGGAAGGCCACGTCAAATATACTTTCGTCGAACTTCTTGCGATGCGCTGTGATCTCCTGCACGCACGTTTTGTTGTCCAGATTCCACAGGCGTATTGAACAGTCATGCGATCCGGACAGCAAATACAATCCATGCGAATCGATGGCCAAACTGGTGACTGGCTCTAGATGGGCCACCATTGAGTGCACCAGTGTGCCGCTAATGTTGTCCCAGAAACGAATGTGACGATCTTCGTGTGCGGTTATTGTGATCGGAAGCGTCGGATGGCTCACCACTTTGTTAATGAATTTACCCGTATTGCCAGACATTTCGGTGGCAGCCTCTAATTTGATAATCTGTTTACCCGACTCGGTGTCGTAGATAATACAATGGGCACTCTGGTAGGCCACCACAATGTGATCGACTTCATTGCGCACAAAGTCCACAGAGCTGGGGATACCCTCTATTTCGGATGCGTATGTCTTGAGTAGCGGCTCCTTGGACTTGGGAGACCATAGCTTAACCGTACTATCGGCTGAACACGATACAATATGACCCTGGTGTGTGGTCAGACCCCAAACAGCATCTGTATGGCCATCCAGAGTGGCCGCATGCACTTGTGGATCGTAGCAATCATACGGATCGATATTCGAACTTGGCAGTTTCCAGCATTCAATCTTGCCATCCAGTCCACCTGAATAGCATGTGTCACCGTTTGCCGACATACCGAGGCACAGTACGGGACCGGTGTGAGCGCGAAATGTATACAGTGGCTCGACATCGAGACTAGCAGATTTTTTGGCTTGCACAGTTTTCTGCAGGTTCCATAACTTGAGAGTGTGATCTTCGGAGGCGGTGATCAATACGGGCTCTTCGGGATGGAAAATCAATGCACGCACTCCATCAAAGTGTGATCGTAGGGTGTATTTGGCGTTCCAGGTTTTCCGATAGCCGCTCTCTTTCGCATTGGCCACGTCATAGTTGCTTTCGGCCTCGTTATTAACTGTGAGTTGTGCCAGTTCGCCAAGCCCCAGTGAGGCGTCGACTTCTTCATCTCCGGCGATAAGATTGCGTCGTGTAGTGTCCGTATTGGCGTATCCTTTAAACAAAAATAAAAAATACAGACACACACACAGAAATGGTAATGAAAATGGTCAAATAAAATTGCGAATTAATTTAAGTCTAAGTAAATTCATAAGAATGTCATTCGTTTGCATGCAACTAACTTTACAGATAGGTGATTCTAATTTGTGTTTACTTATTTATCTACAAATACTTATTGGCATTGTCTTTATTTGATATTGATATGTAAGCACCTTCAGTTAATAGATTTATATCATTCAGAATCTGCTCCCCAACCTCGGCATCAAGATCTTAGAAATAAAAATGAGAGAAAAACAAAATAACAAGAATAAATCATAAGTAGAACCGAAATAATAAGCCAAAGGAAAACAGAAATGAAAATGCCAGTTTTTGTTTTGTTTTTATCTGTTTGCAAAAAGTAGAAAACCAAGCAAAGAAGCCAATTCGAATGTCAAATCAATGTCAAATGGCGCATCCTATGCGCGTTATCCTCTCAAGCGATGCACTAAAGAAACTTCAGCAAATAAGATATAAATGAAAATTTGTTAATGTTTTTCTTTTTCTTTGTATGGGATGAAGAGTAACGGAGTAACGGAGAAGGTAAGCTGAGTTAGATCTATGAAGGGTAAGAGCTTTGCTCAAAGCAGGCTGATTGATGGCGATATGTTTGGCAAATGTATGCAAAGAGGGTGGCAGTCAGGGAATCATTAGTGGGGTCGAAGCAACACACGAAAACACTTGACTTGTACTTGCTAGTTAACGATTAGTCGGTAATTGGCACTAGGAGTAGTCTCTTGGCTACACATTCGCATCTTGTCGGTCCAGTTTTGGGCCTATATCTCACCAATAACGAAGTAAATATTGCCCTCCAATGCCATAACAGTTTGTGGTTTATCAGCACACCCCAAGGACTTTACAAAGCTCCACAAGAAGTTATAGACTGTCCTTACTGTGCCGTTTTGTCATATAATGTTTTTCTTGAATTGAGTTCTCAGTAAATTAATATTTTCATTTACTCTCAATTTAGATATTCAGGGGTCGAATCGCGTCGTTCGTTATCGAGCATTACGTTCACGGAATTAAGTTGATTTACATGTGAAACAAAAACAAATTCCGTCACGTAATGCTCGTTCACGACCGACGCGATTTGACCCCAGATTCGGCATAAAATTGAAAGTCCGTTTCGATTCGTTCCAAAAAAGAAAATGCACACCAGGCCAGGCCTAAACGGACCAGTTGCGCTAAGTAGTTCTCCCTTTTATTAAGTTGAATAGTAATTGTTAGAAGTCGGCTGAGTTTGCACAGGTTTCCACCTAAAAAGTGTCATTGTCGCGCGATAGTACATCATTTCTGAATATGGCGAGAAATGCGATTTTCGACACGAACAAGTTTGAAAAAACAATAGGTCTGTTCCTTTACTTTTAAATCTTACATTTAATTATTAAATTTTTAAATTTTACGAATTTTTAAGAATTCTTACGCATTTAACTCAATGTCATTCCTCAACTCGAAAAATTCGTAAAAGAGAGCGGCTTCGAGAGAACAAGATATTTTCCCTCTTACTAGTTTTTACTCAACAAATTTCTTTGTGTAAGAATTGAAACAACTGTCAGTCGCCTGAAAATTGACAGCTGATTTGAATTTGTTCTGTTTAGCATTTTTGTGGATGAACTATCTGTCATTTTTCACAGGTTAAGGCTGGTACGCTGTTAGAGTGAAGTGAAATTTTCACTCCTCTCTCTAAAAAGTGCTTTCAAATTGAAAGTGAAATTTTCACGCCAAAATGTCAAAAATTTAATGCGACGGACAATAAAAACCTAGTGAAATAGCAAGTAACGCCCTCTACATATCGCTTTTTGAACAATTATTTTTCACTTCAACAGCGTACTGCCTGGTGAAATTTTCATGTGAAAAGTTCATTTTGACATTTCGCAGTGAAAAATTTGTATGAAAAATTGGATTTCATTAGAACAGCGTACTAGGCTTTACTACAAAAGAGTTCCTTAACTTTTGCGTAAGTTTCCCTCTTTCATCCCCTCCACTGTTCTTTTGATAGTCTTTTCCATTTTTACTACAAAAGGAATATGCCTTTCATCTACATACTAACAAATGTCCGTATAAATGGAGAAAGAGTCGAGAATGGTAAAATGAGTTAGAGACACATGAATTTGATTCAACTTGTGAGAAGTCACTCGTTTTCTGCAAGTGTGCATAAAAAGGTTAATAATCTAATTGTGTCCCATATTTAAGAACAGCTCTAATAACGTTATACATCGCATTATGAGTTTTTTTCATTCATTTATAATATTCCCATGCTGTAGGTCTAATAAA
Organism: Cheilosia pagana; assembly: GCA_936431705.1. Lineage (NCBI taxonomy): Eukaryota > Metazoa > Arthropoda > Insecta > Diptera > Syrphidae > Cheilosia > Cheilosia pagana. The sequence goes on along the minus strand of OW386170.1, from coordinate 43,920,009 downwards.
TGGCAGCAACAAAATATCTTATTAAATAAGTGTGTGCCAGCTATTACGTTGGGCCCTTATTTTTAAGCTGGCAAACCACTATGCATTAAGTAAACGATAGAACAGACATTGTTTGATTGTCCTTACGAAAGGACATCCAAAGTTATCACAACATAAATAATTCAATCGTGTGCGTCACAAGTGTCCTCTAATACTACTATTGTACACAACATTTCATTAGACGACAAAACAACATTCATATTTATAACTACACCATATATCGACGTAAAAGCTCATAAAAGCGGTCTACCAGAAAATACAATAATCGAGTACGTTATCTTCCTAATCGATTTTGGAATATAACACATAAAGGCAAAGCAAAAAAAGGAAGAAAAGAAACTGTCAACTAAATGTTCTCAAAAGTCTTCTGTTAGGTACTCTCTTTGCCGATTTCATTTAACAATTAAAAAAATTAAAGCAAGTGACAGAGAAAAGTTAATAAAAGCACATATCTAGCGATTGAAAGAATAAAAATGATGTTATGAATATGATACATGGAGAGCATGTAATGTAATCGAGTGGAAGAAGCACAAAAGCAAAGCATTACTGTTTTTTTTTATCTTTATCGGTTTTAATAAGAGTTTTTTTTTTTCAAAAGGACAAAAATAAAAACGCTCAGTGTTTTAGTCATGTGTCAAAATACTGATTATTAATTTGATATTTCTTTAGTACATTGCTACAGCTGAATAGATTTTTGTTTCGACATTATTATTATTAGTTTTTTTTGCAATTTATTTATTTAATGAAATAAATATACATTTAGCTAGTTTATTTATTTTGCAAGGGGTATTGTTATAAGGTTCTTGTTTTCTTTTAGGTTAGGCATAGATCAGTTTTGTTTGCAAGCGTTACCTTCAGTCGTTATCATGTCCTTGCCCTTGTTTCGTTTTGTTGTCTTCACATCGGATTCATCATTATCGACGGCCATCATTTCGAGATCGTCATTTATTTCGTCATCATCGGACATTTCTGTTTGGGCCAAAAACTCAAAGTTGGCCATCACGGCGGCTTCCGTCTCCAGCATCATGGCATCGTTCATTTGTTGCGCCTTCTTGGCTGGGGTTCGTCGTCCTTTCGAAATGAAATTGTATTATTTTCCCCCGGTCTAACTAATTTAGATTATGAATAGATGTTGCTTACCTTCGGATTCGGAGGCTCGTTTGTTGTTTTCGTTCCCATTGACATTGGGACTGACGTTCTCCTCTTGTTCGGAGTTATTATTTAGGCCTAACAGTGAACGCACGCGATTCGAGCGCACATCGATTATGTTGTCTGTATAGCCAATCTCTTGTAAGTATTGACGGAGCATTTGTCGGCCCTGTCGCCATGTTGTACTCGAGACCGAACTGTAGGGTACCTCTGAGTCGGGTGCGACTTCGTTACCAATGCCCGTCTCATCGGTTGGCGGTTTTAGTTCGTTCATCAGTTGAGGCGGATCGGTGCCATATTTGAGACGATGAAATTTCACACGCTCCTGCCGAAGTGCGTATTCTAACATCTTGATTCGTCGTATCAAATCGGATTTGAGACTCTCGAGGCCTTTCCTTTCGCCCAGTAGCATCGATATACGAGCCTGCAATTGTATCAAATAAATGTGTTGATTTTTTGAAAGGTCAATCAATTTTAAATAAATAAACTATGACTAAAATGGACATTTTAAAATTTGTATATTGTGTTTTCTCAGCTGGCGCCAGAGCTCTGGAAGTCGTTCCCCCATTATGCATTTCCTTCAGCTGGTAGAGTTCTTAGATCTAGCATGTTGTTCTATGGAACGCATACATATGTCTAGCATTAGCGTTCTATCGACATTTTCAGCTTTTGGCTCCTTATTTAGTTGACAAAGTTGGAACGTGGAATTCAGCCCTGATTGCTTTATAAGGGTAAACTGAAAAAACAGCATCACTAGGTTGTGTTACGTTTTGTTATAAGCAAAAAAAAATAGGCAGAGACTTGATTGACTTTTGGCAAATTTTGACATTAGCTTTGTAGAGAACCAAATGAAAATGACGTCTGTTTCAATGCGCGGCCCGCTTCAAACTGAAACTGACTCGCTCGTTTATTTCGCTTAAAGCTATACAATGGTTATTAGGGCAAGAGAGTGATGATATACGTAAAGAGAGATACATGTTGATACCTACTTATATATATATATTGCTACAACTCGGCCATCCTGACAATTGAGATCTCCTGATCTAAGTTTAAAACTCTCTATGTCTATTTATTTACAACTATCATTATCTATCATTATCTATCTGTATCACCATTTGACACCGTACATCCCTTGAACCATGGACGTATATTACTAACTGCCCAGACACCTTGATACGGCGTTCGAGACTGCTGGAATCCTTCTACATCTTTAAGTATGTAGCGGTCATTACGCAACACCTTAGTGATTTGATATGGCCCTTTAAACCTAGGAATTAATTTTTTGGATACGCCGGAGTGTGAATCGAAGTTCTTTACCACCACATAGTCTCCTACCATATATGTCCTAGGTTTTCGACGCTTTTTATCAACGTACTGTTTATTATAAAGCTGCAATTTTTCCTGTTGTATGGCAGCTCGTGTACGTATCTGTCTATGATCTTGTTGTCCTTTGACCTGGACCTCAGTTAGAGTTTCTTTTAATGCATCTGTTACTTTTCCCTTTTGACTAACACCAAAGAGCATAATGCTCGGGTGTTCGTTTATCCCTCTGTGCAACGTATTATTAAGAGTGTGCTCCACTATTTCTAAAACTGTGTCCCAATAAACTCCTTCTGCTGGCTTTACTAACTTGGCTAACATAGGTCCGATACTCCTATTGACTCGTTCTGCTTGACCATTCGCTTGTGGTGAACCCGTTGCGATTTTCACGTGCTGCACATTGTTTTTACTTAGGAATTCCCTAAAATCGTTTGACGTGAACGCGCTCCCTCTATCAGAGACTATGCATCTAGGACGACTATACGATCTAAAGTAATCCGTAATGGCCCTAATAACTTCCTTCGTGTTCGTAGTTTTGGTTGGGTATAATCTAACGAATTTAGTGCATCCATCTATAACAACGAGTATGTGTTTAAGCTTTCTTGAATTATCTACTGGTCCATAGTGATCTATGTGTACAACATCAAAGGGTGTATTTCCCTTGGGTAAGTTATGTAAAAATCCTTCCTCGCGACCGTGCTTCGAGGAATAAACCAAGCACTGTAAACAATTCTCAATGTGTTTCGTTACTTTTTCTTTCATCTTTGGGAACCAATAACTTTTCGAAATCAGATCAATCATTTTATTTGTCCCTATATGACCGATTTCGTCATGGTATTTATACATAACATGCTCTTCCATGTCCTCGGGGACAAAGAACGCGACTGAGCTACTATCTTTTTTCCTATACAAAATTCCATTGCGCATTTCATACTGCGCATGCTCCGACTTTTGTAACATTTCCGAAATCTCCCGAATTCTTTTATCCTTACCTTGACAAATAATTAAGTTTTCCTCAAAAGTATTTGTTTCCAGGACCATTATATTCGTAGAACGACTCAAAGCGTCTACGTGCTGCATTCTAGTGCCTGACCGGTGTTCTAAAACATAGTCATAATTTTGAAGCTCTAACGCCCACCTTGCTATTCTAGGATTCAATTCCTTCTTACTAAGAGTCATGGTTAAAGAGTTGCAATCTGTAATTATTTTAAAATGCTTGCCTTGGAGGTAAACACGGAAGCGCTGTAATGCATTAACTATTGCTAACGTTTCTAATTCGAAACTATGATACCTTGATTCCGCCTCGGTTGTCCTTTTTGAGTAATAGAACACTGGATGTATTTTCCCATCGCGTTTTTTTTGCATGAGTATTGCCCCAAACCCAATAGAACTAGCATCGCAATGGAGTTCCGTACTATCATTTGGGTCGTATAGTGCTAATATAGGTGCTTCTATCAGTTTTTTCTTAAGGACTTCAAAACATTTTAGCTCAGACTCCCCAAACTGAAACTTAGCTTCTTTCTTTGTCAAATCGTATAATGGTTTAGCGACCACCGAAAAATCTTTTACAAACCTACGAAAATAGGAGCATAATCCCAAGAAACTTTGGACTTCATGTGGTTTCTTTGGCACTGGAAAGTTTTGTATAGCCTGTATTCCTTTTTCATCAGCTCGTATTCCGTCTTTTGAAATAGTGTAACCTAAATATTTGACACTTTCTTGCAAAAATTCGCATTTATCTAACCTTAGTTCGAGTTTGTTATCGACTAACCTCTTGAAAACCTCACATAAAACTTGGCAATGCTCATCAAAATCTTTCGTAGCAATCATTATGTCGTCTAAATATACTATCAATTTTTCTTCCCTTATCATATCGAAGAATATTTTATTTATGAACCTTTGAAAATTGGACGGAGCATTTTTAAGCCCGAACGGCATCCTTAAAAACTCATATTGTCCTAGAGGTGTAATAAACGACGTAAATTTTACTGAATCTGGATTCATGTATACGTGATAAAACCCATTTTTTAAATCCAACTTTGTGAAAAATTTTTTGTTTACTAACCTATCCAACAAGTCATCGATGAGCGGGATTGGGTAACAATCTTTGGCAGTAAACTTGTTTAATGTGCGATAATCCACACACATTCTAAGGCCACCAGCCTTCTTCTTCACAAGAACAATAGGGGATACGAACTCCGATTCACTAACCCTGATATATCCTTTTTCTAAATATTCATCCAATAACTTTTGTAAATCTGATTTTTCAGCATAAGACAACCGGCGAGGGGGGCAATGAAAAGGTTTTGCGTTATTTAATATAAGAGTCATTTCACTCTTTATTATCGGTTCGCTTGGACGTACGGGTGTCAAATACTTATCCCAGAATTCCCTATAAAATCGTTTCTTTTGTTCTAAACTTACATTTTTACCAACGTTTAATTCTATCATTTTATCGTTTTCGTAATTCATCGACATAAGATGTTTTTCGAAGTTATCGCAGTCATCCCGATCAACTTGTGTTTCTATCATTTTACTACCAGTTTCCGCACGCGACACCAAGCTAAATTTACCAGCACGTAAAAAATCTCTCCCTAACACAACCTTATAGCCCATCGACTCATCTGAAACAACATTCAATTCTACTTCTATCTTATGGCCGTTGACTATTGTAAAGCAGATAACACTTCCACATATACTTATTTTACTTTTATTGAATCCAAAGTACTTTACATTTGTTGGTTTAAATAAATTTATCTGCTCGGGGAGACACGATTTCCTGATGAGGCTGATTGGGCTTCCTGAGTCTATTAAACATTCTAAAAATAAACTAACGCTAGCATCACTCTTTACATAAAATTTTAATGGTCTTACATAGTCTTCGGTATCGTCTTCTTCAACCAGCTGGACAGTCGTCTTCTTCCTTTCTGGGCACGTTGCAACACGATGTTGCATTGACCCACATCCGAAGCAAGCGCCGTATTCCCTCTTCGGTTTTATGCAATCGGCAGCAAGGTGACCAACGGAATTGCAGTTGTAGCACCGCACGGTTGAATTCCTTAATTGTACATTCGTTGGTCGCTCCGCCGGTGTCTGCTTTATTTTTGAGAACGCCTGCAGCAACTGTGCCTTGGTTACGAAGCATTGCATGCGGGCTTGTAACCTCAGGCGCTCATCTACGATTCCCTCCACTAGGTACTCGACCAGCTCGTCCTCCTCTATTTGCATCCCGTTCGACAAAATAATTTTTTCGTTAACGTACTCGGCGAAAGTTTCGTGGCTTTTCCACTTTCGGGATTCAAAATTGTGACGCAACGATAATTTATTGATTTTACCACCGAAAAGCTCCTTCAGCTGCGAAATTAGATCGGCGACGCTCTCGGTGAGGAAATTTGGTTTCGAATGCAACCAGCTTAGAGCTTTTCCCTTCAATTTACTCATAAGTAACGCACGCAACATGTTCTCGTCCAACATGTACAATGTTTTGATGTTTTGTAACTGTACTAACCAAACATCCAATTCCACTCCTCCGTTGTACTCCGGCAACATGTCTTTATACACCGTGAATGAACTTGTCGCTGCCACACTGGCGGAACCACATACTCCGTTCTCTTTGTGCGTATAGACTTTTTTTAAGAACTCGTTTTCTCTGGCAAGTAAATCTCTTTCACGGCGTAATAAGTCAGCCTCTCTTTTATAGAACTCTCCTTCCGACGCCACTAACACATCTTTGCTTGAACCGGTTTTTGCCTTCGACGGTGGGCTGATTTCTTCGTCGCCATCGACAGTATTTTGGTTGTCAGCATTTGTTGTTGTGTTTTTTTTTCTCGACTCAATTTGTACTTCGGCGGCTTCTTCGTAGTCATCTTCCTCCTCACTTCCATCTCCTTCACCACCCACGGTCGACAATGCATTTATGTGTGCGATTGGCACTTCGTTCAAGCGAGCAACGAGAGCAGTTTTTACCCCCGCCGTCGACAACCCCAGCTCCCGCAGCCAACAGCGTAGTTGATGAACGGTATAATCATTTCCGTCAATCGTTTGATGCACTTCCTCCATATTCCCTTGCCGTATGTCTGGTAACCTTTTTATTTTAATTTATAACAGTCCCACTAGCTATCTGTTAACACTTCTTTTTTTCTTTTCTCGAACTTGTCTTAGTCACACTCTTCTCTATCTTTTTACTTAAGTTTTTCCTGCTTTCCTTTTTCTGTCCACTTTTTCTCACGATCCTTTTTACTTTTCTTTTTACACGTAGTAATTCGGTTAAAATTCAAAAATGAAATTTTGTATGGGTATTGGACATTCGCCACAGCGTGCTATCCCACTTCTGAGAAGTTTGTAGAGAACCAAATGAAAATGACGTCTGTTTCAATGCGCGGCCCGCTTCAAACTGAAACTGACTCGCTCGTTTATTTCGCTTAAAGCTATACAATGGTTATTAGGGCAAGAGAGTGATGATATACGTAAAGAGAGATACATGTTGATACCTACTTATATATATATATTGCTACAGCTTGCAGTAGCTGCTCTTTCAAATTTTAGTCAGTTTCTTGTTGAAATTTGTATTTTGTTCTTAGTTGGATGTTAGGATAAAAGTTCCTCATCCACAACCAATGTAACTGATAAAAGAAATGACAGCTGACGATGAAATAGGGTTAAGTTTGACCAATTTTTTGCGAAAAGCCTAATTTAGGGTTAGCAGGTGCATTGAAACAATGTATATTATACCACTGCCATAAAACCCCGCAAGCCTGCAACGCACTTTATTATTACATTCCATAAATGGACATTTTATGCAATTTTTCCCAAGTTTTATTAATTCCAGACGCATATGAATGCGCTCACCCATGCTCAAGTGACATTTTTTCACACTTTACCTCACCTGCTAAACGAATAAAATATCTTTAATTGCACAAATTCAATCTACCACGTAACGAGAAAATTAAAACCAAGTCCCTCTTCTCCTTTTTATTGAAGAACACTCGGGATTACATTCAAATCACGTAGTTAAAATACCTTTCGATCCCACCTAAGCCTCTGGAGCACAATTCCGTGAAATGAAATGCCTGTAGCCTGTACATATCCGCACTCTAAATGGAATTTGGTGATGGAAGTTAAATCCAATTCCGTTTTGTTGAATTCAGATTGGGATTTATGTGTATCTACTCTCTGGGAAAATGTCGCCTGTTTTGTTTACGTTGCTTAAAATATACATCAACAAAAGCAAGCACTTGCCTCGTCTACATAAATAAACGTTTGTGAGTGTCTGAAGAGCTGACACTACGATTTTCCTCTTATAGAACTCTCCAAGCCATTAACTGCGGCGAACGGCGCGACGCCTTCATCTGCAGAAGCAAATCTCTGATTGGAAAATGGAAATAGCTACGTTATTGTTTTTAATTGTGACGTTTCTAGAGCTAAGCTATTCACATGCACTGCACACAATGTTTGCAATTGATTTTATTTATTTGCACGCCAGCGGTGGAGCGGATACGAATTTGGAATGAAACATAAATGCAATTCGCCGCAAAAATGCGTGTCATCATTGCTTGTGGTCGTGGTTCCTATTGAGCTGCTCTGTGCTGAATGTGGTGGGATGTGGCAAATCAAATGAAAAGCATAGCATACACCACAAAAAAAATAAAACTTTAGCGGTCGTGCACTATTTAACTTGAATAGAAAGTTTTATTACTTTTTCCCACTTTAACCATTATAGTCAGACAATTATTATGCGTGGTGAGTTCACTGAACTAAAGGTTAGTGGTGTGTGCTGCGGTGTATATTGATCGAAAATAGCTTCAACAAAACTGAGGGGGTAGGTTGATACCCATCGGAGGAATTGGAATTTCTTTTTGAGTGCTTCCTTTTAGCTGATGGCTTTTCGAAACTTTTCTCCTTTTCGAAGATTAAAACTAAGTTAGCTCCTTCTTTTCGCGGCGAATAAACCGAATCGTGAGAAGAATGACTGAATCCATATCCAACAATGGGACGATAAAACCGAGAAGAAAACTTGTTAATTTACTTGGACTTGCCAACAAAGGGTACATTTCTAGGTCAGATGAATTAATTTGCTTCTGCTGGTTTCCCTAATCCCAAATGTCGATGTATCATATCGGATTATATTTGTATTTGTTCCATTTGTAATCTGATTACATCATGGACAGACATAGAAGAGGGTTCCAAACATATGGAGTTTATTATGTATAGATATGCACATTCTCATTGGGTGACACATTTCATAAAGTGACAGCACATTTCTGTTTAATGGACAAGAAAATGTATTAAGAAAATAGGAATGGTAAATGTTTTTTTTGTTTTGTTGGTGTACTGAGGTCCTTTTTCGGTTTAAGTTTTGTATTCGAAAATAAAATAAATAAGGGCAGACGTTCTGGCCAAGGAAGAAGCTGGGTTCCCACTTGATGCAACGATACTCTTTGAAAAAGTCTTCAATAAAGCAAACACAAGGTGCTCACAATTAGAAGGGCATAAGGTTTCAAATGCACTGTTTTAAATCGGAGGAAGTCTGAACAATCAATCAATTTCAGCAGAACAAAGTTGACAACAACGATAGGAATACTCTCTGGGCACTGCCTTCTCAGGAGGCATGCCATGAGACTAGGCTTACCTAATACGGATACATGCAGGTACTATGAGGACCGACAGGTCGCGGAAGACATCTCACACCTTCTTTGTGAATGTCAAGCTATTGCTCGGAGTAGCAGAAAGCATCTCGGCATGTAATTCTTTAATAATTTGGAAGAGTTTGGTTCCTTGAATAGTTTTAAGACCAGACTCAAATTCTCTAATGAAATCGAATGCTTGGGTAAATTGGTTTAGGTCTTTTAGCCGTAATGATTCCCTGGGGATGGCGATGGGCCCGATATGGTGCCTGGTCTATTGTGACGATCTCATAACCCCCAACCTAACCTAACCTAACCTACAATATAAGCAAATGACATTTTTGTTCCGCTAACACTAGTGGGTGTTCATCAATCTGTGATATTATGTGACAGACGTCTAGCGATCAATGGGACGCAGCGTATTTCATAAAAGTGATAAGTGATGAGCTTCACAAAGTTATAGTAGTTGAATGACAGATTTTCATTTCAATACAATGCCGGCGGTTCTTTGATTTCCATATGGAAGGACATTCCATTCAACCTTGCCATGAGAATCACGCACTCATAACCGAACTCTTTCTTCCACTTGCACCAATAATCGGGGCACTTCCCCAACTTGAGTGTTACCTTTATTGCGGGCTTCACCAAATTGAACAGTGCAAGAACAGTACGTTTGAAAGCGTAGTGGCCTTTAAGTTATTCTGGTTCAACTGTGACCTTGTGTTCCGGACGACTGTTTGGCCAAACAGGTTGACAGGTCTTGTGTTTTGTAAGAAATCTATCTGTAAGTGACTCTCGGGTTGCGAAAGCTCGACCAGTAGCTATAAACTGGTACCCACGGGGATGGGGTCCCTGTTCTCTTTTGAGCAGCCCATCATGGGAACAGGACCAATGTGGGGGCAGTGGTTAATCAACATCGCGAGAACTAGATGTGTTCATTAAAGCACAGAGGTGTTAGATAGACCTCGCCCCGATCACAGTGCTGGATGACCAGTGAACTGGGGTTGGTCAAAGTACCAAAGTACTCCAGGGCGTAGTGTCAAACGCTTTTCTCATTGACTCTATGTGGGTATGCCCACCGTGAAATTTAAGCCCATCCGGCAGGTGTTCACGTTAACCAAACCTTATTTGAGTTCGATGCACCAATAATCGGCGAGTTACGATAGGGCGCTCATATTTATGTACCTACCGTGTTTCTCTGTTTGTGCGAAACAGATCAATCTCGTGCGATAGCTGAAAACTGTCAATTTACTTACAAAAGCTAAATTTTCTTTACACTGCCCCCTTTAAACTACTCCATATTCGATTCGATTTTAATCTTATTTCAGCTACCGTAGTTCCAGTTCCAGTTTCCCCATTTGATTTCTATGTAAAATCTGGGCCTTTTCATACTTGCACCCTCCCCTTTCTACGTCTGGCTATCTTTTTCTCATTTTAAAATGGATTTATCTATTGAATTGATGTTTTTTTTTGCTCAATATCAATCTATTGTCAGTGGGACCCAATAAAATCAAGAAATAAAAAAAAACTTAATTAAATTTGTCCACACACATCTACCCCAACTACGCAATTCGATAAAAAACAAAAAAAAATATATCACGTACAATCTGAACTATATAAACATTTTCTTTCTTCTCTCGCCTTATTGTGTGATTCATTTTTATTTCGCTGTGAATTATGTAATAAAATAAATATGTATATAATCTATCTATGCAAATTGTGGACTTATCGGTCAAGGGAATTAACACGGAAAAATGTGTGCAACAAAAAAAAAAAACAAGGGAAAACACGAGCAAAATAAATTTTATGATGCAAATTTATATTTACATTTTAATTTGCATTTAAACTAAAACGTAACGCGCGCATGGAAGTATAGTGGGAGTGCATGCCAATTATGAGAATAAAGATGAATTTCAAAGCGGATTGCCGGAAGACGGGCGAACAATGAGCAGACACACTGGGAAAGAGTAGCGTGAACGTGAAGCCGTGAAGGCACGTACTTGCACTCCTGAGCTTGGATGGATTGCCTTTAATGGAAAGTGTTGCGCAATCGCAGTTAATGAAAGATTCGCCGTGTGCTCCTTAAATGTTACATGCAAACGGGAAGCGCTACTGATTGAGAAAGAGTTTTTTTTTTTTGCACTTGCTGTAACTTAATTGGGGCACTGGGTGGGTGATTGGCTAAGCAGATCTTTAACGGAAGGCGTATTTGCATTATGCCACCCATTATTACTTGTTATGATGTAGGTAGTAATTATAATGACAAAGGGCTATTTAATTTGTAGCTGATGGTTGGATTGCATGTTCTGGGAATATGTAAGGCATAAGAGTTTGAATAATTAGCACATTGTTCCAGCGTGGAGTCAGGTTAGGTTTACATTCAGGCGAATGCCGTCGAAGTTGGTAAAGAACTGAGAGTTGAGAGGGATTTTATTCGCAAACTGAGGAATTTCACTGATACGTCAGTTATACAAAGCATTTATACAAAATACAATTGAAAACCTAACCTAAAACCTAAACCAAATTTATAGCTTTACAGAAAAGTGATGCCAACAAATAATTATTCTTGGAAAAAAATATCGGAAAAAATCATTAGTAGACACAATTTCAAACATTGCATTTGAGATTTTTTTGTTTACGCTGAAAAGATTTAGCAAAAAATACAAGGTTAAGGTGAATCGCGCTATAAGTCAATTTGTCACAGATTTTATGAATTATACATTTATATAAATCACGTGTCTGTCATGCCGACCATGAACAAAAAATTCTTGAACGGCGCGTTATCAAATTATAAACTTTAGCACAAATTTAACGGTAATATAAGGTTTAGCTTTATAGCGACTGGATCAGAAAAGCGTGCACCAATTGTCAACGATAGTAGACACGCAGCGCAAGTGAACAGCAACACTCCGGCCTAAAGTCTTCGAATCAAACCCCGATGTAAACTACAGTGCCCGTTGATCTTTTTTAAAAAATATCGTTTAGCTAACATCTGTAAGAACATCACATTCGAGTCTACTCTGATCATTTTTAGTTTGGCAACATTTTTGTATTCCGTTTCCGCCTAAGAAACAGGTATAAAATTAGGACAACACAAATTAGGGAAATGCCTGCAAGTAAGAAACCATAAAAGAACCAAATACACAAAAAATCATGACACTGTCGTTTCGTGCAAAACGAATCTGCTCAAATGAATGGTAATGCAAGCTCAAGGTAACTGACCCGCCAATAAAAAGCATGAATGCGTATGTTACAAAACGGGTGCCATTCGAGTTAGAGTCGTTGTTTTACCACGCAACACCAGCAGTCAAAGTCAGGTCCACCTGTCATCACCAAAAAGTAATATTTTGTGTTGTCATCGAACACTGTATTACGTAGGCACGTACGTATGGTTTTCTAATTATGTATTAGGACGCCATTGTGAGCGGCAAATATCTTACACCCCCGGGGCAGTTGTTTCTTATAGTCTGGCAATATATTTCAAAAGAAATTCCTCACAATTTCTCCGTGTTTTTTTCATTTTTCATTTTGTTTTAACCACCGCTGATGATGACGCATATACTAAATGAGCCAATTGTGAGGTTTATCGATCTTGGTTTCTTTTTTCTTCATTTTTTGCAAAGTTATTTAAATTTCTCTTCGTTTCCTCGCCTAATGGGGTACACGTACAATACGGTAAAGAAAAGCCAACTCAGTCAGTGCAATAAGGAGGAATAAAGAAACTGACACCTCACTCTTTCGTGCTGGGAAAGGTAAACAACTTTTTGATAAAAGTGATGGCGAGTGGGTGGGTGGCACTGTACCTATATTGCTTTCCTCAATGGCTGCTCATTTGCGTGAATGGAAGGCAGTGGAAGAACAAGTATAGATATCGTCGTTAGCTAGTTTAAACTGGTTAAGGTCAAGGATGGTTCGCGCCTTGAACGATTTTTAATGGATTCATGATTGAGTTTTGCAATAAACTTATTACTTCGAGCGCTAGGGCTAGAAAGGGTGATTGCTTCTCAGCACCTGATTATCTTCTTTTGAAATAGTTTCTGTAAGGTTGCGCCCAGCAATAGTGTCGGCGGTTAGGGGGTTGGTAGGTCACTGAAATCAATATCGTCAAAGTTTACAGTAGATTGCAATTTTTGTTTCTCGAATATAAAAGCTATCAATGTCTGCAAACAAACCAGAAGCAGATGCCCACTAAAAAGGTGAATGATAATGATATCCAATTAAGTAATTTATGTTACTATCACCCCTGCCAGTCACAAGCGCTCCAACAGTGTCTCAATTAAAATTTCCATAATCAGCTTAATTATCTGATATGGAAAATGAAATATCAGTAGCAAGGTCATCACGCCATTGATATTCTTTATGGGGTTCTATTATTTCTGCGCCAAGTCATTATACTTTGAAATTAAGCGTGTTTTCATTTCCCTCTCCCCCTTTAGTCTTTGAATAATATTTGATTTACTATCTGCCGCCATTCCACCAACACAACAGCGTGTCTCCGGTGTAAACTCGAACGTCCGAAAACACAAATTACATTTACATGTGGGCCGTAAACTTGTATCCACAGCCACTTGTACGATTCGTCGCATTAAACACGATCGACCAGAAACACCACAATAAATCTAAATATCTACACAACGCAGATAGAAAGTAACACAACTGTGCGCTGCAAAGTATTCGCAAAGCTAAATTAAAAATTTAATAATAAAAAAAAGGAGACACAAGAAAAAAAAAAACTCACTTGTAGCTCGGCTCTGTCCACGTCCCATTGCGATCTCTCTAGCTCGAAACGGGCCCACTCATGCTCTATAAAATGCAGTATTCCCGGTATCGTGTACTGCGGGGTTGTTTGTTGGTTATTTTGGCCGCCACCTCCATTGCCATCGTCACCCGTGCCACCGCCAACAACAACTCCACCACCGGTCCCTGTTCCCGGTTTGTTATTGATGCCAGTTGTTGCTCCTGAATTAGTTCCCATTTGCAAGGTTACCTGATAAGATCTCTGATCGATTGATGATGCCACAAGTACCGATTGCGATGGTGAAGATGATATTGCTGCTGCTGCTGCTGCTATTGCCACTGCCGATAATGATTTCGATGACGGCAATGATGATTGGTGGCGGTAATGATGATGATGGAGTTAAGAAGATAAATTTATTTTTATATTGTTTTTCTTAGTTTTTTTTTTTTTGTTTTTATTTATTAGTTCTCCTCCCGTTTGAATTTTATTTCAGCACTTATAAGAAAAGACGATTTCTGAACACATAGAACATAGAAAAATCACACTAATCCACTCTAGACAGATGCGATAAAAAAAATGTTGATTGTATTTTGTTTGTTTTATTTTTTAATGTTATTAACTTAGTTGTTGATCTTTAGAGCACTGTAATTAGCAGAATTTTAATTATTTTTTATTATTTTAACTTAAAATGGTGGTCAATGGATGGGTAGGTATATTTTTGACTTTGTAGGGTGTGGTTTGTGGAGTACGATTTTATCAAGAGCTGCTTTTGAAGCTGACAGGTAAGTTTTACCAGCAATGTAAACAGAAGAAAATAAGAATTCCATTCGAATAGCTCTTGAAAGTAAATGAAAGTTTTTTCCTAGATGCATACGCATACCCTACCTACATTTATTGCATTTGCTTACTGTTAGTATTCTAAAATGCCACATCTCAGAAATAATAAAACTGTTTTAGGTTCTATCTATTCCTAAAAAGACCGTCAAACAGCTGTGGCTGTCAGTTTAACAATGGCCGCAGACTGCGCTCAATTGACCGATAGGTAAAGGTGACTAGATAAATGTGTCAATTGTTCAAGGCGAATCAAATTGAAGAAAAAGAAACGTATTGTTCTCCTTGCCTTAAAACTTTATTTAGCACCTTTTGTCCTAACCTAAACGTTTAACGCTAAATGAAACGCAAGCCGATTACCTACACAATCGGACACATCTCCAAATTTTTGTTTGACGCCAGATTGTAATATCTACACCATATTTCTAGTATAAAGATGCTTACCCTCCTTATAATGGTGAGTCTTTGACAACCTACTACAAGTGGCACAAATTATTTCCACTTGCTACTTACCGGTTGCTTAAGCCGGATTATCGAAAATTCGGAAAATTGTCAAAAATGTAATCGAACCCGACGCAAATCGAATAGTTTAGCAAAGTTAGAATTTAAAATAAATAAATAAATATCTTGGCGCGACAGGTCTATGGGACCCAAGGCCTAGCTTCTCGCAACCATTCGCTTTGTGTGGGTTTTCAATTTTTGGGACGAATGGAAGGGATCTACAATTTTACGCCGAGTCCAAACGGCTAATTGAGAAGCTCATTCATGACAGTTTTACTCTCGGATGTTTGTCAGACGTTCGCGAGAGAATTTACATGCTCCTAATTCAGGCTGAAAGTAGGTTCCTTCTTGGATAGATGCAATATTGGCAAGGAGACCTCTTTAATAATTTATATTCCATTTTCTGCCTGAAAAATCTCTGGTTGTCTTGAAAGCACCCAATTAACACCTCTATCTTGCGTATGCACAATTAAAATGCCATGCATAATTAAAATTAATTAAAGTAACATTGCGTCGAGTTCAAGCGAAAGTTTTGTCAAAATTCAATTTTAATTTTTCCAATAGCAGACTCCTACTCCGCGTCATCAAAGGGAACATTTTTTCCCAAAAAAAAAAAACAATGCGAATTACTCGTCACTCCACTGACATTTCCTTAACCAAAAGAACGAATCGATAGTTTGAACACACATCACCATTACAAAAAGTTTTTATCAATTCCACGAACCGAAAATGAAAACACAGAAATATATTTGCGATTAAATACGGAATTAAATATTCATAATTTGTAGTTAATTTTTTGTTGAAGAAAAAAAAACCAAGAACAATTTTTCTATCATCAATTAATTACTACCGCGCGCGAGTAAGGGAGAAAACAATTCCTATATGAACACACAAAAAAAAAACAAGAAAAATAAAAAATTAAGTAAAACAAATGTCGGATTCTATTTCTCTTTCACTTTTGCACTCATAAAACGTCGTACGCGTACCATCTCTCTAAAACTCTCCACAGGGAGAGAAAAGGAAAAAAAACAGATTTAACGAAACACAAACCCACCACTACAACTGTATGGGGAGCAGAGGAAAAAAATTGTTCCTGCAGAGAAAATCAATCAATTTCTTCGTACAACTTTTTTCGTTGCCTTTTTTTATTTAATTTTTTAGATTTAACATTTTCTTTAATTTTTGCGTTTATTTAGGAAGTTCTTATGCGAAAAGCCCAGCGGAATTTATTCACTTAAATTTTTGCACACTTGAACAGTGAGACAAACGAGACGAGAATTACACAATTTTTGTTCGTGTTTTTGCAATTACTATTAGCCAGTAGAACTTTTCCCGTATAGGATAGAAAACTCAAGTCGATCTTCCCCTAGGATTAGTTGACCGAACGTGCACTCAATATTGAGGGGTTCCGGTCAATATTATGAAGATCGTTTTCCTTCTACTACGACGGCGGCGACTTGAAAGATATTTCTATGAATTTGCACTCACATTCGATTTTTTTGTTTTTAAGATTTTATCGGGTCGATTTTTACGATATTCCTTTAAATACACAATTATATGGGTGGATAAGGGAGAGTTAAATTATTTTTAATGGGACATTACTTCTTTTTACTGAAAATAAAAACTTTCTTTCAATCGCCCGAATGTAAAACTCGCCTTTGTCACAGAGAAGAGAAAAATTTAACGAAGGGATTCTTGGTGATTCTACTTTTTGGAGGAACGACCGATGAACAGTGTAGAATAGCAAAAGCACGTACATTGTACACGACAGAACCGGCATGTATGCGTGTGCGTAAAATGGCTACACTTAACGAACATATCAGGTATGTTATACGGTAGATATTGTGGACAATTTTCTTAAGCTAAATTTGCGCAATGGAAAACGGAAGATTGTAAAATTGACAATTTAAGTGTAAATCCTATCCCATCAGATAGAGTAATTTTTTGTAGTCATTTTTTGCAGACCGGTCAAATTCTGAACATTGTATAATCAAAAAAAATCCATCAGGGGTCGAATTTCTTCATCGACATTACGTGACTTAATGTTTTATAGTTTTGCAAGTAATCAACAAAATTCAGTAACGTATTGCTCGCTTACGTGTGCCGTAATTCGACCCAGTTGCGCTTAAATTAAACCTGTTGTTCCTTTTGTGTAAAAGATGATTACAAAATAATCTGTAAAATTACTTTTCTGCAAAAATGACTTCAACGTTGTTGTTCAATTTATTCCTTCCTACCCATTGACTAATTATACTTAAAAGATATCTATAGCTATATGTGTGTATGTTTTGTTGCTAATTGTCATGCCCACAATCAATATTTATCACTTTGAAGTGTTTTACAGGGTTGAACGCTACTTAAGAATAAATGCATAGATAGTTACGAAGATAAGTTTTTCCAAGTGCATAACATTTGTGATAAAATAATGTATACCTTGTATAACATCCTCATAAACTGGCACACAATGTGGTATTATGTACTTAAAACATGAAAAATTGATTGGTGAGACATGAGCAACAAGGAAGTAAACCATCCACAGGCTTAAAAACATCGACCTTCATTTTTGTTCGTGTCTCCGGCTAGGAAATGGCTATAGTTTTGTTTTCATATTCATTCTGAAGCTCATCCACTGTTTTTTCTATCTACCTACCACGATTCCAATTGGAACACCCTTTAAAAATGCATATTTTCCGTTTAAACGTCAACACTTTATTGTTCGTTTTAAAAATTATTTTGTACATTTAAGAATATAAACTTTCGTTAGTGTCGGATTAGTTTACATTTGTGTTACTGATTAAAATTAATTACGTTAACAATTACTGAGCCAATTTTTGCTTTTATATATATATAGAGTTCTATGCAAAAGAAAATTACAAAATAGGACACTATGAAGATGTATTTAACACTAATGATTATTCACAAGAACTCCTCACACCAATCGTTTAGGCAGTGATAACAGTCCGAAGCTTGTTTTGAGCTGGCATTGCAAACATCCTTCATCCATTCCTTAAATAGTTCTTCGTCTTTTTTAAGAATTAAATATTGTCCCAGTACGGTGTATGCCTAAAATATTATAAAAAAAAAAAAATGTTATTATCGTGTATTTGGCAACGCGGTTCCAGCGCGGCCTTGCAAGAATTTTGACGTTTGTTCTGGATTAACTTTGCATTAATTCCAATGCAAATTAATCATACTTTTCGGCCCTATATTGAATGCTTGTAATTTCACAACCACTTCTAATAATTGAAGTAATAAACTCACTTTATCAAAGCCAGCTTCAATGAGTCTTCCGCCTAGCGTCTCCCCCACTCCAGCCAACTCCATCACAGATTTGTCACCCATTGGTTCAGCGACGAAATTCCTATATTTCTGGGATGTTCGCGACATTTTCTTGGATTTATTATCAAGTATTACTATTTAAAGATTAATATTAAATGGAACTTAAAATGAACACGGCTCTATTTCGTAAAACAAAAATTAGAAATGACGCACAACAAAGGCAACAAGCGCACACTGTGAACGTTTTTTTTAAATGTTTTATTTTCTGGGAGAGTTTCCTGCAAAAAAAAAATGAAAATGGTTGTGGAGACATAGATGGGCGCATTAATTCTTACAAAATTGACGTGAAGGTGGCGCTGAGCACAGGGTGACTAGTACTGCTGCCTACATTTTTGCACAATTCAAAAATGAGTGTCAATTATTGTCTATAATTTGGCCTTGCAGGTGATCATTATCTTTAAAGTTTAAGGCAGTTCTAGTGAACAAAATACAACTTATTTTGAAATACTAGTCGGGAGGGTTTCGCTGCTTGGATTTTCGTTGTTCAGATAATTTGTTTATTTATTTGCTGTTCAATTAAATTCACAATCATAGCTATTCAAAAGACGTTAAGGTATACATTTTGCAGCAAAACTTTATTACGTAAATATTATAACCTACAAAAACCACTAAATATCCCAGAGATCGCCTATTGCAAAGTCTCGCATCGCATTTGTTTTTAGATAATAAATTCCTCGGGCTTCTAGCGGCACTCTATCTCCCATAAGTATGCTCTGTCCAGAGCAGGTCTTATTAGTAACATCGTGCATTGATGAACATGGCTTAGCATAGAATCCCTTCTCTGTGTTTATCGATTCAGCAAAGTACTCGTATGAACGACCATGACTGCACCCAGCTGAAAATTAAAAGTAAAATGTTCAAACCATACAGTAGAGGATAAAGGGAGCAATATACTTACTGATAACTTGATAGATCTGACCACATCCCGGTTGTGGTGGATCTCCTCCATTTGGGTAGAAATCAACAAAGCCGATGGGTTCTTTGTACCCAAGAACACCCGCGCAGCTATGTATCACATCGACAAACTCCGCATCTGTACGATCTAAATGATTCTCAGGGCCAATACAATTCTCAAAAGCAGGACGAGCAGGGTCGAGACCTAGACAAATATTTCAACTTCTAATCTTAGGCACAGCAATACCGCCACTTACCTGTGATTCTACTGACTCTATGCCGAGCATACGAGCCAGCATATCCCATTATATGCGCCCCTAGACTATGACCGAGAAGATGAATCATACCGGGATCGGCTTCCTTTTCTTCAACCAAGAGGTTAATCAATTTAGCAATGGCTCTACCCACCTGAACTGTGTATCGTGCTGGCTCCAAGTAGTAAATGCTATCGGCTTGGTCCTTCCAGTTGATTGCTGAGTAATCAAAACAAAAGTCAATCCATACTGATGGAATGATGGACTGTTTTTTACCAAAAATATTGTAACTTCCTTTCCTTCGGTAGCCATTTTTAATTGATTGAATAGAATTGCTTTGTGAGCTGGATTTCCATCCGTGCACGAGAATTTTCGTCTCTAGTTTGGGGTTGAACTTTTTAGACATTTCCGTCCAAGTGTCCCGCTTGCGTCGTATCACGGTATCGGTGGCAACCCAAAACTGCGCAATAATTGGCTTATCTTCCTCGCTGTAAATAGAAGTCCAGATAGAAGCACATAACAATGTATAGAAATCCAACCTTACCTAGGGTACAATTCAAAAGTCACAGTTTTGGTTGAACCAGTATTTCGACTTGGCAATGGAGGCTCAACTAGATACGCAATTTCCGGGACACCATCTCCATTTGGCATATAGATCCAGTCTTCGCCATAGTTCTCTTCCGTCAAGTCGATGTCTTGCGAGAAGACAGGTCCTACAAATACATATTTCAAAAGGGTTCCCCCTTTCAAATGAAATGATACGTACCATGGAATAATAAGAATATCCAATAAAGTCGAATACAAGAATCCATTCTATTGCCACTTAGACAGTATCCACCGTTCTAAGCCACTAATGAAAATTACAATCCAATATATAGATACTATTTGCAAAAAAAAAATCCTTGAAAAGGAATCCAATTAGCGATTCAAATTAATAATATAATTGCTACCCCGCACGGTTTCGAGCAGTGTCAACAAGTTGGAGCGACAACTCAAGCTTGCAACTTACAGGAACCTAGCCAACGCAATAAGAACCCCATTCGGATAGTCTTGCTATACCTTGCAACTCTGAAATACACCTTATCAAGAACACAGTGGTTACTTTGAATTGGATTCCCTGCCGTCAAACGTATCCAGCTGTTAAGTGGGTAATTGATACAATATAATTCTTAATTTATATTCACTCATGCAAGGCTTATCATTAATGATAGACTATTAAATGGGGAGTGGTATTAAAACCGTTTGAAGACAGCAGGCAGCTATTTTTGTAGCTTGACTTATATTTAATGCAGCGAACTGAATTGATACGCGTGTGGTAGGTCCTTTTAGTGATTTGTGTTCCATTTACTTTGAATGGTGCTTAAATTCTCTGATTTTTAACTTAAATCATAAATTGAGTGATTGACGGAGTTTTAAGGTAGTTTTTATACCAAAGGCGGGTTAATGGCCACTCGCCTGCCCTTAATATTGAAGACTGCACCTCTAAAAAACCGCACCCTTGAGTTTTTTTTAAATAAAATTCTATAAAATACACACGCGCCTTTGAATGTACAAAAACAATAACTTTATTTCTTAAATTCGGTTGACTAATATGCAATAAATTACAAGAAATAATATATCTAAATGCTAAGAAGGTTAATACTTAAATATGTTTAATTTCTTTTCTTAAATAATAAATAAATGGACAGTAAAATAAATTTCATAAATTACTAATTTGTAATGGCTTTCAATACTCCAATTGATTTTTAATAACATATCCTACTGAATAACGTCCGTTCGCCGAATGACTTCGTTCGTTCGTGTTCCATTGCCATTCATTAAAATATCTTCTGGCCTTGGTTCGATTTCGAAATGCAGATAGCCGTCCACGTCATCCAATTCTTTCGATGTAAACTTCGCAATTAGGGTTCCTCGGCCGGCATACGGTGGGATATATTTGAAGGTAGACGCGGCAGTTCCTCCAATAGGGATCTCAGCAATCTGAAATGAGTTTCTTATTTATTAATAACAAGGCAACGAAGGTTCAGGAAAGTTTAGGACAAAAACAGCCTTTAAAGGAAGGCCAAACGCCTTTGAAACCACAAACATTGTCACCCACCTTAAATCTCAATGCTTTGTCAATTCCCGGACCCTCTATATGGAATAGCCCCTTTTTCAATGGGATTGGCAGGGGATTCGTTAGTCGCACGATAACATCGACAGCCTGTTTTGAGATAACTTTGCCTTGGAATGCAAACTTGATGTCAGGTTTGCGCACACGGAAGTCATCTTGGGCAAAGTACTCCCATTCGGTTCCCTTGACATTAGCTGAGCAGGCAATATTGAAGGCGGCCTAAACGAAAGGTAGTTCTAAATAAAAACAACATTTTTAAGGACCTTTGCAACCTACCTCTGGCAGCAGCTTGGAGAAGTACTCATCGAAGTTGACCTCCATTCGCACGAATTCGGATGAGTCGGGCTTCAGGTCAACCTCAAAGACGGTTGACTTAACCTCTGCGTTATTTATTCCAGTGTAGAGAACAGTATCGACGCTGAGATGTCCCGAAGCCAGATGATTCTTCTCCTTGGATTTGTTGGTTATCTTGACGAGGACGGTAAAGTTTTCGCCAATCTTTATGTCATCCTTCAGTTGCATGTCGAACTCAACTTCATTGAAATTGTCATTCAGATAGTAACGGCTGAATGCGTGTCGCGACTGTTTTAACGCCTTCACCATTGTGCAGCGTTCTTCCTCGGATTTCTCTTCAAACTTGTAGGTGTGGGTGATGTCTTCTCGTTCCCATTTACCTATAGCTTTGGTGCTGATCAAGTGCCCGATTGCGAGAGTATCCTTTCGGATCATCTTGATGGGTTGGAAGGGTCCATTGTACCGCCAATAGACCTTGTCAGCGTTCACCTCCGAATAGAGGAAGCCACAGTCGTATGGTCGGAGAATCTCGCCTTGTTTAACAGCGGCTACCGAAGCTGGGCCGCAGCGATACATATCATCTGAGGCCTCTTGTGGGGTGGCATCTACTGCCTGCCAACCGCCGTACGAGCCGTGAGGTCCGTCACCCAAATCAGGCCGGTCCATCCACACCTCGTTCCAAACGTGGTAGTTCCAAATTGAATCGGAGGTTTCTTCTTCCATTTTCCTGTTGTTTTGGTCGATGAAAATGTCCACCGTAAGGGAGGCTTGGGTGTCGTGGGCCGATGAGTAGTTGGTCACCACACGAGATGGAATACCCAAAGACCGAGCTATCGTCGTAAGAACTCCAGAGAAGTTCCAACACTGAGCGAACTTCACCGGTTTCTGTGTCTTGTAGAACTGTTGAAGTATCTCTACGGAACCGATCCACTTTGTGGGAGCAATGCCTCCGGAGAAGTCCTCGGACCAATTACCCAACATGACTCCATCATCGTCTACAGAATTTACAGCGGCCGAGAGAGCCCTAGCTACGCGCACAGGATCGCCCCTATAAGACGCTGGAACTTTTCCCACAGTTCCAATCAGTTTGATCGAACACTCGAGCACATATCGCTCGAATTGTCCGATTTTCCAAACAGACGGTCGCATGCGATTGTATGATCCCCTCCAGATAAGCGTTGTGTCATTCAAAAGGTACTCCTTCCTCTGTTCATGATCCTCCATAAACACTTGATCGTCGCGACACCAAGGATTGAAAAGAATATAAATCGGAGTCGCAATCGAGTGCGACCTAGACGAGCCACCAAGCAGCTTTGTATCGATGTCCAATTTCCATTGTGTAACCGGGCATGTGACAGCAGGCTTAATGAGCACTGAGAGGGCATTACCCTCAGCCGATTCGATGATGACACCCCAGTCAAGCATGACCCCCAGATTGTTCACCTGTTCCATTGGAGCAATACCAATCAGAGTGCCATGCCCAGGACTTGGCTTCTTATCGTCGAATACAGTGAATATGAAACTGATGGCATCCTTGCCCGGCACATAGGGTCGGTTCAGGAAGATTTTGATTCGGAATGGCTCGCCTCGACGTACTATCAGAAATTCCTGAGATGATGCAAAACGATCGGTGTGATGATCACTGGCGTTTACGTCAAGGCATAGATCCACATTAAGCACACCCAGCACATCTTCGCCGGGCGTATCTGAAAAGGAGTAAGAGATGTTATTATAAAGATGAATTAATCACTTGTAACATGTAATTTTCTGTCGATCTATTTGATATTGTAAATGTCTCAATTGATCGATGAAAGCAGAACGATTCATATCAAATGCAGGTCGTGATTAATACACATGCAACAGCCTGGCTACACTTAGGGTGATGTCATCCTGTTACAATTTGAATTAATTCGATGCCTATTGCTCGGCGTCAGCTGGATGCGTGGGTGAAAAATCTGGCCAACACTTAAGATAATTGTGGCTATTAATTGCGATCGGGGAATGTAAACAATCCTCTGGAATGCATGGTTATTTAGAAATAGAATTCGCAAAGATTGACCTCTGTGAAGTTGTGGCCTATATGCGCCGCAGCTTTGTTTCCTTTTTTACACAAACTGATTAAACAAAGTGAACCATTATTGTTCTCAATTGTGATTGCCCGGAATAGATTAAAAAAGTAGTACTGCTCGAAATTGATTCCAGTTTACACAGTTGCATTGAAAATTGTCGAAATTAAAAGATAGGTTATGTTTTACCATTATCCGCTGTCCGGAAGAGGAGATCCAAACTTATATCTGAGAATAGTTTAAATTCTCGAACGACTTCTAGCTCCTAGCTTTGGAATGACTCATCCAAATGAAATAGGATCTTTCAAATATTAAGTTTAATAATGTACAAAGATTTTAAGATATAAATCACCTTTGTACGTTATCCTGAAGTTGAACAAAAAGCATTAAACTATAAATTTTATACAATTAAAAAAGGTTCAATTGTATCGTTGGATTTTTCCAGTGTGCAGTAGAGGAAATTGTGTGTGTGTGTGTGAGTGCGGTACCTTTTGTGCTGTCTGAGTGTATGCTGTCTGCTTTTTCTTTCTTTTTTATGCACCTTTTATGCTTTGTGTTTGTGTGCATTTTCTTTTGCTCTCTTTTTAAAATTGAACTGGAGTAAAGCGAGTGTGGCGCGTGGGATTACGAGAGATAGGGCAGAGACAAACCCCTAAGCTCTAAGCGTTGCCGCAGACTTTTGTGAAAAATGTACAAAAGTATCAAAATTTCAGCCTGTAAAATGTATAAAAAGTATCACAGCAAAAATTGGGCTGTTTTAGAAACGAAAGAAACAGAAATTTAAATACAAAATAACAAATCCTTAAAACAGACATTGGCCGCGTTCCACTGCCCGCTAGATGAACAGCGGCATGTCAAACTTCATATAAAAAAGTTGACATTTCACCATAGGCGCTAGACATCTAGCACTTTTTGTGAAATATCCCTATCAGGGAAATTTCTCAATCTAGCGCAAAACTACGCGTTGCATTGAAAGAGAGAGAGAAAAAAACAACCAGTCAAAAGCAAATCGTTCAAACGTTTGCAAAATTTGCCGCTGCCGCTGCGCGATCGTTCCTTCATCTGGGATATTTTGTGCTAGATGAACAGCGGGTAGAGGAACGCGGCCATTACATTTCACTTTATAAAAACAGTAGCAGATAATTAGTGAAGATATTGTTGACATTTGACAACTTGTTGACGTTACTAATAATCAATTTTGGTTTCGACTTTGGATTTACGAAAGCTTACAATTATCTACTGTGAACTCTTCAAATTGAAGGTCGGAACTGGGATTGGTTATGAGTAAGGCCCAATGCGTGTAAGCGTACTGTGTCAGTGCAAACGCAGAGGAATTGAATAATTCGAGGTCGTACTCGAGGTAATTTGATACAATTGTATCTTTGTGGCAACGGTGGTTTTAACTTTCAAGATTGGGTATGAAATGAAAGTGGAATATAAATGAGATTGAGAGGAAATAATTGAAGTTTACTGCACGACTGTTTCAGGAATTAGCCTACCTTACCTACCTATTTGTTTGGGTTGTTTAACTGGCCAAGCAAGGCGAGCACGGGTCAGCTCTTAGCTATTTTTGAATATATGAAGAGGAAGATAGTAGGTTATACGATCAAAAATCGGAACGCTAGACGTATATATTAAACGCGTTTAATCCGATAAAACCGAAGCTTGAAAGTCCTTTAGCTCAGCTACAATTATATTTATTCTTGCATGACTGTGTGAAAGTGTTCCTCTACTGCATACGCAGTAGTGCGGGAAGGGAAGTCAAATTTTGTTACCAGCTTAGCTCCAGTGCGTTTTTAGTACCTAATATTTCAAGCTGTGTTAAACTCGTCGTATATTGAAATGCGACTCGCTGAAAAATCGACAAATCTGAGTCTCAGTGAGTTTTGAAACGCCCTCGAGAAGCAAAATCGTTCTGTACACCTTTTTCATTGTTTTCATGACAACTTGATAATATTCTCATAACACATCCCTATCCAAATGAATGCTTTCACTGATGACAGCTAAAATATTATTGGACGAAAATCTCGCACACCTATCAAAACGTATTTTTCTATTGTTTTCTATCCAAATAATTCACTGTCGAAGTAATTTATTAATCTGCATCGTCTTCCACAAATATTATTTTTAGTTAGTCACATCCCAACTGTCTGTGTGTGGGTCTTCCACTACGTCATATTGATGATTTCTAATCCTTCCTAATTCTTTGAAGCGATTGCACATGGCGGACATATCAATAACTCAGAATGTCTTTTGTTATGATCATCTTCAAAGTTGTTCTATATACATATTCGTTGATTGGTTGCGATTGAGCACCTCAGTGTCATGGAGAAGCGTAAATCTCGCATTAAATTGAGATATAACTGGGAAGACTGCCAATAAAACTAAGCAAGTTTAGATAAATCGTACAAATGGGTCTTAATACTGAAAGTGTAGTTTGTAATGTTTATGATTGTGTTGATGTAAGTAGATAATAGTTTATACTACATCTTAAGATAACTGCAAAATACATAGAGTCTTGTTTGTCACAATATTATACAAAATACACTCATGGAGTGGTCATTTGTTGGCTCTTTCTAAATGTTCAGAAGAACAGGGATCATTCTTGAATTCTTAACCCAATTTAGATAAGATTACTAAAAAGAAAGATTAGACTGCGTAACCGAGTGGATAAAAATTGACAATTACGTATGTTATCAGCGGTTTGTCTATTATATGCTTTCTTAAACGGATTTGTTAAGCTACTTAGGTGTTTGATGACGATAATGACATAATCGGCTGCTTTCAGCTATCTGGTGTGTTTTTTTTTAGCTTCTATCCCACCAAAGAAAAGTAGAAACGCAGAAGAACGGTTGCACATTTATGCTTGAATGAATAAAAGTTATGTGTCTATTGTGCATTCAGCATAAGCTGCTGTCAAGCACTTCCACTTGGGATAAATACCTACAGCCGTATTTTTTAGATTTCCTTGCGACGCTTCTACGATGTTGATTAGTTATATATCACGTAAAAATTTACGCAGCCTCTACGTGCATTTTCTGAAATTGTTATTTATAAAAATATTTCCGCAATAACTTTACGACTTTTGCTCAGAAATCTACATCAGATGTTTGTTGGTTCCAATATCGAATATCGAAGGCCTGGCCAAAGGTAAAATCCCGAAAAAAACATAAACAAAATGACATTTCAAAAATTAAAAAATGCGAATCTTTCCGCAACCTCTTAACGCAAATTTTTGCATTTAAAGTTCTTTTTCTTCTTTTTATTCTTTTTGTTTATAAATCACGTTTTCCCGCGTAAGGGCATTGTAGAGGATGCGTAAAGTTAAGCAGACTCTACGCTGGGCTACTAGTGTGTATCTCGAAAATATCAAGTAAGACGTAGTTGTTTTAATTGCCTGCTAAAAATTCTACTTCACTTTGCTGAAATAAAAGCTCAAAAAACACTAGTACAGTCTTAAAAACTTAGATTATACTGGCTCAGGTCTCAACCTATTAAACAGCTCGGCATAAAATAGTTGGTTTGGAGAAAGGATGAATGAATGCAGGCGTTTCGAGGAATAGTTTCTTTTAAACATGTTTCATGAATGAAAGCGACTTATCTTTCCTGTTATTCAGTGAGAGATCGGGATCCGCTGTTAGTACAACTCCTTGTCTCTAATGTCCGGTACGTTAACTAATGACGCAATTTAAACATACAACACCATAAGTAGCCTTTTTTAGACTTTTTCAGAACTTAATCGCAGACTGAATGGCAGAATGTGGGTTTGCAATTAATCTATCTACTTCCAAACTTCTAATACGCTTTTTTGTAACCTCTTTCTAAAAAAAGCACAGCTTAAGAAAAAAAAAAGGTTCAAAAAAGGTTGCGCATACGCCCCATGTCACCGATTTGCAAAAGCAAAACCCACAAACACAGCCATTATTCAAAAGTACAAAACAAATTCCAATTATAGTCACAGACTCGTTTACAAAGATTGTGTAGATTTTAAGCCGAAATGCAAGACAACACTCTGTTAAAATTCCATATTTGTATTTAAGCTTCCTCAATAAGTTGATCATTTTTTTTTTTGGAAATATACATAATTCGTATTTATCACCTACGCAAACAAATCCAAATTGGATTCTTATGCAATTTATGTAAATCAATTTAGCAGACACTTTAAAGGGAACAAAAATTACAATTAGGTGAAGGCCATCGGTATATAGATGGTTTTGGTGCAGGACGCCATCGATTCATCCACGTTGGTAGGTAGTCGGCAAACCAATACGATCCCATTGTATACTATCAAACTTTTATCCAAAATGATATCACAAAACTAATTTTAACATAAGAGAGAGAGAACAACTAAATAAACTTGACAATTGAACGCGCCGAACACGTTTCGATTTAATTTAAAAAACAAGATTTCGCAAACGAAATTTGTATTTGCAAATGGGAAAAAAAACAAGAGCTCTCCACAGCGCACTATACCACCGACGAACAAAGACTGACTGACTAAAGGCGTCTATCTGATCGAACTGTGAAGACTTCACAGAAAGATACTCTCCTCCCATCGCGGAAAGTACATTTGTTTCAAAGCAGCTATAGATCGCGCATGTAGGAATCTAATTAAATGGAATGGTTATTACTAATGATCTTGACGTACGAGTACACTAATTGACATCCCTTACTGCCATGTGAGGAGATGCTCAGCATCCTGAAGTGCAAATCGACCTTTGTCAATGGCCAAGTGTGCTGGCGCGTGGTTGTCGAAGGCATGAGATCATTACTCAATCTGCATTTGTGCGGCTTCCGTATTAGAGCGCGCCAGTAACAGAAATCTCAATCGCGTGCTGATCAATCGATCCGGCTGTCAATCCCAATTCGTTACACTACACAAATATGTCACCGCGAAATGATGATTCATAGTTTGTGAATGAAGAAGATCCTCCAGGCTTGTGATTCAAGCTGGAATTCGGGAAATTCACTCTCGCACAATGAATGGGACAAAATATACACAAATGATGTCATAGAGAGAACCACTGGCGCTAGGCGAACCACTGACGATAGTGAAAATTTATTATTATGCGTCCAAATTGAACTTGGGAATCATGTTATGTATGAGAGAACTTGGCATGGATTTATTTCGGAGTCTGGTCTGGGTTCCATTTATTTTTGGTGGTGTGGCGTGTTAATAATTTCACTTTCATGGGTACCTACCTACTTCAGATGAAAGATAATTATGATGATGATGATGATGTTGGAGGCTGATAGTCTCACAGACACCCGCGGTAATGAACAATGATGTCATATCCGTATATATACGCATAATGGAAATTAACTTGTTTTTCCTAGTACTAGATCAATCATTGACAATATTGTTGAAACCCCACACAGGAACAGCGGAATGACGTCTTCGTCAATGCGAAATGTAAACAAATGTTGCAGCTCACAAATTAGTGCTAAAATAGCAATGTGCTTAGTGGGTCTGTTGCAGTTTCTTTACTTTTTAGGATTTTCTCAAATGTGCGTGTGATAGGAATGTCAAATGCAAAACCAAACCAATAGTTTCTGACTTTTTATTATCTATTGCAAGGTCATAGGCAGTTTCTTTTATTCATTTAAAGGCGTTAAACATAACGCTGTTGTTAGTTTTGACAACTGGATGTTCAGGACATAAAACAGAAGAAATGTATAAGTATATCGGGTTTGATTTGTTACAAAAGCGAAGAACTGTCAGACGGCGTCTTTAGAAGCGACATCATTCTGCTATAGTAGTTAATGGGGACGTTCAAGTATCTAGTTTAGTAAATCTGACAGCTGACTGACTTGATGTTTTTCAGTTTTGATTGGCCTAGATCAGTCACATGAGCAGCTGTTTCAGTTGGCGTTTTTAGAGGGGTAGCCGACGAACCAAGTCAAGAATTTCGTGACTGAGTACTTAGTTGACAGTTCGCATATATGGCTGACGTAGGAAAAGTGACGTTCCCGACAATAGGAGGCTATAATGTATGGCTCTCTCTTGTGAACATAAAGCTTTGGATTGCCAACATGGCTCGATGCGTGTAGAATACTAGAAAAGGAAAACTCTTGCTCATGGAGTTGTATTTAGGTTATTTTCGACGCGAATGGTCACTAACACTACATAAAACACTAGTCCAGACCAATCTAGTCGAGTTAAGACAACCGCCATCTTTTGTCTCTTGTGTCTGTCTTTTGTGTCTGATACAGAATGCCAAC
Organism: Cheilosia pagana; assembly: GCA_936431705.1. Lineage (NCBI taxonomy): Eukaryota > Metazoa > Arthropoda > Insecta > Diptera > Syrphidae > Cheilosia > Cheilosia pagana. Next base: position 43,889,626 of record OW386170.1, on the reverse strand, counting down.
GCAACGTAACAAAACTAAAAGTGTTTTTTTAGCTTCTTTCTTAAGGCTGGTACGCAGTTCACGTGAAATCCATTTTTTCATACAAAATTTTCACCGCGAATTGTCGAAATGAACTTTCCAATTGAATATTTCACTTGGCAGTACGCTTTTGAAGTGAAAAATAGTTGTTCAAAAAGTGATTTGTAGGGGGCGTTACTTAAGCTATTTCACTTGGCTTTTATTGTACGTCGCATTACATTTTTGACATTTCGGCGTGAAAATTTCACTTTCAATTTCACAGCGTACCAGCCTTTAGCAAAGCAAAGCAAAGTATGATTTTCAGCAAGTAATCACAACAACTACGTTCTACTTGACATTTCCGAGATTTACACTACGTATTTATCCCAAGTGGAAGTGACTTGAAAGCAGCAGTTTGAACTTTTCTGGTGATGTGGGTGGTCGAGACAGACAACCTTGTGTAGCATTTTGTAACATTCAATCAGAAATGTGACTGGAACCTTTTTTTGTTTGCGTATTCGTCTACTTTTCTTTGCTGAGGTAAATGCTAAAAAAAGGTCTATAGAATAGAGTTCAATACCTTAGTAGAAATGCTGTCTGAAGCTGTTTTACTTTTTGTTTAAAGAAGTTGTTTTGGGAGGCGCAGGGTCATAAGTCCACAGGCCAAAAGTCCATAATGGAGTTTTGACTCACCTGAGTGGGTTTTAAGTCCACAAATAAATTGTGAACTTATAACCCACTCAAGTCGGTCAAAAGTCCATAATATTTCGGGTCATAATCTCACAATTCTAAAAATGAAGTGGGCCATAAGTCCACTTTTCTTCGTTTGACTTATAATATGTATTAAAACGAAGTGAAAAATACGAAAATGTTTGTCAATTTAATTGTGTGGTTAAGTATACATAAGTACATATTAATTGATTAATCTGGCACGAATATCCGTTTTTTTCAACTCAATATTTACTGATAACGAGTGTAACAAAGCAAGTGTTTGAAGCATACTTAAGTCAAATTTTAATAAAATTATTTAACATAAATTTCGAGTTTCATTCGGGTTTGAGTACAAAAAATATTGTTATGGGTTGTGCTGTACACATGCTTCTTAAAAACTATAACTTAAGTACTTGCTTCCTTATATCAATATTTAAATATAGTTTCTAAGAAAAACTTCTTTCTTGGAAACTAAATTGCATTTATTTTAGTTTTTAAGAAAAATTCTAAAGTTATTTTGAACAATTCGCGCGAATTTTTCAAAATAACTTTAGAATTTTTCTTAGAAACTAAATTGAAATATGTTTTTGTATTAATTTTAGTTTCTAAGAAAAATTCTAAAGTTATTTTGAAAATTGTATTAATTTTAGTTTCTAAGAAAAATTCTAAAGTTATTTTGAACAATTCGCGCGAATTTTTCAAAATAACTTTAGAATTTTTCTTAGAAACTAAATTGAAATATGTTTTTGTATTAATTTTAGTTTCTAAATTCTTAAAAATTTAAAAATTCTTAAGTTATTTTGAACAATTCGCGCGAATTTTTCAAAATAACTTTAGAATTTTTCTTAGAAACTAAATTGAAATATGTTTTTGTATTAATTTTAGTTTCTAAGAAAAATTCTAAAGTTATTTTGAAAATTGTATTAATTTTAGTTTCTAAGAAAAATTCTAAAGTTATTTTGAAAAATTCGCGCGAATTGTTCAAAATAACTTTAGAATTTTTCTTAGAAACTAAATTGAAATATGTTTTTGTATTAATTTTAGTTTGTAAAAAAAATTCTAAAGTTATTTTGAACAATTCGTTCGAATTTTTTAAAATAATTTTATGATTTTCAACAACTAAGTTTAAATATTTATATAAGGAAGCAAGTTTTTAAGATATACTATACATAGTATGTAGTTTTTGAGAATCATGTGTACAGCACACACTATTTCTCTCCAAACCCGAAAGAAACTCGAAGTTTTTGTTAAAAAGTTTTCTTAAAATTTGACTTAAGTATGCTTAAAACACTTGCTTTGTTACACTCGTTATCAGTTAATATTGAGTTTATATTAAGTTTGCCGGCATACACGGCTGACTGAAAAGAAACACTGTTTCACAGGTACTAAAGAAATTCTACGATAGTGAGCCAAAACACCACAACAGATGAGTCAAAAGTCCACAAGAATTTCGTGTGGATTTTTGGCCCATTTGAGTAGGTTATAAGTTCACAACTGATTTGTGAGCTTATAACCCACACTGGTGGGTCAAATGTCCATTATGGACTTTTGGCTTGTGGACTTATGACCCTGCGCCGTTTTGGGATGTCGGGTATACAATTGTCTGCTTCTTCTTCTATTAATCTTTTCTAATGTTAGTTAAAACTGAGGTAAATTATTTTAAAAGTTATGCAATCAACTTTAAGCAATGCTTCTGCTAATTTAAAGCCTTTACATTTTATTTTAAATGTCGGTTTCAATAAATAGATTATTGTATAGAACATGTTTTATCTCTTGCAATAAAAAACAATGTTCTTCTGTTCTGACAGTTTTCAGTGACCTGTGTTGTTCGGTCATGTTCTGTTCCTGTTCTTCTTCATTAAACATAAACAGTCTCAATTACTGTCTTAATTGTCTATACGCACCATTTCTTTAAAGTACGCTAAAAGATTTTGGTTAACAATAAAAAGTATTAATTAACATTGAACAAACAGATCGTCTACTTTCCATTAAATAGGATTGCTCGAAAATGACATAACAAAATTATCATTAATTGATTTAAAGCAGATTGGGGTCCACACTTCAATTGAAAATATACCTACTCAATTGCTTCACTCTAAAGTTGACATACCCGACATACATACACTTTATCTACAATCCACACCTTTTTAATGGCTTAATTGCGTTGGATACACATTGCAAGGTTAGATCCACTGGCAAATTACTTCATTTGTACAACGACTGTCTGGGTGACACAAAGTACATAACACTTTTTGTTCTGCAATAATTTATTTATGTATGCAACTTTGGGATGGGAATATATTTGAAATTTTAATGTTAAACCAATTTAACAATATTTAACGTAAAGTTACTCATCTCCTTTTAAAATAAAAAAAATATTATGAATTATTTATTCGATTAAGTACCTTTCTAGATCATGTTCGAAAATAATGACTAATATTTCGCAAATTGCGATTTGTGACATCAATTTGCAAATGAGCTTATCAAATAGCAGATACTGCTCACAGTTCTATTCTATTTAACACAGCACAAATTAAATTGACTTATTTCGCAAATCAACAATGTTTCGAGTACCTATTGCTTACGTAATCCATCCGCTTGATTTTGTAATTCAATGCAATCCGCCAACAAGTGCACCTACTATTGCAGATAAATATACAAAATACGAACAGTACTTGACGGACGTCCTACCTATTCCGGTCCCATAAAAGGAAAGATGAGTTCTGTGATCTGATGAATTGTATATGCATAGTCGAAGTTTATGTGTAGATATTCTTGAAAATCACAAAATGACAGCTTGTTTGTGGAGGTATTCGAAACAAAGTGTGAAATTTAGAAATCAAATTGATGGAACCGAACTATAAAAGTTCAGCTAATAAGGGATAAGGTGTCAAAAAGATAAAGAATTCAAATTTGTATAATAAATCCATGTATCATCAACATGGCGTACGTCATTATGTGCGAAAGGGTAATTTAAGATAGAATTTTAACGTTTTATGACAACTGTCATTACACGTATTTTCATGTAGCAATGGGCACATTCAAAAACTTTGTTGTCTTAATTCGATTAGTTTGGTCTGGACTACGCAAAAACTGTATTGGTCGGGAACGTCACTTTTTCTACGTCAGCCGCATATGCGAACTGTCAACTCAGTACTCAGTCACAAATTTCTTGACTAGTTTCAACGGCTACCCCTCTATAAACGTCAACTGAAACAGCTGCCCATGTGACCGATCTAGGCCAATCAAAACTGAGATACATCAAAGGTCTGTTCCTTTACTTTTGTAGTAAAAATGGAAAAGACTGTCAAAATGCCTGTGGAGGGGATGAATTCTCTCACAAAAAGGGAAACTTACGCAAAAGTAAAGGAACGCTTTTGTAGTAACCTGTGAAAAATGACAGATAGTTCACGCCAAATAGAACAACAAATTCAAATCAGCTGTTAATTTTCAGGCGCCTAACAGTCGTTTCAATTCTTACGCAAAGAAATTTGTTGAGTAAAAACTAGTAAGAGGGGAAATATCTTGCTCTCTCGAAGCCGCTCTCTTTTACGAATTTTTCGAGTTAGGGAACGACAATTGAGTAAAATGCGTAAGAATTCGTAAAAATTCGTAAGATTTAAAAGTAAAGGAACAGACCTCAAGTCAGACAGCTGTCAGACTTACTAAACTAGATACTTGAACGTCCCCTGTCTAATTTGCCTCGATTTACTTGAATTATGAGTAATATCAACGATTGTTCTTATAGGCTACTGAAAGCGCTTTACAATAATCTGTTACTGAACGCTGTTAGTTGTAAAACTAACTTTAATAAAAATGCGGTGTATACAGCTTCCATGTTTCTACGCAATTAGAATTTTTATGAACAAAACCTACAAAAATCACAATTTTAATAAACAATGCACTGTAAACAAATGACCTTCGGATAGTAATGGCGTTGCAAATGAATTGAATTTTACGCAATCAACTTGGTTTAACACGTATGTCGTGGGTTTGATCAAAGTCCGCGAAGAAATAAATTAACCGCTAAAGTTTTCATCGCGCAGTACGTCATAGTACGTCATAATACCAGTTTAAGTAAATTTATGAACATAGGTATACTTACTCTTAACTCAGTTTTATTGCTGTTTAAGAGCACGTTTTGGCATTTCTCATTTTTATTATTTGTTGTTAAAGTTTTCAGCTATTTTGTTTTAGAGAAGTTGATTATATTTGCATAAGTGTACCGACAGATGTTTCTTTTTTAATGCCTACAATCGAAGTGGAAAGAAAATTTCAATATGTGATATTGCCAAATAATGAAACCATATCCATAGGACTAGGCCCCAAATGCTAAAGCGGCTGGCGCCTGTATCATGTGGTTGAAGGACAATTGCCAACAAATATTATTGATTGCAATCCAAAAGATCAATCGAAAATTTAAAAAATATTTAAGCGTACAATACAGGGAACGCACCCAAACACAAAAAAAACCTCATTGCATACTATGAGGTAATGAGAAATTCCAAATGACTGCATGGACGAGTACAAAACTTACTCGTACTATATCAAAATGAAATACAAAAATTTAAATCTGTTTAGTATTCAAAACGTTGTATACCATTGCCACCACAAGCCCCAATAACACGCATTCCCATGGAATGCAAAAGCAACACCAGCAACAGTAACTACGCATACACTCTCTAAAGTAAAGCATAACAAATGGTGAACGTGTTATATATATGGACTAATTAATTTATGAACAAATAGTCCCCTTTTATTACTCCAGTGTTATCAATTATGTATATTAGATATCATTTGAATTCAATTGACCTATGACTAAACAAAATTGTTTGGTTACCCTTAAGTGTAAGGTACTGAAATGATTGGCATTGGAATGGGCTGGAAAAATGAGTCGTCTGAGAGACATCAAACTAGAAATGATTTGTTGCTAATAGAATTTTTAAACCATCGAATTTTAACATCTTCAGGGAGTGACCTTTATTTTGAACCTAATGCGATAGTAAAATTATTTAAAAATAGACTGCTTTTAACAAATTCTGGGTGGGTGTGTGTTGAAATGTACACTACACGTATTTTGGAATTTCCAAATTAAAAAATAAAATAGCTACTTTTGCTATAAAACGGATGAAAGAACTTTTCTTTTATTGACAGATTTTTATGTATCATCATTTACTCTTCGCTATGTTAATAAATAAATTAAAAAAATGTTTGCTCATGCGACAAGCATTTATAACATTAGTCAAGTTTGTCTTAAAAATGAACATATCTATTGTTTATTGAAATATGCATGTTTTTATTTACATTGCGTTTTAGAGCATATTTAGAGGTTTACGCGCTGCCGTTATAGTTGTTGTATTTTGATGTTTGGAAGTACTTTTCCGGTCATTACATTTAGAAAACTAAAAGGTACCTAACTTAACAGTGACTGGACGTTGTACAAATTCGGGCAATAAGTATTGTCGCCGCCAAAAAAAGGTGTCAAAAGAAAGAGACTTTTAGATAAGATAATGGAATTGCACTGCATAACAGAAAAAATCTGTGTGGCTTCAGCAATCATTTTATTTTTGGAACGATTAAAAGGGACTTTTACAGTGTGACGTTTGAGTTGAAAAGCTTTCACTGGACAGTACATATGCCCTCGCATAATTATATGTGAAATGCGTGGAAATAAAATACCGAATACCGATAGATTGGTCAGACATTCAAAGAGGTTTTGTTTGTTGAACGACTGAAAGAACTCAACCTAGGTCTGTTCCTTTACTTTTGTAGTGAGAATGAAAAAGACTGTCAAAATGGCAGTGGTGGGTGGGAATAAATTCTCTCAACGAGAGAGACACGTTAAAGAACGCTTCTTTAGTAATTTATAAAAACCGACGGGTAAATAATTCAAAAAGTGGCACAGAAAACTCAATCAGCTGTCAATTTTCAGGTGACCGACAGTTGTTTCAATTTTTACGCAAACAAATTGGTTGAATAAAAACTAGTAAGAGGGAAATATCTTGCTCTCTCGAAGCCGCTCTCTTTTACGAATTTTTCGAATTGGGGAACGACATTGAGTAAAATGCGTAAGAATTCGTAAAAAATTCGTAAGATTTAAAAGTAAAGGAACAGACCTAGTGGTAGCGACCCAGACAAAAAACATTGTCACTGGCTGCATATCAAAAAAAAATGGAAGATCTCTATTTTAAATTAACTAAACATCATTTAAGACAAGCTGACAATATAAAGCTTTCGATATACGTAAAATGATCGACCTTGCATGGTAGGTAGGTCAACAAACAGCCAACGGCTATTTGAAACCTGTATGTCACATTTGCTGTGCAATTACTCTAACAACGATACAGAGCAATATTCACAAACAATAATTTAGCTCAATTAAATAGGTACAACTAACATTAATAATTACAACCGACCAAAGTCACATGCATTTAACACCACCTGTAGGTATTTACTTACCAACTTCATCGCGTCCACTTTGCTGCGAACTAAATCGACCCAATCGAAACTCGGTTTGTTGTTTCTTTGGTGACCATGATTTACCGCGACAGCAATTCGATGGCACCTTCATAGAATCACAAGACAATTTATTTCCCATGTTACCCAGAAATTCCTTAAAACTTCCAAATTCCACAAACTATTATATACACCACTAGCGAACGCACAATACACCTGTACAAATACAACTCTCGTATTTTGTCAAACACTATGAATACCAACAACTGATTGATTTGTATTATTCATTAAAATTGAATACAATTTAGGAATTTCAAACTCAGAACAGGTTTTTTTTCAGCAGCTGATCACTTTTAATATAGATACTTATCAAAGTGTAAACAATTTATTCTCCACACATCATTACGTCATTTACTAGCAAGCGATCGATTGCAACTAAACTTTAACCGTCGAATATTCAAAACAAAGTGTTTCAAGTTCTCATAAATGCTTTGCTCAAAATCTTTTAGAGTCATGGACATGGACTGTTAAATAAAAAAAAATACCTTCTTCAAAGAATTCTGAGTAATCTTGGAGAAAATTCACCCGCGACGATGATAACGAGCTTTAAAGAATCACAATGGCTCTACGGTGCGCAACATACTAAAAAAAACTTTTCTCTCTATAGACAAGACAGTTGATTAGAGAATGTACATATAGTGGCGAGGAAGACTACAAAAAAAACCAGAGGTATCTCAATCGAAGTGTGTATAATGCTGGTGCGATGACAAGACGCGAGCGGTATCTGGGAGAGATACACCGCGTTTCATTATTATGGTTTCCCATGGGAGATTAATAAGATTGGATGCGGGATTTTGCAAAGACATGCGATGATGTAGTTGTAGGCACCTTGAGTGAGTTGTTATGGATATCCACTCGATCAACATCAATAAGCGTATCTCGCTTGACCTCGTGTGGTGATGAACATATCACTGTGTAGCATCATGTAGATACATATTTGCTTACTATATTTCTATCACTTCGCTACGCGTTAGAGGAAGGCAATTTATTATTATTTTTATTTATTTCTGTTGATATTCTAGTCAGTCGACATTTTTATGATTTCGTAGTTCGTTTCAAATTTGTGCGATATGAAAAATATGCGTGAACATTACCCACAGGCTAAAGAACTACAAAGTGAGAATATAGGACCTTCTTTTCTCAGATAAGATGAGAATACTCTCGAGTATTCGCAATTGTTTTAGGTATTATATCCTGAATTCAATGGGGCTACTTTGCTTTTTTTTTTACAAATGGCTCTTTTGGCTACACGATCAAGGATTATGTTGCGCCAATTCTTCGGGCGATTCGATGCCTTATCTCACTGAATGGTGGAGCTAATCGCTCGCCGACTCTGGAGATATTAAAACTGCTTCGTTTGATAATTCAAGGGCATTTGACAGAATTTTGAGATCAAGCAGGATGGCTCACTTCAGTTGAAAATGTCTTCAACAATTTCAAACTTTGTTAAAAATTGTTTCTTCGCACATTGTCGACATTTTTCAGTGACTCAGTAAGTGAATGAAAAATACATCACTGACCAGTCAAAGTGGTGAACCACTTTATGTAACCGAAACCTATTAATCATAATCTTTAAGAATTGAAAAAAAGATGACAAAACCAGCATAAATATGAATTTTCTGGTATGTAGTGTGAAGGTTGTCAGTACTTGATGATGGGGTAATTGTAAAAGTTGAAACCACTGGTGATTCAAATTAATTGGCGCGGAAGTGTATCCGAAAGATGTATTTATCGTCATTGTAAAATACCTCCCTCGCCATTGTAGTCGCCAATTAGTCACAGTTGATGAGTAAAAATCGAGATGCAAAGTTTAACTGTAAACTGCATGTAAGTACTACGTAATACAAAGTGTATTTATAGCTGCTTGCAATCAATCACTTTACAGTTTACTCTTAATTAATAAACAATTCGTAGAATTCTATTAATGGGTGTTGAACCTATGAGTTGACTTCAATATGTGAATACAGATATTATCTTTGCCAACAAATATAAATAAATATATATCAGCCTCATCGATATATAAACATATTCTAACTCTACTATGTGTTTTTTATTAACCAGTGATTTTTGAGTTAATTGGTAGGGTGTGCGTATGGGTCCAATGAAATTATATGAACATAGGTTATCTTAAAAATCAAAACTCTGCGGCAAATGGGTATTCACAGTATGAATTAATTTGTAGCGTTAAATACATCCCCATGCGCTTAGAATATGTTCACATTTTGACATCAAAGAAGGCGCACGTCCACATCTGGCTAAAATAACCAACAGTGCATTGATAAGTGGAAGAAGACCTTAACCAACTTAGCGTGCGAAACTGGAGACAGCTAGCTAAAGATCGCGCTGGCTGGAGACGCTTGTTGGTTGAGGCCCAGTTCCACCCCGGACTGTAGCGCCACCTTAAGTAAGTAAGAAAGCATTGATAAATTCACAATTCACAGCTCAATTTCTTTGTTTACAACGAGGCATTCCGTAATACAGATCCAGACATATTAGCTTTTACGCAGCACGATTTTGTTGCATATCAGGGGTCGAATTACCGCACCCGTGAGCGAGCGATACGTCACTGAATTTTGTTGATTTTACATGCAAAACAATAACAAATTCAGTCACGTATTGCTCGATCACGGATGCGGTAATTCAACCCCAGATTTCAAATTGACATCAAGTGTAAAATGCAGTCGCGTGGAACTTTCAATTCATATCAAGAAAGCTTGTCTTTTTTTTGTAAAAATATTTATTTAGTTTCTTTTTTTCGAGCTCTATTTAGACATCAATTAGGTGTTATACATTGGTTAGGCTTAAATTATTCAAATAAACAATTTTCAGTAAAACGAACATGTTCCAGTTATAATTGACGGATACCAATCTGATTCTTCTTTGACGTTTGACAAACATGTAGTAATAAAATACACTATTTATTTTTTTCTTATAAACTCAAATGCTTAAATAAAACAATTTATGTAAATTTGCGACACTACAAATAAACGTCTAACACGTGAATATAAAGATATGTTATATAATATAATCGAGTCCCGTTCCAACAATATAATCTCAGTAAAATGCAAATTTAAAGCTAAAAATACAAAAATCAATGGAGTAATAAATAATACTCAAAAAATAGATAATTTACCGTGTAGTTGCATATATGCAGTTTATCAATTACCTACTACTCTAATCGCATTAAATAAACAAAGTGCGTCACGTAATATGTGATTCAATAAATATTAAATTAAACAGACAACAAAACACTGACATTACACCAATTTTTTTTGTAAGTGTTACTGACTTTTTGTTTTAAATAGTTTCGGCACGTGGATCTAGCAAGTGAATGGCTTTCATTAGCGGTAGACTATTGTTGATATTGATTCCCTTTTTGGACATATCTGTTAGGCGGTCGGTGATTAGCTTCTGGTCACGTCCTCGTTGCCACCTGCAAAAATAGTAATCAAAAGGAATTCGTTTTTATTTTAGGCTGTCAGTTTTGGCTGAGGCAAAGTTTCGGTTTTTATAATTGAAATGCAACTACAAGACATTGGAGACAAAACACGAAAACACGACGAAATGCCTCTTAAATTGGCGATATTGATGATATGTAAATATATCCCATCGTTGTTTATCTCTTATCTCTTTTTTATAATAGACCAGCGATAAAGAAATTATCGGTTGTTTATTGTTTCTTTGTTTATTTCTGTGGTGTGATAAGAAAATTGGGATAGTAAAGACGAAAGATACCAAGGCGCATTGGTTTTAAATGATGGCAAACTGTAAAGAGGAAGAAAAACAGTTTGGTAGAGTATTCCACTATCGTGCTGTACAGATACAGAAAGCGGCCGCGCATTTGAAGTACGTCCATTGCCGTCCATTCCTTTTTTGAATCAAAAACAATTTTATGAGAGTTTAATTTTGATCACAACTCAAAAAAAAGCACAACTTTAAGGGGTGCAGTGGTGCCATAGTCCGGCCGCCATCGATTTATTGAATCAGCAACAAAATTCAAGTCGAGAGTCAACAGAGACCGCTTCTACCTCGAAGGAATTTCAAATCAATACCCACAGTTTTGCAACGAGTCCAAAAGTATCAAAGTTTTCATGAACGAGAGCTTTCTTTACGTGTGTGCTAGCGTTTCGATTTTGTTAGGGATGATATTCGGCCAATTGCATTTGAGAAACAATGACGGGATAATATTGAAAAAGTGAACACCTCCTGTCCATTTATCGACAACTAGAATAATTTACAAAAATACTTTATACAAACCGACAGGCAATAATTAGCAAGGGGATTGTTGGCACAGCCACACCCCATTAGCCACACAAGATATTTTTAGAAGGCTTCTATGTACTTTTGTTTCCGTAGACATGCAGACCATAAAACAAAATAAAATTATGAGTTATCCTCCGCCTCTGCCCACACATTTGATAGAACTCCAATGTATCTACGCGGAAACTTGTCTCGCTACATACATAGGGCGTTGCTCATCAAAATTTAAGTGGATTGCTTTTCAAATAACAATTGGAATAGAAAATCCATTGGAAATCGAAACGTAAGTCGCATTTCCTTTTCTTATCTTGATACATTTCCCGTTGATAAATTTTTACTACACCGTAATAGATAAAACAAACGACTCCCCCGCCTGACAATAAATAAACAAAAAAACAAACTCACCATAAATGCGCACACGTATGCAACAATGGAATATAAAGCGGCAAAAGATCTGTATCACAGAGTGTCTCATAGCGTCTCAGAGCCAATTCAGCCCAACGATCGGCCGATGGATGTGGCACTGGTGACGTTGTACAAGCAGCCACCAATCGGCATAGTATTAGCAAGACAGGCTTCGAGCGGTCCATGAAGATCTTATTGAGTAAACGGAAGAGATTCTCCAACAATGGAATGGCTGATTCATTTCGTCGTTCGTCTAGTAGCTGGCAAGCCTTTTTCAACTCAATATTCTGCAGAAAGTGTAAGAAGTGTGTCGAATCACGAAGAGCCGCTTTCGACACGACATGATCCAAGAATACCTCAAAGGCCGCACTTCGTTCGGCTATCAAGTCGGAAGAGAAATTCCCCATGATCACTTTTTTGGGAAAGTATACCGTTGACATGGCGACAGGTTGATCTTTTCTTAAATTTGTAAATAAGGTCAGAAAGTCGGTGTAACGCCGTTCAATCGTGGCTGGATTGGGATCAATTACCGACGAGTCTTGGCGCACAGACAAATCATACACCACGTAGCGTTTCACGTTGAGGTTTTCATTTTGTGGTGGCATTATACGTGCAAATGGTATTTCGAAGCGTAATACTGTGGTACCATCGCTGGGAAGCATTCGTTGGGTTGTTGGCCTCTGCCATAAATCTAGAAAGGGGGGAGGCCAGTCAGTTATGTAAGAATTTAACGAGATTAGTGTTTAGTTTATTTACCTTTTTCTTTCGTTCGTTCTGAATCTTTGATGGCCAACGATCCGGCTTCAATCCCATCAGTGGATGGGCTATCCAAATCATCCAAATCATCTGTGTTACCATTATCAACTCCAGCACCAGTCGATGACCGTCTTGCCATAGCAGCACGCACTTATATTGGGAAGGTAATAATACAGGAAAAGTTAAACACACCTACTCTCGTTAAAGAATACACTGTGAACTAAATGAATAAAGCACTTACTGTCTAATTATTGTTTTATTGTTGAACAAAAGAAGAGAACAAAGGTATTTCTGTTGTTGATGCAATTGATAAAAAATAAACCACGAAAATCAAAACCTCAACCGAGAACCAACACTAATTAAAATTGAACTGTGTGAAGTGTGATGTGTGACAACTTTTACTCTGCTCTCTTTTGGGTCTCACTTTCTGTTATTGTTTCGAAGCAGCACAATGAACGCATTCAGTACCATTTTTTTAAATGAAAAAAAAACTTGTTACCTTGTTGAAATTCAAACTCAAAGGCGAAAAGTGGTCAATGTTAGGGCAGTTGACGGTACCATAAATAATGAAACATTTTTTTTTCTTGTTTTGGTGTTCAATTAAAATCCAACGTGATTCACCGCTAAATAACTAACAAATTTTAAATCAAATGAATTTGAAAACACTTAAATAGCCGGAATTTCGAAAAACTCACCAAATTGGTCAATCATTAACGATATCTAGATAGATATTCTATAAAATACATTCAATAAAATACTTCAGTTGAATGGGTGAATCCAAGCCATTTCAATTAAAATTATTATATTCTACTGAGCATTTGTATATCACTGAACGAACATACTCAATCTATTTCGCCCACATTTTGTTTTGACATTCGCTTATCAGTTTGCTGCAACGCAAATCAGCTGGTTGCTTTTGAAAGAGGAACCGTGAAATACGTTTTGGGGAATTACAAGTGCAGTCTTATTTGTCTGTGAAAATGATGCAACGAATTGCAATATTGCCCAAAAGCCAGGCTGTCCTTAAAGCCGCAAAAAGCTTAAATAGTTTTGCTGCAGTAAACCGAAATGGCAGCCGTCTGGCTTCGACTATATCGAAAGGTAATTCAGTTTGAGGTTAAATTAAGAAGATACTCAAATCAAATTTCACAACAATTTGCCAGAATCCAATAAGAAAACCGAAAAAGACGATAGGCCCTTCATACAAATGGAAGTTCCTGAAAGAAGACCGCTATACTTGGATGCCCAGGCTACAACACCAATGGTTCGTATAATCGTTAAGATATCGTGCGCATCGTCTAATTGTACATATTGAAGGATCCTCGCGTGTTAGATGCTATGCTACCCTTCATGACCCACCAGTACGGGAATCCACATTCACGTAATCACTTTTACGGTTGGGAATCGGAGAAAGCTGTAGAAAAAGCCCGCGAACAAGTTGCTAATCTAATCGGAGCCGATCCTAAAGAGATCATTTTCACATCTGGTGCAACTGAATCAAATAATATCGCCATAAAAGGTGTTGCTAGGTGAGTTGCACAGTAAAAGCTATTAATTCAAGCTGACTTATTCATTTAACTGAAAAGATTCTACGGCGAGAAGAAAAATCACATCATCACAACACAAACCGAACACAAGTGCGTCTTAGACTCATGCCGTGCTCTGGAAGCAGAGGGATTCAGAGTCACCTACTTGCCAGTTCAAACAAATGGCCTAATCGACCTCAAAGAGCTTGAAAACGCAATAACCCCACAGACGTCTCTGGTATCCATAATGACCGTACACAACGAAATTGGTAAGACGAATTTATAAACTGTCGTGAGTTTTGACTAACTCATCAAACTTAGGTGTTCGTCAGCCCATTTCCGAAATAAGTGCGATTTGCCTAGCAAACAAAGTATTATTCCACACGGATGCCGCACAGGCAGTTGGCAAAATTCCCATTGACGTACACAAGCAAAACATTAACCTGATGTCGATTTCGGGACACAAACTGTACGGACCAAAGGGGGTCGGCGCTTTGTTTGTGGGCAGAAAACCGCGTGTGCGCCTTGTACCCATCCAAAGTGGTGGCGGACAAGAACGCGGCCTTCGTAGCGGAACTGTCCCATCACCACTAGCCGTCGGATTGGGATCAGCATGTGCTCTATGCCAGACAGAAATGGCATACGACAAGAAATGGATAGATTTCTTGTCGAAGCGGTTGCTCGATAAGATTATGGCAGGATTACCGCATGTCATTCGTAATGGCGATCCTGACCAAACATATCCTGGATGTCTAAATCTTTCCTTTGCCTATGTGGAGGGTGAGTCGCTGCTGATGGCACTCAAGGACATAGCGCTTTCGAGTGGATCCGCATGTACATCGGCTTCATTGGAGCCATCGTATGTGTTGCGTGCTATCGGAACTGATGACGACTTGGCGCACAGCTCGATTAGGTAAGGACATTGATTTGTTTTTTACTCTCCAGATCACGTTTTCTATTTTATTTGGTAAGATTAGCGGGTGGTTTTATAAGTTGTCGTATAGAAGGTGGCAGTTTCCCCCATTAAAGAGTCGTTGAACTAAACTGAAATAAAGATAAGAGCGGAGAAGTGTAAACTTAGCATAAACACTTTGTGAGTCATACATATAACTGGGGTAATATCTGGTACTGCATATTAGTGTGCGTCTTGCTTACGTAGAGGGAGATTAATAATTAAATCCGTTTCTATCAATATTGACCAGTAAGAGTTGTTTTAGTCCGTATTAGGCTCCAGGCTTTGCGCCTTGTCAAAACTAGTTTCTTTGTTATTGCAATTTGAGATTTCTTAATGCAGTTTAAGGAATTGTTCGTGGCTGAGTTTGTGTATAAGTTTATAGCGCATAAGCGTGACAATGTATGAAAATGGTTTCAGATTACAAACGGTCGTATGTTCCATTTATCCCTACTGCGCTGTAGGCACTGTAAGTCTGCTTTGGTTATTGATCTAGATCATAATGGACAGGTTCGTCAATTGGTAAGATATTGTAAATACTGAACAGGTGTAGTCTTACTGATGCGATCGCGGGCAGTGGTGTCACTTTGGGCAATTGTTTTTAAGCTGCGCATTAATTTTGTGTGTTTATGTTCTGAGGACTGACGATTAGAAAACAAACTGTGCAAATTTTTGCCAGGATTTGCAGTTTCTTTGCTCTCGCAAATATTTATGTACCTCCTTCTGTTTTACAGATTTGGCATCGGGCGCTTCACAACCATTGAGGAGATTGACTATACGGCCGAAAAGTGCATAGCCCAAGTAACAAAGTTGCGCGACATGTCCCCGCTTTGGGAAATGGTACAAGAAGGCGTTGACATCAAGACCATTCAATGGGCTCAGCACTAAGAAGCCTCACTTATCGATATACTGCTGTTCTTCTTCTTTTTAACACCACATACACTCAAATTGAATCCCCTTCAAGGCTTCTCGGCGGATTGGACAACAATAAATCATAACATGCAGCGAGTGGCTTCGAATACAGGAAAATTAATTATATTTCTACGTTTACCTTATTCCACCGCTAAGACACTACTAAATATGTATTAGCATGTAGTTTGTTATTTAAGTTATCTCAAGACAAAGGAAAATCAATAAAAACTAAAAAGAAAATCAAATTTAGTCACCTTCGATTGGTTTCCTTTATTTTTGGTGTCATATGAAACTGAAACAACTTTGGAGGTGGATGTGTCCAGCTCACAAGAGAGGACGGAGATAATCTAAAAACAAAATAAATAAACAAACGCTTGCCTCCCACCAAAAAAAAGCAGGAGTCAAAAGGTTAAAACTAGCAAATGCAAGTGCCGTCATCTTCGGGTGGATCATCGGCGTTGTCAATTTTAAATCCATGCTGCTCGAAGGCCTGCAGTTCCATTTTGGAGCGATTCGCCTCAACGAGAATGTTGGATATGTCACGGAACATTTCTTCAACACCTTCGCCCGTCTTACAGGACGTCTTGTATGTGGCACTTATCAAGCTGTGGCACTGTTCACAAAACGCCTCCATTTCGGCGTCGCTTACTTGAGGCTCTCGACCCTCTAGATCAGATTTATTGCCGCAGATGAAGATTTTCGCATTCTCCGCATAGGTGACAATGTCCAGCAGATGTTGCGACATCGAATGAAACGAGGATGCGTTGTCCAAAGCAAATACAAGGATAGCACCTTCGGCGAACTTATAGTAACTGGATGTGACTGAAGCGACGCGTTCCATTCCGCCAGTATCCCACAGCTGGAGCTATTTGGGGGGTGGAAGCAATTTATACGGATTCCCGGTAGGCGCCTGCTGTTTGTACTCACTTTGATGGTTTTATCTTGAACCGTGTATTCCTTGTCTATGTGATCCAGGCCAAGTGTGGACTTTCGATCTGTCTCTGTGATGAAGCTGTTGTTGGTAAATCGGCGAAATAAGGAACTTTTGCCGACACCATATTCACCGCAAAGAATAACCTTCTGTTCGGGAATGCGAACCTTAGCCATATTTAATTGCCCCGGAGAAACAATGATGTTGGATTACTTTTCGGATAGATGATTTTGTACTAATGCTAATTTGTTTAGTTTTGCTGGCGCAGACACCGCAGACGGCAGATGGGGCACAAAAAGCAGACGATAGGTCACAGAACGCTAGTGTGTAGAAAATTCTGCAAAACACTGCGAAAGACAAACGAAAAGCCAAAAGAAATAACAAAAAAAGAGTATAGAATGTCAAATGAAAGTCAGCTGTGAAAAGAAAAATGCATCAGCGACAAGAACTGTTTGTTTTGAGAAAAGGTGCGCAGTCCAGGGATACCAATTATTTTAAAATTAGGTATAGAACAAATATTCAATCGATTCAGGGGTCGAATTACCGCACCCGTGAGCGAGTGATACGTCAATGAATTTTGTTGATTTTACATGCAAAACAATAACAAATTCAGTCACGTATTGTTCGATCACGGATGCGGTAATTCAACCCCAGTTATTGATCTTAAACGACGAGAATCTGTTTAGAAAGTGAAACTAAATTTGGCTTTCCGTACTTTTTGGGTATTTTGTTTCGCGGTTCGAGAATTCTTTAGAACAATAACAGTTGCATCCAATGAGTTCACAAACGCATTCACTCCATGCGTGGTGCAAATTTGATCCCTTATCTACCTGATTTTCAGAAATTTATATTCTATTTCTTACTGAAAAGTTTAAACTTACTATCAGTTTAATTTATTTGAGTGAAGACAGTTTGCCGATCTAGTTTTTGGTGTATACCTACATCGATCGGTGCTGATGTTTCATGTCCTCTTTTAAGCTGCGATAAGTAATGAGTAATGACTAATTACAAATGATTCGATTAGCGTATTCGCATGATAAGAGAAATAAAATGACCGATAATGATGCCAAAAATTGCTTCCACATTCCAAATGATAACATCCAGCACTTGTTTTAAAATAAAAGTTTAATTCTTGGTTAAAATTTGCTAAATAATATGACACAGTAAAGTATAATGCTTAAATGAATAAATAAAACCATATGCCTATGAACATTTTACAAGCCCCTACTACTAATTAGTTTAGTAATGAGCAAATTCGATCTAAACAGGAATGATTTATCCGCCTCAATAACAGCAATAACAGAATAAATAAAACAAAGATGTAATGAGTTAAATTAACTAGAAAAAGAAAAATAAACGCTAACAATGACAACAATCACGAACACTCCACCGACACCATAGAGAACAGCCTTTTCTCTCAACGCTCGCATCATCATCGAATTCAACAACCTTGACGATCTACCCAGCTCCGCATTTGTTTCACGCAATCTGGATCTGGCGCTATGCAAAGTTTCACGCTGATGATGCAAATCTTGAAGGACTTGTGTGCCTAGCTGCTCAGTCTCGACCGCTACACGATAGCCCTCGACCAGTCGATTGCCAGTTCGCTCAATGCGTTCCGAGTTCTCCAGGAGGCGCTGCTTTTGGTCATCTCGAATGGATATGTCATCGAAATCATCGGTGATCTCAAGTGAAGAATGATTTCGAGCACCCTGATCTTTGAAGTTTTTGTATTCGCCCTGCAAGCGTTTGAGTTCCACTTGATAGCAATTCAATTTGTTAGTGAAACCAGGTCGCACAGATGGATTCAGATCTCGTATTTCCAGGCCAATTTGTTCCAACTGAAATTAGTAATCTGTAAAAAAGGGTTGGGAAAGGTAATAATGGTTTATTACCAATTCAGCAGCCTCTGTTAGATTTCCATCGATTTTTGCGCAAAGTTCTCGTCGTTCGGCTAAAAGAAAAGAAATATTGTTTTATTATTTTGTTGAAGTGGGTTTATATTTTAAACTAACCTCCACTGAAAACGTTTAGTCGGCCAATTAGTGCTGTTATTTCTGCAATTAATGCAGCATATTGTTGCTCGTAGTGATCGATTAAAGTCATCTTGCATAAATTATTATCACTGAAGCAAGGATTTTTTCGATTTTGTTTTCTTTTTGATGTGTTTAGTCTGACGTTTGTAAGTGGTGCTTATTTATAAAGTGACATTCGTAGTCAATGCAGTTCATCTGCAAACTGTTTCCGCTTAAGGGTTCGGCTCCATGCTGATGAATCAAAGAAATTTTGCGAACCTACGTACTGTAGCAATTGTTCCCTGTCGCACTAGGAGATTGTATGCATTCATTTAAGTAGGTAATAGTAAACTATTGACCGAAAAACAGGGATCGAATTACCGCACCAGTGAGTTAGCCGTACGTCACTGAATTAAGTTTATTTTATATGCAAAACAATAACAAATTCGGGCACGAAGTACTCGATCACGGATGCGGTAATTCAACCCCCAGTTTTTATCAATAGAACGTGAATTGTTGGCATTCAAAGCGAGGAAAACCATTCCACATGCTATTAACGACATATAGGAATGCAGATGATCGTCTTCCGGACAACCATAAGTAATATATAAGCTGAAATCATATGCGAAAAAAATAATAATAAAACTATCCCTTCTTTTTTTTGTCAAAGAATTTTATGAGTTTGAGCTGTGGTATACATCTATTTGTCACACTGAGCATCAACAGCTTTTACAAACAATTTGTATCTATATTAACATGCAGGATTTAAGTATGAACTGCTTAGCTTTAAGTATCATCACCCCCAAAATCACCCACATAAGTGTTAATAAGTGCTTTTTGCTTTCTGTTACTGAGTTACCATTTACGAACTAACAAAAGTAAATATTTACTTATTTGCAAGTTTAAACCATGTTTTATTGATTTGTTTAGTTTTTTAATTGAATTGCGGCCGTATTATTGTGGTAAATTATCAATTGCTGCTTCCTTGGTGAAGGACTTGACTTGCGATAATTTCAAACTCAGAATTTTACCAAAAATAATGGCACTGACATATCGAGTCTTGCAAAATATATTTGTCCTTATTGCCAATGTAGGCGAACCTTTAGCACAAAGACAGCTGTCAACATTTGACATTTTGCTTTTCCGCAGCCATCTTTAACCCACCGAACTACCTTATCAACTTCCTTTCCAGTTTATTTCTTGAAGGTATGTGTACCTAATTTTTGTTTGCCCCGAAAAAAATCTTAATGCATCTATTAAATATGTTAAACAATCTATGCAAATTGTCCCCAAATATGAAATTTCAAATATACAAGAATATATTTACGTGAAACTTATACGAAATTTGTGTTCTCTTCTCGAATTATAGTTGCCGATAAAATGGTTCAGCGATTGACTCTCAGGAGACGTCTGTCTTACAATACAAAATCCAACAGGAGGCGAATGTAAGTTAATCTAAATGATCCTTGATGCCAAAAGTGATACAAAATCGAAAAAAAATTGTTGAAAACAAGATGAGTTCGAATTGAATGATTAAATTTAAAGTGCGTCTCTGGGTGCCCTCTTTGCGAGGCAAACTGGAATTGTTTTGACAGCTTGATGGGGGTTATGTTTTCGGACGAAATCCCTTAATTCCGTAAAGTTAAATGAATAAAATAAATTTGTATTAGTAGTGCACTCCAATTGTTTTCAAGAAGCATCAATCGTAATCTCATAAACGTGAATTATAAACTCATTTCTTTTCCAGTGTTCGTACTCCAGGTGGACGTTTGGTTTACCAATATGTTAAGAAGAACAAGACCGTCCCAAAGTGTGGTCAATGCAAAGAGAAACTAAAGGGTATTCGGCCAACCCGCCCATGTGAACGTTCCAGGCTGTCGAAACGTCAAAAGACTGTCCGTCGCACATACGGTGGTGTTCTTTGCCATGGATGCTTACGCGAGCGTATCATTCGTGCCTTCCTCATTGAGGAACAAAAGATTGTGAAGGCCCTTAAGAGTCAGCGGGAATCTGCTAAGCCGGTGAAAATCGTGAAACCTGTCAAAGCTGTTGCTGCCCCACAAAAGAAGACCCACAAGTCTGCCTCAAAATCTAAGAAATAAGAAGTGTACATGATAAAAGCTTAATGATACATTAATAAATTTTTAATAGAACAGATGAACCACGTGCAACGAGTGTTGTTCATTATTGTAGCGCTGCAAATTTTGTGGATTTTATTTAGATACGGGTGAGTAAAAGTGATGATAAGATTGGAAGCCGTGTTTACTACGTGATGGGTTGCTGTCAACTTGAAACGAGACGTATGTGCTCTTTCTCAGGATTATAAACGCGGAAAACAAGAGCGATTTAGCACGCCCCACTGCGAACGCTTATTTCTTAACCAATCAACGCCATGTTGGCTGTTCTTGGCGGCAAATCCAAAGCGACCGTGGAAATGCCAAAAATGTTTGCATTACTCCACTACGAGTAGAAAAGATTTACCGGAGCAGCCGACAGAAGAAGAATTCAGTCTCGGTTTGCCGGACTGGTTTAACCTTTTGGGAAAAAACACTACACTTTTCTTCACACTCATTAGAATGCTGTTCCAATTTCATTCATGCAGAGTTCAACTGCCAATAGTTAGATTCTCCGCGACCAATAAAATAAACTCAAGGATCTCCATGTGTACTTTGAATATATATATTTTCTCTATAATATGTACAGTCAAGAGGTCTTACAAATAAAATAGTTTGCAGGTCACGATAGAAAGGTTTCCATGGAAAATCTTGTCATTTGTGAGTTCGAAAAATTTAACCTGGACACTGTATTTCAAAACTAGACAGCTTTTCTATTCGCTAGAGCCATTGCCTTGGTCCAACGTCGAGTCCAAACTAAGTTCGCGTTCGATTAGGTTCACCCACTCCTCGTCACCAATACAGTCTGTGCCGTGTACAAAGTTAGGCTTCATTTGCATGACTACCTCAACTTGGTCCTTATTGTCGGCAAATGTCACTGAGAAGTCTTTGCATTGTTTGTAGAAATTCTTTAGCATTATATCATGCAACATGTGCTCATGCAGTTTGTATAAGAATATCACTTTCTTGGAGATTGCATTTAATTGCTCGGCCATTAGCGGTCTTTTGTAGATATCCTGGTGCGATGCATCTTCCCTTTGAAAGTAGTTCTCGGGAATATTAAAGTACTTTGAGGCGCATTGGTTAAAACTAATTGCAGTCTTTTCTTTCGATATCAGGCAGTGGGCGACATATATGTCAAAAATAGCGGTTAATTCGCAAGCGTGTTGGTACTTGAGATTATCAGCTACTTTGTTGGAGAAATATACAATTTTTTTCGGCCGTTGTGACTGCAAAATGTTCTTCAGCTCTTTAAACAGTTTTCCCAATGAAATGAGGTCAAAAATATATACATTTTGTGATGTAGAAACTGCGAGTAGGGAAGCTCGGTTATGACGACCAAATTGCGTCGGCTCCACATGCAACCCAATGATGCTTTGCTGTTTTAAGTCGGCAATTGCCTTGTGGTATTTCTGATCAGTTTGAAAGATATAGGTCGCGTTTGAGACCAGTAATTGGATTTGATCGATCTCATTGCTGGTAATGCTGACTAAATCGTCTTTCGGCTCAGATTTGGTTTCCGTTCGATGTTCTTCCTTTAACGAGCTGGGTGGGATGGCTGATTTACACTTTTTTATTGATTTAATAAGAGGTCGGGGCAGACACTGTGAGGAGGTGTAAATGTAGCCTGTGTTGAAATCTCGAACGTTCGTCAGTTCAACCATTCGTCCGTCGGGTGAAATGAGTTTCAGATCGCCGACAAGTATTTCGTCTTCTAGTTCTACAACAAGTGGCTGCCCAACTTCAAAGTCTGTTTCCATTTTATTTGTGCAAGTTGTGATTTTTGTTTGAATCTCGTATCATTGCACACTGTTGATAAGAATCTACTCGAGTCGCAGGAATTGATGACTGATGAGCTGTAAAGTGGAAAAAAGAAATACTGTATTTACAAAAGGGCAATAATGAGTTTACAGTTAAAGTTTATTTTGTTCTCTTCACGTCGCATGGTCGCCGTAAATAATTACTTTTAAATCATGTTTTATATTTGAATAAATTCCACACTTGGCCAGAGGAAATATCACCCAATCAGAGAATATAGAGGTTGAGCGGACACTTGATTGAAATGAAGGATATGCAGATAAAACTTTTTTTGTAAAGCTGTTAATTTGGCAAAGCAGAAGATACAGGATAAGTTTTCGCAAGTAAAAAGTGCCGCCGACTTTATATAAACAAATCCCCATGTCATTTCTATAAGGAGAAAATATTGCATGCTTAACTCATATGCTGCCATCTGCCGACAATTAGATTTACCAACGGAAATAAACGCATTGAACAATTCGGACAGACCTTGTAGTTAACAATCTTTACCCCGCTCCAAGCGATGTAAAAAAACAGTACCGAATTGAACTCCAAATTCTACCGAACAAGTATTGGAAATCCAAGCATTTACTACTGCTATAAGCTGACTATAATGAGTCCGAAATGCCTCGAAAATCGCGTAAAATAGCATAGAAAAAAGTGTCCAAAAACGAGTCTAGATTAAAAACAGAATCTAGTTCTTTTCATATATTTTTATATGCATTTGTCCAATTGAAAACGACATTTAAATTGCTTTCTTGGTATTTTGCTGATATTTAAGTTTTTCCCTGAATTTTTTCGCCGCTACTCTTAATGAATGGCAATAAACTAACTTGAATTATACAAAAATGTTGTTTTTTAACCTTAATCTATATCAGCAGAAGTAAAATACTCAGTAACTAAAACGCATAACCAATTCAAAGATTTAAGTAGAAAAAATAAAATTCAAACATTAACCGAAACCAACTCAATTCAATCAATTCAATACAGCCGATTGACCATTGAAGCCATACAAACTGAGCAACTCTCCACTTGAAATCTCTCCATCGCGCATTCACCACAAATTGAATTAAAAATGGCCGACGTATTGTTGTTTCGTGACCGGGGTCGTCAAAGTTTTCTGTTTATTTTGTTATTCATGGTGTTTATTGTAAATTCAAAAAGTGGTAAGTTGTAAATTTACTATTTTCTGCTAACAATGAATCCAAAAACCAAAGTGAAATATGCTCCGAATTGGTGGTAATGTGAAAAAGAAATTTCAGTGGTAACATCTTTAGCAGTGAATGTTGTTTTCTTTTTCTTATACGAACATATCTGTCTTCTTTTCTCGGATGTATTATTGAATGCAGTTTTATTTTGTTTTTTTTTTTGTTGTTGAATTTTTGTTTTGCAAATCGATTAATTGATTCGGTAGGGCACTGCAATTATGTGGGATTTTAATTAGATTACAGAAAGGAAGTAGCTATACTTTGATGTATAAATTATTTGTGATTGAATGGGAAATAAGTTAAGTGACTAAACTCAGTTTTATGTGATACAGGAGTAAAATCCGATTCCTAATTCTAATAGGTAGTGTAATAATAAACAACCTCTTTTGTTTATGCTAAAGATCTTAGAATCATTTAAGTGAAGTGAAGACCAATTTGTGTAGCCAGCAAAGGAATTCATTTCTTATCTACAGAATCAGATGATTTATATTTTTCTTGCTGCAATGTTTCTGCTATTGGCCGACAGATGGCAGGGGCATTTGTTTTGTGATATTCGATTGGGTTTCTCGGATTCTGCTCTGATTCTAGATTTTGTGCGTTCATGTCCAATCGAACATAAAAACGCGATTGTGCTCTTCTTGTTGATATTCTTGCAATTGGATTGGAGCCTTCAAAATTACATCCAGGCCAACAGAGAAACAGAAAGTTCTGTATACATTTTGGTATAATACAACACCGTGCAAATTGTTGGAGCAAATAACAACCAAATGAAATGCGTGTGGAGAAAATCACCGCTTATGATTGAAGCTTCCACCATAGACACTTAAGTTAAATACAGCTAAACGCGAGTACAAAGTTGTTTAAAACTCTGTAGAAAAGCAGAGCAGGGAGCCAGTTTTCTGGCTAGAATTAAATTGCCGACCAAATGCATTCTTCTTATAACAGAAACTCTATTTATCAAAATTTAGTTTACGAAAATGCGCCGTCAAATGATTGGACCAGCTAAAATGTAACGTTTTTCCTTTTATCAGAGTAAAGTTCTAATGCTTAAAAACCTTGAAAGCTAATAGAATGTTGTAACTTAATTGCAGACTGTGTCAAATGCATCAACACTGACTTTCCAATAGGCAACACTCCTGAAATTTTCGCCAACCAATGTAAATGACACAATTTATCTTCAATCTACCATCTGTCGATCAATAAAATTACATTTGCACTGAAATAATTGTCTTTTTCTTCAGCAAGTATTCTTGCGAATTACATTTTTGACGCAGCACGTACGCATCAATAGTACAAAACTACCGCAAACTCGATTGTTATCGTTGAAATAATCATTACAAATATCGCAATCACGAGTCGTCGCTTTATTATTCTTGTCTACGCACTCGTTCTTGTTTTCGCCGTTGTCCACAGCACAAATGCTTACTCCAGAGAAATGCACGCAAGTTTCCTCGCTCCAGGTGGTTTTATTATTCCAGAACATTGCCCGCTAAACAACCTTGCAATGGTAACTACTTTTGCTGTCGTTGTACCAAAACGCACATCACGCATTGCGTTGAAATGATATATTGAACTCAGCTTGAAACCAGTAATAGATGCGTTGCATATCAATTACTATTGTTGTTGCGTTAAACGCATCAAAACAATGGTAAGCTTAATGCGCATTAGGAGTTAAGTGCTTTTCTTGTTGTTGTTGAGGTGAGCAGAGTGACATTTGCCAATAATGGATACCAACAATTGAAGTTGCAAGGTGCTTAGAGACATGAGTTTCCCCTTACTGGCGATTTTAGGATCACACAATATTTGTGAAATCTTGTTGCAACTTCATAATCCAAAAACCAACACTCACAAGAGAAATCTTGAGGTATTAAAATTTATTCGGCTGGTCTCAAAAGCCAATTACACTGATTGAATCGAAAAGCATACACCACCATAACTCTTGACGCCAAATTATGTCTCATAAATGTCCGGAAGGACTAGATTTCAAAAGTGTTCATTATTGTCGAGTCCACTCTAAATAGTTTGCCAAACAATGAATTTAAATTCCAACAATATCCATAATTGCTTGAGAATAGCGAAACGACAACAACAAAATAAAGAAGAAAAAAAAAACACTCCTGACTTTGCCAACTCAATTACGAATTCACTCCACGAATCTTACCACGATTATCCGAGAATTTCACATGGCCAGGCGAAAAGCGAGTAAGAGACGAGACGAATGAAATCTACATGAAAAAAAAGACACAACAAATCAATAAGCATCATAAAATAGCTATATATCATAATTAGGTGTAATTTACTCTCTTCACAAAACTATAACAAATGAATCTAATGATCTTTTATGGCCTTTAATGGCAATCCGAACGTGAGACTTTTTCACACGGGCGGCGACGCGCTGGAAAAATTGGCAACAGTCTTTCTTGGCTGGTTGCACAGTTTGCACGTAGGAAAATATGAGTATATCGATAATTGGCCCGAGTCCAATCGTTGGAAAGCCAATCCTGGGAATCCAATGCGGAGAAGAAGTCACCTGACATACATCACCGGGCTTACGCGCGCAAACACTCCGATAGTGATTTATAGTGCACCGTCTAACGTCGTGTGCGTTGATAAATTCAGCGAACCGCCATGCCATAGGGACCCCATATAGGGAACGCAACGCTTCGGTATGGTACAACCCAGCGGCAAAGTAGGCAACGTATTTTCCGCGCGCATCTATGGTGTGGTATGCGTGTCTGTCTGTCGTCGTTTTGCACATTTTGGATCGATGACCATCGATGGTCATAGATAGCTATACTGTCGCTAATCATAATCACTCGAGAGATACTCTCTCATGGTGACGATGCTGTTGATTATTACAGCGCGCACACCACATCCTTTCATGGAGAAATCTATTTTCCCATAGAATCAACTTTGATAGTGCAGCAACAAAAAAATTGTTTAAATCTTTACAGTGCTGGGAATTGATTAAAAACTTGTTTGTTGCCTGGATTTGTTGTCTGACGAAACAAAAATAATATGTGCGAACATTTTCCAAGGGGTTTTTCTATCTCAACCGGGGAGAATATTAAAGTCGGCACACCGAAGAAGACATCTAAACGAAAATGTTTGTATAGTAATAACCGCCATCTCGTAGCCAGGAAGGGGAACGTACCCTCTTCAACTATCGGCGTGCGTGTAGGCTGCCTATGGTGTATCAAATCGTGTGCGAGAGTCCTGTTTGCAATGCAACGGTGGTTGTAATTACTAAGTTCAAGTATACTCATACGGTTACATGGTAAAATGAAAACAAACACGCACCGCTGACGAGATGAAGGAGGGGCGTCGTCAGGCGGGCAGAAGGAACAAGATCTAGGCGTCTATGCTGGGATTCGATCTCATTGAAATGCAAGCGACAACACGGACCGTTTCCAGAATTACTAATTGAATCGACGCGTTCTTGTGTCGTCGACAATTATTTACATGCTGGGGTAATGTGCGTATTTCTATGGTTCAGTCTTTTGTTTTTCTTTATTGCATCTCCTTGGTTGGGATTTATGTACAAAGGGGCAGAGGAACACACAACGGTTGTGTGTTGTGTTGTATATATTTAGAATTTTTTTTTTCAGTGGTCAATTTTAGCCATCCACAACTAGCACCTTGGATAAATTTGAGAAACTACTCGTTTTTTTTGTAACTCATCACTTTGGTTGAAAGGTTGTGCATTTGTTGTGACATATAAGTGAATGTCTTCAAATAACATTAGTCTAATATACAATCAAGCCCTCAGTGATGAAGAGGACGAAGCTTGCGAGGATATATACCACTGATATATGCAAACAATGTCCTTAACATGATGCTTTTAAAGCTCAAACAATAAAGGAGAATCCAACTGAAGCTCAGAGCTCACTAAAATGATGAAAACAAATGGGGACAACGACTAACTACAGTGTGCCTCTTTAATCTGTAATATTTCTTTTTAATAAGCTTTAATTTTACTGTGGTCTGTTGGCGCAGTGGTTCAGCAGTTGGTGTGTTTGACTATTAAGCGAGGGGTTCCTGGTTTGATCCCCCGCCACCACAAACATTACATCTTAAGGTTTTTTCCACTCCGCCGCTTCTAGCCTGACAAACATATGAGAATAAGACTGCCACGAAAGAGATTCTCAATGGACTCGGAATCAAATTCTAGATCTAGAAAAACTCACACAAAACGAATGGCTGTGAGAAGCTATGCCTAGGGTCTCTTACGGACCTGTTGCGGCAACTATTTATGTATTTATTTCTAAATTTAAGTTCTGTTTAGTATTATAATTAATTTTGGTCAACAAAATTATCTCAAACCCTTTGCTGGGTTCCGGGACAGAGTGATATCCCGAAAACTGTGGAGCTAACGAATTGGCGAGAAAAGGCTCTTTCGGCGTTGATAGTTTCAGTCTGCACAACGTTCATGCACATACGCTAAACAACTCATTCACGCGGACACAACAGGTAAAGCAAGCAAGAAAAATCTAGGATCCTGGGACGTTGCTAGGCTTACTTGGCCAACCCTGGACACTAAAAGAACCAAGGCGCTTCTGCGACTCAGTGTCTCGCTAGTCGTATTCCGGGTAGACACGCGAGTTACACAAATGCGAGTCAGCAAACTTGATGACGGAATATTTGTGTTGCTTCGCAACCCATAAAGCGCCAATGCACCACTTTCCTGGCAAACCCCCGAAGGCCACAGGAAGGTGAGCAGGTCTGTCGTGTGAGGACAAAAAGCAGCAGTACTTCCAGTCGACAGAAAGCAGTACAAAGCAGTACCTCACCCAAAATATGGTGCTACTAACACATAAATCGACTTTAAAATTAAAACACTCAACACACTTATGTAAATTGCTTATGGTCTGGATTTTAAGATTTTAATACAAGTTGATCAACTTCGGAGCTGATTTGAAATCGAGAGTTAAACTTTTAGTTGTAAGTTACTATTATTCACTACGTTAATTTTCAACACCGCAGTTAAATTCAAAATTTGGATAACTAGCGACAATTCGCAGCACAAACCATTTGAACATTTATGGGAAACCGTCCGTTACGATTCCTAAAATTGTCTGGATTAGATTGCTGATAAAATGCGGATATGCGTACAATAAATTGAGTTAATTGTTACGTACTGTTTGCAGATGAATTCACGTTCGTCGCATTTTTCAAGTCCAACATGTGGCAGCATCTTGAATCTTGTATACCTGTCAGACAAAATTGTCCTATTCTCCATTATCTTCGCTACTCTTAAAAGTAGTAGTAGAAGTAATTTTAATGGTACAATATTTTACACATTAATATTTTAATTACATTTGTCACGTGACTTGCTTAGCTAACAGTTGAAACCGCCAAACAAATCTAAATTTAGACATAAAACTTTGGAATATTCAAAGCCTTTTAACTTGGAGTAAATAAAAGCAATTTATTGAACTTTGAGTGAATAAAACGGGCACTTTTTTCCGTCTTTCAGATGCTTAAACATTTTTTTTTAATGATTGATAAGGTGAAATTGCGAAGGTGAAATTGGATGCATTAACAGCGAGTCAGTTCGCGTTAGGCAGTTAACGAAATAAAACTATACATACGAAACCAAATAAGATCGTTTTTCTCTTTTAATATAACTCGCACGTAGACTCGGACTGCCATACAATGACTTTTGCAGAAGCTGCATGGATAAGAAGGAAGATGAGTCTGTCACCCACCTCCTCTGGAGCTGCCCCGCCCTATCCAATTTAAGGAGGGCTTACTTAGGTAACACCTTCCTCAATGATCTAAGTGATCTAAGTGACCTAAACTTCATCAGCGCTGCTAATATTCTTAGCATTATCAATGGTAGCAAATGGTTTACATGAGTAACCGGTTAAGGAACCCCCGACGGCAGTGGTGTGCACAATGGGCCGACTAAGTGTTTCTCTCACCGAGAGCCACTTTAACATAACATAACATAACATCTCAAAGAATAGTAGGACAGTAGGACAGTTGTTGGTTATCAGATCACAGTTTAAGGCCAGGGATGAGCGCGCATACAATTTTCAATGTCAACGAGCGGACCACCTAGCATTAGCAACACTTTCTGATTGCAAATTAGTTGTCGGAGGGAGAACGCATATTGGGAATTCGAGATATGAAAAACCAAAGGACTTATCTTGTCGGAGCAATGACTATCCACGGCGATCGTATCACACCTTTATATCAATTTAATTATATGTAAATGTCAGTTTCATTTTGCCTTGTACAGACTAATTGACAAGCGACAAAGAAATACAAAATTCAACCAGACCTTGCAACACTATGTGCCGACAAATGATGACCACAAAAGAACACATTCTTGCATTTCTTTTCAACAGATCAAAGAACTAATAAAAGTGCATGCGTTCGTTGTTCTCCAACGATATTCCCCGTCACATACCAAAGCTCTTGAAAAGGTCTAATGGTTCGTTCCAATTAGTATTCTCTAAATAGTTGCATTCCCCAAATACCATTAATCCATCAAAAGGAACTTCTTCTTCTTCTTTACCTCACTGCTGGTTGGGTAGTCTTCTTTGATTCATGTTAATGACAACATTCATCCAACCGCTTCTTTCTTCTGTGACACTTTTCTTCTTATAGACCGACCACCGCCTACATACAAAGATCCCGAAAAAAGAAAAATATATTCCAAGCGAGCCACTTGATCGGGAGGACACCAAAAAGGTGTCTTCAAACACCTCGGCTGTGAATACGAAATTGAATTTCTCTGTTTTTCGTCTGCACCGGGCGCAATTTTCAAACCGTCCATCTATGGGCGGACGGCAGACCCACCATTTCCAGTAGACCTGTTGTTCTTCTTTTGTTTTGTTTAATTAAAAATTCTTTTGATGCAATCACATAAATATCCACGCATTTACGGAAAAGGATGACGACAGCGGTTAGCCCTAAACCTCCTCGTCCTCGTTGTACGCGTTAAAATCATTTGTATGTTCGCTCTCTGGCAAGACATCTCTTTGCCTTGGGTCCCCAGTCCGCACTTAAAATTCTCTTGTTGTACCAAAACGCATAACGTTCGAGTACGTTAACATTCTCTTGACCAAGAACAAGAGACAGATCGACAGACAGAGTGTGAGAGAGAGAAAGACCGAGCTAAACTCAAACAAGAGATTCTACTTGGAATATGTTCCATCCAGCAATGGACGACGTTTGTTTTTTGAATGCGAATGCGGAATCCCTGGGATGTCGTTACCATCGCACATCACCACTTATATTCCAAGTGGACCTATGGCATGATGTTGGGTCGGTTCGGTAGTATAACTTTAGAGAACAGACGAGATCATCACAGCCGCATAAAAGGTATTTTGTGTTTTTGCGAGAAAGAGAATCCCGCATTGGCAAGGAATGTGCTTGTGCATGCCCGGTACGAGTACGCACGTATGGAGCGGTATAGCAGGCGGAGGTATTCAGGTTCTTGGCATATTTTAAGCACAAAATCGTTCTCTATATAGTGTGTAGAGGGCACGCAGAGAGATGCGGGAATTCCTCAAAATTTCAGCCACTATTGGATTTGGCTATATAGTAAGAGTAACATCGGGAAGCACTTTAAGAACGTCGAATGCACACGACGAGACGTTAAAGCACAAGGGAATCATTTCGTGGATATGCGACGCGCCGTTTTTAGTGTGTGTATACCCCTGGGGCTATATCGCACGAACAAGGAGCCATTCAAAAGGTGTTGGCTTTAATATGATTTTGACGCCCTAGAGTGGTGGCAAGCGGTTTTCGCTCATGCCATGGTGGGATGGGTAAGGCCAGTTTTTTTCAGCTTATTACTGTTTTGTTTGGCGGTTACTCATAGTACCTTTTTGACAAGTTTTTGAGCTTTTTGAAATTGAGTTTAGGTTCTTAAACGTCCTAATTGTTGGTGGCTTCGATTCGTCCCAAAATGAAATGATTCTTATGAACGGTAGTGCATCATATCTAAGATGGAGCCTGCAAAGACTTGAAGACTTGCCAACCAGTGTTGCCTGCACCAATTTTTGAATAAAGTCGTTTTTGTTTTATTTCTTTCCACTGCTCCTTGAAGAAAATAATACCTGTATCGGCATAAATAAAATTACAGCCCAAATTAGCCTTAATGACAATTCGTACGTCGCGCCGTACTACTGTTCTCTGGCCCGTCAAAAGATTACGCACCAGCACCGCAGAAATTCACCATACTTATCAATCATTTGTGATGATTATTCTTCTC
The DNA here is from genome assembly GCA_936431705.1 of Cheilosia pagana. Classification (NCBI taxonomy): domain Eukaryota; kingdom Metazoa; phylum Arthropoda; class Insecta; order Diptera; family Syrphidae; genus Cheilosia; species Cheilosia pagana. The sequence continues at coordinate 43,857,299 of OW386170.1, read as the reverse complement.
ACACGCACCCTCTGGCGCTTTTACTTTCTGCTTTACCATCATATTCCTTATTGCTAAAGCTTCGCCTGCACAGAACGAACCATTAAAAACAATATAAAAACGGACAAGGCATACATCCAGACACAGCAGATAGAACACACCAAGCAATCGCAACAAAACGAACGATAACCAACGATAAATCAGTTAAATTATGCCCGTTTGGGCCAGACCTTAACTCGGGCTTTGGTCCTCTTTGTGTTATACCTTGTTTTTTTTTGTTTTTCGGCAACCAACTCGTACTGCAACGTCTTCAGGGCTCGCTCGCTTCTTATCATTAATTTAAAAATGTTCATTGGATTTTTGACAGATTTGCGCAGACTTTTGGCGCCTTCAGAGTAATAACTCTTCTTTTCGACTTCCCTCATCTTCTGCATTTCCCGTCAAGGCTTCTCCATCTCACACATCAGTCAATCATTGTGGCTACTTCTTGCAATGCATTTCCCCAACAAAGAACTACACTACGCATGCACGCAATTAAAAAAAGAAAAAACAGGTGTGAAGCGATATGAAAACAGTCAATCATAAGACAGCCAAATTCGGAACGATAATGATTATAATTTAAAACAATTTACACTTTTTATAGAAAAATCATTATTTTATTACGTTAGCTTTGGCAACGGCAACGCTCCATTTGGGGAGGTGTTATTATCGTCACATGTCCGCACTCCGCAGCTATGGTCAGGTTTTGCTGATGAACGCTAAATACTCGTATAAAGTGCGATTACGTTGCCTTTTAATGTTCAATTAGCATTCGTGGATAATTTGTTTTATGGCCGGCCATCCGAGGCCAAATTTATTGATTGATTCGTTTACGGACCTGTATGCGGCTTAAGCTGGCCTATCGATTTTGATTGTCGTTAACAACCCACGTAAATGCTTCGAACGCATTTAAATTATTTTCCAAGCATCCGGTCTTGGAAACGGTTAAAGTTGTTGGTCATCAAAATTAGTTATATATTATGCTCTATGGTTATTTTGATTTTATTGATTTTATTGTTGCCGAGCGATATTGATTCGAATTTAAAATATATTTAAATACGTTTGCGTTCGAATTAATAGCGCTCGGAAATTGGCGACGATTTTTATTAGCGAGATTTCTTGGAACGCTTTTGTTCCGAACCTCACCTGGGAGCGAAATCGGAAAGCAGTGGATGCAAAGGGCTAGAGTAGATTAGATGTAAATTGGAGTAGGATTAGCTGATAGGGTTTAGCATGCGTACGTTTAGGTTAGCATAGTCGTAGCATAGGATATTTAGTTTAAGTGATGTCGGTTGCATCTGAATTTCCGGGCTTTCTCCTTGTTGGGGCAAAGGTTATTGAGTTCTTCCTTCCTTTCAGTCTCTTCTCTTCTCATTTCTTTATTTGTCCGTCCGAGGTCTAGTCATTTTTGATCCTCCTATCCTTCTCTAGTTTGTTTTTTGGCACGATTTTTTTTGGTTCCGTGAAACCGCGAGCTTGCCACCGTTCTCCTCCACTTCTCAGAAGATGCCCCTGTGGCCAGCTTAGACTCATGACAATGGCGAGTAAGCCATTTTTTCATACTGACAAATATGTGAAACGTATATGCACTTCGCTTGGTTCAATTTCGTGATAATTTACAAATTCGTTTACTTTCCAATTTTGTTAAAAAATTCTTATAATATTTTTGATTTTTAAAATAAAATGTAATAATGTATTTTCTTTTCCTTTTCAGGTGAGTTTATTAACTTAAAGAGATTTTCGTAAGTAAAACGTGTAGGTTTTTGTTTAAAGAACTGTCTCATAATTTTTGTAACACACTGTAACTCTACTATGTTAAAAGAACCCGATACCTTGGAGTCTTAAAATAGTGGCCTCATGATCGAATGATCCTCCCGTTAGTATATAGTATCCCGAATTGTTCTTGACTTAAATACACCTTTCGATTGCTGTTGATTTTATTTCCAAATTATCTGGGACATTTTATTATTATAGGGACATTCAAGGTAACTGTACGGATGACGAACGCGCCAGACATGGTGCAACTGTCTCGATTCTACCGGAAAAGGAGAATCACTGCATGCCTCTCGCTACTTGCAAACTCCTAATCAAACAAATCGCGATAAACGCTACTAACCGCAGGTGGGCAAACTGCATCACTTGCTCTATCACGAAACAAATTTGGTCCAGGCTGGATCTCAAGCGTTCCAGCAGTCTTATAAGATTAAAGAGGTCCGTCATAAGCACATTAGTGGCTGTGATCGCGGGGCACTGCATAATAGGAAGACATGCCCTCAGGTTAGGTCTTCCCGCTAATGACTTCTGCAGAAGTTGCATGGACGAGGAGGAGTAAGAGCCCATTCTTCACCTCCTATGTACCTGTCCTGCTCTTTCTACTCGAAGAAGATTACATCTCGGAGAATACTTCTTTGACAATCTTGGTGAACTCGATATTATTAATATCAATCGCCTCCGCCGCATTACTTTGAGCTCCTGTTGGTTCAACGGGTAGTTTGAGATCATTAGATCCTGTGGTGTCACAATGGGCCAACTCTGGCCTAAGATTTGCTGCATTTGTGTGTAGCCTGCCACTATAACCTAACCTTAGTTCCAAATAAACCGTCATAAAATGTTTAGGAAACCTTTCTTACAAAAACCCTCAGACAAATTGTTTCTAGCTTTCAAAAATTTGAACACTTAAGAACCATAAGCTCGCCTTATTCGGTGACTTTCTTGAGAAAGATATAAAGCGGATCGAGGATGATTGTTAACAAAAAATTACAAATAGTCTTCATTATCGAGTCCTTTAATGAATGAGTCGCAGGTTCCATCTAAGGACAACAACTGAATAAGGTTTCTTCCACAGCTTTTTTTTGTTGATGTACAGAAACAGAGGCATTTGTAAAAAGTTGTAATTTTTGACATTGTCCTACATTAACTACGCAGATGCTAAAGATAACTAAATGCATCGTATTGAATTTTCAGCTGTTAGTGGGTTTCTGATGGCAATGGGCCTGAAATTTTCTGTTAATAGTGGGTTTCGACAATTTAACAGCGTGAAAATTACATTCGGTTACGTCAAATATTAAAAAATGGGTTTGATCCTGGACTTTGATCGCGTCTGGCAAGGACTTCGCTGCGTGCAAAACATCTTGGACCAATATTTCCATGTTTAAGCTTCTCTACTCTGTTGCTTATGGCTATAACCAAGTGGTTACACTTATTATTAATGTTGTGGAAAATGACGCATATTCAACGCGCTGTTACACGCTTCGGCTGCCACGATTTGCTGCCAGACTGTTATTTTTGATACACTCTCTACTCAGGCTACACAGTAATGGAATATCTTTCGGTTACCTCTCAGACCGAAAAATTACTGCGGGCTCTTAGACTATCTGAACACATCTTCTGTGACTGCCCGGCTTTTCATTAATTGAGAAAACGAGTCTTTAACAGAGAGACTCGTTCACCGGCCGACATACAAAAATCTGCTACCAAGGACCTGTTGACCTTCATCAGGGAGGTCACACGTCTCTTAGAGTAACCTTACCCCATCGATACAATAGATCTTTAAGGTCGCAATGTCAGCCATTTGGGCCTGGGAATTAAAAAAAAAAATACACTTGACTCGCACCCCCATCTGCCACCCAATAGCGCTCCAGCCCCGCATTACATTTAAGCTCACGTACATTAGCAGATATTCAAATTTAAATTTGAGAATATAAATCAAATCCCACGTTCTGACAAGAAACTCACCATAACCTGCCTGAAACATCTGACAAGTGTTAAATAAAACACAACACTTCACAATTAAAACCAACAGCGCGACAGTCCACAGGTGTGCAAAACTGTTGCCTCTCCTTAGCATGCATATTCTTAACACCAACTGAGCGCTGTACTTTGCCACACCGGATAAAAAGTCGCTGCATGGTGTTAAAAAAAAACCCACCCAGCTAATTGGTTCAAAGTAATTAACGTAAACATCTGAGAGAAGCCTAACTTACCCGGTTGAATGGATTCTAGTATTGCAACCATGTTTGCATGAGCATCATAATTGCCATTCCACGCGATTAATAATTACCCGATACATTCCAGTTGCTGGCATATTTCACTGCTAAATGACTCGCTCAAGTCCACTTCCACATGCGGTTTTATGTGTTGCTAATGGTCATAAAATTTAAATGAATTTACAGGAGCGTACAGTGGATTTAGGAACATTGACGAAATTACTATCGTGCAGTACATAATGATTCGGAATCTGAAAAATGCAAATGGAACGTGCAAGAAGAATGGAAAATGGGAGCCTCGGAGGAATGGAATTTGCTCCACCTCTTTGTTAGTAGAACCTTTTTACGCAAGATCAACAAACAACAACTCTTAAGTCTTCACTCTCAGAAAGTCATTAGACTAGACCTCTCTTAATGAATCCGTTAAAGTAGAGACAAAACGATTACAGATGCAAAACAGTAAAGCAGAACTAATAATTTGTCCCTAATGAGGTACATAATCGAATTCGGACAAGTTTCCCCGTGGAGTCACGGTTATGATTACACTTAATTTAACACAAAAACATATTAATCACCAGTGATTCCGGCCAATTAATCTGATTTAAAAATCAAGCTTAACAAGTAAAGCGTGTAAAGACGACTTTCTCGATAGACGCCTCACACAATGGCATCTAATTAAATCGCATTCAAACTCGAAACCCCAAATGAATATTCATCTAATTAAAGATGGACCATAAAAATGCAAGCGAATGTTAAACGGTCATAAAAATACGCCCAAACAGATTCAGGAAATTTGTCTACCAAATACAAGTAGCTCGACGTTAGTTCGTTCCAAATTAAAATGTTTTCATTAAATGGTCCACAGTCCACTGCTACCAAAGAAAAAAATGAAAAATATCCTTAATCAAAAAAAAAAAAGACAATAAAATTCTCATTAATTTAAAGTGAAATCAAAACTGTAACCACACCGACCCGAACTACCATATAAGCCGCAATAAAACTGATAACCATGAGCGGGGAATTGTGTGGAGATCTTTGCCCCCAACCGAGGCTTATCTTAATGGGGCAGCGCATTTAATAAACTACGCCACTGTGCGATCGAAAGGAAGTGTGAATATAGAATTGCACACACAGTCCTTCAGGTAGATTCGTGCTCGTGGTCAAAGTGAAGTGACGCGCTATTCCTCCTCTAAGCTTGGGTGAAGCGAAAAGGGTTAAAGCTGTCGTAAGAAATCATGCTGGCCATTCTCACCGAGACTGGGGCGAGGCTTAGGTAGCATTATATACGTTTGTATATTTTTTGTTCATCTCCGGCCAGTTTCGTATTCTTTTGGATTGCGTTGCGGCATCGAATTTCAAAAGAATACTAGCCCACAGAAAATTTTTTTTTCTCGCCAACTCGGCATCCACACCAAAAAACAAACACATACAATAATACTGCAGGTGTTGGAGAGATCTCTCTGAAACGACGCGAGATGAAAGGCGACGACACGTTCAAAGGAAGCCGACTTTTCCCGCCTGCACTAATTGAGTGCGACACACAGAGCGGAGCCTTGTGGTGGTAGGTAGGGAAGGCGACTCGAAGAATACACACGACGCGACGCGACGAGCACAAGAAGATCACGAAATGGAAATAAATTTGAAGTGTGAACAACTGTCAGAGGGAGACGTGTTGTGGGTTGACAGTTTTGTCGCAAGAGACACACGTTAACTACACGAAAGCCTGTCCAACAAGTGGCTTTGTGTATTCCTGGAAAAAGGAGTACCTTCGCCACGAAATCGTGAATTCTTGCATAATTTTTTCAGTCTGTTTGTTTTTGAACAACAACAAAACCTAAAGCGATGACAGCCATAAATTTACAAACTGTCAAAATGAAGATTCGAATGTAATCAGGGTTGTTTCGTTTGTTCTTCTGTCAAATGCAATAAATTTCACCGCCAAAAGTCTGTCAACATACCTACCCATATATATTTCGATCTGCAGACTTGTTAAAAAATTAAAAAAAAAAATAAACAATGCTTGTTTGTATTTTATGTGGCCATTATTTTGTTTTCCTTTCGATTGGACTTCCTAAAACGCGACAAAATAAAAAGGTGATATCAGCAAACGAACTTAAAATTCACACGACACACTCTGGCATCGATTAATTAGTAACAAATGGACTATGCCAACCGCCAAGGTGGGTCCACTGTGAATGGAATTAAGAGAGGAAGCCTGTGTGGTCGTTCTTCCATTGTATAGTGGACTGTCATTTCATTAAGAATTATGCAAAATATTTTATTGCTCGTAAGAGTCAAGTGTTTTCAAGTTAAGTCGAACTGAACGCTGGTTGGTTAGAGTTGAAGATCAGAAGGTAGTTCATAGAATCTGCTGGTGTCTTTTTTTATGGTGAGAATACGAGTTGCGAGGGTTTTCTCTGAATTTGTTTTTTAACTGAATTTTAATTTGAATTTATTGGCAGCGGTTGTAGCGAATTTATGGGAGGAGGTTTTATTGGTCTTTATGCCTGGGATAACGAAAGGTTTTTGGAAGATTTCAAAGAACTGATTATTGGAAAAAAAGGTGTCAGCTTAAGTTATAGGTATATCTGTTCAAAGTTTGACTTAGTGGCATGACTGCATCCAGCGAAGAAAAGAGTTTGAAGTAGTCATATGTTTTTCGTAGATTTTACTTGCAATATGTGAACTTCTTGTTTATTTTCAGTTAGTGTAACACAGTTTTCGACGAAATTGTTCACTTTAAAAAGATATTGGTAAAGTTCGGATCTGTAGTTTGTCGGGTCTTGAAATTTCCATAACGCTTTGACTGGATACTTACTTACTTAGGCGGCGGTACAGTCCGGGGTGGACCTGGGCCTCAACCAATGTGCCTCTCCAGCGCGATCTTTGGCCAACTGCCTCCAGTTGCGCACTCCAAGTTGGTTGGGGTCCCCGTCCACTTGTGCCCGCCACCTAAGGCGAGGTTTTCCTCTACTGCGTTGTCCCTCCGGATTGGAATCGAAGACTCTTCGGGTCGGGGGTTTGGTGTCCATTCGCTCTACATGTCCCAGCCATCTTAGACGACTGATGCGTACTTTTTTGACAAGGGCGATGTAGCTGTACAGCTTGAAATCTCCTTCTCCAAAACCCGTCAACGCAAACGGGACCGAACATCACTCGAAGAATTTTTCGTTCGAAATAACCAAGGAGATCTTCATCTGCTTTTGTTAGGGTCCTCTGCGCCATATAGCAGGACTGGGATGATGAGTGTCTTATAAAGAGTCTCCTTAGTGTTTCTCGAAAAGGCCTTGTTAATCAATTGCCTTTTTAGGCCAAAGTCACAGCGGTTGGCAAGTGTGATTCTTCATTTGATTTCTGAGGTGAAATCATTTTCAGAATTGAAAGCGTGGCCGAGGTAGACAAAGTCCCTAACTACCTCAAAGTTTATAGCTGTCTATCGTGACGTTCTGTCCGATTCATCGATGTTGTGTGTCCCTTCTTGTTGACAGCATATATTTTGCTTTGACTGAAAGGCTCCGAGTCACAGATGGGATTTTGTTTTGTATACCTAAGTTAAAGAACGACAACAACAATTTCAAAATGTAAGCTTATGTCAAATTTCGCCTTATGAAACGTTGTCGATAACTTAACAAAATTAACAATTCAAAAGATGAACTTCTATCTTAGGAGGTGCCGTTTTGGCTAAATAAAAAATTATTGAATTCAAAATTAACTTCTCAATGTCCTTCGAATTTTAAACATTTTTCAAAACTCACAACAGGCCGATCTAAATCCGAAACCAAAACTGCTAGTAACACATGAGTTCATTTAGACCCAAGGGCAACCAACTGCAACTACTCATATTACAAACTACGAGTTTCAAGCTTCAAACGGTGCTCAATCCGGCGTTCATTATTTAGCTTCTAACTTATGTGTCTTGTGTGCGGTGTAACCCCGGTGACCACTTATGAAATCGTGCATACCACACACATAAATATCTCCATCATTTCCTCCACACTCGACGCCGTAATTGCACAAAAAAGGAGAGACAGCCAACATATACCTAGGCAGCACACCACAAAATGTCCAAAAAACGTCAAAATCCATTTTTTTGCATATAAACCAAAGTAAATTGCTTGCGCTCTCCTACACACATCACATCACAACAATTGTTGCGCATTTCACTGTTTCTTGTGGTCGCGGCAGCGGTGGCGTTGATTGCGGTTCAAACACCAATCAAGCGTTTCTTTCTGCTGTGTGCTTTGTTGCCGCTTTACTTTTTTGTTGTGCCTAGCGGTCTCTCCATCCTCCAAATTGGTCTATCTACTTTGGTTAATTTTATACGTACGATGATAGGAAAATGAAATTATCGCTAAGCTACAGGGTGGACAATCGTTAATTTTTTGGGCTGTCATTTCTGTCTGTTTCGTATTATAAAAGGTGAACTGATTGAACTGAAGTATGATCCACTTGTCAAGTTAGATAATTACAAGAGCTAAAGTCGATGGCACGCGAAACATTGCTATTTATTTTTATATAAAGCGAATCTAACTTTTCTGAAGGTTACTTCGAATCAGTGTCTTTATTCGAAAACCCATTTTTTGGGGCACGTTACGAGTCAACACATGAGCCACGATCACCGATAACTTCTTTATTTGTATACCATATTCAGGTATACGTTCGGAAAGAATCCGAAACGAAAGTCAAATCTGTTTGAAACTCAGGTTATGTTTGAAGAATCCGTTCCGAAACAAATAAACGCGTTTATTTGAAATTAAAATATCCACAATACAGCAATTGGTTGTCGTAGAACTTCCGAATAAATGTAGCTGTCAAAAGTAAGTGAAGGTGCGCTATATGTCAACGGATAATTTTCCCGAAAGTTGGATCGGAACGGATATCTCGAATGGAATTCGACCGATTTGTACGAAATTCCATTCCGAACGGATATCTCGAAAGGGGTGATTGTGATCTATTTAAAAAAAAACACTTCCAGTAAGTAAATACCTTTGTAATTATTTATATTGGATCCAATTTTGAGAAAATAAAATTAAAATGTCAGAATGAATTTCATCGACTTTTCTTTTTCTCGTTCGTTCATTCGTTACTTTAAAAAGAGTGCCGTTAGTTTTATATTGGGTCGTATGAAGAAAAACTAGCATTTGATTTGAGCAAAAGGTTTTAGCAAAGTAAAAGCCCTTAGCAAATGCTTTGAATCGGTATGAATAAAAACCTAGTTTGCTAAAGTAAGTTCGAAAATTCGAAAATAGCTTTTACTTCGCTGTACGTGTACTTGCCTTGCAATTTCTGTCAAACTTGACAAGTGACAACTGTCCGGTGGTTTGTTTATTTTAAATTTATTTTCAAATTTTTGTGGGAAATTACCAAAAGTCAAAAACATTTTAAAGAAAAGCAATAAATAAAAAAGAAGAAAATATGCTAAGCGGCTCTTCTGAATTTCAGCAGACGATGAGGAACTTCCATCTACCTTGTCTACTCCCAAGAGTGACCAAAATGAGTTGGTGTTTGTTCAGGCCATAGAAAGATTATGCTTAGCAAATCCCGAACTCCAAATATCAAGAACTTAAAAAACGCTGCGCTTAAAATGAGTGATTTTTTATTTTCTAGAAGATGCTCAATTTTGTACAAGGCAGATAAAATTGTTTAAAAGATGCAAATTGAAAGCAAAGGGTGAAGAAGAAATCTGACATGAAGGCAACGGGAAATACACCCATTCATTTGAAGGAATCCGTTGGTTTTTCTGCACGAACAAAACTTAATTTAGCTATTTATAAACAAAGCATCGACAATTCACAATTCTTAAATTGTTTTGTGTTAAAAGGTTGCGTTCAAAATATTTAGCAAAAGGTCTGAGTCAAGAAAATAGCAAACTTAGAATTTGCATAGCATTTGCTTGGTCTGATAAGTTTTATTCATATACCGATCTAAGTAAAAGGTCAGTGCTGCCGCTTTTTGAACATGTCAAAAGTTGAAACTTACTCAAATTGGTTCTTATTCATACGAAACGTAGCAAATGCTTCGATTTTGACATTTCTCTTGAGTAAAAGCAATTGCTACGTTTTATTCATACGACTCATTGAGAGATATTTCAAAAAATCGAGTGAATTTGCCTTTCTCAATTTGGCAGCTTATTTAGTTATTCACGAGGATTAGGGTGTCCCTTATATGGGTAAAAAAAATTTTTTTTTAGATATCGAAATGCATACCCCCTATTTCTTTTTAGACTACCCAGACATACTTAAATACAAAATTTTATCTTCGTACGTTAACATTAACCCGTGCCGACAGAACTCTGAAAATTTTGAAAATTGCTGTTTTTAACCTTTTCTGTTATGTAGCTAAATCAATTGAAATATTAAAATTTTTTATAATATTTATTAAAAGAAGATAAAATTACAGATCAGACAGGATATTTTCTTTTGAGGGTCTCTTTTTTACAATCTGGATACACACTTCTATGCTCCTGAACACAGCGTAACAAAAATTGCTTTTGATCTTCCTTTGCAGTGATCAAACCATGAAAATCATGCACAAGCTTTACAGCTCTTTCCGCTGTATCATTAACTGCCCTTAAAGAATACACTTTTCTTTTTGCCTCTAAATAGGCAGCATCTTCATCCCATGTAGAAACGGGTCTCTGGAGGATATTCTTATCAATTTTGAATCGAGAAAATAAATTTGTGCTCTTGACAGACACAAAATCACTTAATGATTTTCCTGTAACAATAAATAAGGCAGTATTATTATCAATTTATTGAAAACAGTATTAAAAATAGTGCTATGTATTGTATTCCTACTTACCATACAAATAATCAGACATATCTTCTGCAGATGGAATGTATCTCTTCCCAGAATCGTACAAACTTTGTCTTTGTAAGTTTATTACAATGTTCGTCTTGGTTTGTTCATTAACTTCATCATCAAAGAGTGATAAAACGGCAATTTCTTCTGACAAGTACCAAAGATGTTGACTAAACTTGCTCAGGGCTGCTTTGGAGATCAATATGTCAACAGTTTCATATTCCTTAAGCCTCTTCCAAAAACACAAATCTTGATTGGGTGCCTTCACCGCCAGACTACATCCAAGCCATGGTTTCACATATATAACCGCAATAAATAAACAGACGTCTTGAAGTGCTCGTTTATCTTTGGCGCTAATTTTAAACTGGGATTGCAACAAACATATCTTTAAAGAGTAAATAGCTCTTGCCATCCACCTTGCTTGATGCATCGCTCCAGGAGGTCTAATTTTAATTTTTTTTTCAATGTCTCCTCCTAAGAAAATAATAGATAGTTCAATCATTTCCCGATAATCGTCACGCACAATGGGTTTTTGCAGTTCTTGATTATAAAATGTCAACAAATCTTTTATTGTTTTATTACAAAAATGTCGTGTGACGATATCGGTGTATGTTTCAATGGCAGCAGGATTAATAGTTTTCCAGTTGTCTCTAAACTTTTTGAACAGTGGGATATCAGGGCTACTTGTCACTTGGTGGATTTTTGTTTCGAACACACATTTTAAAACCAGTTCGTAAACGTGATGGCGGCAAGCAAAGAGTAGTAATTCTCTGTCTAGTTTTTCTTCCAAAAGTACACAAGCTCCTTTCAATCGCCCAGTATTAGACGAAGTTGTGTCACAGCACATTATTTGTACTTTGTCATCGAGGTTCCACTCATAAAGTGCGTTCAACACAGCTTTAGCTTGATCCTGGCCGGAAGAGCTCTCCAGTTTGGGTACAGCCAGAAGTTGTTCCTTTTCTCCAAATGAAATCACAATTGGCAGGCGTTCTTCTTTAGAACTTCTCACGTCAAGTCCAGGTAATAATTTCCCATCCCAATGGACGGTCACCATTTCGGGCATATTATTCTGAAAATCTGATTTAATAGATTCGGCTCTATCTTTTCGACTCTGTGTGCGAATGCGTTGAATGGACGATTTGTTTATCGGAAAATCATCACAGCTAAGCTCTAGTGCTTCTACTACAGCCTCAAGTATATAGACAGAATCTCTTATGCTTAATTGACATCTATCTAAAGCTGCAACTAACCTAGGCGTGATAAAGTCTTTCCTTCCTCGTTTTTTAGTAGTTTCAGAACATACCATTTGAGAGGTGGATGGCAAGGGTTCCTCAAGGCTTTCATCAGAGCTGATAAGTTGGTCGTGATGTCCCTGCGTTTGTATAGAATCTTTCGTAGTAAGAGATGACGATAAACCTCCGACACACATTTCCCCATGTCTTTTTGCCTCCTCATTTAATTTTCTTTGTCTTACCCTTTCTTCTTTTTCGGCTAACTTTTTGTCTACGCCCGCTAAACAGCCTGGACGCCCTGGTTCTCTTTGTTTTTGTAAAAATATTCTATCTTCTTCCATTTTCATCCGTTCAAGGGCATCAGCGTGTGCTATGTCAAATAAATTATTTAAATTTTTTGTAAAGTCCTCCTCACGGCGCTTGTAGATATCTTGTACTTTTTTAGAATTTTTTTGCAACTCCCTCCAAGCATGGTGAAGATTCACAAGTTTGTTTACACAGTTAGGTATAGCTCTGGTAGGGATTCTAGCTTTTTCCCAAAATATAATACACTCCCGAATGACGAGATTAGCGCTTTCACTAACAGTCAATTTAACTTCGCGAATGTTAAAAAAAAGTACTGCAAGAACTTGACGATTAGAGGGTAACTTTGCACCTGTTATTTGATAATTTACGTCACCAACTAAGAAAATACTTTTTTTATTGCTTCTTAATTCGACTGCCATATTTTAAATGTAAAATAAAACGTGTTAATCGCGAGAATAATTGCAAACAAATGACAAATGCCGCAAATACGGACCGCTACTGCAGCGCAACATGTATGAACATGATTCGATGCGATTCGGCACGGGTTATCGTACTCCAAATAAGGTAAAAATTTATTTCCGAGTGTTTTAGAGGCAAATGAACAAAACTAAGACCTATGCGTTACAAATTTTAAACTTTGAAAAATAAGGGACACCCTAACGAGGATCTGTTAATTTTTCCCAAGTTTTTTTTTTTAACTGAAGAAAATTTCAAGGCACTCTTTTGTAGAAACTAAAACTGTTAACCAAGTGGACTTTTATGGAATTCTCTTCTTTCAAAAAACATTTTATAAGCTAAATAAAATTGCCTAAGGTTTTTCTTTAGATGACGTTTAAATTGCCACCAAAAATTGAATTTTTCCCACGGTCTTATCACTGAAAAATATTTTTATTTGATATTTTTCCTACTGCTGCACCCTGTAACACAAGAAAACCAATCAGCCACACATAACCAACGTAATGCAACCATAATGCGCATTTGGCCAGGTTTGGTTTGCGCAGAGGCAAAGAGAACCAAAGCCTCCAATGAAAATGTTAAACTCCATATTCGATTATTTGCGGTCTATAATGTGCATGTCCATCGACCAAACCAGCCACAAGGGTTCCATCATTCCACCATTCCACCGCCATTGCGACGTTTCACGGCTCAACGTTTATATATATGGCACAAAGATTAGACAACCATATTAAGAGCACACACAAGGAAGAGATGCACTTTTTTGGCTGAGAGCGTTCCAGAGTTTGTGGATTCGCCAATTCACGGTTTCCAATTCGGATTCGGTAAATGCATAGGCACAGCCACACATAATCCGACTACCATTTATGCGCGCCACCGCACCATCTACGGTGATGACGTCGTCGTCGTCTTCTTCTTTGGCATCGTTGTGGATAATGTTCGCTAGATAATAGCTGCGCACCGCGCTAGATAGTTACTCCACTGCTGACTATGGGGATTCACTTCCTTTTGTGTGCGCGGCGCACAAATTCCGAAATACAGTTGTTACTGGCTGCGGGTTGCCTTTAATGGATAGTTAAATGTTTTTGTTTTGTTTGTTTTTTTTGTCCTGCAATGTTGCATATCTCTATGTACAAGTAAGTCTTTCCTTAATGAACCGTGCATTTGAGATATAGATTCGCAGTTGGTTTTTTGTCTTTCTTTGCCCTGAGAAATTTATGGAGAAATAATTTCTTTAGACGTCGGAGTAGGCACCACTACGACTACGTTAGTTATCATCGTTAAGTGCAATCAATGATTTTTAATTGAAAATGATGGCTGAGCTTGTTCTCAGAGTCGTTGCCGTTTACAGATGCGCAATGTGCGCAAACCATATCGGCGTGCTCCTTAGATGATGTAAATGGTCATGGGTTCAAAGTACGATGCGAATTAAATTTGTTCTTGGTTAACCAATAATCGATAATTGATTGAGCTCTCATGGTTGTGGCCAATTGGCCGGCGTGCATGTATAAATTATTTATCAGTAGGTATATACGCTGGGGGAGATGTAATCCAACTGTTAACAACCAAAGAAACCGCTGTACCCGAAGCCTCGTAATCGCCAATTCGCACAAGAGTAACAGCCGTGAACAAATTAATCAACTGACTTACCGCACTCGGGGGCCAGTCGTTCCACGAACCACGACTAACCACCAGCTGTAATACAGCGTTTAGGCAATTTCGCCGCATATCGAAGTGATGATCTACAGATTATTCACGCGCCCAAGACACGCCTCGGACAAATTTATTTGCAGTACGGTTGCGCTCTGTCACATTATGGAGGGTGGAAGGAAATTCAAACATTAAGACAAGCACTAATCACAGACGGCAAAACACGCACGGATCATGGCTAATTTGCCACGTAAAGTGTATATACGCCAAGTGCAATAAATTTGCATTTTTCCCGATGATTTATGGTTGAATTTGAAAGCAATTGGTATTTACCTGGAATAGTGATATCTATCAAATCGATCAACTAACCTTACAGCCGTATAGTCGATGTCGACGTTGATGCACAAGACACGACCGACATACAGTGGTGGTGGAAAAATTGAAACGTTCAACGCGCGCGATCATGCTGGCGAATTTTATACCTCAATTTGAGTGTGTACTATAGTAGAATGGGGCTAGTAGCTTTGATAGCGATTTTTTGTAACTCTTTGTCGAGATAAATGTACAAAAAGTGTAACACAGACCGGTACAATGATAAATAGTGTTGTGCGGACAACTTCGTGATTAATAACATAGTCGATGAGTTTACAAAAGGAGTGAAAGTATTTGCGCTCTGGAAGTATTTTGGGTAGTAATGGTAAAATGTTTTGTCGGCGCTGTCAAATTAAATTTTGTGAATTGTTTAGTCTGATAGTTGGAATATAACATAAGAAAAAGGAGGCTCCTGGGCCAAACCCAAAGTACCCAAAAATTAGGCCAGTAATAATGACATTTGGTTGCTAGTCTTAGGCCCCAGTTATAGCTATCATTGAAATGCGTTATTACAAATTTTGATTTTAGATTTAAAGACGATTAATCAAACAAAATTGGTATCAAAACAAAGCTAATCAATTATGGAATTTTTTTACAAAAGAAATTAGATACTTAATTCTGATTAAAACTTTTCTTTAAATCCACTTTTATTATTTCCCTGATTGAAGTCGATTTCAATTTCGTTTCTCTAATTTAGAACCCAATCGTTTCAGTGATGTGTTCGATTCTCTTTCTATTCTCAGCTGTCAGTTTTGCGTTGAGTGATCAACTCTAACCTCGAAAACAGGAAACCTCTATCAAATTTACTTGACAGGTGCTTCCACTGACAGCAATTTTTAAATGATTGCTATAACTGACTTGTCAAAAAAATGATGCATTTCCATTATAGCATCTCGACCTGACAGTTGGCAAAAATATGGAAAATAACCGGGATTTCCAAACGATAGGCCGTTTTAGCTTCATTTTAAGGACATCACTTTTTGAAACAGCAGCCGAATTAGAATGCTGAATTTTATTGATTTTAATGACAGCTGTCAATTTGCAAAAATGAAATTGAGGACGTTCGTATTTCTAGTTAGTAAGTCTGATAGTTTTGATTGGCCCAGATTGGACACGTGATTAGTTATTTCAGTTGACGTTTATGGAGGGGTAGCCGACTAGTCTAGTCAAGAAAATTCTGCCTGTATACCCAGTTGAAGTTTTGAAGTGTCAAAAGTCAAAAATAAACCACAGGCTTGCAACAAAAACTGAACTTACTTAGTTAACGCGTTCGTATACCAAGTCCATACAAATCTAGTTGACGTTTTACACAAACTAGGTATCCGAACGTCCCCCTTTCTAATTATGCTAGGTGTGTTTGATTGAAAATTTTAACGAGAATTTGTTAAGACAAAATTACTATGCTGTCAGTCTGTTGTAAACAATAAAAGGAGCTTACACTAGTTTTGTGAATGAGTCGGTGCCCGGGACAAAAGCTGTCAAATTAGGTTTTAAATCCAGGACGATCCGGGCAAACCGTCTGGCAACGACAGTCTTACCCATCTTAACCGATGAATTGGTACATCTTTGATGAACCTCGTTGCATTTACTTCAAAAGCTACTTGGATACAATTTAAAGCCAAGATCAGATCTGGAGTTTAACGATCAGTTTCACGGGAACTCTCTTACAGCCAACAGCCTCCAAGAAATATAAATCAGATTAGCATACCTTTTCTGCGTAGAAACCATTGTCATTGCTTTTGGCCGGCAAACTGTCCAGGAACGCAACGCATTAATGTAATAACACGTTCTCGCCATTCCACATACACACGCCACAGATCCCAAAGATAAAACGCTTAGATCTTCTCCGCCGCACTGATCCCCAAATGGGTATCTCCATTTCAAGCTGCTTCACTATTTCTAATGTCACATCGGATTTAATCCCTGCGATATAGTCCCCTATGTATTTCGCTTTCTGTTTTGCCTCTCTCGTTAAACTTTTTTCACGCCTTCAAAACTACCAGGCCATTTCCTAAATCAGAGTGATATATTAAACCCTTGCATGCATACATCTTACAAAACAATACCACAAAGCAGAGAAAGAGAGAGTCGTCTTTCAATAGAATCGATCCTTTGCCATCAACATCATCGGTCGGAGAAAAGCATTTTTTTTGTTTTTTGTGCTGGGCATACCATGTGGAAAACGATAAATCCTTTGGCCCAGCGGCGGACGGACACTCAAGATGCTGTGGTGTGTTAAATTTGTGGCGGCCTCTGCAAGGGCCTCACAATCACAATGAATGTGCCAAAGCCACGTCTGCTGCCAACGTTGTTGTCGTTGTGGTAATAGCCACAGCAAAGATACCGCCTTGCGTCTTTGAAAATGCACAAAACCACAGTAAGACTCGCTGTCGTTGTGTGAGAGCAGCAGAGGAGGCCAAGAGGAGCAACCGCCACAAAATGCTGCGACGTTGGAGTATTTATGGGGCATGCGGCCGTTGCTGCTGCTGTTGAAACACCGATCTTATGAAGAACCTTAAAAAATACAAAACAAGTCCAGAGAGACGATCTTTGCACAAAAAAAAGGGCTACCACCATCAGATCGTTTGCCTCCTCCGCTATTCGTAAATTGGTGCTTGGTTCGTGGCTGGGCATATTCTTTTTTAATGAATCCTTCGTCTTTCATTGTTTTTGGTGTTAACTTGGGATTCGACTGGGGGAACTACTGATGGCGGTTTGGCTGCTGCCACCGAGCACGGTGTTGCTACACTTGGTTGGCTGTTTGCTACTCGTGTATACGCGAAACCCGAGAGCCGAGAGCCCTGGCCCGCATCAGAGGAGTCGGAATACATGTGTAGATGTCATCTCTAATTTTTTTTTTGCCTCGAAAATGTGGATATAAGGTAGGGCAATCAACACAGAAGAAGAAAAAAACAAAAGAAACCAAGAGAAAAACTAAATTTAAGGTGGAGGAAGGATCTCTTTTGCGAACAAAAACGAATATTGCAACCGAAAAACGAATTGAATTTAGATTACGCGTCATATTGTCGCCTCTGTTCGTTTTTATACCTGATTGGTTGGACGGGCGTTGATAGGAACTACACTTATTAGATTCACTGAGGAGATTGCTGTCGCTTGGAGGTTTCATCTGAAATTTGTTTTAAAGAAATGCTCATCATTGTTGAGCCTCATTTCGATTTGACATTTACATGTAGATGTTACAAACTTGGTGACTTTTTTTTACTGGTGAATTGTATTATTGTTTCGTCAGCGTAAATAAAACTGTTGGCTCATTGCTTAACTGATCACAAGTTAAACAAAAGTACGGCTGTTCAACTTTATTGTTAAACCAGCTTTACCCGTGGATAGGTATGAGATCTGCCCTCTTTGAACAAATTTAAAGTCGTATATCTCCTGAGTGAGTTAGCCGAATGTGATGTAATAAAATCTAAATGTCGCTCCATTAAGTTCAATGTTAAGTCTCGGAAATCCATTCGGATTGGGTGAGTTGTTTTTAGGTGATGCGGTGACAAATCCACATGCAAACAATTTTACTACATACAGGGTGGGCCAAATACAAGTTTCTTTACGAAAATGCAATAAAATGAACAAAATTAAATATTTTAGAATTCTATTTATTTATTTACTTACTTATTTATTTATTTATTTAATATTTATATTTATTTATTTATTTATTTATTTATCTATTTGTACCTGATTTTTTTTTTCTTTTGAAGGTTTTTTCGTATTTTCCTTCAGAACTTATATTTCTTGCCCAATAAAATTCCTAAAATTAAATAATGTTTCAGAAGAAAGATACAAATTATCATATCTCTGAATTGTAAAATGTGTGGTAACAAAACCTACTGTAAATTTATATACGAATTAAAACTATCTATCTATCTAAATCTATCCATGTATTCCAAAATTATGGAACACAGCATAGTTCAAGTGGCTGCCTCGGCTGGCTTCGCAGTAGCGCATTCTGTTACTCCAATTTTTCAGGGCCTTGTTGATAGTTTCAGGGGGTATAGCTCACGGATTGCCTCGATGATATTGGCGTTAAGTGCTTGAATCGTTTTCGGATTCTTGGCATAACATCGGTGCTTCACGGTTTCCTAAAAAGTCCAAAGCGGTCAAATCGCAGCTCCGATTTGAGAACTTGGTGCGCAAAAGGTCGATTGTGGCATGGCGCGTCATCCTGAATGAACCAGAGGTCGTCCAAATCCATGTCTTTAATATTAGTAAAAAAAAAGTCGGTTAACGTGGCTCTGTAATGCCCACCGTTGACCTAAACGTTCTTCCCAGCTTCATATTCGAAGAAATGGCCCAATTTCCCCATAAATCGCTCAGCACTCACTTTGGATATAAGTTTTTAATATTTCCCAACGTTGTTCAAGCGTAAAGCGACTCATTTCATTCCGCTGAGGTATAAAACTGACTTTCTGTCAAGATTTCGAGCGGGAAACAGCTATCAATGTCAAAATAACCCATGATTTAAAAATAAATCTCTAAATGGGCCACCCGTTATATGAGCTATTGGACTCTCAACGTACTGCAACACTGGGGTTGAATTACCGCATCCGTGATCGAGCAATACGTGACTGAATTTGTTATTGTTTTGCATGTAAATTCAACAAAATTCAGTGACGTATCGCTCGCTCACGGGTGCGGTAATTCGACCCCTGGTTAAGAAATCATTCTTACATTCAAATGTCAGAATTCCTTACATCTATGTCAACTCGAGTTAGAAAAAAAGGAATTGGCGAACAGGGACCAAATTACTAAACATCTTGTGCAAGTGCGACGGACTTTAAAGGCCTTAGATCAGGGTTCGATAACTTCAAGACAGCATTAAGTAATTTTTATCTCAACTGTCTTTGATACCGAAGAAGTATTTTCTTTTAGCTTGCAAGTTGGTCAAGCTTTTTCGATTAAATATTACACCGTGGCTTTGAAATTTTACTTTATAGAAGACGATATGTTTTTGAAGTACGTTTCGCTACAGGACACATGACCCCATTCATCGGAAAAGTAGAAGAAAAACGTAAAAACAAACTGTCAGAAATCACACTTTTAAAAGCGACTCTGAAAATCTATCAAAAATTAGACAAAAGCGATATCACGCTAACATGACAGCTCCACCGAACACCGAAGACCGAACCCAAAACAAATTACATACTCCATCCTAGGAACACGTTGAACACCTTCTCTGTAAACAATTAGCGTCAACATAATCTCCTAAATAGACATGTTCGCCGGGCGATATAAGAGATCCCATATCACATATCAATCCATTTCTCATTTCTGCTCGAGATTAATATTTTTTTTTTATGATTCAATTTTCGATTGATATGAAGCACACTTGAAGTCACACTTGCGCGCGTAGCTCAAGTACGACTCTTGCTGTGTTTGCACGCACGCGCGCGCGCCCGTTCGTGATAGAGATCAACCTCACAAATCCTGTTCTGGTCATCTGGCTACGAATGGTAATAAAAATCGAAATCAGATCTTAGTGAAATAAGAAAAGGAATGCCAAGACGCGGTAAAGACCTCTACCACCAAATGACGGTTTGACCCTAAACCTGTCAAAGAACTCCACATCGTGTAAATTATTCGGTGGAATTGTTTTTCTTTCTTCCCGTTTCAAGTCTTTAAAAGTGAATGTGTATGCCACGAAGGAGTTATGATGATGATGACGACGATGATGATGATGTTGGTGGTGGTGGTATGCTATCCAGAGGTTGTGTACGTTGTATCTTATGTGACATTTTATCTGGAAAATAATCGATGAAATGAATATTCTCGTCCGTAATAAAATCACTTTTTACGACCAACAATAAAACTGTATATTTATGGAGATTTTATTCCAAATTGATCTTAGTTGTTGAGGAAATTTAAAGATGCAAACGTGTCTTTTTAGGGATTTTTCGTTTCTAATAAAAGTTAAGCCGAGTAAGCAACAAGATGATTTCTGCTGTCATAGGTTTAAGGGAATGAAATCGTTTGACTGTAAAGCCATTTCAATCTGAGGCAGTTAAAGGGTTGTCAGCTGAAGTTGATTTACAAGGAGGGTGTCCAACATCGCTTAGTTAATGTCAATTTTCAAATCTTTAGCGATATTACAGTCTGAGGTGGTCCTGGTTGTTATGAGTTAGAGTGGTGTTTGACTAGCTCTGTTTAGTTAGGCACTCCAAGTTAGCGCGTCAACTAAGGCGAAGACGATCCAAGCCGAAGCTTTGGTCTCCTTTTATTATTGTCCCCGAATTTTTCGCATTTTTTCTAATGTGATGTCGTTATTAAGATTTCTAATCGAAGAGATATCGAGATAGATGATAGCTTTCATCAGCTTAGGAGCTACATAAACCTTTGGTACTCCCAACCGTGCGTCGGTTCAACGGTGGCTTACATAAATTTAAATTCAAATCACTCTTTTGTAAGTCTTTTTAGCCTTTACAATAGAACCTTAAGATTATCGACAAAGTTTATGGCAATAAAATGTCCACCCAAAAGCCAGTCAGTCAGCAAATCGATCGCCTCCACTGCGTGGTATTTTCATATACAAAAATGCGAAGGTGCCACAGATTAGCAGGCTTCGTTATTTGGTTTCCTTCTTCTTCTCCTTCTCCTGTCAATTCAATCAAAGAGAAAAAACGAAAACAAACTCCAAAAACACATCCCTAACGAAGCAAAGGCAACTTGTATCTTTTTTCTTCGTTCCCATGTCCCCAAATGCTACATCGATAGGACGCATTTTAATTAAACACACTTTTAACACGAAGTTTTTAATTAAGTAGACACACGTCGGTCGGTCGTGGCCATCCTGCTGTTGTTGATATCGAATTCAAGGGACTCTCTGGCTACTGAATAAGTTGTGTGAACCAGATAACACATACCCTTCAGGTATTGATAGATAGGTGACTACGTTTTGGGTTAGATAAGAAAAGATGTCCTTTCTTTTAATTTATTTGGCATTCCAACTGCGACTCTAGGATAACCCAACAGCTGTAGCGGTTCCCTGACTTTTATCTTAAATCGGTTTGTTATGGTAATTTAAGTGCAACCTTTTTTTTAGCTGTCTCTCTTCATCTCACTCTGTGGGTTCTTGTATTCTTTGCCAGAACAAGTTTACGAATTTCTCATGCTTGATGTTATTTTGTTTTGAATGGGATTTCTTTTTAATTAAAAATTCGATAAGGAATTGGAGTTGTGGATGCCTGTGTGATTATTTTATTTTTTCTCGATTCCTTGGGGCTTCGTTTTCCCTTTTTACTTTGTATGAAAGTTCACAAGCTGACCAACACAGACGCACCGAAGCGAACATGTTTGTGGTTTTCAATGAACATGACGGCACTAATGCACTATTCGAGTTTTTACATCTTTTTGTAATAAAAAAGAATAAAATACAAAAATCAACCGAAAGGGCACAAGTGTGTTAATTTTTCTTAACCTCACATTGGATGGCCACAGGGACCTGTGAGTTTATTTATACCCAGGACGTGGTGGGTGGTTATACCTAGTTTGTGTTTGGCATGTTTATTGAGATCTGTATGTTGTTTTAATTAAATTGATTTGAGATGTTTTTCGCCGACTCTTTTGTAACTTACGACTTTTTTTCATTTTTCTTTGCAGGTGAGTTTTCTGGCGCTGTTTCTTAAATAAGGAATGCTACACAAAAATAGTACGGGTTTCAAGTGGATATGTTGGATTTATTTAAAAAAAATGAAGTACCTGCATTTCCACTAAAAAAATACTTCCTAAAGATTTTTAGTTTTAGTTAAATACGGTGTAGAACAATTCGACAGGCTTAATGTTTGTGTGGGCTGTTTTATTCCCTTCTATCTCGAAGTGGACCCATTTATCCTGTCTATTTCGTTTTCTTTCCATTTAATTTTTAACAAAATAGCCAACAAGCTAAAATTTGTGTAAAAACGCCCCCAAAAAGTGGGCGTTTTACAAAACTTTCCATGGAAAAATCATTAAAAAAAATAGCTACGCATTTAGGAACTACTACATTTATATTAAAAAAAAACGCGATCACCAAAATCAACAACAGAACGTTTTTCAAAAAATGAGTTAGAAGTGCCTAAAAGTGTTTTCAATTAGTTGTAGCTCTGCATTTATATTTGTATAAGTTATATACCTCTGAAAATACGTCTCTTATAACCCAAGGAGGTTTGAAACTTATATATATATAATGTCCATTGGTTGGTTTATCCAAAATCGAGAATTGTATATTAACCAAACTCACCAAACCGAATCACCGATGATTAGACCTTTGATCTGACTTTCCCCAGACAGCCACAGTTGAATAAGGCAATTTAACATGGGTTGGCCCTAATTTGAAGGACGAAAACAGAATCCAATCAAAAAATTCGTCACATTCACAGCCATCGCAGCAGCGGGTCCGACAATAACATGAATGACGACAGACTGCAGGGAACAAAGGAGTGATCACAATAACACCATTCCATCGCCCAAACCCAACACAATCTGATCGCCGGGATGCCTCGAATTTGCATTGCCGCGACACACACAGTCACACAGATACTCGCCACAAACTTCACTACACCCCATAAGTTTGTATTGAGCTCGCCGAAGGTACGACGCGCGATATGATTAATTGCCTGCGATGCTGAGATCTTCGATAAATAACACAAAAGCTGCCACCACAAGCACGGGGTACCCAACCAACAACGTCCGGATCTTTAGTGATTTTTTTGGTTTAGGGCTGTAATAGCCCCATACGCATACTCGTATGCAGAGAGACCATCATTCATGGAAATCTCATTGTGGCGATCTGCAAGTCATAAGTTGTTGAACTGTTGTTCCTGGATGCTGCCTTCTGGCCATCATACTCGGTTGCGAATAGATTGTATCCTGTGTATGGCATCGTGATGAATGTTGTGTGTGCGCCATCCTGCACCTTGGCCAATAATTTTTGCAATTTATTTCATCGCGATGGCATTGGGCTTGGACGTTGGACTGGGTGTTTTTTCCCCTCTCTATATAGTGTCAAACTCGTGGTTTGAGTCCTTGCGCGCACATAGAGCACACAAGCAGCATCGATCGATGACGGGATGCCGTACACAAAAGAGAGATCGTGGAAAATTTAACACACGGCCGCCAAGCCAAAACCTCTGACAAAAGATTCGTTCCAACTGACAGCAGCGCTGAGGCGTCCAAGAGTCGCGTCTGCGTCGTTTGTTATTATTCGATTTTTGAGATTCATTCGATGATATTCCATTTCTCCTTTCTGCCGTTGTTGTTCTTTTTCGAAATTTAATTTCATTCTCTTCGTCCGTTTGATTGACAGTGCTGACCCTTGTCGAGGAGACTCCTCTCGTCCAGGGGAAGAACCTTATTTTAATTACTTTCATTTGTATAAACGGGAACGGCTTCGAGTGTACTTAACCGAGTTATGTGGTTCGCGTTCGTTTTGTCAACAAGACCATACGTTATCGGCCATTTATCGATAATGTGTTTTATCGGTTTTTATTACCTGTATATTTATATTTACCTTATCGATTGATTATTAACAACTAACTAAACACAACCGATGTGACGAGGGCACTCGTTCTGGGGAATTGTTTACAAGAAAACAGTCGTAAAGTGGGAACGATTGTACGATTGTATCGCGCATATTGACATTTCATTTTATGATGGCTCAAAAGTCTATAATCGGACGTAACTTCTCTCACACAAAGTGAGGTTCAGATTGAACTTGTCTAGATCTCGTGTGGGCGATATACTTTTTAATCTGTCACTTGCCTGACAAGATGTCTTAAATCATGTTCCATGGGAAAAAAATGACACTTGAGACTCGATCGTTTTGTAAACTATAATTTTCAAATCGTGTCAATTGTCATGTCTGCTATAAAGTGTGTAATAATCTAATCGTTTTAAATAACCAGGGTAATGATTAAAAAAATAAAAGCAAATGCTCGCTCATTGCCCATTGCGCAAAAGGGGCTTAATGCATTAAGTAGGTATTGTTTATTAGAAGTTTCTTTTTAAATATTGTGTTTATTTTATAAGTAGATACTTCAAGAAAGCGAATAAGTTTGCTACTACAGAGGTAGTCAACCTTTGACGCGCATAGGACCGCAGAAAATACAGTCGAAAGGAAAACTGTCCCTTCTGTGATTGGCAAACTTTCTTGACTGGTTAAGCTTAGTACGTTGCTCGAGCTAAATTTTAGCTTCCATACAAAATTCTCTCCAAAATTTAACTAAGCTAAACTTAAGCTAAGCTTAACTAGGATTTTAGCTGATGTTTGGAGAGAAAACTTTGAGAGCAGCTTAAATTTAATTTAGCTCGAGCAGCGTACTAAGCTTTAGAGTTCATGCATGGATTTTTCTAATTGCTATCAGCTCTAAATGTCCTATCCATCTTAGACGACTAATGCACAATTTTTGTAAGTTCGTCGTTGAATCTCCTCCTCCAAAGCCCATCTGTTGGATTTTATGTATTCACTGTAAAAATTATTATTAGTTTAGTAACCTAGAGCTTTTCATTGTTTTTATGTTTTCTAATAAAACTTACTTCATATCTTTTCGTTATAATAAATAGACGTGTTTCTATTTATATTTCAACAACTTCCACGAACCATATTAGTTCAACAGGTTATGGACCCAGGACACACGGTTTAGTTGCAGTACGATATATATAAAGGAATTTAATATTTTTTTGTCTTGCCCAGTTAGCTGAATTTTCTTCCTCGGTTATAAAAAATGGCCGCCGCTGTACCAATTCCAATGATGGAAAAACTAAAGGGAAGAGAAAACTACGATAATTGGAGCTTTGCTGTTCAAACATATTTGGAGCTTGAAGAACTCTGGAATTGTGTTCTTGGAACTGAGTTGGACGCAAAGAAAATCTCCAAGGCAAAGGCAAAGATTATTCTCCTAATTGATCCGGTAAATTATGTGCATATCAGGTCTGCGACAACGGCAAAGCAAGTTTGGGATTCCTTAAAAACAGCTTTTTTGGATAATGGCCTAACTCGTAAGGTTGGCTTGTTGCGGAGTTTGATCACAACCTCTTTAGAAAGATGTGATTCAGTTGATGATTACGTAAACAAGATAATCACAACAGCGCATAAACTACGAGGCATTGGTATGGACATCTCTGAAGAATGGGTGGGTACTCTTTTATTAGCAGGCTTACCGGAAAAATATTCGCCAATGATAATGGGCTTGGAAAGTTCTGGAATCGCTATTACGGGAGATTCAATTAAAATGAAATTGTTACAAGATGTTGAAGTTACAAAAATCTCCAATGAATGTACTTCTGCATTTTTTGGTGGAACTAATGCCCGGAGAAATGATAAGGCGAAGAAAAATCGAAAGCCTAGCGTTCGTTGCTATTCATGTAACAAGTTTGGTCACTACTCGAAGGACTGTTCTAAAAACAAATCCTGTTCCAGTACAAGCAAAGATCATTCAAATGCAGTTTTATATACGTCATTTGCGGTTAAAGGTCTAGGAAGTAATGACTGGTACATAGATTCTGGCGCTTCGGCGCATATGACATCAAATGCAAAGGATTTGATAAATGTTCGAGATCCGGCAAGAAAACAAGTTGTGATTGCAGATAGCACCTGTCTTGAAGTAACAGCCGTTGGCGATTTATCGATGACGTTATCGATAGGGAAAATAAATCGCACTGTTACCATCAAAGATGTACTTTACGTTCCAGCGCTTTGTACAAACTTGCTCTCCGTAAGTCAAATGGTATCAAAAGGAAATACAGTTAAGTTTGACTTAGAAAGATGCAGTGTATTTGACGACAAAGGTGTTTTAATTGCAACAGCCATCCGGAAAGACAATATGTATCGCTTAAATGTCCAAGATTCTGAAATAAGCTTGTCAACATATCTAAGAAATGATTTTGAATTGTGGCACCGTCGAATGGGACATATGGGTGAAGAAAATATGAGAAAGCTGCGAGACAAGCTGGCGGAAGGAATTGAATTTTGTGGTAAAATGGAGCATCCGTGTACTATCTGTATTAAAGGAAAACAGACTAGACTCCCATTTAAAAATTCCTCGTCTCGAGCAAAAGAACCTTTACAAATCATTCATTCTGATTTATGTGGGCCTATGTCAACCAATTCACTTGGTGGTTCAAGATACTTTTTAACTTTTGTCGATGATATGTCAAGATATACTTTCGTATATTTTATCAAGTCAAAAAGTGAAGTCGTAGAAAAGTTTAAAAACTTCATGAATCTTGTCGAAAACCAATTGGATAGACGAATTAAGATATTACGAACAGACAATGGGACGGAATATTGTAATAAGGAATTAATTAATTGCCTAGTCATGAAGGGAATCAGACATCAAACTACAAATCCTTATACACCGGAGCAAAATGGAATCGCAGAGAGGATGAATCGAACAATAGTAGAGCGAGCCAGATGCTTACTTTTTGACGCATCTTTACCGACCGAATTGTGGGCAGAAGCCGTATCTACATCCGTTTACTTGATAAACAGATCACCAACTCGTTGCTTAGTAAACATGACGCCTTTCGAAATGTGGACAGGGGAGAAGCCAAACATTAAACACCTGAGGGTATTTGGTTCAAAAGCAATGGTCCACATCCCAAAAGAAAAAAGAAAAAAATTTGATTCAAAAAGTGAGGAAGCAATTTTTGTGGGATATTGCGAGGACACAAAAGGCTATCGCTTACTCCGATTGGAAACTAACGCAATTCTTAAATCACGAGATGTTATATTTTTGGAAAATCATGATAAAAGTACAAATTTGAACGAGGCAGTTGTTCAAAATTTTATGTTTTTCCCAGATCAAAACGAATCCAGTCCAACAGAACAAATCCAATCTGATTGTAATATAGAAGAACTGGTATCTTCAGAAAGCGAGTACTTTTCTGAAAACGATGAAGAATCTTCTGTCGAAGCTCCCGAGGTTCAAGAAGAACCTTGCAAGCGTCTTCGGAGGTCAGAACGTTTGAGAAAGCAAGTAAAATTACCAGACTTTGTAACATATGTGAGTAACGCACAATCATTGGATGATCCCAGCAGTATACAAGAAATACGCCAACGAGCTGATGCTGAGTTATGGGAAAATGCAATGAAGGAAGAGTTCAAGTCTCTACAAAAGAACAAAACGTGGGTATTGTGTGATCTACCAAATGGACGGAAGGCTCTGAATTGCAAGTGGGTATTTAAAACCAAAAGGAATGCAAATGGTTCAATCGAGCGTTACAAGGCGAGGCTTGTTATAAAAGGATGTTCACAGAAGATGGGCATTGATTATGAAGAAACTTTTTCGCCGGTTGTTCGATATGGAACTGTTCGATACTTGCTAAGTCTAGCTGTCAAATATAATCTAGACATTGATCAAATGGATGCTGTCACTGCATTCCTGCAAGCCGATTTGAAGGAAGAAATTTACATGGTTCAACCAGATGGATTTTCGAATGGGGATAAAGTTTGCAAGTTGAAAAAGTCAATTTATGGACTTAAACAGGCGAGTCGGGTTTGGAACCAAAAGTTGGATGCAGGCCTCAAAGAAATTGGTTTGACTAGATCGGAAGTTGATCATTGCGTATACTATCGAATCGATGGTTTTAATAGATTATACGTGGCAATATATGTTGATGATTTGATCATATTGAGCAACAACAAAGAAATGAAAGCATCACTAAAGGAAGCTCTAATGCGGAAGTTTCACATGAAAGATTTAGGCAAGGCAAAACATTTTTTGGGCATGCAAGTAGTACATGATAAAGAAAGAATCACCCTCGATCAACAACATTACATTGAAGAGATGTTAAAGAAATTTAATATGTTTGACTGCAATGCTGTTTCTACGCCTATGGATCCTGGTCAAAAGTTAGTCAAGCGAACAGATCAAGAGTCAGAACAAATGACAGACGTACCGTATCGCGAAGCAGTTGGAAGCCTTTTGTTTATATCGCAAGTTTCCAGACCTGATATTTTGTTTGCTGTAAACAATGTTAGTCGCTTCAATAACAATCCTACCAGAACACATTGGGAAGCTGTTAAAAGAATATTTCGTTATTTGAAAGGAACATTGAACTTTAAATTAATTTATGTAAAGGATGCTAAAAATTCAGTTCATGGTTTCTGTGATGCAGACTGGGCTTCAGATCCCGATGAAAGACGATCGGTTAGTGGCAATGTATTCTTGCATCAAGGAGGTGCAATCACTTGGGGAACAAGAAGACAGCCAACTGTTGCGCTCTCAACTACTGAAGCTGAATATATGTCACTTAGTAATGCAGCTCAAGAGGCAATGTGGTTCAAACAACTTCAACAGGAACTCGAAAGCAAAGATTCAAACAACGTTACTCTTTATTGTGATAATCGAAGTGCGCTTTTCTTAGCATCCGCAAATACTTTTCATGCCAGGACTAAGCACATAGATGTTCGTCATCACTTTATTAGAGAACTAATAGCGGATGGATCGTTAAAAGTTGAACACGTTTCAACCAAGGATATGCTTGCAGATGCTCTCACAAAAGCTGTGAACAAAGACATTCTCAACAAATGTTTGAAGGCTATGGGTCTAAATAGATATTAATTTTAGCGGGAGTGTTGGATTTTATGTATTCACTGTAAAAATTATTATTAGTTTAGTAACCTAGAGCTTTTCATTGTTTTTATGTTTTCTAATAAAACTTACTTCATATCTTTTCGTTATAATAAATAGACGTGTTTCTATTTATATTTCAACAACTTCCACGAACCATATTAGTTCAACACCATCACTATAGAATCCATTTCCACTAACTAGACGCCATAAATTTCAGATTTTGAATTAAATTAAACGTTCATTTTGAGCTTACATCCATTTGTTTTAAATATTAAAATGAGTTTTGTGTAGGTTTGCTACTTTCTCAGTTTCTAAAAGATCCTCATTCATATATTTAAAAATTAAAAAAATTCCCATCAGCTCTTTTTTACCCGTGGCAACGAACCTATTAATTAGCAGATTAAGCATTTGATAAAAGCTTTGCAAGCGTGTCTCGTTTCTCTGTTTCGTTGTTTGACTAATCACTTAACAACCTTATTCTCCTAATGATGTCCAAGCTACTGGAGTTTGTCTGTGTCATTAGCTTTATCAAAGTTCAATGTATGAATGACCTTTTGAGTACCATTAAACTGAAATTTGTAAACAAAATAAGCACAAACAAACGTTAATCGCTGTCATTTGTAAAGGCACTAAAATTCAATAAAAAAAAAATCGCCTCAAGAACGTGCTCAAAATACTACTTCTAATCTTGCACTCGGAAGGGAATAACACCATAAAAAGCGATCGCGTAAATCAATCCTCGATTAAAATACAGCAAGAGAGAGAGAGAGAGAGGATGGGGAGATGAGAAGATTCTTTTCTGACAGTTTTTTGACTCACTGAATTGTGAGATTTTTTTTTGTTTTAATTAAATGATATCTTTCCCCCTTTTGACGCGTACACACGGGCAACAGTGTCAGTGGAAGGCAGCCGTTTAAACGGCCGACTGACAGCGTGAGGATGGCCACTGGTGTGAGATGATGTTTGCCGACGAAGACGATTATGATGATGATAATATGTAATAATGATCATGATCGAGAGATAAGTATAGTTAAGCCCATGGTAGCTAAGGTAAAAATTATTATATTATACCTACACCGAGGGTAGTGTATGAGGCGTTTTTTTTCGATCAAGAGAGATACAATCAGAATAAATCTGGAAAAAACTAATGGGATCGATTTAATAGTGGAATGGAGTTCTAGTTCTTAAGGCCAATAGCCCAAGGACGATCGGTAAAGAAGTTTACATTCATAAGAGTTTAAATTTCGTAGTTTTCTATAAAGACTGTCTATCTTGAGCGATCTAAAGACCCGTCCAATTTTGAATTTTTTCGTCGTGTGAAGGTTTGCAAAAAGGTTGAAAGTATGTCAGATGACAAGGCACCCATTAATGCGGTCATAGCAACTTGATGTCGCTTTCAATGTGTCGTATGGCTCTGTCAAAATTAAATAAACCCAAGACCGATCCACATGAAAAAGTGAAAAGTGTCAAAATGGAAAAATTGCTTCGCCTGCGTTAACTTCTGGTTTAGGTAACTCAAAAAACTGTTGTATTTTCCTTTTGTTTTGCAACCAAATGCTTGTCATAATGATTCACATTTTGGTATCCATGGCTCCAAATGTCAGCTTCTTTAATGTCGAAGCCATTTGTAATAATGCAAGCTCCCCTGCCTTCTTGAATCCAATGACCCTCATGAGTTTTAATCGCGCATGCCCCAAGACTTGCGCCCAAACGATCGCTCATAATACAATTTTTCACGCAACGCTAATCAAAATGATTCACCTGCAGGTCATAGGAAAAGTGTTAACCATCTAATTAATCCTCAACATGTTTGGGTGCAAAACGTATATAAGTCCGCTTTCGCAACGAACCTCTCATCCGATGATCTTTATGGCCTGTATCCATCACATTTCGCATGCTCTTCACCAGCAGCAGCTATACCCATAACACATTCTCGAACAAGCCAATCTAATCGCCTTGCCTCTAGGGTTCTCTATACGGAACAGAGTCACTGAACCTCCAACACGTGTAGTGTAGTGGTGCAAAATCTTCAGTTGGCCTGATCATAGATACATCTGCGCGCTCCGATGGTGGGTGAAGTGTGTGGGATCTGTGCAATTATGTTGAATGTTTATTTTGCTTTAGCGGAGTATAAAACACCTCCTCCGCCAACACCATGTTATTACGCTCATTTTCATCACCCACTGAGAGTGGTTGGTGAATGGTGATTTTCGGAGAGCCATACCTAAGTCGGACATAAATATGCGAAACTCAAACAAATCTGCATTGGCCATTAGTAAAGTTCAAGCTTTGTTTTAGCTCTGTTTCGATTCCTCAAACTTCAAGTGACCGCACGATTGATCGGTAAACAAGACAAAAAGAAATCATGGAGTTTACTTTTATTGTTCGCTTCGAGCACAATATCACTCTGAATGGATCTTAAGAAATCTCAAAGTTTCCAATGAACATTTTTGTCACGGTTAGAGATTTATCTGGTTCTATTGTTCACAGCTGTCTGGAAGGCATATTGTCCCTTATTGATTCTGTTTGCTGATAGATATTGAAAAATTGATTGGCTTTGTTGCAGTTCCTTTGGAGTCTCGATACAGCTATGAGTTTTTATTTTCCGGGTACGGACGATTGATTGGTACTTTCAGAGTTTGCCTTGAAGTGATTTACTTGTTTTCGAAGTGGTCTGCTGGTAGTTGGATAAACGAGAGGAACAGTTGTGGTGTGCAACAAAACAGTAGCGATTGATATGGTTGTTTAAATTCGACGTGGGCTTACGGTTGATTGCTGAAATTGCCGCGAACGGGAGTCGAATTTTATATTAATAATTTTTTTTAAAGACATGTCCCAGTTTTCGAAACTATTCGATTTCGGTCTGACAGTGATTTGGCGCTGATCTCGTACTGATCTACCAATCGTGGTGATCTTGCAAAACTCATCACCACATTTTCCCTAATTCCAATTCGAATTTTTTTCGATTTCGAATTTTAGGCGTCTTTAATTTGCAAATAACTTTCAACTTTTTATCTAAATTAATGTCTTGGAATACAGAAACAAATTCACTGATCACAACACTTGTCAATAGAAAATACCGAAAATTCGAAATTAGCACAAACTAAAATTCGAACGAAATTAAAGGGTATGCCACAATTTTGCTTCTGAAAGAGCAATACAATTTTTGCCGAAGCATAAAAAGAATATGATGATAGTTGGAAGATCACTGATAGATCGGTGTCAAATCACTACAGTTCAACTTTAATTGGGGTTCGGTTGACGCTAATTGTTAACTGCCGTTTCTACTCGTATCTTACTTTTCCTTTAACTAGCACAAATCGAAATATGTATCCAATTCTAAAAAAGTATTTATAAAGACTTAACCGAACTTAACTAAATTTATTCCTCTTAACTGCTAATGTGTCAAACTGTATCCACCTGTGCTGATGAAACAAATACAATTTAAATATTTATGAGCGACTCATAGGGAAGAATATCAATTTACCCCAAATGGGGAACGGGTAATTTGTTTCTCTTAGTTTTTAATGTTTACTAATTTGTTTAAATTTATCTCCACCCACTTGATCGGAGAGGGTTATAGTCTTGGGATTTCCAAATGTGGCGAATGCGAAGACAAGATTATCTAGTAGATATTATTTTCATGTCACACGAGGGCGAATTATTTATTATAATATTAATTCACGAATGCGGTCAAAAATCTCATAATCCGTAATTGGATATATGATATAGAGAAAAGAAAAGATTAGCGTTTCGAAGCTGTTAAAAAAAATTATACTTTGATAAATCACAAAGACAAAAATAAAATCTATAAATTTCTGTTGCAAAAAGCGGACGAGTTTAGCGGAATATAACATTTAGCTGTGTAAATCACACTACACTATAATAGTGGTCAAAACCTCTTTAATTAGTGTTAATTATAAAAAATAAGCTAAACCTCGCTCAAAAGTTTTAGGGAAAACAATAAGTAGAGCAGAAGCAGGCCTTGAAACCCATTTGCACTAACGAATTTTGCGAAAGCTTCAGACTTGACAGATAATACTCAAAACAGTTAATACATTTCACCAACAGATGGCTCTGCAAGTAAACAATTTTGAGGGAATTTTTTTTAACATATATGACTTTGAGTTAGACACAACATTTACAACTTCGATCAACTTGGGCTTAATGTTTTTTTTCACCACAATTCAACATAAAAAAGTACGTTGAACAACAAATTTTTTCAGAAAATATCATCTGTCAGTTATGACCAACTACCAGTGTTGACAGAAGGTTATGATGGAATATCCCAGATAATGACCGTTAAAAAATACCCTTTCGATTTTTAATAACAATTAATCGTTCGCCTTGAGTTAAAAAAATCATTTTTATCCAATTTGAGTTGTTGAATTATAAGTTCGGCCGATCTAAGATTATCTTCAAAGATTGCTATTTCAAAGTAATGGAGTAAGACAGTCCAGTTCTCTAATACTCTGTCAATACACCCGTGCATGCAGCGCCATCTTGTTTATGCGTCTAAAATTAAATGAACCTTGCATTTCTTGAAGCTGAGCGTATCTCTTGGAACTTCCTGAAGCGTAGTTTTAGATCGCTCTCAAAAGCCCTTCGATATTATTATATGATTTTTAGGATTTTTTATGAAACTAGCTGTACTCCCACGGCGCTGCTCGTGCCTTTCGTATTAAGTCCCGCCTCAATTCGCAGAGTCGTTTTTTAAGGGAGGTGCAACGGCGCCCTTTTTGATTACTGCCCCATTGTGTTGAACACCATTTACAAAAATTCAAGGCCTCATAAATGTCCAGATACCTATAGTAATTTAATTATTTTGTTACCTATATGGCAAGTGCCATATCCCGATTTCTATCCCAATTATTTTTTGCAAATGGCTTTGTTAACGAAAGAACCAAATAACATCTTAAGGTTTTTTCCACTGCGCCACCTCTCGCGAACGTCTGACAAACATCCGAGAGTAAAACTGTCATGAAAGAGCCGTTTGGACTCGGCGTAAAGCTCTAGATCCCTTCCATTCGTGCCAAAAATTTAAAACCCACACAAAACGAAGGGTTGTGAGAAGCTAGGCCTTGGGTCCCACAGACCTGTCGCGCCAAAATATTTATTTATTTATTTTTAATCCAAGGTTTTCTATTTGTATTGTTTGTGATTGCACTTTGTGTCCATTAGGGCCCAAAACTATACTGTCTTTCAAGTTGGAATCAACCATGCGCATTCACAAAGTTTCATTGAAATCGGTTGAGCGGCTCTGAAGATCGACCACAGCGCCACCTGTTGATTCTCTCGCACTTAGCAGTAAAGTGTTTCTATCACAAAAGATCAACAAACTGTGATTTTGAAAATATTTTTTTTCTATATTTGAAGTGTCACTACTCGATTTCTATCCAGTTTATTTTTATTTTTTTCAAAGTGCGTTTCCCCATGAAAAATGTAATGTGTGCCTACAACGCCACCTGTTGAGAATTTTCCAACTTTTCTTTTCTTCTAAACCATCGCTGATGTAAGACAAACAAAACAAAATAAAGATCATTCAAATCGGTTGAGCCGTTCTCGAGTTTTAAGCATCCGAACAAACCAAGATCCATTTTTATATATATAGATTTGTTACTATTAAAGAAAATCCCTTTAAAAACTAAAATGTCCATTTATCCCTCGGACGTTTAAAATCCCATAAAATCTCTAAAAAAGTAAGAAACTTAATTTACTTCAATGTGAAATAAATGTGAGTGTTTCGCTCTCCTTTTGATGGTTTTGCCCCAGGAACGAAGCCATTTCTTTATTTAAATAATAAATTTATTGAAATGCTGAAAGCTGACCAATTTTCTGTATTTTAAATGAGGATTTGGGTTAACTTTACCTAACCTAAATGGGAATTTAAGTGGTGCTGTATTAGATTTTGCGATCAGTCAAGTGCCAAGACAGCAGGCTTTAAGACAAAATTATTTTCGAAAAATGTCACGTGCACATGGGTTAATTTTTGTATTTTTCCCTACTTTTTAATATCAGCCGCCGGTCTCGAAGAAATTCAGCAGACAACATTCATGAGACAACAATCATTCTTGACTAGACTGTGTATTTTCGTTGGCATTTTGCGCTACAATTGCACTAAAAACATACGCTCCCCTGCCAATAATCATACATTCCACCTGTGACAACAAGAAAACAAACCCCACATCGCATCACGCGTGTAAACAAACAAATAGCAGCGGCAACAAAGTCACCTCTAAGTCGCTAAATGCGCCAAAGCAATGTGCAGACCGCATTACATCTCGATCCCGTATACCCGTGCTATACAGCAAACCTACACAACTTGAAACAATAAATTACAAATCGTATTTATGTTTCTTGTGGCGAAAAACTTATTTTGATTTAATCGCGGAAATATTGCGCGTCGCTTCCCTCAAAGCGGAACACAACTTCAAAGGCTTGGGATGATGTTGCCCCATCAAAGGAAAACCTTCGTGCATCCCACTGGGCATACATATGTGTGTGTGTGGATAGTTTTCCAAAAGCATATACATCTGTGCAAATGGCAAATAATAAATGGAAACTCCGTATCAGATTAGAATGCTGTACCCAGTACCGTCATGGGATGGCCGCTCTGCTCCTCGATATAAAATTTATTCGTCTAGATCGCGCGCAGCATATCTCACTGTAATGCGGCGAGTCGCCAAAGTTGGTGTGCGCCATCGGGAAGGGTATTTATACGAGTATACGTTTTACGGTTCCAATATCATCGTCTGTCATCTATTTTCTGGTGCAGCCAGCATCGGGCAAAGCAGAGCCAGAGTCCAGTCCCGATCCAGAGAGACCCAGCGAGAGTCGAAGACGCAAAACGAAACAGAAACAGAGAAAACGAAACGTAATAATAAATACTGACTGGAGTTCAGTGGATGCGATGAACTCTCTTCCCGGATGATTGGGCCAGGAGTTGGGCCAAGGTCTGTGGATTGTTTCCTTCATTGGCGCGCTAGCGTGTACGGCTTAGGACCGAGTTTCATATTTCTTGCGACTCGATTCTATATGGTGCTATCGACTCGCGGGATCAATGGCATGCAATATGACCAGTTATGTGTGGCTCTGCTGTTGCATGTCTCATATTAGGCCAAAACGAAGACGACTGCATTCGGTGTCGCCAATAGTCTGGCGGTTGAAGACGTTTCGCAGTCGATTGCGCACAATATTTAGCAAGCGATTTTGTACGTTCGAATTGGGAACGAGTATGTGGAGGATGATGACGATGATGATGATGATGATGATGATGATGATGATGATGATGATGATGATGATGATGAGTGTGGGGGAAGTCTACGTTCGCCCTTTGAGTATATGCCAGCACTGAGAAAAAGAACCGTGATCAGATTGGGAACCTTAAAAGTGATGATGGCAGATGCAGGTTCCTATTAAACTGACAGGTTTAAAGATTCTCCATACCGACACAGATGAAGTTTGTAATGCTAAAAGATGCTGGAGTTTCCTTCCCGTAAACGAAGAAGGATTTGAGTCATTTAACCCTCTTGGATAATGTTTGCCTAACATTTAACAGCAAGCAAGCTCTGATGCTGGTGGGTACACCTTAATGATCTGTAAATCCGAGGCTAGATAATTGACTGTCATTGTAGGTTGTAATTAAGTGCAGGCAACATCACTTTCGGCTTCTTCTACTCACTCCTTCTCTGACGAGGGTTATCGAAAGCTCCTTCTATCTAGCTTTGACAGATCACTCGGTGAACTCAACTTATGCCATCTCCGTTGACTTTTCATTGCTCACCTACACTTGGCGTTACTTAATTGCAATAAGAATTCTATTGGTCGCGGTGCACAAGAAGGCCTATTACTTGTGACTTCCAAAATTTACGCTTTATTTGCAGCCTCAAATATAGAGTCAATGTGACGTTTGTCCCTTTGTTCCACAAAACGGACAAGTTATAGATGACACTACACACGTTGCAATCTTGGCGAGGAGCTGTACTATTTGAAAGCTGGACGGTCTGCGTTGTGGGTCTATGTATGCCTATGCATATGGTCACAATTTATGACAACATATGCGTCCTACATATAAACCGAAACCAAGCAACTTCTTAAGTGTGAGATGGCCATCAAGCGTATACCCAAACCTGGCAGCACAATAACTTTCCGTTGGTGACATCCGCCATATAAGGAGCTTGATTTTCTTTCGGTGTACCCACATTGCCATTGCTACACACAAAACGTATTGCTGAACAATTTACTACGTTGATATATCACCTTTTGCACACAATACTCTTGGTACAACTGTGCGCCGCCACCACCACCACCATCCTACATCTTACGCCCGTTTATAATTTAAGCCAAATCGCCGATTATAGTACTGCGATCTATTCGAACATAAGTCACGAACTTGCTCCAAAACAAAACCCCCATTCGTTCTACACTTCTTGTATATGCTGTGTGCGGGCATATCGCATACAAATGCCGTGAGGATACCGCGCATTGTATTTCAACCTTTTTATGTGCTCGCGCAACACTTGGGCTTTTCTTCCTTCAGAGATGGGCGCATGGTGATTAGGAACCCGAAACCGACGAACGTCTGCGCGAGCCCATAATCAGCCCGAGTGCATCTAGCTCTGTTGGTGTTTTGAATATTATGTGGCATAGCCTTTCATTGGGGGCTGCAGGACTCGCATTTTAGCATATTATGATCCGTTCATGCAGATTGCTCGGTTCGGCCGGCAGTTGGTTATGTAGTGCAAAATGGAAACTGGAGAAAAATTATAAATTTCCATCATCATTCGTGGTGAAACGATTGGGTTTTTTGTTTTTCCAGGAGCAGAGCATAATATACGTCCAAGTGCTGGGGTAAGTGTTCGTGTTTCCGTTGGCAAATAATTATACATTCGGCTGGCAGTTCGACTCGGGTTCATTATAATTAGAGGTCGATTCGTATTTAGTGTTTGATAATTGAGATTGTAGGGGGTCCCCAGCCCGCAGTTTGTGATTGTTGCAACATTGTGTTACTTTATAATTGTTGCTCACCCACGCTTTTCGTGATTTTATAATAATAATTGTTTGATTAATCTAGCACGGTATGGTAATGAGTATTTATGTGAAGTAGGGGAGGGTTTTCTTTATCAATTTAACTTGTAAGCAAAGTCAATTTATTTGAATAAAAAATACGTCATATTTTATCACCAGGAATATTTGATTTTAAGATGAAAAGTAGAGAGGAGAGTAAAAGTCAGAGCGCGGGAGGAAAAGTGATGCTGCTCTTAAATATTGAGGACTGGCTATGGCTATATCCCACCAATCTAAGCAGTTCCTTTCTCAAAAAAGAGGAAATATAAGCTTGCTTCAAGTAAGTAATCCGAAAAGATCAAATATCTAGGATAAACGACTTAATTGGAATTGTGTAAAAAAACAACAAATTTTTACAGGCAACTAAAGCTTTATGGGCCTTCAGCAGCCTTATGTATGCTATAGAACCTGGGGGAATCCTTAAAATATCTCTTACTCGATGTACACGTGCTGTAAAGCCACACAAAATACAGATCAACCCGAAGGGTCTATCCGAAGTAATGCGAAACTGTCAAAAAGTTGCTCTTGGATCCGTTATAGGACTAAAAATCTCAACCTATATATAAAAACTGTTGGGGTTTTATGTCTGTTCAAGATTGCCGTGAAAACTACAGGACTAATTTCGATGAATGATTTTTGTTATATTTCTTAAGACTTTGGGCTATTTCGTTTACTGCTGAGCCTTCTTTATCTTTCTGCGAGTATTTTGACCTTAACGTATTTTGATTTCTGACTTGCCATTACTCAATAGTTCTGAATCAATACAGAACAAAATTTGCAGCCAAGAATCATCTTTCTGCTTCATCCAGAAAGCTGAGCTACAGACCGAAATTTCACGTTAATAAAATAAACTTATTTTATCAAAGCCAAAAATATCACCAACGATTTTTCTCGATTGTGGTTCTTCATCAAAAGCTATGGGTGTCGTTTTCTTTGTTGGACCGGAACGATAATGGTTTTCTGAGGAAATACACAGATGGATGATGACGCGCCAGATGTATGTTTAAGGATAATCTCCAAGTCATTGGAGTAGGTATGCACTGATCCTATTTACAACACTATGGTTTTAAAGGCGTCCACTTTCATGTGTTTCCACCGACAACGAAGGCCCCTAGCTCGGTTTCAATTGACTACAAATCAGTCTTTCTCTGATAGAACTACCTACAAACACTTAGCTGGGTATGAGAGGTTTAAAGGTGATCAAAACGGCGATCAATTGGCAAAAGAAGTTTCAAAAGGGCTTGAAACTTTAGCGCAACTCCGAAATTAGCGATAAATTCAGGTCTAAAGTGTTGGAAACAGATAAAGTGCATCACTTATTGAGTCATTCAGCTCACTTTCAATCATATTCAGTCAATATGATCAAAATACTCCACCAGCATAGCGATATGATGATGACTCCATTAGAAACAATAATTTAATATGCAATCTGCAGTTGAACACCGCCTTACTCAAATTGAGTCACAGATGCAAATAGTAACCTAATGTCATAACTAAAAGCAATTTAATATACGGATAATGGGAAGACATGCCAAAATGGTAATTTTCCGTCATACGGATGTCGCTATTCATAATCGAAACATTAAATCTTGGCAAGCGCACGTGCACAATGACAATATAAAAACAATTTACAATGTTGCAAAAGAGTCTGAGAACAATACAATTTATTGCAATATTTCAACCATATAAAGACAATAATTATTAATTTTATTCATATTCAGGATTTGTTTAATGCTTTTGTCATGCAAAACTCTGTCGCACTAGAGTTACCAGAAATGTTTCTCAACAATTCGAGAGGTTTCAGAAAAAATATCGGAAGAATTAAAAAAAAACATTCTTACTATAATATAGTACTAAACAAATTTATAGTTTTAATATATTTAAATTCATATTTAATAACTCACATTTGATATTTTTCGTGAGCAAAATTGAAAGCCACAATGCTTCTTTGAGCAAATAAATATATTTAAGGAACTGTCAATGCCAATGTGAAAGTTTATAAACAAAAAAAGTGATGACAAATCCATTGTATAGTTATATTAACTTTTTCTTAGCTGTTTTTTATAAGTTTTTTAAGAAAATTAAAATGAAATATTGGAATTTCATATTTTATAGAATTTTCGGAAGTTTAGTAGAAAAAACGGGAGACTTCCGGAATATCGGGGAAACTGGCAACCCTGGTCAGACCTCGACCGTCTGACAAATATAGAAGTTGCATCGTTAAGTTAAAATCAGTTATTAAAAGAGATGAAGGGACGTAAGTTCGTCTTTAAAAACATCGCCTACTCTGACAGCTGTATTTAAATCAAGGTTAATAGAAGAATGAAAAGAACACTTGGACGAAATGGGAGTAAGCAGTGCCAGACTACTAAGCAAGGAGTTTCAGGTTTGAATCCTGGAAAACACAAGATACCTTTTAAGGTTTTTGTTTTTCTATTTTGCGAAAACTAATGCGAAAGTCTGAGAAACATCCAAGAGTATCTAAAGAAATCCGTTTGAATTCAGTCAATTTCGGGCCATTTATCCCAATTGTTGGAGAAGCTTGTCCTAGAGTGCTAAACGACATAATAACACACTAGGAGCATTTGCCTTATTAAATCTTATCCCCCAGTTTTTAAGAGCCCACAAGTGTATCCAAGACGACTGCCTTCGCGCTCTGATTTAGATATGGTTGTACTTTTTGCCAAGTTAAATGGCTAATAAGAACTGCCGTCTTTAGAAGTATTTCTTCCAAATTGTCAGTACCGTACCGACTATCTGCCCTTGTTTCTGCAAGCTTTTGTTCCGGCTTTGCAGCCTTGACATGTCCATTTTAGGTCTTGGTAAGATTTTAAGACTTGTTGTGCTCCTCTGCAGCGCATAAAAAAAGTAAAAAAAGTATTTTACTTGTTTTTTTTCAAATGAACTTTCCCTTTTCGATTTCTTCGAACCACTAAATTAAAAAAAAAATCCAATCGTATCAGTCTCGTGTTCTTTGCTTGCATATCGTGTTTCTGAACACCGCCATAATTATTATGCATCCAAGGCGGTCATATCTGGTCACCTTTTGTCCCGCGATTAACACTCATTTGTAGTCAGATACTTGATTAGTTTTTTCGGTTTTAATGTGAACGAAAAAACAAAGCTTTTGTATTTAAATACATACTGTACAAATAAATAAGCTTGAAAGATTTAAATCTGCGATAAGACATGAATTAATTGAAAAATCTGCGTGAAGTATATCGTATTCGATAACAGGTTTATTTCCATGCCGAAGATTCATTTAATGCTCCAGATTTGGTTAAAATAAAATCGATAAATTTTATATTCCGAGTTTACCACTCAACAAACACCAATAAAAGTCAAGTTTTGGCAATAAACATTTCCGTTGCTATACAAAGCGTTCGATAAACATTTGCATATAAAGTGTGTTGTTTAAAATAAATGAGTCTATCAAGATGTACCTGAATAACCAGATGTGGCGAGAATATTCTATGCTTTATATGAAAATAAGCGGGAGTTTGAGACTGCGTCATTTTTTATGCAGTACCTGCTAGCCCCACTGTATGTTTTGTTTGCAATTTGTCCCGAGATTGATTAATCCAGTGGAAACTACGTTCGAAAAAAAAATTATAAACTGCCACAAGTCGTTATAATCGCCTTGGCCAATCGAAGAGCAAAATACTTTCTGTCTGACGGGAAATTTATTACTCGACACATCCATGCGGGACTACCAAACCAACCGAGTATATTTCATAGAATTCTTCAGCTCTTTTTGGAAGCAGCCAATTTTACTCCTATGGATGAGAGTTGTTCATTTGCTCTCCCCTAGATGGTCCGATAATAATCCTTGTGTCAATTATTTTCTCTCCTGTCCCATACTGCGGATATTCGAACGTTTGGTGCAAAAATGTCCAGGGAAGGGTATCCGCGCGTACAGCCAAATAAGCACCAACACACGTAATTGCGTCCTTTTTGGGACTCGAAGTCGAACATTCACAACCTACCTACGCGTACAACTCTGGAGCGTATGTACAACAAGACGACAAACAAGCTAAAATGACACATCTGATTAAGGAATATCACCTCTGCACGCTTGATCCCAGAATTGTCCCATCCACTTCGTCTGTGGCATCTTCTTCTTCTCCTTCGTCGTCTTTGTCGTCGTATGGCACAACAAACAATCGCAGATTTGCAAGAGGGAATCTGCACCGCGCGTCGCCTTCATTTGTAATTTCAATGCAAGCCAACACAAATTGCAGTGTAGAACACAATGTTCTCTCGGCAAAAGATACATACACACACAAACACACGCACCCAGCTATCAGATACACACTGGGGATAAGCTTTGCGAGGGTACTGAACCTTCGCTCGATTTGTTATGGCAACGCCGATGCACAAGACGGCCCAAACCGAATCGAATGGTTGAAATTCGAATCTCCTCACAAAGGAGTCGGATCGAAATAACAATAATAATGGTGGTCGTCGGACGGTCGCATGTGCGGATGCATCGAATTCGATATTTATGCACGCTCCACACAAGGGCACA
This sequence comes from Cheilosia pagana, assembly GCA_936431705.1. NCBI lineage: Eukaryota > Metazoa > Arthropoda > Insecta > Diptera > Syrphidae > Cheilosia > Cheilosia pagana. The sequence continues at coordinate 43,814,320 of OW386170.1, read as the reverse complement.
CACAGGAAAAAAAATAAAAATAAAATATTTAAAGCCCTTTTTAACACTTTACGTGAGAATATGGCACTAACGTGGCTGGCAGCATAAATTGAGGCCACAGTACCGCGGCCATAACGAGCAGCAAGTATCGAACCAAAATCGCACTCTAAACGTAACGACGACGAAAACAAAAGATCATCTCGCCGGACGAAGAATGACGAGGATAGAGCAAAAAATACAGACAGCCAAAGACGACGACGACGACTATACGAAGAAGAAGTGCAAAAAAGTAATAACTGCTTGACCAAACTCTTATCGTTCCCAAGGAATCATTACTTCACACTTCAAGGCATTTCCGAGCAAGGCAGGCACCAGCAGCCGCCGCATCTATCTGCAGTCATCTCCATCCAAGGCTTAAATTGGTTTCTCGTTATAGCCTCGTACATCCACCACATCCCAGAATGGTGAGGTATTTATGAATGTGCATTCGTAAAGCAGATTATATCAATTCCTGCACCGCCAGCCGTTTCCTTTTCTAGAATTGCAAGGATTCTTCTCCTCATCGCACGCTACCGATAGACATTCGCAGATAGAGACAGACTTACTGCTCGTTTGGGCATTGCATCCATATGCGATTCTAGTTTGACCAAACCAAGGTAGAATTCTATGGCAGACAGAGAGGGGATACATCGATCGCAATAAATTACCGATTAGGCTACCTACCTACCGGTGCCTGACTTCGCGCTTTGCTCCGACCAACTCGAATCACAATAAATTCGAATTTACAGCGAAACCGATAAGTAGTTCCGCGGAAATATCACGCGGCCGAGAGGGAGAGTCAAGTTCCTCAGATGCAGATGGCTGGCTGGCTGCAGAGAAAATAAATTACGCGAAAAATAGGTATAGACTTGTGCTGCAAGTGCGGATTAAAGAAAAACAAACCAGCAGACGGTGGACTGGTGCGGTAGAGTGCTGCACACCGTGGTCCCAGTGACAAAGTGTACGTGGATCATTATGGTGGAAAATTTCGTGTTCAACATGGACGCGCCGGCCGGGTGCTTTTTGGTTTAACAAGCGAGGACACGTGATATCACACAACACCTCGTGGGGTGTATACTTGTATAGTTAAGCGAACAGGGCGAGCGTTTTGCTTCTGTTTAACACATGTTTGGCGGTGGGTCCTTTCACGTTGATGCTGATGACGGCTGGGTAGGGACTAGCCTAGTGTCCCATTGTTGTATAGGTTGATATTTTGTTTGTTTCCTTCTTTGTCTGTCTTTGGCTCGATCTAATGTGTGTTTTTTTTCTATTTCTTGCAGGTAAGTGGCAAAAATTCATGGGTTACGTGACAGACTTTAAAATAAGTTACTAACCCTCGTATTTATAAAGAAATGTACACAAGTAAATTAGCTAGTAGACGTCAGATGGCATACAAAAATTTTACATAACTGCTGAGTAAAGCGTTTATACGGGAGTAAGTGTTTAGCCTAGAGAAATTTCGAGACTACAGACTTTCACTATACCAGACAAAGAATTCAAAAAGTTGTCGTAAGGAACAGTTTGACTTATTTGCTTCAAAATGTAAGTGGTGTGCCGCTAGGTTCCATTGTAGGCACTCTCTTTTTTGCAGTAACTAAAAAGTCAGAGCCATCTGTTTTCTTTTAAAAATTGCTATCATTTTCCAAGCGATTCATTCAACACGACCGACAGCAAGTATTCGACATTGCTTTGCAAAATTGTTGATTATACATTTCGAATGCAGACTTTTCTTTCCGATTCAGTTGACTTCCAGCTTCGATCTCGAGAAACTGTAATCGTTTTATCCAGTGGGTTTACTAGAGGTGCAGCATCTTGACTTGTCCATGATCTTTACTTTTGGAGTGTTAATCTTCAGCCCGACGACATGAGCTTTCACAATTGCTGGCATTAGCTGGAGGTCCCTTATTCTGTAAGAGCACGTCATCTGTTTAGTCGATATTTCCCCAAGTTGCCTCTGCTTTCAGCCAATAAAATATGACAACTTTTGGCAAATTTTGACACCTTTCATATTATTTCAGCTCGCAACTGTGGCATAGCCAAGGCACGTTTTTAAGATACACAATTACCAAGGCCCCTACAATCCAAAAACATACTTTAAACGAGTGAAACATTCATCAGTGCTGACGCTTGCTGACCTAGATGCCTGGGGTTGACTCGTCATATTTTATCAGCTAGTCGACAAATTACTTCAAGCTTTCACATGACATTGTTGCCAAATAATCGGAGGGTCTTACACAATATTCTATTCAGAAGCTTGCGACTCATAATAGCTCTGCTGCAAGATTGCTTTGCTGAAGGGGATTAAGAACTTTTTTGATACTTTCCTCAACGTTTTGTTTGGAAATAATTTCTGAATAACAATTCATACGTACAATGGGTTTGTCACGCCCCTTTTGTGGGAGGTTTTTCATCACATGTTGATTTATGCGTAAGATATTCTTGGAAATCAAAATTAGAATTAACAATGTATGTAGACAACGTCCTTCCTAATAATAAACCCATACAAGGTTTTTGCCACGCCCACTTTTAACCAGCGTTTTTGACTTAATAATCTATTCTGTTGGGGTGAATTTTGTTACCAAAAGAAGAATTTACAACACGGAATTTCACTTCTGCTTTGGGGAACAAGAATATGTATTTAATTTCTAACTAAAAATAAAAAGGTGGCAACACTAAACTGATTTTCTATAAAAGAAATAATTGTTTTCCCAAATTATTTTTTATCTTCCAATTTGTTTTATAAATATTCAAGAACCCCAACTATTAGTTTTGTTTTTAACCATTTGCCCAAAGTTGAAAAAAAACTTGAAACTTCCAATTAAACCGTAAAAATGGCCGCGACGACATTTCCATCCATTCATAAAGTAGTTGTCCACCACGTGGGCAGATGGTAATTTTCTTAGCCCAACTTGTATACCAAAACGTGTAGGTATACAAATTTCCATATCACAATGTTGTCAACGATTCTCCTACTCAGGCATTTAATTAAATATCTTTCAAGAAGCTCTCGGACCATATCAAGCAATTAATACTCCATAGATAGATATTTTTATAGACTCTTTCTCTAGTCGACAGTGATGCTATTTTATGGTTATGCAAACGTGAACTAAACCCGAAAATGTTCATTTCTTCTTCGGTTCGCCTGAGTCGTAAACAAAACTCGATGAAGACTTTGTTTAAGGTAATAATACTTTATTTATTTTTTTGAGAAACAAAAGAAACTCGGAGTGAGTAAGTAAGTCTACTTAACCCAATGATTTGCATGCGACAAAAGCTCTTTAAAGACCCAGTACCAGCGAGACGCACACGCCAAGCACATATGTATACACTTAATAAATTAAACAATCTTATTAGATTGTTGATTTGTGTTATTGTTGGGCACAAATTGTCGCTTGATTAGCTGAGCATTGTTGTTTGGATTGAAGTAGGGGAGCCCCAGACGAGACGTTAAGACTTTGTACTGCAGCATAACATTATGTGGCTGTATGAGTTTTTTTTATTATTATTATTATTATATTGTTGTAGTAAAAGTTAAGTATGGTTTTATTTGGTGTTTATATCTACCGGATGGCGAGTATAGGTAAACAGTTTTATGTTTTTGTATATGATTGTCGAAATGGCGGATTAGATCGACCCGAGTGCATGTTATGTAGGCGCGGAGTTATTTCGGTAGAAAATGTTTTAGATTAAATTTATTGACGGTCGTATATTATATGTATTTGAGAACCTATATATTATCTGTGTTTTTAGGGGATGGGTGTACTCAAATTGTGTTGTGATGGGATTTAAAAATACAAAAGACGTGCGAGATTTATATGATTTTAAAATTGTGGAGGACAAATTGGAAAATGGACGGGTAGTCGAAATCATATAAGTCAAATACTAAGGTCTTAAATCACCTACATAGTTGGGAATTTTTCTAAAGCCAAACCAAATGGCCATGCCTTAAGTGGTGTACCGCAGGAAAGACATGCAGGACCTGCATTCTTTGAACTTTTCTGTTGTCTCCAAACGTCCTAGTTATAAACTCTAATTTTTATTCCTACTTTGCCCAGGAAATCCTAAATCGACATTTTCAAGTTCGACAACTTTGGTTTCAACCATAGAATTATCATCATTATAATAATACGTAAACATCAAAAGTTTCCGTGCACTTTTTAAGTATTTATCATGAAATGAGGAGAATGAAACTTATGTCATTCGAAAGGTACAGTGCCATAGATGTGCAGAAACAAAAAATCGTAGGTATATGTCGTCATTAAGACTGGTAAAATGAAGTTAAGAATTTCCCATACAAAATGCTTACCGCAGTTAATCGAAAGCATTTTGTTGCCATTCAATTTGTCGCCGGCATGTTTCCATAGTAACGAATTTAATCATCTTAGATTAGAACCTGTTGGATAGTCTCATTAACCCATAAATGTATGCAATTTAATTACCCCTAAAAGTAAGCAATTATAAAATCTTATTTCAGGGACATTGCAGAGTTATCTGTGAGGTGTTACTATGCGGAAACGAACATTCATGTTTTGCCCTTTTCCATTCTTTTTTCATAGCGGAGATGTATATGAATTAAGATTTAGCATACATGTAAATAAATTAAAATAAATAATAAATAAATTAAAATAAACAATAAATAAATTATGTAAAAAATAAGTTGTTAAGTTACATTATCTACAAACAAAATTGTTCAAATATCGACCACGGGCGGTACTAGTTCTAATTAACACGTAAAGAAATCTTGACAAATTTGTAGTTCATGACAAACTGATAAACCTTATTGCGAAGTGCTTTCAAATACTTTTTTTATGAAACTAAAAAAATCTCTAAATCAGCTCACCAGCGATCAGAAAAGTTGTATACCAAAAAAAAAACTTAATGTTGCTCCAATTTACCATTTTTTCATTTTATTACCCTCATCTTATGGTAACACCTTCGATACAGATTCATGTCCACAATCTTATCAAAAACATTGAACAACTTTATTTTAAAATTAAAATTACCAAAGAGATACTTTGCACAAGCCGGAGGCACGCACCTTTTTCCAAAAAAAAGATGGTTCCTCATGCCTTATATTTTGGGTCCTCTTCGTACACCTTTGCGTGATTCGTGAACATGATCCTAAAAAGAAAAAGATATCGATAAAAACAAAAAAATACAAGTTCCTCTCTGACATTCAAAAGGGGATCTTAAAAACTTTGACATGTCACACAAAACCTGTGAAAAATGGTTGACGCGCACCTCTTTTACTTGTTATAGTTGTTTCTATATTTTTTTTTTTTTTTTTGTTCAGTAAGTGTTGGAATATTTTTCCATTCTTTTTGGACCTATTCATGGTTTCTTTTTGTAAATGCACGGCCACAGCAAAGTCATCAAAAATAAGAAAAAAAGGTTTTAATCCTGAGAGGCATTGTGAATCGATCTCTTTGCCGGCTACAATAGATTTTTATTTCTTCTTCTTTTTTCTGTTCTTTGTGGTGGGCTCAGCAGAGAATGGGGATTGATGAATACAGGCAGTAAAAGTAAGGGAAATATAGGAAAAAGAGAAGGGAATACGAAAACAGAACAACAAAAAAATAGAAGGAGGAGTGCAATAATAATATATGAAGCACGTTATTATCTTGATTGGAAGATATGTGATACGATCGATTAAAAACACCTCGGCGTCTTCCTCAGGAGATGGTGTGATATTCATATTCTTGAAGCCGACAGAAAAAATAAAAAAACAAATTTTACTTGCTTTTTTTGAGGATCTCGACGGTGTTTATTTTTTGTCTGTTTTTGTCAGTCATGTTTGATGGGTGTTCGATTGATGTTTTTGTGGTAAGAGAATTGCAGTGTTGTTAAAGGGGCAGGGCCTTGTGCGAATATGTTATAAACTCAGATTACTTTCGAAGAGATTTCGAACATGAAAGACGTATTTTTTTTTAATAGACCATAGACCTAGCTTCTTGCTTTTGAAATCAACCTGCACATTTTTGTATGATTGAATGTTTTCTCAAAACTGTTATAATCGGCCCTAGCGAGGTATCCGTCGGAACGGAAAATTCTCCGCAACGCATACTCTGTCGGAGGCTCAAATCCAAATCGTAGACAAATTCCGCAACCAATTTCTGTCGGAGGATATCGGAACCTAGCTGTCAAAAATTGATGAAAAAAATGCACTTCATCGCACGTCAACGTAATTCGCCGATATGCGTTACAAAATGTCGGAGAAATATTCCGAATGGATGTTCCGAAGAATACCTCGAAGCAAAAAACCTCCGAATCGTAAAAATCGGAGAATTTTCCGTTCTGACGGATACCTCGCTAGGGCCGAATCTATCATGTTTGTCATACGTTCATGAAAAATAAGAAATATTAATGCTTATATGATTTTTTAGGGGGTTCAACCAGGAACCTCTCTTCATTGACAGTCAAAACAGTAACCACCGATGTAAACAAGGCCGTTGTGGTCTTTCAATAGGGACTTCCGAACTTTGACAGTTGATAGCGGCCATATTGTTGAAGCTACATTGTCAAATTAGCTGTCATTTATTCAGTCTTTTTTGCTAAATCACCACTTGCGGACGAAGCGCTCAACAACACGTGCAAATGTTAAAATTATTTTAATTGTTTGTTGGCGCTGTAGGTCGATGATCATCAACTTCTTTTAGCCTGAACTGAATGATGTGGACACCAACGACATGTGGTTTCAACAGGACGGCGCTACGTTGCACACAGCTCACGCGGTATTAAAAATTCTGCACGAGCGATTAGAGGACATCGTCATCTCACGTGGAGGTTATGTGAACTGGCCACAGAGACCGTGCGATTCGCCCCTATAGACTTTTTCTTGTGGGGTTTTCCGAAGTCGCAGGTCTATGCGAATAAGCCACGAACCACAGTGCCCCTTAAAGTCATTATAACCCATGTCATCGGTCAAATTCACCATGATTTATGTGTCAGGGTCGTGGAAAATCGGTCATTTCGGATGCGCGTCACCCAGGGAAGCCGCGGCGGATATTTGAAAGATGTTATATTCCATACAATCGATAGTTATTTCAAACGAATAAAGAAAAATTCGATATCGATAAAGATAAGAAGCGCTTTCTGAAAGACCCTATTCAAGTCGTACAATTTTGAACGACTGTAGGCAATATTTTGGTTGTGGCTTAAAAAATCTATTCACCTGTAGTTTTTTGATTTGTTTTACCATATGTGTCTTAAATTAGACAAATTACTTTCTGCAGAAACCAAACTATTTTGAGCCGATCACATATCCGGGGTTGCTGTCCCTGCTAATATCGAATATACCCACCAACGATCAATCTCATTTTCGATCTCGCTCCCAAAGGTCTAATCGACTAATACAAGTCCGCAAGTTAAACTTCTGTAGACCTATTCCATTGAAACAAAACCAAGACTCACTGCAATCTCAGTTAACAACGAAGTCACATACGAGCTGATGCACTCAACAATAATCACAGATCGTTAAACCATGTCGCAGTCAGTAATGAATGACACCCACCCTACTCGAAACAAATTGCATCCAATCCAGCCAGACAATCTAAACAATGTCACATCAATCTACACTCAAAGTTGAGTCCCACACAAATTATTACAAACAATATTAGCAGCTCCGACATCAGTGCTGCGGGCATTGTCACAAATCAAGAAGGATGCTCAAATCACATCAAATTAAATTTGATTTATTCTCCGATTCGCCTCAAGACTCAAGAGTACTTGTGATTTTAAGTGGATGCTGCACCACCTTCTTCAATCTCCACCCGTTCTTGTGCCCATATGGATTGAGAAGGAGAGGGAGAGAAACGACTCCCACCAGCACACTCCCACTGCGTTCAATTAAAAAAAAAAATGTTCAAGTGTACAAACGAACAACTCGCCAAACCATGGACAAATGACACTAGAAAAAGGGAGACGTTAACAAATTTAAATATATTATTCTCTATGCAACGCTCGTACACATTATTCAAACGGCTTGTTTTTATTCGTATTTTCCTCTATTATTCGATTTCGGTCCACACAAGCCGGGTTTGAATTTGAACTTTGTTCTTACTTCTTTCTCCGATAACTTTTGTATCCCCATCCCCACATGGGCAACGGGGCCTATCTCTGCGATCGCGCACTCCAAAAATATACGAACCGGTGTTGTATCTGTATCTGCATCTTTGTACGGTGCGCAGCAGCAGGCGGCATATATCTTATATGGAATCATTAAAAAAAAAACGAAAAGTGTTAAGAATGACACGTCTAAAGAGACGCTGAAGATGCGAGAGAAGAAGGATCGTCTTTTCAAATTGATCTTGAAAGGGAATAATAACACTCCGGAGAGATCTTTTGAATTGGGTTTGGCGTTTTTTTGTTTTGTCTTCTCCTTTTCCATTCTTTCTCGTTTCCTTTACTTGAGGCGCAGCTTTGTGTTCTTTAAGTCGTCATTTGAAGGCCGCACCGTTTGAGAAATGATTCTGAACCAAAAGTTGGGCACAACAAATTTATACGAACTGACATTCGCTCTTTTGTTGTGCGTCTACCTTTTTTTTTTTTGAGTGGAGTATTTCTCCTCTCTCAAGCACACAATAGGGACTAATAATAAATTTCCTCTTGGCTGGAGCACACAGACTCTCAACCTCAACTCTCAAGTCATTCAATTGATTGTTATTGTGAATGTGGATAATGGAAACGGACGAAGAAAAGAAACGAGTCTTGGATTGGTTTTGGGGCTTAGATCGTAAAGATCCACATGTGTACAGGGAGATTATATTCTTCCACCGAAAGTCTATTCTTCTTTCCTCGATTCGGCAACGAAACGAATTTCTACTTCTCCTCAGCTGGTGTGCATTTAGGAAACGAGTTTTTTTTCCACGGTTTTAATTACAATCCTTCATGGTGTCGGGAGGGATAAGTAAAAATTAAATGATTTTCAGATACTTGTCGGATTAAAAATGAATATAAGCGATTAGAGAAAATCAGCGCAATACAGTTGCGGGATTAAAAAAGCAGTTGAAGTTTCACAGAACTTTTTTTGTGCAGTCAGCGTTGACAAATGTTTTGGGTGATAAAATGCAGCAATTAAATTGGAAATCCTGTAGACATGCTACAACTCTGTGAGAATAAATCGACAAGTCGTGCGTTGAGTGGCAAATGACTTATATCTAATTTGGTTAATTTTCAATCGCTAGCAGGGAAAATTTTATTCATTACTCGTACTGTTTGTTTAGATGTAGATGGGGCTTTGTGGTCAGCGGTTTCGTGCTTTTGATCGTATCGATTGGGACAGCTACCTTAAATATTGTAAGCCACAAGAAAAGTCCCTTAGTTCTGAGTCAACACTATTTGAAATTCGATTTAAATGAACACTTAACGAGTAGAGACCAGCGTCGGTACGAATCTAAGATCGAGCTCACGAAGGCAATTATTTATGGTGTGGTGCGAAATTGACGGCAGCAGCCGGACGTAGCTACATTCAGTTTTAAATTTTACATACAAATGGTCAAGATAATATTTAAGATATAAATTGGACATTACGCATTAGAACTCGCTTACTGGAAACATGTTTGAGAAGGACTGTAACTTACAAAAACTTCACTCTAGATATGGGTCAAAAAGGAAATAAAAATCGTGGGCAATGTCTGTATTATCTTTTTGGAAATAAAGGGTTTTCCAATAAGAGGTGTTATTTTGAATAGCCCGCTATTTCGGTAGCTGACACTTTTGAAGCTGTTATTTTTTGACATTTGACAAGTAGGTAGAAACTACGCCATTACTAAAAATGGAACGATACACGCTTCAACAACGCATTGATATTATAAAAATTCACTACAAAAATGTTTAAAGTTTTGCAGTCACAGTTCGCAAAACTAAAGCATTTTTGGGTCGTCGTGAAGCACCTTGTCGGACCGCAATACAGAAATTGGTGGAACAATTCGAGCTGTTGGGACAAGTTAGTGATGTGAAGAATAAAACCCGTGCACGTCGCTCAAGAACAACTGAGAATATTGCTGCTGTAGCCCAAAGTGTTGAAGAAAACCCAGGTTTGTCCATTCCTCGTCGTTCTTTGGAAATGGGCATTCCACAAACGTCATTACACCGTATTTTGCATAAAGACTTGGGTCTTAAAGCCTATAAAGTTCAGTTAACACAAGAACTCAAGCCGGCCGATCATCAACAACGTCGTGTCTTTGATCTTTTAAGGGAAAAGTTTTCGGACCGTGTTATCTCTCGAAGAGGTGATCACAATTGGCCACCGAGATCTTGTGATTTAACACCTTGCGACTTCTTCCTTTGGGGCCACGTGAAAGATAAGGTCTACGCCAACAGCCCAGCGTCGATTCAAGACCTCAAAGATGGAATTCGTGAGTCTATCGAGGACATAGGGCAGCCACTTTGCGATTTTGTTATGGAAAATTTCATGAAAAGGATATGGTCCTGTAAGCGTGGTCGTGGTGCCCATTTGGCTGATGTTGTTTTTCATTATTAACGACATACCTCCTCTTTATTATGAAATAAATATCCGATCATTTATCTCAAAAAATGGCATTTTCTTTTGAATATCAAAATAACACCCTTTATAACTTTCTGAAAGCGAAACTGTTGGTCACTTTATCGAGAAGCTAAGACGACAATCGCCAATAAGATAACCAGGTGAATGTTGACTTTCATCGTCTTAGGTTTTCTAGCTTAGATTAACGCTTTCACTTATAACCACAGAAAATATCCCTAAGGTGTTGAATCTCAGCATCCAATAAGAGATCTATTATTTCGTCTTATTGAATACGCGGCTCTTCACATTAATGCCATTTAATAAGGGATCACAGAAATCTGGAAAAGTGCCACTTAAAAAAAAAGAAAAAAATATTTAAAACCCCTTGTTATAACTTTTGTACTTGTTAGCTAAGTTGCTACTTTACAAATCGCTCGAGGTATCGTTGCCAATGGTCCCGCGATTTCGATTTTAGCAGCCTAAAATTAAAACACTTCCGTGTCGATTTAAATCACGCCCACAAAAGACAAGGCTACAGTTTAAATCCACAAAATTTTTTAAATGAACACAAAAAGTGATTCAAAAATATCGAAACTCAGGGACTACTAAGCCGCGACCTTAAGGCGAAAGTGTCATCAACGTCAAAGTTTGCCACGTCGCGGTTTGTGATGTTTCCTTCGTTAAAATGAGGAGTGCGACATTTGGAAAAAATTGACAACAAGAAATGTAGCAGTTAAAACCAGTTCTCTGATCAACCATCATGTCTTGTTCAACGCCCTTTTCCCGGTTTTAAAAATGAAACAACTTTTTATTTGTGTAATGCATTTTTAAATAAATAAATAAATATTTTGGCGCGACAGGTCTATGGGATGTACCCAAGGCCTAGCTTCTCACAACCATTCGTTTTGTGTGAGTTTTCAATTTTTGGGACGAATGGAAGGGATCTACAATTTTACGCCGAGTCCAAACGGCCACTTGAGAAGCTCTTTCATGACAGTCGGATGTTTGTCAGACGTTCGCGAGAGGTGGCGCAGTGGAAAAAAAATTAAGCTGAAATTTAGTTCTTTCGGGTTTCGAACCGGGGACGCCTCGCTTAGTAGTACAACACACTAACTCTAAGCCACTGCGCCACTGACTTTTTACATTACATATTAAAAGAATATTGAAGCTTAGTAGATGCCCACTATTTCGGTATTCGCAACATTCCAGTATCTGTACCCAAGCTGCCTCTAGTTCTTACAAAACGAAATTTGTCTTCTTCTATCACACATACCGGCATACCCCCTTTAAAGATTCCCCTTTTCAATTGACTTGGACGTCATTGACTCCCATCAGCAATATCAATTCGGTCGCGCAAACAATATCCGCAGAGTCAACAATTCACAAAACAACAGCCCATCATCATCAATAATACGTTCGCATTTCCTTTCAAAACTAATTACCATACACGTCTAAACTGCGGCTGAAAAAACATAAATCACACTGCGTAAATTGCCACCCACATTGCATACAAGTACGAGTACAACTCCATTCACCGTGTCCTCCTCCATTTGCAGCAAAGCCGGTCATGCATCAAAACACCGAGCCAAAGCAATCGATCATTCGTCGCCTGGCAAATATTTGACATTTTTCTACATGAGTTATCGATAATTCAACGAAATAATTCAATTGTTTACCTTTTCATCGAGTATGTTTGCAAATATCGTCGCATACCTCAACGCGAACCCACCAGCTTGGTGCTCCGCGGGTACGCGGGATAGATACAAATGCAAATATTTAATCATAAATATGGATGGGCAATGGTGGCAGATCTTGAGCATACCCCCATCATAAACGAGTATGGGTATATCCAAATGCCTTCGCTGTGGACGGGCGTTCTGTTCTGATCTGGCTGGTGTTGACTCTTTCAATATTTGACAAACTTATTCACTTTCCTCTTTTCGTTTGGCCATCATCGTATATTTGACGACGCGACACTGAGAGAGAATGTTGATTTTTCCGCCGGCCGAAAGGTGGGCAGCAGCGTTATGAAATGGATATAGTATATGTCGCCGCGACGACTACTTAGCAAGGCTAATAGAAGGAAGAAAAAAAAAACAAGTTTGTCGGTGGGCCGCAATCTAAATACTCCACTCTTGTGTACACATCTATATGTCGAATCAATTTTCAATTAAGTAGCCAGCTCTCGTCCCATTGAGGAGGCCTACGCAGCATCAATTTAAATGACGCGAAAAACAGCCAATAAATTACATCTCAATTCGAAATCTATTAAAATGTATATACCCGTTAAGACTGGACCAAAATCGGATGAATAAATCATGGACGCTCGACTGACTAGTGACTAGATGTATGCGTTAGTATGGGGCCCCCGATTAAACGACTGATAAGGGTAGAAATCGATTTTCTATTTCAAAGCCAAAACTCTCTGGGGAAATTTTGTGATTTATACCATTCGAGAGGTTGAAATACGAATCTTTTTCTACCACAGCAGCGGTTGTGGTATTGTTTTCACTATTAATGCCATTTAAATGTGAGTTTTCCTTCTTCTTTTTTCTATGGAGAAGAACTGATTTATTAGCTTAAATAGATAAGGGGTAGTCATTTGAATTGAATTTGAATGGCGATTTCACACAAAAATTATGAAAATGACACAATCTGCACTTGGAGGCTGAGTTCCTTAATCTATGCAGAACGATTTAATTTGAATAGTTAACGATGGCACTTAAGAGTGACCTAACCCCTACCTGCCGATGATTTTGATTAGAGCTACCAGTTCTGTTTGCGACATAAATTGGAATTATGGCTCTTAATGATCCGCAGTGGCTGTTTTATCTTTCACTTTAAATCTATCGTTGGAAATGAGGAAGCAATCATCGATCGGGTGGTTTGGCCTCAGATGTCCGACAACCTCGTTCGTGGGACTTGGCTGTTATTTGCAAGTCTTTCCCATTTTAAAATAACATAAATCAAGGTGTATTCGTCTTTCGTGGACATTTCATCCACAAACATTGTAAACGTGGACATCTCATCCATTAAAGTCACTCGATCTTAAATTTAAGAAAAAGGGCTGTACGTAGGGTAGGATTTTTATCACTTGATTAAACTATTAAATATGGTCCAATGTCTATGAATGAATCCTTCGTGGATGAGTTGTCCACTAAATGAATCGGCACGTATTTTAGGACCTTAATTACAGCATTACAGCAGGTAGGAATGTGAATTCGTATTCAAATTCTAGTTGTAAGCGAGAAGCCCTTATTGAAAACAAATCACATTTTTTTTTCACTGCGCGCCCTCTCGCGAATGTCTGACAAACATACGAGAGTATATCTATCATAAAAGAGCTTCTCTATTGACATAAAGAACTTGGACGCGGCTTGGACACGGGATAAAATTGTAGATCCCTTCCATTCTTTCTAAAAATCAAAAGCTCACACAAAAAGAATGGCTGTGAGAAGTTAGGCCTGGGGTCCCAAAGACCTCTTGTGCCTAAAATTTTTTTTTTATTTTTTAAATTAAGAAAGACACTTCTTGCTCAAAATGCCGTTTTTCGACTTTAGGTATTTTTTAACTTTCTCGTAAAATTCATATTTAAGGTAATACGGTCATTCCCAACATTATGGCAAACTCAGTTTTTCCCTAAATTATAGTTTAACTGACTATTTTGGAAGAATGTCGTTTTTTAAGACTTTATTCAATTATGGTTTACTTGAAAACGGCTATAACGATTTTAACCAAAATGTTTACTTGCACTACCCTATATGGTTTTAACATGGCGACATACCCAGTTTTTGGCTAAAAAGTCGAATAACGGTTCGACTTATCCTTATCTCGAAAACGGTCAATACGATTGCAACAAAAAATTAATTTTTTATGTTATAAGGTCATTCCTAGGACGATAGCAAACTCAGTTTTTCTCTAAATTGTCTATAATAGATTTTTGAAAAAAGGCATGTTTTGAGAATTTGGTTTTCTTTTGTTTTACCTACATGAAAACGGCTAAACCGATTTTGATCAAAATACATACTTGGAGTATTCAAAATACATACTTGGAGTATGACGTTTTCAACATTATTGCGTCCTTCATTTTCGATTTTAACCACCGAAAACGCTGATTTTGAAAACTGTTCAAATCTCGAAAATGCTATTTTCGATTTGGATAAAACTTTAAAAACCACGTAATACCAACATCCTGAACAATACCCTATACTCAGTTTTTGCTAAATAGTTAAGCAAGATTATTTTTCGAACTCAACATTGCAATATTTGTTACTATTTTGTACGCATTCTTTTCCAAAATCAGCTCTAAAGATTTTGACTAAAATGCTTGTTTACGATAACATAAGTATTCTTAATAGAACACCGTACTTAGTTTTTCTTAGAGAACTGCAAATAATGCCGTCTTATAAACATTACCGCACTACCAGTTAAAATGTAATCACAACTACTAGAAACTCCTTTTTAGCAAATATTTCCCACTTCTTTTTTTTTCAACCATATTAATCATGAACCTTAAAATAATTCCAACCAATTGAAGTCTACACTATCAGAAACCCGCACTTCAATTACCCCCAAACACGTGCAAACTCAAAAACAAATCTCTGAATTCTTACATCACAAACCTTACTTCGAGTCATAGCCACCTACCAGCATGACCAGTTTAAAAAATCTGGTTTTATAGCCTATTAACAATAATAAAAGAAAAATAAACCAACAAAACTGATGACATAAACGAGAAAGTTTCGTGCGATCCAGTCGTGCACTTTATTTTAAATAAGTTTTATGAACACAATAGATTTGTGTGAAATTGTACAAGGGCATTTAAATTTGAATGTAAATTTAGCTCCTGAAAACGAACTCTTTAAACAACAAAAACTATTTACAACTTGGGTTTAAAAAAAAACATTTTAACATTTATTTAAACTTAAATTTAAAATGTGTAATATTAAATAATATTTAAAAAAACAAACTTCAGTATGCTAACTAACAATAGGGTTAAAAAGAATATGCGAATAATAAAATATTTCCACTGGAGGACTATGGACTACGGAAAAAATTTAAATCTTATTTCCATGCAATATTTCCAATAAAAAAAACTAATCCTTCTGTAAACTTACATAGGCAAAAAAAAAGAGTTTCCGCAAACAAACTCCCCCTTTGTAACCGGACACTATTGTGCTAATAGAACGCAAATGTTCTAACCTCATTCAATAATCCCTAAGTGCTAGAAGCTATTCTCTAAAAGTTTACACATTTGGGGCAAGGAAAAAAAAAAACTGCCCTTTGTTGTACTTCATTGCCTATGAGGCGTATGCTTCGAAGCGACTGCAGCATCAATCAACATCTCTAATGCAAACCCAGAGACGACTCTCTTCACAAGATGCAATCCAATACGCAAAGTGATGCTTGAATGGGATTTTGTTTATGCAATCAATTAGATATGGAGTTTTTCTTCTTCAGATACTGTTTGAGTGTGTATGGGGACTTGGTCTGTTCTAAGCCAATAAAATGGACTAATTTGTGTGCGCGATACGACATTCAAATGAATTCAGATGTTTAGTTGGGTTAATATATGCGAAATGTACGCTAATTGTGTGGGTGGATGAACAGTATAAAAGCATTTTTTATGGCTCATAGTTATGGCTCGTAAAACATTATTCTTTTTTTCAATATTTGTTTGGCAGGAACACATTCAGTTTACTAATTTAAACAATGAGATGTCGAAATGAATAATTGCTTTACATTAACATTTCTTTTTTTATTGTACTCGTTTGTAAAGTTTAATAGTGCTTTAACGGTTTTTGCTTTTAGCCTAGGAGACTTTTAGCCTTGAATATTGACTGCCCGTTGAAGTGGCGCGTAAAGCTTTGACATTTGAAGCATTTTAATAAAAAAGACCAACATTAAGATCGGGTAAATCTGTTACCACCGCTAAGGGTTTATATTCTCTCCTTTTGTCCCACAATTAAGGAATGCGGTCACCTTTGAAGTGCGGGATTTTCGACCGTCTGTTACCACTTCATAAGTTTAGTCATATTTCTGAATAAAACATCATAAAAGTTACACAAAAGAACAAGGAGTAACACAAACCAACCAAGCCCATTATGTATATGTATAAAATCTATCTAATCTATCCATTTCAAATTGGCACTTGGTTTGACATCTGTAAATTAACACTCCAAGCTATACCTTTCCCATCGTCAATTTATTTCCCATTCGACCGCATAAGTCATGTCAAAATATCCGCAAACCATGTGTCGATTCTTTGTTAGGTTCTGTCACCTCCTACTGCGTGACACCATATAAGAAAACCATCCGCACTCCATCTTTAGCCACAATTAGCTGTTAACTGGCTCACACTATCTGCATTTGCATTTAATCTGCAGTTAGTCAGTCCGAAGTGCGACTGACAGAGAAAACTTGCTTGATGAATTAATTTCACTGCAAGTCGGTGTATTAATTATATATACACTCGAATGTAATTCCTCATTGCAAACAAGACACGACTTTGTTTCTGATTCCCCATACATGTACGAATACGATATACCTATGCATAGAGTTGCATGGTTTTGCACCTTTTTGTTTTAATCACAAATGACTGGCCGCAAAATCAAATAACTGCGGCTGCATGCACTTTTCTGTTTTTATTACAATGATGACGGTGGGTCACGATGACATGGAATGAGATTAACCTGAGGGGGGTTGGTTGTTCGGTTCGGTTACCCCCTGGCGGCGGCGGTGCAGTGGTGGAAGAACAATAACATATCCGATTACAAATTGACAACGACTTTATTAGTTTATATAGTACAACCTATTGATGAAGACAAATGAAAACCATCCTCGACAAAAATCATGTGGTCTGCAGCAGTGACTAGTTGAACAGGACAACATGTTACCACCCGACACACGGTAATCCAAAACCAAATGACTTTTTTTTGCATTAATTATGTTTTACGCAATTAAAAGTGACATTTTTGCATATATTTGCATTTTACATGGCACCGCAAACATCTACCTATCCACAGGTATGGAGTACGTGCCACAGAAAGAGTAAAATAAAGAAAAAACGCACAAGGATTAGATAAGTTAACCCACAGCTGGTCTATAATTTCTGGTTTATACAAAGCGCCCTGGCGTTAGCAATAATTAGCGGTATTTTTGCTTAAATTTTAGGGTGTAGTCGCAAAATGCTTTGCTGCAAATCACACAACGAATTTGCATAATTAAAAGGCACGGACAAACAATCACATTAATTTGATGATAAGATCTCGATTAAATTTTCATAGAAATGGATTAGTTTCGGTGGATCAATGGGATACTCTGTATAATATTAAATATGAAAATTGGTTTTTAAATCGTACCGTTTACGCCGCGAAAGCGTGAATATTTCCAGATTAGCATATTGGCGATGGCGGTTCAATAAATTGAAAACAAAATTATGAAACTTGTAGTCACAATTTTTCAACGAGTATAATTTGCCTGCTAAATGGAAACGGGGCTCAACAGAAAGTCACAACTGTCATCATTCACAACCGGAATTTCCCTTACAAATTAAATTTTTTAAAGAGCTGGTTTTGAAATTGATATATGAACACACAAATTTAAGTTAAAGAAATAAGCAGAGATGTTTTTCGATACCTGGTTTTGAATTTTTGGCCACCACAGAAGCGTCTCCATGTTGATTTCAAGTACTGGAATCGTTGTGGGCTTGCTTAAGGTAGACCCACGACTTCAAAAACGCACACTGTTTAACATGTTCGGAGTACTAAGCACTCGAAAACGTTCCTTACGTTTTTGTTGGCGACTGTAACAGGGTATCTTTTGGAACCAGGATTGCAAATGTCTTAAATTGATCGTTAACCGGTACGTTACAATGTTCCTTACATTTTTAACTTTCTCAAATACGTAAAAAGAGACATTTGTATTCGTACACATTTTCGAATTCGCAATTCTCTCCGTCTATTTGTGTGTTCCTGAGATCTACAGCCTCAACGGCTGGACGGATTTGCTTCAAACTTCAGAATTACACACTTTGGGCTTGCAACAAAAAAAAATATTTGAGCTAAGGTAGGTAGGGTGAACGTTGCTTCTTAGGGTGCAATTATAGCGACAAGAAAAATGCAACAAAAAATTTAATTCAATGAAATTAAGAATTCTCTTTCTAGAAAAATTGAAGATAATTTACTTACAACATTTTAGACCAAGATTGAGTTTAAGTGGTTAAAAAAAGCAAAAGAATTTTTTTTGGTTGCATTTTACGTATCGCTATAACCGACCCCTTACCCAGTTTTTCGCAAGAAACCGAATAACCGTATGTACTTTTGAAATCTGGACAAATCCCAAAAACGCTGTATAAAATAAATAAATAAATATTTTGGCGCGACAGGTCTATGGGACCCTATGTGGGTTTTCAATTTTTGGGACGAATGGAAGGGATCTACAATTTTACGCCGAGTCCAAACGGCTAATTGAGAAGCTCTTTCATGACAGTTTTACTCTGGGATGTTTGTCAGACGTTCGCGAGAGGTGGCGCAGTGGAAAAAAACCTTAAGATGTAATTTGGTTCTTTCGGGATTCGAACCGGGAACCCCTCGCTTAGTAGCCCAACACACTACCACTAAGCCACTGCGCCGAAGCTGTATACGATTTTAATAAAAATCAATTCTTAATGTTATAATGTAATTCCTAACATGATATCAAACTGAGTTTTTCTCTAAATTATCGTACAACGGACTTTTTTCTGCTTAAAAATGTATTTTTTTCAAATTTATAAATATATCAGAATATCACGAACTGTACTTTCAAATTCCAATCATAACACCTCAAAGAAGCATCACCAATCTATCCTAGTAAAATTCAAAAAACAGGGTGTCCCCGCTTTACCATACTTATGTCCTCGTGGACCCATTGTGATACCCTTTATTTGTGGCGGTTTAGCCGCGTTGGATTATGGCCTCGGTCCTTCTCTAAATTCAATATTGTGTCCTCAGAAACCTGTGAAGATTACAAAGTGAGATATCTGAAAGTTCAGTGTTCTTTTTCTCAGTTGACAGAGACTTGGGCAGTAACAGAGGGAGTGTGATGTGTCCTCATGCGCCTCTACAGATGTCGTCATTTATGAGTTTTAATTTCTTTGTGTGATTTTCTAGGAAGTTGTGACCTGTCAGGGCACCTACCAAATTAGACAGCGATGATCTGTCAAACTTTAAGAGTTTGTTGGTCCGACTTCCGTGACATTTGTTGTTAATGTCTTCAACCTGTTATTGACTTTTATTTGGATTTTGTTTTCTCTAAGCTTACAGAGTGGTTGTTAGATTGACTGGAGTGCCTGATTATGGTCTATTCCAGACCCCTTTCTTGCTAGTTCATCATTGCCGTCTGATTACTGAGAGCTTAAGCCTCACATTAAGTCAAAAGTTCTTATTCGCATGTTATGCGTACGGTGTATTTCTTCTAGTATCGCTTCTGGCTTAACAAAAAAATCCACCAACCAAACTGTTGATATGAACGAAAAAGTTACGTGAGACCCAGTCGTGCACTTTATTGTTGGTGTCATATAGAGAGCCCTAAGAATCCATTTTGCGCTGTAAGGAGTTTTGAATACATTCATCTATGAATTTACGTAAACAATGTGTAGATATACTTATTTCTTTCAGGGGTCGAATCGCGTCATCCGTGAATGAGCATTACGTGCCGGATTTTTTTTTGTTTCACATGTTAATCAACCTAATTCAGTGAACTTAATGCTCGATCAAGGAAGACGCGATTCCACCCCAGTCCTTTTCGCCTTTTTTTTGGTATTATGTCTATGGACGTTCGTGTGAGTTTCATTTGAAAGCATATCTCCACAACTTATGCCTTAAAATTCAAATTCTCCACTAACAAACAATTTCATAAATTATGTCTCGTGGCCTTTAACATTTCCTAATTCACTGCTTAAGCAATATAATACGATTTACGATTTAGAAAATCACATAAATCCACCACCACCCAAGCCCAGATATTTCTAAATCAGTTTCTCTCATATAGAAACCGCTGTCAACACTTCCCACATATGCAAATGCATCGGTCTTCCATCTCGTTTGTGCAAATAAATTCCACCTTTCATACATGTATACGTGTGTGTTTGTATTACCCCTTCCTGTCATAACGAATTTGTGCGTTAAATTTCCCTCGTTAATTAGATAAACCTCAATTTCCATCATCATCATCTCAAAACGTAATCATGATCATGGTGTGCACTGTGCGCACCCCATCTCTTGCTCTCAAATTCAGAAACTCAGAGTCACACAACAGCTAGCTAGCAATGACAAACGAGGTTCTCGCATCGCGATACTTTTATCTATGACAGTCATTTTAATTACAACTCATCGCGAAGAGCGATTGCCAACCCAAAGGTTGTGCCTGTGGAGGATGGGGATATCCATTGCGAACAAAGTTCCACAACAAGTTGCCTTCCTTCCACATGCCGCCTACATTTTCGTATCGTCGTCATCCTTTGGCGAAGGAAGTGGAATACCACTTCATAAAGAACTCGTGGAACTACAAATTAATACGTTCCCTGAATTATGGCACACGACTTCGTACGCACACACAGGAGGAGGAAAGATAATTTAGGGTCTTGTGGCGGGGGATGAGATGCACACCAAAAGTATCTAAAACGATGTTTAGGGAGTTTCCATTTCCGTTCTAATTTCTCGCCAGCGGGTGTGCAATTAATAATTTTTTGCATTCGCAACGAGTTGGCATCATTTTTTTTTATTTGTTAATTTATAATTGACAAATCCTATTTATATTTTCGAAAAGTAAATTTATTCTGACGTTTTGTCCTTCTCAGAACTAGTGTTATATGATGAAATAAACTTTTTTACTGCCTGTCCAGAAATTATTTAAACCGCTGTTTATTAAAGCGAACGTAAACGACCGACCGATGACGACGATAAAACCAAACCAAACCAAAACCACACGGCAATAAAAGAGAGCAAAAAAAAAAAAAAGAAAGAAAGAGAATCCAGGTCTCATAACGAGATCGTTATAATTTAGTTTTATATTTAAGGACGTGGGGGTCGAGTTTTAATTTGTGTTCTTTTTTTCTTAAATGCAGGTTGGAAGGTGAGGCACGAGGGTCTCCTCCTGAAGGTGTCAAAAAACATTCATTACCTTTGAGCTGGAGGAGGCTGCCATATTCGAGATGAGAGATATTTCTACAAACCAATTTCATATTTTACGAGATTTAAGATTAGTGGATTAACTTTTGTGCAGTTTTTTTCTTTTTTGTGTATTTGCTTGTCACAAATAATTAATGTTATGTTTTTTTTTTAACAGTAATTTGTAGGAGTTGTGTCATGAGTTGGGTTTTGTGGGAAAAAATTCAATTTCACGCTCATCAGCTTGGAGTTATGACCTTGAAGGTGTGATTTTAGCGAAAAAAACTATTGTGGTAGATCCAATCGAAAGGTTTTGTCATTCGTGGAAAGGTAGGGTGATGGATGTGACGCCAAATAGTCGGAAAGATTTAGATGAGAAAGGAATGGGTTGTAGTAAACAAGGTAATGATTTGGGTTCCTTAGTTGGGGAAAGTATTGACTAATTCATCCTCCTTCTATTTAAAACCTTACACTCAATTGAAGGGCTCAGAGCTGTAGCGAACCAAGTCAGAAAAAGACAATTCTAAGAAATTTTGATCTGTCATTAATTTCTGGAATGCAAATTTAAATAATAGTAAAAACAGTTTTAAAGATTATTTTTAAGATTATTTCCTGATATAAAAATAAAATACTGGAGTTAAAAAAATTTCTAAAAAATAGAAAAAAGACGACTTGCTTCATTTTTACTCCAAATAATTGTTTTCAAAGAAAATGAAAGTCCGTATAACATGACAAAAGTAATAAAAAAATAATTCATTTATTTAACAAAAAATTATTGATATTAAAAGAAAAATACAAAAGTTAGATTTAAAAAAATGTTAACCCATAAAAAAGTTCGTCATTTCCATCTTCTTCGTCATGTTGGGGCTGATCCTGACCACTCGTTTTCAATTCTTGTTAAATTGGTAGATTGTTATAGAAACCGTGGTACATAGGTGGAATAAATTTAAGCAAATCAATCATATATCTCGTTTCTTCTCTGACGTAACTCTTCGACGAGTTGGGTACAGGCTGTTTTGTTGTAAATTTTGAAGAGATTACAGGATCCTCCCTTTCTTAGTTTTTCCTAAATAAACTTTATCAAATTCGACTTTTTTATTGAGTGTCTCCTTAAATTAAACGTAAAGGGTAACTTGCGTTCAAATCGAAGCCACTTGATATTAAGCCATGAAAAATTGTGACCATCAACTGTCTTTTTTCTGTTTACAATATTTGTTTCTAAAATATTAGTTGATAGAAATTCATTTCTGTTCATTTCTATTACTTTACTCTGAACCCTCATTCTTGCCCCAAATCTCTGCCAAAAAGTGAACCTTATCGATTAGCCGTGTGCTTAACTACTTGCGTCAATTGAGTCAAATGAGCATGAAAGGCCACTAAATATTGAATAAAACAGAGAGGTTGACAACCACAATTCGACTTCTTTCGCCTTCCTTTCCTTGTACGAACCTTAAGTTCTTATTTTTACCGAAAAAGAGTCAACTGTGTTGGTTTTTCATGGTCCAGATGTACGACTCCAATCTGCCCGGCTCCTTGAAGCCCTCGCTGCGCTAATAAAGAAAATTAGAAGCCATGCAAGCGTGCACTAATTGTTTACCATTCCCTGTAATTCGAACAATATCCTGTTCCGCTTCATCGATCGTCATCAGTCGAGTTCACACTTTTGAATTTATCTCTTCACAGCAACCAATTTACACCATCTGCATCGCATTTCCTCCCTGCTATCACTCAGTGGTGCAATTAGAGCTCCCTTATGCCTGCCCTCCTTGCGGCAGATTAACAACACCAACACCTCCTCATAATCAATCTAACCCCAGCACCAATAACTCATTAATTAGCGCTGCATTAATCACAACACGAACTGCGATATATGCATAGCAATTAGACAAGATCGATGATGTAAGATCTTAAAATGCATTAGAACAGGGCTAGCCATACAACTTCCAGTTGTTGGTGTGCATTTTATTTTAGGCATTCTGCTCGACTTTTTGAACTTATTCACTGCGTACAGGTCAGCTACCTTTGGTATAGAGATAGACTTTCCGCTCGTCTTTCCATCTCTGTATGCGTGGCAGTGTATAGAAGATGAGTCTCGAAGGAATTGCACCAGACGATTCTAATTAATTAGACGAAAGAGTTGAGAGACTTTGATTTAATATTTCCAACTGTGCACAAAAAAAAAAAACCGACGAAGGAATTTTGTTGTTGCCGTCCAATTGAATCCCAGAAATGTCTCAACTAGAGCAGGCAATCCGTGCTTCGTTCCCACCTTAGCTAAAGCAGCAGCAATGTGTGCGCACTGTTTGTGGTATAAATATCATGGCCTGTAGGTGCGTCCCGCCGCCATATGTCGCGCCTTCGATTCGTTGCCACAGAGCTATACGTAGTGCACGCATAAATCCACAACTATACGTTACAAGTGTACACTAAACGATTTACTATACTTAAAGTTGGACGGACGAGACGAGCACTTATGGAGAGCGCGTACTCGCGCTTGTCGCGCTGTGACACTCTATACATAGAATTGCGATGAGAATTTTTGTCCAACATGGTATCCACTCTATATACAGAGCAATTATTATTATTTTCCGTCCTTAGACGCGCTTAGGATTGGAGTTTTGTGTTTTTTGTGCATTCTGGTCGTTTGTTGGATTCTTGACTATATTCTTGGAATACGACAGCAACAAAGTACTTGCGTATAGTTCACTAAAAATTATTATCGAATAATCATCGACTATGCCTTATGTTGTGTGTCATGAAATGTAAGGGCACACACTCTTTTGATATAGTGCAACTATGGTTGAAAGAAGTTTACTGCACATGGTGCATACAAACGACCATTGCTCGATGTTTGTTCAATATTCCAATTGTTTATCTTATCGAGTCAAATTTATTTATTGCTTTTTCTCTGGGGTATTATCTTTACTTTATTTTTTTTTTGAAGAGTTTGGAGAGTTTTCCCTGAGTTATGCAGTGTTGCAGCTTGTAGGTGCGGTTAAGAGGGTTAAGAGCGATTCATAGGATGTGGTTAATGATTAAGTAGATTGTGGGTCTATGAATTGTTATTTATGGTATTATACGCAATGTCTTGGGAAATGCAGATGAACTGTTTTTTGTGGTGGCCTGCCCACGTGCCAAACCGGAGACGCATTATATTGCTTGATTTTTAGATGCGCAGCACATCACTTAAGGGAGGATGATATCGGTTGTATTTGATGCTGACTTGTGGGACTTACTGGATGCTTTTTATATAGAGTAAAATCCTGAAGATGGTGCTAATGTGAAAACTTATCTCATCGAATCCAATGAAGGTTGGCCCACCTCGGAAGAGCTGCACCTGAAAATTCTTTCCCAGAAAATTCTCTTCAAGAAAATTATATACTTCTTAATTATTCTGGACAAAAATAACCTGTTTATCCTAAAAGGGTAAATCAGTTGCCACGGCCACATGAAACGTGCAGACTCTGTCTTGAGAATGACGAATCCTCTCTTTACATACTCATGGAATGTCCGGCTCTATGTCGTCTCAGAAAATAACATTCTTGACATCTTCCTGACTAGCGGAGCGCAAAGATGGTTCTAGGACCTCACCAGGGAAGGAACAATAGGCTCCTTTAATAGAGGCCACAGACTTGCGCATAAATCAAGCTGAATTTGACAGATGTCATGGGTTATGTTGGCTTTGAGGGTGGTTCGTGGCTTTTCCCTGCTACTTTAGAAAAGCCCACAAGGAACATGTTAAACGGGGTTAAATCGCACGATCTCGGTGGCCAGTTCACATCACCTTCACGTGAGATGACCATGCCCTCGAATCGCTCGTGCTTAATTTTTTAATGTGGCGTGACCTGTGTGGAACGTAGTGCCTTCCAGTTGAAACTACATGTCGTTGGTTTGCATATCATCCAATTCAGGCCAAAAGAATTAGTAAATCATCAACCTATAGAGGGTGATGGCCTGGCAAACGTCGTTCTCAAAGAAATATAGACCGATGACGCCGGCCGCCCAAAATCCACACAAAACACTGACTTTTTGGGGTGCATTGGACGCTCTTGGATCTCATGTGAAATGATATTGTCCCAAATGCGACATTTCAGTTCGTTGATGTACCCATTTATCCAATTTTATCATTAGCACGTGTTATTGAACGCTATTTCCGTCCATTGACTGAGTAAATGGCAGCCAATTTTACAGATGTAGCTTCAACAAAATGGTCGCTTTCAACTGTCAAAGCCCTGTGTATTTTTTTTCGACTTTTACTTCGATTCCCCGTTCTCCTAGTTCCCGCTGAAAGTGAATGGCGCTGAAAGCAGTTAACTATAGCACTGTCGTTGACACATCACCAGAAAGCTGATGCTGTCAAGTCACTTCTACTTGTGATAGATAATATTGTGAATCTTGGTCAAGTGTCATGTTTTCTTGCTGAAGATTCTTCTCTAGGTTACCCCCTGCTCTGGGATAGATGTTCAATAAAACACGCCTATTACTGTCATTAAAACGAGTCCTCATTAATGGTAATCGGAATCATGGGCAGTAGCTCATTTTATCCGTGCAATGTCGCCCCTTTTTTGTTTAAAAGAAATAATCACTGAAAATTGTCCGTCCGGTAACATTGGCCAGTTTAGGGGGGCCTTTTATTTTGTTATACCATAAATTTAATTTTACTTTACTTATATACATGTATTTTCTTTTTTTCTTTTTAATTTTAACTAAGCATTCTTGCCATTAAATGTTTTATTGTGTTATTTATATCCTGTACTAGTTATAAGTCTATCTTGATGTACAGAGTTTTTAAATAATAATAATAATAATAATAATAATAAGTGTTTTTACCGTCGTTATTTTCATCAGTTGATCAACAATCCAATAAAAAGT
This sequence comes from Cheilosia pagana, assembly GCA_936431705.1. Lineage (NCBI taxonomy): Eukaryota > Metazoa > Arthropoda > Insecta > Diptera > Syrphidae > Cheilosia > Cheilosia pagana. Next base: position 43,787,800 of record OW386170.1, on the reverse strand, counting down.
AATACCCATTGTTCATAATGCTGATAAACGTCTTTGAAAACGCGTCAAGCATTTTGGGGGAAGATCCTCCTTGGCAAGGTCAGCTCGGCAAAGATCGTTGGCTCGCTATAAAATTATGAAAGATAACATTAATAAGTAAATAATAAAAAAATATATTTGCAATTGAGACAAACATCGTAAATTTCCCAAAATATACCCAAAAATACACAGACGTGCATTTCCGTCGCAGATATGACGAGTGATATACCGCCACCTTAGCCTGAACTTGAAATTGATTGATTGCTTAATTTTTGCGAATAAAAATACCAGCTGATAACTTTAAGGAGATTATACACAAGAGGCTGTCTTTTGTCAACTTGACTTGACGACTTGTTTTTGTTTTTATTTTTATTTTTATTTGTACGTTACTTGTAAACAAATTGATTCCGTAAGAGGCCCGTGTCGTCGATCAAAATGTGTGCGCGTTCGTCGGGTAATCTCTAAATCTACAGCCCCCACCCTTCCGCCGCCACTATAAATTTAACTGGAATGAAAAATCGCGATAGTGGCACGCGCCAAAACAATGTGCGAATTTATTCTTTTAAATGGTTATTTTATTTTTTTCAATTTGTTTATTTATAGTGAACTAATTTGTGACTCTGCATAATTAGATCACTCGACTGTCTATAGGGACTGGACAACACAATAAACTTGAAATCTAAAGCTCGTCTCACACATACCTAACCTATAGATATAGATAAATCTGTTGCGCGTAGTATATACTGATGTTCGAGAGGACGAACGGGGTCAGAGCTGATGAAAATGCTGATGTTGATGATGACGATGATGGCATGTCAGTCATTCATTGAGTGTGCTCGGGCTGTAGGCGCCACAGTTGCTTCCAATGTGTGTTAGGCAATAGAAAGTCAACAGTAATTGGCGCCTATCACAGTTGGTGCGCAAAAATACACAATACACACATGCTCCATGCACCCATACCTATGTGTATGTATAAACTTATCGTCTAACGTCTAGTTAATATATTTATTGAATAAGGAAGCTTTTGGTTGCAGTAGAGTGGCTCATTCAGCAACAATTATAAATAAACATAATTAACCGAGAGTTATTGCAGCAAATTGGCAATTGAAGCGGAGAGAGAGATGGGTTCGCTATGAAGTATCGCGCTTTTATTATTTATTTGATTGGGTTAATTGCAAAGCAGCGTCGACGGGTGGCTGTAGATATTTTATTGACATTCTAACAGGCACCTGATGTTCTCACTCAAAAGTGTCAATGATTTCCGTTTAAATTTATGACTCGGGAAGACTCCTCTCGCATAGGTATACGGACAGCCATGTGGGTGAATACGATATTTGAAGGTCTTGCATCACAATATTTTGATATATGGAGTTATTAATTATTGAAGAATAATTATTATAAATAACTGGAGATTTGACGTCATTTTTGTCGAGGTAAGGTTCTGTACATACGGGTCAAGAGGAGTGAGCTACGAGGAATTAAAATTTTCAAACTGACGTTTACACAATGCGCCTTACTAATAATCATTTTTGACCTTCAACTTATGTATTTTGTAGGTCACAATATGCAATTTTGTATGGAAAATTTCGCCATTGTAAGTTCGAAAAATTTAGCTTGGCCATTAAAAATGATTATTAGTATCGCGGAATACATATTTGTTCGATTTTTTTAAGGGCTGATTTGAAAAATATTTCAATTTTAATTGAACAAAAATAAAGTGGCAACAGAATAAAGTGGCCAGATTTCACAGTTTTTTATGAAGCTTATCGGCTTCCATTCACATGTGCAGAACCTGCTGTTTGACCCTATGCAAATAAATTCTGGCATGGCTTAAATCTTGATCAGTAATTTTGTTTATCAAATTGTTTGGATGGTTAAAATTTGAAAATTACTGGGCCAAATTGGGTACTTCCTTCTGCGGGTTTGTTCGTAACTGCTACGCGAAGGTTAAGGAAAAATAAAAGTTGGAAAATTCTCTCCATTTCGTTTTTCTATCGAAATATCGTTTAACAGGTGGCGCTGTTGTCGATTTTCAAAACCGCTTAAGCGATTTCATCAAAATTTAGTAGATGGGATTTTGAACCCGCTAAAATTGTAACCAAATTTTTAAATTAATAAATACACTTCTACTGCGCTGTATTTATTTTAAAGATTTGCTTTTTAAGGTCAAAATCAGATAATGGGGCGTACCACTTTCCGTGCAAAAAAAAACATTCGAAACGCTATTATTTCTTGATACTTGTGGGAGCTTATGTTGTAAAGTTTACAATTTCGATCTGCATTGCCGGCTTGGAGGGTGTCCAGTCCTTTTTATATATTATAATTCTTAAGACTGTTCAAGGTTCAACCCTCGGAAACACACATTTTATTGTTTTTTCTTTAAGATTACTAACCAGACGCGAGTGTCTTAAATATTATGGAAAACCGTACAAAGCAGTCGTACCCAAGTTTCTCCTACATTCTCTATTTGTTATATTATAATCCCCGACAATCTTCATTAGTAAACTAGACACCAATCACTAGCTCAGATAAAAATCAATTGTCTGCCTGCGATCTTCAGATCGTGATTTTAGATCAAGCAAACAATTCTGTCGGTCTGGGTTTCACTTCTCAACATTTATTTATTAATTTGGAGAAAACTTCTTCCTTCAGTTGAAAGGCTCATAAAAATTATTAAGAGGGTGTTTAGATTCCGACAACGATACACGGTTTTTTGGCTGTCGGTGTGGAGATCATCTGAAGACATCATTTGCCCTTTTCTCTCTAAAGAGTTTTTAGAGGTTAGTCAACGCAAGGTGGCGTTAATCCTTGTTTTCTGGCAATGATCGGGGAATGGACCACACGATGACTTAACCATCGGATAAGGCTTAAAGTCTTTATGCTATACTGTAAGCTCACAGTGCATGGTGCACCTACATGCGATGATGCCAGCTATACCTTTCGCAGGGTAGCATCTAGTTCAGATGCTTTAAATTTCAAGTTAGCAATGACCTTATTCGGGTTTATGTAATTATCGAGAAGTTTAACATTAAGATGGTTTTTCTCAACGATTGGTTGACTTCTTATGCATTTTATTTACGGCTGAATAGTTACAAGGGCTTCAAGCTAGGCTTACCATATTCACGGGTGGTAAAGGCAGTCCCCTTTCTCTTTATCCGCACTCGAAATCGGCAGACTGCCTAATCTAGTATTTCAAAACACTCTTGCATTATGCATTTTATAACAATTTCAATTCCTATTTGAAGTCTTTGTAAACGCTCAACTAACGCACATTTTTCCTTTCTTCTCTTTTCAGGTGAGTTCTAAAAATCAACTTTTTTCCTTTAATGCAGAGAACACCCATCATATAAGTGGAAACAAGACCGACTGTGAAAACAAAACCGACTGTGAAAACCTTTCGCCAGAAGTGTTGGAAGAATCTCGTCAATCATCACCACAGCTATTTGTTTATCTGGCTTTTTTGTTCAACCTAAATACAAATTTATATTTCCACCCATAAAAAAAAACCGAAAGAATACAAATCATTTCTTCCTTTCATTTCTCATATCGCCTCCGCGTAGAAGGTGTGAAAAATGGGACGGTTTCTGTGTCCAATTGTTCAACTCCATTGAATCCTATCCATCCATTTCCAGACATTTATATTCTACACAATGTTTATTCTATTAATGCACGAGTGTCACCCACCCATCGATCTCCTCGAATGATATATGAGAACACAAATTTGTTGCCCTTGTCTCGGGGGTTTATTTTGATTTGAAAGGGCATTAATTTCAGGTCATGTGGGACTGAAATTTCTATGGAAATCTGACGACCATTTCTATTCCTTAACAACGGTTCCTACGCACAGGGACACAGGGTCCGGTTTTCTATACTCACATCTGTCCATGTGTCCAGGAAATTTATTACCACCATGTAGCACACAGGAAATCTCCGAGTAGAGGCCGATCCCAAATGTTTCTTTCAGGTTAGGAGATCTCGAAAACATGGAAAAACTGAAAAATGGAAAACTCTTGCTATATGTTTTGTTTTGGATTGCTTTGATGATGATTCTGTGCGAGGAACTGCCTCTATGTCTGGGACGTACGCGTAGCGTTGTTGTTGTGTATCTGTTCTTTCTTTTTTTGTGGAAACATGAAAATCAAGTCGAGAATAACGAAAAACATCCTAAATACGTTTTTATTTTTGAAAAAAAAAGAAAGCAAGAAAAATATCTAAACAGACCATATGATGAACATATTCCTCACCGTAGCCGGGTGGGAGATGGATGAAAATCCTTTACAGAAGAAGAGCGTGCAGAGAGGGAATACCTGCTCTGCGGGATGCAATCTTCTGGTTAACACGTGTGTCGTTCTGTCTATCCCTCTCGATCTCTCTCTTTCGCGCGGCTGCTTCTTGTCGTAGAATGTTTCTTTATCTAAATCGGTTTCTCGGCATTTGCCTGTCTAAGTTAAGTCGCAAGTGGGGTGCGGAGATGCAAATTCAAACACGAATGCATTGCGCGTCGTCTGCATCATGGTGCGGGGTGCCTGCCTTTGGAGGATATGTTGGATTATGTTGGAGGAAGTGCAATTTCCTCTTACAAACTCCTTCTGTGGTACTCATGCTGATCTTTATGGATGACTTGATGTGTGTGGTGTTGTTTGCGCGCCGCGCGCCGGTGGGAGATGGAAATGAATGTGTTTAGTTTCTTCTCGATTTGGATATGTTTTGATAACCGCAATTAAGACCGATTCGATGTGAAAATATTTTTAATCAAAAAAAAAGGACGGAGGATTGAATGCGTTGAATTGAACGCGTGTGAATTCGATGGAGAGCGATGTGGCTATTTGAATTTTATTGACAGAAAAGTAAACACATTCTCCAATGGAGTATAGATATATGTATCTGGAGAGCTTCTTTTTTGCAAATTTATTTAGCTCGATGTTTTTACACTTTGTTGAAGTGTTTTTGAAGCGGAATGCATCTGCGTTGGACGGTTTGAAGTCTCACTCTTCAAAAGTGGAGCAAATTGAGGTTACAGCAGTCCCATCGGATACATAATACAGAAATTGAGAGAATGCTTAAAAATAGCAAATCTGAATGTTTGTTTAAGATTGGTGTCAGTAGCTGTGAGTCACCATCAACCACTCACTAGTCAATTAAATATGTAAAAGTGGCATTTTATTGCACGCAATTGGTTTCCAACGGCGCGGTCAGTGCTTGTATAAAATTCGCTAATGGGGGATGTTTTTTTTAAGAATTATGTTGACTCTATTCACCAGCTGGATTGCGTTACAATACAAGTTACCGGTGGACACCTAAATACAAGTCTTCAAAACTTACGCTGATTACTAAAATTATGCCTAAAAGTCGTGTAGTTCAAACATTTTTTTAAAACTGCCTACATATACCAAGGGTTTTTGACGCAACGCCATGCATAAGTGAATTTCTAGAAATGCAACTGAGTTTTGCCATAAAAGGCTTCAAATCGAATGCTAAACTTATCGGTGGCTTGCCCTATGATCTTCCCACCCATTTTTTCGATCGTACACCGTCCGCCAGCCATCAATTTTAACGCACTTAACTCTAATATACGAGGCTTTCAACCGTATTCAACCAACGTGTTGGTTATATTTAAAGATCACAGTTCACCACTGTACGGGTGACATTTGATTTTCAATGCATTGCCCACACTTTCTTATTTTTCGTCGGCGGAAGTTGTCTTGGATGTCACGAAAAAAGCGTGCCGGATCGAGTTGACCTTGATAAACGCTCCAAGGTTAACTTGCTACTATGCCACTACACTTTTCATACAATTCAAGGCGTGCCAACGAAATCTGCCATCAACATTCAGTGCACTCAACGCGTTGTTCAACTTGAAATCAATTCAAAACGTTGACCAACTAAGTGTACGGGATTCGCAACATTTTCATCACCGTTAATTATATAAATTAATTAATTTTTTTGTAGAATTGTAATAAATATTTCCAAAATGAAAAAAGGCAATGACGCGACATTGTATGGCCTTTATAGTTCTTACTGTTAAAAATGTGTCGTATTACGACTTCAGTCGCACAGTGGTACCCACCATTCAGTGTTAAAAATTTGGGAAAAAAATATGAGGTACTTTGCAGAATCAATAAACTGAAGAAGCCTTCACAAAATTTATATCTCAGCTCTTTCATTATAAAAGAAAAATATCCCACTTCAAGTTCGCCCTCATTTGTTGCTGCCACCTCCATAACACCGTCATTATCGACAGCGAATAACACCATCACCGCAACATCCGATCCAGTAGCATCCAAAGGAACACCATCCCAGCATCAGCAGTGTCACATGATTGATCAACGCAACCGTCAATCAATTTTAAACGTCTCCTCATCAGTAGGTCTATTTTTACGGCATCTTTCAATTAGCGGCTGATTTTATTTTTTAAAGGTCCGAGGCTACAGTTTTTGGTTTTTTTTTTGTGTTTCTTTCTCGTTAAACTTGAGCAATCTTTCATTTAACCGCGCACACACAATTCAATCTGGAAAAAAAGGAGAACAAAATAAATAAATAAAAAACACTTAAAAAGTGTGATGTGAGGAGGACGAAAATAAATACAAAATGGGAAATCAATTCGACCCACAAGCAACGAGAACTTCAATAATCTTATTTTATAAATCCCCATCATCAATGGTGTGAGAGGAATGGCTGAAAGGCTTCTTTTTTTTCGGTCGTTTTTATTATCCTCTTTCTGATCGACCCTTTATTTCGTTTATTAAAAAAAGAAAATACTGACTCCCTTTCCAACTGATATTTTATCGCACAACGATAAACAAAATTGTAAATGTTTGCAAAAAATGCGATGCTACAGCGAGTGCCATCCGAACTCAAGTAATAAGGGTGACCGTAGGCGAAGGAGACACATTGGGGTTAAGGAGAGGACACCCACTCGCATTTAAATGCGCGATGTGAAATGGGATATGCCTTTCGAAATCAAAAAGACTACAAAGCAAAAGAGCAGCGTACAGAGACAATTTGCAATTGCGCGTAGGAAGGATTCCATTATCTTATTGCTAGGACAGAGAAAAAGCGAGGCCTTTATCTACTAGGGTTGAAGCTATATACATACGCATATAACTTTACATTCGCGATGCAATAACTTTTTGATTTGAGACACTTTTACGAGTATTTTGATGAATTGCACATAAAAACAGAGTTTTCAAATTTGTATACGCTGTTGCACTTAATTTATTTATTTTTTTAAATTCGGGGGATGCCTTTTACGGAATACAGGCATGGATTTTCCCCTTGAATATTAATTTAAAATAATTTATTTTGGGATGTAGGAATATTGGAGAGGGGAAGTTTGTAAATTTGGGACTCATTTGCGGGTCATAAATTTTAGAGTTTTGCACAAATTATTTCTCTTCTACATAAATGTTTTTTCATTAAAGAATTTTGAATTAAAAATTTTAAACAAACTCAGTAAGATGTTAACAAGTCTTCCAAAGTCTGATCTGCATTTAATTCGTGCCTAATTTTTATATTAAAGCTTAAACCGCTTTACCGATTTTCTTTTGACACATAAAACAGCATTTTCGCTGACGGTATTAACCTTCAGTTGCTCACTTTAAGTTGGTGGAGGTCGTCCTCTACATTTCTATACTGCTCCGATCTTTTTCGAAGACTCTGCAAGACAGTGGGCTGATGTCCATTCGCTCTACATGTCGTAATCATCTCAAAGGCCCAGTGCATATTTTTTTTTTAACTAGGTCAATGTCGCTGGTTAGGTTCGCCATTGACTGGTTAACTGCAAGAGCTGTTTACGTATGTGCGACCGAATATCTTCTGAAGACATTTTCTGCCCGAGGATATATTCAGAGCACCTACAGGGATTTATGAGGTCTTGTACAAGGTCTCTCCTTAGCTGTTCGGAACGGTTGCCTTCTCAGTTCAAAGAAACAGCTTCATTCATTCTTTAATTTCTAATGAGATATCGTTTTTCGATGTAAAAGCAGAACCGCAGTAAGCAAAGTATCTTACTAAATAATAGTTTTAGATGTCTTTTGTGTCATTCTGTTTGATTCGCCTGTATTTAGTGTCCCTTCTTGTTGACGGCTTGGCTCTCGTAAACAGCTTAACCCATTTTAGACGTCTTCATACTAGCAAACGCACCCTTTACATCAGCTTGCTCAGGGGTCGAATCGTGTCGTCCGTAAACGAGCATTTCGTGACGGAATTTTTTTTTGTTTCACATGTAAAATCAAGTTAATTCCGTGAACGTAAGCACGGACGACGCCATTCGACCCCAGTTCTAGCAATTACGTCCAAATAATCGGCGTATGGGAATTGAATATATTTACTTGGAAGATCTCACAATTCATTCAACTGATGCCTCGCTCGTATCGCTGCTGGATCGCGTCTTTAATGGATCGGACAAACGATGCGGAGAATCTATTCCCCAGATTTATTGCATACTATTCACCGAGCGATCTCTAGTAGCGCCTGTCGGCGCTGTTCGGCAAACCAAAGATTTCGTCGTAGTGATCGTGTGAAAGCACAATGCCGGCTTTCTGACATACTTGCTGTTACAAAAATGTTGATGATAGTCAGGTTAATTATATGAATATAGTTTTATGAGTTAATTTAACAAAAAAATCATCAGCTTTGTAATAAATGAATAACAGACTTCTCCTCTAATTAGTATCATCATAATTTACCACACTTCAAACGCCAAATCAGACAAAATCTGATATATTATATCTTTTTCATTTAAATTTTATATTAATTAACAACACGACGATCATTAATTATAATTTCTTCTTTCATTTAATAATCCCCAACCATTATTACATCGAGATAAAAAAATATGAAACCAAACCGATTTATCTTCTGGTTAAATCTGGACAAAATAGCAGCATAACAAACTAAAAACTCATCGATACCATCGCTCACATGGAACAAGCGAAAAAAAATCCACTGAAAAATAAAAAAATAAAAATAATATCCGACTTTAATCATCATCATCATATGAGCAAAGGTATTTCATACACCATTTCAGTGATGACCACCGCTACGGCTCCGCTCCAGATGCGAGCCGATCAGAGGGATCCTTCAATAATAATAAATCATCTCGGTGCGACTGTATAGCTATTAATTAACACCTTTAGAAAATTACAACATGTTTTGTAGTCTTCAATTTGAGATGGGAATAAAAAACATAGGAAAACACTGAAGAGCAATAAAAGTGGGTGCGCGGAGTCCGTATGAACGTGAATAGGGCTCCAGATTTGACACCTCTTTTTTATTTTATTTATCTTTACGCTTTCAATTATGAGAGTCTCACTTTGTGTGGTGCACTTTAACGATACGCACTCGGGATTTGGATCTGTTTAGCAAATTATTTTATTGGACACGAAACGAAAACGAAACTCGTTTCCGAAGGAAGTTGGCAAATTAATCAAACGACTGTCGAAACGATTTAACTTTTGTTCTAAAATAAGTATACGGGTTTTCTCAATGAATGAGACAAATAAAATATGGAGATAAAACGCCCGGTACTTATAAGTCTTATAAATTAGTTAAACTAACAGAATGGCGATATTTTTCATTCAATAACAGCTACAATAGATTTTTTAGGTGAATGTCAAAATTTGCTATTAATTCTGGAAAATCTTAAAAAAAAATCGCTTTGCCAAAAATATTCATTTAGACGGTGACATCATCAAGCACTTTGGATCTTGTTAACTGAAGACATATTTCCAGAAAACTGCAACTATACCGATTCAAGTGGAGAACTTTGAATGCTTTCGAAGCGTTATAGGTAATAGAAAAACCCGCAATGCGGATATTCTCAAGGGGTTGTATTAACTCAAGCTAGAGGCTCGATTTTGTGTTAACTTCTGATACCCTGGGCAATGTATCAAAGCGGGCCCGCATACATCGTCGGTTCGTTTTGGAGGTGGTCAGTAAGAGCCATCAATCAAGGTTGATCGCAATTCTCTCACTCCATTTGTCGGTCTTTAGGTATAGAGGGAGCTTGTGGCTAACCTACAGACTTGCGATCTGGAATCGTTGATGACGTTTTGAAAATTTGCTATAGTTTTTGGTACTAGATAACTCTAAGCAGATCTTTGCTTGTCTATAGTTCGACTAAAAGTTTTAGAGAGAACCGTTTGGATTATCTTACTGGTCCATATAACTACCAGAAATGCACCAGTCTTTAAATAAAGTTTCTGTGTTTGTTAAAGAAGTTGTAAAAGCTCAGGCAACTTAAGAAAGCGGGACAACATCAGGCGAAAATTTCCCCTTAACCTATAGTCGTAGCTTCTTTGGAGGTTTTGCATGTTCAAGATTCGCTTCAGCTTAGCACGCTTGCTAGGATTACAATTAAAATATATAAATAAATAAAATGAATAATACCTTTCAGCATGAGCTCTGTCAAACCAGTTATCGGAATGAGCTGTCTTTTTGCAGTGACATCACAATAAAAAAAATAAATAAATAGTAAGCGCAACAGGCCTGTGGGACCTTAGGCCTAGCTTCTCACAGACATACGATTTGTGCAAGTTTTTCATTTGTGGAACGAATCAAAGGGATCTACAACTTTATGCCGACTCCAAGCGGCTAATAGAGCAGCTCTTTTATGACAGTTAGAATACTCGTTGGCGAGAGGTGGCGCAGTGCAAAAAAGTCATTTAGATGTAATTTGTGTTTTTTCGGGGGTCGAACCGGGGACCCCTCGCTTAGAAGTCCAACGCGCACTGAAAATTCCCATAATATCAGAGATTTTGTATATCCATCCGTTCATATGACTCTTAAAAAAATATACAAAATTAGCTTTAGACAGGAAGCGTCTATGCTGTGTATGGCGGTATTAACAATCACGACGAACGCTGTTGTCTGTACACTCCACTTTGTGTCATGACAATTGGAAAATGGAAATGCATCAGTTCATCAACGCGCAAAGTCTTCAAATATTTAAACATTGAGTTGTGATTTCTTCGACACGACAGATGTCTCGATTACAATATTTGCTCTGTTCCGATATATTGAACGTATTTGATCGCCCCTATCGTGCGTTCCTTTGTCGGCAAATATCGTTATTGCAACGCCCTCAAAAGAACCTTCCCACTTGTTCAGGAAATTATTTTCTGTGCTTGTAAAAATCTATGACACTATTACTCATCGCAGATAGCACGCAATATTTTTTTACTTTTTTTTACAACCATAAGTAGGGTAATCGATGTAAATATCGATTAATAAGCATTCAATAAAACCACTTCCCTGGAAATCAATTAAACAGCAAAAATGGAAAAAAAAACCGCTCCAATTAGGCCCAGAGGTAGATCGCACATGTAAGGCGTTCTTCACGCTCCAGTTAAAGTACTCAATGGCGAGCGGAAAAAACTGCATCTGACGTTTAGTGGAAAACAAAAAGCCGGATCGACATTTTGCGATACGAAAATTCATGCACACTGAGTGTGCTACTACGCGTTATTGTTCCACAACAGCATAGCGTTCCAATTACGAGTGTTGCTGCTGCTGCCTCCACAGAGTTTAATTGCAACTACATCCGAGCGATTGCAAGTCCCAAAGGTCAGCTATTGAGAAAGCAATTGGTTGTCTATTTTTCTGCTGACAGTTTTCCATATTTGTCTCCTAATGATGCTGCTGCTGGTGTGTACCCTCTGGGATGTTTGTGTTACGCAGAATAAATGCTGGCCTTGAAAAAAAACGCGAATAAATCAACAGAGATACAAATTACTCACACATGATCGCAGTACTGCACGACAGTACGACACAGCGACATGTAATCGACTTCCTGTGATTTGTCAACTCAAATATTACGCTCAGTTGAATTGCAAATCCTATACTGTCAAAAGAGGCACAAAAAGCCAAACGTTGCGTCTTTCATCTTGGAACTGTGTATTTTTCACACGTGAACAATTTGTAAAGCATCCATTAACAGCTGCAGAATGGTTCTTAAGACTGAATGCATCTTTTCACTGACTACAGAGGATTGCGAAAAGAAATTGTCATTGAAGGGATCAGCAATAATTCACAAGGAACAATGCAGAGGCATCTATCGGCGTCACAAAGTGTGAAATCAGAAATTTCTTTCAGAATGATGTATGTGACTTGTGACTTGAAGTTAATCCTGATTTGAAGAGTGGGGTCGATTAACAAAAGGCCGAAACAATAGACGAGTTTGTCGGTTAATAAAATCCACACATCGTTGAGTTTTTGGTCGGTCTTGTCCTTCTAATGTTAATGGTCGGTCTTGTCCTTCTAATGTTAATAAAAGTGTAACACAGAACTGTCATTTGTCTTTCCGAATGAAAGAATCCACAAAAATTCAATACCTAGTAGTGACTGTCCACATCGAATCAGATGCACTGTTTGCGCGGTAGCAAGTGACTTTTTGTCATAAACTTTTACTTGAAACAGTGTGCTTACGTCACCGACATATCTGTAACAACAAAATACGCAGATCGGAATGACTCTAGCATCATTTTTGATTATGCAACTGAATGGAAAAACAAATGAGTTACTTAACCACCTACTTATTTAGAAAAATTTTGGAATACCCCAACCCCAACGTGTGACTTATGTTGTTTACTCAAAGTAAGAAAGAAGAGAAGATTAATCATAAACAGATGCACCCATTCTGTATACAATTCCAAAGGATTCTAGTACCTGCGTTCAGCATCCTTTATAGCGCCACACATAATCAGCTTAATTTTTTTCCTTTTTGCATAAAAACGCACTTTGTTGCTTATAATGATGGTGATTACTACCGCGCCGACCTGTCAATTGTGTTGCGGATGCTGTTTTGCACAGCAACAGGTAGTCGTACAATAAACACCATTCGGAGACAAAGGCAAAAGGTGACGACAACGGCGGCAGGTAATTGTCTAATTACTTTCATAAGACAGCTAGAATTGAGTAAATCACACGAGAGAACGTATGTTTTATCTCACGATTGTTAATTGTTTTCTTTCGGAATTTTATTTCACATTAAGTCTGGAAAGTTTTGCTAGGGAAATATTATATTGCGGTCGTTTGTTTGATTCCAATGCCAGGGGATAGAAGACATCAGACACGTAAGAAACAAAGGGATACACTTTGTATGATGAACTGTCTAGTTGAGGGATAGTTGGTGTGTGTTTTTATGTCGCCAGTATCGTCTGATCCACCTGTTCAGTGTTCATTTTTGTGCATTTGAATGGATTTGGCTAAAATCGAATCGAGAATTAGTACAAAAGTACCTCGCTCAATAACTATTTTTGATTTATTTAGCGGATCATTATGTTAGAAGCTTTGGGATGTGGCAGTGTTTTAGGGAACAAATTTTGACAAATGAAATGGCGAAAACGGCATCCTTCAGGAGCTTAGTCGATTTTACATACGCAACAGAGAGCAATTGCTCGTTCACAGAAAACACGATTCGGGCACGGGTACTGGCTTAATTACTGGTATTCGTTCCTTGTCGTGTTATTGTTTATGACTGGGTAAACGTGCAACAGGTAGATTCGTTTTATTTGTACAGATGAACTCTGAGTGCTTCTTATTTAACATTCGATTTGTTATTTCTTTTGCTTGTATTTTGCTAGGTGACAGCGGAAGTGCATGCTCTTATCCTCATTTATTTTTTTATAAAATACGTTGCACTTCCGTTGACGGATTTGTATTGTATCTAATATATTCTTAGCTATTCACATAGGTGGATGAAAAGCCAAGGGAATCACGGAAATCCCGGGACTACCGTGTGATGGTAGATTCCATTGTTTCAAAAACCAAACTGGTGTTTAAAAACTGCGGTCTGACCATAATTCTATATCTGGGCTTATCTAAGGACTGTCCGTGTAACAATTTATCTTACGTAACATGAGCTTCTTACTGACAAAACTACCCATCACTGCATTAAAAAAACATAATCGGCCCCGCCCAGATGGGTGCATTTGCCAATAAACCGCTAAGAGTCTTAAAATAGGTGCTAAAAAAAAATACAGCCCCAGCCTTAGTAAGTGCTTAAATGTTTCCTTGTACCCTAACTTAGTCTTATCTTATTGTGTTTTGTTGCGCATTAGAAGAGTGCTTAGTCTATTTGATGATAGTAAAATAAAGTCAAAAGGAATTAACTCATAAAAGGTTTAAGTCTGATAAAAACGGTTCAAGGTGTATAATACTGTCAGTGCTATAAATGTTCTTTGTTATGATGGACTGATATCATATCGGAAAGTTGAGTTGGTAAAAGTTTTCTTCTAAGAAACATAAGTACATCGAGATAAAAAAAAGTACAATCACTGCTTGAAATAAGTTAACTGAAACATGCACTTCGTGGGAAGATAACCGCACCGATTCATAACAACCTATTTTTTGCGAATTGCTGCATAATTGTGCTTGTGGAAGCTATCAACTTTCTGCACTTTTTGTTTGTTATGACTTATGAGTGACGACATCTTGATTTATTTAGAGAGTTACCCACGCTAGATGCTTTTCAATAATGTAAACTATTACATATCCGTGATTCATTATCTTACAGCTCTTTAAAGGTCAACTTCAAACTGGAGGAATGGCGCCCAACGTAGGGCTCCAACCACCAAAGCTGTAAAAGCATATAAAACAGAACTATACAGTATTATCTTTATAGATCATTTGCGCGTGTACATCTTTGTTGCGTGTCGATCATAAATATATTTTTTTTGTGTAGCCTGACCAAATTTACAATGACGCTTTTTTCCACGAGTACCTATTGTAAAAGTTACTGCCTTATTTGGAAATGAATGCTTACAAATACTTAGCTCCAGCGCCTTAAAATATTGTAAAAAGTGAACATGGTATACTGCACCTATTTTCGAATGGCGCCCAACGTCGCTCCTATAATATACCGGAAAAGATGTTGGGACTTGTGTTACAATTTTTATTTTATATTGTATCTATTATGTTCACTAACTAAGCTATAGAGACTGCTGTTGTAAAAACGCTCAGCAGTAATAACATAGAGTTTTTTTTACAAAGGTATGGTCTGACCCTTACGTTGGGCGCCATTTCTATGAGTCGATGTATGCATTACTTCGAAGTAAATAGAAAGTATTAATTAAAGGGGCATTTGCGTTGTGCATAGTTTTAGTTTAATTTCAATTGAGGTAAAAATATTTACTCTCATTGCTTACGATTTATAATTTAGGATGGCGCCCAACGTAGGCTCCTCACTATTCAAGCCGTCACTTATATATGAATTGCAAAATATCCGCTCGGATTTGTCGCATGAAGCAGAAAAGTAACAATTTTGAAATTCGGCCCCACATTGGGCGCCATTTTTATAAGCCAAGGGACTAGATGCACAGCTTTGAAACAAATAGTTATCTACATAGTTCTTAAGGGTGATGCTCATGCATGAGTACTCATGTACAAAATACACCTTCATTCCCACATATGAAAGGGTCACGGGTTTCGGAAAATACAAAATTGATCTGATCAAATGCCCACATAACCCATTATCTACGCCCGTCTATCCAACGAAAATTCTTCAATTCCCATCTACAATAGCACCAAACTTCACTTAAAATATTTTAAGCTGGTCTTGCAACAATTCGTTATAATACCTCTATGTCTCCGCCATAGATACATATACCCCCACATTAGATACGAGTTCACCACAAATACAAATCGCACCGGAACAAATTGTATTAATGCTTTTTCGCTTCTTCTCCTGGCATACGGATTCTCCTCCATAAAGTACCAGTCCATCAGTGCACACCATACGCGGGTTACAAAAAAAAATCATCTACGTGTATCTATGAGATAAATCTACACTACACTGCTGCAGCATCCAATGCAAAAGATACTCTCTCATGCGCGCGCGCTTCTTCCCATCATCAACGCGCGAATGCGATGCGAATCGAATCAATTTTATTAAAAATCTCATATAAAATGTATCCAAAACCGAAAGAGAGGCAGACTCAATATTCTGAAGGAGTCAGTTGCTAGAAAGAGAAGAAAACCAGATTTTTTCCCAAATCAACTTAATACAGAGCGCAAGAGAAACCTCTCACACTTGTTGTGCTTGTGCTTGCCTCATACTCATTCTCATGTCTCAGTCTGGTCTGGCTCTGGTGTTCTAAAAGAACGCCCTCTCTTTTAACAGTACTACACCGAGTTTTCAACTTCAGTACCTGACGTATCGTTGTCGGTTAGTGACGTTCATTTGTACCGCTGCTTGCTTATAATCTCGTATACGTCCTCGGCGAAAAATATCTACATACCTAAATATATATAATATTTTTATTCAGAGAGATACGAACGTTTTTGTATAGTTTTCTCAAGACTGCTGCTGTGAAAAAGATAGAGATACTCTGTGCGCTGAAAATTTTCAATCAATGAATTTTCTTTGAGGGAAAAACTAGTTTATTATATTGTTGTTTTCCTTCTCTGTGTCTTCCAATCGTGTTTTGTTATTATTCCATTTGTTGTTGTGTTCGATTTGAATTAATTTACACACGTCGACGATGACGACCCAACCGATCGACTAATTAAAAGCAAACCAATCTAAAATAGTCTACACCGTCCGGTCCGTGTGACTGTATCAATTGTTCTGTGTGCTGTTGTGTGTGATATTTATGTGCTTTAGCTATTTTCGTATGAAAAATCGAATGAGGGAAGTGTAAAGTAAAATTTGCAGCCACCGCACTTCGAGATACACTATAAAATTACAGAAAAGATACAACGTCTCTGAGAGGAAGCAGGGCGCAATAAAGATTCATTAATACGTATCTTCTGCCCAAGTGTCTGACAAACAAAATAGCGCATAAGAGATATTTTTGGCCAAATCTAAAGTCCACGCGAGAGAAAAGCAATATAAATTAGAAATAAGTTTGTTCATTGAAATAAATCAAAGATTATATCAATTAAGTGATAGAAAGTGGTGTGTGCGCTCGGTGTGTTGTATCGCAGTATCTAAACATGAATTTACTCCAGTGAGAGACTTGCATAAAGAAGGACGTCGTTTTAAATTTCACCTGATATTTTTTATTTAATCGCATCACACATCTCTCTCACCTATCAAGAGTGTAATCTCATCGAATAAAAATATTAAAGCAAAAATAAAAAGAAGAAGAGAAAAAAAACACCGCAAAACTAATAAATAAAGTAGCGCTCCAGCGTCCACCCGGATAGAGGTCCCAACTTTGGTATCTCTCTTGCACTTCTATAGTCCGATCCTTGTGTTTACGAGTCCAGACATGGCGCCGAGAACCAGAAAGAAGAAGGCACATGGTAAATAACAATAATAAATTTATTTTATTTTATTCTTTTTCTTGGTCCCCATTTGGTATTGTTTTTGGTTTATTTTTTTCACCTTCGTCGTCTATAAACCCTGGAGATGTTGTTGTCGTTTTTATCCCAAAAAAATCCCTCCATTCGAACACGTATAAAAATATTCATATGCTGTGAGATATATTTTTTTTTATTATTTTTATGCCTTCAAACACATCCATTCGGAGGATTTCTTTTTCATAATTCTTCTTTTTGTTCTCTCTTGGATTGCCCAGCCATTCTACAGATCTTCTTCATTTTATTTGGGATTTTGGTACTGCATTCGAAATGATATATACACGAAAAGATGCAGACGGAGGTAGAAGAACGATACTTGTACCCTGTACCTTTATGCATTGGAATTGGGGGAGAAGAAGACGAACGAGACCTTTGTAAGGTCGACAGTCATTTGGGTAACCCTGATGTGATAGAAAGGAAAACCGAGTCGATTGTGGTAGTATCGGTTTTTTTTTTTATTTGTTTTTATTTAGATTAATAGTATGCTGTCGTATGCGGGTCGTCTATTTGTAAATGTCAAAAAATCTATCAGCATCCTTTTGTAGACGAGTTACGATTGTTTATCACTATTGTTTAAAAACCTGTCGATTCTTTATAAACAAGAAAACTCTTTTTGTCCGTTGACCTGCACCCATCCACTGATTTATTGCTTGTGTCTCTATTTATTGATAGTTAAATTGAAATTGGATTCGCTTCAACAAAAGGCGGCAAATTTACCATTTAAACGAGCCATATTCTCTGACTGTCGATCACAATGAACTCGATGAATAAATGTTACAAAAACAAAAACGCTTAATAACCAGGATCTTACTGAATTGGTCTACCCATCCACTGATTAGTTAACATTACCACGTCGATCACATTTTTAAACATTCAACTGTTTAACGCAATTGGGTAACATAAATTTAAGAAAGCAGTAGAATACTGCAATATTTTTATGAGATACCCATCCACTAACATTTCTGCAAGAGCACCTCGATGGATTCTCAAAGAAATACTGAAATTTTCTATTTGCAAGTACAAGTCATAGGCCAAAGTTAGTAAACTTAAAATCGTACCTGCAATCAGATTTATCGCTTTTTTAATTGTTTCCACATTGAAACTTCTGATCGAGTAGAAAAACTCATTCACCCTGGTCAAGGAACATGCTAATTCGTCAAACGCTTTGAACTGTTCTAATGAGTGTCATATTATGTTGACATGACATGACATTTTTCCCAACGTTTATTACACTTTTCTATTTTCCTGCGTATTTTAAATATTATTATTAAATAACCTACCAGATCTGTTCAAGAACTTACTACTTTTACAGCCCTCGATGAGCGTTCTAGCTTGCATTAACGTAGCTTCTATTATAAAAATATAAGTGCACCTTAATTGAGCATGGAAATCAAGCAGTTTCTCAAGTGAGTCAGACATATTGAGTTAACTTCCCAGACGATATGGCGCAGTGCAATTACTATACGAATTGTACTTGACCTTTTGCGAATGTAATCCCCAACAGTAATCACATCAACTGTGCTATGTTGATAATTGACAAATCATTTTAGTTGTCATGTCTTACAATAGATTCCCCAAATATATTAGCCCAATTTGTTGAATACACCACCCATACCTTGTTAGGCCTTACCTTCCCAATATAAAGAACTACAACTACGAAACCAATAAATCATTAATCATCTGCTTATCAATTAATTTGAATCTTGTTGCGATAATTTCTGATTTTTGCATAATAAAATTTCTCTACATGATAAATGATTATTTAAGACTCGAAACTATTTATATCTACCTAATCAAGGTTATCGCAAAACACAAGCCGAGCAATGACACAAAAATCAAGCTTCTGTATAACGTCGTGAAACACCTGATAGGAGACCGAACAAAAATCCACCTGCTGAGATACTGACCATAAAAATCGTACAATGTCATATAGAGAGAGAGATACAAAAAGAAGAACCGACAAAACGATCTTTTTCCCTTTCAACAGAGTCCTTTTCGATCTTATTTCATGCGAACGAACAGACAGACATGGGCAAAGCAAAAGAGGCGTCATCCCACGAAGTAATAAATTTCAAAGGCACCTTTGTAAGGTATATGGATTATTAAGGGATCACCTTTGGTCGTCATTGTTATTATTATTTCTATGTATTTCAAATGACAAACGAAAAATAAAATCATAATTTTATTCGGCCGCTGTGACTTTCTGTGTATGGAATAGACACATCCACCGAATCTTATCAAAATGTAAACAAGCTCTGGTGTTATGTGCTTCATTGCCAAACAAAACCAAAAACCTAGCCCGTGATAGATAAAAAAGAAACCAAGTCCCACTGGCTTGTTGTCTATTTTGATAACATTTTACGGAATCACAGTGAAGAGAAATAAACAAAATTACAACCTATCAAGCTTTTCCCAATAAATCGAATCGAATTTATGGAATTTTATTTATACCCCGTGCGGTTGGTATGGTGGTCGACTATACGCGCACATGTTCGACAAGAATTCTACATTAGACTAGTGCCCGAGTGTACATTTCATGTATGCGCACCAATACAAGGGGTGCGTTGTTGTTTAGCCAGTTGGTGTTAAACTAGAAAATGAAGAATTAACATTTTTTTTTGTGAAGTTTCACTTAACATGTTTTTATTTTTTTTACTTTGACACATCCTGAAATTCAGAGTATCTTTCACGTTGGAAACGATCGCAGGCGAATAGCCTAAGAAATACGAAAAATGAAAGAGTGGATGGATTTACATATCCGTGAAGAGTGTGGAATCGTGTCTGGGTGTATATAGTCCCTCGGGGGCCTTTCGGCTCCTAAGCGAGGCACCGTTTCAACCGACACGACTTATTTGCAGAGAATTATAACTAAGCGATGTTAACAAGTGTGGAGAAAAACAAGAGGTAAATTGTGTAAAGATCACGTTTGAACGATATTTGAGGCATTGAGCCTTTGAATTACTTGACAACAAGTGGCACGGTGTAATTATGTTGTTTTGTTTGTCTGAGTGGAACTTTCATTTTTTTTGCCTCAGTTTAATTTTTGGTTTGCATCGGGATTGGTTAAAGTTTTGTACCTGCATCCCGGTGACAATAGTTCTTCTTTTTCCTGGAAACAGATCAATTACTAGCTGCAATCGAGGGCAAATATAGATTTTGAGTTGAAGAAGGATGTAAATTTCAAAGTTCGGAAACCATATTTGACATTTAGAAAATACAATTCAAATAAACAGAATTGGTGAATGTTTTTAAGTCAAATCTGAGGTTGAAAAGCAACATTCGCTAAAGGAGTTTTAAAAATATTGACTAAAAAGTAGTTATCCACAAAACTCAAAGAGCTTGCTGCCAAATTTAAGCCGAATCGATCCATAACTTGTCAAATTAGCATAGTATATCATTATTTTACTGAAAACTCAGAAGATATTATCTTCAAATATTAATTTTCAGACGTATTGCGCTAGAAATGGGTAAATTTGTAGAAAATGTATTAAATAGGGTGCCCAAAAAATATTTAAAGGTAATTTGAAAGATGAACAACATTTCATTTAATGCGTTCGAGAAACCCCGCGGGCTTTTTATTTATTAGACCAATAAAGTTGTCTCTATAAAGTAAAAGTTAAGTCCCTTGGAGCTCCTGGAAATTTTCTTCTTTCTGACGCATTATTTTGTAAGTTCGTATTAGAGACACAAATTTGATTTATACCAAAGAAATACTTCTACAGATGATTAATGCATTTTTACAAATCCATGAAGCTCAATCTTTGCTGATTTCGTGATGCAATATTTAATATCCGTTAACGTACCATTTCTGGACCATCCTGTATACATTAATTCAACCATGTATAACTTTATGAGGGATGCTTCAATGAAAAGCTTACAATTTTTTACTGTTTTTTGACTCTGCGAACACTTGGAACGCCCAAATTTTCTCTATTTTTATTAAGAGGAATATATGTCTTGCAAAAAATGTTGAATTTACTAAAAAGTACTAAAAAATATATGCTGAAAACAACGTTCATTCCGTTTTGACATTCCTTTCAATGTGATACATAACATTTATGGGATAAACTTCATCCACGGTGGTTACGCTTTTTCCACATTTCGTCTTTTAGAAATTGGTCAGACTGTAACGAAAAATGAACTGTCAACTACTTAGGTGTATAATACATTTGTTATAAGTCACGCTAGATTTTGGGTACGCAGTTGACACTCGCAGGTTGTGGATTTTCTCTTAAAAGTCTGACCTATTTTTGTACATCTTGGTTACTTACTTTGGAATTTGAGACACAATCGGCACCAGTTTTATAGATTCACAGGCACACCTACGCAAATATTTTCCATTTCAAGTATGCCGAGTGTTTTTCATTTTTTTTTTTTGAACGGGTCCACCTCGCACAAATAGCTTCCCAAAAATAGTACAATTCCATCAGCGAGCACAATTTTGCGTCACAGAAATTCCATTTGCAGTGTACGTGTACACTGTACACCACAAATCCGCTTGAATGCATCTTGGAATAGAATGCGAGGATTACCAAACGAGTTTCCATAGATATACTCCTTGTGTAGGTGTAGATTATAAATGGTTATCTACCTCTGTCCTGCCATACAGAATACAAAAATAGTCGAAAGCAACAAAAACAATTTCAACTAATGTCCTTTTACGTTTGGGATGGTTCTCCGAGTGACTGGTGGAATTTGATACGATAGTCGTTTTCGGATTTTATCTTTTTATCTCTGTGGATCTTTTTTTTTTTCTTTCTATTTTTTGGTTTGTAGTTTCTTATTCTGCTGTTGTGCGCTTCCCTTTGGATTGTGCATGGAATAATTTAATATGAAACGAGAGAAAAACAAACTGAAATTCCCCACTTGTGTGCTACTAGAGTGTGGTTTGTGTCCTTTGGAAACTTGGTCGCTTGTTTGTGACTTCTTCCATCGAGATTATGAATTTTGATAAAAAAAACCCTCACTCTTAGCATATAAAAGAGACCAAGAGAGCGACCGAGATTCATAAGAAAAAACCATAAAAGATGTTTTTATATGAGATATGCACCCAATATGCAACGTGCCGCACACATTTCTGATTTCTGATTGAATGATTCGATTGGAGGGAGCGCATTGTTATTCTCCAACTGTGTGCTGAAATAAATACTTGCACAAGTGAATATTTACTGCTACAGATCTAATCATGAATGAATTATTGGTTTAACCAACTTCGTCCTATTTACATATAGAAATGCGCATGATGTACTCGTACCATTAATAACTCGAGTTGACACTCTACCGTATACGGTATACCGTATAGCCCCTCATCAAAAGACAAAACAAAAAGAAATATAATCGGTGACGGTGAACCGCCATGTGGCACCTCATCGCGATTAAAGATAACACGTCAGAAGACAACACGAAAAACAAAAAACCCCAACTCCATGTTGTGTGCATCTTTGAAGTTCCTTCTCGCTGGAAGGATGAAAAAAAGGGAAGATGGAGAAGAGCAAAAACCTAAATTGTGGTTTCGTGTGTG
Source organism: Cheilosia pagana (assembly GCA_936431705.1). Lineage (NCBI taxonomy): Eukaryota > Metazoa > Arthropoda > Insecta > Diptera > Syrphidae > Cheilosia > Cheilosia pagana. The sequence goes on along the minus strand of OW386170.1, from coordinate 43,764,957 downwards.
AAATAATAATAAAAAAAAGAACAGACTACAGAACCATCTATCTCTTTGGGGTTTCTTCTTGTTCCTTTTGTTTTGATCATCGTTTTAGTTTCGAAAACGAAATTCAGAAGATCTTGAGTCGAGTACGTGAATTCATCTGCAGCTGCAACACGTCTGCGCGCTGTTGTTGTGCTGGAGATTTGTATGGTAACGTTCTTTGAATTTAATTTCTTTCCAGATGAAAGTGCGAAGGATTTCCTTTTGCGGAATTGTTCGTTTCTTTTCTGATAGATGAATGCATCTTTTGTTCAATTTGAAATGCACTTTTCGTCTTTCTTTTCGCTTTTGAAAAATACAAAAAAGATGGATGGAACACATATGGTTTTTTCTGGATTCTTTACAAAATTTTATTTTGAGAATGGATGGTGTTGTTTTTTTTTGGTACAGAAAAACAGCTTGAATGAGAAGAAATATATTCAAGAAGATAAAAGGATCCAAGTGTTGGTCAGAGTTTGTTTTCTAAAATAAATATGGCTTGCAACTGTCCTCTATTGACATTTTTCGAGTGGCCTCCTGTTCTCCTTTTTACCTAATTTTTATTAGAACTTCTAATGATGGTTGTTTAAACGACTAACGTCTTTTTTATGTCAATTTGTTCAAACAAAAAATCTGTCTCATTTGCAAAGACTACGTACTATCGTATCAGTATTTTTCATCCGATCAAGGCCTTCTGCAACAGTTTATGAATTCGAGTGGCATACAGATTCGCAGCTTTTGCTAAATCCTAGTAACAGAGTTACAAAAGGGACGATCTCTACTCACTTATCGCTGACTATCGTATCGTGACTGTCGTATACGTATTTTTCATCCAAACATAGCTCTTTCTATGTTTTAACGCTTCTACTTTTGTTTATAAAATCCACTCCCTTACTAAAATTGCTAATTTTTTAACTGATTTTATTCAGAGTTTTGAAAAAACCGACTCTCAGTGCAAGGAAACAGTGACTGCCTGTCGTATCCCTAAAGTGGTTTATCGTATCAGTATTTTGCATCCAACAAGCTGTGCCTACACAGCTCTTGGTATATTTTAACGCCCATTCTTTCGTTTATGAAATCAGTGACTTACTGAAAACCGAATTGAATCACAGTTTTTAAAAGATGATCCCTAATGCATGACAATAGCGAGTGTGCCGTATGAGCATTTAAACCATATGTACAAACACCAACTCCTTGCCTGGGCTTACAAGCTAACAACTTTCAAGTTTAAAACTACGAATACTTAGTTTAAAAAGTAACTTGATTTGACTGTCAACTCCTTTGTCAATGAAATAGCTCAAACTGCTCGTTCGGCCAAAGCATTCAGACATCTTGTCGCAGTTAATTTACTCAATCTCTCCATCGAAATGCATTTCAAATTAAGTAGCTCAAAGTGATTTATACATTTTAGAGCAGACGTTTTCCAAATCCGCACACATCCTGCAGCATCGCGCCCCATTATGCGACACTAAATCATTTGGTCATATATATGTATATACGATAACTTCGCAAACGCTACGTGCTGTATTTTGCATGACCGTATGGCAAAATGTCTCTTTGGCCAAAAATACATTTTCCGAAAATGTCAATGTACTTTCGCGCTCGCTACGACACGACAACACTCTGTGCGCTGGCTGTGCGAAATATAATGCCAGGCACATTGCTTTCATGTCGCATAGCCAGCCAGACAGTTTGACTTTTTTGATTCGAGTTCGAGTACTAGAATAGAATCCGCCAAATGCAATTTAGTGATTTGCATCACACACAGGTATACTGTGTGTACACCCATCACATTTGGAGATGCCACGCCGGGAATGTGAAAGATACTTGCGTAAGATACATATATGAGATGTCGTCTATTTATAAACCGACGAAGAAAGCTACTTTTTTTTTTTTGTCACTCGGAGAGGTAAACGAGGGATGGTTAGATGATTTCCAATTAATTGAGTCTTACACACGTCTATGAAGCTGATGTGGTGTGTTGCTTGCTATTTTCGGAGACAGGCGTAAATAACACGAATTCGTTTTCGTACTATGTCGCAACGGAGAGGGCGAGAGTCATGGTGGTGTCGGTGTGCCTTCATTTGGGCAGAGCACTGGCAACCGCAGACGGACCAAATAGCTCACAATAAAATGTGTATCTGCTGACAACCATTTTGAATTTGAAAATAAATCAGCAGTCGATAAAAATGGTCAAAATATAGAGAACGCTCGAGGAACAACAAAACGACTTGCTGGGTTTCTGCGAATGTAGATATATGTACGCTGCACGCCAAGCTGTCTGTCGTATAAAAGATACCCTGTTGGTTGCAATAGACCATAAATAAAGAAATAAAACAGAATGAGTATGCAAAATACAAATAAAGAACCATGACTGGTCAGTCATAGTTTTGCTTTTGTGTGTAAGTTGTTGGGGGAAAATTTGTATTTTTGTAGTGCTTGCGGTGGCCAAGTTTGGGCCTAAAGCAATATAGTAGTAGGAAGAAGGCGGCTCTCATTTGCATATGTTACACTCTCTGTTTCGTCCGCCCACATGAACTTATGACGGATAGATTGATGATTTTCGTAACTACTCAATATTGAGGGAAGCGCGTGCAAATGCTGGCAAATGCCAGACGGAAAGACTGAATTGGGAATTTGTCTTTTCAATGCGGGTGTGGATAGCCTGCAAAACAGGATGGACGGCTGTTATCGTGGGAAAGTGGTCTGTTTCCTGCAACTGAAGGCGACAAAGAATGGCCCCATCGCACTTTCTGGGGATTGATCTTTTTTTTTTTTGCATTTTCGTTGGAGTATATCCTACTCCAATGCTTTTAAATCGAGGAACTTAAGTTACTGAAACATTTTCTTATTTGATTGACTTGACTCCAATGTGCGGTTTACCCAAGTTCGATCTTTTCAACATTTTCGTACTCGAAATAACTAAAGTTTGTTGCACGTACTCAAGTTTATCTCGTAGAAGAAGTCACAATAACTATCGTCATTTTAGAGGCAGCATTAACCTCATTTCTAGTTACCTAAATCGATTAATTCCATTTAAAGACAGTCTGGTCCAGTCCCCATATTTATATTGTTATCCGGTTTCTTTTTGTCATCTTATTTTAGCAAAATAGTTATTTTATGCAAATCGCAAAGAGAAACTATTTTCTGCTAAAATTTGTATTTATTATTTATTAATTTATCCATTAAACAATCAAGCAGCAGCCCCCACTAAAATAAAAGGCACTCCCTGAGCGATAAACAAATTTGTCTACAACTCTACCCTAGTGGAACAGCGACAACCCAATCTTTGATTACCATAGCTATAAATGTCATAATCATAACGATGATTATCTGTTGATCGCTGTATTTTTATTGCTATTATCTACCGCCTTCATGGATTAACCAGCGAACACAAATTTAAATCTTTAATTAACGAAAAGTTTGTCGATGCTGAACACACTTGGAATTTATCAAACAAAGAAGCGCTCATTGTTTACAACCTTAACTAACTATTAAGAGCATAATTACGAAGAAAACATAAATGCTTTGTAATTAATTTGAATGTCACACACAAATAAAATGTAAAAGAGCTTGTATTGTTTTTATTTTCTTGTTAATCGTTTGGCTGGTTCGATTAGCCGGTTAAGTCTTCTCTTAAGAACAATGTGGGCAATATATATTAGGAAGACTGTGAGCTGTCACATTTTCCATTCATATGCTAACAAGAGTTTCTATTCCATTTACACACAATGTGAAACAGGAAATGTTCACCCAGTAGCTCTCTAAATATATATTTTGAAATTCTCAAATTTCCCAACTCATTCAGAGGAATGTGTTGACGAGGTAGAGTTCTTCTTTTTCATTAGTGTTAAGTTTCAATGAGGAGCATTTTTTCCCTACTTACCTCATTGTTTACGCTTGAACCATCACAATCCGATAAATTCAACTATTTTATTGCATTGTCTAGGGAGAAGATGAGACACGGTTTTAGCAGTGCCACATTAAGTATAGCATTTTATTTAATTTTTTTTTGAAAGAAAATCCATTTTGTAAGAAAATTTGTTTCAAAACAAATTGATGAGTCTTGTAGTAGCGTCTTGGTGTCGCGTATCCTTTTTTTGTATTTTTTGTTATGTTGGATTTCGCTGATCGTTTGCAGCCGCCACTTGAGATACTAGGTTATATGATCTGTTTAAGAGTTCTTACACACAAAATTTGTGTTCGTTGTAGGATTTTTAAGTGCAATTTTATGTAAAGTAAACTGATTTGGTTGTACGGTTAAGTGGAATGCGGCAATGAAAGCAGATGCGAGTGGTTTTTTGTTTTTAGGTCAGATATGGATTTTTTAGTTGTTCGGTTTGTTTTTGTAAATCATAATTTTGTAATGTGATTATCATGGGAGATTATGTTGATGTCTGAAACGAATTGAGGGGATTTTGTAGATATTATGCTTGGTTTGTGGGTATTACGGCGGAAATTGGAAAAGGTATAGCGCGAGCTAAAAATAACGCATGATAAGAATATTGGAAATAATTGGTTTTATGTTTTGCACGCGGGCCTGTATGTTGTACAAATTTAATGTTGTCAAAGATAAGTTGTAGACATGTTGATTTCGAACTATTTATAAGCGGTTTCCTATCTATTTGTTTGTTCTTCAAGTATTAAGTGACATCAGACTCGCATTAGGTTGTGTCCAGAAATAGTTCATAAAATATGAGTGACACACGTTAAAAAAGATAAATAAGGTCTTTAAAAAAGGTGTGTTCAATTTTGTTCAATATTTGATTCACAAAACAATCGCGGTGCATAGTAGTTCTGTTGATTATATCATCTTTAAAATACTTTTCCAAAGAAATGGGATCCTAAGATCTTCAAAGTCGGAATGTAACACCAAACTCTGACTCAAAGTTGATATATGATAACAAGAGAAGCTTTCTCTCGTGTCAGGTGTCCTCAAATTAAATTTAAACAGAAAATAGCGAACAGAGCATTTTTTTTATTCAAAGAAATGGTTGACAACCAAATTTTCCTATATACTTTTAACATATCTTCTATATTTAAAAATGTATCGATTGCTAACAATTTGTTTTTATTTTTATTTCAGGTGAGTTGAACAACAAATATATTTTAACCAAAACGAGTGAGTAAAAACTGAAGTATTCGCAATGGGTCCACAAGGAACCAACCGCCATTTCTGTTTCAATGATCCGAAAACCGATTCTACTTATAAGAAGCAAACAATGGCTTTTAATAAATAAAATACGAGTCACTTAAAGTAAAATTATAGAAAATTATCAGTACATGAATATAAGGCCTTTGAATCTTTGTCTAAGGCGAAATTCAGTTGCCTACAGAAGTACTCCTTTTAGGTTTATACCTTATACAGCTTTGTTTATGAAAATGGCATTCAAACTTAGCACAAACTAACCACAAAGCCACCGTTCTTTCTTCAAAGTGCTTTAAGATCAACCTTGTTTCGTGACAGTTGCACATGCTACAACTGCCAGGCAGTGCTTTATGTTTTCTTATTTTACCCTCGCATTTATTTAAATGTTTACCAGCAACATGTATCCAGATCACGCGATCTTAATAAAAGAACAAGACAAAAGAAAACATCAAGTAAACAACCATTTAGTGGGTATTAAATTCCATACGCTAAATGGCACCATAAATAAATTTAACAATCACATCCTCTAGAATTCTAGATCTATCAAGGTCTTTTTTTTGTGAATCACATTTGCTTGCTTCCATCGTACTAATTTATTTCAATTTTCAATTAGAGCCCCTTAAATATGCATGAATGTACCACCGGTGGCGAATTTGGGTGGGAGGACATTCGATTTTCCGAAGAAAACTTACCAATCCATTCATTAAAATGAAAACCTCATCAATGTGGTCAATTTAAATCGCCCCCAAACGCTAGCTAATATTTTATTGAAAATAAACATTGCCAAACAAATACTCAACCAGCCTCACATACACACAAGGTGGTCCATCTATTTTAGCATATTTATCCAATTGATCAATCCCATCAACATGCAATAAAAACCAAACTGAACCAGCACTTAATCCGACTTTAATTGATCAAAATCGATTTTAAAATGATTGCAACCGATAATAATAATAATAAAACAATTACGAATGCATCTATCCGCACATGTAGATTGCAATAAAAAGTGCATTTTACAATTAACGGGCGAATGCGAATTGAAATCTCTGTTCTTTCTCGTCGAAAGATCATTCGCCTTCAGGTATATGAATGTGTGTGCGCGTATGTATGCACAAATAGTAGTTGATTCATTCATTAGAGATCAATTTGAATTTTTAATTGAACCATACGTGCGGCATGTATCTAGAATCCATTCAGCTTCCACAGCTGCATTCGCAGAAACCCCCTTTGCAAGCTGTGCTTAATTTACCATATAAGTACGGATGGTGCGGTGGTGCAGGACGGGAGGTTACAATCTTGTTCACCTTCCAATGTTGCGTGTACGGGTATACCGTATACTGCTTGCCAACAATTATAGAATTTGTTCTCTCCGATCGGAGGGACAACAGAAATTCCTACCAGATGTTATAGCTTTCGATACAAATCCGCCGAAATATTTTACTAATTATTTTAAACACCAGCAAGACATAGAGTTTTGTAATTGCTGTCGTGTCATGTAAGAGCAATTTCAAAGGAGACCATACTCGACTACACACTGTTGTGATTAGCTTTGCGTTCTTTAGGTCAGCTGACTGATTCTGTTGTGATCTGAGGCGGTACTGCGTCAGAAGTTGTTTTTTTTTGCCCACAAACCATTTGTATCTATCTATCTATAAAAAAGTTGGCTTGCTCTAGTTTATAATGTTGTTTCTCGGATCGGGTAGGCGTATTGTTTTCTCTCGAACATGTGTGTCTTTGATTCTTTGGTCGTAAATTTTGTCAGAATTAGTGATTGCTTGCTGCTGACCACAAATTGTTTTCCTTTTGGCATTTGTCCATTTCGGTATTTATATAGATAGCTTTCAATAAATGCATTTAAAATGTTTTTGACATGAGTCCGCGCATGTTTGATGGTACAGAGTCCATCTAGATACGTGTGTGACTAATCTCTGTGGATTGGGATTGGGAGATGTGAAATAAACGTTTCAATCTGGAGGAGGAGGCATATTTTTATCTAATCTCGGTCGGGGTCTCGGGTGCTTAGGTATTTTTAGTGTGATGATGAGATGTTTGTGCACTTTTCGTCTAGGCTTAGGAAATTTAAATATGTTTCCACGAGGAATTGTATGCGTAATGTGTTGCGTCTAAAAATACGATAATGGTGTATGTTTGTCATGCAAAGTCATAAAGTAGGAATGCTCACGGGAAATGGTTGCACAAATAAACGTTTTTAGCTGAGAGCTTTCACGAATTGTCACCGAGCAGAGAGAGAGAGAGGGCGGTTGCTTAGGTTGACATAATTGCTGAAAGCATCTTTGATTTATGTGTTTTTGTCAACATTTTTAAGAAGGCGTAGTTTATTTTAATTTAAGTGGTTTTCTGGCAGGTTTTCTATTTCCTAATTTCGTCAAAGTAATTCAGTCACGATATATATAGATGCGGTTTTTGAAAGTAAATGCGTAGAGAGTATCCTTTAGCCTCAATTATTTTAACTTATTCTTAATCACTTACGTAATTTTTCATACGATTGTCGTCGATTCGATAGCCCTTTGGAGGCAGCAACCCACTGCTTAAGTTGATAGTTCGAGAGTAGCTCACTGCCTATGGTCTAAAATAAATCATTTAGAAATCACCATATTAGTCACTACACGAACTACTCACGCAAGTGGAGGTTGTTATTTTCTTTTCGGAACAACTCATTCACTCATTGTTATTTTGATAAGCGTCTGAAATTTTGCGAAATTTGCAAGGTTATGACGACTGTTGCTTGCATTGGCGTTTTTCCAGAATGTATAAGCGTCATAGAGGGGAGACTTGTTATGTTTACAATATCTTATCCCGACTTGCATACGTAGACGTGACTTTAGTACATTCCTAAGAAAATATTTATGATAAGGTTATGAAGATTGAAATAAGTCTACACTTGGTAAAATGTTTTTAAATAAATAGCTTCACCTAGAAAAAATAAATCAGTGCGTAAACTTTGTTCGTTCTGCTTAAAATTAAAAAAATCAATTCTCCTCACCTCTACCTACATTAATAACTTGGAAGGTGGCCTAACAATTGTCAAAATTAAACTCATTTTGAATTATTTCGGAGAGAGAAACAACAATTGTTAAGAAATGCATCTCTATTCTGGATGACGTTTTCTTGTATAACCGATCCCGCCACAAGTGCCTCGCATTTCCTCACCCTCCGTGTAGATACCTCACAACATAAAAAGTACTACAACTACAATTGATTTCCAAAAGTCTGCGACAACAAGTAGGGCACCTGTTTTCTCGAAGAAAACCCATCCTTCCATCCATTTCAACACAACCATGATTATTATTCAAATCAACTGAAATTTCAGAAATATCTCTCATCATGCAACACCCCATCCCGTCCGTATGCCGCCATCAAATGAGTGACACGCACACACCGTCAGATTCATTTCGAATTCCAATCAGGAAACGGATGTACACAGAAAAATCGTGATTCGTAGAAAAACTCAATAAAGTTTCATAAACATTTTGAAATATATTTTACAAAAAAAAAAAAAAAACAGAAAATCCTTCACCACGAGTGCATAAAAAAGTCCAAATGAAAATTTAATTACCCGATAAGATATAAATATATTTGTATTCCCTTTTTTTTTGTGAAATCAAAAAATAAATAACAAACACATTAGGAAGTCGGTCAGACGCATTTAGAGAGATAGAGAGATATGAAGTATCTCGCCCACTGAAACAGATAACCGCTCGCGCACCAAAACAAAAATAGATAAGCGCGTATAATTTGACACTTGATTAATCTGTCAAATCTCATCTCGTCGTCAGTCTGTCAACCGGTTATGATGATAGGTGTATTGTATCTGTGAATGCCCGAGGGGATTTGTGTATTTGCTCAAAATGCACGTCCTCCTGCGGGTGTTATATGAATCTATTGTTGACACAAACACAAGGTGAGAGAAGACAGAAGTGAAGTGTATCTAACTGATAATTCGACATTCTTCCCCCGTTTGCGAGTTGAATTTTGTGTTGTTTTGTTTCATATCTTCGATGCCAGTATTACTTTTTCTTTTACATTTCTGAACAAATATTTGAAAAGTAAACCAACAGCTATACCCATATAGACTTGAGCTATTTTTGGGGTAAGCCCACCTAGTATCGAATGCGTATAGAATGCAGCCAACGGCATGGACTGAACGGCCAGACACCCAGAGCTATGTACGCCACCCCGTGGGATAGACCCGTCGAGGTTCCAGACGCAGCTCATAATAGCAGCGTATGCGTGTGGATATGCCTCGTCGTAATTCCAAAATGATAATTATTGATAAAAACGTGATCTATTTGTTTAAGCGTGTTTTCTCGATATAAACAGATGTGCGATCGCCTGGTCTTAAACTGTACGTGTGTTGGATTTTCTCAATCATTTCTATTTTTGGAAAATGGAAATCTTTGTTTCTTTTTGAGAAAAAAAAAAACAACAACATTAAATCCAAGAAAAAGGAAAGAGGAAAACCCTGTTAAGGTGTTTGCTGGTGTACGTAAGTTTGTCATCTCAGCATGATTTAGCACAACATGCGGCCGAGGACGTCAAGCTGTGCATGTCAGTGGGATGCTGTGTGGTGCAGTGCACATTTTTTTTTCATTCTTGGTAAATGTGACTGTAATGTAAAGGGAGCAGCAACACGTTCACTTTTTCGAACAGTGATATAAAAATAAAATAAAAATAAAAATTAGGTTGTGGTCCAAACAGATTTGGGAAATAATTTGTTAAATTGTGTGCCTTAGGGCGATCAGTTGGTAATAAAGATGTATATACAACTTTTGAAAGTGCATACGAGTTTAACACCTGCTAAGTCGTAGTGTGTTTGTTGTTTTGTACCAAACGTGAGGTGTCGCCCCTCATGAGCGATCATTACAATGGCCATCTGTTACATGGAACTTTCTAGCTTTATATGCCTTACAAAATTTGGTCATAAATGCAAGTCGTAATCGGTGTAGTAAGGTGGCAGGCAAACGTAGCTCTTCCTGAAAGACTTCCATATATCTGCGGCGTTGAGAAAGGCTCATAGCTTTGCAGCGAATATCCTTGTCAAACGAAGTTGTGCTACCAAATTAGAGTATTGTCTAAGTTTAAACACCGTTCTCTGAAGCAGGACCTACAATTGCCCATCAAATTTGAACAGTTGCGATGTGATATGGCATCTGGATACATTTTTGAAATTCCAAGCGTCTCCGTGCTCTACTGAAACCGAGAAAATTGCTTAAAAATTTCGATCTCTTACATCACAAAGACAGTAAAATAAACAGAAACTAATAGCAAACAAGCTCTTTTGTTGTATTTCGAACAATCTTTTGAAATCTAGGAGAAACAACATTTCTTGCTACTTGAGCGGTCTCTAATATTGTGAAAAAAACAAGAACTAAAAAGCAAACAAACTCTTTGGTTGGATATTTATCAATTTCAAGCAATTGCGATGTGACTTTGTTTAAAATACCTCTATCCATAGTGATCCAACAATAATTCGTTAGATTTGATGGTTAACAATACATTGTGGTGGTGTACCCAATTGTTGAATTCGAAATTTCTACTCTGTATAAAGTAAGGCATATCCTCAAGTTAAATGACGTAAGCATCTTGATCTTGATATGAACCGAACAAAAAATCTAGAAGAAATAGAACGTACCATAAACCTTGAGGCGTTTTTTTCACACTTAACAACCCATACCCTATTTATCAAGATCAAATACTAGTTCAGCGATTGCGGGACTGGCCTAATAGCCTTTTTTCGAAGCAACACTCATAAACAACCACTACTAAAGTTAATTTGAATTTTAAAGACACAATACGGCGTCTTCACCGCCAAGTGGGTGGACAGAGATTTACAGATTTGAATACAATTTTTATTTTCGTTATAAAATCGTTGACAAAAAAAAAATAGTAATCTTAATTCAATATCAACGGACATTCTTCCATTGTGTGCGCACACACTCAGCGGCAAAAGGCTTCCTTCATAAATATTTAAATTAGTTCGTCTTTTCTTTTGAAAACTATGCCCACCAGCATCAGCGCCAGAAAGGTCTAATAATCATGCTAATATCCGGTTCTTTGCATACAATATTCATTTGTTATGATTACTAAGTTATGGTGGTTTTTCCCGTCCGCCAACTTAGTTTGAATAATAAACAATACAAATACAAAGGCAATTTCATTCCCATTCAGGTGTTAAAATTCATTCACAGAACTGAAGGGAAATTAATTCAGAAAAAGGCCAAATCGGTTTTTACTGTCATCTACGTTCAGAAAAGTTACTGCCCATTTAGTGGGCGTTACTAAAAATCGTTAAAGTTTACTAAACCAGTCAAACCAAAAAGTCATCTGACTAACAGTTTTTGATTGTATTCAAATGTTGCCACTCTGATAGGTTCAATTAAAATTATAATGTAGGAGATATCTTGTGTCAAACCACTTTGTCAGTGGTGTTGTTGCCTCAGTAACGCCCCCTTGGTTATAATTATTATTATACGAGCGGAACTCGATTTAATTGATATACAGGTCTTCAAGCCACATGGATTTTATTGGAAAATATTTAAATGTCAGCATACTCTCACTTTATAGTGTGCAATCGCAAGAGAACCCACCAACGAATGAGGATACAAAAGGAAAGTCAACAAACGAGCAAGACACATGAGATGTGAAATGTGATTGTATCAAACTTAAGTGTGGTCAGTGTTACTGCTGTCAAAATATAAAAATGAGGGAAACTCACAGAGTGTGTGGGTATTTTGCAAACTGCCATTCAAACTGTCACCACAGCTGTCATTACTTCAGTTTTATAGTGTTTTTATGGGGAAAACTAATATCAGTTACTTGGGAGTTGTTTTTTTTCAAATTTCTTACTAGTTAAACATGTGGGATATCTACAAGCAATTGCTAGACAAACAAAAACCTAATTTTGTTTATTACCTACTTTTTTCCGCGCTAATCTCGTTCGATTGATTGATATGATTTCAAATGAAAATGACAGTTGTTTCAATAGAAATGCTGTCGCAAGCAATGTGAGTCTTGATTGACTTTTAATTCTTGGAATGCTCCTTGGAGACTGGTGTTATCAATTGTTTGCCAGTAACGACAAACGTGTAAGGTTAGATTTGGCAATAAGAAAATGTTTAACAAAATTAGTTCACACGAGGCATTGAAAGTGCTTGAATTTGAATAGCAACTTTCGTCCAACGAAGCTGTAACTATTTTAGATTTGTTCAACTGAATTTAAAGTTGAACATTTGGGTGACTTGACAGCAAGTTCAAAAGGGGTTAGATGGCATATTGTTTATTGTTTACACTCCTTCGCAATATATTTAACATTGGAGTAAGCTTGACGTGTTTTAATGTTCGTTACGCCCGCATTCATAGGCCAGTGTCACTGTATCAATTTTTGTTATGTTATTACATTATTTCACAAATTTTTTTTTCCTTAAAACTAAACTTTAAACCGATTTTGTAGCCTTCCAATCTATTAAAAATTGTTAAATTTTTTGAAGTTTTCAAGTGTAATTGTGTTCAGGTGAAATCCATCTATAAAAACGATCTGTTTATTGGAGGAAGAAACATCGAAAAGTCGAAATTTCCCTACTTCGTATTTATTCGCAGTAAGGCAATACTTGGTAGCAGTGTTGCCAAGTAGCATCCGTAGAAATTTCCCTAACATTTGGTTCAAAATGTTCTTTTGATTATTATTAAATTTTTAAAATGAGAACAGAAAGTTTATTGATTCAACTCTCTGTTCTGTTTGGGAAATATCCACAAATCTGTGTTAGAAACAGAACCACACCGAATAATACCAATTTTTCCGAATTTGACGGATATCTACTCGAGTTAAATGAAGCATTTGCATAGCTTACAAGATTAGTAGTAAAAACCACTTGAAACGTCAACCATTTTCATTACTTAACCTCGCTTGCCTATCGTTCGATTCGAATGATCAATAAATGCAGGTCTGCTATCTCTCTACAGGTGTGTCCTTTAGCCCACTATCTCACACTTCATTCATAAAAAAAAAACCAAAACGCATTCCCCTTCCGTTATCAGAATTCCGAAATCAGAAATCAAAATCCAATATCCCCGCCTTCACTCTATGTCAATATAACAGTTTCCATCTGCCGGATCGTTTTGATGTTTATAACACCTAAATGAATAGGTATCCCTCTGCCCACGCACACACATTTACACATTTTAACGATTTTCATCATATCACCCACTCACACCATTCTGATTGTGAATGAAAACAAATTTTGTGCCACGCAAAAGCCATATCTACGCAATCAACAGCACCAACTGCTATTTTTTTTCTCTCTCGGATTATATCTAAAGTATCTTTGATTCGATCGGCAATGCGGCGCGAGGCCACCACAGCTATACGTCATAGATGACTATGGGTAGGTATATATGGAGAGCCGAAGATGGTGAGGAAATCGAAATAAAAACAGAGCTCTACCCCCGCAAAATGGCTGGTTCTGTTTACTCCGCACATCCGATTCAGGTAGACGCTTTGACTAGGTTGTGCGAATATACAAATGGAGCTTTACAATCTGACAGATACTTTGTATTATCGTGTGTAGGCTGATATTGAGTAGATTTGTGGAACAGCTGCTGGGTTTGCGGGGGGTGACCCATAACAGCTGAATACAAAATTCATTTTAGTCTATTTTGTTGTTTAATCATTGTGCAAATTAAAAGATCGTGCTTTTGTTTTTAAAAATAATTATGAACTAAGAGGCCACACAGTACAGACGCAAGTAAATTGATCAAATGCGCATAGAACGCGCTCGAAATTGTGTACACAATTTGACGTCTTCTAATTTGCATTTGCTAAGTGTTTTGACAGGCGTATGCTAATTTGCGTATTTCACTGTTTTAGGTTTTTCCTTTTTTCTTGTTTGTGTTGTTATTTATTTTTTTATTCAGTTAGAGGCATCAAGCCACAGCCCACACAGCCCCAAAGTGTGGTGGCGTTCGAAATCAAAGTTGAGGAGGTGTATCTCTGAACAAATCGTGCAATCATGGGGTTGGGTTGGTTCCGAATCATGATTGTTTATGATTATGATGGGGCACAATGTTAATGGGTTTTTGAGGATTTATGCAGGTGTTTTGTTTCTATAGCCGAAGTGTGGGCTTAAGACTCATTTGAGAATAAATCAAATTTCTTCTCTGGGTTAAAACAAATATGTCAGTCCATAGGGGGACAAATACTTCGTGATCTGTCTGTCAATCATACATACCTACTGCTTGTTGTATTTACTCTGTGCAAATTTAGCTAGCTCAATCAAACGTATGCTGCTGACAAATGACTCTCGCCAAGGTCGACTGTCAACCTGTAGCACTTATGAGCACGATTCGTTGATTGATGAGTTGATTTGCAGTAATGGACAGATCGCAATTAAAGAAAATGTGAGTATCTTACTCTTATCACATTGTTGACATTGCCATCTAGTGGTCAGGTGTCAGCTTGTAGACAATGCCAATGTGTTTGCTGGGCACTTGACATGCTACATGGGCAAATTTAACCAGGAAAACTGAACTGGGAGTTTAACATTTTGTGGAAACCTTGCTAAGCGAAAAAACCAAAGACCTCGGCGAGTCAAAAGGTTAAATTAAAATCTAAATAGAAAACCATTTGTGCAGCTGTCGCTAAGACTAAGCAAGACGCTTTTTAAAAGTGGGAAAGTGGCAACTTTCTTGCGATCCCTTATTCCCATTGTATCCAACAGAAGCCTCGACAAATCCAGCCACCAACGACAGTGTAAACGACTTCTTCTTCACAGTGATTTTTCAATTCAACTCTGTGATCGTATCTGGTCAAAAAAAAACCGCCTACCATCTGCATGGTTGACCAGCTCTTTTGAAGCAAAACACAACGTTCTGATTAATTGCATTCCACAAACCAGAATGCCTGTACGTGTGATGAAAATCCGGTCGTCTTTTGTTCCAATCAATCAAACTCCAATCAAAACAAATAAAGTTCATATATAATTATTAACAAAGAAAACAACAAACCACAACGATTTATAACTACAATCACTTCCCCTTCATACTTTCGTTGCATGCCATGTCCAGGCAAGGCAAGATTTTTCTGCTGCAACTGCATAGATACGTTCCACAGATAGCGGCAGTTGTTGTGCAGAACAGCTTTTGCTTTAGCCTCTCCCCGGGCAAGGTCGTTTCGCGGAATTCGTTCGTGTGTGAAATTGCTTTTCTTTAGCAAATTGTTTTTCTTCTGTTTTTTTTCGCCCGCATTTTAAATTGTAATTCATTTTGAAAATACTAACCACAGTTATACTCTCATTCCAGTGGTGGTTTTAATTATTTTATGGATTTCCTCGCTCAAGTCCAACAATCGCTCAAAGTGGTTAGCTTCGCTCAATCCACCATTCGCTTTGCCTGTCGAAAGATAATGAATTCACAAATCTCATTATGACTTGGGACGCTCGCAAAAAAAAAAAAGGAAAAGCAATTACATATATTAAATCCGCACTGTTATTTTTAATCACGAGCATTTAACTTTTGTCATGACGTTAGATAAATTTCCAAACGACCAGCTGCGGTTAAAAAGCACCCACCACCAAAGGGGGCGTTTTACTTCAAATCACAAAAAAATCAATTAACAACCGCATGCATTTTTAGGGTGCAAGTTTGCACGAAGAGATAAAATATTAAACTATTAGGCACAGCTATTTGCAGCGCCGCGCCGTTTGTTTGTAATTCGAGTTACGCGCACTGTGTCCGCCTACAAATACGAGTTGTATTTGTTATTTAATTAATGACAGCAACAACAATAAAACGTAAAAGACAAAGACAAGCTAGAGCTACACATGAGTAGCTTATCTGTGACTCTGTGGCTAGAATTGTACTATGTAATACATGTACGTGCAGTGGCGCAGCAGTTCACTTTCAAGATAATATTAATAATAATAACAAAAATATAATAATAGTACTGTGCACTGCAACAGGGGCGAGCGAATAAGTGTATTTAACCACGTGTAATGTTGGGAGATAGTGAAAATTTGTATGATTTTCCCCTTGAGCTGTAATAGCATGCAACACCCATTATATTGTTAATGACAGCGATAAGTGACAGCACGCTGTGTGTAATATTCAGTTTTTGCATGAAAGAGGGTTTAGAACTTGGCTTAACCTAGGTACGTTGCGGTAGCAAACTATGGAAGAATGGGGTGATTAACTTTAGATCCGAAGGTTTGGATACAAACAGGGTTAACCACCGAAGCGGCAAAGTATGACCTCAGACAAAAATATACGCAGAAAACTACTCAACTCTGTCAAATCTTATTTCGGATGGCTCCACTCGAACCCCCCAATCAATATTCAATCCACTTCCATCAAAGATAATTCGGAGCATTGTGTCTAGTCAACAAAGTCACCAACAAGCAACGTACCAAAATCATATGATTTGCTTTAAGTATTCCCTCTTTTGATTGATAAGACGGCTTAAACCGTCAAACAGTAGCAGCAACTTGTCAATTGTTTGTCGCGGCGCGGCGCTGCTGGTGTTGGTGGTTCTGGTTGCTGTGGCGGTGTCTCCTATGGCGGTCCGCCTTTGTCTGTATGAAGTAATTAAATATTTTCTTCGCTGTGAAAAGTGAAATATGACCCAAGAGAGCAAGACGAAATGTAAACAGAACTCAAGTGATGAGATCGATTGAATGCATTTGCAGTGACGTTGGTATAATTATTTTAATGGCACCCTGTGTAATTATACGACAGCCGTCGTCAATCGGGTCGCAATAATAGTTGCATTCATGCGAAACTTATTCCCCACCGTATCTCGTCTGACAATTTCTCGAGTTGCAGTGGGAAGTTTGTATAGGAATTCGAAGACACACAGTAAATAACTAAATCTTTGAACTCGACGTTTACTTTTTCGTTTGTGACAGAATTAAATAAATAATATTTCATATCTACACCCCCGCTATAATCTTACGGATTGTAAAGACGACTATCACCCATTTCCTGTGAGCGAACCAACCAACGAACGAGCGAGCGAGCGGGCTCACCCAACCGTATTGTGTAGTATTGTACTCGTACGTAGCGTGAATGTGCCACAAAGAACAGCAGCCGCCCATTCATTATTTTGCGCGTTTTTGCGCGCGCCCAAGAATAATAACAACAGCAACCATAACAACAACAACATCCTCCGCCGATCCGAGCGTCGTCCACCCATCCGTCCGTTTGTGAAGGAAATTTATTGAGAAATGCAACGAGCCCCCCAACGCTACATCCTCTCTCGGGTGCGCGGCGGCGTTCATCCTTCCTCCAACTTGGCACCATCATCATCATCATCATCATCGTCGTCGTCGTCGTCGCCTACTCCAAGGTGGGTTGCTTTGCTGCTGGTGGTGCTCTGTTGCTGCATTCATTCATGGGAAAGGCATATACAACTCGGTATCTGTTTATACACTTTGTACTCATGAAAGACAGCAAAATTTAAGTATGCATCATGGTGCATATGTCATTAATTAATGGTTAGCTCTTGGTCGGTTGGTGGATGTAAGCAGTTCCTTCCTACATGAGTATGCAGACAAATATAACAAAACGTTTCTTTCGGGTTCTTTAGAAGGCAGATTAATATCTGGTAACCAGATTTCGCTTATCCTCGATTTCAGTTCAATTGCAATTGTATCTGCGGTTAATGTTTGCTTTTTCTGATTTGGCAGTCGCTACGAGATCGTGTACTGGGCAAACACTGATCTGGTACACACCGCACAGTCTCGCAGTGCCTATTGAATCTAGATATAATTGCATTGACACATGTTTGGTGCTAATTTTATGGGATCTACGTGTCGTGTGCTAATACTCGTAATATCAGCTTTTTCTTTTTACTTTTATTTCATTCGCTTAATGATTAGTGTGGTGTGGTTCTTTGTTGTTTTTATTTTTCATTTATTTAGCAACACATATTGCTGTTGATAGGTGTTAGATGATGCACATCCGGCTGGGTTTGCAATTCCATGGAATTGTTACTGAGACGATAAGATCGTTGCAATCGTTGTAGAACGTGGAGAGTTCATAATGGGGATACAATTGATGGATACTTTGAGAATAGACACGTTTTAGGTGACTTCCAGGGTACCAAATGTGCGTAACTACTATGAGAGATCGCATTGATGAGTAGAATCGCCTTGCAGGCGTCTTTTAATATTTATATTCATAAAATTTACCCAAAATCCAGGGCTCGTCAACGACTCTGACTTGCGCCACAATGAGTCTGATCTACAATTGCTAAAAACTCTTGCCAAATTTTTTGAAAACAGAGGTATCGGTTAAGAAATGGCGAAAGTGGGACCCATTCGATTACGTTCCACATCATGCCTTCCTTTGATTTAATAAGATTTCGTATGCCATCTCTTACAATGCGTATTATTATTGAAGAATCAAGTTAATTGTTAAACAGAAAGAATAAAATGTCTCCTCCTTTCTATTACAGCTCGCACACTAACTTGCTACTGCGATGGCAGCTGCCCGGACAATGTGGTCAATGGGACTTGTGAAACTAGACCTGGAGGTTCCTGCTTCAGCTCAGTTGAAGCAGTTTATGATGAAATTACCGGACAACTGGAAGAAGAACGGACATACGGCTGCATGCCTCCCGAAGAATACGGTGGACTACTGATGGTAAGTCCGGTGTTAATATCCAATGATCCACATGCTAATTTTAATTTCTTTCCACAGTGCAAAGTGGCATCAGTGCCGCATCTTCATGGTAAAAACATCGCCTGCTGTGATACGGGGGACGATTGCAATCGTAACCTTCATCCTGAATTCACTCCGAAGACAACAACCCCACCGCCCGAGCTGCCAGCAACAAATGTCTCTTTCATTTTGGTTGGCATCATCATTGTTGTCATTTCGATCTTCACCATGGTTATGGGGACACTTTGCATAATGTACCGTCGTCGAAAGAAACTGTGCAAACAGCCAAGACTGATTAACTCAATGTGCGGCAATCAGACATCACCACTCACGCAGTTGGTGGAACAGAGTTCCGGCTCAGGATCAGGATTGCCACTGTTAGTCCAGCGGACTATTGCAAAACAGATTCAAATGGTTCGTCAAGTTGGCAAAGGACGCTACGGTGAGGTTTGGCTGGCAATGTGGCGCGAAGAGAAAGTCGCCGTCAAGACATTCTTCACCACCGAAGAGGCTTCTTGGTTCCGCGAGACAGAGATCTATCAAACGGTCCTTATGCGACATGAGAACATCCTTGGGTTCATTGCGGCCGACATCAAAGGTAACGGCTCATGGACACAAATGCTGTTAATCACTGACTACCATGAGCATGGAAGTCTGCATGATTATCTACAAAGGAGTGTGCTGGTACCACAGAAACTGCAGCTGTTGGCGTATTCTCTGTCGTCTGGTTTGGCTCATCTGCACACTGAGATCTTTGGAACACCTGGCAAGCCAGCGATCGCTCATCGCGACATTAAGAGCAAGAATATACTAGTAAAGCGTAATGGACAATGCGCCATCGCCGACTTTGGACTTGCCGTCAAATACATCAGTGAACTGGATGAGATCCATATTGCCCAGAATACTCGTGTGGGAACACGTCGCTACATGGCTCCTGAGGTACTCGAGGATACCTTAAACGCACAGCAGTTCGAGGAGTTCAAACGCGCAGACATGTACTCAGTTGGCTTGGTCTTGTGGGAGGCTTGTCGCCGCTGTTACACAACAGTCAAGGGATCAAAGACAACCATTTGCGAGGATTATGCCTTGCCTTACCACGATGTGGTTCCGTCAGATCCAACCTTTGAGGACATGCATGCAGTTGTGTGCGTAAAGGGCATCCGACCGCCCATCCCAGCGAGATGGCAGGACGACGAAGTCCTACAAACACTGTCCAAGATCATGCAAGAGTGCTGGCATCCGAACCCATCGGTGCGGCTAACAGCGTTAAGGGTTAAGAAGACACTTAGCAGACTGGAATCAGACTGCAATGACTGTTCCATTAAAATAGTGTAGACTTTTCGTTTATATGTTTATTATGTACTGTCTATCTGTAGAGTAAGGATGAATTACGTTTAACAACACAGTGTACAAAGTCATATTAGGTTTTTTATTAGTTTATGTTATATTATGTGGGTGTGCCTCATCGCTTTTCCTTTGAAGTTCTCCTCGCCTTTTGTCTGTGGGGGAGAGAAAAGGGAAACACATCATCTGTAAGTCTTTGTTTTAATTATTTAATGAGCTTGACAAATTGTTAATTTATGCACGAAAAAAAATCATACAAATTGATTAGGGAAACAAATTTAAGGACGAATATGTTTTTGGTTACCAATGGCTTTAAATATTAAAATTATAAAAAAAAACAAAGAAATTGTTTACTTCTGTAAACTACGATTAGAGAGAAGAGTTTTAGGGAGAGGGTGGAGGTGATGGAAGATACTTACGCTAGGATTACAAGATTTGTCACATACCTAAAAAAGGCTGACTATTTCTCTAATCTTTATAGCAACACTTACAAAAAACAGCAGTGTATTAAGCTACGAAATATCTTTCATGACTATTTCAGAATGGATTTATTTACTACAGAGTAACTAGTTACTTGTCAATGGTTAAGTGAGTAGCTCTAGTTTATACGCTTAAGTAAATCGTCACGAAATGAACAAAATATAAGGAGGAATGGTTCGATGGCTGCTTTGTTGCTTTTTTTTCTTTCAAATGGCTAGCCGGAACTTGATGTGGATCCTAATAAATGGGATGTCAATTATTCACATCCGTTTTTACTTGGGAAGAATTCATCCTAAATTGATTTCCTACAGAATTTACTCCCCTCATGTCTTTTTTGTTTGATTGAGCTTTTACCTCTGTGAATAATTGTTTTAGCGGCATTTGACAGTGAGGAATGAAATTTATACACAAATCTTAAAATTATATATTTTTGTTGTTGAAATTTGCTCTTGAACCTATAGTCAAACTCTTGTAGATCTGTAACCATGCTCATCAACGAAAATCGTCAACTAAAACCTAACCCCCTCAAACACTTTTCTCTTGCAACAAAAATAAATTTGTTTTTATGTAGAAAAAAAGTGAAATGCAAATATAAAATGAATACCAAGTAATTTAATTTTTTTCAAAGCTTTAATACTATTTTGTTTGTTATTGTACAATTAAAATAAAGTTGGCAAGTCTTTCATAGAGGACTTCTAAAAGTTTATTTGGAACTCCAAATAACAGAAAAAAATCTTTATTGTGTGAATAAAATCTAATAATGTATTCATAAACAAAACTAAATATATATTTACTATATTCAAAATGTGCCAGAATGTATTTTAATCTTAAAGATTAAATAAAACAAATTATATACTGTATAAAATAGTAAGAGAATGCCTTATTTTTAAATCGAAAATTAAAAAAAAAAAAATTCACTAACTGACAAAGAAATTGAGTTGCCTTGTTGTAAAAAACCAAGAAAATGTAGCCTCTGAAATCTTAAATACAAAAACAAACTATTTTGCAAATTTTAACTGCCGATATTTGATACAACAAAACGTTTTATTTACAACCAAAAAGACAATGCCTGACAATTTGGATAAGAAGCAAGTCAAATTGTTTAACTTGTGACTTTTTTTTTTATTCAACTGCCTTATTGTGGATATATTCTGTAAATATATTTCTCTTTAACAAAATGTGCAAAATTAACATAAGATAAAAGTGATTTACAAAAAAAAAAATCTAAACGTAAAATAATGAACGCAGTTTAAGTTACCAATTATATTTGATGAATAATATTTGCATACGTGTAAGTTTCATTATTTAATTAAAAAAAATAATTATTTGTATAAGAATCTTGTAAATATTATTTTTAAATTAACCACTTTGAAATAAGTTATCTAACTACACATTAAAAATGAAATAGAATGGTTATAACTCTAATTGAAAGAATTGTAGTGATCACGGAGTTTAATTTAATAGTAAGTTACATGAAATACAAATTAACAAATAATACAAAAAAGGAAATACATATTCTATAATTATGTGAAAAATAAAAGAAACAAAAATATATTTAAACAAATGTTTGTTTTACAAGTTGGCCTTGGGAGGCTGTGGACTTTTAAATGGTTTTTAACGCTAATTGAACACAAAGGGAAAAGCCTCTGGATGTGGTGTCATTATAAATACAACTTTTCAACTTTTCCTTAATACTTTGGAGTAGGTAAATGCGAAGGGGCATTACCACGTTTGTGATGGTAATCATCCCTGCCAACTTCATCAAGATTTTTTAGTTATTAAAAAAATAGTTGCAAAGATCCAAGAAGAGACAGTTAAGGACTACTATTTAATAGATTCTGAAATCAAAGCAAACAATTGACCTTTCGAAGAGAAAGGAATAAAGGAAGCTTTATAATAGGGCGGTATTGTTTAAAAATGACATCACATTAAAATAAAAATGTGTTATATAAAAGCGAGGGCTGAACAACAGTATTGATGGCCACTTTTTTTACGTGCCTCGAAAAACCACTTTGAAAAGACATTATTTTAAGTTGTTAAAGGTGAACCAAAAAAGGATAAACAAAAATGATAGATTCGCATCCTGCGTTCGACCCACTTCACATTTAAAAGGTACCAGTGTCAGGGAGCGACCTCGTCAGAAAAATCATGTGTTCGAGCTGATGGATTAGCATTATTGACAAATACCAACACAGCAACGACCATGTCCTTATCCGATAGCAGAACGGGAAAGCGGTATGTGGCCCAAGAACTAATGTGAGCATATTCGGCCCTAGCGATAGCGAGATATCCGTCGGAACGGAAAATTCTCCGCAACGCGGCTCAAATCCAAATCGTAAACAAATTCCGCAACCAATTTTTGTCGGAGGATATCGGAACCTAGCTGTCAAAAATTGAAGAAAAAAATGCACCTCATCGCACTTCAACGTAATTCGCCAATATGCGTTACAAAATGTCGTAGAAATATTCCGAATAGATGTTCCGAAGAATACCTCGAAGCAAAAAACCTCCGAATCGTATAAAATCGGAGAATTTTCCGTTCCGACGGATACCTCGCTAGGGCCGATTGTGTTTTCAATGAAATTTGTAACCAAATTTCTTCGAGAAACATGTTTGAGGAGCATCTCATTGAGACTATGTATTAAGTGAAGTCATCGGTAGTTAACATATGCGACGGATTATAGGGGACTCCTGGCTCGATGCGGCAAATGCAACGGAGTCCATGGTTTGGGCCCTTAAGACTGCTAGTTAATATTAACAAGTTTGAAACTTTGTTGCCGTGTGAAAACAGTCTTAACCAGCTTTTCACAAAAAAGTTTGACCAATTTTAGCAGAGTGTGAGCTTATAGTCCACTTTACTATGAAATAATCTGTTCGGCAAAATCAGCATTGTAAGTGAAATTTGCAAAAACAGTTCGTGTAGAAATAGCAGATATTCTTGCTGTTGGAATTCCTCCTCTGTATAGCTATGCTATTTAATTTCATCTCCCCATTTTTGCTATTGACATAAAAGAGCGTTCTTGCACCTCGTTCGTGCTCATTTTTGATTTGTAAGCCCAAAGTTTGTCGATTTCAAGTAGCTCCTACTCCTAGTCAATTAATGTTCGATTTCGTTTCACTCCCAGTTCGTTGACCTGTGGAACGTCAAGCTCCATATAAAGAAAAGTACCTAAATCTACCACAAAAGAAAAAACTCTAGCAACTTTTTACTTTTTAGTTCTTTTTAGCAGTCAATGACACGCGAACAATGCCGCGTACAAAAATCAATCGCATTACCGCACTTTACTGGAATCCTTAATTTTTGCTACTTGAACTGTCTAGAGCATTCCTTTTGTAAGTCTTCCACAAGTTGTAACGCTATATGGGAATGCAACGCCATTAGGCACATCGATCCAAAGTAATCAATAACCTCGGATTAATGTGTCAACAGACAGCTCCACATTTAAATGAACCTTTGAATATAACAAAAAAAATGTCCAGCCTTCATCAGATACCATCCTGCCTATCCCTTCAATCAGAAAAGCGCACGAGAGCAACGAAAAAGAAGAGTCCTTTAATAAAAAATTCCATTTCGTTTACCTTGTGCAATCAACCTCATCTACATTTTCATTTAGAGTCCTACTCCACATAGACATCTGAACGAATCGACAAACAAACCGCTTGTTCACGGTTTTCGCAATTTCGCTTCGCAAAAAGTTGAAACACATAAAAACGGATCCCAGAAATGACCTACATAGGCAATGATACGTGGAAAGCAACTCAAATATGACCCAGTCTATCCAATCAAAACGAAACTGCCGTTCGAAATCAATTAGAAATTTGTTTTCCCATCGTTGTCGTCCATTTATTTGATATAGATGCACTATGTCTAGACGGAGAGACATGATAATATTCTGTGCAGGAAAACTACATCCCACCCACCCATCCGACCATCAGAGCCAGTGGCGAGTTGTCAGCAGGAACATCATAACATGATCTCCCATTGAAATGTTGTCGCGAAGCATGTGCCTTCCGTTGCCCATACTGCAGAGCAATTCGCGGACAGGCGCGACACATCTACTTCCCGCTCCAATCATTTCGCGGGTTGTGGTCGAATGGCAGCGATCCAATTTTCACACAATTACGTGATGATGCCAAAAATGTAATCCACGGAAGGTGGGCGGATGGCTCTGCTTTCTGCTGTGCAACTCAGTGGACTCTATTAATCCGGCAATGTCGCGTAAAGAGGGACGCTAATGATGATGGCCTGGCCGTAATAAATTATTTAACGCAACTCTATGAAGTGAACTATGTACTAATGAATCGGGTTGATTTGGGTTTTTGGCATTGAACGCGACTGTCTTGCCGGAAAGTTGATAAAACTAGTTTCTGGGTTAGGGATTTCTAATCTGGCCGCAAGGAATTTCGTTCACACATGACCTGATTTGCAAAAAGAGGATTTTCGCAAATGGAAGTGGAATAGATTCCACAGTGGGGGAAGGACGATTAGATTTTGGAATTTAGCATTTTTAAAGCCTGCAAGCTGAAATTAGTGTAAGTACTGTGTAAAGGTCATCCTTAAGTTGTGTATGCACATGGGTGGCTGCTATAATTTTGTGAAACACCTAGAACTGTTGGACTGGAATGGGTCCACGTAGGGTTTTCTTACTCAATATACATTATACAGCTTATTGATAACATAAACCGACTTTAGGAAGCCATTAGGAAGAAGTTGTTGACTAATTCAATTTTATAAACGAACTTTGTAAAACTTTTGTTGATATTTAGCTAGGACAAGCACCGTCTTGTCGATGACGGGGGTAGCTCTTCATCAGATGCCTGCCTGTCTGCAGAATGTGGCTTTATTTTTATTATTATTTACACAGTCAGACAAATTTTATATAGCCTCAGGAAAGTAAGGAAGAATACAAAAATTGTTGGCTTGGGCTTACTGCTATAGGTACTAAGCTTGGCATACCTATTGGTTAAAAACAAACGACTTAAAGAAATGCCAAAAATACCCCACCCTTCGTTATATATTCCAAGTGATATTTTTTGTGATCCTCATCGTAAGTAAGGGGGAAATCTCACATAAGTTCAATCTGCAGTCGTTTAAATTTTATTGACCCGTATGTCACTTTTTGGCAAGTGTCAATACTTCCTCAGAATATAACAAATGCATCCCTTTAATTATTAAATAAAATTCAAAAACACTTCTTCCAAATTTTGAACTTTATTCCAAATGTTTTTCCACTAGTACACAATTTGTCTTTTAAAAATACCAATCTAGTTGAAAAGAATTTGTTCAGTTTAATCACCAGTCATCATCTCCATGAATTCTAAAAAAGAAAATGCATAAATTTAAAGGTCCAGTATTACATTTGCAAAACTCACCATCGAAATCAACAGTTCCCGAACCATCTGTATCAATTTCAGCAATGATTCCATCTAAATCAGACGATGACAGCTTGTCATCGAGAGCAGCAAGAATTTCCTTCAACGTCGAAGTGGTAATGTAACCATTTCCTTCACGATCATACAAACGGAAGGCCTCCTTCAGTTCCTTTTGAATAGCTTCAGCGTCTTCCTCCTCAAGGAAATGTGCAGCAATATTACAGAAACCATCAAAGTTCACCTTGCCCGTGTCGTCGGGATCATTTTGTTCGATAAGATCACGAAGCTCTTGATCGTCGAACATTTGACCCATTGTATTGAGGATTGTGGTGATTTTCAAGGTTTCAATGAAACCACATTTGCTGGTGTCAAACATTTGGAATGCTTTACGCATGATGTCCATCTTTTCGTCATCCTCCTGCAGTATTTAAATGAAAGAGATATAATTATTGTATTTCAGGAGGGGCTACTTATAGTATAGGGGGGGGTCTATGGAAAATATTCTCTAAACATATTATGTTTGAAGTCTTCTTCTTATTTTAGTTGAAAGGTCTTAATCTGTCGTCATAATTGTGGAGGAAAATCCACTAAAGTCTTACTAAGCTACACAAGCACATCTGATTTATGAGACAATTGGACTGTAGGCCAACTATCGGACATTTGATCCACCATAACTTAAAATATCACCAGCTTTAACAATTTTTATAAAAAATGCATTCCCCTGCAATGATTTAAGTTGGGTTAAATGTTCAAGTTCATGGATGAGTTGTCCCGTAGCTCAATTGACACACAGATGAGTTATGGGTCTGTCTAAAGACTTGTCGGCGCAGTGGCTTAGTGGTAGTGTGTTGGGCTACTAAGCCAGGGGTCTCAGGTTCGAATCCCGAAAGGGCCAAATTACATCTTATGGTTTTTTTCCAATGCGCCACCTCTCGCGAACGTCAGACAAACATCCGAGAGAAAAACTGTCATGAATGAGCTTCTCAATTAGCCGTTTGGACTCGGCGTAAAGCTCTAGATCCCTTCCATTCGTCCCAAAAAATGGAAAACCCACACAAAAACGAATGGTTGTGAGAAGCTAGGCCTTGGGTCCCACAGACCTGTCGCGCCAAAATATTTATTTATTTTATTTATTCATATCAAAAGACTTGCGAATCAGCTTCTTCTACATTCATATTGGACTATCTGCTGACCAAAATATATTCAATTAAATAAAACCTTAAGAAGTTTCTACGTCAATTAAGACGCAATAAAATCTATTAAAAAATAAAACCAGCACCACCAGCAATGTTCGCACAGTCCAAACAGTGTCATTCAAAGAGCTTCCTGTGTGTGGTTATATTTAAAAAAAATTGCCCATAAACAAGCCACTTATTTTTTGTAAACACTTTATTTCCACCTCGAAAGATCACTAAATTACCTGTCGAAGAATTTTATTTGTACGGCACAGGTGTGGGCAACTATTATTGTAGTGTAGAAATTTGTTCCGTAATAGAACACCAGTGTTTATAAAATTCTCAACGCCATTTGGTAAATTTTACTTTTAAACTATTTAATCGAGGAGTTCCCAAATCTGAAACAATTGCCATTAGATTTTGAGAAAGTACGTTTGTTTTTCCGCCGACTGTATAGGGAGACGCTTTGTCATGGGCGATTTTTTATAAAAGTGTTTATTCTTTTTGCTAATAATAAATCACTCAAACGTCATCGCCTACGATCGTGAAGAGAAATTAGTGTTCAACAGATTGCTTTTGTTGTAACTAAACAAAAGTATTTTTTTTGTTATTTTACTGAAATAATTAAGTGCGGAAATGTCACTTTGCATTAAATGGAAAAAGTTAAATAAACTTTTTGAGACTGCTAACAGGAACATAGTCCGTGTCTTAGTGGCGTCATTTTTGTTTCTTTTTAGGGTAGGGAAACTTGATGTTCACGCTAGGTAAACGAAAACGTTGAGTTATAATTTAAAGTAAAATAGGTGCATGACTGGATCTAACTTTTTCGAATGTTTCAATTTTTGATAGACGGCTTTAGTTTGGTCAATAGGTCGGTAAATGGTGAGGTAACAATTTTAAAACTTTGTGCTCGCTTTAATAAGTGGCAGTCAAATTGTTTAAATTTTAGTGGCTTTATTTTGTCTCCAATTACTGCTTTCCATTAATAACGAAATGATTTATTGTTTTCAAATAAAATAATTAAGTGGATAATTTAGACCAGAAGTTGCCAAACTATTTTTTTTTCGTTGACCACTTTCAAAATTAACTCGATTTCCGTGGATCCCCTGCTGCTACATTTTTACCATTTACCCAAAACTCGTCAAAAAATATGAATTTTAGATCTAACGATGGAAATTTGCGTCGCGGCTGCGGTCCAACTCTAAAATAATCTAAAACACAAGTCGTATTTCGTTCCTTTTGCGTCTGAACAAGAGTTATGGGCGGCCGGCCGGCGCTTAGCAAGTCTCAACACGCGTTACACTGAATATCGAATATGCAAGTTTTTACAAGTAACAGTCGTGAAATACACTACTCAAAAAAAATAAAGGGAGGTTTTTGAAAAAGGGAAATAATGCTAAATAAACAGAATATCTTCACCATATCTCAGCCTAACTAAAAAAAATGTCTTTGCTATCGGAACCAGAAAAATGTTCGTCACTTATCTACGACTGGTCAACCCCAATTTTTTCATGCTAACGTAGACCCCCGTCGAGTCTTCCGTGGACCTCTGGGGGTCAACCTGGACCACTTTGGGAATCACTGATTTAGACGAACTTGTCTAATCGAGACAGTTTCGTGCGATTCGGTAGTGCACATAATATATGTATCTAACATATTTGATTTTATTTCCTCTCAAACTCAACTCCTTTAAGACTTTGCAACTTCGTCAAAGAATAAGGAGTGAAACGGACGGCCTAGAAACAATTTAACGAACCAAATCCACGAATCACAACAAGGTTAGTCCAGTGATTTAGTGGCTAGTGCGTGGGTTTCCCAATCCTTAAAAAGATAATAAAAAATCACTTGCAAAAAATAATGGTTGTGACCTTTTTTAAAAAAAACTTGAGCTGAAATTGTTCTTAGTTCTTAAAGTTCATAAGCAAGATACGACAAAATAATCGCGTACCCCTTTGTTAAATCGGAGAGAAACAGAATTTTAAAATGCGATTTATAAACTTCCTTGTTCTGGGCGTATCCAATTAAATTGGTCTATTGTTGTTCACTCTTTTTCTTTTAACTTGACGCGTTTTCAAGTGAATTTGAATGCAGTACAAATTTCGAGTACTGTGTTAAGCTTGCGTCTAAAGTTATGCAGTTTTTCCCTCTACTTGAGTTGGTTTAATCACAATCAAAAGATGATAAAGAAGTTTTACCACTGCTCTAACTTACAAATTTATAGATTCCACTTCAAATCTATAAGAAAGCTCACAAATCCGATATTTGAATTTTGCAAATGTTTTATGTGTATAATTCTAAGATTAAAAATCGATACTAAAAAAATATTGAAAATATGGTCTATTGACTTCTCAGCAATTGCTGATGAATCCTTGAATTATTAAATATTTACTTCTTTTGTTCACAGCAAGCATTTCGTTAAATTGGCTTGGTTTTGATCACGTAACCTAAAACTCATAACATCGCCAAGAACCACCCGTCGCGTCAGTGTAAAATGTCCAGAATTATGAATACTTCCCTCAAATTTAATATTATTATACATATCTCAATGGAAAGACTTATGACACCTGCCATAGCTCATTTTAGAATGATGGAAATAAAACAATTCCTTTTCTTCGATACACAAAAGTTAAAAATAATTCAAAAATTACGAGTATCTATACAAGGAGCTTCCTATTCCGACAGCCACTTCTCACTGCCACTGTACAGTGTACATCACAGGTGCGAATGTGTACCTCTACCTCATATCCACATTATACACTCAAGAACAGTGGTACAGTATTGAAATGAAAACTAGCCTGTGCCATCTGTGATCTCTGACCGTTGAATTGAACGAAATCATGAGCCCTGAACTGTAAAGACGAAATGTAACAGTTCGGTTTTATGCCAAAAACCCATAGATTTAAAGCAAGATCCTTTTTTTGTGGAAAAGCAATAGAACATATTGTTCTAGTCATAGGTCTGGAGTCTAGTATTCCTGCAAATTGCTTAAATTTAAAGTCAACACTACAGACGACTCTATAAAATTGAACATATATACAACTGAACACTAAGACCCTTCATAATAATTCAGAGCGTAACTAAATATTCAATTACACAATGCGCGGTAGCGGTACCAAATACCAGTTCGGGAGTCAAATTCAAATTAAACGATCGGTTACAAGTTCATCGTAAAATGAGCTTCAACAAAAAAAAAATAACACTATGGCCCAAAAACCGTTAGATAATTAACACATTTCACCCGAGTTTTCCATAAAATTCTAAAATTGACTTCAAAAAGACTGTTATATAAATTCAAGTATTTTCTTCGTCAAGCAGCAGTCACAAATCCACTTAAAACAACAAAAAGGTCTGCTTAAATTTATTCAAATTACCATTGTACGACTGTGTTACGCAATAAAACCACAAACGAGATCAGGGACAACACTTAATCGATCCAAAAAGGGATGCAAAAAAACAAAAAACACGCACTGCAATTTTTCGATTAACTAAAGCAGCAAAATTTCGCACACCGCACACCGATTAGATCGCGTCTGGATGGATAATCCTCAACTGACTAAATCTTTTTATGTTCGAAAATCAATATTTATAATATGCGGTCCCGTGGTACACTCCCCCACTGCTGATCACCCAACTAGTGGTACTCGGTGGTGTACCAGTGCTTTTTCCCAAATCCAAATGGAAAATGTTGAAGCCACTATAATTTGGGGAATATTTTTAGTTTATTATAGTAAGTTAAAGTATTTACTTAAACCAAACAAAAACGAATTAGATTCTTCTTCTTCGTCGTCGTCGTCGTAGTCATCCTCTGTGTGCACCTCCTTTATTCTAATTCTAAAAATTCGTTCACTTTTTGCTGTCGTTGTACGTGTTATTTTTTTTTTGTCCGTGTTTTCATACTTTTGCGCGAAGGTACTTTGGTTTGGTCTATTTTGCGTGGGATTAGAGAAATGTACATATTTTTGGAGATCAGGAACAACAACTGTAAAATGTTCGCGCTGATAATTAGAGAAGCAATTGAAATTCACACAACTACATGCGAAGGTAATTGTGGTGCAAGATTACTACTACCTATACTTGTGGTAGATACTTTGGTTTGGTATGTTTTTTTTTGTTTTGGCTTCCGACAGATGGATGATGTACATTTCAAGTCGAAGGTGAGAAATTGTTGCTAAAAATAATAGAGAAACCATTTTTGTTTCCTAAGAAAATAGAGGGGATGATGATGACTACTTTGGAAGAGGAGAATTATGATTGTTGGCGATGCGGCTGCTACTGGTGCTGCTACTGCTGCTGATGATCCATGTTTATTTTGCTTTAAAATTTGCGTTATTAACTCGGTTTTTCTCTATCGACACCTATGATGCAGGATGGCATACATGACATTGAAGTGACATGGAATACACTGATGGGGATCATGTGATACAACAACACATTTGAAATCCTTTTATTTATTTTTGTTAGAGCAAATATCGGGTGCGCGCAGTTTATTTAAAAATTAGCTCAGCCAAAAAGAGTACTAGCAGATCTAATATTATAGGAAGTGCGTACCATGGAGATGGAGACCACCCTGGTAGTGGCTAATTAGGCGCCCTGGGCAAGCATTCTTAAATGGCGCCACAAATATTGTGTTTCAGATGCTCCTAGGGTGCGATGCTGTTCGATTTTTAACTTTCACGTATACGTAGTAGATAAGCGAAAGATATTGTATTCGTACACAGTTTCGAACTCTGGATTTTAATCAATTCTGACATTATGATGATAGAGGAGCTCGAAAAAGTGGGTCTCGCAATTCTGTCCGTCTGTCCATCCTCTTCTGAGGTCGCTCCACAGCCTAAACGTATAGACTGACTTCGGATATAGAATTTTTGGGGTTACAGTTCAAATAATGATACTTTTGAAAACTGGACACATCTCGAAATCGGTCAATACGCTTCAAAAATTCATTCTTAGAGTAATATTAACATTTCTAACTCGATAGCAAACTCAGTTTTTCTCTAAATTACGTACAATGGATTTTTTGTGAACAATTTTGAGAATTTGGTTTTCTACAGTTTAGCTACATGAAAACGGCTATAACGTTTTCGACCAAATTGCATAGATACTTGTAGTAAAATGGACCTTTTCTAAATTAATGCGTCATTCATTTTCAATCCTAATCGCCGAAAACGGAAACAAGGACCATTGGAAGAATATGCCAAAAACTTTAAAATGTTTGCTTCAACATGAAATGAAAACTGGGGACCATTGCCAGAAATATGGGTTCTTAGTTTTTTACTTTATTTTCTTTAATCTTGTTTTCTAGAATAACAAAGTAATTATTTGTTGGTGTAACAGGTCAAAAAAGGCTTTAGAGGTAGCTTTTAAGACCGTTCTGAAGTAAATGTAAGTGACCTACAATTTTATGCAATCCCTAACAGCTGATGATGAACCAGTAAGAGGTTGATATCTATAGCTGATGTATTTTTCAAATCATTATGAACATTTTTGGGTAGTTCAACAGCCATATGTACTCTATTCCCCGACACATATCAATAATGAACTGCCATAATTTTAAAATTATCAAGCTTTACTGAAGGTTTTGTTTGAGCCTAGAAATTCGAAAAAATGTAGACAAAACGTTTTTCTTTAGCCAAGATAGGGCTCCTTTCTTTGCCATCATTTCCGCCTATGATTCAATGCAGTGTATCTGTAATTGACACCCGTAGCCAAGAGTCAAGTTTTCGGCCCCCTTGTTCCTCTGGGCAGAGATACAGAGAAGAGTAAAGATCCGTCATGTACCCAATTAATTTCTTCCTTGCAGTTTATTAGTAGTTTCGAGGTTTTGCATGTTGATCATGTTATAACCAGTTAGTAACACCAGGTAGAAAACGTTCAACTTTAGTTTTTTACTCCTTTTTATATATTGTCTTTTAAGAGCAACATAGTTTGGTGCAGTGCATATTGGTGCAACATTTTTAACACGTGCTTATTATATTATGTACGTCTTAGAATTTTTTATATAAATATATTGAAATCAAAAACCTTGTTCAATATATTTTCTTTCCATTATTGCTTGCAAGCTAGGTCCCATAGAATCTGCATGTTGTATTCCCCAAAAGGTCCAAAGCCTACACGAAGTTTAAAATCTCCGCCACGCCTTAAGGAGGCTGCGGTACAAGCTCCCATTTCGTTTGAGGAATATGGTTCGCTGGAATCATCAGCAGCGATCATGTCCTAAAATTGAAAATCTAAGTAGAGGATCTTTTTTTTGCGAAAAAACTACCTACCAACGAAAGGATCAATCCAATTAAGACAATAGCGACAATAGCGTACTTTTTCATTTTTCTGTTAGTACTGAGAGGAATACTGATCCCAGCAGCGAAAATCACCTGCTTAAGTACACTGATGGTGTGGCTATAAAAATGTGTCAATGTGAAATATATTTTCATTTCTAAATAATTGCAGATTAAGCAATCTGATGTTATAATTATTGCTTCGAAGACCTGTAGATCGCATGGGATAAAAGTGTAGAATAAAATACTGGAGCTATTTCAAGAGAGATTGAAGTCTGTTGCTTTTTAATAACTGCCTTTATCGGCACTCTAAACTGGTGTGTTATTAAATATAATTTAAAAGATCGCTGTAATTTAAATAAAGATGCAACTTCAGTTTATTGTAATTTTCTTCATATCAAGGTATATATGATCTTTCAAACAGACAATTAGTTAAATTTGTTTTTATTAAAAAGAGACAACAGATAACGACTCTTACGGCCATGTTATTCAATCCGGGGGTAACTTAGCTTTAAGTTCATTTTACACCTGTCCATTAATTTTTTATATCCGACAATTTTTCCATTAAACCCGATGGATTTAAATGCGGATTTAAAACACTTTAAACCGTTTTAATCCTTTTTAAACATACGTAATGTAAAATTTCACAAATTTACAGTTGAAGCGGGTTTTATTTTTTTAAACTCCGTCTGAATTATAACCGACTTCAAATATTTTACATGGCGTATTTTGTAAGAACTGTGCCACTTTGACATTAATGTTTTTTGGATAAATTTTAACCAACAAAACAAATTATTACGTCACGCAATTGGACGCATTTCGATGCCAAACCTTACAATTCAAAATATCTCATAATAGGGTTCCCTTTTGCAGCTAAATCTAGATTCGCAGGCCAATAAGTCGCTTTAAAATTTGTTTCAGTTTCATTCAGGATCTGCCAAAATTTATGGTGGATTGCTATACGCACATCGGATAGGCTTCACTTTCTATAGGTATCTACAGAAAAACTTGAAATACAATGTAACCCGATAACCCAAGGTGGAAGAAGACCGGGTCGGATCTAGATGTATAATATCTTTTCTTATTAATGGATGCTCATTTTTAAAATATTAAAAAGTGCTTGGAGAAGCAGTCACGTTTAAAAAAACATGTTGTTCGGTCATATTTTTGACTAAGCAATTCCCTACAATCACTCACTACGGACTTCTAACTTGGTTAACTCAAAAACTTCGCTGACTTTTTTCGCACCCGTGCCTACCCAAGTGCCGCCTTTTCTGTAAACCTTCTTTCTACTTTAAAAAAATTAAATTATTTCAACAACTCAAAGAAACGTCCACACGCTGATACTCTTTTTTGAGTCCTTTTGCATGCCACCATGCTGCTGCTGTTGCACATTAATTACGCGCTCGACAAAATTTCCGGACTCGCTGCACAGACATTTGCATTAAGAGGATATTCTATCGATTAACTGCGACTGCAGTCAAAGCAAACCAAATTAAAGGAAAGCAAAATTCTACAAAACACACAAAAAGAATAAATGGCCCTGCCTCTGCATCGTCGGTGTGGTCCTGGTTTTCAAAGAAACATAATTTAACGCTCGACTTATTCTGCATCTTAAAAACTGAAAATAAATAAATTATTTATAGGAGGGTAGTAACTGCATCGGCCTTCGTCTGTATGAGTGATTCCAATTAAAAGCAAATTCCGGCAAAAGTGGCGGCAGGCATCATCATCATCTTCATCATCATCATCTTCATCGGGCGGGCTTATTTTGTTTGGCGTTAGTTTTCTTCCCTGGCCAACTTGAATGATGTATGTGTTATGAATGCGGTGATTTTTTTCGAATGATTTATATTAATCATTCACAGAGAATTTAAATTGCAGTTGGCCATTGGGAAATGGAATTGTACGAGTTTTTATTTTTATTTTTGACGTAATTTTTGGTAATAGCGCTAATGGCGGTTTTCGTACAATTTGAGAAATGTATATTTGCGCTAAACTCAATGAGATTTGGAAATGGATTTGCTCTTGAAATAATGTTTCCGAAATTTTAAAGCTTCCTTGTAGGTTAAGCAACTGTAAGAATTACAGAATATTATTTTGATTTTGTTTATATTTTTCACTTGACAGATGAATTATGTACCTCCATGAAATTCCATATTTGGACAAAGAGCGATTGCCCATTCAAATGAAAGCCTTATTCAATTCATGGGTAGAGAAAAATAGTTTTACATTCAGCTGGCCTTAAATTATTTCATGAACCCGATGGGCTCCTGGCATATATAGTACTTCCTGTTTTCATAGTTACCCAAAAAGGATAAAGTTTCTTCTTTTTAGTTTTTTTTTGTTGTTGTTTGCCTTCTCTTTCACAAAATGTGTTTCCCCTTCCTTGCAGCGGAAATACTGAGAATGTTTCTCATGCTTTAATTCTGAATTTCAAGCGAATGGGGCTGTAAATACCATTCCCTGGGGAGTTGGAATAAATCAGGAAATAAACTACTCCTCCAACATGGCGCGGAAATTCCATCGAATTAGTTGAGTATTGCAAAAAATAAAAATAAATAAACTGTGCACTTAAAAGTATTTCCGGAATTGTAGGAACATTCGCATAATTTTTCTTTTTTTATGTATAAAGTTCGCAGTCCGGTGCTATAATTAATTTTAGAGGAGGAATACTGTAGAGATTATAGTTCTTATGGCGAAAGGTATTAGGGAGGTATTTTTATTAATTACTTGGATGAGTTGGAAAGTTTTTCTTTATCCAATTCAACTAAGATAATTAAAAACATTCTATAAGAATTGTATAGGAAAAAAGTTGATAAATTTGCTGATTAGACAAAATTTCTAGAGCATTGTCTTTACACTTCTGTACAACTTTCTTAAAATTTTTCCTCGCTTTTGAATTGGATTTTATTTACATCACCAGCGTGCATGATATTTTCCGAATGGAGAAGATGCAAAGATGTGAATTTAGTTCAAAAAGCAAAAATATTTCGACTACATTAGCGAAAGGACGATTAATTCTTGGAGTCAAAGACAAAGTTACAGTAGATGTTGTTGTGCTTGGTGTGACCAATTGGAAACAACGTATTAGGGATTGCAGTGAATGGAAGGCTGCAGTGTCTCTGTAAAAAAGTTCTCAAAACTTTTCGGGAGGCTTTTAAGTAGATAAATTTAGCATGATAACATGATCCTAATCTACGCCACGTGAAATTGCCTTTTACACATCCGTTGATGAGGCATTCGGCATTCCCCATAAACTGCATATTTCATTTCGTTATGAGTTGCTGAGCTAATTTTCCTCAGGCATTTGGTAGCTTCTGCCCTTAAATATCATGCCGCATCAGAAAAGGAAAAATCATTCCATTTTAATATCAGGATCAGTAGTTTTATTCCCCAACAAGAGTTGGTTTATTATGCCGACTGAAAGTTCTGCTTCGCAAGACAAGATCTTTAAACTTTGAAAACAAATTTGAAAAAAAATTTCCAAATATCCTTCACCCACATGCATTGAACATACATTACTCTCATCTTTAAATATCTCACATTGCTCTACCATTTGAGGAGTATGTCAATAGGATGCGGTTAATCCTACAGCTATATTGCAACATTTCTCACAGTGCCACTTAAGTGTAGAACCACAAAAGTATTAAAGATATTACATTTTTCAAGGCGCAACATCTAAATACCTTATTCTCATGTCGGCAATGTTTCCAGTAAAATTAATTAAAAAACAAAAAGCAATAAGAAATGTGTTTCTTGTTCTCATGTAGCTGCAAGCCTCTATCTAGAGACTATCGCTATGGTAAACAAAAAAAAACATTTGTTGCACCCTAAGGCCACACAAAGAGGGCTCACACTTCCATTTTCAATTTAAAATAGTAAACTCAACTCAAGCGGAAAACCCCCTAAGACAAGAATAAAATAAATAAGGGAGAAAGAACTGAAAGAAGGTTAATTCTTAGGCATCCTACTCGTAGAGTGTCTCCGTGCTGCCGCAGAATGCCCTTTAACTATGATTAGGATTGTGGTAGCAAGTAAAAGAAACACACAGGCGAACAGTGTGCCATTTGCAAAGGCTTCCTGCGGAGTGTGCTGAAGAACTTCGGGGATAAATAAGGTTATTGGTGTATTTAAACATTAGTTGGAAGTACAAATGGTTAAGCAAGAATGGTTGCTTTAAATGTAAATCATGTCGGTCGTTCAATTTGCGGAGTTCATTTGTGGACACACGTAAGCCATCTACCGCAAATGGTTTTTAGGATGCTAAAATTCAAAAATGCTTTATTGTCATGTGTCAGCAGTTTTACAATGCCTGCAACAAACCAGAAAGGGACTCCCTAAACAATCGTTGGAAAAGCCACTGATTTTAATTACGATGGTGATGATCCATCAAACTGTGGCGAGGTTACGTTCTACCACCTTATTAACGACAATCGATTACATTCTATGGACTCAATTTTATGACAGGTTTGCATTTACAATTTGACAGCAATGCAATTCACTGAACCACCAAGTGACGCCTTTTGAAAGAATATCAATTGGAATAACGCAGCAAAGCATTCAAATATTTGTTGCATTTTCCCAGAGGTCATGTGTGTCCCAACTCTCCCTAGGAAGCTATATTTTTTCAGACTTTACACAGTTGCAAACAAAACTTTCCCCATTTTCTACCTACTTTAACACAAAATACAAAAAAAAATCCCTTAACTTTTGCAAGCATAAAAAACCATTTCGCCCAACAACCAATTAAAAATGTTCATTACTACTATCTACCCACTGATCTCCTTGAAATTAACTCAAAGCACCCTTGTTCACCTCATCCTTATCTAGATCCATTACAATTAAGCAGACTATAACACAATGGCATACCCCCGACAGCGCGCGGCTGCCACTAAAATCTCATAATCCTTTCCAATACATCATTCGTCAGCGGGCTTCCTTCCGTTCATCAGGACTTCCTTTTTATTATCCTTCTTTAGCACTATTAAATCTCAGACATGACAAAGGAAATGCCAAACAGACACACAAAAGCCCAGGAGACAGAAGAGCACACCCATTATCAAGTCGATCTCCTGGAACTGAAAAAAAAACACCAACAGCCTCAGCCTGCATTTATCCATTCCCATTTATTCGTAGGTGATGAGAGAAAAGACCGCGGCGCGCTTTGCTGTCAACGTACTTGATGGCGCGGTGTGCAGCATAAATTGTTAAAAAACACCGAAAAAAAAGAAGTGTGTTCCCTGCCTGAAAAATTGAAAAGCTGCTTTTCACAATGCATGTTGCATCTAAAGTTGTGCGCGGTTACGGGGTTTACTGCTTCAGCTGGTGCTGCTGCTCTGTTTGTTCCATATATTCCCGGAGCACGTTGCTGACCTATATTTTTGGAAAGCTTTTCCTCTCCGATGTGGATGTCTCCCGCTCGGGCGAACTCTCTCGTTATATACCAATGGCTCTGTGGAAAATTAAAATATACAAATTTGCTGTCTGCATTTGTTTGTTTTTCATACACACTAAGGTTTAAGGGTGGGAAGAGGGGAAGTACAATTTATCGAGAGAGAGGCCAACGAAAAGAGTGACCATGCGCGTTTTACATCACATTGACTGGGGATTGTTGCAATGCAATAGACACAGAGACGTCACTCATTACGTGGTATCGTCCATTCCATGTAGACACTCGTAGTTAGTACTATGTACATTCAAAGTTAATGGACAATACGAATGAGGAGCAATTTTACATGCTAGATATACGGTGGCGTATGAGTGATTTTTTACGGGGAAAACATTTGGCTTTTCAGTTCTCAGGTTTGTGGAGATGTTTTGATAAGGTTTGGCTGGTTTGTCATTATAGAGATTTCTGAAGAGCAGTAGTTGCATTTTTCTACTACCCAGGATCAGTTTTGATGATCCAAATGGCTTCAACCGATGGCAATATTCTTCGCTTTACCAGAATGATGGGGAGATTATTTCCAACTGCTTACAAGAAGAGCTAAAAAATAGTTCCTTACCTGTTGATTTAAGATATTCGTCGTTGGCGCAGTAACACAGTGCTTACTGGTTTTATATTCAATGTTCATGCCCCGTTAA
Source organism: Cheilosia pagana (assembly GCA_936431705.1). Taxonomy (NCBI): domain Eukaryota; kingdom Metazoa; phylum Arthropoda; class Insecta; order Diptera; family Syrphidae; genus Cheilosia; species Cheilosia pagana. The sequence goes on along the minus strand of OW386170.1, from coordinate 43,725,388 downwards.
AATAGAAATTGCAACATCTCAAAGAAGTACTATACTATGGAGGTCTTTTCGATTGCATAAAATATACATAAACGAATAGTTATCCTGCGTTCTAATAAATTTTCTATAGTAAACCGGCTAACCTTGGTAGTTAAAGTTCTGTACCTCAAAATGAAGTCCATCTACTATGAGTTTAATCATTTTTTCAAATGAGGCACAAAGGAGCCACAATTTTGTTCTTCACAACACAAGACTACAACTTCAAGAAAACTTGTTCTACACCTCACAATTCCTTCAAAAAGTTTTAAAAATTAAGAATTGCTAGAGTTTAACTTTTGTTACCTTACTAATTGTAAAAAAATTTAAAAATAGTAAAAAGTACTGCTTATTAAGCGAGGAGCAAGGCATGTGGTTCTAGAGGTATAAGTCTGTTGCGACTTGCGACCACTGGTTTTAATAAAAGTTTCTCAATATATATTTCTATTCCCTTAAAAATCTGCTGCTTAAATACTGCTTAAATAATTTTAGACTACATCGTTATACTTATCAATTTCATTCCACAAACAACGATCGTCATATACAGCTCCGAAAAAGCATCTTAAATATGCATTAAGACGACACTGAGTACACAAATCCTAATTGGATCCTTCGACTCCGAGTCCTCTCCGTCTCCACAGCTACTGCGCATGCCAATCCCTCTCACTGTTATGATAATGTAGTGGGAACTACTTTCCTCTATCAAAGGGGGGAAATCACTAAAAACGTCTTACAACTTACACATCACATTATCCCCAATTGTTGTTCTCCTCTCACCATATAGTGTGTGTAGAGAAAAATTCATAGTTGACGCTGGAGAAAATTCCATCCAAATCCGAATCATCTGTGTGCCTGCCACCAAAGTGAATGGCACAGCTAATGCCGAGCACACACTCTCTACCCACAGGAGGTTCATATAAAATGCAAACGCGTGAAAATCTCCACTCCACATAGAGAAGAGAGAAAGGACTTTTACCATACATATTTTTATTTTTTTTTATTCGGGGGGAGAAACTTTGCTTATTTGACTCCATTTCGCCGCGCCGAATGGCCTGCTCTCATTATAGTTGGAGCTACAATTCGATTCGCATCTGACACACGTTTCGTATCCGTATTTTCCGTTCGGATTAATTCATTTGTTTAGATATATTACAAAAAGAAAAATATTTCCTTGTGAGTGAGTGTTTACCTTGCGGCAGAGTTTAGAGTTCAAAGTGCTTCAGTTTTCATTTAATTATACGCCCCCAAATCATTATTTAATTGGAGTAAAAAAAAATTAAATAGAAATTAGTTAGACCAAAAAAAACATTTAACACGCATCCCTAATCAAAACCAAATCAACCAGCCACTTCACACGTTCGATGGATACTTTAGGACAACCCTTCCAGCCATTCGACTTGAGAATCTTGTTGCGTTTGTTGCACTTTTTATTGGATTTTGCTTTACCTACAAGTTCATAATCAATATTTATGTCTCCAGAGCCAGAGATAAAAAAGAAAGAAATCTTTTCCTTTTTTGGTTCTATTTATAGATACTTTTTGAGTTTTGTTCGTTTTGTTTCTTTTATTTGTATCTCAACGTGAGAAAATCCACTGATTTAGGTTTAATGTAAATTTTCTCCTTCGCTCTCTTTCTGTATATCTGTCAAAAAATGTATAGAAGGAAAATAAAATAAATTCTATCTCCTCTCATAGTGGTGCGATTGTGTATCTTGCGATAGTGTACGAGTGCATTTTTGAGCAAAATTGTGATTCGTGCGAGTCAAGGTGCGTATTTTGAGGAAGAAGTTTCGAAAAGTGCGCGTATATTAAAAATCTCCCAAAATTTATTGCCAAAAAAAAATTGTTTCGTTAATCGGCATCAGTAAAAAAAAAAACTTCACCTCGAGGCAACAACTTTCATTCATGGATTTCATTGCTAGGTAAGTTGGAAAAATTGCTTTGGTAAAAATAGACCAAACCAAATGGTGCTGTTGGTGCAGTTTCTTCTTGTTCGGTCTATTTTTGATACGGCGAGTGGGGATATTCTAAATTTAAGCATCCTTCCAGATTTTCGTGGACACATCTTGGTGTGCTCTGCAGTTTAATTGGTTGTCTGTGCTATTGTTGCCTCTAAAGTTTAACCCTCGCTTCTCGTAAGAAGCTTTTCACTGAATGCAACTGTTAACACTGAGAGACATTGGGTTAAATAATCAGTTAAAGTGCTTTTAGTTTGAGTATACCATAGAATATCTATGTGTATACAGGACAGAGTCTTCGTCGTAGTGAGAGAATGGATGGTCATTGAAAAGAATGTTGAACTGCAAACTGTAACTGGGAATGCGGGCTGAGGGTGGCACAGGAGTAGATAAAAAAAGTGGTTCAGTGCAAGTCGTTAATACTCATTGAACTATATTTAAGGAAAGAGAATGGGAAATGGGGGCTGAAACGAAGAAGAGTGCAATGTCTTCAGATGGTGGTTATTGAATTTCCTTCTTGCCATGTCATCGGTGGGGCTGGCGAATTAATGGTGAGGATTATCTGAAGAAATCGATGCTTTTGCTGGGTTGAAAAGACATTTTTGAATTAACAAGTCTTGAAGTAACCACTCGTGACAGTTGGGACTAAAACATCGTATGCTTTTGCTGCGGTCATTAGGCATGCTCATGGTCGTAGTCTTGCATAATTGACTGTGAAGAAGGTCACTTTGTAAGGCTGTTGTATGCATGTTCTTTAGAGTGAACACTCTTTAAGTTAGGTAACTTGCCTCGGGGGGAATGCTTGTCTAAGACCGTAGTTATCATGATAGGTAGGAAAGGGTGGCAAGTGTCGTTAAGATTTAATATTTGTGTATCATATCAGTGTCTGAAAAAGAATATCGTTGAGGGTGTTTAATACAAAATATTATACTTCAAATTTGAGCCCTAAGGTATGCTGCAGATATTTAATGGATGAACAGATTGACAGTTAAAATCTAATCAATTGAAATTTAAGAATCTTGATAGCAGAACCGAGTATTTAAAGCTTTACAATATTGTAGATGGAATCATGTAACAGTCATTTAAAAAACAGTTTTACTCTAAATATGCGCCTGAAAGTATGACCCAAATTTAATGAATCTGCGGGGCGGATATTGCGGTCTGTAAGTTTGAAAAGTCTTTGATCTTAGATCAAGTTTCAATTAAAAAATTTAGTTAAAATAACTTAATATGATTAATCAGAAATAAGTTATTTTGAGTCAAGTTCCTTCCCCATTACAACTGTGAAACGTCAATCTATTTAAAGGGTCTGATTTCGATTCGGAATTCCTTAAGTTCTGGGTCGAACTGCATTAAACAAAAGCCAATTTTTTTTAAATAATAGAAAAAGCACCGGACTGAGGAATAAACCCTGTGGAATACTGGCATTTAAAAGTTAAATTGCTTAAATTGATCATTGTTTTCATAAGGTATCCAAATCACTTGCCGCCTTTGTGAAAAAGAACATTCAGAGTGTGAACGTTCCTTCTAATTTCACAAATATTGACCAAAGTAAATATTTACGTCCTTAATAATTTCTAATAAATTCACACACAAATAGTGTTGCTAAAATAAGTGAGTAAACTGAAGTCCTAGACAAATATCAATCCCTTTTCTTGTGAGAAACCTTGATTAAATATTTAAATCAATAATTATTTTGCACACAAAAAAAAAATTGCAACCCCTCGTCTTAGGAATATCAACTAAAAGTATAAACACCACTGGGACATATAATATTACTCGTTAGCCATTAGTTATTAATTAGTTCCGTGTATTACCAAAAATCTGTTCAAAATTAAGTTGATTTTGTACTTGACGGTGATTTTTTCACCACAAAATATTTATCCATATCGATACTTAATGCGATATAGAAAATATCCCTTACAAATTAATGCCAAACATGTTTGTTAGTCGTTACTTGAAACCATCGTTATGGCTCTGTTGAAGCCTGGTTCAAAAAATATTCTATTCTAAGACTTTTTAAGAAAGCAAAGACGTCGCGTAGGTATATCGGAAAGCTTAAAAATAAACTATATTTTGGGGAACAGGTTTGATGAACTATGATTCCAGAAATTCGAAAGGTAAAGCTTAAGAAAGATATCGATTTTTTACAATTTTATCAAATGAAAAAACTTGGGATGGCGACATTGAGCCGAATTTGTGTTAGCACATCTAAATCGACTCTGTGTCAAAAACGACTACCGCACGTTTATTCGGTGTAAAATAATTATTTCCCCTTTCAAGAATAACCATACCCGCTGGCTAATTTTGTACGTACCTCAATAAGTTTCAAATAATTTAAACCAATTTACAAAAACAAGACGAATCTAGAGTTAAAAAAGGTGTCCACTCTTCAGACTTTATAAGACGTCTTGAAAAAGTTTAACCAACGTACATAAGTTAAGAAATTTTGAAACAAAAATGTAGGACACTTCCTAAGGTGACAAAAATGTATATATAACTTTCTTTTCATGGTTTGTAGTCCTCGCAGTTCGCACCCCTGTATAAAGATTCCCACCTCAGATTATATAGTACACGGATCTGTTCCGAAGGATAAACAAAAGCATCAATCAAACGAATTCAATTCGGCTAAGAAAATCATCTGTGGCTTATTCATTAACAGGCAGTCAACACAATGTAACTTACCGCATCAGTACAGTCTAGACAAACAATCAATCTGAATTAGCAAAGTTCATAATCAATCATAACAACCTACAGGTACCCAGACCAACGCGCCATATCTTCCTTGTGGATATTTTTGTTCTCCATTCTGATGACTACAATCGATAATTGTTTTGTGTAGGCGAAAAGGCAAAGTAGGTCCGCCATTAATGGGACATTTTCTGTGATTGACGATAGCGCGGTTTCACTACCACAGATGTTTTCATTTAACGTACAGTTTGTAAAAATACTATAGATACGTTTGAGGATTAAACTTTCTTAAATAGCTCTGGCAATCTTTCAATACACTTTCACTAAACTCACATTAGTCTGTATATAATCAAGGTTTTCCTTAAATACCTTCAACCGCAAAATATCCACCACTGACCCGGTAATAGCCATAATTAATTACGTCTGTCAACAAAATATCCCGTATCTCGGACGTATATTCAATGTCCAAATGGCATACATATTAACCTTTCGTTGTGTATTAATGTGACCAATCGTAAATTGATACATTCATATTGTCGGCAATAGGATTCGCCTGGAATCTTTGTACACATTCATCTCCCTCCCTATTTCCCGACTGACCGTATCGGTGATGTTCGAATTGAATGGAGAGAGTCTATTTATTGTAAACGACATGAAAACCCTTGTTACACGATACTGTATCCATACACACAAACTTGAATTGAAATTCAATGGCATATTTTTCGAGGAAATTCTGTGAATAAGGACGAGAAAAAAAATATATATCTGCACTTATCCATAAGACGGGGCAATCTCGTGATATATGACACTCTGTTTACTTTTGCATGGATAAAGGAAACAAAAATTAAATAATGTAGACGTGATTGATGTCCTTTCGTAAAAACGTTCAAAACAAACACACTCAATTCGATTTTCCCAGGGAGGGTGCAATTTTTTATTTGCCATGTATACAATGTGACACACACAAAGTCAAACATAATTGTATTCATAAATCAAACATTAGACTAAGGTAGGCATCCTCTTTTGATCTCGAAATGGAACAGTCTCCGAGTTGGATTTATTTTTTTTTGTTTTTATCTTTCGGAACAACATCTGTTGGATGTGTTGTTTCACTCGCACAATGAACAACTAAAACAGAAATAATCGCAAGAGATACACTGAAACTGTGGAATAATGCGACAGCCAACTGGATGACATAGAAAACAGGCACGGGTATAGTTGCTGTCATGCTGCGATTGAAAATCAACAATTGTTCCACCAGCTCTGTCTAACACTAGACACTGCTTCACTGTGTGTAGAATAAAGCAGAGGAGGAGTTCCTGCATGTTTTCATCCACCTAATTATATTAGCGCTCGACTGTAGAGAATGCAGATGCTACGAGGTTATCTCATGGAATGTGTGTCTGCGATGCAATTTGTTTGTTGCTTTGTAGCATTTATGAAACGGTTTGTTAATGGAAACACAAAACGTGTGTACGGCCTCGACCTGGAAAACAAAAGGATACAATTGGTCACAGACGGGAAGTTATAAATGACATATCCACATATAAAAAAAATGTTACGTATACGCCATACGCTCATACGAAATTAATTAATTTGATCGGATAATTTTTATTTTAAAAAACATCACTGAACATTGTAGGAAACATAATTTAATTTATTTTATAGCTTGTTTGTATCTGGACGGCTGTTCAACCACGTGTGACAACTCTAGAGATTATAATCAGTTAACAGGAAAACTAACAGTTTGAATAATGAAAATCCGCACGAAATATTAATTTGTCAATGCTATCGGATTGACGAATTCAATTGAAATTCACATTAGCAATGTAAAAGATGTTTGATGTAAGAGATCGACAGGAGGTAGGTGAATATGAGAGCAATGTTCCACAGGCACATGCATTTAAAATTTTATATATTTTAGGTGTGTTTGCGAGCAGGGGGATTGAGCTGAAAAGTTAAGCTACTCGTTTTTGTTAATGGAAAAACTGCAATCAATGAAATGACAAAAGTGGTATTATGTTAATTTTTCAACTTGGTGCTTATAAGAGCTTTGCCAATTCCGGACTCTGGAGGCACAGTATTTAGAAGTTATGTGTTCTTTTATGTGGCATTAAGCTATGGTAGGTTGAGTTCAGTTAGGTTGCAATTATTTGAGATATTCGAAATAAATCACGTTGACCAAATAAGGTCGACACGGAGTGAGCCATGTCCGCTGGTCTTTGTCTAATTTGAGTTTACTGTGTAAATTGTAAATATTTTAACATCACTGGGTTCGAATCGCGTCTCCCGTGAACGAGCATTACGTTCACGGAATTAAGTTGATTTACATGTGAAACAAAAACAAATTCCGTCACGTAATTCTCGTCCACGGACGATGCGATTCGACCCCTGATTTATGAGGATTAAAGCTGTTACCATTTTGCCATTTATTGCTCCCTAAAGTTCCTTTAAAAATTTCGATGAACCGTCTTACGGTGAATTTACAAATTATGTGTCTGTCTCACTTCATATTTGTAATCAAGGTCGTAACTCTGTTAGGTCTAACGAGCTAAGAAAGTAACTCGATGTTGAACTTATTTATTTAATAGCATTTCCCGCTTCGCCATATTGCCGTGAACGATTTTCTAAGAGACAGCCAAAACCCCAATTTTCATCTCATATATCTCGCTTCCTTTGTTTTCGGTCGTTTTCCTAGCCAACACCATTACCGAAGGACGAACGTTTTATACATATTTTCAGAGAATTTTATTCTCTGCTTAACATGTTCACAACACTTTTTCATTTTCATTTGATTAAAGTGAAAACGAAAAAAATAAATAAATAAAGTATGTACGAAAAAAAATATTATTTGCGATTATTATTTGCCTTCTGGCAAATAACATCGTTTTAATGTTCGCACCAGCTTTCAGCTCTACTTTAATGAATACAGCGAACATAAAGCTTCAAGTTAAATCATTTAAAATGGGCGAAACCCAGCATAGCACTATACCATACCACGGACCGTCGGAGTCCTCTCGTACATATAGCTGTCCTGTAAATTACTTTGGCTCACGGGGCGGGAGATAAAGTGAAAAGAAAAAATAAAGTGAAATGAAAACGATGATAAAGGACAACCACTTTAGTGTCGTCGCACGAAGCAACCGCTGTACAGTACACAGATTTACGTCTGTTTGCGGTAATTCTCCGATTCCGATGCAGTATCGCACAGAGGACTCTTAGATGTGTTGGAGTTAGATACAGACGCCATATATTCATGGAATCTACGTCACACGATCCACTTGTGTTTAACGATATCTGAATTAAGGCTGGGGACAACGTCATTTAAACATACCATACATGTGTGTGCCTAATTGTGTATGGGCGTGCGTGTGAAGGTGTGTATACTTTTACCGTGCTCCTAAACTCTAATTAGACATTCATGGAATAAGTAATAAACCCTGATGTGACTAGCTCACTGTAAAGGAACCAACAATTACAGTTTAACTTCATTTTAAGGGAAGAGTAGCAACTAATTTAAAATAGGTACCTGAAGTGGGTTACGTTGTTGGGCTGTTTTATCGTAAATCTGTGTGGTTAAAAAAACTGATTTACACATTTTAGGATTAAAATTAGCCACTTTAGATTCGATAGACCACCTTTGAGGTATAGGATAAAATATTAAAAGATGCAATGCTGTGGAATATCATAGAATAATACACAAATAAAAGTATTTAAAATAAACGTGATGTGTCTTATTTAATTTAACACTCCAAGGGCATCTTGCTCATTTAACTCTGCAGTCATAAATTTCAATCGAAGTTATTTAACTAGAAGGGCATTCTCTATGGACTATTAAAACGTTAAAAACAAAAACAGTCAATTTGATTTTCCAAGGAATGCACTATAAGGTAACGCAATCGAAAGAAATGCTAAAGTATATCAAAATCATTTCATTTGTGTTACAAAATTTACAAAGCATTGTAATGTCTGGCGTTTATATGTCAAAGGTTGCTATTAATAAAATTAGAATGTCGACATTGAAAACCTTTTAGAAGCATAAATTTCCCCTTACCACGACTTTTGTCAATTACATAAAAAAGTTTTAATATTACAAGGGCTCTACAATGAATTCGTTTTACCCATGGAGAAAGCTCATTATAATCTGCTTTCACACGCAATGAATTCCACATGGTGTAGCTCATTGTTGTTTTTCTGTCATTTATTAAAAAATGCCCTTAAAGGGAGGTAGGGCAGGGCCTCTCTAAAGCACAGATGATATTATATTTGAAGAAAAATTACGGAATTCGGTCCTTTGTCTGTTTTTGCGAATTATCCAATAAAATGAGATGAAGTTAGTCCTTTGAGGTGGGGCATTTTGATGGATTTCCTTTCACTCTGTAAACAGATGACGCATTCCAGTTTACATTCTAAAACTTTCGATGTTTGGGAACTACGATTAAAATATAATATGTAAGGGAAAGCAAAGGAACTATATTTATGGTTAAAATCGCCCGCATGTTGATAGGTACACATTAGTTTCGTTTTTTAATGGCATGGCAAAGTTAATCTGTCAAAGTGTATTGTTCATGCTGCTATTTATTTGTATGGTTTCACTTGCGGTCGAATTTAAGCAATAAATTACAAAATAAAGTGCAGGTTTAAACTCTGTTGCTGTGACATACAAAAAAATATTCATTTACTGAGTGACATTCAAACTACTTCCACCCACGAAATGCTAATTAGCGTCAAGTCAAACTTTCGAAATTAAAACCTTTTACTTCGAATAATACACATACGAATGACCGTTGTCATTTGTGTAACAACAGCGTATGTCATTGAGAAACAATGCGCGCACAAATGTCTGTTATTACTGGCACTTCCCTTAAAGTTAATCCACACAACAACTACTTTCATGCCATTGCAGTTGACAGTTGAATTACAATAATATATATATTCGAATGTTTATGCTAGATAATTCTCTGGCTAATCGTTAGGCAAGTAACTATCTACCTACCCAAATGGGTGGAATTTAATTCTTCCTTCGAGACTTGACATATGTAATGAATAAGCAGTCGTTCCCGCGAGGATAATTACAGGTTGAGTCCATGCTTTGCTCATTTATGACCCAGAAACATGTGCTACGGAATAATTTGATGGACTTGGGCGATAAATTTCTGTTCACTATTTAATTGGGGATCAAATGAAAATGGTTCTTTATAGGGTGCAGCTTTTAAATACATGCATACGTACTCTGTTAGAATTCAAATAAGTAAGAGAGTCCTTAATGTAATGACTTTAATACATGGTGTAAGTGGGAGTCTTATGAATGGAGGGCGGAAAGAATTTTTTTTTTACTCTCAGCTCTGCACCAAATGTTAAGCTTCATAAATTAAAAATAAGTCCGTAAGAAGCCCAAAATAGCTCATATGAGTTTTGTCTGAAAAAATATGCGAATTTACATATTTTTGCGTAGAACACCGCACTTTGTAGTTTTTTATTAATATGTAGTTTTGGAGTTTAGTTCTACGAGGTATGTCTTCAAAAGCCCCCAATCTGAAGCTCTTAGGAAATGTTATTCATGAAAATGAGAAAAAACAGTCGATTGGTGTGTCCTGTGGGAGAAAACTCTTCACCAAATTTGTTGCAAGAAGTTCTTAGGTAGATAAACGTTTTAAACAAACGCGAATTTTCTCTATTGTGACTTGGTTTCATATCAACCGCAACTACTGTTAAATCAACTCAAGCGATTTCGGTCGCTTATTTTAGAAAAAAATACAGAAACGATGGAAATCTAAAAAAAACATATAGTCACAATGACACTTCTTATCGAACAACTTGTAAAAAAACAAAAATATTGTTAAAGAGAACAGAATCTTTTCCAGTTGGAAAAAAGTTACAGATTAGATTATTATTCCCAACGTCACAGAGGCTAAACTTAACTAAAAGTTCGTCAAAAATGTTTGATCATACAAATCTCGAAAATGTTGTGTAAGCACTTTTCATTTCAAAAACTTGGCACTCCTTTTTGGTGGCCTAAACATTTAAGGAATCATGCGCCTAAAACAAACCGACTGCCTTACGGAATGTCTCTGCAAAAAATTCATTGCTCAACATAAATGATGTAAAAGAACTTTTAAAATCAAGATTATTGTGTTTGAGTTTTTATTCACATCCATTCGCATACAATGAGAATTTCTTTGTGGTGGTACTGAAATATCGACAACTTTTCACTGCCAAGAAAAATAAATCAAAGTTTTTATTCACCCATGCGATATATGAAAATGCTATCCAAAAAGAAATAATCAGTAAAAGCAATCAAACGAAAACATCGCTGACCGGAATCCTTCTCAGATTCAGATCATTGTCCTTTTGACAGTTACAGTAGTGTCGTCATCAAGAGAAACAACCATCAGGGAGGAGGAAAAAAACAACAACTTTGGTAGTTTTATTTCTTGCTCCCACAAAGGACATACATTCTGCGGACGGGTTACATCTTAACACAAGCAAATGTATAAACTTTTCCAGTATTAAGTGGAGACGCTTCTGCTTTTATAATAATTTCATCTCCAATGTGTTATATCGTGTAAGTGTATCAGGAAAAAAAAACTTCCTCTCATGAATTTTATGGGTACTATACGGGAACACATGCGGGGAATTTGTAAAACCGTCTTGAGGGTTGGTGGTTTTCTTGTTTGCTATCTTTCGTATTATTTCCTATTACCAATCATCTTATATTAGACAACATCCCTTGCCTCGTTAGGGGGTGAACTCTTTCTTGGTTTCATTCCAGAGTATTGACAGCTTTCTTGGTTCTGCTTTCACTATCGATTTTCATTCATGCTTTGGTGTATCTGAATTGGAACACAGCAATAAAATGATGACGTTCGTTCGAAACCAAAACAGTTGGAGCCACTTATGTAAACATGCGAAGATCTAGATGTCGGAATCGGAAGTCGCATGTGTTTACTTGGTTATGTTTAGTTACGGATTTCCTGAAGATATCTGAATGAATTAATCAAATTGAGTGGTTTTGCTCAATTGTGAGTATTTTAGAAACAATCGTGTAAATGACTTCTTTCGGGCTAAATGTAATTACTTCCGCAGTTATGAGAAAAGCGATTGAAGCAATTTCAAATGTTGTCAAGGTTACAGTGGTATATTGAATAACACGATTCATTGTCTAATAAAAATCAACGCCCATGTTGGAAGTTAAGTTTCAGCCTTCTTAGGTTAGGTTTCCTGTCCTCGGTCGTCTGTCTTCTGTCGTTTGTCTTCTGTCGTTTGTCTTCTGTCTTCTGTCTTCTGTCTTCTGTCTTCTGTCTTCTGTCTCCTGTCTTCTGTCTTCTGTCTTCTGTCTTCTGTCTTCTGTCTTCTGTCTTCTGTCTTCTGTCTTCTGTCTTCTGTCTTCTGTCTTCTGTCTTCTGTCTTCTGTCTTCTGTCTTCTGTCTTCTGTCTTCTGTCTTCTGTCTTCTGTCTTCTGTCTTCTGTCTTCTGTCTTCTGTCTTCTGTCTTCTGTCTTCTGTCTTCTGTCTTCTGTCTTCTGTCTTCTGTCTTCTGTCTTCTGTCTTCTGTCTTCTGTCTTCTGTCTTCTGTCTTCTGTCTCCTGTCTTCTGTCTTCTGTCTTCTGTCTTCTGTCTTCTGTCTTTTGTCTTCTGTCTTCTGTCTTCTGTCTTCTGTCTTCTGTCTTCTGTCTTCTGTCTTCTGTCTTCTGTCTTCTGTCTTCTGTCTTCTGTCTTCTGTCTTCTGTCTTCTGTCTTCGATCTTATAGTTATTCCTGGGAGTTCAAAAAAATCACAGCTGTAGCTAATCAGTCAGAAAATTACAAATACGCGTATTTCAGACTGACATGGCATACGTTTTCAAAATTCTGACAGCCGACTGACTTAATGTACTTGGGCTTTATTGGCATAGATTGGTCACGTGAATATTTTTTTTCAGTTAAAGTTTATGGAGGGGTACCCGGAAAATCTAATCAAGAAAGTGCATACCCAATTGACATTTCGAAGTGTCAAAATTCAGAATAATCGTCCAGTATGAAATGTTTACACAACTTTTTCTAATTCCCAAACGAATATGAACGAACCAATTGCTTTTCGAATGAATTATTTTTTCTTTAATCAACCGGCAATGGCATCACTCCACTGAGCGAAATGTCTCTTCTAAATCCAAATTCATTCGGATACACATTGTTGCAAGCGATGCAGTCTGCCATAATAATAATAATCAGCTTCTGTCTGCATATAAAATGGTGCATACAATTCAATGCGTGACAGTAAATTATCGACTGACATGTTTTCGCTAATTAATTTGTATGCAGCATAGTTTCCTAATTTCAAGGCTCTTCCATAAAGCAAATCTGTTGGGAGAAATTCCGAAGGTTGATGTTAGCTGTCAGTATTATGTGAATAGTTGGCAGGGAAATTATTGTGGAATGGAGGAAATTTGTCGTGATATTCCTTTAACAAAAAACGACGACTGTATTTGAAGAGAAGTGACACACACATGTTGAGAGAGATAGCTTCATTAGGAATATGTAATATCAGAGTCCTTAAAGACCAATTCACTGAGTGGGGAATTATTTGGATGATAATCAAATTGAGCTTTAAAATGAGCTTCACGAAATCGAACAAATATTCCACTGTAGGTTGAATTTTCTTCCTCATGAAGTCAAATATTTGCCTTCCTCCCTTGCAAGCAAAACGACTACCTTAACCACCACAAACATCATGCTTCTTAATCATCCACTCCTAATCCAATTGTTCAGTGATCTATGAGAAATGATTTCGCGCCACGAAAATAAAACAAATTTAATTTCATTAATTTTATAATCTTGTTAGCAATTATCATGAAAAATGTATCCCTGCAACCATTTGTGACAGCCCAATAGATACATTTTCTGCTTAATAATTCACATTTTCATTACCTTTGTGAGCAGGGAGAGTTATTGCGCTCCCAACGTAATCGGATCCACGAACTCTTGGATTATTAGCATGATGATGAATAAATAAAAGTTCAAATTAATTTGATGAAACTTTAAATCGAGTTTTATGGAAAATTAAAGCAAAAAATAAACTACCGTGGAATATTGCAAATTAATTACAGTGCTATCGCATTACGGAGAAATTAATACGAAGTGGAAAAGTATCTAATTTCATGCGGATTTAGCTATATTTATAAACATTTAGGCATTGTGAATTAATTTTTGGGGCACGGTACATGATTTATTTAAATTGATTTCTTTTCTTAAACTGACTAGAGAAATTCCGCCAAGTGATAATTTCAGGTCCTGCTGAAAACGCTTTAATGGTATTTGGGTGGAAATTTGATAAATTGTTCAATATAAATTTTTAGAAAATGTACCAATAATGTCAAAATATTTACTATAGAAGTAAAATAATTTTAAGCAGTTGACGACATCGCTGAGATTTCTTTTTTTGCATTCATAGGCACTTAGTTACCCAATAATATTTTTTTAAGTGAACAAGCTTTGGTTGGAGGACTGTTAGCCTGATGAATAAAATATCAGCATTATTTTCAAAGGCCTTCTTATCGTTGCCTGCACTCAGTGCCCACAAAAAGGTTCACATGAAATACCGAAACCCAACTCCATTCCTAAAGTTATAAGGACCACCAAACTGCTTACCACTCCTCGACTTCTGCCCTATAAACAAGATACTAAAAGCCAAATTTAGAACATGATTTTTGGGCAAATTTTCGCTTTTCATCCTTTCAAAAGGTTACAGCGGAACTTTACTCTTTTATCGTTTTCCTTATCTGTATAAATATCAATAAAAACGTTCCCAAAACTAATACAAACACCCTCTCGATGCGTAAGCATATTTTATATTCACTTCAACACATTTTTATTTGTGGCTGCATAAATATACGAGTATCGAATCCCTTATGAAAATAAAAATCCAAATCAATTAGCCGTGTGATGTATGTGAATCGCAGAGTAATCCAAAGATGACGAGAAGAATCCTTACTCTTCCTTTCGGTTGGATGAGTTTTTGTTTGCCCACTTTCCTTATTGTTATTGTATTTTGTAACAGGAGAAAAAAAAAGATTTCATCACTCTTGCGCGACGAAGTGTATGGCGGAGGTTTTTTTCCGTTTTATTTCTTTATCGTCCTTTTAGGCTGGCTTTATGTACGGCTATACCAACAGTAATGCCATTCAATGGGGTGGCGATGATAATATTAATAGAGTTAGCTGTGTTTCTTTTTTTGTTCTCCTTGTAACTACATCCTTAAGATATGAGTAGGGTATAGAGGCAGGCATTTAAATATGTGGTGTAGAACGGAGAGAATAGATTGAGACACGGTCGGCCAGCCAAGAAGGCTTTAAGCAATTTAATATATGACTTCTCATGGGGGGGTGGGAGTAATAAATATGTTCAAACCCTTAGGTTGGGTCAGGCAATACATCGCAAATGGGCTAATAAATTACAAGTCAATCTATACTGAGGGATTGAAGTTGCTAACCGTGTAGTTGGCTATTCTTATTAAGACCGTAAATCTCTCATAATAGATGCCCTTATTTTACCATTGCCCAACCAAGTTTTCAGTTTCAAGTTTTTGTAATGCTTTTAGTACATCCGCTCTCTAGGTAGGTAGATAAAATTTGGTATTTAGCAGACCTGGCATAAAGGGTTGTTCTTCTATGGAGCAAGATTGAAGCTTGAAACAAATTATATTTGGGAGATGCTAAAATAAATTGCTATAAAATAAATTTAAAACTCTCAGAAATAAAAGCTTAACTATAAATAAAACCAATAAAAATGAGAGGGGTGGTGCATTGATGTATAGCGTTAGCAGTGCTTATCTATATCACACGCCAGATTTAACAACGTGTCAGTAATTAAAAGAATCCAAAAATAACTCAGTTTGTGAAATAAGTTCTGCGAATTCCCCGCAATATCTCTAGCACCCTTTGTGGCATGCTTTGTTATTCGGAATTACACGATAGCACGTATCTATTTATTAGGAACGCTATAACGAGCTTCCAATTCGAACAAGGCTACAATAACTAGATAACATTGTTTCCCAACTAAACCAAACTACCAACAAACACGCACCAAAAACGAACGCCAACCTCTCAGACCCAAAACCCTACGCCTGTAATAAAATCTGAAACTTAACTCTTATCCAATCAACCGCCATTAAGATGTGTTCCAACTATAACATCGATGACAAAGCACGTTTCGCTCTCCCTCATAAAACACTGTATCCCTTGAATGACCATAAATACAACAGCAACAACAAGAAAAAAACTTTCTCTATTTAATCTATTTAGTTGAAGTTATTCGCTGACGTCACAAAGTAAAATTAATAAAATGACTTCAGCGCAGGCACATGCCGCTGAACGATACGATTTGACCTTGAATTCAAATTCAAATATTCGCCATAGACCGCATGTGTGTGTCCGTATACTCACGCACCTGCTTCTCATATTTCCAATGTCAATATTTGAACGGGCTCAAATGCCATGTGTAGACAATCCCCACAACACCCTGAATCTGACAGTTACATTGCCTATTATCCGGCGTTTTTCATCAGCGCCCCCATTTGGATCGCATGTTGAGGCCTTTGAATAGAACGACAAACGAGTCCTCGCCACCCACACGTACTTAATATGAAATTTAAGGATCATTGATGTCACAGACACCATTGGATACTCTAACATTTAACACACAATCAGGTTTGGGTTAAAGAGTTGTAAATTTTATCATATCCCCGGTTCAGTATATAGACCTAGTACGGAAGGACACCGCATGTGAGTGGAAGTAAACTCATTCAAGCGAGGGCAGGACAGTGTATTTTTTTTTCACTCGCCCTTCTGCATATCCAATTGAATGGGAATCAATAATATTGATTGAATATAGAAGGGACGATACCTCCGTTCAGCGTATCTGTATCTTTCTCGTTTTCTTTCTATAAATAGATGACCGACTGGCCGTACAGCCATTGCCGGACATGGTCGTCAGATATAGATGCCAAGTGAGAGAGAAAAAATAAAAATACAAATCACCTGTCATTAGCCGACGGTGATTATAGTTCACCTACGGTGAATCAATCTTTTTCATTGCCTTCGGTGGCCAGACCAATTATATACATAACGTATGGCGTAGACGAAGACCGGAACTCAGGTTTGAGGTTGAAGCACGCAGGTTTGTAGCTTCTTGATAATTGTTTGTGATTTATCAAAGGCTGCAATCCGTTTCGCACTGGCAGCTCTTCGGCTGCGCGTTCAGCGCACGCCAGCCAGGGAACGGAGACATGCACTGGGATAGCGTAAATAATTCAAAAGCATCCTTATTCCGCTTACAGGTCGGTTGCACTGCACACGTATTCATGTAGGGGTTGATGGACTGCAGTCGCACCAACAGTGGGTCATGGAAATAGGGCAGCTAATGATTATGTTGATGTAGATATACTCCTGCCTATAAATAAATACATGAGAACAGGAAACTATTTTTCAAATACTGGTAGGGCAGTTTTCTGGAAATAAACAAGGACAATTTACGAGAGTGATGTAAGCAGTAAATATCAATTTGTGGTCAGCGGTAATTGTTTTTCGACCTAACCCAATGGCGGGAATTGTTTGAATGGAAACAAAAAGTGTGGTTTTCAAGCCAGTACCTACATCATTTCGAGACCCCTGAGAACATGAAAATACCCTGTGCACAAAATTCTTTGAGTGACGGACTTTGAAGAAAGTGATTTAACAACAAGCTTAGAAAAGTGTGCCTCAATCCTGTAATAGTGTAAGGACTTTTAAAGAAAATGAATAACAGCACTCTGTCGCGAAGGGTCTTCCATTGCAACCCAGAGCGGGTGATATACTTTATTGAAGAGTACACAACTTTAAATCTACCAAATGCCATTTGAATAAATAAATAGTATCTGAAGTGCATAAAGGGCTGGAAATTAATTTAAAAAATGCCTTTAAGGACCGTAACATGGCCTTTAAGTGTTGACCAGAACTTCCATTAACGCTTCATCGTACACGAGTACACGATATGGCAAATACAGTGATAGGATAGAGCTATGCATGAATTGGAACGTAAATAAAGAGATGATGCATTTTCCCGTCGTTGAACTTTAAGCCTCAGCTTACACTCTTATTTGGCTGCAAAAAAGCCATTTAAATCCTCCACCTATAATCGATATCCTAAAATCGATATCTGACGCGCACAAAATGTAAACAAAGGGACAGTTAATACATTCGTCTTCCTGTCTTTTCTTTTTTTAAATAAACGCAAGAGTCAAATATGAATAATCAGTTCAATTCATAACTTTCGACCGGCCGCCAAACGCCTAGATATAAATTACAACAATTACCTAGCCCTAGATGTCCCATCAATCATTCGCCTTACACTCATGACTCCTGTGGTCGATGGTTAGTTACCTTTGACATTTGCAACAAAGCATGTTGTCTCTTTTTGGTTGTATCTGCAAGGTCATTTCTCGCGCAACTCAAAATGACATATAAAACTTTGTTTCATGTTTCCCTGCAGGAAATAGCCACGAGCCAGCCAAATGGCTCGCTTTTTACAGCCTTCCTCCTGTTGCTCCACACTTTTGTCTATATGTTTGCGCGCACCCACTTTGACAAGTTTGAGATCTTATCGCATCGGCATTGGAGTCATTAGGGCAAAAAAATGCCAACTTCCTCGTTTTCGGTCGACATGCGATACGAAAATTCCAGATAATGCCAAACGGAAGGTACTAATTAGTAAGGAAGTATGCCTGCTACTTAGTTGGAAGGCTATAGCTTTTTGTGGAACCGTCAGCCCGTTGTCGATAACAGCTCTGATGGTACAAGGTGCGAACAATAACCGGATTAAGTTGTATACGTGAAAGGCTCGATTAGCAACGGCTATTCATAAATTAAGGAGCGCAAACAATATACACATAGCTGTTGGTTTTGATTGCCCCCAGGAGGAGGACTACTGACTGAATGGTGAATAGCTTTTGCTGCTGTTCATTCATTTGCCTCGATGTAGTGTTGATGATAATAGGAACTTTTTATATGCGCTCTCTTTTATGGATTCCTTGTTATAACATTATTTTCATTATTATTTACTGGCGGCACACCATGTGCTAAAAAAAGGATTATTCCCATCGGACATATGCTGATGGTATTTTGTCCTGAAAAATGTTATCTGTTATCTGGGTAATGGGCGAAAGCTTCACACATTACACGCAATTAAGGACGAATATAGTTAATAAATTAATATCCCGGATTAAGGGTATTATTAATTAGTGATTAAAATTAAATCGATCGCAGTCATGGGTCAGTTGTTGGTATTGTAAGGCAAATGTGAATTGTGACGATGGCTATAGCTAAAGCCCACTGATGCTTTAAAACGACTTTACAGGGATCTTTGATGTAAAAAATGATGACGAACTGTCGTGTGACTTCTTTAGAAACAATATTTCAAAAGTCTGTTCAACTACTTGCGTATACTGATGATATTGACGGCTAAAGTAGTAAAAACTGGGGTGAAACTGAGATAAATACCCATCTAAAAAATTCGTCAAAAAACGCACCAAAAAAGGCTTCAAAAACTGAATAAAACACTTCAAAAAAACACTTAAGAAAAACGCTTCAAGAACCACAACAACAAAAACGTACCCATCTAAAAAAAAACTCGTCAAAACATGCGACAACAAAATCTTCAAAAACCCGATAAAGCTCTTCTGAAAAACGCTTCAAGAACCGTGACAATAGAAACGTTTCAAAAACGTTACAAGAAGCGTTACGTTTACCGATGAAACTGACAAATTTACGGCTAAAGAGGTAAAAAAAGAAGCGAAAACGCGAGAAAACCCCATCTAAAAAACTCGTCAAAAACCCGTAAAAATCACTTCAGAAAATAAACCTAAAAAAAGGGTCCAAGAACCGCAAAAAACGTGTGAAAACTCGCCCAAAACGTGAGAAAACTTAAGAGGAAATATGGCCAGAAAGATGAATAAAAGAACGCGTTGGAAAATGAAAGAAACACCTCAAATATCTAGTCTAAAATTGAATAAATAAATAATTATCAGGAAACCTTTCGAAATACGGACCACAAAACGAGTTGGAAATTCTTCCAAAAACGCGTCAAAAATTGTTTTAAAATTCTACTCGGCGAAGCATTTTTTTAATGCGTCAAAAATAAGCCTTCCTGTTACTGATGTCTGGCCACCAAGAGACGGTGAACGATCACCTTAGAAATGTCCAAAAGACATCCCTCCTTATATCATTCGGCTCTAAATTAATGCAAGGGATTATCACGACTATTTTTGTGAATGAAAAATGTTCTCTAAACACATTTAGTTGACACTTGGACACACGAAAATCCACCCACATTTTTGTACAACAAAACTCGCTGAATTGTCTAATAATACTCGGCTAAGCGAGCACAGATTTGTTCGGAAGCATCAGAAATAATAATGACATCGTATAGTTAATGCCCCCGGCACACGCTACACTGTAATAAATTGGCAACATTAATGTCCATTGAAATAGCTAACAAATCGATAAATCTCTTCGTCTAAGTTATGAGCATTAGTCGATGTCCACAAATGTTATTTATAATCCTCTTGAATTTTTTTTTCGTTGGTCATTCCTTTTGGGTAATGGCTTTAAATGTGTAATTAGTAGAACAGAGAACCGCTCCGCTCTACGCTCTGCAACACATTTCACAGCTTTACCCTTTCAGCCACGAAAACCGCTAATATATCAACGACACACCCTTGGCAAATGGGGGAGGATGGGATTATTCAGAAATCATAATGTGCTACCCCCGTCAAAAGTCCCAACTCTCACCCAATATTTGGTTTCAAAATTTCTCTTTCAATCGCATGCAGAGAGTTTATTTTGTGATTTAAGACCGAAACTTGTGGATACTTCACTTGAATGAATCCGAATAGACAATTTGAGTTGTCCCAGTCGTGCACCCGTAGGGGAGTGCTGCTCCATAGCGTGTGAAACACATGTCGGTTCAATGTGGATGTGCACAGTCTTAAATGTACTCGAATATAGAGTAGCTTTTAGGATTTCTTGGACTGTCTTTTTCTGTCGGACAATGAAAAGTTTAGCACAGAGAAGAATTCCTCGTGAAAGTATTTAAATTGTTTGAGATAAACCGCTTATTGGGTTAACCAATTAGATTTAATTAGAGCTCATCATTATTTAATAGCTAGTGAATGTTTTATTTGCGTCATTTATAAATTAACGTTCGATGGCTAATTTTGGCATTAAATTAATATTTTTAGAAGAAAACAAACAAACAAACAATTTATTTGTAAACAAATATTTAACACAAGTTATGTTTTATTATGAAAACGGACTAGAAACTATCTTTAGCACCCAGTCTCTTCTTAAGCTCTACAGTCTGTGATACAAAATGTCTGTCCAAGTCTTTTGATTAAAAAAAAAGCAGTTTTAAAAAATGTCTACATGAAACTCTCTTTCTATTTCCATCGCAGGTACTTTTCAAATATAGAGCGAAAAGAATTTCTCCTTCTTCTTGTTCGCTTCCCATTACATTAACGTTCAATTATATTAAAAAGGACGTTGCCCCAAAAATAGTGGAAAAAAAATCCTAAACGTCCGTCTAAACTTGTTCCTAGAATCCATACAAATTGTGTGAGATGGATAAAAAACTTCTTCGGCTACCAAAACACTTTAAAATTCAAAACTTCATTCGAGGGTTTGCCAAACAGTCGATTAATTTTAACAACTTTCGGAACTTTCAACGTTTTGCTCTTTGCTTTTGAGTCCCTTTCCAAATGACTCAAAGTGAAAGCTATTCCCACTCCCCTCACTGTGGATGAAAGAATCTGTGAGGACGCACTTCAATCGTTTTTTATTGCAAAATTATACATTCGACTCAAACAAATCCAGAGGAAAATGTAAACCACTTCCAAGGTACTCGTAGAAAGCGTTAGTGACGCAAACGAAATCAGTGTTACAATCGAATAGGCTATTGAAATTGATATTCCCTGCGGATATTGTCTGGGGATGTACTCTCAATTTTTGATGGACGAAGAATGGCGGCGATGGGTCGGGATAAACTCTAAGGGACTGGACATGGAAATTGAAATGAAATAAGAAAAAACAATTTGGGATAACACAAGCGCAATTTAGATGGAATTGATGAGAACTCTAGCTCCTGTTTTTAGAATTATGTCCTCCACTATCCACGAACTTCGATAAACTTCGAGCAAACATTCGTAGTATAATTTTCGAACTTATTTTCTTCTAAACAAAACACGTACTCCTATGACTTAATCTTACCGTTTACAGTGTCACTTTATGAATTTTATCTAAAATCTACTCATGTCACATAGAAAATGTTTATAAGTTGCTGTTTATTTTTGTCGCAGCATTTGTCGGAAATAAGAAAGGCGTCCTCTCCTGAAAAAAATGTCAACCCTAACCCACCCTAATGATATTTTCTCCAATAAATGAAAACAGAATAAAAACCTTAAGCCTGAAAATACACATACCATTCACATGTTCCAGTAGAGAGCGGTGGCCACAGTTTTGTGCTATAAAAAAACACACGACCACACATACGACGTAGCAATTTTAAACGAAAATAAACTTCAAAAGGTCGCAAACAGTCCATCCAACCATGTGAACGATGTCGCCCGGGCTTGTAAAATTTTTATTTTTCGCCCACTATTGTTCGAACCGGAAAAGGGTGGACGGTAACATGTGCTCAGGTGTTGTGCAACATTTTCAAAGAGCTTATACAAGTTAATTTACATTCGAACATGCCAATCGGGTATCAAAATTTCCGAATCTATTTTTAGAGAGGAGGCTACATGTACCATGCACGTAAAGTCAGTCGTCCTTTCGCATGTTTTCTAATGAATTCAGCCTTTAACGAATTTCCGTTTGCCAAGTTAGTCTTGAGGATATTTTCCTCGTCCAAAGTGATTAAGGAGAAACGCAACAGAAATTGTTTTCGGATGTAGTTTGGCATGAAGGTGGAACCTACATATGTACGAGAATACGCAGTGCTTTTCATGCAGAAAAATTCAACAATGGTAAATTACTTTGAGAGTAAGTGCTTCAAGGTTCGCACGTGAAAGTAGAACAAAGTTCAGAGTACCTACTACCTGAGCTTTGGGATATTAAATTTGCAAAACCCACCCATCTATCTGGGATTTATGTGCTGAGCAATTTCGGAATTACAGTGGGATATACGCTTTTGCGAGATTGTGTACTACCGGCAATTTATGAGTTACCAACTACTTAATCTAATATTTATGAAAGGACTGGTTTCGCTTTTCAAAATACACTCAAGTACATGCTATAAAAGTAAATCAAGTTGCTGGCGAAAGGGAGCTATTTGTCTTCGGTTGTATGAATCATGCGATGTAAGCAATTTAGGAAGTGTTATGGTAACCAAATTGACTGCTAACAGAGCTCTGTGTGTTCCTGTTCCACATCCATTGATTACACCACTAAAGGACTATCCTAATCCTATCTCGAAAAGTTTTAAATTCAATGTGACATAAAAGTTACCTCAAATGAAACTTAATTGTTGTCCACTGACAACCTTGAGGTGATTAAAATCCGGCTAATGGATTTAAATGAGCTTTAAAGGATTTCATCATCATCAAAAGGAGGGACACCAACAATTCAATTTGCCAAGGAAGACTGTGATAATTAATTTCCTTCGAAAAGGCAAGTCCCAATGCCCAACAGGTGTGGTGTTTACCTACAAACTATGAATAATAGAATTGGGGTGGTTCGATTCGCCTCACAAGGACTTTTTTTTATCAGTATTTTTCCTACTATTCCACTTTACATCGAACATTGTCGTGATATTACAGCGCTGAACTGGGCTTTATCGATTATATTTCCCAGTAACTTGTGTAAAAATTCTCCATGCCCTCGGAGTGGGTGGTCCTAATAAATATTAAACAAAAGCAAATATTTAAAAAACAGGGGAAAATGGTTTGCAGAAAACGCCCTAAAACGAACGAGTGGGTTTCGTTAACCCAACGTCAACGATAAAGTCTATTTATTTTCGTATGTGAAACAAATTTATTTCAAACCCGTCTTATAAAGTTTGCTGTGACACTGCCTTGCGCTTCAGTCCGTGGGTGACCTGCCCGAAATGTTGTTCCATTCAACGTTGCTTCTTGTTTCATTTTATACACTTTATGTTGAGTGCATCGGTAATTGACATTCATGGACTAAAATTATAGTAAACATTGCGCAACAATTTAATGGATATGCAAATGATTTCAAAATGAAAACAGCGTTTCGGTGAGCCCGGGAGAAGGTTAAAGCTGTTAAAATGTATATTTTCGTAGGCTTCCGTTGGTTTACTGCATTTGTTACAAATGTTGAAGGGTCTTTTTGTGATCCCTTCAAAATGAGCTTAACAAATTTAACAGGGGTAATTCGCGTTTGTGTTAAAATTAAACAAAAAAGCCGAGTCTTCTTTATAGGCTAGCTTTGAACGAAACTCGCTCCTTTCAGAGCAATAAAAAACAAAGATTTGTGCATATCTGCACAGAACATAATGCTGGAGTTAAGTGGTGGAAATGAAAAGTCAAGAAGTGTCAATTTTAGTTATGAAAGACACTTTTCTGTGAATATGCATGTGCCCGGTGCCCAGTGCCGTCTACACCGAATATCAAAAATATTTATCTCAACAATGTATACCTTTAATCCCTATTTCAAGTCAAACCTTCGCAGGACACGATCTTTATAAAGGAATGCCCACTTGTTTCCTTAAAAAAAAAAGTTTAAATTAAAAATCTGTTCTGTGCATATGTCACGTTCAGTCTTTTGTGAGCACAGAGATTGGCCTCCCATACCCATTATTGTGTTTGCGTAAGTATTTGTTTGTAATGGAAACATTGCTTCAACATTCTTGAACGATTACTCTAAGTACGTATGTAATTTCCATCAGCTCGTGTAACCTTTAACCTTTTATTGTAATGCTTTTAAATTCTGTTACTGGCTCCAAAGTATGCTCCATAGAGTATTGAAGGATACGACGACTTGTACATTTCTCATCCGAGGGGATGTGCCCACACAAAGTACCTACATATATATATTTAAACGCAGAGTATTTAAAGTTTGCATTGTGACCTTTTGGAACAGGAATTTTCGGGGAGATTTGTTTGTAGATGCTGTTTCTTCTTCGTTTTTTTGCTAACTGTGGGTGTGGGTGTTGATTTGTTGAAAGTATCTGTTTGTGTATACATACTTAGGCAAATATGATTCGTGATCTTTGAAATCGTTTATCTTTTGCAGGAATTTTTTTATTTTAATTACCCTAAGGGAAATTTGTTGGAAATATCAAAGCTTCAATTGGTTGACCTTATACAGAGAAACTAAAATATGTATTTTGTTGAACTTGTAAAGATGACATTTAAAATTAGTAAGAAAGGGTGTTTCATTTCATTGGACCATAAAACATTCGATCGGAGAATTCTTTGGTTTTCGATTTAAATGAGGTAGGTAAAGTTAGAGATATTACCGCCTTTTTGTCTGTTTATCCATAAGGCCGAAAATATCGAGACAAATTCATGCTCAGATTACATATTAATGTTATACTAGCACCGCCTGTATGTCTGTAGTTAAAGTAATGAAAGCCAACTTGTTTTTTACATAATTTATTTGCTATTTATTTTAATTTATTTGTTTACTAAAACTTAATTCATATACCTTTCCGCTATGAAAAAATAATGGAAAAGGGCAAAACATGAATGTTCGTTTCCGCATAGTAACACCTCACAGATAACTCTGCAATGCAACTAAATAAGATTTTATGATTGCTTACTTTAAGGGATAGTTAAATTGCATACATTTATGGGTTAATGGGGCTCTCCAACAGGTTCTAATCTAAGATGATTAAATTCGTTACTATGGAAACATGTCGGCGACAAATTGAATGGCAACAAAATGCTTTCGATTAACTGCTAAGCGTGTTGTATGGGAAATTCTTAACTTCATTTTACCAGTCTTAATGGCGACAGATACCTACGATTTTTTTGTTTCTGCACATCTATGGCACAGTACCTTTCGAATGATATAAGTTTCATTCTCCTCATTTCATGATAAATACTTAAAAAGTGCACGGAAACTTTTGATGTTTACGTATTAATATAATTTTTTGTTTACTCAATGCCCAACTAAATGTGGACACCGTTTGCATGGTTTCAAAAATTCCAATCCTCAAATAGGTGGGCCCCTTTCAGTCGAATAGTGGATACAATTGGTCCTTAGCTAAGCTTATACTTCTCCTAAGTCCGCACATTCACCTACGAATGAATATCTAACATGCATCCTTCCCAGCATCAAATAAATTAAATGTAGCTTTAGAATTGAGAGCACAACAAAAGCACACGAAAGGCGTGCAATGCATGTGCACGTGCTTGGTTGCGTTCCTCTGACAAATGCAAATGAAATCCAAACCATGCACACGTCCTGTCAGTATCACTTCTCAGGACTCTCTGTCTATAACACGTTTAAGCGACTGACTATATCAGTCATAGGGTTTATTGCAAACGTATTGAAGAACATTTCCTCGGGGGATATTTGCATCCCATTGCACGAGCTATGTAGAAGTACTTGATGAGCGTACTCGGCTGTCGTCACAATGTAATTGCTTCTTCAGCTTTTTTTTGCAACAAGTCATTGTGTTTTTGCTTCTTATTGCAGTTGCGTTACGTATAGCAACGTAGTGTTCCTACAGACGTTCTATGTTTTGTTCTCATTCGAAATAAAAAGTCAGCAATCGGGTCGTCGTCGTTACGGAATCGGGGGGTTGACTTGACAATGGTGCAGTTGTTGTGAAAGGTAACTCTTTCATCGGCAGCACCTAGTTTGCCTTTGATGTCTGCACGAAGAAGTTCAAGTGCGCAGATGGTGCTTCCGCTTGGAATGAGGTTGCCTACTGCTTTTGGATTGTTATAACAATTATTGCATCCATTGCTATGACATTTCCGTGATGAGTGTGATATCGTGCAGGTTCCCTAAAAGTGGAGTACTTTTGGAGTGTCTTATGATAAATTTTCCCATTGTATCTTGTATCAGATTTCATTAAGCTACTGATAATATTGCGGGTATCTCGCCAAACAACAAATCTAAATTCAAAAACTCTTAGTATACTGTTTACACAAATGAAGCTATATCCTATTATAAGAAGTTATTTATCTCGAAAAATAATAAACATTTACAAGCGGGGCAATGTGAATCTTCCGTCCCTATTTTTAAATTACATTGCTGAGTGCCATTATCTGCTCGAGTACATCTACTTAGTCGCCCCTTAATACAAACCGTTTCCGCTGTTGTTGTTGTTGTCGTCGTCAGGACTTTAAGGTCAAAGGTCAGACCAGAAAACACAAGATAAAAGTCAAAATATTAAAGCAGACACTTTCAGCCGAATATAGAATTGAGAGAAAATTCGATATCATGGGGGAGTATTTCCAGCGAATCAGATTTAGGAAAATTTCCAACCAACCACATAGTCCTATGCTGTTATGTTTTTGACAAACATTCAAAACCAAGATGAGTTTCGCTTTCAAATGTCATCGGATCATTGACTGTATTTATGCGCAAATGCTCTCGGAAGGCTGATTGTTTGGACTTTCCGCACAAACCATCCCCAATGGCAATTTATCCACAAGTTTACCGTTTTGTCGTTTTGCTTTTCATCTCTCCCTGTAGGGTAATTTTGGATGGGAGTGTGAGAGCTTCTATTGAAGTTGATGTGGTGCAAAATAGCTGTGGTTACTTTGACCACTGGAATACACAGTGAGGTGAGTCTGTAGGTGGATGTAGCACCGTTCGTATAGATAGGTGTTTAACGATTGTTGCTCGTTTGGAATTTCAGCAACTCGAAACGTGTCACTTTTATGCAGGGTTTTGTAGTTTTTTTTTTGATGGTGTAACAACTACCCCTGCTGTGGTATTATGGGACACCAAAATTTCTAATAATGGATGACGGAGATTAATAAATATTTGAAGTAATAATATCCGACTCGAGTCAAACTTGAGGGTTGCTGCTTACAACCCTTTTGCGTCGCATTCATTTAAATGAAATAATGTTCCCTTTTCAATAAAGTCACAAATTTTAAAAAGTAGCAGCTGTTTAAGAATTTGTACTGCCTGCTATTGTTAAAAAAGGAACGATCTGTAAGAACTACAATTGAAAACAGTTTCTTTTATGTTTTTTTCGCTTTTGAAAAAATAAGATCAACTGTGGCTCAGACTATATGAACAGGGAAAAAATGGGAATGATAACTTAAAATACTCGGCAATACTGAAAAGTGTTGCCTAAAAATAGTATTTAAGATGTTTCCTTTAGATTAAGATTTATAGAATTGCCACCCTAAGGACAAGTTGAAAAATCAAGTAAAGTCAAAATAAAATATTATTTCATTGCAATAGCTTTACAAACTAAAAAATGTACCCTATAGCGATACTGATTGATAGTGCTTTTAAGCAGTGAAAGAATTTTTGGAATCGGTTACGTAGTTCAGGAGATAACCCCCAACAAACAAATTCTTCCTCTTTGCATAATAATGGAAATTAAACGGCATTTGGCACAAAATTAAAAAAAAAAAACAGCAGATCTACCGCCCTGTATCACTAACTAATTTAGATATCACGAAAGTCCTTTTCAGCGAATTTTTCATTTAAACATTATGAAAGCTACTCATACGAACAATAAATCTCTCTAGCTGAGCGGGCACAAAGATGACAAGTTGAGTAACAGCCTTTCTGTTTGCAATTATTTTTTGATCATTTATTTTTTATAAAATTCGCTTTGTGTACCTACACTCTTCCCCCTGACTGTCTTTGCAAAATAGTTCTATGTCAACGACCCAATTTATGTATTTAAATCGGGAAATATACTGTCTTCCACCCATCCCCCTGTCGAACTCGTATTCTACCAATAGGCATTAGACACAATAATGAACATGTTCATTCTTCGTTTGACCCTTTCTTACAGCAAAAATAAGTCAACTGAGTCGCATCTTTAATGCGAAACAGCAACAAATTGACAAAGTTCGCAATAAAATAGATTAAATCACATAAAATTCTCCAACTTTAACTGTTCGGACTTGACGACGCCATAAAACTTTGTCTCTTGACTGGAAATACTCTTTATGACATAAGACAGACAGCTTAAGATAGCTAGCTGATGATTGTATCGCTTAAATGTGATTACGGAAGCAATGTGTGTGTGGAATTTTTCCGCAGGATGTTAATGAAACTTCATTTATCTTTGGCGCGGAAGTGCGCAAGGTAATTGCGGTGTGTTGCTGTTACAGGAGAATAGCTATAAATTACAAATCTAATTCAATTGAATGTTGCTACTTGAAAAGATTACTTTGTATTTCTTATCAGAAGGACTATTTGTTTTTTCAAAGAAGATGTATGTGCTGGGTATCTTGACAAATTTTCAAAATTGAAATACGTGTTAAGCCAATCTGTTTTCACACTCTTGTTTTTTCCGAAAAGGACAACCAAATCGATATCAATACCATAAAAGTATTACGCTTCGCCTAGCTATGATTTTGCTTAAAATTGATTTACTTATGTTTAGTGATCGCATGACCATGACCCAAAAGGAAAATAATTCATCTTCCCTCTTTCATTTCAGAATAAACCTGTGACGATAGTTACAGTGAGATGCAAGTGGACTACAGAAATTCCGGAACACATTACTGGATTGTGAGTATCTTACGTTTTTTGCATTATATATTTTAGATGGTTTTGTGTTGTATTGTGTACCGCAGGCAACATTCTGTCGAAGAGAATTGTATCTGAGCCAAGAAATGTATCTTCATGTCTACCTAGTGACGCACAGAAAGCATGAGTGTAGTCGCAATTTATTTTCAAACAATTGCTTCTGAAGTGGAAAATTCAAAACAAGGGGAATATAAAAAATATTCTTCGCATCTGCATTGTGAAGCACATACGCAAGATATTTTCGAAGAACAATGTCGCCTCCTAAAATTGAAACTAAGGTAGATACTCTTCCTATACTCGCAATCACAATAAAACAGAAAGAAAGAAGAAATTTATGTCTAACTACGTCAGGAATAACCTTTTGTCACATAATTTCGCGTTGT
The DNA here is from genome assembly GCA_936431705.1 of Cheilosia pagana. Taxonomy (NCBI): domain Eukaryota; kingdom Metazoa; phylum Arthropoda; class Insecta; order Diptera; family Syrphidae; genus Cheilosia; species Cheilosia pagana. The sequence continues at coordinate 43,695,634 of OW386170.1, read as the reverse complement.
CAAGTCCTTACTGCAAAACTGTGCTATCATAAATTTCCAATGAAATGTCCTTTCAGCGAAGCCGGTGTAGATATACAATATACTTTCTCGAAGCTCCCCAATCGATTGCGACTGCAGAGGACACTACGACGACGACACGGGAGGAAAAAACAACCTCAAACCTAATTCTATCAAATGATGAACCCTTCCTTCCATTATTGATATTGCAAAAATAGAAACCTTCTGGCAGTCCCCAATGGCGTGGCGGCAGTGGTGACATTCCTGATGGTGTCTCATTTGGGAATTATTGAAAACAATTTGCGGGACTCCTTCAGAGTTTCTCCTTTCAATTTCTCGCTTTTGCAATATTGGCATTTGGCATTCAGCCAGAATGGGCTGAATTTTTGTTTTGTGGAAGAAAAAGTGTCTCCAATTACTGTATGATAGTCGAAAATAATGAAAAAAAAAGAATGAAACAGAATCGCCCGGCTGACGTCTGTCGAATGACACACGTCCTTCCGTGGTGTGCATTATTTCAATTGTTTTGATATAAATCGGTTCGATTCGAGTAGAGATAAATTATATATGGCTTTGGATGGCATGGAAATGCAAATGAGTGTTCAAGTTGATGGAATGAAGGAATGGGCAAAAATGAAAATTCAATTTAGTGGCTTACTTGAAAAGAAAATTGAAATGCGAAAGACAGGTGTTGGCGGGCAGTATTTGAATGGCTCATTTTTCTTCGCTTTCCTGTTTGTTTTATGATTAAACAAAATTTAATGGAAAATTGAACAAGGAAAAAAACAAAAAATTTGCATATTTTAAGAGTGGTTTGTTTGTATCTTTCCTTGGCGGCGAATTTGGTGAAATGAATGTTTTGTTAGCAGTGCATAATTAGAATGTTTCCAAACAAATACCTATGTGTTTATTTCTTGATGGTTATGAATGAGCTCAGTGTTAGAGTGGAGATATTTCAGCATATGCATCAATTGCGATTTTTTTAAATATCGTTAAATCGTTGGTTATGTATAACCTATCGTACTTCTGGTTTTTAGCTACATGCTTCAGGTATTTTAAGCTTTTTGGTTATACATTATGTGCGTCCATTTTATCTCTTCATTTCTTATATACAAAAGTAAATGAAAAACTTCTGGTTGAGTTTCATACGTGTCAGCCATCGGTCGGGAATGAATTCAATGTCCAGTCCATCATCGAAATGTTAAAACCACTGTCTTACTTCTAGAGAATGTGAGGTGTTCTAAGTATTTTTAGCCTACAGCTTCAACTGACAAGGTCCTAATGAATAATATTTTATATAAATTCATATCTACAACTACCAACAATATAATAAGGTTAAAAGTAGTAGCAGGTAGGACCGTTTCTTGAGCTTAAACAAGCCGATTAAAAAGAACGCAGTAGATATACCTATAGCTTCCTGTAGTCTTACAACTGTTGAGTGTTGACAGAAATATATCGGTAATAAGTTTTGAATTTCACGGTAGTTGTATTCAGCCAATCAAATCCCCTATTTGCAAAATAACAAACATCCAGCTCATATATTGGTTTAATAGTAACTTAAAAAACTATAAAAAGCATAACATTACATAAATAAAAGGTGAACAAATTTAGTACATAGATTTGCAGTGCAAAACTTGATTTTAAAATAACAAAAACCAAAATAAGTTATGGTAAAACTCCTAAATAACATTTGGTAAGTATATTTTTAAATATTGAGGTGCCAAAAAATACCCCATAACCACTCGATTTGAACTGTTTTTTTTTATTTTACTAATCCCGCCAAAGATAACTGTTTGCTAAAAAAAAATTAACAAACAATAAAAGCCATCTAGTGCTACTAAAACAATTTTGAAGTGTGAGTGAATTAACAATACTAACAAAAATTCCCCTTTTCAATATTCCTTTCAGACTGCATTTTGGTGTGGAATAGGAGCTATAATATTGGGAGCAATTGCGGTGATATCATATTGGATACGAAAATGCAGGTATGTTCTTTTTAAAAGCGTGTGAACCGAGTGAATTTTGTAATTACATAAATTGAACCTTTGGATTTTGAAAGCCCATTTCTTAACCTTTAACTAATGGATTCGTAAGAATTTGTTTATCCCTAATAATATAAAACAAAGTGAATATTTTTTTGTCGGAGGCTACAAAACAAACGGGTGAACGGATTTTGAAATTTTTTTTTTTATTTATTAGGTTTTTATGAGGAGCAAGTTCGTGCATTTAAAAATATTTAGTTTTGATTGTGGAAGTCTAAGAAATTGAATAATTAGACTTTGAACACAAAAAAAGAGAACTTCTCCTTCGTCTATTTGAATGAAATTAATTCCATTTTTTAGATACCTAAATCGCTCATCTTTTAAGTCCAAAACTAAGTTTCCATTTGTTATATCAGCTGAGCAATATTAACAAATCCTTTGCGAAATTCCTTTTTTAACAATTTGTTAATTGACCAAGATTTTCAAATCGATCTCAGTGGTGGTTTCTTTTTTAGTTTTCTTTCAAGGTATTTTCGTATTTTTTGAGAGAGCGAGAGAGTTTTTTTTCATATAAATACTCAGAATCGAAACTGTAGTCGGATGGATTTGGTCTGCTTATGCTCAAGTGCTTTGCATCTGCTCAGCTAATGCATTTAAGGTTGAGCTGAGTGAGTTCTTTTTTAGTTGGGTAGATATAGAGTATGTATATGAATTTGTCGAGTGTGCTGTCCATTTAAGTGGGACGGAGGATGGGATCGAGAATCGAGATTGAGTGTGATAACAGATAAGTAATGTGACATTGTGAAGTGTATGGGATTTCGAGCAACGTTGCCAGACTTTTAAAAATGAAAATGCTAAATCATATAAATAAAATTCGTGTAATTCTGTTCGACTAAAATTGAATTTGACTGCACTTTTTTAAATGCAAAAACGTTAGAAACTGCTGAATATATTTTGGTACATTTTTCACAGGCCTATAGACTATAGAGGATACCTAACACCTAGGCCTACAATCCCAACTTTATTTCAACTGCTTATCTCTATAAATTCCGGAAAATATTGGACAAGAGTAATTTATTTTTTCGTAATTACTGGTAACATTAAAAAAGAGTAAATACCAGCTTACAGAGGAGATCTGCAGGTACCACTTAGGATAACTATTAACTCGATATCTTTTAAGGTTTTTAAATAAATACATAGGCAAAATTTGAAACATTTCTACGATTTTCACCTGAATAAGTGGATACTGGATATGCTTTTCATTCTCAAATCAAACAAACCAACATCATCATCATGACATCCCTTTTAACCTTATTTTTCTTCTGTGACACAAAGGGAGATATACATAGGCAGTATGCTGTTTGGTTTGTTAAGAAAAAAGGAAACCTATAAAAGAAATGCCAAATTTGTAGGAGTGGTGTGTCTGCTCTCTTGCTCAACTTCTATTTCATTCAACCTGGAAGTGGCGTGGCGTCCATATAACCCTAACCCGATTCCTACCGACTTCCCTTTTTAAATTTTCACCAGCCAACACTATCTACCAAAAACCAAATTAATATACACGAAAGCAACCAAATGAATTTAATATTTAGAAAATGGGGCACACACGTAAGCGATGAACTAAATATTGTGTATATGTATCTATCCATTTTGATCATTCATCGTCCCAGCAAAGCGAAGGTCGGGTATCGGGTTATTAAAGCTCTTGCTCTCACTGGATGGATAGTTGACTTTCAGAGAACATTTCTTTTTATCCCGTTTTTTCTCTTATTCGCCAGCCAAGGCCAACTCAAGCGTTATGAGAAATGTGGATGTGATAGAGTTCGGGAATACTACCTTTAAATAATAATGAATGCTATTGGTTAGTAGGTATTTAGATATTGATAAAAGGCGCTTAATTTGATTTGTCTGATTAATAAAACTGGCTACAAGAGAGGTTTTAGAAATTTGAAGCATGGTTACTTATTTACCAATTTTCGATATCATTAACACCGATTGAATGTGTAAATTTTTTCTAAATAACTGGAGAAAATTGGCTCAAAATGTTATTATTTTATTGTTTTAAACTGTTCTGAAACCACATTTTGCACGGGCAAAGCCGGGCGGGTACAGCTAGTATTTATATAATTCGAGTTTGTGTGACATAATATTAGGTGTATGATGTCTGACACGACTCTTGATGAGGTACTAAAACATTTATTTATTGCGTGTTTTTTTAATGTAAGAACTATAAAAAAGAAAGCTTTTATAAGTCTGGAATTGGGTATAAGTATGCGCTAAATGTGTGTATCGGCTTCAAAAATCATTGCTCATTTTGAAAATTGGGGGAATAATTTTTAAGCAAATCAATATTAAAAGTTGTTAAAAAAGAGCTATAGAAACTGAGACTTTTACAAGTTTCGTACGCATTTTTTTTACATAATATACCAGGACTAAAAAACAAAATTCTGTTTTCGATATTTATGATTAACATGAACCAACCCATGCACATGTTCAAGAAAAGACTACTCAAATTCAGATATAAAATGCATTTTCTTAAGAAGTTGTATGTGTCTATTAACCTTTAAGCAATCGGTAGAACAGAAATAAATTGTAAACCATGTCTAAGAATTTCATCAAAGAACAACCTTAAAAAGTATTTCAAAGCATACAAATCCTGCAGTACCTAACCCCAATCAATTGACCTCAGGTAATGCCTCTTTCATCGATGCTGCCCCGCTTTATGCAGCTGCAGTCACTTGAACTATTTTATACGCTCTGCAAAAAAAAAAAATCGCATAAGCGCAACACTTACCTCCAACAATCAATGCTTAACCCCGTTTCGAGGCAGTGTTAAATTGGCATCCCTTAAATTGCCCGGAAAGCGATTATACAAATTACACCATTCCATACATTACCCAGAATACGTAAACATGTAGACGTCTTAAGCTAATAGTATAGCAGATTTATATGCGGGACAGACATTTTCCTAAACGTGATCCTTCCTTCATTTTGCGTAATCCTCGCCCACTATGTATGTAAACGCATGTCACATGCAAAGTGGTAAATAAATTACAAGAAGGGACCTTCGTGCTTCATGTGTTTCATATTGCAAATCCATAATTGGATTATAAGACTATGCTGGTCAGTTCTTAAGCCAGCGAAATGATGCGGTAATTTTCCATAGTTGCTGTTTTACCAAATGTTACTTATGTACGTTGTCCTCGTGTGTTACCTACACAAAATTAGAATTTCCCTTTTTAACTTTCTCGCATTACGTAGTAAGAGAAAGGTATTGTAATCGTACAAAAAATCGAACTCGAGATTTTAATCAAATCTGACATTACGATGATAGAGGAACTCGAAAAAGTGGGTCTCGCAATTCTGTCCGTCTGTCCGTCTGTCCGTCTGTCCGTCTGTCCGTCTGTCCGTCTGTCCGTCCTTTCCTGAGCTCCACAGCGCAAACAGCTGGACGGATTTCTTTCAAACTTAGGATTTGGAGTTGGTGGGCTTACAGTTCGGGGCCATTTTTTTTTTTGCATGCTAACCCTATTATTAACGGTACTTCCCATATAACGGTTTTAAACAAGTTTGATTTTTTCAAAAACGGCTCTAACGATTTCAACCAAAATTGATATTTGGGCTTACGTAGGTGCGGTTAACATGACTGCATACCCAGTTTTTCGCAGAAAAATCGAATAACGGTAATTTTGAAAATTGGTGATATCTCAAAAACGGTTAAAACTATTTCGACAAAAACTCATAATTAAGGCAATACGGTCATTCCCAACATGATGGCAAACTCAGTTTTTTCCTAAATTATCGTTCAACGGACTTTTTTTTCGAAAAATGTCGTTTTTTAAGACTTTATTTAATTATGGCTTACTTGAAAACGGCTTTAACGATTTTAACCAAAATGTATACTTGCTCTACGCTACATGGGGTAAACATGGCTGCATACCCAGTTTTTGGCTAAAAAGTCGAATAACGGTACTTTTGAAAAGTGGCCTTATCTCGAAAACGGTCAATACGATTCGAACAAAAACTAATTTTTAAGGTAATATGGTCAATCCTAACACGATAGAAAACTCAGTTTTTCTCTAAATTGTCTATAATAGATTTTTGAAAAAAGGCATATTTTGAGAATTTGGTTTTCTTTTGTTTTACCTACATGAAAACGGCTAAAACGATTTTGACCAAAATGCATACTTGGAGTAAAATTGACGTTTTCAACATTATTACGTCCTTCATTTTCGATTCTAGCCACCGGAAACGCTGATTTGGAAAACTGCTCAAATCTCGAAAACACGATTTTCGATTTGGATAAAACTTTAAAAACGAAGTAATACTAACATCCCGAACAATACCCTATACTCAGTTTTTAGCTAAATAGTTGAGCAAGATAATTTTTCGAACTCAACATTGCAATATTTGTTACTATTTGTACGCATTATTTTCCAAAAACCTCCATAACGGTTTTGCCCAAAACCTCCTTTTTATGATAACATAAGTATTCTTAATAGGACCCCTTACTTAGTTTTTCTTAAAAAATGGAATTAAAGCCGTGTCTTAAGAATTACCGTACTACCAGTAAAAATGCAATTACTAGGTACTAGAAGCTCCTTTTTAGCGAATATTTCCCACTTCTTCCTTTTTCAACCATATTAATCATGAACCTTAAAATAATTGCAACCAATTGGAGTCTTCATTTACCCCCAAACACGTGCAAATTCAAAAACAAATCTCTGAATTCTTACATCACAAACCCTACTTGGAGTCATGGCCACCAACCAGCATCACCAATTTGAAAAATCTGGTTTTATAGCCTATAAACAATAATAAAAGAAAACAAACCAACCAAACTGATGATATGAACGAGAAAGTTTCGTGCGATCCAGTCGTGCACTTTATTTTACATTTCCCGTATCGCATCGTATTTGTGTTCAAGTTCAAGAACTTGTATTCACTTTTTTTTTTGCCTGGGTAGATTTGTGTACAAAAGACGACAGGTACAATCAATATGGATACATGGTGTTTATGTGCATTCAAATTGCACTAGAATAACTCCATTGACGGATTGTCATCCATGTGTATGAGGTATTAGAATGAAACGGAAAGCCAAAGGAACAACAATAGAAAAATCAATTTCTTTTTATAATCCATTTAGGAAAGGAAATTGTTTTCACAGTTTGTCACTACACACAGTCAGTTGCAGTCGGTTCTCGGCTATATACGTGACATAGAATCACCCGAGTAATTAATGTCGCCTACAGGGGGGCGGAGAGAATTAGTCGGTCAATTGATATGCGTTAATAATACTTTGAATTCGTTCGGTCGTTTTAAAAATATTAAAAAGAAAAAATGCTCATACCAGTTTGAAATGCAAATATTCACAAATGAGTAATTGTTTACAATTAAAAATTAATTAAATTGATGCATTAAAACGAAACGCATTGTGGTGTGCTATAGCAAATAGTGTGAATAATGTTTAATTGGAATTAAAAGGTTTCCGTGTAGTTATCGTTCGTTTTACTGAAATGCGATTATAGTGAGAGCGTGTGACAAGTGCTCCAGAAAATATACGCTAATCGAATTCTGCTTGTTTGCTACGGCTATACGGAGCTGGGGCGGTGAACAAAAAAAGGTGAACAAATATGGAGAGATGTTTTCCAATTTGAGTAAAGTATTTCACTATCAATGTGGATTTTACTCATCACGTTTGTCCCATTAACATTAAAGGATCTAGTCAATAAATATCCATCGGTTTTTGTATGAAAAAGTATTTGTTTTTAAATCCTTTGGTCTTATCCCAACCAGTGAATATTGTTAATGAAAGCATACTTGTATCTGTATTGATATTAAGAGGTACCTAATCTTACACAGTCAACGCTTTTTTGTGTCTAAAATTTAGAGGGATTACAATGAAGGGAAAACAATGTCCTCTTTCTTTGAGGCTTTGTCTAGATTTAACCAACTGTGCTTATATATTTAAATGCGTTTAACTATCGTACAAGACATTTAGTTACATAAACTGTAAACCTGTTTTTTTTTGCAGGCTTTTGGTTATACAATGGGGTAAAACGCATTTAACCAGACTTTTCGTTTTCTTCGATCTCCGCAGAAGATAATTTTTGTTCCCCAGCGAGTTCGTCTGAATATTTCAAACAAATAATATCTCCCCCGGAATTTTTTCTATTCAGCAATCTGATTTACATTGCTGACATGGGAAAGATTTCCATCGGAATTTATTCGCGATACCTCTGTACATATTTTGTTTGAATGGAAGCTGAAAAATCGACCTACTTTTTCAAAGCGCTGTGGTAAGGAACAAAATATGAGCATCTAGATGAAGCAGTGGTTTAGTGGTAGTGTGTTGGGCTACTAAGCCAGGGGTCTAAGGTTCGAATCCCGAAAGGGCCAAATTACATCTTATGTTTTTTTTTCCAATGCGCCACCTCTCGCGAACGTCAGACAAACATCCGAGAGTAAAACTGTCATGAATGAGCTTCTCAATTAGCCGTTTGGACTCGGCCTAAAATTGTAGATCCCTTCCATTCGTCCCAAAAATTGAAAACCCACACAAAACGAATGGTTTTGAGAAGCTAGGCCTTGGGTCCCATAGACCTGTCGCGCCAAAATATTTATTTATTTAGATAAAGCATATGCGAATGATATTATAACAGTCAATGAATTATTATAACAGCCAATGAATGTGCGAAAAATAGACCTGTTGCTTTTAGTTAATTTTTGTAAAAAATTAAATTTTTAATGAGTAACGACAGACAAAATATTCTCCGGTGTGGCAACGCCATTACACTTATCCTCTGCACAAGGCCAATCATAGCTGATTCGTTTGTTTTTCCAAGTCCAACTGAGGCGCCTCCCTTGTGCCACACTTGTGACGAAAATGCTAAGAAAAAAAAGGTAAACAAAGGGAAAAGGTCACACTTTGTGAGTTTCTATTTCCGCATTTATAGTGTAATAATGTTCGTGTTTAGTCCACTCTTCGTAGAACGTAACACTCATGTTAATTCATTGCCATTTGGTGGATAGCGCGACATTTCTTCAATCTTATTTTCGCATTAAAAATGGGCACGATCAAAAGTGGTGGTATAGCTTACTCCCATTAAACTACAGTCTATAGGGCTGCCCGGAATCGCTCTGAAATCGAAATGAACCTTATTAGAGCGCGACAAGTGTTTATCCCTGATGGACTGAACAATGAAATACTAAATTAAATTCGTTATTTAATATTTTCCAATTAAAATCTGTCGTCTTCTCATCGCAATATTTCAATTAATTGATTCAATCAGGTTCCTTGAATCAATTTAATTTAAAAATAATTGTAAAGCAAATATAAAGTATCACTCCCCAATGGATTGCTTACGCAGTGCTTATTAGGGCGAGCGCATAAGAATGCTCTCAATTTTAATCATTAACTTTCCACTCTGCGCGAGAGGGAATACAATTTTAAATTTACAAGTTCTTCCAATGAAATTATCCGCCATCAGTATCTCCGGTAATTAATCATCCTTGCCCCAGATACGCACGTATAGGAAATCAACATAACCGTATCTCTGTCGTATTTTCTGTTCATTAAATACATAATTTCCATCAGAGTCCCTTAACAGGATGTCAGCTATGATAGGCAAGGCACCACCACAGCACATCTATCGAGGGTAAAAGTAAATACAGTTTGAAAATTGTATTTGAATTGAGATATCATCAGTTGGGTAGCAATTCTGATCACGTTGATGCAATCCCTAGACGAATAATCGTAAAATTATAGCTTTGTACAGCTCATATCCACACAACCATTAGACGATGACATTTGTGGCTGTTCCTCTAAGTTAGATGAAATATGGGAAGTGGTTTTTATGAAACGCGTTTCATTAGTTAAGTGCTTAAAACATTTTACGCTCTCCTGTTGAACGGTATTTATAAGTTAGCCATTGAAAGTGCCCAATCAGCATATCACTCACCAATAGGATTTAACCAATTACAAACTAAGCCTTGCCGATAAATTAGTGCTTAGTGAGCATTAGGTTGGTGGCAGTCGAATTGAAAAATAAACATCTACCCTTGTTCGGTTGGTGATTTTGACAATGCAAACAGTTATCCGCACAACATTGAGTAACAGGTGGCTTGTTTCTAAAAGGGTTATTCACGTTGCGTGCTTTAGGATTTTAAACCTGTGCAAGATGTAAAGTCTTTAAGATTTTTGATATTTTTCGAGGTATTTGTCAATAAATTAAATAAATATTTGGTGCAACAGGTCGATTTAAGTAATGATGGTTCTTGTGTAGTTATATTCCTGTAAACTAAGTTTTTCTGAGTTATTTTTGGTGCTGAAAACTTTTTTTTGACTTAAACCTAAGTTCCTGATTTCTATATACTTATTTTTAAGAAAATATTTTCTTTATAAAACTATACATTCCTCCAAAATGGCTCCCCCTTTACTGTTCTTAAAGTCGTTTAGAATCAACACTAACTGCTACACTGCATTAAATGCACTTTCATGCGGCAATCAGTCAACATCATCATAAGGTAGCACTTACGCATTTAGCGACGTCTGTTGTTCAATATTATTTTCCCAGGATTAAACAAAAAAATATTCTATCGCTGTATATCAAAGTACATAAATCATTGCAATAACACTATCAGCAGAAATACGAAATTTGGCTCTACAAAGTCTGACTTAAGCCTTGTGGTTGAAAAAAGTTGTCAGAAACTGCAAAAAAACTCTTCTCACATTTATAAAATAAAAATCAAGTTGGGCCATGATTTTTACAAAAATCTAGCCAACCCCCTGAAATTAACAGAAGGTTTAAAATTCCTTCAAAAGCAACTCTCTCATATGGAGCAACATATTCCTCGAATATACAATTTATTTTAATTTTATTTACAACTAAGAAGTATAGGTACCTACTTTTAACAATTGCAATTATTTAAAGCATTCTACATATAAAAATCAACAATTGGAGTGTATCAAATACACCTTCATGGGTAGGTAGCAACTGTCCGCACTTTGCCATCACATCACCACAGAAAAAAAAAAAGAATTGATAAAGCAAAATTTAAATTTAACAGTCAACCTGAAAAAATTCCAAATTCATTTAATTTTTTTTATTTTATTTCGATTTTCCAATTGGTATACCAGTAACCTAAAATGCAAATATTTTTCATAATAAAAAAAAATAAGCATTCCGTTCCGAGTTTTCGTTTCATGTTCAGATGCAAAAAGATATTTTGTTTTATTTTTTTCATTTTCTTTTATTGGCTGCTCAGCATGTTGAAGGATGAATTATTGTATAAATATATATATATTTTTCTGCTTTTGTGATAGCAAATAATACAAGAACAAAAAACAGTACACGTAAGAAAAACCAAACTTAAAAAAAATGCATAGATACAGCGTACTTGCAAATTGCCAAAAAAAAATCCGTAGAAATTGCTGCAAGCGTTTAATATATTTTTTCCTTTATTATTTTGGTTACATAGTACGACTTAAGGCTGAAAGTTGATCACAAGTTAAATTCACAACTCTATGCAATGCAGAATTAAATGTGTCCTCAATTTAATAAAAAAATTTAAACAAACACAAATGCTTTTAACAATAAACAAATTTTTTGTCTTGTTACTTCACGATTTTTATTTTTCAATTTTGCTTGTTTTCTTTTTTCTCCACCTTTTCTGTTACGTTTATGTGTGTGTGTCTGTCTGTCTTAAAGGACACCACTGGCCAGCAATTACAGCACCACCACCACCAGCACCATCACCATCAGCAAAATCACCAGCAGTTCCAGGCGGATAATAGAATTATACAACAGCATCCGGTTAGGCAAAAGGAGGTATTCTATCAGCCTTTGCAGGCGAATGCACTTCAATGTAATCCACCACATGCACCTATATCAGTACCGATCACAGCCGCACCGATATCAGCACCACCTTCAACACAATCGAACCCGAAATCGGTATCAATTCTAGTGTATAAGACCTTGAATACGGTATTCAAGAGTAGTCGCAAGATCATCTTCCGCGTCTGCGAGGTAGCCAGTGCCAAGAAGTCATTCACCATGTTTAAATTCAATCAGAGGGCGAAAAGTTCGGAGACAACATCGGCGGCAAGTTGTACGGGACATGATCGATTCTGTCAGACACGGGTCACAAATAAGTAAGTATTTGTTTAAGCTATGATTGGTTTGATTGCAGTTTTTGTTTCTAATTTGCCTGCTAATAATTAAAAAGGAAGAAGAAGGACTTTTACAAGAAGAAGAAAGGAAATGGATTGAGGCGCAGTAATTCAGCGATAGAATTCGATGCCTCGGCTCTGACGGCAGCGAATAAGAGACAAATTTTCAGTCGGTGGGTATACACAAAATCAAATGCTTTTTTTTAAATTGGAAGGTCTATTAAAAAAGTAGCAGCAAAGGCTTATACATATATAATTCGCTGACACAATTAGCCAATGTTTAGTATTTTCTTTGCGGTACGGTAAAATTATAACACTCTGATTTTAAGGACAGAATCAAAAAATGTAGCGAGTGATTTTGTTAATAAATTATAATAATGTTTGCACTGTTCCTTCATTGGCTTTAGGCAACTATAAAACAGCAGCTATGAAATCCAACAAAGGCTTGGACAGACAATGTCGGAGATATTTTTCTAGCCCTTTAGAAACCATCATTCATCATAGATATCGTTTGCAATCATTTTATTAAACTTGCTATATGTTCTGTATATGCCGCTTTAAAGTTATAAGCTTTAAACTGCTAGGGCAAAACGCAAAAATAATAAGTACATAAATAAACAACCAAATAAACCGCAGTCAGTTGTGCAAAATTAATCATGGGAAAAAGCTGACTGTGCGCGTACTAAGAAAAGCTCGAAAGAATGAAGCAGTTTCTATTTATTGAACTGACCATTAAAGACCATTTAAGAAGGAATTTTTAATGTGCAGCTGTCACTTCGCCAGTGAATATTTTATTCTACTTATAGGCCTACACGGTGATTAGAATTTTTCCATCAATTTAATGGCACTGCACTTTGAGTTTTAGAAAAATGGGTGCGATCCTGGAATTTTAAAATAATGTCAACAAATTATCGCATTAAATATTAATTCTAAAGTTGCAACTTTTTTCCACTTTTTATGGATAATGCCGGCTGTAGAATTTAATATTATTCGGTGTCTTTTACTTTGTTTTAAATATTCTTTTAATTTTTTGTACTTCTAACACAATATAGCGCAATTCCTTTTATCAGGTATTAGTTTATGTAAGTTAAATAAAAATACAAACACGACTCCATTCATGCACATATCATGAGATTTATCTTTGGTCATAAAAACGTACATATTATTTCTATTTCATTTCATTTGTGTGGCATTTGATCTTAGTTTATCAAAAGCAGAATTTTTTTATATAGGTCGTCCCATCTGAATTTTAGGGCTCACCAAAGAAAAAAAGATATGGAATACAGTTGGTATCAAAAACGAATGAAAGTCTGCTAAATTTATATGTCTAGTGCTTTTTAAAATCATAAGACAATGAATATCAATTGATTTAACGTGCAATTTCAAAGAAATTTCTGCTTCAAAATAGGGATTTTCACTTTAACTAGTTTAATGCAATTGGAATATAATCCTAATATTTATACCTTAACTTTTGTATCCAATTCCACACAATACATGTTATGCAACTCAAGGTGGATAAAGATATGATAGCAACTAAGATCTTACACTCTTAAGTAAATTTGTCCCTAATCTTATTTATTTATTCAAATGTCATTGTCCTGTCATTGTCAGAAATATTATTTCTGATTGTAGCTCTACTATGTGAAGTGGTGCAGCCTTCCGTGCTTCCCGCTGTATTGACAAAGCGCTCATCTGCACATATATCTGACTGTTGATTAACTATAGTTTCCATAGTAACACCTCACAGATAACTCTGCAATGCCTCTAAAATTAGATTTTATGATTGTTTACTTTTAGGGGTAATTAAATTGCATACCTTTATGGGTTAATGAGACTCTCCAATAGGTTCTAATCTAAATTGATTAAATTCGTTACTATGGAAACATGACGGCGACAAATTGAATGGCAACAAAATGCTTTTGATTAACTGCTAAGCATTTTGTATGGCAAATTCTTAACTTAATTTTACCAGTCTTAATGGCGACACATACCTAAGATTTTTTGGTTTCTGCACATCTATGGCACAGTTCCTTTCGAATGATATAAGTTTCATTCTCCTCATTTCATGATAAATACTTAAAAAGTGCACGGAAACTTTTGATGTTTACGTATTAATATAATGATATTGCTTTCTGTATCTACTAAAATAATACGAATGGGCTTTACCAACTTATTTCAAATGAATACACTTAAATCCTCCTTGCGACTTGGATTTTTTCTGTACAATTTTTACTGAAATGAATTATCTTTTTGATAGACCTTGCGTTTTTCAAAAATAAAAACACTACCTATTTAAAAAAAATAACAAATAAAACAGTCAATTAAATTTGCCATATTAAAACAATTGAATAACTTTACTACTATTTCAAATTGCAGCAATCGTTCGGCCAGTTCAGAACAGGACAATTCGGATCAGTCAGAACATTCGGAAAAATCGCCGCTAGTTAGCGCGAGGTTAGACAATCTAGCAAAACTATTTTTTAGCAAATCGATGCCAGCGGATACTGGAAGTAGAGATACAATAGAATCAGTGCTAACTACAAGGTTGCTCAATGTTTAAATGTTACATAATTAAATTTCCTACTATATAAATGTATAACTTTATCCTTTTAACAATTAACTGAATAACAGTGATTTTTTTCATTGTAGAAAAACTTGTTGAATAATATCCTCGATAAAAAAGAAACAAAATAATTTTTTTTTTGCCAAACTCCTATAAATAGTTTGCTTGTTTGTGCTTGAATGGTAGAAAATTTATTAAGAATCTCTTAACGAACGCATGTTTGTAAATTTTGTTCCTGCAAGTAATAGATTTGTGTAGTTTTGTGTGTGCTAGACACCTGCTTTTTTACTAGGAGTTTTAAATACTCTTCAAAGTGTATCTGAATATACGAATAAGAATTCTCATATTAAATTAATTTACTTGTTTATTATTTCCCCTATTTTATTTTATTATTAATACTATATGTCTTTCCTATTTTTAACTTTCTCATTTCCCTTAGGTGCCCTATTCTATGTTTTTTTTTATCTGTCCCTGTCATTTAAAGGTGATACTGGAAGAATCGTTAACATTTTAAAATTATTCTTAAAAATAAACCCAATTTGCTTTATTAAAGACAAAAACCTTTATAAAAGTAGTTATGACAATATAATAAGTGAAAACAGGGACAGCCGCATATTTTCTACAAAACGCTATTAAATAAAGATTTCTTACAGATATTTGTAAAATTTTACAGGGATGTTACAGAGTAATGTAAAGATTAAAAAGTAATTATATTTAAAAGTGATACAAAAAGTTAAGGCCTATGCCTCTACCGATGTACCCATGCAGGAAGCACATTGTGATATGGAAAGCTTGTCTTTAAAATTTTCCTTAAAGTCGAATGGAAGCGGTCGTAGGATGGACAGACTCAGATGATTGCGATTATTATTGAGAAGCTTGTGAATACCAAAAGCAATATTGCATCTCTGCCAGGATGATTCCATCTGGTCTTGTAGTTTTTTTTTAAGGAATGAAGCTCCTATTACCTTGTTGAATGCCTCATCTCCAAGCTGTGTCTTTTTTTTTACATTTGCGACGAATGGAAACGAACAATACTTTTAGGGCGAAACGTCAGAATTAACAACCTTTGGGGTAACTTGTACTTACGAATATTTGCGTAAATAATTACCAAATATTTCAAATCTGTAACTGAAGTCGACGCGAGTCCTTGTAAAAATAATTTGGCTTCGAAGAATGTGCACATTATATACAGGCATAAAAATCGTATACGTGTCATAACAAAAGCCTTTCATAACTAAATAAAATAAAAAGCAGCATCTGCGAAAGTGTTGATCATCCATTATATTTATTTTTATCACAAAGTTTACACACCAAGCCTTGTACACACAGGCTAATTTCCTGATTCGCAGAACCCTCACAGAATACACCTACGTAACAGCAATCAATCAACTTTGTAAAGGCTTTTACTCGTTTTTATTCGTTCCATCGAAAACATAGAAAGGGGACTTTTTAATGAGCTCCTTAAAAATTCCATTAAAACTCTTACTTCAAGTTCATGAGTATAAAGAAGCGTATTTGGAGAAAGTCAAGGTTTTTTATAAGAAAAAACAACGTATCCTTGGCGCAGGAACCTTCACGTTTGAGAACTTATGTTTACCTCAGGCCGTACACAACTTTAGAGAGAAGCACCTCTTCGTCAGTAGCTAAAAACACATGAAATCTGCCTTGCAACAAGACTATTTATTCGAGTGTCACACTGTCAGATGCATGCAACTGCTAATTGGCAACAATTCACAGAAACCCCTTGACAATATTGCAATGTCAACTGGATGCAAACATATGTAAGGTCCTCCCACGAAGAATCCCTCCAAGGTTGGTTGAATACGAGAAATTCTTCAAGGCTAAGTGGTTTGTTATAGGTTTTCTTTCTTGCGGGCTATTTTCGAATTTCCTATCTTAATCTACATGGAATTGCCATATTTTCAATTCAATTGCTTGCATAACATATCAATTTCCGTAGGCCTAGCAATTCTCATAACCAATTTCTCTCGAGGAGGCAATATCATTAACATCCCATCTGAATATTGCGCTTCCCTAGGCGTATACGTAATATTTTGTGTTGGGTTCGACCGTTTGTGCAAACAAAAAATACTCCTTGGAGAATATCAATTGGGAAAAAAGTCCTTGAAATTTACATGAAAATTCTACTTCATTCACATGACATTCTTGTGGTTTAATTGATTTTTAGTTTCCCTTACCACCCATCCCACACCTTTTGGAGCCCTGAACTCATAGCGTCGTATTCGTCGGCATATAGAGTGGAATAGCATTCAACTGTGTTAAAACTTCATATCTGCATTCGTGCAGATAAGCAGCAGCATAGCTTTGGCATCCACCAGGTTAAGTGGTAGAATGCTATGCAACTGAAGGGGAGAAAACTGCTTTTGTGTGCGAAACAAAAACCATCGATGTGCTCTGAATAAACAATTTTCGGAAGCTATCCTATAAGCCGGTGTATACACCACAGCGAGGTATAGGTAGGTGACTTTCTAAAGGACTTTGGAATTGATTTCGTGCCAAACTGGTGTATACGCTTTTCATTCGGTACGTAAGGTACCATGATATCCTTACATTCAAATGCAATCACAAAGATATCAGTCAATGAATTGAGGTTAGGTGCAGGTGGAGTGATTTGAATGGTGCTTCGTATTCAAATAGGCGAGCTCAAAACATATCCTCAGCTATTGCCGACAGATGAACCGCAATATTTTCCAGTACTGTATTTTTCTGATTAATTAACGTGATTAATTGCACTGGGGAGGTTAGTGAGTGGAGATGATTAGTTTTATTTGGGGAAGTGTTTTCAATTTGAATATTTACTTATGTGGTTTGTACGGTTTTCACTTGTGTTGAGTAGATAGGGGATCCTTATAGTTGGATGTATTATGGATGGGAGTGTTTTTTATTAATTAAGATTTTCTCTTTTTATAATCTAAACTGGTGAAATCGGCACGGCTTAAAGGTTGACCAGATTGGTATACATCTATCAGTTCTTCTTTCACTAAAGTGGACACAAATTATACCCTGTGGGGTGCTTTTCATCTTTTGACACCTCTCGTTAGCATCTTACAAACATCTGAGATTAATCAGCTTGACAAATGAATTAAATTGTGACGACTGACGACTGACGAGTGACGACTGATGACAGAGGAATAAACGCGAAGGATAGGGATGTATTTAATTTTAACAACTGATAAAGATTTTCACTTAGAATAAAAAA
The DNA here is from genome assembly GCA_936431705.1 of Cheilosia pagana. NCBI lineage: Eukaryota > Metazoa > Arthropoda > Insecta > Diptera > Syrphidae > Cheilosia > Cheilosia pagana. Next base: position 43,677,701 of record OW386170.1, on the reverse strand, counting down.
ATTCACTCATCCATGTTTTTAGAATTATGTAGTTTAATTTTATAATTTAGGATAGAAAATATTTTTTTTAATACAATGTGAACTTAATGTCCCCACAGTAGCAATTGTTTTTTTATGGCTATAAATTCAAATCCATAAAATGTTTGGATGTAGAAACCAATATAAATATTTGACTGTTTAAAAGATTTCTTTCCAAGTCAGTGTCCTCATTTGTATGAGTTTATACCACGAACTTAAAATATACCATATTTATGACTCACGAAACTATTTTTAGGCATTTTGGAAATTTTTTTAACACAATGGGTCGTATGAATAAAACGAAGCAATTACTTTTACTCAGGAGAAATGTAAAAATCGAAGCATTTGCTGCGTTTCGTATGAATAAAAACCAACTTGAGTTAGTTCCAATTTTTGACATGTTCGAAAAGCGGATGCACTGACCTTTTACTCAGATCGGTATAAATAAAACTTATCAGATAAAGCACATGGTATGCAAATTCTGAGTTTGCTATTTAGTTGACTTGACTTCGGCACAGTGGCTTAGTGGTTGGGCTACTAAGCGAGGGGTCTCAGGTTCGAATCCCGAAAGGGCCAAATTAAATCTTAAGGTTTTTTTTTCACTGCGCCACCTCTCGCGAACGTCTGACAAACATCCGAGAGTAAAACTGTCATGAATGAGCTTCTCAATTAGCCGTTTGGACTCGGCCTAAAATTGTATATCCCTTCCATTCGTCCCAAAAATTGAAAACCCACACAAAGCGAATGGTTGTGGAAGCTAGGCCTTAAGTCCCATAGACCTGTCGCGCCAAAATATTTATTTATTTTTTTTATACCTTTTGCTAAATATTTTGTACGCATCTTTTTAACATTTAACAATTTAAGATTTGCGAATTGTCGATGTTTTGTTTATAAATAGTTAAATTAAGTTTTGTTCGTGCAGGAAAACCAACGGATTCCTTCAAACGAGTGGGTGTATTTCCTGCTGCTTTCATAAATTTAAAACTTTTTTTAACAATTTTGTCTGACGTGTTGAAATTTGGGCACCTAGACAATAAAAAGTCACACATTTTAAGCGCAGCGTTTTTTTTAAGGTCTTGATATTTGGAGTGAGGGATTTGCTTAGAAAAATCTTTCCTAAAGCTTCTATGGCCTGAACATACACCAACTCATTTTGGTCACTCTTGGGAGCTGAACTGACATTCAGAAGAGTCGCTCAGGATATTTTTTTTCTTTTTTATTTATTTCTTTTCAGTTTTTCTTTTGAATTTTTTTTGACTTTTGATAATTTTCCCACAAAAATTGAAAATAAATTCCAAATAAACAAACGACAGTTGTCACTTGTCAAGTTTGACAGAAATTGCAAGGCAAGTACAAGTACAGCGAAGTAAAAGCTATTTTCGAACTTACTTTAGCAAACTAGGTTTTTATTCATACCGATTCAAAGCATTTGGTAAGGGTTTTTACTTTGCTAAAACCTTTTGCTCAAAGCAAATGCGAGTTTTTATTCATACGACCCAATATGTAATTTTAACTTTTGCCAGCTCTTATGACATCGCTTCAGTCGGTGGGTTACAAATAACTTTTGAGCGTACAACAGTAACCAATGACTTATTTACAACGTTAAGTTGTCAGAAGCCAGATATCAATTGTCACAAGCAAATAACCTTTAAATATTCATTTTGACACTTTTATAGATTTCCAAGAATTCCAAAGTTAACTGAAAATGGTGAGCTGAAGTTGCACAGTGTCGATTCAATGAATTTGCTTAGTTAGTCGATTGTTCAAAGACTGAAAAGATTCCATTAATTTCGGAAAGTCGAAAACGCACGTCGGCAATTATTAAACCGAACAAAAATTAAAGAATATGCAATAGTATCCGCCATATCGGTTAAAGGAGTCGATATTGACAAGTCATATAGTTTAGGAATGCCTTTCGAGTGTCCCTTTTAAATTTAATTAAACCTAAATTTGCATAGCTTTTCATCCACCAAATCCAATAAATAATAATTGCATTTTAGTATACCTGTGTGACCTTATTTCCACTGTCCCAATTGCAAACCATTGATGGTGCCAAAAGTAGGCTTATATCAAATAGCTCATACTTTAGAGCTCTTAAACTAAATTAATAAATTCCATACACTCTGTGTATATTTGCTTGCACACACTTTCACAGATCCACTTAAAATTGCATTCCCGGTGCGAACCCCTTGATCCAAAACGTACACAATCTCATTGCAGTTGCAGTATTTGTGTCAGACAGCAAGAGTGTCAACACTAGAGAGCATGAAACCGAATCCATCCCACTTTGCTTTTACACTGAAAACAGGCTTAATTTATGATAATAAAGCAGCAACACACACAACTCTCCCCCGGATGTGTTTTGAGGTAATCCTGTGGAAATAAAGCGTCTCCCTTGCTGACGCTCTTGGTTGTTCCTCTCCCCATTTGGTTTGTTCTGGTGCTGTTGATTCATCATCAGTTCAACCCTTGCATCCTTTGTGAAATTGTCGTCAACATTGTCATTATTCCACATTATATAGCAATTTTAGAAACAATCCATTGTGTGGTTGCAACTGGCTGGGGGCATCGCATACCCAAAACACCATATAAAATGGAATAGCTCAAGGATTCACTGTCGCCGTTTCTCTAACTGTACACTGAACACTGAACACTTGTGTTCAATATAGAGTAGGAATAGAAAAGGCAATGAGTCCATAAAATGCTTTATTTTTATCACTGAAAGGACTATGACATGCATACGCAATGGAATCCTTGTGTTTGGCATGTTGTTGTTTTTTTTCCTTGAATTAATTATGTTAGTGTATGTTGTGCGGCGAGTTACCATTCAAATAAATCCTATATACACGACGGAGGATTTTTTTTAACAGACTTTGAAAAATGTGTGCGAAGAAAAACCGTCACGACATGACAAGGCATAATTTGTAGCTAGGAGACAGGCGGTGGTTGGGTGCGTTCTATTTATGATATAACACTTTTGCGGACGACTTTTTGTCTTTGTGAATTGTTAAGGGGTGATGAAATAAGTTTCAAGCTCGTATAATGGAGTCAAGAGGGAAAGATGAAGTGTTTGCAGTGTGTCCTCAAAGGACAATGAATTGTTTATGGCCATAAAGGTGTAAAAGTGAACCACAATGAAACGGAGGACGTTTAGTACAAAGTAAGTGCCTCAGTTAGTACAAGCTCTGTATGAATGTTTAGTCCGACTTTAAACTATGATTAGATGGGGAATTTAAATTGTGATTTTGTGTCAAAGTTATACCCAGATCGTTAAATATTGAAAATCATTTCGCATAAGCGGTACCAGTTAAAAGTTAATAAAACATATTCGCGGAATTTACCTAGTGAGCATTAATTTCTGAAAAAAAAAATACACAAACAAAGCGAAGCAAATCTTATGAGTGAGAAAAATCCTTTGCCTGCAATAATTCAGGGGTCGAATTACCACATCCGTGAGCAAGCAATTCGTCACTGAATTTTGTGGATTTTACATGCAACACAGTAACAAATTCAGTCACGTATTTCTCGATCACGGATGCGGTAATTCAACCTCAGAAAATTTGTTTTCCTTGTAAACAAATTCATTATAATATAACCACATTTGATGGTCAGTTTTATAGACCTTGTACCACCGAAAATAATCATCTCCGTCTTTTTGCTCGTAGATGTGTGTTCTTTTGGTGTTTAAACTCCCTAACCCCGGTAGTCTTTGTGCAATGTAATCTTATTCACACACTTCGTTACCATCCCGACATGAGGGTGTCCAGCTTTAGAGCGTGTTATCTCATTCTCATCAACTATTTTGTTAATCTTTCATTGCAGGCCGAACCTTAAGTATCAGTACTCTGCATTGGATAGTGGCACGGGCGTCACTGATCGGAGTCCACGCGAAAGGGCTTCCAGAGATCGAGCATTAAACGCCTGCCGAGAATGGGTGCAAAATTCAAATGGGCGCTACGATGTCATCGCCCACCTAGACGAAATTGGTTCTCGTCACTCGAAGAACTGGTTTCTTATCAATGATTCTTCGGTAAGTGCTCACGCAATAAACTTTACAATATTTACAAACCGCTGACACGATTCTCTTTTGCATAGGTCCGAACTGACCGCCTTATGACCTTACTTCCGTTACCTCCAGACTGTGTTGCCTTAGATGAACTATCGCCATGCGAGAGTCCAAAAGGAGTACTAATGGAATTGCTTGGTTCCCTCCATCATCCGTACATCTATCCTGTTTTAGATTTAGGTTTTCTACGTACCGGTTCAATTAACTACGCTTGCCTGGTGACGCCGTTCAATTCACGTGGCAGCCTTAAGGATCTCATTTATAAAGTAAGTCAAGTGAAAAACATCTTCTCTGTTTGTGTGTGTGTGAGAGGAACTGTGTGAATAATCTAATTATCCTTTGTAGGCGCAATGGAATGAACCATGGAACCGCAAGTATACCCGCAAGCCGAACGGTTTGCCAGCAACTCAAGTGCAAAGATTGGGTCGTCAGATACTTGAAGCGTTGCTCTTCCTAAAAGAACGAGGCTTCCCACTCCACGGTCATTTGCATAGTGGTAACGTTATCCTGCAAAACGGTGCCGCAAGGTGAGTTTATTTATATGATGGGATGCATTTGCAGGGGAGGGTTCTTTTTTTTCAACGTTCCTATTTCTCAACGACTGAAAGAAGAAGGTAGTGCTCATGGGAAGGGCACAAATTTGCATAGTGTTTGGGTGGTGTTTGGTGCGGGAGCTGCACCCAGTGCACTGGGGCAATTTACCATGGAATTCTATTTTGGGTCGCATACTCCTCCAACTTTTTGTTGGTCCTTTCGATGGATTATTATGTGGCAAAAAGTTTTATTCACTACTCTATGAGCTGGAAGATAAATTGGATTTTCAGGGCAATGGACCGTAAATATGGGATTTTCGCTCAATGCCATCCAGCAGGATGTATTTTTATAGCAACTTATTTCGAGGTGCTAGATGCATTTTATTGTTTTCGCATCATCCGTTCTGCATTATATAAATGGCATTTTCTTATTCAGGACATTGAATAGATATTTTCAAAGTATGGGCACGCACCAAATTGGAAAAGTTTCCGTCGGTCGGGTCGGGACAGACGAAAATGTGTATAAAAGTTTGCGCTGGATCGAGGACTGTATGGAATACCATCAGAGGATAACTAAACTTTTTTTCTGCATTCGTTTACAGTAAAAGGAAATAGTTTTCAATCGGAATGCTTCTCTGATTTATTTTCATACAGTAAACTTTTCATTGTGATTTCCTTTCACGTTGTGTGCATGCCAAAGAGGAGACTCAATAAGCGCCGTAGTTGGATGGGGCTTTGTATATAGTATTTAATAATCCTTTGATATTTTATCTACCATTTTGCGCTGGAAATTGAAAGTAATCTATTGCGGATACATACTGGAATTGCCGTGGCGTTGGTTTTCATGAAGTCCTTCGTTATTGCAAATTGAATTAACTTGATGGATTTAAAGGAATATAATGTAGCTAAGCTTGAGACCAGAGGTTCCCAAATAATTTTTTTTTCACTTTCTAAATTAACCTGGTTTTGGTGGACCCCCTGCTGCTTCATTTTTACCATATTAGCAAAACTCGTCCAAAAATGTGAATATTGCGTCGCGGCAGAGTTCCAACTCTAAAATTCAGAGTACAGTTTAAGCTCGTTTTTTTTTCGAGCGAGTACTCGATGTTTGTACGATGAGCTAGACTCGGGGTGTTTCATAAGAGAGCTGATAAGAAATACATTTTCGACAAAATTGAACGTCATCAAAAGGAAGAAAATGCTCATCAAATTAAAAAACATGTACGTAAGCTGGACATTTTTTAATATTGAGACGGTAACGCCTCACTATTTTCTGTCCATATAGTTTTTTCCAAGGCTGTAGTTACCCCCCATACAAGACTGTTAAATGATTTTTTTAGACCCATTTAGGTTTAAGAATTCCTGGCTTCAGCGATTGCCACTTCAAGGCAGATGTGAAAAACAGAGCAAAATCTTTGAGCCCAAGAAACGATCAATAAAACCAAAATATCTATGGTTGCCAACCTTTTTGTCGTGTTCAATAATAAGCGGCCCATCGTTAAGTTGGTGGTCTTTTAGTTAATGGCGAAGATTCGTGCAGGATTACTTCTTAACAGAAGAAAAGCAGTAATGGCTGTCAAAAAAAAAGAAACCTCTTGATGAACTAGGAACGTAGTTCGAAATAGCTATAGTTTCTGTTCTTAAAAAACAACATACAAATTTCCCGTTCTTTAACCTTGAGCATAAATAAAGACTCTACCTTTAAATTTGAAAGTCAGCGGAGCAAGGTGTCAGATCAGTGTGTTGCTGTACCTACGTGTCCGTTTCAATTTTGCTTAACAACAGCATTTTTTAAAAACACATCTCTTGAGGAAGGTGAACCTATACCGAATTATAGTCCCTGCAGATGCCTGCCGATAGATGGTAGTATTTATTGCAATTCTTAAAATACGTGCTTAGAAAGCATGTTCCGAACAATAGTTGTTAATCAGCGACATAAGAGTTTTTTTTCTACAAGTGTTGTCTTGCCTAGGACTGTTGTTTATCTGTCTGTCTTTACATCTAAGATATTATTGAGTTGTATGTGAATTGTCTGCTTAGAGACAGATTTCCTTCCAAAGTCTTGGTCATTCATTTACGACCCATCTGAGGTCAGTTCCACGACTGCCACTTGGACCTTACTTCAGTCAAAAAAATCACTATACGCAAACCAAACTATTACCATATTGTTTTGGACCCACTGGAGCTAACGAGGAATTGTTCCAAAACTATTCAATATAGACCCATGTCAGTTATTTCAAATTATTCAACGAATAAACGAAATTCTTCCAACAATACCCACTGCAGGCTAAAATCTCTACCTCTGCCAACCGTGTAAAACAAAAAACCACACAAAGAACTCTCTATTTCGAAACTACCTCACCTCAGTGAGTTCATTAAAAATGAATTTCAAAAGCATATCGAAAATTTAACTGACCGGCACCAACATCCGGACAAAAGCACTCCTTCCCAGTACGGGCGTGATGAACCTGGAACCAGAGAAAAAAAACTAGTTCCACACATTCCATTTTCATGTATGCTTCCACACTTTGGTGTTTCATCTATGCCCTCGACGAGCAACCACAATGGCTTACTTAATGAATATACTAATGGATGCATAATTAGCCTGGCTACCACCCAACTCCAGCCGTGACATATGCAAGTGGAGAAATTGCATCGCACACGAAACATGAATTCACACACCCATATCCATCCAACTATGTACCTACATGCGAGCACGGAAATTGAGCTCACCAGGCGATCTCAAAGGAAGCGGAAGTGTGCAGTTATGCGCGCAGCACAAAAGTAGTGCAATAGCAAAAAAAAGGGAGAACTCCAAAGGTCGGGTCTCATGCGGCTTTCCCCAAACAAAACAAAGAGCGCAAAAAAAAGTTGGAAAGTAGAAAAACTCGTCTTTATTTCTGGTTAACACGAGTGGACGGGTTTCTATGATGGTTGCAAGGAACCAGAATAAGAGGATAAGAGTAGCTGTTGTTAGAAGTTAGTGGCGAGCAGAAGAACTCGCTCAAAGGATGTGTAAGGGGAAATGATGTATACCATCCGCTTCCACATGGAGCATTGAGCTTTTGATGCGATATTCTTTATTCTTTTTTAAATATTTATATGTGTGTATAACTATGTGGCGTTGTTTATCGTTACAGACTTTCCGGCCTGGAGAACGGCCTGCTAGGATTAAGTTCCCGCATCAATGCGATTATGTGGTCACGTTCGACCACGGACATCGAGAATGTGGATATCATTTGCTTCGGTCATTTACTTTATGAGATGTGCACTGGCCAAGAGATGACCACACCAAAACCGTCCATGCGAGTACTTGAAATGGATTTGGAACAATATCCGCAGGTAAGTCCAACCAGAAAGAAAAAAACTTGCAACAGATTGCGGTTGCTTTTTAATCAACCGAAACCGTGTTTGACTTTTTGAAATTAATTTGGCAAACCGACAGGAAATGTAGTGAACGTGACTTCTTGAAGTGGATTAGGAATGCCAAGGCACGTTTTAGAGCTTTGCGATAATAAGTTTATGTGACAATATTCGACTCCAGATATATGGACATACTGAATCACAGCATTATGTGTCTAAAATGATAGATAAAAAGATAAATGGCAAAGAAAAATATGAGCAGAGCATTTAATTCTTAGGATTTGGAAGTATTTTCAAAATTCTTTGGTCCGTTAGTAAGGTATAGGATGAGATGCAGCACACATTTTTAAATCTAGTTTCGATAAAAGAAAGTTTTAAGATCTGTAAAGTGCTACGTAATAGAACAGGTCCTCCATATACGTATGAAGAGACACACGTTTGTTTTCTGTTCTGAGGTCTTCGATGTTCGATGGCGCTTACAGTCATGGTGGGGAACCACGAAGTTTGGTTCCAGCTTCAAATATGTTAGGTCATTCGGCAGTTGTGCCTGTTGACCTTAAAGACTCGTCAGACTGGTGCGTGTTGACGGCCATATGTTGTACATGCCCTATTCATTTAAGCTGACTTCATTTAAGCTCTTCTAACCTGGTGAAAGTCGCTAAAAAAGTACGTAGTTAAAACTTCAGCAGCTCCGAGGAGCTGTTGCCAAGCCCAAGTTTTATATAGCCAATAATGATGTTGAAAATCTTTTCTGGATGAAGGAGAACACTTCATGTTGTCGTTTCTTCTTTACAAGTATGGACAGTGCAGGCTTCAGCCACACTAGCGCCCTGTGATTGACAGAAAGCGCACTTTTTCAACAAGCTTCAACAACCCTTCTCCTTTTTCTAAAGGTAAAAAAACCTGCAAAGGTCTGTGCGATTTTTTATTTAGCGATATTTTGAGTTGGATTCTGCATAAGGTGCAACAAATAATTCAGCACAGGTGTGACGGGTGTTGTTGGGCTTATTCCAACAAGCATTTTGTTTAAAACGCATATGATAGTATTTGTTGGCGCTACATAAAATTAACCAGAACTTGGCGCCCTGTGCATTTGCACGTCTTGCATATATGGTTGCTTCGGCCCTGAGTATGGAAACCCGTCACTGGCAATATCGCCTTCCCCGATAACTTCGATAATCAGAAAATGCAGCTGAACTTCTGAAATACTGTTCCTCAGGTTTGTGGGATTCGTACTATTGCTTAAAATGATCTTAAATACATGACAGTGAGTGGTCTTGTTATAGACCTCCGACGTTAAAGAGTTTGTTTCCTTGGAACCTTTGTAGGAGCATCGATAACTTTTTCATCATCATCATCATCCATGATAAGTCGATAAAGAAATGGGGCGTGAGTTTTTGTGTTTTTTTTTCATGATCCCCTGAGTATTCAGATAGGCTTTCCTGAGCTAAAACCACAGCTATTTCTCTCACAATGGACCAAAAGGCCCCCGTTTAGCATAAAGCTGTGCACTTCCCTCAAATCTATTCAACGTTCATCGAAAAGATTTTAACACGTTTGGGAAACTTGTAGTCGGTGCAGTTTGGCTTGCATCCGCATTTGGTTTGGGGATTCATAAGATCAGACTTTACAGATAGCTTGGAGCATGCTCCTTCCCAAATCATTAACCTCTGCACTAGAAATCTTCCTCAGTTGCCCAACCTCTCTATTTGTTTGGGGTACCACTTATTTCAATGATAGGGTAGGGTCATATGCAGGCTACCTCCGCCGTCAACCAGTCCACAAAAGTGTCATTTTCAGGCTGTGTTACATCTTTTTGCACTACAAACGAGAAACTCATTAGGATTGCAATAAAAGCATACTCCAACTCTTTTAGATTCTGGAAATCCTTGGCCTAATATTCGATCCGCCAGGAGGCCAGTGTCCCTCGGTCGAGGAATTAGTGCTGTGCGATCTCTTTCGTAACATCGATTTGCGTGAATTACGAGGTCCATGCTTTAGTGTGAGTACATAAAACCGGTCGCAGGCCAATTATTTTCAAATAATCATTAACTAAATTGCTTGCACTTGTTTTCCAGACAATCAAACCTAGCCTAAGTAGATCAACCCTTAATTTACTGCTTGCCGTGAAAAAACGACAAACTGCATCCTTAGGCAGCTCATTTAGCGAAACAAGCTCTCCATGCACGCCGCCATCGACACCGCGCGACAGAAGGGCTGGGTAAGTGTTTCCGTTTTGGTTTTTTTTCTCTATAAAAAAAAAAAAGTTCATCTACTCCACTCCTTCACACCGTCTCTTCCTCTTGCATTATATTTCTGTGTTCATTTTTGTGTTCACACAAAATTACCAAAAAAAAAATGAAAGAAAAAATAAATAAAAACCATAAAACAGAGGGTAGCGTTTATATCCTAGTTCTCTCTACTCTACTATTTATATATGTGTTCGTTCGTGTTCTCCATGTGGACTGAGCTATATGCGACAAGAGTGCTCGCTCGCATAAGTTCTCATTTAGTTCCTATATTATTTTTTTATATTTAAGTATACTTGTCATTAACTTTCCCGCATGCATATATCCTGATTTAACATTTTATTTCTTGTGAATAATACGATTTAAATTTTGTTTATTGTGATTTGTGTCAACAAAAAAAAACTACTCACCAAACAAAATACAGTTTTCCGCCTGCACCCTATGAAGTGTTTCGTTTGATTTAATTACCACCAAGTCCACCTATCCTTCCACAAAACAAAACAGAAAAATTTAAACAAAAATTAAACTAAATCAATAAACAAGAATTAACTGGATTGTGTTGAATGTGCCACTACACAGAGAATGACACCATGTAGGGGTAAGTCTATCAATGAGCAAAAATAACCTGTACAACTTAATTCTCACATGTAAATAGTTAAATACAAGCAAAAAAAAATCAAATCTCATATAAAGAGGACATGGTAGTAGTTTTGTATACCCTACATGAAATGAGGGTACGAATTCATTTCTGCAACCACTTGGATTATGGCATTCAGTACATGTGGCTAAAAGTAAAATAAAAGCTTCGAAAGGCTGGCTAAATACTGACTGACTATGGCTATATAGTGCTGTCTGGCTGACACGTATTGCGAGTTTTGCAAACACACGTTACTTTTTGTAGTTGTATCTATATTTGTAGTATCCGTAACTCTGTGAGTTACATTTTTTGGTTTCCATTTCGTTTTGTTGTTTTATCTTGATTTTATTTAAACTCTAAAGAGGTTAAGGCTTACGAGCTTCAATGAGGTGGGGGAGAAGGTACTAGTTCAGTTTGAACAGAAGGTTATATATGTATTGAGAAGATGTATATAAAATGTAAGTAGACTCCATTAGGTTTTAGAGGGTATTCGTGGAAAATCGTGGAAAACTTACGACAGTTGGAAATAGGGTAAGAGCAATTTAAAAGCAATGTATTAGATTTCGATTCAAATAATGAAAAAAGGTGTTGGAATACTGGGAGAATAAAAGGATCAGTGGATTTTTATTTGCAATCGAAGTCCATAAGACGACATCAGGGGAGTTGAGGGCTTTATCGTTAAAGAGCTATCACTAAAATCTACACATACCTACGTATCTCTTCTCTACATATAATAAAACTGTAGAATAAAAAATGCCTGACCAAGCATCACGCAGAAACTATTGGACGGATTTTGATGAAGCTTGGCATAGTGATTGTTTATGTTCTGGGTCGGGACTTAAAAAAAATAAATATTTTGGCGCGACAGGTCTATGGGACCCAAGGCCTAGCTTCTCGCAACCATTCGCTTTGTGTGGGTTTTCAATTTTTGGGACGAATGGAAGGGATCTACAATTTTACGCCGAGTCCAAACGGCTAATTGAGAAGCTCATTCATCACAGTTTTACTCTCGGATGTTTGTCAGACGTTCGCGAGAGGTGTTGCAGTGGAAAAAAACCCTAAGATGTAATTTGGCCCTCTCGGGACTCGAACCTGAGCCCCTCGCTTAGTAGCCCAACACACTACCACTAAGCCACTGCGCCGACTTAGGGACTTAGAATACTTTTTAACCCGAAATATAACGTGATTCTTACAAAAAAAAACGGATATATATAAGGAAAATTCTATTTATACAGACCTAGCTCAGAAATAGCTTATCAGATTGAAAAATAAGAAAATAGATGAATTTAGTTAATGTTCCCCTGAATTATTTAAGATATAAAACATTCCCCTGCGTTGTCCTGAAGATGAGCAATGTTCAAAACAATTACTCAAAACATCGCCCACAATTTTCCTTCAGTGATACCACTGCCAGTAGTCATACAGCAGTGAGTATCGTTGCAGTAGTGTGTGTGTGTGATTATTATGTGTCGCACTTCAATGGGCAGTCGTCTCTTTTCAGCGCACACATTCAGGTTGAACACATTTTCAGCTGTCGTTCATTGGGAAGAGTTTGGAAATGTGCTGGTGGGATTCGTGTGTCAAGTTGCTCATTCGCGTTGCTTCCTTTTCGTCGACATCTGACATCTGAGGAGGGTAAGAGCAATTTAAATTATGTTTTTTGCTTTATATTGCTTTCAGAAAGGTCCTAGGGTAGGAACATATTTATAAAAAACTCTGGGATGTAGTTCGATGGAAATACTTTTTGCAGGCGGTTGAAGCAAGGCTAGTCAGCTAGTCAATCATAAAATTTAGGTTTAGGGGATATTGAAGAAGTTTTAATGGAACTTTTTGCTTTCTCTAGACTCCAAGAAGGCTTTAGGTTATGTCGTTTGTTGCCACGTCTACTTTTTGGGGGCGTTTTTTTACCTTATTTTTAACTAGACTGTCTCAAACTACATATTACCCAAAAATTACTTGCAGGAGTCAACGTTCTTGACACTGCTAAGACTAATACTATGTGATCGCAGCCCCAGCCTAATGATATGTTACCGTGCGGTTTCTATAAGCTTTTAGAAAGTCTTAAAACGAATGTTCCTTTCTTGATAAAATATTACTAGGTCGAAAATCGACCACACAGTTCTTTCTCTTTCTCTCAGTGTTGTTGTTGTAACCAATGTTATTTAAAAAACATTTTTTTACCTATTTTGCAAATACGTTTTTAAAATTATTATTCTTTTCGACACATCTAAGAGTGGATCGCTTCAATTTGGTGAAGAAAAATTTATATTTTATCCTTATTAAGTAGGGTAAACATGTACCGAAAAAAATTGTGTCGGCGATTAATATATAGATGTTGTTAGAGTTCTGACAGGTTCGTGAGACACTAGGCCTAGCTTCTTACAGCCATTCGTTTTGTGTGAGTTTTTCATTTTGGAACGAATGGAAGGGACCTACAAATTTATGCCGATTCCAAACGGCTAATTGAGAAGCTCTTTCATGAAAGTTATACGTTTTTATGTTTGTCAAAAGTTTGCGAGAGGTGGCGCAGTAAAAAATAAACCTTAAGATGCTATTAGTCTTTTTCGGGGATCGAACTGGTGACCCCTCCCACACAAACTTTAACCACTGCGTCAAATACTAGTAGCTTATGCAAAAACGTATCTCAAAAAGTTCTTTCGTAAGACAATCTCCAATTTAATAAGTCGTACTTGTTGTTCTTTCCATTTATTACAGAAAATTTGTCGTAAATTCATTTGCTCATTAAGATCTATCGAGTAGCGATGATAGGAAGATGGTTTTCCACAAAACCATAAATAAGTATGAACTATAGCCCCTTTGAAAATATTTTTTGGTGCTGCGGAAACTCAATAAAGAACCAGACAAACCTTCAAGACTTTTACAGCTTAAGACGGACTAACATGACGCGTTTGTATAAATTTATGGACCCGTCTTATTTCCTTATTTTGTATGTGAAACCAACTGCATTCGTAGTTTGACTGCTTTCAATGAAAACATTTTGAAAACCTCGCACTATTGCTATGTTTGTTTGTTTGTGTTTTTACTACTACTGCACTCAACCCATAATCTATTGTATCTCCCAAAAGTCCCACTCCAAACCATCATTGTCTAGCCCAGAGCATGCCGTTAATGTCGATCCCCATAGCCCCAGCATGGTCCACAGTTACTTGTGGTGTTGCGTTTACATACTCGTATCCTATTTAGTAGTAAGTACGCACTCAGAGCACGCACTGTACCCATATTTCAGTTGACTTTGCACACACCTAACCCACAACCTATTTAGAGCAACTGCACACTCAGCTAATTGATATAAAAATAGTCCCAAACAAATCCTTCATCCTTGTCATGTACATTAAAAACAACGCTAATAGTTATCTTTCTCATTTTTGTCTTCCTCTACTTTTTTGGATAACGCATACACAAACGCCACGTAGAAGAACAATGGATTCATTCGATATATCAAGCGATTCGGAAGAAGGCCTATTGGATGAGATTGTGGTTGCGGCCAATAGCAGTTATCATCATACCTATCAGCTACATCATCAGCAACACCAGCACAGGCAGCAGCAGCATTACCCACAGTACGATCCACTCAGTTTCCCTCCATATTTCAGTGAACATAACCTCAACTCGGATGACAATAGCGGCTCAATCAATGAAACATCCGCTAGCACAACCACATCAGCCACCATCACCGGTGGAGTGCCGCTACAATGTATCCCAAGTGCAGACGGAAGTAGTTCAAGTGATGGCTCCACAGCAACCACATCCCGTGGCAGTGCCACAGCGGGGGTGGGCGAGCATTGTCACTACGATGCAAGTGAGTCATCGACATCAGGTCAAGTAACTCTTGGCACTGCCACTACCTCATTCAATCATCAACTTACCGCTGACATGTGCAGCTACAAGAACTCGAAAAGTCGTCGCCTGGAGTACTCGTTGAAGTGCTTGAAATACGGTCGCAGCAACCCATCACAGGATTCTGCGTTTGGTTCATTGACCGACGGCGACCTGTCAATTGGGTCGTCCAGTTTTCGATTGAGTAGTTTTCAGTCAATCACATCGCCCATTGATGAGGGTGTCGAAGATATCATCATTGCCACAACCACGGCGGGCAATGAAACTTGTCTCGAATTGGCTACTGTATCTACCAATGGCCAGTCGAATGATTCGGCAATTTCGACGCCCTGCCGTGAGGGATCGCCCAATTTCCTTGCCATCGAAGAGAACTCCTTCACCACCAACCCCAACAATCACAATCGTCCGCAACAATTTCCCACCACCCTCTCGCCGAAAATCCAAATAACCGCCTCAGCGTCCACGTCCAATCTTCAATTTGACCCGCCGAAGATTCTGGTCAATGACCAGAACTCCATCTATACCACCTCGCCGTCGAAACGTTCCGGCACCATTGAAGTGTTCTCACAGAAATACAGGGTATGCTCCTTCGAAGATATGTCGCCTAGTCGCAAACAGTCGAAGCATCATCTGAAGAACGCCAATCGCATGGCGTTCCGTTCGCTGGAGGAGGAGCGGCGCATCGATAGCGCCTTCATTCCGATACAAAACCGTACAAACTCCGAAAACAGGGTAAACATCAACAACAGTGAGAAGTACAAAAAACTCACGCACTCGTCCTTCAGCCGCATCAGCAAGACCACCAGCAGTGTAACAGTTGCGGTCGAACCGCCATCGACCAGCATCAATGGCAACTCACAGCAGCCGCGCGACAGTCGCCACACTCTCTGGCGGGACAGTAAGTTCTATCGCAAAAATCGCATAGCCAAGTCGAATGACTCACTGCTGGAGTCGCCCAATCATTCGCCATCGCCGTGTCGCCTTTCCCCATCTTCGCTCCGAGACAATCACTACGAAGCATCATCACCTCTGTCGTCCTCTTCGTCATCATCGTTCACCCGGCACGGCCTCAATCGAGGCAGTTCCGTAAACGAGATCTCCTACTGCAGCAGTGGATCGACCTTCCGTCGGTATTGCAGCTCAAAAAGCGAAGATCTCGGCGATTGCAGCCTGCCCATACCAATCGACAGTAGAAAGTCGCATTCCGAACGTCATCTATTCAGTCTGTCCAAACTAAGACAGACAGCCATCACGACCACGGGCGGAGGAGGAGACTGCTTCTCCGAGGATGAAACCTTCCATCACGATGACAATAAATCTTTGAAAAGCCTCAGCACATGCTCCATCAATCGTGTCACACTGACCACAACAACAACGACTACCAAAACCAAAAAGAAGACCACCTCAATGGCCGTATTGCCTTCTGGACCCGCTCTACCAAACAACGTAAGGAATTCTGTCTTCAAGAGTCTGGACCATGCGCTCAACTACATCGATTCAAATGGAGATGACGACGATGTGTCGAGTTCGACCGAAGAATCACCGAGACGTCATTTCGGTGACATCGCGAGGATATTCGGGTCGACAACGAGTCGTCGAGCGAATGATCCGAACAGCAGTAGCTGTAGTGAGGAGAAGACTCCGCTGCTGGACAGCGTTGAAATGTCACCGATTAGTCCAACCGAGCCGGATCTCAATATGTGATATACGCAATTTAGTTAAAATCTTTGTCTATAAGCCTTTAAGTTTTGGTTTTTACTTCTAGCTATTGTTTTATTATGCTGAATGTTTCCTTTTATACTAAAACAAATAGTCATACCGTCATTATTAAAGAAAAACAATTTAAGAAAATGTGTGCGCGAAGGCGGCTGATGGGTGTTTGGGAGCTCACTCGTTACTCGTTACTTTTCTAGTAGTTTTCTTTTTTCTGATTGATTTATGTCGATTGCGTATGCGATTAAGCCTTGCATATTTTGACGACGTATTTAAAACCAGGATAAAATCTGTCACTCTAATGTCAGTTCGATCCCGCTAAGAGCACCACTATTCAAAATGAACAAAATTGAATACATTATTATTTCCGTATTATTAAACGCTGCATAAAAGTTATCAATTGGCTACTCAGCACTTACTCAATATTTGTTGTATGCTAACTGACGTCTACTTGTGCACATTTGCCCCCGTATTAATAAAGAAATGTGTACTACAAGTAAGTTAGCTAGTAGACGTCAGATAGCATACAAAAATTTGACATAACTGCTGAGTGAAGAGTTGATAACTTTTACGCAGTGTTTAATAATACGGGGGCTATTACTGTTTCCGATTCTTTGGGTTATTTATTTATATACGTAGTGCGCTGAAAAAATTGCCTGCGACTGTCAAATAAGTTCAACCAAATGCCATCAGTATCCTTCAACGCCACACAAAGCAAAAGCTTAAAAACAAACGAAATGAAAATAATTAACTTTTCAAAGGTCCATTACAATTACAATTGAAAGAAACAAATTATTAGCATTAAACAAATTTTAGCAATCAAATTTGCACTATAATCACATCTCCATCCTTATGATAAAATTTAGGTACAAGTTAATTAAGATTTTAGTTACAATTAGAAAAATATTGAACAAAACAAAAAAAAAAGAGGAAAGTATTTTACGAAACAAATCTTATTTATTATAGTTATTTTATTAATAAATTGTAAATAAAATATAAAATTCGTTGTACTTGATAAAAATAAAAATCAGAGCTTTACTTCTCATATAATATATTATATATGTATTTACAGTATGCCTTTTTTCTTAAAAAAAATGAATACAGCATTTTTCCATTCCAACAAAATAAGAAAAAATAAACTACTTAATTTATCTTACATTCAGTGGCATTTAGATTTAACAATTCTTTTCTATTTTTTATTAAAATTAATTGTATTAATCATAAAGATAATAAATTAATGCATAATACCGAACAGCAATATATCAATTTCTAAAACCAAACAATTCAGTGTCTATAGATGTATAAAAATGAATAGAATTCTCGACAAAAAAGAAAACACAACAAACACTAAACAATAATTAAGAAAATCACACACTAATAGTAAGTTTAGCAATTATTATATATAGCATATGATATTGATGCAACAAATTCTTTATTTGAAACCTTGTAAATCGAATACAATACGTAAATGGAAATGACCTATTAATCAGACTTAAATAGATCCCTCCCTCTATACCAAGTAGGAACACAATGCAAATAAAATATAATAAATTCAAATAGAAAAAGTTAATCACTGCAAAAAAAGAAACAACAAATATTTACACAACTACATAATATAAACAATCAGACAGTTAGTGAAAAGTTTTCTTTATTTTGTCGCAAGCGTTATTCTACAAGTAATACAATAAACTATAGTAAGAAGAATGTTATGTCATTGTTTTTATCTTAAGACTTTATTTTGTTTTATTTATCTTTCTCCTTTTTTAAATAAGAATTCATTTATTCAAGATGTAGATTCATTTGAAATTATTATGTACAAAATATTATAAATCTAAATTAACAATAAAAACATCAGTGATATTATTTAAAAATAATTGTTGTTTAACGTTTCGATGTTGATCATTTTTACCGGGTAAGTATCTACTTAAAGAAGAGTGCCTGATGGAAGAACGAAGAAGCGTAAGGCAGAAAAGAATGACCGGAGCCAGTCTCTGAGGTCTGAGGTCTGTGGTCTTAATTTGTTAAACTGTGCCCAAAAGGTAAAACATCTTATGTCAATTTTGTGCACTTTTCAGGAGATCAATTTTAAACTCTAAATGGCAATACAAATGATGACTTAAGCTAGTTTACAAACAGCTATAACTTCCTCATTTTTATTAAATTTTTCACCTGGATTGGCTTAAAAAATAAAGCAAGAAGAACAAAATTCAAATAACGCTAAACAGCTAAAACAACTTAAGTCGACTTAAGATGTTTTAGCTTTTAGGCAGAGAAATAATCTCTGACATTGGGGACTTTCAAGTATATAGTTTTGTAATTCTGACAGCTGACTGACTTGATGTATTTAGTTTTCATTGGCCTAGATCGGTCACACATGGGCAGCCGTGTCAGTTGACGTTCATGGAGGGGTAGCCGACAAATCTAGTCATGAAATTCCTGACTGAGTACTAAGTTGACAGTTCGCATATGTGGCTGACGTAGGGAAAGTGACGATCCCGACCAATCTAGTTTTTGCGTTCAGGTTATATCTATTCCAGACCAATCTAGTCGACTTAAGATAACAAAGTTTTCGAATGTGCCCATTATCTGACATTGTCACGGGAGGCAATACTATGCAATCGGAATGGTTTCTCTATGATTGTCATCACTATTTAATTTTATTTATTTATTTATTGCTTAATACAAGCGTACAAAGAAAAAAAAAGCTAATAAAGTTAAACAATCTACTAAACTTAAGACTAAAAAAATAGAACATAATAATGGTCAATGAAAATTTAGTGATTGGGAAAAGAAATTCGGTAGTCAAGGATTAAGGTGATTATGAAGAGCATGTTTCAAAGCTGGTTTTGTGAAGTTTAAGTCAAATATGTTGGGAAACATGTTTGCTTTACAAAGCATTCTTGTTAAGGGTTCATGTTGACCATAGTCAGTACGGTGTTGGGGAAGGCGGAATAGGGGTACTGATCTTAGGCCATGAGAATTAGTTTTAAAAGAGATCTCATGTAATAGGTAAGGACAATCTATGTTTCCTGATAAAAGCTCATGAACACAAACTATATCAGCGATATCTCGCCGAGTCCTAAGAGTTTGCAATCCAAGCAGTTTCAAGCGATTCTCATATGGGGCAGATTATATGGGTCATCCCAGCCAAGCCCGCGTAAGGCAAACCGGATGAACCTACGCTGGACAGCCTCGATTCTCGTAATATGCAATTGATGGTAAGGTGGCCAGACTTGACTGGCATATTCGAGAAGTGGTCTTACGAACGTCATATATAGGGATTTAGTGACGTAGGGGTTAGAGAACTCCTTCGACCAACGTTTAACGAAGCCGAATGCAGAGTTAGCTCTGCTTATAATGTTGTCGATGTGAGGACGAAAGTTAAGATGAGTGTCGCAAATAATGCCCAGATCACGAATTGATGAAACAGTGGAGACTAACTCATTGTCATTGTAATAAGATCTATGCGGCAGGGGACAACGTTTGCGAGAGAAAGTAATAGCTTGGCATTTTTTCACTTTAAGCTCTAAACGATTGTGTTGACACCAAGTGTTGAAGTGGTTAAGGTCAGTTTGTAGAGAGAAAGAGTCAGCAATGTGAGATATATTTTTAGAGAATCTCATATCATCTGCGTAAATTTCAAGGTCAGAGAGTGAAATTACAAGTTCTACATCATTAATTGTCAAGTTAAAGATTAAAGGTTCAAGATGACTGCCCTGTGGTACACCAGAAGACGCAATGACTGGTTTAGAAACGGAGGATCTAAAAAGGATATTATATTTGCGATCATCTAAGTAAGACTTTATCCAAGAAGTAAACCACGGTGGAAAACCGATCGCTTTTAGAAAAGGATGACTTTGTGAGAGATTTTGTCGAACGCTTTGCTAAAATCGGTAGCCACAACATCCACTTCCTTACCATTTTCCATGGCACATAATGTATTTGAGACAAAATTGGTAAGGTTTGTGGTTGTAGATCTACCCTTGAAAAACCCATGTTGCTTAGAAGAAAGAATAGATTTGCAATGGAAGAATATTGTAACGTAAACAATTGAGACGCAATAACGCAATGTCGCAACAAGGGAGACCATTTTTCGAAATTTCCAGCATTTCTAATTGGAAGGCAGTTATGTTTTTTAAAAATTAAATTCTATTACGTCCAAAAAAAAGGAAGCACGGAGAATAACAAATAGCATTCCGAAATATAATTTTAGGTACCGACCGTACCTATACGAGATACGAATTGGGTTCGAAATTTATTCAAATTTCTTCTTAGGCGTATTTTCTTTCAGGTGCTACTAGCGACATCTAGCTCTCACTGGCCTGCAATGCAAGAAATTCTCTTATCTGGCAACTATTCGCTATTCCAATTTGACACTTCTCATTCCCAGCCCACAAGCAAAAACAAATTGTGAAAAATTGAGAATTCCTTTGGCGACATTTCATAAAAGGAACTTGCCGCGACGACACAGATATACGCGAAAATTATTCTCCCATTTAAATAACGTTTGTTTATTGTGCGCTGTATTATTTCAAATCATTCAATACATAAAAGAACAAAACAATAATTTCATCGTGATAATTTCGCAACCAATATCAGTCATTTAACGTCCATCGACCTAACAAAAAGAGGTCCGAGTTCGGCGGACACATTCTCGTTTGTAATTTATAAATGACAAAAGAAAAATAGCACATAGCTACGTTCTCCATTTAATTTTGAATAAGAAAAGTATATTTTTGTGTGAATAAAAGTATAGCTCCTACTTCAGAATTCGCCGCAAGAGAAACCCAACTTCCTGTCTAAATTACATAATATCACCCGAAATTTCAAGAAAACTTGTGTAAATCCCTCAAACCTAACAACAAATATTCCTTGTCGGATAATATAACAAATACTAAAAGGAAAATCTTCCACTTTTGGAGTGATAAAGTGCAAATAGTTGGACATTTTCATTGTACGCGAACCGATATAATAATGTAGCTACATCCCCAGCTATCGGCGAATGTCATACGATTTCATCTAAATGCACAGCGATTGCAATTGATTTATATTAAATAAATCGTTAATTGAGAAGTAATTACAGTAGGAAAAGTATAATAGAACTACGAGAACCCAGCTGCTAACGAGACATGACCCAAAGAGAACGCGATACCATAATTCACTTGGTCGCTGGCGGGTAAGTGGAAAGTTTTCTTCTATTTCTATGTGTGTACCTCTCCTTCCTCAATTTAGCCAAATATCTGGCAAGAAAAGTAAAGAAAAAAATAATAATAATTAGCCAAGCCATGTGAAAAAAAAAACTGATAACGCATTTTGCACGAGAGTGAGTGCTTATGTGTCTAGCCTTCACATGAACATTACGCTTTATCTACTCGGTATCAGTAAAGTAGGTACTGCTTAATTTTATACACCGACCGTGTGGTGTATGACGCAGTAACTCAGCTTTCATCAACCCACCGGGGGTTAGATTGTTTAGTTAAAATGCGGCTACAACTGGCTTCCAAACGACGACCCGCTTATGGGGTCGAAGCCTTTGCTGCAGTTCAAGTTTTTCTTTTCAGCGATTTTCTTGTTTTTATTTTGAAGTTGTTTTTGCTATTCTCCCTTGTTCTGGTTCAGGAATTTCAGGTTTCTCAGTACACATCATGTTGGAGTAAATAATAATACGCAAAAGCGATTTTTTTTTTCTCGTATCTTTGCCGGCACCGGTTTAGTGGTTTACACCGCGCCTCTAGTTATCTAAACATTGCGGCTGCACTTTACTCGTAATAGTGAAATAAATTAATAGGCTGTCTTCTCGGGTGGTTTTGAAAGAAACTTGAGACGCAGTTTGTTTACATCGGTGTCAGTTTGCATGACGATTCTGTATTTATACATGTGAGATATTGCGGTAGATTCTGCGCTTTAAAAAAATTGTGTTCAAGAAAAAAACAAAACAATTGACCAGGCCCTCCGACTATGGGTGGTTATTTTCTACGTCTTAGCTCAAGAGAAATCTTTGCAATGTGACATCTACCTATGTTTGTTTTCAGAAATAACAACCTCGCAAATTAAACAAAAAGAAAACATTGTGAAACTAATAACAATTCTGACAGTTTTATATTTTCAAGTTCCAAGTCATATCGCTATTCAAAATAATAATATACAAGAAAATGGCAAATTTTAGGGCAATGGCTGTGTCACGCATGAAACTCGACTATTTGAGTCTTAAACGCGATCCGCTTCCATACGTCACAGCTGAGCCGCTGCCATGGAATCTGCTCGAGTGGCATTATATAATTCGAGGAGCCGAAAATTCACCATATCAAGGTGGCTACTATCACGGAAAACTGCTATTTCCTCCGGAATTTCCCTTCAAACCGCCCTCGATTCACATGCTAACCCCAAACGGTCGTTTTCAAATAAACACGCCAATCTGTTTGAATATATCAGACTTCCACCCGGGTTCATGGAACCCAACTTGGTCTGTTGGATCAATACTCATGGGATTGTTAAGCTTTATGATGGAAAATACACCGACGACCGGTGCAGCCAATAGTACTTTGTACGAGAAACAACAATACGCAAAGAAGTCGTTAGCGTTCAACTTGAAAAATTCAGATTTCCGTCAGCTGTTCCCCGAAATATGCGAAGAAATCAAGGTGCGCTTACCAGACCAACAGGAAGTGCTGCAAGACACAAGTGGGACTGGACTTTTGATGACAGAAAGCCCAGCCAGCTCTAGCAATGCGATTGATCTTCTAGACAATTTAACGAGCGACAATAACAACAGTCTTAACAACAAGACTTCAGCTTTTTTTTCAATTCTGTTTATAATAAGTTTTTTATTGTTTGCATTGATTGTAAATTATGTGTTTCGAAACTTAAATGAGTGAGGTCCGTTGAGTTACAAATAAAAATAGAAAACGAACTAATATTTTGTACATGTGAATTGTCAAGAGCTGGAACCAGGACTTTAATTTCAGATATACGACCTACAGCTACACCACTTATTCATTACCGAACCCTTTTACGTGACTGTTTGAACAGTCGAAATTGGGTTTGAATTTGAGTTTCTGTCCCAGAGCCCCTTGCTTGAACAAAAAGCACGAAGTTTCGTGCAGCTTTAAGCGTATAATATATATTTTTTATTTATTCAGTACCTAGCTACATTGTGTCAAACAATACATAGGTAAATTGTTTTACTTAAAATAATAAAAAAAAATGTAGGAACAACAGTGGAAAAAACGGCCAAGTGATGCCACTTGTATCCAACTTTAGAATTTTAAAACATTATGGAAAAAGTTACAACTAGTTCCTTTATTGGAGGGCTGTCATAACTTTGCGCTACATGTTACTCTATAGGTCTGTTCCCTAACGATAATGCATTCGAACACATTAGTCAAATTTAGTCAAACTTCGTTCCTTTACGCAAAACTTGGGCAGAAGAGAGCCACAAAGAGAGAACAAAACATTTCCACTTCATAAAAAACCTGCAAATAATAGCCCAACAAATTTCTTTGGGCTAGTTTGTTATAACTGACTTTAGCTGTCAAATCTCTCAAAAGTCAATTTGAATTATTGGCAGTTTATTTCGGCTTGCTTTGTTAAGTGCTGAAATTTGTTATTAAAAATGGATAAATCAGCAAAAAAAATAAATATTAAACTGAATCCGAATGTTTTTCAACGTCTGCAAACTGGTAATTTTTTTAAACCCATTGACGTTTATTTTTGAATTTCTCGCATATGTTTTCAACAAACGTCATGCCAAACTTTCGTTCCTGTACTTTTTGGTTGTATTCTCTTTTTCTGAGAGAATATATCCCCACTCTTATCTGATATTTTGCCGAAATTGGCCCAAAAAGTAAGGGAACAGACCTTTAATCTATAATGTTTGTAAATTTCGCCACCCTTATGAGCGATATCAAAATATTTTACAAATATTCAGCAATAACGTAGAGCAAAGTATAATGGCGGAGTAAATGAATTAGCCTACTTAAAATAAATTTCGCATTCTCCTATTTTTATTTGTTTCAATTACACCGACGACATTCTTATCAGAACGCAGTTTACAGCTCGGGCTACCTGCTATCTATCAGTGTCTGCATACAAGCACAGTATAGTCCCAACTGTGAAGTGTCAACAAAATCACAATCGTTTTATTTAAGCGAAAAGACTGACACACTTAAGAAGAAATAACATTTTACCAAAAAAATAACGAACACAATCAGAGTAGAGAACTGGTGAATGGAAATTCTGTTCACCAGAATCTCAACGGCATAATTACCATGTACGTGTACTAAGTACTAAATCTATTATAATTGGAAAATGTCTTTGATGAAATGTGTTTTCAATGAAAATCAACCCCTCCAAGGCCAATTGACCCCCTCGGTTGCATATTTTCCAATTCAACCGCGAGAAAAACAACGTACGTTTTTACTGCTCTTGCCTCTTGTGCAACGTGTCGGTGTAAGTAAGTAGTTGTCATGTTATTAATGCAACCGCATGCATATTATGTACTCGCAGTCGTATAGGAACCTACATCATAAAAGGCAGACACTTCACTTACCCGCAGCTCGTACCCGACCCCATCTAATCGAGCGTCGGTTGTCGTCGCTCATATAGTTAAGTTTAAGCGCAAACTAGTCTAAAAATAGCTCAGACCACTACAACTAAGTATTAAATACATTTTTTTCCTTTTTTTTTTAATTGTAATTCTCCTCTCGTTTGTTTTTGTATCGAGTTTCTCATCGTTTTTGGTTCGTTGAATGGGATTTTTCAATTTCGCCCATATTTTGTGCCTTTACTTGCTGAATCCACTGTGCTCGGTTTATCTTTATGTATTTTTGTTTATGTTATTGTTTTTTTTGACGTGTCCATTTCCATGGTGGCGATAAGCTGCTACTAAACTTGTTTTTGTAAAAATTATGGTAGATGCGATTGTTCGACGATTTTTCGGTAGGTTTTTTGCACACCAGCGTCAGCGTAGCAGGGGGACGTGCTAAAGGTCAATGATGTATCTGACGTAGATTTTCACGTGAACAAGCGCTGTCAGTGATAGGGAGCGCATGTACTTTTTTGTAATCTTCCCGAATTGGGTAGATTATACTTTCGGATGCATGACATAATTTCGCTGGGAATTATGTTCGCTTAATCATTAGAAGTTCTTCAACTTTGAAAGGTTAGCTAATATGTGTTAGAGATAGGGACCCAACTATGATGTAGGAGTGTCGTGAACGCTTTAAAATTACGTGGCATTATGAACGTATGTGGGTTGTATTTCTTCTTGGCAATTGATAGCGGCAACATTAGGTCTGTTCCTTTACTTTTGTAGTACAAATGGGAAAGACTGTCTGTCAAAATGACAGTGGAGGGGATGAATTCTCTTTCATACAGGGAAACTTACGCTAAAGTTAAGAAAAGCTTTTGTAGTAAAGGCTGGTACGCGTTTCAAGTGAAATGAAATTTTCACTCCTCTCCAAAAAGTGCTGTGAAATTGAAAGGAAAATTTTCACGCCGAAATGTCAAAAATTTAATACGACAGACAATAAGCCTGGTACGCTGTTCGAGTGAAATCCAATTTTTCATACAAATTGTTCACTGCGAAATGTTGAAGTGAAAAATAATTGTTCAAAAAGTGATTTGTAGGGGGCGTTCTTTGCTATTTCACTTGGCTTTTATTGTTGGTGGCATTAAATTTTTGACATTTCGGCGTAAAAATTTCACTTTCAATTTCACAGCAATTTCTTGGAGAGGAGTGAAAATTTCACTTCACTTGAACAGCGTACCAGCCTATAAAAGCCAAGTGAAATAGCTAGTAACGCCACCTACAAATCACTTTTTGAAAAATTATTTTTCACTTCAACAGCGTACCGCCTGGTGAAATTTTCATATGAAAAGTTCATTTTGACATTTTGCTGTGAAAAATTTGTATGAAAAACTGGATTTCACTCGAACAGTGTACCAGCCTTTACCTGTGAAAAATGACAGTTCACCCACCAAAATGCCAAATAGAACAACAAATTCAAATCAGCTGTCAATTTTCAGGCGACTGACAGTTGTTTCAATTCTTACGCAAGGAAATTTGTTGAGTAAAAACTAGTAAAAGGGGAAATATCTTGCTCTCTCGAAACCGCTCTTTTATGCGAATTTTTTCGAGTTGAGGAACGACAATCGAGTAAAATGCGTAAGAATTCGTAAGATTTAAAAGTAAAGGAACAGGCCTATTGTATTTGTTTATGTATCGTAAAAGGACTTGGTTTGTGGCTGCGGAAAAGTGAAGCAGTAGGGAACCATAAAATTAGTAAGTTTAACGATTTGACAGCCATCTGACAACTAGAACCAATGAAATTTCTTCTTTGCACATAGAATAGAGTTGGACCACATTTCATAAGTAGGTACCGCTATAATCTAAACACGTTTAGACAATTCTACCTAACTTTAAACAATTAGTAGTGTTTGTACTATTCGGACATAACCAGGTACCTAATATTTCCATACCTAATTGTTATTTATTCACTCAACCAGTGCATGCAATTGTTTGAGCTTTCCTCATTTAGGTAATTTATTTGCACAACAAACGACACACGTAAGTGTTTGCATTTATCTCATCAATTTTGGCAACACACTTGGAAACCTTTAAGCTCTACGTCCTGGTAGAGTCAAAAATAGATTTCTCAATTTGTTTTGAATTCTTATTTCAAATTTAGACGACATGATTCTGCAATCTGTCACATAAATAAAATTATATAAATAAGACATTATTTGTTGGGTTGTGTCTAACGTTTAAATTGGGAATTTGTTTATTGTTTATGTTTATGCATTGCAGGTATTTTCTAATCATTCGGTTGTTGTGATATTGTTTAAGAACTAAACTAAGGAAACCTTTATAAACGGATCCACTGAGTTGTGCATTAATATACAAACAATTGGTCATCATATTTTCTTTATTTTATGTTTTAAACTCACTCATTCGAAAATGTGCCATACAAAATCATCACATCCAGCAACATACGTCTCATATGTCCCAAAATATAAACGAAATCTCTTTGGGACACACTTCTTACAAAGCAAAACAACACAACAGCTGTTTTCTGTTATGATAACAAATACCCAACCCAAGCAAAATTGGGAAAACACGGAGAAACCTAACTATGACGTGTTCATCGTCACGTACGCACGAGGCTCTCTTTTTCGTTTTGAAAACTGCGTGCTCCCTGACCTGGAAAAACATTCGAAGACAGTGGCACGATATCCACAACAAGGGTGGGATGTGAGTTTGAAAAAATTACATTATGCCGCAACAAGGGCACCATACCATTTTCCAACTAGAAAACGTGACCGAGAAAACGTTACAGCAAACATCCACCACAACGAATACAGTTTCTCTATTTTTATATGGTATAAAGAAACATTTTAATCTTCTCATTTATCGGTTTAACCTACTTTTTTACCTTCAACAACGAAGAAGAAACCAAAACTGATAGTCATTTGACATCGCGCGAAGAGATAAGCAATAAGGAAGTGTTTTTTAACAAGGTTAGTTGGTAGAAGGTCTCCTAAAATAACAGTAACTTGCAAATGTCCAAAAATAT
Organism: Cheilosia pagana; assembly: GCA_936431705.1. Lineage (NCBI taxonomy): Eukaryota > Metazoa > Arthropoda > Insecta > Diptera > Syrphidae > Cheilosia > Cheilosia pagana. Next base: position 43,649,691 of record OW386170.1, on the reverse strand, counting down.
TTTGCATATCACATTAGAACACGTGAATCGATATTTCCATGCATTTCATTGAGAATGCTAAAGTTGACAGAATGTGACATTGCCTGGCAGATGGCATTAAATTAGAACCCAATAACTAACTCGTTTCCAATTAGCATCCTTAAATTGTTGTCTTTGAGCATTCAATTTAAGTTTCACAACATCATGTAAAAAAACATCACGAAAGTACATATTTTAGAACACTTTCATATAGAACGCAATCTTTTTCAATGAAATTTATTCATCTGACGCAAAAACCGCGAATTTTATTTACGTAAACAATGTTACTCGACATCAACACTCATCGTTTGCCAATTATTCATTGGACTCGGTGTAATAACCCGCAAAACAATAAAGCTTCTGTCTGTATACACAAGATTCTATGTATTTTTATTTGCGAAGATTGTCATGGTCGAGTTCAGTCATCCTTCTGGTTAAATCTCATTAATTCTGATTTCAGAAGCGCATTTTTACGTAGTCGCCGCCCATATGCAATTTAAAAACGGTATAACGCAGAACTAATTTTGATTTAGAAATAGTTTTTCAATTTACACCAACTGCTGTTTGTCTTGCAAATTAAGTTTTGCAATTATCATGAAAATATTAATTTTGAGCGTAAACAAAATTGTGTGTGCGCACGAGTATATGAGTGGGGATATTTTTGGCAATCCTGAAAGGTTTATGTGCGGCTTTCAGGTTTATAGGGGCGTTATGATATTTTTATGATTTTACTTTGAGTGTTGAAAAATGTTTATCACGTTGTTAACTGTTAGCCGGAAGATCTTATTTGAGTATTTATTTTTAGAAACCCTAAAAATATTATAAGGAATAATCTTACAACATTAAATTTTCCTGCGATTTAGTCGTGTATTTTATTTTGCAAACTGATCCTCAAAGGAATATTGAATCTTATTTTAGAAAAAGTGGGTTTAAGTTTGAATTTATAGCGGAAAAGGTCATGTTTTTTTTTGCTGAAGGCTTTGCCATCCATGGGACCTTTCAGATTGAACTTCAGCACCCACACTCGATATATGTTTTTAGCCGTCTATGTTAAAGTTGGGTTGAAGGGAAGCTTGCGAAAGATTTTAAAGTGAAAGTTTTGAACAAAATTAGTTTGTCTACAATCGGCAGGTTTTAATTTAATTTAAACTCTAGGACCGGTTTACGGTTTAGACTTCCGAGCTCATTAAGGAGAATCATAACATTTTTACAATGTAAAGTAGAAAATAGTGGATAAGTTTTCTGCTTAAGTAAGCGTGCAGTTATAGCGACACGAAAAACCAAACCGTAAAAATTTTCTTTTGCTTTTTTTTAACCACTTAAACTTAATGGTTGAACTCAATTTTGGTCTTAAAATGTTGCTTAGGAATTGTAAAGTTAGTTTATCAAAAAAAAAGTAAGTAAATTATCTTCAATTTTTCTAGAAAAAGAATTCCTTTATTTTTCTGAACGAACAAAATTTTACGTACAGAAAAATTAATAAATGTTATTTTTTTTTTAAATGTAAAGACAATTAGCTTATTTTTTTTTTGATAAACTAACTTTATAATTCATAAGCAACATTTTAAAACCAAGATTGAGTTCAAGAATTAACTTTAAGTGGTCTAAAAAAGCAAAAGAAAATGTTTCCGGTTGCATTTTACGTATCGCTATAAACGGCCCCTAAGGTAAAAAGTCATGAACAGCGCCTCGTCAAAATTTTTTAGTCAAATACGTGTTTCGTTTCAACATATTGCGCATCCATAATACTTTTGTTGTTTTGCTGCCAATTATAGACGGAAACGTAAGCGGATCACGCCATCGAAATCGTTGTTCGTTGATCACTTAAAACAATTTAAAGGAGATACAGACGGGGATGAGGAGGATCGGATCACCCTACACACAAAGCGATCTGACCAATCGGACGGTATTAGAGCAAACAAATTCCAAAGCTGGTTGGCCCCAAAGTCTCCATCGCATCTAGTATTTATTTTCGGAGAGACGATCGAGTTTGACAGTTTAGAAAAAATCTTCCTTTGAAGATGTCATAGTATGCAAAAAAATCGACTGAGCCACGCACCTGTTATGTGTATACTCAGCTTAAGAAATTAGTGTTTTATAATTGCTAATGACAGCGGTATTACTACTGTGCCTGTAGGCGCAGCACCGGCACCCGAACGCATTTAACTAATTAAAGTTGCACTTGTAAAACTAGAAGTTGCACGTTACTACAAAAAATTCTACCCGCATTGCCTTTATAACAAACACGAAAATATTCCGCCGGCAATACGTAAAAAAAACGTGCTTTTAATTGACACCAATTAAAACGTAAACAATTTACTTGTTTCGTTTTGCAAATTTCATTCCTACCGGCTGTTAAGCAATTTATTTCTATGGTAAATGACTTGAATTGAGGTTCTGTACCTAAACAGTCGTTTGCTTTTCGCCGAATTCAACAAGTCGGAATTGTTATGTTAACAAAAATGGAGTAATAGCGAATTTCGATGGCTGTATTTCAATTTAAGAGTCATCAACCTTCATCCGAAATGTTTATACTTGTTAAGAAAGAAGGCACGAACGGTCTATGAATTTTATAGTAGCCGGTGTAACGGCCTTGCTCTGAAGGTCAACTTTGTTATCACGCCAACCGATTCGGAATATTCTTCTATCGCGATTCCCACACCCGACAACCAAACACGCGCTATAAATAAACACGCGTTCAAAAGCACTATAAACAATTGTTGTCCTTGACACAATTTTTCAAATACCTAGAAACAAATATAGATTTCAGTTACTATCTACCTAGTGCGGGAAATGAGAGATAATTTTTTTTTTGTTTAATTCGCAACACATTATATATCTTTTGATTAAAATTCCTATATGGCTGGCTAATGAAATTTTGGTTAAAACGTAGATGCAAATGAACTGATCGTGTCTGGCCGTCGCTCCCTGACTTCAAAAGATTAGATATTAATTGACTGAATTAATATTAAATGGATCCACAAACACTTGTGAAACATTGTAATGCTTTAGGGTTTTTGCACGAAAGTGCTAATAAGAATTTCGTACATTTTACTATAAGGAAAGAACGCAAATTGTGCGATGTATTAAGCTCTAACGAGTGTGATAAGTGGCATATTGTGTGTCACTAAAGAATTTTATCGATGGTCGTAAATAAATTCTTAAAATAAAGTTGCGTCAACCAGTTATAACATTTGCCTATTGTTCAATTTTAGGATCTAACTTCCTTCTATGCATTGCTCTTTCACAGTGCAATTGTTTTTGTGTTTCCCTCTGCAAGGCTCACTTTTTGTAAACTTCTTTTCAGGACAACCGACTGGTTTGGCATCGCGCCCTCTGGTATCCTATATTCGATGGTATACCTAATGCAGATGATTTCCGAAAATTGCTTCCAGCCAACTGGTGTGCAGTATTCGCTTTCGCGTACACCTGATGGACACTTTACATCGCATTGTGGTGAGTCTTTCGTTATATATTTCACCTTTTCATTGGCACGTTTTGTCAAGTAAAATTCTATATACGGAAATGTACATCCATTCTTAGATGAAAAATATTTTGAAATGACATTTCAAGCTTATCAAGAAGCGTGGCAACCCAAAACCGGAAAATACCACATGAAATTCTCAAAAAATCCAGACTTACTATCGGATGTTTCAATATTGAAAGTGAAAACTGTAAAGCAATGAATAAAACCACATTGTCAGATAAGAGCAAATGGTTGAGCCGTTAAGGTCCTTCACTTCACTCAAAAGCCATAATACATTATTTAATTTGCTTTTCTATTGTTGATGTTGACCAAGTCGATGTTGTTGTGCCGACCATTTTGTTTTCTCTGATAATGTAATCAATCAGCTATGTTTTTTTATTTATTTTTCATTGGTTGACGTTTCGTCATTGATATTTGACGATAACACTAACACTATTTGGCTTGAAAGAATAGTACAGGCGGGTTTCGCCTTGTAAAGTTTGTATAGGAAGTCCTAACCTATCACAACCTGCAATTTTATTCCGAGTCCAAGAAGCTTTATCAAGACAAATTTACTCTTAGTTATTTGTCAGACGTTTGCAAGGGGTCACAAGCCTTACAACTCTAAGTCTCATTGTCAGCGGATAGCTTGATTATGAAGATTTGGTTGCCAAAAAGAGGTTTAACGGAGGCAAAATGGGAAATCACTCGTTACTCGTTATTTTGCTAATTTCCCCTTTTTCTCTCAATTTTTATGAGAAAGTTTATTAACTTTGTGAGACTGCGCTCGATTTAAACCGAGTACTCGAACGGACTTATTTTGTGTACTTTTAAGGGTATTGTATGAAAAAATCGCAAACATTGGCAACATTGAATACCCTGCCTTAAAGTTAATCATTTCACTACAAATCAGTAAATTACCAAACTGATCTGCGAGCATTTCGATCCGATCTTCTAAAGACTGAATATCTGCGCGCATCGCAATACCTCAAAATATAAGAGATAAGATATGTCCTTTAAAATACTGTTAAAAACAGATCTCTGTTCTTGCTTGGCACCACGAACAACCAAGCAAATTTAAAAATAAAATTGAACTATAGAGCGCATATATTTTGATAACAACTACCGGCAGACGTTGAATACTGACTCGTACAATTAAACAAGAAATTTATGTGTATACAATTAATGTAGACTTAATCAATGTGGTGCGTTACGAAAACCAGTTAAAAGTGGATTTTCGAGTCAAATCACACAGAGATAACCTTTAATCTGGAGATGAATCAAGTGAACGAATTTTTTGTTGTATCACTTGTAATTGAGATGAGTACAAACATTAATTAAATGAGCCAGCGATTGTTGTGCTATTAAGTTTGCCTGATTTTAGCAATCCAATAAGTGTGCTGAATAAACAGAATAATTAATTTGATCATTCTTATTGTGATGTGATGGGTATTTTTAATGCATTTACTCATACATTGTGCGCTGTGTATCTGGTCTGGTATTTGTATAGTAGAACAAGCAATGGGGGAGACTATTTCCTGCAACTCACTCAATCACTTAGATACGATTTTATTTTATTACGAGTACATTAAGAATTTGTATAAAAGAAGCATTTCTTAAGTAAGTAGATTACATCTTATATTCCTACCGTGGGTGACTTGCATTTGAATACAAACAGATGCAGTCTTATTTCGTTACTTGCACAGAAGAAAATTGTACGTTTATTATAATTGAATTTAATTAAACAAATAATTTGAATATCAAATATTACCAAATGGTTGTCAAATACAAAAATATATCAGGTCTGTTCCTTTACTTTTAAATCTTACGAATTTTTTACAAAGTTTTAATGAACTCTTACGCATTTTACGTAAAAGAGAGCGGCTTCGAGAGAGCAAGATATTTCCCCTCTTACTAATTTTTACTAAACAAATTTCTTTGCGTAAGAATTGAAACAACTGTCAGTAGCCTGAAAATTGACAGCTGATTTGAATTTGTTGTTCTATTTGGCATTTGTTCGAACCCGTCTTTTTTCACAGGTTACTACAAAAGCGTTCCTTAACTTTTGCGTAAGTTTCCCTGTCTGAGAGAGAATTCATCACCTCAACTGTCATTTTGACAGTCTTTTCCATTTTTACCACAAAAGTAAAGGAACAGACCTATCATGTTTAATAGTTTTGACATTTATGACCATCTACCTAAAAGATTATAGTTATGCTTTTAATTTCTTCACAATCAGAAAGTGTTCTAAATCATTTAAAATTTTGCAACAAAAACAAGGAACCATGCGCGAGTGTCACATTTTTCTTTGATGTGTCTTAACTACAAAGTGACAGGAGTCAAAGGAGGGATTGGGGACGTTCAAGTATGTAGTTTAGTAAATCTCACAGCTGGCTGACTTGATGAATCTCAGTTTTTATTGGCCTATATTGGACACATGAACAAATGTTTCAGTTGACGTTTATCTAGGGGTAGCCGACAAATCTAGTCAAAAAAAAAATCCTGCGTGTGTACTCAGTTGACATTTTGAAGTGTCAAAATTCAAAAATAAACCGCGAGAATACTACAACTCAACTTACCTAGCTAACGCCTTCGTGTACCTAGTCCAGACGAATATAGTTGACGTTTTAAATGTATCCGAAAGTCCCTAATAAATTGTGTGATGTTAATGAAGTTGTCGCAGTCGATAAACATTATGTATAACCAAATTAATTGAAAAACTACAATTTACTTTAGCAGTTAGAAAACTATATGAACCAAAAGAGAGTTGTAAAATTTAAGGCCAGCAACCGATAATAACGTATTTTGCATTTGCACAGCTGCTTTTATTGTTACTTATTACTCCCATATTCGATAACACACTTCATTTTGTTATGATTAATGGTAGGGCATTACTACTAAATTTTATGACAGCATTTATAGGGAAATCCAAATTTGTCCGCTAATAGCCCCTTCATAAAAACGAGGCGAACCACATATTATTGAATAGGATGAGTTATTTGCATGTCTTATCGATTACAAATGTGAAAGTCAACAACTGCAATTCGGTTTTGTGTACCTATGTAAAACAGTTCTTTACCAAAGGTAAATCTGATACAAAAAAGGCTTCGCAGAAATACAGTAACCATTCGTTGATAAAGTAAGTCAATATGTGTCTTTAAATTTGTATTGAAAACTTTTCTATTGATTTTGTTTCCTGCTGCAAGTCATACCCACGCTCTGCTGAATGCCAACTACATACATATCTATGCAGATGTCTTTTCGAGACCTAACCCCGAATGACAAGTGTTTTTCGATTGAACAAAGAACGGAAATTTATTGGCCAGGACCAACTATCCGAAGGCTATTAGCTCTAAGATGCTCCAAGAAATCATACAACAGCAACACTAAGTGTAAGGATTCTTCTTTGTCGTGGCAAAAACCCCCATTCAGTGCAGAATATTATCCAACAGAGACGACAAAAAGTGTGATTTTGTTGTTGTTGATTTTTGGCTCTTTATGTATGGAATGCCATGTGGCGCCTTAATTTAATGGTTTTCACAAATTATCAATGACAGATTATCGTTGAACTTGGAACTAACTATATGTCTGTTCCTTTACTTTTGTAGTAAAAATGGAAAAGACTGTCAAAATGCCTGTGGAGGGGATGAATTCTCTCTCAAAAAGGGAAACTTACGCAAAAGTTAAGGAACGCTTTTGTAGTAATCTGTGCAAAACACAAATGCGAATATTCCACCCAAATGCTAAATAGAACAACAAAATCAAATCAGCTGTAAATTTTCAGGCTACTGACAGATGTTTCAATTCTTACGCAAAGAATTTTGTTGAGTAAAAACTAGTAAGAGGGGAAATATCTTGCTCTCTCGAAGCCGCTCTCTTTTACGAATTTTTCGAGTTAGGGAACGACAATTGAGTAAAATGCGTAAGAATTCGTAAAAACTCGTAAGATTTAAAAGTAAAGGAACAGACCTTATGACATTTGTAAAGGTCCAATTTAATGACATGAAAAAAACGATTGTTGAATCAATAAGAACGATCCATTATTCAGAGAGTGGGTTCGAGTCATTCCCTTACGACTCGTTAAGGATAACCTTGATGAATTTTCTTTTGCCATTGTTACTCTTCGAACGTAGTATGTACCTACATAATGTTGTGTACAATACAAGTGATTTATAATGTATAGAAACTGGGTGGAATCTATTTTTGGATTCTTTTTTTCTTGAAAACTTTTCAAACAAGTAAAGAAATTAAGTATACCTCTGTCGCATGTCACTCATGCAATCTCTGACGTCAAGACGATGATTGTAAAGTTTCTAGAGAAACTATTTATATTTTAGGAAACGGCAACAGACGTGATTCTTTGGCAGTGATGTCAAAAGAATGTATGGGTCACTGTCGTATAGATCTTTGGTTTCTTGTCTCCTTAAATTACAAATCACTTTAAATTGTAAGAGTTAAATTGTCATCCAACTGTGGGGTTTACCCATTAAATGACAAATGTGACCAGTTGAGTTGGTATTTTGGGTAAGCTGATGTTTATTTATGACGATGCATGTCGAAAACGAGGTCCATTAATCCAATATTTTTATAAATTGGCATTACGAATAAAAACGGTTTGTTTTGAGTGCTTTAAGTGCCCGGAAATGGTTAATTTATAAAATGTGTTGATAGAAGTTTGGCTAGAAATGTGTGCCGATGCTAAATGAGTCTTTTGTAAAAGCAGAACTGTATTGAACATTTTTTAAATTGACGCCGAAGGAGGGTATAGTAAATATTTGTTTTATAAATTGCTCTCTTAGTTTAACGTGGCTTCGAAGATTTAGATTAAAAAACCCTTAAACTTATTAGTTTTTTTAACAAGAAACTTTTTTAAATTAACAAAACTGCAAAAGAAACTTCTGGGCGCCACTTGTCTCAGTTTATCTTGACAATCATAAACCGAAATTGATGTGTGCGTCGTTTGAATAAAAACTGGCAAATTTTACGTACAGAAAAATTAATAATTTTTTTTTTCGAAAATTTAAGATAATTTGCTTACTTTTTTGATAAACTAACTTTAAAATTCATAAGTGGTTTAAAAAAAGCAAAATAAAATTTTTTAGGTTGTATTTTACATATCGCTATAACCGGCCCTTAAAGTAAGCTCGAAAATTCGAACATAGCATATATATTTCGCTGTACATGTACTTGCCTTGCAGATTGCTGTTCCTGTCAAACCTGGGGTCGAATTACCGCATCAGTTATCGAGTTATACGTGACTGATAATTGCTGCTTTGGTATGATCGCACACGGGATCGAGTATCGAGTATCGAATTTTGGTATTCTGTCATCAGTGATCGAGCATATTTTCATACGGTAGGGTTTGTGCTGTCGAGTGGATTCATTTTCGGTAGAGAAAATGAAAGATATGTATTTTTATTTTGTTATTTTTACATTCCGATTATATAATCGTTACCTTCAAAAAACGTTTGTTCAATAGTTATACAATTGAAATATTAGTGAAAAAGTTAAACCACACCAACCTAATGTTGATATCCTCCACTTTCTTGTAAGGACAAATGGAACTGGGGAGGCGGTAGTGATACTTCCACTAAAAAAAAGTTTGTCCATTTTAAATATGAATGCACTCTTATTCACTCTAAATCTTTCAAGAAAATTATAATTTCATTGATTATACGTGCGCAGAGTTTTGTAAAGACAAAGAATTGCTTTTTATCTCTATAACGTCTTCGTTAAATGGACTCACAATGACCATCTTTTGATTTGGAAGATGAAAAATACAGCAAATACTCAATTAAATGTTTAAGAATTTATTAATACACCAATTTCTTTTCGAAACATTCACAAAAAAAACAATACATTTGACATTTGTCACCGATCAACCATGAATGTAGCAGAATTGTGCTAGTACAATTGGTACAATTTTTAATGTGCATTCGTACGTGACCGTTCGTATGTGATTACTCGATCATTCGATAACGTATGCATTTCACTCACTCGATAACGGATGTGGTAATTCGACCCCTGACCAGTAAATTTAAATTTTTGTTTAAAATGTTAAGACTTTTGTTGAAAATTAAACAAATATAAAGAAATTTGTAAAACAGCTCCAACTTGCACCTGGACACATGATTTTTGATTGGGAATAAGTTGGTTTGGTGATGTTTCATCTCTTCTTCAGGTGCCAAGAAACGTTTTGGACACTAAAGCGAATTAATACAAGAAGAATTTTGAATTGCCGAGAGGTGTTTAAAAAATAACCACTCAAACACATTAGTCAAACTAGGTTCCCTTACACAAAAATTACATAGAGGGGAATTAAGTTCGACTAAAATTGGTTAATGTGTTCGAATGCGTTAGGGAACAGACCTATAACTATACAGACCTATTCACTTTGCTATGCAAATTTTAAACAATACAATCTCGGTCTTAACCTACTGTAAATAACAAGCAAATCAACATCCCAGCGGAAATAATAATGCACATTCCTCAAGACTGCATGTATGGCATCTTTGCGCAAGGTTGCACCCGTTCAATCAGTTTTTTGTTCGCCTTCACCTCAAACGTGTACCGTTTTTACATTGAGAAAATGTCAACAAATGTCCTTAGACAAAATTACATTAAACTTTTAGATGACTAGCCCCAAACTGAACAATTAGACATCATTATTCAGTTTCAGGAAAACACACATATTTTTATTTTTTCTTAGCAACCATTGTTGTTGTTGTTCACTTGGCGATAATTTGGCATCCTGACAAAAATAAGAAAATAGCGCACTGTACAGAAGAGCACTAGATTTGTGTTTTTTTTTAAATATACTACGGCGTTTAGCAAACAACAATTTGCAAGAAAAAAAAACGTGAATTTCCTCCTATAACCTAACCTAATTATAACATAATGTGCAAAAGTTTTATACGATGCATTCTTTTGTATTTCAGAACTGCTGGCACAGTAGGAGCTGTTTTAACATGTCCCCTCGAAGTTGTTAAGACCCGCCTGCAAAGTTCGTCGTCGTTTGTGTCGCCGCCAAGATTGCCAGAAGCACCAGGAACATCAATTCAAAATGAAGCGCTCCTACGGCCAGAACAGCGTAGAAAACTATGCACGACGATACTAAGAAAGCGACCGCAGCCACAGGTGATTGGTGGGGGTGTCCGGAGGGTAGTACATTTTATTCCTTAGTTGTGTTTGTTTTAACTGTGTTGCTGTGTTTGTTCCATGTAATGCTCGCATTCTGGCTTAACTCTCTACTAACTATAACCAATTGATTTCTAGATTATGGCCATCTCGCACTGTGGCATCTCATCGACAGCTAAGAGTATGAGCATCGTGCAGTGTCTCAAGTAAGAGCAACCGAAACCAACTGAATGTGCATCTCTAATGGTTAACTCTTTTGCAGGCACATAGTACAAAATGAAGGGCCACGAGCCCTCTTCAAGGGATTGGGCCCGAATCTCGTCGGAGTGGCACCGTCACGTGCAATTTACTTTTGCACCTACTCTCAGACTAAGTCCATGCTAAACAGTTTAGGGTTGGTATCTCAAAATTGGTCTTGCGGCGCAGGCAATCAACTTATACGTTTCTCTTTATTTTCAGTATCATTCGACCAGACTCACCCATGGTGCATATAGTTAGCGCGTCATGTGCCGGTTTCGCTGCGTCCACAGCTACAAATCCAATTTGGTTCGTCAAAACACGACTGCAATTGGATTATAACTCGAAGGTGCAGATGACAGTACGAGAGTGCATTGCACGAATTTACGCACAGGGTGGAGTGATGGCCTTCTATAAGGGTATTACTGCGAGCTATGTTGGCATCTCTGAGACGGTTGTACATTTTGTCATCTACGAGGCTATCAAATCGAAGCTGGTGTGTATTCACGGTTTTCTTTTGTTGTTTTGTTCTTCCAGAGGTTAATGGTCTGGTTATTTTCACAGGTTGAACTGCATGGCACACATCATCCGGGCGATTTAAAGACATCACGAGATTTTCTCGAATTCATGTTGGCTGGGGCCACATCGAAGACCATTGCATCGTGTATTGCGTATCCGCACGAGGTGGCGAGGACAAGACTGAGGGAAGAGGGTAACAAGTACAATAGATTTTGGCAGACATTGAACACCGTGTGGAAAGAGGAGGGCCGAGCTGGACTTTATAGGTGGGCGATTTATTTATTTTGTGTCATCTCATAGTCAACTGCCAATACGCAATAACTCAGTATTGAGAACGACTGTCTGCAATGAGCTTGTTATTTCCCATCATTCTAGAATCGAACTATACCCAATGTCGACGTAGTTCTCTTTTTATATCCTCGATGGATGGCATTTTGCAGTTTGTCGGATAAGTTTTTACCTTCTTTAATCCCTTGAAAGTGGTTTCCAGAAATCATTTCAATGCGGACACACATTATGCACCACATACGAGTAATTTATACAACTTATGCCTTCAGATCAATTTTTTTATCTACATTTCTCTTCGCAATTCAAAGGATTTGATTGTACGTCTGGAGTCCATACCTGTACCTGCTTTTACGCGTTTACATTCAGTCGATTCACTGATACAAAACCCTTTCACTGAAAAGCTTCTTAGTTTAATGTTTATCCACAGCCAGAAGTCCTCCCTCATAAGAAATACGCTCGTTCCTATCTACATAAATAGTAATCTTTCGAAAACACTTGTTGAAATGCTCTGATAGAGGTTTCTTAGTATGACCATCTCCTACGTGGTTCCCGTCGCCCACTTTACTAATTAATTTAAGCTATTTGTCGTTGTTTACTTGACTTTACTGTCTAAAGTACCTTTGGCAATCAGAATATATACCAAAAGCGGATAAAACGTTGCTTATTATAACTTAATAACATAGAAAACAATTCCGTCACGCATTGCTCGTTCACGGATAAATCTAGTCGCGGATAAGAAGGCTTCCACTCATTAGTTTCAGTCCATTTATTCAAAAGCGTGTCATATCGCAACCAGAAAAGGCTACATTACATTAGTTTAGTATCTGAACTGAATCAGATCACGTTGGGAACGTATTTCGAATAATTGGACGTGTTCGCCATATCGGTTAAGTGATTAACAGCGTGCATGTCATTACAATATTTCCCCGCTATCGGTAAAGCTATTCGCCTTGAATTGTACCCCCAAACGGTTTGATAAGTTTATTGCCAAATTTTAAACGCCGGCCGTAGATAAAGCAAGATTTCCCTGCATAGGATATAAATATAAACACAAACTCCATCGTTCTTATCTCTCTTATACGACGCATTTTAAATATTGCCACTAAAATACACGCAAAATGTCATTCTCGAGTTACTTTTGAACTATATAATAAAGCTTGTTCAGATAAGTTATCGTCTTTCAAAGAATTTTAATCAAAATCAAGAAAACCCGATTGCGCGCAATCACAACAAAGCGAAAGGAGCGTGTTTCTTATCTAATGTCGCAGTAGAATGGCGCGTAAGTGACTCATCTAAATATGAAAAGTGTTATAGTGGGATGCATTTGTCTTACGTGAATAGGTATTAAATTTATTTTTAGGGCCCACGCTTTATTTAAAGAATTTTGTTTGCAAAATTCTATTTATAATTCAGATCGCTTGCGGCCGCGAATTCCAAAAACAATGTTTTATTTTTATTTCCATCATTCGAATGCGTTGTTTGTGGACATGTCTTTGGTGGGTGATCGGCGCGTATACGTGTGCTGTATTGTATGAAGTGGTCTTATTGATATAAATAAAATAGTGTTCTTAAATTTAGCTAGTAGCTTAAATGCGCTTTGGAGTCATCGTATCTGAATATTGTGGAATTGGCTTTTGTTCGGTTGTATAAAAATGGTAAAGTGTCACGTAGCGACGCGCCTTGTATGTATACTAAACACATAAAGGATTATTTTGTTATCAATCTTTAACTAGAGGTTAATACACTTTTTAATGCGAATAGTGTGATCGCAACCAAAGTATTTCGTTTAGAGTAGTAAATCATATACAAGTAGATGACAGACTAACGCAACCTATAGGTTGATTCACATTGCAAAGGAAATGTAGATAAGAACAATGGCTAGGTGTTCAAATCGGTTTCGCTGCACTAGGCTATTAACCGACAAAAGAGCAGTCGGAAATAGCTTCAAATTGATCACTCATCGGTGGTGAGAACAACAACGTTATCCATATCGTCGTACTGTCTGCGATGAGTAAGGCAGCGCTTATCAGCGTTTTTGTCTTTGCCTTTGTAATATCTGAAATTGACTTATGTTGGCTGAGGTTATGGTTGCCCTACTGCATGCAGTTGAGTCAGCAAAAAACAAAAACAACTCTTCCTACTGTTCTTAGTCGTTTAAATGTTGTTTACGAAAATTATTAGCACCTACTATAACAACACAATAGCTGCCTTGATTGTCCATTAGAAGTTTACTTAAAAGAACTATTTTTTTTTTATTAATTACAGGGGCTTGGCTACACAACTAGTCCGGCAGATACCAAACACAGCGATAATGATGGCTACATATGAAGCCGTCGTTTACGTCCTAACCCGACGATTTAACAGTGGTTTCCTGGATGCCGGTTGGTAATCGTTCCAATGCGACCGAACATGACCTCTCCACCCAACCATCCACCTAACTAATCACACTAAACAAACTCAAATTGCAACCGAAAACAAAATTAACACAAAGAGTTGCAAAAAAAAACAACTACCAACGCACTTTACCAAGAAAGAATGTTTCTTTTGTAATATAATCTGTTCTCAATGCTTTCAGAGGATCAACCGATAATTTGTGATCTTGTAGATCTGTAGGATGCTTATGGATCTTACAATACTTGTGTGTAATTAAATTAGTACGTATACCTAAGTTAAAAACAAACAAAACAATAATTTTAGTTTTTTTTTTTTCATTATGAACTTGTTATAAACCGTACATAATTTTTTGTAGAAAGGTTCGAATAATATTAAATATTAGCGACCTTTCAAATAACCAAAAACTCTAAACATTTTTATCTATTGTGTGAGTGTAAACCTTTCCCCACTGCTCCCGTTCAGTGTGTTTAATCGATAGAAACACAGCTGTTTGGTAGAGTGAAGTTTACCCCTGCTATAACGGATCTTTTTCGATATTATGAATTTTTTTTTAAAGTAGTACATCCATCATATTTTCAAAATTTAAGCAAAAAAAAATTAAAATAAATATTAAACAAACGAAAATGTTTTGAAAACGAAAACTAAAAAGGCTGCTATTCTTATTATTATTACTTAAAAATAATATGTTATATATACATTAGTGAAAAGAACAATTGATTTCGTATTTTATTTGTTAAATTTATCTTCGATATGTATATGTTTGTAAATAGATAGAATTTTAATTTTATTATTTAAAAAAAAATATTACCTACTTCATTGCAGAATATGATATTTTCTGGCGTAGTGTCATAATCAAAAATGGTCAAAAACCAAAAAGAAAAACAAAAAGAAATGAAGAAAAAATATGTTTTGAATTATTATGTATTTGTTTAACTTTTAAATACATTCTACTATTATTATTATCATAATTGTAAAAGAATTAAAACAAAAACCGAAATATATAAACATTTAAAGCTAAAAATGTATAAAACCGTCTTTTGTTTGCGACGAATCACCGAGCGGGACAAAATCGGAACTTGGATTCGATAACGAAGACTAACGGTAGGTACTTTCCATATTGAGGTCTGGTCGGTGTTGATAAGTATGGGGGAATTGACATTTTTCAAGGAAATTTTGATAACAAAAAACCGTCCCGCAGAAAAAGGAAAACAAACAGATTAATTTACCATAAAGAACCAGTTCCACCACCCAGTATAGAAGAAGTGCGCTTAGCTATAAAAAATCTAAAGAACAACAA
Organism: Cheilosia pagana; assembly: GCA_936431705.1. Classification (NCBI taxonomy): domain Eukaryota; kingdom Metazoa; phylum Arthropoda; class Insecta; order Diptera; family Syrphidae; genus Cheilosia; species Cheilosia pagana. Next base: position 43,634,335 of record OW386170.1, on the reverse strand, counting down.
GGCCGCCGGCTCTGATGGCTTACCAGCGGAGCTCTTCAAATACGGAGGTGATGTTTTGGTAGGGTGCATTCACCGAATCATCAACCAAGTATGGGTGGAAGAAAATGATGACTGGACTATCAGCTCTATATGTCCCATCTACAAAAAAGGCGATCCTATGTCTTGCAAGAACTATCGAGGCATTTCCCTGCTTAATGTCGCTTACAAGACCCTATCCAACGTCCTGTGTGAACGTCTAAAACCGTTCTGCAACACACTAATCGGCACGTACCAGTGTGGCTTCCGGCCCGGCAGATCGACTATAGACCAAATCTTCACACTGATGCAAATCCTGGAAAAGACCAACGAATTTCAAGTCGAAACTCACCACCTATTCATCGACTTCAAAGCCGCGTATGATAGCATACATCGTCAGGAGCTCTATATGGCGATGGCCGAATTCGGAATCCCGGCAAAACTGATTCAGCTGTGTCGCGTGACGCTGGAAAACACGCGCTGCAGGGTGCAGTTTGGAAGTAGATCCTCCGAACTATTTCAAACATGCACCGGATTTCGGCAAGGAGATGCGCTATCATGCGACTTCTTCAATCTCGTACTGGAGCAGATAGTGCGCAGGGCAGCTGTCAACACGGAAGGCACTATCTTCAACAGGTCCGTGCAGCTGCTGGGATATGCGGACGATATTGATATCATCGGTCGCTCCCAGCGTGCCGTGATAGAAGCGTTCACGGCGATTGAAGAACAGGCGAAATCCGTTGGCCTTATTAAATGAGCACAAGACCGAGTACATGCATTTACCTAAAGCGAACTAAAAAAGTATTTTGAACTAGAATTTGTTTTTTGAGACGTTTTTATCGCCGTTTTCGACGACTTGTTTTGGACTCGTTTCTTGCGGTTCTTGCGACTTGTTTGTAATTCAAATTGACTATAAAATCCAATTACAATTATCTGGTTCGCTACCGAAGGATGAATTCACTGATGTAAACATAATCTAACGACGTTGTTTATTGTCCCCACAATCGATGATTGATTATTTATTTGCACACATCACTTACCTGTTGGTGTCGCTGTTGTGTTTGTAAATAACTCAGCTGTCCAGCTGACAGCAGCTCTCACTTAATATAAGCACATAGATGAGGGTGTGCTAACAGCCTGTTTAAACATAACGCCGAAGCCAACCCCGAACGTAGGCGGAAAATAGGAACGATATTAGGTTAGGTTAGATTATAGTGGCAGGCTATACAGAAGTGCAGCCACCCAATGTGACACCACAGGATCTAATGACCTCAAACTACCCGTTGAACCAACAGGAGCTCAAAGTAAAGCGGTGGAGGCGATTGATATTAATAATATCGAGTTCACCAAGATTGTGAAAGAAGTATTCTCCGATATGTAATCTTCTTCGAGTAGAAAGAGCAGGGCAGGTGCATAGGAGGTGAAGAATTTACTATTCCTCCTCCTCGTCCATACAACTTCTGCAGAAGTCATTAGCGGAAAGACCCAGCCTGAGGGCATGCCTACCGATTATGCTGTGCTCCGTGATCACACCTACTAGTGTGCTTATGACGTATCTCTTTAATCTTATAAGACTGCTGGAGCGCTTGAAATTGAGGAACGATATGAACAATAATTGATACATAAAAAAAACGCAGCTCAAGCATCTTTTCAGAACTATTATTTGATAGTAATAATTTGGAACACTTTTAAACTATATAGACAGAGGGAAAACACAAAATAAATAATGGAATAAATCGAAAGCCTATTAAGATCCCGCCATGTAAAACAATGCAATGACCAACTGACTTAAGCTGGATTATTCCCATAAACCCACTCTCAAACGGTCCACTTCGTTTCCTTCAATTTAAAAACGGAAATCGCACAAACTGCCATTTCCTGTATTCAAAAATACAATCCACATACAGTCCAATTTTAGATGACAGTCCATTAATCGCCTAGAGCGCCCCACTTTCTCACGGTTACATTGGCAAACTTCAGCAGAATGTCATAATTGTTTTTATTTTCGTTTTCGTTTCGTGTCAACGTCGATTTTATGTTTTTAAATTTAATTTTTCATCGTTTTCATTTTGTTTTTTATTAATTCTAAGATATGTTCCTTCTCATCATCCATCCTAATAATTAATTGTGCAATAGCAAGACCGTGAATTCTTCCCCGTTCGAAATGCTGACCCTTCTTAGTGAATGTCACTTCTGGACAAGTCGAGATGAAATTCGTATAAAAGACACCGACTATGGAGCGTTTAAATACCTCCGAAGTCGAGACATCGATCCAGAGAATATCCTACAACAAGCCAAACGTGAATATGCCGAAAGTCGCGATTGTCAAGTGGTCCTAAAGAATCATAAGAACTCGCGCCTCAAAGACAACGTCAAGAAGTTCGATGAAATGCTGCAAACGCAAAAGATTATCCATTCCGAATGGAGGACAGGATCTGTCCTACTGATTCTCTTTGCAAATGGAGTCATTGTTCATATTTCAGTGGATATCTATGTGGGTGACATCCTGTGCATGGCGTATGACAAGTTTCTCATTGGCAAACTAGCTGCTGACGTGATCACCGATGGTGAGAACAATGTTCTTGATTTCTTTTAGTTTGTCTCTTTTGTTCACCTAATTCGCTGCAAATTTGTTCATTTTATAGCAATTTTCACACGCCAGCACATTGTTCTGGCTTATAACACGAACCAGGTGACGGTGGTGCATCTGCAAAAGCCAAATGTGCAACCAGCTGTGCCGGAAAAAATTGCAAATATGGATCCGAAGATATTTCATGTTCTCATACCGGGTGCAGCGGAGAGGAAGTTGACAAGAAAGCTGGCCGTCAATCCTAGTTTTGATTTAATTGCTATTTGGACGAAGAGCTCGCAGAATGAAGTGTTTCCGTGGCGGCCCACCGTTAGGGATCAGGATAGGGCAAATATTCATGTATTTAAATTGCAGGAGTGAGTATACCCCATACAGCCACCCAGAAATGTTATGAAAATTTCCACTTCTAGTGCACAATTCGAATTATTTTCATACTGCTGGTCAGAGAACGACCCCCTTCGGGTGGACTTCCTACGTTCTAGTGGAAGTCAAATATTCATAATCGAAGAGAAGGTCTCCCGCAAGGGTGAAGTCAGTGCGGAAGTCTGCTCGTACGAGATGAGCGAGGGGAAAATGCAGCGCGCCATCATTACCTCTATCCCGATGGGCACACAGATCTGCTGTTTCGAGTTCAGCCCGGACCAAGAGAAACTATTTCTTGGAACTGTTGACCGGTACGTGTGCATACACGATCTTGTCAAGCAGACCAGCAGATTCCTTCCAAAGATTGAAATTGTAAGTGGACTCTTACTCCGCAGACAAAAAAATTGAAGAAATGTCCTTTGTAGATTCCCACAGAGTGCAGCTGGCATGCGGACTCGAGTCTAATCATGGTGGCCAACGACAGAGCGCAGTTTCAGTGCTTCGACATTGCGCTACAGCCGATCGCAAATCAATTAATTAGTGATGACGTTACCCCATTGAATCTCCTCGATCTCTCGCACTACTTTACCATCCAACCGATGCTCCTTGACATGGTCTTCAGCATGAAGCCCGAGCTGCAGAATTTTCCCTTTCCTTTCGCACAAACCGATTGCTTTCTGCTGCTTATTTTCGAGGACGGACCTGTAGCCTGCCTGAAATTCGTCTGGGGTGCCGGAATGGCTGGGGATTTTCACAATTCGGGACTAACAGCCGATGTCCTTCTCGATAGGTACCTGTCTATGAGTAATCTGGAAAAAGCTGTGAACCTTCTACAAGCGATGAACTGGGAAACGTATGGAGCGATGTGTCTCATCTCGTTGCACAAGGTGGCCAACTTTGTTTTCACACAGAAAGAACTAAAGCGAACCCGCTTGGAACTGCTCACCAAAGCTCTGAAGACATTCACAGACGGCCTGAGCGAGGAAACTAAAGACGAATTCGCCGACCAGGTGTACGACATCAAGAGGCGATTCTTCTTCTACCTTCTGCGGTAGATACGTTACAACACATGGTTGTATTTCTCTACATATTTTAATTTTATTTCAGGAATAACCACTTCTCCGAAGCCTTTGACGTGGCCCAAGACGTTGAAGATTACGATCTGTTCATGGATCTCTTCCACGCAACTCGTACAATTCCTGAGTTGGCTGAACTATCTCAAGCAGCCTACATTCAAGCGGAACTCCTCTACGAAGAAAGCTGTTCGGCGAGCAGTGAATCGGATTCGTCATACTCAGAGTCCTCGTACTCGGACTCCAACAACCAAAACGACAAAAAACAAAATGTAAGCAACCATCGCGTAATGGGGCAGTGGAAGCACGAAAAGGCCGTCAGCACTCTAAAGAACTACGTGCCGCCATTGCCGTCGTTCAAGTCGAAGATATTTAACGCTGAAAACATCAAGATCAACATTCCAAAGCCTGAATTGAGGGTATCTGTATCTGCTGATCCCATGGCACCGAGTACAAGTCGAACTGCAACACTAGCTCGTACACAGAGACCTGCACGTAGTCCACAACTTGAACTGAGGCAAACGGAGCCCAACATACCGAGCACTAGTCGAGCAGCGGCAATGCTTCGAAACGCAGACTATGCCCATCATATTGAGGCCAACCGCTGGAGTATGCAACCGAATCACGAGCTAAAAATGCTTGACCCCGACGAACCATGCACCAGCAAAGCTGCCACGTTGATCCGAAATCCACAAGCTTCAGACAACCACTTGGAACACAAACTACCCGAGGCGTATCAATCAAATGAAGACTACCGCATGGAGGACGCCTACATGACGCGACCGAATTTCGGAAGAGTACCTCAAGCTATCCCGCCACTGCCAGATTTGCGAAATTTGCAAATTTCCACTTCAAACGATCCACAGCCTTCCACTACGTGGACACAGGTAGTGCCAGATCAAACGCTGGGCATTCCGATGATTCCCAACGCACCCACCCACCCGTACATGCCATCTACATCTCATAACATTCTTCCACGTGCCTCCACCCATATACCAACCGCTGATTCAACAGTTCGCGCTCCAGAGAATCACCTTTTTCAGCCGAAATTCTTTGAACATCCACTTGTCTCTGGAACAATACCACCAACAACGTTGTTCACACAAATCGACGAACTGCCTATGCGTTTACCACCTCGCAAGCCGACCGCATCGATTCTATCGAACGGCTCCAGTTTGATGGCGAACCCCAATGCAGGGAGTGTCGGTGCTATTAATGGAACTCTGCCAGCGAAAAAGGATCCAGGCGAAAAGAACAAAGTGAAGTTCTCTGATACTGTTCAAGTTGCTGTGGTTCCAGTAAGACTTCTTTACCTGATCGCTTCAAACCATACTTATTTGGAAATCTTTTCTTTCAGGAAATTCCAAGAAAAGACAAACCACAACTGCCAAAGCGAAACGGCTACGTCCGACCGAGAAACTTGACGAATCCCAAAAAGGAACTAGCCGACAGCTTGCCCCTGTGTCACCCGCATGATGACTATCTAAAGGATTTCGATCCACTGCCAGGTTGGTACTATTCCTAGAAATACCATCAAATTTTTTATTTAAAAATTTTCCAGAGGAATCTCTTCCACGAATCTCAAAAGTATCACCAACAAAGGAGAACAGCAACGCACAGGAAGAAACAAGAAGCGGTCCGTCCATAAAAGTCGTCCACTTTGGAGTGGTATAGCATTTTACCTTGAATTCAGAATCCGTCCACAATCCCCCCGTATAACAAAGCTTTAAATTGTTACATTACTACCTAGTTGAAACAGTTTTTTACTCTTTTAAAGAATTTATCGCTTTTTTTATTTAAGTTTATGTACAGAGTAAATTATTTTTATCAACGAAAAATAGTTGCGAGTAGTTTGTGATCTATTACTTGTTGGAACTGGTGACTGAGCGCAGCGGTCAACCGTTGGTCATTCATAGCATTTCATGTTGGGGCTTAATTGATGCCGCACAGAAACACTCAAAAAATACCTCTCTTCGCTATTTCCAACTCTTAGAGATGCCAAGCACCAGTAGAGTCCTAAAGATAATGGCCGCAACTGTAAGAAATCACCACTTGGCCCAGAAAAACCCTCAATTGTAAGACAAATTCGACGATATTTATACGCTTCTCTAACCGTGTTATCCAAACACAACTTTATTAATCAAAAACCAACGTTACTACTTCTTCCTTGCCGCTTGCATTTCTTCGAGTTGCGCCTTCAACTCCAGCAAGTCCTTATCGGGTACATATCTTCGTTCCTCGCATTCATCAGTGTGCTCTTGGATAAACAAATTAACACCTTCGGGCAGAGCGGCCTGAGCGATTCGCAAGAAAACGGGATAAATTGGAGCGTCGACATCATTGATTTGTAAATTTCTCTCGTACATGGTGAGCTTGTATTCCGCATCGACTATTGTGGAACTTGGACGATATCTTTGCACCTGAGACTGTTGTGGCGGTAGTGCGTAACTATAACACAAATTTTTCGATTATTATTATGGATGCAATTTTCTGAACTACTAAAACACTTGCCAATCGGAAACGTCCAAATCTAGATACTCCGCAACGCTGTGTAAGAATCGTTGGTATGACTCTAAAATCGGATAATCGTAACCTTTGATGGCGACATTAAGGCTTTCATATTGCGGGTATTTCGGTTTTAAGGACTGCAAAATAATTTATTAAAATGTTTTGTAAAGAACAATAGTAGCAATCTTACATCCAGGTAATCGGGTTCATAGAGGCTGTATTTCTTGGTTGAACTTAAGCGGCTAGGAACACTTGTCACTTGGGCAGCGAGGATTCTGTGGCTTAATGGAATAATCTAAGATATGAGGAAAAGAGTTTTGGTAATTTTTGTTGGCTTTTAATTGATATTTTATTAAATATATAAACCTTTTTGAACATTTTTATATTTTCCCTTATGCAAAACAAGAAATATGGGGTTATGCAAGTGTCAGAAATGTCATTTGGGATCTAGTTGTGTTCGACTAGCAGATTTTTGGTGCTGCCAGATTCGGATTTAAGGTAGGTACTATACAATTGGTAGAAATAGATCCAGTTATTATGCTCCAAACTTTATGAACGATTTAGCAATACAAGTACGTTTGAGATTGACAACTAGTGGAGGTTGCTTACATCCTCGTTGAATAAACGTCAACAAATTTAATTATTTATTCACAAATGTGCACATCAAAGGTCTGTTCCCTTACGATAATTCATTCGAACACATTAGTAAAATTTAGCCAAACTTCGTTCCTTTACGCAAAAGTTGGGCAGAAGAGAGCCACAAAGAGAGAAAAAAACATTTCCCCTTCATAAAAAACCTGCAAATAATAGCCCAACAAATTTCTTCGGGCTAGTTTGTTATAACTGACTTTAGCTGTCAAATCTCTCAAAAGTCAATTTAAATTATTGGCAGTTTATTTCGGCTTGCTTTCTTAAGTGCTGAAATTAAAAATGGATAAATACCTACGCAAAAAAAATATATATTAAACTGGATTTGAATGTTTTTCAACGTCTGAAAACTGGTAATTTTTTTAAACCCACTGGCGTTTATTTTTGAATTTCTCGCATATGTTTTCAACAAACGTAATGGCAAACTTTCGTTCCTGTACTTTTTGGTTGTATTATCTTTTTCTGAGAGAATATATCCCCACTCCTTGATATCTGACATTTTGCCGAAATTGGTCCAAAAAGAAAGGGAACAGACTTCAAATAAACAAAAAAATTACCTATTTAAGTTTTTGCCGAGAAATTGCGTAAATCCCATAGAGTGCCACAAAGTTTTGGCAGCACTCCCAAAACCGTTATTGTCTTCTCTTTCACTCGTTAGACTCTTAAGCGAACTGTCAAAGCATTTTTTTGTGTCGTTTGTTGAGTGGTGAAAAATCAGGAGAATAGAAAAATATTGCTAAAAATGCCCAAGTGGAAAATTATTGAATTTCTCGTTATCTCATCATTTCTATGCTATGCAAATGGCAAATCCGAACAGGGAAAATCTGACATAATATTAACACCTGTAAGTTAACTACCCGAAAATCTTTTAACGCTTTAAACATTCGTTCTGAAAATTTGCACACGGATTCTTATTCGCTTCCACTCTGTTGGCATAGAATTTCCTTCCGAATTTGTGTTTTTTCCTTATCGATTCCAACCCACCAAGTCTTATCTTTACTACCGCACTCTTGGCGGAGTTCAATATGTTCCAAATAAAAATATTACTTTCTTTCAACAGGCATCCAATATCGCCAAAGTGGAGAAGACACTTTTCGCCGGTTCAAAAATCTTCCTTCAAAGTAAGTGCATGTTTTTTTCTAATCTGAAATAGCTTTGGTAACATGTAACCTATTCTCATTCAAATAGTAACCTGCGACTCAAAGGATCCAAATGCCCGGGTGACCATATTTTGGACTTTGACGGAGCGGATGTGCCTCGTTGATGAAATGAATAGTGTAAACAAACTTGTACATTTTATTTTTCTCACAATGCACAATGACGTGTGCTTATACATTTGCAGTATGACCAAAGGTACTACAACCTGAATCAACAGAATGAATCAATGCAAATCAAATCTGTGCCATCGGTGCATGACTGTCAGTCTGGAGGGCACATCATACTGCCGGAGTTTCGATTTAGCAACGACGCTGGTGTGGGTAGCGCGGTAGTATCCGAACCCGAACAGACAACCATTGCTAGTGTTAAAAACAAAAAGACCAAGCAACAACAAATTGGAGCGGTGAGTATGCCGTCAGGTGTTTATTCAGGGGATTTATTGATAAGAAGTTACACTTTTTGCGTGTTGGTGTAATGATTGATTATCGATGTGCGCTAATTTGTTTCGTATTAGTCATTTTGTTGATGAGCGGGAGTGTTTTGCTCAAATCTTTTTAAGAAATCAATTGGAATTTGGTCATTTTATTGGAATGCAGGCGGGATCAAAACGTAGATAACACAATACTCTGTTATATATATAAATTTGTTCATATTAGTGTGCTTTGCAACTACCCTTAAAATATTGTGATTCATTGATATTGCGCAGGTAAAAGTTAAGCTAGAAGCGCACTTGCGAAAGTGGTATGTGTGCAGCACTGTTCGAAACAAACTGAATTTGTATCGTGCGATTCTGAGAATGTGCCACACTTATAAAGAAAACTAAAATACCAAAAGATGTAGTACATAACCTTTCCGGAAGTTCATAGCAATACTATCAATCTTAATGCAGGCTTAAGCAACTCATGCCCTATTACAAGTTTTGAAGCAATCTTGCTTGTTATCGTTTATGGAGAACTTATTGCAATAAACTGACTTCTCTAGCTGCTGGTGGATTTCTAACTAGTGTTCTTATTAATTGACAGAAGGCTGACAACCCAGTGTTCACCATAACAAAAGATGGCATCTATGATTTCGCGCTGACTATCGAACCCGTGAATAATGTAGACTTTGCAGCGCCAGTGCACATTGAGCTGCCAGGACCTCATGGCTACTTGTCGGCCATCGAGTGGCCCTTGTTGCCTGTAAGTTGCATAGTTCCTTCCAACAAATCCCTATTTATTAGCTCATTTTCAACAGTTCTATGGCACAATGTGCCTCGTGTACGTGATCTACGGTCTTAGCTGGCTTATAGTATCCTTCTTACAATGGCGTGATCTTCTTCGGATTCAGTTTTGGATTGGTGGTGTTATTCTCTTGGGAATGCTAGAGAAAGCAGTCTTCTATGCAGAGTATCAGTCTGTAAACTCCACCGGCATTTCGGTGCAGGGGGCCGAATTGGCCGCCGAAATTGTATCGTGTGCAAAGCGGACACTTGCTAGAATGTTGGTCATCATAATGTCACTTGGTTTTGGAATTGTTAAGTATGTAATGTAATTTTTTCTGACGACGCAATTTGGTTAAACATTATTTTCATATTTCAGGCCACGCTTGGGACCAATGTTACATCGTGTTGTTGGCACTGGAGCTCTCTACTTCATTCTGGCCTGTGTCGAGAGTTATCTACGAGTTATGCGCACAAAGAACGATCAGAGACATGAACTCTTAGTTGCTAGTATACCACTGGCTGTATTGGATTCGGGAATCTGTTGGTGGATATTTACATCGTTGGTCCAGACAACAAGAACGTTGCGATTGAGGAGGTTGGTTTGGTTGTCATTGCTCGATTGCCAATAACTACTTACATTCAACTTGTTGTGTTTCAGAAATATGGTGAAACTGTCTTTGTATCGACACTTTACCAACACGTTGATCTTCTCCGTGATAGCCTCTGTGATCTTCATGCTGTATTCCATTCGGATGCGCAAAACAGAAAACTGCTCACCGGTATGAGTTGGAATTTATATTCGAGTCACTGTTTTTAATTTGAACTTTACAGGGTTGGCGGGAAATTTGGGTGGACTTTGCATTCTGGCATGTTCTCTTCTCAGTGCTTCTTCTTGTGATTATGATTTTGTGGAGACCCACAAACAACAATCAGCGATATGCGTTCACGCCGCTTTTGGATAACCCAGAAGATGAAGATGATGATGGTAAGTAGCGAATATATTTCGTTTAAGTTTAAATTCTTCAAAACACTGATCCATTTACCATAATGAAAAATCTCACTATCTGTTTTAGAAGAAGAAGATCAATTCGTAGCCGACGCGTACGGGGTAAAAATGCGTGGTACTCATGCCAATGGACCAAAGACACCACCGCCCAGAGCAACAACAACCGAAGAGGACGACTTACGATGGGTCGAAGAGCACATTCCATCATCGATGTCCGAACCAACACTTCCAGTCCTCGACTCTGACGAAGAAATAATCAACACCAAATTCGAAGTATCAAAAATGCAATAAATCACACACAACAACTGCATCAATAGGAGTACCCTGTGTAGTCGAGAATTTCAAACCTGAGGCAGAGACTTGCGCGTTTATTTGTTTGATTATTTAATTTTCAGCATTTTAGTTACCTAAGCCTAGATTAAAGTGTAAGGATAGTACTATATAAATGACTAATGTAATTCATAATATTATAATCTTATAGGTAGTAAGCCTGACCATGTTGCAGGCATTCATAATAAAAAAAAAGAAAATAAAACAGCGGGCCAAGATTCCAAACTATTGAAAAGAAACACTTTATGTCCTTCTGTGCAAGAGCAGGGAAATTATTGAGATGAATTTATTATTTTAGAGCAAAGAACTTCCCATTCCTATAGCCAATTTATAGATTATGTGCGAGGGGTTTTATTTTGTGTTTTGTATGATATACGTCTATTTATTTTTTAACGGCACACAGTTTTGTTATCAACAAAAAAATGCTTCATTAAAATATCAGCAACTTCAGTGAAAATTCTATGAGTTCCTAATATATTTTTGGAAATTTTACAAAACAAAAAGCAAATATATTAATTTTTATCTAGCACATTTCTTTGAACACAGCCTAATTTTCTTACCCGCCACCAGTAGATAAACGAATGGATATATTCCATATCTGAGCAATTTTTTGTTTGTTAACTTAACGAATTATTTAAGTTATAAGAACTTGTAGATAAAAAAAAACTTGATTAAATAAAGTAAATTAATAAAAAAAAAGTATTCAATTCTTAGCCATTGCAAAGTTAATTTGTAAATATGTATTACTTTATATACGAGTATTTATATTAATAACAATTTTAGGAGTGATTTGTAACGAGTAAGATTTTTTCTACAAAATATAAAATATACACATTGGAATGTTATGACGATGATATGAATTTAAAACTGATGAAAATTATTGATTATGTAATTAACTTGTAAAAACAAACGTTTTTCTGTTCTTTCTTGTGAATAAAGTTTAGAATTTTGTCACTAGAGAAAGGCAAACTACTGTGTTGTTGTTTAATTGTTATAGAAGTTAATGAAGTATTACATTTGAGTGGTAAGCACACAAAGGTAAGGTAAGTTAGTTGATCTTGAATGTCAAAGCGTGCCTCGTTTTATTCGATTTCATTAGTAAATTCCAAGGTGAGAAACTTGTCGTCCTTAATTTTCTAAATAGTTGGAGTTCAGTCGCTTTCGGCAGCGCCACTTTAAAGACTATCAGAGAAATAAGACGTTTTCTTTATTTTTCCTGTTTTTAATTATTATTGTCGCACTTTGCACAGTCCACATATGGTAACATTTTATTTCCGTTCTCAGTAACACCAACAGTTGCTATTTAATTTTAAGCATATTAGAATAAAATTATTCCTTAACTAAATTCCCAACCTACCCGAACACTTACAAAAGCTCATAAGAGTACCTAAAACTTATTGATTAATGAAATTGCTTTTGGTTTATCTACTTGCCGCAAATGTATTACTGGCGCTTTCCAAGGCTTTTGATTTTTGAATAAACAAATTAGCAAAGCTTCACTGTGAAAAAAACGACGTAATGAAAGCTTTGCTTATACAAACGTCATTTCGTTGTCATTAAAGGAAATGTTATCGCAAATGCGATGTCAAACAAAATAGAAGATATGTATATTCCGGTGGAAATTTAAGTTGCATTTTTAGGTTAGTCGAGTTTTTTGCAAGTGAAATACGCGTACTTCTGCTTTTCCTAATCTACACGAATTCTATTTCTTATTGACAGATTTACTATTTTTATGAACTGCTAGTTCACATAGTTCGAGTTCCCTCCCATCAATATTTGATTAATATTTGAATGTTTGGCATTCTAAACTCTGAATATTAAAAAATAATAGGTTCCCTTACTTTTTGGGCCAATTTCGGCAAAATGTCAGATATCAAGGAGTGGGGATATATTCTCTCAGAAAAAGAGAATGTAAACAAAAACTACAGGAACGAAAGTTTGGCATGACGTTTGTTGAAAACGTATGCGAGAAATTCAAAAATAAACGTCAGTGGGTTTAAAAAATTACCAGTTTGCAGACGTTGAAAAACATTCGGTTTCAGTTTAATATTTATTTTTTTTGCTGATTTATCAAATTTTAATAACAAATTTCAGCACTTAACAAAGCAGACCGAAATAAACTGCAAATTCAAATTGACTTTTGAAAGATTTGACGGCTAAAGTCAGTTATAAGGTCTGTTCCCTAACGATAATGAATTCGAACAAATTAGTCAAATTTAGTCAAACTTCGTTCCTTTACGCAAAAGTTGGGCAGAAGACAGTCACAAAGGGAGAACAAAACATTTTCCCTTCATAAAAAACCTGCAAATAATAGCCACAAAAACTAGATTGGTCGGTAACGCCACTTTTTCTACGTCAGCCATATACGCAAAGTGTTAACTCATGGTTAGATTAGACGGTATGCCAAATGGTCATAAAATGCCAATTTCGGACAGTTCTCCTGTCAAAATATGGTCATACAATGTAATGGGCATATCTCGTATGCCTTAATGACCTAAATGCCACATATGACCAGGCTGATTTTGGCAGATAAAAATGCCAAAATAGCATACACTGTAATGGGACAATGGTTATAAATAACAAATGCCTTAAATGACCATCAAGGCAAATATGACCATAATGGTAGTTTTAGTCATATATTCTGATATACAGTTTTAATAATCCTGGCATTTTGGTCATTTGACAGCTAATAATTAAGGAAACACGTCTGTTTTACTTGATGACTTTATTAGGACAGAATAATATCTTAAAACTAAACTAAGAACTAGGTGCCTGTGCGAAAGCTCTTATCTCTATCTTCCCACGAAGTTGGAGACAGAGCTCGGGTTTCGCCTGCGAGATTCCATTGCACGCTTGATATTTGACGATCAAATAAGCAAGTGTGCATTGGAATTCGCTTTATGTGCACATTATGGTGGAGGAGATAGTTATACAGTTAATAATATGCATAATTGGCATACAGACTAATCTTAGCTTCAGTCACGAATTTCTTGACTGGATTCTTCGGCTACCCCTCTGTAAATGTCAACTGAAACAGCTGCCCATGTGACCGGTCTAGGCCAATCAAAACTACTTACTTGTTATTTGTTTTCTACAAATCAAGATTCAATTTAAAGTTTACATAGAGAACACATAATATGTTTATATTTTGATATCATAAAGCATAAAATTTGTTTTTTGACAAAACAACAAACATAAACATTCCAATCTGACATTTGACACTGTGAGTTGATGAGTTCAGGGCAAGTCTTTCGGACTCTTTCGTCGTTTCGTCTTTGACGTGAAATTTCTTTAATGAAACATAATCGAAAACATAGAAGAGAAGGTCAAGCAAGTTTGACAGCAGGCTGACTTATTAATGTATCTCAGTTTTGATTGGCCTAAGCCGACGAATCTAGCCAAGATTTAAGTGACTGAGTACTAAATTGACTGTTCGCATATGTGGCTGATGTAGGAAAAGGGACGTTAACGACCAATATAGTTATTGTGTTCTAGATCTAGTCCAGACCAATCTAGTCAAGTTAAGACAACTACATTTAACTTTTACTCAATCGAAAATGCCATAAAAATTTGATATCTGTAAGGAGCATGTTGGAAAATGAGAGTATTTTTCGAAAGGTTAAAATAGCTTATCAAAGTTTTATATCTCACTACCTTAATTTTTCAGCAAGAATTACACGATTAATATTTAACGCATTCAACATAATTCAGTAAATATTGCCTTTTATTGGGCAAGAAGAAGCATCCGGATACGAAAGCATCCCGGAAGCACGGAAAACGTCCCGTGGCACAAAGTTCTCCTTTATATAGAGACAATAGGACTTCCCTACTCAAAAGTGAAAAACATATAATTTTTAAACGTATCAGAAACATTTCAAAGTACTCCCTACCATGCCTCATCAAATATAAGTTACCAAAGGCGAAATGAGTCCATAAATCAGTAACTCTTACACTTCAATTTCGCTGATCTTAGCTGGTTCAATGACTTGATGTGAAGATATGCTATCATCCGTACAAACACGTGCGAACTTAAATAACAATTCCACATTGGTTTTGAATAATAAATGCTTCTACAACATAAATCGCATTCATCAACTAACGTATACATTGAAATTTGTTTCGGATAATTTCCTGGTTGAAGCCACAGACATGGAATCCCATACCTATACTATCTGCTGGCGAAGATTGATGCCTTATTCATAGCACACGTTCTATCGATTTACTCCATTTATCCGTAGAGGCTATCCGTAAAGGGTGACCCCAGTCTCTATCTAGGGGTTTTCCTCAATTATCGTTAATCACTTGCTATTTCCACTTAGCAAAACGATACTCAATTGCCATTGTAAATCTATTAGTTAACACCAGAGCAACACGGGGCTACGTAACGTAAGAAAGCGCACATTTCCCACCATATATCTCAAAGTAGACCATCAGAAGAAATAAAATTCTACGATCCGAAAAGGAGCCAACCGCACTAAACTGCGCAGCGAAAAAAAAAGAAAATATACCTTCGAAAAATTTCCATCCTACCTACCATACGGTTATGAGCATTGTTATTGCCAATTTGATATTCATAAGCGGGGCAATTTTCCAACGCCCCCACCCAATATGTGCAATAAAAACATCCATTCAAAGGCGTGTCGGCGTCGCGTCGCTCGTCGGGGATATGGAGATGAAGACGCTGGGATATACAGTATACTTGTACGAAATTTCAAAACATGATCCGAAATCACTTTAAAAGCAAGAAGGATAACGAACAAAAAATAAAAAAAATAAAAAAATGCTTTTCAAGTACTATAACGTAGTCGCAGCGCAACCCGGTATAATATTTATATAGAAGGTGCGATGATGATAGGGACGAGGTGGTCTTGCCATCGATTCGAGGCACAACGTTATGGATCGAATTGGATCCAATGAACGCACAAATAGGGTAGTGGAACACCATCAGTACCACTTTCTCTTCTTTTGTTATAAAAATTGGCGGCGGTGGCGGCATCAGCAGCAGCAGCAGCGGCAGCGGCAGTATCGGCGAGCAAACACAGAACTTTCAAGGTTTCCATGAATTTAAATGAAGCCATTATGGTTAGGTAGGTCATTCTCGTAGACCAAAGGAGATGGTTAGAGTCGGTCGGCTTCGTATTTCCCACTCTATTGGCGGTATGTGTGATGGCTGAACAGCATTATGTCAGAATTGGGTCATTAAATTGTTTGGGCATCTGCACAAAGCCATCATGATTGCGCCAAAGCGTCCTACACCATGTATGCAATATGCATATATGTGAAATGTATTTGAGAGGAGGTTTATTTGAAAGGGGATGATGCCTTAGTGGCCCTGGGGGTGATGAAAAGTCGTCGTTTGGCCTACGTATCACCACAGAGTTGATTTAAGTTTACCTACTCCTACGTCAAAGTTGCCAGAGTGTGGTGCATCGTTAATGGTACGTGTTGATTTAAAGTCACTTTCAAAGGCGATTTACAGTCGGGTCGTCGTATTTGATGATAGATTTGTGTATATCATAGTTAAAGACAAAAAATGTGGAAAAATGCACCGGGGGAAGGAGGCGTTACTGGGTATCGAACTCGGCATAAACTCGTAGTTAATGATCTTGGTAATACCCACGAAATGAATCTGTTGGTATTATGCTTACTTTTACATGTCAAATCTTCCCTTACCTATCATATATCATGCGTATTTCTCTCTTAAGGTAGAAAAATGAAACTCATCCGCTAAGAAGCAACCTCAGGAACCAGAAAAACAGAAGAGACCATGTCACCGCCATCGCGTTGAACCACAGCAATATCCTAAGCCAAAGCATATACAGCGAACAGATACGGTTAGCTTCGACATCACATGCCACCTCCGCTAAGTAGTCTTCGAAGCGCTTTTAGAAGCAATTACTCCCTTAGTTCATCTAAAGCTGTGGGACTTATTGTTTCTCCTTCCCTCTGGATGCCCTTGCACCCCCCCAGTTACTTGGCAAGTTTTTCGTTATAGTGCTGTGTCATTGACTTGCTGCTTTTCAGCTTCCCACCTATTCATTCAATGGGTAGATAGAAGATGAAATAGCTGCGGCTACTTTAATCAACTCAGCCAGAGTGTAGGGTGGTGTGGAATTCATTTTGAATGCATTGCCCCATATTGACTTTGGAAACGTGATGAGGGTGACTTTGTAAACTATTCGAGCAACCCCGCGCTATCAAAGAGTTGAATGCATTTTCTCATGATGCCGCACTAGTCGTACGAATGTGTGCGGTGTTATGTGTACATATAGTTTGTAACCACAAATACAACTGTAGATGCATTTTCTTTCAGTGAAAGAACTTATGCGCTTGCAATCTCCCACGAGGTGAATGAATTGTGTGTAAGGTTTTGGTGAACGACAAAAGCGAGGGAAATTGGGTTGTACCCTTGATCCACTTTGGCTATACAAGGGGAAAGTATTTCTTTTCTGTTACTTTTCTATAACTGGAAAAAAACCTTGAATGAGTGGTTTTTACGCTGAAGGCCTTTTATTGTAAGGACTGTGGACATGCTGTTTTCTATTTGTAAAAAGTGTTGCAGGATTTGCATGGAAGGGGTTTTAAATAAGAAAGCTGTCGGAGTTAGATGGAGCACACATACAAGTTAGTTTACTTCATAAATTATTTGAATGACAAGAGTTGTGACTAGGCTGGGGATAGAGTATTTTATCTTGTGCCAACAAGCCCCTCTAGTTAGCTTTTTGTGCTCAGTACTCTCGGTTAAAAGTGTAGCAAGTCGAGTCCGGGAGAGGTAATAAGCACTACGGAAACAGTTCAGGACATTTTTTACTTGATGATAGATGAGTTGGCTTGCAATATACGTATGTATCTCCTGAGCAACAATAAAGTAGATTATAGAACTTCAAAAGTGGGCACTGATTAGAATGTCTAGTGACTCCTTATTTGTCATCCGCCCATCGCTTGATGAATGAAGATTAATGCCCAAAAAACATGTGCAGCATTTTTCCTGCAGTGGAAATAGAATACAAACGTTTAAATAGGAGAGAACACATGTAAATTCAGCATGCGTTGAAGTACTATAGGGTAAAATAGCCTATTGTTGGCACCCCTCCATTGATTGGCACATGAACTTTAAAACAGTGTTTCACATAGTTTTTAAAGATTTTTTTCTCAAATTCGCATATAATATTATTCCTTGAATATATTTTGTTGATCTGGTAGCACCATTGTATTTCTTTATATAAGAAGTACTAACATAAATACATTTAACCAACAGTCATAAATCTTTCCCGCCTTTTTGCTATAAACGTTAACGATTTCACAAGGGTGACAGTGAAGTAAAAGTGTCTGTTTTTCTTCTTGAAGTGACAATTTTAGCTGTTTTTATAAGTTAGTTTTCCTGTAATACAAAGACTATATTTAAGGTATTGTTGTTTAAAACTTATTGAAATATATTATTTATAACGATTTTAATGGTGCCAATATTTGGAAATATAATCAACAAATTTCCAAATATTGGCACTGTGTCCATCATTGGTTGCAGTGTCCATTACCCGGTTATGGGCATGTGCCAATCATTGGGTTGTGCCAATTAATGGCACAAAGTACACTGCCCATTATTGGAAAATTGAGAATTGAGGCACTACTTGCCTGTTTTTTTATTTTTTTGTTATTTTATACCACAATATATTGGTGCCAATAATTGGACTGAGGAATGCCAATGAATGGAGCGAAGTGCCGATAATTGGTGAAAATTGACTTTGCTTTGTTTTACTGTGTTTTAGTTTATGTTTTTTAAGAAATTTTATGTTTTGTTTTTGTTCTTTATTAAAAAATACCTTAATAAAGGTAAATGAATTACTTTAAAGTTATTTGAATGTTTTATTTTATATTTACACACATATAAAGACTCAAGTTTTCTTAAGGTGCCAATGATTGGGTGTTTTACCCTACTGTCTCTAGTTCTAAATCAACTACAAAAGAGACAATGTCACCCCACCACAGAAAAATAACAAACAAAATTGTACCGGGTTTGGCATCATTGTGATTGACGTTTATTTCGAATTCAAATGTTTTGCGTACAAATAACACCGGCTGACCGACGAAATGGAGGAAAAATTAATAAAATTCGTGAAGAAAAATTTAATGTTTTAAAATAATCGCAGGAAATATTCAAAAAAACGTTAGAGTCAAGGATAAAAAAGGAAGACATTTCACTAAACACCACAACTGTAAACAAAAGAAAGACTTTTCGCCATTGTTTGACTTACCTCACAGCAATAACGTCAAACAAAAGTTCTGCTCGTGTGTCTTGCTTGCTGTACTGCGTGCTTCACTTTTGGGCATATTTCTAAATTTTCTGTAAAATTCATGCCACAACACAAAAGAAAATAAACTGCAATTTCAGGCACTTGGCATCATCGGCTTTTGACATTTCCTGATTGTGTTTATTATTGGGGACGTTCAAGTATCTAGTTTAGTAACTCTGACTCTTGATTGGTCTAGATCGGTCACATTGACAGCTGTGTCGGTTGACGTCTATGGAGTGGTAGCCGACGAATCTAATCAAGAAATAAGTGACTGAGTACTAAGTTGACAGTTCGCATATGTGGCTGACGTAGGAAAAGTGACGTTTCCGACCAATCTAGTTTTTGCGTTCAGGTTACATCTATTCCAGGCCAATCTAGTCGACTTAAGAATGTGCCCATTGTTTTGTGTTTGTAAGGATGGAAAAGTACTTCTCTGAATTTGTTCGGCAAAAAAAGTTGTCAATTTTATTGAATTTTTCAATTACCTATCACTTTCAACGTATTTAATAGCAAATAAATTTCTAAAACAGATTATGTGCCAGTGACAATGTGTGTCAAGCAAATTTCTGCACATCTGTTTACTGCATTCTGCGCTGCATCCAGAATTTCTGCAAATGTGTTTTGGGCATTAATGATTCCCAAGCGATTAAAAGTGGTGCCAAATCTCCATAAAAGTCGTTTTTGAATCAATTTCCACTATGATAATGCATTTTTCGAGGTCCCTTTAACGCGTTTATGGATTAAGTATAACCCTTTCCCACTCAAAACTTTAGCTGTAATACTCCTAAATAATTCAACAATAATCATCGCACTTACGGTGATGTACCGGTACCTACCATAGTCTTGCGACAGCGCAGCATTTATGTTATGGTCGAAAAATGAAATCCACCACTTACTGCAAACAATCTTTTTTAATACATTAAATCAGGGCTTTGATGGTGGTAACTCATCTGGCGGGGACAGAACTTTAAAGTTCCTTTGGCACTCTACCCAGACCATCCACCTGGCTTGATTTATGCGCGCACAACACCCGCACTGCTACACATTTTCCAGGTCAAAATCAGTCCTACGCTAGGGTAGTTACCGCGAGCAGAGCACAAAATAGATCCCAGGATTCCACTGATGTATGATATAAAGTGCGGTCTCCTTAAATGTTGATGACTGTCGTCGACAAGAACAACAACAACAACAACGGCGTCAGCGACAACAACGACTATACGAGGTGTCATTGAGGTGGTGAAGCTGGGCGACTATGATGATGATGATGATGATGATGGCTGTTGGTGGTGGCGTCGACGACGGCGGCGGCCGTGTTATCGTGACGTCCTTGACGGTGTTGTACTGATTTTTTTTTTTTTTTTTTAGTTTTTATTTTTATTCTTCGTTAGAGGAATAAGTAGGCAACGTGGATGGGTGAACGCAGCCAGAATGCCTGAATAACTAGAAAATAATGAGGAAGACAATCGCATTCAGAGTATTTAGGTTAATGGATGATGGGATGAATATTCTGAAGCTGTCACGATGTAGACTCTACGTCCTACGACTCGGTGGAGATTTGCGCTTCGAAATGGCTTTGTGTCGAGGTGCGATGCCGAAGAGGGATTAGTGTGCTTGTTGTATGCTTTGGGGGTACCCAAAGGCATTATGAAAATACTATACGCTTCCTCATGATTATTTCTGTGGTTCAATGTGCAATATAGGTGACTGAATTTGACAATTGAATGCACGTGCGTAAATTGAAATCGATGTTGCAGTTGTAGAATGGTGAAAGAGCACACGTGGTGCGACGTTTATTTGCAATGGAGTTCACTATGGGTGACAGATGTCTTAATAGAATATTCATGGACTTGAGGCATCAATTCAATTCGATTCAATTCAATTCGCATAAACTTCTCCCAGATGTTCGCATTTTGTTCTTTCCCAAGGGTTTCGACGAATCAAGCGCAATTCTTCTATCGACGCTTGCGGGACGTCAATCATATCATATGCGATTCCCAGATAAACTACCCGGAGAACAAAATCTTCCTCTGAGAAATTCGCAGCGAAGAAAATTGGTTCTCTTTAATCCTTCAAAAAGAAGTCACCAGCCACAAAAGGTAACTCATCTCTCTAACAACTTCTTCGCCTGTGTGGGACGGATAAAAAAAGTCTTCGGAGCTCTACAAAGTTAAAAATTATTCGAACAGTTGCGACACCACTAAACGCCCTCCCCAATAAACACCCAGCCAGACATGTACACTTGTACACAGTCTCAAGTTGTTCCCGTATTATTATCCAGATGGCGATTTAAGGATCTACTCAAATAGTGTACTGCCACTACGAAATTAACTTGAGAAAGCGATAAACATAATAATTTCAACTTGTCTTCGACGTTGCTACAAAACACCCCCAGCTAACACGAACGGTGCCAAAACAGCACCATCTGCGCCACGTTGGCAATTTGTCTTCCAAATCGTTTCCTAAGATTGCCAAATTCTGGCAAACATTAGCTTTTTATACGACAGTCTAAAGATTCCATCGCTTCGTCGTCGTCACCTGCACCCGCTACATAAAGGTGCAAGACGACAATTCGTTAACATCGGAGGCATGGTTCTAGACAACAAAAGAAAGCACAAACAAAGTGCATCGCTTATGCTTTGCGCCTGCTAGCTAAGCATCTTTTTATCCTTGAAAATTTAATTTCATATCCCATCGACCGTAAAGGTCTCATATAAACGAGTATGTATTAGTTCTTTGTAAACATCCGACTTCCGACATTCCCTTCCTCAATCTGAGGTGTAGCAGTCGGCAGAAGGTATGGGTAACTGTTAACAAAGAGGCGTTCTTTTGCCGGAACAAAGATTGAGACAGAGCCATTGGCAATCTACCCATATGTTTGCACACACACACTCAGGAAGATGGTGGCTAAACGGCAAAGAGGATTTTTGTTTTCTTTTATCCGAGAAACGAGCAGCATATGCAGTAAGCAACCACTAAAAAGGACAATTAATTAAAAAAAAAAAACCTGCACAAATTCCGCATTGAAGGCAATTATTCTGCGGCAAAGTATACCTACCGCACTATCAACAGCGCGCGTCCTTAGCAGAAAAAGGATTCTTAACATTTTAAGAGCTTATTGAATGCAGCCGGAGGAGAGATAAAATTAGCTTTATACGTGGTTCATAAAAGAACGGAAAGTAATCGATGAAGGTAAACACTTACCTGTGTTATTAGCCGCCGCTATAGTTCCCGCTTCACTGTATGTGTGTATATGGTTGAATGCATGTATGCTTCCTGAAAGGATGTTGTGCCAAGTGGGACATTGGCGCAAACATGACTTTCGCATAGGTGAGTTTTTGCTTCTCTTAATTATAGCATACGAAATTTGCTGAACAAACAGGACACAAGGAGGCAAAATCAAAGGGCGGCTATTGATAGCAAAAGGAGACAAAAAAAAACACTGATTGTCATGTGGGATGCACGATATAGGCTTGGACAAGTATATCTGGAGTACTTCAACTATAGGCGGAGGTAATTAGTTTTTCTCTGGCTTTTCAAGAAAGGACAGATTGGTTAAGTGGCTCTTGCATTAATGACGGAAATGTTATTATCAAGGATACCCAATGGGTTGAATGTATTCCTAATGGCTTTGTTTTTACATTGCTCTTGAATATCAGGAAGAAAAAGGCAAATGAAAAAAAAAGCGCAATTAATCGAACACACACGCAAATGTGGGTGAAGGTACCTACCTTAGAAATGGAGACTGATTGCCCTGGTAAATTAATTACCACAGACCATGGACCTTGTCCACAGCGATCGAGTCTGGAATAAACAATATTGGAAGCTGAAGGTTACATGGGGTTTATTTGTTAATATTCAGCCGAAGGATAAAGTAGTGCGTGGTGAACTTTTGATTTGTTTGAATTTTGCCTTTAGAAAATATTAGTACTGGTAAAGTGGCAACATTTTAGTAAATCAGAAAAATTCTTCACTTTAGATGACGCTTTCAGTCCGAGTGGAGGAGGACCTCAACCATCAACAAGCTTTTCCAGTAACCTCTTTCCTTTGCTATCAGTTCTTTTTTTTGCAAATACACTTCTTCAGGTGTGGTGTTCTTCGGCTGCGAGCTGGTGTGTTGTTGTCACATTGACCATTTAAACAAAAATATGTTATACGTCCTTATGATACTGCTATAGTTTTTGGTCCTGTTCTCAATTATGTCAATCAGCCCAGAGCCCAGATTGAGGCGACTCATTTACTACATCATTCGTAGGTCTTATAGAGGAGATTGTAAAAAAACCCATGGTCCTTATCCCTCTAAACATTTTTCTAACACCACCCGCCTTTCAGGACTGTTTCGCATAGCCAACGGAGACAGTAGAACACTCACTTCACACTCCAACTTCACTACCCAAAACGTTACAACAAAATATTTCTCCCTTTGATCTGTACAACCACCCACTTTGGAGTAAATAATTTTTCGTTCATTATACCATTCTTCATTTTGCTGGAGTCATCCCCCCTTACACTCTTAAACAGAGTCACCACCAAAATCCATTTAATTTTCCTTTATGAAGTGCCACTGTGTGTGATTTTTTTTTTTTTTTTTTTTTGTACCAAACTTCCGCAATGAAGAATTTTCCACTTTTCACATTCACAACAAAAGACATCCTTATCTCAATTACTTATATCCGGCAAAAAAAAGAAGAAGAAGAAACTCTACTCCATAGTAGGGTATACACTTTCATATTTAATATTCACTGCCGGTTCCGTATTATCTCCGCTTAAGGGCACTGCTCCTGCTCCTGTGTTCTGGAGTGGCACGCGAGGCTAGAGAAAAAAAAAATTCATTTGTCATTTCTGCCACAGTGCGGCATTGATACAGTCATTTATCACACAGAAACCAATGCTGATTTCGAAAGCGAAGCCACTCTCTAAGGCACAAACACACACAGTAGGTATATACACATAGAATACACGCTCGCACAAGCACCTAAACTCACAAAGAAAGTCAGATTCCCTCGAAAGTCATAAATAAAAATCTACTTCAGCTAAGTAATTACGTAAAGTTGAAGGTGATGATTTCGTGAAGATTATGCATGTTCCAAAGTTTCTTTGGCGTTTCCTTTCACACACACCGCACAGTAAAGTCGTTTCTTGTGAACTAATGATAAAGTTGGATTAGCTATATGAGAAACGTGAAAATTATATTGCATATGGATTTTTGGACCTCTAAACAGAGCAAATTAGGGCGAAGGATACATCTTGTGGGAATAGTTTTAAAGGCGTGAGTTAGGTTTTACGTTTCTTTGGGTAGGTCTGATGGGCTTTCCTCCAAAACGGGGACTGAGTTATAGCTTTTAATGCTTGAATGTGGTGGGGGTGATTTAAGTTATTTTACATAAACAAGTGTGTGCTGCTGAATTAGACTACCATATGCGATCTTGTTTGTTTTGGTAGGGAAACTGAAGAGATGTGTACCCTACCCTAAGGTTAAATAACTCTAAGTTCAAGTCCAGCCCAAAAAGAGTTTTATTGAACTGTTTTCAAATAACTTTTGCACCCAAGAATCAATCGACCTTACCAATAACAGTTAACGCAAAGACTCCAGTCTTTCCAAAATCGCTTTACCAATAAACAAATTTAGTCATCAGGTTATCCTTAACTGTAGGGTTAAATATATAAATGGTCAGAAAGTCATGTTTATGTCTTACAATAACCCAAATTATTACTCTGTCACAATTCGTTCTGCAATGGAATGTTGAA
This sequence comes from Cheilosia pagana, assembly GCA_936431705.1. NCBI lineage: Eukaryota > Metazoa > Arthropoda > Insecta > Diptera > Syrphidae > Cheilosia > Cheilosia pagana. Next base: position 43,609,404 of record OW386170.1, on the reverse strand, counting down.
ATATATACTCAGATTTTAGTAGTAAATCAAAATATAGTATTATATCTTAGAAGCAAGAAGTGTCAGTCGGGAACTTTAAGTAAGTACAATCTATATATATAAAAATGGATCTTGGTTTGTTCGGATGCTTAAAACTCGAGAACGGCAAAACCGATTTGAATGATCTTTGTTTTGTTTTGTTTGTCTTACATCAGCGATGGTTTAGAAGAAAAGAAAAGTTGGAAAATCAACAGGTGGCGTTGTAGGCACACATTACATTTTTCATGTTGAAACGCACTTTGAAAAAAATAAAATAAACTGGATAGAAATCGAGTAGTGACACTTCAAATATAGAAAAAAAATATTTTCAAAATCACAGTTTGTTGATCTTTTGTGATAGAAACACTTTACTGCTAAGTGCGAGAGAATCAACAGGTGGCGCTGTGGTCGATCTTCAGAGCCGCTCAACCGATTTCAATGAAACTTTGTGAATGCGCATGGTTGATTCCAACTTTAAAGATAGTATAGTTTTGGGCCCTAATGGAAACAAAGTGCAATCAAAAACAATAGAAAACCTTGGATTAAAAATAAATAAATAAATATTTTGGCGCGACAGGTCTGTGGGACCCAAGGCTTAGCTTCTCACAACCATTAGTTTTGTGTGTGTTTTCAATTTTTGGGACGAATGGAAGGGATCTAGAGCTTTACGCCGAGTCCAAACGGCTCTTTCATGACAGTTTTACTCTCGGATGTTTGTCAGACGTTCGCGAGAGGTGGCGCAGTGGAAAAAGCCTTAAGATGTAATTTGGTTCTTTCGTTAACAAAGCCATTTGCAAAAAATAATCGGGATAGAAATCGGGATATGGCACTTGCCATATAGGTAACAAAATAATTAAATTACTATAGGTATCTGGACATTAATGAAGCCTTGAATTTTTGTAAATAGTGTTCAACACAATGGGGCAGTAATCAAAAAGGGCGCCGTTGCACCTCCCTTAAAAAACGACTCTGCGAATTGTGCGGGGCTTAATACGAAAGGCACGGGCAGCGCCGTGGGTGTACAGCTAGTAATAAAATAAAACTGTGTAAAAAATTTTCAAAGAATGAAAAAAAAACTTTATTTTTTTTACGCAGGAAAAGAGAGAATGCAAAAACTGTTCCCAATTGTAACATTTTAACAGCACATATAAACGAATATGTCCTGATAATTTTGATGCAACTCTTCTGCAACCGGTTAACAACTTTTACAAAACGTTTATTAATACGGAGGTATAGTTAAGCTCGGCTAACCAAATGAAGCGTTATTTGTCACGAAGCATTTTTTCACAATCTTCGTGCGAATTACTCTGCTTAGCTGAAAAAATAACCAGAAAAAATAAATTGTACAACAGAAAATATTAATTCTTTTAATTAAAAATATAAAAACTGAAGTCCTAAAATCGTTTGTGTTTACTTTTTTTTGTTTTGTGCTCTTAACACGTTATTGATGTTTCGTTTTGTTTCGAGTTTTATTTCATAAAATTCTGACATACCTATTAGAAATAAGTGCGTAGTTTTTAATATTTAACTCTTGTTAAATAATTTTGTTTTTCAAAATATCTGAAATTCGCTTAAAAGAAAATTCCGCTTAAGTTGAAAAATAATTGTTGCAAATTGATGTTTCAGTTAATATTGACTATTCTCTATTAGTGAAGCCGAAAATGAAAATAAATAAAATGAAACGACCAAATAAATTCAAATACCGTATTGAACAATAGGAGCATATTTCCTACATCCACACGTAGACACTTAAAACAAATTGGCAACACCAATCCCATTAACAGAACTTAGATTTAGATCTGACACAACGAACTGATTTGATCGCTTTGTAAGGATCCTTTCCCTGGGTATCGTATTGCAACTAATACCTACTAATGTTTCCACCGAAAGTGCTCCTCCGCGATTCATCCGTGGAGCAAATTCTTCCCTTACTATTTTCACAATAAAGCGCAATGTCTGTTTATCAAATCTTAATAGTTTTAATAAACTTTTTGCCGAATACTACACACCACCATTAATAAACAAACCTAAAGTGGCAAAAGAACTCTCGTTCGTCATATTTGTTATCCTTTGAGAGGTTGCCGATTTTTCAACAAATATAAGGTCCATAAAAATATCTTCGTCACGACTTGAATTCATTTTCAATCTTTATTAAATTTTTGGAAAAACAAAACTTACTGCATGAAAACAAAAACAAATGATTTACCATCTGATAACTGACAACGATTGACAGAAAATTTGTAATAGATTCAACAGAAAGTCTTCGTACTAGTAAAGCTGGAGGCTAAATTGTTTATTGGTACCATTTCAAAAATCCTGTTCATTTTAATTTAAACTGGCAGTCAACTAACCTATCTAGAGGTCTGCTACAAAGCTGTCGTATAAATTTTCTGCAGCAATTTAATTTGGAGACAGGAGGCTATCATATTTTACTACAAACAACCCCCGATTTATTTTTCAACCACAAAATAAATCTTCTTTCTACTTACTTATATTTAAAACTAGCTGTTGCCCGCGGCTTCGCTCGCCGATTAATGCCGATTTTGTCAATCACTTCAAGTACACTTAAGGAATCCTTTGTCCTTTTCTGCATTACTTATTAAAACGGATACAAAATTAGTTCAACTGAATTTCAATAAATTCTTATTCTTACTAAAGAAATAGTGCAAATAGTGGTCTAGAAACACCTTTTGCAAAAACAAAAAAATTTGAAGATCTGCATGCACATTGCTGTCGTTTATTACACATATACAAAAAAAAAACAGAGTGTGCTTGTGACCACATGCCAGATGTGAAACTTCTCTCGCTAAATGTGGATGTTAAATTGAACTGTGTTGTATGTTGAATTTCATTAAGAAATTCAATTAAAAAACCAAATCGTTATACCTAATATTATAATCTTAATACAGCGCAGTTGATAATTGTATTCATTAATTTATCCAATCCAAAGTTTTCTATTTCTATTTCGAGAGTTTTTGTGTATAGTGTCTGTATAAAACCTAGCTTCTTCAGTTCAGTCCAACGTGCCCATATAGGTATTCACTTTAATGAGAGTTTAGTTGAAAAAATTCAAAAAATATATCTTTCCGTATAACCATACAAACCAAAAAAAAGATCATTGAAATTGGTTGAGTGGTTAAGAAGATCGACTACAGCGCCACCTATCGGGTCCAAAATTATCCTATCCATCAAGTAATAACCAACCATACCCACCTACAAAATTTCATTCAAATCGGTTAAGTGGTTAAGAAGATCGAAAACAGCGCCACCTATCGGGTCCAAAACTATCCTATCCATCAAGTAACAACCAACCATACCCACCCACAAAATTTCATTGAAATCGGTTGAGTGGTTAAGAAGATCGCCTACAGCGCCATCTATCGGGTCCAAAACTATCCCATCCATCAAGAAACAACCAACCATACCCACCCACAAAATTTCATTGAAATCGGTTGAGTGGTTAAGAAGATCGCCTACAGCGCCATCTATCGGGTCGGGTCAGGAAGATCGACCTCGCCTACTTCTCTTTCGTTTCACTTCGTAGAAAACTTGATGACGCTGTTGTGTTGCAATGTATGTGCGATGTGCGCCACCCACCACCCCCAAGCAGAACAACGTTCAGGAACAACAGTTGTGGAAAATTTTCGATTTGAGGAAATAAATTAAGTTTTTTTATGTTAGATTTTGGGTTGTAGCTCAGCTTCTAGATGACGCAGAAAGCTGATTGATGGCTTAAAATAATTATGGAAGTGTTGGCTTTCTTAATTTTTTTGTTTGGTTTACATTGATTAAGAATTGATTGAGTAATGGCGAGCTAAAGGCAGTAAAGTCAGAAAAAAAACACATTTTGGCTAAAAACGCTGCCAAAAATTAAGCATGCTAATAAAAGAAATAGCCTATTACCGTCTCAGAACCTTAACTAACATTTTAAAAAAGTTTCATCGAAATCAGTGCATTGGTTTTCACGCCAACTGCGAACATAGAAAATGGCTACAGTTTTATTATATGTATAGATTTTAAAAATATTATTCATATCGTAATCAATCTCTCAATCATCCATACCAAAAAGGTAAGCTCCTGTTGAACTAATATGGTTCGTGGAAGTTGTTGAAATAGAAATAGAAACACGTCTATTTATTATAACGAAAAGATATGAAGTAAGTTTTATTAGAAAACATAAAAACAATGAAAAGCTCTAGGTTACTAAACTAATAATAATTTTTACAGTGAATACATAAAATCCAACACTCCCGCTAAAATTAATATCTATTTAGACCCATAGCCTTCAAACATTTGTTAAGAATGTCTTTGTTCACAGCTTTTGTTAGAGCATCTGCAAGCATATCCTTGGTTGAAACGTGTACAACTTTTAACGATCCATCCGCTATTAGTTCTCTAATAAAGTGATGACGAACATCTATGTGCTTAGTCCTGGCATGAAAAGTATTTGCGGATGCTAAGAAAAGCGCACTTCGATTATCACAATAAAGAGTAATGTTGCTTGAATCTTTGCTTTCGAGTTCCTGTTGAAGTTGTTTGAACCACATTGCCTCTTGAGCTGCATTACTAAGTGACATATATTCAGCTTCAGTAGTTGAGAGCGCAACAGTTGGCTGTCTTCTTGTTCCCCAAGTGATTGCACCTCCTTGATGCAAGAATACATTGCCACTAACCGATCGTCTTTCATCGGGATCTGAAGCCCAGTCTGCATCACTGAAACCATGAACTGAATTTTTAGCATCCTTTATATAAATTAATTTAAAGTTCAATGTTCCTTTCAAATAACGAAATATTCTTTTAACAGCTTCCCAATGTGTTCTGGTAGGATTGTTATTGAAGCGACTAACATTGTTTACAGCAAACAAAATATCAGGTCTGGAAACTTGCGATATAAACAAAAGGCTTCCAACTGCTTCGCGATACGGTACGTCTGTCATTTGTTCTGACTCTTGATCTGTTCGCTTGACTAACTTTTGACCAGGATCCATAGGCGTAGAAACAGCATTGCAGTCAAACATATTAAATTTCTTTAACATCTCTTCAATGTAATGTTGTTGATCGAGGGTGATTCTTTCTTTATCATGTACTACTTGCATGCCCAAAAAATGTTTTGCCTTGCCTAAATCTTTCATGTAAAACTTCCGCATTAGAGCTTCCTTTAGTGATGCTTTCATTTCTTTGTTGTTGCTCAATATGATCAAATCATCAACATATATTGCCACGTATAATCTTTTAAGACCATCGATTCGATAGTATACGCAATGATCAACTTCCGATCTAGTCAAACCAATTTCTTTGAGGCCTGCATCCAACTTTTGGTTCCAAACCCGACTCGCCTGTTTAAGTCCATAAATTGACTTTTTCAACTTGCAAACTTTATCCCCATTCGAAAATCCATCTGGTTGAACCATGTAAATTTCTTCCTTCAAATCGGCTTGCAGGAATGCAGTGACAGCATCCATTTGATCAATGTCTAGATTATATTTGACAGCTAGACTTAGCAAGTATCGAACAGTTCCATATCGAACAACCGGCGAAAAAGTTTCTTCATAATCAATGCCCATCTTCTGTGAACATCCTTTTATAACAAGCCTCGCCTTGTAACGCTCGATTGAACCATTTGCATTCCTTTTGGTTTTAAATACCCACTTGCAATTCAGAGCCTTCCGTCCATTTGGTAGATCACACAATACCCACGTTTTGTTCTTTTGTAGAGACTTGAACTCTTCCTTCATTGCATTTTCCCATAACTCAGCATCAGGTCGTTGGCGTATTTCTTGTATACTGCTGGGATCATCCAATGATTGTGCGTTACTCACATATGTTACAAAGTCTGGTAATTTTACTTGCTTTCTCAAACGTTCTGACCTTCGAAGACGCTTGCAAGGTTCTTCTTGAACCTCGGGAGCTTCGACAGAAGATTCTTCATCGTTTTCAGAAAAGTACTCGCTTTCTGAAGATACCAGTTCTTCTATATTACAATCAGATTGGATTTGTTCTGTTGGACTGGATTCGTTTTGATCTGGGAAAAACATAAAATTTTGAACAACTGCCTCGTTCAAATTTGTACTTTTATCATGATTTTCCAAAAATATAACATCTCGTGATTTAAGAATTGCGTTAGTTTCCAATCGGAGTAAGCGATAGCCTTTTGTGTCCTCGCAATATCCCACAAAAATTGCTTCCTCACCTTTTGAATAAAATTGTTTTCTTTTTAACTTTCTCGTATACGTAGTAAGAGAAAGGTATTGTAATCGTACAAAAAATCGAACTCGAGATTTTAATCAAATCTAACATTACGATGATAGAGGAACTCGAAAAAGTGGGTCTCGCAATTCTGTCCGTCTGTCCGTCTGTCCGTCTGTCCGTCTGTCCGTCTGTCCGTCCTTCCGGAGCTCCACAGCGCAAACGGCTGGACGGATTTCTTTCAAACTTCGGATTTGGAGTTGGTGGGCTTACAGTTCGGGGCCACTTTTTTTTTTGCACGTTAAGTGTTGCCGTTCTAACGGTATTCAGCAATTTTGAGTTTATCGAAAACGGCTCTAACGATTTCAACCAAAATTGTTATTTGGGCTTAAGTAGGTGTAACTAAGATGGCTGCATACTCAGTTTTTCGCAGAAAAATCGAATAACGGTAATTTTGAAAATTGGTCATATCTCAAAAACAGTCTAAGCTATTTCGACAAAAATTCATATTTAAGTATATTACGGTCATTCCCAACATGATGGCAAACTCAGTTTTTCCCTAAATTACCGTTCAACAGACTATTTTGGAAACATTTTGTTTTTTAAGACTATATTTAATTATGGTTTACATGTAAACGGCTCTAACGATTTTAACCAAAATGTATATTTGCGCTATGGTATATGGGGTAAACATGGCTGCATACCCAGTTTTTGGCTAAAAAGTCGAGTAACGGTACTTTTGAAAAGTGGCCTTATCTCGAAAACGGTCAATACGTTTGCAACAAAAATTTATTTTGTATGTAAAATGGTCATTCCTAAGATGATGGCAAACTCAGTTTTTCTCTAAATTGTCTATAATAGATTTTTGAAAAAAGGCATATTTTGAGAATTTGGTTTTCTTTTGTTTTACCTACATGAAAACGGCTAAAGCGATTTTGACCAAAATGCATACTTGGAGTAAAATTGACGTTTTCAACAATATTGCGTCCTTCATTTTCGATTCGAATCACTGGAAACGCTGATTTTAAAAACTGCTCAAATCTCAAAAACGCGATTTTCGATTTGGGTACAACTTTAAAAACCGCGTAATACGAACATCCTGAACAATACCCTATACTCAGTTTTTAGCTAAATGGCTGAGCCAAATTAATTTTCGAACTCAACATTGCAATATTTGTTACTATTTTGTACGCATTATTTTCCAAAATCAGCTTTAAAGATTTTGACTAAAATGCTTATTTACGATAACATAAGTATTGTTAATAAAACCCCGTAGTTAGTTTTTCATATAAAAATTCAAATAATGCCGTCTTATAAACATTACCGCACTACCAGTTAAAATGTAATCACAACTACTAGAAACTCCTTCTTTAGCAATTATTTCCAACTTCTTCTTTTTTCACCCATATTAATTATGAACCTTAACATAATTCCAACCAATTGGAGTCTACAATATCAGAAACCCGAACTTCATTTACCCCCAAACACGTGCAAATTCAAAAACAAATCTCTGAATTCTTTCATCACAAACCCTACTTCGAGTCATGGCCACCTACCAGCATCACCAATTTGAAAAATCTGGTTTTATAGCCTATAAACAATAATTAAATAAAAATAAACCAACCAAACTGATGATACGAACGAGAAAGTTTCGTGCGATCCAGTCGTGCACTTTATTTCTTTTGGGATGTGGACCATTGCTTTTGAACCAAATACCCTCAGGTGTTTAATGTTTGGCTTCTCCCCTGTCCACATTTCGAAAGGCGTCATGTTTACTAAGCAACGAGTTGGTGATCTGTTTATCAAGTAAACGGATGTAGATACGGCTTCTGCCCACAATTCGGTCGGTAAAGATGCGTCAAAAAGTAAGCATCTGGCTCGCTCTACTATTGTTCGATTCATCCTCTCTGCGATTCCATTTTGCTCCGGTGTATAAGGATTTGTAGTTTGATGTCTGATTCCCTTCATGACTAGGCAATTAATTAATTCCTTATTACAATATTCCGTCCCATTGTCTGTTCGTAATATCTTAATTCGTCTATCCAATTGGTTTTCGACAAGATTCATGAAGTTTTTAAACTTTTCTACGACTTCACTTTTTGACTTGATAAAATATACGAAAGTATATCTTGACATATCATCGACAAAAGTTAAAAAGTATCTTGAACCACCAAGTGAATTGGTTGACATAGGCCCACATAAATCAGAATGAATGATTTGTAAAGGTTCTTTTGCTCGAGACGAGGAATTTTTAAATGGGAGTCTAGTCTGTTTTCCTTTAATACAGATAGTACACGGATGCTCCATTTTACCACAAAATTCAATTCCTTCCGCCAGCTTGTCTCGCAGCTTTCTCATATTTTCTTCACCCATATGTCCCATTCGACGGTGCCACAATTCAAAATCATTTCTTAGATATGTTGACAAGCTTATTTCAGAATCTTGGACATTTAAGCGATACATATTGTCTTTCCGGATGGCTGTTGCAATTAAAACACCTTTGTCGTCAAATACACTGCATCTTTCTAAGTCAAACTTAACTGTATTTCCTTTTGATACCATTTGACTTACGGAGAGCAAGTTTGTACAAAGCGCTGGAACGTAAAGTACATCTTTGATGGTAACAGTGCGATTTATTTTCCCTATCGATAACGTCATCGATAAATCGCCAACGGCTGTTACTTCAAGACAGGTGCTATCTGCAATCACAACTTGTTTTCTTGCCGGATCTCGAACATTTATCAAATCCTTTGCATTTGATGTCATATGCGCCGAAGCGCCAAAATCTATGTACGAGTCATTACTTCCTAGACCTTTAACCGCAAATGACGTATATAAAACTGCATTTGAATGATCTTTGCTTGTACTGGAACAGGATTTGTTTTTAGAACAGTCCTTCGAGTAGTGACCAAACTTGTTACATGAATAGCAACGAACGCTAGGCATTCGATTTTTCTTCGCCTTATCATTTCTCCGGGCATTAGTTCCACCAAAAAATGCAGAAGTACATTCATTGGAGATTTTTGTAACTTCAACATCTTGTAACAATTTCATTTTAATTGAATCTCCCGTAATAGCGATTCCAGAACTTTCCAAGCCCATTATCATTGGCGAATATTTTTCCGGTAAGCCTGCTAATAAAAGAGTACCCACCCATTCTTCAGAGATGTCCATACCAATGCCTCGTAGTTTATGCGCTGTTGTGATTATCTTGTTTACGTAATCATCAACTGAATCACATCTTTCTAAAGAGGTTGTGATCAGACTCCGCAACAAGCCAACCTTACGAGTTAGGCCATTATCCAAAAAAGCTGTTTTTAAGGAATCCCAAACTTGCTTTGCCGTTGTCGCAGACCTGATATGCACATAATTTACCGGATCAATTAGGAGAATAATCTTTGCCTTTGCCTTGGAGATTTTCTTTGCGTCCAACTCAGTTCCAAGAACACAATTCCAGAGTTCTTCAAGCTCCAAATATGTTTGAACAGCAAAGCTCCAATTATCGTAGTTTTCTCTTCCCTTTAGTTTTTCCATCATTGGAATTGGTACAGCGGCGGCCATTTTTTATAACCGAGGAAGAAAATTCAGCTAACTGGGCAAGACAAAAAAATATTAAATTCCTTTATATATATCGTACTGCAACTAAACCGTGTGTCCTGGGCCCATAACCTGTTGAACTAATATGGTTCGTGGAAGTTGTTGAAATAGAAATAGAAACACGTCTATTTATTATAACGAAAAGATATGAAGTAAGTTTTATTAGAAAACATAAAAACAATGAAAAGCTCTAGGTTACTAAACTAATAATAATTTTTACAGTGAATACATAAAATCCAACAGCTCCATTCAAACTGATTGCCAGATCTCAAACAGAACCTCTCTGCAATATAAATGAGAATACAAATTCAAAATATCCTTCCAATGCAAAGTATTAAAATTTTTAAATTAAATTACCACAAATAATGCTATAGAAAATTATCTCGTTTGACATATTTTCGACTTATGGTCGGTATTGATGGTAGGTACTGAAGTATTTCTACGAAAAACTTACGTATATGTCAAAGTTTATAGGTAAAATTAGAATCTGTACTCTTCTCCTCTGATTATCCTTTCGGCAAAATACCATGCCTCCAATGGAATTTGATTATAACAAAACATGGATGCTATGAAGTCAACATACCCATTATACAACTACACTATATGTATGGGGTAGGTGGGCGGCCACATGCCATTCACTAGTATTGCCATCATGTCTTCCATGGAATTGGTATAAGGTAAAAGAACACATCTCCGATGGCATAAATGTCAATAGCAAATCCTTCGTCTTGCATCAGTGTATACAGGGGTAGACAACCACTATCTGTACGTTGTCTACCAAGATGATGAAGGTATTTGAACATTTAAAATCATTTTTTTTCGTTGTATCCCTACGGGGTATTCCGTATTCGTGGTCGTTCAGTGGTACCAACTTAAACAGTGTGACTGAAAAATAAACATCTTCTTTATTTTTCTATTTGAAATTGACTATAGTGAAGGCGAGAATATAAATCAAAAAGCAATATTTAATAAGCCAGGTGTGGCTTCTAAGTTCTAAGTATCCAATAAGAAGACATTTTTAAATATTCGGCAGCAGGACTAGTTCGGTAGCAAATTGTATTTTCAGAACCACGTTAGCTAAAAATAGGGTTTCGTAGAGACAATTATCCAAATGGTGATAAATGGAACTTTGCAGAAAGTGGCGAGCTTAAAATCTTCAACTCCATGTGCTGTACAACTGTAGACAGAAATCGTCTTCTCTTTCCAAAAGCAGTATGACTCATGTGAAAAATCGAATGCCATCTTCCAGTCCGTTTATTTTTTGAAGCGACTCTTCCATGCCCATACGTCCCTCAAAAATAAAATATGTCTTGCATAAATACACTCACTGAAGAAGGAAACCCATGTATATCCTTATACCTTACCTTACCTTTCCCCATATATCTCGCAGAGGAACCTTCAAACTCAACGTGAGCATCCTTCCGTCTCCCTAATTTTCAATGCTATAATCAAAATCAAAATCAGAATCGGGAGTCTAATGCGAGAAGAAGGAAAATGAAAATTCGTAACACAGATGTTTTTCCTTTCTTCACGAACATTTTTGCCACCCTCCTCCCTGCGCCAGATGCCTTACTTTTCTTTTATTCAATCGATGGGTGAGGAAGGATTCAGAGAGCCCGAATTGAAGTTTCTGGATCAAGGAGAGTGAGAGCGGCAAGAAAGAAAGAAAAAAACGTAAGCAGAAAATATCATCAATTGATTTGCCATTGAATTGGTTCATTTAATCTTCGCCTGGGGGGCCTTAGCCTTGCTTCAAGTATACATGCGATACGGTGGCGGTGGGTGGAAGTGGGTGCCTTGAATGGCATAGCCTTGTCTGAAGCTGCTGATGCTGGTCCTTGGAACGCGACTGTTTCTCCTACTATACGCGTATAGCTAGCTGCTTGCTGGTGATTGTTGTTGATTTGACTTCTCATTATGCAGTCATTTGGAATATACACATATTACTTGCGTTTTTGGTGGGGGATAAATATTTGTCTGTATCTGGATGTTGGATAGAAAGCTAGAAGGTACGTTCACATTATTTGTGAAAGAAAATTGAGTTGAATTTGTTCTTTGTTTTTTTTTCCTTTACGTATTTGCTTGAACGATTTTGTGCTCACTAACGAGTTGGTATTTAATACGATTAATTGAATTGAATCGGGTTGAAGAGAGCACCGAATGAATGAGTGCAGGCACATACACTGAAGACGTAGACAGACGTTATTAATCCTCCATTGAGATTATAAATGATGGACTAGTGTTCGGGATGTACGCAGTACACGTTAATGGATTACATAGAATTGGATTTTGTATGGGTCGGTGTTCCTTTAACCTTTTCATAACCTTTGGCCATTTCCATTGAGAATTATAAAAGATGTAGCCTACATTGTATTTTATTTGTTAGTGCCCATTCATGAAGATTAGTTCAATGAATATTTGCTTTTAAATTTTTTACCAATTCTTTGTAAGGCAACCCTTAAAAGGTTGGTGCCGCAATTTGAAGGAGCTTTAGGTTTTGTGATCTATTTATGTTAAAAAATCTTAGATCGTGCGATTTTTATTTGAGAATACTTGGTAATGGAAGTTATTGCATAAAATATTCACTTTTGAACTTCTTCCGTTGGATTTTAGTGGTCCAGTTCTCAGCTGATGTCGGCGCAGTGGCTTAGTGCTAGTGTGTTGGGCTACTAAGCGAGGGGTTCCAGGTTCGAATCCCGAAAGGGCCAAATTACATCTTAAGGTTTTTTTTCCACTGCGCCACCTCTCGCGAACGTCTGACAAACATCCGAGAGTAAAACTGTCATGAATGAGCTTCTCAATTAGCCGTTTGGACTCGGCGTAAAATTGTAGATCCCTTCCACAAAATTGAAAACCCACACAAAACGAATGGTTGTGAGAAGCTAGGCCTTGGGTCCCATAGACCTGTCGCGCCAAAATATTTATTTATTTTAGTTCTCAGCTGATAAAACAAAAAGTAGGTATGCAAATTTGCGAGCGCAGATTATGCGAGCTCACAGTAGAAAAAAGGCGAAATATGTGTCATAGAATCACCTTTTTTCTGTAGGGATTTTTAGTGGTGTATTTTATATGTTAAAACAATAATTAAACGCAATCTATTTTAATTAGTTAACGCATTGTATTTTACTATTGTTTTTAAGCGACATCTTTTAGCTAGATAATTATTATGTCAAGTTGAGCTAGTTATCATATTTCTCTTTTACTTCCCTTCTTGTAATTTGTACTCATACTTAACCTAATAAATTTTCTATTCCCTTGTTAACCTTCTACTTAATAGGATCGTGTTTTACTCCATCGCTTATTACTTTTTTTTTTTTTTTTTTCATTATTCTTGACTTAACAAACTTTGTATTTACTTAATCTACCATAACAATATTAAGTACAAGAATAGGTAGTGACATTTGTATTTGTGTGGTAACAAATAGTGATAATGTCACTTCAGAAAAAATAGCTTGGAAGTGTGGGGTGAATTGTTTAATTAATTTGAAAAGAAAAACATTTTATGAATTTATACATATTTTTACAGAAAATTAACAATAAAAAAGAAAGGAAACGTAAATTTAAAAGAACAGTAATTTGTACATAAAACAGCAATAGAACAATGTAACGTACATGTTTAGACAACATAGGGCAGCAAAACTATAATTTCCTCGTGATCAAAATCAAGAAGCCATATTTTTACGTATTTTAGGAATAGGGACAATGATCTTATTCCTCGGATATTTATAGGAAGTTGATTAAATAGTTTGCACGACACGATGGAGTAAAAGTTTTTGAATATAGTAGTACGGAAAGGGGGAATAATGACAGCATTAGTTGAATTGCTTCGCAAATTGCGATTGTTTGAAATAGGGCTCTGTAAATAGCCAACTCTTATAAAAAAAATGTTTGAAACTTTGAAATACTACAAATGTTTTAGTGGCAGAATTTTCAATGCTCTGAACAAAACTATAGAAGGAGCTAAACGACTTACCCCACATACTTTTCTTATTTTTGCAAAACAATCAATGGTCCAATCTTCGTTTGTTAAGCGCCACCCCAGCAACTTATTCCGTAGTAGTTTTGTAGTTATTGTAGTTTTGATTGAAATATTCCATAATATACTGTTTTCAAAGTATTTTTGTCACAGAATTGTCTAAGGCGATAAAAGCTTCGTACTGAAGATCGTAAATATTGTTTCAGAATCGAAATATGTTTGGACCAACTCATATTTTGTTCAAAAGTGATGTCTAAATATTTAAACTGATTAATTGTTTCAATTTTAAAACAGCATGTGTTACAAGGTGCTTGCTCAAACAACATTGTCCTTGTGGCTTCTTCAGTACAGACACAATTTGACGCATTTGACCATTCGCAATTGTTTGCATGAAAGAAAATTTCGAAGCTTAGGGACTCTTGCACATTAAGACTGAAGTGAAGTAATTTAGTTTTATTGCTGACAACTAGTTTGTGTTCCGAAAACCACAATCCCAGGAGGTGAACATCATGGTTTATGTCCCCGCTTAAGTTAAGAGGACTATCCGAGCGGTATGCAATGCCCAGATCATCTGCAAAAGCTGTAACATTCCCTTTAAACGGTTGACTAAATAATGAGTTGATGTAAATAAGAAACAGTATTGGTACAAAGACTGATCCCTGGGGTACACCTAAGTTCATAGTTTTTGGTCTGCTAACAAAGTTACCTATTACGACTTTTTGAGTTCTATCCTTTAGATAAGACTCAAACCAGTTGTGTATAAATCCACGAAATCCTTCATAGTGCAGTTTGTTTAGTAGAACTTTGTAGTTGACCGTGTCAAAAGCTTTGGTAATGTCTACAAAAAGCCCGGCGCAACATTTTTTTATCATCCAGAGCTTTATAAATAATAAAGGAGCAGAATTCCAAGAGGGCATCTTCTGTAGACTTAACAAATGATTATTACTGCTTCTTATTTTTCTGCACACAAAGTTTCACTTTTCTTCGTTCAGTTGCTTGCTGTGGGTAGGATTAAATATTATACAAATTAAATTTGGACAAGTGGTGATTACTCAATGTTTAACAAGACTTTTATTGTATTATTTTTTTTTCGCCAAAAGATGAAAAATATTTAAAATTAAGAAAATAAAGAATACCTAGATATGTAGTTTAATCCGAATATATCACAACTCTTGCTAAATCCAGTTGTAGATGTATTTAATGGCAAAAGGCACAGTTAAAGGCCAGTCGTAATGCGAAGTGAAGAAACCCAACCCCGAAATGTACAAAAATTTAATTAAATATCTATTAAAATAACAAGATCAATGTTGATCGAAAGAGTTGTTCACGGCAACCAAAACACAAGAAAATCGACCCAAACGACTAGTCCCACATTCAACCTGTGTATAAATTCACATTACACCACTTTAAATAGCAAACCAAAAAAAAAAAATATTTATACTAAAACGACAGCAATTCCATGCGACCTCATCATATTTTCGTAGCCAAGAAAAGCAGCAGCAGCACCAGTGGAGCATGTTTCAAAAGATGAAACTGATTTCCCCAAACGGATTTCCATAAATGCATCAGGGTTGATTGCGAAATTGGCCATTTCCCAATCAGACATGGCAGACCACAATTTCCTTAACTTCTTGTTTCTGTAACTTCCTCACTCTGCGGCCTTTTTGATTTCTCTCCCTTTATATAACGTATGCATCCCCGAAGTCGTCATACTCGTCGTTATTGCTTTACAAAACTTTCGTTTCGAATAAAATTTTATGCACACTTTAACAGTAACGATATTCTTCTATCTTTGGGGGTTGTTGGTTGGTGGTAGTTCAAAACCATCCAAGATGAATATACAGCAGAATAGTTTTGAAAAAAAAATATAACTTCAAAGGATATGCACTTTAAAATTACCCACTGTCCACCGTCTGGTGGTGGGTATAATACGAGCTCACTGCTGTTTTCGTCGCAACTATTGTATCTATGCTGAAAGTGCTTTCAACTGATCGAAGTGTTGTGATAGCAATTTTTGCAAGGACACTATTTTTGTATTGTAAGGGTTGTTCCCGATGACGGTATTCCTAGGGGTTAGACCAAAATTGGCACTGCCAACATGTTATAAGTTTTTCCTTCAGGAATGTGATAGTGGGTGGAGAAGGCACAACCACGCGACGACTATGGATGTTGACGTTATCGTTAAGCTATTACGGCTACTTTAACACTTGCATTGAATTTTGTCCTCTTCATGCGATTTTGTGCAACAAGATAAAATGATGTCCAATTGGTGTAGAGTGTGTGTGGTCATGTGAATGAAGGGTCTTCAAAATTGTGTCTGTGTTTTCATTTAGAACATAATGGAAAATCGTACTTAAAGTTTGTTTCTTTGTCGCTGGCCTTTTGTTTAGATTGCGATGGTTGTGTGGTAAGTGATAGATAAGAAGAAACTGTCAGTATTGAGTTAAAATAATTTGGTAAGCGGTTATTTGCCTCTAACTCAGTCAAGGGTGGATGCATATCTTAACATTAGCACACACTTCTTGAACTACGAAGTCCCATTCAACCGCCAAGTTTATTGGTAAATCAAACCAGTTCTCCAAGCTCACTGTAGGAATTAGAGCTGTAACCAAGGGTTCTACAATGATTGCACAAATTTGCAAGAACCTTCGTTTATGTAGGACTTCCTTTTATTAAGAGACGTCTGATAAGTTATCATGCACCACTACTTAACCTCACAATTCATATAGTTAAATGCTCGACTACATTGGGAGAATTTGAATAAGCGTATCAGAGGACTGCAGCAACTTTAAGTTGGTCAATACATACACTATAATAAAATAGATAAAGAGAGCAGCAGTTTGATACACCATATAAATTTAACGAGCAGAACACGTCATTTGAACAAGGACCGTGGAACAATAGAACTTGCACACATCCTGCAGAAAACACTTTTTGTGATTTCCTGAAACTACAAGCTGAACAGATGTTTTAGTGCTGCAAAGCAATTTAATTAATCGCTATTCGTCATCGCTTTTAATAGCAATTCACGCCGAACAAAGCTTTTGGAACAGTTCTTGTTTTGTGGATATCTTCACATGATCTGAAGCGGTTTTGTTTGCTCCAAATTGACGTCCTTAATATAAATAACCTTCAGCCAGTCACTCGAGTGGACACATATCTGCATTACAAATTAAACCAATTGCAAGCGCCCATTCAAGGCTTAACATCTATAAGTAAATAAAACTGAACACCAAAATCTCGTAACGAACTTATTGTCTTCACACACAGAATTTATTGAGGCGGTAATTCAATTTCCCTCTATTTGTTTGGACTTGAAAGAGTTCACGTGCTGAGGGCAATTGCAATCAATTTCCCAATCAGAAACAAATTTTATTGATATTTCATTACGAAAGGTTCACCGAGTAGCTACATAAAAACCGAAATGAAAAAAAAAGAGAAATAATAATATTGAATTCACTTCTAAAGCTATACTACAAACCAATCATGTGGCCTGGCGAATCCTATAATTCGACTTTATACGCATGGCCATCATATGCGATGTACCTACCTATACATTGTATGGGTATACCCAGTGCGAGACAGGAGTCGTGTGTACAGTGAACACACAAATGAAATGGCCCAGCAGCTGCGGTCGAAACGTGCCTGTGTATGAGTGAATGGATACACAAATTTTTATTGCCTATAAATTCAGCGTTAAATCCTTTAAGTAAAACCATTAATTCGACCGTAAACCTGTTTCTTCGCTCATAGATGGTCATAAATTCAGTTTGCAGTCAACCAATGTATCCACCTGAGAGGTTGGGACTTGGGAGTCGGTCAATTCAACCTGGTAAGGTGACTTTGCCATATATAGGTATACGGACGGGTCAATGTCGAGCCATAAAGTCTTGAACTATGCACTGGGAATAGCCGGTGGTATCAGTGGGGTTAAATCCCTTTTTCTCTCCAGTTTAATGTCTAAAGGAGAACCGTTATTTTTATTAGTTATGCCTAATGTCATTGGGTTTGGTATACCTATATATGCGTATAATGTTGGCGGAAAGATGGGCACCTCGAGCCTAATGTTGGACTATAATAAATACGGCAAAGCCGCTTATTTTCATTTGGAGTTTCGTGTCCTCAGACGGTACTTATGGATTGGATAAATATATTAGAGAATTATTCGCACTTAAGCCAGATATGTGAGAGGGTTTATAATATTTTGAGAACGAACTTTACTCTATCAGGAAAGGGTTGGTGTTATTTTTTTTGCGGGGATAAAGTCAAATAAATCCTTTATTTTGCGATCAGATTGTTTACCTCTTTTGGCACGGGTTATTTTGGAACGGTGTAAGTGTTTTTTTTCTTCGGATTAGGTCATGGTGCGATGAGATTGCCAAATGTGTGTACATATTTGGATTTGCACTTTTCAAGTCAATTAATTAAGGTGTGACCGGGATTTTACGGGTGTATGAAATTGGCTATGGAAAATTATACAAAGTCCACCATGTGTGGTCGGAATGTTTGGTTTGCTTCCGCCGACCCAGAAGTGCGATGTGACTACAGTAACTTTGGACTTTTCATTGGGTTGAAATAATATGAAAGTTCCAAAGAATTGTGTAGGAACTTCAAGGCCCCATGATAGAAAACTACTTAAAAGAACAGAGACCTAACAAAATGTAAGAAGAAAATGAAGTATCCGGGTAGTAGAAAGTTCGTATGTACTTCAAGTAGGTATTCGATATATTTGGGCACTTTTAAGCATGAGCAAAAATGTTGCGTTCACCAATAGATGTCTGCCGTATTATGTGATGGGCTTTTGAAGGACTGATCTCACACAAAAATAATAAACTGCAAATCACACAAAACACAACTTAATTCTCCCGCTAACGAACCAGGAACCATATTTTTTTTATGCGCTTCCCACTTAAAATGCTCACCCAACCAAGTCCTGCGTACCACCATTTATTTATATATAATGAGTTCATCACATCCTCATCTGTCTTGAAAGGAAGAGCAACAATATTCCGCTCCCCTATTAAAACACTTGGAAATTCCTTAAAAACGAAATCCCTTTAAAGTACCCACCAACTTAACATAGTCATCCTTCTTCCAGGAGCACTGCAAATGTGTGTAGTGTGCCCGTCTTATTCAAATGGAAAGCTAATACCTCAAAGGGTTCACCTGGCAAATTTGTCTTCAGGTGTAATCTGCTGGTAGAAATATGAATGAAACCCCTTTGCGGAAGGATGTAATAATGGATTTGTGACCTTAGGCATATTGCTCCATAAAAATGATAAATTGCCCGTTCGGTGGGTATAACTTTATTGATTCTTCTTCCCAGAAAAGGGGTGAAAATAAGTAATGGGTTACGACAGCTAGCACAACCCTTGTGTGCATCATTTTTGCCAGCCTTTTCAAACACCCAGCGGACCACCTAATACGTCACTTAGTGTCAGATTTCAAAATCTGTTAACGCAAACAATGTGGTCGTCTCTGTCTGTATGCTGTAATTTAAAAAGAGCAAGTGACGCTGAAAAGTTTCCCGATTCAGTGAAACTTAAAGCGAACACGTAATGAGAATCCTTCAACGAGCGCTTACACCAGGCACACTTTATCTTACGTAAATCTCCGCTTGCATTATAAATCCTCGAAAAGATCTCTAAACTGTTATGGGGTTCTTATCCATTGCTGGGTATACAGATATATTTCACCCGATATGTCTCTTTCGAACGAACGAGAGGAAGAACACAAAAAAAAAGAACACAGCGAATTAAAAAAATTAGATGACACCAAAAGCTCTTAATTATCCTCTCCGAAAAAAAAAAAACGATTTCAAAGCAACCAAACCCTTTTTCACACAGGCTCTTCTTTGGAAGGTAGGATGGTCCTTTAATCGGTGGCAATTAGTCACCGCCGGCCAAAAATAAAACAAACAAAGAACGAAGCGAAGAAGATACAAAAGAGGAGACAATGTTCGCTTAATGTCTCCTTTATTGGTAGAAATTTATCTTTGCAATTTATATACATAGTTGGCAGGATATCATCTCCTCGTGTTCAGTAGAGCGCGCCCTCTCTGTGCACAGATTAACACACGGGGTATTACGATCTATTACATTGTATGTTGGGCCTGGGGGTATATAGAAACAGGCAAGCTTCACAGATGTGGCGAGGATTAAATGGCGCTTTTTCGCGGTCAACGGTGCACATAAACAGGTATCTGCGCCATGTAATTGTGTAGATGTGTAATTATTTTCACTTTATTATCCTGAAGGACTATTACACAAAAGTTTTGCTAATTTTATTCCATTGTTTGTGAAATAAAAGGGAACACGTGCAAATATGTGTTTTTAAAGCATGTTTCTCAGCCACATTTAGGGGCGACTAATGTAAAATGTTGCAAACATTTTGGGAATTAGACAGAGAAGCGGTTAGAGAAGATAAATTTTCCATGATATATTTGCATGTCACTTACTGAATGCGTGAAAGTCAATAATGTTGCGTATACGCCCGAGTAACAACCGATATCTTTAAAGGACCATAAGGCCTTACTTTTTGCAATTATTTATTTGTGTTTCTTTTTAATTTTATCATATAGAAAATAGCTGCAATATTATACAGAACGCAGAAGAAATATTCCAATAAAAAAATGTTCCACATACGCCCGAGTGTACTACACAAAAAAAATAGAGGGATCTTCTGGGTTAATGAAAATGGCTTTTCTGTTGAAAAACTATTGAACAACCAAGCAAATGTAACAATAATTATTGAGAGGTCAGCGATCATAACTCCAAGGGAATTTATTTGACAGGGAACACAAAATTAATTGCGCAGTGCATCACTCCTCAGATCTGTTGTCCAACATTATTATCATTACGTTCCGTGCACACACTCAGTACATACACATTCCGCAGTTTACGACTGTATCCAAAGTAAAACAAAAATTAATTATTCTCTGGCGTCTGTCCAATTGCATCCTCTAGCCAAAAGATTTCGACCAAAGAAAATCCGCATAAATTTTCTGTACAACCACATCCGAATGCCAGAAATGAGAATTCCAATCTCACAGACTGCGGAGATTTTTTTCCGGTTAAATACACTTCAGGTCCTGAGTTTTGCGTTCCTTCAGCTGTTCTGTGTTTTTTTTTGCTTTTCTTGTATTTCCATTTGCACTGTGTCTACACCAATTTGTTTTTCATTTTCTTAGAGTTTGATTTAAATAAAAATTAATAATGCTCTGGTCTTACTTCAGTGATTTATCTTTAACTGTAATTGCTTCTCGCGATGTAAAAAATTAAAAAAAAACCATCTCCAAAAGGGATACCACGTTAAATTGCAAGAAATGTTGCTCATCTGTATTATTATATCCTCGTTGTGTTTGGGGTTTCTTCTGAAACAATTTCGATAATTTTGCGAAATATTGAAATTAATCAAATTACACTCGTTTTTGGTTTTTCGATGAGTTCAATAGATAGGGACTGTGCCATCAGTCATACTCTGTAGGACTTGGTATAGAGGTTGCGATGTGGCAACAGGAAAAATCAACGGACCCCAATGAATTGTGTTATTTTAGGATCAGAGGTTCAATTAAAATTCTCATTCAATTACAGAGCTCATCCAGGCAAAGAGGTGAACCGAGATATGCTCAGAAACAAACACAAGAAAGGAAACCATAATTGAATATCCCAGCGGCGAGTTTGGTACTTGCTGGGTTTATAATTGAAAATTGGTAGCTCGTTTCTTATTCATCTGACCAGAGTGGAGTCGGGTCTCGTCATTTAAGTGTTTTGGGGGAGGGGCAGGCAAAAAGCGCATATGCAGCAGAATGGTGCTTGGTTAGACGCAGAGAACAGAGAACAGAGATTAACCCCTTAATGCCTTGTGAAATTAGATTGGATTTCCTTGCAAAGGCCGAAGCAAATGCTGCCCATATGTATATGATGTAATAAAGTGATGGCTAAAAATGGGTGGATGTGCATTTGTGAAGAATTAAAGACATGTTACAGCTTTGATGATGATTTGAAGGCAACTTAAGGCTTTAAGAATTTGTCCATTTGGGGAATTTTTTCCATACAAGTCCTTGTTAAATAAACAATGATCGTAACTCTACCGTTGTACATCAACGATACAATATTTTTTTCTTTGCGCTTTTTATAGCTCAGTGGTCCTAAGCCGTAAACCCAATTCCTATTCATTGCTGAAATGGATTCCCTTTGAAATCGCTCCTGCAAAGTGTTTATGTCTGTCTCTACACCGAATCTGCATGATACTCTGAAATCTCCTTGCAAGGCCATATAACTCCTTCGCTCAAACTCCTTATCGTGTTTTTTTTTTACTATCCCACAATAAAATATACAAAAACCGCATGGAAAAATTACCAATTGAAATGGAAAGACATTCAATTTTACTTCTTGCAACCGCTCTGTCTCGGTATTGCTGTATATAGTATACCGACGCGCACCTCCCACTCCAAAGAAAACACTTTATTCTATAGTCGTACACTTGTAAGCGACCATCCGAGTAAATCTCTTAGTCTTACCCATTTTAGTCTTACTGCAATAATTCTACACACCAGGCGAAGACTGTTCCACTCCCTATACAAAGAAAACTCGAATAAATCGTCTTTCGTCCGGATGAAAGGATGCAAAATCGACAACCAAAGGAAATGGACTTAAAGCCATGATTTATAGTTTTCGGATTTTCCATTTAACTTTATTGGTTTTCAGCTGTTTCAACATCCTGTAAGAGGAATACGATGAGATGATGACGACGATGGCGACGTTGACTTCTCGTACCAACGTCTTTTACCAATCGATCGGCTTTTCGTTGTTTATTGTCTCGAACGTTCTGCCACAAGTCAACTCCCACCCCACTCCACTCATCGATAGAATGAAAATGGCTTCCTTGCTGTTGCCAAAAAACCAACATAAATGTGTATCGGCCTGATTTTCGAATAGGAATTCAAATTTATTTTTATTTCTGCTAAAAACTCGTAAACTTGTTGTTTTGTGCAGTCCTTCGAGTTGTGCTACTATTTCTTCGCAGAATAATGAGAAGGAGCGGGGGAAGATTGAGGTATAGTGCCATACCTTCTAGCTGCCGTAACCAGTACTTATGTTGGGAAGTTTTTCACAGGCAAATTAAAATAGTCATTCCCATCCCCCTGGCCAGGGCTGTGCTGTGTAGTGTCCACCCCTTTTACGGACCGACATAAACCTACCGGAGTGAGTGTATAAATCACTTTAGGTTATGTGTTAAGGTGTACTCGAGTGCTGTGTGGTCACTGGTCAGTGAGAATGTTTATGTCTGGTCATGATGGGAACTCACATAAAATAGGAACTTAATTGACTTTCAGGTTTTGTAGTTCCTTGTAGGGGATGAAGAGTGAGTTGCTGATGTTCTTTACGAGATTTTTTTAATGCAAGTTTTTGCGAAAGTATGTAGACATTAAGAGGGTATACTGGGTGCTCACTGCTCGTACGCTAAGCCCTTGTCGAGAGGTCACGCCATGAATGTTGAAAAAATAAAGCTTTTGTCCAATGAAATGGGGAAGCAGTTTAAATAGGGGATCTTCGTACATATGGCATTCATATTTTGGAAAATTCTCTAAACGCGAAAAGCATGTTATGTTAGACAAAAGGGTGGTCTTCATTTCAGACTACCCTTTTTGAAGAGCAGGACTGACATGCAGAACATTTTTGGTGGA
Organism: Cheilosia pagana; assembly: GCA_936431705.1. NCBI lineage: Eukaryota > Metazoa > Arthropoda > Insecta > Diptera > Syrphidae > Cheilosia > Cheilosia pagana. The sequence goes on along the minus strand of OW386170.1, from coordinate 43,585,939 downwards.
CGAAAAAATCTAAGCTGGATGGCAGTAGGTATCCCAGCACATAAATATTAATTGTGCACTAATTTTATGTAGGGTAAGTGGCAAAACCTGTGATATTTGGGTCATGGTTCTCTGGTACTACATTTGTACAGCTGGCTCCAACAGGCACCAAAGCGTAAGCCACATAGTGAAGCTGTTTGAAAAGCATCGCAAAATCTGTCCAGGACTCAAATGTTTGTAAAACCATCAGGTAAGTTAAATAAATTTTTAAGGTCACGTTTTGAGCCAACGGGTGGCTTAAATATACCCAGTACCCACGTGCAACCGTACCAATGCTTTGTATTATTTTTTTTAAGGAATTAATATCTTCTTGTTTTGATAATTAACAAAATTTGAGCCATACCTACGAAACACAGTGCGTACTTAGAATTCTGTGTTGGGCGGGAAAAATGTTCGTTAACGCATACAGACATTTCCAACCACCCCCATTAGCTTAAGCCTGCCTACATGTCCACTGTTTAAACGATTCAACACGTCAACCCCCACAAGGAAACACAGCCATTTAGTTTGGTGACATTATTTCAAAAACAAGCAGAAAAATATTAAATCATTCTACTCAAGCGCACGCACACCGCAACACAAACCCAACAAGATGTCGTGTTAATCAATGTCATTCATCTTGCAGGCTTTAAATGCCTTCAGCTATTATTTCCACATTTTATGTACCTTTTTCTTGTGCTTATCCCCACATGCACGGAAGCCAATTATCCCCATACATCCATCCATCCTACCCGTTTCTACCTGCGGGCATTACCGTTTAATTTACATAAATATCAAATTTTGTCATACGCTTAAATCTGTCAACAGCGTGCACAATAAATTGCGCACTGAACAATATAAATCTGCGGCAATGCTGCAAAAGGGAAAAACAAAACAGGTAGGTAGAGCAAAAACAAGTAAAAAAAAAATTAAATTTTCAGCTCAACTAAGAATAGGGAGACGACAACATTGAGAAGGAAGACCGACGACGACGACGTTGGTGGTGCTGCTGTTGAAAACGCAAACAACAACATCACAGAGCGAAGCAAAAACGTCACTCATTTAAATCCCTTCAGGAGAAGAAAACACATGTGCATGGCGATGGCATGTCGGCTCCAGCATTGGAACAAACCAGGTATTGAATGTGGCGCGTAGGGTGAGGGACATTTTTCCAAACGTTATAAGCGTAGGTCGGTCGATCAATCCTTTGTTTTCTATCACAATGGGGACATGATAAGCCTGTGGGTTTTGTAGCGAGTGTTCTTCATACCTTTTCGCATAGGGTATGTTATCGTGGGAAATGCAAAGCAGTGTTGATATTCCCAAATGTCGAATCAAGCGACCGGTTTTTCGGGTGAGGACATATTCGTTTGTGAAGGAGCAAATTTACACAGTGGAATATTTAAGAGTGTAACGAAAATTTTTGTGTTTTTGAGTGCTTTTAAGGTCATATTCCACAATCTGTTTAAAGCGAACAAAAAACTGGTAGGTAAACAATAAACGACAGATTTGACAGTTTCAAATACAGGATTTTAGAGCACTAGTTTTGATGCGCCCGTTTTTTTTAAGAGACTATGATAAAGACAACATCTACTACTACCCGCAAAACAAAGCGATTCGCATTCTGTTCGCATTGAGTTCCCGGAAGAAGATTTCGTTCACTGAAAATCACAGACAAGATTATGTACAAATGTTTATTGAGAAATTGTGGACCTTACGGAAAATACCAATAGGCGAATCTCCGGCGACTCTCTGGGACCTACGCGGATGAAGGAAATGCAAACATTTTCAGGGGCTACAAATTTTTTTTTACAATCTACAAAAGTTGTTTAAATGTAAGAACCCCGCCCAAGATGTTAAGTAATCGAAATATTTGGCAAAAGTTTCGCTTTAACATCATTTAAATTATAGGGTGCTGTACCAGTCTATAAGCAAACTGTAAGCCTCCCTGTTGTTCTTTTGCGACTGTCTATTGAAAATATTTCTCGCTAAAAGAAACCGCTGAGATGACGCAGGCTTTAGTGAAAATTCTGAATGACATATTTACCGCATACGGCATCCACCTTCGTTTCCAGAAATCCATCCATCCACCTACTTTCGCGTAGCAGCGAAAGACATCCCAGCAGGAGGGTGATCCACTCAATTTCACGAGTGTAATGTCAATTCTCATGGTTCAAATATCCGGTCGATGACGACAACGTCTTTGGAGAGGTGTAGGCGGTCTGCAATTAATTCCCATTCCCCTTCGAATTTAATTAAAATCTTGAGCAAATGTTCTTCCACAAGGTGCATAACGACAGCGACAGGAAGAGGATCCGGTGCGGTATCACAAGTGCATCCTTTATACACATTTATGGAGGCATTACCCTTATTATAATAAAAGTGGGGTGATGACATTCATTTCCTCCTTTGTCTTTGCAGATAAAGGAAATGTTTCCGAATGGTAGCCATTATCGTGAAACGGTTTATTCTTACGATAAACGTCATTCAAGTGAGCACTAGGAATGCGAAAAAATACAGTAATACGCGAAATGCAAAATAAAGAAAGAAAACTTTGAGCATATACATGTTACACTGAAATGGAAAAAAAAGTTTATATGGACAAATACCTTAACATTTGCCTTCGTCTTGCAACTACCACGCGTACACGTATCCTTGTTTATGTTCGTTGTGTTAGATGGAAAAATGTTTCCAGACTTTCCTTCGTTTAGTGTTGAAAGGAACAACTTTCACGATTTATTGTCGAAAGTTAAAAGAATTCCTGCTTCTTTCTTCAGCAACGTTTCTTATCTTAAGATGCATTTCTAGCTCTCAGTTTGAATACTAAATGGGCTTAGGTGGGGGATAAACTGCGAACTATTTTCCCGCATTTGAACTCTTCACTAGAACTCTTCAGAGGATGGCTGTTTTCGGGTCAACAATCAGAGAGCAATGAACAATTTTGAAAATGCATCTGCGTGAAATAATCTATTCAGATAAGTTTCAGAGGTATTACTTAAATAAAATCGAGCTGATGCACCAGGCATTTAAAAAGCACACCTTGTCCTGTTCCAAATACCCCGAAAAATGTGCTTCTGTTTTGTAGAACAGTGGACCAATATTTGATTCACTTTTACTGGATGTTGCCTAATTTTTTCAAAGTGTCTTTAATGCAATCAAATAAGTCGACTTTTCTACTCCATCCCATCGTGCCTATCCTTATCTAGATGTACTCTATGAAAAAATTACCTAAATTATGTGATTGCTGTTTTTAAAAATGACATTTAAGTTTGACATTTATGACAACAGCCACGGTATCAAGCTGACTTTAATCCCACAGAAAAGTAGAATCCTTCTCTTGAGTATATCACCTATACTGTTGACGTTATATATCTCCTCTAGTTTTACTGTTTTGCGGCGAGAGCATGGAAAAACTTTCTCTACTCCCTCAAGACACAATTCGGGCATGTCAGCACAGGACCCTTTCCATAGTCTATAGACGGTGTACCGCTGTTGAGCGATGCACACCAAAGCAAATGCAAAATAAGCCAGGAAAAAATATCCGTACCCAGGCATAGGTTCCCATACCTAAAAGAAACAACAACAAAAAAAAATGGGACGACACAAACTTCGATGAGAACGTTGCCGCAGAACTTTGCTTCAACATCTGTGGATGTTTGTGTGTTTCGCATTTTATTCAGACGACGATATCAGGGATCGTATTATAAATTCAGGCAAAAGTTTGCACTTGTATCACCACTAATTTACTCGGGAATTAACATAATCAGATTTCGTGTTTGCTAAAATTGCTTTTTCTCGCTCTATCTCATACTCTGGCGGTGTGTCTCGCACTTTGTGGAAAATGTCTCCCTTTTTACGGAGGTCCTACGAAAAAAGTACAAGTGTACAAACCGCATAGTTTATGTGTATCTAAATAAGCTCTAAATAGATGCAGCAATTTGATGGAAACCCCCAGAAGATTCCTTTTACATCCCATCTTGGGCGGTTAGTCACATGCTTGGGTCTGGTATTAAATCGATATCATAACATTGGCAGATTTCCAAGTAGAGTTTAAGTTAAGGATTCGCTAAACTTTGCAAGAGCATTATGGTAATAATCTGTTGTGGTTTTAAGTTTTGAAGGATGATGATAATCCTGTAGTACCTACGTAGATGAAGCAGTCTGGAAGTCTGTGTTTAAGTTTTATCACATCTCGCGGTCGATGTGTACTTGGGGTTCAGATGGTTATTTTTGTAACGTGGAGTTAGATTAACAGATTTACGTGTATGTGTCGTAATGCATCATCCATACATATTATTATTGCTTGTCTAATAAATCTACTTGTGAAGGATGTATGCTAGGCGTTTCATGATAATCTCCTCTGCAGGAGGTTATGGTAGTGAACCAAACTCAGTGCAATATATCATCTCGTACGAACAGTTCGTCACATAAGAAATGCAGCAGGACATCTCTCCAAGGCATTAATTATCAGTTTACTACCAGCAAACCTACCACAGAATGCCATGAAAGTACATCCGTTTGCAAAAAGCTGAGTTATCTGTTTGCAGCAGGTACTTAGTTGACAAATTTGTTCGGCTAAGTGCTTGCTTTGTGCTGTAAATATTTGTTCTTTGTCCCTGCTTACTATTAGTAATACCCGGCATCTTCCTTTGGAATTTTCAATTAAAGGGTAAACGTTTAGTTTGGACACCTGTTGTGAAGATTATCATGTACCTACGTTTATTGTGGCTTCCCTATTCCAATAGACCCATTTGCTTGTCTTCATCCAAAGCAGTTTTCACTTGAATTGTGCAGATTGACTATTCAGCTGCATAAAATGTAATTTTCAATGCCAATGAGCTCCTTTTATTGTGATTGTTGTGATGTGCGTTCATTTAAAACATTTCTATTTAAAAATATGTACAAATCTCTTCTCTACATATAATAAAACTGTAGAATAAAAAATGCCTGACCGCGTATCACGCAGAAACTACTAGACGGATTTTGGTGAAACTTGGCATAGTGATTGCTTATGTTCTGGGTCGGGACTTAGGATACCTTTCATCCCGGAATATAACGTGGTTATAAAAAAATGTATTATGTGAAAAAATGTATAGTAATTTATCAATTGGCTCCAATTCAGTAGTTCTTTGTTGCCAGGAGAAGGTTTTTACAAAAATGCGTTTGGGAAAACCCTCTGGAAAAGTCGGGAAATTGGAAAAATCGAAAATAAATCGATTTTTTTTTATGAAACTTTGTGTACAATTGACATACCGAAGAAAAATGGTTATAAATAAATAACGCCTAGCAAAGCTGGCGGGGGTCCACTAGTTTTGAAATAAAACTTAAACCATATCGAAACCACGCAAATCATTAAGAGGACTATTGAGAACAATGGAGGGAGTTTGACACTCCTGAAGTTCCAAAAACGGAACACCCCTACTTAAAAAAAAAAGCCATTTCACAGCGATATCCCTACCCTGTTACGTCTGAACGGACAAAGAACCTAATCAATGGAAAAACGTTTCGGGTTATCGCACTCATGTACTTGCCAGCGTAAATTGAATTTACACACACATTGCGCTCGGCTACAATTCATGAATACAGAATATACTTTTATAACAACAACCTACAGAAATAAAAGTCAATTGGAATCGCACCTTGAATTGTAAATTGCAAGAAATCACAACATCCCCAACATCACTTTTGTGGCGCATGAAAATCAATAAAAGTAACTCCGCATCTAGCACCTGAGCGAGTGTAGAAAAAAAACCAGCACATTCCACCACCGCACCGGAACAGAATAGAGTATATCTATGTGTACAATGTACATAGTCTTGATTCCATTTATTGTGTAGATGGACTCCATACACTATCCTCTCACACAAATGGGGCAATTTTTCATCGAATCAGTAAAAACCAACTCAATCTAACACTCCCTTTTGATTATCCTTATCCGGGATACTGCACACATGCGAGGTGTGTGTATAAACGATGGTCATCCTTTTTGCTGTTCCCCCGCTTCTCGCTAATAATAGACCATTCTTCTAGTTCACTTTCCGGGCGAAATAAATTGATATGGAATCTAATAGAGAGCACATGGTGGTGATGTGCTGTAGCTGTAGCCATCCAAGGTGTACGCTCTCTGGTGGATCGCTTTTAAAACGGCCCCTGGGAGCATGTTGAGAACCTGATTGTGGCGGCTGTGAATTGCTGAATGCTGACCCATATTGCATATGAAATTCCTCGGCCTCGGAGGTGGGCTACCTTGTTTCGTATTCAAAGCGTTGCCACAATATTCGGGCAACAATCAAATCAATGCTTCGATTGTTTCGGTCCTGAATCTCAAGTGTTGATCCTTTTCTGCCTTTCCTCCCACCCAAATTTATAACCATTTCGAGATTTGACTCTTGTTCGAAGAATTGCTACCCATTTTTTGTTCTGCCGAGCAGGGAAATGGACATGAATGGCAATCGAAATTGGAAGCGCTTTGATTCGCCTGATTTCCCTTGTATATATTTTAAAGTGTAACAATTGGTCCCTGGGAGTGCTCTCCTCCATCCAGGTGGTTATGGTGTTAATTTAAGCTGTTTGATTGTGGCATCCATTGAATGACTTACTGAGCAGAGAAAGCAAAAGCCTGCCAACAGGGACGATGATGGCTATAGCAATGGTTTGACTTGTTGCATAGTGGCCGATTTTCCGTTTCATAAACCAAAGTGGATTCGAGGATGCTTGTTCTTATTGGCTTTGACTTGGCTATGAACTCTCACATTTGGATGGCAGAAAAGTAAGAAAAAAACGCACACAGAAATAAATCGTTCATGCTTCGAGACAGAAGAATTAATTGAAATTTTTAATCAAAAGAAAATCCTTTGAAAGTCTTCAAGGCCTTGGGTCGGTAGGCTGGCAAAAAATATGGGTAAACAAGGGTGGGTTGTTTGGTGTGTTTTTGTTCTTGTCAAGTGGCGAGAGTAGGTATTATAAATCAGCGCAAAATTCTCGTGAAATGAAGCTTTAGCTAGCGTTTTGTGTGTTAGGGAGGAGAAAGAGAAGTACAGTCACATGTTTTCTGTTTTACGTTTATATAATGATTTTTGGATAAATAACTTTCAACACATTATCTCTACATATAATAAAACTGTAGAATAAAAAATGCCTGACCACGCATCATGCAGAAACTACTGGACGGATTTTGATGAAACTTCGCAAAGTGATTGCTTATGTTTTGGGTCGGGACTTAGGATACCTTTTATACCGGAATATAACGTGGTTCGGACAAAATAGTCAAAAAACCGGATATATGTAAGGAATGGCTTATCGGATTGAAAAATTGCTTTATATTGCTTTCAGAAAGGTCCAAGGGAGGGAACATATTTATGAAAAGTGATCGATGTAGTTCGATGAAAATACTTTTTGTCTTAAAAATGGCAGGCGCGTGAAGCAAGGCGAGCACGGTCAGCTAGTTTAAAATATTTTTGATTTTTCACGCAACATGCAAAAAACTACCCCACTGACATTTTAAATTCAATTATTTATTTTCATCTTTCTCCCTAATTTAAGTCGATTTTAAGTAAAAATTTAAAAGAAAAGTGTAAATTATGTATAACGTTGAGAAATAATTAAAAACTACTTTCAAAGTGACGCTTGTTGTAGAAATTGTGCATCTGAATTGAGACTATCCATTGTTTTGAAACATTCTTTCACGGCCATTTGTATCTTGCAAGTAACTGCTTACGGTGGACAGTTGATGAATTTAAAAAAAAAAACAGAAAACTTTGCGCCTTAAAGAATTTAAATATATTTACGATTTTTTTTACTAAAACTATCATTTTCGATCAGCGAAGGTATATATTTTCAAAATTCCATAATTGGTCCTCCACGCTTCTTTTTTAAGTTTTTAAGTTTTTATTTATTTTATTTTTTTGGTGTGTACATTAAGATAATATCTTTTATAGTACTAAGAATTTTAAAATAGTTTCAATATGAATTTAAATGACTAGGAACTAAATTACCAAAAAACAAAAAAAAAGAAATACAATCGGCTTGATGGGTCTGAGTAAAAATATTTAGAATAGATTTGAGGAGAGTAGAAAGAAAAAGCAGAGATAAGATATTATGATAGGTAGGTATTAATTATTAAAGGGAAGAAATGCCTAGTCCTAGAAATAGAAAAAAATGATTCTTTTAAAACTTGTCATATTAGAAATTGTTTTCATTCGCGTAGGTAAAGAGTTCTATAGTTTGATAGCGTGAATGAAGAACCGAGATAGGTAACCATGTTTTAAATCCAGGAGTCCTAACCCGGAATCCCAAAAATTTATTTTTATATATTTATTTTAATATTTTAAATGTTTATATATTTTAAAACAAAAACTTCCTGTATTTAAAATCTTAACAAATTTCTAAAACAAGCAACTACGAAGGTACCAGGATAATGAAAAACAAAACAATTAAGAACCCGAAGGATATAAAACAGAAGTGAAAACTACAGATCGATAGTGTGCTCCTGAGTTAATATGTTCGCCATTTTCCATCACCACTACTCAACCCAAAAATTCTCTAAAAATAAGTCGATGCTACACTATTCCCTTCAATAAACCATATGTCGTTTGGAAATATTAAACAAACTATCGGTAGCATGCAAGGAAATGTTGCTCCACCCTTAGTACGTGTGACCGATAGTGAATTTAATTCAACTTCCTATAGATATTTTCAAACACATTGCAATCCCACAATTCAAATACCCCAATTAGTGTTCGAAAGCCTTTGGCACGTGCCCCACATAATCCCACCTGAACCTATAACGTTGCCCCAAAGCAATCAAAGATTTATGCTGACCAAAAACAATGATAATTTGATTAGAAGAATTTAAAATTAATTTCAAAACAATTAGGTTCCCAAAATGCGCGTATATAAATGGGAAAAAACTGCGATATTTCGATAGTAGCACATCGGTCTTCAGCGCAATGAAGTTCTTTATCCCATTAACCGCCAAAGGCGAGGACGTTAGCATGCCACTTCAGTTCTGGTTCTTCAAGTTGAACTTTGTCTGGCCATTGATTGAGGGCAGCCCAAGTTACAATATTCTGATTTTAAACCTTCTGGTTGTAATTTCTCTGACGACTTATGCGGGAGGCATCTACGCTGAGTTCAGCTTCATCGTGGCACATATGGGAGAGATTGCCAAAGTAGCAGAATGCCTGTGCACGACGTTCGTTGGCACACAATCATTTATACGAATTTTCCGTTTGATGGTGTATCGACATCAAATGAGGCACATCCTGCAGGAATTTTACACACAAATTTATATTCCCAAGTGAGTATGAAATTGAAATTGTTACGCCGTCACAGTTTGAAACCATCTAGTGCAGATCGGAGAATGCAACATTGAACAGGATATGTGAGCGAAGAATTCGATTGTTTTATTTAATTTCGTCCGCCGACATTGTGCCTTTGATCTTCATGTACCTGAGTGCAGTGATTTCCATTTCTGGTAATCCAAATTCAAGCTCAAAGCCATACTTCTATAGAATGAAGTTTCCATACGATGCCCAGGAACCATGGAGCTATCTTTTTACGTCACTGTACACCGGCTGGGTGGGATTATCGTCGGTGACTATTCTAGTGAGCGAGGACATCTTTATCGGAACCACGCTCAGCTACTGCACGATGCGCTATGAGATGCTACATTCGGAATTAAAGGAGTTGTATCAGAACTCAGTAAACAGTCTGGCAAACAAGTCACAACCACAGGCGAATGAGTTGCACAGATGTTTTAGGAGCAAGCTGCAGGACATCGTAAGAAAACAGCAACTGATAGACAGGTGGGTTGATTAAATGACCTAAATGGTACTGAAAGTCGACAAATTTTTCTCAGATTCGCGGTGGAGCTTCAGGGGTTTGTAAGTATTACGCTCTTTATTATTATCTCGTTTGGGACACTGATTCTGTGCGTCGTGGCATTCGAGCTGGCTAGGGTGGGTTGTAGCTTTTTAACACATGCAAACAATCAAAATGTAATCATTGTTCGTCCTAGACCGACTTGAGCATGGACACGTTTCAGTACTTCTTTTGGGTGATATCACAAAGCTTGGAGTTCCTAGTTATGGGATCGTTTGGACAGCGCTATACAGATGCGGTGGGTGGTGGTTTACAGAAAAAAATGAGTATTCTTTCAACTGTCCAATTAAATAGGCCGCAGAAATGGCCAACTCCTACTACATGTGCAACTGGGAATTACTGCTGCCCCACGGCGATGTCAAGGCGAACACTCAACTTATCAAGGACATCAGCTTTGCGATTTATCGATCCCAGAAGTCCGTCCATCTGAATGGAATGCAATTTCTGATGTTATCTCTCAAAAGTATTGGTTCGGTAAGTGAATGAATAGGGCTGATTTTATATGAGAGGCGCAGTGTGTATGATAAGGATAACAATGGACAAAGCCACTAAATGAGCTCTCTCTTTTATTTTTTTTGTACAGGCATTAAGCTCCTCAGTATCGTACTTTATGTTCCTGAATACGATGGAGGATATCACAAATAAAAGGAATACCAATAAGTAGATTGAGACACGATTATTACATAGATGCAGTGGCAGATGATGATGAGCTTTGGGGATTGAGGGAGGAGACAGAGACACAAATAATGTACTCTTGAGTAAGGAAATCAAGGAAAGTGGATTTGTCACAAGATATTATACTATATATCAATAAAATGTCTAATGGTTGAGGTGATTTGACGCAAATGTTTCTTGGAATAGTTTTACTGATTTGCTGGAGTTATTTTGAGCGCCGATTTTCTCTAAGTGTGAGGCAGTTATTGTATTTAAGTAGAAAAAATAAAATAGTTACTCAGAACAATTGAAAATAAAAGGATAACCCACCAACACAGGTTGCATTGCATACGCCCACAGGTACAGATAAAGCACATCCCGACCCCGACTCTAAAAACTCCAACCTTACTCCGATTTAATTAAATTCGCAAAGGACCATTATAAATCTGACAACTGTCCGCTGTAAGGTTAGTTCTCAGTTTACCAGATAATCGTTTCTTCTCTGTTATTTGCATAAAAGACAATTGAAAAGACAGAAACAGAGAACAAAAAAAAAATAATAACGAAGGACATTTGTTCGATACAGAATAGCACAGAATGCCAGAGGCTCTGCAACAATTTTTCTCTCACTTCTTTACAATGAGACAACCACCAGCGACTGTCGCGTCACGTCGTTCTTTCATGTAGAAGTAATACTTTAGCTCTCTCGTGCCTAATGGCAATATCCCTAAAACCGATATTCGTCATTGTTTTTTCACAGTCAATAAAACTAAAGGACGCTGTAAACGTGAAACGATTTGAGTGAACGAACGCGGCAAAAAATAACCAACGGCTACATAGCGTAACGGTAAGGAGCAAAGAAGAATTGTCAACCACACAGATGGTAGAAGTGGAACCTGCAACATCAACGGTACATAGCCGTAGGACTTCATAAGCTTTCTCTCTAGATGCATGTGTGCGCACTGTGAAACTAAAACCCTCTAACCGAAAAACTGTCGAACGACTCGACTGAAATATTCTGTCATTCCGCCTTTGCTGTCCAAAACTATCCCCACATCTGCACAGTCGTATATATATATTGTGTGAGCATATGCCTTCAAGGAACAACTGGATGTCTGTCCACCATCTCTCGCCACCATAATGGAAAACGTATATACGGCGATTGGCCTGGCCTGGAGTGCCGTCAAATATGCTCCGTTCTTTGTATGTGTGGGGAGTGCATATGGTCCGACACAATGCTCCTATTAAGCCAAGTGGAAAATCTCGTTTGTCATCCATCGATATATCGGTGTCGCATTGTCAAATCCAGGACACGGCTGTCCCTGACAACTTGACATTGTTGTAAAATATTCATCCTCTTCATAAATTTTCTACTTTAATTCGGTGGTAGTACTCGTACTCGTACTCGTACCATTGTCGTGGCCCTTCCATCTTGCAGCGGCATTCCCATCAACACGGTTGACTGGTGCTCCTCGAGCACACTCACCACGATAGACGTGAGTTTGGATAGGCGCGTTTCGAGTGATTAAGGTGGTGTAGTAGTAGCTGATACTTAGCCAGGATGCCCAAATGGTATTCTCTTGTTAAGTGTCAAGCTATAAGCCGAACAATGTGAATGCAATGTTCGACCAGCCATCAATTGTGCATGTGAGTGCAAAAGGCCTATCCATTAAGCCAGCAGCATTCGTTCTACTATATGCTAGCGTTGTGATTGACTCATCAAAGGCGAGTGCTTCATTTGTTGTACACAGTTGACATGCGGGCAGGTATCAATCAAACGTGGAAATCCTTGCTGCTGCTGGATTCGAATGCTCCCCCATCATACCCAAGTCTTTTAAACCCATTTTACGTGATTCACCGAAACCGTGACCTTAGGAGTGAGGTCTTCCCGAAAATGCAAAATCCAATTCAATGCTAAGGAGATAATTCTCCAGAGAGAGGTTTCCTTTCATCCGTTTCATTTTTTTTTGGCCCATCCTAGCCAGTGTGGTGGGTTTCTTCTTTATTATTTGCATGTCAGCATAACTTTATGGCATAAGCCAATATTTCTTGACACCTTTCAGCACTCGTGGCAGCATTCAAGTTGGCTGCTTAAATTTTAGGATGATGATGGCGAATTTTATACCGCATTTTACGATAGATGGTTGAAGAGTGAGTGATTTTTCGAGGCTTCTTAAGTGGTGCGGTTGATGGCAATTTCCTTCCATCTACAGTTACCTCTTCAGCCGACAAAAAAAAATCCCCAAAATGCGTATAGAATTCATCTTATAATGGCATTGGGTGGACGGATGGATAGAGATCCATTCTCATCCATTGAATCATCTTTCAGTCTGATGTGGCAGAACATTTCGTTATGATTCATCATCGCTGTCATCTGGAAAATGACAGAGGACGACACAGGCGTGTGTGTGTGGATCTATGTGGCTTTCAGTGTGCTCTTACCTTTTGGTCTTGTGAAAGCGCTGACGGGATTGATAAGTGAGTACGAGCAGAGAAGCAATCTCGAAGGTGGATTGGAATTATGATACTTTGGTCTGTCATCGAGGGACTGATGAAATAATCCTGCAGGCGGGCCGTGATTTACATTTTACATTTTAAACCAAATGCGGGTCAACATGAGGTGCTTCCTGCCTTAATATGTGAGGAGGGTTTTCTAGTCGGTGTATACTTTGTGTATATTTTTAGTACATTTTGTGGTTGCTATTTTCTGAGGACCTCTTTAGGGGTAAGTTTTGACGAAAATGTTAAGGTGTTTTTTTTAAGTGTTTTGCAAACTTTGGGCCGTTTTCGGTGCTACTTTGGACTCAGAAGGCGGTGAATTTGTTGTCGCTTCTTTGTGGCGTTTTTTGGAGCAGACATTGGTGCAGTTTTTGGTGTGCTTTTGTGGAGTTTTTCTTGGGACAAATGGTTGGGAGTTTTTCGATTTTTCGAGCTTTTTGAAAACGTTTTCCGATATATTTTGGCAGTAATTGTTCGGCGTTATTTTGGGCAATTTTTTTGGGAGGACATGTTCGCATTTATTTTTAGGGGTTTCGGAGCTATTTTTGGTTCTTTTTTGGGGTGTTTTCCAGTACATATTTTTACGATGTTCAGTGCGTTTTTGGTAGTTTTTTCGCGGCATTTTTCAAGGCGATTTTGGTGGCGCTTCTAATGGCGTTCATTGCATAATTTTTCGTGTCCAATTTATCACTTTTTTGATGCGTGTATTTTTGGCACATATCTGTAGCGTTGTGGTATTTTTTTGTGAGTTATAGGTGCGTTAAAATTAATATATAGTCGGCGCAAAACCTAAAAACCTTTTCCTATGCCTGTATTTGTGTTATTTTTTGTGGCGATGTATCTGGATGTTTTTTTAAATCGTTTTTCATTGAGTTGTTTGACATTTTACCGCGGTTTTTGGGACATTTAAGTAAGAAGTATTATTTTGTTAGTATGCTCCACTTTTCACTATTCACCTTTGAAACCCTGAATGAATTTTCGTTGTAAAAAAAAATAACAAGCAAACTCGCCATTATAACCATTTATTTAAACACAATAAGTCGACCACAAATTGAGAATTTGGCTTTCCCGTCCTTCAGCAACATTTGCTACAGCTGCTATATCATTTTCTCGTCTCAATCTAGACACTAATGGGTATTCCTTTTATTTGTTATATCCTCCATCGTATTCAGGAACATAAAATAGGACACTGAGGAGCTTAATGCCTGTACGAAAAAAAGACAAAATAAAAGAGAGAGCTCATTTAGTGGCTTCGTCCATCGTTATCAGTACACATTCACTCGAGAAGCACGCATACACACTGCGCCCCTCATATAAAATCAGCCTTCTTCATTCACTTACCGAACCAATACTGTTGAGTGATAAAATCATAAATTTCATTCCATTAACGTGAACGGACTTCTGGGATCGATAAATCGCAAAACTTATGTCCTTAATAAGTTGAGTGTTGGCCTTGGCATCGCCATGAACGAGAATGGATTCCCAATTGCACATGTAGTATGAGTTGGCCATTTTTGCGGCCTATTTGTGGGAGTAGGAAAATGTATTTTTCCAATGAGGTTATTTTTACTCCACTCACCGCATCCGTATAGCGCTGACCAAATGAGCCAATGATCAAGAACTGTAAGCTTTGACATACCAACCAGGTGAAGTACTGAAAAGTTCCTATACTGAAGTCAGTCTGGGGAAAAAACGCTCATGGACAATAAAGTGGTGATTTAAGCTGGCTATGCATATAATTACCTTGGCCAATTGAAAGGCCACCACACAGAGCAGAAAGACCCCGAATGTGACTAAAACAAAAATGGTTACACTGAGGAAAGCCTGAAGATCAGTTGAGAATCTGCGGAAAGATGTGTGTGTACTTGGCAATAAATTAGTCGAAATCTTTGCACCTGTCTATTAGCTGTTGCTTTCTTATAATCGTCCGGAGTTTCCCGTTGAAAATGCCATGCAACTCATTCTGCAGATACGGCTGGGACCTCGTCGCTAGCGTCTTCAATGAACTGGCATATAAATTATCCAACTCCTTATGTAACATCTTGTAGCGCGCCGCACAGTAGCTGAGTGTTGTTCCAATAAAACAGTCCTGGGCGCCCATAATAGTCACCGATGACAGGCCCACCCACCCCGTATACAGGGATGTGAAGACATACTTCCAGGGATCCTGTGCATTGTAGCTAAACTGCATTCGGTAGAAAAAGGGTTTCGATCGGGAAGTCGGGTCATTTGCTATGACAATGGCGGCTTCGAATAAAATGAGGATCATTGGCAGTGTGAATGCGTACGTCATGATGTACATCAGTCGTAAGCTTCTCTCGCACTCGTCGTGAAGTACCTCATTCTCAGATCTAGATAAAAGAAACCGGTGTCACTTCGAGCATTGATTCCCTCTCGGACTTACCTATGAACAAAGATGTGCGTATAGAACTTCTGCAGGACACTCCTCATCTGACTGCGAGCAAAAATCAGATGAACGATTCGAATGCTAAACTGTGTTCCAATGAACGTCGTGCTGAGACACTCGGCTATTTTGGCAATCTCTCCTTTATGCTCCCTAATGAAAAGGTATTCCGCGTAGATGGTGCCACCATAGGATGAGAGGAAGAACACAGCCAAACAGTTCACAATGACAAATTGCCAAGTGGAACTACCGTAGGCCAATGGCCAAACCCAATTGTATTTAAATGGCCAAAACTGTGTTGGCAGGTTTACCTTTTCGCCATTTGCGGTGATTGGAACGAAATACTTCATCGCAATGCAAATCGGTACAGAGTAACCGCTGATTGGGGCAACCTCTTTATATATGCGCATTTTGTTCGTCTTATTGATTTGGAGCTGGAATCGACACAATGAATTTTTAATTGTTCACCAAACGGACTTGTCACTGTAAACTGTTTTTGTTTATTGAATTTATTATTGAAAAGGGATTTTCCCATCTACGACTATTTGTCGGCGAATAAATGTTTTATTAATGGACATTTGAGTGAGCTGCTTGATATTTGGATGAACATTTAATGCTGGATTCAATTTTAATTGACGTTTCGATTGACATTGGCCTGATTGGGGTAGCATCTGTCTGTGGAACAAATATGGCAGTATGCAGTATTAATTGAGGGCATTTCACATATTTCAATCAAGTCTATTTAATTTATGTTTCTTGCCAGACGTATGGCGTGTGAATGTGATATTCCCCTTAGCAGATAAATGGTGGAAAATAATGAGTTGGGAATAAACCTTTCGGAGTTTGGGAAAGGCCAGACAGTAGCTGCTTACAGCAGGCATATAAGGGAATTTGGGCTTGATAAATTCTATAAGACGGTGTGGTATCTGTCAGACTAAGTTATCTGGGGCCTGTACCACAAAACTACAAGTCTTGTACAACAAGCGAATTTTAACATTTAAATATGGTTTTTGCACCATAAAACTACAAGCGAATTCAACAAAAAACAATTGTAGAAACCACAAGTGGGAAATTATAAAATTTCTCCACTTTCTGTACCACAATGCTACAAGTGTAGAAAAAATTTAACAACCCTTTGTTATAAAGATAAAAAATCTTAACGTGCGAATTGAAAATTGTTAAGTGGTTACAAGTCCAATTTTATATGGTTTCAAATTGGAATTTGAATCTTTAATCTTCATTAAATATTATCTTAATTATTCTATTCTTATTGGAGTTCCGATTTTGAGAGTACCCCTTTATATGAATGTGTTAATCAAAACATAAGCAAAAGGGACATGTACTATTACTGTACATGTCCCTTTTGCTTATGTTTTGTACTCTTAACATTTTGTTTTGACTTTAGTCAGTTTTTTTCCAATCAGATGAAAGTGATGAAGATGAACATGAACAACGTTGCGTATTGAAGGTTTTTAGACCCCGTATTAATTTTGAGAGTGTCAAAAATACATTTACCGAGAAATTCCGCGCTTTAAATAGTGCGGATTATCTTGTTGAAAGGCTTACCTATAAATTAGTATCACCAACAAACCGAAACAAATCTCTTAGTGTTGGACAACAAATTTTAATAGCTCTCCATTTGTTTGGTGCTGGACACCACACTTTTGATGACATGTTTGGTCGTTATATAGCTATAGTCACGGCTGCTATAAATGATGTTATCGCAAGCATTTAGCTTCCACTTTTTACCTCCTGCAGTTCCAGTTCTTTTGGAACTCTCTATTTTCGCCTGATCGATTTTTTTAAAATTAAATTACCTTTGTAGATTGCTTTTCGACAGTTCTGCCAAAACACGTCCCAAATATAAGACCAACTTTTTTATTTGTCATGATATTTAGGCTTAGAGCGATACTTTTCCAAGAATCAATTTCATTTTACTTTGAATTTTTTTCATAAAAAGCAGCAAAACTAACGGTTCTATTTTCCAAGATTTTTGATAGCACACTATGCTTGACAGCTAAATTTATTTGCCTGCGAATATCGTCTATTCGTCACGGAAGCACTTGTACTATGACTTGTGCAAAGAAGGGAAATTTCCATATTTAACAAGTGAAGCGGTTTTCTTTTGTGGTACAGTAATTATAGTTACTTGTTAAATTGACATATTTAACAATTGCCTGTAGAATTGTTAAATTGTAGTTTTGTGGTATAGGCCCCTGATGACAGATAGCCGAGGAATGCTTACGTTTAAGATGAGACCAAAAAACTGCTTCACTGATCACAAAAGGGCCAAGTTGGTTGAGGTCCAATTCCATTGAGCCATCTCAGATGACTGATGAGTACTTTTTAGACCAGAACGATGTCGCTGTAGAGTTCACTGTTAAGAGCCTCTAAGACCCGTCAACGCAAATGTGACCGAAAATCACTTCAATCATTTTTAGTTCGAAGCGACCAAGGAGATTCCCACAACTGGAATGTTGAGGGTCTTATATAGAGTCTCCTAAGTATTTCTCGACTAGACCTAATTAACCAATTGCCTTCTAAAGAAACAGCGATTGGCAAGTGTATAACTCCGCTGGATTTTTGAGGTGATGTCATTTTAAGACTTAATTGCCGAGGTAGACAGAAATAAAGATAAAATGCGTAAACAAGTCAGTCTTTTCAATAGGTAACAGGAAAGTATTGGAAATAGTAAAGATGACCCCGTTTTCGGCCTTCGGCGTCCTCGACTTTAAACTGTTGCTTGTTCATTACAACTTTACAACAATAAAGCCATTGTAAGGCTGAGGCTTGGACAACATTCTGATGAGAAAAAAATTCTTCTATCTACTCATGTGGCCTCTCAAAACTTTTGCTCGGTCTTTCATCTCAGCTAAGAAAGACGGAAGCCGAGTCCTCCATTTAAGGTAATCTTTGGTAATGCACCTCCCAATCATACCTGGGAGAAGTAGGTACATTTTGATTCACTTATCGCATGGTTTTAATACAAAAGGAATATCTAAGCGACTTGTTGTAGTGTCATCACTCAAATAAGGTCACCGAATAATAACAATTATATTCCCTAATCGCATATAATATCAAGTATGAATTTCATTTACGACAAAACAATTCCACAGTTATTATCCCACAATCAACTAAACAAATTCTCACAAACACACACGCACTGGTTAGCAATAAAACTCACTCATCCCTAACCAAAAGGCATTCACTGCTGTGTAATCAAAGCTCCAGCCGGCAAATTATATAGTGGAAGCCATGTCCTACCTCCCATATGCTGCATGCACTTGCCACCCATTTTTGCGTGTGGTATTCATTTTGGCATAATTCAACTATTTAGGACCAATAAATGGACGTACATAACCTATGCGAATCCATGACCCATATTGAAGCTCGGCAACCACGTACCATCGAGTGGGGTGCGAGTATTGTGTATTGTTGTGTACGTCTACCCGAAACATATCTGTTTGCTGTCATGAATTTCTATATCGTAATAAAATACGTGATATGTAATCATAAATTCCTTCGTCGCCACCATCCCTAAAGGACGTACACATTTTACTCCAAGATATATGGATACGATGGCTCGTATCTTTTGGCTCCATTCACATACCGATACAGAATCGCACTGTCTACAGGCTCTCTGAAAGATTTTGAAATATACCGTAGTTATATAGGTCCTGTCTGCCACTATGCTATGCTCAGCTCAGGTACTTGCAGTAGGTACCATCTGAAATCAATACCGTCGGAGAAAAAACGATATAAAATCAAAAGTATACCTTTCCCCGCCCATTCTCCCTTACCTAATGCAAGTTGGATTGCAGGCGAATGGATGAATTGTTAGCAGCTACCGGATGTGGCTCCTCTGAAAAGAGAACGTAATAACGACACGGGGAAAAAAATATATTGCAACTAAATTCGATTTCTTTCGAAATTGAATCTTGAGATTTATCACAATTTTCGAATTTATTGTGTAAACATCTGATAATATTTTTTGGAAATGCAATAATTCGCCAAAGGAGGATTCACCTGAGCAGCATTTTATGACTTTTGTGGATTTTCACACAATTTCTTGTACACCGGGGTGGTTTTTATTTCACAGGGGGTTGGTGTTATGTGGTGCATGATTTGGCGCTTGTCGAAATCAGATGAATTTCCATATTTTCTCCAAGTCACACTGTCGACTCAGGGATTTTCTTGAAAAATAAGTGCAACAGGTTCTTATAAGACCCTAGATTCCTACAACCAAATTAGATTGCGTGAGTTTAATTTTTGTTTGTCGAACGAAGGGGTTAACATTTGGGGCTATTTTTGAGCAAATTAAAATTGTTGCTACTTTTGTTGGGAAACCAAATACATTTGTTTGGTTTTTTATAAGAACCCTTCCTGAAAGTTCGACCTAAAGGTCGTTTCATCCTCAGAGATGTCCTACATACTTCTTTTCAGAATACAATTCCGAAGAAATTTGGTTTTAAATGTCTCTTAGTTGTACTTATCTACAAGAGTTGTAACCAAGTATCGAGCGAATGAACATTTTTAAAAATGGTAGCCAGGTTAGAGGGTAAACATTTTTACCAAGTGAGTCGGAAAATAATGAGACAGTCATCTCAAAATAAACAAAAATAAATTTCCATTTAATTTTCCAAGGTCAACAGCATTCTTAAGAACATGTTAAAGCCTCACTCAATACATGTTTAGTGAAGCGGTTAAGAACCATTCCACTTGCATGAACTTCTTCCAATTAATTCAAAGAAATCAAATAAAAACCAAAATACATTCAACTCGACAACGAATCCGATGGCCTTCTACTTTGCACCAGCACACTCCCAGTTTTTACGTCAACGAATTGATTATCCCTACCGATACCGAACATAACAAAATGAAAGAAGTATTAGCCTTTATTGTTACGTGCGCGTGTATCAGCCATAGCATAAATTCATACCAATTTTATTCGTTTTTTCCATGAAAATATCCTTGCGAAATTTGAATCACACTCCGCCACCAGCGATTAGACAAGGAACCGAAAAGAAAAGCCAACAGCTTCCTTTTTTCGGCGTAATATCCCTGTCCTTTAGGCAGCCGATTCGTTTCATTGCCCTAAGGGTGTCTTTCATTGTTTATACATTAGAAGAGAGATAAATCGAAGAATGTTGACTTAGGGGTTGTTTTCATCTCGAAATGTGATAACAAAAAAT
Organism: Cheilosia pagana; assembly: GCA_936431705.1. Classification (NCBI taxonomy): domain Eukaryota; kingdom Metazoa; phylum Arthropoda; class Insecta; order Diptera; family Syrphidae; genus Cheilosia; species Cheilosia pagana. Next base: position 43,565,290 of record OW386170.1, on the reverse strand, counting down.
AACAACTGTCAAACAATCCTTTTTGTTTGAATTTTTTTCCCTTGCCCTTGATTTGCAATAATAACAAGGCGAATTCAAATAAGGGTCACCTCTCGAATAGGCTTTCTGTTAATTTGCATAACAACCAACCATAAAAATTAAATCATTCCCATCGTCTCAATTTGTCACCCCTCTCTGACTGGTTCCGCTTTGACATGGTCCCACGCTAATATTATAAAGTTTTTGCCGCTTAATAACTCACGCTTTACGTATACATATACTCTCAGCACTTCATAATACCGCCTGAAACTCATTATCTTACAACACTGCGTCCCTATAAATTTACCGGCTTATACACACCGGGCTAGTGTCCGCACGTAGGTACATAACTTTCAAAAAAAAAAAAATTGTAAACTGGGGGCAATCTTTACCGACACGTTTTTGATGTTCAAAATGCATGAAATTAAGTTTCCGCCATGCAGAAAAAAAAAGAAAAGAAATATTTTAAATAATTTAATGTTATGCGGAGCGAACAGTGAACAGAGAGCAAAGGTATATGACTCTAGATTCCACCCTCGGAGTTTGAAGTTATTTTTGTGAGCTTTTGTTATTTTCCCTCAAAGGCACCTACTCGGTAATAGTTAGAAAAAAAAGAAGTATAAAGCTCATCTGAAACAAAAATGGCGGTAGTCACATCATTTACAACATCATGCGATGAGAGGGAATGAACCGTTTCTGTGTCCCCAGTCCGCAGGCTTTGACTTTCGATTCTTCATAAATATGAACTCCTTTAATTTGAATTTCAAAAATGCAAAACACTTACTTTGAGGCCGATATTATTCCAACAGAGGTCCTTTTGAGGAATTTTTATGTTCTTGTGCTTTTGTTCGTGTAGTTCATTGGTTAAACTTGGGTTCGTAGAAAGTTATTTCGATTTTGATGTGACCGAGAAAACGATGGAAAAGAAGGACCAAATGAAAATTATTTCAACATGGTGTGCGCTTTGTTCGCGAAAAGTAACTTCGTTAGTGTAGTTATAAATTTGCTGTAAATCCTTGTGAATACAACGAATACGGCAGGAGTAGTGCAAAGAAGGAAACAGCATAAAAAGGAGTTTGTGTGAACTAAGGGATTAGTACAAAAAAAAGAAACAATTTGTCAAGCAAAGTACGTAATACACAAAGTAGGGGTGGGATAGGGCAGAGGGCAGTTTTATCTTTTTTTTTGCCAAAAACTTATAACGAATGACGTTATGGGTAGCAATTTGTAAATCTGCATACAAAAATCGTATTGAAAAATTAAATCAAAGGGGGTTTCAAATTGGCTTAGCGAGTGAATCACTTTACCAATTATTGGCAATGAAACCCTAAGTCTTCTGGTGTTTTTTTAGCGACATTTTTTGGTGTTTAATTATGAAAACATGACGAGTTACTGATTCACTATCCCAGCGAACTAGGGGATTCGCAATTCATTCGCTTCGATTTATCCGGAAGAAGATTTCGTTCGCAGGCGACTTCATATAAGAATCGCATGCGTTACTTTCTTGTGTAAAGTTGTGATTCGAAAAAAATTATCAAAAGTACAACTAAGAAGAAATGCCCTATAACTATTAACCATTCCAGCAAACCAGGCGATTCGCATTTCGTTCGCTTCGATTTATCCGGAAGAAGATTTCGTTTGCAGGCGACTTCATATAAGAATCGCATGCGTTACTTTCTTGTGTAAAGTTGTGATTCGAAAAAATTATTAAAAGTACAACTAAGAAAAAATATCCTATAACTTTTTACCATCCTAGCAAACCAGGGGATTCGCATTTCGTTCGCTTCGATTTATCCGGAAGAAGATTTCGTTCGCAGGCGACTTCATATAAGATTCGCATGCGTTACTTTTTTGTGTAAAGTTGCGAATCGATAAAATTCTTTGATAAATAATTGGGAAGAAATGCCCTTTAAACATTAACTATTAATGAGCCAGGCGATTCGCATTTCGTTCGCTTCGATTTATCCGGAAGAAGACTTTATCACTGGTATCGCTGTTAGTTCGAACTTCCTCCATTTATATCTCCTAATAAAATATTAAAGACTCGTAAAAATAAACCCTTTATGTACATAATAATTGTCCAGCGAATATTAGCCAAACTGATTATTATCACCGCGTGTGTAGGGACACAGCAAACACGTAGATATTGCTATATCACCACACACGGTAGCGCACCGATTATGTTAATCTTTTTGTAAATTAAATTTACACAATTTAAATCTATGCGGCGACTGGTTTGTTTGATATTCATTTGATTATTATTTTAAATGCTAATTAGCTTATTTTGTAATTTTAATTTATTTATTTTTTTTCTCGAAATAATCCCCGGCAACGCCCACTGCCAACAGATAGGATATCCTAAAAGCCACAATGGTTTTGTTGAATCAAAGAACCAAAAAAAAAAACGTAAACCTAGCCAAAACCGTTAAATTCACAGTTTGTTCACGTTTATTAATACGGTTAACAGGCCCCTGTCTGAACAAAACCATGAACAAGCTATAAATCTGAGAATCTGTCACTGGCACAGGTTAAACATCCATTTCGCCAGAGCAAAAAGCCCAATTCCATTGGCCGCAGAAACCAAAAAACATACACAAATAGCAAGACTCACCTGTGCATGGATAATAAAACACCAACACGCTAGACACACTCACAGTCTAGGATCAGCCAACGCCGACAACTCGGGGGCGGTCGAGTGCATGCGGCAATAACATCTGACCCATTTAATCCATCGGCAATTAAGGTCCACATTCTACATCGTGTCGTCGTCGCTCTTCGTATGAATTACAACACAGCAAATCCAACCAACCAACCAACCGGACCAGACATAATCTCTAAGAAAGGTGACGGCTAAAAACCCAGCCTCTACCGAACTTTGACAGGTAACAGCGGCTAATTACCTTTAGGTAGGGATAAAAATTGCCCCTAAAAGGTTGCGAAATTGCCGCCTACCAAATCGGGGGGTGGCAGAAGCAGTAGCAGAAGCAGAGCAGCAGCAGGAACAAATGTACTCTTCATTAGGGGGCCACAACGAGATATTGTTATTGGAGCAGTTCGACTTTATTGCTATACTCGGATGTGGCAAGAATTACCAAGTTGCCATAATTGCGGCAGCTGTAATTGTCAATCAGGACAATCAAAGTGCCATTTGTAATTGCGCCACAGTGTTGATGTACGGCCGAGTGGAAAAGAGAAAGATAGTCGAGACTAGGACCATCATCAAAAAGTGTGCCTAATTGACAACGATTTGAATGGTGAAGAAACTTCTGGCTTCCACTTTCATGGGGATACTCGTACTCGTATCCGTTTGGCAATTAAAACCGTTGGCTTCAACTATATGCTGCGCCTTTATCTGGATGAAGACATTTCGGGCACTTAAGTGTGTGGTTGTTATTCTCTTTTATTTGAAACACAAACCTTGAATTACTCATGAGGGTTTGATTGCTTCGAATATCGACTGCGTAGTGAAGTGTGTTTGGCAAAATGGGAAATTTATTTGCGTAGCTGGTGTGCGGTTTCATTGCGTTGTGATGGTCGAAATAGTCAAATAAATTAGTTTCTCATTAATTAAAGGGTAGCGAGAATTATGGCTGCGATTTGGGGTAATTTGTGCTCCCCATTTGCGAAAGCGGCTGCCAAATTATTTCATTGTTTCTAATAGAAGTCCAACGGCCGTAGGTGGACCGTTCATACCGAAGAAGTACCCGCAGCAAATTCGTTTGAATATTTGATTTCACAAGTCAGCGCATGAATTTATTGCTGACTTGGCACTTGTTCATGCACATCAGCCGCTTATTCATCAAATTTTGCAAATATTATTAAAAAAAATAAACGTCTGGCACAGCAAAAAGTATTCAAATTCATTCCACACAGTCACACACATGTAACTACGTGACATTCTCCGCTAGTGGCAGTTTTGCTCTGCAGCTGTTTTAGTAAAAATATTATTCCACACCATCTCGTCCACACATTGATTCCCTTTAGGGGGTGGGTGGCATCAAGCGCTTCGGGCCAAAACTATATTTGACTCTGTCAGCCAACTTTGGAAATATTTGCACAAATTGATCATCGCTCGATGACATATTGCATTGCCAATTGTTTTGCAATTGTCTTCGCATTTCAAATGTATCTAACAAATAGGAAAGCACCCCCCACCCTCCACCCTAAGTGTACACAGAAGCAGCTGTCGAGCTCATCAAAAAACAGAAATCCCCTTTTTCGTTATGGAAAATCGAATGTCAGTGGTGAAAGTTTTCCACTTCTGCTTTTGAAGTTGATACACCGACGAGTGACGGAGCGACTTTGCAGGCGAGAGGAATATAGCAAATTGTGCGCAATATCTATATAGATACCTACCCTATTGTTAAATTTTTGAACAAAATCTGTAAGTATTAGCCGTCATGTGCATTGAATGTTGTATGCATGTGACTTGTATTACTACTGTGGGAGTGGGAAGTGTGTTTAAGTCGCATTGGTGGTGCAATCTCGAAATTCAGACAAAAGAGCACTTTGTCTGGATTTGCGTGAGTGCTTTGCTGGTTGGAAATTAAAAGTTCATAACCTCATTGATAAGCGTTTACATTCTTGACGATCTATTTTGATAATGTGTGGCACTTCCGCAGGTCACTCATGAATGCAGACTGAGCTTTAATTTTTAAATGACTTCGGTTCGAATTTGGAAAATTGCAAAATAGCTCATCTATATAAACCCACATATATTTGTTTCAAATCATTATAAACCATGGTTATCCTCCGATGCGGTAAAGACGAAATCGTCGTCCTGGCGAATTTTCCATTGCTCAGTTTACGTCGTTTAAAAATTAAAGGAAAAATGTATCCTCGGATTCAATTCAACGCCGCTTCCAATTCTGGAAACACAGAAAATGTATTCTTTATATGCGCATAGCATAGGCACTTGACAGCTTGTCATCGGCTCCAGGGCGCATTTAGAGTTCTTGCTTTTAACGCTGACATTTTCATCCCAACGGGAGCGTTTAACTAAGTTAGTGGTATACATTACTACCTCATGTCACAGTTGTCAATTCATCAAGGCAAGTAGTCAGTCATCGTGGTTGCACTTTGGGTGTGTCCCAAAAGTGGTTTATGAAGAAGAAGATTTTTTGAATTTGCACAAGGTCGTGCATTTTTTTAAAAGTGTTTTAATCCTGTTCCGTATATAAAGGGTTTTCCAATAAGAGGTGTTATTTTGAATAGCCCGCTATTTCGGTAGCTGTCACCTTTGAAGCTGTTATATTTTGATATTTGACAAGTAGAAATTACGCCATTACTAAAAATGGAACGATACACGCTTTAACAACGCATTCAAATTATACAAATTCACTACAAAAATGGTGAAAATTTTGCCACAGTTCGCAAAACTAAAGCATTTTTGGGTCGTCGTGAAGCACCTTGTCGCACTAAGTCAACAAGCAAAATTGTTGCATCTGGGGCTCGGAAAACCCAAGAGTTACTGTTGAAAAGCCTCTCCATCCTCAACGTGTGACTGTTTGGTGCGGTTTATGGTCCGGCGGGGTCATTGGACCTTACTTTTTCGAAAATGAGGTTGCATCAACAGTTACTGTGTATGGATTGCGCTATCGAGAGATGATTAATGATTTTTTATGGCCGGAGTTGGATGGTATTGATCTGGACAACGTTTACTTTCAACAAGACGGCGCTACGTGCCACACAAGCAACGAAACCATTGATCTTTTACGGGAAAAGTTTCCGGACCACCGAGGTCTTGTGATTTAACACCTTGCGACTTCTACCTTTGGGGCCACGTGAAAGATAAGGTCTACGCCAACATCCCAGCGTCGATTCAAGACCTCAAAGATGGAATTCGTGAGTCTATCGAGGACAAAGGGCAGCCACTTTGCGATTTTGTTATGGAAAATTTCATGAAAAGAATATGGTCCTGTAAGCGTGGTCGTGGTGGCCATTTGGCTGATGTTGTTTTTCATTATTAGAGGCATACCTTCCTCTTTATTATGAAATAAATATCCGATCATTTATCTCAAAAAATTGCATTTTTCTTTGAATATTAAAATAACACCTCTTATTGGAAAACCCTTTATAATGTGTGATAATACATTTTTCTTGAGTTTGCATACAAGCTTATAGTCTTTCATAGCCGGAGATCACTACTGATTGTTGCCAAATCGTGTTTGAAAGAAACAGGGGTTTGAGGTTAATAGCACTCTCAAGCGTTCATGTGTCAATACTGGTAAGCTTAATTTTCAGTTCAATTTCCTGCTAAAAACCACTTATAAAACGCTTTTCAAAAAATTGTACGGACCTAATTCTATAGTTCTGTTTCGTGTCCGAACTGCGAATCTGGATTTTCAGAATTGAAGCATTTCTTTGCATTATATGATTTACCCCGTTACCTCGAAAGTTGCCTTCCCCCCTACATATGTCAGTTAAAGTTCCAGAACCTGCAGACCTTGGAAAAACGAAGAGAAATAGCAAATGCTTATTTTTTTTTGCATCCTGACTGATAACTCCATCCATATTTTCAGTTTTATGAACATCAAAAATTATAAACCGAGGATAACAGGGAATCCAATTTGTTTATATCAAAGGACCTCTCGATATAACTATAGAAGTCATGAACCAATCAATAACTTGGCGAAGGATAATAATAATCTCAAACATTTATTTGATTTCAACCTAACAAAATTCAATTTAAATTTTTTTTAAAAGAAATGTAAACCATAATTAAGTTAAATAACTACTTTATTTTGTTTGCTTTGTTAGTTCTTTGATTTTGACTTAAACGTTTAGTGGTTAAAAAAATAAATAAATTAATGAAGATGTAAATCAAAAAATAAATAAGCAAATAAATAAGCAAATAAATAAATAAATAAATCTACCACTACTTAGTGCATCAGAGAGTTATATCAGATTCCACTCGGGAATTATCCTTTTCTAGTGTAGATTTACGAATCTACACCCGTGCTGCCTCGTCTGCACAGCATTATGCTACTTCCTTACCCCAATCAATTTTAGCCTAATTAAGGAGTGGTTTACCGCATGAAAGCCCAGAGAAGTGGCTGATCTTAGGAAATACCAATTGATGCTGACAGCATAATATTGTTCACCTCCTAACTCCGAGTGAAGTTTTGTGTCCTCGGGAATACACATTAGCCAATTAATAATAGTGTTGGTCTACTAGAGTTTCCTCTAGGGCATTGTACGATAGTGGAGTTTCCTTGCGTTTGTTCCCGAACACCATCAAAATTATATTAAACACCTCCAGTAGGTACTCTCTTTTTAAAACCACTTTTAGATACCACTAAATGAGCCGTCCAATCGACCTTACTGCAGATCCAAGCCAACGACTCAGACAAATTGTTAGATGAACCACAAACGTCTTACAGATTTTCGCTGAATTCTTACATTTACAATTCCGACCCTTCCCCCATTTCTTAAGGATATGTCTCCCACTTCATATCCGTTTTAACAAAATTTAAATGAAAGCTTTAGTGTTGGGGGAAGAAAATTGCATGTCTGGCGAGGAGTGAACACCTCCGGTCGAGCGAAGCAAAGTAAAATCTTCATTCTTAGCATAGTGCCAAACAGACAGACAGACAGGCATAAATTCACCGGAAGCATACAACACATATACAGATACACGAGTGTCAGAGAAATACGAACGCTGTAAAGTGTATGTTGATAAACAGACAGATGGTGTGGGTCTGACGTGATGATGCGGTTAAATCTCCGGAGATGATGTTTTTTCCCCAAGAATTACATTCAAGTGCGCAAAGTAAGAGGAACGTGTGATTCACAGATATTGCCACTGCCAACGGAGAACAGCTCAAGGAATGCGTGTCATTGCCACTCGCCATGCCAGTACATAGTAGGTGGTACAGCACAGCAATCTTATGCTTATACCCTGGCTCCGGAACGATAGTGAGGTGCGGAATAGGAAAAGTTGAACTGAACAAGGGTGTGGATGTTAAAGAATGTAAACACTTTGTTTTGTGCTCTGGTGTGGATTGAATTAAGAAGTGAGGAAGTTTAGCTCGCCGGGCATATTTCCTTGAAAAATGTAATTCCGCGTTGTGTATCTGACGCTAAATGGTATAGCGACATCATACAACAGCAAGAATTGCTATGAAAATGTGCTTTATTTGTATAATTCCTGGAATTGCGAGTTGTATTGCGTGAAGAAATTTCTTGATTTCGGGACGATTCTCAGAAATTTATGTAATATTCCTGTCAACGGATGTTGTCAATGGAGTCACTAAATAGGTCTGAGTTTTTCGCGGGAGTCTTATTTAATGAAATAAACTTTGTTTAGCGTGGGAAAAATACTAAAGGACATTTCGTGGATGAACTATTTGCAAGTAGGTAAAGCATTCCATTTGTCCTAGCTGTCCTTCCTTACATGGAGTTGGTCGCGATGCTCTGAAGAAACTCCTCTTTATATGCAGAAACGGTGAAGGAAAACAAGCATGCATCTGAAGTGACTGCCTTACTTCTCTTAAGATGGTCCTTAGCTTTGAGGCCCTGTCGCTACAGTCTTATAGGAATTTCATTGATGAATAGAAATACAGCCGATAATGGCGAGACTTTGTCGAACGAAAACAAGACGGACTTTGTTCTTAAAGTAACCAGCTGTTCCTTTCTTTCTCAGGTGGATGGAACTCATTAGCTTTTGCCAAACAAGTAATTTTGGTGGACTTAAGTCAATCTTTGAATGTGCTGTGAAAATACCCAAGCCAAGACACAGCATACAGATCTATAGAGCGCTGATATAGTAAATGCTAATTTCATAAGGAGTCAAACAAGTCGGGTGTCTTTTAAAAATTATCATAAAATCGTCGTAATACTGTTGGGTGTTTTATGTTCTTTTTAAAATGTTTTCCAAAACTCCAAGAAGGCCTAAAACTGAGTCGATTATAGCGACATTTTCTTTGTATATATTTTAAGCTATTTATCAGCTCAGAAGCTGAACTACTGATCAAAATCTAAGATGATCAAAATAAAGCTGAAGCATTTGCTTCCAGAATGGCCGAGAGCATTTAGTGCGATTTTAAATTGCATTAGATAACTATTCGAAAAAAGCAAAAATATGCCAAAACATTAAAAAAATTTATTGACAAAAAGAAAAGGTTGACCATTGTACAAATTTAGTAATACTTTCAAATTTTGTATTAAGCATTAAATTTTCTTTTGATTTTTTTTTCATTTAATTTTAAATAAAAAATTTAGAAATGTTGGGATATTTTTACAATGGGCCCCTCTTTTCATTTTATGTCGAAAAACTGGGTATGCAGCAACGTTATGGTATGGGAAGTACCATTGAAAATAATGCTAACGTGCAAAAAAAAAGCGGGCCCGAACTGTAGGCCCATAAAGTCCAAATCCGAAGTTTGAAACAAATCCGTCCAGCCGTTTAGGCTATGGACCTCAGGAGTGGATGAACAGACGGACAGAATTGCGAGACCCACTTTTCCGAGTTAATCTTCTTAATGTGAGGATTGATTAAAATCACGAGTTCGAAATTTTGTAAGACTACAATCGGCCCTAGCGAGGTATCCGGCGAAACGGAAAATTCTCCGCAACGCATATTCCGTCGGATGCTCAAACTTCAATCGAGGCACCTATCCGCTTTCAAAAAAGAAAACGCTTTACTACAAATCGTAAATAAATTCCGCAAACAATTTCTGCCGGAGGATATTGGAACCTAGCTGTTAAAAATTAAACAAAAATATGCACTTCATCGCACTGCAATGCAATTCGCCGATAAGCGTTGTAAAATTTCACAAGAATACCTCGAAGCAAAAATCCTCCGAATCGTATAAAATGGGAGAATTTTCCGTTCCGACGGATACCTCGCTAGGACAGAATATCTTTCTCTTACTACGTATACGAAAAAGTTAAAAAAACTAGAAAAAAATACATAGTTCAAAAATTAAAAAGCTAATATTGGTTAAAATAATTTGCTGAAACTATCTGCATGTATTTATTAACTGAAATTTAAACAAGGCCGACTGAGCTTATGTAAGTCGGTCCCATTATTTCACCGTAACTGCATAAAAATGGAAACAAAAAATATGTTTCCATCTTATTGGTTCTATGTGCGTTTTCTGAAAAAGAAAAACAGAAACGATGTTGAAACGTCGTGCTGAAACTCGTATCATTTATACAATCATATTTATTTGATCATATTAGCGGATCTATACAAGTCAAATACTCCAATCACATTCGTGCTCGCATTTTTGTATCATAGTTGTGCAGCAAAAAACATTCGCCATGCATCTGCCTCAGGGAGTCGGTGATCTATTGCTTTGGTTCTGCAATTCCCTAGTCCACGATTATCCCGCATCAACATGCAATGAATGAATGAAAACATTTCATGTTTTATCGCTTAATTCAAATCATCCTCTTTGCCTTTCACCGCCGCGCCGCATCCTTCTTGCATTTCTATTACGTGTTTGCCACTGGAAACTCTGAATAAATAAATGTGTTTTTCGTTCGCCAAACTAACCCGCAACGCAGAAATTAAACTCACCCCCTGCGATCTACAACATTGTGTACGTGCAGTCATACCCACCGACCGACCATGGTCTATGCTGCAAACCGCGCGGGAAAATAGTTTGGTGAAAAATTATTTCAAAATTTTCACAGACATTTGTCAGGACGAGTAAAGTGTTACATGCGGGCATCCAACTCTGCTGTTCAATTTGCAGTTTGGTGACCATAGCATCCAAAAAGTTTACACACTCTCCGCCCGCTATATGGAACGAGTGGCTCATCGCATAGCGCGGACAAAGACAATAACCGATGTTTTAATTCACGTCCAGAAGGTAAACATGGTCAAATGGTATTTTGGCCTGTTGGTCGGTTCGTGTGCTGCTGATGTGATATCCTGTTTGAACAACGTCCGAGTTCAGCTAGCCTTTCAAAAACAGACTAAAGTTTGCAGAGGTGCGGTGTTGTTCTGTTTTATTTTTTTTTGTTATCTGACAACCACCACCCATGGCATGGAACGCAATTAGCCAATTGGGGAAAGTTTTAAAATTAAATTCAATGAACACGTTTAGGGAGAGAATGAGTGTTGTTCGTTTGACGCAGCGACGCAGGGCATCCTTCCGGACTGAATATATTTTCCTGAGAAACACTTGTTTCCCTGTTGACATATTCGAAAATAATCACCAAACATGGACGTGAAATTGGAACTCATCAGCGACGCTAACCGCGATGGGCTATTGGGTCCGATTAAATAGACATTGACAAAATTTTGCGAGCGCGGTCTAAACAAAGGAGATTGATGGGTTTTGGTGCTGCGAGTCCCACAGAGGGGCTTAATCACAATTAGCCTATGGCAAGTTGAGAAGAGGGTGGCTATTGGTGCTGTATACACGCGCACTTCTCCGATAGTCCATTGTTGAGGGATTAGAGTCAAATATTGTCGCACATGGTTTATAGTAGATAAGGCGCATTGGCATGCAGAAAGACAGCAAGCGACAGTGGTTGGTTTGAGCAATTTATGAGTGGACAACGATGAACTGTCGCGAAATTGTTGGAAAATCATTGATTGATGTTGTACAGCATGGTAGCATGGAGAATTGACTATGTCCGAAGTGTCTGCAGGTGTGACATATGAACATACAATGTATTTTGACAATTTATTGTGTTTTAATAGGATTAACAATTTATAGGGATGTTTTGCGGGCAGGGAGCGCGATCATGTAGGCTTGGTGGATAAGCTATCTGACAGACTGGTGAATTTTCGATGACAAACGAACAAACGTTTATTTGGAATTATTAATGCATTTCATCGCAGCTATTTTCGAGGAAATATTATAGCTGTGGCACTTCGCGAAAAGGTCACTCTATCAAATGCGAGGAATTTTTCAAGTTGACGCCGATATTTGCGTTTTTAATACTTAATTTTATTCGCATTTTTTTATCTGGAATGATTCTGGACATTCTTTGAGGAGTAAGGCCCTATAACTCGGCAAGTTCGACGCTTGGGATTGGGAAACTTGGTCATGTAGACGGTGGTACTGGTAAAATGCTTCGTTTTCCAATTTTAATGATTTACACAACGACCGAAAGCGAAGAACTCATCTATCTTCATTTGGGGCAGTATATGTGCAAAGGCAACATTTCAAACAACTGCTGATTGGACATCTCTTAGAGCGAGTAAAAGAATAAGGAAAACACCCACGACAAATCATTGAAAAAGGACCTGCACGACATAGTATGTTTGGTAGACTATAAAAAAGCAACAAGGCTGCAGGCTGTCACTGTTTACAACCTCTCCGAGGGTTGTGTTTTCGTAGGACACATACAACAAACCATCATATCGGCTCCAACTGCCTATAAAACGGCGATCCTCTTCGCAGTACCTATCTAGGCATTCCGCATATAAATGCCTTGCTGTCCCGAACTGCATACAAAAATATTTGTGCAGTATCTCTGCTATTGCAACGTAAACCTGGTGAAGCGCCGTCTTCTACAGATGCAATTCCAGTTTCACTCCAAAAATAGTGCCGTCCTGAAACTTGACAGCACTATTTAAATTCAGGCAAACCTTAGTCCTTTGGCATCATTCCCCGATGGCAAATCTTTGCATCTCAATCAACTCGAAACGCCAAACGGCAAGCCATTCCCTAATGCGAGAGATGAAAATCAAATTGCCACGTGTTCATTTGTTTCATGTAACATTTCACTGCTCCAGTGAATTTCCGCGTCCATAAAGGACTCCACACGTCCCGCGGCATCAATTGGTATGCTTTCCAGTTGACATAGGTACCGAGCGACAAGGTGTACGCTTCAAAAAGGTTAACATCGTCAAAGTAAGGCAACTTGCCGTTGCTCTGCAGTTGTGAACCCAATCAAATTTGTTCAAACTCTTGATGGGGGGCGAGGTTTTTTTTTTCTCTGAATAGAAATCCAATCAATAGATGGCAGGTACAACTGGATGTTACATGCTATGAGCACGTGGCAGGATATGTCAACATGTTGTCATGTGTTTTACACAGCATTAATTTGAGTGGCTGCTTCATTGGGCTAGAAGGATGTCGGAACGTTCAATTTGGAAGAGTTTTTTTGCTAATACTTTTGGAATTCGTTTGAAGCTGAGGTACTTAGCTGCAAAGCTACCAAGTGTGGTATAAGTATTTAGGGATGATTTAAAAGTGCTCTTTGAACATAGACATTTATTTTTAGAATTTTTTCCAGACGGTTGTCACCCGTTTACATGTAGGGATGCCTACTTTGAATATTACAAGTAGTCTGCATTCTTGCTTGATTGCGGAGCCTTCTATCGAAGTCGAGAGTCGAGAGTAATATCCTTGGCAAAATGCATTTCAGCAAATGCACTTCGTATCTCCAACTGCAGCACTACGGATCACACTTTAATCTGCTTTTTGTTGCAGTGGGAGGAAAAAAACCAGTAGCACGTTATCCAGAAGTTTTTATTTGCACTCATTGCCGAAGTCCTCCGATCCGCTTATGTTCGTTTGTGCTCCAGCACAAAAGAAAGTGAAAAACGTTGTTTGCCTTAGTTTTTCATTCAACAAATGTTGAAATACTATCCTTCTTCATTGTCAGCGAATATTTCGAGTTGAACGCCTGATCCTGTCTGCCAGCCATTGCACTTATTTTCCATGTGAAATGTGCGAGCTAAGATGAAAAGACTTGATAAAAGGAAGTGCATCCATTTTAAATGCTCTGCTTCACAATAGTATCGCACTTTGAAGAACAATATTCCACTGTCGTAGTGGCAGCTCAAGTTCATCCCTTTCAAATGTGAAGTAGAATGTCAAAAATGTTCTTTAATTCGAATTTGCTTGCGCCCCATTTGTGCTGGCAAACGTTTTACTTTTACATCTTGCATGCGGCGAGGCCAACCCTAGTGTTAACTATTATAAATCACTGCAACCTCAGAGTGACAGTTTCCTTCCTTTCGGGAGCGTTAACTCTGCATTTCGTTGAAGAGCCGTATACCGCACCACAAACTGTTTCATCACTTTCACTGGTTGGGAAAATGGAAGTTTCTTCTTTCCATTCTCATTTTGTCCATACATTAGCTCGCCAGAGTGTAAATCCACACCACATCGGTCTTCCGGTCGCCGAGCATAAAGACAGTCCAACTTGCAGCAGCAAATGTTTCCGCCTCATCCATTTAAGTGGCGTTTCTTTCGCCTTGCCCTGGCTCTATTCTTTTATTCTGGTGCTGTGTGGTGGGTCTCCTTTTGTTTCTGTCTTTTATTTGGAAAAGAATTGTGAAGGAAAAATTTATCGTTGGTTAGCGTGTTTTGAGAAATCAGTTCCGGTGTGCAAGAAGCGGAAGGACCTGTATCTGTGGTAACGTTTCGGCGCGTTAAAGAGTTTACAAAATTGGAAAACGTCTGGGTGTGTCAAGTAGCATGGTAGCATGGTAGCTGTCATCGTGTCTGAGGGGGTGCCGTCATACTGTTATTCAGTTTTTAGTTTTTTTTTTCCATGAAAACGAATGTGGTCAAAGAAGTGATGTGCCATATAGTGGAACACATTTCCTGAAACATCTAGCATCTGCAGCGGGACACAGTAGAGTCAAAGAACATCTTGTGAATAACCAATGGCAAACATAAGCGTCGAACGAGGATATAGAAACAGCGCAGCACAACCTGAGGGGCGCAGTGACAACTGAGGACCACTCGATCTAACTTTATAATTTTAGTTCCTCGTAAAATGTTTCTATAACACTTCTTATGCACTCCGGGCTAGGGACGTTCGTTTAACGTGACCACACCAACGAAGTTTGATTGACGTTGAGTACCTCACGGACTCAGGTCTTTTATATACGATCTCTCTGTCACTGTGTCAACCCAGCAATATATCGGAAGTATCTTATTTGGTGTCTTGGGTTATTCCCTTGAACACCATACCATAGATTAGAAATAAAATACAGGTCACCCTGTGCAAACCACATTAAACCACTCAATTTATTTGGTGCATGAGTGTGAGCCTGGGCATGCTTTAGAGTCGCCCAGCCCTCAAACACTCGCCAGGTCACGATTTAGTTTTCTTATTTTTAAAATATCCAAACAGTTTCTAGGCTACACAAACTTTGGCTCTGGGATTCGCCCTGCAATTCAATTGCTGTGCAACCAAGCATTCGCCTTTGTGTGGACCAATTTTCTTGCTCACAAAGTTTGGGCTGCCGCTACTGCTATTTGCTGATTCTTTTGCAGTCCTGCCGGAGGCCTTTCATCCAGTGCAGCTTTGTGACAACCCCCAACTTCAAAGAACGCAGCTCATTTTTGCCAACTTAGAACAACTGCTTTCCAGCAAATTTGTCGCTATTAAGTGGCATTTTTCTTTGAAAGGTCCTGCTATCACATTTACATGCCGGAAAGGGAAACAACTTCCCATACACACTGGCACACACAGTCATACAAATTCCATATATACAGAGAACTCTTTAACTCGCACACCCATCACATGTCTCATCTTGAGCTATGTGTGATGCTGCTGTCCACAATCTGGGATGTGAAAAAGTTCAAAAAGGGTCCTTGCCCTACGGCACTTTTGCATCCATTCAAATCATCACGAAGAACAAGAAGAAGCAGGACAGCGCATAGCATAGCTTCTACCGAAGGTGACGTTCAACCCAAAAATCTAAACAAGCTGAGAATAAAACGCCACCATGGCATGCCATGTGTGATGATGATGGTGATGGTGCTGGCCATGTTGGGGACACAAATGATAAATGTGTGCAATTTGGGTCACTTACACATCCGTATTGCGGTTCACATAATAATTCCGTTCAGTTGACTTTTATACTTTTATCCCTTTTTGCTTCTTTCAATCTCGTCCTCAAACCCTCATTATCCGGAATACCCAGACCCACACCCATGGCTGGCAGGATGCCTTTGTGATTCCGTGTTGGGATTTGAATTCATTCTGCCATGGTAAGGGTATTTGGCTGCAGAGAGATGTCGGACGTGGCAGAGAGAAGATGATGATTTAAAGAGTTAATTTTACTTTAAGGCTAAATGTAATAAAGGTGGGTTGGGGGCTGTATGTGTGCTTTAAGGACATGGCTTGTGTGTGAACGACTGAAGACGATGCGAATCTTCTCACCATCATTGGAGGGTGAGATAAGGGAAGTACTCATGAAGAGTGATGCTTTTCTTTAGAGATCCGGACTCCCAGATATATACACGTCTTTTCAGGAGATTCGTACCAACACCTTCTTCGGGTAGGTAGGTATACTATACACGAAACGAGGAAGTGCAAATGTTGACATAGTTTATTTTCTCGAGTAGTTTCTTTGTTTCCGTTGCTCATTGTTTGTATACGATGAGTGTTGTCTTTTTGTTGCGTTTCGTGTCAACATTTTCGGGTGAGACCCCCTTCCCGGATGTTCTAATTAACTTTCCCTCAAATTGCGCCGCACACCCCAACTATTGCGAGGAGTTTTTAAAGTGAAAACAATTAACACCCAATCGCAGGGAGTGAAATGCGCATTTATCAGCAGATACACTTACTAGCAGTACACAATCAAGGCGGCACTTGATTAAGCCATTTTCTGGAATTACCCAAATTAACAGTCATTAATTACATCCAATATTGAGGCAGCTTCCCGATCCCTCGCGCGCACCACCGAGCGGCGAGAAGTAGTGTGTAAGATGGACACTGAAACGAGCGAGAGAGAGAAAAAAGGAATTCCCGAAATTACTCGATTTTTCATCACGCCTTGGAAAATTAGAAAACCTCACGATTCGTTTCGCTGTGACGACGGTGTGGTGGCGGATTGAAGTAGTGCTCGACGGATTTCAACCCAACGATGGTCAATTTTATAGCTCGTCGTTAGGATTCAAGTTGAGGTTTTCATTAATTTTTTTTAGCGCTGCGAAAACATAAAAAAAACGCTTGGCCAGTGCGAATAGAAAGACATTAATCGTGAGCTCATTGTACGCAGGATGGAAAAAATCAACTGCAAAAAAATTGAATCGATCTGCCATGACATGGCGAAAGTATGGCCAAAATAACGAACGAGTTAAATGGGAAGCTATTTATCTATGTGTCCATTTTTGGGAGAGCAAAGTTTTATTATATTGCTTCTCTGTGTTGGAGAGTTTTTTAATTAAAGGTGCGAAAAGGACTGTAAGTAATTAAATAGCAATTGATGGGTAAGAACAAGGCAAGGGACGGGGGGTTGCTAACAGATGGTATATAGAACCTTAAAGAAAAGGATGTATCATTGTGTGTAGGAAATAAATCAGCCAGCCCGAGAAACAGATTAAGCTACGGAACGGAGGGCTGGTGAGGTCGAGTGAAATTCCCATTAAGACGTTTTAATTTCCTTTAATGGTTTTGGCAATTTTTCGAAAGGAATTGGAGCACAGCAAATGGCGAAAGCTTTTGAAATCACGCACCATTCTTTGGGATTTATGGTGATGTTTTTCTTGGCAGAAATAGGTTCATGCACAGCTCAAATGTATTGCACTTTTGTTTATGGATTTCGGGCTTGGCTGTTGAAGGTTATTTAATGTATTGCCGATTGGGATGAAGTCAGTCAGCGGACCACATTTTTGATTAAAGTCGTTTTGAAAAACATACAATTTTCGGAAACTCTTTAGGAACTTGCTACATTTTTTTCGCATTCACTGAAATTATATCCTAAAATTTTGCAACATAATGGGTCTGACAGTCGGAAGGGATCTAATGCAAGACGGACCTCTCATTTATGGTTACTGTCGCAAGAGGGATCTGAAACTTGTCCATAGTCTTGTCTTTCCGTGTTAAGAATCTTCTTTCGGAACAGAAAGCTGAGCCATAGAAATTAGAAAAGAAGGAGCTGCAAATACAATTTATAGATGGACTAAAAAAATATCTGCCAGCATCGGAAAAGTCAAAAAGGAGTATGATCTACGTATAGGTACCCGAATGAGAGACCTTCGAATATTTACTCTTACTCTGCTGGGCTCCTTCAAAGTCAGTCAGCGCGAATAGGATGGAATATTTTACAAACTAACTTACTTGGTGTCAATAATAGCTCAATAGATATATATATAGATTTCGAGAGATAATCGAATCAGACCACCAATGTCGGGTCTCTTTTAAAACTAACATAGAGAGACTCTCTGGATTTCTCCAGAGTTCTTCTATGGGAGATCTCTTTCATCGACTGGGTCTCGACCCAATGATGTCCCAAGATCCTCATTCTTCTGCCAGCCAACGCCGGATATTGGCACAGTATAAACGCCGCTGTCCCAGATTCTTCCAGGCAAATTTTACAGGTATCGTCTTCTCTAAGGCCCGTCTTCCTTAAGTTATACCCGAAATTACCATGTCCTGTAGATAAAGCCACCACCCATTTCAGAGTTCGTCGACTCATGCTTAGAATCCTTCTTTGAGTGGAGCAGGTCGGCCAATTAATTGCCATTTTAGCTTGTCTACATTTTTCCACGGTTGACCACCTTCTCAGTTGTACTGGCGTGATCCATTTGTGAATCAGCTGTTCTACCATAACTTTGCCAATTGAAGGGAATGGTTCTGGTCCCAGCAACTTTCCGGTTGACCCCTGTTTTGCAAGGGAGTCCGCCTTTTCGTTGCCTTCGATCCCTATGTGTCCCCGTACCCAGGTCAGCGTTACCTCATTTTTAGATGAACACTTATTGAGCTTGAGTACACATTCCAGTGCCAATGATGTTGTGATGTTTGTCTGTTCCATGCGTCTGATCACCGCCTGCTTGCTCAGTGGATAACTGCCGGAGCCAGCATATATTTTCCAGGTTCAAGAATGCGTTCTTAATTTCTTTGTACATAGTTGTAATCGAGAACTTTCTTCATTTTTCTTAATTTCTACAAGTTAAGGTTTGGAACTTACCCAATTAAATATGTCTATAAGCAGTTATTCGAAGCCATCCTTTTTTTTGGGATAGCTCTTTGGTTTCAACCCTTTAAATCCGTCTTTAAGCCCACCCATCCAATAACAACTTTGATTGCATTGAAGTCCTTTCCATTCCTCGATGCATTCAATATATTTCCGTTTTATTCCCTTTCACAATTATAGTCTAGCCCCCCATTATGTGAAGAGCTTCCACTGATTTAATTTCACTATTGACCAATTTACCAAATCATTCCATTCCAACTCCATTAGCGTATTCATCCGATGAAATGTCATTCTTGTCGACATTCTCATTTTTCAATTGCAATTGCAAATTAAAAATGCATTTCCATTTTGCAGTCCAACCTTTGCTATTCTGTGCAACGAGCAGTTTCCTTTTCTTATTCGTATACTCATTCTCATTCCTTAAGCACTTGATTCGACTGTCGTCCAATTTCTTAAAGTGGCCAAAGGATCGAAAAAGACTTAAATTTTAAATTGAATCCTCTCCGGCTGCGACACAAAAAGCGTACTTTAATGTACGTTGTGGGGGAAAAAAATACCTACTTCTGACACAACAAAATACAGAGAGCGAGTGAGATACAAAAGAAAACTAGAGAAACAGAAACATAAGGAAGATTCGAACGAAATGCAATCAAATGAAAATAAAAGTTAGCCGAGAGCCGCTGTTATCCACCTCCGATTTAATATCCTTTGACTTTGCTTCAGCTCTATCCCACGCTGTCTATCGGGGGACTGCAACACGCTAAAGAGGCCACTGTCACTCGGCGGGCGTGTAAAGTACAGTAAGATGAAATCCCATTGAGGATATCCCCGCATGTACAGTACTAAATCAAACGTCTGAAAGTGTGTAATGGAATGCATTAGGAAAATTAAATTCGCACATTTGTGTGGGTATGTGTGCGTTCGTATCGATGTGTGTATATGATATAGTTTTCAGACGCCCACTTGAGTATTGTCGTTGACATGTTTCCATTGGAATTTCGGCAAAAAGGCTTCAGCTCGCATTTTTTGTTGTCCATTTCCATCATTTCTAGATGGCAACGGAAGGATTACGAATTGAGTTTATAGAGCTTGGAAAAGGACAACGTTAAAGGGGTACGCCATTGGCATTTGCATCATTGGAAAAGAAACTATATGAACTCGTGCATACAATTATTGTAGCGGAAAGGGCAAGCGTCATTAACAGTGTGTCTGAGAAGAAAATTTTGAAGAGTATTTGTCGTTGATGGTGAACAGAAATATGCAATGCTGGAACAGAAAATGAATGCGCATATAGAATGAGGTTAGATGAGGTAATGCTTTCCCAGAATCCGTGTCAGGCTTAGGCTTATAGTTGGCACTTAAGTGACTGCATATATTCCTGTTAAGTTGCGCAATTTACCTACCTCAACCTGACCGAAATTCCCTTCCATGACTCCTTATTTACCTATGTTAAGAAGACACTCATTAAAGTCCAAATTAAAAGATAATTTTCTTTTCTTAAATACTTTGCACACTCATTCAAAAAAAAAAAACCTTTCGGCACATACTGTACCTGAATATGTTTTCTTCTCCTTTAATCAGAACTTCAAGACAATCTGCCCTCAACGAGTGCGACCAAGAGCAGGACGATGACGATGTTAAAGGCGAAAACGTTACGAATGACATCAAGGACTTTAACCAGAAATAGCTACCTTCGGATCCAGGCACATACCACCCAAACCACCATCAAATGGGGTAATCATGTGCTGCTCTCAACTCTCCCTATTCGCAACTCAAACGGTGTGTAGCAATAGGTTTCTGTTTGTAAATGAGAATTTATTACCACTGACGTGGTTACTTTTCTTTTCCTATTCCTCAGTGTGTTTTTCATGAGTGGCTTTTTAGTTCAGTCCTTAATATGATGTTCCACACTCTTCCCGGCCCGCACTCAGTGTGTTTCTTCTTTTTGATTTTAGTCAATTTGAATTTCCATTCAATTCTTTGCACCAGGGATTTGATGTTTCTCCCGGTTGCCCTTTACTGTAAGTGTGGTCGATATTAAGCAATATGAACCCAACGATACATTGCAAGGACCAGAAATTAGTTGGCAAAAGATCTTATCCCACACTCACTTGTTTTCCCCTCGCCTTGTTCCATGAAAATCGACGGTCTCCCGTTGCCGTTTCTTGTGGGTTTAACCAATGGATTGGAAATTTTTCTACACCATTTAATGCGCTCCAACTGTAGGAACCGGGTGGAACGTCTGTGGATGTTAGTCTTTCCCACTCGTGTACAGATTGAATTCAAGAAATGGTAATGGCCCTGCACTAGTCGGGTATGGAGGACGAATGAGGTTCAATGCTGCTTCTGCTATATATATATATCGTTGGGTGGAATCGTGTGTTTGTTGGTATGAAATTGAAAATTTACATTGATTGCTAATTTATGGAAGTTGAACTGTGTCATCGATAAATATGAGAATTTCCGTTACTGATGGGATGGCGTATTCGGTCTGCAGTGGATGGCCCGCCGGTGAAAAGTTTTCCCTTATGGAAATAATTTACAATTTGGTTTATCCCAAGTAGTATTGCAACTGGCATTGCTGATAAGGATAAAGTTGTCGTTTTGAGTTTTCGCTATTCAGTTGAAAGGGTTCGGTGTTTATTTGTTATTACCAAAAGTTTGTTCATAATATTCGCAAATTTAAATGGTGGCTAGCGCAATCTAAACGAGATCTTGTGTCCTTGAAAGTTCAGAAAATGCATTATGCTTTAAAAACGAGAATGGCGACTTGTTAAAATGACGTTGTTCGTTACATTGTTGTTGTTCAATGGAAGCCGCGAAGTTAGTCACATGACGGATGATTTGAAGCTTCGTCTCTGATGGACTATGGAACAGTGGTAGGTAGATGGGCGTGTACATTTTATTTGCGTTTTTTTTCCCATCTCAAGGGGTGAATTGTGTTGAACCGCGAGGAAAGTTAGTCATCAGACTTCAGAACGCATCAGTGCTCTGATAATCGCGCTTTTACCAAGGATCTTACAGACAAACTATGACATATCACAAGTTAAACACCTTTCCACCAGAAAAGGAAGAGAGTGGTCCCTGCAGAAACAGACGAATCAAAAATAGTCATTCTCTTTTAAATTAAATCCGATAAACTACCAGCAGTCCTCATGAATACTACCGACATAATGTAATGTCGTGCAAAAATCGACTTGAGCCGAAGTCGTTAATTAAAAATTAAAAAAAATAATCCCCTCCCCATACAAACCACCAAATCAACTTGCACGTCTATCAGTTCTACTCTGTCCGATGTCCTCGAAATTAATTACGAAAACAAACAAATATACGTGCAACCTTTCATTCAACTGTCTGTCTCTCCGAGGACGAGAATAAATAATTTTCAACGAATTTGTATGGTAACTGCTGGCATTGCCGTGATGATCTGCAAGAGCAAGGACAATCAAAACCATCGTCCAATTGATTCATGGGCGTGCGTACAATTTTGACTGTGACCCATCGTATACGTCCGGTATACATGCCCTGTGGTTTAAACGCTTCCAACCATGGTCAAGTTGAAAGGGAATTTCTTTTTTGCCGCGTTAATGGCGGAGCATCACGAAAATAAATTTATAATTCATTCAATCCTCCCGAGGAAATTACCGTCGACGAGAAATGTTTACACATCAAAAGGTCCTAAGTAAACATCGCTAAAAATAATTGAAAGCTCACAATGACAACATGACAACATTGCTGTACGTTCAAATCCAGATGGGAGTTTTGTCGTGGATGATTAAACAAATTCGATTTTTCGAACGGAGAAGTCAAAGTTGTCTTAACCCCAGAGAGGGGTCGGTTAAAAGGTACAAAAGGGTTTTAATCATTAATTGTGATTTGGAATTTTTTCTAATGCGGTTGTGCTTAATTAAGGTGGGGATTTTTTTTCATTTTAGTGAAATTATTTTACGTAGGGAGTCAGGGGATAGGTGGATCGGAAAATCTGTATTTTTTACAACTGATGATGTAATTAAAAGAACAGAAGATTGTCGTTTGGATTTGATGATTGCTCTGCATTTTTCATATATTTTTTAAATCTAGACACAGTAATTGAAAAGACCAAAGGAGTATTGCCCATTGACAGGTTTGTCAAACACGGATGACTGGAGATTTAATAGAATTTTACTGACATTCTGAGACACATGTAAATCATAAGAATGTCAATTTCTTCCTTTTCGTACTTTTATCAAAATCCACCCCGAAACCAAATCGTTGATAAACATCTTCGAGCATCAAAATAGCATTTCTATTATCTTGAGGGCAAACCCTCGTCACAAACAAAGGCACCCACTTAGACGGGCCCGCACTGCTAAAAGGCACTACCGAGTGGCTTCTTTTCATTCTTTACATAAAATTATCATAGATCATTTTGCTATTATTTACTCTCTGTCATAAATTATATCTTAGCTGTCTTCCGTGGCGAGCAATTGCTTGTGGAAATAAATAATATAAATGGTTGTTGTGTTGCCGTATCCCGCCTCCTTCGTCGAAGATACTTACATCAGAGAAGATATATGCACTGAGGGTTTTTTTTTTATATGTATGACTGCGTGAATTTATGAAACCATCTGAATGGTAAGATATTATAATTTTAATGTTTTTAAATAGAGACTGTGGAATGTGAAGAATTTGCCGGCTGTTTATTTATTTGGGAGGCTGGGGTTTCGATGATTTCATTTAAATATGAATATGCAATGGAAAAATGTGGGGAAAGAACATATTTCATATTTGCTAGCGCGAAAAAATCGGAAAAGGATGGAAATGATCGCGAGATAATGTTTGAACTGGAATATTTTATTATTTCTGCGTGTGGGTTGAAGGTACACCTACCTGCCATGGCTGTGGAAAATATATTGGAGGGACATTTATTTGAAATTATTTTGTCTACTCTTTTTCGTGGACCATCGAAAAAAAACTCCTTTGAAAAAATAAGCCTCGATATTCAGCTACCAAAGACTGGAGCACCACAATCTATCCCTAAGGTCGAGATATGTTTGTACTATTCAGCAAATAATTTCGGATTTAAAAATCGGTGGAGTTGCATATCCGCTTCCTCAATTGGTTATTGTAAGAGGCTGACGTGTTAGAAATTTTCATCGAAGATGCTCCTGGCAATGCAATAATTTTTGAGTCACTTTTTGAGGTACTGTCTCTTCTTAGTACTGAGTCCCGGTTGATATCTGATAAGCTCGGAAAAAGTAGACAGACCAAACTAGTCAGTGTTCCAAGAAGGACGGTTTTTGAATTGTTTTTGCCTAGGGGTCTGAAGACGTTCAACATTTTATTCATATTTTCCCATCGTAACGCATTAAGCTTGAGCCTTTAGAAGAAAAATAAATAAATATTTTGGAGCTCATTCCGAAGCTCGTTCATGACAGTAACACTCTCGGATGTTTGTCAGACGTTCCCTAGAGGTAACGCAGTGGAAAAAGCCTTAAGATGTAACTTTTGTTGAACCGGGACCCCACGCTAACTAGTCAAACACTCTAACCACTAAGCCTTTCATAGAAACCTGTTCCATTTCACACAATTAATCACAAATTTGCACAGAGATATGCACCCATCGATACAGTTTTGCATAAAAGAAATGTTGTCGCACTGAAACACACCCCATAACTCGAATAACACGCAGCGACAGTCCCATCTCAGTTGTTGTCCAATTCCCCCCCCCCCCCCCATACTAATAGTCAAATCCAATCATTCTCAAACCCAAACACAAGCTACCCAACTATTACGTTATGTAACATCTATTTGAGTGGGCATAAAGCTAGAATTCGCATAGAATTTGTGCGGCTTCTTCGCATGGAACAGCATTCCCAAACGCGCTTCCAACAAAGGATCGACCAACAAAAGCGACTACACACAGCAGCTGTAGTAAAAGAGCTATTATTGTTCGACTAACAATGGTGCAACTGTTTTGGCTAAAAACCACAATGGGTTATCGCCCAACAGCAGCAACAACAACAACAACAACAACAACATATTGTAACCCAGGATACAAAGTGTACACGCGACAGCACGGAAAATTAATTTTCAATTCAGGTCTTCGCCACCGCACACCACTTCTGGTGCTGGCGCTGACCCCAACCCACCCAACGCACATTTTCCACCCCGAATAATGTAAGGATTCATTGATTGGATTATATATCGAAAACTCTGGACTTTAGGGTAAATTCATTATCTCGGTTACATGTAGCACTTACGTCCGGCAACATTTAGTGGCCGCGCCATTGTGGTAGAGGTGCTGGCGGAACGCGCGTACATCGATATTAATGGCCAAACAGCAAACGTTGTTTTTCTTTGGTCTCCTTGTGATTTATGATTGCACGGATTTTTCGCAATGAGTACCTCTATTCTATAGCTGGATGATGGTTGTCCCTGCCGTGTTGTGCCATCATTTGTAACAAATTAAATTCGAATAAATTTCTGTGCCACCAATGTTGTTGACCTCAAGAGTAGGTAGGTATGCAGATAACCCATTTAAAATAGTTTTTCGATTATAAAGTGTTTGAGGCAACGAGGTAATCCATTACATACTGGCGCACTGACATCAGCTGCAATTGCGTAAAGTTAAATTAAAACTTAATTAATTTATTAACATCCATTTAAATGTCAGAATTGTCGAAAGCGAAATTCATTTGTTTACTTTGGGTAGAGCATCATATGTTGGGTACAAATGAAATTTTGGAATTATGTGTACCCATCTGGTTGAAATGGATTTAAATGGCGATGCCAAGTGCTGAAAACATTGCGCTTAATTGACCGTGTACACGGATGAACGTAGCAGCGCGCTTTTGTTTGAATATCAATTATAGTTAACGACCATCAATTTATGAAGTGATTTATATTCGGATTGGTTTTGTGTGCTCGTTTTAAAAGTCGACATTGCTCGAGGAAAAAATGATTTATCGAAATTGGAAACAGTGCACGTGTCAACACAATCGACATCACAATGAACATTTAATTAAAGAAATTAAAAAACGGTTCGGGTTTGGTCTGCTTTCGTAATCGATGGGATAAAGGTAAGATGCAGATCGGTTATGACAGAAGTCGTGTGTAAAATAGGAGGACATTTATAAGCGACCGCTCTACCCTCGCATAATAAGTACCAGCTTTCGCTAAAGGTAATTCCAATCCACGAAGATAATGCAGCCGGGCACTCTCACGCCTGTTTGCGAATGATTTAAAACCACTCTGGAGAGAAGATGTTCGGATAACATAACAAACCAAAACATGCTCTGAAGAATCGCAATTAATACCTATCTCTGACAATTTAGGGTTAATTTGTTTTCATACATTTTTTTAACACCGACATTTTTCTTTTAGAGAACTTTGAGGCTGGCCGTTGGCTACCCCCAAACGTGTTCTATAAAATGTCCACCAACCAACACTGATATCGTTAGTTGTAACGGAAGCCACTCGCCCGTTTGTGCAAAAGTAGTTCGTATCCCATTTTCATAGACGAGTCGTAAAACTTTCTCAAAAATTCTCCTCCACCACTCACCAGATACGAATCGCAAAAAGAAAATTATTCTCCATAAAACCAAAGCGAACAGGCAGAAACACTTCCGTACCGTACGTAACCCCATTTGTTTAAAAAGTTTGCTTCTCCAATTTAAATTCACTGATTGCAATACTGCCAATGGCATTAACTTGTCCGGACATAACGTTCGCCGCAATTTTTATTTTCTTTATTTAAATATCCTTTTTTACTGCTCTCTTACCGGATTTCTTTCACTCGGTCCGAATCCGAATATACCCCGCCTAAGTCATTCATTGTGCCCGGCTATTCCACAGTGAATTGTGTTCACCCTAAAGGCCATCGGACTATCATGAGATACCCTGCGACAGAAATCGTGACATTATATTTTTCAGCTTCTTACAATCCACTAGCCGAAGGCGTTTTATTGCACTCTCGGGAGCTAAGGGATGGAACATGCCGCAATGGATTTTGCAACGGACCATCATTATGATTTTATTTTTGTAGTCCATGTATGTATATCATATCTCTTTATTTAACAATTGCTGTGTGTAATGATGTAGTTCATTTACAAGTTTACAAGGACCCTCGAGCCCGAGGCGAAAATTCAAAAGCCATAACACTTAGAGCAAACGAATTCGCCAAACAAACAGAAAACACCAACAAATTGCTCCAATTTAAGAGCAAAATATGAAAAGTTTGATATTGTGTGCGAAAAAATTACGCATACGCCACCATTTAGGAGTAGAAACAAAAATAAAATAAAACAAAGCATTTCCTTTTCATTTGTGCCGCCTCACCCCTTACTCAGCTGTCATACTACAGTCATCAAGGTCAATTGGAAAAGTTTGTGTTTTTGTTTTTTGTGAAATACAAACGAAAAAACAACACCCAAACTGAGAGCAACAACGTTAAATTTATTGTTCAATTTATTTCCGCCTTAGGTTTTTCTGCTGCACGAAAACAAAATACAATTCAACGAGAAGTAATCTCATAGTGGGATTGCCTCGTTTGCTGTTGTTGCGGAGTGAACTTTTTGATTTTTATTATTATTTAGGTAGAGAAAAAGGGAGACACAAAAAATAATAATAAAAAAAAAAACAAAACAAAGAAAGCTGCGTCTTTGTTTCAAAGATTAAATAATAATCCATCCAATTGAAATTGTAGCATTTTTCGGGACAAAGTTTTCATTATTTGCCTCTTTTGAGTGTCGCATGTCAGTTATTATTTTATTTCTTATATAAATTATTTTTAACAGAGGAGGGTGATTGCTGTGTCACGTTGTCTTTACATAACAACACAGCGAAGTGGCGGGAAAGGCTGGTTGACGTAAAGAGTCCAGTTATCAGGACTTTGGCGATCTGATGCAGTTTTAATGTGCACACGTGTTCGGAATCTTTTTTAATTAATTATTAATATTTGCGAGTTATTCAGCAGCCAGATCTTCATTGGTATTACATATTATTGCGATCCTTTTAAAGGGTTGTAGACTCAGGGCGTTCGTGACGTTTAAAAGCCGATTAAAACAAACAGTCACATTCATTCACAAAAATTAAGCGAAAAAGAGAAAGAGAGACTCACATTAAATTCGTTAAGTTAATTCAGATAAAGCGTATTCAGTGACTGAAACTTTCAACTGCAGTGGCAATTTAATCGAAAGACATATTGTCTTTGGAATAGTTCTTCAAAATTCTTCAAAAAAAAAATCGATAGGCGATAGATTTTATAGGACTGTTCCATTGAATATGTTAATGTTGCTGCATCAGTTCACGCAATTAATGCGATGTATTAGCCTCCTTACAATCCCATATTATGGACCTTATTACTGAGCTACATGTGGTTTTCTGTACTCCTATTGTCTTAAAGATAATTCTTGATTTTTGGTCCTGGCAATATTTTTGTCGTGATGTTACCAGACGCGAGTAGAATTTAAATGGAATTGTACGCATAATAATGCTTTCAAATTAATTCTGTGTTAAATTTTAGAAATCACACGGAAAGAATTAAAAATCACCAATTGCTTCATTTTCAGTTGCAATTTACGAATTTCATATTTTTTGCAAATCACAGCGATTTTTTTCTTAAATTGATACGAAAATTCGTAATTTGAGATTGAAAACGGCGGAAATTACAAAATCATGTTTGTGAGGATTTACGATTAGAAGTATTGATTTAAGCTTCTCTTGTTTATCGTGAATTGCCAGATATTTTGGCGCAATTTACCTCTTCCATATATTAATTTGTCGATTACCATTTGACAATCCCAAATTGCAAAAAATATTTGGTGATTTACTACCACCGAATGATGATTTCACATGTACCTAAATTGAAAACGTAAATTGGCTTATAGAAATCGTAAATTGCAAAATATTTTTTGTAATTTCACATAGAATGCAAAGGCAGCCCACCATAACGACACGTGACACGTTCAAGCATGCCCATAGTTCTTACGTATCGAAATCCTTTAAAAATAATACAGACTTAAACTTTTTTATGTATTGACGTATGTGTGATGTTGCTGGGCAGATACATTGCGTGTCTGTTCAAATTCAGAGTCAGGCAGTATTCAGTATTTGCTTGAATCAGTTCGTGTCGAGTTTAATTTGTTCATAGTAATACTAAGTCTATGAGTGTACTAACCGCAAAGGATTAGCAAACATTCTGGAATATAAATGGTAAGTTTTGAATAATAAAAAAAACTGAAGTACATATATAAATCTGTATTTTTTTCATGACCTAGGTATACATATCTGGCTATAAGAAATAAGGAAATTAGAATGGATTGTAAAAAAAAACAAATTTACAATCGAAAAGGATTGTTCAAGTTTCGTATCAATGTCAAGTTCTTTTAAACAATTTGTTTGTATTTTTTATTTCAGTGCCGACAGAAAAACTAACCCAAACATATCCCGTTGTTTCCAGACGATATGATTCTCAGGGATATAAGGAAGAAAACAAGTTTTGTAAAATACTTTAAATTTGTATATTAAAACCGTAAATCTATGTACCTACATATGTAAAAGTATAAGTGTTAAAGTAGTATAATGAGAATAAAGTTTCTTGATTTGCCTCAGACAGGTTGCAAATCAATACTCAAGAATCGTATATACCAAAAATATGTTGCATCAATTTACTACCAAGATTTTGTAAATCACCACTGATGATTCGCAAATCAACACTAATAAGTTGCAATTCAAGACTTAATGGTTGGCTCAAGCAGACAATTTCTTTAAGGGGTGAAATCTTAAATTGCAATAAAAATGTGGTGATTTACGAATTTGTGGCAAATTGCGATCGGTTATGCCAATATGTTTTTGTTGTTGGATCGCATTATTGATAATGAAAAGTGTTGATTCGCGACTTTTGAGGGTCAATATCTTCACTTCGTACAGTTTCTAGAATTGCGAATAAAAAATCGTGAATTAGTAAATCCTGAGCTAAGCTGTAAAACTGCACAAACATTTTTGTGATTTTGCGCTCATTTTTCTTGATTTGATCCTAGAATTCTTTCTGTGTATTTTTTATTGTATCTTCCTAATCATTGACCGATTTAAATGAAATAAAAGTGCAATGTTGATCCATGAAATTAAAAAAAAAAAATGGTAAGTACCTACCAACCTTTAAAGCCATTTCAAGTTTCCCTCCAAGCAAACATGCCATGCATTTACCTAAGCAAAAAGTTCACCGAATTAACCTGAACTTGTCTTTCGCATTTTTGTATGTACTAATAATTCCGCCAATAGCAGTATGTATTGTAAAAGTATTCCTACATGTTTGTGTCACTGTTATGCCAATTATAGGTAGGTACATTCAATTACCAAGTGAAGCATACAATACTAACAAAAATAAAAGTCATTGTTCGCTTTGACAAGATTTAGAAAATTCGAAGAATAATGCATGTGAAATGAAACATGCTGACAGTTGTTCGCTGTTGTATTCTTTTTAACGAGAGAGAGTTTCCCTAAAATGGAAATTGTAAACAAGTTGTAATGATGCCAATTAGTTGTATGACCCTTCACTCCAATTTCATTGAAAACCACTAGTACACTGAGTACGGATGTGCTACGGATATGATATCAATAATAAATTTCCAATTATTGATGATCATAATCATGCATAAATATGCATGCAAGTTACCCACTTTTAACGTTGTTAGTCCGTGAACTTCATTGTATTAAAATAGATATTAGGTATGCATTTGAAATGCAATTATTTAAATTTAAATTCATTTTAATTGGATCACTGCGATATGATTTCCATATAAATAGGAGCTTTTATTAAATATTGAAAGAATTGCTCGAGTCCATAGAACAGAAATACACTCAAAAACTGGTGACCTATTGACTGAAATGACTCGCTGAGGTGGCCCACTTGCTGGTTGCCGCGGTGCCGTGATAAAGTGAAAGGCAACGAGAAAATACCACGAAACGATTCCGATGAACAAGGTAAAAAAAGTCCACCGGAAGTCAAAAATATAAGTAACTTTGATTATTCGAAACAAATTGTTTTTTTAGGGGATCGCTAAGATCAGTAACAATCCTAAGTTTTTTTCCACTATCTCTTGCGAACATTTTACAACCTTGCGAGAGTACGACCACAGAAGAACTTAAGTATCTGTGGGACGACTGTTATGAAAATGTTTCTCAATTCAGTCATTCGAATATGATATAAGATAGAGGTCCACGCATTCTTAAAACTCAGCCAAACTAAGAGCTGCATACAACTTGGACTAGGGTTCTTTATGCGCCTATTACAGTTAGCGGTTGAACTGAGCATCAATCAGAAAGCCCCTCCAGTCAGACTCGTGTTTGGCAAACTGCTTCCAGTTGCGGACTTCAAGTTTCTCATGGTCTTCCTATCTACATCCAGTGTTGGCCCTACAGGCTGAAATTGAGAAATACTCCAAAGCTCAACATATCTTCGCTGTCTTATGTGACCAGTAAATAATTTTCGACAGGGTCAATATCCTTGTACATCTCCGTCAATTCGCTATTAAATCCCCCTCGCTAAAAATCTTACTCATTAGCTTTGTCTAACTCCTGTGTCTCTGCGTCATATTGTGTTATATAAAGAGTCCCTCCTTGGTTTCTTAGGCCATTTACCAAAGGAGCGATTGGCAGGTGTGACTCCGTAGGATTTTCATTATAAGTGTGTATTTTAATATCGACTGGACTTTTCCGCTTCATATTTAAAATGTACATTTCCCAAAAAAAAATCCTTAAACACTATTCGACCAAAGGAAGAGACACATAGCATGCATATTTAACCACCACCACAGGATATGCTCCCATTTAATAGCTTTAAATAACCCACACTTAGCCAAGCTACAGACGTGAGAGGCAACCTCATTAAAATCCCGGGCACAAATGTGCTTGTCGCCCCTTATAATATAGAATGTTTTTCACGTAGCATCCTCTGCTAAGTAACGTAATCCACACTCTATGGCATACTAAACCTGAGCTGAGAACTTTATTTATATTCTCTCAGAGTAATCGTATATTGCCAATTTTTGTTTATTCTCACAATTTAAATCCGATACGCATACACATATATTCCATTAAAGCAGAAAGGACTCGTTCGTACCTAAAGGGGGGATAGAGGAAACACTTGACGCGCACATACTCGTACCAACTCCTATCTCGTTCGCTCTGTGTGTCCTTATAGTATCAATCAAAGAATAAAATGTTACCATTCTTGGGTATAGGTTCCGAATTACGCCCTCAGTGCCTAAAGAAGATGTCTCCCTGGATTGGGGCGGTGTGGGCGAATCAGCCAACTTTGCTTCTACTTCGAACTCACCGCCCACGGCCTGTGGATGTTTGATAGAGCAATGCAAGATTGCTATTCACGCTATATGGAGTGTGTATATGTCCTGGGGAAAGTGCGGTTATATCCCAAAAGACAAATTGCTCCAGTGCGTGCTTTAATTTATTTCCCAGGATTTGGCTGGACTTTTTTCTTCTTTTTATTAAGAGTTTTCCCGTTCGTTCTTTCATTGTGCATATTGCGGCTGCGAGGGATGATATATATACCCGGCCACTCGCATATACAGCTGCAGGACTTTTGGTTTCTGATTGCGTCTACACGACGTCAGGTTGAATATGGCTTATTGTTTACCTGGACGCATAGTTTTATCGAGGCGAACACGTAGTCGATGGTGGTTGACGGACGTTTCAGGGCCGTCATTATCACTATCACATCTTTCTCGGCCACTTACGCTCAGATAAATGGAAAAACAATTTTCCCGGACAGCAGCTGTGTCCTGTGTGTTCGTCTTGTACTTTTGTTTTGGTTCGACAGCGTGTACAATTCATCATATATATTGGATGGATGTTGGAATTGTGAGCTAAATTGTTCCCTCCACAAAAATTTGCCGTGATATATATTCCGCATGCGTGTCCTTTAATAGATATGCTAGGTGCCGTGAAGATGCTTTAGGTTCAGATACCCACACATACGCGGTGTTTATTTTTATATTTTTGTCTGTTCGACATTTCAATCTCTGACTGTTTTGCAGATGTGCCTGTGGATTATTATATTGAGTTTGAATGATTAATGGGCCTCGGGCCTCGGGGACTTGCAGATGACGACATGAGAAATTAAATCTTTTTATAGAATTTTTCTTCAATTTGTTGCGATAGGCTCTTTGAAGTGACGTGGTTTGATATTTTTTTATCTCCTTTAGTCGAAGAAGTTAAGTGGCAAGCTATCTTTATATGATAAACAACTGGGGGTATCAATTCTGAAAGAGGATTTCAATTAAGTGGGTCTCACGAGGATTTTTTTTTCCAATTTTGAATATGTATGGGTTTTTTTTAGCCTGCAGGTTGGGTCGCAGTTTTTTTTCTATTCTGGGAGCCTTATTAAGATTGAGGAATCGCAAACAATTTATTTTGTTTTCAAAAGCGTAGGTTCTAGCAACCATTTGTGGCGTTTTTACAACAATACCACAACAAATCCACTCAGTATATTCATTGAGTACTGCTTCAACGGGTCCGATATAAGTAAATCCAAAGGTTTCTTTCATATGAAAGGCTGTAGCATCCTTCCGCCCTTATAAAGGGTCTTTAATTAAACGCTTCTTGTCTTCAAATTTAAATAAAACAAAATATTTGCGAGATGTCGTCGAAAATATTTTATTCGTTTGAAAGGCCTATCGAAGCCATTTTGTATGGAACATAACATCGTTCAACTTTTCGCCGCGGCTTCCCTGGGTGGCACGTTTCTGAAATGTCCCATTTGACATAACTCTTGCTCATAAATCAGGCTGAACGATGACATAGGTTATGTCGACTTTTCGGGTCGCTGTTGTTTGTGGCTTATTCAGATAGACTTGCGACTTCATAAAACCCCACAAGAAAAAGTCAAATCGCAAAATCTTGGTTGCTAGTTCACAGCACCTCCACGTGAGATGACCATGCCCTCGAATTGCTCGTGCAGAATTTCCAATGTGCCGTTTAGCGTCGGCCGTCCTGTTGAAACCACATGTCGTTGTTTTCCATATCATCCAAATCAGTCTAATAGGAGTTGGTAATCATCGACTTATAGCGCTCGACGTTGACGGTGATGGCCTGGCATACGTCGTTCCCAAGGATATATGGACCGTGATGCCGCCAGTCAAAAAACCACACCAAACAGTAATTTTTTCTGAATGCATTGGACACTTTGGATCTCATGTGAATTGGTATCGTCCTTAATTCAACAATTTTGTTTGTTGACGTACCCACTCATCCAGAAATGGACCTCCCTTTAAATGGGCGAAGCGCGCGGAAGGTTGCACGCGAAAAGAACAATTATTCGGATAAAACAAGTTTATCATTTGCACGTGTTGTTGAACGCTATTTCGTTCCATGGTGATTTTAAAAAACAGACTGAATAAATGACAGCCAATTTGAGAGATCTAACTTCAACAGTATGGCCGCTATCAACTGCCAAAATTTGAAAGTCCCTATAAGAACCCCCTAAACTTGAGTCCGTTTCCTAAATTTTCGATTTTAATATAGAGGTGCATCTGGAGACTCACTAGCTGATGCAAATATTGTTAGAAATATCTTGAAATAAAAAAATACCCAGGAGTCAGCTTAAGATCTATAATAAACTCAAATTCTTAACCCACTTAGAGCGAATAAAATGTATTTGCACAGAATGCATGACTGCAGAAAAATTACCTCCTGGGTATGTTGTACAACATTTCCTTTTCCCTGTTTGCAACTCTTCAACGCCAATGTTTGCATACCTTTTCGTTGTATAGATCCATTTACTTGTACACACAGCTACTCCTAAGGTGTACATTTTTTTTGCAAAACCTATCGCACTTGTTTGCTTGCAATCTCAATCCTGGCAAATTGATACCGCACCATTGTGTTAGGCTTGTAAATGCAGATCCCTTTTTATCCTGCCGGATACAAAAAAATGTGCTCTCGAAATGTGTATCTATCCAAATCTACAGCACTAAGAGTCTATTGTTCCTGCACCACTCACCATCCTTGGGGAATGAAACTCAGATTACCCCCCTCCTCCGCAAACGTGTGCGTAGGCAGGATAAAAAACAAAACACCTTACTTATTCGCGCGGGTGAGTGTGTGTATTTTTTTTAATGCAGCATTTGCATTTTTTACCAGAGGCAGACAATACAATAATTTCTAGGAATAGTCACTCTTTTTCAGGTACCTTCAGCTGTACCTACACTAGAAGCAATTATTTGTTGTAGGACTAAAAACAATAAACCTGAGTGGTGCGGATGAAAACGAAAAGCATCCCGGTGTGTGTGCACAAGCAGTTGTAATTAATTTCCTCTGCCTCTGTGCGGGCAGACTTTGTTAGCTTAATTAAAATCTCGGAAAACATATTAGCTAACATACTTCGTTGTTGCATCCCGACTTGTGAACGGGAGATATTGAACAAGGATAATAATGTTGGAGGCGGGGAGGCTGTAAAGCTTGTTATCGCATCACATGCCAGCTTCTTTTTTTGCTTGTGTACACACACACACGCGCACATAAAATGGGTGACACTTTGTTTGGCTTACAGTTACAGTCAAAGCAGTGTCCTTTGGAGGATAATAAAACGATTTGTTTGAAAGGGTTTAGCTGAGATTATTGACAGCCCGAGATCGATGAGCCGGTCCGCTGTGAAAAATTAATGTACACAGTCAGTTGATCTAATATGTGTCTTTCTTGGGATTAGTTTGCGTCCTTGTTCAGCTGAAATATTTATTTTAAGTAGGGTTGGCGACGAAATGGGGGACTGATTGATTTGACGGTCAGAGATCTAAGGATAATAGCTTATTTCTGAGAAGGATTATGCATCTTACTTGTAGTAAGTCTACGCAGAATGTGTGCTGGAGGTACAATTTATTGGACTTGCAGATCTAGCTAACAAATCAAAAGCGCTGGGAGAATTAGCTTAAGTTTGGACTTATATGTAATTTTTTAACACGCCTTATGCGAATTGAAAAATTGGGTAATGTCCGTTGGTCGACTTGTGTGCAGACATTTAAAAAATTTTACCTACAGAATTGGATTTTAAAATGAATAATATGTAAGCGCGTCAATCTTTCTAAGAGTTTTTGTGACAAATCGAGTACTTCAAAGCCATCACATAACACTACAAAATATTTGCTGCTGATTCCAATACCGGATTCTACACACTTTGTCTCGTTAAAAGCTTTCGAGGGCAGTATAACAATTGATGAATAAGCGCGTCAGAATACCTGCGCCTTTCCAAAGCCAGCCGCAGTGTGAATATTTTGTTGATGGTGGGATTTCCTAGTCAAAATCAGGATTCATTACGGTGCCTATAGAGTTGGCCGAGCATCTTCATTTTTAAAAAGAGCTGAAACATGTAAAAGGAAACTCGTGTAAAAAACAAGTCAAAAAACGCATCACAATCCAAAAATGCATTCAAAAACTCGCCGCTCAAAAACGCTGCAAATTGAGTAAAAAAAAAATCCCTTTAAAAACATATTCAAAAACCTGTCGAAAACGTATACAAAAAGATGTCCAAAATCGTGATAAAGCCCTTTAAAAACGTGTTGTTTAATGCGTCCAAAAACTTTTCAAAAAGTGCTTCATGAAACGAGTCCAGAAAAGCGATCAAAAACGTATCAGAAAAAACGTTTTAAAGCGTATACAAAAATACTTGGAAAAACTCGATCAAAACTTTTTAAAAATGCATCAAAAAACTACTCCGAAAATGCTTTGCAAAATGCTTACGGGTCCATAAAACAAAATGGAGAATGGCTTCAAAATGGCGTCCAGAAAAGTTTCAAAAAAGTGTTCTAATACTTATCAAAAAAATTGTCAAAAGACACGTCAAAAATCGCATCGACAAATGAGGTCAAAAACGCTTTAAAAAAGCTTGGAAAATCCCTAATAATATAAAACAAAGTGAATATTTTTTTGTGTGAAGCTACAGAACAAACGGGTGAACGGATTTTGACAATTTTTTTTTTATTTATTAGGTTTTTATGAGGAGCAAGTTCGTGCATTTAAAAATATTTGATTTTGATTGTGAAAGTCGAAGAAATTCAATAATTAGACTTTGAACACAAAAAAAGTGAACTTCTCCTTCGTCTATTTGAATGAAATTAATTTCATTTTTGAGATACCTAAAACGCCCATCTTTTAAGTCCAAAACTAAGTTTCTATTTGTTATATCAGCTGAGCAATATTAAAAAATCCTTTGCGAAATTCCTTTTTTATCAATTTGTTAATTGACCAAGATTTTCAAATCGATCTCAGTGGTGGTTTCTTTTTTAGTTTTCTTTCAAGGTATATTCGTATTTTTTGAGAGAGCGGGAGGGTTTTTTTTCATATAAATACTCAGAATCGGAACTGTAGAACTGTAGTAGTGTAGTCGAATGGATTTGGTCTGCTCATGCTCAAGTGCCCAAGTGCTTTGCATCTGCTCATGCGTTTAAGGTTGTGCTGAGTGAGTTCTTTTTTAGTTGGGTAGATATAGAGTATGTATATGAATGTGGCGAGTGTGCTGTCCATTTGAGTGGGATGGAGGATGGGACATGGGAATGGGAATGGGATCGAGAATAGAAATTGAGTGTGATACTGATAACATATAACATGATGTGGCATGTGAAGGGTATGGGATTGCGAGCAACGTTGCCAGACTTTTAAAAATCAAAATGCTAAATCATATAAATAAAATTGGTGTAATTCTGTTCGACTAAAATTGAATTTGACTGCACATCTTTAAATGCAAAAACCTTAAAAAAACTGAATATATTTTGGTACATTTTTCACAGGCCTATAGACTATAGAGGATACCTAGGCCTACAATCGCAACTTTATTTCAACTCCTTATCTCTATAAATTCCGGAAAAAAATTGAACAAGAGTAATTTATTTTTTCGTTTCGTTTCGCTTTTTTCTTTGTCACGCTTTGCGTCCGAAAATACTGGTAGAATTAAAAAAGAGTAAATGCTAGCTTAAAGAGGACATCTGCAGGTACCACTTAGGATAACTATTAACTCGATATCTTTTAAGGTTTTTAAATAAGTAGGCAAAATTTGAAACATTTCTACGATTTTCACCTGAATAAGTGGATACTGGATATGCTTTTCATTCTCAAATCAAACAAACCAACATCATCATCATTACATCCCTTTTAACCTTATTTTTCTCCTGTGACACAGAGGGAGATAGACATAGGCGGTATGCTGTTTGGTTTGCTAAGAAAAAAGGAAACCTTTAAAAGAAATGCCAAATTTGTAGGAAAGGTGTGGTGTGTCTGCTCTCTTCCTCAACTTCTATTTCATTCAACCTGGCTGTGGCGTGACATATAACCCTAACCCGATTCCTACCGAATTCCCTTTTTAAATTTTCACCAGTCAACACTATCTACCAAAAACCAAATTAATATACATGAAAGCAACCAAATGAATTCAATATTTAGAAAATGGTGCACACACGAAAGCGATGAACTAAATATTGTGTGTATCCATTTTCATCATTCATAGTCACGGCAAAGCGAAGGTTGGGTTATTAAAGCTCTCGCTCTCACTGGATGGATAGTTGACTTTCAGAGATTTAGATATTGTTAAAAGGCGCTTAATTTGATTTGTCTGATTAATAAAACTGGCTACAAGAGAGGTTTTACAAATTTGAAGCATATTAATTTAAACATGGTTACTTATTTACCAATTTTCGATATCATTAACACCGATTGAATGTGTACATTTTTCCTAAATAACTGGAGAAAATTGGCTCAAAATGTTATTATTTTATTGTTTTAAACTGTTCTAAAACCACATTTTGCACGGGCAAAGCCGGGCGGGTACAGCTAGTATATATTAAAAAGGAGTTCTAAAAATGATATGGGATAGCAAGACCGTCCCTGACAGCCTCCTATATGAATGTCGAATGTCACTTCTCCTAGCTACACACTTTGACACCCTAGAATTGATTATTAAAAACCTTTGCAAAAACGTATCGCTTATATT
The DNA here is from genome assembly GCA_936431705.1 of Cheilosia pagana. Classification (NCBI taxonomy): domain Eukaryota; kingdom Metazoa; phylum Arthropoda; class Insecta; order Diptera; family Syrphidae; genus Cheilosia; species Cheilosia pagana. Next base: position 43,526,447 of record OW386170.1, on the reverse strand, counting down.
ATTAACCAAATACAATATGTTGTTATGTTGAATGTTTGGTTATGTTGTGCACCCCTCAGCCGGTGCTGACAAATTTGTTGAAAGGCCGTTTAGAGACCTCAGACTCAGATAAATTCAATTAATTATCACTAACACATTATTTATTTGTCAAAATTACCAAATTACCTTTATTTCACGACTGTGTGCGCGTACAAATAAAATTTTGCCTTTTTAGCTATTAATTTTATAACAACACGACAGGTTGCTGCGCTCTTCACATTTAGCCACAAAAAAGAAACGCTTCACTAATTAATCAAATTTGAAAGCGATTTCCATCACATAATGGCCAGGTCGACACAAATGGAATTGTTAGATATTCTTTTTGACAAATTTCTCAAACATTTTCATTACCATAGTCTCACCTTGGCGTTGCGTTCGCGTTGGTATCCACGCAGTTCCTCAATTTTCCACTCCCCTGAATATCTCACACTCAAGTGAGATCATTTCTCATGGACGACGCCATCGTCGTTGTCGTTGGCATTGGTGTTGGCGTTGGCGTTGTGCTGGCGACAACGTTGCCGTTGCATTGATTAATCCGCTACCACTTAGCAAACAATGGAGGACACTTATTTAATGTACAAGACTCTATGGTGTGGCGTGTGGCTGGTATGGGGGGCGGGTCGGGCTGCTGCTCTGGTTGAGTTCGCTGATACTGGAATGAAAAATGATTATTACACTTTTATGCCGGTGGAATTTATACCCCACTTGTCATCTGCAAATCATTACCATCCTCACCAGGAGTGTTTGCTGTCTCATTTTCCGTAGCATACCCTCCCGCCCTCCGACGCCGACGACTATCCAATATAATTTCATGTAAAATCCAGGAAATTCCAAGAGAATTTTGCGACTTATTACGGGGGTGAAGTGCCCTCGAAGGACTTCTCAACTCCTCAAGCATGCGGTACGACGGGAAGGGGCTGCTCTACATTTCAGAGCTCCAGCTCAGCAGGTGCCTGCTGTGGGAGCGGGGGCGATGCGATGGAGTGCTGGTTAGTGTGCTGTAGCTATCATTTAACCCCATAACCCATTTATAGAAATTTATAGCAAAACTTTATTACGGGTTTTAGTTGGGAGGGATCCCAGAGCCATTCATCATTTGTCGACCATTCTCGTCCGGGGCGGACATGGTCGACGTATGTGTAAATGTGGACTTGGTGCGTGCACTTTCGCCACAATGGGAAAGGTATGTTTAGAAATTTAAAATTGCAGTCAGGGAAAATGGAGCTTCGAATTACAGGAAGGTGTACGCTTAATAATGGGGGTGCATTTGCACTGCAAATTGCGTGATATATAATGCCCATTTAGCGTTTATGTGTGTTGTGTGCTGTACAGTCCAACATGCCAAAGCGAAACTACAATTATTGGTAAACGAATTAACTGCGCACTTGTGGCAAAGTGTACAAGAATGGAAGGCGTTGGGCGTTCTTATATTTTGATAAATTGGCTATTGTTGGCGAACCTGATTTATTGCGTCAAAATACACTTTTCTGCGCTCATTATTTGGTAGTTTGCTTCTTGAAATATGCTGACGTAAACGAAGTTCACATTTCTGCCTGAAACAATGTCTGCGAGTGCATGCTCTTCCTGTGGATTTCTGGTCGCAAAAGTAATTCCGTTCGAAAGTTATAGCGCACTTTCTCCTTATAAATGTACGTCTGACAAATGGCTCTGCGACTTAGTCAAATCGTTTCCATACCGCGAAAATACCTACTGCTACACCTACATACCTGAGGGAAGGTGCAAATTAACGGAGCTTCCCACATACCACATACTGCGCTGCCATCATCCATTTTATATTCCCCGAACATGCAGGAACAATTTATTTAGCAACCATGAGCGCACCATATATTCCCCTCTGTACGTATGGTACGTCTTTGAATCCACCTACTGACATTCGTGTACATACAAGCGGATACAAGTTCTTAACTTTTAAACGGCGTATATATAGCAGTTCATTTCTTTTCATAAAGCTGCAGCTTGGAGTCCCGCATTTCGGTCCAAAGTCCTTGTAAAAGTCGATTCAGTCTAACGCAATCCTTGAAATCCCTTAAGATAGTGTCACTGGCAATTTGTTTGCTTCGGATGGTAGAAGTTGCAGCAGTTGAATACACAACAGCAATGTACACTAAGATAAATCAATTTTCTGTCAGGAAAATGGCATTTCAGTTGCAATGTTTATGTAAGTGCTGGTGAGCCCTGGCGCAGCAGTGTTATATGGTTCTGGCTGGGCTAAAGGGTGAGGTGAGTTAAGAGTGGTACTTACACCCGACCACTTAATGCGTTTTGTGTGGCAAATCACCCCCTGGTGCAGTAGCGGAAAATACTCGTAAAATTTACTTACAAGTTATAATGAAAGGGCAATAAAATGGCCGAAAGGTTTTTTCACATGGACGAACTTTGTAAAATTACTTGCCTGAGCTGAAATGTCAGATGTAGTTTTTTTTTAGTAGAACTTTTTATGTGAAGTGCGTTAACCTCAGATGGTTTTGAAGGACTTGCAGTAAATACCTGCAACGGCTTGTTTACATATATTTCAATTAACCACCACTGCGTTTAAATGTAATGACGTTATGGTGAACTTTTGCCTTTGACAGTATTTGGTATTGTAAGTCACTCAATCAAAGGGTTGCGTAGAGTACTATTCGGGCCGTCTTTCGTCAACTATTTAACTATTCTCAATTTCCACTATTGTTGATCCTTCTGAGGTATGCAGACACGACGATATTTAGCACCATATCGTCCAGTACGAGCAAGGCCTCCTATATCGCACCCACTACCTACAAAATTTACCTCCCAAGATCATCTATGATTTATTGTACTCATCCCAGAAACATAGCATGTTCAATCGTGCTTATCGTAGGACATGATATAGTACAAGGTCAGACCCAAAGTCTACAAAAATTCCGTTTAATTGTCAGAACAACTGTCATCACGATGAGACACATCAGGTTATTATACTTCCAACCATGCTAATTGCAAACGTTTGCCTTTACGACTGCTTTTGAATTCCAGAGATTCGCTCTCTCTCACCACCCGACCCGCCCTTGTTGACAATTAAATTTTTAAATCACCGATTCACCCCACGGAATTAGGTGAAAGGCAAACTGTTCGTGTACACGCAAACAGAAAACCAATCCTCTTATTTGATTACGGTTTATTAAAATTCTCCTTTTTTGCCGGTTGCTCTCTGCGTTGTAACGCCAGGTGTTACACCCGCCGGTGTTAAGGTGTAAACTACCCTCGGTGGAAAAGTTTCCATGCCGCTAGATAATTACGAGTTAACTCAATAAATCTACTCCAAGGTAAAAGACACGAAGCAGCAAATAAAACACTAACACTCTTTGTGAGCAAAGGATAAAGCACACAACTGTGAAAGGAAACTACAACACAATACAATAGAAAAAAAATAAAACAAAAGAAAATCACAAGGATTCGACGAAAGAAAGAGTAAAGCAGAAGCGATTTTGTTCGCTTAATAACTTTAAGTGCTATCCCGGGTGAGCTCATACTAAATTAATTTATCCAACAACTGCAGCGAGCTACACAGCGTTACGTATATACCACCCTATACAGACGGTGGACAAGCGCCATCGCCTTTCGTGGGAATGCCGAATGCGAAAGGACATTTCCTCATGAAAGTCGGGCGGAATCTTTTCTGCAAATTATAATCCACTTTCACTTCTATTGTCCTTGCCGTGCCATCGAACACCGCGAGCGAGAGGGCGAGCCGTGCTTTTTTTTTTGTAAGAAGTCACCTTCACGCCCCCAATCGAATGGGTTAACGTTCGCGCTGCGCCACTAAAATTAACTTCTAGATTACAAATTGTATTTAGATTAAGTCCTTCTTCGTGAGGTCTTTGACTGGCCCTCGTTCGAACAATCGAGGTGTGGTTTACAATGGATTATTTTGGACGACACGCGGTGCAGACAAATCCTTTGTCCGGATTGACTGGCAAAATGCGAACACCACCACCACCATGCAAAGGATTAAGTGCTATTAGCAAATTGATATTGAATGCACGATAAACATGCTAAGCAAGGGCGCAGCGTGCCCGGTTCAATGGAAGACATTATTGAAATGTGATGAATTTCGCAGCAGTCGGATGGGCGTAGAGGCTTGGGACATAAGATTGTGGTCAGCGAATAATTTGGAACCCATGGCGGCGGCAGGATTCCGAGAATTTATAATTAACATCCAGATGGTATATTGGCGTAGGTACTCGCATTTGAATGGAGTGTGTGTCGGCAGCAGATATCTGAATAGCACGTGTACCTACATCAATCTGCAGACAGCTGTGTAGGTGATTGCTATTCAGATGTTGAAGTGGGCGAACATTCGTCGTCTAGATGTGGGAAGTGGGAGTTGTTATGAGATTTGCGTTGACCGAAGTATAACTGAATCTTTAATTTTCAGTCGACTGACACAAAAAAACTCAAAAAATTAACTTTTAAGGCACTGCCACCTAAATAAACTAAATAAATAGTTGGCGCAACAGGTCTGTGGGAGGACACTAGGGATAGCTGCTCACAACCATTCGTTTTATGTGAGTTTTTAATTTTTGGAACTAGTGGAAAGTACTGTTAAACGGCGAAGACGACCAAGATCCCTTTGTCAGGCAACACGAACCATTCAACCTTCTGTCAAGAAGAAGGGGCACAACATCGACGAATCGGACAGAGCTATAACTTTGAGGAAGTTAGGGACTTTATCTACCCGGTTCCGCTGCAAACTCTGTAAAAGGCATCACAGCAGAGAGCAAGCGAAGAATTACTTGCCAATCGCTGTTTCTTTGGCCTAAGAAGGCAATTAAGAAGTAAGGCCTTGTCAAGAAACACCAAGGAGATTCTATATAAGAAACTTATCATCATCATTGGAGGTGTTGAACGCAAAATTCTTCTTGTGATTTTTGGCCCCATTTGCGTTGATGGGAATTGGAGAAGGAGATTTAACAGCGAACTCTTCGACCTTGTCAGAAAAGTGCGGATCAGCCGTCTGAGATAACTAGGACACGTTGAACGTATGGACAACAGTGTTCCGGCTCGAAGAGTCTTCGACTCCAACCCAGAGGGACAACTCAGCAGAGGAAGACCTCGCCTAAGTTGGCGCGTACAAATGGAAGGGGACCTTAACCAACTTGAAGTGCGCAACTCAAGGCAGTAAGCTAAAGACAAAGCTAACTGGAGAGTCGTAATGGTTGAGGCCCAGGTCCACCCCGGACTGTAGCGCCACCTAAGTAAGTAAGTAAGTAAGTAAGTTTGTATGCCGACTTTAAACAGTTTATTGAGAAGCTCTCATATGACAGTTATTCTCTTAGACGTTCGCAAGAATTGGCGCAGAAAAAAAAACATTAAGATGTAATTTGTGTTCTTTCAGGGATCGAACCGAGGGACCTCTCGTTTAGTAGTCCAACGCACTACAGAAATAAAAAATCTCTCTCAGAGAATGAAGGAGATATTGTAGAAGTCGCTAATCCTTCCATTGCTGCTTTAATGGTACAGAAGCGAAGCACTGACTTTTATCGAAGCGTGTAAAAACCCTCGTAAAAACCTCTTTAAATGACGAAATTATGGTCAAATTTGTGCCTTAAGATCTGTTTAAGAAGAATCCGCCCAAACTTTAAACATCTTTCGACAACTATGCACCATCCGACTAGATTTTGGGTCCACTATTTTTAAAAATTGCATTGGAAGAACCATGGTAAGACTGATAAGAGAGGTAGGTACCTCAATCCACTTGAGTTGAGTTGGCTGAGTAACAAAAGAAAAAAACAAGGAAAACGCCACCAAAGCAACGCCAACTAAAAGCATCATAAGCGTTCAAAAAAAAAAAAATAAAAAAACTGATCCAAAATGTGTTTTAACAAATTATGGATCAGTTTTAGTGCGTCCAAAACGGTCTAAAAAAACTCAAACAAATTTGGTTTAATTTGTTCAATGGACTCAGTCGCGCTGATAATTATTGCGAAGCAAAAAAGTGTTTTAAAAAAAAAATAAGTAACGAAAACTATCATCTTTGTGTGGTTCACTCTTCACACACGCGCTCATCATCAAGAAATACTTTTACCAAGAATTTCACTTCCAGCCAAACGAGTAAAGAAAATATCTCTAGGTACGGAAGAGCCTTCCAGACACATGTTATGGGTCAAAAATTCATTTTCGATGAGATGAGGAGATCGGCAGTGTGGAAGCGACAACAAATTAGAAAGTTTCCCCATAAACTTTGTGAGATTCCACAACCAGGCATCCACTCGAATCTATGCTCCTTTGAGATGCCAATGTATTAAATACATCACTTGGGGGAGAAAACATTCTAGTTAGCTATCCAGATATTAGAATACCCAAGCGCATGCATATACATATGCATATACATATACGGTTTTTACCACACCATACATAGCCACAAGTTCTACCCATTTGGACCTCTCGTATACCCAAACGCCCACTTGACATTGTGCATAACATCAATCAATGTGTATACCTATAGTAAACAGACTTTAATATTTGGCAATCAAATAAAATATCAAACAAAGGATAACTCGGGCTACAGGGGAAAGTCCTTTTAGAGTGTTATTTATTGTGAAATACCCAGCTGGGAATATCAGTGGGGTGTGATAAACTTTACAGGCATTCTATAGTAATTGAGGATTAGTTGAAGATTTGAAAGTGCCTCGGCGGGATGCACCACAGCATCTGGCTGAGGTGACTTTCCGCAAAGACCTGTGGTCGTCTAGACATATGTATGCACAGAAGAAAGTCTGTCTGTCTTTGGGAGGGTGCGTTTTACTTGGCATCGCACCCAAGGAATGACAAAATTAATTAATGGAATTTCGGTTTTGAGGTGAACTTTTGTACAGAGAGTTAGGGTAAATCTAGAATTTGCAGATGAAGTACAAGGAATGCCTGTGGTGAGTGCTTGATCGAACTATAGGCAATGGAAGTTTTTTTCTTCTCAAGCAATTTACTTTCGGGAACAAAGGGAGGGAAAGTAAAGTTGAAAATCGACTTCAGGTATTTACCATTAAATTGGGTTGGTAAATTTTTGTATTTTATTGGTAGCACGTTCTTTGACATTTTTTAACTAAAAGGGCTGAGGTCTTCTATCATCATAGGATTGTAGTTGACAGTAAAGATGTTTTTCAGGCTAGAAACCAAAAAAAGCTCTCTCATTTCCCATGATTTTAAATCATACCTCGCCTAAGATAATTTCCATGGACAATTAATTTACTCTATCTAAGCCAAGTCAAAGCTAAGTTATATACCTCCTGTGAGTTGCAGCATCATCCTCTGAATTTATCACAACTATTTCCGGAGCACCCTGCATAATGCGAATCTCGAGCAAATGCACACTCTATCACTGAACCCGTATCTATGCCATTTGGGGTAAACATAAATATGAAGGAGTTATGAATGTGCATGTGCACCTAACTCAGTTTGAAAATTGTGTTACCATCCGGCTTCCGTTTGCGCTATGATACTGCAGCTGGCTTATTTCAATTAGCTGCAAGTATTAAGTGTTTGCCTATATTGTTACACTACTATTGCTATCGCACCGATGTACGATATTATACACACACATCTATACAATAGTCACAAATTAGATACAACCATTTGGTATCAAACGCATTTGTTGCCGAATTGGTCCTGCAAACGACTCTCCGTACGCAGACAAAGCAGTCATATACGAGAATGGCAGTAAATTCGAGTCAAGCAATGGGAATCGCAATCGAGTACAAAGGGGGAGAATTTTCAGCAGGGATTTACAGAGTTTAGACCACCAATTTGAAGGTAATCAGTGGCAAATTGATTCCCTTTGCGATTGGCAAGTGGTGACTGTTTTACCCTCATCTGGATGTTATGCGAAGGTATAGTTTTCATCATCCACATAAACTGGAACATGGAGTGTTATGCGTATAAATGCAAAATGATGAACAGATTTGAATACACAATGCCGCCGTATAAAGCGCGACTACCGTGTTGCTTGTGGGTCAACGATTATGATATCTAGCAATGAGGTTATGACTGTTAACATTGAGAATTTATGCAAATTGTTAGAAAACATTGCCGAAGGCAAGGAAATGGTACGTTTCTGCTTTCGTTAGCACTTACGAGTCAACGCCTCAATATTTATGGTATTGGAATTAAACCAATGGTCAAACCATCGACGCATATGATTTTCAAACGCACGTCGCCATTGCTGTCACGTATTTCGAGGGTATGAAATTTGATTTTTGTTTTAATGGTTTCACTTTATTTTGGGTTGAAGTTATGACGTACACGGTGTTTTCCTACAAACATGCCAACAAGTTCAACAGTTGCCTATAGTGGGCAGTGTTACCTTCTCGAAAAGGGTCCAAAAAGGTGTTCCTTGCTATCAGAAAGGGCCCCGTATGAAATTAAAGATAAAACAACCTTATTGAAACAGTATCCCCTACATTTTTAATTCATTTAAAAAAAATCATAAAAAATTCAAGTTCATTGGGCATTTTTTATATTTTACATTTTGTTTATTATAACTAAAAAAATAAAAAAAAGAGTTTTCTATAAATCTAAAAAAAACATCAGGTAGGAAGCTTTAGGCATGAATTGGAAACAGAATGCACACACTATGAGACAGTGGCGTGGCGTCCATATAACCCGTTTACTACCGACTTCCCTTTTTAAATTTTCACCAGTCCACATTATGTATCTACCAAAAACCAAATATACATGAAACCCTACCAAATGAATTTGATATTAACAAATTGGTGCTCAGACGTAAGCCATCAACTAAATATTGCTTGAATCCGTTTTCATTATCATCACCCCAACTATGGTTAAATCTCTCACTGGATAGTTGATTTTGAGAGAAGATTTGTGTGTAATAACACGTTTTTCTTCGAGTTATTCGATTTTTTTTTACTTATTCTTTTCTCATTGGATATTTAGCTTGTTGAGGTGGTTTATAAATTCAGTTGTCAGATTTCAGTGCATGACTTAATGACTTGAACTAAAAAAAAGTTAGCTTGAATTGATTTTGCTTAGTTGATGTGGAAAGCAAATGTACAATGTATTATTTTGTTTCAAGGTACGTAGATGTAAGGTTTTTTACATTTGTATGTGATTAATTTTGCTTTGTCTTCCCATTTTAAAATGTTCACGCCACGCCACTGCTATGAGAGTGTTAAAAATATAAGTGTGAGAGCAAGAATTTTGTCGATTCGATGTCAATAGTCGAAGTCAATGACTGTGTAAAGAGAGAATATATTGTTTTGCTTCCTATGATGAGATGAATAGCCAATTCTGAAAAGGGGTTCTCAGGCGTTCAAAGGTGTCTTGTTTTCTCATAAAGCAATCCGATTTTGACTATTTTCAAAACGGCGGGTCCGAGTGTTGAAGGAAGGATCAATCGGACCGCAAGGTGTCCCAAAGGTAACCCTGATAGTGGGTGAGAACATTACTACCACCAGAAGATGATATCTTTGCCAGGGTAGTATGTATGTATGGAACAGTTCACTCATGACAATGAATGAATGACTGTCTTTGAGCAACTGGAACATAATTGCAACATTTTCATGGCTCTTTTATTGTGTATGAAACTGGGCGCAGTTTTCAATTTCGTAACTTTTGCAATGAATTTTTTCATTTATTTTATTTATTAACATAAATTGTAGAAATATATGAAAAAAAAAAAAGAAATGTTTTCTTCGACATAAAATAAAAAGGGGGAACCATAGTAAAAATATGCCAAAAGTTTAAAATTTTTATTGACATAAAATGACCGTTGTAAAAATACCTATGCTAACAATTTCACATTTTTTCTTAAACATAAAATAAAAAGGGGAGACCAAGGTAAAAATTAGCCAAATTGTTATTTGATTAACTCTATTTTTAGTTTATTTTTAAGTTTTCTGTACGGTTCATCTAGGCTCTGGGTTATACCTAATGAAATACAAATCAATCAACTAAACTGTTGTTGTGAACGAGAAAGTTTCGTGCGACCCAGTTGTGCACTTTATATCTCTTACTATTTGCTGCAAGTAAGCGCCAAGCAACTTGTCATGCGGTTAACCTGATTCTTTAAGTTAAGTCCACATGTCATTCTTGTTCGTTAAAACCCCTCAAAGACATCAATTTTGTGATAAAAAAGAAAGAAAGTACCCTCGGGGGATAATTTAACAAGCGCACGCATCCATCCGCCTACCCCAAACAGCCAATTCTAAGTTAATTAAAACTCTATAATTACAAGAGAATTGTCTTCCACCTCATTATGCTCATGTGATGTGTATTCTGATGAAAAATTAAATACACTCTGCAATCCAAGAAATTACAATTAAACACAATTATCTGGAATTAACATACCCGCTTTGAGATGTTTACCAGCACACGCACACTCGCTCGGGTCGGTGTAAGCGCCACACAAAGCCTTCTAAGGACCTTGTCTCTGTACAGCTTTGCAAAATATCTCCAGGGTGGTGTGTCTCCCTATACTATTGCGGGGTGTGAACGTGTCTTCAACCAAAGTGCCATTCACGTTTTTTGTTCGCCTCTCTCTGAGATTGAATTTTCTTCCTGCACCTCCATTTGTAATTTACATGTACCCACCACCCAACACCCACAAAGAAAAAAGGGGTTAAAGTAGGTAGAGAGGAGTGCTTTTGGCTGTGAAAATTAGAAGCTAGGAAATGGCTTAATGGGGTGTAGTCGGGCCAAAATTGCGATTACTGTTTCCGATTGCTGTTAATCCGTACGGCTCAGTGGTGGTAAACTAATTCCCCCCCAAGGTGTGACGAAGGATTATGAGAAATGTGACATCGCAAAAGATGAAAGAAAAAGTCAATTTGTTCATTAAAATTCCGAAAAGCTCGTGACGGCTTCAAGATGTTCACGAATTGGAAATCTATTTGAAAATGGGAAGGGGACAAAAGATAAAATTGGGTTTCCCGCCGAATGCAGAAAAATACGTATGAAAAAAGAGCGCTGGGACGAAAATCATTCTGAATGCACTTAAGTTTTAAAATCCATTACAGAAATCAATGAAGATGCGGCCGAGCGGATGATTGGCCATGCACTTGGTAGTGAGGTCGAGACGAGATTTCTTTTATTCCTTGGGATTTTTTTTTCGCAATCTTCTGGCTGTGGATATTTCATTTCCAACTCTTCTCATTTCAATAATATTTGAGAGTCAGCCAGTCGGAATAAGTGCACGAAAGGATTCATTTGCGGGCAGATATTCCATTGGCTTGGATATTATCGAATTTAGTGGTTGGTTGGGTGTGGCCATGGAAGCGTTTCGATAAATCGAACTGTCAACGGGTGATTTTGAAGGATTTGCTGCTTTAAATTTTATTTATTAGCTCAATCGTTTTTCATATATTAATAGGTGTCCCAAAGTCCCTACAATATGCGGTACCTTATTATCTAAAATTATGTTCATTTGGAGACAAATTCTTACAGCCCGGTTTTAAAGTGTCAAATTTTTTTTGTTTTTTTTTTTCCCACCCTTTTGATTGCAACTATAGACGTAAAATAAAAAACCACATAACATAAAAAGACACATGAATTGGAAAATACTATATTTGTCTCCTTTATTCAAGATTTTTCCATTTTTTTTTCTTTTTTCGTTTCATGTCGTCGTTGTCGTCCTTTTTATTTGTTGGTGCTAATCTTTAAGGAATTTTATTACACCTTGGGGTGTACTTAAACGAAGGCAAACATTTCTTCTTCCTTTGCTCCACATAAATATACCGTTTCTCTTCTATTTGCAACTAGAGGGATGCTCGTTTATTTGTGGAGGTGTTGGTTAGATGGGCGAAACGGAGAAAAGGTTGCCTGTTATCGCAAACGCTGCACAAATTTTCCAATTTTCGCCCGTTGTGTGACGTTCGTTGTTGTCCCCCATCCCTCTATCAGCGTGCGATTTTATTTTATTTTCTATCGATTTTATCGTGACAGATAACTGCGAGCTAGTTGGTGGATACCCATAGGTATACGTGTATGAATGTATTTCATTTTTAAACACCATTCGAGTGTTCAATGAGCGTTGCGGCTGGTGTTCAATGATGTGTAGATGTGTTAGGGGAGCAATTTGCTGAGCAAAAAGAAATAGGAAAAAATATTGTCAACAATTTCTTCACATTATAATTTAACCATAGGTTTCGCTAGACAGATAACCTTTTAAGAAGTTAAAGAATTTATTTCGTTTAAATTGATGGAATGGAATTATTACCTAAAACAGGTTGCTCGGGTAGGTAGATATACATAAACATTATATCAATCAACTACTGAAAGTTAACGCTACTAATTAAAGGATTTACAGGTAGCGCATCCTATTGCTGAGAGATTTTCAAGTGCACTCTACTGAGTGCAGATACTGCCCACTTGTGTATAATTTCGAATAGAGATACCTACGTTCATTCAAACCATAATCTACGATAGAAATACCCAAAGGGGCTTAAGAACAACTTGAGATAACACTTGAGCCTTGAATACTCAATTTGCAATAAATTTGTACAAGTTATTGAACCGGCCCAGCTGTTCCTATGGCCATAGGTATGCAAGTTTTCGTCTTTATGCTCTGAGAATTGTCTTTCCAAGCATTAGGTCTTTCCGATCTATTCACATGTAGGTACGTGCACAGCTTGAAGGCACTCAATCGATGTTTACCTTTCATAGTACTAAAGGAATTTAGTATTTATTTTGTACTTTGATTGAGTACGTAACCACTGCTACAGGGCTGTTTAAATCAACAAGTCTGTGTTTGTGACAGAATGGAATTCAGCTACGAAAATTCTTCATTAATTTGTTTCATTATTGTATTAATACGTAAACATCAAAAGTTTCCGTACACATTTTAAGTATTTATCATGAAATGAGGAGAATGAAACTTATATCATTCGAAAGGTACTGTGCCATAGATGTGCAGAAACAAAAAATCTTAGGTATATGTCGCCATTAAGACTGGTAACATGAAGTTAAATGCTTAGCAGTTAATCGTAAGCATTTTATTGCCATTCAATTTGTCGCCGTCATGTTTCCATAGTAACGAATTTAATCATCTTAGATTAGAACCTGTTGGAGAGTCCCATTAACCCATAAAGGTATGCAATTTAATTACCCCTAAAAGTAAGCAATTATAAAATCTTATTTCGGAGCATTGCAGAGGAAACGAACATTCATGTTTGGCCCTTTTCCATTCTTCTTTCATAGAGGAAAGGTATATGAATTAAGATTTAGCGTATAAATAAATTAAAATAAATAATAAATAAATTATGTAAAAAACAAGTTGGCTTTCGTTAATTTATTTACAGACAAAATTGGTCGAATTTCGGGCACGGGCGGTACTGGTACTTTTTAAAAATTGACTTTGAAATAGGGCCGAAGTCACAGCTATACTGCAAATATTGGCCAAAGGAGGAATACATTTTTTGGTAGCTACATTAACTTTTCTAGAATCATACCGTGAGCGACATTTAACAGAGGAAAAACCACGTCGCCATGACAAGTATCTGCCTCGACTAGTCAAGTGCGGGTTCATACATTCTATACTTATAAATGGAATCACAGAGTTTTATTATTGTTCCACAAACAAGTTAACCTTGTTCAACGCCCGGCAACGATGTTAAACTGAATTTGTAGATACAAGTCCACCACTTGTCGCGCAAAGGACATAACATGTAACATGTAACATCACATCCAACCACCCCATAAGGGCTGACGGTTTGGTAGAACTACAGCACAGTTATTGGGAAACTGAACCACATGCAAAACCTCGAATGGCAAATTATAGGGATAATAACTTTAGTCTGCGAGCGCGTCTACCACAAGTTGTAAATATTTTAAGCGGATGCATTGTTATTTCTAGCTCCAAGTATTTACCCGCATTCTGTTGTTTTTTTTTTTTACTTCCTATATTGTTGGTATTGGTGAATTACCTTGCTGCACGGATCGAGTGAACTCAACGAGCCTTCTATTGTTTACGGCGTGAACGTGTTTGCATATTTAAAGGTTTCATTGGTGCCGCATTAGCCACTTAAAAACTCGTACAGATTGGTTGTGGTTGCATTTGGCTCCGACCTGTTTGGCATGGCTATATGCTAAATGTTCTGAGACCGAAAATATTTGAAAATTAATTTATTGACTTAAAATTTAACAAAATGACTTTGTGCAGTTGAATGAGAGTTGATTATAATTTTTTTAGTCAATTTACAGGGACTGATTCGAAAACATTCGTACCTTGGATGGGAGTCTTAACAGTTGTTTAGTTCCTGGTAATTCTCATTTTTCTGGAGCTACGTTAAATCCCTTTATAATTGGGCAACAAAAGAAACGCGAATTCGCGTAAAAAGTGCCACACCAATTGAATCCAATTCCTGGTAAAACAAACTTACGTCAAAAGTTCAAAGCGCCACAGGCAACCCTCCTGTAGATATATACTACGACAGTTTTTCACGCAGCCCTTACTGAGCAAAAATAAATTATTTCAAATGTAATCCGCAAGCCACTGCACCTGCTACGCTGTATTTTTATCCTCGTCCTTTTGCAACAACCATCTCTCATTTTTGCTGAAAAAGGGAAAATCCTTGAGGATTGAATCCTGACTCGCAACGCTTTGACAGCAAATAATCCCAACTTCTTACAGTACTCACCCAAGCAAACAACAACCATTGCCATGATTAATGACACAAAATGTCAATTGTCAAAGATGTTGCGGGAACAGGCAGCCGCAGCACACACGTGCATACGCAGACTATATAGTGGTGGTTGGCAAAGTATGTATAGTGTCTCATGTTTCCAGTTATCCAGCTTAGGTTTATGCTAAAGGAGCAACTTTTCATTTCTACACCTACTATACGCGTTTGTGATTAATTCGCGGGGAAAAAAAGACCGGCAACCTTTTTATGCTCTGGAGTATGAAGGTTTCTCCAGTTTCTCTAATCCCGACAACGATTACATCGCAAACTAAATGAAAGGCAGATTATATGAAGGTACACGCAAAGCTCTTTGTTCGACATGCATTAGGTATGGGTTCGTTTAACCTCTGCGGTAATTTGTAACCAAGAAAACCATAGGAACGTCAGATAAATGGTTAAATGACTGAGATTTTCGGAATTCTTTTCGATTTTGCATCGCATTCCTTGCGAATGTCGGCAACCTATCGGATGACACCGAGTTTTTGTGCGCGCGGTGGATATGGTTCGGTTTAATTTGCATTTCCATTGATCGGGTTCAGTTCAGGCGTCGAAAGGGGCCACTTTAACGAAGACAAATGATGCTCTTGAGTCCGATCAATTCCAAAAGAGGTTTGTGTGTTAAATATATATATATATTTTTTTTGTTTATTTCTACCCCGCACGGAACGATGAACCACAACACATTTGCACTTGTCGGCGTGTGTAAACATTGGCTTTTATTGTGAAATAATAATGCATTCGGATACACTTGGCGTGACATTTAATCCTGGTCATCGAGAAGAGAAATGATGGCGCGCTTTTAACCGGACACCCCATGTAGCCGCAGAAAACACTCGGTTTGGCGGTTAACCATGGATGGGTGGGTTTTTTTTTCGCCGTATATGGGAATTTCGAATTTTTTTTTCTGTAGGTAGGTAATCCTTGTCGAAGTGAAGGAGAAAACCAGAATGCGTATAGAAATTGATTGGAGGACAATAAATCCTTTGGTGTGTAGTGTTTTTTTCCAGCTGACAAAAGTAACAACGGATAATGCTTGTTATACGCGCAGAAGGGCGGTTCTTGTTGTTGACCTATTTTCTGCAATACGATAAGGGGTGCAGTCTTGTTGGGGTTTTGTTACAGTTGAGTGGAGAAGCGAAGTGGTCGAATGTGTGAGATATGGTTCTGTTGTCGTTTTAAATGCATGAAAAACTGAACTCGTAATAACAACTGACGGTTACGAGGAGAGCCGTTTTCAGTGTAAGGTATACTGAAATGGGTTTAGTTTTTGTGTGAGCGGGAATTTCGTGACAAATATGGATAAAGGGACACCTCGCTTGCCGCTTGCATCAAGTTTGGGCATCTTGTTCATAGATTAACCTAGCTGTATTCAAATTTACCCAGTTTGACCAATCCAACTTGCAAATTTAGCATTTTTCCTACTTTAAGGAAAAGGACCTGATTTTTTGGGGTCGGATGGTTGTTTATCTCAAGATATTTTACCTAACTTTGAGCCTGGTGTTGGCCCTTTAATTTAATATTTTTTTTTAAAAGGTATTCCTGTTTTTACATATTTTTGTCGTGATAGCCTACTTATGTCCATGACGATATTGCCCCAGGAGCGTTATCCTTCCGCAAAAAACCGACCTAAATCCTCCCCACTGAATTGCCAATTGCGTTTCAAAAGTACGTATACTTGTAACTGGTTTCAGAATGAAGTATCTATGGAAAATTTCAAACGGGATTTGACAGATTTGAATCAACACATTTTTATAGGAGAAATGTCCTTTTTTAATCCACTTCAAAGTTCATAAATACCCGTTGTCAAGCATATCGACACATCTCAACCTTGAAGCATACTTTGCGTCGTGGGCTTAAATCGCGGAAAATTTGGGGCTTATGAAAACTGAACACAACTCCTCTCAAAGGCCGCTGTCAAGAACATCAACATGAACACCAACACCGACACATCAACATCATCTCCATTTTATGTGGAGTATTTTTCTAGGAATTCCCTTTTGCGAAAATTTTCGCGCGCTGCGTTTGGCATAATTCAATTTTAAAAGCAGTTATTTTCATGTCTCCATACCATACGCATACACAGGCCTAGGTATAGATACTGTATCGATCTATTTTTCACACAGACAAGAAATTCCAATTTTTTTATTACCACACGATGAGCGATTTACTTCATGGATCAAATATTTATTAACCCACAGGATAGATTCCACATTCGATATAATATTTTATAGGAAAAACACAAGGTCACGGGCCAAACGGCACCTATCTCACCGACACACACACACGCGCTCATTGGATTTCGGATTGTGTAGTCATCCTTGAAGAATTTAAATTCCGACGTGTATCCTTATTATGGGGGAGAAAATTAAATTTACGTCCTTCCCATCCACCTTTTGATCCCAAATCAATTTCAGTCTAATGAATTCTGGAATGTTTACGTTTTTGGCATAAAAAATGAAAGACAAGTTAAATGCTGCAATAGAGTTATAATGCCAGCGGGGAGATAAAGCCATGGACACGGACCAACAGGGCACAAGAACGGAAATCTCCTTCAGAATTGTGGTCATAAAATTCGATGGCAATGGTTTAGGTATACTTTTTCTACTGTTCCGGAGGTCGTTCAATCGCAAAGACGACTTTGCAACGAAATTTTGTGGACCAAACAAAGCAAACAATGAAAATGAGAAAACAAAAAACTTAAAAGAATGGCAAGGCAAGGAACACGACATTCAATTCAGCCAGGAGATGAATGGACGCTGATATGGCTACGAAATCTTCTCAATATCCACTTGGTTGTACACGTGCACGTTGACCAAGTTCTCTCTGCCTCCGTCAACTATTGCTGTGCTTTTTTTATCTTTGGTGCTTTGCATCAATCTACGATGAAAATTGCCAAAGAAAAAAAAAACTGTGTGGAAAACGCACACAAAACACAAACATTTCGGGGAAATAAACGAAAAGCTGAGAAGAAGAAGAAAAAAAAAGAAGGAGCAGTAGAGCAGGTCCTTGAGTTGTGTATTGGCATTATAAGTGTCTTGAAGTGATGCTGGATGGTGGACAGCAAAAGCAAAACGCTTGTGATGTTTTCTTTTACGTTCGCCCAATTCAAACTACAGGACAACGAGATGATACAACAAAGGCGATGATTGAAAAATATCTCTACGTTTGACTTGGTGTGCCGGAAAAGTGAATGACACTGGATGAGGAAGTGAGGCCGACCGGCATGATAGCGATGGCCTAAGGAATGGCCAAACATTTGAACAATGGAATGTCTGAGAATTAGCCTTAAGCATCCCTACTCGAAGGAGAGTGGTTAGAAGTGAGTTCATTTGATTCCGTTGGCTTGTTGTAGATGGTCCTCGATGGGTGCTTTTAAGTTGCGTCCTCTTCTTCTTTTGGCGAAGCATATCGGTGGTCTTTGTAAGAGTGATTCATTTTTGCACTTGATTCTTTCGGAGGGCAAGTAACTTCATAAAGTTGTGTGCATGCAATTAGGGAGGATGGATGACTGGCCAGTTAACCTTCCTGGAATGAAGGGACCCGAAAGTTTGCCATACTTTAAGGTGGTTGTCCATCGGTGTTTTTCGATCTCGCGATTGGACTACGAGTGGGCACAACAGACACTACCCTATAGGCGTTGTTTGTCACGAACTACGTGAGCTTGAGAGAGCTATACTGTTGGGGTGAATTAAAGCCTATGTTGAGAGGCTTTCCCAGGAGAAAGTACGCCAACATCTGTTGTTCAGGTGTTTTTGCAATAGGGAGGTGGGTTTTTCGGACTTATCGCTACACAGGTCTCCGATAGATTTTTGTTGACTTGACGCACGTTCCTATTAAAAGATAACACTTCCCTTTGTTTTCTTCTGCATCGATAGCACTAAGGTCTTCAGCCACTTGGGCTTATCAATGCATTGAGAGACACACGATTATGTGTTCAAATTGCAGCCACTCAAAGTTGAATCTCCCAATAAATTCTCTGTCGGTTAGCGTCTGATATGTCTGCATTAATTCCTTGACCCGTTACGAGTAGTAGTTACGTTGGCAGATCTGGATGTTCATACACTTAGAATGCCGAAGGAACTTCTATTCTCGATCGATATAGATGACGGCGTGATTATTTGGCGATAGCCAGGGTTCTATATAAATGTCGAGGTGAGAATATAAAATCACACCCTGTCTAACGTCAAGTCGTTCGCGATTTTCAACGTTTTGAATGTCACGGAGCAGAGAAAATCGCCATGACACATCCACCCTGTAATAAAAGACATTTTATCTACACAAGTTTACATCTCCCCGACAAAATCTCTATTTTTTTCCCACTTACCAAGTTCCCATTGATTGAATTATTTCTACAACCCTTCACACAAAGTCCCCGCAGCTAAACAGAGCATTCACCAAAAGTAACCAAACTTTGTTTCGCAAAGAACACAAAAAAAAAACGTAATCAAATTACACCTTGAAGGAAAATTTAAATCCTCCATCACCAGACATTAATATAAATGTTTAAACTTAAAATCCTTAATCGATCCCAACACCAATATATCCCAAAACACTTCAACCCACATCTCTGGGGGTAGTCCCAAAACACAAATCGCCAGTGATTGCTGTGTATAGAACACTATGCAAGAACACAGAAAGACAGATTGGTGAAAATACCCCAAGATGTATCCCAAAGATTGGTCAATATGCAAAATAAAATGTCAATTCATCCTTCGATTCCATCTCTGTCCTTCGAGCATTCGATGTACCCAAAGGAATGAACCCAAAAGGACGTGGCAATTTCTCAACCTGAGAAAGGTTACAACTTTTCCCATTTCAATTTTCTCGAAAATATCTTTCTATTCTTGGGGCCGAGACGACATTGAAGGGGCGAACCGAGAACGAGACTTGCAATAAGAAAAGGATCAATCGATTCTTTGATTAAGATTCATTATAAAATTTATACCATCCCTCGACCAATGTCCTTAGTCATTCTTAATTCCACATCTTTTGGTGAGCGTATGGTTTTTTTTCCCCATCGCCTTTTGTACACTGATCCGGATTCGAACTGATTTGAGAATGAGAAAAGGAAAATCGAAAGATGGAAAAAGAAGTGTACCTATATTATGTTGTGTTTAAGAGTCGTGCACAGGAAACCCTAGAGTAAACCCTTGGCAACCCCTGTAATTGGAAATGTTTGGTTTCATTTTGAGTAGATAAATTCTGTATGCTGATGAAAGAGATCATGGAAAAGGGGAAATGTCCATGTCGTTGTCCTGTGGGCAATATTAAACTTTTGTGCTGTTGTTGTCGCCGTTCGTCGTAGTATATATCTGTTATTGTCGTATGATAGATTGATTAAATCGCTGTGGCTTAATGGACGCAAAATGAGCCAATATTAATCGTGGTTGTAGTCTTCGAAGGAAGAAAATAATGATTATACTGTGGGCGGAATAATTTAGGCGCGAGAATTCGACATTTAGCTGTGCTATTTATTACCCAACCAAGGGGGGTTATTATTTTCGTTTAATTGTCTCTAGGGTAGGTGCTAACTGCTCACATAAAAATATCTACGTATACTTATGTCTGCAAATGAAAACTCAACACCTTGGAGTGGAAGCAGCGGAAGGCTGGAGAGATGCGGCTCTAAATCGAACATTTAAACGAGCACCAGCAGCTTTTATTGATATTATGTCGAGGTGTCACAACCCTTAGCCTACGGCCCGCAATTGAAATTAAAAGTTATAAAAAATGCATGTGTTATACCATACGGCATTAGGAAAGTTTTTAAGGATATATAACTATACTAGCTGAACCGTGCTCGCCCTGCTTTACCCGCCTTTTCCCTTGGACCTTTTTAAAAGCAATATAAAGCAAAAACAAAGACAATAAAAGCATAATTTTAATTCCTACTAAAAAGTCTACACAAATAAGATTTAAAATTAAGCACCACAAATAAAACAATTTGACATTGACACACGAACACCAGCCCATTTCCAACTTTTGCCAATGAACAACACCTGAAAATGTGTTCAACCTGACGGAAAATTGTGGCGATGTGTTGAATAATTGTTTTGAACATTGCTCAGTTTAAGGACAACGCAGGAGGGTGTTTTATATCTTAAATGATTCAGGAGAAAATTTACTAAATTCACCAATTTTTTTATTTTTCAATCCGATAAGCCATTACTGAGCTAGATCTGCATAAACAGAATTTTTCTTACGTATATCCGGTTTTTTTGACTTAAGCAATCACTGTGCCAAGTTTTATCAAAATCCGTCCAGTAGTTTCTGCGTGATGTGCGGTCAGACATTTTTTTATTTTACAGTTTTATTATATGTAGAGATAGAGAAGAGAAGAAAAAGAGAAGAAGAAGAGATTACCCTTAGCAGCAATAACGCAATAGATAACCACCACATTCTACGCCTGACGGGATGACTGGACATTTTTTGATGGATAAGCTTCCAACACATTTCTCATACTTAATAGGATGAGTACTTCGCAATCTCACATATGACGTTTTGTGCGTCCGGTATCTCATAGCGAGATATAATGATACATTCATCAGCTGGAACAAATGGGA
Source organism: Cheilosia pagana (assembly GCA_936431705.1). Taxonomy (NCBI): domain Eukaryota; kingdom Metazoa; phylum Arthropoda; class Insecta; order Diptera; family Syrphidae; genus Cheilosia; species Cheilosia pagana. The sequence goes on along the minus strand of OW386170.1, from coordinate 43,505,176 downwards.
CTTGACAACCGTGTTCACTATACCTGGCATATCAAATTCTGCCATCAGTAGGGCTATCCCGCTTAAGCTGTGGGATGATGAGCACAGTAAGCAATATTTTAGCCACGGGTCAAATGTGATATGCGGGCATATCTGGCACAATCAAAAATAAAGCATTTTTCTACAGATGCCCGAACAGGATATTGCGAGAAGTCTTGCAGAACCGAGCACATTCGAAATACTGAAAATTATTTATTTGAATTTATTTAAAAAAAAAAATATATAATTTTCTGCCAACTTTTCCCACCGAACATAAATTTTATATCGAACGATGTAACGGCGTGTCCATGAATTACGAAACCCGTAATTAACCAATTAATGTTACCATGAATATCGAATTTCGGCCACGAAATCGCTCGTAAAGAACAAGGACTTTGTTGCTACAACCTCCACTCCAGGCTATACAGCACACATTGAAACTTTGCCCAATCATATCTCATAAAAATTAATTCAATTATCTCCATTGCACGAGCTTTCTGATTCCAGGACTTTTCGTCGGGATACACTACACTGGCGCTGGCAGTAAAAATGACACAAATAAAATAACAATTTCGCTAGCCATTCCATGGAGCGAGTCCTTTACGGACGCTCGGCAATGTAACTCGTAATAGTGTTCTTTTTCTACCTCCTGGTCCCTTTGCCATATGATCGCCATCATCGTTGACGACAACGATGAGCTTGCACGAGCATAGCTACCAATATATATTTATCCGTGTGCAAGTGATTGAGCATCGTAATTGCAACGAAACGACAAAAAAAAAAGAACCCACACCATTTTGTGTCCTTTTTCCCAGAACTGCAGCTTGCAACCAGGATACGAACACACGGCCTTAACCATCGGAACCGCTGGCACATCAGCAGCACATATAATTAGTCGCAACGTCCAGTGGAGCGTAATTAAAATTTTAATTTCAAAACTTTTCCAATAAATTGAAAGCTTCGATGATGACGATAACGATGCTGATGGTAAAGGCCTTGACGATGATATTAATGATGAGGGAATCCTGTAGGGATTTTATTTCTTGTGCTCGAATGCACTCCGGCACCGGTTCAGGATCAGCACACCGACACACTCGTATAATACATGCAATGAAGTCCCATTGAAGTAATGATTCGCTGACTCCTGCAAGGGGGGAACAGCAGTTACATTAAACTGAACTCGAACTGGTGTACCCTTTAATTTGACTTGTTGTGTTTCAATTACTGTAGATGTCTGCTCATCAATGTAAATGGATGTGTGGCAGAAATCATATAAGGATGCAGTCAGTGCTTGTATGATATTTCAAGTACATGCTTTATTCATGGAGGATGGGGTTGAAGTTTCTTTGTGACGAGAATATGAGCGAAAACTTTCTAGACATAACAACACTCATGTGACATATGAGGCATGTCCTTATCCATACCAAGTGTCAATGAACTCCACCAACCATAGTTACCCGACTGATGGTAATCACAATTCCACACCTTGCCCTGATATTGACTTCGAACCCGCTACTGTCGCCTGTCACAATTTCGCCTCTAATTTGTTTATGGCCACAGTAGACAATTTTATGGAAGAGGCCTTTATCTCCAATTACCTTAATCGCAGGCACAACTGAACGTGAAATGAACAACCTTACCCACATAACCTCATACACACCGGCCGGGCATGGCAAAGAGAGAAGAGCTGCGCTGACGAAAAAAATACACCATGAAACCTCTTAAATGAGGCGGATTCCCATATTTCCTCACCATACCCATAATATGGGTCAACATTAAATGGCTCGAAACAGAAGGCGATATTTCTCATTAGGGACACGCTTCGTTGGCCTTGAAAGCTAATGCTTGACTTTTAGTTTTCATTCTTTGCTACAAATTGTATACAGCAACAGCACTGGTTGTCTACAAAATGTTGCTGTTCACCTTAGAGCTTAGATTGTGGTGCGGCAATTGTTTTATGTCTGGTGGAGGGAACTGACAGCAATGGACGGCACTATATACAAAATGTTGGGCTTCCCCTTTTTGTGGTGCGATTGTCGTTGTGTTAAGCGCCGTTAATTTTTATTATTGTGGTGACGATTTTGAAACTCTCCCATTTCGAATGATGGTGTATTTTGTTGGCTTCCTGTTTTTAAGAGTCTAATTGGGATCAACTCGTAAGTGATTTAGGGACCCGGTTCGCTCTTAGATGTGACGTAGGAGTATAGGATATATGTAAAGTTGGAATTTTTTTATTGATATTAGGGCAATATAAATTCTGCACGTATCCAGAGTTCATGGGGTGGGGATATCCTGCAACTGTAAGTCCAATTTTGACATTAAATTTAATGGAGTTCAATTTTGTTTTTGAAGTATGAATCCAGCTCTATTGAAAAATCAATAGATGCATGAAAATTGTAAGCTTGATCTTTTTGTATGTGGACTTGAAGACTTTTTATAGTAAAACTAGGAGCACATTATTTTAATTTTTATCGCAATTGGCCAACTCTTTCAGAAGATATACGATACGATTTATAAATATTTCTTTAAGAAGACAGATGTCATTGTCGGCCGTCCACGGAATATACATTTTTTGAACGCAATCTTTAGAGTCTTATATTTCAGCTTTTAAATCAACTTCGCATTTGTTGTGAGCCAGGGTTATTCAAGGGGCTATCACTCAGAATTTCGGCCAGTGAGGGATAGCTTACGGAAATATCTAAGCATATGAATGGTGGGTTGAAAATAACATCTGACGTTTTTCGAGTTCATGACGAACCTCTGTCTTCAGGAGCCGACGGAAGGATAAGTTGATGGTAGGGAAAGAGTAGATAGGTTAGATTTAAGTATAAGTAGGCATAGTTTAGGGTCTAGTTATTTTCTCTTAGGTTAGTTTAGATATAGATTAGGCTTACTTACTTACTTAAGGTTACGCTACAGTCCGGGGTGGACCTGGGCTTCAACCAATACGCCTCTCCAGTTAGCGCGATCTTTGGCTAACTGCCTCCAGTTGCGCACTCCAAGTTGGTTGAGGTCCCCCTCCACTTGTACGTGCCACTTAAGTCGAGGCCTTCCTCTACTGCGTTGTCCCTCAGGTTTGGAATCGAAGACTCTTCGGGCCGGAGCGTTGGTGTCCATTCGCCCTACATGCCCTAGCCATCTTAGACGACTGATGCGTATTTTTCTGACCAGGTCGGTGTCGTTGTACAGCTCGTAGAGTTCGCTGTCAAATCTTCTTCTCCAAAGCCCGTCAACGTAAACGGGACCAAAAATCACTCGAAGAATCTTGCGTTCGAAACGGCCAAGAAGATCTTCATCCGCCTTTGTTAGGGTCCATGCTTCTGCGCCATAGAGCGGGACTGTGATGATAAGGGTCTTATATAGAATCGACTTAGTGTTTCTTGACAAAGCCTTACTAGTCAATTGCCGTCTTAGTCCAAAGAAACAGCGATTGGCAAGTGATTAGGCTAGATAGGTTTGTTTCGAGGTGTCTCTTCCGTTCTTTCTTGTGGGTATTAGTACAGGTCCTTGGACATTTTTCTTTTCCAATGCTATTTTTGATTTTTAATGGTCCGATTGTTTGTCCGACGTCAAGTCTCCTTCTTCCGTTTTTTTCTATTTGTTTTTGGCATGAATTGCAAATACTTGTTGAGCAGGTGGTAATTGGTGATATGGCAAGAACACCTCCGTCCGACGAGCTTAACCGAGCAACCACAAGCATGCCACGCCCTCCTTAACTATGCCAAAGCTTCCCCTGTGGCTCGATCCTGGCTCAAAACACAGTTGGAAATGCACATGGACTGATGACAATCCTGTTCCTGTGTTGCTTTCATCGTCGTTTGAGGTATGGGGTGATAAAAAGGAGTTAAAAGATTTTCTCTTCAAAATACCGGACTATTTTTTAAGTCGAAACATTAATGGCTCGATGCTGAGCTATTTGACAACGAAGCCTTAGATCTGTGAGTATTTTCTTGGCGTACTGAATCATTGCCAGAATTTTAGAGATCATATTTTGTGCATCTATAAAAAATACCGAAATGTAATACATTTTTAAGAAATTCATAAGAAATAGTTAGCTACCACGGTATTTCTCAGAGAAATAGCTTTCCAATTCATAATTTCAAATCAATTAACATTTTTATGGTTACATTTTTAAATCTTTCCAACTTTGTCAATCATTGCTTCCCGCCTAAACTCTTTCATTTGAAAATCCTCTCTCAAGTAATATTTGACAAAGTGAGGATAACCGGATTCGCCGCTAAGCTCCTCAAATATTTTAAGGCCACTTCAGAGGTGTCTATCTTTTCGTTTTTATGATTAAAACCTCAATTTGCTATAGCTACCTTAACAACAGCCATATTAATATCTGTCTTTGTATTACGCACTGGCGCCATAGCCTTGCCCTCCTCCACATGGAAATGTCCTTGCTATATAACACGCCTATCCAGATCAATAATACAGCCCTTTCCATTCCTAGAGGCACAATTTGGATTCTAACACGACCTTAATAATACCAAAGCATAACACTCAATTACCAAGGAAATTCTGGCATTCTCAAAACCACCACCACTCCACATACGCGCACACAAACAACCGCCAGTAGGAAGGTGAATTTATAGCGAAACACTCACCCTGTAATTTTATTGCATTAATTTTATAGGTGTCGTAAATTCAGTTGAGCTAATAACACGTCCCCATTCGCCTTGTGTCTGCGGGATGTCCTGAAAGGTGAGCAACGTTTATAGGGAGTTCTACTCAAGTACCTAACACCCGCTGAATCCTTTTAATTAAATAGCTGTTTACTTTACTCACACTCAGTGGCGCGCTTGTTCTGCTTCTGTCTCCCCAAGGAGCTACTTTTGAAATCTAATTTCTGATATAAAATTTGTTAATAGATTTCGCCGGATTTATAACTTCGTGCGCTGTTGATGCAGCGAAACGCGCGCGGGGCTAAAATAGAACTTGACACGATACTCGCTCGTAAGATTATAAGTATATCACTCGAAGGAATCGTAAAAGTGGAGTTTTATTTCCATTGCTCTTTAGTTTTAGTGCTGTGTTTATTTAGCAAGCTCTTTGACAGTGTGGCAGAGGAGGCGTGTCCGCACTGGTAAACTGACAGCAGAACTGCTGCGAAATACGTTCTCGAAATTAGAGGAAGGTTATCGAAACATGAATTCGATTCTCATCTACGTTGCTGATGGTTGGGGATGCTTTTAAGTTTAATAATCCACGTCTCGGGTATCGGTAGAGGTGCGAAAGCGTACTTGTCTCGCAATTTGCACTCTCAGAGCGTCGATGGTTTCCATTTTACATGAAGTAATTTGAATTTTGATTGAATTTCTCCCCAAGGATAAGATAATTGAGCTGCTGTGTCTGGTGCGCGCCGCCCCGCCCTTTTCGATTTGGATTTCAAGCACTTTGTCTGTTTGCAGTTTTTTCTCCCCCCCCCCGGTTTGCCTCCTCTGAGGAGCAGCGATTGTTGTTTATGTCGTCTGTCCATTGAAGGCATGAAGTTGTAAGTTGCAAATAAAAATCGTGTTAGAGGGAATTTCGTTGCCATAAAAAGTTATGGGTAAAATAAGTTCCAATTCGCTTTCAAACTAATTTCAAGAATAAATCACTGCGCCGGAGGATGAGTTTTATTATCGCGGTAAAAGTAATGCAGGTGAAGGAAAAAAACGTTTGCAGAATTTTACGAACCACGGTTTTTTTCCTGCGTTCGTCATAATTTATTGCACGAATCCTCATTTGAAGTGGGGTGGGTATTCAAAAGTAGCCATTTGTGTGGCGAAGATGTTCTTTATTTTATTTAAGCATCTTCTCTTTGTCTTTTTATATAGTGCAACTGCAATAAATGCAGATCATTAAATCTTTGTGAAGCTGTTCTTTGTCCATTGATCTCATCTTATTTACGATTATGTGGTTAGTTGGATTTCAAAGGATTTCCCCTTCAGCAGATTTTTACTCGGGCTAATGAAAACGATTGGCTACGTAAGCTTTCATTTGCAGACATTCTTAGCCCCCAACCGACTCGTTACAAAAGCAATATGCTGTAGGGTGTCCTTTTAATTGAATTCCCGATGAATTCTTAAAAACGATTTAACTTTCAAATGAAAAATTGCGATTGCACTTCTATTGCGAATTGTTTTGCGCAGCTCGTTGAATACTTGTTAGCTCTGTAACCTGTGTCTCGTGAAGGACTTTTCTCTAAAGGTGGTAGGAGAAGAAAAAATATTCTTGGTCTTGAGGAAATATCATAGTTATCCAATTTTTTTTTTTAACTTTTCTCAAACTAAATGTTTAACTTTGTTGTTTCAATGGGATCTCTTTTTGTTCATTTCGTTCCGCACTCGAGAACAATGCATGCAATGCCCTTATAAATTTGTTCACCAAAGGAGAAAAGTTGATTAAATATTTTATTTTGCCTGTTCTATATTTTTTTTGTTTTCCGTTCTTCTTCATCTGCAGCTCTTCTTATAAAAAATGCAAAATGTAGAATGCGTTTGTCCAAGACAGAAGGGAACTTCTGCTTCCTTGTTTTGGACGCTGCTTTGCATGAGTTTAGCTATGCTTGCGGGAAAATTGTTACAGGGGCTGTGGCTGTGGCTGTGGACGTGGTCCGCATGGTGCCAGTGTTGGAGCTGAGGGTGCTGGTAAGTTTTCATTTTGATTTAAACTGAATTTTGTTTTTGAAAAATAAAAGGAAAAGTTGTTGGAAATTATAATGCAATACAATTGTTTTTTGTTTTGTTATTTTTTTACTATTATTATCGCGCACTAGCTGGCTCGAGCTCACTTTGCTTTGCCCAACTTTTGTAATAAACTGTCATATAATTTATGCAAGAGATGGATTTTGCGATTACCATTAAACTAAATGTGCTTTTTGTGCAATTACAAAGGGAAAAGCCAATTAAAACTGAAACAAGCAACACTGGAGGATGAGTTCTCATTATTGTTTTCAACAAATAATTGAAATTAAAATATAATTCACGAGCACACTTCACAGGATATGCAATAGAGATTGTGATAGCGATTTTTGCACACGTATTTAAGAATAGTATCTGAATGCGTATTGGCATTTGGCAGTCCATATGACAGTGTTGAATGGATAGGTATAGGTCTTGCCCAGAAATGAAACGATTGGTATGAGATCATCAATGGAATTATAAACCATCGAGTTCCAGACAATCATTTTACTAACTCGAGTAACTCTATTACTTATTCAAAAGCTTTAGGAATTTACATCAATTTTTCAATACACGGTGCTGTAATTGTTACTACAATTGTGTCAATTTTACCATTCAGTGTTAACCAATCACCTAGCACGTTCACCCGGACTTGAATTTTAAGCTAACAAGCGCCTGTGTTGAGCAAGTAAGAACTTTCAAAGCTAACACGCTTGATTGTCACATTGGTCACATTCGAAAATCTATAATTATTATCTTAAGTCGACTAAATTGGTCTGGACTAGAAAAACTAGATCTCGTCAGTTTTCCTACGCCAGCCACAAAAACGAATTGTCAACTTGACTAGATTTGTCGGCTAGTGCTCCATTTTCGTCAACTGAAAGATTTGTGCATTTGACCAATCAAAACTGAGACACATGAAGTCAGCCAGCTGTCAGACTTACTAAACTAGATGCTTGAACGTGTCCACTGTCTGCCAGAGTTTGTAAAGTCTGACATAATGCGAATGAATGGAGGTAATGTATGTTATTGAAGCAACTTTAACAGCTATTTAAATACACGCCACTTATGACGTTTAGGATTTTCAATACGAAAAGTGCTGGTAATACAAGATCACTGGGTTCTGCGCCCCTTCAGATCAACAACGTATTCGTCGCAGTTGGCGATAACCATTCCGACAGTACATATGTTGGATATTCAAAAGCAGAGACAAACCATACTGAGACCCCTAACTCGCAATCCTCTTACCACTGGGCCCCTCAGTTTTTTTTTCAAAATTTTAGCCGTTGGACTTCCTATCGGTGTTATGTCAATCAGAATCTGTGGACATGGAAAAACATACACAAAATAAAAAAAAATGCTACCAACCTTGAAAAAAATGCTACCAATCGTGGTGGAATGTGATAGAGTTCGGGAATACTAACTTTTAACAAAAATGAATGCTATTGATCAGTAATAACATTTTGTTAAAATGCGCTTAATTTGATTTGTTTGATTAATAAAACTATCTACAGGAAAAGTTTTATACATTTGAAACATATTAGGACGAATATGGTAACGTAATTACCACTTTTCGATATTATTAACATCGACTGCATGTGTACATTTTTCTTAAAACACTGATGAAAGTTGGCTTAAAATGTTACTATTTTCTTACAGCAATAATGCATTGTTTAATTTTCATAAACATTTTAAACAAATGTACACTTATTACTAAAAACAAATACTAGACACATGTAAAGAATAATTTCAAACTCAACGGATAAAATTCTATGAACGCTTTACCCGCTTTTGACGTTGCAAGATTAGGTGCAAGTGTGTTGGTGTTTAAAGTTTCGTGACATTTGTCAATACGAATTTCTATGAACAATACTAACGCACCTTATCTTGTCGGCTCTGTAAAAATCTAGCTTGTAGGCAAATAACTGTAAATCGGTCGAACTTGGGGGTCGCAGAATTGTCTCTGTTCAAAAGTTCTAAGCTACATTACCCGGCCTCCTAAAAGCATAATACTGGCGGACTTGGGAGTCCTGCAAATGGAATTAACTACTTTTCGAACGCGGATCAGAGACAGGGCTTCCTTGAAGATGGCAAGTACTGAAGAAAGCTACTATTTCAGCTCGCATTGATCATGCCATTTGGATATTTTGCAAGCCTTGAGTTTTAAATAAAAGCGAAGATGTGTGTGTGAGACCTGTAACTTACGTCGAGTCAAAACTTTAATTCTCAGTCCACTGGCTTCACTTTTCAAGTTATCAAAAAAATACCATCTAGTCCTTTATGGGTCTAGGTATGTTCCGCAAACAGGAGAATACCACCAAAAAACACTGATTCGCTCTTTTGCTTCACACCCACTGGTCTAAAAATGCAGCCCGTCACTTGCCAATGAAAACATAAAATTCACCTCCGGCGTATCAGTGATTATAATGCACACCTACTTAAGACTCAAATTACGATAATAATCCAACTCGGATATCAGACATGATAAATGTGTGTATAGGCAAACATAATATCTATTATTTTCCCCAGGGGATAATTTATTAAAGCTTCGAGCTGCAAATAGGGAGTTTGCTTATAATCTGGCTGGTTTATGATGTGCTTGAATGAGGTGTTTCGTTTTTTTGTTGTTGTGTGTTTTGCTTTGTCTTTTGCACGCATTTACCTCTAACCTATCGTAAAGTTAATTACAATGCCGAATATACAAACACGTCGTCGTATAGCTATCCCCATTTGCTTGTGAAATGATAATGATCTTTGGTGTTATAACAAAACCATAAGCCTCATCTCGGCAGCCACCGCCCAACTCATTGAAACCAAATCAAACCCTCATATCCTGCCTTGGCTTTGTTTATTCTGACAACCCTTGAGTTAATATTTAACAAGGTGTTAAATGAATGTCAACGGAAAATTACATGCACACGAGAACGAGAACGAAAACGAGAAACGTAGATTGGCAGGAGAAGCACATCTTCTTGGCAGCGAAAGTGTGCGGTTGACTTTGGGTTGAACTAGAATATCTCTGTAGAATTTGCCCTCATGGAATTTTACACCTGTACATAATTTAAATGATCCTTGCACATCTTTGGCTCGATGTGGGATACTTTGGTGACCGCACAATTCAGGTGGTTGTCTTTGTCTTTCGGAATGGTTTGCGGGTTGGGCGGTTTTTTTTTTCGCCCCTATACCTATAACCCCTTTTTACTGGTTTCCAAGCTAACCCTAATTTTTGGGCAACAAAATTGTCAGCTATCGTATTCCATTTGGATCCCTTTTTCCGGTTTAAATTTGTTTTGCGCTCATGCCCTAGGAGTGTTCTTCGTTTTTCGTTTTTTCGTGTCTGTTTTAAATAAATATGAACTTTTGGGAAAACGAGACGAGAAGCTATGAAAAGGTCTTCATGTATGCGTGTAATTACAGCGATGGGGTCCGGGGGCGGGGCCGAAGTTGAAATCGATTTGGATTTGTTGACTGGCATACGTAACGTAGATATACTATATATGAGAACGACAACGAATATTTTTTGTATTTTGGTTTATTGCATTGGAGTTGGGGTTGGGGGGGGGTGGATGGCGGTCGTTCGGTTGTTATTACAGTCACTGTGGGTTTGCGTACATATATATTTTTTTATTATTATTTTTTATCTTTTTGTGTTTGTTTGTTGGATATTTCGAATTTCTATGGCCAAAGGGATGCCGAAATGGTTGAGCTTGTTTTTAAGAGGATGGGATGTATTTCAGAGGACACCATCAGTGGCGCAGTGTGTGGCAAAGGAAAAAGGACGCACTGTTATTTATTCTGAGGCAAATTACCTTCAGGTTTATTTATGTAAACATTTTGTGGGGCAGTTGTCATGAAATATTAATGTCGCTGATGGTTTATGCAGAAGCTAATTGATTTAAAAGTTTCGTGTTTTGGTTTGTTTTCGATTTATTTATTTTTTTATTTTATTTCTCTTTTGATTTGAATTTTATTCTTGTTTTGTTTTGTTTTGTTTTGGTGCCGGCTGTAAATTATTTTCGGGTGTTGACGAGTGGGAGATGGGGCACCGAGAGGCATTTCGAAAGTTAAAATTGATGATGGACAATATGGAGTGAAATGTGGACACATTTGTGACCATATCGATTGGGAAATTGGATGGACAGATTGGAGTGTTGTGAATTATTGAATTGACGTGATTGGGGAGCAATTAAATCAAGTGTGAATAAAAAATGTACTGAAGGAGTATTTTTGTTTTTGTTGTTAACATTTTGGAGGCGATAAAAAACATAAATAAAGAAGGCGATGGATTGTGTACTTTGTTTACTTTAAAGGGCATGGCCTTAGTAGGATTGATGGCATTTAAAGTGTGTGAAGTCGTTATAACTTTTCCTCGTCATGATAACAGGTACTACAGTCAAACTTCTTTATAACGAACTTCCTTATAACGTAATTCTCTCTATATCGAATTTCATTTTGTTCCCCTTCCCCTTCAAAAATATTCCATATGAATTAGGTTCTTTATAACGAAATTCTCTATAGCGAAATTCTCTTAGGAACTTATTCGTTTGGCCCAAAGGCAGAAATATTTCTTTATAACGAAATGTTTAATTTGAAAACAAAGCTTACTATGTTTTTTGTTGCTAATTTTTAAAAGCAAGAAAGAAGAAAGTATGTAGGTATTTATGGATGTATGAACAAGTGCACATAGATATGTGTTTTAAATGGGAAGACAAAAAAAATATTGCAGAAAATTTTAGTGTTTCATTTTGAAATGTTTTTAACGAAAAAATAAAAAGGGATACATCTCTTTGCAATGAGTTCTTTTTTGTACCAAATTTTCTTTGAAAATATAAAGGGACACTTACAGTGTAAAAAAAACTGTTTTTCTATATAACGAATTTTGTATAAGTCTTCTTTTGTTGCCTTGAAGGTTCGTTATAAAGAAGTTTGACTGTACTAAGTTTTAAATTTAATTTACAACCTACTTTGGCTTAGAGGCCTATTTAAGGGTCATGCTACTATCATGTCTACATTTTTTTGCAGACTATTCGTTTTCCGGGAAATTTATTTTTCTCACATTCTGTTGAAGGATTCTATTGGGAGTTAGCTATAAGAGCGCTACAAAAGTTTTTTTTTAAATAAAACAAAAACGGTTTTGGATATCAACGAAATTCTTTATTCCTGTGAAAGTACGTTCGATGCCATTATGAATGGAAGTCGATTTCTTTTGCATGGCCACCACGGGCACGCTTGCAGAAGTTCAGACGGTGAACCCAATTTTCAACGGTTTTCAAGCATAAATCGGCCGATACGAAGTTCATCAATCGCCGCTAGCTTGTTGGCATAGACCATAGACTTGACGTAGCCCCACAGGAAATAGTCTAACGGCGTCAAATCGCACGACCTAGCCGGCCAAGCGACTGGACCATTTCGTGAGATAACACGTTCTCCAAACTTGGTTTCCAATAAATTGATTGTGACATTCGCTGTGTGGCTTGTGGCCTCGTCCTGTTGGAACCACATGTCCTCCAAGTCCTTATCATCCAATTGGGGCCAAATATATTCGGTTATCATTGAACGGTAGCGATTCCCATTCACAGTATCGTGCCGGTATTGATCATCACGGAAGAAGTACGGCCAAATGACACCGCCGGCCCATAAACCACACCAAACCGTAATTTTTTGGGGATGGAATGATGACTCATGGAGTACGTGTGGATTGCTGCCTGATCAATACCACATATTTTGTTTATTGACGAAGCCATTCAGCCAGAAATTAGCCTCATCGCTGAAGATGATTAGCGCTCTTAACGTTGAGGCGACTGACTCCGAATTTCGGTAGGTAGTAAATTTTAATAATTTCGACTCGTTGTTGGCTCGTACCTATATCTTTCCATCATGAAATGGCAAACCTTACTAAAGAGAAATGTCAAAAGAGCGGCAAGAAATTCGGCGTCGTTTGCTGTCCTTGTCGCTCTACTTTTGTAGCGTCCCTGTTGAAAAACCCATTACATACATATCTCAAGAGCCAGTGAATTTTTATTCATTTTTCTGTGGCATATTGATAGTCATACTAATTAAGGTTTTAAGCTAATACACAAAACACATTTTTAACACACTTCAATATATTGCTTTTATTTTTTATAGGTAGAAATCGGATATAGTCTCGTGAGGCTTTCATTCTTCATAAAGAAAAAAACATTTTTAAATCCTTAACTGTGCTTTTAAGTCACGGTTGCCTAGTTTCGACTTTAACGGCCATATTATTCACTCCCTTTAATCCGGGTTAAAGATTATACCCGGATTTAAGTGAGTTAAATCCAAACATAAGCCCAGATTTTTTTTAAACTTGACAGCGTTTAATCCGATTTAATTTAAACTGCACTCCGGAGACCAGTTTAAGTACTTTAACTCGGGCTAAAACTTAATTTCATAATATTCACTGTTTTTGTTTAGATCACATTTTTGAAATTTTTTCTTTGCTCGCAGGATGCAGGAAATAAAAAAATTAAAATAAAAGTTTCTATCAAGGCGGAGACTTTCATAATTTTCGTACATGTCGTCTGTATCGGCATGGGCCACATCATCGGCTCTTTTGCATTTAATGGTGAACTTCAGTCACAAATTAAAATCTGATCACAAAAATTTTAACTATACACCCTCAAAAAGTTTGAGTCAAACGTATTGTCAAATTTTAGGAACTTCTACTAAAATCGAGAATAACAAAACAATCTCTTAAATCGTCTCCATAGGAAATTAATTATTTCAGCATGTCGTACTAATCTCAGCTTGTCACTTCACTTTCAGTTCTGCATCTCCTGCATCCCCTTAATATTTCAATGTTTCAAAATCGATACAGACTCGAAAATACATTTCTACAAGTCGACACGTTGTCAGTGAGTATGATAGAAATAAACCATTAAATGCATATCCAGCAGATGTAGATGTGAATGTGTATTTTCTAACATCGCGTCGAATAGTTGATCTTATAAAAGTAATAATTGAACAGGTTCATTCATTTACATAGTTTCGTAGCTTTCTTAACAATTAGTGTAAGCAAATATGTCTGTGCAATTTAAACACGCAGCAACCAACGACCTCTTCTACAAATTTCCTGCAAGAATTCTCAAATTATAGGTACCCCCATACAAAACATATATTAAAAATGCAAATATAATCATTATGGTACATTTTTCTTGTCGACCTTATATCCAGCCACTCCAAATCTGACGATAGGCATTCGCTTCAGACAGACAGAGTGTCAATAAAGTTTACTATTTATGAATTTATTCAAAATTTTTTATAGTCACGTTCGAAAGAAAATCCCTAAACCCAAACACCACCAGTCCATGATTTAGCATTCGTCCCTTATAATAAGTTGGGCGGACGACCTTTATGATGCTGCTATATGACACTTAAAGAATTGTTTATTGATCCCATCGTTTGAATAAAATCGAATAATAATCCTGTGTCATATTTTGCGTAGCATTTCAACTCAAAATCTAAACTGAGAGCCACTCTAAAACTCTGGAATCCAATGCTATTTGATTCAATCCGTGCGCACACACGCCTTCGCAAGACAAGATTTATATCTATTCTATTTATATGGACCTAGATCAGAATTAAAATTCAATTCAAATAAGTTGTCGAGATAAAAGTAGGGTAAAATACCATGAACATGATGTACTTACATAAAAATAGCACTTGAAGGTGGGTGAAATGCTGAAATTATGTACGCAAACTTTTTATCTATTACTTGAGCGACGTGAACAGAATTATGCTTATCACACAAGGACTAACATCAATATCATTGGTTGGCAGGAAGAGGTTATTGTACGATTGGGTAAGCAATTTTAAATGTTTTAAAAAATGGAGAACATATAAATAAAAGAAAAATTGGGGACTCACTATACTGTTCTAAAAGTAATGTCTCCGAATAACTAATTTTCGAACCACATTTCGGTCCAACAGAAAACACAGCACAAAATATCTGAATATGCTGTCGATGTAAGATATCTTAAGCAATGCAATTATTGTTATTAATTTTTTGTAGGCATACAATTTAATTAAATTTGTTACAGTGGGATCCTTTATGGAATCTTTCCACTCGGTGAAATTTCTCTTGCATACTCTTTGGCGTTCCATAAAACTGTGAACAGTGTGGTGTATTTTTCAATCGCATATCTACCACCCTTAGATACTTTCACTAGGAAAATTTAATAAACTTGTTGGTCGCATAATTGAGTTTTTAAAAATTTGATCTAGTTTTTCACCAAAACTATGAAAATTCATTATATGTCCCTGCGAATAATAGAAACCGAATATGTAATGTATATCAAAACAATAATTCAACCTAAACTAGATCCAAAACGTTAACTACCACCTGTGTAAATTATTTCTAAATTTGTGCAGATGGTAGTTAATAAAATATGACTGCATCAGACATCAGAGTGCATCAGATGTATATTTTCACATTCCACCCATAGTTTCTACTTTATAGAAAGGTGTATGAGAGGAATTTTAATTTACGAATTGATGGAGTTAGAATTTACTCTGATTTGTGTCACATTGTGTGGAGCTTCGACACACGACATACCTAACTTACAACTATCGACGTTGTTTAACATTTTCAAACTCGTGGTAGACTTCGCTTGAACGCAGTTGTAAAGTAGGTAGATATTTTTGACAAAAGGACACACTTGTTATAATGAAATGTGGACGAATCTTTGTGGCCAATAAGGGTCGCTTTCCAACCTAACAATGATGGCTGTTCCTTGAGAACACAAAACACGCGAGTGCTTGCTATGAATTACATTATACTTTATGCCCCACACAGACCCAAGATCCGGTAGGTATATAATATTTCCTTTCCAACTTACATACCTACTTATATAGGAGGATAAAATATGTTTTCTATTAATGGTTATCTAAAAGCAAGCTACTGAAACTGAGCTAAATTATCCAATTTGTCACTGGCTTACATGAAACTGTAACTGACACATCTTCTTGTAAAACATTAAAAGCACATTATTAGTGCCACTTTCGCTATAGCAACTTGACACACATCCAACGAGGGTTTACCCATTTGTCCTTCCGCTATTACCCTCTCACAGTGTGCGCCAACGGAATTGCGATAAAAGTGTCACTCCACTGGCAAAAAGTCCTTAAACTCCGTTAGACAACCGAATATCTTTTCCAACTCAATTACCTAACTTATTATAAAGTGGGTTGCGTTAACACAGTCTAGAGTTGCCAAAGTGGCCCATGGTTGACCCCATCAGAATGTATTCCCTCTCCAGCACACACAGAGTTAAAAGTATTCCTGATTCACATATCAAATTTCCACTAAATCATTTGATAAATATCACAAACCAATTATATGCCCGATACTTCCACAAGTCCTTCTTCAATACAACTCTCCATTTCTTAGGGAGAGCGAGAAAAAAAAAACAACAAGATACAATCTTTGAAAAATCTGAAAATCCATTCGTTTAGCTGTACATAAAACATCAATAAAGATACATCTTACTTAGGACACTTTTCCAGAATATTTTACGTCATTTTTCCTTCACCTCACAAAGCACAATCTTGATCGTTGTCACTTTACCAGATGTTGATGCTGCCGATGTAAATGGATAGATACAGAGTCGAGCGGAGGTCTCCCTTCAAAAGCCCCCACCATTCCAAAGCGTATATGTAGGTACATAGTCACTCGTAGATATTCAGGTAATACATTTCATGAATTTGTAAGAAGACCGATTGATGTCGTTTCAATATGCGACATTGACGACGACGAGGGTTGAAAGGACTCTGTCGGGACAAGAGCAGCATTACAAATTAAATTTCAGTAAATTTATCCGTCTATTGGACTGGGATTGGAGTGGCGTTTTGGATGTGACTATTTAAAAGTTTTATGGACGAAAAGAGTGTCACTTTTTATGAGGGTATCTTGTCGCCCATCGGAGAGGACATTTTTTGTTTCTTTTGAAAATATTTATATTTCAAAGCAAACGCTCTCATTTTAGCGAGATAAAAATAGAAGCGTGACAAAAAAGGTTAGGTTCTTAAGCAAAAAGATAGGACAACGGCCTTCAATTAGCCTAATGCCTCGTCAATGGAAATTGACGGGAAAGACAGCGAAATGTCCTCTTTGTCGCTGCTCTTGGTATTGGTAGTAAAAAAAAAAACACCAACAAAATGAGCAAAACAAAAAGCTCGAACGCTCTTCGCACGGAATAAAGTATCCCATAAGTGGCACATCTTAAACCGCTCTTAGTGCCGCCATACCAAGGTGAATGTCAGTGCTAAGAATTAATAAGCACAAACAGCTATGAGCGTAAAATAGCCACTTCAACTACAGCTTTGGAGTACTGTGTTATAGATTGTTCGTTGTTCGTCGTCTTTGTAAGTAGCTTATACAAAATACACCCACACCCACCCTCCTGCGAACCACCCTCTTTACGACAACCTAATTTTGAAGTGTCACAATCACACATAAGCTAGCAGGAGCATGTGAAAAGTTGTGCACTAGTTTCTTGCTTTGAACGGACGGATAACTTGAGGCAGAGAATAAAGAATATGAAGAGGATATGGGTCGATTCATGCTTCTACATTTTACTCCAAGGTTCGACTTAAGTGTGACATAATTGACCCACAAAAATCGAGTCATGTGTCGATTTTTTTATGTCAACCCACCAAGCTACTCATTCTACAAAATCGATGGCTTTTAGATACATGCTAACGGTATTGATATGCATACATTATGGGTGTTGATGTTGACTCTTGACATTTTTAGTAGAACCACTGTCTGTTAAAGATGTAGGACCTACATTATTGGTGTCAGTCGTGGAGTGGGATTACTGTGGGTTTGGGATCACTCACATATTATATTGAGCTAGAGAAGAAATCCCTTGAGGTACCGCGTAACTTGTGATTGCATAAACCAAATGCAAAAATTACCCAATTGACATTTATTTAGAATCCTACAATAGATGTCGCTAGTAGCAGAACGTATGTTCCAAAACTACAGTCGCGCTACTGCTTTACAACGGACAGCGAAGTAAGTTCTACACGATCAAGTTAACCAACTGTCATTCGGAAATTATTTAATGAGTTAATGTACAGCTAAATGCCTTTTCACATTTCATGGCTGCCAAAACAACAATAAATGCTCACTCATCATTTTGCACTCGAATGTAACCGCTTTCGTATTCCCGTCGGGAAACTATTGGCACATTCAAGAAGTTAGTTATCTTAAGTCGACTAGATTGGTCTGGTAGAGATGTAACCTGAACGCAAAAACTAGAATGGTCGGGAACGTCACTTTACCTACGTCAGCCACATAAATTCGAACTGTCAACTTAGTACCCTCAGTCACGAATTTCTTGATTAGATTCGTCGAGTACCCCTCCATAAACCACTGGCACCACTGGCCGAACTCCATTCAATTTGCCTCCAATTCCAGTGTAGTTTTATGCTGTCAACGGCTGTTCTATTCTCATACTGTTTCAACTGTTGAATTTCGGTTGCAATTATTTGCAAAACAAAAACAGTGATCGAGTAAAAACAAAACAGAAAACTGCATTTTTGCGCGTTAATTTATAAATATGGCAGGAACAAAAAGTGAAATTAAAGTCAAGCTTGAAGCTAAACCTGAATTATCTGAAATTGAAGAACTGCGCAGGGAAAATGAACGTTTGCGCCGCGAAAAAGAATTGCTGGAACTCGAAAAGCAGGAAATAAAGCGATTTGAATTGGCCAGACAAAAACTAACTCCAACCAAATTTGGAGCAGCAAAAATAAAAGAAATGGTTCCAGCATTTGATCCGCCGAAAAACTGCATTAGCTCGAAACAGTGGGTGGACATTCTGGAGAGTTATCGGAATATTTACAGATGGGATGACCGAAGTACCATGTTCTATGCATCATTTCAATTGGAAAAAGCAGCTCGTAGTTGGTATCTTGGCCGTGGGTCCGGCATTGTCCGCTGGAATGAATTCAAAGAGCAACTAATTAAGACATTCCCACCAACGAAGAATCTACCGCCAGCGACTGTTCCCGAAGCGACTCCACCAGGATCGACTCTGCCAAAGTCAACTGTAACAGCACCGAATGCACCTCCATCGTCTTCACAATCATCGCCTCTACCAGCATTGAAACAGCGCGCATCGATTTCACCCGCCACAACTCCAGCCGAAACGCTTCCACCAATAACTCCACGGGTGGAACAACCTGAGCAGCCACAATTATCGCGCAGACGGAGAAGACGTGAAACCATAATTCATCGAATAAACACCGATCAGGTCATACAAATCTGCTTCTTGTGTAGAAAAACTGGACATTTCGCTCGAGAATGCACTAATCCCCCTGCAAGTGGGATCTGCTACCAAATGCGAATCGTTAAATCATCTGCCACTATTCGGAACGACAATGGTCTCATTAAAAACGTGACGGTCGATGGCGTATTTTTAAAAACATTTATAGATCTTGGCAGCGATTGTACAACACTTAAACTGCACGATGCCAATCAGAATCACTGGTTTATCGAAGAATTCAGAGCCGAATTAAATGGTTTCAATCGAAGCTCTGTATTGGTGCTTGGAAAATTTACGGGAGTCGTGAAAGTTGATGAAGTGACCAAGTCAATCGACATTTTCGTCGTACCCAACAACAGTCAGAAGTATTCCTTGATCGTGGGTAGAAACTTCTTAAACTCACCCGATGTCTGCGTAATAAAAAGATTCGGCACACTTGAAGTCAAAAGTGTACAGATATGAAATGGATGGTTTCGTTTCGAGAGGTGTTTCTGTTGTCTTAATAATTAATAAAATAAGCTAATACTAAAGTGACTTTGGTTTTTATTCATTGCTTGAAAAGGTGCATTGCTAGTCAGGATTTGATCTTATGACGTTCTTTTCTAATCAGTGGAGATGGTCGCTACTAAACGCACGAAAGTCTCAGACGAAAAATGCAACTTTGCAGTGTATTCCACTAGTTGTGGATGAGTGCACTAAGAGGAGATTTTTTGCGGATTGTTTTTCAGCCTATTTCTTTAACCTAGAACACACTAGAATGATCTGGGTGCATTGGACTTGGTCTATCAAATAAAACAAAACCAACAAGCAGTTGTTGGGGAGTTTTATATGTAAAACTGGCTGGGGTGTGGTCAAATGGTTCAGTCCAGTGGTAAGCATAAAAACATTACAAAGAGAAACATTCAGACAATTTAAATATTGTGAATATTTAATGCAGAACAAACCAATATTCGTTTTAAATAAATATGTTCTGCTTTATTTGCACTAGTGACTGTTTGAATATACATTTTTTCGTCGATTCCAAAATATTTTCCCATACATCCATCGCTTTGTATTATTTGTCTCTATATCAATAACGATTCAGTTGACGTGATAAAGACACGAATTTATGCAACCAACAGGGTATCCTTATAAACCTAGTTCGCTTATACTCCCAATGCGCTTAAAGTGATTCGAAACAAATATTGTTACGTACCGCAAAACACTAACCAAGAAAAAAGCAACTCTTTAGGGCAAAAACTGAAGAAGAAATTTTCGTCTTGTTCTTCTTCTTCTTATTTTCCCAAGTGTGTGACAAGCACTACAGAGCTTAGCTACCCCTAAAGTACCATCTTCAGTTAGTAAGTAAATTACCATACGATTTACATCCTCAGAATGTCAAGTACTTTCTGAGAGAAGTTACCCGCCTGCTGTTGGTACTACGTTGCATATGCAGGAGCAGCAGCAGCAGCAGCACACTTCCTTGCCTGATGGAAGGTGAATCTCTCACAGAAGAACAAGGAACTGCCGAGCTAGAGTTGGTAATGGCATAGGAGCAAGGAGCGCTCGGTGTTGCGATACATATTTTATATTCCAACCATATAGGGGCAATTTATTAAATCACTCAAGAAAACATACGTGGACACAGTTGTTGGGGAAAAGGGTTTCTCAGCTTAGAACTGTTTCTCGTCCTTCGACTAGATGCATTCAGACTGCTTTCATACGTACATACTGTACATAGTTATATAGGTAAAAACATGTTGTGGTGTGGCTCGGTCTCTCTCAATCTGCAGCTAGAGCAAAGGATTTGTGTATTCCTTGCTGGTTCTCCTGATACACCAGGCATGCACAGACACACGCAGTGATATCCAGCATCCAGAGTGAGCTTAAGTCACGAAAGACGGATGGTCTGTTTACCTTCGACAGGATATGCATCGTCATCGTCGTCGTTGTTATTCATGTTGCGTCTTATATTAAACTGATTATGCATATACTGTGTTCGAGACTGGAGCTATAGGCGTGAGTCAAAGTGTGTGTAAGTGCCAGTTTGGTGTGAACGATTGACGTTTTAGGGAGGGCGCAACTACCTAAACCATATCGACATGCGACACCAACACAAAGTCTTGGAAAACTTAATTATTTTAAACTGCATTAGCTTGTTGCGAACAAAGCAACGTATAAGAAAACCAACTGGCAATGTCGCCTTATCCTTTTGCACCAATTAAACATCTACGCTTCGCTAACAAGATGCCAATCTGTTAGCTGAAAAAATGGCAGGTAGGTGCGGTACATGCCTCAGCTATATGTTCAAAAATAGCTTATTTTTCATTCCTGGTAGGACGGATTTCTACGTATTGCGTGTTTCTGAGCAGGATACTCATGGAGCGGCATTTCCTTCCGCACATATATACCCAACAAAGTCTATGCGTTGGTCGTGGCTGCGCAAAATAACCAATTAATTACATGTGCTGTTCTTCATAGCTCTATGGTTTTGCCCACAGGATGTGCTCTCATGCGATACACATTGCGATGTATACCAACACCAAGTCAGAAACGAACCACTTTCACGCTGATGAGAAGGATCTCATCAAAAATTGGATTCACGCTAAAGTTTGGTGAAGTTGCTGCAGGAAATTCGAGATGAGAATGCATTATATGGCCTGGCCGTAGAGCAGATGGAAGGGGGTTTTAATGGAAATATGTGCGATACTTCGTCTGCTCTAAAATATTCGTGTACAAAGTCATTAGCGTTGCTAAGGTATAACGTCGAGCCAAAGCTTCAATATATACGTTTCGTGGGGCGTAGGTAACTAGGAAGGGGAAATTCTATCCAACTTTATGCCGAATGCATTCAATATTTTGCTTGAGCCACAAATTAGGATGAGTGGCTTGACAATTTTAATTGGAGGGCAAGTATAGCGACTCGTTTTTGGTCACACTCAGGACATATCTATGTTGTGTGTGGATATTCGAATTTAACTAAGTTAATCTTAAAATCGTAAGCCTATTAGAAGTCAGTTAATAAATGAACTAAATTTTTGGAAAAGGCAAATCCCATCAGCTTAACAGGTAGTCCAAAGTCCTCGCGGAAAACGCGTAGGGACAACCTCACATTAGGACAAATGCCCGGCTGTTAATGCGAGCGATAAACAGATTCATGTGATTTTACTCCCGGAGAATTCCTTACTCATTCCAAAATAGGTATCTATCTACTTAATTTTAAGATATTGAAATAAAATTCCCCTATGCGAATAAAACCAGCTCCTTAAAAAATTACCGTAGAAAACCGAAGAGGATAATTATTTCTCTCTGCTTAAAGTTCATTTTACAGTCAGCCATTTAAATGGAAATCGCTGATGAATGTTTCATTTTGTTTTATGAGCTAAATATGTCCCAACCTATTGCACCTTATTTGTTGTTGGGCAGACCTTAATTAAACTTAAAGGACATTGTTATACGATGCTTAAAACTGAACAATAAAACGTTTGTAATTCCAGCTGCTAGTGTTTAATATAAAATTATTTACGAGACTCTTCGTTAGCATTACGTTTGTTCGAGAAAGTTCTTTCGCCTCGCAGCTGAACCGAAGGATAATCACGTTTCACATAATCTGTCTCCTCCTGCTCTGGCGCAGGATACTTACTCGATGCCCGTTTTAATTGTCGTCTTTGGGATAAGACGAATTCAAGAAAACTTCTGACGACTCGCTTTTATGAGTCCAGCTCATTCATGGGTATTTTTTTTTCGTAGTACCTATTATCCTTAAGAGGGCAAGGTTTACCTAGTTACATTTTTTGTTTTGTTTATTATTCTGCCAGAGAAAAGAAAGAAACCAAGCCATCAAAATGAATCTAAAACCACAATTCAGGGGCAGATACTCAGACTCACCCTAAAAATCGACTAGCGCCGTTTTTTTTTTCTGTCGAGTGCTCCCAGCGGGTTACTAAAACCGCATTCAGTGCAAACATATATGCAGAATGTTTAAGCCGTCCGTGCATTAATATACCCCAGCTATCAGAAACACAAAACCGCCAAAGTTGTAACCGATTTAGGTGGTGAAGGTATAGGATATCCACAGTGGTGCCGATGCAAGTGCAATTCTCCGGTCTCCGGTCGTCGGGTCGTCGGGTCAGGATAAAATTAGATTGGTTGGGAGCAGGATTTTCTGGTCTGGTTGATCGTAGCCGCAGAGGAATTTACATTCTCATCGAAAATCGGTTGAATGTCAGTGACATTTGGCAAAGCCTGAGCGCCTTTGCCGAGATCAAATCCACTTCGAACGAACTGCAGAGGGGGAGCGACTATTTTTGGACGAGCAAACGTTATTTCATTCAATTGGAGTTGGCTGTCTGACAAAAGTTTAATCACACACACACAGGTAGGTAGGTATACCGTCAACAACTGAAGGTTTGTTTAAATAATTGTTATCTTCTATTTTTTTTTTTGTGTTTGCATGACAGGTGGAGGTGGTACAACAAGGACGTTTAACACGAAGGGATACACAAGCGCAGTTGTCTCCTAAGCACACACAATCAGTGGATGACGAAGGCGACCACTCTGCTCCATGGGCAAACAATGAAAGACTATTTAATGACACAGCAATTAGACCTTTGCAGGTAGGTCCTTTTAGTGGGTTTTATATATGGGGACGGGTGGCATGTTATGATAATGATTGTGGTAGCGAAAAAAATTAACTCTTCTCTTCTAGTTGGCACACTTCCCAGGGCACTTTCTCCTTGCTATGGCGGACATTTTAATGTGGGTAATTAGATGGCACTGAGAGGCAAGCCTATTGGATTAGTTCGTTGTGGATGTGAATGGTGGGCACTGTTTTCCCGAGGCGGAAGGAGCGTCTGTATTTACATGGAATTTACAACAATGAGGCGAATGAATTCAGCAAGCACGAGAGGGACACACCAGATAGCGTATGTTCAGGCAAAAGTGGTGGGCTTTTCTTATCATTATTACATTGGAGCATATTAGGCAAGCTCATAACAGCCGCATGGCTCTCAAAGAAACGGATTTACAGGGATTTATGTTGCAAAAGGATTGCTTTTATTATAATAATGGGGCAGGCGTTTTGCCGCAAAGTTAACACTAAATCCTTATTGAGGGATTTGAGATGAGATGAGGCGAGATTATTGAGAACTGTTTGAAGGAGGGCTTAGCTCCTCGACAATATTGTTATGAAGCGTACGTATTTTTTGGTCGTGACGTAAGGCTGCCGCGATATAGGTAGGAAAAACATCTCCCACTGTCATCAGTTATTTGATTTTTCTTATGGAAAGACAAACCACATGATAAAGAGGTAACAAACCACTTTCTGATGTCAGAGTGTCTAAGAGAGATAGGTAAAAATGTGTTTTAAGTCCCTTTTTATGCGGTAAATTTATTTGACAGGGACCTCTGCCTAATCAACGGTTTTGTCCGCTCAATTATCATTTTTCTCTGCGTTATAATAAATAAACTTCAACCATGTCTTACTCACCAGAACCGCCATCCACCACAAGCACCATTTACGTCTGCGATACATTCATCATCGCAAAAAGGTCGCCTCCCCCAAAAAAAAGGTGGGGGGAACAAAAAACTGTTTAAAAATTTATTCAGGACCAGGTATATTTCAGCGGGCCTGCGGCTTCTGTAGACACGACAATAAATTCATATTCTTGCAGCGAAAACTAAATTGCACCCTGGCTCCGGAGTCCGGACTCCGCCGGAACCGAATTTTTTCCCACCAAGTAAAATTGCCGCAAATCATAAAAATATTTGCAAACTTAACTTTCATTGCAGCGTACACATGGCCATGGCTACTACCATGCAGTTCATCTAAGAAATGAATTAAGGCTGTTACGGTCTCCCGGCGCACCCAATATCCGCATGATTTACATCGTTTTTGTATCCTTCGCTATAGGTATAGGTAGGTATTTAATTTTTTTTCGCTCTACCCTGGAAGTGTTTTCGTCCATTAAAATGTGCGCCATAAATGTGCAACAACATTGCAAAATAAGCGGATATACTGCTCTGCAAATTAATGCAACGCCAAATGGGTAATAAAATTCCTTAAGCCATCAGCTTCGCACATACAGAAATGACCGCACAGAGCAAGAAAATCGTGAAGCGAAAGAAATAGGTTTTAACTTAAAATTACATTCCACAAAGGAAAGGGGTTAAAGTCATTATTTCTAATATGCGGACCGTTTCGTTCAAAAATACCACAAAAACCACTAAAAGAACATCTAGATACAACCGACCAACAAACCCACAAACAGTGATGCGATAAGACCTCACTCAGCCCCAAAAAACAACTTCGGTTAAAGAGCGTTTTTGAGGAAAAATTGTCCGAAAATCTAATTCCGTCCGGTGCATCGCAAAAAGGGATTTCGCAACGAGAGGGGAGCATAAATTTCAGTTAGACCGGCTTACACTGAGCATTGCAATTGTCGGATAAATATGTTAGCTCTCTGCAGAGAGTGCGGCATATAAAGGGGTTTGGGGTAGAGGAATTGCTGAAAACCATAAATTTCCAACCGTTGAACTAGCAAAACACCAAAATAAGGAATAATTTATTTGTTTGCCTGGGCACGCTGGCGGTACACAGTACACACGTGCATCAGAAACAAGCATCTTGTGCACACACTGTGTGAAGAGCTTAGCAAAGTGTTTTGCACAATTTTATCCTGTTGCCGAAGATATGCGCCAATTGTGGGGATGTTTACTCCCCTTCGTTTTTGAACAAGAAGAAACAATCAACCAGAGTAGGTATGGGTGCAGGGACAGGGGGGTAGCATGCTTGCCTATATGAGGACATAGACGAAGTCCCGCATATATGAAAATGGATGCGTGCGAATGCATCTACATGGTACGAGTATAGTTGAGGCAAAGTGATTGCCGACGATAAGTCAGGCGAAGGGGTATTGCAGATAGCTTCTTAAAGTATTGCGAGAGAAAACAGAATATTGCAAAATAGACTCGCTTTGTGTACAACATGGGCTTACCACATGGATGATAATTTAGCCCCGGGGCTTTGCATAAGTTAGAGGAGCATAAAGGGCTATGTGAGTATAGTTGAACTTTAATATTGCAAACGATTTGCTGGCACTAAAGTGGGACGGGTTTTTCAAAAGGCATGGTCGGAAAAGGAAGCCCCTTGTCCTTAAACATTTTTGTGGTTAGACACCATCAAGGCGAGGTACTCTTTTATAAAATTGCAGTACAAGTTTATCTGTGGAACGGCCTTATTTTTGAACGACATGTTTAGCACCAGAGTGCAAGCCTACAATTTAACGCACGGTTTTTGTTGCACCCTAAATTACTCTTCTAATGAAAATTAATTATTACTAGTACCGCCCGTGGCCGAAATTCGACCAATTTTGTCTGTAGATAAAGTAACAAAAGTCAAGTTGTTTTTTACATAATTTATTTATTATTAATTTTTATTTATTTATATGCTAAATCTTAATTCATATATCTACCTTTCCTCTATGAAAAAAGAATGAAAAAGGGCAAAACATGAATCTTCGTTTCCATAGTAACACCTCGCAGATAACTCTGCAATGCCCCTGAAATAAGATTATATGATTGCTTGCTTTTAGGGGTAATTAAATTGCATACCTTTATGGGTTAATGAGACTCTCCAACAGGTTTTTATCTGAGATGATTAAATTCGTTACTATCGAAACATGACGGCGACAAATTGAATGGCAACAAAATGCTTTCGATTAACTGCTAAGCATTTTGTATGGGAAATCATTTTACCAGTCTTAATGGCGACATATACCAACGATTTTTTGTTTGTGCTGTTTGTGCACATCTATGGCACAGTACCTTTCGAATGATATAAGTTTCATTCTCCTCATTTCATGATAAATACTTAAAAAGTGCACGGAAACTTTTGATGTTTATGTATTAATATAATGATGATTAATATTTTTTTTTAAGAATTCATGTAAAAAACCGAATTACTTGCAGAAAAACTAATGTTTCAGAAAGTATTACACGTAGCGACAACGAGAGTGACGAGTCCCAGACTAATGGTAAAGGATAAAGATGCCTGTTCATTTGAGAGTAAAAATGCTGGGAGCATCTCTCAAGCGTCTCTCGAGAGCAAACTCGCAAGTGGACATAGTCTTGACTCTTGAGTTCTTGACTGAGAGTAGTTCGGGGAGAGTTAACTTTTTACTCTCGAGATTCGAACTTTTTGAAAGTCGCAACTCGCACAATTAAAACAGTGTTCGTATTCTGAATCTGAGAGCAGCTGGCTGCGAGTATGGCATCAATTAGGAAAGCTGAAAATCTTTAAAAAAAATTTATAGAGAGGTATGAATCTGAATAGTATGGTATGGTATAGTTTTCCTTAATCTATATATATAAAAATGGATCTTGGTTTATTCGGATGCTTAAAACTCGAGAACGGCTCAACCGATTTGAATGATCTTTGTTTTGTTTTATTTGTCTTACATCAGCGATGGTTTAGAAGAAAAGAAAAGTTGGAAAATTCTCAACAGGTGGCGTTGTAGGCACACATTACATTTTTCATGGGGAAACGCACTTGAAAAAAAAAAAAAAAAAACTGGATAGAAATCGAGTAGTGACACTTCAAATATAGAAAAAAAATATTTTCAAAATCACAGTTTGTTGATCTTTTGTGATAGAAACACTTTACTGCTAAGTGCGAGAGAATCAACAGGTGGCGCTGTGGTCGATCTTCAGAGCCGCTCAACCGATTTCAATGAAACTTTGTGAATGCGCATGGTTGATTCCAACTTGAAAGATAGTATAGTTTTGGGCCCTAATGGAAACAAAGTGCAATCAAAAACAATACAAATAGAAAACCTTGGATTAAAAATAAATAAATATATATTTTGGCGCGACAGGTCTGTGGGACCCCAGGCCTAGCTTCTCACAACCATTCGTTTTGTGTGGGTTTTCAATTTTTGGGACGAATGGAAGGGATCTAGAGCTTTACGCCGAGTCCAAACGGCTCTTTCATGACAGTTTTACTCTCGGATGTTTGTCATCCGAGAGTAAAACGCCATTTGCAAAAAATAATCGGGATAGAAATCGGGATATGGCACTTGCCATATAGGTAACAAAATAATTAAATTACTATAGGTATCTGGACATTTATGAAGCCTTGAATTTTTGTAAATGGTGTTCAACACAATGGGGCAGTAATCAAAAAGGGCGCCGTTGCACCTCCCTTTAAAAACGACTCTGCGAATTGTGGCGGGACTTAATACGAAAGGCACGGGCAGCGCCGTGGGAGTACAGCTAGTTTTGTATAATTTTTAAAAATTGTCGGTCCATCGGATTGTTTAATATATTCAACTTGACTACTGGACAACCGACAAAAATTTCCGATTTGTTAAGAATCTTCGATTTGGACCTCCCTTGTGAGATTATACCTTGCGCCAAATTGACCCCGACGATCCACCTATGTTTTTTTTTGTGTTTTTTTGACAACAATATCAATAACTGCTGTCGCAACTTTTTGCATATATTATTACATGATGTCTGCTCCTAGCCGATAAATAAAGTTAAGTGGACAGGGATATGAGAGTAAGTACTATCAGCAAATTTATTCTCAGAAATCTCGCAAACAACTCTCCATCCATAGTAAGATAACAAAAATTGTACTTTCAAATGGAAAGCTACTTGAGAGCAACTCTCGAGAGTTTACTAGCGAAAGTACTCTCTAATGGACATACATAGGCTTAGCACCTTAAGATGGTTGCCAAATTTTGCTCGCAGCTCAAAGGGACAAAAGGCAAAAATGTGGGAAGAAAACCGGATTAACAAATTTCTCCCGGGACAAAATAAAAACTCATAATATAAGATATGTTCCTATTAAATTGTTTATTTTTCTGGTTTTATTAAATTACTAGCTGTTTCCCGCGGCTTCGCTCGCCGATTAATGCCGATTTTGTCAATCACTTCAAGTACACTTAAGGAACCCTTTGTTCTTTTCTGCATTACTTATTTAAATGGATACAAAATTAGTTCAACTCAATTTCAATAAATTCTTATTCTAACTAAAGCAATAGTGCCAATAGTGGTCTAGAAATACCTTTTCCAAAAACAAAAAAATTTGAAGATCTGCATGCACATTGCTGTCGTTTATTACACATATACAAAAAAAACAGAGTGTGCTTGTGACCACACGCCAGATGTGAAACTTCTCTCGCTAAATGTGGATGTTAAATTGAACTGTGTTGTATGTTGAATTTCATTAAGAAATTTAATTAAAAAACCAAATCGTTATACCTAATATTATAATCTTAATACAGCGCAATTGATAATTGTATTCATTAATTTATCCAATCCAAAGTTTTCTGTTTCTATTTCGGGAGTTTTTGTGTATAGTGTCTGTATAAAACCAAGCTTCTTCAGTTCACTCCAACGTGCCCATATAGGTATTCACTTTAATGAGAGTTTAGTTGAAAAAATTAAAAAAATATATCCTTCCATATAACCATACAAACCAAAAAAAATCATTGAAATGGGTTAAGTGGTTAAGAAGATCGACAACAGCGCCACCTATCGGGTCCAAAACTATCCTTTCCATCAAGTTACAACCAACCATACCCACCTACAAAAAATCATTGAAATTGGTTGAGTGGTTAAGCGGATCGCCAACAGCGCCACCTATCGGGTCCAAAACTATCCTATCCATCAAGTTACAACCAACCATACCCACCTACAAAAAATCATTGAAATTGGTTGAGTGGTTAAGAAGATCGACAGCAGCGCCACCTATCGGGTCCAAAACCATCCTATCCATCAAGTTACAACCAACCATACCCATCTACAAAATTTCATTCAAATCGGTTGAGTGGTTAAAAAGATCGACAACAGCGCCACCTATCGGGGTTACCTTAGCTTTGCCGTGACAATGACGATGATGGATGAAAATGAATACACACACAATATTTAGTTGATGGCTTACGTATTTGGACCATTTTGTGAATATAAAATTCAATTGGTAGGCTTAGGAATATATTTTTTTATAAAATAGAAATAAATGACAGCCCTGCAAATACTTTTTCTATTTTTTTTTTAGAATAATACAGTAGAAATTTAATATGGTGGTTAAGTATTCTTAAATTTTCTAATTTTTCGCGCAATTTTCTTAATTTTTTCTTTCATAAGAACCTTCTGCTGACAATAACAAACACAACAAAAAAAGAATTAACGAAATCGGTCCAGCCGTTCACGCGTGATATCATGACAACGGAAAACGGGTTTCATTTTTATATATATAGATTAAAATGAGTGACTAACTCCAACGAAAGTGTTTGGTTGTTGTTTTCTACTAAATTCAATAAAATTGTCCTACAATTTTAGAACAGACATTGTCAGGGGCCACGGGAATTATCAAGCCAATTTGAAACCGAATACCAACCAAAGTGGTTGGTAAATTAACATATCACGGGACTTACAAGAAGGAGGAAGTAAACTAGAATCCCCATGTCCAATTAAGACAAAGCATGTGTGCAGTGTAGGTTGCGACAAATAAATAAAGACAATATATATAAAAAAGTACTCATATCGTAGCCAAAATGGACCAGTATCCTGTAATACATTAAGGGGTCAGATAACCTCGACTTGTAATGGTTATGTCGGAAAGCTCTCACTTCTATTGTAATCGGATATTTTAAGTGGTGTAGTATACTTATACAGAGCCATTCAGGGTTTTCTCTAATGTAATCATGTACATAAGTTCCATATCTATGACATCAGCTCCTCTGCCTAATTGTTTTATCATCAAGTTCAACTTGTCTACGCAGCCTACCTAAAATTTGTATGGCTTTCATTGTTTTCACCGCTCGTGGCAATTCAATGGACCTTCATTATCCGATTGAAATGGATTTCCACGTACCGACTGATATTTCTTTAATAAATTAAGCTCCCACTCGTTTTGCTTCTATATAGACGCATCAATCAAAACACCACCCTCACTACCAACAGCTCCCACTTAAACAATGCTGCCCAAATTACTTAACAAACAAAACGAGAAACGGAAAACTGTCCATTACAAGCAAATATTTACCACTAAAAAGGCAAAAAGGGACAAGAATGATTAATGAGTATCTCAACGTCATCTTTTCACTATACGTAGAGTGTGTACAAATACATCGTCCATCGTGAAGAAGCTAAGACAAGCGTTGAAAACTTCCATGGGAAATTTATGTTACCACAAATGAATTTTGATTAGATCCTGGATGACAGCAAAACTACCATCCACTGTCATTAGGCATTACAAGAAATCCCCTAGAGTTGGATGCGTTTTGTCCGTACCACACTCAGCGCCCGGGTTGTGTCTAAATACAGCCAAACTTTATCATCATGAGGATTATTCGAAACTGCGTTGCCTGGAATATCAAACTAAAACTACTGACGGGCCAAGTCTCCGACGACGACTGGTGGTCGAATTTCAATTTCTTTTCCTTTGCCATCATAGCAAATGGGAAGATGGGAAAATTATTATTAGCAAGGATATACCGAGCGACGGGAGTAATAATAATTTTCCTATTCAAGAAAAGTTGCTCTCGCACTCGGCAGGATTTTCCTTCGCCCTGTCAGCATATACATATGGATAGGTATCTAGCTTAGACTATGCTGTGTTATTGCTGAGCTGGATGTTCCTTCGCTTCTTATTAATGACGATTAAGGTCGACTACTCACTGTTGTAAGAAGTTTTTAAACTTTTTGCATAAATATCTTAAAATTAAGCACAGAAGTTGAACGGTTCTTCATCATCAACATCAGCTACGCTATGCATTGCCTGAGCAACAGCCAAGACATTCCTTAAGTCTTCAAAAGTCCGAGATGTGCGCGACCGTTGACAACCGAAAATGGGTTGCAGTTTTCATTGTCGTGCGGATTTTTAAAGCTATGCCAAAGTAAAGTTTGAAGGGCAAGTTTTAAATCCGCTTATTAATTGAGAAATATTTTCCAAGAAAAAACTGAAGAAGAATGACAGCTCGCTACATGCCGAGTAGGAGAGTACGAGTAATGTTGCTAATTTTATTTTAACAGAGAAGGACTTAGGCAAACTTTGGTTGTAAGTTTAATTTGACAATTAGCAAAGTTCGACGTTTTTACCTAAGACCCTTCAATTAATGAAAGTTATTTTGGGAATTGGTAATTACACAGGAGAGTTGTGTTCAACTTTTGGCAACATTAATCGCTTATTAATCTCCTAAGGCCTATTAAGTGGATTCGAATTCGTGTGATAATCCTCAGAAACTTGGGCTGGAAAATCACTTAACAGGGATAGGCGTTTCATTTAATTTAAAAATGTTTAACATTTAAACAAGTTTAGGGGAAATGTGCGATTTGTAAACAATATGAATCGGTATCTGATTTAGATGAATCTTGGTTACGGATTTAGACGGAATAGGATGAACCATAACTTTTAGCAATGTTCAACATTTTAATTAAGAATCTTTTTCCGAGAAAGAATAACATTCTTTGTATTTGAGTTCGATTGATCTATTCAAACGATCTTCTTTTTTAGTTTCTCAGACATAAAGATGGCTTTAATGGAGCTACATAGGGTTTTTATTTCAGAACAATCGATTAACTCATTCGGAAGATATCGAATTACAGTGGAAGTCACTTATAACGACCTTGCTTATAACGACCAGTTGCTTATAACGTCCACTTTCAATTAATTTGGTTGGTTCATTATATTTTAAGCTATTTAACCGTCGAATATAACGTCAACGACTCGTCGTATATAACGAAATGTTGGATATAACGACCAATTTTTCGGAAAAAATAGGTCCTTGTCGTCGGTTATAACAACGGAATGAGGGGAAATAAAACAAAAATTGTCTGTTAAATATTATGGCAGCTTATTTGATGTGTCGCCGTGAAAGATGTTGTGGTTTTCGCGTCTTTAACAAAAAAGTTAGCATTTTATGTGATTTTATTTCTTCCTGAATATTTGTGGAAGCCAGATATGGCAGGCGAATTTAGCGACCGCCGGTTATAACGACCTTATTTCATCGGTACCTTCACCGTCGTTATAAGCGGCTTCAACTGTAATTATTTACTGACATAGAGACAGATTTTTTTCAGGTGCTGAATAAAAGAAAAAGCTTCGACTTTCTTTCACAAAGTTGGTATCCGTTGCTATATAATCAATTTAAAAAAAAAAAAATAGGAACATGTTCGCACTACCTACTTTTATCAGGGACTACAGAGTGCAGACAAATGGGAAGTAAAAGTCCAGAAAGACCGAATATGAACCAACGGCTTGAACCTGAATTTGAAGGCAAACTCTGCAGGTCTTTATATACTTAGGTACCATTGAGAGCCAAAAAAAAACTGAGTTATCTGGAACTTTGTTTGTTTCTACTCTCACTCTCTGCGTGCAGTTCGCAAATATAACCTTTTTGTTAATCAATCAGAGGCTATTCTATTGTAAAGTTTTTCAAACTAAGTCAAGAAAATAAACTTCAAATTCAATTGAAACTTTTGCTGCGCAAATTATTTGTAAATCCCTTCATAGTGAGTGCTTCTTTTGCAGAGTTAACTCGCTCTTGCTTTCCGTCAGAACATCATTTATCAATCAAGAAAATCAAACCAGTTACAGGTTCCGAATCCCTTTTTCATTTAAGTTATACCTATTCCCATTTAGCAATCCACCAGACAAGGACATATATAAATGTATTTTCTCTCTGTCATTCGGAAGATGTTTTGACAAAGCTATATCCTTGCAAAACTTGTGTAGGATATAGAAAAATCAGTTTATATAGATTTCTCATTTTCATCATTTTTCACATCGGGCTAATTTATTCCGCAGCCATAAGCTGTGAACGAAATTTGATTAATGACAGCCTAATGACGAAGGACGTATTTCGTCGAGTGCTCCTAAATAGATGAAGAAACCGAGTTAATATTGGTAAATTGTAAGCAGCCTAGGACATTAGCTGGTGTACTTTGCGTGACCTATGCGACGTATACTGGTCCTTATAATTTGTCTTCAAGACGTTGTATTTGTACGGACCATAAACTTGACTCTAACAATGTTGTCAAGTTAACAGTAATGCGGATCATTCGGCTGTTGATGAAATTTGATGAAATTTAAGGCGCAGTTGTGCGCTTGGTTTATTATGAATGCTTGCGCGGTAAATCACTTAAAAGTTTGCAAATTATATTTCTGAACGATTCTGAGAATAAAATAAGATTTTTCCCATTGAAAAGGGAGCCTTAGAGGATGCTGGGTAAATACGCCATTAATAATTTGCCATTGCAGACAAATTATGACGCCTTTCCAGAAAGTCGGTAGGTGGAAACTTCTTCAATCGGAGTGCAGACGAAGAAGCCGTGTTAAGAAGCGAAGGTGAACGATTCAAAGAGATCACTTGCATCTAAAAGAAGCAGGTTGCGCTGCTTTCCTTAGAAATTAGGCGTCACTTGAACAACTGAACCTTAGGGGGTTGGTCTGTAAAAGATGACTGTCTATATTGAGTTGCTTTCGTTTAACATTCTACAAGACGGTTTGACATCCGCTTGCAGTTATTTGCACAATTGGGTGTAGTGAAAATGTCCTTACATATCTCTCCATCTTCTTTTGTGTTTCCTCATTGCTTTTTTGTGTATATGTTTCGACGTCAGCATTTATCTCTTTTTCACGTCAACGGAGGAAAAAACAATAGCTGCGATAGCGTGTATGCGGTATGCATTGCTGTGGTAGAGCCCCCTGTTTTGAAAAAGCAAACAAACTGAACGAGTGAACCATGTGTACGTTTCTTCTCGGGGAGAGCATATCCTCTTCCTGATGAAATTTCGGTGTTGTTCCTGCAGGGCCGACGGGAAAGACAAAAACAACAGAAAAAAAAAACACAAAAACAATAAATTTTCGCTTAACCGAAAAGTCTTCGTTAAGAATTATTTATGGCTTCGAATAAATAAAGCTTAGCTTTAAATGCTGTACGGCGGTTGGTGTGTGGTAAATGTTTTTCATACAAGCTAACCTCTTTATAAAGCATCCTTTAACCGCAAGCGACAGAATCACAGGATATAAGAGGATAAGTGCATCGCATGAGATAATGTCATGGACTTTGTTTTGTTTGCCAAATGTATACATGTGTGTGTGTGTGCGTGTGTGAATGGGAGCTGTTGTTTCTTATTTGTTTTTTTTTCTTTGTTTTTCATTGTTGGTGCCGTACTGTCAAACATTACTTCTTCTACTTTTTTTTGAAGAAAATATTTCATCCAACACCACCACCAACATGAGCATTTGGAAAAGAAAGCGGCTTACAGATTACTCATGGGAGGGGTGTGAGTTTTATAACATGAAGTTTTAATTGAATTTGAACCCCAATGCAAGAGTGTGTGTTGTTCTTCCTAAATAAGCCAAGTAATTGATTCTTTGGGGCTTAGGGATTTGCCGTCTCAAGTACAAAAGAAGATTTGACAGCACTTTATTATAAAAATAGGCATATGGAGCGTGAATAGCAGGAGGTCCTGGAGACACGTGTGTTATACTTGAAAAGGAATTCTAAAACGCGCTGTTTATAGAAATTAAAGTTGCTCAGTCCTGATTTCTATTGAAATTAATTTGATGGTAAAACAGGAACTGCGTAACTAACAATGGGAAACATGGTTATGACCATTGGTTGTGGAATTGTGACAGACTATTGCACCAGAAGAGTCCCAAAATGCCAGGAGTTTTCTATATTTTTACTGAGACTGTTCAGTCAATTTGTTCTGATGATGATCCGATCAAAAGAGAACCAGAAACGGGGTTGTATTTCTGTAAAAAACGAAACGAAAACCACTTTCGCATGTTAAAAAACGAAAAAAATCACGCGAAAGCGAAATTTTGCATATTTCTCGTGCAATATGAATTAGTCACAAACACTAATTAAATAACTAAAGTTAAAGCGAAACGTCAAACAAATAGCATTCGCTGTTTTCCTTTCGTATGAAACGAAAATGTCTTTCGTTTTTGGAGTTACATGAAGAAATGAAAACGAAAACGTCAATGAAATAGCTTTCGCTTTTTTGCTTTCGCACAAATGAAATTTCCTATAGTTTTTGAAGTTACATGAAGCAAAACATTCGTTAAAACCAAAACGATTAAACGTTTTCATCTTACAGAATCCCACCCCAGAGTTCTAATATGTCTTAGCTTAAAACGATACACAAAATTTTTTTTAACAATTTAGGGTCTGCTCTCAACAAAAAAAAAAAAAAAAATACCCATTAAAAAAAGGGAG
This sequence comes from Cheilosia pagana, assembly GCA_936431705.1. Lineage (NCBI taxonomy): Eukaryota > Metazoa > Arthropoda > Insecta > Diptera > Syrphidae > Cheilosia > Cheilosia pagana. The sequence goes on along the minus strand of OW386170.1, from coordinate 43,468,984 downwards.
CTATTGGATCCTTCTTTCATTCTTTTAAATAAGGTTGCATAAGTTGCGTTTTGTATTTTTGAATAAGTCCATTAGAAAGCATACAGCTCTGACCGAATTTAATTCGTTAATGGAAACAAAACATCAAAATATCGTTGAGCCTTTACATGAAGACTATGGGAAATGTGGGATTTTTAAATATGACAACAGCCAGTGAATTGAATTGTATTTTTCATGATTTTGAGTGGATTAAATAAAAGGGCAGATTTGTCACTCTCAGTATGGATGTATGAAATTCTAAAGCCGTACTTCAATTATAGTTTTTTTTTTATTACAGACTAATGACATTCGTGTCTGCAAAGCTAAAAAAGAATTAAAAAAACCAAAACCATTAGTCCAAATGTCGCACCGCATAACATTAAACGAAGCGTGTTTTTCGGTTGTAGATATACCTGGCAGCAGATGCCAGCAATATTATTCGTACCTTTCAAAGGAAATACAAACAAAAATAAAATATTACCCGTTGAAGCCTACACACGCTCATGGCTCAATTGAAAGGCATATCAGCATTTCAGCATGCCAATTGCTACTAATCCAATTGATGATACTCGCGCTTTCGAAATATATCAAAAGAACTTTAAAATTGGCATAGCTATTTCGAATACACACCACCGAGGCACAAATAAATAAAACATAAACTCAGCGAATTTGGCAAACACCCTACAATAACACAATTTACCCACACATTCCCACATATACCTAGTATATCTTCACATTCCATTATTCATACTTGTGCCAAACGACCAGTTGAAGTAAAGGAGAAAAAATAAAAAAATTACCATCGCAATAATAAAATATACTACAAAATATCATTTGCGAAATGCAAATTCACGCATCAAATATGAAGCACAACAAACAAGCACACCAATTGAGTCTTTTCACAGGCCAAACTGATGAAAAGGACACTATGGATACAGCATCCACCCGGCAACTAGGAAAACTGCTCTCACAAATAGGTTATATATGTTTTGTTTGTATTTGTATGGATATATTTTTATTCAATAAACTCAGTTTACCAATCCTCGCATTCTTCAATGACCTTCCGCTTTTCGCAAAAATATTCCAATGCCAATTCTGCGAAATCCTTTTATCAAAAAGGAAGAGATACAAAATAGCAACAACAACAACACCAATTGAAGATATGTAGCCTTCAGTTAGGTACCAGGCTCCACCCGCTATAGAAGAAGCAACAGTAACGCGGGAGTTTCCTTCGTCTAAATGTCAAATAGTATTTTAAGCGAAGGATTTTCAACGAAATTACCAGTGCTCTATTTCCTATACAAACGACTATGACGATGCCGATGACGATGGAAGGGAAAAAAAGTATTCGAATACAGTGCGGAGAAGCCACATAAAAGAAGAAAATATCTAACTATATACATTTGGAGGCTACAGCCAGAGTATCCTTTACACAAATTCGAAATTCCTGTTCGATTTCAATACACACTTCGTTTCGGTTCAATACGCTCGACAACAGAAATCGATTTCTAAGCCAAATTGAAAAAGTGCCAAGCCACCCAGCCAGCCAACCAGTACCAACCAGTTAGATACACAAAAATCGAAAACTAAATAAATAAAAGAACGAAAGAAAAACTAACTAATTCCGACGATAGGTTGGTTGACTGGTTTGAGAAAAAATAAGAAAAGGGACACAGGGAAATGATTTGCCTTCAAGGATGCGAAATGTACGAAAAAGCAAGCAAAGGCGACACTATTGTTGAATAAATTATGTGCCAGGTGCATGCGGGATAATACACTCGAAAGCAGTTCAATTTTCAATTTGACTTGTGTATCCGAATCGAGATGCAGTTGCATGTGGCTTCGTTGAAAGCTAGAAAAGACAACACGACTACGCCGGTTGATAGGTCACATGCATTGCAAACTTGCAGTTGTGTCTAAAACATTGAAGGACAGTGGTGGTACCAAATTAGATTGAGGACAAGTTTCTTGAGATCTTGCTAAAGCTGGGGAAATGGGCAAGTTTCATTTATTTATCGGAGCATTCTGGCAGCTGCTTGGTCATTCCAAAGAAATTTTTGTAAGGATAAGATTTAAAAACTACTGCACGAAATTGACTCCGTTTTTCACACTTGTATTGCACAATATCGCGGATAAGGGATAGCATTTTTTCATTATCTCCATTCCAGAAGCGAAGATCAAAGCTGATATAATATATCTAAGCAGAGAGTGGCTTAGTGGTAGTGTGCTGGGCTACTAAGCGAGGGGTCCCCGGTTCGAATCCCGAAAGAACCAAATTACATCTTAAGGTTTTTTTTCCACTGCGCCACCTCTCGCGAACGTCTGACAAACATTCGAGAGTAAAAGAGCTTCTGAATTAGTCGTTTGGACTCGGCGAAAAATTGTAGATCCCTTCCATTCGTCCCAAAAAATTGAAAACCCACACAAAACGAATGTTTGTGAGAAGCTAGGCCTTGGGTCCCATAGACCTGTCGCGCCAAAATATTTATTAATTTGTTTATTTAAGCAGATAGTGCGGGCATATTAATAATCTTAGTTGTCTTCAGTCGACTACATTGGTCTGGAGTAGATGTAACGTGAACGCAAAAACTAGATTGGTCGGGAACGTCACTTTTCTTACGTCAGCCATATATGCGAACTGCCAACTTAGTACTCAGTCACGAATTACTTGACTAGATTCGTCGGCTACCCCTTCATAAACATCAACTGACACATCTAGGCCAATCAAAACTGAGATACATCAAGTCAGTCAGCTGTCAGACTTACTAAACTTAAATACTTTAACGTCCCCAATATTACAAGAAAGCTTTCAAACTCATAGCTTAAAAATGCCTCGGCCGATTGCACTTGAATTTCTTTAGTTGTAAGGCTTAGTTACGTTCAAAGGTTATCCAGAAGTTACATTTTTATATAATTAAAAAAGGAATAAATTACCTGTGTACCTCTCTCTTGTGCTGTGTTTATTTTTTTTTTGTTTTCTTCTCTACGCTCCGTAAATTTTGCGCAGTGTAAAAATATACTGATAGTTTGAGAGTAAAGTTATGAAGTAACGATGATGACGATGATGAACTATTTCTCGCCCCCACTGTGCGTAGTTTTCTCTTACCATTCCTTCCCATAGCTATGCAATTTTATTTATCCATCTCAGTGTCTATAAATGTGAGTCGGAAACTTGAGATACACCTAAACTATTTACCATGGCCGGTAACCTAACACACATATCCCAGGTACCTACTCTGCTCTAGTATAGCTTCTTCTGTCTAACCCTGTATCCTGCATTTGATTTGATTATGTTATCCTGAAACGATGAAGCGCTCCGTACTCGTATTCGCACTACAGATATTTTATTTCTAGGCACAGATATACCGCTGTGCTGCTATAACTAACATCCCACTTGCATTGCAATTTCGATTGTAATTCCCTGTTTTTCTGGCCACCTCTCCCCGTTTCAAGGCTTTCTCTCTGTGTTTATCTATTAGTGTCATTGCAAGCCCATAATGCAGCTCCTATTGCTGCTTTCGCTGACTTCAATTTGAATTTGCAATTTTATTGGCCTCTTTGTAGCACAGTAGCTACAGTTCTTCCGCCAGTTGAATGGAAAATTCAAAGCAACACATAAGATATATACAGTGCAGGGTTCTGCATTAGGATATCCTACGGATTGGAAGTATTAGCACATCAGTTGCACATACAGATCGTCGAGCAGCAATTGAATTGGACGCTTTGTACAAAGGAGGAGCAGACAACCGGTATTATGCTGTAAGTTGGGTTGCGAGAGCAAGAGGGATGGGAGTAATATGATTATGCAATAAAATCTAAATTAGATTTAATGAGGGCATTCGATGGAAACACAAGAACTGTGTGTATTATCAGCATCAGAAGCTCTCAACTTTTTGTTTAAAACGTATACCGACTGCTGGGTATTGCTGCTGCAGATGATTATAGACAGTTTCAGTGTTGGCTACAAAGCAAATTGCAATTGTAATTTATACCGTTGAATATTGAAGGAGCATAGTTGCATGCTTTTTTAATAAGAATAGATCCTTTTTATAAGGAATCAAGTGTACACAGTATAATTTTGCAAACTTAACGTACAAAAATGTGTGAATTCCGATTTTATTTTTCCAAGACTTGCTTTAGTCAAGGTGTAGCTTACTTTGGTATGAAACTTAGACACAAACCATTTCAAGCATTTACAGAGTTTAGGCAAAAATATGTGGCTTCTTCAATCACTTTCCGCTGCTGATAGTGCCTAAGACAAAGGTCTTACAGAAGTTATTTTTCGAAGCGATTTTGATATTAAAAAAAAAAGCCATTTTTTGAGATAAATCATCGGATATTTATTTCATAATAAAGAGGAAGGTATGCCGTTAATATTGAAAAACAACATCAGCCAAATGGCCACCACGACCGCGCTTACAGGACCATATCCTTTTCATGAAATGTTCCATAACAAAATCGCAAAGTGACTGCCCTATGTCCTCGATAGACTCACGAATTTCATTTTTGAGGTCTTGAATCGACGCTGGGCTGTTGGCGTAGACCTTATCTTTCACGTGGCCCCAAAGGAAGAAGTCGCAAGGTGTTAAATCACAAGATCTCGGTGGCCAATTTTGATCACCTCTTCGAGAGATAACACGGTCCGGAAACTTTTCCCGTAAAAGATCAATGGTTTCGTTGCTTGTGTGGCACGTAGCGCCGTCTTGTTGAAAGTAAACGTTGTCCAGAACAATACCATCCAACTCCGGCCATAAAAAAATCATTAATCATCTCTCGATAGCGCAATCCATTCAGAGTAACTGTTGATCCAACCTCATTTTCGACCATTAACCGCACCAAACCGTCACACGTTGAGGATGGAGAGGTTTCTCAACAATAACTCTTGGGTTTTCCGAGCCCCAGATGCGACAATTTTGCTTATTGACGTAGCCACCGAGGTGCTTCACGACGACCCAAAAATGCTTTAATTTTGCGGACTGTGACTGCAAAATTTTCACCATTTTTGTAGTGAATTTTTATAATTTCAATGCGTTGTTGAAGCGTGTATCGTTCCATTTTTACTAATGGCGTAGTTTCTACTTGTTAAATGTCAAAAAAATAACAGCTTCAAAAGTGACAGCTACCGAAATAGCGGGCTATTCAAAATAACACCTCTTATTGGAAAACCCTTTACTTTATAAGCTCTACCGAAGTTCTTGCCTATAGAAATTACAAATCTGAACCTTACCGAAGTTAAATTACTTGTTACTTGGGAGGTGTCAACATGGATAGTCTCCATTAGTGACATGCGAAGGATATATCATCGGGTGCTTCACAGCTATGTTTTTCTATAGTGTCAAGTACTGAAAGGTGAGAAGCAACTTTAGAGGAGGATAAGTAGATAAAGATGAACCCAGCCCCCCGATTCGAGACTTCAAGTAGAACTAAATATTCGCTTCATCAAGCATTGGATAACTGGAAGGATGCAGTGTCTGAGAGACAAATAAATAAACACAGTCTCAAACCAAAATATTGATTGCAGTGATTTCGAATTAAATCTACCTCTATGAAGTAAGTATTTGTTCCATTTATTTGAATTTACTCCTTTCGAAGGTATACATAAATTATTGGGCCACTCAAAAGAACAGCAGTTGCTGCTTAAGTCCAAACGTTTCATAATCACTTTCCCTCTGCAACCACACACAGTCAAGACACTAAAGATAACTTTTATAATCACGTGTCTTAATTGGAAACCCTCCACCCCCCTCCCCGACTGCAGCGCAACTAAATGACTACTGCAAAACTTTTTCAATCTTGCACTATATGCATTTCCAAGCGCAACCTCATCCTCCCACAACAAAAAAACTCTTATAATCAATTTCATTGCATTACAAATACAATATCCCAGCAATGGTGGGAAGAATTTAATAGCAAACTCTCTGTGCCGTTTAGAAAATTTTCTCACGTTGTTGTTATCCGTTTTTGCTAACATTATACATCCCTTTCAGTTTGGGGTTGTTTTATTTTTCTTTCAAAAACTGTTTTTATTTCCTTTTTGCTGTTGTTGTTGGTAAACAACCATTTTGCTGGCATGAATCTGCAAAACCGCAAATGAAAGCTAACATTCTCTCGAACTATATATACCCCTGACCGCTGTCTTCACAAAGCAAAAGCAGTCCATTTGCAAAAGAGGTCCTTTCGCACTGGCAAGCAATGTTTGTTGCTGTTGCTGCAAGAAAAACTAATGTATATAAATACGAGTGGCGAAACAAAGTTTTTCTTGCTGTTGACCGACTCTTTGCTCTATAGCTTCAGTTTGTTCTCTTATGGATAACCTAACTGAAGTTGAGGACAAAACTGACCAAGCCAGTGCCCTCGACTGAATGTTTGGCCACTTGGAAAATAATTGCACAAGTCGCATAAAAAATAAAATACTAAGCCGCACCATCGGAATGTATATATAAGTTTTAGTGTGTCGGCAAAAAGCCGTGGGTGAAAATTGAGAAAGGACACCGCACAAAAACTTTAACATGTTCGCAGTACAACACGTTCATAATTTAGTGGTGTTTGTTAGAAATTCAAGACCTTATTCTTTTGTTTCTGGTCAGATGGGCACGACAGAAATCTGTAGAATGTTTTTTATTTGTAAATTTGTTACAATTGATTGATCACACAGTCCTTAATGAGTGTCGAATACAGAAACTGCTTGACTGGCCTTCGCTTGCTGTATTGAATTGCGTCCCGAATACATGCTTCATCATCCAAACTATGGCTTATGGCATGCAATCAATACACTCAACTAAAATAACCCATCCAGTTCGGCTCGGCTCCACAAATTCCATAACGTATACGATATATACACTCGAACAATATTAATTGATACTATTACCGCAGACACTTGCAATTGAAATGAGAAGCTATAATGTCGTACGTAGCTCATCGCATTGAACCCACAAAGGCAATCGTCCTTCTAAAGTGCAAACTTATCGACCGATTAACCAATAAACTATTCAATAACATGGTTTTACGCTCGCAACCACTATCCGGTCGTAAACAAGGACGAAGTGGCTTTAACCTACAATACCGCAGTCCTTATTCGTTCGGCCACTCTCTCTTCACCACCCGCTTAATTGTACACAAATCTAATGGCATCAATTATTGTACCATAACCAAGCATAGTCGCCGATTCCCCCTCAAGGAGTACTCTACACCTAAACGCAAGGACTAAATGCCCGTGCTTGTATGTCGAGTTTACCCTATAGCGGGATTTAAAATACAGCACCATAGTAAACTAGCGCGAATTAAAACACTTGTTTCTTACTTTTAAAATTAAACAATATTTATTTGGAACTATGTCCTTTATTATTGAAATACTTTTTACTAATTCTAAAAGGAGCTTAAGGCTACTATGTAGTTACAATAAGACTGTTGATAAATTCATCATACAGTCGTATTTATATACTTTTCTTATCTATCTACAAGGAGACCCAAGCGTACAATCGTCTTGCTTGATAATGAAGAAGAGATAATATTCCAACATTGTATACAAACGATATTATCTCTTTTACATATGTTATCATTGTAGCGTTGTGTGCAAGACTGTACTAGAGACTAAAGATATCATTGAATACAAATAATGTTATCTTTTTTCTCAATATGTTTTGCTATGGATACTTAACTCCCCCCCTTGTTAAACGAAATCGTCCCGATTTTTCGACGCTATTTTTAACATTTCTCTTTCATAAGTTTTGTTATATGCGTCAATCTTTTTTTGTTTTTGACGATCTGTTATACATTGTATAGTTTTTATCATTACGTACGTAAATGCTAGAATAACAATCAGTGTTACAATTGTGTATATAGTTGATAATATCGGTTTTTCTTCAAAAGGAATAATTAGTTTTTTTAAAGTATCTATGTTATCGAATTTGTACATTGTATCTTCTTTAATTATTTGGTCGATGTAAGACTCTGAATTATGATTTCTTAATATAACTTCTTTAATTTGCTTATGCATGTTTTTGTATATTTTATCGTCTAGATTTATAGTATTTTCATAAGTAACTAAGTTTATACCATTAATTGTTTGATTATTTAACTTATGCTTACCGCTTAATAACATAACACCGGATTCAATTTCTAAGTCGTAATCGTATTCTTGTTTAATGTTGCATTTTGAAGTTATATTCTTTAAAAGTGGAATAAGACAATTTTCTTCTTCAAAGTTAATTTCACAAATGTTTTTACTTAGATGATTTTGACAATTTCTTGTTCTTAAATAAGTTTGGTTACATAAGGCAATTGTTTTATCTGTAATGATTTTTCCATGTTTTGAATTTAAAGGTGTTACTTTATACAATTTACATGATTTAATTAGAACTGGATATTTATATATTGTGATGAAGAATTCATCAGTTCTAGCTAATAATATTTTAGAGTACTCAAGTATATTTATTATGGGTACTTGAATTATTTCATGTTGAATAATATTTTTAATGTCATCTAAGTCTAGGCTTTCTGATAAATATTCATTATTTTTTGCTGCATTAATTGTTCTGGTCAATAATAATAATTGTTCGTACACTTGTTCTATTACTAAATGTTCTTTAAGGCTCTGACCTTCGAATTGTTGCAAAATTTGTTCAAATCTAGAATTTATAGTTTTTTGTTTATTATTGTTTTCTATGAGATTATTTATACTCGTTTCTATGTTAACTAAGTCATAATGGTCAGGATTACCAAACACATATTTGAAAGCTGTTCCTAAAAAGTTAATTGATCTAGTATGCCTAGTATGTTCTTGTAATTGGTCTGCTAAATTCTTAATTTTACTTAACCAAATTTTTTCTTCTTGTGTAGGTTGATATTTACTAGTTACGATATTTACGTAAGGTTGAAATATCGAAGTCAGGTTGGTGGCATGTAACAAATAAGTTTGTTCTTTGAATAAATACACGTCATCTGTTTGCGTAAGTATAAACTTCTTGTTTAGTAACTCAGTTATTTGAACGTTTCCTTGCCCTTCTTGACTCTGTACAATTCCTAGTAATGTTAGGAATATTAATATTTTCGTCATCTGAAAAATGATAATTCTTTATGTTATCCTTGTGAATTTTTATTCCTTCTTTAGAGATTACAGTGTCTCCTTTATCTTCTTCTACTATTCTTGTTATGTATCTGGCGTTAGATTTCTTTCTAAGACCTGTGATTCTTACCATTATCTTATCTCCTTTTTTATACTCTCTGTGTCGAGTTCCTTTATTTAGACGTTCGATCACTTTTTTGGATGCTGAGTTTAGTTTATTTATTATAATTTCACTATTGCTATATTTATTTTGATTAAAGAAAATGTCTCTAGGTTTCAAACCGGTAACTGAGTGTATAGAATTATTTAATTCACGCACTGTTCTAAATATTTCTTCGATAAGTCTTGTTTTATTCTGAATTGTGAATATTCTAGACAGTTCAGTTATTGTACCGTTTACACGTTCTACCTGACCGTTCGCTGTCGATCTGTATACTGGAGTTTCTACTTTAGTTATGTTGTATTTCAAACACATTTGGTTCACCATTTCTGTTTTGAATCCCTTCTCGTTATCTGTCATGAGTCGTTCACATTTTGGGAAATAATTAGATAAGACCTCTTCCATAACGTCGTACAGTCTGTTTCGAGTTTCGATTTCCCGAAGGATTGTATATTTAGAATACTTATCTACTGTTACAAGGAAAGTATACTTGTCGTTGAAGTATATGTCCATATGAATGTGTGTTCCCACATGTGTTGGTATTTCTGAATTATTCAGAGGTTCTCTGATAGGTTTTCTTTCATATTTTCCAAATAGACATGCTATGCATTTTCTGTTGAAACTCTTTGCTTGTTTATTTAGATCGGGCCAGTAATATTTCTCTGAGATTTCTTGTATATTGTTACGTAACCCTCGGTGTGCTCTTTCGTGAGTTACCCTTACAAGTTTTAGTTGTTCCTCCAAATTTGTCACGTCTTGAAGTTTTCTTGGTGTGAATATAAATCTTACTAGTGGGAATTCTTTTTTTATGTTTTCACCATATTTGTATATGTTTTCAAATTTCGTATGCAAAGCTACAATCTTTTGGGGTTGTATAACTTCTTTCATCTGCCTTAGTAAAGAGTCTTTGTCCTTAAACTTTATTATGAGTCTTATTTTGTTACTAAAATAGATTTGTGTTTCGATATTATTTGTTATATCTTCAATAAGTTCGAACTGTGCAGTGTATGCATTAAAAGGCTGATTCACAGTTTTTATTATATCATTAGAAGAACTTTCAGCTGAATGTGCTGTTTCTATGGTAGAAGTATTTATGCGTTGACGTGATAATGCGTCAGCTACAAGATTTAGGTTTCCTGGTTTATAAACTAATTTTGCTCCAAAGTCTTCAATGATTCCCTTCCAACGTTTCAGCTTTGTGTTGGGATTTTTTTCTGATACAGAATATATAAGGCTCTGGTGATCGGTATATATGGTTAAGTCTGCTATACCATATATGTAGTTTCTGAGTTTTTGTAAGGACCATATGATCGCTAATAGCTCTTTCTCGTTTGTGCTATAGTTCTCTTCTGTCTTACTCAGTGTTCTTGACAAGAAGTGTATAGGTTGCTTATTCTGACTTAGTACGGCTCCAATAGCTATGTTGGATGCATCAGTAGTAAGCTCGAATGGTTTACTATAATCCGGTTGAAAAAGTTCGACTTGTTCTTTCAAATAATTTTTTAAAATTCTAATCGCTTCTAATGCTGAATCATTCAGATTTAACTTAATATTTTTACTTTGTTTTTTGTTTACTTTACCGTTATCTCCTCGTAAATATAATGTCAGGGGCTTGGCTATGCTTGCGTATCCTTTTATAAACTTACGATAGTAACCTGTAAGACCTAAAAATCCTCTCAAATCCTTTACCGTTTGTGGGACTGGAAAATTTTCTATAGCTGCTATTTTCTCAGGGTTCGTAGTGATTCTACCATGTCTGATTATGTGACCTAAGTATTCTACTTCTTCTTGAAAAAACTTACTTTTCTCATCAGATATTTTTAATGTGGCTTTATTGAGTACGTCGAATACTTGACTTATGTGCTGTATATGTTCTTCCTCAGATGAAGAATATATCAATACGTCATCAATGTAAACGTGTACGAATTTACCTACAAAGTCTCTCAAAATGTCGTCCACGCATCTCTGAAATATGCTTGGTGCATTTTTGAGCCCGAAAGGCATTCGTTTAAAATGATATTTTGCGCCATTTATAGCAAAAGCTGTTTTTTCTTTATCATCTGTTTTGATTCTAATTTGGTGGAAACCTGACTCCAAATCTAATGTTGTAAAGTACTTGGCTTTACCTAAATTTTGAATTGTCATGTTGACATCCGGAATGGGGTATCTGTCTGTTACAGTGTGAGCGTTAAGTTTTTGGAAATCAACAACCATGCGCCGTTTTGGTTTTCCTTTTTCGTCCAAACCTTTTTTAGGTACTGTCCATATGGGACTGTTATAAGGACTATGGCTTTTTTCTATTATATCGTCATGTAAGAGTTTCTGTATTTCTTTGTTTACGAATTCGTTATCTGCTATGGGATATGGATATTGTTTAACATAAACCGGATTATCATTGGTCGTCCTAATGCTTGCTTCTATAGTATCTGTAAAGGGTAACGGTCCTATGCTGTTATTAATCTTCATCAGTCTATCTATATCTGCTTTATAAATATTATTTTCCCCAATTATGTAATTAATTTTCTGAATAGATTCGACACTGCTTATGGTAGTTAGAGTCATATTACTGAAATTTATTTCCGCGTTTAGAACTTTAAGTCCTTCATATCCTAATATCATATCAAAAGACTGAATATCCTCTAATTCAAAAAATGTTATATTTTTCTTTAATATCCTAACTACTTTCTTTGTATCTACCATAGAATAACCATGCATTGTTTTTATTTTTATAGGTTTAATTTTAATTTTTTCGCTAGAATCGCATTTTCTATTAATGTAATTATGGGTTGCACCAGTATCAATAAGAATTTTATAAATTTCCTTAGAAATAGTACTAGTTAAATTTAAGCAGGGCAACCCGTCTACTAGTTTAAATGATCTATTCTTATGTTATTATTTACCATACATTCCGTTTCATCTGCTTCTGCATATGTACTGCTGACATCGTCTCTGCGTTGTTGTCGGGAGTTATTTACTCTCTGCTGCTTGAAGTTCTGCTGATAAGATCGTTGCGGTCTGTTGTGTGTGTTGAAACTCCCGCTGTGTTCACGTTTCGCTGGTGGATTATATACATCGGGTTTGTATTGATTCCAATTTTGTCGCTGTGCATGTACAATTTGTCTCGAGTTTATCTCCATCGGCTGTGGTCCTTGATTGTGTTGCTGCATATTATCGTATTGCTTCTGGGGTTGATAATTCGTTGTTTGGCTCGAATAATTTGGTCTTCTTTCGTTTCTGCGTTCATGTGGCATATTTTTGTGGTGCTTATCTTGAGTGAGATGTAAATGCCTGTGCACATTATCATGTTCTATTCTGCGAGCAATTGCGAATGCGTGTTCTAGATCATTTATTGTAGCTGAATATAATGATCCTCTTGTAAAGTTGTCACTCATACCATCAATGAATATACGAACTGCGTCGTCGTTAGCATTTTTAATTAGTCTGTCGATTATATTCGGCGGATCACCTGACATAGTGATTTTTGATATTATTAAATTGAGATTTTTATTTATCTCGTCGTGGTATTCAGACAGTGTGCTTCTTTTTTGCGTGATGGCTTTCATCATGTCTTGTAGCACGTATAGAGGTTCTTGATTAGAGTACGTATAATCTAATCTGTTACGTATCGCCTCAAAATTAAAAATTGTGTTATAATTAGTTAACACATTCGCGGCTGCACCCTGTATTTTACTTTTCACTATAGTCAATGCTGCTGCGTACTTACTGTGTGTTTTGAAGTTTTTAATGCTGTCCATTAATCTGGATGCTTCTTCGCGCCACGACCGATAATTTGATTGATCGCCGTTGGAAATAGGTAGGCTTTTAAATGCGTCTAACTGTATTTCACTACCATCTGTATATGTGGTTCTTATTTCCTCTAGCACAGGTATGTTTGGTACTATGCCTAATCCAGATTTTACTTCATTTAGTTTTGTTTCTAAATTAGTGTTTATTTGATTTTGGTTAGTTATTATTGCTGCTAACCTTGCATTCTCTGTGCGTGTGTGCTCTAGGGTTTGTGTTACTGTGTTGCTCCTGGTTTCTAAAGCTTCTAATCTTGCCATTAATACTGCGAGTTGTTCCATTTTGAACTCGTGTCTGTTGTCGTCGAATTTGTGTGTTTTTTTCCTCCACATATACACTTTCACTGAATTGCTTTGCTGCTTCGTACGAAGAAGCTATATTTGTACCTGCTATGCTAGGTAATTCTTGTAACCGGTAACGCGAGTGTTCTGTTTATACTAGATTTCACTACTTGTTCCCGAGGTCCGCTCGATTGAAGTTAAAAAGTATATTTAACCTCCTGGCAGGATCGCCAATTAAAACACTTGTTTCTTACTTTTAAAATTAAACAATATTTATTTGGAACTATGTCCTTTATTATTGAAATACTTTTTACTAATTCTAAAAGGAGCTTAAGGCTACTATGTAGTTACAATAAGACTGTTGATAAATTCATCATACAGTCGTATTTATATACTTTTCTTATCTATCTACAAGGAGACCCAAGCGTACAATCGTCTTGCTTGATAATGAAGAAGAGATAATATTCCAACATTGTATACAAACGATATTATCTCTTTTACATATGTTATCATTGTAGCGTTGTGTGCAAGACTGTACTAGAGACTAAAGATATCATTGAATACAAATAATGTTATCTTTTTTCTCAATATGTTTTGCTATGGATACTTAACTCGCGCTTTATCTATTCGCACCGAACGCAAACGGATTTATCCTCCACACAACACAGAACACACACATTAAGGTTCGACAGATACTTTGGCGAACTTATGGGTGAGAATTTGCCCCCATACAGTGGCACTAAACTAGCGTGTTGTGACTGTAATCGAGAAGAGCAGGGGATGTAAGACAGAATAGAAACATTGAAGGACACGCTCAGAAATTGGAATGACTTTAGTGCAAAGTCAAATGCACAATGACGCGCATACATCCGTCTTGCAAAGTGTGGAATCAAGGTGGGATCCAGGGAGTGACCAAGACCACACAAATTACTTTCGTTTTAGATGATGGTTTAAAAACTGAAGAAGCATCGAGAAGACATAAACCTTCATTAAGATTCAATGTAATACGAACAAGTATTGAGCAATTTATTACGTCTTTGGGAACTATCAGAAGACACAGAGAACTGAGTCCGTTTATGTCTTCCTTGAAGTGTGCTTTTGGGTAGGAACTTTGGTTTGATGGACATTTTCGTATGAATGTTTTTCGTTCGTCAATTAATTTTAAGACTCACCAACTTTCAGCAATAATGAATGAGTGTTGGGTCTTGGGTGTTTGTTGACACATTAAGGTTTTTATAGCTTGGCTGCCAGTCGGAACAGCATCAGTGACACAAAACTACAAGTTTAACATTTTTAAAATAAGTTGTGCGATCGCGGAACTAGTTATATGTAAGAGGATCACCAATAGTACAGAGGTTAAAGTGAGAAAGCTTATCTATACATATAATAAAACTGTTGCCGTTTTCTATGTTCGCGGTTGGCGTGAAAACTACTACAGAGATTTCGATGAAACTTTTTTTGAAATGTTAGCTAAGATTCTGAGAAGGACATAGGATATTCCTTTTATAACCATGCTTACTTTTTGGGAGCGTTTCTTACCGAAATGTCTTTTTATCTGACTTTTACTGCCTTTAGGTCGCCATTACTCAATCAGTTCTTAATCAATGCAAACAAAACAAAATACCTAAGAAAGCCAACACTTATAAATTATTTTAAGCCTTCAATCAGCTTTCTGTGCCATCTAGAAGCTGAGCTACAACCCAAAATCTAGCATGAAACAACTAAATCTATTTCCTCAAATCGAAAATTATCAGCAACCGTTGTTCTTGATCGTTGGTCTGCTTTGGGGTGGTGGGTGGCGCACAACGCACAAGCACATAATGTACATTGCACAAGCACATTAATGGAAAAGTTTGGAAATGGGCTGGTGGGGTTCGTGTGTCAAGTTGTTTCATTCGTGTTGCTTCCTTTTCGGGAACATATTTATAAGAAACTGTTCGATGTAGTTCGATGAAAATACGTTTTGTCTTAAAAGTAACAGGCGGGTGTAGCAAGGTGAGCACGGATCAGCTAGTATCTCAATAAAATAAGCTGCGGCGAGGGAGAGTTTCCATCAGTAGGACATAAGTAGGAAATAAGTTTAAATTATTAAGGTCTACAAAATTTCGTGGATACATTACACAAGAACAAATAAAAAAAACAAAATTTTGGCGCGACATTTCTGTGGGACCCAGAGCCTAGCTTCTCACAACCATTCGTTTTGTGTGAGTTTTAAATTTTTGGGACGAATGGAAGGGATCTACAATTTTACGCCGAGTCCAAACGGCTAATTGAGAAGCTCATTCATGACAGTTTTACTCTCGGATGTTTGTCAGACGTTCGCGAGAGGTGGCGCAGTGGAAAAAACCTTAAGACGTAAGTTGGTTCTTTCGGGATTCGATCCGGGGACCCCTCGCTTAATATTCCAACACACTTACTCTAAGCCACTGCGCCACACAAGAACAAAACTGACCTTAAAAATAAATGTCTTGCGCAGAGGGTACACATTTTTGAGTCACTTTCTCTTTAAAATATATTGTAAATGCAAAATATAAACAAAACCATCTATAGTGGCAAAAAGTAAAAAACAATATAAGTCGACTTATGACGAAATTGATTTTTTTTACCCCATCGGATGCGTAATACTCGATTCTTTTCGGCATACCTATTTTTTTTATTTTTATCTGTTACGGTTTTTGAGTTTAAGAAGAATTAAAAACAAAATACATTATTTCCTTTTAACTTTTTACAAGGAAAAACAGCATAAGTCTTGTTTTCAGCAAAATCACCCTAAATAATAAAAAAAAATATTTAAAATTTAAATTTAAAGTTCTCACTTATAAATTTGCATCATCGGTTTTTAAAAAGTTCTTTAGCATTTGTGGCGATTGCAAAGTAAACATTCAAACCGCTGTCCTGGAGATTTGCAAAAAAAGACTTATGCTGTTTTTCCTTTTGTCCACAGAATTATAATTAAATAAATATTACTATAATGTGTTAAAAAAATTGTAGAACATAAAATATTATTGTTTATTAAAAAAAAATTTATTTCAGAAAGAAAATGTTGGCATCTGGCAGACGGTTTCAAACCAAGGACAAATTATTTTTATAATATTGTAAACATATTTATTTAATTTAAAATTAACTTCTTCTTCTCTTTAAAATATTAGTAGCTCTTCTTGATATTTTTGTCTTCTTCAGTTTGGGGACGTTTATTGCTAAAAACTATAAAAAATGCAGAACCAAGAGGTTCTGTTTTTTTAATTAACATAAGAACCTAGAGAAAAGAGCCCGTACGTAACGTACGCATAGTGCTATAAGCACAATAAAGTGCGTTCTTGCGCTTAAATTGTCATGATCAAAATAAGCTCCGCAAAGCCCTCTGAGTTACGGTTGTTGCGATTTTATGGCTCTACGCATTTTCGTGCTTCTTTGAAAGAAGAATCCTAAATGAATTCGCTTACTCGTACCACCTGCCTTTAGCTGGTTGGTATACGTGGAACGACTTCTTCCGCGTCTTGGCAATTCAACCCTTTCCGGCATAACACATAATTCAAATTAATTCCCCACTATACTAGTAGATAGTATATTAGCGTTAGTAATCCTCGCATGGCAGAGGCACCTTAATGGCACTCACACAAGAGTTTCGCTGCAAATACCCACTCAATGGCAAAGTTGCTGAATATATAAATAATTACCTACCTGGTCCTGCTGGTATGGATACCTTCCACTGCTATCGGTTGGAACGAACCTATATATGGTTGTCGAAGCAAATACTGCAACCAGAGGGTATGGAATCGCGACGCTTTTAAGAAACTGTTACACATACGTACGTATATACCACAAGCTGAAAGCGAACACCCCTCCTCTGTCTCATTTGGCATTATTGCGTTCGTGGTTGGCAATCATTCCCTGCGATAGTGCTACGCGTATGTGTGGATCCTTGCGGCTTCACATGCACGTTAGTGTAAACCCAGCGAATGTTCTTAAGCGGATCTGTTAAGCCTTTGATTATGAATTATGCCTCCTACTATATACCTTTGTGTTTCAGACTGTAAAATACCGATGGTGATGATGATAGGACTAGTATGGTGATTACGATGATAATGATGGGGCGCGTCCCGACAGACAACCAATACCCCAAGTGGCTTACAACGAACTTTGGCAGCAGCGACACACACAGCATAGTATTTGGAGCCAAAGAGCCCCATTGGTAGTAGACACAGCGGAACCAGTTGGCTTATATCAGGATAACGTAAGTTCCACGGATGAAATGCTACAACCGCGCGCTGGAGCAGTGCAAATTTATGGTTCACTCCTGTGTCAAGTCGGTTGGTAATAATGAGAGCGATGATGCAGAGTGATTCCATGAGTGGTATACAAAAATATATATAGTATATTTATAGCGACGACGCGACGGAAGGATATGCAATCAACTGTCAACCGGATTGATAGAGTTGAGCGGTGCCGCCATTATGTGGTGTGTGCCTGTGCATTGAATGTTTGTTGGAGATGAACTGCTGCGGTTGGCAGACACTTTTCGAGTGGGTTCCTGGGATGTAGGTATATTATTTGCTTTTTGAGGTTTATTGCAGACTTATTTTTTTATTATTGTTATTATTTTATCGGGTAAATTAAGAAAAAAACAAATCGCGGGCACTTATATTGATTAATGCACGAGCAATGCCAGGCAAATTAATTATTAAATGTGGCTACGTATGCGTACAAGTGGATACAGAGGAGGTAAATATTAGTAGATAGTCCTTCATATTAATCTGGCAAGCAAATTGGATACCAATAGTCGATAAAAGTTGTAATGGTTGTTTGTATAAATCAGCTGGCGTAAATCCATCTGGTTCCACCCCTATACACATTTAATTTATTTTCCCTTATACAATTTTAAACGTTTATCTGCAAAGTAAAACTATTTAAACATACAAGGGAAATATGAAATAAAATTATTAAGGATACGACATAAAAATGTCTTATTGAAAAATCCCTCATTCAACTAAGGGTTCATGTAGCTCCGTGAATTCCAAACGTGTCCATTTGGGTCACTACTTAGCAAAAAAAAGAACTGAAATGAACGCACGAAATAAATGTAAATCCATTTATCTATACTCCTTCCGCCCAATTAAACCATTTCACAGATTTGCTTAGAAGATAGCAAGCAACAAAAAAAGCAGCTCCTTGAGTAAAATCGCATTTTCCACATGGACACAAGTCCATTTCCACTTTCTTTCCTCCCTCTTCCTCACGAAGCGATGGCAGGATATTAACGAGTCTGCTTTTTCAGTTGCAGATAAAAAAAAGGCTAAGAGCAAGTCACAAAAAAAAGAAGAAAAACCAAATCAACTAATGACATCCTCAATTCCATTAAGAAATCCACTTTGAACGATCTAACGATATCCCTTAACCCTTCTACAGACAGAAACAACAAATTAAAACTCACAGAGGGAATGACTTTAATTGTCAATTTAAACTTTCGCCCGTTGCGACTCTGGCTTTAGCTGGCCACCTACAGTGTGAGTGTCCTGTGTAAAATGTCTCCTTTTCCACTTTGTTTTGATGCTCTCGTATATTGTAAAAATGTCAGTAGGTGTATGGCCATGAAAATGTGGCAAACTTTCTATTTGTAGTTCCGAATGCGATGGGCGCCCTACAGAAAAAAAAACAAGCTTCGGTTGGTTGCAAGAACTTCAGTCCATTTTTCCTACTCAGCTCCTTGTCAACGCTGTCGGGGTCCCACCTAGTTTATGATTCAGTTTAGATAATGCCTGAAGAGCCATACTAACAAGAACCAGGACATGTTCCACAAAAAAGAAGAAGCCAGTGTGTGCCGAAAAAAATATACAAAATTCACTATGAGCTTTCGTCCGGTTTGAGATCCTCGGAGACAGCTCAGCACTGACATTTGCAAATTATGCATGGCTGCATGCAGATGCACAGCATTCATGTCCTCATACATCTGTTGGTACGTGCGAAGTCTTCATGCAGATGCTACGAATATGTACATTCCAGGATGGTTCCTCCGGATCTAGCTACAAAGAGGGATGACGCCAAGGACAACAAAAAAAAACGAAGCCAAACCTAAAGCAGTGTTGTACTTATTCCATTGGAATTTTCCCTTATTGCAGCGTATATTTCTATTCCGCGCGAGTTTTCACCTGGAGACAAAATATGGTGGTGGTTTTCGCATAATATGCTGCTGTTTCGGGAGCTTTACAAAGGATCTTTCTCACATCATGTAGAATATTACAACATTAGTTCTCTTCGTACAGGAATCTCAATCCCTTGAGCTTCAAGCAACATTTCCTATGGCAGGCTTCCGCTGGGCTTTATCATCCATGAATATTTAAGGATTGCTCAATCCAAAAATGCACCCCTTCTCTGTATGTATAGGTAGTTGGCGAGCCAACAATGGAATGATTTTGCTTCAAACGATGTATGACGTGTGTCTCGAGGGATCCGAGATTTTCGAAAACACTGCTAGTCAAGGCATAAAGAAGATAATTTGCCACTCTTGCACCTGGGTCTGTTTTAATTATTGCTTTGAATATAAACAAGCTGGGATTTTCTATGTCCAGAGGAGAAATTACTCCAAATAGCATAAGCCTAGACAATGTTTTATGAATACTGTGTATGGAGAGGGAATACGTTTGATAATGGTATTAAGGAATTTCCGACCGGGGTGAGATAATACATGCATTTTAAAATTGTGCACCTGAAGAAGATGGGGTTAGCTTTTATACATTCACATCAGGGCATGTTGTCTTTCATTATTCACACTTAATTCGGAGTATGTGTGTTTTTTCGAGATGCACTTTTCGACTTCTGTTATAGTAGTGTGCAGTGACAAGCAGCCATTTCTCTCTCTATATACAAAGTAGGTATTTACACTCATTGATTTGGTAAAACCGTATACCTACTCGTCGGGTCAAGGACTCAAGGGTTGCCCCCAAAGAAAATCGAACTTTGGAGCGTTGTACAGTGATGCCAGATTTTTTTCACCAGAAATCGTAATTATTAACTTTCAAAATCGTGGAAATACAGAAGAACGTTACATAAATTTTTTAATTTTTCGAAAAATACCATTTTTAATTTGTTAAATATGGATGCCTACGTCTTTTTAATACTGTAATCTACTTCTTCCTTACACATACATATTTACTTTTAAATTGATTCAAAATGCTGATATTTATATTCAAATTGTAGCAAGAAACCTCTTGCATTCTTAGCAAAACTTTGGCACAGTTTGTTCCATGACTGTACAGTAACTGTACACGTACATTTAAGCTTAGTTTGCTGCTCTCCAACCTTTCCCTCCAAACATCAGATAAAATCCTTGCTAAATTTTGACATAGAAAGCTATGTGGATAAGTATCACAAAAATCAGCTACCTAGATTCAAAATCTGAAAGCCTCCATATCGTTGGATGTTGCTCTACCAGCATCGCCAACTTTTTCTGAGGCCTTCTACGTCATTTCTATCTCCAGGTACTCCTAGGTCCTAGTCCATGTAGTCATTAAAATAACTCATCTTTTTAAACAAACAGATCAACAGAGCAGAGCGATCTGTCAAAATTTAGCTTGAGAAAAATGTCCCGCTCCATTAAATGGGTGCGCTAAATTTTGATAGATACATGAAGGACTTCACTTCTTAGAAGACATTTGGAAAATTGCAAATGAATTTGTGTATTCGATAAATTTGAAAAATCTTGGAATTTTATGCTTTTTTAGCTCAAAAATCGTGGAATAAATTTTAAGCCTTAAAATCGTAAAAATACGACAAATCGTGAAATCTGGGATCGCTGAGCGTTGTACACTTTTTACTATTATAACGACTTTAACAAATAATTCATACGTACTTTCTAACTACGGTCGATAGCAGGAGACTGTGGTTGATCGGACTGCTCACGATGCAAACCCACAGGGGACACGGAAAGTCGGAAAGGCAGGCTGTGGTTGATCGGAATGCTCGCTAAGCAAACCCATAGAGGACAGGAAAGAGTGCGGGATGGATCGGAATACTCACGCTCGATACCAGATTCACTGCAAGTCTTTAGAGAACAGGGTCAGCGCCGAGTGTGTTGCACCAGTCGTTGAGTGTACTGTCCTCCTGAATCTTTTTGTTCATAGGTACTCATGACTTCTGTTCCAGATAGTGAGTGTGACTTGTATGCGTTAGGGAAAATCGGCCATATACGTTGTGGTTGTTTCGGCTTCTGGGGTTGGTGTTGGTTTCCCTTTGTGGCGGTCAACAGTTCTGGGTCCGGTTGAGTGGTAACATGTGAGACGTGACACGTGACACCTCGTTGGTGGGTAACGGTGTATCCGTAATAAATCAGAAATTTGCATACAACCTCTTCGCGGAATTAAAAAAAGGCTTTAAATGTTTTTAACTTTGACTATTTTTTTTATTATTTATTTAGGTATGTCAAAAATGTGCCTCAACCTACGGAAAACCCTTTTTTTAAGGCAATTAGTTTCAACTTAGTAAATGGAGTCACAAATTGTGTAGCCTGTTGTTTTTAATCGCTCGTGACAAAACATTACATGACGAAATTCAACTATAGAACTCCACCTCTCATTTGATCCATGTTACATCAAAATCGGTTTTGAAATACCGCCTAAAAGGCAATTTTTTATATAGGAATATGCGTGTAGTAAACTTCAACTATAAACTGTGCATCTCTACATCTACTCTTAACAATTACAAAATCCACACAATCCTTAATTAACAGTATCCATTCGGTTACTCATATAAAATTATGTACTTGCTTTCGATGAACCCCTCAAGCTTTACTGTCATTATCACAACTGACAAAAAAAAACAACAACAAATAAATAAAAAAAACAGGAAACAATACCGACTAGACTTTAGGATAAAATAACGAATATCCTTTGTATACAATTAGCTTGCCAATGGTTTTTAATTAAACTGTCCGTTTGGTCTGCCGAATAAAACAAAAGCGTTTTCCTCTCTAATAGCTCATTTGAAAAATGTCGAAAGATACCAATTTTGTTTTGGTTGCATTGCCATCCACCATCTAAATACATGAGTTACGATCATTTTCGAGCTGCTTCTAGAGGGTTAAAATTTAACTGCACCACCAAAATCCACCTCTAAATGACCAAAAATACTGCCCACTTAATTACTCTAGTCTTGAGGCAATAGCGCAACGAAGAACAAACAAAACAAAGGATAAGCGAACAACGACGAGCGAAAATAAAGCGAAAAACAAGGACTCTTTCCTAATAAAAACCGACTGGCAATTATTTTCTCTTCATTTCTCGTCAGAGATAAGAACGAAAGTAACATAGATCCTGGCGGATTCCGAGGACGAGGAAACACACCAGGGAGCAGGGAGCTACAAGAAATATCCTTTAAAATTTTGTATTTTATAAACGACTGCAGTCATGTACATGTACAAATATAGGTACATTGTTGGTGGACCGTTTACGTTCTCCATCCACAGAAGCACAATACAAAATGCATATTGCACAGGGTGTGAGCAGTTTTTTTTGTTACCGGATATAAGGCAGGACGTTTCTTGAAAAAAAGGATAACGAACAATTTTAAATGGAATTTTAATGTTCTTCGCTCATGGCATCTTTTTTTTTTGTATGGACCATTTTTCAGCCATTAGTTTACTTTGTTCTTAAATTTTGCCGAATCCAATTTTTTGTGTTTAACTTGGGGTAATGCCGAGGGACGACCTACGACAGCGACAGTGCATACAGTACCAGACTTCCACGAACTGCACTACACTTGAATCATACAAAAAAGTGAAGAAAAACCAATTCCTCGTGTTGCTTAAAACTGCATATGAATGGCGAAAATTTCAGAGTCCTTCTTGACGACGTCGTCGATGCACGCGAGCAAGCAACACCTCACCCGCTCAGCGATGTATCAAAGTTTTACGAATCCTTGGATGGATTGCATTGCAATAAATCGCTTGAGAGGTTTCTTCGCGTTTGAATGAGTGTGAAATTGAAAAAAAAGGCAAAGACAAGCTGTTCCGAGCAGATGGTCGGGCTTTGCGATTTCCACCATCCACCGCTACAGGAAAGAATATGAAACTGAGGACGACGACGACGACGAAGACGATAGCGACGACTTGTTCACACTTTTATGCCAAGCTATTGATTGGTTAGTCGGATTGATGGATGAGTTGTGTATGGAGAGGTTTATTTTCGGATTCGAATCCTTTTTCACCCTCGTTTTGCTTCCTCGGTAAAGTGTTGGTATTCGAAGGATTTTTAGAGGATAAGCTTTTCATGGATAGAGAATATATACAGAGTAATTGCATCGAAGAAAAAAACGAGAAACCAAGCATAGCTATCAAATCAATCGGATCCTTGAAATGCTGTTGGGATGTCATTCTCGACTTCTTTGGAATGAACGAATATAGGTATTATACGTGATGAGGTCGATAGAGAGTTGCTATCAATGGAGAAGGGCGAAATCACAGTTCGAAGAACTACTCCGGGAAGCATGAACAAGTGTGCATTGAGTAGAACCTAAACCATGAGTGATGGTCTTTCGAATTGTTTAGAATTCATTTCTGTTGATGCATTTTTGGGGTTATGCAAGTTTGTTTTTTACATAGAAATAATGCCAATTTTCTGCAGGAGCGCGTGGGATGCGATTGGGGACTTATATTCGAGTGTTTGCGGTTGGGTGCTGTAGGAACAGAGAAGCCACTTATTGACAGTTGCCGAATTTGACTCCGTTGCACCCAAAAATCTGTGTACCAGAAGTAAGTAAGCTTGACATATTTGGAGCTGAGATTATTAAGCATTTGCAAAACTTGTCAGTGTGTTGGCTACAGGAAAAACCAACCAAGACCAAATGATCGAGAAAATTTTCATGATTTGGTCGAGGACAGCATGTCTGGTTTAATAAAAAACGTAAATTGTTCCTTGGTCCTGTTGAACGAGAACACATCAGTCGCTTAAGACGAATAGGGAACGTTACAAGATTTGACAAGGCCCGAAAAAATGACTAAAGGTAAACAGCCAAAAAATTCAAATATAATTAAAGAGGCTCCTATTCATAAACACTAAACTTGGGTGTATTAAGCCTAAAGGTCTGAATTTGGAAGCACACATTATACGCTCAGAGCTACCTACCTTTACCGACTAACACCGATTACCTAATAGGATGGAAAAGTCGTTGAACTGCCCTGCTACTGAGCTACTGAGCACAAAATTTAACAACATCCCATAAGCTAATATTAGCTTACGACTAATAGTCTACTATGTCAATTGTAACCCGCTAGCAAAAGTTATTGCTAATCCTAATTGGCTCCCAAAGGAATAATAATAATGACTTGAGATAATAGCGCTCTTAACTCTCCATACAGCTCATTCATATTTCGTGACTGTACAGTAAAATAGGATAAAAGGTTCAAAGGTCCCACCTAAGCCGAACTAAAACCTGACCATTGGATACACTTCAGTCGTTCCATTTATTTTAACTCTGTTTGGACTGGCTATTACTGAATTTCTTTGTACAAAACTGTATCACTCATGCATATCCCACCGCTGCTGCCTGTGAACAATGAATGCAAAAAGGGGAGAAAAAAAAAACTGAAAAAAAAGAAACAAAATCCTTGAAGTGTAGGTACCGCAGTGCCAGTCCTTCCACATTCAACAAATCCGCCATTCATTTTTTTTGTTGTCGCTGTTAATTAAATAAGTAAAGCGTTCCCTTCCCGGGTTTCACAAAACCATGGTTGGTAATGGTGGCATATTTGAAGGCATTGCTCAATGGTAGAGTAGTGAGAAATGAAACTCGTGTGGCTTCTACTATATAGATCGTATATAAAAGCCTTTGAAATGTTCCTCTAAATCTGCAGCCACTGTATTCCGCAGCGACTGGTGTATGCATTCTCTTCCTGATGAATTGTGGACAAATGCACGATAGAATTTTTGGTCATTTCAGCTTGTGAAGTGGTCCCGTTTGAAAGTGTACCCTTCTCTCCGGCTCTGCTGTGTTCGTCATGCGAATTATAATCCTCTTACAAAATGCTAATAGAGGATTGTCCTTTGAAAAACTCTCGAAAACTAAAGTAAACGAAGTGGAAATATGGAATATTCTGTGTTTTCCTTTTCGTTTAGTATGAGTTGCATATGAAAGTAGTGCGCAAGAAAGGAGACGACGACGACGATGATGGCGGGAAGGACTGAACATTTGCATTCGGAATAGAAAAGGAGATGGGAGGATACTCGAAAAAGAAATGCCCCAGATGGACAATATTTTGGAAGTAATGTGTCGTGTTTGCAGTGAAGCTCACAAAAGTTTAAATCTAGGCCATCGCAATGCTTTGCCTTAAGTCAATTGATTTTGCTTTTTTACTTTATTTACGCTAATGCACCATGCACAAGGGATTTGAGATGTTAATTCGCTTTGCGCTACTGCAAATAGAATGTACAAGGTTCACTTATGTTGTAAGTTACTGGGAGTTAAGTAGTTTACGTTGAGGGTGGCCTTAGCAAACGTTGACCTACTGTGCAGGGATTTTACTGATTTTTAAAAGTTGCCCATCAGTAAGTGCGAATTTTTTTAGTAAAAGGGACATAAAATAATCGTTTTTAATGATTTATTTTATTTTTTGGAAATCCCCGTTTGGTTGGTATGAGAGGGCAAACGTTTAGTAAAGCATTCTCCCGAACAACTCTCTCGCTTCTTCTTCAGAAAAACAATGTCGCAATGCATTCATCAGCATAACTCTTTTTCGTTCCGGTCAGACAGAAAAAAAAGCACACACGATCAAAAAAAGCACTGGGACTTTTTTTTAAATTTGTCCTGGTTGAAGATTGAAGTAGACCTTTAAATGATAGCTTAAAGCATTTTAGGAAATGTTGACTCTCTTAAGAATTCTTTCTTTTTGTATTGATTTAGAATCATTTCAGTGATGCCAAGTTAAAAGCAGGGAAGTGAGGAAAATATGCATTTAAGTCAAAAAGTCTCCCAAAAGTAGGCGTGGCAACGAACAATATAGTCTAATGCCGTGTCAGAGTTTTGGGAAGCATTTCAACGAAAGTTTCATTGTTAAAATCGCAGTATTTTTATTGAACGAGATACGAAGGCATTATTTTTCTGAGCATTTAGTCAGTACCTACCCACCTCGAATCTTGCAAAATCTACTAGACCAGTCCATTCTACGATAAAGCAAAACTCTCTTTATTGGAGTTGTGATAGACTCTTATTTAATTTTAACTAATCTTTATGGTCCGTCGGTGGTACTGTTGGGGCTCTACTAACTACTTGGCCACAGTTAGATTTAAACTCATTTCTATTTGTTGTCACACTTGTCAGAAACGCTGCTTTAAAGGAGTTAAATACTCCTAGGACTAAGAGTATTCTTGATCAAAGTGTTTAGAAGCAACATTTCTTCGGACCCTTCAACTGGTATTACTATAACATATCCCCGGCGTTTTTGGTTACAGTCTACCTCACTTTACCCATCAATACATTACAAGAATAAGCCGCCTAGTTTACCATAAAGAGAAATATCGTCAAGGAATGTGCGTTAACTGAGATTTATATGCTCTTGTTTACGCCCATTTATTGCCTTTTGTCTAGCACAGATTCCAACAACTGTTGTCAGCAACTTTCGGTGTTTAAAGTTCATGAGTTCTCGTTTGTATTCGTCCTTCACCTTGTTTTTTTTTTCGTACTTCTGGTAGCTATTGCGAGACTTATTTGCATTTATATTAAGGATCCCATGGATAGATAGAACAAAAGCATAACAGTACAATAGAGAAAAATATCTAACATTTCAGAGATAATATCGAATCCAACTATAGGGGGTGACAGGAATGATGACTTCTTGATGTATATACACGTTGTGCATGTGTATGTAGATGGGTTTATATTTTACATATCCTATGTAGGTGTGATGCTCTGACAATGGCATACAAATACTTGAAACTATTTCTCAAACGGATAAATGGATGAAAATGAAAATTTCAAAAGTTAAATAGGGTCATTTGGCTTCATTATGGGATTGAGAGATGTAAATTACATCGTAAAATGGAATTTGAGTTGGTTGTTGGATATTGTTTATCTGGAAATACACAAATGGAGACACATCAGAGGAATAATCTAAAAGTGCGTGCTGTGGATGTCGATAAGATACGGTAATCAGTTTTAATTTAACTGAGTTTGTCTGAGCGGAAGTAGTTCCTTTTTTTTATACTTGAAAGAGCTCCCATTTGAAAATTTATTTAAAAATGTAAGTTTTGAATGTAAACTCTGGTAAGGAGATGTCTGTTGTTGCATTATCTGGTGTGTAATAATTTACAGAGTTATTTGTATGTCCTTCACCGTCACAGCTATGGACTCATAAGCACTATTTTCTACGATAGTTGCAACCCATTCGTTTCCTTCTATTTCCCTAAAGGTACAAGAGGCGACGCACAACATGTGAATAGGCAAAGAATGGAGAAAAATGTTTAGAAACTTTTAATATCCGCGAGAATGCCAAAAATCCCGTGACACAAATATTTTTTTAATGTTGCAAAATTTGTTTTTTGGGGAAAAAAGGACCTTCCGATGGTGTAGTAAAATGCTTTCTTTATCTATCATTCCAAGGTGAATGTATGAAATGTGACACATACGTCAGAGGAACAAATTGGTTCATTGGTCTTAAGAATTTGTAACTCAGGTTTTTGTCTTATTCGAATACAATCTTCCAGTGTTGTATTTTCAAAGAGGAGTTTTTGCCAGTAAGGACATTTCTTTAAAATAGGTAAATAGAGCCAGCCAAATGATGACTTTTCTTTGACAAATTTCTAATTCTCACACGAATAGAAGAGACCACCGAATTTATTCTAAGTCCGAACGGCTGAATTGAGAAGCTTTTGCAGATCAGTGCAATCTCGGATTTTTGTCAGACGTCTGTGAGAGGTGGGGCAGTTGAAAAAAGCATTCAGACGTTATTTTTGTTTTTCACGGGATTGGACCTAAAATCACTCGCTCTGTAGTAGTCCAGCACATTAACCGTTGATCGCAGCACACTTTTATGTATTTTAAGTCAATTTGAAAGATGTTCCGATTTTATATATTTTATCGGCTTAACTGATGTTACTGGAGCAACTGCTAGCGATCGTTCTAATTTTTTAAGAGTAGCGGATTTTTAATACTCGACCATTATTTGTACCTAACAAAGATCGTGTCTTCTAAAAATATTAAGGGCTTAATTGTTAAAACACATTTTTATATTTTTAGGGACATCTTTTCCGTTGTCATTTTTCTTGTGATGGAGATCACAAGGATCTCACGCGACAAATCGAACCTGTAAACACTTTTCCAGAAATAAAACACGATATTGAATTATTTATTATTTCGTTCATTCATTAAAATGTTTTCTTTATTATTCTGTTTTCTCTTTCATTTGTCATTTTATTTAATTATCAATATTTTTTTTTAATCAATAACTTACAGTACCAAATATTATATCAACACTACTTCAAATGTGATTCATTTCTTCTTCTTCTGTTTGTATTTCCATTTATTTGTTTTTTTTTTTCCTATATATACTTGCTTCCACTTTTAAATGTTTTTATGTACATTTTCGTTTCGGTTTTTTTATTCCATTTTTTTTTCTCTTTATACAAAAAACTTTATAAAATATTTAAAATTCATTTTCATTGTACATAATGACTTAATGCTCGCACTTTTCTAATAGAATCGCATTCCTTTTAGTATACACAAAGTGAAAGGGGGTTTACTAAAAATGTGATTTGTCCTAGAGAATAGATACAATGCAACTAAAGGTGTTTTTTTCGATAAGTTAACAATTTACCTTAGACATTAATACACTCGTATGTACACTTTTGGTGATATTGTTGTTTGTGGTGACTAAGTGGTTGACGGGACTTAAATTGCATTCCTTATAATGTACCTTATGATTTTTGTGAAGGTGTAGAACTCAAAAACTAATAATTACAAACAACAGTGTTCTTATAATTTTGTGAAGAGCATCAACATAATCTCACATTCTTTTCAGTATCGAGCTTAAAATAAAAATAAACACATTTCTTAAATTTTGTTGATAAACAAAATAATACTTAACAGAAACTTGTCACTCTTGGTTTCGAATACTATACTGTTTCGTTTTATTTTATTTCCTCCTATATATATTTTTTTTTTTGACTTAGATTATTTAAAATTTTGTGTATGTGTGTTTTATTTTTTTAACAACAGATTATCTATTTTGTTCCATATTTACAAACATTGTGTCCTTAAGTAATTTTTGGTTTTTCTTATAATATATTATCTAATCGTTATTTCATTTTTGTTGTCAGTTTAACTAAGTCTTTAGTGAATTATCTTAGGGTGCACTTAAATAGTTTTTAGGTAGCTACCTTAAGTTACATTTTATTTTTTAACTTTTAGTCATTTTAGTTTTTTATTTACAATAGAATAGAATTAGAGTCTTTTTTTTATATTTGTTTTGCATTTTTAAAATATTGATTGATGAAATTGTGTATATGAATTTAAGTATTTTTTTTCTGTATTTTATCGTTTACATGTTTCTGTTTTATTTGTGGTAATAGTAAATTAAGCTTTTTAAGTGCATGGGTATTTCTTATGGGTGTAACTGCTGTTGTTATTGTATTTTAAATATTTAAGTGAGAAATTTACATCACCTTCGTAGGGTTACATAGTATTTTTTGGGGCGAAGATTCGAAAATACTGGTTTTAAGCAGACTCAGAACTTGTCAGTAAATTATTACGATTGCAAAAGGTTTGCAGAACTTTGCGGAATCATAATGAGGGGTGAAGAGGGTTTTTTTTGCAATGCCTAATGGCGTTACAAAGACTTATAGAAGAAGCAAGATTGCGTTCATTTCAGACAAATTAAGATTGAATACGAAAATATTTCCAATGAAATCAATCGCAACTTTGTTGCTTGATCCTACTGCAAACAAGGCACGATGGAAATCAAATATTAAAAAAAGGTCGGGTCGTATTAAACTTCATGAATAAGCTGGAAGATCCGCCACGAAATATATTTAGGATATTTCAATAAAACGGCGGAAGATCCAAGATGGGGTTGTTTTTAGAAGAGGGCCAGTGAGTCGACCTTCGGTTCTTGCTGTTTAATGCTTAAAATAAACAAGATGGCTTACCTCAGGATCAACATCGTTTTATGCGTAATTGCAAGTCTTAGCCCTCCGGCGAACAACTGAATGACGCTCTAAGAAAAACCTTAGTAAATTATTGAACGAGGTAGAGGTTACCATGTCCTTTCTAAAATCAAAAGTAGTAGCTTTTGGAACAGGGGCAAAATACCCCTGTACCTGTACACTATATGCACGAATACACGTTTAATACTCCAAACCTCCTCCACATACGCATTGTGGCCAATTACATTTTGACAGAACTCAACCTACCCTGGTGACATTCCAACCCATCCATTGGGCTATTAATTAATGATCTGCGTAGTAATAAGACAGATGCGGGGCGCATACCAACTCTGTATTCATAGTGGCCGCGGCCAGAGGGCATCGACCATCCCTTTTTAAGAAAGTGAAGTGTCGAAAGTGTGGGTTGAAAACTTGTCGATGGGCCTTGGGACGTTTTCTGACACTTTTGATAGCAAAAATCGATGATAGCCGGGAAAAATGCCAAAACTTTCGCAAACTAACTTTCATCAACTAATCTCCAAACAACCTCAAGCGATAACAGCCAGACTTTTAGCCTTTTTTTTGTTCGCAGTGCGAAAAGGGAAAACTAATTTTGTAAAATTAGCCGTGGTGTCGTCTCGACGAAAACGATTTACGTGCATAGAAACGAAACACCGCAGCAGCTGACACCTCTCACCCGTGTAAATACGAATACGAATGCTGTTGCAATATTTTACACAAATTAAACTTTGTCACGTTCAACACGTGTAAAAGGGAAATAATTATTTCGCCAGATACCCAGCGAAGGTTAACGTGTGTGCGTGCGGCGATAGTCCGCAACAAGGAGAACAGAGAGAAAAACTTTAAATTAGATGGAAACTTTTTCAATTATCACCCCAAAAAAATGGGGCGACATGGCCGCATACATTGCTCTGTCTGTGCGGTGTCGATTAGGATGAGATGAAGAGGAATTAAGTGAGACCAGCCACCACAAAGCTTAATTTACTGAATACCAATCCACCAGCCATCTTGGATATACCTACTTACAAATCGATAGATACCTACTTACTGCCTTGTTCCTATAGGGCCACTGAATCATCGAGACAATCGGCACTTACATACGTCGAGCCGTCGTCCCTTTGTCAAATGTCGGAGCCCTCCTGCGAGTCGCCCACATAACCCTCGTCGGGACTGTCGGCCAGCGGCCCGGTTAGATGACGCAATTTCGATGGCTCCTGCTGTTGCGGCCCTTGAGAGCTCTCCTCCTCATCCTCGGGTATGGATGACGACTCCGTATCGTTGGTTTGAGCACCAACGCATCGCTTCTTTACCTCGGACGTTGAGGTCGCCGTGCTGCTTGTATTCGTTTGCGTGTGACTCGAGGTGACCGGGACCTGGTTGTTAGCGGTGCCACTGGCCCCTGCTCCGGATCCCTGCCCACCAGATGAGTTAGACAATTGATGTTGCTGTGGCGGAGGCGAGGAAACAATTGACTTTGGCTGCTGTACGGGTTGTTGTATATTGGCGGCTGCCATCACTCCTGGCGGATATCGAATCGGTTGTGCATGATAGCCTGGCAGACATGGTGGCCACTGCTGGAAGCCAGAACTCGTTGTGCAAATAGTGGCCGCTCCGGCAGCCATCATTATAGGTTGCTGTTGCTGCTGGTCGCCGTAATCAGCCTTGTAGCCTTCTGGCGGAGATGGATACTGCACAATTGGATGCACTGGATACCCCTCGGCTGTGAAGCGAACATTGGGTAGGTGGTATTTCTCAAAAGTTGGCGTGCCGGTCCGTTGGAGAAATTCCGCTTCTAAGCTGTATCGGGTACCGGGATTAGCTGCTGATGCGGCGAATTGCTGTTGCTTGTGGGCCCTATTATGGGGCAGGGTGCGATAAAAGTGCTGCTGTTGCTGCTGCTGCTGTTGATTGGATTGTGCCTGCTGTTGCTGCAAGTGATTGTTACTGAAATCATATGCGAAGCCGTCTTGTCCCAGGAAGCAAACTGGATTTAAATGTACATCGACCTGATGTTGGTTGCCACCCGGCCCAACCAGCCCACCATTGTTGGTCACTGCTTTCAGATGCAAACCCCGGGGTATTGTTGACATCGCAGCGGTGAAACGAGCATGTGCCACACCACTGCTCGGTCGAATGATTTGCGAACCAAATTGATTCGAAAGCTGGTAGCAGTTGTCGAACGCACCACCACCACCGCCACCGGGGGGTATGCTACATGGTCCGGAACAGTCGCTATTCACCTCATACTCTGGCCCACAGTCGGAGGAGGACTTATTCATTTTGTTTTTTCCACTCTCGGCGTCGTTCACTAGGTCGGGGTTCTTCTCCTGGTAATTGCGAACCGACGATGGTGGCGAGCAATACGATATTCCGGCGCCCAACATCCCCAATGGATGCCGGCCATCGTTGCTACCGCCAATCAATGGTGGTGTAGGTGCACCACTCGACGTCAGCTGCATACTGCCGTTGTCCATTATGTGATGGGCCACAGGAGCGTACATCATCAGATTCTGCTTCATCTGGCCACCGATAATAACGCCGTTCTCTTTGACCATCTTCGGTGAAGACAACTCCTCCTCGCCGTTGATTATCGACGAGCACTTCATCAGTCCATTGTCGGTCGTGGTGGTGGTCTCTTGTGGCTTGTGTTTCGTCTTTGCATTTTTCTTCTGCCTGCACTTGATTACAATTGTGCACAATAGGACGACAAAAATGACCGATGCTCCCGAGCTGCTGGCAATGATGTAGTTCATGTAGTCGCGCGGAAAGGAGACCTCCTTCACCACTGGCGGCTCCTTGATTATCACCCGCAGTGTGTAGTTGCTGAAGGTGGTGCCAGCGATGTTCTGGCCGACACAGGAGAATGTGCCATTGTCCTCGGGGCCGACATTGTAGATGAACACCTCGCTGCGTTTCTCCTCGCCACCCGTCTCGTCGACATAGTAGAACATGTGTAGGTTGTCCAGCAAGCTGTCATTGGTCATTACTTGTCCGTTGAATAGCCAAAGCACTCGAGGCTCTGGAATCGCCCTTACCACGCACATGATTGATATGTTGCGGCCCTCTGAGATTTCTGTGTATGTCGATTTCGGAGTCACTTCCGGCAGGCATGCCAAGTCATCCTTTTTTAAAGCTTTTATCACTTGACCTTTCAGCCGTGGCGGCTCAACACACTTGGGGTCCTCCGTTTGCGGAGTATTGTAGTTCACCAACCAGGAATGCATATCTATCAGTCGGCAGTCACATGTCCATCGATTGCTCTGCAAACTGATGCCATGCAGTGACTTGGGCAGGATGTGATTGCCCTGGATAAAGCTAATGCGATTGCCATCCAATCGCAACCACTCCAGATTGTCCATTCCAATGAAGGCTTCATTTTCGATCCGCTCCACCTGGCAGTTGCTTAGCTCGAGTGTGGTTAGGAACGATAGATGTCGGAAAGCGGATGTTTTCAGTTCTCGTATAGGATTGCCGCTGAGGGACAGTCGCATTAAAGAGGTGTAGTCTTGAAACGTCTCACTGGGCACATGCTGCAGCGAGTTCTCCGACAGATCCAACTCGACGAGGTTGGATAGACCCCGGAATGCTTTCTCGTGAATTCGTATCAGTTGATTGCGTGACAGATAAATTTTCTGCAGATTGAGCAGGTCCATTCGCAGAAATCGTTCGCTCTGCAGCACCTGCAGGCTGTTGCCGGAAAAATTCAAAACTTGTGTGCCGGGATCCATGCCCTCGGGTATCGCTGCCAGTTGCTGGCCGCCACACTCTACCGTCTGTTTGCCACCCTTCCACTTGCATATGCACACATCCGACGGACAGGCTAGTATCAATTTATCATCCAGCTTAGTGACAAATGTCAGCAGAACGACTATCAGCCATGAGTAGCCGTGTCGTCGACGTTGCTGCCTGATCTTCTGCAGTCCAGGATGACACACCATTTTATTTGCGCCCTCCTGTTGCAGATTTCTTAAAGATTCTCCAAGTCTTCGAAACACACCCGATCTGTCTCGCTCCAGCTTGAAAGGCACACAAGGACGACAGTACAAAACAAATTCAAATCCTAGAATTGATGGAGAAGAATATTTTATATATGCTGTACTCTCCAGTAGCCGTTCGCATGTTGAATATCCTGGTGGTGTGTGGATAAGCTTAGCATTTGAGCTCCACACGCCTAAGTGTCAAATTATGATTGCCTTACGTTGTATTAACATGTCCAATATCATCATCTCTGTTGACGATGTCTGGGACGATGATGGTGCGACATCCAGTGAGTGAATGGATTGCGATTGTGTGGATGTCGTTCGGGGGAAAAATCACTTTTATCCTTCTGCTAATGGTGTCGTCTTACTTTCTTAAAACTGTCACTCTGTTTGAAACTTCACTTCGGATACTCCATTAGTAGGAATCACAACAGATGCACCAGCTCCAGGATATGTAGACTCAGTGGGGCTTTCTGGAAAGAGAAAAAAAGAAAACATTTTAACTTCTTCTGTGATTTCTTGGTGGGGAAAAATGAATAAAAGAAATTTGCCTGATTACGACAGCAGTGGGAAAGAGAATATAAAAAAAGCAGAAAAGGTGAACCAGTACAAGGTGATAATGAGAAGAAGTGGGTACTTTGTGCAAGGATAATAGACCGCCCCAATGCACATCAGTTTTCTGCTTTTTGTCCGGCAATGGAAAACATTTTTTAATTACTGCTGCGGCGTGAAATAACTCAAAGATGGAGATAAATTTACTTCCGGCGAGAAAGGCTGTCAATTGCAGAAAGGGGTTAGGAACGCAGTTAATTGCACGCTCTTCGTTATAGATACCTAGTTGACTTTCGCTCTTATTGCAGTCAGTTTGAAGGGAACTCTTTTGTTGTTGGTCCTTAGGAGGGACACTTAACTTATGTCGCATGCCATACGGCCTTTGATATGTTTTGAAGGTGGAAATAAACGGAATATCCGACTGGCGTACAAATACCGCAAAATGTTCATGTCTTCTAACCGTTTCAGCTATCGAGCCGCTGACTTTGAACATGATGGATGAGTTGTGCATCAGCACTCGTCAGTCACTCGTCAATACGGTGCCGTGACATAAGGCCATGTGACATAAGACCATATCTCAAAATATGGCCTTATGACGCTTTCACAAAGTGTCGTAAAGCCATATTTCGAGGTATGGCTTCATGTCGCTTTCGAAAAGCGACATAAGACCATTATGGCTTTATGTCACTTTCAAATGGATTTTTAACCCTTACCTGATAAAATGTCATCTTTAAAAGCTCAAAATTATTAAGGATTCAAAGATTTAAAAGCTCAAAATTATTATAAGAACTGTAAATATTTATTTTTCTATAAATACAATTATGTTCAATCAGATGAAAAGAAAAAATTCGCGCGAATTTTATATATAGGGTAGACTGGGTACGGTTGAAACACAGGACGGTTGAAACAACACAGATATCTCGAAAACCATACGCGCAGCGTGTATGAGTACTAGGAGTGAATGAAGCAAAAACGAGTCCTTACACGAATTTTAGTCATGCGTCATTCGTTCGGCGGTTCAGTTGTAAGTGAGAGCTTGTGTTGTATTTAGACTATCAAAAGTAACTATTTTTTTTTTGGTTATTTTTCTTTTTGCTGGGGTTTCTATCCGTGTGAGATTGTTTTGTGTATTTTTTTTGTATGCAGTAAAGAGTGAAGAGTACGGCATGCTGACTAGTTTAAACGCGTTAGTGTGGTTTTCGTTACTTTATAGATATTTTACTTAAAGAGGTGGGTTGGGGACGGTTGAAACAATTTTTCGGGGTACGGTTGAAAGATGACCCGAGAACGTGTGAGGAAGACTTCAAGAGGGAATGTGGACTATTCATTGCGCAATGCGGCGGAAAAGCATGGAATAAACCATTGCTCGCTTCTAAGATTCATTCGGAAACGAGATGCATCTGGCGCAGAAGGAGAAAATCAAGACATTATGGGATATAAACTACACAACCGAGTTTTTTCTGAAAACCAAGAAAAAGAGCTTACAAAATACTTAATAAGATGTGCGGATATATATTTTTTAAAATAAAAATGAATTCAACATGTTACAATGAAAGATTGTGTTCGTGTTTCAACTGACCCCAATAACTGTTTCAACCGCCCCTGGTATGGGGACGGTTGAAACAAATTATTATTTTTTTTTAATATGATGTACTACGCAAAATATCACACTGAGTACTCAAAAAACACTTTCCATTTATACATAGAAACATGCTTCTACATTTTAGATAACTTCATCACCGCTTAGCTTATAAGCGGCAATGGTATGGATGGTATTAGCGAAATTGTTTCAACCGTACCCAGTCTACCCTACCTAATGTCTAATTTGAGAATCTAAGCTTCAGTTTTTGAGCATTAGATAAAGTAATAGTGAGAAAATTCGCGCGAATTTTTTCACTATTACTTTATCTAATGCTCAAAAACTGAAGCTTAGATTCTCAAATTAAACTGAAGCTTAGATTCTCAAATTAGACATTAGGTATATATAAAATTCGCGCGAATTTTATATATACCTAATGTCTAATTTGAGAATCTAAGCTTCAGTTTTTGAGCATTAGATAAAGTAATAGTGAGAAAATTCGCGTCACGATATACGAATGAGAAGCGCGCAAAGTTGTTACATGCAATTACCAGTGGTCAGGGTCATTCATAATCATATTTCCAACGGTTAAAACGGGTTTTTGTTATTGAAAAAATAAAAAATAAAACATATGGTCTTATGTCTCAAATTAATATGGTCTTATGTCGCTTTTCGAAAGCGACATGAAGCCATACCTCGAAATATGGCTTTACGACACTTTGTGAAAGCGTCATAAGGCCATATTTTGAGATATGGTCTTATGTCACATGGCCTTATGTCACGGCACCATCTTGAGGAATAAAATGACTGTTCGGATAAAGACGTTTTATACCTGCGATTTTATACGTTAGGAACAGATAGATAGATAGATAGATATTTTAATTTATTTCTTCAAAATCTATTATGAATATATACACAGACAAAATAAAACATCAATGGTACAATGATAATAGATTAGAAAAGAAAAATGAGACATTCTGTATTTTACAAATTGAATAATAGGAAAATAGTGATGAATGCCACTTCAAAGGGCCTAACAATACAAGATACAATTATGTGGGTGGGGTGACCCTAGTGAACAATGTTCAAATACAAATTTAAACAGAACAGAACAAAATAAGAGGCAAGTTACAATTACTGAAGCTAAAATATTCATTAAAAAAAAAACAAACAAAAAATATACGTTAAACAAAAATAACAAAAGAAATCATAAAAAAAATTAAAAATAAAACAATAAAACAATAAAAAGTAGAAAAACTATAAAAAGTAAAAATTAGACCTAAAATTTATCAGAGAAATCATTAAGCTGGACTTGGTTAATATTGCCAAAAGTGTTCTAGGCGCTTAAACCCACCCTCCTCTCGATATATTTATCGCGGGATGCGCGCTTCCTCGACTCTGGGTTCATTAGATGTATTTAAACTGACATTGTGAAATTACTATTGCAAGGAAATAAAAAAGCTAAGCAATGATTACAAGTGAAAATCTTTTAAAGACACTATGAGAATAGCAAGCGCGTGCTCATAGTAGTGTCAGATTCTTACTGACTAAAAACACCACCCTTCGATAGAATGTTAGATACTGCAACTAAGATAAAACTTATCAAGCAATTTTTCTATCACGAAATAACAACTTTTGGCAGGTTACTTTCCAATGAAAGATCCTGCATGTTCCGCAATTAAGACGCGGTTAATTTTATCTTGCCAATTCGAACGGTTTCGTTCTTTGTAGTCGGCGCAATAAGTTGCTCTCATCCAAAATTTGTCGGACTGTATTGTTGATATGTCCGATTAGTCGGTATCGCCGGCAAACGTAGCAAGGGTAGTGCCGTCTTCTCATTTTCTATTTCTAACATGGAAGAGTCTATTCCCAAGATATGATTCTAAAATATCTTACATGGGTACGGGGAGAACTTGTCTTAATTTAAATTTTAAACCGCCGTGCCACACCTTAGCAAAGGCTTGAGCATTACCTTTTTTCCTTCAAATGCCTTCTCGATTACGTCAGTAATTCTATGCACTTGGTCAATCGTCGAATGCTTGGTTCTGAACGCAAACTGGTGGTCAGGGGTAAGGTTATTGTCTTCTATAACCGGTTGTAGGCGTC
Source organism: Cheilosia pagana (assembly GCA_936431705.1). Taxonomy (NCBI): domain Eukaryota; kingdom Metazoa; phylum Arthropoda; class Insecta; order Diptera; family Syrphidae; genus Cheilosia; species Cheilosia pagana. The sequence continues at coordinate 43,430,296 of OW386170.1, read as the reverse complement.
TTAGCAATATTCTCTCGAAAACTTCGGATATTACTGGAAGAAGAGAAATTGGTCTATACGATTTTGGCTTCATTTGGCGGTTTTCCTGGTTTTAAAACCATTATGACCTCCGCAACTTTCCATTGGCTCGGCACGTGTTTTAGTCTGAGCGCGGCATTTATAATATGAAGAAGCTTAATTAGTGCTTTTCTTGGTAGGACTTTGAGAACTTCTCCGGTGATCAAATCATACCCAGGTGCTTTCTAAGGTTTTAGAGATTCGATTTCAAGTTTTAGTTCCCTCAGCGTTGTATTTGTGAGTGTTAAATCGTCAGATATTAATACCGTCCTATCAATATTAATATCCTCGTGAACCGCTTGCACATCGTACGGTTTAAAGGTTTCTTCTAGATAAGCTGCAAAAACATCAGCTTTTTCCTTATCTTCGCTTGCCCATTCATTTTGATTTATTTTTAGTGGCGGCGCTGGGATTTTGGGTCTCTTGGTGCCTTTTATAGTTTTCCAAAGTGAATAATTGGAATCTTTTTTCGCTGTTAAACTTTCAAGGTAAGAACCTATCGCACGATTTTCAAAATCCTTAATAGTTGTCTTCGATAAATTGCACAAATTGCACAAATAATTCAAATGTGCTTTATGCTGCGGAGCGCGACTCTGTTTCAATTTTTTACGCGCCTTCCTTTTTTCGTTAACCAATTCATTTATTTTAGAAGGATATCGTAAACCGTTTTTGGCCGGTATTTTCCTTGGATTAGGCGTATTATTCCAGGAGGCAAGCTGTACGATCTCAACGAAACGATCAACTTCAACCTCAAGTTCATAGGGTGTCGTATGAGGGACGCTCAGTTCAGTATTGTCTTCAATTTCGTTCCTAAAGCCTTCCCAGTTAGTTGTTCTACCAGTTAATCTCACTTTCTCTAGGTTATTGACTAGTTTTACGCTCAATGTTAGAATAACCGGTGAATGATCAGATGACAGATCAAAACTCTCTTCGACCTTAATGTGGTTGGTAGATATTCCTTTCACGATGAAAAAAACTATCAGATCAGGTGTTTTTGAAGTATCAGTTGGTAGGTCGGTTTGCCCGCTCACAAAGAAGTGAGCAATTACTTCGGTGCCAGTCCTTTATACAGGAAATTACCTTCGTGCCCCCTAAAAGTTCCAAACCGAAGCAACGAACATAATGACAAATAACAGACAAATTGCGAATTATTTAAATTAAATAAACCAATGCGTGACTGAAGCACCACGCAGTACCCAATTCGAAACCCAAAACACAAATTCATTCAGTGAGGGCGTTACGCAACAAAAAAAGAAGGCAATTACAATCAACGCCAATGACAACCCATAAGACATTTTATTTTTTACACCTTCACCAAGGTGACATGTACTTAAATAAAAATGATAAACACAAGTGAAAGCGAAACACCATGAGGGTAAAAATACACAAAAACATGCTTCTCCACTTTCCACCCTTATGGTTGACGCATTAATCATTGATTATCTAAAAAGCCAAACGTGCGTATGAATTCAGTGATTAAGAACTCAAAAGTGTCGTTAAAATATGAATTATACAACCAATCTGAGTTTTTGGCAAAACACGATTTTGGATGACATGTATGTACATATACAACGCATGTATACATGTGTGTAGAGTCGACAGTATACGTGGCCAGGTTGTGGTTGCCTGGCGCTTGCGATCGAGTGCGGTTTAGAGGAGCTGGTGTATTTTTAGTATTTATGAGGCTGTGCTCATTAAAATTTAAATTTTCGATTAAAGCGTGTGATACAGGTGAAATTATGTGCCTTTGTTTTTGGTGGCGGTAAAATCGTACATTACTGACACGCATTTTATTTATTTTTGTTCTTTTAATTTGATTGTTCCCGCGGGCAAAATAATGTGAAAAATGTGCGCATTATGACTATGTTAAACGCTTCCCCTTTCCATGAACGTTTCCGTGTCCTCGAAATAGTATTAAAAGTCTTTAAGCTCGAAGTCTTTAAAGGCGATCTAGGAAACTCTATTTCGCAAGCTGCCCAACGAAATCAAAACACCAACACCACCGTATATGAACAGAGTTGATACGACAATCCCGAACTATGAACTCATCAAAAAAAGAACCATCGACAGGGGCAGAAAACACTCCAGCAATGTGGCCCATTATTGCCAACATAACCCTCCGGTCAGCAATCAAAGATGATAATTGACACACCCTGTCATGTTCACAAAACTGCAAACTTCAGTTGGGCTTATGTGCCTGATGGCAGAACTTTGCCGACAAGATGACGTCCTTAATCTCTTCTGTGTGTGAAATAATGTGTATATGCATTCTGTAATAAACGGTCAAAGGCAGCGATTCAAACTGGCTCTGGGCGATTGCAAGGCCTCCCTCTGCTTGTCGGCTTTGGTCCATTTGGTGACACAAACATTTATGCATGCCTGTTTCCATCATGATGTGGGGGCGGATGCAATCGAAAGGCGAATATATGTCAGGGAAAACATTGTTTACGACTTTATTTTCCATTCAGTACCAGAGCACATAATAACACACATATATTTGAGGACAACACACCAGTGTCCTTGCACCTACATCCAACTATTCAATGGCATACATGTACGGCACGTAGGTAGATATATGTAAGCCGCCTCAGGAGCAATTTGTATAAATGTGAACAATATAAATACAGAATGTCCCACCACCTCGTCCCGACGCCGACGCCGACACTAAATGCATTTCCATGCAAAACAATTGCTCTTGTTAGCAAAATAGAAGACACAAATTTGCATGATTACTCTGTGTCATTGTTTTGATTGAGCAAAAACGACAACCGACGACATCGATGTCGACGACAACGGAACACCATGGCAATTAAGCAATATTATCACTACGGCAACACGGCAACAATTCCAGGATAATAATTTTCCCCTCAAACCAGGTAAATAATTGATTCGGAATTTCTATAAATCGACTCGAGCTCTCTATTTGATTTGCTCATCGTCGTGTGATTGATGATTGGGGTTGTGTTTGTGAGACCTCGAAGGTTTTTGCGACTCGGTTGAGGGTGGAAATCATATTTTAATAACAGGAAATTGACCTGATTGATCGTTGGGCTTATGAGCCATCACTTTGCGTTATTGCGAATCCAATCAACGTGGGGTGTGTTTTGAATTGCTTTGATGTTCAATTTAATGGAAAGTAGGTAGTAATTCGAGATTCAGGATCAAAATTGGCTTGTGTATAAATGGAAATGGGGTTTGCATTTGATTTACTGTTCATTTGGCTTAGTTGTGGTGGAAGAAAGTGTGACACATTTGGCAAGTATATGTGGTTAAAGTTGTGCTCTTTCATGAAGGGGCTGAAATGGAGCGTGTAGTAAATTGCTCACCATGATGGGAAGATAACATTTTGTGGCTACAAACGAGAGTCTACTGAACTGGTGGCTACGTTTGAAGTGTCTGGTTAAAGGTTTTATAAAGTCCTTTAAGTGGGGGAAATGTTTGTGATGGCTTAAGATGCCACGTGTGTTATTTATAAGGCTCCTTTTTATGTTTCAAGGAATTGTCTACTTACCGCCTACCCGAAAAAATTTATCTGCCAGACGAATAAAAAAAATAGTTCACATACGCCCGAGTGAGCAAACATTATATATGGCAAAGAGTTCCGTATCCAATTCAATTGGTTTATATATTTTTTATATAAAGCAACTTATTCTTACTGTATACCCCAACCTGTCGAAAAAAAATTGTTCTAGTTCTACTTGTGCACAACACATTTGTTGGATTCTTACAACCGTACGTCCGTTGCAAGTTTTTTTGCTTTGTATTGGTAGTCGATAGCAACCGAAAAAAAAATTCTTTTTAATTGATAGCAACATTTTAAGACCAAGATTGAGTTCAACAATTAAGTTTAAGTGGTTAAAAACAGCAAAAGAAATTTTTTTCGGTTGCATTTTTCGTGTCGCTATAACTGGCCCCTAGCAAACAATTTGCTTAGTGCCCCACAAAACAGAACGATTCAGGTGTTCTTTTTCTATATATATAAAATAAAATGTTTGTATGTTTGTCCTCTATAGACTCTAAAACTATCCAACCGATTTGGCCCAAGCCGATTTCAATTGAAAGGTTATAGTCCAAATTAGGTTTTCGGCTATATATATTACAAGTGGGCATGGCCCCTCTCACATAAATTGAATAACATCATATATCTTGACTTTTGTGATAGCAAGAGTTTTAAAACATTGCACTATCCCATATGTTATTGATTTGAAGAATAATCAGAAAAAAATGGGCGGGATCGGATCAGTAGGAGTGGCACCGCCCATACAAAAAATACGTTGAAAATCTTATATCTCGAAAACCACAGATTCGATTGAGTTCAAATTTACACACATTTTTAGGTAATGGCCCAGGAGTATTCCTGTGAAGATTGGTCAAAATTGGACAAAGAGGCGTGGCACCGCCCATACAAAAAAAAATTAAAAATCTTATATTTCGAAAGCCACCTGTTAAAGCTTTGGAAGGAACAATGAAAGATGTTCGAGATAACTCAGAGTTATTTGGTGTTGCATTGTTTTTATTGTCAGGCGATTTCAGACAAACATTGCCCGTCATCCCTAGATCGACAACTGCTGATGACGCTTGCTTAAAGTCTTTATATTTACGAAGATTTGTTATCGTGGAAACTTATTATCAACGGTTGTGCTCAGTTGCGAAATGATCCATCTGATAAAAAATCCTCTAAGCAATTGCTGAAAATTAGAAATGGCGCGATGCCAGTTAATTAAACTGGATTGATAACATAGCGAAATGATTTTTTCCGTTTTGTACTGTCAAAAGGGGAATTGATTGAAAGTGTTTTCCCTAACATAGCAAAACAGTATAAATGCCATGCGTGTTTGAGTGACAGAGCAATTTTAGCTGCTAAGAACAAAGAAGTCAGAGAATAAAACATGGCTATACAATCCAAGATTCCTGGCGACATGGTTTCGTACAAGTCTGTGGATACAGTTAGGTACTAATGAAAAAGATGTAGTGAATTATTCAACAGAGTTTTTGAATTCTTTCGATTTACCAGGATTAATAATCAACCCTGTTCGTGTAATGGTACAAGACTTTCTGTTAATAGAAATAGGTTACTATTAATAAGGCGCAAGGGCAAACGTTAGGAATTTGTGGACTTAATGTAGAGTAGGTAGTCAGTATTCTCACATGGACATAAGTTATATGTAGCCTGTTGGGGTGTTGACAAACCACCGGTTTTTTATATTTAAACCGAAAATGAAAAAACCAAAAGTATTGTGTACAAAGCATTACAATAAAAACTTTAATCACTGATTTAAATCAATTTAAATTTTATTTTTTTACTTTTCTATTTTGCACTACGAAGTGTGTAGGGGGTCCGCTAGTACAAATTATTTTTTTGGAACATCTTAGGTCTGTTACTTTACTTTTGTAGTAAAAATTGAAAAGGCTAAAGATTGTCAAAATGACAGTGGAGGGGATAAATTCTCTCTCAGAGATCGAAACTTACGCAAAAGTTTAGGAACGCTTTTGTATAGTAACCTGTGAAAAATGACAGATAATTCACCCACCAAAATGTCTAATAGAACAACAAATTGAAATGAACAAATTTGTTGAGTTAAAACTAGTGAGAGGGGAAATATTTTGCTCTCTCGAAGCCGCTCTCTTTTACGAATTTTTCGATTTGGGGAACGATAATTGAGCAAAATGCGTAAGAATTCGTAAAAATTCGTAAGATCTAAAAGTAATGAAACAGACCTCTTATTTCGGCTGTTTAAATGAAAACCATGTACATCTAAACGTTACAAAAAATACATCAACCTACCAAAGTTGCTCTATATTTTATAGAAAGTCAAAGGCATACGTCGTTTACACATCCCACTAACCAGTGAATTTACAAGGATGCAACTGATATTACTTTGTGTCTTCAAACATGCAACTATGTAGCTTTCTCATTTACGAATAATTATCGATTATCGATTACTGCCCTAAAATTCGAACTTTTTCACTGCTTTTTCATAGCTGACTTCACAGAGTCTCTCGCAAAGACAGCAATATTCTCAGTCGAATCGGTTTCAATGATTTTTTTGGTATATTACTGACCATGAACTTTTGTAACAGACTGTTAGCAATTTTATTAGTTGTAAGCATTTGGAATATCTCAATGGTAGATTGCATAAAAAGCATACAATGTCTTAGTAAATTTGGCGCATCTCTGTCAGTGAAAGTTGTGCTTTCTAACTCGGATAACAGCACTCATCCCATATATACCTCTTACCAATTATTCGGTTGTATACACATCTTGAATAATTTCATCAAAAATCGACCCATCTTCCTAAAAACTCAACCTACCATTATGCACAAGTCTATCATGCAATCACAAATTCTCAACTGCACTTGTAATCACTCGCAAAAATGAAACGCATAACTTTCACAGACTAAAGCACCAAGCTATCATCAAGTCACTCAACTACTCGCACCACAGCCCACACTCATTAGGTTAATTAAAAGTGAACGCCATCAGGAGTAAAAAAGTTAAAAGCTGAAATGTATGGTATACACGCACGCACGGTTTCTTCTCCATTCGACATTTATTATTCCGCACTGGTTGTCCCTATCGCTACTCAGTTTTCAAGTTATCAACTTGGCAAACTTCCATTAGCGTAACGTGCGCTGAAAACACTTTTTTTCCTCATAATTTTAAGACCGTGCATCCAAGTCATCATCATAATCCCTCTCACATCCTAATAACCATAATAATTCAAAATTTTATGGAAGAAAATTATGGCACTATAGAATAGTGGGGTAATTAAACTCATAGCTTTTGCTTAAGAATTTAAGTAACTACATTTTGGTCAAAACGAAAATGCTCCTCCTGGCTGCGCACCTACTTTTGTGTTTATGGTCTAAAATGTTTCTGCATACATAGTGCAGCTTGTGTGAAGGAATAAATTGGGCTTAGCAGGATGTTGTTATCCTTGCAACGATGAGAAAACTGCATGTCTATGCAGAAATTTGTTTGGGCTTACGCAGAATACTGAAAATCCTTACTGGGATGCATACACAGAAGGGTCTTCTTACATCCTTACATATTATACTTTATGTTGACTAGGGGCGATTCTTTTTTTTCCTCTGTGGTGGAATGGATTCTCGTGCAAATAGTTAGATCATCTCGAACATACGTTGGTGGAACAGGACGAAGATTATTATAATTGGACTTTGCAGAGTTGAAGAACACAGCTTGCCGTATTCGCATTTTCGAATGAATGCGTGCTTCAGGAGGATGAATACCGTATACGCACAATAAGAGGATATGTCCAACCCCGAATGAACAATTGATGCTTTACCACGAGGGGCGCCCGAGCGGCACCTTACACTGTCTGCCTTTAGCAAGGCGAATGAAAATAACAACAGCTTTCGGTTGCACATAAACCTATGGTATGCTTGGACATTGGACGACGAGGATTCGAAAGGGACTCTTGCATACGAATTACCAATTCTTACGTGCAGAGGCGTTATAGCTTTGCAAAGTCTCGCTTTTGGTGTCTGTGTGCGTGCGTGTGTGGAAATTTGTGGAAATGAATTTTTAGAGAATTTCGTAGGATTATGTGTCGTGCAAGTGTTTATTGGGGATTTATACGTCCTCTGCCTTCTCTCGCCTGAGTGAACAAATTAAACTGACTTTTGCAAATATAAATGACAACCCAACTCAACACAGCACACAAGGACTGATATTTGCATTGCATGTTGGTGGTATTAAATTTGATCTCAACTCATTGCGAACAAGAATATAAAATTCGAAAGCTGTTTGCGTAACAGTGCCTGAAGTGTTGATTGCAATCAAGGACATATTTGAAAAGTTTTCGTTTGTATTATTTGCATGACAATGTGTGGGGACCTGTTTTGCATAGATATAGGTATACATTGACTCATGAAAAGTGAGCTTCAAAACGTTTTCGATTTTCGAAGTCCACAAAAGGTATCCAATAAATAAGGTAGATGGTTTATTGACTGTTATAATTCGTACTATATATTTTTTTATCAAATGAGCAAAATTGTTTTGTTGGTGTCAATAGCAATATTGATTATAGTCCCATTATAACATAGAATGTCGACGTTTATCAGCATGCGTACACGAACTCCACACAAAAAGGACCCGAATTGAATTTTCTTTCACTCGAAGATAACCCAAATAGTAGCTGCACACGCAATTCCGCACATAAACATGACACAAAAGACAGAGTCATAGACACGTCCTTTTGCCAAATGCTGTTATAGTCTTCTGTATCTTTTACTTCTTGTTTTCTGTCTTGCTGTGTAAATGTTAATCATATTTAACTTGATGACATTGTTACTTATACTTATATTCTGTCCCATAAAGAAAGCAATATAACTTTCGAATTTATTTGTCTAAAGCACAAGAGAAGGACACCAACAAATATCTCCGTCTCTGGTTTGGTTTCTCTAATCATATCCTTCAACAAACTAGACAATGAGAAACACAGCGCGAGGAATGGTAACAACGATAAAAAAAACGGAAATACAAGGAATAAGGAATTGGAAAATATACAAGATTTAACTCTCTGGCCGCCACTGGTGGGTTCTTGCGAAATTGAATGTAGGCAGCCATGAGAACTGCTTAGAATTCATGAAAAGGATTTACTTAATTAAGGACATTCAATTGTGTTTTTGAATTAAGTTTGAATCCTGATTAAATGTGATTATATTTTCAAGGCTTATTGTGTCACTCGGGTGTTTAAGAAGACAAATTTTAGGAAGTAATGTTCGTGTTGACGTAAAGCTCAAGGGTAACTTGTACATAAGCATTGTTTCGGTTTTCCCACACCACCGGTTAGCAAAGATTGAAACTTAAAGGGGTATTAATACCGAACGGCTGCGATGATAGTAGTAACCTTGAAAGGGTATGAATTAATGAATGCAGTGTTATGACTGCCTGGCTATTTGATTTTTGGGGATACAAGAAGTGTCTTAAGTGCAGCCTGGCTGCCGATTTAGATGACGGTAATTAATTAAACATAAATTGCGCTTTTTAATATATTTTCTATAACAAATCAGAAACCCATCCTCGATTATAATACTTGATTTCGAGGAGTCTTTTCGATAGTTATTCCACATTTTCTAATAGGCTCATTTGAGGTCTGTAAGGAGCATAAAATATTGGTCTAATTTGTTTCTTTTGTCCGCCAGAATAAGCAATTAGCGAGTCCATAAACAACATGCCACTGTTTCGTATAACTGGCACAACGTTTTATCAAAAGTGGTCACGTGAGTTTGTTTAATCAGTGCCTCAATTATAGTCACGCGAAGTGACAACACAATTACAGATTGTGGACACGCTTTGTAAATGTTTAGTGAGTTTGAATTACTAAGTGGTGTGGTGACTTTTTGACCCATATGCAAATTTGCAACTCCAGAAGGATAATTTGAACAATAGAAAAAACGAATTCTAACTCGAAATGGGTAATTTATTCAGATGTGGGCGCTAATCAGAACTACTCTTGGTACAATAATTTATGGCTTGTCTGTAGCTTCAAATATCCACTGGCACAAAAAAAATCATAAATTGCAAAAAATCATATCCACTTGAAATTTATGCGACAAGGGTCTCGGTTGTTTCCGGATGGAAAAGATTTAGTACGTCATGTGCTTGGAATGCATAAAGTGAATGAAAAAAATCTCTCTATTTCATTCCACATCCTTGCATTCCACCTGTCACGCACGGTTTTTGTGCTCGGCATGGCATCAACCAACTTGCACTTGCAGTGATATCTATGAACTTTTTTTCACAACCAAACTCTACACATAGGTTGAGCAATCAAAAGAGAAAACATTTTGCTTGCACACTACCGATTAGACGACCGACGCGACGATGTTATGTACTCTTAGGTTTGTTTTTTCTTTGATGTGTAAAATGCGACGTTCACATGCTGAAGGATACGGGGAAGCGAAAAATCGACACCAAAAATTATTGAAACTGACCACGATTGGAGATTTTCCTTGAAATGCTATTCTCCGGCTTATCTCCTTTAACGAAAAATGTCAATTTTGTTCATAAGCTCCCATCAGTTAAGATTGATAGGAATGAAGACCATCACCGTTGAATGCTGAAGTATCTATCATTGAAGTATGTACAAAAACGATTTAATACAAAACTAATTGTTCAGAAATATCCACATTCCAGAATTCATTAAAATGATAGGACATACGTACACGACTAGTCAGACAACATGCGATATCGCAGGCAGAGTGCAATGAATATTGAATGAGAGTTTTTAATTAGAAGCAACAGGATTGGTATTAGTTTAAATTCATAATATTGAATGGGTAGCCGTACATTTCAATCCTTCCTAATTCGAGGACATTGGCTAAGCTTTTTAGACAATTGAAGTAGTTAAAAGCGTGGGCATACATTTTTAATTGGAAATATTTTGATGTGCACTGGACAAGGTAGAATTTTAATTTTGCGGCAATCGACAATTTTGATGGTAGCTAGAGAAGTGGCATTTTGATTGATGCACAGTTTGGTCCTGGAATGTGGGAAAAATATCGCAGTTTGGATATTGGATGGACCAAATACCTCGGAATAGTTGTGAATGGGAAAACGTTACTCGTGTTGTGCTATTGCAATTTCAATACAATTTCGGGATTCCCATCATTTTAAATCGAATCGGTAGCATGATAGCTAGAATATGCATACAATAGTTAAAACTGCTGCTTTTGATCACAACGCGAACTTTGTGCAAGTAATTAGATAGATATCCCCGAAACGGAAAAAGTCTATGAAATTTATATTATTCTGCCTTAGCGAGGTATCCGTCGGATCGGAAAATTCTCCGATTTTATGCGATTCGGAGGATTTTTGCTTCGAGGTATCCTTCCGAACAGCTTTTCGGAATATTTTTCCAACATTTTGTAACGCATGTCGGTGAATTGAGTTGAAGTGCGATGAAGCTAAGTTCCGATATCCTCCGACCGAAATCGGTTGCGGAATTTAATTACGATTTGTAGTGAAGCGTTTTTTTGAGCCTCCGACGGAGTATGCGAAGCGAAGAATTTTCCGTTCCGACGGATACCTCGCTAGGGCCGAAAATATCCTTGCAGCAGACCGAAAGAACAACCAAATCTTTAAAAAGTTAGGAGCAGTTGCACGTTTTTAAATTTTTGGTTTGCTTTCAATACATTTGATTTCAATACATTAGTTCATCGCTTGTAAAAAATAAACAATAAATATTTCATAATAAATTTTACCTACCCTGTGTAAAGTCGATCGATATTAAGCATAAAGTTATGTTGCATCGCTTCTGTAAATAAGGAAAAACAAAAGTTAATTTAGGAACCAAACCATTGAAGTATTTTTTGCATTTTTAACTTTTAGCTCAGAGGACGAAATAAATTTGATGATTATTATTTGAAAGCGATACTTCATTTCATTCATGATGGATTTGTTATGTTACTTTTGGAGACAGAGTTGTAAAACTATTTTATTAAAATAATTGGATTTATTTAACTTAACGTAATAGCTCGCATAGGAAATAATTACCGAACATAATACCCAAACGACAAAAGACAAACTTATTCAATTAAGTGTCCATCGCATGCAAGTATTTTTCCCTTTTCTTCCAGTATCTCCTTTCCAAAACTGACTATTGGTTTATAAATTCATTTTCAAACATATTTCTTTGTTTCAGAGGACAAAAAAATAAGTCGCATCTATCAATTCCCTGCAAATTCATTTTGCCGAAAACCTTTCGCTTCACCAACATTCACCCTGTAGCTCAAGCCATCGAACCAAATCGTGGGCCTGCTGCAAAAAAAATGTCCCGTCTATTTGCAACCAAAAGAGAGGTCAAAGTGGGTGGTTCTCTAAGCCGAATGCCAAAACGACTCTAACATACAATTGGACCATGGAACTAATAGACTATTGAATAAAAGCCAAATATGAAAAAAAAAAAATAAAAACACTCTCCGCATCCTTGCTGCAGTGTTTGTCTTTGATTTGTGAGCTTGTTTCGTATATTGCCTTTTCCACCCCTTTCGAGTCAACCTACCTCCATTTAATTGAACGCCTGTGTTTTATCCATTCCACTAGTGCACAATATCGATGACTCTACCTATAGGTAGTAGGTACTCGAGTTTAGCTTTTTTTTCCCCTGTTACAATTCGGTATCATCCTAGTCCTCGTTGCCTGATTTTGACAGCTCTATATCCGCTTGCAAACTAAAGTACCGTGTACAAAGCCTTTGCTCGTATGTATTCCATTGTGTACACAAGCACCATACACATGAGTATGAGAAACACCTACCTATATATCCAATCCAATTTGGGGGTTGTAGGGGTGAAAAAAAGCAAACAAAAACACTCTTACAAAAATAATATTTATTATGTGCGCTCAACCAACCGGTCGCACACTTCCACGTGTGCTGTGATTTGTATAGTTTTGTGTTAGAAGGCGCACACAATTGTTGGTAAATTAATTAAAATCGTTTTGTTCTGTTTTTTGTTGTTCTGTGTGTTGTTAGATAGAGCCACAGACACACAAGTGGAGAATTAAATTGGAATTTATGACAAAGCACAAACAAAACAAGTTTTATTTGACTGTGCAAATGTAGACACTCTTCCTGTTTTTTGCTGAATTTAAACATATCTTTTGAGCTTAATTGGCAATTGCCCACCGTATGTCTTGGGCAATAAATTGTGTATCGAGTTTTATTCACAGTTTCTTTTATATTTTTCGTTTGGTTTTCAATGCTGAGTGAGAGTTAAGAATAAAAACGTATTTTTAATTATTGATCCTTTTATTATTTAAATAATTACACCATGTAATTATTTTTTGAAAAAGGTTGGCATTTTTAGAAGCCCATTTACTTTATAATGCAAGGCATCCACTTGGGAGATTTTTGTTGCTTTTATTTCAACTGCGTTTTGCATACAATTCTTTCAAATACGGTTGTAAAAAATCACAAAATAGCTCGTCATTATGTCTGAGGCTGTTTTTTGTCATTAAATGTTTGCGCGCAAGAGTCCCCCATGATCATCCTGCATAAACGGACGAGTTTGGCGGGGATTTTCTAACTAGAAACAGCTTTATGCAGATCATTTTCCTTTCTTGATAAAACTTAAGAGTCTCATTTCCAGGCTCAGCAGCACACGAGACTATTTTATTCTACGTACCTATAAAAGTTTGTGTAGGTATTCTTGTTTTCTCTTTTGCCCATAGGTGTTCACATAAATAGTAAATAATAGACTTAATTGATTATGCCATTTGTCACTAACAGTCGCCAGCGGATGGCTTCTGTTTTATTTTATTCATGAAAGGTTTAGGTACCCATTAACAAGTTGCTTATACCTACCTAGGTACGTGTCATATCTAACTCAATCCGACTCTGTCCTTCAATTTGTGTTGAAACAGCAAATACAAAAATCCTATTAGCAAAATAAAAACAGCTTCGATTCGTAGAGTCTAACCGTCCTTCACATCAGACAAACGGTCTAAAAATAGTTCCCAAATGATTGAGCATTCCTTGGAAGAAGTAATCTCGCAGGCACCTACCTATAGCAAACATTTTATGCTCACACATAGTTAGAGTATCCCTTGTACCCAACAAACTGTGTACAGCTGCACACAACAAAGTCAAAGTCCTTTGTATTGCTCAACAACACAGGGAGACAACTACGTCCGAGGGCAAAACAGTCCAAACAATAAACTTCCTTTGCAAACTCTCTCAGACGAAACTTAGCCTACTACCATAGCAAACTACCTACCTACCCACCGCCCAGCCAGACCGAAAGGAACATTTTTGTCACAAAGGAAATACTGCAAATATTTCCCCATCGCACATCATCATTTTTCTTTCAGAAGAAAACTCAACGCACACGAAAGCATAAACATTCAATTCACAAAGGGTAAGTAACATAACGGCAACAACTATTACAACAACAGTCAACAACAACGACAGAAAAGTGGTTGGCTCAAATGCCGTAAACTAACCCCAAAAGACCCCATGACACAGCAGATTCTCTCTACCCCGACCGCCACCACGCCGCCGCCATGTCCCATCAACCACTTGCAACCCAGCCAAGTGCTGATGTGTTAGAAATTTGTCCACATTTATAGTTTTTCTTCCTTTCGTTCAGAGAGGAAGAGAGAGAAAAAAAAAACAACAACTTGAGAGTTTACTACACGCTCCAAGAAGCAAAAACTAAAGGCCACGCCACAAACTACTGCTACTGCAAAGCAGGATTGGTTGGGGGTGGGTAAATAGGAGAACTCAACCAAAATAACTAACCGTGCAAAAATAGTTTCAGAGAAAACGGAAAGAAAAGCGACGACAAAAAATCCTTTTCCGAGTTCCCTTTGTAGGCAACTCGGGTGGCAGACAGGCACAAGACAAAAATGGCGCCCATTATTTTCTTACATCAACCATTAAAATCATCGTCCTGTGAGTTATGGTGGCACTTTTTTTTTTGTGTGCGCATTTCTATTGGATTCGTGCCTGAGTTCGCTTCCGGTTGTACAACTTTATAAACTGCGAGGGGGCACTGCACTTACAGTTGTTGGTGATGTGTTTTTAGTTTTCATATATAGCAAAGGGAGGAAGGAGTCGGGCATCACCAGGACAACTAAATGGGCAAAGTACTCTCATATTAGCTGCCGACATCTGCGCACAGAGAGCGAAACTGTGAAAATTGTTATCCTTCTTCGTGGTGGAGCATGGAAGTGTGGTATATGCATTGTAGCTTGGGGCCCTCAAAGGTGAAGGGTGCCAGCTGCCGTTGAAGCAGGCAACAGTGGAAAAGGATGCAATTTCTCTGTAAGAGATGAGCAATGAAATGATACAAATAATGCAAGGAGCAGACTTGCGAGGGCGACAAGAAAATATAAAAACGTATTCATAACCGAGAGTATCCTCATACCTCAGACTAAAGCCGCGCGGAGTAGCAATTTTGTCTCGACTCGGGCTTTTCTAAATAAAATTCAAATAATATACGTACGAATTAGGGGAGTTTATCCTCTGGCAAAGGATGTTGTGTCGCTACGTCTGCTGTCATCCAGAATGTATCCATCCACCTTGAAGGGGGAAGAAAACATTCTCCACCTATCGAATTCGCATTCACTTCAGCTCGCAGCATCTCGAAATGCGAACAAGCAAGGACCATCCCACAAAGGATGCATAATGCACGCTTTCTAACACGCCGCGCTAGGCTCATTCGTTATGATAATTGAATGGCGGTGTGTTGGTTCCGTAGATATGACAGTGCTCTCAGCGGCGGTGGTGCACTGACTAGTGACTATATATGCGGCTGGTGGTGATGGCTGAAACGTTGCTAAAACAATACAATGAATTCATATTGTTGCATTATGCAGCTTCAAGATGTCTGTCTGCCGGAAAGTCTGCGATTTCTCCGTCCCTTCTTGTCATCGTCGTCGTGGTTGTTGTTGAAGCAAACGCGCATACCTAGACTGGTAGGTACGGAGGTGCTTTCTTGTGGCTTGCAAGGAGGTAGGTATTTCGCCGAGTGCAGGCAAGTACTTAGGTTTGTAGTGTTTTTTCCTCTTAGGAAAATCTTCCGGATGGCGGTGCTTGTGCATCTAATTTAATAAAGAATGCGAGGCAGTGAAGTATCGTGTGATATTAATGCAGATTTTCCTCAGCTTGCATAATTTGCTAGGGAAGAGCAGCTGTTTCGTTTGCAGCTATGTGTAAACGAGCGAGTTTTACGCCCAAGAAAGTGATGTTCTCGTCTAAAATTTTAATGAAATGTTTACTTTACTGTCACATGCCACATTCATAAGGGATGTGGAGGAGGAGGGTTCTAGCAAATGCAAATTAATGCTTGTAATGCCGGATTTTTTTGCGAATGGCACATTTGAGATGCGAATAAGGATACCAAGCTATGTTGAAAAAACATCATTTTTAAACATTTGCATTACCCGTATAGCTATTTTATGCACCTTGCAGCGAAATGGTTTAAGCACTTACGATTTTTTTTCGTGTTATAATATCTCAGGTGCAAAGTTGGAACCACATGGCACAGAAGCACGAAATTTGGTATTCATGCAAATGCGCCGAGTTGAGATGGTAGGATGTGCATCTTTAAGCTCGGAACAAACCACGTTAATGGGGAAAGAAACGTACTTATCTTGAGTGAAAATAGCCTGGCCTAAGATTAGAAGCTGGGAATATACATTAGACGAGCTGACCCGTGCTCGCCTTGCTTCACCCGCCTTAATTTTTTGTGCGGGTGACGACCGAAAACAATCACTAAAAGAGGTTAGTGTAGTCACTCAAAGTTAATAACAACAATTTTCGAGCGGAATTTCAAAAAGCACCAGAAGTTCAAATACTTTTTTTAAACACAATTTTAATTCCTACTAAAAAGTCTCCACAATAAGGATTTATTTAGAAAAGTTCTGCTTTTTCCCTCTTACACACGTCAAATGTCGACGAAAAGGAAGCAACATGAATGAAACAACTTGACACACGATACACGAACCCCACCCCAGCCCATTTCCAAACTTTTCCCAATAAACAACACCTGAAAATGTGTTCAACCTGAATGTGTGTGCTGAAAAGAGACGAAGTGCAAATCATATGATAACTTTAGAGTGCGCACGTAATAATAACACACACTACTGCCACGATACCCAGTGCTGCATGACTACCTACTGCGGTGTCCACTAGAGAAAAATTGTGGGCGATGTTTTGAATTATTGTTTTGAACATTGCTCAGCTTCAGGACAACGGAGGGGGATGTTTTATATAGTTAATAATTTAGGGGAAAATTTACTAAATTCACCAATTTTTTATTTTTCAATCCCATAAGCCATTACTGAGCTAGTTCTGTATAAATATCGTTTTTTTTGACTATTTTGTAAGAACCACGTTATATTCCGGGTAAAAAAGTATCCTAAGTCCCGACGCAGAACATAAGCAATCACTATGCCAAGTTTTATCAAAATCCGTCCTGTAGTTTCAACGTGATGCGTGGTCACGCACTTTTATTCTACAATTTTATTATATGTAGAGAAGAGTAGAGAAGAGAAGAGATAGAGATAGAGAAGAAGAGAAGAGATAAAAAGTGTCATGATAATGATGTCACTTGAGAAGAGCATGAGTGCAATGCTGATCGATGTTTTCATTCCAAATGCGCTTAGCACTAATTAAATTCCAATCAAACAATAGTGTGTGCCATACAGCCAAGGCAACTGAGGGATCAAATATTTGATTTACCCGTTCAGATGTCCCTCCTATTTTCTCTACAAAGCCCGTCCTATTTCTCGCAGACTGTTGGTCCATGCTAACAAACAAGACACCAACACCCGTACTATTTATAAGCGAAATCCAGAAGAGTTGCCAAAAGCCTCACTGATCACACAACTGAAAATTTAAGTCAAGTTTTCTGTCTCAAACAACATCTTTTCGACAGACATTCGACATTCATATCCAAGTAAAAACATGCTCTCTAAGAATACCGTGCAAACATTTCCTTATACCCCAAATTTGTTACAGTTGTTTACATTTTCGGCCACTACTGTTGTTTTTGCCAAAACAAAATCATACATTATACCCACAATCCAATACCCAACCCATGTCCGTCTGTGCTTACGTTTACATAATACCTTCAGGAGAAAAAAAATCCTTTTTTGTATTAACGCCAAGGCGCCATCGCCCGTTGTATATTCTTTTTAATAATTCCAAGTTCCTGATGTTTCACAACGAAAAAAATCAAGTACATCCTTCGTCAGGGATTGGATATCCGATTGTGGGTGATGGTGATGCTGTTCGAAGCGAACGCAAATGTCGTTTATGGAAAGACGTCCAGCAAAAAAAAAAGGATATACGATTGCGGATATTTGTCTTTATTTGAGCTTCTTTCTCTTGGTCGAATATCCTTGTTCTTATCGATAACACAAATATATTGGTTTTTTTTTCTCGGACATCCTTTGGCATAGCATGGAAGCAATTTTTTTTCTGTTCATCTACTCGTACCTATATATTATGTGCCAAAATGCTGAGATGGCTCACAGGAGAATTGGAAGAATATAAAAACTGATGGGTGTCCCCTTGCAGAGAACATAATGTACTCTAATGGAACAAGGAACAACCGACATAAAGAAGAGAAATGATTATTTGCGAAGGTCACACTTGTACTTCGAAAGAAGTCCTTAGCCAAAGGGGATGACAAAAGGAAGTATACTCATTTGTAAGTTTCTGATTTGTGCGAGCTGATAAAGTTAAGTTAATTTGGTCGTTTTATTTAATAAACAAGTTACATGTAGATATGCTTGTGTAATACCGCACTGCATCCTTTTGCTCATTATCGCAATTTAATGACTTGGAGCTAATTTTGTCCACATTTTGGGGACATTTCGTAGGTCGTGTAGTTAGAAATAGATTGTCTTGCCACATACAGATGAAATCGTTAGGATAAGCATGTCAAAGTTATGAAACTGACAGTACAAAAGGGAAAAAGGATAATCTCATAGTAGCTATAGTGCTTCATGCTGAAGTGGCAGCCTCTTTGTTTCGATTTGCAGTTTCCATTTTGAGGACTTATATGCTTTGCTGTACTGTGTGTTTTCCTTGTTCGAAATTTTGTAGAAAATATTCCATTAGAGGGACGTATTTGAGACGGATATGAACCTTATCTGCGCCTTACGATTTGATGCACTCTTATTACGAATTTGGTTGCAAAGTTGTCGCCGGTCCTACTTGAAACAATTGAATTGGGTCCTACTTGAAACGCCTCAGATGAAATCTGCTTGGTAGATATAAGATCGAGTCAGTAACCTGATTTTGGAATATTATACCTAATGTGAGTATGTCCAGCCAATCTGCATTTTAAGCCCCAGTAGGTCCACAAAGGAAATTGTTTCAATAAAATTTCGCTATTTGCACCGCACTTAGGCAAGTTAAACGCGCCCCCCTAAAGCATTTTTATTTAATTTTCCTTTTAGGTTTCATGAGCCCATGTACCCACCTTTTTAGAATTTAATACCAGCCAAAACACCAGAACACCATGGAATGCGGCAGAAAATAAGCAAACATTTGTTCAGCTGAAAACATAATTTCAGCCAAAGTCAATAGTTTTCTCTTTACTCTCGGGGGGAAAAAAACACGGCAAAGCACCCTCTTACACTGAATGCGGCGGGTACAGAAATAAAATAAGACCCACAGCAAAATAATTCCCTAAAACCGTCCAACATACACAGAAAAAAGGAAGAAGGAAGCCAGTATGTATTCAATGATAACATCACGCGAAGTAAACGTGCTTACTGACTCCTTTTCAGGCTATGTTAAAGGATCTGCGAGGTAAAACAAGATTTTTCATATCCTGCCGGGAATGCACATTAAATAGAGACACAGGGAGGGGGGTACTCTGCGGAATGGAAAATATAGAGTGAAACACATTTTGCGGATTGCCAGAATATTTGTCTGGTAAATAGAATAAAAAAAAAGTGGTTTACGTATACTTCTCCATCTCCCCATCGTTCGGTGTCATCTACCATCGTAGCTGTAGATATGTTCGGTATCCTTTTGCATTCGCTGATGTAGAAAATTAATGTTTTTTTTTTAGCTGCTCCTGTCATTGTTGCTCATATTTAATGGTTTTCAGGAGTTTATGGTAAACTACTGATGCAATCAAGCGTACACCATTCAGCATTGACGTGTGCTTCGGATTAGACGAGAGAAGTGCGCTGCAGTTCGAATGGGATTTAAATTTAAAGCTCAAACTTTAAAATATTGTGTAAGACTTATGGTGGAACATTTCAAAAGGATGGAGATAAAACTCCGGGAAATATTTTCCCTTGAGTGGTTTGATATAAAAGTTGATTTGGTTACATTTCTTGCTTTGCAATGAGCTTTAAATTGACTCTTTTATTTGTAGTTCTTTAGTCTATGAGACTGCGGGGAAGAATAATAATCTAATGACACCTCACTCTTCAAAATCGGTTAAGCCGTTGAGACTGTAAGATGGCACAAACAATTTTTATTCTTGAAAAAGGACACTTAGTTCAGGGCAAAATTGGTGCAGAAGATGACGTGCTGTGAAGATTTACCTAGTAAGTTGAAATTTTTATTGTCACACTCTAAAGTCAGTCCTTTGAAAGCACTTAAAAAATATCATAAGAACATTATTGTAAGAGTGTGTTGTCTAGAACATGTACATTAAAAGTCTCTTGCAACCAATTCCATTGTAAGTCAACTGTTAAGCATTTTTCCAGATCTCAAAATTTATCCACCGTCTCTGCTACATTCCTGTAATACTTCCCTCCCCATAGCGAAAAAAAATATTTCATCCTTGGTTGCTATTTGAATACCGTGTTGAAGCTATCCCATTCTTCCATCGTTTTCTAAAAAAAAAAATCCCAGTGGTTGGGTCGAAAACTTTTCCAGCAAAAAATTACGAAAAAAAAACTTTATATTTTTATTGTTCCCTTTTGTCACATGTATGTCGAAGTTATTGAAACTTTCGCAAAAATAAAAAAAAATTAAAATAATTTTTATTCTTTTTTAGACGAATACTTCTTGTAGACAGACAATTTTTATGACCTAAATGGGTACTATGGGAGTTCTTGGGTTGAAGGCATTCCGGCTGATATAGTCAGAAATTGAAGGCAGAACTTTTTCCATCATCATCATCACCATCATCATTGTCACAGGAGGTTAAGTGAAAAAAGGGGATCCTTCTTTTCTAAGCTTCGAAAAAGAGAGATATGCATCAATGGCATTCAGTCAACATTTAAAGGGTTGGCATGTAGTCGGACTTGCCAACGCCCATAATATGTAAATGGAAAGAAGTTGAAGAAGTGCTAAACTGGGATAAAAAAGAGTATTCGAATCACAGCACTCAATCGAGCCCCATCATTCCGTGGTAGCTGGATAGCCTTCGGGTGAAATAAAACATTTAAAAGTTTAATTATTCAACTATACGAATGGGAATAATCGAGCAGAGAAAAGACGAAACTTTTTCGGGGCAATAAGCCAACTTTGAAGCACATAAAACGTTTATAAAATCCTATACATGTGAAGAAGATACGAAAATTTGTATGAAAGGTTGGTTACTGCAACTCACCAGGGTAATGACGAGAATTGGTCATATGGATTCTTTCGTTTAGAAAGGGAGTTATTTTCATTTACCAACCTGTGGGACGAAGCACTTTGATTTAATTTTTTTGTGCGACTTGGAAGAATTGAATATTTTATTATGCTATACAGGCAAGGACAAAATGATCACCGTATGTGACTTATAAAAGGTCTGTCCTGATTTAACAGAAGGGAGCGTATGGGAATCCCGCTTTTTGAAATCCCGCTTTTCAAAAATCCCGAAAAAAAGTTTTAAAATCCCGTCTGCTAAAATACTGCTTTTTAAAAATCCCGTCTTCTAAAATCCCGACTGTTCAAAATCCCGATCTATTATAATCCCGCTAACAAAAAAATAGATGTTGGTTATATGCGCTTTTTTATTTAAAATTTAATCCCTAATAATATAAAACAAAGTGAATATTTTTTTGTGTGAAGCTACAGAACAAACGGGTGAACGGATTTTGACAATTTTTTTTTATTTATTAGGTTTCTATGAGGAGCAAGTTCGTGCATTTAAAAATATTTGATTTTGATTGTGGAAGTCGAAGAAATTCAATAATTAGACTTTAAACACAAAAAAAGTGAACTTCTCCTTCGTCTATTTGAATGAAATTAATTCCATTTTTTAGATACCTAAAACGCCCATCTTTTAAGTCCAAAACTAAGTTTCTATTTGTTATATCAGCTGAGCAATATTAACAAATCCTTTGCGAAATTCCTTTTTTTATCAATTTGTTAACTGACCAAGATTTTCAAATCGATCTCAGTGGTGGTTTCTTTTTCAGTTTTCTTTCAAGGTATATTCGTATTTTTTGAGAGAGCGGGAGCGGGAGAGTTTTTTTACTCAGAATCGGATATCGGAACTGTAGTCGAATGGATTTGTTCTGCTCATGCTCAAGTGCTTTGCATGTTGCATCTGCTCAGCTCATGCGTTTAAGGTTGCGCTGAGTGAGTTATTTTTTAGTTGGGTAGATATAGAGTATGTATATGAACGTGGCGAGTGTGCTGTCCATTTGAGTGGGACGGAGGATGGGACCTAGAATCGAGATTTTGTGTGATAACAGATAAGATAATCGGCCCAAGCGAGGTATCCGTCGGAACGGAAAATTCTCCGATTTTATACGATTCGCAGGAATTTTGCTTCGAGGTGTTCTTCGGAACATCTATTCGGAATATTTTTCCGACAATTTGTAAGGCATACCTATCGGCGAATTACGTTGAAGTGCGATGAAGTGCATTTTTTTCTTCAATTTTTAACAGCTAGGTTCCGATATAATCCGACAGAAATTGCTTGCGGAATTTGTTAACGATTTGGATTTGAGCCTCCGACAGAGTAGGTATGCGTTGCGGGGAATTTTCCGCTCCGACGGATACCTCGCTAGGGCCAAATGTGGATGTGACATGTGAAGTGTAAAGTGTTAAGGATTGTGAGCAACGTTGCCAGACTTTTAAAAATGAAAATGCTAAATCATATCTATAAATAAAAATGGTGTAATTCTGTTCGACTAAAATTGAATTTGACTGCACATCTTTAAATGCAAAAACCTTAGAAATTGCTGAATATATTTTGGTACATTTTTCACAGGCCTATAGACTATAGAGGATACCTAGGCCTACAATCCCAACTTTATTTCAACTCCATATCCCATATAGATTAATTTATTTTTTTTGTTTCGTTTCGCTTTTTTCTTTTTCACGTTTTGCGTCCGAAAAAATGAGTAAATACCAGCTTAAGAGGACATCTTCAGGTACCACTTAGGATAACTATTAACTAGATACCTAGGTATCTTTTAAGGTTTTTGAATAAATAGGCAAAATTTGAAACATTTCTACGATTTTCACCTGGGTAAGTGGATACTCGATATGCTTTTCATTCTCAAATCAAACAAACCAACCGCGCAATATATTGGCATCTCCCTGTGACACAAAGGCAGTATGCTGTTTGGTTTGCTAAGAAAAAGGGAAACCTATAAAAGAAATGCCAAATTTGTAGGAAATCTGTGGTGTGTCTGCTCTCTTGCTCAACTTCCATTTCATTCAACCTGGCTGTGGCGTGGCGTCCATATAACCCTAACCCGAGTCCTACCGAATTCCCTTTTTAAGTTTTCACCAGTCAACACTATCTACCAAAAACCAAATTAATATACATGAAAGCAACCAAATGAATTTAATATTAAGAAAATGGTGCACACACGTAATCTGTCTGATTAATAAAACTGGCTGGCTATAAGAGAGGTTTTACAAATTTGAAGCATATTCATTTAAACATGGTTACTTATAAACCAATTTTCGATATCATTAACACCGATTGAATGTGTACATTTTTCCTAAATAACTGGTGAAAATTGGATCAAAATGTTATTATTTTTTTTTACTGTTCTGAAACCACATTTTGCACGGGCAAAGCCGGGCGGGTACAGCTAGTTATATATAAAAATACTCGACCAAAAAGAAAATGCATCCGAATGTTTTTAGTTTATATATAACATTACTTTATTTTTTTTTTAATTATTGAAGATAGCCATTTGTATTACTTAAAAATGTATTTTGATGTTATTTATTTCTTATTTTGTTACTCTAAAAAGATAAATGTTAAAATAAACTGCATTTCAAAAAAACACTCATTGCTTAATTTATTTTAAAGTTCTTTTTATCCCGCTTTTACAATCAAAAGTAGTTGCTTTATTTTATAAAATCGCGGCGGTTTTTTTAAATAAAGCAGCTTTTACAATCAAAAGTAGTTGCTTTATTTTATAAAATCGCGGCGATTTTTTAAAATAAAGCAGCTACTTTTGATTGTAAAAGCGGGATAATAAGAAACGGGATTATAAAAAGCGGGATTTTAATAGCGGGATTTTAAGAATCGGGATTGTAGAAAGCGGGATATCGATTCCAACCCTTAACAGAAACCCCGAATATTAAAATGCATGAAGATTTTACAAATTAAATAAGCTACATGTTTTTTGTCATTTTACCGATAACGCCATTATTAAGAAAAATATTTTAAAAAAAAACATGGAGAAAATGGAAGATGAATTTCTGTTGCTTTTTTTGTCAAAACCGCTTCCTGTTCAAATGAATAAATGTTTATAGTTACTGGTTCTTATAAAACTATGAAATGTATTTTAAAAACTAATATTTTAAGTGGTTTAAATGCAGTAAAAGGTTAGTAGCCATTCAAAGAAGTTTTAACTTTCGTATGTTTATTTTTAACTTACTCGTGTAGGTAGGTACGTAGAAAGATATTGTACATATTCGTACACAATTTCGAACTCGAGACTTTAAACAATTTTGACAATGGACCAACTCGAAAAAGTGGGTCTCGCAATTCTGTCCATCTGTCCGTCTATCCGTCCTCTCCTGAGTTCCCGGACGTATTTGTTTCGAATTTGGGCTTTCAGTATTTAAATAAAACATGCCAAAACTTTTATATTTTTGTTTCGACCCAGTGGGGCACTTTATTTATTTTTATTGTAAAAATGAGAACGACAAAAAAAAACAAACAGAAAGACCAATCACCCATCGAATTGGGATGCTTAACATAACACAGCATGTAGAAGGACCTGCCAACTTCCTCAATAAATCAAGCTCCAATAATCCAAAGCCATTTTTTGGGCATAATTTATATTTAATTAAATTCACTCGATTGTCAGCTTCCACATCGAAAATATTTTGCAAAAAAATACAAAATACACATTTCCTTTATTGTTGTTTATTAGGTTCCGAAAAGATGCTTAAGTCGTCAAGTGTTCTTATCCCAAGGACAATAAATCCACATTGCCTCGTCGTAAATTAAATGACAGAAAATTTATTTAAGCAACAAAATGTGCATATACAACGTGGGAATGAATAGCGACAACAAAATCGAACAAAATTACCAAATGAGAAGTCTCAAGTATATCCTCTTTTTCACAATCGTTTCCTGTCAATCCATTAATTTTACTCAAACGATTCTGTTCACTTTAAAAAGGATTTCGCCCCCAAAATGAGAATACAAACAGATACTCGTATCTTCATTCTAGTCTTCGACAGAAACAATAAAATACAAAATGGATCCACTTGAAATGTGTTTATTTGGATGGTTTAGCCAAGGAGATCGTTCTAAGGGGGAAAAATGGGAGTCATTAGCGTAACGGAGATAGTTGTATTTTATTTCCGTCTTATTTCCTATGTGCAGATGTAAGATGCGTTGTTCATATGAGTTTATACTATTTCGTTGCTGTTTGCTTATATCTGACTATACTTTAAGTAGCGTGTGTGAAACGGTCGATTTTCGATTTTAAATGGTCTAAGATAGGTTAGGTACTGCTCAAGGCCTGCCTGATTTGAAATTACTCGCCATACAGTAGCATGGATTAATTTTTAAATAGTAGCGTATTTAATACGAGGGGAGGATGTGTGAAATGCTACATAAAGTAATACAAATGGATTAATGTGCCATCGGTCTAGGGTTGCTAAATAAAATTGTAAAAAAAATGTTATGTCACATCTCCTTTTCTATCTTTTGTAGAACGTATAACAATATAAATATAATTATTTTGGCGCGACACTAAGCCACTGCGCTGACTTGTAGAATGTATAGCCTCCTGAAAAATATTAAACCTAGGCGCCAGGTGTTTTTAGTTTATTCAACAACTTTCTACAAACATCAGTAATCCTCGTTATTTCTTATAAAACAAGATAATGAAATTTTCCTGACAATCCCATTTCAAATAATCATATTGCTTATGTTATCCTTGCTAAACTTCCATAATTCAGTTTTTCATTAACGTTCACTTCACTTACGCTCCGGTCGGACTGTCCCCCTCGTGAATGCGTTTAAAAGAACAATAAACCTTGGTGAGCTGGGACGCTCATTACGCGTGCACTAATATCTTTAATCTCTCAAGATACTCATCTTGCTAAGATAATTAAAAAAAGCATTTAGCAAAAGATGAAAAAGACAAGCAAAAAAAAATAAATTAAACAAAAACTTTTTTTTTAATTATCTTCCCGACAATTCTCCAAGCACAAGCCAATAGTAAAGCGGTATACGCAAAAAGACAACGATCCCAAGATGGCAGTATTTTTCAACGCAAAAACCTTGAAATGGTCACTCGGCAATGACTCGCAGAAAGAGCGTAAGGCTATTGTCAGCTTTTTCCCCTTACCTCCTACCTACCATCACCCACGTCATATACTGAATTTTCCTAACTTTAAGACAAAAGATAAACTTTTAGAATATATATTTTGTTTCTATACTTCTATGTGTCTCCTTTTATTTCGTTTCACTTAGAGTGCTGTGATTTCATTTGGACATGTCCTTCGAGCACAAGACGAAAACAAAACAAAGACTCAGCGAAATAAAGTGAAGATTTTATTGTTTCTATTTTGCTATAATAATTTTTCTTTTTATTTAGCTTTCTTTGCATAGAGTGTCACAGAGGCGGATGGCATGGATGCGGAAAAAAAAAAAATTTGAAAGAAGGTGTCTTAGTTAATTTCACTTCACATTTTCTTTGCTCTTTCATTCTACTCTTCTCTGAATAGATGCGAATTGAATGGAAAGTCGTCTCTTAAGTGTCGCTATGACAGGAAGAAGAAGAAGAAAAAAAAGGAAGAACAAAAAAACACATCGCAACGAAAACAAAATGGACCAGAAAAGCATCTCGTATTCCCTTTAGGTGACAATTGAAATGGGCAATTGCTTTAAGCGTTATTTGCCTCGTATTGTGCACCACTGAATTGTCCTTCTGAGCTTGCTGGTGGTCTATTGTTGTATAAGGCACATAATCCTATGCCGATGACAGAGTGTGTGTATGTGTACAATGCTTTTCAGCTTGATGATTGTCAGAGTAAATTTCAATTAGAAATCGGAAATTTCTTTCCCGGAAAGTAGTTCAAGTTTATTTTCCTGTTACCTCTACTGAATGCATTGCTCTTGAGTCAAGGAATTGGTTACGCGTAGTCATAGTTGCTGGTTGAAGTGGTTCATTGTGATTATATGGGCTAAGACATCAGCAGCCAGCATGAGGCTTAGCCAATGATTGGAGTATATTTTGCTTAATTGAGTTTAAAGGTGCAAAAGTTGAAAAAGGAGAAGCTTTAAAAAGGGAAAACATTCGCATTCTGATGAGAATTGTTGCGAAAATAATAATTTAAATCTCATGCAAAATTATTTTAGAATAGTATTTATAACATTTAGAGTTTGTGAAGGGGTTTTAGGGTTATCAATTTTAGTCTCTATAATTCGAACTTATGGAAATGATTATTTTCAATCTTTTAATATTAAAAACGTATGCTTGAGAATAATATGCCTACTTCGTAGTGCCACTAGTAAATAGTAATAAAAATACTCAAAATCCCCTATCATTATGTTACCCATTAGCGATAGAGATGAAAGCTTAATATATCTATGTGTATCTGTATAAGAGACTAGCAGTACGCACCCGGCGTTGCCCGTGCCCGCTTACATTTCGCAAAGTGATTTTTTTAAAGGGAGGTGCAACACTCCTTTTTTTTATTACTCCACATTGTGTAGAATGCTATCTACCAAATTGCTATGCTCAATATGTCATAAATATCCCAATAAAGTGTTTTAAAGATAGAAGTCTCGGACTAGGACCAGCAGTGGTCTTACGGCTAACGGAAACAATGCCAAAGAATTCATGTGTGTATTTTGATAGGTATTTTACAACACTTCCGCTTGTTCAAAAGTTAAAACAAAATCATATCTATGCAACGGGAACTCTAATGAATAATCGGCAGAACAGCTATACTTTTACAAAAGATTCCAAGATGAAAAGGGGAGATTTTGAAGAAATATGCGTCAATGATAATTCTATATGTATGGTGAAATGGAAGGACAACAAAAGCGTTTTAATGGCTTCAAGTTTAACCGGCAGTATACCAGTTAATACTGTAAAACGCTGGGACAAAACAGCTAAGGCCCGAATCGACGTTCCTTGTCCGGCTTGTGTAGCCTCGTACAATGCTGGTATGGGAGGTGTCGACACTTGTGACCAGCTTGTTGAATGCTATCGGACGTGGATCAAAACAAAAAAATGGACTGTAAAAACAATTCTTCACATGTTCGACCTAGCCATTGTAAACAGTTTTTTAGAATATAAATACGACTGTAAGCAAAACAAATACACAAGGAAGGACAAAATGGACTTACTGGAGTTTAGGTTGGAAGTGGGAGAATATTTATTAGGTGGTGTGAGCAAGAAACAATCAATGAATTCTGAAAATGACTCTGAATCAGAAGACGAGGCGATTCAAAAGAAAAGGAAAAGGTTTTCTTCTTTACCTGGGCAAGACAAGCGCTTTGATGGTTTTAATCACTGGCCAGTGGTTGATAAATTAAAAGCACCACTCAAGTGCCGCTTACCAAGTTGTACAAGCCGGTCGCGGACTAAATGTGAGAAGTGCGATGTATACCTTTGCCTTACAAAAGACTCAAATTGTTTTAAATTATTTCACACCAAAAATTGAATTTTTATTATCATTATATCTTATATTTTATCACTTATCTCTTATCACTTCTTAAAAAACGACGAAAAATATTTATGAGTTTCGAATTTTAATAAAATCGCATTTTTCATTACCTAAAAATGATTATTTCCTTTTTTTATTTTTTAAATTATTTGCCAATATCGATGTGCATGCATTCCTGAAGCTCACAATTGTGAGTGTCCTTTTTCAGGGACATCCAATAACTTAAAAAAATAAATAAAAAATCTTATATGTTTTTAAACCCATTTAAGTAAAAAAAAACATGTAATCACAAATAGTTATCGTTTTGTTATTGTGCAGGAGGGAAAGGGTTAAATAATTTTGTTATATGAGAAGTGCGATTCCCCGCTTTCCTATCCCGTTTATTTTTTTTGCAAAGATCTTTGTTTAGGCAACGCAACAATATTAGCGTCAATACGTATCGAGAAATAGCGTTTCGAACGGAAAGTGGATCAAACAGGGAGTGAAGACTACATAGAAACAAATATACATTTATCTTTGTATACCTAAAGATGCCTGAATACGCCATTTTCAAATAAAAGAGTGCGCTTGTGACCACACACCGGAAGTGAACTTCTCTCGCTTATTGTGAATACCTATTAGGTACATTAAATTATAATATTACATACCTACAATAATTTTAAGATAAAAAACAAATCTTTATAATGCAACATGTACCTAAAGGCAATCTTAGTACAGCGCAGTAGAAGCGCCCGTAAAAGCATTCCCTTCAAAAATTAAATTGAAGCGTCTCCTACCGGATTCAAAACTATCCTCTCTTTTAAATTTGAACCAACCATAATCATCCACCCAATTTTATTGAAATCGGCTAATGGGGATGGTGAATTGGTGATAGGTTTTGATATTAGCTTACGAACATAGCGACACCATTTTTATGTACATTTTAAGAAGATGAAGAATACGTCACTTCTGTTGCATTGCCAGAAAAATGTTCGAATACTTATACTATCCAGCTCCAACGTCCCAATAGAAGATGCAGTGCACTTGAAAAAACCGAATTTTGAATTCTTCCCTCAATTGTTCATTCCGGCGGCCAGCGATTGCGAATCGTTACACACGAACACGTTCAAATCCTATGGCAAGAACAAGCAACAACAGTAGAAAAAGGCAAAGGGAAAAATAAGAATTTTCCCATACAAACTTTGACCCCCCTTTTCCCCCACTTAGAGTGGGATTTGGAATTTTACCAAATCGCTTCCTAGTGCTCACTTACCTACGCCATAAAAGAAAGCTTTCTTCAAAATTTCAGCTTCCTAGCTCTTACCGTTTGGGCTGTGCGTTGATCACATATAAGGACAAACTCTTTTCAATAAGAGCGCTACAAAAGTAGAGCGACAGGGACAGCAACAGCAAATGACGCCGAATTTGTTGCCGCTCTTTCGACATTTCTCTTCAGTAAGATTTGCCATTTCATGATGGAAAGATATATGAGCCAACAACGAAATTCGGAGTCAGTGGTTAGTGGCCTCAACGTTAAGAGCGCTACGTCCAATTTATGGTCGTCATAATCGTCCTAGCAGATCAACAATTGAGCGTCTAGTGGAAAAATTTGAATCCACAGACACAGTACAAAATGTTCCCGTGCCAGTGAGACAAAGAAGTGCCCGTAGTGTCGAGAATATTGCTGCCGCTGAGGCTTCAGTTAAAGAAAGCCCAAATGTGTCTCTCACACGTCGTTCTCAAGCGTTGGGCATCTCTGTGACGTCGTTGTGACGAATTTTGCGAAAAGATCTTGGCCTACATCCTTACAAGACTAATTTGACGCAACAGGACGGCGCCACAAGCCACACAGCGAACGTCACAATCAATTTATTGGAAAGCAAGTTTGGAGAACGTGTTATCTCATGAAATGGTCTAGTAGCTTTGCCGCCTAGGTCTTGAGATTTGACGCCGTTAGACTATTTCCTGTGGGGCTACGTCAAGTCTATGGTCTATGCCAACAAGTCAGCGACGATTGATGAACTTCGTA
Organism: Cheilosia pagana; assembly: GCA_936431705.1. NCBI lineage: Eukaryota > Metazoa > Arthropoda > Insecta > Diptera > Syrphidae > Cheilosia > Cheilosia pagana. The sequence continues at coordinate 43,399,681 of OW386170.1, read as the reverse complement.
CGAATATCGAACATAGCATAAAAAATCGTTGTAAAATTGCTAAATGTATGAAAGCTGTGAAATTTAAAAAAAATAGTTAACTATAGTTTTACAAAGGAAAATAAAACCCCAACTCAATTCCAGTTCACATCACCTTAATCCAACTGAAGGAATCAGTTTACGACCATTTTTCTGCCACTGAAGCTGAAATGGCTCTGCAGAGGTAAAAAAATGATTTCAACAGAAACCATTAAAATTCTGTTATGACGAACTTAAAAGGAGCGATAAACTGCATTTATGATGATGCATTGGATTTGTCACGTATCACGTTCGCAGTAAGCCTCGATACAAAAGAGAAATAACGATTCTGATTCAACGAACTCTAAAGAGGTATAAACATATTCCGTGTGTTTTTTAAGAAAACAACAACAAAAGTACATCAACGAAATCTGGGTAGTAATTCCGCTACTAGTATTACATGTTACCTACCAACAATAAACCAAAACCCGGATAGAATTTCCGCACAAAATATGCACCTTTTCTATGAGACTATGCAATTATCTGTATTCCTACAAAATAGTTGAAGTTCAGGTGAATTTCACTCTTAGGAATTTACTAAGCAGCTTGCAATTTTTAATAAACCCTCATGGGCACCGTAAAAGTTGACAGCATCCTCATTCCTCCACAGGCGGAGGATTGAAAGTAATGATTGGTTTACCTAAGTTTGATAAAACAAAATTAGGTCGTGGAATGAAAGGGCAAACTAACTAGAGCAACATTGAAACTGAATAGAAATAAAAGCGCGCAGTAATAGGCAACTATTTAGCGGATGCCGAGAACTATGAAAAATTAAAAAAAGGAAGCAACATCATCGAGAGAAAAGTGATTAATTCTGCGAGTCGCTTTAAATTTTGCTCTGTTTGTAAGCTAAAATGAAGTCTGAGAGTAGAGCAACAGTCAAAACCTTTCGACCATGAGTAGGATAATTAATGAAGGCGAAAAGATTCTGCTTCTGAAAATAAAAACAAAAGACTTAGCACAAGGAGCTTGCAATGAATTTCGGCATAAGGCACGTTTCTTGTTTCATAAAATGGAAATTTGTTATTTTTGCGGATGAGAAGAAATTTAATTTTGCTGATGGATTCAACGTCGTTTCTGGCTTAGTGGTAGTGTGTTGGGCTACTAAGCGAGGGGTCTCCGGTTTGAAACCACCAAATTACATCTTAAGTTTTTTTTTCCACTGCGCCACCTCTCCCGAACGTCTGACAAACATCCGAGAGTAAAACTGTCATGAAAGAGCTTCTCAATTAGCCGTTTGGACTCGGCGTAAAATTGTAGATCCCTTCCATTCGTCCCAAAAATTGAAAACCCACACAAAGCGAATGGTTGCGAGAAGCTAGGCCTTGGGTCCCATAGACCTGTCGCGCCAAAATATTTATTTATTTATTTTTTAGCTACCTACCCCAACGCCATATAAATCATGGTGTGAAAAAAATAGTTGGAACAAATGTTTACTACTCCCTTGAATTTTAATGATATTCATTAAAACATTTCCCTGCAATTAAAGTGCAGAACCGTATCTTGTTTTGAGATAGGAAAACAAAGTACACAGCCACCATCTCTACCCATTAGGATCAGGTGAATTTTCAGCCAACACTGTCCACGAATGACAGCACATCAAGCTGTCAGTCTAAAGAAAGTTGAAAATGTTTTAACAACACGCTGTCGCATTTTATTACCGTCAAATTAAAATCAACTAAATGTTTTTCGGTCCCCTTTGGACAAAAAGCAAAAAAAATGAAGCAAAACTTTTAAGAGATTAAATTAATTTTACTTTCACGGGGACGACGGCTAAGTTACCCAACTCGGTTTGTATGTACCTACACCCACTTGCCCATCACCATTCTGCTGAAGCAGAGCTAAGTGACAAATAAATTTTATTTTTTTGGGCAAAAAGAAAATAAATATATAAAAGTTTTCACAGAAAAATGCCCTCTAAATGTTGTTTCCGCAGGGTGAAAGGTGAATTTTTCGTAAATAAGATTTATATGTTTGTATTTTTTCGTTGCCCGTCCTTGTAGAATTTATTTGTCACCTTATAGCAACCAGCCTCTGGGGCGTCACAGCGCCTGTCCCGAATCCACTTGCTTCTTAGCGTACATAACTGGCGTTTTCATTAAAAAGTTATTAAGCCAATTACACAAGAATTTAACAGAAAAACCCGCAGAGCAGATGACGAACAAAATAGACCGTCTTTGACCATTCGAGCGAGTTTAAAAAAAAAAAAAAACAACGACGCAAAACTCCTTATGACGTTCCGTAAAGTATTATGACGCGGGTACTATTAAAACAATGAAACACACGAAAGGGTCAGCGGGGGCAGTGGTTGTAGGCCTGTGGTCTTGTGATATTTAGCTTTGTCAAGTCAATGCGGCTAATTAGCATTTCAGTAGACTTTGCGTTACTTTGCGTCTTTTTTTCCCGGTAAAAGGGTTAAGGATATTATAAGGGACGGTTTCCCCTAATTAATCGTCTTTAATTATACACGGGTTGGTGTTTTAATATTAACCAATTTCGGTTAATGCTTTTAGGAATATTTTTTGTTGTATAATTTTTGAACTACTTACAAGTTTAAATGGGACAACGGCAACTGATGTAGATTCCAAGATTGATGTCAGTGGTGGCTATGCGGAGTTCCTGAAACAAAAGAAAAAGGTACCCATTACAAAAGGTGCGGTTGATTACATTTAATAAGAATTTCTATTATTTTAATTTGATTCACTGACTTGGGTTAGTTTTCATTATAATAATATGTACAAATATGTACAGTGCATGTGGGGAATTGTTTGTTTTTCTATGGAGCACGTTTTAATTTTTTTAATTCTGTGGTTTTCATTATTTGCATAGGTAGGTACGTATTTTAGTTTCGTGATGGGAAATAATTTTTAAATACACAGCATCGAATTAAAGTAGATATATAAAATTTTCCGGATCTGATTCATCACATTTTTGACAAAAACTAGTGCTTACTGCTTAAAAATTATCACCTAAAGTGGGATTTTAATGAAATGAGAGTTTTTATAAAATTCAAAGGTTTTTGTTTTTATTTTGTATTTTGTAATGCTCTATTTTTGCCGAGGACTAAAAGTAGCAAATAATGCAAATAATTTAAGTTCCTCAAAGCCATTATTAAAAGGTAGGTACGTAAATTGAATCATGAAAATATAATAAGCTTTAGGTATGGAATCCTCAAACTTAATAATATAATTGCAGAATGCAAGAGCTACTTCCTGACAGCCCCCAACTGCATTGTATTTCAATTTTAACATTAATATCTCTAGTTATGGCCATTTAAAATATTTCATTAATTGGCATGGCATTTTGCTGGTCTAAAAACAGTGAAAATAAATTTGTCTACTGGTCCTTCTCATGGTATAATTTTCTCATGATTTACCATTGGAGAAGGACATTCGAAAGGGGCTTCAAATTTCTATTGCCTTGTCTGTTCGATAATAATGTAAAAGAGTATCTTCCATTGTCGATAAACGAGCATTGTTTGTTCAATTTGAGTTGGTGTGAAATTAATTTGTGTCTTTGCCCAGACGTCTTTGATTCCTAAACAATAGCATTATACGCATATATTACTTGCTTGTAGATGTTTGTTCTTGCTTTCGAATTTGATCAAAACAACCCGAAAATAATTGACTCAACTTGTAAACATTGTTATATTTCAAAACACACGATGTCAGACAATACAATTGGAAAAGATATTCAAAGACCTTCAAAATAAGATGACAAACAAAATAAATTACAATTCATATTCTAGCCACGTAGTTACAGACACACCTAAACGCACATAGGCGCCTGGAGAGTCTACTACTTAATCCCAATGGTATCAATTATAACATCGAAAATGAAGAAAACTTCCAGAGTGGTAGGCACCTATATTCTATAGATTTAGATACGCTGTATCTATACTTGCAGCTTCCAGTTGGAGTGAGGTTTGTTCTTAATTTATGTATCCGGTGCTGGTGTTTAGGAGAGATTTTCTAATTAATCCGGTGTCGAGCCGACAATGTCGGGAGAATGATCTAACGAATTTTATTCAAGTCAGGTCAATCTTTTTAAACTCACACTAGTCTTCACGGTTATATTCACTCTCCGTCAGATCTTACAACAAGAAACTCTCGCATGTGGGGCATAATCATTAACGAAACTACAGAATGTATTTTAGAATTTTTATTCAACAGGAAAAGTTATTATTTATTTATTTATTTTAGGTCACGAATGTTTTTGTACCGAATTTTATGAAATATCGACCAAATGAATTTTCACAGAAGGAGGAAATGTATTTTGTTTTATAAATGTTGTCACGGGTGATACAATCTAGTGAGACAAACAAAAAGGTGAGTTGCATATTGACAGCCTACACAATATTTTTGTCTTATTGATTACAAATACAGAAGAAAGATCGTAAAAAATATTTTGCGGTGATCGATACTTGCAAGTTTGTCATCACCTGATTCCTAGAAAAATCACAGAGTTGTCCTATCTCAGATTTGATTGCATTTTGACGGATGTTATCGTCGTATTGACTACTAACAACGAGAACCACCGAAAAGGATCGATCAGTATCTTTACTATACAAATTCGGTACTCTATAAGTAGGAACCACCAATTTAATTTCACTGCAACCACAAATCCGCAACAACTTTAAAACATGGTGAAAACACCACCCCCATTGCGACAGCACTTTGCTGTCATTCGACAAATTGCAACGAAAGCACTTTGGTACATAAGTACCCAACCAAACTGTCTCCTTACCTGTCAGCTTATTGTGCAGTGTAAATGCAATTTTCAAATGCGAAATCCCACACAAACCGACATTCCAAATAAAAGAATTTCCGAAAACACTAAAGGGGTTTTTTATTCACGCGGCACCACAAAACCCTAATTAACTGAAATTCGCACTCTATCAAAGGGTTGCATCACTCTCGTGAAAAAGTAGATATTTAAACGAAAGACAATGGCAGCGCACTGCGAAATAAAAAAATAAATAAAATATCCCGCAAATTTACACTTTTCCTCGCTACAACCGCGTGTACACGAGATACAAATAAAAAGAGAATTTTATTTTTTAAATAAAACCGACAAAATAATTGCCAAGAGAATGGGGCCATTACCACCCGCGCAATAACAATGCGTTCATGGAGTCCGACTACAACTGTGGAATACTATGCGCGACTTAAATGAAATAACCCCTTATGCAGATCTCATCACTAAAAAAAAATAAATACAAAAAACGCACATACAAAAACCCGAAATGAGAGAAAAAGTATACAAAAGAATGTGTAAACGCCCACATGCATCTACGACGCCCACCGCTCTCTCCCTTACTGAAACTAATTAAAATGCAAATCCTTTTTCTCTGCTATATCTACCGAAATTCAACACTCAAATTCAAACTCCCCCCAAAATCAACATTTTACTGGAATACAGGGAAAGCAAACGACCGACGACGACGACGCGACGGCAATAGACGCGATCCACAATCACGCAGATACTCCCTGGCCCTATGTGGAGTATTTCTTCAATGACCCTTAATTATTCGCTGGAGAAGCATTTTGCCGCCCATGATATGAACCAGAGTGCGATGCTGAATTCATCTTCTGGTGTATTTTTGGAAGCAGAGACTGCCACGTAGCCATCCCCTGGTCCTACGGACGACAATCGGCTGTGGAAGAGATAAGTCGTTGGCAGACGACGCTGCCTAGTGTGAGTATGTGGTGTAGATGCATTAATTAGTATCCGTTGGATGCTATAATACGCCGGCAAAGGGCAAGTTCATGAGCTGTAGGGAATAATTAGGATACTGCAGCACCATACGCAGTGCAGTGCGCAAACAACTCTCATTGAAGATAATTTTCATAATATCGCCACAAAATTCGGATTTCCATGATGCAAAGTTCTCGCAGCTAGAGCGAGGGGCTATCCACTGGAGACCATATGCAGACTGAGGAGGGACCCCTTTTGCTCAACTGTTAGGATGGAAATCGCAAGAAGTTTTAATCATACCCTCGATACCACCCGCAATTATTTGCTGTGCGATGTAGAGGGTTCAGATGTGAAAGAGCGAATTTGTGTGCTGAAGTTGCGTATTGCACAGCTCAATGGGTTTGAATTTAATCAAACGGCCGCAGAGGGCAAAGGATGTAACTGGCAGACACCAGCATTTGACAGCCTCACATAGGCTTCAGTGTATGGGCATATACGAACTGTAGGTACTTATGCGAACCACCTTGGAGACTTGTGCGTTGAGCAGTGTGGAGAATTTCTGTTTGTGTGTACGCTAGCTGATGTGCATTGCGGATGAGAATCCTTTTTAATGGAATTTTAATTATTTAACAAAGAAAGAGCGAAATTCGGTTCATTAAGCATGGTAATGGGTGCGGATGCGGAGCATCTGGCTTTATTGTGGAAGGCAATTTTAATTGGACACTTGTTAAAAAATTAAAGTGATGTCCTCTTTAACAGTGGGTGTATAATATTTAACACATCATTCGGGGTCATATCTTTGACGGACATATTTATATGGAAATTGTTGGTGGCACCTGCATCACGATATACATTTGTGGAGTGATTTTCTGGCTTTGACAGTAATTATGAAAAGGTGGCGATGCAAATTTATAGTGAAATGCATAAAGACCATTATTACAGATATGTCACTAATGGAATAAAATGCCTTCCGGAAGAAAGCACCACGAATCGAAGATTCAGTCTGTCAAGTTTGGCGGGGACATAGGGCACAAACAAACTTCGAAAGTAGGGGTAGCCTGATATTGGTTATCAAAGACAGTGACGTACAGGAAACTATCATCTTTTATCTGCTCAATTCTAACTTTGCCATTGGTATTCCTAACTAATTATTTGGCACGCCTGGGGGGTGAATCGTGAATGACTAAAAGGTGATGGGACTGGAATTAATGCATTTGCGAAGTCGGGAAGTAGAATTATTGTTGGAATGTGCAAATGTTGTGTGCAATAGAAATGATGGTAAGTCAATTTACTGGGTATACAAATTTTAATTCCAGGAGGAAAAAAATACAATCGTATACCACCCCTTGGCCTTCTATTTTCAACTTTTTTGTATACGTAGCATCTAAGAGACAGATATTGTATTCGCACAAAATTTCAAACTCGAGTTTGACACTACGGCGATAGAGGAACTCAAAAAAAGTGGGTCGCACAATGCAGTTCAAATGCCCGCCTGCTCCTGAAGCAGTTTCTGTAGGACATCACTCTTCCGACTTCCTATTCACCTCTCGTGGGGTTCCACAAAGTTCTATCCTCAGTACTCTTCTTTTCTCTCTTTATGTTAACGAGCTTCCAAAATTAGTATCGACATCGACATCACATGAATGCGGACGACGTACAGTATCGAAGTTGTCATCTTGGTATGATTGAAGACTGTGCTAATACGATTTATGCTGATCTACGGAAGATAGCTGATTGGTCCGATAGGAATGGGCTCTTTCTAAACGCCGGTAAAACTTAATGTTTGGGATTGTTTATTAATTTTAATGTGTTTTGTAAACCATTCATTTCTATCATTTTGATTTCGTTCAATTCAGTTCTTAAATACTAAAATACCAATGTATGTACCTACTTGCTGCACATATTGTAACGTAAACTCAATTTGTTTCTTGTATTCTTTGAATTGCTTATCAATCACTTCGATCTCTAATGTTAGCATCGAATGGTCAACGATGTCGCGTCTGCTTACACATTACATAAATATATATTACTTGTTCGATTATCAACCAAGCTCGCACTGCTTTACAACAACAATTTTATTGCTTGTGCGAAACTTGTGATTGGGCAAGAGAACAATGATGGTCTCGTATGATTGATCGTACGAGCTCTCTGCCACTTGGATTTTGATCACAGCAGATACCACATCGGTCGACCATTGAAAGCTAAGTAGCATTTTGTTTTTCAACTTGTAAATTTACCACTAAATAAAATTGGATTGTAATTGCACAAATTCTAATCTCGAACTTTATTCAACTTCTGTGCAATTGCAAAATTCTACATTCGTTGCTCAACACTTAATGTGTTGTTTTCTGTAAAAAGTCCCTGCACCTTTTTTATTTTCCAGATATAGCACTTAGCGGCTCCAGAATAGAGTAGGTACGTTGATTCCGCCAAAAATCTGGAAATGATATTTAATAGGCCACTAACATAGGGTACTCATATTAATATAACCGTTGGCAAAGAATACGGTGTGTTACGCCAGTTATGGACCTCACAATATGTTACCCCTCAAAAAACGTGTATCATGTTAGCATGTTGTTCAAATTTTAAGCTATGGTTGCGCAATTTTCTGCAACTGTGATGCTACCAGCAGGAGAAAGCTTAACGTCGCATTTAATAATATGGCGTGCTATGTTTATAATTTGAATCGTTTTGACAGTGTTTCAAACTATTCAAAATCAATTTATAACATGACTCTCGACAATTTACTTCGTTTTCGTTCACTTGTCTTGTTATCTAATGTGGTGCAGACACATCAGCCAAGTTATCTTTATAGTAAATTGAGCTTTAGTTTCTCTCACAGATCCCAACAACTTGTTCACCCTCGAGTTTTTCACTAACTCCATCCGCTCATGGAATTCCTTGCCTCGGCATGTGCGGAGGTTAGGCGGCACTGAACAGTCAAGTCCCTTTATTTAGAGTTTCCCGATTGATTTATTAATTATTCTTCTTTTTTTTAATTAATTGAATGGAGATGTTTGTATATATTGTTTTTTCTTTCTAGAATTGCCTTAAACAATTTTTTTCTTTTTTTAATATTTTTTAACACGTCTTTTAGTAGTTTGTATCAAAATTGTATTTATTGTAATAATTCTTTCACTACTTTAAAAGATAATTTTATGTCCTAATGTGTAAGCAATCAAATAAATAAATGAAATGAAATGAAATTAAAAAAATGAAATGAGGTCTTCAGCATAAGCCGCTGTACGGAATTGTTTCAAACTTTTGGTTTGGAGTTTACAGGCTAATAATTTAAGACCACTTTTTTTAGCACGTTAGTCCTATTTTTTACGGTACTTCTAATATTAGGGTTTTTAACAAGTTTATTTTTTTTTTAATTTTTGATGAACGAGAAAGTTTTGTGCAACCCAGTCGTGCACTTAATTTTATTTCTTTTCGCAACTCAATCTCTATTTTTTACTACCTATCGTAATGAAGTTGTAATATTTTGACTTACCTAATGTTAACCCTTCTCAAAGAACTATCCACCACAAGAACTTAACAATCGCTTAAAGTCTTCGTGCAACAGACGACAACTCGCATAGTAGAAGTTACCATCAAGAGTACTACTTATATATATAAACCTTCCTAAACCACAAACTGATATCCTGGTCACCCTTAATATAAGAATACGATAATTTCAGCAAACAAAATTCTATTACATCGTCATAAATTGCGAAAAAAAGGATCAAATAAAAAAAAAGCAAAGCCAGCGTTTGATAGGCTTTACTATCCACACATCGATGAGTAGATACGTATTCATTAAACATATATACTGTCTCAGATGAAAGATATAAATACGTCGAAGCAACCGGCAAAGGGAAACTTGAATAAAGCATTTCTTTTCTATTTAACTATGGTTGGTATCCCAGAGATACTTTCATTTTTCTTTCTCCTTTTGCATCACAGATTGACGGTTGAATAAAAAATGTCAGCAAACAACTAGTTATCATCATTTCTCTTCTCCTACACGGCATAAGATAGCTGGTGGGAAAAAATCCAGAATGTGTCCTTAAAACCTACTTTGAGAATGTGCTCTATTGCATTCATTAAGTAGATATCAAAGTACGAGTACGTACATATAGCCCAGATGATGATGTTGGCCAATATCACAAGGACACAAATGGTTTTTCTTCCAGTTTTTTTTTTTTTAGCACCATTTGTCCCAGTGGTTGGAGTATACTAATGGACTACGGGACGGAGAGATTTTAACAAATTCTATAGAAGAAGGTGTGTACCTCTACCTATATAGATGCTCTCTTTTCTTATCGACTTTTTTTCCAGGTATTGTCCTTGTTCTCATTTCGATTGAATAGAATCTGTTTGTTTGTAGTGGGTGGTTGGTTGTGAAATAAAAACAAAAGATCAATTTGCAGTTTACTCCTACCTATGCTCGACCAGTGTTGATATACATTACATTCCGAATTGAATGTCGCAGTGAGACAACTCCACTTTGTCATTTATCATGTGGATAAGGGAGGTTGAAAATGTGGAATTCGAGGCATTTTGAGAAATATTAATCGATGGCACGACATTTTTCCGCGCTTGTGTTCGTGTGTGTCCCATTGCGATATCAAATTCCGTATCATGTAGTGGTTGGGAAGGAACCGTCATTCATTTCGCATCCTAATGTGTAAATTCCGAGACTTTCTGGAAAAGTCATCGATCCGTGTATGGAGGGATATGAGTTGAGTATAGTTGTGGTGTGGTTCTATTGTAAGGAGTAGCGCCTCCGTCGAAAGAACAATATTTAGCCTGGCCTAATGTTTTCTTTTTGGGACAAAAGCAGCGCCACTGGGTACCGGGAAAGGATGCCAATCCCTTTTCTATATAATATGTAGGCGAGTATCTACGATACTGCGTATTGTTCTACAGCGGATATTGTGTTTGCTTTTACTTAAGTACATTCTGTTCCCTTTATGCTTTCCTTTATTTTCTATATATTCGTTGTTTTCTCTCCCCGGTTTGCCTATATGGCTTTGTATTGTTATTTTGTTTGGTGATTGTTTTTTGCACAACATTGGTTTCCTATTAATTGCCCTATATTTTGCTAGGCACAGGGACAGGGACTGCGGAGAGGAGGCTTTTGCAATCTGGAACATGAGGGGCTTTGTTTTATGTGGTCTGATGTATATCGAGTAAGATTTGAACTTTTGTTGGGATATGATTTCCCAATATAGGAGAGATTTGCTGTGGTTTAAAGTATTAAAGGCCGGGGGCGGGATTAACGCAAACAAAGTTTTCCCAAAATTTTCCTTATCGCATATCGATGGATGAAGAAACTTTGTTTGAACCAAGTTTACGTTAACATTTTTATGAGATTTCCTTGCACATGTGATTTAAATTGCTTGCTGGGTGGTCGAGTAAATAAGGAAACAATTTGTATTTCAGTTAAACTGTCAGAACCATGAACGCAACTTGATATGGCATGCTGAAAAGAGAAACTTTTAAAGAAAGTTGAAGTTTGCCCTGCGGCTGGTATTGTAAATCAATACAAGATATAAAACACCAAAAATTCGAGGAAGGAGTATCGATATCAGTAAAATGAGCTGGGCTTGTTCGCGAACTACGGGAAGTACCCGAAGTTGTGTACATTAGTTAGGTATGCCTACATTAAATCGTTGATGGAAAATATTTGAACTTTTCTTCTTCTTATGTTAGTGGAGGAGTTTTTCTTTTTTATTTCTCATATGCGTTTGATCATAAAAAAATGTGGATTGTAGTCAGATTTACTTTTGCTTGAAATGTAGGGATAATTATAGGTATTAAAAAACAATTTTTTTTGGGAAATTGCCGCGCCATAAAAAGTTAGGAGTTGGATTTTTTCAAAACGTGTTCCAAGAATCAGAAAACTGTATAGGTTAATCTGTTCATAATCGAATATATGAGTTTCATGAAATATCAGAGGCATTCTCTATCAGCACCTGTCATGATAGGCTTGTCCCTACCACTGATGAGCTTGAAAAGTACCTACAGCAAACGATAGGGCCTTATATTACAACAATAAAACGCTAAAACCAGTCACATATTGGACAGAGAGAAACATAAATATTTTGTTAATGCCTGCCATGAAGAATAACAAACATATTGCCCATTTATCTATAACCGCATACGGATGTCAGTATGGTCACAATATAACACATACTCGTTATTTTGGCTTTATTAAAAAAAAAACCGTTTACATTTGAAATTACAATTCCGCACACTCGCTGATGGTCATGCCAATGCCGATGCCGATGCCACCCACACGCATGGCTGCGTGTCTTCCAAACTAACATCTGCCACAACATAATTCCAGCACTCTGCCGAACGGCATATACACTTCAATTGAAAACATGTTTTCCATAAATCCATGGCAGCAGGATACGAACTAATATACACGCCCTGATTATTGGAATCGCTTTCAAACCATTAAATTAGATTGCCACCAATGTCACCGCAAGTTGACATCATTAATCCGCGCATCCGCTACTTCAGCTGGTTTCACTCGAAAACCATTGCCAACGAAACGAATGATTTCCTCGCACTCCATCTGCAGTGCTTGGCAACAAAATATGTCGCACATTGAAAGAAAAAAAAATAATTAGAGGTACCGCCCCGTTGGATAAAAATAATCCCAGGGCATGCAACTCATTATAATCTGAGGGCTAGCTCTGCAATTATGATGAAGGCGAAATATAAATTCTCAACAGCATCATCGTCATCATTGCGTCAAACGAACTCGCAGCTGCCCCCCAATTCACCGCATGAAATCGATGTGGAACGAAGCTAGTCAAGGAGTGTGGAATTGGAATGGTTAGGGAGCGAGCGGGCGGGCGTGCGGCATCCACTGACACCAGCGAGCAGAAACCATGTTGGTCGCGCAATAATTTCTCCATATAGTAATTTATTTTATTTCATGGCGTAGACCATTAAAAATGTCCTGCAAAGATTTATGATCGTACCACGCAACACGCACTCGTTCTTCGTCAAAAAAGTTTTCTTTCATTTTTTTTTCCTTTGGGTTTTTTTTTCGGGTGCGAAGAGCTCTGACGAAATTCCCAGCATCTTTCGGCGGCGTAATTTTGATGGCGGCGATGATTAATGATGAAATTTCATTGCGTTTCCAGCATAAAAATAGCCACCCTATTCCGTGGAAAAAGCGAGACATGCTCGCAGAATGACTGATGCTCATCTGGGTGCTCCTTCAGGTTCGTGCTTCGTCTTCTTCGATGTGTAATCGTCGTGTCGCCGAAACCCCCACTGTTGCACCACATGCACCCTCCTGGGAAATAATAATCCATAAAAGTTTTGCTTTATTGCCGCCGTCACTTGACAAACCTAATGATTAGTTAGATGAATGATTCGCGACCAAGTGTACGACATGGCGTGAATTGACATACCAGGTTGGGGGGGAGGGGATGTTTTCCTTGTTTTTTTGAACTCTTTGGGTACGGAGTGGCGCACTGTTAAATATGAGAATGTGACACCCGGCATGTGTTTGGGATCAAACGTGAGGATTCACAGCATTTTATATTCCAACAGGGCGCGTCTCGCGTCTGTACGGGACCAGCATTGGGTATTCTGTCATCTGTCGCATGGACTGTTCGTGTGAGCAGGTCTATCTATCTTTTTGTTTTTTCTTCGTTTTCTATATTTATTTATTTTTTTGGTGGAGAATGTGCTTGTAAATTAAGCCAACGATTTTTATCTGTCGAATGGAATTACATTTTAATCATACAAATATGAGCACGTCGTCCGTTGTGAGGGTATTGATTATTTTGTGTAAATATTTTCAAACTCTGCGATTGTAATGCTATGGGGAAGGGTTTGCTTAGTTGGGTGATTTTATATTGACTTTTGGGTTGCATTTTTCTTTTAATAAAAACCAGGATACCACTAGAATTGATGGGGAAATACTCAGATAAAAGATTTACTTGTGTTTCGATCAAAGACAAATTAATATAAAAGGAACAGTGTTCGCAAAGTGGAAGCATTTATCTGGATGATGAATAAAGAATCCTTAAAATCGTTCGTACTGGAGAAAACGCTTTAAATACGATGTGACTCTTGAATAATCAGACACTTTGAAAATTTGTGAGAAAATCAATGTGAAATCCCAAATTTGCAGGGCACTTAATTAAAGGGTAGAAAAGCAACACACGCGCCATCAAAGCTCTTGAAAGAACTGCCAGGAAAAGATATAAGACTACACATTTCTTAATGTGAGTCAGGAAAAATGTTTTTTTTCCACTGTATGGCATATAATGACTGAATTGTTGTTAGTACTTACTTTCCAAGGGTGGATCTGTCAGAAACATTGCAACGCCAGTTTTTGCGGTCGGTAGTGAGCATAAAACTACTCCGAATATCGACTTGAAGGCGCTTAGCAGTAGCAGATTTTGAATGCACTGGTTCTTTAATGCTCGGCAAGAAAGGTTTTGTACGCTTTCGATTTCACAAACCCAAAATATACCAATTCTTAAATTTTCCATCCAATTCCAAGGCTTAGTATAGGCTCTAAGTAACTTCATATAGCCTCACAGTAACATTACGTCCTCACAAATGCATCACTCGTCTGGTGGCCCGCCTTAAGTAAAGCCTATAACACCACGAAACTAAGTAGAGTCCAAAGCACAGCTGGAATTTTGAATCACTGGAGCCCTACGGTCTAGCCCAACCGATGCACTCAACATGTTTCCTAATTTCTTGCCAGTGAATCTGCATACATATTTAAAACATTGTAGCATGTGGTGCTGCTAGATTAAAGGAATCAAAACCCTGGTCAGAAAAGCCGTACGGCCATACCAACATCCTACTTTCACTCCCGGCTGTGTTAGGACGTATATCTACAGACTACATGCCCTTAGATATAGGTACGTCATAAATTAACTTCCATACAAATTTCCCAGTTAGATTTCCCTCTAGATCAGAATGGGAAAGGAAAGGATTGTTCCAAATTAACTCTAGAGTGGGGGCGGGCGTTTTCTCATCCTTACTAAATGTTTCCAAGTCTTTTCCCCCACCCAATATAGCCAGCATTTTTCAGACAGAAGTTCTGGCAATTGGGGAGGAGTATAGTCTAGTTATGATTTATGAACCGTGCGACACCCGATAAAAAAATAGGCATCTTTGTTGATAGTCAGGCTGCGATTAGGGCCCTGGAGTCGGCCAGGTCTTCAGCTATAAACTTGTTGTGGACTAAATGGGAGAACCTCACAAACTGCGTCATTTCTAGAAAGATTTGGCCAACATTCGACGAAGCCAGAACAAATAACCTCCTTTCCAGAGGCAATTAGAACGGGCCGCTGGACTCTAGGAACTCACACAGCTAAGCTAGACATCCCCCCCAACACCCACTGTCGTAGCTGCGCTGACACTAACAAGGGTGAAACAGTCTTCCACCTTCCCTGTGAATGTCGGGCTCTAGCTAAAACCAGATACAGTGAACTGGTTAGTCTTTTCTTTGATGAACTATCGGCCATCCGAGGCATCCATTTCAACAACATCATCAAATTTTTCGACTCCTCATACTGGTTTTGAGGTACCATAACATATGTCACCCTTTTTATCTCCAGGTTCTACTAGTTGTGGTTTTAAAACGGCACTAAAGCGCTACTGGTGTTTTTCCCTCATCAGGATGGAGGAAATAGCAACCACCTAAACCAACCAACCAACCGAACAAGATGCATATCCAAAGAATTTATTAAGATAAAAAACCAACAATTTTTAAATTCCCTTACCTATTATATAGGTACCTAATCAGACTAAAGAAATATCTCTAGTTCAAAATCCTTTACTTAAACGTAGTGCCAAGCTTTGCATGAGCAGTGATCCAACCAGTCACGTTCGAAATCAAAACTCCCCAAACGCCAAACATCCCACATAAATGAAAAGAAAACTGAAGAACAATCTTATTTTATTAAAAAACTTTTCAAAACTGCGCACAGAAACCAAGTCAGATGTTTTCATAACCTTTTGTTCAACTATTGCAGATATACAGGAGAAAAATAATTCTTTTTCGGACATACATACCTACCTGCCACTTCAAAATGGTACCTACATGAAAGCTCTGGCTGCCACACTCCCATTCCCATCCCATTCACAAATCTACCTCAATCGCAAAGCGATATGTGAAAACGAAAAGAGCACTCGGCGGAATACCTCACCTACTTATATGGTTATGTATCCAGTAACGGAGTATACGCACGAGAGCAAATGAATAAAAACGCAAAGGGACATAGAAGCAAACATCCTTTCATGGGATTTTTTCAAAGATATCCTCAGCATATTTCTTTCCTTTGTTTTTGAAATTTAATTTTGAACCTTTTACTGAATCACTTTTTTCAACACAAAACTTTGTTGTGTTTTTTTTTTTTGTTGCTGTGTTGCTACAGCGATGTTACTATACTTCTGGCTGGCGGAGGTTGTTTGTTGGGTTTTCAACTTTTTAATTTCGGAAATATCCCTTTCAGAGATTTTTCTCTACACACTACCCACTCCCGGTTCGGTTGTTCATTTTCAGAGTTTTCCAAATCCTAATTAAAAAGGTTCGCAAACAAAAAAGTAGTTAGCACCAAAAAAAAGAAGAAAGAAGCAAACACAGATCTCACCTTCTCCAGCTTCTTATGTTTGTTCTAGTTCTCTATGCCACATACACAACATTCGTCTGTGGGCGAGAAACATTTACCTAATGGAGGCGGTGCGGTATACACATGCCAGAGCTACTCTAATCTGTCCCTGCTCTCTTGCTCTGTGTAGACCATAATTTCGGTGGCTTTAGTTCTTTGACGTGCACCATGAATCTACCAACTATCGTGGAAAAACTGAAGTTCTACTTCTTAGCAAATATTAAACGTAGTTAAGTAGTTTTGGGGAGAGCAAGCACACTAATGCTACAGTCAGCAGGCGTGTGGTGGAAACTGTATTTCGTAGGTACATTGCCATGGCGTGTGGTGAAAGGACTGCTACTCCGACTCTGAAGGAGTGTATCATTTGGAAATGAAAAGTCTTCCCCTCCGCATTTCCAATTCTGCTCACGTTTTGTTCAAACTTTATTGTTATGTCGAAAAGTTTTTCATCCATATAATTTCTGTTATTCGTTATTTGTGGGTGGCATGGCTTCGTGTGGAGGTTGGCGGATAAATAAGGAGGCCCTCCATCCATAGCGGCTGCGACTCAATGGTGGGAGCTTACTTAGAATTGGAAATGTTTTATTTGTAAAGTTTTTCAGGGCTCCTATAGAAATAAATGGCATGTGATAGGTGGTGGGATAGGTCCTCTTATGTTGGAAACGCAAACGCTGTATATAAATGGGAGCGTTGTTTCGTTTGGCTAATTACTTTAATTGGGATGTTTAAGACAACTGGAAGTAGAGTGAGAGCTAGGAATGCGTTCTTATAATTTATAAGCAGGGCATGAGTCAAGTGTGGTTGGTACCACGTATACTTATTATTAACCCGCTGTCATTTATGTGTATATTATGAATTATTCGCATTGATAGCAATGGATATAATGGCTCTCGACCTCAAGCAACTTGGCGTTTGTTGTTGTGTAGTTGCGTAGTGGCATTGAAATAACTACACCTTTGAGTGCTCTGCGAAAATTTAACAGGGTACGAGGAGAAGTTGTAGATAATCCGGAAATCACCGTCGGTTTATAGCGACTTCTATTTTATGTGAGTGAATTTATATATAGAGGTGTGGAGTCAGAATAATCTTCTGAATGAAGTTTCTACCTTTGACGTAAGTGTTATTGAAATGCATAGTTTTTACGGACTTATCAACAGGAACGCCAGGTTATAAACATAGATCTGCGCTTTGTTAACAGCAAATAGTGATATACCTTTTAGAAGTCATATTTTGAAATTTATTTCATTTAAGTGTTTTCTAAATCTATTCCGGACAAACACCTTGCAGTCGGAAAAAAGTAACAATTCTAGTACAATAAGAATAGCAATGTTAATTTTTAACAATTTGCTATAAAAATCACACAGAAAAAGTTGCTAAACATTACGTGGCCCTAATTTGTATAAGATGAGAAAATTAAGCACGCATGTTATTGGATTACTGTTTGTGTATACTTACTCAGAATACTGAATTGTATCTGCATTTAATTAGGTAATTATTCAGTTTGAGGCAATGAATAACAAGAAGCCTTACAATAAACGCCTAACTTCTTTCTTCGTAAGACATTAAAACTTTTTAAATCTCAGAAAAACGTCCATGACCCAGCCTTTATTTGTTAGTCAATTATCTACCCACGCATAGACTTGCCTAAAGTAGATAGCTCCTTCATAAGATTTATGCCACATAGACATGATTAACATTTTCGGGTTTCTTAAATAAATATTTTCCCACCCCCTAAAAAACGGATTCCACAAAAATGCTTATCGTTTCGATTGGATGAATATTTTCTTAGAAATATAGCATTTGATGAAATCCCTTTGCGGCGTTCTTTGCTTGTTTGAAAATCCATATCTTAAGATACCCACTTCCAGAGGGGTACCCCCTGAATTTATAAATAATTACCCTAAAAAAATAAACCTCAAGTTTGTGCATGAGCACATGAGTTTACCCAGGGATAATATTTGCAGCCGATGCCTGCGGCTGGGTATATTCCCGCATTCGAGTGATATTGAGCGAACAAAAAATTTATTGAAGAGTTTAAAAAAATAAAAAAAACACCATGTAGCCCTACAACAAGTGCGCCAGGAACAACATTTTATGTGGTAATTAATATTTTATGACCCATAATGATGAGCCGGGGTTGAAAAAAAAAGATGGAATAAAATTTATAGCGGAAAAGGGCTTCTGGTATTGGGTTTACTTCAGCTAAAGCCTGCTGAAAAAAGACAACCACCCTGGTGGAATGCCAGCGTTATATTTTTTGCCGGAGTGAAAATTTTTTTTTTCTTTGGCTTCAATTGATAGCACCTGCCGGTAGGTATCGAGATTTTATTGTTCTCCTGGCAAAGGGAACGATTTTATGATTTATTTTGTCCCAATATAGCTGAGCATTTCGAACAAGGACACAAAACGATGTCCCCTGTACATTAAAACGGCGGCACCAGACCGAACTTAATTTTGAATATAATAACAATGGGGGTCGTAAAATGAACCATTAATGTCATCGTTTCACCGTTCGTGATCGGAATGTAAACCAATTCGCATGGTTTGCATATGACGACTTTGTACACCCCCCCGCGCAATAAAGTGACATCATCATGGTCCCATAGGAATTATCATATAATAAAGGAACGGACAATGCTTAGATGGCTGCCATTGCATCAGTAGTTATGTGATATTGGTGATTTTGGTGTGTGCGTGACAGAGTGCTTTCGAAGGAGTCAAAAATATGTGCGGTCTGTGGATTTGCCCAGCACATCTCTCGATACCTCTCGAATTGCAATATAAAATCCGTGGCAGGTTATTGTAGGTTATTCCGCGCACGCAATCAAATATTCAAAAATTATTGAAATACGCTGAATTGGATGTCAGTAACAATTATTGTTATTTGATTACTGGTTTTGACGTATGAATTTTAGGATACGTTTTAAAATTTTAGTTGAAGGAAGAGTTTTAGAATATTTTCTATTAGATTTTTCTATGTTTCGAAAACAACGATTGTGTGCAATTAAATGAAAGAAGAGGTCAAAAAGTACTGCGTTGCTGCAGATACTGAATGAATTCGAACACATTAGTCAAATTTAGTCAAACTTCGTTCCTTAACGCAAAAGTTGGGTAGAAGAGAGCCACAAAGAGAGAACAAAACATTTCCCCTTCATAAAAAAACCTGCAAATAATAGCCCAAGAAATTCATTTGGGCTAGTTTGTTACAACTGACTTTAGCTGTTAATTCTCTCAAAAGTAAATTTGAATTGGCTGTTTATTTGGGTTTGGTTTTTTGAGTGCTGAAATTTGTATTTAAAAATGGATAAATCGTTAAGAAAAATGAATAATAAAACTTATTCCAGTATTTTTCAACGTCTGCAAAGTCGTAGTTTTTTTTAAGCCCACTGACGTTTATTTTTGATTATTATTTTTATTTCTCGCTTATGTTTTTAACAAACGTCATGAAAAACTTTCGTTTCTGTAGATTTTGGTTATATTTTTTTCCTGAGAGAATATATCCCCACTCCTTAATATCTTACATTTTGCCAAAATTGGCCAAAAAAGTAAGGGAACAGACCTACTGGGACAATCGCTCTTTTTATTTATTTGTTTAACGAAATTTTTTGTACAGAATTATGAAAAGAATTTCAATTTGTAATAATATAAGAAAAATATTTGTGACGTTTGGAAAATAATGCCATTTTTGGTGGTGCGCCACATAACAAGTTTGATAGAGACTTATTGTATTCAAGAAAATTATTTCGCATTTTCCACCAAGACAAGGGGTCGACAAATTTTTTAGGAATTTAAAAAAATAAATAAAATAAATAAATGGCGCAACAGGGGACTTAAAGCATAGTTTCTCAAAAGGGTTCGTTTTCAGTGAAACGTTTCGTTTTGAGTGACTTTTTGGGGCGAATGGAATGCATCTATAATTGTATTCCGGGTCCAAACGGCGAATTGATAAGTTTGTCAGACGTTCTCCTGAGGTGCTGCAGTAGAAAAGACCTCAAGATGTAATTTATTTTTTCCGGGGATTGAACCTGGGATTTTCGCTTAGTAGTCCAACGCACTACCCCCGCACTACTTCCCTCTTGTTAGATAAAAAAGCGTAATACGTTATGTAATACGTTATATAGCATTTTCTATCACCATCCAATGTTAACTGCTAAAAAGCTTAACGTTTTTTAATTGCGTCATATTTCAGCGCTTCTCTCGCCTTTTACCGACAGGGAGTAAATTCAAAATTGATTGGATAGCTTTTCAAAAAAAAAGTTCCTCTTGTTCTCGTAGCAAATTGTACCTACCTACGCACATTTTCTAAAATGTTTTCTCAAGGTTGGTACAGCTACTGAAGCGTGGCATTAGAACGACTTTTTTTTCTGAAAATACCGAATTCATTTCGCAGATGGGAGCTGCAAAAAACCAAGACAAATTGGTAGCAGGTATCATGCTCACTGCATAACCTCACACTCTATCGCTGCCAACCCAATTATGTACATCCATTTGATAGTCAGCCTTTTGTGTCTGCTGATGCGTCTAGAAACGTTTGATTCCAATTTGAGTTTTGAGGTTTTCTTGCAAAGATTCAGATTCAGTGTATCTGGGAACCATTATACGAATAGAGCTCAGTATCGCACTTTGTTGCGGAACGTGCCGTCGTATTGTGTGGTGAAATTTTTGGAGTGGAATCACGTACGTCTCGATTTGAAAGGAATGCCAATTACTTCATCACATACATGTGGCATTATATATCTTGATGGTGCTGCGTTTATACTTGTGGTAGTACCTACCAGCAGTAGGCATCGGAGTGTAGCAGATGCGAAAGGGGGGTTGAGGGGATTTAGGATGTCAATGATAATGACTCTAGAGAATGGAATGAAAATGGGAAATCACCATCTCGTTAGCGTTACCTACGAGTATATGAGTACAGCCTGTGGAGGATGTGTGCGAGTTTCTATACCCCTAAGTCTAAATATGGCATGAGAATGGCGTGTGCAATTTCTATGGCCATTTAATGGAACGCCAACCTCGAGAGCACGTCCTGACTCAGTAATCGTATTAATTCATAAAATTTGCTGAACTATTATATGCTTCCATCGCGCCTATGGGCATGTTGTTGGTTGCCGTTGTTGGCAAGGGAAACTCTGTGGACGTCTGATGAAAATAAATTTTATTATCTTGCGGAATGCAAGTGAGACGATGATTTAGGGATGTGTCACGAATGTTGTCATGCGGTAATTTTATTTAATCTACTCCTCAGGTTGTAGTGGTCCAGGGATTTCTTAGATAGTGATTTATTCACGAAGATTTTTGTGGATTACATTCCGTTTCATAGAATTAACGTAAGTGACTCTTGACTTATTGCAAAAGATCATTAATGCCCGGCGAATCTCATCTAAAAGTCGAACCAGCTCACTAAGAAAATATACATAGACTGGGAGATTTACTGAGAAATAAACGCAGTTAAAAATAAACAAGCATTTTGACAGTTTTCATCAACTTGGTGGGTTTAGGTACATTAGATGCAAGAGGCAATAATGTTTCTTAGCATTCTTTTTAAAATAAAAAATGTTTTTCTTACTGAATTTAAAAAGTTTTAATGCAGTCTTATGAAATTTTAATTATAGTCAATTTATTTACCATTTATAAAAAGTAGAGCCGTAAAATTCAGAAAACTATTTCCATTGCATTCAAAACAGAAAAGGAGTTAATAGGTGCTAAGTGCGTAAGGATTTTAGTTACCTACTCTTAAATCGAATCTTCCTCAACTTTGCTGTACATATAAAAAAGGAAAGGGGGAGGACTAACTTCTTAAATAATAAATTGGTCATCTGCTGGTTTCTTCTTCTTATATTGTCAGAAAGTAAATGCAGTTCAAAGTTTGTTTGGTGATCAAATCATTGATCTTTAAAGATGCACACAAAAAACTTCATCGGAGTCAATTCGTAGTGAACTGTTCCGGTAACACAGCATACAAAAAAAAATTTAAAAATTCGTCTAATAGACTCCTCATGAAAGGACAGTCCTTTGCTGCTCTTTTATTCAAAACCTATTTACACCTCAGAATATACAATCTACCCCACAATTACGTGTAAGGTAAATGCTATTAAATAACTGCAAGGTGAGCAAGTGGCTAATTTGATTCCAACGTTTTTTTTTTTGCCTTCGAAGATGCTGGGAAAAGTTCTCCCTGGGTTTTTTTGTTGATGCTGTGAATTATATATAATAAGGTGGAATGGAAGAAACTTTTCTTCCCAAAGAAGGTCAACATCCCCCTTGCCACCATTATATCGTTGAACTTTTTCCTTCTGCCATTTGTATAATTTAAAGTTACTTAAAGTACATACCGGTATACGTATATATTTTGTATCTTAAGTTGGATTTCATTGTTCTCTAGATATTCAATTCCAAGCAATTACCTGCGTTTTTTTTCTGTTTTATTTATATCCCAAGGAAAAAACTTTCCAATTGGCACTTACCTGGAAAAACAAAAAAAATTGGCATTGAGTGGGGGTCAATTTAAAATGTAAGAAAGGAGAAACACATCTGCAAATAGCAACACAAAAGCAAAATTCAATCTTGGAGTCAAACGCAATAGGAAAAAAGAAAGCAGTAAATTTCATTAAAGTGCAAGTTCGAGGACACGTACAGATGTCTACAATGTAGAAAGGAAAATGCACATTCAAACAATACGGGCGAGTATACCGAGAAGATGCAATTTAAATGTTCCAACAAGAATCTCAGATTGGCAATGCAGTTCTTTTGCTTTCTCTGTGTGTGTCTGTGTGTTTGTCGCCTTTGTTCAGTATTAAGTAGGAAAAAAGAAAAGAGACTAATGAATTTGAAGAGGATATTTGCTTAATTAAAATCGCATTAAATCAGTGTTCATATAAAAGTATGTTGACGGTATTTTTCCTTAATTAGTGAGACAGAATGAGAGGAAGTAGTAAAATGGAAAACGAATGTAGGTGGCATGAAGAAAGGAGAATACAGTCGAAATTGAATGATGCCACACATTTTCTACGTTATAAAGGGAACGCATTTAAGTCTTCTTTTTTTGAATTGCTGTTGTTGAGAAATTTAATAAAATGGTTGGTTTGACGGGAAAATAAGTAATTTATTTTATTGATGAAAACGAGTCTTAAACGTAGGGTACTGTGGACTTGACTTATATTCGAGGTTCTCAACAAAATTTAAAGAGTCACAGCTGTTGATGAAGCCATCAGGGTTAAACCAACTGCGTTTTAGGGCCGACAAGATCGCAACAGAGGATGCATACCTAATACCCAATAAGTCCACACAGTCACTCAACATTTTTTATAGTTTCATTTATAGGGGTGGCTCCCAATACCTTAACCAGGCCATATTCTAACCCTTTCAATATGGCAGCCGTCACTGCTACCTATTATTGCCTTGCTTATAACATTTTTTTCGTATATACCTCTGCCAGCACATTTTTTGATGCTCCGTGACAAAAAAGCCTCATAACTATCACAAAAGTTTCCCAAAAATTTTTTGTTCAAATCATTTTCTCTGCCGCACAATATGGAACAACTGGAGCGAAAAATTATAGCTGACAAACACCCAATTTGATCACACATCGGCGTAGACTACGTCTGCACAAAACAATGGCAATACGTGCCAATTAATCAATCTGCCTATTCGTCAGATACAAATTAAGTAACAAAAATCACAGCTCACTATTTTGCGCACGTATTTTGGCTTTTTTCCCCTATCCTGAGGATTGGTTCGCCTTGAAAAAGAATGATTGTCAATAAAACAGAAAATGGGTGGCGAACAATTTAGAATGAACGAGTAGCTCAATAAGACATCCAGTCTGTCAATTTCTTCATTCATACCACCCTTATGTCTCTTAATCTAACAATGCCTGTCTATAGCCAACGAAGTCGATTGGATCCATCGACATGGGTAGCAGAAAAAAAAGAAAAAAAAAAGAAATCAAACTCGTTTAGCAGGGAAATGAATATAACAAAAGTGATACACATCCAGGAAAGAGTGAGTGGGTATGTGTGTGAGGACACAAAAAACTGACGTCTTATCGGGGACCCTAAAAGCTTCTCGTGTGTGATACGAATCGATAAATAGTTCTTGAATGCGTTATCCGCCATTGCCAACGGTTTGGCAGGAAGCACTATTCATCTCAAAGGAAACTTCTGGTATCCCTGATCCTATCTCGTCGGTAAATCATTCTCACTAATATATAGACGTGTATGTGAATTGTAGATCTCTCCAACGATGACGACGACGACGACGCCAAACAACCAACTCCAATCGATTTGATTTTCATTCATTATTTGGAAATCCCTATTTGTTCTTGATATCGCCGGCTCCGCGCCCCATGAAAATTCAGAGCCGTCATTCTACGGTCATAATGAAATTCTTCATTGAACCGGCAACGAAAGGACGATAACACAGCCCCAACCTGGGAGACTAATCTTCAATGTGTATTTCGCCATGAACCCACAAAACGCAAAGGACTATCGTTCTGTTTGAGCAATAGCCGTAAAATTCGAAAAGAAAACTATGCCGAAGACAAGTGAATGAAAAAAAAAACGGTCACACATGCACAGACTTTTTGCACAAGATAAATGGTAAGAGTTATCCAGTAGAGCTACAAAAAATTATCACAAGAAGATGCAAACAGAAAGGAAAAAAAAAATATAGAATACTGTCAAGTCATGAAGATTTTGGTCCTTGGGTCTGCCAATGTCAATAGATCATTGTTATGAATGTTTCAGCAAGTTCTGGTGTTTTCTTTCCGACGAAAATATTCTTCTGCCCCCATCTTTAGCAGAAATACAATACAACACACAAACGCGTCATCCAACTACCGCCGGCGGGTGTATCCTTTGTGTTGGAAGACGTAGTTTTTCTTGGAAGACCGACCAAACGAGAGTCTGTTATAATTAGATGATGGCGCGGTTATGTGATCGTTTTGCTGTTAGTGTTGGTGACGTTTCATTCTATTTTTTTTCCAGTCTATGACGCCCGTGGGCTTAGGAGAATACGCAGACTCTTGCCACAACTCAAATGGAAACGTGAAGACCAAATTCGTATTTTGTCCTTGAGCTGGACGGCTTGGTTATTGTTATTATTCCGTTTTTTTTTTTTTTTTTTAATTGAAGCCTAAGGCAAGGACACAACTGTTATTGCTTTCGAATGATTCAAAGGAATTTCGCAATTAACTGGATAATATTTTTGGCGTTGGCTTGGTCTAAACTAAAGCATTTATGAGCCTCTGTTTGGCCAGAAGGGTTTCGGGTGGCTAGCCTGGGGGTACCTATTCATCAAACACTAATTAAAAAAGCGCGAGTAGGTGTATGGATTATATGGAATTGTTTTATTACTTTGAAGCTTTTGGCAAAGTTAAGTTTCCACGGGAGTACAGTCAATAATTAACTTAGGCTCCGATTGGTTACAGGAAAGAAAATATAGACAACGCCTATGGGTTCGTTTGGGGAAAAATTATAGAAATGAGGGTTTTGCAAGTCACCAGATCTCCTTGGAAATTTGAAACTGTCAGATATTGTTGTAGGAAACAGCGGGCCAGTGGTTTCGAGCGAAATGGCGAGGCAGGAGTTTTTTTTTAATTGTAGTAAAAAGCTAAGCTCAGTCACCTTTATGGGAATATAGGTATATCATAGACCGTATTTTTTTGTTTAACGAGGGATGTTGGTTTATTAATAAAACAGTGGGATTTTAATTTTTACGACGAAAAAAAGGACCCACAATTTTGCGTTTAATCTGTACGGCTAAATTTAGAAGCTCTTCCTGTGCAATTATGCTCTCGGGTGTTTTTAAGATGTTTGCGAGATGGGGCGCAGCGCAGTAGAGGAAACCTATTTGTAAAGATCGAACCTTTGCGCCTTAGTCCACCCACTATCCGCTATGCCACTGCTCCCAGCTTCATATCAATCACAGATACTGTTTAATTAGTCGCCGTATGTCCTTTCAATCGGTATTAGTCACCTGTGCACTATAAGCACAACTAACTGTCACCTTTATTATCCGTTTTAATGATGAACTCACCTCCCTAGTGAAACAGACAGCACACTTAAAGCGATAACCCTTGCCAAAATTTATTTTATTTGAAGCAACTGAAAAGCCATAGCCCAAAGCCCCCTTTCGAGGCACACCCGTCGAAATCAATAGCTTCTACCACTTACCAACACAACAGTTAAGCGCACCTGGCCCAAAAGGTATTCTCTTTCGCCCATCTACAAAATAATTGATGAGAGCACTCAGCGCGAATTCTCGGCATCAACTTATACCAAAGTATAAAATGGGTTATAAATCAGTGAAAGGAGAAAATTCGTCCTCTTGCAATGGGAAATATTTCAAACGTTAACGACTACGGAATCCCTTTGTAATAGTTTTATGTAAAAGGCCTTTCCCTATGTTCGAGTTCGTATCACCTCCCAGCAGAATGGCATACAAGCAGCGCTAAGGGCGTCGTCGGCGTCGAGTAGCTTTATCTTTGTCGCCATTTCATGGTTACATCCATAAGTCTCTTCCTTTCGCGTTTTTTTTTTTGAAAATTTATTCGTATTGACATAAGGATATTCTATGTAGTCGAATAACGTATAACACTGTTACGAAGAAATATTTTCAAGTTAAGCATTTCAAGGATAATGATTTTGTCTTGTGCAGAAATTGAATTTATGTGCGATATTCTCGCGATCGCAGCAAAAGAATATTTTATAATGGAAATCTATCTTTCGTCTACGTTAATCCTTTTATAAATGACAGAGCACTAGTTTGTGATGTACTTAGTCGATTTAATGAGCATGAAAGAGGATTATGCTTAGAAGGTCTCTGTGAAGGACTATCCCTATTGATGGTTGCTTGGTGTATATGTATCGCATTTCTCTATTGCGTCGTTAGTGTATCGTGTGTTAAGATGACGGTGTAGTAACTTCAAAAGGAATACTTGGAATAATTACAAGAAGTGTTTGCTTTTTGATAGAGAAAACCCATGTTCTCAGAAATCTTTATGGCGCTGTGGGGGGGTTGGGTGGTATTTAACAAAATAATTAAATAGGTATTCTAGGAACTCTTTAGTGTTTTGCTATAAAAGCAGTATATTAAATACAAACAACCTTAGTTCGATGTTTATGTATGACCATGAAGGTCTCTTTTAACAAGAAGTTCCAGCAAGCTCGGTTCTTACCGAACTCCCCACGGTTGCTCACTACGCCTTGAGGTTAGTTTCCCCATGTGCGCGATTCCTCTGGTGAGGTCTTCTTATTCTGTGCTGAACTTCTGTGTTAGAATCAATCATTTTTCATTATTCTACATTCGATCTACCTACATTGTCCTGGGTATAAAAAACGCCCAACACAATTTCCTTGTACTAGGTCGCCGTCTAAACACAGAAACCTTTCGCTAGTCATCTTTTTAAAATCAGGGACAACCATGGGCGCCATTAAAACCTGCCAATCAATAGAAAATTTAACGAAAGGGAAGTTCGTTGATCTTATGGAAATACTTTCGTCATGTAGGTACACATCAATGACTTTCTCGAGTGCCTATCGTAGAAGGGAAGAATAAGGGAGTGGAATTTATTCGCAGTCCTTTGTCCAATTCTACATGCTCGCCATGAAAACTTGTATCATCACAAGAACAGTGGACATCAAAAAAACAACAAATTCAACAAATTGCAAAAAACAGACGATTCCTTATCACCCTGGTAAGAACTATACGGCGGGCGCATTGTCCCTCGGTAACACAAGAGAAATAAAGTGCACGACTGGATCGCACGAAACTTTCTCGTTCATATCATCAGTTTAGTTGGCTGATTTTTATTTATTTGTTGTTTATAGGCTACAAAACAAGGTTTTTCAAATTGGAGATGCTGGTAGGTGGCTATGGCTCGAAGTACTGTTTGTGATGTAAGAATTCAGAGGTTTGTTTTTGAATTTATCGATGGACGTGTTTGGGGGTTGCAAATAAGTTGCGGGTTTCTGATAGTGTAAACTCCAATTGGTTGGAATTATTTGAAAATTCATGATTAATATGGTTGAAAAAAGAAGAAGTGGGCGGGTACTATTTGCTGAAAAGGAGCTTCTAGTACCTAGTTGTTATTGCATTTTTACTGGTAGTGCGGTATTTCTTAAAACACGGCTTTAATTCCATTTTTTACAAAAAAAAACTAAGTAAGGGGTCCTATTAAAAAGGTACCGTTATGGCGGTTTTTGGAAAATAACGATTACAAAATAGTAGCAAATATTGCAATGTTTATTTCAAAAAATATGCTTGTACAACTAATTAGCTAAAAACTGAGTATAGGGTTTTATTTACTTGGCTTTAAAAGTTGGTTTTTAAAGTTTTATCCAAATCAAAAATGGCGTTTAAGAGATACGGACAGTTTTTTAAAACAGCGTTTACGATGATTCGAATGGAAAACTAAGTACGCAATAATGTTGGAAACGTCAATTTTACTCCAAATATGCATTTTGGTCAAAATCGCTTTAGCCGTTTTCTTGTAGGTAAAACAAAAGAAAACCAAATTCTCAAAATATGCATTTTTTCAAAAATCCATTAAAAGCAATATAGCGAAAAACTGAGCTTGCTATCATTTTAGAAATGACTATATTACCTTAAAAATTAATTTTTGTTGCAATCATATGGACCGTTTTCAAAATAAGGCCTTTTTTCAATAGTACCACCTACTTAAGCCCAAATATCAATTTTGGTTGAAATCGTTAGAGCCGTTTTGGAAAAACTCAAAACTGCTGAATACCGTAACAACGGCAACTCTTAACGTGCAAAAAAAAATGGCCCCGAACTGTAAACCCACCAACTTCAAATCCGAAGTTTGAAAGAAATCCGTCCAGCCGTTTGCGCTGTAGAGCTTGGGAAGGACGGACAGACGGACAGACGGACAGACGGACAGACGGACAGACGGACAGACGGACAGACGGACAGACAGACAGACGGACAGACAGACAGACAGACGGACAGACAGACAGACGGACAGAATTGCGAGACCCACTTTTTCGAGTTCCTCTATCATCGTAATGTCAGATTTGATTAAAATCTCGAGTTCGATTTTTTGTACGATTACAATACCTTTCTCTTACTACGTAATGCGAGAAAGTTAAAAATGCGCTTGATGGAAGAAGAATTGTGACGAGGAAGTTTTTGAGCACGATATTTTCTAAGTAACTGCCAGCCAACTAGCCCATAACCATAAACTTTACATGTATCTCTTCAATATATTCTTGTGAGGTTCAGTATTTTGACTTAGTAGATTTATGTATACGACTTCAACTTGAAAATGCATTTGAGGGTCAATATACTATACCCCACTTCCGTCATAGTACCTATAGCTACGTTTGTTGTCGAAATAGTTGGCTCATAAAACACGACCTCATTGAGCAAATAATGTAACACCATGATAACAGCACCCATAAAATCAAGTCATAGATAAATAACCCGACAAAGACTGGAAAAATCCTTGTTAGCAATAAAACAGAATCTGTCTCATAAAATTACTCATTACATTGTGTTTGTACACTACTACAGTTAGGTACATGTGTCAACAAAATACACGCCCAAAACAGGTCTTTGTACTGACAAGGCATAAGATCCGTCTCATGTCATAACTAAGTATTTGCTCTAGTCATCATAACGATGAGTTCATCAACATGGCAAATAAAACCAGAATAGACAGCAAAAATTAACTTGAAAAACGACATCCTCATCAGATTTATCCAGCCTCGTTTCTCATTTGAGCTTAACAAAAGTATACAGCAATAAAAAAAAGGCGCTCGCTCTTCCTATCCTGTACCCGTAGATGATAATCACTGTTCAAACATTCATCATACCGAACATCTCATCATAATTTCATGACATCCTTTTGAAAATATCAACAGTATTTACCGCCACCTGTCAACAATCCACCAAATAAAAGTACACAGGCACTTAAGAACTCAATATTTACAGCAAATATCCTTGATTCGTTGATTTGATAAGGACAGCACATGTTCACTTCATAACTTCACCTAAGGAATGGCTTTAGCATCACCAACCAACTTTTGGCTGGCGCATACCCTTTACACCTAACGTCTCGGCTGCTCTCAGCGCTCAAGTCCTTGGTACATAAGGGAGCCATTAATTTAGCAAAACGACGCGGGCAAACGAGCAAATAAACAAGCAAACGAACAAACAAGAAAAGTTTGTTTGTAGTCGTGTACAGCTCGCTCGCTATGTGATAGACAAACTGGAGGCGCACAGAAGAATAAGAACAAACACCGAACAATCAACGTCATTTTATTTGACTTGACCTTTTAACATTTTTGGCCGTGGCAACGCCGCGCCGATGGTAGAGAAATTTAACTCAAACAGAAGGCGAAAAGTTAAAGTTTACACGAAACCAGTGCCAGGCACCTCTATACGGGTAGTCGGTAGTCGCTAGTCAGGTACTACATGCGGAACTTCTTCTTTTGGAAGTCTCGTGACGGTCTTTGAGTTTAAGCACATGGCATAGAACAGACCTACCGTTGTGACTGATGACGGACACGGCGTTAAATGAAACGGAAACAGTTTGCGTCAATACGGAGTTGGCAGTTTTGGCTCTTGAAAATACACATCGATGTACACTTGACAAACAACGAAAACAACAACTGGAATAAGATGAGAATGCACAGGAATACCAACAAAAATTAGGGCAAAGTTGCGACTTTTGTCATGTTTTCACTCGGAGACAACGATGCAGTTTGTTTGCACTCGCAAAGTTGTTCAGCTGTTGTTTGATTTTTGTTTCTTGCAGCAGCCAGTATAACAGATGGGCGACGATTGTTTCATTAGAATATATTATCTTGTGAAACTTGTCAGAATTTCGTTGAATTGTTTTCGAAAGATGCAAATTGAAAAATTAGAAGAAAATTTAGAACTTATTATGTGGGTGAAGTTTAGTTTCGAAAACTTTTAAGAAAGTCAACCGAGACGTGAAATACTTTTCGGAAAGTTACACCGCATGACTTTTATGATAAAATGGGACATGAATCTTTGAGAAAATATTCAATTGTGACCTAAAAAAAAAAGCGCTGAAGGGATGGAAGAAAGAATACGTAGATAGGTACTTGAAAAAGTCAACATCAGTCGTTTTTCTTTATGTGATTTACTTTGCCTATCACTGCCCGAACCGATGCCATTTGACAAAAATATCTAATAGCTCGGGTTTCTGGCGACATCGGGATGGCTGGAAAGGATCTTGTTAGGGGGGAAAAAACCTTACCCTTACTTTTTGGCAAAGCATTTGTCAATTAAGTCGGCGCAGTGGCTTAGTGGTTGTGTGTTGGGCCACCTACTAAGCGAGGGGTCCCAGGTTCGAATCCCGAAAGAGCCAAATTACATCTAAACATCCGAGAGTAAAACTGTCATGAATGAGCTTCTCAATTAGCCGTTTGAACTCGGCGTGAAATTGTAGATCCCTTCCATTCGTCCCAAAAATTGAAAACTCACACAAAACGAATGGTTTTGAGAAGCTAGGCCTTGGGTCTCACAGACCTGTCGCTCCAAAATATTTATTTATTTTATTTGTCAATTGATTGAGGACGTTGACTTTATCTGTCCACCACTAAACCTATTTTGTGAAGAAGTCTTAGTTTTAGCTTTAATACAAGTAGGAACTGAAGGCAAGAAATCTGAGCCCTAAGTCAGCGAGGGATGGAACCTTTCAGCTTATCTCTATCTCTATCTCTTCTCTACATATAAAGAAACCGTAGAATAAAAAATGCCTGACCATACATCACGCAGGAACTAGTAGACAGATTTTGATGAAACTTGGCATAGTGATTGCTTATGTTCTCGGTCGGGACTTAGGATACTTTTTATCCCGGAATATAACGTGGTTCTTACAAAGTAGTCAAAAAACCGGATATATGTAAGGAAAATTATATTTATACAGATCTAGCTCAGTAATGGCTTATCGGATTGAATAATAAAAAAAACAGTTCAATTTAGTAAATTTCCCCCTGATTCATTTAAGATATAAAACATCCTCCTGCGTTGTCCGGAAGCTGAGCAATTTTTCAAACAATTATTCAAAACATCGCCCACAATTTTCCTTCAGTGGATACCACTGCCAGTAGTCATGCAGCAGTGAGTAGGCAGTCGTCTCTTTTCAGCGCACAAATTCAGGTTGAACACATTTTCGGGCGTTGTTCATTGTGACAAGTTTGGAAATAGGCTGGTGGAATTCGTGTGTCAAGCTGTTTCATTCATGTTGCTTCCCGTTCGTCGAAATTTGTTGAGGTGCGAAGCAACCCTAGTACGGGTCAGCTAGTTGGATAAATAAAGCGACAGTCTGAAGTGTAAGTTATCCATACCACAATGTTCCCCTTACAAAAATTCGTACAAGGTTTTTATGTGTCATTGAGTGAAGAGGAACTGATTTGGATAAATACGGGATTTTAGTTTAGCTCAAAA
This sequence comes from Cheilosia pagana, assembly GCA_936431705.1. Taxonomy (NCBI): domain Eukaryota; kingdom Metazoa; phylum Arthropoda; class Insecta; order Diptera; family Syrphidae; genus Cheilosia; species Cheilosia pagana. The sequence continues at coordinate 43,366,838 of OW386170.1, read as the reverse complement.
ATAAAAGTCTATTAACAAAGATGCAAAAGAGTTTCGGTAAATCGCGGCCTGGACGATAGTCGAATATCCACACAGCACCTCCATTAAGAATGTAAGCATTTTTGAAACTGAAATGAAATGAGGCATATTGCAGGGAATTGAAAAACGTTCTGTTGCCCCAACTGTTTATGTTCTTAATTACACAAGAGTTTCAGTATTGCATTCAACAACCACACTAAATTGAATTTAAAAAAAAATCAGTTGCAATCCGCTTTTATACTTAACGTGCTTTGCACAAAAAGAAGCGCCAAAGTACTAATTAAAACAAACAAAAAATACCCAAAAAACGTGATTTGTCCTAATGCTGTACCGACCCCAAAAATACGACATTAAAATACCATAAAACAAATGGTCATTCAATTACTTTGAGTGAACCGAAATAAAAAAATGTCTACACGCCATGTCGTTGTCTGTTGCCTGTCATGTTCACTTATTTACCATTTCCCATCAAAGAACACACATTACACTGCGTAGGGGCTAACATTAGATTAATTAGTATTATACCAATCTGCCCAAAGCCAGCCATCTTTATGCCGAAACTTTTCACAACAACATCGCAGCCAGCAAGCAGCCGTCGACACGTGGCCTACGTTGACCCTCAATCAGGGGACAACAACGACTCGGCTACGGCTTTAGCATTTCTTCAAACTCGTTTCAATTATGCATACAGCTTTCGCACGTAGGTATATCCCTTTTAGCATATCGAGCAGAGACTGGGAACATTTGCCACTTATGGTGTCCTTTTTCTCCACCAACGACAACGTAGGCACGTCGCCTGACGACACACATTCCTTCACACAGAACGAGCTGACCATCGTCGAGCGAAATGATATTTTAAACACCTTATTGTTTATGAATACTGCATGATCAAGGCGGTAGGATGAGTGTGAATATTTCAATTTTTGGGGCCTTGCTCCATTATGTGTCTATTTGAATTATGGAGTTTTTCTTTTAAATTTTTCATCCGAAAGATAGAATGTTTGGTCCTTCAGCTGTGACAGATTTTTATCCTCCGACATATTTCACCATAAGCCGGCCCAGTAAACTATTCCCCTATATCCATTTACCTTATTATCGTCGCATTTTTTCTCAGCGCTCCTACCAAAAATGTTTATACAGAAACAAAGACACCAGTATAGACATAGTTGGAATATACACATTCTACAGAAAGGATTACATCGTCGTATCGCCCTACGTACCGGAAGGAAGGATACTATTCTACGGGTTGTTGGCTGTATCTGCCTGACTCGTGTTTGTATCCCATAAATTATGATATGTTTTACTCAAAGTTAAATTCAAAATAGCCCTTTTGGGTGCGTGATGGCAGATAGTATTCCCACCCATATAAATATCCAGCCCTGACAAGTCCTTAAATAAGTAATTTTGCTTTGGTTACTCTAAACATTTGAAGCGAGAAACCAAATACCAAAGAGGAGAAAATTATTTAAGCTCCATGAATTTTCGTTATGTTGTTTAAGGCATTCCCAATTTTCGATTCATTTTATGTACATATTCGAGAAGGCGAACTGACACAAGACGTAGTGCTAATAAGTTTCTAGACAAAACAGGATATTGAGGCAACGTCTACGAATTGCAAATGGGCGCCTCCTTATGGAAATCCTTTTATTTTGTAAGATTTTCTTGCTGGGTCGCTGTTTGTCTTGTTTGTTTGTGTTTTTTTTTTTTTTTTTTTTGTCTTGTTGTTCCTAGGGAAGGACAAAGAGGAGTGAAAGCTTATTTTCGTATTGTAATTATGGGAATTTCTTCATGTGGAAATTGAGCGGTGGCGGTGGCGGTGTGGCGTCGGCGATGGTTAGGACAAGTTGCGTCTGTTTGGCGTCTTGAAAGTTTTCAATTTTTATGGGATTATTGTATAATGCTGTTTTATTTATTTCTCTAGATTATTAAGTAGGGAATTAGGGAGAATTGAAATGTTCGGGACTGCTTTTGAATAAACGGGGTTTCGTTGTTTTGTAAGTAGACAGATAGATGGGCCACAATGAAAATATTAAAGCAGGGTGATTAGAATTTTTCTGAAAGCACTCCGTTTTTGTTTAGGAAAACATTGTTACAAAAGTGCCGTGATGGGCGGGGTTGTACTTATTTTCCTTAGATGGTAGAAATAAATAAATAAATATTTTGGCGCGACAGGTCTATGGGACCCAAGGCCTAGAGTCTCACAACTATTCGTTTTGTGTGGTCCAAACGTTTTGTAGAGTCCAAACGGCTAATCGAGAAGCTCATTCATGACAGTTTTACTTTCGGATGTTTGTCAGACGTTCGCGAGAGGTGGCGCAGTGGAAAAAACCTTAAGATGCAATTTTGCCCTTTCGGGATTCGAACCTGGGAACCCTCGCTTAGTAGCCCAACACACTACCACTAAGCCACTGCGCCTTAGATGGTATAAAGTACTTTAATCTTTGGGAATCTAATATTATATGTTAAGGAACCGGTTCTAAAAGGACTGAAAAAGGCATAAATCAACAAAAGCTTTGCTTCTAGCTGAAAACATGGTTTGTTCAGTTGAGAACGAAAAGAGTTTGTTTTCAACTCACGCCGACTCATCTAAAGTTCAAGTGAGAAATTGCTATACCACGTTAAATTGTCCTACATCATGGACATCACATCGGTGAACGAGCTAAGGTTCATGGAATTACGTAAATTTAAATGATGAAAAAGGAGCAGCAAAGTCCTTCACATGTATATCGCTCGTTCAGAGACTTTTTCACTTCTATCATAGGTCTCCTCAAAGGTAGACAACTCAAAGAATGTCATCTATGCGTATTCTATCCATCAAAATTTGACTCTTGTATTTTGGATCAGTTGTCATTGCTTCTGACTTCTCATTATGAGTTGTCAAAAAATGCGATTCCGATCGTGTTGCCGGTTATTACAATACAATTGAAAGGTCATTACGGAGACTGAGGAATTTTCAGAGAACAAGGAAATACAACAAATGTGGGTGACTGCGTCGAACTGCAACTTACAGTATTTAGAAACAGAATATGCAAGCTGCAGCTTATTGTATATCCGGACTTAAAGGCAACAAAAAAAACAACGTTTTTTAAAGATTAATTAAAAATTCTAATTTCGGTTAGGGGTTTGAACCAAAGTGTAACGTGAGAAAAAAGAAGAAAGAAAGAATTTAAATAAAATAAAATTATTTAAATTCTTTCAAAAAAAAATATATATATAATTATTTTTTTTTTTTTTTTTTTTTCAAAGCTAAACCTAAAAATCCCGGGGGTGCAAAACTGTGCCCCGCGCGGCTCGTCCGACGAATAAAGTACACGTCGGGTCCTCCACGGGGCGTCATCCTGTAACCCAGGATCCATATGTATAGCTTCTCCTACTACTCCCAAGCTCATCCTTATCCTAGGAAGAAAACACCTTTTTCCTCGGGCTCGATTCACCACCATGTGTCCATGACAAACCTCCAACTGGACAACCATATATAATGCCCCAGCCAGAACATAACACTAGAGTGGTGGAACCCTCACAAAAAGGAAGACACAGGAAAAAGGATAACCACTTCTTATACGGCCTGTTACAGCCGTGTTAACCGAGTAGGTAGGGCCGTGTATGTAACTAACCATTTTTATTTACACGGATTATAAGTTCTAAATACCTTCACTACTAAGGCAACCCCTAGGACGATAACACTACAGGCAATCTCAAAGATCCAATAGGGCTACCGGGTGAAGGGTGTTCGGGCATTCAGCAGCGGCAGGCATGCTAGCGGGGCTCCGTCCTATGCTCGTCGGAATGGGGGGGGATCTTGCTACCTACTAGCCGAACTGTGTTACATTCTAATACATGCCTGTCTCGAAGGTGTAACTTGAGAAGAAACGTTTAAAAAGAGAGGAGCCCGAAATTGTCCGATGATTTGTCACGTTGTTGCCCAATGACAACCGCGATGAAATACGCCATTTGTAGTTGGAAATACACCCTGTATGCGCGGGAGAAAGAGAGCAAGGTGATCTAGCTCTCGGAAGTGTAAACCCACCCCTATGGTGACCTGGAATTAGGATCCATAGCCAACCACCGTTGGTAACTAAGCCACTTCCAAATAATTCCCATAGTTACCCCTCAAAAAAGAAGAGGCCTTAGCCTCCTTTAGACCAAACCTACTTCGTCGTGTCCTAGACGATCAACACATCCAATCTGAGATATTATTACTCACTATTCATTTTGGGGAATACCCAACTTCCATGCTATAAGAACCAGAAAAGAAACTTCAAGCTCCGAAATAATACCAAGGTGATGTAATATTATACAAAATCCATTAAACTTTATTTACTCCAGAAAATCAACTGTCTAAATTAATTATGTCTAAAATTCAAGACTCCAAACTTCAGAAGGAAGTTATAAGCCATTCTATACGAATTAATTCCTCAACAGGAAGTCTTAATAACTACTTAATGAATATCGAAGAGGGGGGATCAATAAATAAACATTCCAGCGACTCCGCTAATATTTTAGTGAAATTGTTAATATGTAGGGAATACCCAAAATTACTTCAAAATGATTCAATTACTACTTAGATTCGAAATAATTACGATAGTAATTTACGTTAATTATTTAAATGCCGGAGGGGCCAGTGAATGAATACAATAAGGCTCACAATCTGTGCCACAAAATACAAAAAAAAAATCACAAGAATAATCAATAGGACAAGTGTCAAAATATATATACTTTTCAAAAGACTTACCCCTAGAAACTATAATTTTCCCTTACTTTGTAGGGACACGACATGTAGACTGCAGGGGGGATGGTGTGCACAGCATCTCCTGAGTGTAGTACCGAAAACGCTAAGGGGAAGAAAAGAAATCTACAAAATATGCCGTCAAGTGCGGCAAAAATACAATTGATTATCCTTGTTAATCTTACAAGAACTAGAGATACACAGATAAAGTAACTAATTCGTAGAATTATCTACTTCATTCTTTTATTGACTCAATTAATACCTAACGGCAAATTAATTTCATTATATTTTTTTTTTTCTTCTTTATTTTTATTTAATTTTTATTAAGATTTTTTTTTTTTTTTTTTAATTTTTATTTTATTTTTATTTTTGGGGTAAACGAGAGAATGTTTTAAAGATATAAATTTAAATTTAATGTCCTACCACGGAGGCTGTAAATTAAATTACGTTAGGGGATGGGAAAGGGGGAGGGTGAAAATTCGGAATAGTTTGACGACTCTGCTAGGCTGCATGCTGATGATCCTGGTGATGATGGGCTGCTGAGTTTGACCACTCTTTCCTTGACTACTTCCTGGTGATGGTTTTCGAATCTATCGCATGGATTTATTACGGTATATAACCGGGAAACCGTGCCACTTTGGTATATTTTTTTTTTCTTTTATGTTAACCGCACTATATGACCGAGATATGGATGGTCGGCGGGGTCTGAAGATACCAATTTCACAAGGGGGGAATTCGGCGGTTCACTTAAGGCACCAGATTCAAAAACCGGACTCAGGGTAGGGAGAGTCTTAAGTACACGTCCCTTTTTCCAAATCACGTGGGTATGACACTGGTGAGTTGATGGAGAAAAACAAAATCACTGGGGGTAGCTGAGTAAGTCAGGGGGGAATTAATGTGACGCGGCACCACTACGAAATTATTATCACGTGGATGAATTTGGGGATTCGACTGAGTTTTGAGTTTAAGTTTTTATTTATATTTTAATCACGATTGCACATGGTGTGTCCGTAGGGATTTGATTTATTTAGCTCCCACGACAAGGAATTTATTGGTGTTGAACCATTTATTAATCGCGACAAGTAATTTACTTTGTACAACGTATGAAATAAAACTCGCCCAACCGCACGCGCACAACCCCGAACAAAAGCACACCAACCAAAGGTCACGTCCGACCAGCTCCACTGCCAACTATCCACCTCTCTACTTGGCTTTCAAAAAGCTACCTCGTCAGCAAACGAATGCCTCACAACCAATCGGACGACGCGCAAAAACAACTCAAACTTTCCATGGAAAAGTACTGAGTGCGTACCCACGCCACTTTTCCATAGACATCGTATGACTCCAGACAAAGGGAATACAAAAAAAAACTACCGCTCAACCCATGTATGTCGCCAATGCAGCTGCGCATACATCATGTACGATACCTCTTTCTTTGGTATTTTTTTGCTAATGCGGTTTGACTGCGTTGCTACCTACTGTACGAGTACATTCCTTGTGCCACACCAAAAAAAACTACCACGCCATCAATTATCAATGACCTGGTGTGTATGTGTTATCGCAAATTCCTTTTCTTGTTTTTACTCTCTCTCTCGTTTCTCTTACTTATCCTATGCCACTACTACTTTAGCCAAAATACCATCAACGCCCTCTATGGGCGGATAGGGTAACACATATCCCGTACACACTGAGGATAGAAATGGATCGTATCCTGTACACAAACCTATATTGTAGTTTGTATGGGATATTATATTATTGAATAATTTTGGATATCCGAATATGGTTTGGGTTCGGGGATCGATTATTTCACTTACAAAAGGGTAGAATAATTTCCTATGGAAACGATTCCTACAAAACTTATCACTTTTGCGAGTGCAAAGGAGCACAAGGGATAAGAGAAGAAACGCTTGAGTGAAAGTATTATTTTACGAGCTCTCATGCACAGACTGAGCCAGCCGGGCAAAAGCGAGATTATTTCTTCAGGAACGAATGTCTTTTATATGGAAAACTCCTATGGGTCTTCCATTCATGTCCTGTAGGTCATACAAATTTGAACCTACAATTTTTCGGACTTGCATTTTCAAAAACTTGGGACAAAGTTTCGCATTAAGTTTCTTTGATGCGTCGCTGAGGATGAAATTGCGTTTATAAACGATGTCTCCTACTTTAAACGATCTGTTCGTACTCCGAAGGTTATATACTTTCTCATATTTGTTATGGGCATCAGCCAATGACTTTTTGAGGTGCACATGCAAAATATTCATCTTATCTGGTTTGGCAAGAACTTTTAGATCGGAACTGTTCAGAACGTCGAGAGTGCGTAGCAGTTCATAGGAGGTGCCATGTTCAATCATGGTATACCCGAACAGGGCTTCATAAGGAGAAACTCCAATGGCTGTATGAACTGCTGAACGCAAAGCACAACCTATGGAGGGAAGTTGTTCATCCCATCTAGTCTGATCCGTCGCGAGATAAGAGCGTATAGCTGCTAAGAGTGAGCGGTTTACGCGTTCACTCGCGTTGGATTGCGGGGCGTAAGCTGCTGTCTTAACATGACGTATACCAAAACTGGTCAAAAATTTGTTAAATTCACGACTGGTGAACTGTTTGCCATTGTCGGACATGAGGGTTTCAGGGACTCCAAAGAGTAAAAAGATTTGATCGCGCAAAAATCGAGTGGTGTTGTCTGTGGTTGCTTTCTTCAGTGGCTGCAAGAGCACAAATTTGGTTAATTGGTCCAACACTATAAGAATGTGGGTATTACCACTTTTTGAGCGGGGATATGGACCTAAGAAGTCGATGAACAGATGTTGAAATGGCCGGTCAACTTCGAAAGCCTTTCCCATGGGTGATCGTAAAATCGAATTTGGGGCTTTGGAGGCCTTACATTCTTCGCACTTACCAATAAATGTCTTGACCTGGGAGGCCATGTTGGGCCAATAAAATTGTTCGCGCAACCGGTGTAGGGTTTTTGCTATGCCGCCATGCGAAGCGCGAGGGGGGCAATGAGCTAATGATATAAGACTTTCTGTCAACTGCGATGGTATCCAAAGCTTCCAGACCAATTCATCTTGTAACGGGTGTCCTGAACAGTGTTTGACTCGTTTGTAGACAAACTGATTGGAGACTATTAGGTCTGGTAAACTAGATTGGTTACGCTGGATGTTATCCATTAAACTCATATACTCCTCCGATTTAAAATTTGGGTCGGAAAGATTGACTCTCAGCACATCTGAAAAATTATCATTTGAAGAGTCCGGATTTATAGAGTCCAGACTGTAAACACGGGATAAGGCATCTGGCACAACATTAAGAGAGCCTTTTCGATGCTCAATATCGAAAACAAAACTTTGTAGCTTCAGGCTCCACCTGGCCAATCTTCCATCCAAATCCTTTTTATTCATAAGCCATTTCAGGCTTGCGTGGTCGGTTATGATTTTAAACTTATGGCCTTCCACATAAGCTCTGAATTTTTGCACACCCATCACCGCTGCAAGGCATTCACGTTCAGTGACGCTGTAGTTGCGTTGGGCCGTGTTAAGTTTATGGGAATAATAGAAGATTGGACGCTCCGAGCCGTTCTCATCACATTGGCACAAAACACAACCGATACCAGTAGCGGATGCATCACAGACGATCACGAATTCTCTATCGTAATTCGGATTAACTAGGATTGGGGCTGTCGTCAACATGTTCTTAAGTTGAGTGAAGGCGGCGAGCGCTTCGCTGCCAAAGCAAAACTTTACACCCTTCTTGAGAGTATTCGTAATGGGCGTAGCTATAGAAGCAAAGTCTTTTACGAAACGCCGGTACCATCCCGCCATACCGAGGAATCGGCGAACCTGACGTGGTGATGTGGGTACCGGGAAATCATGGATCGCTGCTACCTTCTCGGGATCAGTTTTGAGACAACCTTCTCCTACAATAAACCCTAGGTATTTCAATTGGCGGAAACAAAAATTGGACTTTTGCAGATTGATGGTTAATCCTGCCTCTCTAAGTCTACTTGCTACGCGTGACAACATTTTCAAATGCTCCTCGAACGTTCTTGAAACTATTAACAAGTCATCCAAGTAGACAAACACGTTTTCTCTCAATTCGTGAGGTACCACTTTGTCCATTAATCTGCACATGCGCTGTGGCGCATTGCAGAGGCCAAAGGGCATGACTCGGAATTGGTAAAGTGGTCTACCGGGGACGGTGAAAGCAGTCTTCTCCCTGGACCTTTGCTCCAACGGTATCTGCCAGAAGGCATCCTTCAAATCCACACTCGAAATAAAGTGTGTATCCGAAAGACGCCCCAGCAGCCCCTCAATATGAGGAAGTGGATACGCATCCTTTCTTGTGACTTGGTTCACTTTTCGAAAGTCCAAGCACAGGCGATTCTTACCAGGTTTTCGTACCAATACGACTGGTGAACTCCATGCGCTTGAACTCTCCTCAATGATCCCCATGTCCAGCATGCGATCCAACTCCTCATACAGCAGAGTTTGTACCGCTGGAGAAACGGGATAATGCCGCTGTTTGACGGGTTCAGCGTCACCGGTATCTATCAGATGTTCCTCTAAAGTTGTTTTTCCTAGGCCAACAGTGGCAAAGGAGGGGAACAACTTCATGGTTTGGTTTAATCTACTGGACTCCTCGGGTGATAGCTTACAAAAATGTTCATTACTGGGACTAACTGGTCGATCGAACGATAGTTCGGATATAAGGTGTGGCGCTATCTGAAACGACTTCCAGAAGTCAACCCCCAAGTATAAGGGTTGCTTCAGGGAGGGAACTAGAAAGAGGGTGATCGGCTTGACCGAGCCTTTGTACGAAATGTCGATGGTAACTTGTCCTATAACGGACTGGGTCTGTCCGTCAGCAGTTTTCACTAGCGAGCGAAAACTTTTGAAGGGGATATTATTTAATTCGAGCAGCTTGCATCCCTCGTGTCCGAGGCAACTTATAGCGGCTCCGCTATCTAAAAGTCCTAATATACTGTGTCCGGAGATGCTCACTAAGGCATAAGGACGTGGATCATGCTCGGGACTACAGAGAGATGTGGCTGCTAGAGAACGATAAGTTTGTCTTTTCTGTTTAAACTTGTTTCGAAGTCGGAGTATTTTATTCGACACACCGAAGGGAGTGTTATGGAATATCCTACGTCGGGTTGCATAGTAATTCTGCAATCGATCATGCCAGGATTTACCTGACGTGTTCCGGTTTTGAACAGGCTGAGGAAGAGATGTTACTTCACGTCTGAGGATCTTAATTGAATTCGAACAGTCTGGGGAAGGTGAAGTTGTGAAAGTGGTACTGTTACGTGAAGTTAATTGCGAGCCGGGTTTCTGTCCTGTGAACAACTCACCCCGGTGGATGACCTGTTCTGCCGCGAGTTTTCCGAACATCGCGTGCATCTGGGTGTAGTTGTATTTTCCCTACCACACTTATAACAGAATACATTTCTTTGGGGGCTATCGCACTCATAAAAAGTGTGCCCAATAACCTTGCAGTTCCAGCACGCCAATGCGTTTTGGTTTCTGCGACTTTCGATTGCGTCGACATGAGGGTCAACGCCACTAAAAGAGGGTTCTTCTTCACTAACTCCTAACTCATTAACATGCCGTCGAAAGGCGGGAGCTGGCATAGCTCGAGCTCTAGGGGGCTCATGATCACTGAGATACTTTTCAATGGTGCGACATACATACACCAGTTCGGGTAGGCTGCTGGTATTGAAGGTGATTAAGAGCTCACCCATACGCTTGCCTACGTTTTGTTTAATAATTTCGATTATTTCTCTGTCTGGTTTTGGGTTTCTCAAACGGCTATTCAATTGCAAAATATCGTTATATAGATCATCGAAAGGTTCCGCAGGACCTTGACGACGATCGGTCATTCTTCGAGACAACTCGGAATCTGTTTCCAGGCTTCTAAATTGTTCTATCAGGGAATTCTTAAGACCGGGCCAAGTGACATTTGGATTGGACTTTAAGTAAACCCAAAACCAATTTTCAACTGGGCCGGTGACAAACTGGTGAAAGTTCAACACTACCTCATGCCATGAAGCTCCATAACCTTCTTTGACTCGCTCCAAACGGAAAAGGAAGTCATCGACTGACATCTTTTGGTTATCAAATTTAATGCCCCACTTATGAAAATGGTGGGCCTTAGAAATGGTCGACGCGGGAGTTTGCACTCTACCGCCAGTAGTGGGAGTCAAGGGCTGGTTAAGGTTCAAATTGTTGAGTTGGTTAAGAAAATTATCCACGTTCTCACTTCGAACGTTGGGAGGGGGAACCGTCATATCCGGTAATCTCATAGGAAATGCTGGTGGTTGCTCAGGCTGGGGTGGTACGGCTGCACTAGTATTACGTGGAATTCGTGTCGGAGTCCGAGAGTTTAATAGGTCTTGAAAAAGCAGAGTTATATCGTTTTTGGTAGTGACTCGGTTCCTTTCTAACTCTTCTCTGATCACACGTAAATCTTCGGTGCGGCTCAGGCCAACCGTGGCCGTTACGATCTCCTGTACATACTGTGCCAAACTATTATCTCTTATGGTATTGTCCGCATCAACTTCCACCTCCGATTCCGCGCGTATATTTACGTGCTCAACAATCGGTTGCGAGTCACCGGACCGGGTGTCATTGAGAGAAGCAAGTGCTTCCCGTGAAGTGGACGGAACGGGTTCGTCGTTAAGAGTACGGGGTTTCGACCGAGAGATTTTTGGGCCTAAAGACAAACGAGTGTCCTTGGCCTTTTTGTCTTTCTTGGGACGTAAAAGCCTCTCAGGGGCTACGTTTGGAAGCGACATATTTTGACTAGGGTCGTTGATAAAAATACCAAAGGTAGCAACTTTCAATATGGAAACTAATAAAAAATTATGTTTGGTCAATCATTGACAAAACTAACTTACAAATAATCAGACTAATACTACTAAGAAATTCACCAATTTCAAATTGGGGTAATTAATTACGTTTATAAATACTTCATAAAAGATTTGGATGTGTTGACGTCATATCGGACAAAGACTAGCAGAACGGTTTAAAAAAAAAAAATTCTCTGTACATATATATACATAAAAATATAAATATATATATACGCACATACAAAATGAATATAGTATGACGACAAATCGTTCCTCAACGGATTTGCGAAGACGGGTTAGAAATGGATCAGTCATAGACCGGGTCATGAGGACCTAGCGACACAGCAACAGACGTAAGTCTAGACATCGTGTCCTAACCTACCGGACAGTGCGCTTTCCACTTCTCGTAACCGAGATGATGAAATAAAGAATCAGCTATCTCAACCGATAGCGATTGACTAAAGTTATGCAAATATTACTAAAAATCTTGTTTTCTTTCTTTGAGCAGCTTGATCATCACATTAGAGCACCCTACAATCAGGGATGATTAGCGTGGTTAGCAACTGACATAGATCGGGAATATAGTCACCAATCTACCGGACAAAGCTACAAAATCATCTATGAGATAAAGCACTACGAAGCGATGACATATATGGATCGGTGTACAAGACAAGGCCAATTGCCAATTGCAATTGTACACACGAACTACAGGTGAATAAATTCGAATACCTTAAAGGCAGCAAAACGTTAGTCTGGGCAAAACGCCACGAACTAAACGGACAACCAAAAGGTGACTCACAAGATTCTGAGATGAATCTCAAGAACAGAAGTGAGTGATAGCTGAACTTCTTGAGAGCAAGCTCAATCAAGAGTACCAAAAAAAAAAAAAAAAAAAAAAAAAAACACAGATATTTGTGTGAAGAGTAGAAGAAAATTCGTCTGCAACCTATAATAAGATTACCCAACTAACAAATGGGTATAAAAGAACTAGATTTCGGAATCAATTTCGGCCCCACGTTGGGCGCCATCCTGTAACGTGAGAAAAAAGAAGAAAGAAAGAATTTAAATAAAATAAAATTATTTAAATTCTTTCAAAAAAAAATATATATATAATTATTTTTTTTTTTTTTTTTTTTCAAAGCTAAACCTAAAAATCCCGGGGGTGCAAAACTGTGCCCCGCGCGGCTCGTCCGACGAATAAAGTACACGTCGGGTCCTCCACGGGGCGTCATCCTGTAACCCAGGATCCATATGTATAGCTTCTCCTACTACTCCCAAGCTCATCCTTATCCTAGGAAGAAAACACCTTTTTCCTCGGGCTCGATTCACCACCATGTGTCCATGACAAACCTCCAACTGGACAACCATATATAATGCCCCAGCCAGAACATAACACTAGAGTGGTGGAACCCTCCCAAAAAGGAAGACACAGGAAAAAGGATAACCACTTCTTATACGGCCTGTTACAGCCGTGTTAACCGAGTAGGTAGGGCCGTGTATGTAACTAACCATTTTTATTTACACGGATTATAAGTTCTAAATACCTTCACTACTAAGGCAACCCCTAGGACGATAACACTACAGGCAATCTCAAAGATCCAATAGGGCTACCGGGTGAAGGGTGTTCGGGCATTCAGCAGCGGCAGGCATGCTAGCGGGGCTCCGTCCTATGCTCGTCGGAATGGGGGGGGATCTTGCTACCTACTAGCCGAACTGTGTTACATTCTAATACATGCCTGTCTCGAAGGTGTAACTTGAGAAGAAACGTTTAAAAAGAGAGGAGCCCGAAATTGTCCGATGATTTGTCACGTTGTTGCCCAATGACAACCGCGATGAAATACGCCATTTGTAGTTGGAAATACACCCTGTATGCGCGGGAGAAAGAGAGCAAGGTGATCTAGCTCTCGGAAGTGTAAACCCACCCCTATGGTGACCTGGAATTAGGATCCATAGCCAACCACCGTTGGTAACTAAGCCACTTCCAAATAATTCCCATAGTTACCCCTCAAAAAAGAAGAGGCCTTAGCCTCCTTTAGACCAAACCTACTTCGTCGTGTCCTAGACGATCAACACATCCAATCTGAGATATTATTACTCACTATTCATTTTGGGGAATACCCAACTTCCATGCTATAAGAACCAGAAAAGAAACTTCAAGCTCCGAAATAATACCAAGGTGATGTAATATTATACAAAATCCATTAAACTTTATTTACTCCAGAAAATCAACTGTCTAAATTAATTATGTCTAAAATTCAAGACTCCAAACTTCAGAAGGAAGTTATAAGCCATTCTATACGAATTAATTCCTCAACAGGAAGTCTTAATAACTACTTAATGAATATCGAAGAGGGGGGATCAATAAATAAACATTCCAGCGACTCCGCTAATATTTTAGTGAAATTGTTAATATGTAGGGAATACCCAAAATTACTTCAAAATGATTCAATTACTACTTAGATTCGAAATAATTACGATAGTAATTTACGTTAATTATTTAAATGCCGGAGGGGCCAGTGAATGAATACAATAAGGCTCACAATCTGTGCCACAAAATACAAAAAAAAAATCACAAGAATAATCAATAGGACAAGTGTCAAAATATATATACTTTTCAAAAGACTTACCCCTAGAAACTATAATTTTCCCTTACTTTGTAGGGACACGACATGTAGACTGCAGGGGGGATGGTGTGCACAGCATCTCCTGAGTGTAGTACCGAAAACGCTAAGGGGAAGAAAAGAAATCTACAAAATATGCCGTCAAGTGCGGCAAAAATACAATTGATTATCCTTGTTAATCTTACAAGAACTAGAGATACACAGATAAAGTAACTAATTCGTAGAATTATCTACTTCATTCTTTTATTGACTCAATTAATACCTAACGGCAAATTAATTTCATTATATTTTTTTTTTTCTTCTTTATTTTTATTTAATTTTTATTAAGATTTTTTTTTTTTTTTTTTAATTTTTATTTTATTTTTATTTTTGGGGTAAACGAGAGAATGTTTTAAAGATATAAATTTAAATTTAATGTCCTACCACGGAGGCTGTAAATTAAATTACGTTAGGGGATGGGAAAGGGGGAGGGTGAAAATTCGGAATAGTTTGACGACTCTGCTAGGCTGCATGCTGATGATCCTGGTGATGATGGGCTGCTGAGTTTGACCACTCTTTCCTTGACTACTTCCTGGTGATGGTTTTCGAATCTATCGCATGGATTTATTACGGTATATAACCGGGAAACCGTGCCACTTTGGTATATTTTTTTTTTCTTTTATGTTAACCGCACTATATGACCGAGATATGGATGGTCGGCGGGGTCTGAAGATACCAATTTCACAAGGGGGGAATTCGGCGGTTCACTTAAGGCACCAGATTCAAAAACCGGACTCAGGGTAGGGAGAGTCTTAAGTACACGTCCCTTTTTCCAAATCACGTGGGTATGACACTGGTGAGTTGATGGAGAAAAACAAAATCACTGGGGGTAGCTGAGTAAGTCAGGGGGGAATTAATGTGACGCGGCACCACTACGAAATTATTATCACGTGGATGAATTTGGGGATTCGACTGAGTTTTGAGTTTAAGTTTTTATTTATATTTTAATCACGATTGCACATGGTGTGTCCGTAGGGATTTGATTTATTTAGCTCCCACGACAAGGAATTTATTGGTGTTGAACCATTTATTAATCGCGACAAGTAATTTACTTTGTACAACGTATGAAATAAAACTCGCCCAACCGCACGCGCACAACCCCGAACAAAAGCACACCAACCAAAGGTCACGTCCGACCAGCTCCACTGCCAACTATCCACCTCTCTACTTGGCTTTCAAAAAGCTACCTCGTCAGCAAACGAATGCCTCACAACCAATCGGACGACGCGCAAAAACAACTCAAACTTTCCATGGAAAAGTACTGAGTGCGTACCCACGCCACTTTTCCATAGACATCGTATGACTCCAGACAAAGGGAATACAAAAAAAAACTACCGCTCAACCCATGTATGTCGCCAATGCAGCTGCGCATACATCATGTACGATACCTCTTTCTTTGGTATTTTTTTGCTAATGCGGTTTGACTGCGTTGCTACCTACTGTACGAGTACATTCCTTGTGCCACACCAAAAAAAACTACCACGCCATCAATTATCAATGACCTGGTGTGTATGTGTTATCGCAAATTCCTTTTCTTGTTTTTACTCTCTCTCTCGTTTCTCTTACTTATCCTATGCCACTACTACTTTAGCCAAAATACCATCAACGCCCTCTATGGGCGGATAGGGTAACACATATCCCGTACACACTGAGGATAGAAATGGATCGTATCCTGTACACAAACCTATATTGTAGTTTGTATGGGATATTATATTATTGAATAATTTTGGATATCCGAATATGGTTTGGGTTCGGGGATCGATTATTTCACTTACAAAAGGGTAGAATAATTTCCTATGGAAACGATTCCTACAAAAGTTAGTCAGAAAGAAAGTATAATATGAATCGGACTATTTGTCCAATAAATTTCAGATATTTATCACGGGGTTTAAGCAAAAATTATTAATAAAAAAGATTAAGTAAATAATAAAAAAGAGCCGTATTTAAATAAAAATTAACTAGGTACAAAATTACTCAGTAAAATATTTCGAATATAATTCGAAGAAAATCAATATTTTTTCGTTGGTAACAGTCACTCTCTGTCTGTTAGGTATACTCATCAAAATCAACAACCAACTGATTTGAGCAAAAAAAAAAAAATAGACTTTAGTTATTATTAAAAACGACGCACGGGTCAAAAGAATTATTATTTTATTGATTTTAAAATGGATCTGAAGTGATGTCCAAACAAAATTTGGGGATAAAGGCAGTTTCAGCTGCGTTCTAAAATTTTACATAAAGGATTTCAAGAGGTCAAAAGTGCATAGAACCACTCTCAAAATACTGTTTATTTTACCACTAAAAGTTGTATTTTTATTACAGCATACAAAACATAACTCAAGTAAGTATCGAACTATTAATAGGAAATGAACTGCCCGCCGGCACAATTTCCAATTATCCATGCCCTCTCAGTAATATCCTGCTATCGATTTTCACATTATACGAAAGTTAATATTTACACCTACCTATCTCAATATTCATTAAAATTATAACCAAACACTTATAAAATGTCAAAAAAAGATAAAACACAAAATTCCCACAAAACATATTTATTCAGGTAAATACGAGTACATACAGAAGTCGGTGTCAAATAGACAGAGTGAGAGGGAGATGGAAAAATGGCAAAAATTATCGATGGTACCTAGCATAAGGACCATTCCCAATGGGGATCTGTCATATAAATCCGAATGGAGAGGACTCATGTCGGGTCATGCATCTGTGCCCGTAGATACCTAGTCCCTTTTAACACAAAAAAGTCTCTTGAAATATTCAATGTAATCTACATAAAATCACATACTAGATGAATGCGGGCTTTGGGGTGTTGTATGGTAGGGTGGTGGGACATTTTGCACGATTTTTCATCACCACCAACGGATACATTAACCTATAAAAAAAAAACATTCGCTTTCCAAACAGGAGAGGGTTTTTTTTAACAACCCTGTGCGGGGCTTCCTTTTTGTAGGAACATGTAGAGGTGTTTGTAAAAGAAATGATTTCATTCCATATTTTATAGGAATGCGGCACTAATTCATGTTCGCAGACACTATTCATGGGTGGTTGGTGAAAGAAGAATAATTATGCAACCTTTAATTTCTGTTTTGGATATACCTACTGTTTACATGACAATTTTATTCCTTGTTTTTAAAGACTTGCATAATTCTTATTTTTTTTATTTACATCAATTCTGGATATATCTTTTTAATATTTTTTAAATTTAAAATAATTTTTGCCTACAGAGTATTTTTTTTAACTAAAAAAAAAATCGCACAGAGTAAATTTCCTTTTCAACACTGCTGTACTTGAAATTTCCCAAAGGAAAACGGACTGACGTAATGTGAAAAACATTGTTGGCCGAAGGGAATATGTACATAATTTTGAGTGGAGGATAAATTTCCAAGTGTGATGGCTGCGACAAAATCCTTTCCAAATTTTTTGTCTGTATTCTCCATTTCATCCTCTTTATTTTTGTTTGGCAGTTCTTTTTTTTAATTTTCGTTTTATCTTTGGAGAATGTCCTCAACTCGTGTCCGATCTCCGATGTAATCGATGGCACGGCATGTAAATGCTGAAGGAAGAATGTTTTGGTTTTTCGGTTTTTATTTGTTTCCTCTTTGCGCAAAAAAAAGTCAAAAGTGCAATGGGATGGGTATGTGCAAAATGAAATGCAATCTATAGTTGTCAATCCGCCCGGCGCACTCGATTTCGTTGGCGACTGCTTTTCGGGTTTGGTTGGGGAGTTTAAACTCTCCGCATTTTTGGATTGAACAAATATTAATGGTTCTTGACGTTCTAGGGAAAGGAATACCACTGCGCGTCGTTCTGTCTGGCGGTTGTTAAAATAGATTTCGAATTAAAATACACAACATGCATCGATTCGAAAGGACGAACGTAACGATGGATTCGATATCGGTATGCGGGAATTGGCTTTGGGTAGATTCGTTGTTGTCATTGGACAAGGAATCGGTCATTATCTCTTTTGGGCAGAATGAATATTTGCCTATAATTAATATGATATTACGTTTCGATGCTTGTCTGCTCTTAAGTTACACGCAAGAGTGCTCATGCTTGGTGCGTGTGGCTTTCTGGAAACTGAATGAATAAAATATTAATGAGAAATGGCTATCCAATTAAATTGAACTTTTGAACCGTGCTCGGCCTCGGAATTTTACACGAAAAAAATTGGTTTCAATTTGTTAACTTATTGGCGACAGTCTCTATGATGGGGGTTGAAGTATATAATATTTTAATTGAATAGACAAAACTTATTTATAGCTGTGGTCCGTGAAGCTGGAAATATGCTGTTCAATTTATTGGATGTTGATCCCCCGAACTAGGTAGGTATTTCAGCGAATTTCGGTGAGGAGACAGATAGTGAAGTGGATATGAGTGTTTCCATTTTCAAATTCGATTCGTCATACGAAAAAAATAGCCAGAACAACTTTTAAAAGATCAGATCTTAAATGCTTTTTATTGACATGTTTTATTATCGTTAAGAACGCCCTCAGGTTTTCCACTCAAACGACCTCCAACTGGGCTCAACTCCAATCCACAGGAAACAATTTTGTTTGTCAAGAGCACTGCAAAAACAGAATAATAAATCAGTTGAATCCAACATCAAAGAAGGACCAAAACGAACCGGAGCAGATATTTTCGTAAGTCTGATTTATGCCTTTTCTTACAGTATTTCTTTCAACAAAATAAAATTGCTTTTCAGGTGAATGCTATTGATCATAGGTTCACAGGGAAAGACTTGGTATTGAGTGTTTGTAGGGAGCTTTCAAGTATAAGCATTAAACGGTGTTATTGGAAATAAAAAGTCCCGTCCGAAAGAATAGTACCTATTTTTTCTATAAATTCCTCCAAAATTGTTTACCTTTACGTCCTCAAAATTACCATATTGCACGTGCCCATCTTGAATTTATCTGCCTTACTTCTGGGGATAAAAAAAGCGAAGCCAAAAAATCAAAGAAAAGAAAGATTTTCGCTCAGCCTAATGAGCGACAGGTCATTAAAACCACAATTAGAATATACCGCTAAATAGCACCGAATGGGGAAGAATATTAATTCAGCTCTTAACCGCATATATATGAATACACACCCTCAACGCTTGGGAAAACCCCACCCCAAAAGCATTCTCTTCAAGTACCCTACCAGATATGTATCTGACACACACATCCACTTTGTCATTGTAATGTAAAGGGTGTCACTTGCCAGAGCTAGGGGGATATAACTTATATCTCATCTTTATCTTTCTTTCTTTTTTCTGTTAACCACAAAATTTAGCTTTCACCTTTCCTGACAGGCACAGAAAATTCGTAATTTTTAAATGACTCTCCCCACCACATAGAAACTAAAACCTACAAGAAAAAAATATTTATTCCAATCATCAAGGACTAGCCGCCTATCGTGGCGCCCAAACACGAACGTGTATTGAATTTAGGAGTTGCTTTTAATTTTTTTCCTTCATGTATCTAACTTGATATTTTAAATATTTAAGTCACGCAGCTCAATATCAATCGAGATGAGAGGTGAATGCCAAGAGTCTGAAGCTTTTCACATAGAAATAATAATAAAAAATAGAAAATCATGGCATCTCCTCGCATATATTATGTGTGTGTACAACAACAGCGCTCAGAGGTTACCTTAAATTGTCATTAAGAATCCTAGAACGTACGAATCCGTTTGCGATTTTATTATTTTGGATTCGTTAAAAGAGGGAATATTTACACAAGGGAGCAAAAAACAAGAAAGAAAAATGAATGTCAAAAGGGCCGCCAGAAAGGATGGCCGGTAAATTAAAGGAAGAATCCCAGTTGATGGAATAAAATTTTACTGAAATTTCTTTGTGGGATAAAAGGGTTAAAAGTGAATTTAGCAAGGACTTACTTTAGTAATTGAAAGGTATTACAAAATGTATTGCCTTGAGAATACATAACACAATTCTCAAGCAATTTATTTTTTTTACAAACAATATCAAGGTAAGAAGGAGCCTGAAATAACAAATCAGGACGAGCTGAGAAAGAAACTGAGAATCTAGAAATCGGAAGTGGAAATGCGCAGACTTAAGTTGTGGGAAAGGAGCACGAAAACTGGTTTAAAACAATATCGCAGACGGTGCTTGTACTTCCCCCGGCCCGGCAGCAGTTTTTTTTATTATTTTTAATTATGTAGATGGTAGTGACGTAACAAATTCGGAATAAGACTGCAGACCTTACTCACATGAAGATGTTTTTATCTTTTTATTTTTAAAAATCTAGCAGTTAGGTACAAAATGTTCAATTTAATCGATTCTTTATTGCTATGCCCTTTTAAAAATAAGTCGAAAGGTCGTCTTGGAATGTGCAGGTCTTTCAGCCGGGTAGTTGCCTGAGAACCTAAACCTCAAAGTCGAGTTCTAGTTATAAACTTGTTGCTGTTGGAAGATCCATTAGTTTTTTGTCATTATCAAGAAAAGTTGTTCTGGAGATTTGGCCAGTGAAGGCTCTGAGTTCCTACAACTTTAACTTCCTACTCCAGACCAGACACGTTCTCTATTGACAATACTCCTCCTCAATAGTGTCTTTAGCCTCTTAAGTGGAAGTATGAGTTTAAAAAACACACAGTTCTTACAAAAAAGAGCTAATTTAATTAATTTTAAAAGTTATTTTCGGGTACAATGTCCTGTTCTGTGTTAAAATAGCCCAGGTCTTCCACTATTCGACTCTATGGACATCCTTACTTGACAGTACGTAAATATATTGCCAATAAACTCATCGTGCGAATGATTTATATAAATCACATCTTCCTGTAAATTCATATGACTTCGTTAGCTTTTTCTGAATTTTATATTCAACAATTTTTAGAAACAGGGATTACATGGGCATTACCTTTTACAATTAATCATCTCCCATAACCAGTTACCTTACACAAAATATTCCAATGCAGCAGTTTTTTTCAAATGGAAATTTGCCCTACAAAACTGATTTCCAGCTTAACCTTTGCATTCATCCCTTCATCAGGACAATCACAAACTCATTTCAAAACTGTCGCCATCGCATGATTGCGGACGTTTTGTATCCATGCCGATGGCAATAGCTCTGCTGTGTTCATGTTCATAGAGACGCGACGGTTGGCCAGCTTTAGTGTGCCGGTGGCCATGGCCATATTTCACGTGCAATGACCTCAACCAAATACTCTTTGTGTTATTGCTGTGTTTGGTTTTTATATTTTCTATCTTTACTCAGTGAAATTAGTTTTCTTTTTGTTCGTATATAACCACATTTTCCAAATTATGACTTGAACAGCTTCCGGGAAAATTGTGAATTGCGTAGAGTTTGGTAGATATTAATGTGCCTTGCATAGAAAAGGATTTTGATTACGAACAGCAGCCTTAAAAGGTTTATTCATTTTGGATGCTTAGCAACTTACCCACAATATTGCGGTGGGATATAAAATGAGAATCAATATTAGACAACATCAGATTACCATGTATAATTTTAGGTACAATCGCAGTTAGCATTTGAAAGATTGCTTGGAGGATCGTTTTACAAAATTAGAATTTTTCGGAACCCATATACATCCCTATTAAATTTAATTACGAAACTATAGAAGCTAAAACAGTCAATAAAAATGTAATAGTGGTGGGGTATCTGTCGTTTCTCATCCTTACTTTAAGTCGATTTCATAAATAAATGATTATTTTTGTAATGCCACTTATTCGCATAATCAGGACGTGGAAAACGCGGTCAAGCATGCAGTGATCATTGCAAGTTAGCACTAACGCTCTAGGCCATGCCAAACTAGCAATAAAGCAAACATCACCTGTTTAATTATAATTACGTCTGTAATCATCATTTTCATCCTTATTATTAAAGCTATTTGTTTACATACACCATCAAGGCGTTCTTTGATCTGTTCGTATACGTAATAAAAAAATTTCTTAACGAAATGTATAACGAGCGAATATCTTTTGATCAATTCCAACAATTATTGCTTATTAATGACCTTATTACCTACCCTCCTGAATTAATTTTCCATTTTTCGTTTATCGCACCGGACAAGGAGACATCTGCCTACAATAAACTCCTCAATGGGTAGTCCCCACTTTCTTTCATTATACCTATTTCTTTTAGTATTTAACAAAACAATAAAAATGGGTCCCTATAGGGGGTCCTTTTCATTTCCGAATACTTATTCACCATCAAAAGAGATTAAGTTGGAAAATGTTTTCATTAGAATGGGGAAAACAATAATATGAGAAAATTTTGGAAAAAAAAATATTATATACCTGTAATATTGCTTTGACCTGTGTATGTGTATCCTTTTGTAATTTTCTGTTTTAGAATTTTTTTTGGGTGGATGGTAGGTAATGTATTCGTAATATTTGTGTGTATATTTACCAAGCGTCAATCTGTTAATTAAATCAGATCTCATTTTGAAAGCAATTTAAAAGAAAAAAAAGCTTTTAGAAAGTACAGTGGAAGTCACTTATAACGCATCGCTTATAACGACCAGTTTCTTATAACGTCCACTTTCAATTCATTTGGTTGGTTCATTATATTTTAAGCTATTTTACTGTCGGATATAACGTTGGCGACTCGTCGTATATAACGAAATGTTGGATATAACGACCAATTTTTTGGAAAAAAAATCGGCCCTAGTCGTCGGTTATATAACAACGGAATGAGAGAAAATCAAAAAAAAAAAGTCCGTCAAATATTATGGCAGTTTATTTGATGTGTCGCCGTGAAACCTGCTTTTAAATTACTAGTGGTTTACGCGTCTTTAACCAAGAAGTTTAGCATTTTATGTGATTTTGTTTATTCCTGAATATTTGTGGAAGCCAGATAAGCGACCGCCGGTTATAACGACCTCATTTTATCGGTCCCTCCACCGTCGTTATAAGCGACGTCTACTGTAGTATGTTTTAAAATCACAAAGGGGCAACGATATAACTTGATGTATTTGAGGAATTTTGTATAAATTTATTATTAATCAACTAGTATCGTTGGAAATATTTTAAAATTGATGTAGGTAGGCCTAGGTAGCTAAACATTGCTCAGTGAACACGTAGGTATAAACAAGTTAACAAACAGGACATGCAGAAAGTTTTAAACAATAATTAAATTGGTATATCTACAGAAATAAATGGCTAAACTAAAAATTAAATATTTGAAAAAATAAGAAATTAATAGATAAACAGAAATATACGTAGTTATAGAAACAAATTTAAAAATAATAAAAGTTTGCAACATATTAATAAAAGGACATTGATAAGCACATGGGCTTATATTTTTTGTCGATAGGTACATATTTTTTAAATTTTGTATAATTTTATGTTTCACTCATAAGATAAAATAAAGTAAAATCAATTGTTGAACAATTCTTCCTTAAAGTGATGAGTAACTACGAATGTGTGCAATATTATGTCATTTCTCCACTAAAATCGTAGAAAGTACATAAATGAAAGGGTATCGGAATCCCGCTTTTCAAAAATGCCGAAAAAAAAGTTTTAAAATCCCGTCTGCTAAAATCCCGCTTGTTCAAAATCCCGATCTATTATAATCCCGCTTTTTAAAATCCCGCCAAATCCCGCTAATCCAGTTTTTTTTACAAAACATTGTTATAAAAAAATAGATGTTGGTTATATGCGCTTGCTTATTATATTATTAGATATATATTTAAAAATATTAAAAATACTCGACCAAAAAGAAAATGCATCTGAATGTGTTTAGCTTTTACTGTATATAGAACATTATTTTTTTTAATTATTGAAGATTGTCATATTTATTACTTATTTATTTTGATAATATTTATTTCTTATTTTGTTACTTCCTCTAAAAATGATAATTGTTAAAATAAACTGCATTTCGAAAAAACCGCTTTTACAATCAAAAGAAGTTACGCGGCGATTTTTTAAAATAAAGCAAGTACTTTTGATTGTAAAAGCGGGATTATAAGAAACGGGATTATAAGAGGCGGGATTTTTAAAAGCGGGATTATAAAAGGCGGGATTATAAAAAGCGTGATTTTTAGAATCGGGATTTTAAAAAGCGGGATATCGAAACCAACCCTAAATTAAAGCAATTAACTTGAACACTGTCTCCTTCTCTCCAGTGTGGCCGATAAAGTAAATCATATTTTTGTAAAGTGACACAGACTTACAGACAAGTTTTTTGTCTTTCATTTAAGTGATTTTTCCAAAGAAGTTATTTAATACGAAGAAATGTTTTAAAATGTCTTCTCTGGTGTGTCCAATACTATAGCCTCTACCTGCCATCTTGCAATTTTGCATTTGGTTTTAGTTTAACAGACTTGGCTTCAATGCAAGTTATTTTGCTATTTTTAAAATATCTTGTTTTGTAGAAAATAAAATTGTAAAAGCATAATCTATCAAAGTACATTTCTCCTACCTATACTTAGCATAAATCTTCCATCTGCATACTTAACTCAAAAACAACCTCCCTCGACGAGCACCTCTTACCTAGGCATAATTAATTACATCATCTTGTTTCAAGTGGCCAATGCTGAAATTCTCTAATTTCTTAAAAATTAAACTCTCTGGCATATTCCTTTGGCTTTGTAGCTCAAGCACCTTGTTGATACCAAACCAGTGCTTCTTAATTAATCCCTTAATTATAAAGCGGAAATGAAAAACAGAACCGCCGAAAACGATTCACCATACAAAGGAAATGGTAGATATGACGTTCCACTTCATATTATTTTATCTACCAGAGTTCTTTCCTTCATCTTCTGATTTCTTCTTCAATTTCATTATCCTTGTGTAAATACAGGAAAAAAGCAACTCCTTCAAAAAAGTATTCAGGTAAAATCAATTTTCTCGCTCAACTCTATAAGCAGGTAGGTAGCAAGGTAAAAAGAAGTTGAAGGAGCTAACAAATTTTAGGTACATCAACTTTTAAGGCGCGCCGCATAAAGCATGTACGATATACCTATATCGTTTAAACTTTTGTTTGCTGCTAGAAATATCGAGCGACAAAAAAAAAGAAAGAGAACGAAGATTTCACGTCTTGTATCTCAGCTGGTATACGCTTACTTCCTGCGTAGATGGAAGTTTGGCTCTTTTAAAGCATGGAAACCAATTTCCGTTCAAATGATGGGAAATAATTTCGTCACGCTTGAAAGAATTTCTTATTTCATCATCGTCACCATAGACGTACGTCTGCTTCAGTCATCTCGAGGCTAACCGTGGAACAAAAATTAAAATGCAAAAGTTTATTATACGCCCTACAAAATTTTCGACTGTAGGGCGCGCTACCTCTGCTGCTGACGAGATGTTGAATCCTCTCAAAACAAACGGATGTATTTTAGGCGCGGAGGAGGATGCCACACAGAAGGGTTATTAAGCTGCTGAGGCTTTAAGCAGAACTTTATTGAATTGGCGTAACCTGTTTGGGAAACTTTTCTCATTTGCCTGCTTAATAAATGACAGTAATTTAAATTTGTGTTTAACGTCAGTTAAGCGTTTAATCGTGACATCAATTTCTCTAGAAAACACTGAGTCGGAATGAATGTAAAGTAGTTTTGTTCCTTCGAGATAGGTAACTTTAATTATTATAGGTTGGTAATTTATAAAAGATTATCTAGCTATTTTAATAGGGGTTTCGCCTAATATTTCGTCTAATTTCGGGTAATGTGGAGTAATTTGGAATCTTATTTCCGGCACGACTTTATGTGACAAAAATAGAAATATATAAACGTGCTGCAGCTTATTGGGATTAATGAAAAAAGGCAGTATGGTATCACTATAAAAAGTATTACTCGGCGCATATGAAAAAAATACAACATTAATAATCATGTACTTGCAAATAATACTGCCTTAATAACAGCCTTGGTTTATGGTTAGGTCCGCAGCAGTTCTGACAGATACGGAGAGTCATTTCCAGTATTTTCTTATTTTGGCTTTTATTACTTCAGGAGCTCACTTAGTGGCTGAGTCGTTTCCTGCAACTTGAACACGTGTGGGACGTAAAAGAAGTGTTTAGAATTCAACAATAAACTATTTTTGATCAACCTACTCCTAACATAGACCACCCTATAGCCTATACCTAACAAAATGTCACACTTCATATATCACCATGATCAATATTATAAGCATTCTCAGGTATCCCATTTCTATTCCCATCAAATCCCATGCACATTTGTAAGTGCTTCTTGCTCACATTACAAAATTCTTCCCACAGAATTAAATGCTGAGTTATCAGTTTAGTTTTTATAAAAAATACTCATAAGAATTACTTACTTACTTAATTAAAGGACGCGCTACAGTCCGGGGTGGACCTGGGCCTCAACCAACAAGAGTTTTCAGGGAGCGCGATCTATAGCTAGCTGTCTCCAGTTTCGCACGCTAAGTTGGTAAAGGTCCCCTTTCACTTGCGTGCGCCACCTGAGTCGCGGTCTTCCTCGGTTCCAGGTCAAAACAAGGACTTTTAATTGGTACATTTTAAAGCATACGGCTGAAGTTTTCTGAATGAAGTACCGGACTAATTACTTTGAACTTTAATGCCGCGTTTTCACATAAGTTACTCTACTTAGGGTCATTTGCTGATACGACTCATAGCGAATTAAGTGCCACGTAAACTCTTATGTGACAGTTTATGCCCAAAAAAAAGTAGCCCATAAGTATTTAAGTAGAACTTAAATCGTAAAGAGTCGCATGAGCAAACGCCCTTAGTGTATAAGGTTGATTAGGAATAGAGGCTTAAGACACTGAACAATTTTTTCCTACAAATATTTAATATTACATTATAATTTATATATAACGAGCACCTTTATAAGGTACTGGTAGATTACTAAAAAAAATGGAAATGAAACTACTTCACTGAAGGCAAAAGGATAAGATCGACTCATGTCGTCACAACTATTATTTTTTTAAATGCCTGATTTTGTTATTATGGCATCTGCATAAGAAATAATCCACTACATTTAAGTCGCAAAATCTTGTTGGCAAATCGAATAGCCTATTTTTTATAAAATAATTGACCTCTAAACTTTATTTCTCATGAAGCCCTTTTTATAGTAATGATAGCTCAAGCATCGTTTCAAAAAAGATTAGATAGATCCTCTTCGGAATTCAAAACTTGCCAGAAACATTTTGGGTGTTCCAACAAAGAATAAAAGAACAAAATGCACAGATGAGATCCCGAAAGGATATCGTAACCATCTAAATTTCGTGATCTGATCTTGATCAGTTTTTAGCACTCATAACAACGAAGACCACCTGCTCTGTGAATGCCCAGAACTCGAAGCAAGTCGACTTCGCTGGCAGGGGACAGATTTTTTTGAAAAATAACCAGAGAGTATTTAATTCAAAGGTATACCAACGATAATGACTGATCCACTAAGGTTAGTAGTAATCAGTATCTTTTTGAAATCACCTAAATCCTTAACAATGGATGCATAGGACCTGCTGCGTACTTCATTCTGTTGTAACTCTCCCTACTTAAGTGTTGTATAAAATATCGCCAAAATGAGCTTTGTTACAATATTAGTAGGTCCATGGCTTAAAATGCGAAACAGCGTTGATCTAAAGAGGGGCAGACTCGTCTAAGTTTGAAAAAAATCGATCACCTACTTCAAAATTATAGTAAGCCTGTTTTTAACAATACTTTTTTCAAATATCTTAGAGGTCACATATTTCTTTCTATAAACAAGGACCAAAAGCAAAAAGATGCTATGCATTTAGAAATGTTGAAAAATTGTGTTTCTACAGAGGTTCCTTAATTTTAACTAATATTTTTTTAAATTAACATCCGTTTCTATAATGAAGCTATAACACTGGTTGTATATTCTGGTTGCACTTGTACATTCATTGTTTTATCAGTTGCATTCATTCATTCAGTCTCAATTATGTTGTACGCTGAGCAGCGTTGAAAAACAATATCTAAAAGAAAATTGTCCCACTATAAACGTATGCTATAGGGCATAGCTACCTTACCTCTAGGATCAAAGCCTAAGCATAAGCCCTTCATATTTTATCCAGCCTTTTCTTTGATTGCTAGTAAGATATGAGCTTCTGAGTTATGTTAGTAAAAAGTGCATCCTCAAGGTGAAAATTTGAAGTCAGGTTGATAGCAATTTGGTTCGTTTTTGGTGTCATGCGATGCTATGGTCAGAGTTTTGTTAAATACATGATACAAACTACAAATGGTGGTACATATCGAGAAATCCATCAAAATATACAAGGCGATTTCACTTTATCAAAAATCAGGCTCTTTTGAAGCAAGTCACTGTACACTGTTCTATTGAGTGTTTGACTAATTTACTTAACTTTGAGGAAATAAATACGTTCAATTAAACAAACCAATGGAAGATTTTGAAGGTTGAAACAAGTTCTGATGCCCGCAAATTAAGTATTTCAGATAACCAGCATCCTGCGCGGGGAGCTACGATTACAAAAATGGTTTTTACCTAGACAAATGTTAGGTGGATGAAATTACTCTCAATAAAGATGTTTTGTTGATGCTTTAGACCCATTGCCTTTATTCCAATAAATGAAAACCATACTTTTTACTTTTATTCCTTAATTTAGCTCACTGAGTGCCATTGCGGCATGTTACCCGCCTTGGCAGCAGCCACCATCACGCAATGATTAATTACACTCATATTTCAGAAGAAGTCCAAGTGGTCCCTATATCCATAGACTTCCTTTCGCTTGTCAGAAATACAATAACAAAAAAGCATTTTCCTAATTACTATTCGTTAGAAGAAATTAAAAACAAAACTCGCCCAATAGGGCCATCCTACGTTTACTCTGTAAAACCATTAGGACACTTCCATCACTGGTAAATAATTCAACATTAAAATAAGTTCTAAATTCAGGCTGTCATTGAACCAAGCAGAGAAACCCTCAAAATTGAAACCCATTGAATAAGGGATGAAAACTAACTCTTAGCCACTTACCGCACCGAAAATTGTGATTGTCGGTGTTGCAATTAATTTTATTACAACAACCCACTTCCACCTAGCCAGACTTTTTATATAATAGGTATAGCACATTGCAAAGGCCAAAAGATAAACCTCAACACCAAAGCAAACTTTCATCTACCACAATAAATAACGTGAATGGGGATGAAGACAGCAGCTGAAACTGTTCGTTGCTACGTCGTTTTGATGTTTACATGTGGGTGAAGTGTGCAATCGCAAGCACTAAACTAGGACAACAACTTAGTTGAGCTCTTGTAATTGTCGGATGTGTGCTGCCGTTTTTCTGTTTTCTGTTTTTATTTTTATTTTTGTTTTGTTGTCTGGAAGAATGGACGAATAAACTAGTTGAAGGTCTACAACCCTTGTGGGGGCATGTTTGCGAGCTCCCTTAATACTTGGAAAATCAATTTCATTAGGGGTCAAACAATGAAGACTGGCATCTATATGGAGTGCTTCAGCAGACAACAATTTTGCAGACGAACTGTATGTTAAGATTACGATTTCAGCGCACTTTGGGTTGTTTTCCAAGTCTAGTTTGAGTATGGTAGAGAGTGAATACGAGCGACAACTTACATACGTATTTTAAGCAGATATTTAACAGTACGAAATGGGTACATCCACTCTAAATAAAACCGTGCTAGAATCGTCGTTTTGCTTAGGTCAGGGATGCAGACGGCACCCTGCTGCGTGGTTATGGATTTCTGTTGAGCTCGCAATAAGCAAAAACAAAAAACAGACTCCTTGTATGCTTGTAGCAATTTACATAATTTTGAAAGTACTTACCATTCTTTTTATTCGATGAACAAGTGGAGGATGGCTGCAGTAGAGCTGTAGAGCGTAGATAATCCGCATGCAATTAGTCCTTTTTTAATTAATTTTACCCTCTTTTTCCATTTAATCCTTTCGTTTCCTTTTAACCTATTCTTCGCCGTAAATTTACTGTGCACTTGTATAGAGTAAATGTGTACAGATATAGAAATCACTTTAAGAAGTTTCCAACTGATAAAATAATTTTCTAATAATTATTAAGGACAGGAAACAGTGTCTAGGCTCCGACCACACACGTCAGATATTGTAACAACACCACCACCCATGTAGAGAGCACTTACTCTTAGTTGGGAACACTATGAACTAGATTTCACTGTAAACTGAGTATTCCAGAACTTTGACGTTGTGCTTGTGTGCTGAGACAACAAAGTAGCAGCCAATCTTAATGAGCGATGACGATGACAGCTATCGGTTTACTAACTAATTCACTTAGAGCATGTCAATCAATCATCTTCAGTTGCACATGTAAACACACTGTATACACACTTCAGATAGGTACTCATATGACCGAACAAACGACTCCGCACATTTCGGTACAAATTATTTTATTTTTCTCCATTCTTATGTCACCGTCATGTTAATAAAATTTACGTGTCAGCAGCAGAAAGGATGCATGGACTAATGGAAAAATTCTTTGGTTGGAAATAATCTGAACAACAAAAAAAAAAGCCTTTAAAAAATCACGAATATAATTTGTATTTTAATTTGTATTAGAAGTTGCACTTTTTTTTTATATTTATATCCATAATTTTGTGTAATTTATCATAATTGTTATTTTTTTTTAATTTAAATTTCACCGAAAGACATCGTGGCGTCATAAACGGTAGACGCTAGGAGACTAGTTTCCCAATCACGGTTTTTCCCATACATCTGCAGCAGTGGGGATTTTTATGTTGTTTTTTTCTGTTTTCGATGCGCGAAAACCACCGAACGGGTGGTGGTTCTTCGGAAAATGAGGGAAAGCTGTATTCCTTATTTTCTTTGGATTGTAATCTGGGTGAGAGCGAGTTTCTAGTGCACAGGCACACACAGACACTGAGTGGAGCGATAGAAAGGGAAGAGAAACTGGTTTCTGGAGTGCCGAAGTGCAACACCCAAAAGTGTTGCGTTGGAAAACGAAGGGAATGCAGAAGGCGAAGCTTTTTCCGACTTTCCCGGGAAATGTGCTCAGTTGAGGTGGAAACTGGTGAAACTGTATGTGTGTGTGTTTCTTCATGGAACTTTAAATGACATTTATAAGTGGACACTTTTTTGGGTTGTTCCTTTTTACGATCTAAAATGATGATATAAAATAATTCTTAATGCCTCGTTGCTGGAGGGGAACAACAAAATGTCCCAGCTTAAAGCTCAGGTACCAGGCACTTCGTCTCTTATACAAGGGAGTCGATTTAAGGATTTTACTCATCTTCCAACAAAGCGCATGCTCCACAAATTCTATATGGAGTATTTTGATTCATTTCTATTCGATACGTCATACGTTTCACAGCCGCGGTGGGTCTACGATACTGAGGTACTTTTGTTTAATTTTTATCATAGCGGATAAGTGCGCGCTTACCATGAAAGTTCAGATGAGATTTGACAAAAACTTACCTCAATGTTGATCTGAAATTATGAAACTTTTTATACCTCGAGAGGTAAGTACCTAGAAATGTAATTTTATGCTTCAACAATAGTTGAACAAAAAAAGGAAGAAGTGAAATCCAACAAACAGGTTCATCGATACTTACGAGACTTTTAATATAGGGTAGAATAAGTTTACGCTATATAGAAAGATCTAAAAACCCACAAGTCTCAAAAAAGATTTTGCTGACATTTTTGTATGGACCTGCAGTTGCGGAACATCGCACAAGGTGGGGGTACTTGTTTTTTGGATGGGCGCTGTCACATGTGGATGGCAGAGAGTAGATTACAGAGAGTTCTGCTGATAAATCGAATAACGTAAATCATGGTGTATGACCTCAAGCCAATAGCGGTGAGTAGTAAATCTCTGTAGTCTATCTTTATATTGTAAGGCGATAGCTAAAAGTTTATGTCACTCAGTTCGATGGCCTTACCTACGATGTGTACCAGAGCAGCTCATAGATATTATTGGCCCAAAGGACGGAGTCCAAAACAAACTTCTTTCTCAAACTTGCAATTTTTCATAAGTCCCTCCCGTTGGTTAGACTTCGCGGAATATTTTTATTTGTTAATTTTTTTAAAACAAAAGCTTTGTTAATTTGTATCCAATGTTACAAACTTTACCTTTCATTTAGTCCTCGTTTTACAAAATTCGACTTTGAAATAAAGCGGTAATCGGTACGACAAAAAATAACGTGTAGCTTATTACTATTCAAACCAAATGATTTAAAAACAAATATTATAATAACTTTTCAATACGTTGCTGAGGGGTTGAATAAATAAATAAATAAATATTTTGGCGCGACAGGTCTATGGGACCCAAGGCCTAGCTTCTCACAACCATTCGTTTTGTGTGTTTTTTTCAATTTTTGGGACGAATGGAAGGGATCTACAATTTTACGCCGAGTCCAAACGGCTAATTGAGAAGCTCATTCATGACAGTTTTACTCTCGGATGTTTGTCAGACGTTCGCGAGAGGTGGCGCAGTGAAAAAAAACTTTAAGATGTAATTTGCGTTGAAGTGCGATGAAGTGCATTTTTTTCCTCAAATTTTTGACAGCTAGGTTCCGATGTCCTCCAACAGAAATTGGTTGCGGAATTTGTTTACGATTTGGATTTGAGCCTCCGACAGAGTATGCGTTGCGGAGAATTTTCCGTTCCGACGTATACCTCGCTAGGGCCGATTATCGGCTGTTTTTACTTTTTTCATTGATAATTGGTAGTCAAAAAATTGGTCTGAAGATGATTGCTGTTAAGTTTTGCAGCCTCTGGACTATAAAACTTGTAAGTCTATTATGACTTATAAGGTCGGTTTAAAAATCCATCATTTTGGAATGACTTTTATGACAATGTTGGCACTCTTCTTTGAATTAGTCATAAATCACATAATTCTGCATAATTCAGCCGCAAAAATAAAAGCAACTCAACCTCTACATACCTTTGACCTACTCCTTTCTGGCGCAAATTACAAATTCTTTTTGAATGATTCATTCCTCAGCTGGCTGCTAGGCAATTTTTCATTTTTTATGGTAAACTTATTGATATTGTTAAGACTTTAAGAAAAGATAAATACGGAGTGAGTTGAATATTTTCATGTTAGTTTTGTTTGAAATTCTTTGTACTATCCTAAAATAGCATGACAGGGGATATGGGCTCGAGCAAGGAATGATTGAAAGAAGACATATATTTAAATGGGCGTACATATGTTGTCCTTTTTGTTCCCTTATCTATCGTGGGACTGATCCGAATTCGCCCATGCAAAATTCACTGTCTATTTTGGTTGAAAAGTAGCGTGCGGAAGGGCATTCGCATGTATAGCGGTGGTATATATAAAATACAACATAACAGCGCAGCCCATATGACATCAAATAGCTTCCAATCCCAAAGTTTGTTACAGAAAGTTTCTACAAAATGATTACAAGAAACACCCCTCACCCATTCATTCCAACCCAGATTGCCACTATCAGTAGGATTAATAAATAACACTTTGCCAACTCCTGCTGACAGTTCCTCCAGCAATTTGAGAACAAAAAACAAACACCAACATATAATCACAACTCAGCGAAAATATAGAGCTAAAACAACTCACATTATAGGCACCAACATTATTCCTCCCAGGGGCTTCCAATAATAATATGGTTTCCGATTTTTTAATCAGAAATGGAATCGGTATTTCATCCCCTTCATTTCTCATTTCTTTCAAACAGTTTTATTGTTGTTAAACTGTTGTTGCATGTTTATCATGTAGCGCACCTTTTTCAATAATTACAAATTGGCACGTAAATTTCTGCCCCATTTCCCAACTCACCTAAGGGAAAGGCAATGCTGATGAACAATCATGAAAAAATGTGTATCGGAAAATATGTGCACAGGAAAAAAAGAAACTTGGCATGAGAATATGGAGCTGTGTCACAATGGAAAACGCACTGTCAGCTAAGGGTATGGAAATTATTAAGAATGGCTGCTTTTAAAAGATAAAACAAGTTCCTACCCCATATACACATTAGGTTGGTTCTATACTGATTACTGTTGGACATAACAGAAAAGGATTTAATCGTTGATTAGCATGCACCATTGGGTATATTATCGTTATTCATTTTAAAATGCCTTCTAATGACAGTTGCTTAACATTAATGGAATTTTTATATGCTAAGCGAATTCCCTATCCACCAAGCGACGTTTAGATATAAAAAGGTTATGGGTGTGATTCATACTAGTTGTATTTTCTCCAAGTTGTTCGTGATGTTTTAGTCAGTGGGAAATTTCTGGATTCTTTATCCTTTAAGTGGCATTTATCTTTGCGTATGACAAAGGTCAAAAAAACACTTTACAAGTATTTTTCGTACCGATTTTGGCAATATTCCAAAACTGATTGTACCGAACTATATATCAATGGAGCGTTTTCATAATAAAGTTGCATTGATACAAGCTCAGCGCAATAGAAGCTGCTCCATGTGATGATGGTAAGCATTTAGATACAGAAGTTACCTACTTCACACACGCATTTTCTTTATGTTGTCATATGGGCAAGTTAAACGTGCCTCCATTACCTGAGACTAAATACCTAAACTAAAAAAAACTATTTAACTTTTCCGAAAACGCTGTCATCACTGGCTTTTTCTAGCTAATGAAAATTAAATGAACCTTTCAAATAGTAATTACTGTCATTGCTGAAGAGCGTTTTCAAACATTTTAATTTCGAGCCTTTCTCAGCGACATTTGCACTCGATATAAATCAAAATCATACTCAAATGTTGGTCCGCCTCCATCTGCACCATACAAAACTGAACTGATGACATTTATATTAGCAAAGTGCTAAACAAAGTTTAGGTATACACTTCTTCTGGTCATTTTTCAATACGTACTTTTAATTAAATCAAAAACTTTGCGGACTCAAAAAGTTGAAT
The DNA here is from genome assembly GCA_936431705.1 of Cheilosia pagana. Classification (NCBI taxonomy): domain Eukaryota; kingdom Metazoa; phylum Arthropoda; class Insecta; order Diptera; family Syrphidae; genus Cheilosia; species Cheilosia pagana. Next base: position 43,331,804 of record OW386170.1, on the reverse strand, counting down.
GATCGAAATTAATTTTACCTAATCGAGGTGAATTGAGGTCGTTTTACTTGGGCATTCGTAATGTGGAAATAAAATGTCACTTTAGCGGTCTATTGGTATGGGTAGAATGCAAAAACAAAAACTCAAACTCAATTTAGATTCAAAAACTTTCGAAAATATTTATCTACGTATGTGTGGGTGAATATCTATTGGTAGTATGCGTTTCTCCGATTGTGAGGTAGCTGCTTGCTATACTGTTGCGGCCCTTGAACTCAGATACACTCGACATTAGTTCACTAAAAGTTTTCACTCGACAGATGTTTGAGAAAGTTCTTCAATGAGTTTTCACAACTTCTAAAATGGAAGAAGTGATTTTCATTTGTTTATATTGATTCCATTCAGTTACATAAATTGCCTTCCAATGACTGATGGTAGATATTTTAAAAATTCCAAGGTTTTCGTAAACAAAACGCGCTCAGTGTTGGATGGGATATGTTTTTCATTCTTTGTTGTTTTAGGTCGAATGCTGTAGTGCTTGAGTTGTGTTGGACCAAATCAAGTTCATGTTAAAACAATCTTGACCAATTTGTTTATGATTTTGGTTTGATTGTGTCCAAATGGGGCAGTTTTATTATTTTTCAAAATGTTGTGTTTACATCTAAAAAAGGTATACCTATAAAAACTTTCTGTTCAGATCTTGCATAATTTCATATAGGCTCTTCCAAATCAGCATGACACTGACTGTGAGCCACTCCGATGACGGCCAGTTTCGACTTTGAATGCGAACTAGTTTTCGCGAATCTATCGAGCGTCTGTCGACGAGCTGTAAATTGGAGTTCATAACAGCTACGTAGGTATTTAACATTTGGCAGACGAATATCCTGATGTTCAACAATCAATAGTCGCTCAATACACAGTTAAATGGCTTCTGTTAGAATATAGGTACTTCTTGTGACCACATTCGTTGTATTTAGTACCAAGAAAGATCATCACATTGTTAAGCCTATATAAATAAATCAGGTGAACCGAAATTCGCCTATAATTGCTCTTCACCCTCTAAGAAACCATTAGAGGCATATTAGAGGCTTACCAACCCTTACTCAACACAATCATTAGAAAAACAGGCTCAATCAGCCTATAACTAGCGTATCATTACCTGGAAATTCCACAAAGAAACACATTATAATTATGATGTCTAAGTCTAATGCTGTCGAAATCCGATTCTAAGCTTCTTACCCGTCAGAAGTTAATGGTAAATGAATACCCGCAACCCTCTCACGCAATCCTACCCTTGATATGGAAGAAATCAAACTTCATGTGGATTGTTTCGGTACACTTGAAGTCCCTTTCCTTTCTGAGATATTTCTGAAAATAACTTCATATCCGTATTCCAAACGCCCTTCCCCAGAGAATGGAACAAACCGGGGGCGAACCACTTCGATGGTGCGGCGACGAGTTAAAGTGGAACGAGCAAAAGGGAAGCAAAGAAAATTCAAATTCCCTAATCGCTTTATGTAGACAAACAAATTGAGAATCAAAAATTATAAAGAATTACGAAAAAATAATTTAAAAAGGATTTTCTTCAAGGCCCATAATGGTAGTCCCTTGACAAAGGCTTTTCGTATGTATGTATATATCTTCTTGCTACCACCCTCGCTGCTGCTACTGCCCTAGTTCTTTTGGTTGAATACATATTTTTTTAATTAAACAACTTAATCCTGCTTCTTTTGGCATATGATAAGTATTTAGTCCTGCAGAATATGCAGCATGACGGGACTCCTCGCCTGGGAAATAATTTGCCAACGAGGGGTATAATCAAGGCAAGTGTTTGACGAATTATTGGGGCGATTGAGAGCTGCTGCCCATCAACAGACAGTATAGGCAGTCGATGGGAATGTTATGTCAGAATGCGAAAGTACGGCTCTTTTGAGGTGGTCTTTTGAACATATACCCTTTGACGCTTTGTTACATTAGGAGTATTTTTAGAAGTGTGCTTTTTAGGTATAGAGGTATACGGAGTGCTCCCCTTTTAAATTTTGCTTGTTTTTTAGTTTTGATTCAAAACAAAGGAAGAGAGACAAAAAGCCTTTGACAGCAAAACTTTGGCAAATTGGTGGGAGAGAGCCATGAAAGCGACCGGTGTAAATGAAAACCCTTTCCGGGAATTACCGAATAGAAATGACATATTATTTGTTTGGCCCAATCTGTTCGTTGTGCTCAATCCTTTTGTGTTGAAATGGTAACACAAACAGAGATTTTTTGTTTAAACAGTCCCTTTGAATGCGCGTAGCGATGCAGTGGCGAAAGTAGTAAGGTTTTATATTAAAAAGCGGATGTGGGTACTAAAGTTTGTGTAGAATAATTAGGCAAACGTTTGTCATTGTATCGACTCATAATGCTGCACGTACCTAGTCTCTTGTTACATTTTTTGTTACATTTACTGTATTAGAACGAGTTTTTTATGTAACAATTTTTGTTATTCGGCCAAAAGGTTAGGTTAATGGGTGGGTACAACCAAGCGAGCCCATTGTTATGCCCTTGTTGGGGGATCGTCCGATGTTGTTGGCGATAAAAACTCTTCCATTTTTGTAGCTACTCGACTTTGTCCAGCCATCCCGATGTATTAATGAACCTGTAAAGATTGGTTCTAGGGCATAGACAGAGGAAGTGAGGTGTGTCCTCATGAGCATCCTCGTCTCCGCAACCCCTGCATATATCGTCATCTATGAGATTTAGTTTCATTCGGCCCAAGCGAGGTATCCGTCGAAACGGAAAATTCTCCGATTTTATACGATTCGGAGGTTTTTTGCTTCGAGGTATTCTTCGGAACATCTATTCAGAATATTTCTATGACATTTTGCAACGCATATCGGCGAATTACGTTGAAGTGCGATGAAGTGCATTTTTGCCTTCAATTTTTGACAGCTAGGTTCCGATATCCTCCGTCAGAAATTGGTTGCGGAATTTGTTTACGATTTGGATTTGAGTCTCCGACAGAGTATGCGTTGCGGAAAATTTTCCGTTCCGACGGATACCTCGCTAGGGCCAATTATATGGTTCCTAAAAAAAATTGTTACCTGTTAGGGCCCCTACCAGTTTATATATCGCCGTTCTATCAAACTGCATTAGCTTTTTGGTCCGACTCATACTATATTCTGGCCATAGCTTTCTTGAAATTTTGCAGGTAGTTAAACTTTTCCACCTATTGTTGGCTTTCATGCGGGTCTTATTTTCCACTCTCTCTCGGAGATTGCAGAGGGGTGGTTTAACTGACTGCAGCGCCCGCTCTTGATCCATTTCAGATCCATTTCTGGCCTTTCTGGTTTTGTTAATGTGTCCAGGGACCCAGCATAGATTCGTGGTGTGCTGCAAGCAAAGAACCTTGAGCTCTTCGCTTTGACTTTATTTCAATAGCAGAAACTGCTTTTATAGCATCTTCGGCGGTTGCCAGAGCTTCTGCTTGGAAGATACTGCTATGATTAGGCAATCCGATTGATCGGCGTATGTCCAATTCCTCACAGAAAATTCCGGCACCGGTTCCACAGTCCATCTTCGGTCCATCCGTGTAGATGGAAATTGATTTCTTTTTTATGGATTCATCTGTGTTCCATTCGTCTCTGCTTGGGAAATAGCAGGAGAATGGTATATCAAAACCCATGTGGGGAGACGTGTAGTCAGAGGTGACAGTATTCGCCCGGTCTGAAAGGTTTCCAACTCTTGGTTTGGCTAATTCTTAGGGCAATTTTGGCTGCAGATTCTTGCATGAATAGGTCTATTGGTAATAGGTTGAGGATTGCCTCTAGTCCATCAGCAGGTGTTGTCCTTATCGCGCTGGTTGTTACTATACATGCCATTCTTTGTACTTTTGTCAAAAGCTTAAGATTTGATGACTTGTTCTTGGCTTGCCACCAAACTAAGCTGCCATATGTCAGTATAGGTTGCACAGCAGCCGTATACATCCACAGAATAATTTTAAGTTTTGGGCCCCATCTTTTTCCGAAGACCCGGTTGCATGCGGAAAAAGCATTCTTAACTCGTTCATCAACGTTTAGTTTTCAATTAAGCTTCCTGTAAAGTATAGTCCCCAGATATTTAGCACTTTGTGTGATTTTTAGAGGGGTACCCTCAATATTTGGAGGCTCGAAGCTTAGAATTTTTCTTTTGTTACTGTTCAGTTTTCTGTGGGTTGACTCCTAGCCCGCATTGTTTAGTCCACGTGTTAAGTGTTCGTAATGCGTTCCCTAGTAGTTCGATTATGGTCGGTAGGAACTTGCCTGTTTATTCGGCCAATAGTCGATGAGGATATTCTACATAACATCGCATTTAAAAAATTAATTGTTTTGCAAGAGCTAAAAAAATTGACGTCTCTTTCTTCGCTTTCAAAGAGGTTGAAAGAACTGACACTCAAACAAATTGTAGAAGCATGATCAATTAAATACAACACTTTGTAATTTTTTCCTTTGACAAATTTAGAAATCATTTTTAAAAAAAGTTTGGATCGAACTAACCTCATAGGGACATATCTGTTCTTTAGAATCACATACGTGAGAATTAACCTGTTTCATTTGAAGACAATACTACGGGAAGTGTGAATGTTTCAACGGAAATGTACATTTCCCGAATCGATCTGTTTCCATAGTCCTCCGCTCCTTCATTCGCAGATTCAGCAAATTTTCCATTGAACTCTATAAGCACGTACACGTACATACTCAAAATAGTACTTGTACTTCCTCATCACATTGACCTATAGTCCCCTTTTACAGCTTCGCACATAAGGCGAACCATGAAAGGTTCTGAATACAGTTCCAGGTAAAGGATGATAGCATTAATTCCTAAATCTCCATTCGCCTTGATCTATTTATGTGTTTAATATAGCACATCATACACGTATTAAACGGCAACACAACACTGTATAGTGCAGCAGGACATGCCAGTGCCAGTGTATACGAGTGCACGCTGTGCAGAATGGGCATCATCACCGTCGTCCGTCGATATTGTGTATAGTCATCGTCGTCTTCTATCCTGCCCATCTCAGTTTTGATGGGTAGATAGCTATAGTTTGTTGGTCATCGCAGTCATTTCCATCGTAGGTACTTGTCGTCGTCGGCGACGACGTCTCCACATTAACAACGTTTATTATCACAAATGGATTATGTTGTCCTGAAATTTAGTAATCTCATTTCCCCCCCAAGGTATTTCGGAGTTCACTTCATATACTCGTACGTCGTAAGTTTGTGCAGTATACCTACCCTCCGTTCTCCGTACAAGATTATCCAAAGTGTACCTACTCCTGTGTGCATGATGAATCTCTGTTGTCGTTGAGTCTAAAATCAACAAATAATTTAATTACCAATACATGATAATATAATGTGGTTAGGGTATTAATTAAATCTTCCAATCTATGCGGCATATATCTCTTACGGAAAGCTGCATCTGAACGAAACGTGAGTTCTTGAAGGACTTTCAAGCGATGTTATATTTGGATGTGTTTGCCTTTGATATCGTAAGTCCCTATGTCTAACGGTAGTCCACTCACCGAGAATGGCGAAATGTTTCCTGTCTTTTCCTTATAGAATAATTGGTATTTCCATGCTTGGGGGATGTTGAATATATGATGGTAACTGCATTCATCATTGTACCTTGAGGGGTGGATCTGTAAGTCTATGTTAATTCGCAAAGTGTAAATGAATCAGTAGAATTGATAGATGGCAATATTATTGAAAGTACATCTACATAGATCGATTCGAGCTTGAAAGGTAGCAAGTGTCCCAATCAGACGTAGGTACCTCATGGAGTAGGTATTTAAATTATTAAAACCAGGAGAGCAAGGAGCGCAGCTAAACATTTTGGCGTAAAATCAGGTCTTGTAAAAAGTTTTATGAAAAGCATAACATCGAAGATGAGCGTGTTTCGAATATGAGAAGTATAGCTACTTGTCTGTCGCTCCATCGTAAGACATAATTCTTGTCATCGCCTCAACAGAAATTTAAAAATAAAAATGCATTTAACCATATTGGAGTTAGCTCCTTTCTTTGCAGAAGAAGGTCGGTTACGTATCAGTTCTGTGGCTCAAGTTTATTGAATTAATCATACTTGCAAACCATTTTACTCATTCAACCATTGACACAATTAATTAGGATTAAGATTCTATCGGCAATTATTATATTACATGCACAATCTGCCGTCGGCACGTAGGTATACTCCTCGTCCTCATATATAGCTAGCACAACAAGCTCTGGCAACAGAGAACGTAAAATATTCTTCGGGGCAATTACAAGTCCTGCATGGTTGACCATAGTTAATTAATTTTCCTGCTGTCGTTCCGGCTGCCATCGCATCGGGTAGAAGTTGTCATCCTTGGCTGTCGCAGGAAGTTCATGTAATTTCTCTTCACTCCGCCATCGCATCGGTTAGTAAGATAATTCAATTATTATGATACGTGTTATGGTGGAAGTAGTTTTTATTTCTCTTTCTTTTTTTTTTGGCTCACTAGAGAAGATGATATAATTTTTAAGAGCTCCCAGTCATTTCGCATCGCAGTGGTAGTCTTTTAATAAGAAATGATGAATCTTCAGCAAGGAGTGAAGGGACTGTAAAATAAAATGTGGGTTGCGATATTTAAGATTTAATTATTAAGCAAGGAAGGTGGGTGGGTATGGCATACCTTATTATATTCTGAGAATTACTTTTCAGCGATCCATGAACAATACAAAATGCTATTAATTGTGTCAGAATGTGAACTCCACTACAGGTAAGGAATAAGAGGATGCAATTGCATCGGGCTCATACCTTCTCGTGCTTACAAAGAAATAAGTGACGCATCACGATACTTCGAGTATTCATCTATAAGGTGGCGCAAAAATAACCTTCCGATGTTTTTTGGCTGTAATTTAAAAAAAAAGAAAAACTTTGATCCTTCTTGTGGATTATTTTTATTTGGTCTTTTAATTTTTTTTACATCAAGTCGAGAATATGATGTCATGTAAATGGCCGCCGCTACAGTTGATTGTCATTTGAGCCCTTTTTATGGCATTTTCCATCACTTTGGCCAAAACTTTCGGTCCTCACATTCTTGACGGGTATTGTCTTTAAGAGCTGCAAGAGTCTGAGGCTTGTTGACATAAACCCGCGACTTTAAAAAGCCCCACAAAAAGAAGTCTGGAGCGGTCAAATCAGACGATTTTGCTGGCCAGTGCAAATCGCCAAAACGGGAGATTAGGCGCCCGGGAAATGCATCCTTCAGCATATCGGTTGTGGCACGTGCAGTGTGTGCCGTTGCACCGTCCTGTTGGAACCACATGTTTTCCAATCCCAATTCATCAAGTTGCGGCAAAAAGAACTCGTTGATCATTGCTCTGTAGCGCTCACCAGTCACAGGTCGATGTCGACGGCGCTTCCATGACATCTTCGGCTACAGCAGCAATATTCTCTGCAGAACGGCTACTCCGGGGTCTGCCACGCCTGGCAGCATCTCGTGTTGTGCCAGTCTCTTCGAGGCGAGCGGCTAAACGTCGCAGTGTTTCACCAGTAGGCGTTGGAAGGCTAGGAAATCTGCGACGAAATTCATGTTGTGATTATTGCTCAAATAAATAGTCACCAATATTCCGCGTTCTGGAGCAGTGTAGCGTAACATTGTTTATTAACGTGTATTTCGCATGTGTTTACTACACAAATGTCAAAACAGAACTGACATTATAGGCCAATCGCAAAATTTATAGCATTTTCTGATAGGAGGATTACTTTTGCGCCACCTTGTATAAGGACAAGATAAATGGCCATATGAAACAATCATAAAAGGCATATTATAAAATCTGTAAAAAAAACTATAAGACTGGTCGTGTGAAGGCTGTTATAATAGCTCACATGGCTTCTCATGCCAAAAAGCAAAACTGGCATTTGATATAGGTATTCAGTGCGAATGAATTGAATTCGATGAGAACAGAACAGTTTTTCGTGATCTTAAAATGAAGCGAGGATCCACGGTTGCTGTAAGCTGCCCAACGACCAAAGAAGTTCTATGGCTACCCACTATAATGAGTGTTTCTGAGAGGCCCAAGGGCAAATCGTAGTATTGGCCAGTTGACCAGGGGAACTCTGTAATGTGGAATGAGTCGTGGATCTGGTCAGCGATTATTTGACTATGTGCAGCCGTAAACAGCCGTGATTCATGGAAGAAAAACTACTCGTTTAATTTTGTTTTCATTATGAGGCAAAGGGTATTAATTCATAATTCACTCTTGAATGTTTTTTAGATGTTCACAGGATGTTTCTCAGTCACGAAAAACTTTAACGGGTGAAAAAGCACGTGGACATTTACACGGGGTCAATATAAATCTCCATGTGTTTTCACATCCAACATGTACAAAATCGTATAGCAATGCATCCCTAAATTCAACCAACCAGTAAGCATCAGCGACTTAATTAAATATTAACAATGTCCTGATTAACTTTCTAGCACTTAATTCACTATATCCACATCTGCTGCTGCTTACTCCAACACATTCTAGTTATTCGGCCAACTGTTGTCTGTGTATGCGAAATAATTATCTTCCGTTCTGTAATTTACAAAATCGAGCAGCCTACTAATTCCGACTGATTGCCATCAACCAAATGGCAATCCACAACCCCATAGCTGCCGCACAAAATCCATAATAACCAAACTGCAGATACATCCATTTTCCTATACCATCTGACCACAGATGTCAACATTTGGTTTGCAATTAGTCCCCGTCTATGTAGACCCGTTGCCTGACCCGCTGCCCGCTCAATCGCACACAAACTGATTGATAATTAACACAATTTAAATCACACCATAAAACTAATCCTCCAATTACTGGTGCTTAATCATCAATTGCATCGTTATGAGTTCGCCAATAGCCGGAAAGAGTGGTCAAGTGATGAATTAATAGTATATTCCTCGTTTACTAATAAATTAGCTTCCATAGTGGGGTGGCATGGAGAGGGAGATTTGTAGTTTTTACACCCACTCGAGAGTGACATAAACTAAGGTGGGTTGAATTTTGTCACCCCAGAAGGGGTAACCGCAAGATGCATAATTAGAGAACCAACCAAATTACCAACAAGTGGCAACACATAAGTCATCCTGACATTCTGCTTCGAAAGCACAAAACCGTAAACAGTTTTTCTGGACTTTGTCATATTTCCTTTTGGCGTATTGTGGTTTGTGGTTGACGTTAAGGGCAGCCTAGGGTAGCGTAAATCATAGTACCTATGGTGTGAAGGGGGTACCGGAACAGCTGATTTAATACGTCGGGTAATATTTTTATCATTGGAACTGAATTTTAGAAGCTTTCATTCAAAATGTTACTTACTTACTTACTTAGGCGGCGCTACAGTCCTGGGTTTCCGGGTTGGAATCGAAGACTCTTCAGTCCTAGACGACTGATGTGTACTTTTTTGACCAGGGCGATGTCGCTGTACAGCTCATAGAGTTCGCTGTTAAATCTCCTCCTCCAAAACTCATCAACGCAAACGGGATTCACGGAAAATCACTCGAAAAATTTTTTGTTCGAAACGACCAGGGGGATTTTCACCCGCCTTTGACAGCGTCCATGCTTCTGCACCATATAACAGGACTGGGATGATGAGGGTCTTATATAGAGTCTCCTTAGTGTTTCTCAACAAGGCCTTATTAATCAATTGCCTTCTTAGGCCGAAGTAACAGCGGTTGGCAAGTGTGATTCTTCGTTTGATTTCTGAGGTGATATCGTTTTCTGAATTTATAGCGGAGCCGAGGTAGACAAAGTCCCTAACTACCTCAAAATTATAACGGTCTATTGTGACGTTCTGTCCAGATAGGTCGATGTTGCGTGTTCCTTTTTTTTTGACAGCATATATTTCGTTTTGCCCTCGTTTACCACTTAACCCATTTTTGCGGCTTCCGTACTGATACTTGCAAACGCGCCAGTGACAGCTCGCTGTGTTCTGCCAATAATGTCAATATCATCCGCGTATGCAAGCAGTTGCACAGACTTTTGGAAAATTGTGCCGCTGGTGTTGGGTGTTGGCCTTAAAATCGATAAACAGGTAGTGGGTATCGACTTGGACTTCTTGGGTTTTTTTTTTCAAAATGTTAGGCTTCGTTAAAAAGAAAAACTGAACAGTCGGGAATTCAGAAATCCTACTTCGGATTTTCTTAATCTGTTCGTTCATAATAATAATTTACCTGTAAGAACATCGAGACGAACTTCAATCCTCTTTGAGGTCATGACCTGAGGTCTTTAGATGATCTGAGAACTTTTTTCTTTGAGTCTGATTTTTTTCAGCATTAAAAAATTTGAGTAGGTTAGGAGTTAGTTCTATTATTTATTCCATCGCTTATCCGATTAGGCACGATCAGTAATTTTTAAGATTTATTTATTTAAAGACAGACAGTCAAATTCAGTTCAAATCAAACCTGATGATGAGGCAACCAATCTCAAGTCAATGACTAAAATACAAAGAATTGCGTGTATAGGGACGAGGCAATTCTCAATTTGACACCTCTGGACCTATACATGGAAGAGTCTGCTGCTAAAAGTGCCGTAAGGATAAGCAAAGCTTACACTTGGAACCCCTACAATTTGGACATGCACATATTTTAAGTAAATAATTAGAAAATGCTGTCACTTCTGACTATATGACTCCTCGTCTGAACTTTGGCATACCATTCTCCTGCTCTTTCCCGGGTAGAGAGGAATGGAATACCAATGAACCCACGAAAAGAAAATCAATATCCATTTACACGGATGGATCAAAGATGGACTGTGGAACCGGTGCCGGCATATTCTCTGAGGAATTAAATATACACTGTTCAATTAGGCTACCTGATAGTAGTAGTGTATTCCAAGCGGAGGTGCTGGCTATCGTGGAAGCGGCCCGTAGGTTGTCAATTTTGGCAATACCTCGTAGGGATATTACCATCTTTATTGACAGCCAGGCGGCTATAAAAGCAGTTTCTGCACATGAAATAAAATCCAAACTAGTCCAGCTCAAGGTTCTTTGCTTGCAGCACACCGCGAATCTATGTTGGGTCCCTGGACATAGCGACAAAACCGACAATGAGAGGGCGGATGAACTGGCGAGAATTGGGTCCGCAATGAAACGTGATAGAGCTTGACAAAATTCGTATGAAACCCAACAAGAGGTGGAAAACACTAACTACCTGTGAAATATCGCGGAAGCTTTGGCCAGAATATAACAGTGTTCGGACCAATAAACTTTTACAGTCTAACAGGATCTATCTAGGCTAGTGGGGCTCTAACTGGTCATAACTTCCTAAGAAACCACACAATGAAACTTAATCTCAAATATGACGACATATGTGGAGACAAAAAAGTCCACGAGGACACAGCTCACTTCCTTCGTCACTGTCCGAGTCCTAACCTACACCAGATGATGATATATAAAAAAAAAGATAAATACCCTACTTATACTCCCAAAAGTATATGTGATTCAACGCAAAATTAAAACAGACATGATGATCTTTCCTGCACTTATGATTCTATCCCGAAACATATAAACGTACGATTTATTTGCGGTGCAAATTCTACGGAAAAGTTGGTGCACTATCTGTCGAGTGTGGGCAACTGCATGTAAAAGAAAATTCATCTGTTTTGATAAAACCACACTAAACACATGCATAAATGTATGAAAACTGAAAATTTCATGAATACAAATGAAATCATCAGTGCGCTTGTGTATGTCTGCATTTGGGCAATGAAAAACTTTTCGATTGTAGGTAGGTAGGTATATGGCCAAGATTGTTTGAATACTTAAACTTTTCAGAATAGTTAACGCAAGCTCATGTTTTTACCAGCTGCATAACCTCAGGTGATGGAATAATTTTAAAATAATTTCAAATTTATGTGGCTTAGAAGTGTTGGACTATGGACCGATGGCATGAATGTAATGTGAATATGACTTATATGTATATCGGTCAGGTAGGGAGGTAGCGTTACTGGGAATTTGCTGCGATATTTTTTTGCCTATACCAATGCTAGCATTCAATTCAGCACTCTACAGTTACATCCCGATTTTTAAAATAATGCCTTCATTTGCTTGATCCTCGAATTTAATAAACAAATAATATCCTTTTTTGCAGTCATTCTTGAATTTCCATTATTCAAATGCATAAATGAGGAAAACATAATATTTTTCCCATTGTCCTGCATCGTGCATCTCCAAGTTTGCCATTAAGATAAGAAGCTTCTGATGTACTCAATAACTACGAGTATAACATTTTCACCACTCTTTCATTCAATATTGACCTCCCTCCATGACATTAAGTCTTCTCAATATCCAACTTTGCAGACAGATGAACGAATCCTCCTTGTTTGCTGTGAAAAACAAGAACAGATAAACACAATATACAATACAATAAAATCTAGATGATGTAGGTATATGGGATAGCAATATTTATACCTATGCTTATAGATAACGTCTGTGGATCTGCAATATCGGATTGAATGAAACAACACAAATAGATTTTGGCAAACAGCTCTTGAGCACTGTGGAAGCGTCAGACCTCAGACAATTTAGTCAAGTCCATGGTGAGTACGAGTGTTTATTCTATAAGAATGCGAGTAGTACGAGTAGGTATCCGGGAGTGGTCTACACGAAAACGAAAGTCTGCAATTTTAACAAAGCAAAAATATTATCTTGCGTCTATGGGAACCAAAAGACTCAAAAACATCTGCGCCACAGTTTCATCGGTGTCCTTGCACATGAGAAATGAAATCCTTTCTTCAATTTTCTTCTCTTTTGCTTGCTGTATTGTTTTCGAAGAAAAACGTGTTCATTTCGCCTAGTATAGAGGAATGAGCTGCAAGGCTAAAGAGCTAATGGTTAGTGGGTGGAAACGAGTGCCGGCATTCAGGCTTATTGTAGTCACTTACCAACTGACAATAATTGTACCACTCACTGACTCCCGAGAGATGTTCTTTATGGTCGTTGTGTTTTTCGGATTAAATTGATGTTCGATTTTTCATCACATATGTGGTTGGCGTCATTCATAGCGATTAGTGCAGTTGCACAAGTGTTTTAGCTTTCCCACGCAGTGGTTGCTTGTTTTTCCCGGGAATCTCCGCTTGCCATTTAGTTGAAGGACGGGGTTTACCTTGAACTTTTATGTTTGCCGTCGACTCGCCTTCCACCTACAGTGCTTCAGTAGGAAAAATGTCTATGAGGGAAATCTTTGCGGGAGGACACTTTGTTTTGAAGTTAAATCTGATTTATCCATTTCCACTGTAGCAGTTAGTATGTACTCGATTATAGAGTCATTAACAGTGAGGCTGGGTCTTCAAATAGAAGGGTTTAATAAATAGGTACATACCAATTTTACAAATAAATCTTTCAGATCTCTAGTTAGATTGTAAGATGTTTGACCGGAATTGATTTGAGATCGACTGCGTGAGATTGACTCAGGTTTTCAGAGTTGCATTGCAAAATTTCGCAATTGAAAAAAAGGATCGTTATTCATGAATGTCTAAAAAACAAAGATTTTTAGCTACCTTCATTCGGTGGCAAGTTATACTGAAATACATTTATTTGCTTACCAACTAAAACTCTTGTTCTTTTTAAAACAAACTCCATTACCAGAATTATATTGCAAAATATTAAGCATAAATACGCAAGTAAAGGAAACAAAACTCCAAAAGTATAAAACATTAAGCTGTACAATTATGATAAACGGTTCGAAATTTGCATAGAGTGTCACTTGAACAGATATACAAAGGTATATAAATATGTGTACACATGTTTCCTGCAAATACCATGGCTACGCTGTAGATAGTAGATACACTAAACGTTGCGCAGAGAAAATTTATTGCACTTCACTACATCTGAGACAGTAGCAATTATCTCCGTTTTTGCTATTAATACATTTACCCGGATTGTAGATCCTCTTTGCAAAAGAAAACACAAACGCGTCGGATCCATAGCGATGTGTCTGCTGAAAATGTAATTCCTTGAACTAGGATTAATGACATTCCCATCCGCGAAAACATGGAATTGCGTTTATTCATAAGCATAAATATCTCGACGTTTATCTCTCTAATGGAATATGTAAATTTGTCTCGTTTTCCTTTTTTATATAAGCGAAATGAATTTTTTGCGTTTTTTAGAAACTCCTTTCGCGCTAAGTAATAGGTTATTATAAGCGTGGAAAGGAATGCCTGCCAGTTATAAAAGAAAAGAGGAACGATCAATTCCGTGTGAGTAAATAGGAATTTCCTTACAACATGATAAGGAAGTTTCTTGGTCCTGCATTTATTTAAACGCAAAAGAAGGTGCAAATAGTTTAGCGAATATTCCACTCGATATTGTGTTATGTTGTGGCACTGGCATATTTTACACTGTAAACAATTTTAAACTTTCACCAATGAAAATAAAACTGCCACGACCAACGCACATTTCTTTCGCATCCTCTCATTTTGATGGAGAGAAAAATCTTTTAAAAATCTTCTTTTCTTCTGCAATATCCAGCCCCGGGTTCTTATCGATTGATGGTGCAATGTCTTGCGAGGAAAAACTTTATCCACACCTAATTCCTTTATTTTCTGTTCTTTGACAAGAAAATGAAAAATTGCAGTTTATTCTGTTAGTTTGTCCAATAGAAGTTTTCAGGCAAATAAAAAAAAATAAGCAGGAAGAAAGAATGATAACCAACAAAAAGGATGAAGGAATAATAATACTTCGTGGCTACTTCATGGTCGATCATCAATTTAAGAGCTGTCAATTGAGGGAACATTTATGATTAACAGTGGCTGGCGAGGATATAGCTTTCAGTTGATGGGCTACACGCAGCTGCTATAATATTATATACGTTGAGTGGTGGGTGTAGGGTTCGATCGTGAGAATATTGCAATATTGTTGAGTTGCTGGTAAAGTTTTGGATAGTGGATTTAACTCTCTTTGTTGAAGGCGTCTTATTTATAAGTAGGTACATGATTTTGCAAAACAGAAAAGGACACAAGTGTGAGCCTTAAGAGCCCTTACTTATCTTTGGTGAGTAAATTTTACATACGAATTCACATCGAAGCTTAATTCGGGGAGTTAAAGATTTATAAGGACAGCTTTTAAAACACTTATTGAGTAGCGTCCCATACATAAAATATATTGAGAGATTCTACTCCAGAAGTAATGTACGGAAGGCTAACTACAAAATATGCGTTATGTGCAAGAAGTTGAGCAGTAGAGATGAACAATGCATCACACTGTCTTAGAAGATAATAACAGAAAAAATAAATTAATTTATTGACTAGGTAGCCGGCACCACACATAAATTGACACTGTTGGCAACTGAGTAAGAATTGCCACACTGAAAATAAGACCTTGGTATATTTGATAGAAATGAGGCTTGATTCAGCAATTTTTTTGTCAATATACGTCCAGCAAAATGTTTCTATCAGATTGACAAAATTTTTGTTAGTTTTATCTTGACCTCAAACGTTTGTTGTGATAACAAAAATATTGTTGTTTTAACAAAAATGATTTCCTTTTAGTACAAAAATAATTTGTTGAAATAATCATAACTTTGTTGCTTTTACAAAGAAATTTATCAAATTTCTATGTAAATGTAAACAAAAAAATTGTGAATATTATAGAAGTTGTTTGTCCACTTAGTTACTGTTTTTGTATTAATCTAATTAAGGCCGATTTCCCAGAGGAATTTCAGCCGCCAAAAACTTAGGAACAAAGACCGAAGTCCCTTTCCAAGCGGGAGCCTTGTCTGGTACACGAGATTGGTACGAATCAGCCTTAGACAAGTCTCCCCGAATGGTACTTTCATTTGGGTACTCATTTTTTCCCACCACAAAGAGACCAATGCAAATTCTTCAATTTTTCAAATTTGTATCATATCTACAAACATATTTTTCATTTCAACAAAATGTTTGTTATATTGGTAATCTGTATTTCGTTTGGCTAACAAACATTTTGCATAAGTTTTGTCAATTCAACAAACGTTTACCAAAACGATTTTTGCTTCTGTTTTTATCGATATAACAAAAACTTTTTTAATTCGACAATAAAATTGTTGAATTGATAAAACTCGATTTGTTAAAATGAAAATTGTCTTTTGTTAATCTGACAAAGTAAATGTTTTGTCAGTTTAACAAAATATTGTTCAAATTGATAAAACTTAGATTGTATTGATAAATTTCATTTATCATTACAACAATTTTTTTTCAATTCAACACAACTATATTTGTTGAAAGTTTACAAAAGAATTTTGTCAATATCACCTAGTATTTGATTTTCAGTGCATGGATAATACTTTCACTTCTACACCTACCCACCTGATGATACCGATCGACCAACAGTGCGTTGGCTAAAAAATATTGCTTAAAAAACATTCCCAACCGCATTTTCGGCAAAAGTTAATTCTTTCTGATAGCGATGAAGGTTTTATAATCTTGTATATAACTTTCTAATATTTACGACTCAAGATAATTATTCATTTTTCCTTCCTGGCACATTCGCGAGCCCATTTTTGTCAAACAGGGAAACACCGACTCTGTCATGCCATTTGATGATTTATAATAAAATATTCTTAGCCGCCCTTTAGCGCTTGATTGCTTATTTTAGCAACCACAAACCATTTTTTATGTTTTCATTGCTATATTTTTACTATCGCTTCGACGAAATTCCTTTCAAGCCAAGTTAAACCGAATCCACCCGCACCCAGTTAAGTCATCACGTCATTTTGCTTCCCAATAAATATTTTGCATTTTTTCCTGTTAATTTTTTCCTGCCCATTTTTCCCAATGAAAAATGATAAATTTGCGTGGCAATTTGTAATTACCTACTGCTGAAACGCATGCAATAACAATTTGCCAAAAAAGGAGTGTCCAACTAAATAATGAGTTATTGGTTTGTGTGTGAGGTTAAATTCAGTTTATTTATTTTATAGTTCGATCGATAAAAGGCAATCAGTTTTTTGGTTTTAGTGCAACCACTTTTGGTAGTTATTTTTTATGAAATTCTGTTTAAGTGGAGTGCGTTTTGAATTCTAATTGATACAGCGTCAGAACGAAAATTGCTCGGTGTTGCGAAAATATTTTTTAAATTCAGGTACCAAATTTGTTAGAGCAGTGGACCATATTGTGATTCCACTTTGTTCAAAGTAAGCAGTTTTTTCATATGTACCTTATATAGGTATCCATTTTTTTCTCTATTAAGCTTTTAACCTCTCATAAAAGTTTGCAGATACAAACAACTGTTCGACAAAGTGCATCAAACAGAACTAGCAATAGCAATTGAACAAATAAAAAATAAAAAATTTTGAAACTCGATCGAGCTGTATGCGATAGTGGATAGTCACATTTGAAATAAAAAAAATATTATATCGTCTATTGAACAAAATTCATTTAACTTCTGTTGGTCGTTGCGAAAAAAGTTGTGTTCGTTATAAAAAAAAATATGCAAAAGTTGGATTAGGTACCTATAAAGGAAAGAAAACCCTCAGCCATAGAGACACTGATGGCGGAATCTTTTTTCCAACTTTTGAATTGCACATCTTCTTAGAAACATTCCCTTTCTCCTATGCGGTATAATTTTCTTGAGATAAAAAGAGAAACTAGGATAAACAACCCTTAATATTCGTTCTTCAACTTTGGTGCCTAGGTGAAGTGCCAATTTACATTTGAATGAACGAACAAAAGCAGATTTTTCACATTAAAGTTTACTTTTCGGTGGTTTTATTGCTATTCCACAATATAGCTCTTACTACATTGGTTTCAATGAGTTTTGGTAAGCAGGTAGTTCCCTATATTTAGTGCCTCAAATAATGAAATAATGGTCTTTGGTTCATTAAAATCATTTTACCTGACTGGACACAGAAGGAGGGTAATCGCGACCTCCTGTATCCTAAACGGCTTAACCGATTTTGATGAGCGAGTTGTCATTAGATTCAATGGCTAAAGAGTTGATTTAAAAAAAATTTAAAATAGTATTTAAAAAAATGTTTAACTAATTGACAATCAGAGGCTGTCTAAGAAGATTAACAAAAAATACGCGTAACCTCCGACTGTCAATTAGTTGAATGAATTTTGCTTACATCTTTTTAATGGACAATGCCAAGGGTGATGTTTTCACATATTAGATATTAAAAAGAAAGGATTTATTTACTAAATGAGGTATAGGAGTATAAAAGAAACCAAGCAACATGAATATTTAAATAAATAAATAAAAAGACAAACGAAAATGTGTAATTATCAAACAAAGAGACAAATTCTCAATAAAGTTTTACATCAAAGTACGTATTTTCATATAAGTTACATAATATAACATGTACCTACTCAGCTCGAATTACGTGTCAGGAATTAGGTAGCTTTCCCATCACCAGCAGGAAGTGACAATTCGTACCGCTTTGTAAGTTGTTCTAATTAGCAAGATTAATTTCCAACGAAATTAGGTAAACGGATACAATATTTCGCTACACCTTTGTGTGTTACACCTACTTTCTAATTGGAAGGTACCTTACCTAGGTCGCTCCTTTCACGCAAAAAACTTATCTTATCTTCGTGTGAGTTTCCATTTTAGCCATATTAAAGTTCAAAAGTATCACATTAACTTTCCATATCAGGTACTTCGCTACAAATCAGTTTAAGTCTTCCCTATAAACTCTCTCTGTACACTCGGCACACGTGTGACTTTGCTTAGTTCTTAGCAACTTTGTTGTCATGCGGTGCGATAGGGAGAGGAACTTTCTTTCAATAGTGCTAAAAGGTGACAGGAAATACTTTCATTAAACAATTTCAAACTTTCGAAATCAAGTAGAAGCGTATCTTTTTTTGTTCTCCTGCAATAATCCTTCGACTGTTTTTCTTCTCTTGTCAGTATTCGAGATCCTTGCAATTCTTATCGACTGGTAGGTGGTAGGTAGGTATACCTATGGAACGAATATTGGAGTGGAAAAAGTTAAGCTACTTGTCGATTTTCGTTATATAGTGAAAATAAAATGAAAAATTGCACTTTTGGTTCGAAGAAAAATGGAAATTACAATGGAGAGAGAATATTGAGCGGATACTTTGTGGTCGATGATCTATAATGGAACTGTCAGTTGTGCTGACATTTATGATTAACAGTGGTTGTACACAGAGCTGGTTGCAATGTCTTCAATTTGAGTTTTGTAGTTTAGTAATTGAGATTATCCTCCCTTGGGAAAATATTTTTGCAAATCTGTTTTTTTTTTTTAATCTGGTTTGCTCGCGAGGATATTAGGACTACCTATCGATAATAGATGAAGGATGAAAAAACCATATCCATATAAGAAACACAAGGCATTTTGAAAAATGTGTGCATCCTCAGTACCTCAATCCTCCCGAGTAATAAGTCACAACCTGTCCCACATTCAACTGTTTGCTAAATGATGCAAGTCGTGCGACCTAGACAACTCCAAGGAGCTGCCAAGAAAAATACCAGACCAAATCGAAAACTCATTTAATTTCCATTATGTCTATAAAATACATTTTCTTGAAGGTCACGCTTCCTTCTTGGGAATTTGTTTACTGAACTGAGTATCTGTCTGATGCCAACTGTAATAAATTGGGATTTCAGAAAAGTTCAAGGTATCCCTCAACCCGGGAGGGAGCGATTGCAAAGTATGGATATTGGTATTCAACTTCCATTGGAAGTTGCACTGGTTTCCATGACAAGTGATGGCATTGAAATCCACATCAGTTGTTTCAATGGCGAATAAATTCCCTCATTGCCTGACGGCAGCTCAAATCAGTCTATAATAGAATACAGACTTAGTTTAATATGGGAAGATTATTTTTGGTAAAGAAGATATTCAGCAGGTTGGTAATTGGTAATCGCAATTTATATAAACTTAGTCTGGACATTAGATTTATTCCTTGTGCTTTCAGTTATGTGGGTTTAAAGACAAAAACAAAATTCTATTTACAGAAATTAAGCCTTTTTTTCTTAACTTACATATTTGGGACGATCACATCTAGCAATGATTTACTATGAAAATAAATCAAGCATTCCTTTTATCCTTGGTATACTCCATTCATGTCATAACAATAAGATTTATTTTTTAACTTTCTCGTATACGTAGTAGGAGAAAGGTATTGTAATCGTACAAAAAATCGAACTCGAGATTTTACTCAAATCTGACATTACGATGATAGAGGAACTCGAAAAAGTGGGTCTCCCAATTCTGTGTGTCTGTCCGTCTGTCCGTCTGTCCGTCTGTCCGTCCTTTCCTGAGCTTCACAGCGCAAACGGCTGGACGGATTTCTTTCAAACTTTGGATTTGGAGTTTTTGGGCTTACAGTTCGGGGCCATTTTTTTTTTGCATGCTAACCCTATTATTAACGGTACTTCCGATATAACGGTTTTAAACAAGTTTGATTTTTTCAAAAACGGGTCTAACGATTTCAACCAAAATTGATATTTGGGCTTATGTAGGTGCGGTTAACATGGCTGCATACCCAGTTTTTCGCAGAAAAATCGAATAACGGTAATTTTGAAAATTGGTCATATCTCAAAAACGGTTAAAACTATTTCGACAAAAATTCATATTTAAGGTAATACGGTCATTCCCAACACGATGGCAAACTCAGTTTTTTCCTAAATTATCGTTCAACGGACTTTTTTCGAAAAATTTCGTTTTTTAAGACTTTATTTAATTATGGCTTACTTGAAAACGGCTTTAACGATTTTAACCAAAATGTATACTTGCTCTACGCTACATGGGGTAAACATGGCTGCATATTCAGTTTTTGGCTAAAAAGTCAAATAACGGTACTTTTGAAAAGTGGCCTTATCTCGAAAACGGTCAATACGATTCGAACAAAAACTTATTTTTAAGGTAATATGGTCAATCCTAACACGATAGAAAACTCAGTTTTTCTCTAAATTGTCTATAATAGATTTTTGAAAAAAGGCATATTTTGAGAATTTGGTTTTCTTTTGTTTTACCTACATGAAAACGGCTAAAGCGATTTTGACCAAAATGCATACTTGGAGTAAAATTGACGTTTTCAACATTATTGCGTCCTTCATTTTCGATTCTAACCACCGGAAACGCTGATTTTGAAAACTGTTGAAATCTCGAAAACGCGATTTTCGATTTGGATAAAACTTTAAAAACCAAGCAATACTAACATCCTGAACAATACCCTATACTCAGTTTTTAGCTAAATAGTTGAGCAAGAATATTTTTCGAACTCAACATTGCAATATTTGTTACTATTTTGTACGCATTATTTTCCAAAAACCGCCATAACGGTTTTGACCAAAACCCCCTTTTTATGATTACATAAGTATTCTTAATAGGACCCCTTACTTAGTTTTTCTTAAAAAATGGAATTAAAGCCGTGTTTAAAGAATTACCGTACTACCAGTTAAAACGCAATTACAACTAGATACTAGAAGCTCCTTTTCAGCAAATATTTCCCGCTTCTTCCTTTATCAACCATATTAATCATGAACCTTAAAATAATTCCAACCAATTGGAGTCCACACTATCAGAAACCCGCACTTCATTTACCACCAAACACGTGCAAATTCACAATCAAATCTCTGAATTCTTACATCACAAACCCTACTTCGAGTCATAGCCACCTACCAGCATCACCAATTTGAAAAATCTTGTTTTATAGCCTATAAACAATAATAAAAGAAAAAATAAACCAATCAAACTGATGATATGAACGAGAAAGTTTCGTGCGATCCAGTCGTGCACGTTATTAAAAATAATTCAATGTCAATCGACTTGAAGCAACCATTTGAGATGCAATTTAAAAAAAAATCCCAATTGCAATCACTTAAGGTAACATTGTATTCAAGTTGAGTTTCGGTCAAAAAAATTAGACTTGCAGACTTTTCTTTTATGTGCACTATCAAAATCGACATCAAAGTGTAAGCGACTTAAGCCAATTTGACGCGACGGTGTTTTTTAATTTACGTACACCTTCGTATACCAAATCCCTAAAGTCTTAAATTCTGGATTTTCAAAAATAATTAAGGGAGCTAAATAAATTGATCCGGTTATTCTCTTTCATAACAATTTGAAAGCTGATAGATGTTCTTAGAAAGCAAATCATCTACTCGACTATTAGAGTATTTAAATACAGTGGAAGTCACTTATAACGACTTCGCTTATAACGAAAAGTTGCTTATAACGTCCACTTTCAATTTATTTGGTTGGTTCATTATATTTTAAGTTATTTAACCGTCGTTATAACGTCGGCGACTCGTCGTATATAACGAAATGTTGGATATAACGACCAATCTTTCGGAAAAAATTGGTCCTTGTCGTCGGTTATAACAACGGAATGAGGAAAAATCAAAAAAAAATTGTCTGTTAAATATTATGGCAGTAAATTTGATGTTTCGCCGTGAAAGCTGCTTTTAAATTAGTTGTGGTTTTCACGTCTTAAAAAGTTAGAATTTTATGTGATTTTGTTTATTCCTGAATATTTGTGGAAGCCAGATATGGCAGGGAATTTCATCGGTCCCTCCACCGTCGTTATAAGCGACTTCTATTGTATATCAATTTGTGTACGCTAACGAGGCGTTTATTTAAGGCATGATAGGAAGAATACTTTTGATCTTTCTATTGTTTAGCCATGGAAACACGAAAATCCCTTTCAGTATTTAGACATCATTCCAGCCATGTAAATAAAGACTACAGCCTAATAGTATCTGGTATCAATCTCAAAAATGTTATTAATAGAAATCGTTTGCAAAAGACTTGCAATTTAAATTAAACTGGATCAACTTAAAACAAGACCAAGAGAAAAGAATTTAAAGAGAAAAAAAATCTTAAATCTTTTATCTAAGCATTATCTCAGCGTTAATCATCACTTGACAATACCTCTCCTCATCTATACTTGTATACAAGTATAGATGATTCCCTCAGCGAACACCTTAAGCTTCTTATCCGTGTTTTTCCAATTCCCTTCTCTTATAACACTTTGCCATACACTTTCAAAGTAATTATCAAGTAATTTAAATTTTTCATTTCTCTCCTGTATCACGTTGATGGGAAAAATTGAAGCAAACTGATGAGCAAAGCATTGTTCACGTAAGAATGTACAACTGATAAGCAATCTTAAATTAAACTCAAACGCTGTTTTAATTAGCTCTAACGCAAAACAACAAAATATAGCTAAAGCGAAGGAGTGTCCTCAAGAATTTACGTGCAAACCAAAAAAAAAATGGCATTTAAACAGAGACTGCCGGAGGGCGTTTTGTGTCCGCCATACAAACGAGAAGCATTATCCTTCTACTCAAACAAAGCGTTGAAAACTGGTCCAAAAAACAATGTCATCCTTTTTTGCTCAGCCTAATTCACGAGGAAGTTTTAATTATCCAAAGGCTGCTGTTTCGTTTAATAAAATAACAAAACTAAGAAAGCACAACAACTGCTACTCGTCTATTCATCGCTTCCGTCCGAGAAAGGCTGTCCCGCAAACTTAGGTCTTAGGTCCTGTGGTGAAATCATTTAATCCTTAGATTAAAATAATTAAAATTTCCGTAATGGTTTTCCAGTTGCTCGTCCCGTACTGTATAATATTGTGTAGTCTGTAGTATGCCAACGTTTGTGTTGTAGTGGAGTATCTATGTGATCTGCTTTGTACTCCATTCTAAAATTAGGTTGATTTAACTTTCAGCAAGGGTCACCGCAAAAATGTATAATTTTCGGCTAAAAGATAAAGGCAGACAAAGGATAATTCTATGAATGCGCTCCGCGGGAATTCATAAGAATACGCAGAGCTCTGGCTTAGATTTCCGAATGTTTAGATTGAGATTTGGCGGCCACCACAAAGAGGCCTTTGTTTTCTTCATATTAGGGTGGATGGTAAATAAGTTTGCTCTACTTTCGTTCACATAATTGGTAATCATCGCTTTAATTGAGTGCTGTTTCTTTTTTTTGTACACTCTCTCTGACCCTCCCGTCCTGTACCTGAATAAGGGCGGGTGGTACGACTTTATGTTATGGATTTTGATTAACCAAATACCGGCGAAGGGACGTTCTCCTTCGTACGGATAATAATTGTAATTTAAAGGGATTAAGCGGCACGCTATGACGAAGGGAATTCTTCGTTGCGGATTGATGGCTTGGGTGTGTGTATGAATTCGAAAGCGAGGGCAAGGGGTGCTAAACGAATTTGATTTTGATGAAATTTTGAGGTGAGACGTGGATTAGCTTTAATGGACAATATTACAAAATCATTGAATTGGAAATGGATACGTGGTTGGAATTTGTAATACTTAATCCTTTCGGTTGATCGAGCAATTAAGTCAGCGGGTAGGTACATATCAATTTTGTAAATTATTTGCCAAAGCAAATGTGTTGCCTGAGACAATTTTTAAGGCGAATACATACCCACAAACGGAGTTGTGTTTTGAATTTATAATTGGTTTTGCTGATAGAAGAAACGATTTGAAGGCTGTAATGAAATAGTCGTAGGCTGCGGAACTTAAAATTTATGTGAGGTGACAGATAATATCGCCTTTGAATAAGCGGTTGTTAAATAAGTCTTTAACGAATATAGCAACCATTAACAAAGCCTACCTTTGTGTGCAGGCACTGGTTGATGGATTGATATCAGTTTTGGATATCTTCCGAATATTTTTGAGGGTAAACATTTATTTTTCTTGTTTCACCAACAACGTCTATGAGTTTTAAATATTTTTAGCTCTAAATCCATTCTTTTCCCCATACCTATAAAATTGAGTCAACTGAATTGAACTGTCAACATAGCGCTGACAAATTTCGAATGGAAAGTCTTCATCTTTTCATCAGATTCTGCATTCACATTGATTGGTTTGATTTTCGCTCCGGCCTTACAAGAGATGAAACAATGTGACAGTCAAAAATCCCATGTTGACCAATTGGAATAGATTAAAATGCCTGAAGGCACTCAATTTATTGTTCTGGCGTATCCATTGAGCCATTATGAGTGATAATGGAAGATCCGTAGGTACTCTGAGTACTTTTGGAGAAACAATTCAATCTCTTCTCCTGGCATAGGACTGGATAACTACTTGAGGTATAAAAGCGAAAATCATTGTGCCCGCATGTATAGAATGCTTTGATAAAAAATTAAAAGAGTTTTTAAATGTCAAACCTTTATAGCTGTAACTAGCTCAAATCGAAAAAAGATTGACCTGTGATCGAAAAAGTACTTGTTTTCGAAAACTCGCTCCAAGCTGCATCCAATTCACTTGCTATTCCTTGCCCACTTTTTGAACAGCACAAGTATCCTTTAAATAATTTTGTCCCAACAACAGAAAATCTTGTTTTCATAGTTATTTTCATGTGTTCTTTTGCCACCCTTAAACCTTTTACAACTGGAGTGTAAATCGCTTACATCTCCAGCATCCCATAGATTGGCTGAAGTTGTCAATTTTCCGTATTCAGGTCCATGTTCATAATGAATATGTCTTTGAATAAGACAGCAAAACTGGACAGTGAAGCTGGCGTAGAAGTTATAAATGGGCGATAAAATGTCTGTAGGATGACGCCATCGACATTCCGTTTCGGTGGAGAAAAAAACTAAGGTTTATTTTATTATTGACGTAAAAACCATTGTAAATAATTCACATTGACCCAGTTTCCGTGTCTGAAATAAATCTGCCAAAACTGGACACTGACCAGACTCCTTAAGTTTTATTTAAGGACAAAAATTTCATTCATTTTACACATGGCACAATGAACCTTAAGTAACATTGTCCTCATTTGAAATGTAGGAACCCGATTATATTTAACATCAACTCTGCAGGGTAATTCGAAGCTGAAACAAATAAATGTCTTAATTTTTTGAGTCATAAGATCAGATGAAATTTCAGTCCTTACACGGTCGAAAAGAATGGAAAATGGCCCCTAACAAAATTCACAGCAACGGGTGTAAATCACACTAATAGAGCACGGAACTATGAAAAGAACCCATTCTCTTCCTTTCCTGTCTGTCTCTAGCTATTCCCTTCCCATGCACAACAACTAACCTGAAGGATATGCGGTTGTCGGTTGAACTTGTGATATATAGAGTTACGAAAAAATGCTGTCACAACAGGAAAAATAAAAGGAATACGGTGCACTTTGGCAAGAGTATATGATAAGCCCTTCGTTATGATAAAATTGCCTTGATGGTGCAGCAGTGGAAAATGACGATGAGAGTTTTTACTACCACCATGAGTTACTATCGTACATAGTGATATGTTTGTTTTATGATGGAGTGGAGATTAAATATCTAATGATGATGGTGGTGCAGGGATGAATGAATAGAATGGAATTAATGGCTGATGTCGCTGCGGATAGTGCAGCATTCTTATGGCGTTCATGCGAATATGAACTACGGAAAATTGTGTTTCCTATCAGAACCTAGTGTTTCACTATGTTACTAGCCCAATTACGCTTTATACTCTCGCAGTGAAGTAAAATCAGGAAGATGCCTTTGAAGTCGTGATTATACAAAGAAAACTTAATTCGATACTAGGTGTTTTCATTGATCATCGGTAATATGCATACTCCTGTGTGCTTACATTAGAAAATTTATGCGCACGAGTTATTTCCATATATTCCCACATAAGCGTTGAGTGACAGACGTATTAGATGACATGTATCTACTGCCCGTCAACAACATCTGGTTGCCATCGCTGTTTGCCTATATTATTTAAGACCAGCAAATAATTCAGTATTTCCTTAGATGTAGTTTGGAATCGTTTTTAAAGCTGTTTAGACTTGATATACCTTTTGGTAAAATTTTTAATGCATCTCTATTGTAGCACCTTTCTGTGCAAAAGTTTGTATTTGTATCTATACTCTCTGGCCGTGTAGCTAATTCAAATACAACCTTTTATGTATTCTTTTCTCATTGCGATAATGATTCTCGATTTGATTCAGTTCACATCGCATGGGCTTTTATGCATTTATTTTAATCTTCTCTAAAATGAGTGCTTATCAAATAAGGTTCAGTGCTAATTTTCGAGGTTAGACAGCCAAGATAAAGTTCTGGATGAGTTCTTCATATTCATAACCAAAAGGTATATTACTTTTAAAGATT
This sequence comes from Cheilosia pagana, assembly GCA_936431705.1. NCBI lineage: Eukaryota > Metazoa > Arthropoda > Insecta > Diptera > Syrphidae > Cheilosia > Cheilosia pagana. The sequence goes on along the minus strand of OW386170.1, from coordinate 43,304,799 downwards.
TGTTAACATTTACAGGCATTGTTTTCCCTTCACAACAAATCCTTGAAAAAACAATCGTATTTTCAATAAGAAAAGATTCGAATCCCCGATTCACAGTCTAATCGCAGGTAAAACTACATTTCCTACTGCACTACATAAAATCAAAATATTAAGAATACCTTTATAACAAAAGACCTAAATCCTCTCATCTTGCGAAATCAATTCCGTCATTCAGCGCATAGCAGCTACCTTCCATTTTAAATCAGAATTCCTCGGTACACCCTCTCCATGAGAATGCGGATAAATCCAAACAAAAGGTTTAAGAATACGAAATTGATAATAGCTGTGTTTCTTTCGTCCCCGTCACGGCTATAGGATAAGCAAAATAAATAAATCCCTTGTTAAATACAACAAATGCTTAACCTGGATAATTATCGGGGCTAACAGCTTCGCGGCGATAAAGAAAAGTATAGCCAACACAAATTTGTGTATGTTATCGATAACTTGTATGGATATTTCATAAATGACATTTGACATGCTGACAAAAATTAAAATTAAAAAAATTGAATTTGAGAAAAATGTCGCAGCAAGCGACGAAAAAAGGCAAATTGCTAAGAATAACCCTTTTTTATTATTCACAAAATTTTAGCATTTTATACTCTGCTGCTGTCCATATAAAGATTCATCGGAACTGGAACTAGAAATAGAAATTCCTGCGATCCTAAGGACACGAGTTGTTCTACTCTTTAAATTTCTTTATCATCGACATACGATTCCTCATTCATTTTAATTCAAATGTTTAGGTACCTCTGCTTCGTTGGAACTTTCCATTTAAAATTTTTAAATGTCAATTAAGCTATCAGATTGATGCGTTGCCAACTTATGTTTTTATTCTTCGATGTTCGTTCTTTTCGGCAATCCTTGATAGAGACGCTGATAGGGACGAAAGAAACACAGCTAATATTTCCCTCCTTCCGTTGGCCGTATTCTAGAGGTTTCCTTCAACTATATGGTATAGTTGATTACGCAGCCCTTCCTTGCTTTTTCCAATCCATTGATTGAATCTGACTTATTTTCCAACAATGGAACACATTTCGCAGGGAGCAGCGAGCGAAGAGAGACCAATAAAACAGTCTCTATACCCTACCCATTCCATTATTGCGAATATAATATCGGCCATAAAAAAGTAAGCCTAACTGCCAGTGTGCCATGGAGTCGAACAAATAGAAATTTATCGTAAATACCAGGGTCAGGCGGGGACGTGTAAGTGGTAAGTTAGCTATATAAATTGAAAGAAACAGTTTCAATTCATTTCTTTGAAAACTTCCTGCGATGACATTCCCAAAATTGTAATTGAAAGGCAAACGTTACCGTGACACAGATGGTGCCACTTAATCAATTTGCATTTCATTAAATGTTTGCCTCGCGAAAAGCGATTTTGATGGACGTCAACGGAAATGTAAATTATACCGATATGGAAACGAGCGGTTACGCAATAAGGAAATAAGTTAATAAAATATCCGCGAATAAATTGTGTTTATAATTAATTCGTTAGATGAAAATTTCAGCTTGGAATATTTAATCTGCTGATCTAGAAATAATAATATAGAGCTAGTTGCATATTATGTTGCAGTACGTCGTAACGTAATCTTTACCGGCCTCTTCCTTCTCCATTTACTTCGGAGGAGGGCAAATGTTGACGAGAACGAGACATTAGAAGGACATTTCCAAAGTTTATTAAATCATACAATTCTTTCCGCATCCGCTTTTTGTTATTTAATGTTTTAAATTAAAGCTAATAAAAAAAGGTTTAAGGTTCCCTATACGTACACGATTAAAAATACTGGCTTTAAATTTAATATTTTTGGGGTTGTATATAAGTCCACGCTAAAAAAAATATTAGAATTTAATATTTCTGATATATTCAATTAGAGAAATCAATAACAAATTTATTAAAACTAAAAATAATGTTTGCTATTACAAAATATATCCATAATATTCAAATTCAATACAGAAAACATTTATTTCTATGCCAGAAGTATTTAAATCAAACATATTAAAATTGTATAAAGGACTTTAATACATTTGTATTAGAAATAATGAAACTGTATATTGAAATCATATATCAACACCTTAAATTCAATATTTCCTGGGCTTTTTTTTAAACCGTGGAATATTAGAAGAAAATAAAATATTGTCATATTTTATTACAAATTTGGATTTGATTTTAATACAGATGGAATATAATTCAATAAAAAAAATGTAACATTTAATTATAGTTTTGTATTTATTTTAAGTGTAAATAGGTTATTTTTTAATACAAAAAGTATTATATTTCAAATCTATTATAATAGCACACTAAATTAGGCGACTTTTGGGCAGTGGACGCAAGAACCATTTGGATGAATTTGGTCCATATTTCATAACATCGATACGATAATGATAATTACATAATATATATTTCTTCGTCGCGCTGATTCTATATGATTTGGTAAATACTACTACGAGAAAGTTGTTTCCAATTACGAATATTTCGATTTCTTTCTCAAATTGATAGAATATAATACTTAATTTCTTGTGCCAAAATATACTGTCATTTCTACATAATGTACCTAGTTCTCAAAATTGTATTTTTATGATCGAAATCCAAGGTTTTTGTCTTCATTCCAAAATCAATAATAATGGTAATCACGTACGTAATGATTTTGATAGTAAACCACGCCACTTTACTCAAACAGCTTACCTATATGGAAATTCAACAAACTAATTTCAATTTCATCAGGTTACGGTTTGTTAGTTAATTATAAAAGTTTCTTTTTTTCTTTTACCAAAATACTGCACTGCAGCTGCATCACAAAGTCAATTTACACAGTATTCTGCCTTATGAAAAGTTTGTTTGTTGTTCTTACTTTCAGACGTAGCAATTCTATTATGAGTCATATTGTTTTGGTTAAATTTGCTTTTTCGTCTTGCATGGCAGCGACGCACGGTGGTGTGTAGATACCACAATGTTGTGGCTCAGTAGTAGAAAGTTGACGACATTCGCTTCTCGTTTCTGTGGCAATAAATGCAATTAGAAAAACTTTGTTATTGTGATAAGGTAATAGTTACTAGACTAATAAAATTGTTGACACGTCGTCTTATTTGAGAGATGTTCCTTATTTCAAGTTCTGTCAAGAGTCAAGAAAAAATAAAGTCGACTGAAATGGCATTGGACAGAAATTTTTAAAAATCGAAAAGTCGTAAATACAAAATACTCAAATTATTATTGTTCTCCACCGTATGAATAGGACGTATAGGGGGATAATTTTGTTTTTTTTTTTGGTGTCGCTTGTATCAAATCAATGTGAATTTTTCCAATATCAGAAAAATTCTTATAGCAAGTGAAAAAAATTAAATAAAATAACCTTACGCCTTTACTTTAAATTCAAAACTTGTACCTAAAAACAAAAATTCGAAAAATATGCTTATTTTTAAATAAACAGAGATCAAGAGAGTTTAGTTATTTTGTTTAAGGTAATCAGAAAATTAAAAAAAAACCTGTCCTCTTGCTATCTTTTTGTATATGGCCTACATTTTGGAAAATTCACTATTATAAAATAAAAAAAAATTGCACTTTCGAAACACAATGTCATTTCGTAATTTTTTTTAAATAAATATCTGTATAGTATTTTTATAACCTCCCTAATCCCAACTTGGAAAATTAGTTTTTGAATTTCCGCCACAGATCTTCAACGGAAATTACATTATTCTTAACTACTAGCAATCCCCGCATTTGGTTAAGTAGGTAATCTTAAAGAAAAACGATTTTTAATTACAAGGCAGGTGAACATCGCATCCACCTTGCAGGCAAAAGGAAATTCCGATATGGTTGGCACAACCAACCACCGTGAAGATATTATATATCACAAACAGTATTTCCCCTGCAGGCAAGGACACGGCATTTCTTCTGACACTATTTTGTATTGAAGACAGACAATATTAATTATCTGCAAGTAAGCCGCGAACTTATTTAGGTCATCAAATAAATTACTGCATATTTTTCTTTACTTATTATTAGTTTAACCAAGAAATCAGTCAACTATCTGCATCAATTTAAATTTACCTTCCAGTTTCACAAAATTCACAAGTAAATATGAATTTTGAATTATTATTATTCCACATGCGATATTCATTGTTTCAGCTAAGCCAAGTAGCATAATTACATTTTAGAAGCAACGATGATGAGATTTTGTTGGCTACCCAGCACTCTCTGCAAGATGTCATACCAAAATCAGAACTTGAGCGAAACTTCGTTAATTGCATATTCGTTGACTGCATCTTGATTACTCATTTGCATGTCAGTGTTCACCCTTGTTCTTATATTTGTGTGTACCGCTTCCATCCCTTGAATTTATGCATACGGTTGCGAAATATTGTAATCCTTAATGTTAAGTTGTAAGCATGTACTTCCACGACGTATTTTCAATAGGTTACTTTTTAATACCACTTGTGGATATCCTGACGGTGCCAAACGTTGTAGGGCTTAGAGCATATCACCTCATGACACTCGTTGATCTGCTCGACTGACTTACATGAAAGTAGATAGGTATATTTATCCAATTTAATTACTTTTTTTATTGGAAGAGTATGCGGTATAATTTGATGCTAGAAGAAGACGTCAACTTCAGTAAAGTGCATTCTCGCACGAATGCAATTTAAATTCATGTAAAGATTGGATACGATTACCGAGAGAAACCACATTTAACTTTTATGTGAAGGGTGAAGAGTTACACGATTAAAATGTGTTCGTAGATACTTAGACATAAAAATGAACGATAATTTAAATTATAAGGGATGAGGAAAAGTCCCTTTTAGCTTTGAGAGGTTTATTATTCAAGTGAATGGAGTGTGCACTTACTTTTCCCTATTGTTTGTTTATGCAGGTTGACGCGCGACATTTTTTTATTTTATCTGAATCAGTTTCAAGGGGCCGTCCTCCTTAATGTGTATTATGATTCATGAGAGATGCTGTCTAAACTCAGACGTTTGTCGGGCTAAGTTACACAAAAAAAGGGTCCAAATCTTTTTAGAACTAATAGCAACTTAACCAATGCTATAAATACAATGTGCTCATGGAAAACAAAGTTTGAAAGACTGTAGCGAGCGTTACAATAATCGCGATTCGATTTATTCAATTGCATCCAAGAGAACCGTTCCTTGGAGAAGACATACACTCGTATACTTACTTATAAATGCAAATCCGTTCACGTAATGTACCTCTATTTCAATAGAAATTAATGCTCGCAAAGGGATAGAGTTCAATGGCAATTCGATTGGTATTTCGACACACACGAGATGGCGTCAGACTATTTCCATTTAAAATTCAATCAGGATTCTGTTCAATTAATGTTTGTACTTGTAGTTTTCCTTTCGGCTTTGAAGATCTAACAGTACGAAACTTAATTAGGACTGCAGGAGGAAGTTCTTAAGTGAAAGCCTCTGCAGTCGTTGCTTTCGTTTATTTACTTGAAAATTGTACGAATTTGAGAACATTTCAAAAACAGCACTATATGCGACATAAAGACTAGACATTTTCGAGCAAAATGCAATTTCATAAACCAGAGCAATCATCACCACCATGAGTCCGTTCAAAAATTCAATTTGTGAAATGAAAACGAAATCAATTGAACCATATCCTGATTGAATTTGAAGGCACAGTACCCCAAAAAGTTTCCAATTAGCCATCATACTCGGATGTCGGATGGTCGATAGTTGTCGTCGGACCTACTCTATGTCAATGCAAAAGAGGAATTTATTAAAGTTTGCAACAGCTCCAGTTTAATGAATTTAACTTCGCGTCGATATGATTTTGTCAACAAGAAGTAACGATTTATTTTGGAAGGTCCTTAAGGCGATATATAAAAATTTATATTATCTATCACATACCTCTCATAACACAATGTACCGAAACGGGGTTAAAGATAAATGGCAATTTCATACAAACAAAGCCGTAAACGATTGTTTTTGACAGCGAGTGTTTGCATGCAAACTTAAACACAAAACTACCCCAACAGATTTTCGAAAATCTGACAAAATAGCTACGAACATTGAAGTCAACTGCCCTTAAAAAGTTTTCATCAAGTTATTGCTACACAATGAGGCGATGCTTGTTTAAATATATCACAGCAATAATAAGACGTGTGATGTTCTGAGTTGTCTGAAAAGGTTTTTTTTTATTAATTTCATTAATTTGTAAACAGCAATTTATGTCAGGATTTTTACAACCGCATATTTGTGAGTGGTTTTTGAAATGTATTTCCTTTTAAGTAAAAGTTTAAAGTTTTTAACAACATTTTCATTAAACTGGTATCTACCTATCATGAAGAATGTTATTGGAACTAATAGTTTTTTATAGTCCGTCCCAAAAAAGAAGAAAGATCCAAAAATGCGCAGTAGCAATTTATTTAAGGGAAATTTTCTCTTTTAAGGTATTTTTCATCGCATGAAATTGTTAATGCTTTTCTCTACTTTATCTTTTTTGCAGCGATATTGGAAAACGTAATTGTGCGTTAACATGCACAAAGTACAACGGAAATTCCATTTTCAACCCTTTTTAATAGTTTCTCTGGCTTTCGTCACTAAACACATATTTAAGAAGTGCAACACCCAGAAAATTTCCCTTTTCTTTGGGGTGGGTAAATGTGTATCTATTGCATGCGCCAACGACGGTTCTGTGTTGACAATCAGTCATGCCTCGATCGTCGATCGAGAGAGATGTTTTCGCAAGCAGGGGTATGCTTGTTGTATGAAATGCGCACACATTTTTTTTAGCTGTAGTTTTTGTTGGAAAAGTAGTTTTGCTTTCTCTAAGAGAATAAAATCCCTGATGTGAAGAGACCTGCGCAAGATATTTTCAGGTACTTTGGGACGGGCTATACTTGACAATGACTGTGTCACCATAGCCTTAAGAGTTAAGCTGCACTAGAATCCATGAAAATTTGATGTAATACTTTTGAAAACACCTCAATTTTACGATCTTAGGGTGCACTAACCCAGAATAATTTGCAAGCTATGGCAACGTATATTTATTTATTTATTTACAAAGTCTATTTTCCAAACATAGCCTAACAAGAAACACTCCCAAAATATGGACATATTTTTTGCATTTGATATCCATTTGTCCATATCTGCCGTAGGTATTTCCAGATAGCTTGTTATCTCTTCTCTCTAGCCTAACAAGAAACACTCCCAAAATATGGACATATTTTTTGCATTTGATATCCATTTGTCCATATCAGCCGTATTTCCAGATAGCTTGTTATCTCTTCTCTTCTCTTCTCTTCTCTTCTCTTCTCTTCTCTTCTCTTCTCCTCTTCTCTTCTCTTCTCTTCTCTTCTCTACATATAATAAAACTGTAGAATAAAAGATGCCTGACCGCGCATCACGCAGAAACTACTGGACGGATTTTGATCAAACTTGGCATAGTGATTGCTTATGTTCTTGGTCGGGCTTTAGGATACTTTTTAACCCGGAACATAACTTGGTTTTTACAAAATAGTCAAAAAAACCGGATATATATAAGGAAAATTCTGTTTATACAGACCTAGCTCAATAATGGCTTATCGGATTGAAAAATAAAAAAACAGGTGAATTTAGTAAATTTTCTCCTGAATCTTTTAAGATATTAAACCTCCTCCTGCGTTGTCCTGAAGCTGAGCAATGTTCAAAACAATTATTCAAAACATTGCCCACAATTTTCTTTCAGTGGATACCACTGTCAGTAGTCATGCAGTAGTGTATGTGTGATTATTATGTGCGCGCTCTAACGTGATCATATGATTCGCACTTCAATGGGCAGCCGTCTCTTTTCAGCGCATACATTCAGGTTGAACACGTTTTCAGGTTCTGTTTATTGGGAGAAGTTTGGAAATGGGCTGGGGTGGGGTTCGTGTGTCAATGTCAAGTTCAAGTTGTTTCATTCGTGTTGGGTATTGCTTCTTTTCGCCGACATTTAAAGTGGGTAAGAGGGAACAAATAACAGAACTTTGCGTAAATCTTTTTTGTGTAGACTTTTAAGTAGGAATTAAAATTATGTTTTCATTGTCATTGTTTTTACTTTATATTGCTTTTAGAAAGGTCCAAGGGAGGGAACATATTTATAAAAAAAAACAGAGGGTGAAGCAACGCGAGCACGGGTCAGCTAGTAATTAATAAAAAACTAACTTTAAGCGCGATTTGAACCCAAATTCTGATCCACTTTGCCTTTCTACCTATCTATTCATACGTGCGAGTTAAAGCGTTTATTTTAATGTTTGTATGACTGCGGAAATGTCGAGAATTGCCGAGAACCCAAACTGCTTATTTTTCCTTGCATACACCTACCAACTCCGGGGAATGCATCAATGCATACAAGACACCAATGAACGCTGTAGGTGTAGGTGCAGCAATAAGTATATATTCATTATAAACATCGTCCTTTTAAGTTTTCTTTTGAGATATAGTTTTGCTACCCTAAAGCGATAAGCTAAGGAAAATGCAATGTTTCCTTGATCCTGTCAAGTACAGCATGCAAAAGAGGTCGAGAATATGTTTCGGATTCTCTTTTTAATTGAAATAGTTCTTCTTGGATGGGATTATGTGCCAGTGATTGTTGCAATTAATTTTCCTTTTCCTTGAACTTTCAACATTGTCTAGTGTTGTTTTCCAGCAGAAGGTAATGCGTATACATCAGCCTGGGGCATCAGTGGGATGGCTGATGCTATACTGCTTGTCATTTAAGTTGACAAATATTTCCAATAACATAATATAACTCTCTGATTAGAAGTTATCAATGATGGGGATATATATTTCCTAAGAAACTGATTAAACCATTCGAATCCGATATCAGATCCTGGAAACCAATATTGCCTGCAAGCGCTATGCCATAAGTTTGGGGTGGAAGAACAACCATCCTCGAACCAGATGTAGGTATTGGCAGAGTTGAACAGGGTGTGTGTGTTTTTTTTGAAGCACTGTAACGTGAAGATAAGAATAAAGGCGAAAGGAATATATTACGTCTTCATTCCTCCAAAGCGACCGACAGATTTTCGTTTTATCCTTCTCCATGGCACACACGAAGAATTGTCCTCGTGAGACGTAGAAGCAGTAAAATAAAAGTAAATTGCATCATAAATGGTTATGATGAGAGTGTTCAAAGTGAAAAATTGCTCCACAGATAAAGATACGCGTGTAACTATACATAGAGCAATGCACTTTTTATGTAAAAACCTTATGTTAACATTTGTGGAATTTTGCTGCACACTGTTTGCTCCACTCACCAATCAAGCTGTCATTGACAGTTCATAAAGCATGAGCGCTTCAGGGGTTATTAGGCAGCTCCCTATTTAGTAAATTTATTCATCAACATTCAGATAGTCATACAATTGAGGACCACAAATACCTATCGATTTTGTTATAATTAGTCTGCCCAGCATTACAGGGCATTTTTGGTTAAATACTAACTAACATAAAATCCGATCAGATAAATCTCCTACTGTTTGGATTCCTCGGTTTACCGGTTCACTAGAAATCAAATAATTGACTTCATTGTAGCTCAACGTTGCATTTAGGATAACGTACGCATTCTATGTTGGGAGATTTCAGATTAGAGCTATTGTGTTCTCTAAACAAAATTTCGAACATAATCCTGCCTAGTTCAGTGGTTAATTTCAGATCAGGCAACACCTATCGTGAGCGCGGATTGCACTTGAATAGTTAACCTGCAACCCAACACAAACATTCGAGCTTTATTTGTTGTAATAATAATCATTCGTGTCCTATGTAGGTATGCAATTGTCAGATTAATAATAATTTGCAGGCGAGGAGTACCTATCTAGCGGATTCCACTAATGCATCAGATGTAGCGACTTCTCACATTCACTCTCCAGAAATAGACCTCAAAACAAACATATTCATATTTAACACTTCTTTTATAACTTTATAAATACAGGTCATGTGATTATTTCCAGGCAATAAACTTGAAGGGTGTTCAGTCGAGCTTGAACGTCTTATCAATCAGGCAATTGTCCAGAAACAGCAACAAAAATTCTCCAAATAATGTCGTAAATTACCAAATTTTACACTGAAAAAGGCATATGAAGTGGCAGTCGAATGAAGATATAAGCAATCCTTTTTCGGTATAAATGGCTTCCAGCCTTACAAAACAATATGCGTTACATGCAAACACCATTAAAATACTTTGAAGTCATGGTAATCAAAGACGTTTGCGTGAAATGTATGGTAGAATGCAATTAGCAAATTCAAAAATAAATATCTGCAAACGAACGTTGCACTGGGTTGGGTATCGGTCTATGAAATGTTGTTTATTTTGCTTTACTTTTCAGTTCAAATTTTAAAGATGCATGTAAATGCCTTAAGTTTTTGTCCACAAATAATTAAAGCGAATATTTAAGAAGCTTCCGAATTAATTACGTGAATGGAAATGTATGAAGCGTGTGCATTAGAAAAGTTTAAATCCCGCGCATAATGAATTTGAGGAGATCTGTATTTTTAAAAGGGAAGCACACAACCACTTACATAGAAACTATTTTTTTTTTTTTTCATTTTATACGACTTAATATTTTTATTGAGCTGATTTGAAAGACCGCTGACACATAATAGAAATCTAAATATTTAACAGCTGGAGTAAACTAAAAATACCTTTTATAATAACAGCCAAAGTATTTATCTACTTATTAACAAGTGATGAAACAAATTGTCTAAAAATATAATAAGGGATCCAGTGTAGTCTTATTTATATCCATCTTAAATGTGCTCAAGTCTTCAAACAAATTAAGTTATATTTTCACTAGGATGCATGCATAATACTATTATGAAAACTATTCTATTTATGTCCGATATTCCCAAACCAATCAATTTACAATTACTTGGAAACCTCCTATTCGAGAATAGTTCAAGTGGAAAATATTCCCCAAAATGGAAACATCCATTCACATTAATCAAAGTCATCAAAGGAAATATTAGGTTATTGCTGTATGAATATTAGAAATGTCAATCACGTTGGCATACCCTTTTCCAGTTCAATAAATTCTTAATTCTACCCTATTTGCTCTAATCTATTTCCTTATGATATGCCCACGTCAGCATAATCATTGTACCAAATATATGTATCTCAAGTTAAAGATGCTGCAAAATAGGCTTATTCCTCTATTCGAGTCAGTCTAGCATTTTTCGATATTGTAGTAATCTGTTTGAATTCGATCCGTATTTATACTTTTTGTTAAAGAAATTCAAACGTTTTGTGATATGATCCATTTGCTATAAAGTCGTACACAAATATGTTGGTGATTGTTTTTTTCTTTATTCGAAAAATTATTTTATTGGTTAAGATTTGTCTCTTTGTTTTCATTTAAATTAGTCTTATTTTTAAACTCAACACCTAATTAGCTCCAAGACAATTTAAAATTAATTGCTGGCAGGGAAATTTCGGGTTGATTTAATAGTTAGCGACATCATAAGTAGCTAGAAAAAAAAAATATTAAAAATTGTGTTAATATGCCTTTTAAAAATATATTTACGAACGGTCCGGCATTTATTTGTAAAACGTTTGAGCAGCCTAAAATAAATCTGACAGTAGCACGTATCCATTTTGTTTTCCTCAATTTGAGGTGATTAGAAAGTGGTAGTTTTATTTGTTAATTCTGTAGGTCCTTTTTATGACTTACAGCATTGCAAAAGGTCCATGTTTCTCGGGCACCGCGATTAAACAAAATAAAGTGCACGACTGGATCGCACGAAACTTTCTCGTTAATATCATCAGTTTGGTTGGTTTATTTTTCTTTTATTATTGTTTATAGGCTATAGATCAAGGTGTATTGTTCAGGGTGTAAGTATTACCTGGTTTTTAAAGTTTTATCCAAATTGAAAATCGCGTTTTCCGAGATTTGATCAGTTTTCAAAATCAGTTTTCCGGTGGTTTGAATGGAAAATGAATGAATAATGTTGAAAACGTCAATTTTACTCCAAGTATGCATTTTGGCCAAAATCGCTTTACCCGTTTTCGTGTTGGTAAAACAAAAGGAAACCAAATTCTCAAAATATGCCTTTTTTCAAAAATCTATTATATACAATTTAGAGAAAAACTGAGTTTGCTATCGTGTTAAGAATGACCATTTTACCTTAAAAATTAATTTTTGTTGCAACCGTATTGACCGTTTTCGAGATAAGGCCACTTTTTCAAAAGTACCGTTATTCGACTTTTTAGCCAAAAACTGGGTATGCAGCCATGTTAACTCCATATATACTAGTGTAAGTATAATTTTTGGTTAAAATCGTTTAAGCCGTTTTCAAGTAAACCATAATTAAATAAAGTCTTAAAAAACAAAATTTTTCCAAAATAGTCCGTTTAACAATAATTTAGGGAAAAAGTGAGTTTACCATCATGTTGGGATTGACCGTATTACCTGAAATATGAATTTTTGTCGAAATGGTTTTAACCGTTTTTGAGATATGACCAATTTTCTAAATTACCGTTATTAGATTTTTCTGCGAAAAACTGAGTACGCAGCCATCTTAGTTACACCTACTTAAGCCCAAATATCAATTTTTGTTGAAATCGTTAGAGCCGTTTTCGAGAAAATCAAAATTGCTGAATACCGTTACAACGGCAACTCTTAACGTGCAAAAAAAAAATGGCCCCGAACTGTAAGCCCACCAACTCCAAATCCGAAGTTTGAAAGAAATCCGTCCAGCCGTTTGCGCTGTAGAGCTCAGGAAGGGACGGACAGACGGACAGAATTGCGAGACCCACTTTTTCGAGTTCCTCTATCATCGTAATGTCAGATTTGATTAAAATCTCGAGTTAGATTTTTTGTACGATTACAATACCTTTCTCTTACTACGCAATGCGAGAAAGTTAAAAATCCTTAGTATAATTTCATTCTAAACAAATGTTTTAAACCAAAAATTTGTTAAGGACTATCTCTTTCCTATAGATAATCTTTCATCACATTCCATATTCCAAAAGCTTTCAATGGCTATTTATTTTACCAGAATCTCGATTTCTAATTGAAAATTTCTACCTCAAAATTGTTGGGACCCTTCAACATCACCCATCATCATAAAACAGCTAACAAACTATCCTTTTAATGTATTCAAAAACATAAACTCCATCGTTTCGAAAATGAAGTCAGAAGTCATTTCTTATTGATGCCGTTGTTCATTTTCCTTGCCTTCGTCGGTCTTTTCGTATAAGTAGAATAAGAAGTGGCTATATCCTGCTTTGCATGAACAAAATCGTACACTTACATCCGAGCTACACACATACATAGCTATTATGTATTATGGCCGAATTCATTGTGAACCATTTCTTTAGATTGCAAGCGGTTGAAGTGTTGTATGCTTTTCTATTATACCCATTGAAGGCAAACTTGATTAAGTCCCTTATATCGTCCAGCATCGTTTGACGACAGGTCACAGCGTTATATAGCTCCTTTGAGTACATGTATTTAAATTCAATTCAGGTGGAGTAACTAGGTAAACTCAATAGCTCTACCTGACCCGTTTGCTGGAGTGCACAGGAAGTAGAACGACTTGGTTGTATTAGAAATCGCAAGAGAAGGTAGGTCCTTTCCTATTCAATAGACCCGAGTGTGTGTGTTTCTATACTGCCACTTTAATTCGATTCAGTATTCACTCAAAGTTAAATTACAAATTATACTGAAAGTAGCTAGATCCTCGAATACATATCTGCAATTTGAATGGAAAATTAAATTAGGAAAAAGTAATCAATTTCAAAATGTATGCAGATCATATAATGAGAAAGGATGTTTAAAGAGTTGAAAAGATTAAGACTGAAAATTGTTCCAGACGGTGTCTATCTCTTTTGTGTATCTTACAATTGGTGAGAATGATTTGCATCTTCGATAAGGCGCTTGACTGATTTGACGGAATGTCAGTTGGGAAAATATTTTCAAATGCTTTATTGTTCAAGAAGTGGCATCAGTCCTTTCCACCTTGACAATCAGTTAAAGTTCCCCGCCACCAATGAGAAAACTTTTCACAACTTGGATGTTGGATGTTGTTGTTTCCCCCTATTTTTAGGAAAAACTTATTATCAACTGAAAAGAGTGCCGCTGGCTGATGGAGTTCGTTCAATATTTTGCGAAATGTCCTATGGCAAAACCCCCTGTCATTTTTCGGTCTGATAATGGTGAGGGTGTTTGTTTTAATGTCTTTGCCGTGGCCATTCAAGCGAGCATTGACCTACTTCTATCTTGCTTTTATTCCAATATGGGCGGGCGAAAAGAATCGCGAAGGAAAAGAAAACGGGCATTACTTGATAATTACTTTTTGATTTATGTACGTACAATTTGTTCTCACTCACATTTGACCATTTGATGTGTCATTTTTATGATACACAATAGTGGATTTAGATATGCAACGATTATTCCCCTGGCGCCAGTACTGAATAAATCGTTTATGAAGAAGCCATACACTATCTCTAATGACCTGTCAAAACTCACAGTTGCGAGTGTCTGAACGCACTCATGGAAATCATTCGCCTTGCGGCGAGTCATTCCTTTTTGGAAAATTGTATTCTTTCAAATACGGAAAGTAATAGCGCAACAAAAAAAGCCATGATCTTTGATATGACTAACATTACGGGGGAATGCACCCTTAAGTGAAAATAAATGGAAGCGCAGCAATAAAACGATTTCTAAGCTTAACTTTAAATATTTTATGGTTCAGATCTAATTAATTAATGTTGCGATAATTAATTCTATTCAAAAATTTGTCCAGCGATAACAAAATTGAATCGGTATCGGTTATTGAATGTTAAACTCGTGATGATGTCCTTGAAGTAATCAAAAGGTGCGCAAGATTCTAGTTTCAAGAAAAATTAAATAATAGTTGAGTTATTTTGTCGGCGCAGTGGCTTCGTGGTAGTGTGTTGGGCTACTAAGCGGTTCGAATCCCGAAAGAACCAATATACATCTTAAGGTTTTTTTCCACTGCGCCACCTCTCGCGAACGTCTGACAAACATCCGAGAGTAAAACTGTTATGAAAGAGCTTCTCAATTAGCCGTTTGGACTCGGCGTAAAATTGTAGATCCCTTCCATTCGTCCCAAAAATTAAAAACCCACACAAAACGAATGGTTGTAAGAAGCTAGGCCTTGGGTCCCACAGACATGTCGTGACAAAATATTTATTTATTTATTTATTTATTTATTTATTTATGGTTGAGTTCTTTTATTCCAATATTTTTTTCGAAAGCAAAACGTCGCCATGCTGGACTTATTAAATTCATGCGCGTCTGTTTATTCCTCCAACCAAGCAACGACATATTTTCTTTATTATTTTGGTAGCTGTAGTCGACAAAATGTATTTTCCCCCTCTCCCATTGAAGCTCCTCATCGTATGTTCGCATTGTTTGCTTATTTTTAACAGAAATGCCATAAAAATGTAATTCAAAAGCTGTAGGTGACTTCCGTTTTATAACCCTTTACATAAATGTCATCACATTTACGTCCATACTTATTATGCTAATCTACGTTTAAATGAAAGAAATTATTATTATTGCATTTATTGGATTAATTAAATGCGATCTACACTTTGATGTTATGTTCTCACTCTAGGAAAGCATCAGTCACTGTATTCCCTTGACATGGCAAAGGCACACCACACCCTAAGACGAATCCTTTCTTTGCTTCGAAAAATTTTAATTGAATATGAACACTTACTCGACCCTAATATTATTAAGACGAATCTCAACTCGCTTGCCATGTGTGGATAGGTACCAAAATACCACTTGTGTTGAGTTGAGTATTTGTAGGTACAGAACTTGGCGTGCAAGCAAATTAATTGGATATCGCTAGGGAAGTTTATGTTCTAATTATCCTTAGAAGATTCATCAAAGTCAGTTGTGTTTAAACGTTTTTTAGTAAATTTAAATATCTTTCTTGGTGACTTTTCTTAAGCCAGTTGCATTTGGAAAACGAAAAGATTTTATTTCACTTTACTTATAGCAATCGTAAAAAAGATATAAGATTGACAAGTCCAAAAGTCCATTTGATATTGATGGTATTTCGAGAAGATTCCTTTTGTTCTTGCAAATCGCAAAAATGTTCCGAGCATTTGCCAAATAACTTTAAATTAAATATCGTTTTCATTTAAAAAAAACGTATATAACTGGCGTCAAACTGGAGTCAAACTGGCTCGTATATTCTCATTATTGTATAGAGGGCAGTTCGACATAATTTTAATCAATGTAGCATAGTTAATTTTTAAGCAAAATAAAGAATAAATCTTTTAAATTGAATTGACAGTTTGATGTGCCCATACACATGTTGTCGGCTATAAAACTATGAGCAGGATGTAGAACTAGAGCATTCCAAAAATATCACTATCGATTTAGCCTATTGTTTTATTTCATCACACATTTTCGATGTGCCATAAAAAATGACCCGAAAAAATGTTGCAAAGTACTTCGGTGTATAGCGTTGTGTTGAGCGATTTTATAGGTCGTAAAGTGAGTTGCAGTTTATTCTCTTGAGTAAAACAGTTTATAGGACTGTAGGGGGACCACATTTTCGATGCTATGGCTGCGAATAGATTTTACAAGAAAACCTACTAAAGGTTGGGGATAAACATGGACAAAGTGACCGTAAAATTGCAAAGTTCTGCCAATTGAACGTTAAAGGCCAAAGATATAAAACATATGGCAAGGACCTAATGGCTTAGCTGAAAAGAAATGCGAACCATGGTTGTAAAATAGGTATAAAATTGGTATGTCACTAGATGGAGCAGTTGTTTTGGCTATCAAAAATTGAACACATCATCTTACAACAGTCATGCATGATGATGGTAGCTTGCATTTGTTTGTAAAGAGGTTTATACATGATGGTGCTTCTAAGTATAGTGTTCCGGAGTTGGTTGCACAATAAGTGGAGGTATCTGCTGAAAATTAAAAATTCACGACTATCCTCACTGAACAGATTCATATACGCTTTTTTATTTGACAATACATTTGGGCTATCTAAGGATTCCTTACAAACTCTTACAGTGATTTAATTTTGTTGTCCACGCTGCAGTTTATGAAGACTCCTTTCTCAATTTTCGTCTTAAGTGAAACCTTCGAGGCAATAACGATTTCACGACCTAATTCTGATTTCCTTTTTCGTAACATTAGCTCTTTCAAAATACTAACAAATACCAAGAATATGTACCCAAGCGTCAATAAATAATACTGCCTTTAAAATTGTCGGCTGTTGATTGAAAACACTCTCATCGCACCTCTGGCTTTCAAATTGATCTATTAAAATTAACTGAGAAAAATCATTGAGCCGAAATATGTGGGGGTTCGTCATTTCCATTATGCGACAGTAAGCTTATTGAAAATATTATAAGACCTTTCCAACTGTGAGCAATAAAATCAAACGAATCATGGAATGGGAGAAAATTTTCAATATTATACGCTGTGTAGGTAGCTGTGTGCGTAATGCTCTGTAAAATTATTTGAACGGTATTGCCTACTTTCAGATCAAATATCTGCAGATATTCTAATAAGCAAATGTGACCTAAAGCCATACGGCGACAATAAGCAAATTTTCAATTTATTCAATTCTATTTACCCGACGATGAGGATGATGTGGATGATGATGACGACGACGTCAAAGACAATTAACTCGAGGCATACAACTGTCAACTGGGACGACAGATGGTAGTGGATAGTGGAACTGAAAGCAAATAGCCCCCTTGTTTATTTAAATGCTTGTCAATAGGTATGGGGTAGTTTTGGCAGCGGTAAAATACGAGTAGTATCTATTGAAGCTTTGTTTTCTGATGGAAATCACTGTTATAGATGGAGTTACTTGGATTGTTTTAAAATGGCAAACGTTTACAAAGATTTTCTGATTATAGGCGCCGAAAATTTAAAAATGTTCAAACTATACGCACGAATAATTTACGATGTGTAAGCGGTAGTTGAACTTTGTATCTACATACTTAAAGGGAATTTTTAAGCCGGGTCGCATTTCGAAATATTTTTTATCGTCTCATTTCCTTAACCATTATTCAGATATATTTCGTCAGAGGCAAAGGCACAGTGTGTGAGAGGAGCTAATTTGAAGCCATCATTATAGGTAGTTAAATTTATATATATACAGAAGAATTTTTATATTATAAATTAATAAGGACAATTGTATTTTAGTTTATTTAATTTTGAAAGAAACAACGAACTTTTTATGTAACCGATTTTTATATCTCTATTCTTGAGTTCAAATTAGGTACTGAATGAATGAATGAATTTTATTTCGTATATAAAGAATGTTACAGGATTATTATTATTGCACATTTTACAGAGATTTGATAATTTAGATTTTATCTTTCTGCTGAAATATTATTTTGTATTTAAGATAGATATGTAAAGAAAAAAAAATAAGTAAAGTTGAAGGAAAATACTAAACAAAAACCTTCATTATAAGAAAAAAAAAAACAATAAAAACGAAAGTAGATTAAACATAAAAATTGTATTAAATGTACATTAAATACACCAAATGGCTTTGTACTATAAACAAGTTAAGGTAGTTATTAAGTAAATAAATAAGGACATATAAATAGACAAATAAATAAATAATTAAATAAATAAATAAATAGAAAAATAAATAAATAAATAAATAAATAAATAAATAAATAAATAAATAAATAAATAAATAAATAAATAAATAAATAAATAAATAAATAAATAAATAAATAAATAAATAAATAAATAAATAAATAAATAAATAAATAAATAAATAAATAAATAAATAAATAAATAAATAAATAAAAAAATAAATAAATAAATAAGTAAATAAATAAATAAATAAATATATAACTGAATAAATAAAATAAAGAAATAATTAAATGAATAAATAAATAAACAATTAAGTAAATAGATCACGAAATACATATGTATGTTACATGAATATGCAATTAAATATTAAATAAACAATTATTCAACAAAAAATAAAAAGAAATAAACAGACAAACCAAAATAAAATATGACAGCACAAAGAAAGAGAAATAATGACTAAGCTTTCGAGGGTAACAGAGATACATACATAAGACAAAATAGTTTAAATATGTGGATATAAAGAGAGATATTTGATAACTAATTTTTTATTTTTTTTATGATTGTAGCAATCTTAGGCATTTAGTTCACTTACAAGGGGATTATCAGTAAAACCACATCTAGAATTAAACGTGTTCTTAAGCTTTACAATTTTATTTGCTATCAATTCAAAATTCGCTCTTTTGTGTATATCAAGGGGTGAGTGGTGCCAAGGTAGCTCTAGCATCATTTTTAATAGCTTGTTTTGTGAAACTTGCAACTTTCTTATATGGCAGGTTGCTGATTCGCTCCATTCCTGGCAACCGTATATAATAGAATTACCTGGAAAATGACCTTATGTAGTATAATATTGATATTTGTAGAAAGTAGGGATTTTCTATTAATAAATGGGTACACAATTTTTATAGCTATTCCTATTTTCTTTATGGTTTTGTCGATATGGTCCTTAAATGTTAATTTAGTATCTAAATGGATGTCAAGATATCTAACAGAACGTTCCCAATTTATGTAGCTTCCATTAAGCTGGAGCTGATTGCTGGGAAGACAGCACGGCTTTCTCTTTCTAGTGAAAAAAATAGCTTGCGTTTTTCCTTGATTAAGTTAAATCTTCCACTTGTGATAATATTTTGTTAATATTTCCACTCCATTTTGAAGATTCCTCTCAGGATTGAGAGCGAATTCATGTGAGGAAAATATTGCAGTATCATCTGCGTAAATAGCTATATCACAGTGGGGTAGGTTTGGAACGTCACATGTATAGATGTTATATAAGATCGGGGCCAGAACCGAGCCTTGTGGCACACCAGCTTGGAAGTGTATTAAGTCGGAAACACTACTATTAACATGGACATTAAATCGACGGTTGGATAGAAAGATTTGGATTATTCGACAAATATAGGGGGGGGGGGGAAGTTTAGAGAAATCATTTTGTATACTAGCCCGTCATGCCAAACAGAATCAAATGCCTTTTCTATGTCTAGTAGGACCATGCCAGTAGACTTTCCTTGTGAACGATTGGTTTTTATATGGTTGCATATTCGCAGTACCTGATGGGAAGTGCTGTGATGTGGCCTAAAGCCAAACTGTTCATTGGGATAAATCTCGTGAGATTCTATGAACTTCACAACTTTCTCCTTTATGATCTTTTCATACACTTTACTGAGGTTGCTTAGTAAACTTATAGGTCTGTAGCTTTCTGGCCTCTCTGAAGCCTTACCAGCTTTTAGTATGGGTATCATTTTTGCGAGTTTCCATGCATCAGGAAAGTATTGCATTTTAAGGCCAGCATTAACAAAAAATGTCTAGTAGAAGTTAAATTTTTTTTAATGAAAAGGTCCATGCCTTTTAAGGTATAAGGCTTCTTATTTGCTAGTTTTATGACTAGCTCGACTCTCTCACATCATTTTTCCAGGAAAAAAAGTTCAGAAAGAGAATAGCTCAGTAAAATTCTTATTTTTAGTTAGTGAACCGGAATTAGAGTAGCAAGACAGAAGATAATAAAAGTAAGTAATGGAAATGTTATACAGGAATTTATTCTAAACATAAATTTCTATAGGAAACTAATGTCCATAGCACACACAATACATTCACTTATAGCTTTTTACAATCATCACCATATGCAAACATATACCTACAACAAAACACGAGGATCCTGTTTTTTTAATCTGATTCTAACCGCAAACCACATCTACACGGTGAATGTGGATATTCATTATCCAATGTCAAAGTAAACTTAATTAGCCTAATAAACTGTTAACTGCATTTCAATTTATATATCAGCCGTATAATTTGTACATACTTTAGCGAGCATCGTGTGCGCCGGAATGCTACAGGCTTAAAATAAAAGGATAAACCTTTATCTGATTTGTTTTAATTAAAACCTAGTCAATTATACGCTATTGGGTGTATCTGATTGACAAAGCTAATTTGATTGCCTCGCATGTCTAATTTGAATACGATTAAATGATACAATGAAATAGCATCGAGAGATTTGCATGCCATCCACTGGTTTGTTAATTGTTTACTGTAAATAAATGGAGAAAATCGTGTCTTACTTAGTTAAATACAGTTTGTGATAAATATCTGTTGGGGTTAGTTATTATTTTAAAACATTTGTTGCTAAAATGGCTACGATATGTCTAAGAAAAAGTTGTGGTCTTCTACACTTCTTGAAGAATTACTTGAAACTTGAGCCAATTAGAATAAAAACCACCATCATTTTGAAACGTTTCGTCTTCAAGACATACCTTTT
Organism: Cheilosia pagana; assembly: GCA_936431705.1. NCBI lineage: Eukaryota > Metazoa > Arthropoda > Insecta > Diptera > Syrphidae > Cheilosia > Cheilosia pagana. The sequence continues at coordinate 43,283,475 of OW386170.1, read as the reverse complement.
CCTGTGAACTTTGCAGACGATTCAATTACGAATTGCGTAGAAATTATTTCAACAAATATTTTGCGAATTCACAGATAACTTTACGAAAATTTGCTGAAAGAGCTTTAAAAATCCCACATCCTTTAACCGGGTATGCTTGGTCTTAGATGGCTTAACTTCATGCCAGACAGATAATAACGTATTTAATAAAATAGGGAATGACTAAAGTACATAAACTTAGAAGAAAGTTTTCGAGTGGCAAAATTCATCAGCAACGCTGAAGACTACAACAGAAATTTCTAAATAGACTTATCTCTATTTGTCTTACTTTGAGTAGTGCGAAAAAGAAACTCAAGAAACGAGTGTGCTTGAATGGTAATGATGACGGGTGGTGGTAATTTACGGCCACACAAGATTATGTCAGCTCTCACAACAGATAATATTATTACGTCTCAAAGATTAACTCGTACATGGAAAGTTTTACCAAAACTCATTTAAAAGTTGGATAATTAATTTAGAAAATAACTTCCTTCTTCTGATGCTGCTGCTCTTATCATCTTCCAGTCACAAAAGGTGTATCCTAGAAGGGATTCTACTCACAAATTAAATCCAATGACATGTTAGTAGTAAAGATCATCAAGTTGTTGAATGGATTTATTTATTCAGAAATGTATTCCAAACTAAATTCACATAGTTCTGGATATAAATTTCCAGCAATTATTAAGTAGATAAATGTTATTCCCACAAAGGATAAACTTTCAAAGACGAAGATTCGGTATACCTATCCTTGGCATTTTCAATAGCCTTTCAACAGTGTAAACAGCACTCTTGAGCTTCACTCGAAAACAACAAAACCTGCTAGAAATACTTGTAGAAAACCTGGACTTGTTTCAATTGCTTCTTAGAGTACCACTAGGTATTTAGAGAGCACCACTCTGTACAGCAAACTATCAACTACCAAGCACAAATGTCTTGAATCTCTGCTATGGCATAGAGAGCCTCAGCGTACAGGTACACATCGATATTTACTTGAACAAAAATATATTGAAAGTGCAGATTTACTAAATGGCAGATGCAATTTAATAAGAAAATTGGTCCTGCTTGAAAATACTCAAGCGCATTTTGCAATTCATCATCATGTGGTCATATGCTGAATATGATATGGAATTTTATTCACCTGAATCATAACTATCTCTCTGTAAATGATACTGTACAGTACAATAGAAGAAGCCTCTGTTAAAATCTGAACAAGATTGAAATGCATGGGTGGGTGGAGATAAATAACTTTTCCACACTACTTGTGTGCCCTTCGATCCCTTTCCTAACCCATACACAATAGGTGTTATGTACGCATCTAGCGTTTATATTGTGCTTTCGTTTCAGCAAAACACAAACCTAAATCCCTTTTGCATTCGATTGAAAGATAAAGCTGTGCGCTCGCCATCCCGATGACAATAGCAATTAAATTACCTTCGATAGGTAATGACTGTTTTCTGTGCGAGTTTGCCTGTTCTCGATTGGTCTGAAAACATTGTGTTGGCTTCTGATTTCACTACTGATTTGAGGTTGAGATTGGTCTGTTTGTCACACAATAGATCGCTCTGGGAGAAAATTCAAATCCATTTCACTTGCCATCTATTTAGGTATGTTTCGAATGCTGTTCCATCTGAAGCGAATAACTTACACGGTCATAGTCTGCGTATAGAAACCAACAATTCGTTGCACTAATGAACTTGTTCACATGGTTGACTGAATGTCTCATGAACTCCAGAAGGACTGGATTCGATTGTATTTATAGGATGATGGGAAAAACGTGTTAATTTAAGTTTGTATGCGGCTATCGAAATGGGGTTGGAATGAAGGAACTTTATGTTTGCATAGTTAACCTACCTTTTTTAAAATGGTATTTTTTGCGTATTGGTGAATAGGTATGTACCTAAATATAGTCCATGAGTTTGGTAAGTGCGATGGATATTCCTTTCCGCACTCACTCAAACTGAGTTAAAACAGCTAAAATGATTTTATTTCAATAAAATTGTGGTGGCTTTTCGCTACAATATTCCTAGCAATAGTGCGTCTTCCTACTACTACGCCGTCTACAACGGCTGAGATTTCTGGGACACGTGGAGCGTATGGACAACAACGCACCAGCCCGACGAGTCTTCGAATCCACCCCTGAGGGACAGCGCAGCAGAGGAAGACCCCACCTAAGGTGGCGCGCACAAATGGAGAGCGACCTAATCCAACTTGGTGTGCGTAACTGGAGGCAGCTGGCGAGGGACCGAGCTGGCTGGAGGGGCTTGTTAGTTGAGGCCGTGGTCCACCCCGGACTGTAAGCGCCACCAAAAGTAAAGTAAAGTAAGTGCGTCTTCCGTCCTTGTGGTGACGGAATATAAACCCCTTAGGATTTCGTCTGTCACATTGCAAAATCAATTGAATTTCCAATTTCTATTGGAGAACTCCCTACAAGTAAGAACTTCCTATTCAATAACATACATGTAAATCGACGTGATGATGGCGTCAGTAACAAATAGATCCTTTCACTTCTCACTCTCACTCTCAACTCTACTACCAGCAGTGTTTCCATAGTTACAACTTCCATTTAAATTCTGTAACCCCAAATTATGATTGACGGGGAATCGTTTCCAGTTGTCCCATTTGTCAGAATATCTTCAAGTTCGTACACAAAGGTTATGCAATTTTTCCAATTTATATCGGCAAAGCGAACACCAGCTGAGAGCAAACTTCAGTCTTACGAAAATAAACACTCCCATTCCCCGCATATACACGACTACACGTATCATTCGTCTTTTGACTTTCCGGTCATACATCAATGTCCCCTGTTAGTAGAAAGATGCAAAACTATCTATGCCCCATGCATCATGACATGTGGAAAATGCCAAGAGATAACATACCTTTCAAGAATTTATCCACATCGAGATTTCCACGTACCTATAACTTGGTGCCTGTAAACAAATACGAGTGTTCCCATTCTTTGTTTCGAAATGACAGAAGACCTCCAAGCTTTACGATCCAACTTGCTTCGTATCAAAACATTTTCTTTCATCAACTCGAGATCAACAAACGGTGAGTTGAAGGAAGACACGCATGGCAAATAAAAAAAAAATGACTTCTGTTAACAATAAAATCAAAACTTTTGCAATAAATTCCCATCTCAGTGGTAGATTTACATAAGTTCGTGGAACTTTGTGCACTTTGTACCCTACGGACAATATGTGAGAAAGTTTCGATTTCTCTATGCCAGGAGTTTGTTCTGGATTTTTTTTCGTTGTTGTTGGTGGTCTCCTGTGTCTGTTATCATGATGATCCTAGCCACAGCCTCAGCCACCAAACATAATATGGGAAAAAACCTCAGGTGAACTTTTAGTTCTCATGTGAGAATTACAATTTTTTTTTCCACATGTCGGGAGTTTGGCTTTCCGGCGCTTAAGTGTGGTGCCATTGAAATTGGAAAAAGAAAATCTACATGAGGGGTATCGACAAAAAGTTCCCGCTAAAGTTCGACAGAATATGTGCTTTGTTTTGATATTATGTTGGAATAAATTTAATGATAAAAATGTTCTGTTTAATTTTTTTCGGCTACTGAGTGTGGAACTGGTTTTCATCTACTTAAAACTAAGAATGCAATGAATTTAATGCGAACGCACTACAAATGATGAAAATCGACCTTCTATAATCACGCCCGCCGTACTTTAAAAACGACACCACTTTAATAAGCTTTCTATCTATTCCAAATAATCATTTGAATTCTAGATTTATTTCTTTGAATTGATAGTAGGCGGTTATTTTTTTCATTTAAATGTGAAAAAAAGTACCATACATAAAATTTGGCGCCAATTGTTGACATTTCTGTAAGTTGAATTTTCATCGTGAGGTGGGTGAGTTTTAATAATTTTAATTAACTACTGTTTTTATAAATCATGACTATTTACAACTAAATAATAAGGATACTGGATAACCTTATTGTGGTTACTCTTTTTCTGTGATTCAGAATTCATATAAAGTATTTGGGGCGTTGTTTATATAAGTGTAGTTTTTTTAGTACAATGAAAATTCGATTTTTTTTTGTAATTATGGAGAATGAAAATGTCGAAATTCACGGCCAAAAATAACATCTGTGATGAAGAAAATGACGATCAGTTTGATGTGGTGATTATGCCGCCGGAACCTAGTGCTCTCACAGATGAAGAGGAAGGCGACGAAGATAACATTGAAATGTTCGATCTGCCTAGAGACGTGCCAGGTACTTTGAAGGTAATGCGCCGACATATGCCAAAAGATGATGATAGTCGCTGGGAGGATAGTGATGACGAACCGCTTTCTAACAAACGACGACGAACTGAACCATGGATTCTTTACCAATTTGGAAAAGGTGCGATGGAGAATATTCTGAAAAAATCACAGTTTCGAACGCGGTACATACTAGGAGGAGTGGGCTAAGTGAAGAATTGGTAAACCTTGCTCCTGTGGATATATTTGAGAAATTGTTTGATGAAGAGGTGTACCTATGACCTATGTATGTACCATTGGGACCAATTTTGATAACGTTGAGTCAATAGGCAAAGTAAAACGGTGGTGTGCGAAAATGAGAGAAAAGGTGGAAATGGATGTACCACATCTATTTAAAAATAATAAAAAAAATTTATGGGCGGATTCGATGAGATGGACCAGTTAATTTCATTACGTCGCACAAGTATCCGGGGTATTTTCGAATTCTGAGCGACTTGATCAACTAGCTCTTAGACGGAATATTGCCAGAAATTACCTGCGTCCAAGAAACAGAAATAAAAGCCGATCTAGCTCAGCGATAGCTGGTCTTATAGCAAACAATAACGGACACAACCCTAAAAAGCTGGAAAAACAACTGTGTTGCGTGATGTGTCACGCGCGTATCAAATGGAAGTGTGATAAATGCGACAAAACTTTGTGCATTGAAAAAAATTGCTTTGCATTACATCACTCATAAGTGCCCAATGTACTACAAAAAGTACACCTCCCAAATGCACTTATGAATTATTTTTTAAGTATTTTTTCTCTAAAATCTATTAGAACTATTCCTTTAAAGATGATCAATAAAGATATTTCAAAATTATAACCATTTGTTTAACTATGGGCGTAAATGGGTTAAACTGGTTCTTTCCTACCTACACATACATTTTAAAAAAGGTCCCTAACTCAAACTATCCAAAATATTTAAGTAGATTTAAAAATTCAAAGCACGCATCTAGCGCTGTGCTATGACTTTTTTTTGCTAGTTCATTATTTAAGATTTACTACCCCGCATAAACTATGAAAAAAAAAATGTAACTATTTACTCTTTTGATTGTGGACAACGACCTTTAAACCGATCCAATACTGTGCGAACTCTTATAGTCACAGCACGACTGTAATCCCTTAAATTGTGACATTATACACAACAGCATCCTCTCCGACTATCAATGACTGTGTACTGTGTGTAGTGTGTACTCAAAATCAAGTAATTGAATTACATTTTCATATTTCCACAAATAAACTATGTGTCTATAAATATGTTATCCTTGCCACACAAGACTACCAAAATAAGAAATGCTAATGAAATAATAAAAAAAATTTTGAACACTTCTCTTGGATGATCATAATATTCCATGAGCCGGAACAGTCTTGATTGTCGGCCCCACCCACTGTGATGACATTCATCATAGTATAGTATCATGTTTGTGGTATACCAAAGCCTCGGGGTTGAAGTTTGACAAGTTGTTTTTTTTTCCTAAAATCTGAAGATTTTCTGTTCTTGTTTGTTTTTTCCTTACTGTTAGAATAGGACGTCATACGTTCTACTATGTATATGCGCAGGGATAGATATTGCGTCGGCTCGGTCTGTAGTTGATGGGATGTTTATTATTTTGTGTATCTGCAGTCAAATACTGTTTTACGGAGTTATGGGGCAAAATTATATACAAATATATGCAGGTAGGTAATTTAGACTATAATAAACGGCCGACAAGCAATTTTGTCGTAGGTAACCTTGTGTAACACAAAAGAGGAAATCAGATGAACGTTTCACTGGATTAAAAGTGGATCGATCTCATGCAAATGGTTTCTTCAAATTACTGTTAATAGGATTAGTGGGCTTACGCCCATTTTAGTTCAAAAGCTAATGCCTTCTTTATTATAGATATTTAAAATATTTACACATCAAAAAGAGGTCCTTTAAAATATTGCGTAGTTACTATCACCACCTAAGGCAAATTTACTTAATTGTCATCAATTACAGCGTGTCACAGCAAAAGGAGAGCGACTTAGAAAGACATTAAATTTGCATAGTAATTGCTTTCTTTGCATGTTAAATTTTCAATAGAAAATGATGTATAAAGTGAAATAGAAGGTTAAACATAGTTCAACCTCTTTTCGCGACACTAGCTGCGAATTTGGAAAATCTTCTACGACATCGCATTGCGTCGGTCGTTGCTTTGGTTTAAATTTGAAATTCTTGTTGAAGATCTTACGGAATTCGAACCAACTGCCACCTTGTTGCTCGTTTTTTATTCCCAAGTTTAACGCAATCTTTCCATATCGATGCAATAATTCATACAGTTTAATTAAAAGTCAAACCTGCTTCTATTATTCACACAGTCCTTTTCAAATGGTAAGCCATTCATGAATAATGACGTACACATTGAAGAAATAACTTTTAAACCATTTTTATAAACACTTCTGGCATTCTAAATTTAGAAAATGTTCTCTCCCTCAAGTTGAGGACCTGACACACAAACATTTTAATTTCGGGAAAATAATCAATAAAACTTGTCACAACTTTTTCGACCCTTTCCTTGGAGCTTACAGTATATACATTTTCGACACCGGGTGAGTTTTTCTTACTTTTTCATTCTGCGACGAAAATCAGTTAATCCAATAACCCACTTGAAAAGTTGAGAAGCAGGAGAAAAAAAAATCCCAAACTCAAACAGGATTACTTAACACATAAGCTGTAGGTACGTCCCGCTACCACCTTCAGGATGATAACATTAAATTTACGCTGACGACGATTTCAAAACGAATTTCTTGGCCAATTTTATTTAATTGTTGATCCTGCTTGTAGGGGGAAGGCGAAATTCATTAATTTACTAAATCCTGTACGTATGTATATTTTATATTGTAATCTCTCACAAAAGAGTTCAGGTGTGACACATAAAAGTAAAATACGTTTCTTACGTAGGTACACACAAGAAGACGAAAAAAAACCAAACAAACAAAGTTCTGAACGAAAACAATAAAATTATTGTTTCTCCCCAAAGTCATTCGGCAAAAAAGCAATTGAAAGGAATAAATATGAAGCCACTGAGGCGAACTTTTCCACGCAACATCACAAGAAAAGGTGAAATTTGAGAAAAGAAAGAACATTAAATTAAATAAACGCAATAAAGGTACCTCGGCCACCTGCTCGGCTCTCTATAAGGCGCGCCCTAGGTGCGTGTTCCCAAAAATCCCCCTTAAAGAGTCTGTGTGAAATAAGTTAAACCCCTGAAAACAAAACCGAGTACACAGGTAAGAAAACAAGTGTCAGATTGGCCCCAAAGGATATCCCCATCACCATTGTTTTGCGAACAAAAAAAGTTCTAAGGCACATTGCGTCGTGTTAAGTTTACTGGCAATATCCTTTTCTCAACCAAAATACAAACGGATGTACAAACAAACACTTTGGACCCGATATGAGTTCAATTTGCGCCTCTTTTTCTGCGTGTGTATGTATATGGTGCGTCTGGATAAGTCGGTTGTGCACAGGATTAGGCCATGCCATTTGTGTTTGTGTACTTTCATTAGCTGGGTGGAGAAGCCCTGATGCTGGTGTTGGATGTGAAGTTGAGGGAGGCTGTTTTTTTTTTTTTTTGCTTGGAAATTGATCCCAGCAGTGCTTGTATCTTGTATGTTTTTGATGATTTTTTGGTGTCTTTTTATTTGTGCCTGCAACAAAAACGCAAGTGGCGGATTAAATTTACGCCGTGTGATTTTGTCGTCACCTTTGTTGGTGTTTTTTTTTTTTACCTTTCGACCCTCGGGAAAGAGTTTTGTGTGGCCGTAATGGCCAAATTAGAGCTATAAAGCTTTTAAATTTAAAGTCTTGCAATATTGATGGAATTTCAGTTTCATTCGCATGAGTTACATGAGTAACTGTATGGTTTAGTGGGGCCGTAAGTGGTGGCTCCCTGTAAAAAAAAGAATGATGGATAAAATGTATATTGACAGATGGTATGAATATAGTCTATACGTCTTTTCTACGACAAATACCTAGTATTTTGTTTAATTCTAGGAATACGCTGACGGAACTCGTATTAAAAATGCCTCATCAATTTTAAACGTGAACTGCAAGTTTGTTTTTTTGGGCTATAATTCTGAAATGGGAAAGCAAAATCGTTATGTCCTGGAAGAGTTAAAGAATTACTGATATTATGGTGTGAGGAGATATATGATATTATTGGGCGTTTAAGTTATTGGGTCTCGATATCAACGACTTAGATTAAGCCCCATTCTGAAGCTGGGCTCTTTTTAATAAAGCAACAGACTTGTCAAAATAAGGTACGTGTTAATTTTTTCACAATCTTGAAGGCCTACCTCTGGCTACCTTTTAGATAACGTTCGTAATAATAAGTAGGTGAAAAACTAGATTAAGTAGGTGGAAAACTAGATTAACTTATGGGGTATATTGTATATATTTTTCTAATTGCCACTTACCATCCGCATACATAATCTTCAGAATCATTCATCGGAGATTTGCAATGTTTTGTTGTTTGTTTTCCAGCTAAAATCAGGTGTTTTGCCATCCTACATAACGGAGAAGTTAGGGGTGTTAGGATGTTAGGATGTTAATTATATCAAAGGAGTCACTCGACAAAAAGTTAAGCTTTAAAACGCACATCCAGTACGCCAGCAAAAGGCCGTCACAGATGCAAGCAGCTCTTTCCCGGATTATGCCAAACATCGGTGGGCCTGGATACGCCAGAAGGATTCTGTTATCCAGTCCAGGTGGTCAGCTCAATACTGATATACGCTGCACCGGTCTGGGCAGGGGCTCTTACAACTAAGGAAACAAGAAGGAAGCTCTCGTCAGCATACAGGCTCTGCGCAATAAGAACAATAAGCGGATTCCGAACAATTTCGGACGAAGGAGCCTGCGTTATTGCGGGAATGATTCTCATCGACATTCTCGCCAACGAAATGCAAAGGATCTACCTTAGGCTAACCGTCAACAGGCAAGAGTCCATCATATGGAAAAGGATAAAAGAAGAAGAAAGGGCAACATCTCTAGCACTGTGGCAAGTCCGGTGGGATAACACGGCAAAAGGCAGATGGACCCACAAACTGATCCCAAACATAGAGGTCTGGACAAGAAGAAAAAGTGGGGACTGCAACTATCACCTCACGCAGTTCCTGTCTGGGCACGGCGGCTATCGAAGTTATCTTCACAGATTCGGCCACGATAGCTCGCCTCTGTGCCCCGAATGCCCAGATGAAGAAGAGGATACGGAGCACGTAATGTTCCACTGCAGAAGATTTTTAGGAGGAAGAGTGAACTTACCCATTCCACAGCTTCTCATAGAGCGTATGATGAGCTCAGAAGGCGACTGGCTGGAAATATGTTCGTACATAACGAGCGTACAAAACGAGCTAAGAAGAGCCAAAAGACAAAGAAGGGTCGAAGTGGCAGACGTTGATGATCTAGCATGAGTTGCTAACCAGCCCCGCGAAGTAATACCTAACGGCAGTCCCGCGGGGAGAGTCGTAGAAGAGTACATGGGTGTGGTTTAGTACGTAAGGCGCGAGGCACTGGGGAAACATATCCCGCGAATAGTGCATGCTAGGGCATGCTTAGGGCATAAAGTTACGATCGCATTAAATATTTTTAATGCTCAATAATCTGGTTGTCCGCGACTCTTCTGAATGAAAAGTTTTTCTCGTAATTGTGCAATTAAATAGCACGGGCAACTAGTATCTTTCGAAGATTTCACATCCTTCACAACCAAAAAAAAATAAAAAATAAAAGGGATGTTAGGGATGTCCAACCGTACAACCTAAGAAACAACCAGGACTTCAGATTAGATCGTCACCGTACTGTTGGTGGACAAAGCAGAGCCCTGTACAAAGGAATAACTATGTTCAAAATGCTGCCGAACAATATGAAAAACTCTACAAATGCTTTTATTTTCAAACGATTATTGTTAAATTATGTAAAAGAACATTTTTAATATTATTTTTATAATTTCTTGCTAAATTGAGAATTGTTAAATGTTGAATTATAAATCTCATGTATAATATTCTTTAATGCCTCCGTGTGCCAAATAAATAACTCAAATCAAAAAAGAGCTCATTAAAGTTCGAAAAACCTTTTAAAGTGTCTAAACTCTAAAGTTACATTTTAGCAATATCTTCGTGATAACTCAAAACAAAAACTTTTGCAACAAACTCCCAAATTACAAACTTTCCAGCCGACAGCTCTTAGTGAAGAGTGTGTTAACATAGCTCATAAGCTAATTATTTTTTGAAATGAATATGCTATTTGGTAGTTCATGTTCAGTAGGTATCTAACATATTTTTGCGTTTGCAAGAGTAAAATTAAAAGTGTATATAAAAACTTTAAAAACCACACGTACAAAGGAGAATTCATAGATGACCAGACATTACTTTCGGGTTTATCCTCACAATTTTTCTATATTACAAACTGTTAGTCAAAATGGTCATTGTCCATGAAAGAGCATATAAAAATAAGTCCTTTACTACTCCACTCGTTCATCTTATGACACTACGAATGAGAACAAAAAAATTGTTTGCCCTTATTCCTTCTACCCCTGGCTCTTTGGCTCTCCTTTGTCCTTCTAACCGAGGATTGTCACGTATTATCCCCACAGATTGATAGTATGGTTTCGCAGATATTATCACCGACCAGACATTTAATGCCGATTAACTGTAGTTTTTCTTTATTACACAAGGCTACCTTTATCTACCTTGCTACGCTGTGTTAAGGGATTGAAATAGGTATGAGGTTGTTACCCTTTTCAGTTTAATCGAAAACGAAGACTTGCGTTATTATCATGTACTGCATGAATGCTTTGCCATAAAAGTTACAATCTGACCAACAATAGCATAGTTGAATGCAGTGCAGCACAATGGATCCGACGAGGAAGGCACTACGACGACAGCGTCGACGGGATGAAATTTTAATGGAAGAGTATTACACGTAAATGCAGCAAAATGAATTTTGTAGAAGATTAAGATTGCGTAATGTGAATAAAGTTACGATCGCATTAAATATTTTTAATGCTCAATAATCTGGTTGTCCGCGACTCTTCTGAATGAAAAGTTTTTCTCGTAATTGTGCAATTAAATAGCTTGGTGCGGTTTCGACGAGAACAAGGAAAAAAGAATCAATTAATTACTTTTTGAAGTGGTTTCCCAAAAATAGGTTACGGGTAGGGTAATTGAAAACTGCGTTTATAAAGAAAGAAGTTGTTTCAACAAATATTATTCTACCATTGCTTTCTAAGTTTTCTTTGAAAAGTTTCGATAATATTAGTAAATGGGGAAGGAGGAGATAATCTGTAGAAACTAATTGAGTTCGAATTATGGATCAATATCGCTTAATTTAAAAAAGCTTAGTTAAATTGTTAGGTAATAGTTTTGGTAAGCTGTAAAATAGGTACCTACCGTAGGATAGAAGAAAAGCAAAAATTTGAACGCCTATACCAAGCAAATTAAGCAACAAAATGGTTGTAGGTATGTTTTCGTTACTATTTTTTAGAGTTAAACCTTTAATCTGACTTGAAGTGAGATAAAACTAAAGCAAATATACAATTCTTATTTTATGAATTTAAAGTCCAGAAAATTAGTTAATCGCATAGCAAAGCTCTTCTCTATTACACTTTCATTTGAGTCAATTTTAAATATTTATAAAATGTACTCTGTGTTTTCCAAGGAGGTTTTTTAGGGATCTAAACATGTGACCCTTCGCTCAGTAGTAACTTTGTAAATTATTACCCATTTAATATCTCGTTCATTAAAAAGAAGAGCTAAATTCTAACCTAGGGAAATCATCCTCCTTAGTAAAAAATATACATTTTCTGTTCTCTCTATTCCTCGTCTTTGAAGTAACATCAACAATTTATAAAGCTAAGTGTCGCTTCCAATTGAAAAATCAATGTTAAACAGCACCCCTCTTTCCTAGCGATAAACGTCCTTCCAGTCGTAGTAAAAATCTTTATTTTAATGACTTATTAATTACTTTTAAACGCGGCACAAAATATACGTGTCTCAAATACATTAAACACCTTCAAAAGTCTCAAGTATTTTTCAAGATAACTCACACCTTGTGCAGATAAATGATGTTCTCGCCCATTAAGCGAATTTGAAAAGCCTCTTTGAAGCTCTATATATTGTATACCTTACCTTATGTTATGGGTTCGTATCCCTGATGTGAACAGCATTATTCGCCTTGCACATTGTTAAAATTAAAAATTCAATTAACTAAGATTGCTTAATAAATTGCCCATAAATGGGAATGATTTTTCATTCAGCTGTAATGAGCTTAATTTTCCGTCGAACGCCTCCATCGCCGTCGAAGCATCTGGATGGAGCTTGCTGATATATACGAGTACAAACAAATGCGTCAGAGGAGACTGTTTGAGTGTTTAATTGTTGCCAAAAAAAGAGCTATTGAAACATAGAGTATAGCAGCAGCTGCGGCAAGTCATGCCAGCCTCTTCCTACTGGCTTAATAGGCCATAAATTAAATCGATACGTGTAGCCAATTTGCCTTTTTGTGCATAATATAATTGGCGCTGTGCTAACTAATTACGAGCATTAAATTATTTTATGTTGATAATAAAATTGAAAATTCATTAATTAAGATATAAGTGTCGAAAGGATAATGCGGAATTGAACGTGTTTTTTTTCGGCTAGGTATCTCTGGATTTATGGGCAAGCAAATATTTTTTTAAGGTTAAGGTTGATAGTTGTGAATGACTTTTAGAAAACGAAGGAAAAATTTCTTTCGAGTCGAAATTCAGGGGTTGAATTACAGCATCCGTGATCGAGCAATACGTGACTGAATTTGTTATTGTTTTGCATGTAAATTCAACAAAATTCAGTGACGTATCGCTCGCTCACGGGTGCGGTAATAATTCGACCCCAGTTGACATAGGTAGGTAGACAAAAGTCTTATACTTAAATGATAAGTATTTTAACTCCTTCGTTTGTTTTATCCTTCTTTTCCTCGAAAATTAATAAAAAGATACTAATTCTGATAAAAATAAAATAAAATTTATTGGTGGTGTTGTTGTTCATCTGGCACATGTCTGGAAATTTGTGATGAGAAACTAAGTACGATCCTTTCACTAAATATGAATCGAATTTTCTATATTTCTCGTAAGTGACAAATTACAAATATAAGGGTTGCAAGTTGAAAGATTTGAGCTGCATACTTGAATCCTCATGAAAATATCGTGTCTAACTCTTCTTTTTTATAACTCAACACTATCCAGCTCTCAAAAACCCACAAGGCTTTCATTTTAATGCGAAATTTAGATTCATACACTAATACATAATTTGTTGCTTCCTTTTTGTACAGCTCAATCATCATTCTGAGCTCAAATTAAATATCCTTTTCTTCGCTTTAGGTACTGTGCATTAGCTTGACGTACCATGAATACCCACACTCCCCATTCGTTATATACTTATTTATACAACCTCTTAGATGGACACTCCAGCACAATACTATATGTATTTCAAGAATAAAATATCTCTTAAAAACACATCGTCCGCAAACTAAGAAAAACTACACTAAGGGACGACAAATGAGTAGATGGTATACCAGAACTTTACTTGGGTTAAGGATTACAGAGCCGCTGGTTCAGAAGAAAAAAGAGTTTACCCGAATAGAGATACGGAATTCTGCTACAACAGCTTAAGGATCGAAATGGAAAATGCTTTGTTCAGTTCAGCTGTTATCCTTGTTCTGCTTCACACTGGCCGACCATTGTGAGGGTTCAACTACTGTGAGTGGATTTTTTTTTAATTGTTCCTTAATCTTATCGTTGTTCGTTTGTTGTTTTTGTTGCTGTTTTTTATATACTTGTTCTTTTTTTGTCGCCTTTAACTAGAGAAGGAGAGATTATTCTCTTATATAATTAATAAATGTCATTCCCTTAATTAAAAGTGTCCTCTATAGTTGGTTCTCGTTTTGACGGTCTAGTGGTAGATATAGTACTTTGCGGGCATGAAAGGGTGATTAGGGAAAAGTTTTAAATTTTTCTTTTTGTCGCTCGGGATAGAACAATGACAGATTTGTTCATTACAGGATTAAGTTGAAAAATTTCTAATTACACAGATTATTGAAGATTTCTCATTACAAACAAATGCAAGTTGCAAAGTGTACCTGAGCTGGCAACTTATTCCTGGGTGGGATGCCGATTTACAAATTTAATATTGGAATGATGTATAAATAGAGTAATGGTTAGAGTTTTTATTGCCGAACAATATTTAAATTAAAGCTGATTTATAGTCGGGCTGATCTTCGTGTTAATTTGGGCAAAACTTCACCATATAAACACCTTCCAACTATAGTTAAATAGGGCATTTTTAACTATGTTTTTCGTGGGTTAAATGCACTAAGTATATGTCCGCTTAAGAGTGAACACGTGCTTCAATTGGGTACGCCATAAAACGATGAAGCACTGAAAATATCAAATACAGGCAATAAGTTATGCCTATCATAGTCATTTCCAAGCCGACTTCCCCAAGTATGCCTGATAAGCATAATAAAGCATTACGACGTTTGGCTAGAGAAAAGAGAACATTAAAGCGATTTTGCCTGTATGGTTCTTCCTCTACCAAGGTTTATTATTATTTGGCACGATTTTTTTTTTGTGCGCGAATTAGTCTCTCACGGTGCCTTACATACATAAAGACGTATGTCTTTTGTGCACGATAAAAGTTCTTTTAGAGATTTAAATGTTTTCGGATCATAATCTCTTGCGTGAAGGGTCCGTAAGTGGTTTCATAATATTTATGTTGCGGAAGTAATGTTCACATCGAATACGATTTTATATTAGCCACATACACAACACATACGTACATAAAACACCAGAAACAAGGTTACAAGTTACGTCTAAAAATAAAATAGATCAACTGAAGCCTAACTTTCTGCAATATTTTTTTAATTATTTCACAGTTCACTCTATTAAGGATACTTGTATTCATATTGTGTTTGCTATTTTCTAGTTTTTTGTATATTTTCCAGCACTGTTTCATAAGCACGAACCCAACCCTTAACGACAATGATGATTATTGCCACCAAAAAAGCAGTTGCCAACTACTGAGTGCGAAGAGTTTTGGGAAAGTTTTTTTATGATCTAAACGACATTAGTTCTAACAAGTTTTCTAATTTCCAATTTGGCGAAGTGTGCGCCTTTCCCTGTACAACGAAATGAAATAGTAGTTATTATGTGAATTATTAATTTAGTTTGGCGTCTGCACATTCCGCCATTTATAGCTAAGATAAATGAGCACGCATTGAACTTTTGCAGAAAGCCAAATAAACATCTTCGAGTAGTTTTGACAGATGGAATACACAGTCGGGCGGAGTGTTAGTTGAAAGTTGCAATACGAACGGAAACACAAGAATGTGATTTCGCATAATTAAATAACTGATGTTGATTGCAAGTTTTCACAAAGTTTGTGAGACAAATATTTAATTATTTTGGAAATTGCGAAAACGTGCATAATATTTCTTCACCTTCAGCTTGGTGGTGGGTGGTAAGTATAGTTTCATGTTAGGAGGCAGTCTTTTTGGTAGATTTTTTCTAATGATGTGTAAGTTTTAAACAAGATGCTGTAGGAATAACTTTAACATCGAGGAACACAGTCGTACGTTGAGAATAGTCTACTAAATGAAATTAAGTGTTACTATCGTTGACTTTGAGTCTTTTACCCCATTCACATCTGCTATTTCAGATTGTTTCAAAGTTTTTAAATGATAGTACATGTGCGAATTGTTTTGATTGGTAACCAACTGCTCAAGTTCCAAAAATTGACACCAGCAGGTCACCCAAATATAAAACGAATCGCTTATTATGAGGCTATAAAACATCCGACTTTAACATGAAGGCAATGCCCCTTTTACTAGGCTTTTATTTTTAAATGAGTCTCAACGTTCAGTTTTCCTCACACTCCTCACACCTTTGAATTGGCAGCTTAAAATCTCACCTAATTTTTGTCATCTCCATCCTCCATCAACCCAAAAAGGAAACACTACAAATATCCACCTACCTCAATTTACGCTTGCAAAATAAATTCACATTTGAAAAGCTCGTAATATCCCATTCGCTGGCTTTTTAAGGAAATTATGGTTTTCTGAAGTTTCCGGGTCATTTATTTCACGTCAACATTACGTCGAGCATTAACAAAACGGGGACACCTTAATTATTATCATTTTATTTCGCCACTAGGCGTCTCATCCTGTATTCCAGTAAACAAAAACAAAACAAAAATGATTCACATTTCATTTCTATGCTGGGTGATGAAACACTTCCCGGTGGATTTAATTAAAAAAATATATATCGCAGTCAAATGGAGAATAATTCGGAAGCTTTTTTCTCTGAACGTCATTCCCCCCATTTAAAACCATCCCATGAAATATAGGTCAAGATTCAACCAAAAGTGAAAATATTTCCCAGAGAAGTGTGTTGTAATTACGTAAACTACTGGACTTATTGAAGTATGAACCGCATTAAAAATCGCAAGGCATCTTCGTGCTTTCACTTCCTCTAGCAAAAAGTTCGGTTTTCGGTATAATAACATGTTTCTCAAGAAATTAATTATTTTGCCAGTAATTATTTTGTTCTGTGCAAATAGGAAGTCAATTGGTTGTTGAGTTGAGTATCCCCTTCTTATTTTTGTTTGGTAACCTCTATTCGGCATGCAAATACTGATTGCTGCATAAACAAAGTCAAGACTTGCCCGTATTTTTTAAGAAAATAATTAAGTTGGCCTTGTATTTTTGTTAAAAGAACGAAGGAATGTCCTTAAAAGTCATTTGTGAGTAAACTACTAGGTAGTGGCAAACTTAAAACTTTTTTCAAATGAAAAACAAATGTCAGTCGTTAAGACAACACACAAATATAATCAATTGAATTAGATCAGCACTAAGCGTGCATCTTAAACAACCTATGACAATGAAATGATTTATGGAGTTTTCGATTCCCTCTAATAATTTTGAACACAACAGGCTATCATCAACTAACGCATCGGCGCATAGCCACAAAATCTATTATCACATCCGCACTGTAATTAATTCCATTTCCACTGTCATGGCTCTATAATTAGTATTTGTGGATTATTAATAAAGGCATATCAATCACAAGTCTGCCATCGTATTGCCAAACTTCCCACAGCAGCTAAATATTGGTCCGTGGTGGGTAGCTATATTCTGTTAATGGGAAGCAAATCAATTTTGAATTTTTCATAATTTCACTCCCACATTTGTTTTTATTTTTAATTAGTTTGGATGAGTTTATTCATGTCACAAAATTTGCTTCATATGAAAAAAGTCTTTTTTGTACTCTTTTTAATACATAAAAATAATATTGATACCATAATATTATAAAAGCTTAATTGCGAATAGCATTAAGGTTATCTTTTCCAAGTACCTATCTATATAGCATAAACAGAAATAATAATTACATTAATATGAAATGACGAATATCTACCTATACCAATTTTGTGTATGAAAACTATCAGCAAAGTCATATGGTTTATCCTCCTATTTAATAGTAATGCATTCAGAATTTAATAGTAAAAAAACGTATTTATTCAGGAATAAAATTAATCAAATATGGGAGACTGAATTTAAATATCATGATTAATGCAATTGTTCATTGGAATCAAATTTATAGTAAACATAGGAAAGAAATTATTGTCACCGTATAAATTTAGGAAAATAACAATACAGCTGCACAGTATTCGAATTAATTATTTCCACTATTAATTTATTTTTTCTGCTTAGGATTTTAATAAGCAAAATTGATTTCCTGGTACGATTTTTGCAAACATAGACTAGATAAACATGACATGAATTTTGTAAAACAAACTCAACCATTGTTTTTATTATTATTATTGTTATAATTTATTAGTCAGTATCTACCTAATTAAATAAGCAAATTAATAATAAAGGGTTTTCCAATAAGAGGTGTTATTTTGATATTCAAAGAAAAATTCTATTTTTTGAGATAAATGATCGGATATTTATTTATTTCATAATAAAGAGGAAGGTATGCCGTTAATGAAAAAAACAACATCAGCCAAATGGCCACCACGACCACGCTTACGGGACCATGTCCTTTTCATGAAATTTTCCATAACAAAATCGCAAAGTGGCTGCCCTATGTCCTCGATACACTCACGAATATCATCTTTGAGGTCTTGAAACGACGCTGGGCTGTTGGCGTAGACTTTATCTTTCACGTGGCCACAAAGGAAGAAGTCGCAAGGTGTTAAATCACAAGATCTCGGTGGCCAATTGTGATCACCTCTTCGAGAGATAACACGGTCCGTCAACTTTTCCCGTAAAAGATCAATGGTTTCGTTGCTTCTGTGGCACGTAGCGCCGTCTTGTTGAAAGTAAACGTTGTCCAGATGAATACCATCCAACTCCGGCCATAAAAAAATCATTAATCGTGCCCAATTTTAAAGAACGACGAGGAATGGTCAATGCTTTGGGCTACAGCAGCAATATTCTCAGTAGATCTTGAGCGACGTGCACTTATCTTAACTTATCCCAACAGCTCGAATTTTTCCACCAATTTCTGTATTGCAGTCCGACAAGGTGCTTCACGACGACGACCCAAAAATGCTTTAGTTTTGCGAACAGTCACTGCAAAATTTTCACCATTTTTGTAGTGAATTTTTATAATTTCAATGCGTTGTTGAAGCGTGTATCGTTCCATTTTTAGTAATGGCGTAGTTTCTACTTGTCAAATGTCAAAAAATAACAGCTTTAAAAGTGACAGCTACCGAAATAGCGGTCTATTCAAAATAACACCTCTTATTGGAAAACCCTTTACAACAGCACCTGCTGCCAGAGCTCACAGCTAAAAGATTATTATTATTATAAGCTTTTATTTACTATAAGGTTTACAAATTTTTCATCACTATTTTAACCTTGTTATTAGAGTATTTATATCATGTCGTTATTTAATTTAAAATGCATAAAATAAATTTATCATAATTTGACAAAGTCTAATCATTGTTTTCAAAATTAGTTGCAAATAGTATAAGCCTCACCCATAGTTGTCCATAAATCTCTATTTTTTGCGTCATGGTATCAATACCTATTAAATTGGTTAATAACGTCAACCCATCTTGGTCGTCCGGTTGATATTGTCGCTGGTGGTGTCCATTTGATCTGTAATTCTTGATATGTGTCCTGCCCAGTTCCATTTAAGTCGTTTCGTCCTTTTTATTACATGGATGATGTCCGTTCGCCTTCTTATTTCTTCGTTCCGCACTCTTTGTATTAGTCTTATATCGAGAAGTTTCCTTTCCATTTTTGTCTGACAGATTCTTAATTTCTCGGTTAGATTTGTTGTTAAGCACAGTTAAGCCCAAAGATTAAAGTAGAGTTATTGTAACATTAGACAAATGGCATTCGCTTGTTAAATAACTGGTGCTGTAATATAATTATGCATATTGGCCCGAAGTATAGCAATTTTCATATGAGTTAGTTTCATATTTGAATAAATTTAAAAATATCTCTCGTAATAATGTTGATATATGATTTGTGTGTTTCCTGGATTTTAAGCATGATATCTGCGGTCGCCATTTCATTACAAATTATTGGTAAATTAAAAAAAATTTTAAGCAGTTTTTTGCACTACGATTTAAAAATAATTGCGTGCCTTTTAAAATGGAAGTCAAATTAAAATGGAATCGATGTGATGATGACATATCCTGTTCATTATTAAGTGTTGCTATTTGGTAAGTAATAATTTTGAAACTCAAAAGTCGCAATGAAAATACCAGCTTTAAAATGAAATAAAAAAAAAGCATACACACCCCCACACAGCATTAAATATAACGGTATTTATAAGCTGATGTCGCTTCATGTGTTTGAAATACGAACAGAGTAATTTCGCCTCAAGTATCTACCCTTTGTCATTGTTAACAATGTTTCCTTTCAAAGTAGAAATATCGGTAGAAACCTATTTATTGTTAGAGCTGTACACGAGCGACGAACAAAAAAAAACACACAGAAAAAGTAAACCTTAACATCCAATTTGCATCTCAATAACATGATGAGAAAGGGAAATTCTAATAAAAAAAAAGAAAAAAAATTATTTACAAAGTAGAAGGTTGGGAAACTATTGGAAAATATGTTGCAGCTGACAAGGAAACTGCCATTTACACCGCCCACTTTTCGAGTTCCTCCCGAGAAATGAAGTTCTTGCTTTTATTTTATGTAAATATAACACAAAAGAATATGTTTTCAGTACCTTGCAGTACTGTTGCTCCTCATTTTGTTTTGCCTTCTTGTTGCCATCTCTGTATTTTATTTTATTTTATTTTTTTTTGCCATGCATGTACACATATCCCTCGGCAGTCGGCAGCATCGTTCAGTAAACAGTTTTCTGTGGATTTGCCTCTGTAAGTGAACTCTTAAACTGTATATATTGGTAGACCTATGGCAATAGAAACTGTTCCACGAGAATATTTAGTTCAATGATGAGGTGGATCATTGTAAGAGGGTAGCTTTGTTTGATTCAAGCTATTTTCTTGGGATCAACTTACAATTTAATTACAGGTCTCCTTTATGCTAGTACCATCGCTGGCTCTGACTGAATATGACGACCCAGTAAACTGGATATTTTCTTTACAGGTGTTTCCGGGACTCTAACAGGCCCTGCTATGTGCGAGATAACACTTAAATTAAGAATTATTTTATAAATCTACCAACATGAGCGCGGATCCTTTTATCGGATTACGCTTACTCGAATCTCATCACCTAAATAATGGCAACAACTGTTGTTATTAATTTCTTTGCGTTCCTTACCCACACCGCCTTGGCACGCTTTAAGCTATACCCATACATATCTACATATTAACTCTCATTTCAATTGGAACACGGAGGAAGAGTGAACATGTGCGTGCTTGAGAACGCACTCGTACGCTTCAGTAAACCCTTTATGAGATAAACGAATAACGACTGCAATGTTCTTGTTTCATTCGGCGGATAAGCTTTTATCCTGACGGAAACAGCTACAGCAGATTATATCAGCTGCACATATTATATTTTCACAGACACAGAACAATCGGAAATCTAATTTGCAAAAAAAAAAACTGAGTTTAATTGGAACACACACGAGTGGCGAACGAGTGGGCGACGGCATTGTGATGTGTGCGATACAGACTCGATGTTTTAATATTTGCTTAAAAATAATTATTCTATAATAAAAATGTTTATTTCGCTCTTGCACTAAGTCCAACGAACTATTTTCATTTTTAATTTATTTAATCCGCAATATTTAAATATAAATATTTAAATCCAATTTATCCTATTGTGTACGGCCGCTCCAACTGGAAAATTAAATTAAATTTGGAACCCTTAATGTAATTCATATTAATTGGAAAGCGATAAAAAAAAATTACTTGTGGTAGTAGACATTTGATAGGACGGTAATAAATAAGTTTGTGATTTTTTTAAGAAATCTAAATATATTCCTTTATTTCTTTATTAATGTGTTAAATATTACATATCCTATGCCTGCGCATTTTTTGAATCACTTAAAAAAATATCATGTTCACAAATTTCATTAATTTGTTTAAAAAAAACTCAATCGTCAGAAAGCCTTTCTAAAAAATGTTCTGCTGTTAGGTAAATAAAAAAAATCAATGAGCTCCTAAAAGTTAAGTTCTCGGTTATCATTTTCCACCCCAGCATGTAATATTTCCACTTAATTCAGGACAGCAATTTAAAATAGGACAAACAACAGCCTCAATAAAAACAAGCGTAAAAACAGTAGAAAAAACAACTTTTTTTACAACCGTATTAAAGATCCAAGAAACTGCTATAAGTAACCAATAACAACAACCCTTAGGTGACCTTAAGAGCTGTTGGCATTTATGGCCTCCTTCGAAAAATAGTTTTTTCCTTTTCTTATTTGGCTAAGAGATTATTATTTCGACAATACGTCACGTCGTATCCATAAAATTGATTAACGTTTTTTTATTGTACATGTTTATATGTGCATCGGCCTTTTTTGGGACAGAAGTTTAATTTAATTTGTTATTGACTAGTCCCTTCCGATGTTGTAAGCAAACTCTAGCGGCAGATAAAAGGAGAATGTCAAAAAGAGGAAAAGTATCCAACACCAAGAATGGCAGCAAAATCCTTAAAATAAATCGAGTCTCAGGGTAATTCAATTTTCCAGCCACGCCAGGCTATGCGTTACGAAAAAAAAAAATGCCAACAGCAAAATGCTGGAGTAAAGTTTGACGTAAATACCGGAAATTCCATTAGAACAACTACAGCCATACTGCCGTTGCCGTCGCCGGTTTCAGCACTCGCATCCGCGAATCCATTTTGAATGGAGTTTGTTTTGAATATGTCAATCACATAAAATTTTAATGCCGACAGAGTAATCTGCTGGATTATTCTACGCCACAACATGTAATTGGATTTTCCTTATTTTGTCGCTTATCATATTCTATCATGCAGGAAGACGCTGAAAGGGTATAACGAAATTCAAGTTCGAGTCTTGAAAAAGCCCAGTCGGTTGGGTTTTTCTGTAACTATATAATTATCCTCTAGTTAGAAAATTAGCCGCTCTGCGGAGAACGCTCTTTGTTGATGGTTTTGTAACTTTGTATCTGCGAAATGCACCATTAATGAGTAATATATCACTGCATGTAAACTATTACGAAAATAAAACTGAATTTTATTTGAGTGTGCACAGCGCTGAGGATTTGGTAAGTGAAATTCCCACAAAGCCATACTAACTCTGCTTGTAATTTATATCCGAACGCTCACAAAGCTTGCATTTTTATTAAAAGTTAGAGCGGGGAGTAATGGCTGCTATCTCTTTTAGAAATACCATCACGGTATATAGCAACTAAGAACTGCGTTCTGGTTATTTAACTTTGGGTGCAGCTCTATGTGTACGACTCTTGATATTAAAAAGGAAAATTTATAATCTCTTTCGTGGCAAGGGCACTTTGTATTTGAAGTACAAATAGCAAATATAAGTATGGTGATGGTTTTACTGACTTCTACTTCAGAATAGTACAGAAATTGTATTTTTTTTAAGAGCATATGCAGTCAGGACATGGTTCGTAATAAAGTCTTTTTTTCTGCGTTGTAAATATATGGATTTTTTTCCCTGAATGTTAGTCGTACTGAGAGAAATGAAAAACTGTAGGTACCCAATCTATGGATGCTGAATACTTTGGCTTGAGCTGTAAAAAAGACGTTTGAGGTTGGAGAGAGGCCGAAAATGTTAATGCATGGGGTAAGCTATGCAGTATTGGCTAATTTTCTTGTAACTTTAACGAATTGGGGAGAAATAACATAATCATTATATTAATACGTAAACATCAAAAGTTTCCGTACACTTTTTAAGTATTTATCATGAAATGAGGAGAATAAAACTTATATCATTCGAAAGGTACTGTGCCATAGATGTGCAGAAACAAGAAATCGTAGGTATATGTCGCCATTAAGACTGGTAAAATAAAATTAAGAATTTCCAATACAAAATGCTTAGCAGTTAATCGAAAGCATTTTGTTGCCATTCAATTCATCGCCGTCATGTTTCCATAGTAACGAATTTAATCATATTAGATTAGAAACTGTTGGAGAGTCTCATTAACCCATAAAGGTATGCAATTTAATTACCCCTAAAAGTCAGCAATCATAAAATCTTATTTCAGGGGCATTGCAGAGTTATCTGCGGGATGTTACTGTGGAAACGAACATTCATGTTTTGCCCGTTTCCATTCTTTTTTCATAGCGGAAAGGTATATGAATTAAGATTTAGCATATAAATTAATTAAAATAAATAATAAAGAAATTGTGTAAAAAACAAGTTGGATTCCGTTGCTTTATCTACAGACAAAATTGGTCGAATTTCCACGGGTGGTACTAGTTAGCTCTGCTGAAAAGGTAAACTATCTTAAGTCAATTTTCCTAATTTAAAAAAAGCCTCCAAGTTTTAACTCTAAGGCAAGGGATTTTTAGAAGGGAAATTTTGTCTTCTTTTTTCCTAGCCACGTTTCAAAACAATATTTTAAAAAATCAGCGGGATATTAGACAAAATGCAATTTAAGATGATTTACCTTTAGCGTGTTTGCTCATTAAGAAATCTTAAGTTGAGATAAGATACTTTAGCAGAATTTGTGGAGTATCGATTTCAGTTCTTAAATAGACTTAAGATGAAGTGCGCATTACAGTGCTTTGTATATTTTGACCAAAACAATCTTATATCGACATTAGATGCTTTAGCTTTTCAGGAAATGCTAATTATATTTTGAACAGAATATCTTAACTGAAATAAGACGTTTTTTTTACAAGTAGTATATCATCTTATGGGTATTTAAGATAATTTATTAAATGTTAATACGCATTTTTATCAACTTAAGATGATTTTGATCTTCTATAACTCGGCATACAAGTAAGAAACAAGGACGAGGGTTTGGTACAACTATGCGTACTGAATCTTTTGCAATAAACTTAAAAATTCACTTAAATCGACTTAAGATAGTTTACCTTTTCAGCAGAGAATATTAACAGGCTTTTTTGTCGTACCGTTTACAGGGTTATTTCTAAACCGATTTCTATGAAATATAGACTGAATTTAATTTAAGTTTCCGTGGATGAATTTTCGCATTTAGTTTCTTGTTTTTATTCTCCTTTTTTGCAATTTTTATAGGGGCACTGACCGAGGTCCAGTAAATGGGCACCCACGAGTTGTGACCTTTTTTTTTGGAAAAAGCTGGAAATAAACTCAATTCAAAGAAGACGAAGTATTGAAAAAAAGGCACATTCTATTTTGACTCTCACTCAACTTCTGCTATTTGATAAGTGCCCATGGTTAAAGTGAACAATGTGACAAAAGAAATTACTGGATAGACATCAATGTTACTCTTGTATGCCCAATAAACAAACAAACACTGTATTTCCACAATAACAAAATGTCACTTACTTGTCACCACCGATAATCCAATCGAGAAAGACTGTGTTCAATATCATTCCAGGATATCACATTCTATATTTGTTACAGAGTGGATTACATACCTACCATTGAAGCGCTTAATTCTATGTCCAGAGTTTCATTCTGTATTTCCTTGGAATTGTGTTTTATTTTGTTGTCTTCCTTCAAGCGATTTCTGGTTCAGTTTTCATATACATCTCTCTCTCTCTCTCTAGTAAATGTTTTGTTTAGTTGTAGGGGTAGGTACTGCTTGTGTAGCGCAAGCAACTGCGTCACCAAGTGGTGTCAATTAAATTGATTTGGATCAACATGGGTTATTGAGGGATAAAACCAGCAAATTGAAATTTCTACATTACTTCATACGCACGGTGGTAAAAATGTACTTCCGTGTTGCATGGGAAGCACCGACGGTATTTTTTTTTTTCGTTCTCAAGTGAGAGATTAAATGTTAACCCTTATTGGGCAAGTGGCTCGCTTTTCAAGTAGGAATGCCTGGAGTGACATTTAATTTGAAAAATATATAACCGTACAAACTAAAGGACCAATAGTTAGATCAATGTTGACGATACGTACAAGTATGAAATGGGATAATGTTATAGTGAGATTTACTACCCTTATCACTTCGTCTTTAATTTATCTATTTGATTTCCTCGAGCTAGACCTCACTCATAAATCCAAATATTGTTTGTTAGTCGAGCTTCAGTTAATTCAGTTAATTATGTGGGTGAATTGTGACAAATATTTCTTCTATCTGATGGTAGCGAAGGATGAGTGCTTACGTCTGCTTATTTAGGATAGAAAAATAAAGTAAGATTGTTAGATAGTTTCATTAACTGTCAGATGAGATGAACCAGTGGTATTGGCCGCTTAAGGTTACCTTAGCAAAAAATAATAGACTATCAGAATATTCAATAAGAAGATAAACTTGACAGTAACAAAATGGGAACGGGGGTTCTCAGGTTCGATCCCCGAAAAAACTAAAAAAGAATAAATAAAAGTATTTACACTCAAAAAATTATACCATTATTTTTTTTTTCGTCTGCTAAAAGCTTTAATTCTGAACTCGCAAAGTATTTCCAATTTCTATACCTACCAATTCGAAAATGCACAACTCTCTAAGTCGAACCACATAGATATCCTTTAAAAGTGCAAATAAAGGAAAATTTAACGTTCACTCAGTCATTAAAACCATCGAAAGATCCTTGATTTGTGTGTCCATCAGCAGGTGATAAAATGTGCAGTCACTGAAGTGAGAGTAAAGTGCCAACCGGAACGAAATACGACAACTTTTAATTAAAAAGAAAATCAATACTTAAGGATACACTGGGATCATTCTGCAATCAGCACACACTTGATATGATGGAAACGGAAAGCTTTAAGGGAACTGCAAATAGCCATAAAATTGTTAGTATAGGACGTACTCATATTGACGGATTCCGTGAAAATATTGATTAATGAAAAATCTGCTGCAGTTTTAAATTTTTTTTGTATATTTTTTGTTTGCAGAAATTTAATAAAATAACTTCATGTTCATGTTGGAAAAATGTACCCCAAAATCACTCTGACCCAGAAGTTGAGATAGGTTTGTTATTGTTACCATTCTGGCTCTTAAGTGAGTACCATACCTGTCCAGTGTCCACGTTAAAGCCTTACGAGTGAAAGAAAAAGGAATTACGTACACAATCATAACAGCGGCTAAAAAAAAACATTACTTGGCCCTTGGGAAAAGAATTTGCTTTCAACTGTACATCTTCAACTTGAACAAAGGTGATCCTTATTTTCTCGCTTACATTCAAAACTAGGATTCTCTATACACCCAATACAAAAACGGATGTCGGTCCACCAAAAAGAATGTATAGTGACTTTTGCTCTAGTCTGTAAATGGCAAGCTAAACGTGATAAATAATTTTCACCTGTTAAGACAAACACGCATTCAACTAACATACACAAGTTGATGAAGAGAAATCACGTAAAGTTGGACTATTCGTTGTTCTATTCGTTCAATGACGCGGTGAGTATGAGATGGTTTTACAATCTGGCGACAACATGCAACCACATCAATCGAGAATCATTTCCATGCGATTAAATAAATTCATTAAATTTCCCTCACAGTTAATGGATTGCCTTGAACGAATGTTGGAATATGGAATACGCCGACATGATATACTCGCTGGCGGTTGGTAGAGGTTTGGTATTACTCAGAAGTGACCAGCAGATATTGCTGGAAGTTTGCGAAAATAAAATCAAGCAGCATAGGTACGTGACTTTGTTATGGTTATCGATTTATTTATCTTTAACGCACTGAAAACGGATTTTGGTTGGGCAGCAGATTTAATGAAGTAATTTTCCAATCGCGGTTTTGATTATAGTGTGTTGTTTTGAGTGGCATACACCCTTTGAAAAGTAATTAAATATCGTATGAGAAATAAATTAAGCGAAACGTTTTCCATATCCCGCTGAGTATTATTATTATTCTGTGAAATAGGTTATTGTGCTGCGACCTTTTGGTCTTACGCCTCTTACTTCTACTTGGCGGAAGAAATCCGTCTATCTAGTCCAGTTTTCTTTAAGAATCTGAGGATGAGAGCATGTTCCAGTGACAGTATTTCCTCATCAGATAATTGGTAGTTGAAGTATTTCAGTCTTTTATAGGTCAATGTGTTTTCTGCGACTTCACTACACCCACCGCAGAATCTTCAGAGCCCTTTTTCAGATATACCCAGCTTCCTGAGGTGTTCCTTGAGTCTAGAATGCCCCGTTAGAAAGCTCGCGGTGATGCGAAAGTTATTTTTACTCATGCTGATGCAAGCTTGGAATCTCTTTCGGTTGTGCTGTCCTATTCCGCAGAATGGTTCAGAATGAAACCTTCTGATGCTCCCTTTCTTGCTATGGAGTAGGCGATATCATTTCCCTCCATTCGCACATGGACAGGCACACAACAGAGGGTTATTTTGTTTCTCCTATCAGATATTAGAGCTATATTTGGTTGGTTTTATTTCTGTCGAGGTTGATTTAGACACATCTGTCTATGGCATAGATTTCAGCCTGAAAGATGCTGGTACTTTTGGTTAAGAATATTTGGTTTGAGGCCCGAATACTTCTGCTTCAGTTCCCTCAACACTTCTGGATCAATTTTTAGGAATCGGAATTTCAGCAAAATTGTGGGTAGTTTTTTTTTATTTTAAATCAACTGTATGGAACCCTAGACCAAGGATTTTTTTGCGCCCTTAAAATCTTTTGTAGTGACACTTTTTATAGTAAATAAAGTTAAATCATCTTTATCCCAATGTTTCCTTCCGGCAATCCAACCAAAACAATATCTTCGCCCCGCATTTTAAAGAACGTTTCCAACATCAGTAATGGTCCCTTAAACAACACACTCACAGATAGTAACAAAACTGCAAGAACTCCTCAGCAAATCGTGGGCGTACCACTTTATATGATTGCATAGGTATAGCTACTCCTCTATCTTAGGTAAAGAAATGCTTTCTTAATTAAACCCAACTATTTGTTTAAGGCAAACAAATGGGCATTCAAATGGGTTATATGCAAGGCCAGTCTTCATTAAATTGAAAAGGCATCCTATCAAAGCCCACAATTTTTAGGATAGGCAATTTTAATATTATAATTGTAACCACAGCAAAGGAAATGTTTTATCTCCTCCCCAGTCACCTTGACGCAATGATTAGCCTTATTCATGTTTTTGAGCCTATTCAACCGAGAATAATACCTCTAGTAGGTACAGGCGCACGTCAAGTTTCCAAAGTCGTGCTCTTTTTATTTTTATCCAAAAGAGCAGAACAAAAATGGTTGAGGTATTGAAGGCTCGGACTGCAACGCATTTGGCAAATTGATTCATGGTCCTGCAGCCACTGGAACTGCTAATTTCAACATTTTCTTTCCATTTATTAATCGAAAGGCCTAAAAAAAAGGATAAAAGAAAAAAAAAAGAAAAACACCACTGCCAGCGAGTAAGAGCAAAGCGCATTATAGCACTTATCCATCCGACCGAAAAATACATCAGCAAAGTTTCATTAAAATATTCCTATATAAATATATATACTTTTGAACGCTACGGCATCATGGCACCAACCGAAATCCCTTGGAATGTTTAAGCTGGTGCGGATTTAAATATTTGCTTGAATTCAAGTTTCTCTTTAAATTTAATTTAATAATGTTGATTGCATTAATTTTACAAAATATATTCATATTTATTTTGTTTTTTACTGGTAAAGGTATTTCTGTGGAAGTGCTGTAAGGATTACCTACTTAAAAAAAATCCTTGTTTTATGTTTGCACTGTATTTATAATTGTGAATAATTTCAGCGCAAAGGTATTAAGAGGAAATTCAATAAAAATTAAATTACTTCCCTTTTATTGCATTTTTGTTTGGATCGAGAATCGACACTTATGTTGAACAACAGCAAATATTTTAACTCTCATTAAAAGATTCATACAAATCTAGAAGGTCTGAGCGGGGTGCCTTTATAAATCGAACTAAATAGTTATATCTTAAAAAGATGCACTGCCAAATGTATTAATCATTCCGGGGGAATCTACTCATTTAGTTGATCTCACGCGATGTATATTTTAATGCTCATGTTAGAAATCAATTATTAAACTACGTGCGTTAACCTTTTTTACAAGGGAAGATAAACTTATCTATATAAAAGCCCCTTACATTATGTTCTATAGGTACTGCAATTAATTAAATACGCTATTTGTAATAAATGCGGTAATTAAATTAACAAAATGAATATCAATCGAAATCAGAGGAAAAACAGGGTCCCCGCGGCTTACCACAGTAGTCCGTTAATTAAGGCATCATTTAAATGTTGTACCAACCGATGCCAATACATAGATACTCTCAATTTGTTGGCAGCAGGCAACGAATGTTTCGGAAATGTTATCAATATCATCGGTAAAATTCAAAGGGTCCATCATTAACGTTGAATAAATGTGGAAAATGTGGAAGGAAGGAAACACACAAATAAATAAATAAAGCATGTCATCTTCATTAAACAGGAAACAAGTATTTGACATTCATTTCAATTAAATGTGTATGTATTTACATGCAACAAACTCTACAAATGGAAATTCAAGCAATGAAAGTGTAAAGCACTCGTCCTGCTGAAGTTGGGTGTAAAAGACTTATACATCAAGAAGAAATAAGTGCGAAGTACTTGTACTCTCTGGCATTGAATGGGAGTTTTTTCCATGCCATTACACCCGTAAACAAATGCATTTGAGCAAGCAGTTGACTTACTCCGTACCTATATATGTATATTGTATATGTTTAGATACAGCAGTGTCCTTGGGTGTTCTTTGACATCCTCTTAAGAGCAAAGGGAAAAGTTTCCTTTTTACACTGATGTTGGTGGGTTTAGTGAACTGATGCAGGTTCTTTTTGCACGGAGTATCTACTTACTATACACAGAAGTCTGGGTACGATGTGGTAGCATGTGGAATTTGCTGAATTTTTTTTATATGTACATTGTTACAAGGAGAGAATAATTTTTGATGTTCAGCACTTGAAGTAATGAAGATAGACCAGTATCTGTATTGCGATTGACAATGTGAACGTGAGCACTCCACCTCCTAAAACAAATTTCCTTTTATAGCGCAGTGCATCTAGCTATGTCTGCATATTTTCGTTTGTTCATTATTTCCATAGATTGATGAACGTGATCCTCGCATTGTAAATAGTTGGCACAAAGAGCCGTTAAAGACCTACAATTTTATGACATATCCAAATGGCTGAGTTTTAAAGTTTTCTTTGGGCAAATGCCTGGCAGGTGAATGAAATCTAAGGTCATGTTTCGTTAAATTTCTTTAAAATTGTACGATTATACTTATTCGTCTGACATAAGCATGTGTTCCTAAGTTTGAAGACAGTAGGATAATAGTGCGACAGATTTTATCAACAAATTTGAATGAATAAATTTAATTTCGTATATAAAGAATGTTTCAGGATTTTTGTCATTGCACATTTTACAGAGATTTGATAATTTAGATTTTATCTTTCTGCTGAAATATTATTTTGTATTTAAGATAGATATATAAGGAAGAAAAATAAAGTAAAGTTGAAAGAAAATACTAAAAAAACCTTTCAATATAAAAAAAAAACAAAGTAGATTAGACATACAAATTGTATTAAATGTACATTAAATACACCAAATGTCTTTGCATAAACAAGGTAATAAAGACAAATAAATAAATACCTAATTTAATAAATAAATAAAACAGAATAAAATAAATAAATAAAAAAAATTAAATAAATAAATAAATAAGTAAATAAATAAATAAATAAATACCTAAATAAATAGATAACGAATTACATTAGTTAATCTTTTCGATTCGTTGACTGTAATGGGACTAGTAGATTGAATAACATTTGCGAGAGCATACTTTTGCCAATAGCGGATGAAAAAAGCGTCTGCTAAATTTCTTAGAGAAAGAAAATACTTACAAAAGTGCGCGTGGTATACCTCACAAATTGAGACGCTTTCTAATCGCATAAAATGCATGGCATTGTCATTTCAATTATCTTAAAAATCCCATTATCTAACAAGCCAACATTAAATGTTCCTTTTCCTTTAAACTTGTGTAGCATAAAAGCTCAGCATGTAACAAAGCATAAATTTACAATTTGCAATCCTTTCAGCTGACCACATAAAGGCGACTCGCCTTTTGTACGTATGTTTCTGCCAGATATCAACTAATACAACTTCGAGACAAAATTTCCACACGGTACCTCCACCAAGCAAGCAAGGATTACGTACCTAAATTCGTACAAAGAAAGTTTGTGTGCCTTAGCCTGTATAGACTGGTCTTCCATGCATACAATCAGTAGATAATGCAGAAAATACTTCAAGCTGTGTGTTGTTTTCTTTTTCTATTTTGCTTCTTGGAGACATTTTCTCATCTACGATTTTTAGTGCGGCTTGTGAAGGTACTTTTATTGAAACTCGATTATGTGCGCTTTCATGAACGTCCTCCTTACCATATAAATATGAATTACTTGCATGGCAGAGGACATGGATATAAAGTACTTTTAAAATGGGAAATGAGATTTTTTTTGTCGACTTAGAACTGAAAGCGATGTAGCTATACATTAGACTAGACATATGTATTATAATGCACATGGTCAATAAGAGGACACTGCAAAAGGATTGTCTAGGAATTGTGTCCTAAATTCAAGGAGAAATGCGGTAAGACAGATGCAAGATTTTCTAAAATAATTTCGTCTCCCTGTTTCAGGTTTCGGTTTTTTTTTCTTTGTTTAAATATTCAGCAGAATATTGCTCATCCAATTTGTTGGGTAAGTAAAAGGAAATGTTAACATGGCTTGCTTTCTTGTCAAGTATAGTCAGTTAGGTATAGCATTTTCCAGTAGTACGATTTATAGAGAAATACATGCGGACTGGTTCAAGCTAAAATTAATTCTCTGATAACGTATGACTTTTGCTGAGAAGACTGAAGGTACTTGGCGGGAGCTTGAACGTTAATTTGAGTTCATTTACTAGAATTACGTAAATCTGAGATGTGGACGAGTTTAAAATATACTGAAATTACAAATACGGATTAATAAGAAAAGAAAAAGAGTAAAAACGCAGGAATTTGTTTGTAAGAGATGTGAGCAACTGTTTTTTGAAATTAATAAATTTAAATGCTAAAGTATACAGGACACTAGTTTTTTTAAATCAGTGAAGTCCCTTAAAAAATCAACAAAATAATAAATTTGGGCAGTTTATTGCCAACAAATTCGATATGATTAGATGGCCTTAAACCTTAAACTATATCTTAAAATTTGTCCGCATTAACTGCACTCACTTTTTCATTATCCAATCTCAAATTGTATTGCTTTCATTAATAGATATCACGTCATTATTCGCATTTGCGAACACGATGCAATTACTTAAATTAATAGCAACTTCGAACGCTTACATAATATTTCAACTCCCAACCTATGTCACAACGCATTCACCTACATATTATGTATACTTGCTGTTCGAAAGGAGGCTTTTTTAATCGAGTCCATCAACCGGAAAGCAAACATATCACAATTTGCTTCATTGTCGAGAGCGGATAAAAAACAATTCAGCGCTTTAAATTAGTTTAATTAATTTCATATTGTTATGACACTCCCACATGGACGCCTATTTCCTGCTGTTGTTGTTATTGTGGAATAACTTTTTACTACCCCACATCACGTACTGGTTTTAAGTTCGTGATATCATCACAAACTCACTTTACGCACTACGTACGTATCCCTATAAATATCACCAGGCTGTGGTTGCAATTAATGCGGAAATTTTATTAAACGATTACTCATTCTGCACGCGCACTGATAATGCGTGTGTCCATTTGGTATACGCTTCAACTGTCCAATAATCGGATTCCGGTTTCATATTCATTTCGATGTTACGTTTTGTGTTATCCTTCGGCATTCTTTGGAGCGCAAAAACGAACATTATTAATACCCGCTTTGTTCACCTCCCAAGGAAAAATGTTGTGGTGGTTGGGCTTGGATTGTACGCCTGGCACTGGTTGGGAAAAGAGCAGCAGCGAAAAAAAAAGTTCCATTCGAAATTCCATCGCATTTCTCTATAAATCGGAAATTTGTTTCCTAAATTCTCCCGCACACGGTGGGCGTTTAGACATCAATAATGATTATTACCATTATTGCCAGTGACAGGATATATCGAACAACATGTTCGACTGAATAACGTGTAAAGACAAATTCATGGTACCCGTACCCGTACCCGGCAGTAAAAGCCGAAGGTGGAAATTTGTAAAATATTATAGAAGAGGGCGAGAACAAAAGAGAGGAAATGTCAAATGGGACACCAATACTACATAGATGGAGGAAATCGATCGACGATAATACCCATGAACAGGACTTTAGGCGTTTTCGGTGTTTAGGCGTTATTACTCCCAGAGTACTCCTTGTCGACTGCTGTTGGACGGAATATTACAGCGAAATTGATTGTCGGTAATAAAACTGGAATGGATGTAATTTAAAAAGAGCCACCATTGAACAAAAGATATGGAGAGGACTAAGCGACGACGGCGAAGAATGGAATGGGGGGTCTGTTTCTGTTCGTATTATACTTACACAAGTAAAGGGAATGCAGCATGACAAAGTGGTCGGGCCATTGAATGCGGATGCGTTTAATTTTATCATTTGAAAGGTAAGAAATCAAGAAAATAAATGTATCTCTTGGAATAACTACAGAAAAGTTGGATGAAGGGAAAAAGGGCTGCCTTAAGTTGGTGATTTGAAATCATAATTACTTTAAATTGTCGACCGAGTAAAATGTTGGGTTCTGGTACTGGTTATGCTCTCTATAAATGCTTTCTATAGTTAGATCGGTGCAAAATTGGGGGGAAGATTATGGATTTTAATATGAATATTGATTTGTGGGAAGTAAAGTTTCGGTCAAACAAACATAGAACCTATTAACTTGAAGCAAAAGTTATGTGAACATTTTTTGACAACTCGTACTGTCGTACTATTCGACTCCACTGCGTTGTTCACACAAAAACGCGTACAGTTCATCGTGAACAATTTCTACACATCTGTTTCTACCATTATAAGTTTCGAGCACACATGAATAGTTTTTAAAAAAATTCATACTATGTATATGACCAAGGATACTGTTCAGTTCAGTCTCATTTTCAATGCTGACTCTCTAGTCACCACGCATAGGTATAATATGACGTATCCACTTTGGACAAAACACACCCATTTATTCAATGGCGACATCATTATGACGATGAGTTGAATGACACTGAACTGAATGAAAAACTTAATATCCGGAAGAGTACACAGGGTATCTGTCGGTTGTATCTCACAATTTCATATTGGTTAAAATAGCAAAGGAGACAAACCACTGAAAGGCGACTATTGTGCTCTCCCACTCTGTACCGCAGGAATTTGATTTTGTTTATCGCTCTGTTGATATCCTGTTATAGCGGACTAATCCTTTTCGAAGGTATGTTCGACAAAGGTATTATTACAGAAATAAAGCTGTATGTTAGTAGACAGACAATTTAATTCTTCTTTTTTTTCATCCCATCCAGTCGCGCCAAAACAGACACATTTTTCCTTCAACATTTTCCTGATGCATACAGAAAACTATGGCGAGGCATCACAGCTGGATACACATCTGCTAATCAACGTCAGCATGGGCGCCGCTTTGACAACCAAGAGGGGGGCTAACTTGATTGAAATGGGTAAAATCGGTACGTGACCCACTTGCATAATTTAGCTGCACTTAAAATCGCTATTTCGTTTCTACGGATTCGCACGTACACATCGTGAAACTAGTCGTAGCCGCCACGCCGCGCCGTACACAATTGTGGGAAAACGCTATTCGCGAGTGAAAGGACATCACTCTTTTGGGAGAAAATGTTAAAAAAAAATAAAACGATAAAAAATTGGTCGGATTGGTAAACGGTACGGATTGGATGTGGTGCGTACCTAGGTACCGGCCAGTATTGATTTAGCGAGGGCGATTGCAAAATTGATGGCTGGTCTATTATTAAAAAAACGTTTTAAAGGCAAATTGATTCATTTTCCATGTAAATAGAAACGTGGCAGTGACTAGTGAGTTACCAGAGACTCACATAGTACTTGCTGGTAGTTTTGTAGTAAAACATGAGATAGATATTTGTTTAAGCGGAGCTTGCCACATTTTGCAATGAATTATAAAGTGTGAAGTTTAAGTCTTTTGTCTCGCATTAGGTATATAAATTAGTGTAAACGCTTAGTAGCATTTTTTCCTCTTTATTTTCTTGATTATTACTTGTCAATCAGCTCAGTCGCCAGTTAGCTACAGCTTCAAACAGAGACTGCTATAAAGCTTATACATAAAAACACATAAAACTGCATTTATCCTATTTTACTGATTCTGATATCGAAATCATTGAAATATCTAATTCCACTAATGGTACTGATGCACGCACATATTGTTAACTAGAACGACTACCTGAATCACATTAATACAGCCATGTGTTTTCAAGTAGAAATTAATTGACAATCAGTGATGGAGTACCGTTTGTGTGATATGTTTTATTTTTAAACAAACGCTACTGAACGACACAGCTTTCATTTAAAATGCAATTTGGGTACAGTTCAATGGATAGACTAAAGTCTGGTTCATTTCTAATGGAAAATCAATTCTGCTGGAGCTGCATAAATAATGCACTATTCAAAATAACGATATTTTAATAAATACGACATAATGCTTATATTTAAACACTGAACATTTTGGGGACCAATTTCTACCTCTAAATTATAGATCGACGTGGGAAAGATGAATAAAAACATGAGCAAGAACAAGAGTGGGAATAAAGGGAATACAAACCAGAGTTTTCAACAACCAGGGATTACAGATGTTGGATTCACCTCTCAACTTCATCTTTCCAACCACTTAAATTCTATAAATATTCCTACTTTCTGCTTATACAAAAATAGACTATAGGTAGGTTCACCCAAATCAAAGAACAGTTTATTAAAATTAGTGTATGAAAACTGTATCCTCGAATTCCTAGAATGACATTACGTTCCAATTAGTGTGTTATTTATATAAGTTTCCTCATTCATACCAAAAGTAGTGAGTATATCCGATCAATTTTTCCCTAATTGGTAGGTAAAAATAATGTTTGCTAAAATTTGGCTCTGATTTCTACGACCATGGTTCATGCTTTCTGAAGCATACACACATGTGTATTGTGTAACTTGCTCGTCCCGAGTTGAACAACTTATAACTTAATTGTTCGTATAATTGTAGCGTGACGACTCCGCTTTTCCGTATTAATTAGTCAATTTCCTATTCAAATGTTTGCCAAGCAAATGGAATTAATTTTTTATTAGGGAAGGAATACGCGTTTGACTGTCGATAATGATAACATGTGTAATCGGCTTACGTACATACCTATGGCAAGCATATTATGTCATTTAGACTTTCAAAATGGGAAACGGAGGGTGTTTAGAGGAACCACGGGGTAGTTTTTTTTATTCACTTTGTAATTTTATTCTATTTGTAATTTATGCATACAGTATATAGTATTTTTTTTATTGAGAACCGGGTGGGGTTAAGAACATCAAGATATTTGTCTAAGCACAACTCGTTACAATGATCGAAGCCCAAACATCTTTCTTCAAAATTTAGAACAGAAGACGAAAAATACGTTTTTTTAGAGAGAATCCTATTTCGCACTTCTCAAATGTTTATAACTCTACAACAGCAAAAAATAATTGTCTCAAGACATACCTACCTCAAACTCAAACCCTCCCCTTTGTACCCCAACTTTGTCTTTCGAACAAAAGAACCCAAAGTCGTTATTTGCCAAACATTTTTACTTTCAACTTAAAATTATTGCCAATCCAAGAAATTACTTCGCTTAAAAAAATGGCGCACGGCAAGGAAATACACAAACATTTCAATGTATTCTGCTGAGACATAGATTTACCTATACACGTAATAACAAAGCTTTAGTGCCAAAAGTAATCTCCCACGGGAGCGATTAATATAATTGTTCAAATAAATATCATTTGGTGGTGAATAAATGTAAATTACCAGTATTCTCGTTAATGCTTTATTGCGTTGTATACCTATACAAGAAGAAAGAAAATGCGCTTTGAATATTAAGTTTTGATTCTAGTAGCGAAAATGATACACAGCTAGGTGTTTTTCATTTCATTTTTATAGGTATCTTGATTACGAAAAATATATTGCCTGTGATATCTATTTTTGGAAATTGGCGAAGTGGGGAGTCAGGAGTCACAGAGGGTACGCCTACAAAAATATATTTCCAGTTTTATTATTAAAAAGAGCGTAAACACGAATTAGAAGAATTATGAATAATGCCAATTTTTAAACCTGTCGGTCAGAGAACTAAAACAGTCCAAAAAAAATGTTCAAACTGAGCATCATTTACTTATGAAGTGGTATGATTAATCCCAATTAAAAGATAACCCAGCGGTGATTTTGAAATTAGGCATAAAAAGGACCTACAATTGTCTGCAATCCGAACGGCTTTGATTGGGATGCATTCTCTGGACATGCTCTCGGGATTTTGGTTGACGGTTGCACCTTAATTTTTCAATTTTAAATAAATTTGTGTTCATAGTTCTTCAATGACTTACAATGCAGTCTGACCACGCAGTCACTGAACCCTACCTTTAAGTTTCTATATCAATTTCCAAACCCCAGCTATTCTCAATATATTTTTGAAATTTTTTTCCTTAAACTCCGCAAAGACAAAACTCTTTTCCAATATTTAAACTGAATTTGCTTACATTAGCAAAAATAAAACTAAAGCGCCAATCACACCGAAAACAGGGTCAAGCGTATAACCCAATTACAGCTACTATGGTTAATGGCCATTTTCATATTTGTAACTCAATTCTTATCCTGATAATACGATAACTTTCTTGATAGAAAAAATACTTGCCAATTATCAGGTCTTACAAGTTGACCTACATTTCATGTATCAAGGACCATTTCCTTGACTGGGAATTTGTTTATCTTGTGTTCATGTTGAAACTTTCCATGTCACTCTCTTAGCCAAAATTTGATTCATTTGTCGCCAGTGCTGTTTTCAATATGTTTGGAAGCATGTATATTGTGTGTATACACTTTTTTTCATTCCAAAGAGTTATCGATTTCAATCAAACAAGAGAGGAAACATTTTATTCCGCTTAAAACGAGTAGATACCTACAAAGCCTTTGATGAATATATTGCTTGCATCACTGTCAGCGTCCATCGAATTCAAAACCAGCATATCCATTTCTATTTTAGATATGCAGATTCATTCAATCAATTGGTGCCGAGATAAATTTTCAACAGACTGTCTAGATTTTACATGCATTTTCAGTTTAAAAAATATGCAATGCTTTACCTACAGTTAAATCTATTTTGGAGCTGTCATGAATATGGTTAACGAGTACAGTGCTTTTAGTTATGTTTTTGTGGATATTTTTCATACCTATAGCTCTTATGGTTTTACTTACTTGAGCTCGATGTTGGGTCTAACGAATAATAGTCTTTTAATGTTTTGTTTAGATTTACGTCACACTTGAAGCCGAGTTCGAGAAAAACATAAATTTTTAGTTATTTTACAAAATTTTAAACTAGGTCCCCCTCAATATCTCCTTAGAAATTTAAGTAGCAATAAGTACCTAACGTCCTAACCACGTTTAGAGTTAGTAAAGCATTCTTCATGGGTACGTAGATATTTTATAACCATTTTTAGAGGACCAAATATTTTTCCTATATCCACCTAACAAATTTATTTTGGCATACAAAAATTAAACGCAGTGTCAACCAACCTATCAAATACATAAATAAGTGAACCACACAAAAATGTCCGCTTCATTTTATTTCGATTAAAAATATGACGGCAGTTTTCACAGCAAAATTAAAAATAAATAAACAGAGCTTTCTTATTTCGTAACCGCAAAAAAAAACTGGTGCCACGTGAAACTTTCAAAACGATTATTTTATGACATTTATAATTCTTTCATTTGAACACATTTGAGAGACGCGATATTAAGGCCAGCAAGGCAATTAAAGAAACAATTATGATTAGGAGTTTAGAGCTCTATATTTTAAAAATATAATTCTGTACAAAGGAACCTTATTTAAGCCTATAAATAATTATTGTACTTTTTTTTGTATTTATTATGCTTTGTAGAAAAATTAAGTTAATAAAATTACAGTATATATCCCAAAATTCAATGTAAACATTATTTCCTACCAAGATTAGAAAATCACGTAATGCATAGATTTAAATGCGTATTACTCACACATCAATTGACTTTTTATACAAGTTGAGTATCTAGCTAAGGAACGAAAGGAAGATATCCATTCCAATGGACAGAGCAAAAACACAAAAGTATTAGCAGTAATAAATCACAATGCGATCGATAAGAAGGTTTCCTTCCTGCGAGAACTGCTAAGTGAAATTCATGTCGATTTGAATAGAAAAGAAGCAAAATGCTTTCGCTTTCGTTACATATGCATCAGAAGCAGAACGAATACCGCACAGCACACACTGGAAACTAAACTACGATATCAAGCAATTTTTCATCCATTCAACTGACATTGCGAACTGCAGCTTCCGTTGAACACTTTTTTTTTGTTAGTTTTATCAGTCGCGAGCTGTTTCTGCGGCACGTATCTGGAATTGAATTCTCCTTGAGCATTGGAGAGGTATGGATAAAAGTTTTGAAAGTGTGGCTTTGTCGTGCCGTAGGCATGGAGTTTTGCTTGAAAAGAAATTTTTAAGGCAGACTGAAAATCAATACTGTTCCAGTCGATGTAATCAAATGACGTACTATGTGTCACAGTTCAGTCAAATAAGTACGTCTATCTTAAGACGGCAGGAGTCATAATTATCAGGGGCTGTTATCACGAGCTTGTCAACAAGATTATGTAATTTTTAGTGCCAAATAGCTATAGAAAGAAGGCAGACTAATATACAAACAAAAAATAACTTTCAGTAATACCTTCAAAGAGTTGCGAGTTCTCGATCTCCCGCCATCATTACAAAAATTACGAATTATATAGGTACTTGTAGCTGCACACTGTGGATATTATTACACGAGTTATTTTGTATTTATTTATTAATAGTTACTATTTAAGGGTTTTCCAATAAGAGGTGTTATTTTGATATTAAAAGAAAAATGACATTTGTTTAGATAAATGATCGGGTATTTATTTCATAATAAAGGGGAAGATATGCCGTTAATAATGAAAAGCAACATCAGCCAAATGGCCACCACGACCACGCTTACAGGACCGTATCCTTTTCATGAAATTTTCCATAACAAAATCGAAAAGTGGCTGCCCTATGTTCTCGATAGACTCACGAATTCCACCTTTGAAGTCTTGAATCGACGCTGGGCTATTGGCGTAGACCTTATCTTTCACGTGGCCCCAAAGGAAGAAGTCGCAAGGTGTTAAATCACAAGATCTCGGTGGCCAATTGTGATCACCTCTTCTCGAGATAACACGGTCCGGAAACTTTTCCCGTAAAAGATCAATGGTTTCGTTGCTTGTGTGGCATTTAGCGCCGTCTTGTTGAAAGTAAACGTTGTTCAGATCAATACCATCCAACACCGGCCATAAAAAATCATTAATCATCTAACCGTAATTGTTGACCGAACCTCATTTTCGAAAAAGTAAGGTCCAATGACCCCGCCGGACCATAAACCGCACCAAACAGTCACACGTTGATGATGGAGAGGCTTCTGAACAACAACTTTTGGGTTTTCCGAGCCCCAGATGCGACAATTTTGCTTGTTGACGTAGCCACCGAGGTGCTTCACGACGACCCAAAAATGCTTTAGTTTTGCGAACTGTGACTGCAAAATGTTTACCCCTTTTGTAGTGAATTTTTATAATTTCAATGCGTTGTTGAAGCGTGTGTCGTTCCATTTTTAGTAATGGCATAGTTTCTTGTCAAATGTCAAAAAAGAACAGCTTTAAGAGTGACAGCTACCGAAATAGCGGGCTATTCAAAATGACACCTCTTATTGGAAAACCCTTTACTTAGTTAAGTGTCCTTCCTATTCAGTAATTATACGTAACTACTAACACAGATTTTTACAATTAATCTTTTAATTCGCAGCGCACTTTTATTCCATATTTAAAAATACAAAAACAGAACCCATGGTTACTTAATTCATTAATGTAAATAGTACCTATTCATATTCACTCAGCTAAGCTTTTTAGCTTGTTTTTTTGTAGTCGACAACTTATTTATTTTGTTTTTTCAAAAACTCAGAGCTGTTTTTTTTTTAAACAAGCTCAGTGACTCAAACCATTTTTATTGAAAGAAATAAACCCAAATAAAAATAAGTAGGTAACTACTGCGATAAGCACTAAATTCAATGTTATTGACTACCATTTACGACATGCCATAAAATCCACCATTAAATTCGGGTGGGAACACATGCAAAAAAAATAAAAATCTCCGGCAATTGGATAAATACTGATCCTCGCAGTACGTAGGTAAGCCTTCAAATGTAGGTATCTACATTCAATCAATAAGACACTGTGATTAAGAGTTGCAGATTTAA
This sequence comes from Cheilosia pagana, assembly GCA_936431705.1. Lineage (NCBI taxonomy): Eukaryota > Metazoa > Arthropoda > Insecta > Diptera > Syrphidae > Cheilosia > Cheilosia pagana. The sequence continues at coordinate 43,241,153 of OW386170.1, read as the reverse complement.
ATCCTAAAATCTGATTGCTGGTAGGCACTTTAAATCCGATTGGCAATATTGAGACTTTCTCAAAGACTTTCTTCCACATACAGCCACTGATGTAATACTAGCAACATACTACCTACGGTACAAGAGTAGTTGTGAGGTTAGCCTGCCGACATAATGTAACCAAGGAAATGTGCGATAGGGTGCCCCTAAGAAACAAAGTATGTTTTCAATTATGCACAGGTGTTAATGTAGCTCGGTAAATTGCAAAGATTGGTGTACCTCAATGACGACCGCATTTCCTCCCACTGGGGTAACAACTTCATTAATTCACTTACTCCAAATGAAAGCTATTTCACTTTCTGATTAATATGCTGCCGCGGTTACCTACGGGTAACGCACAATGTGGCACAGGAGTTGGGAAGTCAGTTTGTTATTTTACATGAGTGACGAGAAATGGGCGTATTGTGGGTGGCCTATCCTTAGTTTGTTTTGCACAATGAGTCAATTTTATGAAATTTCAGCGTTATAGTGTTTCACAAACTTGGCTGCATTAAATTTTTGTTAATTCGTACACATTTGCAACTGTTTTTCATTTTAAAGATGGCTGTCATTGTATTTAGTTGGGTTGAGTTTGCAAGTTTTTTTCAAGCAATTTTTTAGAAAAATACCAAAAATAACGTTCTTTATGATAAAGTTGGAAGAAGAAAAAGGTGTTCAAATATGATGTTAGGTATATTTTTTGCTACTGCGTCACCACTGGCTTTTGGCACAGTTTAATCTAAAGTTTATATTTGAAATCCATTGAAAGAAGGTGCCTCTACTTACCTTTCTGAATAAGGCGTAGTTAATCTCATTTAAATCTATTGAAAGCGATTACGGTGAAAGGCACTCATCAGCTTAATCACTTAAATGTTAGTAGCGAGACGTCTCTTATAGTTATTTCTCAACTTTACCATCACAAAGCTGGAGTTTCAATGATTGCCTACGATTCTCCTAAAATGCTGTAATTTGTGATTTATACAAAATTGCCATACACCATTACCAACCATAATTGCTGCCCACTGTAATACAAAATCAAAAGACAAAGCCCGCAGCTGCATGAGCATCTAATTGAATTATGCTTATAACATTGTTTCCTACGTCAACGGCGGACGGATTTGAGTACACTCCTAGGCGAATAAAAATCTACCCAACATTTCTGGACAGAGGAATTTGTCAAAAATAAATTTCCCAAAACATTCCGATGGAAAATCTTACCATGAAGTTGCTCAATTGAGGTGATTTTTGAGCTAGAGCTTTTAAAATATTACACACCCAAATTGGAACGACCGACAAGTACCTACTGTGGTAATGGTGACTAAGAATGAGAAGCATGAGGTATCCAGTCTCTCTTCCGAAGTCGGTAATCAGCTTCGGGATATCGGGAAGCTTTTGCGAGATACTCGTATGAATGGTGGAATGTTCTCTCTTCACCACAGTGTTTGTTTCACAGTCCTGACTCCTGACGAATAGATTCGTTCAAATCTCTCGCATGGACCTAATCAAACTTGACGGTAATTTGCCTACCATGCATATGCATTGGAATTTGACAAGTCACAAAAGGGGGCTTTTGTTTTAATTATGTATATACATATTGTAGTTAAAGCCTGAGAAGAAGTGCATGCTACTATGTTCCTCTGCTTCATTTTTGGGTCTCAGTCGGATACCTTTTAAAGTCATATTTATGCGTGATCACATTCGTTTTCGGTTTTTTTAGCGGACAATTCCCATTTCTATAATGAAATGGCACTTTCCGTTCATCATGATAAATTGTGGATTTGTTTGAAGGATGCCATTTATTTTCCTGTGAAGGCCTTTGTCTCTGTAGTCTCTTTATCTCTCGCTTAAATGGCATCCAGTGATTTAGTAAGTTCATTCATAGACACACATAATAATATTATCTTTTCTTATGAATGCGAGACTGAATGATTGCAGTTGGAGGGATGTCGGTGTGGGTGTGATGTCGACACTAAACGGAGAATAGCTTTTGGGTGGATTTTAAAGGAAGTAGCAAAAACTGTGTGGGTAGACAGAGGCATAGGCATGGGATATGGACATGGAGCTCTTCAGTTGGAAAATTTTAGATTTAAATTGGGTACTTTAAAAGAAAGTTGTTAAGAGTAGATATTAATTGTTATATGTTATCTAACTGCAGATAAGATTTATGTTTAAAAATATTTTGTTTAATAGGTAGAATGTTTTTAAAAAAAATATTGTTTGGTTAACCATGAAGGACAGCGGACTCACTGCAAACAGTTGTTTGTGTAGTCTTTGTTCCAGTTACTATGAAGAACTGTACAGGGTCATAGACGTACTCCAGAAGATTCGAATTAATGCCTTGAAACAGTTTACGCTTAGAGCGTTTGGACATTGATAGTGAAAGGGACATCAACCAACATAGCATGCGGGAAAGAACTGAATAAACAAAGCATTCCATAAGAAATGCATGTAGTTGTTTCCATTTTGCGAAGTACTTTCCTATAACAAGTACTTTTTTCGTTAATTAAATACAGTGGAAGTCACTTATAACGACCAGTTGCTTATAACGTCCACTTTCAATTCATTTGGTTGGTTCATTATATTTTAAGCTAATTTACCGTTGGATATAACGTCGGCGACTTGTCGTTTATAACGAAATGTTGGATATAACGACCAATCTTTCGGAAAAAATTGGTCCTTGTCGTCGGTTATAACAACGGAATGAGGGAAAATTAAAAAAAAAATTGTCTGTTAAATATTATGGCAGTTTATTTGATGTGTCGCCGTGAAATTTGCTTTTAAATTAGTTGTGGTTTACGCGTTTCTAACAAAAAAGTTAGCATTTTATGTGATTTTGTTTATTCCTGAATATTTGTGGAAGCCATATATGGCAGGCGGATATAGCGACCGCCGGTTAAAACAACCTCATTTCATCGGTCCCTCCACCGTCGTTATAAGCGACTTCTACTGTATTTGTATATAATAATTGTCTTCAGTTGTATGGACATGCTAAAAAAGCGCTTTATTGCGTTTTTAAGGCATTAAGGAAAACTTTTCTCTATTGCGTCGGCAATGCATTTCAGTAGAATTCTCTTCATTGCGTTTCTCGAATACGCGTTGAAAATTTTACATCTTCCCCGACGCAACAATGCGGGGATTACTGTATTTGTATTTCATCTTTTTGTTTTGCCTTTAGCTTGTCTATTTGTGTAAGGACCCTTCCCATCAAACGTCTTAAATCTTTTTATTTTCAAACCCACACTAAGTAGGTCGTTAGGTGCATTATACTTAAAAGCATTATTAATACAATTATTCTCAACAGCATACTTACTTTGAAATACATTTCCATAATCCAGACAGATACAATTTGTATCCAATCATTCTGTAAATTCTTACAGCTAATCGTTCAATGGCCCCTCAAACATAATTTTAAATTGTGCTTTCAACAATACCACTCAATTAGCTTTCTTTTGAAATCTGAGATTCCTGAATCGTTTTAGAAATTGTGCCGCCTCAGACAACATTATCTTCTATTTATTATAAAGCATCCTTTAAAGGTAGATCCGACTTCAACCTTTTTTAGGTATATCCAGAATTAGCCTAAATGGGAGGGCTTTTAGCTATTCGTATGTAGGGAGAAAATAAAATTTCCTTGTAGTTGCTGCTTGCATTTTTGGAGCCGAAAAAACACGTCAAAAAACTCACGAAAAAACGCGTCAAAAAATCAGGAAAAAACGTATTAAAAAACAAGCAAAAAAATGTTTCCAAAACGAGCGAAAAAAAGACAATAAGCGTTTCAAATAACGCCTTGAAAATGTGCCAAAAAGGGTAAAAAAACGTGCAAAAAACTAGAAAGGAATTTATCCATCTGTTTTGGATTGTGTACAGTCAAAAATAAAACCAGAATATATTAGTCGAAGTGATAGGTACGTTGGATGTTGAAAACTCAAACCTATCGCTTCATCTACTTTGACGTAATTGTGGGTCAACTGAATACAAATTCCTCCATAAATCCTTTACCTACTACTCTATAGATGTGTCCAGAGAGCTTTCCATAATTCCTGAAATACATTTCAGCGTGAAAGGAAGTGCATCATCTCAATATTACCATGACAATGATTAGGTAGAGGTATCCAACTTTGGCATTTGCATCACAAAGCCAACCGGACATCAAAGGACTCGTTATACATACTTCGACTAGGTTGGTATTGTTATACAGATTTGAAAGTTCACAATTCAAAGGGATCCTTTACTCATGCATACCTAATAAGGTGCATGCTAAAATTTTCGAATATTCCCTTCTAAGTCAATTTAAGTTGTTTCCTAAAACTGCACTGGAATGTGCTCTCAATCAATTAATTATTAAAAATGCAATGTAATGCATGTAGAATTTTCTGCAAGCTTTGTGGAATTAAATGCAAAATAATGCAAATGACACACTAGCTATATCCTGCAGTTGACAGCATCCTGAAAAACGTAATCCGCAGTTTCGGAAACGTTGTTGTTTTTAATTTCATAAAATATACAAAAGAGAAAGAGAGACAAATTTAAAACTTGGTGAATGTTGAAAAAGACTACAAAATCCTTTGCCTTCAACACCCTTTCAGATATAATTAAATTCATGTGCGAGTATAAACTTCACCCCCGCACATAGAAATAGAAGAAGCTGAATGAGCATTCAGGAACCATACAAGGAAATGTACACTCATACCGCGCTAGGTGCACTGTATGAATATGGAAAATGTCACGTAGTAGGTAAAATGTCCCTTAACTCTGAAGACTGTTAGCGTGCTGTTAGCAATGTTGTTATTTTTGCAACACCGCCATAATTTCCGGCTTCAAAACATGCCAAAGGAAACCAACGAGTGTTTTGCTGAAGAGATCCAGAGCACGAATTTTCAAAAACAGAGGAACTCTCTGTCATTATAAATTCGCTATGATGTCTAAGAATGACAAAGAATACGTTGTTGGTATGATATACCATGGGAAGTGTGATGGGTGAAAAACAAAAAATAAAAGCTCAGCACTTGACAGGATACACTTTTTTTTTGCGTGTAATAATGATGCAAAAAGTGTTTCATTTGCATATCAATTAGTCACGACTTCATCTGCCATTTTGTTTTTATAAACTGTTAATATGCAATATTAAATTGTTAAGCAAGGCTGTTTGGATTTATATCCGGTTTCCATTCGTAAGCTATTTTGATTTTTAAAATTAAAAGGCATGTGAAGTCGGTGAAGTCGTAACCAACAAGAGTGGAGTAGGGTCATATTTAAACTCTTTTGAGACACTCGGTTAGGAAAAACTCGCGACTGTCTGACAAAAATCCGAGAAAATAATTCTCTTAAAATAAAAACTTACACTAAAACGGAAACAGGAGTGGGGGTGGTGTATTCTCCCAAAATCTGGATTGTAAGATCTCCTTCCGACTTCCGAATCACTGTAGCGTGTTCCAGGCGGAAATTATGGCGATCAAGGAGGCCCTTTCGTGGTTGCGGTATAATGTAATATCTGCAAGGGACATCACTATACTTACCGACAGTCAAGCCGCGATTAAATCCTTGGAATCGGTCACCTTTAACTCCAAGACTGCCCTCAATTGCCGCCTATCTCTCAACGAGATGGCGGAACAATTCAAAATTCATCTTATTTGGGTGCCGGGCCATAGGGACATTCCAGGCAACTGTCGACGAACTCGCCAGACATGTCACAACTGCCTCGATTCTACCGGAAAAGGAGAATCTCTGCATGCTTCTCGGTACTTGCAAACTCCTATTCAAACAAAACGCGATAAACGCTACTAACCGCAGGTGGGCAAACATTGGCCCAGGCTGGATCTCAAGCGCTCCAGCACTCTTATAAGATTAAAGAGATCCGACATAAGCACACTAGTAGGTGTGATCACGGGGCACTGCATAATAGGGAGACACGCCCTCAGGCTGGGTCTTCCCGCTAATGACTTCTGCAGAAGTTGCATGGATGAGGAGGAGGAAGAGTCCATTCTTCTCCTCCTATGCACCTGTCCTGCTCTTTCAACTCGAAGAAGATGAGATCTCGGAGAGTACTTCTTTGATAATCTTGGTGAACTCGACATTATTAATATCAATCGCCTTGAGCTCCTGTTGGTTCAGCGGGTAGTTTGAGATCATTAGATCCTGTGGTGTCACAATGGGCCAATTCTGGCCTAAGTGTGGCTGCACTTGTGTGTAGCCTGCCACTATAAGCTAACCTAACCTAAGCAAATGATTGCAAGAATCAGGGACTGTCGTCCATTATGGTCTTATTGTGCCAATAATTGTAGTACACTCATTCAATAATTACATATGTGAACAGTGTCAACTTCTTGGGATTATCAGTTTTAACAGTGTTAACAATAGTTCGCTTCCAATTAATTTTTCCACGTCCCACGAGCAGCACTGTCCTTCATGTTTTCACCAGCGAAGAAGCACCCCATCCCACATTCACTTTACCATCACAATTATTTGTCAAATGACCTACACAGTAATTCGATTTTGCAATTTTACACTTAACAACAACATGACGGTGCACATATGCTAAGGATGACCACACCTGGTCTGCAACTTAAAGCAAACAATTACGACCAGTGAAATTCAATTAAAATTATTTGAACAGAAATCATCGTAACGAAGGTATTCCAGAATAGGTAAGTACTGCACTTCGGTCCAGTGAAAATGCTGCTAATGGCATATCCAGCTTAGCACTGCAGCAAAAAACGATTTTCATAGCGTACCTTTTGATTTGCATATGGTTTGCTGATTGGACAGGATATCTCTCTTTCCCATATTTAACCATACGTAATGCTGACCATCGACTTTTAGACACAATTTCAAATTTTGTTAATGAAATAGGCTTTTAACGTTCTGAAGTATTCATTAAAAGATTATGGCAACATAGGTATGTTGATTTTGCAGAACTTTTGGTTAGCAAAATCTGCTAATTAAAAGCGGTACAGCTTTATTTTAAGCCATAATCTTGATGTTGCCTGGTACATATAGTGCAGAAGAATGTTCTGCCTCAGCGAGTTTTTCTGTATTAATTTTAGAACGATAGCTATCCTTGTATGTGCATGTTCCGGGTAGAGATTTGGCATTTTGAGTGCAAATTTCAAAATCTAGGAACACAGCTATGGGGAACAACATGTTATCAAATTTAATGGCATATAGGTAGGTCCCTTACGATACACATGGGAATATTTTCATCGAAAATAATTCCCATTGCCATCAGTAATTGGTGGCTATTTTCAATAAGATGACATCCTCTCAAATGTGCAAAAATGGATCTTTTAATTATACCATGAAGCTGCACGATGTCAATGCGTTTTAAATATCTCTCCGGCCTTATGGACTGAAATTTCAACTATTTCTATTTATGCAACTACGGTCTAGTGGACCCCATTCCACTATGATCGCATAGAGTCTTGTGCATTTGCACGTTGAACCACAAGCATTGGGTAGCAAAATCATTTCACCATTCAAATCTCCGTGATGTACGTGCATTTGAGTGTCAGAACTCAGAAGTTTGGAAAATTCCACAAATCTTGCAGAAACAAGCTAAAATGCACGTAAAGGAAGAAATTATGGTAGAATTGCCAGCCTCTCATATTTTGTAGATGACAAAGTAGTATTTTCAATGCCCGAAGAGATGTGGATGCAGTTCTTTACTTTGAGTGTCGCCAAAAGATCATATCAATTATTATTAGAATGACGTTTAGTGCTTGTCTTTGCATAAAACAACTTGCAAAGTATGCAGAAAGTACAAAATAAAGTTCAGAGTTGAGATGACTGAAATTGTAGAGAATTTTGAATAGAAGGGTGCCTCAAGGGCGCTTTCGTGCGGCGAGTTATTTTGTAATTTCTTTATCTTCGTTTCCGTATCAGGGAAGAGTCTTATTATTTTTCTTAATTACAGCTATTTTGTTTTCGGTTCGTAAAAATGTTTAAAAAGCAATTTAGTGTCTACTTACTGTGCGTATTTCAAATCTGTGGACCCAAAAATAACGCATTTATGATGTATGCAACTTTTTCAACCAGTTATTCCGTTGCTAGTTCTCATAAATTTATAGAATAAGCACATACCTAAAATGGTAGAAACATGTACAGAATGAGGTAAGCAGTCAGTGTCATTGAATCAATTGCGATAAAGCTTGCTCAGCTTTGGTATGCTGATGACAGTCTCGTGATTTGTATATTTTATAAAAATATTTTGTATACTTTCTGCTTCTAAATATCTGAATGTCGTCGTACTTATCAATGATACGAATAACGAAACCATGCGTTAGGGTTTTTAGTAAGTTATATAAAGAAATGCTCATAAAAACATTCATGCAATAAGACAAAAATATAAGCACATAATCTACGGTCTCAACGCCACAAATATATCCACGTAAGTTGCCACCAAAACAATATTATCGTTTTCAACCTGCTTGAGTGGGCGAATACAAAAGAAGACTCTTATTCCTAGAATTCTCATCAATTTTTATTTTGTAAACAAAGGTGCTCCAGTATCACGTGCACATTTTCCTTGTTTTTCATATGGGAAAAGGGTTATTTGGGAAAAAACAGATCCCAGCTGCCTCAGTCCAGTGGCATTCACTGGTATTTTCATTTGGTAGATATGTGTATACCCATACATTCTTGCTGGTGTACCTATTTGGTGGGAAAACACATTGAAAGTATCAATTTTGTTGGTGGCATGAAAGCCTTTTGTTTGGGTTCATTTTTTTGTTTATTCAATTTCTATTCAGTACACTGTCCTGGAGGATTAAGCGAAGTTTATAGAGTCGGACAGGATATTCGATTTTTGTTTAACATTGTAGCTGAGCGACCACAAATCTGACCGAGGATTTTTTTTTCCTTACATACGTACCTACATAGGAAGCTTAAATAAACTTATAGTGTAATCGTACAATAGCAATCATGATCAAAATTAATAGTTATTCTATTCCACTTGTTATTAATGTGACTGCAACAGACGTAAGGTACAAAATAAACTTAAATTGAAACTTTAACTTTATACGCCACAAAACCTATGGAGAGGGTTTTAATATCTTCACAATTCCACCCTCAAAAAATTAGCTGAATTTGAAAATCATTTTTAGAACTTTTACATAAATTCGTTTATCCCATCATATGAAGCCGTCTAAATTTACAGGTGTGAAAATAGTGTTTAGGAACTACTATTAAATGATTTGTATTAAAATCAATTGGGTATTTCTCAGCAATAAAATAAATGAAACAACTTATTTTAATTTTTCTACGATTTGTCACCAGAAAGTTAATGAATGCTACATCTTTGTTATATAATATACTAGCTGTACCCGCCCGGCTTTGCCCGTGCAAAATGTGGTTTCAGAACAGTTTAAAACAATAAAATAATAACATTTTGAGCCAATTTTCTCCAGTTATTTAGGAAAAATGTACACATTCAATCGGTGTTAATGATATCGAAAATTGGTAAATAAGTAACCATGTTTAAATTAATATGCTTCAAATTTGTAAAACCCCTCTTGTAGCCAGTTTTATTAATCAGACAAATCAAATTAAGCGCCTTTTATCAATATAATAAGTAGTACCTACTAACCAATAGCATTCATTATTATTTAAAGGTAGTATTCCCGAACTCTATCACATCCACATTTCTCATAACGATTGAGTTCGCCTTGGCTGGCGAATAAGAGAAAAATCGGGATAAAAAGAAATGTTCTCCAGTGAGAGCGAGAGCTTTAATAACCCGATACCCGATCTTCGCTTTGCTGTGACGATGAATGATCAAAATGGATACATACACACAATATTTAGTTCATCGCTTACGTGTGTGCCCCATTTTCTAAATATTAAATTCATTTGGTTGCTTTCATGTATATTAATTTGGTTTTTGGTAGATAGTGTTGGCTGGTGAAAATTTAAAAAGGGAAGTCGGTAGGAATCGGGTTAGGGTTATATGGACGCCACGCCACTTCCAGGTTGAATGAAATAGAAGTTGAGGAAAAGAGCAGACACACCACACCTTTCCTACAAATTTGGCATTTCTTTTATAGGTTTCCTTTTTTCTTAGCAAACCAAACAGCATAGATACTGCCTATGTCTATCTCCCTTTGTGTCACTGGAGAAAAATAAGGTTCAAAGGGATGTCATGAAGATGATGTTGGTTTGTTTGATTTGAGAATGAAAAGCATATATCCAGTACCCACTTATTCAGGTGAAAATCGTAGAAATTTTTCAAATGTTGCCTACTTAGGTATGTAAAAACCTTAAAAGGTATCGAGTTAATAGTTATCCTAAGTGGTAGTTACCTGCAGATGTCCTCTGTAAGCTGGTTTTTACTCTTTTTTAATGCTACCAGTATTTTCGGACACAAAGCGTGAAAGCGAAACGAAACGACAAAATAATTACTCTTGTCCAATTTTTTTCCGGAATTTAGGTATAGAGATAAGGAGTTGAAATAAAGTTGGGATTGTAGGCCTAGGTATCCTTTATAGTCTATAGGCCTGTGAAAAATGTACCGAAAAAATATTCAGCATTTTCTAAGGTTTTCATTCATTTTCATTTTTAAAAGTCTGGCAACGTTGCTCGAAATCCCATACACTTCACAATGTCACATCATCTTATCTGTTATCACACTCAATCTCGATTCTCGATCCCATCCTCCGTCCCACTCAAATGGATAGCACACTCGACAAATTCATATTCATACTCTATATCTACCCAACTAAAAAAGAACTCACTCAGCTCAACCTTAAATGCATTAGCTGAGCAGATGCAAAGCACTTGAGCATGAGCAGACCAAATCCATCCGACTACAGTTTCGATTCTGAGTATTTATATGAAAAAAAACTCTCCCGCTCTCTCAAAAAATACGAATATACCTTGAAAGAAAACTAAAAAAGAAACCACCACTGAGATCGATTGGAAAATCTTGGTCAATTAACAAATTGATAAAAAAAGGAATTTCGCAAAGGATTTGTTAATATTGCTCAGCTGATATAACAAATAGAAGTTTTGGACTTAAAAGATGCGCGTTTTAGGTATCTAAAAAATGGAATTAATTTCATTCAAATAGACGAAGGAGAAGTTCACTTTTTTTGTGTTTAAAGTCTAATTATTGAATTTCTTCGACTTCCACAATCAAAATCAAATATTTTTAAATGCACGAACTTGCTCCTCATAGAAACCTAATAAATAAAAAAAAATTGTCAAAATCCGTTCACCCGTTTGTTCTGTAGCTTCCTACAAAAAAATATTCACTTTGTTTTATATTATTAGGGATTTTCAATAAAAAATAATAAATTGTAATCATTAATTCAGGATTCGAAATAAACATAACTTCCTCGCAATGAACTGATAAGAAATCAGTTCAGTTGTAAAACAAACATTTAGTGTACAAGTGCAAGGAATAGGAGCCCATTTCGATTGCAATTGCTAAGCTCTCAACTGTATGCCCTCATTAAAAGATAAACTCAATCCAACTCAAAACTATTTATTAGTCAGCTAAATATCACTTCGTTGAATATTTAAAAATAATAATTCATAACGACAGCACCACTATGGGTGAGAAAATCGATGTTTGCATACGATAATATTGGCTATTCCACTTGGGGCTATAATCATCGATGCACGATGCACACATTGTGTGAAAATGAAAAATATCCTAAACGCAACACTCTTGGCAATTAGCAATTAACTAATTAGAACGCTAATTGGAGACATGTTGGCATATGTGGCGGGATATGCCTGATAAATGAGAAAAGTACTAACAAAAGCGGTATCCTGGGAAAAGGAGCAAATTGATGGCTGAGAGGAAATCGAGAGTTTGCAGAATATGAAAACTCCAACACCTGGCTGGTGCTTTTGTGTGCATCGGCACGTATAATAATTGAACGCTGAACAGGCACAATTATTAGAAGTGTTAGTAAATCGATAGTCATTATTATGTATGTAGATACTTTGTCCAAGAGCTCCAACTAAAGGCTTCGTTAAAGGATAGAACAACACATAACCTTAACCCCAAATTAATTCACCTCTGCTAACTTATCGCCTGCAACTTTGATTAAAGAAAAAATAATTTCAAATTAAAATTCAAAAAACAAATTTCACTTTTAAAATGACTTCCCTTCATAGTGAAAACTTTTTCTTAGTTCGTTCCTTGTGGTTTCTTGCAGTACAGCTTCAGCAGAAATTGTTTCCCCTTGTTCCGACGTTTCGAAAAAATATTCAAATATTTCGAGAAAAAACTTTTACTCTGATTTTGCTTAATCATTCCGTTCACAAAGTTGTGACTCTTGTGCTTATCTTCTGCTAATTAGTTGATGTTATACTTTGTCTCTATTGTTGTTAGACATACATAAGCCAACTAAAGTTGAGTGGTATACAGGTGTCCGCCTTACACTCGCTTGTGCAATATTGTTGATTTTGTTTCGTTCTGGGCTTTGAACGTTTTTGTTGCTGAACTCGAACTGAGATGAACTATACAGGGTTTGGTTTAACCAGCGAATGTTTCATAAGTGATGATCCTTTCAATTACTGAGCTTAAGGTATAGATATCACTGAGTACCACAATGCCGATTCGGACATGGACATCGTCCAAGCCGTACAAGGCTTAAGCCCATGGAAAACAATAATTACATCAGGCATCGACCGCTTTTACGGGAATTTTGTGGCCACTAGTAAAATGTGCCTTCATTCCGCATGCCGAAAAAAAATACTTCGAACTGCAACTCCAAAGCTGTAACCGTATATTCGATCCGTCAACTGAATATATTTATATCTTAGAACCGTTTGCGCTAAAGATACGCTAAAAACTTGTCCGTTGGAATTCTGATGCTGCTGATTCTAAATTTTCGAAGGAACGCCCTAAGATTATAGGTTCTCCTGATCTATGCAAAAGTTGCAAGAAGAAAACTTTTACAAAAGTTCAATGCACATGGCTTCATAAACTATCTGCTGAATTTGTGTAAGTACGAGTACTGCACGCGTGAAACTTTACAAATTGAAATAGCGAAAATGTATTCAATCTAAATTTACGATTTGTACAAAGCTCATGCTGAACGGTATTCTTATCGCCCGCACAGAAATAGAAATTTACGTAGAAAGAATTTTATCTGTGAACGCACGTCTACTGAGCACTTCAATACTCGAGAACGCGAAATGAATACTAATCGAAGGGGTTCTTGGTACCTAAATCATATAAGAGAATTATTTCCTTGCTCAAATTGTTTGGGAGAAGTAAATTTGCTTAACCGAATTGAGGGTTTTGTAAGTGTTATTTTGACGGGAAAGTTGAAGTGAGTACATAAAGAGTGAATTCCAACACCTTAGGTGCATTGTTTGGTGTGGAATATTGACCATTAAATTAATGACAGTTATAAACCATTACACCAAATAATTATTGGTTATTTTATTACTTAGTAGTTCAAGCAGGATAATGAATTAGCGCACTTTCCTAGGTCGACTGTCTACTTCTGATTTATCGAACTATTGTAAAAAGAAAGTAATTTCGTTTAGCTACGGGTCACTTGATTTGTTTGCGATTTTAAGACGAACTACGATTAACTATCACTTAACTTCTTCCTTCATCAGTTGTACAGTGTAAAGCCCGCCAACGACCGAATATTTAACGATGAACTTAAATCATAAATAAGCCAAAGTTCTTCGCCCGTTCTTTAAATTAAAAATCCGTGCTTCAAGTCCGCTGAGCACAACTGCAATTGCTAAGGTCTCATCCATGGTCTCTGGGGGCAGCATCTTACTCCAAAATGTTGGCAAAACCAAAATTTTAAGGCGCTCTAAGGCCGCGTGTCCAAAGTTATATAAAATGACGACCCCCTAACTCTTTTAGATACTTCCTGAAATCCCGAACACAAATCATAATCCTCATTCCATCCCAACAAAAAAGAAAATATTCCTTTGAAAAGTATGCCAAAATGTTTCATCAAAACTCATTTGATTTATGACTGGACGCAACAACTTTTAAAACCGCTTCTCACGTCCAGCAGTAACAAAAAAGTTATTCGCCATCGCCCCAAAACAGAAATTATTAATGAACAACAAATTATCCTGCAGATTTTGTATTCCAAGCACTAACTTCACGTTCAATAAACCCTAATAGCCAATTAAAAGTCAGTGTGTAATGAATGGTGAAATATATTTTCGGTTTCGTCTTCCCACCCTCAGAGTGAGAACAAAAAAAAAATTATCAAAATACCTTTAAAAAAAAAAAATCTAGTTTAATCTTTATGCCATGTCATGATACCTTTTCCCGTTCCATACATCACGTAGTAATCTACTTCCCCAAACCGATGCTATACACAACACACCTTTTGCACTGACACGGACACAGTCACTTGGGTGACCTAACCTAAGTCCACGTGAGCCGTATAGCTGTTGTTATTTACCCATTTGTACTTTGTATGATGGTCACCATAGTTTTACCCTCAGAAACCATTATATCCAATAACACCTTACTGCATGCTCTCATGTACGTGAGAGATTACACGGAAAAAAGGGAATCACCACCAAGGTGTACAGGAGATGTATATACTTTTTCTCCGCCGCACACAAAAGATTTGAGGCATAATCATTTTTTTGGGGATTGTAAATTACTTTTTATTATTGTCCTTTTTTTCTGTTGGGTATTCTTAGAATGTCCTCACAAGTATAAGGGGTATTCCTCCGTTAGAAGTGTAGGCACTGGGCTCATTGTGTGTCATGGCACGAATTCCGGATGACGATTGCTCATCTTATATACCACTTCATGGTGCTTAAACATTAATACCTCTTTCACGATAGCGAATATTAAGAAGGACACGTCAAGGCACATTGCACTCGGCATGAAGAATTGTGAGGAATTATCTTGCCTCTTGTATTCAACGTTACAACCATATAGAGTTGTAATAGTAGATATAATGTTTCAGACGCAATAATAATACAAATTTGTGGATTTATGTTACGTATACGCCCCGGTGAATACAGGCATTTGAACGACCTTAACACAAGCGCTGGGTAAAGCTATCCAACTGAAGCCAATCCTAGAACACAATTCAACCAAAGTGAAGAAGAGTTTCAATTACACAGAAATACCAGAACCCACTTTTCGTCCTGCTAAAATATATACAGATACAAATACTGCATCACTCCTGGAGATGAATTCTCTTTGCCATAATACGTTCTCCACCAAAAGTCATTAATTAATTTCAAAAGTTCTAAGAGTGACCGGAAGCTATCTGCATCCTAAATCACAACCACTTAGCCCTGCCTCAGTATGTTGGGCTGGCGTGTATCTATGACACAATGTCAAGACTTGCCTAATAACAACAATTATAAACTCGACCCGATGCTTTATTAGTGTGGTTTCTGGTTGCTAGGTAAATTTCGGTTAACTGTTTGGAATTTGCTTACACAATGCAATTAGTATCAATTAGGAGGGAAGCTACCGTGGGTATGCTACTAGTATGCCTAGGTATTTTCTGTATGTAATAGGATGTGGATGAATGAGAGTAATGTTCTAAGTAATTGAAATAATTTGAAAATTATACGTCAGCTACCTATTTATGCAGCGGCTATAGGAAGCGCAAAATCAATCAACCTGCACATGTTTTTGAACAACAGGAAACAGTAGAGCTTGTGTTTGATTAGCCCCAAGGGAACTACGTTCAGGCGATTTGTTTTGAAAAAGTTACGAAAGCCAACTAGTTTTTTACATAATTTATTTATTATTTATTTTAATTTATTTATATGCTTAATATTAATTCATATACCTTTCCGCTATGGAAAAGGAATGGAAGAGTGCAAAACATGAATGTTCGTTTCCATAGTAACACGTCACAGATATCTCTGCAATGCCCCTGAAATAAGATTTTATTATTGCTTACTTTTAGGGGTAATTAAATTGCATACCTTTATGGGTTAATGAGACTCTCCAACAGGTTCTAATCTAAGATGATTAAATTCATTACTATGGAAACATGACGGCGACAAATTTAATGGCAACAAAATGCTTTCGATTAACTGCTAAGCAATTTGTATGGGAAATTCTTAACTTCATTTTTCCAGTCTTAATGGCGACATAATACCTACGATTTTTTGTTTCTGCACATCTATGGCACAGTACCTTTCGAATGATATAAGTTTCATTCTCCTCATTTCATGATAAATACTTAAAAAGTGTACGGAAACTTTTGATGTTTACGTATTAATATAATGATTAATATTACTTTAACAGTAAATAAATGGTCTCTCGCAGAATTGAAATAAATAAATTCTAAACTGGATTTATAGCAAAAAGAAATAAATGTCCACCCGTTACATTTAATGCAAATATTTTAAGAACAATGTACCTAAATATATATTCAAAAATGCAATGCAAAGGCCATCTTCAAAGAATAAGAGCCAAAATAAAAATCAATCATTTACTACAAGGTCGAAGTTTTACTGTTTGTCCTCTAAAGAACGCTTTATCCTACTGAGCAGCAACAAATTACTTCATATCTGCAGTGGCCATATGGCCCGCCAGTAATGCTAATTGCTTCTGTGGAAAGGCCACTTTAAAGTCCTGCATTTCGAAATGACCTATACCGTTTAACCTCCAGTCCATATGCCAATAAGAACGCGTATCCGTTCCGTATTAATTTTTTCCCCCCCATTTCAATTCAGCACTCTAAAGTTCTCATGTAGTACTTCGCTGTGAGATTAAAAAATTTATTGGTTGACTTAGCGCTCATATCTGCGTATATTGATTTCATTTCGTAACGATAACTCATATTTTTGTGAGTAAAAGCTATTGCAATGGACCGAGAAGGATGTACTGCCAGTAGTTTTTGGAAAAAGCATAGCCACAGACGCAAATACTCGTCGTTGAAGCATGAAATACTTACCGATTGGGGCGAATATGTCGTCTTAAATAATATGAATTAATTAAACCGATTAGGCAAGTGAATGCGCCTGAGGCATACAATTTCAAAGTTCCATTAGTTATTGGAACAAATTTATTAGCATAATATTTAGCTGGCGGAGAAATGCCCATTCAATTGGATAATTGGCTGTTTGAATTAATTTATTTGAATTGATTTTCTAAGTAATTGACCCAAGCTGAATAATTTGTAGTTCTGTGGATGAATTAATTTATTTCAAGACCAGGCCACAGTTAGCAAGGTTGTCTGCAGTCTAAAGAAATATTCAATTGGCCTTAGTTTATTTTATGCTTCTTTAAACCTTGGGCTGTGATATTTTTGCTGTAGAAAACCAATGAGACCAACCACGAGACCATTAATAATTTATACAAACTAATCAAACTTATTGCCCTTTTGTACTCTATAATAATCTAACAACTCAACCCGGCATCGACTACAGAAATATATTATACTTGACGGAAAGCAGTCCATTATAGAAGCCAACTTGCAAAATTGCAAACTATATACACATCATAAATGCTTCTGATAGTCGTCAGTCACTCATATGTCATACCATTTCCTCATGCTGTTATCCTTTCCAGTTATTCCATATGCAAATTTAATTCCCTTCCCCTAATCCACTTGTATTTGCCACAAATTAAGATTTAATCGCACTCGAGAAAGCATTTCTATGTAGGTGCCAGATTTCCTTCTTAAAAATTCACGACAAATTGCTACAGTTTCTTCTTGTTCAACACCAAATCCCATCAGGATACGATGCTAGATATTAAACCCAATGGCATTCACACATCCTTATTTCGTAAAGTGTCGTTCACCTTCGTACTCCTGGGCAAATGAAATCAATTATTTATGCTTTCATTTTCCAAATAAATCAATCTAATCAGTAGTGTAAATAGGAAGTTCCACACGAACGCAAGGACTTCATGCAACACTATTTCCAGCTAGTTATACAAATACTGAGAATACATCTGCAATATCCTTCCTCGTTGAAAGCAAACAAAAGTAAAATGGAAACCCAACAAGATTTAAATAGGAATTATCCAGAGTCTAAAGAAAATGCTTACCCAAACGTCTAGAGGGATTCATTGGATGGATACATTTCCAATACAAACAAGACCCCAATATTTCCCAATCGTACTAATGAACTAATGGCTCTGATCCTCGAGATACCGAACTTTTGATTAGGCCCATGATATAGAGTTAGAAGTCAAACTGTAGATGTTTACGTTTGATTGTAAAATGTATCCATCCCTGAGCGAGTGATGTATTTATACATTTTGCCATTTATGAAATCGTTTTGTTTCACTAGCAGCGAAAGGCATCCTTTCATCCAGTTTTACTTTTGTGAATTAAGCATTTGAAGATGTGTTTCTTCGGAATCATTTAGGCATCATCATCAATTTAATTAACTATCGGACCTTCTGTAATTTCCAAATGAGGAAATATAAATGAGAGTTATTATCAATTTCCCCCATAAAAAAAAGAAACTTTCCCACCATCCCAGCCTCGAATATCTCTCTTAATCTGCTTTGCAACCCTGCACAAGGGAAATAAAATAATAGTCCTTTTGAACTTCCATTATGATGAGAAGATAACGAAAAAGCGACTTTAAAGCATTACAATGTCCCTACTCACTTTTTAGACATTTGAAATAAAAATCGAAGTACACAAGCGCAAATAGAAAATTCTATATCATTTTCAGAAGGTCCTTCACAAGGGATTTTCGGATAGTTGAAAATCAACCAACCGCGCTATAGATGCTCACTGAAGCCACCCTCTGTGCGATTTTGTAAGGCACTTCATCTGCAACCAATGAAGAACTGAAGTAAAAAAAATGAACAAAAAAAAGTCTTTCTTTGTTGATGATGATGATGACGCTGACATGGGGTCATTATCACTAACAAAAGTTTTACCCTTACGGAAAAAAGCGAGTTCGCTTCAACCCCGTCAACTTTATAAGTAGGTACCTATCCCAGCGACATTTTTATGGGTTTCAATCTTCGCTACAATAGCAATGATGGTACAATGGCAAGATTCTATGCATAAAGGAGGGATAAATTGGAGAAAATTAGGAGCGAA
This sequence comes from Cheilosia pagana, assembly GCA_936431705.1. NCBI lineage: Eukaryota > Metazoa > Arthropoda > Insecta > Diptera > Syrphidae > Cheilosia > Cheilosia pagana. Next base: position 43,222,152 of record OW386170.1, on the reverse strand, counting down.
CTGACCACTTAAGGTACTCACTTTCGAGTGACAGTAGAGACTAATTGACAGTCTTGTCAGGAGTAAGTAAAATTATGTGGAATGAATTAAATACTTGATAAAGCCGATGGTGGATCCAATCTGTATTTAAAGACGTTTTTTTTTTAATTCCATTCGCAGAGGAAAACATTCAACGCTATTGCAGATTGACGCAATTACACCAACCTACACAGCTGTACCTGCGATTTTAATATTGTTAAAAAAGTTTGATCTCCATCTTTGAAAAGAAATCAAGACCCAATTTTCGTCCTTGGCAATCAAAAGAATAATACACAAACAAAGATGCTAATGAAGAGAGACGGAAGGCTACCGAACGATGAACTCTCTGAATAAATAACCCAGTGAGCTAAGTTCAAAAAGGAAACGAAGGTCCGAACTTGGAAAATATGAAATTCAATCCGCAAAATCGAAAACTTTTAATTAGCTTGTACAATATGAAAAGACTTTCTTTTGCCTTTGACGGGGGAATTATTTTCATTTCTGCTGATAATAAGAACAATGAAAAAGAATTTAAGAAAAAGTAGACACAAAGTTCTTTGGCAGACAGAAAGGTTTGAACTTAGCAAAAAGGTAAAAGGTATATTGATTGTTCATTTATCTTTCGATGAAGTTTAAACAACCAGGACGATGGCGAGTTTAATTCAAGGAAATAATGCTTTGAGAATTTTTTTTTTGTAATCCTTCTGGGGTGAAGATGGACAATGGGATGCAAGCTAAGAGCATGTATAGCTTCCATAATAACAGTGTACCCTTCACAGTGTATAGATTTGATGTGGAAGGTTAGGCTTCGCGATCGATTTTGTCAACAAAAATAAAGATTTTTGGGGGAATTTTAACAGGATTTTCAGTGAGTTGAAATATGACTTACTACCCACGCCGTAAGAAATGTGTCCCACTACAAAGAATGCATAGAAGGAGGTATACCTTATCCCTTTCAAAATATACACCCAAGGTCTCTATAGAACTAGGTAATGCTTTCACAGAATCCTTCCACTCATAGCATTTATATTCATCTAAAATTTCAAAAGACATGCTCTTTGGAGGCAATATACATTTATATTCTTAAAGACGAAACTGCTGCAATTTGCATTAGGTACTTTGCAAACTTTAGTCACCAAAATCGGTTTGTAAATAATATTTTATGAACTACAAGCAAACTTTTCTCTTTACCTTGTAATGCTGTTGATAAAACAATGGCATATGTGCACCCTTTACACGTAACAGGGCAGAGTAGGTGCACATAAGTTAAGCTCCATAATGTTGTCGCACTATCTGGAAAGACATACAAACATGGATATGGATATGTAATTTTCAAACTCGGATATCTGCCTAATAATTTTGCAATACATAAAGCCAAAGTTAAGGTAAGAATTTAAAATATTCTACGAGAAAACTTTAGTCAGAAAACATTTTCCATTGAATTTAAAACTTCTTCAAATACGATACGTCCTTCTGCCTTCCATTACGCTTTGCCAACATCCCCTACAACTACAGCACAGATAAAAACATACCACTTGCATCTAAACTTCACTAATGCAGTTTTTCATTTATAGAATCCCCATTCCATGTGCCTTCATTTACACTTTTACTACCAAGTACACATCTCGTTGAAACACAAACTTCTCCTCTTTCAATTTTAAACTTTTCACCTAACTCGCTCGCACACGATAATTCAATGTCAATTAAGAAAACACATATAACGAAATTGTATTTGCTCTTCGAAAGGACTCCTTTGATTCATGTAGGATGTCATAGGAGACAAGTACAAACAAAAAAACCAATGCAAGCTTTATCCTACCCATTTAGACATTAATCTTATTTCTCGTCCATCCATCTAGCAGCGCTGGTAAAAAGATATAAGACAAAAATGAAATGAAACAAATCCCATCTAGTTGAGGTCTTGTCCATTTATCTAAATGACCAACAATTTGTTTACTCGTGCAGCACTCAACCTCAAATTCACACGTTTTGTTCCAAGCTGAGTAAACAAATCGGGCGAACAACGAAAAAAGTCCTGCTAAACAAATCAACAGGGCACCCTTTACAGCGCAACCCTCGCAAAGTCTGTACACAAAAAAAAAAAGTAAAACACACAAAATTGCTGTCTGTTAGTTAGTTAGACCTAGTGAAACTCGTTAAGGTCCTCTGGAACGCATACAAAATCAAACCCCGACCAAGTGCGTTATTATGTTGAGCCAACATAAGAGTGGTGCGCTTGGGAAGGGCGTCTTCCCTCAACTCATCGTTGGTATGGCTTATATGAGCAGAGCACATGTGTGATGCAGAAAAATCGTTTCATGTTTCACTTTAAAATGATTAATAGGACACAATTCCATTTGAACGTTTCACATGGAGTTGTTGCTCGCATTTTTCACGTAGAAAGTATCCGTTCTAGACTGTCCCTCGTATGTCCTTAGCTTTTTTTTTTTTGCTTTTATTTTCTATCCTTCCCATCTGATATTTTGATTGCAATATTCAACACGCTATGGAGGGAAGAAAAAATGGCAAACTCGTTGGTTCTTATTCTGAGCAGGTGTGGGGGCAAACTTGAAATGATAAGTTGTTGGCCATTTTGATGATTCCTTTGTTTTCACAAGTGGTCTCCCGATTTTGATGTCACTATTCAGTGGAGTTATAATTTATCTAATGAATGTAGTTCGCTCAACAAATTACACGAAATGCTGAAAGGAATTTTAAAAAGTTTTTTTTTTAAAGAAAACTGCTATCTGATCATCGAGCAAAATAAATTGCCCAACATATTAAGTTTTCCATAAATTTCAAATAACAAAAAAAATTTCAGTTTCTGGAAATATTTTCTCCTCTTTCTTGTAGCGTGATTCAATTTCCTACCTACTTGCTGTTGGGAATAACCAATTTGGAGTTTCCTCTTAGGATGCGCCATTCAATTTTGAAGTCCCGACACGAAAAGCAAATCGGGTTTTCTTAATTTCTAATTCAGATTGTCGTCTCTTCTCAATATCGTCCTCCGTAATAGATTGGAACGACACAGCTATACCTACATTTATAAGCTATACTACACGTTTTGCATCAAATGCGGCACATTAATACAATTACGATGGCATACGCGTTTATACCTATCTCAGTCTCAACTCAATCGTTCAAAATCGATTAAAGATTAAGGAGTCTGATTTCGCTGGATTTATATTTGAATGTTTTGTGAGGTAGGTACGTGTGACACGAGTCTGCACTTAACGCGTACTTCTTTTACACCAGAGACAGGTAGGTGTACAAAACGATAAGACCAATATTATGATTTGTCGCCTTGTGGCATATTTTATAACAATTGCTTTTACCTAATATCATCGAATGGCGAAACTCCGGTTGGTATATTGTATCCAACACACAGCGAGTTGATTGGCCATCACTTACATATGTGGTTGTACTTCAAAAAACGTTTAAGTTGAGGATGGGCCTCGGCATCAATAATACAAAATTATTTATTCTCCATCGTGTATGCATTCTGTGACCAAAGTTTTCAATCTTCAACACAACACATTGGTTGCATTCACTGTTGTAAATCTCGTTCTAGTAGTGCAAAATAAGTTTCTTACATAATAAGACTCCATTTATTAACAATCTTAAAATACAATTCCAGATTTCCCAACGAGTATTTATTTAGACTTTGCTTCAAATCTATATATATAAAAATAAGTTGAATTGTGTTTGTCGCCAATGTTCTCTTTAATTCGTGAACCGATTTTGATTCTGAAAACTTTCCATGAAAGGTGACGTTAATACCATGGTTTGTAGGCATATACGGTCCTTGTAGGTGTATTGGTTCATGACTTATAGGGGGTGGCACCGCCCATACAAAAAATACGTTGAAAATAAATATATATCTCGAAAACCACAAATTCGATTGAGTTAAAATTTACACACATTCTTAGGTAATAGCACAAGATTATTCCTGTGAAAATTGGTCAGAATTTGACAAAGAGGCGAGGCACCGCCCATACAAAAAATATATTTAAAATCTTATATTTCGAAAGCCACCGAATCGTTGGATTAACCAGGATTGCCTTCGCATAATCTCCAATTGAAAGTTGGAGTCACTATTATTATGCTTCGGAATACTAATCTACCCCGTTTGTGCAATGAAACAGACTTTCTGTTAAAAGATTAATGGCTTATGTAATTGAAGCTACTATTTTAACTGGAAAATTTAAATGCGAAGATGTATTTATACCATACGCATGCCAATGATTCTATCTGATATTCCATTTGAATTTAAGCGACTTCAGGACTTACCAAGGCGCAAGGGCAAACGTTAGGAATTTGTAGAGTGAATTTAGAGTATCCAGTTTTCTTACATAGACAGTTATATGTAGCCAGTGGCCATGTTCTGTAACTCATGCGATAACTTTTCGCATCGAAAACTTGGGAACAAAACTTTGCACTGTTTATCGCATCTGGAAAATATTGGAGTTCTCTAACTCTATGCGAAAAGTGTTCTGTAGTAACTTTTAATTTAATGGAAATTATGGAAAGATTTCCTCAAGCTGTCAAAATACTGGAAAACAAAACAATACAAATTTATTGAATCTGATTTTACAAGCATTTTTCAGTGGAGTTTCAGCGTTGTTTTTAAAAATGGACTAATGCAAACCATCGGCTTTGTATATTAAAACTATTGTGTGCTTCAAAGCATTAGAATTAAAATATTTATCACTGATTTAAATGAATTTGAATTTGATTTTTTTAATGTTCTATTTTGAGCTACGCTAGTTATTTATATTTCAAAGTGTTTTAAAAATAAGATACACAGAATAAGTCATAAATTGCCAGTGCACTTAACTTAAATGTCACTTTTGGATATAATAATTGTTCCCATTAATTGCATAAACACCTGAAAATTATTTCGAAAGCGAATGAATTTTAAACATCGACCCAAACTCAAACAATGAACACCCAAACCCAAACAATTGTTTTGCCAAACTACTCATTACTTTTAAGAGTTTTCCCATTTGAAACCCTATTCAACTAAAACTATTCGTATTTAAAATAAATATAAAAAGCTCTTGAAAGTATCCAGCTAGGTTCTAGTTACGATAAATAACTCAAAGATATTACAACGTCAGTCGGTTTCTACAAAATATACAAAAAGAGAACAAAAACTTGAAGCAAATTGTATTTTACATTCTAGCAATGAACTGATGGTAGGCAACCAACACACAATTGAAATGTTGGTAATAAATTTTAAGTACGATACCAATTTTCAACGAAAGGAAAATGTACTCGAAAGCCTATAAATGTCTGCTACACTCCTGGGAGTGCCAGTGCAATCCATGAAAGAATCATCGTTCTATTGTCTTCTGCCCATCTGATGTTGCACGGAAAACAGACATTTCCAGTAGGAACTTTGGTGCAGCTATTCGTATAAGAATTTTCATTCATCTTTTCTGGCACTTGGCCCATTGCACAGACACCATAGGTATGTTGGCATTGTGGGAAATATTATTTCTCATAAGATACAAAAATGTATTATTTATTTGCTGAATACCTTGGACGATGCACGGAGTAGGTAAGCTTTGAAAGAAACCATTTATACATTTTTCAAAAGCAACGAGCACCTGGGTCTGCAAAGAGGAGAACACTATTGCACTGTATAGGTAGTGTGACTAGTGACTATGCATTCATCAATTTTGTATAAGCATTTTGTTTCCATGTGGAATGAAGATGACTTGTTGTTAAAATAATTTTCGCATATTAGTTTGGGTACTGGAATAAAAATTGCCTCTCAATTTTAAATTTCTGTTTCATTGCAAAGAAGAGGGAATCCAATTCCTCTCAGCAATAGTTTGCCATACTTCAGATGGTCACTGTTAATAAATCGAGACAGAAGAAACTAAAAAGAAATTGATGTGAAGCAATTATAAAATATAATTATAAGATATAAATAAAAAATTATATATCGGCGCAGTGGCTTAGTGGTAGTGTGTTGGGCTACTAAGCGAGGGGTCTCAGGTTCGAGTCCCGAAAGGGCCACATTACACCTTAAGGTTTTTTTCCACTGCGCCACCTCTCGCGAACGTCTGACAAACACCCGAGAGTAAAACTGTCAAGAATGAGCTTCTCAATTAGCCGTTTGGACTTGGCGTAAAATTGTAGATCCCTTTCATTCGTCCCAAAAATTGGAAACCCACACAAAACGAATGGTTGTGAGAAGCTAGGCCTTGGGTCCCATAGACCTGTCGCGCCAAAATATTTATTTATTTTAATTATAAAACTAAACTTAGAGCTGTTTTGCGTTCGAATAAATCTATAAATAACCAGTACCTATATATGTACATTTTTTTAGTTAATTTTTTTAAAATCAAATTTAAACATTGGTACTCCACTGCACTTTAATAACTCGGTTTATTATATCATCATCTGTGGAATACCAAAATTAAGCACTACTCCTGCCATTCACAATACCTTTCGCCACCTGTTACAAATTTGTAGCCGCGCTACATTTTAACTTTAATTCGTTGCACTTCACTGTCTTTTTGGTGTCATAACCTATCTCTAGCTCATAAAAGAAAATTCAAGCACATTTTTATTTCCCTTCGTCGGGTAGCGGTAGAGGAAAAATTTTATGAACATCAGACATTACAGCAAATTACCCCGAAAGGATAACGCCCAATGTTGTTACATATAATAATAATATCCAGGACTAAAGTGAAACAAAAAGGACAATACAAAGGAAAAAAAATATCCCCAGTGAATATCCTATAGCCTAAATCAAAAGAAGCCAACACTCTCTAAAGGGACAGAAACAGATAAGGGTGATAAAAGTGTAATTTGTCTCTGTGTGTGCGGACAGTATCCATTACTTTTTTCGGTTCGGTAATTTGAATCATCTGTAATAGAGACAGCAAAGGAATTAATCGTGAAATATGAAACAACCAGGAGAGTTATATTCATTTGAGGGACACAAAATAAAAGGACAATCGATCGTTTAAGGGGCTATAAATAAAAGTTCAAATACAATTTCGGGGTGGCAAAGTCCGGTAATGTCCACGCGGACAGCCTCGGGTAGCACGGCATTACAACCAAATAGAGTTATTTAACTTTTGGCATATCTAATAGATTACCAAGTAGGAGTATATGGATAGCAATTTCAATAAATTATCACAGTAATGCTGAAGTTTCCAATGTCGTTTGAATCGAAATGTATGTGACAACATTTATTGGAATTTATTAATGTTCTTATTTGGATTAGGTAAATATTTACCAAATGCTTTATTTAGATAAAAATCTCTTAAAAGGAGATAGTCTGAAGAACTATCTGAGCTACTTCCCGTAAGCAGGTACGAAACAGATCTTCAAGCGATTTTCCAATTTTCATTAGACATTTAAAACTAGATTGGGCCATACCTGGTACTTATTGTTTGGGCAAATCACATAAATTCCTGATCCTGATATTCGTTCTATTTTATGGCACCTTTTCCCATCGCATATGGATATTAATAGCAAAGTTTTAATACAATTTGCGATTACTTGTGAATAGTTATACAACTTCGTTAACTTACGGGTTCGTGTACCTACTTCTACACTCTATCTAAAGGCGTTTTTCTTTTTTAGTTCAGAGCAGAACCTGAACTGTTCGTGAAGTTCGTGTTTCTTTTTTAGCTCAGAGACTTCAGAGCTCAAATTTGTGTTTCTTTTTTCGTTCAGAGCACGATCAGAGCCAGCGTTGCCACTAAAACGTAGAGCAAATGTAGTACGTTAACCACAAAAATGTAGTATTTTCAAACAAAATGTAGTACCTGCCATTCTCCCATAATATTATGTTTCTATTTGGTATATGAGCAAGAATACTGATGGGTCCAAATTGACATTATATTTTATAAGCTAATACATAAAATATTTTGATTTGATTCTGGTAACCTATTACTTTTTCCATCTTTAAAACACTTCCTTTGGAGTCCTTTTGCTCAACAGAAGGACTACTGTGTGGCAGACAAGATACATCCAGTATCTAGGTAGGCCATTAGCTTGTTTATTTAATTCACATTAGAAGATCAGATTGGATGCCCATTCAAAAAACGCCACAGCTCTTTTAGAATTTCCTTATTTATAATCCAACAGGAACAAAAATGGTGAAAATGAAAGAGCTCAAGAAATGTAGTACTTTAGAGTAACGATGTAGTATGTAGTACGGCATGCAAAAATCAACCGAATATGTAGCACAGTACTACATATGTAGTACAAGTGGTAACGCTGATTCAGAGCGCGCTCTATGAGCTCAGAATAAATTGACTGAGCATCCTAAGTAAAAAGCTGATTACACATATACATACAAATTTCACTCACATTTGACAGGAAAAAGAAATGCTGAGAGCTGAGCTCTGAACTAAAAAAGAAAAACGCCTTAAATCGTCGTTATAGGTATCAAATTTGGCTTTTCCTAAATTACTTATCGATGAAGTTAGTGGAATATATTTTTTTCTTTTTTTAACATTGGTGTATCGTAGCTCAGGGAAAAGAAGAAGAAACACAAAAATAAAAACCGCCGGAACAAATAAAACACAATGGAACTTTAGTGGAAAAATATTAAAAAAATACTTTTATTAGACCTGCGCCCGACCTGCTCATGCTCGATCCTGCTGAAAGACTAACTCTCGTTATACAATTACTAGATCCTTCTCGCTCTTTCGTTAACTTCATATTATACTCCTTCAATACATCGACTGCAGAGTTGCAATACTCATGCAGTTCGATACAATTGGTTTATAAAATTAAAAAAAAGTTAATTGCTAAAAAAATAAAATAAAGTCCACTGTTTTTAATGTTACAAAAAAATTATTATTTTTTAACTTACTGTTCCTTTTCACATTCCTATCATAAAATTCAGTTCTCGCATTAGTAAACTGCTGAACAAGTTTATATTTGTTCACATTATTGAGAGTCTGCTGTAACTGTACAGCTTCCAAACAAACTTTGAGGTAATAAACCTCATATCTTTGGGAATTTGACAGTTGGTTCAAATATTTGCTTAAAGTACATAAAAAGCTCAAAGGATGACAGAATCGATTTTTAACAAAATTTTGTTTCAATATAAATCTATTGTGAATAAATCATCGCGAGAAAATTTAACCAGTTTATTATTTGCACTTCGATTCCTTAAATAATTTAGAAGTAAGTAAATGGCACTAAATGCAAAGAAGATTCAGGATATTTGAATCCGGTGTCTGCTTTTTATCTCCACACCCAACCCAGCCTACCTATAGGTCCTAGGTTGCTCTTTTGGCCACAGGTTTGTTTTATTTAGCACCTATCTCAGTAAGGCATAATAAAGTAAACAGATTTGCAAAAAAAAGTATCAATATTTATATTTTGCGAACCATTGACAATCAGCCTTAAAATATGCCAGCATTTGTAATGGAGGGGTGTAAACTGTCATATTTGTTTTATATTCCCACAAATTGCCTTCAGAATTGATACTAGCTAACAGCGTTAATTTTATGAGTCATGTCTCATGTAGAATATTGTTATTGTGATTATTACTTGGCTTCACAGCGAAAAATTGTAGTTAACAGATCTATTGTGTGTATAAAAATTGAAATAGCTGTCCTATGACTGTAATGACGTTGAAAACCACTGTTGACCGAAGACATTAACCTAAAGAAACATAGTGCTGTGAAAAAATCTATAGCTATGCCATCTGCAGAGTTTATGGTTGTTTGCGGTTCACCAGTGCGTCATCTTGTGCGGATTTTAAGAAACACAGATTAAAAGCTTAATATCTGAAGTAACCACCGTAAACGCTTTATGTGCTTTCAATTATACACAGTAACAGTGGATAGTACTCAAAGCTCGTTCCTATAAAATCTGACTCTAATAAAACACCATCCACACGACATTAACACAGTTATGTAGAATATTGAACACCGAAAATATGGGGATATTTTTAAAATTGTACTCAACGAATTAATTGAGAGTATCACAATTTCAATGTTCAAAAATAGATGGCGATAAGAAAAGCGCTCACAATAAAATTTTAATGAGAAAATTATATCACAGTAAATCACTACATTTTTAATATTATAAGGACCTTTCGGAAATAGTTCTTAAATAAATATTGCTCAGTCTCAGTGAAATATGTTTTAATAAATTTTGTGTAACTTTTTTCTAAGGTAGGAAACTGGTATTTGAGGCGCTTTCGGACATGCATCCAAATATATTTCTTGCAAGCGCAATAAATATTACGGTCTTACCCCTACCAAAATTAATATTAGGTACATTTCTCTAAATTATTCTTACACTTTACATACCCACTTAACTTCTAACCGCATTGATAAAAGCTATTTGCAAATCAATGGATTTCCATTATGGTGCTCAACATATTGCTAGCATTAAAGAGATTTAAACATTCTAGTCACTTGTATGTGCTCCTTCATAACACCCAACAACCATCATTGCTTGGAGAAACATGCCACACATCAGAGCATAACTCTCGAATTAATGGTCATCTTTACGATGTCTAACTCATGCTGGTTCATGTCCCTCTCTTCGATGGTACTGCAACCGAAAAATCATAGGACACTTATAACACACACGACATATCCAATCGAAAGTAATAAGGATCAAGTTTATCAACATCAACCCAAAGAGTCCACTCTACACAGAGGTCGCCTTAATTCGTATGTATATGTTTGTGTATGTCTGTCCAGTTCCAGACAATCTTTTGAACACCCTTCAGCTCGGAGACAAAAACGAGTGCAGCACTGAGTTGCTCCCAGTTCAAGAGAAGTCACCACAAAATTTTAACCAAAAATCTCGTAAAATTTGACATTTTATGTTGATAAACCATTGAGGGCTGGATTATGTATGAACGCTTATGTGTTTTGCTGCCCTTTGCGTTTGCTGTACTGTGTTTATTTTGCCCCATGGACGGATTATTAAGGGGCGGATGGCCATTATCGTTATTGTTATAGACTCGACTTAACATTTTGATTGAGGGCTAGTGTATCGATGAGGACAATTCAGCACCGCCAATATTCAAGACAGGAACCCCTATAATGGGACCGAAACTTAATAAAGGCAAAAAGGGTAAAAGACGGTACCTACCAGATAAACGCTTTCATTTCATTTATTTAGTTTTTCACTTAAGTTGTTGCTTATCATTGGGTTTGTCAACAGAAGCAGAGGATATTGTATTGGAATATTGTGAATTTTTATGACAACCCGGCTTATTCGAGTAAGGGCTGTCTCTCATCGAAGGTACACAGAATCGATGTACTTAAATCGCTGCCATCGAAGATTGAGTGAGAACTCTTTTGGAAAATTGATCGTTGGAAGGGTGAGTATATCTATAAAAAATTGGTACCTACTGGTTAATGCGAAGAACTGGGATTTGTGATTATAAGAGGCTCAATTGAATTATACCTTTTATTTATGAGTTTTTTGTTGCTGACATGAATTTCACAAAAAATGCTTTCCTGCAAGGTGTATGATTAGAGATTAGGTACTGTGAAGTCGGTTTTATTATGGGCTATTGGGTATATTTTAACTCAAAGGGCGTTTAAAATTTGACGAGGAGTCCAAACCTTAAACCATGCGAATGTTTGCCAAGTATGATAAGTATGTTGCAGTGGTCCCAGATTTTACTTTTTAAGTAACAACTTAAGTTATTTCCACCAACTGTCCTGAGAAAGCTTCTCAATTTCAAAAGATTGTAGGTATGTGGCATAAAAATGATAACTGATATGGATTTTGCATTATAAATCCTCGATTTGACAGAATAAAATGCACTGAACTTAAATTCAAATTGCAATGTTCCACATCACTTGCAAAGGCTATACTAATAATGAATATATTGTTACGTATTTAAAATGAAACACCACTCTTATAAACACAAGATTTTCAAAAGACAGCAAAACACATCGGTCAACCAAGCAGATACATATATCTGCAGTCATAGCGGAAACTAATCTACACGCAACGGATTAAAGTCCTTTACAACAAGATACCAAAGGAGTTGCAACCACAAGAGTTCGGTTATCCATTGTTTGGTTTACACAAGAATCTACCACCACCAAAACCCACATCCTCAAACACGAACACATATGCACCACAGCATTCGGTAGTATACCTAGCAAATGCAACCAATAAATTTGTAATCAGGTCTTGTAATCATCAAGTCTTTTCTAAAAGTGCGGGCATCCTATGTTCGAAACAATGTTTAGAACCATATACGTTTCCCTCTTTAGCTCCCTAAGGTGGTAGGTACTCCTGTGTTGTAGTTGAGCACAAAAACACACACTTGCATTGTGTGCAGACTTGAAGACGATTGATTATTTATCGACTGTCAATTAATGCGGAACGAGGGTGCAACTTAAGGCTGAGACAATCCATGACCTGGTTACGTATTCGGCAAGGATTTTGCTTTATTATCTTGTTTTCTCTGCATTGCTGTCACATTTTTGACATTGGATAGTAAATATAAGAAGTTTTTTGTGTTTTACATTTTTAACACGGAAGGAAGTAGAGCGAGTTGGTAAAGTTTATTTATTATCTCTTGCAAAAGTTTTCTCTTGCTGCAGCATCTTTGAAGACAGGAAAGAGAGAAAAGTGCACACCTTTACAGGACATGGGGGTTTATCTGACTTTTGTTTCGAATTCTTTTATCGATTGGTTTAAATTTTCCAATCGAAAACGGAAGTTGTTTTCCAACTGATTGTGCTTGTTTAGTGGTTTGGTTGTATTTTGGCCCTTGACTCATGGCAAATTATCAGCAGCTAGTTTAGAATGACTTTTTAACCCAGCCGCATGAATCAAACATCGCCATTGTTCGAAATTCTAAAGAGCTCTAGTGCTCGCAGGCAATTTTAATGGCTAAGTGCAATTACCCTTAGAGCGATTTGCTTTAGCACATGAAATAAATCTGGCCGTTGGCTATTCTCTTCTTAATAGGTCTTTATTAACAAGAGCCGTTAGCCATTGTGGCTTTTCCTTTCTCTGAAATATCAGGTCAAACGGTTATTATGGCACTCTTACCAGTTACCACACATGTATCTACGCCCAGCAGATAACTATAGAGCAAAGCGTTATTTTGAATGAAATTTATTCTGTTACCACATCCTGGCACTCGGAAGTTGGGGCAGAGCTATAAGCTATTATCATCATCATCAGCCTCAGACACTGCACTATGTATATCAGTTGAAACACAAGCAGAGAGGTGTGTGCAACAAGGCATGATTGAATGCCCTGTAAATGCAGTACTAATCAATAATTGATAGTTTAATCGGATTTATGGTGGAGGGGCAACTGTATCGATGAATATTTAAGTTCACTTGGCAGTCGTTTATGCCATCGAAAATTGTTGGGAGTGTGCGGAACTGCCATTTGGGACTGAGATACCATGGTCGGAAGCGTCTTCTCTGCAGTCGGTTAGTCACCAGTTATGTAGCTTACAGTTTTGGAAGTAATTTATGAGTAGATCGGTTGAGCCAGTTCCATTGTTGTCGGCAAATGGCTTCTAGGACTGTTGTCACTAAGTGGATAGCAGTGTTTCATTCTCTATAGTCGGGCGAGTCAAAAAAAAAATTACAAAAAATTCTTCTGAAAATAAATAAAAAATTAAATATGAATTTATTTATTTGAATAAACGTCTCCATGCAATTCAGGTTACCTTCACTTTGATACTGCAATTCTCGCATAATATCGACCCAAATTCCCTCAGAGGAAATTCCTTATAGTGTATGAGTTTGAATTATTTGCATCTATTGTGGTCATCGTAAACAATGGCATGTTTCTCATGAATGTTTCTGTTGTTTCATTGATCAAATAAAGGACACCATTAACTAATCATAGGAGTAATAATGGCAGTGCATTTTGTTGCCATAGATTCATTGCTTAGCATATATGTGAATAATTGTCATCAAATTGGACTAAATTTGCAATTACGATCGAAGAGTGGAAGACTTTGTTTAATATCTCCATGAAGCCAATTATCCTAGCAAGTTTAATAATGTATTTCTTGGATATATATATCATGTCATCTGTGGGAAAAATCACTGTCGCTGTCACCTCATCCACTTTTCTAAATACCCTTTTAACTTTTTTTAACTTTTTAATTCATTTTTATTTGTATTCTTCATTAAACTTAAGCCTAGACAAAAACGATTAAATCTAATTTAAAACTAACATGGATCTTAATTCTAGCTTACTGGCTCCAAGCGAGCGCTCTAAACTTATCATTATGCTTAAAACTATTGCCTTTCGGCCTTAAATCTACCTATATTTAATTTCGTTTGTTTTTTGTTCTTCAAGAAACTTTTTATGAAAAAACTTGAAATCTTTATTATTTTGGATTTTCTTAAAAACTAGTTAAAACTACTTAAAACTACCTAATCTACTTAGCCTAAATTACCTATAATCAGGATGGTGAGCAATCTTAAGGATTGGTCACCATCCTGATCGCGTCCATGGGTGCCTGGCAGTCGCCAACTGGGTTCATCTGCGCCGCCGGGACTCGAGCGAGGCCATAAGCGTCGGTCAAGTCCCGGAGGCACTCATCATATTGACGAGCCCGGCCCCTCCCACAGACCCCCTAATCTAAGCCTAACTAACCTAAAACTAGCTTAAAACTAGGAGGATGCTACATAAGTAGCGCACCGGCCCGGGAGAGCGTATCTACCCTCACCCCTTCCTCAAGCCACCAAAATTCGGTGAATTGCTTGACCGTATCTATAACATCCCGATCCGCTATTGCGGTGCTAAATCGGAGGAGCTCCTGAGCATTGGCGGCGTTCCCGTCGTAGATGAGCCGCTTATCCCTCGCGCCGCGGTGGCGGTGGTAAATTACCGGCACACCATCTCTTGTCTGTACTAACCCTTTCATGTCTGCATGAAGAAATGCCTCAGGCGGGACAAAGCCAGACCGTAGCGTACTCTCGTGGTACATTAAGTTGGGGTAGTAAGCCCCTGAGATCAGGCTATTATCGCTGGCCATCGCCCTTGCAATGTGCCTCCGAATCGCCTTAATGAGGAAATTGTCAATCCTATTCAGTCGAGCCCCATTGTATAGGGTCTTGTTGGGATAATAATGCATGTACTCAGATTCGGGAGTTCTATACAACCCTAGACAGGCCCTGAGATATTGCCTCTCAAACACCCGAATCTTTTCCATATAATACGGCGCTATATTGAACCACATGGGACAACCATAAGCGATGATCGGCCTTATAAGGGCCACGTAGCAAATGACCTTCACTCTGGCGTTAAGTTGACTGCTGCGAAACAGTCTCCTTGTCAGAGCGTAAGCCCTCTTAGCCCCAGCAAGACAAGCATCTATATGTTTGTCAAAATATAGATACTGGTCAAGCCGGATGCCAAGATACCTGACCACGTTTCTCACCGCCAATGGTCGCCCATGCTGTCCAATAATGGCCAATTTTCTCCAGTTTTTTCTGGTATCTCTAGAGGCCCCAGCCAATGGAGTTCTGAACAGGATTGTTTCCGATTTTTGGAAATTGATTTTCAACTTCCAATCATCGCAATACCTCTTAATTTGTTCGAAGTCACGCTGCAAAAGCACGTTGATGACCTCGATTTTAGGACCTGACCTGTACGCCACCAAATCGTCTGCGTACGCTATAGCATGTCTGAGGGAACCCACCAGATCGCTTGTGTAAATATTAAATAGGATCGGAGAGTTCACCGCTCCCTGTTGTAAGCCGTTTTTAATTTCGAAGACCCTGCTCGAAGTCACGTTGCCAGATTTGACAACGAACTTCTTTCCCATAAGCATGTCATAAATCATATATAACAATGGCTTTTGGATGCCCAATCTGGTCAGCTTATAGAATAGCCCCTCCAACAATATGGTATCGAAGGCCTTCTCAAAGTCAACCAGGCAGGCACCCGTGCATTGTTTCTTGCTTTTATTCCACTGTATGTCGGAGACCAGTTTCGACGCGGCATGAATAGTGTCATGCCCCGCTCTAAAGCCAAACTGATTTTCCGGAATTATCTTGTTTTCTTCAACCCATCTTAAAAGAGATCTATTGACAACTTTTTCGAATACCTTGCTAACATTCGGGAGCAAACTAATTGACCGAAGATTAGCAGGGTTTGTCCTGTCCTTATCCTTTTTGGGGATAGGATGTACCACCGCTGTCTTCCACTGCACCGGATAATATGCATTATTCAGCGCATTGTTAAACAGCGTGGTGAAGATATCTATCGCCTCTAGTGGCAAGTGTCTTAATACGACGTTTGGGACACCGTCAACTCCCGCCGACTTTTTATTCTTAAGTGACTCGAAGATGCACCGTAGTTCATCTTTTCTCACGAACAGATGAGAATTTACATCGGCGATTGTGCCATTTGCACGGTTGTCGTCATTGAACTTTTCTAAATACCCCATTTCGAATCAGTGTAACAACAAAAGCTAACCTCCAACACAATTGCATTCGTACACAAAACCGACAAATTAAATTAAAAATCAGCACTGTCACAATGGGCCACAAATACAAAGCAACCCTATCACCGATTCGTATTGTAAATTATTGACAGCATGCAGATTTATTCGATGGCAATTTTCGCGGTACCTCCACATCCTTTTCTCACTTCCCAAATGCGCTGATGTGGTAAAATCATTGCACTGTATGTGTTGATTTAAGACCTCGTTCAGATACGATGGTGAGAATTTTCTATTCGGATGCATTCGAAATGGGTTCCGGAGGTGGTGCATTTCTATACTCTCCATGCTCAATCGGCGGTAATTAAATGGTTTTGGTTTCGCTGCTTTTAGTAGCGCCACCGGAGCATGTGACTCTTAGCTTGGCAGCACAAGGCTATTGCCGAACACCGAACTAATGCATTCGATTAGTATTTAATGCACAAAAGCAGAAAGAGTGCAAAAGGAGCTGGTATATTGGTACTAGTCCGATGCATTAGCAGTTTGCGCACATTCTTTTGTTCTGGCGTTGGTTTTCTAATACCATGAGTAATTATTCATGAAAACAAGTGCAGAAGTAGACTACAAGCAAAGAAGTGTGTGGAAAATGCCGAAGAATTTGTGTTTTTTGTTAAACTTCACAAGGAAAATCAATTAATTGGTCGCAAATTAAAAGCGAGTGAAGGAATGGTTGGTTTAAAATGATCGATAGATCCAAATCGATGTGTTTCTCAAACCGCACTGAGGGGAATTACTATACTTGTTGCATTGACTTATAAGTATAGATACAAACTGCAATATTAATTTTTGAACACGGTTCCTGTTAAGAGGCCACCTCCCAAGCCGACTTTATTTGGGTATTTATTTGCAGCCGGTCAATTTTGCAATAGCAATCAATCGAATTTTCACAGCGGCAGATTTTGTTTCGATTTGATTAACTCAGAGCATCAATCATAAACGATCTGGAATATTAACAACAGTACTGGTTCTTATTTTCGTGGATTTTGAAAAAGTCTCCGATGGACTCTACCGCATTTGAAAATTTTCCAGTACAGCAAGGATTCATCCAAAAAAATAGTTCTAACTTCTAACTAGTAGTGTCTTGGGATCATCAAACAATTTTGTTTTCTGTTGTTCGTATTTAGCAGGAGAATATTGTTACGAAAGAAAATTTTGGAAAAATCCTCCGGAAAAGTCGGGAAATCGGAAAAATCAAAATTTGAATTTTTGTATGGAATTTTTTGTGGAATAATAGAATATTCTTAGTGGAAAATTTGGAAAATTCCGGAAAAACACAAAAATTTGAATTTTTTTTCGTAGAATTTTTTAATTTTATCGCATGATTTGATGATTTATGGCTTTTGGTGCACATTACAGGCCTTACAACCTCCGATTCCCTGCGAACTGTAGATGGTGTTCTTTGCGCCACTTTTCGGGAGGTTTACCAATGTTTAAATTTACTTAAAAACGATACACATTGGAATTCAACGCTCGCCGATGCAACTTTTTCCACGCCAGTGAATGAAATTTGTACATTGTGTTCGACCATCATAGCAACATTGCATTCCTCGAATCCGACCGCGAGGTGGCTGACGACATTTTGCACAGACAGCCTTGAATTTCGATCTTGAAATTTACGACGAGATGCTCAAAAAAGGGTTAGTTCTGATAGAAGATATGTGAGGCAGTCTGTTCTGGAAATTGGGAATGCCAACGCGAAATTGTTCGATGCACGATGCATTAAATCGCGAATTGCAAAGGGGAATACTATAATCGAGATGAGCTGGCCGAATGAGTCCAAACAGATGTCCCGCTGTTGAATGTCGAGCAGAAGAAAGTGTACTTTCTCGATTCTCCCGGTGGGACAGGCAAGACATTCGTCTTTTCGTTGATACTGGCAACAATGCTGACAAGATATGAAATCGCTTTGGCTGTTGCATGCTCTGGCATTGCTGCCACACTGTTGGAAGGCGTTGAAGGATTTACGAGGTGATTCGAGACGATTTGATGGGGCTATGATATTGCTCTCCGATAATATTCGTCAAACGCTTCTGGTCATCCCGAAATCGTATGCTGCCAATTAACTCAATGCATGCCTGAAATTGTCTTTTTTGAGAATTTTTCTTGAAATTGACCATGAAAATGAGAGTCGCATTGCAGAACGACCAATCGGCTGCTGAATTCTCGAGACAACTGCTGGCACTTGGCAATGGCCAAATTCGTGTTGATGTTTCGAGTGGATTGATATCGTTCTCTGCAAAATTTTGCGAGTTCACATCATAAAACATCATAAAAGATAAAACATCATCAACAAAGTGTTCCCCGGCATTGGACAAAATTATAAAAATCTTGATTGGATTAGTAAACGGACAATCCTAGCAGCAAAGCATAAGGACGTCGATATCTTGAATTTGATTATTCGAAGTCAAATCGCTGGAGAATTGCATTTGTACAAATCCGTTGACCGCGTGCCCGACGAGCATGAAACGATCAACTATCCGACGAAATTTTTGAACTCGCTTGATGTGTCAGGAACTCCGCCGCATAATTTACAGCTGAAGGTGGGATCGATTATAATTATGTTGCGGAATCTAAATCATCCGAAATTGTGCAACGGTACGCGGTTGTCCGCAAGAAACTGATATGAACAATTTGATTCTCAAAGGAGAGGAAGTCCTTATCCCACGAATTTCGATTATTCCAACTGATCTTCCATTCCAGTTCAAGCTGATTCAGTTTGCCGTTCGATTGGCTTTCGCGATAAAAATCAATTAATCGCGAGGCCAATCGTTGAAAGTCTGTGGGATTAATCTCGAATTTCCCTATTTTTCGCATAGTCAGCTGTACGTTGCCTGTTCGCGTGTAGGAAAACCGTCTTCGTTGTTTGTGTTTGCCCCGGAAAACACATGAAAAAACATTGTTTATCTTTTATCATATCGTTAAATTGAAATTTTAGCTGCGTTTTATTATCACTCTGGAGTTTATATGAAGGTGCTAAATTGGGGAGAAACAAAGTTCGCCGGGTCCGCTGGTTTATTCATATTTATTTTTATAATAAGGTAGGTACAGCTAAATGTTTTTTTTACTAAATATGCAATAGTTTAAGTACTATTAATTAGTGCTTTGCTCACTAAACTACACACTGAATTCGCCCAATTAAATTGGTAATATTCAAGTGTATAAATACCTATGCGCCAAGAGATTAAGAGCGCAATCAAGTTTATATAATCATGTTACCTATGTATAATAATCCGTGCAGTCTCATATGCTAAATACCACCACACAGATATTCAATGAGCATTTGGAATTAGTTCAAGGATTTCCGCGAACACAATTTGTGATGGAATGTTTTGCATTTGATTCTTAGTCTAATTGCATTGATTAAGTCAATCGTATTAGAAGAGGATTCAATTTAATGAAAACTTTGCCATTAAAACAAACCACTGGAGGTTGTAATGACTAGATGAGCATATGTTATCTAATTCTAAAAGGCACATTAAACTCATGCATCATGCTCATGATTAAAAATCTAGTACACTCAATGAAAGCAAGACATCCATTTATAAATAAAAAAATATTTAATAGCTACTGCATGTTTTTACTATGTGGATATAACAACTGCTGTTTAAAATAGTCTTCTTAATAGTTTTAGAACAAACTTCGGGAGGTAACCATTTCGATTTTAAAAATCTTCGAACATAGAGTGCGGTTTTTAAATAAATATTTAAAAATATTATTATTATTAAATATTTTATAATCATCAGTGAACAATGTGCAATGTTAAAAGCTCACGCATATGCAATCAAAGAAAATGTTTAACAGGCATCTATTTAAAAATTAGTCAGCTTTTGGCCGATTTCTTAAATATTAAATGTCGCGAAAATGTGAGGACTCACTTTGAGGGTTTGCTTTAAAAAGTTTCTGAACTATTTCACATAAACAATCCTAAAAAAACTACTAAAAAATGCTCTGTATAATGCGGAAGTCTTATAAATATATCTAAATACATATAAAAAACACGCGAGTGAGTTTGTAGACAAACTGAAATCGTGTCTATATTAACAATCGATAGTACACTATTCCCCATACCCACTAACCGCCCGTCGGAATGCGCTATACCACCTGCTCCACAAACCTCAAATAGGAGAACACACTTGGATTATGCTAATGGAATAAGTGTTCTAATGAATTTTTCATTACAAATTAAGTTACCTTTGATGGATCTAAGCAAATTATTTATCCGAAACACAAGTGCTGGTATAAAATTTCACTGCGTATAAGGCAAGCGAAACCTAAGTAGTACATAATTATGTGCCAGGGAATTTCAAATATTTGCACTCACATTCTTGAGGAAAATCCGTACCTCTTAACGAAATGTTTAAAGAAGGTGCCAACAGAGTGCTTTAGGTCTATACATTCTCTATGTATACACTATTTTAGTCTATGTGCTTATACTTAAGCCCATAGACCGTTATCAGGGACATTAATTTCAAGTCATGTGTAGAGCGTGTTTTTCCCGATGTGCCGTCTTATGGCGGCGCGTTCAACTGGAACGTAATGCGAAAGGGAAACGCGCTGTAGGATGAACAAATTGGGATCATGTTGACTTCGGGTATTCCATTATAGGCATTAATTTAGTCACATTTATAACCCACTCCAAAAGTGGATATTAATTTAAATCTGTAGATTGTAACACTGATGCGGAGACTGATGTGGTTAAGTGGCAGCTATTTATTTCAATTATGCAAGGGGAGCAAAAACCCGGCTCGGTATAATCACAGAGATATAGAAATAGCCCACCTTACAGTTTACGATAAAGTTTTAATACAAAATTTGTGTGCAATTTATGAAATATCCTTCGCCTATTTTGACAACATACCAGGCGAGTCTAGCATTTCGTGAAAAAATATAAAGAAGCTGATTCTGATTAAATTTCTTTCGAAATCAAATATTTTAGGACCAAACAACAACCAACCAAAGCTAACAGGAGTGTGCAATACTAATCTACAATCGCTTACAAGATAAGGACATGGAATAAGTGAGAACTATATCATGACTCTCTCAAATCTGAAGTCTGTTAGAACTCAAGTATCCATTAGTGCGAAGAATCATTGGATAAATTGCTCGCTTTATCCACTTTTTATAAGCCAATCGAACCGAATCAATCTGTGCTTAGCAAGTTGCTTTTGTTCTCATTGTCATTCAAAGCACATACATTAGCATACCCAAAGGGAAGTTACCAACAACAACAAAAATCATGTCTCACTAGCACAAGAGTCCAATGTTATGATAAATTTACTTAATACATGGTCATCGACCATGTCATTAAGTCCTTATGAAATATTCATGAGTCCACCAAGCGCCTCGTAAAATACCCTTGCGTCCGATGCTCTGTGTCGACGTAGACAGACACGCTGAAATTGTTACAGCTCTGTGTGCGCTGACAAAGGTTTTCCCTGACGAGCTCATCTTTCTCTAAGACTGTTTATACTTTCTGGCAGCGTAAAATATCAATAAAATATGTCATGGCTTGTTATGTTATCCTTTGGCGCACATCATATGTGAACTAACTGACATAAAAGTAAATGGCCATACCATAGTGACACGAACCAAACATACAGCCAGTAAAAATCAAAGTAGCAAAGTCAAAGAGGGTTATTGTGTGCAATCCTACGCCCAAATCTCTTTTGGTCATAACCGAGTGGGTCTTCCGTTTCGATTAATTACTATTTTCGGTCACAAATTATCACCGTACATGGTCGCGTCAGTTGGAAGTATAAGTCAGTGTAGGTAATCAGTAATCACACGCTCAATCTCAAAGGGATAAGAGGCAATTAATATTTCCATTAATTTTGAAGGACTCGAGCCAATGTGAAATTAATTTCGCCCATGCTACGGGAAACAACAATGGGGGGACGGACCCGTTGACATCGATAAAGCTAAACACACCTGTAATTTGTTTTCCGGTCCTCAGAAGCAAATAACACGCGGTTATGGACAAAAAGGACTAATGAGGGTCAGCGGTTCATGTGTGTGCTCTTTGAGCGAGTGTGAAGGGAAATCGCTATTTGGTCCACCGACACTAAACCCACATTATGTGCTCGATGCGATAATGAAATGTTCGAATAAGTGTGAAGTTCAGTTGGTGAGGTTGACGGTTTCTGGTTCCTGTATGCACGAGAAGGTAGATACGAGTAGAACCAACCATAGAGGGAACTCGAAGGTATTTTGTGGAACGTGTTGCTCTGTTTAATTTTACCAAACGGCTGAATGCTCCAGGATGTTCGTTTAGACAATTACGATGACATTAATGGAGGATATTTATTTTTGCATTATATTTAAAGCAGACCATGTTCGTGCTCTTTGTTGGAAACGGAAAGTGTGAAACATAAGTGAGGATATGGAAAATGTTCAGCGACCCGTAGTACGTCCTATGGACTAGGGTTGTTAAATTTGCGTATAATAAGCTTTTTTACCGAAAGTCATTTGTCATTAAAAGTAAAGTGTGTGGAAAGTACAACAAGTTGTAAACATTCGGTCAGATGTGTTGGCGGTGTATAAATGCACATAAAGGTGAACATATTTGGTTAACAACGTGCAAATGGTATTTAGTGGTACAGGTAAATCTGGTGTCGTGTACGAGAATGATTTAGTATGTCTGCCGCAATAAATTTTTGCATATTGCGAACATTTTAAATGAGTTATGTTCTGTGTGCGTAGTTGCTTTAAATATGGACCCGTGATTCGGATGTTCTTGTACAATCCTTTTTGTTTCTGTTGAGTTCATAATTTATAGACTGTTTACAAACTGTGGAGCTGTATGAGGGTATTATTGCAAATTGTAGTACAAAGTACATAAATAGGATTTGAACAGAGAACTGATATCGGTAGCCACAAAGTAAAATGGACAAGATTTCTGAGGTTTTGGGGATTGTAATCTGGGCATTGTATTTCTTAGATATACCTTTTATCCTTGCGCACGAATTTCATAGTCAAAAACCATTGAGAAATTAGCTAAAACGTATCAAGTTGGGGACATATGTAAGTTGTAGGTCTTATGCACCTATTTTCGGTGTAAATTTCGAACACCTCAATTCCACATTGTAACAAAGAAGAAAGTTTCGTGCAATCCAGTAGCGAACACGATTAAAAATAAATAAAAATTCACAGTAAAAATTACCTTTCAAAAATCGTTTTTCTACAGGACAAGCTTAATTTGGAATTCGCTAGCTAGCTACCTAGAGACATATTTCCGGACGAAGACGATAACTTGCCACATACTAAGTTCACCTATCTGCAAGCAGCTGAGGGCGCGGTTCAAGATTTGCAATGCTTAAAGATGAAAAGTTAAGTTAAAAAAAAAAATTATTTGCCGCGACAGAGAGCCCAACCTTTCCTTTGAATTTTTACATTTTTATTGAAAGGGATACCACTCATAAATATTTCTAACATAGAGCAAATAAACTTAGAATTAAACAATATTTAAATAATAATATTAAATAATTAAATATGCATGTAATTTATTTCATCGACAGTTCATCACTAAAAAATATACTGTGTTAAATAAAGATACCTATCGCTATCAGATACTCACCAAGCGCAAAACTTCCTTATTAATTGAAACTGACCACCCTCTTAGTTAAGTCTTAAATTGAAAGCGTCCCCCATCATAATTGCTTCCATTCCCATCGAAATGTAATTACAAAATTTTAGTTTCCAACAAAAATGTTTCGCGTTGCTACTAAAATAATGATGGCGTGGAAAGTCCTTTCGGAAACTATGGGATAAAATCTCATGAACTTATATATAAAGAAAAACTTACCGACTCACAAATGTATAGTTGCTCGACAGTCATCCACACGGCATGCTATTATGGCTGCACTCCGGACTCCGGAGTCAGTTGAAAGAAAATTAAAGTTAACAAAAATGAGAAAATCCCATAATTAAATCCTTCGGTTTGTTTTCCTTAAACGAAAGAGAAAACTTTGCACAACTTCACCCTCTCGTTTGAATATTTCCCTAAAGATTTTTTTTTTTACACCCAACCTCTTGGTTTGCCGTCATTATATTCACAGAGTGCATTTAAATTTCGTCCTCCACAAGACTGAGTTATATTAAGTTAAAAGAACGTCATCGGGTACGGACGTATTAATTATTTCAATTCGTAAGGAATTCCCAAGTTGCTATTGTTTCTGATTTATTGTATTCATGAAATTGTTTTTATGGTTCAGTGGGTTTGCTTTTATACAATTAAAATTAATTTGAAGATATTGCGTAAAATATACATATATATATATAATGGCGTTGGAAAATAAAATAATTTGGTAAATATTGTCGCTTTCGAAATCATCTTGTTAGCATTTACTTGCTGGAAAAGTTTTTTATTCAAAAGTTTCTTCTTTATTTTGAGCTCCCGAAAATAGTTAAAAGTTTATAGCGAACGAATGTAAACACAAATAATAATCTAAGAATGCAAAAAGTTCGTGCTTGAATAAATGAATGCATATCGAATGCGAGAGCTCCACTTTTCTTAAAAATCAAAAATTATTTATAATTTCTGGAACCAATTAAAATAAGTTGCGTTAACTAGTATAAAATAAACAGTATATCTACTGAAAATACTGTGTTCCTAAAATATTTATCGCAAATTAATAATAACTAGTAACTCCCGTGGTCGAAATTGGACCAATTTTGTCTGTAGATAAAGTAACGAAAGCAAACTTGTTTTTTTCATAATTTATTTATTATTTATTTTAATTTACTTATATGCTAAATCTTAATTCATATACCTTTCCGCTATGAAAAAAGAATGGATAAGGGCAAAACATGAATGTTCGTTTCCATAGTAACACCTCCTGCAATGCCCCTGAAATAAGATTTTATGATTGCTTAATTTTAGGGGTAATTAAATTGCAAACCTTTATGGGTTAATGAGACTGTCCCTCTCTCTATTCTAAGAGGATGAAATTCTTTACTATGGAAGCATGACGGCGACGAATTGAATGGCAACAAAATGCTTTCGATTAACTGAAAAGCATTTTGTATTTTAACTTCTTAAATTTTATTTTACCAGTCTTAATGGCGACATATACCTACGATTTTTTGTTTCTGCACATCTATGGCATAGTACCTTTCGAATGATATAAGTTTCCTTCTCCTCATTTCATCTTAAATGCTTAAAAAGTGTACGGAAACTTTTGATGTGTACGTATTAATATAATAATAACATTAAACATACAACATACATGCTATCATGCTTTAAACTTGCACCCACACCCACTTTGAAACACTCGTCATATGCAAACTATCCCAAACAACATTTGCATATTATTAACATAAAAAAAAATGTAACGATGCACTACTTTTATTTGCTAAGATATCGTAAATAATTTTCACAATTTTCGCTATTCAAACAAAATCATACTTCAGAGTTCAAATAGAAAAGAGGGATACTCCAAATGGTCTAAGAGATTCACACCGACAACGATGTCTGCATATCCTCACCATTGCTTGTGCAGATATCCATTTTGGAGCGTCACATAGATAAATAATAAATTGATGTGCTTCTTGAACATTGACAATTGATTTGGTTTGCGCAATTCAATCTAAATATTCATTGCACAATATTATATGTGCACTAGGGGGGCGACAAAACTTCGTAGACGTACAAGGTTATCCAGAAATAATAATGCAGCAGTGAGTTTTTAAACTTGTAGCATAAGTATCTCTTCATCGTGGAGTAGCAGCAATTTTCCTAGATGGTGATTAGAATTGAAATTGTGCACACATACGAGTATTTGTATTGTACGATTATTCTTTTGTTCTGTGTCATTTGTTCTATTTAATTTTAGGTCTGCGTCTACAGCCAACCCTTGCATATCAGTGCTGTGCTTATGGGAATATAATCTACACATAGCTTGTAGAGCATCGTAATGCTTTGCGATTATAGATTGGTTATTCGTTATTGTTATCATTCAAGAGGAGCAAATACTTAATATTCAATGAATTTACATGTTTAAACAGTCACTCAAAGTACTAAAATGATCAATTACTGCCGTAGTTCAAAAGTGTTCCAATTTCAACTCAAATAGCTCTTAAACATCTAACTCTGATGTTAGTTCGTCACTATGATTTAAGTGGTGATCCCACAGTGTAATCAATTCCGATGACACGGACTCACCTCACCGTATGGCTTGTAACTAATGAGTTATACGTGCATACATTATATCTTATGACAAATACACTTGCCACAGTCCAGCATGTGTATGGTGTAGAAACCACTTTGCAACCGACTCCGGTCCCAAATTGTAATTAAACTTTGCTCTATAACTACTGTTCTATATAAAGGATATCAGCATTCGACAAGGTGTGTAAAGGCATCAATGAGCTGTCCAATACAGAATTTAATCAGCCCCGAGGAAGCCTTGGTGGACAAAGACAAATTGCTTTATTAGACTACGCCAGACGTATAGACACACAGCTGCAGGACTGATACTATACAACCCACCATTAAACTGTAGTAATTGCAAGCTAATTGCACTTTTGACATCCCCTCGGTATTTTGTACTGGACACTTGGGATTTTCAATTGATTTTCTCTGCTTCTACTCTTTCCGTCATTTAAAATAGGATCAAGGATATTGCTTGCTATTCGGCGATGTTGTCGTCGTCAAGACTGCTGTACCCAATCGCAAAAAAAATATCGATTGAAAGATTTTCAAGGAAGCCTGGAAGTTTGTAGGATCAACTCAATAGGTACCGAAGCATATGGTTATACTGTGCAGCACAAGATTGTTATAATTAAGACGGTTAATTAAGTTTTTTCCCCTCCTTTGTTTCTCAAATTAGACACGATTATGGTAATTGAAAATGGAGAGGAAGAGATGCAAAATTTTCTTATACAATGATTAATTGATTTATCGAAGGATTAAGAAAGAATTCCTTTTGTAGAATTATTGATTGCTTGCTTATAGTTGATTTTTAACTGTAAAGACTTCTTCCAGTAACAGTTTTAATTTAATTTCATCACTCAATTACTGGAACTAATATCTGCAAAATATAACGTCTCCTAAACGCCATAAGGGAGGAAATGCGATACTTTTGTTCCCCCTTGCAAAGAATCATTTTTGCCGTCTGTAAATTCAGTTCTGATTCCTTACGACAAGCAAGAAATCGGAAACCATTTGTCCCAACGCCGTCAAGTTAAACAAGAATAAGTAGCTACCTACAAAGTGTACTGCAAATTGTGATTCGAGTTGTACAAGAGATGAATACAAGGGTAATGATTTAATAAAAGAATACTTGCAGCACTAAAGGACAGAAACACATGATGAATGGGCATCATATCCAAATGTCAAACCAGGATACGTTATCACAGAACGAACTCAAATTATAGGGCAGGTTCACATAAGCAAATTCAAGCCATTGATATATTCTAACACCTGAGTTAGACACATAGCGTATGGGTATGATAATCAAAGACAAAAGAATTCCTTCTCCGGCGGCAGTGAACTTTCATCTGGTCGCATCCTGTGAAAACAAATTCATCATGCTTATCTGGCGACATGCCAATTTAACTTGGAACTATAGGGGTAGTCGAGCCTCACACTATATACGTTTGGGTGACAGATAACAATTGATGTCCTGGCCACTGATGGTCTTGCGCCGAGCTGAGCCACCTTGTTCTGCCGCCAGTTTGTATGTTGGTGAATTATTTTGACACAATGCGTTTTCAAATTTGCATACTAATGAATTGGGTGCAGGAGGTAGGTGGTGTTGGTAAAGTATAGGTCCGTGGTTGATACCCATGTAATGAATCTATATTGATTTTTTTTTGCAACCCACCTTCACCTTCTTTATGTTTATCCGGATGAATATCAAATTTAAATTCATATTGTTCAGCGCACAGACGCTAGACGAAAGGCTACAAAGGAAAATAATAAATGCACAACAACTATTTGAGGAAAGGAAATGCAAAACATAAATAATGAAACAAAGGCTGAGTTGGTGTGTGGTGTGTCAGAAATTTAATTACAGTCCATAGATTAAGGTGTCGTCATAAACTCATGGTGTGCCTTTAGCGGTGAGGCGGTTGTGAGGTGAGGTGCAAACAATCAGAGCGGAGCCTTGCGGCCATTTGATTGACGTCTTTGGAATTAATTATCAGAAGGCTGTAATTCCATACGGCGGTACATTGGCCTCCTTATTGATTTATTTTCCGTCTGGATTTGGTTTGTGCCACCCAAATTCATTCACACTTTTTTTGCCTTTCATGTTTGTATTATGTCAATTATGGGCAAAACACTCACAAGGTCAGAAGCACACGTTGATCAACTCGCATGCTCATTTAAAATGAAATTTTGCCCACCCCCGTAACGCAGTTTGCCACCACATCTCTCACTTGTTGTCTTCCAATTAGTATCCGGTCTACAGTAATACCAAATTGGATACAAACTAATAATGCCACGAAAGATACGAAATTACCACATCCTTATTTACGGATAACATTCAAATTGCATAACCCTTTGAAATATGTACCTACCAGCAAAATGAAAACCAAAAGTCGAACTAAAAATTCAACATCCAGCAAAGGAACCACAAAAACCATTTACCTACATTCGTCGAAAAGTTTACGCCCATTCCAAGAGTTTCATCGGTTCAAAGCATGTAGGTAGGCTTCCCTTCATCTCAACACGTCTCGTAACACAATTGTAATTGTTGGAAATATGTAAGCAAACAAAAAAAATGTCCACGCACATACACACCACACGGGAAGAAACACTCACATTAAGGTACAACGTACAGCAACTACTCCCCATGCGACCGACATACAATGCCCCTTTAGGAAAAATTTATTGCGGTCAGTTACACAGCACCACATACTAAAATGAGCCATTTAGGTTTGGGGCGAATTACTTTCAGACGGGCAATTTGTTTTCACCGAACAGACCACCGCAAAAGAGTTTACGCCAAAAGTATTCACCCCCAGGAACAAAAGTTACCAAATCCCTCGGAACCGGTGACGCCCTTTGTTCCAACATACCGTCCGTATCGAATCCGAAATTCACTTTTGCATGTTCACAGCAATATCCTGATTAGGCAGCAGAGGAATTGTCGAGTGCTTCTTGTTCTCTGTAATTGGAAAAGAGGGAAAGAATGAAAATAGATTTTCCACGACTAGGGAAAAGTCTTGAATCCGACTCACAGCCGACCAGTAATTCCACTTTCGTGGCAATAATACCATCGATCGAAATTGTTTCGATTGTCCTCGACCTAAATGGTCAGTCGGAGCGAATTCCACCAATGTCGCCGAATACAAAGGCGCTTCGCTTTCCTATTGAAGTTTTATGGTGGTCGTCAATCAATTGGGGTCTGTACAATGTACATTCCCCTCTGAACGTCATCTGTTCAAGGACAATGTTAATTGATTTCATTTCGCAAGTGGTATACAAGCAGAATGAAGGAGAATGCAATAAGGCGTTTGTTACAGACTTCAATATTCTGTTCGTTATTAATATATTGTTGGAATTCATTGAGCAGTGAGATTGCGAAAACTTGAAACAGTAAACAGTTTCAGAAATTAACAATTCAGAATAACATTTTGGCCAAGAGGAAAAAAAAATAAACACAAAGTCATGGCTGGAAAAATCAAATTATGTAGGTTCTAGGTATCATAAAAAAAATTGTCTGATGAGGTAGTTGCGATATTGTACCTCGTGCTGGCAGAAATGAATTGGACGTTGGATCATAAAAAAATTCTATAGTGACCTGCTTTCTTGAATATTTGCTGACACGTGCAATGAAGTTAAAAGCAGTCACACTATTTTCGGAGTGCGAAAAGCTGTTACAGTTTTTGAAATTAGTTTTTCCTCGAACTAATAAAGTCGGGAATTGGCTTACTTTTATATTGAATGTCCAGTAAACCTTTTTTTAATAAATGGATGTTAATTGTGTAAATGTTTTTCAATGATTTTGAAATGACGCCATAGTCGGTACGACAGTATATCGCACCCTCAGTGCAAAAGAGCGATAAGTCAAAAAATGTGATTTTTGAGTTAATGATGCGGTAGTGTTGGTTTCACTTCCACCTTTAATTTAAGGGGTTTTGCGTTCTCATGCTCATAAAAATAGCTTACATATGGCCATAAATCAAAAAATCACACACATCACGCGTTTGGAGTAGCTCGCATTTTACAATGCAAAACTGAGCTAACACGAAATGTTACACTATTTTTCAGCCCAAAGGTGTCATGATTCCAGTGTAATACCGACGCAATCCGAAATGACTCTAATAACTGAATTTATTTTTATTGTTTTAAATTAAAAACCTGCGCAAAACAGCGACATTATGAAATATTACCTTCAAATATTCAACTTTAATGACTCTTTTCCAAGTGCAAAATAGATACAAAACGAAATTTGTTTCTTTGAATGCAAACCAGCGATAACACAAAATGCCTCTCCCTTTCTCCTTAAATTTTTCTACGTTAAAGGGCGACAAGTGGCAAAAAAAAAATATTATTTTCAATCGAAGAAAGCGATATGTCAAAATTTGGCGGGATTTTCTCCAAGAGGTTTTTCTGAAAGTATTTTGAAATATTTTGTGAGTTGGTCGTGATAACAGTAGGTATAAAATTGATAAAATGGACAATTTTCGCGGTTTAGCTACTTTGAGATGAGTAATAAAAGATTCAATAAGTCTACAAGGAAATCGAAACCTTTCTATAAAGTTCACCAACTACAAACCAATGAAATATTATTGATTTTAAGGACTTGTGCGCGAAAACAGGAAAGAATTATCAAAAAAACCTTGATGGGGAAAAGGTTGTATGGGCTGGGGTCGAATCGCGTCATCCGTGAACGAGCATTACGTGACGGAATTTGTTTTTGTTTCACATGTAAATCAATTTAATTCCGTGAACGTATGTAATGCTCGATCACGGATGACGCGATTCGACCCCTGATAAAACCTTCAAGGCTCTTAAAGTAGCGACTGAACAGAGGTTTATAACATAAATCCAGCTTATCCTAATGGTCCACCAAAAATTCTAATCGCGAAGCAAAAAAGATTTAATATACTTATGGGAACAAAATTCTACTACAGCTTGCCATCACCACTTTTTAAAAAACTTAGAAGGTGAAGAAGCAGGAAGTCCTAAATTAAGTGCTAATAGAAAGAAAAGAGCTAGAGCTTAAAATATAACTTAATATTTTAGTACCATACTCTTAAAATACCTACCTACTTATTTTTAACTTTCTCGCATTACGTAGTAAGAGAAAGGTATTGTAATCGTACAAAAAATCGAACTCGAGATTTTAATCAAATCTGACATTACGATGATAGAGGAACTCGAAAAAGTGGGTCTCGCAATTCTGTCCGTCTGTCCGTCTGTCCGTCTGTCCGTCCTTTCCTGAGCTCCACAGCGCAAACGGCTGGACGGATTTCTTTCAAACTTCGGATTTGGAGTTTGTGGGCTTACAGTTCGGGGCCATTTTTTTTTTGCATACTAACCCTATTATTAACGGTACTTCCCATATAACGGTTCTAAACAAGTTTGATTTTTTCAAAAACGGCTCTAACGATTTCAACCAAAATTGATATTTGGGCTTATGTAGGTGCGGTTAACATGGCTGCATACCCAGTTTTTGGCAGAAAAATCGAATAACGGTAATTTTGAAAATTGGTCATATGTCAAAAACAGTCAAAACGATTTCGACAAAAATTCATATATAAGGTAATACCGTCATTCCCAACATGATGGCATACTCAGTTTTTTCCTAAATTATCGTACAACGGACTATTTTCGAAAAATGTCGTTTTTTAAGACTTTATTTAATTATGGTTTACTTGAAAACGGCTTCAATGATTTTAACCAAAATGTACACTTGCGCTACGATACATGGGGTTATTATGGCTGCATATCCAGTTTTTGGCTAAAAAGTCGAATAACGGTACTTTTGAAAAGTGGCCTTATCTCAAAAACGGTCAATACGATTGCAACAAAAACTTATTTTTAAGGTAATACAGTCATTCGTAACATGATAGCAAACTCAGTTTTTCTCTAAATTGTCTATAATAGATTTTTGAAAAAAGGCATATTTTGAGAATTTGGTTTCCTTTTGTTTTACCTAGATGAAAACGGCTAAAGTGATTTTGACCAAAATGCATACTTGGAGTGAAATTGACGTTCTCAACAGTATTGCGTACTTAGTTTTCCATTCGAATCATCATAAACGCGGTTTTAAAAAACTGTCCGTATCTCGAAAACGCCATTTTCGATTTGTATAAAACTTTAAAAACCACGTAATACTAACATCCTGAACAATACCCTATTTTCAGTTTTAAGCTAAATAGCTGAGACAAATTATTTTTCGAACTAAACTTTGAAATATTTGTTCCTATTTTGTACGCATTATTTTCCAAAATCAGCTTTAAAGATTTTGACTAAAATGCTTATTTACGATAACATAAGTATTCTTAATAAAACCCCGTACTTAGTTTTTCTTAGAAAAATGCAAATAATGCCGTCTTTTAAACATTACCGCACTACCAGTTAAAATGTAATCACAACTACTAGAAATTCCTTTTTAGCAAATATTTCCCACTCTTCTTTTTTCAACCATATTAATCATGAGCCTTAAAATAATTCCAACCAATTGGTATCAAAAACCTGCACTTCATTTAACCCCAAACTAGGGTGTCCATATACCTCAAACGAAAAAAGAGGACATACTTTATACTTTATATCGGAAAAGTGCTACATCGCTGCTAGTTATAGGCATTATGACCTAAAAGTCTTAATTTGAAGGAATTGTTTTTATATTGAAATTAAAGGCATTAATAAAAAAGAGGACAAAACAAATAAAGAGGACAAAAAAAGAGCCAAGCGAAAAAAGAAAGTGTAAAATAGATCGCTGACAAAAAAGAGGACATGTTCTCTTTAAAAGAGATGTTCTGGAAACTCTACCCCAAACACGTGCAAATTCAAAAACAAATCTCTGAATTCTTACATCACAAGCCCTACTTTGAGTCGTGGCCACCTACCAGCATCACCAATTTGAAAAATCTTGTTTTATAGCCTATAAACAATAATAAAAGAAAAATAAACCAACCAAACTGATGATATGAACGAGAAAGTTTCGTGCGATCCAGTCGTGCACTTTATTTTCAATACTTGTTTCCTTTAAATATATAGATATATTTCGAGTTATACCCTTCTTGCACATGAATATTAATTTAAATCAACAGAGACATTTCAAATTATCGCTCTTTTACATTAAAAGTTTGGATTGACTTTCCAAATTAACTAAAAATCATTAATTATTTATTAAATGTGATATTATTTATTTATATTTGTGATAAAGTTTAAATATTTGAAGTATGTGTTTCTTACGCTAAGTTACAGGCAAAAGTTTATTTTCAATTTTTTAGAGTCGCGTTTTCTCGAAATGCCAGTTTTTGACTTATCGCTCTTTTACACTGGGGTGCGATATTATCATTTCGCACCACATAATATAGAAGTGTACACATTAGGGTGAAGCACGGATTTATAAAAAAAATTTTGTTTTTCGATTAGTTTGGTTAAGATCTTCTGCCTGCGCACTGACTTTAAAAATCAAAATTTGATACAAGATTTTACTAAACTTATAGATATGGCAGAAAATAATATAAAAGTAAATAGATAAATAAAAGTTCGCAAAATATACTATTAATGATTAGAAATTCAATATAAATAAAAAATAAATTCATTCTCGTAACAATAAACATTATGTATTTTATAATGAAAAAGCTTAAAAATCCTATTTTGTCTCAAATTTAGGAATTTCCTTCCGTGATTCTATTTTCGACTTTATTGCGCCTAGTCATGACTTTTTGTCTTTACAGCTCGTTCAACAGCCTGGGTATGGTACGGAAGCCCTTAATAAGAACACTTTACCTTAACCACCGGATTCCACGATGTTGCGAATTTCTTTGTCGCACACGTTTTGCATAATCGGTTGTTCAGAAACCTTTTCTTGCCAATTTATTAAATCCATATACGTTGATGCATTTAAGTTAATAAGCGGCACTTCAAACAGCATAGGTATTGAAGACGCGCTTTTTATATGCGCTGATCTGCCAGTTCTCTAATGTGTTTATTGTTATCTGTTTCCATAGCAAGAAGAATGTTTTTAAGATGCGCAAAATAACCATTCCGCTGAATGACACGATCGATTACGTTCTTAGATTCTTTTGGAAGATATCTGGAGGCCAAAACTGTGTTAAAAAGACGATGGTTTATTTTTGACAGAGAACCAAGATAGCGCTTAGACTTTAACAACAAACGTGCCCAAAGTCATCAAGTTTTCTAAATGTGTCACTGTTTATATGAATGCATTATGCGGTTGGCCCGTGACATAATCTTGTGCAAGTACTGTGGATCTGTAGTTAAATCTTTAACCATTTAATGTTTTAACAATTGTTCACAGGTTTTAAGTGCATTTCCCAATGGTCCAGTGTAAGACTTCAAGATGTTGAAATAAGTGTTTTAAAGGTAGCTACGTATTAAACATATTATCCATTGAAGTGTTTTTTGAAGTTTTGTTTCGAGTATTCTTATACCACCGCCGTACTTTCCTTTATTCACATTTGTACCGCCACAACCGCTAGCCATAAGATGATGTTGAGGAATCTCGCCATCTCATAGAAAATTGCTTAGTGCAATTTAAACTCTTTTTGTCGAACTAGTCTAAGGAACTACATATCCCATGTATATGGATCCTGGCTCTTGCCAGAAAGAGATGTGTTCTTCAACAATTGTAGTAGCCATATATTTTCTATTTTGGATGTTACTACAGCTGCTACTTCTGAAATGGCGGGCTCTTTTGTTTGCAGTTTCCAATTCAAATTTAAGTTGATGTCTCCTCCATTTATAGGTATAGTTATTGCATCTTCATAAGTAGGCATAACGTTTTCTTTTATATCACAAGAATCACCAAATATAGGACATTTAAATATACTTCGCCTTTGCATGTTCTTTTTTTAAAGAGTTTAGTTTAATATTTGTAAAAGAGACGATAACAATATGGAAAATAAATATTGATTGATATGAAACAAAAAGAGGGGCTAATTTGACATCAATTTAAAAAAAAAGTGATTACATTTTATAGCACACCGTGTCACTTCATTTCGAAAAGGTAGATTTCTGGCTTAATTTTAAAATTTTTTTTTTTAATCCTTCGATAATCTGGGAAAAACTAAATAGAATATGAAAAAAGGATGTATTGTGTTAAGGAATTAAAAACGAATTCTGGGAATAAGAAGTTTTCTGATGCTTTTCCCAATTAAGTCATAAATTCAGTCCTCTTTTTGGAACCTAATTTGTTAATAAAAGTTTCAGTGTGTCTGCGCGGGCAGTTATCATTATCCAAGTCGAATAATATTTTGCATTATATATATTTAAGGCACCTTTTTTCACTATTAGATGCCAATAAACAAAAAAAAAAGTTTTTTCGCTCCACTCTAATACACATGTATGTTAATCATTTTCGAAAACTTACAGCCTCTATAGGTATTTGCTGAATAGTAATAAAATATTGGCTGATGCTGAGGGCCAAACAGTTTTCTTTGAAAATTGTTTGAACTCAAGTCTCGTATAACAAAACGTATTTCAAAATGCATACATAAACGGCCTGTCTATCCGCCTATGCATTTCCTAGAACAAAGTAATTTATGGTTCAAAATCTATGCTTCCATTTATTTTAATAATAGTCACTTCCAATTGCAAAATCAGACAGACTGCCTCAATAGTAAAACACAAGGCAATGTATCTTTTTGGCAACGAATAACCTCTTACGCAACGGATACCAAAAACTATGTTCAGACATTCACACTCTCAGTCTCACACACAGCTGATAATGGACATTGTGGGAATATCGTTTCCAAAGGAATGGTATACCGTCGAAATACGCAAACCTGACCGAGAGAAATAATTTATTTTTGTTGCAGGCTGTGTGTTGTTGCCAAAAACTCTATTCAAAAACTGACTCTACCAATCTGATTGCTTTGGCATCAGCTCAAGAATTTACAAATGAAATCCTTTTTGTTGCTCATGGGTGTACAAGTTCTTGTTTCGGCGAGAAATCTATTAGCACACCATTACGGTGATGCTTGTTGATTCATTGTTATGGGTGTTTGAAAGTTTTCACAACCATCAGGCATTTGTATGTGCAACATGTAGTCAGAAGTTTTAGGAATTAATTGAATATGGGTTTTGAGAAAGAGGAAACTTAAAAGCAAATACACTTAATGGATAGTCAAGTGATTTCAGATCTTGAGTTATTTTCAGTTTCAATTCTGGTAATGGGAAATTAGTGCAAGCAAATAGAAGAGCGTGTTTGAAGTATATGGAACACTTGTGCAATTGAGGTCCCATTCGCACCACAGTCGTAATTGTTACGCAGA
The DNA here is from genome assembly GCA_936431705.1 of Cheilosia pagana. Classification (NCBI taxonomy): domain Eukaryota; kingdom Metazoa; phylum Arthropoda; class Insecta; order Diptera; family Syrphidae; genus Cheilosia; species Cheilosia pagana. Next base: position 43,185,260 of record OW386170.1, on the reverse strand, counting down.
AATGGATGACAAAAATCAATGTCACATGTCAAGTTCAGTTTTATGCAATTGATAAAATATAATCTCGGTTTTGATATTTCTAACAAAGAAAGTTAGCATAAATCAGCAGAAATAAAAAGCATTTTGATAGATTTTTTGATACTATTAAAAAGTGGCTAAAAACCACAATAATAAACCTATCCCAACAAAAAACATTTCGCTCTACATAAGTGCTTGGGTGTCATAGATTCATATCCTTACCTTCCACAATTTATTTCAAAAGGGAACGAAGATAATTTCCCTCAGTTGAAAATGAACCGTATTTCCCCACAGTAGCTCTAAATTCCATACTTCACTACCCCTCTGGAGAAAAAAACACACCCCAAGATTCAGATGGACTTTGAAAAATCACAAGCTTAATAAGAAATTCAAATCCCGTCCCATGTTAAGATGAAAGTGCTTTGACCTTTTTTCCATTAAATTTCTAATTTATGTTCACCGTACGTATTAATAAATTCTGACCAAGTTCTATGAATTTAAATTTTCTTAAGTACTACAATATGATGCTAAAAAACAAAGCACACACACATACATTACTTACTCTCTCGGATGATTCATAACTTGAAATTAATTATAAATAAAGACGCAGTGGACCACTTCAAAATAAAACGCGAACATAAACATAAAGAAACTGGTCCATTTCAGCTGCCTGATGAAAATGCATTTTCCAACCATTTCACCCTCGCATAATTATATTTCAAGTGTAAAAGAAAACTTTCCTAAAGGACTGTCACGGTTTTTGGCAGCAACTTAAATAACACTACACTTCTGCAGCAGGGTCACATTTCGTTTACTCGTTGCCATCTACGAAAAGTGGCTGTTGACCTTTTTGCAAGTAAACGAACAAAAAAATTAGGTTGATTGTATGCAGATTTGTTAGATGGTTTTTACGGTATCCTTGAGGTGGGTTAAACATTTTTTCCCCTGTTTTCGTATTAAATTGGCTGTTGGCCAGCATAAGGCATTCCATTTTGTGGCGAGTCAGACGAAAAAGGTAGCATTACATTGTAATAGACTATGCCATTTAACGGAATGAAGGAAAATGTGTTCAGCAAGGACTTGGGAATATTTCTATTATATTTTCTAGATTCGTTTGTTTGGCTTTTAAATAAGTGGGTATCTTTTTGTAATTTATTTAACATTCTCTGCTTGTAGGTACTTCGCAAGTGGTCTCAGTATGTTAGTCTGATTTGTAGGCGGGGCTACTGAGAGTTTTGTTGAACGTTAGCTTTTTGGAAAAAGAAAAAAATCAAATTTATAAAAGAGTCGTCTTCTTTAACAGAATTCTTATAATTATTTCACAGGATGGACCAAAATATATCTCCTACTTTAAAAAAAAAGTGCTGATATTTATTAATAGTTTTAAATTTTTTTCAGAAAGGGTTTGAGAGATCTATGAATGCATCTACTTCACAGCACAATTTTTTTTGCAAAATCTACAGTCTGGGCGGCGGCGTAAAGGAGAATGACTGCATCAACAAACTACAAACTTCAGAAGAAGTAATAGTTACAATTCGAACAAAAATCGCGGACATATTATCAAAAGAGCCGATGTATTTTAGTGGTGGCCAATTTACAAATATAAATTTAGATATACACATAATGTATGAGGCGTTCAAAAAATAAACTCTGACTTGCGTTTTAAATGTTCACTATGAGGTTATTACCGATTTATTCAAAAACTCAAGATTTAACTTTGATAATCGTTCCTACTATTTATAAAGCACATTTTCAACGTTTTTACTATGCCACCGCATCTCGTTTGTTCAATTCACTTCCAGGTAAAATTAGGTGTGAGAGAAAAAAAATGCATTTTTAAAAGGTGTTAAGAAAAGGTTATTGTCTTTGGATTACTCAGATACAAAAAGCTGTTTGAATGGATATTGATCATTGTCTAGGTATATTTTCTTTTCATTACTTTTAAAACAATTTTATTTAAATTGCTTACTTTTTCTGATACTGTTTTTTGCATTCCCCATCAAAAACTATTGTTTAATTATTAGCGTAAATTGCTAGTACATTCGTTTCTTGTCACTTGGACAATAGAATGTACTTTACTATTTCATACTTATTTATAAAATATTAAAAATCAAGAAGTTGTGAACTTAAAACATTGTATGAAATAAAGCATTAAATAAATAAATTTAAAGGAAAGGACCACTTTTCCTATCCTCTACAAGATAAGTATTATTTTGATGTGAAACATCTTATGGCGCGACTTGGGAGTAAAATCGATTCTTCTAAGGCGGAAATGACCAAGCGGAAGTGCGTGACGGAAATTGGCCTGTCGCCATCACTATGCCGCCGCCTAAAACTCCTTAACCACTCAACCGATTTCAATGAAATTTTGTGGGTGGGTATGGTTGGTTATAACTTGATGGATAGGATAGTTTTGCACCCGATAGGTGGCGCTGTTGTCGATCTTCTTAGCCACTCAACCGATTTCAATCAAATTTTTTTAGTTTTAGTGTGGTTGTTGGAAAGATATATTTTCTGAATTTTTTCAACTTAATTCTCAAAGTGAATAATTGTATGGGCACGCTGGAGGAACTAAAGAAGCTAGGTTTTACACAGACACTAGACTGCTGAATCATATGACGAATGACGATATGAAAACAAAATGTAAACAAAAAATCTCGAAATAGAAACAGAAAACTTTGGATTGGATTGTGTTATGGAAAGTTTTTAAATTAATGAACATAATTATCTACTGCACTGTATTAAGATTATAATATTTTAAAGATTTGGATTTTATATTAAATTTATTAATGAAATTCAACTACATACAACACAGTTCAATTTAGCGAGAAAAGTTTCACATCTGGCGTGTGGTCACAAGCACGCTCTCTGTTTTTTTTTTACAATAGTAACTAAACCAATAAGCAGTAAATGTGAGATGCAAATCAGAAAATGGTTATTAGGTTGCGCAAAACATAAGTCTCCTAGACATAAATCTTTTTTTCGGAGATTATGTCTCACTCCATCGGAAAATAAACCCCAAACCAAATAATAAGGGATACACCCCATGAGGGTAAAATTCACAAATAAAAGGTTTTTGAATTATTATATGGCTTCTATCTATAGACTGTATTCTCAAATAGGAAGTATGCTGCTGTTAAATTCGCTCGAATTTTATGCTTCTAATTTCTAAAATAATTTAATGTGTCTTGCTTAAACTTTTCAAGTTCTTTTACACAGTCAGTCGGGTTTTTTTTATTTGTTTAATTATTATTTTTTAGTTTAAAGTTTTTAAGCCTATGTCCCTCAGGGTCAAGCGGCTTAGGCTACAGGACGTCACGTCGAAACATACATACTACATATGCTCGAAATAAATAAACCTTCTTCTGTGTCGAGTCGGGTAAAAACACATTTACCGAAATACAATGAATGATCTAGAAACTTATGCAGTCATTTTCCAAAGGTTTAGTACCACTAATTCGGCGCAGTGGCTTAGTGGTTAGTGTGTTGGACTACTAAGCGAGGGGTCCCCCGTTCGAATCCCAAAAGAACAAAATTACATATTTTTCACTGCGCCACCTCTCGCGAAAGTCTGACAAACATCCGAGAGTAAAACTGTCATGAAAAAGCTTCTCAATTAGCCGTTTGGACTCGGCGTAAAATTTTAGACCATTTCAATTCGTCCCAAAAATTGAAAACTCACACAAAACGAATAGTTGCGAGAACCTACGCCTAGGGTCCCACAGACCTGTTTTTTCACGCTTTGTAAATTGCTATCCCTTGAGGACTCTCCTTGCTCGACCTATTATTGACAGCTAATATTATTGCACGGAATGACTATCCTCTTGTTCCCTGACACACCAATTATAAGGTATACACCACATCTTTTTATTTTTGCATTTTGCTTAGTCAACAGGTGACATCTATTTCGCTGCCAAATGTCAAAGTCCATGTCACTGTGTGCTGCCATCCCTTTTGCCGGTCTTTTCTTTTTCTCAGGTTCACGTGTTCTCCGTGATCGACAAAACGAAATTGAATGTCTATAGGAAATACCTTTGCATGACATTTCGACAGCCCATTTAGAGAGTGTAATTTCCGAATTCAATTCCATTCGACAACTGAGAAGGACTTAAAATATAAAAATACACACACACACACGAATAAGCAGCTGTAAGCTTACCGACTCCGAGAAATGGAGCACTCCCTTAAAGCCTTTACAACGAATGACAGCTCTGCCTCGTCGCCTTTGAGTGGCAGGTGTCTTAAATGGTTGGAAGCCAAAATGTTGCGTAATGTACCTTTGACAGGGCACGAATACGTGTGAAACGCAAAGGATGAAAATGTGCCGTAATTTTCACTTCCCTTAGCAAGAGCATCGCTTTAATGTCTCCTTAAATTTGTTCGCAATACACAAATCGATTACCTATACTGCTGTAGTCGAAATCCAAATTATGCGGAGAATGAGCATTCCACCAGAGATGATGAAAAATTCTGTAAGTTACTCATGGCAGATTGATTGCTCATATTTGGCGATGTTATGCACGTATTTTGAATGAATAAATTGGCTATAGGGATAAGACTACGCTTTGAACGTGGGTAATAATGCAGAGTGTTGAAGTTGGGAGAGAATTGAAAAGATACGCTGTTGTTTCTCGACAAAAATAAAACGATTTTTCATGCCCTGTGTGTACGTCACATTCTTATCCACCAATTTTATGGATTGTACTATAGGTAGGTACTTTTTGCGGGGGTAAAATTTATGATTGAAATCAAATAGCAAAAGCAGCCAGGTATACGTTTACATCTATATCAGTGCCTCAAGGATACAATCGATTTGAATTCGAAACGAAAGAAATTTCGTGCGGTTTGCTTGTGCACCTGTTTGTTGCATCCATATTTTGAAGAGATGTAAAATGCTGGTTGCGGAGGACCATTAACCTTAAAGGAATGAATGGAAAGCAATTTTTTCCGAGAATGCTCAGGGCAAATTTTTTTAAACATAATTATTGTGAGTACAAGTTGAAATCAATCAATATATAACACAGAATTTCAAAGAAGGATCTTATCAAGCTATACCTCTATTTAAATATAGCCAGTCATATATTTTTGATGGCTTTCAACTACCTACATTTTTATCTTTACCTTTTAAGGAAGTTTATCTTGACCGACTTACAAGGCACAGCCCAATTAGCTAATCGTGCAGATTGAAGATTATACTATCGTTAAACAACTCAACTAGTAATAGGAGAGTTAATAAAAAATAAAAGAAGACCACCCAGGTTCTTAAACTATTTTATAAAATTCGCCAACAAAATTCACAAGAGCCAAACATTTAATATCATTTGCCCCTCGCGTATCTCCTCAAAAACTTTACCTTCATAACTTAAATTCATATTGCTTTACGACCTTGAGACAACATAAGCCAAGCAATCAACATTTTAATAAAATGCTATATACCTACCTACCTACGCGTTTCCATCCCCATCTGCACTTCACTCTGACTTCACAATATGTAGGTACGACGTATGTAGCGTGTAAATCAAATATCCCCAACAACGAGCAAAAGTTATCAAATTTAGCAAACAAAGAAATTTATTCAGAAACTTTTTCGAGTAGCATCCTTTCTCGTATCCTGCTTAGAAATGCAGGAATTACCACTCACCTTCTGAGTTCTCACCGTCATAAATTGTGATATGTACCTATAACAACCACAGCTAACGCTGCGTGTTTCTCCACACTCCCCAATGAACGAACATATGCAACACCAGTGGTAACATTAGAAACACAGAGAGCGAGATGGAAAAACAGAAATCTGAATAACATCATCGCATAGTCACAGAAGTACACTCGAAAACACAGGTAATAACAAAAACACTCATCGCGCACACAGCCCAGCAATTCACTATCCCTTCACCCACAGAAGGATCCTTGTCAGCGTTGTCATTTCACACGGCAAGTGTCCTCAAATGTTGCAATAAAAATGCAAAACATATGATTACCTCTTGCAACTATCCCGCCACTTCACAATACACAAAGCAACACATCCACTCCATAGTTATATTCTGGAAAATACTAAAAATAAAAAAAAATCTCAAAATATAGGATACGTCGAGAGGAAATTGCTTTTTCCTTTGTCTAGTAACAATCACCCCAGGCATTCTGGCAGAGTTGTTTTCGGTGATAACAAAACGCGCAGAGCAGCGCAATCCTTTTGCCAGAATAAACATGGCAATCAAAAGGGAAACCGACAAAGATACCACTACTGCTGGAGATGGCAATACAAAAATACAAAAATCTAAAAACATCTACCCTTAAACAGCAAGGATTTGCGTTTTCGCGAATACATTTGCGACAACATCCAACTGAGGCGACTCCTTCTGCATCAACCGCTGTTATGGCGGCGGTGCCCAGTTGTATCTACCATGATTTATGCGGCGGTTAAACTTGGCACTTTTAACAAAAGTTAACATCGACACAGTGCAGGCAGGTGGCGACATGATGTCCTTACAGAGTGACTCGGTTGACACAGAATGTCAACCGCATGAATTCTTTTCGCTTACGTTTTCGTCTCATGTGTTATTTATTTTAATTAGCATTCCAGTATGGGGCAGCAAAGCCGCGGCGAATGAGAGTGAATATGAATATCCTTGGGAAGGTCCTTTGCATGTTAATAGCTATCAAAGTATAAACTTGAGATTGTCATATGGGTTTTTCGACCCACGGCCCTAGTTGGGAGTTTTTTTTTAAGAACTTGCGGTGCGCACATCCCATTAAAGTAACGAATCCTTTACCGAAATTTATGCATGCCAACGCATTAACATAAGCCTCCCTGCTCTCGTTCCGTATCACGGTAGGTAGTTACCGCAAATTATTTTTCCCATTCACGCGAATACCTTCTCGGGGAATAAACAGAAATCCACTGATCAGATAACCAATGAGGTGTTGACATCCTGCGACATGTATCACAACGCTCCTAAGGGAAGTAATTGGTATGTTTTCCAAAGGGGAGACCTGCAAATAGGAAAAAGGAAAAACATTCCAAAGACACCGAAGGCAGTGGAAGAAAATGCGCAAAATAAATTAGTTTGATACACAGGTTAAGTGAAAAAGTGAATCCTTAATCTGTGTCGTCGCGTCGTCGTCGGCTGAATCAAGGGGGTAGTTGATGATGTCTGCGTCGCTTTCTTATACTTGCTACGAATGTTTATTCGGAATGCAAAGGGATGAAGCCAGAGACTTTAAAACGTCTGAGAAGTCAAGCAGCCATAATGTCCTTTGGCATAGGTAATTCCATTAAAATCCGGTTGCGATGGCACAAAAGGAAAAGAGGCCGCAATAAAAGGCAACATCACACCGGCATTAAGTGCGAGTATAATTGAAAACGTGATGGGACGGATGCGGATCTCTTGCAAGACGACAATGGGAGACATAGAGCGAGCAGTCAATAGCAGAGTTTACTGAATAATGTGAAGAGGGTGTCACTTAAAAATCTAATTTGTCAGTGGGCTTTCATTCGAGACGTAGAGAGGGATGCATTTTCTTGGGACAGTACTATGGAGATGAATAAATTATTTGATGGGCTGATCCTCATACAATATTCATCGTGAAATAATCTTTTTAATCTTAAATTTCCACCTAAATATGAAATGTTGCCTTAAAAACTTCACCTCTTAGGGTACAAGCATTTCTGTGTGAGAAAATGTATTTCATAAAATATTTATGTAAATTGGAAAGACATAAATGCAAATGTAAAAGCTAAGTGCAATCCACGTAAGTTCTAAGTAAACTTCACCTGCAACAGTTTAAAAAGAAAGTGCTTTTTTTAACGCATAATGGGTAACGGATAAATACAAATTTAAAACTTATTATAACAAGCGTCAATACCAAAAAGGTTGGTATATTGTAAAATGATCCAAATTGGACTATTATAGACTCTATAAGCTCAAACAATGGATTTTTCTGTTCTGATACGTCGCTTTACTCGTAACTAGCATTTCTGAGTATAAAAACATCCGTTAACAGTCGCCACTAAAATAATCCAAATGTGTGAGTTATATAATCACTTAAACAATAATCCCTTACGTGTCTCTCTCGTGTTTTCTCTATTTGGAAAAAGTCCTTTTCCCAGAATATCAAATGAGCTACTATCGCATGTACAGTGTGTGCCAGAGCAGTGCAAGCAAGTCTTTCAAGCTTGAAATTAATTTAAGGAGCTGCCTTACCGAATATAATATGTAATGTGTTTTTAATGGAAATACATTACTAACGGAATTTATGGGCCAATAAAACATTCTCTCGCACCGAAATTATAAGGATAGTAATAATTTCCAGGTGCACCGTAATGATAATACACACAACTCATCGTGGTATCATAAACCAAGAGTGTTAACAGATACGAAAGCAATCACATCTATGCTTGGGTAAGGTAAAACAACCAAACAAGCTGCTCGGAATGTAGTTAGAGATAGAGATAGAGAGTAAGAAGGGTACCCACATGACATATAGGTTGTGACTTGGTATTTACTGAAGTTAGACACGTTTTTGTTGTGTTTTAACCTTTCATCTTCACAATACCGTCGACTCGATAATGGATCAGGTACTGAGAAAAAAAACATTTTTTATTCAACGAACAACAAAAATCGGTTTAAGAAAAAAACGGTGAGTCAAAATGCAAAATGCCATCCAAACTATTCACAGTGAAAGCCCTCAACGTCCCTTAAAAGGATCAATGGCGGTGAAAGCATTCGAATCAATTTCCGCCAAACCATATCCACAGCAATATGATTATATCAATCAAATGGTAATTATTTCCAATGCCCATAATTTCATTTGGATATACAGAGCAATATCGTGATTTCCAATTTTCCAGATGGCTCGGCGAAGTGGTAAAATAATACCAAATGAAAATGTATCGAAACCGATGAACATATAGCGATACTTCAATTTGAGGGTGTGCGCTTCAATCGCTTGGCCAAATACTAGAACTGCTCTTTCACTGTGATTTGGTATGCAAATTGTGTAGATACGTTCGACTATTGAAATTCATTCCACAACCAGTGGTAATCCTATTTACAGATTCGTCTGTCCAACTCGTTCATTTATTGATAAAAGTTAATTTGATGACGGTAAATGTTGACCAGAAATGCACTCGCTGAGCGGTTGTTTCATTAGCCGCTCATCAGGCTTCTGAAATGTTGTTCAATATTTAAATGAGTCGGTTAAACTGCTTCAGATGCCGGATATAGGTACTGCGATGGCTTGTCAGATTCCTAATTATTTTTTCTGAATTGTTTGATAAAAAAAATACCAACCTCCTTATTGAGAGTAATCAACTCCCAAACGACGCTTTCATGTTCATTCTGCTTTAGCTAAACGATTTGTGTGAATCTTAATGAACCACATATTCGGTCATTTCACACATGCTGGTCACTACGATTGCTCCCACCCACAGACTAAAGCTCCCCGCTTTTGGTTGGTATCCATTATTGCCGAAATGTAGTGGCTATTGCCCAACCCGGTCACACACCATAGTGTGCTTCCTGCTGGCCTGTCAAAATATTATGCACTGGTCGGTGCGTGCATGATACCAACAAATAAGCATAACTACTCCATGTATTTACTTTTCGACTTTGTCAATGTTTCACATTCGTATACATTTGAAACAATACCTCGTACAGACCTACCATACAGATTCATATAGCAAGACTAGTTCCTCAACCAGCTGAACAAGAAAAAATTCTCCCAAATTCACATCACGTCCGAAATAGGAAAAATTTGATTTATGCGAACAGAAAATGTTGTCAATACTCGTATTCAGAACAGCAAACATGCTGTTCGTGTCCTTTTGTCGAGATAAATGAAACTTATCGAAAATAGTCTGCCATATTTTTATCTCCACCCTCATATTTACTCACTCCGATCGACTGGCTGGATAAGGATAAGGATAAGGAAGTACACAACCGGAAAATATTGAAATAAAGCAGACGTTTTATTAACTCGGCAAAACAGTTGCTTCGCAGTTTGGCTTGGCTATTAGGAAAATCAATTCAATTCAATTTCACTCGGGGTGAAATTAATGGAAGTGAGATCTATTTTAAATGGACTTCAATTTTCATAAAACAGTAGTTACCTCCCGTTTCCGCCAACCGCCATCGAAAATCCACTTCGCAAATTATCATGGAAATATTCTTGGATTCTCATTATGTTCAATTTACTTTGAAAGGTAATAAATTAAGCTCCATCCTGTGGTAAATATACACCCGTCTAAATGTGTTCTTTTTTTTCAATTTATTTGTGCGTCGCGTATATTCTCCTCCCCAAAAGTGTGCCTGATCCTTGTGTTTATCTTACCCTCATCTTGCCTTGGTCGGCATAAACTTAGAAAACGAAAGAGAAAGCATTTTTTTGCTTTTATCTTGTCTGTGGACGGTGGCGATGGAGCAAGTCGCGAATATGAACATGGAAACAAATCGTCGAAAATTATGTTAATTCATAAGCTGGGGCTGAGGCTTTCCACCATTCCTGCGAGGCACTGCACCCCACTGCTAACTTGACTCCGGAGGATAACGATAAGAGAGACCATGTACGTTTTCGTTTCAATCCACTTTGATATGCCGAACTGGATTCCCATGTGCGTTATGGTAGTATGCGGATACGGATGTTGTTTTTATCTAAGTTGTCGCATGAAAAATGTACCCCCAATTTCTAGCGGTGTGGAACAGGTCAAGTATATATAAGCTTTAAGTTACCTCTGGAGTGGAGGCGATACCTGGGATGGAGGTGCAATTAGAGGTTTTCGGCTTCCGGGGGAAAGAGGAAACAAGCCAGAATTGGAGACATTTCGAAGTCATTAATTTTAATAGCGATTTAATGGAGCGAATCTGCTGGTCGTTGTATCTGTAGGATATTGGCATAACTAAGATAGCTATGTGGGGGAGTGTACCTATGCGGTGATTTGGAGTGGGAACTGAGATTTAATGGACAATGTGTGCTAAGCATTTATCACTTAGGCAGTAAATCATTTTTTTAGGGATGCTAAATAAATAGGTAGACAACGCCGGAGTATTTATGTTCTGTGGGATACATGGGAAGCCTGGAATAAATATTACATGACGGTGCTTCGTTTTTTTTTTCAACATGGGGGTATCCAGCTCGACCACATGCGAAAATCTGACTTACAAGCTTCCGATAGTCCATCTAATGCAAACATTCATGTACCGTGAAGTAAAAGCCCCATTCGTATTAACAACTAATTAGAATTTGGTCTTTCTACACCAATTACGTGCACTTTTTCGATTCTTATAACAATATACGTACAATCCTTATTATTTTTTCGATAAATCCGCTCATCCATCCCTGAGGCTACGAACTTTCCCAAGAATACGAATTAAAAGTACTTTTGTTATTTACTTCAAATTTCTATAGCCGGTGGTAAAATGTAGGTCAATCTGAATGAACAGACTTCCGATACGAAATTAAATTTAAACGCAAACCCCACCGCCACCAGCCACCACGCACATAAATCCAAAGTAGTGGAACACTTGAAGTAGACTGCAGTTCACCGACACGCGGTTGCGAGCACAAACTTTCACCAGCCAATAACTAATTTATGATTTCGACAAATTTCCGCTGAGAAAGTTTTGCTCTTTCTCCAGTCACATCATGGCCTAAACAGAACCAAGTACGTACTTTTCTAAAGAAAACCCTTTACATCCAGCAATAGGCTACAGAACGGGTTTCGCTAACCGTCGGATAAATTGCCTAAAAACTTTCACAATAGAGTGAAATTATTCGGAAAGTTTTGCCGTTCCGTAAGTTCCTTTCACAACAGGGTGACGACTATAGCCCCATGCCCCATGGAACCACTGAAGGTTATGAATTCTAAAATGCATTGTTCAAAATCGGGAGGTGTTTCATTTCTCTGCACTATTATGGTGTCACCGTGTTTGGAAAAACTTTCTACCCCCAAAATAGTCCCGCACTGTGGAAATGGGTTGCTATACTTTTGTTTGCAATAGCATGCCCGCACAGATCGCAAGAACAAAGGGGTGACTAAATTAAATGCAACCGGAAGTTGTGAGGTAGAAATTTGAATGGAATTTTGCAAAGCATTCTTCAAATTATTTCACTGGCAACAAAGTAGTTCGAGCGCATCACGGATTTGAGCTTTGATGCGATGTACGTAGGTACCTAAGTGAAAAATCGAGTTTGTGCTGTGTGTTTTGATTGACAAAGTATTTTCGTTTTTTTTAGAGGATTGAGATGCAAAAAACTAAATAAAAATGCAGGTTTGGTTTTATGATTTTTTGTGGAAGCAGCTTTATGAAGAGGTTTAATTTAAATCGAAAAATTATGCATGGAAATGGGATTTTTCTATTCTTTCCATTCATATGAATTTTAAGTGTTGAATAGTGAATTTTCCAAGAAAAATTCACGTACTTTTTATAGAAATTTTAGAGGTTTTATAGAGTACCATTACATTGTTTCAAAAGGAAATCCGAGGAAAGCTATATTTTTCCCCATAAAAATCCTGATTCTCCTTATGAGGTTTGTTACACTAAGGATGGCAAACCTCTTGAACCTCTAACCTCTAAAAAAGTGTGGAGTTTCAAATTAATGCGACAATCTGTTTCTAAGTTCTCCTGCTTTAAACAAATTTAAAAATGTATCCATAGTGCAAATCTACACTTTTAGTTAAAAATACCATCAAAAATTCACAATATTTTGAATTTTCTCTTCCACTTAGATTATATGTAAAATAACATAACCTGACACACATATGTTTGCAAATTGGTATCGCAAACGTTTTAAAATAATATTATATACAACTTTAAACATTTTTTTTTTCAAAATCGACGGGGAGTCTTTTAAACCAAGAGCTCAACGCTTGACATCATCATCTCCCTGCAGCGAACACCTTTGGATCGGCAAATGTTTCAAAACCTATAATTTTAAATATAAAGCTATGTACTTAAGCAAAATATTTACGCAGAGATGTAGGATATAAGTACAAGGACCATAAACTACTAAAAATCATTATATCATCGTGAGTGCCAAAAGCTTTTTTGCTACATTTATGCCCGCACTCTCTCATGTTATTTCAAGGAGCAATTTATACCATGAGCAATATCGTAAAAACGCCGGAAACATGTTTTCAATTTTCCACGCGATTTTAAAAAGATAATTATAATTTAATGATTCGTTTTGTGAGCATAAAATATAAAGTTTGACTTGAGTAGAGAGCAAGTTTATGATAAGGACCACGAGCATACATTTTTATTACCCTGATCTCATATTTATCATAATTTAAAGGAATAAAACCACATTTTTAATGCAGGACGTTTTCTCTTCCTTTTTGCTGTTTTATTATTTTTAATATGGTATGCAGAGTATTTTTTGTTTCAAGGGTTGTCGGATGGAATTAGTTGCTGATAAGTATGTGCTATGATTCCCTTCAATCTCTATATCTACATTATTCACAATTTGCCAATGATTGAAATATTTTCACTAAGTGACATAAGTAAAATATGGCTCTCCATTAAATCTAAAAATAGTGGCCACTTGGTGGAAGACATTTTTGTAAGACAAAGTACTGTCTGGGGCCGAACTTTTAACAATTTTTCAAGAAAAACACACGCATAATATTTATTTCCCATTAAAAACTTCTTGCAAACAATTGACACATGGATTCTGTTTGGTTTAATCAATTACCCTACCCCATTATTTGTAAATTTGTCTTTCAATTATTGTTTCTTTCTGTAACTTAGGCAGACATATCTAAATGAATTCCACCTACAGATGCTACAAATTGTCTTATATCAAAGATCTTCAGGGTTGGCTTTGTAATTTGCTTGCATAAACTTTTCTGACTTAATTATTTGTGGGGAGCACACCCCTCTTTTGTATCTTCTATTTGTTTCTTTATTAGGTAGGTACGAGTATGTGAAATATATGTTAATTCAACTTTAATGAGATTCTACTTTGTCACGTTGATGTGGATTGAATTACCATTTTTGTTAACATATTAGGGTTTACTGATTGAAGCAGAAGTTGTTTAAAGTCGGTTGTTTAAGATGGTGCTTTGAACTTGTGAATCCTTGAAATTGGACTTAGATTATAGGGGAAATGAGGGCGTGGTTTATCACTGAGCAAGATATTAACAACTTTTTCTTAGTTAGACTGGAAATAAGAAAAAAAAACGCAACGAGAATAATTCCTAAAAAATAAGACATGCATTTTTAAGAAATCGGTTTTAAAACCAATGAGGGACTAACACAACGTACAAAAAAAACTGTCCATTTTGGTATCGGTGGCCATTGCACTTTAAAGATAGCTTAGCTACCCACCTAGTGCTTAATAAACTTCTATTAATCATATTTCTAATATAGCTGGTATCATAAAAAATCTTGGCGTACCTAAATCCTTTAAGAAGCTAAACGTCTATTATATTACTTGCGATGTCAGCTAGCCTTCAATTTAACTCCATAAATATATTACCTACTTTTTTCAATTGCCTTATAAACCTTCTCAAAGTATTGCTTGTAAAGAAAGGAGATGTATGTATATGTATATATCGAAATCTGTTTTCACAAAGACCTTGGAAATTAATGTTCCACCAAGATAATCATCTCCAGAGTCAAATTTCCCCCAAAATCACTTATTCCGCTTTTATTTTCAGCACAAATCATAAATAGGGATCATAAAAGGGATTTTCTTAGATGAGATATAAGGCCATATTTATTGCTTTAGCAAAATCTCGGTTTATTGAATCATTCATGACGCATTATATTCAAAAATAAATTAAGCTACGCAGAACTTTAACTCTTTTTAACTTTAAGCAAAATTGTGCCAAAATACGATTTTCCAACCTTATCGAAGAAGCTTACACTGATAAGTCCTATCATATTAACATCATGTACTACACTAATCCCAACATGTTACTTTTTCACAGTAGCTTCCTACCGTCTGTGACACTTTTTCATGACGCTCCAATAACCCAAAGGACGATACCCTATACCCACACCGTTTGGATAAATTTCTTTTTCAATTCCTTCGGGTTTGAGTAAATCTGTTGCTAATTTTCTTCAAAGTTTTTCCGGTGGGTTGAGAGATAAATCTTTTTATAATGACCACAGGGCAATCCTTAAATAATAAAAAAAGGATCAGGAAAGAATAAAAAAAACTCGGACAAACGAATGAAAAGTTGACCTTTTTCCAACCCAGTCGGGTATAACAAATTTACTTTCGATTTTGTCTTGTTTTTTTGCAAATGTTTTATATCACTTCATTGTGAACAAAAAATGTGAGGGCTGGCAGGTATACACACCTGAAAGGACAATGTGACTGTCCGTGTGGATATGTTATCGTTTTATGTCTCTTCGACGACCAAACACACGACCCAATTGAAATCACATCGAAAACATCAACATGTTGTCAATTTTCCAGACCGTAATTTATTTCTTTGGTCATATTAAAAATAGATTTTTTTGGGGATGATTTTGTATGCCCAACCAGACCACGTGTGGAACTGTTGGGGCGTGTGTATTTGCTGGGGAATATTAAGGGTTGGGGTATTCAATACATTTGGGAATTGGTTTCGTCCAAGACGAACATAATATCGGTTATGACAAGGTTTGCAGTACAAAGTTGATTTTCCAAAGTTCACATAAGGTTAAGGTATCGGATGTCAAAATTAATGTGAATTGAAGCTGTTGAAGTGTGTCTGAAATTGGTATTTTTTCCAAATTAAAGGTGCGAAAACTTATTAGCAGCGAATAAAGGGATGTTTGTAAAAATTTTCAAAAGACTGCTAGAATTAAATATTCACAAAGGCCAGTACATAGTTATAAATCATTTAAAAAGGTTCAATTATTTCTGGGACTGACATTTTCCCAATAACAAAAGATGGGAACAATTGATATAGGTAACATCTATAGACAGGGCCTAAATGTATCTAAATATATCGGGTGGAATTGGTGCAAGTTATATAATATTCTTGTGTGGATAAACACGGGAGTATAGTCTCATATATCAATGATAACCAGAAAGGTCTGTCAGAATTCTTTACATACTCTGAAATTTATTTAGATGTTTGGCGGCGGTTATTGAAAAATTCATAAACTATTTTTCTCGATTTTGTGTAGAGTTTTGTTATCGTACTGAATGAAAAACGATAATATTTTTGAATTAGAAAAGAACGAACATCACTGAAATACGTAGAAAAATCTCTTTCACAGAAACAAAACCTTCTTAATGGAGACACCCTTTCTAAACCGTGCTTACAAAAAGATCATATCTCCAGAGCCGTAGGCTTAAAATATTAATAAATTACAATTCCATGCTCCTTGTTAGGCAAGGGTAAGCTTCTCCCACAGCTCTAGTCTGCAAAACAATTAAAGCAGTTCGTAATTCAAAGTCCACCTAAAGTCCAGTAAATTGCAGGATCCTTAAATACAAATATTGCGGCCAAAATATGAATAAATGGAAAGTAAATCATTTTATCCTGACAACATCAAATCATTCATCTCCACAGGACGTCGTATAACAAACCGCTTCGGTCTCTTCAGTGGTAGCAAATAATTTCAAATGAAATAATAAATAGTAGGATCACATCTAAATATGGTATAAATCCATTCATGTAATATGAACCATTTATCCTTTCGGGCGGTATATCCAAATATACATACGTTCATATACAGCTCACCCTATCTGTCTCACATTTTGTACTGCTGTTCTTGCTGAAAGGATAAACCATTTCTGCAATTTAACTCGCATTGAGTGACATATGTTTTCATGTCACGTCCAATTTTGCGTCTACATAAATGAATGCATAAGGATGAGAACATTTTGCAAATAAATATCCTGCGTGCGCCTCAGGGGGGAACCATAGCCAGTGGTAAGTATAAGTGTTATGTGAATGACCAAGTGTTTGTGTTTAGCTTGAACTGTATTATCCCTTTTGCGAGTGTTTTCATGCTCAGTGCCGACCATCATACGCAGAACATTCTCATTTCATACGCCATACCCCATTTCAACGAAAACATCCAAGGACAGATTCGTTTAATTTTGGAATTGCCATGGCACACTTCTAAAGTTAATTAAAGCCTTACCTTAAAGTTAACCCACAGTAACCAGAGCAATTGTGTGAGTAGACTGGATGTCTATCTATAGCTGACCTATACTTTTTTAATTGGAAAATCGTCCGGAGGTTTTGATACGACTATGGCGTTCGGTTATTGAGTACAGGTGTTTCACAGTCGAATTTGGACTTGTCAAATTTAATAAGGCAAAATTGTAAATTATGTTGAGTGACCCTCAAAGTGCTTATTTTTTAAAGCCTTTAAATCTCTTCACAGACAGAGAGCCATCACCCATCACCCATCACTCTTTGTCACTTCAGCAAAGCGGAAAAGGAAATAGCTATCGTAAATTAAATCAAAATCATACTTGGTTGGGTGTAACCAGTATGTACTTACTACGATCTAAGCCATTTATTCGATTTGAAAAATATCTAGCGTGTGTAGCTTTGTGGATTTTATGATTTCATCATTTCACCATCCGACGAGTGTTCTGAACTTTGTCTCTAACGGATGCGGAGCTATTGTAAAAGCAATAATATTACCTTTCAGTTCTATCAGCAGATCAGAGGATATTCCGAAAGATAATATAATAACATCGATATGGGTACCACTGGGACATTGTAAGAGCGCAAGTAATTGTTGGTCATCTGTGGATAGTTTGTTTGTAGTTCTTGAATGAAAACATACTTATAGGGTCCTTATAAGCATTGTTGACTTGGCTTATGATCAGATCAGTAATTTTCAATGTTCCAATATATTTTATTGTATTTTGAGTTCTCTGAAGACTATAAATTTCTTGAAATGTTACCTAAATGTGTTTGTATTTTTCAAAGAATCCAGGTATCAACAGAAATTAACAATAGCCCAATAAAAATATTTGTTTAAGGTTTCTGGTCATCATCATCGTCATCATTATATTAATACGTAAACATCAAACGTTTCCGTACACTTTTTAAGCATTTATCATGAAATGAGGAGAATGAAACTTATATCATTCGAAAGGCACTGTGCCATAGATGTGCAGAAGCAAAATATCGTAGGAATATGTCGCCAGTAAAACTGGTAAAATGAAGTTAAGAATTTCCCATACAAAGTGCTTAGCAGTTAATCGAAAGCATTTGTTTGACATTCAATTTGTCGCCGTCATGTTTCATTGGGAAAAGTTTGGAAATGGGCTGGGGTGGAGTTCGTGTGTCAATGTCAAGTTGTTTCATTTGTGTTGCTTCTTTTCGCCGACATTTGAGGTGGGTAAGAGAACAAATAACAGAACTTTGCGTAAATCTTTTTTGTGTAGACTTTTTAGTAGGAATTAAAATTATGTTTTTATTGTCTTTGTGTTTGCTTTATATTGCTTTTAGAAAGGTTCAAGGGAGGGAACATATTTATAAAAAAACGGCGGGTGAAGCAAGGCGAGCACGGGTCAGCTGGTAATAAATAAATCATGTAAAAACAAGTTGGCTTTCGTTACTTTACCTACAGACAAAATTGGTCGAATTTCGACCACGGGCGGTACTAGTTTATATTAATAGGCTAAGCGTGTTTGTAGTTATTTCAAAACCGAATATGAAAGATATGTAAGTATTATATCTAACTCCACCGAATGATTTCAAAAAATAAATCGAAGAAATTCAGCGTCATCTGGTTGAAAATGCATTCGGCATTATGGTAGTTGAGGTTATTCCACAAACAGATTTTACAACTGAGTGCGAAATGATTTAATGCATATGAATATAACTGAATACACACTCATGACTTGAATAATAATAAGCATTCTACACTTAAGACCGCACATCTGGTTCACCTCTCTACTAGAGAATTATTGGTGGCTTGTCAACATTTCAAATGTTAATCTCTCACTAACGGCACCTGCATGCAGCTGCATTTATAATTCAACCCAATCTCGACCATATTCGATTCATAATTAATGTGCAGGGCGATTCAAGGATTCAAAGTTGTCCATTACACTCCTCGGTTAGAATCTGTGTCATACAAACACATTGAACTTTTCCATCAGCTATGCAGAGAAAAATTAAAGAAAAAACCATCATCAATATGGGTAGTGGTACCAGAAGTTGGTTTGCACACTCTGTGATTTCAAGATTTCTCAACCACAAAATCGCTAGAGCACCTAGTACTTCACCTCACGGTTACATCGTTATTATCATAAATAATAAATTGACCGCATAGTAAGAGTATAAACTTTGTCCGAATGCATTTCGAAACTTTGTCGTCATGGCGTTCCTTCCTTTACCCTTTGGGTTTGCAAGTCGTTCATTCGTGAGCTCATTTATTCCTTTCCGTTGCTGCCTGATTAACTTAAGAAAACTGAAAAACTTGCAGTAGAATGTGAGCAAGACAGACCATAAACATTATTTTGTATCAAATATGTGGAAGAAGTCCAATATAGGACATGGACCTGTCGAAAGTATGTATATAGAGACACCTTCGTAAGATATACCGTGATTAGCGTGAGAAAGTCTGAGGATAGATGCACCAGGCAAAGCCAAAAAGTCGACTTAAGCTACCGAATATGTCTGGTGAAACTGTAGCAGTCAGTGCCACATGTAATTTAACGAACGAGAAATATATACTTATTACTGTATTCTTTATTACGTTACATTTACAAAACAATATTTAAATAGAAATTACGCCGCACTTAGCAGATCACCACCATCTTGTTTTACGTGCAGACGAGGACTGAATTCTCGAAGGGAAAAACCAAAAAGGAACGCGCGCGACGGCGAGTGTTCGTCGTCTCGCTTTAGCCGCCCGATTCAGCTGTTGTCCTTGTCCTTACTTGTTTTCTGTTGGGTGCGTTCTTTTGGTGTTTCGTTTCTGAGTTCGTCGGTGCGTGGTGTGGTCGGCATCGTCGGTCGTGCCGCCACAAAACTACCTTTCAAGGCGAACAAATTTTTGGAAGTTTTAGTGTTCTAAAGTGCAGGCCTGGTGATAGTTTTTAAATGTGTCTCTTGTAAATAGTGAATAATTGTTTTCCAGTACAGAAAAGTATAGGTAATTTTAGCTAAATTACCATCAAACTAAACATTTGTTGAAATCGTAATTATTTTTGGGCATCGGTTTAATCCCTTTCGAATGCGTTATTCAAATTAAGCCCCATTTAGGAGGTATTAAATACCAAGGACTCTTTATAATATGTTGGCAAATAAAATAATTATTCAATGCAATCAAATCTGATTAAATTAGCTTTAATTTCTATTTTAGATGAATTTGTAGGGTACTTTGAATTTCTATTGTTGCAGGCAAATATCGCATGCAGATGGGTTTGTGAAATTGGTATTTGTATTGAAATTTCCTATTAGGGAATCAGGGAATAATTTTAGATACGGTTTATCTTTATATATATAATTCTACTGTACGTGTGTATGTCACTGAACTCCTCCTAAACGGCTGGACCGATTTGAATAAATTTTTTTGTATGCGTTTGGGTGGCGCCCTGGATTGTTTAGAAGCCGATTGGTCAAAATTGGACAAAGGGGAGTGGTACCGCCCATACAAAAATAATATTCAAAATCTTATATCTTTAAAACCACCGAATCGATCGAGTTAAAATTTACACATAATCTTAGGTATTGGCCCAGGAGTATTCCTGTGAACATTGGTCAAAATTAGACAAAGGGGCGTGCTACCGCCCATACAAAAATAACATTCAAAATCTTATATCTTGAAAACCACCGAATCGATCGAGTTAAAATTTACACATAATCTTAGGTATTGGCCCAGGAGTATTCCTGTGAACATTGGTCAAAATTAGACAAAGGGGCGTGCTACCGCCCATACAAAAATAACATTCAAAATCTTATATCTTGAAAACCACCGAATCGATCGAGTTCAAATTTACACATAATCTTAGGTATTGACCCAAGAGTATTTCTGTGAAGATTGGTCAAAATTGGACAAAGGGGCGTGGAACCGCACATACAAAAAATACATTCAAAATCTTATACGTATTTCAAAAGCAACCAAATCGTGACTGCGAGTTATTAAGTAAAATACAAAATTGATTTATTTGGAATATATAAGACAAAAAAAGTTGTAACAATATCACACTCCACTGTTCATAGGGAACATACAAACACAGTGCCCCAAAAATCGATGTATTATTAAAAAACAAAATTCTAAAAAAAAACGCCTTTTTGTACGGAGCCTTTTTATATTTTCGGTGTCGCATTTCAACATACATACAACAATGCCACGAGGAGGAAATATTGGTCGACGTACTCCGAATTCACAAGTAGTCCAGAAAGGTCGGCTAAATAGATCGGCAGAAGATAAATTGACGGACAATGCAAATTTAAGAAACCAGGCTGTAAGCAAACGTGTAAATGAAAATCAAGAGCAACGCAACGAACGTCTTCGAGCCAATGCATTAAGACAAAGACTGGCCCGTCAAAGAGTCACCGATACATTTAGAACACGTGAACAACAGCGTTTGCAAGTGTATCGCGCATTGACACGTGCATCACTTCTTCACCTTGCGTTTGAATATGAGTCGGACATCGACTATTCGTCATATTCACAAATTGTAATCGGTGCTATGAACAAACAATGCCAATACTTTCATGCACTCAAATACAAAGGTGAATCGGCCGGTTTCTGCTGCGCGTCTGTAAAATTTGTATTGCCACCATTGAATTCGCCGCCAGAACCATTGAAAGCACTATTGCCTGGAGCTACATCACAATCCAAATTGTTTTTGCGTAAAATTCGCAAATTCAATTTCAAATGACCTCATTTGGAGCAACAAAAATCGTTCAGAACGCGGATGGTCACAATTTTCAATCAACTTTTAAGATTCAGGGCCAAGTGTATCATCAAATTGGTTCTTTAATGCCGATGCCTAATACCGATTCAAAATTTCTCCAAATTTACTTCATGGGTGATGAGGAACAGCAAATAAACGCACGCTGCCACTACAACCATATCGAGCAGATGGAGGAGCCACAAATTGTGGGTATTTTAGAACGGTTTTTTTTTTTTGCAAAAATGCAAAATTATTATCTGGGATGAATGCACTATGGCACATAAGCATTCACTTGAAGCTCTCGATAGAATGATGAAAGATCTAAATAACAGCACCAGGCTTTTCGGTGGTGTTTTACTGCTGCTGTCCGGTGATTTTAGACAGACATTGCCGGTCATTCCACGCGCTACATAATGCGGACGAAATTTACGCATGTATAAAACAATCATATCTATGGCGAAATGTCTGTAAAACGTAATCTTAACACAAATATAAGAGTTCAACTGCAAAACGATCCACTGGCACTATCATTCTCCGAGCAATTGCTCAACATTGGAAATGGAGCAATACCATTGCATGGAGACACACAATGCATTAAATTGCCGGACAACTTCTGCAACTTGGTAAATACGAAAGATGCTTTGATTGAAAGCATATTTCCCGATTTACAAGCTAATTATATTAAACATACGTGGCTTGAAAAAGCATGCAGGACAACGTCTGGCGGGTCCGCTAGTAGCTATATATATATCCATCCATACAAATTATAAAGCAGAGGTTTCCAAACTATTTTCTTCAAAATTAACCTGGTTTCGGTGGACCCCCTGCTGCTACATTTTTACCATATTCCCAAAACTCGTCAAAAAATACGAAGATTAGATCTAACGATGGAAATTTGCGTCGCGGCTGAGTTCTAACTCTAAAATCTCGGAAACACAAGTCGTATTTCGTTCCTTTTCACGTCTAAAGAAGCGTTGCGGGCGGCGCTAAGCAAGTTTCAACACGCGTTACGCTGAATATCGAATATGCAAGTTTTTACAAGTAAAAGTAACAGTCGTAAAATACACTGTACTCAACAAATGAAGGAAGGTTTATGAAAAAGGGTAATAATGCTAAATAAACAGACTATCCTTTCTATATGCCAGCCTAACTGAAAATTTTTTTTTAAAAATGTTCGTCACTTACAACTGGTGAGCCCCCATTTTTTAATGCCAACTTAGACCCCTGGGGTCCACCTGGACCACTTTTGGAATCACTGGTATAAAGAAAAGTCCAAAAAAGAGTTGTTGCCGCTAATCTCAAAAACCAATGAACGGATTTGAATGCGGTTTTCATTGTTATGATCTGACTTTCTTAGAGAAGGTTTACACACATTAAAAAAAATTCTATCTCTTAAGGAAACTGAGCATTAAAAATCTAAATCAAATGTTACCTCATTTTTACCTAAGTGCATAGTCCTAACTCCACAACCGGATTTAAAATAAAATAATGGCTATATATTATATCCTTCATCAATGACTAATTTCAACTATAAATCATATATCTATGTTTATTGCTTAAGCAGAGATAAGCTTAAAAGAAGTAATTTTTGAACATTTAATCTGTAAAAAAATTGAAAATGTTCCTTAAAATCCATTACATACCTTCATTTCGCTTTCAAAGAATTTTTAAGTACTCGAGAAAAGCTACTCCGATGAAGGAAATGTTTCCAAGATTAAATAAAAGGAAGTCGCATTGAAACAATTACAAAGTTTCATTCTGGGTTCCATTCTTAAAAGAAGCCAACGAAATGCAGCATACAAAATTTATTAATGTACCTACCACATTCACCCCATACATGTAAAACTTTTCCAAAATAAACCACTTTAATTACTCCATCTCATTGTAAATAAATAATTCCGAATTCTCCCAACAAAAAACGTTATAGGTAAGTTTGCCCTCCCATGCTAGAATATGTGGTAACATAATTCCAGTTATATTTTCAACTGAAAATAAACATTACGCATATGTATCCAATTTGCAAAAAGGCCCACAGAAGCATTTAACAAAAGAAACGCCTCAACAAATAGAAACCAATTTCTACAAATTAATTTAATTCAAATGCTTTTCGTTTAAGATCCCATTTCTGCAATTTTGGTTTGCTTTTCACTTTTTGTCAAAAAAAAAAATGAATGGGAAGTAAACAGAAACGAAATAAAAGGAAACTCGCATCAATAATAGATTTGTGTTGCCTCTTGTAGATTTATCGTTTGTGATTTCTTTTTTAACATATCCTTTCATCGATGTGGAATTCAATTAGGGTCCACAGGAAAAGAGGCACTGCCATTAACAAATAAGAGAAAGAAAAAATGTATTTGCCCGAGTTTTAGATTTTATGCCGCGAATTAAAACACTTGTTTCTTACTTTTAAAATTAAACAATATTTATTTGGAACTATGTCCTTTATTATTGAAATACTTTTTACTAATTCTAAAAGGAGCTTAAGGCTACTATGTAGTTACAATAAGACTGTTGATAAATTCATCATACAGTCGTATTTATATACTTTTCTTATCTATCTACAAGGAGACCCAAGCGTACAATCGTCTTGCTTGATAATGAAGAAGAGATAATATTCCAACATTGTATACAAACGATATTATCTCTTTTACATATGTTATCATTGTAGCGTTGTGTGCAAGACTGTACTAGAGACTAGAGATATCATTGAATACAAATAATGTTATCTTTTTTCTCAATATGTTTTGCTATGGATACTTAACTCCCCCCCTTGTTAAACGAAATCGTCCCGATTTTTCGACGCTATTTTTAACATTTCTCTTTCATAAGTTTTGTTATATGCGTCAATCTTTTTTTGTTTTTGACGATCTGTTATACATTGTATAGTTTTTATCATTACGTACGTAAATGCTAGAATAACAATCAGTGTTACAATTGTGTATATAGTTGATAATATCGGTTTTTCTTCAAAAGGAATAATTAGTTTTTTTAAAGTATCTATGTTATCGAATTTGTACATTGTATCTTCTTTAATTATTTGGTCGATGTAAGACTCTGAATTATGATTTCTTAATATAACTTCTTTAATTTGCTTATGCATGTTTTTGTATATTTTATCGTCTAGATTTATAGTATTTTCATAAGTAACTAAGTTTATACCATTAATTGTTTGATTATTTAACTTATGCTTACCGCTTAATAACATAACACCGGATTCAATTTCTAAGTCGTAATCGTATTCTTGTTTAATGTTGCATTTTGAAGTTATATTCTTTAAAAGTGGAATAAGACAATTTTCTTCTTCAAAGTTAATTTCACAAATGTTTTTACTTAGATGATTTTGACAATTTCTTGTTCTTAAATAAGTTTGGTTACATAAGGCAATTGTTTTATCTGTAATGATTTTTCCATGTTTTGAATTTAAAGGTGTTACTTTATACAATTTACATGATTTAATTAGAACTGGATATTTATATATTGTGATGAAGAATTCATCAGTTCTAGCTAATAATATTTTAGAGTACTCAAGTATATTTATTATGGGTACTTGAATTATTTCATGTTGAATAATATTTTTAATGTCATCTAAGTCTAGGCTTTCTGATAAATATTCATTATTTTTTGCTGCATTAATTGTTCTGGTCAATAATAATAATTGTTCGTACACTTGTTCTATTACTAAATGTTCTTTAAGGCTCTGACCTTCGAATTGTTGCAAAATTTGTTCAAATCTAGAATTTATAGTTTTTTGTTTATTATTGTTTTCTATGAGATTATTTATACTCGTTTCTATGTTAACTAAGTCATAATGGTCAGGATTACCAAACACATATTTGAAAGCTGTTCCTAAAAAGTTAATTGATCTAGTATGCCTAGTATGTTCTTGTAATTGGTCTGCTAAATTCTTAATTTTACTTAACCAAATTTTTTCTTCTTGTGTAGGTTGATATTTACTAGTTACGATATTTACGTAAGGTTGAAATATCGAAGTCAGGTTGGTGGCATGTAACAAATAAGTTTGTTCTTTGAATAAATACACGTCATCTGTTTGCGTAAGTATAAACTTCTTGTTTAGTAACTCAGTTATTTGAACGTTTCCTTGCCCTTCTTGACTCTGTACAATTCCTAGTAATGTTAGGAATATTAATATTTTCGTCATCTGAAAAATGATAATTCTTTATGTTATCCTTGTGAATTTTTATTCCTTCTTTAGAGATTACAGTGTCTCCTTTATCTTCTTCTACTATTCTTGTTATGTATCTGGCGTTAGATTTCTTTCTAAGACCTGTGATTCTTACCATTATCTTATCTCCTTTTTTATACTCTCTGTGTCGAGTTCCTTTATTTAGACGTTCGATCACTTTTTTGGATGCTGAGTTTAGTTTATTTATTATAATTTCACTATTGCTATATTTATTTTGATTAAAGAAAATGTCTCTAGGTTTCAAACCGGTAACTGAGTGTATAGAATTATTTAATTCACGCACTGTTCTAAATATTTCTTCGATAAGTCTTGTTTTATTCTGAATTGTGAATATTCTAGACAGTTCAGTTATTGTACCGTTTACACGTTCTACCTGACCGTTCGCTGTCGATCTGTATACTGGAGTTTCTACTTTAGTTATGTTGTATTTCAAACACATTTGGTTCACCATTTCTGTTTTGAATCCCTTCTCGTTATCTGTCATGAGTCGTTCACATTTTGG
Source organism: Cheilosia pagana (assembly GCA_936431705.1). Taxonomy (NCBI): domain Eukaryota; kingdom Metazoa; phylum Arthropoda; class Insecta; order Diptera; family Syrphidae; genus Cheilosia; species Cheilosia pagana. Next base: position 43,158,717 of record OW386170.1, on the reverse strand, counting down.
GAAATAATTAGATAAGACCTCTTCCATAACGTCGTACAGTCTGTTTCGAGTTTCGATTTCCCGAAGGATTGTATATTTAGAATACTTATCTACTGTTACAAGGAAAGTATACTTGTCGTTGAAGTATATGTCCATATGAATGTGTGTTCCCACATGTGTTGGTATTTCTGAATTATTCAGAGGTTCTCTGATAGGTTTTCTTTCATATTTTCCAAATAGACATGCTATGCATTTTCTGTTGAAACTCTTTGCTTGTTTATTTAGATCGGGCCAGTAATATTTCTCTGAGATTTCTTGTATATTGTTACGTAACCCTCGGTGTGCTCTTTCGTGAGTTACCCTTACAAGTTTTAGTTGTTCCTCCAAATTTGTCACGTCTTGAAGTTTTCTTGGTGTGAATATAAATCTTACTAGTGGGAATTCTTTTTTTATGTTTTCACCATATTTGTATATGTTTTCAAATTTCGTATGCAAAGCTACAATCTTTTGGGGTTGTATAACTTCTTTCATCTGCCTTAGTAAAGAGTCTTTGTCCTTAAACTTTATTATGAGTCTTATTTTGTTACTAAAATAGATTTGTGTTTCGATATTATTTGTTATATCTTCAATAAGTTCGAACTGTGCAGTGTATGCATTAAAAGGCTGATTCACAGTTTTTATTATATCATTAGAAGAACTTTCAGCTGAATGTGCTGTTTCTATGGTAGAAGTATTTATGCGTTGACGTGATAATGCGTCAGCTACAAGATTTAGGTTTCCTGGTTTATAAACTAATTTTGCTCCAAAGTCTTCAATGATTCCCTTCCAACGTTTCAGCTTTGTGTTGGGATTTTTTTCTGATACAGAATATATAAGGCTCTGGTGATCGGTATATATGGTTAAGTCTGCTATACCATATATGTAGTTTCTGAGTTTTTGTAAGGACCATATGATCGCTAATAGCTCTTTCTCGTTTGTGCTATAGTTCTCTTCTGTCTTACTCAGTGTTCTTGACAAGAAGTGTATAGGTTGCTTATTCTGACTTAGTACGGCTCCAATAGCTATGTTGGATGCATCAGTAGTAAGCTCGAATGGTTTACTATAATCCGGTTGAAAAAGTTCGACTTGTTCTTTCAAATAATTTTTTAAAATTCTAATCGCTTCTAATGCTGAATCATTCAGATTTAACTTAATATTTTTACTTTGTTTTTTGTTTACTTTACCGTTATCTCCTCGTAAATATAATGTCAGGGGCTTGGCTATGCTTGCGTATCCTTTTATAAACTTACGATAGTAACCTGTAAGACCTAAAAATCCTCTCAAATCCTTTACCGTTTGTGGGACTGGAAAATTTTCTATAGCTGCTATTTTCTCAGGGTTCGTAGTGATTCTACCATGTCTGATTATGTGACCTAAGTATTCTACTTCTTCTTGAAAAAACTTACTTTTCTCATCAGATATTTTTAATGTGGCTTTATTGAGTACGTCGAATACTTGACTTATGTGCTGTATATGTTCTTCCTCAGATGAAGAATATATCAATACGTCATCAATGTAAACGTGTACGAATTTACCTACAAAGTCTCTCAAAATGTCGTCCACGCATCTCTGAAATATGCTTGGTGCATTTTTGAGCCCGAAAGGCATTCGTTTAAAATGATATTTTGCGCCATTTATAGCAAAAGCTGTTTTTTCTTTATCATTTGTTTTGATTCTAATTTGGTGGAAACCTGACTCCAAATCTAATGTTGTAAAGTACTTGGCTTTACCTAAATTTTGAATTGTCATGTTGACATCCGGAATGGGGTATCTGTCTGTTACAGTGTGAGCGTTAAGTTTTTGGAAATCAACAACCATGCGCCGTTTTGGTTTTCCTTTTTCGTCCAAACCTTTTTTAGGTACTGTCCATATGGGACTGTTATAAGGACTATGGCTTTTTTCTATTATATCGTCATGTAAGAGTTTCTGTATTTCTTTGTTTACGAATTCGTTATCTGCTATGGGATATGGATATTGTTTAACATAAACCGGATTATCATTGGTCGTCCTAATGCTTGCTTCTATAGTATCTGTAAAGGGTAACGGTCCTATGCTGTTATTAATCTTCATCAGTCTATCTATATCTGCTTTATAAATATTATTTTCCCCAATTATGTAATTAATTTTCTGAATAGATTCGACACTGCTTATGGTAGTTAGAGTCATATTACTGAAATTTATTTCCGCGTTTAGAACTTTAAGTCCTTCATATCCTAATATCATATCAAAAGACTGAATATCCTCTAATTCAAAAAATGTTATATTTTTCTTTAATATCCTAACTACTTTCTTTGTATCTACCATAGAATAACCATGCATTGTTTTTATTTTTATAGGTTTAATTTTAATTTTTTCGCTAGAATCGCATTTTCTATTAATGTAATTATGGGTTGCACCAGTATCAATAAGAATTTTATAAATTTCCTTAGAAATAGTACTAGTTAAATTTAAGCAGGGCAACCCGTCTACTAGTTTAAATGATCTATTCTTATGTTATTATTTACCATACATTCCGTTTCATCTGCTTCTGCATATGTACTGCTGACATCGTCTCTGCGTTGTTGTCGGGAGTTATTTACTCTCTGCTGCTTGAAGTTCTGCTGATAAGATCGTTGCGGTCTGTTGTGTGTGTTGAAACTCCCGCTGTGTTCACGTTTCGCTGGTGGATTATATACATCGGGTTTGTATTGATTCCAATTTTGTCGCTGTGCATGTACAATTTGTCTCGAGTTTATCTCCATCGGCTGTGGTCCTTGATTGTGTTGCTGCATATTATCGTATTGCTTCTGGGGTTGATAATTCGTTGTTTGGCTCGAATAATTTGGTCTTCTTTCGTTTCTGCGTTCATGTGGCATATTTTTGTGGTGCTTATCTTGAGTGAGATGTAAATGCCTGTGCACATTATCATGTTCTATTCTGCGAGCAATTGCGAATGCGTGTTCTAGATCATTTATTGTAGCTGAATATAATGATCCTCTTGTAAAGTTGTCACTCATACCATCAATGAATATACGAACTGCGTCGTCGTTAGCATTTTTAATTAGTCTGTCGATTATATTCGGCGGATCACCTGACATAGTGATTTTTGATATTATTAAATTGAGATTTTTATTTATCTCGTCGTGGTATTCAGACAGTGTGCTTCTTTTTTGCGTGATGGCTTTCATCATGTCTTGTAGCACGTATAGAGGTTCTTGATTAGAGTACGTATAATCTAATCTGTTACGTATCGCCTCAAAATTAAAAATTGTGTTATAATTAGTTAACACATTCGCGGCTGCACCCTGTATTTTACTTTTCACTATAGTCAATGCTGCTGCGTACTTACTGTGTGTTTTGAAGTTTTTAATGCTGTCCATTAATCTGGATGCTTCTTCGCGCCACGACCGATAATTTGATTGATCGCCGTTGAAAATAGGTAGGCTTTTAAATGCGTCTAACTGTATTTCACTACCATCTGTATATGTGGTTCTTATTTCCTCTAGCACAGGTATGTTTGGTACTATGCCTAATCCAGATTTTACTTCATTTAGTTTTGTTTCTAAATTAGTGTTTATTTGATTTTGGTTAGTTATTATTGCTGCTAACCTTGCATTCTCTGTGCGTGTGTGCTCTAGGGTTTGTGTTACTGTGTTGCTCCTGGTTTCTAAAGCTTCTAATCTTGCCATTAATACTGCGAGTTGTTCCATTTTGAACTCGTGTCTGTTGTCGTCGAATTTGTGTGTTTTTTTCCTCCACATATACACTTTCACTGAATTGCTTTGCTGCTTCGTACGAAGAAGCTATATTTGTACCTGCTATGCTAGGTAATTCTTGTAACCGGTAACGCGAGTGTTCTGTTTATACTAGATTTCACTACTTGTTCCCGAGGTCCGCTCGATTGAAGTTAAAAAGTATATTTAACCTCCTGGCAGGATCGCCAATTAAAACACTTGTTTCTTACTTTTAAAATTAAACAATATTTATTTGGAACTATGTCCTTTATTATTGAAATACTTTTTACTAATTCTAAAAGGAGCTTAAGGCTACTATGTAGTTACAATAAGACTGTTGATAAATTCATCATACAGTCGTATTTATATACTTTTCTTATCTATCTACAAGGAGACCCAAGCGTACAATCGTCTTGCTTGATAATGAAGAAGAGATAATATTCCAACATTGTATACAAACGATATTATCTCTTTTACATATGTTATCATTGTAGCGTTGTGTGCAAGACTGTACTAGAGACTAGAGATATCATTGAATACAAATAATGTTATCTTTTTTCTCAATATGTTTTGCTATGGATACTTAACTCGCGTTAGACTTTTCCCGTTTGAGAAAGGGGCCATTTGGCTTTTTAAATTAGCTGAGCAATCACCTAAAGTGGCATCGATGGAGATTTTCTCGGAATTGCCAATCTCTGCAACTAGCTTATGACGGTTGATTGGTGCTGATTAATTTATTTTTTTAATTCAATTTTTATAATTTAGCTTTTGATGATGTTGCAAATGAATACTGTATTCGTTGGGAGACTTCGAATAGGTGTGGTGAAAGAAAATTGTTGTTTGAATTCATGTGCGCTGAATAGAGGGGTATAGCCAGGGAGGCGTTTCCCGATTTTGGGGCTTTCTGTAGTCTGCAGGGATGTTTGAACTGCTTGTTTTTGTTGCAAGAATTTTAGATACGAAAAGCTTTTGGAGAAGATCCGGACATCTTGAGTGAATGTCAAGTTTTCTTTCAGCCAATATTTTAATTCTTATTTGCTCCAAAACAAAGTCGTTAGGATATAATTTCAGTTGAGGTCCAAAAAGCTTATAGTGAACAGAATTTTCAATGTCGGTTCCGACACGCAATCATTTTTTATATTTTTTCCAATGACCCAAATTTATTTCACTTTCTAAAATTTCTTTATTTTTTTGCATATGAAATGGTTTTCCCTGAAATCTTACCTTAACGATTATTCAGCATCCAATCCACCATCCGTCGCTGTTCATCATAGTTTCTAACATACTTACTATCATTTCCAGGAAATCCTACAGGATTCCCGAAAATCCTGTGTGATTTCACATTAATTGCTTAATTTTCAACTATGTCCCAAGTGTATTTTAAATAGCGGGTTAAGGAAATATATCCACATCCACATACCCATACGGTCCTAATCCACCTCAACAAGCTTCCGTCATTTCCCAGAACTATTACCCTGCTTGAATACTCTCCATTGGATTGTTTGTTTATGTTTATGAAAAGTTTTGAAAACTTGATCAATTACCTAGAGGAAATCATATTAGCCACACAATATGATGTGTTATTAAATCAAATTGATAAGACTAACTACTCAGAAAAGTGGATCACTCGAGTCTGAAAAATGTATGGAAACGTATACGGATATGCTGGTTAGCCTGCTGCTTGTGTTTTGTGGGTTTCGTTAGTAACTTTTAAGAGTTTATCTTCTTGGATGGCTCTTCGATTGTAATGAATTTAACTGGATTTATTTAGTTTGATAGAAGATGTGCATGTGTTATTTATGTATAACTGAACTTGAAAGTTTCTTAGAAAATGGGATAATTTGTTTTGTTGTTTGTTTGTTTGTTGATACAAGATTGTTTCAAGGGCTTGAACAAAAAAGGAGGTGATTGTATAGTGAGAGAAACGAGTGTGGTTTCAATGAAAGCCAACATAGACCTTCTAATAGGCATGCTCTTTTAGTGGATTCAGTTGGATGGGAGGTGCAGTAGATGGGTCGAATTTTTATTTATATTGATGTATCCGCTAAGACGCAGAGGTCCACCTAACCCGCTTTTTTTGGATATAGATATACATAATATTTAGTTGTTGTAAATTATCACATCGTCACTATTGCGGTGGGCTATAGAGAAGTAAACAAAATAAAAACAAACGTCTTCGAGAATATATTGCTCCAAAACATTTACGAACAAGTCACATCATTTAAAAGACCGTCAGCATCGTTCACAGCAGTGCCAAATTGCTACAATGCGAAAATAAAACATTCCAAAGTCAATTTATTCTGTTTCAACAATGGGCAAATAAAATAATAAAGCTCCCACAAAATACAGCAAGTATCTACCTACATCTTAACATCTGACACCTTCGAACACTTCCCCAAACGACCATATTTCCTGTTCCTTATCTCTCTTGGATAAGAACGGTACGAGTGCGAGTACGAGTGTTGCTTAAACCACAATAATCTCTTACTGCGATAAATATACTCACATCTGCGTGGCCGCAAATATAATTAATTTTTCTTTCCCGGTCCATTCTCATCAGCATATCTGCGAGTCCTTCTGACTTTTTGTATTAAACGCCACGCGTACACCCGAGTTATTAAGTTAATTCGTTTATGAATCGGAAGCAAGAGTACAATTTTCCTGGAAAATGTTGTCCGTTGTTGAAGGAAAACGATAAAAAAAAATGCAAAGGAAATAAAAACAACACTCCCACTTAATGGGCATAAGGATATCCTTGTCGTAGGTTTATATTTTCAAGTTATTTTTAGGGTTCATTGGAGCTGGCAACATGTTTCGAAACATTTATTTCCTTGATGCGCATGCCAATAGGATCCACAATTCATTCGAATCCATACCCCAGGCCATGACGGTATTTTTACACGATATTTCTTTTGAACTTCATCGATTTGATAAGACGAGCATGTTAGTCCTTTTCGAGTGTTCAATTCGATCGGTATGGCGTTCCAGTAGGATTTAGTTCAACAATTTAAGCCTCTTTCAGAGATATCGAAATCTGCATCGCCGCCGTCTTGTGCTACGTCGCCGTTGGCCGGGATAAGATACTCTTAATTCGTTTAGATTCTTCATCATAAGCATTGTTTTCGTTTTCGGTTGTCGGGTCTTTGTTTTGTCATTTTTCGATTACATCTCGTTTCCCTTGTGGGAATGTAACACAATTCATGAGCTGGTTCTAGCGATTATGATGTGGGAATGTGATATGGGAAAGTATTCGAAACTTTTTCCTCAAGGTTTCGCAAATTGTGTTCCAAATGGGTGCATAATAAAAGAAAATGGAAAAGTGAAGAAAAAGTGAGGCAACATTTTGCCACTGATTGCCCTGTCCCTAGTGACAGATCGGAATATATTTGTTTGTATGGCATATCTGAAGTGCGAGGAAGAACTCCAATCCAAATAAATTGCGTTCGTTGTCGTTGTCGTCGTTGGCGTGGTGTTGTGATGAGAGGATTGAAATTGCAATCCAGTAGATACACTCTTCATCTCGATTCAAGTGGTTGTTGTCATGCTGATTTAAATTCATAATTGCTAATGGGTGCAACATCGAAATAAAAAATGTCCTTAATTGATCGGTGAATGTAAACAATTTAAATAGGCAACGCTGAGTAGTTTGCGGTAATTGAGTTTGCCATTCGCTGATATAAATTGAGTGGAATAATTTTTCTTTGTCGTGATGTTGTGTGCTTTGATATTAACACCCAGCTAAATCGTTTTCATGCTTGTGGTCGCAGATAAATTGGATGATCTATGAGGTAGCTGCTCTCAATGGTTTTTCGAATCGATGAGGTAATTTTATTTAGAACCGCATTTTAGATTCAATGACCGTCGTGTGGATTATTAATAATAATTGATGGAATATACACAACCTTTTTTGCTTTTGTGTATCATAGAGTGTGTGTCAACAAAATTGACTGATGTTTGAATTCGTGCCTATGGACATTAAGTAAGCAAATGTTTGATGAAAAAAGGAGTGCGTATACGCCACCGGTTCTCACACTGTCACAGATGGATTTTCCTTTTAGTTTTTCCTCATGTTTTGCTACAATTTGTAGTAAATATTGGAAGAGGAACTGAATATGTTTGGGTATTTTTTTTACGCTCAAAATTGAATGGTTGTTTATTTTTGAGCGATACATCAACTCGGAAGGAATTCGAGCCATCGGTTGAGTTTGAGGTGGTTACATAAATACAACACTCCTCCTCTATAAACGAGGTGCCCCTGGTGAGAAAGAGTAAGTGGCGGAAAATTGAGAGATATGGAGAGTTCACTTAAGCATTATACACTTGTGACCCTTGTAAGGGAGCGGCGGGGCAATGCTTCAGTTTTTGGATTGGAATATTCACAGTCCATGATTGCTGCGCAAAAGGTTCCTTTATTTATGCACATTTCAAGGTGACTCCTGTAGACTAGACAATTTTTGTTTTTATTTCAGATCAGTTTTTCTTTGTTAGCCCGTAAAATTGTTACATTGAACATTATTTGTGTAAGGTTATGTTTTTTTTTTTAAATACTGGAAGGGTCCTACAGGTTTAACTCGTTAATAATATGGCAATTAAAGAACTATCGACTATGGAAACTGTTCCTACATGTAGATGCAAGAAAGGGCTCTACGTTTGATACCCGGAAAATCAGATATTGTTTTGTTCGCCTAGTTTCACAGCCATTATTCGTCAAAATAGTATATCCCTATAGATCTCATTTTTGAGGGACTTTCAGACTAAAAACAGTATAAATGTAGCTATACATAGTTCCAATAACTATTGTAAATTAAATTACCTAAAACAAAGAATCGATTATAATAATCAATTGGATAAATTAAATACAAACATTTCTAATTTGCATACAAATCGATATAGTGCAAAATATTCAATCAAGCAATGCAAATACAAAAGCAACAAAATAATTAATTTGAAATCCTTTTGCAATCGAATTCCAATACCACATTGCCGTCATGTCCTATCCCATTAATCATTGACTCAAACGATTTTTTAGTGTTTAATCCTTTTCCCCATAGCAGCCGACAGACATATTCCATTTATAACGTTTTACATTACAAATGTCTATCCCTTGCGTCTGCACAGACATAAATTGGCTTTTCCACAGTCCTGGGGTGAACCAAAAATCAAATACCGAATCGGGTGCCGTCCGATTGATTTATGACTGCCACAGATTTTCTGTATCGATATAATATAAAGTTGTTGGTATTATGAGATGGAAAAAAATATAAACAATCGACTCAGAAGTGAACAAAAGGGAATCTGACTGTTACACGACTTCAAAGAAATCGATACTACTGAAATTCTAAAGCTACTGTCTCTTCAAGTGGTTTGTATTACCGCTGTTTAATTTTTAAACGATCTTAAGACGAGAAAACAGAAATTGAGTGAATCGGAATGAGGCATTCTGAGGTTCTCCCATTTCCCTCATTCCCATTGAAAGGTCTGAGTGAAATATAAAATCAAGAGATAAAATAATGGCACATGTTGTAGACCAGGTATCACTTATGATATTTTATTTATTTGGGGTATAGTATTTTCTACATTAAAAAAAAAGTAATGCGACCCCGCAATTTTTATAAACTAAATTTTTAACAGTTTAAGAAAAAAAAAATATATTTGAATTTAATTGTTCCGCTCACTTATTTTATACAAAAATTAAGCAACCAATGAGACAACTTGTTTTGTTTAAAGCTTTAAACAAGTCTCAGTTTAATAATTGTAAAAGCCATAATTGAAAAAGCAACTCCCGAAGAAATGGCGGCATAGTTCATAACTTGAAAATCTTATAATTAGTATGTCCAAATAAAAATGATTTACACAATGACATTTAATATAAGTTGTGTATATATGTCACCGACCAACAAACAAATCCCCACTAAATATTCAACTAGAAATATGTATCTACTGTGCCAACTACCATTCCATCTGAAATTTTTTGCGTGTTTTTCATCGCTGCTCACTTTACAAAACAACTTGTTGGTGAGTTGTGTTTGAATAAGAGCAAACGCAAAAACTGCTGAGTTCATACAATTGACTGACTGCCATGCCATTTTTAAAGTGAATTTTTCTCTGGTTGCTGGAACACTATTTTATTTCTCTCTTCTTTTTTTTAATATGTTAGCAGCAAACTGAACGCAATCAATTGTAAAAACGCTTGATTGCATTGTGTGTGAGTGTGAATCAATATATATATTTCTACCTATATATTTATTGCAATCCAAAGGATTTTGGCCCTGTGCAGTGCATAGAGGCATGTGCATTTCTGTGAAGGGACTATTGTGCTCGTTTTTCAGTGCGCGTAGTATTTTTTTCAGAATTTTTTTTTTCGTATTTAGCTCAACATAATATTTTGTGCTAGTATTTCTGTTTCCCTTATCTCAACACACAGTTGAATATTATTTATTTTTACAGCGAATGTTTTTGAAACTCACCGTAGAATTAAATGGGATAAAAAAACTAAAAACAACGACGGATTTGCATTTGACACATCGATCGTCACTAATTGCTAAGCCCTTTTAAATCTATTTAGAATAGGTACATAATTTACGTAAACGAGGATTGCGTGACTGAAAAATTAAGGGATTTGTCTCCCTTGCGAAAAGCATCCTAATCATGACCAATAACGCTTTTCATGAGATATAAAACTGAGCAGCAATTTCAAAAAATGATCGATAACAAATTAATCATTGTAACTTAATATTTTGCAAGTATATTTTTGGGGCTCCTACATCCAACCAACCTTAGCAAATGAGGTATTAAAAGAAAGAGCATTATCTCGAGCAGTAACAAGTGGCGCCCTTCAGTCTTCCCCGCTAGAATACTCCCACTTATTCACAAGTAATAAATATAACAAAACACCAATTAACAAACTAAAAGGATCATTTTTCTTTTTCAAAGCAAAAATCGCAATAATAATTTAGATGAAAAAAAAAATGTCGCATGACAGAAAAGTAAAACAGCTCAAGAACCCATCGTCATTTATTCAACGATTTCCTCCCATCGCATAAAAAATGGGGGAACGACTCAAAACGAAAGCCCTTAAAACAAATTCGTGAACCATTTAGCATTTGAGAGCACACGCGAAAATTTGCTTTCCAATTTAAATGATTATTGTGTTCTTATTTGCATTTTTTCTCATCATAAATTTATTCTCAACAATTCGTTTTCCGATACTTTGTTTGTTCGTATTGTGGGTAGTAGGGTAATATGGCGTCCTATTTTCAATTCTATTTTCTGTCTAATCAATTAGAGGAATAATTCAAACTCGAATACCGACGGCAGAGTTATTTTTAAAACAAGTCCTTATTTAAAATATATATTTATGTAAGAATTTGTGGGTAGGTACCTAATTGAAATGAATTGAAATTGACTTTTGCGAATGTCCTCTGAGAGTGATGGTGTACTAAACCTGCGGCACTATGAAGTTATGCCGTCATTTTGGAATTTTAAAAATAACTTTCATTTTGTGTACGTGTGTTATTGATTAGGGAAAACGCGCGGCAACGTTTTATCATATTTATTGATTGGCAGAGTTAATAGTAGATCTAGTAGATCTAGTAGATCTATTCAAATCAGGCAGCCATATTCAACCGTCTATACCAAAGGGCAATGTACCAAAAATGGTGAAGATCGGTCTACGTTTTTGAGATATAGTGCCCTAGGACTGCACCAACATAGTACAATACGTATAATAATTCACCACCCGTGCTCGAAATTTGACCAATTTCGTCTGTAGGTAAAGTAACGAAAGCCAACTTGTATTTTACATAATTTATTTATTATTTATTTAAATTTATTTATATGCTAAATCTTCATTCATAAACCTTTCCGCTATGAAAAAAGAATGAAAAGCGGCAAAACATGAATGTTCGTTTCCTCTGCAATGTCCCTGAAATAAGATTTTATGATTGCTTACCTTTATGAGTTAATGAGACTCTCCAACAGGTTCTAATCTAGGATGATTAAATTCGTTACTATGGAAATATGACGGCGACAAATTGAATGGCAACAAAATGCTTTCGATTAACTGCTAAGCATTTTGTATGGGAAATTCTTAACCTCATTTTATCAGTCTTAATGGCGACATATACCTACGATTTTTTGTTTCTGCACATCTATGGCACAGTACCTTTCGAATGATATAAGTTTCATTCTCCCCATTTCATGATAAATACTTAAAAAGTGTACGGAAACTTTTAATGTTTTCGTATTAATATAATGATTTTCTGTTGACAAGCCAGGAGAACATTGTTCATAGATGTGGGCATTGGACACTTTTTAAAAACTAGTGATCGGAAAAGCGAGAAATAGATTGCAATTCAAGTTACAATATTCTCACATCTACATCCCGACCTACACAATTCAACAAATAATATCTTAATGCGCGACCCCCTTTTAAGACAGTTTAACCTATCCCAACATCATGATTTTAATATTTCCATAAGCCCCCAGAGAATGTTTGCTCTATATCATTCTCACATTTATGATAAATTTTCGTCACCAGACAACAAGCGGACAATTAAAATGTTTGCGCTTTTTTATTTTATTTAAACAGAAATGGTGGACATGCCAGGACCAAACGAAACAATACGAGTGGTTGCTCGTTTTTTAATTCAATTTTTATATATAAACAATTTTTTTTTTTGCTTAATCGCTGAATTTTATCTCAATTCACGGATGGATGCTTTACGTTTGTGTTTTGAGTTCTTGTTTTTCGTAAGGGTGTTTGTCATTTTTTTTAGTTATTCTGTCCCCAGAATATGTACTTTAATTCATTGCTTAATTAAAATGATTTAATTGTGTATGCATGGCTCTTTGTTTTGTACGAAAACCAACCGTCGATATTAAGGATCCTGATTTACCAAAGATTGCCGTTGTTTACCATTTTCATTATTGCGCTCTTTTATTAAATTTTAATTAGCAATTCTTTCGTACAATGGCAGGATAATCCCTTAATGAGTACGTGTGTTTGTGTTTGGGGGAAAACGAAATTAATTTTCATTGTTGGATTACAGGAGGAGACGCGCGGTGGCTCATTTTTGAATGCACTTGTAAAGCCATAGCAAGTATGTATTATGCATGAGATAATTAAATGTGGCGCATGTTAGCGGAAGATTAAGGAATTGTCGTTAATCTGCTGGAACATTGGGGCTTTATTAAAACATGACTTAAGTTTACTAAGAAGCACAATAATATGGAAATAATGAGTTTATTTCTTTGTTATTTGGGTTAATGATAAGACTGACATTGAGACTGCTGAAGCTTGAAGGTGAAATGTAAGCACTTCTTCTCCTACAGATGCCCATAAAGTGGAAGCTAGAAAAATATAGTTTGCTGAGAATATGTTGTAATATGCATGTATTTAGGCAGATATCAGTAAAAATCACTTAGCATTAATTGGGGCAGTCATAGTGGAACGTTGCAAGAAACTGTATACAACTTTAAATGTAATAATTACTTCATTAATTTTTTTAAATGAATAAAACTGATCCAGCACACCACTTATTGAAGTCGCTTTCACGGCAACCAATCGAAAAATGAAAGCAACTCGAGGACATCTGCATGTCATGTTGGAAAATGATGCCATGACGTATAGTCGCCCGTAATTCGAGCAAACGAAAATACCTCGAAGCGATTGCGTATGGTAAATAATCTCGTAATTATGACTTTATTGAATTTATATTTCCAGTTGGGTATTATTTACACGACGAAAAGCAACCCTCATGGCGGATTACGAATTATCCTGATTCCAGACAAATGCCCAAGTTCAGTTTACCTTTCCTAAGTGTATTAATTTCAATAAATGTCACAAATCAGTTTTCAGGCGAATTCAAAATAAATAAGACATGAAAGTTCAAAACCATTAGTCCCCGAAGCAGGTCCTATTACAACTAAAAGTTTAACTTTGTCCCATGTCGATTGGTATTAAGGAACAGCGCTTGGGGATATTGAGAACTTTGTTCACACAGCATACATTTTTAAGATGTTCTCCGTCCCTCCTTTTCCTATCAACATTCTTTTTCGATATCGTTGGATAAAAAACCATTTTCACAGCTTGAAGTGCCTTTCTTTCGTATTGCGTGTAGCACACAAGAAAGAGCCTTGTCGCAGAATTTGTTCGGGACTCTAGGAAATACCCATTAAAGTACGTGATTTGTGTTCAAAGTTGAAGGCAAAGATTTCTTTCTGTATTTTCAATTTGTTCACCAATCATTGAACAAGGAATTTAAATCAAAGGGATGCTAATAGCCGACCTATGGCCATATTAAAATTAAGCACAACTTTTGTTGTATCTTCTCACAGAAAAAAAAACTTTAAACTTTTTAATTGAATTTTCGCTTTGAAACTTTAACGAAAAGAAATGCACACAAATATATTGTCAATTAAATGCCAATTGGATTTAAGCAATATCATGACTTGATGCCTGGAGGGCGTACATCATAATGCAGTCAATGGATTTCATTTCAACATCTTTTGAAATCAGCCCTAATCAAAAAGTCATGAGAGTGGTGTTTTGAAAGGACTCATCAAAGAGGAACTCCGACTCATCTAAAATGAACAACGAAAGTGGATAAAAAATGAGGAAAAAATGTTTGTTTTAACTTTCTGTCATACATGTTCGTATTACAAACATAGGTACTAATGTCAGATTGATTTCATTAGACCAAATGAAGCGAAAAATTAACTATCCTTGAAACGAAATCAAAGGTTCTACTCTCGACTATAAAAGTATTTAAAGTTATATCACATCACAGGAGAGAAAAATCCTGTCCCCTTGTCATTCCATTTTATTCTCTCCTTCCCACAAAGATAATCATTTATTTTAACTAGCTTTCAAAATCAATTCGCCATAAGTCGAACAATCGGCCAATCCATTAGGGTTCTCTCGCAATATCGTCTATCGTCTATATTATTACACAAAGACTAGACAAAGTTGAAGGTTCTTGCGCAAATGTTGCAGTTTTTGCAAAAACTTTATCTATTCATTTTAAATGAAGCGTACGAAGATACTTTGTGCACTCCCAAGCACCTATTTTAACATTTTGTAGTTACTGTGTAATGTATGAATGGAATTTGTGCATATTAATCAAAACTTAGCTTTAAAAACTTGAAGAAAGGGACGATGAATGTGGCCGAATTTTGGTTGAGCACAAAACAAGCAGGAAGTTAATTTGGTATTTAAAAGGCATTAGATGATGAGAAATATTTGTGAAACGTGGTAAAGGTACAAGGTATAGGTAGTTAAAAACCAGATAAGTGGCAAACATAGCTATTTGACATCTTTCGGATTACACAAAACGCCTAGTTATGCCTTTTTGAACCAGAAAAGCGCCATAAAGCTTTCAGAGACCAATAGAAGAAGGTTCTTCGAGCAATTTTGACAGCGCTATAGACCATACCTTTTTTACAAGCGACTATAAAATTAGTTGAACAACAATTCGTGAAGAACCAACAATTGTTAAAAGTCAAGCTTTAACATCATTCAAATCAATTATTTACCCTCTCAAAAATCGACTCAGCAATTCCCGGACACCATTCAAGTGCTTTTCAACACAAATTCCCATAAAAGCATTATAAACACTTACTGTCTAGCTGTTGTCCTTATTACGCACTCAAAGCGCCGCCGCCAAAACTACCTCATTTCAGTAAACTTGATTCTAATTAAAACTCAAATTAAAACCAAATGCGCCTATATTTCCTCAGCTCGAAACCAATAACTCTGTGTGCAGAATACCACAGCTGCTTGCCAAAGCGAATGTCAATTATCTGTCAACACTCCACACCAAGTACCACCGTCACAGTGTATTAACGCCGACACAATAGAAAATAGGCACGCCGCATGCCGCTAAATTTGAATATGTAATTTCGTTATCAATTTCGGCAACCGTATTAGGCCCCAAGCACTCCTCTTCACCCCCACTTTGGTGGCGGTTGGCGCGGAAAATACAATAGAACGTATAATAAATTGTTTTATATTTGTTGCTGTCAGGCTTTGAATTTATCACACAAATGGGGGTCACTGACACCGATTTTTTTATGTTGACAGAGAACTACAACTATTTCGAACTAAAAATGTATATATTTTTGTCGTTTCCAACTTGTTTTGAGTTTGGTACAAGTTAACACAATGCACACGCCATGATGGGAAAACATACCCCTTAAGGGCTTGAGAATTGTACTACATGTAGGTAGGGAAAAAATAGTTAAACTTCTCCGATTTTGTATTTATTTTATTTTTTGCGTTTCTCTTTGTTGCTGGAAGGCGTTGTAAATGTTGGATGGAATCGCTGTTGACTTGGTGGTGAAGTTGGAGAAAAAAAAATATCAAAAGTGTCGGACCCAACATTACATGTGAGATGTGACTGACAGAAAATTCCATCAACATGTAAGTACGAGTGGAGCGCGCTCCACTTTCAGAATTCTAATACACAATTCTCTGCCATACGATAGTACATGCACCCTTGTTGGTGTTTGACATCCACCCCCGCACCGACAAATGTGATGTGGTGCGAATGAGTTGGTTAAGCGGTCGGTTGAAAGGGGTAAGTGGGAAACAGTTGGTTGGTTGCTCGAATGCTTTTTAAGCTTTGTATATTGTATTTGTATCCCTTTGGCTAGTTTGAATTGGGAGCAAAGAAAAGGAAAATTAATGTCAGCTAGCATTTGTTGATCTGATTTCTATGCGGATATTTTTTGTGTGTTAACCATTTAAGGACTGCCGACGGTTTCACTGCTTAACATGCACAGTGCTACGTTGAATCTGTTAAATTTACAAACACTTCTCCGGCAGGGAGGGTAGGTGGTACTAACGGCGACGACGATGATGGCAAAGAAGAAGTTCCTTTGTTTGCACAGATGTTGATTTAGATGAATTTGAGTGACAAGGATGGTAGGGTTGGGGGTTGGTGTGATGGGTTGTTATCAATTACCAAAGGGCAAATGAGTTGTAAACATATACAAAGATCAGCAGACGGAATGGGACTTGGATTGTTGTTTTAAATCACTTTAATGTCTGTAGAATGTGAGATATAGTTTTTAATTGTCCTTATCCCTCCCAACAGTTTTAGTGTCTGTGCGAGTAACATTAAATCAGAACAAAGGGGCTTATAGAGAGGGTAACATAACTAATCCCCATACATTGAGTAAACTTAATTGGTGTAAGAAATTGTTGAGAAGAAAGGTTTTGCTCTTGTTTGGATTTTATTTATAAAGAAGCAGGACTCCGACATTTTAATGGCAAGGGTCTAGTGCATAAACTAAATATTAAATAGACAGTTAGCTCCCGTGAGCCCGGAAATTGTGAAAGAGGCAAACCTCCAATTATTTAAATTATTTATTAATTTTCAATGTTACTTTATTAATTCATTTTTTTATTTATTTATTGAATTTTTTTGTTGTTTCCTCAAAATAAAATTGTTTACTACCAAAAAATTAATATTTAAATTACACTTAAACTAATTATTCAGTTGTAAGATTTCTAATATCATATCTCTGTACCTAATTGTAAATTGTGCGGCAAAAAGCAAAATGTAATATTGAACGCAATAAATAATACCTAAAAATGATTAAACGCATTGAAAAAAAGCGGTATCTCTTAAATTTAATACTTAGATTACGGTCAAGTAAATATTCTTCTAGGAGTATGTCATGTTAAAGAATTTATCAAAGAATATGTATACCAAGTCGCACATATAAGAAAAAATATGGATGCAGAAATGTCTCACTTTCTTTAGAAACATTTATTTAAATGATACCCTCTCTATAATGCGTAAAGTGTAATCTTGCATTTAAAATACATGCATGGTTAAACTTTATCGATCCAAAACCATTCTACTAATTGAATTAATACGTTTAACTTTAAATTAAAAAAAGACTCGTTACTTACGAGTGCACTACTCAGCTGAAAAGTCAGTCAAGCGACTGTTTTAAAATCTTGCATTTGAGTAGATAAATTTACTCACATGTAAAGTAAGTTGACATGCTTATAACGCAGAAAGAGGCCCGGGAGATATGTGAGGTGCATTAAATAAATTAAACACCAGTTAGCTGATTGAGTTACCATTTGCCTGGAATATAATTTAACTGAAATTGATGATGTATGACCAAAGGGGGTGTGTAGTCACAGAATGTAGCATTTTGCTAAAAATGTATTAAACAAATAGGGTTCATTCTCAATAAACTTCCTGCGTTCCCTTATAGTAAATAAAATGTCTACTCCCCGATCTTAAAGAAAATATTAAATCGGTATTCAGTCACATAGTTCTGCCAAGAAATTTAAGGAATTAACCGATTCACAGGATATAATATTTTATTGTGTTTTAATGTGAATGCTTAACTACCAGAACTCAGCAGTAAAAATAAATTACAACAAAACAAAAGAAGGCAGGAAGGAAAATAAAATCAATTTCACCCTTATCGTTGATAGATGGTTGTAAGTGCCCTTGTTCTTAGTCACATAAAATACTTTTTACGATCTCTAACCCACCACAAGCTAAAGAAATTAATTTTACTGGCTGCGGATACATTTCGGGGCAATAAAAGGGCATGCACTCTCTTAAACGAAACTGAATTCATCAACGATTTTTTAATAAAAATATTTAGCGGAAATAATATTTTTTTTAATTGGAATTACAGAAAATTTGTGTTGATATATTTTATTTAAGTGTACAATTTTGCCATATAAATTTAAGTGATCAACTTTTTAAGAAGTAGGCCTCAGTTGTATTTTTAAATTGGCCTCGCAACTTGTTACTTGAAGCTTAATGAAAATAACAATTTAAATATGATTTTATCCAAATAACTAATTTAATTAAAAAATGTAAAAGACAGCATAAACGTTTTTTTTAAAAACCAGTTCAATGTTTTTAAATTTTTCAAATTTTGCATATAACCAGTGGTCTAAAAATTTATGATTTTTTTGAACGGGATAAACCACTAATTGTTTACTTTTCTAATATTCGATTTAAATTTCTTATAGCGACGGAATATTTTATAGTTTAATTTATTACTTTTACTGCCTATTCGATTTTTAAAAAGTTTTCACACATTACACCCAACCCACAGCCGAAGATGAATAGCTAAATTGCAGTCCTTGACATAACCTTTGTATCAATCCCCTGCGTAAACTCTACAACCTTGTGCTTAAATACCCGCACATCATACACCTCCTTACTTAATGCGATAATGTGCGTCAGTTATGATTGAATGCTTTTATGATGGACTCCTCCTCTTATGCTTAAAGGAAAAACATCAAACTCATGACATAAAATTCTCCCCAGTCTCATATTCCTCTCCACAAACACGTGCTAAGACTTGGTATATGCCACCTCATCAAGGCTAATCATTTATTTTCTTTACCACAGTAAAAACCGCATAATCATCATGGTGTCTCAAAGTAATCCCTAAATATGTATCTCGTGTTTTGTTTTTCAATCTATATTTGTTAGAAAACTTCGGAGATAAGCTGCAAAAGTATTTAGAACAAAGCCACGGTTAACCGTGAGAAAAGGTTTTCCAGGACTCAGACTAATAATCAAATGCTGCATAAAATGTATACAACTAATTCCAACTCCATTAAACTGACATTGAAACCCATACCTGCCTCACTCTCCATGGCTTCAGATAATCCAAGAGTCAATTGATTGCTGTCACTCCGCCCGGATCGAGGATTAACCACAATTTCATGAAATGAGAAAAAATCCCATTTGGTCCTTCAAATCATCTCACAACGCATCAAGACAAGACTCACCCATTGTACGCCCCTATTGCTGCAGAGTATTCATTGACTTCTGATTTTCCTGCTCCATCTTCGGTTTCTTTTTTTTCTGCCTTCCTTCCGCTTTATGATGTTGTTGAAATTGACACTTGTGACACATTGCCGACATGGAAATCATCATTGTCATTTGAATGAAATTTTGTCGCTGCTGCTGTATGACATTATTCTGGGGTGTATTTTTTGATGTTACCTCATTATAATTTATAGATGAGAAGAAAATCGATATCGAGGGTGTGACACATGTTATCCATATATTTTATCCTGTTTATTTGAATGTCAGTGTGGCTTCTTTTTGAGTCGAGTTTGTGTTTCAGATTAGAGTTGTGTGGTTGTTGCTATTTTTTTTTGTTGGTATCCCTATGTCTTACGGATGATGGTCACATGGGGATAATTCACATAAACACAAATTAAGTTCTATATTCTATGGGGGTTTGCAGATGTCAACAGAAAAGTTGCGTATTTTTGCCAATACGGGGATATTTTCGCAATAGACTACAGCCGTCGGATTTGGTTTATTCAGCTTATATGAGCAATCGATTGCTGCCATTGATAGGGCGACGGGTGTTGGTTAAGAAGTTTAGTGGTTAAGTTGGCAGGGATTATTTGTTTATTGGGCTTTATAACATAACTTACGACATCAACACTTCTTGTCAGATTAATAATGTGCCGAAAGAGATTGTTGGATAGCTAAAGTTGACGATGACTTTTAAAAATGTTTTGAGAGTTGGATTTGGCATTACATAACCGATATCTGCTGAATCAGGAAAAAGGGACCGAAGTGAAAAGTCAGCCGCAATCATTTTGTTTGTATTTTTAAGGTTTTAGTAATGTTGAGTCTTGAGTCTCTAAATCTACAGAGCTATCAGATTTTACGACGAAAACTATGTTTGGCATGTTGTTTTCTTCTTCTTGTTTCCTTTTGACATGCAAACAAAATTTATTCCTACACGTGTACCTACCCACTTGTAACCCCACTTGACGATTTCGTTCATATAATTTTTTTCTTTTAAATATATGTATTTTCAGGTCCTGCCTCAAGTAGGGTACCACTTATACAACCTACCTCTAGCAATACAATGAATAGAAAATTATATTTGGATTGCAAGTTTTTTGAATTTTAAATTTTATTTCCTGGAATAGCATAAGGAAAAGGATTTGCTTTTCTCGGTGTCATATTTGCTCCAACAACACTGATGCCGACAGATGCAAATACACAAAGGAGGACCTATGCGATTGAGAAGGAAAAAATAAGAAATTGATTTTTTTCCTACTTCTCGTCATGTGTGGGAACATGTTCTGAGGAAAAAAAATCAGTTTGTTCAGAGTTCATTTTGTCAAGGCTTACAAAGGGTTCGTATTGCGAATGTTGAGAAATCCTCTTTCTGCTGCAAAAATGTGTGGAACTTTCTTTTTCTCAAACAACATTTCCGAGGAATATTTTTCCATGATTGTTGAATAACTCTGCACAGTTATAGGTATAGCGTATAGTAGTTCTTTGAATAACTGGAATGATAATAATCGATCCGGAAAATGAAGATTTTAATATTTTTGTACACGTGAAGACAATAATAATATTAATTATTGATTATGTGAACAATATAAAAATAGTAACCATTAGCTACCTAAGGCCCAAAGATTGGGAAGCTGAAGTGGATCATCCATGGGCCTTGGCTATATAAAGTTAAGAGTAATCCCCATCAGTGCAGATAGGAGCGAACGCAGGTAGGGGTTTTGAAGGGTTTTTCGTGATTCCGAATCCGGCTATCGCCATAAAGCTTTCAAATGCGGCTTTTAAGTTGATGTAAAGATGGTGAGTCTCGACTTGAAATTCGTAAGTCTTTTCCAGGCCTTGCCTCAGTATGTAAATTCGGTCTATAGTCGATCGTCATACCGGAAGCCACACTAGTATAAGTGCCGATTAGTATGTTTCGAAACGGTTTGAGACGATATGGCGAATATGAAGCTGATAGTCCAGTAACCAGGCATATTTTCTTCCACCCTCAGTGGGCTGATGATTTGTTGCATGCCCCTACCAAAACATCAATACAGAATACGAAGAACTTCACTGGTAAGCCATTAGAACGTTTTTTTTTTGTTTAAGGTGGCGGTACAGTCCGGTGTGGACCTGGGCCTGAACCAACAAGCGTTTCCAGCCATCGCGATCTTTAGCTAGCTGTCTCCAGTTTCGCACGCTTAGTTGGTCAAGGTCCTCTTCCACCTGAGTCGCCTGAGTCGGTGTGGATTCGAAGATCTTCCGGGCCGGAGCATTCGTGTCCATTCGATCTACATGACCCAGCCACCTCAGTCGTTGGACCTTCACTCTTCTGACTAGGTCGATGTCGCTGTACAGCCTATACAGTTCTTCGTTGTGTCTCCTTCATTCACCGTCAATGAAGACGGGACCAAAAATAACACGAAGAATTTTTCTCTCGAAACAACCGAGAGTTACCTCATCCGCTTTTGATAGAGTCCATGCCTATGCGCCATATAGCAGGACTGGAACGATTAGGGTCTTATAAAGGGTCACTTTAGTTGTTCAAGAGAGGGCCTTGCTACTCAATTGACTTCTTAGCCCAAAGAACCAGCGATTGGCAGGACATATTCTACGTTTAATCTCAGCGCCGTTGTCATTGTCTGAGCTCATAGCGGAGCCTAGGTAAACAAAGTCCTTAACCACCTCAAAGTTATATCTGTTGTGACGCTCTGTCCGAGCCGTCGGTGTTGGGTGTCCTTTTTATTCGACATCATATACTTTGGTAAGCCATTAAAACCTAAGTCTTTTTTTAAACAGGTAATCAATGACCTCAACCAACTTGGAGTGCGCAACTGGAGGCAGTTAGCCAAAGATCGCGCTAACTGGAGAGGCGTATTGGTTGAGGCCCAGGTCCACCCCGGAGTAAGTAAGTAAGTAAGTAATCAATGACTAGACGTGAATTTTCTTCTTGCCCAATCACTCTTTCTCTCTCTCTGCATGATACCCATTCAGCAGCTGCATTCAAAATGCTGCTTCAATATACATCTTTGCCGATAGCTGAAGAGTAAAACTTTTTTAAACCCAATGTTCATCATATACCTCCCTACGACTGTACTATTTGCAAATATGATTCTTGTTATGCTTCTATCTCCAAATTTCCATCAAAAACTGTTTGATTCGAAACTATTTTTGTATTAACATGACACCGTCGGCGTCTGTAGCCGAAAACAACCCGATATCATTTCCGCCCTTACTTTTTCTCCCTATTATTATGACACTTCTTGAAGCTCTGATTTGCAAGAATGAGAACAAAAAATAAACCTTTCATAGAATGGCCCTCTCTGGTTCTCAAATACCATCGTACATTGTTCTATTAAATGCCCAATTTAACCCAATAGAACTACCTCTATTATGGACTAGAAAATTGCTCCCAGCGGTGCTATTCGTTCAATGTGATTTATTGCAACTGCTATGCGAAAGAATTCTCCTTTGGCCAAGCACTATCCAAATACACACGCCTTATACACATGCTCAGTATTGCGAACATCTTTTTGACTCCTTTTTGTTTTCCTTCTTCTTCACAGGCTCACCGTCATCACTCCCAGCATAGAGCTCATCATGAACATCATGAAGCGAATCACTATACTGAAGCAGTTATAAATCGATGTCATCGAACGACGTGCTTTCAAAGATAGTTTTCTTTTGCAATAAAGCTCACCCACATCCGCAAAATCCAAAGCGTTAAATCAAAATCAAAAAAAAAAAATATAAAGGATATCCGCACGGAATTTGTACGAAAAAAAACACACACACCCACACATAAACGAAAATGCTATTATGACAAAACGTTACACCAACATTTTAAAAGACACGGATAATAATCGGTGGCATTTACTTGTCGATTAGGATAGTAGACATAGTCTTAGGAGGACACTGTGCTACTGTTGGCTTCTATTGCAGTGTGCAAGTTGCGCACGTAGTCACGAATCATCTTTCGTCATCGTGATAGCTTTAGAAAAACCAGGAAGAAAAGAACTCCTCGTGCAGGTGTGTCTCCAAGACAGAGTGACGGACGGTACGATTAGACAATGCGGGTTCAGTTCCTTAGATAACCAACTGTCTACACTTACAAATGAGCAGGATTACTAAAAAATCGTGACACATGGCTATGTACTATTATGCTAGTAAAATATCGGCTATCGCCTGCGGGACACGATGTAAGCAGACGGTGCTGCAGAAATCCAGAGGACAGCGGGATCGTGATAAATTTGATGCACTGGGATATGTGCACGATAACGAAAATGCTATAGATATGGATTTTAGATGCCAAGAGGTAAGCTCAATTTGATTAATTCTATGTTTAGATTTAATTTAAAATTTAAAGATTGCTTAGAGATGATAAAATAATTCGATTTGCTATGGATATTTAGTACCAGCAGTTTCCAAAGTGTGAACCTTTTTAGTTATATTTACTTTACTTATTAAATACATTCGTCCAAAAAAATAAAAACACAAAGGAATGGTGGGACGAAGCTAGTCCAAAGAGGGTTTCATATATGAATATTTGTGTCAATTGATGCTGCTTTGCCGTTCAACATAATAAGATGTTTGCATGGGGGTTCTCCTCATGTGTAAGATGCTCGATATGTTAAGTTAAATATTACTTATGTGATATTTTTCAATATAACCTTATCGCAGTATCGCTGTATCGCTTCGTCGAATCGACGTAGTCCACTTTAAAACCTTCATACTCCGAACTTTACTCCGAACTTTGTCTTATCTTTAACCTGAATTTTGCCAACAAGTTTCCACATTTCTGTCACATTTTAAATCTAAATTAAATACATCAATTCATTTTGTTACATTAGCAGCTATTGATTTAAAAAAAAAAAAAACAATAAAACAAAATAATAGCACCCCCAAAATTAATACATAAATAAAAAGTATAAATCCATATCAACTACTAAAAATAAAAAAAGACAGTATTATATGCAAGAAGCACAGGCTTCAACTTCAAGCACAGGCTTCAACTTTGTGCACATGCAAAAGCTATCCATTGTCGTTTCGAGGAATAGGTATACATACCTGTATAAAAAAAAATATTTCTGATAGAAAACACACCCAACTAATGTTGTAAGAAAGAAGAATAGAATAATAAGAATAGTTAAAGAGAAATCATAAAAAATAAAAGAGGTGTTCGTCGATACGAACAGGGTTAAGAACATCACTACAATATTCATACCAACAAAACTCAATCATTGTTATATTTATTTCTCTCGTCAAAATGTACCTACTCCTTGCAAATCATTATGCGTTGTAAAAAATAAAAAAGAAACACACCGTCCACTTTCAGAATCAATCAAATTTCCCGTTTGTCCAGCAAATTAAATAAATGTGTAACACTTGCTCCACTATAATCACTTAGCATGTGCTGTAGGACATCATATCCAGTTAAACACATCTATGGTAAAAAAATGCAATTTATATATATATTTTTATTTTGCAAAAAAATATTTCACCGCACCGAGTATATCGTTGCATCAGCTGTTTCATAATTAAGGTGTCAACACCTCAAAGTAAACACAATCAGAGTTGTAATTACATTTTTTTTGTGATACATATATTTTTTTTAATATGCATAGTAATAAAATAACTGTCTGCTCGCTGCTGAGGTTTTTATAAAACCGAGGCTCAACCTGACTCTGTCGCATCTGATATTTTCGACTTATCATTTTTGTTACCAGTTCTTGGTAATAGCATACGAGTAGGTACGTTTCGGGTACCTACTTTTTCAATGGAAAATTAAATTAAAAACATTATTTACAATATATTCAGTTAATTGCAGATTTTTGCAAAATATTGAATTTTATTCAATTTGTATGTTAATTATTTTTACTCGAGAGTTTGTTGGCATATATTGAGTCATTGTCATACAACAGCAATACTTTTTGTATCGCAAGATTAAAATTAATGGAAATTATGTTTTTCACAAGAAATACGGTAAAGGGTGTAATTTATTTTTTTATTTATTTAATCGATTATTTACAAAATTACAAGCAAGCGGAGAAATACAGCTTTTGTGTGAGTGAACTCGTGTCCTCGTAGGAAGTCTGGTTTGGTCTGTCATATGCCCATTATCTATCAAATAAAATGTTTAAAAAAATAAATAAATTGTTGGCCCAACAGGTCTGTAAACCTAACTTATCACAACCATTCGTTTTGTATGAGTTTTCGTTTTTTTTTTTGGGACGAATTGTAATTAACTGTTTACGACAATATAATAATTGCTCTATGCATATTGTGCGCTGAATTCATTAAGTATGTGCGACTGATTGTGGTAAGATCAAAATTCATTCGGTCATTTGCTAATTTGCCGCTTGAAATTTTATACGAGCAAGTACAACACAATTTTTGTGATTTAAAAACTTTTAATTGCATTGCTGCAATGCAGCACCCATTCATTGGGGATCATTTTTGCCTTCTTTTCCTCTATATTCCGAGTCAGCCAGTGGCCGCAATAGTAAATTGAATTTTCAATTTAAATACGCGGTTGTAGAAGCATTAATGACCATGCCGAACTGTTAAAAGCTGTTGAGTGCTTGTAGAAAAAGTATTACTATAAATAAATTTTTCGAATGGCTGCATGAATCGTCCTTTAAATTACACATTGGCATCGATAAAAATGAAAACACAAAACACATATTAAGTACTTTATGTGTAGATACATATTGTATTCTGTGTTTAATATAATTAGCGGTCCCTGTGGGCTGGGGGTGGCGATGGTAGTAGTTCATTTCACTGAAATACAACTAAAAAAAAAAATAAGGACAACTAAGTGATGTGAGTATTATAAAATAATAAATCATTTCCGTTGGGGAAATTATGGCGACATTTTAGGTCTCATTAATTCATTATGGTGTGATTAAGCTACAGCGGTAGACAGCGGATTAATGTGAACATTTTTTTTTGTGGCTGGATTAGGGTTGAATGTTTTATTGAAGGGAAACCATAGTTTTCAGTGGTTGAATAAATAATGGATTAAAGTTATATCAACTCTATGGCCAGTTGCGTAATTAATTGCATGCTAAATACAGCTAAAGGGATGTTAATATTTAGGGATTAAGAATAACTACTTGCATTTGAATTTGTGTCAATATTTCTTAGTGAGTTGTTTTGCTTTGTAATGAAATTTATTTGTTTAATGTATAAAATGTGTATATTTATACTTTAGGTATACAATAATTTAAAAGTACAAAAATAAATTGAAAACGTGAGCAATAAATGCTAGACCGCTGATGGCCATTAACGAGAGAAATTTAAGATTATAACATTTGTCTTAACTTTTGTTCAAGTTCACAGTCAAATGAAAAAAAAAACATATGCATAATTTTGCGTTACGTTCCCCTTTGTTAAAGATTTTGCAACAAGTGCTTTGCATTTTCTCCTACCTATGAAGAAATAACTACGACGCAATATTAGGTATAATATTTCGGACTCTCCAAAAAACTACAAACTCGAGCAAAAGCATATCTTCCACATTAAAAAGAAAAAAACTTGTCTAAGCTTGTTCATCCGTGCCAATCGCTCAACTTTTATTTAAAGTTGGAGGAAATTCGCTTCCAAGAAATCCAATTTCATTAATTGAAAATCACTCACTTATACCAATTCCCAATGCCAACTGCATTTTCTTCATTAAATAACTCAAATGCTATAAGCTGATGAGTGTACATCCTCACGGTGATATCAAATGCATATTATTCAAACGAGTGCTCACACTCCCACATGTTTAAGACTGGAAATACATCCTTGTTTCAAAAATACCTAATAACTCCAAAAAGTTTAGTGTTCTCTCGACACTCAAAAGCAAATAAAATCCAATATCCCATCACAAGAACAGACAAAAAAAAAATAGTAAAAACTTTATGGAATTAAATTCAAAAAGTTTCTAAAAATCTAAATATCCTGCATAATGCAGAACTACACTTGAGTTCACATCGCATCCCACATGATAGCTATACCAGGCGGCATTCTGCCACATGATGTGTATATGTAGACGACTGATGGATGGATGGATGTAGAAATCTTGCCTTGAGAGAATTTTTAAGTACGCAAATATAGTGTGCATTTCGTATTTCCATCCTTGAAAGGCTCATTTCTGTTCCATTTTCCTCTTCGCTTGTATGTGATATACAATTTAAGTACTTTCCATTAAAATATTAAGATGTAGAAATGAGGACATTCTCTGACTTGGATTACTCGTTGTCTAATTTTTCTATTTCTATTTATATAGGCATACATATACATATATTTAAGGAAAAACTTGCAATGGAATTTCAATTTCGAACCTTCAAAACCAATTTAAAATACATTGGCGCTTTCATCAACTACCTGCCAAGAAACTATGGAGGGCTTTCCTACCACCACCTCATTCTCTTCAGACGTCTTTTCCTACTTTCTTAAGATATTTCTTTTCTTTCAATTGATGTTTGCGTTCAAGGAACCGAGAGAGGAGTCACTTGCAGTCTTCCTCTGTATACTGTATCATGGCATCACTTTGCAACCAATCTTCGGTTGATTTCACTGGCATCGTTTGGTTTCTTCTGAGAAACCTATTTTTGGATGGGGAAAGATAAATGTGAAGGGGACCGAACCAAACTCAAGCAGACCCAGAAAATACCCCTGTCCTTATTTGCATTTATTTATCCTCTTCCTGCCGCTTGTTTGCCTCAGCTACCAGATAAATATTTGCGATTGCGAAATGCAAACAAATGGAAATGGGATTGAGGAAGGCTACCAGCATATTTTCACATGAAATTTCACTTTCACAGGGGCGCAATGTCATTTGCACAAATTCCTTACTTACTAGCTAAGCGAGGCCCCTTTTTAGATTGCACTTTTACCTATAGTTTGAAATGAAAATATCATTTGGTGACCACAGACACTTTTGGCTAACGAAAGTAAAATCCGCTCCGGAATCTGGGATCGCTGCCAGCACATTTTCATACTATTTTCTACTTTGATGTACGACCCTGAAACAATTTGGGGACATAGCTGCTTTTGTAAAAGTAATCACTTAAAATAACACCAGCGGTGTGTGTGTATACATAATTTGTTACCACACTTTTAATGTGCCAACCATATGCATGGAGATATTTATTTGATAACACCACCTAAGGGCACTTCCTATATATGATAGAAACATTTATGATAACAGAAGCGATTAGCATATAAATGATGCCAGAGCTGTTAAAACATTTGCTGTAGATAGGTATTATGGTAGAGTAGATTTTGTTTGAAGTTCCCGATGAACGTAATCGGGAAAGGAAGCGACTTACGAAAACCAGCATGAGTTTGCCTTCAGCAGAATAACATAACATAGCAATTTGCTTGGGAATATTATACAGTGAAAGCAAAGTGGCTATTCATAGAAGAAACACGATTTGACTTTTCGTTTAAAAAGCTGCTTCAATACAGGGACATATTCTTCCAGACCTAGGGATAATGTAAGAGCATATTGGTTTCTGATAAAAGCTGTTTTTTAATAAATTCAAGTCGACAAATTCCTCATATTCAAAACATTAATCAAAACATTTCTTACCACACAATTCGAACAATGCGCCCTAGTTTATGTATAATTTTATACCGCTTTAACTTCTTAAATATTTATTAATTCGACCTTACATAATTCCCTGGCCTACCCAGAGAGCATATCCCATTAACAAGAGTTACCCAGTCCATTTATTTGAAAAGCAACCTCTCCAGTATGTCATTAACATTTGGAAATGTTTCCACCCATACATCCGCTCTTATTCCTCGATGCGAAAAACCTGACATTTACACCACAATTACAAGGATATTTCCCCGAAATGAAAACCAAAGCCACAACCTTCCAACCGAAAACTATTGACCTACTTCATATCCTCTTTGCCCATTCAAATATAATATCTACCTCTCACATAATAAAGCGCGAGGAACCTTTAAAACTGCTCAGATCTTCCCCTAAAGCAATTTCACTCATAAAATTCACACCAGTTTCTACCTATGAAACCAACAAAATGAACCTTCACCTGCTAAGTTTATTTAGGAGAGATCAAAAGGATCCCTCAACCCAGCAAGAGCCTCTTGGGGACTTGTACTATCGCAACTCAAACCACGCTACGCCGACTAACCACACTCTAGTAAATTATTTTTAAAGCACTATCTCTAAAACCACAGCACCTGCCAACAGTTGAACTAGGGTCCATTATAAGACCTAGAATCAGTATGAACGTATACCAGAAATATACAAAAAAAAAAAACGAACGATAAAGCAAAAACCGGGGGAACAAAAACATGTAAAATATTTTCGAGTATCTTAGGCCAGAGAGAAAATCCAACGAAAAACCGAAAACCAGGAGAGGGTGTAAATATTTTCCTAGCCGAACCAACCCCAAGTTCATCTTGCACACGACCGCACCAATTGGCTTCCATTGAATGGGAAAAGAAAACGCTCAGAGGAGTTTTAAAGTCATTGTGAAGCACGTGGAAATTAAAAGAGAATTCTCCAAAGATTTTATGACACTACCATTGCGACCACATCTTTGCAGATTGCTCCTATTGACGAGATATACAATAGTGGGGGGGAAGCGAACACCTGATAGTGGAAAAAGAAAATCGATTGCTGCTCATTGAAATTCCGTTGATGTCAAATAGTCGTTATACACCACTTGCTGCTTTCTACCCACAACGTGGGGAGCAACGATTTTAAAAGGTCTCTCCGGGTATATGCGTGCACTTGTGTATTTGCCTTTGATGACAAACACAGGGTGTGTACTGTGCATGCTTACACTAAGGAAGTTATGACAGATTTGCAATTTTATGTGGATTTTGTTTTTATAAGAAGAAAATTCCGACGTATGAGTACGTGCAATTTATAAACGCAATTTCGAAATGTGTCGTAAGCACTACCTATATGGAAATGGGTTTTAATGTTTGCACGTATGGCAGGCGAACTTTATGACGATTTAAAATGACACTGATTTGAAAGGAATATTAACCAATCTGCTCCGGCATGACACTAATGTTATAAATAGCAGTCAATATACTTTACTTTTAGCCATTAGAAACCGAACTGATGTAATAGGTAAAGGTAGTAGCAAACGCTTTTAGAGGTTGAATGGAAATGCTGTCTTTGTTTGCTAAGCTGGACTTTATACCTTATCTTTGAGAAGGACTTACAATTGTGCGAAACTGGCATGTCTATCAGTTAAAGAAGTTAGCAATTCCATTATTTAATAGAAGAAATTACATAACATCCATGCGAAAAAGCAGTAAGCCCATTCATCATTTGCAAATGGTTTTCCAAGTACCTACGTATGTAATCACTTAAATGGCTTACGAGGATAAATTCTTCTCTAATGATGAATGCTTCTTTAGAAAGAACTGTACCATAGAGTTAATATTGAGACAAATACCCAAACCACCTTATTCGACACTGACATTATTTTTCTAATGTGATTAATATGTGCCCCCTAAATTCAACATAAATGTACATTTCTCAATACAATTTCTGTAATATATTCAAAGAAACTCTATATACTGTGCAACATCATTAATTTTTGTGGATCTGAAAGGCTACCCCTATACCAACCACAGGCATTATTTTACGGATGCTTGACTTTTTTTCTGAATTACTTTCGGTCGGGGTCAGCTCTCAGACATTTTTCTTTCGTCATGTCTCGAGTGGTTTCCCGACCCGAGCATTTGATTTGATAACCCAGATAGCCACACAAATGTACGCTATTCGATTTCAACATTTTGACCCACTGTCAGAAGGTGCCATGGCAGACAATCAATTACATCATTAAATTGAAGAATAACTCCATAACAACTTCAAAAACATGCTTATAATAAAGAGATTCATTAAATCGCATTAAAAAGGGATACAGAGCGAATAACTGAAACTTTAAATGCCATAAAGAGTGACGTTCCTATCCTGGTTAAATTTTATTTTCAGAACGATGTCGGTTTAAAAATACAATATAAATAAAAAGTGTCAACAACGTATTAGAAGTGGTTTATAGATCGCTACAAAGAACACAGTAAAAATTGTTCAAAGTGTCTCAAAAAACGCATTTAAAAGGCTTTCAAAATGGCAGCTAAATTGCTTCAAAAACGCAACAACTTAATTCCAGACTTTTTCGCCGGCAGTTATTTATCGATCTTTTTTAGAAAACCTAGTTCTAGTCGGCGCAGTGGCGGAGGTCTCAGGTTCGAATCCCGAAAGGGCCAAATTACATCTTAAGGTTTTTTTCCACTGCGCCACCTCTCGCGAACGTCTGACAAACATCCGAGAGTAAAACTGTCATGTAAGAGCTTCTCAATTGGCCGTTTGGACTCGGCGTAAAATTGTAGATCCCTTCCATTCGTCCCAAAAATTGAAAACCCACACAAAACGAATGGTTGTGAGAAGCTAGGCCTTGGGTCCCACAGACCTGTCGCGCCAAAATATTTATTTATTTATTTAGTTCTTTTTGCATAATTAGTATCAAAATCTCACTCACTCGAAAATATATTCTGCATTTTTATTTTCTTCTTAATTTTAATAAAAGACTATAAACGTATACGGCAATATAAGTTCAAAAGCTTTAAAGCAAATATGAAAAGTTCTACCACTAGAGGTGCTTTGAATTGTTCGTCGTCTCATCACCATCACCACACGACCACTTAGGATAGTCATCTTAAATAGCAGTCTCCAAAGACATCGCATCGTTGTCCCCAAGCTATTAGTAACAAAGTCTTGAGAAACTCTCATGAGTTTCATGAGCAATAATATAGAAGTAGGTATAGACCGACATTCTCAAAAATGACATCGACTGTGGCATCCCACCGATGTGGAAGATGTTCTCTGGCAGCTCTTTAAATACCATCAAGAGTGCAATTCTCACGGCTCCGATGGGGTGGATTCAGAACTTTCAAACACTTCCAACAACTTTAATGCTATTATTAAAGTTACGAACAATTTCTCAATAGCTTTATACATAACATAGTTGCTGTGTTCCCATTTCTCTTCAATGCTTCAAAGTGAATCCATTTAGAAGTGCAAAGGATGTAGAAACAAAGTTTCGACAGCACTCTTGATGACTTTGCAGGCTGCAACGCGAATTATAATTTTGTGTTCTCGAAAAATCGGTAAAGTAGTTTTGTTTATTTCTCCGATTTACTATTTTTTTTTAAATCAGCACTTCAGTCCGGTGTTTAAGTTTCACATTTTTACCTGCAGTTTTTACTTAATGGAAGGAGAAGAGCTAAATACGTCCTTCATTGGTGAGAAACTCTCAAGATGACTTGCGGAAGTGAGAAGTATCTATTGCATGCCTTGCTGAAATTTCAACTATACAAGTGCACTTAAGTGTGTCTAAAACAGAAAGCAGTCCTTCGTATTGTTGGGTGAATTTAAATAAAATTCACACTTTCAATGGTGTAAGGAGATAGGGTTCCGTTAAGGACTGCAGCACTCTACGGAATATAAATGGAGTAGAAAATGGGTTTATTCAATGGAAACTGTTTGTTCTGAAGTCGAAGAATAGCAATGAGTTCCGATAATCACAGTATAGAATTCAATTGGAAATTCAAACAAATCGAACACGTTTCGATAATAGTTTCCAGTTGAATCATTAAGTGCAACTACTTTGGATGCACTTGAACAAGTGCAGGTATATTTATTTTTATATGAGGCCAACTCACTCTGAGAGGACATTAGGGACACTTGATGTTGTATTGAACTTGTTCGCCGTGAGGTGTTGGTTTGCAACTTAATTCATAGAACAAATATTTTTCTGAAGAAATATATTTGATGTATTCATCCTTCAGATCTTAGATAATAGTTGAGAAATTGTACTTTCCGAACCAAGAATTGCAATATTTTCCAAAAACCGCTCTAACTCTTTATTTATACACCACACTGCCAATAAAAATGCAATTACAACTACGAAAAACTTCATTTATGAAAATAAAACACACTTTTTCTACGGTGGTAGTTTTACATTTAACTGGTTCCTAAAATCCGATTTCCAGGAATACATCTACAGGTAACATGCCAAAGTGTTATTTAAATATGTACTGTCATATAAAATTTAAGCCAAAAGTTTACTTCGAGGCCCTGAGTTTTTTACTCACATACCTCAAAATAAAAACCAATCAACCGAACTGTTGATGTGAACAAGAAAGTTTCGTGTGACCCAGTCGTGCACTTTATTTTATCGCATTACCCCTCAAAATACCTTTTAAATAAGCCATTAACCCTTGTCTTTGTTTGTTTTTTATAATGAAAGAAACAATGCTATTGTAGAGGGGTATGTAGTAAAGTATTCCATTAAGTTTGATAATGAAAATTCATTCAATTAGTATTTTATTTCACACAGTATTCTATTGTTGGAAGTAATTCGACCCATGCCCCTTTTTAATGGATTGAATTGTAATTTTTATACCTAATCAAAAAAGAACATCTCTGCCTTTTGTTTGTTACGGTAGCCTTTTTTACCAATAATGGAAAAAATATATTTTGTGTAACAGCTGCGCTAAGGAAGGTTTTGTTTTGGCAAAATGATTCCATAAGTGCTTAGAGACTAGGCATGACAAACAAGAGTTAAGCAGCGGAGTCCGATCTCGAATTTAGATAACATTTCTTTTAATAATTTCTAAACGTTCAGCATGCGGACCGCGGTTCATAATGAGGCTGCAAATTATCTCTTCTTCTCATCTCTATCTCTACATATAATAAAACTGTAGAATAAAACATGCGTGACCGCGCATCACGCAGAAACTACTGGACGGATTTTGATGAAATTGGGCATAATGATTGTTTATGTTCTGGGTCGGGCTTTAGGATACTTTTTTACCTGAAATATAACTCGGTTTTTACAAAATAGTCAAAAAAAAAACAGATATATGTAAGGAAAATTCTGTTTATACAGATCTTAAAAATAGGTGAATTTAGTAAATTTTCTCCTTAATCATTTAAGATAGAAAACATCCTCCTGCATTGTCCTGAAGCTGAGCAATGTTCAAAACAATTATTCAAAACATCGCCCAACGTTTTCTTTCTGTGGATCCCACTATCAGTAGTCATGCAGCAGTGACCAGTGAGTATCGTTGCAGTACAGAATATTTTAATGTCTGTCTTTTGAAAATAAAACTATCTCTTACTCACTCACTTTCAGGTATCACAAATAGGTTTTAAAACAAAAAATATTACCTCAGATTAACTGTGCACAAAAAGGTTCTATACACTTATGAGCCATTCTTCATTACTTTACTTATCCAAATCATTTTAATCAATTTGAAACATTTGGGTGCCATTGACAAGTTGCTTTCAGTTTCACAATTCCCCGCACAACTACTTCAGAATATATACCATTAAGTCAGTTCCACTTCTTACATTTCCTTTATTTTATCACAATCGCATTTTACTACCTACTTTATCATGTGTGATAAATTATCCAAAATAGGTCCTCTGAACAAAGTATCATTAATAAATACTTGCCTTTTCATGGTATTGGAAAAGTAAAAAAAAAGTAACTTCCCCAACAATATTCTGAATATCCTGGCATTTTGACAAATTGCAATTGATGATGCATAGCTGTACCGAGTTTTCTGTTAGAATTAAATGCGCCAAACCTTCCATCTTCATTATATAGGTATACATGGAACCGCGTGGGAAATCACAGTGCGGAATAATTGAGTAGCACATTCGTATGAAATACATTTCCCAGACATGCATAAATCAAAATAGTTCCAAGGTTCTTAAGCTGTCGTTTGTCTCGTTCCTGTTGGCATGTGAAACGCTTTTAATGAACTTGAGGAATAAAATGAAAAACTTTTCCAACTCTTCCGAAGAGATGAGAGCTTTGCAGCATTTTGAATGTAATATCTGTGTGAGCTTCTTTTACAGAACTTTAAAGATGCTGTCGTTAGAGAAGATTTATGGATATCGAATAGCAATTCGATTTAAGGATTTGCCTTTGCATTGTTGATTTTGCCACTCTTTTTATTATCATAATCGATTTTTCCAAAATCAATAGGCACATGAGTTTTTCTTTTTGTTGCAAACTCGTTTGTCGGCGCGAGGACTCTTATGATGTTCGTTGGTAGGTAAATTTAAGTGTTTCCAACACAGTAAGTGAGTTTTTAAAACAAGACACCAAGGGCAAGTTGAAAAATAACAAAAAAAAATACCTTTCATTTAGTTCTTTTTAAATATTCATGCAATTTCTGATTTAATCCTTATCGACCATCCTTGTCTATGGGTGTACATTGTACAGGTACATATAGTGCAACTACTATATACATTATGATTACAAGTTTCCCATCTGCACATTTACATTGTCTATATCAAAAGGGACTCTTTAGGTGTCTGTATTCATAATTCCAAATGCCACTACCCAACTATGTCATATAAGATGTATTACTTTAGCCATCAGAAATATTTGTTACTTGTGCACGATCCATTCTATCAATCATTTTTAAATCATTGTACCTACCTACTCCACTCACAGAAAGCAACAGAATGAGAAAAATAAGTACAAGACGACGCATTCAGACTTAAAGTATATATGACATGAAATGAACAGACAAATCTCTATCCACGAGTCAAACAATGTTCTACTTAACAGGACAGTCACATTCGCATTCATATATTCATAAGAAGAAGGGAAATCGTTAAATATCTTCTCCGCTTTGTTCGTCAGTTAGGAAAACTGTCAGTACTATGAAAATGTTGTCGAAACTCTACTCGTTTACAACAGCAGCAGAGAACATGAAGCTTATCCTTTGTCTTCCTCAAAGATTGCTCGTTCCATTTGCCTGTTTTACTTCCTTCTACAGATATGAACAAACATATGTACTTGCATAAATTTGTGTTTGAAATTATTTCTACAATCCCTTAAAATCTCTACGGTATATGCAGGGAAGAAATGTTTATTTAGATACACTTCGAGCTTACCCTTATTTTGTATGCCCGCACGAAATCAAATTGGACTTTGACATGTCGGAAAAGTTTAGGATTTCATCGTTCTTGAGGTATTAAAATTTCACAGTTCATCTTCGTAGTTCGGACTTCACAGATGCGATTGTCTCTGACGCGAATGGGATATGGTATGTTCATGATTGTGCTCTATATTCTTCTATGGATGGGACATTGCGTTAAAAAAGGAAAACTTATGATTTAGGTTTCTATAGTAGATGTAGTAATGGGATACATAAAGGACAGCAGGATTTGGTTGAATTTATGATTTGTGTCCGACTTTTTTGGAATGGTTTTTATTGACAGGAACTGAGATGTGAGTTTCGCACTAGCACACCTGCTATCTTCTCTTCTCTTCTCTTCTCTATCTTCTCTATCTTCTCTACATTAAATAAAACTGTAGAATAAAAAATGCCTGACCGCGCATCACGCAGAAACTACTGGACAAATTTTTATGAAACTTGGCATAGTGATTGCTTATATTCCGGGTCGGGCTTTAGGATACTTTTTAACCCGGAATATAATTTGGTATTTAAAAAATAGTCAAAAAAAACAGATATATATGTAAGGAAAATTCTGTTCATACAGACCTAGCTCAGTAATGGCTTATCGGATTGAAAAATAAAAAAATAGGTGAATTTAGTAAATTTTTTCCTGAATCATTTAAGATATAAAACATCCTCCTGCGTTGTCCTGAAGCTGAGCTATGTTCAAAACAATTATTCAAAACATCGCCCACAATTTTCTTTCAGTGGATACCACTGTCAGTAGTCATGCTGGCTGTCTTTGTTTTTACTTTTTATTGCTTTAAGATCCAAGGGTAGGAAGTAGGAACCTATTTATAAAAAAAAACTGAACGATGTAGTTCGATGAAAATACTTTTTGTCTTAACAATGGCCGGCGGGTGAAGCAAGGCGAGCACGGTTCAGCTAGTAATCTATAAAGGGACTGAGTTTGGTTTCCAGAATAGTTACAAATAACTTTTCTAAGTTTCTAGCTTTATTTAAGTGAGTACACCTTTTGACTATTAGCAGAGAGCTTGATGAAGTTTTTTCGGAACTAAGGCCTTAAATAAATGGTCCAAATTATAGTACCTATAACTTCGTTCATTTAATACTATATCACTAAATATATAAAGCGTTTTTTTTTATCAGAAACCAGAGAATTTAAAATAATTTCCAGAGAAATATTCGAAGCGAGTTTTATCGAAATCGATGCAAATTTCGTGAAATCCTCATCAGCATATTATGTGCCACATATTGAAACCTTGTCACCAAATGAGGCAGAAACATATGCTTTGGCAAGGCTAGACAAAACAGAGTATGACTCTATCTGCACATCGGTAAAGCGCTTTAATTGATAGACATCGATTAATTGGTTATCGAGTTCCTCTTCGTTAGCTACAAATCGTTTCGCTTGACTAAATGAACACATTAGCACACTCATTTTCGGTAGATTGCCATTTTCACTCCTATGTAGACAAGCCACCACAAAACATTTTAGGTATACGACTACCTATAGTGTCGTTTCTTTATGAAGTGTGAAAATACTTCGGCAGCCAATTTTGTTCAGAGACTGCACAGCTTCTTCGAAATGTATGCCATCTGAGCGTTCATTCGTGCACATTAATTTAACCAAAGCACACTTCCCGTCTCCCATGTCCTGGATTC
The DNA here is from genome assembly GCA_936431705.1 of Cheilosia pagana. Lineage (NCBI taxonomy): Eukaryota > Metazoa > Arthropoda > Insecta > Diptera > Syrphidae > Cheilosia > Cheilosia pagana. Next base: position 43,120,529 of record OW386170.1, on the reverse strand, counting down.
GAATGAGCATTCAACTTATCCCAATGAAACACTCGATTAGGTGAAATATGCCCAGCAGTAGATATTCCGCTGCATTTTAATTGCAAAATGAATTAACTGGTCATGCGTGAAATGTGTTTAATTAGGATCAGTGCGGTTGCTTTGGATTATTTCTTAAGAACCATACCGGTAATTGGCACTTGCAGTTGTTTTTACATCGATGCAAGCAAAGAGCAAAGAACAAAAGCCCAGGGGCCAATTAAATTTTCCGGGTAGCTTGAATAGAATGAACAGACCCATCGAGCTGTGAGTGGTGAAATATGATTTGATGATAATGAACTTACAAATTAAAACAAATACAATTTTAAATAACTGCCACGCTCTGGAAATAGAAACAACTTAAACATTTTCATATATGCGCTAAACCAACATAATCCCGAGATAAACATGGCATAAAGTTTGTGGTTTTTATTTGATATTCCTGCCAGTGCTGTTTTTTTTGTCCATATTTCAATGAGAGTAATTAATTTTTGTTTGCATTAACCGGATCAGTGGATAAATATTCAGTCATTCAAGTGGGTAAACAAATTTTGTCCATTTGCAAACTCGCTTAAAAAATGGCACGAACGAAAATGAGTATTTTCGAGTCTGTAAGTACTAATACATTTTTCAGCAAATCGACAACAAATATTTTTCCAACAAATCTGTTGGTAAAAACTACATAATAAGCAATGCTATGATATGCCCCGAAATACACACTTTGATATTAGTATTTGTGTTCGGGTGGCCTTGTATTGGCGTTTCCCGCTAAAACTCACTCAAACTCAAGGACTTATCGTTACACATCATGTTACTTTTGCATACAAACTACATCCCATGTTAATCAAATGCATATTATTATTGCCAAAAACCACCCGTGCGCTAAGTAATGTGGGTTCTTATTTGTTAAACTCCATAAAAGAATTAATAGAATTAAAATTAAAAGAATTCTTCTCACATAACATGCACTCAACGTTTTTCGCAAAACGTCTCACTCAAAGGCTTCACTCAAAGGTATACTTGAACTGAAAACAATTTCTAAATAATAACGTACAACTACTCAAAGCGCACTAAGAAGCTCCGTCATTGAAAAGGTTTTTTTGTTTTAATTTATTTATTTATTTTTTTGCTTTTTTTAAGTCTCTCCGGATTTGTAAGCCATGTAAAACCATTGAGTACACAGCCTCTGGCACATACATAACTGGCGCAAATATCAACAAAAAATACTTATCCACATAGAGCGAGAGAAAAGGAATCTACCCCCCATACTTTGTGCAGTGGGAATCCACCCTCCAACTATAATTGCGTGCTACAAGCGCATAACATGTTTGCAATTCAAATAACAATGCAACTTCCTCTACCCAAGCACGGCGGATGCCTCCGGGTCGGAAGCTTCAACTCGGCTCTGTGTAAAGTAATAATGCAGCCGGATTGTGCATGTCTTTTTTTCCACTTTTGTGAAATATTTTCCAAACTTTTTTTGTTCATAACGTTCCAGTTCTAAATCCACATCCCAAAGGTCTGTAGGTCAGTTGTTTCTGAAGGGCCATGGTAAACGTAGAGTCTCTGAAGTGGATTAGTACCTAGAAGTGAACTTTTTTGGCCATGGTGCGATTTACGACTTTCGTCGCTGGGATTTTAATATGTTAGTGGAGCCAGAGCATCCACCAAAAAACAAACCGAAGAAAAACGCATGGAAAAGCAAAACGAAACGCGTCTCCCTAAATGGAGTGGTTGGCGAATAGAAACCCTGTCTGTATGGAGTTTGGCAGTTTTTCAAAACCAATGCATTTTTGAGTAGAGTTAATTGATTGTGACACAGATTGCTAAATATTTATTGAGTTATGTTGCTGTGGCTATTTCCGGTTGGTTTGCCATTGATCCGGCGGGGATTTAGAAATGCGCCAACAAATTTTAAATGGTTTTAGTGCCCTCAATCTCCTCTCCGCATAAATACACCCATGCATATGTGAGTGTGAAATCGCATCCCATTATCATTGAATTTACCAAAAACAAATTGTGTTCCAGCATCATGGCATCCCCGGGGATATTTAGATCTATGCCATTTTATTGACGTCACATAAAATTGAACACATTTCCTACAGGCTTAAGCCATAATGGCTGCATCAAAATATGAATTTATGGCCTACAGCGCATACAATTTGGGCTGTAGCTGAAAATGGAAAATTTGCTTCTTGATATTGAATAAGCTGTTATATACCTGAATCTATTTTTTAAATAAATTCAACTACACTATTTCCAACTTATTCAAACGAACTTTTGCATTGCAGGTTTCAACTTTTAAAACAGTAAAGAGCTGCAGCGATTTAAATGCGGACGAGATTGTACAATACGACAGACCAAAAATAACGTATCCCCAGGCACCGGCTGTTAATTACGAGGTATGTAGTGCAGGTTTATCCAATTAAATACTGATGATGTTTGTGAACGATATCTATGTGGGTATGCAAAGGTTAAACTTATCCTTATTGAATAGTTTATAGGTATGTTCACTGTCATTCAAGTTGTGGCAATTCTGTGTTTCCGCATTAAAAATTAATCGATTTGAATAAATGAATAGAGACTCCGCTGAGGTCTTGTTGTAAAATGGATTGGAATTTGTGCCAAATAACTTATTAAAAAACTTTTAGGTTGAATTAGGTTTTGTTTGACAATGACAAATGGGGATAAGGCACGCTAGGAGAACCAGTTATTCATTATTTAAACGGTTTTTGTGCAGATCTTGTGGTTGTTATTGATTAGGCATTAAGTGTTTTTGACAGGACTTCAAAATTCAATTATACATTTTTTCACCTTCAATTAAAAAATAATCCCTAGAGCAATTTTAAGATGAAGTATGACCAAAAAATCACAGAGCGTCCGTCAATCAGCCCACAAGAGGACTGACTTCATACAAATTGGATTTGCCGAATATATTCGCAGCATATACACACATCTTGTACTGAATTGAGTTGTAGTGACGTTGTCCAGAACCGAAAATTATCTCCTTAACAAATTCTTTATTTCTCCCTTGTAAACGGCTTCTTTGGCAGACAATCAAACACTGAGCCTCATTGCAGGGCAAGTGCCTACCCAATCTAACAGAACATCGCACCTGAAAGGATATTTCTACTCCAACATTGGAAGTCCATTCTAGGATTATAGTTCAATACCAGAGTAATTTTACCAATCGTAATGTTCTACCCCAAACGGTCAACCTGATGGACTCTATATACTTAAAGATCCCGTTCGAAAAGCTTTCTGAAATAGATACGACGAGCAAAGTAATCACTTTCAGAAATGTAATCCAAAGTTTCCCTTTAGAAATATAAAAACTTCATTCATAGATACGCCATTTGGCAATCCATTTGTAATTAAAATGAAAATCCTCTTAGATACACTGAAATTTAATTAAGTTTAATCCAATTCCTTGTGTATTAGAAGCAAAGTATCTACCAATCATACACCTAGCCAAATAATCAATTACGGTCAAAATTCTTACAACTTAGATACAACATTGTGTATGTGAGAAAATGATGAAACATCCTAGTACTTGTGCTACTATGTTAGACCCCAGATAAGTCAACTATAGTGTGTCATTTCACGAGAGAAAAATATATCACCGGTCGTAGATATAAATTTAGTCATCCCTATGTTTCATATCCCCAAGGGGTAAAGCATATCCATCGTCACCACTATCCAAATACGAGCTGCCATAAAAGCTGTAAAACTTGACGAATACCTCATTAAAACTGCTAACTCTCAATTTTGTGCAACAAAAAATCTGTCACATGACGGCGATGAGTGATTTCGCGAGGAGTGCAAGTAAAAGCCAAAGTTAAGCCTGACGTTTCTCCACACTCATTCAATGTCATTCCACAACCATATACCTTTAACCACTTTTATGTGAGATACCTGTCATATTTGCTGTTCCATAATTATTAAGCGTAAACTTTCAACAGTGATTACAGGTTTCAGGACGCATAATACCTTCCGTCATGGTTACCACCACAACCATCTGGGGTAACTAAAATGGATGTTAGTGCAGTACCTATACAGATGCTGCACACACACGTTGCAAAGTGCTCCTATAGTAATGACTAGGTTTTAAGTTTTTCATTACGACCACGCACATTGTTCATTATCATTGTAGTCTGTTTGTACCCCCAATCTTATGGTGTTTTCATTTTGTTCACTTTTGCAGAATTCGGTCCTCGGATCAGGTGGCATTATGTACGTGAATGGGAAAATTGTTTCTGGACCCCTGGAATCCCTGGTGGATATATTAGTGCCGAAGAATGTCGATGAGTTGGATAAGGTAAGGTGTTTGCGTTTTTCACTTTTATGTCATTCATGTGTTTTTGAGGGTCGTGATGTATGTACATACCTACACCTTTTGTGTTTATAATTTACTATGCCCCAAATGGAAAGCTCTTTCCAAATTAATGAAACCCTTTTTAACCCTCTCGTATACAGATGGAAGTGTAATTAGTTTTCCGGGTATTTGAGAATGTAATTTTGAATGCTCACAGGTGTTTCAGTGGGTGAAGTTTAGTATTATGTGGAGTTGTTGCTTGTTAAAGGACTTGTGCTCATAAGAGGTGTGCTGGGGCGCAATGACTTGTGGGCAACGGGTGTATTTTGCAGTTTGGTAAGCAAACACTATGTGGATTTGGTAAATATTGGCACAGTGGGATATTTCAGACGTTTTAAATATTTTACAAAATCGTTAGAGTGGCAATGTTATGCACAGAGAGGCCCGCTGTGTATAACGATTGGAGATATAATGTATGTTGGGATTAATACGTGTTTTATTTTGAATTTGTTTCATAAGAAGTAACATATGAAGTAACCCCTCGTTTTATGCATATGTGCTATCATTCTTTCTGTCTGATTTGACAGATGGCAAGCTATGAAATGTTTCTCGAGAAGACGCAGTGCTAAGACCAGTTTTACCAAACTAAGTTGGCACAGTTGCACTGCTTATGTAAAATAACGCAATCCTATAGCGAGGATCTTAGTCTTTCAAAGCCAGGTTAAATAATGGTCCTCTCGCGGTCCTTCTAGCGGATAGCATTACAGCGTATCTTTTCATTGAACTGCATTTCGCAATTCAATTATAAAAACCGGGACCAATAATCTTTATATATATATAATTCTACTGTACGTGTGTATGTCACTGAACTCCTCCTAAACGGCTGTACCGATTTGAATGAATTTGTTTTGTATGCGTTTGCTGGGCGCCCTGGATTGTTTAGATTCACGATTGGTCTAAATTGGACAAAGGGGCGTTGCACCGCCCATACAAAAAAAAACATTCAATATCTTATATCTTATATCTCGAAAACCACCTAATCGATTGAGTTAAAATTTACACACAATCTTAGGTATTGGCCCAGGAGTATTCCTGTGAAAATTGGTCAAAATTGGGCAAAGACGCGTGGCACCGCCCATACAAAAAATATATTCAAAATCTTATATTTCGAAAGCAACCGAAGATTGAGCATTGCAATTTGGTAGATGGCATTCTAAAAAAGGCGTGTTGCACCTGCCTTTAAAAAAAATCACTTTGCGAAGTGTAGGTGGGACTTAATAGGAAAGGCACGGGCAACGCCGGGTGCATACCGCTAGTATTAATTTAAAATTGAATTGATTTCAATATCGGCTTTTGGAAAAGAAAATGTGATACATACTCTGTCGAGTATCTTTTAGGCCAATTCGTATGTTTTAATTTGGTTGTAATACTTTTCCTGCAGACAAAATCGGCATTCAGATTGCATTAACACACAACCTTTGCCCATGTTTTTTTTAAACCATATCATGTAGAATCAAGGTTCATAAAAACAAGTCAGAAAAAACAACGTCAGCCAAAAGAGGACCTTAATGTAGCTATGGGATACATGCATCCGCTTAAATGATATTTTGATCCAGTTCCAGTCAATTTAATTAAAATATTTCGCACGGCTTGGACTTCGCTGGAAAATGCTATTTTCGCTTTGTCCCTCGCCTCTCTTTTGTATCATATTTTTCTTCAAACAAAGCAAAAGTGAAAGCGGATGCTGATTGATAGAACATGATGAAGTTATCTTCCATTGGGGCTCGGAACCCAATTAAAACTGTGCTGTGAAAAAATTCATTCAAACTATCGAAATAGGTACACGCATTTCATCACAGGACCCTGTGGTCTGAAATTGAATTCCAATTAGGATCAGATTTGTACGGATAGACGAATATGGGTCACTCTGGGGTAACAGATACAAAAAGAAAATATATTTCTGAATCACTGACCAATACCGATTTAGATCCTTTTTGGAAAATTACAAAATATCAGACCAGTGGGCATGGTAAAACCTCATATCAACATAATGGAATTAAAAGTATTTCGTTACGGATAGTGCTGACTTTATTGTCTGGGTATACCTTTATTAAGAAATCGACTAAGGTAACGAGTACCTATTGGTAAAGCGAACGAAGCTTCCTGCAGGGCAACCACTTCATTCGATTGAGCTCCCTCACATTGTATCTGTTAGAGTTTGATTACGAGTTCGGTATTTCGAGTAGATACGTAAGTTGGCAACCCAAAAAGGACAAGGTAAACATCAAATGCGAACTTAACTGACAGAATTCTAACTTCTACCGTAAAGTGGGATTTCGATTGATTCAGCAAAATTAAGGAATTCTTCCTTTCGATATTTATAAGGCATCGTTTAAAGAAATCCAAATTTAATTCCAAGTCAATGTTAGAAATGTTTAGTCCTTATGACTTTATGTAAAATAGATGAGGATGTTCCAAAGATTTCTTTGATTTATTTATTCCATTACATCGACACCTCCGCCTAGGGGCTGTAAATGAAAGTATCCCTTAAATAAAGTCGTACTTTTGGTGAGCAACGTAAAACTAAATGTTTTAGAGCAACTCAAATGTTATTCACAACTTTAAACAATTCATCAACAGTCGTTGAAGAAAAATTTGTTCCATTTAAAATAGTCGCCCATCGCAACTGAAAAGCTCAGACAACATTTATTCAATCGTAAAAAAAGCTGCACCAATAAAAACTTTTTTAAATCACCCTAATCCATGGGGGTCAGTCCTTGAATTCATCCTGCCTCTGTCAGCATTCGTCTTGGTCGGAAGGATCAAATGACAATCAGTGGGGAAAAAATCCGAATACCTTACCTCGAGTACCCGCACATCAGCATTATTGAGGACTTGACCCACCCGACGACCGCCATCGCCTAGTTACAGCATAAAATTGACAAAAAGAAAAAAATCCCCCCCAAACCCAGGGGGACACTAAAGCAGATTTGTGAGATACGGAATTAAGAATCATCCGATTGTGCCATCATTAACAATCAGGCACAGACAACGATGCTTGAGCATGGTAGACCGTTCTCTTGTGCTCCTGTATTCTGTCGAGTCACACACAAAAATCCATTTTCTACTTAATGATAATGAATCTTCAGAGGGACACGGACGGTGGAGGAGGTAACAAACGAATGTGCCCCAGTCGACCGTGTAGCACCGCATAGCCCCCCGTTTATATTCGGCTAACAGCCTCCCACTCAGACGCACCACCAACCGGCTTTGCAGAAAGACTTTAATGAGCGCAGAGCGCTTATAATTTTTCCCCATCTGGTTATTCAGTGTTTGCTTGGTTGGCTTTCGACCACGGGTATTGGTTAATCTGCTGGAACATTTTTGGCAATCATCCCTTATTAAGTGATAAAATAATTAATATCTCTACAAATCCCACATCATCTCCAATAAGGGTCATCTGATTTACGAGTATGATAGCTAGTAGTAAGGTTAATCGAATAAATTTTCCGCATGATTGTATAGCTTCGTATATATAGGGCTATGTGTTAAACATGCTTTTAATTGTATGCCCTCTTCTTTTGCAGGAGTTCGTTTTCTCATTTTTATTGTCGTCACGTCTGTTCCTGCGTCCGCACGAGTTATTAGGTAAACTGTTGTCCTGTGTACCTGATAGTGAGTCCTTAGACACGTTAGTCGCAGTACTAGCCGAATGGACACATCGATTCCCATACGATTTTCGTGATGAACGGATCATGAGTCATGTAAAACATATCGTTTCGAGGTAAGAGTTCAAATTTGTGTTCATTCATCCTCGGATTAACCTGAAATGTTTTTGTTTTTCTCCGCTACCGACAGATGTTCTAATACTGGATTAGAGGAATTAGTTTCGGAAATATTGAGTGCCTTGTTAAAACGCCTGACTGAATTAGAAAAACACGAGGGAGATTTACGTGCTTGTCAAAGTAATACAGACAAGGTTAGTTGCGGCGGAAATGATTAATGGGAGTTGTAGTTGTTGTTCTTGTTTTTCATTGTTTTATTCCGTGCGTAAAGGTAAATAATAATGCGATCCTTCTTTCAGACAGATTCAATAGACTGCCCAACCGCACCGCATTACGCACAAATTTTATGCCGAATCGAACGCAAGCTGGCGAAACACATTGGACCTGAGGAATTTCTACAATGTAGCAATAATGTGCTGTTGGATAAACAAGTAAGTTGTGGCTGTTGTAAATTAAGTTATTTAGTTATGTAATGGTAAATTAGCATCCCGGATGTTACATACACTAATTCTATTTCCGATATTATGGATTTGCGAGCCATCCGCAGGTGCCCTCGGCTTTAAGGTGGACTAGTTCATGCAATAACCGATTGGAAATTCCAATGCTGAATCTCTAAGGCTCCGAAAACAGCTATTTCCAACAAAAATACGTACTAAAATATTATTTGCCCGCCCTAGGCATTTATTTTTTCTTTAATACTCGTCGTGTCAACACGAATCGCAACACTTATTTTTGTATTTTTGGTTTAACAAAGTTAACTCAATTACCCCATTGGAGCGGCATTACACTGCCTTTCCGAAATCGCTAACAATTAGATTATCAGCGAAATCAGTTCGCCGAACAGCCCCACAAACAAAGCAATAATATTTATATGCCTGTCTGCGAGAGGATCACAAGTCGCTATACACATTCAGTTGAATAAGCCTGGTTGCGTGTAAGGTATCCAAGCACGCAACAATAATGATATTAATTTCTTAAACTGCCTCATCTACAATCGTATCACGTCCTACGCATTGGAAAACATTTCAATTTAGTCCCCAAAATAACCAGAAAATCATGTCTGCCGAATATTTCTGCGCCATCGCCACCCTCGAACCGGATAAGCGGCAGCAATTCAACATTGCCACTGAAAACGACATCGACAACTCGTCGAACAGCCCCACGGGACTGCCTCTCATTATAAGTGCCTACTTAGAAAGGTATATACAAACAGCCCAGAGGCGGCGATGCCACCCACTACCCACATGCAATTGATCCCTTTTCGAGTGTAATTTAATGTGATTCGACTTCGAAAAGGAAGTGAAAATCATTTCCCAGAATTAAAATGTTATTCCTTTTCGACGACGCGACAGGAGGAAACGTAATTTGTCGCGGTGCGCGGGTGCGGAAGCTGCTCCTGATGGCGGTAGATTTCTCGTGGTTCTTCTTACATCAGCAGCTCTTTGTGAGGCAACAAAAAAAAATTAGAGCGGAATCGAATCGGCACATTACCATCCGACTCATCTACATGGGGGCTTGCTTGTTGTAAGTAGAAACCCGTGTAGCACACACTCGGTTATTCTCCGTTCGTTCGGTGCTGGCTTTTATTATGCTGCGACACGCAAAACAACGAAATTAATTCCTTTGTATTGGTTTTATCCTTCTTGAACAGTATAGGCTGGTTGTGGAGATACTCGCTCGGTATAGGTAGGCATCTCAACCAAATTTGTTTAATGTTAACGTTTTTTGAAGCGAGTACCACATACACACATAGGCATTGTGGCCTACCAAGTGGGGAATAAGGCAAACGGCGCGGCGCCTTCGTGTTGAAATGGAATTTTGAATTAAATTTGAATATTTTTTTTTTCTTCTCAGTTTTCCTTGAATTTTCCTTTGGCCTGGTTCAGTTTTATTTGACTGACAATAGGCTATGAAATGGAATTGACGCTGAGAAAAGCTCGTTAACAATAGAGAGTACTCAAAAAAAACGAGTGTATGTAGTAGAGAAAAAGTCTGCCTTGCTGTGCGTGTATGTTTTTCTAATTTGTGTGTTTATTGTTATCTGTTTGCCGAGCGTGAGAAGCGAGAGGATTGAATAAACATAAGAGTATCAATTGCCCTCGAGGTATTTGGAACATTCGACTGGGATTTTGTCATGGGGTGAAGTGGGGATGAGCTATTGTGCGTAATACTAACAATCCAAGAGCGGCCTAGTTGAGTCAGGTCTTAAATGGGTGTTTGTATTTGTTTAGGAGAAATTTAACAGAATAATAATGGTTGATTTGTTTGTACACATGTATCCATTTTGACACAAATAAAGACACGAAAGCCGGTGACACTGTTTCCTCTGTTGGTGTTGAAAGCTATCAATTATGTGTTCAAGTAGAAAGACACGAGGTGCCTGTATAGGAGAAGGAGACCGACGGGAATTATCTTGAACAAGTTGTTGGTTAATGTCTGCATTGGAAAAGTAATTTTTAGGTTTTTGCACCTGGAAATTAAGCAATTGTAAAAGTTGTTTAAATCCATTATTTACGAATATAAGCCAGATCTAGTTATCAGCTTTGTTGTTTGCCATTAGGTACCTATTATAGCATTTGCTAAGTTTATAAAGGGTTTTCAATAAGAGCGCTACAAAAGTTTTTTTTTAAATAAAACAAAAACGGTTTTGGATATCAATGAAGTTCTTTATTCCTGTGAAAGTACGTTCGATGTATGGAACTCGATTTCTTTTGCATGGCCACCACGGGCACGCTTGCAGAAGTCCAGACGCTGAACGACGGTTTTCAAGCATAAATCGGCCGATACTGCTGCAATTTCACGTTCGATATTCGTACGAAGTTCATCAATCGTCGCTGGTTTGTTGGCATATACCATAGACTTGACGTAGCCCCACAGGAAATAGTCTAAAGGCGTCAAATCGCACGACCGAGGCGGCCAAGCGACTGAACCATTTCATGACACGTTCTCCAAATGTGACATTCGCTGTGTGGCTTGTGGCGCCGTCCTGTTGCGTCAATTTAGTCTTGTAAGGATGTACGCCAAGATCTTTTCGCAAAATTCGTCACAACGACGTCACAGAGATGCCCAAAGCCCAACGCTTAAGAACGACGTGTGAGAGACACATTTGGGCTTTCTTCAACTGAAGCCTCAGCGGCAGCAATATTCTCGACACTACGGGCACTTCTTTGTCTCACTGGCACGGGAACATTTTGTACTGTGCCTGTGGATTCAAATTTTTCCACTAGACGCTCAATTGTTCATCTGCTAGGACGATTATGACGACCATAAATTGGACGTAGCGCTCTTAACATTGAGGCCACTGACTCCTAATTTCGGTAGTAAATGGCAAACATTACCGAAGAGAAATGTCAAAAGAGCGGCAAGAAATTCGGCGTCGTCCCTGTCGCTCTACTTTTGTAGCGTCCCTGTTAAAAAACCCTTTATTTTATTTTGATATAACTGTTCTCACTCAATGATTCTCACCTCTGTTTAATTTGCACTTGTTTGATTACATGGTCCCCATTTTCACCCTGGTGCAAACATATCCAAGTACCTAAGTGCACCTCTAGCCAACGCTATTCTCGATATTGGATCCCGTCTGGTCTAAACCAGGAGGCAATTCTCATAATATTTTTTTGACGTATGTAAATTATTTTAGCGATAAAAGCACAACGACCCGAAGATGAAGAGGTCTTCTAGACTTTGAGTAAAGAATTTGAGTCAAAAATCTATTTAGAATCAGTCTGCACTTATCGTGGTTACAAATAAAAGAACAACAAGTGAAAACATCAAAGTCATGAAACAAATTCAACGACCGTACTGATGCCATCAAGTTTTTGAATGCACAAAATGATGTGTCTATTATATTGGAACACTGATACCTAATCTCTTGTGTTCATCTTTCACTCGACGTTATTCGAGAAATTCAGGGAAAACAGAATTCTCTCCGTGTTTCGTAGCTGTTGTTAAGAAATTGTGGTCCTTGTAGTCATGAGAGTTTAATGGAACTATTGGTTTGTGCACCCAAAAACATTATAAAAGCTTAGAATCAATGACTTTTAAATATAAAATTGTATTTATTTATTACTGCGTTTCTACGCCTTGAAACTACCGAAACTGCTTCTATTCTACGACTCAATTCGAAGTTCCTCAATTCAGCTGTTCGAAAACTTTCAATTCATCCCAATAAATAAGTTTGAATTCTATGCTAGATTCCTGTAGTTTTTTCTATAGCTAGATGCCTGACCTAAAGCCTAATTAAGTTTAGAGCGTCAAATCAGCACCATGGTTGAATCACAAATTATTACAGACAACAGTGCAACCCTTAAAAATCAATAGATACTTGTTGCATGGCTCTATGAAGACGGTAGCTTTTCTTTTCAATAATAATTAATTTATGAAAATAATGCTGAAAATTCTCAATCTCAGTTTCGCCATTGACACGGTGAGTGACTCTCGCTATAGTGCCTTGAAGTACTCACTACAAAGTAAAATGATTTTGTTTTATTTGTCTTTTGTTCACTGTCCCACGTCTGACATACATTCGAAAGTATACTTGTCAATTAGGACCTTAGGCAAGTGCATACTTGCAGGTGCCTACAATTCGTGTTCACACACGTTGTTGCATTTCAGATAGTCCCAAGGCCTTGTTTGAGCGGTTTGCTCCAATATTTACTTTTCTTTCAGCATGTAGGTTCGTTATGCTATACAACTAATGAGTACATGTACAGTACACCAACCCTTAAGGGCCTTTGGTAATTACTCAGTAGCACGTGGGAAATCCATGACGTGGCTAACTAATGAGAAACCACAGCTCTGGGGAATTTCTTAAGTGATTCATTACCTTTATTACTCTGCTAAAATATTGTTGTTGTCCATTGTTGTCGCTTTCATAAATTTCCTCCAAATACCCATCACTCCAGTCTAAATTAACTCGTGTTGAAAAATTAATAACAACAAAGGAAGTAGCAAAACTTTCAAAGGGCAAGTGCAAGCTTTTCGTACAGTTCGAGTGTAGTAAAGCTATCCAGCTGCTGAGATCAGATGTGTTACAACAAAAGATTTAATTAAACTTTCTTGTGTTCTTGTATGGTTCCGGTTATATGGATTTTTTTCCCGCCCGCACTAGGACTTTAAATTACTTCAGTTTGGATGTGCACGAGTTGAAGGATTCATGACCGCACACTTCTTCTTTTAAACAAACTGTAAGAATCTGCTGATACGACTACATATGGCATTTTACGTGTATTTGTGTTTTTACTCAGTCATCCGTTGCATGTTCCCAGTAGAGTGAAGTTTGAAAAGTCTGTTGAGTTAGTATCCTGTTGCAGTTGTTCTAATGGTAGTTTTTATGTCTGTCTCCTTATGGGCCTCGTGGGTAAGTTTATCCTGAATGAATCCAACTTGACAAAATATATTCCAGCGGGAAGAGGGTGGACGCTGAGTAATGTGTGGCTGTGTGGAGTGCTGCATTATGAGGGTAGATGAGGGCTGATTATTAAATACAATAATTTGTTCTCAGGATTAGAGACGAAATTATGATTTTTCTTACTTAGTAAATACATTATTCAAGAGGCTAATGTATATAGATATTCCAAAGGATGAATAATTTAACTTGTTGCGCATAATTTAAAAGCTCATTCGAATTTGTTTTATTTTTAGTCGCAGGAAACTAATTTGATAAATTTTAAATAAGGATGCCTGGAATAATCTGTAGGCTAAAGAGGTCCTCTTAATATGTAGGTTTTCCTATACCCTTGGTAAAATACACTACACATGCTTATGATAATACAATTTACATTTAATGTTGATTAGCTTTTACTATATTTATAAATATTCATTTTGTGTGAGTTTTTCAATCTTTGGGACGAATGGAAGGGATCTACAATTTTACGCCGAGTCCAGACGGCTAATTGAGAAGCTCTTTCATGACAGTTTTACTCTCGGATGTTTGTCAGACGTTCGCGAGAGGTGATGCAGAGGAAAAAAACCTAAAGATGTAATTTGGTTCTTTCGGGATTCGAACCGGGGACCCGTCGCTTAGTAGTCCAACACACTTACTCCAAGCCACTTCGCTTTTACGATGCTATCATTGTTATTCACAATTTGCCCATGGCTTAGCTTATTTCATTTGAAGCTTCTTTTGTCTATTTTCACTTTTATGTTGCGAGTTTTTCGTAAATTAACACTTAATGTTTGAGATAGACAGACAAAGTTAAATAATTAAGTATTTCTGGGTTTCTACCCCGTAAAATAAAAGACATTTTTTCTGAAATATATCGCCACAATTTATTACTGAGAAATCGTCTCAATTCAGCCTTCGAATTTGTCTTAAAATTGTGGACCCTTTTCCAAAAAAATTAAACTGTCAAAAACGAATGGAAAGAAGGCTCATGACTTCCAACTATCAGCATCGTACATTTTTTAAGATTCAATTAACCAACAAATTATGGAAGATATTGAATAACATTATTCTGCATACTTGTCTACTTCACTGACGCAATAGCGAACGCTTAAAATGTCGGAAATTTTTAAATGAAACACCCTTTACAACCTTCAAGCAATTGACAATCATTAATCAAGTGATCTCCTTCCAGACAATTTAAATGAGTTCAAGAATGGGTATCGAACAGAATGCAAAAACGACTAGACTATCCTTCAGGCTAATTTAACTCGTTAATAAATACCGAATCTACTCTACACACACAACCACACTACTTACTTCTATTTGTCAAAATTATAAGAAAGAAATGATGACGATAAAATAATATTCTGTACATTATATCCACTTTCCCTTGCTTTCATTTCAGTCGAAAAAATGGGACCAACCATCAACATCGTGTGGCCCACCTGGTGTACAGGATCCAAAAAAGACCTGCAATCTGGAAACGTATCTGGAATGGTCAGCTCGTTTGCGCTTATTTGTATGCAATGAAATTCTTCAGGTAAGAGAAAACAATTCAAGCCCATTCTGATCCTGAATGTTAATTACAGTTCGCCTTGCATAACCACACAACTCTTGCATATTCATACATCCAGCTGCATGGTAAACTCACCTAGTAGGTCATCGGCTTCGGTAAAGTCCTATCCTACCGTGTGCACAATTTTAGAACACTTACAAACATCTTTTCGAAACTATAATGCCAGACAACCTATATGCTTTAAAATGTAAAATTTCAGGAGTGACGCTGTGAAAAGCAACTTACCACAATCGAGAGTTATTTTTGTTGTCAAACGTGGATTTAGTTCTTTTTCTCTTGTCCAAACACTGCAGACCCAATTCTCAGATCTATATGCGGTTGATTAAAAAGACAGAAATTGTGATGGTTGCGTTAAAGCTATCTCATGTATCCATACATATTCCGGCAGTAACGTGTGTGTTGTATACACAAACTGTGCCTGTACAGTATACTGTGTTTGCTTTTTTGTTGTCCGGTGGAAGTTGTAAGGGGTATTGCAAGACAGCCCGCACTGTGCATACATTTGAATAGACGAATTGATTGGATTAGTTGCAATCAAGCGAAAATTGGCATTTGGGTCGAGATTGAGAGGGTCTGCTATCTCAAAAAGGACCTCATTTGGTGTTATTTGGTTAGGCGGGGTTTGTATTGTGTTGTACTTTACAAAGACCGGAAGCTAGAAATGTAGCCAGGTCTTGTGGTTAATTAAATGGATTTCAAGCCAGAACCTATTTAGATATTATTTGGTACATAAAATGTTTAAAGCGCTCAACTGATTTCCACTTTGATTAGTTGGTAGACCGCTGTTAGCATATGGGATATGGCCAGCTGTGCATGCATCACTGTGAGTTATGTGGTTATTTTCCCTAAACGTGATCGATAAGGGGCTTTGGAATTAGGTACTATGAATAGGCAAAGTGGAGGAGTGTTCCTTTCAATTTCACCATTTCCATACAACATTAAGGTGAATATAGGAGGCATAATTTCGATTGCCAATAGATTGAGTTTCTTAAATACATTCAAAACAAATTTTCAATTAGGGCAATTTGGATGAAATTTTGATCTCCAAAATTAAGTTCAGGACTGTTTTAAAGGAATCACCCTTTGCATTGTATATAATCGGATGTAGGGATTCAACTCATTATTTAACAGAAACGAGTGTACATATTTTGTTCCAGCACTTAAGGATTCGCGTTAATTTAGGCAAACCCCTTAGAGCTATTCTCACAAAGTAAATAATTCACCCAGCCATAAAACTCCTTAAATTCCCATATCGTTTCCTTTCGAAATTCTAAAACATTCCTTAAATGTATCTATATGTATGTGTTTTCTTTACTTTCATACTATTACACGCTGCTTGCACTCTTTGCCACTGGATGCCGCATTCGAAAACTGATACCGATGATACTCAAGTGTAACAGCATACGAGAACGTAAGAAAATCGTCGAACTGTGGAGTGGAGTCGCCCAATATTGCCTTTTAGTCGGTAACTACAATAGTGCAACAGCAATTTTGGAAACCCTCGAATCACCACCGATAGCTCGACTGAAAGTTACGGTAAGTACCCAGCCCAAGCAGCTCATCCATATATCGGACGCGTATAGCTGTATAGCGTTGATCCCAAACGAATATCCTTTTATGTTAGACTCTCAGACAAAATGTTTCGAATATTTGAACCATTCGTCTCTTTTGAAATTCGTTTAAATGTTACCCTCACTATCGGTGTGCATGCAGCGCATTTTGCACTCGTTTATTTGAAACTAACACGCTCCCACACAACCGACCATGTCTCTCGAGGTTTTTAGCTAAAGTAAACTGCATAGGTACATATATATACTCCAAGGAGCCCTTTATCTTCTCCTTCTCGGCATATAAACTGAATAAAGTGAATTTTCATCTACTAAATTATGGGAAAATATTTTCCCCTTCGTCGGCGTCGGTGGAAAGCGTTTCACCTACAGATAGAGCGAGACGATTTTATTTTACTTTTATGCTCTTACTGCAGGTTGCTATTGCTATACTCGGGCCCATAACTCGATATTGTCGATATTGATTTATGGTATAGCTTTGGTATCTGTCCTAACCTCCGTTCCGACAACGCCGACCCATCTGACTTGAAGTTACCCGACATTTGGTCTGAGCGGCAGCACACAGGCCAAAGTGTAAGTTACCGATGGCCATTGGAAAATTTATTGCCACACTCATGGTGACCGGAGTGAGTGGTATTTTAGGAATTGATGTAATGTGGCATCGAAGCTGTAAACTTTGGCGAGACTGATTCAAAATGATGGTACATATTCGTATGTAAACATTTTTTGGTGAGTCCCAACTTGGATTGCACTTTTAGCAATTAGTCGATATAAACGAATGTGTGGAGTAGTGATGCATATAAATTACGATTACCCACATTGTTAGCTGTGACTAATTGGAAAATGGATGGGGCTTAAACTGTGCGTGTTGCTGAAGTGAGATAATTCGTTTTAGATCGGACAAATTGACATAATTTTGAGGTTGGAAATATGTAGTAGGTATAGTAAATATTTTGTATTGAATTGTTTGCATTGAATTTATCTTTCCTTAGGACTTTAGGTGGCAGTCACAGAAATTAAATTTAAATTTTGTCCATTGATATCCGCCCGCTTTGATAAAAGGAATGGCTAATTTCGTGAATTTGGGGAAGGTTTAAAATGAAACGCCTGTGCAAATCTCCAACCTTCCCATAGAAGGTAGTATATGTTTTCTCAATTTCAACACCACATTTACTATGTAAATTTTGTAACTTGTGTGCGCCATGCGTAAATTGTCAGTAATACAGAAATTTAAATGCAATCTCCTGCTTTCGCACAGCAAAACAGCTTCCATAACGTTTCCATTATACATAAAGGTCTCAGCTGTAACTGAGAGCCCGCATTAAATTCCCCCTTTTGTAATGCTAAATAAATTCGATCACAATCTTTATTGGAAATTATAACGCTCGAAATTTTACATCATAATTTAAAAGGTTATCACCCTCTCCATGGAATAGTTTTTAGCGTAACCATTCGCCACTCCACCGCAGTACGAGCGCTAATTCACTTGGAAATTTTATTGCTGCTGTGCTAGATCACGTACCCAATTTCATTATCATCAATGTGCACACCCATCCCGTTCTAATGTACACTCCCCAATGGCCCTCGTTTTATCTGAAATCGTAATTATATCATTTGGTATACATTTAATGCATCTCTAGCGAATCCTAAGTGAGTGCAAAACTAGAGAAATCACACTTCGAATTCAAAAAGGAGAAATATCCTTAAATACGAGTTGCCTTTTAGTGTATGGAACGTGTAGGATAACGCAATTTCCGTATCTTTTCATCAGCGCTACGATTTTACATTTCCCCTTCATCTGAAGTATTTCATTTGAATAAATCATAATTTCCCATTTATTACGGATGCTCAATATTGAAGAGGTTTTTGGAGTTTCATTTGAAATCTATTATTTGGTTTTAGCACAGGTGTGAAAGACCCAATTGGCACTGTAGAGAAAAATCAAAATTTGACATCATTTTCAATAAGCTGGAGAGCGGCACGCGTTATCCTCTTTATGTATTTATGGGCTGAGAGAAATGATTTAAATTCACGTTCCTATTTTTTTTCGTTTTAATACTTCCAGCGGAAGAGCAGAAATAAATATTCTTGGCTTTGCAGGATTTAAAGTTTGCTCTGTTGCTTTCAACTCTTTTTTAGCAACGCCGTCAGTTGGGAGTACGCAGGTAAACTAAATACCTAAATTTTGCAAACTTTATTAAGGTGCTTTATTTCCGCTTTCTAAGCACGTAACAAAAATCTGAAATTATTTTTCTAATAAACGAATGAAACATAATTTATACGACTTTCGGTGGAAGCTATCGCTAAAGGCTATCACGTAGAGTAGATGATTTATATTTTGAAAGATATATTGCCCTTTTATTGCATCATTACAGTGTAGAATGCATTTAATTAAAAACATAATAAACTTCTGAAACTTTTTCGGGTTAAAATTGCTTGTTGTGAGATGGAAGCTACAACAAGTGGATTTCAGTTTAAAAGGGTAAAGGTGATTAAAAAAATAAGACACCACCGTACAACAGAAATTTATAATTGCAAATTTATGACCATGAACTAAAAGTGTGATTTAAAAATCATTTTCCACTGATTTCAAACTGCTCTGAAAGGCCATCTGAAAACAAAGAAAAAAAATCTGCGGAAATGTCAGCTGCACTCTAAAAACTGAAATCAAAATTTGACTGAACGATTCCTGGAATTGAAGTGGGGTTTGTTTTCTCTTTTTTAATCTGCGAAAACTGCAACATTCGTATGCGAGGACAAACAAAGTTATGACTTAAAAAAGTCAGTTGACAGCACTTTCGAAACGAGTTGCATAGACCATTGAATGCAAACGATCGAATAGGAAGGCATCTCGAGTAAGGGGATTTTGATTTTTTGGCGTCCTCTGAGTGTCTGAATCAAAGAGCAAAAAAGAAAATATTCAGTTTGGCGACCAAATCACGTGAAATCCTTTAATCCCTCTGACAGCAGAGACAATCTGAACCAATGAAAGCCAGTAAATACAATTGCAGTGGGTAGAGAAAAGACAAATCGGTTTCTAGTGCTAATAAAATGAGTCATTTAAATTATATTTAGTTCTGTTCCAGAAGAAAAAAAAGTACGTATACGCCACGTATGCCCAGAAATTAGTTTTGTTTTCGAGTTGACTGTATATTTAGTTTAAAGTTTAATGACTTCAAGGGTTGATGTTGAGACACCACTTCTATTGACCAGTCTTTGAAAATGCCTCTCCTACTTTTCAGACATTTTTATGATAGCCACTTTCTTAAGAAACCAATGGATTACTATAACTGAATATTATCCCCACTTGTAAAATACTGTCGTTCCATTTTAAAAATGACTACTTTCTGCTCAAAAGGGATCGTCAGGAAATGCAATAAACTCAAATCAAAGAGGATGGAAAATAAAGTTCAAAAAAGGAAATGCAATGAAATCGCCCACTGTATCCAATCCAATACAGGATAACAATGGTTCTGCTGATTTCCGTCAGGCAATCCAATTGTTTGCCCTCTGATGATTCTTTCTCTCTCTCTGTAAGTTCAACGCTGCCCAATAAAATTAATCGAATCACAGGGTAGCGCTAGTGATGAACGTATGAGGATTGCATGCACCGAAGCATGATTCAATCAATCGTTTCAACACCCAACCCAACAACACGTCGTCGGCGTCGTTGAAAAAATGTGCACTCAAACAAAACGGATAAAAAGTAAATGCTAAGAAATTAAAACCAAAGAGAATGCAAATGAATCGTTCGCTAGTGAATTTATGTGAGCGTTTATGGTCTTAACGATTTTATTCATTCTGGTCTGTGGTGGCCAATAGACTGGTAAATGAGGAAACAATATAATTGAAAAAGGATCCTTGGGCTCCGGTTTTTTGTACCGAAATAGAGAAAAGTAACAAAAAAGTGCATTAAATAGAACCATTAATTTCAATCTGCCTCTGTGTGTATTATATCTATATATGCAATCATAAATCGCATTACTAATTTGATTTGCCGGTTGTTGTAAAACTCAACCATCAAATTTGCATACGGATAGGTTAGCTTGGTATCCACCGTGCACAGGGAAGTATGGGAAATTAAATTAGAACCCCAATACAATATTCATTTCATCTAGGAAGTGGCAAAAAATGTATCCACCGGCAATGTAAAAACACAAATAAAAGGAGTAAGCTGGCATATTTCAGGATCCGCCAATGTGTGTGTTAATTGTCAAGAAATTTAATTTCCTCAAAACTGAAGTGCATATTTCCTTTGGCAAAAAAGTTATCCCACAAATTTGGTGCATCCGTTGATGGGTTTGTTAAATCTTTAGCTACCAGTAACATCCTTTAAATGTCAGTACTTCTTTAGATACAGATGTAGAAAATCTTACAAATTATTGTTGTAAGCCAGACGACTACATACCCTACCCCTGTTGGAGGGAGACTTAAAATGAAGCTGCTTACTCAACCACTTTTTATTGTCTATTTACCATCACAAGATAATTATGATTAATTAAGCCTTTCCTTCAAAAGTAGCACCATCTGTGCAAAATGTAGCGCATAACTCCTTCTCATCCTTTTAAGCTTATATTGCGTAGTAATTACGTACTTATTTTTATACTGATTTTGCTATGAAAATGTAATTAATAGCTCGCAGACGGAATTTCATCTGCGATGTAAAAAAAAATCCAAGCACCACATAATCCATCGAATGCATTAATTTTCGGATCCACCTAATAAACAAAATGGATATAATTACATCTCGTTCAGGCAGTAATTGACAAAGACTAATAAAATCAGACTTCGTTCTTTATTTGCGGCCCGCTTGACATTTGCCCCCCATTTGCGAAGCCCAAATAATTTCAGGAAACGCTGTTTGCCTCAAACCGCTGCAAATGAAACATGATTTTCAATAAAACTCTATCGCCTTCATAGAAGGGAATGTCAATAGATTTCATGGCATTTAGCATGTCATAAAATCTGAATTACAATCTCCATTAAGGATTTATTATCCCCAATCTAACATTTCGCTAGAATTTCACCCACATCAGTGGGGTGAAGCATTCGCCGTCGCTGAGGTCGTGTCGTAATTGACATTAGCATCCTGCTTGGATATACACAAAAACTCACACACATCCTACCGATTCTGCTTATCGAATCCAATTCTACACCGAGAACAAAAACGACTGGATTCCTTTCGCCATCCGCGCACTTACTATAGCTGTAACAATCCTTGTTTATGTTACGTTCTTGTACTTTTTTTTTGTGGGTGCGATCCCTGCCCAAATTCGTTACGATGTTGCTACATGTGTAGATTTTCTTATTTCTTTCTTTTTTGGAATATCACACAACCACCACCAACGATGACGATGTGAATACATACGACGCAATGATATGTTCAGTGGAGTAAGTTATCATCGACATGCCAGCAATTGGACTGTATGCAACGACATGCCGAAGGATATGTGGATTTGTGGACAAAACAAGCAATCGTCTTAAATGAAAATCAAAAGACTGATCCTACGCCCGTTTTGGTGGTCGTATCACCTACATCTGTCGCTACAACAACATCGCCATCATCATCATCATCATCGTCATCATCAACGGCAACAGTAACAGTGACAACGACAGCGACGACGTCGACGACGGCGGTAGCAGTGACAGCAACATTGTCATCATCATTGGAGAGAAAAGCGACTAAACCAAACGATTGGGTGGTCATACCCGTGTTTGCGGATATTGTTAAGCTGGCCATATCCGGACGTGAAGATTGCCTGCAGAGGTAAGTTCATATACTGCTTTGTGTAGTATCCTTGATTTGGATTTTTTTTTTGTCTTGTATTCCTTTTGCTTTGTTACTGGCTGGTTCTTAACGAAGCCAAAGTGGGTTTCCTTTCCTCTGGGAATGACCAAAGAAAATTGAACATTTGAGATTGTAACTCTTGATGGTGGACCTTAATTTGATGGCGCATTTTCTGAGTGCGCTAAAGTGATGCGAATTGCGATGGGTTCACGATAGCATTTATAGCTCGTACCGCTATGCGGATTTATCGGAGTATTTTTTTTTTATTTTATTATTTGTTCAGGGTTATACGAGATGAGCAATTGGCTTCCGAGAATGGTCATTCCTTAGGATTTAGGTTATAGCGTGCGAAATCCGTACTTACTCTGCAAATATCCGCATTCGTTTTATTGTTTTCTAAATATATGTGCTTAACCCTCAAATTGGATTGGCGCTGAATATTCGATTGGGTGTGTTCTCATTTTAATGCGCATTTCAAGAATCATAGTAAAGCGAATTATGCATCGCTGGTCTATCGTGTTGGGCGCCAGTCATTTTGGCAAATTTATGAGCGGTCGGCATCGGCAGTGAAATTTCACTGCATTTATTATGATCCATTCATATATCGGTTAAAAAAAGAGTCACAAATGCAGGAACTTTGTGTGTATCATTAACCTTCAAAGTGGTTCGTAAAATTTGTTATTACGGTTCTTATGCAATGCATTTAGTATTAGAAAGAGAGATTCGCAAATGCGTACTAAGGCCGCACCGAGTTGGGCTTTTTAAATATAGATAACCACCGCTGTCTCCTGTGTCCTGACTTAAAAGGGATTTAGAAAATAGAGACAGTAAAATTTAAATTTGCAAGGACTTACAAAAAAATCAATTCAAGTACTCCAAATCATGTCCATTTCCCAATAACCCCCAACAAAAAACCGATAAAATCCATCAAGCAATTCTATTCAGTGCTGACTGTGTGAAACCACTTGCCACATTTTCAGACCGTAAATAAAATAACGAGTTAGCAGTTAAAATATTATTTTTGTATAGATTCAGATTTGAACGCATTACCAACAGAAATAAATCGGTTGAGTGTATATATATACCCAAACGACAGCACCACCACAATCATTGGCCAATGCAGAGATTTGGGTAGTTTCGAAATTTAATGAAAATGTTTTTCGTATAGCACAAGATCCAAGGAAATCACGTTTTCCAGCGTTCATTGGTTTCATAATCAATAAAATCAATTTGGTGATGACATACAATTGCATTAGATTATATTATCAAAATAATTTGAATCAAACGACTTTATTGATTTGTTTAATAACAATACGAACCTCATTAGCTGAGACCCATGAACAAAGAAATGCGAAATGCTGTACCTCGTCCTCAACAGCAATGCTTTCAGTTTAATGAAAATGAAAAATATTGTAGGCAAGGAAGGTAGCGTAGCTGGAACAATGCGCCTTAAGAATGTATAAACGACCGCCATCGTAAAACCTTATCGCACTCAAGGATGAATCAAAATCTAATTTTACAGACTTTACCATTCCACCACCGTCAGTAGACTCAGCTGCGACCGTTCCGTATAGCGTAGGTACCTACAATTGTATTCAATATTTGCTCAATCGGACAAATGGATGAAACCAATCAAGTGTGTTGTTGGTTGGTCGAGAGGAATCAAAGCAGCAGAGTGAAAGGACATAAAGTTCTGGTGTGATACTTGTATATACCATAGTTGTTGCGAAGTAAGTTAGAGAGCAAGGAACTTTTTACTCGATTTTATGACGATACATATTATTATTGTTATTTGTTTCTTTGTCAAATTATGATGAAAAAAAATGAAATAAAGAAATAAACATAAAATTGATGCCCGACAATTTCGTTTGCAAAACGTGGAGTGGCCAGCTTGACGATTCGATAATGTGTCGTAAAAAAGAACGCTAGGGCTTATTGGAAAGGATCTATGGATAGTTGCTAATAAAAAGTAGGCAAGCATTTTAAGACTCATAAATTTATTTACCTACTTTAGTACGGATTAAATTTAATAAAAATATGTTTATCATTATACATCAATTTTATATTATTTATATGGACAACTGTAACACCGGATAAAAGTTTAATTATTTAATACTATAATTCTGTTTACAGGTGCGTGGTGGGAAAAAATTTTCTACCGGGATTTGAATTGAAAACGCCCCTCAAATTTTTTTTTGAAAAAAAATTTCCATAAATCCACCGAGAATTTATCGGTTTTTTTTAGCTTCAGTCAATTATTTTGAAAATATCATGAACGGGTATACCCAGTACAAAAATGAGAAGAACTCATTTTCAAATAAAAAAAATTAATCAACATTAAAATTCGTGTCAATTATATTTTCAACTTTTCCTGAAAAACGCCCCTAAAAACCAAACGCCTCCGGAAAATTTCCGGGTTTCCCGTAGGGCCACCACGCGCCTGGCTGCAGATGCACTTTGGTAAATAAATAAATAATTGGTGCAACAGGTCCTTGTAACCCAATGCCTAACTTAACACAACGATTCGATTGGAATGGATCTACAAATTTATGCCTAGTCCAAACATGTGGGTAGTGTTTCCGAAGTAAACAGCGGGGTGCTAATTATTAAACAATTAATTTATTATCAACGGATTAACTTCAACGAACTGTCTGAAAATCATAACTATTCAAGCGCAAAGCAGTCTAGTAAAAAAAAATAATTTAAGAAGTTAACACCATAAATTTTATTTTATTTATTTTATTTAAGAGTTAAAAAAAGATGACACTTTCCCTGTCGATTTCCCGACGAGTAGAAGAACTGTGTTTTTTCTACCTGTAAAGGAAATGAAAGGAAATTATTAAAAAGAAAAGAAAAACAATTTTTCGAAATTCTTGAAAGTCCTAATTAAAAGCATATTTGGTATCAACTCAGGCAACGCAATCACTGCATATAGAATATAAGAAAAACATACCTATGCACCTATGTCGTTGCTGTTTCTCCACAGAGTTCGCTTTCTTCGTCCTTAATGAGCATCTTAGGTATTCCCTTTACTGATTTATTCCTTAAACACACAAACAATATTGGAATCCAAGCCTTATTGTACATACCTCTGACAAACACCTGCTATCATTTATCCAATGCGCGCACCACTTTTGTCGTGTAAGCTTCCCTCCGAAAAAGTTTTATGTTCTTCACCGTTCATATAGCTACTTCGTCTTCCAGCAACAAAGGACCTCCCCATAGTGCATTCTTGCTATTAGTAAAGGTCCTGTGATTTACGAAAGTGCACAATGGTGTTTGCTTATCAACAAGGATTAAATAAGGAAATTTCTTCGAGTTTTCTGCTTTCCTCTGCAAGGGGAAAAAACAAAGAACCTGCAGAAGCGAGCGAGTATGTATGCTGTACATCATGGAACAAGAATCCTATTTATGGTTATAAAAGAAAAGTGAAGCAAACAATAAGAGCTTAACAACATCGTTGGTGGAATGATGGATTCACATAGGTATATAAAGTTTACAAGCGTCACCTTACAAGGAGCTTCCTCCTTTAGCTATGGCGCAGCCTTTCCCAGAAGGAGGTAGGTATTGTAAAAAAATAAACTCGTTATCCGGCCAAATGGCGATGATTGTTAGCCGGGAAAGCGGAAAAGCAGCCGGGAGAAATCCTATAACTTTGGCTACAAAACTTATAATTAGTTAAGTTTTATGCAGAAACCGGCGAAGTATGCTCACAGGGAACAACGTGTCAAGCCTCAAGGGTGCTAATGAGTTCATTTAAGTTGGAAATACGCTTGCATCAGACCGTACGTATACGCAACAGGAAATTTTTCCAGCCCAAGGATGGGTTTCCGTATCGAAAGTGCACAGCGGACGGCATGAATACGAAGAAATTGATTACTGGTGGGAGAGTAGTTATATACTTCTTCGTTAGCTAATTACTGTTAAATCTTAACGAAGTAGGTGGTCAAGGTAACATAAAGATGAAAGGTACTTTTGCCTCTGGGTGGGCAGGGATTATAACTATGACTTTTATATTGGTAATTTTATGGTCCGTTGAGTTCAATCCATTTCAGTAAAATTTCTCAGAAGAATTGTATCTTCTGCGAAAGTCTGGCTATGCACTTGGCTAAAGGGCGGAGTTGAGAAATCGCGACTTTACTCAATGTCGGTGACACTTATTGCTCTTTACAGTCGTAGGTGTATGTAAATTTGACTTTATTTAAAAGTCGGCGCTCATTTTAAACTGTCAAGACTTAAAATCTTATATGAACATATTTTGGACTGAATTGTACTGATGAAGCAATTCATATCATCTATATTCCAATTAATCTGCATGAATTGGTAATCAGGTATGCTCTGTCCACATGTGGGGCAAACGCACGGAAATCACACCGCTTCTTGAGGCACAAAGGAATTGCTTGTACCCACAGGTGATTTAGTATTCTCATAGGGTGCATTAATAGAATTGAATACCATTGAAATCAAGCTATGATTGTGTGCGCAAATAATAACTAATAGTCCGAAAACAATTTCATTTCATTGGATATTGTTTGAAATTATGTTTGGCGGTCTTACGAAAGCATGTCAATTTTAAATCAATTTTTGACACAGGCTCCACGTTAGCAAATTCCTTATTATAGGAGTTATTTGAAACGAATGCTTATTGAAGGCAAATATTTGTTCATTGGATATCCTTGACGTATTAAAAGGCCACCGAATTTCCGCACTTGGTTTCAAGTTATTCTGCTTAAAGCATGTGACTTTCTTTCTGACATCAAGGCATACATGGCCTTATGACTTAATAACTTAGAAGTCAAAGATAATACCAATAGCCTTACGTATATATTTATAATCCTAACCGATCCCCGTCTATCATGAGATACAGTATAAAATTTAATACACACAATAATGTTTCCACAATTCCTACTTTAAAGTGTATTTCTCCTCTCTCTCTCTCTCTCTCTCTCTCTTATTCTTTTTGTCATAAATTAACTTATTTTACACTTTACCCACATCAGGGATCCCCATTCGTACAGGTCACGTTTTAAAGTAACTTTCATTTGACCATCTTCTAGAGACACATGCCATAAGTTTCATTTCATCGCATATGTTCCAACTGTACAGGATGTGATGGTCTGCATTGGATATCCTCTTACCACAGATGCAAGATACAATCAGCATTGGGTTTCCTACCCAAAGAAAAAAAAATTACAGCTCCCTACGAGAATGCTGTGAGAAATTTCACATCACGTTCCGTCACCTTTTTTCTGTTTTATCTTTACAAAGTTGTAAGAAATCCCATATAGATGGTATCTCTACTGTAATTGAAGACAATTTATCTTCGCATACAATTACATAGTGAAGTAATTTCATTCTTCCAACATATATCTTGTAGAGAAAAGCATTAAACATTTCATAATTTCACCACACTCCTGGCGGGGACAGGTGCTTGTTTATGGGATGAGGATTTCATTTGTGGCACCCATGAAATCCTCATTCAAAATGAACGAAATGTCTATTCCGGAAATCCATGTGCGCTTTTGATGAAAGTACCTGTCTCAATTGTATTCTATAGTTCAATTTTCAATTTCCTTCCAGTAGTCGTAGTGCACCCTTAGTCGCTATAAATGTATCCATATATTGTCTTCCTTATACTCACGTAGATTGCCGAACGGTCACATCAACGTAACTGCATTCGATCGGATGGCAGCCATCGCTGGAGCATTTACGAAGCACATGAGCGCTGTGAAGGCACCGTCGTTGCCGGACACAACACCTGGTGAATACGAAGCCTTTTGTCGGCGCATGCAGAAGACGTCTACACTAAATGAATCGGGTGAGTTTTGTATAGTTCGTCCTTGTACTTTATACAGCAAGAAACAATGAGCTCTCGTTGCAACATTCACAGCACATCGTATACAGAGACAGACTGCAGAGTGTACGCATTCTATGTATGCATCTGTATTCGGTTCAGTGGTTTCTTGTCTCATGAGCTGTCGAAGTTTATTGAGAAGTTCTTTCTCCATCGTACCCAGCTGTATGTCGGCTGGAAAATTGGCAAACTTCTCCGATATCAAGGGGATATTTCGTTTATTCGTCCCTATCAGGAGTCGCAAATTTGTAGTACTTTGAACAATTAAAATGTAATCAAGTGATTCAGATGAATACGAAAAGCTACATAAGATCACTTCATTCGATGAAGGAAAAATTGCCTAAAAAAATATTTTTTCAGACTGCTCTGCTCGACGTTGAGCAATAAAGAAATCGCCATGGGTACCGCTTAAAAATCTATACAGCTCTTCGTAGATCACTACAGCATTACCCCCTAACAATTATTTTAAGTGTACATTTTATGAACTCACAATGGCGTGATTATCTATTGGCACCTACAATAAATACCTACATTATACAAAGGCTATGCAGTTGAGTTCTTCCCTTAAATGCCGAAAAGCATCCGTTAAGTGGTCACATCAGCAAACCCCTGGACTGCAGAAAAATGCTTGCTCCTTGAGACAATAAAAAAACGATTATGTTGCACATCCACACAGATGCAGTGAGGGAACAAATCTCATAAATAACCCCACATATATTCGCATTCATAAAATAAAATCTTTTCATTTAAAACCAAGATTAGTATCACAAATTACCTTTTATTGGCCATTGCACAAGATGTTTGTTTTCGCAAAAAAGAAAAGGGATACAAATCCTGAAAATTCTCTCTATAAAAAAAATAACAACGAGCAAAGGATCCAACTTAATATGTTGGTTCATTTTAACTACACTATCATGGCCAGCACGAGCAGCTGTTATTCGGCATCAAATGGTATCCTCCTCTATTTCAACAGTACTCGTATTATATTCTTTGTCCATGCCCACGTACACCTACACATATGTTTGTTATACATGTGCTTGAATCGCAGCCTTGTGATAACTTCCAGTGTTACCGATGCAGTTTTATTTTAAATGGTGTCAGTAAAAGAATTTCTACTGTGTTGAAATAAAATTTCAGTGCATGACCATACAAGCATCAATTTTTGACAGTACATACACATTAGATAAGGAGTCAGTAAATACTACAAATCCAGGTAAAAACTCACAAAATTCCCTACCTAATTTTAAGGAAATAAAAATGTGACGATAATTACTTATAGTTTTATTTTTTTAATGGAATTATTTAACATATATGTTTTATTTAAAGTAAGGTTTAATTTATAGGGTTCCCTTTTTCATGTACTTACAAAATTACAATATAAAAAAAATAGTTGGCGCAACAGGTCTATGGGGCCCTAGGCCTAGCTTCTCACAACCATTCGTTTTGTGTGATTTTTTTCATTTTTGAAACGAATGGAAGGGATCTACACTTTTATGCTGAGTCCAAACGGCAAATTGAGAAGCTCTTTCATGACAGTTTTACATTTTACTCTCAGATGTTTGTCAAACTATCGCGAGAGGTGGTGCAATGGAAAAAAACCTTAAAATGGAATTCGGTTTTTTTCTGGGGATCAAACCTGGGACCCCTCGCTTAGTAGCCCAACACACTAACCACTAAGCCACTGCGCCTACTACTACTTCTACTACTACTTACAATATACTACTATCAATAGGTTTAGGTACTTGTGACTTCCTGAAGTATTTTTTAAAATGTTTAGGTAGGCACACTATCGATGAAAATTATGTTGAATTGCAACAAAAATGTGGTTTAAAAATTAGCGAAATGCGATTGTTGATTAAATGATTGAAAATCATTTCCTAAATGTTTCTGGCAAAATAATATTCGCTTCGCGAGTAGGAAAATATCGTTAAAATAGTTGTTAACTGATATAACTGTTGGCTGAACAGCAAACTGTTTAAGTCATAATCTAAATTTTAGCTAGATACATTATAAATGTACTGTAGGTTGTCCTTAATTTATCAAACGGATTCAGTTTATCATGGGAGTAAGCATACAGAGAATCGGCCCTGCCGAGGTATCCGTCGGAAAGGAAAACTCTCCGCAACGCATATTCTGTCGGAGACTCAAATCCAAATCGTAAACAAATTCCGCTACCAATTTCTGTCGGAGGATATCGGAACCTAGCTGTCAAAAATTGAAGAAACAAATGCACTTCATCGCACTTCAATGTAATTGCGGAGAAATATTCCGAATAGTTGTTCCGAAGAATACCTCGAAGCAACAAAAAACCTCCTAATCGTATAAAATCGGAGAATTTTCCGTTCCGACGGATACCTCGCTAGGGCCGAATATGTTGCTATTTTGAACTAAAGTAGCCACCACACTTTAAACGAATTTCTCACCGGCAACACCAACCCTCACATCTGACCTCAATTAAGGGTTTTTTTCTCCATTTCCTTTCCTTTCCTCTTCATGTTCCACCATACATTGATAGAACTTTATTAAAAAACAGAATACAAAAATTAAAAAAGAAAAACTAGAAAAATGGTTTCAAGCGCAGTGTGGGCGATGTCTATTTATTTCTCAGTTATTGCAATACAAATGCTGCAGGTATGAAAAACTTAAATAAACCATTGCAATTTACATGTTGCGTGTTCACTCTTCAGGTAGAAGGTTCATAGTAATACTCATACTTATTTCTGAATATTTTTATGGTAGATGTATGATATCTGGCATATATTAAGTAGAATGTGGAATAAAATATCCTTCCTAGGCTTTTCAATATTGTATTATATCAAAAACAGCAAACCTGATTGGAAAATGCGTGGATATATACACACACCAACCGAGCGATTCAGTACCTCAACTCAATTTATTTAACTAAATTGTCAATTATCCAAAAGTCAAACAATCGCATCTGGTACATTTCATAAGAAAATATGTATATCCATTTGCGAGGGACGCACAACGACGATTCGATTGAGTTAGGTTGGCTTCTGTTTTCGATAATAATAATCTAACCAACGAACTCAATCATATACAGATATGAGAGGAGTTTCGCATCGATTTAATTAACATGATGAATCAATAACTGACTCATTCAACAGAGAGGAACAGTCAAGCGCGGGGCATCTACCACCAGTTCAAATATTATTTGACTTTGCCAGGTGTTGTGTTAATGCTATACCCGCTAGTGATAAGTGAATTATAATAAAATGGCACAGAGTTCTGGCATCGGCTTTCAACTTCCACCCACATGAGGCCAACAATAGGCTTCCTATAATTTAATTTTGATTTTAAAATGTGTATATTCCATTTCATTTACCAATTTTCGCTGGTTTTTTTTTATTTTCAATTTACATTGTTTATATGTCGCTGGTACTATTGTAATGCGCCTCATCGCATTAAATTATCGCACATATTCATGCCTACGTTACAATGTTGGCCGTGGCAACTGGCAATCGGTTTTATTGTTTATTTTGCTTTTAATTTCATTGTTCGTTTTAAATCAAGAGTTCGTACGCTGAATTACACATACATACTCGTAAATCCCCATATAAAGTGTGTGGACATTTAAATTTATCCACGCGTGGTTACAAGGAATTTACTCGCGATTTAATTGGAAACTATGGAACCGTACATAAATCCCAATGGTTAGGCTTATTTATTGAGTCGTGTTCTGTAATGTTTTATATGAACTTTTACTTACAGCTCATGCTGTAGTGAATTATTACATGCCAACGTATCCAAGATTTTTAAAGATCACCCAGTAACCACTATTATCATATATTATCGTCGCTTTATTAGAATCAAGTTAACTTTTTTTTCAGTTATCTACAAAATTATTAAAACCTTGAACATGACAATTTTGTAGGAAAACGTATTCTAGTTTCATCAACAAACAATTTAAAAACGGTTACGTAATCTGAATATCGCTGAAAGAACGTGCCACTAAAAGGACATAGGGTTACCATGTAATGTTATAGCTTAATCATAACTACACAGTCTTCGGATTTACTGCAATTGCACTAGATCTACTCCGGTTTTGAAAAAAAAAATAAAATCTACTTCGCTTTCATTTGGAGAAATATGGGAAAATAATATGGAAAGAACCCTAGAAGGGTTGGATGATATTAATAAAGCATATCTCTATTTTTATCATACATTTTAAGTTTGATGA
This sequence comes from Cheilosia pagana, assembly GCA_936431705.1. Taxonomy (NCBI): domain Eukaryota; kingdom Metazoa; phylum Arthropoda; class Insecta; order Diptera; family Syrphidae; genus Cheilosia; species Cheilosia pagana. Next base: position 43,088,038 of record OW386170.1, on the reverse strand, counting down.
ATAAATTTAATAACATTTTCAGTCGGAAACAATCATGCGGAGAGATTTTTTTCTGAAATGTATTTAATTAAAAGCAAATTTAGAAATAAATTAAATGTTAAAACAGAGCCAAAATGTATAAACCTTTGTTACAATTAATCAAGTTGCTAAACAAAAATTATTATGAATTCTGAGTTGTTCGCAAAGTTTTTCAAAAACATGAAACATAATATGTTAGGAATGACTCGAACAATTAATTACAAAAGATGAAATGAAAGATTTGTGATCAATTTTAATTTTATTTATTTGAATTACAAAAGAAAGATTTGTGATCCATTCTAATTTTATTTATTTAAGTTGTGCAATTTAAACTTAATTTATTCTTTTGTGTTCGGAATTAAATGCAAAAATAATGAAAACAAATAATAAGGACATATTTATTTAAGCTCCGTGATAGGTAGTGAAATTTTTTAATAATTACAAAAATTTTCTCTGCAAAATTCTACTTCTACTTTACTTTTTCGAAAACTCTATTGCATAAATGGATTGTTAAAGTACGAACCCTATAACTACATATAACGTAATTTAACCCCTTATTGCATGAATTATGAAGGTGTGGATGAAAACTTCTTTTATTAGGCTTTATTAAGTAAATTATAGTACAAAAAATATTAAATGTTTTTTATTCTTTTAATTTTATAAACAATCCATATATGGCTTCGTATGCATTGTGGCAAAAAATAAAAGGTTCATATTTGGCTTCGTATGAATTAAAGACAAAACCGGAAATTATGTCTTGTGAAAATCTTTAAAACAATTTCTTTTCTCATTGAGGCATAGGAATACTTCACATTTTTGGCATTGTATAAAGGATCGATATTTGTTACAATTTTGGTATAATTGGCGTTGTTTTTTCTTCCATTCTGGGAAATGATCCAAGCAGTCGGATCGCACCGTATCAAGAGGTAGGTCTTGATGTCTGTTGGGAGTTTTCCGTGGCATTTTGTTGGGTATTGGTGAATTAGACAAGCTGGGTGGAGTAGCTGCTCGACTTGTTGTAGGAGTACTGGAGGTCGGTGTACCGGCAGGACGACCACGTTTTCGGGCCATAATAACCTTTCCTGATTTCCGCAAATGTTCGGAAACTGCAAGCTTGAACGCGAACAGCGGCATGTATTCGTTTTCGTGGATTCGGCGCCAAAGTACCCATGCATTTACAAGACTCATATCTACGAAATGAAAAAAAAATGCGTTTGTACCATTGGCGGGAACGCAGATGGATTCTATAATATCCAAGCATGGAATCAAGCAAGTCTACACCCCCCATATGCTTGTTGTAAATATCAACAGCTTTCGGACAATCCACATCCATGTATACTTTTTCTCGGCGAGAATATCGTTTTTTTTGTTATTTTAGGTTCACTTCTAACGTAAGCTGAGAGCATATTGACCACCTTATTATCATACCATGACACTAAGCTTAGTTTAACACCATCTATGATTGCTGTTTTTTCTGCCATGGAATTTAAAAACTTCCTGTGGCGTATCCAAAAGTTTTATTTCATCGGGAAGGTTAGCGTTTCCTTTGAATTCAAAATGTTGAGTCTCAAATGCTGACATTTTTGTGTTTCCCCAACTAACTTTTTTTAATTTTTTTTTCTTTAATCCTACCTTTTTTGCTCTTGATGATGTTTGTGGCTGCATAACATTGTTTTCGTTGTCATCGGAACTTTGAGAATCAGTTTCTGGAATGGTTATATTATCTTCTTGGTGAGCAAAATGAGGATCACATTCATTATCAGAGTCCGAAACCAGTTCATCATCACTCAAAAATCCGTCACCAGGAATTGGATTAACAAATTCATTCATTTCTGTAAACAACGAAAGAACCTTGAATGCATATAAAGCCATATGTGAACGGCCGGGTTTTGTGGGGAATGCATACGAAGCCATATATGGCAAGTTTAAAAAAAACATCAACAATCAAGTAAAAAAAGCACCAATACAATTATACAATATATAATATATATTTTTTTAATGTTTACTCACTGTTTTCTATAGTTTTTTTAATTTTAAAATGCACCTTCGATTGATCTTTGCTTTAGCCTCCGAACACGCTTCAAAAATTCTCGAATAGTTTGACAAGTTGTGCGTTGCATCGACAAAAATAACGGAATTCCGTTACACAAATATATGTTTTGTAGAGAGAACGTTAACCAAAAAAAAATTATTGATAACAACAACGAAAAAAAAAGCTCTAAATTGAAGGAAACCATATATGGCTTCGTATGCGATAAGGGGTTAAAAAAAAACAATGTTCATTTTTAAACTCTTACAATCCACTCATTTCATCTGCGTAAAATTGTAAGTAAAATATTTTACTGTTAAAAATAAAATCCAACTAACTGACAGTCTTAAATTTAGTTTGTTAAAAAACCATAATTTAAGATGTTATTAAGGAGGTTTCGTTTTTTTAGTTCAAATCTTACCGTTTGAGTCCTTTTTGCTGATCCCTAGCTAATAAATGATTATTCGAATCAAATGTATTGATGGCCTGAGAACTTTTTCCCGAATATCGTACGCTCTCGGAATTAAACAAGTGTTCCACCCTTACTTCTCTTTTCGATAAGTGCGAAATGTTTGCCTGCAGGAGCTTCCTGGAATCCACTACATATATATATAGCATTTCTTATTATGGACTAATTTCTAGCTGAAATCAATGAAAATTTAATTATTTCTTCCCCTCGTTCTCTGTTCAATACGGGCAAGGATATACGTTTTTGTACCAGCTCATTTATTGTTATGCTCTACGGAAAACACTTTTTTCCTTAAAGACGAAAACTTTCGCAATTGTCTCGACTATGATAAATGAATATAGGACGTGATATTTTTGCAAAGACAAAAAAAAGGGGAAAATATTTTTCCTCAAGTGGTAGCGCGAAACAGAGTGGCACTCCATTATTTTTTTTTTTTCCTTTTTATTTCCATGACTCATTTGGATTTTGGTCACCCGAGGGTCTCTCGCTGCTTCTGCTGGCGCTGCTATGTGGTAAAAGCAATCAGCGATGGGAACGATTGTCAGATCCTTTTTCCCGCCCTTATTACATTTCCAAGTTTATCACACAATTAAGAATGGAAAACTTAGAGATTAAAGCTTTAGTGTGATATATACGGATGGGTTTTTGTTTTGATGTCACAATAGATAATGATTGGTCATCTGTGTGAAAATTGATGTGAGACATAAAACTTTTACTATGTATAGGATATCAGGAGTTAGAATTGCTTTTGTATTTGATTCGTATACTTTATTATCATGACCAGCAATTAGAAAAGGAATGAAATAAATGCTGCAGAAGAATGAGTTGATTAAAGAATGCCAATAAGGATTCCAGTAATGCCATTATATACATTACATATATTTATAGTAATATCGCACAAAATTCTTCCAGTCCTTGTGTTATGTAATTCAATGTAATTGGAAGTGGGATAATGACCATGAAATGTTGGATTTATTGTCAACCGGTCAGTGTGTATTTTTAGTGTTGCTGTTTTCAAGTTAGCTTAATATATATATAGAAGATATATGATGACAAAAACAACCTTAACCAGCCAACCTGCAATATTGACAAATTGTGTAGACGAGTATCACCTTATTACTGCATATATCAATTACGCAAGAGATGATTTCTTTATTTGCAGACAACCTTGAAGACTGCTCCTAACAGATTAAAACCTTTTTTTAATTGCAAATCCATTTCAACCTTCATCCTTAGTTCGCAGAAAACAATTGCCACAAGAATGTCTTTCAAATATTCTCAGAATATTTACGATCTTCAAGGGCCCCTTCACTGAATAACCCTAATTAAATATTCTGCTCTCGTTTAGCAACGAAAAAATGAAATAAAATAAAAACCTAACGTTCATTTAACTCTTAATTAAAGCAATTGCCGCTACTTGAATATTAAAAGCTTTAAGCTACAAGGTCGCATTAAATATGACTGCACTGCATCCATTTCTCGCCCACACGGCCCGCCAGTTAGAAACACCTTTGTCTGGCATATTCTCGAGACCCTGCAGTGTATTCAAGAGGACAGAGTAGAAGTATCCAAGGTCAAGAGATTGCCCCAAATAATTATAATTTTCCCTATTAGATATAAAGGGATGTTGAGTAAATATTTGTCGGAAAGGAGGAATGAAACAATTTTAAATCCACCAACACAATCACGGAAAAGGTTATTTTTTACTAGCATTTTTTTTATTAATGTAGGGTCTTGCCATTGCCGTTCATGCTTGATGCTACTACCTCAGTTTCTGGTTCATACTTTCATCGTCGTCGTTTTCGTCTACATCTCTGAAAAACTTCTCTTGATGATGATGATGTTGAAAAACAAACTCAACCGCATATTGCATTAAAACTCAACCATGAGAGCCCCACCCCCACAGCAGCCACACAGATTATCTTATGTTCAGCGTCGTTAAATTCTACTTTATGGTCTTTGGGCGCTTCATTTTTTTTTTGCTGTTGTTCTCTTTACCTAACACCTCACTCCCTTTGAGTTTTACTTTTAACTCTTTTCGGTGCCTTTTTGTATTTAAAATCTAAAGAAGGAAGGAAAAGGGCACCTCACATATTTGTTTTCTTTTTCTTTTACCATGGCAGTAGATTATGAGAAAAGTTCAAAAGTTATTAAGGGTGCGGGACATAAACTAAAAGGGCTATTGGCTCGGTTAATTTATTTGAACAATTAAATTGACTTTTGTGTATCGATTTCTGGAAGCGTTCGGGAGCATATTGCTTTAGCTTTCGCAATAACTTAAGCGGCCAAGCAAAGTGCAATGTAGAAGAGCATTTTTTCCAATATGAAACTATGTGAAGATACGAAAACATATTCCCCGCATGCTCAGGCATTAAAAAGTCCAAACCCTGTCATTAATCAATCGATTTACTGGAAAATTCAATTTCCGTAGTCAATGGATATGGGCTAAGTACTATTTGTTGCTGTGCGAAAACGTGCTTTCCTTGCTTCCCTCAGGTGGGGATCACTTTAGTCCAGTGCACTAGCTCTCCTGCATACATAAAACGTCAGTAGCATATTGAAAGGATTATTTGCTTCATTGAACTACAAAGAGTTAAACCCCCCCCACATACATACAAACACTCATAGAGAACAGCGTGACCAGTAGGAAAATAAAAAAAGTTTAACAAGTCGATTTTATGGCGAATTACATTCCTTTACGGACACACAGATGCTCGGATGGGCAAGTTAAAGTTGCACTGAAACTGAAAAGTCTGAAAGGCTTTGTAAACTCCATGCCAAATTCTTGAAACTAATGGAATGGAACTGCCTATAGTGTTTGTAGGTACAGTGGATCAGCCGAATCTAGTGATATTGAAAGTCAAAGATCTTGTTCGAAAAAGCAGCACAAATGAGGAGGAGTTTTACATAATTATGGGGAACGCCTTTAAATGCGTTTGAGTTTGTATAGGTATGGTTTGACATTTTCTTTTTTTAGTTATATAAAGGGTTTTCCAATAAGAGGTGTTATTTTGATATTTAAAGTAAAATGATATTTTTTGAGATAAATGATCGGATATTTATTTCATAATAAAGAGGAAGGTATGCCGTTAATAATGAAAAACAACATAAGCCAAATGGCCACCGCGACAACGCTTACAGGACCATATCCTTTTCATAAAATTTTCCATAACAAAATCGCAAAGTGGCTGCCCTATGTCCTCGATAGACTCACGAATTCCATCTTTGAAGTCTTGAGTCGACGCTGGGCTATTGGCGTAGACCTTATCTTTCACGTGGCCCCAAAGGAAGAAGTCGCAAGGTGTTAAATCACAAGATCTCGGTGGCCAATTGTGATGACCTCTTCGAGAGATAACACGGTCCGGAAACTTTTCCCGTAAAAGATCAATGGTTTCGTTGCTTGTGTAGTACGTAGCGCCGTCTTGTTGTAAGTTAACGTTGTCCAGATCAATACCATCCAACTCCGGCCATAAAATACGGTGTAATGATATTTGTGGAATGCCCAATTCCAAAGAACGACGAGGAATGGACAAACCTAGGTTTTCTTCAACACTTTCGGCTACAGCAGCAATATTCTCAGTTGTTCTTGAGCGACGTGCACGGGTTTTATTCTTCACATCGCTAACTTGTCCCAACAGCTCGAATTTTTCCACCAATTTCTGTATTGCGGTCCGACAAGTTACTTCACGACGACTCAAAAATGCTTTTTGCGAACTGTGACTGCAATTTTTTTTTAATTTTTATAATTTCAATGCGTTGTTGAAGCGTGTATCGTTCCATTTTTAGTAATGGCGTAGTTTCTACTTGTCAAATGTGAAAAAAAACAGCTTCAAAAGTGACAGCTACAGAAATAGCGGGCTATTCAAAATAACACCTCTTATTGTTAAACCCTTTAGTTACCAACATTTTTTAACCAAAATTTTTAGACTTATCACGGAAAAGATCATCGAATAGTGTCGCCGAAACACAGTAAAGCTTGTTTATATGCAGAGTCTTTCGTGTTAAAAAAATCATATCATTCCAGAAAATCCCATTAAAGACTTTTTCGTATGCCTCATCAAATTTGAGTTAATTGGGGATACGATATAGAAAATCTGAACAAGATTTTAATTTTCTTTGACGCTATTTTCGTTTTTTGGTGTAGCATTTCTTAATAAAAGACGTTAAAATTTGCAGAATTTTGACAGCTAACTTATTTATACTGAGGGTATGGAAATGCCGGTCTCGGCGTTACTGGTCCTGACTTTTCTGTAACCAATAAACTATACAGAATTTTTAATATAGGTAATTTATAAAATACTAGCTGTACCCGCCCGGCTTTGCCCGTGCAAAATGTGGTTTCAGAACAGTTTAAAACAATAAAATAATAACATTTTGAGCCAATTTTCTCCAGTTATTTAGGAAAAATGTACACATTCAATCGGTGTTAATGATATCGAAAATTGATTAATAAGTAACCATGTTTAAATTAATATGCTTCAAATTTGGAAAACCTCTCTTGTAGCCACTTTTATTAATCAGACAAATCAAATTAAGCGCCTTTTATCAATATCTAAATACCTACTTACCAACAGCATTCATTATTATTTAAAGGTAGTATTCCCGAACTCTATCACATCCACATTTCTCATAACGCTTGAGTTGGCCTTGGCTGGCGAATAAGAGAAAAAACGGGATAAAAAGAAATATTCTCTGAAAGTCAACTATCCATCCAGTGAGAGCGAGAGCTTTAATAACCCGATACCCGACCTTCGCTTTGCCGTGACGATGAATGATCAAAATCGATACACAGACACATAATATTTAATTCATCGCTTACGTATGTGCACCATTTTCTAAATATTAAATTTTGGTTGCTTTCATTTATATTAATTTGGTTTTTGGTAGAAAGTGTTGGCTGGTGAAAATTTAAAAAGGGAAGTCGGTAGGAATCGGGTTAGGGTTATATGGACGCCACGCCACTTCCAGGTTGAATGAAATAGAAGTTGAGCAAGAGAGCAGACACACCACACCTTTCCTACAAATTTGGCATTTTTTTATAGGTTTCCTTTTTTCTTAGCAAACCAAACAGCATACTGCCTATGTCTATCTCCCTTTGTGTCACAGGAGAAAAATAAGGTTAAAAGGGATGTCATGATGATGATGTTGGTTTGTTTGATTTGAGAATGAAAATGAAATATTCAGTATCCACTTATTCAGGTGAAAATCGTAGAAATGTTTCAAATTTTGCCTACTTATTTAAATACCTTAAAAGGTATCGAGTTAACAGTTAAGTTGTAGGTAACTGCAGATGTCCTCTGTAAGCTGGTATTTAATCTTTTTTAATGCTACCAGTATTTTCGGACGCAAAGCGTGAAAGCGAAACGAAACGAAAAAATAAATTACTCTTGTCCAATTTTCTTCCGGAATTTATAGAGATAAGGAGTTGAAATAAAGTTGGGATTGTAGGCCTAGGTATCCTCTATAGTCTATAGGCCTATGAAAAATGTACCAAAATATATTCAGCAATTTCTAAGGTTTTTGCATTTAAAGATGTGCAGTCAAATTCAATTTTAGTCGAACAGAATTACACCAATTTTATTTATATGATTTAGCATTTTCATTTTTAAAAGTCTGGCAACGTTGCTCGAAATCCCATACACTTCACAATGTCACATTATCTTATCTGTTTTCACACTCAATCTCGATTCTCGATCCCATCCTCCGTCCCACTCAAATGGATAGCACACTCGCCAAATTCATATACATACTCCATATCTACCCAACTAAAAAAGAACTCACTCAGCTCAACCTTAAACGCATTAGCTGAGCAGATGCAAATCACTTGAGCACTTGAGCATGAGCAGAGAGCAGACCAAGTCCATCCGACTACAGTTCCGATTCTGAGTATTTATATGAAAAAAAACTCTCCCGCTCTCTCAAAAAATACGAATATAGTACCTTGAAAGAAAACTAAAAAAGAAACCACCACTGAGATCGATTTGAAAATCTTGGTCAATTATCAAATTGATAAAAAAGGAATTTCGCAAAGGATTTGTTAATATTGCTCAGCTGATATAACAAATAGAAACTTAGTTTTGGACTTAAAAGATGCGCTTTTTAGGTATCTAAAAAATGGAATTAATTTCATTCAAATAGACGAAGGAGAAGTTCAAAGTCTAATTATTCAATTTCTTAGACTTCTACAATCAAAATCAAATATTTTTAAATGCACGAACTTGCTCCTCATAAAAACCTAATAAATAAAAAAAAATTGTCAAAATCCGTTCACCCGTTTGTTCTGTAGCTTCCGACAAAAAAATATTCACTTTGTTTTATATTATTAGGGATTATTGCACACAAACACAAACATTTAAATCTACGAACTATTTTTTTCGAATCTGCAGCATTCTTCCCTATATAAACGAGCACGATGCACAATGTTAATCTCAGGATTACACAGCTACTATGAATATTCTTGTTGAATGCATGTATAAAATCCTGTTTCATATGTGTGCACTGTGCATATGGACGAACATGTCAATAACCAACTGCATTCTTCCTCGACAACATTGTTCCTCCAGCGTACAACACGTACCGCATGCTAATCAGTATAGCCTTAAGCTGTTCTCTGATGTACCGTGAAACAAGGAAGTCCCTCATTATTTAAAGTACCTACTTGTGTAATACCATGGCGATGGCATGTTCAGTTTTAAGTTCTCATTGAAACCTAGTTGTAAATGGGTGCAAACTGCGGGTTGACACGGATTATGCCCCACAACTACACCATAATGAATATCTGATATCAATACCGACATCATACCCGGTTTGTTTCCACAAACTTTACTCATTCAACAGCTTGCAATAAAGTTACACTTTACACAACTTGCAAAAATGCTGTATACTTCGACTTAAGGTTTCAACTTGATTTTCAATATTACTTATTTTATCGGTTCCTCAAATATCCGTTAATCTCACCCCAAATGGAAAAGGACCTCTTTTTGCTATCGTCGAATCTTCGCAGACACTCTCAATCTCTCCAGCTTGCAAAGTAAAATGTTTGTAAACTTACTGATATTGGCTTCAGCCAATCCCTTTCCTATTCGGCGAGTTTAAGTCTCTAAAACTTCGATAATCCTTTCGCCAAATGCACTATTTCATCCCAACAGATAAAGCAAAAAAAAACAAACATTTGTTTTGGCTTCTTCGTTATCCCATTCTATCTTCTCGAATTTACAAATTCAATTTAACTTCAGATATTTTCGACTTTTTCCATCATCGGCAAACTTTAACGTACTGTACAAACATACTCTGTGTGAAAAAGACGGGGATTCACATTCTTCTGAAACTTGTCATACAGAACAGACAACGAAATATGTAGTAAATTTAAAACTTTGTTGACATGAAATACGTAGATGCGTTCGCTCAAAGTTAATGTGGTTTTAAGGTGGACTTTTTTTTTGGTTCCTTTATGTGAACTTTACGGAAATGGAAAGTTTTTGTCATCGACTATGACCAAAAAGGATACCTTCTTGCCATTACTATCGATTGGATGAAGTTGTTTTTGTTATGAGAAAAATGCATTTTTCAAGGCGATCATTTCCACGCGCAGTGAAAACTTTTTGACCAGTAGTGCCACCACCTCTATGAACATCATTAATAATCAAGTCAACGTTGTCAAAAGGAGTAGAGTTTTTGAAACGAAAAAGTTACTATACACTGGTTGTTCTCGATGGTAGTAGGGATGTAAAAAAACACCATCAAAGTAAGTTACGGAGGAGTTTTTACTTGTAATTTCCTTGATGCAATAAATTCATTACTCTGTTCCCTTTGATGTCGCCTGAACTCAGTTTCACTTTGCTCGTTGGACCACATGTGGCTTTGTAAATAGAAGGAAGGATTGACATGAAATATTGTGCTTTCGAGCGTGGGTGAAATTTTATTTTTCGCTGACAAAATGAAAGAAGTAAATGGAATTCAATTAGGAACGGGGAAAGATTATTCAACCACTGAGTGTCATAGTGACTATGAAATACAATGGACGGAATTTCGTTTACCCTCACACAAAGGTATGAGATGACAGATGCGATTTTTTTTCCTTAGAGGCTTAGTCACGGTAATAATGCAAGACGATCCCAGTGATAAGTATTTATATCGAAATTGAATAGATATCGAATCGTTTCTTTTGAGTATGCTTTGATAAATGGTTCGCCATGAGAACGGGATGAGTCAAGAGATTGCTTAAAAAATGTGGCGCATTGAAAAACGAAAGCTTTTAGCTGCTTTTTTAGTGGAACTTCTCGCTCAGTAGTCCAGCATACTAGCCAAGTAATGAGTGTGGATATGAAGCCTACAACAGAGTAGTCAATTAAACGCTACGTCAACCTTTCACCCTCTAATGATTATTAAATCAGTAAGATCTGATTATGAAGCAAGATCATAATAACCGGTGAACACCCAAAATAAGAAATAACAGGTTTAGAATTGTATAAAATTATCTGTTCCCTTAACGGCTCAAGATCTTGTGGTTGTGATGGACTTTCCAACCCTACCTTCAAGAGCATAGCACTTAATGTTGTAAACATATTAGCTTATCTTTTTAACTTAAGTATTTCAACCGGCGTCTTCCCAGACAAATTAAAATGTGCTAATGTGATCCCTCTTTACAAAAAAGGTAGTAAGAGTGACAAAAACAATTACAGGCCAATATCTTTAATGTCATCAGTCTCTAAAGTCTTTGAAAAAGCCATTAAGAATAGAGTTTCGAGATACCTGGCAAAAGTTAATTTCCTAAGTCCTGCTCAGTTCGGTTTTAGGGAATGGGTTTCTACAGAAGATGCCCTCTTGTAATTCTGCTCCTTTATTTATAAAGCTCTGGATTATAAAAAATGTTGCGCCGGGCTTTTTGTAGACATTACCAAAGCTTTTGACATGGTCAACCACAGAGTTCTACTAAACAAACTGCACTATGCAGGATTTCGTGGATTTATGCACAACTGGTTTGAGTCCTACCTAAAGGATAGAACTCAAAAAGTTGTAATAGGTAACTTTGTTAGCAGACCAAAAACTATGAACTTAGGTGTACCCCAGGGATCAGTCCTTGGTCCAATACTGTTTCTTATTTACATCAACTCATTATTTAGTCAACCGTTTAAAGGGAATGTTACAGCTTTTGCAGATGATCTGGGCATTGCATACCGCTCGGATAGTCCTCTTAACTTAAGCGCGGACATAAACCATGATATTCACCTCCTGAGATTGTGGTTTTCGGAACACAAACTAGTTGTCAGCAATAAAACTAAATTACTTCACTTCAGTCTTAATGTGCAAGAGTCCCTAAGCTTCGAAATTTCCTTTCATGCAAACAATTGCGAATGGTCAAATGCGTCAAATTGTGTCTGTACTGAAGAAGCCACAAGGACAATGTTGTTTGAGCAGGCATCTTGTAACACATGCTGTTTTAAAATTGAAACAATTAATCAGTTTACATATTTAGGCATCACTTTTGAACAAAATATGAGTTGGTCCAAACATATTTCGATTCTGAAACAATATTTACGATCTTCAGTACGAAGCTTTTATCGCCTTAGACAATTCTGTGACAAAAATACTTTGAAAACAGTATATTATGGAATATTTCAATCGAAGCTACAATACGGAATAAGTTGCTGAGGTGGCGCTTATCAAACGAAGATTGAACCATTGATTGTTTTGCAAAAATGTGCTATAGAAAAGTATGTGGGGTAAGTCGTTCAGCTCCTTCTATAGTTTTGTTCAGAGCATTGAAAATTCTGCCACTAAAACATTTGTACTATTTCAAAGTTTGAAATTTTTTTTTTATGAGAGGTGGCTATTTACAGAGCCCTATTTCAAACAATCGCAATTTGCGAAGCAATTCAACTAATGCTGTCATTATTCCCCCTTTCCGTACTACCGTATTCAAAAACTTTTACTCCATCGTGTCGTGCAAACTATTTAATCAACTTCCTATAAATATCCGAGGAATAAGATCATTGTCCCTATTCCTAAAATACGTAAAAATATGGCTTCTTGATTTTGATCACGAGGAAATTAAAGTTTTGCTGCCCTATGTTGTCTAAACATGTACGTTACATTGTTCTATTGCTGTTTTATGTACAAACTAGCTGTACCCGCCCGGCTTCGCCCGTGCAAAATGTGGTTTCTTTGATTAATCGTTACAATTAGTAGTAGCTTAGTATTTTTTTATGAACTCTATCACATCCACATTTCTCATAACGCGTAATTTGGCGAATAAGAGATATTTCTTACCAGTTAGCACTGTATGTAAAAGTGTCTAAAGCATCGACACACACGAAACACCTCACATTACATTCCTGCACTGCTACCGCTGTACTGTGTTGTATGTGTGTGTGATTGCGCATGACCAAGCTGGTTGAACAAAGAGGTAGCAAACACAGTATACTCTTCTCTCCTCAGGAAAGAAAAAAATAGATACAAATAAAAGTTCTTTCAAAATCAACTGTCCAGTCTCCAGTGACAGTGAGAGGTTTTAATAAAACGACATATTTGGGGTTACCTTGGCTTTGTCGTGAAGACGACGATGATGGATGAAAATGGATACACACACAAATATTTAGTTGATGGGTTACGTGTGTGTACTTTTTTGTGAATATTAAATTTATTTGGTAGTTAGGCTTTCGTGTATATTTGGTTTTTGTAAGATAGAGTTGAATGGTAGAAATTAAAAGTGGGAAGTCGGTGGGAATCGGCTTATTTGGACACCACAGGATTTATGAATGCATGAGTGAAATAGGAACTGAGCAAGAGAGCAGACACGTCTTTCCTACATATTTCACATTATAATTTATAGGGTAAAACACCCAATCATTGGCACCTTAAGAAAACTTGAGTCTTTATGTGTGTGTAAATATAAAATATAACATTCAAATAACATTAAAGTACATAATTCATTTACCTTTATTAAGATATTTTTTAATAAAAAACATAAACAAAACATAAAATATCTTAAAAAACATACAGAAAAATACAGTTAAAGCAAAGTCAATTTTCACCAATTATCTGCACTTCGTTCCATTCATTGGCATTCCTCAGTCCTATTATTGGAACCTATATATTGTGGTATAAAATAATTTTAAAAAAAAACAGGCAAACAGTGTCTCAATTCTCAATTTTCCAATGATGGGCGGTGTACTTTGTGCCAGTAATTGGCTCATGGTGGGGTGCCAACAATAGGCTATTTTACCCTATTTTTTTTTCTTAGCAAACCAAACAGAATACTATCTCTGTCTGTCACAGGAGTAAAATAAAGTTAAAAGAGATGTACCCAAATATATTGCGCGTTTAGTATGTTTGATTTGAGAATGAAGTGCATATCCACTCACCCATTTAAAATAGTAAAAATTTTTCAAATTTTGTCTATTTATTTAAAAACCTTTTAAGATATCGAGTAAATGGATATCCTATGTTGGACCTGTATATGTCCTCTTTGAGCTGGCATTTATTATATTTAAATGCTCCCAGTATTTTCGAACGCAAAGCGTTGCAAAGGAAAAAGCGAAAGAAAACGAAAAAATAAATTACTCTTGTTCAATTTTCTCTGGAATTTATAGAGATATAGAGTTGAAACAAATTGGAAATTGTAGGCCTACGTATCCTCTATAGGCCCGTGAAAAATGCATCAGAATAAATTCAGCAGTTTTCAAGATTTTTGCATTCAAAGACATGCAGTCAAATTCAATATAAGTCGAACAGAACTACACCAATTTTATTTATATGATTAATGTTCTTTTAAATTTACGTTTTCTTTCTTTTTTATTGTTAATTTTCTGTAAAAATATGTATGAATTCATAAAATGTTTTTCTTTTAAAATTAATTAAACAATTCACCCCACACTTCCAAGCTATTTTTTCTGAAGTGACATTATCACTATTAGTTACTACACAAATACAAATGTCACTACCTATTCTTGTACTTAATATTGTTATAGCAGATTAAGTAAATACAAAGTTTGTTAATGAAAAAAATAAATAAATAAAAAAAATTTATTTTACCATCTTGATTTCAGTTGAACCGATACTGCCTGGGGATTACCAAACATCCTGAAAAAATTCACTTCTGTCCACTGACAAATTTACAGGAAATCTTAGTTACTCACATATCCTTTAGAATTTCGTCACCACTAGAATCGCATCACCCTTATTTTTCTAAGTAAGAGTAAGTTCTCCCTCACTCCCTTAATATAACTTGCACTCCTTTGCAATTTCCTGTTTCAACCAACCTACATGATGTCGTCTGTTAACGTGACCACATCTGAAGGGTAGAATTGAAAATGTTTAAACCCCCGAAGACGTTTCATACTAGTGCCAGTAGTCTTGGGATTGAAAGTTGTTTGTTTTGCCACAGAGAGTATGTTTCACTACAATCTTGCAAAACGCAAACAAGAAGTGCAAGTTGAGGAAAAGAAAAATGAAAAACAAGACGGTATTTCAAGGATGTACTTGCCTGATTCCAAGAGAGTAGCGGAAAGGGATATCTTTGAGCAATTTCTATTTTTCTTCCATTCGAATGAATTACAGCGTTGTTTTGCCCAAAAGTTGGGGTCGATATTTCGGTGCAGCTGCAAATAGTGAGATACAGATAGGTCCACGCTTGTATGTGCAATCAAAACAGCAAACGAAACCATTAGGGACAAACTCTGAGAACTTTCCGAGGGTTTTCCGAGGTGAGCAACCAAACACAAAATACTACAAAGAAAGAAAGATGATATCGTACTTTATTTACCACCCAATGGTGGGTTGGACTACTTTTTTTTTTGCCGTACTATTCGATTTTTGTTCCATTCCTTGGCATTGGGATTTGTTCACTTGCAGCGTGGGACCCAGATGGGCACGATTGCATTTACCCGTAAGCGAAAAATCCAGGCAACATAAATCACTGATGATTCAACGTTCTGGCTTGAATCGGTTTTCTTTGTAAGTAAAATGCTGAGCAACTGAACAGCTGAAACATCGCATTGGAGAATAGACGGCTTCAGATGTAGGAAAAAAATAAAAAGAAAATATTCCTCCTTTTATTCCACGCGAATGCAATGGCTTAAAGGATGTAAAGGGGTATTGTGTTCTCTTTTCCGATATGATATAAGGAAGTACTACAGGACCAACAACCTTTAGCAAGCACGGGTACGGCATGCTATTATTTCCCTTCTGCCTTTCGTTTTACATTTATTGTGCGGGGAAATTAAGAATCTGAATCTTTATGAATTCAGGAAATTTAAGAGAAAAGCAAAAGCTATAACAGCTGCACGCGGAGGTTGTGTGTTGCATGGAAAAAGTAGGACATGAAAAACGAATCAGACTCCTGATCATGAAACAAAATTTCGCTTTGGTTTTTATTTTTACAGAGAGCGGAGTCATGGTAGAGAATGGTGACTTGAATTTTATTGGAATAAATCTGGGGTACAAGGTATCTTCATGTGTGTGTGTCTTACCTTTTTTAATTGAGGACACAATTTATTCTACATTTTTGTTATAGTTTTTAGAGTTTTCAATTTTTTTTAGAGTTTAGAGTTTTCATAGATTTTACAATGTATGATTAAGAAGAGAAGGCGAAAAGCCTTGGAAATATTTATGATGTTCCCATTTCCTTATTTAGATTACACTGAGGGAAATTCCACGACCCGAATTTAAGTACTTTTAAGATTAACTTTAGAAAACGCACATTATTAATCAAAATTCTTACATTAAAATTGATTTTCCTTACTCCAATAAAAAAAATGTTAATGTAAAAACGTGCGAAGTTAAATTAACGTAGTGATTCTGAATCTAACAACATATAGGTTCAAAGTAAGAAATAAAGTGTTACGAGCAGATCAACTTTTCGTCATATATCGCATACTAGATTTAAGGGTTTTTAGAGTTAATATGATTCTTACCCTCTTTGATGTTTACTCGGTTTTGTAAGCAATTACAGTTCGTACATTCTCATTCTTAGAATGTGCAGAGTAAAAAAAGTACTCTGAAGTACGTACGTAGTCACATTAAGAAAACGTGGATTCAATACAATTTTGTTTGCATACGATCCATTCAGCTTATTCTGTCTTTGTTACGAAAAGTGTTCGTGTCGCTTCGGTTTCGTGCCAAGGCAATAAAAATTAATAATAATTTTTGTGAAGCTAGTGATTTTGTAAGGTAGGTATACTCGATAATAGTGAAATAACAAGAAGACAATGAGCTTTTAAATCTTGTGAAAGAGCTAGATATTTTAGATATCTAGAGTATTTGCTGGGTAAGTAAATTTCTTTTCTTTTGTAATCGCAGTTTTTGTAAACCTCGGTATTTGCAAATCACTTAATGAATTTCCTTTTTTTGTTTTTTTTTTCCAGAATTCCCATGCGTTTATATTCTAATATAAAAATGTATAAAAAATATGTTTTATGTATTCAATTTTATGTTAAAAAAAATGTTAAATCAAAAAAAATATTGTTAATTAAAACAATAAAATTCTTTCTAAAACGAATGTCGTGTTTTTTTTATTCACGTAGCAGATCCATGTATGAAAGGTCAGTATTAATCGTATTCGTAACAAGAAATATAATTACTAAATTGAGAACGTCAGATCAATCAAAACATCGATTGATATTTACTTAAACTAAGAAAAAGCGTTCTGAATTCAATACAACCGGTCATAGTAATAATCAAAATCAATTTCAAATTAAGAATGCCTAGTTAAATGATTAAACTTAAATTAAGCACACATCGTTCTAAATTCAATAATATTGTGATTTAAGAATAAGAAAATTCGGTATCAATTTAAGGACGTGTAATTACTACAAAAGTTATTAAATTAATCATGCGAATTCTAACTGAAAGAATGGCATATTACCAGTTTTAGACCGACGTGCTTGATTTAAGCACAGATCGGATAGCGATGAATATGACTTGAAAATTGATTATTTTAAGCGTGTTTTTGCTTACTATTACTCTATTTTTCTCTCGGTGTACATTGTATCGATGTACTACCACTTTTTTTTAATCTTTCTGGCGTTTGGCACCTGATGTGATCAACGCAGCATACTACCGTCACACAAAAGTTGTCACACTCCAGCGCGAAAGTAAAAAACTCCTCTGTCAGTGCTTAATGTAGTCCACGACAGCATAAGAATAGGTAAATGAGAATTTTGTCTCATTATACGCTAATATCGGTTTACGCAAAATAATTTTTCTAAACGTCATATATTGAATAATAAAGTTTTTTTTTAACGAAAAACAAAATACAACGTTGTTTGTTCGATGTCACCAACGGCCAACTCTTTGCGGACTTTTAGAGGTCCATTAATATTGCTGGAGCTGCTAACACGGGATAAAGCCAAATAGAGCTGATTATGCGAAAAGTAGCTGACACTGAGATCCACGCCCGCAACGCTCAGCATCTGGCCCTGCGCTTTGTTTATACAGCGGTATCCACTAAAGGACCATTGTGGGCAATGTTTTAAATAATTGTTTTGAAGATTGACCAGCTTCAGGACAAAGCAGGGGGATGTTTTATGTTTTAAATGATTCAGGGGAAAAGTTACTAAATTCATCTATTTTTTATTTTTCAATCCGATTAGGTATAACTGAGCTAGATCCGTATAAATAAAACTCTCCTTACATATATCCGGTTTTTTTGGCTATTTTGTAAGAACCACGTTATATTCCGGGTTAAAAAGTATCCTAAGTCCCGACCCAAAACATAAGCAATCACTATGCCAAGTTTCATCAAAATCCGTCCTGTAGTTTCTGCGTGATGCGTGGTCAGGCATTTTTTATTCTCCAGTTTTATTATATGTAGACATTATAAGTATATCCAACTTTCACCGTAGTGCGTGCTGTGTCTATTACATATTTTAAATACCCACTAAATTAATGCGATCACTTCTTCCTATAAAGCTACCTTTACCGCAATTAAAGTCCTATCAGTCTCTTATTAACCTTTCCTTAAACCCAACCGAAAAACACCTCTTCGAACTTAAATTGTTTTGCGTGCTTCTTTGCCAACTTTCCTGTCAACACTAAATATTCTCGCTGCGCAGTATCAATATCAACATCTCTATCAAACAGCAATATGAAAATTCTGCTCACCCATACAATAAGGACTAACTTCATTTCAACGAACAACCCACAATCCTCATCGCTACAATCGGGCACGACTCCTCAACAGTGCGATAAGGAACTCAACAATAAAACTAATTGCAATGTAATTAGCAACAATAGGGAATTCAAGTCTGCTCAGCCAAAGTGTACAGATTCCTTCTCCATCTGTATTGTGTTGTTCGAGTGGGTAAGGAGTCCTGCTTCGAACGCAGCACATAATACAATTACACCCACATCGTGTTTAGATGCAAGTAAATAAAGTGCAATGAAACAAAATAACACTCAGCATTTCAACAGAACTTAAAAGTCCTACTATCTCTATTGTGTTCCCAGTTTATCTCTCAAACTTGCGCTTAGTTATAAAAGAAAGTATCTGACTATCGTCACCCTCCTCCTCTGCTCATTTCTTAATTGGCTCTATGAAAAGAAATAGCAAACCGAGCAGCCAGAAACAGCAGGAAAATGTGCTTCGCAATGCGGTAATTATGTATCAAATTCGCTAATTAAAGTTCTATTCATTGGATAAGAATACAATGAAAGAATCGGGATGGGCCTACCGAGATGCTGAAATCTTATTTTTCTTCCCCAACAAATGATAAACTTTTGGGCCTTAATTTTCCGAAATCACCTTTATCAATCTGTAATGAAATTTAATTACCAAAAGAGAGAGAGAGAATGAATTTCAAATCAAAAGACAAAGTTTTAATTTGGTGCAACATCAAGTTGTTAAGCGAGAAAATTTCATTTAAGGAACAGGAATTGTGCTTTAAGCGAATTAGGAAGACACACACAAAAAAAGAAGATACAAATCTACGAAAAGCGGCAAAACACCATCCTCGCTAATCTGTAAAGATTTTCTGGTGAATTAAAATATTTTGTTTTTTTTTTCCAAGGGGGAAGATTGTTTTGTCCTTTTTCCTTTTGTAGACGCGCGCCGACAAACTTTGCGGTAAAGTATTTGCATAGTATTTGTGTCGTTTTCGCGTTGCTGTTACTATTACTGTAGAATGTTTTGGGAAATTGGATTTCGCTTTTTTTTATCAATTTTCTTGTGATAAGTGAAAAAGTTTTGCATTTATGATAAAAAAAAATAGATTTTTCCCTTCTCTAGTTATGAATATTTTTGTTGACATAGTAGGACTTTCTTTTACGGAAATGGGGTTACTCTAAGCATTATCACTGCTTTTGTGATTGCGGTTCATTGTGTGCTAAGTAATTGCATTTTCACTTACGTTTTTTTTTTTTAATTTTCTTTTACACTTTCAAGTTAAGCTTTCTTAGAATGTACTGCAGATGTCGTGAATGGGGGATTTTGGGAAGTGTCAAAGGAAAATTTTAAATATTTACTAAAATCAGGAAGGAGATTTGAATCTCTTCTCTTCTCTTTCTATCTTCTCTTCTACATAAATAAAACTGTTGAATAAAAAATGCCTGACCGCGCATCACGCAGAATCTACTAGAAGGATTTTTATGAAACTTGGCATAGTGGTTGCTTATGTACTGGCTCGGGACTTAGGTTACTTTTTATCCCGGAATATAACGTCGTTCTTACGAAATAGTCAAAAATATATATAAGAAAATTCTATTTATACAGACCTAGCTCAGTAATGCTTATCGGATTAAAAAATTAAAAATAGGTGAATTTAGTAAATTTTCTCCTGAATCATTTAAGATATGAAACATCCCCCTGCGATGTCCTGAAGCTGGGCAATGTTCAAAACAATTATTTAAAACATCCCCGACAATGTTCCGTCAGTAGATACCACTGCCAGTAGTGATGCACCAGTGAGTATCGTTGCAGTAGTGAGCGCTCTAGTCGTCTCTTTTCATCGCACACATTCAGGTTGAACACATTTTCAGGTGTTGTTCAATTGGGTAAAAGTTTGGAAATGGGCTGCGGTGGGGTTCGTGTGTCATGTTGTTTATTCCTGTTGCTTGCTTTTCGTTGACATTTAATGTGAGTACGAAGGAAATAACAGAACTTTGCTTAAATTTTAAGGGTGTAGACTTTTTGGTAGGAATTTAAATTATGTTTTCATTGTCTTTGTTTTTTGCTTTATATTGCTTTCAGAAAGGTCCAAGGGTGGGAACATGTTTATAAAAAGTGACAGGCGGGTGAAGCAAGGCGAGCACGGGTCAGCTATTCGTAAATATCTTCAGACTTGCACGTTCGATTTGAATTGTTGAACAACAGGTTATTCAATAATACGTGTTCTTTGTCATAAGGTCTTCCTGTGATCTTTGAACGTCTAAGTTTGCCCTGCTACTATACTCCTATAAAAATAGGTTTTCTTCTCAGTTTGCCCCTGTTTTGTTTGTACATTGTGAAGTATGTTAAAATGTTACCGCACGTCCTTGTCGGGCTAAGAAAGAATATCATTAATTGTCGTTTTTTGAAAATTCGACAGCTTTTTGACGTCATCAATAAGCATTTTCTCCTATTTTCGGCTTTTTTTAATGCATGTTTCTTTTCTCGCAGCTCGAAACTCCACAATTCCCACTGTCTCCTCCCTATTAGCATCTTCTATTCCCAAAAAAACACAGTTTCCTCCATCCGTTAAAAACATTTCCGCAATGAAAGACGTTTGCTTAAACCCCCACTGTGAGTTAAATAATGTTGGTGGTCCAATTTTAGTATCATATTTCTTCATACTTTGCCCAACTCCCTCTGATTAAGTTTGTTTCACCATTCATACTAAATGGCTCAATAACATCAATCTTATGTGCGAAACTTCAAAGCTGTTGACACTCAAAATCTGTTTTCCTTCTTTCTACAAGACAGGACGTTTCCTCACCAAACACGAATCATTATTTCTTCATCATCTTCAATTCAATTATACTAATTGCATCCGCAAGCCATTTCCGGGCGCAAATCCGCAACTCCTTCTCTGACTATCCCAAATCATCATAGCAGTCCTTTATTACTGTCTGGCAAAAGACGTTAACCAGTATGGAATGGAACTGCCACAACCGCTTGCCAGACATTACAATTTCGTTTTCACATTGAATATATCTCTATTTAACTTGGGCGAAATACAATGGCCTACTTCATACGCCGCCAGATGAAAATACCACCAACTTGATAATGAAATTAATAACACATTACGCAGTAATTGCTTAGAGGCATACAACATCCTGCTTCAAAACAAATATTAACCGTGATAAAACCGTCCTTAAGCATTCATAAACGCGAACCATGTTACCGAGATACTTCATTTCGTTTGCCTCGCCATTACTAGGCTTTCGCTTTTCGATTTTATGTGTTTTTTGGTGTCGGGTTAGATCTCCACTACCGTCATGCATTTTGAATGCTTCATTTCGCCCTTAGCCGGTAATATAAAATAAATCCTTTTGGCATTACTTGAGGATAAATTGCACTGAACGCCTTGAGCTTTCACACTGAGCTGTTATAGAAGCTATCGTGTTCCGAAACGACTCTCTTTCTTTTGCCAGAGTCGTTTTCGTTTCCTCTTTTTTTGTTCATCACTTGAACGTGTGCGTTCACAAAGAATCTACTTTACGGCTGTATACAATGGTAAAACATGAGAAAAAACTGGATAAACTCCCCACTGGCGGGATAATCTACCGATTTCAATGTTTGTTCTTCTGTCGTCTGTTTGCACTCCCCAAACAAACGATTGTGGTATCCGAGAACAGTTTCACAGCAGTTGTAGGCCACAAGAGCGCGAAGCTATACCCATCGCTAGCAGAAAAGGACTCAACCTCAATGCTGCTGCTGCTGCTGCTGCTGCTGTGCCTCACTTGAAGTCATAGCAAGCGAAACAGAATGAATTACATTATGGAGACTATTAGTTGCCTTAAAGGATTATTCAACAGTGAATAGGAACGGGGAGGGGGGGCAAACACTAAGAAAAATGGACCGAGAAGCGCGCTCGGAAAGGAAGAAAACAAATAAACACACTTCAACTCTACCAACAAGGATCATATTACGGAAGTTTATGAACTGATTTCATACTTCGTTAAGTTCCTTATTGCAGTCAATGAGGACTACAGCGGTGACGTTGGCGACGTTGTTGAAACAACCAAGCCCCCAACGAATAGATGTGTTTCCTTGCGTTGCCGAACAACAACGACCCGCTTCGTACACTTGGGATAGCATGCGGCGTACGCGATGTAAACAATACGTTTGTCGTCCTTCTCCTAAGTTCCACGTATTATGCGCGAAATTATTTTCAATATTTTATGTGTCATGTGACAGACAGGACCCTCTCAACTGTATATACAACTCGCACTACTGTAGGTAGTTAGAAAATAAAAGAGAAAGAGTTTCGCCAAGGAGAACATTTCATTTTATGTCTTTATTCGAGTTGTGTTTTATTTTCGGATTACATCAAAACCTGGCGGGTGGTATAGCGCGTCTCCTCTCTATGCTGGGTGTGCGTTTGTGCCTGCATGCGTTTGCTTATTTGATTTATCTGTGACAATTGAGTTCCTTCCTACTTTCAGTTTACCCTTTTATTCAATTTTTGTTTGTATGCTTTTGCAGTAAAGCACTGCCAAAGGATTACAGATAAGTAGTGGGATGATGGTGTACAGCGTGTGTATGTGTATGTAGGTAGGGGTACACGGGTTAAATGACAAGGAAAATCCAATGATGAAAAAATCGGATCATGCGAGGGTTTACCTAGAGGAGATATTGCTTATCCTTTTCCGTTCTAAATTTACGCACGATAACGCGTTGAATATGCTCACGAGATGTAGTTATTGAAGGGAAGCACTTCCTGAAGTTTCCTGTCAGTATACTTGCATATTGATTTAAATTTACAGAGAGCAACAGTATTTTGGTATTTTTATTTTGATGTGGTAACACATTTTGATTTGAAATCTATCCAAAGATATGCCTTTTGTCATTTTGTGTAGCTACTTGTTAAGGAAATAGCGTATGCCAGTACACCTTGAAGGTCAATTCGAATTTATATACCTACCTAAATTAAGGATAGTTGCTTTCTAGATCTGGGTTTTTAGAGACCGAAAGTATAAGAGCAGTTGACTCAAATTTTTGAAACGTCTTCAAGAATTGTTCATTTCTGCAGTGAATTTTTCAAATTTCTGTTTCCATGATCTCTCCTAGGTATAGCTTAATTCTTCTTTCAGTTTTGAGATTTACGGCCGTATTATTCACTTGGTTTTAAAAGTGGTTTAATTTAAACCGTGGTTTAATTTAAACCATATAAATTTGTAATTCCGTATTATTCACTCGATTTAAACCTTATAAACGTAATTTTTTAAACCTATTATCAGATAGACCGATTTTATTAAACCGCACTCCGACGACCGGTTTACGTAGTTTTTCTGAAGGTTTAAATCGGTTTCAATAATATTCACTCAAGTTTTTGACTGAAATTGAAGAAACGATGATGTCCTCATCAGAAAAGGAAGACGTGCGTCAGGTGGAATGCGCGGTTCGACGCCCTTACCGCATTTATAAATATGTATTTTTTTTTTTTGTTGGAGGTTGCTACTATCCGATCGATCACTCAGACACAACTACTGGTCCATTGTTATGCCAAAACAGACACCTTACATTGCTGTACTTAGTTCTCCCGTCTTTCAAAGAAAGATGAGAAGTAGATTCAGAGTGAAGATCTGCCACCTTATGCGAGCAATAGCAGGACAACTACAGAGGAAGTGTTCCGCTGTATCGTAATCCCCTCCACAGGCAGGACAGATGGTGGTATCGCTCAAGCCCAATAAATTTTAGTATTTGGCAAAAGCTTGTCTACAGTCGATTTCCCTGAGAGACAGAAGGAAAGACGCGGAACTTTTGCAGGTGACCGGACGCAGTCGTTTGGTCTGTCTACACCCAGCAAAATTACTCCACCGACACTTGTGTTCACGAGAAACCCAAGAAACGCAGGTTCAGGTCCTGGGAGAGATTCTTCTTAACCCTGCCTGGCAAGCTATTCAACGATCTCGTTTCCCTGGATACCAGTGTGACCTGAAACCCAGACAAGTTTCACTGTGTTTAGCCTTCCGACCAAGTTCAGAAAAAGCACTAACATGGACGAGGTAAGGGGTTTGAGCAGCGCTTTTAGTGCAGGTTGGCTATCACTACAAACGCATATGCTTCTAGCCCTCCACCTGTTTGTCACAATATAGTGCATAGCCATAAGTATAGCGAAAATCTCCGCTTGGAAGACAGACGCATGGCTACCTAAGAGGTTAGTCTAATGTTCTCGCTTTCCACGAAGACTCCAGAACCAGATCCGTACCGCATTTATAGACAGAAGTCCGTGAATACTTCCGGCTCCAGAAAGAAGCCTTCTATTTTATTGCCTTTCGTGTAGCCATTTTATAAATTTAACAAATTGTTCCTGCAAAATCAATGAAAACCACAAATTAAAAATTAATTGAAACACTTCAGAATATTCTCATACCTTCATACTAACAGGCATACTCTGCACGAACTGTAAAACGCGAGGTTTAAAATAGTTTTAAGTACTTAAAATAAACTAATATAAACCAAAAGCCAAAACCGGGTAAACGGAGTGAATATTACGTAGGCAGGTTTAAATGTTTCGGGTTTAGAAGCGTATGGTTTAGTCAGGTTAATTTTTTTAGTTTAAAGGCGTTTTAACCTCGTTTTTAAACCGAGTGAATAATACGGCCGTAACATTGACTCTTAACCTGTAGTGACCTGAGTTTTTATAACCATGCAGGTTTAATTTAAATTAATTTTGCGTAGCCAACTGAGCGTTTAAGCATTAGGTATGCGAATGAAAATTATCGAAGCGGATAAAGAACCTAGATTCACTTAATTGGCTTAAGAGCTATGAATCTTAGGCGCCCGCTAAAAAAGCTTCCTTCCTTTAAAAGTAGAGACCTTTTTTTCAGCCCCTTCCAACTTCTAAATAATTAAATTTTGTTTCTTCTTCAAAAGCAACATTTTACAAAGGGACTGAAACTTTTTCTCATAAATTCAGGTTTTTCTTTTTTGTAATGCTTTCTTGTGCGTCCCAATTCATTAGAATCCCAAAACTACCACCACAGCAGCGACGTCCAACGAGACAAATTAAAACGTTTTACTGGACTCATTTCCTAACCCCGACTCTCACTTGATAGGAGGCGACCAACAACCCATGAAGAATATCCCTATTCCAACAATGAATATTCACTTTGCCTCGACTTCCCGCATAATACCCGTTGGAAGACCTGTTCCTGGCGAAGGGCGAACGGATTGACTAAATTGCGCTTGCATTTATAATCAGGCTGCGACTTTATGCCCCCAAGGTGCCCATAGAAAATGGTAACCTCTTTCAAGTTATTCCTCTGCAGTTTTCCCGGTTCTCATCTATTACTCTGGGTGTGGATGCAGCCACACCGTATACAAAATGCGAACAACCGGAGATGGAGGGATGCTCCCATGCCACTGGAGATAATATGAAACACTAAACAAGAATTGAACTTGCTATGTAAACAATGCACAACAATGAGTGCACTTAAAACAATTGGAGAATAGGTTAAAGGCCAGAAGCTTCGACGGGAGTTAAAGCGAATCCGAGGGATATTCCCAAGCACCAGCAGTCGACCGGCAACTGTGTGAGTGCTCAGAGTCATGTAGATGCGTGCATGTGTGAATATACATGTGGTGAAAATTTTCTCAAATTACAGCCACAGCAGCTAAAAAAAAACAAACTATCCAAGAACGCCCCCAAGCTTTCTATAGGAAGCGCAAATTTGGGTGAACCTAACCGCACATAGTGGCGTTTCTTTTGGAATAATGTGGATATGGGCTGCTTTTAACCCCGGCGGATAGGACAGTTAAACTACACGCAAGGGTAAAATTCTTCTGGACTCGCGCCATCCTTTGAAACCTTACTTCTGATGCAGACTTTTGCATTACCATTCATTTGACCTATTAAATAGAATGGAAATTCTCAGTTGGATTCCCTCGTAAGGAGTGCACTTAAAAGCGCCTCGCTGCAAAGGAATAGATTGTCACTGTGCTCGTAGGTACTTGTTGACGACGACAAAAACACGCGTGAGTTACACTGTGAAAGTTTTCGCATTTACACTCGTCACACTGGAATGACTCTCTGAAAGGGGGTTGTGAATGGGGAGTGAATGCCAAAACGGCAATATACAAACAATAACAGTAGCAAGGAGTTGCAAAAAAAAATAAACTGCTCCCCAACTCCTAGGGGTGGTTGGATTTATTTTAATTGCTCGCTTAAGTGGATGAAAATGAACGCGCGAGCACCGGGTCCCTATACTGCGTGGGTAGAACGGTTCTAGGTGTAGTAAATTAAAAACCCTATGTTGCCGTAATTTGAACACAGGTTAGGGATTACAGTCGCCGTTTCATCGTAACCGTTTTCATTTAGAATTCTTGTGAATTTATGCAATTGTGTTGTGTGTAGGGTGGGATCGAATGAGAACGAACTCACAAGTGGATGCTTGAAGAGGAGGTGCTAATTGTATTTTACTTAGAAATTAAATTAACTTTGCATGACTCGTAGGGACACGAACGGTCGATGCAAATGACTCTACACAAAGTCGCATCGAAACAGAGCATATTTAATTTATTCTTCTTTGTCAGTGGACTATAATTTTTTAACCCTGTGTTTAAAATTTATTTTTTAATTGGATTTGATGCTGGTTTTAAGGATTTGAGCGGGTCTGAGCGCCCTCTCTAGCATTTCAACAGTGAAAGAACAAACTTTTCGTTAACATCGTTTGAAAGATTTCCTTAAGTTTGTTACTAAGTTGGATGAGTGTGATTATAAGTTTCGGTTCGTTAGTCTGGTGAGGGTTAGAAACTCCTGAGATTGGTGCGTTTACAGCTTAAGGCGTTGTAGTAAAGGAGTTTCAAAGACCTTCGTGGTATCTACCCCTTTTCTGTTGTGAACTAAAGCTACGACAAATAGAGTTCTTCTAAATCAAAGACTTCTACCAAAAGAAATTTTCTTAAAGAGATTATGACGCTTTCAATTTTACTTGGCTCTTTTGTGTGCTCATATTCCACAGGTACCTATATTTCTCAAAACATACTTAAATCTGCTGGACCCCTTTATATTTAAGCTCCAAACAGGGGCTCCCTGATTTTTTTTTCTGACGAGAGCCGACTGAGTCCCAAAAGCAAAACTGATAGAAAATCAGTAAAAATTATTTTGAAAGCCTTTTTCTTACAGTGCTGGTAAATTCAGTCGAAAACTGATTAGGTAAACACAGTCCTGCCTTCGGGCGGATTGTTGAAAATTTAATTAGAATCCATACGATTTGATTGATGTAATTTAACAGAAGTTATTGTCGAACAAAGGAGATAAACTCAAAGGAAAAGTATGATCAAATTTAAACACTAACCCCATTGAAAATGAAATGAACTAAATTAATGCTTGTAGTCAATGAAAACTTTTCTAATGAATCACATCCCCTGTTTTATGTACCTAACAATGTTGGCAAAGTTTCCCATTACTAAACTTCCATTCCCCCTATTGACACAATTCATTTGATTCAATTGGCAAAAAAAAAATACAAAAACCTTTTTTTTTAAATCATTAACCATCATCCAAAATCGTACGTCCTTTTTTTGTGAAAATAGAATTAAATCCTTAAAACAAGTCCATTGATTGTTTGCGCTCCTCTGTAAACCCCCAATTGAACTATCATCACAGCAGGATTAATTCTTCCATTTATCTCGTTTAGAGAATCGGGGAAAAAAACCCAAGTACCATTATCAGCTTATACATAGAAAAATGGGAAAATCACACAGGGGATAAATAGGAAAAACCCAATCAAATCCCAATGCCGCCCAGCTTGTAAACTTCCATCATCAAAGTCCAACCCATTCCCCCTCAATCGCAAGTAATAAAGCGAAAGCCAATTCCGAACGCCTATTTTCTCTACTACATCTTAATCTATAGCCATTTGGCAAATTCAACGAAAACTTTTCGATTGCACATAAATGAATAATTTCATGGATCATCAACTCGAATGGAGATGGACGAATCTGATGTTGATGCTACTCTAGCTCTAGCATCATCGACTTCACCATCATAGACAACATCATTGGATGCCCTAATATCAATATCAGACAATGATGGTAGGTAAAGTATAGATAGACAGAAAATCGAACTCCACGACATGGAGGCGACGAACGGCGTCGTGGCAAGGACAAAGGAATTGATTAGGTCTCTTGTGTTTGAAATGATGAAAGTTTCGATGTACTTGTAGCGTTGCGATGCTCTTGTTCCATAGAGCAACACTGGCATATATCTCTCCTGAATGCCCGTCATACTACTTATCTCTGTATCTATATGTGAATCTGAATAGGTATCCTAATAATCCATAGTAAGTAGCTCAAAGATACAATTTAATTTTGATTTGTTAGAGCAATAGTCCTGTGCTGATAATTGAATTCTCTGAAATGGGAAGGACTCACCTCTGGCCTCAGTACTTAACACCTAGAGCAAATTGAAGAGTGCTGCGAACGAACTCAATCAAAATAAGCGATCCGAGCGATATATCTTTGTTAGTGGCGCTGTATACACAAAGTATACTTCTCGACCCTCAATTTCAATAATGCGCCCCAGATAGATGGAAACCATTCTGCACTTCATCATATAAGTTCACCACACTTCTTCTAAGTCATTTATCATTTGGAATATTTCGAGTCACATGAGGTAGTATACGACTATGGTCTATGGTCGGGAAATGAGAAGGGAAATGTGCCGTTTAGACTCCGGAGAGCATCGCACCCGGTGAAGGTTCTCATGGCTGGAACACCTGCTGATTCATAAGTTGATTTTAGCCATAATTTAAAAACCGAACATAAATTCTTACATATGCTGGGTGAGACATGTTCCGAGAGCAGATCCCCACTCAATCTCCCTACTCGACATTGGAGAGTAGAAGGAAAAAGGGCATTTTCACATTTTTGTAATGAATCTATTACTCACCCCTGATGGAGCTGCCGTCGACAATTTATTGGTATCAAGTGTGAAGGTTATTTATTGGAGATTTTTTCTTTCCGTATCCCGCACATCCTATATAATGTTGTCCTGAAATGGATCATATTTGTTTGTGATTTTCTGGCCTTATGGTTTAATAACATATTATTACGAGTGGCATAAATCAGGCGCATTTGGAAGGGCTCGAAAATGATGTAAGACTTTAATTGGAGCATTAAATTGTTGTCCAAAGTTATTGCGAGGAACTGGTCTTCGAACTGGGTCAGTAAAGTACTTTAAGTAAACCTACATATCTTGGAGAAGTTCATTTCTTCGCTCCACAGCATAGTAAAGGGTTTTCCAATGAGAGGTGTTATTTTGAATAGACCGCTATTTCGGTAGCTGTCACTTTTGAAGCTGTTTTTTTTTTTAATATGCTTTTTTAATTATTTTTTTATTGTTTTTTATTTAGTTATTTTTTGACATTTGACAAGTAGAAACTACGCCATTACTAAAAATGGAACGATACATGCTTCAACAACGCATTGAAATTATAAAAATTCACTACGAAATGGTGAAACGTTTGCAGTCACAGTTCGCAAATCTAAAGCATTTTTGGGTCGTCGTGAAGCACCTTGTCGGACCGCAATACAGAAATTTGGGGAAAAAATTCGAGCTGTTGGGACAAGTTAGTGATGTGAAGAATAAAACCCGTGCACGTCGCTCAAGAACAACTGAGAATATTGCTGCTGTAGCCCAAAGTGTTGAAGAAAACCCAGGTTTGTCCATTCCTCGTCGTTCTTTGGAATTGGGCATGATTTATGATTTTTTATGGCCGGAGTTAGATGGTATTGATCTGGACAACGTTTGATTTCAACAAGACGGCGCTACGTGCCACACAAGCAACGAAACCATCTTTTACGGGAAAAGTTTCCGGACCGTGTTATCTCTCGAAGAGGTGATCACAATTGGCCACCGAGATCTTGTGATTTAACACCTTGCGACTTCTTCCTTTGGGGCCATGTGAAAGATAAGGTCTACGCCAATAGCCCAGCGTCGTTTCAAGACCTCAAAGATGGAATTCGTGAGTCTATCGAGGACATAGGGCAGCCACTTTGCGATTTTGTTATGGAAAATTTCATCAAAGGATATGGTCCTATAAGCGTGGTCGTGGTGGCCATTTGGCTGATGTTGTTTTTCATTATTAACGGCGTACCTTCCTCTTTATTATGAAATAAATATCCGATCATTCATCTCAAAAAATGGCATTTTTCTTTAAATATCAAAGTAACACCTCTTTATGGAAAACCCTTTGAATTTCAAAGATCTAGATGAGCAGATACTGCGTTTAAAGTGCAAGCTTCGTCGCTTGATTGCATGGCACTTCTGGGTTTACTGCGAGACACTTTTTCTAGCTCTAGCTTTGATGTTTATCGGCTCTTATATGACCTAGCCAATGAATATGCTGAATGTGTATATTTTCATTCAAGTCGATGTCACTGAATAGTTTTGATTGAATCTTTTTCCCCGAGTATACATAACTGTAGATCGTACAGGCTCTTATTATCGTTTTATTTTATCAAGATCATAGAGAAGGGCAAGGACGGTGAGGGTCTCTTATGAGGCCGCGTTTGTTCCCAAAGTTATCACAAGTGTCAGGATAATCTTTTCAGTATTAGTTTATTACAAAGAAAAAGTCACTGACTGCTTTTATGACACGGAAGCACTTCAAACTAAAAAACAACGCATAACCGTAGGATCCACGGTGCAACGATGTCGTCCTTCGTCAATCTTTGCAGGTGGTATTGAAATATCAGGCCAGGTTTGAAAGATAATATTTCAGTTTCTCTATTTTGATAACCTATTTGTTGATCGTGTTTGATCTTTAGTAGATTCATGGGCAATTATCTGACAAAGGCTTTTTTCGAGAAATTCATGAAACTCCTTACGGCGACATCAATTTTCTTTCTGCCGCTTAAAAAATATTTCCAAGACTTTCCACACAAAATTGTTCGATTTAAGTCCACATTTTTTGGTCTTAAAACGCAAGAAATACGCCAAACATACCACGCATAAAGGTTCATAATAAACTAATTTCAGGTATTAATTTTGTCTTCACAACTATTACACCACTATTAGCCACTCCTCTTTGAAAGCGTTTTCCTTGTGCATGCTTAAAAAGATTTTAAAATGTTGACCTACGTCAGTCTGCATGATTTTTAAACTCTAACAGAATTACTTGGCTTGAAAGTTGCGGGCATAAAAATTGCATTGCAAGCACTTTCCCTAAAAGAAACTTTCATAATTAGTTGCTTAAGGTAACTTTCCGAATGAGTTCTTGTAGAGAACTTCCGTCTGTGTGCATATTTCATAGATTAACCACCAAATTCTTTTTACTTCAAACATCAGAGTAGTAAGCTTTCATGAAGGAGTTCTGAAAATTCGGACACGAGTTATCAAAGAATTGATCAAAAGTTTAAAGCAGTGTTTTGCTGCATTTAAAAAATTTGAAATGACTTTTCCAGACTCACCATTTGTGGGGTTATAATGTCCTTCGTGTCGTAATTGGATTCCATTATACCGGTGCAAAAAAGGGCCATATCTAACCAGGAAAACTACATGTGGCCAACCGGTATCCCTTCCGGGCTTGTCATCCACCACTGACTGTTGAAGCCGCGAAATGGTATTTCCCTGAAAGAGATCTCTTGGTTGGCAATTTTCGATATTTCACCGGGCACAGGCATCGTCGTCAACGCCAACAATAACCACGATAGCGAAGAACAGAAGACAATAAAGCGAGCGGGGTCCGAGAATATTTTTATCTCGATGCTTTCAGACACTTTAGTCATACAGTGCTGAATTGAGTTTCTGCAGTTTTATCGTTGGTCCTTTTGACTTCCAGCAAGTACTTTTGTTCTATGGCGGCGGGTGTAAGAAAGCAAGGACGTGTATTGCCATCAGTTTTACCTTTTTTCAGCCTTTTTTGTTTGCCTGCCTTTGGCACAAAGTGACCATGAGTCCACACATGGGTAGGTCGGAAAACTTTTGTTGAGGTTTCTTCTTCTCATGGCTTTTGAAACTTGGCATATACTCGTATGACATTAATATGCCATGACTATGTCTATAACTGTCCTTGTCACTATTATCTGCAACTGCCGGCTTGAAAGAACATTTAACGCTTTGATATTGATGGTGTACAACTTAAGGATGTGTGGCTTTAAAAGGGATTAAATTTACTTAGCTGCACTCACATCTGTATCTGAAGGTATTATTTCTTGTCAAGAAGAAAAATAGATTAACAGTTCTGTGTGCCAACTATGAATTTCTCGAATTTTTAACGAAGGTATTAATAATAAGAAAATTTATTTTTTGAAACAATTGTGTGCTCAAATTATGTCTTAAGCAAATATTTAAAAGATGTATAAGTAATTTTCTTTTTAAATATTTTTTCCAGATCTAATGATGGCATCATTTGACTGTGAGGAACCAAATAACGCAGAAAAACTTATGTATGATTTGAACTAATGGATTCACAAGGAAATTAACCATTTCCGGAAAATAAATATAATTAAACTGGAACTGCTGTAAAAAAGTTACTCAACAATTTGATTTCTTATTCGTATGTGTATAAAAAAATTTCTGTTTATTTACCACAGCAACAAATAAAATAAAACAGTGGAAAAATTAATGTAAATATAATTATAATTAAATAGCACTTTGTAAATAAAAATAAACATGAGAGAACGATAATATAATTTGAAGCAATAAATAGATGCATAATAAAATCAATAAAAACCCATGTAGATACATAAGCAAACTACCTATACGAGTGTTAGCCGAAAAGTGTTCTGTTTTGCCTGATCAACGATATTTTTGATGAATAAAATAAATTTAAAAAATGCAGTGTTCGTTTGCACCTTTAAATTGTTTTCAAGAAGCCGGCAGAGTACTTTTGAAAATGACTGTATAGTTATATACTATGTATGAATGTATGTATGTAATCGGAAAGTTTCTACGTCATTATGTATACAAAAATCATTCAAATGGAAGACGTACCTAACATAAAATAAAAGCATGAGGTGTCGTACTGTTTGGAAAACCTGCTGAGTGCCAGATATAGGTACGAAACGATAATTATTATATATATCTGTACAGCTACGAATAGCTTAAGTATGTACATTTAACAATTGTAGTAAATCGTTCCTGTAGAAAAAAACATGTAATAAAATTAATGCTAAGGGTAGATGAATTTACTATTTAAGCGAACATAAATCGATTTTGTTAAAACTACTTTTGTATATAGTGTAAATACATAGAAAAATGAATAAGATAATTTTGTGTATAATGAAATAAAGAAGCATTTTATATAAATTAAATGAAATTTGGCTCTTTTCTTTTGTTAAACAATAAACGCACCGTACTAAGCGTTTTAAATTTTCAAATCTAGTTCCATATTGTGTTTTTGAATAGTTCTGTACTCGGCTGTGAGTGGAAATGCAAACGATTTTTTTTAGAATTCTGCGAATGGGAGCGACTCTCCTATGTGTTTCTACAAAATATCCTTCACTAGCTCGCAGCGTATTAGCCTGAATTAAAAGTAAAGTAAAGAAGTAAAGTGCTTATAAGCAGGGCTGTCGTTGTACTGCAGAAGCAGTATTTGTACAGCTTTCTGTACGGTTGTACTGCTGTACTGCACTCCCTCTTAAAATACTGCTTTTCTTAAAAGACGCGCTTCTTGGATTAGAATTTTCTTAAATAATACCTTAAATATTCACTTATCAATACATTTTGTAAGACATTAATATCAATCATTAAAAAAAAACGGCCCGTTATTTTTACTCAAAGTTCAATATGAGAAATTGCTTTTATTTACTCCGAGCTGCAAACTTTAAATAATCCAGAGTTAATAAGAAAACCCGAAATTGGTCAACTTTGAACTTGCTCAACTCACCGAAATAGGAAAGCAACTTGGTATTTTATGTCTAAATTTAGATTTGTTTGGCGGTTTCGACTTTTAGCTAAGCAATTCACTTGACCAATAATATTAAAAATATTAAAATGTAAAATATCGTATCATTAAAATTATTTCTACTACTAATTATAAGAGCAGCGAAGATGAAGGAGAGTAGGACAATTTAGTAAGAGACAGGAATACAAGATCCAAGATGCTACCACATGTTGAACTTGAATAATGCGACGTCCGTGACTTCATCTGCAAACAGTAGGTACATAACAATTGGCGCAATTTATTGTACGCATATCCGCAATTTATCAACAATCTAATAATAATAATAATACGAATCCTAACAGATGGTTAAACGTTCAAATGGTTTGTGCTGAGAATTGTCACTAGTTGGCAGGTCGCATAAAAAATATAAAAATCGTAGAAAAAGCATACAAATGGACCGCGAAATAAAAATCTTAAGTTAAAAGTTGAAACTGACATATTGTGTCTGTGTGTTATGATCCCAGCGATAGAGAATCTGCCAGTTATCGAAATTCTGAATTTAACTGCTGTGTTGAAAATTAATGTCACGTAGTAAATAATAGTGTAACTTACAA
The DNA here is from genome assembly GCA_936431705.1 of Cheilosia pagana. Classification (NCBI taxonomy): domain Eukaryota; kingdom Metazoa; phylum Arthropoda; class Insecta; order Diptera; family Syrphidae; genus Cheilosia; species Cheilosia pagana. The sequence continues at coordinate 43,052,937 of OW386170.1, read as the reverse complement.
CTTTAAGTTTTTAACTCTCGATTTTAAATCAACTCCGAAGTTAACCAACTTATATTAAATCTTAAAGTCCTGACCATAAGCAATTTGCATAAGTGTGTTGGGGCTGTTTTAATTTTAAAGTCGAATTATGTGTTAAAAGCACCATACTTTTACTGCTTTTACTGAGTTACTGCTTTGTACTGCTTTCTGTCAACTGGTATCTGGTACTGCTGCATTTTGTCTTGAAACGACAGCCCTGCTTATAAGCCTATTGCATTTGAGTTGACAGACAAGAAATGCAGTCTACAATATTCACATCGCGTTAGCGTTTTTTGATTGCTCTCATTAACAGTTTGCAATTGTTCAAATCGCTCCAGTAGGTACCTAGGTACTTTTTGAATAGGTACTGAAGTCATTAAAAACTTTGTTCTCAAAATAGTTTTGACGTCAATTTCGAAGACAAACGAAAATACATTGGAAACTTCAAGTACCTATCTCTGATCCTGTTTATCTGGAATGAATACTTCACGGATCACGCCTCAGGTATAACAACTGTTAGTGGTAAGCAGGACATAATGTAAAAAGTGCATTTTCGATGTCAAATGGTGAATCCTGATATTTGGCCTTTTATTTATTGATGTGAAACATCTTATGGCGCGACTTGGGAGTAAAATCTATTCTTCAAAGCGGAAATGACCAAGCGGAAGTGCGTGACGGAAATTGGCCTGTCGCCATCGCTATGCCGCCGCCTAAAACTCCTTAACCACTCAACCGATTTCAATGAAATTTTCTGGGTTTGCATGGTTAAATTGAAAGATATATTTTTTTAATTTTTTTCAACCTAATTGTCAAAGTGAATACTTGTATCTTGTATGGGCAGGATGAAGTGAACTGAAGAAGCTAGGTTTTACACAGACACTAGACTACTGAATCAGTTGACGATATGAAAACAAAATGTAAACAAAAACTCTTCCTATTACGATTTTTTTCTTTATTCAGTTGAGCCTTTTTTACCACACACGAATCGCTTGTAAATTTTGCTATCCCTAGGACGATTCGCCAAAGGGGTTATAAAACTCAGACGTGGTGAAAAGGTTGGCAATCCCTGTTACAAGCGAAATGCTAGTGTTTAGAAAGGTTCGTGTACATGAGTGGTGCCATATCGAGTGCACATTTTGACGATATTCTAAACATCGCAACAGTCGATACGGTAGTTTTCTCAGCAATTATTAAAACCAAGAAAATATATTTTATCTCATACTGGAACCATACCATTTTGAAAAATCGAACAAAATTCGGTGTCCCGTATACCGGTGTACTTTGAAATTTTCAGTTCAAGTATTGTATTTATTTATTCATGCATAAACACTCAGGGGTTTAACTGACCACGTGATCTAGAAACATCCGAAATCACTGTTACGGCCGTATTATTCACTCGGTTTAAAAACGAGGTTAAAACGCTTTTAAACCAAGAAAATAAACCTGACTAAACCACACGCTTTTAAACCCGAAAAATGTAAACCTGCCTACGTAGTATTCACTCGGTTTGCCTGGTTAAGCTTTTGGTTTAGATTTAGATTGGTTTATATTAAGTACTAAAAACTTTTTTTAACCTCGCGTTTGACAGTTCGGGCAAAGTATGCCTGTTATTATGAAGGTCTGAGAATATTCTGAAGTGTTTCAATTTTTTTTAGTTGTGGTTTTCATTTATTTTACAGGAAAATTTTGTAAAATTTATAAAGTGCCTACACGAAAGGCAATAAAATAAAACGCTTCTTTCTGGAGCCGGAAGTATTCACGGAAATCGACGTCGTCGAAATCGTTGACTTAAGCACGTCTGCCTATATATGCGGTAAGGGCGTCGACCCGCACGTTCCACCTGACGCAAGTCTTCCTCTTTTTATGAGGACATCACCGTCTTTTCAAATTCAAACAAAAAATTGAGTAAATATTACGGAAACTGATTTAAACCTTCAGAAAAACTAAGTAAATCGGTCGTCGGAGTGCGGTTTAAAATCGAAGTGGTTTATCTGACAAAAGGTTTAAACAATTGCGTTTATAAGGTTTAAAAAAATGTATATGGTTTAAACAAAATTTAAACCACGGTCTAAATTAAATCACTTTTTAAACTGAGTGAATAATACGGCCGTAGTGATTGATTCTGAGAAGTAACACGAATAAAATTTCTTGCTGAGGTGTACGCAGCCCGGTATCAACAGGTTTTGGAGTTTTTCTAACTTTCTAAACTACAATAACTTACTTTTTCGAAGAACAACAATCATACATAATTATTACTGTCAAATCTTCAACCAGCAAAGCTTCAGTCAACAAATTTTCTAACATCTAATACAAGTTAAAAATTGATGTTTTTAGGAAAGTGTCTTGTGGTAGCAATCGACGGATGCTTACCTACTTATTAAGTACATATCTATAGGTAGTTGGTGGTGGCGCTCCGGGCTAAAACGTTTTCAAGACTCCTTTGTATTTGTTTTGTAAGCAGAGAAGCTATAAAAATCAACAACGCCGTAAATAAAAACACTGTCAATTACATATCATATCAAACAGCACTTTAATAATACATACATAAATTTTCTTTTTTGTTTATATTCGGCATTGCCTGAAATTCACAATTGCGGATATATCCAAAATCAATGCATCAATAGGTAATACATAAAGGTACATTTATCAAAATGGTTGCTCATGATTTGTCAATTCATGAAGCAATGTGTCATATAAGTTCTTTGCTTTAAAAGACAAAGATGTTCTATAAAATCATTTTATATAGTGGACATATACATTTATATTAAATTTCATTATATATTTTGTTTATGCATGTTACGGTTGAAGTTCGAAGTTGTATATTTCTCGAATTGTGATTGTTAAATATTTTTTTTAAATATGTTTGTGGAGTTTAGAATGTTGTTGGTGGTGAGCACTGAGTTCATAAGTCAAATAAAGTAAACAGTAGATAAAAATTTGCAGAAAATTGAACCTCTGTCCAACTTCGTGCTTGAACGTAACATACACATGTGTTTTGTTTGATGGTATACCTATATATTAAAAACATACACAAGCGGTAAATATTTGTATAATTTTTATTTGAGTTTCATAATTATTAATTAAATTTTGTAATCAATTTAGTTGTTATTTTTAATATAAATCACAGTAACGAACTCATTTTCCTTAGAACACAATATTAATCTTAAATGTTTTGTTTTTAATAATAATTTATTTAAAGAAATTGTAAATTCCTATTTTCACAACATAAATACAAAGGTACAATATTTAAAAAAAACGAAATTTACAACCTCTCTAAGAAAGATCAAGAGAAAATAACTTGTTACCGAAATGGATATTATCCAAATCAGCTCTGGGGTAAGAGATGCAGATGACGCTTTACAATTTAGGTTTATGTATGTAAAATGTGTTTTAGAGTCAATCTATATGGGGACTCACAAACGAACAATATTGTCACTGTCATAAGAAAAATATGAATGTGCTTTCATCGTGACACTGGGATCAAATTTTGTTCATTCTTAATTTTATCTCTTTTAAAAATCACAAATAGAAATACAATTTTCTGTTTGTTTAAATGCGTTCTTGTTGGAGATAATTATTGTTTCTTTGCGTAAAGAACTAAGAACTCTCATAAATGATTAGCCTCTTTTTTTAAATATAATTTATCATGATTCTTCAAATTTCTCCAAATGCGAAGCATCAAACTTTACAAAACCTAAATAATTTATCCGATATAGAAAATTCCGATTTTACTAAGTACATTATAACTTAAAAATAAATAGGCTATAACCACAGACATTTTACACAGATTGCCAACTTCTATGCGGCAGATTTATTCAGCTGGTTGCAGCTGACAAAATAATATAAACGCCAAACAGCTTTCGTTCATTGTTATTTCAGTTTAATTATTGTAACTTTAAGCATTGTTACAGATATATTGATTTCTGATTTAGATTCCGTTTTTTAGTGGCAGCTTCTCTATCCACTCCTCGAATTAATGTTGACTCGCATTATGTGGAGGTTTCAAAAGTCAAATGATGAACAATGAATAATCTTTTCTTTTTCTAACCCTAGTTATCTGTGGCATAGCCCAGTGAAACTGAATTTTTCTTATATTTTCTTATTGTTTTGGCAAACAAAGGCTTTTTTTTATTATTTTCTTTATAAAAATAAGGAACTGCGAATGTCAACGAGCATTCATTTCTATGTGGTTAGGTAAAAGAAAATTTTCAAATTATGTAATATTTGCGCATTTATGTAAATAGAAAAATGTTTAATTCGTTTTATTGAGCGTAATTATTATAGCATTTTATTCAATGCACGTGAAATGAAAAATAAATGAAACATGATCAGTTTTTTATATAAAAAATCCATTTCAATACAACATTTACAAACTTTTAAATATTTATTTATGTTTGTTTTAATCTATAAAACATTTCTTGAATATGTGTGTATATAAACTTTGTTATCAGTTGAAATTTGTGTTTGTTGGCTTTTAATAAAAAAATCTATACAAAAATTCACATTACACATTTTTGAACAGTTATTTTTTCAATCTGTTTCTAATTGGTTTACGTTTTGTTTATTACGCTCATACAATTTTGTTTTTTAATTTTACGGAATTCATAAAGCTTAAATTGAGATCTTTCTTGATGTTGGATCAGCGTGTATCATCACAATTGATCCGATCATCGCGACTAATGTACGGTCCAACCAAGTCACTGGATTGGGGTAAATCAGCCCTCCTTCGTAGAAACCTAAATGTCCGCCATGGGCTAGTTCAACGTAAGCGGTTTGGTTATGGGAACCTGTAAGTTTTAGGAAATGTATACAAATTAAATTAAATAGTCACAATCAGTTATTGTCTATTAACTAAAACAAAAAAACGCTTTCCGCTACCGAACAATAAATTAACTTTATTCAGTTTTATAATATGTACTAAAATTGAAAATAAATCTCTCTCTTCGCAGTCGGTAGGATTCGAACCTACGCTCCCAGAGGGAATCTGATTTCTAGTCAGACGCCTTAACCGCTCGGCCACGACTGCATCTGCCGATGTCGTGACGAAATGTTAGTTTGGCTCGCTTGGCTTACAAAATGTACCAAGCGCTAAATGTAGACATTTAAACATAATCTGCGCTATGACTAAAAACCATCTAGTCGACCGTTGAACGGTCGCTTTCCAATTTGGTGAGTAAGGGACTTACAACGTAGTTACTCTTTCATATTAATAACAAATTGTATTCCATTACATATCGTGCGATAGGTTCTTACCTTGAAAGTTTAACAGCGAAAAAAGATTCCAATTATTCACCTTGGAAAACTATAAAAGGCACCAAAATCCCGGCGCCACCAATAAGAATAAATCAAAATGAATGTGCAAGGGAAGATAAGGAAAAAGCTGATGTTTTTGCAGCTTATCTAGAAGAAACCTTTAAACCGTACGATGGTCAAGCGGTTCACGAGAATATTAATATAAATAGGGCGGAATTAATATCTGACGATTTAACACTCACAAATGCAACGCTAAGGGAACTAAAACGTGAAATCGAATCACTAAAACCTTAGAAAGCACCTGGGTATGATTTGATCATCGGAGAAGTTCTCAAAGTCCTACCAAGAAAAGCACTTATTAAGCTTCTTCATATTATAAATAACGCGTTCAGACTAAAACACGTTCCGAACCAATGGAGAGTTACGGTTTGCGGAGGTCATAATGGTTTTAAAACCAGGAAAACCGCCAAATGAAGTTAAATCGCATAGACCAATTTCGCTTCTTCCAGTAATATCCTAAGTTCTCGAGAGAATATTATTAAGGCGCCTACAACCGGCTATAGAAGACAGTAATCTTATCCCCGACCACCAGTTTGGGTTCAAAACCAAGCATTCGACGATGACCAAGTGCATAGAATTACTGACGTAATCGAGAAGGCATTTGAAGAAAAAAAGATATGCTCAAGCGTATTCCTTGACGTCTCATAAGACTTTGACAAGGTGTGGCACGACGTACACATGTATGACATTTTAGAATCATATCTCGGGAATAGACTCTTCCGTGTTAGAAACGGAAACGAATACTCGGAGCTTAAAGAAATTTGGGCCGCTTCTCTATCTGTTATATACTCGCGATATACCAAGAGAAGATGGCACTACCCTTGCTACGTTCGCCGACGACACCGCTGTAGTGGGTACTACAATCGAAGAAACGACTTCGAAACTGCAAATCGCACTGAATAAGGTAAACGCATGGACGAGGGACTGGCGGATCGCCCTCAACGAATCGAAATCTGTTCACGTGAATTTTACGTATAAGAAAACTAATGACTTGCCAATTTTTCTAAACTTGGCCCGAATACCCTTTGCAAACGAGGCCAAATACCTGGGAATGACACTCGACGCAAAGCTGAAATGGAATTCGCACGTGAAAATGAAACGTAAAGAACTTGATATTAAATATAGAGAAATGTACTGGTTACTTGGAAAACATTCCCAGCTCAGTACTGAGAGCAAACTGCTTCTATACAAGCAAGTGCTAAAGCCGGTGTGGCCCTACGGTATACAACTTTGGGGTTGTACCAAGAAAACGAATGCCAATATTTTACAAACTTTCCAAAATAAAGTGCTTAGGGAAATTGTACAAGCACCATGGTACATAAGAAACGACGATATCCACAGGGATCTCGGAATTCCAACAGTCGAAGCTGAAACTAGAAGCTTCGCGAGAAAGCATAAAAACCGACTAATCGGACATATCAACAATAAAGTTGACAGGAAAGTAACCTGTCAAAAGTTATTATTTCGTAATAGAAAAACAGCTTGATAAGTTATATCTTAGTTGCAGTATCTAACATTCGATCGAAGGGTGGTGTTTTTAGTCAGTAAAAATCTGACTTTACTATGAGCACGCGCTTGCTATTCACATAGTGCCTTTAGAAGATTTTCACCTACCCTCGGAAAAAAAAAATTCCATTACCAAGGTATTTGAGGACTCAGTGCACAAGAGCACTGTTCCAAAGTCCAATAAAAAAGTCATTGCAATCTTTAAACAGATGCCTACCCCTAAGTATCAGGGTTCGAGCTTCAACCTTATTAAAACAGCTCAAAAACAAACAACACTTACTTGCAAAATCCTTAATGGGCGCCAGCAACTCCTCTGGCACTAGTGGATCATCTTTGGAATTGATAAATATCATCGGCTTTTCAATGTTGTCTAAATAGTTAAGTGAAGAGCTCCACTTGTAGAGATCGTGTGTTGATGCGAAATTATGCACGCGCCGAGTGTATGCCTCATCAAGCTCGGGCAGCGTTGCAGCAGCAATAATTTCTCGTTCATTTAAGCCGAATCGGGTCTTCACCTCATCGGATAGCAGGACATGTCGGTGCTTAAGAATAATATTCTTCACATTCTCCGTCATCACATATAAATAGAAGCGACGGAAGTTTTGCCAATTAAGTAACCATTGTGTACCCCTAGAGAACAAAAATGTTAATTAATTATGTGGCAATTTAATAGATGTTTTTATGTAACTCACTCGACAGCGTTGTATCCTTGACATATTGATATACCACCAATGACAGTGCTTGGGCGTTTTATTGTCTTCTCACCCATATATTTCGATATTAAATTACCACCGAGACTATAACCTACGGCTATAATATTTGTGGACGGATATTTTTTGTGCAGATTCTCAACCATAGCTTGGAAGTCGTCAGTATGTCCTATAAGTATAATAATTATAAACATTTCATGCGCTAGTTAGGCTTGATAAGCTTACCATAGGTGAATATGCGGGATGATGTGACTTGAACACTCGGTAAAGCTCCGATGTGATTTAAAACGGCACAACGGTAGCCATGACATTGTGCGTAATGAACAAATGTACGAATATACACACTTTCTGATGAGTTGCCTATTCCTGGACAAATCGCCACAGTGATATCATCTGAAATGGGAGTTTTTTTCAAATCAATATTTTTTGGCTAATACAATAAACATCCCCCCGCATTAATTACAATATTGAACTGCCTTGATTGGGGTTAAGTGTGTTACATTGAACCCCATGCTCTATGTCACTGCCACACCTAGAGCCTGGCATAAGAGCTTTGCATTTACCAATCCCCCAATAAAGTATATTCTGCGTTTTTTGTCAGGTTATATATAAAATACATTTACAAGCACCTATTGAAACTAACCTTCGTGTTCATTCAGCGGTTGATAGAGATCATAGGTCAATGTTGAATCATCGAAGAGTGACAGATAGACTCGTTCGCCGAGTGGCCATGGACACTTAACACGACCAACAATGCTGTGAAGGACAGTCTGCACATGACCGCTAAAGCCCCATATTCGAGTTGGCACATATCTGAAAAGGACAAAATGAGAAATAAATTTGAATAAAGCCCGATGGTTAAATAAGGTGGGAAATTTTGTGTATTTTTTTCGACACTTATGGCTAAAAGGAGCATGCAAATATTTTTTTGGTAGATGTAAAGGGGTACCCCTTATTCACGCAAACGATTTGGAACACGCGCTAGGCGCGACTACAGAAAGATAACTCTATAGGTACCTATAATTCACGACCACATTTGGGTCAACAAAACAAGGTATGGTTAATTGGCCCATTCAAATTGTTTATTAGGATAGTGGAGAAAGAAAACACTTACAAGAAATAATCGGCCCTAGCGAGGTATCCGTCGGAACGGAAAATTCTCCGATTTTATACGATTTGGAGGATTTTTGCTTCGAGATATTCTTTGGAACATCTATTCGGAATATTTCTCCGACATTTTGTAACGCAAATCGGCGAATTACGTTGAAGTGCGATGAAGTGCATTTTTTTCTTAAATTTTTGACAGCTGCGTATGCGTTGCGGCGAATTTTCCGTTCCGACGGATACCTCGCTATGGCCGAATGACATCGTTGTTGTTGAGTTGCAAAAACAAAACGGGAATCTAAATGAAGCAACGTAATTTATTTTAATCTTTCAAGTAGCTATAGGTTAAGGAGCAAGGATATCAAGACTTTCCCAACCATTCGTATTAAATAAAGACAACAACTGCAGTAAGGTGTTGCTCTCTCATAAAGATTAAATAAAAGCATAGTTAACTTTTTCCCCATTCCCAGTGGCCTTGAAAACTAGTACATCGTTCAACATTGTAAATAATCTAATAACACGTTTTATGATAGACTGATTTTGCATACAGCACATATTATTAGCTCATCGCAATTTCTCAAATCAATGCGACAGTTAACATTATAATTCTGCGTTTTTTCACAATAAATTCAACGAATGTAGGTATGACGAATACGAAAAATAACAGCATAATCACGCAAAAGTCTATGGACTTTGATACTGTCATTAATTAGAGATAACTTTAAGCTTAATTAATTCAGACACAGACAGAACCCAAATATACATTTCTAGTGTAATCTCTTCACGCCACATTAAACTCTTAAGATAATGTTCTTAATTATAATGTACACTGAAAAATGTCCGCCGATTCAGATTCGAAGGTCGCAACCTTACATTTTTCATATTGGAACTGATTAATAAAACATGTCTCCCACACTAATTCGTATTTTCAGATAGATTCTTGTAAAGTTGGGTATGTTTTTATAGGTTTCCGAAAATGACATTATGTAGTCTATAAAGCTTTAGTGCACATTTAAAATAGTAAAGGTTAAGGTTGAGTCTGCGACTAAGCTGCGACAGTATGTGACTAAGCCTTCTTTCAGAAATAACAGAACTCGATATGATCTGCGCGATCACAGACCGCCTCCCAAAAACATTATGTTTTGATAGAAGATTCTCCACGGAGATCACAAATAGAGATACATATGTGGGATAGCAATAACCCGCCAAACTGCCAAAAAGGCATAAAGTGGTCTACGGATGGTTCTAAAATGGACTCAGGGGTCGGGGCTGGCATATTCGGACCAAACCAAGCTGTCTCGATACCAATGGGAAAAAGCCCAAGCGTGTTTCAGGCAGAGCTCCACGCCATTAAAGAATGCGCAAGCCTTATCTATAACTCAGGCATCAAAGGCGCAAACATCCATATATTCACGGATAGTCAAGAGGCTATAAATGCCCTTAGCTCACCCATCATTGATTCCAAATCAGTCTTACACTGCTTCAATATCCTACAAAATTTAAGTACCAGAAACAAAACTAAAATATGGTGGGTTCCTGGCCACAAGGGAATTAAAGGAAACGAAAAAGCCGATGAATTGGCCTTTCACAGGTCCCGAACCCTACTGCGCAAGAACAAAAACAGCGGCAAACCTTGCTATAAGGAGCTGGGAACAAAATAACTGTATTAAACACTGGGAGAGGCCTAAGACGGACCAAAAATTTATTAAACCCTTCAAAAATAATGCCAAAAAGATTCTAAATCTACGCAGGCATGATATCAAAAACCTAGTTGGCTACCTAAAAGGGCACCACGGTTTGCGATATCACCTACACAAAATACACGTAGCGGACTCTCCGGAGTGCCGCCTATGTCTTGAAGAAGACGAAACAACTGAGCATATACTATGTGAATGCCCAGCCCTCTGTGGTATTAGAAGAAACTTCTTCTTCAGGGAAATAATAAGTCCAGAAGAAGTAAAGTTATCCTCTGCTGAAAGTATCATCAGCTACATTAGGAAAGTAGAAACTCTAATAGCCTAAACAATTTTTCTGACCTGCGGCACAATAGATCTTTTCAGGTCGAAGTGCCTTATGTCGCCGCTGTGGCGAGTCAGAAGTTTTATAAAAAAATATACAAAATGTGACTAAGCTGCCAAAAGGACATGAGGTTATTCCTCATCTTTCGGCCTGTATCATCATGTTTTATATGCTAACTGACGTCAGTAAGAGCCAGTAACAAAACTAAGCTAATGTTAGTCTTAAATAAGATTCAATCGTTTTTGTCTAGTCTGACGTCTGCTAGTTTACTAACTTGTGCACATTTATTATTCTTAATCTCGTAAAGCGACCACATTCACCTGAACTTTTAAATAGAGTGCAAGACTTCCTTTCCACTTTAGACCGCTAAAGCTAAAATTAAGCTCAAAACGTGCCTAATAAAACTTCTCCATAAATCCACGATGGCATAAGTGTTAAACCTATCAGCAAGCATCGGTGGTTCAGTGGTAGAATGCTCGCCTGCCACGCGGGCGGCCCGGGTTCGATTCCCGGCCGATGCATAATAAGTTTTTTGTAATCTTTAACTGAATTCAACAGCATAGCTTACTACATGTACATTGTACATATAGATACCGGTTTCTTTTACACCTTCTAGTTTAGATTGCATTAGTATTGCCACGCGGTCTGTATATGATACGAATCAGTTTTTTATCCTCGGAAAACGATTAATAAATTGTTATTAGCGGCACGTCAGATAAGCGAGACGGTATTGTACTTTGGACTTTAACGAATGACACATGACGTTCGGACATGATCATACCATACCTAAATATATAAGGCGAAAAGTGTGCTACTTGTTGTATGCTGTGATGAGGAATGATTTGCAGTACGATTATCTACGAATAAGAAAGAACAAGCAGAGCCGGCAGTTTTATTTTTAGCTTTATGTTAATCAGACAATTGAGACAAGCAAGTATAAACAAATAGTTTGGGTTTTCTATATAAATTGAATTGAGAACTATTGAATTTTTCTGTAACATTCCTGTGAGTGGTGATTTTCACGAAGTGATCAATACGGAGAATTTGATGATACATTTGTTTATATTGACGTATGCTGGTGCACAAGTTGATAATGCAAATATGTATCTGCAGTCTACATACTATATAAACCGTACTTTTCTCTCGCATCTGGTTTTTAGAATAGAAGAGAATCGAATTTATGAACAAGATTAGTTTTTTTTAATTACAAAAAATGGATAATTCTAGGGAAACATGATTGGGGCATTCACCTTAGACCGACGCGTCATGAGTTTTAAGGCTAACTTATAACGACGAACATACAAGAAAGCAAGCAATCGATTGTGATTGCGTAATTGATAGTCGTAATCGGATTTATTTTTAAACGGTTAATAGGTTAAGTAGGTAGATATTCATTTTAATTATTACTTGAAAAAACATACTATAAACTGATATAATGTTAAGACATCTTCTGATTGCCCATCAAAGCGCAATAATTATTTAGAGATAAGATCAGTTTTCCACAGATTTTGAAGAACTAAGAATTATATTTCCTTTTGAACGAATTCAAAATAAAGCAAATTGAAGGGCAGGCATTTTTGAAAAGCCTTATCAAACAAACTAAGTGGCATTTAACATTTAATTCTCTTGAACAAAACAAACATACTATATCATTGTAAAGTATTAGTGGAATAAGATAAGATAAAATATATGTAAAATACAAAGAATGGAGTCATCTTCCTAAATAAGAGACGCGTTTGCTCTTATTAAGAAGAAAGAATATGATAAACCTCTTGAATTCCATTGACAACTTCACCCAAAATAGCTTTCAGTGGAATACGGAAGTGACCTAAAAGTGCATCCGCATTCACTATCTGTTAAAGCATACCATTCGAATCAATGAGTGAAAATTCCCTTTTGGCAAACTTCCAGAACACTCATTCCCAGATCCGTCGAAATATTTCTTCAATTACTTGAAGTGCATCCGAAAAATGCATTTACAAAATTAAACAATAAAAACAAACCGGCAATACGATAGTAAATTGGAATTGTTTTCATCCGACTCAATTAGATATGGCTCCCCAACCTAGAGTGCTTAAATTCGTAAAAGGAAAAATACTGCGATTGTGGCCGAATCCGTTGGCATTGCTAACAAAACAATAAAATGCTAATAGTTCCGGAATTGATGAAATTGTTGCGCGTATGTGTAGGAAGCCCACATCAAGGTCAAGGCGAAATTTGTCTGCTCTTGGTGGTCAGGCCAGCTAAATATCCCTTCTTCATAGTTGGACACTATACAACAAACCGATTGACATCATCGTTAGACAAGAAGGAAGCTATTATATCTTTTATATGCGTGATTGTAAGGGAAATATAATATCGACTGACAGAATTCAGACAAGGATATTGATAATATTTCATATGAAAAGTTGATTCGTTTGCGTAGGCAGAGGCCATAGTGTTGGCACCAGCAATAGAACGTGTATACACACACATGTCCATAGAAATCCTCCCAAGCAAATGTATATGCCTTTGCTCTGTTATGAACAAATGTAATAACATCACAAGTTAATGGGATGTGATGAGCATAATATGGTGGATTTAAATATAGCTTAACTTACACTCGATTAAGCGAACCTACGCACAAAATGCTTCTTATTAAATGCAGTGTCGTTTGTCGATACACTAAGAGACGTATGAGTGCCTTAAAAATACATATATATTGTTAAAATTTATTTAATAAATATACAACAAACATTACTTGGCAATTTAAGCACCTAGGGTGTTAATTCCACACAAGTCCTGTCTTTCTCGTCGCTCTTGAAGTTTGTTTATTTTTTTTAGGATTGGAAAAGGGCAGGTTTTGTAATTTTTCACATAACTCAATCAATTCTTAATCAATGCAAACAAAAAAAAATTAAGAAAGCCAACACTTCCATAATTATTTTAAGCCATCAATCAGCTTTCTGTGTCATCTAGAAGCTGAGCTACAACCCAAAATCTAACATTAAAAAACTTAATTTATTTCTTCAAATCGAAAATTGTGAGCAACTGTTCGTTGTTCTGCTTGGGGGTGGTGGGCGGCACACATCGCACAAGCACATACATTGCAACAAAAACTGAGTCGTCAAGTTTTCTCCGAAGTGAAACGAAGGAGAAGTAGGCGAGGTCGATCTTCTTAACCATTCAACCGATTTTAATGAAATTTTGTGGGTGGGTATGATTGGTTTGGTTGTAACTTGGTGGATAGGATAGTTTTGGACCCGATAGGTGGCGCTGTTGTCGATCTTCTTAACCACTTAACCGATTTCAATGAAATTTTGTGGCTGAGTATGGTTGATTGTTACTTAATGGAGAGGATAGTTTGGGACCCGATAGGTTGTTGTCGATCATTTAGAGCACTCAACCGATTTTAATGAAATTTTGTGGGTAGGTATGGTTATATGGAAAGATATATTTTTTAAATTTTTCCAACTAAATTCTCATTAAAGTGAATACTTTTATGGATAAGCTGGAGTGAACTGAAGAACCTAGGTTTTACACAGACACTGGACTACTGAATCAGTTGATGATATGGAAATAAAATGTAAACAAAAACTCTTGAAATAGAAATAGAAAACTTTAGATTGGATTGCGTTATGAAAACTTTTTAAATTAATGAATACAATTATCTACTACACTGTATTAAGAATAAAATATTTTAAAGTTTTGGTTTTTAAATTAAATATCTAAATGAAATTCAACTAAATGCAACACAGCTCAATTTAACATGCACATTTAGCGAGAGAAGTTTCACATCTGGCGTGTGGTCACAAGCACACTCTCTGTTTTTTTTTTTTTTTGCAAAAGGTATTTCTATACCACTATTGCTTTAGTTAGAGTAAGAATTTCTTGAAATTCAGTTGAACTAATTTTGTATCTGTTTTGTATAAGTAATGCAGAAAAGTGCAAAGGGTTTCTTAAGTTTACTTGAAGTATTTGAAAAAATTTGCATTAATGCGAGCCAAGCCGCGGGCAACAGCTAGTTAAAAATAAAATAAATAGGTGGCGCAACATATCCCTAGGACCCACAATGTGATGCCAATTAGGAACGATTGAGTTGAGAAACTTTCTCTAGACAATTATATACTCAAGGGAGCCATGGGATGAAATTTGTGTTTTTTCCAGAGGTTGAGACCCCTCGCTTGGACTAAACTGCAAGCACTTAACCACTTAGGCATTTCGCCCTGTGTCACACTAGTAAATAATATCTAATTACGGGTAAAAATAAATTTATTAATGATAGATACGTGTTTATGTCGTTGGTATCGCCGTGAAAACTATTTTCTCTATTTTACTTAAAATATGAATATGTAATACATCCCTAGTTACCTGCACAAGAGAGTGTCGCGTAGTTATGCCATGAACCACTACAAATTATGTTTACTTCGCAACTAGCTTACGAATTTGTGTTTTTGCCATCAATATATACCTACAAAATATCGACTCAGTTTTTTAGGCACCTGGCTGTGATAAAAAGGAAACATGTCGCACCCTAAAAGCCATCAGTCATCACACTTCAAGTAATTGCGCCAACATATAAAAAAGATAAATGGATAACAAATATTTATGCATACCTACATAACTATGTATTTGCCAAAAGAATGTTCTTATTTATTTACCTAAGTAACCACAGCAACATATGCTAAAAACACACAGCTTGCAGCCGGCCGGCAAATCTTGGAAAAGCTTTGGGTTGTTTGTGTAAAGGCATACAAAAGAAAATTAATTTAAAATTCATGATTTTCTTTCCGGAGAAAGAAATGTTTTCTTTTTGTTTATAATAATCGCTATTCTTTGGAATTAATCTACTTTTTCGATGGTCCTCAATTGGTGTTAACATCGACATTCGTATGGGTGTGGTTTCTTCAGGGAGTATACCTTGCAACAGCTCAATACATAAAGCAACCTTGCCAACTCTATCAAGGAAAGCTGAACTTTTTTTCAGGTAAACGCCAACAACAAATAAATCGATAGTACACTATAGAGGAGAAATAGTGTCCCTGAATCGAAAGTTGCAGCAAAACTGTCTCTGGTCGCATATGCTTGAATACAAACAACTCTCCCACAAAGCTCATCAATATTCAACTAAAATGTGCTGGCATTACTGATGAGATAAAATAGCTCAAGTCTGGGACAATGGCCATCGATTGTGTGGGTGGTATGGTATATTGATAGACCTATACCACGATACTGCGTACGTATAATTATAAAGAGTTCTGCGTTGTCCTCGAATCATGCA
Organism: Cheilosia pagana; assembly: GCA_936431705.1. NCBI lineage: Eukaryota > Metazoa > Arthropoda > Insecta > Diptera > Syrphidae > Cheilosia > Cheilosia pagana. Next base: position 43,037,007 of record OW386170.1, on the reverse strand, counting down.
ACTAAGTTTTCCTTCTCCATATATATATTTATATCGCACATGGCTTCATTATAAATGGTTGAAGTATACACAGAAAGGACATTTATGTCGTTGGAAAGATAAATTCGATCGGTATAGGTGCCACCAGGAAGATAAATATCCTTATAGCACTCGTCGGAAATAGCAACAAAGTTTAATTCAATCAATTTTTGATTTGAACAGCACCTGTTGTACGTACAAAAATTAAATTTCATCGGCTCTGGTTGATGATTTTTTGGAGTTGCAGACATGATAATGCTCGCTGTTGCCATAGCCATACTACTGCTGCGTTAAAAGATAGAGTGCGTGATTTGAATACGAACTAACTGATATTCGAATGTGCTGCATGAAATTTTAATTTAAATATGAACACCTGTCGCTTGTTACTAAATGAATAATAAGGCAAAGCTGTGGAGTGTTTGGTGTAATCTAGTTTTTTATGGTTCTTATTGTTTTTTTCAGTTGGTTTAGGTATCAAGAAAGATAACTTACTATAAAAAGTTGGAGCAGGTCATATTTACTTTAAAAATCTAGTCAGGAAAATCCTGTCTGTATTGGAAACTATACTTTAGAGCCAAAGCGATGAATACAATATCTATATGCAGGCGCGTGGTGGCCCTACAGGAAACCGGGAATTTTGTTCCAATTTTAAAATTAGTTCTTCTTTTTGTACTGGGTATGTTACCGATTGAAATTTAGGGTTCCAGCGGCAAAAGGATCTCAGTATATTTTTCTGGCGTATATTTGAAAGGCTTTCGAAAATGATATCCTTCAACAAATATATCTAGCTACTATTATAGAAAATAGTAGGCTTTTAAATACGGATTCATATGAAAAAAATTATGTATTTATGTACAGTTTGCAAACAAATTAGAGTTTTAAAAATATTTTGGTATAATTGTTTTTAAAATTAAAGTTTTTTGCAAAGAAGGGAGAGGGGGCGTTTTGAAATTAAAATCCCGGTAGCAAATTTGTTCCCACCGCGCGCCTGTCTATATGTATAGTATAAAGATAATAGGCGCTTTAAGTGTTTTAAAACAAATGATTCAAATACCTCTCTAGTCTCTACCTGCAAGTTACATGGAGTAAAAACACCGCTGTGATCCAGTAATTGTAGCGCGTACCTGCATCGAACACTCTACTCGACTTCAGTTGCTTTATTCAAATTAGGCAAACAAAAATGTGTTAGTCAACATTTACTAATGTCAAGTTGCACTTAAGCACATCATCCTATAGAAATTAACTGATTGTTCTTGTTTCATAAAAGATTGTTGTAGAAGTATGTGTATTTAACTACGCTTGGTTGAATTTCTGAGAGATCATGCATTAGCTTCGCTCGAGTTGGCTTCGTGTAGAAACACTTCAATAGTTTGTGGGAAGATTCTCTTACTATACGTATTATGTGCATGTTATTGACACTCGTTTGACGTTGATTTCCAGTTGGCTCCGTTAGACTGACTCTTTATGTAATAGCGAATTTCATTCTCCATTTTCTGCATTGCAACAACATTACATCCATTCCAGACGAGACAACAACCTATAAAATCTGATTGCAATTTTATTCCGTCTATATTCCATTCAGCTTTGTATGAATCACGGACCAGCCCCCTTTCGTATAGTCGTCATTCAATTAATTGAACTGTTCGTTTAAGAGCCTTAAATCCGCTGACCATTCACCTCAATAAAACGGGAACAAAACGCTGCCGAATGTGGTTTAGACGATGACACTGACAACATTCTATGGCGTCAGCCGCACATTGAAAACAATTACAGAGCACTTACTGAATGTACCTGCTATTATCCCCCATAGGTAGAAATTCAACGTGAAGCCACTTTAGATGGGTCACGTTTTAAAAAAACATGTGCCCACTCTTTGATGCAGCGGATTCTCAACTACAGTGGAATTGCCCTAATTAGGAATACCTTGTAGTGGGTATTCTCGATGTGCGCGAAACTAGATGCTCCCTATCCTTACTTGATACACTGCTTGTCATGCCCTGGTAAGGCCACGACATACCACCTTTGCACTGATAACCCCAATCCTTGTGCGGTTTATGACTTAACGGCTTGATGGCTAGCTATGTCATATTGCGTGCCACTGGCTATTTACTGTCACATTGGAAAAAATAAATTACTTTCTGTGTGATCATAGAAGCCTGACTAACGCGAATACCTTTCTGTACAACGGCTTTTTGTACTTTCCTGCTAAATAGTGCGAAATGCAAATACCAAGCACACACAGTTGCATGCAAGTTTCTCGATATTTTAATGCTATTGTGGTGGCTTATAGACATTTAGCACATGGGTGAATAAAAACAACCGCTTTCTGCATTGCTACTGATTGCTGTTTTAATACAATTATGTTTTATTCATATGCAAGCAATTTGTAGCCATTGATTGAGGAATTGATTTTATTTACTGCATATATGCATGTAACTTTTAATTTAGCAATTACGACAATTTCTGTTGCAATTTGCTTTCTACATTTCTATGAGTATCTACATGTGACTCAGTATATGTTCTCATTGGCTTTAGCGTGGTGAATGAAATTGATAGGTAAATTACGGAATGATTATTGTAATGTGCACATTTTGCTCATTTAATTAATTTGGACTTGAATGCGGACACGCAACGCAAATGCAACGTTGTATAAGATTCTTAGGGCAGCTTTACAATCTTAAAGTTGAAGCAACTCCCCACAAACGATAACCCAGCAAAATAAAGGGTTTTCCAATAAGAGGTGTTATTTTGTTATTCAAAGAAAAGTTCATTTTTTGAGATAAATGATCGGTTATTTATTTCATAATAAAGAGGAAGGTATGCCGTTAATAATGAAAAACAACATCAGCCAAATGGCCACCACGACCACGCTTACACGACGATATCCTTTTCATCAAAATTTCCATAACAAAATCGCAAAGTAGATGCCCTATGTCCTCACGAATTCCATCTTTGAGGTCTTGAATCGACGCTGGGCTATTGGCTTAGACCTTATCTTTCACGTGGCCCCAAAAGAAGAAGTCGCAAGGTGTTAAATCACAAGATTTCGGTGGCCAATTGTGGTCATCCTTTTGAGAGATAACACGGTCCGGAAACTTTTCCCGTAAAAGATCAATGGTTTCGTTGCTTGTGTGGCACGTAGCGCCGTCTTGTTTGGAAGTAAACGTTGTCCAGATCAATACCATCCAACCCCGGCCATAAAAAATCTTTAATCATTAATGGTGGAATGCCCAATTCCAAAGAACGACGAGGAATGGACAAACCTGGGTTTTCTTCAACACTTTGGGCCACAGCAGCAATATTCTCAGTTGTTCTTGAGCGACGTGCACGGGTTTTATTCTTCACATCACTTACTTGTCCCAACAGCTCGAATTTTTCCACCAATTTCTGTATTGCGGTCCGACAAGGTGCTTCCCGACGACCCAAAAATGCTTTAGTTTTGCGAACTGTGACTGCAAAATTTTCACCATTTTTGAAGTGAATTTTTATAATTTTAATGCGTTGTTGAAGCATGTATCACTCCATTTTTAGTAATGGCGTAGTTTCTTCTTGTCAAATGTCAAAAAATAACAGCTTCAAAAGTGACAGCTCCCGAAATAGCGGGCTATTCAAAATAACACCTCTTAATGGAAAACCCTTTACTACAATTATTTTATGTTTAAGCGGAATCAAGCCTCTCTTGACATAAATGGCCAAATATATAAAAAGTTTGTTAGCCCAGGCGCAGCCATAATCTAGGGTCAAGCATTTAAATATGATTCCAATGGCCATGTCCCACTGAACTCTATGACGAACATCAACTTTCGTGTGATAATTCTTTCATTTCTTTAAATCTAAAAAAAAAACTTGTTTACCAATCTCATTATCACTGCCGGGAATATACATATAAACAATTTGGAAGCGAAATTTAGCCACCTAGACTATCAGCAGACATATATATCGAAACTGGTTTTAAGTGAATTCAATTCAACTATAGTTACAGTAACTTTTTGAATAAATAAGTATTTTTTACTGATTTCATATTCACAGGCAATAATAAATTGTGTATTGCTTAGCAGGCCAAGAAAAGCCGTCGATATACACAAATCTATTGAGTTGAAAAATGTTTATATTGTGTTTGATGAGAGAGAGAAGGCAGCCCTAACAATCTCAATCGAATCCAATGGATAGACATATATAAAACAAACATTAGAACAAGTTAATGACTCACCCAGCCGCCTACAAAATTAAAGTGGTTAAAGTTCACTCTTACCACTTGCGGCCAGCGTGACCGTTGTGACACTAAAGTTGCAATTTGGCACTTATTTTAACACCTTGGCACAATGAGACTCCTTTTTTAAAATTTAACGATTTTGGCCCTTTTTCACAATTTGGAACAATAAACGCTTAAAACTTTCAAACTTTGAAGATGAGCTAATTACTTTTACATAAACTAATTACGCTGAAGTGGCTCATTGATACGCATTGATTGGTTTGTCACTGAGCGGATTTGGAACAGTTTTGGTACAGAGTCGGGCAAATAAAAAATCACATTGATGAATTTTTGTGCCAAAACTTGTATAATTTTGTTGTTCAAATACTGACATTGCCACACAGCAGTGCCTGTGCTGAATGCGTGTTTTCAAAATTAGCGCTAATGAAAAAAAAAAAAAAACCAACAGGTTTCTGCTGAATCAATGCTTTCTGCATAACATTTGATAACACGTACAGATTTGGAAGATTGGGAGCCAAGTTCTGATCTTGTCAATAAGTACAGAAGCACAGTAATAAAAAAGTAATAAAAACCTACTTCATGTATGTATGGTATGTTTTATCGACTGAATTGTTATAACTTAAAATAAAGTGCACGACTGGATCGCACGAAACTTTCTCGCTCATATCATCAGTTTGGTTGGTTTATTTTTCTTTTATTATTGTTTATTGGCTATAAAACAAGATTTTTCAAATTGGTGATGCTGGTAGGTGGCCATGACTCAAAGTAGGGTTTGTGATGTAAGAATTCAGAGATTTGTTTTTGAATTTGCACGTGTTTGGGGGTAAATGAAGTGCGGGTTTCTGATAGTGAAGATTCCAATTGGTTGGAATTATTTTAAGGTTCATGAAAAAAACAAATTCTCCAAATATGCCTTTTTTCAAAAATCGATTATAGACAATTTAGAGAAAAACTGAGTTTTCTATCATGTTAGGAATGACCATATTACATACAAAATTAATTTTTGTTGCAATCGTATTGACCGTTTTCGAGATAAGGCCACTTTTCAAAAGTACCGTTATTAGACTTTTTAGCCAAAAACTGGGTATGCAGCCATGTTGACCCCATGTAGAATACATTTTGGTTAAAATCGTTAAAGCCGTTTTCAAGTAAACCATAATTAAATAAAGTCTTAAAAAACAAAATGTTTCCAAAATAGTCCGTTGAACGATAATTTAGGGAAAAACTGAGTTCGCCATCATGTTGGGAATGACCGTATTACCTTAAATATGAATTTTTGTCGAAATAGTTTTGACCGTTTTTGAGATATGACCAATTTTCAATATTACCGTTATTCGATTTTTCTGCGAAAAACTGAGTATGCAGCCATCTTAGTTACACCAACTTAAGCCCAAATAACAATTTTGGTTGAAATCGTTAGAGCCGTTTTCGAAAAACTCAAAATTGCTGAATACCGTTAGAACGGCAACACTTAACGTGCAAAAAAAAAAGTGGCCCCGAACTGTAAGCCCACCAACTCCAAATCCGAAGTTTGAAAGAAATCCGTCCAGCCGTTTGCGCTGTAGAGCTCAGGAAGGACGGACAGACGGACAGACGGACAGACGGACAGACGGACAGACGGACAGACGGACAGAATTGCGAGACCCACTTTTTCGAGTTCCTCTATCATCGTAATGTCAGATTTGATTAAAATCTCGAGTTCGATTTTTTGTACGATTACAATACCTTTCTCTTACTACGTAATGCGAGAAAGTTAAAAAAATACAATAACTTGTTTGTTTTTTGCGTTTACTTTTGATTTGAAGTTATTTCTTAAATGGCCCTTTTATTTCTCCGTGGCCCTTTTTCTTGCTACTTTTCAAAATTCTTCAACGGTAACGCTGCTTGCGGCGCAAATAAACCGGCAACCGGTGGAGCTGACGTAATTCTGCCCGTTGAGGTAATCTTTTGGTATAACAAGATATGTGTGAACAGTGCATATTTGTTATGGTATTTAATAATCTATTCTTGGTATCTGGTTATTCTAATCTGGTGGTTGTCTAACAGCTGATTTTATTATAACTTCTTTCAGAGTTGTGGGAGCTTTCCATTTTCTGTAGAGGACTTTCATTCATTTTCAATGTAGGAACCCCCCATACCTCTGGATGTTTCACCACTGGCTCTTAATCATCAACTGCAGTTCTGGATTTAACCACTTTATCATTTGGACGCCAAACTTACAACTAAAATCGTTAATATTTATTGTGTAGGTTAGGTGTTGCTAACACGATTCGCTCAATATTAGCGATACCTCCCCACTTAAAAAATGTCGCCACTTGTTGCAATCAGCGATAGCACAAATGTTACGTAACAAAGCGGAAATATGAGGATGAGTAACTGAAAGTTTTAGAATAGCAACGTTCATCGAAAAATTAACTAACTAGGGAAAAACATTATTACTAATTAAATGGTTGATTAGGAATCGGCAGAAACTGCCAAGACAAAGTACAGTGGCATTTGCATAAGAAATTGTAGGGGAAAACCAGTTGCTGAGACATGCTTTATCTAATAAAGTTTATAGAGCAATTTCTTTTTGTTTGCACTCGAACTACATTATATACAAACGTTTTCAAATAAATTCAGAAAAACTTTGTACATGTTTAGGTGAAATTACTTGAAGCTTAGACAGTTGTTAAGGAACAGCTGCAAGATAGATAATTTCATGATTAGATAAGAGGCGAAAATAATTGAGGGAAATTCCCACAATCGCATTTTCTGGGTATTTAATAACTACATACATACTTTGAAAAACGAAGAGACACTTTTGCATTAAATGTTATTTGCGTAGTAGTTGAAGGGTAGGTACTTATTTCTTGAATTTTATAACGACGTAGAAAAGATACCATGAATTTGATAAATTTAAACTATCCAAATGTCAAACATCGTAATTATGTTTGTGATGGAAGAAGCGTTGACATTCATCAGAAGTTTACACTACTTCAGAGAGTAGAAATACAACTAGGTATCCCGGCACGTAGCCAGGGGGGCTTAAGGGGCTGAAGACCCCCCCCCCTAACCCGGCCGAAATAAATAACAAAAAATTAAAAATTAAGTATCCAAACGCTAGGTATTTACACTGTGCAAGCCATCACTTGAACCTGGCTCTGTCTAATGCCATGTCAATTCCTGCAATTCGCAATTGCCTTGGTGTAGTTAGTGAAATAGCTAATTTCTTCCGCTTTCAAAAATGTCATTAAAAAACAAAAAAACTTGCCTAGAACCTATTTGAAGTTCAATTAAGAGCTCCAAGAACTTCATTGAAACAGACAATACGTTCCAATCCAGAAACCTCTTCTACTGAAGCCTATTTTAGAGTGTCTATACTGATTCCTTGCATAGATTCGTTAAATACGAAATCTTACGGACAGATTCATGGTCAACGAAGATGTTCTACCATCGTTTCAAGCTCTGCTCACAGGTTTTGCTTTAGTTGAGCGAGTGAACGAAATGGAAAAGCTAACATGTTACTTTGATAATGTAATTTCGTTGACAGCTGTAAAAGCTGAGTACATTCTTTGGTGCGAAAAAATATCGTCGAGTGATCCTACTACCGAAGTTTTGAAATTGTTCGATATATGTGACAAGACGCACTTTAGAGGTATAAACTTGTTGCTGTGGGTTTTGGCCACGCTTCCAGTGACGACAGCTAGTGGTAAAATAAGCTTTTCAAGTATGCTATGATATCTGTTCAATCGGACATTATAGGTCTGTTCCTTTACGTTTAAATCTTACGAATTTTTACGAATTCTTACGCATTTTACTCAATGTCGTCCCTCAACTCGAAAAATTCGTAAAAGAGAGTGGCTTGGAGAGAGCAAGATATTTCCCCTCTTACTAGTTTTTACTCAACAAATTTCTTTGCGTAAGAATTGAAACATCTGTCAGTTGCCTGAAAATTTACAGCTGATTGGAATTTGTTGTTCTATTTAGCATTTGTGTGGAATATTCGCATTTGTGTTTTGCACAGATTACTACAAAAGCGTTCCTTAACTTTTGCGTAAGTTTCCACGTCTGAGAGAGAATTCATCCCCTCCACAGGCATTTTGACAGTCTTTTCCATTTTTACTACAAAAGTAAAGGAACAGACCTTATGTGGATCCAGATAATGTGATTGATCTCATGTCAAAAAAAAAAACTAAGACGTCTTCTGCTTTAAACAAATTTTTGTAAAAAAATAATTTAAGTAACTGAGAAAGTTTAAGTATACGATTGAAAAACTAATAAAAAATCAATGAATTTGAATGTACCTATATAGTTTTTTTGTTTGAAGAATTCCGTGCTAGGTATCCACAAAAACTCTGCCAACGATTTCTTCTTTTAACTTTTATTGATTACATTAAATTAAATTAATAATGTAAATAAATAAGAAATAATATTCATACAATGTCATTTCGTCACGAAAAACTTCTTTAAAATATTTTTTAAGATTAAAACTCGCATTACATGTACCAATCTATTGATTTTAAAGCATTCATTCCTACATAGGTAGTTACTAAATGCACATATGCTACCGTTTGTGTGAGTGATAAAAGGCAGGGACCTAAATTTGTAAGCTACTTCTACTTCCAAAGGCAGGCTTAAGCAGCTGTCCTAGATTTGAATGTGTTTTTGGATGATTTCATTTCCCCCCTGTAATTAAATACACTTGTACTATGTACTCGAAACTTCGCCAAAAACTTCGAAAATGCACTTCTTATAAGATATGCTCAGCGTAATCGATCTAGTGAACAAAGAATGCGTTCCGCCATCGGCTAATTTGTCCAGCGTGCCGGACCATATTGTCATTCAGTCAGAATAAAAGGAGTGCGCACTACTGTAAAGAATATTGCTATAAGTAGTGGCAGTATCGAAGAAAATCGCTAAAAACTTGGCTCTTCCATAGTTACCGAATGAACCAACCCAATAGGTCAGTCATCTTTTGTCACGCTCCAATTCCTAGTTACAGAATTCTGTAAAACGAACCACCAAATGCATTCACTATTAAATGGGAGCGGAACACGCTTCTATCCGGATTCTTCATAAGGAATGGAAAATTAAAACTACTTACGGTTCTCGCAGCACTGGTGCAATCTTATAAATGCAATCGAGGAATGTCTCGTCCAAACACCAAACACTCGGTTTCAGCGGCTGGCTATTCACATTCAGTATTCTAAATAGAATACACAGGATTAATGCAATTGCGGTCAGGAAAGCGGTCGACATTGTTGTTAAAGTCCGGTATAGATGCACACGATCAAAATATGGGAACGCGGCGAGGAGCTGATTGAAACTCTGCTGACTTTGGATGTAATTATCATAGAAAAAGGAACACTGCAATAACTGTGAAATTATCATACGTGGAATTGAACTTTTATTTAACGATTCCGATGTTTTACAGGATTGGTTCTGTTTAGAATTCGATTTTATGTATATTTGTGTTCTCTTTTTCTGATTTTTAAACGCTACACAAATGGGGTTGGGCACTCGCGAAAAGAAAATTAATAAGTATGTAGGTAGATAGAGAAGAAAACTAAAACTAAACTCGAAGAATTACTGAGAAATTCCCGAGTATCACTTTAACACGATTTACTATGAAAAATGCTGGTATTAAATCATGAGAACATGAATTAAAATTTGCAATTGGATAAAAAAATTTTCTCTTTGGCAGTAGTTCGCGTCCAATGAAGTTTTTCGTTCTTCCTGTTCGATGTATGCCCGCTGAAACTGTAGTAGCTGACGCGTAAAAAGTTCTCACTCGTTTGACAGTAGAACCAACGTACAAAATTCTCATGGAAGGCTACAGAAAGAATGGGAATGATTGTCATTTGTGTGAGTTTTCATTGGTTGGGTGCAGATCTTTACTTAAAGTGACAGTTCACCAAGTTTCCAAACAAAACAATCACCTCCAGTTCCAGTCGGCATTTTATGCGATTGGAAAGGAGTTCGACCATTGGTTTGGTATCGTATATTTGCAATGTCGGTTGGTGTCTATGATATACTTTCTGTGTTTCTATCGTCCGGTAGGGGATGATTAAAAAATAGGGTGCGGTTTAGTTTAGTTATAAACAATTACATTGCACTTTTTCGAGAACGTGAATCAGGCATTTTTTCGATTCAGCCTTGAAAACTGCCATCAGATTTTAAATATGAGTGAGTTTAAAGCAAACACAATAGACAAATAGAGACAACAGATAACAAATCGTCAAGTACATCAGACGAGTTACCTTAGTTATTGATGACTAGCTGTTGCCCGCGGCTTCGCTCGCCGATTAATGCCGATTTTGTCAATCACTTCAAGTACACTTAAGGAACCCTAAACCAAATCGTTATACCTAATATTATAATCTTAATACAGCGCAGTTGATAATTGTATTCATTAATTTATCCAATCCAAAGTTTTCTATTTCTATTTCGAGAGTTTTTGTGTCTGTATAAAACCTAGCTTCTTCAGTTCACTCCAACGTGCCCATATAGGTATTCACTTTAATTAGAGTTTAGTTGAAAAAATTAAAAAAATATATCTTTCCATATAACCATACAAACCAAAAAAAAGATAATTGAAATTGGTTGAGTGGTTAAGCGGATTGCCAACAGCGCCACCTATCGGGTCAAAAACTATCCTATCCATCAAGTTACAACCAACCATACCCACCTACAAAATTTTATTCGAATCGGTTGAGTGGTTAAGAAGATCGACAACAGCGCCACCTATCGGGTCCAAAACTACCCTATCCATCAAGTTACAAACAACCATACTAACCTACAATATTTCATTTAAACCGGTTGAGTGGTTAAGAAGATCGACAACAGCGCCACCTATCGGGTCGGGTGAGGAAGATCGACCTCGCCTACTTCTCTTTCGTTTCACTTCGGAGAAAACTTGATGACGCTGTTGTTGTTGCAATGTATGTGCTTGTGCGATGTGCGCCACCCACCACCCCCAAGCAGAACAACGTTCAGGAACAACGGTTGTGGAAAAATTTCGATTTGAGGAAATAAATTAAGTTTTTTTATGTTAGATTTTGGGTTGTAGCTCAGCTTCTAGATGACGCAGAAAGCTGATGGCTTCAAATAATTATGGAAGTGTTGGCTTTCTTTATTTTTTTGTTTGGTTTACATTGATTAAGAATTGATTGAGTAATGGCGAGCTAAAGGCAGTAAAGTCAGGAAAAAAACACATTTTGGCTAAAAACGCTGCCAAAAAATAAGAATCGTAATAAAAGAAATAGCCTATTACCGTCTCAGAACCTTAACTAACATTTTAAAAAAAGTTTCATCGAAATCAGTGCAGTAGTTTTCACGCCAACTGCGAACATAGAAAACGGCTACAGTTTTATTATATGTATAGATATGTCCTTTAACCACGGCCTCGTTAACAACTTGTTGAATTAAAATAGGTATGTACCATGATCCACGACCGAATGCAATCAAACATTGAACAACGCGAAGAAGTAGTTATTAAAACACTTTACACTTTTAGCAACAAATTAAATTTATTTTTATTTCAGTGAATTTTCTGTTCTGTTATTTTTGTCCATCAAATTACGGTTTACATAATAATAATAATAATAATAATAATCATAATAATTATCAATAATTTCTTATCTTAATTATTAATTTAAATTATTTTTTTACCACTTTTTCCTTACACTTCCTAAATGTTTAAAAGTTCTTTTTAATCTTTTCATTAATTTCAGTAAAATATTTTGTTTTCACATTCTCCCTTTAATTATAATCATACACTTAAAATTGATGATAATTATAAATAATTGATTTTTTTTTTGTTCTTTTGCATTTTTTTATAATCTGCCTTTTCCTGAAGTTTTTTTTTAAAGTAATACGTAATTATAAAGAAAATCATCAGACTTTAATTTGTAACTAAATGTTATTTAAATGAAAGGAAAAAGATCATTATGATTACATTGCGGCATATTTGTTTTTATTTTGCAGATTTATTCATATTCAAATACATTGTTTATTTCGAAATGTTGTGTTTGTTGCTATTTTTCTTTCAATTGTAGTTTTATTTAATTACACATGTTGATTTCTTGATTCTGTTAAACCTAAATCAATTTTTGAGTATTTTTTTATACTTATAAACTTTTTTTTTTCTTTTCAATTGCAATAATAAATAATGTATATTTTAAATACATTTATAATAAGGTAAAATCACAGATATAATTATATATTTTTACTATTTGTTTTTCCTTCCTTATTTTGTGTTAAATATTAGAAATAAGTAAAAAAGGGGGTAAACATGTACACGTGTTTTAGAGAAAATGTTTTGAATTTGTATTTTATTTTATTCAATTTTCCTGTTTTTTTTAATGGCTTGCTAAGACTCATGAATATTTTTCTGGTTTTATTATTATGTTCGTGTATCGATTTGTCAATCTTAAGGATACTAAATGCAGAAATTCACTCTGTTATGTAATTTTAGTTTAATTTTACCTGAGAAAGAAGTCATTCATTTTGTTTTCTTGTTTGGTCTTAATTTAGTTCTTAAGTCTATTTAAAGTTGCGTTGGAGTCTTAAGGCCCTGAGAATAAGTTGTTCACAAATGCAAATGGAAGATGTTAGTTCTGTTTACTCTTTATCTTCTTTCTCCTGATCCAAAACTCATAATGTAAGGAGTTATAAAGTGAAGATGTTGTTTTTACAGTGATCTGATCAGTAAAACACAATTTCGGTCATGTAAAGCCGACTGAAGATTGAAAATATGATCTTAAACAGAAACTACATAGATAAAAATGTCAGTTACAGTAAGATATATGGCAGAAGCGCTTAAACAATAGACCATTTATATAATTCGTAATAATTCCTCGAACCGACAGCTATTCGCTTCCACAATAAAACATTCTACAGTAGATGAGCGCGTTGTGTCTGCAATTGAAAATACGGATCTACTTTTATGAACTCGACAAGAACTGTCCTATCGCATTCCTTCATTAAAATACTGCACCAATTAGAATAGTGATACGTGCAAGGATACGTGTATGATAGGACAGACAAAATGTTAAGCTTTGGTATTCAAAGAACATATCAAGTGAAGCTCTTATAATTTTTTTTAATCCATTTTTAAATCAAGTATCCTTAATTCTTCGAAACAGAAGCTGTAAACTGGGTTTTTTGCACTTCTAAAATCGATATCCTATACAAGCGTTCGGTTTGGACTTGTAGCTGCATTCTTTTCAGCAGCTTCTTGTGCTCAAAGCCCGCTCCGAAATTTACAACAAGCTTGGGATCGACTGTACAAGCCTGCTCATCTGCAGTCATATTGCGACTTGTTGAAACAAATTCTAAAATTTGGCTACAGGCTTAAGTAATCTATCCTCAACTTCTTTGTTTAATGCTTGTCTTTTGAGCGCCTGTAAGATATTAAACCGAGTCTTGTTGCACCTAGCACACCAAAAATGTTCTCTACAGCTGCTCAAAAAAAAAATCTGTTTGGTATGTAGGAAAAATATAAAAACACAAACTTTAAAATTTCAACTACAAAAACAAAGTCATTCTTTTGACATTGGAAATATTTGAAAATTTAAAATTTTCATTTCACGTACATTTATTGTATTTCTTTCATTTTTGTTTTCAGTTCAGAACAGTTTTCTTTCCTATTCATTATACCTTAGAAAAGAATTATAGAAACGAATTCAAACTATTATTTTTTTAGCTAATGTAAAATCTAACAGAAATATTGCACTAAATTAATAATTTGTTTAAAAATGAGAACCAAATAATTATGTAGTAATAAATTTTTACGTATATCCTTTTTTTCCCAAAAATTTGTTATGTAAGTCTGTCAAACATTTTACTTCTCTTATTCACTAATTATTTTTTTTAAATGTTGTAAATGTGCTTTGCTGTCTTTTTTTAAATACATATATGCAATCCCAACATTATTCAGTATACCGAAATAAATTTGTACAGTTATATCGATTTATACACATAAAAACGTTTACTTTTTAAATAATCTTTAATATTTTTTTTTGTTCGTTTTAATTTTTTTTATGAAATTCCGGTTGAAACAGCTAAAAGCTGCTATTTCCTTATTTTAAATTTAGATAATATTTTTTTTTGGTTTTACTTTTTTACGAAATTTTGCTCCGAAAAGTTTAAGGTATCCCTGAAAATTTTGTACTCCAAACAATTTTTTTTTTAATTTAATTTGTACTTTTATCTTTTTAATGATGGTGTTTTGCATATACAATTTTATTATGTTAGTTTATGTTGATGTGGTTTTTAGAGTTTAATGTTAATGCAACACCAATATATGAACAATGTCATTGCTTTATAATTTTGACTTAGGATTTTATATTTAGTATTTGAAAAAGCATTTATCAAAAAATATATTTTAAAAAAATAAATAGAAAACTACTTTTTGGAAATGATTTAAAAGAAGTCAATGTAAATTAAATATACACATTTATATATTGTTCTGAACTGTTTTAGTGTCTTAGCTTAAGAATTGGTTTCTTTCTTTTTCATTAGTTTATATACATTTAAATATTTTTTAAGGTTTTAGTATACGTATTTCATAGCTCTAATATTTTTTTTAAAGAAAATGAGTTGGAGTTTAAACAACTTAATATTAAAATAGAGTGTGTCTCTATTAATTTAATATTAATTCTTATAATTTCCCTGTGTTTTAGAACATACGTCATTAAGTCATAAACAGACGAACCAAATAATGTATAAAAAATAATAATAATATCAAAAGAGTAAATTATACGAAATGAAATTTAGCAATAGTTGATAAATAAGGTAATGTGGAAACGGGAAGTAGTAGAATAATAGGTTTTATATTTAAAGATTTGAATTGGATAGGTGGATCGGTGATATTAAAAATCATTGCTATGCAGGCAATTCAAAATCGATTCAGCCACTCGCAATAAATATTAAGTAGACTCTCGCACAATTGAAAATACTCCGAAAATTTGGGCAACAGGATTGGATACAGCCAAGCCATCTGCTTTACTATTATAATTATCCATTAATAAATCAGAAAGCGAAACAAGATTTTAAGTGTACCCTTTGAAACCACTGTTCCAAGTTTTCCTTGTTGTCCTTCGGTTTCATTTGCCACACGTTAAATCTGGATCAAAATATACGAGTAGGTACTAATAATGTGGATGAAATCAAATGGAATAAAACAACCTAAAATAATTAAACAAATACGAAAAAAACAAATAAACAAAATCATATGTTTTAAATTGAAAACTTTTATTTTTTCTTTCACATTTTCATATTCATTAAAAATATATATGTATATATTAATTGTAATAAAAATAAAAACAGTTTATAACTGAACAAAATATAGGGTTCCTTTCAATGTAATTATTACAAAAAAAAATGTAAACTAAAATCAATTAAAAAAAACGCAGAAAGCAAACGAATTTGTTTTGAACATTTTCGATTTGATACATTTTCACAAAAATATCCACTTTGCTTGTGTTTCAGTGGTGTACTTATTTAGGAATATATTTTTTTCACTATACAAATTTACAAAGAATATGTTTATACAAAATAATTACAACGAAAAAACAGAAATTGCTCGAATTTAAAAGAACTAAACCAAATTTTTATACAAAACAAATTAAATATGTATGTTCATTCCTAAAATAGATTAGAAGAAGATTTTGATGTTAGTAACTTCTTGTTTATTATAATGTTAACAAATGTTTCAAACTAAGAGTTAATTTTCGTATTTCTTTTGCATAACAACTTAAATTTTAGGTTTAACTTAATAACAAAAAAATTGTACAGTAATTATTTTAATTCATTTTTTTTCTATTTTATTTTTTTTTAAGCAAATAGATTTTTTCTTTACATTCTATTGTACCTGAGTGTGTTGCACATCTGACTAGTTGAGTTTTTTTTAGTTTTTAGTTATATTTATATTTTTGTTTAGTGTAAGAGGCGATTACATTTTATTGTATGCTTTCTTTTAGTTTAAGTGCAAACATGCATATTTAATATTAACTGGGGAAAAAGCTGATAGTGTAAGAAAAATAAGTACATTCTTTTCTTTGTTACGTTTAGAGTAATCTAACAAACATAATAACAACAAATACATCGATTTAGTTTAGAACGAAAAAAAAATTATAGATGTTTTTGTTAGCGTACGTTCTAAATTTACAGGAAACATTAAAATTATGTTTTAAAAGAAAAATGTTTTAACTTAAAAGCGTGTACTTTTGCAAAATAATCCACACGTTATATTAAAATTAAAAAGAAAATAAAAAAAAAAATATTAGGAAACACGGATACATATAACAGAAATAAGTTTATTTTTTACAAAATAAATTAATAATATGCATGATATTTATAGTTAATATTTTATATTCTTCCTGAATTTTTTTTTACTTTGTTTTCTTCTTTTTTTACATAAATGCAAAATGGCGACATTTTCATTGTATTTTTTTACAATTACTTTAATTTAGTTTTTACAAAGAAATTATTTTATTTAAAATGTATACTTTAGAGACTTATTTGCATTGAATTTTGCCTAGTTTTTTTTTCAAATTTTTATACATTATTTTTTTTGCATATTTTAATTTTGTTTATAATTTTGTGTTCTATACATTTTATGCCTAAATTTTTGTTTATTTAAATTTGGTTAGCATATATTTTTTCACCTTAAATCGGTTCATAGGTTTTGGGCTATATGTTAAATTTTGAATACACACTTTTATAAACCAAAATTATAAAATTTTTCTATCCAACTGGTTGATGTTTATCTCTGAATTGTTTTGTGAATTCTTAAGGTTAGTCCGAAAAGTTCTCTAAATATATGAATATTTAATGTATGCTTTAGTATATTATAGATTTATATGATGTATTATAGAATTCAGTTTTCTTCGCATTTTCAAATAATTTCTTTGTATTACATACAGCAGTGAAATCATCAGATTTTTGGGATAGAGTTTTATTATAAAGTTGTATCCCAATTATAAACTCAAATGAATCATCTGTATAAATTTACCAAACTACAAATTTTTACTCTATGAATAATATTTTTTTCCCGCCAGAAATTTGGAATTGTTTTTTTTTTTTTTTTTTGTTATTGTATTATGTATAATGTAATTTTGTGAATATTTACAAAAACCTATCTAAAAACTTTTTTATGAATATTTTATTTCTTTCATATTTTTTCATTTACCCGAAATTTTATAATTTTCCTCGTTTTTTTCCTTTTTTAATTAATTTTCTTTCGTTTTTATTCTAAAATTTAATTTGTTATGTGTTATTTTACTTTAAAAAATTTTGTGTTTCTTAATTTCTTTTGAAGATAATTTGTTTTCTTAATCGTATATCCAAACATATAATTTTTTTTTCATTTCATTTATTTTTTTTATATAAGTTTTGTAAATATTTATAGCCTAAACGTATATTATGTAAGTGATTTCTACAGATTTTTATTAAATGTTACACATATTTTATATAAAAAAATGTTATTCATAGCAATTTTGCCTTAGATATTACTTAAGAAACGCCTAAAGGTAAAGTTTTTTTTTCATACTCACTTTCTGTGTTTTTCTTTTTTTGTTCCTATGTACAAATTTTAATTTCCTGGAAATATTTTTCATTCAATTTTGTCACCATTTTACTAAGATTTTTCCTTTTATCTTTGTTGAGTTTAATATTTATTTTATTGTTTGGATTTTGAGTTCTAATGTTCTTAGTAGATAAAAAAAAAATAAAACACTGTAAATGATTTACTTACTTAAAAAATTACCATTTTGTTACGAAAAAATAACAAAATACAAGTATGTATAAACAAAAAAAATCCTATTGGCTATTGAGGTAGTTTAGTTACTATTGCAGTTCTGTCTTTTATCAGTAAAATGTATATGGTTTGGTTTTTATTTTATTTCTTTAGAAAATAAATATTAACATTTGTATAACATAAAGAAAGTAATATAAATCTGAGGTATATGAGTTCCTATTGTAGTTGTTTTTAGTTTTTAGTTTCATATAAGTAATTATAATTAAAAAAAAGCATTAAGATATACTTATCAGGGAAGCAAAGAAAAAAATAACTTTCTTTTTTTTCTCACATTCACAAAACACTTATTATTAAAAATGTATGTATTTCAGACTCCATGGTGTGAATTGTGAATGGGAAAGAAAATCGAAATAATTATTTGCATGGCTATCTCAAAATAAAATGTAAATAACTCAAATTATTCAGTTGTTTTTAAAGTTTCTGCATATTTGCATTTCATTTTCCCTTTACTCCCTTACTGCTGTTCAAATTATAGTTTAGTTTTTTTTTTTAATTGAAAATTGTATTGATATAAATAGTATATTTAAGATCAATTTAATTTTTAATTAGTTTAATAACTATTTGTTTATATTTAAAATATATCATATATTTTAAGTTAATATTTAATTATGGTATGGTTTGCTCGTAAGGACGTTTTTTCATAGAATATTCCTTACAGAGCTGATCACAGAAATAAACTGGGTTTGGTTGTGTGTTTTACATTTAACTTGATTCAACTGCATTAACATTGTTTACTAATTTGTCTCTGGATAATTTTTAGATTTATGCAAATGACTTTGATAAATTAAATTAATATTTGGCTAAAAAACAAAAGAAAAACACTGTATTTTACTGTTATCTATAGTTGTTTTGTATCACCCTGTATCTTGTATTTTCGAGTTGAGAAACACCCATTTTCATCAACTTCTATTGTATTCGGTTGTTTCAGTAGTTTTTTTTTACATTTTTTTTCTTTTTTGTTAAAGGCTCATGGTTTCAGAAACTTAAAACAATATCAACTATTTGCGTATATTTTTAACTATTTCTTAATTACATTATTTTATTATCTTTTTTTTTTACTTTTTACAACATTAGCTATTGCGTGAAATATTGTTTTTCTTCTTTATCATTGGATTGTTATTATATTTTTTGCAACCTTTTTGGATAAACTTTCAATTTGAAATAATAATTTTTTTTTTCTGGAAAATGAATAACCGAAATATGAAATTTTGAATTTATAAATTTTGTTAAGTGGTTGATTGTCCTGGAAAATCGTTTCAAAGGTGTGATTTTGATAATTTGAAATTTGTAAAAAAAAATAATTGGTAATTTGACTGATATAGGTTTTGTTTTCGGAACGTTTTTGAAAGGTTGGACTATTGCTTGGTTGCCATTTGCTGGCGTTGTTTGGTGTGGATTGGTTTTATTCAAATAATAACTTGTAATTTATTTTAATCCTGTGTAAATATTTTTTTTATACTTTCTTTTATATATAGATATACGTATATATTTTAAATTGAGGCACCGGTTTCTTATTTTTCTTTATTTAAGCTTTTAATATTAGTTTATTTAAACAACAAAATAAAATGTTTAAAAAAGAATAAAAAATTGTGCGTTTTTAGTTAAAAAAAAACTCATATAAAAAAGTTTAGAAAAAAACTATAATTAAATGATAATTTATAGAACGGAACATTGACTGACGAAAAAGTAAGGATGTGTGAAAAACATGCAATAGGTTTTTAGTTGCTATTGCTTGAAAATCGTTTGTAAGCACTTATGTATTTGTACGTTGCGATTTCGTTAAAAACTGTTTCTATTTCTTGCTAGCAAAACATATACATATATATTTATTTTGTTATTGACTTCATTCTTCTTTTTTTAATATATATAGGTATGTATTATAAAAAAATGTTTACTCTATTTTATTAACTTGTATGTTTAAGATAATTATTTTAAAATTAGATTGCAGGTACTTTTGTTCACTATTTTTTTTTATTAAGAAAAAATATATGATTATTGTTGTATGTTCAGTATAAATGCATTTATTTATTTATTTGCTTGGGGACAATGGTTTAAGTTTGTATGAGATGACGTGATTAATATTTTTGGGAAAACATATCTGAGTTCGAGGACTTTAACCTTAACCTTAATTGGAAGAAGCTATTGTTGAACAATAATTTACAAAGGTTTAGTTAGTTTAAACGACTTAACTGTAAGAAAAGTTCACGGACAAAGTGCAGGAAGTTAATAAAGCCCTTATGTGCTTTTGAGAGAAACGACATTAAGACGTTCCTTCATGATCAATCATGACTGATGGAAGAGTTCATTGCATTGAAGAGTTTGTTGACAAATTGAGCATTTAGAATTAATGAGTTCACTAGTGAATTCGAAATTAAATTATGCGTTCCATCAAGGGCCGTTTGCTAATACGACTTATAAAAAATTATGTTCAACATAAATGCATATGTGCCAACTTCTGCGAAGACATAAACTGTCCCATAAGAGCCATTGATTTAATTCCAATTAACCGTGTTAGCAAAAGGGAACTAAGCCTCATACTTTTCTGGCTGACACGTAGACACTTTTGCCGATTGTTCTTGTTGATAAATAAATATTTAACTACACCTTTCGTAGTAACATTTGTGATGTAAGTGAAAGAGAACACTACTTCTTCTTATTACTTTCTATGTTATTGGTTTCGAACTGTTGCTGTAGAAGTATGTTTGATAGTGATAGTGATAGGAATAAGGATATGATTATAAGGACACAATAAATAAATAGAAATTTCGTTTTGATTCGCTTTAATTCTATTGTGTGGGTGTGGGAGAATCTATGTAACACCTATTTTATACTATTGTAAACAAAATATTTGTTTTTTTTCTATTTAAATTAAAGATATATCGACAGGAGAAAAATATATATAAATATGTATATTTCGTGTAAATATGTGTAAATAGTATTGTATATTCTATTTCTTTAATATGTATGCTCGTAAAGAGAGAGAAAAAAGGATAGATGTACTATTTGTTTATTTTACTATTGCATTGTTAATTGAACTATTTTTTTTTGTATATATTGAGACCAGTCAAAAACGTTCAGACTTTTAGTTGTTGTTTTATTGATTTTCTTGTTTCTAACTGCAACTAATATATTTAGTTGTTTTTGTGTTACTATATATTATCTTGTAATGTATGTTTCACTTCTTTTTTTTTTTTTCTTTTTTTGTATATTCCTATGCAAAGACAAGGCAAACAGTAATTAATTAATATTTCATTTCATATACAAAAAAAAAAAATTGTTTATATACTATATTTGTTTGCTTTCGTTTTTACTCTTTTTTATCATATAGCACCCTGAAAACTATTTTCAGTCGGATTTGTTTAAATTGAAGTAATTCTTTTAGTAATTATTTATTTAAATAACATGAAACAAATCAATAGAGGTTGCATTGCAAATAGTTTAACAGAAAAAAAATAATATTGTTTAGCTATTATTACTTTTTTACAAATTCTTTTCTATTGCAGTTGGATTGTTGTTTTCTTTTTATACATAAAACTTCTCTTTTTTAATGATTTTAAGTTCACATTCACTTAGTCAACTGATCCAATTATTAAAATAAATATTTTACTAGGCATTAGTTGTTTTGAAATGATGAAACTAAACAATAAGTTGTATATAAGTAGTAGTAGTAGTAGGCTTTGCTTGAAGGAAAATGGTAACAAACTTTTTCTTGTTTCTAGTTGTTGTGTTGTTGTTGGTTTTGTTTATTTAAAACAGCTCACTGAAGATCCATTTTGAAGATCTCAAATTGGTATTCGTTTCCATGTTTTCTATGTTGTTGTTGTTGTTTTTGTGTAGAAAATTGAAAGTCATAGAAAATTAATTGCGACCTTTGAGGATCTTTCGGGGTTTTTGTTTGCACCTCGATGGTTGAACCGATGCCTATTGCGTATGATTCGGCTGAGGTAACTGATCAATACCAATTTCCTGTTTATGTTCACGAGCAATATGCCGCCTCACTGTATTGTTGCGGGTGAATGTTCTCGAACAGAATGGACAGGGTACACGGATACCTTGATGACGTTGTCGGATGTGGGCGCGTAAATTTGTCTCGTATCCATATAAACGATCACAGTACAGGCACTTAAGTTTCTTTCCTGTAGGTGGATGGAGGGGGGATTTTGTTGTTTTAGAAATAATAACTTATTAATGCCAATTTGGGGTGAGGTTGAGAAAAAATAAAGTTATTATAGGGGAAAAATAACACATAATTTAGGTACAGTTGTTGAATATTGATAAATGAATGCCTACAAAGGAACATGTACATGAAAGTCGAATTTCAAAGACACAAATCGTAAAGTAATTTATTAATTACCTAGTATCGGATACAGATATTTGAAGTAAAATTATAAAACGTACCTGGCTGCATAGAAAAAAGCAGCAACTGATAAATTCTTCTTTCACATAAATATTCCTTTTTGAATTTTGGAGATGTTTTTTTTTTTTTTAATAACATTCTTTCAACTCACCATCAGCTGTGTTCACCATTCCACTATTTTTATTGTTCAATTTTGTAGCATTCCAAACGTTCAGCATATCAGCAGGAGCAATAGATGCAGCTAGTCCACCGGCCAGTGCACTATCAGTCGCATTCTTTAAATCCAGGATGGCGGTTGGCGTAGATGGCGTTGTATTCGATGTTGGTGGTGGAGGTGGTGAATAGCTCGTATTTTCCATTTTCACTCGTAGATCCTCAGCTCCATTCTATAAATGAAATTACATTTTTTATGAGGAAATTCAAAGAGTAAATAAATAAGAAAAATAATAATAAGCGAGTTCTGACATTCGTGTTATTTTTTCCACATCAATTATACAAATATCCTTACATCAATTGTTTCCCGATCGTCCTTTTCCACTTCGTTAGCCTCATTTGTACTACCATTATTGCGTTCAGTTTTCACCGGCCGATCTAGACATCCACCGCTGGCACTGCTGGCTGCATTACCATTGCCAGCTGTTGTACTGGGGGGACTGTGATTTTCATATCGACTGAAATACCATAAAAATGACGTCAGCAAAAAAATTCATACGACACGTTTCTAACACTCCAATTTACCTCGACTGTGACGGTGAAGCTCTCTCTGATTGCATTGTATCCGCTTCCGTGGGTGCGTTCGACGATGCACTGCTCGATGGTCTGTATGGTTTATTAATGGGACTTGCACTGTCTGAACTATTTTTCGAACCATCTCGTAGCACACTGCCGCGAACTTCTTGCTCAGCATACGGACTGCGGAGGGCACGTTTGCGTGGTGGTTCAAACGACAAGGGTCTGTACATTTGTGGCAGGTAGGGTGAAATTCCGCCCAATGTTGAGCTACTCGGATGCATAAGGGAATCACATTCCTGTTTTAAACTTCCCAGGCCCAATGGTCCGCCCGAAGTGTTGTTATTACCACCATTCCCTCCTCCACCACTACTACCGACTCCGCCACCTCCACCACCGGCACCATTACCACTTAAACTGTTGCGATTAATTCTTCTACCCGTTGGTGATTCAAGGGGAGCCGATTCATGTTGCTGTGCCTGTGCTGCTGCTAATCGACCATGTTCTGTTGATAGACCTTTAACCTGTGTGGAGTGAGTGAAAGTGGGTGGGTAAGAAAAAATGCCGCAACATAATTCAAATTTAATACAAACTCACTTGTAAGTTCTCCGCGGATTTAAGAAAACTATTTAGAGCCTCTTGCGACACGTGCACTTCACCTTTGTACATAAATTCTAATAGTGCGGCCATATTGTCTGGTGAAGTGGCTTCCAGTATGACAACGCATTGGCCATTTGTCGGTGTTGTTTCGAATAGTTCCGCAAATTTCTTCGAACATGCTGCTAATATTAATTTGTGTGCCTTAAATACTGTTCCTGTAATGAGAAAAACATCAAAACAAACAGGAATTAGTTAAAATTGAGCGTTAAACATTTTATGATGATCCCTATGCAAAATAAATGCCTGTTGCAGAATGAAACTCTGGCGTATACTTGACATTTTTGTTTTTTTTATTTAAACACGTTTAGTTTATGTGTCAAGTTTGCGCGAGCGTTCCATTGAATTAAAACTATTTTCAACTGATCGGTTCTTTGCAAGTTTTAATGAGTATTAGCTTACAAGTATTTGCATTACAAATCTTATCATAGAAAATCCGAAATCACATGCACATCACCGTCTTTCGATTATTCCACTTCACTCTTGTCAAAGAGAAAGCGAATTATGTCTCCGTATATGTCCCATTAAGGATTAACACATTATTTCCTTGCAGACGTTTCAGTAAGCCAGAAAAGTCTTTCTAAACTGCCACCACTTCGCAAGGGAGGGTGTTTACGAAAACCGGTGTGTGTACCCTAAATTAACTCAAGACGACCTGCGACTTAACTTCCAACCCCATTAAACGTACTATCACTCGATTTTCTTCCTTTTTGAAAAAAAAGAAAGCCCCAACCCCTCCTCCCAACACCACTTCAATCACTCCACCAAAGGGAAAGGATAATAACAATAATAATAAAATTGACGAAAGCGAGTTATGTGCGGAGAAAGTGGTAGCTGGTATGGTAGAAAAAGTATCTTTCCTTGTGGAAGACCTTGAACCCAAGGAAAAATAAATAAAATGTACTTTTAGGTATCGAATTTTGAACGGAAATACTACACGCACGGTATAGCACTTTAAGGATATTTTGAATGCCTACCTATATCGTATTCAAATATACAACTACACTCTATGCTTGTGCAAGTAGGATAGTAGTAAATAGGCGCCTATGTACTTGTGCAGTCAAGAAAACATCTCTCCCAAAGGGGAGTCAAGAGAATATTTTTTTCCACCTGGATAAAACAATTTGAATCACTTGTTGTGCTTTCAAGAAGAAGACTGAAATGACAGGATGACAGTGAGCCGAGGAACTGGCCTTTTTACTTATTATTTTGTGTGGGTGCTTCCAAGAAGTATGTGTACCAATATCATCTAAATTTTGTCTTAGAGCAGAAAACTCTTTTTATATCAATTTGTTCTAGCAACGTCTTCATAAATGCGGGAAATTGCTTTGACAATCATTTCTTTTGATAACATTTATACGTACATATTTACAGTTATTTTACGGTAAGGAAGACGATCCATGTACCTTTACCTACTTGCAATATATACTATGCAATTCTAGTAGGTACCTTCTGCAATTTTGCATGACTTTTTTGTATGTTTTCATCCCAATGCATAGCAATTTTAAATTATCATCCAATTATTGAATTAGTGATTCAATGAAAATCAAAAATTTGTATTGCAAAAAAATATATAAAAAACATACGCACTCTATGGACTGTATAGTG
Organism: Cheilosia pagana; assembly: GCA_936431705.1. NCBI lineage: Eukaryota > Metazoa > Arthropoda > Insecta > Diptera > Syrphidae > Cheilosia > Cheilosia pagana. Next base: position 43,011,621 of record OW386170.1, on the reverse strand, counting down.
TTAGAAAAAAAGTAACAATAATAAAAAAAAATACACGCTAAAACGATAATGCGCTGTATTTTTCGCGCATTCTCATCCAATGTGTTTGTGACCTACTTTTGTTGCCCAATAAAAAAAAAAATATATAAAAATAGGACAAACAACCAAAAAAAAATAATACACTCTTTGAAGAGCATAGACCACACTCATACTCGTACCTAAGTCCAATAAACCATGCACATGTGTGCATATATACTTAAAATGAAGAAAAAAAACTATGTGTATACACATAACGGTAAAGATAACTAAAATCCATAGGAAAAAAAAATATAAATGTGTATATTTTCATGGCAAAAGGAAAAATGAAATCCTAACGAACCACGTCATTTGTTTAAACAAATGCGAACCATTGCGACAGCGCGTGTGTGTATAGATATATGCTATTTCCGCATTTATACTAAACTGCGCGCAGTAATTAGCAAACGAGAATAAGAGCTGTTGGATTTGATGCTGTTTTGGGGGCGCATTTGGTTTTCTAATCAAACGCATACAAACCCAACTTCATTTATACGATATATGCTTTCGACTCTAATTGACTTATTTGGTGTCCAATTATTAATTCGTTTTTTTTCCTACTGTAGGGGTATCTATCAATGCATGTACGAGATTCACTTGTATAGCTGAACATTGAACATATCTGTCGTTTTATTTTTCGGAATTTGTTAGTTAGAACTGAAAATTGAAGTGATTCTATGTTTATTTTTTCAGCTTAGTCATTTTGTTTGTGCACAATGACGCAGGCTCAGGGCTGCATTTCACTAAACGAGTGAATGGCAAAATAAATTGTATAATCAGCTTGTTTAAAAAAAACAAATGCGCATGCATATTGTAGGTGAAATTACTTTTGAAAAAAAAACTGTTACTACTAGGAATAAGCTCAAAGACTATTTTTTGTAAATTAAAATTAAACTGTGTTATTGATGGTTACTTTTGACTTGACAGGTCCATTTATTTTTAGCAATTGCCCGTGGTCGAAATTCGACCAATTTTGTCTGTAATTTATTTATTATTTATTCTATTTTATTTATATGCTAAATCTTAATTCATATACCTTTCCGCTATGAAAGAAGAATGGAAAAGGGCAAAACATGAATGTTCGTTTCCATAGTAACACCTCGCAGATAAATCTGTAATGCCCCTGAAATAAGATTTTATGATTGCTTACTTTTAGGGGTAATTAAATTGCATACTTTTATGGGTTAATGAGACTCTCCAACAGGTTCTAATCTAAGATGATTAAATTCATTACTATGGAAACATGACGGCGATAAATTGAATGGCAACAAAATGCTTTCGATTTACTGCTAAGCATTTTGTATGGTAAATTCTTAATTTTTTTTTACCAGTCTTAATGGCGACATATACCTAAGATTTTTCGTTCCTGCACATCTATGGCACAGTACCTTTCGAATGATATAAGTTTCATTCTCCTCATTTCATGATAAATACTTAAAAAGTGCACGGAAACTTTTGATGTTTACGTATGTATTAATATAATGATTGCACTAATTTTTCATATTACGTAACTTTTTAAATTGACGATTTTCCTGTCAAGTCATTGGATCTACCCAATGTCCAAGCGATTCATCAGATGCAAGCGATGTAAACAGTCCAAGCCAAACTTTATACCACTAATGACAATGTCATGAATTTCTCCTTGACATTAAGCTCCAACCACTTCCTATATGTATGCAAGACGTCAGAGAAACAAATACATGCATTTCATTTATTTCATCAACATTTCGAAAATGTGATAACAAGCATATAGGTAATACGATTTTTTGTTTACCTACTTAAAAGCGACTTCTCAAAAAGTCGCAATAGTAGACATAACAAAACTTATTTAACACCACATGCACAGTGAATCAATCATTAATTTATTAATAGAGTTATAAAAGTCGTGTGCATTTCCCAAAACAAAATGCGTCATGTCTTGTTGTTGTCATATTAATTTGTTGTTTTGGCAAATTTCGACCCGGCATTTCGTGCTGTTTATTTTATGTTTTTGGAATGCGCTTATAGTCGGTATCTTATACTGAATGATAAAGCTCTGCAATCGAAAGAATGAGTAATGTCACGGTTATTGGTTTTATTAAATTATTTAGAAACCAACAACAAATTGTCCTTGGAGCCACGCGAAACATGTGCCAGGGGGTTTAGACGATTTTGTGCAATGATTGGCTAGTTATGATTTTTTTTTTGTTCTTTTGCGTGTGTGCGCTTACTACGCTGCGTGTTGGTTTATCTACCGATAGACCAACGATAAGGCGATATCAGGGTTACCTTTGGGACCCCTTGGGGTCCGATTGAACCTTTCTTCAACGCTTGGACCCCAGGACCCGCCTTTTTGAAAATAGCGCAAATTGGACCCCTTTACGAAAAAACAGGACACCTTTGAACGCCTGTGGACCCTTTTTTCGGAATTGGCTATTCATCTCATCACATCAGGAAGCAAAACATTATATTCTCTCTTTAAATAGTCATCAACTTCGACTATTGACATCGAATCAACATAAATCTCGCTCTGACACTTGTATTTTTAATGATAGCTACCTGTTCCTGTTTCCTTTGGGGACACAATACTCTCTTAAAGTGAGTGCATTCTGTATCCAATTCATACTTAAAGCTAGCTCCCTGATTTTTTTTTTAAGTTTTAAAGCAAACTGTGAAAATGTTCATTTACATGCTCTGTTATTTTATTTTATTTTTTTATTTATAATAGGGACATGTGTAATCTATACCTATTTGCTTTTATTAAAAAATGTATTTACCAATAGGGGCCTGTTCAATATTCTGTATTGATGCCCTTAGTATAATGCACTAGATTTTTTTATGATATTTTTTTTTTAATTATTTTAGAACGTATGTGATACTGTTTCGATGCTGTTGTTTTTCTTTAATTTCATACGGGACCCCTTTTGAAAGCCAGGGACACCTTTTTGGACCCTTTTCGAAAATTTTCGAAGGTAACACTGGGCGATATTCAACGAACATAAAAGAGAATAACAATAGTACTTCCCCATAGTAACCCTTAAAGAAATGGTGCAAATATAGCACTTTCGCTTTTATAAAATAATTTAAAACTGATATGCATGGGTATATGCAACTCACCCCTAGCAGCAAGTGTATTCCGTAAACAAATAACAAAGTATCCACATCTCTTTTCCGTTTATCTGGGATATGAATTTTTCTCTTACTCAACCTGTCTCCCGTCATATTGATAGAAATGAAAATTCATCCTTTCGTGAAGGATCAACATTTTCATTGTGGCTCAACCCCACGAAACTTATTTTTTTTTTATTGTAGACAAGATTTCATATTGGAAAATTGTATGTGATATGTGAAGCCTACTCTATTGATGTATACGCCGCTGTTGCTTCTGCCTACGTTTGTATCCACGAAAGGAGCTGTGGCACATAACAACGTATGATACAGGACAAAAGCATAAAAGGACATAAAAAATGAAATTATTTCATACAGAAGGATGTTATAACGCTCGCTAGACAAACCCTTTCACTTTGACGGATTAAAACGAAATGTGTGTACAGATAATGTACGTACGAGAGGTATCTGAGTAAACGAGACACGGGATAGCGCTCTACGGTGGTTATATTTGAAAATTGAATCTATGAATAAAAAAAACCTCCACCTAAAACGTTTTATTTTTTTCTAACTACCATAGAGGAAAATGTGATATAATGGTCTGGAGTTTTTAGAAATGAACGAGATTTGCTTGAAAATAGTTTCCTACAGATCTAGAGTAAACCAATCTCTCTGATGCGTTTAGATTTTTTTCTTAAATTTGACTGAGTTGTCCATCACACTGTACCGCACTGTAAGTGCCAACTGTGTTCATTTCAGTGGGGATTATTTCAACACAATCAACATATATTCTAATAATATATATACAATATATCAATTTGCTGAAAAAGGTCATCGTAATAATAAAGCAATTATTTCTCACAGTATCCCTCAGTGTGATTGTGATTCCTTATAGTATCTATATCTAAATATAAAGCATCCCTTACAAATTTTGTTATTCAAAACAATATAAGAAGGCCATACAAATTGATGTTACTATAGAAATAAATGCTCAAGAAACATCCCATTGGTCCCCAAAAATGCTGATAAAAAAAAACCTTTTCATGTCATTGAAATGATTTTACGGATAAATTCATATCCTGTTCTAGAAAATGTTCGAGCATTTTTTGCACTAGGTATAGAGACATAATTTGCTTTTTCTTGTTCTTAGATGTGCGAGTGATTTATTTGGAATTGTTTTTTCTTATTTTCAAACTCAAAGATATATTTTTTTTTTGTTTGTTACTCATTCTACTTCAGTTGAAGTTGTGTAACTTAGTACCTGCTGAGGGGCAAGATATGATAAAATGAATTTCATTAAATTTAAGGATTTAACAAGTTGAAAGATATTTTTATTTGCGTTGGAGGTTTTTTGTTTCATTTGCGTTGAAATCCTAAAATTCAAATTTTCCTGTATTTATCTGCTTTTTACTTGTCAAGGCATCGAGGAAGTGTATGCCTAAGGAGCCATGTTTTCGACATTTCAAGTTCTGGATTAACATGAGTGTTTTGCAATAGTAACATTCAAATGTTCACTTTTGCGGTTAATAGTACCTGGTTGCTTCATTGATTAAAAACAATTTCCATGATCATCCTTTATAAACAATTCTGGCTACTCTTTCTCATAAAAGTGAATCTTGTACTTTTGTTGAATAATCACATATCGAAGCAAAATAGAATGAGAGCGGATTTCGTAACCACATAACACTAATACCCAGACATCGAGTCATTTTCATTACTCGCTTGATAGGCTTCGTCATCACCCACACCCATTCATTTCATCTTTACCTTCAACTCCATGCCGCCGAATATATTCTTTGGCAAAGAATTTCAAAAACAATCGGTTAGAGGTTATGGACTGTCCACGTATATCTATACACAAAATGCCTGCAAGGACCAGCGCGAGATATTCGGTTATTTCGACGGAAAAAAATTAAAAACAGAAAACAAATTGGAAAAGGATATATCAAAGGGTTGAGTGTAAAGTGTCCTGTCTGGGTGGCTGTATATCTACCATTTTGTTTGAATTTTTTATATTCCCTGTTTGCTATGGCGAGTGAGTGATGCGTGTACACTGTACAGCGACACTAGAAGCATTTCGCATTTCAAACCTACATATACTGGTTGTTGTTGTTTTCGTCATCGTCGTTGCCGTCGTCCAATCGCACAAAACCAGAAACGTATGAGTTGACATAACAAAAGCCAGAATCAGCCCTTTTGACGGAAGCAGACTTGGACGGTTCAACATAACTCCAGCTACAACAGAAGCAAAAAGTATTCAAAGGACGTTCATTTTTTTTGCATTTCTATACCTTTCTCCTGTACGCTAACATTATACCATACATTTATCAGAAAAGGACTATTCAAGTCCTTTGGCGATTTCTGGTAAAATCAATCAAAAAATGTTCCTTGATTAAAATTGGTATGAGTATGTAGGCGCTGCAAGAGATTTGTTTATAATATTTTGTCTTGCCTGTGGAAGGTATATTTTTTTTTCTAACATCGTCTTCACCAGCAATCTGAGCTACCGTACGCTGTTGGCAACATATTGTCCTGCCCTACCAAAACAATGAATATAAACGATTGTTTTTTGTTCCCTTCAAAAAAATGAATATATACCGATACAAAAAAAAAGTGTTAATATCCCCTTTAATTTTTATTCCAAGGGACATTTTTGCACATGCACAAGAAGACAAGTGTGAGGCCGTATTTAATATTCATATGTCCTGGGGGTGACGTTTCGTAATCTTTTTCAATTATTTTTGTTTGTTTGTTGTAATTATGATAAATTTTCTTTGTTCGAATGGAAATGCATTGTTTGTGTTTTATTTGTGCGGAACGTCCAACATGGAAAAGACTTTATTGAAAATGGATAACAACGATTGTGATGATTTATAAAATGATGGGCATACAGCTTTTTAATATAAGTGAAAGTGCATTTTGAGAGTAAATATGTAAGGAAACAAACTGAAATGCACTTCAGACAAATTGCAATTTTCAGAAATTAAAAAGAAGAACCCTGTCAAGTCTGACAGTAGCTTTGAATTGCTTAAACACTTAAAATTTTCTTAAAATGAGTAAGATACATAAGTAAATGAATTATTAAAAATTATTATAAATTAATTAACTGTCTGCTTGAAATAAATAAGACCAAAAATTGCATTGGGTTTCCCTAGATCCGGAAACTTTTTTTTTTCAGTTCTGGCAACAATTTGTGTTCGTAGTTTGCATATTTTGCACGAACGGAAGGGGTTCGATGCCATATGAGAATCGCGGAATATAACAGTCAAATTAAACTTGTTGAACGAAGAAATTTTCGTCGTTTTTGGACCATAATGCAACAGAAACACGTTTAAACACATGTAGCATTTCAAAAGAAGAAGGAGAAGTCGGCGCAGTGGCTTAGTGGTAGTGTGTTGGGCTACTAAGCGAGGGGTTCCAGGTTCGAATCCCGAAAGGGCCAAATTACATCTTAAGGTTTTTTCCACTGCGCCACCTCTCGCGAACGTCTGACAAACATCAGAGAGTAAAACTGTCATGAATGAGCTTCTCAATTAGCCGTTTGGACTCGGCGTAAAATTGTAGATCCCTCCATTCGTCCCAAAAATTGAAAACCCACACAAAACGAATGGTTGTGAGAAGCTAGGCCTTGGGTCCCACAGACCTGTCGCGCCAAAATATTTATTTATTTATTTTTATTTCAGAAGGATATATCAAAATCAAATACCTATGTACCCTTTTCACATTTATGTCAGAATTTCATCTTGCAAAACCAAAACACCAAAACGACCACCAATAGAATCATAACAACAAACCTGACCTAAGTCAATCATAACCAACAAGCAGACAATATACACACAAACGCAATATTCAGTAGACTAAACACCAAAAAAAAAATCAATACCTACACAGAAACTGCCACCTACAACGCGTAAAATATTGATTCAAGAAATCTCCGAATAAAACCATATGTTCCACCTAGAATACATAACATAATATCGTGTTCCTTGCCTAAGCGGAACACGCTTCCCAGCCGCAAGGCGAAGAAAAAGGTCTCACAAGGTTGGTAATAAAAACAAATCCACCTTGTTTGAATAAATTCAATGAATGAAAACAGAGCAGATGAACTCTGTGTCTGTATGCCAATGTCATCAGACATATCAAATATATATATATATGTGTATAATAAAAATAAAACAACAATCGTAAACCCAACCCCCAATCATCAAACTTTCCCTCCCCCATCCCCAAACGAAAGATATCAAAACTTCCCTCTCCGCCGAACAAGTGATAAGAAAACACAACAGACAACACAACACAAAAAAAATATATATACATCTACAAGACGTGTGTATGAGCGAAATGGGGGTAAGGGTGCTAAGGCGAAAGCTCAAAAGACAGGAAAAGAAAACATAAACATACATAAATTATCTAGCAAGGACATTGAACTTTCACCAGACACAATACTTACCGTACACCCACCCACTGCCACCACCGAAAAGAGTAAAATATCAGAAGGAACTCCCCGACGAAAAAAAAAAAATCAACAATTCCCTGTCTCAAAAGTGCGCCCAATAATCCAACAACCCAAAGAACCAAAAACATTATCATCGTCATCAACATCATCATCATTTTTTTTAATGATATAATAAATGGTAATGCGTATACGTAACGTAGTGGTAGTACACACGGCGCGCGGTATGCGAAATGCCCTACTATAACTTTTTCTTTCTGTGCCGCCTTTATTTTTATTTAGGTATTTGGTTGGAGCTGTTTATATATATTTTTTTTTATTTTTATTCCTTAACCGTCTTCGTCGCCTTTTCTTACTGATGGTATACTACGTTTACCGTCCTTCTATCGGAATTGTGCTTCTTCATCCTGATTATGAAATCGGAGCGAAAGAAAGAAGTGAGTGAGGTCGTCGAACGGAACACACAACACACACCGGTTGTAATCTAAGAAAATGAATAAACTTGAATGGGAAAGGAATCCCGAAACAGGAATAAAAAATACCAAAAATAACCAGGAAAAATAATATATTGTCCAAACGAACGTATACCCCTAAAAGTTAAGTACGGGAGGGCTAGTAAGACGTGCGTCTATGAGAAACAAATGTGTCTTTGCAAAAGTGGTGGCGAAGGCTTTGCAAACGAGTATGATAATGAGCTACGGTTCAGTAAAATGTGTTTCCCAATTTGAGCAGCTTCCTGTTGGGCACTGGTCGATGACGTTTTACTATGATTTTTGCATATGAGGAAAACAACTCTCATTACAATGATTTAGAAATTCCCTTAAAAGAAGAAAAGTATACGCATTTTAGGTTGGACCGATGAAGGCTTTAGAATCTAGATGCTTATATTTTTAGTTGAAAAAATACCTTTTGATTTTTGCATGAAAGTTGAATTAATTTAAAATCGAATTTTCTTTAACCGTAGTCCTAACGATGTTAAAAAAAGCGAGCTTGATTTTGGCGATTCTTTTAAATAACGACCTCGCTTATAACGATCAGTTGCTTATTACGTCCACTTTCATTTCATTTGGTTGGTTCATTATACTTTAAGCTATTCTACCGTCGGATATAACGTCGTCGAATCGTCGTATGTAACGAAATGTTGGATATAACAACCAATTTTTCGGAAAAATCGGTCCTTGTCGTCGGTTTCAACAACGGAATGAGAGAAAATATAAAAAAAATAATTCTCTGTTAAATCCCAGCCTCCAGGTTCGAGAAGAAAAGGAAGACCGAACCTCCGTTTCAAAGACCAAGCCATCGCGGATGCCAGAGCGCTTGGTCTGGACAACTGGAAACAACGTGCCCGGGATCGTAGAGGATGGAAGGCTGCAGTGTCTCAGGCAGAGACTCTTCACGGGTCGGGAGCCCGATAAGTAAGTAAGTAAAGTACATATTTGTGGAAGCCAGATATGGAAGGCGGGTTTAGCGACCGCCGGTTATAACGCCCTCATTTCATCGGTGCCTTCACCGTCGTTATAAGCGACTTCTAGTGTATATCAAAGAAAAAATAGGAGTAATTTGGCAGCACTGCTTTTTTTTACAAAAGAAATGTTGCTCAGTTTTGTAAGCCCAAAATGTATTTTTAATAAAAAAAAATAAGATTGGATGCCAGACAATTATTGTCGGTTTAGACCTCTTGGTTTACGATATATTCATCCCTATTGGACGAACTATCAGGCTACCAATGTAATGCGTTATAGTGAAGTTCGTGAGTTCATATTTAACTACAATCATTGTTTAAATTTACCCGTTTATGTTTGTAGCTAGGTATATCTGCAGCTAGCATTCTTAGAACGAAGGAATAGACAACAAGGTGCATTCCATTCGATTGAAATGGACACAATATTATCCTTTACGCACTTTTTAAGGAACTTGGTAAGCAAAAATGCAATCTTATCATTGAAAGCATACTCAATGGAAACGGCCATTATTATCCTTTACACACTTGCCACAAAAATGTTGCAACGAAAAAAAAGCAGAGGAACCCAACATCTAAATTTCTATTCCTACTTATTTTTGTTCCTTGCAAACAAATAAATATATGAATATGTATCGTATGTATGTAGGTGGTATGGTGTGGAGTTGGGGTTGCGCAAAATAAGAGAAAAAAATACCGGCACGTTCCATTTTCTTAAGTGGGTGGTGAGTCTCACCTCATCCTTCTATGCTGAACTCCTTACAGTGATGTATAAATCTATGTCTGGTTCGGTGCGCACAGACCATGAATTGAATGGAACGACCGCCAAAGTACGAAACGACAACGATGATGATGGTAAAAATACCATAAAATAAAACGGGACGAAGATTACTTAACACCAATGACTGAGTTCGGTGTCTCACATATATGTATGTGCGAAAAGCACCTTCTAACCTTGTGTCTTAATTTTATTGTATTTTTGTCTCCTTTTGTTGTTGTTATTATTGGATGTGCACGGGAACGATGAGTCCCAAAAAGAGGAGGAGAATTTTTGTTGATTGGCATTCCTTTTTCTTTAAGGGCAAGGCCACAAAAAAAAGGCAAGATTTTACACTTCCGTTTTGTTTCTCGCTTGGTTCTTTTTTGATGCTCATAAATGGTATGAGTTGTGTTAAGGGTGCGATACAGAGGAAGGAAGCTATTTGCGAAATTGGGTCATTAAGTAATTAGGGATGGAGTGACTGCGAATATAGGTCAGATGAAGGCTTATGCTCGTAATTTTTTTGTGCAATGAGTAGGGCCGAAGAATATAAAACAAGGTGCAAGGCGTAGGTATATGTTAAGATAAGGCGCTTTATATAATGTTTATATAGAAACCTGATTATAGAACCTCAGTCAGTCTTAAGTTAACTCCTCAATTTTGCTTTGGCATCTAACATTTTAGAGTAAAAGATTGTGGATCCCTACTGTTGCCGTATAAAGTATTTTTCTATGCTTTTGTTTTGAACAAACATAAGACAAAGACCTTCAAAACACTTAAATAAATTCGGCACGACTCTGAATCACGATTTGATATTTCGGTTATTTTTATTTCTCTGAAGATCAAATGTGGAAAACACTAGTCACTTGAACTTCCAAAAAATGTAAGCTTTGTGTAACCAAATAACACACGTGGAGAATAAAACTGCATCAAATGTTTATCCAGAACTGAGAGAAATTTGAGTTTGTTTGGCGCTTTGACTTTTTTTTTAAATGGTCGAAACTCCAAGTCTGACATGTAAGTAAGTTTGATGATAATGAATAGTTATATGGACACAAATTAACAGCCGAAGCAATAGCAGGAGTCATACGCGATTTTTTAAAATCGAAATATACCTTTGTTTCAAAATAAAAAAATATATTCTCATTGTTATAAGCTCTGAAGTAGGGAAAGACCGAACCAATCCATATCTGTTTAACAATATTTAGATATATTTGACTAAAAAATAAATAAACTCAAAGTGTAAGAGCCCCAAAAAACCTAAATTAATTTTAAACACCTCAATGCAAATTTCCATCTATGTAAAAAGGTAACAAAATTGAAAACTACAACTTACCATTACAAGATAACGTCACATCGGCCAGTAAATCAGATTTGAATAAATTTGAAAACGTCATTGCCAAATTCGACGAATAGCTGTTCCATTTCAAACAAAACTGCTGTTGTGGATCCATTTTGTGTTTGTTTGTGTTCTCCAGTGTTGTCAAATAGAAAATTAATTTTGATAAATATTTCCAAAAATTATCGCCAAAAGCCTCGGGGAAATAAGTTACAATTAAAATGAAAATAACTCTAATTGGTGGGTCTAATAATTTAGAGGGTGTCTTGAAATTAACAATCCGTATTAGAGTGCTTTAATATTAGTTAGATAAGTTTTCAGGCGTCCTTTTCACAATCTTTTATTTCTTCAAGTATTTCTTTTGAGAATCCTTTCCAATCTCGAATTTCTTTTGTCCAAATATTTATTTTTGATAATTGTTGCAATTTTTTTATATGCCAAACGGAATTTCCCTTTTTTCCTTCCTCTTTTCGATTCGAGCTTTGTTCGCATTTAAAAGGTTTTTATTAAAATTTTGCTGCTTTTCGGTTTGTTCCTATTTTCAGCTAATAAACGCAAGAAAATTCCTGCAATGAGACAAAGAAAAACAAAAGTGAATTCAAAGTCAAAGCTATATAAAAAAAATTACGAAATTTATTGTAAGGCTACTAAGTGCATTTATATGTATTTTATAGGTATACAGACATATCATTTGTGAAAAGTGAAGTAGTCTTAAAATGAGTTGGCTTTTATGTCTGAAATCGATGCAAGAATGGCGGTAATTTGATACACACATGTGATCTAATTTCATAAAGGCATTTCCGACATCACTAATTCAATTCCTGGAATTCTGGGCCACAAAAACTCCGCTAGTTGCATTGCGATGACGAACGTTAAACAAAGAAGACTGGAAAAAATCGACGATCAATTGATAAACGGCAAATAAAAGTATACCCATTTATATTTGAAGGAGGAAAAGAGACAAATTTGATGATCAAACTTGGATGTGGTAAATTTGCACCGCTGTCCGATCCTGTTAGAATTGCTTAGCTGTTTTGGCAGTGGTCAACACTTTTCTTCCACCCATGTGTTGCCAATACTGCAGTATATACAAAATTTGTATCAAGTTTTTCTTAGTGGCAACTTTATTTCAGTCAAGTTCGGTCAGTTTGCCAGTCCCAAGTTAATTATTTGAATCTACTTACCGAGTTTTTTTACACAATTTAACGTATACAAAGTGGCTGAAAGCCAAATACTGGCATAAGTTCAACGAGTCAAAGAATGTGTCTGCAAAAATACCCCCATTCCACTAATTAAAAAAGATTTAAACTTGGATTTTGTGCATATTTTTACGAAGGATATCTATTTTTTCGAAACTGAAATTGTTGCCATAGAAATACCTTCAATGGCAACACTCTAGAAATTCTATTTCACCTTTAAAATTCATTCAGTCCAATACTGGTATCTACGTATGTTTCACTATCCCAAACGAATACGAATATACCTAAGGATAAAACGCCGAAAAAAAAACGATGACCATAAACAGACGCAGTGAGGTAAAGGACTGAAGAAACACAAGATCTGGTGTATGTAGCGAAAGATTCCATCATCATGCGGATGCGTTTTCCGCGAATTTGTCTAATCGAGAGGAGAATAGAATTTTTATTTTTGGACTTGTGCATTTTTGTATCTCTGCGATAATTTTGTAGTTTTGTTTTTGTTTTCTCATTTGCGACTGGTCTCATGGCTTTAGACGTTTCGCCGATATTGTGCTTCTAGTATCTAATTCATATGAAATTTTCAGTCATAGGATACACCTAAGTGAGCGGGACAAAATTCTCAGAAATCGCATCGTCGTCATTATCATGCGCTTTGATGCGCGCGACCTGTCAAATTCTATTACCAAATAAGATGACCACTTTAGATGGGCATGTACCAGCTTGAGAGGAATGTTGGAAATATATATAACACTGAAAATAAAACCTTGGTAGGTATATTTGATAAAAATGAGGCTTGATTCAACAATTTTTTTGTCAATATACGTCCAACAAAATGTTTCTATAAGATTGACAAAATTTTAGTAAGTTTTATTTTGACCTAAAACGTTTGTTGTGACAACGAAAAATATTGTTGTTTTAATAAAAATGGTTTCTTGTGAGTACAAAAATAATTTGTTGAAATAATCAAAACTTTGTTAGTTTTACAAAAGAGTTTTGTCAATTCCACATGGCTGTTTTGTCGAATCAACAATTATACATAGGTATATATGTAGGTATATGCCATTAAGAAATGAACATTTTTAAGATCGATTTTTTTTTTCGCTGCGCCACCTCTCGAGAACGTCTAACAGACATCCTTGAAAAAATTAACTTTATCCGTTGCATACAATATGAACAAACAATTTTGACAGACGAACTTATGCAGACAATTATGCAAAAGGACTTCTAGTTACAAATTAAAGTTCCCAAATAGACCAAATTTCAAATGCTCTAGATCAAGTCGGAGAGTATCGCCTGGAAATGCGAAATAGTACACGATCTCTAGTCACAACTTTACACATGTTCGTATGTTAAGAACAGACTCCCCGTGTTTTTATTTGTACCATCCTTAGCCATTATAACAAAGCTATAAATATGCATCAATTTTCGAAGCACATCGAGTCTTTTTCATAACAAACTAATTCCTACATTTCCCGTATTTATACATTCCCAAATGGTATTCAAATCAAAAGCTTACGATTGCAAGTCTTATTGACACAATTCGATTATAAATCTGAGCAAAAGGCAATGCAATTGTGTTCAAGAGAGAACAGCATACGAAAAGAAAAGAAAAAATGTAAACCCAAAATAAAAGTGAAACTTTGCACAAAGAAAGATCAAATTTCACATTAGTGAGGGATTTCCTGGAAATTATTTATCGATTTGTTACGTTTTTGTTTCAGTTCTTTTTTGTGTGCATCGTCTTTGGTTGGCATTCTTTTTTTTGCTCGAACCTATCCTAACCGTATGCCATTTAGTAGGTTATACATGCACGCTTACAGAAATATCTGGACCGGTTGATATTTTTGTTCTTGTGGTGAGTGGCGATCCAACCCAGTTGCTATTTTTGGCTTTTTTCTCATTCGCATTTATTCCGTTTGTTTTGTTATTTCTTGTCGGATGCATTCAAAGGCGGACAAATGGTCGAAATGGTGAGGTCCATCATCGTCATCGTGATGATCACCATCATGCGCCAAACCTACATTTTTATTATTCCCTTTGGTTGTGGTTCCAAACTGTTTTTGTTGTTTTGCTTAAATTTTTAATATGAATACGTTGGTGGTTGGTGGTACCTTTTATTCCGTTAAATGACTCGTTTTGTGATCTAAACGATGACAAAATGTGTTTTGTGTTTTGTTTTCATTTTTGGTTGACCATGAGATACCATACATCGGTATAAAAAAAAACATAACCAAAATGGCAGTAGCAGCCAACAGTGTGGCTGAAGGTGTACAATTTATTTCGGATTATTTTATTTGTTTAAAGCATATGCACTTCCAAGTCGTCCAAAATTTCAAGCGTCATTCACCTTTACCGATATAGAAGTTTGTGGAAATGTCTGTAACATCCAAGCTAATATCACCATAACTATTTGTTTTAAAAAAAATAGGTTACGTTCCTTTTTCTATATCAAATCAAAGTGCAATGTAAATACATTTTGTACACAATGAATTTTAAATCGACTCAATATTGCAACAAAAAATAAACACAAACTGTTTTGCCACACTGTAGCATGACAGTTGCGCTCCATTGCACGGGGAAGTGGTGGCCGAGGTAGGTACCTTATATTAAATGCACACGGCATTAGATGAATCAACATTTTTCAATTGTGAAGGTCAGCATCATTATCGTATTTATTCAATCCAAATATCGTAAACAGATAGATACTAGTTTCGATTTTCAATATGATAAACAAGCAATACTGGGCAAGCGGTTTTGATTCGTACCTAAATGTTATAATTGACTAAGCGTAGTTTACGGCTGAAAGATGTATAAACAAATTAAAAGCATATGCTGTGTGTTGTGACGACAATCGACGATCGGTGGAATGCAAGGTGAATTTAGAATAACAGGAAAGAAAAAGATGAACCAACTGTTTGCATTCAAACTAAAACACATACACACACATGGGTTGGGGAAAAACATATTTTTTGTTGCTACGTATACAGATGGCAAATAAATCTTGATTAGCGATACGGTCCGATCGTATGCTGGGCTTTGCAAGAAATAGTAAAACATTTTTAAGCGTTTCGGCTGCTTAAGAATAATCATTTGGGATCTTCAACTGTCATTTAATTTTGGGCACATTATTACATTTACGAATTATGGAAAATATCTCCACTGTAGTTAAAGTTTAAGCTAAAATGTTAAAGGGAACTGTATTGTATTTAAGTTTGTGCTTAAAAGGTTTTCTCATTTTTAGCACAATTTTGCACAGTTTGTGTTTTAACTTTATCTTACTTTTGGTTAATTTTAATAGATGAAATACAAAACTGAAATAATTATAACTGAATAAAGAAATAATAATAATAAACACATTTATTTACTTTGGTAGTTTACATTTAAATGTGAAAATAAATGTTAAATATACGTATTTTAAGACACAGATCAAAATGCTTTCTATAGCCGAGTCAGTGTATTACAAAATGATGTCTGTCTAAAATACTTCCTTTTAATTTACAAGTACGGTCGCAAACAATATTCTGTAATTCATCAAAAGGCTTGCAGGAGAATGTTTTTATCGCTTGATGAATACTTTTTTATTTGGTCCTAGCTGACCCGTGCTTGCCTTGCTTCACCCGTCAGCCACTTTTAAAACAAAAAGTATTTTCATCGAACTATATCGAATAGTTTTTTTATAAATATGTTTCTACCTTTCTGAAAGCAAAAATTAAAGTTCTGTTATTTCCCTCTTACCCACCTCAAAAATGTCGACGAAAAGGAAGCAACACGAATGCAAGAACTTGACACACGAATCCCACCAGCCCATTTCCAAACTTTTCCCAATGAACAACACCTAAAAATGTGTTCAACCTAAATGTGTGTGCTGAAAAGAGACTACTGGCTTTTTCAAACATATAATCACGTTAGAGCGCGCACATATACTCACACACGCACACACACGATAATCACTGCTGCATGACCACTGAAATTAAATTGTAGGCGATATTTTGAATAATTGTTTTGAACATTTCTTAGCTTCAGGACAATGCAGGGGCATGTTTTATATATTAAATGATTCAGGGGAAAATTTACTAAATTCACCTTTTTTTTATTTTTCAATTCGATAAGCCATTACTGAGCTACATGGGTCTGTATAAATAAATTTTTCCTTAGATATATCCGGTTTTTTGACTATTTTGTAAGTACCACATTATATTCTGGGGTAAAAAGTATCCTAAGTCCCGAGCCAGAACATAGGCAATCACTATGCTAATTTTCATAAAAATCCATACAGTAGATAGATATATTAATACGTAAATCTCAAAAGTTTCCGTACATTTTTTAAGTATTTATCATAAAAAGAGGAGAATGAAACTTATATCATTCGAAAGGTACTGTGCCATAGATATGCACAAAGGTATGCAATTTAATTACCACTAAAAGTAAGCAATCATAAAATCTTATTTCAGGGGCATTGCAGAGTTATCTGCGAGGTGTACTATCCAAACGAACATTAATTTTTTGCCCTTTTCCCCATTCTTTTTTCATAATAAATAAATTAAAATAAATAATAAATAAATTATGTAAAAAACAAGTTGGCTTTCGTTACTTTATCTACAGACAAAATTGGTCGAATTTCGACCACGGGCGGTACTAGTCATTATATTAATAATCTTCACTATTTTCTCGTATCTTAGGTGAAAAGTGAATGGACGAAGATAAAATTGGCTTATAACTAGAGACTTGGGTCATCGCACGCATAGTTACATATCCTTTCTCCTTCCCAGGCTCATCGATTTATATTTTATGAATACTCCCTACAATAAAACTGACTCCTCTCTCACTCCCTTCACATTCTTCTTAAGTCCAACCAAATTGCATATGCAAAGCTATTAAAATCGTTCTTTCTTATGTTTTTTCAGTTTACTTTTTCCTCTTTCATTAAGAAATTTAATTTCCTTACATAAAATCAGCACCACTCAATGCACAATTAAATACAAAGCACAAAGGCCCCCCCGAATTAAGTAAAAGCCTGCTAAAAAGCTAAAAGAAAACAAATAAAATTTCTTAAGCTCCCCAAAGTGTCCCAATCAACATGTTGAAGAATCATAAAACAACCCTTTTCATACGATTAAAAGCCATTTAGGTACATTAAAGCGCAATAAAAATCACTTCACTCCATTATTGTCCTTCCTCGTATTTCGTTGAAATCTGTGCGTTAAAATAAAAAGAAGAAAAAAAAGACGTGTACAAATTTGTCCCACTCACAATGTCCCATATTCAATGTCCCTCCCTCATGGAACTAGTAAATAAAAAAAAATAAATAAAATAAAAGGAAACGCAAAACGAAGCCTCAACAATTTTTACGAGTTTAGTGTGCCCATTTAAATTAACTCAACGCGAACGAAAGGAATCCCCAAAAATAAAATAAATAAAAATAAAAGTTCCCACCATTTATTTATTTTTTTTACGATATTATCCTGTCGAAATAAATAGATCTCTAATTATCCTCAAATTGTTCACTCCTGCATATACGCACCGTAAGTAGAACAAGCAGCCAAAGAAGAAAACACTTTGGAGTACAAGAGCAATGGCGAAGAGGAGTAAGTCGTGGTAAATCGTCTTCATGCAAATTTTGTCAGTGACATCATTGTACACGGTGTAAGTGGAATAGAAGACGCAAGCGACGGCATACAATAATAATGATGGAGGGCAACGCAACTGTCTTGATCTTCATTTCATTGTTGATTTTTATTTGGGTCGATACCGAAATCCAAAGCGTATTCTCACCGCCGTCGTTTTCTCTGTTCGCTGAGTATTTTGTCCTTTTGTGAGTTTCTTTCGTGTTTCTATTATGCACGAAGAAACGTTTTTTTAAGACGCACATTTGTGTACCCTATATACGTGTTGTGCGCATTATAATTGCAATAGCTGCTTCCTTTTATTAGAATTCAATCGAACAGAAGCTCTACCTTACTTCACCCTAAGTTAATGCGTTTGAAGCACAGTTGGTCGTTGTGTGTTCTAAGAGAACGCCTGCAGTGATTTCATTCAGATTTGTCATAGCAACAAGTTCTTCTCTCAAGTTATGTGCATATTATATGCAAAGGATACAAACGTTTGCATTGCGTAATTAAGCTGAAGTAAAATCCTGTTTACGTGCATCAGGACCCCTTTTTATTTAGCGTTTTTCTTTGTCCCCTTGCCAAGGGTATCGCGGGTCTTTCTTTCCGTATAGGTAGGCTCTTTATATCCTTTGAAATCGCGCAATAAACGAGTTCTCCTGGATGCGTCGTCATTTTGTGTAAATTCATACACACTTCACAAAGATTTGAATTTGTGCGTACTTTAAATTTTTTTTAAGCAAATTTTTATTACGCTTATTTGAAAACAATTAAGAACATGAATTCAATGGATGCTAACTTGGTGCATTGTTCACATAGGATTATTCACACGCAGGAAAAAATGTGACGACTTTTGTCGGACTTAACCGCGTGGACATGATTTCATGAAATAAGCGAGGACTTGGCATATGATGTTTAAGGGCGAAAAGGTTTGATCAAGATTAAGATGTTGACACTACAAACGGATGGTTGAATTACTGCATTAGTTTGACGAATGGATGGTTCCCAGCTAAAAATCAAGTCGAAAGTGAACAACAGCTTTATCACAATTTAAGTAAAGCTACATGAGCTACAATGTGAAGTAATAGAGCACGAACTAAAAAGCTCATCAGCGCAAGGCCGCCAGAGTTTTGATTTAAGGACAGTTTCTAAAGAATGTCATAACTCATAAGGCACAGAATTGTAGTGTCCACTTATGTCCAATCCATCGAGCTATTCGCTATTAATTATCGAATCGAGATGCTACGATGCCTGACATATTTTGTACTAGCTGACTCGTGCTCGCCTTGCTTCACCCGCCTGCCACTTTTAAGACAAAAAGTATTTTCATACAACTACATCGAACACTTTTTTATAAACATGTTTCTACCCTTGGACCTTTCTTAAATCAATATAAAGCAAAAACAAAGACAATAAAAACATAATGTTAATTCCCACTAAAAAGTCTACACAAAAAAGACTTACGCAAAGTTCTGGTACTTTCCTCTTACCGACCTCATATGTCGACGAAAAATAAGCAACACGAATGAAACAACTTGACACACGAATCCCACCAGCCCATTTCGAAACTTTTCTCATGAACAACACCTGAAAATGTGTTTAACCTGAATGTGTGCGCTGAAAAGAGACGACTGCCCATTGAAGTGTAAAACATATGATAAAAATGTCCTATATATATTCCGGGATAAAAAGTATCTTAAGTCCCGACCCAGAACATGACAAGTTTCATCAAAATCCGTCCAGTAGTTTCTGCGTGATGCGTGGTCAGGCATTTTTCAGTTCAAAAGCCTACACCCAAATCAAACGAAAAAGGCTCCAAACGGCCATTAACAACAGCACGTGTGGTACACATTATGACACATATCATCAACACTCATAAACTGCAGCACCGCAGCGACAGCGTTCCACATTTTCCCATCCTTTCAGCGTGACACAATCGTCGCCGGTGAAAATCTAGGCCAAAACTAAACAAACAAAATAAAAACGCGTTATTAACACTTTTTTAAACATATCTCGGTTTCAACAATCCAATGACGGAAGTGTAATGCAAACCGGTAGTGGACATCAAAAAATGTCCAATTCCCAACCGAAGGCGTGTAACTTTTTTGTAACCGCAAGCGCATTGCCTGCTATACCTACACACTCAAAAGGGGACAGTAAAAGCATATCGCTTTAGATATATTGAAACATATGTCTACGCACTACCTCCAGCGAGATTCCGTAGTGCGTATATAGTTTGTAAGCAATGTGCGTAATTATTTTGCCCTTCAGCCAGCCAGCTCAAGTAAATACTGAAGGCGGCTGGGAAGAGTGCGACCGAGCTGTAATGGAAAAGTATCACTATGCGCCCTCAATTGACATTGCTTGACGCGACGCGACGCGACGTTTCGTTGCTATAGAGCGAGCATGTGTTACTGCTTGCTGCAAACTTGAATCTCACTTTACCAAATAGTGCGAGTAGTTAAACATAGTTAAACATAAGCATTTTCTGAAGAGCAAGAAGGAAGGCGATATGCTTTGAAGTGTCTCTCTGTAGTCAGATAAATTTACATGCGTATAGATAATGCGTAGAGTAGTTTGCCTTGGAATTCACCTTGAAAATGATTGTAGCTTCAATTTTAACAATCCATTTGTTGTAGACTCAACTTGAATATTCCTCACTGGCGGTGTGGCTAATTTTGCATTTTGATTACCCACCGGCAATTAATTTTAGAATAATAAACTGGATAGGTTTACGTTTACGCAATCGGTGCGTTGTCGGCTTGGTGTTGTTTCTAGGCGAACGCTAAACCGCTTTTCCGAAGTGTCAGTCAAGCGCATGTATGCACATATCTGGAGTCGGAAATTGTTCATTATTATAATATTTTTGGTTAGGCAATGATTATTAAACAAATTTGAATGCGCGTGAGCTTACGTTGATCGGGGTTGAAAAAAATAAACTTTGAGGTAAACTGTTCTAAGACTAATCGCTTTTAAAGACAACAATCTAAAATAAAATTAGCTCTTTTATTCAATTATTTTATAAAAAATTAAATTATGACAGTCAAGGAAACACCTATCGACTTAAAAGGGTCCACAGTTTAACTCCTTTCAACTTTCTGCCTCTAAAAATGACTACCCCCAGTTCAGTAACACACCTCACGAGAGCGAAAAACGCCCACTCAATTACCTTCGCCAACATAACTAAAACAAAACAAAACAAAAAAATCGTTTTCACAGCCCTCTTGCTATAAAATTGTTTAAAGTATAGCTAAGCGTTTAAAAAAAAAATTCTTTAGCATTCTTTTCGGCCATCATCGCCATCACCAAGAGGAAATTATAAAATTTCAAAGGAACTTTTCAGCAACAGAAGTACAACTAAGAATTTGATGCCGTCAAAAACTTTCACTTGCCAAGTGGTACAACATTTTCAATTCCACACCGTCCTGCCCACTTTACCGCACCTACTCGTATATATAATGCGGCGCTGCTATTAAAGTTCACCCCACTGTCAACCACCCAACCCAACCGCCCATCATCCATCAGTTGTCCATTCTAAAATTCTAAACTTCCAACCCTCTAAACATCAATTTTTCCAAAGAGAATTTCTACGTCCTGTCCCCGGTGTGTAGGAATAAAGTTTTCATAAGTTTTCTTCTTCTATATAGTCTATTACATTTCTATATACATACAAACGCACATATACATTTATATGCAACTGTACCTACTGCTGTTATGAAGAAAATTCACTTTCCCAAAAGGAAAACGAAACGCAAAAAAAAAATGTTTGTCCCAGTTCCTTAACAACCTCCCAGCTACCATTGCTTGCACCATCTGAAAATGCGAAAAAGCGTTTCTCTCTCACATTCTGTGTCTCATCCCTCTTGGGAAAATATTCCTCTTATACTTGTACCCACTTTAATTCTTCTTTGGAAAATTAATTCTGATAGGAAAAGCCGAAGAGGACGAAGAGCAAAAGCGGACAAGATGGCTTAAACGCACCAAACGAACCACCACAGGCTGTCATGTTACAGCTGAACAAAAACAACACACCCCCCTTCTATACACTTTCGCTTGAATTCACTTTCACTTTGAGTTCAGCAACAACAGCAACAACAAAAAAAATGAGGAAAATGCTTCCTTCCCTCGTTTCTTGTTACATCAGAGACGAACGAGGGAAAACTTTCGCTTTCCGTTGCGTTATGTGTGTTGTTTTTCGTTTTACGTCCTCTTCCTCTCTGCTGAATAATACAGTTGCCAAAGAAAAAACAAGCAACCAACCTCACCCACCCACTATACCGCATCAACCCCCATAGATCCCTAGAAGAATAATGCTGTTGCAACACACTGGCGCACACAACAAAAGCAATTTCTCTCATCGTGTCACCTTTTCTGTACACTGACATACAGCAAACTCCCAAAAGGAAACCCAACACAACACCCCAGAATTTAGCCTGGCATACAGCGCACCCCGACTCCGCCACCCCATTGCGACCACACCATCCTAACAACAACTGTTTGGTGTATTATCGAATTTAAAGACGACGAGAAGGACGAAGCGATAGATGGTGGGAAATGCGTAAAGGAAAACAACTTGAAAGTTTTCCTTCGTTACGTTTGCAATTCAACGAATTTTTCACGCAGTTGGAGTAGGGGTGTATGGGGCAGGGCGGCGGGCGCGCTGCCTCTGTATGCGTGTAGTCCCAGTGTGTCAAAAGTTGTACCATACCTCCCTACAGGCTTCCGTTTGCTTATTAAAGTTTCAACAGGACTCTCAATTTCTATAACATCTTCCAAGGATGAAAATAGTCGAAAAGAAACAGTTCCACGCGTATGTCCCCCACACCATATCGGCTCCCTCTCGGTGTATAAAAGTTCCTCTTCTATCCCTTGTCGAGAAGTTGCTGACGAATTGCTATTGCTTGTGCATTGAAAGGTACGACGCACATTTTCCAAAAGTAAATCCTCACTCCAAACGATGCTGCTGCTGGCTGGTGGATGCTGTTATAAGATGGAACGAAGAGACGCTGCCTCCTTTCTGCTTGTGTAGATAAATTCGATGGGGATGCTGCTGCTGCCTTATTTCGTTGGGTTTATTTTTAGTTGAATCATCGAAGCAACAAAGAAAGCAGAGCAGCAGTGCCAGCAAAAAAAAATTATATATAAAGGATAAAAGTGAACAACTAAAGTGCTTCTTATCCTTTTGAATGATGAAGCAGCAGCACTACGATGACATACATTGACATTTTTCCTTTAAAACGACAATATACGCACAGGATACACAAAATTGATAAGACAAAGAGCAGCCAACCAGCAAAAGGATGTCTTATAAGTATAGATATATTTTCGAAGAAACTTTTAGTCGTTAGTTAATGGCAGTAGCTGTGGTAGTGGTCTGGTAGCAGGCGACTAACGCATTCTTACCGAATTTATAAAAGGATATACGTATATACTTTGCGACAAATTCATCAAAGAGGATATTGTACGCTCGCCTCTGTGTGTCTGCCCTTTCATGTTTTTCGGATATTTATATAAAAATAACTTTTACTAGGTTACACGGTTACCCAAATGCTCACAGCAATGTTCATCCTTTTTATCTATTGGCCCCATTTGAAATGCCATTGCGAAATATAAGCCACAGAATGTGACTCTACTTCGTATATACCTACCTAAAACAGTTTCAAGTTTTCCAAGCAGTTGTTAGAGGACTTTCTCCATTAGACGGAGTGAGTGAGGGGTGTACAGATAAGTTGGGTTAATCGACTTAATGATGATCCCTTTCTTTTTTCTTGTGGAAAATAGTTCAGAATGGTTATTGGGAAATGATTTTTTTAGATTTTTACCATGAGCTATTTTAATTATTGAGCATCGGAAGAGCTTGTGGTATAAGCATGAGGGGTAATTCAATAGAAGGACCTTTACAAAATCGGATCTGGCGATGGTTTGGTTTGCAAAAATGGAACTTCTGGTGTCCCAAACATGTGCTCTTGGAAGTGGCGCTTAGGAAGATATGTTGTTTCGCTTTTTTAGCAAGCAGTATGTTGACTGATAGAGTGAAATGTGGGACAAAGTAAGAACTGAGGGAAGCAAGAGAGGTTGATAGTTACTATAAGCCACCTGGTGAATTCCAATCGTGCTGAATTTAGCTCAAGTCACATATGGGATCAGCAGTGATGGTAGTATTTATTCCCAAGCATGTCCACTTCTTTCTTCTACATAAATTTTGTCTGTTGCCCTTTCGAATAGGGTCATTCTTTTTGCATCGCTTAACTTGAAACAGAACAAGCACCTCTCCTTGTGCAACCACTGTTACAACATTCACGAAACAACCAAAAACCAAATAATACCCATTCCAGAATAAGAATATACCCCACATGTAGGTCTAGGTACAGCAGAAGTTACACGATTGCGATAATGATCACTTACAATTACTTACATCAAAGAGTCTCCACATTGCGTCCAGCTCTTTTTTTTCACTCGAGCGCGATCACCATTGTATTATAATGATGGTTGTCCCTCTTTACGCGTTCTTCTTTGTTCCCTCTTCCACAGAGCAATTTTCAGTTAATCAGAACAGGTATATCAAATCAAGAAATGACATAAAAACTCGAAATGCCGCCACCGCTCGACAGTGATTCGACACCTTTTCGCCTCTTGACGGTTGCTGAGGTAATTTAACATTTTGTATAAGATGCGATCGGTTTACATGGGAGCCCCTTAACAGGTACTTCGGATTTGGACGCATGCAACATGCGTTAATTTGTTTTCTTTTGTTACCGATGGCACTTCTCTTTCGTATATGGAAGTCCGGAATAAAAATAATTGCTTGGAAATATGCATTTCATGTGAAAATAAGCAGAGCTTGATGGATGGGGTGGCGGAGAAACTAGATTCTTGATCGTCATGCGTTTTGCGTTTTTGTCATTCCCATTGCAATGCGTGTAATAATTTAAAGTTTAAATTGCTGGGGGAGTATTTCAGAAGTTTGAGAAAGAGTGGGCCAACAGAATACCTGCCAAGCCGGGCGAAAAAGATGCGTCTGGCGGATATTTTTCTATTTACAACCAGGAGAGTTATGTAAAATAAAATGCCTTTTAATCAAAAGATTATATAGTATAAGTAAACCCCCTGGATGGAAAGCCCCCTTCCAACTGATGCCTTCGTTGGATAACAAATCTCAATCAAATGTCAACGAGGTAGACAAGTAATGTTACAATTTCAATGCATGCGCGGCATTCCTACATACACCAGCGTAATATCTTTTCCATCATAAATGAAAAGTAACAACATGCCACCACATCAGAGACCCATGCGGTACATTGAGGGATGGCAACTTTTAAATGTCACGGGCAGTTGAATCTCGCACAGGATATATGAAACGTTTGAACAAAAATTATCGAAATTTACCCCCAAAGTGGAGACAAAACAAAAAGTATCGACCAGAAAAAAAAAGACCAATTGATGGCTATCGAATGTAAAATCCTCAAACTGTCGCATCAATGGACGTTTGCCAACAAAAACTGACCAAAAAAAAGTGTTCGCAGTCAGGTTGTGTGTATGGTAATAAACGATTGCCTACTGCAAATTAAAAACAAAACGAAAAAAAGCAAATTTATCTGCAAACTACCCCTATATGTAGTATTTTGATGGAATGGAAAAATATTTATGCGCCAAGTCATAACACAGCCCGAAATGATACGAACGCGAATATACAAAACGACAGTGGGTATTGCCACCCCATGCAAAGAAGAAGGGTTGAACGTGTAGATCTGTCAAAATCCGTCCAAGCGGACATCATTGGATTTGGACAAAAAGAAGAAAATCATATTGTATACGTATCCATCGGAGGATAATGCTACGAGGCGGCGTATATCGTGAAATGTCGCATGGAGATGCTGATGCTGACTGTGTATACCCTACCGAGTGTTCCAGGAGATAGGGTATATCAGAGGCAGAGTGGTTTTTGGTGTTCGATTAAGCCAGCGGAATCAATGCCAGGATCAGGATAGGCATTCAGCCATTTTTTTTGCTTCTTGTCTATTTGTCTGCCACCAACTGGCGAAACAGAACCTCAGTCGATATGGAGGATGAATCATTTACCTATACCATCCATGGTCCCCCTGTAACAGAAGTTCTATATATGGTATGGAATCAAACAAATGAATTTAACCCTATTCGTTGGGCAATATACACGTTAGGCATATCCAACCTCGTGCCGTACATGCACAGCACTTGATTAGTAAATCAAGTTTACATTTTTATTGAATTTTCAAATTTCCCCATTTGCTGTATCGTTATGATCGTTATCTCGGACTGTGCAGGGGGTTTAGCGACTGTCTCCGCATCGGCTTTGGATATATGTATTAAAATGGACGGATTTTGTTTTTCCTCTCAGCGAAATGAATAAAATTTAAATGCATGAATGGATGGATAGACACCGGCTATGAATTTAATGCAACGGTGCACACCTTACGTTGGATTGTCCCAAAGGACTTGATAGTAAACAAAAAGGGTACAAATAATCTACACATCTCTTGAGGATGCTATTGCAATCCGAAACAGTCATGTCGCCCATTATGATCTTTAAAGTTTCGAAAAAGGAATTGACCACGTTAAAAACGGAACTAAAGAGGTAGATAGTATGACCCTTCACAGCAGTATCTTCCAGTTTATGCTTATGGACAACCGAAACTGTTGGTTACCAACGCGAAGGGGATCTTTCGCAGGACAGGTACACCTTGGTCAATATCAGTTCGATCTACAGCATTTAGTACCGAATTTTTGACTTAGAAGCAGGTCGCTGTTAAAAATCTTTGACCATTTTAAACAAATATTAGAGACTAGCTGAACCGTGCTCGCCTTGCTTCACCCGTCGTTTTTTTATAAATATGTTTCCTCCCTTGGACCTTTCTGAAAGTAATATAAATCAAAAACAAAGACAATAAAAACATAATTTTAATTCCTACTAAAAAGTCTACACAAAAAAGATTTACGCAAAGTTCTGTTATTTGTTCCCTCTTACCCACCTCAAATGTCGGCGAAAAGAAGCAAAACGAATGAAACAACTTGACATTGACACACGAACGCCACCCCAGCCCATTTCCAAACTTTTCCCAATAAACAGCACCTGAAAACGTGTTCAACCTGAATGTATGCGCTGAAAAGAGACGACTGCCCATTGAAGTGCAAAACATATGATCACGTACACGTTAGAGCTCGCACATAATAATCACACACACAAACTAATGCAACGATGCTCGCTGCTGCATGACTACCGACATCGACAGTGGTATCCAAATTGTGGGAGATGTTTTGAATAATTTTTTGAACATTGCTCAGCTTCAGGACAACGCAGGAGGATGTTTTATATCTTAAAAGATTCAGGAGAAAATTTACTAAATTCACCTGTTTTTTTATTTTTCAATCCGATAAGCCATTACTGAGCTAGGTCTGTATGAACAGAATTTTCCTTACTTAAATCCGTTTTTTTTTCACTATTTTGTAAAAACTGAGTTATATTCCGGGTTAAAAAGTATCCTAAAGCCCGACCCAGAACATAAGCAATCACTGTGCCAAGTTTCATCAAAATCCGTCCAGTAGTTTCTGCGTGATGCGCGGTCAGGCGTTTTTTATTCTACAGTTTTATTATATGTAGAGAAGAAGAGAAGAGAAGGTAGACAAGGCAACTGTCGTAACAAACCTCTGCTACGGGTTGGCCGGAGTACACTTAATAAAATCTACTTGAAATTGAAAATTCCTTACAAATGATAGCGCCATATGAAGTAAACTATCAGGAATAACAAAAAGCTATTCTCTGGCTTCTAATATTGAAGTTAAATTTCATCGATGGCAGAGATTTTTGGAATAGCCGAATACCAGGCACCGAAGTAGTACCGGACATTGGTTGTTTCTATAGTTTCTAGCTTATTTGGCATTATTTTCATTGTTCCCAGCAGGATGTGAATGTTAATAACGACTGCAAGCTGGTCATACAAATATATAGGCAGATTATTTTACCTACACCATTTACAGTATCTTCTGATACTCTTTTTTCCATTCCATATTATTGTTTGATAGAGGAAGGCAAACAAAAAAAACAACCAACGGAAGCCAACTTCGATGGGAGGGGTAAAAAGGATTCTATTGCTTCTGCTGGTGGATACAATAAATGAATACCGGGCCGGCCAGCATGCATGCACACTGGTGATATGGGATGGTCTCGCGAATATGTGCAAAAAAAATCCTTCCTATGGATGGCAAAAAATGTTGTGGGGGCCAGCCAATAGAGTGCTAACGAAAAAGGGGTTGCAAAGGCAAAAAAAAAATATAGAAAACTGAAGCTACCCAGGATGCAGGATGCGAGTAAGTAATAAACGATTTTTTCGGTATCCCCACATCCTTAAAAAAAAAAACTCGTACTCACCCGCGTACATGAGTGGAGTGTACAATTTTTTGTTTGTTTGTAGATGGTAGGACTCAATGCGAGCAAGAGAGACTATAGTTCTTACAGGCGAATCTGACTGTATTTGTGTAGAAATTATCTTCTTTTTTCTCGTGTGTAGGAATAGGGAAGGTGATTTTGTTCTCTGTTATTTGAAACATTGGGGTAGTCGCCGGGAATCCAGTGATAGCGTTCAGCCATATATTTGATGAGTTTTGTTTTCGCGTTATATGTGTAGCTCGGGGAAAGCGCCTCAAGACTTGAGCAAGGGTTGAAAATTAAATTTGAGTGCTTTTATATTTGCGAAAACAAGCAATAAATACATAACGTATATATTGCAAACGACGGGTTTAATTAGAATAATTTTCAATATTTTATTATTGTCTTTGGTTAAATGTGGCCCTTTAAACATTTTTTTTATATATATTATGAAAATCAAATACATATATGCGAGGACATACCCACCGACACCGTGTGCATTGTTTAATATACGCACATTTTTATGAGATTTTTTTTTATATTCAATGAGTTCTAGATGGGGCGAGGATGGCTTTCATGTGGAATCGGTGGGCACGATGGACACGAAGGATGTTTTGTCTTCCCTTTGTTATTCACGATCACAACTCATAACGGGTCGAGGCGAAACAAAAAAAATATAATGTCAAGAGAGAAATTATTATTATTTTGCTCCCCCTTTTTGGTTCGAAAATTTGAAAGGGAGAGGTGGAGCCACCAATTGTTCGTAGGACGCGTTTCCAATATGACTGTCGATATTATTCGAGGTTTTTTTTTCCAACGGTCAGAGCTAAGTGGTTGTGAAAAATATGGTGGCGACTGGTTTCATACGCAGGAAGGTATGAAATAAAAAAAAAAAAATCCGTGATACCTTTTGAATAATTTTGTGGGCGGTATAGGGTACTGATTTCCAATAGCTACCCCATGGTCTAGTCATATTTTTCACTCTCTTGTACACGTCGGGAGTTTTTGGGAAACCATTTATCGTTGAGTGACAGCCGTTGCTGCTGTCGTCGTCGTCACAGCGCCACCATCAGACATCAGGCAGAACCTCAATGGCCAAAGGATGTTGATGGACGTCGTCCTTTTATTGATGTTCTTGATTGGTTTTTACCTGGTGTATATGTACGTATAAATGCAGACGTACACACGCCTATTGCCAACAAACAAATCGCAAAATAGCAAATATCAACCTACCCCTCAAAACATTTTTTTAAGGGTTAGAAAAGGCAATTCTCGTTGTTGTTAATTTTTGCGATATTTCACTTTTACTTTCGTTGATTTGTCTATACATGGCTTTCCATTCCTTTTTGAATCGCGGCAAAGAAAACCTCAGGCGCAACACTTAACGATTGAATTGCATGCTAACGAGGTATTTAATCAACGGCAAGAAATGTGGAATGCCGTAGCACGAGGGTGGGTCAGTGTTTCTTTAATTTTTTGTTTGGAAAAACTTGTTAATGGAAATTTTCGCTAAACATTTTTTTTTTTACTAACTTAATAGCAGACAATATGATGCAAGCGCGCGCTAATGAAGTTCTCTATGTTTTTTTTTTTTTGTTGCTTCTGTTTCTGCGACTATTTTTAAACACCCAACCTTCTGGTTGAAAAGGAAATGCTAAATCCAATTAAAATGTTTTCCTCTGACAGGGGAGGGTTAGGTAGGCATATGTTTGCTTTGCGTCTATAGTTGGATGGAAAGAGCTGTGCACATTTTTTGTGGCTGTAGGTATACCTACCCTACGCGGGGAGATTCCAGGAATTTGAGCTTTTAAGATTTGGTTGCGTGATATGCAACGTGAAAATTAAAGTTTGAACAGAGATACTAGTAGGACCATGCGGAATGAATGTATCAGACATTTTTATTACATTTTGGGGGAGCATGAGAAGTGCAAAAAACTCTACACCAGCAAACAGAGCAGGGAAAACATAATCAATCAGATAAGGAAGCGAGTTTTCGTCGAAATCGCTACCCATTTTAGAGTTAGTTCTTAGTCATTAAGGTCGTAATAAGTCTGTTTTAATGAAAACTTGTCTGAGAAACGCAAACAAGGTACGTTAAGTAAAATCATCAGCACGCAGATTCACACAAGGTACTTATGAAACCGAGCAGAAGTGAGCCGGGACGGAGAATTTATTAATTCAGAGCACATGTTCACACAATTTGGTGTGGTAAAGTCAAATGCACTCATCCAAATTCAAAATTGTAAAGAAAATGTCCAAAAATGACAAAATATCACAGTTTATACGAAAAATTATTGCATTCTTTCAGGAAGACTTCTCCTGTTTTGAGATAAAATACTTGGGATAATTTTTTTAATCTATTAAGCAAAAGACTTACATACCTTGTTATATGTGTCTTTACTTAAAATTCAATGCGGAGCCATTTCTTATAAGAAAATTACCTGAAAATAAAATGGAAACAACGATAAGTAAGACGAAATATATAAAAAATAAAAATTAATGTATAACAGTTTCGTGTTAAGATAAGAAATAAAGCAGTGTTTAGCTTTTAATTCGTTCGTTCTCAGTCAAAAATATTCAGCAACGGACATCATAACAACCAAAGCTTGACAAATGAAAAGTCTCAGTACACAAGTTGTGTTTGTCATCAATTGAGGAGCCCTCGGGCCACCCACCTACCTAAAGAAAATCGCACTTTTGACCAGAGGCGATTTTAATTTTCATACACTTAACGCCGTCTGCGGCTGGGGATGATAATGAAGCGCTAATCAATGCGCCATTTCTGGCCCAAAGAAGATTCCTAAATCGACTCAAAAGCAAAAACAGAAAACAAGTTTAACCCCACTTGTAGGTTACCGCAACCAACCAAGATTACATCGAAACAAGGTGAAAATGAAAAAAAAAACCGCTCATTTCTGCAAAAAGAAACGTTCTCACTTTCACTTACATTCACCCACCTTAACCAGGCATAAGGCGCCCAAATTCAACTCCTTTTTTTTACATTTCCCAAATACTTTGTTATTGTTATGATGTTATCCAGGCTTTTGTGTGTTCATTCGCATTTTTTTTCTTTGTTTTGTGCTATATCCCTCCATGACCCCTCTCATGCAATCTGCGTGAGTGGAGCTAATAAAGATAACACTGACTTGTACATATAAATTCGTCTTTCTATTCAGTTTCTCTATGTATGTCGGGCGATGTTTTGTGCGGTAACCCACGTGGTGTCAACATGAATCCTTCTCGTTAAGAAAAAACAACATAAGAAAATTTGAAAATAGAAAAAAAAAATCGCAGAAGAAAGTATCGAGAGAGAACTTTTCATACAAAAGAAAAATAACATGTACACAAGGACACAGGACACAGCCGTAGCGAAGTGAAAGTAAAAATCCTAGTAACCGTTGGTAATTGTATATCCTGCATGTATATGTATGTGTGAGTTAAGAATGGAGCTTATGCACGGTTTCCAAGTAAACAGCGCCAGTGGCGGTCGGAAAAGGGAAAATGTCTTCTTTTGCTTTGGCTCTTCTTTCACTTTCTTTATTCTGGTTGCAAGGTTACGCTTACGCAAGAAAATTATTAAAAACGTATTTTTCTTTATGTAGCACTTTGGTTGAGCAGAAAAGGTTTGGGGGGTTGCACAATCGAGAATGCGAAAGGGGGTGTCTTCTCATTCGGATGTGGGTGAGCGGATGAAGTGAAAATGAGATGCTTGGATTTTCTCTTCGACTTTAAGAGATTTTTGGCAAAAAGAAAAGAGAATTTGAATTTACAATCGCATTTTAAATCGTAAGCAAAATAGGGAAAACAAAATGTGAGTCCTGCGTATGCCCAGAGGTAATTCGTTACATGGGAAATCGTTTCAAATTTACTCTTTGATTTTTCACTGTTCGGACATGTGATGATCTGAAAAGGTATACCTAACCACCCACCATCTCCACTTTTTGGATCGATTCCTCATGCCAATCGGTGTGGTGCGCAAATGAAACTTGTCCGACCGCCACCAACTACCACCGAATTTTCAAATGATGTTCCAACAGAAAATGAAAAAAATCGTGAGTGGCGATGTTATCGTTGTTTTAACGGGCTATAGGCCACACCGACATGCTTACCCAACGAACTACAGGGTAGCTTCCAGAAACATCCTGCAGAAAAGCAAAACACAAAACCCCACCCACCCCCAACTGGCGGCGCAGTGGTTTCAATGAATTATTTCACCGAACGGCCATGTCCAGGCAAGAGCTCCGAGGTTCAGTGCTGAGCACATACACGATTTTCCTACCATGGATACACAGAGGAAACTGGAGAACGTTTCGTTGTTGAAGTGTGCGTGTGGAATGGGAGCCGCCGTCGCATGCAATGCCAGCTACAGTTTAGCTGATATTTTTCTGCTGTAGGCAATTTTTGCTTACGTCATTGTATAACATTTTAGCCTTGTCCCACACGCCTGCCAAATTTAGTTAGTATCGCAATTTTCGTGCAACGCCAACGTTTGAACACCAACATATATTCACACATACACCCCCATTCATATAAGTAGACTTTATGCTGTATCCTTTTCCGGGATTATATGCCCTGCCATTTATTCTGTGACATTTTCGCTGTCACAGTGTCACAAGGGAATTTCGTCTTCTTCTTCTTGGTCTTGTGCAATTGAAGAATGACGGCTGAATGTATATACACTGCCCGGGGGGAACAAGGCAAGGATGAAATGAAACCGCCGACGTTGCATAATCTCCCTACACCCACAAATTCTGTATATACGTATATGTACAGGACCTATATCGCAATTCGTAATTTGCAGTTTTCCTTTTTTTGTTCGAAGCTGGATTTGATCTTTTCTGCCATTGGTGTGGAGCGGCCCTTTTCTCGGTGCAGAAATATCAAAAACAAATAATTTACCCCCCACCATATTCTCAATTTATCACCAGGAAATTATTTTCAATTAATCACCGCTTGTCCTAAGAGTTTTAAGGGCTTCGTCTGCAGAACCCTTTTGAGTCTTGATGTTTGATGTCACAGACATTATCCGCAGCAGCCCAGGGCGTTCGTGTTGACGAAAATGTTCTGTCTTGGTTTTTAGTTTTATAAACAATCACGCAAAAGAGGTTATGGGCTCAAAATGGCAAAAACGTCTTCAGCCTTAAGGCGGCAAACTGATTCAAATCAAAAATAACTCAGCATAAAAAAGTCAGATTTTTTAAAAGGAAAAATATGTATAAATTGTCGGCGCCAAAACCAAGAACTTATAAATGCAGTTCGTCTTGAAATTGGTTTAAAAAATCGAAATCTCAAGCAGAGAATGAACAAATAGAAGATTAGGTATAGGTTAAGGTGTAATCGCGGTAGCTACCCAATGGCCGACGTCATGAGAGTGTCAACTTCGCTGCAAAAGATCTTAGCGCCATTATTATTGTTCCCCAAATATGCAAAAAGGGTAGGTACTTAAAATGTTTGCTTAGCTTGTCTAAATCAATTCCGAATGCCAGAGTACAACCAATAAAAAGCTTAGAAGTAATAAAACTCCAACCATACCGCCTTATGTTCTTGTACCCGAGTTTTTTCACTCTTTCAACACTTCCTTTAAAGACCAAGGTACAACACGGGTGTATTCTCACATGTTTTGGGCAATTTATCATTTCAGTAACTGTCTGTGATGACAGCGACACACCAAAGTAACCCCACTGCTCTCCTCCATCAAAAGAAATGTACGTAGTGCACACACTTGAGACTTGACACACATCTTCGCATGCGTATATCATTGTTCGAAGAGTGTCCCTTCATCTTATTGGAATTTGCTTGGGTGGTAGAGTGCGTTTTACGGCTTCTCTTCCTTGAAGTAAAATAAAACAAATTGCTTTTCCCTTTGGGTTTTCCTTCTGCTAGTTGGAAAATGGAATTCAAGTACAACCCACCCTTAGTTTGATATATACGTTACGTATGCCCGATGACGTCCTTATCACCTTCATTATATTGCGTTTTTGTTGTCTTTGTATTTTATTCGAGATCGAATTGAAAAAAGAAATACCGAGGTAGGCATTTCCCTTCTATAAATGTTGTATGCATGTCCTGGCATTAATCCGCGATTTTAATGATAAAGACTGAACGCATGGCAGTGCAATGCGTCTGCTCCTAAAAAGCAAATACTGCGTAAGGGTTGAAGAAAGATTGCGTATGCTTTGTGTGAGTAATGCGTATATTTGCATACGGCGACTGCGTATGCTGAAGCCATTGAATGCACGCACAATGGGGGTGTGCCCACTGCTGTATTGGTGTTGCATGTACACAGATGTTGAATGTGTATTGAAAAATAGTTTTTCTTTTCGTGGGAGCAGTACACATTTTTATTGATTTTTCGCTGTCCATCCCTTGCACACAAGTTATGCTTATGCAATGAACTATGATTATAAAAAAAAAAAAACTTCACCCTTTGTATGGATATGACAGAATTTATTCGCTTCAAGGAATAAAGGACGAAACACCCTTTTATAAAGCGCACCGTTGCATATAGTTCATTATTGCGATATGAAAATGCATTGGGCATGTGTCATAAGGGTGAGATTTTTGTTGGTTTCATTCGAACAGGGGTTGCACTTTTGTCCACAAGAGATCTAATTCTATTTATGCAACAAAATGCAAGGGATGTTGTATCGTCCTTCGTCCATAGCAACTGCGCTTCTGATGGTAAATATAATAATCAGCCTCATCGCAGCACGTGCGGTATGATTTCTTTCTTTTTTAATAACCTCATCATCCCCCCATTTGTTCTATATGGTCCCTTTGATATAATATGCAAACAGCATGAGTGTGCGTGTGTGTGTTTTCATAGATACCGGATTGAATTGCATCCGCGAGCTAGGAAAAATGTTTCTGATGTTAGCTGTCAAAGATTCTGAAGTACTATACAATAAAAGTACCGTACCTATGAGCCGGAAACGAGGACACTAATGGAAGGGGTGTTTGCTTGCCTTACTATACAGCGCCGGTATAAGGCACACTAAGGATTAGGATTAATGTACAGCGTCAGAGAAAAGGCAGACTTTCAATTTTGATGACTGCCAAGTAAAAACTTTCACAGGCTTCACAGGCTAATTAGCCTGATTTCTGGCCGCCCGCCGCCGCGCCGTTGTCGTTTTTTTCTTTATGTGCTTTTCTGCGGAATAAATATAGACAGGAGTACGACAGCCGGATGGTTCCGTATAACAAAGTGATAAAAAAGGGTAAATGCGACCCAGGAATACCGAGGAGGATTGAGATTTCGCATTTAAGTAAATGAAGTGGTTAAGGATAAACGTGGATGGATGGATTCACGGTGATAAGGCTAATGGACAGAAATGCTTTGCTGTTGAGAATATCCTTCTTCCGGAGTTTTCATTTTAAGAAATGGATTAATCATGTACCGCAGATTATTTAAACAATAATCGATGGGATTTTTGGCCTAAGTATGCATTTTTTGTAAGTCGGTGGTGATTTGTTTTTTTCTTTGTTGTGGAAACAATAATGTCTATCACATTACAGGGAGTACTAGTTGTTTAAGGCATGGCAGTCGTAATTTAACTATCACTATTTTACTCTGCCACCAGAATTCAAAGATTGGACGAATTTACTGGAATGAGATTTTTGAGCAAAAAAAAACTCTGGCCTTAGGAGTAGCTGCTATTATTTAAGTATGCATCCTGATTTAAATTTTTAGTTCGAATGTGATTTTTTTAAACTTAAAATCAATAGCTATCAGATTTTAAACAGACTTATGTATATTAATTTGTTTTTTTGATAGTTAAGTTTGATGCAGATTAAAAAAAAAAACTGTCACAAACCAGTTTATTGCTTGAAATAAATATCTAGCTTCCAAATTTCAGTCCCAAAAGTCTCAAGCAGCGTAGTGATTGTAAAAATAATAGTAAAAATAATAGTCGACTCCCTGGAGTGCCGCCTATGTCTCGGAAAAGACGAAACAGCTGAGCACATCATGTGCGAATGCCCAGCTCTGTACAGTTTTAGAAGGAAATTCTTCTTCCGTGAAATATTAAGTCCTGAAGAACTGATGAATTCCTCTGCTGAAAACATTAGTGGAAACTCTGCTAGCCTAAACTTATTTTCTGGGATTCATCGGCACAAAACATATTTTAGGTCGACGTAGGGTAGGGTCGCCTAACTTCGAACACGTCCAGTAATCGAACACTTTTTGCCAAAAGTCGTTGGAACTGTTTATTTTTCAAAAATTCAAACTTCTACAAATGCAAAATTATTCCTCTGTATACACGCATTGTTCCTAAGGTAAAAGTTCACTAATACCATCAAAGTTCAATGCCAAAACAGGGTAGTTTCTGATGTGCTTTGAAGGAGTACGGTCGCGTGTGGTATTGTAAATAAAAGAAACTGTTTAAGTGCTCCGGGAAAGTGTGTATAAAGTCTCGTCAAAAGTCTGGTTAGTAGTTTTTTTACTTGTTTTGTGTAGGATAATATTATCTATCATATTTGACAAAAAAAATTATTTAAAACAATAGACTAACGTTTATTTTTTGACCGTTCGGACTTAGGAAATTAAATTTTATCAAGTTTCCGTCTCGAACACTTGCGTTCGCTTTAAGGCAACTGCGTTTTTTTTCGATTACACACTCAATACCGTAGAAAAGTAAATTCATTGGCCTTTTTTGTATGAACTATGTGTATAACAGCATTGGGTCCAGTATCCGAACACCCTTTTCTTCAGTGATCGGATAAAGGCAACTCTTAATTTGTGGGTTCCTTGTCCGAACAGGCTTTATTTTTATAGATTGGACCTACCCATTCACCATGAATATCCACTTTTCTTAAATTGTTTAGACATAATGAAACGTTCCTACCAAAGGTATAACGAAGCCTCATTGGCGGCTGCTTTAAATGGAATCCGTAACGGTACCATGAGCTTCCGCAAAACAAGTTCTGAGTTTGGCATTCCTATCGCCACCCTTCATGACAGGATCCATGGTAAGGTTGGAGACAAGCTTATAAGAATGGGGCCTACTCCAGTCCTTGCTGAGATGGCTAATAAAAATTACGCTTTTTTTCAGTTTTTATTAAATCTTAATTATTTTGTTAAAGTTATAAACCAGATTCAAAAAGTTATTGAATAATTTTGATACAACGCTGAATAATAATTTTATCCCACAGTTATAAGTTTAACCCATCATTTACAAAATCCGATTAATTTCGGACCCACCACTAAGTGTTCGACTACTGGGGACATGACCCTACCTCTTTATCGCCTTTGCGAGTCAGAAGTTTAAAGGAAAAAAAATGTGGTTGTTATTATGCGCAGAAGATTCTACTTTACTTTACTAAGAAAAATGTTCTATAAAATAGATAAAATAGACTGGACTTCCATTAAAATTTAAAAATTGGAAATAGGTATTTATGTTTAATTTTCTTTTTAAACAAAAGAGTTAAGCATCAAACTGTATTTTTAATGTTCATACAAATCCGCGATTTGGAAATTAACTACAAAAGTCTATAGGCATGGACATAGGGGTAGATAAATATTCATTTCTACTGCTACCAAAAAAATAAAGCTCCATATTTGTAAATCAATCTAATATTGTCACTGTGATAAATGCGGCGTTGTGGCTACCACTTAAAATGTCCTCCGTGGATAGGAATCTACATAGGTATACTTAGTTTAACTACAATAAACCTGGTTTATTTGGTAAGCCGTCAAACTAAATATGTGGTTCGAGCTGAGAAAAATTACAACATAGGTACTAAGCATACCCCCACTTCATGACTAAATAATTTTTATAAATTATTTGAACACCTTGGTAGATAAATGAAGATAATTATTAAAAAAAAAAGTTAAAAAAGGCAACTTCATAATCAGTAATCTCATCAGATGTGTAAACTAATGGTAGCCCTTAAAACCATTTCATAGCGTTCTCCATTTTATAAAACAGAAGGAACTTCCCAAGAAAACAAACGCTCCCCCTCATCACACGTGAATCCACTTTTGCACAATAAAATTCAATCAACAGCATGCAATTTTATTGGTTACTTACACTACACTCGCATGCAATTTGCAAGTATATAATAAAAACGCACACATTGCAGTCAATTCGAATTCGCCGCAACGAATCAAAGTAAGCCATTCTATTTATATTTGCACCAACATTACTGTGAGAAATTGCAAAATATAAAAAAAATCCCCATTTTACAAAACATGCAGCACTGCAAGAGTATTGAGTGGCAACTGGCATGTATATCCCCATCCCATCCCCACCACAAATTCTTTGCAACCAAGGTAATGTGAGATCGTAAAAATACGTGAGGGCTTTATACCACACCCCTTGTTTGCACTTGTTGCACACACGATCGGTTTTGGTTTTGTTTTCTTAGAAATTTTGCAAATCCTCCACTTTTTTTGCGCCTTTGAATTCGCCATCGGTTGGTACCTTAATGTATAGCTTCATACCTATACAGAAAAAAAATTAGTTTGACGAGTTTTAGCATTAAGTGCTTCCCGAACAATCGGGCAAAATATAAAGGCAAGTTTAAATTGCACCCAAACCGATTTGAACTGTTATGTGTGGATCCTTTCCCCCTAAATTAAAGATTATTAGGATGTTATTAAAGAAACGATGATGAAAAGACTCAATTTGTTAAAAATTGTGTCAAAAAAGAATTAGCAAGCCTATCATTGTCAAATCATCCATATTTTTGACATCAGCTTAAAATTTCAAAACATGTAGAAACCTACCTACAAAATGCGCTCTCTGTTTCAAGTAAACAAACTCTTCCGCACAGCTAGTCAAATGCCCCTCCAGTAGCCCAGCTTACCCACTCTCTACTTCCAACATATCTCTGCAAACAAAACCAAATCACAATACCAACAAAGTCCAAACTCTCAAAATATAACAACTCAAGGATCTTTCCGCAGTGAGGTGTTTTTTTTATTTTGCCTTTTTTAAATTCCCAACCTAACTCACACATAACGAAATTCTAAGAATTTGGTTTGTTCCCAACGAAAAAGTGTTCAAAACGCAAGAAAAGGAAATAAAAAAAAAAGAATTAGAAAAAAAGCACATCAACCGCGAAAAATTTCCGCACTCAAAATGTGTACACAATTTAGGAAAAAATCCTTCTAAGAAGAGGCCCCAAATAGCACACATACAAACAACAAACGCCTGGAGAAATATACGTATTATTGATTCAGTTTTCGGAAATTCCACTATGCTCCACGCAGTGAATAAGTATACACATTCAAGATCCAGAATAAACAGAAGAAATTGCTAAAAAAGAAGACCGGGAACGGGAAAACACAAAATTGCATTTGACCTTCTTTTTGGCACACATATACATGCAGAGAATAAACTTGATGTGATTGAATGAGAAACACACAAATGAAGTGTGGTGGTGCCGACAGAATAATTTATTTCATAAATTCCATTATGTTTTTCATTTTAATTTTTTTTTGATCAGAAAGAGAAAAACATGCAACAAAATACAGAATTTGTGAGCACACAACACAAGTGCAGAAAGTGGTCGCTTTGAGGGTGGTGGAGATGAAGGAGTACGCAGTACCATTATGAATCAGTAGGGAGATTATGGGTGTGTTGTAAGAATACAACACACAGATGCAATTATTATTATGCAATGCCGTGAGAACGCGATCAGTGATGGGCTACATATATATATTTTATTGCAAACGTCGGCCCGTGTTGCTGTGTAGTTGAATTTTCAATTTGACAGTTGGAGAAGAGTGTTGTTGCTTGTTGGTATTATATTAGTACAAACGTATTTTTTTTTTAATTTTAGGAGTAATTTAGTCATTTGTTAGAATTTAAAAAGTTGCAATATATCAATAGGCGCATACCTAGTTTATAAAAACAAACTACCAGACTTTTGTAGATAACTATCCTTCTTAATTGGGATGTAAAGAACATAAAAGATGGGAACCTACCTACCTAGTACGAAAAACTCTTCAGTAGTTGTTTTTATCAAATATTTTTAATGCCAAGATCAAAGCATTTGGTAAGCTTCTTAGGTATAAAACATAAACATAAAACATACCTACAAAGAATTGGAAAAAAATTAAAATATTGAATGTAATTGATCCAAACATTATTTTAATGCAACATTTAATGGATTATTTATTCTCCCCTTGAGAGAGGACAACTTATAACGCTTTAATAACGCATATCTACATATTAAGTTATGTACCTATATGTCAAATAAAAGAGATCCAAGTTTTATAAGTCGGTCCATATACATTTAGGACCCCAGGTCAGGCTATTCCTAACCAGTCGATTATATAATTTCTTGTCTGCGTGAAGTATCTAGGTACTTTACTAATTTATTTTACAATTGAATGGAAGGGCAAGTAAAAAAAAAAAACACCTTAAGTTAGCAATAAGTACCTGCATAAAGATGCATTTAAATTTGTAATGCCCGAAATGCCACCAACTTTTGATAAAATTCTAGCAAAATCATATATTAAAAGAAATACGTAAATATTGATTTTCTTATAGATATATAGGTAGTTAATCAGTATTTCATAATTCGTAATCCGGAAACTATCGCTTCACATCGGCGCGTCAGTGTTAAATGGTATAACATACACTCGCGTTTGCGTTAGCCTTGCGAAAAGAGATTATATAAGAGCTCCCCAAAAAACAATTTAAAAAATGCACAGTGATTTTATGCAGCAGATATTGTCACCAACTAGATTTAAATTTTTAAAAATTATATTTGCGAGTTATTTCCTATGTGCATAGTTGCAAACTTCAAAAAAACCGTACACTCAAATGACGTCCCCCTTATTTAAAAAGAAAACACTCCTAGAATTGCATACACGTCTATTTCCCTCCACAAGCTCACTAACGACTCACGAGTACAATAACGATCTGTCTACTTACTTGCAGTCATTGGTCACTACCAGAAATAGGTTTGCTCATGTGCAGTAACTAAAGCGAATAGCAGCGTCAAGTAAATAAAAAAAAATATAGAAAACTGCTAGATTTCAACTATCGCACTCGACGCGACACGTCTTGTAAAGCGCCACTACAAACTAACACACAGAAATGCAGCACCCCACACTATACACCGCGGTATTTTCGCAAACAAAAAATCAACTTATTCAATTGGCTTTTGTTTCTATTTCCTTTTTTGCACTGCGCCATGCCATACTGTGATGGTACTGTGATCGCGAATTAGAGAAATTCAACGTCACTACTACATGCACACACTGCCCACTGGTGTTGAAATTGCGCCGCTGCTGCCAGTGCGCCACAACAACTGCTATTGGTGGGGCGCACCAACGGAATGACCTTGAGTGCAATATTGCTCGTGATTTTACTGTGTGCGGCATGCAATTTGCAATCAATTTATTGCGCCGTTCCTGGCCCGCGCTGACGATCTCAAACGTCTAAGCCCCAATGAAGCACCGAACACGAGCACTCAGCAGCGAACAGCGATCGTACCTACTCGTTGAGTCGTCGCTCGTCGCGTCGTGTGCGCTTTTGATTTTGACTTTCCTTTTGGAATATTATTTCGTTTCCAATTCCCTTTTGTAGCTTTTTCCACCGGCAATTATAATCAAACATGTGTGCAAAAATTCGCAAATCACCAACACAGATAAGATTGGTTGCACATGCCATGTTGTGATGTGTTCCCGCCGCTTTCTCTCCATCGCGTCGTATCTCTTCTCTTTGTTAAATATGCGACAAATTTCGCGCTTCGCATGCGCCATTAAAACAGCTAGTAGTAAGTAGCTGCTTTTGCTTTTATCGCCGGCGACTACTTGACTCTGACTGGCTTACAGTGCTACAGCGACAGCCTTAAGCGCTAGCACTAGCGTTATAATAGAGGATTGTATTCTCTGTGCTGTCGCTGTTGCCTGTGTGCATGAATGACATTGAAGTTGTGACATTTGTTGTTGTTATTGCTGTGTATGCAGGATCGCGTGTATGTCGTTGCGATTTTTGGACGACTGCGGCGGCAGTTCGCCTAATCAAGAAATCGCTTGCACACAAGTGTCCCACTTCCAAGTCGCGGTCTCACCCCATTCAAATATGCAATCATGGAATAAATTTAGCCATTCGCGCTGTTTTTTTTTTTTGCTTTTTAGTTTCCTCTTTTTTTCTTCTCTTATTTTTATTTGTTTTGTTTTGTTAAAAAGTTTTAGCAGTTAGATAGGTAGGTTTTGCTTTTTTGCACTCTGGACAATTGTACACATTGTGCTGTTGGTTTTTTTTTTTTGTAGGTATTTTTTGGCAAATTTTTGTTCGGGTGAATTTGGTGGCGTTATAGGGTAACATGTATAATTCAGTGGAAAGTTTAACATGTTAGAAAATCAGTTTTGAGTGAATGCGATTAATCAGACTGTCATCTAAATGCATATGGGTTGTTGGTCGATTAGGTATTTCAATCTTAATTTGATTTAAATGGTGGAAACCAAGTTTTTTTTGTTGATTTTACAAAATAAAGACATTTGCATTCAAAGAAGGTATGCACAGGGTGTTCGAATTTAAATGGCCGTTTATAAAAAAAAAAACATTATAAAATCAAATGTTTTTAGCGTAAAAAAAATAAACACCCTGTACATAATATCGTTTCTCCCAACACATTTTGAGATAGGTATGTCTTAGTCATCAGCCGAATATTTTTATTATGACCATTCCAGTATGGATCACATGTGTTTCCTATGTTGAGCTGATACGAAATTCACACAAAAAGTAAGACGTGGTGCACATAGTGAAACACTGTTGCCAGATCACGAAAAATGTACCCCATGGTAACAGAATTGAGTTCATTTGGTTTCTACCTTTCTTACTACCAAAAACAGCCAATATCTCTACGCTAAATATGTATAAAACACAAGCTAAGTGAGATGTTAAAAAAAGATCCTTTTTTTTTAGAATATTTCCAACATTTTTTGGCACAAACATCAACTTTTAATTGTCGACGACTAAGACTACTTTGGCACGGCCGTGCTATTCGAGCATGTTGCTCGTTTCCAACGTCTCTACCTCATTTAACATCATTTTTAAGGTAGGAACTTTTCTTAAATTATGCCAAGTATAAAAAGTGTTTAAAAAAACATTATAAGTAATAGGTGCAGAATTTAATGTAATTAAATAACTCATTTTTATCTTGCTTGGATTTAAAAAAAAATTGTACGTGATATAAGTTTAATTTTCTATAAAAAGAAAATATTTTATTGACACCCTTTACAGGTACCTATCGATTATTTGAAAAATTGTATTGTTTCTGTTTGTCTCTTTTTTTGTTAATTTCTATTAAATTATAAATTAATTCCATCTTGTTGTCAAATAAAAAACTCTCTATTGAATATTGAATACCACTAAAATAAGCTTTTAAATTATAATACATAAACAATTCTCAAAGCGACAATTTGTTTCTTTTCTCAAAGAATGCAAAAAATATTTAAAACATTAACATTAGAAATAATTTATAAACCATTTTTAACTCAATATTAACTAAAAGATACATAAATATTTATTGACCTTGGGCTAGTCTAGTACTTATGCATTCTCGTGATAGTTTGACTCGTTAAAATACGTCATTTGAAAGATAATTTTTAAAAGCCAAAAATAATATCTCTATTCGGGGAAAAAAACTTTATATAACTATGCATTATTTTACTGCACGTATGTATATCTATCACTCACTTTGTGCAAAATTCACATAAAGCATGACCTAACCGCTAAAAAAGTGAGTGTTTATTAAATGCGCGGAACTGATGGCGAACACAAAAAAAATAAATAAATAAAAATGAAAGAAGAAAAAATAAAATACATAAAATCAAACGAAACTGCAACAAAACCGCAAGCATTTCAATGTCACGACATTTATTTGTTTATTCTTGTTTTGGGTTTGCACATGCTGTGCTTCCTAAAACTGATTACGCAAACAGTGTGTCACACAGTTATTTGTACTGAGATGTTTTAAGTATCTATTTTTATGTATTTATGGAATTTGATTTGTATTTGTCTCATTTAAAAAAA
Source organism: Cheilosia pagana (assembly GCA_936431705.1). NCBI lineage: Eukaryota > Metazoa > Arthropoda > Insecta > Diptera > Syrphidae > Cheilosia > Cheilosia pagana. The sequence continues at coordinate 42,967,270 of OW386170.1, read as the reverse complement.
AAACTAGTCGTATGTGTTTGTTTTTTTAAATATGAAATAGTAAAGGATCAGTTGGTTATAAAAACAAATCAACAGTGATTTTCATAATCGTAATAAAAGTGATTGCTTTTCTATATTTTGTTATGAGCTGGGTAGGTTTTGTTTAGCAATTTAAAAAAACATTTCAATATTTTTCCCCCTAAAATCGTTCCTGAAAGCGCCTCGAATATACTTATATTGATTGACGAAGTTAGATTTTGTCATAATAATGTGAGTGGGAATTTCAAAATTTGTCAGAACTTGCAAAAGTGTAGGCGGACGTAGCTCTGCAAGAAGTTCTCCGTCGGGCGCCATATTTAGTATGCAAATTATTATAAATAATTGAATTTTCACAAAACATTTCAACCGCACGTCACACTTGCTGCAATGTCGCGCAATACACAAATTTTAATAAAATGAACAAAATAAAATCCCTTGCAAAGTTATTTCGGTTGCTTGCATATGATAAATGTTCCTTTCTTTGTTGCTTTATTTTTCTCATCGTCTCTTTCTCCTCGAAATGCTGTTTTGTATTCGTTTTATCTTACTTTGCACAAATAACCTTGAAATTTCCGTATCCACCATTAAATAAAAAATTAACAAAAAAAAAATGAAGAGAAAACCGCATTTTAATATTTTGTCGAAAGCAGCGCGGATAAGCAGATGAAATTCTCTTGAACTTGAACTTGTAATATAAAATGCAAAACATCGCTCTGGCTCACACTTCCGACGAGCTACTTTTTTTTCATTTGCTTTCTTTTGTTCATTTTTGGTTGATTTTTTGTTCGATTCGCCGAGATATTCTTGTGGCGGGTGTAAAAATGCACCGGAATTTCAATTATCGACAATGAAGTAGAAATCATTCACTTTGAATTTGCTTTGTTTTGAAAACGAAGCATAGGACTAATGGTAAGTTATATGGCCAAGTGGACGCGGTTTAATGGTAAAATTTATTAGTACTTAGGAACACGTTTCATTCAGCTCTTATGCAATTCATTTTAAGCTTTGTATCTACTAACAAAACACAAATTTTTGTTTGGGGCAAATGTTGTTTTTATATTATAAATCCAGTCTAAATGACATCCACAAACGCCCGAAAGCCTGAGAGCTATAGAAAATATGATTTTATTAATAAAATTGAAGTGGTACCTAGCTCCGAAGGCAGCAGGATCTGCTATGCAACCGCAACAATTAAAAAAGCGGTATATTTGTCTCCTCACATCCAATCTTAAAATCTAATCCAAATTCTATCCCTTCTTTGCACCTCTAAAAACCTATAAAAACGATTAAAAGCGAGTAAAATAAAGAGATATTTTATAACGTAGATCTAGTACGAAAACAGTTTGCGTTTTAATTTAATTTAATTTAAACTTATCAATAAAAAATAGTTTAACAATTGCTGTAGCTTACTCGTACATATAAAAATCCCTTCCCTACAACCGAATACTCCACTAAAAAGAACCACCAAAACTAAATAGCGCAAAAGGAAAAGGAAGAAACAAAAATAACCAAGAAATCTCCAAATATCTGCATTGGTCGAAAAAACACGTCGCCGGTGCTTCCTTCCCTGGAAAATATTCCAAACCTCTTAAAGTGTCCCAAAAGGAGTGTATTTTGTGCAAGAGTGCTGCACACACACAAAAGTTGGCAGGGATTTTCATTTCGTTTGTTTTATTTTCATTTTTTTTTTCCTTCGTAGCGCCAACTTTCGCTTTCGTTTTCTTTTGCATGCAAAGCATGTCTGCTGTGTCTGGTGGTCATATCAAGGATTTATAGATAAAGGTTGGAAAAACATGTACCTATGTATGTAAAGCCATTTGTCTATCTCCCTTTGGCTGCAGCACACATATAGGTATACACATAGATATGTCAAATCAGCCCCATAGTCCCCAGCACCCGCATTGACTCTAGCTATTGAATTATTTTTCCCGACTGCACAACTTCCTCTTTATCTATCTACTTTCATCGGATTTTCCAACCCCCACTGCATAAATGGTGATGAATGCATTTCTGTGTGTGTGGGTAAAAAAATCAATGCTCGCCAGGCGGCGCCATGCAACAACTACACCGCACACACAAATGAGGGTAGGTATACTCCTCAGGGTAAAGGAGGAAAACTTTTACTTTCCATCGGGTAGTCGTCGTTGTTGCAAGCTAAATTTAGAAAATATACAAAAAGGGTAACGTCATCGTATATCTACATGCGCCGCAGAGTCATTCTCCCACCCAACCAAAACTTGCTGTGCTTTCTAGCCATGAATCGGGTGTTATACCTAGAGCTAGACCCGTAGTCAACGTCGCCGTTGACGTAGATGGGTAGTGGACGTGGAGGACCTTGATGTCGCAGTTGGAAAATACATGCAGAGTGAGAGAAAGAGAAAGCAAAAAACTTTGCTATTCACCCCTCATGCTGAGGGTTGGAAAATCTGCTGCAGTGACTAACCGCTCCCGGATGGTTCGCCTTTCGCCATCCCCATCCACCCGTTAGTTGTAGCTCGCAGGCAAAAGTTTGAGAGCCCACTTAAGTGGAGATGTGCAGCTAGCGGAGAGCCAATGCAGAAGCTTTCCATCGCAGAACGGGGCGATCGATGGTGGCAATATTGGCGGGAGAGTTTTCTTCTTTACGGGCTGCAACACGAGACAGTCGCGCTTTCAGTGTATACATGCCGGCTGGGTCTGCATTGCTTCCTCACAGTCTGGCAGCGGTATATTGCAGATACCCTGCTATGTGTTTGTGATGATGACTTTTAACGTCATTTATTGCTTTGCTATCCACCCCAATCCTATACGAGTATCTCGACGGAGCCTTATAGTGAATGTTTGTTCAAATGTGATCCACCCATCCCCTGCTGCCTGGGTTTTTCCGAGTTACCTCGTTATTTTTGTTTCCTGCTAAAAGTCGACTTCCGGCTTTTTCTCTGCACAAGGACATGGAGTGGGAGAGAGGTTCGGTTGGATGGATAGACGGCTTGCTGGTTGGGTAGACACCATTATGCACTCACTATTGACTCATCATGCGAATCTCACTATGGCGACGATGCAAGCGTAAGATTGAAATTGCTCACAGAGTTTGCCTACGGAATATGCCTTCCAGTACATAGGCACACAGTAAAAGGACGTAGCACGTCATGTTTGTGTAATGTATGTAATTAAATTTTCTAGTTGAATATTTTAATTAATAGAACTGTTGTTACCTGTTGTCAGTGTTGTCAGATATGTATTTCAAGGGCTTACCTACAATGAAAAAAAAATGGTATTTAGTATTAGCATTCCTTTTTTAAATGAATAAGAAATAGCACTACAATGAATCATACAAATTATGACAACTATCGTGTTTATTATACTGCAGCTGAAAAATATTCTATTGCGCACGGGCTATCAGTCACATGATAACAAATTTGGCCAAAAAAAAATTGTTTTGATAATACGGGCACCCAAATACGAGTATGGTTCTCGCACTTAATGCAACCAATCGCAATCATACGAGTAGGAAGAGCACAACAGAAAGAAATTTCAAAATTAGGTTAATGTTGGTATTAGATGTTACGTCAGATGTGTTTTCCTGAATATTATTGCGACGTCTGCATGACATTATATATTTTTGTTTTGTTTTTTTCATTATCAAAAAAGCACAGAACAAACTCGTGTGCACATACGACTATAGTAAGTAGGTAGGGACCTATCTATTTATTGAGTTAATTATATCATTATCATGTTGCTGTTTTTTTGTGGCCTCATGCTTTGCCTAAAAAACGAATGAACGTAAATACGAGTATTTAGGACACTTTTCTGCAGCGCGGCATATGAGTAAACAAATTATGTGCGTGTGTGGGTGTTTTCTGACGATAAAATTAGTTAATATAAGCGTTAAAAACAAAAACAAACGAATTGCAAGGTCACCGATGATGTATGATCGTCTGGAAGGAGAGTTAATGGGGCAAGTGCGAAGGGTGCACAGTATTTCTTGTCAGCATTATTATCTTTGCCATACATATGTATTTTGTTATCCCTTTTTTATCTAAAAAAAAACATGCGACAAATAGCTTAATGTTGCATGCGGCGTGATTTTATATTGATTTCAGTTGTTGGGGTCTAAAAAGGAAGTTCGATGGTCAGTGATGACAAGGCTATGACATTTTACTAAGTTTCCCGATAACAACCAAGTCGCGTGTTTAACTATTTTTTGCTGCTTGGTTAGAGGAGTGCTCGAAATTTTATTAAGTACATCAAAACGCTGTTTGACCTCCCCTTTAAAATAAACTTTTGTCACTTGCAGTCCTTAAGAAAATGTTCTTTTTGCAGGCCTACTTTATTTTTGACGCAAAAATCGACGATGTCTGATTAGTTTGTGACGGTATCTGTTGTGCCACAAGGTTACCTAATGTCTCCTATACTTTTTCCGTTTTATATCGACATTTAAAGGGATTTTACTGCGCTGTTTCATATCTACAAACTTTTTTGCATTTTTTATTGTAAAGGGAGAGGTGTTATTTTGATATTCAAAGAAAAATGTCATTTTTGAGATAAATGACTGAATGTTTATTTCATAATAAAGAGGAAGGTATGCCGTTAATAATGAAAAAAACATCAGCCAAATGGCCACCACGACCACGCTTACAGGACCATATCCTTTTCATGAAATTTTCCATAACAAATTCGCAAAGTGGCTGCCCTATGTCCTCGATAGACTCACGAATTCCATCTTTGAAGTCTTGAATCGACGCTGGGCTGTTGGTGTAGACCTTATCTTTCACGTGGCAACAAAGGAAGAAGTCGCAAGGTGTTAAATCACAAAATCTCGTTGGCCAATTGTGATCACCTCTTCGAGAGATAACACGGTCCGGAAACTTTTCCCATAAAATATCAATGGTTTCGTTGCTTGTGTGGGACGTAGCGCCGTCTTGTTGAAATCAAACGTTGTCCAGATCAATACCATTCAACTCCGGCCATAAAAAATAAAAAAAAAATGTGTGAAATGCCCAATTCCAAAGAACGACGAGGAATGGACAAACCTGGGTTTTCTTCAACACCTTGGGCTACAGCAGCAATATTCTCAGTTGTTCTTGAGCGACGTGCACGGGTTTTATTCTTCACATCACTAACTTGTCCCAACAGCTCGAATTTTTCCACCAATTTCTGTATTGCGGTCCGACGACCAAAAAATGCTTTAGTTTTGCGAACTGTGACTGCAAAATTTTCCCCATTATTGTAGTGAATTTTTATAATTTCAATGCGTTGTTGAAGCGTGTATCGTTCCATTTTTATTAATGGCGTAGTTTCTACTTGTCAAATGTCAAAAAATAACAGCTTCAAAAGTGAGAGCTACCGAAATAGCAGGCTATTCAAAATAACACCTCTTATTGGAAAACCCTTCATTTGATAGAGAAAAATAGTTTTTAAATTTTTTTTTTCAAATATTTAAATTTGACTTAAACCTCGCAACCAGGAGCCCATATTTTTGCCATGAATTAAAGAATTAAAATCTGTCTCAAGAAGCCTTCCAATGGCCTTCAATGTATCTTATCTTTATCGATTTCAAAAATATTATTTACCCGGTGTTTATTTTTTAAACTTTCGATCACCCAGTTAAATAATTAAAATGTTCTACAATTATTCCAATAACGAGACCCTTCTCAACAACTACATTATATATGTATCTCTATCGGCTTTTTAGTGTTCACTCACAAAAGTTATTAAAATTTCATATATGCAAGTGTAGGTACCTACCAATGCGTGACGAAAATAACCGATGTGCGAGTACATTCATTTTAGGTACTACCAAAAAAATCACCGTAAATTAACAAAACAAAGTAGCATTTTAGAGGTCAGCATTGAAAATTCAATGCAAAGTGCTTTCAAATGGAAATGTCTCACTTAAAGTGCGTTTAAGACTCGCGCACTTATCGGCTTATTTGTGCATCTTCCGCATTTAAATTTATGGCAAAACAACTCGCATTGCCCAATGTTCCGAACTCCAAATGTCCACAATGCATCTGAAGACCTTCAAAGCAAAAGCACAAAATCCAACCACAGAATGTGTAAACACACATGGTGCATAGATAGATAGATGGATGGTTAGTTTTTTTTCGGAAAAAGATGCTTATTTTTTTTTTTTTGCTGGCCAAAGCCGTTGCTAGATTAGGCCAGTGACGGTGGTCGCTTTCGTGGTTTTGTTGCCTGAATTTTAATTCGAAGTTAGTTGATTTTTCTTTGCTTTTATTTCGTTGAACTTGAACACCAGACCATTCTGGGTATAGCGTATGGGGGAATAAGGGTTCAGTCTTGAGTTTTACTAATGCAACTATGTATACGTAACATAAACAGCACACAATCAGCAACGACAAACAATGGCGCAGTTTTTCTGTGGTAAAATGTTTGTGTTTCTGTTTGCATGATGGGAAAGTTTTCGAAAGTTTTTTTTTTTTATTTTTGCTTTGTGATTGCAGTGGGAAATGACGTTTGCGTAGATACCTATGGTCACATACCAAAAAAGGGGCCGGGTTGGATTGTGCGTAGCTTAAGGCAGCTAATGAATCTTTGGGCTCGACCCATTTGGTTAAAAATCACAACACAATGTTAGGTAGATGCCAATGCAATTTGTTGCCTGAGGTCTGAAGACGAAAAAGACATCTTCCGCTTTGATGTTTTTTTTTTTTATTGGTTTTAATTGCTGGGAAGAGTACATTTCGTAAGTGCGAGATACTAGTGTCAATTCATTTACATCGGGGGAAATAATGCGAATTGAGTTTGAATTGATTGTTTATTTTAACGCTTCGTCGGAAGTCGATGTGAATTGCTTTGACATGCTTTTTTTGACAAAATGATCTCAAGATTTGTTGTTTACCAAAGGAGGTCACATATGTTGGTAAACTTTATTGATATAGGAGTGCGAATAGTTGTTATTCTTACCATTCGTTCACTAAATGTATTAGCTTTTGTTAATAGTGATCCCACTTTTTATTTTAACTATGCAGATCTGTTTCCAGTTTTTTGATTCTTGTACGAGTGGTTCTAGGTTACCGCTAAAGTATAATAAAATGTTGAAAAGGATGTTATGGTATAGAAAAATGCAAACTTGGTACAATTGGGAGTATTAGAACTTAACAAAAACAATCTGAACGCTCCCATGATTCAATCCCTGAAAGGTGAAGTTCCCTAGCTGTTTTGTAATCAAATCACGGCCAGAGTTGCAATAATTTAAATTCGACAAATAAAGTTTTTAACTAAAAGCTACTATTATTTTTGTACGGAAATCAACCTTACCGCTGTTAAATAAGCTGCTGGCTGCACCCACTTTCGTCCGACCCTACGCCTACATGCCAAAAAATTGCACACCGCTAGGTACTCAAGCTGAAATAACATTTTAACAGAGATTAGCCTTTTCGCTTGCAATCCACTGATTTCACATTGAATTATCCTTCAAAATAAAACACACATTATTTCGAGCAATTTGAACAAGGACATCGCCCCACGTGATATATATATATTCAAATTCAAAATTATCATCTTCAACCTCTTTCATTCAACATACGAGTAGGTATATATTCCCTGCGCGTTGCACTTGTGCTGTTAATCCTTCTTTGGTCCCGCTAATAATCACCAGAGGAGTGTGCCTGTATTAAGTGCTTACTCTAATTAAATTCATACAGGTGAACTGACTAAGAAGAAAAACAAAAAGACTGCCACTGCTGCAGTATGTGATGCATAGTAGAATGGAAGAACAATGAGCGCATTCATGAGGGGCGACCCGTTTTTTTTTTGACTGCCTTTGCGGTAAAGTCAACGAAATTGCTCTTGAATTTAGTTACAATCGACTGGGTTTTGAAAAGGTCTCTGTAGATAAGATGCGGGGGGTTTTTTCAGCACTCTTCATTAATGTAATCTCGTTCGCGCACTCGTTCACGGTCTCCTTTGATGCATATATACGAGTGCATGCTTTTTGGTAGCCCTCTCAATGTTTGTCGAGTTATAAAAGTGCAGCAGCATGCTGCTAATTAACATGTTTCGCTAGAGTAAGAGTACTTTAACCTTCCTTCTTTTTGAATATGCAAAAAAAAAACAACGAAGAAATGAAAACAAAAAGACAGCTAAGGAATGAAGCCGAAAAATGAAGTGGGTGGATTGAACGACAGGATGTTTTTTTCCTTGTAGCATAGTGCATTGGTTGTATAATGTGTATCAACCCTGCGCGGAATTTTTGTTACTTTACTTCTCTATCTAACGAATTAGCATTGTAGTCGTTGTTGCATGAAATTATATGCGATGCAATTACTTTGTGGATTTGTTATTTTTTGGGGTAAAAAATGTTACTTTGAACTCTTTTTAGGCTTTGTTTACTGTTTAAATGGAATCGTGGCTAAAACGTTAACCAAAATTATGGGCTACGTGATGTCCCATGAATTTGTTTCCACCGAAGTAGCATGCAGTATTTGTTTGAAGTATGTAAATATACGTATAGACGCAAGTATATATATATTTATAGGTACTGTGCTTTAATTAGGATGAATAAAGGCGGTTTTTTTCACTGCTGGGATTTACTTTGAAGTGCACTTCAATTATGTTGCATAGATGAATAGGACAATAATAAGGGGACTTTTATATGTAGTGAAAATGTTGTTTTTTGTTGTTGTCAGTAAGTAGATTATGCATTTTGGAATGGGGATTTTTTTAGAGTACAAAGTCATACATCAAACGTACTTTAAAATTGCAAAGAAAACTGTTTATACTGTGTAATTCTATATGCCATATGTAGGATTGGAATTGAAAATTATAGCCTTGCAATGGGAACATAATTAAGATCTGATAATTGGTACCTTGCAAAAACAGAAGCAGCAATGTCTGCAGATAGACGCATTTTACAACCCTAAAGTCATAATGAGATCAAATTAGAGATTTGTGTGAAAGATATCTTTAAAATTGAATTGATGATCTATAATTCTTTACGATTTCCCGGCAAATGCGTACCTAAATCTAAATAGGGTGAATTTCGGCGCAGTGGCTTAGTGGTAGTGTGTTGGGCTACTAAGCGAAGGGTTCCAGGTTCGAATCCCGAAAGAACCAAATTACATCTTAAGGTTATTTTCCACTGCGCCACCTCTCGCGAGCGTCTGACAAACATCCGAGAGTAAAACTGTCATGAATGAGCTTCTCAATTAGCCGTTTGGACTCGGCGTAAAATTGTAGATCCCTTCCATTCGTCCCAAAAATTGAAAACCCACACAAAACGAATGGTTGTGAGAAGCTTGGCCTTGGGTCCCATAGACCTGTCGCGGCAAAATATTTATTTTATTTTATTTATTTATTTTAAATAGGTTGAATTCTGAAATTAAGTAGAACTCTGTAGACGTATAATTTTGTTTGTTAAAAGAGTACCTTTCAAGCTTGTCCACAGTTTGAATAGCCTATATAAAATTAGTTTACATACTGCAGAGAGATACCCAACTTACTGCAGACTTTAATTTTCTGTTAAACAAATATTCTGTTGTTGTTTCTGGGGGAAGATCAAGTATGACGATGATAAACTGAGCGATATTTTTGAAGTCTTGATGATAATAAGTCATTTTCTGTTCGATTTTCCTTTGATTATCGTTAGTTTCCATTACATTTGTGAAGAATGAACTGGAGGAAGCTCTTAAATTTGTAATTTTTGCACTTAGTTGGTAGTTTTGAGGGATCTTCCCTTCGACGACAGTCGTCTGAAAAGTTATGCTGTTATGCTGTTAGTCGTCTATTCAAAATATAACAATGTTACTGCATTATTAATAAACAAAAATATCGGGAAAAATACTCTGCAACGTGGGGAGTGCTTTGCGCCTTTTCGTCTGGAAAAAACCGCCCACAGTTCATATAGGTACCTACCATTATACTTTATACCTATAGTTCCTAGGAAGCATTTATCAGTGACTTGAAATATTAAAAATATAAATGAAAATAGGTATCCAAAGAATTTTTTTAACAATTTTTGACCAAACAAACTCTTCGACTTAGGGTCAATTCTCGTCCCAATGGTTGGAAGTTGCGCAAAACCAAATCGAATCGGAAAAGAAAAAGGTTCTTAGCTCACATGATGAGTTGAAACACACGGTACCTACGGTAGCTATACTTTCCTTACAAACTCCAACAGCAGACTTGAGATTGTTCAAAGAGGTTTATGGAAAAAGTTTGCTCAATATTTGCCAAAACTTCTCCAGATTTCTAATACAACAGCTTCATATATTTCATATCTAATTAGTCAGTATTTCAAAGAGTAGTTATAAAAAAACACAGCTGCATACTTTTCCCCCCAAAAAGCTAGTTTTATCTTCTGAAATCTAAAAAGACAAAACCACTTCCTCTACCCGAATTGTCTCATGCAATTAAATACATTTATCTATGTAAACAGACAAATTGCTTGATAACCATGTACGTCGCATGCAGTAACCTCTTTCTATCAACTGGTAGCTGGTACCTAACAAACGCATGAATAAAACAAAAATTACATCCAATGACCTACATTTAAAGCCACGCATAATTAAATGTTCATGTACGCAAGTAGGTACATATACATATAGTAGCCGACATACGTATGCACATGTCATCAATCTACTGTACGTATATACAGCGCACGCAGTAATTTTATTTCCCCGAAAAAAGCCCCCTCCCAACCCAAACGCATTTAATGCAACTTACACCAGCATTGTAAGCCGAAGCTATCTGACGCACAAGTACCATCCACCAGTGCACAAAGCCATAGATAATGAAGATAAACAGGAATTCTCTGTCATGTTCATCCCACTCTGTTGGACACGCTAATTAATTAAAACGCATTACCATAGCTGGGGGGGAAGCCTTCGCATAAAAATATGTCACGCATAGCGTTTCGTTTAAGAGGACCGACAACATCGCCCCAAAAAAAAATTAAACCCTCATAGCCGAATAGTGATTTCCCCTCTATGTGCGTGTGCAACTTACCAGAAACGTATCCAAAGCGCAAGCTTTGCACATAAGCTAAGCGCTGGGTGTAGCAGCCACCTTGCCCAAAAACTATAGCGAGAAATGCACGCCCAATTTACATATAATATACCCACGAGCGGCTGCTGTCACCTGGGGAGCTATATGGCATTTTGGCAGCCAACATTTTTCATAATTTAAAAAACTAATTTGTCTGGTGTGCGGACACGTGCAAAAATGAAATCCCAAAAGATCCACATAAGCTGAATGTTAAAAAAGAAATAGAAACCTGATTATCACTTCAGAAAAAAAAAAAAATCGAATGATTTATGCAAACTTTGCACAATATTTTTTTTTTCTGCCTAATCGAAAAGTGCGTGTATGCGAAGGTCTCCACCTAACACAAATATAGACGAAACAAAGCTCGAAAATAGTAAAAACGAAGAACAAGAAGCTCTCACAAGGCACAACACCTAGATAGATATAGGCTGTTTGCTTTTGCGAATGACACGCACGCACGACGCCACACATTGGGACAATTGTATGCGCACATGCAAAGCAAACACTTGCCCGGATGCGTAAAGCGGTTTACATAGTACATAACGCAAGTCTGACATTAAGACCTCATAAATTAGCTCTGTGTTAGTGGCCGACTCCACTACACCGATCTGTATAATTTGACTTCCATAGGTTTTGGCTAATTATGAAATGTGCGTATACGCACAAGGAACGATGTGTGTGCGTTGTGGCTGCGCATAGGCCTTCTTTTGCAATAATTCGGAAATCGGAATGTTGTATCTCTCTACGATTTTCGTTGTGCTGCTGCTATGTGCGCCAGAATATTCAAGGTTTCGCGCTTTACACTGTAAATGCGTGCGGGCATGGGAAGCTTTTCCGCATGCACTTGTATCTGTGCGTAGGTATGCGATCATTTATGCCAGTTAATTTATTGTATATACAAAATTTATGAAAAAGAAAAAAATGCGTATGATGTAACGCTTGGGAGGCAGTATGCCATTTATTGTAAAAATTTGTTTTCTCGCATGAGTTTTGATATTTTGCAGTTGGTTGATTATTAATTTTGTTTAAATTAATATTCTAACGCTGAGAGCGTATACCTAGGTATGTTATGACTTATGAGCTTACGATTTGAAATACATTGGCAAACGAGCAGATATTGTCAACATGCGTATATGTGCAAATATTTAAATATCTAACTATACGTGCGGAATAAAAATAGGATGGAAGACATTTTATGTCTTCGTTTGTAATTACCGTTATTCGCTTATACACGCATTTTTAATTTCATTAGTTTTTATTAGAAAATTAAAATTAGTGCGCTGGATATTTTGTTTTAAGTTCTGTATTAGAGGCAGATGATAAGTTGATTAATTAATATATCTATTATGTCAATGATTAAATATACGCAACCATAAAAACCGGTTTCTAGGAGTTCATAAAAATAAGTTATTATATTTAAGAACCAATATACATTTTTATACAAAATACACCGACAAAGTGCGAATTTCTTAAATTTACCATTACAATTAAAATTCAGTGTTAAAGTAGGCTCGGACAATTAGCTTTTATTGCTACAATGCGTGAGTAATATTCGGCTAAAGCCGGTTAGGAAAAATGTGCGGCTTAAAATCAGCTTTAGTGTCTGAGTCTCTGCGTATGACGAACAGACAAACTTCGCCCTTGGTAACACATTGCGATTTAGTTACGGCTATCTTAACTCTCAGTTTAGGTACGAACATTAGTTCATGTAATAGATCTTGCGAATGTTAAACCTTGTAGCTTGTAACGGCTTATATGATTATGAGATGACTACATATTATTATTTGCGCAGAAGAGCGTCTTGGGTTCGTTCAATATGAGATAAATTACTATGTTGACATCAACTTTTGTATGGCAATAAAGAATTGGGCCAGAACATACAGTAGACGCAGGCCTTAAATAATTATTAAAATATTTTGAAACACAATTAAAAAGCTAGGAGAAAAGCAAGTTATACATTTAGTAAAAAAAAATTTAGCTCACATTTTCTTAAGCCTTTTTGAATATTTGTTTTATAAAACATTTTTATATAAGATATTTTAAAGAATTTGTGAATTGCTAAAAAACGGGGGCACGCTGTATGTATACGACTCTAAGCCCATCTTCGCATTCCTCACAATTGTTTATTTGCGTGATTTGTTGTTCCTACAATTATTGTGCGTCATATATTAACGATTTAACCTAAGAGCAGTCCAATAAACTATCCACTGCGTCAACAAACTAAAAGAAAGACTGTTAAAAAATCAGGCAACAGATATTTAACAGATGCAGTTCTTACAAATCAGTTTAAGTATTTATATGTATTTTTTTTTAAAGAAACACTCACCTTTTTTTGAAACGCCGTACAAATCTTCGATCCTTAGGTTGAGTTTTCATTCAAAAGAATTTCGAAATTTTACAATTTTGAGTTTTCCGAAAATATATTCTCGATTTAGTCACAATTCATTTTTGTTTAATAATGTCGAATGTTTTTCACTTTGATTAGAGTGAATATTTTTTCTCAATTTTTTTTTTTAGATTTTTTCAGCTCTATAAATGGGTTTCGATACGCGTATTTACTTTGCGAATAAATAAACCGAAACGAAATTTTTGATATATATCCACACACACTTATTATAAACACTGTAATAATTTGGTATTTTTTTCGTGTGGTGCTATAGATTCCAAACCATTAATTTTGAAAATTTATTAATTACTTAAGGGATTAAATTTGTTATACTTTAGATTTTCTCCGTTTATTTGTTGTGTTTTAATAAATTTTGATTAGGTTAGGATAGAAAGTCTTAAATTTTGAATAATTTAGTTTTTCTGTTTATTTAATTTTGTTTAATTAATTTTACATGGAGATTGAAGAGATTTTGTTCACGAGTTTCTTTTCGGATTGATTATTTTAATTTAGTTTATATTAATTAGAAATTATTCGGGGATTTTAGTTCACTGGAAATTTTTTTTTTCGTTACTTAATGTCCATTATTTGTATATATGTGTGTTTAGTAAATTCAAATTTTGTTTGGATATTAAAAATTTGTTTACATTTATACAACCTTATGATGTGGGTAATAAGTTCATTAAAAGTATAAATGTTTCAACTCAAATTTCACTTTACGTTGAGTATCATTCTTTTTTTATTTTGATTTAAAATATATTCTAACACTGTAGATGTTTTATAGTATGTGTTCTTTTCGATGTGTGCATTTTTACTAAAATCTAGAAAGAGAAACGGAAATTAGAAGGGCGGCACTTTTTTTGCACAGAGAAGTGACTTTTACGGAAATATTTGGAACTGCAACAATTGAAGGACGATGACTTTGCTGTTTTATTTAGTCCGGAACGAGAATGGCTTGTTGCTGAAGCATATTCATTAGAGCTGGTAAATATTCATCTTTAAGATGTTGCAAGAATGACAAAGACTGGATGAGATGTGGCACTATATTCTTAATTTTACGTGTAACTTATAAAAATTGATAACTCTTAAAAAATCTTGAGTGAAATTGGTGCAATATTTTGTAAAGGCTGTGATTGTCTCATTTTTGATGATTTTTGTAAATTATCCTGCACTGTTAATTGAAATACGTTTTGAACAAATCAAATCGATTATTTCTGAGAGCTAGGATGCCTTTACACTTCCTGTTTTAGAAATTGTTTTCGTTCGGTCACGAGGAAGCGGGCTCTTGTAGCCAAAGGGGGTTTGAAATTATGATGATGCAGACGTGTGTATTTATACAAAAAAAGGTGTAGGTACTAATTTCAGTAAAATTGCTTAACAAGTTTGAAACGTTGAGCTATCCATCGGACAAAAATCAATTTTCTAAATTAAGCAAAATACTAACTTTTCCCACATCTGTGTTTGTGTTGCGTGAAATGCATATCTTCAATATCAGGTCATAAAAAAGTGGCATAAATGCGCTATAAATTCATCGTCACAGTGGCGCCATAGTCGATCACCTGGTCGGTCTACAGCGTTTACCAAACTTTTATCAGGTTGGATACAAAGATCTGCATTTTTGTTTGGTTTACTTAGCCGATCAATTGTGGATCAATTTCAATGCAAAAATGTGACTAGGTACATTTTTTTAAATTACTTTACTACCATTACAGTTGGATAAGACGACTGATTGGTGGCCTTGAAACCAACCTTCCAACTCATGATAAGTTGTAATATTCTAACCTAAAAACCATAAAGTATACTATACGTATAACCATGCGTACGCGACTTAGATTGTTACCTTCAAAGCGCATAACCTATACGAGCACACGTTACACTATTTCTTGGTATTTTAATGATAACACTAACAGTACCTAACAACGCAGCTTTCAATTTTCCCCAAAACAATATTATTGTTGTAAGAAAAAAATTAAAACAATAACATAATATGTTAGCTACGCATTTTACGGTCATATACTGTCGTCGACTATAGTGTTGCAAAATATTATTGCCCATTTAGATAATCGCATTATCTCACTACTGATAGAGTCCGTGAATTAAAAAAAACTGTAGTAGTAAAACAATGATAGAACAAGAAATAACAAAAAAGGAAAAAAACTATTAACTGCTTATATTTTTCAAGAAGACGCGGACACACTTTCAACAGCTCTCTTGTAAATGACCAAAGGCCTGCTTGTGTTTTGTCCGCAAATCTGATTGCAGATAAAGCTAACATAATTACTACTTAGCTATGAAAATGAAATAATAAAAATGACACGTTTGTAAAAAGCATTTTGAAGTAGGTACTGATAAGAATTATGTATACCTATGTGTGTTGTGTACATATATATTTAGGGGGGAGCAAAAGGCAAGTAAAACAAAATTATGCTGTTGTATTAATGTTGGCTGGGTATGGTGAACTCAAAGCTTATTGGGAAAGGGGTGTGATTTAAAGACCGCTTATGCTGCCACACTTGTGAAGAATTTATTATTATTATTTTTATATACACACAGTCGAGTCGTATGGTGTGAAAATGTGAACATGATGCAGATTGTGCGGTTGTCGCACATAGTTTATCAGACATGGCGTAGTAACCTACATTCAGTTTGGGAACTTTTTAACGAGTTTATTTGTTTTGGTTTTTTTTTTGTGTGTTCATCTAGTTCCTGAATTTAGGGTTCATGGGACTAATTAAAAACGGATATTTGTACAAGCAGATAGTCTAGGATTTATGTATAATTACTTTTATCTTCAGTTCGATCAAAAGGACGCATGTTTTTAATAACAATAACAAAAAAAATTCACCTGTTATATAAATAAAGGAATAAGTACCTATTCCAGTTAAAATTCAAAAAGTGATTGGTCATATAAGTTACTAATCACGTTTTGTACTTGATTTATTTCCTTGTTTGCACACTCTCGATTTCAACATAAAATTGTCCATTTTTGTTGCCTCAGTAGATGCACTGATATAATGCTCCGTACTGTTTTGGGTTATCTCCCTATTATTTAGCACTAACCTTACCAAATAAAAAATGCTGATAAGATAAACCATAATCGAGTGGTAACAACTAAAACATTTAAGAGGACTGTTCTATTTATTCGTGCGTATAGCAGAGTCAACTATTTTCGAAGGACATTTAATGTATAGGAAGGGATTTTTAATATATATAAATCACATGATCATAATTTTATCTCATACGATATAAAATGTTTCATTGAGAATATCGTCTGTTATTTCATACATGTATCTAACAAAATGAGAGTAACGTTTTTTTTAAATTTAGAGTTGATCTTTGAATGTTATATAACGTGAATTGACTTCAAGCATAGCTTCTCGCAGGAACTAGTTTTTACAAAACTACTATTTATAGCAGGAATGGAAGTATAGCAAAAATCTTATAATGTCCCTCCTTATGGCTTCGTTGAGATATTATATTTGAAGGAAGGTTTGTAGGAAGTAGGAGGTTTTTTGTTAATACTGCCGTTCAGTAATCCAATGCATTAATGATGGTTAAACATCCGTGCTAAGGCTTCGACATAAAATAAAGCTTACAAAAAACTGTTAAAAATTATCATCTATAACTGCAAATATTTTGTTAAAAGTCCTCATATTTGTTTTTAATTTAACAATACATTTTTTACATAAGTTAAATCAAATTATAATCAGGAATCAGTAGGTACGCAGGTTTTCTTAAAAATAGTAAAACTCGACATTTGGCTAAAATATAAGCTCGTTCTTTAAGATAAAACACGGTTTAAAATGAAATTCAGTCTGAGACTTTATTAAATTTAATTGTTTAACACAATATTTATGTACACTGAAAAATACATAAGCCATTGTTAAATTTTTTTTCGAAGCTCATTGCATCAAAAAATGGAAATCTACCTAAATTTTTTTTTTAATTAACCGAAAATCATTTGTCAGTAAGGAAGAGAGATGAAATATTTGCTTCCTAGATACATATTCCCTTTGAGTTTACCTGGGCCATGTTGTATTTGTTTTCAAGTAATGGAACAAAAAGCTCTGTGCATCCTTTTAAAAACACAGACCTCCAAGTGAGTAAGTCCTATTTCATTGCATTTGATATACGCAATATGCAAGGTAAATTTATAACCAAGCGCTAAAGGTCAAGGGCTCAAGTTTTAAAGTATCATCTTAAAGAAATCCATCAATAACGATTACGACATTGCGGTTATCATGTAAAGGGAGACATAATACCTAGTCCAAAAAGAAAATAAATACGAGTATGCATGACATAATGCGGATGCATAACATAAATGCATAAATAAATGCGCACATTTCACAGTCGACTAGCTGTCGAATTTTACAACAAACGCAAAGGATATGCCGCTGCCTTGTATTGATTTTTGGTTATGATCATCAGATGATCAGGAGTAGGTAGAAGTTTTTTTTTAAATGAATTTAGATTTCATATCTTACTATCTAGCCGCCTAAAATGTTGTTACATACCAACAGGCCTTTATTAGCTTTGAAACTATCAGTTTATCAAGCAAATAATCCTAATTTCCATATAATGCACAATGTTTCCTCAAATACCTACCTACCTTTTCAAAAAATGATCTAGTTTTCGAGTGTTTCAAACATTTATTTTGCTGGCAGTTTCGTATTGTTTTAAATTAATGCAAATAGCAAATACCTATACCAAAAGCAGAATTTATTTTTATCCGGAGCTTTTTTAAACTTAATTAACTTGCACGTACTGAATTCGGACCAAAAATTCTACATAACGTAGATAGAAAAAAAAAACGAAGAGTTTCAAACTACAGTATGGTTATTGAAGTGCACTTTATTCCAATAAAAAAAAAAAAATAAGTAGGATTAAAAGCATAAATGTTTATTTATTAGGTATCTGTTGACTGTTTATACGTATGATGCCGCCAAATTTCTTATGATTCTTATAAGAACTCCCTTACAGGAAAAAAAAAGCAAAATAGAGTAGGTAGTAAAGATGCGGAGTATGAAATGTATGTACCTGCTAATTGCGCTGCACATGACGAGTTTGGCAAACACTCACATAAGCTAACAGAGTGGTACTGGAGAAAAGGTGAAAAAAAGCTTTTATTGCCAACAGAAAAGAAAAAACTAATTTAATTACACAACTAGCCATGTAATGTGAAAGAGTGTGTAATGTATGCCTGGATGAACTGAACACTAACAGTAGAAGTAATGATAGATAGAGACTAGAGAGAGAGTACCTTTCCTTATTCCTTGTACTGTACTGCAGATGAACAACACTCTTTGTAGGTACCATACCAATGGAGCAGCAGCAGCCACTCGCCTTGGTGTGTGTATCTGCACGGAATGAATTTATTTTTAGAGTAATCCTTATGGTATCCTGCGAGTTTTCATTTTTTTTTTCTTCTAATTGAGATTGGGAGTGAATAATCCAACAAGAAATCGTAATCCAATTATATTTCGAAGTTGCCAAATATTTCCCAATAAAAATCACTTCACACTTTCCACACTAGTGGCACGCACAATTCTCCCCCAAATGATGCAATTTAATTGCCACCAATATTATTATTAATTTTTTTTATTCACAATTTGTTGGTTCTCACCATTTTCAAATGCAGTGCAGTTATTATTAACACATCAATATTTCACTTGAAAGATTTATTGATTTTTATTTTTCGTTTTTGTGCGTTACTAATTGTACGCACTTGCACGACGGGTCACAAATTATATTAACAAAAAAAATAAAGGGCACGAACCAGAAATGATAATAATTTCGGAAAATAAGGGTGGAAATGCATCCACCTAACAACAATCCACTATAGTTTCACTCATATCACGGACACAAGAAGCGAATCTTTTTTATTTATACGATACAAAATAAAAACTAACAAATAATAATCAATCTGTATCTTCACTTAATTTTTTTGTTTATTCGATAACATTTCGCCGTGATTGCTAATTTGTTGTTTTCGTTATTATTACTTTTTTTGTGTACATAAAATATGCATATAGATTTTTGTTTTATTATTTTTATTTGGAAAGAATTAAAACGTTACATTGACGACAACGACGAGTGCACACTACTGCGCTGCGAGCACCTCCGAAACCTAGGGCCGAATAGACAAACATGAATTTCGTGAATTGCGTTTTTTGGGGGCCCACGAACCAGAGTTACCACTGTGTGTGCCTGCCTGCGTTGTGTGGTTGAATGCTCTTCAGTGCTACCGCTACTGCTGTTGCTACGAATGCTGCTGCTGCTTTTTTCCTAAATGTGTGGTAGTGCGCGCGTTTGTGCTTTGGCATGAATGTGTAAGTGTAAGTGAACTTCACCGACACGGCTACATGGACTTTATTCAACCCTCCAGCAATTTTTCGATTTCGTTTTAGGAATATTGCCGAAAAAAAATAAATATGCGATAGAGATAGACCAAGATGGGGCGATGGCGCGAAATGCGTGCGAATGAATGAATGAACGAGGAGAATACTCTGGTAGGAAAGAAAATTAGTGAGGCTGAGGAATTGCACGTGTGGATACATTCAACGCACGCACACAGAAAGAGTGCAGTTTTTGTTAGAGACGAGTTAGAAATATTGTAGAAGGTTGATGCGATGGGATGGTTGTTGGTTGAATTATGAGAATCGAGAAGGGTGGAAGGTGGAAGCCGAAGAACACAATAGAGAGGCAGTGAGTCCGATCTGGTTAGGTAATTTGCCGAATTTTGTTTTTGCTTTTCTTTTACTTTAGATTGTAGAATAGAATTTTGAATTTCAGTTCTGTTGGTTTTTGGAAGAGGCCAAGGGGTGTGTGTAAGAAGAATTAGAAAACTTTAGGCAGTGTTGCTGTGAACATTTTTTGTTGGTACTTTAGTATACCTATCGGGGCATTTTACTAGAGAAGATGTAGGAATAGTACCTTTAGGCTTCCGACTACCTAATGCTGTGTCCAGCGTTGGCACGGGCATGCGGTGCGATACGATTAATGCGGGCAGCTGTCAAAATCAAACAGATGCGGTCATAATATGCGGATGTCCAAATTCAACACGATATTACGGCAACGCAATCGCACGCATCGCACGCATTGTTTGAAAATCAAACTAATTTGATTTTTCTCGCATTTGTCGTACGGAAGCTAATAAATGGAGGTCCTGATTTCGGAGGATGTGCAAAAGAGAAATGTTTTGTGGAGATTCTTCTTCTCAATATATTTTAGAAAATTAGTGTGATGAAAAATGTACGTTGTGTCAAATTAATTGAGTTTTTTGCTTTATAAGGTACCTTAAAGTAAGCATAAGCCTTTTTTCAACAGATATATAGGATACCAAATATCATATATGTCTTTTAAGATGTGGTCAAAAATGTTTCAGTCGTCATTCCTGCATACCTACTGGCGAAATGCAGTCCCATCCGCTCGCAATTTTTGGTAGAAACTAGTCATATACCTAGTATTCTGTTTTTGTATAAAACATTTATTTTTGAATTACTCTTCTTTCTTAATATTTTTAGTTTTAGTAAGCTGTTTTCCAAAAGTAAAAGCTTAAGGGCCGAAAATAACGTCATTTCAAACTGAATATATTGAAAAAGTGGTTTTTAACGCAACCCGCATGAACGCACTATCGCCTTGTAGTTGGACACTTCCTCATTCTCCGCAAACAAATGGGGTGCGTGCATGCATCGTATCGCACGCTAAAATCGTGCCCGTGCTTACCCTGGACACATCGTAACGGATCTGTCTGTTACATCTCGTGCGTGATATTGAAAATGTACCAATAGGTAACCTAGGATTGTATTTATTATTTTAAAGGCAATTCGTTTTAGGAAGACATTTAAGATAGGTACCTACCAATGCCCCCGCATTAAGTTAACAAATTTAAACAAGTTGTTCCCTACGTTTGAAGGAATCTTCTTTAATAGCAGTAAGTGAAAGTTAATGTCAGTTTACATTGATATTTTATAGATTAAGTAGGTAAGTACATAGTTAGGAATTGATTTAGACAGACTGACCCTAGCAAGTAAACTTGTTTTTTTCCAGCCATAAATCAACTGTTTTGGCCACTGTCTAATCCCCAATGAGGAGTGTATTTAGATCCTTTGGTTTTTGTTTAAAAGTCAAAATAATTTATTCTGTGGAAGAGGTGAGCGTTTCGCAGGGACGGTTAATAAATAAAATGTATCTTAAAGTTTGAATTTGTTTTGGCAGTAATTTGGGAGGATTTAAGAATAGACCTATGAAACCAACACTTTTTGTTCTTGTATGACATCCATTAAAAACAATAGCCTGTCAAAAAAGAATCTTTAGAGAAAACAGAATTCTTATTCTAAGCTACTCTAGTTGTATATTTAAATAAAATTCCGACAAGTAAATAAAATTTATTATTTCAATTTTCTAATTTTATTAGTTTAGATTATTAGATTATTTCTAATTTAAAAAAGTACTACTCTTCAGCAAAAAAAAACTGTTCCTAAATATAATACTTTCCAATACAATCCGAACCTCAATGGATACTCCCGGCGAAATGCAAAGAATCGAAGCAAAATATGCCCACAAAAAAATTGTTTAACAGAAAAACAACAATACTGTTGGCTTGATGCACGTGTAGTTGCTTGCAGCGATGCTGTATTAGTGTGAAGCTCCCAAAATTCCAAGAATTGCCCACTCACACAGCTATATTATTTTTTTTCGTTTCTTTACTTCATTCCTAGTTTCTAAGCATCCACACGATGGCTTTTAGCAAGTGCAGATTTTGGAATGGGTGAGTGCGCGCGGGTTGTTTTTTTTTTTTTTTTTGGCAATGTGAGATGGTGTTAGTTGTTAAAGTTGATTTGTTTTATTTTGTTTTGTGCTTCTCTTCGTTTGTTTTGATGGGCTTTTTTTCTGATATGATTTTGCATACGCTTACCATTACCAACACTTTGGTAGCAACTAGCAAGTTAAAAATGCATTTGTGTGTTGGAGAAGGAGCATTGAGAAGGGGTATTTTGTTTTCGTTTATAAATTGAAGAGAGAATTTGGGCTTAAGCCATTTTCTGTGTGTGTGTGTTATTGTTTTTGGCTGGTATTAATTCTTCGTAGGCCATGGTTGGATTGGAATTGGACTGGACGTGGACGGTGGACGCATTGCGCTGGGCCTGGGATACTTGCGTTGCGAATGCGATGACATAAGAAGCATAAGAAAGAGAAATGTTATATGCAAAAATGAAGAGTGAAAGATTGGTAAATATGCGTGTAGTTGTTGTTGTTGGATGATCTTTGATATTGGATTTCTCTTTGAAATGGTATTGCTTTAAGAATGGTGTTGAGGTTTGTGAATTGTGACTTGTGAGTGGAGCAAGCTGGAGACTAGCTCTGGTGGGTGCGATCTGCGATGTGCAAGGGTAGATACTTCGCTCTGAAATGATTCATCACAATTTGTAGCAGGACACAATTTATACAGTTTCATTTTCATCTGTAGGTGCGTAACTTACGCACTTCTTGGTGAATAGGTAGGTACCTACCTACTAATGATGTAAATTGGGCCGAAATTAAATGGAATCTATCAATGCCGAAACTTTTAGAAGACCTATTCATAGGTACGGTCGATACCTTTTTGAAGTTTGTAGCTACCTAACATTATCAAGCTCTTCAAAGTCAAAAAACAGTGGCAGCTGATTGTAAACGGGGCAGTTTTCAAAACCCAAATCAGGAGCAACTAGGTAGCTACCTACATACCTACCTAGGTAGACATTTTTTTCTACAAACATTAGATACCTAGGTACCTACCTACTTAATCATCAAAAATGTTCATTGTAACTTGCTTGATTCGAGTCAAAGGCTCATTTAAAAAAGCATTTCATTTCACAGAGCAAATTAAGGACTCAAAGCTTTTTTATACCTACCTACCTAGGTACTTATCAGGTCTACAAAGCCAAGCTTTATAAAAGTAGGCATGGCGCTTACATAAGTTTTAAAAAAAAATTTAAACACGTATAGATGCCCAGGTACCTATCTATTAAAAAATTATTTATTATATAAGTAGGTAGATAATGCGATAATGATAATGCGAAGCACTTTTCTGAGTTCGGCAAACACTTAAAATGGTGGTTTTTAACAATATTCACCTAGATACTTTGAAATAAAGCATAATTATAGCTTTATTAAATATTAAATCTAAGGGAGGGTAGGTAAAAAGAGTACCTACGTCTGCCTTCTTTAAATTTAATA
This sequence comes from Cheilosia pagana, assembly GCA_936431705.1. NCBI lineage: Eukaryota > Metazoa > Arthropoda > Insecta > Diptera > Syrphidae > Cheilosia > Cheilosia pagana. Next base: position 42,943,659 of record OW386170.1, on the reverse strand, counting down.
AGGATAGGCCTTGAAATACATACCTGATACCTGAATCTTTTTATGAACATAGGTAGAGGTAGTTAAAAAAGAACTTAATAGCAAGGTGGTTCCAACGTGCTTACAGTCAGATGCCTATCTTTTTTGAACAATAAAATAATAGACTTCGAGCCTTACCCAATTTTCTGCAATTTCGGTCAATTCTACTTTTTCCAGCTCCTCTTTCCACCCTTGTTTTGGGTGGATTATTGAACATCCCTTCAACAATGCATTTCTTCACAGCAATTCAAGCAATCACTGGCAACGGCAAGTAGCTATTTCTCTTAGCTCGGCATATGAGAGGATTGCTATTTGTTGGCCAAACTTAAATTCAAAAAACATATAAGAGAACTAAACCCTATGGAAACATTTCGACCTTGTATATTGTATTCTCAATTTCTCATTCTATACTTCACAAATCCCAGGGTAGTAGTATTGGTAAATGTAAAGCGCGACCGCGAGAGCGTGGGAAAATAAGTTCTCTAAATTTTTGTATTGCCTTTTGCCATTGCTTTATAGGCAACCGGCGAGCCGGTCATGATGGCGCACACACCCTTAAAGCAAACTTAATAGCTCCATCTTTCTCTTGCAGCCGCTAAAAAGTAAAGAACTTTTTTTTAACAACAATGGCAATGGTTGCGCGCGGGGTAACCGTAACCGTACGTAACGCGTAACCTTATGGAGGTGGAGAATACTCAACTCATTCTATTGCTTTTGCTAGCGAGAGCGAGCTTCTCCCCTTAAGCCTCATGCTCATGGATGCATGCACACTTATTTGATTTGCAATTTTTCGCTTCTCCTCTTATTCCGTTTCGGTTAGGGAAGCTTTTTCTTATGTCACTAGATTGTGCGTTGCTGTGTTGTGTGTGTGTGGGTTGTACTGTGAGAAGCAGCAGGCGCAGCTCAGCTTCGCGTACACAGTGCGTGAAAGCTTACGATTTGTTTATGGTGCTCTCGGGCTCGGTATCGGCGGCTCTCCCGTTTTGTAGATGCGTGGTTGTGTGGGGGCTTTTGCCCACGCACATATATGCCACGCACTATTTTCGGGGCTCACTATCTGGTTATATACTAGCTCGCTCACTCCTATCTGGTTGCCCTTGTATGCTTGCGTGCTGCGTGTATTGCGTAGCTTCCTATTGGAAAAGCCCGAGCGCCATTGCAGAATTCGTTTGCTGCCTGCTGCCAATTTGAATAAAAAAAAAATCGAACGCACTTATGTGAAAAAAGACGACGATGTATTAGTGTGTATGAGTGTTGGTGTTTCTAGGGAGTAGATCTGTATGTTCTGCTTGTACCTAAGTGCTTAGAAAAACAAAAGGAAAATTATGAAAAAATAGAAATATGTACCTAGGTATAGAGCAAAAAATTGCTGAGAAGGTAGCTCCGAATATTATTTTTATTTTATTTCAAAGCCAAAACCACGTGTAGGGTGAGTTAGGTCGGTTGCGGCATATTCTCTAGCGCCAAAAAAGTACTAGTTACGTACCTAACTATTCATAACTTAAAATAATGCAACTGATCCTGGTAGCTGGCTGACTTGATATGTCTCAGATTTTATTGGCCTTGATCAGTCACATGAACAACTTTTTCTGTTGACGTTTAAGGGGAAGTCTCCGCTCTTGTCAAGATTAAGTTGACAGTTCGTATATGTGGGTGATGTAGGCTAATCTAGTTTTTGCGTTCAGGGTAGCTTCATCTAGACCAATCTAGTCAACTTAGGGTAATAAGATTTTTAAATGTGCCCAATGGTTGCAAACGACCGCCATTTTGCTGAAAACGTATCCCTTCCGGATCATTTGAAAACAATCATCAATTTTCCTATGTAGCTGTAACGAATCCTATTCACCGGTTCCTGCCTAAATACGGCATAATTTTTTAAAGAAATGGCGCCCAATGATTACACCATAGTTTAAACGATAGAATGGATATAAGACGCCGCAAGAGACACCCTTAAGGCAGGAATAAGGTGTAGGTACTTACTTAGATAATAAAAAAAAAATGGCTACTAACATCGAAAGCGTATTGAGCGCTTTCCAGAATGTTGCAAGTTGTTTGGGGAAAAAGAAGTAAGTACCTACATGCCAACAACTACAGTTGTTATCACACCAATGCTCTATGCATCTTTAAGCTGGAAATCGGGTGACTTAACTTCGCACTGATAAAAAAATATGAAATTTACTGACCTTACTTCGATGCAAAGAATTCACTTGTGGATAAAAATGATCGTAAGACCTGGCTATGTTTTTTAAAATGCAGCCCTATTTGGGAGATTGGTACCACTTTTAAGAAGTTCCTTCCTGATGTACCTACTTATACTAAATTATAGAAGAGCAGATAAAAGAAAGAGATGAAAAAGAAAGACGCCTTGGACAAATGATGTTTCCCTCTTTAAAACGAACTCATGAAATAGGTACCTCTACATTCTGTTCCCAAATATGTCTGCTAGCTTTTCTTAAGTTAAGGGTCCCTCCACTCATTTTGACAACTCTTTACTTTATACATTTGTAAACTGTCCTGTTCCGATGTGTATCTGCTGCCTTTTGCAAACATAATTTTGAAGAGATATTTCGTCTACGTCTAAGTTCCGTCTACAATCTTTCCACAAGGAATTTATATAGGTACCATTTTTTTCTTATATGTGTCTTTCCATTGCAAAGATCCTCGAAGGTACAGGCTTTACTGCTGGCGATCTCAAAAACCACTGTCAATTTCTCTAGACTTTTTGAGAATCGACCAGCGACAGTAGATGCTCTGTCGGCCTATCTAAAAACTGCAGCGTTTCGGGAGACTGAGCGATAACAAACTTTCCATTTCAATGCAAATTCAACAAAATGTGTCCACCCAGTCTTTGCCCTGTTTAAGAACCTTACATAGCAGTTCCGTATGTTTTTCCTAGGTTTGATTTCCCCTACAAGTAATGCGAATGCGATCTATTGCTCCACGGCTCTATTAGATACCCAAGACCTGAAAAACAGCATTTACCAGTTGTTGGTATTTTCGCATTCTCCATGAACACGAAGAGCACCTTTTTTTATACAAGTTGCCGTTGGAGCTAGGGGAAGAGACACTGTGCGTGTGTGTGTGTGGGAAGTTGTCAAATACAACAACAGCGAACAGCAGCAGCATCATCACCACCACCATCAACTTGCTATTTGGTAATCAAGAAACGCACTTTTTTACCTTCATTCAAAACGGCAAGCAAAAAAGAAAATAACTCTCCACACAAAGGGTGTAAGGGCGAGGAACACTGCATGAAATGAATCCATTTACTTTTGGGTACTGTGTATATCTGCAAAATACGCATGTACCTATATACATAGACCCAGGCAGGGCAAGAAAAAAAAAGTAATAAAAACGCACTTCGGATGGTTGTTTTTGCTTTTTGTGTGCTATTGTGGGGTTGCACTTGTATTGCCAGTGCGGAGCTTGGAGACATAAGGGTGGCTGATTTATTATATTTTGGCCGCTGACTAGCGCATACAGATAGACATCATGAAGAATGAAAGTAAACACTATGGCTTCCCGCCATGTCGCAGCCGTTTCGCCAGTGACTGAGTTTTCTGTTGAACACCGAACACCCCCTGCAGCCACCCTGCAACTTCGATGGCATTTTCGAGTTGTTTTTTTTTAGGAAAATAATAGGATAGGCCCCAACAGGCACAAAGGATGTATGCGTGGCTGTATGTTCGCACGGAGCGGAGTGACAAGGGTTGGTATTTTTGCTAGGCAGGGTTTTCTGTGCCATTTTTTCCATTCCTTGGTTCGTTCGTTCTCTGTCAAGTGGATGCGAACATACGTACACACATTATGTATGTTTTGGTGTTTTGGGCTATGTTTGATTTTATTTTTTCTTTCTCTCACTTTTTGCTCTATCATTCTGTGTGTTTGAAAAAAGAATATCTGTTCTTTTTTTCAGCTTAGATTGCTATTTCCGGAATTAGTTTTCTTGAGTGCGGATTTTTCTTGGAAATCGAAACAGGACCCGCGCTTTAGCTTTGAGTATCTAGTACCTATAGTTGATGCGTTTTGGATTCCTTTTACCTATTCACGGTATGCAAAATATTTACTGCAATCAAACTAGAGTTGGAGTGGAATTTTTCTGCATCAAAAACTTTGTAGGATGAACTCAAATTTGCGCTGAGCCAACAGAAATGCAACATGGACGGATAGATGGTTGCTTGTTTTGATCTAGGTAGGTAGGTTGTGTTATTTATTCTTTATACCGATGAAGATGTTTCCTTTTGTTTGTATTAATCCGATTTGAACGGTCGGATCCACTTGGGAATTCGTTTCAAAACGAACGGATAAAAATATTAACTGGATAAAAATTGTGGGAGTTGCTTTTTTTAAAGGCTTTCAAACTTGTAGGGTTGGAAAAAATAAATACAGTACTGAAGTGAGTATATTTCCGAATAACAGGACCATATAGGACCCACTCACTCCACAGCCGCAATCATGTTATCATGTGCGTCTGTTTTAAGACATGAATGAATGGAAACCAACCTTTTAAGCTGCACACGAAAGGCCTAATCGATAAGCTTTTTGATAGAATTATTGCTCTCCGATGTTTGCTAGAACCTACCTTGTACTCTGTTATTGAGATTATCATTCATATATACCTATTTCAAAAACATACCATTGGAAGAAGCTATCAATGAATGTCTTAGTTCAACAGGTGAGCAAAACTAGGGGATGGTATTCTTGGTTCAATAAGGATAGAGTCTACAGCTATACCTATATTCTTCAATAGCTTCTATTTTGTGTAGTTACCTCTCCTTATGAAACATAAAACAGTATAGATAGGCATGTACCTTTGTATTTTTGCACTGGCAACATCATTTTTAGTAGGGCCATCATTCTTATTCAAGGATTAAAATTTTGCAGCACGAAGTTAAATAAGAAAGCAGGCAGATTGAAACAAGAAAAGATAAAGCTAGGTTACTATACCTATTTTCTGAGAAGATATACCGCGTTGTGCTACTCTTTGGCGTGAAGCTGCAAAAAAATTACACTAGTAGAAGCGAAAGCTAGGTAAACATTGATGAACTTTAAAAAAAAAAGAATGCGGCAGTTAACTTCAAACGAAGGCAGAACCAAGAGAACTATAGAGAAACAAATTCCTTGGGAGGCATACCAATAGTGGTATACAGTTCCACTTCCAGTAAGTAATTACAGTGCGACCTCAATAAAAGCAACCCTCGATACGTGCAACTCCTCGATAAAAGCAACACCTTTTATGATTGTTGACTCAGTAATTGCAACTCCTCAAAAAAAGGTGACTCGATAAAAGCAACTATTGTTTCAAGAACTCTTTTTTCGTTAGCTGTTTTTTTCCTATTGTTTATTTTAAACATGAATTAAGTTATCAGTTTTGGTCTGTTAATCAGTGCAAGCCACGTTTTTTCGATTATTATGAGGTGTTTAACTTTTTGTCTAATTTTTGGCGCCTATACAATTTTTTGACTCGATTATTGCAACAAACGCAATAAAAGCAACTGCCCAAATTTCTATTAGTTGCTTTTATTGAGGTCGCACTGTAATTTCAATATTTTAAAGGAGAGTTTAAGTGGTCAAGGCAATATCTTTCCCATACAACGCGCATCCCAAGCCCGGTATATCTATTCACCTGGGTGTGGCACTGAGTACTGAGTGCATGCGTTGCGTACGGAAACTCCTTCCCATCAAATACATAATGCAACCATTAGATACATACGTATGTGCATCTTTTTAAGATATTTTCGGTTCCCAAACCAATGGTTAATTTCTCGACTCAACGCAGTTACCCCACAAACGAAATCAGTGATAAAATATAAATGTGCACCCCTCTTTATAGTGTGCTTTACAAATCATTTACCATTACATCGTTATACCTACAAAATCATGGGACAAATTCTCTGTGTTTCCTCTTGCCTAGATAATTATCCAAACTCATCGATTTGCTTGCATAATTAGTGAAAGGGATTTTGTGAATGAAACTTCTAAGAAAATGGACAAAATAAAAACCTCAAAGAAGGGTTAAAAACAACACTTCAAGGACATTCACCTATGTAACCTTTTGCGCCTTGTGTTTTCTTGAATTTGTAATTTACAAAATGTTAACAGTCTTGCCTCTACCTATGTGTATGGGTATAGTAGATAATTGGGCCTCGGGGATTAAGGACTTATAAAGCAAAGTACTGAAGTGGAAATGTGGAGAAAAGTGTCTCATAATTTGTTTCTATATACTCAAGTGTAAGGGTTCATTGTGTATCTGATCTATATTATTCATTTAGTGGTTCAAATTTGCAGTTGGTAACGCAATAATTATAAAAATTGACGTTTCAATCCATTTGTTGTTGGTACGCTTTGGGGGATTATTAACAAAAGCGATACCTAGTCCAAAAATGGGCAAATGAAATCGACCAATATGTAAGTTTCTAAGGTGATTTTGACGACAAAAGATATAGGTACCTACCTATCTAGGAAAGTCCTTTAAATCATTTTCCCGAAAGGTCTACCAAACATTTTTTTTTTTTACAAAAGTGAATGGCCCACTTTGAACACTAGCATCTTGCCTTACATTACAAAAATCGAATTAGAAAGGCTAAAATAATAAATAAAAATTGTAGCAACCTAACCTAAAAAAAAAACTATCTTCCCTAAACACACGGGCTATTAGATACTTGTCAACTGCTTTTTTTTACTTATTTCGCTATTCTACTTATAATGGCTGCAAAATAAAAATTATAAACTCCCTTCGCTCCTCTTGCATATTAATACACCATACATGTGAAGCACTTCAGAGTGCTCCACCTCCATGTGTTGCTTTGCTTGCCATTCGTCTGTTGAAACGTTAAAGTACAACAACAACAACAACAGCGAAAAACAACAAATTACTGGAAATCATTTTTGCATGGAAACCGCCTCCAACATGCACACTCAACGTTGCACGCGATAAAGATTCGCGAAACGCCATTTTTGCGCATTTGTTGTGCTTTACGATTAAAACACCATATATAGATAGATAGGCCAATAACTTTAGACTTGGCGCGAAATAGAAAACAACATCATTTTCAAAACAAAGTCCTTGCATTAGAGACAAGAGTCTTTGGAAATAATTTTCTAATATAAGTATCATAATACCTTCTTGTACCTACAACAGAATTATGAAAAACAAATAGGTATCTAGAATAATCAGCTTAACTTTGTGCACTCCTACTTTCAAGTGGGTATGAAAGTATCTATATCTACTACGTACTAGCGAATTTATCTCCACGAGAGGCGTGTAAACGTTTTGCAGGTAAATTATCGCACGTGTTGTGTTTACCTAAATTTTTTTATTAATCGGTCAAATCTTCGAACTTGGGATAATTATGTAAATGTAACGACTCCAACATGACGATGATGGGGGAACTAAAAGAAGGATGTGGGCATTTGAGTTGTAGCAAGCTGTCTGTGTAGCTACCTAGACCAATTGTAGGTTTTTGCGCTCTTAGGTAGGTATATCATGTTTTTTACTCAAAATTGAATTGTTTTTAGAAAAATAGTTGAATATTTTGACACAAGTTGGGTTTTTTTTTTTGCCCAACTACCTATATAAAAATTAAATGCTAAAATTGTTCGTAAATATGCTCAAAATATGCTGGGAGAGGATACTCCGAAGATATGAGAAGATTATCTCGTGATTTTAGTAGTTCCGTTATTCAAGTGTTTAACTGTAAAATTTCATTTGGCTGTGATTAATTGTTTGCTTTCTATCTTGCGTTGAACTGAAATGTGAAATGGCTGGCGTCGCGATGATCACAAAAATTGAGCTCCGCGCTGTGACAAAATTTCTTACAAAACAAGGAAAAAGCCAAAAATTATTCACGACGAGACGGTGGCAGTTTTCCGAGACTACACCTACACCGAGACTACACCTTCGTTGTCAACCATTCAAAAGTGGTCAAGTCAATTTTAAATTGGCAGGGCATTGAAGACGACCCTCGCTCAGGCTGCTCACTAACTGCCTGCACCGCAAAAAACATTAAACAAGTCGAGAAATTTGTACCTGAGGACGCTGAAATAAGGATCAAAACGATAGCTGAGAACATTCACCTTTCCATTGGTACCATTCACACCATTCTTGATGAATGCCTTAACCTTTCAAAAGTCACTGCAAGATGGGTGCTCGAATGCCACTTTGGGTTAAAAAGTTAATAATATGTACTTAAATTTTTCGTTCTATTCACGGGCGAACAATTATGGCTATAGTTTTTGACCTATTTAACGTGCTGCTAAAACTTGACAGCTGTGGATAACACTAACCCGCCAAAAAAAATGCGCAGTCTTTGTAGTTCGTCCAGGAAGTGAAAAGTGCGTTTTTTTAGTTCGAGAATGTTAGTTGAGGTATCGAATGAAAAACGTTAATTTTGAGTGTTTTTCCCTTATTAACTAACTCGTTTATTGTTTTTCTGTTAAGTTATGTAATGACTAATCATGTGTAAAAAAAAAAAACAAGAAATTTTCATTTTTATTTAAGTACAGTAGTGTCTGGGTAGCGTGAACCCCTGATGAACACCCCGCTGGCGTGAACACCCATTTTTTTTATACAGAGTACTCTTTAGCGTGAACAACAACAACAACGACATACTAGTTAAAAATTTCGTGAAAAAGCTGTGCAGAAAGTACTGCAAAATAAAAAAAAAACAGACTAGGTAGTATCAAGGATTTTTTTAATAAATAAAACATGTAAATTAATACTCAATAAATATTAATAAAACTACTGTCCAAGTGTATTTTATGGGTAAGAATACACGATTGGATAACGTGAACAATCTTGTTTGCGTGAACGGCCTCTGCAATAATTAGTTCACGCTACCCAGACACTACTGTACATATATTAGAAGGTGGCCGCTGGCCGGTCACTTGAACTTTTATTTTTTGAGGTGTTCAGGTGTCCGGCCAAGGTGGTCGGATACTAGATCTTTGATTAAAATGAAATTCGTTGTTTCAAATGAAACCAAAAGATAAAAACTAGCTTAAATGTTTAATTTACTTTTTAATTGCAGTTTTTTTAAAGTAAAAAACTAAAAAATAACCTGGCCGGATACCGGTGCAAAAGTGGCCGACTACTGAACTTTTCTGGCCGGGTACTGGTGAATTTTAATTTCTTTCAAAAAAATTATTTTAGTTTTAAATGCAAGACCCCAATTATGTCAAATAAAAAAACTTCTTTAAATTGTCATTTGAATTAGTTGGTACGGTTCAAAGTAAGAAAAAGTGTTAGGTGGCCGGGTACTGGTAGGTACATCTACTATACGTTACAGTAGAGTCCAGTTAACGCGAACTGTTTATAATGCAATAAAATATTTTGTTTCGTAGCAACTTTTGGTTCTTTTTGTCCCATTTTGTTAAATGGTCTATCGAATAATGTCACAGCCCGATATTATTTTGGTTGTAGGTTAATGTCACAATACCTGGGTTAGGTAGCCAAAGATTTGGGGACAAAACGAGGTAGGTAGGTACCTAATTAGGTAAAAAGTGAAAATATTAGTTAATGTTAAACCCATCCTCATCTTCTTAACTAGGTATTTCGAAGATAAGAATTATTTTGAAAATAGTTTCAATATCAAAACGTGAAGGTATTTAAAGAAGCCATCCTATTTATATTTACCAGAGGGCACAGTGTCTACTAGTTCGATCTCCGGAAAAACAAAAATAGAGCTCTTTTTACACCAGCAAACTATCTTTGGACTTGGCATAACATTTTCAGTCCACTACTTGCACCCAAAAACAAAAACTCTCTCAAACAAATGCTTGTGAGGAGCTAGACTTGAGGTCCTAATTAGTTGTCAATTCTTATTTATACCTACCTACCAAAGTATGTGTTGAATTTACGCAACTTACACAGATTCTCATCCTACTCCAACGGAAAAACTATTTCCTCACCGTCCGCGTCCAACTCTGATCGGTCGTTTCATTCTTCTATTACGCAATTCTCGATCTGAACCATATCAGATTTGGAACAGAAGCGCATACAAAGCCCTTGCTCACTATTCTTTCGATAGACGAACGCACGTCCAATGCAATCCCATTTGATATGAAAACAAAACAAAAATACAATCATAAAGAGCCGGAAAAAAGAAATGTTCAAAAATATAAAAATAAACAATTTGTTTAAAGTAATTTTAGACTTTTCGTTGTTGTTGCCTTTTTATATATGCTTTCAAAATTACGCATCGTCTCACGCATTCCACCCACATTCATAAAAAAAAAATACCAAACACACACCAAAATGCGTTGGCCTCATTTTTCAGTCCCCTTGTGCGATAAAGAAGCCCACCGAAAACAAAATTGGCCCAGAAGTGCATACAAAACGAACACAACCAACGGAGAGCTAACAACATTTGATTTTGTCGTGACCTAATTTTGTGACCCCGATTTCGATGCGTACTACTACGGTGCGTAGCACACATTTTTATCGCATTCACATGTATGAAACTGCTGATTGAAGGCACACAAACACACATAGTGTAGGATAAAGCACCCTCCGCTTGACGAATACACTATTGACTATTCCCTTGGTGGCTTCTCTTCGCCGCAGACAGTTTTAGTGCATAAAGCTTCTCATTGCATGTGTTTTTTTTTCTGTTGGAACTTGGGTGTTGTTGTTGCTGTTTATTAGTCACACATGCACGCATCAAAGTAAACGCAGGCCCCAGACTAGACCTTCCGATTTGTGTTTTTGGGTTTTCTGTTGGTTTTCCCTTTCATTCCATCCGCGAGCGTATGCATGTCTAAATGCTGCGTAGAAATGTAAATTTTGTTTTAATTTACATTTTGCGTCTACATTCATCGAATCGTTCATCCATCTACTAGAATCAACATTGAATAATCTGTCCCCAGGGCTATACGCACTGATCGATGGGGGGCAATAATTGCCAATTAGTATAACTTGCTGAGAAGGTTCTCTATATATGGAAAAATTTGGTTCTTTTAAGGGTATTTGTCGATGCTTTTATTGGAGACTTTATTTCTTATTTAACTAAAGCAGGGTGTCAAAACTAAAAAGAAACTAAGCGAAGCGCATAAGACAAAAGGCTCAGTAACGGACCTATTTTGAAGCCTATTGGTAACCGTTGAAAACTAAATTTATATTTATACAACCTTCATTGAATTTTGTTAGTTTTTGAGTTTCAAAAAAGACAAGCTGTCTCCAGTTTTGCAAGCAAAGTTGGTTAAGGTCACCTTCCACTAACGAGCGCCACAGTCTTCTTTTACTACGCCGTCCCTCGGTTGTGGATTCGAAAATCTTCCGGGCCGGAGCATTCGTGTCCATTAGATCCACATGACCCAACTCATTCGTTGGAGCTTCCATCTTCTTCTGACTAGGTCGATGTCGCTGTACAGCTAGTACAGTTCGTCATTGTACCTCCTACTCCATTCACCGTCTATATGCAGACGGGGACGAAGAATTTTCCTTTTGAAATAACCGAGAGTAACCACATCCGCTTTTGATAGAGTATATAGGTTTGATGCGCCATAGAGCAGGGCTGAGACTGAAACGAGTTTGGTATAGTGAAGGGATGCCAAAAGTAGACATTGTTCTGTATAGCTCGTCCTTAAAAATCGATGAAAAAGGTATCGATTTGAAGTTCCTTGGTTTTCTCCAAGATCAGCCGCAGTGTGAATATCAAGTCGATTTTTTCCAAGGGTAGGTGAAAATCTTCTAAAGACACTATGAGAATAGCAAGCGCGTGCTCATAGTAGTGTCAGATTTTTACTGACTAAAAACACCACCCTTCGATCAAATGTTAGATACTGCAACTAAGATATAACTTATCAAGCAATTTTTCTATTACGAAATAATAACTTTTGACAGGTTACTTTCCTATGAAAGATCCTGCATGTTCCGCAATTTAGACGCGGTTAACTTTATCTTGCCAAGTCGAACGGTTTCGTTCTTTGTAGTCGGCGCAAACAGTTGCTCTCATCCAAAATTTGTCGGACTGCATTATTGATATGTCCGATTAGTCGGTTTTTATGCTTTCTCGCGAAGCTTCTAGTTTCAGCTTCGATTGTTGGAATTCCGAGATCATTGCGGATATCGTCGTTTCTTATGTACCATGGTGCTTGTACAATTTCTCTTAGCACTTTATTTTGGAAAGTTTGTAAAATATTGGCATTCGTTTTCTTGGTACAACCCCAAAGTTGTATATACCGTAGGTCCACACCGGCTTTAGCACTTGCTTGTATAGAAGCAATTTGTTCTCGGTACTGAGTTGGGAATGTTTTCCAAGTAACCAGTACATTTCTCTATATTTGATATCGAGTTCTTTACGTTTCATTTTCACGTGCGAATTCCATTTCAGCTTTGCGTCGAGTGTCATTCCCAGGTACTTTGCTGTTTGCAAAGGGTATTCGTGCCAAGTTTAGAAAAATTGGCAAGTCATTAGTTTTCTTATACGTAAAATTCACGTGAACAGATTTCGTTTCTTTGAGGGCGATCCGCCAGTCCCTCGTCCATGCGTTTACCTTATTCAGTGCGATTTGCAGTTTCGAAGTCGTTTCTTCGATTGTATTACCAACTGCAAGGATAGCGGTGTCGTCGGCGAACGTAGCAAGGGTAGTGCCATCTTCTCTTGGTATATCGCGAGTATATAACAGATAGAGAAGCGGCCCAAGGACGCTTCCTTGCGGTACGCCGGCCGAAATTTCTTTAAGCTCCGAGTATTCGTTTCCGTTTCTAACACTAAAGAGTCTATTCCAGAGATATGATTCTAAAATGTCATACATGGGTACGGGGAGAAAATGTCTTAATTTAAGTTTTAAACTTTCGTGCCACACCTTGTCAAAGTCTTGTGAGACGTCAAGGAATACGCTTGAGCATATCTTTTTTTCTTCAAATGCCTTCTCGATTACGTCAGTAATTCTATGCACTTGGTCAATTGTCGAATGCTTGGTTCTGAACCCAAACTGGTGGTCGGGGATAAGATTACTGTCTTCTATAACCGGTTGTAGGTGCCTTAATAATATTCTCTCGAAAACTTTGGATATTACTGGAAGAAGGGAAATTGGTCTATGCAATTTTACTTCATTTGGCGGTTTTCCTGGTTTTAAAACCATTATGACCTCCGCAGCTTTCCATTGGCTCGGAACGTGTTTTAGTCTAAACGCGGCATTTATAATATAAAGAAGCTTAATTAGTGCTTTTCTTGGTAGGACTTTGAGAACTTCTCCGATGATCAAATCATACCCAGGTGCTTTCTAAGGTTTTAGTGATTCGATTTCACGTTTTAGTTCCCTTAGCGTTGCATTTGTGAGTGTTAAATCGTCAGATATTAATTCCGCCCTATTTATATTAATATTCTCATGAACCGCTTGACCATCGTACGGTTTAAAGGTTTCTTCTAGATAAGCTGCAAAAACATCCGCTTTTTCCTTATCTTCCCTTCCCCATTCATTTTGATTTATTCTTATTGGCGGCGCTGGGATTTTGGGTCTCTTGGTGCCTTTTATAGTTTTCCAAAGTGAATAATTGGAATCTTTTTTCGCTGTTAAACTTTCAAGGTAAGGACATATCGCACGATTTTTGAAGTCCTTAATAGTTGTCTTTAACAAATTGCACAAATAATTTAAATGTGCTTTATGTTGCGGAGCGCGACTCTGTTGCCATTTGCAAGCTGTACGATCTCACCGAAACGATCACCTTCAACCTCAAGTTCATAGCGTAGTAGTAGTAGACTTTCCTGTATTGAAGCCGCACAATGTAATAGACCGATCAGGTTCACACAAAACGGCAGATAAGATCTTGTAGGTAATGTTAAGAAGACTGATCAGTCCATGACAAAAATCTTTTAAGTAAACTTTAATCAACCGATTTGATTTTACACAGCTTATACACAAGTCATAAATCTGTACAAGCCAGCTTTATACCTACCAAAAGTGGGTTCAAGACACGTTCTCCCATTCGAATCCCGGCAAAAACTTTTCTCTTGAGATCAACTTGCTAGTACCTCTACCTCTAGTATATCTACCTATGCTAGAACGCACTATCTAGTTGGCCTAGAAAAAAAATTGCAATTAATATAACAACATCTTCGCAATTTGTTTAAACCACAGGTCTTGATAAAATACTCCTGTAGACTTAACATAGTTCCAACATCTATCACCCTCACACAACTTCACGCTTGGCAAAACAAATCATGAAACCACAAGATGCGTGCAACTAATGTGATACTTAACCTGTAGCTGTTTCATGGCCCGCAAGGATCTTATAACACGCACCTCACCGCGGGTGCTACTTTTCAGGCTATTTCTAATTAAAACATAATTCATTCTCCCTTGGTGTCCTTGTAAGAAATCATTTCTTTGGATCCATTTCACAGGCCTTCCACGATTTCAATCTGCCACACTGCATTGCCTACATACGTAAACGAACCCGGTGCGGCCGCCCCCCCCCCCCCTTTCAGGAGAAAGGAAAAAAACAAACAAAAAAAACAATAATAATTATCTTGGCAAAAAAAAAACGAGAATGCTGAAAATGTTCATGTTCCCATGATTAATAACCAACTTATCAGAAGGTTCGAGTGTACGCACCAAACTCGTATTCGTGGTAATTTCTTTTTCTCTGCTTACATTCCGGAACCACCTACAGGGCGCTAGAAAAAAAAAAGCGAAGTAAACTCCTTCCGCCATGGCAAGGCGCTCTCCGGTTGAAAGGGTTGTGGGGTGCCCGTATCCACTCCTTGATGGCAAGCAGCGGGAAACCACAACAATAGTCTTTAATTTTAAGGACCGCAACCAGTGTGCCATAATATACGAACAAATGCAAGAAATTTGAAGGAGGAAAAACTTCGATGGTCATAAATATGCGTAACAACACCAGGCCCAACTCCGCAACCTGTCATTGAGCGTATAGGTTAAAGAATTTGGTACAGTTGTTTGTGCGCGTGTTGAAATTATGCACGCGGCAACAGAATTGGTCCTAGAAACGCACAGCAGCAATAAAACGGGGAAATTTATGCGATTGACCTGAGAAAAAGCTGTATCCAAAGAATTCACCCGTTCGATGAAAAGTGCCAACGTGAAATACTTCTATGGTGTGGGTATATAGTCCGCACCTTACTGGCGACAGGGGGTAAATTAATTTTTCTATTTTTCCTTAACACCGGGAGCCCATACCCCGCGCCTATAGTGCTCAAAATAAAAATATATACCTCATAAATGTGAAATTACTCTGTAGGGGTAATACGTCGAAACTGACCGAGTGATGTTAGTTCGAGATCCTTCATTTTTTGTTGTGTTTTTTTTTCGAGTCAACCCTTAGTACCTGTTCACATATTACGCGTCGGCAGATGATTTATTGAAATTTTCACTTTTATGCTAGTTTTATGGGTCACGCCCCTTTAATTTGTAATAACAATTCGTATGCAAATCTGGTTTTGTTTGGGAATATTCTTCGAGTGATTTTTATGTGACTTTTGGGGGTGGATGGAGGTAATTTTCCGGGGTTTGGTAACTATTGCTTATTATTTTTTTTTTCTATATGTATTCCTGTGGTTTTATGATCTGTGCGGCGAAAGGAGTGACAATGAATGAAGCGATTTAAAATATTACGCAGGGTGTATAGGTGGCGCCTCGCTTATATGCATAAAAAGCACATAAACTCATCGGATGGATGTTCCACATTCTTTTAGGTGAGAGTCATTCCTTTCCTGGTTCGGCTTCTGTATATCTCGTAGTGTCCTATTTTTGTGTTGAAAGGTAGGTAGGTACGAATTCGCTGATTTAATTTTGCATAGTGGTTGGATTTGAGTATATGGATTTACGTAATCTTTGTAAGGGTTCGGCACGTGGCACAACACCAAATTAATTTGTCGAATGTGTATTCTACCAAAGGTTGATGTGTTGAACTATGAAGACTATCTACTTCAAAATGAATACCACATTTTTCGGTCTGGAGAGTAGATTCTGAAGATGCCAATGTTTCATAAATGTATTTGTCTTAAAATATGACGAATTTTACAAGGATACGCTTACAAGTGCTTTTTTGTTTGCCCCACGATGTTCTGCAAATCCAGAAATGACTTCAAGAACTTGTGATCCACAAAACAAGTTTAGTCAAAATTCGCTGAGAATAATCCAAACTGAGGTTTTGGTTTAAGCTCGGCTCGGTTAGTTTGCTTACAACATATCTAGGTATACGTTGAAATAGAAAAACATTAAGCGGAAAATGAAATTTATGGTGGAACAGGCTTTCGCGGAAACGTGTTACTGCCTCTTTTGCCAAACTTCAAAGAACGGTTTGTCTCGGCTGCACAGGGGCTTTCCCCAGTACTCCGGGCTCTGCTCTAGATACTATGATGAACCTCCCCCCCTTGATATTTTTATCATGGGGTGTACGCTGAAATCCATCTCATCTTTGGTACCACGCGCATTGGAATTTTAATGAACTTGTGCGAGAACTATCCTTTGACCCCTGTCTTATGGATATGCCGTCTGACGCAATGACACCAGAAATCCTACTGCGACAAAACTATCACGTCTACTTTCCTCAGGCAACGGAATGGCTTCGGCCAGACTCTGAGCCAGGGAAAGAATGCCATCGTGTTTTCACGGATGGCTCCAGAACCGGACAGGGGTCAGGTTCGGGAGTCTTCGTGGAAAGCGAGAGCGTTAGACTACACTACCCCTTAGGGAACCATGCGTCTGTCTTCCAAAAAGTCCTTAATGAGCTTGCCAGGCTGGGTTCCGAAGAAGCTCACTCAGGGCCTGAACCTGCGTTGGGTCTGCCAGCATCTGCGGTAAGGTCATCCATTGATACTTGGGTTTCTCGTGAACACGGGTGTCGGTGGCGTGACTGTGCTGGATGCAGACAGACCAAACGACTGCGTCCGGACATCTGCAAAAGGTCTGCATCTTTCCTTCTGTCTCTCAGGAGAATCGACTTTAGACTGCTTGTGGGTGTCCTTTCGGGTCACCAAGCTTTTGCCAAACACTTAAATGTGTTGGGCTTGAGCGACACCACCGTCTGCCCTGCTTGTGGAGAGGATGACGATACAGCGGAACACTTCCTCTGTAGTTGTCCTGCCTTTGCTCGCATCAGGTGGCGGATTTTTGGGGCTGACGTGGTGAGTGCCGAACATCTAAGCTCTTCATCACTGAAGCTCCTTCTCATCTTTCTTCGAAAGACGGGCAAACTAAGTACAGCAATGTAAGGTGTCTGTTTTTTCAGTACAATGGACCAGTAGTTGTGTCTGAGTGCTCCATCGGATAGTAGCAACCTCCAACAAAAAAAAAAAGTGGAAAATGAAGACTTTATTCTTGTTCTTGAGTATTATTTTTAACTTTTGTTGATGCAATTTTATAACAGTTCACCAAGAGTTTAATTAACTGAACTGAACTTAGTGACCAAACAAACGCAAGATAAACGCAAGGCCTTCCCCAAGCCGAGACGTTAAAATAGAACAAAATATTGAAATGTAGCCGCGCCTAGCAAAACGCTCTACCATCATTTATTGCGCTGTTTTTCCATCGTTAAAAGGTTCCAGTGTTCTGCCCCATTCGCTTCCTCAATGGCATGTCGAAATTTACATTTCCCAAAGGGTGGCGTCAACTTTGACTTGTGCTACGAACCGCCTACACTGCTGCCCTATAAACCTTGTTATTTATAACGGTATAATCAAATACTTATTCCTGAATGCGAAAACTCGTACAAAACAAAGTGATATAAAACAAAATCAATTGCAACGGAATGTAGAATTTCCTTAAAACAACAAAACTTCTAACGATCACCTCTATATGTCTAGTTTTGTGTGTCCTGATTCTTTCCTTTCGACTTCATGTTCAAAAGGAAATGACAACAACATCTCCTTTCAGAGCAGTCACTTTCAGTTTTATTTATCGCAACAACTACAACAAATCAAATCAGTTGAAGATGGCAATAAAATCAAAGGACAACACAATGACATGACAGCCAAAGTTTAACCGATAATAGGACAAAATATGATAGTGCTTTGGTTGTTTTTATTTCAACCCTCGTCGGACTCGCACTCTCATGCCGACGAATTTACTTCTGGCTGTTTCCTTTTCTCGAAATCAACCTAAATGACTGTCGTTGTGTCAGTATAAATACGAATACCCATGGAAGAACGAAAGCCAACATGAATAATACCAAAGGACTAAACAAAGACAGAAAGTATTATCTACAAAACAGAAACAGAGAAAAAAAAAACTATTCTGAGTACTAACGCAGGACATTATCATAAATATGAACAGAACTTCACTAGCAGCGAATGTGCTCACTAAATTGAATATATCCCTTATATCCTGTGCCTATGCGAGTAAGCAATGACAACAGCTAACAGCATCAGCGGCAACAGCAAAACACAAATACGAAAAAAAGGACCTTCATATAGTAAAATAAAAACAACATCAAAATAAAGGATATAGGCTGAAAGGCACTTGCAAAAGACTGATGGCGCCACACAAATCTCGTAGTCAATAAAATTGCTGTGCCTATGCTATACTCAACTTTGTCATAGAGTCCCGCTCCCGCGTGCCTGGCTGGCCCCCAACCCCCATACTCCCAGCTATCCCTAATATGTTGTTGTTTTCCCTCTTGTTGTCGTTTTTGGTTGATAATTTTTGTTGTACTCATATTTTTTTTTTACCCAGCTCGGTTTTTGTTTTCTAATGGGATGCTATATAAGTTGCTAGGATGCTATACTGATACTGTATGTGCGAGACGTCACAAAGCCGCCACCGTCAAACTGATAAGGATATTCGTTGATCTTTTTCGCTTGGCCAGAATCGATGTCGCAAATATATAGATATAAAACGAAATCACTGGACAATATAGGAAGCTAGGCGCGTGGTTTTATTGCGGGTGATGGTGAGTGGTGGCAGCTAGCTGTTAGGTCCTTATTATGTTGATACACCGATATACACAGCAGAATTTTCTACTTGGATGGAAATTATTTTTCTATGGCCTACTGTCTTTGCGGTTATTTATGTCTATACTTTTCTGGTCCTGGTTCTGGTTGCCGGTTTGTTCGTCTTTGGTCCAATTTTGGTCAATTGACTTTTCGTTGGCGGCACCAGAAGTGGCAG
The DNA here is from genome assembly GCA_936431705.1 of Cheilosia pagana. Lineage (NCBI taxonomy): Eukaryota > Metazoa > Arthropoda > Insecta > Diptera > Syrphidae > Cheilosia > Cheilosia pagana. The sequence continues at coordinate 42,924,567 of OW386170.1, read as the reverse complement.
TGAAAATGACATTACAACTTAGTTTTGACAGCAATTCTCGACAGTCACTTTGGTCATTGGGCGAACGACCACTGAATTAATTAAAGTGATTGAAAATGTGGAATGGTGGTGGCTGCAGACCTTGGATACGGAATTGGATTGAAGGCTGGCGATAGCGATGGACTTTACGAGCAAAACTGCTTTGTCAAATGTGTATGTATATACGCATTCGGTTTTATTGGGAAATGATTTTAAATTGTGGATTGTTAATTTGCTTGAGTGCTGCATCAGTCATAAGGACGATGGTGTATACCCGTAAGTGCGTGGACCATTTTAATTAGCTAGCTGATGTTTCAGTTCATTGCATGAAACTTCTTAGTTTAACCCAAAATTATTTTCAAGTTATGTTCCTTTTTTTCATATTTTTTAAGCGATCCTATGCCCAACCCTTAACCATATCGCGAAATGCTTGCAGTGTTAAATGTAAGAGCATTCTTACCAATTGAAAAGAACGCAAATCCATTTCTCGATTTTTTACACTTTATGATCCTATAACTGATACATTAATTTGTTCAGGTTCTGTCATATATAACAGTGAACTAATTCCTAACCCCCTTAAAAATACCAAAACCCGGCTCTTGGGATCATATCCTTTACCCACTGCCACTCTTAAACACAACTTTGTGTTGTTTAACATCTATAAGATAATAAAATTAAATCAATAAAATAATTACACAAATAACTCTTCGGTTTTGTGCCGCCAATTGGAAATCCACAAAAACGGCAGTTTGTTCTCCCAATATTTAAATTCAAATAAAAATCAAATAAACACAACGCACAAAATGCGTACCATCGAAATGTATAACAAAAAACAACCAAATAACTTTGTCAAATTTTTATATCGTTTTTATGCAAAGTCAGAGTTTTCTGTTTTATTTCTTCCTCTTCTGTTCTTTCAAACTTTCAGTGTTGTAGGGATGAACATCCCCTACGCATCCGCTTTGACTTGGATTAACTGCGTTTTTATTTAAATTCGTTTTGATGTAAAAATAAAGTCACCACAAAAATGCTCGCCCTTGCAAATTAGCAGCGCCGTAGTTGGTTAATGTATCCGACGCAAGAACATGCACGCTAGGGAAAGTATAAAAATTATTTAGTTACATTGCATGCCATGGAATAGTTGTAAGTTAATGAACTTTTATTTTATAGTACCTACTGTATAGCAGTATGTGGTGGCAAAAAATAAAATGATTCATTTTTTTGTGTGTGTATGACAAATAGTTAGAAACAGCGGGTTTTGGTTAAGCTTGAACATTTGAAAAATTTGTAAGCTGGCATACTTTTGGACGAACTTAGGAAACATTTCACTTTGGAAGGCGCGAAATTAAGCAGTGATGAATTAACCAACTCTACTTACTCCAAGTGGGTTACAAATTTGGTTATGCTGTTTATACTCGTAAAGGCAAATTACTCCTACTCCCAATGTGAGGTATTTGTTGTTGTTAGTTTCCTCTTTATTGCTGGTTTGAAAAAAGTTATAGATGCTGTTTTTTTTGTCTATTATTTCCATTGCTAGCTGTTGCCTTTTCAGTCTGTCTCTATTTCTTAGAGCCACTTGAGCAAGGACTCTCATCGTCGTATTTCTTTTCGTCATTTATATAAGAAGACAAACGGACATCATCGATGTAACAAAAAGGACGAAACAACTTAAATGGAACTGGGCAGGACACATATCAAGAAATACAGATAATATACCAAAAAAACTTCTGATAAAATGGACACCACCAGCGACAAAATCAACCGGACGACCACGAACAAGATGGGTTGACGATATTAACCAATTTAATAGGTATTTAAGATTTATAGACAACTGTGGGGGAGGCTTAGGTATACTATTTGCAACTAATTTTGAAAACAATGATTAGAATTTGTAAACCTTATAGTAAATAAAAGCTGATAATAATAATTAAAATATTACCTGCACTTAGTTTTCTTAGATTGTTCTGGGAAATGTGTTTTTGGGCATGCAAATCATTATGAGAAGGAGGAGCCTTTTAACGGTGACGTGAAAGCGAAATAGAACCAATTTGCCTCTATGGATATAAGACCAAACCACTCCGTTTTGCACAAATGTGCAACTATTATTGATTTATTTGCTTACAATTATGTTATTTTAGGTTAAGGGAAATTGGGAAAATAAAAGTCAAAAATTCGTGCTTAAGCTTAAGCTAAAATATTTCTTTTTAAGAAGAATTTTTGACTATGGCCTTTGTTTTGTTGGCTGAGGTTTCCATCATGACTACTAAGCAGCAATTTTTTTATTATTTTTTGTATTTGAAAGAGCTAAGATGTTCTGTAAAATAGTTTTTCTGAGGAAACTTATTTTTCTATTTTTTTTAATTTTTAATTTAATTTTCACTAAAATGTGCATGCATTGTTAGCTACAAACGGCACAAATGGACGCGATTACTTCATATAACTCTTGTGATACGTGACTTCAGCTATGGGATTTTCTCATGAACAATACAATTTCGTAAAGAAAATTTTCAATACTTTCCGAATTTGGGGTCATAGTTTTGTTAAATAATGTAAACGAAATAATGCCAAATTGGTGTTGTTTCGCTTTCAGTAACGAAATATAGCCAAACTAAAAGTTTTGTTTTAATTTCGCTTTGGAAAACGAAATAAAGGCAAATTTTTGGAATTTGGTGATATTTCGTTTGGCTTTATTTCACATCACCCCTTTTAACTACATAGGCCCGTCTTGGTGAGAGTCAAGCATATTTAAAGTCTCGACGGTTTTGCACGTTCTCATTGATAAGTGTCTCCTTTATACCGGGAAAGTTATACAAAAAACGTAAACGCCTATTATTCAAATAAAATATTAACAAAACTTTAGAAAATTACTTGACAGCCCGAACCGACAGACATCATGTAATCGTTATTATTATGGTTTTATATCAAGAACCTATGCCTTATTTGAAAGTAACGTACATAGCACTTTAAAAGCGCCTATACCTCTCAACGCTTTTCAATGAATAAAATTACACTCAACGTATCGATTTTATTGTATAGCCAAAGTGATAAGTTTTGTCTCAGTCAATGAAATGAGATTGATGAGCGGGTCACGTCCGATGAACAACAATCAACAGATGTGTCCAAGCAAATAATAACTACAGCCCTCCTTTTGTTTTGTATAGGGAAATAGAATAGACTCAACGGAAATATTTTGCCTTACACACTGAAAGCATTGGTGTAATAAAATTTCGTGATTCTTATTTTTGCTTTGTTTTTGGAGTGGGCTGAATTAAGGAAATCGGCCCGACATACCCCAATTGTAAATCATCCGTTGTTACAGCTAAGGATCGGGGTGGATAATTTGTTATTCTTATAGTAGCTGTATGTACCTTAATGATTTAAAATGGTAGCGTATGATTTTGTCATCTTTGTTGTGGGTACACATACTTTACTCAGATTTCTGACTATGGCAGTCTAAAACTTCAATTTTGGATCAAATTTGTAACTGGAAATTTCATCACAGGAAGACACATTTGAGGAAGAAAAATATGACTGCAGCAAATTATGCAATCGTTATTTTTTTAGAATATATGTCATATCTATGTCAGCCTTAGAGAAGAACTGTTGAGCTTTTAATGCGCCTTATAACAATCTGCATCCAAGCTTAAAAAATAAAAAACAACAACCTAGCTCTAGCTCTAGTTTCCTTACCCAAATTTCAGATCTCGGTTACTTAAATGATGTTGCCTTTAATGATGTCCTACAGTTTTCAATACCTACGCGTAGCCGACTTATGGAAAGCTCACACCAACTCTTCTTTTTTGTGACAAATAAATAGGAATCAATTGAAACAGTAAACTAGCTCAAAGATATGTATGCGTATGCCTGATGCATCAAATCATCAATTTTGATGATTGCTCCCCATAACGATGACTACTGTCATCGTATACAAATACACTAAAGATTCATTTATGTAAATTTTTGTATTTATTGTTGCTGTGAATTCATTTTTGTACGCACTTATTGTAGACATACTTTTACGCACACAACACAATGCAATCATCATCATCGCAGTTCCCAAAAAAAAAAACAAACACTGTATTCCTATATTAATTGATGCGATGAGGTAATCGTCTTAATAGGCTCACTCATACCACTATCATGCACGCAGTTCATGTGCTGCTTACAACTTGTTTAGAGTCCGTCTCAGTATAATGCTGCCCTTAACTATTACTATGCCGTTGTCGTGAAAACGAAATCTCTTGGCAATGAAACGTATCGCCGTCATGTTGATTTAAGTTTTTATTAAATTTGGTTCCAATAGTCTTGGACCCTAAAAGCGAAATAATAAAGAACTCATCAACAGCGATTAATAGGTTTTCCTTTCCGCATTCGTGTGCTTCTAGCTTTTTCTCCATGATTTGTACAATATACGAGTACCTAATGAAAATTTTTGTCAGCTTTAACTATGCGCTATGAGAAGTGTCGATAAGCACACTACCTTCATCAATTTCAATTTTTATATACCTACATACATATATAAGGTGATTGAGTGGAAGCAATAAATGTGCGGAAGGGGCACACATTTTTTGTAGTGTGGAAGGGCCTGTGTTTTAATAATAAAAAAAAAACAACACCTACCCATTTCGTAATCAAAGATTTTCAAGTTCAAATATTTTTGTATTCTATGTTGAATGTAGAAAAGAGAAGGCTTTTAAAAACAAAAGCATACAAAGGCAGTGTAAAATAATAATGGGATTCTGCGTGATATTTTGGAAAAGAACTGAAATGAAGTGGATGCGAACTTTGTAAATATGCATTCAAAATATTTAATGGCGTTTCCTGTAGGTCTTTAGAGTAACCTTAAAGGAGAACCTCCACATATTTTAAGCTGTGCTATAATTATGTCATATTATGTGTAAGTCAAAGAAAAAACAAAACCGATCTCCTAGATAAATCATATTCATCCCCCTAAAAAGCGAGACATTTTTAGTCCTCGCTCTAAGCAAAAATCTGATGGAAAGGATGTGACTGAAAAACTTCAAATGGAACAACTTCATGATATTGTGCGACAAACAAAACAAATGTTTTGCTCCTTTTTACAACCCTGTTCTTTTGGGTCAAATGCCCCTGTTATTTATTTAACCCATGGAAATAAGTTATGTAATATTGGAAATAGCAGCTATTTATGAGAAATTTATTACGTCGTTGATCGGATTAATGTTGGAGAGATTTTGTTAAATACTCATTTGAAATAGTTTGCTCCTGGAGATAAAGCTAAGTATGTTAGAGTCCTTTTCTGACTAAAAACAATCGCTGAGCAAGCAAGTTCCCAGATAAGTCATAGAAGCTAATAAAATTTCATATTTAAACAGAAATAAATAAAATAAATATTTTGGTACGACAGGTCTGTGGGACCCAACCATTCGTTTTGTGTGGGTTTTCAATTTTTGGGACGAATGGAAGGGATCTACAACTTTACGCCGAGTCCAAACGGGTAATTGAGAAGCTCTTTCATGACAGTTTTACTCTCGGATGTTTGTCAGACGTTCGCGAGAGGTGGCGCAGTGGAAAAAACCTTAAGATGTATTTTGGTTCTTTTGTGATTCGAACCGGGGCCCCTCGCTTAGTAGTCCAACATACTAAATCTAACCACTGCGCCGCAAAAGCCCACTTTAAATCCATTTGAATGTCCTCCGCTGTTTGGTTTGGTTCCATTTATGAATTTTAAAAGGGTGTCTTGGTGTTATTGGTTAACAGCATTTGCTGCCAATGAACAGATATCTTACTGAAGATTTTTCCTTTATTTTTATCAAATTACTCATTTATTGGTATGACGTTTTGTGCTCTACATCGCAAAGTATGGCTAAAACTATTCCCATGTAATTTTAGGATAAACTGGAGACTGATCCACATGCAAAGGAAAGCATGTTTTAATGGAATGGATTAATTTTAGTAAATAGAAAGTCATCAGGGATTTTGTCTTAAACTTATGAAAACTAAATAAATAAGTTTTGTTTCTGCATAAATGTCTCTCGCCAAATCTAAAATTTTGTTCTTGAAATGAAATTTCAAGTTTTCTAAACTAAAAATTCCTCGTATTACGCAATCTCTTCTAACCCTGAAAACAAGACGAATTCACATATAAATTAACATTCACGTAAGCATGCAATGGTGTTGTAAATATTCAATATCTATTTACAACAACTACAATATTATGTACATTATCTGTTTGGCAAACTATGTGCATAGCATATACCTATCTAACGAATCTTTGCAAACAAGTCTGATCGCTTATTATTATTAATCTCATTCCACTAAATGAATAGCAACAAATACGTTTTTTTTTTCGTTCTTTCTTGAATCGTCTATTTTTTGCCTTTTCAGATTGCGTCTGTTGTAATGGTGTAATTCGAATGCTCGACCTATGTTCCCTTCGTTCTTACCTGCATTTGTATTTGTAAGCCAGATAGCCTTGAAATTTGTTATACAAGAATTCGTGTATTCTATTTGTACATAAAGCTTCTATGCATGTGAGTGGTGTTCTGAAGCGCGATATGCGTGAGATTTACGCAACGCATTGAGATTAGCTAAATGCTTTTCGTTGCGTAATCGTGTCTTTCAGTTTTTTTTCCCCATTCTCATTCTTAGTTCCTGAAAATCAACATAAGAACACGAGAAATAGCATGGAAATATTTAAATAAATGACTGAGGCCAAATGAAGTTGACTGATTTATAAACGCATTTATTGACTTGGGAAATAGAAGAGGCTTCGCCGTGTAAAATTTGCGTTAGAATGGCGCCCTGTGATGCTTGCAGATGTTTCTCATCAAGGGATCTTTGATTTAAATGATTACATGGTAATTGGTGGTGAATTTGCATTTTTAATTCCGACAAGTTTCTGGTTGGTTAATTATCTATTAGTTAAATAAAACCAGTTCTGAGGCTCAAAAGTAACATTTGTGAAAGGGCCTTGCAGACAGAGCGAGGCCAATTTTTGCTTCGAAAAAATGCTAGAATTTTATTGGAAGCAAAAAAAAATATTCCCAGTTCGGAATTTATGAAAGGGTTTTGCATATGAATTGATTTTGGAAATAAATTTTCTATTATATCGCTGAATTCTGCGAATTATCTGAATAACTTTTCTTTTATTCTAAATTTACGAAAAAAAACGTCTGTTCAGAAATAATAGTCCCTCGTGTCGCATTTTTTATTCGGTTGCTTTATCCTCAAGTATGGCTTGGAAAAGTATATTTCTTAATGCGTTATAAAGTTCAATGCTTCACATAAATTTGATCAAATAAATATTTGTCCAGAGTTTTTCTACATCCGATATTTCTGTTTGCGATTAGTAATCGTTTTTCTGTATTAATAAATGTTTTCTAATTCCAAATAAAATAAAGGCGAGAACATAAATTGCAGCATAAAGATCCACTTAGATCTTAAAAATCGCAATTAAAATAATATTACATTTTTAAATTTGCCCGTTTGGTCAGCTTCGAAAATTGTGCAGCGTCAGGCTGGTGCAGCTCCAGCAATCTCAACCTCATACTACTTTGTTTGATATATTTTTCCAACTGCTTTTAGTAAATATTTAATAAATTCTTATCAAATTTACTTGCTAGTCAGTTTGTAAACTAATTTCCGCTTTTAATTCTTAATTTTTCAGCATAATGTGCTACTACCTGTTATTAGCCTTACAATAACTGATTAACTATATCTCCCATATAAAATAGGCAGCAACTTACATTCAATTCACTAAAATTCGACTAAAATTCATTTGAATTTTGAAATATCTACACCAAAATTGTATAATGTTAAAAAGCTCTGCCATTATCAATGACAAACACCCGCTAGACCTGCGAATGAACAGAAATCGAATATAATGCAAAAGCGCATACCCGCACCACTGCATATGCGATCGCTGCAATGGTTTGCACCTCGAATGTGGGTCATTGCAGCGGCGGAAATATTGTGAACTACACTTAGAGCAACGCCCAAAAATGTGCAACAGCGTATTAACCTGTACCTATTTATATTCAAAAATCATAATACGATGAGTTCCAGAGGAGCAATGTCCAAGTTTAAACGATGCCAAGTGAAAATTTCCGAGTAAGCAATTTGTTGTTGGACTTTAAGTCATACTCTGAACAGAAGGCAACAAAAGTTTACTCCCATGGTGCGCGTCAGTCGTATGACCTTACGCATTCGTTACCAAACAGAGTATGAGTTCATAATGCGATTTATTGTTGGCTGGCATTTGAGCTTATGATAGAGAATGCTATCTCAATATCAATACAGACGCATTTGATTGCGAAATCGCACCAGTTCAGGCACACATAATAGATGTGTGCGTAAAACATACACCAGTGTGTTGATCAAATTTTACGCATTTTTTTTTTATTGCAGACGCAGTATATATTTTGTTGTTCACTCTGTTTCGTGGCATTTGTTAAGAAAAAAAACGAATATTATCTTTAAAATAAAACTTCAAGGTTACGTTCATGGCTCTTGGAGCAACAGTGACAGTCGAAACATATAGCAGCTATATCACTTTGGGATTTGTGATCTTATGCGCTACGCACGAATTTGTGATGGCAGCGGCGCGTTAGGGCCGATCTGTACCCTGCTGAGTTTTGTTGTTGGTTTTTTTTTATGCGCTGTTGCAGAGTAATTTATTGTTTTTTTCAGAAAGCTTGGGGGAATTTAATGTTCGCTTTGTGTGCGTAGATTCAGTGCGCTCAAGCTTATACGTAGGCGGCGTTCTTTTTTCTATATGGGATTGTAAATTTACCACACATAAAAAATGTAAGAATATTTTTTTTATGGTAATTCTGAAGTAATTGTTTTGCTGAGCGTCAAGTCAAATAGGAAATGACTGCCAAATCAATTCTAGGATATGTTTTTTGATTTGCACATGATAAGGATATTGGCTATTTAAAATTGGTAAACTGGATTCTTTATTAAAAATTAAATAAAAACATGAGCTTAAAAAATTCTGCAAACATCGCTTTTGTAAATACATTTTTTATTAATAAAATTTGATTTATATCTAATGCATTGGCCAAACAGAAATCAAAAACCCGTCCTCACTCAATGCAACTGTGTTAAAAGTAGTCATGTTTGTGCCTCAAAACTATAGGTTCCCGTCGCCCTTAATGACACATGTTTGCATATACATTTTACAACTTGAATTCAAAATTAACAATTTATGCGCGGAAGTTTTGTAGCTGACCTTGCAGGCTTACAACGAACTCATCAACATGAAAAGGGCAGCTGCTGCCCTTGAATCTAACGCATTTTACATGTAATTTCACGGTATATGTGTTCGTTCACTTCCTGCTTTGATAAACTGGATTTTTATTTGGCTTTGATTGAACGACTTGACTGCCGTATGTCTAACTCTTTCCCACTCTTTTCTAACAGCAAGTGCGGGTATAGGTTTTTCATTTTTCCAAATCTAAATTTATAATAGAAACTCAGAGCATTTGTTGTACGGTGGTGCACATGAAGCATTGAGGAGCCCGAAACCCAACACATGTGAATATTTAAATATATATAAAGCAGTAGATTTTAGGTATAGCCAAAGCTTCACACATTTGACTTGCTCAAACTTCTAATCACCATTTATAATGTTCAAGGTAAGGAAATTGACCTTAACATGGTGTGAGGTTTGATATTGATTTCAGTTAGGTATATAAAATTTTTATTAAATAATTACAGAATTCGTGTGAACAGAAACGTTTTCCGCTTTTAATGGGAGAACGAGTGCTAGTGCCGGTTGCACTGCAATATTTTGGCTTTGAGTTTAACTACTCAATTGATATATGGTTGAGGGATTTGAAAGATTGCTGCGAAATAAAATGCGAAATTCTCGATTTTAAAAATGTTTTAATGTTTAAATCCTTAGACTGATGAAATAACAACATGAATTATATAGGGCTCAATTTCATTAGATCTCCAAAAATATATCATACGCACTTCATACTACTCACTGTTAAACTAAGTTTTTCAATCTGTAAGTACCTACTAATTTCGTTTGTTGTTCGAAAAGGTTCAGAAAAGTTATATTGCTACATTGCATTTTCATTATAAGGACGGTTACTAACGATCTTTTTATGTAGCTATTTTATGTAATAGATTTTGTGAATTAAAAAAAATTGTGCGGTAATTTCGGGAAAGAAAACGATGTCATACTGAAATATTTAATTCGTTATTTCAGTTTAAGTCAAGTCAAAAGACAAAATACGTCGAATCCCTCTAAGTCCAATTTTTACGGGAAATAAAAATTAGTTCCAGTTAGAGGGATTTCTGGAAAAATTGGAGTTTGAGGGATTTACTATATTTTTTAAGCGAATTTATTTAAGGTAAAAAATAAGAAAGTAGCTTAATTTTAAACAAATCACATCTAACTAGAACAACAACAGAAGTGTTGCGCACCTGCAAATGTTGCACAATTGATTATTTTAGCAGAATATGTACGAACGTACAGATCTAAATGCATAACATATTGTAGGTAGAAACACAACGTATCGTCGCGACGCAACATTTGCGGGAGGGAGATATTTTTTTTTGATTTTGTTTTCTTCAGACAAAAATTCGACTTTGAGGACTATTCTAATAAGTCAAAAATTAAAAGACTATGTTCTAGTGAGAGGGATTTTCGACTTAGAGTATGTCTTTTCTATGTAACATTGAATTGCAAAGATTGGGTCGAACAATTTGAGTTAGATGGAAATTCGAGTTAAATGAGGTTCGACTTAGAGGGATTCGACAAAGTGAAATGTTAACAAAATTCTGTTTTTCTTTTTATTTCCTGAGTAAAAAAAAAATAAATGTCTTTCCGGGTGGATTATTTACGAACATTTGACTGTCAGAACTCAAAACTTTTCAAATAGCAACCATTTAAAAAAGTTTGATAGGTCTAAAAGTTGTTATATTGATTCTCTCAACGATAATTCGGCAGTAATTTCTCAACTTAAGAAGTCAGGCGAATCCCAAAAAGCCAGAATCGTTGGGGATCTCCCCGCTTTCCAATTCAAAGATTTCTGCCACAACTCACATTCAGCCCTTTTAGCAATCAAAAACAAACTAAAGGGTGATTTTTTAGCTGGTTTGGTTTTGGCAACACTGGTTTTGACAGCTGACGTGTGTTTAGTACCTTGTGTCACTGTCAAACAGCTTCAGTTTGGTTTGCAATTTAACCATGGATCGTCTTACAAATGAACAACGCTTGCAAATTATTGAATTTTACTATCAAAATTCGTGCTCGGTTCGAAATGTTCATCGCGCGCTGCTTCCATTTTATGGACGAAGCTCATTTTTGGCTCAATGGGCACGTAAATAAGCAGAATTGTCGATTTTGGATTGAATATCAGCCAGAAGCATTGCAAGAGCTACCAATGCATCCAGAAAAAGTCACAATTTGGTGCGGTTTATGGGCGGTGGCATCATTGGACCGTACTTCTTCAAAGATGATGCGAATCGCAGCGTTACTGTCAATGGTGAACGCTACCGAGCGATGATAACAAACTTTTTTTTGCCCGAAATGGAAGTTCTTGACTTGCATGATATGTGGTTTCAACAAGACGGTGCCACATGCCACACAGCACGCGAAACAATGGCGCAATTGCGAGGCGAGTTTGGTGAACAGTTAATTTCACGTTTCGGGCCGGTCAATTGGTCGCCTAGATCGTGCAATTTGACACCATTAGATTATTTTTTGTGGGGGTATGTCAAGGCTAATGTGTATAGGGACAAGCCCGCTTCGATTGACGCACTGGAAGCCAACATCCATGCATTCATTCGTGAGATACCGGCCGATATGTGTGAAAGAGTATGCCAAAATTGGACTCAGCGGATGGACTACCTGAGACGCAGCCGCGGTCAACATTTGCATGAAATTATCTTTAAACATTAAATTGCAAGGTTCAAACTATCGATTCAAATAAATATTTCATTCATTTTTTCGAATTTTTTGTGTTTTTTTTTTAAAAAAAGTTCTAAATATCTTAAAAAATCACCCGTTAAAAGTCATTTCTTAATTTATTTTGCCAACAATTTAACAGTAGGTCCTCATGTCATATTTTATTGATCCCAACTTGAAGGCAGGACTAACCTTAAGCTCAGACTAATGGATTTCTCTGTATACTTAGTTAAATGTTTCAAAGACGCGAAGAAGGCCGATCTGCAAAGCTTCTGCAATTAAATTGTATACAAATTTTCACTTTTACGTATGGTTTACATAAATTTAACAAAATTACGTAGCAGATGATGCTTTTACAATAAATTCAGCTAAACTATCCAATTCAAACAATTCAAACCAGTTTTGTAAAATGCAAAGCCTAATCAAACAGCCCACTTTTGAATCGAAGGAAACAAAACCACCAAAAAGGTGCCCCATCTGACTAAGATAGTGTGTTCGATGCGTATAAATCTAAATTTAATTAAGCAGCTATGTTAATTTTTCGGCAGTGACTTTTATCATAACCATTCCCATCCCAAATACCATGCTCAAGTTTGTATAATTTAGTAATCACAAGGTGTGTGCTTTATCCAGCACTAGACAAATCAGAATTTGAATAATGGATTTAATAGCGATACGCTACGCATCTGCAATTACTTCACGTCATATTCGCGCGCTACTTATTCCAAACACATTAATTAAACGCGAACGGAGGCGCCAAATCCAAAGCCAACATACCACACACTCATGTATGTGATATAATTAATATTCGTTCACTGATTTGATATAGGATTCCATGTCCAGCGCACAACTAAAGGACATTTGAATCATTTTCGCGTTACTGACCACAATCCATCTACATCGCATCGGCTTAATAGTGACACTCGGCTAACTAATCGCATTATTCAACACCATTGTGCAGTTGTAAGTAGGTACACGTGATGAAGCGAAGCGATAAGATTGCGTATACGCCCGGCAGTACGCACATTGTTCTATAAATAAATATTCATGCTTACATGAAATCAAAGTCACCTGAAGTTGATTGGGATTTGGCTTGCCATGTGAATGTGACCATCGAGCTATTGCCTGGGTGGAGTATTCAAATTTTGGTTACCACTCCCAACCGGTATCGGTAGAGGTAGATAGGTATAGTACCAGCGAAATCCTTGTTGTATAAAATTTGTACTCATTCAGGATTTTCACTTGAGCAAGGACATCAATCATACCGTTGATGGCTGTTACGTGGTACACGCTACATTATTTCACCGCTTCAGAAATGGATAAGAGATTGGAAAAGTGTTGAGGGACTCTTTTACCTACATCTGGAATTTTTCTGAGGTTTGGCAGAAAGTTATAGATATATATGGAATTCCAGACATGCTTTTGAAACTATTGTGGGGATTCGAAATTCTTGTCGAAAATGACAGCGTTTATTAAGATCATTGAGTCCGTTTTATAGCCAATTAATTAGGTACAGATATGAATCGGACCATTTAGGTTTTATTGTGAAAATTTATTTGCATTTGTGTCCATTTGTTTTAGGAGCGCATTCTTAATATTGGTTAATTATATACAATCCCCTGAAAATGTTGGCTGAAATGCCTTAAAAATTGAGTCATTAGTTTTGTTAAATCGGTATGGAAGAGGTTATCATTTAAAGGTTTGTTCTACGCATACCAACTGTAGAAAATCGATTTCCTGTTACAAGTTGCGCCCTCTTCTTAGTTGTAGTTATAGTTGTTAGACAGAGGTTAAGTTTAGAAAGGGAGCATTGGTTTTTGTTTTATTACCTTAGGCGAAAGTGGGGAAGCTTAACAAAAACGTTGAAGTTAGCTAGAAGAAAATGAGCAATAATACATTATCAATACCAATAGGAAATAATATCCAAGCATTGATCATATGGAGTGTGATCATTAAAATTTATTAATTTATACATCATTTTCAGAATTACTCTATCTATATATATAAAAATGGATCTTGGTTTGTTCGGATGCTTAAAACTCGAGAACGGCTCAACCGAATTGAATGATCTTTGTTTTGTTTTGTTTGTCTTACATCAGCGATGGTTTAGAAGAAAAGAAAAGTTGGAAAATTCTCAACATGTGGCGTTGTAGGCACACATTACATTTTTCATGGGGAAACGCACTTTGAAAAAAAAAATAAAAATAAACTGGATAGAAATCGAGTAGTGACACTTCAAATATAGAAAAAAAAAATATTTTCAAAATCACAGTTTGTTGATGTTTTGTGATAGAAACACTTTACTGCTAAGTGCGAGAGAATCAACAGGTGGCGCTGTGGTCGATCTTCAGAGCCGCTCAACCGATTTCAATGAAACTTTGTGAATGCGCATGGTTGATTCCAACTTGAAAGATAGTATAGTTTTGGGCCCTAATGGAAACAAAGTGCAAAAAACAATACAAATAGAAAACCTTTGATTAAAAATAAATAAATATTTTGGCGCGACAGGTCTGTGGGACCCAAGGCCTAGCTTCTCACAACCATTCGTTTTGTGTGGGTTTTTAATTTTTTGGACGAATGGAAGGGATCTAGAGTTTTACGCCGAGTCCAAACGGCTCTTTCATGAGTTTTACTCTCGGATGTGTGTCAGACGTTCGCGAGAGGTGGCGCAGTGGAAAAAACCTTAAGATGTAATTTGGTTCTTTCGTTAACAAAGCCATTTGCAAAAAATAATCGGGATATGGCACTTGCCATATAGGTAACAAAATAATTAAATTACTATAGGTATCTGGACATTTATGAAGCCTTGAATTTTTGTAAATGGTGTTCAACACAATGGGGCAGTAATCAAAAAGGGCGCCGTTGCACCTCCCTTAAAAAACGACTCTGCGAATTGTGGCGGGACTTAATACGAAAGGCACGGGCAGCGCCGTGGGAGTACAGCTAGTGTTTATATAGAAACAAATGTAGATGTTTATTGAATAAATGAGTAGATAAGGATTTCCTATAGCCACTGTGCTAGACATCTGGACTTTAAAACTGTCATTTTGACTTTGATTACTAAATAAAAATTTGAGTTCTTAAAACAAGAAAATTGATGATGCACCAATATGTCCAATATTTATTTTTAGCTAGAGGTAATCTTCATGGCAGAAATCATAAAATAGAAAAAAAAAAGATATTTTTAAAAATAGCTTCAAGAGATCAGAAGACTGATGACGGCGTTTTATTTATGTGTCTTCATAATGACACGATTTTTCTCTCGTGCCACGGTTTTATAAGAAAAACTGTGTAATCGTATTTCTTTTTTATTTTTTAAATCATAAAAGTCACACGCGAACTTTTTTTAGTTATACAAATAGTTTTACAGTTTATTTATTATTCAAGTCATTGTCCTTTATTTTGCGGGGTCGGACATAAAGCTCGTAAGGTAAAATGATTAACTGGCAGGCATGAATAATATATTCGCAAAAGCATACAAATTTGGATTATTGTAATTAGATTAAATAGATTTTATTTAAAATTCAATGCATATGATTTACAAATTAGTTTACAAAAATCATTAAGCGTGGCATTGCCGCCATTGTAATTATTTCGATTTCATTATATATATGAAGATCAGATACTGCAACAAAAAACCTGTAACTTTTCAAAGTATTTGACTTAACTATGGACTAACTTAATTTTCTTTCTGCAATTATTCGAATCAGGCAATATTTGCGGTTTCCTTCAAGCATGGTATCAATAGTGTTCAGTACTATAAATAAAATACCTTGATCTAATATGTCACTGGCGCGTATTTTGTACTTGTGTGATAAGATTACGCATTTTGTGTAAGTATGAGCCGCTTATCACGACGCATATTTTTAGGAAAATATTACGCACATAAAAGAGATAGAAAAACTATGTACCTACCTACTTAAAAAAAATAGTAGGCATTTATATTTATATTTAAGCTGAATTAGTTTTTCACAACCGCAACTATCTTTCAGTTTGAATGACTATCGTCAGTGTACGGCTTTTCTAACAAATCGATTGTATTCCACTATTCATCTCTTTATACCCCACTTGGGTTGAATGGTTTCAAGTCATCCCAAATTAAACAAACCTAAATGGATTTCTTTGTTTCAACAATTTCGTTGAATTCATTATAACTATTAACACCAAACAAAATGATCAAACTTAATCATAGATATGCATTTCAAACAAAAATAGCTCCGTGAAAAGCCCAAATGGGTATAAGACATCAAACACGCTGTTGCCCAGAAAGAAATAATTTTCAAAAGACAGCAGCTTTATATCTACCACCGAATATGTATAAAAGTTTACAAATCTATAAAAATCCCACGACAAATCCCCTTAGTTTATACAAAACAAATATAGTCAACTTTGGAGACCTAACCCAATTCCAAATAAAAAATCATAGATAAGATACAGTTTAGGGACAATTTACGCCAACCGTTTACCTATCGTAAAAAAATTGGCGCCCAATGTGACTACCTTCGTACATTTTTGTGATATAAAATGCAGACAGACAGACTATTGTTTGGCTTGTCTATGATTTAAACTTAGTCATCCAGGTAAGATCAACAACAATAATCTGAAAAAGCGTGGAGTAGTTTTTCAAAGCAACAAACGATTAATCAAGTGTCGGTCGGAATAGAGCTTTTAGTGGTTCTAACACTCAAACATATATTTCTAGTGTTTTGTTATTTTTTCTCATTCCCCTCGTACGTATTCGGATTCGAAGACCCAACGCCAGCTAAACTTTTATTTTCTTCGATTCGCTCGCTCGCATAGATCTGCACTATACAAGCTCTCCAAGGTTAGAGGGTCACTGGCCTCAGTTTTTTGTATCTGGATTCTGAATGCGCGAATGTAAAATGCTTCGTTGTTTGCGTTGTTAGAAAAGTTGAAGTCATAGAAGAGGTTTTTTTTTTGTTGATCACCTACCTACAGAAACGCATACAGATAGAAATAAGAAATTATTTGATTTTTGCGATGTAGGTACTAAATAAAAAATCTGGCCATAAGACAGTGATGGCGATTGTCCACCAGTTGGTACATAAAAATACATTCTCTTCTGCCATAAGGTGTATCTACCAATTGTTCATCTGAATTGTAAATGCTGCGAATTTAAATGCAGGAGGTAATCAGAAAATCTGCGTATGTAGGTAGGCAAAGGACCACTCTAGAACTGGTTTCGCCTATTTTGCCATTCAAATGAATAATAGGTGCCTTTTTGGAATATTTCTTGTCTTCAGCAGTGCAGAAGTTCTGCTTCTGCGTTTGAATGTTAAATGGATCATGGAAAAACATACCTATGACGAACATCTACCAAATAACTCGAATAACGATTTTTTTTTCAATTTCGAAAAGGTTATTGCACTTTCAGCTAGCTAACCAACCTGGGTATATGCGATGAAAAACAATTCAAGTATCTTTAGCGCGAATATATATTTGTGAATGTGGGTAGATAGGTACATGACATGTGTGATGCAATGCGCGGTAAGACCCCCGGGGCCTCTGCCCACTGGCAACCGGCCGGCTCGCGGTGCTTTCAAGTAATTTCATAAGTTGCGCTTGCCATGGCAATAGGAAACTTTGCAGTGTATGCGCGAGTATAAGATAAACGCCCCAAAATTTGCGTGTGTTGCTCATAAGAATTAAAGCGTTATTAAATATTTGTTTGTATGGTGTTGTATTGCTAACATTTTTTTTTTGTCTTGCAATTTATTTAGCCGAACTTTTGCACTCTATTGCTGGTTATATATTAGAGAACAGCAGGGCATTCAACTTTGAGTGCCATTATACGATAACATGGCATGTGCGATCAGGAGGGGTGCAATGACTAGCTAATATTTTTTTTAATTAAGATTACGAATTGGTTATTTCGACAGCTTTTGTATGCGGATTGTGGGCAAAAGTTAAAAATGTGAGAAAAAGTTGGTCGGTATGGATTTCATATGAAATTTTAGAGGTATTTGAGGATTAGTGAAAATGGCACTATATTAAAATTAGTGACCTGACAATATTGAAACTAAGAAAACCCAGCTGGCAAAATTCAACTACATTCCAAGGAAAAGTTAAAAAGCATTTATTTTACTTTGTCTCTATGAGAATACACAAAAGTAACTTCTGATTTAAAATGTTAAGGATCACATTATAAACAACACACACTCTAGGAGTCACAAGTATTTTCAATAAAACTACGCGAAACTAGATGCATTGCGATTTTATATGAATCTGTCAAAACATCTACTCCTTTTGAATTTTTTTTTTTGTAGTATCTAAATATTTATTATAATTTTTGTTTAACAATTCGTTTATTTATTAAATGACTCTCTTCTTTAACCGTAACAATTGTTTGTAAACAAAAATATGTGGGAATTCACCAATAAAACTTCCTATCCATATTTCCTAACAATCTGTTTTGAACTAATGCCGTAATCGGTACGACAAAAAACGTGTATATTTATGATAGTGAATATCAGGGTCCCCGGTTCGAATACCGAAAGAACGAAATTACAGCTAAAGGTTTTTTTGCACTGCGCCACCTCTCGCGAACGTCTGGAAAATATGTCAGAGTAAAACTGTCATGAAGAGCTTCTCAATTAGGCGTTTGGATTCGGCATTAAATTTTAGATCCCTTCCATTAGTCCCAAAAATTATAAACTCACACAAAACGAATGATTGAGAGAAGCTAGGTCCCACAGACCTGTTGCGCCTATTTACTTATATTATTTATTGAATATCAGATGTCATGTTATCTCTGGGTTTTGCGACCAGAGTTGTGAGATAAGGGCCCAACCCATAGAATCCGTAGCGTCCGTTGCGGCAACGTATTCGACTGACAGGCTGATAGAATACACAGCAGACAGCAGCTTATGGAAAGTGACCCATAGGCAACGCACGTGCCGGATGCGACGGATAAAGTAGGTTTACTTATTACTTTTTACTTGTGTGCGGCATGCGTTGACAGAGTTGGCACAGCGGGAGAGGAAGCTCTTTCATTGGTGGAACATGGAAGTATTGAGAGTGAGAGAAACTGTCATTGTCGTTTGGAAAAATTCAAACTAAAAATATTTTGTGGCGGGCAAACAACTATTTTAAAGAACTCATGCGAGTATATTTTTGTGTTTTCAATGCAATTCGTACCCAAACATGTTTGAGGAGCATCTCATTGAGACTATGTATGAAGTGAAGTCATCGGTAGTTAACATGTGCGACGGATTCTATGGGACTGCAGACTGCACGTTTTGTCGAATACGTCAATATTGCCGGGTCCGTCGCCGCAACGGACGCGATGAAATCTATGGCTTGCGCCCTATAGTGTTGCAAATTTGATTGTTGCAATACAAACATAACTGGTTTAGTTTTGTTAAAACACTCAAAGCGATATAATATGCGCCTTTTTTGTAAAAAAAAAATCTTTGATTGCTAGATTCTCACGGATTCTACTTATAGCGTTTTAAGCTATGACAAAGGAAACCTAAGCATATATTTTGCCTAGTCATTCGTTACTAGAGACCATATTTGCCTATAATAAGAATACGAGGAATGATGTCGGACATTGGCCTACTTCAGAGATGCAACGATCGTTGTAGTAGTCACATCCCATGAAAAGCCAACTATTACCTTTAGTCTAAATAAAAAGGAATAAACAATTTCATTAAATATAAAAACTGCATTATTTCAAAAGCTTACTTGTTTTTTATATTCCCTAAAATTCCTCTCGACAATAAAAGTTAAATAGAAATAAAGTGAAAGAGACTCATAACAACAAATGCTGTGACCTTGAAAAGGTTTTTTTTTTATTTTACTTTTTTATCTATTCGCAGATAATAACACAACAAAAGCCAACAATAACAATAACACTTGTCTAGAATATATCGTTGTTCTGTTCTGCTCTGACTTTTTTTCTATTTTGTTAGTCAAATTTTTTGTTTTATGTTCTACTCACGCTGACCTATAAAAATCAGAGCGAACTGCGTGCCTAGTATGATTAAAGTTAATTAAGTATTTTCACGTAGGCACCTTTATGTCGGGGCACTTAGGCTCTCAGAGCTTGGACCCTAATCTCTATGCCACTGAAAATGAAAACGAATTTGTTTAGAAAGTGAATTTGTTGCCTTGAGACATTTTATATTTGATAATAAATAAATTTAATTTAAATTAGGCGAAAGCCGATAAGGAAAACTAATAATTTATTCCCTAATCCCTAATAACGAAGTAAGAGAAAAAACAATCGCAAAAGGCAGCCAGCAGCCACTATAAGAATGCAAATAGTTGAACCCATGAAAGATCTTTATTCATTAAAGCAACCCGTGTGATGGTGATTAAAATCATTAGCAATCTACCCCTGCCTTGACGTCAATTCCAATTCCAGTTTCACAAATGATCATAGTGTCCCAGTTCTCCTAAAAAAACAAACAAGAAATATGCCTCCACAACTACCAATACCAATATGGGTTTCATAGGTTGTTTCTTAATTTTTTTCCAACTGGTATGGCAGAACTATGTATCTACTACTACTTCTATAACTACTTGCGTGACCTTCAAAATCCAAATTCGATCATTGCACCCTGCATTAGAACAAAGCAACGAAATCAAAATTGCCGAATTTATACAATTTACATACGGACACACACACTCTATGCTCGGTGCGTGCAAAGCCACAAGAACAAGCGGGAGGGGGGTCTGGACGGGCGGATCGGTGCGCGGCTTATAAAAATAACCAAAAAAGTGGCCGCGTGTTGTCAACAATGCCAAAAAAAAAACACTCCCCCCCCTAACCACAGCCATCCCTTAGCGACGAAAGTCATCGTTGAGTAAAATAGCATCGGGCTGCTATTCGTATACCCGCGATATTTTGCTTTACTTATGTGCGATCAGCGATCACACAAACCGAAAAGCTTTATGCTTGATAAATATTGGCCGAGCTTTACGACCAACCGAATTTTCGTGTGTATATCAACAGAAAAAAAGCCATCAGAACAAAGCAGCGTCAGCGAGCGAAGGCTTTTAACACGCACTATAGCATTGAAGTTTGCAAGAGTTCGATGCGCTGTGCCAACGTGAGTTTTTCGTTTACCTTGAAAAAGTTCATTCGCCGAGCAGTGGATTTTGGACATATGTGTGCGAGTGTGAATCTGTGTTGATGAGATCGTGCAAAGCTTGTGTTGAGGGGTTTGAAGTGCGTTGCGGCGGTCGGTGAGCAATGTAGTGAGTGGAATAGTACTAATGTAAGCAAATTATTTTTAATTTTGCGGACAGGATTTTCACTGTTCGTCTGCAGTTGCTGATGATTTTTTTAAAATAAGTTTTTGTATTGGCTTATGAGCTCTAGCCCTTTAGCGGATGTGATCTTTTGCTAGGCTTATCACATATTTCTAAATGTTTTTATTTATTTTTTTGTTATTTTAATGAGAGTCCTAACTAATTTCCCAATTGCACGACTCTTTCTGCCAAGAAGGTCTTTAACGAACGAATATCAAGCTAAGTAACAATACTTGACCAAAATATTTGTTGTAAGACATTTAAATCAGAGAAGATCAAAATAAATGTTGTAAGATTTATACACAAAAAATAGGCGATTGGGAGTTTTATTTTTTTGGGGTAAATGGGATGAACCTGTTCAGTTCTCAAATTTAAAATAACACACAAAAATATAAGTAACAGCATATTTAATTGGAAATTTCCACATTTCATAGTAAAAGATTTCCTTGTAAAATTGTGAAGTATATTTTGAAATTGTGTACTATGTGTGACATTTCTAATTCATGGTGCTGGATTTTTTTTTGCTCCCACCATATTGGCTAGAACTGCACAAACACGAAAAGCAATGATCTTCAAAATTTTAAAAACAAAACAGACTTCGCTTAGAATAAAAACGCAAAAAAAAAAACTCGTGAAAAACGAGAAAGCAGCAATAGAAAAATGCGTGTGTGGGGATAGTTTGGCCAACATGTTGGCGATTTAAAGGCAGTGTGTGCAATAATAGCTATTATAACATGCGATGAATTCGTCACACGAATACTAATAAACTGAGAACACATACGATTGCAGATGTGTATAAGAGAGGATAAAGGGAAGGCAAAAGCTGGCCTAGCACTTGAAGATTCTAGGTAAGAAATATGGCAACAGCAAATCGTAAAACACAAAGAATACAGTCGGCTCGTGGTATTTATTATGTCATCGTGATCTTTTCAAATACGCATTTACATTATGCAGAAGTGGGAATACATACGCATTCACAAGTTAATGGCAAAGAGGTGTAGGTATAGGTAAGTGAAATAAAACTAGAATGTTTACCTTGTTAGAGTATAAGAGGCCATTAGAATGTATTCTGTTTTTGTCGTTAGTTGTTTTTGTTTTTTTCCGAATATTTACTGACGTAAAATATACGCCTTCGTCAAGAACAGAAAAAAAAAATGCATACCTTGACATTTAAATCAAGGTCAAAGTTGGCTTGTTTATTTGGATCAATTGCAATTTATTAAAATTTCTACTCCAAACTATTTATCCTCTGCCAGGTGATTGCATGACATACCAGAGGACAGAACACTTTTCTATTAGTATCATATAAAAGAAGGGTATTTAAGTGCGTCGAAACGTTGTTTTTAGGAACGTTTGTCCAGTATGTAGATTTTGATATTTAACTTCCATCTAGAAATTTGGACACATACCTACCAAAATTTGTTTTATTTTGTTATAAATACGCACTCAAAATAAAGTCCGGTTTTGAATTCATTGGAAGAACGGTAGGAGATCGACTAGACTAGACAGAAAGGGTATTTTGATTTCTCCACTCAGAGACTTAGATATAGGATGACCATTGTTGATTATTGAAGGTTGTTAGGAGCTTACAACATTTGACTAGAGAGTAAGTGCGTAGCCTGGGAATGGGAACAGATCATTTTCTAGTGCAATTGAGCTTTTTAGTCTCTGACCTGTACATAAATAATTTTAATTAATTTTAATTTACAGCACCTCTGTAACCGGCCCTTTATCCAGCTGAAAGAAATACCTTTATGGCAAAAAACGTTTTCCGAAAACAAATCGTAATCAATCCAGACAGATGACAGATATTAGTAGATACAAGCCATGTGTAGTTATGTACTCCTTCTTAACGAAACAAATTTATGGCTGGCATGGCGTCGAGAATTTATCTGAAATTCAAATTCATCGCAGAAAAACACACCACATCATGCACATGGGAAAAAACAACAGAAATCCGCATTAGAATCTATTTGCACGCGTAAAAACATAAAATCCTTGAACTGGGTCATCAACATGAAAAAAACAGCAGTAAGCAGTAGAAACACACAGCGAAAGTGAAGTTTATACATCAAAATACGCACATAAACCTAGAAAAATGTTAAGAAGGGGAGGGAGGTCGACGGTGAGTAAGACGGTTGATGGAATAAAACTTGTTTATTGCCCTGTTTTGTATATACACATGCACATATCCACATGTGTTTGATTTTTGGCAGTAAGGGGAACCCTATAATATCTTATCTATGATCTAACCGGCCGATGATTAAATCAACGTCTAAAACAGCGCCGGCATGCAAAAATGCGTGTGCGGCAAAAGCTCTGACACAGCTAACCCCCAAAACCGGAGGGGCTACGATGGAGACCAATATGACGCATTTAGTGCGTTTAGAAATGCTTTGCTAGCTTCGCAATTTTGTAGGAAGTATAATACAATGACGAATGCCGTACGGGAATTAAATTCTGTGCGTATAAATTTATTAATTAATTAAGCAGGCTTGGAATAAAGTCACATGACTCTGCATTTTATGATTGTACTTAAATGTTATTAAATTTATGCAGTGTAGTATTTTAGCTGCAGGTCATGTAGAAGTATGGTACTGTATTCTTAGAAAACGAATGCTGGAAAATAAATTAGAAAGTCGTATCGTATGTTTCCTGGAACTCCTGGCGTTAGTGCAGTCTTTGCTGATAGCGAGAGTTGAAGTCCAAATGACACATTTCCAAGTGGAATTTCATTAAAGAAAAATCGGTTGTGTAAACGCTACAAAGTTAGCTTCAACATTTCCGTTTAAACCTCTTCCCCATAAATGCGGCTTTTACAATTCTTTGCCCCATAATAAAGGATCTCCTTCTCCCTCCCTTTACTGAAGTTTCTTTGACAATGACATTTTATAAAGCAATACCTTTTAGCAAAGGTAACTTCATATTATTCTACAATAAGATATCTCCTATGAGGCCTATCCACCTGTCATTTCGTATAAAATCAATTACACAAGAGCCTCCTCTCTTAAACTACGTCTCATTCATCTCTCAAATATAACGATGATTTATTAATAAATTACGCACATACCTATATGAAGTAGATACAGAAGAGGCCATTAAATTAATTGCAATTTATCGATTTCCAAATTGCAGTATCATCACGGCGCGAATGAATTATTGCGAAACACCGTCTGTGTTGTTTGACTTTTCATTTACTCTCCAACTTCGTTCCCCCATTATCCACTTTTCTATTTCGAATGACAAACAAACGGCCACCGCTTTCCTGCATGCAGCTTCGGTCAGTTCAAAAAAAAAATTGCCATTAAAATCCATCAGATAGCAAAAGTCTTTTCTAGCAGCACTGTTTGTACTCTGTTATCTCAATGACATTCATACGCACAGACACGATGGACCGACCATCGCACACATGTCATACCAGTTGTGTTCAATCCATAAAATAGCCTCGTCGGACAGACCCTTACATAATAACGTGCCCTCTTTCAAATGCCTTCGAGTATGGGGGTTGTCAAACAAAAAGCGACAAATAAAAAATAAAAACTGCTTTTTCCAGAGCGCACATAAAAGATAAACTTTCAAAATATAAAACGAAAGCTAAAAAAAAAATATCATCAAACTTGGAAGCCTCTCTAAATCAAAACACTATGCCGCCTCTCCTTATGGTCGAATATACACAGGCTTTGAAAACATGCAGGGACTACACGCGGGCAGAACCCTTCTTTAAAAATTCCAATACTCGGGTGACGGGTGCCGCTCGTGTGGAGAGTACTTGCAATTAACACTCACTCCCTTTACTACGTTGTGTGTATGTATGTTTGTTTGTTTGGTTTTTTACTCTCCTACGTTGCTCGTGTCCTTGCTGAGCACATATAAAAGGTATTTTCTAACATCCACCATGTAGTTGTGTTCACCCTACTTGAGGGGTTTATTGTCATGCGAGATGAACTAAAATACGTCCCCACATTTTCCGAATCCCGTTCTCGCTCCTCGGTTCCTAATTTAGGAAATTGCAACCGAAATTCATTGAATTGTGAGCTGGACTCATACAAAGTACACACTGATGAGGAAAGGCTTTTATAAAAATAAAATCAAACTAAATTTGAATTTTGAGTTAACGTTAGAAGGACTTTTTTGAATGCATTGGTATTCGTTTCTAACCGCCACTAATGAAAGTATATTTACAGTTTTTGAAAGCAACCTGAAATAGGACCAATTCATCAGGCAAGTCGCTTTACACTCGTTTGAAAATACGCTGTAGGAATACTGGAATCCAATATGTCCGCCTTTACTAAGTGCTGAAGATCCAAAATTACAAAAAAATAGTCCCGCAAATGCATAAGAAGATTCTACTTCACGAGCAAATCCATCATTTACCTGACTCCAAATATGCTGGACGTCGAAAAAATGTCTGAGATGAAGCACATGTTGAGAAAATAGAAAAATATGAATAAAAAAGATCAAGTTTTTACAAAAGCGGGACCTGCAAAGCCGCAGGTAATCCCCGGAAAAAAACCAAATTATATCTGAAGGCTTTTCAACTCTCCTGTACCCAGCAATCCAGCATACATCTGACAAACATTATGAGGGTAGATATTACTGTCCCGAGAAAGCTTCTCAATTCAGCAGTTTTAACAAGGTTTGAAATTTTAGATTCTGCGAACAAATAAAACTCCCACGGACATTAGGTTGTGAGAAGCTATGCCCGGAGTCCTGCAAACTGCAATGCAGTGCTAGAGTAGAGAAGAGGTAGAATTCCATCTGTCCAGAAAGATTAAAATATATTCGGCCCTAGCGAGGTATCCGTCGGAGCGGGAAATTCTCCGATTTTATACGATTCGGAGGTTTTTTGCTTCGAGGTATTCTTCGGAACATCTATTCGGAATATTTCTCCGACATATTGTAACGCATATCGGCGAATTACGTTGAAGTGCGATGAAGTGCATTTTTTTCTTCAATTTTTGACAGCTAGGTTCCGATATCCTCCAACAGAAATTGGTTGCGGAATTTGTTTACGATTTGAATCTGAGCCTCCGACAGTGTATGCGTTACGGAGAATTTTCCATTCCGACGGATACCTCGCTAGGGCCGATTAAGTCCCCTTGACAAACATTTTTAAGTAAGTGCATGAAGTACCTACCAAAAACCGATTAAGAATTCCGTAACACGAAAGTTTTACCATCAAATTTTACAAACCAGTGTAGGAATATTCGGCTTTTCCTATACCCACCCTTCCTGATTTTTTGTAAAAAAAAAAAATTGCTGGTCCTCCTATTTTCGTACGTTTTTTGGGGTTGGAAACTTTCGAGGCATACTCGTGTGTCCGGAATACCTGAAACACTAAGTATCTATACAGCAACCCGCCTGCATCTGTCACCTCTCCCACTAGCAGTCATTCATCTACTGTATCCTGCAACCCTCTTCTATACTCGGCAGTTGTTGGGTGCTACATGCGGAGCATTTAAGAAAACTTAATGGTATTGGTTGGCAAGTGCGTGTGCATACAAAGCCATCGCCAGGCTGAGTTCACAGAAATTCCTTTCATTTCCCGTTGGGCACGTCTCCACTCCACATCCCGCCTTTTATCCGACCCGCACAGCATCCTTGGAAAAGGTACTCGTACTACTCTCTTTCACTTCGTAACCAGGATACGGGCTTATGGGCGGACGAACGGATAGTACACCTTTACGCATTGTTGTTAGGCTGTGTATCTATAGGTACCGAGTGCTGTTCAACGATTTTATTGATTTATATCGTTTCCAATGAATGGCTGTATAGTGGTAGTAGTATTATGTTCGAATTTGGATGGAATTTCTAATTCCCTATGATGCTTCCCACTGATGGGATATATCTTCGCTCTGACATTGGTGCTGCCGGTGGGGCGCATTAAAGCGGCATACATATAATTAAAAGCCTACAAGTTCAGGACTACCTACAAGGACGACGACGAACACAGCTACAACTCATCGTTTGATCGTAATTAGAACATCGCAGTTGATTACAAATGTTATACGCCCTGTATTCATTTCCTTTTCCAGCGGAGCGGTGTCGTATTCAAAAGCATCATCCCCTTCAACCACCCCCTGGGTGCGAAACAAAACTTTTCCACGGTATTAATCACTTTCCCTAGATACAATACGTTCAGCATTTACGCAGCAGCAGCAGCAGCAGCTAGGATGTGAATCTGGATGCGAATTGCGTGTGCGAGAAGAGTGGTAAGTGTAGCGCTGTATAGTGAGAGAGAATGATTTTAAAACCCGAAATTAAATTCGTTGGTTGCCGCATCTTTGAACTAATTAACAGAAAGTGCAAAGAGAAATACTAAACATACGACAGAAGGAAAGAGACGAAAGAAGGACACGGTGAAACGGAATATGAGAGCGTTGGTGGAGGATTCAATCGAATAGTGAAAGTGAACGTAATTAAAGTGAATTCCGAACCAAAAAAAAAAAATTAGGTCAGCACTACACAAGAGGGATGCTGCGATATAGATTCAGTTTATGTAGGTAGGCATTATGTTTTATATAGCACCCCCGGCATTTCGTGTGTACCTTTAGTCGGTGCACGTTTTCGGATTTTATCTTAGTGTACCAAGCCATATACAAGTTTGTACATAAATCTTACGTTCATTTAAGGGTTGAATCGAATTTGCATGATTACAAAATGATGAAGGATTCCCTTTCTGCTAATCGAACCGTTTTTGATTTTGAGTTAATGGAGTGCCATATGCATTTGGGAATGTGAGTTAAATTTCAAGAGACAGTTTGTTGAAGCTTTAGCAATAGAATCAGAATTGGACTTAATGCAACTATTGAAAAATAAGGAAAATTGAAAAACTATAAAGGATCAATTAAATTAAAGGAGACAAGTGTAAATTATCAGAAGTAAGATGCTAGTGGGACCTGTCCATGCTTACATAGTTCTCAGAAGTACTTATATGTATATTCAAAGTAAGAATGCAGCCAATAATCGTCATCGATGTGAATATCGAAAATTCTAGCAAAACGCAACACTAGCTCACAGTTCTCTCTAGAATTGCACAGTTTTTCATATGCACCTTGAAATTTTTGACCTTACAAGTCCTGCCAAAGAAGACCAAACGAATCACTATGTTTCTTTTCGTAAATTTGAAACAAAACACATTTTTTCCAACCATGCGCGACCATTTTAACTTTTAACGTGCAACTTTTAAAATCAAAAACGCCTCCATTTAGTTATAAAATAGAAAACAAGGTCCAAAACATAAAATAACGCACGTATGCAATACCCAATTGACCTAAATAAGAAATCAGCTTAGAGTCGATTCATCCCTGGCAGAGCATAAACTACATATTCAATTTACGTTCTTACATTTTCTACCCTTGGCTTTGCGAAAGCATCCAAATGAACATAACGAAGAAAGAAATGATGTGAAAGAGAAAATCTCCCCAACTTCGCATACATTACGAACGGATCTGTTCCAAGATATCATCGTTCTACAATCAAATGCACTGCCAAAGGATGGCCTAGTCTCAGCGTTATTTTGTTTTTTTCTTCTTCTGCAGATAGTATAAGGTGGACCGAAGGGAGCCAAGGAAGAAATCCTCTTAAAAGAAATCTCCCAGTCGAGCATACTAGAAAAGGAAATTGGTATTTTGCCATTTGTCATAAGCAGGAGCTATGTGGATGGATATACACTCATATGGGGAATCTGGAGTGGCTTTCTTTCTTGTGCAATTTCGGCATAGCACTTCGCATATACCTATGCGTACAGCTTTTCTTCTTTCTTATATTCGATGTGTCGGAAATTTTGTGCGTTAGTTGCGCCTTTTTCTTGAGTGCACATACATTATATAGAAGTTCGCAGGCAACCACTCGAAAAGGGATATTTGCAAAAGTCCTTGGTGTTGGGAAAGCAATCGAGAAGTAAACCAACGCACGTACCACATCATCATCGTCGTCGTCGGCAGCAGCAGGGATAACACGCAGCATCTGAGCGTATAGATGAATAAATTCGTTTACTATGTTTGCTGTGCATGTACCCACAAACGTGTATATGCTGTAAACCTAGATTATGGCTGGTAACCACTATAAATATAAATTTCCTTTCGCCTAAGCTTTACCTTTTGGTGTGCCGTAAGCGTATCCACACGCCTATTTCACCGTCACCGCCAATGTAAACAGCAGCCCCACTTTTGAGGAGGGTACGAGATACGAGTGTAAGGAAAAATGCGGTTAGCATACTGGGAAGTCATGCGATATCGCTTGAAGGATTTAGCAATATGTGCACTTCGGCTCAAGCAGGACGAAGTGCAAACATAGGGATAGGGTTTATGCGTGCTCTCCTTGCGGCAGAATAACGTATTTTGGCGTATGAAAGTTTTTCTTTTTAGATATTCCATGAATGTTTAGATGTGCACAATTGAATAACCAGTCAAAAACCTTACGACTGGAAAGATACTTCCTTTAAAAAGATGACACATCGCCCAAAATGTGAGGACGATCACCACTAATTATGCTGAGTATGGGACCGTAGATCAATTATTTAAAATTTGCCTAAAAAACCTGCAAGCTATGTTTCGCTACTTATTTCTTAAAAGGTGCGTTGCATTTGGAAAATCCGGCTCGAAGGACCATTAAACTGCCATTGAGTCTATACTGCATTGCCAAGTCCTGCACTGCCCCGATAAGATTCCGCAACTCTGATTGCCTTACATCCCTTTAAATGAGCACAAGCCGGATCACCCACCATCCGATTTGGGTTAAAAATTTACATAACTCAGATCCATTCCACTCCTCCACCACCACCACCACCACAGCCGCTAACTATGCTTGCAATCGCGGGCGGGGACAAAACCAACGCTCCGGATTTGCATTAATTTTAACTCAGATCCTGACAGTTTCCACCTCTACAGCACACCAGTTCCACGCAGAAAATTTCACGAATAGAAAATTAATTAGGCCACTGAAGCTAAATAGTTGTATATGGCCGTCGTTGCGGTATATAGAACTATATAACGGTTCCACTTCCTCGAGGGTGCTGACAACGCTCTTGAGTGCACAAAGAAAACTCTTCCCTAAGTCAAGTACGAAATCTTCTTTGCAATTAGTGTACCTCTATATTCCAGATGCCATCTACGCACATCATGTAAGTGTGCGTGTACATCCTTAAATGTCAACTTAAATCCGCCCCATACACCATAGACCATACTATCCAAAAAGGAAGAAAGAAAATAAGGAGCCGAAAGGAAAACAACAACATCGGCATCAACCGGCAAAAATCTACGAGAATTTATAATTTCATCTCTCCTTTCGTACCAGTACCGCCACCCTCGAAGAAGTATCCTGGGATATGGCAAAGAAATGGCTCGTTTCTTGAACGTCCTTGATCCTTGCAGCCACTTTCATTGAGCTTTTCCTTTCACGGAAGAAACTAAAAGCGAAAACAGGGAAATCTTGAGCACAATAAGATTGTGAATGTGAACGTGAGTGAGTGTACGCATGTCAGAGCCAGAGGGATATAGGATGTAAGAGAGAAGCGAAGACAGGAGAGAGCAAGTGTCTTTGCCAAGGATTGCACTTGAACATTTTTAGCGTTCAAGTTTGTAGACACTGGCCATGAGTTTGTGTTGTGTTTATCCAAGCCAATAATATATGATGGCCCGAAGAGAGCCGCCTTAAGAGAGAAATGTCATGCAAGCATACCGCCCACTATCGCAGCTACACCTACACCGCACCAGATAAACTTCTACCAGTGCCGACGCTGAATTGCAAGCTTTCACTTTTTTATGCCTCGAATGTCCTTGGCAAAAGGGTATTAATGGCGATATCTCGTGTCCTTGTCTCGCTTTCACTTTCGTTTACTTTGCAAGGAAAGCATCAGTGCACATACACTATCCCTGAATAGCTTTGCACTTTTTTGTGACCCACTGCGGGGAGTTTGGGCGGAAAAGTGGGACACGTTTTATGTACTTTGCATGTGGCCTGCGGGCTGTGCGATGGGATGGTGTGCTGTGCTGTGCTGTGATGATGTCGTTGGGCGATGAAACGACCAGGATATATGCTATCGTTATGTAGTACTTGCATTTGGAGCTATATCTTAGCTCAAGTATAGTTAGGTTATGTGCGTGCGGGCGTATATGCGCTGGTGATAAGACTGTGAGTTATGCTCGCTTGTAGGAGGACCTCCCTACGCTGTACAGTACACACACTAGCCACCCACCCAGACCCAGTGCGATGGGTTTGAGTTGTTTTGGAAACAGCACATCACAGTGTTGTATTGCTGCGCGCCGATAATAACAGTGGCGCCACGGGAATTACTTTCGATATCAGGGACGAGAAGGCGACAACGGCGACGACGACGACGTCGACAACAACAACAGGGATCTGATGATGTTGCCAGGAAACAGCCTCGTAGTCAGTTCTTCTTTCGTTCCGTTTCCCCTTCAGATTTATAGAATTAGGAGGCAGTGCGTTTCTTCAAATTGAAAATATATACATATGTATGTCAGTTGGTGTGCTATGTGTTTGTGCTGTGCTATACCGACACTGTGATGTGGTTGTTGGTTGCTGGCTTAGTCCTTAGTGCAAAGGGTTTGAGTGGGTGGGGAGTAGGTTTCCTTTTTCTTGAATTTCTGTGGAATAGGATGAATGGCTGTCGATGTGCTTCGTTTGCTACACGCACTTTTGGGATTCTCGTTGTTCGCCTGTTCATTTTTGCTATTCTCGCAAATTGTCCGTTGCGACTGCTGTTGGCGTGGGGGGGGGCGCCAGGATGGTAGTTTCAAAAGTAGATCATTGCCGATTCGAATGGAGCGAGTCCTCTTGTGGTGGCCAGGGAACGGGGTTTACTGGTTTTTGAAGGAAATAGAATGATGGCTTCCGAAAAGTTTTTGAATTTTCATTCGAATGACAACCATTGCCTTCACTTTTCTGCTGGAGTTGGCATGTTGAGAACTTTTTATCCTTTTTCTTTATTTTTTAGCAGTAGGATATTTAACTTTGATCGGAGGTAGATAGAGGGAGACTATTCAAAGTCACAGTGGTCATAGCGAGTGAAAGAGAAACCAGCAGAACTAGTTTGTCCATAAGACGAGTCGCGAAACTCCCGATCTTCCAGACATGTTGAGGAAACAGGCTTTTGACAGGATTTACCTACATTAAGTTATTTTCATGCAAGTGGGTAAACCTTTCATGGGTCACCCACCAGTTTAACTCTGCCCTTTAATGGAAAATGGTCCTTTTTCATACTCTTCCTGTTGACTTGACCTCGGGAAGCCCCTGTTCGCCATTTAAATATTGAACACTGGATATTTAAATAGAGGAGCATTCATCCAGAAGAATGGCTTAAAGCTGTTCCTGAAAATAGGATAGGAAAATACAAGAGGACATTGTACAAATTTGTCTCATCTCCTGAAAGGGAAAACAATAATTTTGAAGATGGAAGATAATAAATGTTTTAAGCCCCTCATTTTTGAGAAAATAAGCAGTTTTTGCAGGATTTTTCGAAGAATTGCGTGGAGGACCAGTCTTCAAAAAATCCAAACCCTATTTGCTGCCTACAGAGGTATCTTGAGAGAGCAAAAAATAGAATTACTTATCTGCTACAAGACTTAGTGTTGTTTTGCATAACGCATCAGTGACTTTTTGTTCATTTACAAATGCATCGCCTCAACCTGTGTCCATTTACTAATATAGAAACAGTACTTATGCCTTTCGAAACTAGAAGCAGAGTCTTTGGAGGTACAAGGTATGCATTCCGGTGAATTTTCACCCAAATTCAACTTTTACGTCCCTGCGTTTTTTACTTCTACCCTTTGCTATTTATTTACACTCTCACTCCATTTAATGAAAATTTCACCCAAATTCTAAAGTTCCTTGTTAATATTTTGTTTCCCCTTGCAGCGCTGCCCTGCGTTTTATCTGAGCCCCCGCTACATCTGGTTGAAAGCCCATAATACATATATCCACATGCTTACGCACAAAATATCTAGGGGATGATTACAGAAGTTGCATGATGGCTGGAACAGCAATTGCAAAGTGAAACATGCGCATTTGCTTGCAACATGCCGCACTTCCGTTTCCACTCCCGGCACACTCGCACGCAAGGGACGAAACATACACACAAACTTTGTACAAGACCCAACGCACAATGCGTTGTCATCGTGTTTATTATACCACCCCCTGCCGAAGGATGCAGGATACGGGTGGCGGTGTACAATTATATTACTCCCTTATCAGTTTTTGGTCTGCAAAAGTGAAAGTGCTATACCTATATAGCTGCGTGCGGCAGAGTAAGGGGCAGCGCACATTGGATATAATTTAAATGTTTGTAATTTTCAATTTCTCGCAGAAAGGGGGGGGGGATTCGGTCCGCAGTGACCGAAGACCAATTCCTTCCTCCGCACCAATTCATCAATTGGATATTCTGTATACCTATGTAACGCTTTTATATACCCTCTGGGAAAAGAAAACTTTCCCCCTGATCTCCTCTCTTTCAAGGTTCGGTAATTCGAACATGGAGGATGCCCAAATTCCCATCAGTTTGGTATACGATTAGAATTGTATACCGCGAATGTAACTAGTTATATGTATTTTCGATGCATATAATGCAAGGATATGTGTAGGTACACATGTATATAGAATTCCTGTTGGAGCCTAGGGGCGCAAGAGATTGGGAGTGAGCAAGATCTGATCCAATTGAGTGGAAATATGAAATGAGACCGAGTTGCGTGTGCTTATTTCGGCAAAAATCTAAAAGAGTATGCAGTCAGCATCTTATTGCTTTACTTCCTCTTAACTCCTTTTCCATATTTATCCTCATTCACATCCGGTAACTTTTTCTGTGAGAAGGGTTGCAAATCTTGCTAATGATGCACACCCGACTCAGGGCTAGCTCAAGAAACACGTCGTAACAAATTAGGAGAGAGAGGAAAATGGAAAAAAAAATAGATAAATTGAACAGAAAATTAAGAGGTTATCCTTGGCCAGAGGCAGAAGAGAAATTGTACCAGGATGTGGAGTTCCAAAGGTTGACATTATACCCGATAGTTCGGTAGCTATAACCGATTCCCTAAATCGGCACCCAAAAACAGAGTTTGCACTTAAAAGCATTTCGCTTAATACTGTCATTCAATCGTGAAGCTTCACAAATGTCAGTAGATCTGTTACTAAATTGTTGTAGCCAAATAGCAACTCCTAGCCAAAGCCACTTTGGTAAAAATTGCAAGTGGGTAAGTTAGGTACATATTTCTATTTGGATTTGAGCCTCCGACAGAGTATGCGTTGCGGAGAATTTTCCGTTCCGATGGATACCTCGCTAGGGCCGATTGTCTTTTGAAATTCGTAGCCTAAATTAAGTGCCGCGCCGCTACTGCCGACTTCTATTGGCAGGAATTCTGAACAAATACAAATTTCTTTCAGTGGATCCTACCTTGACTACGACACTAGATACCGCCAGTAGCAGCTAAAAGAAAATGCGCCTGAAGACAAACATAAATTGCAACCATATCAGTAATCCAATAGATGGCGTGCACAAGCATAGCAATTTTCGTAACCTCTACTGCCGTATCGTTTTCCAATCTCACGATAAGGTAGTGTTATATCGTATGCCAAAATAATACCCAAAATAGAAAATAAAGTTATTAAAATCAAATAAGTACGTATGAAATTAAATTGGCAGGTTCTAACCACAAACCTATGACATGCGGAGATAACTATTTTTATTATTTTCAGTATTTTTTTCAATTTAGTTTTTGTGTTTCAACAATGTTTTGTCCTAACAATGAAAAATTCGAATTCATATACTTCAACAGTTTACAACTCTATCTCGTATGTGGCGCAGCCATTTTTTTTTTGTATGGAGTAGTCAATCGATACAACTGACGTTTTGTTGTGTCATATTTTTGCTTCAACGAAAAAAAGATCTTGACCACCGAGAAGGGGGTCTTCGCAGTTAATTTTCGACTTCAATTTTAGTGAACGAAATCTTCAATTTTCCAAATTTGAAAGATGATCAACGCCGCTTCACGTGCATACTTGCGTGCCACCACTCAAGCAGTTTCCAACAGCTTGAGGCCAACTGTTCTATCCTCTTCCCAGGAAAAATCGGTGGTGGTCAACAATGCTGTGAATAAGGACGCTCCTTTGGCTACAATTGTAGCCAAAAATAGCTTACAAAGTGAATATTAGTGCAATTAAATTGATTTCCTTCACAAAATTGCATAATGTAGGCGAATTCTGCCAAGAAAATCTTAACTACTGACATTATGTAATTTTTTGAGGTTATCTCGAAACTACCTTTGGTGTAGTTGTCATTACTTTTTGTTTTTACCTTGTGAAATTAATAATTTTGCATTTTCAGCCACTACTCAAGTGCGATGCGCCCACACTGACATTCAAGTGCCAGACTTCTCGCCCTATCGTCGCGATGGTGTTAAGCAAGCGAACAGGAAGGACAGCAGTGCTGAGAGTCGCAAGGCTTTCACCTACATGTTGGTTGGGTCTGGTGCAGTTGGTGCTGCCTACGGAGCCAAGGCGTTGGTTACACATTTTGTCAGCTCGATGAGTGCTTCTGCCGATGTGTTGGCTTTAGCTAAAATTGAAGTTAAGCTTGCGGATATCCCAGAAGGCAAGTCAGTGACGTTCAAGTGGAGAGGCAAACCTCTGTTCATTCGTCATCGTACCGCTTCTGAGATTTCCAGCGAACGTGGTGTATCACTTGGTGAACTTCGTGATCCTCAAACAGATGAGGTTAGTCAAATCATGCATTGGACATGGAAAACGAATTATGTTGTTCTTTCTTTTAGCAACGTGTACAAAGGCCACAATGGCTTGTAGTGATCGGTGTATGCACACATTTGGGTTGTGTACCAATTGCCAACGCTGGTGACTTTGGAGGCTATTACTGTCCATGCCACGGCTCTCACTACGATGCTTCTGGTCGCATTCGTAAGGGACCTGCCCCACTTAATTTGGAAGTACCAACCCACACGTTCCCTGATGAGAACCTCCTCATTGTTGGTTAGGATGGTGCGACTAGATAAATTATTAAACGGAACATTTGGGGACGTTATAGAACAATTCTTATTTACGCATCCATAACTACTATTGTCAAAGAAAAATAAGGAAATAAAAGTTTGGCCTAAATAGGGTCACATGAGATAGTTGCCGCATTTAACCTTTTTATATCAAAAGTACATCGAAAAAAAGATGGAAAAAGTACAAAAAAGTGGTGTACAACTTTAATATCAAATGCGTTTTAACACTCTAATTGAGTACTCGTGGGAACGATTTGTTTATTCCATTTGTAGATGGATGTAATAAAAAAACTAAAAGAATGACAAGGAACTTGCCGGTTCACATAATGCATTCCTGTTCAGTTTTTTCATCGAGCGTTATTTTTGTTGTTTTTATAACAATCCCCACCAATGAGACAAATTATTTGGTATATTGGTATTCGTAGCGTTATTATTGACTGATAAACGGTGCCTGTCGGTTGATAGTTTTCTTGACAGTTTCGGAATGGCAAAATCTAATGAAAATTATTCGGCCTGAACAATTATTCGGTAGTTGAATAGAGACAAAATTCAACTTGAAATGTTTTTATATCCCGTCCAAGAATGCAAACACGAAGGAGAAAAATCTCGGACTTCGAAAAAATTTGATTAGAAGGGCAAAATTTCAAGTAGGTTCGAAATTAAATATGATTTTGAAATTCGCGGGCCTTTTTCTTTTTGATAGGATGAAAAAGAGAAACATTAGATTAGACAGACGAATTTTGAAAACCACACACAAATTAATTCTCTTTCTGCTACAACCTATGAACACACCCCGCCACCTAGGAACCAACCATTATGGGAAATAAAATAATCCCAGCCTGGGATCACTCAAAGCTACGTGACAGCTAAAAATCCCAAACATAATTCCTTTGCCCGTCACCTATTTTTTGACATTTATAAAAGACCGCCTTTCGTAGTCGGACAATCACAACAAAAATAATGGGCTCAGCTACAAAAGTAAGTTTAAAATAATTTAATTTGTGTTTTCCTCCTTGTACCAATTCTGCCGCACAAAATTCTTCCATTAACTGACCGAAAAACCTCCAAACCATCATGTAAATACACCCCATCCAAATGGAGGTGCAGAAACGGAGGCAGCTACCCCGATGCTTGACTCAATTTAAATTCTCAAATCAACTTTATTATCGAAGGCGCTAAATCTATTACAATCGCAATCTTTACAGGTAGGAGAAATATTCACAGCCGCTGGACAGGCATTCAATCGTCTTGGCGAACTCACAATGCAGTTGCATCCAAGTTCCGACTCACCGTCGGGGTAAGTATCCCACAAAACCGAATACATTTAAATTTTCAAATGAATATTAACAATTTGAGTGTTTTTAATTCTTCCAAAAATCACCACACGCTCAGGAGTAAATGGACAGATGAAGAAATCGAAATGTTGCACTCATCGATAACCCGATTCTCAGATGATTTAAGCAAAATAAGCTTACGAATAAAAAATCGCACAGTGTAAGGACACTCTAAAACTAACTTTAATCCATAATAATAATGCCTTGCTTTCTTCATCTGATCCTGACGAGAGCGAATATCTAGGCACTACAACTCACTCTGTATTTTTTTATTTTCAGATCACAGATCCGACAGACGCTAAAGAAGAAAGCATTCGAGGATGCAGGTATTCCGGCAAAGCAAATACCAGCCAATCAAGTGCAGCATATTATTCAAACAACACAAGTACAACAGGGTCCTCATACCTCGCAGCAACAGCCCCAGCAGCAACAGCAGCAACAACAACAGCAACACCAACATCAGCCAAAGCAACTTCAGCAAGTACAGCATGTGATAATCCAGCAGGCACCACTAGCTGCCAGTACGCAACAGCAACAACACCTCCAACTGCAGCTCACGCAATCGCCCCAACCACAACCCCATCAACCTCCACAAACGGTAACCATTCAGCAACTTCAACAAATCAAAAATGAAACCGTCGTTGTGGGCAATAGCGCTGCAGGGTTAATAGCAGGTGCAAAATCTGGTGACATGATGATGACCCTAAATCGGTTGAATACCCAGGAAAATGAGGTAGACGTTGAGTGTTTGCCCTCTGACGTCAAGCTGGAGTTTTCTGGTGAAGAGGTGGCTGGGTGAAATCAAGCCCACGATGATGATTACTATTTTTTTAAAAAATAATCTGGACCATATGTTGTGACCCCTTGTCTTTGATGCAAAATAAACTCCTTCCCCCGCCCGTATTCAACGAACTATCGGCATTCTTCCGCGATTATTGTAGCTTAGTAATATTATATATATTTAAAGAGAACAATTTTGATTATAAATCGTTTGAAAGACGACAAATTTATCGTATAAAAATGTACAAAGAATGTTAACAAAACAATGATGTAGTCTAAATTTTGCAACGGCGGTGTTATGTTTTTGTTAAAGCAGGATATCTACATCAGTCTCTCGCCTACAGGTAAAAATGTATCCAAAGCTGCGTGCGGTGACTTACTAAAGAGGTGCAACCCTCTGACGGAACTACTGGCAGAGATCGTCGATTCCAAGTAGCCGCAACAAAAACTACGTGCAAAACTGCGGATGATTCTAATGGCAAGGATGTGGAAGATGACTCCGCACATTTGTTGTGCCACTGCACAGCAGCGACAAAGACAACGATCTCTTAGTAGCGTATTCTGCCGTTAAACCTACTCTGTTAGTCCAGAAACCCCCAAATGGAGCGATAACTAAGCTATAAATGGTTAAAAATTAGGCAAATTACAGTACTTGTTGGAGGTAAGTGCCTACCGAATTGTGAAATGAGTTTAGGGTATTCCTGCTGAACATTTGGAACAAATACACATAAATTTAATCAGTTTACTTCTAAGTTTATTGATAGAACAAACACAAAAATCTTGTTCCCTAAATGTCATCGGTAAAAACAAATTTTTCTTGTCCACTTAGTTGGACAAGTTTCGTGAATTTTTTCCCTGTGTAAATTCAGTTGCAAATAGTTCTGTATCTCATCCTCTACATTTGTTCTCCATTCCAATTCAGGGAAATTTGGAAAAGACTCTTTTGCCGATCGCTGCATACGCCGTACTGCTGTTCTATAACACTTCCATGGTTGCGGCTCAACAACTAAAAGCTCAGCGATACTCGAACATTTTTTAAGGAATTCTTTGAGACCGGTATCATGGTGATTCAGATGAATCCACATAGTAATCGAGAAACAACAAACTAGGTCAAATTTGACGGAATGATGTGCCTCCAGGTACTTTTCAATCACGGAGAATTCCCCCTCGTTCATGATGTCCACAGATTGAAACTGAATTTCTTGCGCGTTTGTATTTGTTTCATTTGCTCTTTTGATTAGCATTGGATCGATGTCCACGCCGAGTATTTGGATTTTTCTTTTGATTCGCTGAGATAGGTAGTCCAGGAGCAGTTGGCTTATGTTACCCGCATTGCATCCAACATCTAGCACGAGATACGGCGACTCTTCATTAGATTTCAATTTACACTCTTTTGTTGGCAACCAGACATTGTCCGGAAGCAATGCTATTCGATCTTCTGCTGGGTTGAACTGGTAGTAGTTAATAAAGTTACCGAATTGAACGGCTCCAGGATTATTTGCACGGAAATCCATGAAGGATTTGAGTAAAATCTGTAAAGAAACTATTCAATCACGCGACGAGTTTCCAAACAAACTTTGACAGCTCAAAAGGTTTTTGTTGAGGGGTGGCGATTGCCGATTGGCATCTACTAAGCTGCAGCTTTTCATAAGTCATTAAGAATAGTAGGGATAGTAGTTTTATTAATTTGTACATAATGTTTTCAGGTTTTAATTGAATATTTTCAATTTTTTTATGTGAAAATGTAAGAAAAAAAATTAAAACATGTCAAATGTTTGTGATGCGAAATGTTAGATGGCGCAGTGACTATGGAGACTAGTCGTTCCACGAATCAGACCAAGATTATATATATTTTTATCCGAACAGTAGTTTTACTCTTTAAGGTTGAAGAGGTAGATGGCTAAGTGGCATACTGCCAGTCTATTTTGGTACCAATTAAGTTTATCCGCGTATATTCTATTGCGTAACAGATGTCGCACAAATCAGCTTAATATATGAAATGGGAAAACGACCCGCAAATGCTGCAAATTGAATTTCACCGAGAGTGACCAGTTTTGTGCATAGACAGCTTTCGAAGCCTACGTCCCAAACTAAAATATCTGGCAAGTGGATAACAAGAAGGAGGCTATTTCTTTCGTTTACTATAAAATGTAGAATGTCCTTCGTCCAATCGCCAATATGTTAAGTCAAAAATAGAGATCATTGCCCATCACCGCAACTGCATAGAACCACAAACGTATCCTTGTTAGTTGATGATGTAGGTAGGTACCAATTCTTAGCTTCTCACTAGTATCGCGTAGTTTAGTAGGTATGTTTTATGAATTGCTCTTATTCATCATAGACCCCAGAAACTTTGTTCCATCTTCTTCCGTTTAAAACATATTTTGTCCTGCGTTCTTTTTCGACTATCCTTAACATTTAACGCACTTAAGCCAAGCCAACTAAGAAAGAAAAGACATATATTTGTATCTAAGTTGATATGTCTTGCTGTAAAAATGAATACAACTATTTGGTATTTAGGTAGGACCCTTCACAGCTACCGAAATAAAATTCTAACAACAAATAAATGCTCATTACCTACTGTTAGATAAAATTTCGTATACCTATTGCAAACATGTGCATAGCCAGCATATCTAACTGGCGAAATCCCCACATCCATAAATATTCGTTCTTTTCGTTATCTCAAAGCAAAAAAAAAGGATAATACCGCAGTGCCTAATGAAAACCAAAAAGCCCAAGGCCCTATCCTTTGTGTTAATAATAAGCACAAATGCAGATGCTATCAGAGAATATAAAAATTCATGTGTTCAGAGATCCTTGTTAGCATTTATTTTGGAAAAGGCACACAGTGTCTGCCAGATAATCCAACGCCATACACACAAGCATACACGCAACTAAAGTGTGTTCTTATACGTGCAATATAAAATCATATCTGGGGCGGCGGCGGGTGCTGGCTTAAGGACAACGAATGTAGAGGACGTGCTGTTGTCGGCTTGCTCTTTATAACGCTCGATCGTATATATGGAATGTAATAAAAATGAAATTGGATCCACATTCGTGCATTTGAGCTCATATCAGCATATTGAGCGGATTTCGTGGGGTAAAGGGGCCGCCATCTCCA
This sequence comes from Cheilosia pagana, assembly GCA_936431705.1. Lineage (NCBI taxonomy): Eukaryota > Metazoa > Arthropoda > Insecta > Diptera > Syrphidae > Cheilosia > Cheilosia pagana. The sequence continues at coordinate 42,883,116 of OW386170.1, read as the reverse complement.
TGCAAAAATGAAGAAACAGAAACGGAAAACGCAGAATAAAAATTGTTGCCGACATCCACCCATTCTCCTCGAGGCCATGAATCTAGGATTTCATTTTATTTTATGAAGGCATTTGAGTGCCATGCCAACTCTGGAACACAGAACAGAGCGCGTTCTCCTCCCCCTTCAGAAACGTGCGGATACTCATTACTCGAAAGGGTGCCTCGTACTGAATTGTGTATAAAGGCAGACAGGCCGGGTGGGGGCATAAAACCAAGCTCCAATCAGCAGTGGATTTATGGAACAAGGAATATGGGTGTGACACCACCCCCACACAATAAAAAGGATAAACCGTTCTGTATTTTTCTCCTGCACGATAAAATAAGGGTATACACGTTTATAATGGGAAATATGAGAACAACAAAAACAATTCCGCATATAATTACTATAGAAAGGATCTGCAGGAGGGACAGTTTTTGGGTTGAAGATAATTTACCTACTCATAGATAGCTACATTCAGCATTTAGGTTCTTTGGGCATAGGTCTTCTTTCTTCTTAGGCGGCGTTATAGTCAGGGGTGGTCCTGGCCTCAACCAATACGACTCTCCAGTTAGCGCGATCTTTGGCTAACTGCCTCCAGTTGCGCACTCCAAGTTGGTTGAGGTCCCCTTCCACTTGTGTGCGCCACCTAAGGCGAGGTCTTCCTCTACTGCGTCGTCCCTCCGGGTTGGAATCGAAGACTCTTCGGGCCGGAGCGTTGGTGTCCATTCGCTCTACATGGCGCAGTAATTTTAGACGACTGATGCGTATTTTTCTGACCAGGTCGGTGTCGTTGTACAGCTCGTAGAGTTCGCTGTTAAATATTCTCCTCCAAAGCCCGTCAACGCAAACGGGACCAAAAATCACTCGAAGAATTTTGCGTTCGAAACGGCCAAGAAGATCTTCATCCGCCTTTGTTAGGGTCCAAGCTTCTGCGCCATAGAGCAGGACTGGGATGATGAGGGTCTTATATAGAATCTACTTAGTATTTCTTGACAAGGCCTTACTAGTCAATTGCCGTCTTAGACCAAAGAAACAGCGATTGGCAAGTGTAATTCTTCGTTTGATTTCTGCTGTGGTGTCATTATCAGAGTTTATAGCGGAGCCGAGGTAGACAAAGTCCCTAACTAGCTCAAAATTATAGCTGTCTACTGTGACGTTCTGTCCGATACGTCGATGTTGCGTGTCCCTTCTTGTTGACAGCATATATTTTGTCTTTCCCTCGTTTACCACTAAGCCCATTCTTGCCGCTTCCGTACTTATACTTGCAAACGCGCCAGTGACAGCTCGCTGTGTTCTGCCAATAATGTCAACATCGTCCGCGTATGCAAGCAGTTGCACAGACTTATGGGAAATTTTGCCTCTGGTGTTGGCTTATGAATTGCGCACAATTTTCTCAAGAATGATGTTAAAGAAGTCACATGACAGCGCATCACCTTGTCTAAATCCTTTTTTGACATCAAAGGTATCGGTGAGATTGTTTCCGACCTTAATGGAGCAGCGAGAATTCTCCATTGTCATTCTGCACAATCTGACCAGTTAGGCAGGGATGCCAAAACTAGACATGGCTCTGTATAGCTCGTCTCTATAAATGCTGTCATATGCGGCCTTAAACTCGATAAACAGGTGGTGGGTATTAACTTGGACTTCTTGGGTTTTTTCCAGGATCTGCCGTAGTGTGATTATTTCGGCTGTGGACTTACCGGGCCTAATACCGCACTGAAAGGAGCCAATGAGTTCGTTGACAAATGGCTTCAGGCGTTCACACAGTACAGCAGAGAGAGTCTTATATGCGATATTAAGGAGACTGATACCTCTATAGTTGGCGCAGTTTAGAGGGTCTCCTTTCTTATAGATCGGGCAATCAATGCTGAGGTTATAAGTACTACAAATCAATAAGACTAATAGGTACATGTAGAGTACCTACTAAATATTTATCTGAAAGCAATCAGAATTATATATAAGTACATAGTTACAACAACCCGATCAAGGCAGTGCCAGTGATACAAATCTGACTGCGATCACTTTGGAACTATCCGAATCAATTAACAACAAGGCAACGGAGACTACCTTTTCGAGTAGCTTAGAAAGCTAGGATCTGGCTTTGAATAGAATCCTTTCCATTCCATATATAAATAGCCTTTTTACAAAAATTCGTATGTTTGACATGTTTTATGTTCGCGAATGGTGGCGTTAAGTACCGGTACCCCTGTAGTAGCTTTGACACATGTAAATAAAATATTTTTGGTTGCTTGGATCACATATTGAATACACAAATACCCCCAGCGCATAGAAGTATTTAGGGCTGTTTCCTGAACAGCCCGTGCCCAAAATGGCGACAATATTCAACAAAGGAACTGAAATTAATCACATAAAAGCAAATTCCGCAAGACAATCTAAATCTAAGTATAAATTGTATCATAACATGCAAACACTTAACTGACGCGATTCTTATATATAGCATTGTGTACACTGTATACTGTACAGCTACCTAAACCCATTTTAAACATAAGACATGACAAAACCTTATCTTTTCCTAAAGGCAATGACAAGCCAAAGGAGAACAGACGAAATTCCCTTCGAAAGCAATAACAATAAAAATAAGAAACAAATAAATAAACGAAACAATTTTCCACCATATTGAATTCGATAAATCCTCGCCCGCCTCCGAGGACATAACTGCCTGCTTGCGAGTTAAATGGAAACTCCCCAACATACAACATCGCATGCAGAGACTCGAAAACATAAATATGTTTCATATCAACATTCTGTATTAAACCGTCATCCCCCAGATGCCATTATCCGCAGTTTCACAGCGAAGCGACCCGAGCGCACGAGACAATCTATCGCTGCTGTTGAAAAATCGTCATTTCTCGATAGCAACCAGGATAACACCACAAAGTACAACACAGCGACAAGCAACCAACCAATACAGCGGGACACCCACCCACCCACCCTCCACCGCAGTCGACGAAGACGCAGGCGTTCATATCATATCAAAATCTAGGGAAATATAAAAGGCCACCCACCCATGGGTGGTCTGCTCATCCCCCTTTATGTCCTTCATAGTTTCATCATAGCACATAGCGGAAAAAACTGCACCATAATCCCGATAAAAAAAACACAGCACAAATAAAAGATAGGAGGGAAAAAAAAACTAAATAGTATATAAACTCTTCGCCCCCATTGCTGCTTCGTCTTCCATATTTTCTAGGTGTATCCTCGCTTCATTTCACAACCATCTCTTCTCCCATTTATAAAAATATAACAAATAAAATAAAAAAGGAATATCCTCGCACACATATCCTGTACACACACACACTCGATGTCGTACTCAAAGCAAACAATATCAATTTAGATAAAGAAAGCAAAAAAAAAAAACAAAACCAAAGAAGGCGCTTCGTTAAGGGGGTATTGTGGTGGTGTGCAAGGGATGAACGAAAAAAGTCGAACTCCATGCCACCCAATGGCGTGCAGATCAAATCCATAAAGCTTAAATAGGGGTTGGCAGGGATACAATAAAATAAAATTTGATATCAAAATTTACGATAAGCAATATCACATCACACCCCGTACGCCATTCGCATACGGAGAATATATTTATTTTTTCTTCTCCTTCTTATCCTTGAGCAGGACCCACAGCCACAACTCCATCGTTCCGATGGCATGTTCTTCGAGCTCTCACGTTTCGTTTGTTTGTTTGTTTGTTGATTGTAATGAATGTATAGGAAGATGACGATAATGCTAAGGAAGGGTATGCGAGTGCTCGCCTTATGTACAGATATTATTGCGGTGGGTGGAATCAATTGGAAATAATAGCACTTGCTGACTTTAGATAAATTCGAAAAGCGGAAAGCTTCCAGAGCTTAAATATGGTATTTCGACGCCACTTGTTATAATTATATTATACACCCACCGTATGTAAGTTGTATGTATGTAAATTGGCAGTGACTCTCATTATTAAAGCCCACACATGCCTACCTCGTTGAAGTTGTGTTAAATTAAAGACTCTGCTTTATTTCGGTAATCCGACGAGAACCGCTTTTTTTCATTTATTTATTTTTATTGGTATTATTCAATAAAGTCAAGACGAGGCAAAAACGGTTAAATTAAATTTAAAGCTAACATTTATCATAATTCTAGCTTACTGGCTCTTAGCGAGCGCTCTAAACTTAAAATTATGCTTAAAATAATTGCCTTTCGGCCTTACGAGAACCGTTTTTTTCACCGTGGTGTGGTTGTTGGCATAGGAGCTACAATTACCATCCAGTTGAGCAAAGTTCTTGATCAACAGAACTGCTGGGGCTGTCGTTTTACCCAACATGGGGTCGAATTACCGCACCCGTGAGCGTCACTGTAGCGCAGTAGAGGAAGACCGCGACTCAGGTGGCGCACGCAAGTGGAAGGGGACCTTAACCAACTTAGCGTGCGAAACTGGAGACAGCTAGCTAAAGATCGCGCTGGCTGGAGACGCTTGTTGGTTGAGGCCCAGGTCCACCCCGGACTGTAGCGCCACCTTAAGTAAGTAAGTAAGTGAGCGTCACTGTCACTGAATTTTGTTGATTTTACATGCAAAACAATAACAAATTCAGTCACGTATTACTCGATCACGGATGCGGTAATTCAACCTCAGATATACATTATTCAGGTGCCGCAGTCAAAATCTTCACACATAGAGTAAGTGCGGCATATATGGCCCACGTTGGTAATATGACCCATCACTAAATATCCTTAAGTAGAAAACGCATTTCACACAATTCCAGACTAGTTTTGTCTCATTCAATCGAGGTATTCGTGGCTTGAAGGATGTGGAAGATATTGATAGTAGATATTCGCTTTATTTCGTTTTTCATACAATTTTTTGGTAACATTTGTTTTCATATTGAATTTTCCTTAAATTTGATAATCTTTTTCTAAGTCTGAATAGCGTTAAGACTTTTCTTATTTTTTGTGCTATCAGGGGTCGAATCGCGTCATCCGTGAACGAGCATTACGTGACGCAATTTGTTTCTGTTTTACATGTTAAATCAACTTAATTCCTTGAACTCAATGCTCGTTCACAGACGACGCGATTTGACTCCAGAATTTTAAAACAGTTTAGACTTGTATAAAAAATGAAATGACCATTTGTGGGCATTTGACCCAGTAGGCCATATTTGACACGTGATGGAATCGATTCGTTCTCTAAGATAAACACAAAAAAACGACCGAAATGAGCTAAAAAAGACATGATGCGAACAATCATTGCAGTTAATAGAAAAAAACAAGAGTTGGGCATATTTAACACCAGGTATGCCATATTAGCAGCACTTTTTTGAAAAGAGAAAAATTGAGTTTCCTTAAGTTTTTGTTTTTATCTTTTTGTAAAGTAGACGGAAGTAGAAATAATTTCTACGACTATATTAAAAAATAATTAAATGAATTCGACTTAAATTCATGGTGTTATTTCAAAAAATGTTAATGGTGGGCAATATTTCAGCACTTACTCTAAGTTCTGCCAAAAATCTTCAATGTTGAAATCAAAGAACTTGTTTTTAGGACGGTTTATGATATCTTAAACAATTGTGGGGGAGATAAGGGGTGCCCCATAATTCACGCAAAATGAAATTTTAATAGAAAATAAATAAATAAATAAATATTTTGGCGCGACAGGTCTATGGGACCCAACCCCTAGCTTCTCACAACCATTCGTTTTGTGTGGGTTTTCAATTTTTGGGACGAATGGAAGGGATCTACAATTTTACGCCGAGTCCAAACGGCTAATTGAAAAGCTCATTCATGACAGTTTTACTCTCGGATGTTTGTCAGACGTTCGCGAGGGGTGGCGCAGTGGAAAAAAACCTTAAGATGTAATTTGGCCGTCTCGGGACTCGAACCTGAGCCCCTCGCTTAGTAGCCCAACACACTACCACTAAGCCACTGCGCCGAAAATACAGATTTTTATTTAGAAAGATTGAATTTTTTATGGTTTCTTAGAGTACCTATTCAGGTTGGGGCTATGTATGGAATAGCACATCGGAAAAATGGCCGCCACGGTTTTGTAGATAAGTACGTACTACTTTATTGAAATTTTCTATGACTGTTTTGCATCAATACGTTGGTGGTCGTGGGCTTATTTGCATAGGTTTTTAAATTGAAAACACCTCAAAGAAAAAAAGTCCAATGGTGTTGAATCGCAAGATCTGGTTGAGCAATTCTGATGGCCGATTACACGATTAGGAAATGACTTGTGCAGTAATTAAATTTTTTATCTGGCTGTATGATATGCGGCAACGTCCACATGTTGGTTTCATTCATATCTTGTAATCTTGGGAATATGAATTGGGTCAACATGTCACGATGACAAACTCCATTAATTGTTACTGCCTGATCAGCTGCATTTTCGAAGAAGAATGGTTCAGCCCAAAATCAGAACCAAACAGTCAAGCCTTGTGGATGCATTTGTTTCTCAACAATTACTCGTGATCCAGTTACCCTGAATTTTTTAATTATTCTCTTCGCAGTTGGTGGTTTTGACTGTCATATTTTGTACGAAAATTGTGGACTGTAGCTGACAAGGCTTTGTTTTTTTTTAAACATTGCTCAACAATGAAAATGTGTTGATCTTTCGTATAGCGCTCCATTTTTTCTAACCCCACCCGAAACTGTCAGCTGTCACATTGTTATCTATATTTCTTTTGGCATCACTGTATACTATTAAATGGCGAAAAATTCAAATTTTGCAAGAATTATGGTACACCCTTTACTTTTCGCTTCATGCTATCAGGCAAAATTGTAATTCGAAGAGTTTGCACCGGATTGACTAACTACAGCGCCAGTATCAAGTCCAGAGGGACTTTTTTAAAATTTTGTTTTCCTAGCCCGATCATTGTTTGCATCAGAACTTGGATTGGAAAAGTTGTATGGCGATTTGATTTTCTATAAAAATAAAAAAAAAGTCATCAGTCGTTATGCTCATCAGTATACAAACTTTTATTCCGCGAAATTTAAGCTTTTATAAACAATTGCTAACCTGTCAATAAAACAATTTCTCTGCAAAAAATGCAACCACCAGTATTAACAACCCTCATCCGTCATACCTCCATCGTATAAGTGCAAATTATCCACAGTAACAATTTTCCAATAAAGCCAGCAAAATCTGAACATATGAAAATGATCATTGCAGCGATAACACATCCTATTATATCGGTGAGCTACTCTAGCGAAAATAACAAATACATGATGAGTAGCTGACTGATGTGATGTCCCTTCCTCTTCCTTTTTGTCTATGAGTGCAAATAATGTTCAATTACATTCGCCCTCTTGAGCACACAACAATCATTCCATTTATTCGAACAGTTCAAGAAGAATAACTTTGTGTATACTACGTGAAGATTCCTTCTTTTGCTGTAGGGTTGGTCCATCAACATCCCTGCACACACATCAATCTCATCAATAAAGTTGATGGTGATGCTGCGCTGGCGGTTCTTATCAAATTTAATATCTAATGGCTAGACAGCGTATATCAACACTCGAGCTTTGCCAATCGGTATTTGGTATCTATTGAAAAGACAGTCAGTCCATCTGTTTGACAGATAGACAACCGATGAAACAGAAAGGGGACTGTAGATACATTTTGACATGAACGAAATGAGTGTTTTCTGGTTTGAGTACCTATTTGATTAGATTCATTCTACTAGTCCGTCGAGGGCGAAATTAAGGCAGGAAAACATAGAAGTCTAAATACCGGGAATTTCTAGGAACAAATGTATATATTTTTGAATAAGATTGGGAAATTATTTTTGTCTTGTCTTGTATTTGAAAATGTTCTAAAAGTTAATTTCTTGGTTTATTTTAATTCAAATGTATGGAAGTAGCTGTAGTATAGGATTGCTTTTATTTTATAAAACATAGAAGAAATAAACAATAAATTAAAATTAAAATAAAAATTGTAGAAAAATAATAAATACGAAAACTAAAGGTATTTTTAAATTTGTACATAAACACACGTGCAAGCGAAACAAATTTATAAATTAACTAGCGGACCCGACAGACGTTGTCCTGCATGCTTTTTCAAGCCACGTGTGATTAATATAATTGGCTTGTAAATCGGGAAATATGCTTTCAATCAAAGCATCTTTCGTATTTACCATGTTGCAGAAGTTGTCCGGCAATTTGATGTATTGTGTGTCTCCATGCAATGATATTGCTCCATTTCCAATGTTGAGCAATTGCTCGGAGAATGATAGTGCCAGTGGATCATTTTGTAGTTGAACTCTTATATTTGTGTTAAGACGTAATGTACAGACATTTCGCCATAGATATGATAGTTTTTTACATGCGTTAATTTCGTCCGCATAAGTAGCGCGTGGAATGACCGGCAATGTCTGTCTAAAATCACCGGACAGCAGCAGTAAAACATCATCGAAAAGCCTGGTGCTATTATTTAAATTTTTCATCATTCTATCGAGAGCTTCAAGTGAATGCTTGTGTGCCATTGTGCATTCATCCCAGATAATATTTTGGCATTTTTACAAAAAAAAAAAACCGTTCTAAAATACCCACAATTTGTCGCTCCTGCATCTGCTCGATTTGGTTGTACTGGCAGCGTGCGTTTATTTGCTGTTCCTCATCACCCATGAAATAAATTTGGAGAAATTTTGAATCGGTATTAGGCATCGGCATTAAAGAACCAATTTGATGATACACTTGGCCCTGAATCTTAAAAGTTGATTGAAAATTGCGACCATCCGCGTTCTGAACGATTTTTGTTGCTCCAAATGAAGTCATTTGAAATTGAATTTGCGAATTTTACGCAAAAACAATTTGGATTGTGATGTAGCTCCAGCCAATAGTGCTTTCAATGGTTCTGGCGGCGAATTCAATGGTGGCAATACAAATTTTCCAGACGCGAATTAAAAACACTTGTTTCTTACTTTTAAAATTAAACAATATTTATTTGGAACTATGTCCTTTATTATTGAAATACTTTTTACTAATTCTAAAAGGAGCTTAAGGCTACTATGTAGTTACAATAAGACTGTTGATAAATTCATCATACAGTCGTATTTATATACTTTTCTTATCTATCTACAAGGAGACCCAAGCGTACAATCGTCTTGCTTGATAATGAAGAAGAGATAATATTCCAACATTGTATACAAACGATATTATCTCTTTTACATATGTTATCATTGTAGCGTTGTGTGCAAGACTGTACTAGAGACTAAAGATATCATTGAATACAAATAATGTTATCTTTTTTCTCAATATGTTTTGCTATGGATACTTAACTCGCGCAGCAGAAACCGGCCGATTCACCTTTGTATTTGAGTGCATGACAGTATTGGCATTGTTTGTTCATAGAACCGATTACAATTTGTGAATATGACGAATAGTCGATGTCTGACTCATATTCAAACGCAAGGTGAAGAAGTGATGCACGTGTCAATGCGCGATACACTTGCAAACGCTGTTGTTCACGTGTTCTGAATGTATCGGTGACTCTTTGACGGGCCAGTCTTTGTCTTAATGCATTGGCTCGAAGACATTCGTTGCGTTGCTCTTGATATTCATTTACACGTTTGATTACAGCCTGGTTTCTTAAATTTTCATTGTCCGTCAATTTATCTTTTAACCGACGGTTCTTTCTGGACTATTTGTGAATTCGAAGTACGTCGACCAATATTTCCTTCTCGTTCACGAAGACGTGCCATTGTTGTATGTATATGTGAATATAATACACTTAATATTCACTGAAATGCGACACCGAAAATATCAAAAGGCTCCGTACAAAAAAACGTTTTTTTTTACAATTTTTTTTTTTATAATACATCGATTTTTGGTACACTGTGTTTATATGTTCCGTATGAACAGTGGAGTGTGATATTGTTACAAATTTTTTTGTCTTATATATTCCAAATAAATATATCAATTTTGTATTTTACTTAATAACTCGCAGTCATGATTCGGTTGCTTTCGAAATGCATATAAGATTTTGAATGTAATTTTTGTATGGGCGGTGCCACGCCCCTTTGTCCAATGTTGACCAATCTTCACAGAAATACCCCTGGGCCAATACCTAAGATTATGTATAAATTTGAACTCGATCGATTCGGTGGTTTTCGAGATATAAGATTTTGAATGAATTTTTTGTATGGGCGGTTCCACGCCCCTTTGTTCAATATTGACCAATCTTCAAAGGAATACTCCTGGGCCAATACCTAAGATTATGTGTAAATTTGAACTCGATCGATTCGGTGGTTTTCAAGATATAAGACTTTGAATGTAATTTTTGTATGGGCGGTACCACGCCCCTTTGTCCAATGTTGATCAATCGGCTTCTAAACAATCCAGGGCGCCACCCAAACGCATACAAAAAAATTTATTCAATTCGGTCCAGCCGTTTAGGAGGAGTTCAGTGACATACACACGTACAGTAGAATTATATATATAAAGATAATTAAATAAAAGAATAAATACCAAATGTTCATTTGCTGTCGCTTTTCGCAAAAATGACAAGTATCTTAGTCATAATGTGATATTTATTAAAATAAAACTAATTTTTTCCGACCATTGGGTGTTTTAGGGGAATAGGTTTAGAAACTGTTGCACGAAATTGTTTCCTATTTTCACAGTTAAATTGCAATATATGGCGATTTTTATTATTATTATTTATTAGCATTACAATCGCGATTGAATGATAGGTGTGCTGAAAGAAAGATCCAAGCCAAGAGTACCTATATATTTCACGAGTACTATCTAGCTCTTTGTTTTCGATTATGTGCGCAAAGACTTAAAGACACATATCACTGTTATCGTAAAAATTAACAAAAAGTTGATATTATTTAATTCAATTCGACTAATGTTAGATCCTTGGGTTTTGCAACCGACCAGTGGAGATAATTTCGTGTGTGAGTCGAAAACAGTTCCCTGAACCTTTTGGATTCGTCTCACAAACCGACACAGGCTAAGTGTTGACAAAAACTGGGCTTAGGTATTCCTATGACCTGCTGAGCCGTCTCTGAAGTGTCAAATGCCATATTACTTCCTGTTCCCCTTCATCTACCAAGCCCTGAGATGCAAGAAATAAAAAAAAATTAAGAACTTAATTATTTTCAATTTCTGCACTCCGCACACACAAATAAACTGCGCTCGAGAATGTAGGTCAATTAAAACAACCCACCCGTTCACCACTTATCCAAAAGAATATTAAGCAACCGTTCTCAGAATTTTAAAAATTATTATTTCAAACAAGCCAGAGGAGGCAATATTGTTTAGCTAATAAATTTTCCAAACATTTTATTACGATCATATTAAATTATTATTACGATCGAATATTGCAAACTAAACAACTGAACTGTACAAACACATCCTGATGCATGCAAAAATGTGCTATTTTCTAATAAAACCGCGTGAACTCGCAGAAAATTTACAATTCCACCACGATTCCCATAAAATTTCAATAAACACACAAAATATCTCACATTCAGATTCTAACATTTCTCGTACATTATAAAGATAAAATTATAGATGCCGGGCCGTAATAATTTCATCTCGCCGCAAAACGGTGAATAATCTCACGCTGCATGTGTTGTGTACACATATCATAAAAATTTGTAAACTATATTTACATAAGAACGAAAAAAAAAAACTAGAAACAATAAAACGATCTGTTTAGTAGCCGTTATTATGAGGCTTTTTGATTATCATATTCTGTATAGTTTTTTTTTTGTTTTTCAATGAAGGTGTATAGGGTGCTGTGTGCGCAAGTGCTTCTTGGATCCATGGATTTTTATAGGCTCATCAACGTGGGGTTTGTTTACCCAACAGCTGATGATCCCGTGAATGAAAATATCGTTAATAACATACACGATGCGCGATGATGTATAGATACATGTGGTTGGAATAATAATTCCAAACTCATATGATTGATAAACTGAACAATATAGTGGAAACACGTATTCAGCTTGCAACTGGGTATTTTTAGTACAGCCAATTGTTTATTCCTCGTTGGGAAATCGGAACAAACGTTTATTTGGTGTTTGTTCAGAAACTATCTTTTGTGGCTTAATTAGGGCTCAGTTATCCCCAGCTAATAAAAAAGCCACACACGAGGACGATCATTTTTGGGCATATCTCGGGAAGTGATTTTCTTTAACTCGCGTCATTATTTCTTCAGTTCATTTGAAACTGCGGATGTCTTGTTTACATGTCATATATACACATTTGTAATAAATATTAGAAGCCAAAAACTTTCTTCAAATACAGGATGGTATAAATAAAAGCCACCCATATGCAATGCAACAATATTAACCCCACGAATATTCGGCTCGGTCTGTGTCCAACTGCTTGGTCAGCAGACTTAAGCTGCCTGCCTCGGGGGTTGCACTCATATACACATAAATCCACTTTCGCACACACATATCAAAACCACCCACTCTCAGTGCCAGCTTCCAGACAACAATCTAACAAATGGCCAGTATACATAGCCGGACTGAGAGCCCCCCGCACATTGTATACCATTACTGAGCGAACAGGTGGTGTTGCTTTCACATATGATAAGGATATATTAAAAAGGATCAGTGGGTGACTAGTGGATGGTGGTGTGGTGGTCGATATATATAGTTGGAGTAAAACATTGTTCACCGAGAGAGGAAAATTAAGAACAACGCTCGTAAATTTATTTCCTACAAAAGTTTATTGCCTTCGCCGTAAAATATATTTATACTCGCGCGTACTTTAAGGACGATATATAGTTGCTGTTGTTATAGTGGTGCTTGCCAGTGCCCAGAGCAAGAGGTGGATGGATATGAGCTTATATATGAAAAATCATTTATTTGCTAGAGTTTTTGTTCATTCAATATACCGAAAGGGAAAAATTGTTGCTGCCATAAGAGCAAAAAGGAAACAATGGAATGAAAACGAACCCGTCCGTCGTGGTCTTGCCTTCATACAAATACAAGGATGGAAAAACTGTTTACTAAATGAAATGCTTAAACATTTCCCAATCCCCAATCCGTGGTAGAGGCCACCAGGGTGGAGGTGACTTGTATCGTGATAAATTGTAGTTTACTGCATTTGAAGTTTAGATTTGTTTTCTCCATGTATTTGTATGGGTTATCTTTTTTTATTACGATTGTGTTTGTTTCTTTGTTTTTTTTTTGCAATTTACCTACATGTAAGAAGAGAATCGATAATGTGAAGTGAGGTTAAAAGGAAATATTTTTAAGAAGCTAACAAATGTAGTTTTGAAGCGCCCTCTTTTTAAGCCCTAAGAGTCTGAAGTTTGAACCCTTGTATAAATAATAATACGCAGAGGATTAAGACACATAAATAGATGCAAGAGCGTCATATTTCTAACGCTAGAAATAAAACTCCGACGTGTGGCAAGGATTATGACATAGTGTAGAATCACTGCATGCAAGAGGGATATCTATCGAGGGTGAAAGTTGGGCGACACCTTCTTTGCTCTGTTTAAGACTTGTAATTCAATATTAGTTACACTTTTACTAGAGATTGGAATAGATAAAAGAATAAGTAAATTAGAATTTGCTAAACAGTAACACGAAGCCATTTAAATATAGGAAATGACATTACACCTTCGAAAATGGACCATTCGTCCTCATTGATGTCACAGCAAATGGAAAACGCTACGAGGGTAACCATAATGCTTGCCGGAAAAAAATAGCTCCTTGTCTAACAACAATTCAAAGCATATACCTACTGGACAACAAAAGCAGGGGAGTCAAAAATTTCAGAAAGTCCCTTATATTTGTCCGGAAACTAAAACTTCCTTTTTAACTTTCTCGTATACGTAGTAAGAGAAAGGTATTGTAATCGTACAAAAAATCGAACTCGAGATTTTAATCAAATCTGACATTACGATGATAGAGAAACTCGAAAAAGTGGGTCTCGCAATTCTGTCCGTCTGTCCGTCTGTCCGTCTGTCCGTCTGTCCGTCTGTCCGTCTGTCCGTCCTTTCCTGAGCTCCACAGCGCAAACGGCTGGATGGACTTCTTTCAAACTTCGGATTTGGAGTTTGTGGGCTTACAGTTGGGGGCCACTTTTTTTTTTGCACGTTAAGTGTTGCCGTTCTAACGGTATTCAGCAATTTTGAGTTTTTCGAAAACGGCTCTAACGATTTCAACCAAAATTGGTATTTGGGCTTAAGTAGGTGTAACTAAGATGGCTGCATACTCAGTTTTTCGCAGAAAAATCGAATAACGGTAATTTTGAAAATTGGTCATATCTCAAAAACGGTCAAAACTATTTCGACAAAAATTCATATTTAAGGTATTACTGTCATTCCCAACATGATGGCAAACTCAGTTTTTCCCTAAATCATCGTTCAACGGACTATTTTGGAAAAATGTTGTTTTTTAAGACTTTATTTAATTATGGTTTACTTGGAAACGGCTCTAACGATTTTAACCAAAATGTATACTTGCACTACCATATATGGGGTTAACATGGCTCCATACCCAGTTTTTGGCTAAAAAGTCGAATAACGCTACTTTTGAAAAATGGCCTTATCTCGAAAACGGTCTAGGTATACGATTGCAACAAAAAATAATTTTGTGTGTAATATGGTCATTCCTTACATGAAAGAAAACTCAGTTTTTTTTTGTCTATAATGGATTTTTGAAAAAAGGCATATTTTGAGAATTTGGTTTTTTATTTTTTTACCTACATGAAAACGGCTAAAGCGATTTTGACCAAAATGCATACTTGGAGTAAAATTGATTGACGTTTTCAACATTACTGCTTTCTTCATTTTCGATTCTAACCACCGGGAACGCTGATTTTGAAAACTGTTCAAATCTCGAAAACGCGATTTTCGATTTGGAAACTTTAAAAACCAAGTAATACTAACATCCTGAACAATACTCTATACTCAGTTTTTAGCTAAATAGTTGAGCAAGATTATTTTTCGTACTCAAAATTGCAATATTTATTAATATTTTGTAGATACGCATTATTTTCCAAAATCAGCTCTAAAGATTTTGACTAAAATACTTATTTAGGATAACATAAGTATTCTTAATAAAATCCCGTACTTAGTTTTTCTTAGAGAAATGCAAATAATGCCGTCTTATAATCATTACCGCACTACCAGTTAAAATGTAATCACAACTACTAGAAACTCCTTTTTAGCAAATATTTACCACTTCTTCTTTTTTAACCATATTAATCATGAACCTTAAAATAATTCCAACCAATTGGAGTCTACGCTATCAGAAACCCTCACTTCATTTATCACCAAACACGTGTAAATTCAAAAACTAATCTCTGAATTCTTACATCACAAACCCTACTTCGAGTCATGGCCACCTACCAGCATCAACAATAACAAAAGAAGTATAAACCAACCAAACTGATGATATGAACGAGAAAGTTTCGTGCGATTCAGTCGTACACTTTATTTTATTTATTTATCGTATATATTTATTCCAATGTATCGGCCTTAATACCATAAGCTTTCACCGCTAAAAATATTATTTTCCACTCGTATAACTTCATACGATGAAGCAGAGCTAAGATTCAATATTCTCAATATTCCAATAAATTCCTAGATTAATAAAATATTAGTCATTCAAAATTGAAACAGGCTTAGTATTTTACGGCTACCATTTTTGTGCTGAAAATCAAAATCTAACAAATTAGCCTTTTCGCCTTATTTAATGTTTTCTTCTTGGAAAGCTTGGTTTTCACTCGGCTTTCCACGATTGCAGGGCTATTAACTAGAGTTTTAAAAAATTATATATGAGTAATGTACCTTTCACCAAAACAATAAATCGATTTTTTTTCAAAACAATGCACTTCTTAAACATTTGTAAATAAAAAGTAGGTAACAGCTTTAAACGTCTGCTTTTTCCATCGGCATAATCAAAGTTAAGAAAATGGTGTCGCATTGCTATTTTACCACAGAAAAGTGGGTGGAACTTATATCCAATTTCATAATAAATATCACAAGGGTGTACTTTCCACCCCCGTTTTTCAATATTTCATAATTTTCATACAACTGCTGTGCGCATTCACTATATATATGAGGTTTCCTGCGTAGAAAATAAAATGGCGAATTTCATTCGAGTCTTTCCATCTTCCGAGTTCCGACTTCTGATGTATTACAGCAACTTCCATCTTCCGAGTTCCGACTTCTGATGTATTACAGCAACTTGTCGTCTTACGAAAATCAAAATCGAATTCTCAAAATGAATGAAGAAAAAATCAAAGAAAATCAAAGCTATTTCAATCGGAGGGCTTTTTGCCATTTATTCAGCTAGATACGTATCTACCTATACCTCGGGGCAAAATTTCCAATTCAATATAAATTAAACCATATACGAACACACGAGAGATCTACAGTCAAAACCACATTCTATACCCGAAATTAGAAGTTGCGGCCAAGAAGAATTCCACCCACCACTCCCATGCCTGGGTGCTCACTTTAATTCCGAAGGTATTCCCTTCTTTTTGATAAATTTCCTTCCTTTGTGTTATGAGTATAACTATATAGAGCATGGGATGAATGAAAACTCACATGATATGTGTGCAAGTACATGCTTCAGTAAAAGTTTTGAAAAGCATTTTGTGGATAATTCAAAATGCAAATCCTGATAAGAATTTCTATCCCCACCATCTTTCAGAGATGATTTTTTGTACGTCCTCCTTTTAATGTCTGCACCCGTTATATACATCTACACAGGTCGATCTAGGTATAGCACGGGACTTAATAGTTTTCAGGGTAAATATATACGTGTACCAGAATACAGATATAGATGGCAGAGAAAACTCTTGGAGCAAAGTTCTTTTCGACTTAAAAGATTCCAATGCACCCTCATTGTGCACGAAAAATGTTACCTTCATATCCCCATTGAGGTTGAGGCTAATACCAGGAGTATACTCAACCTATACCTGAAACTGATGGCCTCCATCAAATCCTGGTATTTGATAGAAAACTGAAGAAAGGACAAAAAAAAAAAACGAAGGGGATAGGTAGACTCCTTACCAATGCAGCCGGACCTGGACAGAACTATGAATTGGGCAACCATACCGAAGACGCCTTAGCACTGGCCGGTGCACAAGGGTGGGTTATGTGAAGCGCACCCAGTTTCAGTTGAACTACGCTCCAAAGAGTAAAACCAAAGGAACGTGGTCAAAGGAATCAACAAACGGATTTTAAAGTTTGTGTTCAGGTTCTATCCAATTTTTCTCTCATCTTATTGTCGATGACGACGAACGACGACGATGAGGTTCTCCTTTCATCGAGGTATCGGTAGGTAAAGGCGTAGCATAGCGCAGAGGAAATATCTATGTGGTATTTTATGTGATTATGGGTATAGCAATAGAGACGGAAGAATTTTAGTTGGATGCATCATCATGGGTATATTACACTAGGGGCTGTGGGTTGGTGCTGGTACCAAATTGATGAAAAACTTCCCGACCGGCAATGCTATACTATATGTACATGGGTGAATAGCAGGTGAATAGTTTCTAGAAGAATTGCTTGAATGCTCTGTAAATTTTTGGATTTCCAATTTTCTAACGAAGAAATTTTAAAGAGGAGGTCATCCCACAAAGAAGTCTGAAGGACTGACAGAAAGGCCAGCATTTTTAATTTTGTCATGAAACTTGGCAGTTGGAATGAGGTGGCGGTTATATACAAAAATAGGGGTGTAGGTGTTTGATGCACTCTATTGTATGTCTGCAGGGTTTTAAGTAGAAGCCCACTTAACTGGGTAACTTTTACCGAACTATTTGTTCAAGAACTATTTACTATCTGGAAACAATTATATACGGAACGTTTGAGGACAGTAATGGCTCTTGGGTCCTTTTGTTGCTTTTTCAAATGTTTTAAGGTTGACGTTCTTTGATATAAACACTATCAAAGTAGAAGAAGGGTGAGTGTTCAGTGTATGGTCCATTTCATTATTGTATTTAACCTCTGTGGTCTCCAACTACTTTTACAAAGCCCTTTTCGAGTAAATATGAGTTTAGAAAATACTTCATAACGTCATAAATCGAAAAAAACAACTTGTGAAAGTCACACTTTGAGAGTTCCCTTACTCAGACTCATCTGAAATTGACAGATGTTAGCCATAACAATTTGGACAGATTAATAGCAAATATGACGAAATTATTTCTCCCCCTTTGAGTTAATTAAATTAACGATCATCTTCCTGGTCCGTTCACATTTCCACCAAACCAAATACAACACCAGAAACAATTTGTCATAATACGCTCGCGACTCAATAAGGGATCATCAACGCACCAGCAGACGACAGACACACCCACAGATTTTATCCCAAAATTTAACCATAATGGAATTACAATGTAACAAAGAACCGAATCGACGATATAACAGCGGCTTTAACCCCACAATGAAGGCAGGAAAAAAATACAGCATGAACGCAGAAGCAGAAGAAGGGAAGATGCCTTCTTTATCTCCGAGTAGAATGAATCGCCGTCAAGTCATCCGAAAAAATGATTTAGTTGTCCTATGTCCTTTGTCCTTCTTTGAATCGTTACACACCTCCTCCCACCTACTACATTTCCGAACAGTATCTATTTCACTAAAATTGTTGGTATTGTTTACCACCCATATGCCATCTTTCTTGCTTTTTAGTCAACAACAAATTGCCAGAGATTCGCACTTGTTGTTTACACACAGGGGTCCGGAAAAATTTGAAAGGATGTATTCACCATCAGCAGTGTCATCCGAATCCGACACCCCTTCCTTTGGCTATGGCTAATGTAGTTTTCATCTTTCAGATGCGGAAATATTTTCAGTTATATATGTCGTAGGTTGTTGTTGTAGCTGCTGCTGCTAAGCTCATCCCTTGTGATAAATAAGGAAAAAATCAATCTGCAACAGACAATAGTCTCAATTTACACTCTGCCACTTGAGAGGAGCGAATAAGCAGTAAGCACACCCCTCGTTCAATGTCCTGTAGGTTGAAGGACACTTTTGTCAGGCAACAGAGCGAATAATACCGACGAAGGGATTTCATGGTTAAATAAAAGCATAAAAATGGAATATAGAAATTTATAGTGATTTGATTTGCTTTGAGTAAAAATTGACAGGAAGCTTAAATGCTTTTATTGTCTTGATAATCCTCTTTACGGGGGAGGGTTTTACTATACTTTGTACAAAATTTTATCTATATATGCATAAAAGGATGAGTACTTAAACGTGTGACACAATATATGCAAAATTATTCATAGACGTGGACGATGTATGCTGTCTATAACTACCTTTGAATTCAAAGAACTCTCGCCGGACTGCTGCTTTTATAAAGATTTACCCCTTTCGAAGAACAGAATTTTCATTCAATTTTAAGCTTATGTTAAACTAGCTTACCCGTGCTCGCCTTGCTTCACCCACCGTCTTTTTTATAAATATGTTCCCTCCCTTGGACCTTTCTAAAGGCAATATAAAGCAATTCCTACTAAAAAGTCTACACAAAAAATATTTACGCAAAGTTCTGTTAAAGAAGCAAGACGAATGAAACAACTTGACATTGACACACGAACTCCACCCCAGCCCATTACCAAACTTCCAAACGTGTTCAACCTGAATGTATGCGCTGAAAAGAGACGACTGCCCATTGAAGTGCAAAACATATGATCACGTTAGAGCGCACACATAATAATCACACACATACTACTGCAAAGATACTTACTGCTGCATGACTACTGACAGTGGTATCCACTGAAAGAAAATTGTGGGCGATGTTTTAAATAATTGTTTTGAACATTGCTCAGCTTCAGCACAACGCAGGAGGATGTTTTATATCTTAAAAGATTCAGGAGAAAATTTACTAAATTCACCAATTTTTTTATTTTTCAATCCGATAAGCCATTACTGAGCTAGGTCTGTATAAACAGAATTTTCCTTACTTATATCCGTTTTTTTTTGACTATTTTGTAAAAACCAAGTTATATTACGGGTTAAAAATTATCCTAAAGCCCGACCCAGAACATTAGCAATCACTATGCCAAGTTTCATCAAAATCCGTCCAGTAGTTTCTGCGTGATGCACGGTCAGGCATTTTTTATTCTACAGTTTTATTATATGTAGAGATAGAGATAGAGAAGAGATTGACATGATTAGTATTGGGTCATAATCATTATTCATAACATTGGCATCTCTGTTTAAAATTTGACTTCTCCAAACCACTGCTTTTTGCAAATCAAACTTTATAACTAATAAACGAATTTTTGATCCTGTTTTCATATAGACTTTGTAAAAGGAGGTACACTCTGCACAAAATAACCTTCAGTTAGACTTTCTTTCACAGATAATGACAAATATATAGTACTATAGGTATGAGCCCATAATTAACACGTTCCCTTAGACGCCGTTTTACATTTTTTTTCCTTTTCTAAAAATAAGAAAATGCAGGATGCATCACAATTCCGTGTGTACCAAGTACCCTCAGAAGTTTCCCACAAGATGCCACAAAATTCTTTACAACTATACATATTTAGTCGCATTTCAACCCTCAACCCACCTACCCTCAAGTTACCAAGTGTAAATAAAGCACAAAAGAAAAATCCCGACTTAGAAAACTGAATTGTCAGTGTTTTACTTTACATTGTAGACACAGATTTCGAGTAGGATCGAGTACTTTATGCACATACATGGAAAAGTTCTTCTGTGAAGATTCCACCTCTACTTGTGTTCGTACAGCTATAGGTACGAGTACAACCGAATGTTGCTAAAGTAAATTTACACAAAAGGAACGAAACGAAATTCTGCGGGATTGCTATATCAAATAACTGAACTAGAAGACAAGTTGGAGGTACAACCCTTTAACACCAAAATATTGTATTTCTGATTCCGACAAAAATAACTTTTTTTTTTTATTGTGTTTGCGTAAGCGAAAAGTTCTTCACAAACTTTATTAATTTTGAGCTCAGACATTGTACGATCCTCTGAGGATATATCTCTTACATTTTAGAGGTGGGTAAGAGGTAACCGAGAGATGATTTCCTTGTCATGTTTATTGGGAGCTGTTCTTATTTGAAGCGTTTTTGGGTGTCTGTTTTTCACCCACAACCTTCGGCTTATGAAAAACTTTGTCGATTACTTCAAAATTCAAAGCAATTAAGAGCCAACAAACTAAATTTGTTATTCCTTTTACTAAGTTGTAGTTATCTCTCTTTCTTTCCGTTTATTAATTTCCATCAGATGGCCACTTTTAACCCACAGACACATTTCACTCAGAAGGAAATATGTTTAGCCAACAGCAGATAACAGAGAATAATAAATGAAAGTCCGGACAAACCCTCGCCCTCTTTGGATATAACTTTTAACTCAAGCACGTAGAATGAAAGCGTACAGATGCTTGTGCCCGACGAAAAGGGTATAACGTCCATTGCAACCAGAAGAAATTATTCTACGAAAAGTTAGTCCTATATCGGTTTCGGTCTGCGAACTATAAACAGAATAAAATGGGAGTCATTCTTCTACCTGGAGTGAATGCCATCCTTTTACTAGGTAGCTTTCCAAAACAAACTCACAATTTGACTGAATTTAAGTGTTGTGCTCGTACATGATGGTTTTCAAATATTTATGGGAATTTATGAGGCACATAGGCAAGAGTTCCTATCCATTCTAATTAAGCCAGCATTTATTGGGGGCTAAGAATTTTGTGTGAATACAATTTCTGAAAAGTTATACAAATGCTGTCAGAGTTTCCGACTGTGTATGTTTTCTGGTTCGAAAGGGTTGGGTTTTATGAACATTTTGTTGTGCGAAGCGTGTCACTTATATGTGTGCTTATATGTCTGCTTATTTCTTTAATGTTTAACCTCAACATCTCAACTGGAAACTCATTGATGAAGGTAAGAGTGTACAGCTTCATCCACTTGAGTATCCACAAAAATCGGAACCATCCATTAAACAGTATCGAATACTAATAAACCCCTTACAATCATTATATTAATACGTAAAAATCAAAAGTTTCCGTACACTTTTTAAGTATTTATCATGATATGAGGAGAATGAAACTTATATCATTCGAAAGGTACTGTGCCATAGATGTGCAGAAACAAAAATTCGTAGCTATATGTCGCCATTAAGACTGGTAAAATGAAGTTAATAATTTCCCATACAAAGCGCTTAGCAGTTAATCGAAAGCATTTTGTTGCCATTCAATTTGTTGCTGTCATGTTTCTATAGTAACGAATTTAATCATCTTAGATGAGAACCTGTTGGAGAGTCTCTTTAACCCATAAAGGTATGCAATTTAGTTACCCCTACAAGTAAGCAATCATAAAATCTTATTTCAGGGGCATTGCAGAGTTATCTGCGAGGTGTTACTATGGAAACGAATATTCATGTTTCTACCCTTTTCCATTCTTTTTTCATAGCGTAAAGGTATATGAATTAAGATTTAGCATATAAATAAATTAAAATAAATAATAAATAAATTAAGTAAAAAACAGGTTGGCTTTCGTTACTTTATCTACAGACAAAATTGGTCGAATTTCGACCACGGGCGGTACTAGTTATCATCATGTGATTTCCTTTCTGACTTTGAGACCGAAAATGTTTATTTATTTTCAATGATTGAAAGGACCAGCTAAGGTGCAGTCCCCAATAGGAGCAACAATAGTAAAAGTAAAAGAAAACTCTCGAGCAGGCTACGCAACTCCAACATAACTGGGCTAATACTTAAAAAATCAGGTAGGTAAAAAAACTTCTTAAAATCATTCATCCATTGCAAACCTATCAGGGAACGTGACATTAAATTGCGTTCTCTTTCTCATCACTCACTTTCAAGTATAATCCGTCAAATACTCTTTTTGTCACCACTGATCGTCTTTGCGCCGCACTCATGTAGCGAATTATTTGTTGTTTTTTCCAACGACACAGCTCGTCAATTCGACGAAAAGAAATGAAAGTCATGAACGATTTTAATAAGCAATTAGCAAACCCAATTCAATTTCACCCACTGCACCAAATGTGCAATCGCGAATGTTCATCTTTATAGCAGCGCGGTATAATCACTTCAAATCACGCACCTTCCGAGACAGAATCTGGAGAGGAAGAACGCAGCACCACAACACAGCCCATAGAGCAGTGCACAGTCCGTCGACCGATCTCGTAATAGAAATGGTCACGGTCAAGTTAGCCGCACAACGGATTCTTGGTCGTAATTAAACCCAAACGCCAATGGTTTGCTAATTTTATTCAAGTTCTAAATTCTATCCATGTTACTAGGTATCCCGTAGTAGGTGGAACGATCGGGAATTTCTCTGCAAGATTCAGTGCGGACCCGTAACTCATATTCTTGAGTCGTATATGGATTGTAAATAAAAACTAAAAGTGCTCATCATAACAAACGTTAACTTCAAATTAAAAATATGTCAGACAGTGTTCATTGATCATTGTTTGTTGATCTTTTATTCGATATGGAATTTGCTGGCTAGGCACGCCACTTGTTTCCAAACGAATGATTCAGTCAGTGATCTTCTTTAAGTGCCAGAGCATGGCATGGGATTAAGCAGAGCATTGCATTTGCAGAGGAGGCTTTTATAAAAGTGCTATACCATCGCAGAAGATCACTAGTAGAAGATCATCAGCGGACCCGTACGGATTTGGATATATTTAACACTGTGCAAGGCTGCAAAATAGACAGCCGACTGCAATCAACGCAATGCAACTGCGATTGATTTTTGAACTCCTGGTGATGGCAGTGATCGTAGCTGAACTCAGCAATGCGGCAACCCATTCGGATCGTGGTACCAACTGGCTGGGAGCGGAATACATGATCGTTCGTAAGGTGTACGACGCTTGCCAGGATAAGAACGACTTTGTGGGGTGTCTGAAGGAGAAGGCCTTAGCGGCAATAACGAAAGCCTTGGAACAGGACTCCATAAAGATCGTCGACGGTCTAGTGCTGGAGAAACAAAATACCACCGACAAGGAGAGTATAATCGGATTAACGGACGCCCGGACATTGAGTAGTCTCTCGCAGCTGGATCGGTCTCTGCTGGAGAAGGCAGATCAGTTTCTGCGAACACATGTAATGAAGATCGATATGAGTGAAGGTCGTGGGAAACACGATAAAAAAAAGGATGGCGGTCATATTAAATATGTTATTGCTGCACTACTGACTGCGATGGGAATTGCCGGTCCCATCGGACTCAAAGCACTCGCAGTGATCGCCATCAAGGCGTTGGTGATCAGTAAGGTTGCCCTGACAATTGCTAGTATAATCGCTTTGAAGAAGCTCTTCTCGCATGACCATCAGGACGAGACCAGCTTCCAGGTTCATGCCGGTGATCATAATCGGTGAGTTTTTCTAACACATTTGCTCATTTTTCATAATTATTTTTTGGATTCTTCTCTCAAGGCGAAATTCGTACGTTGTACGCCCTGTTGCTAAGCCGACAAATGCAGCGACTGGTCCTGCATCAGTAGATCCATATCGTTACTATTATGAATATCACTAAGCATTTAGATGTAGTAAGCGTAAGTTTAAGTATAAAGAAGATGTAATTTATTCTCAGACAGCTAAGCATACCAAAGATTTTAAATATTAATTAAATTATTCAATTGTATTTATTTATGGGCGAACGTGACATTAAATTGCGTTCTCTTTCTCATCACTCACTTTCAAGTATAATCCGTCAAATACTCTTTTTGTCACCACTGATCGTCTTTGCGCCGCACTCATGTAGCGAATTATTTGTTGTTTTTTCCAACGACACAGCTCGTCAATTCGACGAAAAGAAATGAAAGTCATGAACGATTTTAATAAGCAATTAGCAAACCCAATTCAATTTCACCCACTGCACCAAATGTGCAATCGCGAATGTTCATCTTTATAGCAGCGCGGTATAATCACTTCAAATCACGCACCTTCCGAGACAGAATCTGGAGAGGAAGAACGCAGCACCACAACACAGCCCATAGAGCAGTGCACAGTCCGTCGACCGATCTCGTAATAGAAATGGTCACGGTCAAGTTAGCCGCACAACGGATTCTTGGTCGTAATTAAACCCAAACGCCAATGGTTTGCTAATTTTATTCAAGTTCTAAATTCTATCCATGTTACTAGGTATCCCGTAGTAGGTGGAACGATCGGGAATTTCTCTGCAAGATTCAGTGCGGACCCGTAACTCATATTCTTGAGTCGTATATGGATTGTAAATAAAAACTAAAAGTGCTCATCATAACAAACGTTAACTTCAAATTAAAAATATGTCAGACAGTGTTCATTGATCATTGTTTGTTGATCTTTTATTCGATATGGAATTTGCTGGCTAGGCACGCCACTTGTTTCCAAACGAATGATTCAGTCAGTGATCTTCTTTAAGTGCCAGAGCATGGCATGGGATTAAGCAGAGCATTGCATTTGCAGAGGAGGCTTTTATAAAAGTGCTATACCATCGCAGAAGATCACTAGTAGAAGATCATCAGCGGACCCGTACGGATTTGGATATATTTAACACTGTGCAAGGCTGCAAAATAGACAGCCGACTGCAATCAACGCAATGCAACTGCGATTGATTTTTGAACTCCTGGTGATGGCAGTGATCGTAGCTGAACTCAGCAATGCGGCAACCCATTCGGATCGTGGTACCAACTGGCTGGGAGCGGAATACATGATCGTTCGTAAGGTGTACGACGCTTGCCAGGATAAGAACGACTTTGTGGGGTGTCTGAAGGAGAAGGCCTTAGCGGCAATAACGAAAGCCTTGGAACAGGACTCCATAAAGATCGTCGACGGTCTAGTGCTGGAGAAACAAAATACCACCGACAAGGAGAGTATAATCGGATTAACGGACGCCCGGACATTGAGTAGTCTCTCGCAGCTGGATCGGTCTCTGCTGGAGAAGGCAGATCAGTTTCTGCGAACACATGTAATGAAGATCGATATGAGTGAAGGTCGTGGGAAACACGATAAAAAAAAGGATGGCGGTCATATTAAATATGTTATTGCTGCACTACTGACTGCGATGGGAATTGCCGGTCCCATCGGACTCAAAGCACTCGCAGTGATCGCCATCAAGGCGTTGGTGATCA
The DNA here is from genome assembly GCA_936431705.1 of Cheilosia pagana. Lineage (NCBI taxonomy): Eukaryota > Metazoa > Arthropoda > Insecta > Diptera > Syrphidae > Cheilosia > Cheilosia pagana. The sequence continues at coordinate 42,857,075 of OW386170.1, read as the reverse complement.
GTAAGGTTGCCCTGACAATTGCTAGTATAATCGCTTTGAAGAAGCTCTTCTCGCATGACCATCAGGACGAGACCAGCTTCCAGGTTCATGCCGGTGATCATAATCGGTGAGTTTTTCTAACACATTTGCTCATTTTTCATAATTATTTTTTGGATTCTTCTCTCAAGGCGAAATTCGTACGTTGTACGCCCTGTTGCTAAGCCGACAAATGCAGCGACTGGTCCTGCATCAGTAGATCCATATCGTTACTATTATGAATATCACTAAGCATTTAGATGTAGTAAGCGTAAGTTTAAGTATAAAGAAGATGTAATTTATTCTCAGACAGCTAAGCATACCAAAGATTTTAAATATTAATTAAATTATTCAATTGTATTTATTTATGGGCGACCGAAATCGATTCCACTAGGTTATTTTATTTATATTATTTTTTAAATGTTATTAATACAGTCATAATTGAAGATCTATAAATATTTCTATATTTTACGTAGACATTAAAAACTGTGTTGGACTTTCACTTTACTAATTATAGTGAACTAGATGTGAAGGAGAAAGTTATAAATAAAGACATGATGGTGACTTCAGTTTAATCAGTTAAAAACATGCGATACTTATATTCTTTTTAAATAATGTTTTGCATCAAATAGAACAGAGTTTGTTTTTATTTTTAAAGAAACTAGGTCGAAAATCGACCACACAGTTCTTTCTTTGTATGCGCACAGTGTTGTTGTAACCAAGGTAATTTAAAAACATTATTTTCCCTATTTTTCAAATACTTTTTTTAATTATTATTCTTTTCGACACATCTAAGAGTGGATCGCTTCAATTTGGTGAAAAAAAAGTTATGATTGGTCCTTATTAAGTAGGGTAAATATGTACCGAAAGAAATTGTGTCGGCGATTAACATATAAATTTATGATTTGCGATAAAGCCACTTGATCATTAAAGATTTTATAGAGTTTCTGAAATCATTTGAGAGGTCATAGGCTTAGCTTTTTTTTGGTATTTTTCACAGCAACTGTCTCTGCAAGAAACTATGAAGAAGTGTGTTCCCTTTGTTGTAAACTTGTCGATGGCGACAGTTTTCATTCTAACAGAGGGACAAAGTGAGGCCTTCATTATTTCTAATGATATGTTTGAACTTTGCCCCATACACCACTTCTCTTTCCAATAGGTAATCCAATTGTAATCCTCAGCTAACACTAAATAATTTTTCATCCTCCGAATTACCATGGAGAAATACACTTTCACATGACCTTATCGCCCCAAAATCTCACATAATCCTTTCCGTTTACCACCTTCATCGTTCAACTGCGTGCTGACTTCTTGCTGCGATCTCTCTTCGATGTTCAATGTTTAATCCTCAAACACGATAATTCATCCATATTCCCCAGTCACATGCTCTCGCACATCGCATCGTATTAAAACCATCCCGTCTTTCATATTTAACCCAATTTAACCCTACGTGTGCCTACGCCTTGTGTATGTCATGTTTACCCAGAGTGCATGCGTCGCACGTTTATCATTTTCATATCTCAAAGCGATTAGCATCTTCATAGTTCACACCCATCCAGATGCAACAATGATGTACAACACGTGCCCTTTGCCATTAAAAGATGACAATATGGAATCTTCCCAATGTTATTTATGGAAGAGGCAAGAAAAACGCTTTCGGTGGACCTGAAAACCAACAAAAATCTATAAAAGTGGTGAGTGCGACCAAAAAGGAGTTGATGACGAAAATCCCAAAAGATTCTTCTTTCTCCATTGCAGAACTGATTTATTTTCACGTCAACGTCGACCAAGGTGCTGCTTATCCCAGGGGATTAAATGAATTTGTCCCTCATTTTCATTTGATTACAAAAAAAAAACACACATAAAACGAAAACAAAAATAAGTATCCATCTAAACGTGACTTTTCGTGATGAGAATTAATCCTTTGAATTAACGATAATCAAAAGTTAAGGCAAACTAAAATATAATACATAAAATTAACAATAACACCAAAGAAAAGCGGGGGCGACGCATGAGCCGCTAGCCTTCGCTGTTTGTCCTGTCAAGGAGTCCACATCATTGGCAGTAACACTGCTGCTGCAGCATACTATAGTAATGTAATATCTCGAGATCAATCTTCATTAAAAATGCGCAGCAGGTAACGGGTTTATTGTTTTTCGATAAATTCATTAAATGCAAATACTAATTTATTTTTGCAATCATTATAGCTTTATAGAGACGCATTCTGCTGGTGGTTTGTGTATAGGGTAGGGTGTCGCTGATGTGGTCTTTTGTGTGGTAAAGTATTTGTCTTTCGACTATGTTTTTCTATATATTTTCTTTATTTTTAGAACCCTAGTGTCGGTGGGCTCGTCTGTTTAATAATACGTCTGAGGAAAAGTGACTCGCCGCAATGTGTTTACAAAAGGACATCTTCTTTGTATGACACTATAATATCAAATCAGCCGTCGCGTATCGGTCGGTTATATTCTTTGCCTTTCGCTCGTCATTTTTATCCTTCGATCAGTAACGGCTGCGAATGCGTATAGCAGGAGCATATCAACTACGGTGTAGACAATAGCCTCGGAATGACGTGTTGGTGGAAACAGTAAGAAATTCACTTCTCAATAATGCTTATTTGTTTAGTGGGTAGAATATATTTCAAATTCAATTATGTAAATCAAAACTTGATAAACAGATCAAAATCTTACTGATAATTATTTTTCAGTCTCAAACAGGGCTATGCATTTTTAGTTGAGAATTTAAAATGTATTCTCTTGAGTTTAGGCACAGTGGCTAAGTGGTTAGTGTGTTTGACTACTAACGAGGGGTCCCAGGTTCGATTCTCGGAAAAAAGTACATGTTAAGGTTTTTGTTTTTCCACTGCGTCACCTCTCGCGAACATCTGACAAACATCCGAGAGTATAACTGTCATAAAAGGGCTTCTCTACTAGCCGCTTGGACTCGACGTAAAGTTGTAGAACTCTTTCATTCGTCCCAAAAAAATATGGGAGGAGCTAGGCCCACGGTCCCACGGACCTGTTTATTTATTTTCTACTTCTTGATTCACTAGAGCCACTTAAGTTTTTTCTGCTTATTTGCAGTCCACCGTAAAATTATTTTGCCTCATTTCTCAATTTTCCATTGTTATACTGTCCAAATGTAATAAAATGCTCCAACAGATTTGTGTATAGTACTGACACGTTGTCGCAAGAATGACTTTAGTTCAGAACAATTGAAATATTTATTAATTATACCATGTTCCCACCAACGTAATTTAGGTAAATCCACTTGATTAAGCTAAATCATATCATTAATGATGTGATTTACCATACATTTTCGTGATCACAAATTACGTGATTTACACCTGTTTAATTTTAAATTACGTGCGAATCCACACAAAAAATAAAATCGAACATATCTACACAGAATAGAATCGAACATACACAAATAAAATCAAACAGACCTGTTATCGACTTCAGCTGTTCACGCAAAAACAAACTGTCAAAAAATTAAAATTAAAAAAACAAATATTAACTGTTTACCTATATCTCTTTTCTCATTTTAAATTGTTGCAGGTAATTTTTCTTTTGCAGTTTTATATGTACGATATTGAAAGTTTTCCAACTAATTTCAAATGTCACACTTAAACACTTAAAAGTTCGGTGTGAACGCCTATCGTGATTTAAAAATCACTTCAGCAAAATCACATTGGTGGGACCATGGTATAAGACTCTCTAGAGTCAGTCATCAAATTAAAAAATATATTGCAAGCTCACCTGCACGTTATAGCTCCATCTCAATCCATTTACCTGACTCCTGCGATGACATTCGGTCAGCCAAAAACAGCTACAATAAGAAACAAATCTGCGTATATGCAAAGAACCTGTCATCTGACAGATGGATGTTTTTCACTTTGTGCACACAATTTATTGCTCCCACCAAGCGATCATTTCTATTGTCTGTAAAAACAACTCCAAGGGATACCTACATTAAAAAAATATTTATTGACATTTCTTAGACATCAGCTGTCGCACTAGAACATTTTTGTATTGCGACTGTTAGCAGTTTTCTACTTTACTTGAGTGACAATTAAATTTATTATTTTATCTTACCAATAGAACCGATTGTAAAAGCCACATCTCACAGGGCATATGTGTCGTTAACAACGAAGCAGGTATATGTTTATTAGTTTATTGGACTGCGGTGCTCATGTTCGTAAGCATCAATAAGAGTATCTCCTGTCGTGTTGACAAGTCATAATTTGCCATGGCTGAGAAGCCAAAACAGTAGCTCTTTTAACCCAGGGTTGGCTATAAAAATGCGTTCCTCTTCCATCTGCAGAAACTAATCAACATATATTTATTAAGGTCAGTTAAGGGTGCTTCAAAACTATAGAGATTATGTAAAAAATATGCACTAAATTTGTTCCGTTGAGCATTTCAAGGACGTGAAACCAAATTTTGACTTACTCTAGTAAGCAGTAAACATCAACAGCCTCACATTAATAAAAAGTAAACAATATCTACTGGTTGCAATTTCGACTCGAAACGATTTATTTAGCATCTTCTCCTCCTGGACTTAAACAGCTTATTCCAATTGAACTGCACCTTACTTTTGGTACAAGACATGCAGACACATTTGTACTTGAAAGTTGAACTTTGTTTTTGTTTTATCGTCCGGCAGTTATTTCATTGGAAATACTTCTTTCAATATTTAATGCAAACGTGCTACAAAAAGATCAACTTAGTTTCTGCAGAGAAGTCATACGGATGTTTAAATTTTTCTTTCTGAATTTTTAAAATGGAGGTGATGGGCCGATAAGGATGCCTAATTTTGTATGACGAGTCCCTCATGCTTATTCGATTTCCTTACCTGTTTCATTTTAAACTAACTGCCACAAAATTAGAACAACCGCTCGTACAACTTTTTGCGTATTTTTTAAAAGTACCAATGTCCCTGTCATTTATAAAAAAGCTACGCAAAATCAAAATACTTACTACAAGAAGGTACCTACTTAAAAAATAAAAACCCTTCTCATTTATTCGTCTGTAAAATTATCAAGTTCACCTTCCCACATGCCATCGTAATTGGAAGCCAATCGATTGCTATACAGATGTTGGCCGGCTCAAACACAATTTTACTCCCAACGAAGGTAGACTTCAAAAAATCTCCCGGCACCCAACACGCATTAATGATGCTGCACTATACAGGCAAGCCGCTGCTGCTCCTGCTACCCTATCGCACAGTCCACGGTGTGTTGTCGGCCCCACCGCTACGCTCTCCATACACATTCCAATTTCCAACCGAAAGAAGCCTGTGGAATCGCACGATGCAATTATGCCGGTGAGACAATTTATGACATACAATGGCCGGAGATCTTGTTTTATATATCACACATCTCTTGCACTCGTTCGATTATATATGCGCTTATGAAAATCATAAACTTCTTTCATGTGACATCCGAGCAACGAATATGCATTTCAATAAAATACGATAAAAGCCATATAAATCACCTAAAAGGTTCCCCTGGTCACGCTTTGGTCCATACGAATGTGTGTGGAACGTATAATTGTAGGAAGAAAGGACACTCTGCGCGATGGTCCCAAAGGTGCTGGTTTTGTGTACCTATTCCCTGGGAAATGCTAATTTGTTGCGGGTAAACAAACAATTTACATTAAACCATCAACAGACAAACGTTTCGCAACTCCTGGATACCGAAAATGGTCATATGTATGTATGATCTATATCAGGCATCTCATCGGATGGGTGCAAAAACGTAACCTATACGATGATGACGAATGGCGTCCGAATGCGGCGTGTACAGTGACGTATAAGGTGCGAACGCCTTATTACCGCACACGCACGCATTCTAAGCGATCATACTTGTCACTTCGGATCAAGATCGCGGGCAGATGCCTACGCGTCTAATAACTCACAATCGAGATGTTCGCACTATTGCCACATAATGAGATCGCACCCAAGAAGTAGCTGTAGGTGATTAGAGTGAACGTGTCAATTTAGATGAAAAAAATTTGAGACATCATGGTGCAGTATGCCATCAGAACTTGATATGTCCTCAGGTTAGCTGAGAAATCGGTTGGTTTGGTTACCGCAATCACCGAAACCGCAAAACCAAAGAAATTCGCCCGAAACCATTATGCATTCAAAATTAATTGCGACTCTTGTGTCGGATATACGTACAATTATCATGGAGTAGTCTCCCAAAGAAGTGTCATAACTAATTGCCATGTTGAAGTTAAAATTTGAAATTTTCTGACACAGGCACTGCAATTTGCATCCGGTTCTCAGTGGATTTTTGATTTAGGGTGCTGTGTGGTGGTGCACTCATTAATTTCATTCATCGAATCAAAGGAGTCTAGACAAAAACTGTCAAACCAGATTGCTCTGCTCTTAAGTGCGCAGGTTTATTTGCTGTTCCATTTCGCACGAGATGCGAAAACGAGTGTGCGTTTAATTTTAATATTTTGATTGACAGAATGGGTTTATCCGCAAAATAATTGCGAATGCTTTTGTATATGCGGACTGTATTATTAGCTGTGGACGGCCGGCGTTCTAATTGATTGAGCAGTGATGTGTGGGATATAAAGATTGTTTCGGATTGATTCCAATAGCTTTAAAGACTAAATGTTACAATTGCTATTTGAGCACACTGCTTTCAAGTTATGTTTCAGTTTGAGCACTTGCCATGGTCAGGTAAAATGTTTTTGTGATAATTGGCGAAAGGTCGTCGATATTCGGACGTATTCTATCGGTGGTTGGCTTATACCCCCTTCGTGCGTGCGCCATTTAAGGCGAGGTCTTTCTCCACTGCGGTTGTAGTCCATTCGCGCCACATGCCCCGACCATCTTAACAAAAAATTACATCTATCCGATGTACGATTAGCTTCTTTTTACACTTTACATTTTTATCACACATTTCTCTACAAGTGCACCCACTAATGTGGCCATTTTCGCGCCTAAAAAAGAAGTTTGTATGAAATTCAAAATATTTACCATATACCTACGATTTTAACAATTTTATTAAAAAAAAAGTATATATCCCACAGCGGATATCCGCTTACAAAATGTTCTCCCCCAATAAACCCTCTCGGGTGTCTATAAATACCAACCAACGCCAATGAACACTTGCAATCTTCCCATTACGCAAAATCACATTACGCTTAATCCCTTAATAACTCTTTTCCATAATTTCACCCTCGCTTTAATATTTCCCCTATTTGTCATGGCTAAGCCCCAAGGGTGGTTTCCTTTTCACCATAGCGACTTGAAGCGTTTGCCTTTTACACCTCCACCCGTACATGAAAAGCCGAAACTGCCAGGGTTAATAAGGCAAACGCTGTATATATGCGAAGAGTGTCATATCGCACTAATCCGCTGCATAGGTTATACGGCTCTGCAATTCTAAGAGGGTGTCGTTCGCTCATTTTAATAATTTCAGCAATTTCATGGCTTTTATATGTTAATTTCATTAAAAAGACATTTTTGCATATTATCCCTGGAGTTCGTGTTTGGAGTTATATACGGCGATGCTTCTGGTTGAAAGATTTAATTTTGGGTGCGGGCGTTTCTTTAGTGATATGGCATTTGGATTTTTGAAGGGGGAAATTAAAAATGCTTTTAAATTTAACACGCCCGTGAGGAGAGATCAAAAGATTTTCTGGATCAGAACAGAAGTAATTGGCTTTGTTGCGTTTCATTTGTATTTTACGATTACCTTCCGGTTGACGGAGGCGTAGGAAATTATGAAATTAATCGAGTTGTTTTCGAGGTTTTAATTGAATTGTGACAGTAGTTGAGATATGGATTGACAGAAGATTATACAAAGTGACATAAAATATTTTTTCTTCAATTCGCATCCCATAAACAGATGAAAAAAGCGCTTATTTTATAAGTACCGCCACGCTACATCTGAATGACTTGACACACAGACTAAGGGCAGCATCCCATCCATTATGGCATCTACGAGCATAAGGACGTTTATGATGACAACAATGATGATGACAAAATTTACATAATGAATTGAACGTTTAAGGGCACTTGTATCCTCGATGGAAACTCTTCAGAAGTTCGCAGAGTACACTTGATGGAAAAGGGGTTGATTCAAGCGCACCAGCATGAATAATTTGATGCCATCACATTTTGTATCAAAGTCGCATTGTAAGTAAAGAAAAACTAGATACTTTGTATACACTTTGTTATATATGATTTAATTGCATTTGGATGAGATATTTTGTATTGATGAAGATTAATGACTGACACGATGGATTTTAAACTAAAAATATACTGCAGGATTTAGGATTACAAAAATAAGTAAATAAAAAAAATGGGTACAGTCGTTTTCCCTAATACTTAACTGTGGGGCTGGCAGGTTATAATCATTTCATTTGAGGGCGAAGACACATCTCACCGCATTTAAAAAAAACCATTGGCTATACCGTAAAGACAGAGAATCCTTGCACTTTACTAAATTCATATTCATTCAAATTCTTCAAACTTTAGAGCAAATTAGGACTTTACCTCGATGCGACTTCTTCGATCGGGATTGATTATTGTGAGATCCTACATACTACAATTAAATTTATAATCGGTGGCTCACCACAGGAAAGGCAATATTTCCACATCACTTATCGGTATCGGTCGGTATACTTACACTTGCCAACGGCGAGAATATCTCCTGTCAAAAAACTCATAACCGGCCTAATAGGACAAGCAAACTTTGGAGTGTTACAGGTTCGCCTTACCAAGAAATTTATTTAAAAAAGAAAAAGAAAAGAACTTATACCGACCCTAAAAGCCTTTTTAAAGAATATTATGCTCTTACTTTCTATGGTCGATTCTCAGAAGTGATCCTTATATTCAATTTAGTTAAATGTAAACATAAAGGGATTTCCAATAAGAGGTGTTATTTTGAATAGCCCGCTATTTCGGTAGCTGTCACTTTTAAAGCTGTTATTTTTTGACAGTTGACAAGTACGAACTACGCCATTACTAAAAATGGAACGAATACACGCTTCAAAAACGCGTTGAAATTATAAAAATTCACTAGAAAAATGGTGAAAATGTTGTACTCGCAGTTCGCAAAACTAAAGCATTTTTGGGTCGTCGTGAAGCACCTTGTCGGACCGCAATACAGAAATTTGGGGGAAAAATTCAAGCTGTTGGCACAAGTTAGTGATGTGAAGAATAAAACCCGTGCACGTCGCTCAAGAACAACTGAGAAAATTGCTGCTGTAGCCCAAAGTGTTGAAGAAAACCCAGGTTTGTCCATTCCTCGTCGTTCTTTGGAATAGGGCATTCCACAAATTTTTTATTTTATTTTTTATGGCCGGAGTTGGATGGTATTGATCTGGACAGCGTTTACTTTTAACAAGACGGCGCTACGTGCCACACAAGCAACGAAACCATTGATCTTTTACGGGAAAAGTTTCCGGACCGTGTTATCTCTCGAAGAGTTGATCACAATTGGCCACCGAGATCTTGTGATTCAACACCTTGCGACTTCTTCCTTTGAGGCCACGTGAAAGATAAGGTCTACGCCAACAGCCCAGCGTCGATTCAAGACCTCAAAGATGGAACTCGTGAGTCTATCGAGGACATAGGGCAGCCACTTTTCGATTTTGTTATGAAAAATTTCATGAAAAGGATATGGTCCTGTAAGCGTGGTCGTGGTGGCCATTTGGCTGATGTTGTTTTTCATTATTAACTGCATACCTTCCTCTTTATTATGAAATAAATTTCCGACCATTTATCTCAAAAAATGGCATGTTTTCTTTGAATATCAAAATAACACCTCTTATTGGAAAACCCTTTACAATACCGCAGCGGTTCCTACAACAAATGTTAACTCGTTCACCGGTTTTCTATAAATGAATGCCTAGAATGTGTAAGAAATTTTCTTAATGCAATTATTCGAAAATACTGCAAATGCCTTCGACAGCAACAAAGTAATCTAATACAATCTCACGAGTGATAATAATTTTAAAATAAATACTATTGCCATCGTTTTTCATCCCAAAGGCATAGAGCGAAATGACACTCTTTCGGGGTGTACCTACGCTATAAGAATGATTGCGTTTAAAATACATTTCATTTGCGATAAAATTATCTCATTAGGGTCAGGGTGTCAACGCAGCAGCAGTGCATTTGCATATCTTGGCGCGTCTCTAAGCCGTCGTTCATTCAAAGTGAATCACTTCACTAAAAGAGCCTAAAAATAAATAATCGTTTATTGTTTGCACAGCGCGCACTCTTGAAAATTTATTTATAAAAGAAATGTTTTTGGACATGCCTCCTCTGGGAATACTGTGCACAGTTACAAGCAAATAAATCAGTGCCTCAATTGGGAGAACCCTCTGGAATCATGTTTTTTTTGCTGTCTTTTTTGACATATCTCTCCAAGGTCCTTTTGTGATATAATTTCACACTTTATTGTCTCTCTGACAGATGCCACTTGTTTCCCATTAATATTTATTTATTTGTTAAAAGTTGCTTTTGCAACTTTGATATTTCCACCCTCGGTGTTAAAATAAATCCATGATGAGTGTGCTCTACATTGTCAACAGAGAGTTCTTTTTGTCAAAATCTCAATTCGTTTTTTTTTTTCGACGAACACGGACTATACACCCCATCATTTCGATGGCGAAAATTCCCTTGAGGATGACTGGAACGGCAAGCGAACGACTGCTGAATAAACAAACATTCATATTGTCACCCTGTATATTTGTACAATTTTATTCATTATACTTTATACATAATGTTTTAAAACATGTCGCCACCGAGTGTAAGGGCTGCTGTCCCGCTACGCCTTGCTGAATTTCAGTTCTAAAAAAAACAGAATCAAAGAATTTCAAAATTGAGATAATATTGCAATATCGCGAGTCCGTCCTTCGTTCCCTCTGTGATTTCGTCAACGTGTTGTCCTGTCCGTGGCGTTATAGTGAATAAAAAATAGGGTGCTCGACAGAGTACTGACAGGGTGCGTTTTAAACAAATTATGGTTTTAAATTTACACCGCTTTGGGGTTGCAAACAACCCGGGAGGTTGTTTATGTTTATTTTTATTCTTCGCGTTACTTTTCCCAATTTTGCTTATGTACATTGTTCACACTAAGGACAACCATAGGGATGATAATATTGATGATGGTGCAAGATATTTGATACACCGGTTGGTTGTAACAAAAGAGTGTTGAATTGCCGTATATTTCGCGAAATCTCTAGGAATTGTTGTTTTGTTTGTTATTTTATATTCGTTTTTGGTTATTTTAAGTGAAGGCGATTTTTCTATTTAAGAGATAGATAAGATGAATACAAGTACAGAGTGGTATCCTCAAATCGGTCTGATTTCTGATTTAAGCATGACTAGTGACAAGCTTTGAAACCACTGTACATGTCGCTCTTCCTTTACATTGAAATAGTATTTTTAATGAGCGTTCTCTATTTTGTTCGTGGGAACTCCCTATACGCATAAAGAATTCAACCTGAAATGGATCAAATTCTTGTTGAATTGAAATTAAGTGGGGTCATTCTGTGAGGAAATTCTGGTCAAAGACGAGAGCTGGTTCCTTTTTAAACCCAAATATATTCCATTTTACGTATTTTGCGTCTTTTTCCAAGGTTATTGAATTGATAGAAGAATTGGGTCCAAGTTTTGGCTGGAAATAAGCCGATTCACAACTTTTACAAATCAACTAAGGACACAACAATTTCAAGTCTGGTTTTTACTTAAATCGAATAATGGAGAGGCTAGATTACTGACTCGCTTAGATCAACTTTATCGGATACATACTTTTTTTTACCACATTTCGGGCGGATTCGTCATAGCTTGTGAACCTTATTTTGCAGATACGCCCATTAATTTCAAGAATTGCAATCCTTAAATGTAAAAAAATGTTTTTAGATTATTTTTTTATGCTTTTTTTTTATACAAATTCCTCAAATCGAGGTAGCCCTCTATTCGTCATATCAGTGTTGGGACATCTCGTTGTTATTCAAGCCTAATCGCTCCAAACATATCCCTTCCAGATTGGTATCCATATGCAATGGAAATATAATTTCTTTTTTCACTAAACGATGGTACCGCATCGCACCAACCCAACACCTTATCGTACCAATTATGAAAGTTATAAAAATTAACCAAGGACTTCAAACTGAACGGCACGAGTTTTCAAATAACCTACTTCAATTTAGAGTTACAACCCAACTGTAAAAAAGAAAAAAGGGGTAGAAGTTCTAGTTGAATAACTACAGACTGTTGGTATACGTTACGTTTATATTTGATTGCGGTGTGGCGCGCGGTTTCATATCGCAGTGCCGATAATTACTGCGGTACCCAGGTCGGTGGCAATTTGTTACGCCTAAATGTCGGCACGCGTACTCTAATCTTTGGCCCTAATTTGCCTTCTGTTTCGAGTCCGCATGTGAATGAAAATGGGTCTCGAAGATATCACCCTCAATGGCTGATGGTTTAGTGTGCAAAACTCTATGCCGTAATGGATGATTATGTCCTTTCGTGTTGCGACCATTGATATAGTCCTACCTGTAACCTGTAAGTCACTTGTTTACATGCTGATGTATACTGGTGTAGTGGGTGAATGAGGTAAACTTGATTTGCTTACCCGTAAATAATTAACTTTACTTATTATGGGGGTTGTTATGGAAGGAGCCTCCTTGAGGAGAGTATCAAAATTTTCATAATGAAAAGGGATACTAAAACACTTAAGAACTTTCTCAACCCTATATACTGCAATCATTTTCTTTTTCGTATTGTGAAGAGCTTGAGGTTTAGGTTGCCACACTTAAAAGGACATGACCAGGTGGTTTGGGGGGTGTATATATGAACAGCATAGTCTGTCTGTCTGTCTGTCTGTCTGTATATTCAAACATATAGACAGGACGACGTTGTGGGGTGGCGGTGCGGATCAGGCGATGAAAGTCATGTCTTGCGTGTGTAATAAGTAATTTTAGACAGAAAATTTAATTGCCTCCTGGCTCTGGGCTCCTGGCTCCTGGTTCCTGGATGTATATGTTAATTCAAGTGGAATTAATTGTTTCCGGTATTTAAGTTGGTTCAAGGATTTTTGCCCCACTGCCTTATCCTGATCCGGCAATTGTTCAAGTAGTTCGATGTTATTATTATTGTCGGCATTTGTGGTCTGGTTCGGTGGGGGTACCACTACGTACATATATGCTCTCCCGCAGATGCCTTGGGTTTTCGGGCTTTCAGCTTGACTTGAGTTGGCTTCCATAGTGCTTTGACTCTACGGTAGTTATCTGTGGTGTATACATGAGGGCTTGTTTTAAGTGCACGAGCTATTATCTTGATTTTTAACTTTTGTTAGGTTGAATCAATAATTACTGTTGAATTGCGTTTAAGGTTCAGTGAGCACACGGAATTAGTTATCGGCATGGGTATAAGGATGTGGCTTTCTGTTCGTCGTATATTTCGCGCCAAAGGAGTTAATTGAGGTAGGATTTGAGTGCGGTTTTTGGTAAAGGGTTGCTTTAGTTCCTTTGTATATATCTGGGGTTATTTTTTTGCTTGAGGTAAGGATAATGATTTTACTATTTTTATGAAGCTATAAATGGTTACATTTTTGGCTGCTATTTCAGAAATATTAAACAGGATATCTTTCCAAATTGTGCGGGAGCTTAAATTTATTATAGTCAGAGTCAAAGGCGATCCTTATAGCTAAACCGAATGTTCCCAAATCAATAAAAATTGCTGGCATTGACTTAAAGAAATATAATATTTCAAATCATTGCATGTAACAAAGATTTGCAAATACAAATTACATACGCCTTTCACTATAGTGTATCTGCAAACAGAATTTCTTTATAGCACGCCTGATGCTTTTATTGTGTCCTTTTTCATCCTCTGTATAACAATCAAATTGATCGACATGTCGTCAATCAGTCGATTGATTAAAATTTTATTATTTTCCACTCAAAGGGACTCGCACACCAGTTACATACATGATGGAATGCACAAAAAAGACTTAAAATTTGATTGGTTTTTAATTAACGGAAAATTCGAATGAATTTTCCAAATGTAGAACGATGTAAATTTTATTTGTACATATTTGTATTATTTTTTGTTTGCCCTGAGATGTAAAGATTTAATTGAAATTTGAAGTGCAGTTTTTATTTTCAATGGTTGTTTATTTGCATTCCTATAGCGAACATCCTCGAAAATAAAACGAAAAAGTCCTGTGTGACTAGAGAGTAAGGTATATTTGGCTGTGGGCTTTTAACATCTCATACAATTAGTCTAAACATCTAATCAGATAGCTCACATCGGCAACAGGACCATTCAAGTTTAATTTTTCAATGTCACTTTGACATAAATTGCCACTGTATGACAGCTTAATGTATCTGTGTAGGGTTGTGAGCATGTGGAGAATTTTCCACATGATATATCAATTATTATTATTCCCAAGGGAGGTGGTACAATGATCAGGGAAAGGAGCGATGGTTGTTAAGGGGTGAAATGGCAAAAAATCAGAATGCATATCGCATAATATCCAGATTCCAGACTTGTACTAATCTGTGAACAGACATATGTTCATCAGGAGGGATGTGTCACTGTTTTTTTTGGTTGCATTGCATGAATGTAGGTACTAGTTATCAGTTTATCAAAACACCTTTCATCTGCTTTGTTTATTTTCAATTTCATAAAAATGTAAACCTTGTTTCCGGTGTAAACGCTTGTTGCAATTACATTTTCCACTTGAATAAAATTGAGGGTAGAGGGGGCAGGAGGCAGCGTTTATTTGTTTTTGTGCAGTAGTTACAAAACAAATGGAAATTGGAGTAAAAAAACGATTTTTGAAGTACTTTTGTGTACCAACAAGGGGTTTTAACACGGTCAACTTGAAAGATTCAACGGACTTGAAAGAGACTATTAAAGTTTTCATTGTCGCATAAGACTTATAACCGGAAGCTTTGCTTAAAGTACGCATGACTCCATTACAATATTTGCGGGGATAAGAAACAGTAGCAGACAGCAGGTATGACTCATTAGTCCTCTCCGGTCAGAGTTCTCTTTGTTAAGTCCAACTAACAGGACTCCAGAAGACAAGACCTGGTCAGAAAAATACGCATCAGTCGTCTAAGATGGCTAGGACATGTAGAGCGAATGGACACTAACGCTCCGTCCCGAAGAGTCTTCGATTCCAACCCGGAGGGACAACGCAGTAAAGGAAGACCTCGCTTTAGTTGGCGCGCACAAGTGGAAGGGAACCTCAATCAACTTGGAGTGCGCAACTGGAGGCAGTTAGCCAAAGATCGTGCTAACTGGAGAGGCGTATTGGTTGAGGCCCAGGTCCACCCCGGACTGTAGCGCCAACTTAAGTAAGTAACAAGACTCTATAGATTGTATTGTAAAAATATGCTGCTCTTGATCCTTGCAAATATTAAAAAGAATTGTTCATTCCAGAATCTATAGTTCCTAATTTATAAAACTGCAAAGATCGACGAACGAAGTACGACTATTGTACGTCGTTGCTCAATGCCTGCCCTCTAAATGTGTTTCGTTTATAATCAATTCTTCGATACTATCGGCCCTTCGCTCCACCCACATTCTCAGTCCTAGTCGACTCACTTTCAGCCTCTCAAACAATGCCCTCTTTAGAATTGGCAACTGGACGATTTCAAATTTCGCAATGGAATTCATCTGCATCACCCCACTGTAGAAGGATTCTCCTTCAATTGCAGTGGGAAATCATCACCATAGATTCACTTTATTGTTGGCCATTTAAAATCTTATCCCGTATAAAGCGCAAGAGAGGGTAGCTCAAAATGAAAATTCATCTAAAAGGGAGAGCAAAAATATTCAAAGAATGAAAAAATTGCAACATTTTCTCGAGCCGTTGATCTATCTAAAGGACGAGGGTAACTTTGCAAAATTAATCATTTAAAAGGAGGTAATTATTTCACTTGAGATGGCATTGCCAGTTGGCCGGTGTTTTGGCACAAATTTGTTCCCTAACAATAGACGTACATTTGGGGTCAAATTGTACTGTCATTAGATAGGGTAGACCTCTATTGTTGAAAGTGTTTTTGAAGCTGGCTAGTTTCGATGGCAAAAATGCAACATTCATTGTCCTAATGCACTTGTCCCTTTCCTGTTTAGGACCACATTCGCTCAGTTTGCCAATTGATGCAGTTTCCTATTGTTTCTTCTTAAAGGACATTGGCAAAAAATGAATAATACAATCCCACTATATTCCCAAGATTCTAATTCGAAAGCAAATCGTTCCAGAACACAGATAATGACTCCCATTTGACTCATAAATTATACCTAAAATGTGTACGCTATACACTTTCCACGTCTGTAACAAAGAATCCAATCAAGTAAAAGTTCAAACATCACTTTGGGTATGGAAAATCATGAAAAAATTGCCGTCAACACGGAAAAGATATATTTCCTAAATACTAATATTCAAGGGTGAATCCAGTCAAGTATTTAACTTCTCCTCCTCCTCCGGGCGCACTTGACCAATCACCCATTACATTACTTGATGTTCAATTATTTGCCGGGGAAAACAACGACGACATCTGTGACCTTTTCAATCCATGAAATTACAATTACACTTCCACCGACACCCGCTAGCGTCCACGCGCTACCACCTTGGCTATCGTCAGGACACCCCGACGGATTCCCTCAATTTGACGACTTTCGGCGATTCGATGTGGAAACGAAGGAAAAAAGTAAAAATAATTGGACGGAGTCTGAGTTTAACCTGCAATAGCCATGGGGAGAGAGTCGATCAGGCGGCATCTCACTCACCCTCGGCTTTTGTACCTAAAATAAAAAGAAAATTAGACAGTTGTAATAAGAAGCAAGAAATGTTAAGCATCCTGTAAGCGCATTAAATCAATAGTGAGATGGACATAAATTATCTGCAAGATATACATACATTTCGTAGCTCTCCCCTCGAATCTCACCTTTTGTTTACGGGTTCGGGTGTTCTATACCGCACGACGAGACGGTGGCGGCTACGCGAGAGCAGTGGTGTTTCATCCCTAATTTTGCATAGCTACATGAAACATTATTCGGCTTATTAGGCTTTAACGCGCTCTCTCTCTCACGGAGATCATGAAGTTTCGTATATCTTGACTTTTTGTGAATTTTAAACGCGTTTCGTTTCGTTTTCTCTATTGCCCTTCAGTGGTGGAGTGAATCCAATGTCTCTGCGGGGTTGGATCTATGATTATAATTGCAAAATAAATCAATCAATTGTGTTTAGACTTTAATAAGAATTGACATTCGAAAGCGGGATGGATAAACAAAAGTCATGTCCTGCGGAATGTCTACCGATTTTCGTGGGGACAGACTTGAGGAAAAAAAAAACGTAGCGATGGTAATTTCCCTAATTTTCAGCGGAATGACTGTATACCTATACAAATTTATTTTGGAAGCAACCGTAGATTGATTTAGAGGATCCACAAAATGGTGGCAGGAATATAATAGAAAATGGTGTAAGCAGCTAAGTTGAGGTTAATGTATAAGTAATCGGATTAACAGGGCTAAAAAGCTGTAGCGGGTAATTTTTACCTTTGTCACACCGCCATACGGATTGACATTTGATTTAAGAATAACGACAGTGTATTTGGGTTTGTAAGAGAATTTATAATCAATTTAGGAAATGGATCCAGTTGACAGAGAAAAAGAGGAGGCGGAAAGGGGAGCATCAATGTTTATAAAAAATAACATTTTGAAGGAAAAGTTACTTTCAAATTTGATAAAGAACTTTAAAAGGTCTTATTTTATAAGACATTTCTATTATGATTTAAATCGCTGGTCATTAAAGGGTTTTTGAAAGGGGGAACAAAATCCGACTTGCATTTTTGAAAATAATTTCTTCATTACCATTCACTCAGGGAAAAAATTAAAACTAAAATGTAATACGATCTATTTGATTTTACGTTGAATTCAATTTCGAAAATAATATTTCTTTTAACGTTAAAACATATTTGATTTAAATACGCAATGTTATTTTAAATTAAGTCACCCTAGATTCAAAGTGAAACGTATTCACTTTTACTTTGAAACCATTTTTTTTATATACTTAAACTACTCTGAACGTAGTTTCAAAGTGTAACATGTTAATATTTGTCCAATATAAAGTTTCGAAATTACATCTACGTACATTCAAAGTGTTGCATAGTTAATTTAACGTTGTTTTTAATCGAAACGTTGATTCAAATATGGATGAAAGCAGCTTAAAGTATTGCATATTCATTTTTAAGTGACAACAATCTAGAATCAAAGTAGAACATGTTCATTCGTACATTGATGCTACTCTTTTCAATAACGATCAATTTAGATTCAAAGGGAAAACTATTTACTCGTAAGTCCCGCTAAGTGTCGCGTCGCGACGCGACGGTGAGCTCATTGTCGATGTTATTCTTGTTTCTTCTTCATTAGTATAAAGATGGAGCAAATCAAAGTAGTCGACGAAAATATACAGCTTATTAATATTTTTGATTTGACTCCATCTCAAAAAAATTCAGTGTCTATTGTCTGAGGATGACGAAAAATTCAAAAAAAAAAAAACCTCAAGGGATACCTGTTTTGATACCTGTTTCCAGTGCTTAAATGTGAGTTTTGTGTGATTAAATTCAATTCCTGGTTTGTAGAAATAAAATTAAGTGCAATGAATGGTAGACGAAACAAATAAATCGTAAAGTAAAGCATGTCTGGAAATAATTTGGTTAAGAACCATAATTGTGCAATTTAAATGTGAAAAAAGTATTAACTTGATACCCATATCTCAGGATAAAATCCCGTTTCGAAAGAAAATCCAACTGGTTTGAAGCGTTCGATTAGAAACTAATTAATTGGATACATTAGTTCATAATGTGCATATTTAAACAAAATTAGATTAATATTTTTTTTATAAAAATCATTGTTTTTCTTAATTTTTCTCAAAATTTCAAGTAATTAAGAACAATTTTCAAGCAGTCAACAAGAATGCACAACCAAAAATTAATTCCATATAAGTTTTCAAGGGATTGCACTTAATTTTATTACTTTTTGTTTGCATAAACTTTTAATTTTTTCAACATTTCAGCCAATGACGTAACGTTTAAGAGATTAATCGGACAGAGGGTAGAATTTAAGGGCAAACTGTTTAAGTGGAAAAAAATAGAGGTAAGGATTATTAGCAAAAATTAAAAACACATTTCAAAAATAATTTCATTTAGACAAAAATAAGGAAACTTAATGGATCTTTAGGTTAAAATTAATAATTTAAGAATTTTATGTTATTATGTACCTACATTGAAAATAAAATTTATGAATTCCAAATTATTGTTGTGTTGATTTTTATTAAAAAAAATAACAAGATTTATGTATCTACTCAAATTTTAAATTTGACGATCAATTTATTTTGAAAATACATATTTCAAATAAAATCAAAGTTGAATTATACAGCTTTTAAAGTTAAAAGCATTTGATTCTACAGCGAACTATTGTTCGTAACGTGGTAACTTCAAAGTCTAAAGAAGTTATGTCTACGATGCAGCATGGTAAGATTAAAGTAAAAAAATGCTTTTTCAAAATGGGTTCACTTTGAATCAATACTTAAACGAAGTGAAATTAAAGCTTAAACATAGTATTTTCAAAGTTGGATTTGTTTGAATACACAATGCACAGTGATTACTTCAAAGTGTATTTGTAGTGTTTTTAAAGTCAAATCGATTTGATTGTACAATGAGTCATTGCCAAATTAAAGTTGAAGCATAGAATTTTTAAAGTTGAATGTATTTTAATCTACGATGCATTATGGTTGAATCGAAATGTATAAACTTTGTTTTAAAGATAGATGAATTTGATTTAAGTATGATTCCACATCAAATCAATGTACATACGTGGTTAGATCAAATTCAAAATACATACTTTTCAGAGTATGAAAACCCTTTGAATTAATGTCATGCCACTTTGATTTAAAAATTTTCGTAGTCGAAGCTAAATCGTTCCGAAAAATATTTAAATCGAAGTGGTTTTCTTTGATTTTACGTTGTTTTTTCTCTGGGTATACTATAAAAAATTCGAATTCACCACAAAAAGTATACCAAATACGATGTTTGAATACAGACAGGGAAAGCTGGCAGTGCAACATAAGAAGGTCTTTGAAAGGATAGACATTTACACTTACTAGGTCAATGTCCTCACTGGCCTGTAGTGTTATCAAAAGTGAAGCTAGTAAACCTATAAAAATACGAACTTCTTTGTGGACTGCACGATCTTTATTAAATTAAATACAGCTAATCTAGGTATGATCGAAAAACTCGCATTTGTTATCCCTTTGTCTTCCCAATTTCTTTAAAGGTGTTGCATTTAAATAAAGCAGCAGATCCATAAAGGACCCTCCGGCTAGCTTTTACAACCTAACGCCGGATTTGAAAGGCTGAATTTTCATAAGCCTCTTCAGGGCAACTTTCTTGCACGTCTGTAAGAGACCTCCTTAAAATCTATTTTGCCTTTTTCCGGGGGTTAAATCTAGAACAACTAGCTCAGTAGTCTAGCGACTTAACTACACACAGCCATTAAGCTATTGGACAACAAATTCTATCTCGAACATAAAGAATAACTACGGTGACCATCTGTTTGAATTCCAAATAATGAACAAAAAGAAAAAAAAATTAAACCAAGTTCATACCTAATATTTTTTTTTTATTTTAAAAAATAAATCAAGGATTCAGTCTTTGCTTTAGTTAATTAAAATATTACAGAAGGACTTCTTAATTTGTACCTATGTTAGGAAAAATAAATAAATAAACAAAATGCAGTCTTAAATTTAAATAAATGTTGTAAAATAAACGCTTAAAATCTAAATAAGTATCCTCATTATTTAAAATAAGGACCCAATGAAGGTAACATTATTTATTTGTTTACACCTATTTGAATATACTTTCCCGAAGTATAAATTTGTTTAACTAAACCTGATTTTTTTTAATATTCTCTGAGCTCTAAACAGGTCATTTCATTGTTAAATTTAGTAATTAAAATTGATTTCATAGCTTCGACTTTCATTTGTTTTTTTTTTTTAAGAATTTATATTCTTTTTATAGTTCTTCATAAAAAAGACATTTTCTTCTGGGTATCATCATTAGGTATTTTTAAGTTAATAATATTAAATAAAAATTACCAATTTTAATGTTTACCTTACCACAACGAAACAAAAATTTGTGTTCGAATTTTGAAAAGCTTTTGAGTTTATTATTAGCTGAATGCTTGATTTTGATTACATTAGCATTTTTGCAGTTAGGGCACGTTCGCATTATTATTTTGTATACAAAATTTTGGTTTGATAAGTTTTTCGTTTTTGTTTCAACAAAATTAAATAAAACACTGAACAAATAATGAACAGCTTTTGAAATAATGAACATTTTTATGTCTTTGAATACAAAATAATTCATAATGAACATCTACTTCAAATAATGAACAGTTCATTATAATAATGAACGGATGGTCACCGTAAGTATAACTAATAGTTCACAAGTCAAGTGCGCTGGTATATGCAGTGCATACCTCGGTGTTCACCTTCACATATAACACCAGTATCTACTTACTGCCAAAAGTAATCTCCTTCGTACATACTTTATAAAATAAAATAAAATAAAACCTATTCCAAATACTATACCGCTCACAACAAATGCACTGTCAATTGATAGCATTTACATTCGTAGCTTAGGACGAAAACCATTTTATTTGACAATTTTTGAATATGTACGCCAAACGGCATAAAAAATGCAAACACAATACTCGCCCGAATAAAATAAATACCAGCAATATTGAATTTTTTTCTTACTGATACTGATTCATTCATTTTTATCACCTCATACCGCCTGCGAACCCACTTTGCCTAAGCACAATAACAAATGCAAGTAGTTTCCTGGATTGAAATACAAAATTTGAATAAAAAGGCACAGCTAACAGCAAATCCTTACACAGCCAAACAAAAAAAAAATAAAGAAAAACAACCAACGCAAAAATATCAATACTTCGTACCGTAGTAGTAGGTACATAGTTCCGTTCTGTGTTTTTGTATCTTTTATTTGGACATTTTTACTTTTTAGCAGATGCATTCAGAGGATTTCTGAGTGGCTGAGTGTAGCTAGTAGCTGGATGCATGACTGCATATCGCATGTGGAGCGGATTTTGAATTTTGCAATTTATTTGCAAACATCGTTCGGATCAAATTGAATATGTTCATTCGGGGAGTTGATTTTCATCTGTCAATTTGAGAATGACAGTTGTGTTTCGTTGTTTCATGTTTTGTATATTTTTCTGTCGATTTTGTTTGCGAATTTTCGTTTTTTATATTTCTTTTTGTTTTGCTTTCTTTTGCTGCAATCAATTCTTATTTTTGGAACGAGAATTCGACGAAATGACATCTACGTGGATGCATATACGGTCGGATGCATGATTTACCAAAACGAAAACAACAAAAAAAAATTAAATTGTGCATTATTCAGAAGCGCTCGTTAAGTTGACAAATGAAATGCACTTTACCCCGGAAGAGTTTATTGTTTTATGTCGTTTCAGCTGAAATGGAAAATAATTAATATGATCGGAATGAGATATGAGGTGAAAAGGCGATTGCGAATTTATGGCGGTGCTGGCTGTTTCCGATTTGTATCGGTAGGTAGTACAAAGATGGACATTTTTTTGTTCAAAGGGGGAAAAACAGAGCGGCGTTACAGAGTTTTTGCTTTAAGCCTTAAAGAATTGTACGTAATCTTTGATTTTTTTATTTGTTTAGAACCTATAACCTAGGTTTGCCTTAAAACAGTTGTGCCAACAATTGCGAATCCAAATAGCATTTACGAGGCAACTTGTTTTACTACAGATCTTGAAGCTAAATGTTTGAATTTATCTTTAAGGGGAGCGTATCAGAATCCCGCTTTTCAAAAATCCCGAAAAAAAGTGTTAAAATCCCGTCTGCTAAAATACTGCTTTTTAAAAACCCGTTTTTTAACAAAACATTGCTATCAAAAAAATAGATGTTAGTTATATGCGGTTTTTTATTATATTATTATATATTTAAAAATATTAAAAACTGAAATAAAAAAATTACAAAATGGACAAGAAAAATTATATAAAGAAACTAATGTTATAAAATCACGCGCTGTAAAAAAATGAATAAGAAATAGAAAAAATATGAGTAAAACAGGTTTTTTGCGTCACATTTCTTATAAATACACTAAAAATTTTGTTAATGGTCTGAAGTTATTTTTGTTCCCTTTTGCAGAATATCATATAACATTACTTTATGTATATAAATATTTTTTTAATTATTGAAGATTGTCATATTTATTACTTAAAAATTTATTTTGATACTATTTATTTCTTATTTTGTTACTTCCTCTAAAAAAGATAAATGTTAAAACAAACTGCATTTCAAAAAAACACTTATTGCTTAATTTATTTTAATTTTCTTATTATCCTGCTTTTACAATCAAAAGTAGTTGCTTTATTTAAAAAAACACGGGATTATAAGAGGCGGGATTTTAAGAATCGGGATTATAAAAAGCGGGATATCGAACCCAACCCATCTTTAAGAGGCAAACCCATTAGGCTTTTCAAATGTTGATGTTAAAAAACCGTGCCACTATGAAAAATGTGCACGACTGTGTCGCACTCTCACGTAATTTTCTCCTTTAGATAGGAACACACATTTTCCTGACCTTTAGGCTTGGAATCCTAAATATAGGTATGTACTTAGAGCTAGAGGCATAGCTTGAGCAGGCATTGGCTGGGGTTACAAATCAATGGGCAGACGAACGGAACATCCAGACCCCTTTTTTTAGTTTGTATTTATCGCATCGCAGTGTCGTTTCGGGTTGGACATACCTATGTTTGACTGAAATTTATAAGCCTGCTACCAAACGAAAGTTTTGAAAGCAAGCAAGTAACAAACGATATCATATTAACGAAGGGTGGGTGTGTGTACTGATTTCTTTAGGTTAAAGCCTCTGAAATGTAAGTTATGAATTTCTGGCTTCATAAAGACTCACAAAAATATATACTAGATATTTTTCAGCAATTTTCAAAAGCGATTCAAATTATGGGTTTGTGCATGTACTATTAGTGATTTAACTAAACAACTAAAGTTGATTTTCAAGTCACAATTTTCACAATTCACAATTCCAATACAAAAACGACCGAAAAGAGAGGCTTGGAGGTCCTAAATAAACTTTTCCGTCCAAAATTCATTTTAATATTTTGTTGATTAGATAAAACCCTAGAGCTCTGTATTACGGAACAGGATTTATAGCACGAGGCGGATACTGAACTGCATTTTATCACCCATCCCATTGCAACCTCCATAAAGAGTTGTCAACAAAAGCTACCATCTTTTACTTCATAAAATTTTTATTTAATTGAGTCGCCATAAGTCTCATTTCACATTCGTGATTTCTCAGCAAAGCGGCAGTCCTTAGGGTTTAATATTTTTCAATTCAATTGATTCAAAAATCAATTTCAAGTTGCGAAGGCTCAATTATATTTTTTTTTGGCTTTATAAAATTCGAATGCATTTTCAATTAATTTTTGCAAAAGATTCTTTTTCGACCAAAAGAGGGCCGCATAATTGGATTCGGTGTTGAAGTTTACGCTAAAATGCATCCAAAAAGTGTCAACAGATATATTATGGTAAAGCCATCAACTCTACCCAGACGAACGGATTACGTTGGACACGGGCGCACAAAGGAGTTCACAGCCGCGCCTCTGCCAAAAGGATATTTTTCTGATTAATTCCTATTTTGATTTTGTCACTCTGTGAATGGCATTGGAGCGATGTAATCGCTCTTTCCCTGCACAGTAGCACTACTCATCGGACCCACTTCTGCTTCCGTTCTCGTCATGTGCAGTATGTATAGGTATAGCTGTATGTAATTCATTCTGGGGGAACGAAATTACAAATGACCAATTCAACGTCAGCGTGTATGCTGATTGTGCCATAAAGGATGTGCGGCGCGGCGGTAGCCTTTCACTTTGAACGATTTTATTAACCGATGCAAAATTATTTATGAGGCTTGATTTGGTCTTGTTACCACCAAAAAAACAGAGAAAAAATAAAACTTTACAAAAAAGTCACTTCATATAGTACTTAAAATTCTGACCAGATACCGCAAAGCGCTCGTTTTAAACACATATTTGATGTTAGATCATGGGAACAAAGGTGCAAATAGTGGCGCTGAATTGAAATTTGTTAAGTTACGGGGTTTTGTACCTCTGCGCCGATGATCTACTCTAAAGTTTTTTCCATTTTTTGGGAATTTAATCATTTCGGGGTTTTGTGGTTGGAATTTTAATTTTATTTTTGTTGGTGCACGGTTATAGTAGCGCCTCGAATAGTGGGATAATGTAGAGCGATAACTGAAGCTCAATACTTGTGTAATATTTTATTTTTATTTCGGCCCGATTAGGGGGGGAATAAATAAATTTAAAATGTAAAGAAGTCAGTGGAAAAGGATGAGGTCATTGATTAATAGCAAACCATTTAAACTTGGTGATAATTGTGCAATTTGACAAGACAGTAAAAATGAGGATTCAAATTCAATAGAAAGTAATAGTTCCTAGAGATGTGACACGTTTGAACGTAAAATCGGCAACACGTATCAAGTAGGCGCCATGAACGTTATTTGAAAAATGTTGTCTATCCACTGACCGTATGTGAATTGTAAAAGAATCTGCACAACAAAGTGAGCAAGGTGTTAGATCACTGTGGCAAATGGACAACTACCTTTAACTAAATTGACGATTTCAGTTGATAGCGACAACATTTGAGGTGCCATCGGCAATTGAATTGTGAGTTGGAGATCATAGTAGATACCTACCTTACATTTTAAGTCAATTCAGTTCAATCTTAGGGAGGATTCCGATCTTGCAAGTATAGCTGGCGACGCATCGTCTAAAGAATTAAGCTGAAGCTGAATTTAATAGAAAAAAGGCTGGTTAATATATACCTAACCTAAGCTGGATCTTATCCAAAATAACCGATTGATCGTACACTTTCACCTGGTGACAGAGGAGATTAGGTCACTAATCGTGCAGCTTTTCCGATCAGTTTCAGCAACAGGCTAATCTTTTGCATCCGCTAATAGAAAATAATTTTTCTTATACATATATTGTTTTTGAGTGTTAAGTGTCATTGTTAAATACGAAACACCATACAGACCAATTTCTTGAACTGCTTGTCGAATGTTGATAAAGAATCCCCTTTCAAAATTAAGAGAGTCGTTGCAGAAAAAAAATATTAAGCCGCTCCCTGGAAAGTTTGCTTACATTAATCTTCCACTTCAGATGTTCCGATTTTGTTCTTCCCTTTCACGTAATTTTTGGCGACTCATAGCCGATTCTTCTACTGGCATTAACTACGAAGTCAAGCAATGTATCGCGACGGCTTCATCAGACTTGCCGGCAACAGGAATCTTCTTTTCGGGGACTCGATGAGACCTCGATGCGAATCGCTGGATTTGCTGGGTTTTAATTCATCCTGGTTTGCTAGCTAATGTAAAAAACTGCAAGTCAGCGAAATAAAAGACCGACTTTTCAGCAATATTCTTAAAAAAATATGCTTTCACTGTATAGGTGTCAAGTATACCTACAGTTAGACAGAACTGAAAAACCTATCATTTTATATCGTACATAAACGGTTGAATTCGAAATCTTTCTGATAGATAACTGTGGAAGCATGAAGCATCTTGACGTGTGTTTAAAAAGTTAGAACCTGACCTTTGTCCGTCAAACTTGAAAAGTTACACCTTCTAGACCGAAAATACCCCGCAAACTTTAACAATTCTGTCTGGCCAGTTCAGCGCTCCATGTAGTTGTATGAAAAAATATTTAACCAACCATTAAAGGACATTTATAATTACTTCTGGGTATTGGGGAATTTCCTGCTTCAGCAGTCTCACCCTTAAAATCCCACCATAAAGGGATGAAAATGAAGTTCTGCATTTCTGAGCAAAACACTAGATGACATTCAACATTCGTTGATGAAGTGATTCAGTTCGTTTTTCTTCATAACAACACGCAGATGCTATTTATACGGTGAGTTTTCGTGGGCGGAATTACTTGAGTATGACAAGAAGGACATCTTTCTTCCACCGAGACTGTTGTCTTGAAAAGGGACACAAACAAAAGACAGAAATATAATAATTAAAAATTCACCCCCAAATGCAGGGCCAGAGAAGAGTTATAAATAATGTCGCCGACATCAATGGCTATGGACTGGTGGATGCCTGCTCATTTTGGCAGTTTGATGGTCGGTTTGCCACCCTTTGCGTGGGCATAACAATCAAGTGGTGGGTGGACGTGAGGGTGCGTTTTAATGTGCATCGAAAATTGTGTGTATTCGTATTGTGCGTCTAGCTTCTTAATTAGTAGACATCTATCTATTTGAAGGGCATGGTGCTTCATTTATGCGTCGCCCCCCAAAACAGAAAATTTATTGCTGCCGCCAGCGGACATAAATAAATAAAAATATTCATTTTGTCAGCGGCTACAAGGACAACCCCCTCAGTGGTAGAAATATACATAAAGTCTTTGGATGCATGGTAGGGGGACATTTTGTCATTATGGCAAAGTGGTAAGTTTGAGACTGGGTTTTGGGAGCAATAAACAATAAGGATGAGTATGAGTGCTGTGATGCTAGCTGATGGTCTTTAGGATCAAGGGAATTCGGCTACCTAAATGTGAGTTCCCAATATGGAAAGCTGCAAAAAGGCCTTACGTTAACATGCAAAATTAACACTTTTAACAACAATTTCACGTTTCCCCTTTTTCGATGAGCTATGGTGATAATAACCAAATGTAAGGTATGTACTTCTCTTTATCTTCAGTCTGCAGTTTCCACGCTTCCACGCACAATTGCCTTGTTGTTAACATCGAAAGCGAAACTCATTCGAAAATAAATTCCAACCGTCACTCAATAAGTAGTTTATACTGCTTCAACTCAAACTTAGTTGGGCTCTGTCTGTATCTGTATGTATTGTACGTAACCCACTCAACTAAATTCGAAAACACTTAAAACAAAATACTCAACTCAGTCTTCTCTACCTTGGGAAATTGAATGAATGTCCAGCAAAAGAGAGACTGTGTAGGGGAAATTCTCGCTGAGTTGGGTGAAATAGGCCACGCCTTTTCATGTCGTGCAATATCTCATGCGATTTTAGTCAATAGTTAAAGTATCTGATATAATTCGTTGTTAGGCGGTAAATACTTTGGGTTGAGAGGGTGGTAGCTGGTAGTTGGAAGCAGCGGAACAGTAGTTAGGTGTGAGGTTGGATTCTTTGCTGCTTTTAGCGATGTAGGTACATAAAGTTCATTGTAGCTTACAAGTGGAACTTTTTTCTTTCGATCATAAATAACAATAAGTGCGCCGAATTCTAGACAGAGTTACCTAGGTATGTAGGTAGGCTACCTAGTTTACGTGCGTGGACCCAGTCAGAGGTTTTATTTAGAGTTGTTCAATTCAGGTGCAATTATTTCTAGGCGCCTTTAATGTTAGAATTTCATCTCTTTATCGAAATTTTGCGACAAGTTTTAAAATCAGAAAGCATACCCATACGAATGTCAGTAGATAGGTTGGTTAGGTACCTTAAAAGTTGGGTAGGTACTTATGTAGGAATATAATAAATTCAGTATTAAGATTCAGGAGTTATGCAAAGCAAGCGGATGACCAAATAATTTTAATATGGGTAGGAATATGTTAACCTAGGCATTCTTGCTTCTACCTATGCATTCCTAGTACCTGTCTACGTATCCCACTAACAGAATTGAAGGTAGGTAGTAGAAATACAGCTAATTATATCTATAAAATGTATAGATTTAGATATTACCTATTAAAAAAGCCAAATTTGTTATTAGGTACCACTCAGGCATGAATTTCTAGACTCGAACTGCCGATACAAGGTACCTCGACAAACGCTAACTGGAAACTGTGTCATGTCGGTTCAATTTATGACAACCAGAAGCTTGCAAAAAGCCTCAGACTGCTGTCAGAATTTTTAAAGTGGAAATCTTCATAGTGTACCTAGGTCCGTAAATATGGGGTTTGACACATGACACTCTTCATTATTGTAAATGACTGCTTTATCTTTCTTTTTTCTGGTGTCCCTCAAGGTAGCCACCTTGGTCCAATTTTGTTCCTGTTATTTATCAACGATTTATGTCTTTTTATTACTTACTCAAAAATGTTGCTGTTTGCGGATGACTGTAAGCTAATATACTCTTGTAGCAACCCACAAGGTTATATTTTCCTACAGCATGATATTGACCGTATGCAGGAATGGTGTAAGGAGAACTACATGAAGCTTAACCTAAAAAAATGTAAATGCATTTCCTTCACGAGACGTCAAAATCCAACTATACCGATTTCATCATCTTTTACAAGAAGCTCAACTTTAACCTCCATCTGGATTCCATTGTCAGTAAGGCAAGAAGCCGATTGGGACTTATAAAACGGTTTTTAGGAATTTAAAGACCCCAATATCACCAAATTTCTATACTGTTCTCTAGTCCAAACCGTTTTGGAATATTGTAGTCCGGTTTGGCGTCCGAACTACGAATCTGGAATTTCAAGAATTGAAAGTATTCAAAAACAATTCCTTTTCTTTGCTATACGCGATTTACATTGGGACCCCGAAAGACATATTGCCCCCTACATAAATCGATAAAATTTGCTGAAGCTGCAGTCCTTGGAAAAACAAAGAGAAATATCAAATGCTTTATTTCTGTCTGGCGTCCTGACCGGCAACATAAACTCCACCTATATTCTAAGTTCTATTAACATCAATACCAGACAGAGGACAACAAAGAATACAGTTTTTTTTATATCAAAGGACATCTCGATCTAACTATGGAAGTAATGGCCCCATCAATAACCTGACCAAGGATTTTAATAAGTTCAACCATGTGATTGATTTCAACCTAACAAAATTCAGTTTAAAAAAAATATTGAGTGAATTGTAAAATAACTTCCTTTTTTGAAAAATAATTTTGTTAATTGATTAACTCTGGCTTAAATGTTAGTAGTTAAATAAATAAATAAATTACTGATCTCATATTTCCAAAGTAATTTTTTGCAGTAATGTTGCAATAGTGGGAATTGACCCTATTCCAAGACATACTTTACCGAATAAACGTGCCTTGCCATTAGTTGAATGAAGCGAAAAACACGAAGTGTAGGAGATCCTGTGGATGATAGCGTACGTACAGGCGTCGGCACTTGCAAAACAGATATTAGATTAACTCCTGACTTTGCCCTTAAGCCCACAGCTTCGACATAAATCGTTGGACTCTAGCCTCCATTTACGGAGCACCACTTCAATGGCAAAGTGTGTTGATATTTTTATCCTTTCGGTTCGTTGTTCTACGTTTATCTAATTTTGGGCATAAGGTAGGAGATAGCAAGGTAACACGCTTCTTCTCTATTATGCCGTCGATTGTGTCATACAATTTTCCAATTGTTGACAGTAAGGCGATGAGCCAGCTTAATTAACGAAGCAGAGATCAACTGAAGAAAATGTTACCATCTTCCTTGACAACTCACGGTGGGTATATATGTATATAAAGTTATCTATCGGCCTATATAATGTACCGACAAAGTCTGACGGTGATTTTACATAGCCATCTATAAAATTGACAAAGCACTCTGCACATATCCCAGACTCCAGCATCGTCACACCAATAATTACAATCGGCGTACTGCTGTCAATTGCAGCATAGCTGCAAATTCAATTGGGAAATTTCACTTAAAAAAGAAACTAACCATAAGGACATCCACCGATAACTTGTTGCTGCTTGAATTCCCTCGAAATGTTTGTTGTTTTGAATTGAGCACACCATAACCACTGGCCTTAGGGCACAGTATTCCTTGTCAAAGGTGTTCCAATTCTGGTTCTATTAGTTTTCTCTTAACCGTCGACAAAAAAACACCACCACTCGAAAAGTCAGTCTATCATCATCATCCCCTGGCGTTCAAAATAAATTTTTAATTTATTTTTTCAATTTACAAAATGTGGGGGTGAAATAACGCACGAGACACCCTCCAAAGACATCCACTTACGGGTGTGTCGCCTGCGGGCGTTCAGGTGTTTTTTCTGCTAAACCAAATTATAATTTCAAATAAATTCATCGTTTGTTTGTCGATTAATGTGGGGGCGTTGAGTTCGCTTTATGCATTTGACAGTTGATGTGCCTCTAGCACTTGCATGGTATACCATCAGAAGTCTGTTTTTAGCGCGTCACTGTGTGAAAAACAGAAATATTCCAAGCACCTTTTTGTTTAAGAAGGGAAAAAAATCCACAAATTGTTGTCATCACCTTCTCAGGAAATCGCACAAAAACCTGCATCGACGGATGCGAGAAATATGCTTCAAAATATGCCTCTTCGAATTCCAGCATCCGCCTTTATGCATCCTGCGCGCATCTTCACTCAAATCGCGATCACATAAATAACGTCGCCCCGCAAAAATATCATTGCGATCATAAATATTATTCAGCGATATTCCGTTTATCGCACCTTTTGGTGGCATTTGGTCGAGGATCTCCGTCAACGCGGCAAAACACAAAAAAGCGCACCTTCGTGCGAAACAATAACACTCGGTGGAAATAAGACAACAACAACAGCAACAACAACAGCAAGCAAGTGTCCTCCACAGAGACTGTCTGTCTGCGGATGCTGGCATTTTTGTTTCTTCATTTTTTTTTCTTACTTTGGTCGTCGCACCTGAATCACACTTCTGAAACAAAAGACCCCGAGTCAGATCGGTGTGCCCTTCAAAAATTTATGAAACACTAGAGGCCGCACCGGACTGCCCATAACGGAAAGATGATGATGATGATCATTGTCAATGTGTCCAAAAATGGCCAAAACGTTCGAGAGTTAGTAAAAATTCCTATGCAAAGCAAGGAGAAGGATAATGCGACCGACCGCAGGACAAACGTGCTGGGCAAAAAAGGACAAAAGATGGAAAATATTGAATAAATGAATAAATTGACGTTCGATGTTGTTGCCAAGGTGTAGAAATATGATTGCTGGTGCGCGCGGACGTATGAGCATCGTGTCGAACATGGGATAGTATAACAAGCGAACGATAGATCCTATCTCTTGGGCGCGCAATTTTGTATTCATTTATTCAGCTGATTGTTCTCGTTTCGTTGTGTGAGTGTGTCGGTAGTCGGTATGTTATTACAATCTGGGATTTGACTCCTTGGAGGTGACAGATTTTTGACTTGTGGTCTTTTGAGTGGCAACGCCAAGTCATATCGTTTGGCGCACATATTCAATTTATTGTAATGCATCTGGGGAGCGCATTTGTACGCGAGATGTAGGTAGACGATTTGGTATCTAGAGTGGAGCGCGTGTGGAGGCATGTTTTGTGTGTGTGTTACTATACAAAATGGGCTTAAAAGGAAACTTGTAGGCTTATCGAAGTATCTGGCGATACAAGTTTAAGGCAATTTGCAGGATATTGGTTGCAGTAATTGATAATGCGATGGAATGTCTACACGAGTAGGCGAGCCGATGGCTTGTTTTGTCGAATAGATATGCAAATGGTTACACACATAGATATATAGTGCTATTGAATCATAGCAAGTCACACGGGAGCTGTATTTTATGTGAAATATGGCATGTGGTGGGTTCCAAAATTGTTTATTTGGGAGATACCTACTGTAGCAGGCAGTATGGTGGAAAGACACGCATTCGATCGAAAATTTTGGACGCACAAGTTCGTAATTACATCTGCATTTTTTATAATAGGTAGGAATCCAGCCGGTTTGTATGTGTCATGGATCATTGACCTGTAAAACTGCAATATTGTCCGTCTAAGTCAGTGAAAGGTTCAGTCATGTTTGCGAGAGCACACGCGCAGTACCCGATAGTTTAAAGCTTTTAAAACCCTAACCCATCCATGACTATACTAAGAGTCCACCCCAAGTAACAATATTGAGTGTTAAGACCTCATGCGAACAAATTTGGCGCACTTTAAAACCAGAGGTAATTGCTTGGATAAGACCATACCGAAAATGAAATTTCAATTTCTGAAAGACATTAGGTATAGAAGCAATTAACATCCGCAGTGGGTTATTGTTTCGCAATAGAAGCAACCTTTTCGGTAAGATGCTTGCCTTACCATACCAGCTTACCTTACCGAAACTGTAATAAAGGGTGTTTTTTTTTAGAGGTTGGTTTTTCGAAAAGAGATAAAACTGACATTTTGTGGTCAAATCTGGCAACTCTAATGTCATTTATGATCAGTTTGGTTTGCCATTTCATCATGAACAGGTTGACAAATGAACAACGCTTGCAAATCATGCAAATTTATTTCGAAAATAATGGTTCAGTATGCGAAGTTTACATGGCAAAATTTTGTTCAGTGATGTGGCTCATTTTTGGTTGAATGGCTACGTCAATAAGCAAAATTGCCGCATTTGGATTGAAGAGAATTCACATGAGACCCTTGAGATGCCATTACATCCACAAAAACTGACTGTTTGGTGTGCACTATGGGCTGGGAGTCTATTGGGCCATACTTCTTCCGAAATGATGCTAGAGAGTCAGCTACCGTAAATAGAGACCGGTATAGAGCCATGATAACCGACTATTTTGTTCCCGAATTGGATGGCATGAATGTGGATGACATGTGGTTCCAACAAGACGGCGCTACATGACACACAGCGCAAGTCAAAATCGATTTATTGAAGGAAACATTCGATGAGCGCATAATTTCGCAGAATGGACCTGTTAATTGGCCACCAAGATCGTGTGATTTGACGCCATTGCATTATTTTCTTTGGGGATATGTGAAGTCGCTCGTCTACGCCAACAAACCAGAAAC
Organism: Cheilosia pagana; assembly: GCA_936431705.1. Taxonomy (NCBI): domain Eukaryota; kingdom Metazoa; phylum Arthropoda; class Insecta; order Diptera; family Syrphidae; genus Cheilosia; species Cheilosia pagana. Next base: position 42,823,200 of record OW386170.1, on the reverse strand, counting down.
GTTAGGGGACTTGTGAGCCAACATTCGTGGCGTTATTGCCGACATACAGCCCCAAATGCTCGAAAAAGTGCTTGAAAATTGGACCTCTAGACTTGGCTTTATTCGAACCAGCCGCGGCGGCCACATGCCCGAAATCACATTTAAAAATAAATAAATATTTTGGCGCGACAGGTCTATGGGACCCAAGGCCTAGCTTCTCACAACCATTCTATCTACAATTTTACGCAGAGTCCGAACGGCTAATTGAGAAGCTCATTCATGACAGTTTTACTCTCGGATGTGTCAGACGTTCGCGAGAGGTGGCGCAGTGGAAAAAAAACCTTAAGATGTAATTTGGCCCTTTCGGGATTCGAACCTGGGACCCTCGCTCAGTAGCCCAACACACTACAACTAAGCCACTGCGCCACACACTAATGGCATAAAATTATCCTTCCAATAAAGCCAAATCGATGGACATTAAAAATGATTTCCTTGTGTTTTATTCCAATTCGAAGCTTTATTGAAACTGAAAAACAAAATAAAATTTGAGTTTTTCATTCTTTTATCTTGTTTATTAACATTTAGAACTGGGACTGGGAAGTCACTTTCTATGCGGGAGCCTTAACAGGTACATAAGATTGGTACAAAACACACGAATGACACTCTCATTCGGGTATTTTGGTTTTAAGGTCACTAAGCAAGTGTGACTCCTAAGAGACGAATGCAAACAGTTCATTACTCTTATAATGCGAATGCGAATGATCTTATCTACGAAGCTAAAGCTAACAATCTTCAGCAGGTAAAATCGCAGAGCTTAGTCCTAAGGCCATTTTGAACTTGGTAAGTTCTAAGGTAACTTGCCTTATATTCCTAATGTAACCCAACTTTTTTTAACATGTGTAAAATCAAGCTAGTACCTACTTGGTAATGGTATGCTAGGTTGTCTAAGGAATTTTACCTCAAACCTAGGCTGAATTTAGCCTGACATTTAATGTATCTTTCTGAGGAAATGTTAAAGAATTTAAAGAAACGTTTTCAATGTTAAGTATTTTTTTTCATTTTTTTCTGTTTACTTGTTTTTTTTTTTCTACAATAGGTACGGTTTATGATTCCTCCCTTTTTTTACTAAAAAGAGAACTGACATGACAGGCGTCCTGTACTTCAAGTGTGACTGATGATTTGGAATCTTCAATGGTGTATTTTTTTCAGGTTCCTCCTAAATTCTTCGAAGTAGCCTAGAATACAATGTTGATATTATCTGGAAATAGAAAACATACCTAACCTTTTTTACGAACCGGTGTAAATTTTTGTTATACATATGTATTTGCCTTAAGATCTTTCAGAAAGCTTTTGAGAAAATTGTTTCGATCGCTGAATAGATCTATGGCAATGTTGTAAATGTTAACCATTTTTGGAAGTTCAAATTGGCGTTCGGTCTTATAAAATTGATGTCAATATTGATCTGGAAAAAAAACAAATTTAAACGAATTAGAGGCAAAATCGTGCGATTGTAAAGTAAGGTAAAATTTTACCAATTCCTGAGCACGGAAATATTTGTAGAGGGGCCAGTCTTGCAAAATGTGGTAAACATTTGGGTCTTGGTTTGCTATAAGCAATTTTTTTTTTATAAATATATAAAAAGAAAAGGGAGATTTCACTCTACTTCCCTTAAACTTCTTCTCCGTCGATCTTCTTATCTAATTTATTTGCTTAATTTGTCTAATTTGTACTGTTTTAATATTTTTTTTAATTTCACTAATTTACCTATTGAACTTATTACTGATTTTTTGTCCTTCAAAAAACACGTCCACACATTATAAAGGTCAGGTCGGAGTGGTTTGCGTTGCCGCAACTGAAATACTTTGCATGCAATAAACGAAAATAAATTTGATTGGCGAGACTTTATCCTCCGCCGGATTTATTTACATCTTGGGTATATTGCAGGGCTTGCGAACATTTATGAGGCATATCACCTTATGCACATTTACCTAGTACTAAGGTAATTTTTATACTGTTTCTGAACCCAATGGTATCTAATCTACATTCCGTTGCAATAAACGAATTTAAATTTTGAGGAAAAATCACCTTAGTTTTATAAGCAGAGTTACGTATGTTCTTTTTTTAGGTTAAAATACCTAAGGCTTAATCAATTTAGCCTATTTTTCATTACCTATGCCATGCATAAATTGTGTTGTGTTATTTTTTGGCAGAGTTATGCCAACGCTGCGCTTGCGTTTGTTATGAGCAACAATTGTCAATATTAGCAGTCGAATCATTTCAATTCAAACGCCGACTATTACTCCCTTAAAATTATTTTTATAATTGGACGGATTTGAGGTCATACAGAAAAATCGTTGTGTAACTTCCCCATGTATTTGGAGAGCGGAACTTAAGACGATTGGGTAAACACGCCTGACTTAAAAGGGTTTATGGTTCAGATGCCCCGATTTAAGTACCACTCAAGCAGTTCTTCTTCTGGGCGGCTCTCAACTTCTTGCGGTTGAACAATTGATTCCTGAATAGGAAAATACCGATAAGGCAATTCAATGTAGGTACCAACTACAGGATACTACAAACCCAATCCCATTTTTATACTAAGCAAAGCTCCCTAACCAAAATATGCCAACCAGTTTTTTATCACCTCGCATGTATTATTCGCAAACACGCAAGCTATAATCTGTCACCGACCCTCCCTCACAATATGGGGTCCCCAAACTAGTTCCTAATCAATTTCGTAAACTGAAATATTTCCTACACATTCCCTGGGGATAGGTGTACCTAGGTATACCTGACATTTTTTTACCTCAAAAGCGAACTATACCTACCTTCATCGGGAACTAACCCGACGCTATTCCAGAAATTAATTACTGTCCGATTGTTGATTCATAAGATCACACACCAACGTGGCCATTAAGCCACACGTTAATATCGCGTCCACTTCATCGTCGTCCATCCGCAACAGATTTGGAGCAATAAAAAATATTTTCCATGTCCATTTGACCGCACAGCTTACGAGTATACACAGCACCGCCACCGCCATCATCGTCATCGCCGCTACTTCCTTCCTTGTGGCTGTGCGCTGCCTATATAGGTATAGCATACACGGTGATGAAGAAATTGTTCAACGCCACCGTCACCACCACCACCGCACAACGAGAGATGGGCCTAGAAAAGTTACCTGCCATTAATTAGTCACTTGATTTATGAATTTTGCGATAGCACCAACAAATGTGGTACGTGGCCTTATATGCCCAGGCGGCCGAATAGTCATCGATCTGTAAGCTGCCGCCGTCGGACTGCTGTTGCGTTCAAATCTAATATATATGGCAGCACAGAGGGACCCGCGCACAAAAAACACACACACACACTAAAACAGAGACGCACAGTAGAAAGATAGGCCAGCGCCATCCTTAGCCATGTAAATATGATCTAGGCCGTTCATCTTAGTGGGAGGGGTGAGTATGCGGGCGCGCAAAAACTCGCCTTCTGCCATATAGCAGAATGAGATGAATCTGTTGCTTTAATTCCGCGGGCGAGCATAATTCTTCATCATTGTGTTAATTGGAGTGTTATCCTGGTCGGCAGACTCTGTGCTCTGGCTCTCGCGCCTTCTGGCCGTTCAAGTCGCGAGCTCATTTGGCGGCATTCGTTGGGCACAAAGTGAAGCGGGAATTTTCCATTTTTAGAGATATATTTATTTTTAATAAATTACACGTGGGTTGTAAATCTTAAAGCGGAGAGAGTTGTCGGCATACGGACTTGGGGTTGTGTAGAGGGGAACTTTGCAAGTTTTAGGGAGCTATGAGGTTGACATTTTTAATAAATTCAGGTATCATAAACCGTGGAGTTCTTTGCATCTCTCTATTTATTAGATTAGTAGGAAAGCTGCTTCTTTGAAGGGTTTTAGCAATGCCAATGCGCACACAGATGGTCGCAAGAAAATAGTTCGTTTAACACACGACGGTATCTACTACAAGAAAATTTATCAGCGGCTTCTGGTGTGAACTTTAGGTATTGCGAAATGTTACTGCAAAATTTCAACATCTTACCTCCATCGGCATTCCTTCTTATCACGATGTCGCATGTCATACCTGCCACATCTCCGTGAGGATTGTAGCCAATTATATAGTGACATAAGTATTCAAGTCTAAAACCTTTAAAAAAGCTTATATTTCGTTAAAAAAAATAATTGCGTACCCACTCCACATTCAGTTCGTAGACCCAATTGAGCAGACACATTAAAAATAAAAAGATACTGCTAACAAAAGGAGCTTCTAACCATTCGAAAGGTCTGTACCTACTCTTAAGGCTCTTAATGCTTGAACACCAAGCTAAAGGGCTTTCTGAAGATTTGTTGCAAGTGCCTATCCTAAGTCGATGCCGTGTTTGATAAATTGTCTGTCCAGTTGGTGCAATCCGACCACCAGATGTCCGTAAACTGACGAGCCTCACGGGTGCACCTACCGCCAAAGTGCCCAATATTTGTATTTTTGGTATTTGAATAAAAAACGACCAAAAGAGAAGTTTTATTTAACGATAGGTGTAGATTCTTCAAGTCTTTCGGAAACACAGTTCGCACCTCAACTCTTTTGTTTTTTTTTTACTTCAAGCATCAAAACCCACCATCAGTTATCGCAATTAGTATCACAATGAACGCATATTCTTTTATGCTGGTCTTTCAACCAAAGTCTTCAGAAATGTACCCAACCAAACGTCACAAATCACAATAAATTCCCAATCGAGCTTCTTAAAACAATTATGAAGCACACTTTTAAGTCAAAGATGAAAATGTGCTATAATTATGCGAACTCACCACCTATATGAAAAGCATCCCACTGATAGTCACCAAGGTGGCATGCAATATTTACATCGTACGACACTAATGAATCCTTCTAGTCGCTGACCGTCGTCGTCGCTTCGTTGTGGCTGCAGCACAGGCACCTATTAGTTACCCTTTGCAATCGCCGTTCTCATGCTTATCATGGAATTCATTTGCTGAAGTTCAGCGATAAGAAACTTCAACATAAGCAGTTGCGTTGCACTTTGCTGCCCCACAGCTCCTGCGGCTGCTGCTGTTGTTGCTGTTGCTGCTGAAGCGGCCAACCAATGGCGGCGTTGATAGCCTCTTCGCATGGTTGGCCTTCTTTGCGATAGTTTGGTCTTCATTTTGAAAAATGTTGGTTTTTAGTTATTAATATGAAGAAAATGATCTTATCTGCCGGACAGTGCTCTTTATTTATTGCACCGTCATCGCCGTTGTGTTGTGTGGCTGCTAAGACAGAACTGCGCAAATAAGTGGTGGGGAACTGGTCGAATTAACTCGTGATTAGCATATGCTCAACTATATGGAGCCTTTTAGGATTTTGCCGTCCCCATTTTGAAAGATGAACAAGGAAGTGTTTGCGTTTATTTTGCGACCACACAAGGATTAAGAGTAGTGGAAACCAATAGATGCGTTACGATTAAGTGCACTTACCATCTCACCTTTCTGACAAAGCTATGAGATCCCTGGAGATGGGTAAAAGTTTGTAAGTGTCCTACAAATTTATTTATTACTGTTGAAAACTCAATTTTAATGAAGGTCCACCGCAAACTCGTTTCGATATTATTCGTTTCCAAATTCAAGGCTTCCTCATTTTTGGGCTGTCCGTTGTCCCATCCTCTCATACGTATAATCTCTTGGAAAGCACACGTCCTCCTTTATACATTCATCGATTTAATCAAATGGCAAAAAATCGTTTTGCATGTTCTCCTTAAAGTCGAGCTCATCCTCATCCACCTCCGTCCAATTTAAATAAAATTCAACAAAACTAAATCACCAAAAAACCTAAATAATATATTGACAGATCTGCATGTCGCCTGCTTTACGATATGGTTCGAAAGATAAATCCACCGATTGATCTGCATGCAACATGCGACGACAACAGACGATCCACATCCAACGGGAGACGACGCTTTTTGTTGTGTGGTGGTTCTGGTTGTCCTTCGATATACCATGTATGTGTATGGAGTAGTATATCGATGATTGCACATGCAGATTTTTGAATTTCCGCAGAAAATTATTATTGAAGATGCGAAAACTTGAAGCCAAGCCACACATAGATCGAAGAGGGAGGAATAAAATACAGAGAAAAAAAAACACAATAATTTCTTTGAATGAGAATGGGACTCATTAGGGAGTTGCTTGTTTTTCGTTTTGTTTTCTTTTTTTTGTTGTTGTTTATTTGGAGACAATTTGAATACTGCTGATGGCTGCGTTTAGTGTTGCTCGTGTGTATGCTGTCTTTTTGTTGGGGGTTCCTGTCAATTTGCATTGTATATTTATTAAGGGCAATTTAAGTGTTTACGAAGTTCTTAGGTAGGTAGTCATTATTTTATAAAATTTATAAGGGTAGAGCTGAATCTGAATATTGATTTGATCGAATTGATAAGACAGAGTTTTTTTTGTTCCCATTGACCTTCGGAAGTCATACTGATGTATAGTATAGTTTTATGTATATAAGGATGTAGGTACGTGGGTAGTAGAAATACACATTTTTTGTGAGGAAATATACGCACGTCTACAAAAAGAATAGGTGCAAAGGCACAATATATGTCGAGATAAAACATTTTTGATCTTCTTGGATAGTTATTCTGCTATAGTTACAGTTTACATACTCAAATATCTAAGGAAGTAACGACAAGAGACAACTTTTACATCGCAATCGAGAGTGAAAATTTCGAAATTTCTATTTTTTTTTAAAAGTATTACATATTTTAATGAAACCCCCATATCACTGTTCTTTTCACTTAATGTTCTTAATGAAATCTTACAGCAATATTTTATTCATATTGATTGAAAAAGGAAATCAACTATTTACGACGATATTTCCCATTGGGGACAGCTCTTTCGAGGGGACAGATCTGTAATAACGACAGATTTTGCTAGCCAAGCTTTTATGTTTTTGAATTTATACATTTTACGTGATGTCCCCTGATGCCGACATTTTCTTGATCAGACGTAATCTGACGCTGCTTCTTGATGACTTAGAAACATTTTGATGGTCTTTCAACTTTTGTTCATGGAAAATAAAATAACAAATCACTCCACTATTTTTTTTTAAATTCAAATCATTATTTTTTAATATAGGGTTCATGTCTTTTATTGTACCATTTTGGGCGTTATTTATAAAGCGATTTTTATGAAGTATAGGCCAAATGAAAGGCCAATCTTCGTAGATGAATTCCCATAAATTGTTATTTAACAAATGAAAATTCAAATAGGATATTTTCCATATAAATTATTAACTTTTGGGACATCGCCCGCCCGGTTCTTGGTTATCAATGTATATTTTCCACGCATTGTTCCTCAAAGATGTTACCTACCTTAAATTTCGATTTTAACATTCCTTTAAGGAGGCTGTGCAACTCATTATACTCCGTTAACCCAACGACATTTATTGGAGGTGGTGCTCGAATTTGCGCTCGGAGATGTATTTCTTGCAGTGCTTTAAGCTTTTGTTCTTTTAAAGGCTCGATTTCGGGCGAAGAACCGGCTCTCCTTCTATTACTAGATCTTTTCTTAGGGACCCGATTCGTTTCGCGTTCTAGCTCTTCTTCGTCGGTGTGGTATTCCCGACTAGCTAAGCGTGGTGGAGTACATTCGCGATCTTTCTGGAGATGAGTGCTTCTTAGAATCTTATTTTCTTCTTTTAACATATCTATCTCTTTCTTAAGATCTTGATAGAGTAGATCCATTTCCTTAAGTTTGATCCGGAGTGCTTTATTTTCTTCCTCAATACTTTTATCATTCACTTAGTACTGTTTTTTACGAGCTGGCGCTCCCGGTGGACTTCTTTTCCCGGGATTGTTCGATCTTGATGGAGGGGATCGAGATACCCTTAAACTTTTCATAAAAGGGTCAATGGCTCTCCCCAGAATCCGTAGAGCTGACCTCCGAAGAGGGTGGATTTTCCAATAAAGCTGGACTGCCACCTGGGGTTATTAATCTTTTTGTTTTGTTCATTGCATTTTTTTGTAAACGCCACATTCTCGGTATACGGAGGTTGGATTTTAGTTGCCTCTTACGACAGGCATGAAGATGTCCACAGGGATCTCGGAATTCCAACAATAGAAGCTGAAACTAGAAGCATATGACATACATATGAACAATACAGTCCGACAAATTTTGGAAGAGAGAAACTTATTGCGCCGACTACAAAGAACGAAACCGTTTGACTTGGCAAGATAAGATTAACCGCGTCTAAATTGCGGATCATGCAGGATCTTTCATTGGAAAGTAACCTGCCAAAAGTTGTTATTTCGTGATAGAAAAATTGCTTGATAAGTTATATTTTAGTTGCAGTATCTAACATAATATCGACGGGTTGCGTTTTTAGTCAGTAAAAATCTGACACTACTATTGCTATTCTCATAGCGTCTTTGGAAGATTTTCACCCACAATTGGCAAAAAAAAGAACAAAATTCTACGGCTATTTTTTACAGTTGTGCTTTCATGAGTTCGCATTGTCAGAAGTTATGTACTTCATGGATCACTCAAAGTATATCTAAATATTCCTCCATTCACTGAGTCTAGGACAAGTACATTTAAAAAATACGTTTCCCTAGAATGCAGTGGAATTTTAACCCTATTTCAATTCTTCTTATATGTTTTCTTATGTTTATCGTGGAAAACAAATAAACTATTTGTTTTTATTTGTCGTTTTAAACGGAAAGCTCCTTTAGGCGGTCAAATTGACCATTTTATATTCTCTTTATTTAATAATATTAAATTTCATTGAAAGGCGTTCAATAAATAATTATAAAATCGATTCTGTGTTCCACCCCATAAACCATTACACACATTTAAAAAAAATTAATTTCATTAAACAAACCCATACCGCTGTTGGTCTGTTGTTCACGCTTCTAAATTACAATCATTTGCGCTGATGAATGTTTTCAAAATGATATTTTTAATATTTAAATACCCAGGCGCATTAACATTTAATACATAATAATACATTCCGGTATGACAAACGAGTGCACGCACACACGGTAAAAAACACTGATTAAAAGTGCAAAATTTTTTAATGACGGTATTAATATTAGAGTATTGTATCGGTTATGGGATTGAGTTTCAGCCGCGTAACATGCATTACATATTATTAAATCGATTTGTTTCATTAAAATTTATTTATTTAAATTTTGCGAAATGCCACAGATGCAAAGTATTTTTCTCTTTCAATTTTTTTTGGAAAAATCCAATTCGCTTACATAATTATCATTGCTGTGATTATTATTAATGAAAGCATTGCGAATGCGTCTATTTGAGTATGTAGCATCCGGTGGATTTTTTTTTGTGTTTTTAATCGTAATTGTTAATTAAATTCATGTTCGATACAAATAAGCGATTATAACTACTGATGAATGCGATGTGGTTATCGACAGTGGTTGAAAATAAGTAGTTTGAGCATTGCAATACTGCAGACGGCTACGGCAGAGTTTATCAATAAGATTTATTTGCATTAAATTGTAATTCTTTATTTTGGCGGATTTAATTTTATTATGAAGACTAATGAAAGTGAAGATTTATAATATGTTGAAATAAATGCAGGTACCTTTGAAATTATTAAATATTGGTGGGCATTAATTAGTTTTACACAAACGGGGAACATTATCCGCGCTAACACAGAAGCCAAATTCGTCGGAAAAAATACCACAAGTCGGACTTTCGTAGGTGAATTCCCGCATTGTCTTGTAACAAACGATTGATAATAGAAAGTTAAAATAGTTGTTCTTATTATCAATGCGGGAATTCACCTACGAAAGTAATAATAATAAGAACAACTATCTTAACTTTCCCTTCAACTGTGGCAAATCCTGGAAAAGACCAACGAATTTCAAGTCGAAACTCACCACCTATTCATCGACTTTAAAGCCGCGTATGATAGCATACATCGTCAGGAGCTCTACATGGCGATGGCCGAATTCGGAATACCTGCAAAACTGATTCAGCTGTGTCGCGTGACGCTGGAAAACACGCGCTGTAGCGTGCAGTTTGGAAGTAGCTCCTCCGAACTATTTCAAACATGCACCGGATTTCGGCAAGGAGATGCGCTTTCATGCGACTTCTTCAATCTCGTACTGGAGCAGATAGTGCGCAGGGCAGCTGTCAACACGGAAGGCACTATCTTCAACAGGTCTGTCTAGCTGCTGGGCTATGCGGACGATATTGACGACATCGGTCGCTCCCAGCGTGCCGTGATAGAAGCGTTCACGGCGATTGAAGAACAGGCGAAATCCGTTGGCTTTGAAGTAAATGAGGACAAGACCAAGTACTTGCTATCAAGAAACAAACAAACAACTGTCCACCGCCTAGGACAAAACTTCACTGTTGATAGCAAAAATTTCGAGGTAGTTAGGGAGTTCACCTACCTCGGAGTAAACATAAACTCCACGAATGACACCATAGTGGAGATCCGGCGAAGAATTACTTTAGGAAACCGTTGCTACTTAGGTTTGGAAAAACAACTGGGTTCAAAGCTGCTAACTCGAAGGACGAAATGTGTGCTCTACAGGACCCTTATCTTGCCAATTCTGCCGAGTGCTGGACCATAGGCAAGAAGGGAGAGCTGATACTGGGCTCCGGATTTTTGGTCCTGTGTGCGAGGAGGGTGAATGGAGGAGAAGAAACAACCGCGAATTCTATGAGCTGTACCAAGATGTGGATGTAGTCCAAAAAGCCAAAACACGTCGACTTCATTGGCTCGGCCCCATCGAGCGAATGGACAATAATGCTCCGGCTAAGAGGATATTCGAATCCTAGCCCCCAGGTTCGAGAAGACAAGGAAGACCGAACCTCCGTTTCAAAAACCAGGCCATTGCGGATGCCAGAGCGCTTGGTCTGGACAACTGGAAGCAACGTGCCCGGGATCGTAGAGGATGGAAGGCTGCAGTGTCTCAGGCAGAGACTCTTCACGGGTCGGGAGCTCGATAAGTAAATATTTTAACTTTCCATAGTATGTTCTCATGGTTTTCCTAGTTATACGCATTACCTATGTATGGGACAACCACCGTAACCAAATGCGGCGGGAAAGTGCACACATAGAACTACACGATCTTAACATGTCTTAAATTTTGGGAAACTATTTTGTACAGAATTGGTAACTGCTCGTCAGGAGCCCTCAATACTATATGTGAAAACGCAAATGCCCTGTACATGATGGTAACAATTTCTACACAGCTTACTCATCTCACTCAAGATCTCCGGTATAAGCTAATTTTCCCTAGCTGCAGCATATTCATATGTCCTTCTCAAGCTGTCCTTCCTGTCTGCCATTTTGGGGGCACAAAAATATTATTATTCCTTCCAGAAAACAAAAACAAAACCAAAAATCGATATCTTTCCCAGAAATCAGCTCATTAAAACAGATTTGACTCGTCCGTCGTCCACCTCTCGAACTGATCGTCACGCACATATAGGTACCTACGGACAAAATCACTACCAACGAATGCAGAGCGTTCCATAAATAAAATCCAGTGCAAGGAGTGAGTTCACATGACGATGCTGATACGCGCGAGGACATTGCGCGACGACCGACCGCAACGATGACTTGGTCAATGGTCATCCCGCGCGATGCGATGTCCCCGAACGACAATGTGTGATGTCAAATTGACAATGTCAAAAATATGGCCAGCTAACACTATCGATGGCATAAGTTATAAATCTCATATCAGATCCAAAAACGGTTGACAGGAATATACGAGGCAGGTATTTGTAGCAGGTAAGCGCAAGCTGCCAACCAAGCACCCCAGTCAAGGCATGTGTGTGTACCTTGTACCAAAAGATCTCGCTGCTGTCTTGCAAAGAAGGTGCGATGATGTCCGGGGGACGGTGCAGCGCGTTTGTATGTGAGTAAATACACGCTAAAGATATACAAAACGCGGAATTGTGGTGCTGCTGCGCAACCGCTACCGGCCGGCAATCTGTTTCGCGTGTTTGACTTTGGAAAAGTATGCGCGCGGTGACTGATCAAAACAAAACGAAAAGTGAAACTGATCAACTTCTTGAGTGGTGAACAATGGGACAACAATTGACAGCGAGGCAATCAATCATAATCACTGATCCGTTTGCGGTTACATGCGGATTTGAATGTCATGTGCGGAAAAACTGCGCTTTGCATAGCCTTCGAAATACAATGACCTACGGCCAGCGTTTGAGAGTTCCCCAAGATCTGAATCTGTAAAGAGTTAATTCCTTAGAACGACTCTCCAAGCGCGCGTTTTCCTATATCATAACACATGTTGCTGTCATTGCCGCATGACTTCGTATGGTCAAACGAATATAACTGCACTAACAGTCCACGCCAGCCAACACTACAATTACTCAACATGTCCCTATAAAACTGCTCGCGTAAATAATTCGCGATCGGTGGCCCACATCGGGACAGAGAAAACATTGAGGACTTAACTATGGCGCGCCAGCACAACAACAACTGAACGCAACACCGTGTATTGGTTCCGTCAGATAATTGGGCCATTTATGCCGAAGAAGTCCGCCAATAAACCGAAGTAATTTTTCACCAATTACTCAGTGCGCGCGCGCAACAGCTTTTGTGAGCTCAGCCCGCTGGCAATTATTTCGCAACATCTGCAAAAGGATTCAGCGCTGTAAGCCGGATCTATAGCATGTCATCTTGGCCGTGAATTCAATTAAATGTAATCTCGAATTGGGGGAGGACATACAGACACTCACACAGTATGGTCGTCATAAATAATTTATAATCTCCCGGCAAAGGTGTTAAGAGGCAACTAACCGAAAACAGGACACCACACTATGTCCAACGCATATGGTGACACCAAGTTATTTCTGTACTTATGTTAAACATATGATAAATTGTCCAAACAGGTGATAATTGTTAAAAATACGAGGGGACCCAGCATGAAGTCGCCGTCGGAAGAGACGTCCGCGCATGATGTGGAATGCACTGCGTGTGATAATCAAGATATCAGGTGGGTAAACGGATCGTTTTAGTGTGCTGCCCCACCGAGTGAGGAATATCCTTTTTGGACTCCTGTCCCTCCGTTCGAGGGGTCATAATTAATTTCGACTTAATTTGTACGCGCGCACTCAGGACTCTTAATGCGCGTTCGCATATTTTAGCTTCTGGGCTTATGCGGGTATAACATTCGAATGTGTCATGTTTTCAGTCAACAATGAATTATTTTCAATTTTTTAATAAATTGGGCCTGTTCAGGAAGATCCTTTTTTTATCGTCGTCGCCGGCCTGTGGCGGAATGCGCCGCGAGCTAGTGCCAGCGGTTAGTGGAATGATAAATTGGTCGATTATTTAACGCCAGTTTAAGCCAATTGATTTATCACTAGGGCGTCGAGGCGCATGTCCTTAAGTGAGATGTAATACGATGTTTTTCGAAAATTACTGTGGATCGAAATTGTTAAACAAAGTTACAACTGTAGTGGCACATGTTTCTCCTTTCTGGTAGACCTGCCCAAAGAACTTTTCAAGGTACCTACCTACACTTATTTTTTTTTAATCAGTTCTTTCGATCAACGAAATGTGAGCCCCGAAGATTTTGAAAAGGGATTGTTGTATGCTTTAGGTACCGTACATGAAATATTTTGTATAGGAGGGACATCCACATCCACATCCACCTTAAAACTGAGACCTCGCAAATTGGTCAAGTTTTGATGTGTTTTTTCTAGCCGAGGTTTTACTAGCCGGATCCAGGGTTTACCCAAAGAAACACATAAAACTCTGGTTAAGAGGTACTATTTATTCGCAGCATTTACTAAGGCTAGTTACAACATTTTCACAAACTACAATATATCTTAACAGTAGTACCTAGTAGTAGTTCAAACCGGTCTAAGCTACGTCTAAACTACGTGGCGCGTGGTTCCTGTGGCCCTACGACGGCGTGGTTCCTTAGCGGCCCAACGACAGCGTGGTTCCTAGAATGGGGAGGGAAAGCTGGGATTGCTGACACTGCTTATACAAGGTCGATCTCTATTCCAAGCGGGAGCCTTATCTGGTATATTAGATTGGTACGAATCACACTTCGACAAGTCTCCCCGAATGATATTTTCAATCGGGTACTCATGCTTTTCTCGCCAATAAGACAGTGTGAATTCTACTGACCAATGTAAATTCTAAATGTTGCAATAACCGCCAGTGGAATGTTTATGGCATGCTGTGCACGGTGACAGTGGCGGACATAAAGGTGTGACGAATGGGAACGTTTCGTTACAAGTGAACGTAGCAAAATACCTCGCTTCAGATATCTCTCGGTAGGTAGGTATACCGCGACATTTTGCAACGCAACTGCCAATCTTATAAGGCAGTTTGTAAACCTATTCCGGACATGCACTCTTTAAACGGAAAAATTGTTTATATTGTTCGACATGTCCCTTTAAACCGCCTGCACTCTCTCCAGCTAGAAAGGGAAGCATTACGAAAACTAGTGTCGACCACTCTTCTTCAGAGCTTTGTCTATAGTACACTGCAGACCTCATGCCATGTTGCAAGTTTGAACCAGGACATCGGCCAAAATCTTCGAGTTCAGTAATGGAATCGATCGTCCTAATTGAAATGTTAATTTTGGCTTTGAGGACAGCTTCTTCGTCGGTAAGGACGCAGCTATTTCCTGCTTTCACATGTGTGATAAGACGGTAACGAGTTCGAGTGTTGCATTCTCGATATTCTTAGCTTTGAGCTAAGGAGAAATATGAATTTCATAAAAATCAGAATGCCAGGTGATAAATACGTAACACTAAAACCATTCTCCCCTCTCTCCCAGTATGTCCTCTTGTTTCATGAATCCAACTAAACAATCGATAAGTGACTGCATTCAATGATTAGTCGTATGTTAAAGCTCAAGCTTTTAAATAGAATCTTCATAGCACCAAAGAGTTTGTCTGATGCCAACTGGTATTACCATTGAAACTGACCCAGAGCGGTGTCTTGTCCCTTTTCAAAATAAACTCGTTTCATGGCAACACCAATTTGCCTAACTAGTGGTTCCACTTAGTTGCGCCTCCTCCATGCATACATTGTACACCAGTGCCCATTGTCCAATCCGATCTGACGGCATTTCCCACCGAAACCATAATTTTCATTTAAACAAAATCGAAATGAGTGCCGGCATATTCATTGGAAGATATGAGCTCCTAAATATACCCCATATAGAAGGTACCCCAAGCCCAGCTATAACTCGCATTCAATCCAACCAAGCAACCAACCAACCGAACAACGCAAGAAACCATGTAAAGTATTTTCGTTAACACGAAAATATTTTGAATATTTTTCTCCATTTCGGGCGATTCGCCCCCCGTCAGCCATTCGTCGTCATCTCACAGCAGAGCAGTTGGCCGGTCCGAGTCCGGTGCAGTGATGGTCACACACAAACCGTAAACCGAATCCAACGCCAACCGCTTTGCATTGTTCCGTAAACGTATCTGATGACGATGATCGTAGTGCTGATGCATGCGAGCGCGGTATCTATCTGTAGTATCGGTGGTATTTTGCGCTTTGGGTTTTGGCGATCATCGCGCCAACGACCAGAATTGTCTTGTTCACATAATTTAAATGTCAGTATTAAAAATTGTATCTTGCAGATACAATTTATTTGTTAGCCACTATATACTATACCGTCCCCGTCGTGTATATCTGCTGGGCCCACGAGAAACGTCTCCAATATGATTACGATGAAGATGATTATAGTTGAACTTGTATTCAGTGTTCGCTCACATTTTACTGAAAATTGCTTTGCGCTCCACTCGCCGTGCGCGCCGTGACCACGACACGAATGCGATCAAACTGTGAGCGATGTTGATCACGATGAAAATTTGCAAAATTTGCTAGCACTGCATAGCATTACGAGATGAAGGAAAGGAAAATAAATTTAAATGATTTTGGATAATTATCGAGATGAAACAATAACGGGCTATTATATTGTTTGCCAACCGGAAATGAAATGTTTGATCGTGGCTGTCATGGCGGTGCAGTTTATGCCGTCAGTCAGTCATTCGGACAGTCAGTCAGTTGGTTTGGTTGGGTCTGCTTGGCTATGTATGGGCTTGCCGCGGTCCAGAGTTCGTCCTGCGGGTTGTAATTATTTTAAATGCCGAATGCCCTCAAATGCCTCGAATCGCGCCTTACTGTGTGACATGTGTGAGAACGATTTTTTGTTGTTCGCTAACTTATTTGTTGGGGAATATCTGCGCTTTTTTTTTAATCGACTCGGGGGAATTTAATGAAGTCTTTGAAATTTTTGCCCTGGGGTTCATTGGTGGTCGTTTTTGTGCGAGATTTTTGCTAAATGGTCAAGTGGATGGTATTGACATTCATTGATGTTGTTAGTACTTGCGAGGAGAGCAGTTAGGTAGTTAGGATTATGCCGTCTTAGAAGCTTTAAAAATTATTGTTCAAGACATCTTTGGGAAACTCAAACCACAAATAATCTATCTGGTGGTAGGCGAAACAAAACAGTCCCGATCAGTCAACAAAACAAGGATTTTCGATCACATTTCTTTATTTGCACATGATTAAATGTCTTTTGTTCAAAGCAACCCGAAATATCAATATTCTCCGTCGCCATTCCTCACTAGATTCCAATTAAGCTTCTCAAACGTCACAACAAGAGTTGAATCTACATTCCAAATTAGCGTGTCAGATTTATTATTGCAGATCAATGGCTACGGCTTCCAAGCATAGAACACTTCTTCTCATGCAGTTAAGAGTCTAAATTTATGAACATGCCAAAGTGTTAATTGATCCGATTTATATATATATTTGGTCTTTTGTCTATAATTTATTTCAGAATGGATGGAAACGAACGAATGCTGGTAAGCTCCCACCGTTAATAACTGGTGTCAGTGTGGGAATTAATTTTGTTTTTGCTAGCTTGCCTAAGACACGGCATATACGGGTTTCTAAATCACCTGCGCTTATGAAACCATGGCCATGTGAAATTCTGTTTAGAATAAATTTGGTGTATCAATAATTTGCCAATGATGCTCAAATATGCGAATTAAACAATACTTAAAATTTAGATAATTATGTGCTTGAACGTGTTCGCTATGGGCAGTATTTTACGAAATGTTATTTGTAATTATTTGGCTGTGCGTTGTTCTCTTAAATCGCATATTAAAATTTTTCGTGATCATATTTATACTAATATTCGCATTTGTAGTCTCGAGAGATTTTTAAAACACCTAGATTGGGAAGAGATAGCGTTGGGCATACATTAACAATAATTTTTGAATTTATTTGGCATGCGATCGAAATTTAAATAACGAAATATAAATAAATTGGGTTGTCGTCAGAGAACTGGCATATAATGTCTGATGGTATTTTTTGATTATTTGTCAAACGAAACCGTATTAATGAGCCATTCAAAACCGTCATATCTGATGATGAGTAATCGACATCTTCGCCAAGTTTTAGCTGCTTTTCATATAATCTTAAAAATGGTATAGGGATCTTTAACTTAAGCCTTATATATTTTTTGGTATATATATATGTATATACTGGTTGAACCGTGCTCGGCTTGACCGTCCGCTACTTTTAAGACAAAAAGTATTTTCATCAAATAAATATATTCCTTCCGTTAGATCTTTCTGAAAGAATTTTCTTACATTTAATTTTGACTGTTTTGTAAGAACCACGTTATATTCCGGGATAAAAATTATCCTAAGTCCCGACCCAGAATATAAGCAATCACTATGTCAAGTTTCATCAAAATCCTTCCAGTAGTTTCTGCTTTTTAAAAATCCTTTCTTCTAAAATCTCGCTTGTTCAAAATACCGATCTAATATAATCCAGCTTTTTAAAATCCCTCTAATCCCATTTTTTAACAAAACATTGTTGGTTAAATGCGCTTTTTTATTATATTATTAGGTATTTAAAAACAATAAAAACTGAAATAGAAAAATTACAAAATGGACAAGAAAAATTATAAAAAAACTAATGTTATAAAGTCACGCGCTGAAAAAAAATTAATAAGAAATAGAAAAAACATGAGTAAAACAGGTTTTTTGCGTCGCATTGCTTATAATATACACTTGAACTAACAAAACAAAAAATTTTGTTAATGGTTTGAAGTTTTTTGTGTTCCCTTTTGCAGAATATCATAAATAACATTACTTTATATATATTTTTTTAAATTATTGAAGATTGTCATATTTATTACTTAAAAATTTATTTTGATATAATTTATTTTCTTATTTTCTTACTTCCTCTAAAAATGATAAATCTTAAAATAAACTGAATTTAAAAAAAACACTCATTGCGTAATTTATTTTAGTTTTCTTAAACGTGATTATAAAAAACGGGATTGTAAGAGGCGGGATTTAAAAAAGCGGGACTTTAATAGCTGGATTATAAAAAGCGGGATACTGAACCCAACCCATGTGTGGTCCAGCACTTTTTATTCTACAGTTTTATTATATCTAGAGCTTTTTTTAATATAAAAAGCGATTCCAAACACTGAAGCTTCACACGGGTCGAGAGCCTTTGGCTTTTTTCCATTTTTAGTACTAAAGGGAAGCGATATACAATTCTGAATGCCGTATACGAATACCTAAAATAAGAAGCTTTTCCAGGATAGAATCGGATGCTAGAATTTTGCGTGGGGTGAAGCAGTGGCGGGAAAACACAAACTCATGCAATTAATGTTTCTCTGAGAACCGAACCTGAAACTCTTGACTTAGTACTTAGCATGCTGCACACTGATCCATCGGTAGGTTAGGTTGTAGGTTAGCTTGAGAGGCTGTCGGCTAGACGACACACTTAGACCATAATAAGGTCCCTCCAGATGAATCTACGTGTTTATTCCTCCTACTCGTTGAACCAGTTCGAGCTTGGAGTTTCCGATGAAGCTTTGGAGGTATCGAATATCAGTGTTTTTTAGATCGTTTAGATCACTATAGAAGAAAGCTCCCAAATGGAGTTTACGTCCTTGTGAGAGAGCCGGATAAGTACAGAGAAGATGGAGAATAGTCTCTTCTTCCTTCTTGGTCAAGTCAAGACAACTTCTGCAAAAGTCGTTTGAAAGTAGCTAAGTCTTGTTGCATGCCTACCTATGAGACAGTGTCCTGTGATGACATCTATTGTGGCGCTGATATGCTTCCTATTGAGGGAGATCATATATCTAGAACGTTTTAGATCCAACTTTGGCCAGATCTGCTTTGCCGCTAGACATATCAAGCCGGTTGTCCATCTAAGATTTGTTCTTTCTATGGCATCCAGCTTTATTATGAGTTTAGTGATTGGAATACCTAAAGAATCCTTAGATGGAAGTAAATATAGTTTAGTTCCGTGTTTGGCGAGTTCATCAGCCTTGCAGTTACCTGTGATGTCTCTAAGTCCCGGCACCCAACAGAGGTGAATATTGAACTGCTTAGCCATCTCTCTGAGAGACGAACGACAGCCTTGGGATGTTATAGAGTTTGTAGAGACTGACTCCAGGACCTTGACTATCCCGTACATCGTACGTAGCCAGTGAGTGTTGTTCCCAAAGGCTCTTTTGCAAGAGAAAAGTTCCACAGTGCCTTTTTTTTAACTCTTTCTTGAATGTTAGGCTTCCAGTTTAGTTTTCTATCAAAAATAAGACCCAAATATTTAGCTTCATTTAGCAATGTAGGTAAATATGTGATTACAAATTTATTTGAATGATCCAAAAAGTGTCTGTACCTGTCAGCAAATCGTATCTAGGTGTATGCTAGAACGAATAATTCGTATTCTCATATAATAAAGTCGACCAACCCCTCCACAGCTAATGAGATTCGTCCATTAGGGACATCAATTAATATGACACCTCAATTCGTGACAGCAACATCTTAACCAGCGGAAAAAAATTCCACATCACAGCAGGTGGCAATGATGATAAAATTAAAACCAATTTCACACCAACAAAACGACCCAAAACAAGAGCATTCGGGTCGGGTCGTCGGCCAACTACTTATAGCGTATCAAGCCAACAAATGATGTTTTATGAAAATTTCGAAAGAACTTCCACCTCCGACCAGGTCTTTGAAAAAACAACTCACCAGAGCGGAACTGGCTGCTTTTTGCTTGCATATAGTTTTAGTATGTAGTATAAGGTAATTTATTATTATGCCAGCGGCAGTAGATAAGGTGGAAGGCATGTTCTAGATATGAGTTTAAGAGAACTTTCCCAACTACACTCGTCCACACACATACCTACCCGTTTACCCGGACCAAGTTTTCTGTGACAAGTCAATTTAAAATGAAGCCTCCCGCCGTGAAGAACCACGCCTTTGCCTGGCTGCCTCGGCTGCTGTCCACATTGGACTTATGCAAATCAATTTTTTGTCTGGCTCCTTTTTCGTTATGAAGGCATACGAAATGATTATGTGCCCTCTATTCATTATGATTACCATCGTAGTCGTAGCCCAAGTCGCCGCCGCCTTTCTGTTGGAACTTGGAAACCCAGCCAACCAGGAATCATTTCAGTTTCGCCATTTGTTCATACATAGAGCCGCCGCAGTCTTACCTGGCATGACCAGTGTGCGCCGCTATACAAGGTGGAGGTGGTTTAGTTTATAGACTATGAGAGAGAATGAGAACAAACAGCAACAAAAAAAAAACTAATTTATGAACAACCGTCCGACAATGAAGTTGGCCACTCTCCTAACCAACGTACCGACTGGCCCCCCGTAAAGTTCTGATTAATGATGATTTTATTCGACTGCATTCGTAATGGAACCTGAATGTGCTGAATCGTACAATCGTACACCCAGGGAAGCAAATCGTAAGCACACTTTACAGGGGTTGCAAATGTCATCCGCAGGAGCGAAAAATCGCAGAAGAAGCAATAAGAAAACGCAGCCTCCGGGCATGAGCGAATAAATCACAACAAAACGTTCCGCCAAACGAATCCAGTAGCCATCCCCGGCTCAGCGGGAGATTTCGCTGAATCGGAAGATCAGTTGGTTGCCTACCTCCAGCTCCAAGTCTTTACTTTGTGCAGTCAAATGCAGTTCTGTTTGTGGCACAAGGTCTTGCGCCTGCCTCACACTCGCTGTGTGTCGGAACGGAGAGCGCGCACAAGTCCGATTCCAAAAGTGGAGTGGCAGCAGCATCATCATCATGGACACGGCGTGCGAGGACGAAATTCAAAATTCAATAAATTTTTACCATAATATCTGCGGCGAAGAGGACATCATAACCGTGCTCATTTATGATGATGCAGCACTGCCGCATTGTCATCATCATGCGTCGTTGCTGCCGTCGTCGTTGTCGTCTTCGTTGCTTGTCGGCGCTCTATCAAGGTCGCGCATCGCTTTATTGCAATAATAATCGCACTGCAGCGATACATAAAACTCAATCGAATCATAAATAATTCGTGCAATGGGTGTCCGGGCGCATTGCTAACCGGAGGATGCGTGCGGTCGTGTATCGCCACATTTGGCATGCCACATAGAGTTCGAGCGCTGCAAGTCACCTCGGGACATCAAGACCATAATTAGATTGCGGCAAGTGGTATCGCCGCACAGCTCGTTACGAAATGAGATCAATTTTTATTGAAATGCTATAATTTTTATATGGAATTCCAGATCACGATTATGAGTTTCAGATCGGCATCGGCACTCGCTAGAGTTGTCTGTTGTCTCGTGCGCGTGGTAGTCGATGGGAGACCTGCTGTTGGGCGATCGGAAAGTAGCAACTTTTTTCCCTGCGTTTTTATTAATTAATGAGATTACTGGCTGATGATGAATTTATTGTTGCCGTCAGAAATATGGGATCGGAATTCCAATTGCCAATTGATGGTTTTAAGTTTCCGATGGAAGGCAATTGGAAAAATTACGCTGTGTGGTCGACAGTGCGTTGGGTTTTATTTCGTGCACGCACTTAATACGTACAATATTGCCATCTGAATGTGAGTAATTACTATGATGATGTATCCTTTGGTGTGTGATTGGGAGTAAAACCATTCAATAAGGGGGGTTGAGGTAAAATTTGAATAAGTATATGCTACAGAAATATATTCCTTTGTTTGAAAGCACATGCTGTGCGTACCAAGGGTATTGTTTGAAAATATTTTGTTAATTTGGTCAAATCGTATAAATAACATAATTAAATAATTTTCTTTGTTAATTTGCCTAACAATCTACATTTACCCTATTTCTATTATTTCTATTTTATGGAAATCATAATTATGTTATTCTGTTCATGCTTTTGTCACTCTCTTGTTCTCATTAAATTGTTTTTTGCTGCACTTGCGCTCTTGTTAAATGTATAACAGTTTAGTCCACGGTCGTTTGTACAATTTGTATTCTCGTCCAATTGGATTTCAATCGCCTACGAGATAAGTACCCAAAAATAAAATATACCTACTAGACTTTAGTACTGTGTTATTTCGCTGGGTATTTTTCTGCTCATTCGACGAGGTCTGAGTGCTGGTCCTTCCAACGTTTTTGGTTTCTTTTCGATTATTCTCAAACATATTTCTGGTCCAAATCGAGCCGGATTTGGATTACTTGTTGTACCAATCGCTGAGGAATTACAGATTCCGCAAATTCCATCGTTTTGATTAACGAATCGCGTTAATCAAATTCATCATATCGTCATACTCTGTTCGCTCATAACCGTTGGATTAACTCACAAAGTGCCGATAGTCGCGTGTTGGATATATGCAGACAATTTTTACACGTGTTCGATAGAATCTCAGTACAGTTTCTCCGTGTTCGCATTTAATATTATATGATTAGACATTCTTGATTATGATTAGACATTCTTGATTAGGAATTATTTTCGGTGACCGATTTCGTTTTAGTCGATAAATAATTCCTACAAATACTTGCATGAACGAACAGCTACCATTTTTGCATGCAAGGTGAATTGCTCGTGTAATTTAATATTCGCAAACATTTTCGCGCGCGTTTACATAAAAGTCATTTGTTATATTTTGATTGATAAATATGCTCGCTAACAACCTTCCTGTTTTGCGTGCATCTCGGGGTAACCTGAAAGGCTCGCTAACTAAATTAGCCACTTTCTCGGAAAAGATTAACGAACTTATTACGATCGACGCACTTGAGGTTCGTTTGGAAAAATTAGAGGACTTATGGGAAAAGTTTTATTCTTCCCAACAGCAAATGTACACATTTGGTGAAGAAGAGGGGTACGTTGACCCTGAACCAGAATTCGAGGAATTTGAATCGAAGTATCTGCTCGTCAAATCGGTTTTCGTTTCTTCGATTCGGGAAAAAAAGAAGCCGGAATCAAATACAGCTCAGGCTAATCCTCCAACGAACTCGCAAGCTCCTGTTGTGCAGCAATTGGGCACATCAAGTGCAGTTAGCTACATTAACGACCATCTTCCAATGATTCGTATAGAACCTTTTTCTGGTAGTTATCGAGACTGGCCAGCGTTTCGCGATATGTATGAGAGTTCGGTTCATAATAAGCCAAGCCTTTCGCCAACTCAGAAGTTTCATTTCCTCCGTTCTTCTCTTCGGGGTGAGGCATTAAACTTGCTTTCTCATATCCCACTATCTGATGCTACCTACGAGCAAGCGTGGGAAAGGTTAGAAAAGCGGTATGACCGACCACGTTACATTGTAAATAGTCTGTTGGAAACCTTCATGCAACTACCGTCGCTTCACATCTCTAACGTTCGAAGTCTTCGTAAGATCTCAGATTGTGCGGATGAGGTTCTACGTGGCCTCAATTCTTTAAATTCGCTTGAAAGGGATCCTTGGATGATATACGCTTTAGTTAGCAAAGTGGATCCAGATACTCGGCAGGCTTGGTCAGCTGATAGTGTAGACACAGATTATCCTACGATTTACCAATTTTTAACCTTTCTAGAGCGTCGTTGTGAAGCTCTGGAGTCATGCAAAACACATGTCCGTGAACCAAATAAGAAGAACACGGCAGTGAGAAGTATGCACGTTGCATCCTCAAATCAGTGCTCAAAATGCAATTCCGCTCACGCGCTACCTCAATGTCCCGATTTTCTTGCATTGGACTTAGAGTCAAAGAGGGACTTCGTTAAGTCGAAAAAGCTTTGCTTTAATTGTTTGCGCAGTGGTCATAGTGCAGTTCGTTGCCAGTCCAAGTTTCGATGTAGAACCTGTAACTCGCGACACCATAGTCTAGTTCATCTTGGGGCAACTAATGAAAACAACAATCACTCGCTTTCGGAAACTACCACCTCGTTACATTGTGATCTATCGAATTCAAACCTTCCATCATCTTCGTTTAATTCGAATCGTCCATCATCGTCTTTTAATGTGAATCTTCCATCATCGTCGTCTAACTCAAACCTTCCATCGTCCTCATCGAATCGTCCATCGTCGTCATCCCATCTAAGCCAACTCGTCACTCATCACTCCATTAACTTCGCTCAATTTCGACCACAAACTTTACTGCCAACAGCAGTTTGTAAAGTCCTCGATAGCAGTGGAAACTACCAGCTAATTCGACTCCTAATCGATTCTGGATCGCAGGTTTCGTTCGTCACCGAGTCTTGTGTGCAAAGACTCGGACTTAGACGAACAAATGCCCGCATACCAATAAGCGGCATTAGCGAAACTTGTGCTGGGACATCTAGAGGCCTTGTCTCGATGGTAATCGCTTCTCGGTTTGATTCTGTCAGTATCACAGTTGATACCTACATTTTATCAAACCTGACAGCGGCACTGCCTTCCAATCCTTTCGATATTACCGATTGGGATCACATTAAAAATCTCAACTTAGCTGACCCTTCCTTTAATCAACCAAGTTCAGTAGATATGTTACTCGGAGCAGATAAGGCCTGGGACATTCTTCAGGGTGAGATCGTTCGCGGTACAAATGGGCATCCCATAGCTCAAAGTACAATATTCGGCTGGGTATTAGCCGGACGCATGGTTTCGGATGGTGAACAAAATATTCGGTCACATCATACCATTATCGACATTGACTCCGCATTACAGGCATTTTGGACAATTGAGGAAGTCGACCCTAAATTAATTGTTTCAACGGAAGACAAAATAATAGAAGACCATTTTGTAAAAACTCATCGAAGGAGTGCCGATGGCAAATACATTGTCAAACTGCCTTTTAAAAGGCCTCCAGTTTTCGCAAATACTCTTAATGGTGCAGTTTCGCGTCTTTCAGCAATGGAAAGAAAATTCACCAAAAATAACTCGCTTTTTCGTTCGTACTCAAAGTTTATGGAGGAGTATTTGACTCTCGGACACATGCGTAGAATACCGTCGTCGGAAATTTCGAAGCCCAATATCTTCTATTTGCCCCATCACGCAGTGCTCAAGCCAGACAGCGCAACAACAAAACTTCGTGTTGTATTCGATGGTTCGTTTAAGGATGCGCGCGGAAATTCCCTAAACGATTCCCTTCTGATAGGTCCTCCAATTCAAAGAAATCTTTTCTCGGTCTGTCTAAGATTTCGTCGCCACAAGTATGTTTTCACCGCTGACATAGTGAAAATGTTTCGCCAGGTTTGGGTATCAGATGAAGACACTGATTACCAAAGGATCGTCTGGCGCAAATCGCAAACAGATCCTATTGATCATTATCGGTTGTGCACGGTAACATATGGAACGTCGTGTGCTCCATACATTTCGGTTCGCGTCCTAGAGCAATTGGCCCGTGACTATCGCGAAGAGTATCCTGTAGCGTCAGAGATACTTCTTAACGACTTTTACGTCGACGACGTTGTGTCAGGCGGAGACTCGCTCGCTGATGCAATGTCAAAAAAGAAGTGCTTAAAAGAGCTCCTTGCGAAAGGTGGCTTAAAACTCAGTAAGTGGCAAAGCAATTGCAAAGAACTAATTGAAGAAGAAGAGCTCTTACAAAGTAAAGACATTTCGTTCGACAGTGGAGTAGATCCTTGGGTAAAAGTACTCGGGTTGTACTGGAACTCTGAACTTGATTATTTCTCATTTCGCTTAAATTTGACACCCAGTGAATCCGTAACCAAAAGACAACTGCTTCGGGAAGTTGCCCGCGTGTTCGATCCCCTCGGTTTTCTCGCGCCCTCAATCGTCCAACTGAAAATTATATTACAAGAATTGTGGCATCGAAAGCTCAGTTGGGATGAGCCTCTCCCTGATTCCATCGTATCACAATGGCGTAATTATCGACTCGAATTTTCTGAGCTTACAAACGTCTGTATACCTCGGTGCATCGGTATTGCGGATACATCCTTTCAGTTGCACGGATTTTCAGATGCCTCGGCTTCCGCGTATGCAGCCGTAATATATTCGCGTCACACTCTACCCGATGGTACTATAAAAACTATTATTGTTGCAGCTAAAAGTCGAGTTGCACCCATTAAGCAGCTTAGCATTCCTCGTTTGGAGCTGTGTGCGGCTCTGCTGCTTTCCCGATTACTCGTCGCGGTTCAAAGGTCTTTGAACACAACGTTTGCAAACGTATTCGCATGGTGTGACTCTCAAGTCGTCCTTTCGTGACTATCGTCTCCCCCTCGTCGTTGGGATATCTTTGTCGGAAATCGAACGTCAGAAATTTTAAGCGCGATTCCTCGAAACCGATGGTTTCACATCAGATCGGAACAGAATCCCGCGGACTGTGCTTCGCGCGGTATAGCACCATCTGTCCTTGTTCAGCACCCAATCTGGTGGAAAGGTCCTCATTGGTTGGCAAAAAGGGAAAACTATTGGCCAGTTGGAAACTATTTTGAAGAACACCCAGACTGCCAACTGGAAGAGAAACGACAATGTAAAAATTTGTGTTTAGTCGTCAATGTAGAACATCCATTTCACATTCTGTTTCCTCGTGTGTCTTCTTGGAATCGATTGATTCGTGTGGTTGCCTACGTCCTTCGTTTTGTCTCAATTTGTCGGAAGTTATCGCACAAGACTACTCTTCAACTTCGTCCTCAGGAAATCTACAACGCTAAATGTAATATCATCATATGGCTACAACACCTTTACTTCGGAGATGATATTACATATTTCCAAAAACATCATCATTTTAGTAAAAGATCTAAAATTGCTAACCTGTCTCCCTTTATAGATGATCAACAGATATTACGCGTGGGAGGGAGAATTCAAGAAGCTGATGTCTCATTCAACGTTAAACATCCCATCATCTTACCAAAGGGACACGCAGTGACTCAACTCATTGCAATCGATTTTCATCAGCGCCTTCTTCATCCTGGAGTCTCAGCACTGTTCGTCCTAATCCGACAAGAATATTGGATCATCGGCTGCAGAAATTTGCTTCGTAAGATAACCCATGAGTGCATAAAATGTTTCCGGCAGCGAAAAACCACAGCTACACAAATCATGGGGAATCTTCCTGCACAGCGCATACAGCCTAGTCGACCCTTCTTACACTGCGGCTGTGATTATGCTGGTCCGATCTTGTTGAGAACAAAAAGCGGTCGTAAAATTCAAAACACTAAAGGATACATATCTCTATTTGTGTGTCTATCGACAAAGGCCATACATTTAGAGCTAGTAAGTGACCTAACCACGGACGCATTCCTCGCAGCTCTTCGTCGTTTCATCGCGCGTCGTGGTAAACCATCGCATATGTATTCAGACAACGGCACTAACTTCCGCGGATCTGCTAAACGATTATCAGAAATGCATCAAATCACCATGTCTGAATACCACAACGCTCTAGTAGCAGAGTCGCTCGCTCGCGATGCAATCACCTGGCACTTCATTCCACCGTCCGCACCACATTTCGGTGGGCTGTGGGAAGCGGGGAGAAGTCAATTAAACAACACATTCGTCGCGTTATTGGGTCAGATATCCTTAACTTTGAAGAATTTTACACTCTTCTTACCCAAATTGAAGCCCTCTTAAATTGTCGTCCTCTATGTCGAACATCAGATAATGATTTAGATCCACTAACACCTGCTCATTTCATTATAGGTGAATCCTACTCAGCAGTTCCCGAACCATCGCTCGAGATACCTCAACATCGATTATCCTCTTGGCAAGCTCTACAAACGAAAGTTCAAGGATTTTGGAAACGTTGGAGCATGGAATATCTGACGTCACTACAACAACGCCCTCGATGGTCGCAGCCTCAACGGGACTTGCAGTTGAACGATCTGGTAGTAATCAAAGATTCAAATCTGCCACCAGGTAAATGGGCTATTGGACGAATCATCGCAATTCATCCTGGCAAAGACGGACATATTAGAGTCGTTACTCTACGGACTGGTAGTGGGAATCTAATACGCCCAATACATAAACTGGCCCCACTCCCTATTTGCTGAAACTTTGTTCCAGGGGCGGGGGAATGTTTGAAAATATTTTGTTAATTTGGTCAAATCGTATAAATAACATAATTAAATAATTTTCTTTGTTAATTTGCCTAACAATCTACATTTACCCTATTTCTATTATTTCTATTTTATGCAAATCATAATTATGTTATTCTGTTCATGCTTTTGTCACTCTCTTGTTCTCATTAAATTGTTTTTTGCTGCACTTGCGCTCTTGTTAAATGTATAACAGTTTAGTCCACGGTCGTTTGTACAATTTGTATTCTCGTCCACTTGGATTTCAATCGCCTACGAGATAAGTACCCAAAAATAAAATATACCTACTAGACTTTAGTACTGTGTTATTTCGCTGGGTATTTTTCTGCTCATTCGACGAGGTCTGAGTGCTGGTCCTTCCAACGTTTTTGGTTTCTTTTCGATTATTCTCAAACAGGTATATTTGTACAAAACTACTCCCCCGTCCCCCGACATAAGTCCTGATTTTTTGAACACCTATCTCAGCCATGGAACCCTAGACCTAGTTTCTTACAATCATTCGTTTTGTGCGAGTTTTTAATTTTTGGGACGAATGGAAGGGATCTGGAATTTTATGTCAAGTCCAAAAGTCTACTTGACAAGCTCTTTCACGATAGTTATACTCTTGAAAGTTTGTCAGACGGTCGCGACAGATGGCGCAGTGGCAAAAACGTTAAGATGAAATTGATCCGGCTCGAAGGACCAAATGTTCAGGCGTTGAGCAGTTATGCAACGAACGGGTACCAACAACTGTTTGCGAAATCTGTTAATTGGTTCAGCAAGATGAAAAACTACTAGTCTTCTCATCGTTATAATAAAAGTGTAAAAATTTATTGGGCTTTTGTACAATTATTGACATTTGCACATTTATCACAAATTTGACACAATTTCCTTCATGGGATATTTGTTTTGGGTGGTAAGATCGGTCGTAAGATGCATCGTCAACGTTACCGTCGACGTCAACAATTGGTTTATTTCGTTGTGTGTCTCGATCTCGACTATTAATTCGTCTAGTTCACCACCAAAGCTATCATACCTAGGCTTTAACTAAAGTTTAGTTAAATGTTCATTCGATATGCGATATGGAATGGGAATATCTATAAAATAGAAATGCAAAAACATGTCATAGACTCAAGAAAATTCGGCACAAAAGCATTACACCCCCTGTAACTCAGAAAACTTAATAAATTAACAAGTAAATAAATTAACAAATAAGTAAATGAAAAAGATAAAAATAATTAACAAGTAAATAAATTAATGAAATGAAGAACATAAATAAATAAGTTAAAACAAAAATGAATGAACGTGTAAATAAGCGCAGAAGAAGAAAAATAAAAAAAATATATATATATACATATATTTAAAAATAAATAATTATCTGTTTAATTATTGATTTATTAAATATCTATTTCCTAAATTTCTAAGAACGTTTGCTAACTTTGCTTATTTTATTTACTTACTAGCTGTACCCGCCCGGCTTCGCCTGTGCAAAATGTGGTTTCTTTGATTATTCGTTACAATTAGTAGTAGTTTAGTATTTTTTTTATGAACTCTTTCACATCCACATTTCTCATAACGCGTAATTTGGCGAATAAGAGATATTTCTTACCAGTTAGCACTGTATAAAACAATTCGTCTTCCTTCTTATCAACGTTATGTTAACAGGTATTCGCTTCAAATGTTTAAATGTTAAATCATTGTCTCTCTCAATCCCGTAAACATTTCACACCGTATCTGCTTTCTACTATGTCTCTCAATCCCATGCCCCCCTCCCGCCACACCACCCATAACCAAACACATCCAGGAAATTAAATGAAATAGAAACTCATCAAGATCAAGAGAACAAAGACGGTATAAGAGTGTCTGAAACATCGACACACACGAAACACCTCACATTCCATACCTGCACTGCATCCGCTGTACTGTGTTGTGTGTGTGTGTGATTGCGCATGGCCAAGCAGGTTGAACAAAGAGGTCTCGCAGTATACTCTTCTCTCCTCAGGAAAGAAAAAATAGATACAAATAAAAAATGTTCTTTCAAAATCAACTGTCCAGTGACAGTGAGAGCTTTAATAACCCGACATATTTGGGGTTACGATTGCTTTGTCGTGAAGACGACGATGATGGATGAAAATGGATACACACACAATATTTAGTTGATGGGTTACGTGTGTGTACTTTTTTGTGAATATTAAATTTATTTGGTAGGTAGGCTTTCGTGTATATTTGGTTTTTGTTAATTAAAAAAATTTAAGAATTATAAATGGGAAGTCGGTGGGAATCGGGTTATATGGACTCCACAGGGTTTATTAATGCATGAGTGAAATAGGAAGTGAGCAAGAGAGCAGACACGTCTTTCCTACATATTTCACATTATAATTTATAGGGTAAAACACCCAATCATTGGCACCTTAAGAAAACTTGAGTCTTTATGTGTGTGTAAATATAAAAAATAAACATTCAAATAACATTAAAGTACATAATTCATTTACATTTATTAAGTTTTTTTTTTAATAAATAACATAAACAAAATATAAAATTACTTAAAAAACATACAGTAAAATAAAGCAAAGTCAATTTTCACCAATTATCTGCACTTCGTTCCATTCATTGGCATTCCTCAGTCCTATTATTGGCACCTATAATACATTGTGGTATAAAATAATTAAAAAAAAAAACAGGCAAACAGTGTCTCAATTCTCAATTTTCCAATGATGGGCGGTGTACTTTGTGCCAGTAATTGGCTCATGGTGGGGTGCCAACAATAGGCTATTACCCTATTTTTTTTTGTTGCTTAGCAAACCAAACAGAATACTATCTCTGTCTGTCACAGGAGTAAAATAAAGTTAAAAGAGATGTACCCAAATATATTGCGCGTTTAGTATGTTTGATTTGAGAATGAAGTGCATATCCACTCACCCATTTGAAAATAGTAGAAATGTTACAAATTTTGTCTATTTATTTAAAAACCTTTTAAGATATCGAGTAAATGGATATCCTATGTTGTACCTGCATATGTCCTCTTTAAGTTGGCATTTACTATATTTAAATGCCCCCAGTATTTTCGAACGCAAAGCGTCGCAAAGGAAAAAACAAAAGAAAACGAAAAAATAAATTACTCTTGTCCAATTTTCTCTGGAATTTATAGAGATATAGAGTTGAAACAAAGTGGAGATTGTAGGCCTTGGTATCCTCTATAGGCGCGTGAAAAATTCATCAGAATAACTTCAGCAGTTTTTAAGATTTTTGCATTCAAAGACATGCAGTCAAATTCAATATAAGTCGAACAGAACTACACCAATTTTATTTATATGATTTATTTTTTTTTTTTTTTTTTTTAAATTGTTGGTTTTCTCGTTGTTTCCCTCAGAAATAAAAAAGTTGTACTTATAACATCGAAATAATTAAGCCATTAAAAAATTTTTCAGTAGAAAGATATTTTAATTTATCATATCTCTGTATGTATAAACAAAATAAATATTTATCTATCTATCTAACTCATACAAATGTCCACAAAGTTGATCAAGAATTGCTCTCTTTGAAAACGGCCGAGGATCGACTTATTACACAGCATCCTGTTCCTATAGTCATCCAGCATTGTGTGTTATGTTCCTCCAACTAATTGACTTGTTACAAATTGCAATGCGAGAGGGCACTTCCTATATCTCATGCATTTCATTGTTCCAACCATATAAAAATAAACCAGAGTCAGAGCCTGTTGTAAAGTCGAACAACGCAAAAAAGTAAAACGGTCTTTGTTTCCTGTTTTAAAATAAATAATTTCGTTCTTATTTTCGCTTTACTGAAATGACAAAAAAGCTAAACTTATATTCCCAGATGGAGGGACCGGATAAGCGAATTTCTTTAACGTCTGGGCCCTACTACAATACCCATGAGCTCATATATGTGTAAGAAAGTCAGGTAAGCAGCCATTTGCATACCCTTCGATTTTCAACGCTTCCAAATCACAAGGGATTCAGATTCTGATATAACCATTACCATCCCGAAGGATATAATGCTCGCGTTTTTTTTTTCTCTTAAACTTACCTTCTTTTCCGTTGACCATATGTTTGGGAGTTAAATCGTTATGGGCATATTTCAAGACATTGCGGGAAGGAACCACCATCCACCGACTGCCAATGGTAAGAACTGCGCGCTGGTGTATATCGTTTCCTAGTCTGGTGACTTTATATGTCTGCCTGGTGCGCGGATGCTCTCTCTCTGTCCGCCGCGCCGCCGCCGTCTGACTCAGTTTGGAATTCTTTATGGTCCTAAAATACATTTGTTTATGCTAAAATCATCCAATTAGCAAGATTGTTATTTTTTGTGTTCAACTGATTTTGTTGGACGATTGCATAGCTCAAAAGTTGGTGCTTTGCAACCGAGAGCCAGCATATGTATCTGGTTGGTTATAAGGCACAGGGGTGGAGCGATGTGGTGTTACTTTCTGGAAGCCTAAATTCAGCTCCCTATGGACTGAATTTGTTGAAAATGTTTCAGTTTTGTTATTCGATTTGTGATAAACAATTGTTCGCGCAACTACCAATACGGCAGCAGCATCGCAGCAACGGCAGTACGGTCATGGTGATTACGGTTGGGAAGGTGCATATTTTACTTTGTTTGCGCGCAGTGTCGTTCTGCCATGGGAATTGTTAAGAGGTTATAGGACGCCAAATACTGTCTTGTTGTGACTTATGGATTTTGAGTCTTGATTTGCATAAAAATGCATAAAGGAACATCTGAGGATGGTACTTTGGGGTTTTTATATGCGCTATGTAATAATTGCGCATGATATTGGAGGTAGCTTGGAGGCCCGGTATGAATCGGAATTTCATTGAGCTTTCAAGGGTCCTGACTGCATTTCATTTTAGGTAGCTTTTTTTCTTAAAGCAGAAACTGAGTCAATTTTGTGAATTTTTTTATTTGATGAATATACATAATTGCGTTCAATTCAATTGAAAAAACCACGGTTTTTGAAACACTTAGTCGACCTCTGGGCTCTGGCTCCTGAATTTCATTCAGTATTCAGTAAGCTTAACACCTTCCTATTTCGATTTCCCTATTTTAGAGTGCAGGTGACGCAAAGCATGCCCAAAGAAAGGTTGAAGACCCGCGGACACGTGGGATAACCTCTCGCGCTCTTAACATTTTTTAAGTATTGCTTAGGCCTAATTTTGTTCGATTTTTGGCCACTCTGATATCGATGCATCGTTGATCATACTGAGCCGATAGATCGTTTTTGATTTTAAGAAATAGGATTCTCTGTAGAGCAACTTGATGAATCTATGAATATCTAAAAAGTTTTCATCTGCGTTGTTTAGCTTGATCGGTCTTAATTCTAAGTTTCTCGAGCTCAAGTTCGATTTCATACCAATTTTTATTTGATCAGTATTCAATCCTACTTTCTCATGCTTTTTAAGGGCTCAATTTTGGGATGTCCGATATCGAAGAGTCATATTTACCCCTAAATGATCGACAGATCATCTGAGTATCATTGTATCGTGAACCCTGATTTTAAGACGTTAGAAAAGTTCTCATTTAAACAATGAAAAAAGGAGAGAAGATAGGCCAGTTCTTAGAGCCTTAAACAGCCTTTTGTAAGCCTCCATAAACCTGCCTTTTGTTCCTTTTTTTAAATGTCTAAGACCCAGTTTGTCGGCGCAGTGGCTTAGTGGTAGTGTGTTGGGCTACTAAGCGAGGGGTCCCAGGTTCGAATCCCGAAAGGGCCAAATTACATCTTAAGGTTTTTTCCACTGCGCCACTTCTCGCGAACGTCTGACAAACATCCGAGAGTAAAACTGTCATGAATGAGCTTCTCAATTAGCCGTTTGGACTCGGCGTAAAATTGTAGATCCCTTCCATTCGTCAAAAAAATTGAAAACCCACACAAAACGAATGGTTGTGAGAAGCTAGGCCTTGGGTCCCATAGACCTGTCGAGCCAAAATATTTATTTATTTAAAGACCCAGTTAAGGATAAGTGCTCTTTTTCTAATCATGGCATCAAAGGAGGTATTATCAAAAGATTATTGAATGTCTATGAAGTCACAGAAAAGTTTTTTTTTTTAACAGCCAAAGCCCCTTCAACTTTGCTTTAGGTATAGATCCATGGCCAGTTTGTCTGAATTCCCACCTCCATTTGGTATGAAAACCACCTTAACATTCTTGTCTGATGTAAGTGGAAAGTGCTTAATTTTTTTCCATGTAAATTTGAAAGTTAATAACTCACAAGCGTATAACTTGCACCATTCCCAAGTCGGTATAAACCTAATCATTCCACTTTTTATACGTAAAACAAAAAAAAGCCCTCAACATAGATGAAGGCTTATTATTTCAAACTTACGAAATAAAAAGGCACTTCTGAAAAAAAAACAGAATTTCCCAATTTCTCAATATCGCAATTCCGGTTGAAATCAATGCATCAATTCCTGCAGCGTGGCAAGCAATTTATTTTACATGAATAACACTGCTAATAGCATTTAAATGTGTTTTCATATGAAATGGCCAAAGTCAACAAATATTACGTCCTAAACGAACCGAAATTAAATAGTAATAAATATTTTGTAGCTTTTCAAGGAATTGGTGAAACCCGCTGCTAGAATAACTGCCAAAAAATTAATTACGCCCCAAAAGCCATCTGGATATGGAGAACCAATCCCACTCGTATACTATACATATCTTGAAAGTATCTGTATCTGAATGTATACGCTCATCTCTATGTATCTATCGTCGCATGTGATCTGAGGTGGTAACATATGTAAGCGCCCACAAAATTATAATTTTAAATTGCTGTCCCCTGCTGTGTGGATATAGCTTCTATAGCTCCATTGGGTGTTTGTTTATTTGAAGTTAATCGGATTAAACCATAAAGCAATAAATGCATTGGCACAATGGAATTATTTGCCTAAAAAAGAATTATGGGCATAGCGCCCTTTGGTTGTTCAGTATAAATGTTCTGGGAGTTGGCTGTTAAGCGGTGGGAATTGACTGGGGATGGGAAGGCGAAGAGATGAATGGAGAAAAGACTCCCCTTACCGCAATTAGACCAGTGTATTTTAACACTGACCAAGGTAG
The DNA here is from genome assembly GCA_936431705.1 of Cheilosia pagana. Lineage (NCBI taxonomy): Eukaryota > Metazoa > Arthropoda > Insecta > Diptera > Syrphidae > Cheilosia > Cheilosia pagana. The sequence goes on along the minus strand of OW386170.1, from coordinate 42,787,901 downwards.
ATTGATTTTGACCACTTGCTCCCGCTGTGCTGTGATAAGCATACGTTAAATGCTTATTAGAATCTTGAGGTAACTGATGGTATTTAGAGTGGTGTGCTTTTCATGTGAGCTCAAACAGTTGCAGTAGGAATTGAACTGAACGATGGGCGGTTTGTGACATAGGGCTATGTGATCGAAAAGGGATCGGTAAAGACAAAAAGCACCAAATTCAGGTGACGAGTACCGACCATAATATAATATTTCAGACTACACGTTGGCTTTTAGTAGATCCTAGATCAGCTCCACACCTCCAAACGACTGACTGCAAAAAATCAGAACAAGAGCAAGTCCTTCTACGCAGATTGGTTGGTATGGAATTTACTTTCTTAGTCTTTTCCCTGAGGGTTTGGCAGACGATCTTTTAACACGTTACCTTCGATAATAGGATTCGTCAAGATGAGTAAATTTGAATTGAAGTATATCTCTTCAAAGAAATTTCTGTCGGCGCTACAATTCGGGGTCATTTGAGTTCTGTTTTTTGCTGATTACTGCCAATTTTGCTAGTAAAGAAATGTAAAGCACTGTAATCGTATCTTTCGCCTGATTTTGTCCAGATATCGTAGCTCTACGGTCGTTAAATAAGCAGATATTTACTCTATGAAATTTAGTTGGCGTTTGGCTTAAGAAAATAGTTAAAACGCCTACCATGTTATACTTTACAGTTTACACAGCCCCCAGTTTTATTTTTATTTAAATTTGTTTATTCAAAACCAAGGCTGTCCGAATTTTTTACGATTTCTAAATCCGTAATAACATTTTTATGAGTTACTACATGTGGCATAAATTAAATCTTAATCTACAAATTTAATGGATTCTTAATGCCATGAATGTCAATGCCAATAAAACGATCCAAAAATTGTTGCTTAAAATGTTTGCGGTTATTTCAAACCCCGATAGAACTCACCGCCAGTTATCAATTATCAAAATACTATGCAAAGCAACCTTGGTTATTTATTTTACCAAATTTAACAGCAGACCGAAAATCGAGATCAATAAAATACGATTGGGCATATGGAAAGTTATTGGCTGCTTTCAGTGAATCTGATATGAAGAGATGTTCCAAACCATGCCACTTTACAACTATTCAGCATTGACACATTTGAAATATGCCCATGTTGCGCTCGCCTTAGTGCATCCTGTCATCTACATAGGTCATTTCACATCTTATGCCACTTTTTGATTGTCAACATCAAAACTGAAATACGATATTCTCCAACTAAACAGCTATTGCCAGGACTGTACGATGCCACAGGCCGGCGCAACATCTTTGGGAGCAAATTTTGCGTAGGATGCTGTCACACACCATGGTCGCGTCGCTTTGCCTTCCTTACAAAAATCCAACGAAATATAAACATAAATGGCGAAATGGAAGAAAAATAAAACATACAAAATATAAACGCGTCCATGATTAGATTATGAATCAATGCCATGTAAAGGAAATTGGACCTGGCCAAACAGAGCAGACATGTTGGGTGATGCTTTGCATACGCTATACCTCGTACGCATGCCATCCGGTTTGCTTTGCTCTCTATCTGCACAATCCCCAAGAGTATTACATGTGCAGTGGTCATAATTCATGACCAGAAATTTACATCTTTTCGAAGCAGTTGCGTTTTTTGATTCGTATATACCCTGCCAAGTATGGCGAACGGGTTGCTGCCCACGCAAGGATTCCATTCATGTAAATCAATGCGAGCGCGAGGAGGGAGATACTTCATGCAAATGGAGTCTCTGGCGCGTGTACAATGAGATTATAAATGATATTCGTTAGCAAATGAGGCAAAAATTGACCAGCATGAGGGTTTTAAATAGGCGCGGTCAATACGCTATTTGATTTGTAATCAGATTAGAAAGGCGCCAAAGACAAATGATCTGGAGACAGAGTTGGACAACTAATTGCTGTGACAGTACACCAATTAAAGTGCAAATTTAAATCATGTCAACGGGGGGGACAGTCAGTTTCGTCTGATTGTGGGTCCAGATGTATTCCAAAAAAGATACAGAGACTATTTGAGTAGTTGTATAGGAGCATTGACAGTCCAACTCTGATTTTAGACCGGGCGCCGATGTTTTGTCATGTTATGCCAATGTCATTTTTAGTAATGCACCCGATGTCACATGAATGAGTTTACTACTGTTTCCTACACTGTTGTTGAGGAGATTTTATCTAAAATCGAGCGGGAAAAGACAGACCCATTTGTATTTTTTTTAAACGTTCGTTCTTCTTTGTCATTGAAAATGATTAGATTCATTTTTAGTAAGAACTTAGAGCGCTTTTTTCTTATTGAATTTTTCCAAAACTTGCTTCAATTTCGATGAGCAGGAGAAAGTATTCAAATTGGCGCTACACATGTCCCTACTTGACAGATAAAAGTGTAATCCTGTCGTATGTACCTACTGACATATAAAAAAGTGTAAGCCTGTCACTTTTATCTGTCAGTAGGTACATTCAGATAGATTTTTAAACATTTAGTCAGGCGTGATTAAAGTTGAAGAGTGTAGTCATCTCTTCTCTTCTCTATCTCTTCTCTTCTCTATCTCTTCGCTTCTCTTCTCTATCTCTTCTTTTCTCTATCTCTTCTTCTGTACATATATCAAAACTGTAGAATAAACAATGCCTGACCACGCATCACGCAGAAACTACTGAACGGATTTTGATAAATCTTGGCATAGTGATTGCTTATGTTCTGGGTCGGGACTTAGGATACTTTTAATCTCGGAATATAACGTGGTTCTTACAAAATAGTCAAACAGACTGTATATCTGTAAGGAACACTTTAATTATACAGACCTAGCTGAGCAATGGCTTATCGGATTGAAAAATTAGAAAATTATGTGAATTTAGTAAATGCTTCCCTGATTCATTTAAGATATAAAACATCTTTCTGTGTTGTCGTGAAGCTGAGCAATGTTCAAAACAATTATTCAAAACATCGCCCACAATTTGTATTCAGTGGATACTTCTGCCAGTAGTCATGCAGCAGTGAGTATCGTTGCAATGTGTGTGAGTTTATGTGCGCGCTCTATTGTGATCATATGTTTTGCACTTCAATTGGCAGTCGTCTCTTTTCAGTGCACAGATTCAGATTGAACACATTTTCAGGTGTTGATCATTGGCAAAAGTTAGAAAATGTGCTGGTGAGATTCGTGTGTCAAGTTGTTTCATTCGTGTTGCTTCCTTTCCGTCTACATTTGAGGTGGTTAAGAGGGAAATAAAAGAAAGGTCCAACGTTAGGAATATATTTCTAAAAAACTGTTCGATTTAGTTCGATGAAAATACATTTTGTCTTAAAAGTGGCTGGCGGTTGAAGCAAGGCGAGCACGGGTCAGCTAGTATTACATAAAAATAGTTCTGCTTTTATGCGGTTAATTTTTGTTTAATGTGCACTTGAGCCATGACGTTTCCACTGGCAACCATATGGAAATGTCATTTGACCACAATCTAAAATCACACAAACAAGAATAAATAAATTGTAGAGTCAGAAATGCATCTTTTGTCATTTATCTAAAATTGACGCCGAGTAAAAATAGCTTATGCGAAATATTCATTTTTTTAAACCACTTTTTTATATCGAACGTCTTTTCAACACACTGTTAAGTCTGATTAATAAACCAATAGCCATGACCATTGACCATTTTGAATTTGCATATCTCCACTACACTAGATTCACACGCATAACAACCAAATAAATGTTGCTTACCCTATTGTGATATAGGGAAGCAAACGACACCAATATCGATATATACACTCGCTTGTCGGCAAAGCTGTTCCTTTAGATTAAACTCAACGAAAAAGGCCAAACCACCGATCGATCGCTACCAAACACACCGCCGGCTCTCTACAAGAAGCCATGGCCCGCCTGTTTGTGAATAGTCTCATATTTTATTCAAATCAGACCGTCATTCGGGCGGCGGATTTATGCCAGCGGAAACATAATATTCGTTTTTGATTTCAATCATGTATCTCATAGTTTTGATCTAGAAAACGTTTTGCCCCCATCGTCCGTTCCTTATTCTTCGAATTTGCCAGAGACAATAATGCAACGTACAAAATGCCAGTGCCAGTGGTGCGCCGTAGTAGCCAAGGGAAAATGGATATGAAAATAGTAAACGAGCATTGAAAAGTTTGGCAGTAGAGATATTATGCTCGAAATGTTCATACATTTATTCATTCATGTGACGGACATGATTCCATGTAATGGAGTGGACGTGCAAATAGGTGGGACCGGCTGCACTAAAGACATTGTACTATATGGGCTCATGCACAGATCATGCGAATGCATTTCATAGGTAGGTATACCTTACCTATATGCGGTGTCATAGTTGGTAAATCAATAAGGCACAATTATAGCTCGATTGGCGGTGTATGAATAAGACTTTTATTTGTAAGCTGTACTTTATTCAGTCCTTTGGGTGTGGTATTGCGAGCTGTTATGAATGAATTTCAAATACTTTTAAATATAAAAAAAGCAAGAACACAAGCATCTTTGATTATTTTCTTGCAATTTTATCCACTCCCGTCTCCCAAAATATGTCCATAGGTATATCTATACTGTTGGTTAAAACCGTGGTCCATCCCGGACTATAAGCGCCACCAAAAGTAAAAAAAAAATTCAAGAAAAATGATATTAAACTTAAAGCAATTTATGAAAACGGGAGTCTTACATAAAGGATTGCATTTTTAATATATTTTGGACACCTTAGAGCTAAAATAAAGAGAAGGGTCTTAGGGTGGCTACTTAAGTGCCTAGGAACTTAGTGCAAATATTCTAACGAAAACGTGCCTAAAGGGTAAGGTAACCGATCATGAAAAAAAGGTCGGGCAAATCGTGACAATGCGCAAGTATGTAGATATGCTCAAAATATTGCTTTAGAAAAATTATCGAAAACTAGAGTTACACTTAAATAAAAAATAGGTTCGCCCAGTGAGCGAAAATCGACCACACAGTTTTCTTTTCATATCATGGTCATATAAATAAAATTTTTATAGCTGTCTTTAAATAAAGAAATCTTTAAAATTACTGATCCGCTTGTAGGCAAACTCTCTTAAGTTGGCTGAGCTGACTATCTATTCAATACTTAGTTTATGATGGCAATGAAAGTAATATAGACTAGCTGACCCGTGCTCGCCTTGCCTCACCAGCCTGTTACATTTAAGACTAAAAGTATTTTCATCAACTACCTATAGCGAACAGTTTTTTTTTTGATGTGAAACATCTTATGGCGCGACTTGGGAGTAAAATCGATTCATGTAAGCGGAAATGACCAAGCGGAAGTGCGAGACGGAAATTGGCCTGTCGCCATCGCTATGCCGCCGCCTAAAACTCCTTAACCACTCAACCGATTTCAATGAAATTTTGTGGGTGGGTATGGTTGGTATTTGTTGGATAGGATCGTTTTGGAACCGATAGGTGGCGCTGTTGTCGATCTTCTTAACCACTCAACCGATTTCAATGAAATTTTGTTGGTTTGTATGGTTGTTGGAAAGATAAATTTTTCGAATTTTTTCAACTGAATTCTCAAAGTGAATACTTATATGGGCACGCTGGAGGAACTGAAGAAGCTAGGTTTTACACAGACATTAGGCTTCTGAATGAGTTGACGGTATAAAAACAAAATGTAAACAAAAACTCTCGAAATAGAAATAGAAAACATTAGATTGGATTGTGTTATGAAAACTTGTTAAATTAATGAACATAATTATCTACTAAATACAACACAATTCAATTTAACATCCACATTTAGCAAGAGAAGTTTCACATCTGGCGTGTGGTCACAAGCACGCTCTCTGTTTTTTTATTAATATGTTCCTCTCTTGAACCTTTCTGAAAGCAATATAAAGCAAAAACAAGGACAGTAAAAACATAATTTGAGTTCCTAATAAAACGTCTACACAAAAAATATTTAGGCAAAGTTCTGTTATTTGTTCCCTCTAAACCACCTCAAATCTCGACGGAAAGAGCACAACACGAATGGAACAACTTGACATTGACACACGAACCCAACCCCAGCAGATTTCAAAACTTTTCCCAATGAACAACAGCTGAAAATGTATTCAACCTGAATGTGTGCGCTGAAAAGAGATGACTGCTCAAGCACATTGAAGTGCAAAACATATGATCATGATCGCGTTAGAGCGCGCGCATAATAATCATACACACACTACTGCAACGATACTCACTGCTGCATAACTACTGGCAGTGGTATCCACTGAAGGAAAATTGTGGGCGATATTTTGAATATATGTTTTGAACATTGCTCAGCTTCAGGAGAACACAGAAGGATGTTTTATATCTTAAATGATTCAGGAGAAAATTGACAAAATTCACCTATTTTTTTATTTTTCAATCCGATAAGCCATTACTGGGCTAGGTCTGTATAAATAGAATTTTCCTTACATATATCCGTTATTTTTAACTTTCTCGCATTACGTAGTAAGAGAAAGGTATTGTAATCGTACAAAAAATCGAACTCGAGATTTTAATCAAATCTGACATTACGATGATAGAGGAACTCGAAAAAGTGGGTCTCGCAATTCTGTCCGTCTGTCCGTCTGTCCGTCTGTCCGTCTGTCCGTCTGTCCGTCTGTCCGTCTGTCCGTCCTTCCGGAGCTCCACAGCGCAAACGGCTGGACGGATTTCTTTCAAACTTCGGATTTGGGGTTGGTGGGCTTACAGTTCGGGGCCACTTTTTTTTTTGCACGTTAAGTGTTGCCGTTCTAACGGTATTCAGCAATTTTGAGTTTTTCGAAAACGGCTCTAACGATTTCAACCAAAATTGTTATTTGGGCTTAAGTAGGTGTAACTAAGATGGCTGCATACTCAGTTTTTCGCAGAAAAATCGAATAACGGTAATTTTGAAAATTGGTCATATCTCAAAAACGGTCCAAACTATTTCGACAAAAATTCATATTTAAGGTAATACGGTCATTCCCAACATGATGGCATGCTCAGTTTTTTCCTAAATTATCGTTCAAGGGACTATTTTTGAAAAATGACGTTTTTTAAGACTTTATTTAATTATGGTTTACTTGGAAACGGCTTTAACAATTTTAACCAAAATGTATACTTGCACTACCATATATGGGGTTAACATTGCTGCATACCCAGTTTTTGGCTAAAAAGTCGAGTAACGGTACTTTTGAAAAGTGGCCTTATCTCGAAAACGGTCAATACGATTGCAACAAAAACTAATTTTGTATGTAATATGGTCATTCCTAACATGATAGCAAACTCAGTTTTTCTCTAAATTGTCTATAATGGATTTTTGAAAAAAGGCATTTTTTTGAGAATTTGGTTTTCTTTTGTTTTACCTACATGAAAACGGCTAAAGCGATTTCGACCAAACTACATACTTAAAGTATAACTGACGTTTTTAACATTATTGCGTCCTTTATTTTCGATTCTAACCACCGGAAACGCTGATTTTGAAAACTGTTCATATCTCGAAAACGCCATTTTCGATTTGGATAAAACTTTAAAAACCAAGTAATACTAACATCCTGAACAATACCCTATACACAGTTTTTAGCTAAATAGTTGAGCAAGATTATTTTCCGAACTCAAAATTTCTATATTTGTTACTATTTTGTACGCATTATTTTCCAAAATCAGCTCTAAAGATTTGAACTAAAATGCTTATTTACGATAACATAAGTATTCTTAATAAAACCCCGTAGCTACTTAGTTTTTTCTAGAAAAATGCAAATATTGCCGTCTTTTAAACATTACCGCACTACCAGTTAAAATGTAATCACAACTACTAGAAACTCCTTTTTACCAAATATTTCCCACTTCTTCTTTTGCAACCATATTAATCATAAACCTTATAATAATTCCAACCAATTGGAGTCTACACTATCAGAAAACCGCACTTCATGTACCCCCAAACACGTGTTAATTCAAAAACAAATCTCTGAATTCTTTCATCACAAACTCTACTTCGAGTCATGGCCACCTACCAGTATCACCTATTTGAAAAATCTGGTTTTATAGCCTATAAGCAGTAATAAAATAAAAATAAGCCAAGCAAACTGATGATATGAACGAGAAAGTTTCGTGCGATCCAGTCGTGCACTTTATTTACTATTTTGTAAGAACCAAGTTATATTCCGGGTTAAAAAGTATCGTAAAGCCCGACCCAAAATATAAGCAATCACTATGCCAAGTTTCATTACAATCTGTCCAGTAGTTTCTGCGTGATGGGCGGTCAGGCATTTTTTATTCTACAGTTTTATTATATGTAGAGAAGAGAAGAAGAGAAGAAGAAGAGAAGAGATTTGCTTCCAACCAACAGATATAATGCACGTAATAGTAATGTTCTCTGTGTACGATTTTCTTTTTTTAATTTCTGATTCATACAGGACTTGACTGAGCGAAAGCAAATGTGACTTATCTAGACTTTAAATTTTTACTTCCCTATGATTCCCACTGTCGTTTTTTTCCAAAAAATCTCTTCATATGCTACTCCTGCATTAAGTGGGTTTTTAATAAACCATAGATCACAACTTTATCAAAGAAGACCGCAACCACTAGGTAAAATTGCTAAGTAAACTCCCACCCCGTCGACAGTAAAATAATTCAAATCTTGTCCATGTCACTTCACTCACTTAAGCCGATATTATCACAAATACTTTGAACATTGAACAAATGTGAAAATTGCCGTCCTATCTAGCATATATGCTCATAATTTTCGCCCCACAGATCAACTGATGCCTTATTCATGTGACGCGAAATTGTCTATGCAAAAACTGCATCTAAAGTCCCTGGGCTGTGAAGGTGTGCATGCAACGCTGTGGAGTTATGAATTTGAAAAATTCATAAATGCAAACATGCACGCCGAGTCCGCTTATACTATCAGCAATCGATACAAGACACCTGAGTGATATATTCAAACGGTTTCTGCCCACAATTGAATATATCTGCTTGGGTATTGCTGGCTTTCAGATAGCTGATTGTTAGCTGCAACAACAGTGGCATGCACTTATAGTGAACATACACATACTAGTCGTCTATAGTTATTTGTTTAACATCGGATAGTGTTTTTTTGCTGTGAAGTTGATGGTGTGTTTGGGGATTGTATCTGCAGTGGCACTGGGTATGAGATCTTAACAGTCATTTCTCTAGTGCGTTGTCACTCTTTGCTGTTTCCCCATGTGGGTCGTTGAGTATGTTGTCGTATATTTGATTTTTTTTTTTTAAACTGCAAACTCACATTACATCGCTTCCTTATTCGCCAGTCAAACTATGAATTATGAACCAGGTGAATATCGGTCGGACGCGCATTTAAACTATTCCACACCCATTAGTCAAACATAGTGCCAAACTAATAGTACGTGCATATGCCACTGTACATTATGTGTGCATTCATTTGAATACTGATTGCATGCAATATGAGAATTTGCAACAAATTAATTTCTTATTAACGACTTGCGATAGTGCAATGCATTAAATTGATAATTAATGTCATTCGAATGGTATGTTTGTTGTAAAGTGTGCATGCAAACACAAATCAATTTGATTTAATGCCTATTGGCTGGAATATCATATACAGACGGGGCTTGTCAATAAATTGATAACAACTAAGTGTTGACGACATGTGTGATAGTTAATTCGATTTTATTGTTCTATTTTAAACAAGTTCGGTTTTTTGTTTGGCCAAAAATTCAAAGTCGGTTACTAAGTTCGTGGGCTTCTATAGGGGCCTCTGTAAGTCATCATTAGGGTTCTTTTGTCGTACGGTTTGCAATTTCATTTCAAAAGCTAGCTCTATGAAATGTTGATCATATAAAAGGTGAATATCTGTGCGTCTATTTCCGCATGAATTGCTTTCCAAGTGTTTTTAACAGTGAGTTTTGTTCGTAGAAAAATTAAAATGTACCTATCTACATTTATTGTTAAGGAGTTATAGATAATCTATGTCTGTCTGAGGTTATAAAATTTCCCTCAGGCTTATACGGGGATTTTGCGATATGAGCACTGAAACTGAGTAACCGATTACGCACAAGAAAACAGAACGAACCCGATGATAATCGTCATCAATATTTGCATTTCAATCTCCACATCGCTGCAAACAGAACATTCATTTATGACATCATTTTTTATATTTCAAAACGTTGCTCAAGGGTTACATTTCGCAAGGCGGAGATTTTTTTTTTTTTTGGTTGCGTCCAAAGGATGTGTAATATTCGAAAGATACTAAATGCCCATGCTACTAGCATGCACGATTCGCGGGATATTTTCTCCAGTGCCTCGCGCCTTACGTACTAAACCACACCCATGTACTTTTCTACCACTCTCCCCGCGGGACTGCCGTAAGGTATTACTTCGCGGGGCTGGTAAGCAACTCATGCTAAATCATCTACGTCTGCCACTTCAACCCTTCTTAGTCTTTCGGCTCTTCTTAGCTCGTTTTGTACGCTCGTTTATGAACATATTTCCAGCCAGTCGTCTTCTGAGCTCAACATATACGCTCTATGAGAAGCTGTGGAATGGGTAAGTTCACTCTTCCTCCTGAGAATCTTCTGCAATGGAACATTACGTGCTCCGTATCTTCTTCTTTATCTGGGCATTCGGGACATAGAGGCGAGCTATCGTGGCTTAATCTGTGAAGATAACTTAGATAGCGGCTGTACCCGGACAGGAACAGCGTGAGGTGGTATAGTTGCAGTCCCCGCTTTTTCTTCATGTCCAGACCTCGATGTTTGGGATCAGTTTGTGGGTCCATCTGCCTTTTGCCGTGTTATCTCACCGGACTTGCCACAGTGCTATAGATGTTGTCCTTTCTTCTTCTTTTATCCTTCTTCTTATGATGACCTCTTGCCTGTTGACAGTTAGCCTAAGGCAGATCCTTTGCATTTCGTTGGCGATAGGAATTATTCCCGCAATAACGCAGGCTGTGGGATGTTTGGCATAATCCGGGAAAGAGCTGCTTGCATCTGTGACGCCCCTTTGCTGGCGTACTGGATGTGCGTTTAAAAGCTTAACCTGTTGTCGAACATTACTCCTAGGTATATTAATTAGTGGATCTCCAACACGGAAAAATGCTTATTCCACAGTCTTTCGGCTGGTTATCAAGACAGCCTCGGTCTTGTGGTCAGCTAGTTCTGGCCCTGCAGACTCTACCCAATTCTTGATTCTGGCTACTGCTTCATCCGTGGCGGACTCTATCTCGTGGATATGTTTGGCCACAGTTACCACAGCGATATCGTCAGCAAAGCCTATAACTTTAACTCCTTGTGGCAGCGTTAATCAGAGAAGTCCGTCGTACATTATGTTCCATAGGAGGGGTCCAAGAACCGACCCTTGTGGTACTCCCGCGGTGATGTTGTAGTACTTAACGTCATCGTCAGTATGGTACCTCAACTTACTGTCGGTAAGGTAGTCTGCTACTATATTCAGCAGGTAGTACGGCGTTTCCATTCTGGCCAAGGATCTCCTAATGCATGACCAGCTTCCCGAATTAATTAAAGGCATTTTTAAAGGAGATATGATACTGTGTTTCTGTTGGCCTTCGAAGCGTGTCGACCCATCGGCTATTCCCAGTTATCACTCCCGCCAAATCTTCTCTATACATTAACGCAAACTTAATTCCTCTACTTTCGTCTAATCGACTTTTGAAATGACAAAGTAAAGTCTACTTCCCTAATAATAGAATTGTGTCCTCATCAATTGCAAAGAATTCTCTAGTGAATATCCTACACTCCCCTTCCACATATGGATTAATAATTCCTTTTCATTCTCGGGATGCGAAAACATTTGTGTGATGTAACAAAGATGTGATCCGAACAAATCGACATTTGATTGAGTTCACCGACATAAAGTGATATGGTGTTTCCTTGTTTCAGTATGGGGGGGGGGTCTCTGCCTCTGTATTGATGGACAACTATAAATACGGCTCACCCTCAATCACGTAATCCTCCCCCTGGGAGATAACATCACTACCAACGTTGGCAAGTGCACAATAAAATCATTTTTAGTTATTAGCTGAAATCATGAAAAAGTTCCTTCTGGCCTGATGTTTCGCATTGTTTCACCGGAGCTGGGTCATTATCTATCAGTTGCAGACCTTAATTTCATCAAAGATTAAGAGTATAGAGGAAAATTGTAAGCATTGGACATGCGATACGAATGGGTACCTCGTCTCTTTCTTCTTATTTTTTTTTTGGCCAATGAAAAAAGAAATGTAAGTGGCAGGGATAATACATCTTAATTGGATAGTCTTGTATTGTGTATTTCGGTACAAGTTTCAAATGGGAATAATATTGATTTTTGCTTGGAAGGATATAAAATTTGCTACAATTTAATACCGAATGTACAATGTACATTTTGTGAGCTATATTTTTCAGAGGTGGGTTAGTCTCCAGGTTTGTTAAGTTATTCTGTGAGTTTTCCCCTTCTAAAAATCCTCACTGTATAATAAAACTGCAAGGTTTTTTGACTTTAAGGTATTTGGCCAGAATAGTGTTGTAAAATTGACTGCGATATTGACGCCGGCTTTCACAATTTCATTGTAAATTGTCGCGATTAATAGACAGGATGTGGTTTATCGTGATCATCCTTTGAGAACATCAAAGAGTTTTTCAAGAATATCTTCGAAATTTTGTCTTTTGTGAACTTTTTTTAGTGAACATTTTTGTCAGAGAAGTAAAGCAGACAAATGCTAAAAAAAAACTAACTAGATTCAACTGAGCCGAATCAGCCCGGAAGTATGCAAGCATTTGTGATAAACTGTTACTAAAACTCAACATTTTTGGGCACAATGTTAAAGATTTTACTTAATTTTATCTTGTCGAAAAATTTTTTTATTAAAATTACCCTAATGTGACAATATATCTAACATTTTTAAGAGGTATGCCAACGCCAATACTCAAACGATTTCCAACTAACGAACGCAAAACAAATAAAATCAAATTCAAATATTGATCATCCCGCCCCTCCAAATCACTGACCACAATCCCGACCATATCGTCCGCACCGATACCGTCCACTTACCCTCCGCATATATATCACCTTTTGTCACTTTTAGTCAATTTTCGTTGCGGCTGTCTCTTCTCGCACTTCTGTATTCCGTAAGCTGTTGTATCACAGGTCACAACGTTCTTCTTTAATATAAAAGGAACTCGTTTTGATATTTATTCTCCATCGGGACGCGCACACATGGTCCGTTGACCATTCGAGAGGATCGAATTCACTGCCTCACCGCGTCTCTCCACTTCATAACGAGTATAATTTCAAACATTTCCGAACATTATCATAAATTTTGACTCTCGAATGTTTGTTGATTTTTCAAAAATTTATGTTTTATATAAACGTGTATAATGGGGGCCCACAAAGGTGGACAACAAAGCGACCACGAAGAAAATGTTTCGGTCTCTTTTGTGGCTCCTTTACCGTTGATGGGACATTAATAATTTTCAAATTTCGACTCAGGGTCTGGTCGGTTTTTTTTCGGTTTTTTTTTTTTGGATTTCTGAGATTCATTGATCCGGCAGAGGTGTAGATTATTAAAGAATCCACACAAAACCTAAAGGAACACAAAAAGGACAGAAATCAAAACAGAGTGGACATAAAACATTGATAATGGAACAGGTAATCATCGTCATATCTCTGGCCGGATTGGCTGGTGAACGAAGGTGGGACCCTGATCTTGAAATCGATTTGGTGGAAAAACCAATGAAAAAAAAATTTAATTCAATAAAAAGCAAAAGTAAAACAAAAAGAAACGAAACCTAGAATAGGTACAGATGACAAAGTAACATTTTAAGGCATCAAATTAAGAAAAAATATGTGAAGAGGATGATAGTAGGTTCATCTGAAGGAATTATGTTCTTAATTAAGATAGGATAGGAGTTGGTATGTTAATGTAGGTATCCAATCCATAACTGGAGACTGAGTGTTTTTCGGTTTTATCGCCTTTTTGACGTTCATATTGTATGACTTTCATGAAAAACTCGGCATTTGTTGAACAAAATTTTATTGAGATGGAAAAATTGATACCACCTAATGAACACGTCAGAGATTATTTAAATTTTATTGGTGGAATTTAATTGATGGCCGATGAGTTCACAAATACACCTCCAAGATTAAATAAGGGAAGTTTTCTTTCTTTTTGTTTTAAATACGTATTTGAACTATCTATAATAAAATGTTAGTCCAATCGGCCAGGGCATTTTAACGCTTAGAGCAATTTAGAAGCTTTTCGTGAAATACTCTCTACTAACCTAGACATTGGTTTTTATCCCCGCTTTTGTACAGTGGTTAAATATATACGGCCTTACCAATAATCAACTTTAGTCTGGCAGTTAACGCAAAGACTCCAGTCTTTTCAATATCGCTTCACCAATAAACAAATTAAGTCTTCAGGTTATCCTTAACTGTAGGGTTAAAAAATATTAATGGTCAGAAAGCCATGTTTATGTCTTACACTAACCCAAATTATTATTCTGTCACAATTCGTTCTGCAAAGGAATGTTGCCATGCATACTCAAATTTTAGTAGTATAGTATTATATCTTAGGAGCAAGTAGTGTCAATCGGGAATTTTAAGTAACTACAATTTTTGATATAATTAATTAAAACTGTGTAAGAAATTTTCAAAGAATGAAAAAATATTTTATTTGCCTCAGGAAAAGAGAGAATGCAACAACTGTACCTAAATGAAACATTTTAAAAACACATAAATAAACGAATATGTCCCGACAATTTTAATGAAACTCATCTGCAACCGGTTAACAATTTTTACAAAACGTTTATTAATATGGAGGTAGCTAAACTCGGTTATCTAAACCAAACGTTATTTGGCACGAAGCATTTTTTCACAATCTTCGTGCGAATTACTCCGCTTAATTGAAAAGCCTGGTTAACTGAAGAAAAAATAAACTGTACAACAGAAATTAAATAATTCATTAAATCAAAAATATAACAACTGAAGTCAATTCGTTTGTTTGTTTTGCTCTATTTACACATTTTCGATGTCTCGTTTTGTTTCGAGTTTTATTTTACAAAATCTTGACATACCTATTAGAAATAAGTGTGTTGTTTTTTTATATTTAAGCTGGGTACATAAGTGAAATCGGTTTTAGTTTTCGTCCGAACTCCTGTTAAATGATTTTGTTTTTCAAAATATTCGAAATTCGCTGAAGAAAAGTCCGCTTAAGTGGAAAAATAATTGTTGCAAATTGATGTTTCAGTTAATATATACTATTCTCTATTAGAAAAGCCGAAAATGAAAATAAATGAAATGAAACGACCAAATAAATTAAAATATCGTATTGAACAATAGGAACATATTTCCTATATCCACACGTAGACACTTGAAACAAATTGGCAACACCAGTCCCATTAACAGAACTTAGATCTGGCACAACGAACTGATTTGATCGCTTTGATAGGATCATTTCCCTAGGTATCGTATTGCAATTTGCAACTAATACCTAATATTGTTTCGACGGTGGAGCAAGTTCTTCCCTTACGATTTCCACAATAAAGCGCACTATCGGTTTATCAAATCTATTAATAGTTTTAATAAACTTTTTACCAGATACTACACACCGACACCACCAGTAACAAACAAACCTATAGTGGCAAAAGAACTCTCGTTCGTCATATATTTTATCCTTTGAGAGGTTGCCGATTCTTCAACAAATATAAGGTCCATAAAAATGTCTTCATCTCGACTTGAATTCATTTTCAACCTTTATTAACTTTTGCGAAAAACAAATTTACTGCATGAAAACAAAAATAAATGATTTCACATCTGATAACTGACAGCGATTGACAGCAAATTTGTAATAGATTCAACAGAAAGTCTTCGTACTAGTAAAGGTGGAGGTTAAATTGTTTATTGGTACCATTTCAAAAATGCGGTACATTTTTATTTAAACTGGCAGCTTACTAATAGTCGACATAAGTGTTTGATTTGAGTTGAGTTTAAGGTTTATCTTCCTTAAAAACTTTCCAGAGTATAACTAATCGTTAAAAATCCCACCTTTCCAAACTTTCAATATTTCATTTTTAGGAAACGTAAGTTGGCTCGTGCAACGTGCGTGCTCCTTCTAGACCTCTTGTCTGGGAGTGCATCAAAGAACGACCACAAAATTAACCTCCATATTAAAACTAACGACATCATAATCAACCAAAAATCAATCCTTCTAATGCCCAACAGTTTCATATTACATCGTATATTGAACCAAGAAAAAATCATAACCAAAACATTTGTTATAAAAAAAAATAAATCAATAACAAAATAACATTTAACAAATAAAACTCTCTAACTGGTTTATATTTATGTCCACAATTCAGTGACAAGGCCCTTAAAACTAAGAGTTATATCAAATGGAAAGGCATAAAAGTCGACTTGTTTTTGTGACAACCTTTCTCTAGAGTGGCCCAACTCTTATACCACATCACTACTCAGACTCACATCAGCAGCAAACGTATCTTCTCAATTCTGTTCCGTAATAATTCTGATTCAGATTCATATGGTCAGTGGAGATCCGAGCTGGCTACATCCATCGATGGATCCACCACCACCACCCTGCCTTACTTTTGTCTGTTGAATATAATGATCGCATGTAGTATCGCATGGCTATATAACATTGCCTCTTCACATATGGGTGGTGGTGGTGCAAAGGGAAGAGCTTTTGGCTCCATCACCTTCATGGCACATATTTCCGAGCCAGACACTGCGGCGTCGTTTGTGCGGAGCTGTCGAAGAGTACGCGCATTATATTATGTGCAGGTCCAAAGTCTGCGTCCATGTTATGGGCTAGAATTTTCCTTTCGATTTCTGTGTCGATATCGATATACTGATTCAGGTTTTGTGCCTTGTTCTTGTCTTCTTTTAGTTATCCTTTGTATTTTGTTGCTTTGTTTTTTCTCGTGTCATTATGGGCTATCATCATCATCATCTCGTTGGCCATTATCCCATCGAGTTTTGTTATGTGTGACAGTGTCCAGGGGGGGACTTTGAATAATATCATTTCGTCGAGTGGAATTTCGATAAATTATTATACAAGACCACGAATCGAATCAACACAATCGGAGACATTCGAAGAGTATGGGCATTAAAAAATGGCCAAAGGGTAATCATTTTCGGAAAATTCAAAAGGACATCACTTAAATGGCTGCGGCTGTGTGAATAGTGGTAGAGCTATCGTGGGAATGATCAATTGGGGTTCTTGGAGGGTTCCATAAAATCAGTTTGGCTTTGCATATCCATCAGATGTTGAGGATTTTAAGGACCTGAAATTGTGTTTATTATAGTTTTGCTATAAAAATATGTGTCATCTTGAGGGTAACTTAGGTGACACTTTATCTTTTTAAACACGCAGAAATTATGTAGAGTGAGGTATAAGAAGACATCTCATCCGGGCTCCCGACCCGTGAAGAGTCTCTGCCTGAGACATTGCAGCTTTCCATCCTCTACGATCCCGGGCACGTTGCTTCCAGTTGTCGAGACCAAGCGCTCTGGCATCCGCGATGGCTTGCTTCCATGTTTTCTCGAACCTGGGGGCTGGGATTCGAAGATCCTCTTAGCCGGAGCATTATTGTCCATTCGCTCGATGGGGCCGAGCCAATGTAGTCGACGTGTTTTGGCTTTTTGGACTACATCCACATCTTGGTACAGCTCATAGAGTTCGCGGTTGTTTCTTCTCCTCCATTCGCCCTTCTCGCACACAGGACCAAAAATCCGGAGCCCAGTATCAGCTCTCCCTTCTTGCCTATGGTCCAGCACTCGGCAGAACTGGCAAGATAAGGGTCTTGTAGAGCACACATTTCGTCCTTCGAGTTAGCAGCTTTGAACCCAGTTGTTTTGCCAAACCTAAGTAGCAACGGTTTCCTAAAGTAATTCTTCGCCGGATCTCCACTATGGTGTCATTCGTGGAGTTTATGTTTACTCCGAGGTAGGTGAACTCCCTAACTACCTCGAAATTTTTGCTATCAACAGTGACGTTTTTCCCTAGGCGGTGGACAGTTGCTTGTTTGTTAGTTGATAGAATGTCAACTGCACACTGCAGCGCGTGTTTTCCAGCGTCATGCGACATAGCTGAATCAGTTTTGCCGGGATTCCGAGTTCGGCCATCGCCATATAGAGCTCCTGACGATGTATTTATTATGACAGAGATGTGCTGTACACCATCTGGCATAACTTCTTCTATACTGGGTGGTGGAACTGGTTCTTCATTGACTGGACGTGGGTTCTCTTCTTGCCCTATCACTCTCTCTACATGCTCCACAAGCCTACCACTTGCATTAATTTAGCGACAATAAACATGATTAAACCAGAGGCGCTGATATAGCCACAATGCATGGTATTTTAGCCGTTTCTATGATCAACAAATTCTTCAAACTGACTTATCAACCTTTTTTAATATTAAAAATAAAACAGCTCTTCTCGACATTCCCAATTCAGAGTCGGCTATATTGCACCTAAAGCAACACTCAAACAAAACGTCTCCCACAGGTCTGGGGACAACAGAGCCCAATAGTCTACCTCGGTCTTAACCAACCAAACCCATATCTATGATTAAAATCTGATAGCCAACTAACAACACGACGAATACCTTCAACCCATTCAAAATTTTCTCAACCATAAATTACTATAGCTGCTTTTCGATGAGAGAACCCGTTCCTCTCTGCTCGAACCCATTTCATGAATGAAATTCCAGAAAAGTTTTCCTGTTCCATTCGTAAAAACGAACAAAAATTATGAAAAGGAATGTTAGTCGTAAAGAAAATCACCGCCCGATAACCATCTTCCTCCGGTTATGCGCGGACGATATCCTATATCTATACACTCATATGGCCTCATCCCATCCCATAAACTAACAGCCGATATTTAAAAAAAAAAAACTAAATACACAAAACTTAACAAATAATGTCCCTCCATACAGAGGAGGACATTTAAATACTAAACAAGTGTCAATTAATTTTTTTTGTCATTTCTTTTTGTTTCAGAATGTCCCTCGTGCACGATCTGGTGAAGAAAAACCAACAGAATTGTTGCCACGACGACGACGACAGCACCCAGCTTAATAATCACAAATGAAAGATCACAAATTAACGACTTCAACGAAAAATATTCATAATGAGGCATTTTTATTTTGTCCACCTTGGCTCGTTAATAATTTTGAGTCAGTTTCGTTCTGTTTCTGTATATACATATCCGTATCTCTTTGACTATGTGGTCACTGAGAGTTATACTTTTATCCGTACTGTGGTGATCTGCGGTCTGTTGTGTTCCTGCAAAACAAGTTCGTTTTGGCGAGGTATATCCTGTTCCTGTCAGATGATATACTCTTGCTGGCGAGAACTAAAACACCAGGGACAGAGCAAATGTAAAATCGTGTCGCTGTTTAAAAAATATGCGAGTGGACATTAAAAATAAATAATATAAAACAGACCAAAAAGCAAACAAAAAGAAAAAGAGTCCCCAAAGAAGAGATCTCGCTGTCATCAGGAAAGCAGCATCCGGGGGCTTGGTCGCCGGTGGTTAAGTCTCATCGTACCTATATCTGGTGAAGCCTACGTTCATGTGCAGGCATCGCAGATGAATTATTGGCATTTTAGCCAATATTCATTCGCTGATTTCATTTTCGCAGGTTTTTTTTTTGCGCGTAAAATACTGGAGGTGTCTCTGTCTCATCCGCTTGCCGGTTTTGGTTTATCCGCTTTTTGGATTTTTTGTCGTTGTATCTTTTGAATGCGGTCTTTCAGTATTTTTAATGATTTTAAATCGCCTCCTTTATAATATTTAACAGCTTCTTTGGTTATTTTTATGGGCTGCGTCTATGTATGCAAGTCTGACTTCAACGGCAACGGGCGAGACGACATTTTAGGTGCGATTGGGGCGATTTGTTTTATTGACAGTGTTCGATATGACAGTAGTTGTTTTGTTTAAACCACTGCGAGAATGGAGGCAGTCCTGCTGATAAAATGGAGAGTTTGTTGCCTTTGAGATATAGAATGGTTTAGGTATAGTAAAAGAGGTAACATATTACACTATTAAATGCATTATTTTGGACATTGAATTGTTAATGGAAACTTAAGTAAATTTGCTGTAAAATTTGCTTTAAAAAATAGTTTTCGTTTCAAGTTGTACGAATTTTAACGAATTTTAAAAGAAATCCAGCATTTTTCACAGATTATTATTAAATACAAACATACTTAATAATTTTTAATACTTAAAAGTAGTAATGAAATGAAAGGTACTATAAATATGCATACATTGATCTACGACAGTATAAGAGTTGACATCTTCTCGACACTATGCCTTCGAAAATGGGTTGAATTACCGCATCAGTGATCAAATGCTACGTGACTGAATTTGTTAACGTTTTGCATGTAAAATCAACAAAATTCAGTGACGTATTGCTCGCTCACGGGTTCGGTAGTTTGACCCCAGTCTTCCAGGTTCCAAATCGTATTTAAATGTTTTTCAAGCAGAAGTTGTATCTCTATTCGTAAACCCGGTACAGGGATTATTGCCAGGTTAAGTCAGTAGAATCAAATTTTGGGACAAATTGCGTTTTCTGCAGAAGTTGCGCCTGAAACCCCTCACTCAAAAATCGAACGCGCCGTCAACTTTGGCCGAGTACAGTGGGACGAAATGGCAATCGAAAAAAACCTAATTTATTTAGGTTAAGCACAGTGATCATAAAAACTGCCAATCGCTATTGAGGAAGAACTTTTTGTATACAAATTATTGACATATAAATGGAAGGTAGATCACAAAGTCTTCTGGACCTGTTTGTTGTCTTATTTGCTAAGATAAATTCACAAGTGACTGCCATAAAATATGTAGCAAATTTAAATAGAAACATTCATTAGAGCTAATTGGCGCCTACATTACCATTTACATTGAAACCAAAACCAACTTGTATATATTCACACAAATTAACCATCGATATGCTTTGCTAAGTGGGAGTTCAATATTTCACCAAGAAACAATATATCAACTGATATGTTAAACAGCAATCAACATGTTTCTTCTACTACAAAGGAAGACTGTATGCGTCATAAAGACATCTTCAGGTAGCCCATAAATAACCCTATAGTATAATTATTCAATCTACATTAAGTTCCCCAAATCATGGCGCAACTGTTACTTACATTCCATCCGACAGGTTTTTATTTTTATATTCTCATTCGAAATCAGCAGGTTTTTTTTTTGGTTTTCATTTACAAAAGAATCATCAAAAATATGACATCCCATCAGCGGTTGATGGAAGAGCACAAGTTTTTACCAACTACAACGACAGTCGGAGATCTTCAAAAGACCACCCAATATGTCGCCAGTGATATTAATGAATTACCTTTTATAGAAGATTGTCATCAACTCATGGTAGCCAGAATTAGTGATTCTTTTCACAAACCAAAATGAAGAAGTTATGATAAATGATCCCGTCAGGTTTTTGATTGCCGCAAGCAACTTTGATTCAGACGAACAAAGAGATTCGTTGTCATTATGTTGTTGTAAGAAAATGGTTGGGATGTCTTTTAATCAGGTTTTGAATTCAAAATTAGTTCGATTTGTTATAAATACGATTCTCTTTACCCATCTCCAATGACCTGACGATTTTTTGTGACCCAAATATAATAGAAGAATAGGGTTTCTGTGACAAAATGTTGAATGTCCACCAATATGTTTCTTTATATCATTTGTAAATTTTGCTTAAAGGCACCGAGAAGTGACATAACTTTGTCTTCCATTCTGCACTTTCCAACTTAGTCCATTGTATCAGGCTACAAATTGAAACGCGTAACTATTTAATATTTTAGTCATTAAAGAATTTTAAAGTGTAGCTTTATTCAATTGCCAAAATTAAATAGAAAGGCACATACTATTGTACCAATTTTTTTTTCAAAATACAGGTTTGTAGATATACCCTTCACTCCGGGCAACATTTTTCTCCTTTCTGCCAAGTATTTCTGATATCTCTAAAATGCCATAACTACAGCGAAATAAATGAACACTGGAATTTCATTAAATAATAAATAATTCAATCAGTACAACAACCAGAAATGGCACAAATTAAAATTCGAGGTTACCGAAAAAGAACCAGACTATACATATTCATACATGTACCTACTGCGTACATTCACATCTATATAAAAAAAACCCTCTCCGAATGAATTAAAAAATGTAATTAAATCGCACAAATATGTCGATTTCCAATAATTAAATTACTTGCATAAATAATAAAAAAAAAATCCAATAATTCGAAACCATTCCACGACTGATACATAAATGATACATACAAAATTATCCACGCCCCACAACTCAATCATCAGCGAACCAATAACCAGTAAAACTATAAAAAAAATTTCAAGCAAACTTTATGAAAAACAGCCTTTCGACGCCGATTTTTAATTTGCCAATTTTAATTCAATTAATTAACACAACTTTCAATTTTATGGTCAGCTATCGTATGCTCAGTATACCAATACAAAGTCAGCCCAACTCGAACCACATTCGTTTTATCTCGCAGATTAACCTAAAACAAAAAAAATATTTTTATTTGTGTAGATATGGGTTATTTTTTTAATTTGTACATAACCAGCACAGACGTTTGGTTACTTTCATTGAAGTATTTGGAAAACAATTTTTTTTAATTAATGATTCGTATATAGTTATGGTTTTTATGGCATTTTTTATGAATTTTTGTAGGAAAGCTCTGGGGAATTCTGCATTTTACGCGTTCATTTATTGGCGAGCCGAGCGATATAAAAATTCAAAAGACTGAAAGTATTATTGGACGTGAACTGGTTTATATTTGCTATCTACGGGCATGAGGAAGGTTGTGTGCACTGTAAGCTGAGCGTTTTAATTTTCGTTCTGTCACAAAGGGAAGTAGGCTTTTTATGTGAAACCTTGAGCACACTTGGGTTGTTAAAAATACCTAAAAATAATCAATGAGACGTTTAAATTTTATGAATCAAATGAAAATATTGTTTTGCGTTTAACCTGTGGGCTTTTATCTGACAAAACTCTGAACCTATTCTATACCTTTTAAGCTATTTCCTACTTCCGCAGTTGTATCATTCAGCGACCAAGTGTTCGCCCCCTAAGACAGAGGAAAATATTTAAATGATCAACATTTCCTTTGAAACTTATGGCATCGCAAACCAAACAAAAACATTTACAAGAAAATAAATATTGATTTTAATATAACCAGCACACAATACCCAAACCGAAAATATAAAATTTTAATTGCTATTTTATCCATTTATCTGAATAATTTCTACAAATTTCTCTTCGCTACATAAATTATCCACAATCAACATAATATAGATACACATGCACTTATGGTTGGAGCCGAGAACGCGTGTCATACCGAATTCTTTGATTTGAAAAGTATCGCCTAATGTATTTCGAAAATGGAGAAATTCCAGCGTATTTGGTGAAAGTAATTTGATGATATGCAATAAATTTCATAAATACCCTCATTACAGCTTCATGTGATGTCAGCGCAGCGCCCACCCCAAAATCTATGCGCACACGTCTAAACGACAGAGAGACTTGCTCCGAAAATAGCCAAAAACCAATTTAAATAGCATCAATGGCAATCGATTGTCGGTCCTTGTCGGTATGCTATAGGGTGCATCAAAACAATTTTTAATGACCATTTAAATTTGGAAAATTTTTCACTGACATCACAGATATTAAGAAGATCGTCGACACCCCTCTGCACCAAAAGTTGATTTTGACACTGTGGCACAGTCCTTAATGTGATGTGTTCATTTTTGAACCCATATATGTATGCATATGATGGTTGGGAGACTGCCGACTGTCTGGGCTAAAAACACTCATAAATAATGTGCTCCTCGGTGAATGTCATGTCAGAGAATGCCATTTAACACCAGTACCGTGGTGCTGTATATGATGTATAATTTCCCAGTGCACACTGCACATATTACCAATGATTTTGAGATCGAGGATCAGCTAGGATTAATGAAAAACCAAAGTGATATTTTTCACAGTCATCTGCAGAGGATGGTCTGGTGCCTGAAGCGGGGAAGTCCGGACCATCAATTACAGATATGGACAGAGATGAAATATTCTAATTTCATATGACTGTTGGTGGGGAATAACAGGCCGAAGAGTTTTCTTTTATTTGGAAAACTTGGGAGCATTTTTCAAAATTGAACCAAGTGTTTAAATACAGGTGAAAAAATGTTTTTTTAGAATAACTTGAATTTTCTTTCTGAAAATCTGTTGAATGTTGGCTATGGGAGCGTATCGGAATCTCGCTTTTCAAAAATCCCGAAAAAAAATTTAAAATCTCGTCTGCTAAAATACTGTTTTTTTATAATCCCGCTTGTTCAAAATCCCGCTAATCCTATTTTTTTACAAAACTTTGTTATCAAAAAAATATATGTTGGTTAGATGCGCTTTTTTATTATATTATTATATATTTAACAATATTAAAAACTAAAATAAAAAATTGCAAAATGGACTACAAAATTTATAAAAAAAACTTATGTTATAAAGTCACGCGCTGTAAGAAATTAATGAAAAAAAAAATGACTGAAACATGTTTGAAGCGTCGCATTGCTTATAATATACACTTGAACTATTAAACGGGATTATAAGAGGCGGGATTTTAAAAAGCGGGATATTAAGAATCGGGATAATAAAAAGCGGGATATCGAACCCAACCCGTTAGCTATTTATGTGTGAAATGGACATTTGAGCAGTCTCGTACACTGAGAAGACACTAAAAATAAAAGATCACTAAATGGGGTTTGACTTTGTAAGAAAAGCCTTTGGCATTTCAGAAAACGGAAAAAGTCATGCAGAAGTTAAAATTTATTTAAGCTTGGTAAATTATGTTCTTCCCATTACAAAATGATTCAAAAAGTGCAATTTAAAATGCAAACTTTTAGGAGCATGTTCACAGTTCTAGGAACATTGTTTTTCGACCATCTGAATGCACTTTTCACTGATACACTTCTAACGATCGGCTGAAAGACATCCAACAAATGTACATCCCTTATATTCGTTCCAAAAAAAAAATAAAAATGAGTGGCTGCCAGAGGCTAGATGGATAATTCTTTATAACCTTTTTGCGGCACCTTTCATTTATTTTTTAATTTTAACAGAAAATTGTGCGCAACTCATAAGCTAACACCAGTGGCACAATTTTTTAAAAGTCTGTGCAATTGCTTGCATACGCTGAAGATATTGTCATTATTGGCAGAACACAGCGAGATGTCACTGGCTAGTTTGCAAGCATTAGTAAGGACTAAGACGGCTTGACTAGTAAGGCCCTCATCATCCCAGTCCTGCTCTATGGCGCAGAAGCATGGACCCTAACAAAGGCAGATGAAGATCTTCTTATGGCCATTTCGAAAGCAAAATTCTTCGAGTGATTTTTGGTCCCGTTTGCGTTGACGGGTTTTGGAGGAGGAGATTTAACAGCGAGCTCTACGAGCTGTACAGCGACATCGCCCTGGTCAAAAAAGTACGCATCAGTCCTCTAAGATGGCTGGGGCATGTAGAGCGAATGGACACCAACGCTCCGGCCCGAAGAGTCTTCGATTCCAACCCGGAGGGACAACGCAGCTCCAACTTGGAGTGTGCAACAGGAGGCAGTTAGCCAAAGATCGCGCTAACTGGAGAGGCGTATTGGTTGAGGCCCAGGACCACCCCGGACTGTAGCGCCACCTAAAGTAAGTAAGTATTCTAACAGATCTGAGTAACCGGCAAAAAACTGACGATCAATAATCATGAAAAATGTCTCAAAGCCTAGGGTATAAAAAAGACTAGATCATTCTGCAACGCTAATTCGAAGGCAGAACATGACTGTGCTGACAAGGTAGGACAGATTGTTGGTCAAACAACTTACACCGCCTTTGTAGTGAGACAGGGAAGACCTGACTTCTAAAAATATGCAAAAATCCAAAATATAATGTGTCAGCGAATCGCCTAAAAGTGATCGCCCTTTCACACGACTTGTCGTCCATAAATGACACATTAATTTTGCTGTCTATCTAGATCCATATCTAAAAATGCAAATATGTACAAGTATAAATGAATATAAAAAAAATTTCTCTATAGCGGAAAAGAAACGACGAAATGTGACAAAACAGAAAACCTTTACCATAACGAAATTGTAATTTGAAATTTCCCATGAGCACATTCGTTCGACTTAGTTGCTGGCTCATCATATACCTACCCATAGGTATATTTGGCTTCTTCTTTTTTTTGGTATTTTGAGTAAAATTTCAAGTGCTTAGGTAAATATATCGCTCGAACGTGACCAGAATCGAAATACCGGGTCAATGGAAGTCATAACATGCCACCAACCGACACGATTGCGAGTGTATTGTTAATGCATAAAAATGGTTCAAAGTACCCACCTACTATGGTTTTGTTGCGGCTTTTGCTATCAAATAAAATAACTATAACAGTGAATTACCATAAAAGTCAAATTACCCACTGCGTCGACCAAATATTAAAGGTGGTGCTAGCTATAGATACACTCTGTCAGACCATTACGTTCAACGATGAAGAAGCAACGATACGAGTTGTATGTATAGGATATATTTTTTTATATATAGCATGGAATGAATTTTCGATTTATACTGCAAGACCTCAGCAGCGATACCTACGGTGGTGGCATCTTCAATAAATTTAATTAAAAATCAGAAAGTACCTACTGGTACATACACTTTTAATCAAGCTTCGATTGTTTGCCGCAATGATGCGAGCGAGTGAACTGTAGATATGGGAAATGCCAATGAAAATCCATGTGTCACTCAGAGCGATTACTATAAGGGTTGTCAACACTCAACACCCTTGTCCAGATCCAGAGGGAATGGGTTTTCACCTAACGAAGGACAATAAAAAGTATCTGACCAACGGTCAGGATACGGGGCACCCCCGCCGTTGCCGGCTATAAAGAGCACAATAGGAAATCTTTTAATTTTCCAATTCAATTGGATTTTTAACGCCCACAACAATTTGTAATGGTCCGCGCCGAGAATTGAATGGAAAACTCAGGGAATTAGATACTCAAGGTGATCATCGAAGGATTGTATGGCATGCGCGTGTGCGGGTGCGGGTGCGGAGCGATGCGCCAACACAACAGCATTTCATTCATTATGCGTTTAATCCAATAAAGATTGGTCCATTGTCATTTGGTGAATTATGTATCCAATTGTTTGCTTTGCTGATTGAGACTTGCGGTCAGCAGCTGCTTTTGATTTGGTTGGAGTCGGAGCAGCGCGCTAGTAAGGGTTGACAACATCACACCAAGTCCATTGTTGTGGACATAAAAGAGGAATTAGGGCTCATCTTCAAAATGCTCGCACTTATGTTTTGTTATGGGATTGATGTGGCTGTCTGTTGGATCTGTTGAGATCGCATATCCTTTCGCAGGGCGCAGTCACAGTAACATTCAATAAGGTATTCACGATGTTGGGCAGTCATTTTTCTATCTATCTGTAGCTGATATTGTAGAATGCATAGAAAAAATCTATAAAGCACGTATGCCAACTTTGTAGAGGCATAAGTGTCCTTAAATTAAGACTCTATGGCAGGTACTCTGCTGTCAATTTCTTAACGAACTAATGGGTATTTTTCAGTGCGGTTTAAGTTCAAAAAACAAAATCTAACCGACCAAATATATGGAAAAGAACAAATCCTGAAACACAAAAAGTAAGTACAGATGGATATACTAACCTCTATTCAAAGGCCACATCCGAAAGGATGCAGGCTGCATAAGACAACATTTAATTTTGACATTTCCAGTCAACCCCGTGCGATTGTGCAAAATGACCATTTAGGACTTTCTATGCTCTCTATACTCCACATTATAAATCGAACGAGCCCATCTGGCATAAAGCGCCACCTATGTATGTAAATAAGAACTGAGTAAATCAGGTTTCTAATAATTTTGTTTTTTTTAAAACAGTTGGCACCTCTTTTACTAAATGAAAATAATGTATTTCTTAAATAAACGACAAGACTTGTTCATCTTTAAAAGGCGTACCGATTACAGCTTCATTTCAGAACCGAATTTTATGAAATATAGACCAAACGAAAAGTGAGTTACCCAAGGTGAGTTTTCGCATATATTGTGATGTCACAAAAAAATTAATGCTTATAAGACACAGAAATGTTGATCCGTTTCAAATATAGCGTATCCGCAATCCCTCGTTCTGGAAATTTTTGAACAACACCTAATTATAAATTTCAGTTTCATTAGATCATTATATTAATACATAAACATCAAAAGTTTCCGTACACTTTTTAAGTGTTTATCATGAAATGAGGAGAATGAAACTTATATCATTCGAAAGGTACTACGCCATAGATGTGCAGAAACAAAAAATCGTAGGCATATATCGCCATTAAGACTGGTAAAATGAAGTTAAGAATTTCCCAAACAAAATGCTTAGCAGTTAATCGAAAGCATTTTGTTGCCATTCAATTTGTCGCCGTCATATTTCCATAGTAACGAATTTAATCATCTTAGATTAGAACCTGTTGGAGAGTCTCATTAACCCATAAAGGTATGCAATTTAATTACCCCTAACAGTAAGCAATCATAAAATCTTATTTCAGGGGCATTGCAGAGTTATCTGCGAGGTGTTACTATGGAAACGAACATTCATGTTTTGCCCTTTTCCATTATTTTTTCATAGCGGAAAGGTATATGAATTAAGATTTAGCATATAAATAAATTAAAATAAATAATAAATAAATTATGTAAAAAACAAGTTGGCTTTCGTTACTTTATCTACAGACAAAATTGGTCGAATTTCGACCACGGGCGGTACTAGTAATAATTAATGCATCTAATATGTGTATATTTCTCTGATGCGTCACGATTTCGAATAATCTACCGCTCCCCAGTATATTCAATACTTGAACACTGCTAGTTTCCTTTCATAATAACTTACAAGTGCTAAGCTTCACTGGCATCCATGCAAAACAAAAACAGCCTCATAATTTGTTCATGAAAAGAAAATCAATTAATATAAAGCATTTATTTTATTTGAAAAACCGAAATCTTCATAAATTCAAGCTTCATCTTCAAAACATAAATCCATTTGCTGGGTCTCTCGAAGAATAACAGCACCATCATCGATTAAGCCAGAGCATATCTATCTTCTCATTTTAAATTGAAGAAGATACATTAATTCACCATCCGCTGTTTACACTAAGTCAGTCGAAAACGCAATAGAATAGAAATACATCTAATAGATACATATAGTTCCTTTCCTCTCGGATATAGCCATGCGATATAAACAACGTTCGTTTATTCACCGTTTCCCCCCGCCCAACCCACCAGAAATCTTAACAGAAATATATTCGTATCTGTAATAAATAAGTGTTTGAATATCTTAAACTTCATAGAATCGCTTTGCTTCCATCCCCGGGTTCATAAATTTCCTCAAAAAATATCAAATTATATTTTGCTCCTTCCCTAAATGGAGAAGATTGTGTTTATTTTTACTCTGCTTCCATTATGGATGCATTTCGATTCCTATTCGAACAATGAATTTTCCCTTAATCTGAAAACGGAAATAGATGGAACTGATGGGAGCAATGGAAGTGTGCGTCTTCGCAGTGTCCCCGGCAACACTTTGGAAATTTATGAAAACTAGATGCACTCCCAACAATCATAAATGGCATACACCATCCAGCAGCATTTAATTAATTGACCTGCGATAATCCCTTGGATACTTCGTTTTGGGCTCGTATTGGTTTGGTTGTGCCCAATTAATTTTGTGGAATTTTAAAAGAACGATTCACTTACGAGCATGCGGTGGAAAATTATTTCGTCACCTGTGTTAGAGTGCGTAGGGGCCCAAATCGTTCGTCGTCGTCCCCCCCATCTGAATATCGAAGGAGTTAAAAATTCCACTTTTCAATGATAAATGGTCGGGGGATGCTACTTCTATACTTGCTTGTGCTGTAAAGGGTGTCCTTCGTGGAGCATCTACACCACACCGACACTTAATGGAGCGTTTTAAATGCGCGCGCTCCCCCAGAGAGTGGGTGTCAAAAATATTTTGAAAATTTTTACAACCGACACTCAACTAATTGACGGTGTTTAACACACTGTGAAGGGGTTAATATGATGATTAATCGTTTGTTGAGCGCTACACTCGGAGTAGGTTTATTAAACATCATATTTCACGGTGTCTGCCACTGCTGGTGATGGCAAAGGGAGTGCTAGTGTCTAGAGTGGCAGTGCCAGAGGTTGGTGCAACGGCCCAAGATGAAAGGCATAATTTGTGTGTGTTTTATGTGTGTTTGGCTTTTGATTGATGTTTGGTGTTGATTTTCGAAATTAATCGTTATGCATTTTTGTGGCCATTGGTGCCTTTGGTCGCCCATTGTGGGGAAGGTGTGAATTATGACAGATGGATTATTTGTTTGGGTATAATGTCTTGTGAGGGTGATTTTAGGTTTGAGAAATGGCGCTGGGAGGTGTGTTTATTGCATGAAGACGGTGTCATTTATCTGGGCTTTGGCAAATTGGGTAGACAGTAGACACTTTTGTTTTAGTTTCGGAGTGTCTTCGGGAAGTACCAATAAATGTGATATTTATGCTAGTGTCCGATTTGACACTGTAGCACAACAAATTCTGGGTAAAATAATTCGGAGCAGACGAAGTTGCTGTTCTGTAGAACATTATTGATATTAATAATAGCTTTTACTAAACCATTCAATTTAATAGTTATATTGCAAGTATTTTTTAATATTTCTTTTATGTAAAACAAATCGGACCTTTTGCATTAGAAAAATGTTCTTTTTTCGGTGGAGGTTATATTTATAGTTATTCGATTTTTCCTCGCTGGAGATCGCACCTTGAAGATTACTGTTGACTTCTTGTAAATATATATTGGCTTCTGAAATGTTGAAAACTTTTCCTATGTATTTTGAGCCGCCAAGACCGTAAAAAGACATCTGGACTTATTTTGATTTTCTGGTAAGAATAATACTACTTAATTTAGAAGAAACAAATAAACTACTCAACAAGAATCAGAGAAATATTTTGTTACTTTGCAATTATATGTATGAATGACTCTTGGAAAGCGGCTTGGTTGACACTTTAAGGCTGAGACTAAATAATACCCGAAGCCTGGCGTCAAAACTTCGATTATCAGCTTTATTCTCACCGCAAAAAAGTCGATGTGATCGGTTGCATTTTCGGACTTAAAAGCTGAAACCTTAATGTGCTTCACAGATTTTTTGATGTCTTGTTTTTGGAATTTTGTAAGACGTTGAATAAGGTTAAATAAGGCAATGTAATCGTGCGATCTGGCAGGCCCGCATGACCAGATATTTTCAGCTACTGACTTTAATGATTAGAGATCGTGGCAAAAAAAGATGGAATGGCGGGATGTTGTAACTGATGAAGAAGATGTTAATTAAAAAAAATTTTCCCATTGTTTCCGAAATAAAGTAGAATATCCAAAACGCAATTATAACTAATCTTGAAACTTACGCTAGGTATCTATCACAAGTAGAAATGAGAAGTGAAGCAACTAAATTTGGATAACATGAAAAATTGTGTCGTAATATTGCGCAGACACCAAACTTCTAACAATAGACAAGAAATTAGACATTTTTAACCATCTTATTGAAACACTTGCATACATTCAGCCTGATTTGGAATAAATGACTCTTGGAAGCGTTTCGCTGAGCATTTTTCAACATTATGATATGATTATGTTTATTTGAACCTTTAGAATTGTATTGGTCAAGTCGAGAAGATGATATTGGCCAAATGGGTGCCGTTACAATTGATTGCCATAAGGGCTCGTTTTATGGCATTTTTCATCACTTCGGGCGACAAATTCTCGCACTCGTGTCGAATGTTGTCCTTTAGAGTTTCTAGGGTCTCGGGCTTATTCACGTAAATATGGGACTTCAAAAAACCCCACAAAAAAAAAGTCTGGAACGGTTATATCGGGCGATCTTGCGGGCCAGTGCAAATCGCCAAAACGAGAGATGAGGCGACCCGGCAACGCCGCCTTCAGAATATCGGTTGTGACTCGCGCAGTGTGTGCCGTAGCTCCGTCCTGTTGGAACCACATGTCCTCCAGTCCTAATTCGTCCAATTGCAGCAGAAAAAACTCGGTTAACATGGTCCTATAGTGTGGTCGATGTTTCCGGCGACAGCTCGACATCCTCCTCAATAGCGGCGATATTCTCGGTTGGTGGCCAAACGGCGCAGTGTTTGCGCAGTCGTTGTCGTACGGCTGTGGCGCGGATTTCGCGCAAACAAAAAAAAACACGATTATTCCGCGTTCGTATCGCTCCGTGGCTTAATCACTTTTATTCTACACATGTCTAGTCCACAAATGTCAAAACAGATTTGACATTGGCGACCATTTGCAAAAATAAAAGCATCTTCCAGTAACGTGATCTCTTTTAGCCCACCTTGTATAAAGAAACGAATGACCCATTGCAAACTGCATCCCAACCGATAGACCAAGTTTGATACCAGATGGCGAATTTGTGTTCCCCAAGTCTTTGTTTTCGGTTTGGACCTGTTTCTTAGGACTGCATTTTAATACTGAACAAAATTGTCAAGACAACTCTTAAAAAGAACCTCTGGCTGCCCAGTATGACTTGTGCTGTATGGCAATAACATATACAAGAATAAACCTAAAAAACGACAGTAAAATTTTCGAAACAACCCAAAATAGTCAGAATTACTCTTTTCATGGTTTCACAGGAAGTGCAATATAAAATTAGCACAAATCCAGAGCCAAGAACATAAGTGGTGCCCTTAGCCAGTGACTGTAAAGAAACCCATTACGTTAAGTACGTTATTTAACCAAACTGCAATCATTAATTATTACTGCCTTCACGTAAGTACATGTATGCAGCTACAAGTTATTTAAATGATGCAGGTTGTGAACTTTTCTCTTCATAAAACTATAAAAACTATAGGTGAAAAAAAACAGCACTATTCCCAGTGTACAGTACGACCTACAACGTAACAGAAGCACAATAATCTGAATTTGATAAATGGTTATCTGCTGGCCGCAATTCCACCTGACTGTAACTTCCTTGTCCGATGCTCGCATGGTTGATGGATTCAGCGGGCAAATTGCGGAACTCTGGAATCGCCATCGGCGCACAATGGTCACCGGGTGTAACATGTTGTTAACAATTTTACATGAATTTCTACTTTAAAGCGATGCAAAGACAATAGGCACTTTGATCGTTCTGCTGGTATGAGATTTTGAGCGCCCAACTCTGTGAGAAATCAAATTTTCGAAATAATGCTGGTGAAGGGGTTCGAGGCACTTCGTTCCGGTTATGATGCTGACAATTCGGTTACAAATTCAACTAACCTCAATTAGGTCTATTTATATACAATTGCACTTTGTAAATGCGCTGTTCCATTTCTAAGTCATAAATCCTTTGCAACCATTTTTCATTTCAAATCCATGATTGTGTATCGAGAACACAGCACGAGGTTAATTAATGATTGTCCTGTCCCAGTGGTGAAGTCAATGCGGAATGATTTTAAACGTAATCGCTGACGAAATGGATGAGAAATTGCTTTTTGATTTATTTACATACACATCAGCCGTCAGGGATATCGCAGGGGATTCAGCTATACACACATGTCCTTTTTATGAGATTTTGTTTTTTCGTCCTAATGCTGTATTCAATGGAGGCGACTTGTGTCAGCAGGACTATGAAAAATGGTTTTATGTCTGGCTGCTGAAAAGTCTTAATTGCTCTAGAAATTAAAAAGTGGTGAGCGGGCGCTGTTTTCGTTTTATTTTCGGTCCCGGTTCGTCCTTTCAAGATGAAGTATAAAAAACAATTGCACTCAACTGAATTTAAAACATAGACAAGCTAAAATTTCCATATTCCCTCGCATTGTCCATATGTCCAATCCAGATTGACATAAATTCTGGAAAACACTTTTTTATCGGCTTCAATTTCCCTTTCTTGCAACTGCGAAATGTCACCAGTGCCATGCACGATGGCAAGGAAGCATGCCCGCATTTCATAATTTCTGATTTACGAGTATGCAGCGCAGCCATGCTGTCAACAGAACAAAGCCTGTCGTCAACTCACTGGCATGGTTATATAAATGGGTCATCCTCTTTCTGTGTCACGCAAAAGACACAGAGAAAGATAAGTTTCGTGCAGAACATGACAGCTAACATCAAGAGCCGAACAAGACACTCTGTCAATTTTTATGCAAATTTTTAAAACGATTCTCCTTTTGATCTCACGGCGCATAGGTAGTCATTGGCAATATTCCACGCACGGTTCGAATCGGAACTTTGATTGCAGGAGTCCCCCGCCCGGCGAATCGACAAAAATATCAATAAAGCCAAAATGTAAAAAAGATATATTATAATTACGAAACGGTATACGGTCCGCGCCATGCTGCCTCACATGTGGGAAAGAATGCAAAGAATTTCCTACCTTCCTTACCTTTGATACCGCATGTACTACACCCGGTTCGAGGAAGGCGACGACGACGACGACGACGACAACAACTACAACATAGTCAATCGCAAAATTTTAATGGCGACGCGAACTTCTGCGATAATAAAACAGAAAAATAATAATAACAATAAAGATAAACAAAACTTCAATTGTCCATCGTGAGGAATAATGTGTCATCGCGATGGTCACGTCTGCCCTTTGCAGGCCAGAAACAAATCGGACAACGACACAACAACAATGAACGTACCTATAAGCATTACGGATTTGCGCAAAATAAGAAAGATATACATTGCTTAGTGCATGCAAGCATGCGCGACTAGGTTAGGTGGGTAGACAAGAGATAGTGGTACAATTGTCACTGCGCTGCCGATGCATCGATCAATCGCTTAGAATTTATTACCTTTTCGGATAACTAATAAAGTATCTCTATGTGCGATGTGCGATGTGCGGAGTTGTATCTGGATAAGTAGGCACCTTTTTTGGGACGACTTACAATGTAAAGAGTAGCATGCAATACTTAACTGTTTAAACGTTATACTATGGCAACTATAGTTTTGCTTAAACAGACCATTAGAGTGCAGTTATAGCGACACGAAAACCCAAACCGTAAAAATTTTCTTTTGCTTTTTTAACCACTTAAACTGAATGGTTGAACTCAATCTTGGTCTTAAAATGTTGCTTGGGAATTGTAAAGTTTTGTACGTACCTACAGAAAAATTAATAAATGCTTTTTTTCGAAAATTTCAAGATAATTTGCTAATATTTTTTGATAAACTAACTTTATAATTCATAAGCAACATTTTAAGACCAAGATTGAGTTCAAGCATTAACGTTAAGTGGTCCAAATTTTTTCGGTTGCTTTTTACGTATCGCTATAACTGGCCCCTTTTTTAAGGAAAGTTTGTATATTACACTGAACGAAATTCAATAGCTGTTGATATTTTGTTTGGGGTTTTGTATAGATACACTCGTCGGCTAAAATATATTGACAGAAATGCCAGTCGCTCTTAAAGCCGCATAACTTCTAAAAGCAGTCGTTTACACTTATCAGTTTTCACAGAGTGATTGCATAATGATGTGGCCTGTGTTAGCGTGCGTGTAAATGAAATCTATTAAGTCCCATCGCTGGACAGGTCAGACCTTTTAGTGGTTAAAGTTTGATTTTTTTGGCTGGCATAAGTATTTTGGCACAATCGTATTTCACGGTTTGCTTGGCGAACAATATTCTAATCGTTTGAATTCATATTTTGATAGACATATTGTTTACAGGTCCATTTTGATATACCTATGTGGAAAAATATGTGGAAATTGACAGAGTTAAATTTGGAAGATCGGACAGCTTTTGTCGCAAAGTACGATTGCGGCCTTTATGTTAAAAAAATAAATGAATAACTTAACTTATCGAGGTAAATCATAAATATCTAAATCAGGGGTTGTATTTTGTAAGTCGTCAAACGGTCTTGTAGATTTGGTTTCAATCGATTAAACAATGAACTAGAACAAATGCTTTAAACAATCATACATTCCCATCCTGCTGTCATTTATTGTCCAACTAGATAACACTCCTTGCCAGAAAAGCCGAATGTTAGTCCAACTCTTGCGGCACATTGAACCAGAAGCACACAACTGGCCACTCCCAGGCCCAGTGCCCAGATTTAATTTCATTGAAGATGTATGATTTTACAAAAATGCTTTAAAACACATCTAATCGGTTACAAGACGATTACAGAAAGTTGCTGAGGCTAAAGCGAATACAATGGTTCAATAATTAGTTTGATTTTGTTCTTTATTAAATTAAGAATTATATTAACTCCAGAGTGATAATAAAACACAAATAGTTAAAATTTTAATTTAGCGATATGATAAACAATGTCTTTTGATGTGTTTTTCGGTGCAAAAACAAACAACGAAGACGGTTTGCCAACACGCGAATAGCCAAAGTACCTACAGCTAACCATGCGAAAAACAGGTAAATTTGAGATTAATCCCACAGACTTCCAACGATTGACCTTCCTTAAAAACTTCCTCTCCTTTGATTTGAATTTGCCCTTGATGATCGGCGCTTGAATCAAATTTTCCATTAGTTTCTTCACGGACAAACGGGTACCGTGGCACCATTTCGCAGATTTAGATTCCGCAACATAATTATAATCGATCCCACCTTCAGCTGTTAATTATGTGGCGGAGTTCCTGGCACATCAAGCGAGCTCAAAAATTTCGTTGGATAGTTGTAACGCGGGTAACAGATTTGTACGAATGCAATTCGCCATCGATTTGACTTTGAATTATCAAATTCAAGCTATAGACGTCTTTA
The DNA here is from genome assembly GCA_936431705.1 of Cheilosia pagana. NCBI lineage: Eukaryota > Metazoa > Arthropoda > Insecta > Diptera > Syrphidae > Cheilosia > Cheilosia pagana. The sequence continues at coordinate 42,751,097 of OW386170.1, read as the reverse complement.
TTCTTCGCTGCTAGTAGAATGTGTGCCTGTTGAGAATTTTCCGACTTTTCTTTTTTTCTAAACCATCCCTGATGCAAAACGAACAAACCAAAACAAAAATCATTCAAATCGGTTGAGCCGTTCTCGAGTTTTAGCGAGACTAACGAACAGCAATTAATTTTTATATATACCTATACTTAAAATTGAAATAAAATTAAAAATAAAAACTGAAGTATGTTCATCTGTTTATGAGCTTAACAAACCAAGCATTTATTTTTTAAATTACTATTCATCTTGTCAAAATACTTATCCGACCATTGTATATAGATTTTAAATTTTTTTTTATTTATCAGTATACCTAGGTACACTGCTAAATAAGCTCAGAATTACCTACTATTTTTAGTAGATTTATGCATTATGCACCATGTCCCTTTCAGTCGTCAACTTGTGGACACTTATTCCACCCGCCTCTTGATGTAGTGGAATCAGTTTCAAAAGGTCTTTACTTTAAAGGGCCCTATGTCTAGCTTTTCACAGTCATTAGCTTGTGTGAGATTTTACTTATTTCGAACGAATGAAATAGATCTTAAATTTTAAGCAGAATCCAACTGACTGAAGTTCAGAGAACGTTCACAAAATTATTTGTAAAGATGAATAGGAAGCACCTCCCCAAAACTCAGTACAGACGGTCTTGCATTCATGCATGAGAGGTTTAAGTGAAATTTAAGGATATTAAGTTGGGCAGATTTTTGGTAAAAAGCCTTGCTGAAGTCTGTACAGTAGCAATGGATATAATTTGCCTAAACAAATTGACACTTTGTTCCAAATAGGATTACTTTCAGCAAACCCAAACACAAACAACTTTTCAAGACAATCGGCCCTAGCGAGGTATCCGCCGGAACGGAAAATTCTCTGATTTTATGCGATTCGGAGGTTTTTTTGCTTCGAGGTATTCTTCGGAACATCTATTCGGAATATTTCTCCGACATTTTGTAACGCATATCGGCAAATTACGTTGAAGTGCGATGAAGTGCATTTTTTTTCTTCAATATTGAACAGCTAGGTTCCGATATCCTCCGACAGAAATTGTTTGCGGAATTTGTTTACGATTTAGATTTGTGTCTTCGACAGAGTATGCGTTGCGGAGAATTTTCCGTTCCGACGGATACCTCGCTAGGGCCGAGAATTACTTTCAGCAAACCCAAACACAAACAACTTTTAAAGACAATATTTTTCCAGTGTAGATCAGTGCGTATATGTCCGCTGAGACAGTGCCTGCGTGCACTTTTACCCACAACAATCACGGCCAGACAACATGTACCGGTAATATGAAGAAAAACGATACTTAGCTCATTTCGTATTCAAATTGAGTCTTGTTTATGGTTTTATTATTTATCGCGAATTTTGCGATCAAAACCACAGCTCCCATTCCCGCGTCGTCATATCCATTGTGGATGGATGGGCCCATTCTGAGCTAGTAGCGACAAAGTCTCACTAACTCACGATCCCTCTGTCAATCCATATACCACTCGCATATGAATATCGGTCACTAGGTTCGCATAGTCTTGTTGTGTTGTGTTTGCATCAATAATCAAGATCGAGTTATATTTCGCTTTTTGTTTTTGCATGTATTGAAGAATAATACTCTTACAAGCGGCACAGCATGTTCCGTTTGTCAAACGACAACGAATTCGGTTGTATTCACAGTGAAATTACTAATTAATCCAATCGCGATAGCAACACGTAACACGACGACTATCGACAAGAACGAGGAATACCAGCTACCGCCATTCGCGAGTGCAGTTCGTATCTATGAATTATCGAAGAGTTTTTGCACAGCGAGGTATCTTTTGTAAATTTTTGTCAGGTGCAAGCGCGGATAGTGTGGACACTGCGAGAATACATACAGTGAGTGCATAATTACCAGTATCGCGTCGTACCGTACCGTTAGAACCGATGTTAACCCATATTAATTTAAGATTTCTGTTGAATTATTTTCTAGAGAATTTATGGCATGGTCATTTGCGGTGTCTGCATATCAATTTGGATATTTATTTACAATTGCGTTGTAGGTGAATGAGAATTGCGGTTCCATCTATGCCTAGTGGTGGGCAAGGTCATATTGGCGTATATTCTAGCTGTATACGCAGTGGACGTGATTATGCGTGGACATGGCGACGTGATGGAGAAGTGCGGATTGTTATCGCTGGAGTGGCCTTGTTAAGGTCGAATTCTGTGTGGGAATATGTCGAAGAGGTATTCAGTTGGACACGGTTTGATCCGTGACCTAACCTCATCGGACTATACTGTCATTTTCAAGTGGGAATTATGCGATTAATATGCCACCCTCGTGCCTGCTAATCGCTTCAAATAAAAGTATCGAATAACCATTAAAAAGGATATACCCCAATTTTCAGTTGCTGCAATCTTTTCACATCTGCGCGTTCAAAAATTCCGCTTGACCCCTGTCCACGCACATCAAAACCTCAATTGGTCCCACACACACGTTTTTGTTCTATCTCTCTCTATGCACACACTACACGCATCGTCCTATAAAGGACAATCGAAAATAATGTCCTCTTTTGAAAATTGCAAACAATGGAATTGTGAACTTAGCAATAAATTCGATGACATTTATTGGATTCCTTTTCATATAACCCGTGTGTGTCTCTCTTTGTTCGGCGGCCGGTTCTGGTTAGGAAAAAGGACACTCGAATGGACATCCATCGCTGTATAGTGTTCTGCCCCCGAAGCTATTCTCGAATATTGAGTTGTTATAGATTTTACGAGGTCAAAAACGAGGTCGGAGGCTACACCTTTTCCTGATCAATAATTTGACAATACAAACTGCTGCCACAAAATCGAAACAATACACGTACACACACGGGTCAAACGAAAGGGCAACGAGATTCGGATACATTGCACGGCAACGGCACGAGGGGGTGGATACCTCCGCCGCCGTTTACGGACAAATGGACAGGGGCAATGTGAGTGAAAATAAATTTTCAAATTTGAAATATTGCTCGACCAAGAGGACGTCCTTTATTGTTTTCCCAAAAAGAGCCATGATGATGATGTATGTTTGTGTGTGTTTATGTCTGCCAGTCGAAGCGTTTACGGAAATATTTATAGAATTTGATAGAGAGTCTCGATTTTATGAAATCGGATACACTGTGTCAGGAATTAATGATCCACTGCAAGGACACAGATGGAAGTGGTGCGCACGTGGCAATGTTTGCATTTGCGCTTGCCGCGAGGGAGAAACTTTGAGTAGGTATACGACAGCAAGCAATGACAACGACGACGACGCCGACCGACGACAGGAGCGACCACCGAAAGAATAATAATACACATGAAATTGATTGACGTTTTGAAATTTTTCATTCGCTATGAAGAAATACAATTTTTATTTTCTTATGCCCGCCAGGAGAAGGAAGCGACAGCCACCAGACGGAAGAATAAGTGTTTTTCTAGTTTTGGTAGTTTCGCCGAAAGAAGCCATATGGAGGAGCAGATGAATTGTTTTTAGTTATAGACAAGGAAGCCATATAGAGCAGTGTTTGTCAAATGGAATGCATTACAAGTAATGAAAACTGTAAAGGAGGACAAAAATTGCGTTTATATAAGTTAATGTCGTTTGACATTTAACATTTGACACCACTGATGGGGATGGAAAGGGGCAGATAATAAATGTGAGACTAGTGTTTGCTTCAGTTAGTCATGTCGAAAGTGGAAATTTGTAAAAGAGTAATGCAAGGAAACACAAATATATATAGCTAGCAAACGTCCTACATGTAGCATATACAGACAGGCTTCGTTTATTCATCATTTTTAAACAAAATTTTATCGGATTCGTTTTCGTATTCGTATTCTTATTCGTATTTTCATTCAAATTAATTTTCATAGTTGTATTCGCATTCGTAATCGTATTCGTATTCATATTTGTATTTGCATTCGTATTCGTATTTTCTTCGTATTCATATTCGTATTCGTATTCGCCATCGTACTTGTATTCGTTTTCGTAATCGTCAACCGGATAAGTAATCCCTTTCAAGACAATTACGAGAGTAAGGATATTGAAACTAAGTTCTGGGATATTTTGAAACCGAAAAGCACCAAAAGACGCAGCCAGAGTACCCACCCTTCTAGCCCTCCCTTCCCTTATTTTTATTCCCCACATAGCAACCATTTTTTAATTTCACTGTGCACCATATCCATCAAACTGGATTGTTCTAGTCCCCGTTTATTTAATGAGATTGTTCTAAAAAAAAAACAGTTGAACTACCTGGAGGGAGGCTAATTTGCTATTTGTTTGCTAATTTGCTAAATGACCTCATTAGTAAATTTTATTAATTGTACGGTTCCTATTTGAGCGTTCAATTTCAAAAGATTCCTTTCAAATTAACCCATTATCATATTGCTTATAATAAAAGACAAACAGTTAAGCACACAATTTACATAAAATTGTCCGAAAGTTAACTCGATTTTTTTTTCGTCCACCACTTTGCAGTTAAATCGTGCAATTTGTACGCAAATCTTTGTTTTATTTAGTAATGAAATCCACTCATTCGAGATAAATTCAAATATTCAATCTATGGGCATTGATCACATTAGATTGTCGGATTACTGGCACTGATCACGTTAGATTGTTGTATTACTGGGGTTTTATGTAAAACAGTAATTCCCCGAAATCAAGAGTGGTTCTATATTGCCACTAAAGTATAGTGAAGTTAACAATTTGACTATAGATCATTTATTTATGTAGATAGCGCCAGTGTCGAATAGGCGATCCTTTGCAAGGGGTTAGGTAGATGTGACTTTTAATAAAAAGTTTTTGTTTAAGGAAAAATTGTACTTAATGTTGCAATGTGGTTTGAAATTTTTCTTCAATTTTTATAGAGAGTTTTAGATGGTGATCTACCCATGAGGATCTGGCCAGCTCCCAAATTTGAGACGGAACTTCGTTTTCAATACCAAGTCTCTGTAAATGAATATTATGGATGATGGAATGGCTCTTATCTTAGGATTAGATGCTTACAACTTGAATGTCTACAGCTGTTTAAAAAAAACCTATTCATATATAGTTTTCAAAGCTGTTTAAGAACTCCTGATTGTTTGAGATCTAGCTTAACAGTTGTATGTACTCAACGCTGAAAACGGTTCTTATAAAAAACCTCATATTATGTTCCGCCATACACCATTCAATCATCATTATACTAATACGTAAACATCAAAAGTTTCCGTATACATTTTAAGTATTTTCCATGAAATAAGGAGAACGAAACTTATATTATTCGAAAGGTACTGTGCCATAGATGTGCAGAAACAAAAAAATTGTAGGTATATGTCGCCATTAAGACTGGTAAAATGAAGTTAATAATTTCCCATACAAAATGCTTAGCAGTTAATCGAAAGCATTTTGTTGCCATTCAATTCGTCGCCGTCATGTTTCCATAGTAACGATCTTAGATTAGAACCTGTTGGAGAGTCTCATTAACCCATAAATATGCAATTTAATTACCCCTAAAAGTAAGCAATCATAAAATCTTATTTCAGGGGCATTGCAGAGTTATCTGCGAGGTGTTACTATGGAAACGAATATTGATGTTTCTGCCCTTTTCCATTATTTTTTCATAGCGGAAAGGTATATAAATTAAGATTTAGCATAATAAATAAATTAAAATAAATAATTAATAATTTATGTAAAAAACAAGTTGGCTTTCGTTACTTTCGCTACAGACAAATCGACCACGGGCGGTACTATCTGACATTAAACTGCTAACGGCGCAGTAAGTTTTCTTGGTAAATTGTTAAACAAATTTAACTTCGTTCCAAGCCAAATCAATAAGTCCATTGTTCATTGCTAACATTTTTCTCTGGGTCCATCGCCTTTATATGCCGATGGATAAGAATAATATAAACCCCTCCCTTTATCATTCTCACACACTTCTTGGAAAAATCAATTACTAATCAAACGCACAGAAGACTTTTATATCCGTTTATCAGTATTCATCTATCTTTCATTAATGGACACTAGCCCAAACCTTTGTTTGTTCAGTGTGCACCCTATAGCTACTGGATTTTTATTACAATAAAATACATTGATCGGCTAGGAATACGTCATGTCTATAGGAATTTTATTATTCAATTAAAGACAAAACATATTTATGGTCTACAATGAAAAATTAAAAAGAAGGAGAATAACAAACAAAATGAAATAAAATGAACAATCGTATCGTATTTAGATAAAGCTAAATGAGGCCCTTGCGCGTATAAATTGAATTAATGTACTTTCACAGAATTTCTACTAAATACAAAAAAAGAAACGAAACGAAATAATTTAAAGTTTTGTAATTCCTTCCAGGAAGACAATACTGCGATGAAGAGAAATAGTAAAAGAAAAGTCATAAAGATTTTATAAAGATTTTTTTCTTTTTGTTTAAACCAGCAATTACATGACCTGTCGATTTGCAATTGAAATACATATCCTACTGGGGTAATTATATTATGAAATGCTCAACACAATAGTCAGCCGGTTAGATTGGTGAGATATGTATGAGGTCTCTGAACCACGGCTAGTTCTGTACACATAAATAATTTAAATGTAATTATTTTAAGGTGGAGGCAAACGAACCCGCTCTGATTCTCGTTTTGGCATGATTCATTCATTGATTTAGTTTCGTGTAGATGGTACCCTAAGTGTCAGTCAATGAACTTGAACTGAATACCAAATTTGACAGAGGAAATTCAAACCAGCTATTGTTTTAAGAAAATGCTAACTGAAAACCTATTGACCCTCAAAAATGATTTTCCTAATCAGTACGAATCTGCCATTAACGATGTTCGTCGGACTGTACCCTACTGCCATCTTTTCATCATGCAACGCAAGCAAAACGCTTGTACCTATAACTCAGGATCAGGTCACTGAATTTCAGCGTGGGTAACAGCTTGGATAAAAATTATTCACAAAGATTCACCATACCCTTTATATAATAAATAGATTACAATCAAACTTCCCTTTTGTTGTTATTTACGGCTATAAGCGTGTACCTACATGCGGTGTGGATGGCATTTCGTAAAAACTAGAAACGACCAAATTTGCACCCCTATCCCGCACCTTACCATTTCATTTTAGATTTTCCTTAAAGAAGTTGAACAAAAAAAACCCTCACAACTGGCTGGCAATAGAAGATTTTCGTAATTAAAGCTTAATCAGCTTGAAATAACTTCCTTTATCTCAACGTGAACAGCAAAAAGAACAGAAACAAAAAACTGCCGGCAATGGAAACCATAGAGAATGAGAAAAAATATCCTTTTTGGTCAGTCCACACCTTTATGGAAGTCCTTTCTTCCGACCGTCTTTTCCTTTTTCTATAGTAATTATTTTAAGCTCAGCAGCATCTAAAGAAAAATCTCATTTCGCTAAGAATGCGATTGCGTTGCCTCAAGGATTCGTGAATGTAAGAGGGCAGCCACAGTAAAGGACCAACCGGCACACAAGAAATTACATTTTTCTTTAATCAGTTTGCTATTTTTTTTATGCCATGAAAGTTTTCAAGGCGGAACTCTGCATATCCTTTCATGCTTAAAACAGTTGGGTTAATTATGACTTTGCAAAGGTGAAACGGAAAAGTAACAGCCACTAAGGAAAGGATTCTCCGACAGCAGACAAGAAAAGGAATTAAAATCAGAAATGCGATTTCCTTTTACGCTTGAATTGCGCTTGGATTTATTCATCTAAAAGTCGGGACACAGTATTAGGAGTATTAAAGTAAGCGGATGACATATGGCTTTCCGTTTGAAACGTCTCTCCAAGAACATCATGTTATATAGATTTCATTAATCATTCTTGTCTGGTAAAATTTGTTGTAATCCCCGCAATCCTTTTGTATATTAACAAAATCCTTACAATGCTAATTGCTGCAAATATTTTCAAAATACCCGCTTACCTGGGTGTACCTATGGTAGGCTTGACAGTTATTTTTGCAAATTTGCCAAAAACCATCCACAGGTGCTGGTCTCATCTATTGAATGTTGAATCCTTTTCACAAAGCCGATTGCACAAAAACAGTAAAGTAAATCTTTACAAAGTGATCCCTTCCTATAAGTGCATGTTAGACGTCTGCGTCTGCCTACAAGCATAGGTAAAACAATGAAAATATTATTTATGAGCACCGGTTTGGTCTTGCCAGTGTATCCTTCCACACAATTTTATGACAAACTTAGGATTATACAAAAGGGTATCACAGTGTGCTAGCCCAAGGTCATGACGCACCTCGGACGGAACTAATAAAATTGCAACTGGCCTTTGCCACTCTGAGGTATGAAAGCAGGAGTGTAGATATTTTAAAAGGATATCACCAGCGTGAAATATGAATTCTTTGTTATTTTCATACTTTATCAGAACAATTAGTGGTGAACCCAGGTATGAGACGCACTTTAAGTGGCTGCAAGAAATTGAAGATATATTTTTAAGAAAAATGTCCTTGGCCATTATACGTTGTGTTATATGACGACAATGTTTCATTTTTTAATACAGTGGCAGACGTTGTGTGTTAAAAAATGTATGCAATTCGTATGCAAGCATGGATATCTTGGTCCTACGTGGGAGGTCGCTTTTTTCAACGGTCTATTATAGGATATATTTAAATTTTCTAACTTGAATATTGTTCAAATATTTTTTATTATTTACAGGTGCTTAATTTTAAGCAGATTAATTCTACACAGGACCATTGAAAATGTTAAGGTTAGGTTAGGTAGATGGGATGGTAGAGCAGGGCGTACCCAGCAATACCACACTTAAGTCCTCGTGGACCCACTGTGATGCCCTTTTTGGGGGTTAACCGCTGGTATTGTATCGGTTGTCCTCTTTCCTTTCCTCATTGTGGTTAACAGACGCTGTCCAGCCATCCCAATGCCCTCAAAAACCTGTAAAGATCAGACAGTGAGACATCAAAAAGTTCTTGTAAGTCTTGGAAGTAGTATCTCCCAAGTGTTCTGTTCCTTAAGTGACTGAGACTCGGACAGTGACAAAGGAAGTGAGATGTGTCCTCGCGGACTTCTTCGTCTCCACAGCCTCTACATATGTCTTCATCTTTAAGATTAAGTTTCATTGTGTGGTTTCTTTGGAAGTTATGACCAGTTAGAGCCCCTACTAGCCTAGATAGCGAAGACCTGTTATACTGTAAAGTTTATTGGTCCGGCCAGTGGTCCGGCCAGTGGCTTGACCGACCGACAGTTCATTGCCGATTTTATCACTGTGTCCAGGGACCCAGCAGAGATTCGTGGTGTGCTGCAAGCTAAGAACCTTGACCTCTTCGCGACAGCGCTGGACTAGTTTGGATTTTATTTCATGTGCAGAAACTGCTTTCCTCAGAGAATATGCCGGCACACCGTTTCCACAGTCCATCTTTGATCCATCCGTGTAGATGGATATTGATTTTCTTTCCGTGGGTTCATTGGTATACCATTCTTCTCTACTCGGGAAAGAGCAGGAGAATGGTCTGTCGAAGTCCAGATGGGGAGTCATATAGTGACAGCATTTTCTAAGTATTTACCTAAAATCTGTGCATGCCCAAAATTATTGGGGTCCAAGTGTAAGATTGGCTTATCCTTAGGGCACTTTTAGCAGCAGACTCTTCCATGTGTAGGTCCAGAGGTGTCAAATTGATAATTGCCTCTAGTCCAGCCGTAGGTGTGGTCCTGAATGCGCTGGTCGTCCCTATACACGCAATTCTTTGTATTTTGGTCATTGACTTGAGATTGGTCGCCTTGCGCGCGGCTTGCCACCAGACTACGCTGAAAATGGTAAACTAGACATCGATTAGTATCATCGAGCGTGACTAAAGAAGCTCAAATATTGGCAAGTGAATGAAACTTCAAATAATTGGATGTACAAAATTTTGAGTACAAGTAATAGCGCAATAACAAAATCAAGTGGAAACTGTTCCTACAGAACTGAGGCCTATCGCTCGAAAGTGCTCGTATGAAATTTATTTATTTGTTACCTATAAACAGTAGGTAGACAATAGGCTTCTAAGGATACGATATCCTGATGTAGTATCTGTCGAACTTTTGCGTTAGATTCAGAGTTTCCTTCTTCTGGGCATCGAACATCACACCTCTCGCCGAAGAATTAACGAAGTCCGAGAGTTGGTAACCCAATTTAGAACCAAATGTGTCGCATTTGTTGTTTAAAAACTGCACACACAACTGTTCAAACTAAATTGGGAAAACTCCCAGCTATTTCTGTTGAATACCTTTCATCGGCTTTAGTAGATCTCGCATGCGTGGGCAAATGAGTAAATGAAGGAAATTGCTTTCAGCATTATACAATCACCGCACGTACGCGAAAATGTGCGTAAATCAGAGCACGACCTTAGCACAATATAATATACACGATGCCTGCCTACAATCAGATTTTCTCCATAGATCGGCCGTTATTCCCCCGAACAAACGACGGCTTCCCGTTTGCCCCAAAGTAAACTCATTAAACTGAAAAAGAAACAATAAAAATTGAAATTAAATCACAAAAAAATTAGCAGCGGCACAGCCTAACCTGGAACTCAAATCAAAATCATTAATCTCAGCAATAAAACCTCAAATCGAAATCAGATATTCCATGCAAGCAAAACGTTAAAACGCTCTCTCAGGAACCACATTATAAGGCAAACAACACGCCAGCCAAACACCAGAGAACGAAATGACAGCGCGTACGCGCACCGAAAAGAGCCAACACGAAAAAATGATCTAATTTTATTGTTATCACCGTTATTTCGGAAATATTTAACCTTTAATGTTTGTTTTATTAGAGCGCTTATAAGCGCATTTGCGAGAGACAACCATCATGCGAACAACGACCATCTACTCTCGCTCGCTAATTTAGTCCACCAGAAGATTAGATACTTTATCTATTTCGCTCATTTTTACGGATCCAAGTAGTGAGCCAGTGAATTGCTGATGAATGAAGCTCTAGCGAGTGTTATAGATTTTCGACTCGAATTTGTATTCGACGCGTCGTCTTGGCGATTTTGATTTTGCCGCTCGATTGATAGTAGGTACGTAAATTTCTAAAGTTATGCTGCTGGATAAAAATGGAGAAAAAAATTAGGCTGCACGATTTATGTAGCTCGATGACATTTTCGTTGACGTCGCGTCGTTCGTTCGATATTTTGGGATTTGAAAGATATGATTGCCATGTAGATACGGTGAGTAATGGCTGTACACATCCGTTAGATGCGGTCATTAATGTGGCGGCAGGAAAATGGATTTTATTTGGAATTGTCGTAAACGAGATTATTTCTTTAATTCTCTTAATGAATCTGTAATGAAGCGTTTTAAGTGCCTGAAGGTTTTAATCTATTTCTGAGATTTATTAGCATCATTATACCTACACGTATATCGGCAGATCTGAGTTCAGGTCATGTAACTCGATGGACGCAGATACACAGTTTGATGTGTTCTAGTATTGTACCTACACACATACTGTTGTGTATTCACATCTACCTAATCGCTTCATGGTACATATCATTTACCACCCCCTTCGTTCCAAATGGCGTAATTATTTATGCAAATTCTCTACTCAACTCCATATTGAAAAATTTCCAAATTATTTGATTCAATTAAAGCAGGCATTTGCAGCAACAACCCTACGCACAACCGTATGCATAATGATATGCGTATAAGATACACACGCTCCATAGAGCATCTTCGAGGAAGAATCGTTTTATTGCTCTCAAAAGTTTGGGGGAAAGAAAAAAAACATGGATACATGAATAATTCCAAACGGTATGATGGGCGCGTAAAGAAAATGTACCACCCCTAGGCCTTGCCGCAAAGAATTTCAAAACTTTCCAACTCTCGGCGGAAAGTTGCTCGTTCAAAGTGTGACGCATGGTACACGCGCATGGATAATTATGGCAATTTTCGAAATTTCAATTTGCCGTCACGGTACTTTGGAGGAGTGGCAAGGACACGGTTTTGAAGCTGCTCTAGGATTTTACCTTTGGCTGAGTTGGTGTGGTGTCTTTCGATTTGTTTATGAAAATGACTGCCTTTAGTGGAAAAAATGCTAAGGTTTTGTCATTTTTTTGAAGGAGTTTGACTTGACGCAGGTAGTCCTTAGTTGGGAACTATAGATCTAAATGGGGAAATAATATATTTATCTGGTCAACAAGTCGAATGCATATTTTGTATTCTTAGGCTTAGCATAAATTTGAACTAGGTATAGGGAGAAGATTCAAAGATTCGAGAGAGACTTTAAATTGTTCTCTATTATGTAGGTACTACAAATAATTGATGGGTTATACTATAACCCAAAGTGTGCTGTTGGTGCTCCGCGAAGGATATCCAAGTTCTCCGAAAAATAAAATAATTAAATAACAAAATTGTTTGTGCTTCTAAGGAATTTTTCACCTAAAAAGTGCTCCGCGACTGAAAAATATTGGGAACCGCTGGGTTTAGGTATCCTTAAAGAAAAATATTATTTTAGACTAGCTGAACCGTGTTCGCCTTGCTTCATCCGCCGTTTTTTTATAAATATGTTCCCTCCTTTGGACCTTTCCAAAAACAATATAAAGGAAAAACAAAGACAATAAAAACATAATTTTAATTCCTACTAAAAAAATCTAAAAAAATCGGCGCAGTGGCTTAGTGGTAGTGTGTTGGGCTACTAAGCGAGGGGCTCAGGTTCGAATCCCGAGAGGGACAAATTACATCTTAAGGTTTTTTTCCACTGCGCCACCTCTCGCGAACGTCTGACAAACATCCGAGAGTAAAACTGTCATGAATGAGCTTCTCAATTCGCCGTTTGGACAAGGCGTAAAATTGTAGATCCCTTCCATTCGTCCCAAAAATTGAAAACCCACACAAAGCGAGAAGCTAGGCCTTGGGTCCCATAGACCTGTCGCGCCAAAATATTTATACATATTTATTTATTTATTTTAAAAAAATCTACGCAAAAAAGATTTACGCAAAGTTCGCAAGAAGCAGCACGAATGAAACAACTCGACACACGAATCCCACTAGCCCATTTCCAAACTTTTCCCAGTGAAAAGCACCTGAAAACATATGATCACGTTAGAGCGCGCATATAATAATCACACATACACTACTGCAACGATACTCGATGCTGCATGCCTACTGACATTGGTATGGTATCCACTGAAAGAAAATTGTGGGCGATATTTTGAATAATTGTTTTGAACATTGCTCAGTTTCAGGACAACGCAGGAGGACGTTTTGTATCTTAAATGCTTCAGGAGAAAATTTACTAAATTCACCTATTTTTTTATTTTTCAATCCCATAAGCCATTACTGAGCTAGGTCTGTATGAACAGAATTTTCCTTACATATATCTGTTTTTTTTGACTATTTTGTAAAATCCAAGTTATATTCCGGGTTAAAAAGTATCCTAAAGCCCGACCCAGAACATAAGCAATCACTATGCCAAGTTTCATCAAAATCCGTCCAGCAGTTTCTGCGTGATGCGCGGTCAGGCATTTTTTATTCTACAGTTTTATTATATGTAGAGATAGAGAAGAGAAGAGAAGAAGAGAAGAAGAGAAGAGAAGAGAAGAAGAGAAGAGATTTCTGCTATTTTACATGGTTTAAGCGCTTCTCAAAGCTTTGAGCTTAAAGCTCAAGCTTAAAGCTTTTGAAAAACCTCAAACAACTCCTTCTATATCTTGAAATCTTACACTTGAAGCAGAGAAGATTGAAAATCCCTTGTGCTTCCTAATGGATAGTGAGGCAAGAACAAAAATAATCTTTGATTCTTCGCTGCTCCTTAGATTTGTATTATCTCCCGAAAAAATAAATTAAGCTTTAAGCTCCTTTTAAAGCTTTAAGCTTTTTGAAAGCTGAAATGAATTTTTTCTTTGGGGACATGAAAAATTTAAAGTAGTTCATGTATGAAATCTACTTCCTTAACCACTCGTCTCGATCTCATTATATTAATCCATTCTCAAATGTCAAAGTTACATACATTTTTAGTTTCTTGTGCAAAATACAAAATATTAATGCAAACCGCACAATAAATTCCCATCGCACACTCAACTACATACGCGAGATCGATTTGAATTAAATTCACATTGTTAAAAGCATTCTCACACAGAGTGGCCCATTCAAACAATTCATTAAGCTTACATCAACGAGAACAATAAATATCGGCCCCATAAACGTCATCAACAGTCGATAAATACACCTTGTTAAGTGCCATCTTTGACAACAAATCGAAAAATAAATTTCAATAAAAATACACCTCCAAGTCATAGCAAACAAATCAGCAAGCAACCAACCAGGGCCACCTAATGAACACAATAAATACCCGATGGTTAACGCTCACTCGTGGACTAAATTTTCACCGCGCCTCCGCCTAAACTCATCCACGGTTTTAAATTAGTCGTCAGTTCATGTTTGTTGACTGTTGTGCGACAATATGATGTCGATGTCGGTCGCCCCGAAAATAGAGATCGCGCCCAAAATGAAGTGATGCCTTATCGGACCAGATCGTTTCTGCTACTGTCAAATTAGCAATTTAAATCAATAGCCATAGTCTGTGTGTGTGCTATACCGCATATATGCCACTCACTCGGAGTGATCAACTAATTATTGTTATGTTGGCAATTTAATTTGTTAAATTACACTTGTTCAGATGTCAGACTCATCGCGCCGCTGTGTGTAGGAGGTGTTACCCGGATGGATGTCTCATGCGCCGGGATCGGTTTTTAGTCTAAATTAGTGAGCCACCCAGCGGCGGCGGATATGCAAATTTTATTGAAATCCAATGCACCACTCAAATCGGTTGGTGTAGGTATACGAAATTGGTTAAGCAAAAAATAAACGCCTGATTGCACTGACAAATGCCCATGTCACTAAGTCCTCCTCCCGACGGGGCGCGTGAAAAACAGGAATCACCATTAAGTATCTCAGTCAGTCTCACATATAGATATAACACAATACACGACTTAATTGCTTCAACACTATATCATTTAAAATAAAAACATCATTGGTGACAAAAAACTCTAGGCATCTATGAAACTAAAAACGCAAAAAGGACGCCTAAAAAAAATCTCAAATGAAGAATCAACAGTGTATCTATATGTATAGCCAGCCGGTGTATTGTACATTAACCAGCATTTAGCAGGCAATCCTACGGGCCATGTGGGCGGTTTTAACACATGTTGCTCCTGGAACACGAACAGGGAGGACAAAAAAATAAAATAAAGGAAGCACAACATACAACATCAAACATACTATTAGTAGTTTGTAGAGCTTTGTTTTTATTGCAACAATAAAAATTAACACCGCGGTTAGCAAAACACGCAGCGGGTAAACCGTGGAACACGGTGGGCGCGAAAAAAATATATACCTCGCGCACATAAAAGTGACCAACTCTAGGGCATTGCCTAGATTCTCGCTCACGTGAGTGTGATGTTGAAAATAAAAAAATATTTGACACCAATTGAGGGCACGCATGAGATGCCCTTGATGCATCATCAGACCGCAAAACAATTGTCAATTGGCGGAGGTTTTGCACCGGAGAGAGTGGTAATTCTCTTTCTGGTTTTTTTTTCGATTTTTTTCCCACCCAACCCTCATTTCAAAGTGCATTATTATTATACGCAAATTAATTAACAACATCGCAGTCAGGCGATAAAAAAGGTTAAAATGTGGACATAAAAAAAACTGCCGTTGACAGGTTCATTGATTTCCAGCCAGTAGTGGAGTAGAAAAATAATACTTGCTGATAGATTTGTTGACCGCAATTTTCATTACGTATTGTTTAAGCTTTTTTATTACTGCTGTAGTGACTGTGATTGAAAGCAGGGTGCGCGGATAGTATTGGGTTCAGAAATTAAAATGAATGCACGAATTAACGCTCAATTATTGGCTGATTGCGGGATATTTTTAAACAACGCCCAAAGGAGTGTAGATTATTTTAGCTATTTTAGATTGACACCTTTTTGTGTCAGGGAGTGAGTGAGCCTTGGATTGGTTAAATGGTGACGCGCAAAAATAAAAACTGTCACAAAAGGAACTATAGCTACAGACGTTTTGCACAACTATGTATTATTATCGACGTAATTTTACAAACGTAGAAAATATGCGTAAGGCAGTTAAATGAGGATTTGGAAAGATCACTTCTGCAGACTGTTAAACGGCGGAGACAGCCAACAACCCGCTGTCAGGCAGAATGATCTGTTCAGCTTGGACGATGATAGCCAAAACTTTCGTCCACCCGACCTACACGAAGTGAGGATAGCGATATCCAAACTTAAGTCCAACAAAGCTGCTATAGCGGATGGCCTTCCGGCCGAGCTTTTCAAAGCAGCGGGAGATGGCTTGGTAAGGAGCATGCACCAACTCATCTGTAAAATATGGTCGGATGAAAGCATGCCCGATGAATGGAACCTCAGCATCGTATGCCCCATCACAAGAAAGGAGATACTCTGAACCGCGCCAACTACAGAGGAATAAGTCTCCTGAATGTCGCATATAAGATCTTGTCGGCTGTATTGTGTGAACGCTTAAAACCTTTCGTCAACAACCTGATCGGCCCATATCAGTGTGGGCCAGGAAAGTCATCCATCGACCAAATTTTCCCACTCCGACAGATCTTGGAAAAAAAACCAGGAATTTCAGATCGATACACACCATCTACTTATCGGCTTTAAAGTCGCCTATGATAGCGTATATAGGGACGAACTATACAAAGCCATGTCAAGTTTTGGCATCCCCGATGACGATGGAGAAATCTCTCTGCTCCGTCAAAGTCGGCAAGAACACCACCGAGTTATTTGATGTCGAAAAAGGTTTAAAACAAGGCGACGCGCTATCATGTGCTTTCTTTAATATCGTTCTTGAAGCAATTGTACGAAACTCACAAGCCAACACCAGAGGTACAATTTTTCAAAAGTCCGTTCAACTACTTGCCTATATGCTGATGATATTGACATTATTGGGAGAACGCGGTGAGCTGTCAGTGGCGCACTTGCAAGCATTTAAACGGAGGCGGCGAAGATGGGTCTGGCTGTTAATGAGGACAAAATGAAGTATATGCTGTCAACGAGAAAGGACTCTCAACATCTGCGACTCGGACAAAACGTCACGATGGACAGATACAACTTCGAAGTAGTTAAAGACTTTGTATACCTGGGCTCCACTATCACTTCGCAAAATGACATCGGCGCAGAGATCAAGCGAAGAATCACTCTTGCCAATCGCTGTTTCTTCGGGCTAAAAAGGCATCTAAGAAGTAAAGCCCTGCTATATAGTGCAAGAGCATGGACCTTGTCAAAAGCGGATGAAAACCTTCTGGGATGCTTTGAGAGAAAGATTCTTCGAGTGATATTTGGTCCAGTTTGTGACGATGGAGTGTGGAGAAGAAGATTCAACGACGAACTATACGGGCTGTACAGCGACGCTAACCTTGCCAAAAAGCTAAAAATACAACGGCTGAGATGGCTGGGATACGTGAAGCGTATATGAACAACAACGCAATAGCCCGTCGAGTCTTCGAATCCACCCCTGAGGGACAGCGCAGCAGAGGAAGACCCCAACTTAGGTAGCGCACACAGTTGGAGAACGACCTTAACCAGCTTGGTGTGCGTAACTATGGTTAAACCCGGACTATAAACGCCACCAAAAGTAAAGTATCTCTTCGGGAGAATATCATCAATAAACCCCACTGACATTTTACCTCATTTTCGCTTTCAACAAGTCTTTTAATTAAGAGCATTTACCGTCTAGTTAATCACACTATTCCACACACCAATCCCTAATTTATACGCCTTCACTCCAAACTAGTCTTCCAAAGGACGCGATAACTCTGACCAATCGATGAATAATTCCGAGAAAACTGATTTCCAAATTCGATCTGCTAAAAACTAAGGATGCTCCAAGGTTTCACCGTTTCACGATCTACCCATACGTTATATAAGAAACGAGGATGAAGATTTGATAACTCATAACCAGGCGTGACTTCTGACACTCGTAAAATATACCCAAAGCACCACCAAGAATGTTAAAAGATTACTACTTGGATTGCTTAAGTGAACTGATTGTTGCTCCAGGCAAGTAGGATGCACTTAATAGCCCTTATACCGCTTGAGCGAATCACCTTTACAAAACATGCAAATGTGCTTTGTCTGACTGCGGGAAATTATGTGACACGGATATTAGGGAAGAATTCGCGCAAAGACTCAGCATACCGTTTTTCCTTGCGGCATATTGCGCAGCACATTAATCACATTGTGTAATAAAGACTGGATATGAGATCCTTTGAATTGTTGCCTCATTGGGACGGAACAAATCTCTTATGGAGTTACAGTGAGGCAGTTACACCGGCATGTAAATGTCGGATGATGATTTGTGATCTATTTTAAAGTGCTCACACTGAATTAGCTTACTAATAACAACGAAATAAATTGCGAGGGGAAAGGAAGGTGTATAGGACTATGGTTTCTGACGCTCGGTTTCAGGGCCGGATTAATGTAGATGCAGTAGAACTTGGAAATATTTTTAGGGATGTACCTATATAAGTACACGCTGAATAAATAGAAGAATTTAATATTTCTGATATATTCAATTTGAGAAAACAATAACAGATTTATTGAAGCTAAATAATTTTTGCTTTTACAAAATATATCCATAATATTTAAATATTTAAATTCAATGCATAAAATATCAGTTTCTATGCCAGAAGTATTTAAATTAAACTCTTATCTACATATTAAAATTTTATATAGGATTTTAATACATTTTTACTAGAAATGATGAAACTGTGTATTGAAATTTAATATCAACACCTTAAATTCAATATTTCCTGTTTTTTTTTAAACCCGTGGAATTGTAAAATTAAATTAAATATTAAGATTTGATTTTAATACAGATGGAATATAATTTAATACCAGAAATATTATATTTTAATTTAGTTTTGTATTTATTTTAAGTGTAAATACCTAGGTAGTTTTTTAAATAAAGTTGCAAATATTTAGAAACATAATGGAGTATTTTTTTCACGAAGTTATTAAATATAAACCTTTAAGATGAGTCTTAAGATTGTTTAGTTAATTGAACAAATTTTATCAGAATTAAGTGAAGCTCGTCTATAAATATTTAAATTAAATTTAAATTCTTAAATATGCTTTCCCAGAAAAATGATTCTTCTAATACCTACTGTTCTCTTTAAATTAACTAGTAGTAGTAGTATTGACTTTATTTCATTATGAATATAAATTTTACAAAAAAAAAAAAAAAAAAAAAAAAAAAGTTTCTAAGTCTATTTTGGCTTGGCCTGAGGCCGTCTACCAGATTGGCATTTAGAAAAGCACAATTTTGTCTATCATATACATATATATATTAATACCGATGTTTTAGAAGTCTCCCTCGATGATGCATTTTCTGTAGCGGAATGCGTTCTCTGTATAATTAAACAATGGATCCCAGCCTTGTTCTCCGTTTAAGATTCCGATTGCAACTTCCTCATCCAGAACATAGGACCCGAAGAATTGTTTCCGGAATTCCCTTAAAATTGGACATATCGCTAAAAAGTGTAGTACATCCTCCCTTACTTTCATATTGCAGATATTGCACAAAATTGGTAGATCTGGTCGATGCGGTATGTAATTTAACTGGACCAACTCTCCTCTCATTTTGAAAATAGTGCTTATTTTATTTGTCGTGAAGCAATTTAAAAAATAAGTTCCTTCTTCAAGTTGATATTTTATTTTGCTGTAGTACAACCTATATTGTGAAGATTGGGCTTCATTAACATATTTTTGGAATGTAATATTGCCAGTTTTTTTTAATACGTTATCCAACTGCTTTCTCAAAGAATCAGACTGTATATCTGGTGTAATGTTGAGGATTACCCCACATTCCGACGCAAGACGTTCCCATTCTTTCACTAGATTTCCTCTTGTTCTTATGATGTGCGTAAGTACTTTTTTTGATAGCCTTTCCTCGTCCAGCTCAAACACTCTTACAATGAAGTTAAAATGCATTTTTAATGTGTTCAGGAACATAGGGGGTGTTCCCGTTTCTAAATGTAGCATATAGTTAGGGGTACTACTAGGCAATCTGAATATTCGCTTAAGAAAGTAGCGCAAGAACTTCTCAACAGCCGCTAAAGCACAGTATCCCCACACTTGGGCCCCATATAAAAGAATGGATGCTGCCGTTGATCGAAATAGCTTTATCTTTGCAGTATGACTTACGTGTTTATTATTGATGCATTTTTCCCAAACTGAACAGATTGCGCGTTTAGCTTCAGACAATTTGTTTTGAAGGTGTTTGCTCATGCTTAAGTTAGGGGTGATCAGAACTCCAAGATACTTATATACTCGTACAATTTCAATACTCTCACCTTGAAAGGACCACTTCTCACTTCGACAGTACCTGCCACCACCATTTCTAAATATCATCATCTTCGATTTTGTTAGATTTACAGATAAGTTCCAAGTTCTGCAGTAGTTATCAAGCCTGTTTATCATAAGCTGCATGCCGTCGACGGATTCGGCAAGAAAGACAATATCATCTGCAAACATGAGAGCGGGGATACTTGTTCGGTGTAACTGAATTCCTCCTTTAACATAGTCTGTTATGTCATTTATGTATAATATAAACAGTAGCGTACTTAGTATACAACCTTGCTTCACACCCATTGCAGTCTCGAAACCTTCTGACAAGTGGTTTTCATCCCAAACGAAAGCTATGTTATTGGTGTACATTGCTCGCAAAACGTTTACTACTTTTGTAGAAATTCCACATCTATAGAGCTTATAGAAAAGTGCCTCTCGAGGAACAGAATCAAACGCTGCTCGGAAATCTACAAAAAACGCGTAAAGCTTTTTGTGGTTTCTCTTGTATATTTCTGCAATGTTCGTAAGCACAAATATCTGGTCGATCGTCGAGTAGTTTTGTCTGAAGCCCGCTTGAAATTCATGGATGATCGACTTCTCATTGACCCACTGAATAAGTCTTTTAAAAAGCACTGCTCCAAAAAGCTTGGTTGTAGTATTTAAGAACGATATACCTCTATAGTTTGTCGGATCATTATAGTCCCCTTTCTTGTTCAATGGGTATAAAATCGATTTCAGAAAGCTTTCTGGTATATCTGCATTTTCAAAAATTCGATTGAATTCCGATGCAAGAGCTACAACGAACTCACGTGTGCAATTCTTGTAGAATTCGTATGAAATGCGGTCATCTCCTGCGGCTTTATTATTTTTAGCTTTCTCAATTGCATATTGTACCTCATCCAGCGTTATCGGTGCGTCCAGAAATTCGTCGACAATCCAGGGTTCTGCATATTGAAACGGTTGGGAGATTTGAGTTGCGTTGAGCAGACTTGAGAAGTGGCTTTTAAGTTGTTCCGCTTGCAAGCCTAAGGCGATAGTACTTCTTCCACCATTAATACGTTTAACAGCTTTCCAGAATTCTGCTGAGCACCTTGCGCTGTTTAAGAGTGCAATATTTTGCTCGTTATACTCTAGCTTTTTCTTATGGCAAATGTTCTTAAAGTGCTTATTTGCTTATAAAGTTATTTTGCGACACGCCTATCCTTCCATTGAAGTCGCCGATAAGTACTAGATTCGATGATCCTAAACCATTCAATAAATCGTTCAATTTGTTGCAGTCTCGCACCCAATGATTACAATTTAAATATATCGGTACGATGTGACAGGTGTTAATGTCCGTTTTCAGCTCAAGTACGCACGAATCTTCTATGTTTTTAAAGTTAACCTTTGCTCCCTCTATCTGCTTACGAAATCCAAATAGTTCGCCACCACTTCCTCTTCCAAACAGGCTTGATTTTACCGCAGGAATAAATTTTAATTCATAATTCATGAAAATAGTCTTAAATCTAGCTCCTTCATTATCTAGTAAATGTGTTTCAAATAATAGAAAAATATCAAATTCTTTAATATAATTAAAAAAGTCTGCAAATATTTGCTTATTTTTTAGCCCTGCTACATTATAACTTAAGATTTTTAAATTTAATAATTTTATGCTGTTCTGGTAGACGGATTTTTCTCAATTAGATGACTCCTGTAAACTCCCACTTGTGTGTGCACCCAAATTGGTTACAGCGGTTGCTTTTGGAGTGTTTATGCCTTTAGTTACTTTGTTGCTTTTCCGACTGTCAGATTCAGAAGATATTGACGTTTTGCCCATGTTATTGTTTTGGCTTTGAAAATCGTTCATATACTTTTTCACGGATGGAGGGATTTCTCCAAACATCTCTTGAATCACCTTAACACCGCTATCGCTACCACATTTCAATCCCTCTGATAAGTCCCAAGTGAATAATTTTCCTCCTACATATAACTTGTCGTCTCTTAAAGCGATTTTCATTTGTGCCTTGGAACGTTTTTCTCGCAGGTCTTGCATTAAAGGGATTAACTTTGCCCTTCTTTGCCGGACGTTGGGCGGAAAATCTTTGCGGATACTTATGTTGGAGTTTCTAAGTTTGTTTGCTTTACGTAGAACATTGATAGCTGTGTTATGGGATTTCATCTTGACGACTATTGTTGCTGTGCGCTTATCTCGGGTGTTAATTGCGTAGGCAGATTCAACCGCATCAATTTTTTCACTTCCTTCCAATAAACTAACGCACACGGCTTTAGCCTTTTCTGTCGGATCGCTCGCTGGCTGAAGGTGTACCACAACATTAGATTCGGTGCTTTTTAGCATAAGCTTGTCCATTTGCTCTTCCAGGAGCTTGTTACGATTTTCCAACTCTGCAACCTTTACTGAAATCTCATCTTGCTTTGTTTTCATTTTTGACAGCTCAGAATAAAGCAGTTGGAAGTCAGATTTCGACACAAGTTCTTTTGCGAGCTCCCTATTCTTTTCTTCCAGAATCTCCTTTAGATGGTCAATGGTGATACCGGTTATAGTTTCTGATGTCATATCGTTGGAGTTTCTACTTGGTCGTCGCTTTTCACAATTGAAATGATCTGGTGAAGTTTCTTGAAGTACCCTTTTGCTCATTTAGTGAGGTTAACTAACCGGTGGGATTTGTTCTTCAGTTTTGCGCTTAGAGTGCTAGGACTTACTCAGGTTTGTGTTGATTTGTCTGGCCTTTATTCTTTAATTGCACTTAAAACCAAAATTGTTCAATTGTTTCCGCTTTTTCTCGTTTAATTTAAATGTTTTATCGGAGCACTTCAATAAGACAACTTTAATATGCCAAAACAGTGTTGCCCATCCTTTAAATTAACTACAAATTCGCATGACTACCTTAAAATTGATCACTCCTCCATTGAGCCACCCAATAAAAATACCCACATCTGACAAATTAGCTGACCAATTTCCGTCGGCCATCAAGATCGTCAGACCTACACGTCAAGCTGCTAATCGGGTTCCAAATTCTAATTCATTTTATTGATCGTAAGCCAAATACAACCAAAGCCGAAAATTCGCCGCTTATTTGAGTCATATGCCTCCGCACACATGCCTCCATTTGCATTTATTTCCTCTTTGAGTTATTGTTAATATTTTCAATGTCTTTGTTTCTGCTTTGCCTTTCGGTTGAAATTTATTTCACTGTTTATCTAATTTTTGAACATTTTTATTCAGCCCCATAAAAGCTACAATACGGGCTGTGGCTTCACACCGAATAGAGTGCTTATTGGCGTCGGTATTTGTATTTTAATTATTAAACCACCTTATAAAAGCGATTTATATTTATTTTTATCTTCTCTGGGTTTGGCTAAAATCAATATTTTAATTTACAGCATTTTGGGCAGTCGTGAATGGTTTGTGGATATTTGTTTAATATTTATTATCGGTCCGTAGACATAATGGACAAGTTTTGGTTAGCATTTTTCATTATTTATCGGTTTGTATTGATTTTGAAAAGAAGACAACTCGTGGGAACACGCAACTTTTCGCCTGGATTTTCGAACTTATTAGATATGCAAAGTTGCAGCCGTGAAATATTGCCACTTGCAAATTATCGATTAATTATATTGCCAATTTATGCACATTAGCTCATTAGGTATGAGAAAAATTAAATTCAATACAATGAGTGTACAGAAATAGGTTCAGAAAATCAGCGCTTAGCTTAACCGCATTTTATTGTCAACGAAATGCCTAATTGGTCTTTGGCAAGACAGTTGTGGTTTTGGAAAAAGTTGCTCTAAATGACATAGCCTTGCAACATAACAGATTGCGACATGAGCAACAAATTGAGGATGTCACACTGCCTTCAAGTGGTTTTAATGAGCCTTTGAAATGCATCAACTAGGGGTAGGGAGAAGTTTACATTACTTTTCTTTTAGTAATTCCATTTGTTCCAAATATATATGATTGTGAAAAGGATGGGGCTCCTATGTACCTGTTGCGCCATCTGTTTAACTATTTATGAAGTAATTAGCGACTAACATGTACAAAAAAGACAAATTAAATTCTTAAACCACTTAAAATGATAACATTCTCGAAGAAGTGTCAACATGTATTATAAAGGTGCACATCCAGCTCAATATATAGCAACAAAGTGTAACCCAAAACAATATACCACAATAAATACAAACACTCCTCTTTGACTATCATGGTCTACCTTCAATTGAATCGTGCACAATGCTCAAACTTCAAATACACACAATAAGCAAAAGGAGCGACAAAAAAAAAGAAGAAAACAAAACAAATCCGCCTAACCAAAGGACAATTGCCGCACAACATAACAAATTCCCATCTAAATGTGGCGCCCACAAAAACATCTTCCCTATGTATGTCTCAATATCGTCTCCTAACCGTACACCACGCTCGTCTCTGATCTCATGTACCAATCGCGGATATATTACATTACATCTTAGGACCATACCGGGAGAGAGACACACAGCGCGCCAGAGCTATCCAATGCCGCATTTATCTTCATGTTCCCTCGGCTGCATCCAGCACCAGCAACGTTGGACACAGAACCCAAAACAAACATCTTCACAAGGAGTCTTGAATTCTTTTTCCAGATTCTTTGATTCCAGAATTGCATTTGGGTTTCTTCTTTGTGGGCTGTGCACTGTTCACCAGTACCAGCGGCTTTAGGGACCTTAGTTTCGATGGTGTTGTAAGCGGAATGAAAGAAACTCATTTAGCTGAAGCGGCTTAGTCAGCGAATCGAATTAATTTTGCACAGAAAAACTCGCAGCGAATACCCTAAGTGAGGTGTACAGAAAGAGAAAGATATGTTGCTAGCGCACCGATGATGTTAAGCGTAGGATAAAATGTTATTAACCAGCGAAGGGTAAACAAAAGGCAAAAAAAAAAAAAATAACCACTAAGAGACCCTATCCAAGACTGTGCAAATTTTATGTGCAACATATGGGTAAATAATTTGGAACCTTCTATACACGCCCGGGCATTCGGGGGAGCTTGAGAAAAAAAAATACAGGATAGATACAATTCTT
Source organism: Cheilosia pagana (assembly GCA_936431705.1). NCBI lineage: Eukaryota > Metazoa > Arthropoda > Insecta > Diptera > Syrphidae > Cheilosia > Cheilosia pagana. The sequence continues at coordinate 42,725,706 of OW386170.1, read as the reverse complement.
AAGGACAGACGAAGAAGAAGAAGATTTCTTCGCGATGATTTTTCGAATTCTGTATGCAAATAATCCAAAGTCACGATTTCATCGTTCAGTGTCCTTCGCTCTTAAGGAAGATGCAGTGCAAAATACATTTGCGGCCATTCGTGGTGGAGAAATTATTTAAGGCAAACGGAAAACGACTATGGCGGATGTTGTCTCTGTTTAAAAAGGTGGACCGACGCGACGGGGCGGGACAATATTGTATCAGCTGAATCCGGTATTGCTTAACTAAGAACTAATGAATTTGGGAGGTGCATTCCAATGTGTCCTTTTTTGCTTTTTAAATACTTTAAGGAGGCATGGTGTTCTAAGGGCCATTTGAGACACATACACAGCGACATACAACGGCCGGCGCCTGGCCAAAAAAGAAGACCTTTCAAATGCAATGCTGTAAGTTTAGAACGTCTTCTAATTTTGTAGTTCTGCTCTAGTTTGGTAACTGACAGTGTTTTGGTGTGAACGAAAGATGCTTTCTGTATTCTTCACGGATATCCTCACTGGTTACACATCAGCGGCAACCGATATTATATACGAAGGGCCCCTATCACCTAAATTTTCAGTCGATTGCCGTCAAAAAGATAGAGCTCCAAAGCTAGCACTAGTGAAAAAATACTGTTATTACAAATAGTCTTATACGAAAATTAAGGGTTTTCCAATAAGAGGTGTTATTTTGATATTCAAAGAAAAATGCCATTTTTTGAGATAAATTATCGGATATTTATCTACCTATATATAAAAATGAAACCCGTTTTCCGTTGTCACGACATAACATGAAAACGGCTTGACCGATTTGGCTGATTTTTTTTTGTTGTGTTTATTATTGTCAGGAGAAGGTTCTTATGAAAGAAAAAATTAAGAAAAAGAAGAAGAGAAAATTAAGAAATTAAGAAAAGTCGGGAAATTGGAAAAATCGAAAACTGATTTTTTGTATGGAATTTTTTTGTGCAATTGTTCCGGAATGGCTTTTGTAATGGAAAAATAGGAAATTCTTTGGAAAATTTGGAAAATTCAGAAAAACACGAAAAAATTAGATTTTTTTTTTGACAAATTTTATCGCATGATTTGATGATTTATAGCTATTGGTTAACAGGCCCTACACCCTTCGATTTCCTGCGTACTGTAGATGGTGTGCTCTGCGCCACTTTTCGGGAAGTGAATCAAATTTGTACATTGTTTGCAATCATCGTAGCGATATTTCATCCCTCGAACCCTATCGCGAGGTGGCTGACGAAATTTTGCACAGAGTTCGCACGACAACTTCGAATTTCGATCTTGAAATTACTGACGAGATGTGCAACAAAGCGTCAGTTTTGATCGAAGACATGTGCCGTACTCTGCTGTCGAAATTGGGAGCCAAATCGTTCGATGCACGATGCATTCAATCGCCAATTGCAACGGGAGGAAGACTATGATCGGGACGAGTTGGCCGAAAGAGTCCAAGGAAATGTGCCGCTGTTGAATGCAGAGCAGTGGAAAGCTCGGAAACGCCTAGCAAAGCTGGCGGGGGTCCACTAGTTTCATAATAAAAAGGGAGGTATGCCGTTAATAATGAAAAACAACATCAGCCAAATGGCCACCACGACCACGCTTACAGGACCATATCCTTTTCATGAAATTTTCCATAACAAAATCGCAAAGTGGCTGCCCTATGTGCTCGATAGACTCACGAATTCCATCTTTGAGGTCTTGAATCGACGCTGGGCTGTTGGCGTGGACCTTATCTTTAACGTGGCCCAAAATGAAGAAGTCGCGAGGTGTTAAATCACAAGATCTCGGTGGCCAATTGTGATCACCCCTTCGAGAGATAACACGGTCCGGAAACTTTTCCCGTAAAAGATCAATGGTTTCGTTGCTCGTGTGGCACGTAACGCCGTCTTGTTGAAAGTAAACGTTGTCCAGATCAATACCATCCAACTCCGGCCATACAAAATCATTAATCATCTCTCGATAGCGCAATCCATTCACCGTAACTGTTGATCCAAACTCATTTTAGAAAAAGTAAGGTCCAATGACCCCGCCGGATCATAAACCGCACCAAACAGTCACGCGTTGAGGATGGAGAGGCTTATCAACAATAACTCTTGGGTTTTCCGAGCCCCAGATGCGACAATTTTGCTTGTTGACGTAGCCACCGAGGTGAAAATGGGCCTAATCAGTCAAGATGATTTTTCGATGGAATTCCGGATCATTTTCATGCATTTTCAATGCAATCATTTTTATAATTTTAAGGGATTGTTGAAGCGTGTATCGTTCCATTCTCAGTAATGGCGTAGTTTCTACTTGTCAAATGTCAAAAAATAACAGCTTCAAAGGCGACACCTACCATAATAGCGGGCTATTCAAAATAACACCTCTTATTGGAAAACCCTTTAGTAAGGCATCAATGTAAACTGACAATGCTTTCGCATAACACCAACATTTATGTAGTTATGAAACGGGCCTTTCAAAAGCTTTATTTTCTTTCGGCCGCAAAGAACTAAAACTAACCTTTTGCAGAAACCAAGTTTGATCTCTAGCTCCTGTCCAATTATTTACAATTTTCTGCCCCAATCCCGCAAGTATTGCCCTGCTTAACCGGACCTTATGCTCAAAATTTCTGACCACTACCAAGGGCTGAGCTTAAGCATTTGAAACCCTACTTTGTACGTTGCAAAATAATAATAGTCTGCTACATAAAATCAAAAAATACGTTTGAGGCTAATCAAATCCGTTACAAGGATTAAAAATTGCACAAGTACGTGCTCATAGTATGCGCTAATTTGCTATAACAAGCGCCGTGCACCCATAAAAAGTGAATCCCTACATTTCCTTTAACGCACACAATGCAGGCGCACTCTACCATTCATAATAGCACCCATTGTCATCTGACCCACAAAGGACAAACAATAAAAAAACAACAATATAAATGGGAATCCTCGTGACGACATATTGTTAGTTTGCAGTCTGTGTGTGTGTGTTATTGAAATTTAATGCAACCAAAACATTTCCTCTATTTATTGACTGTCATCCCTACAAATAATAATAAAAAAAAGAAAACACACAAGGAAGGACAAAATAAAACAGGATACCTTAGCCGCTCCGGGCAATTGTCATCAATTCACAATGCCTCCTCCCTGGCAATTTGTCGCATGCCCTCAGGATAGCCAAAGCCCTCTTTCGAATGTCACCAGCCAACTATACCTATACCTATACCCCATGGGTAAGTGCATCCTCTATGTAAACATATGTCCATTGCAATCATTTGTCGCGCAATAATTTTACGTCGTCAATAAAAATAGGAACAAAACGAACGAAGGATAACCAAAAAAGCAAAAAATAAAATAAAAACGAAAACTCACCCATCCGATTGCACTTCCTGAGGAAGCCCACCACTCTGTTCATTGTGCAACCGATACAAATGCTCATTCATTGATATGAAGAAGATATCGATTTGTGTATATGCTCGTGGATACCCAGTCAAGTTATCGCTAGCCTGGGGCTCGTAAATTCTCCGAAATGGTAACAAATAAATAACCATCCTTATATTTTTGCGGATCACTATCACCACGCACCGGTTTATCCGTCGGCGGTTTTCCGCTTTTGACCTCTGAGCTCTGGCAGCTCTAATTCATTTCGGAGTTTTATGATTTTTCTGAGCGATGTTTGAATTATGAATGTGAGAACAGCAACTGGCGGGTTCCGTCTGGCCGGCTTCCAATTTCATTGAACTTGTACTTCCTTATGGGTATTTAATTTTCAATTTTTCGTTTCTCCTTTTTTTTTTGGACAGCGGCCGGCGCGGCGTGCATTTATGGATCGTTACAAATTAGTCATGATGGCTTTTTAATAATTTGGCTGCGTTTGTATCGATTGGTTTTCTTTTTTTTTTAATTTTTTCTTTTTTATGTTTTCGAAGACCTCAAATGAAACGATAAAAGTTGGTTATTTATGATTATTGCTGGAAGGAATTGAATTTGTCAGACTGGCCCCGGCTCGTCATTGTTATCGTCAACAGTTGCTGTTGGTTGAGGGTGATGCCGATGCCGATGGTGATGGTGATTGACTTTCGATTACAGTTTGGCAGATGTGGTGCAGTTGGCTGTAAGTTAATTGGTTTCATACTTAAATGGAATATGAATGACTTGGAATAAAAAATAAGAAAAGAGCAGAGTGCAAAAGATGCCCATGAGGTGCATTTTATGAAGAGCTAAAATAAGGTTCTTGTGGACCTACTGTCTTACCTTTAAATAGTGGCTGTATCAGCGTATTTCTAGGGCTTTGATACTTTTTTCTAATTGTGTTGGCAAATGGCAGAAACCTGCACATTCAGAGCAGTCACGAACAACTTGAATAGCTTCGCAACTGAACCTCTCGGCGCCAACTGATCTATAGAAGCCGAGACTGCAAATGGTGTCTAGTGAGATACTTACTCAGAAGCTACCATCGAAAGCTCCTCCCTAGCTTGCGTATAAGGCCTTAGTTTAACGAATTACCAACAGCTTACCATTCCATATGTTGATAATCGGCTGACCTTTATCATTGCTCATTAATCGAATTTAAAAGAAAACTACCCATATGACAAACAATATACCGCCCCGACCCCAATGAATCAATCGACAGTATTTTTAATTAGATTAAATGACTTATGGTCTACTAATACTTCGATTCATTAGTATGCAACACGCATAAATCACGTTCCTTCAGTGCTGCAAATAATCTAATTAAATACAGTAAATAAATACATATGTACATGTATAATGTATATAGTGACAAATAAAAAAAACAATATCCCTAGAAAATTCTTCAAAACAAAGGTGAAATTCCACAGCATTATTTGAAAATCCATTGTAGTGCAATTATGCAAAATTTAACACCAACACAAGTGCGCATCATCCACTATAGAGCTGGTTGCAAACACACATTCGAAATGAATGCAAATCACCTTGCATGTTTATTCTGTTATGCGAAAATAATACCTAAAAAGGATTATCTTCTGTTGGTGGAAAACAGTAAAGGATAAGTAAGAATGTTTTTGCGGCATACCCACGAAGGGATGGTGGGTGCATTTACGTTGCAATTTATATCTTTGGCAATCTATTTTGTTTCCCATATCCAAGTATGGCATAGATAGAAATCCGCCTAAACAAGTGTGGTCTATCGGAAGCCCCACCAACGTTGTATACCTTTGAAATGCGGAAAAAAGGAGAGGTGGAAAAAGCACACGACCTCCTGTATGCTTCCGCGTAAAACGCAATTTCTCTCTTTATACTAAGCCCATCAAACAGCAATCATCAAACTATAACTTGATATTATATCAAAGTGATGATGTTAGCGCAGATGTTAACACTGGGTATTAGAAGGATATGGACTCCGAGTTCAGTGGCATAAATTAAGCTTAGACTCGAAAAAACATGCGAAAGAAACTACAATATGCAATGTGCGTTTATAAAGGTATTTGATGGCAGATGTATGGTTTCATTTCTGAGAAAAAACTTTAACCACTCGATGTCAGAAATAATCAACATGGCGCAAATGAGGGAACACTTATTTTATACATGTTTTTTCTTTGAGAAGGAGGTGTGTTTTTAATGTAGATAAATAAAAATAAATTGCAATTTCATATGAAAATAACGTCCATCCGACCTACCCCAAATATTTCAAATTCACTAAACGGCTTGTAGATGTTTAACAAAATATTTTTAAAAAAATCTTATAGAAAATCAATTTGTGAATATTTTTTCCGTTTATCATACTTAAAGTCGACATTCAGCTAACGGATTGAAATGAAATATGATGGGATGGGTGGATTTTTTAGTAGCAACATTTTTGACATGCGATGTAGGTACCTTTAAAAAGATTTTATATAATGTAAATGTAGGATTTAGTAAAAATGAAACCTCTTTCGAATCTCAAATTTAACAGAATTCATAAGATTTCTTTGATTTAATTCAAGGTATTCTAATTTTAATATAGGGTTTTCCAATAAGAGGTGTTATTTTGAATAGCCCGCTATTTCATTATGAATATAAATTTTACAAAAAAAAAGTTTCTAAGTCTATTTTGGCTTGGCCTGAGGCCGTCTACCAGATTGGCATTTAGAAAAGCACAATTTTGTCTATCATTTACATATACATATTAATACCGATGTTTTAGAAGTCTCCCTCGATGATGCATTTTCTGTAGCGGAATGCGTTCTCTGTATAATTAAACAATGGATCCCAGCCTTGTTCTCCGTTTAAGATTCCGATTGCAACTTCCTCATCCAGAACATAGGACCCGAAGAATTGTTTCCGGAATTCCCTTAAAATTGGACATATCGCTAAAAAGTGTAGTACATCCTCTCTTACTTTCATATTGCAGATATTGCACAAAATTGGTAGATCTGGTCGATGCGGTAGCTCTCAGTTTTGAAGCTGTTATTTTATGACATTTGACAAGTAGAAACTACGCCTTTACTAAAAATGGAACGATACACGCTTCAACAACGCATTGAAATTATAAAAATTCACTACAAAAATAGTTAACATTTTGCAGTCACAGTTGGCAAAACTAAAGCATTTTTGGGTCGTCGTGAAGCACCTTGTCGGACCGGATCAACAGCAAAATTGTCGCATCTGGGGCTCGAAAAAGCCAAGAGTAATTGTTGAGCAGCCTCTTCATCCTCAACGTGGGACTGTTTGGTGCGGTTTATAATCCGGCAGGGTCATTGGACCTTACTTTTTCGAAAATGAGTTTGGATCAACAGTTACGGTGAATGGATTGCGCTATCGAGAGATGATTATTGATTTTTTATGGCCGGAGTTGGATGGTATTGATCTGGACAACGTTTACTTTCAACAAAACGGCGCTACGTGCCACACAAGCAACGAAACCATTGATATTTTACGGGAAAAGTTTCCGGACCGTGTTATCTCTCACAGGGGTGATCACAATTGGCCACCGATATCTTGTGATTTAACACCTTGCGACTTCTTCCTTAGGGGCCAAGTGAAAGATAAGATCCACGCCAACAGCCCAGCGTCGATTCAAGACCTCAAAGATGGAATTCGTAAGTCTATCGAGGACATAGGGCAGCCACTTTGCGATTTTGTTATGGAAAATTTCATAAAAAGGATATGGTCCTGTAAGCGTGGTCGTGGTGGCCATTTGGCTGATGTTGTTTTTCTTTATTAACGGCATACCTTCCTCTTTATTATGAAACAAATATCCGATCATTTATCTCAAAAAATGGCATTTTGCTTTGAATATCTAAATAACAGCTCTTATTGGAAAACCCTTTATAATAATAGTCGAAACTTGAGAATAGTTTGGTTTTTGTAAAGGCGTCATCGTCGTGCGAGAATTAATTAATCTCAAGTTGTTGGCTTTTAATTTTTAGTACTTAAGCTTGAGTATCTTTATTAATTCGCAGGCTTTGCAGAACTATAGTAGCGGCTTCTAATAAGCCCCACATAAATTATCTTGTTTAATCTAAGCTTTTAATAAATCCACAAAATTATAGAAGTTGAAGTACAGTGAATCTTTGTGTATCTGTTATAGAACATACTGCTCAAAAATACAGGTGATGTCTCGGCAACTGGATGACCATGCCTACACTATTGGTAAGCACTCACAGATGTTGAAAGGTCAACGATGTTTAAATAAAATTCAAAGGAATCATTTTGATCTTGAAGCCGCGCAAAAATTTCCATTATAACCATTTGTTATGTCGAAGGTTATATGTCTTAAAACAAGCTTATCCCACAACTTGATTCATGAAAATAAAATAAATTTAAATTAAAAATTTTGATTTTAGCGAGAATTAAATTTGACTTTGGGAAAAATACAATTTAGAAATTGTAAGCGGTAAATTATAAGGCCACTGGTAAATTATACCAAAACTATCTACATTTTTACCCAAATTTTTAGTATCGCACGCATGCGCCAAAATACCAATATGGAATTCCTTTACCATATCTATTTACAAGGACACAAAAGAAAATCTATTCACCTAAATCCAAGAAACCGTTAAATTTGAATCCATTTAAAATCGAATTTAGGCAATAAAACAAATGAAAAGCAAATACCTACAAATTTACTGATCAAATCAACAAGAGAACAAAAAATGTTTACAAGCTTTACCTACACATTTCTTTAACAGATTTAAATCGAAAACTTTTACTGCTCCTCTTTAAATCAACGCAGATTAGACATAACTATAAGTTCATCTCAGATTTCCCCCTATTCATATACCCAGGCAACGCAATCGGATATTTTATTTAAATAAAAGCCAAAAGGGACCAAACAGAAATTATAATCACAATAAAAAAATATAAAAAAAAAAAAATTAAGAGAACAACAGAAAAAAAAATCAAAAATTCATAGTGCAACCTACACAATGAAACGATAGAAAACAAAAATGTATATCCCTTTAACTTTTATGTACACGCACCAATGCCAGAGGAAGGGACATTAAATTAACTTGGAAAAAAATAAATAGAAAACCAAAGCAAATAACAAAAGCCGCTCTGTCAATCTATTCCATATTAGATGCAGCTATAGAAGGTAAATTAATGCCCCACATAACGCCCGGTCCTACACACTGTCCAGCGCGTATCTATCCAGTCGCCTATTTCAGTTTGATAGGTAATTTATTCCATGCTCGTTATACGTCGCATCCCTGATTTTGGGTGGCGATAAGACGTATGGCTTAGAACCTAAGAGACATATCGGCGTCATCTATAGAAGCCGCGCTTCACTCAACCACCCCGCCTCGGCCGCCGCGAACGGGGGAAACAACAACTCAGATACTCAAACGATAGGTGACAATTTCGTGCTCTGGCCCATTGAAATCGCTTCAGAGGATCAGCAGCAGCACAGGCGATTCCTGGCGCAGTATGTGTGCTGACAATCCTTGCCGTTAATATACATAAACAAGAAAAAACGAAAACGATAAGAACGTAAAAATGGAAAACGAGCGGAGCTAAAATAAAACCAAACTTATGGGGAATTTTTAATTAGACTTCAATTAGCCTCGTGACATGTTGCCGAAGAGCGCTGCCATTGGACGTGCTTTCACGCTATTGATGAGTGGCTATGACTAATTAGAAAAGTAGGCGCATTTCACTCCTGATAAGTAATCGCTTTTATGTGGTGGTTATATCAAAAAGGCACGACACGAGTCGCTGACAGTTTAAAATAACAGTTTTGTCATTCCGACTGCCGTGCGTGTAACAGCCCATAAAACACCAGAAACTGCAACTATAAACTCAAACAGAAAACTCATCAGGATAATTTAAGACGTTCCCATATATCCTGGATGCATATAGTGTCCACCCCCATTAATATATCACTTATCCCAATCAACAAACAAGGAACCCATCTCTTGCATTCCGCATCGTTTTGATACAATCCATCCACCCACACAGTTTTCAGGAGCAGATGCGGCTACATTTCATAACGGTACATAAATTTGTGGAAAAATTTTAAATTAGTTTTTCCTTGTTTCTAAAAATAGTATATCGCCCCGTTAATTGTCACCCAACTGAGATGCAACATCCTTTTGCCATTTACGAAATGAATCATCAAGATGGCACGTTCCTAAAGTGCAGACGACGAATGAAACCCATTCATGTGCACCATATACGAGGTCACCGATTGTACAGCAGCGTATGGAATTGCTCAGCATACTGCGCTGGGGTATACTCGTAGTGTGTGCGGTGTCCATTAAGGGCAATTTAAACATTTTATGAGAGTCCCTTTCATACGAAAGGAGACAACAATTGAATTAGGAGCTCTTATTCATCTTGGATGCTGGACGATAATAAATACAATACATCCCACACCACATGTGGTCCTTGAATGGTCAATAGGACGAGGTGCTGAGTTTTAATTTTGAGAAGCGCTTCTGAATTAAATTGATGGAGGACGTTGATTTTTCGACATCAAAATAGTGACACATTCTCTTGCGCAATGCCGCCAATTTGACGTTTTGATTATGGTATAGCCAACAATGACTGTCATCAGTCGCATCAGGTAGCTCTGGGCTTGTGCTTGAGGCAAATGTCGAATATTTATTTGATAACAATATTTGGCATTAAATATTCGAATTCTCGTCTTTATTATCAAAAAAGTTGTCAACAACAAATGGACAACTGTGAGTGAAAACATTTATAAATAAAAATCCTGTACCTCTTCACGTCAGGATCGAGGGCATAAGGTACCTAAGCTTCAGAAGAGAATCCAAAATACAAACAATTTGATCGAAAACTTTGTATATACATGCAGCTAGTGCCAGACAGCCAGACGTTACTTGATCCTTATTAATTTGTAGGTTGCTTCTGAATTTGTATTCGAAAATTCCTCTTTCCCATCCCCATACATAAAGCTAAAAGTTGCACGTTTTGCCATGTTCTACCGTACATTGTGTTAGTGTGATTAAAACAAAATTGCAACTAAAAGCATTCATCACACTATACGTCACCTAATACCGCCTAGAAAATGAAATTACACAAGAATTTCAATATAAAACATTGGTTTATCTATGGCTTCGAGGCCAGGTATACGATGTGCCTTTAATCGCACAGACACACATGAAACGGTCGCCGGTACACACCGCGGATTACAAATTGTATTATTATACGTTTATCTTACTTATTCACATTGTATATAGAAATACACATAATTGCTGACTTGTATTAAAACAGAATACAACACGGGGAAGTTTAAAAAAAAAAGTATCTATAATTGTTAAGGTCTTCTTTTTTTGTTAAACTTAGACTGGTATGTTTGCGTATGTGTTGGTGTCTAGTTTATACAAATCGGCTTTGAAGGGATTTAATGTTGCCGTGCATCCACGATTCATTAGTGGGTAATTTAATTATTTTCTTTAAATTTTATTCCACTTTGAGCTAATTTTGTTCTAGGAGGTGTTGTTCGAATTGCGGAAGTGAAATGCGAAAAATGTCATTCGAATAAGTAAGTATTAATAGAAAATAATCCGAAACGTTACTCAGTGTGGTTCGACCTCCAGAGGGCACCACTGGCCCACCTCTCGCTAATGTGTTGCAAGTCATGTGGCAAATTTTTCAAATTAGTTTTTTTTTTTAAATTCTCTATAGAAAAAGGCGAATTTAAAATGCTTCGAAAAGCCTGTGTATATGTGATAGCTTTGTATACTTAAATTAATGTTAATTCTGAAGTCCTAGAGGAAGATTGATGTCATCAGAAAAGCTAAAAGTCTTTATATTGACAGGCTACACTTTTTTGTCGTACCGATTACGGCTATATTTCAAAGCTGAATTTTATAAAATCTATACCAAATGAAAGGTTAATTTCCGTAGGTGAATTCTCGCATGCATTGTTTTTTTTACAACTTTTCCCTAGCATTATATAACTCGTCGAACTAATCGAATACTTCCATCAGTAAGCAGAACAAAGTGCTGCTGAAATATCACAAATGTTATAACTTAGCAGTACAAACAGAAACAGCATCAATTCTTAAAGACGCAACCATAAAATACACAAATGTGATCCTAAACCTAACCAAGATCTGGCGCCTAATGGCGGAAATGCAATATATTCGTATTGAAGGACAAAAACCGTCCTCGTCCTCTCCCTCATTCATGGGGTATTAAATTTCATTTGTCAACCACAAAAATCATAATCGTTAGCACAGATGAAAAGGAAATGGAACCACAACTGTCATATGGATTCTCGATTTGGAACCGTAAACCAAGATATCCTTCGCAAAATTATATGAAATGGAATCCAGTCCCGAAAACAATAACAAACTGGGATTCATACATATTTAGAATAATATCCCAACAACAAGTTGTCCTGTGTTTACATGAGCTCTTTTTCTTAATCGAACAAAGCGATAATTGAATTGTAAAATAATATTTTGTCACAGGATATTATGTCGTACTTTTATAAAGGGAAAAAGAAGAAAGAAAACAGAAAACTACCTAAGAAATTGTCGCATCTGTGATCTGAAAAGATTTTATGCAATTATAATAATAATATAATAAATCCTTAATATTTTTACCTCATCAAAGTCGGCGGCATCTCTTATGAGATAAAGATAAAGATCAAGTTGGTTGACAGGAGGGAATTTTCGGCTCTTTGTGTCGCTGTTCCCGTTTTTTTTTTCTGTTCAATATAAAGAAAAACATTTAGCCCTTGCGGATGAATGAGTAAAATAATGATGGCGTTGCATAGGATCCTTCCTTAAGGTACAATGGGCCGAATCCCATTCAAGTTCTCTAATGCGTAAGGATAATAAATTGTCAACAAATATAAAATAGATATCTACCTCCATTGGTTTATGGAAAAGAGAAAATAATGTAAACGTGACAAAGTGACACAGAAAAAAATACTCTCCGTAATAATGGCAGAGAAAAACTTAAAATTTCATGCTCTTGATTTTTGAAAATGATCGTGATCCCTTTTACTCGTTTTCGTTGATGATGGCAGGAATGAATTGCCGGCGTATTTTGTCCCATTTTGCTAAATGATACAGTGGTAGCTATTTTGGCATTGTGTGGAAAGGATCGTTTCGTGTTCTTTGTGTAATCTTGTGTGTTACTTTGACAATGGCCTCCTTTGGGGTACATTTAATTGTCGTTAATTTTTCTGAGCTACTGTGGACGAGGGTGACTGGTTTTTGAGATTATGACATAAGTTAGGCTCTAGTCGAATTTTATGAATAGAGACTGATAGATGGATTGATTGTTAAGCTGTGTACTCCATGTAGATACTTATAAAAAGTTAACTTAAAACCATACTGATTAGGAATGCCGCACTGCGTTTTGTTACCATTCTATCGATTTACGCCAATTAAAATGCGCATTTTGACCTTTTTTCTCTGTAACCAGTTGATAACTTTTGCACATCCCTTAATAACTTAAGCCTTCACAGGATATATATTTTTATGCTGAATAGTCGGTCATTGGAGCCCTTATTAGTCTAAAAATTCGAACAATTTTGTCTGTAGATAAAGTAACGAAAGTCAACTTGTTTTTTACATAATTTATTTATTATTTATTTTAATTTATATATTATGCTAAATCTTAATTCCTATACAAAAGAATGGAAAAGGGCAAAATATGAATGTTCGTTTCCATAGTAACACCTCGCAGATAACTCTGCAATTTTATGATTGCTTCCTTTTAGGGGTAATTAAATTGCATACCTTTATGGGTTAATGATACTCTCCAACAGGTTCTAATCTAACATGATTAAATTCGTTATATGGAAACATGACGGCGACAAATTGAATCGGAACAAAATGCTTTCGATTAACTGCTAAGCATTTTGTACGGGAAATTCTTAACTTCATTTTACCAGTCTTAATGGCGACATATACCTACGATTTTTTGTTTCTGCACATCTATGGCACAGTACCTTTCGAATGATATAAGTTTCATTCTCCTCATTTCATGATAAATACTTAAAAAGTGCACGGAAACTTTTGATGTTTACGTATTAATATAGTGATTTAACATAGAAGTAATACAAATAAGAAAGTCTATTCCAGTATTACTAATCTAAACCTTGTACAACTCCAGAAAGATTGTTTTTAGTTGCATCTTCAAAGGAAAAAACTCTAAAAGCGATGAGCACTCACTATGCCCGCATCATGAATAAAAAAATGCCCTGCTCGTCAAATGGCAATTTAAAGTCCAAAAAAGTGAGCCCACGCATTCGTCATTAAAACAGACCCCAAACCAGCATTCAGCATACAAGCCGCGCCACCCAAAAACCAAAACCTTTTCTGTAAGTAAATTTATCTTTATTTCGAATCATGATACTAAACTTAATATATAGAAGAATAGGCCACTTGCACGACTGCATCGCTCGCATACAATATTCTCCTTTCTCCCCAAAAAGAACCACCGAACTAAAAGAGTCCGCTATTAAAAAATCATAAAAATGCAACGTGACATTGAATCTCAACCTGCTCCACATAATAAAGAAAGAAAAACCAAAAACAAAACCCTCTTTGTTTTGAATATTAATCGTGGACGACGCGACCGACGCGACGCATGAAACCAGAGCGTTCAGCAAAATGTCGTAAATCTCAATCAATGCCATCGCATATGGACGCGCTTGTTTCCACCTTCACAATTCGTGTTATGATCCATTCCACAGGGCCGAATGTGAACGCGGCAATATGTTTGTTCACACCATCAAAATGTCGTTAACAGTCGAAAACGTATAGGTAGGTACTCGAGCCGAGCACATTGCTTACGCACTTAATAAAACTTAAAATAATTTTAATTTTTCGTCATATTCATTGTGCATTTTGATAAGGTGCGTGATCTGTTGTACGTTTTTCATGCTTCTGTCTTAGAATTGCCGCCTTTTGTCAATTCGCCGCCACGCGGTATTCATTTATTTATTTTAATTTTAATCATTTCGGTTGTACAAACGAGTGTGTGATGCGAGTTCTCATCGAAGCGAAGGGCTTCAGGTTTCAGGGAAATTTATGAACATAACCCGCAGGCAATTTTTCACGGCCAGATCTTGGGGTGGATAATAATGTAACAAAATGTGGACAGAGATGCGAATTGAATAGTTAATTGACAACGATCACTCAACGTATAGTGATATCTTCCAACAGTGTTAAACAGAAAACATAGAGGGTCAGGTGTGCATAAAATATGTTGCTATAGGATGCTACTATATGTATTTCAATAGATAATAGTAAGAAAATTATAAGGGTCTGTTGTTGGGCGCCAGTTAATATGCACCCATATTGCAGTGGATTTTAAAAATATTTCCTTTGTATTTTTGACTGCACTGACAATGGCTACTGGTGGTTGCAACTGGGGGCATCAAATCAACAGGGGCTGTATGTTGATTTTTTTATATTTAGATACACTTTTCATTTGAGTTCCTTTGTATCCTATTCAGCGGCTATTTTCAATATAACGCCCTATGATATAGTAAATTCTTCGTTCTTATTCACTTAGCACAATTCACCGACCCATCAATATTGTTAGCTTGGAAAGTCATGCAGAATCAGATGCGATAAACCTCTTTAGCGTATATTTACTAGTATCTATTTGTAACTGCCTTCGCACCAAGTCACGAGAAATGAGTTCTCCTTTTTCATACAAGTAATACATCGCAAGCATTTAGAAAACTTTCTCAATATTCCATCTTGAATCATGTGAATTGGCAATAAAGCACATGCATCACGTCCTAATCCACAGAAGATAAAAGCTGACTGCCCTCCTCCCGCACCACACTCACAGACCATATATGCACAACAAAAATACTCTACCTGAAAGTAATAAAATCCATCGGGGAATTATTTATTGAATCACTATATGCTTAAGCTATTTATCCTTCATAGAAGCTGAACAGAAGAAGCAGAAAAACTTTCGGAACGTTTCAAAAACCCATCAGCATCATCATCGTCTTGCAGTTGGGCGATATGGGCGCCCATTCCAAGCGTGATCCTTAGGCAAACTTCCATTCTGTGTATGTTTTATCAATTGATGTTGGTCTACGTGTTTGGATTCTTTTTCTTCGTCAGAGCGTAATCCTCACACTCTGCTTCTGGAGGCGATGCTCAATGAAGCGGACTCCCACCAGTATAGTCCACCACCACCCATCATCTGTACTTCCATGTCGATGAAGTGAATTTATATTTTATCTGAGTTGCTCGGACAGGATATTTCTCCCATCAAGATGTTGTTATGATATCGCTATAAAAATTCGGCAACATTTTTTATTTATTTATAACCACAAATTTGTTTGCGTTGCCAAAGCGTATTTGTGTCTATGGGAGATGCCAATACCAAAATGTGTACGTAGCTTCGGCAAACACATGGCGCATATCTGGCTGACTGGGTGTATACGGTTCAATTGCTCAAGCACATATCCTTGGACTTTGAAGATGCGAGTCTCCGCACGTCCTGGCCATGGATTTCCTTCTATGTCTTGTATGGAGAAAAGATATTTGTGATATTTTATTAATGTTTACAGAAGAGGATGTGTAGTGTATTTTTTTTTTTGGAAATAAAATCTGCAGAGTAATATGGGATATTTATCCTTGAGTGGATTTATAGTCACTGCGCTGCTTATCGATATAAAAATCAATTTTTGATTTCAAAAAATGTGCGCCCAGTGTGGGATAGGGTGGGCTTTCGAAGAGCAATATGAAAGAAACGTAAATAGGATTTTAGTTAAGTGGACGAGAGGTTTTTGCATTTTCGGTTGTTGGGTTTTTTGTGCGAATTTATTGACCATAACCTCAGAAGTGGATAAAAGTGGATTGCCGGTGTTATGAATGATTAACGAAAGTGCTTTCGGAGTGTGTACGCTTTTCGACCGTGACTTGTTTAAAATTGAGGTGAAATGCTTGTCATAAAAGTGTGGGCTTTTATCAGATGCTTAGATTTATGGAAGTCCTTTTGAATATTATTGCCGCATTTTAGAATGAAATGTGGACTTACTGTAATACTTGGGATTTTAAGAGTGGTGATTTTTTGTTTGCAGTAGGGCAAGGGATACTTAAATGGGCTCTAAATTATTCGAGGTTAGTTGACAGGGATGGGCAGTTTTTAATTATAACTTTTACACCGCGCTTTCTAACTGGTGTCAGACAAAGAGGTAGTTTGCAAACCTTCGTCTGATCCGTGCAGTGGATCCAAAAGGCTCGGTGAACACATTTTTCGCCGGTAATGATTCGGCAGATTCTGTTTTCAACCGTGACAGCTGTGGTCAAGAAGGCAAAAGAACATTTTTAACAAGACTCGCTAATGGCTATCTGCTCCAATTCTTGTTATTTTGTTTTCTGTAACGTTGTTCCTTAACAACTTGACATCTTCATCTACCTAATACTCCAAAATTTCCACTACCATTCCATCCCACCAACGCTGGTTATCCCATTCTGTGGTATTCCAACCGTCAAACCGCAGCGTAAACATATTTCCGTGCAAATCCACTTCATAAATCCACACGAAAGCTGTCATCTGCACAATGGAGTTAGGGCCGGAATATAGCCGTAAGCTTGTTATCATAAAACAGGGAAACAATATCATAAAGGAACCATAAACAGGATACAATTTAATAATATCGCACCACTCCAAAGTGCCGCGCCGTCCCTGTGTATATCATTTTGGGCTGCATATTGAAAGTCATACATCGTGACTTTACAAAAGACTTTACCATACCATGTACGCTCAGGACTATGGTGGGGCTGTATCCACTTCACATATACACGACGCGACGACATTCAGAACATACATACTGTGAGTGTTTGTATGAAAACTTTGTGCAAAGTTTGCTGCGGTGTGCATAAAGCAAAACAAGGATCTTCATGTTTATCACGCTTAGTGGCAGACCCTTGGGGTTTTCGGGATTACTGCTGCCGCATATTTCATGCCAAACATATAATATATAGTCTGATGTCTTGAGTATTCCCTCGAACAATATGACAAAGGGGGTTGGAATTGGAAGTTTTGGCTTTTGCGTGCGACTGATGCCACCCCTTTGACGACAGGCGTTCGTTTTATATGGCGACCGACGACGGCAACAATAGCGTGCAACAGTGTCGCGCATACTTTCGATACAAAGTTACAAAGTTAATAAACTTGTCAAAATCTCTCGAGTTGTATTCCTGGGTAAACACTTGCGGATTGTATGATATTTCATTTTGGTGAGGGGTAAATGATGAAGGAGGCATTGTGAAGGTAACCCCTTTGGATCAATGAATTTGACAGCGTGAGCGGAATTCGAAAACACTTCTCAAAGTTGGAAATTCGGTGGAATTTGATTCCGAAGTAAATTCTTAAATTAATGCGGTTGTTTCGAAAACGGTTCCTGTTCCACGAACAATTTGTTTAAATTTTCGCTGTGTTGGGAAAAAACGGATTGTTAATGCTTCAGTGCTTTAATTTGTACCTTCTGGGCCATAGTGACAATATCGATTGGTTGCTTTAAGGCAGCTTGGATCGACATTTCACAAGAAGTATCGACTTTCGGCATCTGAAGTTGCTCTAGTTAAATCAATTGCAAGGAGTATGCTTAGAGTTGGAATGTGAAGTAGTGTCTTTCTTTAAATACCTAACGTACGTCATCCTTTTACTTAAATTTAAACGGATGAGAGGCGAAAATCGTTTGAATGTACGTTAAGCCTTCATTTATGCTTGCTTACAAGACGGTGCCAAGAGATGATAAAACCTGTTGTTAGGTACTACAAAAAGATCACGCTTTATAAATGAGTTCAAGTTCAGACAAAATTTATGACCTTTTTCAGCTCCTATTTAAAAATACCTGCAATACAGTGATTGAGATTGCGAAAAGGAATACTGTGGCTAAGCATGTCGGAGAAACGTCTTCCTTTGTCCAGTCATGGGGCTTTGCTAAAAATTATTTTTAACCTTTACACTTGATATTTTGGTTGATTTCATATGGAACATTTTCTCAGTGTGAGTTTTTTTTTAAATCTAGGCACTATTCTACAAAACAACTTATCAACTTTTCACTTTGCACTTATATATGTTTTTTTTTTGGCAAAGTGATAAGTGTTTCTGTTCCACAATATTCTTTGCAAATCTCAATTTGCACTAGCAAATTTTTGCAAAGACTTTACACTCTCTTGCAAAGTCTTTGCGCTCTCCTACAAAGTGAGTGTGCATTCCACAAAGCATTTAATCATCTTTGCATTTCTGTCATATTACTTTTCACTTGGCATTGCTAAAAAAAAGAATTAAAATATCACGTCTTAACATTTTCATTAGTTAAAACAATATGAATTTGTAAAGCGATCGTTTACCTTGCAAACTTTTGACAAACTTATCAAAATTTGCTTTGAAAAAATAGAGTTTACAGTTTTTATGGAAAAAACAGCATAATTATTTGCAAAGTCTTTGCAAATTACACTTTCAATTTCAACTTTGCAGTTATGCAATTTTAAAGTTCAACAAATTTGATAATTGCAAAGTGAAAAGTTGATAAGTTGATAAGTTGTTTTGTGAAATGGGGCCTGGACACTAATTATGATAATTAGTATTGCGCATTATTTTTTGAACCGCTGGCAGTCTAAAAGTGGATCGAATTGGCCTCCATAGAAAAAAAATATCTACTTCCATAATGGTGTGGTAGAAATTGTGACATCAAATTTTGTGTCAGTTCTCTGCCTAAGCGTTATGGTACAGCCTTCGTTTCTTGGAAGTACCCTCAATGTAGCTAATTAAAAAGAAGCGATGCGGCTAATTGCCTTACTGGTCTACTATGAGGTTAGCAGGTTACTATCCAGTTGTGTCAGATAAAATAGAAAATCTAGTGATGCATGAAAATATGCTGTACCTAGCTGCGTTTGCCTAACTTGACTATGGGACTGTATTTTGCCAGCGAATTTGTAAACCCTTTTGTACTTTTAAGGCGCTTATTGTTTACCATTTGGAACTTATTCATCTCACAGACTTTACCTAAGCATATCTCTAAGGCACATCTGCGAATATCGATTAATTAAATGTAACCTAACCTAGCAGTCGACCTTAAAAAACACGTTTTTCGTATTTATAATTGTGCAACGCAGATTCCCCTTCAAACCATCACTTATATTCATAGAAAGGCCATCGATTTAGTTGCGCAATCAAAAAACTAACGAACCCCTTTGCCAAAAAGCATCCGACGCAGTTGCAACACTATAAAACCTCACATATTACTACATATGTTTCTGCTAGTGATAAAAATAATATTCATTTTCCCGCAACCAAATGCCAATTGACACAATTTAGACGAATGCCGATCTCGCGACAAAAAACAAAATTCAAACGAAATTGCTAATATTGAAATTAATCGAATCGGCGAGAACAATTGGCAAAGCGCAAAAAAACCGATCAAAATACTAAAAGGTCATGTTAGATAAAGATGCTAAAGCCGCAAAACAATTAACAAAACCCATCAATACACAGGCGAAAAAACATATTCAATTATTTACCAAACAAATGATCATGTGTCTAAAATTATCCTGGTGCGTCTGTTGCAACAACCGCACATCCACTCACACACCAGCTAAGAACGTCTTTTGAATTGACAATGTATTGACCAGATCTGAGCATGTGCCAATTTCATATCGATGCAAATTTTCCTTTATATCAATAATCTAAATTTAAATTTTTTCTTAAAACAAAGTTTTTTTTTTTTTGTTCAATTTTCGATTGGCTTGCAAGAGTGTGCGTGCGCAGTGGATTAACCGTGACGTTTGTCACTCGCACTCAAAGTGACAGATGCATTTCGCCCAAAATGCATCTCATTTCGAATGACTAGAGTTTTGTCTGTTGTGTATTGATTGTTGGAATATCCTGGCTAATGGCCAGAAAATTAAAGAAATAAATTCCCTTTGTCGTAAATCACTTATTTTTAAAGTTTTGCCGTTTTTTTTTTTGCGGATCATGATGATGCACACAGAGCATTTGTTTATTTTTCTTGTGTTTGTGTTGTTTTTTTTTGTAAATTTTCTTGTTATTCTGTTTGATTGCTTTGAGATTTTTATTTGTTTGTGTTTTTCTTAATCCTGCAGATACCTTTAGTAATCGGCTATTTATATATATGTGCGGCGATTAGTGGATTCTAGTGCATCAGACTGAAGAATATGCCTAAATAATTTCCTGTACATTCACTCACTTAATTATAAATGTCTTTGATTGGTTTTTAAACGGCCGGCATGCAGATCAGTGATTCAAAGGCATGCTTAGGTTCGGGGCAGATTAGTCTGCAAAATGATATCAAATTTATTTTTAAATTTAAAGCGATGCAGCTATTTTTTATTTTACCTTCTATTTTATGCTGAAGTTCTTGATAAGCAGCATTCGCAAATAGAGTGATAAATGCCAGCTGAGTCATTTGAATTTTTTGGCGGAAGTTGGAAGGATTATTTTACACAGTCCTAAGGGAAAAGGGGTAGTAAATCTGTTTATGGCTTATGGTGTATATGTTTAGTCCTATGTTAAAAAATGGCAAAAAGCTGCTGAGATTGAAGAAAGTAAAAGGTTCCTTATTAGGAGTGATGTTATGTCAATTTAAAATGAAACAGCTACAGTTTGAAATGCCAAATTAAACGTCTTGTTTATATTTGACAAGGTATTGCTTCACAGACCACCACGGTTGTGTTCAGAGCCAGCAGTTTTATGATCAATCTGTCAAACATTCCGGCAATGGCTTGACGAATCTTGTCGTATCCCAAAAAAAGAGAAAAGAAATACTCCACAATAGACTTCTGCGTTGGCCAATCCAACCATTCGTGTAATGAGATGTGTTTTATCGCCAAAACTCATCCTTCAGCATATCGGTAGAAAGTCCTATAAGGCTACAGACATTTGACAAGTAGAAACTACGCCATTATTAAAAATGGAACGATACGCGCTTCAACAACGCATTGAAGTTATAAAAATTCACTACAAAAATGGTGGAAATTTTGCAGTCACAGTTCGCAAAAAGCATTTTTGAGTCGTCGTGAAGCACCTTATCGGACCGCAATACAGAAATTGGTGGAAAAATTCGAGCTGTTCGGACAAGTTAGTGATGTGAAGATAAGACCCGTGCACGTCGCTCAAGAACAACTGAGAATATTGCTGCTGTAGCCCAAAGTGTTGAAGAAAACCCAGGTTTGTGAATTCCTCGTCGTTCTTTGGAATTGGGCATTCCACAAACGTCATTACACCGTATTTTGCATATAGTCTTGAATGCTATTGATCTGGACAACGTTAGCTTACAACAAGACGGCGCTACGTGCCACACAAGCAACGAAACCATTGATCTTTTACGATAAAAGTTTCCGGACCGTGTTATCTCTCGAAGAGGTGATCACAATTGGCCACCGAGGTTTTGTGATTTAACACCTTGCGACTTCTTTTGGGGCCACGTTAAAGATAAAGTCTACGCCAACAGCCCAGCGTCGATTCAAGACCTCAAAGATGGAATTCGTGAATCTATCGTGGACTTAGGGCAGCGATTTGTCATGGAAAATTTCATGAAAAGGATATGGTCCTGTAAGCGTGGTCGTGGTGGCCATTTGGCAGATGTTTTTTTTTCATTATTAACGGCATACCTTCCTCTTTATTATGAAATAAATATGCGATCATTTATCTCAAAAAATTGCATTTTACTTTGAATAACAAAATAACACCTCTTATTGGAAAACCCTTAAGATCAATTGCAGTGCCCTGTGATGATATTAACTGCCTTCGAGATCTTGAAACGTTTGAGTCAAAGGAGAGTTTGAATTTGAAGTGGAAGGACTGATTGCATAAGGAAAGACCCTTCAAAAGTCTATGAAAGTTCCCAAAGTATGTTGGAAATTGAATAAATCCTCCGTGATAATGTTGGCCTTCAACCTGTCTATAAACAAAGGTTCCAGAAGAACTTCTTGTCCAAGTAGGTTTCCATAAAAAATTTAAGCAATTAATAGAAACTCTAAGAGTGACCAACAAATTCGGTGGGAGTTTCAAGCTACACCGCTTATCCATCATCAGTCTTCTTTAAGTGAATGAGCAACTGCTTGGCTACCACTATGTACTTCGACTTTGTTCTAAGTGAATTGTCGTGATTTGTTAAAAGACTTATTCAAAACTAGAGCGCTGACAACCCATTGAATGCATCTGGCAGAGTGGCAATGCGAATGCGGGTTCCATCACAAAACGGTCAAACCTCTTCTCAATTAAGACATGGCAGTTGAATACCTCGCACAACGATGACCATTGTCCACTTTCTCTATCCTTTCACAAACCTCCCTCCAAATGAACCTCATTTTTGTCGCATCCCATTAACGACATTGTCCTTTTATTATTACCTCGTGCGCTTGCACACGTCTAGGGGTCGCAAGTGATTGATGGTAAGAACACGCACTAAGTGTACCACATTCAAAGGCTTTTTAAAAATGTTACAATTGTTCCTTTCTTCTTATCCTGGCATGTGGGATTTCCAAAAAAAAATACTCCACCAAACCAGACCCTTCTCAATCGATATATAGGTAAAGGTATCTCTCTGAATGGAAACACTCTTTAAGCAGATGTAAACAAAAACAAATCATTAGTATTCACCTGAGTCCCCAAGGCAGCTCAAATAAAATAGTATCTCCACCATCAAAGATCACAATGGCACTGCACAACATTTGTACAAATTTTCCCATTCGTTATCATCGCTTGCACACCTAGAGGCTCAACAATAATACTTAACGCGCTGCTGTTGTCCTGTCCTGAACGGAACCCCATTCTTCTTCTTTTTTTTTGGCTATTGCTCGGGCATAGGTACGCGCTTTTACTTTAGTGAATTTATGAGTAATTTATTAACGCCCCCGAGTTATCACCTGCTTCACGCATGTGAAGACTGAATACCCCATGCCCAGCGATAAGACACGCTGCCGAGGAGCTGTGGAAATTAATTTGTGGATGCGCGCACTCACACCGTTCCACCTCACAATGGCATTAATTTAATGCGTTAATTTGTTAGCATAAAATTGATATAAATTCTGGCACTGTTGCAGCGGAAAAGTGAAGGTGGAAAAAGGGAATCATGTGCGAGTGAACCTTTTCTTTGCGCATAGGTTACAATTGTTAGTGGGTAATAAAAGAGTTTACGGCGAGGCACATGTGTGTGCTGAGCCTAGAGCTGTCAAAATATAAGATTACAAACGAAATTTTATTTGGCACAAAGACAAATAACATAAAATATAGGAACGATTGGTCTGGCATGGCTGGGTTTAGTGCAGTCAATCGAGTTGGTCATTTAATTTGAATAGTATTTTGAGCACAACTCGGCTTGAAGGAAAAGTTGTGCGTCACGTTGATGCGAATCAACATTTCGGTCTAAGGAAGTTTTTTAGAATCGAAGATTGGCATTTCGATTACTTATAGTGAACAAAGGTGGGTATGGTGGCTGAATATACGAACAGACGAGAAACAAGGACCATATGACTTTTCCCAAAAGCTTGTCGCACTTTTAATTACTCTCTTACTTACTTACATAGGTGGCACTACAGTCCGGAATGAACCTGGGCTTCAAACAACAGCCTCTCCAATTAGCCCGGTCCTTTGCTAACTGCCTCCAGTATCCAGTTGCGCACTTCAAGTTGGCTGAGGTCGGTTTCTACTTGTGCGCGCCACTTAAGGCGAGGTCTTCTTCTACTGCGTCCGACGTCTGGCTGGGAATCAAAAACTTTGCGAGCCGGAGTATTGGTGGCCATTCGTTCTAAAGGGTGATTTTTTAAGAGCTGTAGGAAAGTTTCAGAAAAATGCATGAAATCTTTATTTGAATCGATAGTACGGTCCATATAATTCAATGTTTGAAGATTATTTCATGCAAATGTTGATTGTGACTGCGCCTCAAATAGTCCATCCGCTTAGTCCAATTTTGGCATACTCTTTCCAACATTTCGGCCGGTATCTCACGAATAAATGCTTCAATGTTGTCTTCCAATGCGTCAATTAAAGCGGGCTTGTCTGTATAGACATGAGTTTTAACATAGCCCCACAAAAAATAGTCTAAAGGCGTTAAATCGCACGATCTAGGCGGCCAATTGACCGGTCCCGAACGTGAAATAAAATGTTTACCGAACTCGCCTCTCAATAAGTCCACTGTTGCGCGTGCTGTGTGGCATGTGGCACCGTCTTGTTGAAACCACATGTCATGCAAGTCAAGCTCTTGCATTTTGGGCAAAAAAAAGTTCTCACGGTAGCGCTGCGAACGGCGACAAATCGATAATTGATGGTCATCATTAACAATGGCCGATACAGCTGCGATATTTTCTTCAGTTCGCACTCTACATAAGCGTGTTGGTGGTTTAATGTCCAATAATGTAAATTTGGTGCGAAATTTAGTCACAATAGCCCGAATAGCCGCTTCAGTGGGTCGATTATACTGACCATAAAATGGAAGAAGCGCGCGATGAACTTTCTTAACAGAGCACGCATTTTGATAATAAAATTCAATAATTCGCAAGCGTTGTTCGTTTGTAAGACGATTCATGGTTAAATTATAGACCAAACTGAAGATGTTTGACAGTGAAACAAAACACGAAACGTGTGTGAGCTGTTTAAACCAGTGTTGCCAAAAAGATAATAACTAAACAATCACCCTTTACATGCCCTAGGCATCTCAAAACGTCCAATGCGAAGTTTTTTGACTAGGGGCATGTCGCTATATAGCTCGTAAGTTCTTGGTTAAATCTTCGTCTCCATAGCCCGTCAACGCAAACGGGACCGAAGATTTTTCGAAGAATTTTTCTCACAAATCTTCCAAGGATTTATTCATCCACATTCCATGGGATGGTCAAGGTCTTATATAGGATCTCCTTAGTAGTTCGAGTGAGGGCTTTACTACTAAATTGCCTTCTTAACCCGAAGAATTACTTTCAACCAGTAAAATTGTCACCCGATGTTCTTCGGATGTCATTATTTTTACGAATGAAAGACTTTGGTCCTGTTTTTGGATTATGTTTATTTGATGTCTTAAATTTATTTCCATTAAGTCGAGGAAATGATATCGGCTGATTGGTCGCCGCCAGAATTGATGCGGACATTCGGGCTCGTTTTTTTCCATTTTCCATCCATTTCCGTTCTTGGCGTTTGTTTTCCTTCAGAGCTTTAAAGGTCTGAAGCTTGTTGACATAGACTCGCGACTTCAAAAACCTTCATAAAAATATGTCAAGGATGGTCAAATCAGGCGATCTTGCCGCCCAGAATCAGTTGTGGCTAGTGCAGTATGCGCCGTTTCCCAATCCTGTTAGAACCACATGTTCTTCGGTCTCAATTCATCAAATGAAAGTCGTTGAGCATGGTTCTGTATACTTCTGTAGAGCTCGCCGTTACCAGTAGTCGTCTAGTCGATACTCCGGGCTGCGGGGTCCTCTGCGACGTCTTCAGCCACAGATGCGGTATTCTTAACAGAACGGCATCTTCGCGGCCGGCCATACCTGGTAGCATCTTGTGTTGTTCCATAATATTCTAGGCGAGTGGTTAAGCGTCGCAGTATTTTCTCACTTTGAATGCCTTTGTATGTCGGATGTCCGTGAAATCTCCGCACTCTTCCGAAAAAATTCCGTAAAAAATTCGAGACACTTAGTCCGCGTCCTTTAGCCCAATCATGTCTTGTCGGTGTATATTTTGCATCGGTTTACTTCAAAAATGTCAAAGTAGAAATGACATTTACCGCCATTTGTAAAAATTATAGCATCTTCCGATTGTGTGAAGTGATGATTTTTGTGGAGATCAGCTTCAGAAATTAAAAGAAGGACTCGTATACCTACTGCTATTTTTAGCCTGCCACTGTATTCTTAGAGTAGACATAACATATCCAAATGCCAGCTGAATTGCGTAGATATCCTTCATATATTAAAAAGTCCAATTTATTAATCTTTTTAAGGAGGAGGCTCAAAACTACCTTCATCTCGCGATTTGCCGTCGGCAGTTAAATTTAAATTTAAGGCAACAATTCAATCAAGACTGCATAATGTAGGTAAAGTATCTTAGTAGGAAGGACTGCCACAACATCTAACCAAAATACAGATAGATTTCCAACGCATCCCAAAAATCAATGACAGGCATTCCGATACACATACCGCTACCATGAACTTGAAATTTGCAATGGCAAACACTCATCCCTCAATTTAACCCAAAACTATGCCGTATACAAAGTATCTACACCTTAACTCACAGAAGAAAGTGAATTAATTTGGAATTCCATTCCGAAACTGCCAACTGATGACAAAAAAGACAGAATAAAAAAATCAACATCGAGCCGATAGGCAATACACTCTACAATCTACAACCACTCTCCTTCGACAGTTCTAATTACAAATGCAAACAGTGTTTAAACGAACAAAAAAAAAGAATAAACACAGCTATCTGTGTTTTTTACTAGAACCAAAACACTTTCAGTAGGCCATGTAGGTATATCCAGAGCCAAACAAAATTGTATCTATCTGTTACTAAGAGTCGATGGCCGATGATGATTGCTACTATTCCGACGACCGACCGACGAATGTCGTTGACCTGATTAACATAAAACACCCACCCATCAGCCAGCCGGCCTGCAGTGTGGTGTGACATCGACATCGACTTCCAGGTCTAATTCCATTCCAATTCGAGTTCGAGTTCTATTTTGTTTTCGTTTTTTTTTTACCCTCGCTTATAGTGGCGGCTGGCGATGGGGGCACACTACCCGCATACGTATATGTATAGTGTATAGAGTATCATCACATCTATCGATTTTCAAGTGCAACAATTGCCCAAAAAATGGGAAAAGGACCAAGAGAAGAAACCCCATTTTACGTATATACAAATGAAAGCAAACCAGCAAAAAGGACGAAGAAACAACTCTCGCTCTCTATATGTGCTTGCTTGGTTGCTGTTTGTTGTCCTTTTTCTTTCATTTTTTTGCTGAGGCTGACTATATAGCTGGTGTGTGGATGTGGAGTGGATCCATTGTCCTTTTATTAGCCGTACTCTACAACTAAATGTCTCTTCTCTTACAGCGTTCGAATTGAATGTCGTTCTTCCTGGCTGGGGGGGGTATTTAAAAGGATATACCCTCCCCGTTACACTGTGTGGTGTGTGAATCTGTATGTGCGTACGCTGGATGGCCTCGTAGCTCGTATAGCGAGCACACAATAAGACGGAAACGGAACTCTCCTTTGGCTGCAAATGTGTTCATCAGACAGAGTTACTTACAACTGTTAACCTAATCGATTTTCTTGTAACTCTCAATGTCAGCCTATGTAGTAAATACCTATATATAGCCGCACTCCTCCTAACATTATGTGCGATGGCGTTTTGGTAGACATCCAGACACAAAAAGAAAGAAGAAAAGGATCAACCGGAACAATTTTGGTCACAGACTTGCGAAAATCGACACCACCGCCCGGCTTTTATTGATTTTTATTTCCTAAGCGTCATGTCAGTCTGAATTAAAGGGAAAATTAAAGCGCGATTGAATGAAAATGCGAAAAATGTCCTTGCTGTGTCGAAATGTTCTCACAGCTAGTTTCGACATATGCAAATTATATCCAAGTGAGTGCATCGCTATAATCCCCAAGAAAACCCATCAAAATTAAGGAATAATAACTTGCAGCATTATTGCATATATGGCTTACCGAGAGTCCTTGTGATGCATACCTACGTAAGTATGTGACAAAAACCTAAACAAACAATAAAAATCCTGGGCGCGCGCATCAAATGCGAATTTAAGGAGATCAAAGATCACAGCGCGCTCAGATACGCAGATGAAATAATAGTTATGTTGGTCCTTTTTTAGCTGGTAACATTATTTTTCGATCGAAACTCATCCGAGCGAAAGTAATTGTGTGGATTTGTGCAATTGTCGTTGTGTGTAGAAAATGAAAGCGATGGCAGAACGATTAATCCTCCCTATAGCTAATTATTATTATTCTACAAAAGGATGTGTTGAACAACCCCTTTATGTACAGTTTAAACACGAATATATACCGTACGCCGGGTATACATATCTACCTGTAACAATCATTATGTGTGTTATGAATGAAAGTAATAAAAAAAACCGGATTCCCTTTGGAGGATTTGCATTTTTTGTTTGTTATCCTGTGTCGGCTGGATGATCAACCGTACCGCTTGAAGGGAGACTGAACGAATTGAATTATTAATAAGCAGAAAGTATAATATTGTGTATGTGTGAGACGTATGACTGTTTTAGATGACGGAGGCAGGGATTTTGTACGCAGCAAGATAATAGATAGGCCCGCGTGTACCTACCTCGTGTGTGCGATGACGAAAACATGGAAAATCGTTTTATTAGAAGTGGATGGATGCATTTATTATTGGGCCAGAAAATGCGAATGGGAAAACATCAAAGGGTTTGAAATGGAATACTGCCATTTTGAATATTTGATATTATTTTATGTGCTACCTACCTACCTACACTCTTGATATACCAATATGGCGATTATTGCAGTTTCCGGTTTTGGTTTTGTGAGTAAATTTTTTGTTGATGAGATGGATGGTGGAGTGTACCTATGTATAGAATCTAGAGCTTACAGAGCTTTGTGGGGGAGCTCAGGAAATCGTAAGCGATGGCCCCTTACGAGGAACCGAATTGTTTTTTATAGCGTATACAAAATATTGACTCAATATTCTGATATCTGAGGGTCTCAAAATTTGTATGTATAGGTAGGTATGTGGGTTACAACTTACAACTGTCGCATAATTTTTGTAACAAACTGTAGGTAATTGTACAACCTATGAAAATAGAACCCGATATCTTATAGTCTGAAATAGTGGCCTCATAATCGAATGATATAAAAAGTCCCTTATTGTAGGTACCTACTTGATTTTACAATTCAGCTTTCAATTCACAATTTTTTTACTCAAATGTGCGGACATTAAACGGGTAGGTAGGTATGTACTATAAAAAAATAGTTCCGTACCATAAAAAACCTATTGGTTTACATCAACAGCGGACTAAAACGCCTGCAGATAGGTAGATATCTTTAGTTTTGGACCTTAATTACTAAACCGCACTTTCTGAAAAATGAATGAATTAATCTTAAGCTTCTTTTAAAACATTACCTGCCGTAGCGAAGTTTAAAGTGGGAATGGCCTTTTGCCAAAGGAGTTTAGGGGAACTGACACTCTCGCCTTTCCTTATGTGTCTTCTCTTATACCTATGAAGGGCTCTAGTTTCCTGTTCGATCGGGAAATTGTTGTCCAATCAACAGATCGTGACAAGTCTTACAATACAAGTACCATCCTGTTGGGTTTGTTAAAAATTGGTCATAAATTCTTGCAACTCTCACACAGAAATGAGTAGAGTACCTACCTAGGGGTCAGTTATAGCGACACGAAAAATGTAACCGAAAAAAATGAAGGTGAACTAATTTAAAAATTCATAAGCAACATTTTAAGACCAAGATTAAGTTCAACAATTAAGTTTAAGTGGTTAAAAAAAAGCAAAATATGTATTTTTTAGGTTGCATTTTTCGTGTCGCTATAACTGGCCCCCTACCTAAGGCTTTTAGAAATTGCTCTAGATCGGCATGGCATTTTATTAACTTTAAAAATCTTTTGTTCGCCCTATACAGGATTTTAGGCCCAACATTTCTAAACAGAGTTGAATCTTCCTGGAACATGAGTATTGAGCCAAAATATAAAATCAGTTGAGAACCTATACCTAAGTCAGTTGGTCAGTGGCTTTAAAACAGGTAACTGATACCCATTCTTGGCAGGAGAATTATTTCGATTGAATTATTGAACGCGCGAAATGCAACTGGAAATTTTCAAATGTTTCGGCATAGGAAGTGGAGTCAGCTTACCGATGTTGCCAGCTTAATTTTAAAAGATGTTTAAGCAATGTTAACTTGATGATTCTATAAACTAAAAAAAACGAATGTCATAGTAGGTACACTTTCTCATTTTTCATCTTCCTTTCCGATTTTTGCATGTTATACCTATACCTAGGTATGGTACTGAGGTGAGTGTGGAGGACGACGAGGTGAGTTCCCTAAGGGTGCCAGTTAAAGCGATATGATAAAGAAACCTTTAAGCTTCACTTGACTTTATTTAATTGTATTCTTTCGAGCATGTAATCACTTTATACCAAAATTATTCACTATACAACAATTCTACATTTAACTTATCTGACTAATAGGTTACAATATTATTTATATCTATAGCTGGCTTTATTCATTCGTAAATATTACAAGCAAAACAAAGTCTCGCTGCGGAGGTCGTCATTCTATTGTTGAAGGATCGAATGACCAGCCTGGTGTGATAGCGTTTGTTGTTATTCAGTGAGTTCTGTATTGCGTCACACTGCAGTACCTAAAGGTTTATTTAAAATTGTAATAGGTAGGACCTAGGTATACCTAAACCTACTGATATAATATTTTATGTAAAATGGAATCAAATTAGGTAGTCAGGCATTGCTCTATTTCCACGCATTATTTTTTTCAAGTGTAGATACTTCTACCTATCTACTTAGGTAGTTCTGGGATCGCGGGTGGACTAATGTGACGATCTCTATTTAAAGCGGGTAACTCTTTGGTTAAGCGAGCTTGTAGCTATTCCGTTGCCCAAGGTGAAATTGACTTCAAGGTTAATTCGGCGTAAGACTTTGCTTAAAGGGTTGCTGTCGCATAGTTTCTATATACCTTTGCTGCACGGTTTCTTCGTCTTCGTACAATGTAGTTCATTAAAATAAATTTTGCGTAAAAATTGTGATGTGCTCACTATGCCATCAGGTGCCTTTCGACTGCACGGAGCCCGGTGAGAAATCATGTGGTTGATCAATTCTGCATCCTTCTTCGTCTTTTAATAGTTGTCTCGTTATTTTTAGAGGTTTGTTCAAAGCTTTTTACTACCTAGATTCCCTCTACCCAGTGCTTGACACATTTTTGACAGTTTTTCCATCTACCTTGTGGGTAATTTTTGCAGCCTTTAAGTTGGTAAGCCACAGAACGGTCCTAGCATCATCAGTAGTTATGATATAAATGGCTGGTTCATCTGCTTTTCCTTCCAAGGTAAATAGGTACCCGCTGATAGGTAGTTAACCATACCTATACCTACCTACCTACCCACATAGGTAAAGTGAACTTTATGTTAACCGAAGTTTTTTTTTTTAAATGCAACCACTGGCGCTCTTATTATAACAAAAGTCTGAGGCACATACGTTCTAGCTCCTACATAGACAGTAACCAATTTAAACTAAAGGCACAGCTTTCTTCCTGTCTATGCATGCACTTATAAGTACCAAGTACCTAGTGCCGTGGGCTCAATTGCAAAGCTCTAACTCATTTGCTTCAGAGTTCGCTTTGCGCCCTCTTATAACTCCGCCTTCTCAAGTTCTCACTCAAACCCATTAAAATGATTATCAAATCTCCTACTCCACAAATCATAAAGTCACCCACATTGAATATTAACAACAACAAATATGTACGTTATATACCTTCCTACTAGGTGTGTCATAAATTTCGACCCATATACATACCTATTCCACCCCGGTTTCTATTCAGCCAACAGCCACTCAAAATTCATCGTGATAATTTGGCTACAACATTTTGATATTTTCTTTTCATATTTTCGATTTTCCGTCGCTACTCGCACTCTTGCGGCGTTGGATATCTTATCGGCGGATGAGGGTTGGAAAATGATAAATGAATATGAAAATGTATGGGGGAATTAATTTTTCATCTATATAAAGACCCGCACACAGTTGCACACAACGTTCTCCGGGGAACAATCGCTTCAGAGTTCAGAGAGAATCGCCACAAACTTGTGGATGAACAACCGAAGAAAAAATTCGCTCCGCCTAACCTTGTCATAATTTTTCCATGAATATGAGAACTGGCTGCCCTGCCAGCCGATCGACTTACACATAAAGGAAAAGCAGATTTGATTGTGTTTGAGATACATTTTTTTTTCAAAAGTAAAGTTGGAGGGGAGAAAGGTGTAAAAAAATGTACTCAAACGAAAAGGAAATAGTCTTCCTAGAGGGAGCGCGGTATCTTCAATTTCGAAAACCAACTCTTATACGACCGAACGTAAATTCACCACACTCTCTTCGAACGCGTGCCTCTCTTAAATTTTCGGCATTCGAACTTCGAATAGCATTATCAATCGGAAAGATAGGAAGAAGATGCGGACAACAATGAAATTGATACGTAAATGGCAAGATGCTTATTCGAATCTTCGCTCTTGGGCAGGTTCACATGAGCTGAGTGCATTTTTCCGCATCTTGGCATATCTATTGAATGAAAATGTGTATCTGTGCGGACTGCGGAGCGAATGCCAATTCGATCACGCGATATAAGATATACCTGTTACAGCCGGTTGTGTGTACCTAGTCTATAAAGTGTAACAATGCACTTTGTAGACAGCAGCCGCCCCCATATGGATACCTTGAGCTTGTTGTTGGAATCCCCCACGTCAAAGGTGGTTGGATTAATTCTTTTTTTTTTTCTTCAGCAGGAAAGAAGACAGCAAAAAATAAAAGTAGGTACAAATGAAAGAAAATCCTTGGCCAACTATACGAGAAGAGCATATGAGACTTGCGCGCGCTTAAGTTAGTTGTGTGCAAAGTACGGTTGGAGAGAGAATGAGAATACTCGCCGCTTTGTGTCGTCGGCGTCGTGTATCCTCGTCGTCGAAACGCGAACGCGCGTCCTTTGATTGCCCGATGTGGCTGCTGTGTAACTGTGTTCAATGTGTTTATTTTGTTCGGTTTATATACGTGCTGTATGTATAGATACGATTTTATATTCGACAGTCACTCAAAAAAGAGCGTCTCGTTGTCGTTGCTCGTACACAACGACGAATGCGCTCTAGTAAGCTTTGCTGGTACGGTACTTGGTACATTCTAGTAGACGTTCTCATCCTCCCCCGCCACAAACACCATTGGGGAAAGTTCGTGGACTTTTCTTCACGTGCAGCAATCTTTTTTTTTCCAATTTTTCATAGAAAAAAAGTGTTGAACTATTCACCGAGAGTGCTACCCCCAGCTAGAGCAACAGAAAAAAAAAAACAACAACGAATGTTTAGGGGTAGCAAATGATGATAGTATCTTTGGTCTGCTCTTGCTCTCTCACAGTTGTTGGACTGACTAGTGTGCGTGTGTGTGCAAATAGAATCCCATCCAAAGCACTCAATAAGCAATGGCCATGGTGCGGTCTCTCTCCTAGTATCACTGGTTAAGTGTATCTTTTGCAGTTTCAGGATATTTTGGTATTTTCGCAAAGAGGGAATTTTAGTATTTTTTTATATCCAAATAAGGATGACTAGGTGGTGACTTTTTTAACTACTTGTCCGTTGCTAATGCCGATTCTATTGTAAATTCTATTGTCGGCTCATTATACGTGATTTTATTGTTACCAATATAATTATTTCGTTTTTTTTATTTCACTTCTTGTTATCTTTAAAAATGCTTCGGGGTTTGTTGTTGTTCTTCGCGTAGGACCTCACTATAAAGTTGTTTTTAATAATTCGAATAAGAACTATTCAAAAGTGTCGTTAAGTGCGGTGTATAATTTGATCCTGGTTTTGTGCAGCGTTTCAATATGTGCTGTGGTGAATGTGTCACTTTCGGAATGAAATGCAAAGATATTTTAGTGTAATCGGAATTGTGACACTCATTGAAATGAATATCTAGTCTTGGATTTGAGAATTAACCCATTTTCGAAATCACCAAAGTGCCGACGGTATTTCACATTTACATTCATCATCGAATGTGATACTTTTTTTTGCGGATTGTGTCGAACGTCTGGCAGTCGAACGAGTTCAAAGTAATCAATCTTAATGGATAGTAGCTGAGATTGCTTAAAAGGTTTGTATTTAAATTGATAAATATGGTGACTTTCTAAATGATAATAGGTACCTTTTCAAGCAGAGTGGTTTGTGTTGTGTTGTTTTTATGAATTTAATTCCTTTAAACTAACAGTGGAACCCCTTAAATTGGGCTACCCTTGAGAGCCAAGGATTATAGGTGGTCCGTGGTGGACTTAAGACCGTTTTTTTTTTTCAAAATGATTGGTTTGTTATTTTTCACGACATTTAAATGAAAAGCTTAGTCGACGTTTTTATTTTTTTCTGACAGCTGACAAAGTCCAAATTTTTAATACAAAGTCTGTCAATTTAAATAAATTTTAACTGAGAATTTAAGAAAATAAATAACAAGGCCTATGCAAACTACTGTCTATACAATTTTAATGATTGCATTCGCCAACTAATGAGGGCCAGAAGTGAAACGAACTGCCAAATGCTAGGCTGGCCTTGAGAATTCAGGTCTTTTCACTATATACCTACTCTTCTCAATAAAATTCGTAAATAAAAATGTTAAATTATATTCTTAGCGATATGGAAAACTAACTTGAAACTAGAGGAACGGTTTGCGTAAGCAATTTACAATTACAGCAGCAAATGAATAGGTACTTAACTAGTCATGAGTTAGTGATTCTGTGCCTGCTTACAAATAACAACAATTTAAAAATACCTACCTAGATGTGTAGACAAATGTTTCTAATAGTAAACTTCGTTAAATTGCTCGTGCAGAGAACCTTTTCTAGTCTTTCATTCGTAAAAATTCGGGTCATAAACAGAAATAAAGCCAGTAAAATTAGTCTAAATTTTTTTAAGTTTTTTTAATAAACGTAGAATACAACTATTGATGGAAATGGTGTTAGGTATACCTATCTAGGTATACATCGATCTCATTTTCTATGTGCGGTCCAATTTTGTTAGAAGAACTTCAACTGCAGTTGTAATGTGAAACAGATTAAAAACAGCGACAGCAGCAACTCTAGCGGAATGGAAGACAAGCTGTTAGGTATGTCAGAAGACTGAAGCATTTGGAGGTTTGAAGAAGTGAAGAACGTACCTACCTAACTATAAAGTCGGTGAAGCTGCTTAAAAGCATTGAATTTAAGATAAGGATTTAGAGTCTGCTGCATTGATGGGTGTCATGAAAGTTTTTGGCTCTAAATATTTAGTTTGGACTGTGAAAGTTTGTGACGCAATGTCAACTTGATTGTCATACAAATAAATTATGCAACGAGAATGCATAAAGTTTGTAAATGCTTGTAGAAAGCTTGTAGAATGCTTGTAGAATGCTTGTAGAACAGGTAGATATAATACCCCTAAAAAATTAATGAAAAACATTTTCCAAAAATTCACAAAACTAAAAAGCAGCTGCGAAAAATCGAAAAGTGGCCAGATTAAGGCAGACCTATATAGCATATATCTTATGTACATTGTACAACTTAAAATTTCTATAATCTTTAAAGACCTACGGAATATTGATTTAGAAAAATTAAGTTTCGAATCCATTCTTCTTTTCTTATTATCAATTCTAAACCCCCAAGCTTAAAATACATATAGACATAAATTTCATATGACCTGCGACGAATGCATAATTTTTTTAAGTCTCAAAAGTTCAGATTTTAAACTTAACTTATAACATTTTTCAGTTTAGACTCGATTTCGGAAATGAATTTCCCCAATTTGAGAGCCTTTCTCTGCCAAGTTATCTAGTGGGTATATTTTAAAGATAAGGAAAATTGAACAGAGATGATTATTAAAGGCAAATGAATAACGTGCATTTGTAGAAAACTAGTAGGGCAGTCTAAAAAAACAGGCTTCATCTGCCTTTTGTCAGTCATTGCCAAGAGCAAATCAATGCATGTAAGTTTAGGTAACCCAAAGGTCTAGGCGGAAGCGTAAAACTTAAACTTATTACGAATGATAGTTTTAGTATGGCATCATTAACCATGCATATACCTTCAACTATTCTCTTGAGAACTCTCCTAGATATACGAAGTCAGCCATGATTCTCTGTCATGTCGTCATGTGTCTATAGAATGGAAACGAAATAAAGCATTCGAGACACGAGCTCATTTGCCGCTCATTTCTCACTTCATCCGAGTTTAGGCATTACCTGTCTCTTTTTCGTTTCATCGGAGTTCTGAATACTGTCCAATAAGCCATGTACATTCTGTCAGAGCAGCCCCAACTATACCAATTGCGCTACCATCTCCCCTTTCCTGTCGGTTTTTCGTTTCAATTCACCTCGAAATTGTTTGCCCAACGACTTGTCGCTTTTTCGTTTAATTGGATCATCAGCATCAACAGCACGTCTCTTTGACTGAACATCTCAACAAGCTTCAAGAAAATTATTGCTAGAATATTAAGGTCCATGTCCCTGTAATTGTTAACAAAAGGCCATCAGAGCACTAAAAATCTTCAAATCTATAGATATATGTATATAAAAACAACCTCCATTATTCAAACTTAAAATTAGTTTCAGATTAAATTAAAAAAAATACACATAATAACAAATAAATTCACATTTTCTAACATGAGCTTTATTAGACCAGTTTTACCTGCCTTGGGTGGAGTATAATGGTCTCCAAAATGAGGTGTAAAAAGCTAAATCATCTAAATCAAATGTGGGCCGGTTTCAGCTAATAATTTCATTTGTATTATTCAGTCATAAGAAATAGAGACTTCATTTCCAGTTCATATTATTAAGTCAGACAACTGGTTTGACATAAATATTGATTCCCTATAAACCAAGAGTAATCTTGAATAACTTGCAGCCATTCTTGTGTTCAATGGTAGTAAATAGTGAGATTGCAACAGGATCTCTTATGAATTGAAATTAAATTCTATACAAAAACTAAGGAGGTCGCCTTACAATGTTAGGACCTCCCGAGAACACCTAAAATAGTGCTAACGCATTAAACACCTGCACTCTCATTTCATCGTCGAGTCATCTTATCTTGAGCAAGTGGACTTTCTCCCTTTGGGCGACAGTGTCCCAAATTGAATGATATGTCAAGCCCAGCCCACCTGTTAGCCATATACAGAAAAGCATACTTCTGTGCAGATACATAGATACATGGCCTGGTACTCAAATTCACACTTTTACTCTCTACTATTACATCTTCCAGCCACACAACACGCAGCCAACATCATTATATGCATCCCCCATGGGCACAACTTTGACAATAATTATTTTGGACTACTTCCCCGCCTAATAAGAGCAATACCCCAACAACAGGAAACAATCCATCCCCCCAAACGTACTCGCACACACTCGCCGCATACGTACAAGTGACTTTTATCATTTTGATAAATTGTCATGTTTGACATTTGTGAGTCAAAATTATCTCTCTCCCGGGAACAATTACGATGACAGGTGTCATCTTGGAATACACATGAATTGAGTTCTGAAAGCATGTGCCAAACTCGATGTGATTATTTAAACACTTCCATGCCATGCCAACCAACAACCAACCGGCCGGCCTCTGTTTGTGTTTAACTGTGACACGCATGCTTGGGATTATGTTCCAAAATTAAAAATAAAGTTCACCACCGAAAATAAGTTACGCTA
The DNA here is from genome assembly GCA_936431705.1 of Cheilosia pagana. Classification (NCBI taxonomy): domain Eukaryota; kingdom Metazoa; phylum Arthropoda; class Insecta; order Diptera; family Syrphidae; genus Cheilosia; species Cheilosia pagana. Next base: position 42,687,846 of record OW386170.1, on the reverse strand, counting down.
TCTTTAGCCGTTCACGCAACAAACTCAATTTAGATAGAAATTCAAATTAGTATCGTTTAGTTCAAAGTTTCCTGTTCTTCATCATTTAATTGTTATTTTTACATTGCGTCGCTTATGTGCATTAGGCTTTGACAACAACATACAAAAAAAACGTTTCTAATCAAATGAGATGCTGTACATATGTATATTGTCAACATTAGTCGCTGAGCTTGTTTGAAATATCTAGAAATTCTCTGGTATTTTTAGAAAATCCAACATCTACTTTGAGGAATCTCGGGAGCATTTATCACCTCATAATCGATAATAAGCTTTATCAAGCTTATTGGGGTGGTGAATTAATGGGTGGGATGGGGGGCGAATTTCAACTGAGTGCGCGGGAATGGGTATCATAACTTTCGGCAACTAATTGATGAAATAAATTTCTAGATCGATTAGCACATTCAAATAAATGGATATAAACAAATTAGTGATCTGCTAGGTAGGTGTGTCCACGGCAGACAATAAATCTTCTTCTAGGTTGAAGAAGTTGTCAGTGAATGTTCTACTATTAGATGACATGGTTCTCGGATCAATGACAGAGCTAATTTGTGCGCGTGAGTCGGGCCATGTGTATGTATATATCGACCTGTGTATAGTCAGAGTTAGTGGCACCACTCGGCTAAGCTAAATTAACATACTGTTTAACTACCCTATTAAAGAAGAAGATTCCAAGGAAAACCATATGAGTAAGAGTATGAAGTAAGTGCATTGGACACTTGGGCATCAGTATTTAGATGATTTTCTGAAGCTTTGAGTTGTCACTATGTTTTTTAGATCTACCAATGGAAATGTGTGCAGCTTTTTAAAAGGAATGTCTGGGTCTATAAGGCTGAAAAAACAGAGATGCCTATGAAAAATGATGAGGTTGAACAAGTTTTGTTGATTCCATTGCGCCAATACGATTGAATTTATAATTAACCTTAAGTTATTGGACCGTATTTGGTTATCTTTTGAAATATGACGGCTAAAATCTTTGCGAAAAGGGTTATAAGTTATGAACTGATTGGGTTTCCTAGGTACATTGTGAGCAGCGGTATTTCGACAAAGCTTGTCACACTTTCGTCCATAGCAGAATACTTTGTATGCACATTTTCATAGTCCTTATGGAGGTAACTTGTAAAGGGTTTTCCAATAAGAGGTGTTATTTTGATATTCAAAGAAAAATGACACTTTCTTGAGATAAATGATCGGATATTTATTTCATAATGAAGAGCAAGGTATATGCCGTTAATAATGAAAACCAACATCAGCCAAATTGCCACGACGACCAGCTTACAGGACCATATCCTTTTCATGAAATTTTCCATAACAAAATCGCAAAGTGGCTGCCCTATGTCCTCGATAGACTTACGAATTTCATCTTTGAGGTTTTGAATCGACGCTGGGCTGTTGGCGTAGACCTTATCTTTCACGTGGCCCCAAAGGACTTCTTCCTTGGTGTTAAATCACAAGATCTCGGTGGCCAATTGTGATCACCTCTTCGAGAGATGATTTTTCGATGGAATTCCGGATCATTTTCATGCATTTCAAGGACCCAATCAGCAAAGACACGACGTTGTTGATGATCGGCCGACTTGAGTTCTTGAGTTAACTGAACTTTATAAGCCTTAAGACCCAAGTCAAAATACGGTGTAATGAAGTTTGTGAAATGCCCGATTCCAAAGAACGACAAGGAATGGACAAACCTGGGTTTTCATCAACACTTTGGGCTACAGCAGCAATATTCTCAGTTGTTCTTGAGCGACGTACACGGGTTTTATTCTTCACATCACTAACTTGTCGCAATTTCTGTATTGCGGTCCGAGAAGGTGCTTCACGACGACCCAAAAATGCTGAAGTTTTGCGAACTGTGACAGCAAAATTTTCACCATTTTTGTAGTGAATTTTTATAGCTTCAATGCGTCGTTGAAGCGTGTATCGTTCCATTTTTAGTAATGGCGTAGTTTCTACTTGTCAAATGTCAAAAAATAACAGCTTCAAAAGTGACAGCTACCGAAATAGCGGGCTATTCAAAATAACACCTGTAATTGGAAAACCCTTTACATGACACAGTGCATAAGTGAAGAGATTAGATTCTAGATTCCTCCGTTTGTGTCCGTTTATGGGCAATCTAGAATTTTCAAAACACGCAAGTACCCAAATTTTTTAATTCGTTAGCGTTTGTTCAAATGTAAAACGTTGTATGATAATTAGCTAAGTTTTGTTACTTTAAAAGTTAAATTTAAACTTGTAAAAAACTACTAGCTTTATAAATAAAAAACCCAAAAAACGATCGTAATTTTTCCGCTTGAAATAAATTAAAAATAAATGTTGCAACCGATTTAAATTCGATTGAATTTTGCAACAAACACTCTCTTGCGAAAGCATAAGAGGACAACATATCTTCATTAACCTCAAAACCATTTAAGCACATCACACACCTATATTGTCCTCGTGACAACTAAAAACACTAAAGAGACAATCACACACAAATTTGCAAAATGCTAATGCATTTGAATTTAAAAGCCGTAGCCATACAAAGTTCCCACGGTTTTGAGTGAGCTTCGCGTTCGCGCCCCCGAAATATTTAAATTTATGTGAATGTTTCATTCCCGTTTAAACACATGTACCCCATACCCATTATAGATGCCAGACAATTTCCTATTTAAATTTAACAATAAATTATTAAACAAAAAAACCTAAAAAAAAATAAATCCTAATCACGAAGTAGATGTATGTCACACACAACACCTGATTATCCGAATAGCCGTCCCAGTAACTTGATCTATGAGTCGTTGACAGAAATCAGCAATTCTGGTTATCAATTAACAAACTGATTTTAATGATTGGAAGTTTCAAAAGACAAACAAAAAAAAATTAGTAAAGATAAAGCGGACAAATTTTTGCTCGAAATAATTAGTGCAAACCGAAATTAATCGTGTATTAGCATTTTGACACGTTGGTTGACTTGCGAACGTAAAAAATATGGAGCGTACCGATTTATTTTGTAAGCTGCGTGTAACGTGTATCACACTTTTATTTTTTTTATCAGTTATTTATTTATTTTTATTTATTAAGTACAAATTAAAAACAAAACAATTTTATATTAATATTAAATAATAATAATAATAAAAAAATTACAAATTGTACATTTAAGCATGGCGTAGCCGTCTGACGAGATTTGACAACAAATTTAACAACAATTTTACACATAAATTTCAATAAAGCAAAAAATAGCTGGAGTAGTTTACATTTAAAAGTTTTCATCAATAATTCGTTTTCTATAATTAAGAGCAGTCTCGCAGTACGAGGCAAATGTTCTCCAATTACGACTATCGTTAAGAATATTTTTTAGTTCTTCCAATACCAGTGTGTTGGCACCAAAGCGATTACGCCGTATTTCCTTCATAATGGGGCAGGATCCGATGAAATGCATCGCGTCTTCGTTTTCCCCAGTGTTACACAAACTGTAGCGCTGCGGAAGGTCATCCCGATGTGGCTTCCAATTAAGCTTGAGTAGTTCTCCTCGCGCTCGAATTACCAGTGATATTTGGGCAGTATTGAGGTTAGTGTTCAGATAGGCCGTATGTTGATGCTGGAGTTGTTTGTATAACCGGCGTGTGCTTGAGCTTTCCGCTAGGCTAACATTTTCAATTCTTATGGCCTGTTCTACCTCCAATATAAATTTTTGCGAAATCCTCTGCCAGTCCGAAATATTGTTCTCCTCTAAATCTAGCCTGATTTTGTATTTTGTGGCGATGTTTTATCAGATATTCCAAAGGGCTTTCAGTTTCAGTTAGAAGTAGATACCGACAAATGATGTTTGACAAGTGGAAATTGTTAAAGTCTATATATCTCAAAGTATGTTTTAAGTTAAATTTTCTGCTTGATATTATTAACAAGAAAGATGTAAGCTGAAAAATATTTTATAATTTAACTATCCATCAACAAACCGTTCCCAAAACTATTAAAAATGCTGAAAGGCAGGTCGTGTTACCTACAAAAATTACTGTGTCGCTCGAAACTTCTAACCGCTGATAAAAAAAGGAGCAATAAGAACAAATCCCGACATGATCGTTAAAAAAACTGGGAAAAACTTTGACCAAGTTAATTTCTCAATGGATATTTCGGCATTTTAACCTGATTTGAAAATTGATATTAAACTCAGTTCACAACAAAATGAGCAAATTGAGGAAATACTTCTTTAGGTAAGGAATGACTGATATGACCACAACGAATACCCTTGTGAGCATAGAATGTGATGAAAAAATAACCCACCTTCATACTGGTATACAAAGTAATATGTTTATACTTTTTTTTAAATGTCCTTCCGTTAATAAATCACAAAAACAAAACTCCAAACAATGGACCTTCATGCGCCCACCATTCCGCCATTATTATACTACGTTACGTTGTGTTGTGTTTCTTCCTTCGCTGTTTACCTTCTGATTTCAGATTAAAGTCCATTATTTATGCCTTGTCGTCTGATGATTTTAATTGCTCCATATATGTATTGCGCAAAAAGACTGTTTCCCTTTACAGAAAATTTATGCAAATCTCTCATAAAAACTTCTGTTCTCCCTGAGCACACTCCTGAAACATTATACCAAGTCATGACGTTCGTGAGTTTCACATACTGCTCTTAAATTTAATGGTCAAGAATACAAAAAAACTGAGGCAAAAAAAACACAACTAAAACTTTAGCAGGACTATCTGAATTTGTTGGATTTTTCTCAAAGGAAAAATTATCTGATTTGGATCAGGGGAATCAATCCCCTTGCACCTTCCGAAATTGGTAAAAACACAAGGATTTATTTTTGAATAACCTTCTGAGACAAACGACAGGGGATGGTCATCTCATTCTAATCAGGAACTCGTAACGACATATTTTTATCTATACTTATAATATGCACAAAATGTAGGTATGTTATAATTTGAATGGCATTCCATTCGGATGACTTGCACTGAATGAAAACATTTTTTTTTTGGTTTATACCTACTGAACCATTTCAGTTAAACCTTACCACCCGGAAGTAGGAGTGGAAAACGTATTTTTTTTTGTATTGTTGTGTGTTGCTCATTGTATTTTTTTAGCCGACGAATTTTGATTCATAAATTAGTTTCGAATCTACGAATCCAGACTGCGACCTCTTTGATAACGATCAACTGAATTTTTTGTGATATTCTTTGCGGCTTTTATCGTATACCTATCCACTTTTGTGAGGTCACGAAAGCGAGAAGACAAATGGCGTAATTCAGGTGCACATGCAGACGAGAAATTGCCTCTTTTTGGCTGGGTTTTCGTTTCGAGTTGTGGGTCTTTGATGTGATGGTGGCTACCGTTTAGCTATGAGTTTAATTTTTTTTTTCAACTTTTATCCTGAAGTGGTTTGGTTAAAAGTGATTTAATTTATGGCTTACAAAACCTGCGGAATTGAATGTATCCTTTTTGGGATAAAGAGACATGATTTCCAACTCGTTTAGGGTATCGTTTTTATGTTTAACATTAGTAGATTTATGTAAATTTGACTTTCTGTCAATTACAGGCACTAAACTGGTGTACAAATATTTATTGAGAATTAAAAGAATTTATATTTAGCGCAACAACCGCATATGAAAGGACCCTGATTTAGCTTCTCGTGATTGCAATCATTCACTTTTACATGTTTTGAACGAAAATTAACAAACCTCTGCCTCTAGAATTTTTTTAAGTGGTTTTTTTTTCGATTTTTTGACCTTTTTGGTTTATTTTTATTCCATTTCGCACTAAGAAGACTTAAGTCTTTTACTTCAACTACGATTTTTCGATAAACTGGCTCAAGTGCTTAAAATAGTAGTCGAAAATTTTTTAATTTGCATTTGCTTTATTTCATTTTCTGGTTTTGTAAATTACTATATTATTAGAACAATTTATTTCTGCCCATAAAAACCTTCGTTCGTTCAACGAAAAGTCCTTCAAAAATTTGTTTTTTAATAAGCAACATATTTTTTACTGCAATAATGGATTTTTTTAATTATAGGTAGATAGGTTTTTTAAATACTTTTAGCAAATAAACTTTACCAAAGCAACGTGCAATATTCCTTGATATTCGATTTTTTTAAGTTGAATAAACGAATTTCTTGTATCAAATAGATACCGCAAAATAATAATTAAATCAATAAATGTTTGTGCATTGATTTTTAGTTAACATAAGATACAACTTTCTAAACCTTTCACTTCTCGGCAGTTAAAAGTGATCTCTTAAAATATCTGAAAGCTGCTTTCAAAAGGTTTTTCAGGCGCGATATATCTAAACATATTTTTCAGTTTATGATAAGTAGCAAGCATGATGTCTAAATTATTCGAATTCACCCATGCAGTATCTAAATCAATGCCACCCTACTTTATACATATATTAATTCTGTACAACAAGTTACACGACACACATAAAACAAAAGACCCATCACTCCAACGGCATAACAAATTTGAACCGCTCCGAAAATTGTCAAAATACACTACCTACACTCGCGCCAAACGACCGTGTTCATCAAGTAAATTTATCTTTTCCACGCGAACGTAAGACGCGGAAATTTATCACTTGCCCAACAGTGTTTGTCGTCACAGGTCACTGTATACAGTAACACACAACTCGAGCGAAATGAAATAAATTCAAATTTAACTTTACGTATATAAACTTTTATTAAGATTTTTCATTAAAATACTTCGCCTAATGATAATGATCTAGATTGTTAATTCAAATAAAAGTCCAAACCAATTATCGGCCTAACTTTCAACCCAGAACTAATAAATTAACGATTAACACAGCACTTTTCGTCGCCGCAAAACCATACACATATACTTTATATACATTAACTTTTTTTTTTTGGTAGATATTTTATCTATGGCAACAGGTTTCCATCGCTTAAAGTGTCGCACGTGGGCGGTTAAAATATTAAAAATCTCTCAAAGTATATAGATAGTTCTTGGTTTGTGTTTGGCTTCCTCTGTCATTGTTCGAATGTCTTTAATTGCATTTAACGACAGAAACAAAACACATATTCTGAAATATGAGTTTAAAAGATATTAAAAGACCATATCTGATTGAATTTTAAATGATCGCTCATTAAATAATAATCGCCTTACTCGTTTAATGTCGCTTAAATTGTCCAAGACAACCTTGGGATTATTTAAATAGTCATTCACTTGCGTTATTGATAAAAGGCGATTTAAATAGAAATAAACAAACTACTACCTATACAATTCGGGTCCAATAAATGTGGTATGTTTCGATTACAAAAGTTATTTCATGTCTAGGTAGTACATTTTTTATATTTTTCCTAAAGTGAGATTTAGCTTTTACTTTCATCTTTTTCATAAAACAATAAAAAAAGACGAAAACGCTTTGCGTGGATGTGTTTATGTTAAGCAGATGGATTAACGAATTAAACGTTCCTTTGTTATAAGCGTTATATAAACAAAATATTAATAAAAAGACAAACAGCTGTCAGATGAAAATATTCTAGAGGTTCCATAAATTTTCATTCTTATTGCGAGTTTCATAATTTTTAATATAAAACGCAGACAAGTTATTTGTGCGTAGATTTTAAAATAAAAGCATGTGTTTTGGTACAAAGCAACACGTGCCGTATATGATGGCAGCAAATCAAATGTGGCGCCATTGCTTCGCTATTTGTCAAATTTTGTAGCAGCTACCTACTCTATGAAATATGTTCGAGTACTTTGCTACTTGACTTAGAAAACATGAAAATCTGTATTCAAAAGTCGATTTGTATAAGCAACTAGCTGTACTCCCACGGCGCTGCCCGTGCCTTTCGTATTAAGTCCCGCCACAATTCGCAGAGTCGTTTTTTAAGGGAGGTGCAACGGCGCCCTTTTTGATTATTGTGTTGAACACCATTTACAAAAATTCAAGGCTTCATAAATGTCCAGATACCTATAGTAATTTAATTATTTTGTTACCTATATGGCAAGTGCCCGATTTCTATCCCGATTATTTTTTGCAAATGGCTTTGTTAACGAAAGAACCAAATTACATCTTAGGGTTTTTTCCACTGCGCCACCTCTCGCGAACGTCTGACAAACATCCGAGAGTAAAACTGTCATGAAAGAGCCGTTTGGACTCGGCGTAAAACTCTAGATCCCTTCCATTCGTCCCAAAAATTGAAAACCCACACAAAACGAATGGTTGTGAGAAGCTAGGCCTTGGGTCCCACAGACCTGTAGCGCCAAAATATTTATTTATTTATTTTTAATCCAAGGTTTTCTACTTGTATTGTTTTTGATTGCACTTTGTTTCCATTATGGCCCAAAACTATAGGTACTATCTTTCAAGTTGGAATCAACCATGCGCATTCACAAAGTTTCATTGAAATCGGTTGAGCGGCTCTGAAGATCGACCACAGCGCCACCTGTTGATTCTCTCGCACTTAGCAGTAAAGTGTTTCTATCACAAAAGATCAACAAACTGTGATTTTGAAAATATTTTTTTTCTATATTTGAAGTGTCACTACTCGATTTCTATCCAGTTTATTTTATTTTTATTTTTTTCAAAGTGCGTTTCCCCATGAAAAATGTAATGTGTGCCTACAACGCCACCTGTTGAGAATTTTCCAACTTTTCTTTTCTTCTAAACCATCGCTGATGTAAGACAAACAAAACAAAACAAAGATCATTCAAATCGGTTTAGCCGTTCTCGAGTTTTAAGCATCCGAACAAACCAAGATCCATTTTTATATATATAGACTAGCTGCCCCGGCAAACGTTGTTTTGCCACATGAATTTATTATTTCTAGAGCGATGTTTATGATTTCGAAAAGTGGTAAATTTATAACCATGTTTGACCTAATATGCTTCATATTTGAAAAGCCCCACACTCCATCGAAATTTAAAATGCGATTTATGGATGAATAAAATGAAATGAAATAGAAATTTGGCAAGAGAGTAGGGAAAAGCGTTGTAAAAGTGTATGAAACGACCCACACTGCCACACACCTCATATTACATACCTGCACCCGCTGTACTGTGAATGCGCATGACCAAGCGGGTTGAAAAAAGAGGTGTCAAACAAAGCTATCACGTATTGAATCCAATGAAGTCTTGCTTTAAACTTCTGGGCAGAGCTTCATCAGACAATTCTTCCCCAAATACTCTCACAGGAAATCCTACTTTCTGATCAACTTAGAAAAAAAAAACCTAAGAATACTAACAGGAATAATCAGTGGCCACGGCCTTATGAAAAAACACCTATCCCGCATCGGAGCCTTTCCGGATCCAACATGTAGACTATGTCTTGAGAGTGATGAATCCTTTCTTCACATACTCATGGAATGTCCGGCTCTACTCAACGTTAGGGGAAAAATACTTGGCGAGGAAATCGTCACTTCAGCAACTCTCGCTGATATACACTCAGAGAAGATTCCTTTCTTCCTGACTTCCTCCGGAGTGAAAAGATGGCTCTAGGACCTTACCATGGAAGGCATAATAGGCTTTTTTAAGAGGCCGCAGTGCCAGAGCCCCCTTGAGGGCTCTCCCGCAATCTAATCTAAATCTAACCCGCCATATTTGGGGTTACCTTTGCTTTGCCGTGATAATGGATGAATGAAAAAGGATACAAACACACAATATTTAGTTGACGGTTACGTGTGTGTTTACGTGTGTGTGCACCATATTGTGAATATTAAATTCAATAGGTAGGCTTTCATGCATATTGGGTTTTTGGTAGATACCTAGTGTTTAGGTGGAAATTTAAAAAATCTAGTAGTCGGTAGGAATTTTTTTATAAAATAGGAAAGAATGACAGCCCTGCCCCCTGCAGATACTTTCGAAATTTTTACTTAAAATTATACAGTAGAAATATAAAATATAAAATGCTAGAATTAAAAAGTAGGGGTTAGTGGTAGAAGGGTGAAAATTAAGGACCGAATGTATTTTTTAATGCCACACCATACAAAAATTACCAAACAAAATTTGTACAAACAATGTAAATTTCTTTTTGTGGTGAGCCACCCTTAACACTTAGGGGTATAAAAATTAGTTATAAACCGATTCTCATACCCAATGAATATACATATAAAATTTCATCAAAATCGGTCAAGCCGTTTCGGAGGAGTTTAAACACTAAAACTGTGACACGAGATTTTTATATATATAGAGATTTGTAAGCAATTCTAAGGAGGATGCAGAATTAAGTATTAAGGGGGTTCCTATTTCGAGAAATAATTAAGTGAAGTGCATCGGAAAGTCTGTTTAGGCAGAATCTATATGGAAAAGGCATAGGTCAGAGACTAGTTTTTGTCCTAGCCAAGGTTTTGTTTACCCGTACCGAAATGTGCACGATCAACAAGTAAATTAAGGCAATTGGTTGCTAACAGTCCACTTTGATGAACATGTAAGCTTGGTACAAAAATTGCGTCGGTTTTTATATGCAACACACTGACCCTTTGGACCTTTTTTGAATCACCGTTCAATTGAAGTGGTGAAAAAAAAAAAACACATTAAGGAAACAAAAAATGGACGCATTTTTACCCATGAGGCACGAAATCATAGAAAGCTTAAGCTACTTGGGTACCAGCCATGTCCTTTTACCTAAACTGAGCCATCAACATCAGAAGCAGTCATTTGTGATTTAGCCTAACACCCTGCAGTGACCAAAAGATGACTAAAAATGGAAATCTTATAGCAAACTAATGAGGAGAGCCCAGAAGGCTGTGTTTGTTCTTACCAAGAACCTCTAAACCTCCGTGGAACACCATAAAATGCGTCATATCCAGGAAGGCGTGATCCTTCATGAAAATTGTGTAGCTTCAATTTGGAAATTTGAGCTTTAACTGACGACGCTTGAGCAAGGCTGTATTTTTAATTTAAACAGTCATTTACTGAATAAAACTGCCAATTTACCCATAAATGAATAATGAACTTATTTCCATAGATATCTTGGCCCAAGTGAAGTACCTTAACAAAATGAGTAGCTAATTAAAAAAAAATATGCCAATTCATGTAAAGGACTTATTTATTTATTACTTTGCACCTACACTTCATATTTATTAGTCACTGTTTTTTCCACGAATAAATGCAGACACTCCACCACATACCTCACTCATTAAATTCAGGTTTTCGCTTTAAAATTAGTGGTTGCGCTTAAAGCTATAACCAATAAAAGTGGTCTTCATAATATTTCGATTACTTACAGCAGCTAAACATTGGTCCAGCAATAAATTCACTGACGTTATCCGCTTGTGCCTTCTTTCACGTCGCTATATCGTTGTGCGCCTTCTTCGGCATCCCTGAGGCAGTTATCCTTTTTGTCGGGCGCATAATTAATGCAAAAAATAATGCACGCATATACGACAACGACAACGACGTGAATCGGTACCTATATGATAACGGAACGACCCGAAAATGTTCATATTAATTAATGTAGCTCGAGCAGATAAGTCGTAGCATATATTATAAGACTGTTGCTGATGTTGACTGCTGTTTTGATTGTGTGTGTGTAAATAAAATAAAAGGCAATTTAAATTTAATAAGAAAATTAATTCAATTCAGTAATCTTGTGGCGGGGGAGTGGAGAGTGATGACACTTTTTTAAAAATTGAGGTAAGCTCGTGGGGTATGGGATTGTCCTCAAGCAAATAGCAACATTTTGAGGCGATCCAAACTGCATATATTCTTTACCAAGAATTACTTACTTACTTAGGTGGTGCTACAGTCCGGGGTTGACCTGGGCTTCAACCAGTACGCCTCTCCAGTTAGCTCGGTCTTTGGCTAACTGCCTCCAGTTGCGCACTCCAAGTTGGTTGAGGTCCCCTTCCACCTGTGCGCCCCAAGAATTGGATAAGCTAAATCAAACGAACTGGTGTAGCGCTGAAAAATGTCAGACAACGACTCCTATGTTCCTGTAGTGCTCGAAATACGTCTGGCTACAACTGGATGATGTCGGACCACAAAACTATCAGTCAACGTCAGTGTCAAACCTCTATAGGGTGACGTGAGACCACTTTCACATAATCCAGTAGCAAACCCTAAAACGATAGAGGCTTTCTAGGTAGCTGCTTAAATAAAGTGTGAACTATATGTGTCGAGTTGAAAAGGGAATATTTGTGCCAGCTTACGATGGCGGCTGTTGGCCTGTTGTGGTCTAGCGTACATGCCCTAGAGTGGCTTGCATTTTGACCGGACGGACCCTAACAGTAGGAGTAGCACGTCCTCGCCAAGGACTCTACATTACTTTTGTGCCATACATTGTGGTAACGAGGGGGTCAATTGAGGGCATAAATTGACATGTTTACGTCTTGGTGCAAAGAGTATGTGACATCTCGTCACAGTTGGGACGATCTAACGTTAGGCAAACTGAGTATAAATAGCGCCTTATGGAGGATTTTCCATTTAGATCCTGATTTATCGAAAGACATTTTTTTTTCTTTACTTCTACCGAGATCTTTGCCTTTTAATCTGCGCAAAATTGGCACCTACTTACCAAGCCATTCACTACCCAATTCACAATATAAATTCCTCTTGAATGCTAATGCATCTTCTAATTTATTTGCTTAATGGCTCGACAAACATTTCCGGCGTCCATTTCAGCAGCCTCTGAATATTTCCAAGAAACCCACACATCCGCGATGGTATTCATCTAAAATCTCCATTCATTGATTACCCTCTGATTGATGGCGCACAACAAAAAAAAAAAAAGATCTCTTCATATGTACATCAGCAACATGCAAAAAATACATACAAATTTTAAGTATATTCATAGCTAGCCATCCACAACATCTTTCTCCATCTGAATGGCTTTTGATCGATCAAATTCAAAATCTCAAATCAAATTGACTTTGCCGCAATTGATCTATGAAAAAACCATCTATCCAATTCGAATGGATACAAAAACCGAAAAAGAAAAACCATAACTCACCGGGTGCGTATAAATAAGAGCGGGCGCCCTCTAAAGAGTTGCTTCCTTTCGCAGCCATCACCACTTGGAAACAAAAAAAATAAAATCCACCGAAGAGAGCGCTCCCGTTAGAAGTCAGGACTTTTGATAATGGCCGGTGCTTCCGCAATGAAGGTGTTGGTGGGTGGAGGAACCGAATCTTCCAACATACACTAAGCGTCGACTTTTCAAAAAGCAATCGGCCTGGCTAATTTGTCTTCGTGCACATCACGTGAGTAGGTCTGGGCATAGTACATGTATCTAATGTAGTACGTGTGCGTGCATAAATTCAGATAATTGGCGGGAAAACACTCATAAAGCAATCCTTTCGTGTGCGGTGTACTTTTTACACCGGCGGCCGCCGCCGGCCCCAGTAGCACTAACCCTGTTACCGCACCAGTCTTCTGTTTAATTTTATGATCGGTGCTTGATTGTTGTTGGGAAAACAGTGTTATTCTTTTTTTCATTCAATTTTGTTTTTTTTTCATTTTTTATTTCGGGGGGTGATCAATTTTCGACCCGTTCTCGCTGATGTTGAATTTCAATTGGATTGCGGTGTTAGTAGTTTATTTGTGTAAATAAAAAAATTTTCAAAGTTGTTGCTTGGGTTGTTGTTGGACGTTCCTTTGATTTTTCATCAATTGATTAGAAATGTATAATTCATTGGGGGCGAGAAGGGGTGGTCGAATTGAAATTGATAGCTCATTCGTCGTCGAAGGAAGAGATTAGAGAAATTTGTGGATATTAAATTATAGCCGCAATACTAATGGCCGAGTTTCGGGGATACGTAATTGGAATAGGGATTTATTTTTCACCTCTATAGGTAGACAAGGGCTTCCTATTCCTAAACATATAAGAATGCAAATTTATTACTACTTGTGGCAGTGGCTACTCTACGAGAGAGTGCGTTTTAAGGCAGTCTATTGTGTCATCCATTAGGGGAGTGTGTGTACTGTATACATTTCACTTTTTCGATATATTTTGTTCGCTTAATAGTTACACAGCTTGTCAAGGCTTGCTGATGGAAGGAATTATCACTGAAGATATATACTTCCCGATGTAACATGGAAAAAAAAGCACAGGAGTTAATACCTGTTGAAATCCGGGATCTTTATCTGAAGAGAAGTCTTGTTTCGTTTTGTGAACGATAAGCTTCTCACTGCATAAAATGGGACGATCTATTTCGGGACAAACTCCTGTCGGAAACTCGTTGCTACTTTGTCCAGCCAACCTGCTTTACAAGATCTTTATCGTGCGAGTTCTGGGGTCGAATAGCGCAATCCGAGCAGTACTTGTCGGAATTCGTAGTTTTTTCACATGTAAAATTTACTTTCACGGATGTTTCGATTGGGCCCCTGATATTCCGTGCCGAGTGCGGAACGGCTAAAGGGAGAACTGATTAAAGCCCCAGTTATAGCGATGCGTAAACATTTTCTTTTGCTTTTTTTGAACACTCAAAGTTCATGCTTGAACTTAATCTTCTTAATCTGGTCTTAAAATGTTCCTTATCTTTATCTCTTCTCTTCTCTTCTTCTATCTCTATCTCTACATATAATAAAACTGTAGAATAAAAAATGCTTGACCATGCTTCACGCCGAAACTACTGGACGGATTTTGATGAAATTTGGCATAGTGATTGCTTATGTTCTGGGTCGGGACTTAGGATACCTTTTATCACGAAAAAACTGTATATCTATAGACATAGCTCAGTAATGGCTTATCGGATTGAAAAATATAAAAATTGTTGAATTAAGTAAATTTAAACCTGAATCATTTGAGGTATAAAATATCCCCCTGCGTTGTCCTGAAACTCTTCTTTGGGAAAATCTATATAAAAATGGTGTTAAAAATGTATAGTAATTCATCAATTGAGAACGGCTGAACCGATTTGCCTCTAATTTTCTTTTCAGTTGTTCGTAGTTGCCAGGAGAAGGTTTTTATAAATTAAAATTAAAAAAATGGAAAATTGATTTTTTGTATGGAATTTTGTGTGCCTACCGAAGAAAAATGTTTATAAATAAATAACGCCTAGCAAAGCTGGCGGGGTCCACTTAGGGTTGCCAGTTTGAAATCAGTACATATATGGACATTATGTTGAAATTCCGGGACTCGTCTGGACATTTTAAAGATCGCATATTTAATTTTTGTTTTTTATTCTTTTAATTTTAATGTGAAAATAAACGTTTTTATTTCAACAAAAAACAAAAAAGAATTACAAAAACAAAAGCAGACTAAGCTTTCACATTTCTCTTCAGTTACATATTGACAATTACATTTATTATGTCGTAGTCAAACATCGAAGTTCAGTCGCTCCTAGGGTCTAAAAAAAAACAGTCAAAGAGGACGTTCGGATACCTAGTTCAGTAAGTCTGACAACTAACTGACTAGGTGTGTTTGTTTTATTGGCTTAGATTATTCACGTGATTAGTTTTTGCAGTTGACGTTTATGGAGGGATAGCCGAAAAATCCAGCCAATAAAATTCTGCCTGCGTTCTCAGTTGATATTTTAAAGTGTCAAATTTCAAAAATAAACCACACGTTTACAATAACAACTCAACTTACTTAAGGCTGGTACGCTGTTCAAGTGCAATGAAATTTTCACTTCTCTCCAAAAAGTGCTGTGAAATTGAAAGTGAAATTTTCACGCCGAAATGTCAAAAATTTAATGCGACGGACAATAAAAACCATATCACTTTTTGAACAATTATTTTTCACTTGAACAGCGTTCTGCCTGGTGGAATTTTCATGTGAAAAGTTAATTTTGGCATTTCGCAGTGAAAAATTTTTATGAAAAATTGGATTTCACTCGAACAGCGTACCAGGCTTTAGTTAAGACGTACAGATACCTTACCTAGTCCAGACAAATCTAGTTGATGTTTTACACAAATTTCGTATCCGAACGTCCCCAAAGGCCGAAATAAAACCCCTTAATTTCAACCTTCAACTGAAGTATTTTCAGTCAAACCTAGGGCCGCAAATTGAAAATTCAAAACAAAACATGACAGGATTTGATTAAATGTCATTTACTGATCAATTTAAATTTGAAATTGATCGCAATTTAGTTAAGTCGTTGAGTTCAGTCAAATTCAAACCTTTTTAAATTAAAATATTTCACAGTGATTGAATTTTTTTCATCTTTTTATTTGATGAATTTGGAAATACAAAGGTACATATTACATACACATTTTTCAATGAATGATGCAATTTGAAAATAAGTTTTGCCGGGATTTTTGACTGGACAACTCATTTTTAACTGGGACTCTGGACACCGCTTAAAATATCTGGACAATCCCGGCGAGTCCCGGCCGTCTGGCAACCTTAGGTCCACATTGTCCAGTGAATTATACATTGAATTATGTTTAAATTTTCTACAAAACGAATTAACTCATTTTTCTGTACGAAAAAGTTTTTCTGAACAACATCGCAGTTAGTTCCATACAAAAAAAAAACCAAATCATTCCACTGAAATGTGCCATTTCTTTACTGTTCCATTACATCTGTCAGGAATTTTTTTCTGATGGAATCTAATCGGTGTTTGATTTGTTTCTACTGACAACACAGTGACAATAAGTTTTTCTGACAGACTTTTCTATTTGCAATGACAGCCTAAACGAAAAAAAACTCACTTCCATACTGTTCCAAATTTTTCGGTTGCATTTTACGTGTCGCTATAACTGGTGCGGGTGCCTAAAATACAAGGATTCTTTGATGTATATTTGATACTGCGCCCAAAGTGAGTGAATGTTAAGATAGAATAGCGAGCTCAGTTTGAGAAATCCCAAAACGATGATCCATAAGATGAATTTCTAATGCTTCAGCAAGAAAGAAGTTTGAATGCCTTCCCCAAGCTAAAAGCGACAAGAGTGACAGAACTTCCATGCCAACGACCAATCCATCCTTGTCAAACAAATTTCCCAAACATTTACAAGCAGTATATGCAAAGAACCTACATTCCCTAGGGCCGCAATAATTATTAGCCCAATGAACCCTACTATTATGACCAAGTGATCATTGCGCAAGATCATTCCCTTTCACTGAGAACAAAGAAAATAATATTTCGCTGACCAAATAAACCGAATGCCCATCTAACAAAGACCTCCGCACTCATATCTAAATAATTATACATTCAATGCGAAACATTTATTCATTATTCCCGCCTCAATCCATCATCCGCATTTTATCTATAGGTGGGTATGGAGAAAAATTAAATTATCCTGTCGACACGCCGAGGAAAATATATTACCAACCAACCCTTGCAGTGTCGCTTTCTGATTTATATCAATAAATTAGACATTTTCCAGTGACCCTGTTAAAAACAGACCACATCTTGTGCAATCCGATAAAGAAATTACTAATCATATGCGACACCAATCATTTATTCATGTCCTATTCATATATTCAAAAAGTATTTTATCATAACAGTCTGCGTCAGTTACGCGCCCGCCGCCTTAGTACGACTTAGTCTAATATAATTCCTCGAATAAATGCATCCAAATATAACCAATTTCCCTTTACTATTAATTGCAGACTCTGGCAGAAAGATGTGCTCGATTTTTCACAACCGAATTAATTACCGAGGTCCTAGGAGTGCGAATGGTACTGGTGGTGGCAGTGAGCCATCATCCATCAAAGATGACCCAGATCGGAATAACAACAGTGGTGGCGATGGCCCAGATCCTCTGCTTCATATGCAGCCGAGTGACGGCGAGGAGGACGACGAAGAGGAGAGTGTGGAGGAGGCATTGGACTTATCAGTGATGCCGCGTTTGCCGGCGACCGGACATGTTGCCCTTGAAGCGCTGCAGCACACGAAAGTGGCTGTGGCGCAATTCGCCGCCACGGCCATAGCAAACTCGCAGAACTATGACGAAGCAGTGAGTGATCTAGCTGTTGTGCAATCGACGATATTCAATGTGCAGCGTCAGCAGTTGATGCAGATGCAGCTGATACAGCACCTGCAGTCGCAACTTAAGCACCGCGCCGAAGAAGACTATGACGATGAGGACGACGATGACGAACCGGATGCGGAGAGACTCACATTGAAGGAGGAGGAGGAGGAGGATAATGGGGTGATACCTAGCCAGAGCACCCACTACATCCCGGAGAAAGAAAAGACTGAAATAAAAGAGGAGGAGAAACCGAGTGAGGAGCAGGAGTGCACCAAGGCATTCCAACCGCACCTGTGTGACATCAGTTCATCATTTGCCTCGAGCATTATCACCAATCACGATCCTCCACCGCTGCCCAATGCACCGAATTGTCTAGAAATGCTGCAGCGACGGACCGAGGAGGTTCTGGACTCTGCGTCGCAGAGCGTGCATGCAAACCAATTGAACGATGAGTACGACTACTCGAAGAAGGACGGCCAGGGTAGGGGAGAGATATTCAAGCATCGCTGCAAGTACTGTGGGAAAATATTCGGTTCATATTCGGCTCTGCAAATTCACCTGCGATCGCATACCGGAGAGAGGCCCTTCCAGTGCAACGTCTGCGGCAGTAAGTTCACAACCAAGGGCAACCTGAAGGTTCACTATCAGCGGCATACTCAGATATTCCCCCCCATGCTGATGCCGCCTTCCCACAATTCGGAACAATATCCGCAATATCATCATCCGGGTATGGTGGCGCCTGGAAATCCACCACTGCGTCTGCCATTTTCCCCGTTCGTTCAAACACCCCCGTTCCGCTTAAACCCCTCTCCGGTCCGGGAAAAGGAGCCGCCGCCGATTGAAAAGCCGCCGCAACCACAACCAGAACCACAATCTCAACCACAACCCCAACCACAGACGGAGGCGCAAGACCTTCGAAAGCCGATCACCGAAGTTGAAGACCGAACACATCCCGTTGTTGAGACACCAAAGAAAGATCCACCCACGCGTCAAGAAACCCTGATCCCTCCGCCGAGCATTCGTCGAAAGCGGACTTCCAGCCCCCGAGAGTCACACGCCCCACCATCAAGACTAAGCGATGAAAATGTTCCCGAAAACCTGTCCAAGTCATCGCGCCGTTCATCCCTTAGCAGGGGATCGGCCACAAGCCTCGAGCCAATACCCTCCGAGTATTCACTGGCCCAGATGGAGCGCCTGATCGACAAGTCCTGGGAAGACCTCATCGAGATTGATAAAACCTCCGAGACATCAAAACTGCAACAGCTCGTCGACAACATTGAAAATAAGCTCACCGATCCGAACCAGTGTATTTTCTGTCAAAAAGTTATGTCCTGCCGCAGCTCCTTGCAGATGCACATACGTACCCATACCGGCGAGAGACCATTTCGGTGCCGAATCTGTGGACGGGCCTTCGCCACAAAGGGCAACCTAAAGGCCCACATGAGCATTCACAAAATCAAACCTCCAATGCGTAGTCAATTCAAGTGTCCCGTTTGCCACCAGAAATTCTCAAACGGCATCATTCTGCAGCAACACATTCGGATACATACCTTGGACGACGGAGACGGTGATCGTGCGAAATATAGCGAGATGTCTATGGTCAATGCGGAGGATCAGAGTTCCACGCGATCCATAAGCACTTCGGACAACATGGACTTCTCACAGTCCGAGTACTCTGGACAGAGGTCGGAATCGTCACAGGGTGACTTCGACGACTTCACAATGGCCAGCGAGGAAGAGTCTCCAACGGAGGCGAACAGTGACGGGCGCAGGGAGGACAAGGAGCCAATCGATGAATCGGAGGGTGCGAGCAATTCGGATGAGAATGGTGCCATGGACTTGTCGGCGAAAAGTGCTGACAGCGAGACAGTCAGTTCGGAGAATACTGGCGTCAGCTTAGTGCCGAATTTTCTTCTAATGCCGCGAGACAATCGAAGTCCACCCAAGTTTCCGATGCTGCCATTTGGACCGCTGAGGATTATGGGTAAGTTGAGAATTGAGATTTTTTTTTACAGAGAGTGAATTTAAGGACATGTGGCGCAAGCGATGTGATTTCTAACATCTTTGACATAAATTGTCTCCCAAATGTCAATAGGACTTAGGGCTTGTTAAGCAGATAGAAGCTTTGATCTGTTTTTAAGACATTTTTTAACATCATTCAATGATAATCGCAATTAAAGGCAACGCCGAATATGCCTCCAAAGACTACTTAAACCAAATATGTCAACAAAAAGAAATGAGTTTTCCCCTAGGATGCGGTAAAATTGATCCTGTTGAATTTCTCTAGTAACATTTTTTAACTCCTAGTAAGGTCAACATTCTTTTCGGCCGCAAAAAGTTCATAAATCCCGGAATTTCCTGCCCAAACGTCACAACGAGAAATAATTACTTCTCCAAATCAATTCCCAAACACAAAGATCATGACAAATAATAAATAAAACAAAAAAGAATGAATAAACAAAAAAATTCTTCAATGACATCCGATTAAAAAATCCCTTCCTATCCGAAAATAAACGATAAATGGTGAACTCGCTAAAAGTTTATATCTCGGCGACACATATCACATTCACTTAGATGACATCTGTCAAACTCAACCATCCACTAATAGATTCCCCAACAAGACAGCATGATCGCGATCGCGACGCGTTTGCACCATCACCATTCCTTTATGTGTGCGCATTCATGCCAACCGAACGAATTTAATGATGAACTCCTTTAGTCTGTTACCTTTGACCCAGAGAGCGTAAAGATTCGAAATTAGCAGCAAGAGTGTGCGCGCATTTATAGCACAGCGCACTCAGATAGCATAATTCAATTGGACCGCGAACAAGGACCGACAGTTGTTGTACTATACAATATACTACTGTTGGATTCCGATTTCCGAAATTAAATCAAAATCAAGTGTGGTGCGCGCAGAGCACAAGATTAACGAAGAGTTTTTAATTTCTTCAGAATGACAGGAAATTTATGGCTTACTCAATGGGGAAATGGTATATGGAGAGAAACGTCTCTATATAGTGGCGGCTGGCGGCAACGCGCGCGCCTTTGGCCACTTTCTTTGGCTGTTGTTAGAGAGTATACTTTGGCATTTAGCAGTCTTGATAATATAGATTTATGGTGCCTTGAAGTCGAAGTGATTGAATAAATGACAGGTGGAAATTAATCAAAGAATGTCTGTGTATAGTTGATGCACTAGCCAGATCCAGATCTCCTGTCAGAAAAGTTGTTGTACAGTACCTACCAGAAGACTTTAGCCACATTTGGGGAAATTTGTTTGAGGAACTTAATTCTGTTTAGGTAGGTGGCGCTGGTTCGATTGAATGACTTGGCATAACTATCTATATAGTGAGTCCTTAAAATGCACTACATCTCGTTATCCGGGGACTAGAAACCGTAGTTATAAAAATAAGAAGGTGGCAATTAGAAAGAGAGGAGTTTGAAGATATCATGCACCAGGAATTCTTGGAACGTATATGGTAGTAACACCTTAAGTATGCTAAAGCGGATTCAAGCCTATCGTGGGGTTTCTTAGTTTTCGAATCCGCTTGATTTTTTTTCGCTAAAATTGTTCTTTCCGACAACGACACTGCTCCCATATCCTTAAATTTTTAATTTTTTCGCGTTAGATCAATCATGATCTGCCTTCTTACCCAGCCCCTAGATAAAGCAGAAGGATGAATGATAGCTTAAAATACTTGGAGAGGTATTGCCTATTTCATGACTTTGTGCATTATTTGAACTTTATAAATTACTAGCTGACCCGTGCTCGCCTTGCTTCACCCGCCGTTTTTTTATAAATATTGTCTAAATTTAATTGTATAAAAAAATATAGTTCTAATTTCAAACGTGTGACCAGAATGATTGTCAGGTCACACGAATTTATGTTGATTTAAGCATATTATACATTTTCCACTGTTAGACTCCAAGCGTGTGACCAGACGCTACATTGGCAGTTCACGCTTCTCGTGTTCATTAAAAGGCACTAGCAAGACACTGTTCTCACGCATGGAGTCAGTTTCAAATGCAAAAATAATGTCAATGTTTGTAAAATAAAGCATAGTCGTGCATTAGCTTTCAACGCGTTCGGGTTATTACTTATTCTAACACAAACAAATATGTTCCCACCCTTGGACCTTTCTAAAAGCAATATAAAGCAGAAACAAAGAATTTAAAAACATAATTTTAATTCCTACTAAAAAGTCTACACAAAAAAGATTTACGCAAAGTTCTGTTATTTGTTCCCTCTTAATCACCTCAAATGTCGGCGAAAAGAAGCAACACGAATGAAACTACTTAACACACGAACCCCACCCCAGCCCATTTCCAAACTTTTCCCAACGAACAGCGCCTGACTACTGCCCAGTGCCCATTAAAGTGCAAAATGCGTTAGAGCGCGCACATAATAATCACACACACACTACTGCAACGATACTCACTGCTGCATGACTACTGGTACTGACAATGGTATCCACTGAATGAAAATTGTGGGCGATGTTTGGAATAATTGCTTTGGACATTGTTCAGCTTCAGGACAACGCAGGAGGATGTTTTATATCTTAGAAGATTCAGGAGAAAATCTATTAAATTCACCTGTTTTTTTATTTTTCAATCCGATAAGCCATTACTTAGTTAGGTCTGTATAAACAGAATTTTCCTTACATATATCCGCTTTTTTACTATTTTGTAAAAATCAAGCAATATTCCGGCTTAAAAAGTATCCTAAAGCCCGACCCAGAACATAAGCAATCACTATGCCAAGATTTATCAAAATCCGTCCAGTAGTTTCTGCGTGATGCGCGGTCAGGCATTTTTTATTCTACAGTTTTATTATATGTAGAGAAGAAGAGAAGAGAAGAGAAGAGATAGAGAAGGGAAAAGTTGAATGAAGCAAAATCAAAAAAAAAAATATTTTATTGGACTAGGTTTGTCTATCGTACTGCACATCAGTATTTTTAGTTGATATTTATTAAAAACTACCTAAAGCAATACTCTATTTTATAGCTTTCCTTTAGTGAAAGAATTTTTGGAATATGTCCAGTAGTTTCAAGGATTACCTCGTACAAACAAATTTTACCTCCTTTCATTGGTCAGCCCTACTTGTCTTAAACGTGTCTGACGGCAAAATAAATTTATTGTTGTCTATGTAGGCGAAGTGTCTTAGTGGTTAGTGTTTTGGACTATTAAGCAAGGGGTTCCCTGTTCGAATCCCGAAAGAACCAAATTACATCTTAAGTTTTTTTCCACTGCGTTACCTGTCGCGTATGTCTGACAAACATCCCAGACTAAAACTGTCATGAAAAAGCTTCCCAATTAGCCGTTTGGACTCGGCGTAAAACTGTAGATCCCTTCCATTCGTCCCAAAAATTAAAAACTCACACAAAACGAATGGTTGTGAGAAGGTAGACCTTGAGTCCCACAGACCTGTCGCGCCAAAATATCTATTTATTTAATTTTTATGTTAAAATGCTCGGTTTTTTGTGGTGACAAATGCTATTCAAAAATCATGACATATTTTTTTATTAAAATATTATTTCTTATAACGATTTTAATGAAACTCCCTAACATTCTCCTTTCCAGCTGGTCTCCGTGGTGCGACAAACATCTGTAACATTTGTTTTCGCATCTTTCCCAACACAACCGAACTGGATCTTCACATTCGAACGCATACCAAAGAGGATAACTTCAAGTGCTCCATCTGTGATAAAGGCTGCGCCACAAAAGTAAGCTCATATAATTTTTAATAATTAATAATAATAATAAGCATTAATTACTTACTTGGAAATATCGCACAACTTGTTGACAATATATACCCAACCCATGTAGCATGTCAATCAATATACATGTGCTGCCAATGCCCTAGAGATGTCTAATTAATCCTGCAAAAGCAAACTGAAATCAAAAAGAAAAAGAGAAAAAACTCCTTTCCCCATAATCTAACCGACTTTGTGCGTTATTATTTTTCAACAGCATTGTATTAATTAAAAATGTCGGGCCGGCTTTTATCAGCCCATAAAGGGATCCATTTTGCGCCATGTACAACAAATTATGAGCAGATTATTAATTACTCCCTATCGAAGGACAAGGCATTTCGCATTTAATTCCTTCCAAGTAAGCAATAAAGTAATAACCACATTGTCCAGACGACAACACACAGAATTTTTCTGACGAAAGTGACACTCGGCAAGGAGCCGGTTCATGATGTTGCCATAGTCTAGTATATCAGTGTAATATGAAGAGGGGGTTGTCGGATGGTATAGTTCTTTCGTTGCTATTTTTATATCTGCGCAGTTTGAGGGGCAACTCCACTTAAATATGCTTAAAACAGAGAGCCAGACGGGCAAACGAGCTCGAATATGTCACATTGCATGTTGTGCGCCTGCCGCACTGACAGGATCAGAATTGCTTACACAATGCTATTTGGGGGATGGCATATATCTACAATTGCGTACAAACATATTTGATTGCTTGTTGGGTTGGCAATGAAGCCAGAAGCCTGATTAAGGCAGAACACTTTGCCAGTACTCAATGGCAGTGACACCCAACGCACACCCAGCCTCTCTTGGTCGCTCCCTGGTGCCATCATCATAACCAACCACTTTATTCGAATTGTAACAATAATTATTGTGAATTCCCTACTGATTGAGTAACTTGTATGCCTTGATGGACGTGATTAGTAAGGCCGTTAATTAAAAATGTATTCCACGGGGGCATTGGAGTCTAGGAATTTCGCTTTGGTATTCCTTGAGCCTGTGCAGTGAGTGATTATGTGTAGGTACATGGTGAAGATTGCTCTGTGCGGTCGAGTGGATATGGTTAATAAACTTGATATGGGAAACATTATTGAAGGATACCCTACCCAATATTCATAAGATATTCAATTTATTATCGATAAGGGCTGGAACGATAATGTACCAACGACGTTCACTCCTGATCCTGAGCAATAAGATTTTTTCTCTCATGATAACCAAGGGTTATGCTAAAGCTGTTATGGTTAAGGTTTAAGAAAATCGTAGGCTAGGTGGTACTAGCTGTCCAAAGGCCTATTTTCACGCCTTCATACGCCTCGCTTATACAACTTTGGGTCATCAGAAAAAGGTATTCGATCCACCTTTGGGAAGTCATTAGCAGTTCAATTCAGGGTCAAACGACGACTACTGATAATTGACTTTAATTTGCCGAGCTTCAAAAGCCTTGCCTGGCTCACATTGGCGGCTCACAGAGTTGGCAAAAATAGGAAAATTTAAATTATACCCAAATGATGCAGTGCTATGCAAGATCGATGATGTTTTAATTGGTTTTGAAAGTATGATAAGTGCAGGGAGGGGGGGGGGATAGTTGCAACAGTTTAAATATCGAACATTAAACCTATGAATTGTCGTCATTGACAATTTAGCAGAGCGACTGAGTGGTTCAAGTGTTAATAATTTTGTGAAAACAGTGTGTACAAATAAAAAAAATTTATGGGCTTTATTTTAAGAAAAATAAATATATCTTGAAGTGTTTTGTTTATGTGAAAACAATGTTTCAAAAACATGTTAATCTAACCACCTAGTTTTTCTGTTACCTATTTATTTAAAGTGGCAAAGTTTTTAGTTCACTTAGGTGTGAGATCGGGTCCCTTTTTTTGGTGGTGTGCTGTTGTTAATGCTATAGTGCTTCGTGAAAAAAAGTTTGCACATATTTGCACTCTTTTATGTTATCATCCGTTGATGTGACCATATTTAAGCCGTATTATGGGATATGTTTTTTTATTTGTTTTAGGATCAGGTAGCTCTGACATTTGTTTGTCAAGGATTTTTTATTTGAAAAATAAATGCACCAAAGCTGAGTCAGATGCACCAAAGCTGAGTGACTGGTGTTTTATTTTGAGGAATTATTTAAAAAAACGCACAAGCTGCCCTTAATACAAAAGTTATGAGCTTAATGACAAAATATCTTATTTTCTATCTGATTTTAAAAAAAGGTGGTCGAGCTTTTACAGACTGAAAGACAGATTTTTTTTGCTTTTTCTTATTTGTTTATTTACTTATCTCTATACGAATTTTTTTTCAATTAAATATGTTGCTAAAACATATGTAGATACATTAGAATTAATGAATTGAATTAATAAAACGATATTTTTTTTTTCAAACGAGGAATATATGAAATTCTTTAAAAAGTAGATGTATAATATTTTTTTCTGCATTAATTTCTAGTGGGTTATTTGTGTATTGATTAAAGTATTTTTTTCGCAATTTGAATTAATAAAAAAATAAAATATTAAGATGAGAAATGTGACAAAAAATGCCCGAAAAAGGAAATCATAACAAAATAGATTTAAAACCTTATAACTTGATAATCATTGGGAATCCTTGGTACCCCCCCCATACAATTTTTCGTTTTACTCTATTCAAAGTATCATTTCCAAAAATACAAATTAAACAAATAATTATTGCCAACTTTTCATATAATTGGCCACTATGTGCGGCGCTTTTGTTTCAAAAAAAATAGTTAAGAGCTATGTCGGGATAGTGCGCCAGCAAAACTTGAAGCTGAAAGTACGGGAGTCTTAACTTAAACAATGTCTAGTTATTAACGAGAGGTTAAAATAAATTTCTGCAAATCAGGCGTCGCTGACTAAGTTTAATTGAAAAGTAGGTGAAAAAACGCTCCAACGGTTGCACCTACAAAAAACTTCACCGTGTCCAACATCAAAAGATAAACTTATTTTTGAAATACTCTATATACAAATACAATGTATTATCCCATCGTTGCAAGTCCAAATTCTATTTTAACTCAAAACATAAAAAGGATTAAAACAATTATTAAGAAAATGCATTTCCTTAAAGCCACAGCGAAAACACATTAAATACATTCCACAATATTGTTCTCCATTTAAAATTCGATTAAGATCCACCGCGCGCGCTGCTACTGTCTGTCTGGCATCTGATGCAGTATATACTCGTAAAAATAATTTACACACAACAATAAAACGTTTTTCATCAGCAACTGCAAGATGCATGGCAGTACACTGCACTGTAGCTCCGCACCTCATCCCCAATGGCACCCCACAATATTTTGATATATCGTTTATGCCGTCTACGATATGAAATATCCCATCATCTCTGGGTAACTATGACTAATGACAATGTTCATTATTTTCAAAACAACTAAACAGCAACAAAAAGAAAGATTCTTTGGAGATGATCCAAATTCTTCGTTGCAGACACAATTCATTCCGACGACACATGCTTTGGCCTCACCCCATAGCCCTCCCCCCCGGTATGTTATGCCGCAGACCCGGTGGAGTATGGTACATCTGTGGCGCATTGTTTGAGCCTAAATGTCCTCGCAGTGAAATTCGCCACTCCACCGAGAGAGAGAGACGCACTTGTTGGATGGAACAGCCACAGCCCCAGACGGTGGCCGTGTCTATTGTCATAATGGCATTTTGGCTCTTTAGACAGCGTCGGGTGGGCCCCGCTCGACATATTCGATAGAAATTTTTAATGAATCGAAAATTTTAAATAATTACAAAGACCGCATCGCGTGCAGACAGTCTAATAACACGTTCAGTTTACAGGCGTACGTGCATAGATACAGTGAGTATGTATTTGGGCGGTTGGCGGTGGTATCACTCGGGTGGAACTTGCATTTTCTTGCTGTGATTTTCAAAAATTCACATATTTTGATGCATTTTTTCCTGGTTCTTTGAATTTGTTGTCATTTGGAAATATTGAACTTTTTTTCTCATTTGGGACCGTGGCGTGAAGCAATGCACTGAAATATGTATTATTTGGTTCTAGTAGGTAAGAAATGTACACCAAGTTCGAAATTCAAGAACAAGGTTTGCCACGGTACGACAATAAAATAACCTATTGCATTTAACAGATATCTACCATTTGTGTGGCAAATTTGAACCATATCCAGTTACAATCTTAAAAGTTGACCTGTTTCTTAGTTTCAAATATTTTTTTTTCTGTCGAAAGTAAATTCGCACTTTGCTGGTGGTTAATATTTCAATTACAAATATTCCGTTTTAGGAGGAATTCCATCATCATATATTGGCCCACAGATTTCGTCGAGATTCTGGAGACTCCAATCAAAATCAAAACTCATCCAATTTTTCCAATGACGAAATACATCTAGAAGCGAGTGCTAGGACATTCAAAACTGAATTGAATACAAACGATAATCAAATGCCACTGTCACCCAATGGAGGCTCCTCATCGACAATGACCTCCGACAACAATATCGGAGGCGATGCTGAACATTCCCTAATGAAGATGAAACTTCGTAAGAGCCCGCATTGACCGAATCCCTTTCAATAGTCTCTGAGGATCTGTTTGTTTTTCTATTCTCAGTTTCTTCACTACCCAATGAGTCACATATGCAGTCGTCTTCGGAAACAACTCGATATACTCCGAACTCGGTGCTGAAACAACAAGAGCTGCAGCAAAACGCCCAAGAACAACCGGCTAACAATAAGCACTTCTGCACTGTTTGCCGAAGGAATTTCAGTTCCAGCTCAGCGCTACAGATACACATGCGAACGCACACAGGCGATAAGCCATTTCAGTGCAACGTGTGTCAGAAGGCCTTCACCACTAAGGGCAATCTGAAGGTAAGCGAAGGTCGAAAGAGAGTGTGTATGAGTCACAGGACTTTGTTTTCAGGTTCATATGGGCACCCACATGTGGACAAACCCAGCCTCGAGACGTGGCCGGCGCATGTCGCTGGAGCTTCCCATGCATAGGCCCAACCTGCCGCCGTTAGGAACACATCAAGACTCTGAACTGCTATCGCGTCGGCCGGAGATATTCTTCCCCTATTTACCGCCGTTTTTCAATGGTCTACAACCAAAGGTATATACAACTTTTAGGGTCTCTCAAATCGAAATACATTTTTTTCAAACTCTACCTCTAGCCTGTCGATCTACCATCAGGATCATTTCCGGGTCTCCCACCACCCCCCTTCCCCAATGGCAACGCTCAGAAATATTCCGATCTAATGGGATTTTCGCCGTTCCTCGGACCGCCCTATAACTTCCCTCCACTACCAAATTTAGATCAAATTACCAAATCACCTGTGGACGGTGAGAAACACTCTAGAAGTCCCCACGAAAGTCCAACAAATGGACCGTCACATCACCATCAACACTTTAGCAGTCAACAATCGCTATCCAAGAAGGACTTTCACCACGATGAGTTCGTCAAAGGATGAGATGTTGAAGAAACTAATCGATAAATAATTTAACACATATCGTCTCTGTAGATATCAAAGGATGTCTTAGCAATACGTTGGCATTTACTGGACAAAAGCAAAAAAATAAAATAAAAAATAAAGTAAAAAATTAAGCATTAAGTTTTGTAAAAATTATTAAAAAATCACAGATTAGTTTGTAGAAGTATTTATGATATATGTATATGTAATCTAGGACTTAATATAAAAATTAGAAATAAATAAATAATTATTAACATATTAAATGCGGCATTACATTTTTTTTTAATTATTAACATAATTAAATGTGGCATACAATTTTTTTTCTTTTTTTATTATCTTGGAACAGGAATGGATGGGCTACATTTTTTATGAGTAAGTACCTACCCAACAACTTATTGAAAACTTTGAAGAAAAAGTGCACGACTGAGTCGCACGAAACTTTCTCATTCAATGCAAGTTTGGTTGGGCTCTATTTTTTTAGGACCTTGGTATTTAAAAGCTTCAAAGCGATGCTGAATATAGTTAACTATACTGTGAACCGTTGATGGTAAAAAAAGTAAGACTCTTGTACTTCAAAATGATTATCTTTCGAAGGATGCTGAGATTGGGTTTCTATGTAAGCTTGAGATATGTAGATATGTGCTTACATATTAGATGAGAGATTGTGTGGGTCAAATTTGAAGCCCTTTTCAACAGATTTTCTATTGAACAGTTTTAAAAGAGTTTTTGATAAAAAAAAAACTTACTTCCTACGAGGAATTTAAAAAATTGAGAATATGCTAGAGTCCTTAGTTGCAGCTCGCAGCCAGTTGTTTTGAGAATGAGTGAAAATATGCGTCAAAAACAAGTGAAAATATGCGTCGAAAAACGTCTCGAAAAATGCTTCGAAAACGCATCCAAAAATGCGTCTAAAGCCTTGGAATAGGACTACCCCTGAAAAAAATGCTTCTTGAAGACAATATAATGCTAACATCTGATTTCGTGTTTCAACAGAAGTGTCCGCTCATCCTTCAAAAAATATATTTCCTTACGACCAAGGACATCTGATTAATAATTACTCTCACCAGATGTGTCTTTCCAATTTATGGTCAGTCCAAAATGCATTCAAACAAGACAAAATGAAAACCCTGACAAACTTGCACATTCCCGGTCCAATAGCAGTCACTTAATAACATTTCTGACAGAAAATTACATTTTATTTTGCGAAAAAAATAATTAATGGCGCTCTTTAGAATGCCCAAGCAACGTATTAATTTGATCATTAAAAGCACTTTCACATCTCGTCCGCATAGCACATAAATAAAAGTCCCGAATTAAATTTATATATCGCCGGACCGATATGTCAGACACATAATATACATACCCACAATTGAAAGTCACACGTTCATATACATACAGCTACTGCACACAGAAGTTTGGCGTAAAAAATGTCACGTCACGCCTTGGCGACAATTAACTTATAAAGAAAGATGATGTAGATGCAGAAAGCTGAGCACAACGCTATTTCATTATTTTATTGGCCGAGGTCCAAGAATAAATTAAATGGACGTGAATGTGCATCCACGCGAGAGGTCCCCGCTTTGCCATCGCAGCCGCTGTTGCTGAGGAGCAACCTTCAAAGTGTCAATTTGGTGTACCACCACAGTTGGTGACTATTGACACTCGATGGACACAAGAGTCAACAATATTTTCCTCACCTAGGTTGTTAGTTGGGGTTTCTATACCTTGGATCTGTTCCGGTCCTATCTGTGGTTCGGCACACAAATACACATATCAGTGATTTGGGATCACGAATGGCGGTGTACTTCACACAGCCGAAGGGAACCTTCAAAAGATATCAAGCGGCGACGGTATACCAAGTCCTAGAGATGCGGCTCTGGTGATGATGATGATGATGATGATCTCCGCCTGCAGATTGGGCTATTGGAGTAAATGTCGTGACACAAGTGCAACGCTTTTCCGCTCTAGTATTATAGTGGGTTAGATGAGGCTTTGGCTATACAAAGACGTACATGCCGTGTCTTCGTCGTCGTCGTCGTTAGTTGCTTCGCGTTGTTGCCTCTCCTGTGGCTGTTCGTTTAGGCTAATCATCGCAAACACTTCGCCGAGCGTGCGAGGGAATTACTCGAAAAAGTGAGAAAACAAGAACGTTTTTAACAAATCGCAAATTTCTCGTTTTCCCGATGACACTTGATCTGAAAGTCCTATGTAGAAGCTGTTGGATGATTTCTAGAATTTGGATCTGGAGCAGAAAAATATCGGTACGAGCGATTGTCATGTTAGACGTCAAAGGAAGATCGTGACCGTGAGAGTTACATATTTTGAAATTAGATGGATTCAGTTGAAATTTCACAAGTGTGATGATACTTTGTTCGAAACGGCATGTAGTGATTGTTGAATCGCACAACGGTGAGTAATTGCTCGAATGAAAATTAGGTGTAGTTGCAGCAACAAATTGATGTATGCGTTGGCAGATATGTATGTATGGCGACAAGCGCAATCCATTTGTTCTCTGTCTGATGCGGGACAACATTTTACAGCTTTGCGTAACTATATACAAGTTAGTTAGGCCTACAATACTAGTTTATCTAGAAAGACTGATTTAAAGGATGACATTCGCTTTCTTCTTTTGTTGTTTATGTATAAAATCTTTTTTTTTTTGCGATGAAAGGTGGAAATCTTGCATGAGACACCAATGGTCCGACGTCCATTGATAGTGCCGGATTCCTACAGGCTAAAACCACCTCCCTTCCCGAAAAGACCGTAAGGCATTACTGCGCGGGAGTCGGTATAAAGACTTGTTGCTTGTTGCTCAATTGTTGGAACTATTTGCATTCCGTTGGCGTTCTAAGCGTCTTAGGTCGCTGAGAATACGCACCGCCACGTTACTAACAATGGTCCAGTTTTCGTCATTCTGAAGCATATAGTTTACGATGTTATCGGGTGTGGGCCACTCACCGAATTGGTCCCGTAGGGATATCCCCTCGGTTTCGTATCGTTGGCAATGAAAAAACACGTGTTCCGCGTTTTCAGAAACATTTTCGCAATGCGGGCAATTTGGGCTGGTTTCATGTCCGCGTTTAAAAAGATATTCTCTATAACAGCCATGACCCGTAAAGAACTGAGTCAGATAGAAGTTTGTTTCACCTTGTTTCCGTTTAATCCATACGTCGATCACTGGTATAAGCCTGTGCGCCCATCTTCCCTTTAGCGATTCATTCCATTGTTGTTGCCAGGTTGCTATATACTCAGACTCCTTTCGTATTTTATTTTCTCGTTTTCTACCCGACCATTTCGGACTCGCTCGGTTTTTAATTTTACGATTTCTTCAGTTAGCATATCGATAGGTAACACTGAAGATACGACGAGAATGGCATCGTTCGAAACGCACAGGCGACTCTTAATGCGCCAAGACGGTGGATGGATTTAACTTCCCTCACGTAAGACTTAACTTTCATTGCACTTGACCATAGGTATTTCTATCGCATAGACGAGAATAAAGTTGGCAGTTCCTGCAAGAAGTATTCTCTTTGTTTGTTTCGGGCCCCGATGTTACTTATCAGCCTTGAAAGTTTTTGATGACTTTTCGAATACATATTCAATTTGGTGCGTTTAACATCTGCATCTTCTTAACTGCTATGCACTAAGGCTACATGCTTGGAGGGTTGAAGATTTGTAAGGAATAGTGTTACAGCTCAAGCTATTTATAGACCTAAGCTATCTTTAAACGTTGATCGAGGCATTTGAAGGGATATACTCGACCCTAGAAGGTGAGTTGAAAACAACGATTTTGATAAATGGATCAAACAAGTAAAATGAAAGACATGGGTTAAAGAAGGAATATAAAAAGGAGATGCGCTTTTTCTAGGTAATTCCATAAGACTAGCTTCTCAGAACCATTCGCTTATGTGAGATCTCATTAGAGAGACGTTTTCATGCCGGCTCATGGTTGAATTGATATTTAGAAGATCGTGAGGTGTAATAAGGTTATAAGGTGCAAAAAATGCGTAAGATGTAATTCGTGGATGTCCGTAGAGCAAACCTTAAGCCACTTGCTTAGCGCACTAATTATAATGGGCCCATACTTAAGCCCTTACGCATAAGTATTGAATGAGCTACATGCCGCTCCCTTTGCAAAGTCTATCTGCACTGACGAATAACGATCGCTCCCACAACCTGAACAATTTCCGCCCGCACTCGCCATAACCCAATTGGTTGTGCTGCCTGCCCACTTGGGCCGAATCCATCCACAAAGAAGAAAGAACCATCTGGATCTGAAGCCACTGGCGGAAAATAAATATTTCCCGCTTCCTTTAAATCGAAAAATTTATTCTTAATGAATCGTGGATTCTTCCTCAAATTGTGTAAAATATTTCCATCGAAATTAAAGCAACATTCTTCTAGAACTCTCAACATTATCATCCAAGAATCCGAAACATTCTCGAAACCGCACAATGTTTCATAACCCAGCAGAGCGTTCAGCAGATTTGTCACATAATATGTGCCACCCAAATGTTTTAAACACGCGTCCATAGTCTTCGTCGTCTTCGTCGTGTGGCTTCCCCGTGATCTGGTCCGTACCTACTGCAGTGCTCTTCTGTTTCTCGTTAACAATTCGAACAGATGCTCGCTTCTTGGGGCTGAAAAGAAAAATCAAAAAGATACAAAATATGCGTTTGAATCCAGGGAAATTATTATTTCTAGACCGAGACATCTTTGTCTGGCCGATGTAAAATTAAAATCTTGAAACTCTTTGTCTGCAACCCCCCGGCAGTGCAATAAAGTATTCTGACAGGAGGAGACCTCCACTTTCTCATTTTCCACATAATGCGATTTTCCCAAGAAATGCAATTTGGCCAGACCATAAGTGGCGGCGGTATCATCTTCATATTTGAGTCGAAAAACGCAAAGACTGCGAGATGGTGAACCGCTTCGGCTTGGACGATAAATAATTTTCATAAAGTGTCATATGGTGTATGGTGTATGGGGGGAGCGACGAATTTTCACCAGACAGTGTGCCAATTTGTCCCGTCGTCGTCGTTGTCATTTCATAAGGGCTATTCGGCGAACAACAAAACCGTGTGAGTTCAAACGACCGACGGCGACTAGACACGGGAGTACCGACTACCGAGTACACCGGAGGGTTTTCGTTTCCTTTGATTGCGGTGAGCTACATTAATATTTCGCATAATTCATCGAAATGGGGATCAACGTGTAGAGGTAGATGCGGACTTGGGGCGAAGTGGTATCACATTTTTCAATGATAACAAGTGAAACCCGTCAAAACCTAAGAAATATTGTAACTTAACCTTGCAGATCAGTGCAGAAAAAACCTTCAAAGATATCGAGAACCTCACTTTTCCTACGCAGTCACGAATTTCTTGACTAGATGCTTCGGCCAACCCTCCATGAACGTCAACTGACATAGCTGCCCATGTGACCGATCAAATCTGAGATAAATCAAGTCGGTCAGCTGTCAGACTTACTGAACTAGATTGTATTGTTAGTTATAGCAGGCCCTATACACTACGACCAGAAGAGATCTACTGTGTTGGCCTTTAATATTTAACCTAAGGAGCTAGTGAGGCTCTTTATAAACCTCAGTGGCCTTTTTGGTTTCATTTTTCCTATATCTGCAGGACTTAAAAACGCCATTTGCATATGGATCGCTCTGCTCCTTGCCATAGCAGGGCATTCACAGAGTATGTGTTCCGTTGTCTGCTCCTCTTCTCCGCAGAGTCGACAGGAGTCGTCGTCAGAAAGTCCAATTTTTTTGAGATGGTGTATCTTAGTGGCCAGTGACCAGTAAGTTAACCCGTTAGGATCCTTAGATCTTCTTTGCTTAGCTCAAGTAACTTTTTTGTTTTACTACGAGCTGGGCTTATGAATCTTTTTGCCTGTCCCTGTCCTTTGGATTCCGTCCAGTATGCGGCAAGGTGATCATCTCCCCATTTCCTGAATTTTGAGTGTACGTAACTCAAAGGTAAGCCGAAGTAGGGCTCAGGACCAGCGAGCAGGCGTGACGCGCCTCTTCTCGCCAGACAATCCGCTCGTTCATTGCCCTCAAATCCCTCATGCCCTGGTATCCAAGCAACGGTGACTATGTTGTCCTTGGCAAGATCTTCTAGAAGATCGCAATATTCCCAAACCAGCTTTGACCTGATCGAATACGATAGTAGGGCCTTAAGAGCTGTCTGGATGCGGGCACCTTTAGTGCGTCTTCATTAGCATTCTCGGACACATATCTCTATGGCGTGCACCTCCGCTTAAAAGATGTCTGGTGATTTCCCCAGTGCTATAGCTCTTTGGAACCTAGGCCCAACCCCGGTGGAATCATCTTCCATCTTTGAACCGGTGGTGTACCAGATTTGTGATCCCGTTGGTATTACGAATTGATTGGTTCTCCAGGTTCTTCTGTCAGATATGACTATCTTAAATTTCCTGGAGAAGCGAAGCCTTTTAAGCATGGCATCTCATACCTTGATCACAGAATAATTGTCCCCATTTAGAAATGTCTCACCTTTCACTTTTGAAATGTGCTGCCATTTATGCACCAAACTCCGTACGAACACACCTCACCGCAATGCGTTTCAATCGTATTTCCATATGGCAACATGCAATTCACTTTAAGCACACTCTAAGCAGTGCGACTTCTTTGGCGGGCGGTGTTCCATACCAACAGTTTTATGTCCTTTTAATATTTTTTCACGTCTAACGAAGCGCATCCACACCGTTGCGTGCATTTATGACACTTATGCGTAATTAAACGAAGGCGCTAAGTTGTCTGTGACGCAGACGATTAGATTCGTGGTAATTGAATTGCGTTCCAGGAATTTTTAGAAGTGCAGCTATCGTACATTTTTCAATTCTTCTCTTGTGAACTTTAAAAAATTGCTGTCCCTTAGTTGATTTTTTTAAACCAAAGGGTCAGCTCGAACCATGTGACTATCTGCAGCCGCTTTGCGGCGAATTCCTATTGATTCATCCATCGACTCCTGCGCTAATTGTTTTATCGAGCTATTTGCTTCTATTAAAAATCGAGTTTGAAGATTTGCGCCTCTTCACCAAGCAATAGCTGCAGCCTCACTCTTGTCGGCAAGTTCATCTTTGTGGTCTGGTCTGTGTGTCGTGGTCGTGGCCTTAGGGTGATGGTGTGGTGGTGGTGCCCATGCCCAGACCTTGGCTCTTCTCGGGCTATTGGTGAATTTCCTTTTAGCAGGTTTTATTTGTACGTCTTCCTGTGGTGCACGGCATATGGCGAGCGATCTCTCTGAATGTAAATCGAATCCGACCTTGCTGGCGCGACCCACCTGCGTTTTGCATTTTCATAGATCCCGCGCGCACTTCACGTACCTACCTACATATGTGCCGTGCATAGATACATAGAGTTCTTCATCGGGCGCTGGTTATTGGCATTTCTCGTTCGATGTTTGTGTGCGCACTTGAACAGTGTTTGGATTTGGATGCCGTCGTCGGTCGTCGTTGGCATGCTGCCGTGTCTATAGAGTCTTCTGGGCATGCTGCTGCTGCTGCCGTTGCTGTTGGCAATGGACAAGGGCACACACATCGGATAAGAGAAGCTCGCGATCTGTGGGAGCAATAGTCAATTTGCAGAGGCTGAATACTGTTTATTATGGCTGCCGATAGCGTCTTACAAATTTTTCCCATGTCTTAATTCATAAAGGAAGCTTTGGCCGGCAAATACAGTGTGTACCGTTTCCGTAAGAGTGTGCGCTCCTAGAGTGTTGCTCCGA
The DNA here is from genome assembly GCA_936431705.1 of Cheilosia pagana. NCBI lineage: Eukaryota > Metazoa > Arthropoda > Insecta > Diptera > Syrphidae > Cheilosia > Cheilosia pagana. Next base: position 42,651,054 of record OW386170.1, on the reverse strand, counting down.
CTTTGGTTTTGTATTCGTATTCGTTTGTGATCAATCTGCTGGGACACCGAAAAGCCAAGGCAACTCACCGGCCATTGCAATGGATTTTGGCATTGGACTCCAAGGTGGAGTGTCTACCTTTATACATTTCGCATATGAGAGATACTGTACCCTATATACTCTTACGCAGTACTTGTGTAAATGGCTATGGATTTTTCTTTGCAGTCCTGCAATCTGTGAATGCCTAGAATTTGGTAGTTGCATGGTCGTCTGTTTTCAGATGAATTTGAAGCTGCTGTCGTTAATGACGACGAATTTGAAGGGAAGTTAATTATCCGTTCGGCTACAATTAAGGGTATTTTAAAAACCTCAATGGTAGTTTTGTTTAAGATGGATCCAATTTAATTAAAATTGCAATATATGGTAATCGCATTTTATTGATCCTTGATGTGATTATCGAGTATTTTTTCTAGATATGCCTGCGCTTTGAGAGATCTGAGAGATAAGTGAGCTGCTTTGAGTTTTATGATCGAGGGGTGAGTACTGTACCTTTACTAAAAATATGTCAAAGATACCTGTATTTGTTTCTGGGCGCGGTTCCCTGTGGCGACTGTTAGAAATATTTAAAGGAGGACCTGTGTTTGCCCTTTGAAATCGCTTGGAAAGAGAGGAAAACTCCAAGTACCATAGAAAGTTGCACATTTATAAGGTTTGCGACGATTTCAGGGTGAAAGAAACTGCCTACGAGATACAAAAATCCAAAGAAAACTTAAATTTAAAAAAACTCATTGATGTAAAAGAAACCTTTTCACTTAACACTAGTGGAAAGCCTTGCTGAACAGCACTTTTCGCTTCAGAGGATTTAAATGATTACCCTTCCACAATAACAAACATTTTCCCCTGCACAACTAGGAGCGTAACCGATTCACCAATAGTCCTTTCCCCCTTACTCGCTCTACGATGATATACATCGAATGTGTACAGTGCAAACAGTGACTTTATTCAACAACAGTCGAAACCTCGTAAATTTGCGATCTCCCTACCGAACAAAAAGGCCTAAAAACTATCCTCTAAGCCCCATGTGGCAATGGCATCCCTTCCCCTATTCGAAGCAAAATAAAATACTGCATACACTCAATTCCATGGGGATAACATAAGTTACACTCCCATCAACATTAGGTGAATGCATTAAGAACAGAAAAATGCTGCATGGAGGAGGCAAGGCAGCCCCACGGTGCATTGCCAGCCACTCTCTGGATCCTAGAACAATAAAACACCACACCATACCGAACTAAAGAAACACAAACAACAAAAAAAAAACACAAATGCGCGCTACTGGTCAGCACTATTCCTTTTCGGAGACCGCGCTACCGATGCCGCGACCAACAGATATGCTCCTAGTTTGTTTATGCACAGATATTGCTGTAATATCTAAGTGTCCTTCTTGCAACAGTTATACTCGAACAGTGCGGCCATCCTGGCTATACAAACGAACACAAAAAGCGCGTGTACCATTTCGCAATGTTTATTGCGGCGGTTGTGAAAATTAAGAGGCCATGTCATCTCTGGGGCCGCTATGGGAAGAGGATATATACCCATTGGACGGGCCAATCTCCAACATTTCAGATTTAGCATGCACAGCACCAGGCACGCACTGTTTGGCAATTGTACTCGTAGATAACCATCTCCTCTCTATATCTGTTTTTATTGCGAACAAGAAGCTACAGTTAAATTTGGTCCTAATCGATGGACATTGGGGCTCATGGAGAATGCTTTTTGCAAATCCCTCTTTGATCTGCTGGCTAGCAAAAGCCTACTAGCGCCGATTGCGCATATACCCACACACATATGCCATCTCTGCATATTTGGATATCGTGACATCCATTCGGGGAGGCGAACAATAGGGCACGATGTTGTGCCGAAAATGTGGCATACACGCACAATGTCTTTTCAAATGCAAACAAAACACGAGTCACTTTGGTACGAGGATAGCGGGCTTTTGAATTGTAATCGAAGCGAATTTATTTCACACACTATACCAAATCATACAATAGGGACAGTTGTAACCGCAGGCTTTTCAAAAGAAAATACAGATTAGATTGAACGCAAAAAAAGTGGCACACAGCATCCAAAGCCTCTCTCTCTCTATTATATTGGATTACGGTATAGAAAGGCTGTTGTAAAATGCATTTAGAATTACATCTTCATTTTGGGAAATCCAGTTGTGCCACAGGAGACCAACGGCTGACCACACCGCATTTGGTGAGCACACAATCACACATCGAGACCATTGCGAATGCGGTCAGCGCGAGGATATTCAATATGGGGCTGGTATTCAAAGCGATATTGCGTTGTATGGCAATTCTTTGAGGTATTTATTGCAATATCGGGTGAGGATATTGCATTTCCTACATATAACTGCGCTGAAAGGATATGCCTCCTTAACGTCCGGTTTCTGGGTCAAAAGCTGTATTTGCACAAAGTCGCTGAAATGAAGTTGTAAGAGTTCTAGATAGGTATGAAATACATTTTGTGATAGGGGTGTCAATAGTTGACATCCTGATTTTCAGAATTGCTTCAAAATATCCGCTTCCAAATGACTTGGGGTTTTTTTTTTTGCAAATTGCAATATCACATATTTTATACTCGTTCCGCTCCAACAGAGAAAACGACACAAAATGTTTGTTTGTAAACAATAAATTTAAAATTTGCACCTATTTAGTCAAAAAGTTTTTGTAGTTCAGCTCTGGATGTCAAAGATTCACGAGTTAAAAGAGGCTAGGTATATCTTGTTAGATATCTCAAGTTGTAGGACAGTGGTAAAAATTTCAGGAGCGTTTCTTTTTATTTATGGCACATCCTGCCTTCTTCTGTACGATTGTGGTAATGAAAGGTAATAGTCCATGGGATATGGCCAGCTCAAATTCTATATTGGTAGACTTTGAGTTTATAACCCAATTTTAAGTCCTTTGTGTTCAGATTTAATGACTTTTTTTTAGGAAAAACTCCATCCACGGCCCGTTGTCACCTGCTCCTTTATTTTTAAAAAAATAATCTTATCTTTCATTAGTAGAGACAAATCCAATATATTCTTAGCATCGTATTAAATTTAGCAAAGGTATTAAGCTTACAATTTTTCTGAGAACACTAAAAATAAAATACGAGGTAACGTTGACAAAATTCTTCAAAAAGTTCAACATGCCGGCTAAAATTGAATTTAACCGAAATTATGGGTAAAATGGGTAAATGGAGAGCTTATAAGCGAGCTCTTGAATACAAATTGGTAAGAATTTCAAGGAATTTGATATTGTAAGACGCTTTAAAGCGCAAATTTAATTAGTTTATTTTTAAAATAATTTATATAGATCCAAATGTTGCAAAATACGATCGAGTTATGACAATGCTTCAGTCCAAATTAAAAGAATAAGTGCGTTATCATACCTTATCTTTTCTTTATATATATAAAAATAAGTTGAATTGTGTTTGTCGCCAATGTTCTCTGTAATGCGTGAACCGATTTTGATTCTGAAAACTTCCCATGAAAGGTGACGTTAATACCATGGTTTGTAGGCATATACGGTCTTTGTAGAGTTATTGGTTCATGAGTTATAGGGGCGTGGCACCTGCCATACAAAAAATACGTTGAAAATCTTATAATTCGAAAACTACAGATTCGATTGAGTTCAAATTTACACACAGTCTTGAGTATTGGCCCAGAAATATTCCTGTGAAGATTGGTCAAAATTGGACAAAGAGGCGTGGCACCGCCCATACATAACAAACAGTCGAAATCTTTTATTATGAAAACAGTTGGAAATGCCATCGCCTAATCGTGCAATGCATGCAATTTTTGATCTAGAATTGCAACGTGAACTACAATATGATCGCAACGAATTGAATGCTTTTGTTCAAGCAAATCTTTCGACATTGAATGCGGAGAAAAAAGGCGTACGATACTATTATGCAAGCTGTCAATAGCGATACCGGTTAATTTTATGTTCTAGATGCGCCTGAGAGGCACCGGAAAAACGTTTTATATTTCATTGTTATTGGCAACGATACGTTTCCAGTATAAAAATTCATTGGCGTTGGCGTCTTCTGGCATTGCAGCCATTTTGTTAGATGGTGGTCGGACAGCACATTCTGCTTTGAAATTGCCTATGAATTACCAAGTTATTGAAACTCCGACATGTTACATTTCAAGAACATCTAGAATGGCGAAAACGCTGCGGTATCATTATTTGGGATGAATGCACTATCCGTTAAAGCTTTGAAAAGAACAATGAAAGATGTTCGAGATACCTAATTCAGAGTTATTTGCTGGTGCATTGATTTTATTGTCAGGGGATTTCAGACAAACATTGCCCGTCATTCCTAGATCGACAACTGCTGATGAAATTAACGGTTGCTTAAAGTCTTCATATTTATGGAGATTTGTTAAGTCGATGCGATGCCATTGTCAATTGATTTTTGCCGTTTTGTACTGTCAAAAGAGAAATTAATTGAAAGTGTTTTCCCTAACATAGCACAACAGTGCTACCATGCGTGGTTGAGTAAATAGAGCAATTTAAGCTGCTAAGAACAAAGATGTCAGTGAATTAAAAATGGGTATACAATCCAAGATTCCTGGCGACTTATGGTACCTACACCGAAAATGGAAAAACCAAATATAGTGTAGCACAAAGCATTACAATAAAAATTATTTACCACTGATTTAAATGAATTTCAATTTGATTTTTTATATTTCTATTTTGCACTACGAAGTGTGCAGGGGGTCCACTAGTTAAATATAGTTAAAAATTGTGAACTTATTATTTTATGAATTGACATAACTTGTATAATTTTTTTTAATAAATCGAATTATTAAACTTATTTGTTAATATCTACCTAATCCATTTTACAAGGGTTTTTACTCAACAGAACAATAAATAAAGAATTTACAGATTATTTTCATTGAAGTTCTGTTACCGAATCAACAAATTAAAATGCTGCAGCTGACAAAATATTACTCTGTAACCAACAATTTGTTTATAGATTCAACAAAACATAATGACAGTACTGAGAAATTATTTCTTTACAATCAACAATATTTGCTGTTGATTTAACAAAATACAATAACTGAATTGAAAAATTACTCGATATTGTTAACAATTTTTTTGTTAACAAATAGATAAAGACCAAATTGATAAATTTCTTTGTAAAAGCAACAGATTATTTTTAAACACACAAGAAACCATTTTCGTTAACACAACAATTTTTTTATTATCACAACAAAATAATATTTTGTCAATCTGATAGAAACATTTTGTCGGACGTATATTGACAAAAAAATTGTTGAATGAATCCTCATTTTTATCAAATATACCAGGGTAAATAAAGGAGAGAATATGAAAAATTGGCGCACAGTTGAACTCCATTCCATTTGGTTTGTAGTGAAAAGTTTATGGTATGGAAAACATTGCTGTTCAGAAGACTGTGCGAACTTGGGCTCTAGCTATTTCTGGACATGTAAAGAACAATCAGTGCATTTAAAATGGTAACCATACACCCATTGATGCCTTAACAAACTCTTTATGGAAAAGACAGATGCCATTCCGAGTTTTTGTATTGAGTTTAAACTAATACAATATGCAACTTGTTGATATAGTAAACCTCTTTACAACGAGACAATGAATGGAGCAACCTTCTGACCTATGACATAATTTCGCGTGTCACAACTTTCTATACACTGATGGCAATTCATTAACCTCCACTGGTAGACTTGAAATGAAAAACCAACAGAATATTCATATACGCCTGCAATTCTATACCCGACTATCAAGAATAATTACGTTCAACATCAGAAAGCCTTTATAAATCCATTTATTGTTCATGCGCCTAGACTCTGCTCCTTCGTCCATTCAACAACGAAAAGCAAAACCAAAAGCCCTCTTTACACTTTATACTGGACGGGTAGTGTTTTCCGCTCGCACAGAGCCTGCGCTTATTCCATCTTCTTGTACGCACTGGTAGGTCTAGGTATATAGAGCAACCCACAGCCACCAACTAGAACACACACCGCCACAAAATATGATATCCATAAATCTCGCTAATAACCAATCCCCGCATGTTGGAAATGCAAATTGTTCATGTCATACACCCAGTATGCCCGCGCTGTGTATGCGTATAGCCTGGTGGTTCTCCCCAACTGGGAGGCCTTTAACAGGAGGCCATTTGGGGCCAAGATGTTCGTACATTAAAGCGCACATATTCCGTGCAACGTGTAGTCAACGATCCGACATCAGGAATATAGGAGTTGGTTAGATGGTGGCGTCACCCATAAGGACGCATCGCAAATGGCGTCTATCCACTATTACCTTTTATTCGATCTCATCTTTCACTATTCCAGCGCGTCCACCATAATACGGCTGGCAACTTTAATTCACGTGAATTGTAATTACAAGTTGCACTCTGTGTATAGAGGAATTTTTAATCAACGATAAATTCACAGTCACCAGGCGCGCTCTAAGCCCGCCTAAATTTTAAATTCAATATTATTTTATGCACGCGGATCGAGGTAGGTATTGAGGTATACAGTATACTGTGTGCGAGTGTTGGCAATGTCCAGTGTCCAGTGTCCACGGAGGCACCCCATCCTGGGATCGGATGGTGAAATTTATAAATATTAATACAACCAAACCGCATTCATTTACATAAACGCAATGCTGCATTTCGGGAACCCAATTAAAATAATTATTACGTCTCTAATGATGGCTGGGAAATTTACATTTCTAATGTAAATAGCATTTTGGGTGGTCGGACCTTTATAATTTTATTTAACTCTTTTTCTTCCGCTGTTGGTTTTTTTTTTTAGTATTTAATTTGTGCGGTGAGGTTATTGGTATTTTATGGCGGGACCAGTCTGTAAAATTGATTATTTGGATAATTTTATGGTTTCGAGTTATAAAAATTGTGCATTCTCCGTTTTAGTATATAATATCAATTTTTTTATGTATCCGTGGTGGATTTGTGTCACGCATCTATCTATATATGTTTTACTAGAAGATACAAGGGAAATATCCAACAACTTTTGAATGTTGAGATTAAATTGAAGAACTTGTCTTGTTCGATTTATGGGCATAGGACAAGGCTCCCAAATTGTCGTCCGTTCTACAAGCTTGACGATGTAAACAACTTCCGAAAAGATTTACAAATTTCGCCCGATAATTCACCTATAACCGTGCGAGTTATATTTTCAGGCTCATAGTAAGCGGAGTATGTGCAAACTGAAGCTTGTCAATCTATTACTAATCAAAGGAATGACATTTCGAGACTCTTAGCTAATCTGTGAAACAAATATCAACAGCATATAACCCCCGGTCAATGGACCAACTTAAGAAGCTCATTATTTCTGCTGATACGTAAAACTAAACATTCGACAAGCGTTATGGGTCCTTACAAAACTTTTTGGCCAAAATGAAGATATGCAGATCGAAACGAATGTTAAACCCGCGTATGCCCAGAGTCATAGTAAAAACTACGATGAGCATTAACGACATTAAAATAACCCATAAAGAAAAGTAAAGGCTCCCAAGTGCATACTCATATAATAGATAAGTGTATACACATGAAGCTGAGCGGCAGCGCCAGCGGAAGCCTATCGCTGGAACATTTGTGCAACAAAACGTGTCTAATTCCAGCTCAAGCGCACAGCGACGCTCACCTATCACAAAATGAGGATCGGAAAAACGGCGGGCGCGGAGAGAGCACCACCACAACAACCACATACAGAAAGGAGCCCCATGCCCCATTCTATAAGAGGAATATAATGTGCGCTTTGCGTACAGGAGAGATGGGTTCTTATTTTTCTGCTGCTGACTTCAATTGTTAAGCCCTGCGCCAAAGAATGGCGAACGGGCTGCAGTGCAGAGTGGTCGTATGCCAGAACACAAAGTGAAATCCTTTTAAACAGATAAAGAACCAAGCCGAGTTAATGGTAACAAATGAATGCGACTAAATGGTGTATGAAGATATCGAAAAGCGAGACACACTGTAGGAGGAGGCTGGCATATTGCTTGTGTGGGTATATGAAGGCGAGGAATGGGAAATCCACGGATGCTGACGCCGGCCGCCGCCAATGTCACCACTTACTCCGCGCACAACATTATATTGGTATCAATTGTTGTCATCATTTTTGGCCAAGAAGTTTTTGTTTTTTTTTTCATGTGGATTATGCTGTTTAAAGAAATCTTTTTCTCAAAAATGCTCTATGGGAAACTTATGTGAAGTAATTTTGGCTACAAGTACTAGTATACAACTTTTTGGTGGTGTCTTGCTTCGATAGTGGTGCAAAGTCGAACTAAGGTGAAGAGATTTGTGTCCGCTTTGCTGAAATTTAAATGGCCAATTTTGACCAAAGGGTCTTCCAAAATGAGCTAAGTGTTGTTAATCAATGTGCAAGCACCTTAATTGGTGGAAGAAAGAAAGAAGGAGTCAACTGCCAACATATTCAGACATGTAAGCGCACGAGCTCTAACCCGAAACCTGAATTACTCCAAAACAGACATGCGCTCCTACTTATCCAGGAAAATGTATCCCGAAAGAATGAAATAAAGCTGTTATGGGTACAATACTATCTGTTCTCTATCTTTTCTCTATCTCTATCTCTTCTCTTCTGTAATAAATAATTAAAAAATAATAAAACTGTAGAACAAAAAATGTTTGACCACGCATCACGCAGAAACTACTAAACGGATTTTGACGAAACTTGGCATAGTGATTGCTTATGTTCTTGGTCGGGACATAGGATACTTTTAATCCCGCAGTTCTTACAACATAGTCAAAAATCGGATATATGTAAGGAAAATTCAATTTATACAGACCTAGCTCAGTAATGGCATATCGGATTGAAAAATAAAAAAAGTTATGAATTTAGTAAAATTTCCCCTGATTCATTTAAGAAACAAAACTTTTCTCTGCGTTGTCCTGAAGCTGAGCAATGTTCAAAACAATTATTTAAAATATCGCCCACAATTTTTCTTCAGTGGAGTATCGTTGCAATAGTGTGTGTGTGTGAGGGACTGAGCTTAGGTAGATGTGACGCTAAGAAGGGTTATCTAGTATTATCACCATCAGTGACGTGGCTTGAAGCTCTTAAGACTATTGACGACTAAGCTGAGCTTTTTTATGCTGATGGAGCTGGTTGTAGGCACAGTGGCTTAGTGGTTCTTGTTTTGGTCATTGGACTAGTAATGGAGAGGTCCCATGATCGATCCCCGGAAGAACACAAAGGTTTTCTCCACTATGCCACAACTCGCGGACGTCTGAAAAACATCTGAGCGTATAACTGCCTTGAAAATCTTCTCAATTCAACTGTTCGACATAAAATTGTAGGTCCCATTCGTCCCAAAAATGAACAACTCACACAAAATGCAAAGTTGGAGCTGTCAATGTACATGCAAATCCAGGCAACTGCTGTAAATGCTGCTCAAACTCATCTACTGGTATTTCCTGCGCTACGATGACAACGTTTTCATAGCTCTTTCGAAGAGACCGCATTATCCAGTTAAGGGCCAGCAACTTACATACCCACATATATGTATAATCACCCGTTCCAGTGAGGAAGCTCTGTAATAAGATGTCAATCTCATCTCGCCAACTAATCAATTGCAAATATCTTTACGATTGTAAAGTAAAAATTTGACATTTCCTTTCATCTGCATTATTGTATCTACGAGTAGATTTCCCACGGAATTTCTCTTCAAATCGCAGATAACAATCTTTGTCTCTGCTCCACATCTTCGCCTGTATGGAGAGTGGCAGAGCGACCATGCCAAGACCACACTTCAACCAGTCGATAACTCCATGGGGACCCATGTCACTATTATTCCGATACATATTCATTAATTGAAATACATTTGCAAATGGCGAATATTTATGCACGCGCAAAAAATAAAACAAAACGCAAGAAGGAGAAGCAAAACTGTTGAAGGAAAATGCAAAAATATCTATATACATAAGCTGAGCCGGATCCCCCATCCACCCTCAGTTGCTGTGGAAGTTTTTTTTTAGAAATCCGACAACGTCATTGTTTCATGCGAAGATAAATATTTTATTCCCGAGTGGATTTTTCTAAATTATTTCCTCGATCGAGTACATTCATCTGAATTAATGAGAGAACAGCGAGGAACGAAACGGCTTTTTTTGCAATCGGAAGACACAATGAACTGATGGCATCAACTATACGTGTAGCGAAACGATGGCGGACGGGATGCGATGGTTTTGACTTCAATCATATCGTCAGGCATTTTGATGCAACCACATGCATAGTCTTGACATGATTACAATCGATTGCGGGAGCGACTGATTAGATTGATGGAAATGTGGTCGCGGATAAGAAGAAGGTACCTACTGTGGAGACCGGCGACTAATGAAATATTAAAAATAAAAGGAGTCCATATCAAGTGGGTCTGATTGATGGGGAGTTCGTCAATGAGTGGCATCACAGGATGGCTGATGGCAACATAAAGTTATCTATTTAATGATCGCCAGGATTGCAGATATAGTGCACTTTGGTGTGGGGGGTCTTCGCGTTTGCATTGCCTATTTATTAAGATGGCGTTGCGGTTCAGAGTGGAACATCAGTGTCTCACCTACGTCGCATTAGCTTTTGATTTGTACTAAATGACACTATGGGGAACAAAAAGGACTTAGAAAACGGATACTTTAAGGGACTCAAAAGGAAATGATCGGCAGAAACCCTGTACAAAGACCCATTTCTTACGTGGTTTCCATTAAAAAGGGGTTGACTCCGACCAAAAAATGCTGCTGATACAATATTTTTATATATAGGTACGCGCCTCCATGTTGCATGCATCATTTTACATCCCAACATTGATGCTGCTCCACCATAAGACAGAATATGAATTCAAAAAAAAAAGATGAAAAGGTAAACAAATATTCTCCAAGCCAATCGCAGTGCAGCATCTCATCTAGCAGGTAAAAAAAATCTTGAATTCTCCACCTTTATGCAGGAACCCCACACACAAAATAACAGCAAGACGGCCGGCGCCATTATGAAAACAGGTAACCGACACGACTAACTTATAAATCCTCATAACCATGGAATCGAAGATGACAGCTGAATAATGAATATCGCGGCTTTGTTTTGCCATTCACAATCGGTTTTCAGGCAGTCCTCCAACTTTATCTGGTCTGGTCACCCTCTCCTTCTTCTTTGCATCATCATCATCGTGGTCGTCGTCGTCGTCTTGAGACTCCCAGAGTCAGACCCGACCATTTTTGCTGCGATTGTTGTTATGTATACAGACACACGGAGGAGAATCAAGCTTTTGTTGTTTCTTTTGATCTTTTATACATGTGATGTGTACGATGACGATGATGACTGGGATTGGAAACGAGCAGCAGAGGAGGAGCACACAAGTACTAATTCATTCGTTCCAACGAGAAATGGTTGACTGTGCATGGATGAATTTTGTTGAAGGCGCGAGATGGCTTCATAAATACATATTTACATGAATGATGATGATTATTAACTTTGGGTATAGATGAAGGTGCAGGTACATACTCAAGACGAAGATATGATGGCTTGATATACGCACTTGCAGTCGATCACATGATAAGTTGTCGTGCCCTATGTAGCTACCCATTTGATGCGTGGATGTAGTCCACCATTCTTCACACAGCTCCTGACATTTTCCGTTCTGGAAATATAAATTGAGGACCTTGCATCAAAAGAGAGCAAGTCCATATTTTGAGCCTAAGGCCTTTTTTTTACTGACAGTTTAAACAAAAAAAGAAATCTTTTGGTGCATAACCGAGGCAGTTTTGACTAAAAATAAGGGCGTTATACTATAGCAAAATATGTATCTGCCACTCTAGTGCGTTTGGTGCAAAAAGGCGGCAGGTCCGGACCTGTGTAGTGATTCAATGCAGACACACTGAACACGAAGAACCATTACGTAACGTTGGATCGCTCTAGATAGCATAGAGTGTCAAGTGGCATTCGATCGGTATCGACAGTGATTCATGCTACGTGGAGGTTCATACGAGTTCATGAGTTTGTTATCGTTTCACTCTGTACTTCGCTTCCACCATACTCTATTTGGGACAAGGGATAAAATTTATGCTATTTAATTATTTTCTTGCTTAGGATAAAGAACAAGAATTTTGTATAAATAGAAACGAACTTTATTAATAAAGACAGTCTTAAACTCACTCTTGACTCTATACTAATTGCGGCATTTTTGCCTCCATATTTAGCGAGCTGCGCTTTATACAGCAATGCAGATCGTGCTACGCTAAAATAGCTTAGGGCTAATAGGGATTGTAAGAACAAACATTATACCTGTCTTCTTATTGACACAAACGAAAATATTGCGGCATTTGCATCAAGTTAGTAGGTACACGTTTTGAAATCGATCCAGGCGGACATATTTCTGTGGAGATATTTTGTTAAATTCTTTAGATGGTAATTTTAAACATTTTTAATTTTCTAAATGAATGTTCTGTTTTTCTTTCTAATTTATTATTTAACTGTCTTTTCCTTTTTTACTTTTGATTTGAAAAATTTATAAATTTGTAATTTTCTTAGTGAATGCTCCCTTTTTTCTATTTATTGTTTAACTATTATAGTATTGGTTGATAATTCAAAATATACAAAATAACTAACTTTTATGTGTTTTATTTTCATTAATTAAAATCCTGAAGCATATTTATTAAATTTTGGTGCAAGTTATGGGCAGATCCAAACTTTGAAAAATCACAGAAATTACTAATATTGTTTATTAAACTTAAAACTTGATTAAAAAATGTGAAATTTTAAAACAATTGTGTAATAGTTAATTTTTCAAAAAGCTTTTTTTATTTCCCACAAAAAGTTAAATTTGTACTTGGCCCCCTTTTGATGCAAGATCCTTAATTGCTAAATGTTTAAAAAAATGTATGCACAACAGGGCCTAATCGAGCCCTAGCACTAGATTCTTGCAAGATAGGTACCTAGATAGATAGATAGATTTCTAATTCATATAATGACGAACCGCCACAAGCCTCAAAAAATCATTTAGAATTGTTTTTCAAATAATTAGACAAAAGGTTTTTAAGCGGCAAATAGGCAGGCTTACTATACAACCAAATCCTTCGATTTACTGCCCTCGCACCTATAAAGTTAGGTTGCGCAATAAAAGCTTTAAGTCTGTTTTACTTCTAACTTGTTTTGAATCTTAGTATACAATTTGAGAGAAATCAGACCAAAAACACCCTCTTCACTTTCTTCAGCCTATTCTGTGATCCGTGGATTGCTATTGATTCAAAAGCAACAATAATTTTGGATAACTAACCAGCACTGCATAGCCCCTTGACGCATTTCTCATTTTGTACCCTTGCAATGCTTGTAAACCTTATGGAATTTATTACAAACGCAATGTTGCCCAGGCTGTGACATTCCGGCCATGCTAATGGACGCGTATTATTATTAAAACCGCCACCTCCCTTCGGTGGTATGTTATACCGCTCCGTCGAATAGCCGGCTCACCATCTGTTGGTCGGTTCACTATATACCATACCTACATAATTCCATTCTCAACTATATCCAATATCACTTCCCCAAGTTATCCTCGTCTTGTTCAGTGTTCACTGTTCACCCAACCTGAGCTAAGAGCTACACCCATTCGAGGCTAAAGAAACACTCACACGACAGGACCCTAAGCCGAAAAATCATTTTGGTACCGTGTACCTTTCATTGAAGTACGCGCGCGCGCGCTCGCACACATTTTCATAAAAACAAAGCCCTTGTAATAATGTAGCAACATATCTTTTGACTTTAGCGCAACATCCTACATATAAGCCGGCCGGTTGGCTAACTCCCATCCATCGATGTCTTGCGGTCGTCGGTCGGCCATCTGAGCCCTGTTGCATCGCAAAAGGATGACCATCTCCAGCGGACGGACATATACAAACGCCGATTGTGGCCGATTTTATGCGCGATACTCGGCGAAATTTTTGCTTTTATTGTCTGCCGTGTGATTCGCTGAGAAGATCTCTTGCGCGCTCTTCGATTCTGTACAAAATATACATAAAGGTTGTTCGCAATTGTATGGCCGACGCAGGACGAGGAGCGAGCATCGGACCTTATGCTGTGTTATGCGCGCAACCAACAATAATGATGATCATAAGTTGATGTCGACCGACAACGACACAACACACAACAGATTCATGAGAGATGATGTTGATGATGTAGCAATAGCAACCGCAAAGGACGAAGGGCGGCCGTGTGCACATGTGTGTGTTTGCAGTCCGCAATATAGAAGTCGATGGCGTTGTTGATTAATGGCCGAAATAACTTCTTCAGCTTTATTGGTTGAGATTTCCATTTTAATTTCGCATTGGCTCCTTCGCAACGTGAACGCGTCCAAGGGATGAGCGCAGTTTTATTTTGGCCCAAAATCTGAAGGGCCCTACTGTGGGACACAGTCGCCAGCCATATCCGCCATAATGGCCGATGAGGGCACGACATTGCTGATAATAATGGTGATGGGCGATGCGCGGTTCCAAACGACGAAAATATTTATAAGCAATCATTTTATATCATTCGCGCAGCGTTTATGCATCCCGCATGCATCTGTGGCACTTGCAATTCCGAAAGTTGCTCTGCGCATGTCTGTTAATGATATTGAAATGTGCGCAGCATGCCTGATGTTGCTGTTGCGTTGCGCATGCGTGCCATAATCCTGGGGACGTGTTCTGCTTTGGTATTTCGGATTTACCTATATATAGTAAAAGATTCGCCTCTGTTACGAACCGGTCATATAATTATAATATAGTTAAAAGCTGTACGCTTCTGCTGAGTGTGTGGGGTGGGAAATGCGCGAGTTATTAAGAAAATTTTGTACAGCCCTTCTTAAGGTATCGTATGCAAAATGGGCAGAGTCGATGTTCAGATTAGGTATTTCGTCTTCAAATGATAGGTATGGGAAGTTGCAATTTCAAACTGCGCGTGATAAATGCTGGCAGAATCCTTATTCCTTCAATTTTAGGGGTATTGGAAAAAATAAGTCTTCAAAATATGGAAACTGCGAAATTCGTTCTTTAATTTAAAATGTATGAAAAGCTTTGATTCTTTGACTGCCCTTAAGAAGCTCCTCAGTTGTTCATCCGTTGAAGTTAAAATTTCAAAAATTAAACAAATGATTGCATAAAGATGTGGCCTAGCGCCGAATATTAATTTAAGTTCTTAACAAGCTAAATTTGTTCCCTATTTGCTCAATTTGTTCTTTACATCTAGTTCCGCATCTAGCCCTTAAAAATATATTTTTGATTATAGCTCTTCTTCATTTCCGTCAATCAGCTCTTTTCTTTTTCGGCGTCTGATTTTTTCGGTTTAATTTAAAGGAACGGAAATGACGAACTAAACAGATTCGAGAGCATTGAAGGATTAGGGAGCAGAACCTAATATTTTGAAGTCGCAATTCTTAACAAAAACCTTAAAACAAAAAAATAATATATGGGAAATTTTAAGCCCCACTGTAACTTACTTGGTTTTATTTTGAACAGGTCAGACTGAAATATCTATATCTAATAGATATAACTATTGCGCTTTTTTGCAACCAATTTTTATTTAATACTAGCTGACCCGTGCTCGCCCTTCTTCACCCGTCTGCAACTTTTAAGACAAAAAGTATTTTCGTTTAACTACATTGAACCGTTTTTTATAAATATGTTCCTTCCCTTGGACCTTTCTGAAGGAATAAAAATCAAAAACAAAAACAATAAAAACATAATTTTAATTCCTACTAAAAAGTATACACAAAAAAGATTTACGCAAATTTACGCGTTTTCCCTTTTACCGAATTCAAATGTCGACGAAAAGCAAGCAACACGAACGAAATAACTTGACACACGAATACCATCAGCCCATTTTCTAACTTTTCCCAATGAACAACACCTGAAAATGTGTTCAGTCTGAATCAATGCGCTGAAAAGAGACGACTGCCTATTCAAGTGCAAACATTATGATCACGTTAGAGCGCGCACCTTTACTCACACACACACGAGACTCACTGCTGCATGACTACTGGCAGTGGTATCCACTGAAGGTAAATTATGGGCGATGTTTTGAACATTGCTCAGCTTCCGGAAAACGCAGGAGGACGTTTTACTCACCTATTTTTTTATTTTTTAATCCGATAAGCCATTACTGAGCTAGGTCTTTATAAATAGAATTTTCCTTACAATTATCCGGTTTTTTAATATAACCACGTTATAACTACGTTATATTCTGGAATAAAAAGTATTCTAAGTCCCGACCCATAACACAAGCAATCACTATGCCAAGTTTCATCAAAATCCGTCCAGTAGTTTCTGCGTGATGCGTGGTCATGCATTTTTTATTCTACAGTTTTATTATATGTAGAGCAGAGATAGAGATAGAGAAGAGATGGAGCAAATGAAAGGCGAATTTTCATTTGTAAAATGCCATATATGTATTGCTTTGTCCAAACCTCTTACTAAATGGTGGCTCAACGTCGAGGTATTAGTTTAAAATCATCAAATATAAATTTTCGAAGATCCATTTATAGTTTTGCGCACAAAAAATCTGATCGTTAAATTTTCAACTCAGATAAAAGTCTTCATTTTCGTTAACAACATAGGGTAACACTCGGCAACTTCCATCAGCACATAGTCTGCCTGCATAGCATCCACCATGGTAACCATCACAATTTTTGTCTTTCATAAGCAAATCTGCGCTTTTCATTCAGCCCCGTGGCGTGTGTGTTTACGCCCAAGTCCTCAATATCACAATTATTTTTTTTTTTTTCGTTTCTTATTTGTGCCTCCTGTCAGTCGTCCACCACGGAATCGGTGTGCCTGCGAGAAGTCTCTCGCGTTTAAGCCACTCCACAGTCCACATCGAGACCATGGTATTTGTATGTATATCACATGCGGTGGAACCAGTAACCACACCACCATCCGCCATGAGTGCGCTATAATAATTCGAAATCACAGTGAATTGGGTGATAAAGTTGATTTTAGCACGATAAACGAATTATAAATGCATTTGTGAGAGTATTTATTTAATAATAAGTTTATCGTTGACACCTCTGTTCCACGAGCGGACGATGGTTAGCTGTAGCACTCCGGGAGGAGGCGATTCATTCACAGACCTGAATGCGCATGCGCCAATGGTTAAGTTGGAGCTGCGTTATATTCACGATTTACTTTTTTTTCTTGTTAGTGACTTTTGATGAATTTATTGCGGGGAGAGATTTAATTTCGCAAAGATTTATGCGAAAGGACATTTATTTCGCTGACTGAAAGTGTTCGTATGTACCCACTTTGGTTTGAAGTTTATTTCGCTGTAAAGAGAGAGAGAGAGATAGGCTCAAACTCAAACTCAAACGCAACGAACGCGACGTCAAATTTTATGGAAATTAGATTCAAACTAGGATGGTGAGCTTGTTTCTGTTAGTAGTATTTACAGTACTCATGTCCTGCGTGTCATTCGCTGTTCGTGGTGATAGATGACCTGACTATGCAGTGCGAGTGAAGTTAATGAGCCTGAGCGGTGAGTTGGTTTTCAATGGAGCGACTTGGAAGCTTATCTGGCTGACTTGATTAAACTTCAGATAAGATAATCTATTCAAAGGCAAAGTTCGGTAAAGAATTACTGTTAAATGAAGAAAATTATAGTACCTACCAACTACTAGGAAGGCATTTGAAAATGTGAGGTTTGTTCAGTCAAATTGTAGATCCCTGGCGGGTATCAGACCAGCATCGTTTGGGCTATAGCGGAGCCTTTAGCGAGAGCATTTAGGCGAGTGCGTGACTACTGTGTCAATTTAGCCAGTCAGAGACGTCATTAAATGACAAATCCCTTCCATATTCGATTTAAAAAACTGCCGCCATATAATATTTGAATGCCAAACAACATAATATGCGTGAACTGAAACTCATCTCAAACCCGATCTTCAGACAAGTCAGTGAGCAGGACAACAATCGAAAATGTATGTTTTTAGGTCAAACTTTATCCAGGATTATCCACAAACTAAAACTGCAGCAGTAAATTACTACTACAGGAAGCAGAGCCTGTTCTTTGATGCGAAAACATATTTGCACCCATCCCCATATTTACATCTCCACATCAGGGTAACCGCAGCGCATCTAGCATCTATTTCTACCTATTGTCACTAGGATTTCTAGTCGGCGGCAGTGATTTTGCATACATAAACCAACAGTCGTATATTAATCAACCCCTACCCCGCGAAGTGACGGTTCCCGAAGCAACATTCATTCATTGAAATCTATATCACCAATTGATGGTTCGTCGTCGTTGTCGTCGTCATCGGCCAAAGCATTCTCATATGCAAATCTATACAAACCCAGCACTCGGTCGCATCGCCATCCTCATCGTCTTCATTATCCTCATCGTCATCGTCATCGTCATCGTCATCATCATCATCATCGTTGTTGTCATCGCGAATCGGAAGAAGCAACTCTCATAGGTAGCTGAAAAGAGATTTTGTTACCGCGCCGTTACCTGTAGAGAGTGTTTGAGTGTGTGTGTGTGTCACCCTCGTACTCCTGTCCGATGACACGGAAGACGGATGCCAATGGAGCGGAATTGTGGCACATGATATCCATAAATACGTCACAATGTGAAAGTTAACATGAGAAAGACCCGCTTCTATTCTTTATGAAACGGTGAGGAGAGATTTCGATTTTTTTCCCCGATGCTGTATACCCACTCTCTTTAACAATTTATGCCTGTCGATGGATACATTTATATACATTTGCATGCGGATGCTGGGGCACAATCATTCGCACCAAACGATACGGAGGGTGGTGATGATGAAGAAACATCCAATCACCCCGATGCGCGCAATCTGAAATTCAATCTGGATACAAAATAGAATCCATCAATATTCCTTATCTGCGTTATGTATTAAGCGAATACAAAGGACGAGACTGTGCTCCCCTAACGCCAGGATATAAATTTCAACCCCCATACCCCACAGACTGAGGCAATCACTTTGCCGAAATTCAACCCCGCTAGCTGGCGCAATGGCAACTAATATCGGTGTAATGGTGTGTAAAATTATGAAGGTCGTTCAAATGTCTTCAAGTTGAATATTAATTTTTTTTTTGTGCTGCCTTTCGCCCTCTGGAATTGCCTTGGGAGTGATGTAGGTATTCATGCGAAGTGGGAGTTGGGTATGGATGAATGCAGAGCCATTGCCACGCGGCTATCATATCCAAAGGAGTTCTTTTTTCCTTTGTGTATTCTCAATGAAAGTCCTAGATATTTTCTTTATGGAACACCACCCACTGGAAGTTTTAGCATAAGAGAATATTGTGTTTGCTTTTGGGAAACAACGTGAGGAATTTTTGAAGAGGGGACGATTTTTTTCAACATGATACCTGAGATAGATTGGGAAGTGGGAGGTAGAATTTTCTTTGGCTGAGAAAGAGGGGATAGAGGGAACAACTCATTTTGAAAAAAAAAATCATATTTCTTAATTTAAGAAATTACGCCAAGTTTATCTCAATATTCTTAATTATGAAAAAATAAGACTCTTCTAACTTCTTATGTTCTTAAAATATTCAGTCTAAACATGTCGAAAAGTTGGCAGATTGAGATTGACCGACGCCGTTAAAGCAGTGAATTTGGTATTTAATGCATAAAAACAGTGTTAGAAGTTGATTACTTCACCGTTTATTGCTTCAGCGTGAAGGTTAGTAACCTTTCTTTTCCCATTTAATTTTATCATGAAAAAAAAAAAACATTTTTTGTTAACAACTTTTAAGTTATTTTTTACAGACAGAAGGGTTTTTTTATTTTTACCTTTTAGGGTATGACACTCCGGGAAGAATACGAATTTAAACTACTACCGACTGCAAAGTTATTTTGAAACCGAATTTTTTAAAACATAGCTATATGAAATGGAAAGTGGATTTCCATTGGTGAATTCCTGCATGTTATTAGGACATCCAACATGGACTAAGCAGCGTTCCGTTCCCGTGTTACAATTGTAGTGTTTTGAAGTTTTGAGGAACGGAGTACCTACAGTACTTCTTTTAAGTCGTACACTTAGAAAAAAAAAATCTTGTTAGATTTTGAGTGAAAAATAGTTGGCTCAAAAAAATGTTCTTCCATCTACAACTCATTATTGATTTTTTTAAGAATCAAATTAGATATTATTTTAAAAATTAAATTCTTGTTAAACCAATTTTAAAATTTTTAAACAATTTTAAAAACGAAAAATTATAAAAGAAACAAGAAAATTGTTGCGTTAAATATTTTTTGAGACAGAAAATCCTTTCAAAAATCAAGTTGCTGACTCAACAGAAAGAATAAAAAAAAATTGCCATAAAAATGCAAGTGTTTCTTTTAAAATATATTCTTGGGAATTAAATAAAAACTGTTACGTTTCATACAATAAGCTCTTTCTCTTAGTAGATACAAGAAATGCAATCATCATGAATTGAGATCGCATTTTACATTAACATTCCATGTTTAAAACTGCAAAAAATAAAAAGTTCAATATATAAATATAATAAATATAAATTATCTATTCGCATGAAATTTATAATATCTTCAAAATTAAAGAGAGTTGAAGGCGGATAGGATCAAAATATTATTTATTTTCTACATGTGTAAAAAGTGTAACTTTAAACAGCTCTAAACTATTTTTTGGTTTTAAGTTATTTTTTTGCTAAAAAATATATGTGTTTTTAAAAGTTTAACATTTATTGCTATTTAAACAAGATTTTCTCTCCTAAAATTTTAAATAATTGCATATTTTGTCACACGATTTAAATTGTTGATCTTTTTTAACAAATACTTCTTCAGACATTCTTAAAATTTCGAAATTTTGTATTTTTAATTTATACTTGCATTCTCAAATTAGGAATTTTAAGTACTTTGGTTCATTTTAAAGTACGAAAATTGTTGATATTACAATTTTTTGTCTGAGTGTAGCGTACTAAATTTTATAAATAAAATAAATCTTTAAAAATTTACACCAATATGTCAATTTTTCATTTAAATGTCACGTTTTAATTCAAAAGTACTATAACAAAGTTTTAGATACTTTATGAGACGTACCTACTACTTTCGGAGACATTTGAGTAAAATTTGCTACCGCAATGATAACTGTGCCTAACGGTAAGGGAGGGAACGCTGTAACTAATATTTGTGGGAAGGCAGAAAAAGGCTCTTAAAAAATGTAAACTTTACTAAATATTACTTTTTTAAGCGCTGATCGAGGCGTTTGAAAACATACCGAACTAGGTAT
Organism: Cheilosia pagana; assembly: GCA_936431705.1. Classification (NCBI taxonomy): domain Eukaryota; kingdom Metazoa; phylum Arthropoda; class Insecta; order Diptera; family Syrphidae; genus Cheilosia; species Cheilosia pagana. Next base: position 42,629,785 of record OW386170.1, on the reverse strand, counting down.
AATGACAGAATGGCAATAGATCCTTAAAGTAACGCTCTAGTTTGAATTTTCTATGTTGTACTCCTTTGCATTCACATACTAAAGTCAAACCGAAGATCAACCCACCGTTACCCCCTTATATAGGCCAACAAAAAAAGTATATCTGCCCCAAATATACATACAAGAGAAACTACCTACCTGCCGCTGGTGCAATGTCAACACCACACATGCGTTTGCGTTTAAATTAATTTACGCACAAGGCACAATTACCAACCAGTGGCGGTTCACTCACATCAGCGATCATTCGTCAGCGATTAAAATGATTAATGTCCGGTAAACGCTGTTAATTGTCGTGTTTTATATTCCGGCTAACAGTAATCGACTATATCGCTGAAACAGATAACCACACATCATACCTGGAGTGCGCGCGCATGATCTTTCATTCAATGGAAGCCGAAAATTTTGTTTGTCTTGTGTGCGAGAGTCGCTATGAGCGCCGCGGTATCGGTACGTTTAATCGATCGTCAGAGCCGAGTGTGTAGGTACTCAGGGCCAAAAACAAAAAAAGCCCAAAACAAAAAGAAAACCTAAAACGACAGACCGCCGATCAGCAACGTTTAATCAACTCCCAGCATCTATAAAGCGCCATAATAATGTTGATGAGTTGTAAGTATGTGTTGAGAGATGGCCGATTATGAGCGCTTTTTTCCGTTTTGAGGTGAAAGGTAATTAGACACAGAAGCCTGCGGCCGAAATTTGCATGGTAGCTGCTAGTAATTTTTATTGTTATTAGCAACAGTTCTTCATTAAAAGATTGAATTGCCGAGATAGGTTTTTCGTTATTCCCTTTGCTGGTCTTGATTGTCTTGGTCGTATTCAATTTCAGCTCGAGATAAGCCTGTGAGATTGTAAGCAATGATTTGACTTAGAGGTTTACGACATGATGCATTTTGGAAATGTTTTGCAATTGTTGTTATCGTCCAGGGGATGTTGCGTTAAAGTGATTAGGAAATCCCACGATAATTCAAGCTCACTTCATAGGGCACTGCAGTCGATTCAGTTTTCCATTCCCAGTGTCTTGGTATAGGTCTGCAGGTCACAGACGGAGACGAGAGAACGCGACATCTTTCTGCTGTTGCAAAAAGGAATATTTTTGAGAAATATTAAAAATTCAGAAGGATTTTAATTCCCTTTTGTCGTCATCTCTTCGGCATTGGTTTGGGTATGGGTAGGCTGTGAGCGCGCAGCCTTTTCATTGCTCCGCGCACCACCACTGGATCTGAACGCGCGCATTTTTCTCTCAGAATTGTCCTGTCGCATTGCGACTCTGTATTAATTTGGTCGATTTGTATTTCATTTGGAATGTTTAAATTGGCATATTGGCAAAAACCGCGACCGCGCAAGAGTCCCAAAATCGTAGCATATTTGGTCGTAAGTGGCCAGTTATACTCGTAGATGATCCAGTTGGGATTTTTTTTCCGCAGCGTTACTGACCAGCTGCGCAGAGGATTGTGTTTGGTTGTATTTTTTGTCCCAGATAGCTGGACACAATATTGAAATTCCAGATATTACTTGATTGGTGTGTCTTTTTGGTCGGGCGGATTCCCCCTTGATGATGATCCAAATGGTAGGAGGCAAAGCTCAGATGATGGCATGTCAGATAAATCAAAGTGTCAACACCTTTTTTTGTTGCACGGGGGAAAGCTGTCAGTTTTTATGGGTTTGTGATATTCCATTGTTGGTTGAACGAAGGAAGATCATTTGCAGAGTGAACTGAAAACTTTTAGGCTCACTGTCGGCGGAGAATTTTATATGGCGAAGTTGTGTTTGCCGAAAACGATTGAAGATTTATGGCAGCGCAAGGAGGTTATCGTTATTTATTTGATATATTTTGTTGGGCTATACTTTTGTACGGAATTGGTTGTGGTTTTCAATGGATATGCAAAATTGTGGGTAGCGTATATGCAACGTTTATCCTACTGTTAGGGCATTTTATTTTGAAGCACTATATGGAGTCTCTGTACTAATTTGAAGCAATAAGTAAAAGGCATTAAAAGTTCGCCGCAGCCCGCCTCTGCTCAACATCAGTGCTTTAGATGGACAACGCTAAGATGTACGATAGATATATCGTTCTTCTATGCTGTCAAAAGTAGCCCGGTAGATTCAAATCCTCTGATTTGTGTTTGAAGGCACCCTATACCTGACATCTCAGCTGCTCAGTAAACTGTCCTAATATGGAGAAGTGGGTACAGCCTAACTCTACGGCTTATCTATCTTACTTACTTACTTACTTAAGGTGGCGCTACAGTCCGGGGTGGACCTGGGCCTCAACCAATACGCCTTTCCAGTCTTTGGCTAACTGCCTCCAGTTGCGCACTCCAAGTTAGTTGGGGTCCCTTTCACTTGTGCACGCCACCCAAGGCGATGTCTTCCTCTACTGCGTTGTCCCTCCGGGTTCCGGGTTCCGGGTCGCTCTACATGTCCTAGCCATCTTAGACGACTGATGCGTATTTTTCTGACCAGGTCGGTGTCGTTGTACAGCGCGTAGAGTTCGCTGTTAAATCTTCTCCTCCAAAGCCCGTCAACGCAAACGGGACCAAAAATCACTCGAAGAATCTTGCGTTCGAAACGGCCAACAAGATCTTCATCCGCCTTTGTTAGGGTCCATGCTTCTGCGCCATAGAGCAGGACTGGGATGATGAGGGTCTTGTATGGAATCGACTTAGTGTTTCTTGACAAGGCCTTACTAGTCAACTGCCGTCTTAGTCCAAAGAAACAGCGATTGGCAAGTGTAACTCTTCGTTTGATTTCTGCTGTTGTGTCGTTATAAGAGTTGATATCGAAGCCGAGGTAGAAGTCCCTAACTACCTCAAAATTATAGCTGTTTATTATGACGTTCTGTCCGATACGTCGATGTTGTGTGTCCCTTCTTGTTGACTGAATATATTTTGTTTTGCCCTCGTTTAACACTAAACCCATTTTTGCCCCTTCGTTGTGTTTTGTCAATGATGTCAATATCGTCAGCGTATGCAAGCAGCTGCACAGACTTTTGGAAAATTGTGCCTCTGGTGTTGGCTTGTGAGTTGCGCACAATTTTCTCAAGAATGATGTTAAAGAAGCCACATGACAGCGCATCACCCTGTCTAAATCCTTTTCTGACATCAAAGGTCTCGGTGAGATTGTTTCCGACCGTTAAGGAGCAGCGAGCGTTCTCTAAGGTGGTGAGTATCGATTTGGACTTCTTGGGTTTTCTCCAGGATCTGCCGTAGTGTGAATATTTGGTCGGTTGTGGACTTTCCGGGCCTAAAATCCTACTGATAGGGACCTATCAAATCGTTGACGAATGGTCTTAGGCGTTCACACAGTAAAGCAGATATGATCTTATACGCAGTGTTTAGGAGACTGATGCCGCTATAGTTGGCGCAGTTTAGAGGGTCTCCTTTCTTGTGGATCGGGCAAACGATGCTGAGGTTCCATTCATCAGGCATACTTTCTTCTGACCAAATCTTGGAAACGAGTTGGTGTATGCTCTCCACCAAGCCATCTCCCGCTGCCTTAAAAAGCTCCCAATTTTTCTACAAATTTTTAAATCTTTTATGTCAAAATTGTCATAAGTGCAGATGAAGCGCTTTGCTCAATTTCCCTAAAAACTATGCCTCATAGAATGCACAACTATTTTTACCACTTTTATCCTCTCCTACCAACATCCGCATTCCATAAGAAAAATATATAAAATCCAAATACCCATGTCATGCACACAAACAATATGCATGTCAAATTATCAACACAAAAATATTCTTCCAACTGAAGAATCACCTCAATAAATCGCATGCGAAATACGAAAAATCCCATAGTCTCACATTTCACTTGAAGAGAATTGTCAATTATTTAACCACCAGACCGGATGTGTGCCCCCAAGCGCTCTCATAATATAAAGAAACCGAACGTGTTTCGGACCACTTAAATGCTAAGAGTCGCGATTTATACGGATTCATTGCAATAACGTTGTCATTGCAAAATTTGTTTCTTCCTCCAGGGGTCACTTGACTCGTTAATCATTGTCATCGAAACAAAATGCTGTTCGTGTCCATGATTGCAACACTGAACCGTATCATATACTGGCGAAACAAAAGGAAACTCATTAACCCAAAGGTTCAGAGCGATGAAAATGAGATGCCGCCCGACCGCTACCGGCCTCGCATTTACACTCAGTAGTTTAGTATATGGATATGTGCTCCTTTATAAAGTCCAGTGCATCAATTACAGGACATGGACGATCAAATAAATTAAAAGTGATCCATAGTATCTCGTTCGCATTTGCATACACATTATGACTTGTGTTACATTAAATTATGCGTCTCTCTACATATGCAGATGTTTACATGAGCAATTGAATCCTTGCAATCAAATGTGCGCCACCCAGTTGTACGCCTACATCACATATAGTCCGAGTCGAGTGTGTGTGAGAGATTTTAATGAACGCGTATCAATGGCCTTCCTTATAATCAACAAATCACACCCCCTGTTTTGTGTTAACTCAATTTAAATATTGATTGATATCCGTTCTCAGTGCGTCTCGAAGCCGGATTGTTTGCAAACGGCATGGTAGGCCTCTGGCCGTATATACAGTAGTAGCATAGTGAATTGGGCATGACTTGTATGAATTCATATCATATCTCGATAGGGGGAAACCACCGGCAACACACATAAGTCGAAAAGTCAAGAGAGAAAGACACAATTGTTGAGGTAGCACAAATGAGCTTCTTGATTTCACAAATGACTAACCCGACCATCTCGGTTCAACCGGACGGATACGAAATCGATCGGGATGGTGGGAATGGGGTTTCTTACAAGTGGTCATTGATTTTTCGCACGCAGTGTTATTCGATACCGCCGGCAAATGGACTGGAAATTCGTATATTGAATTTGTTGCTTTGTTCCTTTCTCATATTTTCGGGATATTCTCAGTCATCCGGTAGAGTGTTTAAACAGTTGGGAAAAAGGGGTCCTCATGCACATGTTGTACCATTGTTCTTTTGTTGTTTATTTTGTGTCTGACGAATTTTTAGAGAATCACCTATTGATGAGTAGTACTTGGTGGGGTGAAGGGCTTGAAAATAAAAAGTGAATTTAACTTCTTTAACCAAGTCCAAATTGGACGATGACAGCCAAGACTTCCGTCCACCTGACCAAAGTGAAGTGAGAATAGCAATATCTAAACTTAAGTCCAACAAGGCTGCTGGACCGGACGGCTTAACTGCCGAGCTTTTTAAGGCAGCGGGAGATGGCTTGGTGGAGAGCATACACCAACTCGTTTCCAAGATTTGGTCAGAAGAAAGTATGCCTGATGAATGGAACCTCAGCATCGTTTGCCCGATCCACAAGAAAGGAGACCCTCTAAACTGCTCCAACTATAGCGGCATCAGTCTCCTAAACACTGCGTATAAGATCATATCTGCTATACTGTGTGAACGCCTAAAACCATTCGTCAACGATTTGATAGGTCCCTATCAGTGCGATTTTAGGCCCGGAAAGTCCACAACCGACCAAATATTCACACTACGGCAGATCCTGGAGAAAACCCAAGAAGTCCAAATCGATACTCACCACCTGTTTATCGATTTTAAGGCCGCATATGACAGCATTTATAGAGACGAGCTATACAGAGCCATGTCTAGTTTTGGCATCCCTGCCAAACTCGTCAGATTGTGCAGAATGACGATGGAGAACGCTCGCTGCTCCATTAAGGTCGGAAACAATCTCACCGAGACCTTTGATGTCAGAAAAGGATTTAGACAAGGTGACGCGATGTCATGTGACTTTTTCAACATCATTCTTGAGAAAATTGTGCGCAACTCACAAGCCTACACCAGAGGCACAATTTTCCGTAAGTCTGTGCAACTGCTTGCATACGCGGACGATATTGACATTATTGGCGTTTGCAAGCATTAGTATGGAAGCGGCAAAAATGGGTTTAGTGGTAAACGAGGGCAAAACAAAATATATGCTGTCAACAAAAAGGGACACGCAACATCGACGTATCGGACGTCACAATAGACAGCGCCACCTTAAGTAAGCAAGTAAGAATTTCGCGTATCCAACACTTTTTTCTGTCGTACCGTTTGCACCGCTCTTTCAAAAAATAATTGTTATGAATAATGAACCAAATAAAAGCTAAAGTTTGGTGGAAGGAATCCGGGTATGCAACTGGTTCATTTTGTAAAAAGTTGTCACAAAAAAGACCTGCAAAGACTGACATCATAAGGGTCTTAGCAAGTGCTCTCCGGAGTCCATAACTCAAACGGTGGACCGAAAACAATCGACTCTAAGATCATATTGGAATCCACTACTATTATGGCACGCTAGTACATATTTTAGAAAACAAACTTTCCCTTAATTTTCAAATTGATTTTCACACGCTCTACTTGTGCAGTCACTGATAAATCTCCGCACCTAGACTCAACAAAACAATATAACTTCCTGTATAACCATTCACTGCGTATCTTCATCAAATTCAATTTATCACTTCAGCACTTCCAAGCCCGCACACATACAGCTTGTTTTGACATTAAATGGACGCTTCAATCCATTACCGTTGACTGTTTTCTTGGCTGGGCCTCATCAGCAATGTAGCTGGGATATTAAACTTTTATTCCTTATGTGCGACGATCAAAGGAGATTTTGCGCAGTTTGTATAGCCACACAACCATAATTGGTAGTGCACTTGCGACCGTAAGGTATACCTCCTAAAAGCTCTGCCATGCAATGACTTCGTGTTACGATCCCATATTCGCAACAACCACCACAGCCACCTTTACTGACGATGATGATTTTTACTGTCTGATTACGAATAACAAAGGTGATAAATGAATTGGTAAATCAAAATGTATCTACAATGTCTATGGTCGCTCATAAAGGGTGAAATCCGAATATCGCATGTGCAGTGATCATTGAAAGTTTGACGAGCTTCGAATGTGGAAAAATAATAGTATTGCGGGTAAGCAATTTGTTTTTCCACGAATTGGGAATGACTACTTCAAACTAAGTAGCTATTGCGAACTTTTTGAAGTAGGTATTATTTTCACGGGGACACAGGGTTCCTTAGTCACATGTCCTAAGATAAAAGGTTTTTGCAATTGAACAATAAAATTGAAAATCGACAACGAAACAGACAACTTGTAGCAATTCTCTGACGAATTTTTATTTCTTTATTAAAAAGTGATACAAATGTTGGCAACTTGTGTTTAGGAAATGAAAAATTGTCATTTTTATCATAGTCAGGTTTCGTGAAATTTGTCAAAAGAATTTCAGTTTTTAGGCCATTGTCAAATATCGACTTACAAAAAACCAATTGTGACAAATGCAAATAAATTGTTTGTCGATAAACCTATTAAAAAAAGCTTTATTTTTCAAGCTTGTTCTGACGCACAAGCAAGTTGTCAATATGAACTTATCAAAAAATTTTTGGCAAATTTTAAAGAATTCATTGGACAAAAATTTGAAATTGAATTGAATTTTCTTTTTAATTCTATCAACTTGTTAAATTTGTTAGGACCAACAATTTAAAGATTTAATAGGTACAACATTTGAAGTGTTATTGTTGCCTTTTGTGTAGTAAGTAGATGTTGATCGCGTGTTAATATGATCAGCTGATTTTTGAAGCTTAAAATTGGGATTTGGATGAATCCTCGCGGTAAATGGTGGCTAACTACCTACGGCAACAACTTTTCATAAAATTTTTGGCATTTCTGTAATAAGATGATTATGGTAGGCAATTTAAATGTCGTTCGCAAATTTTGGTCAAGGGAAAAGCTTTCAGAAAAATCGCATAGTAAGTTCGCCAGCCCCTGTCCTGCGATATTTAACACATTTCTCCTATGCATGCATTTTACAGAAAACACTAGTTCCTCACTCTGTATTGAAACGCAATTTGTAAAATAATCTTTTCATAGTATCTATTTAAATTATCTATACGCGTCACGACTTACCACATGACCTACATAGAAACGCTATATTTTATCGACCTTTTTAACTCTCTCCGCCTGCAGCGCCTCTCGAATAAACTTATTATTTTATCTTTATTTCAAAAACCACATTATGAAAAATAATATTTTCCCAAACACAACGCCACATGTCTACATCCATCACACCAATGTTTACAAATATTTTCATTCTTTTTTATATCACATTTTAGACACAATCTACGCATCTTTCACAATTAAAATGAGTATCTCTCAAAAATCGTTATAATAAACGTCGGCTTTTATTAATATGTCGTTAAAGAAAAATAATATTTCCACACTGGCACCAGCCCCCGAAACCGCAGGAATTTTAATAGACTCATTTCGCTTTAAGTGCTTCTTAATATACCGCCAGCTAGCGCAGCGGTGGCGACGAATGACGTCTACGAATTTTCAATAACTCAAAACCGCCTCAACCAAGTAGGTATTATGCTCAAACGAATGGAACGCAAACGCGCACACCCCAGAGATTAATTATTACCCCATTAGCAGCGTCATCTAGTTATGATTTACAATATTCTCTATAGCTGGACAAATTAATTTGCCCATGGAAAATGAGCAGGTTTTGAAATGCTGCCAGCCAACTCTGCACGGATGGGTAGGCCAGTGTCGGTGTCGGTCGTCGCTGTATATCTTGAGCGGACGGACTAGAGAGAATTTTTGTTTAAAATTTATGATCAACCGGCTAATTGGTATTCCTGCGAGAATTTCTGCATGACAAATGTTCAAGTGTTAATGGGACAATCTGATGGTGAAAGAACGGTCATGGTGTGGCTCTGGTGCTCTCGGTTGGAGTTTTGATGGGTCTCAAATTTGTCATGGTAGATAAGTGTTATGGCTTTTCGATGGATGTCACGCTGCAGTTGAATGCAGTAGTTATCCTTTTATATGACTGCTACACTGTGCGTGTGTGTGGATGAGATTCGTTTTTAATTGGCGCCACTATAAAATAACAATTTCTGTTTGAAAATCCATATGCACATCGAGTGTTTATGACGCCTGGTATATTGTCACGATTTCTGTTGTTCAGCGAGATAGTAGGTATAGGGCTGGTTGGCGCCACGTGCGACTTGCGCGCATCTAGAGGTATGTGCGGTTTGAATTTAATAGACAAGTGTCTAGGGTTGTTTTTCATATTTTTTGTTCTATACCTCAAGAGGACTGACTGTATTTTTCTGATAAAGGTTCACCGTCTATTCAGCCTCAGAATGCCAGTCTCGTATTTTGACGGCTTGTAAAGTATGAGAAGCTATCTATTTTTGTACTAAAAGTCTGAAGACCATAGCCTTTTATTTAAATTATTAATTAAGTAGTTAACTACGACTTGAATATTCATGAGTTAAGTAAAAACCTTGATTTGTAACCTATATCATCTCGAAAGCTGTAACATGATTCTAAAACTGCTTTTAGAGCTCTTTCTGGTCAAAGAGTTCTAATGTCAACATATACGTACCACACACAAGTGCTTTGAGATCTTTAAAACTTAAAAAGAATACTCAAGAGACCGATAAAAATTTAACAAAAAATCTGGCCTAATTGATAAAGATCTCTTAATTGGTGCAAAGAGGTAGGTCTAATCTAACTACCTCATTCTGAGCTATTTCCAACATTGTGGACGGAAAATGCGAAATAAAAATGCGCCACCTCGACATTGTATAACTCCCTTTATTTCTTTGCTTGAAAATAGCTATATCCCTAGTAGCTTGACACTCTTTTCAGTCATATTTTAAGTAAAAGACAGTTTCACTTCACGTTCGTCATCCTTATCTATACTTTTACAAGTCATTAGGTTCTTCTACTTCAGTGGCATAGCTCTTTTCAAATTTTACAACTCTCATATACGATGACCCTTAGAGTTCGTCTTTACACACTGGCCGAGCCGGGCCCTCTAAAAACACTTGACAAGTTGCCTGATATTATCGCACGACATAAAAGTGATAAAAATCTATTATATCGTCGTAAAATGAAATGACACCAAAACAAAACTAAAAACAAATCCATAAAAGAAATATGAAAGACAAAAAGCTTTTCCCTCTTATCCAACGTATCCCATCATCATCCTCTTGTGATAAATGGAAATAGAAGTTACTACCGAATGACCGCGCTCATATAGATGCTTCACAATATTAAATATAATTGAAATAGATGACTCCACTGAGCCACCAAGACACGTCATGTCCTTCTGCAAGGAGCAGTATTCAAGGGAAAAAATAAAATATTTAACTTTATGAATGACCCTCGAAAGCTCCCACTCCCCCCCTCTATTCAGACCAAGGGTGAGTTTACGAGAATTTTGTTTTATATCGTATCTCATTATTTATTATTATCCCTGTCGCATCCGAGCGTGCATAGTCACTGTTTTGTCTGCAGGACAATAAAACTAAATACACTGGGACAAGCGTAAAAAACGGCATGTGGTCTGTAAGAAAACGCAGTGGTGACTGAAAAAATATAATAATTAATTGCCACAGATTTTCATGATGACTGAATCACGTCGCCGTGTGACTATAAAATGACGGGTCCATCATCTGTGGCGCGTTGCATCTTAGGGGGTCGTCCTTATTGATTCGATGAAGCATTTTTATGCCGGCCGTGTTATGGCGATGGTACCCCTTTTATTACTTTCGTGTGTGTTGGTATATGCCAACTAATTGGCGAAATATTTTTTTAATTTGTCATGAAGCTAAATGTTGGCTTAAAACAAAACACGAATTAAGTCATGTCGACGTTATTGTGTCTAAACGAAGAGAAAGAGAGGACTACAAGACCACCAGGTGTGACATGTGATAGTTGCTGGAAGGAATGTCCTTTATGTGCGTTTCGAGTTAAACAATAAAAATGTATGCAGCGGCACTGGAGATAAAAATCGAAATCCGGTTTTTATCGTGTTGCCCAAAAGTTGAGAGAAATCTTTTATCGAAGGCATAAATCAAAGGAAACAAAATTTCGTTATATGCCGTTTTGTTTGGGGAAAATCATAAAATTAATTATTTTCATAATTATTGATCTTTGATGAATAGATTAATGAATTATTGGGGAATCTTGGTGGTGGGAACGGTTTTATTGACAGCTTCCGTGATAATAAAAAAATAAAAAAATAATGAGAGGGACATCTTTATGACAGATCGGACGTGATAAGGAAACGATCGACTCGTTGTCATAGTTGTTCGTATGTCAAGTAGAAAATCAGGTCACCATTTAAATGAATGTATCTACTAATGCGGCCCAGTTTGACTCAGAAAGTTGCTGTCAATTTGTTTGCAATTTCTAAGTGGTTATTTGCCAGACTAGCCGGCGATTTGTTTCAGGTCCAAACTCAGATTTCATCTACGAGTATTGCCAGACTTCTCGGCGTAAAACGTCTTTTGTAATATTTCCCGAGTCTTGAGATCATTCCCATAAAATTCCAAGAAGTTCAATAATCTGTCTACCTACACTAAGTTCGAACAACATCAGTCTACAGCAAGTTTAAATTAACAGCAATAATTATATGTATTTTATGCTACGTTGCGTGTCACAAATGCTTTTGAACTTGCAAGCACTGAACTTGGAAATATAAAACCAAACGTCACAAAGAAGAGGAATAATAATTAAGAAACAGCGACAACAATATAATTAACCCTTCTAAGAGGATTATTTAAAACTTGCCCTAAGCCTATTACCATCATCACCTACCTCCCGCCCGCCCATCCACCCATCCACCCATCACTTCATATTAATACCAAGGCATGGGTAATTAAGGAAAGAAAAACGCTCGTAATTGGATCCTCTTTGCGACATGGTGAGCTTTTCCACGTGCCAGGCCAACCGTTTCCGTTGTTATCTCCATTAACCCCCTTTCTGGCCCGGCCATGCAATTATTTAAATATGATATTCTATGCCAGCTTATGATTATGGGTCTTAAGTCAAGTTGTTCTAGGCTTGTGCGTAGCCATCAGTCGAGGGTGCGTTTGTTATGAATACAATTTAGTCGACCTTGGCTAATATGGTATATTGCAAGAGGTCGGTCGCGATGGGAGGCTTCACCGACTAGGACTGCTGCTAGGAAAAGGACTCGGAATAAAAAGTTTATTTTTAATCCGCGTAAGCGATATGGTTGTCTAGGATAGGTACGAGTACTAGCTTAAAATTGCTATTGTGAAATGTAATAATTGGCTGTGTTCGCAAGGAGTCTAAAGGATAACTCAAACTGGGTGAACGACAAAATGAATAATGGAAAGCAGACAAATTAAAAGGCTTGGGGAATGGGGGTAAATGAGAAGTTAATTATTGTAATCCGATATGTCAACAAGGCGGCATAATACTTTTGCATTCCTATGGTATATTGACAGAGATGGCTGATCTTCGATGTATCTACTGAGGAAGGACAGTCGAGGAATAGGATTTAAAAGCTTTTGGTTTTGTAACGAACTATGGGACACGATGCTAGACAAGACAATGCAAAAAATATCTGGACGAAATATCACAAGTCAACATGGTGACCCTATGCTGGGTACCAGGACACATGAATATCACTGGTAATGAGCATGCTGATGAGCTTGCTAGAGGTGGGTCGAAACTACACGAGTCATTGGCCTTCAAATCAGTAAGAACTCCGCTGAGTACGCTTGTAAGGAAGATTGACATTGAGTCTTGGAGCAAAACAAATCTTCGTTGGACCAATATCAGTTGGTGAGCAAAAAGAGATCGAAATATTTGATCGGACTGAGTCGCAGAGACATTCGCATACTCACGGGGGTCATAACTGGACACTGTGTGATAGGCGTACATGCGGAACGACTGGGTATACTGCATAATGACTTTTGCAGAAGCTGCAGGGACGTTGAAGAAATAGAATCTGTACGTCTCCTGTTGTGCGAATGCCCGGCCCTTAAAAATAATAGGAAAAGGTTTCTTAATAGCTACTTCTTTGATGAGCTAGAGGATCTGGAGAATGTGGATCTTAAAGAACTACTGAGATTCATACTTAAATCTGGATGGTTTTTGTAGATAAGCAGACTCTATATCATCAGCTACTCTCAGGACAAACTAAAGAACCTGCACTTAACAGAGCTTTAAGACCCCAAGTGATTCCTACTAAATCTATGGGGCTCAATTTAATAAGCGGCGTAATTAATTTCACAATGCTTTTGCACTGTATGTTCGAATTGTATATGAATCAGATAAGCATTTTCTTTTGAAACCCTAACACGTATTTTGTATTTTTCCGGAGGTTGAACTAGCAACCCTCGGTCAGTAGTTCTGCAACCTGACCATTGACACATGGATCTTAACATAAGGCCCCCCATAGTTACAGCCATACGTAAAACGAAATCGTAAAATTTTTTTTCTGCTTTTTGCTTTATTAAGTTAGTTAATCAAAAAAAAAAAAAACAAATTATCTTTAAATTTTCTAAAAAAAAAATTCGTTCATTTTTCCATAAAGAAAAAGCGTTTTCGAGATATGAACAGTTTTCAAAATCAGCGTTTCCGGTTATCCGAATCGAAAATTAAGGACACAATAATTTTGGAAACGTCAATTTTACTCCAAGTTTGCATTTTGGTCAAAATCGCTTTAGCCGTTTTTATGTAGGCAAACCAAAGAAAACCAAAATTCTCAAAATATGCATTTTTTTTTTAAAATCCATTATAGACAATTTAGCGAAAAACTGAGTTTGCTATCGTGTTGGGAATGACCATACTACCTTAAAAATGAGTTTTTGTTACAGTCGTATTGACCATTTTCGAGATACCTAAGGCCAATTTTCAAAAGTACCGTTATTCGAGTATTTATCAAAAAACTAGGTATGCAGCTTTGTTAACCCTACGCATATTAGCGAAAATATACATTTTGGTTGAAATCGTTTGAGCCATTTTGAAATAAACTGTTACTAAAAAAATTCTTAAAAAACGGCAATTTTCAGAAATAGTCCGTTCAACGACAATTTAGGAAAAAACAGAGTTTGCTTTCATGTTAGGAATGACCATATAACCGTAAAATCGCATGGACTGTTTTTGAGATATGTCCAATTTTCAAAATTACCTACCATTATTCGATTTTTTGGTGAAAAACTGGGTATGCAGCCATCTTCGTTACAGCTACCTTAGCCCAAATATCGATTTTGGTTGAAATCGTTAGAGCCGTTTTCGAAAAACTTGCTCAATACCATTACAACGGTAACTCTTATAGTGCAAAAAAAAATGGCCCCGAACTGTAAGCCCACAAACTCCAAATCCGAAGTTTAAAAGAAATCCGTATAGCCGTTTGCGCTGTGGAGCTCAGGAAAGACGGGTACAGATGGACAGAATTGCGAGACCCACTTTTTCGAGTTCCTCTATCATCGAAATGTCAGATTTGATTAAAATCTCGAGTTCGATTTTTTGTACGAATACAATACCTTTCTCTTACTACGTATACGAGAAGTGAAGCTTTTGCCGGAACTAACCTTACTTAACAGGTAAGTTTTGTAGTTCACTGATGAAAAAAAATATTAAATACCAAATTCGAACTCTTAAAACTCGCCCTATTTCCGCCCACACTCGTTCGCTTCCTGAATGCGGAAACTTGTTTCGTTTTGCATACATACATTTTCCTCAAAACAAGTTCCTTCCCTTTACAATGGCTTCATTCAAATTAAATTATGCATCAATTATTATTGACAGAACAAGAGCTCATTATTTCAGTTCAAAAGAATGACAGTATGAAAGGCAAAAAAAAAAAAACAGGAATCAAATATAGCTTCAGATGCGTGCTCCCGTTCTTAACGAGAAATAAATTGCGTATGCCCAAAGTTGATTGATCAATGGCCATGCTGTGTGTTTGCTCGCGGTGACTGCTTCTTGTCCTTGTCCACCACATCTCTAGTCCCGTCATCGACTCTCATAAGATATACAATCACCCCATGGAAATTTTCCACATCTCGATTGCCCACGGAGTGTGCTACAGCGAGCAGCGGCAACCGGCAACAGCAACTGCATAGAAGGAGCAATATAATAACTGGAGTAAGCAAAAAGACAGAAATCTGAGGCAGAAAGCCAAGCAGTGCGCGCGCGGTGACCAAGTTATAACGTTTAAAGACCTATGACAACTCTTTATGGTAATATACGCTATGGAATTGGTCAATGATTTCCTTTTTCATGTGGAAAGTGAGTTTTTTCCGCCCGTCTCTCTCTCTTTCTGATGCTCATTGTTTTACTTGGTGTCGTATTAATTGCTCTATTGCAGGAGATGAGGTGAATTTGTTAGCCAGACAGCTCTGGGTGCGATACTGAAGGTATGTATGGATTAAGACTGCCAACGAAGTATTTTAATTAAGGAGTGAGATCTCTAGAGATTTTAGATACCCATCTAGAGAGCAAAAGAACAATATTATTATATTTTATCGCACTGATCAATAAATGCGAAAGGCTACACGTGCCTGCAATAAGTTAAGGTCCAGCAAAGAAATTTACGCTCGTTAGAATGATTCTTAGAAGTGGACTTCTACTATAGTTACCGTCTTCGGTTGTGAGTTTTTGTTTTATGATGGATTTAGAATTATAAACAGACTCGTGGCATTTTCCTTAAGGATTATGGGCCCCCTGAGGTTACATAGATCGTGCAACATGACTTGATTCCCTGGAAGGGCCACCCAAGTCAACAGCTTTATAATAGTGTCACTAAAAAAAGTATTGTGAACACAGAGAACAATTAAAAGTCGGTGCGGCAGGTCCATGTAGGACTCTGGGATAATAACTTCTTACAATTATTTTTTTTAATTTTTATTTTTTGGGAACAACGATGATAGAATTGTATGTTGTTTCTAGCTCATATATTTACTGATCAGTAGCAGTACGGCCCTTGTGAATTTGCGATGTGCTTTTTCTCAGGCCGAGGTTTTGCTCGCCGGATCCAGGGTTTCCCAAAGAAAACCACAAAACTCTGGTTAGGTACTCTTTTATTTGCAGTAGATACTTTTACTTAAGGCATGTTTTCATATAAATCCTATACAAAACTACAATATATCTTACTGCTTCTAAGCTACGTCTTAACTACGTCGCCCTACGACCGACCGACGGCGTGGTTCCTTAACGGCCCAAAGATAGCGTGGTTTCTGGGGAAAGGGGGACTGGCCCGACGCGCCGACGGCAAAGTGGTTCCTACTTCCTAGGATGGGGAGGCTAGCAAGCCAGCTGGGATTGCTGACACTGTTGATACAAGGCCGATTTCCCATACGGGATTTCAGCCACCAAAAGTTTAGAACTGGGACTAGGAATAGGAACGGGAAGTCGCTTTCTATACGGCAGCTTTATCTGGTACGCAAGATTGGTACAACCACTCGTAGACAAGACTTCCCGAATGACACTCTCCTTCTGGTATTAATTGCTTGGTTTTCACTAAGAGGGTGTGAATCCTACGTGACGAATGCAAATTCTCTGTGACACAGAAGATTAGCGTAGTAGCAGCCGTGGGGTGTTTGCGGCTGGTTATGTACTGCGAGGACAGTAGTGGCCGTAGAAAGTTAGCCAAACAAGTGCACGGTAGCGGCCATAAAAGTGTGACGAATGTAGGCGTTTCGTTACAACCTTCTCACACTTAAGTTGAATGACTAGCTAGATACTCGAACCTCTTAGTTGACTACTCCCAACAAATAAACTAAATCCTGTCAACAAAAGCGCTTCTTTTATAACATTTGCCTTTGGAAAGAGACAGTCCGAACAGCCAACTGAATAATTTTGTAGACACTTTGCTGATCATTATTCTCTATTAATCATATTATAGTAATGCGTCTATTACCATATATCACTCCTAACCGGTAGGTAAACAAAGAACCACAACAACCGGCGACTAATAATGACGTATCTATTAGCCCTTTCGTGCTATCACGTAGTCCCGACTTGAGCCCATAATCATAGTTGTCATTGTCTAACAATAATACCCGACTAATAAACACCAACATTAATGGCGCCTCATATCATAACTGCATTTGAATTCTCGCCAAAGCCACCATAAACAGAAATAAAATAAAAGTGAAGACAACATTAAACCGGCGACAAGCAAACAACCTTTAGGGACTTAATTTGAAATTCATGACAACAGCGCATTGACCGCCACATTGATCCATCACCACCTCTAATACGCGAGTAATTAATGTGATCTTCATCAATAATCCACTCAATATCCTAACGAAACAACAACAATTTTACTATAGCAACACAATCCACACAAGACCACTATTGTCCGATCGAGGCATAACTTTATGGCACCCTTTTGACAGTTTGCCTCTTTGCTTTCGTTTTTGTTGATTATCCACACGTAAAAGGTGTGAGGTGTGAGCTGAGCTATGGTGTCGATGTCGTCGCCTCTGTCTTCGTCGGTCGGTCGATGGAGGTGGTAGAGATTCTTGCACGATAGTTATGGTTAGATTTTAATCACGTTCTTTAATGATCGGTACACTATCGGTGGATCGTGTATGATATGAATATGATCGGCTGTAGTGGGCCCACGCGCAGGGTGTTGAATTGGGATTGGGGTGGGTGATCCACCGAAAAAAAATTCATCGATACGTGCTGAGAACCGAAATGCGTCGTGTGTGAGAAAATAAGTCTGGAATAGGTTTTTTTTGTCGTTGCCTTTTAAATTCCACTCATATTTGCCATAATAAAATAAACGTATTGCGATAATTTGGAGCTGTGCCATAAATCAGGGGAGGGCTTGTCCGATGACTTGTTTGTGGGTGTTATTGGATGTGTATCGGACTCCTAATTCATCGCTGGTTGCGTAATTCGTTGAAACAGTAAAACAAACGATAAAAGAGTGATGCATCCACTCGCGGTCAGTGAACTTTAACTGGAAAGAAGCTATTTCGGTAAAGTTATTAATTTAGAAAGTTCGGAGTAAATTTTAAGCCACGTCGGTGGTCAAAACGATAGGCTCAATTACCAGACATCGCATCGACTTCCTACTTGGAGCCAACTAGGACAAGACGAAGAGAACAATGACAAAAATCAGCCTCAATGTGATGAATGATAATTGACATAGAACTATAAGAACCAGTTCCACCACCCAGTATAGAAGAAGTGCGCTTAGCAAGAAAAAAGGTAAAGAACAACAAGGCCGCCGGCTCTGATGGCTTACCAGCGGAGCTCTTCAAATACGGTGGTGATGTTTTGGTAGGGTGCATGCACCGAAATGGGTGGGTGGAAGAAAACATGCCCGATGACTGGACTATCAGCTCTATATGTCCCATCTACAAAAAAGGCGATCCTATGTCTTGCAAGAACTATCGAGGCATATCCCTGCTTAATGTCGCTTACAAGACCCTTTCCAAAGTACTGTGTGGACGTCTAAAACCGTTCTGCACACACTAATCGGCACGTACCAGTGTGGCTTCTTCACACTGAGGCAAATCCTTTAAAAGACCAACGAATTTCAAGTCGAAACTCACCACCTATTCATCGACTTTAAAGCCGCGTATGATAGCATAAATCGTCAGGAGCTCTACATGGCGATGGCCGAATTCGGAACACCTACAAAACTGATTCAGCTGTGTCGCGTGACGCTGGAAAACACGCGCTGCAGCGTGCAGTTTGGAAGTAGCACCTCCGAACTATTTCAAACATGCACCGGATTTCGGCAAGGAGATGCGCTATCATGCAACTTCTTCAATCTCGTACTGGAGCAGATAGTGCGCAGGGCACCTGTTAACACGGAAGGCACTATCTTCAACAGGTCCGTGCAGCTGCTGGGATATGCGGACGATATTGATATCATCGGTCGCTCCCAGCGTGCCGTGATAGAAGCGTTCACGGCGATTGAAGAACAGGCGAAATCCGTTGGCCTTAAAGTAGATGAGGGCAAGACCAAGTACATGCTATCAACAAACAAAGAAGCAACTGTCCACCGCCTAGGACAAACTGTCACTGTTGATAGCGATAGTTTCGAGATAGTTAGGGAGTTTACCTACCACGGAGTAAACATAAACTCCACTACCCTAGGAAACGGTTGCTACTTCGGTTTGGCAAAACAACTGGATTCAAAACTCCTAACTCGAAGGACGAAATGTGTGCTCTACAAGACCCTTATCTTGCCAGTTCTGCTTTATGGCGCCGAGTGCTGGACCAAAGGCAAGAAGGGAGAGCTAATACTGGGCTCCTTCGAAAGAAAAATTCTTCGGCGGATTTTTGGTCCTGTGTGCGAGGAGGGCGAATGGAGGAGAAGATACAACCGCGAACTCTATGAGCTGTACCAAGATGTGGATGTAGTCCAAAAAGCCAAAACACGTCGACTACATTGGCTCAGCCACATCGAGCGAATGGACAATAATGCTCCGGCTAAGAGGATCTTCGAATCCCACCCCCCAGGTTCGAGAAGACAAGGAAGACCGAACCTCCGTTGCAAAGACTAAGCCATCGCGGATGCCAAAGCGCTTGGTCTGGACAACTAGAAGCAACGTGCCCAGGATCGTAGAGGATGGAAGGCTGCAGTGTCTCAGGCAGAGACTCTTCACGGGTCGGGAGCCCGATAATTACCTAAGTAACAAGCTAGCTTTTAGATGCTGCATGGTAAAACAAGAGCAGCGAAAAGTATATGGAATCTTAAGGTAAGAGACTATAAAATCAGTATAGACCATTGGCACAGGTAAAACATAAGTTGGTTTTATACCATGCGGTCCTCAGATCTCAGAACAATGACCTCATTGTCGGTCTAAATATTTGTTGCTCCCAAAAAACCTTTGCACTTAAAATGCAAATTCAAAAGGCCATGATGATAGGTACATATATCCATTCCCGCATGTAACTTGATCCGCCTACGCATTTTTTGCACATTGCAATTTTAATACCTAATTATGCAACAAAATAATTACACACCGCCCTTGTGGAACAATAATTCACCATCCACGGCAGATGTCAATTTGCAGAACAATCTCCATCTGACCATTGACTTTCGCGAGCGCACATACGCACAACCTTGCCTCTCTCAATTGTAATTATGGATTCTGCAAAGCGCAACCCCTTTCATTTTGAATTATTACATCACTCCTACGTCCGGACAAAAGGTTAAATATCTTCCAGCCCATTTAATAATTCCCTTCCAGCGAGAGCAAGGACTCCAAACAAATCGGCAAATTAATTGAAGCTTGCAGCATTTCTATAAAATCATAACAACTATATTTCAAAAGGAAAGCCAAAGAGCCGGAAATGACTAAAAGGATACCCATACCAGAGCCATAAAAAGGGGTAGCACACCATCAGGGAGTGATTATTTCGGCCCACTATTCATTGCGAGCAATTCCTTTTGATTTCGATAACACAAAAGCGCCACGATGATAACAATGATGGACGACGATGATGATGGTAAACGGATGTAAAGTAAATGTCAGGGGTATATGACTTCAATTACTTGAGTTTTGCAAGTAAAACGAAGACCCTGGGACAGTTCAATTGAGGGCAAAAGGGGTGGACAACAATGAAATGTCAATAAAGTGTCACGAGATAAATATTTCACTGCTGACAGAAAACCAATTGAATTTGCAATGATCACAGATATAAAGTAAGTGGTTCCTGCTACTCAAAATACAAGTCATACATGACTTTCTATATGAAAACTTTCTCTGTACAAAGTTGATTAACATTCGGCAGTGAATTCGCTCGCCCGCATCATCTGTCAATTTAATAAAATCGCAATTCATATTCAACGTGTTGTCATACATATGACAAGGTCACACCTCGGCATACAAAACATCGCATAATAAATTATTGAATAAAAATACTTCACCAGTCTCGCTGTTGGCTATAGGTACATTGAAATTCTGTCAACGGAAAAATTATCAACGTTACAGTGATCATAAACATGTTTATTTATGAAATTCAATTCAAAGTAATAAGTGAGTTCAGATGTTAATTTTATTATTTAAACAAATTATAAATCATTAAGCGGACAGTTTACATTCAAGTCGAGACGCATTACCTATACCAATGAATGGTAATATTTTTATAATGGAGTGCAAACCGCGAGATACTAGTTTGCGCACTTGTATAGGACTTGTGGACTATCTATCGCGTTCTAGGCGATAAGTTGTTGGCACATTTTATTTAAATTTGTTATTTACTAATTAATAGTAGGTAGTCACGATAGGAGAAGGAACATATCCTTGGGTTGACAAAAGGGGATTTTTCTGTTCCTAGTACATATATGTACATCTTTATATATATAATTCTACTGTACGTGTGTATGTCACTGAACTCCTCCTAAACGGCTGGACCGATTTGAATAAATTTTTTTGTATGCGTTTGGGTGGCGCCCTGTATGGTTTAGAAGCCGATTGGTCAACATTGGACAAAGTGGTGTGGTACCGCCCATACAAAAATTACATTCAAAATCTAATATCTTGAAAACCACCGAATCGATCGAGTTAAAATTTACACATAGTCTTAGGTATTAGCCCAGGAGTATTCCTGTGAAGATTGGTCAACATTGGACAAAGGGGCGTGGTACCGCCCATACAAAAATTACATTCTAAATCTTATATCTTGAAAACCACCGAATCGATCGGGTTCAAATTTACACATAGTCTTAGGTATTGGCCCAGGAGTATTCCTGTGAAGATTGGTCAACATTGGACAAAGGGGCGTGGTACCGCCTATACAAAAATTACATTCAAAATCTTATGTATTTCAAAACCAACCGAATCATGACTACGAGTTATTAAGTAAAATACAAAATTGATATATTTATTTGGAATATATAAGACAAAAAAAGTTGAAACAATATCACACTCCACTGTTCATACGGAACACAGTGCTCCAAAAATCGATGTATTATTAAAAAAAAAATTAAAAAAAAACCCTTTTTGTACGGA
This sequence comes from Cheilosia pagana, assembly GCA_936431705.1. Taxonomy (NCBI): domain Eukaryota; kingdom Metazoa; phylum Arthropoda; class Insecta; order Diptera; family Syrphidae; genus Cheilosia; species Cheilosia pagana. Next base: position 42,607,965 of record OW386170.1, on the reverse strand, counting down.
GCCTTTTGATATTTCCGGTGTCGCATTTCAGTGAATATTAAGTGTATTATATTCACATATACATACAACAATGCAACGTATTCGTGAACGAGGAGGAAATAATGGTCGACGTACTCCGAATTCACAAATAGTCCAGAACCGTCGGTTAAATAGATCGGCAGAAGATAAATTGAACGGCAATGAAAATTTAAGAAACCAGGCTGTAATCAAACGTGTAAATGAAAATCAAGAACAACGCAACGAACGTCTTCGAGCCAATGCATTAAGACAAAGACTTGCCCGTCAAAGAGTCACCGATACATTCAGAACACGTGAACAACAGCGTTTGCAAGTGTATCGCGCATTGACACGTGCATCACTTCTTCGCCTTGCGTTTGAATATGAGTCGGACATCGACTATTCGTCACATTCACAAATTGTAATCGGTGCTATGAACAAACAATGCCAACACTGTCATGCACTCAAATACAAAGGTGAATCGGCCGGTTTCTGCTGCGCGTCTGGAAAAGTTGTATTGCCACCATTGAATTCGCCGCCAGAACCATTGAAAGCACTATTGGCTGGAGCCAATTCGCAAATTCAATTCATGCTTTTAAATGACATCAATTGGAGCAAAAAAATCGTTTAGAATGCGGATGGTCGCAATTTTGAATCAACGTTTAAGATTCAGGGCCAAGTGTATCATCAAATTGGTTCTTTAATGCCGATGCCTAATACCGATTCAAAATTTCTCCAAATTTACTTCATGGGTGATGAGGAACAGCAAATAAACGCACGCTGCCAGTACAACCAAATCGAGCAGATGGAGGAGCGACAAATTGTGGGTATTTTAGAACCGTTTTTTTTTTGTAAAAATGATAAAAATATTATCTGAGATGAATGCACAATGGCACACAAGCATTCACTTGAAGCTCTCGATAGAATGATGAAAGATCTAAATAATAACACCAGGCTTTTCGGTGGTATTTTACTGCTGCTGTCCGGTGATTTTAGACAGACATTGCCGGTCATTCCACGCGCTACATATGCGGACGAAATTAACGCATGTATAAAACAATCATATCTATGGCGAAATGTCTGTACATTACGTCTTAACACAAATGTAAGAGTTCAACTACAAAACGATCCACTGGCACTATCATTCTCCGAGCAATTGCTCAACATGGGAAATGGAGCAATATCATTGCATGGAGACACACAATGCATCAAATAGCCGGACAACTTCTGCAACATGGTAAATACGAAAGATGCTTTGATTGAAAGCATATTTCCCTATTTACAAGCTAATTATATTAATCATACGTGGCTTAAAAAAGCATGCAGGACAACGTCTGTCGGGTCCGCTAGTATTATATATTTTATTCTAGGTGTTAATTGAGTACATTTTTCTGTTTCACCTTGGAGTTGGAGGGTTTGTCGCTTTCCGTTTCAAAGTTACGTAGTACACAATATGCTGCTTTTTAACTTGGAGAATTTTGCGCAGGGATACGTCCTTTCAACGTGGAACGACTCAAGCAGAGACAATACTGAGACCCCCAACTTCGACCGATTTAGAGTTAGATATTTGCCTACAAGATACATTTTTACGCAGCTGACAAGATTAGGTGCGTTAGTATAGTCCATCGAAATTCGTATTGACAAATGTCACGAAACTTGAAACACCAAAACACTCGCACCTAATCTTGCAACGTCAAAAGCGGGTATAGCGTTCATAGAATTTTATCCGTGGTTAGTATTTTTTTTTTAGGAAAAAGTATACATTTGCTTAGAATGTTTACGAAAAATAAACAATGCATTATTGTTATAAGAAAATAGTAACATTTTGAGCCAACTGTCATCAGTTTTTTAAGAAAAATGTGCACATGCAGTCGATGTTAATAAAATCGAAAAGTAAATACGTAACCATATTATTTGTCCTAATATATTTTAAATATGTAAAACTCCTCCTTTAGATAGTTTTCTTAATCAAACAAATCAATTAAAGTGATTTTTAACAATATGTAATTACTGACCAATAGCATTCATTGGTGTTAAAAGGTAGTATTCCCGAACTCTATCACATCCACCACGAATGATATCAATTTTTTCAAGGTTGGTAGCATTTTTTTCATATTATATGTATATGTCACACAGATTCTGATTAATAATCACCGATAGAAGGTCCAACTGCTAAAATTTTGAAAAAAAAACTAAGGGGCAAGAGGATTGCTGGTTGGGGGTCTCAGTATGGTTTGTCTCTGGACTCAAGAGCTGACGCCAATCGATTAAGAATTGCGTTGGGAGTTTTTAGGCTATACTTAAGTATTTGGAGGGTGATTCTTAATTCGGACAAAAAATCGTCTTCAATGTATACCTACAGCCATTATTAGTGTGAGAACAAAACATCAGATAGGGTAACGTCGGTAAATATGGCGCCCTTTTTTGTTTTTGGTTATAACTCAGAAAATGAACAACATTTTTATTTTAAACAAAAATAAATTTATTTTTTGATTCATTTGAAATCATTAGAAAAATATAAAAATAAAAGCAATTCAGACTTAAAAAAATTGTTTGCGACAAAAAAAAGCCTAAAAGTGATTAAAAAGGATGACACTACGAGGCAGTATATGGCACCCTACTTTTACGGACAACTTAAAATTCTGAACTACTGCATATGAACATGATTTTCTTTAATAAACTTTTCACTTTATAATAAGTTATAATGCTTAAGCGGATAGCCTCCTCTAAAATTCACTCTCTTAATTTGTTGTCGCCTTGTCATAAAAAACTGCTTGAGCTACTACGATGTATACTGCAATCTCAACTGCTTGAGTATTAATGCATGATATTTTGTCTTTATTTTTGAAAAGAAGTCGCTTGTGGTACAAATTGAAAGGGTGCCATTATTCCTCTGGTGCCAAAATACCTGACTTTACCCTATATACAGAAATACCAATCGGTTGTATGAAACTTACTGTTTTCGGAATGGCGCGGACTTTATTTTTCCCAAAATAGGAAGGCATGAACTGAAGTTGTCAATTACGAACGTTACGTTACTAAAATTTCTTTAGCTATAGAATTTGCCATTGGATCATCTCATGAGGTGATTTGTGAACTCGCCACCTCGGTTATGTGATTTAACGCCCCTAGAATTTTGTGGGCCACGTAAAAGGAGAAGTCGGCCAATCCAAAGACTACGGAGTTGGGCGCATTATAGCAGTCAATGTTTAACTCTCGCCACAATTGAGTTCGTACCTTCTGAGCAATCTTCCACATGAGTGCTCCTAGTTGCAGATTTAACAGGACTGATCAGCTTTTGAGTGATGAGTGATGATATAAAAGACCAAACTCCAAAAAAGCAAGACAAATACTTTCCGAATTTAGGATTGAATTAAATATATGTTTTATTTCAAGTTAGAATTTTCAGAAGTCACGGCTGCATTCAATACCTTGGTACTTGTTACCTCTCTATTTTTAAATCTAAATCTAAATTTTATAAAAATACCTTTGACACTCTCTCCGGGTCAGTAGTTAACTCACAATTTTTCATGCACCTAGCTCACATTTGGAAACACATAAATAAATTAAATAAAAAAAATAAATATTTTGGCGCGACAGGTCTGTGGGACCCAAGGCCTAGCTTCTCACAACCATTCGTTTTGTGTGGGTTTTCAATTTTTGGGACGAATGGAAGGGATCTTCAATTTTATGCCGAGTCCAAACGGCTAACTGAGAAGCTCTTTCATGACAGTTTTACTCTCGGATGTTTGTCAGACGTTCGCGAGAGGTGGCGCCGTGGAAAAAAACCTTAACCCCTCGCCTAGTAGCCCAACACACTACAACTAAGCCACTGTGCCGGCGAAGCACATATTCATGCAAATTAAAACAAAGAATTTTTTAGGTAACCACTTTCCACTTTAAGTAGACACCGATGTTGTCATGTGCTGCTCCTACCGACTTTATGAGGAACAAACAAAACTTCCATAGTGCTCTGTCACAGATACCTACCCTCTTCTTATCTAAAATCCATTTCTTCGTCCGTCCCATTAAACCTTTCCAGCCTCCACCCGTAGTGGCAGAAATCACTGAAATATATTCACAAGGAACAAAGCATGCGAGCACATATTTTTACGACCACCCCTGGGGATCAGAAAATGTCATGCAAGAAATTATTTCCCAACGAATTATTTTTGATTTAGACAAAATTATTACCCCCGGCTACACCTGACCCATGCACCAGACCGAAAAACTGCTGAAACTGAGAAAATATTCAACTGGCCAGCTATATCTTCCACCCTCTAGATACAACAGAAACTTTTCCTTGACCCTTGCTACCGAAACCCCAAGAGATCCTGAAATATAGTCATAAAAGTTATTGAACTTCGTTCGGCTATAGCCTGTATCTTTTGCAAAGTCGATATCTCTTCCATATATATATAATGCACATATCCTTGCTTGTTACACTGGCACTTAAATTATTGCCCGATAGAGGATATGAGGGAGCGAATATTCCTTCCGTTTCGTAAAAAAAAGCTCGTTCCAGTGAAGTGGCCAGTTGTTTTTATTACCTTTGCTGATTGGAATATGATATAGAAAAGGGATTTGCTCAAAGGTGCACTAAAACAATACGTAGCTATACTCAAAGGATTTCTGAATTATGGGTTATTTATAGAAAACACATGTGGTATTTATTTTTATGTCTGCATCTCAGCATTCATCTTACTTTTGTCAGTAATCACCGGCAATTCATCATATCCCCCAGGAGCTGATATTCATAATGCCGTCAAAATGCGGTCTTCATCTCATTAAGTTGACACAAGACAAAAAGTGTCAAGACGTCTTTGACAATTATTACGCTTAGTGCATATGGCGTTGAATTTCGTTCAGGCACCGACGAAACATAATTCATAATCGCGCCAGAGAATGCGTGAGAATACCGCACGCGCTGTGTTGCTGACGATCTGTTAACGTCTCCTGTCCTGAGGCCAAAGACCACCATCAGTGGCACCTCTCCAGAACTGTGGGCTGTGTATAGCCATCTGGTGAAACGGCTTCTGCTGCTGCCTCAAGTGTTTATGGATGCGATGATTATGACTGCGCTAATGACACTCGAGATGCAGAGAATGACACCGTGGACGAAGATAACTTGCGTGGTGCTGGAGACCGTGGCAGATGGGGAGGGTGTGTACTGAGTGTAGTGTATGCAAATATAGGACTACATGTGGTGACGATGGTGGTGGTGATATTCCTCTTGAGGCAATTAGAAAACGATCGCGTTTTTCGCGGCGATGATTACGACGATGATTGCTGAAATTGCCAGTAAAATCTGAGCGCTGCTGTTATTAGGTCTGGAATTGAACTGGAAATGGCAAGCAGAGATTGAAGGTTCAAATTAAGATGGAGGACGGTTTGAAAGGCATCAATGAAGCGAGAACGTTTCTAGGAGTGATTGTGACAACTGCAAGTAGGATTTAGGGCATTTCAGGAGCGCCGGCATGGAGCGGGCCTATATATTAAAAAGTTTTAGATAAAAGCCTTGGAAGTCAGAATTTAAGACATACCATTGGACTTAACTTTGACGTACTATTTTTAACACAAGGTTCTCATTGATTACCGATTTGTTTGATGATTATCCTCCATGGAAGATTCCACGAAGGAACTAAGCAAAACGATGGTCTGAGGGTACACCACTGCTCTAGCCCCGAAAAATCTTAAAATCTACTACAGATGAATAATGTTCTAAAGGATAACCTTAGCTATGGCATCTTGTTCAGTTGGAAACCGTCTCAATCAAGTTACGGAGGCCACAACTGCTGTTAGCTATACAAGAATCAAGTTGTCTGAGGTAATTTCTACCAAACCAACCCAAATCGGAACTGAAACTGAATTTCTTCTCAAAGTGTATATACTTTTGGAGTAAATACCACTCCCCATCGAACAGTATGCGATTAGAGCTGGTATATCCTTCACTTCAACACTTAGATGGCCAAGCGACATACGACATACGACATGATTTCCATCTCCCATCGTGAAGCATTTAACATTCCCCACAGCCAGTGGCCAATAATTATGTAAAATATTTTCTGCATGTGTATAGTGTCATCGGTGACATTTCTCGCAGCAAGTTCTGCGCAACTGCGCGACTGTGTGTTACAGCAGTCACCTTTTGTGCAATGCATTCGGCCGCATCCATTTTCGTTCCCACTATAAATGCCCTGCACAGTCGATGAGACTCATTGCTCAGCTACAACAGTCCTTGGGAATTCCAGAAAATTACAAAAATCCCAGAAACACTGAAAATAGCAAACTAGCAGACATTACACTCTCGCAGAAAAAGGGTGAAGCCAAAAGGGAACCGATGATCGGATCCTCCTGATCCTGAACAACAAGACAGTGTGCTACTGGTTGCGGCTGCTTGCGTCCGCCAGTCCTCTGCGCATCGAACAGAAATTACAAAAATTAGCAAAATTGAGTCTTGTCCGATGGACAGAAAACAAACAGCTCGGACAAACTGAACTATTACAAAACTATCGTCGTGCAACAAGGAGTGAAATTCATTTGAACACAAAACGACAAGACAATCGTCGTCGGTGCGGCGGCAATCGGCAACAGCGGCGGCCACGATGACGACAACGAAGAAGATCGTCGTCGCTGCCCACAAAATGTTCTGTTCATCTTCTTTTTCGTCCCATAAAGTCGCCACCACCATCACCACCACCACCATCACCACCACCAGCACCGGTAGCATCTAGCAACTAGCGCATCAATTGCAATTGGAAGTGTTGGTCGCATCTTTATTTCGTCTTTCATCGGGATGGTTGTTCCCTTTTTGTTGCTCTTCCTGTGTGTATCTGTATTTGCAGTGGGTAATCCTTTTGGTAATAAACCTTCGTTGCTGCCTGTAAATGGCTCTCGAGTGATATGTGTTTTCGGGGGACTAGTGTACCACACTCCGTGGGGGCAAATGGACACAAGCCCAAGACAAAAACAACAGCGACAAAAAAAATGCAATAAGTAGTTCCAGCCGTCTCATCACAGCCCAAGCCCAGACCCGCACATACAGTAGCTTGTGTTCGGCGGATTCTAGCACTAGTATTCTAGATAGGTGCATGGCATTGCTGCTCTTGTGATTGGAAGTTCTCAAGTCGGAATTTGTGTGAAAACAGTTGAAATGAGGCGCTTGCACCCGGCCGGGGTTGTTGTGGTTGTAGTTCTGCTCGGTGCGCGCCGACCGACCGACGGACGTCCTGGGCAATCGCAATTCGTTAAATGGCTCGAAGTACATTTTGTTTAGTTTTTTTTTTGCTTGTTGCTGTTGTTTTTTTCTGCTATTGCTGCTATTTTAAATGGCGACGAACATGAGCACGAATAATCAGGAGATATTCGTTTCGTCTTTTACTTCAATTTGGGAGGGCTGGGGGTCATAGAAGGCTTTTGGCTGTGTAAAGAGTCGTAGTTACGATTGCGAAGGGTTCACAGATCGAAATGGACATATTTTGCAGAGCCACTGGTGTTGGGCGCTATCTAACTTTGCTTCCATTCATGTAAAGGAATTAATTACGTATTTGGTTAGGTGGTAATTACTGCCAAGCAAAATCCAGTTGGGGGTACTTAAGCGGTCCTGATACTACGCACAATGGGTTACATGCTGAGGGGGATCAGTACGGTTTCATTCGCTTCTGAAAATTGTTTATTTTTACATGAAGTTGAGAAAAGATTCGTTAAGCACTCTGGGATCCGTCAAACTGTGGATCTGGATTTATATTCCTAACCCCGGCTTTTACTCTGCAAATCGTGGTTAGCGCAACGAACTAAACACTTCCAAAATCCACTCCCTTATGCCCTCGACTGCACAATAAATGAAATCAATTTTTTTCATTAATCATACCTATTCCCAAAACAAACATTGAAAAAAAATCATTTCCTCTACCAATTGACCATAAAATCGTCAGTCAGTCTGATTTTTTTTGTTCTATTTAACAATTTTCCATATTTTTTCGGAAGTTTCCCATTCAGCGTGCTTAATCGGCGGTGAACAAGTGCCGCAGTTCCCACTGTCAAAGCACGAATCAACAAGTGTGTGCTCACCGATCAAACCCGTGTGTCCGCCCGGGGGGTATGGAGAAAGAAACTGCCGCCGCGTTCAGTCAACCAAACGGCCACTCCAAGCCCCCAATCAATGGTCTGTTTATTATTATATCCAGATATCAGGAAAAATTATCCGATTCACTAAGCGGGCCCGTAAACACAGTGTTCTGGCTCCAGATGACTGCGATGATAATGCCGATGAATAATTTGCCAGTAGGTTACACGGCCACACGGTTGCTCGGACAAGGGGTGTATAATAAATACAAAGTTTTTAAAAATAAATTCAAATAAACGCAGTCGATTGATTGCGCGACCGGCAGCGCAGGAAATGGAAACGATAGAAAATAATTAATTTAATGCAATGTGGGTGGGTGGATGATAGAGGTGGTTTTCGACAAAAGAAAATATTTTATTTCAGGCCCATAGCATAGGCGGTGGGGCTGACGGAAAGGTTTGGACATATTCATCGTGGGTTGGTCTCCAGTCAAGTGTGAAACCTTTTGTGCACTTCAAACTGAATGCGCGGGACAGGGTAATTGTTGCATTTAAAATTGATTTGAGAGACGCTGAAAATAATCGTACAATGGATGTGATTATGAAATTGGGAAAGTGAACATGTACGTGTACAGTGTACACCTATTTAATGTTGAATTGGATCAGCAAACCTTGGCTGGAGGACCGTAGCACTGGCAGTGAGTGGGAATACACTTTTGAATGATTCGTGGTTCTAGAATATTATGAGGTGTGAAAGGAAAGTTCACTAAGGGTGAAGAGAGAGCCTTATTGACATTAGACCTAGCTGCAGTTATGCAAACAAATATATAAGTAAGCCAGAAATAAAAAATCAGGAAGAACTCCAACTTCCACGGAAAAATATGCCCAGTCAATATTTTTAAGGTTACATATTTTTAAATTTTAAAACAGACTAAAATGGAAAGCAACTATATATTTACATGCTTACAAAACGTCTGCAGATTTAAATTGGTGAAAAATGCTATTAAAACAAAAGAGTTGAGTTGCGAACTGGACATTGCGCACATTTTGACAGATCACAGTTTTCCCTTCCAACTGTTTTGCTTTGCAACTTCAGCTAAGTAAATAGTCCCTAATAAATAAGTCTTCATTGCTATGAATGGTGATAGAAATAACCAGTTGCATTAGCTATTAGCATGACATATGGACATATCCTTTTTTCCTTTCATCCCGATGCATCTTTTTTCACATTTAACCACCTAACCTAAACCTCGAGGCACAACCTCACTGCAGCATCAGTTTTGTTGGATTGGAAAACAAACTATCTAGAAAACAATTTCCAAAGTGCTAATGCACAAGCACCGCCGATATGATCATAATCATGGCTCACATCAGAATTAGGTACACCATTCTATCCCTCTCCCTTCTCATTCTATGTCTCTTATCAAGAAATAAAACAATAACCAAACGGCGCTGAAAATAAATTTCACCTCAAATGACTCTTTTATAGCCAAACCAACCAGCCACCAACAGTCAACTCGTCAGCCAGTCAATCAAGTTCCAACAGCTCATCTACCTATGCTGTTTCTTAAAAAGTCGTTAAAAAAAAATATTTTTAAAGACACCAACCATTTTAAAGGCACAACTTTACTTTATCAAAAAGCAATAAAATCCAAAGAGACATCCTTTTCGTAAGTTAAAATAAAAACAAACATAAACAATGCCCTAAGGTCATATGCGCATGGGATCGCGATGTCACTTGCTTCATGTGAGCCACAGAAATAAATTATTTCACCAACTGTGGTTACTGATAAGAATTGGGTCTCCAAAAATAGTTATAATTCAGGTAAGAGATATACACCCGACGAAAATTGTTAACACCAATCAAGCATCATCATCACCCAAACCCAAAGGAAATTTATAGGTTTTCCAAGGATTCCTTCTCTCATACCATTCGAGGTGATTTTATAGCCATGGAATGGACTCTGCAGGATTTTCGTGTGTTCAAGGACATATGACGGAAATAATTATTTATTATTGAGTCTTATCGATGGTGGGTCTCGATGCGTGCGGCGCTATATGCAGCAGCACACCATTTGTCTTCGATAACAATTTTATTGGATTCTTGTCTCCTGACTGTTGCACCATTGAGTCATGGAATTTATATGGAAGCAGTCTATCATTCTGTCATTAAATCGGAATGAATTAGTTATGTCATAAAACTAGTGTTGATGGATGTTCGAGTCTCAGCGAGGGCAGGAGTTAGGCATCAATGGTGAATTAGGAAATCATTAGGGATGGGTTTACCGAGCACCGACAGTTGGCGGCTACTTAGTTAGATTGGGAGATTAAAATTGTAGAATGTAGAAAACATTTTTATATTGGTTAGTTCTCATGATTCCAGGAATTCTAGAAGTCGGCAGATAAATCAAAGACTCTTTTTTGATGGAGCTCTTTTCATTTATAGACTTTGGTTGGAAATGTATGAATTTCAGAAATAACTAAAATTTCAGCAGAAGTCCGGTTTCAGTTTCGATTTTTGGTGTGCTGTTCAAAATCTTTAAGAAATGCATTTTATTTTAACATTAACTTAACTTAACAAGCACTTTTGTTGGAATCGTATGAAGCTTAGAAATTAAATTTATTCGATATTCGGGCGAACTCTTTCTGAATACGTAATCCATTTATTTATATAAGCACTAATATTTAAAAAACAAATTAAAAAAAAACACTTTGTTTGCAATTGTTTAAAACTTTGAAGCAGCTGTAATTCCAACCAAACTCTGTTTTATTTTTATTTATATTTATTTATTGCGTTCAAATATTACATTTCGCTTGTTGCCGCACAATTTACAATCACAGAGATATGATTTAAGAAATCATACAACTGAAAAATTTGTTTAATTGTAATTGAAATATTAATTTTTTGAAAGTTAACAATTTTATTTTGAGGAAACAACGAACAAAAAACCTCAAATTCACAAAAAATCAATAAATAAATAAAAAGCAAGAAACATTAACAAGTAAGTAAATCAATAAATTAACAGATAAATATATAAATAAAAAAAAACATTAACAAATAAGTAAATTAACAAATAAATATAATATTAAGAAAGTAAATAAATTAACAGGTAAATAAAATTAACAAATAAATAAATAAATTAGTAAATTAATAATTAATTAATTAATAACGTCGAATTAGTTTAACACATGGTATATCTCTGTTTTATATACCGGTTTTGGGTACGCCGTTCTGACCAAGCCTATGATAATTTTAGTATTACATTTTTTTAAACGTTTTCGTTGTGATTTTATGGTAATTAAAAGTATTTACATTTTTTTTAACAACATTTTCTATTTTTTCATATATAAGGCAGTCTCCTCCGAAATCGTGTAGTTATTCGTACCTCGAAGCAAAAACACTGGAAGCGTATAAAATTAAAATACAAATATTATTTTAAGCAGAATTATTACAAGAGTTTTTGCAAACTAGTAACGAACTCAATTAAAGTTAAACTTTAAACAAATGGCAAGACACAAAAAAATAAAACGCGTGCGGTTGCTGATGTGATTTAATCCAAACTGTCTATGAATGACTTTATTTTCTTCCTATTTTTTCTTTCTATATTTTCTTAAGTTAATAAAGATGGCCCTCAGAGCGGCAAATTCAAATTTTATACCAACTTAAAATTTTTATTATATATTTATTTTTTATTTTTTAATTTTTAATGTAAAAATGTTAAAATAGCTAATTTTTTTGCTAAATAAAGTAATGAAATGAAAAAAAAATGTTTTGTGCTTCAATCCATATTTTACAATATTCTGCCACTATTCCAAGGCACTTTTTGACTCTGTCTACAGGATTTACTAATGATTTCGATGTGTGGACCAGTTTTGTCCTATTTTAGGTTTTTTTATGTTTTATTAAAGAATATTTGCAACAAAAATATGCATTTAATTTAATTGAAGACTTGGCATATTATGAGCACCAACAATATGCAGCTTATTTCCCTGTACAGTTGCCAAACGATCCTTGACTCCTTTAATAATATTATTATCAATGATCTTAAAATTTTACATTTTCTCTTCTTTAAGACTTTAAGTGCGAACCGCAAACATTTTTCTGTTTGCTATAGCGTGGTCGCTGATGCTCCAGATCTTCCCATGCAGATCATGCCGATCGTCATCTTGTTGCCTCTCCCTATCGGCGATGCAATTTTAAATAAAATTCGGTAGACGATGAAGAGGAATACAAAAAAAATAACTACACCCATCTGGGGGTACATATTGAAAAATTAATTTGCTCCAAAGAGCTATCTCCTCGGCGCTGGCAACGGCCAATGCCAACTTGGGCGTACCTCTTGAATACACTTCGATTCCATCCGCCACTGTGGACAAATCGATCGAGATACGAACTTACTTTTTCCATCTACAATACACGGCCAGCGACCAGCTCACGGGTGCTATAGAGGCAACAATCAAAGTTTTTAATAAGATATCTCTTGCAATTTGGTTCCTGTAACTCCCACGATCAGTTGCGGTGCATAGGAACCCCATTCATTTGCAGAGGCCCATCACATCGACTGGCCAAAGCATGAGAAAGAAGCAGAAGAAAAGAAACAGCGATATCCTTGGACTAAATACTGAGAGATCTGTTTCTTTATACCTACACACAAGCCAAATGGAAGCAAGGAATTCAATTGATCTGCAGTTCCATTTGCCAGAGCCTTGTCACACTCCCGTGTTTCTGGAGTTAATTTTGAAATTCTGCCGCCATAGTGTCGTCGCGTCGCGTCGTCGCGTTGTACTCGTCGTTGTTGGATCGTTCGCTCTGTATCGTCGTTGTTGTTTCGCCTGTCGCCGCCAGTGTCGTCAATTGGAATGGGCCAATATGTTGTGTGTGTTCGGAAAATATTTAGGGATACATCTCCGTTTCTGTGCGCTCTCAGGTGTTGCAGATGCTGCCCTCTACCTGTGTGTCTGTTCCTCCGCATGGTTGGATTTGCACGTTTTCGATCTGCGCTTTGTCAATTTGGCGTGGTTATGTTTTATATTGCGCATTGTCATCATTTTATAATTGTTGCGATACCTACTCGAGGAATTCCATTTCAATGTTTCCGAGATGTTCTCCACAGGCTCTCAGGGTGCTGCGACGAAGAATATTTTCTCAGGCTTAATGGGCTCGAGGGGTTGCATTGGAATTAAGCACGTTTTATCAGGCGATTACCTGAATCCGATTGCATCAAATTAATCTGCACCTGCAGATATCGCGGCTGCAACCACGCCCACATTAATCTCCAACCGTCCAAAGTTTTCCCAAAAATCATGAATCTTAATTTGTTTTCTTTATTTTTGTGATTTTTCAACAGCATACCTCGCACCCAACCCTTAAGGGCGACAAAGCATGTAACCGGTACATTAAAGGGAAAAGGATAAAGTTTAATTGGAAAACTCCATCCAACACACGAAATGAATGCCTATTATATGAAAACTAAATAAGTTCTAGTCAAGGTTTGGTGTAGGTATACCTATACACAGAAGAGCACCGGTGATTGCTGCGACTGGGTTCCTTCGAACGGACACCATTCTACACGTTCCAACGCCCCACTCTATTTTACACCCGAAGCAAAAGGATTAATTAGGATAGTATTCTGTTCAGTTGATAGTTTTTGAAGTTGGTTCAGGTTTTCTTAGCACACACAGCCAAAGACTCAGTCAACGGAACAAAAGTTTTCGTGTCTTTGTTTTCCCTGGCCCCACCCATCGGGGATAGCGATAAGACCGCAACGAACCAGCTAAATTTTCTCCAAGGACTCTGAATGCGGATGTAATTATCGAAAATTCGCTCAACTCCTTAGAAAAAAGCCAGCTATATTTATATACAACTCGAAAAGAAGAGAGAGAGTTTCCTTTTTAATAATTCAATGGTTGATGGTAATTTTTCAAATCATTTAACTCGCAATTTGAATTCGCGCAATCATCCCTTTTGATCATAAGCCATCCAACAGTCCTTGCGACAAGGAATTTGAAATTTGAATAAGCATTCGCTGCGCTGCTAGCACATGACAAATAGCAATCGCATCGCATATATGCGATACATCAATGCGGCAGGACCCTCTTCCTTTTCGTCGGAAACATTGTGTACTTTGTATTGGATTTTAATTCCATTTCACAATCATATTAATTGGTCACGCGAAGAGAATTACATCATCATCATCATTTGTCGAATGACAACGGGTTGCCATTGCCATATCCTGTATGATTGTGTGTATCCTTTATTTTCTATTGCCTTTTTTTATGGGTTTGCTGCGTGTGCATTCTACACAACACCATTCGAGTTACATAATACGAAGAAAAACGCCGGAACAAATGTATGCAAATAGGATTTGTAATTTTGTAATTTCGAAGGATTTATACGCGCAAGGATATTGCACACTTAAATTTATTATAAATTTCACGGTGATCTAAATTTTATAAATTCATATTAAACCAAACATTTTGGCGTTGCAGCGCGCTGATATTTTAATAAGGGAGGATGTCCTGCGGATTTATCTAATATGAATAGCAAAACGACAAATGAATTATGACTGCTAGTTAGGTAGTTGTAAACCTTTGTGTTGGAATTTTCTGGTTCATTTGTCAATGGCTATTATTTATTTAACTAGGAAGTCCCAGTTCCCATGGGATATTTTTTTTTACTTAAATGTTGCTGCAGGCATTGCCTAAGAAAGACGTAAGGGTAAGTGTGGTGGTTCAGCTTGTCCTTGGAAAAACGGAGATGTCTAATTCTGGAGTACTCAGACTGGACTGGCCTCAGGCTGGACCTACGATGAAGATGAGGTTGTATTTTCACTCTCTGTATCGTTAATTTTCTCACAGTTGGGTCTCAAACCCCTCTCCAGGAGTGCGTCTAGTCGCATTTTTAGACTTACCCACTTATCTCAAAATCAATTTCAATAGATTCGAAATTTTAATGCGCAACAGCTTCTCCCAGAAAGATGATGAGAACCACCACCATTCCATATCTAACCATCTTCTCCTTAGTATCATATTACCAATATAATATACAAAGTCATAACCATAAATTTCGCCATTGAATCCATTATTAATTTCTAATAATTCGGTCATTTGTTATCGATAATATAACGCATCAGATATTTCCTGATATCAGGCAATAAGTCCTGCCGGTACAAAAGACCCAAAACCCAATGCAAGCGAACCCATCTAATAACTTTGCAACTTTATCAAAATGCTCAAGGAATCAAATCCACCACCAGGAGTTCTTCCAAAACCACCCACAACCACACGTAAGTACAGTAGGATAGATGACTTATGGCCCCATGATTTCTGCTGCTGCTGTGGGAAGGGGAACAGACACATTAGAACCACAGCAACAAACAAAAAAAGACGACCAGGTCCACTCCTTGAAACATATGCGCTATAAAAATCCATTACTTTCCGTGTGAGTGCGAGGATCATAAAATTCTATTACGATGATTTATAGATGTGGAACGAGCCGGACTCTGGATACTCTGGCGCACAGGACATCCAGGAACAATATTTGAGGGTGCTTAGTGCCTAATGGATGGACATTTTTTTCTGTTATTGCTACTCCTTGCAGTGCACACTCGAATCCTTGATAAAAATCGAGATACACACAAAAACGAAAAAAATCCGAAACAAAGAAATACTTACAAAAAAATTATCCAGACGACCAAGAACAGCACAGGCCATAGGTAGAAGCACATCGAACAGACTATAACAGACCCTCGATGAAGAATCATGATTTTGGATGATGTTGATGCTGGTGGCGATGATGATGATGATGACGATGATGATTCTCAGTACCAGTACCACACCATGGTGTGTGGCTCCCTTCACCCTCCATATCGGAAGATCTTCCTCCCGCGAATCCAAATCCGAAATCAATGTTACAAAAGCAGCCCAGCTTCGGAGACGAAGACGAGACGAGTAGGGAAAAAATGTGTATTTTTACGAATCACGGTTTCGATGTTTCGCATGAATACGTAATTAAATCTATAAATCGGCCAATTAAAATGCTTTGATATCGTGACAACACAACATTGGACATCGACAGAAGGAATTAAAATTATTACACACACAGAGAGTGTAGCATAAAATCGGTGAAGATTCCAACTTGGGCTGGTTTAAGGAGCCACCATCGCAGAGGGTTTGCGGCGAACACGAGGACGAGCAGTCCTTTGCACTGAGAGTTCTTCGTCGAGTGTGATTCTATGGAGTTTTGGTTTTGGTTTCGGCTTCGGTTCGGTTGTGTAAGCGAGCGAGGCGCCGCGCTCTATTGAATTCTTCAATTGCTATGCGGTGATGTTTGCTTCTTCTTCTTCTTTTTCTTGTTGGATGGGTGTAGGGTGTTCTTCGTGAAGAAAGGGCTTGAGATCATAGCCGTAGCTAGTCATGGTGTGCATTAACGCAATATGTTGGGAAAGAAGTTGAACATAATGGTCGGGAGGAGTTTTGTTTATTTGCCAAGGTGCGAGTAAGTGAGCTGGAAATGAAATCAAAAGGAAGTCAAACGGAAAGGGGAAGCAGATTGTCTTTATTATTGCTGTGACAAGTGTCAGAGAGGAGTGTCTTCTAATGATGGCCCAAAGTATTGGTAAAGCCTAAAAATCATCCAATGGAGAGATGGTTTTCGATAAATGTTCCACTTGGGACATCTCTATAAGGTACATCTCTCTAGATAGTCACAAAACGCATGGCAATTTTACGTTTTACCTTGCAAGGGATGAAAATACCAATAGGTATAATACTTGGCTGTTTTGAAGGACCATTTTAGGAATGTTTAGCGAGTTTTGTATCTAATTTGTGATGCAAAAATCTTTGAATCTATGAAGTGCAAAAATCTCCCCTGAGGAGAAAGAGTATTCTGTATAATCTTGCAGCGGCAGTGCTTATGATTGACAAGGATAGATTGGCCTATCTAAGATTGGTTGGTTGGTTTAAGTGGCAGCAAAATTCCCTACAAGGGAAGATGCACAAATAACGCATAAGCGCCGCAAAAAAGCAGAACCAGAAGATGGTTGAGAAATTTAATGATTCTATTGAATTGGATATCATGGATGGCCGATAGGTTAACATAGAAGGATTTCCTAGTGCCATATGTCTGGTTTTTGCTAGGGCCGGGCATTCACAAAGAAGGTGGAAAACCATTTCACTCTTGTTTGTGTCCGCGAAGCTACGGCAGTGGGATGCCAAGCCTGGCTGCATGAGTACCTAGAGGCCGATGGCCCGAACTACTTGCCGTTAGTCTTGCGACATCTACACGCGTTCTGGCTTAGAGGTTATTAGTTTTAGCATCATCATAGGTTGGCCAAATTTTCATAGAAATGACACAATTGGTCAGGTTCACCCACCTTGTCACCGCCCTAGAGCTAAAATGCAGGAGGATTTCTCTCTTTACGTATCCCAGCGGAGGGAAGACTTCCTCATCGACTCTTTCATTCCCCTCTATGTTCCTATGGCCGGGAACCAAGACGAGAGTGATTTCGAACCGATGACACGCCCTGGTCAGTATCTTCCTGCATTCCACAACAAGCTTGGACGTTGACTTGGTAGAAAAGATGGCCTTCATCGCAGCCTGACTATCGACGAAGATACCTATTTTTCTACTGGATGTCTCTATGTTAAAAAAAACAGTCTACAAGCCTCCTTAATTGCCAGTACTTCTGCTTGGAAGACGCTGGATGTATTAGGGAGGCGGAAAGATTTTGAGATGTCTGATTCTGTTGAGAAAACGCCCGCTCCCACTCCCACTCCCACCCATTTGTGAAAATGGGTATGTCGAAATTGTTAACGACCGCGTTTTCCTCCCGTTCTGATCTAGAAGGGTTTCTAACAGAGAAGTTTTTATGGAAGTTGAGTATGGGTACAGTGTAGTCAATAGATATGCGTCCTATTCCGTCGGGAAGGGAGAGTAGGATGTTGGTATGGCCATAAGGCCTTTCGGACCAACGTTTGAGTTCCTTCAATCTATAACTGCACTACACGCTACAACGCTTTTTTTTATATACAAATCCACCGGTAGCAGATTCAGAATCACGTTAAGCGCATCGGTCGGACTTGATCGCAGGGCTCCAGTTATTCCATTACCAGTTGTTCTTTGGACTCTTCTTAGTTTAGTGATGTTATATGCTTTGCTTAAGGCAGGACACCATACCAGTGATCCGTAGGTGAGGATGGGAAGTACTACCGCTGTGTACATCCAACGAACCATCTTTGGTTAAAGTCCCCACTTCTTGCCGAAAATGTTGCTACAGGCGTAGAAAGCAAAAGATTAGTTTTAGTGATTACCTGTAAGAATTTTCAGCCGAATTCAGGGTCAGATATATACAAATTTTGGCTCTTTTCTTGCAAGATTATTAGATTTTCTGTTCTGTCCGGAATATCCATTTTAACCTTGAGTCAGCATAGATTCAACGGGATTATACTCCACTATCTGTGATGTTTGCACAGAAAAAGAAAAGCTATTGCTCGCAGGGCTACCTACCTGGTTGGTCCCATTTCGAAAGCAGCTTTCCACGTGATATGCTCGATTGTTTTCTGTTATTACAATTAGGAACCTCTTCTGGAAGTCTTTTCAGACCCCTTTTGTTTTCGGGTAGTTTTTTCTTAACCTGACTGAAACTCTCCTTGAAATTTATTGATTGCGAAATCTTTCAAGGCCGCTGTTCCTCATGTTTTCATCATCTTACTCATTACCAAAGTATTTTTCATTCACCTCGTTAATTTGCGTTCCATTTAAAGGGTCCCTTGTATTTTGTTTACAGGTGCACAAAAATAATTCTTTAAAATATATTCAAAACCAAAAGCAACAATTTCACCCATAAACTCCATCCGATGTTTAACACAAATTTGTTACTTTGTAAAATCAACACAAGACCGAAAATATCTTCAAACCCCGTTCAAGCACATTGGCACAGCATGAATTTAATATCCGCTCATAAACTACAAACAGGAAAAAAAAATTGTAAATCCCAGTGCCTTGAATTATGACTCCATTCACCTCTCGCCTTAGTCTCAAATGCATACTCATTATTAGAGTAATTATATTTACTGCATATACAAAGATTCAATGCACCATCGTCTCTATACTCGTAAACTCACGCAGCAATCTCAATTACACAACACACACTCTTCTTGGATATCAAACACCCTACTCAAATGCTTCGTTACCCCGTTAAGATAACCAGGTGCCAATTTCATCCGTCAACATATCCGTCCGTCTTCATTTTCTTGTGCCGCTTGTTGGCTGTGTTTTTTCACTACGTCTTCTCTTGGTCTCGATGATCTCGTGTTATGAAGTTGTTTCAACACAAAATTGGTTTACTAATCATAAATCAACACAATCATATTTTATATTCTTATGGATATAACATATAAGCTATGTAAGTCGAGTTGAGCATGCGAGCTCACCACCACCACCATCACCACCAACAACAACAACAAGAACTAGTAGCGAGGATAAAACACCTCGCGCCCATTATTGTAAACAAATCAAATTTACCCGAAAAAAGATTTGTAGACACAACAGCAGAGCACTTCACCGGCACCTTCAACCTTTCTATATTCACCGGCCTAGCAAAGAACGCCTTCAAGTGGTCTTTATATAGGGGAGATGGGGAAAAAAAAAGAAGTGTAGCATAAAAAAGATACTAATGCGCCATGGAATGGCGTTGTGTTGGATGAGTGTTTACATCATCTTTCTGCACGTATCTCAGATGTATCCGATGTTGATAGAAAGACGTTGGGTTTTGGGGAATGTTCGAAACGATGAACGGCGCGGACCAAAGTTCACACATAACAAACTCCAGATTCGGTGTTTATAAACAATACACGAATTTTTTTTTAATAATTCTCTTCATCCTACTAACTATTAGATAGATGAAGTAGAAGTGGTATATGGGGGGTGAAGATGAAATTATTATCACTCGCGAAAATGAATAATTAGCTGCTGTTTTATGATGCTCTCGATGACTGATATGAAGGAGTAAATAAGTTGGAAATCGTCTTGGTGTGAACACGAATAGTGGCGCAAGACGAAGTCCTACCTTCTTCGAGAGAGTATTTTTTTTATCTGAGAAAAGAGTCTTAAGCAAAGGACTGAAGTTATTATTAAATAAGCAACTTCTAAACGTTCTTCTAAAAGGTGTACTTTCATTTAAAGTTTTTAACAAATCATTATATTAATACGTCAAAAGTTTCCGTACACTTTTTAAGTATTTATCATAAAAAGAGGAGAATGAAACTTATATCATTCGAAAGGTACTGTGCCATAGATGTGCAGAAACAAAATATCGTAGGTATATGTCGCTATTAAGAATGGTGAAATGAAGTTAAGAATTTCCCATACAAAATGCTTATCAGTTAATCGAAAGCATTTTGTTGACATTCAATTTGTCGCCGACATGTTTCCATAGTAACGAATTTAATTATCTTAGATTTGAACCTGTTCGAGAGTCTCATTAACCCATAAAGGTATGCAATTTAATTACCCCTAAAAGTAAGCAATCATCAAATCTTTTTATTAAATTATGCAAAAAACAAGCTGGCTTTCATTATTTTATCTACAGACAAAATTGGCGGTACTAGTTTGAATAAATCTATGAAAATCCCGGTTCTCCTCTTTAGTACTTAAAAAATGTAGTCTGATCGGCGTTACCTACGTCTTTTCCTGGTATCGTACCACAGCAGAACCGCCGAAGAGCGCCTGGATTTACCAACAAGACAACTCAGTCCAAAAACTCTTTTTGATTTCAAATTCAATTTTTACCAATAATAGTTTTGAATATTGCCAACACCAGAGGCACAATTTTCCATAAGTCTGTGCAACTGCTTGCATACGCGGACGATATTGACATTATTGGCAGAACACAGCGAGCTGTCACTGGCGCGTTTGCAAGTATTAGTACGGAGGCGGCAAGAATGGGTTTAGTGGTGAATGAGGGCAAGACAAAATATATGCTGTCAACAAGAAGGGACGCACAACATCGACGAATCGGACAGAATGTCACGATAGACAGCTATAATTTTGAGGTAGTTAGGGACTTTGTCTACCTCGGCTCCGCTATAAACTCTGATAATGACACCACAGCAGAAATCAAACGAAGAATTACACTCGCCAATCGCTGTTTCTTTGGACTAAGACGGCAATTGACTAGTAATGCCTTGTCAAGAAACACTAAGTCGACTCTATGTAAGACCCTCATCATCCTAGTTCCTAGTGGCGCAGAAGCATGAACCCTAACAAAGACGGATGAAGATCTTCTGGGCCGTTTTGAACGCAAGATTCTTCTAGTGATTTTTGGTCCCGTTTGCGTTGACGGGCTTTGGAGGGGAAAATTTAACAGCGAACTCTACGGGCTGTACAACGACACCGACCTGGTCAGAAAATTACGCATCAGTCGTCTAAGATGGCTAGGACATGTAGAGCGAATGGACACCAACGCTCCTGCCCGAAGAGTCTTCGATTCCAACCCGGAGGGACAACGCAGTAGAGGAAGACCTCGCCTTAGGTGGCGCGCACAAGTGGAAGGGGACCTCAACCAACTTGGAGTGCGCAACTGGAGGCAGTTAGCAAAAGATCGCTCTAACTGGAGAGGCGTATTGGTTGAGGCCCAGGTCCACCCCGGACTGTAGCGCCACCTAAAGTAAGTAAGTAAGTTTTGAATATAGAAAGGAAGAACACTGTTCAATTTTTGGAATTACAATCACAAGAGTCTTTTCAACAAAAAAATTGAATCCTTTTCGAAACGCCAGGCAGGGCAAGGCGGATAACTTGAAAAATCTCACATTAGTTGGAGGTAGCAGTAGGTCTTGTGCAAAGATTATAAGTGTCAGAGACTTTCTACTGCAACTTCTGCAATTTAAAAGGCTGGCTCCTAGCGTTTAAGAGAAAAGTTGTAACAGTTTAAAAAGTCTAATTTTAAAATAGGGAAATATCTCTCAAAGGTTGTTAAGTTAACGCACTTTCGGCTAGATATGGGAACAGATAGCTAAACGTCTTACAAATTAAACGTCTTCCTCAAGAGAGCTGATTGTATAGTTTTTTTAGAAGCACAGGTTCCATACAGAAAAGCGACTCCCAAAACTGCATCAATTAGCTGAATGAGTTTTCTTTCTCTTGTCTGCCTAATTTCTTTCAGGACGTACCTCTTTATTTCAAAACAAAAGCTCTTTGCAATAGATAAATTCCACTCCTGTCTCGGCTTCGTGAGAAAATATTCATATCCGGGATCACTTTGCCACATTTTTGCGTGACGCACGAGTAAAAAGAATACCTAATATCAGTTTAATTTCAGCAAATACACTCATCTTGCGTCTCTGTTTGGCATATGTGTACTAGTTAATGGCAGACCATCGACTTCAGATCATGTAATATTTTTTTACCATTTGTCTTTGCATGCATGTGAATGATAAATTGACACACAGAACACTAAGATGACTTCATTTGGAATTCGATACAAAGTTGTACTATAGGAATTCGATCTTCCATGCCACCGGCCACAGGGAGTTGGTAGGTACCTATAGCAGTAGTATACGTCTATATGAGAGGCACCACATCAACCGCTTCCCTTTGCACCCGAAGAAGTAATTTGTCTTTTATGGATAGGTGCTGCCATGCTTGGGAATAGTGGCGGTGATGGCTCCTATGGCTCTCTAACATGCGTGTTAGATATCATTAATCATAGACTAGCACACAACAAATACCAAAACAAACATATTCCTTGCTAGCTGCTACCGGCTACCAGAGATGTTATATATGCTCCTTAATTTTCCGCTTCAGTTTCAATGTCAGTTGTGTGTCTATTTGTTGTAGATGAATGATTTGATTTTTGCTATGAAATCTCATAACATTTTACGCTGTCACTGCAAAAATTGGTTGGGCATCCAATCATTTGCTGTGGATCTTCCGCTCATCGAGGATGGGTCACGAAATTCACATAACAATTTTCATACTTTCAAAATAAATGCTTGTCCTTTTTCTGCTGTCGTTTTATGCAGCGGAGTGTATCCTTGGAAGAGACACAACATTGTGCTGTATAGAACAGAAGCAATATTCACAATTCTCTTGGGTGAGATCCCATCAAGTTGTATGGGACGAGTAAAATGGAAATATCATCGTAAAAATATCACACAAGCAAGTGTCTTCGTAAAAATCCTAGAAGCGAATAAAATCTGGAAGAGAATGATTTTTTTTTATACTCTTCGCTATTCCTTGTGATATATTCATAAAGCACGTTGTGTGCGGTGTGTATGTGTGTGATTTTTTTTTATGATAATGGTTTTGGCAGTTCGTTTTGATTATGAGAAAGGAGGAGGGTTGGGGGTGGTGTGGAACACCGCGGCGGCTGTGGGAGTGTATGCCAGGGAATATAATAGTCGTATCGCACGTTCTTTTTCATGTTCGATGACCAGAGGTAATCAAAATTGCATGCATGAATAGAATCGAGACATCTTGCGTTACGATCTAGTCTGCACAACCACTATTTGTTATGGCTTTATTTATGAATATCCTTGAGTGAGTAAGGCCGCTAGATAGATGGGGAATGATAAATTACGTGCGGTACAGAAAGTGGAGTGCAAGAACGAAAACGAAAAAGGTGCTGCAGAGAATAGTGAGTTTTATTGGCGCGATAAGGTAGTACGCTTACAAACTGAAGTCGTCGTAGGTATAGTAAGAATAGAATATAATTGGAATGAACAGTGGATATGTGAAGGCTGGAGGTGTATAATAATATGACAGTCGATGGAAGGGCTGGATTGTAGTTGGCTAGTTGCTTGAACTTAATTCGGTAAAGTTATGACCAAATGAAGAAGAAGGTCCCTGCAACTTCCAGAGAACACCAAATCATTCTTAAAAGCTTTTTAAACACAAAATTTCAGCTTACCACACTTACCACAAAGCTATAAGTTTGAAAAATTTTAAAGACAATATGAAGACGTGCAAAGGCGTCACTCATCGAGCTCTTAAACTGACTATGAGTCAAAGGATAAGGTGTTTAGGGCACTGCCCAACATGCCTTCCAAAACGTTTGCACCATAATAGACAAAAAACAAGAGTGAAATCAGATACGAGATTTGAATAGTTTGTGGATTTTGCGATCATTGAGAAAGGCCATCTGACATGTAGCAACAAAAGACGTACTTGACCACAAATAGCCACAATCCATCAGCTAAGTTGTGTTGCAGCTACTTTTCCAGTTATTTGATACCACTCGCCATTTTATTGCACTATAGTGAGGAATGGGTAGGGCTTACTGGACGACCTAGGTAACGCTGTCAATTGTTATTAGTATTCTAGATCTTCTGCAGCGGCGTACATATCAGGCAGGTTAAACTTGACCGCATACAGGCCGGATGAGAATGAACCCAAACAGCCAAAGGATTGAAATGCTTTAAGCCACAAATCGAATCTAAGTACGTGGTAGGTACAGCCCTCGGATCAGTCAAAGTGTCTGGCAGTGTAAAACCTCGCACTCCATCACCACAAAGTACCCGGTGGGTACATCCGTATACAGCCTTTGGATCAGCCAAAGTGTCTGGCAGCTTAAAACTCGCTCCTCCATATGACAGGACAAAAGAAAAAACACCTTGTTAATCCTCGCATGTGCTCCTCTAACAAGACCTAATCCACACTCGACTGTACACTTGAGCTACTTCGTGTCGCATATGCCATATTAATGCCCACCTTCCTTTGCAATTTATGACGGATTTCTGAATTCATTTTGTGTTAAATTCCCAGATTACACTCCACGATAACGAAGCGCTTAGATAGTCACACTGTCCATTGTCCACTGTCCGATGTCCACTGTCCAGACCATCAGACCCGTCTGCGTCTGGTCGCATCGGCACTTGCTGGGATTCTATATTTTCATATGGCGTGTATATCCATCCAGGATACCACCCATCACCGCACTATACCCACTGTCTGTCGCGATAAAACAAAAACCTAAATAATATGCATAAATCCGCTGTCATCGGATGAATTCGTTCGCCTTTCTGACCACCACCACGGACACCTAATAAGTATGCAGACACTAGCAGTGTTAATTATCGAATACGATCCGAATGCGACTGCTGTAAATGGGAGATTACACGTGTGTACTGACTTAATAGAGAGATAGACCCAGGCGCGCGTATAGACGACGCACGGCCACCCGGAGTCACTCGTATCTGTATGCCTTTATATATCTATCATCAGTCATCACACACCATGTTGCGCATCACAAATACACCAATTCCCATGAATAACTAATAATTCCGCTTATGTTATGCAAATTTATCGTGCGCGGTCACCCGTGGATGGGTGCGGTTCAGGTGCACCAGTTTTTTTCTGAATCTTAGATCACCCCCATTCCCAATCCCATTGGAGGTAATAATTTCAATTGTAACAAAATATGACGCAAATATCGTTCAATAAATATCTCATGACGGTGGGCCACCCCTTTTCTGTCTTTTTGCACGTACGTTGGGTTCGCGATGGTCATCATAATTTGTTTTCTTTATTTTTTTCTCTTTAGATTCATCATCGGCATGATCCAGTACAAGACATCCATCGATTCGGACGTCAAATAAAGTATGTTAGTTTTGACAGCTCGACCTAATAATAATAGAGGGCCTGTGGGTATTTATAGCCTCTTTGCATATACCTATACAGCGCGCCATCGCTTGGTGCGGGGTTTGGAATTGCGCCTTTTCGCGCAGCGATCATAACTCGCGCAATCATTTGAATGCGAAACGGACAATGAGCGTGCTTTTGTTTTTGAATTATGACTGACTGGTTGGGGAATTTAGCGAACGAGGAGATATGGAGAGAAAAATATACAAAAAATACAACAGCCACAGATACACGATCTGATTATGGTTGGTATTTCCTGTACGCCGATGATGAATACAATATGTAGATTTCGGGAACGAATTTGAGGGCGATCTCGGTTATGAATTATTCAAGTGATTAGTGATGCAAAAGTGGAAGTATGATTGGAATATGGTTTTATAGAGTGCGGAGTATCTGTTCATTAAATTCGGCAGAATGCCTATGGATGCTTTTAGTGTCAGAAACGTTTTGGGGCCACATAGTGCCACGCCCATTGTCCAATCTCAGCCATATTTCGTAAAGTGCTCTATTCAAGTAATACACAACAGAGTTCTAAATTTTACAACTTTGGCTCTCAAGAGTATTGTAAAATTAATAATATAGTTTTTTTCTGTACGAGAGGTGCCACGCCCCATTGTGCAATTTTTCAAAGTACTTTGCTTTGATAAAATAGACAAATTTCCCACAACAGGCTTCCATTAGTGTCCAGAATCTGCTTTTGAATATTTTTTAGAGTTTTTTCAAAGCGCTTTTCGGGTACCAATTTTTGGAACAATAGCTGCAACGGGTGGCAACACTTGTGTCAGTTGTACCTATATGGGAGGTGGCTCCTGAGACTAGGAAACCCCTAAGAATGTTCCCATGGACATGTTTTTAAAAAAAAGTTCTGGAAACATATAAAACACAATCAAAAGAGTTGCATTTACGATAACATATAAGAAGATTTGAAAGAAGTCCTTCCTACGGCCACACATCCACCCCACCATAAAGAAAAAAATCTTAAATATAAATCATTCCCGCAATCCCCTCAAATATTATCTCTCAAGTATTGAAGGAAACCCGCACCAGGACTTCTGTCCCCCGAAACAGAAATATCCACAAATTTGCACTCCAATTACACCGCACCATGTTTACACATATGTCGAATCTCATATTTGTCATCGAGTCCTTTTGTGAAGCAGTAGCATCCCTACATATATAAAGTTTCTCCCCTCGAACACTTTCTGTGACAAACAGAGACACCAGAAAAATCCTCAACTCTAATCCTTTTCCCAGTTCAATTCAATTAATTTCAACCAACAGAAAAAAAAATGTTATATATACATCCTTTACAAAAGGATACACATATGACAGGCGTTCTATAATTTTCCTTTATCTGCGTCTCTCCTCACAAATCCTCAATCGAACTGCAACCCCTGTGATTCGACAAATCCGAGCTAAATTTTCAGATCGTACCTCATGTGTTCCACAGTCGCGCAACATCCAAGCGGAAGGACTATCTATTTATTTATTATCTTGTCACTTTGTTCGAGTCGTTGTGATTTTTCGAAAACTCTTCCTCCTCTCGATGTTTCACAATTTAATTTTTTACCAAGGATATTTTTTTTTTACACCAGTCATTCGGGGAGGATATTTATACAATTCTGTTTTTTGTCAGTAGATCTTTTCATTTTAATTTGCCCGCCTGTCAACAAGTCCTCGTAGTACCTAGATATATTAATAGAAAGAGTGTACTGTAAATAGGATTTTTTGTCATCTCGTTTTTATTGTCAAGTGCTGGCTGGATTTTCCTCAATATTTGACCAGATGCGACTGTTCCCGACCACGAATTTGCCAGTATCCTGCGGCGCAGCATATGATTGCAGGGTGGATATATATGTGGACTTTATAGATTCACTAAATTATTTATGATCCATCGACAGGAGGACAGAAAAGGGGATATTCGAGAATTTTCAACCATTCTTAAGGTTGAGAAACATGAGCAATCATTTACCACCCATGGAAACCACTTAATGAGCATCGTCTGAATTAGGGCCAAGGAAAGAAAATGCCTAATAGCCATTAAGGAAATTGGGTTATGCGCCGGTTAATACTACACACTTCCAGCATAGACTTTTCCCACAGGCGCAAGCATTGGGCTCATTAAGGCAACAATTTTGATGGAAGATTTTCTCTGCTCCTTTTGCTATATTAATTACCGACAAACAATGCTCGAAGGAGAGGGCAAAAAAATAAAAGAAAACTTTACGAATATAATAGGGCAATAAGGGGAGGCCAAAGCCGAGCTATATACATTTTGGGGGGAACTGGGAAGGTAATTCGAAGCGAGTCTTACCGTTTTCGGATTTTAAGACTAGAATAACTGATTTGTGTAAAGAAAATAATATTCAATGGCGCTTATGGTGGATGGGGATCATTAGTCATAAACGTGGCCAATATTTTCCATCATCAAACCCCATCGAGTTCTGAAACCAATATGCATGGCTTCAATGGCTTCAATGAATGTCGGCGACGCAAATCTGTATCTAAAATAGTATCGCAACTGTGGTCTGTGGGACCATAGGCCTAGCTTCTCACAACCATTCGTTTTGTGTGAGTTTTCAATTTTTGGGACGAATAGAATGGATCTACAATTTTACGACGAGTCCAAATGGCTAATTGAGAAGCTCTTTCATGACAGTTTTACTCTCGGATGTTTGCCAGACGTTCGTGAGAGGTGGCGCAATGGGAAAAAACCTTAAGATGTAATTTGGTTCTTTCGGGATTCGAACCCGGGACCCCTCGCTTAGTAGCCCAACACACTAACCACTAAGGCACTGCGCCGACCTATTCGCGAAGATATCAAGACTTATTTTCCAGATGGGCATAGCTAGGCAACCTTTATCTGCTGGGTTTTTGTTTCGAAATAAATGCCTGTCGTAAAGCTAGGAAGAGAAATTTACCTGAAATTAACCTGAAAATAAGAACTCTGCGTGTTTTTCTTACTGCATGCCTCTCAAAACAATAAAAAAAACTTAAAACTTCTTAATTCATCCATCGGGCTCAAAACATTTTTTTTTTTTTATTTTTAAAACATTTTTTTTTTTTAATTTTTAAAACATTTTTTTTTTATTTTTAGTAACAGTTTCAGGAAAATTATTTTTCAAGAAAGTACCGAAACTAAACTCTCCCACAAAATTATAATATCTTTCGGTTTAATAAAATATGAAAACTTTTGTCTCCAAAAATAATAATTTTCTTTGTCAAAGAATTTAATAGAAACGCCAGGCTTCCCAAGCCGGCAATTTATTTTCACCCTCACCAAGGATGGCTATCTCCACTCTTTTTTTTGGACAGATCCGTCAGCTCGCTCATAAATTGAAGGAAATAAAAACCCAGTGCCAGTGTGGTGTGCCCTCAAAAAATTGCACATAATTCTTCAAAAAAAATACCAACCCTTATATGATTGCACTCCACCCCAATTTGCAGTGGGCTCCCCAAAAATGTCTCCCATTTGAAATTCCAGTCCTCGGACGCAGCACAGCATAGCCCAAATCCATACATATATGAATGTCCTTTGGAATCCATTTCGCATCATTTCATTTCCTCGATTGCAATCGCTTTTTCACATGAAGTTCCTGTCAAAAGTTGCTGAATGGATTTTTGCCAATTTCTCTGCGAACCGTTTTTTTTTTATTTGCCTTTCTGTGAATGTCCCTCAGCCGGAATTCATACAAAGGCTCCACCAGTTATGACTATGTGCACTGGCGAATCAGTTTGCCAGCCAACCCCCCTCAGGAAATGAATTAAAAATGACAAAAAATGCGGACTCTTTTCGCATGGATCTACTATGGATATGCATGTGTGCAACTTGAAACGATTTCACGATTTATGAGAGAGAATGCGTCAACAAAAAGGCAAAAAAAAAACAACGCACACACAAAGTGTCACTGTTGCAATTTTAATAAAATGTCACAATTTACTTGCAAACGATTTCGGTTACGGGATTCGTTATGCCTGATATATGCTTGACATTATCTCTTGCGGGATGAAAATTGAATCATTACCCCAAACAAAAATAAAAGCGGTTTCACTGATGCGCGCCTACCTCAAGCACATCGCAGATAACGGCCCAGTCATGCCGAAAGACGGCTTGTTGCAGTGCGGCTTTTGCAGGCAAAGCGCAATAACTCGCAACTGGACTTCTTTAATTCAATTTAAAGTCGAACTTTGCAAGCCTTAATCAATGCGAGAGATGACTGCGCTCCACTGCCACTCTAAAAGGATCTCTCATCTCTGTCTCGCTCGTGAGCTCTCGCTGAACTGAAGTGCACTTCAATTCCAATAACTTATTGATAAGCGAATAACACACGGATTCGCTTTGGGTCGCTTTTTACGATCGTGTTTGTCGTCATTGTAGGTAGGCCGATCGAAGCCGCCGTACCCCGTCTCCTAAATGGGATGCAAAAATTTACGACCTCGATGAAGGATGTGGAATCGCTTCCTTGTATTTAACACGTTGACCTTTCGCGGCGACCGCGCTCTGTTATAGTTACCTGGTTGAGAGAAAGGTGCAGAAACACGCCGTGCTGATGCTGACCACATCCAGACCAACGTGAGCTCTTGAAATATATCTGCGAGGTCGGTGTTCATTTGCTAATTTGCCAGTTCTACTTTAGCAGTGGACACTGGACACTGGACACATCTTGGGGATGGTAGCATTCTGCATTATCAGTTTCGTTGAAGTTAGCTAAAACATCAGACGCACAACTGGGATGCGAAACGCAGATATTGGGAGTGGAAGCGGTCGGCGCAAAGTGCCAATCTGTTGGTCAGTGGTTTATGAGGCCATTATGAGGGTTTACATGGGAGCGATGTATGCAGATGGACCTAGCTATGCGAGTGAATATTTCAAAGCGCAA
Organism: Cheilosia pagana; assembly: GCA_936431705.1. NCBI lineage: Eukaryota > Metazoa > Arthropoda > Insecta > Diptera > Syrphidae > Cheilosia > Cheilosia pagana. The sequence continues at coordinate 42,577,386 of OW386170.1, read as the reverse complement.
ATGTGTGGAAATATTGTCCAATTGAAGGGCGCTGTCGATTGCTGGGATTTTTTTTTTTGTTTAAATTGCACTTGCGTGGTTCGACTTTGAGGGCTTTATCTTGTTTGGATGAGCGTCTATGTAGAACCAAAAAGTGCAATGTTGCAATCGTAAATTGCGTGTGGTTGCAAGGGGAAGGATACCTTGTTAATTGGTTGAGGTAATTTTTAATTGGGCGATGTTTTTTCACCGTCAGTTTTCGATCTGTTTAAGGTCGTTGTTCTTTTATTTTGGTCGCTGGTGTCAGTGACATTTTTATCATTCATATTCGAGAATTTCGTGTTAGGAAAGTTACCATGATGGACCCACTCCGCGCATGTTTGCCCATAAAGGTTTCATCCAAAACTGATCAGCTGATCAGCTATAAATGTGTCGGAGAGACTTTCGTGAGGAATTTGGCGGACAATATTATCTCAATCCGGTGAATTTATCAGCCATACATCCCCGCGCTTAGAAGTCTTGCAAGTAAAGTCCGATTTGATAGGACCAGTACCTCAAAGGACAACTGATCACCAGCATATTGATGACAGACAGAGCCTACAAAACTCAACCATGAATTTCCTGCATTCGTTTCACCTCTTCTAACATAAAAGCCTTCCTATTTTCTTTCAGCCGCACTGCCCTAGTGTTTGCTTCAAGTTTCTGTATAACAGTTGAAATTGGAACAACCCTGCTTTACTTAGACGTCCATCACAAACACAGTATGAACATGGACCTTGATGGATATCATATGCATCTAGTTCTCTGTTTCTTTTGATTGCCATTGGATATTTTTTTAAGACCCGAAACACATTTTCCAAAGACATGGGTGCAGTTGCGAAGCACACCAACGCCACCCGCTGCAAGAGCAGTGACTCAATCACATTCCCCCAGGCGCCCAGAGTTACCTACCCGAGTAAAGAATTAATTCAAATTTTTAACATTTATAAATCTTTCATAACAATGTGCGATGTTGAAAGCGCAACGAATGCGAATTTATTTCTCGCGAGTCTGTGGTAATAAATCTCGCGCTCATTGTGAGAGTGAACGTGCCACAGTGTCGTAGGTTAATGCCCAATGAACGCAGAAAGCCTTTGCGGCCTTTGCTATTTCCAATTTTGAGTGCTGCAAGTCATAACTCATGGAAAACTTCACAGCCGACCCAACTGTGGGGCGGCCTCCACTCGTTCATTCATAGAATACGACGCCGAGGTATATGAGAAACTGTTCAACAAAAGGCTTCAAGTGCACTCGCGCGAGTGTGTACTACTGTAGGTTCCTTTTTAGCACACCAGTGAGACAAACATCTATGAGCCTGTGCATCGGATCCGTAGATACATAATTAATTACAGCGTTTTAATTTCTGTAATTAGTCACGATTTTGCATTTTGCTGTGGCACTTTGCTGTGTGTGAGTGTGTTTGTGTGTGGTTGGCGGCGGCGCGACGTTTCTTGCTCGACATCTATTTGATCCAATGTGCAACTGGATGTATCCTGGAGCCAACATACAGTTGATATCAAATTCAAAGAACACCAGCAGCAGTGGGAGTTACCGTGCCTGCGACTCGCTCGGCTGTATCTCGTATCGGACTCGTATATGTAAATTGAGAAGGCGCTTAAATTCTGTTCCCGCCTCCGCTCGGGTTCGAGTGTCAAAGAGTTAAGATTCGTAAATGCAATTATTTTATGCATAACAACGGTCAGTATAGCAGTAGACGGGATTTGGTTTTTTCTTTTCTTGTTTTTGTCTCTTTTGAGGATTTTCAAGATTTTTCTTTTTACTTTTTCTAACTGCTGACAGAGAACTGTATCTAAGTCATATGATTTCAAAAGTCTATATATGGGTGAACTAGAGGAGGAACGCCAACGATTTGGATCGCTCTGTTTTGAAAATGTTTCCCCTATTGAGGCGCGAGATTGTCATCTAATTGGAAGTGGAGCTGCACTGAATTATATGTTAAAATCACTCATTAACAAGAAATTTTTATCTATGCAAATTGGTGGAGACTTGAGAGCGCCTGATGGCATAGGAGGCATTCTTTAATGACCGAATTTGTTACGGGGGTTGTCGGCAAAATTTATATATTTACACTAATTAGTGGTGATCTCTGTTGGGGGATCACAGCACGGTATATTGCTCAACGAGCGTGAATTAAAACACTTGTTTCTTACTTTTAAAATTAAACAATATTTATTTGGAACTATGTCCTTTATTATTGAAATACTTTTTACTAATTCTAAAAGGAGCTTAAGGCTACTATGTAGTTACAATAAGACTGTTGATAAATTCATCATACAGTCGTATTTATATACTTTTCTTATCTATCTACAAGGAGACCCAAGCGTACAATCGTCTTGCTTGATAATGAAGAAGAGATAATATTCCAACATTGTATACAAACGATATTATCTCTTTTACATATGTTATCATTGTAGCGTTGTGTGCAAGACTGTACTAGAGACTAAAGATATCATTGAATACAAATAATGTTATCTTTTTTCTCAATATGTTTTGCTATGGATACTTAACTCCCCCCCTTGTTAAACGAAATCGTCCCGATTTTTCGACGCTATTTTTAACATTTCTCTTTCATAAGTTTTGTTATATGCGTCAATCTTTTTTTGTTTTTGACGATCTGTTATACATTGTATAGTTTTTATCATTACGTACGTAAATGCTAGAATAACAATCAGTGTTACAATTGTGTATATAGTTGATAATATCGGTTTTTCTTCAAAAGGAATAATTAGTTTTTTAAAGTATCTATGTTATCGAATTTGTACATTGTATCTTCTTTAATTATTTGGTCGATGTAAGACTCTGAATTATGATTTCTTAATATAACTTCTTTAATTTGCTTATGCATGTTTTTGTATATTTTATCGTCTAGATTTATAGTATTTTCATAAGTAACTAAGTTTATACCATTAATTGTTTGATTATTTAACTTATGCTTACCGCTTAATAACATAACACCGGATTCAATTTCTAAGTCGTAATCGTATTCTTGTTTAATGTTGCATTTTGAAGTTATATTCTTTAAAAGTGGAATAAGACAATTTTCTTCTTCAAAGTTAATTTCACAAATGTTTTTACTTAGATGATTTTGACAATTTCTTGTTCTTAAATAAGTTTGGTTACATAAGGCAATTGTTTTATCTGTAATGATTTTTCCATGTTTTGAATTTAAAGGTGTTACTTTATACAATTTACATGATTTAATTAGAACTGGATATTTATATATTGTGATGAAGAATTCATCAGTTCTAGCTAATAATATTTTAGAGTACTCAAGTATATTTATTATGGGTACTTGAATTATTTCATGTTGAATAATATTTTTAATGTCATCTAAGTCTAGGCTTTCTGATAAATATTCATTATTTTTTGCTGCATTAATTGTTCTGGTCAATAATAATAATTGTTCGTACACTTGTTCTATTACTAAATGTTCTTTAAGGCTCTGACCTTCGAATTGTTGCAAAATTTGTTCAAATCTAGAATTTATAGTTTTTTGTTTATTATTGTTTTCTATGAGATTATTTATACTCGTTTCTATGTTAACTAAGTCATAATGGTCAGGATTACCAAACACATATTTGAAAGCTGTTCCTAAAAAGTTAATTGATCTAGTATGCCTAGTATGTTCTTGTAATTGGTCTGCTAAATTCTTAATTTTACTTAACCAAATTTTTTCTTCTTGTGTAGGTTGATATTTACTAGTTACGATATTTACGTAAGGTTGAAATATCGAAGTCAGGTTGGTGGCATGTAACAAATAAGTTTGTTCTTTGAATAAATACACGTCATCTGTTTGCGTAAGTATAAACTTCTTGTTTAGTAACTCAGTTATTTGAACGTTTCCTTGCCCTTCTTGACTCTGTACAATTCCTAGTAATGTTAGGAATATTAATATTTTCGTCATCTGAAAAATGATAATTCTTTATGTTATCCTTGTGAATTTTTATTCCTTCTTTAGAGATTACAGTGTCTCCTTTATCTTCTTCTACTATTCTTGTTATGTATCTGGCGTTAGATTTCTTTCTAAGACCTGTGATTCTTACCATTATCTTATCTCCTTTTTTATACTCTCTGTGTCGAGTTCCTTTATTTAGACGTTCGATCACTTTTTTGGATGCTGAGTTTAGTTTATTTATTATAATTTCACTATTGCTATATTTATTTTGATTAAAGAAAATGTCTCTAGGTTTCAAACCGGTAACTGAGTGTATAGAATTATTTAATTCACGCACTGTTCTAAATATTTCTTCGATAAGTCTTGTTTTATTCTGAATTGTGAATATTCTAGACAGTTCAGTTATTGTACCGTTTACACGTTCTACCTGACCGTTCGCTGTCGATCTGTATACTGGAGTTTCTACTTTAGTTATGTTGTATTTCAAACACATTTGGTTCACCATTTCTGTTTTGAATCCCTTCTCGTTATCTGTCATGAGTCGTTCACATTTTGGGAAATAATTAGATAAGACCTCTTCCATAACGTCGTACAGTCTGTTTCGAGTTTCGATTTCCCGAAGGATTGTATATTTAGAATACTTATCTACTGTTACAAGGAAAGTATACTTGTCGTTGAAGTATATGTCCATATGAATGTGTGTTCCCACATGTGTTGGTATTTCTGAATTATTCAGAGGTTCTCTGATAGGTTTTCTTTCATATTTTCCAAATAGACATGCTATGCATTTTCTGTTGAAACTCTTTGCTTGTTTATTTAGATCGGGCCAGTAATATTTCTCTGAGATTTCTTGTATATTGTTACGTAACCCTCGGTGTGCTCTTTCGTGAGTTACCCTTACAAGTTTTAGTTGTTCCTCCAAATTTGTCACGTCTTGAAGTTTTCTTGGTGTGAATATAAATCTTACTAGTGGGAATTCTTTTTTTATGTTTTCACCATATTTGTATATGTTTTCAAATTTCGTATGCAAAGCTACAATCTTTTGGGGTTGTATAACTTCTTTCATCTGCCTTAGTAAAGAGTCTTTGTCCTTAAACTTTATTATGAGTCTTATTTTGTTACTAAAATAGATTTGTGTTTCGATATTATTTGTTATATCTTCAATAAGTTCGAACTGTGCAGTGTATGCATTAAAAGGCTGATTCACAGTTTTTATTATATCATTAGAAGAACTTTCAGCTGAATGTGCTGTTTCTATGGTAGAAGTATTTATGCGTTGACGTGATAATGCGTCAGCTACAAGATTTAGGTTTCCTGGTTTATAAACTAATTTTGCTCCAAAGTCTTCAATGATTCCCTTCCAACGTTTCAGCTTTGTGTTGGGATTTTTTTCTGATACAGAATATATAAGGCTCTGGTGATCGGTATATATGGTTAAGTCTGCTATACCATATATGTAGTTTCTGAGTTTTTGTAAGGACCATATGATCGCTAATAGCTCTTTCTCGTTTGTGCTATAGTTCTCTTCTGTCTTACTCAGTGTTCTTGACAAGAAGTGTATAGGTTGCTTATTCTGACTTAGTACGGCTCCAATAGCTATGTTGGATGCATCAGTAGTAAGCTCGAATGGTTTACTATAATCCGGTTGAAAAAGTTCGACTTGTTCTTTCAAATAATTTTTTAAAATTCTAATCGCTTCTAATGCTGAATCATTCAGATTTAACTTAATATTTTTACTTTGTTTTTTGTTTACTTTACCGTTATCTCCTCGTAAATATAATGTCAGGGGCTTGGCTATGCTTGCGTATCCTTTTATAAACTTACGATAGTAACCTGTAAGACCTAAAAATCCTCTCAAATCCTTTACCGTTTGTGGGACTGGAAAATTTTCTATAGCTGCTATTTTCTCAGGGTTCGTAGTGATTCTACCATGTCTGATTATGTGACCTAAGTATTCTACTTCTTCTTGAAAAAACTTACTTTTCTCATCAGATATTTTTAATGTGGCTTTATTGAGTACGTCGAATACTTGACTTATGTGCTGTATATGTTCTTCCTCAGATGAAGAATATATCAATACGTCATCAATGTAAACGTGTACGAATTTACCTACAAAGTCTCTCAAAATGTCGTCCACGCATCTCTGAAATATGCTTGGTGCATTTTTGAGCCCGAAAGGCATTCGTTTAAAATGATATTTTGCGCCATTTATAGCAAAAGCTGTTTTTTCTTTATCATCTGTTTTGATTCTAATTTGGTGGAAACCTGACTCCAAATCTAATGTTGTAAAGTACTTGGCTTTACCTAAATTTTGAATTGTCATGTTGACATCCGGAATGGGGTATCTGTCTGTTACAGTGTGAGCGTTAAGTTTTTGGAAATCAACAACCATGCGCCGTTTTGGTTTTCCTTTTTCGTCCAAACCTTTTTTAGGTACTGTCCATATGGGACTGTTATAAGGACTATGGCTTTTTTCTATTATATCGTCATGTAAGAGTTTCTGTATTTCTTTGTTTACGAATTCGTTATCTGCTATGGGATATGGATATTGTTTAACATAAACCGGATTATCATTGGTCGTCCTAATGCTTGCTTCTATAGTATCTGTAAAGGGTAACGGTCCTATGCTGTTATTAATCTTCATCAGTCTATCTATATCTGCTTTATAAATATTATTTTCCCCAATTATGTAATTAATTTTCTGAATAGATTCGACACTGCTTATGGTAGTTAGAGTCATATTACTGAAATTTATTTCCGCGTTTAGAACTTTAAGTCCTTCATATCCTAATATCATATCAAAAGACTGAATATCCTCTAATTCAAAAAATGTTATATTTTTCTTTAATATCCTAACTACTTTCTTTGTATCTACCATAGAATAACCATGCATTGTTTTTATTTTTATAGGTTTAATTTTAATTTTTTCGCTAGAATCGCATTTTCTATTAATGTAATTATGGGTTGCACCAGTATCAATAAGAATTTTATAAATTTCCTTAGAAATAGTACTAGTTAAATTTAAGCAGGGCAACCCGTCTACTAGTTTAAATGATCTATTCTTATGTTATTATTTACCATACATTCCGTTTCATCTGCTTCTGCATATGTACTGCTGACATCGTCTCTGCGTTGTTGTCGGGAGTTATTTACTCTCTGCTGCTTGAAGTTCTGCTGATAAGATCGTTGCGGTCTGTTGTGTGTGTTGAAACTCCCGCTGTGTTCACGTTTCGCTGGTGGATTATATACATCGGGTTTGTATTGATTCCAATTTTGTCGCTGTGCATGTACAATTTGTCTCGAGTTTATCTCCATCGGCTGTGGTCCTTGATTGTGTTGCTGTATATTATCGTATTGCTTCTGGGGTTGATAATTCGTTGTTTGGCTCGAATAATTTGGTCTTCTTTCGTTTCTGCGTTCATGTGGCATATTTTTGTGGTGCTTATCTTGAGTGAGATGTAAATGCCTGTGCACATTATCATGTTCTATTCTGCGAGCAATTGCGAATGCGTGTTCTAGATCATTTATTGTAGCTGAATATAATGATCCTCTTGTAAAGTTGTCACTCATACCATCAATGAATATACGAACTGCGTCGTCGTTAGCATTTTTAATTAGTCTGTCGATTATATTCGGCGGATCACCTGACATAGTGATTTTTGATATTATTAAATTGAGATTTTTATTTATCTCGTCGTGGTATTCAGACAGTGTGCTTCTTTTTTGCGTGATGGCTTTCATCATGTCTTGTAGCACGTATAGAGGTTCTTGATTAGAGTACGTATAATCTAATCTGTTACGTATCGCCTCAAAATTAAAAATTGTGTTATAATTAGTTAACACATTCGCGGCTGCACCCTGTATTTTACTTTTCACTATAGTCAATGCTGCTGCGTACTTACTGTGTGTTTTGAAGTTTTTAATGCTGTCCATTAATCTGGATGCTTCTTCGCGCCACGACCGATAATTTGATTGATCGCCGTTGAAAATAGGTAGGCTTTTAAATGCGTCTAACTGTATTTCACTACCATCTGTATATGTGGTTCTTATTTCCTCTAGCACAGGTATGTTTGGTACTATGCCTAATCCAGATTTTACTTCATTTAGTTTTGTTTCTAAATTAGTGTTTATTTGATTTTGGTTAGTTATTATTGCTGCTAACCTTGCATTCTCTGTGCGTGTGTGCTCTAGGGTTTGTGTTACTGTGTTGCTCCTGGTTTCTAAAGCTTCTAATCTTGCCATTAATACTGCGAGTTGTTCCATTTTGAACTCGTGTCTGTTGTCGTCGAATTTGTGTGTTTTTTTCCTCCACATATACACTTTCACTGAATTGCTTTGCTGCTTCGTACGAAGAAGCTATATTTGTACCTGCTATGCTAGGTAATTCTTGTAACCGGTAACGCGAGTGTTCTGTTTATACTAGATTTCACTACTTGTTCCCGAGGTCCGCTCGATTGAAGTTAAAAAGTATATTTAACCTCCTGGCAGGATCGCCAATTAAAACACTTGTTTCTTACTTTTAAAATTAAACAATATTTATTTGGAACTATGTCCTTTATTATTGAAATACTTTTTACTAATTCTAAAAGGAGCTTAAGGCTACTATGTAGTTACAATAAGACTGTTGATAAATTCATCATACAGTCGTATTTATATACTTTTCTTATCTATCTACAAGGAGACCCAAGCGTACAATCGTCTTGCTTGATAATGAAGAAGAGATAATATTCCAACATTGTATACAAACGATATTATCTCTTTTACATATGTTATCATTGTAGCGTTGTGTGCAAGACTGTACTAGAGACTAAAGATATCATTGAATACAAATAATGTTATCTTTTTTCTCAATATGTTTTGCTATGGATACTTAACTCGTGTCGTGTATATTTTTGGTGTTTGAATGATAACAACTTTTTTTGTCAGTATTTTTAACGAAGTCATAGCATATACTATCAAGCAGTGTCTTCAATCTACAGTCTACAAAGTGAGGGTCTTCTTGCAACGGAGGCTATAAATGAGTTATAGTTTAAGCTAAGCTCAGCTGAAGTCTTTTGTGTGGATACTTATGCTTGTTGGAAAGACTTAACAAGTTCCGACTTATCAATCCATTTATGCAGTAGATTTTTCGAAAAAAATGGAGCAAATTCCAATTTTGCGGAGTAGATTTTTGTAATTATAAAAAAAGGGTTACTACCTATGACAGAGTTCAAATTAATATCCTTATTATTTGCTTTCATTATTTTTATATTTAACTAGCGGACCCCTGCACACTTCGTAGTGCAATACAGAAATATAAAAAAATCAAATTCAAATTTATTTAAATCAGTGATAAATAGTTTTTATTGTAATGCTTTGTGGTACACAATATTTTTGGTTTTTCCATTTTCGGTGTACATAAATATACAAAACCGATGATTTTGTTTGGCAACACGCGAACAGGGTAGGTACACTCAGAGAAAAACGTCCCATTAATTTGTCAATGGTACGACCATTGGATTTATAAGACGCGTTTTAATAAGATTTTCCTATTAAAACAATAGTTTTCTAATAAAATTAAAGGTTTTCGGGTTATTAATACAATGGTATTGAAATTATTACTATTAATGGGTTATACGTTATAAATATAATGGGAAACACTATTTATTTAATAGTCTTTAACCATTAATATTTTAAAACGTATACTATTGTCCCATTAATAAATACTATTATTTACTAATAGATGGAATACCATTGAAAAATCTTCATATTAATATTGCCGTCTTATTATTTCAATGAGAGGACTATTAATTTAATTGATTTTGTTTTTATTTTGATAACATTGATACCATTTTTTTAATGAGGCACCCAGCAATAGATAAAACTATTGATTTAATAGGATTTGATATTTTCAATATCAATAACATGAACTATTGTTATAATAGTTCCATGTAGTTAAATATGTTTAATGCTAGGAAACAATATATATTTAATAGCGTATCCCATGAAATCAATGTGAAGGGTCTTTAATTAAATATATTGTAGTACTACTTTTTCACACGCACCATTAATCGAATTAAAAATAGCATTAATTTTCCAATGAATTCCAATAAAAACATTGTTCAGTCCTTAATACGAATGTGACATTCGAAACGAGCAATTCCGAAGTAGTGTGTGACTGTGAAAAAAGTAAAATGAAGTGAAAAAAGTAAAATGAAGTGAAAAAAGAAACAAATATAGGTAAGTATTTTTAACTTTTTATAAAAGTTTTAGTTTACGAAATTTGTTGTAGCATAGTTAAACACATAATGTATGCAGGCTTTTTTGCTGCAAATAACAACAATCTTTAACTTTTTGGTCTAGCTTTAGATATATGGTTTGAAAGCAATTTTGATATAACATCCATACTATAATTGCTTATCATAGTATGGACCTTGTATCAAAATTGTATAATATAAAAAATTAAAGAAAACAAATTATTTGTTGCCGCTTTAAAATGGTTGATTTGTTTCAATGTGATACATTTTTAAAGTTAATAGTATATCCCTTTGATATACGCGTCATTCAATAAAAGTTCCGTTAGAGTAACTGTACAAAATTCTTTAAAAGTGATTTTAATAGTATAAAACCTATTACTTTAAAGGGATTCATATTTAAAGTAATGGTATATCACATGAAAAAGCATAGTTTTTCAAAATGCTAATAGTATATCTTATAACTTTAATTATATTAATAGTATATCCCATTGGTAAGAACAGTTGGTATGTATATTACAAGGTTTGTTTTACTTAGACTCGTCAAACTTTGCCATTACTATCGTTGTCGTGACAAAGTGCAGTTCATCGCAAAATATACTCTAAAATCAACATTTTGAAATTGGAAAACGAGTGCAGCTCAGGTATAATTTAATGAATTTTATTTGATAATAATAATGTTTTGGACTATATTAAACTATTTTTTTAATAATTTTGGAAGTGCATTTATATGCGCGTCATTAAATAGATCCAGAAGATGTATAAAATGCTCTTAAATTTGTATTTTATACATTTAACGTGCAAAATAATTTTCTTTGATCATAGTAGTGTTTTATTTTTGCCCTAACTGTGGTAAATTAAATATTTTTTTCGAGTAAATACTTTTTTCGATTAAATGGAAATCAATGCATTTTACCGTACCTAATAATTGTTTGAAACATAGCGCAACCGAAAAATACAGCGATCGGTTTGATGTCTTAATGAAATAATTATTTGCTTGCAATCAGTTTTATTTAATATTTGTAGGAATACTATTTGCATAAAAGAGGACTTGGTCTCAACCCAACTGGAAAGCTGCATGATAAGGCTGATAATGGCAGAATCAAAATAAGAGGTTTGAAAAGACAACACAACTGATAAGTGAAAACAAGGACGAAGGTATTTTGTATTGTATATTTTATTCGTTTAAAACTCTTAACATCCGTTGACAATTTTTACTAAAAGTGTTTTATACATTATTATTTTTTAATACAGGTTTTAATAAGGCTTTTAATATATTTAAGTTTGTTTCAATTTTAAGGTAGGTAATCGATTTTAACTTTTTATTGATCCACCGACGTATGAAGCAACTATTTATGAAGTATGAAGTGAAGTTCGGACTAAATGGACTGAAGTCGCAAAACAACGGCACTATGATATCAAAACTGAAGCCTTAAATATCCTCACAAAATGGCCACACACTGGTAAGTCGAAGCATTATTCATCTCATTATTTCTATGGAATTAATAAATAACTCTTTTATTGCAGGCTTCAAAAGCTATGACTTCAAGGACCAATATTTCTACACCCTTGCTTTTAATGCTGGACTTAAGTTTGCCGATACTCTTGTTAACCAATGTTTTTAGCATTTTTATTAATAAAAAAAGGTGATACCTATATAAAAATATATTGTATTGTACTATTAATTTTAAAAGGATTCGCCACTTTAATTTAGTGGAATCGCTATTGCAACAAAGGTATTCGGTTATTGTTTCAGCCATACGGTCCTATAATTGCAAAAGTATATACTATTAATTACGATAGGGTACACCATTAAAATTTATAGGTGGCTGATTGAAGCAATGGTATTGTGTTATTGTGTTAACAGTAGAATCCCATTGCTGTTACAGTAGATACCATTACTTTCAAGAGAATACGCTACATTATATCTATAAGGGCCCCATTGAAACAATGGTATTGGGTTATTGTTTTAGCAGTACAGTCCTATTATAGTAATAGTAAATATTATTAAATTAATAAGTTAAATACTATTGACATAATAGTATGGTGTTATTGTTTTTATCATATTTTCTACTACTTTTCATGGTATTTACTTTTGATAATTAACTGTATTTTCCTATTAAAAACTATTGCAAACAAAAGTACATACTATTATTAATTAATAAGACAAAATATTGAATCAAAGGGGTGACAACATTAATACACATGGAAAATCGTACCATTACTGTTATAGTTTTGAAATTATTATTTCAATTGGATGAACACCATTGACCAATTTTAATAGTATAAAACCTTTGATTCAATTACTTTTCTTATTGATATTATAGTATTTTTTTCTGAGTGTACATACACATAACTGTCCATGTGAGAAAACTGGATACTCTGAATTCACTCCACAAATTCCTAACGTTTGCCCTTGCGCCTTATTAATAGTAACTTCAAACCTTTGTCGAATTTTAACCAATCTTCACAGGAATACTCCTGGGCCAATACCTAACATTGTGTGTAAACTTGAACTCAATCGCTTCTGCGGTTGTCGTGATATAATATTTTCAACGTATTTTTTGTATGGACGGTGCCACGCCCCTTTGTCCAATTTCGTCCAATCTAAATTCTAAACTATCCAAGGCGCCACCCAAACGCATACAAAAAAATTAATTCAAATCGGTCCAGCCGTTTAGGAGGAGTTCAATGACATACACTTAAAAATAAATTAAGCTTAAATTGCACAGTTCAAATAAATAAATAAAATTCAAATAAATAAATCAAATTAAAATAGATCACAAAACTGTCATTATATTTTCCGTAATTCATTCTTCGCGTTATTCCTAACATATTATATTTCATGTTATAAAAACAACTTTGCGAATACCTACTATATACAAACAATTTGGAATTTAAAATAAATTTTCCATCGATGCACTAAGCTCCAAACAACGGCCTTTAGCGGGCAGCTTTACCAAGTACCTACGCCTGTTTCTGCTGTAGATGCTTTTGATCATGGTTTATACCGTCTAAGGAGGGGTGGCTTTTGGAATCATTCTCTCTAAAATATCGATGACCTGATTTAGAGACCCAGAGCTTCGGCTGTCACCTTCCCTTGTCTACTGTCTACAGCAAAAGTTTGACCGTCGATTGGGGTGTAGCCGAATCTTCATAAGTGACTCTAAAACTTGTCACCGGTCCGATTCTATTTTTTTAAATTGACATCACTACACTCTTATACTTGGCAGTCATCCCCCTATTTTTAAGGCTTTCTGCCGACTATATCTTTAAGAATAGGTGTCAGGGTCGGAGTAGTGGCGCAGTGGCTTAGTGGTAGTGTGTTGGGCTACTAAGCGAGGGGTCTCAGGTTCGAATCCCGAAAGGGCCAAATTACATCTTAAGGTTTTTTTCCACTGCGCCACCTCTCGCGAACGTCTGACAAACATCCGAGAATAAAACTGTCATGAATGAGCTTCTCAATTAGCCGTTTGGACTCGGCGTAAAATTGTAGATCCCTTCCATTCGTCCCAAAAATTTAAAACCCACACAAAACGAATGGTTGTGAGAACTCAGGCCTTGGGTCCCACAGACCTGTCGCGCCAAAATATTTATTTATTTTTATTTTATCTTAGTGGCCAGTGACCAGTAAGATAACCCGTTAGGATCCTTGGTTCTTCTGTGCTTAGCTCAAGTAACTTTTTTGTTTTACTTCGTTTCGTTTTACTGCCTCAGTCCTTTGGATTCCGTCCAGTGTTCGGCAAGGTCTTCCTATTTCCTGAACTTTGAGTGAACGTAACTCAAAGGTAACCAGCGCCTCTTCTCTGCGTTGTCCTTGGCCAAATCTTCGAGGAGATGGAAACAGTCCCAGACCAGCTTTTACCCTTGAGAGCTGCCTGACTGTCTGAGAGGTTGTATGTGCGGGCACCATTTGTGCGCCTTTGTAGGCATTCTCAGACACATATCTCTATGGCGTGTACCTCCGCTTGAAAGATGTTTGGTGATTTTCGCAGTGCTATAGCTCTTTGGAACCTAGGCTCATATACACCAGACCTATATTACATATGAGACCTTAGGCTTAGCTTTTTACGCACATATGATTATGTGAGTCTCATTTTTTATTTGGGGGAGGAATGGAATGGACCCACTATGAATTCTAAAGTTATCTCTACTCAGTTATACTCTCTAGTTCTTTTCAGACTCCCAAACGTCTTGTTAGCGAGTGAAAAGAACAATCTTAAGGTGTATTTCGGGATACTGGAACCCGAAACCTCTCGTTCAGTGGACTGAGTGTCATTATTACCTTTGAATATGAATATGAAATTTCAAAAATCGAATAGTTTTCCACATTCAAACCCATCCATAGAAATGGCTTCCCTCCAAATTTGCAACGGTTGCGATTTCGCATTACCCACCCCCAAAAATGCCATCACAATCATGCACATTCATAAATAACTTCATACAAACTTTAGTTACTCAGAAGAAGTAACTTTTCATGCACACACATAATAAATATCCTTGCAATGGATAATGTATATACCTATGTCCTGTTTGTATATCTGCACATCGATATGCAATCGAAAACATATATACAACCTTATAACTTACGGTAAAAACTTTAACTGCAATAGGGTGGATGGATTTCTCGCACAAGGCACCATCAGATATATCCTTTACGGGTATATAACCCTTCAGGTTTTGTTCCCTTCCTGAAGCGCAAAAGGCAGCCATAAATTTATGTTGAAGATCTGTGATTTATGTGCGAGGGAAAACTTATATTTCAAGCTTTAATTTATAGAATTTTAGTTTTGCACCTCTGCAAATACATATATCAAATGTAGACTACTCTGAAATGTGCATGTATAGTCGTGCGTGGGTTTAGAGCTCTCTTTTCTCCAATCCGAACAGCAAATTTAAGTGATTTCCAAAAGCAGTTTGTTTAAGAATTGGAGATACACTTTTAAGCGAGAGGGAGTCGGTCGATTGTTTTCTGTTCGTGGGAGCTTGGTGTCTTCAAATTGTGACTTGTGACTCTACGAAGATCTGCATCAAAAAATAAGAATGCTTTTCTTATATGAATACCAGACACTCCGCAATATCTAATTCCGAATGGGCTCTAAAAATCTTTAAAAGCTAAGTGCAACGATTTTATTCGTCTAGATAATTCCAACGAATTCATTGCTAATGCACTGTTAAACTTGCGTAAAACCGTAGGTAGCCACAAAATGGAGCCCACAAATTTCCCAACTTCAAAATGACCATTGCACCATAAACTCATATCTTTGATTGGTTGCACACAACCAACTAAGTATAAAAAAATAGAAAACAAAGATCAATAAACGCAACCATAAACTAGGAACGATTTGTTTTCGGACAAACGTGCGCGCCCCTCCAAATAAAAACCAAGCACACACTCATTTCAAAACAAAACACACTTGCATTTGAATTAATTTCTAATTAAACTTTAATTCACTCATTAAACGCGCATTTCCAAAGGGTTAATTATACCACTCTCTGAATCTCGTCGACACAAGGCACACAAAATGTTTGTCTATATAGCTGGGGCACAACACTCTCGGGCTGCGCCTGACGCCGCGCCGCTACGCCATAAGATTTACGACCTCGAATAGACGCGTAATGAAAATAATTAACAGAAAGCAAAATGTACACACAATTTTCTAAAATACTAATAACACTCTGATTCTTAACGGTATCCGGATCGGCACCGTTTTCAGCCAACTAACCATTTATGTAGATGGTCAGGAAGAGTGCTCTCGTAAAATGCGTCTCCATCTAGATGCGTATCGCACATAATGGATGAATTAAATGTTAAATAGGTTTTCGAGACAATTAACCAACAAAAAATTGTATTAAGACTGATAACCTGTGTGTCCGGGTATCCGATCTCATACGCGTGCTAAATAGTTCTCTCATCGCTCTCCAGACTCCAGGTCAGGAGGTGGAGAGTCTTACAAAAGTTTACATAAAGTTGGGGTTTTTTTTTTCGTCTGCCGTCACCGTCGGGAGGACTCCGATTTTTGACAGACAATGAATTAAACAAATCACACACAACCCCTACCCTGACGCGCGCGGTTCATCGGTATGATAAACTGAAAAACACCATAAATCACCGAAAACACTGGGAACACACTGTGCGCAGCAAAACGTCGTGCTCGCGGCAACAAATAACGCAATCGTTAAGCACTTTTATGCTTTTTAGGTAAAAATCTCAACCAATCCGACTCAACTATACAAACTTTGTATCTATCTGCGAGTACATCTGCGTTTGTATCTTGGTGTATAATATTCGAAATTGCTTACGATTTAAGTGGCTGCTTGTGAAATTGTTGCGCGCACAGCCAGTGTCGTCAATAGCCCACTTTATGCCATAAAAATAAATTTTATGAAAATCACGATTTCAATTTGTCACACAACCAAAACCGCTAAATAAAAACTTTAATCCAAAAAAAGACAACAAGCCAACACAAGACGATTTAAGTTGTATCTGTATCTTGACAGTGCTTTTATATCGCCTTCCTGGGCCATAATGAGAAAGTTCCATTGTGCGCACAATAAGCGCAAATTATTCGCGCACTAAAATGTATCTCGCACAGCGCAGTGCGATGGTTAACTTTTGATGACTTGTGATGGAGTTATGGTACATGTCTCGTATGGCGCATTCTTCTTGTGTCGACACACGCCTATACGAGCAACACTGTCCCGCTTAATTCGGATTCGAGTGCTTCTTGGTCTGAATTTGGCAGCGATATTTTCACTGTATCAATTTATTTATTTGACATTTTGCATAGTGACTGCAAAACCAATTGACACAGAGAGGAAGAGGTGAATTAAAATGCAAAAATGTCTGATAAGGTACTTACTTCGGAGTGGTGATTTTGAAACGAGTGAATTTACAGCGAACGTTATTTATGAACGACAATCGTGCTCGAATTATAACGTCAGAGTTAAAAAAATAAAAGATTGGCAATACATAAAATGCGACAGAGAAAGCCAGCAGTGACATTTGGAAGGGCCGAGCCAATCACTCACTACACAGAAACGCAATTTTAAGATTTTTTATAAACATTTAAAATATCTGTCTTTTTTTGAAAGTCTTTGTTAAAGGTAACGCTTTCTACGCATGTAGCCGCATCTTTGGCAGGCCATGGGGTCCAAACCCCAAGATAATTCTGTTGATGGAAAGATACCAAATCCAGAAAGTTAATGGACAACCAGAGCGTTGAGTGCTACACCCATTGCTGATTGAAAGCAATCCACAATCTGACTCCTTTCGACTTATACATGGAGGGATCTGCTACCAGAAGTGCCTTAAGGATCAGCCAAACGAACATTTGGAATCCATGCAATTTTGGTCACGCACAGATTCTAGGGAAATACTTCGGGAACGTTGTCACTTCTGACTATATGTCTCCCCATCTGAACTTTGATAGACCATTCACTTGCTCTTTTCCGAGTAGGGATCAATGGAACACGCACGAACCCACAAAGCGGAAATCGATATCCATCTGCACAGATGGATCAAAGATGGACCGTTGAACCGGTGCCGGTATATTCTGTGTAATTCTGTATTTCGTGGGTAAGTAAATTTATTTTCTTTTTTATATATAACTTCATAAAGTGTAGGTACCTACTCTCAGTTTTTGCAAACCTCGGCATTTGCAATTCACTTAATGGATTTCCTTTTTTTGTTTCTTTTCAGCATTTCCATGCATTTATTTTCGATTAACAGTTGGCTTTTATATACTGTGTATAAAAATGTATAAAAAATATCTTTTATGTAGGTATCTAAAATCGAAATTATTATTTTTTCTGTAAATACATTCTAATTTTTATGTTAAAAAAAGTTGTTAAGAAGATTTAAAACAATAAAATTGTTTCTAAAACGAATGTTGGGTTTTTTTTTTTAATTCACGTAGCAGGTCTATTTATGAAAGGTAAGTATTAATCAATAATACTCCATAATTCGTAACAAGAAATAAAATTACTAAATTGCGAACATCAGATCAATAAAAACATAGATTGATATTTACTTAAACTAGGAAAAAGCGTTCTGAATTCAATAGCACACGGTATTAGTAATAATCAAAATTAATTTCAAATTAAGAATGCCTAGTTAAATGATTAAACTTAAATTAAGCACCCATCGTTCTTAAATCAATAATATTGCGATTTAGAAATAAGAAAATTTGCTATCAATTTAAGGACTCGTAATTACTACAAAAGTTCTTAAATTAATCATGCGAATTCTAAAAGAAAGAATGGCATATTACCAGTTTCAGACCGACGTGTTTAATTTAAGCACAGATCGGATAGCGATGAATATGACTTGAAAATTGATTAATTTAAGCGTGTTCTTGCTTGCTATTACTCTATTTTTCTCTCGGTGTAGCCAGGCGTCTATAAAAGCAATATCAGTTATTGAAATTAAATACAAGCTAGTTCAACGCTGTCGCAAAGACTCAAGGTTCTTTGCTCGCAGCACTGTACGATGGCTGACGAGCTGGCGAGAAAGGGGTCTGCAATGGATCATGTCAGCTCGCTTCCTCTGTCACTGCCCGAGTCTCTGTCATTTGAGGAGCAGAACTCTTGGAAGCTATCACTTCCATGACTTACAAGAACTTTCTGATGTCTTACTCTCTAATTTTTATAGGTTTTTAAGGACATCAGGAGGGCTGGACGACGTCGGTTAACTACACCCAGAGAAAAATACAGTGTAAAATTGCCTTAAACGACTTAGGTAAATATTTTTGTATGATTTTTTATGGACAGGCATAATTCTGCTAAAAAATAACACAATTTATGCATGCGGCATAGGTAATGAAAACTAATCCAAATTGCCTTAAAAACCTTAGGTAAATATTTTAGCATGGAATGATTAGAACAGGCATAGCATTGCTAAGAACTTGCACAATTTATGCAATGAGAAATAGGCTAAGTTGACTAAGTTCCTAAGGTATTTTAACCTAAATACAAATAAGTGTATATCCACCTTAGGACGTACGTAACTCAGCTTATAAAACTAAGGTTACATTTCCTTAAAATTTGAAAACAGTATACTGTAAAACAGTATTTGTATACAAATTAAACAAAGAAATTAGACAAGAAGATCGACGGAGAAGAAGATTAAGGTAAGTACAGTGAAATTTTTCTTTTCTTTTTATATATTTATAAAAACACATTGCTAATAGCGAAACAAGACCCAAGTGTTTACCACATTTTGCAAGACTGACCCCTCTACAAATATTTCTGTGCTCAAGGATTGGTACATTTTTTCCTTCCTTGACAATCACATGATTTTGCTCTAATTCGTTTAAATTTGTTTTTCCAGACCAAAATGGACTTCAATTTTATGAAACCGGACACCAATTTAAACTTTCTTCCAAAAAACATTTTGCGATATTGCCATAGATCTATTCAGCGATCGAATCAAAGCCATTTTTCTAATAAGCTTTTTGAAAGATCTTAATGCAAATAAATATAACAAAAATTGACATCGGTTAGTAAAAAATGTTTCACAAAGAAAATGTATGTTTTCTATTTCCTATTTTTTATTACCAGATAATATCAACATTGCATGGAATTTATGAGGAACCTGCAAAAAATGCACCATTGAAGATTCAAAATCATCATTCACACTTCTGTCACGCCTGTCACGTCAGTTACCTTTTAGGTAAAAAAGTGAGGAATCATAAACAGCACTTATTGTAAAAAAAAAAACAAGTTAACAGAAAAAAATAAAAAAAAATGTCTTAACATTAACAACATTTCTTTAAATTCTTTAACATTTCCTTAGGTACATTTAATGTCAGGCTAAATTCAGCCTAGGTTTAAGGGGAAATTCCGTAGACAACCTAGCACACCATTACCGCAAGAACTAGCTTGATTTTACACATGTTAAAAAAAAGTTGGTTTACATAAGGAATATAAGGCAAGTTACCTTAGAACTTACCAAGTTCAAAATGGCCTTAGGACTAAGGAGGTTTATACCGCGATTAAAGTCAAATTTACACAGGCTTTTCTCTGGGTGTACAAGGAGGAGAGACAAGAACCAACCATCTTCAACATCAACGGTAAACCCCCAACAATGGTATCACAACGGGTCCACAAGGGCTTACCCTACTCTACCAACCCGTAGACCTAACCTTACCTAATAAGTCTTTGATATAAACAAGCTGCGGCTTGGCGAATAGCTATGATTTCGTCTTAAAGGATACTTAATGCTTTGGGAGGCAATTTTTAGAGTTTTCTTCTTTGGAAATCAAACTAGTATCAGAAGTTTTAAGTTGCCTCATTTTTAAACGATTTTTCTGATACCTAAGCTGATAACGGCCTCGTCGCTATGTGCAGTTTTATTGGCACAAGGTACTTTCGTTTTTAAAAGTAATTTATCGTGGAAGGAATGGCATTCCCTCGGTCAAACCGCGTGATGGGAAATCTATCAGTGTTGTAGACTCACCTATTTTTTAAATCACTTCAAAAGAACGCCCCCATATAGTCCGTTCAAGGGCGCTTGCGCGTAATAGTAACTATTTAATTAAATTGACTCCTGGTGACACAAACTTATACGCCTAAGGGGTTCATCACACATATTTATACGTATGTGCGGCCCCCACTTGGCAAAATTGTGAAAACATCCAGCAGTAAGCGTTAACAGAGTTCCCGCAAACAGCTTCATTAATGAGATACTAAATTCCCCGATCGAATTCAAATGAATGGAGAAGGTCCATTTCACACACCGAAAATAGGCAGTTCCGACTAAAACATCATCGTTATCGCTTTCAGAAAATCTTTATAATTCGAAATTCTTAAGGAAACCTCACCACAAACCGAAATCAACCGCGTCTATAAAAATATTATGAAAAATATAAAACCCATCACACATATGAGCACTGGCACTGGCACTGGCACCGGCATAACGGGCACCCCCCATCGACTCAATCGGTCCATTAAAATCAATATCAGGTTCGGCAAGGAGATGAAAACGCTGAGCCAGAACAATGTCCATCAGCAATTCATTCCGGTGAACGACGACGATGGAGCTACCGAAGCACCGCGCATCACCAACACAGGTGAGGTCTGAGGATGCGAGCTCGCGCGCGCGATTGTTTTTCGGTGAATGCTACCGCCTTACGATGTTACAGGGTATGGTGGCATGCTGTTGCTGCCGCAGCCACCGGTTGCTGATGCTGATGGCTGATGGCGTTTTACCATACACTCGGATGGATCGGACAAAGATATGACATCATGTCATCATGGAATTTGATTTACGACTCATTCGATCTTAATTTATATGAGAGAGATCTTCGCCGATAGTGCGGAGCGATAGGGTTGTTTACTGGGAATATCTATGAAATATTTTATTTGCTTTTGATTTGTGTTTTATGGTCTAGAAACATTATACTTGGGCGCTGGGGCCATCGGACGCAGTTCCGAGAATGAGGTTTTAACGAGAAATGCGCGTCGCAGATAGGGCAACAACAACCTGACCGCATATGTTTAATAATTGGCCCACCCTCTGACAGCGCAACCACCCGTAGTGACATTTAAAATTGCAGCGTCATGCGATCGCATCCATCCATCGCATCGGGCTGTCCTGCCATTTTATGGAGCACTGAATAATTGCTGAGAAACAGTTTTCAGCAAATCACCGTACGAGTAATTTTCAAAAATCGCTTCACCATCGAATTAGTCTGCGCTTCACCCACAAGGAGTATGTCTACCTATCTAGTGCTAGTCTCTGATGTCCATGGCGATGGCACACACAGCGAAAAAAAAGAAATAAACGAATTTAGACAACAAATCGGGGGAGTTATCTCTGGGCCCCCGCTCCATCCAATCCAACAGAATACGTTCAAGTTTGTGAAGATAATTGCTGGAATATGCACGGGTTGATGGGAAGTGATTACCTACCCACCGACGCGACGGCCGCCTTCCCGGTCCCTGGGAAGCAATTTAATGATGGCTCCCCACCCCTCGAAAGGATCTCCGATAATTTCGCATCATGGCAAATCAGCAAATCCCACAACACACATCGCAAGCGCGGTGGAAGCGCAATTGAAGCATATTCACCGCCATTCGGTATGTAACGTCATCAGCATCTCTTCCTCCAACTCCATTCAACTATCCATCTTCATTCGCAGAGCTCGTTCATCCCAGTGCACATCCATCTGCTATCTGCTGTTCTGCCTTCCAATTGGTGTGTAGATGCGGTACGGTGCTGTGTATAGGTGTCTATACTGCCTAACATACGCTTGCGATGTTCCGCCGCGCGCGCTATAATATTTGGCTGCGCGGCAACTTACAGGAAAAAATAGATTCGCGCGGAGGATAATTTCGCGGAGGTGATATGGTGATGTGCAACTTTGACGGATGGTCAGACAGGTTCTGATTGACTGACTTTCGGAATTGTTTGTTTGGTTGATATGAGATGGAAAATTAACTAGAATGCCCCAGCATCGCTGCGCGGTGCTTGTTTGTGTGTATGCCGCTTGTGTAGATAGATATAGGACCTATACTCGCGTGGTCCTTGCGCGTTAGCTTTCACATTCGCGTTGTCGTTGTTATATTACTACACCAGATCGAAACGACCGGCGACTGCGTTTCTTCTTCGCGGCAGAATGATTTGCCGGAACTTTACCAGAAATTATGTAGCTTCAGGTGAAGTGACTGGACAATGGGCCATTAGAATATTTGCCACAACGAACCGGTTGGTTGGCTGGTTGGGCCGAGTTCATGCCGGCGCATTTGCATATCGGAATCTGTATGCCACCGCATGATGGACATATTTATAATCGAAAAAATACTGCCCGATGATAGTGTGCTTTTGTATATGGTGTGTATCTGATCTATACTCGAAGTTACAAGTTTGTTTGGGTAAAGCTTATGCCGGGAATGACATGAAAAATATGAACTAAAATTGGCGTCAGGTTTGAAGACGTCATATAACGCCTACCTACGGTTCAAGTTGAAGGCGAAACAGCGCAAAAAAGGTATGATGAAATTAAGAAGGCTCTCAAAACTTTGTTTTTTTGACAAATATCTAGTCTTCTTATGATTTCAAAAAGCATGCACTTTTGTAAAACCATTTTCAATGCAAATCAACATCAAAAGCTGTGCCTGAAACTTTAAAATGTGCACGACTGGGCTCATAACTTGCTCCTTTAAGCTGTGATTGGTGCATGGAAAATGTTGTAAGGTAGTTAGAAACGACTTACTTTCTTTACTTTTGGTGGCACTTACAGTACGGGGTGGCCCGCGGGCCTCAAAAAGCAGGCTGATGGCTGATGGCTGCGCGGTCCCTAGCTAGCTGCCTCCAGTTACATACACCAAGTTTAGTCTTCCTCTACTATGTTGACCTTTCGGGGGTGGACTTAAATACTCGTTGGGCTGGTGCGTTGCTCCACGTTGTATCCCCAGCGTTTCGAATAGGTCAACGTCACTGTATGGCCCATAAAGTTCATAATTAAATCCGGCACTGGCTACCGGCTACAGCCCCGGGCCTCCACAAGACAGGGGCCCCCACCACAGACCTTAACAACAAAGACATTGGTCTTTGACCTAACCGCACAACAAATGAAATTATCGAATATTCAGCTGAAAAAGGTTGCACAATAAAAATCAAAAGACCGTCAATCGATTCAGGTTTGGATTTTCGAACTACGAATGCAGGCTATTTTTTTTTTTTTTGAAAAAAAATCATTTACCGGCGTTTTTACCATGTTGTAGTCATTCTTTCCACTGGCTGCTAACTCTTGTCCATCGGCTGTTTAATTTTTTGATTTCGTTCAGAATTTCACAGCAAGTACAGAACGATACCAAATTCTGACTGGATAATTATCGCAGAAAAAAGCGGAAACTCGTTAAGGCTGGTACGCTGTTCGAGTGAAGTGAAATTTTCACTCCTCTCCAAAAAGAGCTGTGAAATTGAAAGTGAAATTTTCACGCCGAAATGTCAAAAGTTTTATGCGACGGGCAACAAAAGCCGAGCGAAATTGCTTAAGTAACGCCCCCTACAAATCACTTTTTGAACAATTATTTTTCACTTCAACAGCGTACTGCCTATAGTGAAATTTTAAGGTGGAAATTTCATTTTGACATTTCTCAGTGAAAAATTTGTATGAAAAATTGGATTTCACTAGCCTTTAGTCTTGTCAAGCTGAAGCTCCAAAAGTCATTGTCAATCATTATTCTTAAATAGAAGGAGCTCTAACCAGCATATCTTTTGATAAGGAGCCAAAAGATATCGTGAGGAATGAAGCATCGCACGTTTTACAAAAGATGAGTTGTCGCGAAACCGCTCTATTTGCTTTTGGAAAGACATCTTCTAGCGAATCGATGCTACAAACAAGATGTTGCCGGACCAGGAAATGATTCTTGAATCTGCCATGCGTGCATTAGAATCATTGAAATCATTCGTTGAATCCAAAAAAGACGATGTTGATAAATACAAAGAAGCAGCTGAAGAAATATGTCATACTGACCAGTACGTACAATCACGCACCAAAACTGATGCACTGGAGAGCACTTATTTTCAAAAATGATAACTATAAAAAAGGCTTCAAACTACAACGGAACAAAATCGTCTATCAAAGCTATCCCTACTCAGCATTGAAAGCGATTCACTACGAGAACTGAATTTGAGCGAAATCTTATTTTTGTCTGTATTTATGTAGATATGTTCGTTAAGATAATAAATTTATTTGGTTTCGCAATAAATTATTGAAACACTAAAAAAAATAATAAGTCAGGGGGCCTCCACTCATTTGTTGCCCCAGGGCCTCCAAACCTCTAAATTCGGCCCTGTTTAAATCCTCTCCTCCACACTTTATCGGTACAAGCTGGCCCGAATATCGCCCAAAGAATCTTTCTCTCAAAACATCCCAGGAGGTCATCCGACATTGACAGAGTCCAAGCTTCTGCATCATACAGCAGGACCGCGATGATTAGGGTTTTATATAAATTATCTCCTTGGTTCTATGAGAGGGGACTTTATTTCTTAGCGCGAAGAAACATCGATTGGCAAGAGTTATTCTTCATTTGATCTCTGCGCTAATGTCGTTTGGCGAGGTGATAGTGGGAGTTGTATCTCTTTTGTCAGAATCATCAAAGCTGAGCGTCCTTTCTCGTTGACATCCCTCGTTTTGTCCCCATTTACAGCCAGATCCATCTTCGCCGCCTCCGTTTCAATACTTGCAAATGTGCTGCTGACAACTCGCTGCGGTCTTCCAATAATGTCAATATCGTCAGACTATGCAACCAGTAGAAAGACTTTTGAAAAATTGTACCTTTGATGTTAGAAACGACGTTTGATGAAAATTCATACAGTCAGTCGTTTAGGCTGTATCTGCGTCCTGCGTGCACAAACAGAGGGTTGTAGATGGATTCAAGCATTTTAAAAGCTCTCATCGCAAGGTCTCGGACGAATCTCTTTCTTTCGTCGGCTGTTTTTCTTCGCTGTTCGCTTTTATTTGTTGGATCCTGATTTTAAAAATGATTTTGAACTCTGTTGTTGTTTGAGAACTCCAACTCCAATACACTAGCTGCACTATGCCTCATCTGTCATCTCCAACGTCACTCTAGATCAGAACTTGCACATTGCACTCCTAATTCGAAGGGACAATTTGCATGCGCGCTATATTGGTCACGGCAATTAGAGCGCGACCACAAAGCGACTCACTTTATAATAATTACATATCCCCATATTGTGAAACATTGTTAGCTGCTGGTCCTCCTCCGCACAGCCCGAATTGACATGCGGCACAACACACAAACACCTGTTCCACAATCTATGCGCGCGATATTTGTGTAGTGTATAATATTCTTTTAACCATTTTTAGCGGATATATGTTTAATGTTTAATGTCCGCCTTCGATTGTTTTGCACTCTCGTACGAGTGTGCACGATCGCACGTCAATTTCAAATCAACTATCGGTCTTCGGGTGTAGCACAGCTGTTTACGGCCCATAAACGGGACAACGGTGGGGGTTAACTCACCCGTTGGGTGGGTGGTGTGTACGGATGGTAATTGGCGAATTATTGTATCTGAATGAGTGAAATTGGCCCAGACATGCGATTCGATTTTTTGATTGGTTTTCTCCTTTAGAGAGAGAGGGATTGCAAATGAATTGGATTTTCTTTCATTTTTTTTGGTTTTAATGCAGTAACAACTTAACACAGTGTTTTTAAGAGATTTTTTCCTTTTCTATGTGGGTTAGTTCTTTTTGTTTGGGCGCCGTTTATGGGCGACAACATTTGCTACTCATGTGCAACGGTCGAGTGTCATTTGAGTGAATTGTGTAATCAGGCCTAAGTGCGAGCTGCGGCGAATTATTTGATTATTTTTACACGGCTGAGTTGAGTTGGTGGTTTCCTTTTTATTTGGCAAGATTGGAAGGTACCAGTACCACTCCTTTTGAGCAAGTGTGCAATCGTTTATGTATTTTCTGCTGTGTAATTAAATTGAAATCAGTGTCTGCAATTACCTGCACTTTATAAAGATATACCGAAGCTTTGAAGTACGGTAATTACAAAGGTTGCTTAATGTGTGGTTGATTGATGTATTTGACAGGGAAATTCCTTGCCACATATGGCGGCTTAGATCCTCAATTATCAATTTGTGTTCTGTGAAACTAATTTTCAACTCTGCAAACGTAAGATCGGAACCGTCTGATGTCAAACGTTAAAGAGCTAGATGCACGGAGACTCCAAAGAGTCTGGTTGTGACTCGAAATCAAGTCGTAGTCCTTTCTGTCCAGCCAATATGACAGCGTAGACAAATCAAGGCTGCCATACCTACAACAAATAATCTGGTCACGCTCTTTCAATTTGCAAGGTATTCCTTTCTAGTGAATAAATTGAAGGGGAATACCGAAAGCTCAAAGTTTCGCTGGGCCATTTTAATTGTGTGATCCCTTCGTTAGGGCCGGGCGGTTCGACAATCGAAGTCGTATTGTATACATTGCACTTCAACTGAGTTGCAGCGGATAAGAATTTCTGCAAGTGCTAGAATATATATATAGAATGGCACCCTTACACCCTTACCTGATCGACTCGGTGATTAAAATAATACCGGCATCAATTCATCGCAGGGACATATTTGCCGAGAGTTAAGTATTAATAATACCACCAACCGTACCAACTACCAACTCCCCTCGAACCATTTCTTCCTATTAATCAAACGAAAGGCAAACAAGACTCACGCCCTCGCATCCTTCTCATAATCTATATGATATCTTCGACCCCAATTCCTTACGTCACAATATTTTTATACGTTGTCAATTGTGCGGCTAATTTAATGCAACACAAAAGACTGCACACGTGCCATCGCGAAGACATGATAACACATCCGCTACTGAGTCTTTTAATCCTGCCAACCAATACGCACATCTAATAAGGCAAGGGCGAACTAAAAACCACATTCGCAGACAAAAGGATGATATCTTTGGACGCGTGTAGTCATAAATTCGTGATAATACCAAGGACTTGCTTCAGCACAAATAGGAAGTGTGAACAAAGGCGCTGAGACACTGTATTCTCCTCATAGTTCCATCTAGATTTTGGTGAAAATTAGCCGGCGAAGATTTTGGACAAACATACGTGAATGCACCCTTAAGACATTTCCATTAATGTACATTTTTACAAAGGATCATCGAAGGCAACACCCCCGCACGGGCTGTTCAGTGTTCAACCAAAGCAAACGAATAAAAGGATACAATCTGCAGACATTAAGGATAATACTAGATATTGCTTTGCATAAACAAAAAGAAGCAACAAAAAAAACAACTACCCACGTCAGTAGATATCTCCAAGGATTCATGGTAACGGGTGCAAAGGATAAGTTGAGATTAGAATGTTGTGTTTCATTGCATGACTCTCTGATGTCCGCGTTCTTGCAAAAAGCAGGACGGTTGATACACCCAGTGCATGCATGGCGTGTGCACCAGGATTAATGGAGGAATTATGCAAAAATCCTTTCATGTTTAGGTGTGTAACAATTTATTATGAGGTGTCAGTTGTTAAATTGCAGATTAGGATAAAATATTGAAATTTGATTGTAATGTTGGGATTTTTCACGCGTCCTGATATTGCAGCGCAAATTGAACTTTAAATACCTCTGCCATTAATTAAAAAAGAAATACGAAAACTTGCTGCTATTTTCGGCCAGTTCAGTGCACTCATTCAATTCGATTTACGTGTGTGTATAATTGCTAAACCATTCGTTATCATTTTTGCATAATCAATTGGCTAGGTTTTTGTGTATTTCGATTGTTTATTCGATTGTTGTTGTTTACAAGTCTTGACGGAACCCTCATAACTTTGACGTGCTTTTGGCAATGTTCATAAATTAATTTGGTTAAACAATTTCAACACAATGCGACAATAACTGTGTCAAAAATTAGTATTCAAATTTATTAGAAAGATATAAAAAGATAAATTAGGAATCCATACAACCCGGCCAAATGTTATACAAAATTTTGATTTTAATTAATTTAAATTGGTTTTCTTTTGATAAATAAAATTTATGCGAGTTCTGGTGAAAGATTGACTATGATTATTTTAGATCACTTTGGTTAAGTTTGCGCTGAGAGAAACAGTGGCAGAAATACAAACGTGAGAGAAAGATTAGAAAGGGTATGGGAATTCCATCTGATTTTAAGCAGGCTACACACAAGTGCAGCCACACATAGGCCAGAGTTGGCCCATTCTGACTAAACAAAACTAAGTGGAAGCAGTATTTTTCGAAGGTTTTTGCAACATTTTCAATAGAACCCCGATGAGCTTATCCTTTTGCAACCATTTGTTGCAATTTTTCGATGAACTTCGATTCAGAAATCCACTCACAACTCACACCTTTGGCAATGTATCTTAAAAGCAATGCACTTGACCAAGGCGCTCTATATCTCCGCATTCTTCCTTATTCGATTCTAAACCTCAACAAGCACAATCATGCGTAAAGGTAGAGGTACCTCTACTAAACGGACAAACACCTATCCATCATAAATCAAAAAAATCATCTCCCTCCACACACAGTTTAAACAAATCACCCTCGTCTTCATGTCATCGCTATGCACACAATTAACATTCTTAAATGTATAAACAGCAGTTTCTTCAAACGTGAAATTATTCAATTTAAGGGATGACACGGCCAAAAAGGAACACAGCGTCAACTTTTTAACCATTCCAACAACCCAATTCGTTTCCAATTGAAAAGAAAACAACAAAAATGTTGAACATGAAATATTGTATGACATGTTACACGATGATGCTACACAGAGTGCATGAAGATAGCGTGTCCCCTTTTTTAAACAGTCACGTGCATATAGTGCCTTCTGTCAGTTGGCCGTCATAACAGCCATAGCGAATATAATATAACCAAGCCAAGAGATATGTGCGGCACCCCTACCACGTTGACACACATGATGAAAGGGCAATGTATATTTTTTACAAGTGGTGCATCTGATCTAAAAAGCAACGGAAAACAAACCCTTCATTCAATAAAATGATAATTTGTCACCCCCAAACGAATAACGGAAGAAGTGTGGAAACATTTTTCAACCACCGCCACCGGTTGTCCCTAAACGATGACATTTCTGACGACTGCGTCTCATATCCGGCTAATTGCTTCCGTTTGGTGAAAGAGGAGTGTCAGATCGTGCAAGTCATGTCTCAGAGCTGTGATCATTTGTCATGTTTCTTTTTTTTAACATTTAAATGTGGGGTAGTTATTATAAACAAGTGTAGTGAAATTTAATTCAAGCAAGCGTTGTGGAGGAATATAAATATTTGTTTAGAATGATGATAATGATGGATGATTTTTAGGTTAGAATATTTACTGACATCAGTCAATCAGTCAGTCATTGTCGGGCATGATCTCTTTCGGGGCATTCTTTGCAGTGTCGTCACAAGATAGGCAGGTACTTCAATGGCCGGAACAGGTTTTGTCAGATAAAAATTGAAAAGCTCTTCGGACCTATGTTTGTTCGCTTTAGACGTGAAAACAGCCGGATAGATATCTGGAGGAGCATTTTTGAACAATATGTAATTTTTCTTAGATTCACTGCCTTCAAATTGTCAATACGCAGATAATGTCCTTAAGGAAGACAATTCGCAATTCTGTTATTTATAAAGAAGGCGTTGGTTCCTTTTAATAGGGCTTTGAATAAAATGTACCTCTTAAAAATTATGTGAGCTTCTGTTATCACGTCGAAAAAGTATAACCGCTGTTGCTGGCTTCTGATACGAAAAACAGTTCAAAATTAGACCTTCAACTACTGGAAACGATTGCACTCGAAGCCCTTTTCATTTCTTTCAAGTTCCTACACAAATTTTGTTAATTTGTGAAAAAGGAATGCGATTTGGCTAAAAGTCAATATATTTTCAAGAGAATCTCCAAGAAAATGTTCCATGAAACGAAACTGCTTTCTCAGACCATTCTTTCTCAAAGCCAACGGACACACTGTACGTTACCATCTTAAAAGATTCCAAAATACTAACCTCAGGTCTTTCTTAAGCTTACCTCTATCGATCTTACCTCTATAATGCAACGATTCAATTTCAGTTGAAATGATTTATGGAGACGAAAACTCCCAGAGCGGCTAAAATTCAGAATAAATAAAAAATGCCAACGTTTTCAATTCCATGTAATTGTTTTATATTTTTTGGTTTGTAATAATTTATTACATTATTTTTGTTTTTAGTTTTAATTTGTATATTACCATATTACTCATTATTTCTAGCGTCAATTTTGTTGACAGCAGTTTTTTTTCTTTTAAACATATGCATCCATATACTATACACTAACATCTATTTTATTTTAATAAAACTTATTTAATTCTTAGACACTAATAAAATTCTATAAATAAACGATACATATTTACAATTGATCAGAGGAATCAAACTTAAAACAAGTAAAATAAAGGGAAACATCACAAAATATTTTTTTTATGCTTTTTTGTATTTTATTTTTTTTTTAACTTAGGGAAAACTTTTACATTTGATTGATATTTTATTTACCTACAACTATGTCTTAATTTATTGAATTTATTTTATTTTTTTATTACACCGTGCAATTGTTTATTTGTTTTACTACAGTATTTTCTTCATTTTTAAATAAGACTTTTATTACGATAAATAAATTAATTTGATTTTGTTTTACATATATATATATATCTATATTTCTTGTATTTAACATTTATAATATGTATAATGGATAGTATCACAAAATTTGTTTATATTTAAATTGTTTCGCATTTATTTAAATTTTTTTTTTAAGCTTTACATTTTATTTCTCTCGTTTCATTCGTGTTATGTGTGTGCTTATTTTTACATTACATCGACAAAATATCAAATTTTATTTTATGTACAAAATCAATACAGCGGTGTAAAGAGTTATTTTTTTTTAGTTGTTGTTTAGAGAGAAAGTGAAGGAATAGCTTTTCATATTTTACATTTTTACACAGTCGCCGAAATTATTTTATAAATAAATTTATTTTTATTGCACTTTATTTTTGATATATAAACAAAAATTTCACTTCAAGCGACACGACAGTGATGAATTTTATTTGGTAAATTCGAATTTTGATTTTTCTTGTATTTGCAGAGAAAATATTTTCCGTTCACTTTGTAGTTTATAAACTGTTTGTTTTCTTTCTAAGGTTAAATGAAACGAAATCAGTCTCTTGTCTGGCGTTTAAATATTCTTGTTTTTTTTTTTTTAAATCACACATTGCATGCATCTTTGGATACGTTTCATTTAATAGTTTTCGCTTGTCTATTTAGAGAATTTTCGTAAATTTTTTGTCAACAATTTTATGTCATAAAACAAGACAAAGTAAAAGATCAAATAACTCACTCATAAACAGGATTTATTGAGAGCAATAATTTGTTGTTGCGAAATCAATGGAAAAAAAATGAGAAATGGCAACGAAATAAATTATTATAAATATTCTGTCAGCTCCTGGCTGTTTTTAGTTATGTGGAGCGTTCTTGTGAAACCAGTATTAACGAGATATTTTCAGTTGGATTAACGCTGTGTAGTTTATGAGGAATTAGTTGTTTTGTTTATCTTTTCTTGTTTTCTGTTTGAAACGATTGTTTTTCTTGGGATACATCCAATAATCTTGGAGATTTTTGTTTTGTTTTTTGTTTTTATTTAGAGAAAGTTTCCAGCAATTATTATTTTTACCTGCTGTCATTTTGTAGATGGTGTGTTGTTTCTTCTAAGAGTGGAGGAGTTTTTTTTATGAGATCATTGTGTGGTGACAGCAACTTTGAGATAACAAAGTGCGACAGCGAAAGAATATTCGGCGATTGGGCATTCCAAGTTTTTGGGTGTTTTCTATGTTCAATGGAAATTACTCGTATTCCTCTTTCCAGCCGCTCATCTGAAATGGAATCAAAAATGAAAACAAAACGTTGGTGGTTAGTATAGGCATAGTGTTTATGTGTATGGGGAAATAGCGCATTTTCTAAACATTGGTAGAGTGTCAAAATAATTTCAATTCTAATCACGTAGGGTAAACAAAAGTACAGCGAGTTGTTTAATTAACTATAACTAACAACATCGTTTACTGCTCTCTCTCTTAGTAGGTACATTTAATTGCTTAACAGATGTCATTGTTTGGCACATAAAACATAATGTGATGCGTCATTTTTGCCTTTCAAGTGAGTAGGTAGAGGTGCAAAAAGTAAACAGGTTTCTATTTCCTTATTGATAAAGTTTTATTATCTCGCGATTTTAAAAGGATTCCAACAAATTCCACGATGAAATTTAACTTTGGAAAATGTAAACTCGTCTTTAGATAAAAGAATTGGGGAATTTATGATTTCTCTTTTGGCAGATACAAATACACTGCCGATCAACCAAATAGACTCAACATAATTTTTTGTTTCTTTTTGATTTTTCCTTTTTTTTTTTTAGAGCAAAGCAATAGACTTATTTTAGTGATGAGAGTTTAATGCAAAAAATTTAATATAATTTTATGTGCATTTTAGGCGATCATCAGAATAGACTCAGGAGCTGTAATTTTAGTTTTAGATAAGCTGTGCAAGTGAAAAGTGTCAAATTGTCTTCTAAATTAAATTCTGAATAATTTAACACAAAATGGGGCTCGGAGCAGCACTAACTTCGGAAGAAAGAGGCAAAATATTGGCGTATCGGGACTGCAATTTTCAACCAGACAAATTGCTGGAAAAATTTCTAGAAGTCAGTCTGCTGTTTGTGATTTTTTAAGAAACCCATCGCCTTACGGAAAAAATATGAAAAAACCCTCCTGGAAAGCACTTAGGCCTTGCGAGGAGCGAAGGATCCTTCGAGAAGCTTCAAACTCAAAGTGTTCTGCAGCCAAAATTGGACAGAATTTGGGTGTAAATGCAAGTGAAGCTACCCTACGAAGAATAATCCGCAAGGCAAAATATCTGAAAAGATTAAAACTAAGAAAAAACCACCGCTTACCGACATTCGTAAGCAAACTCGCTAGGGAGTGGCATCAAATCTTTTTCTCTGATCAAAAACGCTTTAATTTGGATGGACCGGATGGATTCAACTATTACTTCTGTTAATCCGAATATTACGTCCTCACAACACGACACTGCGCCCGTTCGAAGTGGAAATCTGGATCGAACTGCCATTCAATCAAAAACCACCCACAGTGGCGTGCTGCGTAAAGCAAATCGTTTCACTCTAAATGAGGAAGATCCTTAAATGAGACGGGGTTTCTCTCATTTCTCTTCTCTTTGACTCACTCCAATTACTATGACTGAACAGTGGAGTTGAGTTATGGTTTTATGAACCAATATCGAATGCATTTAACACTTCCATGATATAAGAAAGGAAGAACTCTATTTGACATGTCACCATAATTGTGAGGGGGGTATAATGGTGTGGGGTGCCATATCCTATTACGGTGCTTTGATATTCAATTCGTTTCATCTAAGAACGCAATAAGATACAAAGAGCTGCTCCAAAATGCATTCCCAAATTGTTCCAACCTTCTTGAGCGATTATCTTGGACATTTTAAGAGGATAATGCCCCAATCCACATTGCTCGAGTCGTAAAGATGTGGATAAATGACCAAAATATGAACTTAATGGATTGGCCTCCATACTCTCCTGACCTCAATATTATACAGAATTTGTGGGGATGACGTAAAGTCTATCAATCTAGTACCTAGACAATTTGAGGATATAGAATTATTAAAATCTGCCATTAAGAACGCCTGGAACGAAGTGTCCTTGGACTATCTAAAGGCTCTCTACGATTCAATCCCTGACCGAATTTATGAAGTAATTTCAAATAAAGGTGGTTCTATACATTATTAATTAATTATAATAACTTATTTTATTTAATCTGTGATTTATATTAAGTTTTTAACCTTGAGTCTATTTGGTTGAGCGATAAGAACTTTTTAGGATCACGTACAAAAAAAAATGAATTTTAAAATTTGCCATTGAACTTAGAACGCTCATTTTTGTTTTGTTTACTTAAGAATTGAATAGTGCATTATAAAAAATACGTTTTCTAAATTATATTCCTAAAATGATATAATAAACTCCATTTTCTAAAAAAATTAACTGTGAGTCTATTTGGTTGATCGGCAGTGTAGTAACCTAGTTGATGTCATTTTTGACAGATCCGTGCTCGTCTGCTCGTGCTGTTTCGAAAAGACTTAAAAACGATTGTGTTTTATTTGTTACACGCACTTAACCAACAATCGGAAAATTCAATCAGGACAATGGTCTGTGTTCCGTCAATGAAATCAAGTTTGGCATGCTTATTTCCTATTTGCTTACTGTCAATTTGACAAGAAAAACGGCAGTGTCACACTAGGTATCTTGGTTTACTCTTTAACAGATTGTGTGACCTAAGTATTTGCAACAGATTCTTTAACAAAAAATTTATGACCAGTCCAACACCGAATTTAGACCTTTTTTCAAAGCCAAAACGTGCCAAACCAACAACAAATATGCCTCGAAATGCAAAAGGATAAGAGAAAAACCAAAATAAATATGATATACAACTTACATACTTGACAGCTCTGTTCCTGAATGTCTCCTGTTCCATGTCCCGAATTTTATGCGTTAACATATGTTGCTTGAGATTGCCCTGCAATTAAACAAGAAAACAAACAAATTATTATTAATTGGCTAAAGTGGCTGTTGGCTACCGGTTGAATGCAAGACATTCCCCAAAAATCTGGTAGAATTTCTTTCTTGGAAAAAAAATAAAACAAAAACCCACCTTAGTTGTGAAACCACGATCACAGATCGAGCATTTGAAGGGTCGCTCTTTGGTATGACTTCTATAGTGGATTTCTAAAGCCGAATGGCATGGGAATGTTTTGAAGCAGATACCGCAGGTTGTGCTCCCTCTGACGCCTGCAAAAACGAAAAGTACATTTTCAAAATTGCATTCTTTTGTTGCTTAGTTTTTACACAAAAATAAATAAACAAATTTGGAATTTGTAAAAAAAAATAAATAAATTTTGCTTATATTTTGGTTTTATTTATTTTCATGTTTAATTTGGTTTTGTATTTTTTTAATTAAAAAAAAGTTGGAAACTCACAACTCACCCGAAAGTGCTAGTGGATTGAAGGGTGCCGCCGGCATCACTGACTGGGCGATTGAGTTCATTGCGGTGCACATGTTTTGCGTTGTCGCCGGCGGGAACAGCGGGATGTTGGGAAACATTCCGAATGGGGGTCGAGCGGTAACTAGATTGGGCTGGGGTGGTGGCGGGGGTTGCAGTTGATGGTGTTGCTGTTGTTGCTGCTGCTGTTGCGCATGATGTTGCGCTTCTTGTTGCTGGCGCTGTTGGTGGAGATGTTGCTGGTTCTGCTGTTGCTGGTGATGATGTTGCAATTGCTGGTGCAGATGTTGCTGGTGGTGGAGGAACATGTTGGGATGACTTGGCGCCACCGGGCTGTGTTGCTGCGGTGGTAAATGTTGCGGTGGCTGCGGGTGATGATGGGGGCTCGCTTGGGGAGGTGTGGGCGGCGTTGCTATCTTTGTGGGTGGGGCTGATTGTTGTGATCGCGGTGTTAGGTCTAAAGCACCTTGTTGCTCTGAGCTGTCCGCTGGCGATGGCGGAGCTTTGGCAGGTAGGGCGGTCTCGCCGGGGCTTGTAGGCGCGGAATTGGCACTTGCCTCGATTTTCAGCTTCTGTTCGAACAGCATTCCCTTCATCTCATCTCCTGATTTCGGCCGGTCAACGGAGTCATCATGGTTTGAGGACATATGTTCCGAGGATATGTCGTCGTCGAAATCGTCACTGCAGTCCATGTTGTCGTCCATGTCGCCGAGCGAAGACTCTGAACCCATAGCGCCATTGTGAGGACCACCAGGGCCCATTGCCCCGAAGTGAAAGGCGAAGGGATTGAGGAACGCGCCGGGCATCATTGAGGGTGGTGGATCTCGGATTTCCGCCGCTTGAATCTGTTCCGGGGTCAAATCGGTGGGCTCACCCGTATGCAGGCGGATATGTTGCTGCAAGACCAACGCGTTGGAGTACTTTTTGTGGCACACGGGGCACTGATGGAAGTTCCTCATCGGAGGGCGAATTTTGTGCACCGCCATGTGGGTCTTGAGGTTTCCCTTGGTGGTGAACGCTCGTCCACAAATTCGACACTTGAAAGGCCGCTCGCCGGTATGCGTGCGGTAGTGCATTTGCAGGGCACTTTTGCACGACAGCACTCGATCACATACCACACATTGGTTGGGATCGGTTAGCTTCTTGTTCTTCATCATCTCCTTCAGTTTGAGGGTCTCCGACGTATTGGACACCTCTATGAAGTTCTCCCACGAATTGTCGTTGCTGTGTGGCCGCGGGAGCAGTGCCATTTCGTGCTTGACTCCGAAAAACGGCGACCGGGGAATACTAGCTGGACTTTGGATCGGCGATCGACGATCGGGAGAGGTTTTGGTGAAGTTCAGTGGAAAGCGATCGGCGAAGAAGTCGTCACGATGAAACGACGGTGGTAGGTGTCCTGGGGTTGGTAACAGTTCGACGTTCTGCGGTGGCATTGGTCCAGGCGATGGCTGAGGATGTATCGCTGGCTGCTGTGGCTGAACGACCGGAGGCAGAGCGGACTTTAAGGGCATCGCTGGTGGCGTTGGTGGAGCCAGTGGGCGCACAGATATTGTCGGGGTGATAGGTGCCGTTTGTGGCGTCAGCGGCGAATGAATAGGTACTGCAGGTGGGGGTGGTGGTGGTGGTGGTGTCATGCGAGTACTCCCCCGTGACTGCTCGTTCTCCTCGAGGTCTGCTTCTTGTTTGATTTTCAAACTCAACGGCTCTTCAATGGTGGGGGTAACGCTTCTCGTATTCACCCTCTCCACAGGCTCCGGTTCTTTCACCCGTTCCGGTGAACTGGGTGCCGATGGCTTACGCAGGTCAGTTGGCAATTCTTGGTCGCGCTTCAGCGCCGCCGCCATAGCTGGTGGCAAATGCGGCAGAGACGGGAAGAATGGATTT
This sequence comes from Cheilosia pagana, assembly GCA_936431705.1. Classification (NCBI taxonomy): domain Eukaryota; kingdom Metazoa; phylum Arthropoda; class Insecta; order Diptera; family Syrphidae; genus Cheilosia; species Cheilosia pagana. The sequence goes on along the minus strand of OW386170.1, from coordinate 42,539,745 downwards.
GGATACGGCCCAAGTGATTTCAGGATGTCCAATGGAGGGCGATACAGACCAGGAAGTCCGGGGAATCCCGCTGCACTCGGTGGGAATGGTAGAGGCAATGAAACCGGCGGCATTTGTTGCGGCATCTGTGGCTGGTGGGTGGGCGAACTGTCCGGTGACATCTGCTCCAGCAGTGGTGGATGGAACTTGTCAAGGTGCTCGGGAATGGGTGTTGCGTTCATGGGAATATGGGGAAACTTGTGCGCGTGCCGCTGAAAGTGCACCTTCAGGTTACCTTTGGTGGTGAAGCGGCTGCCGCATACATTGCACTTGAACGGTCGCTCTCCGGTGTGTGAGCGGATGTGGATTTGCAAAGCAGAATCCGAACCAAACACCTTGCCACAATATCGACAGCGGTGTTTGAAGAATGGCTCGTTGCGACTCTTACCGTCCGCTGTCTTGCCGTCCTTGCCGAAGGCGAACTCGTCAGCCAAATTGTTGGCTAGGATGCCTTGAGAGGCAGAATCGAGTACTTCTTGCGCCCGTCGCTGGAGCATTTCCAGCGAGTTTGGTTCATCTAGCGATGGCGGGTCGTCGTGATTTGTTATTATGCTCGACGCTAGGTCCGAGCCGAAAGGCAGCGGCATATTCTCGTCCTGTTTCATGCTTGCCAGCATCTGCAGGGACGAATTTCTGCTGAACTCCTCGTACTGTTCGCGTTTCCGCTTTAACGACTCGTTATTGTTCGACTCTGCTGGTGCCCGCATATCCTCATCCTGACATCGGACATCATCATCAAGTCGCTCACGCTTCACCTTAAGCTCGCCTTCCTCGAGCTCCTCATCTTGGTCGGGATCTTGATCCAGATCCTGTTCGCCGTCTTGTTCCCGCTCTCGTTCGAGCTCCTCGTTGTCCTCGTCACACTCGTTCTCGTTCTTTCCCTGGTTCATCGCCAACTGCGACTGCAGCTGTTGGATCAGCTGAATCTGGAATAGCTGCTGTTGCTGCAGATTGAACAAGGTCTGCTGCAGAAACGCCAACTGCTTCATGGCCGCCTCATTGTCCGCTCCCGCATTGCCATTCGCGATGGTTTTCGCAGCGAACTGGGCGATCGCCATCTGCATATTCTGTATCGCCTCCAGTGTCACTGGTCCTGGCGCAGGGAACTGTGGCATTTGCAGGGGAGGACTACTCGCTGGTGGTGACGACACCGGACGATTCTCCTCATCTGCACAGTCTTCTTCAGTGGGGCGTTCATCTTCAGTTCTCGCGGCAGTTTCTCGCTCAGCTTCACACGGAGCCGTTCGATCACTATCCCGATCTTCCTCAACACGCTCCCTGTCGTCAGTCTCCTCGCCACACTGTTGTTCTTCCATTGTCTCCCCACCAACTGGTGATCTCCTGTCCAAGGGTTGATTATTGATCTCCAAATCGGGCGGTGTTGGTGAGGGTAATTTGCTATTTATCCTTTCGATCTCTTGCAGATATGTGTGCTGTTCTCCTTTTAGCCCTCCCATGGCATCCGATTGCTGGCGAGGCTGGTGAACATCATCACTATCCAGTGGTGACATTAGGCTGCTATTGTGATTGTGATCCTCCGAGTGATGGCTTAAACTGTGATTATTACTTAAATGACTAAAATGGTTCAGGTTATGCATGTGATGATGATTATCTAACATGGTTCGCGTGTCGGCTAAATTAAAGGCAACACTTGCACTAGCAGTAGTTTCTTCTTCAGCATCAGCAGCTGCGGGCGAGTGTTGTGATTGCATTTGAATGTCAGGACTATTTGATTTGCAATCGGCGATTGGAGAACATGAGCCATTCTCCTCTTGGTCACTGGTTAGATCTGAAAAGGAAATAAATCGCTTAGTATGGTTCAAAGGTCTAAAAGCCTATCAGCTCTAAAAGCTGTATCTAGAAAGGAATAGGTGCATCTGGCAGCAGATGAATTGTCAAATTTGAAATTCCCTCATGGGAAAAGAAGAAATTAGAGTTGCAAGCAAAGCTCAAAGGCGATCTTCACCCTCTAAATGGCATTAAATCATCTTCAGTACATTCCCAACATTCCCCAGCTCAGTATTGGACAAAAAACACACAAATCTCCACAACAAGATCACTTATACCATCTTTAGGTGAAGATCACTTATTATTACTTTGTTCTGTTCACCCATTCCTATGCCTACAACAATGGGACACGATGGCACGTGTTTTCCTCTAACCACACACATCCCGCTTTCAACACACCACACCCTGCTACGCCCCTCATCAACCAAACGTATAAAAAAAACAACAAACATCTCTTCTCTATGAGTTGTGCATGCTGCTGGTAAGTACCTGTAGCCACCGCCATTCAGCCGGTTATGTGATGTCCTATGTGTATCTGTTGGGATAAAAACTGTATCTATCGCTGTATTTCTTGGTCAGTAGATCGGAAACAAACAAACACACACGCCAAACATAATATATGTGGTCAGTCCACATGTGCAGAAGCTGCAGCCCATGGGATTGCCTTGAAAAATGCAACAACGACCAGAGAGAATCGCAACGCACGTTGCAATAATAAAACAAGAACAACAACAACAAGTTGCAAACAGAAAGAAAAAAATATAATGGAAGTTCATTAAAAATTTTGATCGCACCATTAAAATCTATTATTGCTGTTGCTCGGTTCGGATTTCAACAGCAATGTGCAATTTACTCTACACACAGATTCGCGTGTATCTAAGAGAGCTGCCTGCTGGTCCCGCTGCGCCCCCTTTTGGGATATAAAATAGAAGCAAATCTTAATGAAAAATGCACAACAATAAACCATGCGTTTATTCCTCTTCTATAAGATACATCTATCTGTAGTTGTTTTTGTTTGCAAAATACAATTGTGGAACAATACATAATGCAAATGGATTTATTTTATTTTCCTACCGTTTGTGTATCTGTATCTTTTTATTCGAGATGTCTTAATCAGCGGATTTTATTATACACAATTAGATGAATATTACCCCGCCTTGGATGTGTGTGAGTGTGTGTGTGCAAGCGATATGATATATACTGTGCAGTGCAAAAATTACTCACATTCTAACACCGCATTGAAATTGTGATTTTGATCTCAATTTTTGATATCAAGATTCGAAAAGCGTTAGAGTGTTGAATTTTTCGCACCCGGTATTTGGGTTGTGTAAAGTTTTTTTTTCTCACTTACGTCGATGTGTAGAGGAAGTCTTGTGCACAAATTGCTGTAGGTAACAGCTACATGTATTTATTGTAGAAAAATATTGTCACTTTAAGGTATGTGGGGTGAGGTTATGTATGTTTTAACTAATTTCGAAGTCGTGTTGAAAAGTCAAAGTTGAATACACGATTGTGTGATGAGCTTACAATCGATTGTGCACCAGCGAACATTGGAAGGGTTGTTAACATGGTAATCGATGCAGCCGATGAACGAGGAAGTGGCCAAGAGAGTCAAGTAAATTTATTCACAAAAAGTCGGTTTCCAAGACTTGACGTCTTCTTTTGTTGAGCAGGCATGACACACTTTTAGCGGGTGCTGTGCATGGCAGATGAATGTTCAATAAAGTATTACAAGTGCAATTGACACATAGATGCAAGCCAACGAACGTTAATATTTGCAAGTGCAGGTCTGAGATGCTACACTTTATTTTGATATGGAAGCGTTAATAGTCGGCGCAGTGGCTTAGTGGTTGTGTGTTGGGCTACTAAGCGATGGGTCTCAGGTTCGAATTCCGAAAGGGCCAAATTACATCTTAAGGTTTTTTTTCCACTGCGCCACCTCTCGCGAGCGTCTGACAGTAAAACTGTCATGAATGAGCTTCTCAACTAGCCGTTTGGACTCGGCGTAAAATTGTAGATCCCTTCGATTCGTCCCAAAAATTGAAAACCCACACAAAACGAATGGTTGTGAGAAGCTACCCCTTGGGTCCCACAGACCTGATGCGCCAAAATATTTATTTATTTTTAAGCGTTAATAGTGGGACGCGCAGCTGAATTTGTCTAAGTCCAGCCTTTTGACAAAATTGCTGGTTTCTTAAAATAAACAAATAAGGTCCATGTAGGACACTGGGCCTAGAAGCTGTCTCAGATGGCAGAGGTTCGCGATAGGTAGATAGCGCAGTGAAAACTTGTAGGCAATTTTTGTTTTTACGGGAATCGAACCTAATTCTATTTTCTAAGATGCTTGAGCAGTGTTATCGTATTAAAATAAATAAAAAATTATGTACAAATAATTTCTTAAATACTTAATTAAATTTTCATAAATCATTTAATGCATTAAACAAAAGATGGCGCTTGTATTTGTTGTAAAATGGAGTAGCAGACATTTGATCTGATTGTAAATATCGATCATTTCATTATTTGTATTATTTTTCCATATTTCATAGCATACTTGTGGGGGCATCATATACCATTGAAATTGGTACCCTTAGCAATGTGTCCATAAATCAGAACAGTAATGACACCTCATCGTTTGACAGAAACTTTCATTTCGAATACATATTTCCAGAGAACAATATGTGGAAAAAGTCCGAAACACATTCTCCCTCTCCCTTTACATCACTGCCCAGCTTAGGCCCTGCATTTCTCTACACGACCCTGCTATATAATCGCATTTGCATTTTACAATCTAATACCCGCCAGGTGATAAAAATTTAATTAACTTCGAAAAACAAAGACGAAAGGAAGCACAAAATACCTACCAAAGACTAATCTTCATTATGCGCATTATAGAGTGTTAATATAAATTAATTGAATTCATTATGGCTTTATTCGGTTATATGTGGTCGTCGTTGTTATTGCCGTTTTTTTTTTTTAGCAAATCTCAGCTTATCTTCGAATGTTGAAAACGATCAAAGTATCATAAAGAATTTTTTCGAAACGAAGAGACACGGAAAAATAATGCAAATTTTTATTTTTTGTGTAGTTAAATATTATTTATTTGAACAAAAATGTTCACAGCTATAGTTTATGCACACAAATGCCCCGATATTCTTATGAATATTTGTGTTATTATTTTTTGTTCAATCGGTGAGCCATAAATTTGATAGAAGACGATACCGAAAGATCATAAAAATGTTTCGTTTATTTGTTTAGCTTTGGTATTAATTTTTTTTTTTGTGTTGATTTTTGTCGATTATTTTTTATGATTATTATACAAATTCTATTTTGAAAATACATTAGCATTGTGTTTTATTATCTTTGAATTGTCATTCATAAAAATAAATTAAATATTTAAATTATTATTTATACAGATACACACACCCAAAACAAAGAGAAAACTCCCTAAGTGCTATTGTATATAAATCAGATAAAGATTTATTAATAATATATTATGCGCAATCTTCGTGACTTGTTTTTGTTGTGAATGGTGTTTTTTTTTTACCAATGAAATTGGATACTAAGTCATAAAAATTTGATTGAAACTTTTGATATTAGGAATAACATTTGTGAACTAGTTTCGCAATTATTGTAATATGCAGATGGCAATTTGTGTTGGTATGAGTTTTTTTTCCACATCTAAATGGGAATGGGAATGGGAATGGGTTAATTTGTACCAATCTGTAGGCGGTTGAAGTCTTAAAAATTAGCTGCTTCTAATAAAGTGGTAAAGTTGTTTTTTAGTGCCACTAAAAATTAAGTTATTGAAAAGCGATACCTTTTGGGTGAATGTCCAAAATTGACGGAGATTTTATCAAGAATATGACATAAGACTAGTCGAATATCAAAAAAAAAACTCATTCATGGGTTTGGATGAGGTTTTTCCAAAAACAAATCGATTAGAGCTTAAAAGTTACGCTGAATTTGATACTAATTTAAAATTTTACCATGATTCTTAAAAAACACTTTTGATTATCAAGCATGATGCCCATGATTTTTATAAATGCACATAATCAAGCACAGCTCATAGTTTCCAAAGTCGAATTTTTGGTATCTTTAAACAGGAAAAATAGAAAGCTCTTAAAATGAGACAAATTTATACCATGAAGCGTTAGTCAAAAGGACAACAGTTTAAAAAAAAATATGTATCTATTTATTGAAATACGTTAAAAGAAAGTTTTAATATTACATTTGGAATATGGAAAAAATTTAAATTCAAATGCAAACCACGTTGATGACGCTCCGAATGTTGTCGCAACTTGGAACTTGTGGTTGGAACAAAATGCGAATATTTAGAAGAAGTTATTACGAATTGGGAAAAGATGTAAACGTTTAGGAGGGAATGGTTCCAGTTGTAAAGAAGACAATGTTTGAATGTTGACGTTAAGGTGTTCTTATATTGTCAACAACAAATTATAGAATCCATAACATGTAACGCTGTTGCTTTAATTTGCTGTCTACACAAAGACCAACATTTATGGGTTCCCTCCTCCCATATAAAAACGCCTTTGCATTTTTGAACCGAATTTTATTCTTCCCATAAATTTTTCTTACAAAAACCAAAAAACAGTTGTTAACTGTAATAAAACAATGATCGATAATTTAAAAACAAATACAACATGAAATAACTATTTGGATGGGATCAAAAGTTAATGATGCGGAAAACCATAAAATTATTATTAAAAAGAGTGGGAAGAAAGCAGCACTCGGTGCTCCCCATATTCGTTTAAAGATGTTTATGATTGGGGAAGTCGAAAAGTCACTAAACGATTCCTAATTGGATTGGGGTCATTATAAAGTTTGTTTTTTGTGTCAATTGGTTTTGCGAGGACATACATTCAGTGTTTAAGAGCAGTTTGCAAGAGAAATGGTGGTTCTATTTGATGGTTTGTTAAATAAAAATATTGTTTGGGAATGACGACCTAAGGTGCAGCGAAAATCCGAAATCACGCAGGTTTCCTCAGGTAAATGACATTTTTACCAATTCATCCCTGCTTAAGCAACAAATAACTCTCTTCATCACTGCAGGTCTAATTTATCGAGTTGGTATTTTCCTTGCTTAAGATTCATGGTGTAAGATATTAACTTTTAATGATCGCCAATAAAACGAACGAAAAATTGCCCTATACTTATACACATTATCTCATCTAAAGGACGTCAAGTAATAACCCCAAACTGGGACTTTTGCTTTATGTCAGGCGAAATGATAATTTCAGCTCGCCGCTGTAAATTTATGTATAATTAATCCCGGCCCAAAGTAAATCTCGATGAAAGTAATCCCTTCAAGCGACACGGACAGTAATATAGCCGACAAAAAAAAACAACACAACAAAAATGACAAACAAATGTCGCCAGACTTCTGACTTGACAAATGTAAATCACTTCGAAAGATGCGGGCTACACACAATGCAGATACATATGTATCTGTATCTATATATACAAAACGTATGTACAATTCATCGAATTGCTATTTAATCTTCTCTTACATTCGTTGTAGAGAAATATACCTCCATGTGCATAAAAAAAATATAAATATATCGCATGTAAGAAAATATACAACAAATTCCCGCCGATTTAATATGCACCCACACAGAACGATGAGGAGACGTTGTATTGGCATCTTTAAAAAAAAAAAAAAACAACAGAAAATCCAAAAACTCGATGACAGCCGAGAATTGTGAGTGTTTTTTTTTTTTTTATAAATCTTGCGAGTATGCGCGCTTGTCGTTTGGTTAATCAATTTTTATGAGGTGAGGTTCCTTATATTTATATTTTTCCGTGTATCCATCGCTCATTTGACTTTGGTTGAATGGCGGCAAACGATGATGGTAATGGCAGCATGCAATGCACGCACACTGTGCTGCGACTAAATGGATGGAAGAGACGAGCCGAGGAGATGGTATCATTAAAATTGATTTAGGAAACGCAGAGACGATTTAAATAATAAATGAAATGAGTATACAAAACGGAAAAACGGTTTGTTATTGTAGATTAAATGATTTCTTTCAATAAATGCTTTGTGATTTAGAATTGTTTGTATATAAACAAATTGGAGTGAAATGGTATATTTTTAATTGGGAAGAGATTTATGAATTTGTAGTAGAGTAGTCTGTTTTTTTTTAATTATAAATATGAATCCACAAACATTTTTAAGCGAAAAGCACGCTCCTGCCTTTTGCTGCACAAAATTAACGTGGTTTGATTTTCGTAGAAGCTGTTTGGACGAAGGGATTAGAGCAACTTTCCACGTATCTTCCAAAACAAAAACTTGATTCAGGAGTCTTCCACCACGCTTCATAAAAAGGTCAAATTCAAGAAGTGGGAGGAAAAAAGAGGGCCAGGTACTGGTAGGCATTTTCTGACAGTCAATTTAAACCTAGCTTAAGAATGTTGACTCTTAAAACCTTTATGAAGACTCTTCGCCAACTAAAATCTACTTCATTGGTTAAATGGATTGTGACTGTGACGCACCAACAGATATCATTTTTTACCGATAACGAAAAGTTATATTGCTCTGTAATTCTGTTGGTTTTTCAACAGCAATGTCGAAAACGACGTCACTTTCGCTAGCATCTTTCATTTTATGAATTCCCTTGCTGATCTCGACTATGGACTCATTTTCATCACTCAAAAGGCCGCATCATTTCACGATTCACACCGCAAAACACTTCTCAAAATTTTAAACATTAACGAAACAAATTACCAATCGCTATGAGAGCAACTTAAAACGAACCCTAGCGGGGTGGATCGTGGATGCCTTCATTAAATTTTCCGATCATCATCCTCTGCATAATAATTCATTTCATAATTCACACATTTCCTTCAGTAAAAAAATGTTCTTTATCTGTTATTTATATAAACAAAATAAAAGGCCAATCCAGCAGCATATACGAAATTAGTTCACGAATAGAAATCACCGTTTTCCCGCAACCATACCCACACCTGGAGTGCGAAAAACCGATCAGAACAATTTTTTTTGTAATTTTTTTCTCGCTGTATACCACAGTGATATAGTTGGTGAAATTAATTGTACTCGTATATCTCATGTGAATTATGGAAATCCTAAATAAACTGCGATTTATATCTTTCATGTGATAGATGATGGAGTATGAGAATCCACTGGTAGTTAACACATTTATCTACTGGAAAATACAAAACAGATATAGCCATACCGCATACGCATAAAATTTGAATTAATTGTTATTTCAAAATTGTATAGATATACACAACACGTATTTAGATAGAAACAGGAGACACATGATGTGCGCGCCGTACACCACCCTGGATGTGTATTTGGATGAGGTACAATCGGGTGAACAACGGAAAATATTTTTTCAAATCGCGGCATAGCACCCAATCGGAGGTCAACATTGGAATAATTTAACCTACAATATGTGTGTAATAGAGCAGTATCTAAAAAGGAATAAACGAATACAAAAATGGGTAATAAAAAGGGTGACATTGTGCCATGCCCAGCGAGCCACTCTGTGTGAGTGTGTATCGCGCACGATATTTGCAATTCGAATTTTAGTTATTTTTTATTTGATTGTTGGTATCTACATTAAGCGAAATAATAAATAAAATGTTCTGTAAAAAGGAAGCCGTATTTTCATATTCATGTGTTAAATTTCTTGTTGTGCGCACCGCCGCGCCGTGCCGGCTGTTTTGTTCGTGATAATGAATTTTTGAATAAACCAGTGTGCCCATGAAATTAAAAACATATATAGATAGGTACTAAGAAAAGTAGGTAGTTGAAAAATTTGCATACGAGTGAAGAAATAACAAAACAAAAAAATGTTCCTGAATATTTATCATAATTAAAAGTTTTATTCTCTCAATGGAAATCAAGAAAAATAAAATAAAGTACAAGTTAAGGTCATCGGGGTAAGGTGGGTTTCATTCTTTTTCTGGGGCAATTTACAAAATATTTACGCATAGATTCGTATGCAAATATAAATTTGAAAGTACGCACTGAATTTATAAGGGGTCATTGAATAATTTGGTACTCAATGCTGATTTCGGGCAACATTTTCATTTTCAGTTCAGAATATTGGACGGTCTCAAAAATTGCTCAGTATATAGGTACAGATGAGCCTGAAGCCTAGAGTTGTAATAGTATTTATTGTTTTCTATTCGGATGACAAATTCTATGCCTTCATTCGATTTACAACTCAATTTTAGCACGTCAATTTCATACAAGAAAAAACTGAATAAATCAGCAAACATGCTCACTTTTAACCAGAAGCCTCTAATAAAATACAGATTCACGGGTCAATAAAAGGTTTAAGAAATGTTAGTCGAATCAGATGAGAAAATCAAACATCAAGTTGACGAATCGCCAATGTTTCAAATTTATTTTGAAGCGTTAGGTTAAAAAGGTGATAGCTAATTTTCTAAATAAACAAAATCATTACCTCCATAATTATGTACTGGTCACCTTAGCAACGACTAATACCGATCTAGCAAAAATCAGATATTGATCTTCCAACAATCTGATTAATATAGTGCCGTGCTCTGACCCTCTTCTTGCACTTACCTAAATCTTAACAACGATTGATCTATTCCAGAGTTGGTTGATCTTTTATTAAACTCTTGCTGATCAGACAAATATTTGCAACTGATCTTATACTGATCTTCAGAGCATTTAGTATTGTCAGGAATCTGTTATATTAGCAGTGCTGTAGCAACCATATCGAGCACCGATTTAATGCAGTTGGGTGGTGTGACTGAACTCTCACTGATCTATAGCTTTACAATAACCGATCTTAAGACGTTTAAATTCGGCTTTTTAATAATGGGAAACAGATTTTAAATCATATTTTGTCATAGTTAAAAGTTGCATCCTTTTCGATTCGGAGTTGCTAAGAAAATCTTGCTGATCTTGCAGTGATCTAGCACTTATATATTGTTTAACAAAGCACTATACAAGTACTGGCCAATAGTTTGTGTAATAACCACCTGATATTGATATCTTGGTAGTGATCTACCACTAAACTAAAACTGATCAAGCACTGATCTATATCATAGATCTAGCAGATATCTAAACCTGGCCTTATCTACTGACTTATTATAAGATCCTTACTGATCAGACACCGATCTGACACTGACAAAGATCTACAGCTGATCTAGCAAAGATCTTTTAAAGTTTTGGGATTGTACAACCAAATCACTGACATCTGTACCTACTTGTATTGTATTTAGGTATCTGGCAGTGATCTGGCAGTGGGCATGATCATGTTCCATTGGTTCCAGATCACTTCTTTCGATCATCAAGACCCATCTACTCGCCATCTTTTGACTCACTGTTGGACAGTTGAAAATCCATCCCAAAGCTCTTACTCCGTTGTGTCCATAATCACTATGAATATCAAACTGTTGAGTTGTTCCACATATTTCGTCGCTCAAAATGTAATTTCAATGATTAATATTTATGAATTTTTAACAAACAACAACCGAGCATTTTATTTTTAGTCACATTCGTCTGCACTCATTTGCCTATCGCTTAAGTGGACCCTTAATGGTGAGACATTAATTTTGTTAAAAAAAATGTATATATATAAATGTAACCAGTGAAACTAATCAACCATAAGAAGCGGTTATAACCAACAAGCATAATAATTTCTCTCTCAAAACTACAACTGATCAAAAATTCAAAAATGTCGCCGTTTAAGTGGCTCTATCCATCCCCAGGTAGGTAAAAAAAGGTAGAGAAAAACAAGAAACTATACAGAAATTATTTATTGATTAATTTAAATGTAAATTGCCTCCAACGTTGAATGTATCTCATCTTTGCTACCGTCATCGTCGTCATGATCGGCTTCATTGGTGGACTCACACACAACAAAGACACAACTCGTTCGTCTCCATTTATACTAAGTGCTAAGATTGGAGTGCATCTGCATTCATTTGTCGAGATGAATATTCAATATGGAAAGAGATTTTTCAAAACTAGACTTCGGCTCTTATGCCCTCAGACAATTTGGACTAATTTATTCATAATTAGGGACACATTCGTACCTTCCATTCCATTCCATTCGACGACACATCGCACAGAAGTGAAAAATATATATCTGTCAGTGTTTGTGATTCCCTTTGTTATGATCTTCTCGTTTTGTGGGCTTAATTTCTCTCGGTTTATCACTATGAAAGCATTTTCGATCGCCATTAATTTTTGTTGACCTTCCAATTCTTGGAGATTCGTTTGGGGTTTGGTGTGTCGGGCCATGTGTCTGTGGCTGCTGCGGCTCATTGGGAATTCAAACATTTTTTTTTTTTAAATGGAATATTAATTATTAATATTAAAATGTTGTTCTTCTTCCTCTTCGACAACGACGACGATGACGACGACGACAAGATGGAGATGATGTAAAAAGAAAGATGGTGAAGATTTGATAACAAAGGCGACCGCATCGCGATACTAATTAAGCCACCGGAGTTACTGGTCACTTTGCATTTGTATAGAAAGAAGATGGAGTTTAATGGCGGTGCCTTATTATTATTATTATTTTTATTTCCTTTGTAGATATGCTGGACATGTTAAATTAACCGATTAATCGGGAATGAGAAGGATTTTTATCAGGAGTCGGAGAATTTTTCACGAAAGAGCTACCAAATACGCTTAATTGGCGGGGAAATGGGAACCACCGCACGTAGCTCGGAGGCAGCGGGTATTTTCGTTGGACTGCGGTTACTAATCGAAGCGATTAAGCAGATGGAAGGGATGTGATAAAAGGATTTGAATGATCTCAAGGGACTCGACGCTTTGAATGAATTTCTCTTTAATTTTGGTAATTATTTGAATATTTTGACAGCAATATTGATGTGGGGTTTAGTTTTTATGAAATACCGTCGGCATAAAGGAGATAAATGGTGTGTAGGACGGATCTTGTTTTTGGAGAGAGAAAAGACTGAAGGAAGAAACTTCGGAAGATCAAATTGTAACCGCGCACCCAAAAGCGAGTGGTATTTGAACTTGCACAGCGACAAATGCAAAACGTTTTTAATGATGGCACAAACATAAGTGTTCACATTTGGTTATCTTGAGGTGCTTAAGTCCACATAAGATTGAACCAGCTGCACCTAGAGGAGCATAATAAATAGCACATCGAGTGAACCTTGCAGGTGGTTACATGTAGATAGATAAATATGCCTGAAAGTCCCATCCAGGGTAAGATTTTAGATAACCTTGCCTCGGATTTATGAACCTACCTTTGCTTAAACTTATAAGCTTGTTAATTTATAGGTGCACTCGAACTCAAAGGATTTTGACCGGTTCTGAATGTAAAGCTTATTTTCGGGACATGTCAATTAAAATTGTGAAAGCTTTTTTATAAATGGTTAAGTGCCTCATGGCCTTTTCTAATAAAAAATATATATTATACTCCAATGAACTTTTGTACCACTTGGAGGAAATCGTCACTGAAAATCTCTGTCGTGTGGTTTGATATTTTGTCTCCATGTCCCGCCTTATTTTTGTTATTGCATAAAGAAATGAACTGTTTTGAAAATATGACGCGATATTTGCCTAGTCAAGACACGGATCCATCCCGGAGCCCTGACTATAGCTTTACTTAAGTAAGATGTAGGCAAGAATATTCATATTATTCGACTATAAATTCATTGGGAGATGTAGAGTAGAATTTTCTTTTCTATTTCAAACAGGCAATGGTAGAGGAAGACCTTCCCTAATAAGCAACTTTCCTCTATTACAAGATAATCTGGCAACCAAAGTCGATTAATTATTGAGAGCGTGTATACCTACGTTCTGCTACTTTTTCTATTACTATACTTGTACTTATAACTTGTGATTTTCAACCTTCTGTTGTTGTTTACCAAGCCTGCCTAAAATTATATACTGCATATTGCCCTGCGTACGAACTAGTTATCTTAGAAAACTGAATTTGAATCAGTTTCTTCTTTTTAACCTGGGACCCTGAAATCTGTTATAGAATTTGCTTATATTTGCTAATATGTTAGACCGGTGAAGAGGATTGAAAATATTCTTAAAGTGGTGTTCATATTTGACTTCAATAAAAATCAAGAAACCGTTTAGAAGTTGCGCGAGTCTAATTTTTAACTTAATTTTTTAAGTAAATTTTTTTTCACGATGATTTGCCGGACTGTGTTGACTATATGTCAAAAATCGAACTCAACATGACTGATCAAACGCAAAAGACTCAGTCTGAATGTCAAAAACCATATCTATGCTATGTGTCATGTACCTAATTGAAACCCACTTAAAAAAAGTCGAACTTAATGATCTTGAGTCGTTTTTTTCAAGAGAACTCTAACCTGACTTTTAGACAAGCAATTTTCAAAAACTTCACGATGTGTTTATACCAAACACAATATAGACTTTTTGGACGATACGATAAGCTGTGCAACTAGCTATCAAATGTTTGTGTTGTTCAAAGACATTTAATTTGGAAACCGAATTTTAGGATCAAAAAGCAGATAACAATAATTTAGATGTTACAGGCCGGTAGGCATTTTAAAGTGCAAGAACAAGGGATATTTGAAGGAGCTACTAAATTTAAAAACAATATAATAGGGCAGGAGATACAGCAGCACTGGCTGTGAGCAGTTTTCTGAACATGCTCAATATTTTCACAGTCGAATTTACTTTAACAATCGTACGTTTCAAGGAAGTTTCGTCAAAACTGGTTCTTGGCCCGCGTTTTCCAAAGCTGACAAGGATTTTATAGAATTCGAGAATACTCTATTTTCTTGGGTTGTGATGTGTTGAAATGGGCTTTAAAAATAGTTCTGTAAAGCGCTACCGAACTTATTTTTAGGTTCCTATATCGAAATTAAACTACATAGGTATAGCATTATATGTAATTAAGTAAACCTGCCTACAGGTACACAGCGAATGGATATGAGGAACCGGGCCTAGGGTTTAATAGGTAGATACACTGTGGGTGTATGAACTTGTTGAGCCAACTTTTTGTTTTCTTAATACCCAGCTACCCATACAGCTTACAAAATTTTAGGTAGATAAATCATAATTTTTGAAGAATAGGTATGTGGTATAGGTCTACAAACAAAGAAACTTAAAAGCAACACCAATTGTTTTGTCACTATCATTAAGGACGGCGTTTTGTAAATATTATCTATTAATGTGTGTTTTAAATAGATACTTAGGTAGGTAGGTACCTTCACAACATTAGAGGGGACGATGCATTCGAAAATTGTGAGTGGCAAGCTATTATGACTTAATTAAGCCGTCAAAAAAATGACCGGACTGGACACATAAGTTGGTAGGTGGTAAGTACCTCTTTACACACAAAGGTACAAAGTAACCTCTTTACACACGATTTGTTTGATTTTCGTTGAAATTTCTGTCCAAACATGACGATTTAAACAACAAAAATTCATGGTTAAAAGAATCAACACCAGATCTGGAATGTGACATTCCTAGTTTACATTTTATTTCATGCAGTAGCTTTAACTGGGGTTAGGTAGGTAAGATTAAATAAGCTGAATCGGTGAGTCTCCTATGTCTGAATAAGGAAACAGTCAACTCAAGAGGAAATTATGTCCTAGGTGTACCTACCTATTGAATTTGTATTGGTGGCCAATTGGTGAGCTCTTAGTTGTAAGGTACTACCTAGCAGAACCTACAAATATGATTAGCGCTCAGTAAATACTGTTTCTGCCTGGATATGAGTGCTTTCCCACAGAAAAACAAATGACAGATGTCAACAAACACAATCTTGGATATGCAACCTGTTTCCGAATGTTTATCAGTAGAAGCCTCCAAGCAAAAGATGACCCGTCCTACCGAATTAATTGTACCTATCTACCTATCTACCTATAGAATTTTTGATACAAGTACGTAGACCAAGTTCACCAGAATTTGAAATTGCCTCATGAACTTTTTCACTCACCCCGTTCAGATCTCGATCGGTCCTTAAGCTGTTTAACAAT
Source organism: Cheilosia pagana (assembly GCA_936431705.1). Classification (NCBI taxonomy): domain Eukaryota; kingdom Metazoa; phylum Arthropoda; class Insecta; order Diptera; family Syrphidae; genus Cheilosia; species Cheilosia pagana. The sequence continues at coordinate 42,523,950 of OW386170.1, read as the reverse complement.
TCCATATTTAACAGTTCCAAATTGTATCATTTTATTGATAGTATCTGTATTATCTTTAAAATCACTTCGCATTTCACCCAATAAAGATATGAAATTATTTTTCATTTAAATAAACAAAAAAAAATGCGTAAAAAATAAATATTCAACACGCGGACGATACCGAAGAAAAAAAAATGAACAAAACCAAAACCCGCACTTCTTGGCGCACGTTCAGCGTGTCCGTATCCGTCCGTTTACTGCATTCGAAGTATCATCTCGATATTTGGAGACTTAATTCACGTTCCATAACTTTTTGTCGCTTGGCAATTCACTGTTGTAATATTCGCACTTTATTTCATTTCATCTTTCTTTTCCTCAATAAAAATAGGTTCACAAAAATAATCCTTTTTTTTTTCTTGTTGTAGCATACGCGACGGATTGCAGTTAATAGGTGAGAAGTAGATAATTTTTCACAAAACAACAAAATAAACACGAAATCATTTTTTTTAAATCGCATCAACTACGTATGGGATGTGTGTTTACACTGCAGGTTGCCGTCATCAACTGTCATCATTATTTTCGAATAAACGAATAATAACTCTAGGTGCTCATCATCATCGTCATAATAATTGAAACATGTACCTATCTAGATACACATATGTACGTGTACATTACATAGGCATTTACTTTGCACACTGCGCCTCCCTCCCCGCGTACGGTGTAGGTATGTGTTACGGCCACGTTATGGTCTCCAGCTGACCAGTAAAATCATATTAGATACGAGAAAAAAAATTGTCGAAAAAATGAGATATTGTATCTAGATATCCGGAAAACACGAAACGAAATTTCTTGCTTTGATAAAACGTTCTTTTTTTTACGAATCTAATTCGGTTGCGATTACGATGTGAGCGAACGCGGCACTCTCCGTGATATGGATATGGTCGGAACGCGCGTCAAAATAGCACTGACACAACAACAGTACGACGACAGGAAAAATCACTCAATTTTGGTTTCTTTTTTATTTTTGTCGCAAGGCTCTCTTTCGCTCTGGTGGCCAACTCATTGCGTTTCTTTTTACATTCACAATATTTTTTTCGTTCTCTCCCTCTCGGGCAATGGCAGTTTCGCATGCTTTGTCCTTCTTCGGCAAATGCTGTGTCTCTCTCGCACCTGAACAGGGGATTATGAGCGAGCGACGACCAACTGGTGATGAGATCGCAAATGGCTTAGAGTGAGTGAGATACACGGTGTAGGGGGTTTATATTTTTTTTTTCAGCATAGATTGAGCGATATAATTTTGAAATTATGATTGCATATTCAGTCAGTTTCTGTCGGACTTTATCCACCCAAAAGGAGTCGTATTAGGTGAGACAACAATCAAAAGATGACAGCTGTCATAAGTTCACCTCGACCCCACCCCCTTGCATCGGTTAATTACGGCGAACCCAATCGAAAATAACCCGACGGCAACAGCAAGACTAAAAAAAACGAAAAAGAGGGCGAAAAGAAAAGTCAAACCCATATTTATCCCCACCACTTTCTTTTTGACGACCAAAAAACAAATGAAATTCATAATTCTCATACACACTCGCGCAAAGGAGTACCTATCAAAACGACGAAAAAAAAAACGCCAATAACATAAACCGGAATCAAGAAAGAGATGGCAGACCTGCTGTCATATGCATATTAACCGCGCTACCTACCAACACCACCAGCATGCACCACACCACACCGTCCAACACAATATAAAGATGAAACAAAAAACCCAGCTATGATTTTCATCATAACTCTGTTATTTCTTTATTTCCTCTCCGACAACGACTCAAAGTGCGGTGCTCTCTTGGTTGGTGGTGTGCTTGTTTTGTTTCCTTTTTCACCTTTCCCAGTCAACCATTTACACAGATAACTGAAGTGGTGGAACTGGTTGTGTTGTGTCCTTTTCTTACTTCCAATTGGATTGGCTATTTGGTTGGGTTATTCTTATTGTTTTTGTATTGTAAGAGAGAGTGAGGTGAATTTTGTTGGGGATGTGAAACTCTTATACGGCGGGACTTTCGAAACGAAAGAGAGGATCTCGAAATATGGCCGCTGCTCGTGGTGAAGATAAGTTACTTTGGTTTCTGTGGTGTATTAGGTCTTTGAGTAGATTGTATGACTGAATGTTGTTCAATGGATTTAAAACAAAACAGAGATTAAGATGAAGTAAGAAAAATGTGTTATCCCTTTGATTTTAATTCGGGGATAGGGATCTGCTTTGATAATAGGTGAATGGTTGTATTATATTTTGTTTATAATGTCTGGGTGCCTCCTATCTACACTAACCCACTTATTGTTAAGTTTACTTAGGTTTAATTTTAAGTAAGTCAGCAACTTGGTCAATTTTTAAAGAATTGTTAATGAATTTGAATTGGGAGATTCCTTTTTCAAAGATCTCCTGCCAAGCAAGACGTCGACAGATGATATGTAGGTTAGGTAGGTACCTACCTAGGTAGACATTGCTTCATGGAAGTTAAAAATGGCTACTGCCTTACCGCACTTCTTAAAATGTTTACGAAACGTCTGTAGCTGTAGCTATGTCTCTGCAGGATCCAGGATTATTCGTTTCGATGTTAGAATTTAAAATCCCTGAACCCTGATAAACTTTCCTAAGTAGGTAGGTAGGTAGGTACCTACCTATAGCTTTTGTCAAATCCATCTTTCATTCGAACTCTGAGAGGGTTATTTCCATCCTTGCAATTTGGTAATTAGTAAGAACTTAAGTGCTTGCCCAAAGCAAAGATAGATACTAACATCAGTTTAGCATTTAAAACAGTAATAGTTACCTATCAGCTTATGAACAGATTATTGTTGATTTATGTCCCAATTTACAACAAACAACTGGAAACACAGTCACCAAATTTGAATAAATCAGTAATGTTTGTCATTTTTGTTACAAAGAAAAAGCGACTATGTACCTACGTTCTTAATTTCTGGATTTGCTAGGTGTTATGTTCGTAGGTATGTTCGCTGTGTTCACAAGAGCTATTTCTTGATGTTTCGATGGTTTGTCTGGGTGCCGAAACCGGGTTACAAGACTTGCAATTTATATGAAATCTGTAAGCATTCAACTAAGCAGTCCCTTAGTTGGGCCGCGTCTTAAAAATTATGCTATGCACTTAGGTACCTATGTGATATTTGGAATAACAGAATAGTCAGGGGTCAGGGGGCACAAAGGACGGTGCATAATTTTTTAGTATAACTTCATAGAAGATTCGCAGATTTAGTTGCAAATTAAAGCTTAATCTTCTATTAACAAATCAAAAATAGAACACGACCTCAAAAGACTTCGTTTGTCGGGCAAAACGGTTCTTTGAATAGTGCGAAATGGACTAGTCTTACAGTTCCGATTTCCTTCACCCTTTTATCTCACAAGTTTAAAACACAACAGGTTAGGTATGCTATTCATATTCCTATTTTTGTCAGAAAGTTAAAGTAGGTCAAACCGACAGGATTATGAAGAGCTTGATCTCTGCAACTATGTTTCCCAGAATAATTTTAAGAAGCCTTTTTTGGTACAAAATGTGAAACATCAGCCTTCGTCAGCCAATTTCAATTTTTTTTCAAAATATTTCACGAATTTATAACCTGCAACTTCAAGACTGTAGGTGCTCGAGAGCCCGACTTGGAATTCCAAAGAATCCCTCTTAACCCTCCAGTTTCTTTCTCTTGATGAGCGTTGAAAACCGTTTAAACCATCCAGTCTTATTGCAATTTTGTCCTTTTCAACTCTTCAAAAAGTGACGGGTTTTGAAACCTTAAATATTTTGCTTGCTTTAAGGCTGCGAAGGACGCCTAGGTATACTATTATGAAAGATTGGATTGCTTTTTTCTTTTTACCTAGGTATACAATTTTGTCCCTATTCTGAACAACTGAGCAGGGTATTGAGTAAGGACTCTCGGAAATAGTATACCACGGCGCGTGGTTCCGCATTATGTAGGTATGGTTTGAGATGCCGGGCGCTAAAGCGGTGCAAGGATTGCACTATACGTTCGCGTCATTTGAATACCTACATTCTTATTGCAAACATGAATATTACCTTCAGTCTTTTATTACCTTTATTTCGGAACCCCCCTCTGGTGCACAACTGCCTTGATACTGTACAGATAAATTTCGGATGCATCTTACTTGCTCGACTATTGACTGAACATCCAAAAAAAAAAAACCAAATTTAATTTACATTAACAATCTGACAAACATCCGAAGCTTTCTTGCACTGAGGTTTACAATTCAGAAGTTCGGATTTGACATACAATTTATCCGCCCTTTTGATTTCATAAAGGCAGCTCGTAGGTACCTGCAGGGCCGGATTTAGAGGTTTGGAGTGGAGGCCCTCTGGCTTATTACCTATTTTTCAAATTATAAAAAAATATGTTCAGTCAAGTGTTTCAATATGAGTTAAATTAAAGCGCTAACAAATGGAACCTTATGAGTTTTTTTTTGACGAAAAATCCCTGATGATTTCGGTGAAATCCAGTTCCCGGAGTAAACCTCTTTAATGCCGAGTGGGGATAGCTTTAATAAACGGTTTTGTCACATCGTATTTCGAAGACTTTTTTATATGTAGTTTTTGTTTTACATATTGATTGGTATGAAATATTTCTTTAGCTACTTCCTTGTAATTATCAACACCGTCTCTTTTGGATTTAACGAATGTTTTCAATCATTCAAATGCACGCATTGCAGATTCAAGAATCATTTTACAACATCGCTCCTAAAGCTAGCAAAGAGAGCGATTTCAAAACAACTCATCTTTTGTAAAACGAGCGATGTCTTCTTGCTCCTTATCAGAAGTTATGCTGGTTAGAACTCCTCATTTTTAGAATAACCATCGACAATGGCTTTGAGAGCTCCAGCTGGACAAGACTAACGATTAACGCTAACCTTTTTTTGAAGCGTAAAACTGTCCGCTTTTTTCTGCGATAATTTTTCAATGAGAATTTTGAACTCAAAGAAGTGAACAGCCGATGGACAAGAGTTTGCAGGCAAAGGCAGGATCATTTGACGGTCTTTTAATTTTTGGTTGTGAAGTGTAACATATTCTTTGAACATTTCCGAACAAAGTTGGAACTATCTCGCAACTGAAGAACTGAATTCTGCAGAGATACTTCATCGCAATGTTGAAGTTCTGTGTAAACTTTTTCAGCCCAATATTCGATCATTTCATTTGTTAAGCGGTCAAAAGACCAATGTCATTTTTTTTTCGACGTCTATTGTGGTGGCCCCTTTTTTGTGGAGGCCTTGGGCTTTAGCCCCGCCTGCCCTTCTATAAATCCGGCAATGGGTACCTGCCTAACTTGACAATCTTTCACTGAATGTAGCGAATTCCAGAGCAAGATGGCTCTCGTTGTCGTTGATGTTAGCGTCTTCAATTTTGAATGCTACAGTGGTGTGTGGAAAAGCCTGCTACTGTTTTCATTGGACTGTACGTGTAGTATATAAGTAAATACCAACCTCTAAAGCTTTTTCTTCACTGTTTAAAATACCCTTGCACTGTCAAAAGCCGGAGCCGGAGAACACTTTCCTTCCGAGCTAAACCCTGCTTTAGGCCACAGTTACCTATTTGTTTTGATTTTAATAATAAATACCTAGGTAGGTACCTACATATTGACGATAGCATAAAGGCAACTTTCATTCAATGTCTGATTTGTCTAAAAAAGCCATCACAAATCGCTGTCCACCGATCACATGCAAATGCCGTCGGGCGCACCTGAGTCAAAATCTCTTCATATCCAAAATGCCCCTTATAACACCACCACATCCAATCCACATAGGATGGTAAATAAAACTGTCTTTTCTTATATATAAAGGTTGCATCAAATATTGCAAGGACCTAAAACGGGGAGAATACTCGACGCCAACCAAAACCAACACCTTCCTCAAACCGCCACAACTTCATCCATCAACCATCAGACTAAACAAACTCACCAGCTGCGGCTGCCATTCATTTTGCTATTAATTTCGAATTAAATTCGAACATCTCCCGCAAGTCCTGTCCTCTCTTTTCGTCTGCTAGACTTCCACTCAATTCAGTCGGTTTGTCTCGTTTCAAGTGCGCAGGTCGAACAAATTGTATTTTCTCAGACCACTTTCCTCTTTCTCTCTCAGGGGACACCTCAAGACAACCTTCTCTCTTTCTTTCTGGTCATATAAGATAATATATGAAAGATGAATTTTTATAAGGTTATGACAAGGTTAGGCGGAGCGATATAATAACCACGATCTCGCACACTCTCGTCTCGCCCATTCAACAGAGGGTTCCCCTCAATTGTGTTTTTTTTATCTCATTTCCTTCACATCCCCTCTTTAACTTCTTTCGGTGTGCTTTTCACCTTGTTTTGTATTGTATTTTTTGTGCTTCTTAGGTTTTTTGTTGTTCCTTAGGGTGCTCAAGGCAGATATTCTCCCCTGACAAGAGAGGTCCGCTCTGTTTCTGGATTGCATTTAATTTTATATTTTATTATTGTTTATTTGTTCCTTCGTGGTGGGAAAAGAACAATTTTCTTGTGTCCCTTTTGCACTCGTCTTACAAGCACTGGCTGTCCTCTTTCGCAGTTATTAGGTTTTTTTTTCGCAATGAGATTATGAAAATTCTTCGAGGGGGTGGGTTGTTACTGTACTCGATTGTTGTATTAATAATTTTTCTCCTATTCGTCTTGTTTTTGTTGTTGTTTTGCCCGCTTCTGTGTCTGTAGTTGCTTCGCTCTTTCTCACAGAGTTCAGTAAGAAAAAGAAGACCATTTTTATAATGTGGTGTGGCTATGGAAAAAGTATGTGTGCAGTGGGTGGCTGGGGTGAAAGCACCCTTAGAACATTTTCTTTCGTGCACTCTCGCCTCTCGGAGTAGGGGTCGCTTTTTCCAGCGCGCATTTATGTGTAGAATATCCTCTATGTGGTTCGTTTCGTGTTTCTGGCACTGGCTGGGGGACTAGGGTGAAAGAAAGAAAAATATTTTGCTTTTGGATTGTGGAGCGAAAGGTGAATTTTTATTTTCTGGGCGTGGTCATAAATTTGTATTTATCTCAATTTTTTTTCTATTCGATTCTGCCAAGTATATATATTTTTTTCTTGATAAATGAGAATAAGAAAACTCAGGTGGCGAGCAAAGAAATTCGCAAAAAAATGGAAAACAGTGGAAGAAGGAAAGAAAATTGTTCGTTCTCATTGAAGAGATATTGGCCGAATAAGAGTGAGGTCCATTGAGGACGCACTCGGGGGGTTGAAGTTGATGCACAAGGACTATACGTAGTGGGATGGGGTGTTGTGTTGGGCGGCTGTGGATGGCCGCCTCAGGTGGAAAAGTGAAATTTCCTTCTGTTGATTTCTGTTTGTTGAGATAAAGGTTAGGATGATTGTTATCAAGTGTGATGATAGGAAAGAGTGGATAATTGCTTTTAGTGGGATTTTGGCTTAGCAGGGCTATACAAATGTAGATAGAGGTAGGTGCCTATGTAGGTAGGTAGGTATGTTGCTGGTGTTTAAGTATATGATAGGTGTCTGATTGATTGCAGCAAAACCAGAGAGTGGCAGTAATCTCGGGTTTTGATGGGGGAGTGAGCATGTACCTAAGTACAAAAAACTCAGAACTTACCAAGGTAGGTAGGTTCAGGTTTATATTCATTAGGCGAAACCCATACAAATGTGATTTTGCTGCAAAAAAGTTAGTTTATATCTAAAAGGTAGTATAGGTACCTTTAGTTAGATTAGGTATTGAATATTTATGTGGAATGCTGCAAGCGATGCATTTGTTAAGGCAATTTATTAGTGACCATCAAAAAGTGCATATAGGTAGATAATCAAATTTAAGGTCCTTTGGATGATATACCTACTACCTAACTGTAATACAAGTCTCACGATCTAGGTATTTATTGTTCTCATAGGTAGGTAGGTACTTGTGGGTATAATAGGTACCTATAGGTCGAAAAAGTACCTATTGCACTAGATGTGCCTTTTCTAAGATTTAAGAAAGCTTGCCCAGTGCAGCTTTTGCAGCAATCGTTTGAAGGGAGACCCAGAGTCTGAGGGCATGCCTCCCAAATATGCCCATCAGTCGTGGATCGTAGGTAATAGAAACCTGCTGTTACCAACTAGGTAGCTTTTATCGCATTTCGTTTAGGTAATAAAGGGTGGGTTTGTTAGTATAGCGAGGTGAGTCGGTACCTATAGAGATTTTTCTTCTCTGGTAGAATCGACACCGTTTATCTATATCCACCAAGTTCGTCGTCCGTGTGCAATAAGCTACCTTGAATCTCCTTATGGCTGTATTTTAAATATTTCTTGGCCATCTTGTTCTAGGTACTTATGCCTATTCTGTAGTGTCTAAACTATATCCGGCACCGGAATCATAGAGTTACCGGCGGGACCATGTATAACCACTATCTACCTAGGTACCTACCTACCTAGGAAGAGCCAAAAAAGAAGAAAAAAAGAGACCCGCATCCAATTATAGGGTGATGACGGGTAAGTTCAGCCCCGCCAGTAGTATTTAGTAGGAATAAAAATACAGCGCAAAAGTAATGTCCTTCTTTTAGCCAAAAATATATTACGCTTGGTTAACATTTCTTCTACCTATCTCTGTCCAAAAGTTGACGCAATCCATATGTGCTTCTTCGCGTTAAGTTTTTATAAATGCTGAATTACGAGTGGACGTTTTGAACGAAAAATTCTTCGTGTGATTTTTGGTCCCATTTGCGTTGATGGGATTTTAGAAGGAGACATAACAGCGAACTCTACGAGGTGTACAGCGACATCGAACTTGTCAGAAAAGTGCGGATCAGCCGTCTGAGATGGCTAGGACATGTAAAGCGTATGGACAATAGTGCTCCGGCTCAAAGAGTCTTCGACTCCAACCCAGAGGGACAACGCAGCAGAGGAAGACCTCGCCTTAGGTGGCGCTCACAAGTGGAAGGGGACCTCAAGCAACTTGGAGTGCGCAACTGGAGGCAGTTAGCCAAAGAACGAGCTAACTGGAGAGGCGTACTGGTTGAGGCCCAGGTCCACCCCGGACTGTAGCGCCACCTAAGTAAGTAAGTAAGAATTACGGGTGGTAGGTTCCTAGTTCCTATTTACCTAACTTATAGGTACCAAGTTTAGTAAAGTTTGGAAAATTTGGAAAATATGTTAATTACTAACTATTTGCATTTTGTGATTTTGTGAGGTTTTCTACTGACAGTTTATTTCTCTTTGTTCTTAGCTTAAATGTTAAAAATTTTGTTGTTTTAAAATTAGATAGGGAGCTGGCCTTATTAGACATTATTTTTATGATTATCCTAGGCTCAGTCTCTCCGGCTATATATACTGAAGACTATCTAGGTTTTTTTTTGTAACTGAGTCTGCAAAAATATAGATCAATTCTCCTTGCTTTTCAGTAGTCAGTCCCCCTGTACATATAAAGTAGAGAAATGGAAGCTGACTATGAAAGAAGACACGATTCCTTAAAACGTTCTCCAATTATTGTCAAAGCTTATTAATTTAGCTGTTTGAATTCGGCTAAAAATGTTGAGTAGGTAAACAACTAGGTAGGGTCAAAAGCTTTGACTAGCGTCCTCTGTGGACCGAATGACTGATGTTATATGTACATGAAAATCGAGTAGTTCTTGATAAAATGTTAGTTAGCGTTGGCCTTACCCAATACGAAGCTCCGGGCTGCAGGTCTTTGTCCTTACTGAAAAGTATATGTGATGCGAAAATAGGTCTGGTTGTTATTTGCATGAGGTATTTACTTCGCATAAACAGTCACAAAAAATATTTAAGTATCACACAGTTTTGTTTTACACTTTTCCAGCTCACTCAATACTTTAAATACTATAAGAACGTAATTCAATAAAATTGAAAGATATATACGGTACAGTAACGACTTTCACTCATATTGCAAGCAAAATAATTCCAATGTATGACAAGAGTTGAAGAACGAAATGAAATACGGGGACTCCCCGAGCGGTAGAGGAGCAGAACATTGTGTCCGGTCCCGACTTCCGACTCCTGAGCTGACCCGAGTGCTATGCGATAAAAAAAAGATTTTTTTTAACTATACCTAGATACATTTTTTTGTTGTGCGAGACCCCTGCAAGAGCGTGGCTCTATGCGATTGCTCTGTTCGCAACCCCTAAGGCCGCCGATGAAGTTAGGAATTGACTTACAAAACTAAATTGGTCTTGTCGATTCTTTAAGCTGAAGTCCTGACCTAGAAAGCTTTAATTTTATCGCAGTTTTACCAATCTCCTAGAAGAAAACTGAGCAACAGTTAAATCTGTTAGTCCAGTAGCCTTCAGATGCTATATTAACAATTAGCATGTTTATGTAAAATGCTTTGATGCAGTTAAACAAATTTTAAACAATTTTCGAAAATGCCGAACCCCAATAAAACGCTAAACAAATAAACCAAAGCAAAATAAGACGAACAACAGTAGGTAGAGGTATGCCATCCCGCAGTGGAACATGGAAAAATATTAAAATTCATCATATAACACCCGAGGATAGCAGTTAAAAATCATAAAAATCCCATCAAAATATTCAAACAGCGAGCAGAGCCTAATCTTGTTCGTTTTGGAAGATATCCCACATTTAATTGCCCCCGATGTGCGTGCGCGATAGGCGGCAATAATGTCTAACTTCGCAGCCAGGGTTGTGTACAGTATAGCAATTAACCCTTTACTTTTTTGAAAATCTTCGACTTGCGCTTCCAGCGATTTCAACACATAAACCATTTTGGGAGAATCTCACCAATATAATTGTAGGAGGCATCTCACGGATCGGCGGAAAATATTAAAAGCAAATAAATTATAGATGCACATGCGCACTCGCTTAGGAGACAGAGGATCCTTTGATGCAGTAGCGCTTGTATAAGTTTCGTGTTGTTTACTTTCAAAGGAACGATAATAAAATGTCCATGTAAGAGGTGCCACAAATGGAATACAAAAACTGAGTATACAAAACCGGGCAATAATATCAATAAAGTGTGATGATAAATTTGTTATGCGCGTCCTGTGCACATCCTTTTTCGGTGCTACGGTTGTACTCGAGTTTTCGTTTTAAATGGATTTAGTATTCGCTATGGAATGAGTGTCGGCGGCGATTAGCCATGAACGTGCACACCCATAGAAATTGTCTAATTTATATAAGGGAGTCCTGTTCCGATCGGTTATTTTCCTTTGCTTAGTATATCCGGTTGTGGGTGATGAATATAGGTATAGACTTTTGGACAGAATTTTTAATGAATTTCAAAGGGAAACGAACCAATTGCAAATAGAAAGCAGTGCCTTACAAAATGTCCTCCATCAACAAATCATTTGGGAAGGCATTCCCACACAAAACCAAGTTGCTTGGCTCCCGAAGCCACTCTGAGGTCATAAAACAACCCGAACATAAAATATCTGACTCCATCATCAACCCAGCTGATGGAGTCCCCGCTCCGGATATTAGCATCATTATTCCAACTCCAACAGGATATGACGAATAAACATTTCGTCATAACACACAAAAATCATAAGCGGCCAGTAAAACTCCCCTCAATCTCTGTGCTATATGCGGGCAACGGGAACAAAGGCATGTCCCCGAGTAATGGGTCCTAAATAGCGACACGTGGCACATAATATGTGAAGCAAGGACCTTCACATCATCATCTATACCAGCAACCGGCTGACTTCTTGTCATCGGTTACACTGTTTCGACAACCGAACACAAAAGGACGGGGATTTATGGAAAATAATTTCATAATTCGGGGGGTTGATCCTGTTGCGCGTACCGCTGTAAACAGCTACTGCTACGTCGACAATGTGTTAACATAATAATAGACAGAGGACAGAGGGGTTGAAATAATTCGTTCGTTTCCAGACACACAAGCACACATCCTTGTGACTGAAATTCAATAGATGATTATCCTTAGATGATGGTTATTAATAAAATTCTAAAAAAGAAAGGATACAACATGAGGTCACGTGCCGGAAGGCGTTATGTTTTTATTTGTCACATTCCTTGCGTAATGTAAATATTGGTTGATTGAGAGATTGCGCTCGAGCCCCTCGAGGGTGGTGTCTTTGCATTGATTGCGTGCATTAATGCGTAGTTAATGGGCGGCTGGGTGGCGCACTGACGAAAAGTACTTTTGCAAATAGAAAAATGAATGTAGGGAGTGACATGGTGATACTATAGCTTTCTTGGGATTTGGATTTTGTTGCATGGATTTCCATAATTTTGGCCAGTGATTTATATTAAAGTTGTTCAACGGATGTTGACAAGGAGAGAGGCGGTAGATTAATATTCAAATTGAGGACGGACGTTTCCTTTCTACCCAGTGGCGGAAGAACAGCTCGAATAACATTTATTCGGATGCAACTGGGACTTGTTCGTTAAGTTGGCATCGATACTCAAGTCAAATAAGGTCTATCGACGAGAGGGCGTCTTCTCGGCTGGTTTTCACTTCTCACCTACCTAAGTAGTTTTAGAAAACCTTTGCAAGATTTGCCCTAACTATAACTATTCGTCGAATTACAAAGATCGAAAGAACCGTGTTTAAAAAATGTCATCGAAAATCATGAGTACTCTGTTCACTAAGAATTTTCTTCCTGGTGAACCCCTTCTCTGCTCGTTGGCATTAATATCGTCCAACAGCTGTATGCAAATTAATGGTTGGTAGACTACGAACCTATACCGCTGTACTTACGTCTCCGGTTTACGCTATAGGGTTGGAAAAATTACCCAAAATCTGGCGCAAACACGATGAGAAGGTGAAAAAACTCCTTTGAAAGTTTAAATGCAGAAATGCTTTTTATGGCCTTTCAAAACTGGCTCACATGGATAGGTGCGCAATTTTTTGTGTCATCAATCTTGCTCGGAACACACCCTCTCACGACAGTTATAGGTATAAACAAACCAACTTTCCCAATGAAACCATTCGATCCGAGTACCGATTTGAAACAAAATCTCATCCTACAAGTCATAAACAAGGCTTACAAAACAGTTGAATAAATACGAACATCGAAACCGAATTCAAGCAGGGCTCCGCACATATACACATCCGTTGAATGACAAAATGCGATGACTAAAAAAGTAATACAACTCCCCAAGGGTGAAATAAATTCACTTTTTCTCTTGATTTTACTTTTTTGTTCCCTTATGTTTTTGTTTTCGTTGTTGTTGTTTTTTTTAGCAATATTTGTAACAAAATCTTCAAAAATAAATGTTTCCCCACACACCTAATGCCGATCCGATGAACGGAAGTGCTGGTGTACCAATGTGTACACACAAGCGGGGATTCTAAGTATCCCGAAGGGGGAGAAAATGACACCCTCTTTAAAAAAAAACTGAACTGCAGATACAAAAGGAACAAAAATTGAAAAAAACGAAACCCATAACGTAAATTTATCATGCTTAATATGGCGCGTTGTTTATTCATCCCCCGCAGCATATTCATTTGAGAACTCATCCCCCATCGGCATCATTATCGTCATCATGAGACTCCTCAAATAAGAATCCTTGTCAATGTCATCCATTCACGGCAGACAACGCTGTACAGAGGAGCAGCAGGAGCCACGAACAGCATACATGAGATGAGTGAATTAAATGTAAATTCGCAGGATATGAAAAGCCATAATGGGTGCCATGTTTTTTTTTCCTCTATATTAAAAGTGCGATGGTGCGACGAATGGCGCCACTCGTACTGTCAATATGTATATATACGCTTGGGGTTTAGTAGATGCGAGTATTTGGGAGAGACATGTACTTATACACAAGTAATTGAATTAAGGTTATGACTGTAGTTGGAGGGGTGGATTTCTGTCTGTCTCTTTTCGCGGATTACAATTGATGGTTTTCATTCGGGGAAATAATTTATTCCAAATGAATTTTCAATCACGATTCACGAGCCTCTGTCAAAATCGCGGTCTATCTATCTGCGGTCATAAAGTCATAGACCTCCGCCTCACGTCACGCAACTAAACGGAAGTTTCCATTTCTTATTATTAATACCCCAACACGTGTACCAAAGTAACTAATTGCACGTCGTCCCCACATTGTGATTCGACTTCAACTAATGACTGAAATAAAAATTTCAAATTGAAACTTCCTCCCTTTTGTACCCACATAGATACAGAGCATCCGCTCACCTTCGAGGCATATCACCCCCCAACTCAGGCATCAGGATGCTGGCTGTCATGAACGATTTATGGAATCCAATGTCATTGTACTCATCGACGCTCCCTCAATTGAACTTCAGTCAACAAGGTCAAGGAAAACATTTTCCAAAGATCCAGTTCACTTTGACAGGGTGGATATACTATTTTTAAAATTCCACCAGGAGACACTTTTAATTGCAGTGCGCAGGACGGCATTCTATACACAAATGAGTGCGCATTTCTGGGTTATGATCGAATTATGTTTTGGTATTTTTGGAACAGCTCCTGCAGACAGTTATTATATTTTCTGTTTACACAAATTGGAAAATATTCTCGAAAAATAATGTCGCGACGCGTGCCACTCGTGATGCACAATTTGTCATCACCCCCTCGACAAAGTTTCGAGTTAATTGGTTCATAAATGCGCGCGCTCGTTCGGCTGTTTTTATGTGAATTTTAACTATAGAAATCTTGTGAATGATTTATAGTGGCTTTTTCCGAGTTTAGTGGTTGCGGTTGATTCCTTTTAAATATAGAATATGGGTTTACTATACGGTTTGAGGTACTTTGTCATCCAAATTGTGGTTTAAGTTCATCATTAGTAATGAAACTAATTCCAAAACATCAGCTACTTCATTTATCGTTAGTTTGAGGTTTTTTTTTGACAAAAAGATTGATCTTGGTGACTTATAAGTCAGAGCTCCATATTCAACTGCTGGAATATTTGTACCCATTGACCATTCCTTGCCAATGTCTAACAAGCATGCTTCCATTCGTCGAAAAAATAACTCACACAAGCGAATGAAAAGTTATGAAAGTGCTCGGAAATAGCTTTTTTCTATTTTAAAAATGTACTTCACACCCCTAAAGCCAATATTTTGGTGACCATGTGCGTACATTTCACATAACATGACAAAAAAGTAAAACTAGCTCCAAGTTATAAACCAGAAAATTCAAAAACATGGACTTAGTGATGGAATGAATAAACTAGTCCTGGATAATGCAAGATGCAACTCGA
The DNA here is from genome assembly GCA_936431705.1 of Cheilosia pagana. NCBI lineage: Eukaryota > Metazoa > Arthropoda > Insecta > Diptera > Syrphidae > Cheilosia > Cheilosia pagana. The sequence goes on along the minus strand of OW386170.1, from coordinate 42,508,805 downwards.
ACCTACTTCCAAAATCAAAAATTCAAACTAAGCTCAATAGAACACATTTGATACTATATATTGTTACCATTTTTGTCGTTTCGATTAGAGCCTCCTTTCGAAACCAATTTTAATGAAATTTGCACCAAGTTAAAGTTTATTTTTTCCGAGGGTAGGTGAAAATCTTTCAAAGACACTATGAGAATAGCAAGCGCGTGCTCATAGTAGTGTCAGATTTTTACTGACTAAAAACACCACCCTTCGATAAAATGTTAGATACTGCAACTAAGATATAACTTATCAAGCAATTTTTCTATCACGAAATAACAACTTTTGGCAGGTTACTTTCCAATGAAAGATCCTGCATGATCCGCAATTTAGACGCGGTTAATCTTATCTTGCCAAGTCGGACGGTTTCGTTCTTTGTAGTCGGCGCAATAAGTTGATCTCATCCAAAATTTTTCGGACTGTATTGTTGATACCTACGTCCGATTAGTCGGATTCTATGCTTTCTCTCGAAGCTTCTAGTTTTAGCTTCGATTGTTGGAATTCCGAGATCCCTGTGGATATCGTCGTTTCTAATGCACCATGGTGCTTGTACAATTTCTCTAAGCACTTTATTTTGAAAAGTTTGTAAAATATTTGCATTCGCTTTCTTGGTACAACCCCAAAGTTGTATACCATAGGTCCACACCGTCTTTAGCACTTGCCTGTATAGAAGCAGTTTGTTCTCAGTACTGAGCTGGGAATGTTTTTCAAGTAACCAGTACATGTCTCTATATTTGATATCGAGTTCTTTATGTTTCATTTTTACGTGCGAATTCCATTTCAGCTTTGCGTCGAGTGTCATTCCCAGGTAGGTACTTGGCCTCGTTATCAAAGGGTATTCGGGCCAAATTTAGAAAAATTGGCAAGTCATTAGTTTTCTTATACGTAAAATGCACCTGAACAGATTTAGTTTCGTTGAGGGCGATCCGCCAATCCCTCGTCCATGCATTTACCATATTCAGTGCTATTTGCACTTTCGAAGTCGTTTCTTCGATTGTATTACCAACTGCAAGGATAGCGGTGTCGTCGGCGAACGCAGCAAGGGTAGTGCCGTCTTCTCTTGGTATATCGCGAGTATATAGTAGATAGAGAAGCGGCCCAAGGACGCTTCCTTGCGGTACGTCTGCCGAAATCTCTTTAAGTTCCCAGTATTCGTTTGCGTTTCTAACACGGAAGAGTCTATTCCCGAGATATGATTCTAAAATATCATAAATGCGTACGGGGAGAATTTGTCTGAATTTAAATTTTAAGCCGTCATGCCACACCTTGTCAAAAGCTTGTGAGACGTCGAGGAATACGCTTGAGCATATCTTTTTTTCTTCAAATGCCTTCTCGATTACGTCAGACATTCTATGCACTTGGTCAATCGTCGAATGGTTGGTTATGAACCCAAACTGGTGGCCGGAGATGTGATTATTGTTTTCTATTACCGGTTGTAGGCACGTTCGAAAACTTTGGATATGATTGGAAGAAGGGAAATTAGTCTATACGATTTTACTTCATTTGGCGATTTTCCTCGTTTTAAAACCATTATGACCTCCGCAACTTTCCATTGGCTCGGCACGTGGTTTAGTCTGAGCGCAGCATTCATAATATGAAGAAGCTTAATTAATGTTTTTCTTAGTAGGACTTTGACAACTTCCTTGTGAGTCTTAGACCATCAGATATTAATTCTATCATATAAATATTGTCGTTAACCGCTTTACCATCGTACGGCTTAAAGGTTTCTTCTAGATGGGCGGCAAAAACATCCGCTTTTTCCTTATACTGCCTTGCCCATTCATTTTGATTTATTTTAATTTGCGGCGCGGGTATTTTGGGCCTTTTTGTGCCTTTTATAGTTTTCCAAAGTAAATAATTGGAATCTTTTTTCTCTGTTAAACTTTCAGGATAAGAACCTAACGCACGATTTTTAGAATCCTTAATAGTTGTCTTCAACAAATTGCACAAATAATTCAAATGTGCTTTATGTTGCGGAGCGCGATCTGCAGCCATTTTTTACACGCCTTCCTTTTTTCGTTAACCAATTCTTTTATTTCAGTAGGATAGGTATCGTAAACCGTTTTTGGCCGGCGTTTCCCTTGAGTTAGGCGTATTATTCCAGAAGGCAAGCTGTACGATCTCAACGAAGCGATCAACTTCAACCTCAAGTTCATAGGGTGTCGTAAGAGGGACGCTCAGTTCAATATTGTCTTCAATTTCGTTCCTAAAGCCTTCCCAGTTAGTTGTTCTACCAGTTAATTTCGCTGGCTCAAGTAAAAGGTGAATTACCTTGGATGAATTCCCGCGTGAAGTTCATTGTCAAAATTAATAATAAACAACAAAAATTAATTAACGTACCTCCACAACAGAATATAGACTATAATCGCATAAATCAGTTTAACTTTCTTGACTAGCAGTTACTTCTATGCTTGGCAGAAATCAGGAACACAGAATTTGAACTGGCCAACTGAAACTAAAGGCTTAAATCTATTCCACGCCAAGTAAAACCACCGGAAATTTAAGCTAAAAGATTATGGGAGTACCTCAAAAATGTGTCCCAAAATATGACTAACTCCCATTACGAGCTATATTGCATTGTACAGTTTTTCAAAAATGTGTTGGCGTTTACTAAATACCTATTCTATCTTTGGCGTCTGTATGCACTGTACCCTGTACGCATAATTAATGTGTATAGAGACTTCGAAAATATTTCACTATCTAACCTATGTTGCTGTATCGAATATGCATTTACGTGACAAACAATATAAAAACATGAAAAGGATATATACACATTTGGGTTAAATTCCCAAACTGTCAAAAACTAGGGCCACTGCAATAAATTCATTATCATTATATTGTCCTTCCACATTCGTACCTTACGTGCAATGCAACGCCAACCTCCTGCACACCCGCAATAAGGATTATATCCTGAATGTTTAAAAATATCCTTTCTAATCGAAGGCGATCGTCTTTGTCAATGAATTTAAACGGCGGCGCCGAGAATTCAAAAACGGAAAAAATCTGGTTAAAAAAAGGAAAATACCTGTGGACATAATTTTAACTTTACTTTATGTGTACGGGATCGAGGGTATATGTGGGTCTAGTGAAGGACATGACATTTTTTTTTTATACCTATCAATATAGGCGCCATTCGGTTGATAAAATTTTATTTATGTGTCGGCAATAATTTAATAATAAATTGTTGTTGTTGACCAACAAACCTATGAATGAACTAACTAAAGAGGACTTCAAGTCGGCCATGGATAGGGCAGAAAAAGGAGCACCATCGATCGGTTATTTGCGCATTTGTATGGTATTTTGTACTTGTTGTCTTATCGTTATTTGAATTTTTTTTCCTGATGTAATTTTCGTCCTTTTTTTGTAGATTTGTGAAATGATTGCGCAAGGTGCTATGGTTTTGTCTGGCGCCTTCTATGGACATGTATGCAGACCTCTGGTGACATGAGGACATATTTTTGTCATTACTTGTCAATTGTTTGGGATATAAACAGGAACAAAAATCAGGTGGACAAACAGTGGACGGTTCCTGCAATAAAAAACGGGAGTTATTACTTTGGCATGTGTCTTTGACACCTTGCATCTGTACGGCATTTGAAGGTTTCCTCCTCATCCGCTTTGCATTTGAATGTTGTCCACGAAATGCATCGTTCTATGTGAGAGCAGGAGGATTTCCGTTGCTTAAATTATCAAGGTACCCGCCTAAAAAATACCCTTTCTCTTTTACATTTTAGAGAAAAATACACATGCTGTGATTATTCAACAGGATGTTCGCTTTCTCTTACGTATAACACTCTTACGGGCAGTTTTTCTCCAAAATCATTCCAGAAAAGATCAGTTTTACCTATATTCTTCTGGTACAAAGCCGACATCTACCATCCTTCTGCTATAAAACGACCAATTTAACGATTTTTACAAGGACAGTGATTTCTTGTTTGAAAAACATGGTGCAACCCTAAACATAACACATGAGGTACCCTTAAAAATGCGTACAATCGATATGCGAAAAATAATTATAAAGGATTTTTCACAACTTCCAAGGCCAATGGCCATATTCAAATTACACTCCCTTTTGGCGGCAATTCGGGAAAGCAACAATTCACATCCTTTCAGTGTTTGCAGAGATAACTCTTTCCACTCAGCTGGACGCGGCCTTAGATATATGAATATTCCTTTATCCGAATGACCTTCGAATGTTTTGATAAATGGTCTCAGTAAATATTTGCATATAACAATGTGCGCATGTGCTCATGCATGTCGAAAGGATTTTAGAACAAAATACCCGGAATGGTCAGATATTCGACAAAGGACTCAAATAACGTGCTGCGGGACAAAAGGGTAATAGCTCTAAATCTGCATATTGCCATCAAAATATGCCTCCTTCCTTTAAGGTCGACATCATTTTTCAAAAAAAGGAACAGATCTTAGTTAGCCCAAAAGGGGCCTCTTACTCCACTTAATTGGTTCGCAAAATATTTGACTTAATTGTTCTAATAGTGTCCAGCCCATTGTGCTCGCCTCGAAACCCAACGATTCATTTGTCATTCGGTATGGCGGACAAAAGGATCTCGGACAATCGGATTTTCCGGTAAGCTACCTGATCTTTTCATGCGGCTCAACTAACAGATTTGCAGAGAATCGTCGCCGAAAATCCTTTGGCTAATTTGGACTGCCAGTCGATGTGGATTGTGCGGTTGTGAGAATATTACCTGCGTCGACGCAGTTGTAAATCAGTGCGAAAGGAGTTACACCTCCATAACACTAAATTACAGGTAGGAGATTCTGAGGGTTGGTTTGTTTGCTTTTGGCGGCATTGTTTGCAGCGTTCATTGCTTTGTGCAGACTTTATGACCAATTTTGGAAAATATGCTATTTTTATGGGATTTTGTGTTTTTTTTTATTGGCCCAAGGATAATAATCAAAATTTTATTGCGAGCGGATGTGAGAGGAGAAATTTGTTAAAATAAGCGGTGGTATGTGATGTGTTGATGTTATGTAGCGGGCCTGGACTTGCGGAATGGTCAATGGAAGGTCGTTTCTGTTTTGATTGCATACAAATGGTAAAACAAACATCAATAAAGATTAAGAATTATACTGATGGTTGTTGTTTGTTTTTTTTTATGCCAGGATGTAATAGGTGTTTGTTTTTATTTGTTTGGCCTGGTATGGGTGAATATTTTATCACTTTTACGTAGTTTTCGTGAATTTGGGTTAAAATAGGGGTTAGACTACTGAATGAGTGGTATAGGAATGTTGTGAATGGCGGCCCCGTAATATAAACCATTAAAATAACATTAAAGGGTTGTTCGAAGGATTTGAAAAAAATGAAGACGCCATTAAAATTCGAACTACATATTTACCTATATGGTAGTGAATATGGTAGTTATATTCAAATGTTTGAATATATTAGGGAACTCAAAAAATATGTTCGCGCAAATGTAAATAAATATTTAAATCTTACTATAGTTTTCGAAGACTTTCTATGTTTATTTATTTTTATTTACTTATCTACTTTATTTATTTGGAATTTTATAGTTTAAGACAAAGTAGTCTCATAAATTAGTGGAAATTACGAATTTGAAATAAAGCTACAATATACAGGAATTTCGGAGGGAATGCTATAAATATAACTTACAAAAAGAAAAAGAGAAGAAAAAGAAACAGAATTTTACAATAAATAAAAAAAATAAAAAGAAACTTCATCATACATCTCCATTCTACGTTCAATAAATGGTGGGAGTTGTTAAGGAAAAAAGATTTAACCTCTGTCCGGAACCGTGCGTTGCCACCTGACCGTTTAACATGACGTGGCAGAGGATTCCATAGGCGGATAGTGGTAACAAAAAACTGTCGTTCGAAGTAAGACAAGAAAATCGTGGGAGTAAAAGTTGAAAGGATCTGTTTGACACACTAAAGTTTAGTTTGTTAAAGAGATAACTAAGCTGATTAGTCTGGATCGCATTAGACAGCAAAACAGAAGATCTGTAACGAAGTATATGATCTACATATAATAAAACTGTAGAATAAAAAATGCCTGACCGCGTATCACGCAAAAACTACTGGACGGATTTCGATGAATCTTGTCATAGTTATTGCTTATGATCCGGGTCGGGCTTTAGGATACTTTTTAACCCGGAATATAACTTCGTTTTTACAAAAAAAAACCGGATATATGTAAGGAAAATTCTGCTTATACAGACCTAGCTCAGTAATGGATTCGGATTGAGAAATAAAAAAATAGGTGAATTTAGTTAATTTTCTCCTGAATCATTTAAGATATAAAACATCCTCCTGCGTTGTCCTGAAGCTAAGCGATGTTCAAAACAATTATTCAAAACATCGCCACAATTTTCCTTCAGTGGATACCACTGTCAGTCTCAGTAGTCATGCAGCAGTGAGTATCGTTGCAGTTGTGTGTGTGTGTGATTATTATGTGCGCGCTCTAACGTGATCATATGTTTTGCACTTCAATGTTCAGTCGTCTCTTTTCAGCGCATACATTCAGGTTAAACACGTTTTCAGGTGCTGTTCATTGGGAAAAGTTTGGAAATGGGCTGGGGTGGGGTTGGTGTGTCAATGTGAAGTTGTTTCATTCGTGTTGCTTCTTTTCGCCGACATTTAAGGTGGGTAAGAGGGATCAAATAACTTTGGGTAGGTAAATCATTTTCGTGTAGACTTATTAGTAGGAATTAAAATTATGTTTTTATTGTATTTGTTTTTGCTTTATATTGATTTAAAAAGGTCCAGGGGAGGGAACATATTTATTAAAAAACGGAGGGTGAAGCAAGGCGAGCACGGGTCAGGTAGTAGTAGTATTATATAAAGTAATTTCGCGAAGCTAGAGATCAAATCGTTTTGGATTGAAAACATATCGCGCGGTATTATTAAACGCGACATTAAGTTTTTTCCTACTACTAGCATCACAATTAAAACATATTTCGCAACCATAGCTAAATATTGGAGCAATGAGTGTCTTTGCTAGCAACATATCTACGTGTTTTCAGGGGAGTGTAGTAATGCGACATCCAAAGCTGACGTAACACACCATTAACTTTACTAATAGTCGCATTGATGTGAGTATCCCATGTCAGTTTGCGATTAAAAACCACTTCCAAATTTCTGGCTGTCTCGACATATTCTATTTTAAAGCCAGTAAGAATTACATCAGGGCAGTTTGGATTTTAGGGGGTTAAGGAAGAGTCCGTTCTTCTCTGACCAGGAGGATATACACCCAAGATCATTATTGATAGAGTTTGCGCAGTCTTCTATCATACCAAGAGGGCAACTTTGGTAAAGCTGGACATCGTCAGCATACATATGGATTGACGACGATGATGATGATGATATTATGTTTAAATTAAGTGAGAAAAGTAGAGGCCCAAGAATCGAACCCTGCGGAACCCATCTGTTTATGTTTATGTTTCAAAAACTATTTGGTAGCAAAATATTGATTACTAGTAAAAAAAAAATGTTCACAATAAGAACAGTTTGACAAACTTAAGACAGAATTTACAATTAAATAAGCGAGTACCCTACGTGATTTGCTTCATCTTTTTACAAAACAAAAATAGCCAAGAATATTTTTGTTGGGTAAAAGACGGCAATTGACTTGTAAGGCCTTGTCAAGAAACACTAAGTCGATTCTATATAAGACCCTCATCATCCCAGTCCTGCTCTATGGCGCAGAAGCATGGACCCTAACAAAGGCGGATGAAGATCTTCTTGGCCGTTTCGAACGCAAGATTCTTCGAATGATTTTTGGTCCCGTTTGCGTTGACGGGCTTTGGAGGAGAAGATTTAACAGCGAACTCTACGAGCTGTGCAACGACACCGACCTGGTCAGAAAAATACGCATCAGTCGTCTAAGATGGCTAGGACATGTAGAGCGAATGGACATCAACGCTCTGGCCCGAAGAGTCTTCGATTCCAACCCGGAGGTACAACGCAGTAGAGGAAGACCTCGCCTTAGGTGGCGCGCACAAGTGGAAGGGGACCTCAACCAACTTGGAGTGCGCAACTGGAGGCAGTTAGCCAAAGATCGCGCTAACTGGAGAGGCGTATTTGTTGAGGCCCAGGTCCATCCCAGACTGTAGCGCCACCTTAAGTAAGTAAGTTAAAAACGCCCCCAAAAATGGGCGGGAAAATAGCTCAAAACATAGTTTTTAATTTTTATTTGCACATTTATTTTGTTTTCAATTTCCTAAAAAAATTATTGCGAAAGATAAAGTTTCGTGATTTAAAAAGTCCTCCTGATTTTAATTTTTTAATTCCAATTTGTTGTAATTTGCATAAATAAGGACAAAATGCTGGATTTTGAGTTAAGTGTTTAAACCGAAGGACAAACCTCTAAGAGTTGAAAGGCTTAAGTTTTACAGATTGTGACCTCTTAAAGGCTGTTCTGGGCACTAAAAACCTGTTATAGATTTATTTAACGTAATTTTTAGAAAGAGCCTTACAACTTTGCACGTTGCCGTGACGTTAAAAAATGAGAATTTAATTTTAAATTGCATACGAAGAGCTCTTTTTTCTTTTACTATACTTGTCAACATCCAATCGAAACAACATTCATTCAAAACAAAGACAAGTTGACTGGTGATCACTTACACCTATAGACTAACCCATAACACTCACTGTCCATCAGTCATCTATTGGTAGAGGTACCTCACTCGTTACGACTTCTAATAAAATATTGAGTCGTGTTTATCATTACTAACTAAACACTTCCCTTTAGTAACGAACATGCCATTGAGTGCTTCCAATAAATATGTAAATATCCAATTTCATTTTGAAACAAAACCATCTAAAACACTTTTGAATTATTAAGGTTGCCCCCCATTTCATTGGCATGGTAATTTCCATGCATATATATAATTCCGGCCGACCTATAACACTGGTCACCATCCAAAACGAAACAAAAAATAACACACAGAAAACAAAATAACCAATTTAACACACCTAATCCACAAACGCAAAATGTTCAACAAAATATATCTAAAGGCCAAAATCAATGCAATTTTTCGGGCGGTTCTATACCCACCCGAAACCCGAACCCATAACTTTCTGCAGCCAGCTTAATTCATTTTACATCCACCGTGTCGCCCTGTCCATATATGCAATGGCTGTTGGCATTATAGCGTTTTGCCCATTTTGCAATCTAACTGCACTCAGGATGCCGTAAATATTCGAAATGTCACTTGAAATCCTAATTTACGCTCTCGCATTGTGTGTGTGACGAGCATGCAATCAAAATTTAGAATTTCTACATGCCCCCCAAGCCCGAACTTCTCGTTACCTCCTCCATTTGGCTTTGTCCGCTTCTGTTCCCGTTTTACGCTTTCAATCAGCAGCTCTGACGATATGCACTCTGGCACCATAGTAGAGCAAAATTAGTGCAGCATAACTTGTAACTGTATGATTGCATTTTGTACAAGGATGAGATACATCCTCATATGAACGACGCATATGAGCTCACCACTTCCCTGTTCTCTCCCTCCGACCGATGAACATTTGGGGATTATTGCGAATGCGAAACTTGCGTACACAGATCCGTATACGCCGGATATATATGGCCCCAGTCGCATGATAAAGATGGAGGTTGTAAAGGCAATTTTGACACAAGGTAGATGTACACTGCGCTTTTCAGTGCATCCAGCATCCACATATATTTGGGAGGATGGGACGGGTTTGAAACAACAATCGACAGCAGGATGAAGGATACATATGGAAATACCAATGAACTATGCATCGGATGGGGGGCGTTTTTCGGAGGGTTAAACCCGGTAAGCATAATCGAATATTGGCATTTCTGACATAAGTCCAGATAGATTGTGTTGCTGGCAATTGGAATTGTTGATGAGAATCAAACAGGGTGATGCTGTGCGGTGATGCTAATAGAAAATCGAAAGAAATTTGAGCTGGGTTGCAAAAGGGTCTGAAAATTTACATAAATAACACCCACTCATTTAGGGTCATCTGTCGGCAATACAAATTTATCAAATTCGCCGCTTTGCTTGCCCATAAAAGTCTCCCTTAAAATTTAAGACATGGCTGGTGTGTTCTTTTCTGACGATCAGAAACGGAGCGAAATAAAGAAGCTCTCGGTATAAATGATATTAAATTCTACCTCAACGTTTAACTTGAGCCAACAAATTGTTCAAACGTAGCGTCAATCACCAACTGATTGAATGACTAAGTCATAAGTGACTGTAGTCTCTTGATTTACCCCTATAAGCTTAGCTTCCAAATTTTGTATTAAGACTGCCTTATCCACACATGATAAAGTCAAAGCACATAAGAAGCATGAAAAGCTTAGAAACGTTTATGCGCATTCTTTACATTTTGGCAACACCCTGTACCCGAACCAACACAAAGCACTCAGTGCCAATTTACAAAGTCATGCATAATTGTTAGCAAACGCACTTTGAACCCCCAGGCGCACACATAAACAACCTATCAGCCTCACAATACTCGTATCAATAAATTCACAGAGCGTTCGGCCCTCGCACCTCGAACCATCTGAATGCCATAATGTATCGCTTCCAATTTGCTGACCCATTGTAATCATATAAAATCAACGATGCACCACTATATCATTGGATTAGAGACTCCACACATCGTTTGCGTAGCCGAATGCGAGAGCACATCCAGTCCAATCAAAGGAAACAAATTTTCATTTGCGTATTTTCACAAAGACCCCCAAAACAAACACACACAGCCCCATCAGAGGCCGAAAACTATGATAGAGCGCACTAAAAGCACACGCACAAACACATCGGGCCAACAGAAAGACAACAAAAAAAACGCATTTCCCAGAATCCCATTTAACAACATTACACAAAGCAAACAGACCAAACAGAGCCGCACCAAACATGGTAGCGCATCTCTTCGCATTCGAATCCGATGCATCCATAAAATAGTGGATCGCACCACAATGCATCTGATGACATTTTAACTCATCGTTCGCGATGGTCCACCTGCAGGTCCAGACATTCAGGTGTCCCACATGATGGCGGTGCGTCCACGCCGGCCGCCCCGATCGCACACTATGCATGCGTATGGAAATGGAAATATTGAATTTCATTTCTAATAAATCTCCGATCGTGGTGCGGTTTTCCAATGAAGTCGTAAAGATTAACAAGCGCTGGACGGATGGATGGAGTTGAATTGATCGTCCGCCTTCATCAGAGCAACAGTGATAGTGATAGTGACCCTGTGAACTGTTTATGGCCAAAAAGTGGTCGGTTTATGTTCGCTGTCGATCCATTGAAATTATTTCGATAAATAAAATAAAATTCTTTCACGATGCGATCAGCGCACCGATATTTGTTTTGGTTTGCTCCGACGAAAGGGTGAAACGATGCATTTCTCCTCTGCACTAATGGAAATCAATAAACGGTGGTAATAAACGAAAATAGAGGAAAAGGCTATAGGTATATGGGAATGGGACTGCGACCTGGAACAATGGGGAGAGGCCATAGACAGAAAGGAAGCCATGTATAGAAATTTAACGCGTTTTCGTGGAAAGGCTTTCTCCCTCGCTCTCCGAAATTAGACGGATTTCTTAATTGCACAACAATCGTCGTCCGAACACGACTGTTCTCACAAATTCGAATGTATTTAGGGGCAATATAGGTAGGAGTGAATAATAAATTTTAAACAAAATACCATAAATTGAGTTGGGAAGGGGGATGATTAGTTGCTGGTGGGGAGGCTGTTTTAAAAGGGCATCATCTGGGTGGTGCTTGTTGAATGAGTGTCCAATTTGTTTTGAGGCCTGTGGAAGCTTTGTGGATTTTTTAAGCGCAGTCCTTTTTAGGTGGCTTAATAAGAAAACAAATAATAATTCAATTTTGAGAGTTACCTATGTATGAATTGGAATTTTTTCTACTTTATTTTGAATCCGGGTATATTAGAAGGAACTGCATTTTTGTTTGTACAAAAAATATATTTTCTTATGCCTTTATCCCCTTGTGGGTCCTAGGGCCTCTGCAACGCCTACGCGCCATCGTGTGCTGATTCTGGCAATGTGCCTCAGCTCTCCCTAACTCTTTCCCAGTTGCCGTGCTTCCTTCTCGACTGTTCAACGCCATGTTCTTCTAGGACCGCCGCGTATCCTGCCATTATGAGTTATAGCTATGGACCTATCACCTTTTCAGAAAGCGTGACCAATCCACTGCCACTTTCGTCGTTATATGGTTGTGCCAATGGGTTCTCTCATAAAGCTGCTCGTTCGAGATACGGCTTGGCTAGAAAATAGTTAAGATGTTACGCAGGCACCTATTAACGAACGTTTGCAGCTTTCTTGTGATTGTAGTGGTCACTCTCACTCGGAACGAAACAGTCTTAGCTTGGGTTTAAGCTAATTGCATTACTTCGCCAAATTTTGGATAGCATCACATACGCAGACTTTGCTTTACCTATTCGGTTGGCTACATCCAGTTCGGTTCCGCCATCGGTTGAGGCAATACTCCCAAGGTATTGGAAATTCTCTACTCTCTCAACCGTTTGTCCAGCAATGCATACACGAGTATGAGTTGATGAATTCGGTCTGAGACTGATCATTTTTGTTTTTGCCGAATCAATTTTCAGCCCAACGATGTCTGCTTCCCTCTCCACATTTGCTGTCATTTGGTGAAGGTCCATTATTCTGTGAGATAGTAGGCATACATCGTCACTTCGTCAGTGTAGTCAAGGTGTTTGTGTTTGTTCAGATGTAAGAGTCCATCGAATTCCTCCATTTCCCATCGATAAAGCCGCACATCGCTGATCACCAATAAAAACAATATTGGTGAAAGAATGCAGCCTTGCCGAGCCCCACTTTGGACTTCGAAATTTCGATTTCCTCAGACAGCTTTCCACTGTGCAAAACGTGACATATGGACCTATCGTACGTAGCCTTGCAAAATGCAAAAAATCGGTGAATAATCAATGAAGAAAGAAAGTTCAAATTGTTCCCTCCGTTGGTACTTTGAATTGCAACGGACCCATCATAGTGCCTAGTTTTTTGGGCATGATCCCGCTTTTATAATTTTTAAGATTTAGAATCTTATTTTCATCTGGATTAGGGACAAATGTCATTCATCCTTCATTCCAAAAGTTCCTCATATGACACTTTAACAAAATAGAAATTTGGTCGTGGAAGTTCACCTTGAAGTTTCTAATAAGAGCTGTTTTTAACGCAAGCATTTTTTAAACGATAATTATAACCAAGATAAAAAAGTTGCAACCATTTTAGGGAGAAATTTAATAGATACTTTTGGTGTTTTCAGTAACGTTTTCACATTGATTTGATTTCCGATTACATATTTTCTGAATGATCTGAAACTAGTTCTAAGATCATGCCTTCTCTCTGCTTTGCTCGTAATATTTTTACGTTAGTTTAATAACAGTTCAATTTAAAACAAACATACGAAAACTCTCCTTTCATTTGGTCCATACTTTAAGAAAATCGCTTTTAAAATAAGGACGTAATCGGTACGACTAAAAGGTAGTTATCTTTTATAATAATGATGATGATGATATGGGTAGACATTTTTATAAATACTAGTACCGCCCGTGGCCGAAATTCGACCAATTTTGTCTGTAGATAAAGTAACGAAAGCCAACTCGTTTTTTACATAATTTATTTGTTATTTATTTTAATTTATGTATATGCTAAGTCTTAATTCATATACCATTCCCGTATGAAAAAAGAATGGAAAAGGGCAAAATATGAATGTTCTTTTCCAAAGTAACACCTCGCAGATAAATCTGCAATGCCCCTGAAATAAGATTTTATGATTGCTTACTTTTTTGGGTAATTAAATTGCATACCTTTATAGGTTAATGAGACTCTCCAAAAGGTTCTAATCTAAGATGATTAAATTCGTTACTATGGGAACATGCCGGAGACAAATTAAATTTCGATTAACTGCTAAGCATTTTGTATGGGAAATTCTTAACTTCATTTTACCAGTCTTAATGGCGACATGTACCTACGATTTTTTGTTTCTGCATATCTATGGCATAGTAGGTACCTTTCGAATGATATAAGTTTCATTCTCCTCATTTCATGATAAATACTTAAAAAGTGTACGGAAACTTTTGGTGTTTACATATTAATATAATGATGTGATTTTTTAGAAGTTTTGTTAGTCAACTTATGATAAATGTTACTGATAGAAAAAGTGATGAAAATGGCTCAGAATTTCGACCCAAATGTTGTGTAAAACGTTTAGTAAGTTATCCTGCTGCTCTCACAAGCAAATATTTTCTCTTAATGTATGGACACACAAACCTTTTAAATGAACCTACTTAGCTTTAAGTCGAACGTTGTTATCAGATAAATTTATTCAGGTAATTCTTTTCTCAAAAACCTTCCGAATGGACCTCGCGTCGAAAGATTTGCTTAAAAAATTCAGACATATTTTTATCATAATTTTTTAATTGAAATAAACATGGTACCTTAAAGAGAAATTAGTGAATTTGTATACAGTTCAATTTTTACATTTGTTTAAAATTTTTATACGTCCGAAACACGGTTTTTCTGAAATTTGTCGGCATTTGGTGAAAATACTTGGTGGTTGGTAAGAAAGTGACAAATATCTAATTTTGCGAATTGCCTACAACTGAAATGATGAACAAACCTGTAATTATTACTAAAAATGTTAGTAACGACTCGAATCGTGCAAACTTATTGCGATATCGACTTAAAGCCCCTTTTTCTGAAATTCATAAAAACCGAAACATCAATTCAAGATAATTGAAGAAACACTTTAATCACATTCTTCGGGGTTTCGCTTAAATTTCCCAACAACAAAAACTCTGCCATATTTCTTGTGAAAGTCAAAAAGTTTAACGAACCGAAAACAAAATCGCGTCCTTTTTCCCCAAAAACGGAAACAACTCTCTTGATAATTCCGAATGGAAAAATATCCTTAATTTTTTAAGGGTGCGTGTAAAAATCAAATATTTATTCATTCCTTTGGAAAAGAATTTTAGAAACAACCACAGCCAACCACACGACTGTGTTTGTAGTTTTGGTGGTCTCCCTTGGAATTAACAAAAAAGAAATTTCCATCTAATTAAGTGCGTCCACTACCACAGCAGGATACCGCATTTATGGTCCCCTCGCCCCATCCAAGTCAATGAGTTTGTGTTCGAAGTAAATTAAGCGAAATCAAGTGTCCTTACGCAATTACCAAACGAAAATTGTTGAAAAATTTATTTTCATTGCATAAAAATTCAAGGACACTCGATATATAGTTGAATTGTTCCCGGACCCAGTGGCGATGCATTTGGGTTTCTTGTCGCCCGGTTAGCGGTTACTGCTGTGCTGGTGGTAATATTGACTGTGTGCATTTTTGAGGAGTTCCACTCGAAATGAAATCGGCTCTTTTTTTTGCAAAATTCGCACACACACTGTTTTCACACCATCATCGATGGGACTTTGTCAAGAGTGGGCTCTCAAGTGCAAAACTCAATGTAAGCATTGCAGCCACCAAGAAAGGAAGGAGGTAATAATGCGTAAGAGTCACTTGAGCGGACTGTACATGTGCTTATTGGAGTGCCACTGGAGTATCTCTTGCAATTGGCGCGACAGACTTCAATTGACTGAGTGTATCAGTATGTGCGTCTCGATGGGTGTGGGAAATTATGCAAATGTCTTCCGGAATTGTTGCGCGATGTTCAGTTCAGCAAATGCAATTATCAGTATCATCCTTTCACTAAATAGTTTTGCATTGATTTCCAACTATGCCATTGGAATACCAGAACATTGAGTTTTTCATCTGTATCTGCCATTGGGAATGTCAAACGGTTCAACATTCAAAAATGCGCAATGCGAGGCAAAAACTGACGCCACCAGGACCACATAGCCTATACGCCATATCCTTCCCCGCTGAAGGCATTTTGACGAATTTATTATGGAGATGAATGGCGCCCACCAAATGCGAAAGAGAGTCAACAAAAATGATCCGCTGTCCGAATCTGCTGCTGTGGCGCATTGCGATGGCAGTTCCGTGTCCACGTTGATTGATAATAAGTTATGCCCGTTTTTATCGCGCTCCTTGCCATCATCATCATCACAATTTAATATGATGGCCCCCTCTGATGCTGGCCAAACTCTTCTGTGTCTGGCACAAAAAAAAACAAAAAGAGGGAGAATTCTTGAAATTCCATAGGGCTCCATCATGGTCACATGGTCGCCTCATTGAGAATCCCCCATTCCGGTGATATTAGCCGAAATTTTAATTACCAAATGAACACGATTAACTAGAAAAGCGCTCGAAGTTTGTACTCGATGAAGGAGGTTGACATTTTTTTGTTAGCCTGCCGCAGCATGATGGCGACGACGTCATCATCATCATCATCATCATCATCATCATCGACGTCGTCATTTCCACTGTGTTCAGGTATTCACGACGGTCGTGCGTCAAAGAAACGGCAGCGCGAGTTAATTGATTGATTTATTTCTGAGAAGATACTTTTTGTGTGTAGTTGGTAATATTTGTGTGTGCGCGCGGAGCGGAGTCAGTCGCATAATTTCGCGTATTAGAAGCGGCCACGGGAATATATTTCGGTTCTTTGGTGGTCAAAATTATTTGTACCAGAGGCTGATTCGGAGGGACGAAGGGCGAAGGATAAGGCAGTTTCGAAATGTATTCGATTATGATTTTATGACGTTTTGGGTGGGTTCTGACAGACAGGCGTCAGTCAGATTGAGGATCCATGGAGACTGCGTCGACATTTGCAACAAAAAAACGGAGAAGAAGACTAGCGCCAGGACAAATTGTACAGGTCTTCATCGTTCGTGGAATGTTAAGTGATTTAAGTGGTCATATAAACATTTGGGGAAGGTGCACTTTTTGCCCATAAATATGATTATGATTTCACATCAAATAAAGCGGCTTAGTTCAATTAGACAGTAAGCCCAACAATGTCGTGGCCAACATAACAGTTCTGGTGGAGAGTTTTTTAACTTCAGACTTGCGTTGCTTTATCACGTAAGAAACAAAGGTATACCGAATGACGGTGTGGAGAGTAAACAAGCTGAAAGTGGGATACATTTCTGTTACATTTTAGTAATTGTTAGATTTTTAAACCCAATTTGTTAAGTCCTTGGCCAAACAATCCGAATTTGAGTCTAAAAATGCCGGACACTTTTCCAAGGTAAAAACAAAAAATACCCACCTATATAATGATATTTTAGAAAATCATCTCCTTTCGCGGAATCCACGCTCTCCCTGTCAATCTGTTTATCAATATCAACCCTTTGCAAGTGCGACACATTATGCCGGTAAAATTGATGTACCTCTCCTACCTCCGAGATGTCCGCATCTTCCCATGTACGTGCAATGTGTGTTGTCTCCTGTCAGGCGCGAAAAAAGGGATATATGAAGATGACATGATTTTCATTTTACTTATTACATATATTTGAACAAAAAAAAAAAAAGAATCACAACTTGCAATGTCACCCCCTTCAAACGCCATCAAAGGATGACGAATGTGTAATGTCTGTTACTATCTCTGATCAGAATCCTAGTAGGTATATAAGTAATCCGTCATACATTTCACAGGCGACAGACAGTATAATGTTTATTTTGTCAATCATTCGCGCAACCCTTTCCGCGAATACATCCATTTGCAGCGGAACAAAAAATAAATAAAGAAAAAACGAGGAAGGAAGAAGATCGTTCGACTCTTTTAATATTGCAAATATACAACCCTTTGCTATGATGGGCGCATACAGTCAATCGGTGTGTATAAAACTACAACACTATACCTACCCAAGCCAAGAGCAGCAATACAGTAAATTAATCAATTTAATCAGTTTAATGTGAAAAAGTTAAATGGCATAAAAAATATGTTCGACAGCGCACATTTCATTTAATTTGCCAAAGTTGAGTGCAACACTGTGAGTGGGTACTGGTAACTGGCGGACCCGCATTCGCATATGCTGGAACATATTTTCTTTTCTTTTTTTTTTTTTGATTCACAATTATTCAGTTACAGACGAAGTAAAGTGAATTACATTTTTTTTTTATATTCGATTAATAAAATTGACTGAGAGGGCGATATGGCGGATGCTTTTAGATTTTTATATTCAACCCTTTTATTTTCACTTCCATATTTTGGGGTGGTATGAGAAAATTAAATGTAAGGTTTGGTTGATTGTAGCTGATGGCAGTTGATCAGATGAGAGGGTTCTGTTATACATTTTTTATTATCTCGTTGGACTTTTTAAGATTTCGTATACCTATAGGAAGCGGATTAGATGCAGGTGAGTTAAAAATCGCCGCATGCGAGATTTTGCGACAGTTAGAAGCCATGATTTGTGTCATCCCTAATCCCTTCATCGCGCGTAGTCCTTTTGTAAGACTTGTCAGCAAAATATTAATTGCCTGTAAACCATTTTAAACAAGAAGCGCGACCTACAATTTTCACTAAACATTTCCCAATGAGACCTGGGACATGGCATCCAAAACTGCAAAGAATGGGTAGGCCGATTGCAATGAAAAGAAAACTAGATGCTGCTCATACCAATTGAGTGATTAATTTAATCGTTATTCACGTACAAATCCACATATAAACAAAAAATAAATACTGTTAAAAAGTTACTGTCTTTGGGAAACGTTTGGGGATGTTTATCACTTTTTTCGTGTGTTTATGATGGAATACCTTTTACCTACTTGTAAATTGCAGGTGATTATCTGTACTCCTTATATTAAAAATTTAACAAAAAGGGAGGTCCCAATTGGGACTGCAATTAACAGAAATCAAACCGATACATCGGTAGAAATAATTACCTGAATGCGAGCCATAAAAATGGCTTCTCACATATTTATTGTTTAAATTTCTTTTTAAAAAGCACTTCATGATTTTAAAACAAGTTTTGTGTTTACCTACTCGAAATTAATTATTTTTATTATTCAAGGAACTATTACCTAGGCCAAGAACAGATTTTGCACCAAAACCGTGCTTATATTGTTTATTTGATTAATTTGTATCTAGGTACATCTATTTTAGAAACAAATTAAATCTTCAGCAGTGTTGCCAGAATTTAAAAAAGAAAATTTCTAGACTTAAAAAAAACATTCTAGAATGTATAGAGCCAAAAAAAATGCTAAACAAAAAATGTGTTTTCTTCAGTTTTTTTTAAGAAAAGAAGATATTATTTTGTATTTTATACTAGGTATACATTCATATGAACGCATTTTTCTTATATTTATATAACAATTTTTATTCAAAAATTTAAATTATATTCAAGGAATCTTCTACTTCCTCGGTATTTTCGTGATGTTCATAATTTTCATTAAATGTAGGTACCAATTTTACCTATTTTAAATTCCCTTTAAATTAGATATAAAAGAAATCACATTTAACTTTTCATTATGAATGAAACCAAATAAACCTTTTAAAAATAAATGTACATTATGGCAAAAATAATACAACTTCTTTTAAATAAAGCACAAATCAAGTTAAAATGAAAACTCAACTTCCATAAAACGCTCGCTTTCAGGTTCAGATAAATCCTTCGATGCGCGGTTTCCATAATCCATAATTCTATTGGATCATGTATCTAGTTATCTCAACGAATATGATAGACTGGATTCATCGAAGTCATATTCACCCGCTCCCATTCAAAATTCCATCTGATGAGCGGGGAACATCGAAAAAATCGTTGCACTACTAAAGACCAGAATTCCATTAAAAAAGAGCAAAAATCACACAATATTCCAGAAAATGCTAAAAAAGCATTGGGCGCATTTTTCTTTAAAAAAAAAATGCTTTCAAGTCTTCAAAAATGCTAGATATAGCATTAAAAATGCAAGAATGGCATCACTGATCTTCACATCGGATTATTTTTACTAAGTAGCCCTGCATCCGCAAATAAATAGATTAAATTATTATCTTACATCGCAGAATCCGACTACTGACGATTTAAATCCGCACAATCTTAATTGGCTGTGTGCTAATAAAGCTGTTCAAATCGACAAAAGTACACACGACGCAGCAAATACGCAATTTTAATAATCACTTAGCCGCAGTCTATACTATCGACTGAATATCCTTTCGCTACCACTCATAAATTCGCTTATGAATGTATCAACCGGAGCGCGGCTGGCGTCGCAACGATAAAGATAATAATCCCATAAAAGCGATATCCGACGTTCTTCAGCACAGCCCAGGTAACATTGCTGGATGGGATAATATGTGTCGTGCAATTATGGTCATCGCAAGGAGCCATTTGATTGTCGTTTGCATATGTATATCGTGATATCGTTTTCTGTGGTTGTGGTGCTCAAAGTGGCCAATTATAACCACACTAAGCGGCATGGCAGCAGGAAGAAATCGTTTTTTCGTAATTATTTTCATCGTTTTCGTCATAAAAAATAATTTTTATTGTTTTTTATTGCCACAATTATATGGGAAAGAAGAGGTTTAGCGCTTGCTTTTTTCTGTTGGGCGGAAATGGCCATTTTAACTATTTCAGCAAATTTTAATATAGGTACGTGTCGTGCTAATAGAATTCCTGTGAGTGGACTTAGTACTCAATTTGCTTTGCGTGTTTTTCACAAGCAAGCAACGAAACTTTTGAGCAAACTTGCGTCAATCGGCACAGAGCCTGCTCCGTGGCGGCCAAAATAGTTCTTTTCAATAAACGCACTGTAATCAAGCAATGTAGAAAACGACGCCATCGCAGTTAAGTTAAAATTTGATACCCTAAATGTACACAATTCCGAAAAAAAACTCACATACCAATTTATGTATTTTGCCCACATTGCAGTTATCCTGAAAAAGTATGCATCGATTTTCGCCGGCGTCCTTCACAAACTCATCTGCAATTCGCATCTGCAAAGACATCATAAAAGTCAGCCCTGAACCCATCTGATTATCTTTTGTGTCCAGTCGTTAATACAAAAAGATACATATACCAACAATCCATCCGGTCACGGCGGATGTCCACCTATTCATCCCGATTCCCATCGCCAGGCGAAGATCATCGCATCTTTAATTATTAATTAAAACGTGAAACATTTTGCTTTTATCCCAATTTGTGTTTGTGTAATTTTTATAACTCTCCCTGGATATACACTATAAGGCGCGCAATATTAAATTATAAACCAAGTTTTATGGACCCAGGACAGAGGGATCATTGATTTCCCATCGCTCAGCCAAGTCGCCGGACTCCCCCTGGATAGTGTTGTTTATGTTTTGGCTTTTACGATACACTACTACCTGTCCACACACACAGATCATGATGTCGCATCGTCGTTGATTGAATTTTAATATCATCTTGTTAGCAGTGGCCCCTTAATCAAATAAACCATCAGACATCCCTTCACTGTTGGCGCAGTCGACTCGACTCGCAGACAACTCGCGTCTTGTGGCTGGGACTTCAAATGGAAATCCATCATCAAAAAGAATCATTGCAATAGGACAAAAGCAAAGCCTCTCCAGCCATACGCCTGGTTTCCTGTTTTAACCACACCGCATTAGAACTCGTCAGAGTGCAGCCTTGCGTTTCTTTTTGCCACACCCTTGCAGTTTCTTTGAAAACTAATTTCTTAAGACGCCCGAACACTACACCGCACAATTTAACTTTTTCCTTTTGCGGGGAAAAACTCCAGTGGGTGGATGGGTGAGAGTGAGGCGAAGTTTTGTATATGATTTTCGAGCTGATGATGATAGGCATCCACAATCCACAGCCCAATCCGCATCCGCATCACGCGCAATGCGACACTATCGCGAACGAGTTCGCGACAATTCCATACACCATCCGCAGACAATATAAAGCGATCTTTTGGCGTGGAGTGGGCGCGTGCGGGTGTGCAAACCGCAAACCACCCCCACCCACACTGTGGAGTGTGCAACCAAAGTAATTTTAATCGAAAATTGATTTATAATTGGAAAATCTTTTTCCACTCGATATTGACTTACCGCACAGTCTGATGGTAAAGAGAACACTCTCCATACCCCCTCAGCACCGCCACTTATCACCTACCCTTGTTAGAAAATATTAGATCTTCAAGTGTCTTCCTGGCGTCTTTGGGAAGCAACTTCCCGGAAAAAGAAAAAAAGTTCAGAAAAGCGAGCATGGAATTTTCTTTGAAGCGGTCTAACAGAGAGGTTGCTATACGGTATAGAAAGGGTGAACTTTTCCAATCGATTGCTGCAAAAGAATTAAGATAAAGTTTTACTAAATGCCGAAGGGCGTTTCTGCGCTATACGACGACGTGTATAGGGCTCGAGATGAAACTTCTGCAAAATTGAATTATTTTCATTTTTGTTGATTGGGCGAAAAGGATTAACACCTTGCGATGCTATAGGATTAGCATTCCGTACACAGAGGGTAAGGAAGTAAAATGAAAAGGATAAGAAGTTAGTTGTTTACAAGAAAATCCACAGCCCTTTGGGGCGGTTAGATTAATGAGTTCCTACGGACGTTAATGGACCACAGTAGTATATCTACACAAGGATATGAGAAAATGTAGCGACCCCCTTCTTTGATTTCGTTTCCTGGAGTAAAGTCCTTCAGTTGCCTTGAAAAAGTTTCGCTCGCATCGGCATATAGAGGGGTGGGATATGAAATGGGTTGAATAGTGGTTTATGGGGCGATGAATTGATTTGATTGCACTGATCGAGTATACCTAGTGAAGAGCTGTGTGGGAGTGTGGCCGGGAATTGATTGTCGGTAACGGATGCTTTAACGATGTGCGCATTACAATGCAAAAGTCACTTAAAGATTAGATCCCCTTAAAAAAACGAAACGAAAATTACTATCGTATTCCAAAAAACGAAAAGTCTTACGCTTCTTTGTTAGGTACTTCTCTATGAAGTTATTTTTCTTTTGACACCTTTCTTCTTCATATTGGTCAATTGGAAGGCCGCCGTTGGTATTCTTTCACACGAAACGGAGAAACTTTTTCGTTTTTGGAGTACTTTCAAGAAAAAGCTTTCGTTTTCACAATTTCTTTCGTTTTAAGGAGCACAACCGAAACCTTTAAAAGTCTCTAGGTAGATCTGATCCTTCTTGTGCTTTATGATTTAATACTAAATTTATGGTTGCTTACAATATTTAAGATTTTTAAACCAAATTCAGTTTAACTGACTAGCTGTCTTGGGTAAATCATTTTGGAAGTTTTGCAAGAGCATTCCAGTCATCCTTTTCCAGACCCTCGGAATCATGCTTATTGAAGAGCGGTTTCTTCTCTTATTTTATGAATAAAACTTCCTTGTTGACCTACAGCAACGGGAGACATCCAGGATTTCCGGAAAAAAATTACTTGTAGAATGTAGAGCCTCAGGAAACTTTCCTTGCAGTTCGGACGCGTTTTTTCATCAAGCGGTTGGTATAAAGGAAATAGGAAAAGGTGCCGATCTGTAAAAAATGTGGTCCACAAGCTTTCGACTTACAAAAAACAACTCAAAATTCAAAAACCATTTTTAAAATGAATATCCTCCTTCTTCTTTATACCCACCAACATTTTTCAGAGCTCATGAAATAAATTACAATCCACAAAAAGAAATATTCAACTCCAATTGAACATTTTGAGTGAGCAAACTTTTACTCCTTCTTTTAGATTAAATATAAACCATAAACAGCTTTCAATACATCACACTATCAAGGTCATTGCAACGACTTCTCCACAACGCTGCCAGCAAAAATCCACCAAAGAGATTATTTTTGATGTACGACTTTCAATGCAAGGTGCCATAAATCGCACACCATGCGCACGCTGTTGGCAATGCGGCACCAGCACCATAAACAGACCGCGCGAGATGTGACGATAAACCTTGCGCCGGCCGCGCAGCCTCCACCGTCACCCATCGATATTAATTTTTCATTTCATCATTATAAACTCACCGATTCGATGTAAATCAATCAGGTCCCAACGGAGAGAGAGAGAGAATACAGAAAAAAAAATCCATACAATATATTGTAATCGGCCAAATATGGCACAAAGAATGAAAAGCAGTTGTCCTCTTTACGATCATCGTAAATATTGAAAGAAATAATTCCAAATAAACGGGCGCGCGAGTGCGCAAACTTGAACCCACATTCCCCATATGCGAGTGTGCACATGTGCCGCCGCGCCAGGCACCCGACCACCTCCATCATCCCGGCCCCGACACACAGACGTGGCAATGTGCGCTATTCATCAGATTCGTCGATCATAACTGGCAACACAAACACAAAACTGATAATAGTCTACTATTTTCATGCTGCTGTTTTATTGTACGCTCCGTGATTTCATGTGATTTATATGAATCTAACGAGTAATTTATTAATTAGCATCGATCGTAAATATTTTTATGATCGATGTGTAATCGATCAGCGCTCGCAGCGGGGTGCAATGCAAACTTGCATTATTCTCGTGTGCATCAAAGTTGTTGCTGTTGTTGCCTGGCATTTAATGCAAATGTCAGCACTCGTCAAAACAAGCCGCACTCACAGCTGGCATGACAATAGGGTGAATGCTCCACTTGGCGCCGAAACTATTTTGAAATAGAAAATTTGTGCAAACGAATATTGTCCATTGTCCTATGACACATTATGAGGCGGTGGAGAGCAGACAAGTCCAGATGTGACAATTGAAAAGCAGCCAACACTTCACTGCCGTTGTCAGGGGACAAAACGCGACGTATTCTCGCAATCTGTCGGTCAATAAATTCGTCGTAATGGCTTCATTTATTATTTTTAATGATTTCTAAGAGCATTGTGTGGAAGTGCACGATTGCAAGATGCAAGAACATTGTAACGAGTGAGAGGGTAAGCACGGGACAGTGTTGACTGTTGAGTCTTTATGGAATCTTATGGCGTAAAGAACAATTAGTGTAGTTTGGATTAGATTTTTGACGAGGAACGCCACTGGTGCTAGGAAGAGTGATGGCTTTCAACACAAAGTGCTACAATGATGATTTTATTTTGGATTTTTAAATAAATGTCTGAGGGATAGGTTGAACATAATGAAATCTTACCTCGGAATTTGCTCATTTCTGACCGTATTTCTCATTTTTTCTACAACAAATTTGCCCAACGACTTTGCTGTTCAAATTAATGTTGAAACCACCCCCCAGGTTCGAGAAGACAAGAAAGACCGAACCTCCGTTTCAAAGACCAAGCCATCGCGGATGCCAGAGCGCTTGGTCTGTGCAACTGGAAGCGACGTGCCCGGGATCGTAGAGGATGGAAGGCTGCAGTGTCTCAGACAGAGACTCTTCACGGGTCGGGAGCCCGATAAGTAAGTAAGATAAGCATTAAGGTCAAAAATGTCCACCTAACTGCTACCAAGTCGTTAGTATATTGACTTCAGGAAAGAAAAATATAAACATAGAAAATACTCAATTAAATTCTCTTTGGTACACAACCGTCCTCTTTCTACCTACGCACAACACCAGCGTCCCTCAAATAATTCCTTTAATTATAACTAATTCCATTTGCAATACAAATCGAGCGCAATCGATTGGCATAATTTAATTTTCTACCAAACACCGTCTATAGCTGCACCCCCACCTTATTTCAATAGCCTAATCCCCATGTCATTAATTTATGAGCTTCCGTCTACCATATCCCCGCCTTCATTGCTATACGTCCTACATAAAAACACAATTTCTTTTCAAAAAAAATAAATAAATAAGAAGGCAAACAATTTTTGAATAATGATTACCCAAAAGCTTCAATATTAGCTTCTCGCTATTTTCTATCCCAAGGAACAAGGGAACAACGATGATTCGACCCCAATTTATCAAGTTCTCGGCGAACACCAATTGGGTGGATGGATTCGCCATTAACTATACAAAATATGTCAGAAAAAAAAAGGAGAACTCACAAAACGAAAACAGACACAGCTCAGCACTGGTGTTTTACTTGATCATCGTTATTATCATTATTATAACGTGCCGGCTCGGCGGCATCCTCTCCTATATAGTGGATGAACTTTTGGGGGATGATGAGGGTGGCAAAGTTCAAACTCAAAGTTGCCAGACGATATGCAAGGGAATTTTTCAATGTTCATCACCACCCCCCGCCGCCGCCCGCACATTGAATGAATTATGGATTTCGGTTTTTCGAAATTGTGAAACACCCCATCGCCAGCACCCGAACATCCCGATACCATCCCAAGGCAACCGCTATTTCTTGTATTTCATTAGCTTTAATTTGGCCGTTGCCGCTAACTTGTGTTATAAGTCGTTTCTGTCGGTGCGTGCTTGACTGATGGTACATTTTTGGTTGATTTTATTTTTCACTTTGGAATGTAAGTTCAACACTCCCCTGCTTTGCGCGCCTGAAGGAGGTTCGATGAGTTGTGAAAATTGTAATTGGCCGCAGTAGGAACGTGAAGATTTTAATAGCCAGAGAGGGGGATGCGGCAGTCGGGCTTACTATGCAGAAGGTATATGGCGGGCTTGCCAAATCTGCAATCCCTAGACATTTACAGTTTAAATGCATTTATGGAAGTTGTGACCTTACCTACATATTCGTCGTTTGCCAAAGGAAAAGTCAGTCATAGAATATACCCTCAAACTAAGAAGCCCCCAAGAGCTCTTTCGAGAAGCTCTCCAATTTCTTTTTATCAAAATCTTGCTCTTGCATTCTGTTTTATTGAATCCCCATCTTAGAAATAAGCTAAACAATGTAGATGAACGCAATAAAACAGTTCCAGTCACGTATGTTATAAAGTGGCATAAACTGTCACATTTTTTAAGGTTTGATTTCAGGTTCTCTTGTCAAGTAGACAGTATTTGTTGTGATTGCGTGCTGAAAATAATATTTTACTCTGTTTTATTGAGATAAAAGTTCAATAAAACACGCCTATTATTGTTCGAGGAATCATGAATAAGAAAGATTTGAACTTCTATAGTTACCATAGATAGGTATGTAACAACTTAGAGTCCTACAGGACCTACAGCAGACAATCGTTATTTCAAGTGGTGTAATATTGTTTTCTCCAACTTCTTTCGTTCAGATTTCATTCTTTTTGTTCCACTTTTGCACCAGCCAAAAAAAAAAAGACTTCCTATATACAAAACAAAGGAACAATGATTTGAAAGAGAACCGAAATAAAAATAGATAAAAAGAAAAAAAGCAATTTATTCTTTTGAATTTATTGCAAAATTAATTAAAAGTTTTTCTTTTGATTTCCTCCCCAACACATTAATTCTATAGTGCGCCGCTCTACCCACCTCACCTTAGACTATTATATATAGTGAGTCCTTACCACCACCGTGTCTGTATTTTGGATGGGAAAACATTTTGTTCCTTCTTAGTCCTTGGAATAATTTCCATCAGATTTTTCCTCTTGTATGTTGCGCTAAGGAAGCTCAACTCACCTTAAGCAGGATATTCGTTATTTATTTTTTTCACCTCTCATGTGCAATGAAATGAAGCTCAAAGGCGTGTGTTTAAGTGTGTGTGCTTGTGTGCATGATAATAAAAGAAAGGATATGGAGAGGGAAAAAAAATAAAATAAAGGATGAACATTTATAACACTGAAGACCTGTATCCTCGCGTATGAAAAGACTGGTCAGACGTGGCAGTATATCCAGCGATTACCATTTAAACTCATGCACAAAATAATTTCTATCGTTGGAAAGCATTTGGTCGAAGGACCTTTGTGGGGCAGAATGCGGTTAACGCAAACAAAAAAATATCCTCAGCGAAGGCCACAATCTATCAAGCGATTAAGCGCTTTTGAAGTTTTTTTATCTGTGGATGGTTTATTTAAAAGGTTAGCTTTTGGATTGCATGCTTGGGGACGTGTACTCTTTTGAAGCCATCTTACAGTCACTCAATTGTTGCAAAAAAAATATGTATATATATTCTTCAATCCCAACCTGATCAACCATAGCACCAAAAACACCTTGCACACCCACACCGCCCATATACAAAACCAGGATGTCCATTGTACAGTCACACATATAAACTGTGAGGCAAGAGTCATTATCTTCTATATCGTCTAGTGGGAGGGGAAGCCTCACCTGGCCGCTCTGTCACACCGCTGGAAAAAAAAAACTGGACGAGCAAACCAATGTAATGTGCAATTGAAATACATTAAATAGCCGCCACCAGCGTCGTCGTGGTCTTCGTTGTCGTTGTAGACGTTGGAACACGCTCCCCAGCAACACCGTTATATCCGTGCAAAACAGAAAAAAGAAACAAGAAGAACCGAAACACAATAACAACACAGAGCTTATGCGAAACGGCGCAAAATAATTAATCTCCGTAAGCCGTCCTCGTAATTAATTTACGTTTATTGCGCCCCTAAATCATCGTGGTGGGGTGGGTGGTTATCATTTGATTAAGTGCAACTCATTATTTATAACGTTTCGTTTTCTTTCGTTTTTTTTTCCCCCCGGCTTGCCTCCCGGTCCACCTCCTTCGATTGGATTTCTGCTCCCTGGAGAATTCCTTCTTCTTCCTTACATATTGTTTTGCATTTGCCTGCTTTTTGTTGTATGTATACTTAGCTTGGATTTATTTCTAGTGTTGTTGGGGCATTGTTGCAAGTAAATTAGAATTCAGTTACAGACAATGAACTGATATCGAAGGAGGCCTAATTCGGAAGGATTATGTGTTGCGGTCTTCATTTAGGGCTTAGATCAGAGCTAAGATATGAAAAGAAGTGCGTGTTCAGAATGAAAAATTGAAATAAAGAAAAAGGAGCCATTTGAGACAATCCTTGATTCAGTATTTTATGTTTAAATAAACTAAAAATAAAGTAAAATTCTAAATTTTATTTTCTACAATCGTCTGGGGCTAAATCTTGAGCGAGCAGAACTTGGGTCGTTCATGTCCTGTATATTATACAGTAGACGCTCGGTATAGTGAACCTCTGTATAGAGAACTATCCAGTTAAAACTTTTAAGCAATAATACTATTTATTTATTTTTTTTTAGTGTTTTGAAATAAAAATTTATATGTTTTTTGTAGGTTTTTTAGTTTAAACTGTTTAATTAATAAAAAAAATCTAAAAGAATTTTATTTACCTAGGTATATCAAGTAAAGCTATGGTAGACGTTTAAAAACTCCCTCTCGAAATAGTGAACACTTTTGATATAGTGAACAGACGTGGTTTTAATTAGTTCACTATATCGAGCGTTTACTGTAGTCGAATTCCGTAAACGTATAGCTCGTTCACGAATGTGTTGTTTCCGCCCCTGGTTTGATACAATTAAATACAAATCTAGTAAGCAGTCAGGGAAGGCTTGGCTGGATAATTCCGTTACCCAAATAAACTAAATATATCATTTAAAAACTAGTCAAATGATCAATACGAACTCAGTCAACAGACAGCTCCCAGTCTAAGTAAACTTGTGGTTACCAGATACCAATGGCGTGGCGTGAACATTTTAAAATGGGAAGTCAAAGCACAATTAATCACATATAAATGTAAAACAAACCTTACATCTGTGTACCTTGAAACAAAATCACACATTGAACATTTGCTTTCCACATCAACTAAGCAAAAATTATTTTAGCTGCCTTTTTTATACTTCAAGTCATTAAGTCATACACTGCACTGAATTTATAAACCAAAAGACTTACCTATCTCAGCATGCTAATTAGCCACACATGACACAATGAGAAAAGAAGTAGAAGAAAATCGAATAAGTCGAAGAAAAGCGTGTTATCTTTTCATAACAAACAAATCTTCTCTCTTTTTTAACAACCCGACACATTTGGGGTTATCTTCGCTGAGTCGTAACGATGACGATGATGGATGAAAATGGATACACACAATATTTAGTTGATTGCTTACGTGTGAAGTACGGAAGGGAAGTCGGTGGGAATCGGGTTACATGGAAGCCACGCCACTGCTAGATACACAGACCCTAACAATTGAGATGTTCCCATAAAAAATCTAAAAATAATATGAGTAATGTATGTTAATTAGGTACTTATTAGGTACATTGCAAATGATTTGTGAGTAGACAGTGTTACATTCATATTCATAAATATGTCAGTTTGTATGGAAGCAGTGGCTGCATATGAATGGCGAAAATTAGTTAACGCTTCCGTCACGTGTTGTTATGAATATTTCCATGAAATGATTTCAATGCAGCATCCGTCGTGTGTAAATTTGCATATGAACAACATGCACTGTGTACCTACAGTATAGATATGATACAAACCTGGTAATAGTTACTTTCAATCACTGGCATTGACCAATCCAATAGGTATCTTGCCTTACTTAGATATTGATGATAAGCACGTGATTGAGAGTACATTTAGTTTGTCCAGACATGTAGGATTCAGGGCCGGATGACATTCACTATTATTTTAATATGTAAAATTTGCTTGCTGGGGGTAGGTACAAGGTGGCGCAAAAATAACTTTCCGATGTTTTTTGGCTGTAATTTAAAAAAAAAATTAAAAACTTTGATTCTTCTTGTGGATTATTTTTATTTGGTCTTTTAATTTTTTTTACATCAAGTCGAGAATATGATGTCATGTAAATGGCCGCCGCCACAGTTGATTGTCATTTGAGCCCTTTTTATGGCATTTTCCATCACTTTGGCCAAAACTTTCGGCGATAGGTCCTCACATTCTTGATATTGTCTTTAAGAGCTGCAAGAGTCTGAGGCTTGTTGACATAAACCCGCGACTTCAAAAAGCCCCACAAAAAGAAGTCTGGAGCGGTCAAATCAGGCGATCTTGCTGGCCAGTGCAAATCGCCAAAACGGGAGATTAGGCGCCCGGGAAATGCATCCTTCAGCATATCGGTTGTGGCACGTGCAGTGTTGGAACCACATGTTTTCCAATCCCAATTCATCAAGTTGCGGCAAAAAGAACTCTTTGATCTTTGCTCTGTAGCGCTCACCATTCACAGTAACCGTTTGGTCGATGTCGACGGCGCTTCCATGACATCTTCGGCTACAGAACGGCTACTCCGGGGTCTGCCACGCCTGGCAGCATCTCGTGTTGTGCGTTTGTAGCTATTTATTCATTTTTGAGCTCCTTCAAAAGACTGAGCTACGACTAATTCGAAACAGATCTTCATTCATAAAATGGGAAAAAGTGGAAAAATGACTGATGTCGATTTAAGCTCTTGAGATGGCTTCGGTGCGGTTTTCGTCTCCTGCACTGACTGTTGTCACTCTGGCCAGGGATAGACTCAAAGACTCGTTTAGTTTTTTAATAGAAACCAAAAAATCGTTTTCTTACAACATCCCAAGTGGGCTTAGCTTTCATCTGGAATTCGACAAATTCCACAACCATACCGATAGCTCATCGCGCTCTTCCGATAATCTAAATATCAACTAAATAGATGGATATACTGTGACTCTTGTGTGTTCCATACAATTGCTTCGAGAATGTTGTTATCTACAAGAGTTACTTGAAACCTTTTCGACGACATTTTACTTCTGCATTTCCCATCGCCCTTTTAGGGGACTAGGTATACATAATATTCTCAACATCATTTCTATTTTTTTAGAGCAAATCAATCATTCATCGCATACACGTGTCGCTCATCATCAATTCCCTAGAACCCACAATTGACCTCCTGAATGTTTCATCAACTCAATTCGAAATTGATTTTTTTTTCATTGAAGAAAAAACCATAACCCTTTTAGTGGTGTGTTTTTTTGCTCGACTTCTGTTCCACGCATCAAAACCGTCCTGTGGTTTTGTCACCACACATACATATAGAGGGCGGCTGCCTACGCACGCATGCAGCCGTCAGGCTCGTCCTAATAAATATCTTATAAGGCCAGTTGACAGCCCATAAATACGAACACAGCCGCAATAAGGGTCCGTGTATATCTACCAAATTGACTAACCGATGTCGTCATATTATTTTTTTCTTCCCCCAAAGTCTGTCACGCGGGACTAAAAAGAAAAAAAAACTTTCTAAAAAACGAAGAAAACATTCCAAATCCACTTGCTCATCGATCAATCACCAACATCCTTGGTGGCGTACTCCACGTTATGAATCTGTGTTTCCTTTTCAATTCCATCAGCGCCAGGTCTTTTCATCTATCCAATTTCATCGTCCTGTGTGGATACTACTGGAGGAGGTGATTTTTTTTTAGAAATAAAATCGGACCCCCCATTCTAAGTGACAATGAAATTCTCAAGGATATTCATTTTCACAATACGGATACGCGCGCTACTGTTTCGATTTGGGTTTTGTTTTCAACTTTTTTTCCTTAGATATTTTGACACGACACTGTAATATATTCATCCCCAGGGATGCACTCGTGATTTTCTTTCTTTATAGTTTGGATATTTATTTTTTGAATTTATATCTACACAAGGTTTTCCCGGGAATATCCTTTATTCCGTGGTGGCTCTTCTATTTTCTTCTGGATTAGTCTAATGTAGTGCCACTTATCCCAGTGATTTTGACATGACGTTGATGTGTGTGCGCAAAGGGGAACGAGGAAAATTGAAAATTTGCGAGGTAAAATATTGGCACCCCTCACGTGCTGCTGTCACATTATCCTCATCATCGTCGTCATCAATGATGAACTACCAACACATGTAACGTATCGTTAAGGGCATTCATATGTTGGTTGGTTGGTTGGTTGGTGTCCCCGTCCCAAGGCGCTGTGGCGCAGTCATATGTGAGCGATGTTGTCTCCTGGACGGCGCGGCGGAACGATGCAGTTTTTTTTTTAACATTTGAGTGATATTTTGGCGTAAAAAAATGGGAAAGTACTTTTTTTAGTATTTTTGAAATAGATTGATGGCGCTGAGTGTGTTTTTATGTCCACGTATGCTAAAATGTCACACACACTCGATTATGATTGACTGCGCTCTTTATCCGCACGTGGTGTGGGTTGGTAACCTTAAAGAACGACTGGCTTTAATACGCTTAGAATCTGCAAGCTATTTTTGTGGATTTCATATAAGTTAAGCCCTCAAAACAAGAGTTTTGAATAAATAGATGCAGTTTGCTGTTTGTTTGTTGGAAACATCTTATTTCAGTATTAATTTTGTGTTCGTTCTAATGCAATGATTTTTTGTAGTAATCTTTCATGAGCCAAAGGCTCCCCTTTAAAAGCTGTACATCACCCGAAAGCTTAACCAGGTAAACCTATAGGCATTACGTATTTTTAACTGAACTATAAATACCATCTGTGTATATGTTCTTCCTTTTCAAACAACTAAACACAAATCAAAACACTGTAATAGATAAATTTCACCTTGTTGAATCGTGTCAGAAGCAGTCATTGAATCACTTAATTCGCCAACCGCACCCACACGTTCAGCTCTATACCGAAAACGTTGCGCGGTGTACCCAGATGGGCGAGATTTGTTCACTTTTTGCACCCATCCCACGTCGATATCGCCAGCGAAGCATAAACACTCTATAAGCGCATTGCATAGGTGCAATAAAATAATGATTTTCAATTTATTATTCGTTTTGTTTGCAAGTTTTATTCACGCTCCGCCGGCCGCCGTCGTCGTCGCAGCAGATGAGGAGGTGAATTATGCATTTAATCCGAGGCATTACAATTACGACGTCTCTTTGACAGGCGATTTACATGACAAAACGTCTGTTAACACGAGTATAGGCTTCATGTTGACATTTCATTCATAATCCTAACTTCCGGCGATTGCAGGTATGACTTGGCATATTACATACACCCGAGTGACGTGTTGGTGAGAAAAAGAGATGTCGATTAAACACAGTTTCAAACATCTAACCCCATTGCGATTGAACAAGATTCCAATGGTTCGCAAACGATAAATGGTCATACAGGGTTACATATTTCATAAAATATTTTTTACACATTTCTACGCAAAAAGGCGAAAATACGCTCGATCACATATTCTGCATGATCGATCTGTGTATCGCAATCGTGCCGTCAATATCACCATCTCACGTCAGTCAGTATATGATTGCTCCACACGCGCACGCATATTGCATTCGAATTTTTATGGTAAAGCCCGGCGTTTTTATGATGGACCGTAAGCGCAGAGATCTTGCCTGGCCCTATATGGAGCAGAGTCGTACAGAAATATTGTTACGTAAATCGGAGCTGTGGGGAATACAACTCAAGATGATGATGTGGTGCACGCAAAGATTTATGTGCTACGCATTTATAATTAATTTTTATATAATAAATGTGTATAGCACGAATCGTAATAATTATGGCACAGATATTGGCCTTCTTTTAGCCAGCGGACAGCGGATGGTCGACAAAAGTCTCTCAAGTTGGGCATGCGCAATCGGGTTACCTACAAGAGAGTTTTGCGCACATCGCCAGTAAACAAATGGGGTTATGGCTTATGGATGTGCAATACTGCTCTGAATGATTGCGATCATTATAAAACAGGTACAACTGCATTTTTGCGTATGCATCTTGGATATACATTGTATTTGTGTTTTTTTTTCTTCGGCATTATTAGATACACTGAGGATAGGAGTTGAAAATTGCAGTGTATTGAGCTACACTTGTGGTGTAATTAAAAAATAAAAGCACGTCCGCTAACTGGAAGTTATGTGAAGGTGGTTCGCGAACAAACCGCAGACGACTCCATTGACAATGTCTGTACTCTGGAACACGTTTTAGTTGACATTATAGATGGTACAATGGTAATGCGGAAACTACTCCAAAATCACTGTATGTTTGGATCAAGATCAGTTCATTAATTTATAGCTCTTAATTCATCTAATTTGATAGGCTATAAATGTAACAAATATTTCAGCATGTAGCTCTCTTTTGCTTTCCTAATCCCACCAAAATGATGCACCGTAGGATGAGTTGACCCATACAAAATAAACGTCAATAATTTGGTTACTCGTAGATTTTGTTTTCATATAGAATGCTTTGAACGCACTCATAACTCGTTCCTCAAGATATCTCTGTAGAGAAGAACTGTCCAAAATCTTGAATACGGAATCGATAGTTCGGTTTTAGAGTATTTGTTGAAAATTTTAATGTTTGTAAAGAGACCTAGAGATAGATCAATATGGCGAATCAGCACCAGGGCTGTCGTTGTACTGCAAAAGGAGTATTTGTACAGCTCTCTGTACGGTTGTACTGCTGTACTGCACTCCCTCTTAAAATACTGCTTTTTTTAAAAGATGCGCTTCTTGGATTAGAATTTTCCAAATAATTCCTTAAATATTCACTTAGCAATACATTTTGTAGGACATAATTATCAATCATTAAAAAAAAAACTTTTTAAGCATCTGAAAGACGGAAAAAAGGCCCGTTTTATTCACTCAAAGTTCAGTATCAGAAATTGCTTTTATTTACTCCAAGCTGAGAGGTTTTTATATAAGTGTGTTGAGTGTTTTAATTTTAAAGTCGATTTATGTGTTAGAAGCACCAAACATTGGGTGAGGTACTGCTTTCTGTCGACTGGTAGTACTGCTCCTTTTTGTCCTCAAACGACAGTCCTGATTAGCACGCAACATACTTTCCGGACAGAGCCGCACAACAACAGCGGCTCTACGTCATCCATCTTTTTTCGCAGCTGTCACAATGACCTTTTCCGGTCTCTTTCTTCTTTGACAGCGACGGCGAGTAGTCATCTTTAAATACCACGCGTATTTTTGATCTAGAATATTTTAAGTTAATAAAACATACCTAATCGATTAATTTTATTACGTGTTTTATTACATAACATTGGTATAAATTGGTATTACATCTATCGGCCATGATTTGAACTCATTATAGAGTAATGTTGAATATATTTTTAGACATTTGCAAGTCTTTTCGGTACACAAAACACAATCGAGAAATTAAATTATCCAATCCACCCCACGCTGTCTCTTGGTCCATTTCTATTTCCATCCACATATAATGCGCTGGTATTTCAGAGGATTAAAAGTCCAATCAAATTAAAAAAAAAAGTACATTCTTACCTTCTACGAAGCTTCACGCTTCATGTGGTCCATATTTCATAAAAGCCGATTTTGAAATAAGGCCGTAATCGGTACGACAAAAAAGTGTATCCCACCATTATATTGATTTTGTTTTTTTTCTTTGTCGGAGGTTGCTACTAGCCGATGAAGCACTCAGACACAAATACTGGCCCATTGTACCTACTCCCAAATAGACACATTACTTTACTGTACTTAGTTTTTCAGTCTTCCGAAGAAAGATGAGAGGCAGCTTCAGTGATGAAGAGCTCAGATGTTCGGCACTCACCACGTCAGCCCCAAAGATCCGCCACCTGATCCGCATTATCGTCGTCTTCTCCATAAGCAGGAGCCGGTGTCGCTCAAGCCCAGTACATTAAGTGCTTGGCAAAAGCTTGGTGGCCCGAAAGTGCACCCACAAACAGTTTGCAGTCGATTCTGCTGAGAGACAGAAAGAAAGGCGCTGACCTATTGCAGATATCCGGACGCAGTCGTGCGGTCTGTCTACATCCAGCACAGTCACGACACAGACACTCGTGTTCACGAGAAACCCAAGTATCAATGGATGACCTAACTACAGATGCAGGCAGACCCAACGTAGGTTCAGGTCATAGGGATAGCGAAAGAGTTAAATGTATTATAATGATACTCCAACACAACTTTTACTTATTCGAACCGCAAATTTGGTAAGTTTTTTGGGAATATTGCATAAATGCACTTAGTTTTGAATTGACATTTAATTTTGACGCCCAGTAGTACTTCAAGTTTGGATGAAATGCTAGATCTCCTTTAAGCTGTTCCTATTTTGAAAAATATTTTATTGCTGCGCGGAGCTTTTTTATACTTTAAATATGTGATCTTTATAACCTTTTCCCCTTTTTTCTAAATTTTAACGTCATCTATCCATAACATTTTGATAAACTGTTCCACTTCTCATTATCCACTGCACCTGTGTGATATGTCATCGATGACTGAAAACAAGTTGACATGTTTCTCCAATCGGTCAATAGTATGGCCTATTCGCTGCAAGTTAAGGCATCTCTAACATCCATCATTGTGTCGTGCATTCATCATAAACTCACATACTGAACAGACACACGGTATCCCACTGTTGATATTGATCTGAATTTTATTGATCACCATTTCGGATCATGACATATACAACACACCGAACAGCAGCAGTGTATCTGATGTAGCTATACTTTGGCATCGACGAGTCCCAATGCAGCGACAGCCACCATCAGTTACTGTGTCAACTGCATTCGCGCAGAATATGGCAGCAACAAATAAAAATGTTGATTGCATAAAAATTTGTTTATTATTATGGAAATTTAACATGAATACCTGTTGCCCGTCATCGTGCATGATTTATCGCTACTTGCAATGTGCGCGTTCGAAATGCTATTCGTTCCGTATTTGGTGTCCTCGCTGCGTGTAGAATATGGATTTATGGCATAGAGCAAGCAAACACTTAATAAGCGCTGGGAATAGATATATACATTATATACATGGGAATAGATATATACATTAGATGCATATATACGTGTTACTCGTCCAAAATGCAATATCTACTCTATAACTAATTAATGGCGATTTTAGTACTATTAACGCGCTAATTTGGTTTCGACGATTGACTTAACTGATGCAGTGCAGTGCGCGTGTCGCAAATGGAAATTGGAGAAGGTTTGCTGGCTGAGCGTATAACATGGCACTAGATGTCACAGAATATGGAATATACCTGGCGACATTCATTGGAATGCTCATAATGCTTGGAGAGTGCAACATTTTATTTAAATGACTGTATGGTAAGAGACTAGGTTTGGCGTTGCTCGATCACCATGAAAATTGACATTTTAGACACATTTTGTATAATTAACTCGGCTATGGACTCTTTTGTGATAAAAGTTTGACTGGCTTCAGGCATTCTTGTGAAATTTAGTGCGCAGTTGCTGAATATAGACTGCATTGTTGGTTAGGTATGTGGTCGCTACCAAGTGACTTAGGTAAATATCTGCAGACCTAATTTTTTTATGAAAGAGAATATGCCTTCCTATTGCAAGGTTGATTGAGTTCGACGACAATTGGAAAAGAGTTCCCATTTATTGGATAGAAACCTTTTAGACCTCACGATGTGCTCGATCATTCTCAAAAGTTTGTTCTTTCTAGAAAATATTATACTGTATTAATGTAGTTAATAGGTCCTTTTGTGCACCGCGACCAATAGATGTCTATTATGCTGGTATTACTGAATTACTATCTGGCTAGTTGGCGCACCAGGTCCAAGGCCCAGGTCCACCCCGGAAAGTTATTGTCCACTAGCCAGATGCATAACAATGTTGGCAACATGTTGCGGGACTTAGAGTACATTAAGGTTACAAAGTGCGTTATTATATATTCTCCTCCATTTGTTGTAGTACAAAAGGGACTGAATATTTGTCGAAAAAATTTCGTTTAAATGCTCAACTTTATGATGATCTGCCCTCTTACCTACAGCTTTCGGGTATGTTAAGTATTTTGACTTTCTACCCTTTAGGGAAGTGAAGAATAAGTCTTCATCAAACTTGTACACTTGGTTGCCACTCTTGAAATTTATTTATTTATCAAGCACTTTTTGACAAGCTTATTAACTAGTCTGGTATCTCCTCCATACACCAGCTGCCTGACAGACGCTTTATTCCCGCGATGTCCCCAACTAAAGGGTTTTCCAATAAGAGGTATTATTTTGATATTCAAAGAAAAATGCCATTTTTTGAGATAAATGATCGGATATTTATTCCATAATAAAAAAAAAACATCAGCCAAATGGCCACCACGACCACGCTTACAGGACCATATCCTTTTCATGAAATTTTCCATAACAAAGTCGCAAAGTGGCTGCCCTATGTCCTCGATAGACTGTGACTCACGAATTCCATCTTTGAGGTCTTGAATCGACGCTGGGCATTTGGCGTAGACCTTATTTTTCACGTGGCCCCAAAGGAAAAAGTCGCAAGGTGTTAAATCACAAGATCTCGGTGGCCAATTGTGATCACCTCTTCCAGATATAACACGGTCCGGAAACTTTTCCCGTAAAAGATCAATGTTTTCGTTGCTTGTGTGGCACGTAGCGCCGTCTTGTTGAAAGTAAAAGTTGTCCAGATCAATACCACCCAACTCCGGCCATAAAAAATCATTAATCATCTCTCAATTCCAAAAAACGACGAGGAATGGACAAACCTGGGTGTTCTTCAACACTTTGGGCTACAGCAGCAATATTCTCAGTTG
Organism: Cheilosia pagana; assembly: GCA_936431705.1. Taxonomy (NCBI): domain Eukaryota; kingdom Metazoa; phylum Arthropoda; class Insecta; order Diptera; family Syrphidae; genus Cheilosia; species Cheilosia pagana. The sequence goes on along the minus strand of OW386170.1, from coordinate 42,469,707 downwards.
TTCTTGAGCGACGTGCACGGGTTTTCTTCTTCACATCACTAGGTAACTTGTCCCAACAGCTCGAATTTTTCCACCAATTTCTGTATTGCGGTCCGACAAGGTACTTCACGACGACCAAAAAATGCTGAAGTTTTGCGAACTGTGACTGCAAAATTTTCACCATTTTTGTAGTGAATTTTTATAATTTCAATGCATTGTTGAAGCATGTATCGTTCCATTTTTAGTAATGGCGTAGTTTCTACTTTTCAAATGTCAAAAAATAACAGCTTCAAAAGTGACAGCTACCGAAATAGTGGGCTATTCACAATAACAGCTCTTATTGGAAAGTTCGGCGTGTGAAAAACAAGTTCGCACAATAGAACTGGATCACTGTTGGCGCGATCCCTAATTCAGTTACCTCCAAAATTATTCATGTATCCATGTATCCAACTTCTCTTGAAATGCTTGCTCAGGGTTCTAGAGCTATTTGAAGCTTGGTCAGCAGGGCCTGTGCTTAGCTAAAGGTACGAGCCAGTTTTATTACATTTTCAAAAAACGTGCGGCTTGTAAGACGAAGACCAATTTGCTGCTTTGGTATGTTGTGTCTGTTGTTTACACAAATGGGTCTCCCTTCTAGACTGTATAGCTATTCATGCAAAGGCCCTGCTCCTGATATTATGGAACGTTGTTTGCTTTAGCGACAGGCGGTCACTTATAAACTTAGGAGTCAAAAATCAACGTTTTCTATCTAAACACTTCGTCATAAATGGCCATGGTCATAATTAAACTTCATCCTAAGTGATATGCGAGTAGGCGCAGTGGCTTAGTGGTTAGTGTGTTGGACTCCTAAGCGAGGGGTCCCCGGTTCAAATCCCGAAACAACCAAATTACATATTAAGGTTTTTATCCACTGCGCCACCTCTCGCGAACGTCTGACAAACATCCGAGAGTAATACTGTCATGAAAGAGCTTCTCAAATTAGCCGTTTGGACTCGGCGTAAAATTGTAGATCCCTTCCATTCGTCCCGAAAATCGAAAACTCACACAAAACGAATTTTTGTGAGAAGCCAAGCCTTGGGTCCCACAGACCTGTTGCACCAAAATATTTATTTATTTATTTAATTTTAAGTGATATGCGAACTCGGAAAATGTAAGTACTTTTAAAGAGCCCCTTCCTTTCCTCACTTCGCGCCTACTTGAATGAGAACGCATGAGGAACACTTTGATACCACTCTCCCCTCAGTTCGCATTTTGTGAACGTCAAATCGGCTTATAACTTTAACCCAATAGACCTATGCAAGGTCGCTTGTAAACCAATTACATTAACATGCCATTCATGGTAATAAGTAGGGATCGGATTTCCATGCAAATGCATGTTTTTTTATGAGCACCTTGGATGCAAGGCAACTTATTATGTATACGTATCATGAAATTTCCTTTAAAATGGCATATAACCGTTAGTGCATATATTTGCATATTTTACTATAAATGCATATTTTGCATATTTTTGTGCATATTTTACTATATTTGCATATTTTGCATATTTTTTATAATATTAATTCATATTTTTGAGCATATTGTTCAGAAATTTAACCAGACAGTAAAAATATATCCCCTCTTTGTCAGTGGAAACGAAGCTTAAAAGTATTATCTTTTTATTTTGTTCATTTTACAATCTTGAACGATATTCCAAGCCCACATTATAATGCTTATTTATTTTTATTAAACAAAGGAAGATGTTTATGTTTACGTTAACTGTGTTTTTTTTTTATTATTAAATGTTGATCTCGTTTTAAGTTATTATTTTATTAAATAATAAAATAAAAAATTGAACGTATACTTATGGACTGAAGAAAATGTGTTTTTAAATTGAACCGAAATGAAGTTTAACTAATTTTAAGTGCATATTTTAAATGCATATTTTGCATTTTTAAGCGCATATTTTAAGCGCATATTTTGAGATCTTTAGTGCATGAAAATCCGAACCCTAGTAATAAGTAATATTACCTAAAGTTTAAAAATTAATATTCCTTCCAACATTGCCAGACATGAGCTATTCCAAGCGCAACCTTTGGCCACTGCTTTCCATTTCCAATACAGCCTAGGTCTTTACGATTTATGACAGCCACCGGTGTCACGCTGCACTGCCTCTCACAAATAACCGCACTTTACTGTCATTGATATCCACCAAAAAGAAAAGCCCCCTCCCGATAAAGTGCATAATACAAACAAAAAATGTTTCAATCCAATATTTTCATATGAAAGGCAACCACTAATGAATATTTATAAATACGCGAGTAGTTAATATTTTTAATGAGGCGTTATGGTATGTCGTTCAGATATCTTGTCATCACTTTTGGGCGGCAGGTGGGGGGACACACGACACGACAATACGACACAGATATCGGAGCGGAATCGTCAAGTTCCCAGAATTTGGCACTAGGTCTGGTTGCACTGCTGCCTAGTGTACCTGCTTCAGGTGAAACCATAGATAATAATTTTTATCGTTTTCACGGAAAATTTTCTTTTCGAATTATGGCAGCGAAATGATTTAATGCATTACAGCCGCGCGTTCGAAAAGTGTAAGCACATAAATTTATCGTTTTTTTACGAGGGTATATGTGGAACCATTTTTGAATTGATGATGGAGCGCGACACCAAACGATGGTGAGGAGGGGGCTGGGGGGAGAAGTCGTTTGCAGTCATAATGGTTATGTCGTTTGTGTCGCATGATACGTTTATATGGTCAGTGGCATTTTTATTTCGTTGCAGTAAAATGCAAGTGCTTGTAGATTCTGGACCAAGTCCACATGGAATTGAAATTGGAATTGGACTTGGAACGTGCCACTCGATGCCACAAGCATGGAGAAAACAAGTTTGTTATGAATGCGCGTTAGCTTGTGATTACAAATATGAAATGATTTTGGTTTTTCTTGTTTGTTTTTTTGTATATGGTTGCACCGAAACATTTTAACTTGGTGACTGTGTTCTGTTGAAAGGTAGTTTACTTAATCGATTTGAAATGTTTGTTGTCACTTTAACTACTACATGAGTTTGCAATCGTTTACGAAAGTGTATTAAATTATACTCTGTCCAACAAAAATTGTCAGTACAGGAAAGATAGGATGTTTGTCTCTCAGTCTGGTTGCAATGACTTACATAAATCTGTCCCTCTTTAAAGCTCTCACAGGGTTGCCGTAGTTTGTATGAAAATTCACAATAACTCAGAGAGAAAACCTGTTAGGGTTACCACCTTCCAATTTAAAATAAAAATATTGCTGAACGAAATAAATTCAGTTTATCTTTTTCCTTTTCCTGTGAGGGTTTTTCTAGGGTATTCCCAGTAGGCCTAATCACTTTAGTTTGTTTTGGTAAAACCCAACGATCGACAATACGTAGTATAGGTCTACTTGATTGGTCATTTTGATATTTCAGTGTGAAAAACTATTTGATGACAAATATGCAAAAATATAACAAAAATTGCTAAAATATGCCAAAAATGTGTGCTCTACCCATGTGCTCATATATACCCAACTATGCAGAAATTTGCCCTCATGACTAGGGCTGAAAATATGTAGGAACTTAGAGTTGTATATTCAAATATTTAATACGATATCGCAAAAAAAAACAATATTACTACAACGCACTTATGATCACTTGTTGCGTGAATGAAATGAATGCATTAAAACACTTCACGAATAAACCTTTTTCTAAAAGACAACATTGAAAAAAATATTTTAACTGAATATTATTTGATCCTTCAGAAATACAAACAAATTAAAACCGAATGGTAACACCCCACATAAAAATTCGTTCTCAAAAGCACGAAAACCGAAAGTTCTTTGACAAAATCCATAGAAAAACCCTTGATGATATCCTTTCATTGTACACATGGTAACACTCTTCTGATGTGCTTCAGTCACACACACTGCAAGCGAACACAAGCGATCATTCATTCATTCTGCCTGCAGTTGTGTGGCAGAGTGGTTGCAGTGAGCTCCTTGCCAAATTTTAGGAAAATGACAACAACAATTCCTTGGTATGACAGTGGTTTGGTTTTTATTTCAGTGGCAATTCTGGTGTTTGAGTGCCGTGAGAGCATCTACAGGCACCATTGGTAGAAAAAAAGCTCCTCCATAAGGCCTGTACTGACAATTTTTGTTGGACAGAGTATAGTAGGCTCATATATACCTACCTACATGCTCGCTCATGTTCACTTAGCTTGGAATTTAATTTATGGATTTAATTTTCAAAATGTCCTTTTGATAAGTAAGAAGATGGATATTTTTCTCAGCTTCTAGCCCAGCCCCAGAGGGATGATTAGACGTTTTTCACAGGTGACACATTTACTTAATTTTGGTAGACTATTTCGCGCTTATGAGCTGGGAGTTTTTATAGAATTGAATAGGTTGTACGTAAAAGACAGATAAAGGAAAATCACACACTTTTATGAATTCAAGAAACATTGGAGTCGGATTTTTGGTTGTTATTTTTAGAAAAACCTCTGGAGAAACCAAAACCGAATGCTCGGCCGGGGGTTTTCAAATATCGAAAAGTGGCACATTTCACAAGAGGTTACTGGTTACTGTGAATATCTCAGGTGCAAATCTAAAAAAAAACAAGGACAAACTTGCGAGGGAAAATACAAATGTTCTGATTTTTAAATCATACCTTCGCATTTGGCAGTAAATCATAAATGTGGTTTAAAAACGCCCCCAAAAAGTGGGCGTATATAGCAAAAAATATGAGGTGACGAAACCAAGTAAATAACCGATTTAATAAATTGTTTGTAAAAGATGCTCATAAGCGATTAGATCAATGGAAGGTCGTTGTTATTGTAAGGAATTCGATTCTCTGGAATGCCTAAATTATTCAAGGACAAGATAAAAGGAAAACATTAAATGACCGGTGAGAAATGCTATATAGTTATACTATATACAGTCGAACCTGGTAAATTGGAATCCAATGGGCCATTTTTTTCAGTCTCACTTATTGAGGTATTCCAGTTACCCAGTTTCTTACTTATCCAGGTTCAGCAAATATTTGTTTTACTTAAGGAGGCCTTCAAATAAATTGAAATACATAATGCATATTTTAGCTATTCAGCTAACAAACAAATTTGTTAAACATTTTTGTTGGAAGTCTGTCTCACTTACAGAGGTTAAAATAAATAAATTTTTAAGTTTCTGGTCCAACCATAGAGGTTGATTAATAAAATATAAGTTTCACTTATAGAGGTGGAAAAACTTTAGCTTATAGAGTTGTTTTTAAGAAAAATGAAGGTGCACGAGAATTAGGCCCACTAGTAGAGGTGTTCCACTTAGCCAGATCCCACTTAGGCAGGTTCGACTGTATATGCAAACGAGTAGCATATAGAAAAACAGAAGAAGATCGCGACTTCTTGGACGTTTAAATATACCGGAGCTGTGGTCGTCTTCCGTCACAACTTTGATGAATTTAGTAGAGTCAATAGGACAATGCAGATATTGGTAACAATTTAAAGAGCCTTGTATAGTCCCTGTGATTTTTGTGATTTTCTGTGCTAGTTTTTGTTAAAGGGAAAATGCTTAATTAGCCTGTACTAACCACTCTTGGGTGTTCCTCACCAGGATAGGCACGATTATCCCGCCCATTAATTTGTTAATGTCATCAAACTGGAGTTTGAGATTCCGCAGACATGTGTTGGTGGTACATACATTTATATGCTTCTTGTGTTTGCAGAATCCATGTCCCCACATATCTATCATTGGGAAAATCGGACAAAAACCTTGCCTTTCATTTCCACTCAAACATTTTCCTAGCTTTAAACGAAATATGAGTACATTTCTAAACATACGTGCCCTTGTATGCTTCATGTAAATATTATCGGCACCGGCCATTTTTGTTAAATTGAGTTTGAAATAATTATCATATAAAAAATGTTCATCAACAATAATGTCAAAGAGAAAACATATCTCTTAGCACACAATGCCTCAAATTTAAAACCAACCTTCTTTTCTATCGAGGACTAATTTTAAATTAAAATAAAAGATCAAGCGAATAAAAATATCGCTTTAAACAACCCAACCCCCAAATGCGCAAATCCATCATTTGAAATTCCATAAAGGACATAATCATTTATTACCTTAGGTGAAACGAATTAACCTTTCTCGCAAATTTTCCACCCTCCCAAGTCGATATAAACATCCCATTCATCCGCTCACCACCCACTGGCTGAGCTTCCCAACTTCTTAATCCACCACCTTGCCCAGCAGGACTTTATACACCTACCACTTAACCGACACAGCAATTCATCCCTCAGCAGGCGAAATGCAAGAAAAAAAGGGAATCTGTAAATATTCCGAACAATATAATAACTTGTAAGGATAATTTCACACTTAGTTCATTTGACAGATGCCACTTGTTTATGTTCGTCACCCCTTCGTTTTCTACCCTGCGGCATCTAATACACACATTCGTTTGCATGCGCTGTCTCCCCTCCCTTGGTTCAATATCAATAATATGCTACGCATGTTAATTCATAAAATGGAATACACTTATCCCTTATGAATTTCACTGCTCAAGTGTGAATAAAACTCTACGCCAACACACCAGGACATGGCATACGAGTATATGTAGATAAAATATTGTTTTTAGTTACAGTACAGTCGGGAATTGGGGTGAAATTCACCCCCGCGCATTATGCACGAGGCAGAATCTTCTTTGACGATTTTGGTTGCATATATTGACTGACATGAATCACATTTTAAGTGACACAGAGAAAGGATTTTTAACACTAGTTGGTTCTGCATATAGCAACCCCTAAAGGTGATTTCTTTTTTTGTTTGTTACTTTATACAGTCTGAACCGAAACAATATGAAAATTCAATTTGATGTCGTCATTTTAATAAAATAATAACCCACCATCAAGGAAGGAAGTCATTTGGGAATTGTTTTAAATTTAAGGGTTGCATTTACTTTCACGCCACCCCCTCTGGCAAAAAAGGGAAATATTTTAAAATTGAATAATTTGGTTTTTGGAAAATACCGTCAACCGTCCATTGTGGTATGCGAAATCATAATAAAGAATTTTTATTGTCTATGTCACCCAACAAAAGGGTGGGTGTTGATTTAATTTTTCAATACAGAAAATGCTAACGCTTTACCCGAGGGGTAGGTATATATATATATGGGTGTAAGACAAGAGTAATTTTCCAATTATTTTAAATATAATTTGAAAATTATGCCCTATCCTTTGGTCGTATGAATGGAGCAGGTTGACTTTGTCAACTTGTCCTGAGGAAGGGGTGCGCTTGGGGTTGGTTTTAAGTGAATTTACGCATTAGCCATATGGGTTTATTGTGATGGAAAATGCGGATTCATATTGGTGTTAATAACGATGACATATGATTCGTGTTGTCACTTTAAAGCCAACGAGTGAGTTAATTTTCCAAATCTGCGTGTGGATTGGGTTGAGAGGAGAAGCTGTCGCGCCTGGCAGTCCATCTGTTTTGAATTCAGTTTTTGACAAATTGGAAATCTGAGTAGATCGTTGACAACTGTGTTATATAAAAAGTGGGAGTGGTAGCTGGGAGTTATGATGGATTGTATTATTAAATTTTAAAGTTGGCATAATGTCATATGAAATGCAGTGGGGGTGATTTTTGAAATTAGCTGGTGTCTTACGGGGATTCAGTTGAATGTGGTAGCGTTGTGTACTTGAGAAGGCAGAGGAAACAGCATACAATTGCTGTGATCGCATTAAAGGCCCTTTTTGAAAGCGAGAGCTCTGTTACAAACCGAACCTGCGATTAAAACCAACCATGCTCAGTCAAAGTCCCCCATTAGAGCTGTGCACCCACCCATATTTAGAGCCAAATAAGAAAATTGTCCCCCTCTTTTGAGACTTTCCCGAGAATTGGATAAATTGTCCTTTGACGTTACTATATATTTTGGTTCAGCTTATCACTCATATCGAACTTCGGTTTTAACGAACCAGTTTCTTTAGTTCTTTATAATCGGATGCTACTGTATCCTTAAATTATCTCACTTTATGTGACACTGGGCCAAATTGTAGTCAGATTAAAAAATCTGTATATATAAAAATGGTGTGAAAAATGTATAGTGATTCATCAATTGAGAACGGCTGGGTCGATTTGGCTCATATTTATTTTCAGTTGTTCGTAATTGCCAAGAGATTATTGTTAAGAAATAAATTTTTTGGAAAACCCTCCGGAAAAGTCGGGAAATTGGAAAAATCGAAATTTGATTTTTTTGTATGGAATTTTTCGAGGAATTGTTCCGGAATTCGACGAATTTTTGCATTTTATCGCGTTATTTGATGATTTATAGCTTCTGGTGAACAATTCGATTCCCTGGTTATTGTAGATGGTGTGCTGTGCGCCACTTTTCGGGAGGTGCAAATGTGTAAATTTGCTCGAAAACGATACACACTGAAACTCAACACTCGCCGATGCAACTTTTTCTACGCCAGTGAATCAAATTTGTACATTGTTTGCGATCATCATAGCGACATCCCTCGAACCCGACCGATAGGTGGCTGACGACATTTTGTACAAAGTTCGCACGACAACTTCGAATTTCGATCTTGAAATTAACGACGAGATGCGCAACGAAGACATGTGAGTATACTCATGTGCGGCTATCTGCTTTCGATATTGGGAATGCCAACGCCAATTCGTTCGATGCACGATGCATTCAATCGCGAATTGCAACGGGATGAAGAGTATGATCGGGTTGAATGCCGAGCAGAAGAACGTGTACGATTCGCTGATGAGGATTGTTGACGATGAAACGGGAGGCATTTACTTTCGCGGTGGGCCAAGCGAGACATTCGTCATTTCGTTGATTCTAGCAACAATTCGGTCAAGATCTCAAATTGTGTTGGCTGTTGCATCTTCAGGCATTGCTGAAAACATTGTTGGAAGGCGGTCGAACTGCACATTCCGCTTTGAAGCTGCCGATGAATCTTCTCACGGTTGACAGTTGACCGAACAATGAAGGATTTACGAGGTGATTCGAGACGATTTGGTGGCGCTATGATATTGGTATCCGGCGATTTTCGTCAAACGCTTCTGGTCATCCCCAAATGTAATGCTGCCAATTATTTATTTATTTATTTCATTTCATCTTACAAGTACAACTTATTTTAGATTACTTTGCAATAATTTATACATGAAAGCTATCTATTTACAAATTATAATTTACTTAAAACTACAGACTTTAAAGATCCGTACACTCTTAAGGCATTATTGCAGTATTGTGCGCCCCGTTTTGGAATACTGTTGCGTTGTCTGGGGTTCTACTACTGCTTTGAATGTACGCAGAATTGAAAGCGTTCAAAAGAAATTTTTGAGATTTGCCTTACGGCACTTGTTTCATAATAATGGAGTTGAGGTTCATCATTCATACCGTTCAAAATGTCTTTTACTTGGATTCCAAACTCTTGAATCGAGGAGAAAAATGTATAATGTTTTGTTTATTCGTGATATTTTATCTGGAAGTATTAATTGTGAGAATTTACTTATGTGTTTGAATTTGTATGCTCCTTCTAGATCTCTTAGATCCAGACCACTTTTATTTGAAAGTTGCCACACTACATTGTATGGGCAACGTGAAACTATCTCAATTTGTATTAAATTATTTAATCTGTTCTATTACGAAATGGATATAATTTTGCCAGAAATATTTTTAAGGATAGATTAATTTCGCTTATCAACAATTAAATTCATATTTAACTTATTTATTATATAACTGATTATATTGTTTTCGAAATCTGTGGATTATAAATCGTAGATTGAATAAATGAAATGAAATGAAATGAAAGATTTACACTACTACTCATATTAAAATCTATAAGGTTTTTGTATTTATTATAATTTACGCAAGCCATAGTGATAGGATCATTCCTACCGTAATTTGTTCTGTGTCTAGGTGGCATAAAGAAAAATTGTTCCCTAGCTCGAAGAACACGAGAAGGAGCATATAAATTAAATGATGACAGTAAAAACGAACAATCAATGTGGCCAGTTAAGACGTCATTAGCAAGCATTGCGGAATAATATATCCTTCTTTTAGAAAGAGGTTTTAAATTAATTAAGGAACATCTTTCCTCGTAGGTTAGAAGATTATTATTCCATTCGAACTTTCTTAGAGCATACCTAGTAAACCTTCTTTGAATTTTCTCTATGCGAGATTCAGCTTTGCGGTAAAAAGGATTCCAAACAACACAGCAGTATTCTAATATCGAACGAGCCAATGTATTATAGAGAGTTTTAAGCGTATATGGATCAATAAAATCCTTAGAATTTCGAAAAATGAAACCAAGCATTTGATTAGCTCTGCCAATTATGTAGTCAATATGCAATGAAAAATTAATTTCAGTGTCAAAAATTAATTAACTCAATACATGCCTGAAATCGTCTTTTTTGTGAATCTTTCTTAAAATTGACCACGAATATTAGAGTCGCATTGCAGAACGGATTAGATTGGGCAATACTGGCAGCGAAAAATAGGGACGTCGTCGGTAGCTTGAATTTGATTATTCAAAGTCAAATCGCTGAAGAATTGCATTCGTACAAATCCGTTGACCGCTTGACCGACGAGGATGGACCAACTACCTATCCGAAAAATTTTTGAATTCGGTTGATCCGAAATTGTGCAACGGTACGCGGTTGTCTCTCAAGAAACTGATGCACAATTTGATTCAAGCGACGATCATCAAGGGCAAATTCAAAGGAGAGAAAGTCCTTATCCCAAGAATTCCGATTATTCCAACTGATCCACCATTCCAGTTCAAGCGGATTTCTGTTTGATTGGCTTTTGCGATGACAATCAACGAATCGCAAGTCCAATTGTTGGAAGTCTGTGGGATTAATCTCGAATTTCCCTGTTTTCCGCATGGTCAGCTGTACGTTGCCTGTTCGCGTGTTGGCAAACCGTCTTCGATGTTTGTTTTTGCCCCGGAAAACACTTTAAAAAACATTGTTTATTATATCGCTAAATTGAAATTTTAACTATCTGTGTTTTACTATCACTCTGGAGTTTATCTGAAGGCGTTAAATTGGGGCGAGACGAAGTTCGCCGGGTCCGCTAGTTATATATAATTTTAGTACGTGACAAAATGTTTTCTTAATTATATTCAACATAAAATCCACTTTTACCTTTATCAATAACTGCCTTTCGAAACAGAAAAAAAAACTTTATTGCCTTTTTTAGCTTATATAGATATTTGGAGTCAAATTCCACTACAAGCGTGCAACGTGCACACGTATTAAGTGCCTGGGCCAATGACAATAAAATATAACAAAACCCCACACTCGACTATAAAAATAGTACATTCTAAAAGGAAATGGATATTTTTAGAGTTTTGTGTTCAAAAAGGACATTCCTTTTGTCAGACACAAACCCACATACTCGTTCTATACTTATGTGAAGGCAGTGCAAAAAACAACAGCTCAGGCGTTTTTATTTCATTTCGAAATCAAATTATACGAGGGTTGGTTTCTTTGCCCCACGACTTCCACCTCCAAATTTTGGGCAAGGAACAAATTAATTATATTCCCCCATAGGTATACTTACTGTATATGAAAAAAGTAAATCCGCATGTTAGAACGTTTAATCAGAAATTAAATTTCCATTACCCTATCAAACTACCACAAAGGACCTCAGCCAAATGCGATTGAAATAAAACAAAAGGCGATCAAAACTGGTAGCGTGTGTGCATAGAGATTTACACACAAGGAATGAACCCAAAAATATTCCAGAAAGGCTAATACCCGCTGTTCAATTGATTGCAATGGGGACGGCAGGTTATTGTCTTTTGCAACAGTCTAATCTTGTTTATCTCTACATCCTTACAGCACCTACATACACATACATATACATACCAAAATCATTCGATGGAATATCGGCAAAACCTACACATTCTGCGTACCTATTGTTGAAGAGATTTTCATTCACGCATTCGAAATGTCAGAGCGGCCATTGTACACGTGTGGCGTCAGCAAAAACAAAATCGAAAGGGTACACCACCCTCGATTGTGGCCAGACCGTGTGCAGTTCGGGTTGAAGGCAATCAAAAGAGCGGTCATGTGCGTCTACAAGTGCTCCCCCGGCCGCGCCCAACCTTCAGGATTGCGACTTCAAAAAGTAATATTTATGAGCTCCGTGCGGATATTCAGCCAGATGGACTTTCTGTCTCTACATATGCGAAAAGGATATCGGAGGCTTATGTGCCCGCGTCTCTCCATATCCCCTTTGGGTGGACATTAGAAACCGATTGCGAGCGATTTGAAACAAATACAGAGTAGTAGATAGTGTTACCCTGAGCCTGGGCTGTGTCCTGTCTCCTGTGTGTGGGCAGCGAGATTGTTGGACACCGGAATATGAGTGTTTGTGTTTCATTTTCACCCGAAGGACAATCTGCCCGAAGAATGGGCTTCGTGGAGGGTCAAGCTTGTGGTAAAACTGAATGGAATATTTTGATGGCAATATACCGACATGGGGCATGGGGGGATTATCATTATAATTGGTATCCTAGCAACGAACGGTTGAAGCTGTGACTGTGGGGTTATGTCCACCCTCAGACTGTGGCGACAAAGTATATCTGTTCGATACTTTAGAGGGAGATAGCAACAAAACACACAAATCGTCGTCTCATGGGGTGTCCTTTTTATGCTGTTTAGGGGTATCCTGCGAATGAGTATGTGGCAACGAATGTGTTATTGTTATTGGCATAAATGCTGTGCACGCAGAATACAGAATTCATCTAACGTTCAATTGTGTGTATAGCATAGCTGGAGCATCCCTTTTTTGGCGAGATATGGGAGCTGGGTCGAGTGTACCGTATACTGCTGTGGTGGATGGTGCCTTGAAGAAGAGTCCATTGGTCCGGGAGTGCGGTACGTGTGTGTATATGACAAAAATATTAATACCCGAAATGAGTTTCGTCCTTTGTCTATGTTATCTGCACGTTTGTTGAAGGGGGGCGACACAATGTCAACTGGACGCCATTATCGTTAGGAAAGTGGATGCCATTTTATTTTCAAACCGGGGGGTTGGTTTTTTATTCGTTTTTTTACTCTAAGCTTTTTCTTTTTATAGTACCTACGGTCAAAAGTTTATACAACATGGTTTTCCAAAAAAAGCTGTTTGAAAATAATAAACAATTCGAAAAAATATTTTATTAACAACTTAAACTTGGAGAACAAATTTGCAGGTTAATTGTCAGAATATTTTGCAATAAAATGCTTGTATGTTGTTTGACACAGTTGAAAGTTTGAAAAGGGTGAGTTACCTTTAAGCTAGAAGCTGAACTATGGTATTAAATTTAAATTATAAAGGGTTTTCCAATAAGAGGTGTTATTTTGAATAGCCCGCTATTTCGCTAGCTGTCACTTTTGAAGCTGTTATTTTTTGCCATTTGACAAGTAGAAACTACGTCATTACTAAAAATGGAATGTTACACGTTTCAACAACGCATTGAAATTATAAAAATTGACTACAAAAATGGTGAAAATTTTGCAGTCACAGTTCGCAAAACTTCATCATTTTTGGGTCGTCGTGGAGCACCTTGTCGGACCGCAATACAGAAATTGGTGGAAAAATTCGAGCTGTTGGGACAAATAAGTTATGTGAAGAATAAAACCCGTGCACGTCGCTCAAGAACAACTGAGAATATTGCTGCTGTAGCCCAAAGTGTTGAAGAACACCCAGGTTTGTCCATTCCTCGTCGTTTTTTGGAATTGAGAGATGATTAATGATTTTTTATGGCCGGATTTGGATGGTATTGATCTGGACAACGTTTACTTTCAACAAGACGGCGCTACGTGCCACACAAGCAACGAAAACGTTAATCTTTTACGGGAAAAGTTTCCGGAACGTGTTATCTCTCGAAGAGGTGATCACAATTGGCCACCGAGATCTTGTGATTTAACACCTTGCGACTTCTTCCCTTGGGGCCACGTGAAAGATAAGGTCTACGCTAACAGCCCAGCGTCGATTCAATACCTCAAAGATGGAATTCGCGTGTCACAGTCTATCGAGGACATAGGGCAGCTACTTTGCGATTTTGTTATGGGAAATTTCATGAAAAGGATATGGTTCTGTAAGCGTGGTCGTAGTGGCCATTTGGCTGATGTTGTTTCTCAATATTAATGGCGTACCTTCCTCTTTATTATGAAGCAAATATCCGATCATTTATCTCAAAAAATGACATTTTCCTTTGAATATCAAAATAACACCTCTTATTGGAAAACCCTTTAATTACTAAATTAAAACGAACAACAGTGTTTTAAGGCCAGTGAGAAATGGGATTGTGAATGAAAAAGTTAGGTGCTTTAGACCGAACCTTGAGGTTAGCCAAAAATCAGACTGTAAAACTCTGTAGCGCCACCCAACCTAAGAAGGTAGGTACATTTGTGTCGTGCATTTAAGGTCGTTTCAATAGGCGCCAATGGACTATACGAATGCAATAATTTAATTTCATTTGTTGCAATATTCATAAAAAAAAAACAATAAAGCAACTAAGAGTACTTATGTGCGAAAGTTTTTAAAATATTCAGACTACTTTCATAAGAAGACATTTGGTTAAACTTCCCTCGCACTCTCTGAATCCCGTTTCAGTTATACCTTGTGCCACCCTCAATGGCTTGGATTTAATTTCTTTTTCGCCTTCCCGCCTTGTTTTTTGTAATTATCCCGTTTATTTTTCTAAAGGGTGAATTTTTAATCGCTCCCATTCCCCCTCTTGTTTTTTTTTTTTTTCCCTTTTTATATTAATCCAGCAAAACGAGCAAAAGCGAAAAAGAAATTCAAATAAAAATGTCACAATCCATGAAGCTATGGCATGAGTATCCCAGAGATTGCCAAGCACAACAACAGCAAAAAAAAAAGGAAAGGTGATCTGGATTAGTATCTGAAAATAATGTCCTACCGGGATATCATTTTACTCTTCTTAATTCTGTTTTTAAAACATGGCGCAAGTATAAAATTTGCATAGGAAAAAAACTGTCTTATCCTTGTGAAACAAAAAAAAGAATTTGCATATTTTTCTTGTTAAGTTTGTATAAGGATGCACAATTTTAACTTCTTTTCTTCACGACAAGGATTAAGTCTAAATTTGCTGCGAATCTGGGATTAATCAAGGCATTTTTTCCCCAATTGCTACAGTCCTTCCAAAACCCTCGTTTATTTTTATTCGCATTATCTTTTGCCAAAAGTATAAGAAAAAAAAGGACACAGTCATCGCACGAGGGAACTATACCTAATTACAAATTCGATACGCAAATTCTATTAATTACCAATACAAATTAAACATTCAACTACATCCCGATATTGGCGTTGTTCGGTATTTTTATTATTGTCCTTCCATTTGGGTGGACTAGAGACGTAGAAGGAAAAATGCTCACTCAGACGGGGCTTGGAATTGGAATTTATGCTCCCCCTTTTGGAAATTATTTTATGCACAGCAGAAGCAAAAAGGATCTAATATCCTTATGGGGTGGACTCGCACAATCGCACCACCCCAGCAACGGATAAATGATAACCCCACACAAGCTATCGCTATACGTATTCACTTGTGCTGTGCAATGCATAAATTTCGTTAATTGGATAATAATGCGAAGTAGGATTTTATTTATGTCCTTATATGTATGCTGTTGTAGTCATTTTTTTGGTGTTCGGCTCCTTTATCTCCCACTCAGTGTGCCAGGTCTATACCAAAAGCGGACTACGGAACATTTTCGTGCCTTATTTTTTCGTATTAAGCGTCTGCCGGATTCTGAATGTTGCCCATGAGTATGTCCTTGTGAAAAATGTCCATGAATAAATAGTTTTTTTATTCATATTTTTCGGAAACATTTTTGTCGCCAGTTATGCCACTTTTTCAAATATGAAAAGTCATTTAAAGACTTGAGTTGTTTTTTAATGTATATACCTACGATTACCTGCATTAAATGGCTGACCACAGATGCTTCACATATACAAAGCTTGGTATAAAGTAAGCTTTGCCAAAATGTATGCAAACTTGAGCAAAATCTACAAAATATGTTCACATCTTTCTAAGTGGTAGCACTGCCCTTCATTTCCATGCGAGCGACGGTATGTAAATGCGTGTATGCTAGGTCCCCCTATAAGGGTTTTTATTTGTATATCAAGCAGCCCCTTGAATTGTTGAGAGTTTCTCTCAACCGTAAAACATTTTAACTCCTTTGAAAGTTATGCGGTAACGCAGGGGGTTCGTTGGAGTTGCGAATGTCCGCATGTACCTATAGGTCGCTGTCCAACTCAGATCCATGCACGAAGGGCTCATACGTTTGGAATTTAATTGGGCCAATTTTTTGGTAAATTAAAAATGAAGAAAAAATTCCAATAAATGTTTGTGCCTGGTTGGGGATGAATTGCAAATTCTTTTTTTTTTTCGTTTTGCGTAAAATTCGCAGTGAAGTAGAGAGTACTAAGGACGTGTTTTTATGATTGCTGCGCAATTAAAATTTACTCAGTGAATGTGGGGAATGTTAAAAGGGATTGAATTAAAGTCAAGTAGGGTATTCAAGTGGGTAGCTGAATGTTATGTATACCTAGATTCGTATGAAACGGATTTCAATCAAGAGGGAAAAGTATTGCTAATTTTTCAATGTTGGGTGGACGTATTAGAAGAAAGTCTTTTAAAATGCAGTACACATGAAGTTGAACACTTTGATTAGTAAGCAATTATTTTCTATAGTTACATGTAAAAGAATGCAAGTTTTTCGAAAAGCTTTAAAACGTCCTTAAAACGCTCTAAACCTTTCATCTATTGATTCAAAATAAGCGACTCTAGCTTACCTACAAAGAAGTTTGCTTTAAAGACTGAATCCCTCCATAGATAGCGACTAAAACGACCGCTTAAATTTTGGCACATATATTTTACTGGTACCTAGGCTAAAATTTAATGAGCTAGGTAGTCCATGTCCATGCTTAGATTATGTAGGTTGGTATTCTCCTACATACCTATATCAAACAGATCCATTCGTGTATACCTAACTACTGCCTGTTCAGTATATTCGTCAATTGAAAAGAGCTTATGCCAATTTCACGGCAGTTCACCATTTTGTAGGCAGTATAACCTAATGTTACATCAACTTAGCCAACCAAAATCCGAAACCACGCCCAATAAAGTTATGAAAAATATCATAATCCATAAAGTACCTATAACGAAAACTCTCTACCTCTGCACACGCAACCACTGAACAACCCCTCGAAGACAGGATATTATTACAACCACCCACCCTACTGTGTATATGGCCCACCATAAAAGCACCCTTCGCATAAAGTTCGTGTCCTTACAATGGGCGCACTTTAATTTCACCCGATAACAATAACCATAACCATTGTCTTGTCCCCCTTGTCTGTGGAATTGAAACGAGAACGGAGATGTCCTTTTTTTGAAGAGAGTGGCCAGTCAAAAGGGAACGGAAACATAATACATACAACAACGCAGGTCGACCACCCACCCAAAAGGTTCGCCTCTTTATGACAATGACTCATACACAAGCATGCGTTCTGACTCCACTCTGGGTATATAGAAAAGACACTAAACTAATAAAAGTATGACATCATATTTCCCACAGATAGCGCTGCGGAAACAGGACCCAACCACCCCTCACATGCCATACATACAGATAACATAACCGACACGGGGTGGTTTATGCTTCTTTCTCATTATGAAGAACATCGACACAAGGAAAGCATACTATTCACGAAACAAACACAAATATAATAAAAATGCTCATATAAAATATTTTCAAGGATATTGCGCAATGATCAGCGCGCCAGCAGCCAGCAGCCAGCACCCCCGTCACTGTGTTGAACGAGTACAACATCTCTCATCCGAAAGTAAAAGAAGAATAAGAAGGTGTACTAGTACAACACGCGAGAACGTGGTGGCTATCGACCAATAATATTTCGTTATGTCCACTCCACCTCCACCTTCACTCCAAGGATTAATAAGGATTTCGTTTTCGTTTTCTGTTATTTCCTGTATATTTTTTTTCGCTTTTTTTTTTATTTCATTTCGTTTATTGTATATTTTTCTTTTCTCTTATCGTGGTTTGGTGCTTAGGTATGCATTTATATAAGGATTCAGGATATACTAGAACGTCTGACTGTTGGGGGTTTGGGTTGTTGGTGGTGGGTCGAATATAAACTGTATCCTGATGTAATTCAAGAGAGAATATGAGGAAGGAAAGCAGCAGGAAAAAAAACAAATGTAGAGGGACACAGCCATAAAAACGGCACACAACTCGACCAACGTATTCTCGATATTAATAAAATGTCAAACGGGAACGAGAAAATTGAAACCTCGGAACTGTATGTGAGCTGTTGGGGAAAAACGACGAAGAAAAACAAGAACAAACCCACCGCCCACTCCAGCGTTGAAACATTTATATGTGTTTTTTTTGTCGATGGAGTTGCTGCTGGTCCTTCTTCATTCGTTTTGCCCACCTTTGACAGTTATAAATTTCCTGCAATTTTTCATCCCCATGGGTAGTGCCTTGGTGGACCCCCCGAAACACCCCAGCACATGTCCTCCTGCCATGTCCTTTCACGGAGCAAAGGATTTAATCGAACGGTCACCCTTTTTTTATTTATGTATTTTTTCGCATTTTAAATAAAAGCCACATATAGGTGGCATTTGAAGGAGTCCGAGTCGAGTCGTTGGGCTGGCATTTTTTTTTTATGCGGCCCTTGGGTGACCATTGTCCTGATTATGCGTTACAGTATATAATATATGTATGGCGATTTGAAGACTATAATTTTTTTTTGAATTCTCATAAAACTGTTGTGGATGAAAAGGGTACACGTCGATTTATTAGATTTTTTTTATATATTTATATTGATTGAGCGTAAAGAGGGTTTGTGAATCCTTTTTCCCCATGCATGTCATATATCATCAAATTGATTTTGCTGAGATGGAGAGTTTTTGGATTAAAATGGATAGTATGTGAGGCAGTTCAGAAAAACAGTTGACCCTTTTGGCGAGCACTTTTTTAAGTTTGTAAAGTGAGCGCATGGACTTCGGTCATATCCATTGAGAAATATAAATTACATCTTTTGATGCTTTGCCACTTCTTATAAAAAAAGAAAAAATATTTTTTTTAAAGAAAAGTTTAAGTCAAATCATAAGGGAAATGATGCCTTTCGTATTAAGTCCCGCCACAATTCGCAGAGTTGTTTTTTAAGGGAGGTGCAACGGCGCCCTTTTTGATTACTGCCCCATTGTGTTGAACACCATTTACAAAAATTCAAGGCTTCATAAATGTCCAGATACCTATAGTAATTTAATTATTTTGTTACCTATATGGCAAGTGCCATATCCCGATTTCTATCCCGATTATTTTTTGCAAATGGCTTTGTTAACGAAAGAACCAAATTACATCTTAAGGTTTTTTACACTGCGCTACCTCTCGCGAACGTCTGACAAACATCCGAGAGTAAAACTGTCATGAAAGAGCCGTTTGGACTCGGCGTAAAGCTCTAGATCCCTTCCATTCGTCCCAAAAATTGAAAACCCACACAAAACGAATGGTTGTGAGAAGCTAGGCCTTGGGTCCCACAGACCTGTCGCGCCAAAATATTTATTTATTTATTTTTAATCCAAGGTTTTCTATTTGTATTGTTTTTGATTGCACTTTGTTTCCGTTAGGGCCCAAAACTATACTATCTTTCAAGTTGGAATCAACCATGCGCATTCACAAAGTTTCATTGAAATCGGTTGAGCGGCTCTGAAGATCGACCACAGCGCCACCTGTTGATTCTCTCGCACTTAGCAGTAAAGTGTTTCTATCACAGATCAACAAACTGTGATTTTGAAAATATTTTTTTTCTATATTTGAAGTGTCACTACTCGATTTCTATCCAGTTTTTTTTTTTTTTTTTCAAAGTGCGTTTCCCCATGAAAAATGTAATGTGTGCCTACAACGCCACCTGTTGAGAATTTTCCAACTTTTCTTTTCTTCTAAACCATCGCTGATGTAAGACAAACAAAACAAAACAAAACAAAGATCATTCAAATCGGTTGAGCCGTTCTCGAGTTTTAAGCATCCGAACAAACCAAGATCTATTTTTACATATATAGATTTTTCTCTGTTTTGACTTGGGTTTTATTTAAAGAAAAGACAAACTGTCCAAAGTAATAGATATTTTCTTTCATTTATTTCCCTTTCAACTCATTTTAATACCGAAATTTCCCTCAAAAAGGGAAAAATCTCCCATGATCTGTTACCACTGCCAGTGTGTTGAATTCAATATTTCGATAGGTATTGCGTCTTTGCCAGCATTTTTAATTATTATTATGATTTATGTTCTGTATTTGTATTTAAAACTCGAGCGAAGCCGAGCTTCAGTTGTAGTAAAAGCAAAAACTATAAAAGCTTGGAGATCTTTTCTTTCAGCAAAATGATTGTAAGAACCTCATGAACACTTTAGAGATGGAATTGTATCTGAGAATTTATAATACCTATATTTCTCCAAAGCATGAAGGAAAGAAAAACCCCATAACCGACTTATACTAAAAAAATATCAACTATGGCAACTCCCTCCACAACAATGCGAACCTTCGTTCATTACAATAGACGACACATTTCGCGAAATCCCCGCATCCAACACAAAACTGTCCAGTTCATCCTTTTACTCGCTATCCCTAGACAGAGGATTACATGCCACTGCATGAATGGAGAAATTACTCTCCGGTCGAGAGAGATTTTTCGCATGGTGGGAGGTGGTTGCTGGTTAGTTCCTTTTCGTTTTGTGTCGCCCCACAAGAAGCAGACGATGACACGAAGAAATATTGACCAGAACTGGACGGTACAAGCAAAAAATTCCAAAAAATGCTAAAATTCCCATTTGGTCATATAGCGCGAAGAGAAAAATATCACCACCCCCTACCGCCCACAAATCGATAGCAAAAAAATGAGTTCCTTCTTTTTGTTTCATTTCCTATTCAACTACGACCACCATCATTTCTTATGCTTTCTTTTTCCGTCGGTGGAATTTTTGCTTTTGATACTCCCGTATCGTATAGAAGAGTGTATGTCCTGAAAGAACGTGACGAGGGAATGTGTTATAGGTAGGTGCCTCCAATATCGACAATACCTATGCAGAAGGGAGACCAGACTAACCTGTGCGACGTGAGAATAAAAAAATCGCTTCTCCAGCAGTTTGATTCCTTTTGGTCACCTTTTTCGAAAAAAAATATAGCTTTTTTCTATTTTTAAAGGACACTCCACAGTTGTATAATTTATTCGACTGACCAAACTGGACATCTGTCTTTGAAATGCTCACTGTGATTATCTTGGGGTTGACTGATTTCACCTCTTTTTTTTCCTCGCAAAGAAAACCACATTTGTGGTCGACACTTGGATAAAGTATTGCTGGCTTAAATTGGAAAAATGTTAAGCATTGGCGAAAGAATACAATAAACAATATAATTTGTTTTAAAAGAAATTCCATACCAACAGCCCAAGCATGTATTGTTGATCTAAGTAGGTATAATCGAATGGCATCGTTTCGAGGACTCTTCAGCGAGTCAAAGTTTTCAAATAGCAAAGCCTCTGGATAGTAACACTACGAGAAAACGATTTTAGGATATGCCTATGGCTCTTTTATGTGAAGAAAGTATTTTTTTTTATGTACCTACAACGAAATTGCATATGATATTCCCGAGCGAAAAGTTATCCTGTGAAATATCCCTCCATCGGATGGATATGTATGACTCTATGAGTATGTATCCATAAAATAGAATTACTTTCATTCAGCGCACAGGAAGGCGCCAATAACGTATCAAAATCTCTGACAACAATAACGTATCCTTGGGCCATTTTGCATTTCTATAGGACTTCGTTTTTTCTTTGGGAATTGAAATTGAGTCAAATTCAGATTGGGATGGGGAAAGGTCTCCTCCTATCATACTGGCGCGCTCGATTCGATGAGAAAAGGAAATTTTATATGATACTATGGAGTAGCATCTATGACAGGATACGATTATTGGTCGGGATGACACGGGTGGATATCGTTTTAAAAAGATTTTCAAGTTTTTTTTTTACTTTTTTTGCTTATTGAGTTTGTGATTTTATGTTGTTAGCATAAAATTTCACGAGGCGGATTACATTAAGGGGTTTTATTTTGTTTGGCTGAAGGGGAGTGCTTACATTGTGATGTATTGTATTTTGGGTTAGAAATTCGATTTTTTATGATTGAGTATCATATCAATGAGAATTTGTTATAAGAACGGTAGGTACTTATTTGGAAATTAAATTGAACAGTGAATTCGAATTGAATTATGTGGGGAAATTGTGTTCGGTAAGTTTGGGCAAAAAAATATAGGATCGATGCACTTAGCTGCTTGCTACATAGAAAAAACAGATTTTAAATTGGTTTACCCGATTTTTTGTTCAAAAAATAAGCAAAAAACAGTAGCAAAGCATCATCTATATATAAAAAAATGAAACCCGTTTTCCGTTGTCACGACATCACGCGTGAATGGCTGGACCGATTTCGTTAATTCTTTTTTTGTTGCGTTTGTTATTGTCAGCAGAAGGTTCTTATGAAAGAAAAAATTAAGAAAATTGCGCGAAAAATTAGAAAATTTAAGAATACTTAACCACCATATTAAATTTCTACTGTATTATTCTAAAAAAATAGAAAAAGTATTTGCAGGGCTGTCATTCATTTCTATTTTATAAAAAAATATATTCCTAAGCCTACCAATTGAATTTAATATTCACAAAATGGTGCAAATACGTAAGCCATCAACTAAATATTGTGTGTGTATTCATTTTCATCCATCATCGTCAGTGTCACGGCAAAGCAAAGGTAACCCCAAATATATCGGGTTATTAAAGTTCTCACTGTCAAAGAATAGTTGATTTTGAGAGAACACTTATTTGTATCACTTTTGTCCTTTCCTGAGTGTGTATCACCTCTTTGTTGAAGTTCAACCCGATTGGTCATGTCATGCGCAATCACAGAACAGCGGGTGCAGGTATGTAATATGAGGTATGTGGGCCGCTTCCATTTCATTTTATTCATCCAATGCTCCTGGTGGAACAGGCATTTAGTTGATTCTGGTAACATTTCGGTCAAGATCGGAGATTGCGTTGGCTGTTGCATCCTCTGGCATTGCTGCCACACTGTTGGAAGGCGGTCGAACTGCACATTCCGCTCTGAATCTTCTCACGGTTGACAAGCCAAGGTGCACAATGACCAAGAATTCAGCGACAGCGAAATTGATGCGCGAATGCAAAATTATCTTTTGGGAAGAATGCACGATGGCGCATTAACGAGACGGAATTCTTGAACTCGCTTGATGTGCCAGGAACTCCGCTGCTTAATTTACAGCTGAAGATGGAATCGATTGCAATTACGTTGCTGAATCTAAATGTCCTTCAAGAAACTGATGAACAATTTGATTCAAGCGGCGATCAGGAAGTCCTTATCCCACGAATTTTGATTTTTCCACTCCAAGCGGATTCTGTTTCCCGTTCGATTGTCTTTTGCGATAACAATCGAAAAAAGGGTTTATCATATCGCTCTCTACTGACTCGGATTCAATTCAAATAAATTTTATTATCACTCTGGAGTTTATCTGAAAACGTTAAATTGAGGCGAGACAAAGTGCGCCGGGTCCGCTAGTAATAGAATAGAAATGATAACATTTTGTCAATCCAAAAGGTTATTCAGAGGAACCCGCGTGCTCCCGAAAAATCTTCAAAAAATCTAGCTTACAAATTTATTTATTTTTTTGTAAAGGTAACTCAAAAAACTTGAAAGAGCTGTTACTAAAATTGTGGAGCTTCTAAATATTATACCTAGATTTTTTTTTAATCTTCATAATTAAGGCCTTTTTTCGAATTTTGTGTTAAAACTGGAAATTATTCAAAAATATATTTTTAAATTTAATGCGTGTATACTGAAACTTCATTTTATTTCCATTGAACCTTTTGCCGAATGAATAAACGTAGGTCAGCAATAGAAAAGGATAATTATTCCCTCAAAGTGAATTAATTAAGAAATATATATGAGTTAAGAAAAAAAAACTCCAGCCTGATGTCCAACTTACTTTTATTTTCACTTAAATAAACATCCGAATTCATCGGGGGATTCTAAAATAAGTCCAACCCCTCGTCACAAATGGCATTAGGCGAGCTAAAACGAAAAAAAAAGAAGAAAAATAATAATTAGTCGCCTGCCATTCATTTCAACTAATGTAGAAGGACATTTGAATATCCAACGAGCAGGGAGTACTAACAAATACATATAATTCTTATGCAAATGAAAATTAATTTAATCCACAGGACATTTTCATTCGATTTAATTACACACGAAGACTGCCCTTGAGTGCTGTTGTTGTTCTTTTCTTTTGACTTTATGTGTAAAATAAAAATCCTGTAGCAGGCGAAAAAAAAGGAAAAACTTAAAAACAAAATCCTCGTAATGTAGCTATATACAAAAAGTAAAAGGAAAGTTAAAAGGGACGAACGACGACACATAAAAATGTCTGTCAATTTTAATCCACTGCAATTGTTTTAATCTTGCGCTGAAAATTATGAAGGTCCTTTATTTTTATATTATTGGCTACGATACAGTAGGATTTTTTTCTCTCTCTTCTGTACCAAGTCCTTTGTGTTAGTCTCAGACAAATTGTCATTTTTCTTATTCGCCTGTGAGCTTTAGAGAGGACTGAAATAATTACATTTATTTATCTGCACCGCCCGAAGGAATGAAGATGAAGTGATTTTTTTTTTCATTTGCTTTTTTTTAATGTAAGGAAGAGGCGGAGCAATAACAAATTAATTAGTTCACTTCAAGCAGAAAATGCAATTAAAAATGATTTCGCTATTTTATTTGATTTTTTTTTTGTCTTGTGTCCTGGTTCTCTGGTCTGCGCCTGCAGTGTTCTTTTTCGATTTGTTAAGGATTTTTTTGCCACCCTTGGTCGTGTCCACTAAAAGATTGCAAACAATTCAAAGAAAAGAGTCCTTTGTATCTTTACAACTGGAAAAATTAAAATTAAATTGAAATTAGCAGCTGGAAAAAAATGGAGGACGCAATTTGCCTTTTTACATTTCGCAAATAAACAGGGGCTAACGAAAAAAAAAATAATTGGAAGAAAGCAAATACTCGGTACTAATATCTAAGTCGGAAATGTACCGCCTGTTCTGCCACTAGAACTGACTGAAGGATATGGGCAAACACAAAGTGTTTATTATTATTGTTACTTTTTTCAATTTAGAAAACATGACACTGCGGACTGAGTCGAAGTTACTAAATGAGATGTAGAAAAGCAAGAGGACTGCTGAAACTGATGCCGACTTGTTTGTATTTCCTCGTTACATAGATTGAACCGTATTCATTGTAACAAAGTGTCAGCCTTCAATCCCCCTCCTTAAGTGGAATTTTTTGAATTTCAAAACTTTTGGCGCTGACCGCGTCTCTTGTTATCCTTTCCGTTGGTTGTCATTCTGACCCTAGCCGATGCGAAACAAAATGTAACGAGTTCGTTCAGAACCACAAACATTAATTTTTCTATTATCGGATTTGCATTTTTGATTAAACATTTAATTCACTCTCAGATTGTACATCGAAACATTGTCGTGTTGCAGTCGGTATTTTAAGAACGAATTTTATGTCTAGCGCCGCCTCTTCTTGGGTGGCGAAACTGGAGTCGGGAGAGCGAGCAATATGTTAAAAATGTAAGTGTGGACTTTCCATGGAAAACAAAAGAGCAGGATTGTTTTAAAAGACAGTTTCTTGAACAGTCGGCGCAGTGGCTAAGTGGTAGTGTGTTGGGCTACTAAGCGAGGGGTCACAGGTTCAAATCCCGAAAGAGCCAAATTGCATCTTAAGGTTTTTTTCCACTGCGCCACCTCTCGCGAACGTCTGACAAACATCCGAGAGTAAAACTGTCATGAAAGAACTTCTCAATTAGCCGTTTGGACTCGGCGTAAAATTGTAGATCCCTTCCATTCGCCCCAAAAATTTAAAACCCACACAAAACGAATGGTTGTGAGAAGCTAGGCCTTGGGTCCCACAGACCTGTAGCGCCAAAATATTAATTTTATTTTTTTTTTATTCTTGAACAGATCTGTTCATCTGTCGGGGTATGTTACTAAAAATCAAACTTTTGGTAACCTGGCAATTGGCAACATGGCTCATATTATTCTGCCAAGTATGCTTTAAGGTACTGGGTGAAAGTGGATCGCCGGCCAAGGTGATCTTCCAATCCAAGCTACCAAGTTTAAGACGACAAATAAGATCCAACCTCAGTTTCGATGAACAGCCCATCGCTGTTCCCTAGAGCGCTTGGTATGGACAAGTGAAACTCGAAGTAACGTCCCCGAGAGGGCTGCTATTTTTCAAATAGAGACTGAGTCCTTATAACTGCCACGAGAAGTTGATCTTGCGGCAAGGTTTTCATATTTCGGTTGACATTCAATTCAATTTTGACGGCTTGTGTGGAAAAAGCGTTGCAATCGGACTTTCAGATATTTGTTAGACAGAGTCTATTTTCAAAACTGCATCTTCAATTTAAGGCAGAACATATAAACTTACCTTTCGACATACATAGCTCACTTTTACCCCACAAATTGACCAAGATTGGAGGTATGAGCTCAACGAAACGACATTATTTTTTATATTTCTCAATCTCTAGTACTTAAGCTAGTATTAGACGATATGCTGAATCAGCATACGTATGCTGAAAAATGTGTCCCAATCACAACATATCGTATAATATCGAAATTTCTGTCATCATACGTATGCTAAAAGTTGTTTGTTGACAAATTTGTTGTAATACCCCTTTTGGGACCGTTTGCTAACATTCGGACAAATTTTTGGCGTATGCTGACTCGTATGATGTATGCTAACGAGTTAAGGTAGGCTCATGAGCATACGCCACATTTTTCAGCAAACGGCTTTTGATATTTTTGAAGTTTCTATAAATTTTGTACGTGTTTTTTTGTGATTTTGTTGTCCTGATTGCTTGTTAAAACCAAAATGGCTGAGTTGTTTAGTTCGCTGCCATCGGCAACAAAAGTGTACGGAACGGGAAATTCTCGACCGGGCTGCGGCTCAGGTGGTGGTAAGCCCAACTGATTGGTAAGAAGTTACACTCAGCGCCAGTATTAAAGGACCCCATTCGACGTCTAGACAATGCGGGACTAGCTCTCGGATTGAAGGATGGATCGAGAAGTAGTGATTTGTTTCTGTTCCCTAAGACGCAATCAACTTTTGAAATGACAATAGACTTATTAAAAAATAAATATGAAGATATGTGTTTATAAAGGGGCGAGATAATCTTAACACAAAACTGTTGAAGTAAATAAACTACCACACACAAGAGAGGAAAGTATACATTGATACTGAAGCGTCAATAAAAGTCGTTCTAATGGTAAAACGCATTTGCGCATCACCGTGTCTTGCTTCATAATGTGCGGTATTACCAAGGCAAGTAGATGGTCGAATCGATCAGGTGTCATGCGCACAAATGTTCGTTACAAATCTGTCTCTTCTTTGCGCAATTCGCGGTACAATTTTGCACAAAATCCTTCTTCGGCGCGCAGCATGACCCAACACCCAATTCCTTAACCAAACTTTTCGCTGCTTCCGTAGCAATTCCTCTTTGTCGTCATCGTCGAATACACATATTGCCAATATTACAGCGAGGGCTCTTTTTTTTGCACGCATTTTATTTTTCAACTAAACCAAACAAAAACGTTAAAACAAATACAGTTTAATCAATAAAACGATATTTACAATAAATACAATGAATTCAACACGTAGTGTAGAATGCAATTCTTCTTCTTTTTTTCTTTTAAATTAATTAAAAT
Source organism: Cheilosia pagana (assembly GCA_936431705.1). Classification (NCBI taxonomy): domain Eukaryota; kingdom Metazoa; phylum Arthropoda; class Insecta; order Diptera; family Syrphidae; genus Cheilosia; species Cheilosia pagana. The sequence goes on along the minus strand of OW386170.1, from coordinate 42,441,859 downwards.
CGCGATCTGTCAATTTTTCAGCATATAATCATACGGGTCTTCAAATTTTTCAGCAAACCGAATTCAACATATCGGGTGATAGGGCATCATACGCCTGATGAACATATGCGTGTTTGCTGAGAATGTTTAGCATATGATTGTCAGCATACGTATGTTCATTAAACATATCGTCTAATACTAGCTTTAGTCTTTTCATCTATTGAGATCGCATTTCATTCCACATATATCTGCTATATACCAAGCTCTTAATAACAAAAAATATCCCCTACTCGAAAAGGCAAATACGACACATCATACACCTAAAGGACATCGTCACCAATTTAATTTCGATTAAATATTTACAACACTCACTGAGAAAAAAAAAGAACTCTTCTTACGAAAATTGAATAAAAAGGACATCTTCATCACTCCCCAAACAACAACTTGGAAACATTTGTATTTGGTGTAAATATGAGTTTAATGGTGTCCTCGGGGAATATCGAACACATAAACTTTTTTACACACATCCTGCTACGCATTTTCTGTTCTGTTCATTTTTCACTTTATCTTCTCACACCACTCTCCAATGCCCAATACGCAACATCCACCAAACATCGAATAAGCAGACAACCATCGACGACACGAAAAAAAGTAGCATCAAACTTTTTTAAGTGCAAATCCTTGGAAGGGACATATTCTTCTAAAAATTAAATTGATTTGCTGAATTGAAAAAGAAACAAGCAACAAAAAAAAAAAGTGTCCACAAAACTTTTATTGACTTGAGTCAATACTATACGTATCTGTATAGGGGACAACATCAAAATCAAAACATGACCCATCGTTCTCCCTGGAGTAAGGATGATTTAAAGAAAATTGCAAAGAAAAAAACGAAACGAATCCCTTCTGTTGTATAGGGGACCGGGACATACATTTTTCATAAAATCGCTTGGTCATTTTCATTCAGCATTGACTGACGATGACCATACAAGAAATCTTCCAACATATGTATGCATGAGTGTGTTCCGCTCCTTCTTCTGTTTGGGTATATGCATGTGTGTACAATTGTTAAATAAGTTAATATTACAGGACATGGCAACAATAACTTTATAGCCTTCAAACTATCTTGACTTGACTCCTTGATTTGCCCTAATTCATTCGTCGGCGAACGTTGTCGTTCTATTTGAAATTCCAACTTATAATCCTATAAGGATATGAGTTTGAGTGTGTCTACAAATGTTCAGTGTTCACCCTTTGTCCATATAATACCCCATTGCGCATAGATTGGGTGGACATTTTCGAAATGAATATTTAATAAGGCAAGCGGCGACCATTGCATACCATTGCATACTAAAATGCGAATAATATGATTTTGTGTTTGGAAATATCCTTGAGCTGCTACCGAGACAGCAAATGTTGTTGTCCCAAAACCCAATTTTGAGGCCAGTCAAAGGTAATAACGCTTCATTCTCTCTCTACAGACTAACACACACACAAAAGCTGTTGTCCGCAATGCATTAGGTTTGGCTTCATCTTTTTTAACATATCGGACGAGACTGGGTCTATGTGTATTCGTATCCTGCTGTTTAGATTGCTGCCAAATCCCAGTTGAATTTTGCAAAACATTTTCCAACTAAAAGCCTGAGAGGGTTATGCGTTGTACACTTGGTGTCCTTATGGGTGAGTGTTTCTAACCTTTTTGTGCGTCCTTAAATGCACAAATGGACGCCGACGACGACATCGACAACGACTGTGGATATGTTATCGGGTATGCATGCCCCATTGAAATTCAAGTTTGGACATCATATATTATTCTCTGTAATCTCGGCCATGTCCATTTTGTTACAAAATTCATATATTGAATATGTAATTGCGATAGTCCTTGATGCGGTTGCCCATACGTAGAGTAGGTTTGCCCGTCGTTCTTTGACGGGGGATGGATAGATTTTCCAAAATAGCATACTACGAGTATATGCTTATTGATTACTAAAATATTGTGATTTTGCAATTGTCCACTGAAAAGGGCACAAGCAGGAGGCCAACAGGCACTACTCTGGAAGGCGATACAGTCACAAAAGAATGATTTTTTTTTACTATAAGTAGAGTTATGTAGCTGGATATAATTTTGTAAAAGTATTTCAGAGATCAATGGAGCGCTTGGTGTCCGATCGGTAAAATAGACGGTTTTCAATATAAAGGGTTTTCCAATAAGAGGTGCTATTTTGAATAGCCCGCTATTTCGGTAGCTGTCACTTTTATAGCTGTTATTTTTTGACATTTGACAAGTAGAAACTACGCCATTACTAAAAATAGAAGGATACACGCTTCAACAACGCATTGAAACTATTAAAATTCCCTACAAAAATGATGAAAATTTTGCAGTCACAGTTCGCAAAACTAAAGCATTTTAGGGTCGTCGAGAACTACCTTGTCGGACCGCAATACAGAAATTGGTGGAAAAATTCGAGCTGTTGGGACAAGTAAGTAATGTGAAGAAGAAAACCCGTGCACGTCGCTCAAGAACAACTGAGAATATTGCTGCTGTAGCCCAAAGTGTTGAAGAAAATCTAGGTTTGTCCATTCCTCTTCGTTTTTTGGAATTGAGAGTTGATTAATGATTTTTTATGGCCGGAGTTGGATGGTATTGATCTGGAGAACGTTTACTTTCAACAAAACGGCGCTACGTGCCACACAAGCAACGAAACCATTGATCTTTTACGGAAAAGTTTCCGGACCGTGTTATCTCTCGAAGAGGTGATCACAATTGGTCACAAGGTCCACGCCAACAGCCCATCAGCGTCGATTCAAGACTTCAAAGATGGAATTCGTGAGTCTATCGAGCACATACGGCAGCCACTTTGCGATTTGTTATGGAAAATTTCATGAAAAGGATATGGTCCTGTAAGCGTGGTCATGGTGGCCATTTGGCTGATGTTGTTTTTCATTATTAACGGCATACCTTCCTCTTTATTATGAAATAAATATCCGATCATTTATGTCAAAAAATGGCATTTTTCTTTGAAATAACACCTCTTATTGGAAAACCCTAGTTTTCCAGTCCAGTTGTAAATTATGTCTCATACTGTCTTCAGGCTGAAAGACTTATGTACTGCACTTTTCCCAATTCCATCGCCGAATCCCCTCAAAATGCATCAATTTCAAGCACCCGCAAAAAAAGTTGAGATAGAACTCAACCTTGTGAAACTTCATTTTCAACCAGAATGAGAAAACTGACACGAAAGTTGTTTGAATTGAAATAAGGTTAGGGCTGCCAAAAATTGTATTTTTAGGGTATAAGAACATATTAGGACTGTTCCCTTACTTTTTGGGCCAATTTCGGCAAAATTTCAAATATCAAGAAGTGGGGATATATTCTCTCAGAAAAAGAGAATATAACCAAAACGTACAGGAACGAAAGTTTGTCATGACGTTTGTTGAAAACATATGCGAGAAATTCAAAAATAAAAGTCAGTGGATTTAAAAAATTGTCCAGTTTTGCAGACGTTGAAAAACATTCGGATTCAGTTTAATATTTATTTTTTTTGCGGATTTATCCATTTTTAATAACAAATTTCAGCACATAACAAAGCAAACCGAAATAAACTGCCAATTCAAATTGACTTTTGAGAAATTTGACAGCTAAAGTCAGTTATAACAAACTAGCGCAAAGAAATTTGTTGTGCTATTATTTGCAGGTTTTTTCTTGTACTCTCTTTGTGGCTCTCTTCTGCCCAACTTTTGCGTAAAGGAACGAAGTTTGACTAAATTTGGCTAATGTGTTCGAATGCATTATCGTTAGGGAACAGACCTATTATTTACTAGCTGACCCGTGCTCGCCTTGCTTGCTTGCTTCACCCGCCTGTTACTTTTATCTGCATCGAACAGCTTTTTTCATAAATATGTTCCTACCCTTTTACCTTTCTAAAAGCCATATAAAGCAAAAACAAAGACAAAAAAAAAAACAAAATTTGAATTCCTACTAAAAAGTCTACGCAAAAAAGATTTACGCAAAGCTTTGTTATTTCCCTTTTACCCACCTCAAATGTCAACAAAAAGGAAGCAACATGAATGAAACAACTTGACACACGAACCGCAACAGCCCATTTCCAAACTTTTTCCAATGAACAACACCTGAAAATGTGTTCAACCTGAATGTGTGCGCTAAAAAGAGACGACTACCCATGCCCATTGAAGTGCAAAACATATGACCACGTTAGAGCGCGCACATACACACATACACACCACTGCAACGATACTCCTTCAAAGAAACTTAAAACTGAATAATAGATTTACAACTACGTCGGCCAACTGCGCATTTATTCAGGAAAACATTGTTCACCTCACCTACTTCTCTTTCGTTTTACTTAGAGTGCAGTTATAGCGACACGAAAAACCAAACCGTAAAAATTTTCTTTTGCTTTTTTTAACCACTTAAACTTATTTGTTGAACTCAATCTTGGTCTTAAAATGTTGCTTAGGAATTGTTAAGCTTAAATTTTTCTAGAAAAAGAATTCATTTATTTTTCTGAACGAAAAAAATTGTACGTACAGAAAAATTAATAAATGCTTTTTTTCGAAAATTTCAAGATAATTTGGTAATTCTTTTTGATAAACTAACTTTATAATTCATAAGCAACATTTTAGGACCAAGATTGAGTTCAAGCATTAACGTTAAGTGGTACAAAAAAGCAAAGGAATTTTTTTTTGCTTTTTACGTATCGCTATAACTGGCCCCTTAATCGGAGAAAACTTCGACGCATTTTGAGCTTGTGCTATGTGTGCCACCCACCACCCAAAAGCAGAACAACGGTTGCTTAGATTTTGGGTTGTAGCTCGGCTTCTAGATGAAACAGAAAGCTGATTGATGGCTTAAAATAATTATGGGAGTGTTGGCTTTCTTAAATATTTTGTTTTGTTTTCATTGATTGAGTAATGGCGAGCTAAAGGCAGTAAAGTCAGAAAAAAAACACATTTTGGTTAAAAACGCTCCCAAAAAATAAACATGGTAATAAGAGGAATAGCCTATGTCCTTCTCAGAATCTTAACTAACATTTCAAAAAAAGTTTCATCGAAATCTGTGCAGTAGTATTCACGCCAACTGCGAACATAGAAAACGGCTACAGTTTTATTATATGTATAGATAGATAGAAGAGTTCGTCCCATTCATTTGGATACATTTAGACTTGAAATCTGATAAGTCAAAGGGTTATTATTCCCTTTCTGTTGCGATAGAACTTTCAATAGACCGTTGTCTCTAAACTGACTGTTTTTGTACTCGAACGGATGCACAAGGATAGCAAAAACAGAACAATAAACAAAAAGCAAAAATAAACTGTCACAAATTATGTTCTTGAGCGAGGCTGCCGCATCAAAGATTCGATAAAACTTATGAAAGAAGAAGCTACACGTTCGATTGGAACCTTGATACTTCGGATAAGTTTCAACTATACAAATTCACAGTTTTAATTTGAAAATAGAAATTTTGTAGTAGGTATATAAGTATCCTTGTCACATTTAAACTCTACCTGTTTTCCATCAATTGCCCCCTTAGCCGTGATTGCACCACAACTGATTATCACCTTTGCTGATAGGTAAAACGTTTCGCAAAGTTTATTCTCAACACCCAAAAGATGACCGCACAGCGCACCTAAGAGAATGCATCATTCACAAGGATGGCACTGCCATTCTCCTCGAAAGGGGACGAACTTTCTAAAGGTGTGAGGTATTGGTTGATATACAGAAGCGTTCACAAAAAAATCGATATCTTCCATTTTATCCTTAGAAAAGATAGCGGGAAATGTGCGAAAAAAAATTGCTCCTCCCGTGTCTCACATTAAACATTATTCTTCGCCTCGCCGCTTTTATCCTTTATCTACGTCGTCGTCGAATGAGTTAGGTGGGTGGGTGATATGCAGTGCCGGCTCCAGTCAAACTAGAGTCCTGTGGAAGATTTACAGAGTATATAATAATTTTTCTTTCCTAGCAGACCTTGGCGCCCTGTGCATTTGCACATCTTGCACATATGGTGGGCCGGCCCTGCTTGCCAACCGATAAAGGATGACCAAGACTATACTGCTCTCCCGATAGTCCACTCGATTTTTTTTTCTTATTTTTTCCCGTTCGTCCGCTTGGGTTGAAATAAGACATCCCTTGACCAATATTATGGTTCAGCAAGGATGGCCAAAGAAAATATGTATTGATATATGAAAGGACAACTTTTATTTTTCCTTAGTCCTTATTTTATCGATGTAGGTACATTCGAATTTATATGTGTGTGAGTCAAATATGTCCGCGCTGTTTTGTCCTTTATTCTCTATGCGGTCAGGGTGGTCAGGTAAAGTGTAATATAGATACGTATGTATCTCTATGTGTGCGAAAGCAATTTTTTATTTAGTCCTCGCTGAATTAAAAAATAAACCAAGCACCAGGGTACCTACTGTGTTTTTTTCTTTGTTGTCAAGTCCTACATCGACATTAAATCGATGCAGAGAGAAAGTCGCCTTCTCCATATATGCAGGTGGGACATCTTTTCTATTCCCAGCGATGGTAATAATGCTTGAGTTATGCTGCGACCAATGGCGATCTGCCAGGATGTCTATGTAACCAGTGTCTTCTGTATGCAACTCGATGGTTATTGGTCGAAAGCACAATGCGCGCTATAATAAAGTAAAAAAAAAAGAGAAGTAGTATATCCTTTTCGCGGAAAAAAATGCCAACTATCCACGTCCACGTCGGGAGTCGTCTTTTTGCCATGTGATGTCATAATGGCCAACAGACATTGTATAGTGTGTCTTGGAGTCTTGGAACATGGTGCGGTGATGGTGGGTATGTGCGGTGACAGTATAACGAAGCGATGCGAAAGGAGGAAAATTGCAGTGCCGTTCCGAAGTTGATTTCAAATAAACCACGGACTCGGAGTTCTTTGTCAACATTTTGCGTGCACACAATATGGTTGCAGTCGGAGTTGGAGTGATTGAATGGGGATTTGGGTGGACGAGATTGTGGAAAAAAATCCGTGGCTAGGAGGTCTCGAATTAGACTGATTGTGTCTGTGTGTGTGTGTATGTGTGTTCGCGCCAATGGAATGGAGAAGCGTTTTCGCATCGCAACTGAATGGTACACCACCAGTTTGTGGATTTTGCGGTCCAGAATTGATGGTTGCCGGCTTTGCCGCTGTATGTGCCATTGTTAAAAGTCAATTATGACAGTTTGTTATTTCAATTTCAATTCTGTTTGGATGCCTTATTGGCGTTGCCCTTTGAATCTGAGTCTTAGGTAGTTGTCAAAGGTTTTTTTTTTGGGAAATAATCAGAATATGCTTTTTTATTTACACCGTGCGAGGAAACTATGCATTTGATGTGTCCTTAAACTTAAAAAATGTAAGGTTGTTTCAGTGGAAAACCTGCTTTAAAGTATTAGAGACTGAAATGATTCAAACCCAATGCTAATAAAAAATTGAAGCTCAAAACCGTCTTGCTTTTAAAACTCATGACTACGCTGTTGACCATTCTCCGATTTAACGGCCATATGACGGAAAGCATCCTAAGTGCTTAGCAGCCTTAAGTCAAGAATGCAATAACCCTCAAGTGACCGCCTCTAAAGTTGATGCACACATGAGCATTTTCCATTGCTTTTCCTAAACCCTCTTCTTGCTGGATGCCCTTCTTTGGAACAGCTAAACTTTCTGGTTTATTCACATAGGCCTAAAAATTTATAAAAAACCTGAAGAAAGATTAAGTTTAAAGTGGAATCTTACGAGCCATCGTTATTATCCCAAAGGAGTATTTAAGCGGCGGGGTAACGCTTAATGCTGCAAAATTTTAAATTGGAGCTTGCACTGTATGTGCGATTTTACTGAACTGACGTGACATCGACGTATCGGACAGAACGTCACAATAGACAGCTATAATTTTGAGGTATTTAGGGACTTTGTCTACCTCGGCTCCACTATCAATTTTGAAAACGATATCACTTCACAAATCAAACGAAGAAGCACACTCGCCAACCGCTGTTACTTCGTCCTAAGAAGGCAATTGATTATTAAGGCCTCTATATAAGACCCTCATCATTCCAGTCCTGCTATATGGTGCAGAAGCATGTACACTTTCAAAGGCGGATGAAGATCTCCTTGGTCGCTTCGAACGAAAAATTCTTCGAGTGATTTTCGGTCCCGTTTGCGTTGACGGGTCTTGGAGGAGGAGATATAACAGCGAACTCTACAGCGACATCGCCCTGGTCAAAAAAGTACGCATCAGTCGTCTTAAATGGATGGGACATGTAGAGCGAATGGACACCAACGCTCCGGCCCGAAGAGTCTTCGATTCCAACCCGGAGGGACAACGCAGTAGAGGAAGACCTCGCCTTAGGTGGCGCGCACAAGTGGAAGGGGACCTCAACCAACTTGGAGTGCGCAACTGGAGGCAGTTAGCCAAAGATCGAGCTAACTGAAGAGGCGTATTGGTTGAGACCCAGGTCCATCCCGGACTGTAGCGCCGCCTAAGTAAGTAGGTAAGTAAGTAATGCTCGATCACGGATGACGCCTGCCTCTTGGACGGATGGAACAATGAGCGGCCCAATCCTTTCAAAAATACAAACAAATCTACAATTCCACACACAGAAAGCTCACTAGTTCCATTCTCTTCGGTATCAAATACATAAAAGTTAACAACAAATGCAATAAATAAATAAAACCCCTCGCATGCTTAAAACCAATCAATCAAAGCGAACGATCAAAAATGTTGATATCCCATATCAATTCTATATTAAATTGGGTCAACCTCACAGACAATCGTTGCATCTAGAGGTATACCGTCCCAGTGTTGCCTTACAATGGCGAATTACATCGCTGAATATAATATCCCAGTGCGCAAACATTGTGTTACTCTGGGTGTTCTCTTATTAAATTTATCCCGGCTGGTGGGGGAAGACAACGCGTCCGTAAATGGATAATGTAAAAATTTCTAGATTACTGCGTTGACATAGCAGTGGGTGGTCCTGTACCTATAGTAGTGCACCCACTGTACATATTATAGACGTACGACAATTCCATCGAATCCTCCGACTGGTTGAGGGATGTCTGGTGATGGGGGTGACAATCAATTTGTTTTCAAAGCAGTTTAAGGGATTTTGCGCAATTTATGTTGTTTGTCAATTTTAATGAAAATTTTATTATGTCCTGATGGTGGATCGCATTGAAAGACCGTGTGACATGCTCGCATATTCTTCTCTTCCACCCACCCGCTAATCTGGATTTTGTTTTTATTTTTTTTATTTGCTCTCGGTTTATATTGACATCCTGCTGTTTGGCACCTACAGCCAAGAACCCATCGCCACCCCCATCTCTGCAGGGCAACTAATTCGATGTCGAAGGATATCATTTTGCCAGACGTATATACATATGGATTTGATAGTGAGGGGCTAGCCCGAGTTGGTCTTTGGCGTATATGATGATGTGGTGTTTGACATTGGTGTGTAAAGTTTTCTCTCGCCTGCTCTGGCAGGATGATATTATGTCCTTTCGGCTTTGTTATTCATGCCCGGCAGACGGACTGTTGCTTGTTTATACTAGGTACTATACTAATACACACGAATGGAAAATCAAATAGAGGGGGTGGCGGTGGCGGCATTGGGTATAGTCGTATAGTAATATTGGCAGTAAAGATATTTATATTAGATGATCGGGATAGACGGGCAGACAGACATTATGCCATTACCATGTGCCTTGTATTGGCTTTTGGTGAGATTTATTAGTTTTCGAAGCTCTGGGTGGTAAATATATAAATGGTTCGAAGTGCGTTGTGCCTATAGAGAGCGTCACGACAGAGGTCGAAAGAATATCAATCAATATGCGGGGGATTGGTGTACAATATACTGTAAAAGACCTCCATCGGATGAACTTTGGTTTGTAATGTAAATATTCCGACGAAATGCTTGCAGTTTTATTGTTTTTTTCCTTTCTTATAATAGATATGTCTGTATCATTTTACAGTAGCGCCTCATATTCTAGACTTGCTTCCAATTTGCTTTAAACGGCTGTACATTAAATAATCGATGGAATAGACATAGGTAGACAAGCTTACCACAATCATGGGTTTTGGGTTGGGTTCGAAATCCCGCTTTTTATAATCCCGCTTTTTATAATCCCGTTTTTTATTATCCCGCTTTTACAATCAAAAGTAGTTGCTTTATTTTAAAAAAATCGCGGCTATTTTTTTAAGAAAATTAAAATAAATTATTCAATGAGTGTTTTTTTGAAATGCAGTTTATTTTAACATTTATCATTTTTAGAGGAAGGAACAAAATAAGAAATTAATAATATCAAAATAAATTTGTAAGTAATAAATAAGACAATCTTCAATAGTTAAAAAAAATATATAAAGTAATGTTATATGATATTCTGCAAAAGGGAACAAAAAAAAACATAAATAACATTTTTTATTTTGTTAGTTCAAGTGTATATTATAAGCAATGCGACGCAAAAAACATCTATTTTTTTGATAACAATGTTTTTTAAAAAGCGGGATTAGCGGGATTTGGTGGGATTTTAATCGATCGAGATTTTGAACAGGCGGGATTTTAGAAGACGGGATTTTAAAAAAAACAGTATTTTAGCAGACGGAATTTTAAAACATTTTTTTTCGTAATTTTTGAAAAGCTTTCAGTTTTCAGTTAAAATGATATAACAGACGAAAAAATTAAAACAATTTTATTTCATTTACAAAAAAAAACTCCTGCGTTATAAATTTGAACTTATAACGTTTGTTTTTATTCTGTTCGATGAATCTGAAATTTAGTCCGTTCGTGAAGGATACCGTAGATACAAAACTTGGTACAAATTTAAACTTTATTTTATAACAAACGGGAAGCTGTAGCATAACTACATATGGGACCCAAGGCCCAGCTTCTCACAACCATTCGTTTTGTGTGGGTTTTCGATTTTTGGTCCAAACGGCTAATTGAGAAGCTGATTCATGACAGTTTTACTCCCTTATGTTTGTCAGACGTTCGCGAGAGGTGGCGCAGTGGAAAAAAACCTTAAGATTTAATTAGGCCCTTTCGGGATTCGAACCTGAGACCCCTCGCTTAGTAGTCCAACACACTACCACTAAGCCACTGCGCCGAAACTACATATAGTACCCAATATTAAAAGCGACCGTCGGACATTCCTACTTCCTTAATAAATAAACTATTTTCTTGTAGGCTTACTCAGAAAAAACTTATCGTCTATTGTACTTATTACTAATGTATGTTAGCCTTAATTTTGGACGAAATGGAAGGCACCCAACCTGACTTCAAATGTTCCAATGCGAACTGCGAATTCTTATTTCCGCAGGGAAAACCTTGGGCAATAACTGTTTTCAGGGATTGAACGCGAACCCTCCCGCCTAGTATCTACTGCAATATTGAAATGTATGTATTTTCTTTTTTTTAAATACTTTTATAGGTTCCTACATAGTGACCTTAATTCGCTTATTTATCAAACTACGAGTGAGATCCATTTCGTATGTACACATTTGAAACAAAATAAAAATCACTTCGCAAGACAAATGGTCAAAAGGAATCTCAATTGAATAGAATTTCCCATTTGCAGGCTCCACCCACTCGAGGATGGCATTTTAAAAATTAATTAAAAAATAATAACGAAGTGCTGCACTCAAGTCCATGAGTCAACTGCAGAGGCGACAATCAAAACGGGAAGGACCCAGCAAGAAGCTGAAAGTGAAAAATAATTGCAATCTTCCTCAAGTGCTTGTGGAAAAATTGCACAAGATTTTCCTTTTAAGACTTTTTTCTCTTTCCCCCCTCTCCCTCTCTCAACAACGTAGGTATATTTACTCTGCGCGTCCTTCATTTCCGTTTATTTTTCAATTGCAATTTTCTCACAGCTAAGAAGATAAGCTTAGGTTACCGCCACTGTAGCGCATGCAGAGGTCGAATTTCCTCTCTAAAACTTTGGAAACCATTCTGAAGCGGATTTCAGTAAACAAAAAAAAATGTAGGTATACTGATGCGAATGCAAAATGTGGTGGAGACTCACAAACACAATCAAAACAAAAATCCTGCGTTTATTTAGCAATTCAATCGGATCTGCGAAAGGTTTACAAATCAAATTTGGACTGAGTTCACCAGGCCGAAAAATCATTCCCAGGAAGGAGATGCTACTACATACACGAGTTGCAGTAGACCAACGCTATACGCACTTTGTGTACACAAACTACTGCCCACAATCTAGTTCGCATTTAATCGCGAATTCCTCTGCGCTAGATGGACTACTCTGCATCAGGACGAAGATGAGTGGAGGAGTATTGGGGGGCGCCCCATAGTATTGTTTGCGTTCACGCGTGTGTGCGGTGGCTTTGCTGCGCTCTCCATAAATGGCAAGGCAAATGCGTTGCGTTCGATTGCTTTGGCTCTTTTTGATGGGAATGTCCATCAATCGGGGTATACGTTCTAGAATACAGCGAAGGTCCCTTATGGTGAGGCATTTCAAATGGAGTGGTGCATCAGCCACTACACCAGTGTTGCAATTCACTCTTCGCAATTATTGTCAAAAACCCACTTTCGCGAATTTATTCTAATTCTCTGTGAGCTTTTATGGATTGGAGGATTCCGCACGGATCAAGCTGGACTACTGCTATGTACAGATATACATGTACAGCGGCGTTTAAAATGGTCCTATGGCGGTGGTCATAGACCATATATATAGTGGTGGTGGGGAGGCTGTGCGGCCGCTGATGTTGCAAGGATTTCTATGTCCTCTCTTGTGTTTGTTGCGCTGGCAAACCGAATGATTAATGTGCAATTGTTTGCAACGAATTCGCGCGCTGCACCAATTGAACGGGAAAAAATACGCGCGTTCTGTGGCTGTCGAAGGCGTCCAAAATGAATGGCAGCCATTTTAGAGAGAGTTCAATTGGATGCACTGGACGAAACAGATCGGATTGAGCAGTATCGAGCTGTGTACAGTTTTGTGGGGGGGGTGCTATGTGTAGGCTTTTGTTATGAAGGCGGCTAGCGGTGGACTCATACCATCAGATTGGGTTTACTCAATTGGTGGATGGTAAATTATTCTAAGTGCCGTGGTGAGTGGCATGTCTGATGCCGAAAATGGGAATACTTTGACTTTAGACAGGAGTATAGGCCGACAAATTATAGCCTATAACGGTATTTATATTTCTTTCTCGTCCGTCGGATGGACATGATTTCAAAGATTGTTAGGGCGACCTATGAAATGAATGTACGCGTCGAAAGGTTGCTGCAACTGATAACATTTGTATCGAGTTTTTCAATAAGGGCGCTACAAAAGTTTTTTTTTTTAAATAGATCAAAAACGGTTTTGGATATCAATGAAATTCTTTATTAATGTGATCGCGTCCAGTTTCCAAGCTCTCCACAGGCCGAATGTCCCACCGAAGTACGTTCGATGCCATTATGTATGGAACTCGATTTCTTTTGCATGGCCACCACGGGCACGCTTGCAGAAGTCCAGACGCTGAACCCAATTTTCGACGGTTTTTAAGCATAAATCGGCCGATACTGCTGCAATTTCACGTTCGATATTCGCACGCGATTGATCGTCGCTGGCTTGTTGGCATAGACCATAGACTTGACGTAGCCCCACAGAAAATAGTCTAAAGGCGTCAAATCGCACGGCCAAGCGACTGGACCATTTCGTGAAATAACACGTTCTTCAAACTTGGTTTCCAATAAATTGATTGTGACATTCGCTGTGTGGCTTGTGGCGCCGTCCAGTTGGAACCAAATGTCCTCCAAGTCCATATCATCCAATTGGGGCCAAAAATATTCGGTTATCATTGAACGGTAGCGATTCCCATTCACAGTAACGTGCCGGTCTTGATCATCACGGAAGAAGTACGGCCCAATGACGCCGCCGGCCCATAAACCACACCAAACCGTAATTTTTTCGGGATGTAATGATGACTCATGGAGTACGTGTGGATTACTGCCTGACCAATACCGCATATTTTGTTTATTGACGAAGCCATTCAGCCAGAAATGAGCCTCATCGCTGAAGATGATTTTTCGATGAAAATCCGAATCGTTTTCAAGTTGTTGCTCAGCCCAATTCACGAACATACGACGCTTCTGGTGGTCAAACGGCTTCAGTTCTTGCGTAAATTTAATCTTGTAAGGATGTAGGCCAAGATCTTTTCGCAAAATTCGCCACAACGACGTCACAGAGATGCCCAACGCCTGAGAACGACGTGTGATAGACGCATTTGGGCTTTCTTTAACGGAAGCCCTTAGCGGCAGCAATATTCTCGACACTGCGGGCACTTTTTTGCTTGACTTTCATGGAAACATTTTGTACTGTGCCTGTGGATTCAAATTTTTCCACTAGACTCTCAATTGTTGATCTGCTAGGACGATTATGACGACCATAAATTGGACGTAGCGCTCTTAACGTTGAGGCTACTGACGCCGAATTTCGGTAGTAAATTGTAATAATTTCGACTCGTTGTTGGCTCGTATATCTTTCCATCATGAAATGGCAAACCTTACTGAAGAGAAATGTCAAAAGAGCGGCAAGAAATTCGGCGTCGTTTGCAGTCCCTGTCGCTCTACTTTTGTAGCGTCCCTGTTGAAAAACCCTTTAAGTTAGAACTGGGTTAGATTGGTATGATCCAATGCACATATTTAAAAAAGTGGAAGCGTTGGTACTTAAATGGACTCAAAAGTGCGTTAAATACTATGAATTCATACATCAGGAGTCATAATTTTCCTATCTTGAAGCTTGACGAACGATATCATTCACGGTTTCAACAGCTTTATCAATAAATCTTTTCTGGTTATGAAGGTAGTAGCTTTTCTAGTACTCTTCTTTTAATTACAAAGTCTCTGCAGGAATGACTGCAATGACCCCTTCCCTTAGTCTATAGTTAACAATTTTCGTATGGTTTTTGTGAGTGAACTCTGGCCCTCGTAGAATATTCATTTATTAGTTGCTCTTGGGTTTTCTGATTCTAACTACGGTGCTGATGACGAGTCCAACTTTCTTTGCAGAAACTATAATGTCGGTGGCGTATGAGTACTTTTTCTCTCAACAGCGCAAAGAGTCCCAGCTCAATTAGTGACTTATACCATATCCATGATCTATGGATTACCATTTAAAAGAGTTTACTAACTTTGCTTCAAAGTGGTTGCGGATAGACATACCTATCGATGGCGTCTTGAAGCTAGACACGCAATAGACCTCCACTCCACAATCACACATATTCTATTTACCAATTTTTCACACCCCTTAAGTAACTCTCCAACACTCTGCAAAATAAATGAAAATAATTGCTTAAATTCTTCCACAGAAACGTTTACGCAATTTACGCGTTACGTACTTTTATTTTGAGAATATAATTTCATTATATCTCCCAGCTCATCAACGCAAATTATTTCACCTGACTAAAGTCAAATAATACCGCCTCGGTGGCAATGGCTGCCTCAATTACTACCCAAAGTTCACGGTTACATTCCAAAGGCATCATCCAGCGACAAGAAAGAAAAACTAATACAATTATGAAGAGACACAGGCATGGTAATGCGTTTTCTAAATTATTATTAAAGATTTCTCAGCGCTAAGAATTCCAAATTAATTTTTCACAGTTTCCAACAATGGAAAGCAAATGCCTATCCCCTTTTGGATTCAACATCTTCTTAAGCACTTCTATTAGAACGTGTAGAAATTCCAGTTGAACTTAATGCCACACCTTTCTGTTCTCCATTCCTGGTTTGCTAGATAAAATTATGTCCTTAATGTGAAGATTGTAATTTGAAAATGTATTATCACGAATCAACCCTTTTAGTTTGGCGCAGCACTGTGGGTGTGCATGCTCATTCCGATGGCGACAAAGATGTCGGTGTACAGTGGGAAGGAATGATTTGTTTTGTTGCCGAAGTTCTGTTTCAAATTTTGTTGGTGACATCTTCTTTCATAAGCAGCTGTGGAAAAAAAGCATTTGTTAAGTGGATTTCGCAAAAGCCTTTAAGCGGGGTATTATTAGCTTCAAGACCATAGGAACCCTTGAAAGTCTATTTCAAATACACGCGTATTTTTTAACAACTGCATCCGCTCACAAAGTCTTGGCACTTAAATTCCTTCCAACTATTTGAACTCTCATAGATCCTAGTAATTTTTCGCTAGCTATAAGTCCACAGCTCGTCTTATTTTCTAGGGATGACTACCTAGTTCAGTTTAGACATTTGTCACAGGTCCAAATTCAGACACTCCACTACCATAATTCTGTCATAACCGCTTTCAACTTTATAGCTAGATACTTGTTTGGCAATCCTTCCAAACGACGACCACAATTTCTTTCCCTTTAGGCCACTGTATCAACAGAATTCTGTCATTTTTGTATAAATCTCCTAACATTCAGTTGATGAGAACATCGTCCTGGCGATATACCTTGTCAAAAGGTAAACATTCCCAGTTTTCAGCATTCCATTTCACAATTATACGCCATGTCGAAGTTATGTCGTCTACGTGTCGGGTATATATATAGTACCTACCTAGATAGAAAGTGTTGTCACTCTGCCCTCTTGCTTGCACACGTTCAACGGCATGTGCCTATTATTTGATTAACATCCTTTTAAACTGAAGGATATTCTAGAGAGAAACGTTCGCATAAATTACGAACCCCTTATCTATGTGTCTCGTAATTTCACTAAATGAATCGTCATATTTGAAAGAGTCTTCTTCTCCTTCGTATATCCTTTCTTTGTCTTAACATTAAAATGCCTAAAACAGAGTTGGTATGGCTGATTCCACCATCATCCACTTGAACCGAACGAAAGTTTTCTGTGGTGGCTTTTATTTGACACTTTTTGCCTCGGCAAGGACAACAAATACGAATGGAGATAAAGTTTGGGAGACTGATGGGCAGAGGCAAAGGGAGATTCCATGCTGCGCCATTTAATTGTTCTATACCCGCCCGATATTAAGATGCTGTTCTTATTCTTGCCAGCATTATGATGGAATTGGAAGATAAAGGATCAACCTTATGAATTTTGTAGCAGACGTTGAAGTTTTCATTAATAACTGGTTGGCTGGCAGCAAATTTCAAGCAGGTGGATGGAGAAGGTGTAGACAGCAAAACACTTAAGAGTGAGCGAAGGATGTTGTAATCATCAAAGCCAAGTGAAACGAGGAGTAGTGACTTTTTGTTTGTCCACAGTCTGGGATTGGGTTTCTTTAGAAAATGTTCAAGAGCTTGTATATACCGCAAGGGAAGATGTGGTGTGGCGACGGTGAAATATAAAAGAAAAAGGGATTAAAAGGACATTTTGCGTGTCGAATTATTTGAGTTTTAGGGAAATTAAAGTTGGATTATGTTTTAATTGAGTTTTGGGGACTAGTATATGTATTGTGGGTGAATGTAGGATGAGATTTGTCGTGGTTTGTCTGCTGGTAGAGTGTTTCAAATGTTGGTCTGGATACTCATTTAGCAATGGTTGTAAAGATGTTTTTATTACACAGCTGAGTTCCAACGATACCATTAAACAATGTGTTTCTGGGTATGCTGAATATCCAGTTTGTCACTATTGCGTTTAGTTATCCCCCATAGTTTTAAGTTCTGTGTAACTACCGATCTGATTCCCATGAACTGAAAACAGCTCCTATCTCTCCCGATTTATCTCATTTATTGTCCAAGGTTGTACTTTTCTATATCCATACAATAATCAAAAGCAAACTAATCGTCCAAAGTTGAATTCCCGCAAAAAAAAACATTTTCCTCATGGCCATTTCGGAGAGGACAACTAAAACTACATACGTTACTCTTACCAAGGATAACTCTATTCACTCATTCTTCGTTGCTTGCTCCCTGCAAAACAATAAATCCCTTAATGAATCGTAAACTCATACATGTATGGTCAATGGTGGTATTTCATCTCCCCACAAATCACACACCCACATTCATACGATAATTTATGAATTATAATTAAAGAAGAAACATTGGCGCTGCCTTCGCCTTAAATCGGAAAATGGAAAGAATACATCAACTTGGCGGGTTCAGTAATAAACCTCCCCATTTGGCAATTATCCAGATAAATTAGCAGATGGACAGTGGTTTGAGACGATGAGGCGAAGAGCAATTTTATCGCAAGTAACAATTTCGAGGGTGGATAAACGGTCGTTTGACAAAGATGTAAGTAATACGAACGGATACAGTTGTTTGAGTTGACTTTTAATCGAATTTGTATTTTGTTTCACTTTTCAGTAAGCTGCTTGTAGCTCGATTAGATATTTTAAAGCTCAGATTAAAGCGTAATTTCGATTTATCCTTGAAAGAAATATGTTCAACTATCAAGATCTCAAAGAAAATCAAAATTTGCTACACGATTGACCTTCCTGTGTTGTCAAACGAATAGAATCATCAAAATCTGTCTATACTCAACCAGGAGTGTCAAAACGGCAGACTGTAACTTAAAACATCATCAAGCTTAATAAAAAATACTTTATTTACGCATCACTTCTTAACCCTCCTGTTTAATTGGAGTGGAAGTAGGTTCAACCTGCTTCGGTTTGTCCTGAATCAACGAAACATCAACTTTATTCGGCAACAAATGTTTCAGCGGTTCCAAAATCAGCTTTTGTTTTAAGAACGTAATACCCTCGTTCTCGAGTGTTATTAAGTTGATGCCTAAGGCAGCTGTTAGCGTAGCCTGAGGAAAGATGACATGAATACATCTCTGAATGTATGGAATCAAATCGTAAGCAAAACAAGAACAAAGTTTGACAAAATTCTCTCTCTCACTGCCGGAAAAAGCCTGTTGTTCTTGGCGGTAGAAGGAGAGAATTTTTCTGCCGACAAATTCTAGAGATGACTGCACATTCATGGTGACATCATTTGCAATGCCTAACGGGGCACAAAGGCGCAGCTCGTTGAGAACATTTAGGTATCCATTGCACAGTGCTGCGAGAGGATGGAAATCTAAAAGTGTCTCTGGAGGATTCATCAGATCCTGTTCGGTTCTTCGATTGTGAATGCTGGAAGTTGTTTTGTTGATCAGTGTGTACCTCTCTAGATCGCGCTCAAAGTTTTTATTAACGGCTTGAATAGCGTTTGAGAAGTTCTGCTTGATGACTCGAATAAAAATTGGTGCCATTAGAGCACGAAAATCAGCGCCAACCCGACTGAATGAGAGGCCAAAGTACATGCATTGGCCGAGAACAGTGTCGAACGAGTTAACTCCCTGCAACAGGTCAGCCTCTAGGGTCTGCAAAAAGTTGTTTATCTGAAAAGCAGAATTATCTGCAATATGTTTCACAAGAATGTAATGGGAAGATCAAACTAACCTTTCGATGCAACCACGACTGAAATAGCCGTCCACCCTCACTAGACAACGGGGAAGGTGATGACTTCATACTTGCGCTGGGGTCTTCATCGGGAAAAATCGCCCGATACTGCGTAATGATGTTGAACAGATTTATTCGAGTCAATTCAATCGTTTTGGTTAGATGTTGTTGTGCTACAAATAAAAAAAAATGTATAAGAAAACGCTTGTTCGGCGATGTTTTTATTTTGTTAGGACTGTGTGTGGTTGTGAGACTAACTACGGCGAGTACAGTCGTAAGGATCCAGTACTACAACCAATTGCAGACACAACGCGCCATCTCTTTGTTAAATAGTATACCTACCATCATCCCTTGGAATCGCATTCAATGAGTTTGTCAACCACGTATCTCTTGCTTGAAGGAATTTAAGCTTCAATTCGTTATTTCCAAAAGCCTGCATGCGCCTTAGATAGCCTACAATCTGCAAACATTTTGGCAACTGAAGGTCAGTCCTCAGTTGTGCTACAAGCTGTGCCAGCATCGTATGCCACAGGGACTCGACAGCAACGACGATACTCTAAAGTAACACATTTCATATTTTACTGCATACATCAATGTCACATTACTCACATTAACAACAGCAATATTTCCCTGATTTTGCCCCAACTTCTGCACATAACTCGCCAGTTCCAATGCCTCTTCATAGCGTCCCTCGCGTATGCATCGCTCCATCAGCTGGGGTAACTCAAGAATTTCCAGCAGTTGAGCGTTTTTCTTCAGGGTAATAGTATTCAATCGACGATTCTCATTGATTTCGCTAGCTTCATTCAAGAAATGTTCGCATTTCTCACTAAAGTCCGGCAGCTTGCCAATCAGCTTGTCCACTTGTACCTCTGCGTTTTGGAATTCTGAGAAAATCGAACGCGAACATTCCGATGTGTGAATGAATGTTTTGTAGTTGGATATAGCCAGGTCTTGGGTTTGTTCGACGATGCTTTTATTTTCATCTTGCAGTCGTGATTGCTCCTTTTTGAGTTGACCTATCTTGTAAGTGCCCAGTTTGTTTAGATAGGCCACTAGCTCGGGATTGTCTTGAAGGTTTTCTGGGGAGGAAAAGAACAAAGTAAATGTGGTCTTTAAGTTGAAATGCAAATGTGTGATACCTGGAACTCCATTAGGGAAAATCAGCTTTAACACCCGCTCACTATCCAAATCCATTATTTCAGTGAATTAAGTTATTTTTTTATTTTTGTGTAAATTTGTAGATTTGAAGACGTTCGTTTTCTATTATGACATTTAATCAGCTGTCAGTTGGCTGTTGGCTATCAGTTGTCTCATAGGCCATTGCTTCTCAAACTGTGAGTTATGTAAAGGTGCGTGCAGTTGATGTCTTTCATCAAACCGGATGTGCATTTTCAAATAATGGAATTAAATGTCAAATTGAAAATTGAACAGATTTTCTTCAAAGAAATAGCTACTCGGCATAGCTAAAGTAAAAAACTAAAATCATGTTTGTAAAATAGAATTTTCTATGTTTTTTATCCACTTTCTGTCAAAAGCATAGACGAAATAATAGATAAAAAGGTTCGACTGCAATATCAGCTGAATGATTTTAGTCAAATCTTCTTCGAGTACATAATATTTTGTAAGCCATATTTATTTTAAATAATTTTTATTAGTTAAATGAGGAAAATTCTATTTGCGAATACTGAAATGTACCAACAATTAGTTTTGATTTCGGTAGGTAAGTATCTATGTATATCTTTTTTTTAAAGTCTTGTTTCGCGTTCACTAATTAACCTTAGTTTTTAGACTTTTCATATTAGTTAGTTTTAAAAATATTTGCATTAAGTTTATTTTAAAAGAAAGTGGTTTTAACAAATATCCATTTTATAGACAAATTAGTATTTTTTTATGTTGTTTGTTTGTATTCGATGCTAAAAAATTGTTAAATATTTTTTTCCATATCCCCTACACTTAAGGATTTAATATTTTAATTTGACAGAACGGTAGGAACGATTAAACCAAAAATCCCTGTGATCCGTCAATAGATTTCATAAAACATAAATTTATATTCAAAGTCATAATTATTATATCTTGAATTATGGTTTGAACTGACATCTGAAACTCATGCCTTAAAATTTATATCATTAGCTTAAAATTATTCCGTTACTCTGCGACTTGTGCTTAATCCGATCTGCAACTGAAGATTGCTTCCTTAACAAATTAATTCAATCATTTCCTCCTACATCGACGAGAGTCCCCTTTAAATATGTCACTATATTATTAATTGCATTCATTAAAAAAGCCCGCAAAGGAAATACTTTCCTGGACATGCATTACACAGCTCCAGTCAAGCCCACAACAAACTATAAATCCAGAAGCAGCGGCAACCGGCAACGACAACTGAGCCGACTCTCTGTCTGACCAGAATACCGGATGAGTCACTAAAAGATGCTTAACACCAAGATAACGCAAGTGAAATCCCCGCCAAAAGAATAGGAACACGCTCCACCGCAGGAGCGGAGTACGAAAAAGTCGTAAACATGCAAATTTGCAATTTCAGCACAATTTCCAAAGTGGAGCAATCGACCAGACACACGCACATGATGTTACACAGGCGACATTGTCAACACCGTGTCGTCGTTAATGCTGCGACACTCGATGAATGTGTTCCTCATTTACACAGTGCATTTTCTGACGGACGTAATTGGGCACTAAAGTACATTTAATTACTTAATATTAGTCCAGTAGAATTGTACTTGTACAATCTAATCTGTAAACTGCGAAGCAGCTATGTGCCGTGCGTCTAGGATCACAGACAGACATTTATGCGGCCATAGGAGTCTGGTCGTCGGTGCGACTTCGCATAGCAAGTGCGTGTGTTTATAAACCACCTACTTATGGGTAACGACACCTCCTCCAGAATCTGACGTTCTACTTTCACCGTTGATGGGTGTTTGCAACATAAACAATGAAACACTTTGGAATAGAAAACAGTGAAGAACTCACGTTTCGCTTAGACTTTTCATTCATTACTCCAGCAACGGAGGATTTGAGTGTGTGCATTTCGCAAAGGACAACAGTGCGAACGCGATGCTGCCATGGCCAGAGGGTTTGTGGTTTCTTCAACTGGCCTCGGAGTTTTCAAACTGGAATGCATCGCTTTTGAGTGATGAGTTTTTTGTTTTGATTTATACTGAGTGTAATCTTTATGCAAATTCAATGAGACTATAGCGGATCTAAACAAGTGGAATATTTGATTGATTTATTTAATTATCTACAAGCTGGAGAGGCAGCTCCGACCAACCAAGCAACGAAATATAAAATAAATTATTTTTTGCCTGTTTTCTCAAGTTGGATTTATAATTTTACGAGCGTATAGCACCGCTGTTATGTGTACGGCATCCAGTAACCAGTCCATCTTCAAAAAGCAAAAAAAAAGGGGAAGAACAAATCAACTTAAGTGAGAACTGAATGGAAGAAGGTAATCCAGATTAAGGCAACGTGCGGCCACATAGCCTTTTGGATACAATAGCTCAGTGATCTGTTTTATTATAAAGGGTTTTTCAATAGGGACGCTACAAAAGTAGAGCGACAGGGACTGCAAACGACGCCGAATTTCTTGCCGCTCTTTTGATATTTCTCTTCAGTAAGGTTTGCCATTTCATGATGGAAAGATATACGAGCCAACAACGAGTCGAAATTATTACAATTTACTACCGAAATTCGGAGTCAGTGGCCTCAACGTTAAGAGCGCTACGTCCAATTTATGGTCGTCATAATCGTCCTAGCAGATCAACAATTCACAGGCACAGTACAAAATGTTTCCGTGAAAGTGAGACAAAGAAGTACCCGTAGTGTCGAGAATATTGCTGCCGCTAAGGGCTTCAGTTGAAGAAAGCCCAAATGTGTTTCTCAAACGTCGTTCTCAAGCGTTGGGCATCTCTGTGACGTCGTTGTGGCGAATTTTGCGAAAAGATCTTGGCCTACATCCTTACAAGCCGCTTGACCACCAGAAGCTTCGTATGTTCGTGAATTGGGCTGAGCAACAACTTGAAAATGATTCGGATTTTCATCTACAAATCATCTTCAGCGATGAGGCTCATTTCTGGCTGAATGGCTTCGTCAATCAACAAAATATGCGGTATTGGTCAGGCAGCAATCCACACGTACTCCATGAGTCATCATTGCATCCCAAAAAAATTACGGTTTGGTGTGGTTTATGGGCCGGCGCGGCGGCGTCATTGGGCCGTACTTCTTCCTTGATGACCAAGACCGGCACGTTACTGTGAATTAGAATCGCTACCGTTCAATGATAACCGAATATTTTTGGCCCCAATTGGATGATATGGACTTGGAGGACATGTGGTTCCAACAGGACAGCGAATGTCACAATCAATTTATTGGAAACCAAGTTTGGAGAACGTGTTATTTTACGAAATGGTCCAGTCGCTTGACCGCCTCGGTCGTGCGATTTGACGCCGTTAGACTATTTCCTGTGGGGCTACGTCAAGTCTATGGTCTATGCCAACAATCAGCGACGATTGATGAACTTCGTACGAATATTGAACGTGAAATTGCAGCAGTATCGGCCGATTTATGTTTGAAAACCGTCGAAAATTGGGTGCAGCGTCTGGACTTCTGCAAGCGTGCCCGTGGTGGCCATGCAAAAGAAATCGAGTTCCATACATAATGGCATCGAACGTACTTTCACAGGAATAAAGAATTTCATTGATATCCAAAACCGTTTTTGTTTTATTTAAAAAAACCTTTGTAGCGCTCTTATTGAAAAACCCTTTATATCCTTACACGCAGTTCCTTTTTGGCTCCTTGATTTCAGTACAAAGAAAGAAACTCAAAGCTAAGGTTATTTTTTTCATACCATTTTTAAGCCATTCGCCCAAATCCAGGGCAGAACTAAAAGCCATCATATAGAAGAAGTACATGCGAACGCATACAATTCTGGGGAGACTTTTAATGTTTAAACTGTGCGTTTACTTGTACTGCTTGGTGCCTTTATTTATTTTTCGATGCGGTTTTACTGTCTGCACACCTACCACTAATCAAATCCCACCACCTAGCCAAACTAACAGCGTGGCGGTGAAGTTCTTGCAGAACCCATCGATCCCAAATTCATTTCCTCTTTTCCATTAACAAGTTCTGTTGCTTTATGACGCCCGGTGCCATCCCATATCCCAAGCCATGCACAGATACTTCCAAAGAGAGTTGCTTAACACAAAATTAATTTTCCCATAATAAATGTCTCATAAGTCTGCGTCTAACCTATCACATATAACACCTCAAGTCCGTATACCGCTGCCATTCATAATACCTTTGCAAATTACCATGGTCTTCATCTTCATCGTCAACCATGGAAAAGATACTCGTATCACGAAGAAGCGTCGTCGTGCTCGTATGGTCGTTGTATTTCATAGTTACCGTCATTGATGACGACCCCCCATCCAGTGTGGTAATATAGCATCTCAGCTGATTCATTTGAATAGAACATGGTATTAAGCATTTTGACACGCTGGAATTACACCCATACGCACTATATGTTGATACGCCACACTGGGCGACGCCACCGCCAGTTTTTACATCTCCTGAGTACTGGTTCCCAGCTCCAGGTGTGCATACGCTCAGGTGGTGTCGTCGATATATACGCAAATGCAAACAACAGACTGTATGGTGGGCCTCTGTCCTCCATCCTCCATCCTCCATTTAATGTTCCTCCACCAGTAGACCACCATCGGGCGCTTCCAGTGAGCATTAGAAGTTTTGGTGGGTATTGCGCTCATGATATATCTACCTCTCAAAGGTGTTGTAATAAAAAAAGGAAAAAAAAGATTTTCTTCACGACTCTGCACCGATCGTCGATCATTGTCGTCATCATCGTTGTTGCGCTTACTGCTAACGTACAATATATCGTCATTCATGGGAACTGTGCAAAAGAAAGTCTTTCACCATTGGACTCACCATGTGGGAATGGTTTTGCAGCCGACAAAGACCACGAAGAAGACGATGATGCAGTTGGAAGACACACTGTACGAGTTTAGGATCAACTTGCTGGCTTATAGATATACAATCGTTGTCGGTCTGGAAAGGTGAATCTGGATAAGGGTACATTGCGCTCCTCAGTTTCAAACTACTGTTGATGTGCTTGCATTACCACTTACAACTCATCTTGCTATGGTTAAAGTAGGTAAATCATCTTCTCTAAGTTGTTTGTTCTTCATATAAGTTTGTCGCTGCGGTTCGGAGGAGGTTTCTTTTTGTTTGGCTGCACATTCGAGGTGGCATAGAAATAAGTAGCTCATTAAGTTCTATATGCGGTGTAAATAGTGTACACCTTTTGGGTACAAGAAAGATTCGTTCGAGTATTGATGTTTTTATTTTTTATTCATACAAAACCTGCTTGGAGATACATTTTCATCGTCTTAATGAAGGCTTTGTCTAATAGATGGGGACATCTATACCTGTTGTAAATTTAAAATTTTTTATTTATTCAGTACATATCTTTTGACTCTGGTTTTTTTAAGACTTTGCAGAAGCATCTACATTTTTTATCATTCTACAATCTTTTGTCTAGATGGCTGTCGATTCCAACTTGATGTGCCCATAAGCTAGCATATTTACTTTGTCTTAAATATATAATTGCTTAAGTTGTTAGAAAAACCTCTCACAAGCTTCGAAGAACAATTTTACCACTGTTAAAAAATACAACAAGGGAAAACACGATATTGGACGGTAAAAATTTATTTAATGAAGGTTTTTTAAATATTTAGACTCAACGTACTAAAGACACATCTAGCTAAATATTGCGCTTAATACGTCCGCTGATTAGATCGTGCTAAAAAAGGAAGCAGCAAATTTGAAAGAGCTTCATCAAATTGATTGGATGACAGCTAAATTTATAATCTTCTCTTCTATATATATAAAAATAAGTTGAATTGTGTTTGTCGCCAATGTTCTCTGTAATGCGTGAACCGATTTTGATTCTGAAAATTTCCCGTGAAAGGTGATTTTAATATCATGGTTTGTAGGCATACACGGTCTTCGTAGGTGCATTGGTTCATGAGTTATAGGGGCGTGGCACCTCCCATACAAAAAATACGTTGAAAATGTTATATCTCGAAAACCACCCAGTCGATTGAGTTCAAATTAACACACAACCTTCGGTATTGGCTCAGGAGTATTCCTGTGAAGATTGATCGAAATTAGGCAAAGACCCGTGGCACCGCCCATACAAAAAAGCATTCAAAATCTTATATTTCGAAAACCACTGAATCGATTGAATTTAAATTGACAGATAATCTTAGGTATTGGTCCAGGAGCATTCCTGTAAAGATTGATCGAAATTAGGCAAAGCCACCTGGCACCGCCCATACAAAAAAGCATTAAAAATCTTATACTTCGAAAGCCATCTGTTAAAGCTTTGGAAAGAACAGTGAAAGGAGTTCGAGATATCTCAGAGTTATTTGGTGGTGCATTGATTTTATTGTTTTTATTGATTTTTGCCATTTTGTACTGTCAAAAGGGGAATTGACAGTATAAATGCCATGCTTGGTTGCGTGATAGAGCAATTTTAGCTGCTAAGAAAATAGAAGTCAGTGAATTAAACAAGGTTATACAATCCAAGATTCCGGGCGACTTGGTTTCGTACAAGTCTGTGTAAGAAGATGTTATGAATTATCCAACAGAATTTTTAAATTCGTTGGATTTACCAGGATTGCGTCTGCATAATCTCCACTTGAAAGTTGGAGTCATTATTTTTATACGAAGTGTACGCTAGTTCTGTATATATTCCAATTTAATCGTTCTCTAGCAGACCATACCTAATCGATTACCATACCACTTTAGTCGGTTTCTTATTGGAGACTGTTGCTGTTAGTAATAACGAAATTATACGAATTTCGTATTTAATTTAAAGTGCAGATTAAAGCCATTGCAATTAAGTCCCATACCATATTTTCCCATTCGCAATATTTAGTTGTATATATATACGTATTTCCAGTTACACTACACCTACATATTTCAAGCACGGAAAGACACTATTTTTTTCGATTGCCTCATATGTCGCTCAGCTGAAAGTAAACAAAAAAAAAACCCTCCCAGTTATTACTATGCTAACGAATTTCAACATTAAATTCCTAAACGCATTTTACACTTTCACTTTACCACAGTATTTCCATTACAAAAGCATTTTGCGGCGAAAAAGAAGCAAATCACTAATCTTTCGCCCCATCTATACTAGGTATAATCACGCAGCCAACGCCAAGTCAAACGGCTTAAAGCGCGGCTTTGTCAGTGAAGCAGATTTTATTAAATTAATATTTGTTTTTGTTGTTGTTTTTTACTCATACTGTTTGCTTTTTAATTTCGCAACATTACGCTGGCTGAAATCAAATTATATATACCTTCCACATTTGTTCCATCTATCCACCATCGTGACATACGCCACATGTGGTCGGCTCGCCATGTCGGTGTATCATATGTTCCCCCCCCCCCCCCACTGTCGAGAATGGCTAAAAAGGCAATTATTCGTGATTTCATGTGTATTTACCATATCTAACCATCGTGCGCACCTTTCTTTGAGACAACGTCGACTCCGACGAGGCGCGACGAACAGATGAGCGAGAGAAGAAGGAAAATTAAATGCAAGACTTGCTTTCTTCTACAGTATAGGTCTGGGCACTGGCTGCTTTCTTCAATACCACAAAGGAGCGCCTTCCTACTTGAGAGCTGTACTGACTCTTAGCACGACCGGCAGTGGCAGACAGTGATAATCAGTCTCTCTCTCTCGCTTCGAATGGTACTCTAGACCACCACCACCATCATTACCACTTACCACCAAGATTGGCGCGGTTGCATTACCGTCCTATGAACAAAATCGAATTTCAAGTTTTCAGTTGCGAGATGGTTGCGCGCCTTACCACCTCAATATCACACACTCTTCGCGTCGTTGTATCGTCGCGTCAAGTCAAATAGCAGTATAAGTTGCAACCAAGCAGCAGCAGCTGGTGAGCGAGGAGAAGACCACTACTGACCTACTAAGCTTTGTCTCACTATTCCGGGGCTCACTTTTTCTTCTTCGTCACAGTCAAATGTGCGACGTTGGTGATGACGGGACGAATAATAATAAGAAAAAGTTTTTCTTACTTTTCTTACACTTTGTATGGGTGTTTTAATTATTAATGCGTTGCCTTGTTTTGGCAAAATAAATAAATAAAATTCAACCAAAAATTAAATTCGTTTAACCGCTGAAGTGATTTTTATCGTATTTATTGATTTCGAAAGGGAAAATTGAAAGAAAAATGTAATCAGTGTTTGTACAAAAGTGTTCCCGGTGCATTTCTAAAAGAAATTCACGTGTGAAAGTTAAATGTGCAAAAGAAATTAAAAAAGGTGAATGGAAAAGGTTTTAATCAATGAACACGACATTTAAGAAGGAATACATTTAATATGCGACATGAAAACATGGAGAGGAGACTAAAGTTCCCTAATAAATTTAAGGTTAGTAAACAAATGCATATTTATGAATCTCCCAAGGGATAGTAAAAATCGCTGCTGTTTTAAGAAATGGAAAACAAAACAAAAGAGTTCATTTGCGAACTGGGTTTTCATGTATTGCTTCGCATTTATTTTTCAACAAAATAATTTAATTGATTGTATGGCCAACTTGTTCAATAAAAATGTTAAATATCTTAAATATCGTTTATTAAAGTGTAAATATCTAGATACTTAAAGGAAACGCCTTGCTAAATCACAATTTTAGTCGACAGACCTCGCGCGCTGTGCTCCGAGGGAAGTTGTTTCGAAAATATGTCGATTCCTGTAGATAATAAATAAACTCAATGATCAGTCAAGAACAAATCGGTTTTTTAACGTGTGATCTTATACTGCTATTGGCCCTGTTTTGACAAATTATTTTTCGGACTACTTGGCAACACCTTGTACTACGAAGTTACATTTCAAAACTTAGATTTTGATTTTTCAATGGGAATGGTTTACAAGATTAGAAAAATTCTGTAGCTTAAATCCCTGGTAGCTACAAAATTCCAACTATCTCAAAAAGAAACTAACTTCGGTCCTGCAAACGTTATTATTGAAAATTGTTTTAAAAAATTAAGAAATGATAATATTTAAATAAAAGGGGTTATGAACTTTTGTTCGGTCTTAGAATTCAAAAATAAACGCTGGATAATTAAACTCGGTTAAGTGAAGTTACATCGGCAACAATCTGCTCTCCATTTAGAAAATTTAAAGTTTTTCGTTGTCCGAAAATTTAAATTAAACCACAATCAAAATATATTGGCTAAAATTCAAGGAAAAGAAATGTATGCACAAATTTTAGCCGTTTCATACTTAGTTTCACACTGAATTTTTTAACGGCAAAACCTTTTAGTTTTAATAGTTACCTTTTTAACCAATTTCGAACTTTTTAGTTAAATGCAAACAAATCACTTAATAACAATTTATTTATTAACTAGCTGTACTCCCACGGCGCTGCCCGTGCCTTTCGTATTAAGTCCCTCCACAATTCGCAGAGTCGTTTTTTAAGGGAGGTGCAACGGCGCCCTTTTTGATTACTGCCCCATTGTGTTGAACACCATTTACAAAAATTCAAGGCTTCATAAATGTCCAGATACCTATAGTAATTTAATTATTTTGTTACCTATATGGCAAGTGCCATATCCCGATTTCTATCCCGATTATTTTTTGCAAATGGCAAATCCAAATTACATCTTAAGGTTTTTTCCACTGCGCCACCTCTCGCGAACGTCTGACAAACATCCGAGAGTAAAACTGTCATGAAAGAGCCGTTTGGACTCGGCGTAAAGCTCTAGATCCCTTCCATTCGTCCCAAAAATTGAAAACCAACACAAAACGAATGGTTGTGAGAAGCTAGGCCTTGGGTCCCACAGACCTGTCGCGCCAAAATATTTATTTATTTATTTTTAATCCAAGGTTTTCTATTTGTATTGTTTTTGATTGCACTTTGTTTCCATTAGGGCCCAAAACTATCTTTCAAGTTGGAATCAACCATGCGCATTCACAAAGTTTCATTGAAATCGGTTGAGCGGCTCTGAAGATCGACCACAGCGCCACCTGTTGTGTAAAGTAAAGTGTTTCTATCACAAAAGATCAACAAACTGTGATTTTGAAAATATTTTTTTTCTATATTTGAAGTGTCACTACTCGATTTCTATCCAATTTTTTTTTTTTTTTTTCAAAGTGCGTTTCCCCATGAAAAATGTAATGTGTGCCTACAACGCCACCTGTTGAGAATTTTCCAATTTTTCTTTTCTTCTAAACCATCGCTGATGTAAGACAAACAAAACAAAACAAAGATCATACAAATCGGTTGAGCCGTTCTCGAGTTTTAAGCATCCGAACAAACCAAGATCCATTTTTATATATATAGATATGGTTTGTCAGACTCTCACGAGAGATGTATCTACTTAATGTTATCCGGGGGTTCAACCCGATACCCCACACTCAGTAATTCAGCACAATTGACACTGAGTCACTGCTCTCATGAGCAAAATACGTCATTTGATAAAAATATCTGCAAACTGATGTCAAAGAAATCAAAAATTAGGTATTTTTAAATTATATAACATGCAAGATATGTAGAAGTTCCTTTGTTAACCGACAGATGACAGATCTTTTAAATTTCTATATGCATTTAAAGGATGACTATTCTTATGTGTTTTGTTTGCATTCACGTTACTTTGGATGGTATACCTACATACTCACAACAATCTCAAGAGAAATGTAGTTATAGGTCAGAAACTAGTTTAAACCGAAATTCCTAGAACAATTTACAGTCGAGAAATTGAAAACAAACTGCCGTGTTGGTATATTCCACGGCAGACCAACCATTGAATTCGATAAAAACAAAGTCTACAGTGTAAAGAGAACTCAAGTGAATATGTTCATGTACTCTTTTCACTCGAAGCTCATAGCCTATATATAACAAAACCAAATCTGTGAGTAATCTGAATATTTCAAACAACGTATTAATTGCCTTCTTAGAAACTAATAAAACCATTCCAATCCAGTAATTTGACAGTCGCGTTCATATCATTTCAACAATGTTTTCATTTTCATTCATTGACCTCCATTTGGCTGGCGTATTAGCTAAATTCATTTCAATTTTGGGTAACTTTCTAATGCAGCACCTGAAAATTTAGGTGATCCAATCTTCACCCATTGTTCTATAAGTGGAAAATCGTTAAACGTAATTAAACCGAACCAGAAATGATGAAATGGCCCCTATCGAATTAGACGGCACTTAGTGCAAAGAAAAGTGTATTCCAATTTCACTTTTTGCATATATAAACATCAGTCCAAGCAACGGAATTAGAGACGAAAAAATAATAATAATAATAATCACGAGCGCACATACAGTGATTTTGTTGCCATACACAGTTTAACATATGCGAATCTTATGGAAATACGCGTTTGAGTTCATTCATTTCGAATATGCTCGTCTTGGAGGTGGTATATTGTTTTTGTTATTTTCGTTACCATCCTTGGAGATAAGTGAAATTATTTATTCGAAACTTTGGTGCCCATTTCGTTATGTATTTGGCAGGTGTTAAGTGTTACCACTTTGAGCGGTTAGTCATTGTGAAAAGAAAAGTAAGCCATGCTAAAAAAAAGTTGTGCAGCGAACTTTGTTTTTAAGTGAGAAGTGTCACATTATTCCCCACAATATCGCCAAATAAATTACTCACATTCAGCCCAGTCCTCTTTTCTTTTAATAGCTCAAAGTCTAGCAGAAGTAAAGACTTGATGCGCAGTTCCCTGCCAAACCTAGTGTCCAACAGCAGGTACAAATAAAACGTGTCTAGTCTGTCACTGGTTTGAGAGTTGAGCAACAAGTGCAAACATTTAAGAAGAAAGTTACTATAATTGGCATAGAAAAAAAAAACAAGGTGCGGAGAGCTTAGAAAAAGCCTGCTACACGATACGGATGAGGAGATACAAGAAAAGAGTGAACATCTCTTCATATAGGTGCATTGACAAATGTTTTATAAGCGACATGTACAAGTCTTCACAGCCAGGTTTATAAATTAATGTTGGTTTTGTATGATTTTATTATGCCTTGGTACTTATATGTCTTGAGTGACAAACCACTGACTGATTGACTGACATAATACTCTCGGGATGGCATTAACCATAAGTGGCAGGTGAAATGGGTCGATTATGTATGGCTTTGTCACTTCTTTTATTTATTAGCATACTTTACTGATTAGCGATATGGCTAAAGCGAGGATGAGTGAAAAGTTTAGTTAAAAAGTGCAGCATGTAGCTAAACATACGATAAGTTTATTTTCGTCATTCTAGGGACAGTCACTTGTCATATAAGGACAAAAGCGTTTATGCCTGTCACCTCATTATATTTTTGGACTCAACTTCTTACCTTATTATTACTAAGTAGTTGCAGTGCGAGCTCTTAGATATTTGCGATCCCATTTTACATTCCCAGATCTCAGTAAGAGTGCAGTTATAGCAACACGAAAAACCAAACCGTAAACATTTTCTTTTGCTTTTTTTAACCACTTAAACTTAGTTGTTGAACTCAATCTTGGTCTTAAAATGTTGCTTAGGAATTGTTAAGTTATTTTATCAAAAAAAAAAATTAGCAAATTATCTTAAATTTTTCTAGAAAAAGAATTCAATTATTTTTCTGAACGAAAAAATTGTACGTACAGAAAAATTAATAAATTCTTTTTTTTTCGAAAATTTCAAGATAATTTGCTAATTTTTTTTGATAAACTAACTTTATAATTCATAAGCAACATTTCAAGACCAAGATTGAGTTCAAGCATTAACGTTAAGTGGTCCAAAAAAGCAAAAGAAAATTTTTTCGGTTGCTTTTTACATATCGCTATAACTGGCCCCTAAGGCACGATCTATACGTCACTTCTCGAATGTACCTACATTTCACGCAGCCCACAAGCTATTCGATCAGCTGTTAGTTGCAGCCCTTCCTTCCTTGGAGCATCAATCAGAATGACGTACCTACGGCTCACGCTTTTGCCAGGTAATTTGATTTTAGGTCTGTTTACTTTTGTAGTAAAAATGGAAAAGACTGTCAAAATGACAGTGCAGGGGATGAATTCTCTCTAAGAGAGCGAAACTTACACAAAAGTTAAGGAACGCTTTTGTAGTTACCTGTGAAAAATGACAGATGTTTCATAAATGGGAACATTCAAAAATTTAGTTATCTTAAGTCGACTAGATTGGTCTGGAAGAGATGTAACCTGAACGCAAAAACTAGAATGGTCGGGAACGTCACTTTTCCTACATCAGCCACATATGCGAACTGTCAACTTAGTACTCAGTCACGAATTTCTTGACTAGATTCGTCGGCTACCTCTCCATAAACGTCAACTGACACAGCTGACCATGTGACCGATCTAGGCCAATCAAAAATGAGATACATCAAGTCAGTCAGCTGTCAGACTTAATAAACTAAATACTTGAACGTCCCCAATGCCAAATGTCAATTTCAATTCTTACGCAAAGAAATTTGTTGAGTAAAAACTCTCGAAGCCGCTCTCTTTAACGAATTTTTCGAGTTGAGAAACGACAATTGAGTAAAATGCGTAAGAATTCGTAAAAATTCGTAAGATTTAAAAGTCAAGGAACAGACCTTATGCTGAAAGCGCGCAATTCCATTGTTAGTGCAGAATAGCTTAAGCTGGATTAACCTCATATTATCCTAGCACATCGTTCTCGCTTTCAATTCGAATAAACTAAACAGCTGCCGCATTAGTCTTTTGTTTTCCTACCATACGCGAAATTGGAGATAAGAAATAATCACGATATGTCTGTCAGAAAATTCAGCGTCGGGGATTCGCTGCCATAACTTCCATTGGCATAAAAAGCGATCGCTTTGTGAACTTTTTACTGGATCAGTTTAAAAGTAATTTCCCTTTCTCATGGTTTAGTTTACGTGACATTAAATTTATAAAACACCGAACCGCATTCACCTTTAATTTCTTTAACCGCACAACTCCCAGCACAAGTTGCAATTCAA
This sequence comes from Cheilosia pagana, assembly GCA_936431705.1. NCBI lineage: Eukaryota > Metazoa > Arthropoda > Insecta > Diptera > Syrphidae > Cheilosia > Cheilosia pagana. The sequence goes on along the minus strand of OW386170.1, from coordinate 42,407,534 downwards.
AAGTAAAGTCAAGTAGATGTATTTGTGAGACTGCAAAAATAAAACGGACAACAGAAGAGCTCAAGCCAAACGCGGCCGCGCAGTCGAAGAAAGACTTTTACTTAACCTATATTCCATCGATGTTTTTTAATGAATACACCAGAGCTACAGACCGATCACTGGATCACCCTTTCTCCGTTGTCATCAGAAAAAGAATCAAAATACCTACACCAGCTTAAGGTCGTTGATCGAACGATGGAAACAATTTTAATCGCCTACACTTGTAATTGTTGTAATGGAAATTAATGTACCTACAGATACACTATCTAGATGCATTTCACCCGAGGCACGAGTACGATGGATACAAAGTGACTGAAATCAAAAGTTGATTGAATTTTGTTGAACTTTCAGATATTGTGTGGCTTCCACGCGACAAAAACAAAACGAAATACTGACAATCTGACATCCATCATCGTTGCTGCGCTACATGCTCTTACCTCGCATCGAAACGAGTTAAAGTGACGTTGGAAAGGCACCAAACAACAAAACGCTTATCGGCTTTCACTAAACTCGGCGCCGAAGACCACAATGGCAGTTTGTGCGCCGGTTGATGGTCAATAAAATCAACGAAAATCACCAAAAGTTTACGGAAACTTTCCATTTCAGTTCTTTTTTTGTCTTGCTCTGGACGCAAGCTAATCTCTTGGGTAGTAGGTACCGGCTGTATGGCATTTTGTTGCATTTTGATGCTTCTTTGACGCTTAGATGCTGACGGTGCGATGGTGACGTTGTTGGTCGCGTCGCGTATTTCCCAATTGGCTGCAATCAAAAGTTGTAGCATAAGATGGGCAATCAGTTTATTGCTTCTTTTTTCAGGTAGACTTTGGAAAGTGTTAAACAAGAATTGCAAAGAGAAAAACGAGCTATAAGCGGTGTTAGGTAACTGTTTTGGAAAAAGGTGGGTTGGGCCGAGATAATGATGCGTTAAAGATTATGTAGGGTTGATGCTAATCAATATTATGTAAGAGCTTGTCGCGTTGACTCTTTATCGTTGGGGCTTAGAGTTGATGTTGAGATATCCGGTTAGGTATATGTGGGAAAAGACATAAGGACATTAAAAATATTACAAAATGTATCGCTCTTGGCTTTTAAGTTGTAAATGATTTTTTGGAACATTGATATTGTATAAATTCAAAGGAATATTTAAATTTATTTTGCAAATTCAATTTGTGGTGATTTATGGGTGTTTGACGAGTTTTAGTAATATTTTTATGAATATACAAATATTGGTTCGCTGTTCAACTCTTTTGTTTTATTTAGATAAGGAATGTTCAATTTCCACTCTTGGAAATATAACTTTGAAAAGCAGTGGTACTTTGCGGTAATTTTTAACAATATGCTTTCTGTATCGTTCAGAGATCTCTTAATTATTTTGAGATCGTTTATTTAAAAGGTCGTCTGCGCTAATTTTCTAAATATAATACTTTAAAGTTTCTAAACAATGAAAAAGAATGGATAACTTCGATGAGTAAAAATAATAAGCAAAGCTTCTTCGAAAAACTATTTAGCTCAACACAATACCAACCTGACGAAACAAACATTCAAAGCAGAACTACAATCTTAGATGATGTGCCATTATTTGAACTAGACGATATAGAGAAAGTCCTGGAAATGACGGTATTTCAGCAGAAATGTTAAAATATGGAAAAAAACACACTATCCCCCCTACTAACCATTTTATTTAACGCCATTTTGACAACACAAACAAATCCCGAATCAATGGAAACAGAGTACAATAACATTGATACATAAAAAAGGTAGCAAAGACAAGATATTAACAACTACAGACCTATCAGCCTTATATCAACAGTATATACACTATTCTCAAAGACTATATATCGGACCATCAAAACCGAACTAAACAACAAACAGCCACGGGAACAAGCAGGATTCAGGGAAGGATTCTCTACAACGGACCATCTACAGACCATAAACCAACTGATTGAAAAATGCAACGAGTACAGACAACCCCTAGATCTCCTATACATCGACTTTAGCAAGGCATTCGACTCAATAGAACACAACAAAATATGGACGGCTTTAGAAAACCAAGGGATTCATGATTTATACATCAAAACTCTAAGAAACATATACAAAAACAACACTGGACAAATAAAAACAGAAAGAACAGGACAAATGTTTAGCATAAAAAGGGTGATCCAATATCACCACCATTATTCTCTGCAATACTCGAAGAGATATTTAAACAACTTGACTGGAATCGATTTGGAATAAATATATGGGGACAACATTTGAAAAATTTGAGATTTTCTGACGATGTTGTCCTAATATCACAGAAAGGTGACAACATTCAGACAATGATAACACAGCTGGCTTCGATTTGTAAAAACTACGGACTATGCAAATCAGTCTAAAACAAATGTGATAACCAACTCTACACACAAGGACATTACACTCGTTGGCGTAAATATTAATTATGTTGAGGACTATATTTATTTGGGACAATTAAATTCATTTAAAAATCAAGAAGAAAAGGAAAAAGATAGACGAATATCAAACGCATGGCGACAATTCTGGAACATGAAGGAGATACTCAACGCAAAACTAAATAAAATTTAATGGATTCAGCAATTTTACCAGTTCTGACATACGGACTTCAAACATTGGGCTTAACAACAAATCCAACCGAGAAATAAGGAATCTGTCAGACAAAAATGGAGAGGAAACTTCTCGATATAAGACTAATACAAAGAGTGCGGCACGAAGAAATAAGAAGGCAAACGGACATCATCGATGTAATAAAAAGGATGAAACAACTTAAATGGAACTGGGCAGGACACATATCAAGAATTACAGATAATAGATGGACGAAACTTCTGATCAAATGGACATTAAGAGCGACAAGATCAACCGGACGACCACGAACAAGATGGGTTGACGATATAAACCAATTTAATAGGTATTGGTACCATGACGCAAAAAATAGAGATTTATGGACAACTATGAGGGAGGCTTATACTATTTGCAACTTATTTTGAAAACAATGATTAGACTTTGCCAAGTTGTGATAAATTTATTTTATGAATTTAAAATTAAATAACGACATGATATAAATACTCTAACAACAATGTAATAATAGTGATGAAAAATTTGTAAACCTTATAGTAAATAAAAGCTTATAATAATAATAACAATAAATACTTTAAAGCCACTTACGGGGCCGAACGTATATTATCCGCCATCTTACTGATATCTTACACAAATTATGGAAACAATCAAAAAGAATAGCATGAAAGGTAATAAGAATAGTGGTTTCCTTCTAAAAACAAAAATGGCTTCCTTGTTTGAAATCAGTAACTGCAATGGTTTTAGTTGACTGCAGATATGTTATTCCCCGGAACTTGTGCTTCATTTTAAATAGGTGCCTGTATCTACTGTTAATGCTGTTGCATTCTGTAAGCGTCTGATTTGAAATCTCATTTTTACGCATTGAATACGAAGAAACTCCTTTTTTTCATCTCATTAGTCATTGCAATCCAAGTGTAGTGGGCTTTAATTTTAACTGAAAAGTTTATCAAAGTTTCAGACCTTTACTTGAGTATTTCCTATTTAAAAAGGCTCCACATTATATTTTTTGCTCCCAGAGAAAGAGAAATAAAACAGAGACCGTTCTTGTGACCACACGCCAAATGTGAAACTTCTCTCGCTAAATGTGGATTTTAAATTGAACTGTGTTGTATGTAGTTGAATTTCATTAAGAAATTTATTTTTAAAAACCAAATCGTTATAATATTATAATTATGTTCATTAATTTAAAAAGTTTTCATAACGAAATCCAATACAAAGTTTTCTTTTTCGAGAGTTTTTGTTTTCATATCGTCAACTGATTCAGTAGTCTAGTGTCTGTGTAAAACGTAGCTTCTTCAGTTCACTTCAGCGTGCTCATACAAGTATTCACGTTGACAATTAAGTTGAAAAAATTAAAACAATATAAGATTCCATATAACCATGCAAACCCACAAAATTTCATTGAAATCGGTTGAGTGGTTAAAAAGATCGACAACAGTGCCACCTATCGGGTCCAAAACTATCCTATCCATCAAGTTACAACCAACCATACCCACCCACAAAATTTCATTAAAATCGGTCGGGTGGTTAAGGAGTTTTAGGCGGCGGCATAGTGATGGCGACAGGCCAATTTCCGTCACGCACTTCCGCTCGGTCATTTCCGCTTTGAAGAATCGATTTTACTCCCAAGTCGCGCCATAAGATGTTTCACATCAAAAAAACCTACCTCAAGAAAAAATCTTGATATATGTCTAATTAAAGTCAATCTATCTACACCTTCACGTACCCATCGAAAAAGAAAGCATTTCCAATCAAACCATAACTGACAATTTCATCACAACGGGTTTACAAAAAAAAAAACCAACTGGCACTGCGAAAGCTAAGTGAAATCTCAAATGCATACATGCGGAAAAACAACAACTGCCAATGAAACAAAAAATATATATACAAACTTTTATTGGGAAACGTGAAACTACCGGCGGAAAGTTCACCAAATCGAAAAAAAAGAAAACAAAATGCGAACCCATCCATCCATTACCTCTTCCGGTTACGAAAGAAATGGTCGATCATTTTCTTTCTGTTGTTCTTCTTCATTTTCTTGATCGCTGTAGGCCTTACCGGGCTCACCTTACACCTATATACATTTGGCAAACGATAGTAAAAGTTATTCTGAATATTTTCGTTTTCATTATTCTCAATTTATTAATTATGTTGAGTATTTTCCTCTTGAAATTGGCAAAATTAGAAAAACCCCACAAAAAGAACAATTATTTTTCGCATTTTCCCACGGCTATTGCGCTATTTGCATTTTATAGTGAGTGCAACTTTCTCTTCACCATTCACTCGGAGCGGAATGAATTCCATTATAAATTGTAGGCTCTAGCTGTACTGTAACTGAAACTAAATACAAAACTAAAAGCCTTGTTTTCTCTTCTTTTTATAGGGGCATTTCCTGTTCCTCTTGCTTTTCGCTGTCACAGTTCATCGATCAGTGGCGTTTGGTTTCGATTCGGCCAACTCATGCAGTCCGAATAAGATGTCAAGACGTGGACGAGCTCAACTGGTGGCCACGATACCATGCGATTTGTCACATCAGGCGTATTGCCATTTGCCAGGAGCAGCATATCCATGGCATGCTGTGCGGAGGTTTGTTCACGAGAACCAGGGACTGATGAAGCGAATGTACGGCGATGTGAGGCATATTTCCATATTGCGAACCGAAATCCAGAATAATGACATCGATATTGAGGATGTTGAGCAAACTGCTGCGAGATACTCTCGCGATGGATTCCGAAAGACGAAAGTTATGCAAACTCATTTTGATAATTCCAGGCACAATGAAGTGTTGAAAGAACCACACTTTAGGCCTGTCTCGTCAACACCGAGCAGCAGTACAACCACAACAACATCAGCGACGACGACGACGACTACGACTTCGACAAGTACAACGACTACAGAAGCATCAACCACGGCTGATCCGATTACCGTAACCGATCCAACTACCACACCCACTGAAATCCTGAGTCCAACTACAACGCCAAGGAACCCGACTCGGAGGATTACAGCGCCAACGACCGTGGCGCCGAAGAGATCCACATCGAAGTTGGATGATGTTGAGCTAGACGACGACGATGATGACGATGATGAAGATAATGACCAGAACGTCGACTTGAACAGTGTCTATGAGCCGACATCTCCCAATTCAGCTACCATAGGTGATAACATCAAAATTGTGGAATCACCAAATCTGGGACTGAACAATATCACTGAATCGGTAACTATTTCCACAACTCTGAAGCTTGCTCCTCAAATCGCGAAAAATGACGAACCTGCTGTTCCAACTACACTTATTCAATCAACCGAAATGGACAGACTTTCTGAAACAATCAGTCTAATTGCGAATATGACCAAAGTCCGGGTCGGGGGAACGACCCCTCTTAAGGCGGCTACGAGCAGCAGTACCAACAGTAGCAGCAGCAGCCTCCACCACCTTTACAACAACTCCCCCACTGAGCCAACGGTGAAGGTTACTGAGGCCAAAAAGCAGACTGTTGCAACTATCGTTACCAAGCCGGTCCTTCGAGATGGACAACTCTTTCAAGACACCGTTCAGAAAGAACCTCTGCCAACTGCAAATCTGAGGGGAATGTAAGTCATATATATTGCAATCACTCTAGGTATTCGTTTCTATGTCCAAATTTCATTACAGAAATGCCTGCCCTGTGAAGGAGGAAGTCGTTGCACCATTTTGGGCCAATAACACTCGTGGCGAGGTGCTGGCTCTGTTAAATCTTTACCCATTCGAGCAGTATGTGCATTGGGAGAAGTGCACCCACGAGAACAAACAAATGTACTGTCGTGATGGCTGCCGATGTGAACAGCAGTACCGCCTGCACCGACTCCTCGCCTACGATCCACACAACGAGTGCCGAGGCATCTTTTCGGATTGGTTTCGATTTCCATCGTGTTGCATTTGCAAATGCTACGACATTCCATCGGATTTCCGGGCAACATCGAGAAGTCCTCGCTCAGAGGCAGACTATCGACACCCAGCCGAGATTGCTGAAGCCGAGGTCCGTAAGGCGGTCTATGAGCACGCGTCAGAAGATTGGTATCGGCCCCGCGATGAGTTCGATATGTACGACTAAAGGAATGCCATACTCTAGTTTGTGGACAATAAGATTTAAATATTTGTGATTTGTTGTTGAAGAGTTTTTTTTTTTGTATTTAGGTAAATTTATTGTTTTATAATATTTATTTATTGTTATCCTAGTCGAAACAAACAGGCGCATAGATAATTGTGTGTATTGTAAATAGTTTTATTCGAAATGAGCGAAAGTACCTTAAAAATATACTACATTTCCAACCATAGCTATTGGCTGTGCTTAATAATGAACGCGGGTCTCCACAGACCAGTTTCATATGTTGGAATGATAGTTTAATGATTAGTTAGTTGTAATTGTTACAAGTCTTTTGTAAATTTGTATTTCAGCACGAATTCAGATTGTATCTGGCCATATTTCTTACTCAAATGTATAGTATACTAATTCACTAATTTTAAGCTCAGTTTATTTGTAGTGTGTAGGGTGTGGTAATTACAGACTGAATGTAGGTTAGGTTTGTTTCCGTGCGCAATAAATGGAAATACAATCAAATGAAATACAGTGGAAGTCACTTATAACGACCTCGCTTATAAGTTATAACGACCAGTTGCTTATAACGTCCACTTTCAATTCATTTGGATGGTTCAATATATTTTAAGGCAATTTATCGTCGGATATAACGTCGGCAACTCGTCGTATATAACGAAATGTTGGATATAACGACCAATTTGTCGTCGGTTATAACAACGGAATGAGAGAAAATTTAAAAGAATTGTCTGTTAAATAATGGGTGATTTTTTAAGAGCTTTTCAAGTTTCAAGTTTTAAAAAAAAAAACACATAAAATTCAGAAAACTGCATGAAATCTTTATTTGAATCGATAGTACGGTCCATATAATTTAATGTTTGAAGATTATTATATGCAAATGTGGACCGTGACTGCGCCTCAAATGGTCCATCCGCTTAGTCCAATTTTGGCATACTCTTTCCAACATTTCGGCCGGTATCTCACGAATAAATGCTTCAATGTTGTCTTCCAAGTGAGGCACGTGAGAAAACCGACTCAACTGCATTTCATTTGGTTTTGGATACGTCAATTTGACTGTTGATCTGACTACTCAAACTACATTTTGACAGTAAGCGCTACGTCGACTACATTTGGCTACGTTGGCTACGTTAACTACATTTACTTCCTAAGTTACGTAGCAGACGTAACAAATGTAGTAATTCAAAAAAAAATACATTTCTGCCATCTCTGCTTCCAATGCGTGCATTGAAGCGGGCTTGTCTGTATAGACATGAGCTTTAACATAGCCCCACAAAAAATAGTCTAAAGTCGTTAAATCGCACGATCTAGGCGGCCAATTGACCGGTCCCGAACGTGAAATAAAATGTTCACCGAACTCGCCTCTCAATAACTCCATTGTTGCGCGTGCTGTGTGGCATGTGTGGCATGTGGCATGGCACCGTCTTGTTGAAACCACATGTCATGCAAGTCAAGCTCTTGCATTTTGGGCAAAAAAAAAGTTGGATATCATCTCACGGTAGCGCTGCGAACGGCGACGAATCGATAATTGATGGTCATCATTAACACTGGCCGATACAGCTGCGATATTTTATTCAGTTCGCACTCTACGTAAGCGTGTTGGTGGTTTAATGTCCAACATTGTAAATTTGGTGCGAAATTTAGTCACAATAGCCCGAATAGCCGCTTCAGTGGGTCGATTAAACTGACCTTTCTTAACAGAGCACGCATTTTGATAATAAAATTCAATAATTCACAAGCGTTGCTCGTTTGTAAGACGGTTCATGGTTAGATTATAGACCAAACTGAAGATGTTTGACAGTGAAACAAAACACGAAACGTGCGTGAGCTGTTTAAACCAGTGTTGCCGAAAAAGATAATAGCTAAAAAATCACCCTTTATTATGGCAGTTTATTTGACGTGTCGCCGTGAAAGCTGTTTTTAAATTAGTTGTGGTTTACGCGTCTTTAACAAAAAAAGTTAGTATTTTATGTAATTTTTTTCTATTCCTGAATATTTTTGTGGCCACAAGGAATAACATCATAAGTCGACTTATGTCGAAATTGAGATCTTTACACAATCTGATGCGCAATAAGCGATTCTATCTGTCATTACTTTTTCATACTTTTATCTCTTACGGTTTATGAACTACACGCTAAAGAGTTTTTGTTTTGTAATTGATTTGTAATGGCAAGCCAAAGGTTTAAATGGCTCTCCTGAAAAGTTGCAAAAACTGACTTATGTCGTTATTCCTTGTTGCCACAGATTTGTGGAAGCCAGATATCGCAGGTGCATATAGCGACCGCCGGTTATAACGACCTCATTTCATCGGTCCCTCCAGCGTCGTTATAATCGACTTCTACTGTATTTGTATTCCACTTCAATTCTGTTTCTGTTCACTAGTAACCAAAAAAGTTGTAAAATTCCTCTTCAGTAATCGTCTAGACGATGTCATTTCCTGAACTTTAGCGACTTGGACTTGTAGTAGATTTATCCAAAAGTAACTTGCATTAAACACTGGATTAATCGTTTTGACGAAGTTCATCTTTAGAGTTATCTACGTGATAATGCCCAAGTCTTTGTGGCTGATTGTTCTATTTTTAACTTTCTCGAATACGTATAGTAAGAGAGAGGTATTGTAATCGTACAAAAAATTGAGATTTTAATCAAATCTGACATTACGATCATAGAGGAACTCGAAAAAGTGAGTCTCGCAATTCTGTCCATCTGTCCGTCCTTCCGTGAGCTCCACAGTGCCAACGGCTGGACGGATTTCTTTCAAACTTCGGATTTTGAGTTTGTGGGCTTGCAGTTCGGGGCCACTTTTTTTTTTATTGTTAAACGGCTCTAACGATTTCAACCAAAATTGATATTTGGGCTAAGGTAGTTGAGGTTAACATGGCTACATACCCAGATTTTCGCTAAAGAAATCGAATAACGGTAATTTTAAAAATTGGACATATCTCAAAAACGGTTAAAACTATTTCGACAAAAATTCATATTTAAGGTAATACGGTCATTCCCAATATGATGGGGCAAACTCAGTTTTTCCCTAAATTATCGTTCAACGGACTATTTTGGAAAAATGTGTTTTTTTAAGACTTTATTTAATTATGGTTTACTTGAAAACGGCTTTAACGATTTTAACCAAAATGTATACTTGCACTACCATATATGGGGTTAACATGGCTGTATACCCAGTTTTTGGCTAAAATAATAACGGTCCTTTTGAAAAGTGGCCTTATCTCTAAAACGGTCAATACGATTGCAAACTAAATTAATTTTTTATGTAATATAGTCATTCCTGATAGGAAACTCAGTTTTTCCCTAAATTGTCTATAATAGATTTTTTTAAAAAGGCACATTCTGAGATTTGGGTTCCTTTTGTTTTACCTACATCAAAATGGCTAAAGCGATTTTGACCAAAATGCATACTTGGAGTAAAATTGACGTTTTCAACGTTATTGCGTCCTTCATTTTCGATTCTAACCACCGGAAACACAGATTTTGAAAAGTGTTCAAATCTCGAAAACGCAATTTTCGATTTGAATACCAGTTAAAATGTAATCACAACTACTAGAAACTCCTTTTTAGCAAATATTTCCCACTTCTTCTTTTTTCAACCATATTAATCAAGAACCTTAAAATAATTCCAACCAATTGGAGTCCACACTATCAGAAACCCGCCCACAATTTACCGCCAAACACGTACAAATTCAAAAACAAATCTTTGAATTCTTACATCACAAACCCTACTTCGAGTCAAAGCCACCTACCAGCATCACCAATTTGAAAAATCTTGTTTTAAAGCCTATAAACAATAATAAAAGCAAAATAAACCAACGAAACTGATGATATGAACGAGAAAGTTTCGTGCGATCCAGTCGTTTATTTTATAAAAGTCAATCCACATACCACACTACTGCGCAAGGGATAACCCTCTTCGAAGGCAAAATAAGACTTCCAATTTAATTTGAGCTTTTATAAAATGATTTAAATTTATTTAATTATTTTCTTTATATAATATAAATCCGTTTAACAAGTGAATATATATTTTTTTATTGCATTAATATCTATTGTGTATTTTTTGTTGTTTTTTTTTTTTGTGTAAATTTAATACGATACTGTATACTTATATTATATTCTTTGAAATATCAAATAAAAGACAAACAATTCAAACGAAAAACGTATATATATATAATTATAAAAAATATAATAATTATTGTATAAAATAAAAATATTAAAATGTAAGGCTAGTGATAGATAAATTGTTTCTAAGGCATTTATTTTCTTTAATATGTTTATTCGTTATTCTTCTTTGTATTCGTTTTCTTTTGATGTAAACATATAAAATGATTGTTAATATTTTATTTTTGTAAAAAATTTAAGGCAATAAATATATTTTTTTCTAAAATTTGATTTTTCTTTACAATTTGTTTTTTTTTTTGAAAAAATTGGAAGATTTTTTTGTATTTTTTGTGAAAATGCTTAGAGCATACGAAAACTTTTAAATGTATTGCATACCAGTCAGTTTTAGTAAAAGGCACTTTAATTATTGCATTAAAATTGATAAAAAGACAGAAAAACAAATACGCAACATTTAGGACAAGAGAAATACAATAGTTACTTTAAAATACATGCTCTTAAGATTATAGGTACGACGCTGTACCTAAGAATTGTGTGTGCAACATGAAGACAAGTACAAAATAAAATTAGGCAAGGCAGGGAGGGTTTACGGTACGATAGCATGCACGATGTGAAAATAATTAAAAGCTCCCGTCTATGCGTTGGAGACCGGCACCCACAGTAGCTTATCTTGTTCCTTGTCGACAGAGTCCTTGATTTGTGTGCACATGTGCTTAATGCTTACTCCGGGTATAACAGCTGCAAGGGAGAGATTGAAAAATTTAGCGCCGTTTATTTGGTGGGGGTGTTCGACTTACCAGATATGTATTGTTTGTAGTCTGATTCGAGTTTTAGAGCCCGCTCGTACATCTCTTTTGCAGCCTTGGCAGATATTTTGTCTGTACCATAGCGCGGATCTTTGATCTCCCGGATCTGCTTTGCCGACTTAAATCGCAGTAGCAGCACAATGGGGTAGATTTGTAAGCGCTGCAAGCGCTCAACAGCCGAGATCGATATGTCGAGAATACAGTGACGACGGTCCTGAGGAAGAAAACAAAGAAAAGAAAGAATTTATAGAAGAAGCTATGTCGCTGTTTTGTTGCCAAATTGCACTTGGGATAAAGTATTACTCTGAAGAAGAAATTGAACATTTACGGCACCTAATATCGTAAAAAATCTCAAGCTTGTTGACCTCATCTACAAGTAGGATATCGAATCGATTTTGCCAACACCTTTCGAGCTGAATATGTGCTGAAGAGGCACGAGGTTATTCTGCCTGTGAGGCGACAATTCTAGACACTAGACACACAAATCCGAGATGTTTGCTAACAAAGCTAATAACAACTATTGCACGGCAACAACATAAAAAAACGCAGATCAGTTTGAGAACCACCCGACAACTCGATAGCCCAAAAGCGAAACCCCAAAAACCAGTAACACAACTGTCAAACTCACATTCTTATAAGAATTATTAATCGACTCCACAGTGGTGCATTCGAATTTATTGCCCCTCCTTCGATAATCCACGAATATGTTCTCCTGCAGTCCTTCCTCCATGGCTTCTTGCGAGCAGTCCATAGTTGTGACCTGGCACGACTTGAAGAGATTAACAAAATCGATTGTCAGACGATCCATGACGCATTCAGAAAGCGGGCCAATTATTAGCACTGGACGGCGAATCGGAGCTGAAAATAAACACAAGTTATATAGGCAACGTACAACTTAGCAAACACAACTCACAGTCCAATCGCTCGACACGTTGATAGCTGAGAATGCCACCATCATCGTTCAGCATTCCGGAATCGGGAAAGAAACTTAGCTGCGTGTTGCTAAAGCTGGCTATTTCGGTCGAGTCTCTGGACGAACTGCGTTGATGCTTTTTTCGACGAAAGAAAGACCTTCGCGCCGATGTGCTGCCACGACGCGTTGTGCCACCATCGCAGTCGACATTTTCACCAGAGCGGAGTTCCTCTTCAACTCTGATTGATTGATTTAATCAGCATTTCGTTTATGGGAAATGAGAGAAAAACAAAACTCACTTTGATTGACTTGGAATTATGCCGCATTCCTTGCGATGTCCTTTCGCGTCCAGTTTCCAAGCTCTCCACAGGCCGAATGTTCCACCGAATACTGTGTTGTCTACGTAGAGAACCTCATCCTTGACGAATTTTAGTTCGCCCTCATTCAAGTCTCCTGTTCGGTCAAACCCCACACGAATATAAAATGAGTCCCCCGACCTGTCCTTGATCTGCTTCAGTACTGAAAAAATGACAGAAAAAAACAGTGTCAACCACGTCAACATTGAGAAGTGACTCAAACCGACTTTGCAACTTATTCTGCACCAACATCGTCACTGTCTCGGTGAGCTTTGATATCTCATTGGCCGCCTGCTCAGCAGTCACACACCTCAGGTCGACTCCGTTGTATTCAAGAATCTGATCGCCCTTTCTGATGCCAGCTCGATCTGAGGGCGATCCCGTGGTGACATCGTGAACGAAAATTCCAACCTTGTTGCCGCCAAAGAGCTTAATTCCGAGGTTTTTTGACTTATCCATGTGCAGTGTCACGTAACGTGCTTCCTCTTCGTAGATCGTTGTGGGGATGTCCTGGCTGCTCACATCCGATTGATTCTCCAAACTATCGGCAAAACTTTGATCCTTAATTGGGGTCGAGATCAGCGAACTGGACGGAGGCATGATACTACTGTTGGTCAGCGCACTCGATGTCGTTATCGGCGAGGAGGCCATCAATGAACGAGCCGGCGGCCGTGGCGAGTTACGCGGCGTTGGTGAACCAGAATGGTTAACACTTTCCGGCTCGAGATTGTTGCCGCCATCGTATTCTGCAGAAAGAAATTCTAGAAAATAAAGACACACACTCACTCAGACGGAGCGATACATTCTGTACAATACTTACTTTCTGGGTTATACTGCACAAGCATTGTGATCGAGTTTCCGCATTGGCGCAGTACATTGGCCGCGATGTCATTGGTAGCCGAGCGCATGTTGAGTCCGCAAACTTCTAAGAGTTGATCGCCCACCTGAAGACCGGCACGAGTAGCAATGCTCTTTTCGGCTACTGTCGAGACGAAGATCCCGCCACCATTGTTGTTACACTGGATGGTGATTCCCAGGGATTTGTCGCTCTTCTCAATCGTGACTCTTCTCAGGTCTCCAGGGCAAAGAAAATCCGACGGCACATTCGAGTTTCGTTTACTTCCTCCGTGACTTAGCACCTCGACGTGTACCTGCGGCATGGGTGAGCCCCGCTCGCTGCCGCCGCCGTGATGGTCAATCGAACCGGTGCTGTTCTTGACGCCGCTTCCTTTACTCGCCACACTGTGATTGGAGGGGATGCGCAGACGTTGGTGGTCCTTTTTCCGTGGGAAAGTGCCGCCCTCGTACACTTGCGAGTACACCGAGGGCATGTCGTCGTGATCGCGTGTCGGGTGGATGCTGCGACCGCCCCGATTGTAGGGATAGTCGACGGACGAGATGTACGCGTGATGAGGCAGTGGTGGTGGACTGCCATAGTCCATATCGAATTTGTCCGCTGATGAATGCGCCAAATGCTGCGGCTCCATGGAGTGCGGCAGTGTGAGTGGACTCGAGTGCCGTATCTTGTGCGGGTGATGGGAGTGCGGCATCTGAATGGGGTGCATATGGGAGCTGTTCGAGGTGAAAGTGGGAAACAATTGCGTATGGCGATGCTGCGGCACATGGCTGTTACCATTTCCGCTGTTCATCTGATCTCGATGGAAAAGCAGCGTCCCTCCTGTATTCGATCCAGGGTGGTTCGCTACGCCGGAAGCTATGCTCTCGCTGTCGCTAGGGTACTTGGCAACGTTTTTTGATTGCATTCCGGCAGCTGGGGCCGCCGGGCGCTTTGGAAAATTTGCATATTCACTGATTGGTGGGCTTTTCTGCGAGAGAATCGAATCGATGGAGTTCTGTGACTTGAGCGATATCATGTCGAGCGAGTTTTGTTGTGCGCTGTTGCGTGCGAAGGCCGTATTGCTGGACTGCGGATGACTGAATAGAGGCGGTTGCGGCGGTGGACTTTTGATCATTTCGAAGAGCTGCTGCTGCTTGGTGCCAATAGTAATAGCTGCCGGAGTAACTTGCTGCTGTGCCGTCTGGCCAGTGGTCTTGTACATCATGTTTGGTTCCAGTGGGGTTAAGTTCAAACTATATCGGTTTTGATAATGATTCGCGTGATGCTGCCGCTGATTCGTGTGGGTGGTGTACTTTCCCATCAGATCGTAAGTCTTGAATTGAATGTTTGCTGTGAACAGCGGGGGACTGCGGATGTTGACCGGCTTCGATTGCTCCAGGATGATCGGTTCGGACTCTAAAGCCGTTCCGTAAACTGAATGGCGATAGGGATAGCCGTTGGTGGTAGCACTACCGCTGGACTGAAAGAGACTGGACGCAGGTATGGGATTCGAGTTACGGTTGGGGTTATTTTTCGACGACAACAAAGTGCTGGAACTGCCTGCCCCGCCCATTTTCTCTGGGCCCTCTTTGTCCACATTGATGGGAGCCGCGGTGAACAGTGAAAGCGGCGGACGTTCCTTTTTTCTGTGCTGCACTATAGTGCCAGTGGGGTTCTCCTGTGATGTATTGAGGATGTTAGTGCGTGGCCACGTGCCCATGCTCTTGGAGGTCTCCTTCTCTTTCTTGCTGTTGCGTTTGCTGCGCTTGAAAAGGTTTTCCTTGCTCTTCTCAGAGCTTTCGCTGAGCACAGAGTCCAGGGCGGCCAGAGCGTCATTTTCCTGACTGAAATCAGCGCCCGGCTTAGAGATGTGCATCTTCTCGCGGAACTTACTCAGCATTTCTGCGATCTTGGAGGGATGCTTCGCACTCGTTACCTTGTGCATTGAGTCGTTAGAGTCTGTTTGAGCGGAGGTGGTTGTCATGCGGCGGTGTGCCTCCGGATAGCTGACATCTTGGACGTTCTTCAAAGCAAATATGGTAATAGAATCATTCCGATGGTCATTCAGCAGATTCATTACGTCTTTGACGTTCTGCACACCCTCCATCGACTTGTTGTTGATGCTGAGCACTCGATCTCCCACATCCAGCTCGGGCTCGAATGCAGCCAGCGAGTTTTGATCAATCTTCGAGATAAACACCCCCGTGTCCAAGTTCAAACCATGATTATGGTTTTCCTGCAGGTTCAAGTGGGCTGTGTAAAAGTGACGCTTACTCTGGCGAGTGCGCGACACCAACAGACTGCATCTTGGCGCACTGGACCTTATCTCATCTAACACCATGCGTTTTGTCATCGATTGACAATCCAAATTGTTTACTTTCACAATGACGTCGTTGATCTTTAGATGCCCAAAGGCAGGCGATGTGTTCGTCACCCCACAGACCAGCTGTCGATTGTTGGTGTCATCCAATATGATGCCAACATCGCCGTCTTGATGATAGTTGCACAACTCAATTTCGATCATATCGTCAGCATCGTAGGTGCTCAATCGAAAACTGCGACGCGAATCGTGCGACTGCGAGTTCTCAATCTGCTCCTTGAGTCCATCGATTTCTCTTTGTGCTTCGTCTTTCTGTTTCTTTATCTTTTCACTATCACGGATCGCTGATAGTAAATCGCTTATCGCCTTGTCGCGCTCCTTTCGCAGGTTATCACAGAGTGTCTTCACCGAGTCCCGTTCTTGTACGATTTTCTCGCGCTCAGAGATCGCCCAGTCACGGTGTCGCTTCGCAATGTCTGTCTCCTGAATAGACTTTTCCACCTCGGAATGTGCCTTCTCCAGGCACTTGCGCAGCTTCTCAATCTCTTTGAAGTCATCTTTGCTGTCCGAGAACTCCTTGCTCCACGACGACTCCCGTGACTTGAGCAGCTCTCGCTTCTTCAGCTTCATATTGAGATCCTCTATGTTGTGCATTAGTTCAGAGTTTGTTTGCTGAAGAGTCTTCACCTCGTTCTTGTCCTTTTTCCTTTGGATTTCAACCTGATCCAGTTCCTTTTTAACCGCAGCCAAATCGTCGCTCATTTTCTGCGTCTCCTGCAAGACATTGTCCTTCTCGGACAGTATCTGATTCAGCTCGTCTTCCACGCGGTTCCTGTGCACCGTTGTCATCAACAGTTCATTTGCCTTTGATGCCAGCAGCGCTTTCAATTTCTCCACTTCCTTTTCCAGCTGATCCCGCTGAATACTGAACGTCTCACGTGCTTCTCTATAGTAATTCCGCTCCTTCTTTATGTTATCCAACTCGTTGATGACCGAGCTGAGGTGCTTTTTGAACTTCTCCCTTTCCGCCGATATTATATTTCGATCCTTGGACAAATCGGCATATCTCTCCTTGGAAAGTTGCAACTCTTCGAGCAGTTTCTCAGTCTCTACGCAACCACCTTCGCATTTCTTGTTGCCAATTTCACTATAATGCTCGCAATAGAACGAACCAGACGGCGGATTTCCGTTTTCGCTCTCCTTCTGCTTGACCGACTCGATCAGCTGCAGCAATTTCCGTTCCAGCATCATATTCTGCTGCGTTAGGTGCGCGTTTTCCGCAGCAATGTCGGTGAATTTATTGCGATCTTTCGACGAGGACTCCAACTGATTCATCGCCGCCATATATTGCTCCTGGTAGAAGGCCAATTGGGAAGCCATTTCTTCGCAGCGACGAAGAGTGTCCTTGTGCTGGTGTCGAAGGTTGTTCAGTTCCATTTCGTACTGCTGTTTTATCAGATCGAAGGGCTTTTTAGCATTTGGATTGTTGTTGGCAAGATTGGCGGCCGTCGTACTGCCACTGCTGTTTGAGGAGGGTCGAAGGGTGCGGTCATAACCGCCCACATATTCGGGGCTCTCTGCAAAAGACAAAATTTCGCTTAGATTCGATTTTGCCGACATCACGGCGCACAACTTACCTTCTTGACTGCTATTGCTTGTTAAAGAAAGATCTCCAGAAGCCATTTTTCAAATCATTTTCCCACAGAATTTAACAAGCAAATGATTAATGTATCTGTAAGATTGAAAGTGAGATTGTTTTGTTTAGGATAGGGCCTGAAATTTGTCATTCTCACAACTCGTACGGATTCTGTCTCATCTAACAAAGAAAAGCAAAGACCTACTCACTGTCAAACTGCTCTATAAATTTGCATGTTGCCTTTTGCAACCAACTATAACAAAAATTAGCCAATAGAAGTTCACTTCATGCACAACTTATGTGCAAGCACAGTTGAATGATATTTTGATGCCGCTGTAGAGCGCGTCAATCTTTGCTAAAATTAAATAAAAATCACAACTGCGCCATAATTCCGGATTTGAATGTTTTAAATTTGCATTTTTAATTCAAAATGATGCGGAGCTGCTGCTATAAAGGTCACATAACTGTTCGATACACCTACGCACATACACTTGCATTAGGTGCGTTATTAACAGTTAGTTTTTCTTCCTGAGCGATTCTAAGTTTGGAAAGTAATGGTCACGAGTCATCTCTGTTTAAAAACAGAGCAATCAATTGCTTTGGAGGTAGAACTATCAGTTGACAAAGCAAGATCCTCTCTATTAGCTCAACGTTTCTATTGTACAGCGCCAAACCATAAGACATAGCTCACAGGTCCACCAGTCTTGTTAGATTTAAGGTTAGACAAGGTTATCTACACCCCATTTACGTTGGGGGCACGAAAGTATGCGAGTTCGCTTTGCCCTAAATCAGATGTGATTCTTTAACGACCACTGTGACTCCACTCCATCAGTTCAGGATTCATTAAGTCAAAAGATTTTGCCTCAACTTTCACTAAGCCCAACATGAACAGTAACGCGATCGATCTGATCGATCTACCCAATGTAGCTGGTCCAAAGTCTGAAGGAAAATTCATGACATAATTAGACTTATTTTTGTCTATCTCAATTCAGATACGAGGTATATCTAAAAGTGAAGACAACCTGCCTACTACAACAGTCGTAAAATAAAAATATCAACAATACACCTGCTGGAGGAGTATACAACACACATAACCCTTGGCTTTAGATAACTTCAATCAAACAACGTTATATACAGGTAGAGCAGAGCCATCGCGCAACCCCCACCGCTTCCGATGAAAAAACTCTTATCGACTGGTGTGTGATATGTGTAAACTTAGGCAACAACGACCACAAATCATAGTCTATATCGCATTGATTCGGTTGCGCGATTACCGCGAAAGAACCTCGAAATAGCAAAATGAGCATTACCCCACCACAGTTTTTCACAGACTCAAGTCGTATACGAAATCACTTTGAAGATGTTAAAAGCCGATGCCAGCCAGTGAGTCAACTTTGGGCAATATTTTGAACACCAAAAACGATTGCAAAACAATTAGTTAATGACTGAATCGTCTACGGTCTGTCTATCCAGCTGCACTTTCTTTTTCCCGACACGAAACTGTCTAAACCTACCGATAGCAAACCGACAAAATTAAGTTGAAAGAAGTTTCTTCATGTGTTCATGCACCAATTAGCAAATTCAAGTTAATTGAAAGGTGCAGGCAACAATAGTCGTGGCACGGAGTGACAATGGTGAACAAGTGGAGAAGCACGGGAAGCGGACGGATCAGCCAAGTATTGGCTTACAATAGAACTGGTTTTTTCGGTGGCAAATGGCAATAGACTCGTTTCTTTCTTAACAAAATTTAATGTGAAAACAACTTACCAAAGTAATGTCTCTGTGTATATATATATAGAACGCTGACCGAAGTACCATGGGCCAGGAATCGGGGGGAGAAGTCGCCAAATTATTTTCGGCCTTTTTCTGTTCACAGAGTTTTCCCAAATTCGATTTCTCACGTAAATCTTTAATTAATAATGAGGCAATCACAAATTAGAATTTAAGCAACAAACATTTGCAATTCCGCATCAATTTAGAAGCAAATAAGAAAAATTATCCAGAAGAGAAATGAAAAAAAAAATGGGAAACTAATGACGTTCACTGCTTTCGCTTCAGATGCAAAACTAAATCCACTTTTTCGGGTAAATTACACTTACAAAATAAACAACTGAACAATACAAGCACAACGGTTTGCTTTTAGGGAATATTTTCCGGAAATTATATGATGCAAACAATGATAAAATTTTAAATTAAAAAACTGCGAAGGTGGAAAGAAATTTTTTTCACTTTGTCAACGGTGTAAAAAAAAAAACTTGGAAAATTTTCCCTTGACAGATGACGGTTTTCGTTTAGCAACATCTCTCTGTTGGTAGGTGGCGGCAACTGGCGGCCGATGAATCCACCATCGAAACTTTTTCGAAGTGTAAGGCTGAGGCGATATATTCAATAAGTTAAATTTGGTAAATTATTTTGAGCAAGCTTAAGAGTATATTTTGCGATTATATCAATATTTTCAAACTAAACCGGGATGCGTCTGTTTTATTGTAATAGCTATGTATAATATGTATATATCCTTAAGGCTGGTACGCTGTTCGAGTGAAGTAAAATTTTCACTCCTCTCCAAAAAGTGCTGTGAAATTGAAAGTGAAATTTTCACGCAGAAATGTCAAATATTTAAAAAGCCAAGTGAAACAGCTTAAGTAACGCTCCCTACAAATCACTTTTGAACAACTATTTTTTACTTGAACAGCGTACTGCCTGGTAAAATTTTCATGTGGAAAGTTCATTTTGACATTTCGAAGTGAAAAATTTGTATGAAAAAATGGATTTCTAGGTACCTACCAGCCCTTGCATCAAATACACGTATTCCTCATACAAACTCTAGGCAAAATTATCAGCTGTCAGACTGGTATAGGTCTCAACATATTCTTGTTTAATCCACCAGGTGTCGCAGAAGTGCTTTTCCATTCGTCAATACTAACTATACAGTAAATTTGATGAGGAACTTAAACTTTTTTTATTTCTTGGTCTCTTTGTTTTTCATTATCTTCCGACATAAAGATGCGATTCATTTCCAATCAGAATACCTTTTTTACCATAAAATATTAAAATTTGATTTTGTTCGAAAACGAGTGCATTCAGGTAGTAAAAAATAACATATCTGTTTAAAGCTTTATACGAAGAAAACTTTGACATATGTCAAAAAATGGGTAAAAAGAACGAGCAAAAAGCCATTCACCAGCATCGGGATCTCTGACCGCTTGATTAAAGTTTTTTTATTTTATTTTTATGCATGAAATAAACATAAATCTATCGGCTAAGATATAAGAAACATTAACGGAAATAATTTACCAACTGATAGGAACCAATATTCAACATTTATTGCTGAAAATTCCCCACAAATAAGCAACCACAGTGAACGGAAAAAGCTGTGATAACTTAAATCTACATCAAAATGGTGAGTAATAATTTCGTTTTATATCCATTCTTGTCTCCCCTTTTGGTGGTACCCGACCCGTACGAGAAACTGGAAAAAGTATGTCACACCCAAAAGGAGGCACAACAAAAACAATGAAGAACCATACATGGGAGAGAGAATCCAACTAATATCATCGCCATAAATGGTAGTAAATTTCTACATAGTGTGAAAAACTAAGTTTATCTTATCGCCAAACGCATACAAGGAATTTGATTTGGATTCTGAGTAAATCTCTTGGCACTTTGCATCTTGATAATACCTGACTTGTGTTGTAGTACTAGGCGCCGACTTGTACTGTTAAAGATGCAATTTGTCGTAGAAGCGCCAAACTGACTGCCAGATTATCAAGTGAGCTGGATGCAGTTGATGTGCTGACAGCGCATTATTCTTTATTCTCTATTTACATTTTGTTTCTATGGATTAAGTTAATGGAAAAAAACTCGCCACGTTTCTTCCCGCAGAAAAGAAGCTAATTCTGCACTTTTTGTAGACAGAATGACTAATTCACTTCGGCAAACCGGTTTCGTTCCATTGCATTGTTAATGAACGTTTGCCTCTGCAATAGCTTCTTCTTTCGTTACCAACTGTGGTCGGTTCAAGAGGTTAATTTTTTGTGAGTCTCACGAATTAGTTCTAACTGGAGGCACTTTCGATCTCTGTAACAAAATGGGTAAATGATTTTCCATCTGGCTGTTTGAATTTCCTCTGTCTCATAACACTTTCTACTTCGTTGCGAAAAAAGGACGACTGATTTGGGCTTATTCTGCTTATATCTTTTTCAGACGGAACTACAAATGGACTGTGCCCTCGATCTAATGCGTCGCTTGCCTCCTCAGCAAATCGAAAAAAATCTCATCGATCTTATTGATTTGGCACCCGATCTATGCGAAGATCTCTTGTCATCGGTGGATCAGCCCTTAAAGATTGCCAAGGACAAGGAAGTCGGTAAGGATTATCTCCTGTGCGACTACAATCGAGATGGTGATTCGTATCGCTCGCCATGGTCGAACACATACGATCCACCACTGGAGGATGGACAGATGCCTTCTGAAAGACTGCGCAAATTAGAGATTGAGGCAAACTATGCCTTCGATCAGTATCGAGAGATGTATTACGAAGGTGGCGTTTCTTCAGTGTATCTCTGGGACCTAGATCATGGCTTTGCAGCAGTTATCCTGATCAAGAAAGCCGGCGATGGTAGCAAGAAGATTCGTGGCTGCTGGGACTCGATTCACGTTGTTGAAATCCAAGAGAAGACCACCGGCCGAACGGCGCACTACAAGTTGACTTCGACTGCAATGCTGTGGCTGCAGACAAACAAACAAGGCTCGGGCACAATGAACTTGGGCGGATCCCTTACCCGCCAGCAGGAGCAAGATGCCAATGTAAGCGAATCGTCGCCCCACATTGCCAACATCGGCAGAATGGTCGAAGAGATGGAGAACAAAATCCGTAATACGCTTAATGAAATCTACTTTGGCAAGACAAAGGATATCGTAAATGGACTGCGCAGCACACAGTCTCTGTCCGATCAAAGGGCGCAGACTGCAATGAAGCAGGATCTCGCCGCTGCCATCCTACGTCGCAACGTCAAACCCGAGACGAACTGAGATGAGGATGATGACGACGACGATTTCGAGGACAACCAAGAGGAGCAGAACTATGACAATTTCTAGACCGCCCTCAGTCGTCCCTCACAAACAAACCAGTCTCCAGCAAGGTCGTCCCTGACAACATCAAATCGAACCCCAGATAAAAACAAACAAAACCAACAAACGAAACCTTTTGTTTGAGCCTAATCGTAACGCGAGTGAGGTCAATCGAACGACACTGAGTAACCCTCGCTTGTTAAAATTATGTATTATTATAATTAATATTATTATTATTACTATTAGAAATCTTTTTGCATTTATTGAACCGCTGTTGCTGCTGGCGTCTTTTGTTAATGCTCTGCGAAACTCTTCCATTTTTTTTTGTATTTTGTTTCCATTTTTAAATAATTAGTTTCTTTTTGTTTAATTTTTTATATTTGTATGTTCAGCGAAAAAGAGAACAGATATGCAGAAAGTTGAACCGCGTTGGGTATTCGTGAATGAGTTTTTTTTTTATAAATAATAATATATTCACTTGAAAGTAATAGATAAATTTCGAAATCTAAACAAGAGTAAATGGTAAATAAAAAGAAGAAGTAAAAATTAAACAATTTTATAATATTATCAATATTATTATTAAATAAAATAAACAAGTAAGAAATTGAGGTTAAGTTGTCGTTCCTTTATTTCCCTCCTCAAGAATAACGAGCAGTTTGACTTCGTTTTAACCATCTACCCTTATCTGTTGGATTTAATTAAATTCTAACATGAGAGATGGCGGTTAACGATTGAGTAATAGACTCTACTGCTTCATAGCACATACGTCAAGTAATGTAGGGTTATGCACGTTTTAAACTAAAATACTTTCAAAAGTTTTTTTTTCCCGAGGGTAGGTGAAAATCTTCCAAAGACATTATGAGAATAGCAAGCGCGTGCTCATAGTAGTGTGAGATTTTTACTTAATAAAAACACCACCCTTCGATACTAAGATATAACTTATCAAGCAATTTTTCTATCACGAAATAATAACTTTTGGCAGGTTACTTTCCAATGAAAAATCCTGTATGTTCCGCAATTTAGACGCGTTTAATCTTACGAGGGGAGTTCAATATATTCGCGGTATCGACATGAAGGAAAACACGAATTAAATTAAAAATATTTTTATTTTTCAATATAATCTCCTCTTACATTAATGCATTTATTACATCTTGAGATTAACTTTTCTATACCCTCAAAAAAATAATTTTCATCCTTCTCTCCAAAATGTCCATTAATTGCAGTTTTGAGTTCCTCATCATCGGTAAATCGCTTACCACGAAGGTTTTTTTTTAAATCTTGGAACAAGAAATATTCACCAAGGTCAAGGTTCGGACTATAGGGTGGGTGTTGAACCTCTTCGAAACCACAATCCCGTACAGCAGCCTTAGAAATAGGTGCCGTGTGCACTGAAGCATTGTCGTGAAGGAGCAACACGCCAGCAACCAGCTTAATCCGTCTTTGTTTCCTTATTTTTTTCCGTAAATGATGCAAAGTGGATGCGTAGGATGTGGCGTTTATGGTTTCACCCTTTTGTTTGTGTTCGATTAGCAAAATTCGCTTTGAGTCCCAAAACACTGCAGCCATCACCTTTCCGGCAGATGGTGAACCTTGATCTTCTTTTGGGGGGCCTGTGCCCTTCTTTTGCCACTGCATGGACTCGTGTTTGCTTTCAGGATCATAGTGATGAATCCAAGTTTCGTCCCCGGTAACAATCCTATTAATAATTCTTACCGGGTCTTCGCTACACAGCTTCAAAAAATCCTTAGAACACTCGATTCGCATTTGTTTCTAAGGCGCTTTGAGCATTCGAGGCACCCATCTTGCACTGACTTTTGAAAGATTAAAGCAGTCATGAAGAATGGTGTGTATGGTACCAATGGAAAGGTGAATGCTCTCAGTTATCGTTTTAGTCTTTATTCGGGCATCCTCAAGTACAAGTTTCCCGACTTGTTTAATGTTTTCTGCTGTGCAGGCAGTTAGTGAGCAGCCTGAGCGAGGGCCATCTTCAATGCTCTCCCTGCCTATTTAAAATTCACTTGACCACTTTTGAATGGTTGACAACGAAGGTGTAGAATCTCGAAAAACAGCCACCATCTCTTCGTGAATCATTTTTTGACTTTTTTCTTGTTTAGTAAGAAATTTTATCACAGCACGGTGCTCAATTTTAGTGGTCATCGCGACACCAGCCATTTCACCTTTGTTCAACGCAAAATACAAAGCAAACTTATAAGCACAGCCAAATGAAATTTTACAGTAAAACACTTGAATAACGGGGCTACTAAAATCACGAAATAATTTTTTCACATCTTTGGAGTATACCCCCCATACCGCGAATATATTGAACTCCCCTCGTATCTTAGCAAGTCGAATGGTTTCGTTCTTTGTAGATGAGGCAATAAGTTGCTCTCATCCAAAATTTGTCGGACTGTATTGTTGATATGTATGTCCGATTAGCCGGTTTCTATGTTTTCTCGCGAAGCTTCTAGTTTCAGCTTCGACTGGTGGAATTCCGAGATCCCTGTGGATATCCATGGTGCTTGTACAATTTCTCTAAGCACTTTATTTTTAAAGGTTTGTAAAATATTTGCATTCGTTTTCTTGGTACAACCCCAAAGTTGTATACCGTAGGTCTATACCGGCTTTAGCACTTGCTTGTATAGAAACAGTTTGTTCTCAGTACTGAGCTGGGAATGTTTTCCAAGTAACCAGTACATTTCTCTATATTTGATATCGAGTTCTTTACGTTTCATTTTCACGTGCGAATTCCATTTCAGCTTTGCGTCGAGGGTCATTCCCAGGTATTTGGCCTCGTTTGCAAAGGGTATTCGGGCCAAATTTAGAAAAATTGGCAAGTCATTAGTTTTCTTATACGTAAAATGCACGTGAACAGATTTAGTTTCGTTGAGGGCGATCCGCCAATCCCTCCTCCATGCATTTACCATATTCAGTGCTATTTGCACTTTCGAAGTCGTTTCTTCGATTGTATTACCAACTGCAAGGATAGCGGTGTCGTCGGCGAACGCAGCAAGGGTAGTGCCGTCTTCTCTTGGTATATCGCGAGTATATAGTAGATAGAGAAGCGGCCCAAGGACGCTTCCTTGCAGTACGCCTGCCGAAATCTCTTTAAGTTCCGAGTATTCGTTTGCGTTTCTAACACGGAAGAGTCTATTCCCGAGATATGATTCTAAAATATCATAAATGCGTACGGGGAGAATTTGTCTGAATTTAAATTTTAAACGAGGAATACGCTTGAGCATATCTTTTTTTCTTCAAATGCCTTCTCGATTACGTCAGTAATTCTATGCACTTGGTCAATCGTCGAATGCTTGGTTCTAAACCCAAACTGGTGGTCGGGGATATGATTATTGTTTTCTAAATACAACCGGTTGTAGGCGCTCTCGAAAACTTTGGATATGAATGGAAGAAGGAAAATTGGTCTATAAGATCTTACTTCATTTGGCGGTTTTCCTGGTTTTAAAACCATGATGAGCTCCGCCATTTTCCATTGGCTCGGCACATGTTTTAGTCTGAGCGCGGCACTCATAATATGAAGAAGCTTAATTAATGTTAATTATGTTGCGGAGCGCGACTCTGTTGCCATTTTTTACTCGCCTTTCTTTTTTCGTTAACCAATACTTTTATTTCAGGAGGATATCGTAAACCGTTTTTGGCCGGCGTTTCCCTTGAGTTAGGCGTATTATTCCAGGAGGCAAGCTGTACGATCTCAACGAAACGGTCAACTTCAACCTCAAGTTCATAGGGTGTCGTAAGAGGGACGCTCAGTTCAGTGTTGTCTTCAATTTCGTTCCTAAAGCTTTTGTTATACCAGTTAATCTTTCATAAGTGCAATTTCTTGAACACGAATTTAAAAATCTTTTCTCTTCATTATGTTTTTGAGGCAATAAATAGCACGTTATGGCGAAGGTTAGGTTAGGTTAGGTTGATGGGGGTTGTGAGATCGTCACAATAGACCAGGCACCATATCGGGCCCATCGCCATCCCCTGGGAACCATTACGGCTAAAAGACCTAAACCAAATCACCCAAGCATTCGATTTCCCTACAGAATTTGAGTATGGCCTCAATACTATTTGAGGAACCAACCTCTTCCAAATTATTAAAGAAGTACATGCCGAGATGCTTTCGTCTACTCCGAGCATTTGTTGACATTCACAAAGAAGGTGTGAGACGTCTTCCGTGACCTGTAGGTCCTCGCAGTACCTGCACGTATCCGTATTAGCTATGCTTCCTGAGAAGGCAGTGCCCAGAGAGTATTCCTACCGTTGTTCTCAACTTAGTTCTACTGAAATTAATAAATTTTTCAGACTTCCTCCGATTTAAAACAGGCCACAGTGCCTTTGAAACCTTATGCCCTTCTAATTGTGACCACCTTTGTAGACTTTATTGAAGACTTTTTCAAAAAGAATTCTCCTGGTCACCGCCATGGGTGGTCTTATACCTTCGATCGTTGCATCAAGTGGGAGCCCAGCTCCTTCCTTGGCCAGAACGTCTGCCTTTTTGTTACCGTCAATATCACAATGCCCAGGTACCCCCAACACAGTCTAAGCACTGAGCAGTGTGCGACAATTCCTGACTAGCTCAGACTTGATGGTTTGTGATTCTAGTGCTTTAAGGGCAGCCTGACTGTCAATGAAGATGGCGATATTCTTATTGGATATTGATCTCATCTCAAGTAGCTCTGCGGCCTTAAGCACTGCCAGAACCTCTGCCTGAAACACACTGCATGTGTCCGGAAGCTTCAGGGCCATTTGTAGGTCAAACTTGCTGGAGTATATCCCTGACCCTGTTCCCTCGCTAGTTTTGGAGCCGTCAGTGTATACTGAGGCCTCGTTTTCCCTCTGAATTAAGTTTTTGGACCAGTCCTCTCTGTCCTCTGTCCTCTGTCTTTTGTACGCTATGGGGAAACGAAGTACAATTTTAGTTATTCGTGACCATTACAGCCTGAAGGGTATCATTTGTTCCCGTTAGTGGTAAGTACTAACTTTACTGAACTGCACCATACTAAATATTATGTTGTATTGTGGTTTATATTGCACTGACTTCGTTGTGCTTAGAATTCACTGTTATGTGTCAATTAACTCGCACATGTTGTGTGCAATTGCAATTGTCTCTGTGGAATGTTTAGTATCTCCCAATTCGGTAAAAGTATGGAACTAAGAAAACGATTGAACAAAACTCCAGAGTTTCAAGAATTGCATGCAAAACTTGATGGTAATCACTCATGGCTTTGTAAAATACACCCTACTGATCGCATTTACTTTACCAGATCTCGGGTTGTACGAGAAGGGCATGGACTTGGAGCAAATGCGTCAGGTGATGGGAGCTGTTGACGAGTCCATTAATGAAACTTCATTCAACAATCAGGACATGGAATTCGCACTGAGAGTATAGTGGCTACATTTTTTTATGTTGACTGTATTATGAGAATTTGAATTGCAGGAAAGCGAACGAGATTTTGAATCGGCTAAAATCTACAATTCAACTATGATTTGGTGAGATTTGTCCCCTTACGGTTAATTAATTCTAAGTGAAATGTTTTTTAGTCCATTAGAAAATGTAAATTGTGTGAGTAATTCACCATTTGGACAGCGTCACCGCAAGTAACAACATAATGAAGCATGTTCTACGAAAAACTACTACTGCATCGTTTTCAATTTCAGCTTGCGAGCCTTCTCGTCACCATTCAGTAGCCCAGAGATTGGGTGTGTACAAAAGATAACAGTGGTCGCTGAAGTTCACCGTGAACTCAATTGGACGCCAAAGAAATCTCCACCATCTGAGCAGGAGAGGAAACGTTTGTCTAGAAAACGTACAGCAGATGCCATATCGCAGGAAGATTCTGGTGTTGTATCGTCTAACAGTTTGTTTGAGACTACCAGTGTTTAAAATTTGTCTACATTTATGTATTTTGGATTGACCTTGGCGGTCTTTCATTTTCCCCTATCTATATAGATCGTAGACTTTCACAGTTTACAACAACAGAATCTGGTTGATCTATATTGATCATGGAGGAAAACATCATGGATTGTAAAAAAAATGTATTTTGTTATGCTTTATTGTATTTTGTATTTATGGAGGAACATTTTTTTCTATGTACCTTCTTTAAACTATATTCATAAAGATGAGATTTTGTTTTCTCTATTGCAAATGGTTTTTGAGCTCATTTTTTGCCAATATGGTACAACCATTTCGTAAAGTCACACAAGCAATTTAATATTTCAAGAACTACTAAAATTATTGGGTTTTGTAACGAGGTGCAGTGCAGATTCGTAGTTTTTCATAGCGTTTTTTGTTACAAGACCGACTTCTTGTTGCTGAAGAGGTGTGAAGATCAGTGGCTAGGTATGTATTGCCTCTGCTGGAAATTAATAACCACTTCATTATCCCCGTGTGCATTACTAACATGTAACATCACTGCCAGTTTGTAAAGCTGCTACATTCTGTTGTGCGTCCAATAAACCCATTGCAGCAATTAAATTCATTTATTTCAGTTTTAATTCAAATTCGATTGATTGGAACTTGGAATTCGCATTGAAATTCCAATAAGGAATTTCCACACCACTCAGAGCCCCATCTAGCTGTGACTATGATATTTACTTGAGACTTGACAAACAAAGCAAAATATCCCAAACGCCGCCATTTTCAATTGTTTTGACAGCAAAACATTTTCCTTTCATCAAAATAAGAAAAATTGTTGAATTGTTTGGATTGGATAACAAATTCTCATTAAATTGAGCGAAAATATATTGTGGATATTGCTTTTCTTTTTTGGTTAAATTGACAAAATCTCCAGGATTACAGCATGCACAGACAAATGCATCCTCGAATTCATGTCTCACCGATTGACGAGCCGCTCGAAGTTGCAGAAGAGGACGAGGATGACGAAGAAAAGAGGACGATTTTTTGCGCTAACATCGATCAGAGGGCCACGGAAGATATACTCTATGAGACCTTTTTGCAAGTATGCCAAGTAATTAACATTTAAAAAATAAATGCATGTTCAATGTTTTGTCAGGCTGGACCAATTGAATCAGTGAGAATACCCAAAGACAATGGCGGTCGTCAGAAGTCATTCGGCTTTATAACTTATGTGCACAAGTGCAGTGTACCGTTTGCGCTACAACTTTTATCGGGGTTAAGTTTGTTTAATAGATCTCTGACTATTAAGACAAAGAACACGCAAAGCTTACCGGTTGATTGTGAGCCTCTATCACGCGGGAGAGGTGGTGGAGACGCCCGAGGGAACTTTGCGATGCGAGGAAATAACTTTTCGCCATATTGTGACAATAATCCCTTCAAAAGAGAAACAAATTCACCCGCAAAGCGCGTTGAGTGGACTGCACAAAGGCGAAGCGATGAAGTGAAAAAGCATTCGTCAAATAATTCGCGGCCACATCAGAATACTCCATATTCGCGGGGCGATCCATCCAGAGATCACGGTAGTAGTGGATATCAGAATAAAAATAACAACAACAGACGATCTGAACAGAGAAACCGACGAAGATAACAGTTGTTATCTGTATGAAGTTTATTTTTTAATCGACGAGCTGGCATAACCATAAAATTGTGCGTTGCCTTTAAAATCGCTACAAATAATGTACATAAATAATTCGAAAAAAAGATGATTTAAATTACATTGTGTGGATATCATTTAGTCATGTACCTATACCTATAATTGGATTGTTTTTCTATGGTTTATAATATATTTTGGAAATCTAGGTTTCAATAGAAGGTAGCTATAAGAAGCTGTTGGCTGAACTGCTTGGAATAGTATTAAAGAGGTAGGTAGCTACTCGATATAAACTGTTCCCTTAGATTTAAAAAAAAAAACATAACGGCGCAGAACAGAAGTACATATCATAGAAAGCAGACAAACAGCAAAAAATAGAGTCAAAAAATATCGGTCGCAAATGCTCCATATTCAATAAGGCGTGCATCTTGCCATCAGAACAAAGCTACACTTATTCCTAGCTTCGTAGCGTTCTGATTTTATGTAAAGCGGAGATATTCGGTTAAATGGAAAACAAAATATAAAGCCAACAAAATGCACAGCGCAGTGTTCAGAATTTAGATTGTTGGCTGAGGAACAAATTCAACAAGAAAAAAAAGTGAAGCTGAACAGAAGAACGTTAAGAGATAAAATAAGTAAAAATTTAATAGCGTTGCAATGCAGTTATTACATGTTCGTTCCTTATTAGATTTAACCAGTTCAAGTATCTACTGGATTTTCTTTCTGAGAATCTGGCAACAATCAAAAAAAAACATTCGCCACTCCTGCCATCGCCTGAGGTTTTTTTTGCAAAAGGTGGTTATTAGATAGAAGTTTGAACGGATTATGGATTGGCACAGTCTTCATTCTCAGAAGTTCTTTTTCAGCTCTTTTTCTAGAAGATTCCAAAATGATTAAAAAGTATGTTTGAATGTTTGAAGTATACCAATCCTATGTCGCACTTCTATTTTCTCGGTTCAAATCAACCGAATTGAATAAAAAACCCAGAAGACTTTAAGTTCCGTAGAAACTGCTTACTTTTTCAATTTCCACCTGCAAATTTACGAAGGAAATATTCCGAGGGGAATTCAATCAAATCCCGGGGGGAATTTCTCTTCGCGATACCAATTTATTGCCGATACCTATTTTTAAAAAATGGGAAATGTTTCGGGGGGAATTTCGTTCACGATAGCCCTGATATACAATAAGAGCTTACAGAAATTCCTTAATATTTATTTAAACAAATGGTATAATAGTTCAGATGCATTTATAAGAAATTTGCAATATATTTTTCCAATCATCCGCTAAGTCGGGCTTTGCTGCAGTTCTATTCCTATAGTGTTCTTAGTTCACTTTAAATTTACTCTTGCTAAGTTCGATTATACAAATGCAACGATGCTCCCGATACAGGCTTCGCCCTGTGGTTTGCTGGCAATTTGCGTTTCTTCTGTATTTTTTTGAATGGCTATCAAAATTACAAACGGTTGAGTACAGAAAAGTAAAATAGACGGTCAATTTAAAGCTCTCAAAAGTATTAAGAGCTCGCAACGGCGAAAGGTTTTTAAAAAAGTAGCAATGGTTCGTATTCGTATACGTTTTTGTTAAATTCGTTAGAAAAAAGCATTTTCAAGATTTTAATTGATCTATTCCTGTTATTCCTTTCATATTTTTAACGAAATTTAGCAATTACAAGTCACTGTGTCGTATACGTAACATTTTCAAACATAAGGCTCCAAAATATGAAATGTTCGAAGAGATCAGATAATATACATTGTTCGTTAACGTTTGCATGAATCTCCAACATTACATTGGCTTATCCATAACCACAGCTCTCTGTAAGATCAATATTGGCACCACATTCCGTTTAAAAGTATGGTATTCTTTACTTGCCTGCTTGTTAGGTTAGAGAAAACAATACCAATTGTTTTAACAGATATATTTTTAATACAATAGAATAATAAAAACAAATCAAAGACTAACCGAAATATAATAATATTGTTTGGTGCAAATCAGTGGAAGAATCTTAACCTAAACTTTGCTGCTATACTATATAAAACTATTGTGAAAACAATTCGTATTTACAATATTATTTCATCTATAGGACGTTTGTTCTCTCAACTTCATTGGATATTCTTTAAGGTTTTCTCAATGTTCCTATACGTCCTTGTCGGTATCACCTCCAATAGCAAACGCGAGTAGTTCTGATGGTTCGAAAGCATTCGGAACAGTGACTTTGCATAGCTCCTCGTTTCAAGGCTGCCTTCGAGCAAAAGATTTGCACCTGTCAAGATGAACTTATCCCGATTGTCTCGACCCATTGTGAAGATTTTATCACAACCCAATCGATCTGCTAATCGATTAAGCAATTTCGCTGTTGTCGTTCGAACAATAGCATTCTGGTGAACTGCTCCGCGACTAGTCAAAATATGTAGCACTTTCGATGGTGTCAAATTATCACACATTGACTCCAGACCTCTTGTTGCATCGGCGCGAAGAAACCTATTCGTATCGGCGGTTCGATGAAGCAATGCAGAGACCAAATCATCACATTCTTGTTCCAAGAATTTGCTTTTCATTGTAAACAACTCCGTTGAGGCTTGACAAGCTGCTCTAGATACCTGTGATCGCAAATTGCGAACTGATTTGGTCAATTGAATGCAAGTCATGTGCATTTGATTATCTAACGTATCGGGGTGGTAACGCGTCAAGCGTACCATCGACTTGAGACCCATCACAACGATCTCCCAATTGGACGAGTCCATCTGATCGAATGTCTTATTTAGGGCGTCTCGCGGTTTGTCGAATCGTGTCATATTCTGTGGGAATAGTTCCGCTTGGCTCATCTTGATTGACTGTTTAACTGGTGAGATTCGACGATGGTTCTTTATAAAGCATGACGTCTTTGATTTTCGTTGCAAGGGGACGTGTTGTGTTTTCAAGGGAATAAAGTCTGTGAGGGTGTTGTTAAGCTGGCTTGACTGGTAATCCGAACTAGTCTCCGTGCTGTTGTCAATATCCAACTTGGACTGTGGTCGTTCATAGAGGGACTCGCAACTTTTCGCAAAGGACGACTTACGCGATAATGCCTTGATTTCGTTTATGGTTGGTGATTTTGGAGGCGGAGGTGGGGCGTCGTCATCTTCGGCTGTATAGACTTCAGACTCTGGATCAACAGGTAGTTCCTTAATGGGAGATGACGATTCGTTTGATGCTTTTGGAATCGTGTTGGTATCTTCAATATCACTAAGGTCTTCCAAGACCTCCTGGGTCATTTCGGACACTCTGTCTGGTTCGGTAATTGACGGTTCACAGTCAAGCTCTTCTTCAATTACTTGCGACTTGGTGGACACGACTGATTGAGGCCTCGAAACGGGTGTTATAGATTGAGACTCATAGTCCGGTGTGTCAGCAGTGTTAGTGAGCTCAAGTTCAGCAGATTTCATTGACTGTACGTCCACCTGAAAACTGTCAGTCTTGCTAAGTGTACTCGGCGGTCTGGATGATTCCTGTCGTTCCTCCTTTTCGGGAGATATGGGGGCAATAACAACATCTCCGCTGGACGTTTCTTGTTCCTCAGTGTGTGCATCACCAGCAAGTGCCTTCGCTGGCATCTCAACAGAGCTATTAAGATCTACTCCGTTGGGGGAACTCCGAACAGTTGTTGCGATAGTGGTTTGCGGTGTGCTGCATGATATTTCCTTATTCCGGTCGTCCGTTTCCACCTGCTGTGGCGTAGTTTGCCTATGCAAGTCCTCATTTGACCAGCTTTTAGCATCATTTCCATTACGATTGCTTTGGGTGTTCCGTTTCGTTTGCTGACTTGTGCTAAGATCAAGTTGCAGTGTTGAGTGTGGTGTTACTGGCGGAGTTTCATTAACAGGAGAAGGTGCCACCGAACCCGCATTCGATTGCGATTGAAGGGTGGTTTTATTACTGCAATAGACAAGAAAAAAAAAAAATGTTTTAATAATGCAATATGACCGTTTAAATGCTTTAATCTTCCCTAACCTCAACAATTGCAAACCTATAATGAGCCATGGGAACAACCCCACTCGGCCGGTGGTTGACATTTAAAATGCAAGTTATATTGATTCGCAGAGATACAAGTGAACAATTGTTACCCCTCTACCTCTAGTGATTTTTATTTAAACGAAAGTAGGACAGATTTGTCGTCCAGTCGACAAGGAGTGCAAATAAAAGTAATAGTTATCTAAGGTTTGGGAAAGAACCCAACAAAATGGAGCTATACTCGCATTTCAACAATGAAAAGGGTAAAAACAGGACAGGTTGGAGGTATTTTGTACACTCGGAATATGTTGTGGCAAAGCTTAAGGAACAGTAGGAAAGTTGGTCAAACTTTCACTATGTGAAGCACTGGGCTGCTAATCCTGTTTCGGAGTCTGGGGAACATTTGCAAAACTAAGTTAAACTTTGTTCCCTTGCGTAGAATAATGGACATTAGTCTTAATTATTAATAAATCAATTGTAACAATATTTTACTGTCTACTTATTGAATCTATATGTGGAAGAAATATAAATAAATTTCAAAAGCTACAATGCCAACTCTTCTAACGCACGAAAGGATAACAAAAATTAAAGATTCATAGTGCACAAGTACTGAGGTCCTCGTTGAGAAAACAACACCCATTTGTTTGTCCAAAGAATACATTTCTACCCAAATATTAGCTCGTCCTTGCCACCTCAGCTTGATAGTATCGAAACAATAGCAATATGGAATTTCTAAGAAAAGCCTTCGGTAAAGTTCACCTGCCATAACAAGTAAACAGACAGATCCTTCAAATAGACTGCTGAATAAATGTGTACCTTACACAAACAGCTAGAGCACAACTTATTCATAACCCATAGGACTTTTCACAATCAGAGTAGACTCCACTTACAAACCATCAGCGGCCATTGCGATTGGTATAACCGGTGTTCCTTGGCCATTTTTCTCGTAGTTTTCTTGTATTACACCGATCGATTTACGTCTCCGGTAATAGCAACACAAACAACAATACGAACTACACCACTGCGGAACACTCTCGATGGTGGAGCACAGTTTGTCCACCATGTACTCCTTTTTTTGAATGAGATTCACTCGAGTCCGCCCAAAACAGTCTTTGGAGAAAATCATCATTATAATTTCTCATCACTAATAACAATTATCAAAATGCACAATCAAAGCTGAGGGCAAATTACTTAACAGAAAGGGCACCCATGACCAAGAGTAAAAACAAAATGTGAATGTAAATTCAAACGAAACGCGTTTGTCGCGGACTAAATACCATCATAGACTGCTTGGGTCGCGCTGGTCACTATGGTTTAAAAGGACTCGCCGTCGTATTGTTGTGAATGGGTATAGTTGTAGTTGTTGGTCTGCGAAGTTATTTCTAGTGTTGGAGCACACACAAACTGAACGCGAACATGGGAGAGGTGAAAACCCATTTACATATGGGCAGCTTTTACATTTTTTAGATCAACCCCACTGGTGATGGTGACCGGCGCGGCGTTGTGAAGTGGTCAATAGGGTGGTCAATTAATTGCCGAATGTGTACGGGTTTTATTGTTTTCTTTTATTGTGGAGTTGGTGCTGATGGAGCTTGCTTTCTTAGAAACGGATCGAAGAAAGGGATTAAGGTAGGAAGTTGGTAAAATATTGTTGGGTGATTCACACGAAATTTTAAAGAGTGTTAGCTTTGAGAGGATTTACGGGTCCTTTTTGGGCGTTTTTTTCTTCGAATTCATTTTAGTGTGGGTGCGGTTAGTTGTATAATTGATGAAATAATAAATGAAATTCATTAATTTTTGGAAATTGAGGGTTACTATTGATTTTCAAGAGGCGCCTTCAAGAAAGTTTTTTACTACATCGAGACCGGAATCATGCTGAGATTAAAATGCCGAAAAATATAAATAAAGACTGAATTGCTTTTCCACTGCCTAACTCGAGGCTACCCTGTGAAGAACATCTAGTTTTAAAGGCTGGTACGCTGTTCGAGTGAAGTGAAATTTTCACTCCTCTCCAAAAATTGCTGTGAAATTGAAAGTGAAATTTTCACGCTGAAATGTCAAAAATTTAATGCGACGGAAAATAAAAGCCAAGTGAAATAGCTTGTAATGCCCCCTACAAATCACTTTTTGAACAACTATTTTTCACTTCAACAGCGTACTGCTTAGTGAAATCTTCACGTGGAAAGTTCATTTTGACAATTCGCAGTGAAAAATTTGTATGAAAAATTGGATTTCACTCGAACAGCGTACCAGCCTTAAGAAACTAGGGCTCGGCTCCTTGATAAACGCGTATTTGTGGTGCCCATAACAATTCGTTTTCTAAAGCTTACCCGAAGGGTAGCAAATAACGACTAAATACAAATGTAGTTTTAGAGGTCCAACCCCCCAATAATTTGCACGCTTAGTAGTTTCGAAGTCATTAAATGTATGACAATCCTCTGGAAACACAACACCATTTTAAGTGCAATTTAAAACCTAGCAAATTGTTGAACTTTCCATTTATAACAGACTTTATAAATGTATACATTTTTTTAAACAGATTTAGAGTGCAGTTATTTGCTTTTTTTAACCACTTAAACTTAATTGTTGAACTCAATCTTAGTCTTAAAATGTTGCTTAGGAATTGCAAAGTTAGCTTATCAAAAGAGGAAGTAAATTATTTTCAATTTTTCTAGAAAAAAAATTCATTTATTTTTCTGAACGAAACAAATTTTACGTACAGAAAAATTAATAAATGCTTTTTTTCGAAAATTTCAATATAATTTGCTAATTTTTTTTTGATAAACTAACTTAATAGTTCATAAGCAACATTTTAAGACCAAGATTGAGTTCAAGCATTCACGTTAAGTGGTCCAAAAAAGCAAAAGAACATTTTTTCGGTTGCTTTTTACTTATCGCTATAACTGGCCCTTTAATACATTATGAGTCGAGCACTTTTATGATAAAGAAATTCTGATTGTACGGCTTAAAAACAACATATAATTTAAATCGTGTTCGCTAGTATATTGAAAACAAATTATCATTCGTGTACTATCCCAGCAGACCAGCAGACCAGTTTACTATCGCAAAAACATCAAATAGAACAAGTTAAATGACCACCCTGTTGCATGAAATAAACCGGTCAAATGCGCGGTCATTTTATCAGTAGAGGTGACTCTGAGTAGTATTGGTAACGTGCCTCAGAAAAAAAGACTCTCCATCACCCCCTAAAAAGGAGTACAATTTACTTACCACACGAACAGAAACCATTGACATTAGAGAGGAACAAGTAAAGTGCGAGTAAATAAACTATAAGCCCCCACTTAGAGTAAGGGTTAAGGGGTTAGCTATTCAGTCACCAGAATTCGATTCAAAACACGAACACGCAGCACAAATAAAAAGAATTTTAAGTGCCATTTTAGTTGGGAGCGTTTTTTTTTTTTAAGGATTTGTGTGATCAGTCAAAATAATCACTCAACTAAGGGTGAGTGGTATTGTAACACAAATTCACATTTGGGTCATTACATTTATTTATTTATACATTTTATGACCCTTACTTAAGTGAAATTTGTGCAGTATTCCTGTGGGATATATGGGTCAGTTATATTCACCTTTGTGGTTGGGTGACATTTTGAACAAAGCGGCATGAAAAGCGTTCTTCATTGTGTACGGGAATTTCCCGTATCCTATATATAAAGTGTTATAGTTCATAGAAATTTAACAAACGATTTATGTTTATGACAGTTTTTATGCGATTTACTTTGGATAGGAATCGCTGGCGTGGGGGCTCGATGTATGTTGTTATTTGTTCAACAAAATCAGAGTTGTGTTGAGTTGTCGCGTTATCATGTGATTAGGATACATAAGAAAAATTGTTAAACAAATGATTGCTTAAACAGTTGCTTCTGTTAAGGATATGTTTGGGTTTCCTTCAAATTTTCCGTGGGCATAATAGGATTTCATTAGGCTGAAAACTGTTTTCGAATATTGCCGGCTCTTTATTTTTTAGAATCACGATTTATGCTTTTAGGTTTCGTGCGGAAACAGATGTTTATGGAAAAACTTGACACATTGGTCAATTGCCAGATTGCAACGAGATCTTGAAACCACGGGATTGTGCCGCAGGCTCACTTCAGTCTGTTCTATACAGTTAGCACACAGCTTAAGATTTTTTTGTGTTTCTGGCCATGAACGAATTTAGGGAAACTTAAAGCCGGAACCAGTTTGCTGATCTTCCCAATCTGTTGTGAATTTAGCTATAAAACGCTGAGAACACATTAAATGTAGGTATCTTATATTAGAAGATCGTTAAAAACAGTCCTTTCAAGACGAATGCCAACTACATCTTAAATGTAAGTAATGGCGTTTTTCATTGAAGATCCGAGAGAATTGCCCCGAAATTCAGAATTGCTCTTTTCAATGAAATTCGTTGGAGCACTTTTGCAATAGTGGTAGAAACCATATGCCCATCAATGTGAAGTTTGGTTTTCTTTTGCTACTTTTTCTGCTTTTTACATTAAATATTAAATGTTTCCATGGGCCAAAACGATATATTTCGTTTAAAATTTACATTTGCACTAATAATTGGTTATTTTTGATCACAAAGCACAAACTTTGTTTTTAATTGCACAACAAACATTTCAATCTGACATTTTGCTTGTGTGTGTTGGTGAATTCGGGGCACTTCTTTAAAAATATTCCGGACACTTTTTTCGTGTTAAGAATTGACCTGGAAGTGCACTTTCTTTTTCAATGAAACATGGAAAACATAGAAAGAGCACTTCTATATTTGCTCTTTTCATAGAAAGGGCAATTCTTTTCTTCAATCGAAAACGCCATAAGAATGACATCAGAAACCTTACAGTTTGTCACAGCTTGCAATATAAATAAATAAATAGTTTTCGCAACAGGTGTATCTTCCCATAACCATTCGAATGGAAGGGATCTACAATTTTATGCCGAGTCCAAACAGATAATTGAGAAGCTCCTTTCATGACAGTTATGCTCTCGGATGCAGTGGAGAAAACCTTAACATGCTATTTTTGTTTTTCCGATGATAGAACTTGGGACCCCTCCGCAAAACAGGGGCCCCCACCATTGACTTAGAAAAAACAAATGGCATTGGTCTTTTACCACAACAAATGAAATTATCGAATATTCGGCTGAAATGGTTCCACAGAACTTCAACATTGCTATGAAGTAACTCTGCAGAATTCAGTTCCTCAAGATCATTCGCGAGATAGTACCAACTTTGTTCGGAAACGTTCAAAGAAAATGTTTACACGCCACAATAAAAATCGAAAGACCGTCAATCGATTCTGGCTTTGCTTTTCTCCAACTACGAATGCAGGCTCTTATTTTAGAGAAAACTCATTTATCGGCATTTTTACCATGTTGTGGTCAGTCTCTCGACTTTAGCTGCTAACTCTTGTCCATCGGTTGTTCAATTCTTTGATTTCGATCAGAATTTCACAGCAAGTACAGAATGGTACCAAATTCTGACTGAAAAATTATCGCAGAAAAAAAGCGGACACTTGTTAGTCTTATCGGGCTGAAGCTCCGAAAGCCATTTTCAATCACTATTCTAAAAAAAGGAGTACAACATATCTTCTGATAAGGAGCAAAAAAATATCGTATATGAGTTGTCTCGAAACCACTCTATTTGCTATCTCTTGGAAGTAATCTTGGAGCGATTCGATGCTACAAACAAGATGTTGCAGGACCCGAAAATCATCGAATCCAAAAGAGACGATGTTGATAAATACAAAGAAGCAGCTAAAGAAATATGTCATACTGACAAAAAGGATAACTATGGAAAAAGGCTCGAACTACAACGGAACAAAACAGTCTATCAAAGCTATCTCTACTCAGCATTGAAAGCGATTCACTACGAGAACAGAATTTAATCGAAATAATCAAGGATTCAACTCTTATTTTTGTCTGTATTAATGTAGATATGTTCAATAAATACATTATTGAAACACTAAAAATAAAGTGCACGACTATCATCAGTTTGGTTGGTTTATTTTTATTTTATTGTTGTTTATAGGCTATAAAACAAGATTTTTCAAATTGGTGATGCTGGTAGGTGGTAACTCGATGTAGGGTTTATGATAGACCGATATCTTGACATAGATTCATTATGTAAGAAATAAGATGGACGTGTTTGGGGGTTGCAAATGAAGTGCGAGTTTCTGATAGTGTAAACTCCAATTGGTTGGAATTATTTGAAAATTCATGATTAATATGGTTGAAAAAAGAAAAAGTGGGCGGGTACTATTTGCTGAAAAGGAACTTCTAGTACCAAGTTGTTATTGCATTTTTACTGCTAGTACGGTAATTCTTAAAACACGGCTTTAATTCCATTTTTACGAAAAACTAAGTAAGGGGTGCTATTAAGAATACTTATGTTATCATAAAAAGGGGGTTTTGGTCAAAATCGTTTAAGCGATTTTTTGAAAATTATGCAGACAAAATAGTAACAAATATTGCAATGTTTAGTTCGAAAAATAATCTTGGTCAATTATTTAACTAAAACCTGAGTATAGGGTAATGTTCAAGATGTTTGTATTACTTGGTTTTTAAAGTTTTATCTTAATCGAAAAACAGTTTTAAAAATCAGCGTTTCCGGTAGTTAGAATCGAAAATGAAGGACGCAATAATGTTGAAAACGTCAATTTTACTCCAATTATGCATTTTGGTCAAAATTGTTTTAGTCGTTTTCATGTAGGTAAAACCAAAGAAAACCAAATTCTCAAAATATGTCTTTTTTCACAAATCCATTACAGACAATTTAGAGAAAAACTGAGCTTGCTATTATGTTAGAAATGACCATACTACCTTAGAAATGAGTTTTTCTTACAGTCGTATTAACCATTTTCGAGCCAATTTTCAAAAGTACCGTTATTCGACATTTTAGCGAAAAACTAGTTAACAGCCATGTTAACCCAACGAACCTTAATAAAAATATACATTTTGGTTGAAATCGTTATAGCCGTTTTCAAGTAAACTGTAACTAAATAAATTCTTAAAAAACGAAATTTTTTCAAAAATATTCCGTTCAACGATAACTTAGGGAAAAACTGAGTTTGCTATCATGTTAGGAATGACCATATAACCTTAAAAATGATTTTTTGTTAAAATCGTATGGAGCGTTTTTGAGATATGTCTAATTTTCAAAAAAATTCTCGTTATTCGATTTTTCGGCGAAAAACTGGGTATGCATATGCAGCCATCTTAGTTATACCTACTTAAGCCCAAATATCAATTTTGGTTGAAATCGGAGAGCCGTTTTCGAAAAACTTCAAATTGCTTAATACCGTTACAACGGAAACTCTTAACGTGCAAAAAAAAGTGGCCCCGAACTGTAAGCCCGCATACTCCATATCCGAAGTTTGAAAGAAATACGTCCAGCCGTTTGTGCTGTGGAGCTCAGGAAAGGACGGACAGACGGACAGACGGACAGAATTGCGAGACCCACTTTTTCGAGTTCCTCTATCATCGTAATGTCAGATTTGATTAAAATCTCGATTTCGAATTTTTGTACTATTACAATACCATTCTCTTACTACTTATACGAGAAAGTTAAAAAAGAAACCAAACGCTGAAGAGTCATACAAAATAAATGAGTTTTAATTAAATTTGTAAAAGTTAGGCATGGCTGTCTCATATACCGATGCAGCTCATCCCTCTTTTCTGAGACAGCGGCTCTGCTTCGTGCCACTAATAAAATGCTGATACAGGAATGATTGT
This sequence comes from Cheilosia pagana, assembly GCA_936431705.1. Classification (NCBI taxonomy): domain Eukaryota; kingdom Metazoa; phylum Arthropoda; class Insecta; order Diptera; family Syrphidae; genus Cheilosia; species Cheilosia pagana. The sequence goes on along the minus strand of OW386170.1, from coordinate 42,365,525 downwards.
TACAAGCAAGTATCCAGGGTCTTGAATTGAACTGTTGCGCACAGTACTATTTTTTTGTAAATTTAATTTTATGGCGCCAAATTTTCATCACAAGCCTCCAACAATTTGGTGTATAGATGAAATGTCCATGGATATGGTGACCTATAGCTCTGGTATTTCATAGAAGATGTTCAACATTTGTATGGACAGGTTGTCTAGGCATTGACATGGGCTAAGATAATAGCTTCTAGCTACTACGGTAAATGAAAGACAAGATTGTCCAATATAAACAGGGGCCCCCACCATTGACTTAGAAAAAACAAATGGCATTGGTCTTTTACCACAACAAATGAAATTATCGAATATTCGGCTGAAATGGTTCCACAGAACTTCAACATTGCTATGAAGTAACTCTGCAGAATTCAGTTCCTCAAGATCATTCGCGAGATAGTACCAACTTTGTTCGGAAACGTTCAAAGAAAATGTTTACACGCCACAATAAAAATCGAAAGACCGTCAATCGATTCTGGCTTTGCTTTTCTCCAACTACGAATGCAGGCTCTTATTTTAGAGAAAACTCATTTATCGGCATTTTTACCATGTTGTGGTCAGTCTCTCGACTTTAGCTGCTAACTCTTGTCCATCGGTTGTTCAATTCTTTGATTTCGATCAGAATTTCACAGCAAGTACAGAATGGTACCAAATTCTGACTGAAAAATTATCGCAGAAAAAAAGCGGACACTTGTTAGTCTTATCGGGCTGAAGCTCCGAAAGCCATTTTCAATCACTATTCTAAAAAAAGGAGTACAACATATCTTCTGATAAGGAGCAAAAAAATATCGTATATGAGTTGTCTCGAAACCACTCTATTTGCTATCTCTTGGAAGTAATCTTGGAGCGATTCGATGCTACAAACAAGATGTTGCAGGACCCGAAAATCATCGAATCCAAAAGAGACGATGTTGATAAATACAAAGAAGCAGCTAAAGAAATATGTCATACTGACAAAAAGGATAACTATGGAAAAAGGCTCGAACTACAACGGAACAAAACAGTCTATCAAAGCTATCTCTACTCAGCATTGAAAGCGATTCACTACGAGAACAGAATTTAATCGAAATAATCAAGGATTCAACTCTTATTTTTGTCTGTATTAATGTAGATATGTTCAATAAATACATTATTGAAACACTAAAAATAAAGTGCACGACTATCATCAGTTTGGTTGGTTTATTTTTATTTTATTGTTGTTTATAGGCTATAAAACAAGATTTTTCAAATTGGTGATGCTGGTAGGTGGTAACTCGATGTAGGGTTTATGATAGACCGATATCTTGACATAGATTCATTATGTAAGAAATAAGATGGACGTGTTTGGGGGTTGCAAATGAAGTGCGAGTTTCTGATAGTGTAAACTCCAATTGGTTGGAATTATTTGAAAATTCATGATTAATATGGTTGAAAAAAGAAAAAGTGGGCGGGTACTATTTGCTGAAAAGGAACTTCTAGTACCAAGTTGTTATTGCATTTTTACTGCTAGTACGGTAATTCTTAAAACACGGCTTTAATTCCATTTTTACGAAAAACTAAGTAAGGGGTGCTATTAAGAATACTTATGTTATCATAAAAAGGGGGTTTTGGTCAAAATCGTTTAAGCGATTTTTTGAAAATTATGCAGACAAAATAGTAACAAATATTGCAATGTTTAGTTCGAAAAATAATCTTGGTCAATTATTTAACTAAAACCTGAGTATAGGGTAATGTTCAAGATGTTTGTATTACTTGGTTTTTAAAGTTTTATCTTAATCGAAAAACAGTTTTAAAAATCAGCGTTTCCGGTAGTTAGAATCGAAAATGAAGGACGCAATAATGTTGAAAACGTCAATTTTACTCCAATTATGCATTTTGGTCAAAATTGTTTTAGTCGTTTTCATGTAGGTAAAACCAAAGAAAACCAAATTCTCAAAATATGTCTTTTTTCACAAATCCATTACAGACAATTTAGAGAAAAACTGAGCTTGCTATTATGTTAGAAATGACCATACTACCTTAGAAATGAGTTTTTCTTACAGTCGTATTAACCATTTTCGAGCCAATTTTCAAAAGTACCGTTATTCGACATTTTAGCGAAAAACTAGTTAACAGCCATGTTAACCCAACGAACCTTAATAAAAATATACATTTTGGTTGAAATCGTTATAGCCGTTTTCAAGTAAACTGTAACTAAATAAATTCTTAAAAAACGAAATTTTTTCAAAAATATTCCGTTCAACGATAACTTAGGGAAAAACTGAGTTTGCTATCATGTTAGGAATGACCATATAACCTTAAAAATGATTTTTTGTTAAAATCGTATGGAGCGTTTTTGAGATATGTCTAATTTTCAAAAAAATTCTCGTTATTCGATTTTTCGGCGAAAAACTGGGTATGCATATGCAGCCATCTTAGTTATACCTACTTAAGCCCAAATATCAATTTTGGTTGAAATCGGAGAGCCGTTTTCGAAAAACTTCAAATTGCTTAATACCGTTACAACGGAAACTCTTAACGTGCAAAAAAAAGTGGCCCCGAACTGTAAGCCCGCATACTCCATATCCGAAGTTTGAAAGAAATACGTCCAGCCGTTTGTGCTGTGGAGCTCAGGAAAGGACGGACAGACGGACAGACGGACAGAATTGCGAGACCCACTTTTTCGAGTTCCTCTATCATCGTAATGTCAGATTTGATTAAAATCTCGATTTCGAATTTTTGTACTATTACAATACCATTCTCTTACTACTTATACGAGAAAGTTAAAAAAGAAACCAAACGCTGAAGAGTCATACAAAATAAATGAGTTTTAATTAAATTTGTAAAAGTTAGGCATGGCTGTCTCATATACCGATGCAGCTCATCCCTCTTTTCTGAGACAGCGGCTCTGCTTCGTGCCACTAATAAAATGCTGATACAGGAATGATTGTTACAAGCAAGTATCCAGGGTCTTGAATTGAACTGTTGCGCACAGTACTATTTTTTTGTAAATTTAATTTTATGGCGCCAAATTTTCATCACAAGCCTCCAACAATTTGGTGTATAGATGAAATGTCCATGGATATGGTGACCTATAGCTCTGGTATTTCATAGAAGATGTTCAACATTTGTATGGACAGGTTGTCTAGGCATTGACATGGGCTAAGATAATAGCTTCTAGCTACTACGGTAAATGAAAGACAAGATTGTCCAATATATGTTTAGAAGGCATAGAAGAATGTCTTATCTTTTAGCTGCTCATGTATCAACACAAGTTATCGATCGAATCAACAAGCTTCTGCAGGTTCAATGGACCTACAATTCCCTATTCTGAACTATGCAAATACTTTCGTAATTGCCGATTCAATGAAAGTTTCTTAATTACCTTTGCATGAACTTTTCCACATTCACAAACCGCCTACTGTTGTTCGCCGTTCCATGATTGTAGTGATGATTCTGTTCGACTGTTGCACCGGGGCCAACCGCTCCTCCCCCAGCATAGGTTGTTGCGAATCCATTGCATTCCTCGCCGAATGAACTTTCGTCGAAAGTATCTGTCAGAATGTAAACAAAATAAATTTCCATCAAAATTCAAATGCACAAGTTCATTGTACATGTACACATTACTAACCCTGAGGTGCATAGTAACTTCGATTGGTTCTCGCACCGTGTTTGCGTTGCTGCAGCGTGTAATTCACCTTCGGATATGTTGAATTGAAGTGCACCTGATTGCGTGGCATATACGCCATTGAAGAGTATGAATTCTTATAAGATTGTTTTGGCAAATAGTTTCCGGTCATGTCGATTCGTTCCATCGTAGGGAATCTGCAAATACAAAAAGAGACATTTCTTGTGATTTTTTTTCGAAATAAATTGTGTTTTCTCACACCCACCTCGAATTGACAGATTGTCTTGTGAAGCGTCCATTCAGGTTGTTGCCATTGCCACTGCTGCTGGTGTAGGTGCTATCGGAACTTCTTCCATCGACGGAGGAGTCCGAGCACGACTTTGTTGCTATTCTCTTCCCGTTGATGCCGATAATTTCGCCTGTAACAAATGCCATTTGCATTGGATGAAAAACAAGGGCACAATATCAATCGTTGTCATATAAACCATGCACGCATTTGTATGGCGGTTGATTTGTTTACGATTCAAGTGCAACTATGACACCAAATCAAAGGACTGTATAGTGTTTACAAAAATCGACTTACCACCATTGCCGGTGGTGATGCCGCCCCCACCACCACCACCATTCCGTATCGATTTCGTTGACGTGTATTGCAGTGGAACGGTTTTTCCCAGCACATACTGTATGTTGTTGTTGGCCATGCTATGATTGTCGTCCTGTGGAAATGGAAAAAAAAACCCACCATGTCATTGTTGATTGCGATTTCTTAGGGAAACTTTACCAAATTCATATTAATCACAGGGACACATCCAATTAGACGATATGCCAAAAAAAGTTGAACCATTTTTAAATATTTTATTCTGAATTTTTCAATATCCGCTCTTATCCTTACTCAACAAAAGTTCTAGACCAACTGGAGGTAAGCGTCGCAATTACATGCAATCAGAGTGGTTAGTAAAATAGGACGTCGCGATGGAGAACTAGTCCATCGGTGTGCTATATAAATGGAAGTTGGACATTGGGAAACCCACAACCCACACACCCCATGGCGGTGGTTTGAATGAATTTCATCGAGTATAATTCTAGAGAAATTATTTATTATAACGTGACTATGGTTGACAAAATCGATATTTATACGCGAAAATGCATGCAATGGACGTGGTCAGACGGGACGGGAAAGGGAAAGTTTGATGACGAACGCCGCTCGGACATGTTTCGAATTTGTCGCAGCTGACGTTATGGCTGTTGTAGCGCATAATAAAGTATATGACGTGCGTGCGTGGCACAAAGTGAAGTGGCTTTGTAGATTAATTACCCATTGTTAATTCTAGATTAAAATGTGTAATTTTGAATTGTGAATTTGTTTAAGATATCACGAACACTGTGGAGCCATGATGTATGGATTCACGCATATCGAGTCTATTCTGTCGACGCACTGGTCACCAATCGGAGATATCTCGCTGATAGTATTTATTAATTCATTTATGTATTTTTCTTTCAGGTGAAGGATCAGGTGTTAAATATTTCAATATGAAAATTAAGTGGTTTGGCGAATTGGAATGGGTTTGCCAATGAAGTTTTTAAAGGGATGGGGATGCGGGCCTTGACTATCGTGACAAACTCACAACTCTGCATAGTCTAACCTGAGCTTTAAGTAGATAATAATATTTGGTAGATAATTTAACTTAAGGAGTATCCTTGAAGCTTGGCTTCGATCAATCCTCTCCTGTCTCAAGTTGCTTTCTTAATTTTGGTGCTTAGGTTAGGTTAGGTTATAGTGGCGGGTAACACACAAGTGCAGCCACACTTAGGCCAGAATTGGCCCATTGTGACACCACAGGATCTAATGATCTCAAACTACCCTTTGAACCAACAGGAGCTCAAAGTAAATCGGCGGAGGCGATTGATATTAATAATGTCGAGTTCACCAAGATTATCAAAGAAGTATTCTCCGAGATATAATCTTCTTCGAGTAGAAAGAGCAGGTGCATAGGAGGTGGAGAATGGACAGTTCCTCCTCCTCATCCATGTAACTCCTGCAGAAGTCATTAGCGGGAAGACCCAGCCTGAGGGCATGTCTCCCTATTATACAGTGCCCCGTGATCACACCTACTAGTGTGATTATGACGGATCTCTTTAATATTATAAGACTGATGGAGTGTTTGAGATCCAGCCTTGGCAAAATTTGTTTCGTGATAGAGCAAGTGGTGTAGTTTGCCCACCTGCGGTTAGTAGCGTTTATCGAGTTTTGTTTGATTAGGAGTTTGCAAGTAGCGAGAGGCATGCAGAGATTCTCCCTCTCCGGTAGAATCGAGACAGTTGTACCATGTCTGGCGAGTTCATCGGCCATATAGTTACCTGGAATGTCCCTATGGCCCGGCACGCAGATAAGGTGAATTTTGAATTGTTTCGCCATCTCGTTGAGAGATAGGCGGCAATTGAGGGCAGTCTTGGAGTTGAAGGTGACCGATTCTAAAGATTTAATTGCGGCTTGACTGTCGGTAAAAAATAGTTATGTCCCTTGCAGATATTACATTATACCGCAACCACGACAAGGCCTCCTTGAACGCCATAATTTCCGACTGGTCACGCTACAATGGATAGGAAGTCGGAAAGAGATCTTACAATACAGATCTTGGGAGAATACACCACCCCCCACTCCTGTTTCCGTTTTTGGCCCATCTGTGTAAAAGCAGATGGATTCCCTTCGAGAACCTGCTACTCTCTCCCAGTCAAATCTGGAGGGTATACACGTTTCAAAATGTTTGTTAAACTGAAGTTGAGGGAGGGTATAATCAGTGTCTTTGTGTATACATCCTATTTTATTCAGAATGACCGAGTGGCCAGTTTGTCTACTGGTCCACAGATGAATTGCCTTCAAGCGGGTGGCCGCGTTTGCTGCCACCTGTTTACATAATAGATATCTAATGGTAGCATATGGAATAAAATATCCAGAGCCGCCGTTGAAGTGGTTCTGAGAGCTCCGCTAATACAGACAAATGCCGATCGTTGTACGCGACTGAGGCAGTTAAGGCGGATGGCCTTTTCAAGCGCCGACCACCATACGATTACGCCGTACGTAAGTATAGGCCTTCGAGGCTGAATCCCCCATTTACTTCCTATAGCTTTTTTACAGCCGTACCGAGCCGTAGTAGCTTTTTAACTCGCTCCACAATGTTTGGTTTCCAGCTCAACTTGCTGTCCAGAATGAGGCCTAAGTACTTGAATTTTGGCGCTTAAATCACCTGGAAATGTCAAGCTTAGAACAGTGGCATCATACGTTTTGTAAAAGAGTAGGAACAAGCTTTGGAAACATCTTTTTTCTTCGAGAGAAGTGAGCACTGATCAACATGTGCTGCTCTTGGTCTTATTTCGGATGAAATTTCAATAAACAATCTTCCAACAATCAGTACCTACATGCAAAATAATGATTCAACAAACACCAATTAAAATAATAATAAAAGAATAAAAACTTACAGACGTCGCATACTCCGTGTTTGCATCCTTTACGCCAACTCCAAGTGCAAGCATTTCATGGGGCGCACGGTACCTTTTCGATTCCTCGTTACTGTTGAATAAATAAATAAAAAAAGATTCAATCGCAAACACAATACTCTTTAAATCTAAATTCAGCCCCTTTTGCGACTTGGAAGTTGGAAGCATTCCAACAATAAAGCGCCACCTATTCGCCAGCCAACAACGAAAATACTTCCAAAGTTCGACACAATGCATAGCACCGCATGCGACCATATTTATATGCCAACCGGTAGGGTGCACAATCGATTAACTCGAAGGCAGAAACCCCGTCGAAGGACCGTAAGGCGATGGTCTTAGTGCCACTTCTGGCTACCTTCAACGAGGTTACTTTCTTTCTTGCAAAAAAAGGATAAATAATAAAAACGACGAAAGGAATTAAAAATCGATGTTAAGTTGTCGTGCACACGTCACTCACGTTGGCACTTAATTGATGGGCTTTCAGCTCCAATTCGCATGCGAATGGCGCACTATTTGGACAGTGTATGCCAATTGTTTACCTATTCATGGAGTATTGACAGCAACTTTGTTGATTGCGGTACTTGTGGGCACGTCGTTTCAGGGATGTCGGCGAAACTGACCCCACACCAGAGGCGATCCACTCCAAGTCGGATCCCATCTGAGATGCTCGGTCGTGGCTCTGTGGCGACGGAACCCTCAGAGTGTACTGGACGGTCCCGTCTGGACTGACAAGCGGCAGCTGCTTGCGCGATAGTCTCGCTTTAACCGCCGCGAAGAGTTGATTCCCATTCTCCCTGGTCTCAGCGAGATCCTGCACCACTTCAAGGACCACACGCGGCGACGTCACCTGCCCCAAAATAGCAAGTACATCTAACGCTGCTTGACGGACGCGCTTTTTACGATCCAGAGCTGCCAGAGTTGCACTAGTTACACAGGTGTTGGTGTCGAAACAGGTACTGGGGAAGGTCATCAGAGCATACATCACCATTTGTAGTGCGTTCTCACGAAACTATATATGGAAAAGACAGGGACAGAACTAATTAAAGCAATTTGTACAAGAAACAATAAATGACGGGCAGCTGGACAAGAGAAAGGTGAAAACTGAAACCTCTACCCGCTGCTTATTTATGCAAGTGGAGCAGCAGCGACCTACCCTTGAGCTCTTTGCATGCAGAAAATCGTCCGATATTAGCTTGAGGACAATTACAGCCGGTGGTAGACGTTGCATTAACGCTTTCGAGGCACGATTCGCACCCGCACCTCCCTGACGGCAAAGGCCAGTGATGATTTGCACCGTCCGATCCTCGAGATTGTCCAGTGGAAGTCGTGAAATCAGGTTCATTAAAACACGTCGTTTGTCTTCGGCCACTTCAGGGTTTTTCTCCGAAGAAAGAAGTGTTCGCAGCAGGGAGTCCAAACATGGCTGCACAAGTGCTAGGTTCTCCGAAGAACGTAGTGCATCCTCGAGGGCATAGATTCCATTCGAACGTTGTCGCCAGTCCTGCAAGGATAAATAATTGAAAAGTAAGTTGATATAAATGTTCTGGAAAAGTCCTTCGGATGAGTTTCAATAGCGCTGCTGTATACACGACAATTCTAAGCGGAAGCAAAAACTTTGAAAGTGTCGTTAAAACGATATAACCGTTTTGTTCAAGGTATTTCCCATGGGTTGTGGCTGGGGAGTGCGATATGCTGGGCATAGATAGGTGAGGAATTTTTGTAGCAAAATGAAAGTTAATCGGTTATTGACCTAGTAACCTTTGTCAAGTAAATGAGTTGGACTATATCGATTTTTGTTTCGGTTGGGGAAATTAGAGCCAATGAACGATTTTGTTAACAAGATTAAGGGACAATTGACACCAGGCAAGGATAAACACAGCCGCATTGGCGGAATAAAAAGTGTCCTTGGGCGTCAGTTACTGCGTAGCCGTAGATGTCGATATATATTTTTTAGGTGTAATTCCTTAATCTTGAATCACAGTCTATCTTTTCCACGCCTTTATTGTGTTTCAAATTTCAATGTTGGAACATTGACGGAGTGCCTTTAATTGGTTAAATAGGTTGGGACGTTGGTACCAGATGTTGAGCTTTACTAATGACAAATTTCAGTATAGATTTGACATACATGCAACCTCACAATTGGGAGTTTTGTATTTAAGCCTCGGCCTAAAATTTATTGAGTTCACAATGAAATCCCAATTAAAAATACTGAACGCAGCGCTGAATGGTCCTACCTTATTTTAGTAGAAGGCCAAACGCATATGAAGGCCGATTTTCTGTACCCTTTTATATCTCTTCTCTTCTCTTCTCTATCTTCTCTTCTCTTCTTCTCTTCTCTTCTCTACATATAATAAAACTGTAGAATAAAAAATGCCTGACCGCGCATCACGCAGAAACTACTGGACAGATTTTGTTGAAACTTGGCATAGTGATTGCTTATGTTCTGGGTCGGGCTTTAGGATACCTTTTAACCGGGAATATAACTTGATTTTTACAAAATAGTCAAAAAAACGGATATATGTAAGGAAAATTCTGTTTATGACCTAGCTCAGTAATGGCTTATCGGATTGAAAAATAAAAAAATAGGTGAATTTAGTAAATTTTCTCCTGAATCATTTAAGATATTAAACATCCTCCTACGTTGTCCTGAAGCTAAGCAATATTCAAAACAATTATTCAAAACATCGCCCACAATTTTCTTTCAGTGGATACCACTGTCAGTAGTTATGCAGCAGTGAGTATCGTTACAGTAGTGTGTGTGTGATTATTATGTGCGTGCTCTAACGTGGTCAAATGTTTTGCACTTAAATGAGCAGTTGTCTCTTTTCAGCGCATACATTCAGGTTGAACACGTTCAGGTGATGTTCACTGGGAAAAGTTTGGAAATGGGCTGGGGTGGGTTTCGTGTGTCAATGTTAAGTTGTTTCATTCATGTTGCTTCTTTTCGCCGAGATTTGAGGTGGGTAAGAGGGAACAAATAACAGAACTTTGCGTAAATCTTTTTTGTGTAGACTTTTTAGTAGGAATTAAAATTATGTTTTTATTTTCTTTGTTTCTGCTTTTTATTGCTTTTAGAAAGGTCCAAGGGAGGAAGAGGGAACATATTTATAAAAAAACGGCGGGTGAAGCAAGGCGAGCACGGGTCAGCTAGTATACCTCATATACTCATGGACTGTCCGGCTCTACTCCACCTTACGAAAAACATCCTTGGCGAAGAAATCGTTACTTCAGCAACCCGTGCTGACATACACCCACAGAAGATTATTTTCTTCCTGACTGTCTCCGAAGTGAAGAGATGGAAAAGAGCGGCCGCGGTGCCACAACCCCCTTGAGGGCTCTTTCGTTTTCATAATCTAATCTAATCTATATACCTGAAATTTGAATTAAGTTAAACTGCATAGCTAGTGTCAAATTTTTCTTACTTACACCTCATTCAAAATTTAACAGAAAATTAATTTGCGTGCCACCAGTTCCATATAATATAACCATCATGAATAATATTAGAAAAATGGCTCTACAATTTACTAATCAACCTCCAGCCCTCAATGTGTCCATTAATTTCTCCGTAGCAATATGCCTTTAAAGGGTTACAAATTTACATTTACAAGAAGTGACCTTTTTAACCCCAACACACCGCATTATGAATTCATTTTACATATCGAATTTGAAAATCAATTTTCATAAAAAGCGCTGTCGCTACTTCAGCAATTTTCCAATCTTCAGTTTTGGTTCTAAAAGTAGTGCTTTTTCGATGCACCGCATGCCGGCAAAGTCAATTATAGAAAGTGAATTCTTACCCTACCCTTTTAAAGTACAGAGTACAGTTATATACTGAAAACACAAGACGATAACAAAGAAATTCATCGCCTGAAATTGATTTTTAATAATTCATTAGAAGTGGATTAAGGTAACATGGGGAGTTGTTGTTTTTGTTTTTTTATTTCACTTTCTTTAGCACAAGATGGACTGCCTTGGTGTAGGCTGTTGTGAAGTGCCTTAGGCTCCCCACGGAGTACTGCTCAATTAAAATACTGAATGTATCTCGTAGTGGTTGTATAGTTGTTAGCTGTAACCTTGTCAGCTGAACTGGACAGTGGGTTTGTTATGGTATATGCCCTTCCAGTGGGGTAGGTTCCCCTTTTCATAGTCGTATCTATAACTTGGCGTATAATATTTTCTTTTTAATTTACGTGTCACTGTCGCATGAGAGATAGCAATTCCGAATCGATTTTGGGTGATTTTATAAAGTTGTCCAAATTTATACCGAATTACGAGATCTCGTGCGCTGGCTGAGGAGTCGTTTACGTTAAATGTTTCCTCCTAATGGGTTCCCTGTTGACTTAACGAGGCTTATAATTTGTTAAAGTGGTGAATTAAAGAAGGTCTTGATAGAGTTTTGTTTATATTTGGTGTGAATTTAGTCGGAAGAGTTTTGAGTTAAAAAAAGATAAATATTACTGATTTGGACTGTCATCAAGAGGGCTATTGATTGGCGTGGAATGTCTTATGTCATAGTGAAGTTCTAGTCACTGATTTAATTTTAGTGAATGAGCGTACGACCAGAAACCAGTCGTCGATTGATTTTTAAAGCTATTTCAACAGTTAGCTGATAGTTGAAAGACTGAGGGTATCCAAAATGCAGCTACAGTAAAACCCGGATAAGTGCCTCACCTTAAATTCCCGTTTTGATAGGCACTTATGCGAGTTAGGCAGTTATAACAAAAATCCGCCTCAAGTGCTCCGAATTTTGGTTCTCAAAAAAGGTACATATGCGGGTTAGGCACTTAAGCGAGAGGCACTTATCCGGGTTTTACTTTATTCAACTCCTCGAAGATTATGCTTACATTTTTTGACAAGGAACGCTATTCATTGTATGGATACTTCAGACTTATGAACTGGTTTTCAAACTCGTGAATAGGACGTCCTCTTAAATTGATATCCTCTATTATTCGAAGCTTTGCAACAAATGAGTTTCTATGAAAGTTAACGTTGGTGTAAAAATATTGTTATTTTCGACATGGGAATAAGGTGGCAGATAGCTTTAGGAGTAGCAAAATATACTCACAGTTGAGGGAAAACAATAGGTCCACGGAACTTAGGTTCATAATGGATTTTTGTCCTCTTTGGTAGGATATAAGATTGAAATTTGATTACGCAAATTTGTCGGACCAAAGTGGGATGAACAGGAACCTACAATTTACTCAAGCCAAAGTCGATATTCGGATGAAATTCGCGTTGTTGTTCACATTGTCGGTTGGGATAGATCTCTACTTGGTCAACTGCGTCTTCGAAAAATTCATCATCGATTGGAATAGAGCTTCCCATTAATTTGTAAGATGGAAAATCACATCGTTGGACATTTTCACTACAATGTCCCGAGTCTTGCGAAGTTATGTGACGTTCAGTGCATGGTGGCCAAAATTCTTCCAAGAAAGTGTTAGATTGTGCGATGTCATTAGGGAAATCGTTTCTTTAATCAGCCTGGTGTTGAATTACCGCACCCGTGATCGAGTACTATACGTGACTGAATTTGTTATTTTTTTGCATGTAAAATCCACAAAATTCAGCGACGTATTGCTGGCTCATGATGGGGTAATTTGATCACTGATAGTTGAAACTAGTTGGCGCTGTGTGCTCGACTACATTGTCCACATAACTTAACTTAACTTTTTGGTAAGCCCCTTCGGTTAGGAAAAATGAAACAAAAATGACTGAAACGTGGGATTTCGTTTTATGATAGGTACAATATTCTTTTACTAACAAATTGTTAGAATTTTGTACCATCCCCAAAAAAAAGAGATTATAGATATTCCACTTTGGTGGGACATAATTCCACAATCAAATTTTTAACTTATAACCCACCGAAGTGGGACAAAAGCCCCTTATGATCTTATGTCTCGTGGATTTATGTCCCAGAGCTTCGATTAACATCATCATGTTTTTACCAGTTAAAATCTTGCAATAAAATAAATCAGCTCGACCCCCCTCGCTTACACGATGACCTCAATCGTGGACATACGACAACCCAATACCAAAAATTAGGTAGGTACGCACTTTTTGCGTACAAAATGGTCTTACATCACATAACCGTTTTATCGGAACAACAAAAAATTGGGTTAATACTTCAAAATCACGAAGTTGCCAAAAAAAAAAAAATACCGCTCGCACCTCATCGCAACCGAAAAATCCTTCGCCAAACCGAAATACTCATATACTATGTAAATGCAATCATAAAACAGTTGAAATAACGCAAATAAGTCCTGCTAAAGGAATAAGTTATGGCAGAACCTGACAGTGGAATTGGACATACGTCAGGGTCGGTGGTTGTTCATAAAACATGCATGACCCACTTTGTACTCTCGCCACCTTAACCACTAAAATAGCTCTTATGGTAAACAATATAAAGAGTCCGCACGTGCAAATTGCTTACAGTAATTTTGTTTTTTTTCGGCAAGTGGTTTACTTCCTCGTTAACGATTTTCAAAACGCAACAGATTTCCATAGCCCAGATAATGTTCAGTTGTTGTTGGAACTTTGAAGGTAGAACTCATAAAAGGATGAGGGTTCTGTTGGAATGATTTATGAATATGTAAAACTGTTTGGCGTAATGACATGCTAACTGAGGTTCGGTGGAAGTTTCATAATTAGGTAGACTAAATTTCAATCATACCTAAATTTTTCTTTAAGCGTTGCTAGCAAGGGGTTACCAAAGAAAATGGGAGGTATGCCAATGGAAAAATCTCAACTCAGGATATGATTATTTGTAAGCCATATGGCAAAATTTAAACACCCAGTGAAGGGAGCTCAATTTCACTGTACCTTCCCGAAGTAATAAAAACTAATTCTGTAAATTAATTAAAGTGGATTGGTATAAAAGGCTTTAAGATACCTCATGCCTTTAATATAGAGGAGGGGCACCCTTTATATACAAGGTGGCGCAAAAGTAATCCTCCTACCAGAAAATGCTATAAATTTTGCGATTGGCCCCTAATGTCAGTTCTGTTTTGACATTTGTGTAGTAAACACATGAGAAATACACGTTAATAAACAATGTTACGCTACACTGCTCCAGAACGCGGAATATTGGTGACTATTTATTTGAGCAATAATCGGTCGGTGACTTTGGCACAACGTGAATTTCGTCGCAGATTTCCTAGCCGTCCAACGCCTACTGGTGAAACACTGCGACGTTTAGCCGCTCGCCTCGAAGAGACTGGCACAACACGAGATGCTGCCAGGCGTGGCAGACCCCGGAGTAGCCGTTCTGCCGAGAATATTGCTGCTGTAGCCGAAGATGTCATGGAAGCGCCTTCGACATCGACCAGACGATGTGCCACGCAAATGGGTATCAGTCGACGGTCTTTACAGCGAATTTTGGTACATGATTTGAAGATGTTTCCGTACAAAGTCCAGACGGTGCATCAGCTGTTAGCTGCTGACCGCCAATCGCGTCTAACATACGCTCAAGCCATCCTTAATCACCACCAAGGGGAAGATGATTTTTCATCAAAAATAATCATGAGTGATGAGGCCCATTTCCATCTTAGCGGGTACGTAAATAAGCTAAATTTACGCTTCTGGGGCACTGAAAATCCGCGTGTAACCCACGAAGAGCCATTACACCCGCTCAAAGTAACTGTATGGTGTGCTGTTTTCGCTGGAGGAGTCATCGGACCTTTTTTATTCGAAGACGTCGCGGGACAAACGGTTACTGTGAATGGTGAGCGCTACAGAGCAATGATCAAAGAGTTCTTTTTGTCGCAACTTGATGAATTGGGATTGGAAAACATGTGGTTCCAACAGGACGGTGCAACGGCACACACTGCACGTGCCGCAACCGATACTCTGAAGGATGCATTTCCCGGGCGCCTAATCTCCCGTTTTGGCGATTTGCTCTGGCCAGCAAGATCGCCTGATTTGACCGCTCCAGACTTCTTTTTGTGGGGCTTTTTGAAGTCGCGGGTTTATGTCAACAAGCCTCAGACTCTTGCAGCTCTTAAAGACAATATCCGTCAAGAATGTAAGAACCTATCGCCGGAAGTTTTGGCCAAAGTGATGGAAAATGCCATAAAAAGGGCTCAAATGACAATCAACTGTGGCGGCGGCCATTTACATGACATCATATTCTCGACTTGATGTAAAAAAAAATTAAAAGACCAAATAAAAATAATCCACAAGAAGAATCAAAGTTTTTCATTTTTTTTTTAAATTACAGCCAAAAAACATCGGAAGGTTATTTTTCCGCCACCTTGTATCTGTAGGATCGCAGAATATTTTAACACAAAACGAGATTGCATGAATCACAAAACAACCAACGATAGGCACACCTAAAGCTACATTCATCAATATTTCACCTATTTAAAGTGTTTACTTTCCCAGTCCAGTAACTTTCGTACGGCCTTCAAGCTCAAGTTGATAATCCTTTATTTGCATGAAAAAGAAAAGAAAAATTTACCTAATAATGCCTTATGGGGCTAATTGCAATTTTTCAATTTATTCCTTGCACGCGATTTCCAGCACTCACTCAAGTGCAAAGTAGGTATAGCGGTATTAAATGTCACACTGGCTGTTCGATAAGTTGACCAAACAAGAGAAAAAATAAGGCCAAACCCCGGCATATAATGCTTAGCCCATTGTAAAAAATATGCAATCCATCCGTGCTAATGCTCGTATGTTTTTACCATGCACGGATGTCTGAAAATATGCATTTTCCAATAGGCCAATCCCTTACCAATTGCCCTTCAATAACAATTTACTATAGGGTTTGATGGACGGTATTGAAGGGATGAAGTAGGTGGTATGCACTCCTTACAATTACTTCGCATAAAGTAAATTTAATTGCTTTTTAAAGAATCCAAAGGAATATGCATGTGCATTTTTCATTCGGTATTTTTAGGAAATGTATATAAAACTATTTTTTCTGTGTCACAATCTGATACTTTTTGACCATCCACCATTAAAATGTCCTTTGTAGGACAAATACCATTTACCTTCACCTTAAAGTACGATCCTCTAGTATAATTAATCATTGAGTGAAATAAATATGGATTCGATGCGGCCATGGTAATAATACATCGCATTAATTACTCCTTTGAAAATTCATTTGTAACGCTCGACCTAGTTCTGTTTACCACTAGAGCAGTCGAGAACAATTACAACGCAACAGTGGTTGACCTTTTGTGTATGTTTGCATATAATATCGTACGACTTGTGATAACATCCATTCATTTCCAAATAAATGCTTTGCCCAGAAGGACGATACAAAACATTAACAAATTTCGGATAGACGCATTAGCCGCAAACATTCAATTTTGTTCTTATCTATCTGGGATACCTAATGAATAATTATGTATACGTACTTTTTGTCTGGAAAAAAGTGTACCTCCTACTGTAAGCGGTCTTGTTTAGGTATATTTTAACTAGATTATATACGTTTCGCCAAGAATCGAAGAAATAAAACTCAAAGCCGCTGATAAAAAAAAAATCTAAAAAAAATATCGGTAGATGGGCTTTTAAACTGTCTGTTTAGAACCAAGTGCCGTGCACTTACCTTCTCTGTTAATTGTCCGAGCGCCTACCTAAGATTTATCATAGCTTAGTTTTGACATATGTATACAATCGTATAAGCTTCTTCTAGATATTCGCATTTTCTTCATCCGCGAGGGCTTTGACAAATCATCGCCGATTCTCCTACTTACATTCTTCGCGAGATCAACCACTCCACATGAGACCATATTGTGTGATGTTGCCTCTTGAAAACTTCCCAGCGAAGGAAACCTTCTTCGGGGTCATCCAAAGGGAATGAAATGCAATCGCCTGATTTGATGTGTTCCGAAAAATTTATCGATTGGTCAAACAAAACAGGTAATAAGACGCATATCCAAGGTAATATTGTCAAAAGAGAAAATGAAAATTTGTCCATGTTTGCTGGTTGTCACTGGGAAGTTGCAGTTTGTTCGATTGTTGAGTGGACTTTTACATGTGCTTATCAGGGCCAACGTCCCGAATTTTTATGAATCATCTTGCCCAACAATTTAAAATAAAATGCACGACTGGATCGCACGAAACTTTCACGTTCATGTCATCAGTTTGGTTGGTTTATTTTTATTTTATTATTGTTTATAGGCTATAAAACGAGATTTTTCAAATTGGTGATGCTGGTAGGTGGTGACTCGATGTAGGGTTTGTGATAGACCGATATCTTGACATAGATTTATGATGTAAGATTGCAGAGGTTTGTTTTTGAATTTATCGAAGGACGCGTTTGGGAGTTGCAAATGAAGTACGAGTTTCTGATAGTGTAAACTCCAATTGGTTGGAATTATTATTTTAAGGTTCATGATTAATGTGGTTGAAAAAAGAAGAAGTGGGAAATATTTGCTAAAAAGGAATTTCTAGTAGTTGTGATTACATTTTAACTGGTAGGTATCCAGATCGAAAATGGCGTTTTCGAGATTTGAACAGTTTTCAAAATCAGCGTTTTCGGTGGTTAGAATTGAAAATGAAGGACGCAATAAAGTTGAAAACGTCAATTTTTCTCCAAGTATGTTTTTTGGTCAAAATCGCTTTAGCCGTTTTCATGTAGGTAAACCAAAAATAAAAAAATAT
Organism: Cheilosia pagana; assembly: GCA_936431705.1. Lineage (NCBI taxonomy): Eukaryota > Metazoa > Arthropoda > Insecta > Diptera > Syrphidae > Cheilosia > Cheilosia pagana. The sequence continues at coordinate 42,347,806 of OW386170.1, read as the reverse complement.
TCTCAAAATATGCCTTTTTCCAAAAATCTATTATTGACAATTTAGAGAAAAACTGAGTTCGCTATCATGTTAGGAATTACAATATTACCTTAAAAATAAATTTTTATCATGTTAGGAATAACCATACTACCTTAAATATGTATTTTTGTCGAAATAGTTTTGATCGTTTTTGAGATAGGTATCTAGGTATGTATGTCCAATTTTCAAAATTACCGTTATTCGATTTTTAGCGAAAAACTGGGTATGCATCCATGTTAACCTTGCCTGTTTAAGCCCAAATATAAATTTTGGTTGAAATCGTTAGAGCCGTTTTCGAAAAAATCAAACTTGTTTAAAACCGTTATATGGGAAGTACCGTTAGTAATAGGGTTAGCATGCAAAAAAAGAAGTGGCCCCGAACTGTAAGCCCACAAACTCCAAATCCGAAGTTTAAAAGAAATCCGTCCAGGCGTTTGTGCTGTGGAGCTCAGGAAAGGACGGACTGACGGACAGAATTGCGAGACCCACTTTTTCGAGTTCCTCTATTATCTTAATGTTAGATTTGATTAAAATCTCGAGTTCGAATTTTTGTACGATTACAATACCTTTCTCTTACTACTTAATGCGAGAAAGTTAAAAAGAATATAATGAAACAAACTTCTTTTAAGGAACAATTCAACATTTTCCACATCTAGTACATCTACTACATTGATCTGTTTTCATTTCAGCCTCGGTAAAAAATATCAAAGCAAGTGAGGCCGAGATTAAATTTATAGTTAGTGCATTTTGCAGAAAAAAAAATTAAATCTTTTGCACACTTAACGAGATATGCAAAAACCCTATTTTTGATTTCTAAACTTTCCCAGCAGTCATCCTTCGGAACTGTATACCGTGACAAAGTTTGTTGCAATATTCCCCGTTTCGCCCGTATCATGTTACACGACAATGTAGTACAAAATGCTCCAGAAAAATATTTTCTAACAAACCACCATTTAGCCATCATTTGCGTTATAAAAAATAAGTTAAATGCAACATCAATTAAACTGCAAACGCACTCTATACGAGTATACACATAAGAACCTCTATAGCAATTATGGTGGCACTTTCACACTTATGTCCCCTTTTCCTGTTAAACAGCGTTGGGAAAAATTAAAACTGCCCGCACGTACAGGACTGTACAAGTGTACATGTGAATATTGCCACGCGATTGCCATTTACGTTACGATAAAACACCTCAGCTATTATGTGCATTTTTTTCGTCCAGATTTCCTGTAGGATAACGTTTGTCAGGAATTGGGGAATGAACAAATCTAGGCCATGTATAACAATAAAAGAAATATGACGACCATTTGGCTGTAACAGACCAGCCATACAACCGGTGTCCTTCGGCAAAGGCAAACGAATAATTTCAAAGCAACACAGTCATAGAAGGACCACGGTAATTGTATATATCGCCTTCCAGTACCGTTGGCTGTAAGGAAGAAAATTATTTCGGACAAACAGTTCTGTGTGGTTTGTTTTACGTGCTTTCCCTTTTATTTGCCGGCTAGGCGGTTTTTTTTTTTGTTGCTTTTGGCAATCAACGGGGTTGGGAAATTATGAGAATTACCATACATTTCGGGTAACTGGGTTAAGTGAAGACCCACACAGAAAGTGCATATTCTGCTTCTGTAGAAAGGACTTTAACAATACATGCAACAGGCTTGGTGTAGATTTAGCCTTTATGAACATTTTTTGAAAAGGAATTCGAGCTGAACCTTTTAAAAAAATTGACAGCCATTACTGCCAAGAAAGATTTGATACTATACCAAGAATCGGATGCGCTGAATGCACTCGGTGACAGTTACAGCAGATCGGGAATTTTTAACGAATCTTAAAATTTGACCTCGCTTAACATGACACCTTCTCACTGCCCCTCTCATGTGCATCAGGCGTTAAGAAAAGGTGTCAGGTGCTATTGTTGTACCAAAATCTCAAGCAAAAATGTCCGATAGAGTTATATCACTTACTGTCAAACAGACTTAAATAACGTTCGTCACTTTACAATTTTTTATTGCACTTTATTGCCAGTAACAACTTCTGAGTGACTGACCAACTTTCCCATTTCTCCCCTAATTCCTTGTTTCATTATGATTAAATATATGCGCCGGCACAAAATGTCGCTGAACACATACTTTTTATGGGACATAACCCATTCCGGCTCACTTTTGTTGTCTGGTCAAATAAATCAGAGCTTTTTCTTTTGATTTGTTTTGGAGTTGTGTTGGCATTAACATTTTTACAATACCTCCCGCAAGAATGCGTCTGTCGTTGCGTCGCAATAACCAACAGAATTAATTTTTATTAATTTGGCAACCTTGATGTTGGTCGAAGTCGAGACGGAAATGTTACAATTTTTGGTGTTTGACGTCAAGGACATAATATCGAATACGAAGTTTGTATCCCTCCGCTCTCAACCCAGAACAAACACATACCTACACTAATGAGTCCTTATCTAACAGACCACGTTTACAATAATTAAATTGAGTGCACTCCACTACGACTCACCCCAGATCTCAAGTCCATTAAAACTTCATCGTCAACTATATCGAGTTCCTCCCAGGACTTTGGAGGTTTCGGCTGTTCCTTTGGCTGCTCGTTTCTATTGATTTTCTCGCCGAAGTCATCATCCTCAATGCGGATACTGGCTCGTCGTGCCCTAACTGGTGACGGTTCCCTCTGCAGGTTGTGAAGAACTTCGATTTCCTTGTGTGAGGCCTTCGGGCTAATTAAATTGTCCACTGAGCTTACACTAAGTCGCTTGAATGGCGATCTAGGTGATTTATCCTTGGGTTGAGTTTCGGTGTCCTTCTTACGAGGCGATACTGGTGGTGTCGCCTCAGATGTTGGGGTGGTCGCCGCACTGTCAGTGGAATCGAGCTTTTGCATTAGGCCAGATTTTGGACGACTGGGAGGGGGTCCGGCAATTGGTTTCGTATTATCATTGGGGATATCCAGGCTGAGGAGGTTTGTTTTGTCACACTCTGGCTTTCGCTCGTCGTTTGTTATTGCAGCGTCACTGTCGGGGGTACGCATTTTCACGATTTCACCGCCAAAAGTAACTCGCTTTGGGGTTCTTGGTGTGGCTGGTGTTGCATGGTAGTCACTGTCGATCCTTCGATTGATTTCTTCTACCTCGCTGTCGGAGAGGACTTCAATGATACCCGTCGTCTCCATCGGTGCACCGCTAACCACTTCGTCCTCCATGCTACTGGGGTAGGTGTCGGGTGCTTCGGAATCATCTTTTTCTTCCAGGATTCTCATCGTCAAGGTGTCGTCGTTGATTTGTATTTCGGTCTCCATGATGACCTTCTCCTTGGGCGAATTGCAACCAACCGGGGTACCCGAAAGTTGCAGCATTTTTTCTTCATCCGGAGACCTCCAGCAGCCGTCGGATTGGTTCGCTTCCGAGTCCATGGCTGTCATTAATCGCCAGGATTTTGTACTCGAATTGAGCTCCTTGCTCTCGCCCACACTGTACACGCTGCACAGCAGTTCGAACTCCCTATACGCTCCATGGGACATGTACTCGGCAAACTCCCTGTTCCCTATCAGTTCCCGAATTTTTGTCAACACTTTTAGAGTGATTTCCTGATGAGTCACCTGACCCATTTTGTTGACCAGCATGTCGATGGTAGTCCGCAGGATGTAGTTCCTCTTAGTCGTGTGCAAAGTGGATTGAACCAGCGCTGGTAAGGATAGCATAACACCGCATGTTAGGCGTCCACCAAACGGCTCATTTGTGACTTTTTGGTTCAGACCAATGTCCAGAATCTGCAGGAGGATAGTCTCTGGCATATCGGTCTCTGCAAGATACACACGCAGGCAGTCTAATGCTCCTTTCCGGACGGTAGGAGCCTGATGCCCTAAGTTCTCCACCAACTGCGGCACCAATGGGTCCATATAGGCATCAGCCTTCGGACCGAGTACCACTAGAACATCCACCAGCACGCGAAGTGCGTGTTGTCGAACTTGCCATTCGGCGTCACGTAAACGTTCAAGGAACTCGTTGAACATTTCCATTTGACAAACGTCGTCCGGCAGAGTGCGTGTCCTCAGTATGTACTCCCACAACGGAGTCAGTTGTAGAACTGAACCGGGTCGCTGTGAGCCGGCCGACGAAAGGTGTCCTTGCTGTTGATGATGATGCCTCCTCGCCGAACGCGGCGTTGACGTGAGTACATGACGTTGCTGAGAGGCTGGGTTAGTGGACAAGCCGCTATCGTTCACTGAATTCGAATCCTTTCGCGTAAACATCCGGCGAAAAAACATACTAAAACTATATTCGATTTAGAATTATGCAACAAACACAGGCATGGGGAGGGATTTCGAGGACGAAATTAACACTAGGACCGAACCGGATTAGGTTGAACTCATGACTGAGGTAATGGTGAGGATTTCCAAGCTTTTTGTAGCCAAATGCATGTCCAGTATGAATTGGTAATTGGTGGTGAGCTGAGTAGAGCTTTTCTTTCGGTGGACACGCGCAAGTCCTGCAACAGCTCACATGTGGTTACTCATTGTATACCCTGTTGAATGGGGCTGTGGTGGATGTGGTCCTTCAGCACGGATACGTGCGCGTTCCAGATGACCTGGTTCGGCTGATAACAGAGTTATGAATTTCAATGTTCCCACTGGCGAAAGTTGTTGAAGTGAAAGTAAGACGTTGTATTCTTTTTTTTATTGCTCTGCGGCCTATGGCGAGATGTATGGCGCGTCGATTTCAAGTATTTCCTACGTCTTGTGTGTGTGGTATTTTTTTTGGGTTCGTGCAGGTGGTTTGGCTACGTCGCGTCGTAGGGGTGGAACAGGATGTCGGGTAGACTCTAGCTATCGGCGAAGTGAAAGTAAGCAATTTTCGCTTAATGATCTAAGAGATTAGCGTAGGGATAAGATTTTTTGTCGTGCGCCTTTGGGTTTATAGTTTGTGAATTTTATTTCCTGCTAATGAATTGAATTGGGAACAGGCTCTTGGGCGCTTTTAATTGTTTGCATTAAATCATTTTGATATGCTTCCGGAATCAGGTTTTCGGGTCTTTTGTTTGCAGGTTATTAAGCTTAAGGTGCGTATTTGTTGGCATTTTTGGGTGACTATTGTAGGGAGCTGATTAAATAGATGTAAGGCTTTGTAGTATAGGAAAACTCGGACTGTACCTACTCCTGCTGATTCTTTATCGAGTGTAAGCAGTTTAAAGGAGGCCTCGGGGAAGACAAAGTGCTCCATTCGAAGGAGGTGAGAAGCTAGTTCATGAGAATTACAGTTTTTTGTTTACAAATTTTAATTTAGAAATTTAAAGAGCTGGTATGCTTTCCACGATTGTCTACCTTTGAGACTCTATACCCTTCTAAGTTTGATCACTTTACTCTCTGGTTGGCTTTATGCTTTTATGTAGAGTAATTCTTTCAGCCACGGCCATCAGTGGTCTTAAGCTCTCAATCATATCGTTTAGTGGAGGATCTGCACCTTTTTAAGCTAGTATGCGTTGGCAATCAATATGGCAGAAACACCCTGCCTCTTTTGTTTTTTGATTTTAAGTCCGGTCCCACCTTCATGCGTTTATCGCTGGATATTAAATCTATTCATTTAGGAACATTAAGAGATATTTAATATAGATAGATAGATACGATTTTTTATTTGTTTTCAATTGTTATAATATTACTTACAAAGTTTACAAAAAAATTAAAAAGCATGGCTTTTATGCCGTCTGCCTATTCTTTATTCTTTAGTCTTTATTCTTTATTCATCTACCGAGCTTAACTCTAACAGACTTTGATAAAATGTTATAATAATTCATGATAAATTAATATTTATTAGTGACAATATTTAGGATGTTGTTAAATTCAATTTGGATAATTTAAATTTGGATCTTTCATCACATAAATCTATTTCAGTGCAAAAAGAATTAATTATGTTTATACATTTAGTTATAGGTTCATTAAGACTATAATTGTACAAATGTCTAGGTTTCAAAAATAATATGTTTCTTGTTCGAAGAATTCTTTCTGGTACATATAACTTAAAATTTTAAAGTATATCGGGACATATTATACGATAAGAAAAAATATCATGTATAAACAACATACAATGAACACTTCGTCTTTTTTCTACGGTTTCTAGTCCTATTAAAGCACACCTTGTCAAATAAGGTGGCATTTTATCAAGGTTCCATTTCATTTGAGTTAAAACAAATCTTGTGAATGACTTTTGTACTCTTTCTAGACGTAACATGGAATTTGCATACATAGGATACCAGATTATAGAACAATATTCAAGGAAAGGTCGTACTAGGGACATATAAACAGACTTAAGAGCATATATATAAAATAGTTTTTCTTCCCCTTTTTTTAAAAACGTTCACTAATAATCCGCTCTCTATAGTCTAGCGCCAATTTACAGTATCGGAATAGATTTTTAACTTCCATATCGTTGAGCAGTGATATAACTTGGTTTTTTAGTCAGAAAATCGCTTCCAAATATGTTCCTCATAAGCTCTTTTAAAATAGGACATTTTCCCATAAAGTGGAAAGTATCTTCTCTTTCGACAGAGTTACACAATGTGCACAGGATGGGTAAATCTCTACATATAATAAAACTGTAGACTAAAAAATGCCTGACCGCGCATCACGCAGAAACTACTGGACGGATATTGATGAAACTTGGAATAGTGATTGCTTAAGTTCTGGGTCGGGCTTTAGGATACTTTTTCACCCGGAATATAATTTGGATTTTACAAAATAGTCAAAAAAAACCGGATATATGTAAGGAAAATTCTGTTTATACAGACCTAGCTCAGTAATGGCTTATCGGATTGAAAAATAAAGAAATAAGTGAATTTAGTAAATTTTTTCCTCAATCTTTTAAGATATAAAACATCCTTCTGCGTTGTCCAGAAGCTGAGCAATGTTCAAAACAATTATTCAAAACATCGCCCACAATTTTCTTTCAGTGGATACCACAACCACTGTCAGTAGTCATGCAGCAGTGAGTATCGTTGCAGTATTGTGTGTGTGATTTTTATGTGCGCGCTCTAACGTGATCATATGTTTTGCACTTCAATGGACAGTCGTCTCTTATCAGCGCATACATTTAGGTTGAACACGTTTTCAGGTGGTGTTCATTGGGAAATGTTTGAAAATGGGCTGGGGTGGGGTTCGTGTATCAATGTCAAGTTGTTTCATCGCCGACATTTGAGGTGTGTAAGAGGAAACAAACAGCAGAACTTTGCGTAAATCTTTTTAGTAGGAATTAAAACTATGTTTTTATTGTCTTTATTTTTGCTTTATATTGCTTTTAGAAAGGTCCAAGGGAGGGAACATTTATAAAAAAAAGGCGGGTTAAGAAAGGCGAGCACTGGTCAGCTAGTCCTCTATATGTGGAATAAAGTTTAACTGCATGAGTTCTCCACGAAACTTGACCATCATCAATATTTCGTCGACGCCATTTTCATCCCGAAAATAGTTTTTCTCTTCCAGATTATGGTTCAATCGAGAGTATAGGTTCCTATCGCGTGATCCTGTGGCGTTGTTCAAAAATTTCTCCCTTCTTATATAGTTAGCAGCAGCAGCGTCTCCACGATTTTATATTGTTTTGCTCCCCATACTTGTGCTGCATAAAGTAAAATGGATCCCGATATGGCTTCAAATATTCTGAACTTGCTGCTATGCGCAATATTTTTGTTGTAAAAACATCTATTCTTCGCCTTAGTCAGCTTCGCCTTCAGATGTCTGTCCATACTTAAGTTCTTTGTGGAGTGAACTCCTAGGTATTTGAATTCATTAACAATTTCAATCAATTGATTGTTGTAGTACCATTTTTCATTTGCACAGTTTCTGCCTCCTCCGTTCTTGAAAATCATAATTTCGGATTTTTCTAGATTTACTATCAAGTTCCAAATGCTACAATATTGCCACAGCCGGTTAATCATGAGTTGTAATGATTCAGGTGTTGATGCGAAAAGAACAATGTCATCAGCAAAAATCAATGCTTTTATTGTATGACCTGCGTATTCAATGCCGCTAGGTAGAAAGTCTACCAGGTCTTCAATAAATAACGCGAACATTGTACAACCTTGTCTGACTCCTGTTTCCGTTCTAAACCAACTAGACGTATCTTGACCATTCCAAACCGACGCCACTGTGTCTACATAAAGATTTTTTGTGACCCTTCCAAACTACCGTGACATTCCGATACCATATAACTTATATATAAGAGCTTGTCTATCCACTGTATCAAATGCTGCCTTAAAATCCACAAAGAACGTGTACAACTTCTTCCCTTTACAGAGAAATACTTTTTAAAACAAAGATGTGCTCAATCGTTGAAAATCCTGGTCTAAAACCTGCATGGTACTCCTTTAATAGCTTATTACCATCAATCCATTTATTTAGTCGTCTTTGCAAGATAACGGTGAAAATTTTGTACGAAGCATTCAAAAACGAAATACCTCTGTAATTGGACATTTCAGATAAATAAATAAAATAATTATTTTGGCGCGACAGGTCTACAGGCTTCTCACAACCATTTTCTTCCTTTTTTTCCTTTTTTATGGATTGGAAAAATTACAGATTCTCTAAGTTATACCGCCAGTTTCCCATATGTTCCCGTATATTAATGTTAACCTGTTAAGCACCTCCATTGTGCCATACTTATAAAACTCAGCAGACATCCCATTCGAACCTGTTGCTTTGCCATCCTTTAATATATTTATTTAAGAACAGAGCTATTTTCCACATAACTTTAAAAATCCCCCCGCCAGTGAGTCGAGTACGATTTTATTCGTAGGTGCAGTGGCCGAATATACAAAAACACCGCAATTTACCTTATTTTCAAGCTTGTGAGATATGTAGCTTTTTACTTCCCATCTGAAAAATATAAAAATTCAGCTGACGAAAGAAAAAACGACACCCATGGGTAAACTATTTTTCGTATAAAAACATTTATTTTCTAATAATTTTCTTTTATTATATCTAAATTAAAAATATTCTTAAAAATCATACGCTAATAATAAAAATTTAGATTTTTACAAAAATCATCTTGAGCTTAATTATTTAAACACATTTTGTTTGTTTTTTTCTAAAAAATGTAAGACTCAGGCTTTAGAATTGTACACACGCACAAAAGTGTGTGTTATAAGAAAATTTTATAGTGAACTACTTACAAGCTAAACTTAGCAATACTACTATGCTTATCAAATACTCATGTTTTTCTCGCTGAATTAGACAAGTTAATTTGCATCTAGAAAAATTGTTTTATTCTGTAAACCTTATGGCAAGATTTGTTTATTTATTTATTCATTTTTTTTTTGTTATAGTTAATATAGCACACGGGAAATTTTAATCAGACACAAAACAATAATAAAATAGAAAACAGATAAAACTTATTAACTAAATGAGGTGTTAGCTATTTTTTTGTTTTGTTTATTTTAAACACAAAATTGGCAATTACACAAACCTTGATGTGTGCTCTAGAGATATGGATTATTGTATTTAGGATTTGAACCTTGATACAAGGTGACTCACAATTATATTTATTTCTACAAACTATGAAATGGATGTGTTCAGACATCGTAAGACGGTTAATTAGGATACGATTTCGTTTACGAATATTTATATTTATATTTTGGATTTGTCCTTGGAAGCCCAAAAAAAGAGAAAATTACAACAAAAGTCTACTTAAATCGAATAGAGGGGTAAAGGCTTACAGGCTAAGTCGAACTGGTTCTAGTCTAGAATAATACAAAGAGTCTAAACATCTAGTCCTCCCTTCAGACACATATCTATATATACAGTGATGTGAGTGAGTCAACATCGCGTCTACACATATTCCTCGGAGGCTTTTTGTACACTGGCTGGTATCCTGAGCGATGGCGGGTGGTGTTCGCCCACGGAGTCAGGAAGCTCAGCGATGTCCTTAAAAACACCCATCAGACTTTCGAAATTTGGCCCCCAATTGAGGAGGTAGTCCCACCCGAGCGTTGTTGTGGATGGCGATGCGGCACCGTTTGGCTGGCGATAGATGCCACCCATATGCGTGGATAGGTCATCATCGGAGGCGACTAGAGTGCTGAGGGAGCCTCGAAACGAAGAATCGAAGCCATCGTACGAGGGCGGCGGCATTGGTGGAGCTTTGTTGGAGTTCGTCACGCTTTCGTTGCCCCGGCGATCCTCCTCACCGCCACTCTTTGTGTACTTATCGCCGCTGATGCTGTTGTTGTCGTACTCGATTTCGGAGCACGTGAAGCTATCGTTGCCACTTTCATCGGTCGATGTGGAACTGTGCGCGTCCACGTCAGCCGAGTGGTGTACACCTAGGGAGAGGTGATGCCCACCTCCGGGTACGCGGGGGGCTTCACTGCTGCTGGACACCGCATCTAGTGTTGAGACTAGGCTCGATGTTCGGGGCCTCACGTTCAGACGTTCGATTTCCTCTGCCGTGAGACCCATGGGTGCCTGTGAGGGCGATTGCGCGGGAACAACGGGCTTTTGGCGGCTCGCACTGGAACTCTGTCCTGAGAGTTGTGACATCACTGGACTATTGAGACTGCGCTCGCTGTTGCTATGCAGCGCATCTTTGCCAACTCCTCCCGAACTCGAGGTAGTGGCGAGCAGAGCGCTCTGAAGAGGTTTCCCAGATATATCGTGCAGCGTGAGGATGCGTGGCTGCTGGGAGCTTAGTTCGGAACTAGGCGATAGCCTAGCAAGGGGCGTGCTCTGGTGAGGACGTGGAGTGCTCGATGGCGGTGGTTGACTAGCTTGAGGCGGAACCCTGGGGGCATACGGCCCACCATGATGGGGAGAGTGTCTGTGTTGTTGCTGGGCTGGAGATGCCTGATGTTTGTGGTGCGTATAGGACGCGACGGGCGGAGGAGTCGCCTTGTATTTTCGAACTCCGCCCGCCTCTCGATAGCCCTTGTAATGGTACACGATGTCAATGTCGGATGGAGCTATTGAGCTCGCATTTTCTAGGTCATAATGCTCTGGGAACTCCGAGCCCAGGTCCACCGGGCCAGGGTGATCATGGGGATGGTGTGATTGGCTTGGCGGTGGAATCGGCGGATGATGTTCGTCTCGCAGTGGTGGACTCTTACTGACGACTTCTCGTTCTATGATGTCGGGTCTTTGTGGTCGTTGATGCTCGCCGGGGCCGATTTCCCGTTCCTTGTATTTCTTCGATATCAGTTCCGGTCCCACCATGTGGTGGCCTCCCACGCCACGAATCAAGTCTCCATTGTCACCATGATATCCCACACTTGGGTCGTTCGAATGTAGGCCCCTGGCCATGACGCAATCTCCGTTATTGCCGCCAATACCTGAGCTGCCAAGCATCGTTGATCCTCCGTTTTGCTTGCTCTGTAAGCCGGGAGCTCCACCCGGACCACCGCTCTTCTCTTTCTGCTGCTTTCTGAAGCGAAACACCACGAATGACACCAAGATGGCCACCAAAAGTATCACGAAGAACACAATGACCAGGGTGATGCCAATGCTAAGCGGGTCAGCTACTTGCGCCGCACCGATGCCCAGTGCACCATGACATCCTTGGAAGACTTTACCTCTGGTTAGCACCTCGTTGAATACACTGCCTGACCCGTTGAACGGCTGCACCTCGTTGTTGATTGTGAAGTTGGCCAAGCAGCCTTCGAAGCTCGTCGGCATAGTCTCCTGCTGAAGGTATTCCCGTCGAACTCCACCCACCGACAGAACGGTGAGGTAAGGGTCAAGGAAGTCATGCACACCCGCTGAGTCCAGTTCGTCACCAACTTTTCGTCCGTCAATTAGAATCCGCAGCACCCTGTTGGAGGCATGCAGTGTCAAGTTGTGCCACTTCCCATCGGACAGGCTGTCCGGATCGTTGACGGTCATGTTTACGGATGTGCCCTGCCTTGAGCTGTACATGAGCTTTCCGGACTTGAGCTCAACCGATGTGAAGTACTTGTTAGTCGCTGCAAAGAGGATGATTCCATTTGTTTGAACAGTCCTTAGCAGGACGCTCAACGTCTTAGGTGCGTCCTCAGTCTGAGCCATTGAGGTGATGTTGTCGCTGTTCACTGTGAATCGACGTTTTCGAGGCTCCACATCATAGGTCCAGACGTTGTTGCCTCCATAGAGATTGTCAAGCAGCTGCATCCGTCGGTGTTTCTCAGAGATTTTGAACTCCACAAAGCCACCATCACTGATGGAGATTGGCTCCAGAGAGCTATAGCAGTCAGGCGACAGAAGGTTCGCTCCACATTGGCACATGGCTGTATGCCACCGATCCATGCAGACGCCAAACGATCCGCAGAGAGACAGGGCCGGGTCTGATGGTAGGCCCTGTTGACATGGGCCGCCATTGTTGCTGCGATTGCAGGTCGGAGTGACTCCTCGCTGTTTCAGCGGATGGCTCATGTTGAGTGGGTGCCCGTTTATGGAAACGCTGTGAACACAGCCCACCAAGTCGTCGGTGTGGATTTGTCCCGGTCTTTCAAGCACTGGATCTGCAGTAGAGAGGCCACCAACCAGAAGAGGTTGCTTGTTGAAATTCAATGTTCTGTAAGTAAAGGAGTTATAAGGAATGGAGCTTTGAGTGAATTATGGTAAACTTACCCCGTCGGACCGACGTCATCTGCATAACAAGTGGAATCGCCGGGTCTACAGTCCTCGCAAACGTCTCCGTTCTCAGTGCATTTGGCCACGCTCAGTGACATCACTCGGCCGTTCCGCGTTGCTGTCACTTTATGCCATTTGCCGTTGGCTAAGGTGTCCTTACTGCCGCTCCCCACCACCACGGTGGTGATGGCAGTTCGAGCGCCTCCAAACGAAAATAGCGCTTTCCCTTTGACGACTTCGATGGCGACAAAGTCCGAGCGTCCTCCGCTTTGAATTCCAAAATTATACAGGAGTAGGGCGTCAGGCTTCGTGGTAGCAAATATTATGGAAATGTCATTAGTTGCCGCGTCCAAAGGCGGGAAAGCCATGAATGATAGCTCTTCAAAGCCAAAAGTTGTCTTCTCGCAGTGCCTTCCGTAGCGACCGCCCACACAACTGCACTTGTAGCCAGGCTTGAGCGCCACACAAAGTCCCCCATGCAGGCACGGATTTGGTCGGCATGAGTCTGCAATGTGCTCGCATTGATTGCCGCGGTAGCCCGGTCTGCATAGGCAGAAGAATGACGATCCGTCGGGGCTCTCTCGGCATGATCCGCCATTTCGACATGGGCTCCCAGAGCAGACATCTCCCCTCTCCAACTGGCAGAACTTGCCCTCTCTATGGGGCGGGCAGGTACACTGGAAGTCGTATCCCTGGCGCCGGCACTGGCCATTAGCTTGACATGGATTCGGGGAGCAAGGATCCTGACGCTTTTCGCACTGACGTCCGGTGTAGCCATCCGGGCACTTGCACACAAAATCGTGGGTCACCAAGGGCCCTGTGAAGATCAATGTTTGACTGTCGACGATATTGAGTTGCCCCTCGCTGTGGACCCGAAAGTCTTCGCTGCACACTCCTCCATTGTCGCAGGTGTTTGCACTCGAGCAAGGTGTGAATCCAATGACCACTCTTCCGGCGGATTGTAGAAGCCGCTCGATTGTCTCAAGCTTCTTGCTTAAACGCTCCACGATATACCTCGGAGATCGGTAGCTCTGACTTAAGGTCTGTAGACCGAGAGCAACCTGAAACCCAGTTTGATTCAACGTGTTCCGGATGCTGTACAGATTATACTCATCTCCATGCTCAGTGCTGGCTTTGAGAATGTCCAAGAAACTCCGGTAGAAGTTCGCCAGGAACGCTTCCGCGGTCATATTCTCCACGTTTATGGTAATGGAGTTGGCGACGGTGGTGCTGTCAAAGCTTCTAAATTCCACGGTTACAGTTGACATGACATCGTTGTGCTTGCCATCATTTCCAGACACCGAGTATGAATAGCCGTGTGTGGAAGTTTTCGGTGTGGTGTGCAGATCGCACTTGTTAGGAATCGCAAGGATTCCAAGCGGACTGCTTTGAGAATCGGGCTTGATGCGACACCTGTAGTCACCGGTGGTGTCGGGATCGTTGGGATGCACATCAGCGATCTTGCCGATCGGGATTACGTTGTTGAATACATTTAGTAGAACATGGACCATTCTTGGAGTCGACGGACTGTCATTCTGATCGAGAATATTCACGGTGATCGTGTGTTGTGATCGCATCTTTGGCTTTCCATTGTCCTCCACTTCGACGATTACTTCGAGGGTGGGAGTCACCTCACGATCGATACTTCGGGTGGTCTTCATCAGACCTGAGTGCTTGTCCACACTTACCATTGACTTGTGTTTCCCGCCTACCAGGTAGTACGTAAACGGTCCTCCGTTCGGTGGAAGATCAGGATCACTCGCCGACAGGGTCATTATAGAAGTACCCGTGGGCTCATTTTCTGAAACATATCCGACGACGCCGTTTGCATCGAAGATCGGCCCGTTGTCATTAACATCCAGAAGATCTATCTTCACTGTTGTTGTTCCTGTTTGGGGAGGTATTCCCGTATCAATGGCCCCCACAATCAAGTTGTAGGTTGCTATAGTCTCACGGTCGAGCATTTTCGATGTTTCAATCTGGCCGCTCTGCGGATCGACCTTGAAGGCTTGGTTTACATTCCCGTTTATGATCGAGTAGCTGAACTGATTATTCTGAGGACGAACATCCTTATCCACTGCCTTGACGGTGGCAACTTTGGTTCCGATCGACGATCCCTCAGATATACTGGCTTCGTAGAGACGATTCAGGAACTCCGGAGGATCATTGCCGTCCTGAATGGAGATGATCACTTGGGCTTCGTCGGTGTCATTGCCTCGAATGCCACCAAAGTTTTTCGCCATCACGGTGAGTACCACCCGACTTTGCGTCTCGCGATCAAGGTTTCTAGAGACAAACATCACACCTGTCTCCGTGTTGATCGCGAAGCCCTTGTCATTGCTGGAGCCGACCAGGAGGTAGTAGACCTTTCCATCTTCGCCCGCATCTTTGTCAGTGGCCTGAATAGATCCAATTGTTGTGCCAACCTCAGCAGACTCGGATACGTCAAAATGAAAGACGGGCTGAAGGAACTGCGGGTAGAATTCATTGAGTCCTGTGATGTGCACCACTACCTTAGCCATTCCCTGCATTGTTGAGTCGGGATTCACTGCCAGCACTTGCAGTACGTACTGTTTCTTCTCCTCGAAGTCGAAGCTGGCCGATGAGTTGATCATACCACTGCTTGGATTGATTTTGAAAAACTCGCGACCCGATCCCCCAGTGATCGAGTACCGAATGACAGCGTTCTTCGGCGAGTCCTTATCTGTGGCGTGGGCCCGGAAAACGAACGTATTTGGAGGCTGATTCTCGGCAAGATAGGCATGGTACTCTGACTGATTGAACTCTGGAGCGTTGTCATTGATGTCGGTGAGAATGACAGTTAGCATTGCGACGGCCATTTTTGACTTGAAACCCAGATCCTCGGCGGTTATATTCAAATGGTATTCCTGAATGAGATCATAGTCCAGAGGTTGTAAAATCGTTACGGAGCCTGTTACTGCGTTCACTGCAAACTCCTTTCGTTCGTTACCTCCAGAGATCGAGTAGCGGATCATTCCATTTGGACCATCGTCGTGGTCGGAAGCGCTGACACTGAGAATCGTTGATCCTATTGGCTCGTTTTCGGGCACGATCACTTGGTAGCTTAGTGCCGTAAACTCTGGCGTGTGGCGATTCTCTCCCGTAACAATGATTGTAGCTGTAACTTCGTCAGTTTGGGGGGGTACTCCACGATCTATTGCCTTGATCTTCAGAGCGAAAGGCGTATTTGGTTTGACTGCCAGCGGTTTCGACACCGATATCCAACCGTCCTGCTTACTGATAACGAAATGTGAAGTTCCATTGCCTCCGATTATTGAATAGTCAATTTCTGCATTCACTCCATAGTCCAGCTCATCCTTGGCCACCACCTGAACGATCTTTTGGCCAGTTTTAGCGTCTTCTGGCACAGGCGACAGGTAGCCGCGTGACTCGAAGCGCGGTGGATTGTTATTGGCGTCCACCACGTTAATGTTCACCAGACACTCGGAGTACATTGGTGGCTTACCATTATCCGTGGCAAGAACCGTCATTGAGTACATATTTTCTGGCGAAGCCTCGATCTGCGAATGCTTGTATCGGATCGTGCGTTTGCTAAAGATCTCTCCTGTAGCTGGATCTATCGTAAACAGATCTGACGGGTGTTGCAGTGAATATGAGATCACAGAGTTGGGTCCTTGTTTGTCACGATCAGTGGCGATCACTTGGCCAACAAAAGCCACCGATCGCTGTAGCTCGGGGAAGTTGAAACTGTAGTAGCTGTGTTCAAATTCTGGGGCATTGTCGTTCTGGTCTTGGATGGTGATCGTCAGAGGGGTCTCCGATCGCCAGGCCCCGTCAAAGGCCGCCACTTTCAGAAGGTACTCGTCCTGCTGCTCACGATCGAGATGTGCAGCTACGGTGACATTTCCACTGATCGCATCGATGGTAAACTTCTCGCCTGGATTCTCTGTGAAACTGTAGGTGGCGTTCGCGTTTGCACCCACATCAAGGTCAGACGAAGTCAACTTGATCACAAAGCTACCAACTTCAGCATTCTCGGTGACATTCACGCTGAAAAGGCGGGTGAACCGCGGCGGATTGTCATTCTTGTCAAGCACGGTTATTATGACACTGGCGCTACCCGTCATCTGGGGCATTCCCTGATCTACGGCTTCCACGATCAGTTCATAGGAGGCTGTGTCCTCACGGTCCAACCGCATGTTTGTGTAAACCTCTCCGCTATCTGCGTCCATTTCGAAAGTTCCATCAAAATCGTTAGCCAGGCGGTAGGTGATCTCGCCGTTCTCACCCGAATCTCGATCCTTGGCGCTTACCTTGACAATGAACTGCGGTGGCGTCTCCTCTTCCAGTATCTCAGCATTGTAGATCAGTTTCTCCATAACCGGGGCGTTGTCATTCGCATCGGTGACATTGATGGTAAGCAGCATGACACTCCGCAGGCTCGGACGATCAGAATCTGCAGCCTCGATCCAGATCTCATAATGATGGGCGGTCTCGTAGTCCAAACCGTCCTTCCCAATTGAGGCGACTCCCGTTCCCGGATCGATTCGCACAGCTTCGCCAATATTCCCACCAGCGATAGAGAATCTAATATTCCCAACGACACCTTTCTTTGGCGAAGTGGCAAGGATCTTGGTTATCATCTTACCCTCGACCACATCTTCAGGAAGCATAAACTGCGTGTTGGCCATGTACGAAAAGCTCGGGAAGAGGTGCGCCGGTCTCAACAAAATCGTAAGATCAGCACTGGCACTTCGAGGATCCATCCCCTGATCAGTTGCATGCATCACGATTGAGTAAACCATATCAAAGCCCCCGCCATTAGATGATAGCTCGACTTTTGTTTTTATAACACCCGACTTCTCATTGACATCGAACTTGTCAACGTCCTTCCCACTGATCGAGTAGACGATTTTTGCATTTGCCCCATCATCAAGATCAATAGCACGAGCTCCGAATATAAATTCGCCAGCCTTTATGCGATCCGGTACGTTGACATTGAAGCTGGAGCTCTCGAACGCCGGCGAATTGTCATTTACGTCGAGAATGGTAACTGTCAGATTGACAGTCGACGCACGGGGTTCGGTCGCCGAACTATCCTGTGCCATGAGTGTCAAATAGTAAACAGAAGTCTCTTCTCTGTCCAGACTGGCGGCAGTAGTTATTTCACCGGTGTCTGCATTGACATCGAATTTGTCCATCTTCTCACCGAGCAAGCTGAACCTAATCTTGGCATTTAGCCCCGTATCCTTGTCTGTGGCAATGGGATGCAGAACCTTAGTACCGATCGGAAGGTTCTCCTGCACCGCAGCGTGGTATGACTGACGTGCAAATTCCGGTCGATGATCGTTCATGTCTTGGACAATGACTCGAACGATCCCAGTGCCCGTCAGTGGTGGTGATCCTGGAAAGAGAAAAACAAAATGATGAGTATTTTGGTAGTTCATTGTTCTAAGGAATTCCGTACGCCAATATCTTGATAAGACGACCCCTTCTATTTCAGGACAATTGTGCACATAATAAATTGCATCGAGAACCAATAAACCACAAAACAGCTCGACCAACAGATGCTGTCTAGCAGATACCGCAGCTTCGACCTCCATCCGCACTGGACAACAAGTAGTATACTCAGTATACGAATACCTTGTGGTGCTGGTGTTCCTGATCTAATTTAACGAGCAAATTGAATAATTCCCTTAAAAGGAGCCCAGTGCTACACACCAGGGCATGTTGTATACCCTCAACCTCAACCCAAGTGTGTGCGCTGAGTGCATCTTTCTGGAGTAATCCGAATCCGAATTCGAATCCCTATCGAGAATCTGGGTTTATTTCTCCCTCTCAATTGGACTATTGGCTACTAGAGAGGTTTCCGAATTGGTGCCGTACCGTACTCTGGACTCCAAATGAGGTGAGTGTGTAGTTATTCATATTTGTTTTGTGTTTTATGCGCAAATTGATTGCGATTGGTAATGGGACACTGGAGAGATGCTGCCTATAATGTGACTCCAGTCTGCGGTCTGGTCTGGTCCATCTGTGTATACGCATAAAGGTCGTGTGGTTTGTTGTAATATGATTGGTTACGCTGTGCGCAGATACGATCTAGGTGTCGCCTTTTAGAGTTCGCAGTCGCAATTAATTGGAATTAGGTGGAGGTAATCCTTAAGTAACAATTTGGCTACAGAACGCAGTTAAGACTTTCCAATTACTGTGCACAATTATAGCTAAGAGGGCTGGGATAACCGAAATGCGGAACTAAGGAACGATTTCAGATTCAACTCGCATCGACTTAATTGTCCTGTAGCCATAATAACAAATCAGGCAACTGCTACAGGGTGTAACTGATGGGTGTGCATGGTAGAATAGGCAATTACGAGGGTTAAAGCGAGATGCTTTGAGATGTCCTTTAAAAGTATTGAAATATTTTGAGCTACGGTGAGGAAAAGAGTGACACTTTTAGAGTGATTTACTCACCTAAGGGATGCTGTTGAAAAAGTCGTAACAGAAATATTTAAAATGTACCATAATTCCAATTGAATTTGATTATATTTTTTAGATTTGAGACCCTAGACAAAAAGCTGGGGCTGTTGTACCTTGCTTCGAATATTGAAAGGCACTTTATTAAAATCTAACAATAGACTACATATTTAAAATCAAGCCTGCGTCAAAAAAAATAAAGCAACGCACTTAAGACAAGCAGTACGCACTTTGCGCGACATTCTTTTCGGACTGTACATTAACTCCGCCACAGCTTTAAGATCGCGCGGCACTTTGGGGACGTTCAAGTATCTAGTAGTTTAATAAGTCTGAGAGCTGAATGACTTGATGTATCTCAGTTTTGATTTGCCTATATCGGTCACATGGGCAGCTGTTTCAGTTGACGTTTATGGAGGGGTAGCCGACAAAAAATTCGTGACTGAGTAGTACTAAGTTTATAGTTCAAATAATAGGCTCGTTCGTGTACTTTTAGCATAGAAAAATGAAAAATATCAATTCTCAAAAATCGAGAGAGAATTCTCTCAATTTCAAGAGAAGTACCTGACCGGTTTTTTTACAAAAAGTTTAAGAAATGTCATTTTGACATTTTCATTTGGTTCTGAAGTACCCTGTTCGGAGAATAACATTTGTTGAGCAAGGTTCATTGAATTTTTTAAAAGCTAAATATCTATTAAACTTACAATTTTGAATGCGCTGATATGTTCTAGGAGAACATTTAACTATAAGTTCTTCCTCCGACATCGTTAAAGACGAAAATAAATAGAATTTGACTTGTCAAACTTTTGAGCTGTCAATTAGTTGACAGTTTTCATATTTTCATTTTTCAGTAAGCCGAAATTCGGCGAGTAGAAAATTGCGAAAAAATGAAAAGAGGGGAAGTGGATTTCTCTCTCATTTTTTAAAATTTTCTCAGTACGTGGTCGCATTCGCACAGTATCTTAGCAAATTTTTAGTAATTTTACGTTTGCAAAAAAGTACCCGAACGAACCTAATATATGGCTGACGTAGGAAAAGTGACGTTCCCGACCAATCTAGTTTTTGCGTTCAGGTTACATCTACTCCAGAGTCTAGACCAATCTAGCCGACTTGAGATAACTAAGTTTTTGAATGTGTCCATTCTCGCAAACATGCTTTTGACAGATGAAGATTGGAGAAAAATTGAAAATTAGCTAAAATAAAACGCTTACTTACTTACTAAGTACTTAAGTAGCGTTTAGGTTCAAAACGTCCAAAATTCTCATAAATGGCCGCGTTCCTCTGCCCGCTAGCCGTCTAGTACAAAATATAAAGCAACGCTTGTGCTAGAGCCCTAGCGCAAACGGCAAATTTTGCAAACCTTTTGGAACAATTTTCCTTTTACTGTGGTTTTTTTCTCTCTCTTTTAATGCAGCGGGTAGTCTTGCGCTAGATTGAGAAATTTCCCTAAAAGGGATATTTCACAAAAGGTGCTAGATGTCGATCGCCTATGGATATGGTGAAATGTCAATATTTTTTATATGAAGTATGACATGCCGCTAGTCGTCTAGCGGGCAGTGGAACGCGGCAAATTTTGCACAATGACGTAAACCAGCTATATGCTTTCATTATGGCCTCAGATAATTGTTTGCCACTTTTGCTTTGATTTCGAATCGTACATTTATCTTGTGGTCCTAATTGTTTTTCTGTCGATATTGTTAAGACAGAGGGAACCCAAAGGTAAGGTCTCGAAATTCTGTCTATCTGTCGGTGTACTCTCATGCGGGTTGCGGGCTAAGGTTCGGGAAGATTTTTTGTGTGGGTTTTCAATTTTTGGGATTTATTGATGGGATCTACAATTTTACGCCGAGTCCAAACGGCTAATTGAGAAGCTCATTCATGACAGTTTTACTCTCGGATGTTTGGCAGACGTTCGCGAGAGGTGGCGCAGTGGAAAAAAACCTTAAGATGTAATTTGGCCCTTTCGGGATTCGAACCTGGGACCCCTCGCTTAGTAGCCCAACACACTACCACTAAGCCACTGCGCCGACTTAAGTAAATACTCGACGGAAAAACAGATTTTCTTAAAATGACAAACAACGACAAACTATGGTCATTTGGTTGCATAATGTAGGCATGGTTTGTTGAGAGGAAAACCGTTTGACCTATTATTCTTCAGTCCCGAATAGATCTCCTTTGTTGTACTGATCTCAACAATGTTAAACTTTCAGTGTTGTTTGTTTGAACAATTTTTGCAATTTCCATTCCATTCAGATTCCACCGCACCGGCACTGCTCATTACCGCTTTCAGCATTACCAGCATCACCTAGCCACCTTTAAGGAAAATCAATCAAAGTAAATCGCCTGAGATGATTTATAGCACCCGCCTGTAAGACTCTTAAAAAATACATAACACCCAGAGCAGCAAACAATTCCATGTAGGTACTCCGTTCAAGGGTATACCATGGGGCCACTTAAATAGCCATTCTCTCTATCTCTCTCTCTTTGGGAATCGCGAGCGTGCGCATGCGCATATACCTCGACCAAACTACAACGAGGATTATGGTATTGTGGGCCGAAGATTCCATTGTGGGCTCACAGAGGATAAACTACCATCATCATCGTCGAACGATTTATGTTTGAATGTCGTTCCTTGGACACGGAAGAAAGGAGACTCTCGGTCGCACCAACCCTCACCCCTCTCCACAGAAACAAAAACACATAAAATCTTGGAAACAAAGTATGAATCCACTTACCAGGCCGATGGCTTTCAATGTCCATCACCATCACCATCACCTCTCTCTCTCTCGCAGCGCGAGCGTGGGCAACATTTTAATTCGATCCTCAGACAGCCTAGAAAATACTGATTTTGCCCGACTTTGTTTCTAAATGCAACCGTAATCGCTATACGCTTTGCTGGTTACAGTTTCGTTTCATTTTTGTCTTCCTCAGCGGACAAGCGAATAAAAAAAAACTTTCTTTTTCTCGAAACTCCAGGCCAGGCCAAGAAACACACAAAAGGAATGTGAGCCAGATACACTACTGTTGAAGTCACCAGGGGGCCACCACAGCCGTGCCGCCACTCAACAGACATGTAACACTTTGAAGAAGTATATTATTGGTCCATGGTCTCCGGGCGGCTGCACTCGACCAGGTGGATTGAGCAAACGAATTATTCCGCCGTCTTCCAATTGTGATAGAGTTTGGCCAAATTCGAAATTGCAGCTACCAGTTGTTTGACTGTGACTGTGCTATGATAGGAGTAGGCTATATACGATTCCGTAGCGACCAAGACCCATGCCCATGAGAGAGTGTAATTGAAAAATATTTAAAAAGCAATTTTTCATATCGACTGGTTCGCGCCTTTTGTGGTTATGGGCGATGTGGCGAGATGTGGATGGTGGCGGCTACGTTGAGAGATGTGGATTTTAATCCCGAAACGATTGTAGATTTATAGAAAGAACAGTTTGATCTATCGTGGATACATATTCATCTTACTTTTCGGGTTCCCAGTAGACAGTAGACGGACCGAAAGGCATATGGAGAGAGAGCGTCTCGGGAGAGACAATGGCAAGAATTATGGTCATAGTAGCATCAGCCGATGGCTATAACGAAAAATATTACTTTGAACTTTTGTACTTATAACAGTTCAATGTTGAGGATTATTTCGCTGTGAAAAATGTTTTCCCAATCCGATGGTGCGGTTATGAAATTGGAATTTAATAAATATCACATGTGTGTTGGTGTCTGGGAGTGTAGATATTTCCTGAATAGCTGAGTTTGAATAGGAAAGCACCTATGTGGGTCGTACTTCAGACGGTGATTAAGTAATCTCTCTGATTTATGGGATCTTACAGCTTAGTCGGAATTTATGTGCAAGCTTTACGAAGTGCTGTTCATCACTTTCTATATCGGATTGGAAGTAGGACCAAAGGACTGGAGTTTGAGTCTGAGTGTTTCAGGAGTTTAAGGTATCGCTTATTGAAAAATTTGGTAAACAGCTATTCGGTATAAGCTCTGCTAAACGATAGCCATAATAATTTATTAGAAAAAAAAAACTCGGATATCTTTTATTATAAAGTGCAGTGTTTAGTTTGCATTATACATTTTTTCCCTCAAGTAGTTGCGATTTTTCCCAATTTTCTCAAAACTAATACCATACGATTCCGCATCGGTATTTGCTTTTAAGGAATAAAAATTCGTCCTATTATTCAACATTTATCATGTATTAATTTTTTTAATTTAAAAGCTTTAACAAAATCTTTAAAAATCGAGTTTATTTTTTGTAATTATTCCTAATACAGATAAGAATTCAAATATCACGATTTGTTCATTGGCTTCGGTTAGGCTAAAGTGCTTGTCGGTAAGATAATGTTTTCCCCTAATATTAGTTCTGTATATATCTTTGATAAATTTTGTTGTCATAAGTTATTGTGACTCTGCAGTAGCGAGTGGGAGAATTATTCGGAAGATCGTAGCAAATATCTGTACCTAATGCAAACCTTAACAAATGAATTAAAAGTACATAAAGACATAAGAGCGGCAACACAACAAAGATTTATATGTGTTGAAATTTTATAAAAAGAAAAATTTCCCACGGTATATTAGCACTGTTCGGTCTTATCATGCTTTACCAGGAAAAAAGGATTTTCTGAAAAGTATTAATAATCAAAATAAAGTAGTAGATTTTAAAAAAGAAAATATTTAGGCTTATTTTCTACTTTCTTGATAAAAAAACAATACCGGACATTTCCATAGTAAAGGGTTTTCCAGTAAGAGGTGTTATTTTGAATAGCCCTCTATTTCCGTAGCTGTCACTTTTGAAGCTGTTATTTTTTTTGAAATTTAACAAGTAGAAACTACGCCATTACTAAAAATGGAACGATACACGCTTCAACCACGCATTGAAATTATAAAAATTCACTACAAAAATGGTGAAAAATTTGCTGTCACAGTTCGAAAAATCATCTTGACTGATGAGGCCCATTTCCACCTCGGTGGCTACGTCAACAAGCAAGCATCTGGGGCTCGGAAAACCCAAGAGTTATTGTTGAGAAATGAGAAGCTTCGCCATCCTGCGACTGTTTGGTCCGGTTTATGGTCTGGCGGGGTCATTCGACTTTACTTTTTCGAAAATGAGGTTGGATCAACAGTTACGGTGAATGGATTGCGCTATCGAGAGATGGTTAATGATTTTTTATGGCCGGAGTTGGATGGTATTGATCTGGACAACCTTTACTTTCAACAAGACTGCGCTACGTGCCACACAAGCAACGAAACCATTGATCTTTTACGGGAAAACTTTCCGGACCGTGTTATCTCTCGAAGTGGTGATCACAATTGGCCACCGAGATCTTGTGATTTAACACCTTCCGAGTTCTTCCTTTGGGGCCACGTGAAAGATAAGGTCTACGTCAACATCGCAGCGTCGATTGAAGACCTCGAAGATAGAATTCGTGAGTATATCGAGGACATAGGGAGCCACTTTGCAATTTTCTTATGGAAAATTTCATGAAAAGCATATGGTCCTGTAAGCGTGGTCGTGATGGCCATTTGGCTGATGTTGTTTTTCATTATTAACGGCATAAATATCCGATCATTTATCTCAAAAATGGCATTCTTCTTTGAATATCAAAATAACACCTCTTATTGGAAAACCCTTTATATACACTTGTCATTGGTCGTCTTCAATTCACATTCCGAACACTTCACAATCGACTAAGTTAATTTTGTCAAAGTGATGTTTTATGTTGTGAATTAAAAAAAAAAGAGCTAGGGGCGATTATAGTTTTTCCCACTGGTATTAAGCTTTGCAAAATAGGGGTCAACCAAAAAGTTGCTGGGACCAGAACCATTCTCTTTAATTGGCAAAGGAATGGTAGAACAGCTGATTCACAAATGGATCACGGCAGAACACCTGAGAAGCTGGTCAACCGTGGAACAATGTAGACAAGCTAAAATGGCATTTAATTGGCCGACCTGCACCACTCAAAGAAGGGTTCTAAGCATGAGTCGACGAACTCTGAAATGGGTGGTGGCTTTATCTACAGGGCATGGCAATTTCGGGTATCACCTAAGGAAGATGGGCCTTAGAGATGACGATACCTTTAAACTATGCCTGGAAATATCTGAGACAGCGGTGCATATTATGTGCCAATGTCCGGCGTTGGCTGGCAGAAGAATGAGGATCTTGGGACATCATTGGGTCGAGACTTAACACGATCTTTGAAAATCGCTCTTAGTGAGGTTGATTTTGGTTGTCAGTTTTTTTTCGTTGTTTTATTAACTTATTGAACTTTTGTAAGACCTCTCCCGTAAATGCTATGAGTTGTGTACTGCAGTTCTATTTACAAGGTTAGTTTTTGATTTCCCTGCTACTTATCCCAAAGTAACAGTGCCATTTAAAAGCGTTAATTCTTTTCTTTCGTTCTGCAAATATTTTTATGAACATTTCACAACTTAATAAACTTATTGAGGGGTTTAAAGATTCCAGAACTCTATAGAGTGTTTAAGACAACACTGACAGCTTCTAAAAGCTCAAAAATCTCTCTTAATACGCTGTAACTCTCTAGCTATGGCGACTACGATAGCCGTTACAATACTGCAATTTTTATTGTTGTTTCCAAATAGCTCTGGTTTTTGTTCATTTAACTCGGTACTAAATAGAGTAGCTTATTTTGAAAACGTAATTTTTTTTATGTTAAAGTCATGAAAATAGCAGTTCCTTTCCATGCATGCTGTGCAGGAAATCGAAACCATCGCTAACAAGAACAACTTTATATACAAAGTGGACACTTCTTGAAACGATCCAGCTACATTAAATTAACAATCATATCCCTGACAGTTATGTGCGGCCCTGACATGTTTATTTTATTTCCAGAGCGAGTGCCTTTAATATTTCTCGGGACATAATTAGCAAACACTATCCTGGTCTACTACAACACACCATACGGTGTATAAACCATAATCATCATATAATATGAAGTCCCCGAGCTGAGTGAAAATTCCATTCGCCATCATCATCATCCCCATGCCCCATCCCAACAGACACTTAATTTTCATTACTCTCTCACTTATTTGCTGGAAAACACTCTCTTCGCGCTAATCGCGATTGAAACATGGAAAAACGCTTGTTAGACACACACACACAAGGTCCGCCAAGATATTGTGAAGTTTATTGTTTGTTATTATTAGTGTTTTTCTGTTCGTATGGCATCCGCGTCCATTCCATTCCTTGCGCACCGAAATCACAGATAAAGAAATAAGCTATGACTGCGCACCGCGAAACATACGTTTTCGTCTTCTGTGCCCGAGTGTATGGCCTAGCGCGACAGAAGACCTCCAATTCAAGTTAACATTACTTAAGAGCCAAGAGTTACTTTGCCGATGCAAAGGAAAAAACAAAAGACACACATATGGCTATGATAGCAAGGCCAAGGTGAGTGCTATGCCATCCGATGGACACATACGTGCGCTTGTTCCAACTTAGTTATGGCACTTCACTAGCTGGCATACTGGACCGCATCAGGTTGTGTATACGTCTATCGGTACACATGTCCGACAGCGAGTGACGTATGCTTTCGGGATGATATTTCGTTTTTGCCTTATCTAACCTTGAAGGATGGGGCAGGGTTTGAATTTTCCACAAATTATTAGACACACATAGTGGTATACTTGTTGTGGTCCATAGAGAACAAAGATCTGTTTTGTGATTAACTTGGCCTCAAGGAGGAAATGGAATTGCGATTGATATAAGGGTCAGTTGAAGCTTATCTTGTAATTGGTCGTAATTTTTGCGGAAAGAAGGAAATGTCAACGCGAAAGATATTTCCGCCGCAGCTCGAGGAGGAATGTGTAACAACTGGGAGGAATGTGGTCTATGGGGAGAAGTTTGCTAATTGGAATCGGGCTCCAAGGGCCTGGCCTTCTATCATATGTGCCGATGAATGCTGGAGTGGACCTTTAATTGATAGATTCCGGACTAAATGTCAATGAAGTGGTCCGGCATCGCCAACTCGTTGTTGCTAACAGTTGTTGACGATGTCACTTATATGTAAACATTGTCGTAGTCGTCGTCGTGTCACCTCCGCCAATAATGTTGTACCACTGGAGGAGAGTATTTGTGTTGTCAATCTGCGCGCATTGGATGTGAACTGTTCTATCCGCATTCGATTTCGCATCATTCTAAATCTTTGCCGTCACAGTCGTGGCCGTTGTCTGGCGTCGTTGTTCCCATCGTCATCATCATCGTCGTCGTCAGTGGCATCATCTCGGTTCGGATTCGGACATAGATATATGTGTGTGGGGAAGTTTTGTGCGGTGCAAAACGGATTTTTAACTGTGTCGTTACACGGCCATGTTACAAGCGGTTAAAGCTAGCATCTATTGTGGCACCATCGCTCGCATCATCGTCATCTTCATCGTCGTCGTCGTCGTCGCATGGTCGCCTGTGTTGCTGTGCGCGCAGTCACCAGTCAGATGCCATTTCTGAGATAAGGAAGTGATTTCATAAAGTCCATACGCCATATAGTATATGCGCCCTGTTGTTGGGGAGAGTAAACAAAAGGACACTCTCCGCTCTCCGCACTCCATTCCGATAATGCTGCTGGCCAATACGTTATCTTTGGCGCAGATTGAAGGGAGTTCGCAGCGTCGCCTGTCTCTTTCCAGCCGCATGGACAATCTAAAACGCATATAATCGAAAATAATCGACAGTGGAAGAGAAAGAAATGTGTGCTGCGTATGGGGTTGGGGCTTGGCTCTGACTTTGGCTTCCGTTGGGTTCGTTAGAGAGCTAGCTACCTTGTCGCATTGGTGCGGAATTGTCTACGACAAATCTTACCAGTTGTAATATTTGTATCGTGTTACTTTTAACACATCGTTTTGCGGCAATAGATACATGCAATGGCACGCATGCATGTGTGCGGTGTGTGTGTGCGACAGCATATTTCGGTAGCCATTTGTACTGGGCAAACATATGTTTTCCCGGGATTATTTTAATGATCATCTTCAGTGGCATGGCAGGGTTCTATGCGGTTGGCTTCCTGCCAACAGTTATCCAGGTCGCGATCTATGTGATTTCTGAGCTCTTCGGCTGGCCAACTGCAATGTATGAATTCTTTGTTGGCGTTGGACGTTGTGGCAGCCAATTTTTCGGTCTATTGTCGATTTTGTGTGTGGGAAATTTGTAAATTATTGGCGCACACATCTGTGTACGTGCAGTGATGGGAGAAATTTTGTGGGAGTATGGACATGAAATGAAACCAACAAAATTGTTGTCGTTACACTCATTAAAGTGAAAGAGGAATTTCGCTCGTACCGCCGTCAGTAGCCAGTTTGCTGTTCAACTCTTTTGTTTCACCAATCATTGTCGAGTGCACGTACTGTACACACACAATCCATTGTAAGGATAGAAGATAAAAGTTGGTTTTTGTACCCCCTCCCGGTGAGATGTAATTAAATTCCATGTTTGTGGTTAATTGGGTACTGGGAAGGAAATTGGTTATTAGATTTGAGACAAGTCCAACGTGTGCGGGGAAAGTGTGTAACGTGGCTGGTGACATCTAGCTAATTGATTATCGAGAAATGAATATTTGCCTCAAGCGTGGTAGGTTTGAAAGGTTTTGACGTATTGAAGGAAATTGTATAGGTAGAGGGAGACAAAAATGATAAACGGGGATAGGAAAATGTGTCTTGATAGTTTAGCTTTGAGTGGTACGAACAGGACAATTGATGTTTCCCCGATTAGAAAATTTACTAAGTGTAAGGGTCGAAGCAAATATCCATATCATGCAGTCTGGTACCAGTGGCACAGAAGTTGGTCTGAACCTGGACTCTCGTTTTCAATTAAATCAGTTCATAGAAATGAAGTACCTACTGCATAGGGGGCGCTGCTATCTTACTAACTTACTTTAGGTGGCGCTACAATCTGGGGTGGAACTGGGCCTCAACCAATACGCCTCCCCAGTTAGCGCGATCTTTGGCTAACTGCCTGCAGTTGCGCACTCCAAGTTGGTTGAGGTCCTCTTTCACTTGCGCGTGCCACCCATGGCGAGGTCTTCATCTACTGCGTTGTCCCTCTGGGTTGGAATCGAAGACTCTTCGGGCCGGAGCGTTGGTGTCTATTCGCTCTACATGTCCTAGCCATCTTAGACGACTGATGCGTATTTTTCTGACCAGGTTGGTGTCGTTGTACAGCTCGTAGAGTTCGCTGTTAAATCTTTTCGTCCAAAGCCCGTCAACGCAAACGGGATCAAAAATCGATCGAAGAATCTCGCGTTCGAAACGGCCAAGAAGATCAGATCATCCGCCTTTGTTTGGGTCCATGCTTCTGCGCCATAGAGCAGGACTGGGATGATGAGGGTTTTATATAGAGTCGACTTAGTGTTTCTTGACAAGGCCTTACTAGTCAATTGCCGTCTTAGTCCAAAGAAACAGCGATTGGCAAGTGTTACTCTTCGTTTGATTTTTGCTGTGGTGTCGTTATCAAAAAACCTCCAACTGAACATGGCCGCACACAGTATTTAAGGCGGTGACAGATGACTTGGCAGCGAGCATATACCAACTTAACCCAAAGATATGCTCGGCAGAAAGTATACCTGATGAACCTCAGCAACGTTTGTCCGACCCAACTATAGTTGCATCAGTTTTCTTAACATGGCATACAAAATCTTGTCGGCCGTACAATGCGGACTTCTTAAACCTTCAGTCTACGAATTAATTGACTTCTAACAGTGCCTTTTTTGGCCCGGAAAAGACCCAAGAAGCCCCAAACCATACCCCAAAAGTATTCCTATTATGAAACGCTTAATCACATTTAAACCGCTTTGACACCCTTAAGAGAAAAGTAATATTCACTGACGATCGGTGTGACTAATAACAGCCAAAAAGCCCCCAACCAATTGATACGACTCACAGACACTTTTAAGAAGTAAACAAAATCATCAAACATTACAAGTTTCCGGTGTGTATAATAATTGCAGATTATATAACAGATCCCGAAAATCCCATTCACAGGGATTTGTACAGAGCAATAAAATTGGAAGGCGAAAAGAATACCAGCCGTGCCGCCGCTGGACCGCCACAAGGCTAATAAAATTGTTATCGGAATTTTTAATATTTTTCCGCAACATAAGCAAAAAAAAAAGAACCAAAACGTCCTCCATTCCATACAAAAAACAACTGAAAATCTGTAGTGCAAGAGTTTTAACTTAAAACAGGTACTAGTGAGATTCCCTGAGGGATCTCATGGCGTCACGATTTCATAAAAGCCTGAGTACCAGCGCTCCCCAATGAACATCATCGCATATCCCGTGGATGACGCTGATGATGATGATGAAACTGATGTTGCGGTAGTGCGGTTCCGACATTTTTTTCACTCCTTTTGTTTCTCACTGAGAATAGCAAAGGAATACCAAACACACACAAAAAAAATCAACAACAGAAAAACTTAATAAAATCCTTTTTTAGTTCTTTCCTGTTGTACAGCGAGTTGTGACGTGATCACCGAGATATACGAGTACTATTCCTCGGCTATTAATAAGGCAAAGGAATAGCAGTTAGTGTGTAAGCACCTTTTGCCATCCAGCAGGAGACACGGTTTACCAGGAGAGAACGGATGATTGGTAAAGCACAATTATTAGATTATATGGAGTGCTTATGGTTCTGTGCGCGCATGGTTGCCAGCGAACAGTAGATAGATGGTGTATAGCCTAGAGAGAGAGATGAGATGTGGAGTTACGCCCTCAGTGGGTTGCTTTTTCTCCCCACGAACTTGAGGAGGATTCCCATTTTTGCTGTCTTTTATTTTATGCTGTCTTAAGACAATAGACTGAAGTAATGAAAAAGTGTTGAGATCGTCTATATGGATGCGATCCTTATAGGTTATCTGGTTGATTTTATCTGAGATGTTATGGTGGAGCAGAAATTTGGCTTCATATTGGTAAATTGTCACGACTTTCGGGGAATGGGAATTTGTCTTTGGTTTTTTTTATGCGGGATAGAATGTATTAATGAGTAAAAATGGACAATGGATGCGGTGGTTAGTTTGTAAGTATTTTGTTGCAGATTGGAAAGATTTTAGGTAAGGGCTTGAAAAAAGGTTTGTCAGATCATCTGCGCAAAGTTTTGGATGGTGGCTTTTAGAATAGACAGCTGAGGTGCAGGACGGCGTTTATAAATGTCAACTTTTAAGATTGTGAGATTGTAAGATTGTGCCTTATTTTGCCAAGGTAAATTACACTGTATTGAGCAATTCACACAGCGATAGGACTATTTATGCAACAAAATCTTAATCGGCCATGTGGCATCTCTTCCATTTTGAAATCCTGAAAAGATAAACAAAATCAACAGTTTTTCCCGCCAAGTGAAACGCCGTCTGTTGATTTGGAGCGTAACGAAAAGTGAAACAAGATTTTACGAGTAACGAACCACTCCTCAAAAGCAGCAGCCACACGGGGCAGTCAGTTTAGAATGTTTCTACATTCATGATTGATGTCGTTATAAGGCAAGTGCAGTGATTTTGCGGCGTTTCATTTTTCGTTACGTCTTCAATTTCAGAGCCAGCACAGTGGCAAAGTGGTAAAAAAAAATATCAGTACAAGCTCGTGATCATGGCCGTCACAATCCTTTTTTTTTTTTTTTTTTTTAAAGGGGATTTTAAATCCTGCAACACTCAGACCAGATACCCGTCCAAGCAGAAACCCATTTTTTTGGTGTAGTGGGGGAGAAACTCTGATATTATTCGTTTCCATATGTTTGTCAGAATCTTACTCTCCGTTTTCTGTTTCTAGAGGGCTTTAAAAGCAAACTGCACGCCCAGAACTTTGAAACAGGTTATCTGTAATAATTTGCGTAAGCTTTGGGCAACACAAATTTAAGGACCACCTCTTCTGTCGAAAGAAGGACAACCGAAAAGCAGGCATTTACTAAAAATTCTACAACTCAAGTGTTAATAGTGTTGCGGACAAATGAACACAAAGATGTTTACTGGCATTTTTGCATAAATACTGCGGATTAGACATTGTCAAATATTAGCTGCGCGGTAGATTAATGGACAAAAAGGTATTAAGACAGAGAATTCTACATAAGCTGAACCAACATGACAGTCTAAAGATAGCTGAGCGAGGGAACATTTTCGATCTACAGAAAGATCTTTCAATTTTATACCACGGACATCAGAGGACAATACGAAAGACTGACTTTTGGCTGTAGTACACACCAAGCTGTGAGAAATTTCGTACCAGCCCGCTTATTCGCTTTAGTGACACTGATATCGCGATAAGTTACTGGAAAATCAATTTTCTGACGAAGGTTTTCTCGCAGTGGAAGTTCGAATCCTCCCTCTTAGCAGATAATTAAATTTGCGGACCATCATGCAGTGAAAGCAGGCCATGCTATTTTTCCAGAACTCATTTGCGATCACTTCTTGTATGATCACAGTTATCCACCCCAGCACTGCCCAGCAAAAAAAAAAAAAACAGTCCCAATCGCCGTTAATAGATTCATACGTTTGAATCTAATGCATCCGCCAACTAACTGTGCATGTTGCACAGAACTCCAACATAGTTCACAAGTTGTCCAATGTGCATGTGTGACTACCGCTCTTTGCTGACCATCATCATCGGGGCACACATCGATTCCTAGACCAATGTAAGTGAGTGCAATAACAATTGTCCGCACAAGAGGAACAATTCAACAATAGTTCTCCTTGGCCCAAGCGCACAGACATGACACACGGCATCATCCTACAACAAAATAAACCTCCTCAGCTGTATGCCACCATCGAACAAGGAAGATCTTTTAAGGGGCAAATAAATAGTGGTCATATCTTCGGACAGTGTGCAGCATGCCAGCACCACAAAACCATATAGATGCGCTTCCTTCGCAGAGATACTCCACATCCACAACAAACAGCAACAACAAGCAATGGCAACTTTTGCCATTCCTTTTCGTGTAGTATGGATTTTGTGCAGCTATGTGAGAGAGGAAAACCCAGGGAAAACTCTTATGGAATTATCCGCTCGTTGGTCTTGTTTTATGACAACGATTTGTTGTGGTGGGCTTCCTCTCCAATGGAATGCTCCTCATTCACCTGAGTTCGAAGTTTTATTGGTTTTTCGATTCTTTATAGCTTCGGCGAGCAGCAGCAGAGCACCGGCACGGGACTTCCATTTCATATATACATATGCGAGGATATAGGAAAAGAGACTCAAAATTTGAAAACTCCCGATGAGTCGACGAATTTTCAAGCGAAAGGCTGTGTATATACCTCTTACCAAACAATAACAGCAACAATTTGAACAAACGAGTAGTTTATTAGATTTTGTGCAGTTGCACTGTCTCCCTGCTGCAGATCGTGTGGTCCCCGTGCAAGGAAGAAAGTGCAGCAGGGCGGCAGCGGTGGCCTATTGTCGGTGCCGATGGAGAACCAAAAACTGCACAACAAAAACTCCAACTCCAACGAGCATTGTTTTATAATTTGTGATGATAACATTTTTTTGGTGTTTTGTTTGTTTTCCTATTTATTCGCAACCGAAAGGATAGAAATTATTCCATAGAAAGAGCAGATACAAATTCGCTATTATGAATATTGTAACTATTGTTAATAAAAGGGGCCGGGCTGGGCCGGATAGGGGACTGCTTTGAAGTCCGCAATGGCAAACATGTGCGCACGATTTATTGATCGCATTTGGTATCGGGTTGGTTGGTTCTTTTTTTTTTCCTTCCGCCGCAGAAGAAAATTCTTGGAATCTCTCTGCTTTGGAGAGGTGAAGCATCTAATTAGGATTGAGGTTTTGGTATGTCAAAGTTATAGTTGGGTGTATATTTGGGAGGAGGACCTTGTATGGGCGTGAAAAGCTTTTCTTTTCTTCACAAGAAGAGAAAGAAGAATCAAAACAATTCCATCGACTTAGAGCATTCTCTAACATCACATATGCGTATTTTACCGTCTTAAGGTTATATTCAACCGCTGCCTTGACTTTCGTTCGACTAGTTCTTTTTGCATGCCTTCTGGAAGCCTCTGAAAGCTGCAGAGCTGTAGTTTTATTTCCATCTCCGGGTTTTAGGTCTGCGGCTATCCTTATCCATACACTAGAAGCTATAATTGAACTCTCACCTTTTCACATCTTCATCAAAAAGGTAGCAGCAAGATGCGCTATTAAGCTGCAACTAGAATATAAGTATAAACCGGTTGATCGTATGGGACACCTAGAAATACTTAACTCAATCCTTAATATGGACATGTTCTGCTCCATCCCCGACACTATGGTTAGGGAATA
This sequence comes from Cheilosia pagana, assembly GCA_936431705.1. Classification (NCBI taxonomy): domain Eukaryota; kingdom Metazoa; phylum Arthropoda; class Insecta; order Diptera; family Syrphidae; genus Cheilosia; species Cheilosia pagana. The sequence continues at coordinate 42,313,490 of OW386170.1, read as the reverse complement.
CAAGTTTGGGAAATCATTTGAGGTAGATATATTGGACCGTGCAGAATGAGCCAATGGTGTCCCGATTCTAGACCCAAAAAGTCTGGTTTGGCATACTGACGGATCAAAAATGGAGTCTGGAATAGGTGCTGATATCTTTGGACCCAACACCAAGGTCTCTATACCTATGGGAACGTGTCCCACTGAAATCCACGCCATTAAGATCTGCGCTATTCTAAACTCAAAAGAGGGTATTAAGGGCGCTAAGTACAAATCTTCTCTGATAGTCAAGCAGCATTACAGGCCCTATCGTCCAACACGGGAAGTGCTGCCATGATGCCCTGCAAACACTATCCAAACACAACAGGGTTAAAGTTGTAGAATCCGCGTTCTGCGGACCAGAACCATATTGCAGAGTCAATTGGGCTACTGCTTTAGGGCTTATCAATTATTGAGAACAACAACTCCGCCTAAACCAATTGGAAAATATCACAGGTTTAAGACAATCAAAAAGACTAATTAGGCCCTTCTCCTACAAGGAAATCCTGAAACTAAACAAGGAAAGTATTAGAAAGCTATTGGGCTTTCTAACAGGCCACTGTGACTTGAGATACCATATAAACAAATTGAATTTGTGTCCAGAGACAGAATGCAGGTTTTGCCCGGCACTTAACTGGTTAAGACGACGTACCTTTAACAAAGATATACTCTCGCCAGCAGAAATTAGGAATTCTGCTACTAAGGAAATACTGGCCTTGACTATGGAGGTCAATCGTCTCTTAGACTAAAACATACCTTTTTGATACAATAGATCTTATAGGTCGCAGTGTCAGGCATTGGGCAGGGTATTTATACAAAAAAAATCCATAACAGTTTTCTAAGATTCCGATAAACAACAATTTGCAGCTTTATCGTGATTTGGTATTCACTTTTGCGTTTTACAACACGTTCGTCGTTCAGCTGAAACAGCCGAAGGTTGGAGTTTATGGAATCACTTTACAATATTCTTAAAAACATAATTTACTTTGTTGAATTGACAGTATGACTACCTCCAACAACTAGATGTACCTTACTGTGGAAAGAAATTAGTAGCTACCCACCAACTTTCATGACCTTTTGACGGTAAAATTAAGCTCAAAGCACATAAAGGGATGCTCATACAGAGCTATTCAAAACTAGTTTAATCAAACTACGCTCTTGTGTGATTTCATTTAAAAATACGTCAGCAAAAGAAAGGATTTCGGCCTAGGGGCGCGACTTATGGTAGCCTACTTCGTGATAGCGATTTGTCTCAATATCACAGCTCATTAGTACTAAATGAAACCATTTAAATTGTAAATGGCTACAAAGACTATAGAGCTGTAGATAGGAAATGGCTATTTAAAACGTCCAATTTTTTGGATGCAGTGGTAGATATAAAAGAAGTTTGCCTCTAGCTCATGAATGCCAGGTATTTATAGCTTTATTTCCACATCTTGCCCACCTGCGACAACAGATCAACCCTGCCACTTTTCACCGATTACCTTTTGTGGCATATCAACTTTAATTCACATCGCTTAAAAGGTAAAAAGTGACTACCCTTCCAACTTCTGAACGGACGAATCCCAATGAACCGGTAAAAAATATCGATTTGCAAAAATTCGCCTCCTTGGCCAAATTTCCTTTTGCAAATCGATAAATTTCCCATTTGCTCATAATGCTACGCTAATATCATCGCCTATTACGAAATACCATAATTTACATAAAATTATTACTACAGAAGCTTCCCAATGATGGTTCGGCTATACATTCAGCCTCTCTGCAGCTTGGCATCATGTGTGCCTGAAGTAACCAGTAGTGCGCAACCAAAAATAAAACAATCTTTGCGCATTCTTCAGTGGAAAAACCATTTGATTGTGAAATCTCTATTTAGCTCCATTTAGACGCGCCGACACTCGGTGCACAATTCACAGCGTCCTGCTGCGATTATTTATATACAAGTGCCTGGGTATATTTGCTTTTCCTCAGTTGAATTTGAATTATTTGCGAATGGAAATTTATTGATTAGGAAAACTTGAACTTTTTTTCTCTGCACGTTGTTGTTGTTGTTGAAATTATTGTTTACTCAAAATAGAAACTTTAACATTTGCGATCTATGTAAAAAGAGAAAAGCGCAAAACAAACATCAGCGGTGAATTTTCAAAAAGAATCTGGTTAGCTTTGGGTTTTGTTTTGTGACAGGCCAAAACCAAAAGTTGCTTATTTATTATGTGCGCTGTGTGCAAGGAATAAACGCTGCCATTTCGAAATTGTTTTTTTCCCCCCATTTGGTGTTAACTAGAGAGCAGGCCACAAATCACCCTCGTGGATACGAGTGTCAGTTGTGTATGGTTTCTGCCGAAAATTTATGGGATTTATAAACAGATTTTCTGTTTTTTTTTTGTATTATTGTGCTGTGGATTTTTCCTTTGTTAAAAGCTTAAGTCATGCTGCATGATGATGCAATGGCTATTACTATTACTAAATGGAATCCTCTTGGCGCAAGAAACAAACGGGTATCGCTTTTGATCTATTAATGTCGATACCTGGCACTTCTTGAATTGAAATCACGTCAGAGTTGATGTGGCAATAAAATTTAATTTCTTACTTGAGTTGATGAAATGGATGCCTTTCGAGAGTGCAACTCAAACGATGAGAATGGAATCTGTATTTATTTCAAAACGAATCTCTTCTTAAATACAGTATTTACAACTAATGGACACTGCAGCTGGATTTATCAATTTCTTTAAATACCAACATCTGAGTAGGGTTTATATATTTCAATATCTAAAATTTGCTTCAATAGTGCAAATAGTTAAGCCGGCAAAACTGATTCAGATGTGTCGCGTGACGCTAGAAAACACACGCTGCAGCGTGCAGTTTGGAAGTAGCTCCTCCAAACTATTTGAAACATGCACCGGATTTCGGCAATGGGAAGCGCTTTCTTGCCACTTCTTCAATCTCGTACTGGAGCAGATATTGCGCAGGGCAGCTGTCAACACGGAAGGCACTATCTTCAACAGGTCCGTCCAGCTGCTGGGCTATGCGGACGATATTGATATCATCGGTCGCTCCCAGCGTGCCGCGATAGAAGCGTTCACGGCGATTGAAGAACAGGCGAAATCCGTTGGCCTTGAAGTAAATGAGGGCAAGACCAAGTACATGCTATCAACAAACAAACAAGCAACTGTCCACCGCCTAGGACAAAATGTCACTGTTGATAGCAATAATTTCGAGGTAGTTAGGGAGTTTACCTACCACGGAGTAAACATAAACTCCAATTCCCTAGGAAACCGTTGCTACTTCGGTTGGACAAAACAACTGGATTCAAAACTCCTAAGCTCTACAAGATCTACGCCGATTGCTGGACCATAGGCAAGAAGCGAGAGCTGATACTGGGCTCCTTTGAAAGAAAAATTCTTCGGCGGATTTTTGGTCCTGTGTGCGAGGAGGGCGAATAGAGGAGAAGATACAACCGCGAACTCTATGAGCTGTACCAAGATGTGGATGTAGTCCAAAAAGCCAAAACACTTCGTTTTGTGTTTTCTGCTGTTTTCGAAACTAGGTTGCAGTTGGTTGCTCGAGAAATTTTAACCCTAATACCATGACCTCGCATGTGCATTGCAGTGTTTTAAGACTAAAGGCCAAAAAGGGTTTTCTGCTTGGTAGTGCAATCGATCGGAGTGCTTGTCTCATAGCTATAGTCATGTATATGTAGATATAGGTCTAGGCAGTTGAGGCAGGAAATGGTTACCAATCAGGGCTTGCAGTTGCATCCTATATAATGCGTTGTCATACAAAGCGAAGAACTGCCAATCGGTCCCCACCGCTATAAGCCGGTTAATTACCGAAAGGCTTCAAAATTCCTCAGACAAAAATGATTACTGAATTTCTTATTATCTAAAATGCTAAGGATTTTACTGAATTATTCGAATTTTTTCTCGATGAAAAGTTTTGTAAAACAACTATGTATCTAAATAAAAATATTTTGATTTTTCATTAACGAATTTCTTAAATTAATCAACTTAAGTTTCTGAAAATTCTGATGAAAATTGTGCTTCAACTCTACTATTTCTCAGAAATTATTTTTCAATAATTTTATAACTTCTTAATTAAAGCAAATATATTCTTATTTTCAGAAAAAAATTTCTAAAATTTTTAGAAAACTAAAATTTTGAGAAAGACTCATTAGTTTTGATGGTCGGTCAGATATACAATCTCAGAATGGGAATAGCATTAAAGCGTCTCATGCCTATATCGTTATCTACCTAACTCACTGATTTTTTTTCTTATTTATATTTAAGAAAAATTTAGAAAATACCAAAATATGCCAAAAAAACAACCCTTTCTTAGCTTGAGGCCATACTGTTCGTGTTCATAACCTTTTATGCTTTCCAAAAGCTTTCGGTAGCTTGCTATCCTGCTATCTACTCCACGTTTATTTTCTTAAAAAAAACATTACGACCACCAACCAAATGTCAACTAAGCACCACCTATTAAGTGAAGTACCTCTAAGTACCAACCACTGTCAACATCTCAGACCTACCATTCTTAGAGAATTTTCTTCCCAGGCTATCATTACGTAAATTCCCCATAAATTCTAATTTAGTTCTTCCTCGAACAAAAACCGTTGAAAAGAAAGAAAAACACCAAACGCCATACCAACAGCAACATCACAACATAACACACAAAGTCTTGCGCCAATCGCGCGACATGCTATTCAAAATATTTCCGTCATTCTAATGGGCGGTCACCCATGTTCCACTCACGTTCCACAGCATTCAATTTCATAATAAGAAGCGCTACTTACAACCATCCCAGATCGCAGCCTACTTGTGTACATCATCTAAGCATGGAATGGTAAAAGGAAAAAAAAAACTCGAAACACCAACAAGACACACTCCCGGAACATCCCGCAAGAACACTCTATTCGAGGACATTAATCAGCACTAAAAATGTGTTCAGAGCGCACTGGTGTCTTTGGTTGGTATATTCTATGCGCACTTTGGCTTCGAGTTACATGAGCTCCACAGGAGCAGTAGCCACTGCGTCGATATTCCGTTTTAAAGGCCCCCTTAAGCTGGCGCATTACACCCGACTTACAATGTAAATTCGAGCATTACATTCAAATGTGGAGTCGTCCTCGCGAATAGGCCCCATTATATTGGTCACCAGTGGTGATGGCTCCCTCCTACCCCCCGCCACTCACTTGGGATATTGACACGCACCATCGACAGAGCGCAGAATTTCACAAATAATTTTCCGTCTGTCCTCAAAGTGAATAGAGCTCCCAATAGATACGGTGTGGTGGTGTGCCCAGTTCCCATTCCCAGAAGGGGCCCAACATCATCCACAACACAGATTTCGTGCGTAGAGCCTTAATTCTTGCACTGACGCTGCTGAGAGGCATCCTCCAGCAATAGGAACCTTTTATAGAATTAAGAAATGATCGAGATCGTGGCTACTTTTCTTTGTCATCTCCATGGAATCATTGTTTCCGCAGACAGACTAGTACACACTGGAGGGCTTGAGAATTCGCAATGCGTTGCCGGATTTCTTTTGTTCCCCAACTGGCATGGCATAGCGTTCGGCGATTGTCGCTTATGATTGGAGAATGCAGCGAGGACAACACCGTCGTCGTGGATGTTGTCGTTGTCGCCGGCTGTCTCGTGCGGTGGGTTACAAAATTGGAGCAAAAGTATGTAACCTAGGCGAACAAACCGAACGGAATTTTGTGCTTCTTGTTCGATAGTTGAAGCAATGGGACACAAGAATGGCGAAAATATGAAGATGTATGCGCAATATGCAAGTTAGCCCTAGTTTGCATTGTGCAGGAGCTGAATGTAAATTGGCAGAATGTGTGTGAACGAGTGTGTGTGTGTTCTGTGAGTTTTGTGAGGGGCTCGTTAAAGATTTGTTGTTATGTTTGACCTACTATCGCTGACTTAAGATCTGCATATTTTGCACAATGGAATCGGCAACATATCGCGCAGACTTGCAAAGCGGTACACATTTTCAACACAATAATGATGACCACAATGATGATGATGACGATGGTGATGGGATCCACCTTTGTTGCGAGGAGCGCGCACGGGAAAAGGGTCAATTAGAAATGTCCAAAAATAGGTAATAGGATCATGCTGATGTGGGGTTTGAGTATGTTATGTGGCACTACATCAAAGAACCGTAACAGCGTCGAAAGGATGGTTTAGATTTTGTGATAGCGCCGCAGTCGGTATGTAGAGTTCATCAGTGGGTACAATGAGTGACCTGAAACTGTTTGGAAAGGACGTTGTTGGCTCAGAAGGAACTTCTTCAGTCAGTAGCCCTCTGCAGACCAAAATGAATCGCTTTACGCTTGGGAAGTATTGGAAAATTGTTTCAAAAATGAGTGCGTTTACTGTAAATAACGATTTGGACGACCTTAGGAGCCTGTAGTACGGAAGTTCATTACACTGGCGTGCTTGTGAATAGCTGTCATGGTCGTCATACGAAAATGCGGCTGGATAGGCCATTTATCGGCAGCCTTGGCGATGTCATTAGTTGCAAGCTCCGGTGCTGAAATTTAAATTGTTCCCGCTGTAGTCCCCATCTGATTTTTTTTGTTGAGTGGCCTTAAGGATCGTTGTTATGCGGGAAAAGCATCAACAAAGATTTAAGTCTGAAGAACGAATCTCTACCGAGACTTACAAAATAGAAGAAGCAGTGAACGAGGTTGGGTTGACAGGATGATGTACTGCGCTATCCTGGTTCAACGAGTACTGCCTTCACCAAAAAAAAAAACTTAAAAAGCTCCTATCAGTTCTGGTTTTGACTGCGTCTCAACACATCCCCAAAGTGCCCCATAAATTCATGGTCAGCGACCTACCCTTTTATAAAGTCTCTTTTATTTAATCATACAGTGGAAGAAGATTGATAACCATTAATCCAGCTCATCCAATTTACACCGCGCACACACTCAGTGTTAGTATCAATAACACTCTGTGCAACCGAAACGAGTAATTCAATTTAATCCTGCGCTGATTTGATGAGATCAGCAACCCTTTACACCGTTTAACTTCAATCCCGAATGTGATTTCTCATTTCCACAATATCAATCTTTTTGTATTCTTTTTTTTTTTGTTCGTTTGTCGGCTGTGCCGCTGTTCAACCTGCTGCTGCTGCTGCTGCCTACCTACTCATCATCAGACACCCCAGACACATCTCATCTCATCTCATCAAGCATTTGGGCAATTAACTCTGAGAGCCGAACTTTCCAAACTTCAAATGTGCGTTCGTTTGGTTTCCTTTAAATTAAAAACGAAATGCCAATTTAAATTAATAAAACTAAAAATGCCGATTTTTTTTTGGGAGGGGGGGACCAAACGAGCGAGAGAGAGAGAAAGATGTGTGTACCGAGAAACGCCACCTTCGTCATGAGAAATGAACATACGCGCCCTTTTTTCGTAGCTAATTACTATGCGCCCAGCCCACCACCACCACCATAGCCAATGACACATTCGTCTGGGGGCACTCAACTCTGAGTCTCCGCCGGAGTCGCCCAAATGCCCAACACCACGAATCACTGCAAGTATTCGATCATCTTCAAGGCAACATCAACATCAACAGCAGCAGCAGCAGCCCAGCATCATCAAAGTCTGCATATAGCTGGGCCCAAACGAGTGCGCCCCAGCACCGCTGAAACTGACGAAGAGTAATTATCAATGTGAGCCTGGTGCTTGATATTGGTGTTCCTTCTGTGAGAATTCTTCAAACTCTAGCCATCCATCGCTCGCCGTTGGTCCGAAGGGCACCGCGCGCGCATCAATGGTGTGGAGAGGCAAGATTTTGGGAAGATTCTCGTCATGACGATGTGTAATTTTACTTTTTGCATCTCTGATTGGTCTTCCATGCTCACCATGGATGGGTTGTTGCATGTTGTTGGCTTTTTGTTGTTCTTTGTTGTCAATGGAGGAAATTCCATGGTTGACGCTGGCTGGCATAACTCTTCATAATTTTTTGGAATCCCTAGTGGAGAGCGGGATGCGAAGGGGCGACGGGCGACATGTGTTTATCCGAAATTCATTACCTCGTTGTATGGCTTGTAATGAGGCTGGCTGTGGCTTGTTTGGTGTGGAGCTCCACGATTTTCCTGCGCATCTACGGGACGGCGGCGGCTGTGCGACGGACTCATGCGAGTGTTGGCGTGGTGGGCTTTTGGAAACTTGAAATAATCCAGCACCAGCAGAATAAAATTAATTGCTCGTTTAGTTAATTTATCATGGATGTGCGCGCTGCGCCACCGCCACCGCCGTGCTGAGGTTGAGTTACGTTTTGCATTGCATCGAAATGGAGGTGAAGGTGCGGGGGTGAAATGAACATTTAGCATTGTCACGGATAGGCAATTTGGTGCAGATTTTTTTTTTTAAACTGGAGTACAAACCTATGAAAGAGTGTGAAATTGGAGCTGAGGGTAAGCTGGTAAATTATTGGAGGCTTAGTGCATGTGGGATTTAAGTGGGACTATAAGGGGAGCGCCATCATTAATGTCGTGGCAACTTTCTCTATACAAAGTCATGTGTTTAATTTGTATGCATCGAAAGGGTAACATTGAAGTCAAACACTTTGTACGTTGCCGAAGGAAGTAAAGTGCAGTGGGACTAGCCAGGTGATAAATAAAGCTGTATCATGTAGGTATATACACAGATGATGCGTTCAGTCGGCCTGATATTCATTTATCGCATTTGGATGCTACTTTGTGTCATACACGTCTCTTGGTTTTTATTATGCTCCGTCTGAGTTTAATTGTTAAGGAAAGACTGAAGAAATCACCGCCACAATGCCTTCGTGGGTATTAGACAACTGGATGCAACCTCCGAAGCCACAGAGGATGGAACTTCACTGTAGTTTCTTAGACTCTTTTTGGATCGCAACCCCGGTATGTTTAAAAAGTATGTCAGTAAGTAAGTGGTATTCAGAGCTATATTCAAAAACACAACATATATACTGCTTCACAAATGTGGCGTAAGCTTACAGTAAAAACGCTTGAATTCATCGGCTTCTATGACACAAAGAGCGATTTTAGATCAAGCCTCCAGCCCAGGGAATTTTAAAATTTACTTGTGTATACCTGGGAGAGACTATTCGTTTAAAGGTGACCTCGATTAAGTTCAGGGTGCTTTTTTTAAGGGAACCTCTACCAAATTTTGCATGTGCAGCTCAAGGCAGCTAGAGCTATGAGTGCAGCAAGCTGGGAAGCATTTTGGTTAACTACAAAGTCTCATTAATAATATAGCCGAATTTAAACAGAAAAGACAGAAAGAAATTGGTCGTGCATTTTCAAAACGAAAGAGTTGAACAGAGAACTGTGGTTTTAAATTTCAAGCCATAGTGCGGTAGGTAAGATGAAACCATTTTTGGTGGTTGGCTAGATGTCAAAGTACCATCAACCGAGCCTTATATTGAACGGTGATAAGCGCTAAGTTGATTCCAAATTTGATTGGAACCGAGCTAGAAGACTGCAGTGGTATCGGCGGAGCTTTGGAGTGGGTCTATTCGGCCACAGTCCCATTTATCTTACGACGGTTATTATGTCACTTTAAATATTTTTGTGGGAACATGACAGCGAGAATGGACACTTTAGAAGCTAATGTTCCCTCTAAGATATTTATTGAAAAGATTTGCTGGGCTTCTCAATTCGTGTTCTTAAAAACGGGCGACTCTGGCATGAGATATTGAAAATGAACATTCTCCTGATTTCTGCATACAATAATATCAGAGCAACGATTAATCACAATCTTTCGACCTAATTACAATAATTAAGCTGCGTTTCCCTAAGAGCCTAAAGAACGAAACGCCCGACTTTCACAAGTCCATCGCTCATCAAAGAGCAAACAATCGAAAAAAAAAACACAAATTTCGGGACATTTCAGCCGTGCCATCTCATTTCGTATGCAAATCAGTGACTCCCAGCCACCATCGTGCACTGATAAAAATCTGCAAAAGCCACCATTATACTCATCGTTTAGTTTGAACATTATTTTTATATTCGAAAAGACATCATTCATAATTTTTGTCAGGCGAATTACAAGACCAATAACAATAACTATATGCCTCCTGCATACAAACACCAACACACACGCACACAGCCACCGACATCAAATTTCAAATTGAAGCTCAACCCAAAAGAATGGCTGCGGGGAGCAAATTATGGTAGTTGGGAAATTTTTATACTCGAACTTGATATATCCGCATCTCGCCCCAGAGTACACACACTTGGTTTGTGCCGTGCGCCAAGGTGGTGGTTGCGTTTCAGATTTTTCATTTTTTTTCTGTCTTAAACTCCGCCCTAATGGTTGAGTTTAAGCCGCCTTGCAAATGCAGGGACCTGCAAGGATCCCATCAAAGCGGGCAACATCCAATGCATAATCGCACTCAGAGGGGCCTTCGATACTTTGTATTTTTATTATACTTTGTGCTGCAAGAAAAAATGAGATTTCAAAAAAAGCTCCTGGCAATACGCAAATATCACATCGCGCACCAAACAGCGCAACATGTTATCTGTGATCTGCAGCAGCAGCAGCAGCAGCACCAGAAATCAGATAGACCGCATTCGCGCAGCATGTGAATGAATCTCCTGTGCAGAGATTCGAGGGCGCGCAATCGGGCAGGGGCACCTTATAGAATCGTGATTTCTCGCATCTTCTTCTGGCTGAATTTTGTGGCCTTAAGATAATACGTTGGGGTAATTACAGTAATTTGTAAATGTGCAATGTGTGTGCACGTGCATGTGTATTGGTGGCGGTGGGGAATTCTTCACTGAATAGGCAACAAATTCATGGTTATGGTTCTCGTCTGCTGCGGTTTAGATTTCATCCCTTGGGGGTCGAATTGTTAAATTTGCGCATCGTGTGCAATTGCACTTCTTAGTTGTACTTGATTGTGAACTTACCGGTATCCATGGCGACGAGGGTAAGTGTGTATTCGGCTTGTGTCTCACGGTCGAGAGCGCGCAGCAGCGATATCTCTCCGGTTGATGCATTAATGCGGAACAAATCGGCATCACCTTCCTTAAGGAAGTAACGAACTTGTGAGTTGAATGGTGGTGTATCGGCATCGTACGCTTTCACTGTGATAACATAACCTCCATTTGGTGGAATAACATTCTCCATGACGTAGGCCAGGTAGGGTGAGTCCAAGAATGTCGGTGGATTGTCGTTGATATCGGTAATGACAATAGTCAGCTCGGCGGTGTCATATCTGGTTTCGACAGCGGCGCCAGCAACATCTGCTGCACAGTCTTCCGCACGTACGGTCAGCATATATCGGGACTTACGTTCGTAATTTAGATTTTTTGCTACCCGCACGACACCGGAATCCTCACTGATACTGAAATCACGATTATTGTCGCCGGCTGCAATGGAAAATCGCACCCTTCCGTTGGAACCTTCGTCGATATCGGTTGCGGACACCTGCAGTACCATTGCTCCAATACTGGCGTTCTCTGCTACCGATGCACTGTACTGCTTCGGGTCAAACACGGGGCTGTTGTCGTTTTCATCGAGAATTTTGACAGAGATTTGCGTTTGTGTTGAACGTGGCGGTTCACCACGGTCGCGTGCCGTTACACTGAGGAGGTAGCTCGAACGTATTTCGCGATCCAGGCGTCCGGAGACTCGTAGCAAACCATCAACCTGGCCCAGGGTAAATGGAACTGATTGCTCCGAGGTTAGAATGTACTCGATGTAGCCGTTGCGACCTTCATCGCGATCGACAGCCTTGACAGCCATCACAACAGTGTTGATGGCGATGTTCTCCATCACGGAGGTTTCGTTGGACGATGTGAACGTGGGCGACTCGTCGTTTACGTCTTTCAGCACAACGGTGACCTGGAAAGAGGAAAATCAGTGGTCGGTAAAATAATGTCCCAATAAGGGAGTATTTTAAAATAAAATTGAAAAAAAAACAGCAGAGAGCTGCATTTCCGATTTGAAAACAAAAGAGTTCAGCTGCGAACTGGATTTTGGTATTTCTTGTTTTTGTCAGATGTTTGTTTCATTTACTATTTAAAGCGCCTGTGTTGACTTATTTACTATATTTCTTTCAATGACATTAGGTTGGTGAATATATTGTCCTGAGACCTCCCCGATCAGTCGTGGAAATAAGGTGAATGAAAATAAAAAAATTAACCAGTTTGATACTCGATTTCAAAGTAGCACTTAAAACTCCCACTGTCCCCATTTCAGTGTGACATTCCATGAACTGTCCTACTCCCGTTGTCAATGCCACGAAATATCTACAATCCAATCCAATATAACGAAAATCTATCTTATCCGCATCGCCTTTTCCAGTATTATCTCTATACCCTCCTCTATAACAACTGCCTACTTTAAAATTAATTACGCCTTTCAACTTCCCCGGCCGGCCTAACTAGACATGGTGGATATGCCCACGCCGCAATCCGTAGAATTTGCATTTGGCGGTATCGCCAAAAACCTAAGTGGCCACTATCCATCTGTCCATTTTATCTATCTACCTCGTTGTGTATTCTTTTTGCCGAAAATCAATTTAATTAAACGATATCCCCTTAAGAACTACTAAAAGTCCTTACATGCACTTAAGAACCTCACATTTGGAATCCCAATTATACTATCAATTCCCATTTATTATGCAAAAAACTTCACCAAAAGATACAAATACTCACACAACCGGAGCAAACGTTTCTTGAATTTAAATTCAACGCATGGAATCTCTTCCATTAATTAGAAAAGGAAAAAAATAAAAATAAAATATATGAGTCCAATTCCATATCCTTGTACGTTTGTTTGGTTTATTTTGAAATGGAATTGGTGCCGCTTCCTCCCCTCCCCCTCGAACATCGCACAAATGATAAATCTTAAACATCACCTCAAAGATTAGCAGTGATCCCTATTCAATTTCATTTTGTACACATTCCCGCGCGCTAGGAAGAGATATCTCTCTTAGGCATTCTTGTGCGGAGGCCAAAATCCACTTAATTTAATTTTATATCGGAACAGAATCTCAAATGCAAACGCAATAAACAATAAATAAAAATAAAAAGAACCAAAACGCGCGCACTCAGCACACCCGCTTTAGAAAGAAGTTTCACGCGCACCGCAATGACGTTGGCGCTGCAGCGGCAACATCGGCATCACCCAACAACATGTTTATACCAAACAACTTCATTAATAATCGCAACATGTATCTGTGACTGTGAAAGATTATCTGCCACTAACTGTGAGAGCGAGAGATGTAGCGATACACACTGTTATCCGCAAAAAAGGAAAGCACTCCTCACTTCGCCTAAGATGCAAAATAAATCGAAACGATTTTTTCCCGCATTTGCATAATAAGTGGGGTTTTTCGGTTTTTATGGTGGTCACAGGGTGACACGGAAGTCAGCAGGCGTGAATTTGAACGAATGAGAAACTAAAGTCGACACTTATCCGTTTGGTTTTTGACTGCTCACTACGCAAACTGTGACTAAATTAAATTTGACATTCAATTTGACAATCAAATGGCATCCTCGCTCACGGAGGATTCCATTTAAAGCTTTGGTTTAATTTGCTGGACTTTTGCTCAGTGTTTTTATTTTACTATTCAGCTCGTCCCGTCTTTGTCCCGGGATTGAACTAGGAACTCTTGAACTAATCTCTGTTAAAGAAGACAAGAGCTTCGGAATAGAGGAGAACTAATTCTTAAAGTCTTGGCGCAAATTTTGGTCAAACGCCTATTTTCAAAATCCATAATCTCTACATATAATAAAACTATAGAATAAAAAATGCCAGACCGCGCATCACGCAGAAACTTCTGGACGGATTTTTATGAAACTTGGCATAGTGATTGCTTATGTTCTGGGTCGGGCTTTAGGATACTTTTTAACCCGGAATATAACTTGGTTTTTACAAAATAGTCAAAAAAAAACGGATATATGTAAGGAAAATGCTGTTTACAGACCTAGCTCAGTAATGGCTTATCGGATTGAAAAATAAAAAAATAGGTCAATTTAGTAAATTTTCTCTTGAATATTTTAAGATATTAAACATCCTCCTGCGTTGTCCTGAAGCTGAGCAATGTTCAAAACAATTATTCAAAACATTGCCCACAATTTTCTTTCAGTGGATACCACTGTCAGTAGTCATGCAGCAGTGAGTATCGTTTCAGTAGTGTGTGTGATATTTAAATGGGCTGGGGTGGGGTTCGTGTGTCAATGTCAAGTTGTTTCATTCGTGTTGCTTTTTTTCGCCGACATTTGAGGTGGGTAAGAGGGAACAAATAACAGGACTTTGAGAAATTCTTTTTTGTGTAGACTTTTTAGTAGGAATTAAAATTATGTTTTATTGTCTTGTTTTTGCTTTATAGTGTTTTTAGTAAGGTCCAAGGGAGGGAACATTTTTATAAACAAAACCGCAAGTGAAGCAAAGCGAGCACGGGTCAGCTAGTTTTATATAAATTTCGAGCCAACATTTAAAAAATAGTAAGTTTGACATATCGGAATAAGTGCTTTTTTGGTAGCCCCGAAAGTTTGTGTTTCGGTGGAGTCTGTTATATATGATCTTAAAATACTTTCAATAATATATTTTCATAACTTCTTAGACTTTATCCTGAACAGCATAAATGAAAAAATAAATTAAGTCCAAGTAATTTTTCGGAAACACCCTTTCCAGTTCAAAGCCATACCGGGCGTTATAGTCATCCACCGTTGACTCCTAACTAAGGCATTTCGCTTGCTGAAATGTTAAAAAAAAACCATCCAATACCTGCTGCTTCTATTCTATCTACCAAATGAGCCACCAGAACCACCTCCTGATGATGACAAAAGCCTGTGCAGTGATTCACACACAATAAAAGCGCACAACAGCGCCTCTGGCCTAGGGAATGTGTTACCATTTGACTTTGGCAGACAGTTTTATTCACGTGAAATTAATTACGCTATAAATTCAATAAATTACTTCTCTATATACGCACACACAGAGAACAATTTCACGGATCTGCGAGCGCTCGCCATTTGCATTCGTTCGAAGTTCGAACGATGCGACATCGGTCGTCGTCGACAACGATGGAAGGAAATTTCAAACTTGCATTAAGGATAAGATAAGCTGCAGTTGCCTGCTTAAGAATATGCACTGCCATTCGTTCTGCCGCCGCCAATGGCTGCGCTATCACACAAAGCACGTTAGCGGTGCGAGAGCGTAAGAGCAGCTCAAGAAATGGCCATTTCCATTCTCCAGGTTTAGGTAAAACCAACACTGGTGCGGCTGCCCCTAGGCACACTCTATTGATAGTAATGACGATCATCAGCGTGCGGTGGCCGCTAGAGATGGTGAGATGCAGCATCGCGCAAACGACCGAAAATTAATAGAAGTGGAAGGCTCAGTCCGGGAGTCGCTCGCCAGCTAAAATAAAATATATTTCGCAAATTTTATTTTATAAGATGTTAGGAGTTTTTTTGCCCCCTTTTTACGGTTGTTCCCCTTCTGTCCTTCATCCAATCGTTGAGTGTGCGACTCTCTGTACAGCAGGAAGTGTTTCCATATACAGAAGGCCAACGATGCGCACGAGGGGGAGGATATGCAAAATTCAATGCAACGCTAGAGGATTAATATGCACATTGATGCCGACGTCAACCAGTTGTTGACCAGGTTTAATAGTAAAGCGGGTCCATTTATTTCTGTGATATCTTCATTATTTCAAGTAAGGATATCTTGTTATTATTCTGCGATGGTCATTTTTGTGTTATTTGCATGCGTTGCCTGCACTTCAAGAGGTGTTCCGTATACGGGAGAGAAGTGACGAGTATTATGCTCATGATATTTCTGGTTTTTTGCGACTGTCGATAGTTGGAGGATTTGTGAAGTGTTGCGCTCGTGCACACAAATGCGATAGTGAGTGTCGCCATTATAGAGATTTGATGAAATTTAAGTGATTTGGTCCTAATGGAGTTTTTGCGCTTTTACCCCAATTAACTGTTTGCTGAAAACAGAAATATAAGTCAACGGCTGTTAATGGAATTGTTGCATTAGTGTGATAGTTGTGGTTGAGTGGTTGAATTGAATTAACGCTTTAATGGAGTTGAAGTGTTTGTTCATAGTTATCGGAGAATGAGCCGATGGGTGTTGGGCATAGGTAGTTAACCGAGTAAGTCGCACTTAGTTTTATCAACGGGTTGGTTAGGTTTGGAAGTCGAAAAACAGAAGAATATGAAACTTGAAAAATTAACGCGATTGGAGAACGTCCTGTCAACATGAAAGAACTTTGAAGTGCCCGAAAATGTTGAGTACATCTCCATCTTTAAAGTCGCAAGACCTTTGGCGACGTTCTTCTTTTAAACAAGCTTAGCTTACAGATTACAAATTTATATATATACTAGCTGACCCGTGCTCGCCATGCTTCACCCGCCGTTTTCCCTCTTACCCACCTCAAATATCGGCGAAAAGAAGCAACATGAATGAAACAACGTGACATTGACACACGAACCCCACCCCAGCCCATTTCCAAACTTTTCCCAATGAACAGCACCTGAAAACGTTCAACCTGAATATATGCGATGAAAAGAGACGAATGCACGCATATAATAATCACACACACACTACTGCAACGATACTCACTGCTGCATGACTACTGACAGTGGTATCCATTAAAAGAAAATTGTGGGCAATGTTTTGAATAATTGTTTTGAACATTGCTCAGCTTCAGGACAACGCAGGAGGATGTTTTATATCTTAAATGATTCAGCTGAAAATTTACTAAATTCACCTGTTTTTGATGTGAAACATCTTATGGCGCGACTTGGGAGTAAAATCGATTCTTCAAAGCGGAAATGACCAAGCGGAAGTCCGTGACGGAAATTGGTCTGTCGCCATCACTACGCCGCCGCTTAAAACTCCTAAAACAATCAACCGATTTCAATGAAATTTTGTGGGTGGGTATGGTTGGGTGTAACTTAATGGGTAGGATAGTTTTGGACCCGATAGGTGGCGCTGTTGTCGATCTTCTTAGCCACTCAACCGATTTCAATGAAATTTTGTGGGTTTGTCCTTTGTATGGTTATATGGAAAGACATATTTTTTGATTTTTTTTCAACTTAATTCTTAAAGTGAATATTTGTATGGGCTCGCTGGAGTGAACTGAAGAAGCTAGGTTTTGAACAGACACTAGACTACTGAATCAGTTGAAGATATTAAAACAAAATGTAAACAAAAGCTCTCGAAATAGAAATAGAAAACTTTGGATTGAATTGTGTTATGAAAACTTTTTAAATTAATGAACATAATTATCTACTGCGCTGATTATAATATTATACAATTATTTTATTATAAAGATTTGGTTTTTAAATGAAATTTCTTAATGAAATTCAACAACATTCAACACAGTTTAATTTAACATCCACATTCAGCGAGAGAAGTTTCACATCTGGCGTGTGGTCAGAAGCACGCTCTCTGTTTTTTTATTTTTCAATCCGATAAGCCATTACTGAGCTAGGTCTGTATAAACAGAATTTTCCTTACATATATCCGTTTTTTTGACTATTTTGTAAAAACCAAGTTATATTGCGGGTTAAAAAGTATCCTAAAGCCCGACCCAGAACATAAGCAATTATTATGCCCAGTTTCATCAAAATATGTCCAGTAATTTCTGCATGATGCGCGGTCAGGCATTTTTTTATTCTACAGTTTTAGTATAGGTAGAGATAACATGGAATCGGTCTTCGTCTGTCACTGGGATGGAAAATCAGTTTATTATCCTGTGTTGGTATCGCGATCATAGGATTCCAAAGAACTTTAAGGCCGACTTCTCATTTCGCAGCAGAACCAAAATGTATTCTATATAAGACCAGCGAAGCAATCATGGATTTGAGGATCACATTGCATGTTGTATTTCCAAGCCAATCTTGTCAAGTTTCAGTTTAAGTTTTCGCTCAATAGAGCTCAAGTCAGCATCACCATTGTTGGCCATTTCCTCAAAATTAACATGGAGAAAGCCCGAAAAATGAAAACTTTAACAATGCTTAAAATGGTGTTAGATGAAACTCCCCCTACTGTACTCTCATAAAATCACGATCCTGTGCACCTACCTTATGGACAAAATATTTGTAATCGATTAACAATTTGACACTCCTTCTGAAAGCAAGAAACAAAAGCTTTCCTTGCAATAAGCAACCATACCTGATCGCTTTCAACAGCCCCGCACCCGCCCTACAATTATTCTTCTGTATTAGATTAGTTATTGTTTCTATTATATTTCTTTGTCAATTGCAAGCAGCGCACTTCAACTTCAAGTCCCATAAATACCAAACATTAAAGGTTAACCCTTTATCGATGAAATTCACAACTTATAGCCCAACTGTTTTTTATCAATTCATAATCGAACAGGCAAGACCAGAGTCACGATATATTTTTTCTGTTCCCCCTATTGGTAATGGCAAACCTGCTGCAACAACCATACCTAGTTTTCGATGCAATTATTATCTCTGGGTATATACTCCAAAAAAAAACACGAAAAAAAAAAAAACCTTAAAGAAACGAAGAAGTACTTCTACTTGTACCTCCAATAGCGCGAATCATGATGATCGTTAAATTAATATCTTTATTCGTGTAAACATTAAAATCTCTCTGCTGCAATAAATTATCAAGCGATACCAAACAAAAAATATATATATAACCAACTCCGTCTTCTTACCTGCACTGTTGAGGATAACTTCCGTTGTTCGGGCTCCTTGGCACAATCTCTTGCGGTCACAACTAAATTGTACGAGTTCTTCGCTTCACGATCGAGTTCACGTTTCGTACGAATTGTACCGTTTTGTGCAATTTCGAAATCATCATTATCGTCACCCGCTGTTATGCTGTACTCAATTCGACCGTTATCTCCTACAAAAAAAAAAATGCAAAATAAAAAAATAAAATAAAAGAAAAAGTCAAACACTGTTTGAAGTTAATTTTCAATCACTTTGAAGACATTTAAATGTGCATGCGCTCAACACCCGCACAATTTGAATATTCTTCGCTGGCGATTTCAATAAAAACAAATTGATGGTAAATCTATTATCTATCAGCGCACCCCTAGGAAATAACAACATGAGCGCTATATGTCTGCCTAATGATGACCGCACATTCAGTGCCTGATGATGATGGCCCACGGATAAGCCGATGCTGATGATTATGATGGATAGTTGGGATTTTGTGAAAAACAATCATCGAAAACGACATAGAAAACACTTTTCCATGCGCGGTTTGTCTCTCCCCCTCTCTCTGTCCAATTTGGTTGTGGGTTTGGCAGGCTATGGAAATTATAGAGTTTGCGACAGTCAACAGCATTATTTTTTATGTACATTTGCAAGGAGTATATCCAGTCAAAAGTTTGGTTTGCGTTCATTTTTCCAAGAGAAAAACAAAAGAGTTGCACAGCAAACTGTCTTTTATTGTTGTTCTGGGCAGGCACAATGTTCCGCAATTTAGGCGCGACAGATGTTTATGGACGGTGATTATCGGTCTCGTGTATAGTTGCCTATTGAACAGTTACTAAGCTAATTTCTGGGGTAATTATGATGAAAAGCTGAGTGGGCACCACGGTATGCAGGTGCAACAAATGACAGTTTTGATTAATGGTCAGTTGGTTGCTCGTGGACTATATTTTTTGACGAATGACCGAAAATTTATTAGAAATGTCTATAGGCTTACGGTAAATCTGATGAAGCGATTGGCTCAAGAGGATACCCCGTCGGTTGGCCTATATGGAAATGGGTTTGTTTCTTTGGATTTATTGATTGCCTTTGGTTGGGGTTTCTATGATTGTTTTGTTTTGTTTTTCTTCTTTTAAGAAAGGTATTTAGATTTTAGAAAGCCTCGTTAAATGTCAGGTGTGAGTTGAAACCATTTTTGAATAACTATATGCTACATTTGGAGACTGAACACCTGAAGTAGTACCTCTGTTCGATAGAACACGTTGCTAAGGTTAATAAATAATTGCAAGGTCAGTGCTTACAACAATATGCGGATTGCTAGGATTGGACTACAGTCTTAACTCAATTTTTAATCCCAACGAACCTCAGGCTTTCTGTAATTCAGGAAGAAAAAGGGGCAACAAATGTTTGACAAACTTGTAAAAGGAGTTCAGTCAACACAGAGCTAACTTTAACTCAAGACTATTATCTATTTATTCAGAAAATTCCACACCATTTAACTCGACCATTTAACTCGATTTGAAGTGCCTCCACAAGCTAACTACGAGTATTGGACGTTCTTAACCAAAAACCGGGTGATTTGATTTTACGTTCCCACGACCTATCCGCCTTTTATAGGTAACTTGATAATTCTCCAAACCCTGGCCCCAAGTTATGTTTTATGCGCCATTAATATATTTCCAACTCACCCGAATCAATATCCGTAGCACTCACTGTCACCACTGGTGTTCCGATCGAGACGTTCTCAAAGATCTCATTTGAATAACTCATGGGGTCAAACACCGGTGCGTTATCATTCAAATCTAGAACATTACAGTAAACAGTTAATGTGGTCGATAAACTCGGATGGCCATTATCCTGTGCTTGAACAACCAGAATATAGTGCTGCACCTGAGAGAGAGAGAACAAAAATAATTAATTTCATTTGCAATTAAGAACATCAAATAAAAAGCGAACAACTGTCATCGGACCATGACATTTTGTGCGGAATTTTTTAATCGTTTCACCGCAAAACACAGACCACAGGAGCTCGCAAAAAATACACACACAAAAATAAAAATAAAAAACAAAACAAACCTCCTCATAATCAAGACGAGCTGTCAGCGTAAAGACACCAGTTTGCGGATTCAGACTGAACACATCATTAGCCCAATCGGAGATTACCGTATACGAGACCATTGCATTATTACCCAAATCTGGATCTGTCGCCGAGATAACACCAACCTGATAGCCTCTCGGTGCATTCTCTGGTATGTCAAATGAGTACACAGCTTCCGAGAATACCGGCGGATTGTCGTTTGTGTCCGTAACCTGAAATCGAGAAAAAAAAAAACAAACATGGAAAAAATTAGCAAATTCTTGTAGAAAAAATGCCTGGCCAAAGCCATAGTGCTCATTGTGAATTCATGTCACAGTTTCATCAAGATGATGACGATGACGAAATGCAACCCAAAAGTCAGATGCGTATATATGTGTGTATGGAGCGAAAAAGCCCTTTCAATTGCTGAATAATGACCATAAGGCGATAATTTCCGACTGAAGCGCGCAGATGAAGATTGGGAATTTTCACTTGTGGTTTGTGGAATTGGCGACAGATTCAGGGTCCACCGCCGCGCCATCCGCACCGACTGAGGACGAAACGCACAAAAATTTAACTGCGCAACTCATTTACAATTCAGAACAAGAAACATTTTGTCTGCGGTCTTTAGGTGAATGGTGCGATGGTTGTTCGGATGGTGATGTGTTTTGGCAACTGGACAGTGGACACTGGTCGCCAGTGTCTTTGGCTACTGTTGGCAGTTGACCATTGGTTGGCTTCAATCAAATTTTACCGCACAACGACATTCAGCTGGTGAATAACTTAGAAAATGGGTGTTTTTGTGAGCGGCAAATGCCGGTGAAATATCTTTGTTTGAGTTTTATTATGAAAGCGAACATCAAATAATGCCATACTTTGGATTCCAATTGATATCTCATTTGAAGATATCTCTGCCTAACAGTAGGTTCGTCCTTTGTTTGAGGTCTGGTCTTGAGTCGTTCCGACATTTTTCACATACACACAGCTTGGTTGTTCGTGGTGATTTCCAAGATGCGATAAGAACTTGAGTATTCGACATAAGGGACTTGGTACAATGTTGCCATGAATATAGGGTGACCCGGATGGACTTAGGAAACTGGTGGCATGAAATAAACGGGAGTATTTGGTGGACGTGGTTGTAAGTGGTCAGTTTTGAATATTTAATGAAAATTCAACTGTCTTTTATTAGGAGTAGACCTCTTAATCTACTTGTTCGTGTTCTTAATTACTCTCAAAAACATTGGGCAGTGATTGATAAAGCAACTAGAATCTTCAGAAAAATTTCTATAAAGATTTTTGATACCAATGATGGTTAAGATATAATGGACTGGAATCAATCTATGATTGGAATTAAAATATGCCAGCGCGGGATGAAGTGCGCCCAAGAGTATGCAGCGATGTTTTCTCCCGGAAAAATATCTGCAACTTGCACAAAGGGCTCATGGAAACATCGCATACAAGATCTTTTATGGTGAAGACAATATGTTGAGGACATTAGTATCCAACGCCGCTCTTTACGCAAACTGAGAGACCTCCATCTACCAGTCAATTTTAGTACCACCGACCAAATAACTTTAACAATAAAAATATGGTTAACAAATTTGGCAGGAAAATTCAGCCTGCTTTTGCTGCCTCTACCATCACAATTGTGCACCTATATATGCAACGCTTACTTCGGATTTCACTTTTCCGCGTTAGCCTTGGACTAGGGCAACAATCAGTATAAATTTGGGCATAAGAATGCCACTTCGAACCGTAAGACGAAAATTCCGATGGGCCCTCAAACCCATCCTCTCGGTAAACAAAGCGCATTCACGTGCACAATTTAAAGTGTATTGCCATCGCGAAGCGGCACCATCAACAAACCCATCAGAGGTAATACAAGACCGCGCAAGTAATAAATGTCACCTCCATTCAGAAGTGTTTAAAATGACATTTTCTTTCCGGGGGTTCACGTAAATTTCATTTTCTTATATATATCCACATATTCGCGTTCGCACATATCACCAATTCACCATCGCCAATGTTGAATCTCCGGAAAGGGATACAAAACCAAAAAAAAATGTCGCCTTGAGCCAAACCCGTTGCTCTTCGTTGTCGTTTTCATTTCGTCTTTTTCGGATGATTTTTCGATCTTTTTATCGCCCGGATAAATCTACATATACACCAACACACACACTAACCGTATCTGTGGCGCAATTCCAGCTTGTAATCCATATTCATACATTAAACATATATTTTTTATCGCTCACTTAAAATCAAAGTGCGAGCTCGAGGAAGAACAACCAACACACACATAGACAGCTTGAATGTGTGCACAATATATACCTATGGCAGGCACTCTCTCAAGGAGGTGCAAAAAAGGTTGAAACCGAAAAACCATTGAGGCGGTTTTTTAACACGCGGAGCATCAAATTACGAAAACCAGCAAAGAAATTAATAAAAATATAAAAAACAACAAAAAAAAAAGTGGAAGAGCACCCATCTCCCCAGATAGAAGACGCAAAAGAATAACAAAATCAGTCTCCTTAAACGAACGCAGTAGCACCATATGTGTAGTGCTGGTTTTGGTTGGCCTTTAAGGTTACTTTTCCACCATACGCGCATACCGAACCTAAATAAAGGCGAATTCAGCTCTCGCCCTTCTCGCAAAAAAAAAAAAGAAGCAAATGCAATTTTTTTTAATGAAAACGGAAAACGGGGCTACAACAAGAACAACAAATGAGCCAAAAAAAAAAAGGACCTTCAGAGTTCGTACTCACCTGTACGGTAACAGTGGTTTCTGTATGCTGTACACCATCGGTGACACGTATAATCAGGTGATAAACATCTTTAGTTTCACGATCCAGAGCGTCCTTAAGTCGCAATTTACCCGTGTCCGGTTCGAGTAAGAATTTACCATCGTCACCATTGATCATGGTATAGGTCAGAGTTCCCAATGTGTCTGGATCGGTGGCACGGATTGTTGCAACTGTATGACCAGCACCAAGATCTTCGCTAACACTGAACGTTAGTGGGACATCACGGAACACCGGAGGGCTGTCATTTTTGTCCAATACTGTTACTTTCACCTAGAAAGAGAATCGAAACGAAATTTGTTAGAAAAGTAGCTGTTAAGGAAATTTATCATTGAGGGGGTGTAGAGGAAGAGGTCGCAAGTTTGTAGCCTCATTGACATCTACATTTATATAGATTTATTAATTTAAAAATAGCTGTGGTAACGAAGGAGTCCATTTAAGGTGTCGAAAAAATGTTGAAGACAGAGTTGAGGTCTGAAACTGTCAGTCGCATCGACACAAAAACTTTTGAAGAACCCCTACAACTTAGAAGGCTCTACAACTGTCTGTTTATTGAAACTGACAGCTGCGGGTGTCAGCTTGTTCAGATCAAAAAATTTAAGCACGCAATAAATATACATATAAGAGCATCTCTCGCTTGTCTCATTGATTTGTATGGTCTTATTTTAGTGACGAATAGAGTGGACCTTTAATTTAATGCCGAATCGAAGGGCAGTATTTAAAATAGTTCTCAGGACAACGAAACACCTGGTTCGACGACGAGTGCCGGCAAGCACATGCAGCGAAGCAAGAGACATACAAAGCGGCGCTGCAAAGGAGGATAAGAGCTGCTCGTAAGCTCTACGCGCAGAAAAGAAGAGACGAACACCGGCTTCTAAGTAGGAAAAAGAAAGAGCATGAGAAAAGCGCGATCGAAGAAATAGAGAGATGTTACAACATGAATGAGGTTCGGAAGTTTTACCAGAGGGTAAAAAGAACTTCACAAGGCTACAGAGCCCGAACCGAAGCCTGCAAAGACGAACAAGGGAACATCGTAGTAGAATCGCAGTCGATGCTGAGGATATGGAATAACTACTTCTGCAGACTGTTTAACGGCGATGACGACTTAAATCCCGCTGTCAGGCAGAATGAACCATTCAACCTGGACGATGAGGATCAACAATACCGTCCATCCGACCTGGACGAAGTGAAGATAGCTATATCTAAACTTAAGTCCAACAAAGCCGCTGGAGCAGATGTCCAAGCCGCCGAGCTGTTCAGCCCGGCAGGCGATGACTTGGTTAGGAGCATGCACCAACTCATCTGTAAAATATGGTCGGAGGAAAATATGCCCGATGAATGGAACCTCAGCATTGTTTGCCCGATCCTCAAGAAATTAGACCCTCTGAACTGCGCCAATTACAGAGGTATCAGGCTTCTAAACATTGCCTACAAGATCTTATCTGCCGTTTTGTGTGAACGCCTGAAGCCTTTCGTAAACAACGTGATTGGTCCATATCAGTGTGGTTTCAGACCATAGACCAAATATTCGCACTGCAGCAGATCTTGGAGAAAACCCAGAAACTTCAAACCGATACCCACCACCTTTTCATCGATTTAAAGGCCGCCTATTACAGCATTTATAGGGACAAACTTTACAGAGCAATGTCTAGTTTTGGCATCCCTGCCAAACTCGTCCGTTTGTGCAGGATGACGATGGAGAATGCACGCTGTTCCATCAAGGTCGGTAAAGAACTTACCGAGACCTTCGATGTCAAAAAAGGTTTTAGACAAGACGTGCGCTGTCATGTGACTTCTTCAACATCGTTCTTGAAAGAATAGTGCAAAACTCAAACGCCAACACCAGAGGCACTATCTTTCAAAAGTCCGTCCAATTACTCGCATACGCCGATGACATTGACATAATTGGCAGAACGCAGCGTGATGTAAATGGCGCGTTTGTGAGTCTTGAGACTGAGGCGGCGAAGATGGGTTTGGCGGTTAATGAGGGCAAGACGAAGTATATGCTGTCAACTAAAAAGGACAGCCAACACCGACGGCTCGGACAGAACGGTGCAATAGACAGATATAACTTTGAGGTGGTTAAGGACTTTGTCTACCTAGGCTCCGCTATGAATTCAGAGAACGACACCAGCGCTGAGGTTGAACGTAGAATTACTCTTACCAATCGCTGTTTCTTTGGGCTAAGAAGAAGTGAAGTCTTATAAAGACCCTAATCGTCCCAGTCCTGCTATATGGCGCAGAGCCATGGACTCTATCAAAAGCGGATGAGGTAACACTCGGTTGTTTCGAGAGAAAAATTCTTCGAGTGATTTTTGGTCCCGTCTGCATTGACGGTCAATGGAGAAGGAGATTCAACGACAAACTATATAGGCTGTACAGCGACATCGCCCTAGTCAGAAGAGTCAAGGTCCAACGACTGAGGGGGCTGGGTCATGCAGAGCAAATGGACACGATTGCTCCGGCCCGGAAGATCTTCGAGTCCACACCCGAGGGAAGGCGCAGTAGAGGAAGACCGCGACTCAGGTGGCGCACGCAAGGGGAAGGGGACCTTAACCAACTTAGCGTGCGAAACTGCGGACAGCTAGCTAAAGATCGCGCTGGCTGGAGACGCTTGTTGGTTGAGGCCCAGGTCCACTTCGGACTGTAGCGCCACCTTAAGTAAGTCTCAGGACAGTTACACAATGTTTTTCAGACGTTCACGTAGGGCTTAACGATGACATAAATTTGTTTTTCCGAAAATTGAAGATGGGAACGCTAACTCAGCAGTCACCAAACCACTTCTTAAGGATTTCGCCTCAGCCTAAAGGGCTTTAAAAACATGTTCTCACTCGAAATGGCTTCGTTTTAAATTCGAAAAGAAAAACAAACTTTTCTCGTTGTTATCATATTAGGTCTCGTGTCAACTGCTTTTTTCCCAAATCGATCCCGCCACCGTTTCCTTACAGTCGATGGTCTTGCTCTTGGTCTTGGTCACGGATATAATGGTGGTCACGAAGGTTGTTTTCGTTTCGCAACGATCAACAGTTGTGGGATGCATGCGCATGATGCAAGAGCCTAAGCCACTTGTCAAACTTCCATTTGTAATGACTATATCCCGACAATACGTGTTACCTCCAGCCTTCACTGGTACACATTCAACTATAAACCTTCAATCTGTCAATAGTAAGCCACCACACTTAATTTAGCAAAGTAATCTACAATAAGCCAAGCGCTACAAGCCTTAAATAAAAAGAGTGCCCAGCCATCCATTTGGATATTTATCATTTAGGTACATCATTTATCTTCGGCGAGTATAGAATGCTTCCTGCCCCCTAGACACACGGCTTTACAGGGTTTGGTAAGAAAACCTGATGGGAATTCACCTCGAACTATCGGCGCACTGACTCACTTCACATTATTGCGCACGCTGAGAAGAATCGCGAATTGAAAAATGACTGATAATGATGAATGAGGACGACGCTGGCGGACGCTCTCAAAAACAAACACGTTGCATGTATCTAATGGATGCATATGTTGGCAGGGTAGCTCTTCATCTTTTCCTAATGCTTGCACTCGGAGTGATTTGAAAATCGAATGCGCGCGCGCGCTCGCTCGCTCGTTCTCTCTTGCCGCATTTCAAATCCATCGACTGCGCGAGTCAAGTTGGTTTAGCTAGTCCATGCGTCTGTCTGTCCGTCCGCATGTCTGTCTATCTGTCCAGATGTCACTTTTGAAAAATTAATGCGAACTCTGTTGTGTGTTGAATATTTGTACTCGTATGCGCATTGCGCATATGCAAGAGCGAGGCTACACACAAACACAACACAGTGCGCATGCGCACAGATTCATTGCGGGATTACACTCTTAATGTAAATGATTCTCAGTTTTGGCCATACCTAGTGCCATGGCGTACCTTTGGTATACGAGACGCCAGCCAACTTAAGAATTGGCCTTTTAAGATTAAGCAGATAATTGAATGGCAGCAGCAGTGCACCACCGCCAGCACCATCAGCAGCACCATTGGTAGGTGGAACAGAGAGGTGCAAACGGATTGCGGCAACGACAGCGGAGAGAAAGCCTTTTGTGCGTAAGTGAGTGTGCGCTTGAACTCGACAAGAGTTGCAAATCTATGTTCTCCGAGTGGTAGTTGCAGATCAGCGTTATTAATCAAACAGCCAGTATGTGTTGCCGTGGTGGAAATCGATTTTTCTTACTTTGTGCTTCTTATTTTTTGTTTCGCCATTTTTCTTGTAGAAATAAGAAATCCATCTCTGGAGGCGCTTCTTAAATGTTACCTTGTTGGCCATGTTATGAGAGTTGTTGAAATGGGAAAACATTTATTTGCTGTGCGTTGACGACTCGGCGTGAGCATAATTCTATTTTCAGAGGTCAAGACCATGAAGTGATTTGTATGAGAACAAGTTGGAGGCTATTCTATGTCACACTGGCGAGGTGTAACCAATTGGATTTGGGACTGGTTTGTTGATGATTGAGAAAGCCATCCAGAAGACGCCCATTTGCATTTACATAAATTATATAGCAAGGACATTGAACTTTCACCAGACACAATGCTAACCGTATACCCACCCACCCACAAGGAGTTAAAGTTTTTGGCTTTGCTGACGATATCGCTGGGGTTACTGTGGCCAAACATATCCACGAGATAGAGTCCGCCACGGATGAAGCAGTCGCCAAGAATCAAGAATTGGCTAGAGCCTGCAGTGCTAGAACTCAAAGCTGTCATTAATGTAACTAGGAGTAATGCTCGAGAACAGGTTAAGCTTTATAACGCACGTCCAGTACGCCAGATGCCAGATGATTGACATTCTCGCCAACGATCAACCTTAGGCTAACAGTCAACAGGAGAAGGATAAAAGAAGAAGAAAGGGCAACATCTATAGCACTGTGGCAAGTCCGGTGGAATAACACGGCAAAAGGCAGATGGACCCACAAATGATCCCAAACATCGAGGTCTGGACAAGAAGAACAAGCGGGGATTGCAACTACATCTTACGCAGTTCCTGTCCGGGCACGTCGGCTATCGAAGTTATTTTCACAGATTTGGCCACGATAGCTCGCCTCTTTGCCCCGAATGTCCAGATGAAGAAGAGGATACGGAGCACGTAATGTTCCACTGCAGAACGCTATTTAGGAGGAAGAGTGAGCTTACCCATTCCACAGCTTCTCATAGACCATATGTAGAGGTCGGAAAACGACTGGTTGGAAATATGTTTTTGTTCACACATAACGAGCGTACAAAACGAGCTAAGAAGAGCCAAAAGACTAAAAAGGGTCGAAGTGGTAGACGCAGATGATTTAGCATGAGTTGCTAACCAGCCCCGGTGAAGTAATAAAAACGGCAGTTCCGCGAGGAGATTGGTAGAAGAGTACAGGGTTGTGGTTTAGTACGTAAGGCGCGAGGCACGGAAATCTTGCATGCTGTGGACGCAACCAAAAAAAAAAAAACCCACCCGCCCATTTGCATTTTAAGCCTTGTATGGAATCACCCAAAGTCTTACCCATACCTGAACCCTTCTGTGGAGTCAGCAAAAACCATTTTAGGGGATTCATCAAAAAGATATCACGTATTGAATCCAATAAAGTCTGGCTTAAAACTCCTGAGCAGAACTGCACCAGACAATTTTTCCCCAAATACTATCCCAGGAAATCATACTTCCTGATCAACTTAGGCAAAAATAACCTAAGAATTCTAACAGAAATAATCAGTGCCCACGGCTTCATGAAAAAACACCTATACCGCATTGGAGTCTCTCCGGATCCAACATGTGGACTATGTCTTGAGAGTGAAGAATCCTCTCTTCACATACTCATGGAATGTCCGGCTCTACTCAACCTTAGGATAAACATCCTTGGCGAGGAAAATCGTCACTTTGGCAACTCTCGCTGAGAAGATTCTTTTCTTACTGACCGCCTCCGGAGTGAAAAGATGGCTCTAGGACCTACCAGGGAAGGCACAATACGCTTCTTTAAGAGGCCGCAGTGTCAGAACCCCCTTGAGGGCTCTCCCGCAATCCAATCTAATCTAATGTACCCATACGTTACTCACACGCGGTTTTTGAGGGATAGTAGATTAACATCTGAGTGTGAAGGTTCTTCGGGAAAGCTGTTACCAACCTTGCAAACAGAAAACGATTCCTCTTAAAGAAGTTTACCTGGTCTAAATATTGTCTAAATATTTTTGAGGCTAAATTTCGTGCTGTAATTCCGCATTGATGATGATTTTTCGTTTCCACCGCCCATAACAAGAAGAGTCATCCCACTTTTAGGCATCAAGTAGTTTCCACAACGTACCTGTCAATTCCAATTCTGGCCACCTACAATCGCGACTGTCAGTAAACACCTGTTCTTGATGCCTAATATACATAAAACAACTCATTCATATCCCTTGTTGTATGACATGATCTTTCAACTTATCGAACGCACAAGACACACTTTATTACCGTCACTGCCCCCACTATTTGATTTCTCGTAATCACGATTTTTCGGTTAAACTTCAAAATGCCATCTGCAAATACATGAATAACAGCCACACACCGTACCCATGTCGAACGTAATGAGCATAACCCCCAACAGCTACAACAACAGCAACGTTTCGAGTGTACGTAGATCTCCAAATTGAAAAACACGAAACTTTCACACCTCTTCAGCTTGTATATCGCGACTAGGAGTGCTTCTTGTCACCATTTAGCATTTATCTTGTTATATTCATCTGGGGTTAAGCTTCAAGTCAGATGTATTGAAGTTTCGTAGCACAGCTGCGGTGGCGATGCCTATCCGCACTTGTGTGCGCTGGACAATTCGATGTTATGGCCACAAAAGTGTCGAATAAATTCGTCGAATTTATTAATTGAATCAAATTGTCGAATGTAATCGAAGAGACACGGCGAGATATACAAACGGCCGTCTGACTCATTAAATTTAATTGAGTTATCTTAGCGACGAAATCGATTTCGTGAAATTAAAAAAGAAACAGCATCATGTCACCTTTTGAAAAAACAAAACCGCGCGAAACCTGCCCACTCTTTGAACTGGCCATTTGAAGCTCCCCGCGAGGTGGTCAATAAAAGTCACTTAAGTCGAATCAATGTGGATAAATGCGATTTTAGCGGCTGATAGTAATGGATTATGAAAAAGCCATAGGTGTCTTATGAATCGTCGCCGACCGCGGCCAGATGCTTGTTGCTATTGCGCATACGGCATACACATTTTTTTTGCATACGGTTGTGGTTCAATGAGATTTGCCATAAATGTTAATATACTGAAGATGTTAACATGTGTGTACATCAAGTACGGATTGGAATAGCGATTTGTTTTTCTTGGAACTCTACGAAAGACGTCAAAGACTATATAGTATGCAAAGAGCTTATATATCGGGTATAGGTCGGCTCAGACGGGCTTGGTTGGTTTTTGGGTAAAGCGTTCGAGCTTGCATCATGGAGGTGTCTGACAATGATTAGAGCGTTTAATTGTCATTGGAAAGCTCCTCAGTTTCGTCTTTTTAATACTCACGCGAGACCGAGTTTGCTCGTGCAATGCACGTCCAACTTTCGGAAAACACTAACAAGCGCAGCATGTTTTTTCAACAGCTCATCCTATTGCGAACGTCTGCCTAATGTCAAAAATGTTCGAAGAGGAACGGTTGTGGAGGATTGGCCTGTCATTTCCACCTTTCGCGCAAACTTGCTCATTTTTTTCCGTTAAAACATAATTTATTTCTGTCCCTCTATTGTAATTGTAATTGTAAGTCCTGTAAACTGCGACTAGAAGAGATCTATTATGTTGGCCTCTATTCTTTAACCCAGGGAGCTGTTGAGGCTCTTTATAGTCCTTAGAGACACTTCTTGGTTCCATGTTTCCTATAATGTAGAAGATAAAAACGTCCCATACGGAACGCCCTGCCCCTTGTCACACTATTGTAAATTTGTTCTGAGAAACTTGGCGCATGTTCTCTCTGTGAAGTTAAGACCCCTGAATTATAAACATCACTGTCACAACACCACAGTTAAAACTGCAATTTAGACCCAACAAACCTTTACAAAACTGCTGTCATTTTGATTGCATCAAAAGTGCAAACCAATTGACTGTTGGCTCGCATTCATTTAACCCCATTCTGTGAAACCCTATATCCCTTCATTGGAATTTTTATTTCCTTTCATTTATTTATATGAATTCAATGTTCAACTTAACCGCAAACCACCTGATTTTGCTTAACGTGAAGTTAAAGGTAAACCGCAAAAACACACATGGAATCCGAATTGAGTCAAAAGTTTATTTAAATAAATACAAAATATGTAATTTTAATTAAAAAAAAACTGTTGTCTTGGCCAACAACAATTGTAACGGGTTGCTGTGTCATTAGGGGTAATATATGTTAATTTACATTTTCACGCCAAGAAATTAATTTATTCCAGATATGTGAATTAATATTGCAATTAATGACAGCTAAACAGACAGCTATTTAAAAATCTGTGTCACAGTGCATAAGAAAAATGAAAAATGAGCGGAAATTCTGATTTTTTTGTATAGCAGTCCTTTCTAATTTAGCCACCATTGATGTCTTCTTTGTAGCAACAAATAAAATCGAAATCGCTATTATTCCAACCGACGTTCTGTAAAGAAGGTATGACTTTTTCAAATACCATCAAATGAAAAGTCGGCTCTATTTCTTTTAAGGGATTTTTGTGGGACTTTTTTCTGATCATCGTTGTTGGTCCGCTCTTCAAGTTGTTGCTAAATTGTATTTCTGATTTATTGATGTTCTTAGTGAGTGGAAAAATGACAGATATACGGAGTAAGAGAAAAAGGGAAATTAAGCTTTCAGCATCGGAATTTCGGTTTCATAAATCAGTGGAGGGACTGTTGCATTCAGTAATTGTTGAGTTAAGTTAGTTCTGATCGCTCTGGGGTTATTTCTCTCAAAATAAAAACTGAGCGATAGACGTTGATACTCCGTCATATATCCTAAGCACGAAACAGCCTCATGTCTTAGAAACCTAACAGTGAGCGAATATGGAACTCAAGATTTCAAATAAGGGCAAGAAATGGTTACAAAAATATTGCCAAAGACAAAGCTAAAACAGTTAGAAAAAAAAGGCATTTAGCTCTAGAAAAATAGAAGCCCTGAGCCGTTTTTTGCGTAACGTATCACCAGAACACTCCGTAACAAAGTCAGTCTTGTTCCCCAATCGTAATTTCCATTGAAATGAAGTGTTTTATCCGATATCCGATTTCGATTTTTCCTTACTTTACAGAGCACATCCTTTGCACGTAAATTTTGTGTTTGGTGGGATTAGAAATCAAATAAAACTAAAAACTTAGGGATAAAGTTCTGGCAACTACAACTGGCTATTCCAGGTCACTTATGAATGTCAAATTAACCACACTACTAGAACTTAAACAGAAAAGATGAGTTTTTGTACAACTTTCGGTGTTACTCCCCCCCCAAAGGGTCGCACAGGGACTTCCGCTTACCTTTTCACTGTGGGTAACATGAAAACGATTTAACCAAGACACTAACTCACCTACATTAAGACAGCACTCCGCAAACGGTACCAAGTTGCTGGATTTAAATGAAATTGTTTATTAGGACATTGGTGACGCTGACGTTACAAAAAGAAGTCGGCAAGTAGAGGAGATGCCCCATGTGGAGGGAAAACACTGTACGTACTTTTCTTCTTATTTCACCGACCGAAATTCACGATGTAAGGGTGATCACGATCGAAAAATCGATCGATCGAGTGCTCAAAATTGAACTCTATGGGGGTCATGAAAATTCTCTCTTGTTACCAACATATATACCAGGGCAATCTTGGTCCTCTCATATATAATAAAAATATAAACAAAGCCGAAAGGATTTTCGATCTTCGAATTTATGTTGCTTTTTGGATGCATTCTTTGTTTTTATTTTTTTCCCAATAAGAACCGAATGAAATTCACTGGGCAGACGCAAGCCTAGTGGAAAAGAAAAAGAAGTTAATAAAAATATACGGGTATGGGCGCAATGTACATGATATCCTTATAGTGGCTTTTACCGAGTGCACATGAGTAGAAAATTGCATGGGTCAGTGTAAAGAGTCCCGATCAACTCCCAAAAGGCAAACATTTATCTTTTGTTGAGCAATTGCTCCACGAGTGGTCATCTGCTTTCGCTCTGACCGATGCGATCGTTTGGTGGTATTTGGATGGAAACTATCGGTGTGTGTTGCAGTTTCGTGGGTTGTTTTTTATGTTCTTACTTAGTGGATCGCATAAATCAAAAATTTGTTCATATTTCATGGCCTGATAAGCTAACAAGGATAACAACATGATCAATGGAGTTTCTTCGCCTTTGCTGTACATTTTCTTTCTTCTCATGATTCATGGGTGGAAATGGGAGCAAGAATTAATGTTTGGTGGATGGGAGATTTTTTTGTTTCTTCTACCATTTACTGTTTTTTAACTGCAAAGTCATGAAGTCGGCCTTACATTGTTTCGGCGATTGGGGTAAGTACAAGTTACGAAGGCCGAAATAATCGGTTTTTGAACTCCAGGTAAGAGGAGTTGAACTAGGTTGCAAAGATCGGAAGTGATTTATTTGAGTACAGCAAGGTAAGGTTAGATTCGTGTGGTTATATTTATTGTGGGTCCAACTTAGAATAGATATGTCACAATGGGCCAACTCTGGCCTAAGTGTGGCTGCACTTGGGTGTAGCCTGTCCCTATAACCTAACTTAGAAAAGAAGATGACATTTTATTAAGTATTTATCGGTGGTGGCTAACAACAATTATTTAACAAATTTAAGAGTTCGTTTCACTACAAAGTAGCTTTTATTGATTAAACATATCCTATCTTGTAATCGAGACATTTTCCAATGCAACAGTGATAACCTGGGTCAATTTTAATGCAGTTGTTTTTAAATCTATTTTGGCCATACCTACAGTCAGAAAAGGTTACAGGCTTACTAAAGTAATAGTAGCGATAGCGTTTAATTTTTGCCACCTTTGGTGACGCCTAGCTAGCTCTTCAAACGCATGTTTAAACCTCGAAGCGTTGGTACATCTAAAACAAAAGAATGCTGTCTTCCATTGACTGCAATGGAACCAACCCTAGCAGTGGTTGTCGTGTTGCCTCAAAGATTTTTACAGTAAAATGATATTTAATAAGTATAAGTATACGTGTGTGCACTTGGCTTGCGACTTAAAAATGATCCTGATAAATGTAACTCCAGCACAAACAAATTAAGTTCGCACACCAACTCTTTCGTTTCAAACAAAGCAGCAGAGAAGTTTTTTCCCAGTTTCTGCACATCTTTCGATGGAAAACTTGTTTACATGCGTTCATTAGGTTCGAAATGAATTAATCAAAATGCATCCACGATTTATTTCGTTTAACAAGCAATCAAATTGCTTACCGTTCGCAAATAAGTACTTCCAATCGCAGTAAGAAGAGTAACTGCGGCAATTTGCATGCGCCTTCGAACGAAATGAAAGCAACTTTTTTTTATTCATATTCTCGTCTTCAAAAATTGCCCAAACAAGACCAACTGAAGGCGAAAAGTTCATTACACCATACTGGCTAATGAGGATGATTCTTCCGAAAATAAAACAAACAGCAACCCATCCCATCGCCAACATTAATCATAGATCTTATTACAAAAGCAAAAAGAAAAACATTCTAAGCCTTTTTCGTAGTAATGAGTTGTTTAATGAACAGGAAAAAAAAATATTTACAACTTTTCCGTTAATTTACCAAAGGAAAAGCACTTAATCAAACTTCTCTTGGGGTTGAATTAAATCAATCGGCCGCAGGTGATATGAGGATTACCTCAATTTTTTTTTGCGTATTCATTCTTCAATCTTTGTGTCCCACCGGCCACCATCTCGCCGAATTGTGCGCTAAATGTTCCAATCAAAACATATCCAGGCCGCGTTATTGTATTATTGACTGTTTCTCATAAAACTGACCACCATATCGACGACGACGACGACGATGATGATGATTGTTTTGCTGATGCTGACCCTACCGGGTTTGGCGTCATCGACATCATTCATTCAATGGTAGTCTTGAGGCTGAGCGGATTGTATTATTGTTTACCTTTGGAGGAGCACACAAAGCGCCATTCCGCCGAGAAACAGAGTTCAATTACAAAAGATTTTTGTGCGGAAACACACACGAGGCTTTTAATAAATAATCGGCTCTGTAATTACGAACCAGTTTTTATATGTTTTGCCGAACCACAATGATATGGTCAAGGTGAAGTTGAAATAAAATCCCAATCGGAAGTTAATTGTGATCAATGTGATGTTGTAACGCAACAGCAGTAGCAGTCATGAGGAATGCAAGAGTTTGCTTAATTGGCTGCTGGATGCAAGTAATCTCATTTGTTTATTGTTTTTTTTTAATTTAAGGGAAGAATGAGTGAAAATTAAGTTACTTTTGTATGGATTTGTGTGCATATGTTACAGTTCTATGTTTTTACATCGCATTGAAAAATTGCATGTCAAACAATGACATCTGACGTCTTTCAGAAATTGTTAGAGATAAATGGGTTGGCTGATTGAAATAAAATAAAAACAAAATCCTGCCCAACACTATGCCCTTGTTCCTGTAAAAAATCTGTACAGATTGGGTGATTAGTTTAAAATTTATTCGACTTCAAATCAACATGCAATCAGGCAAATTGTTGTTAAATGTAGATATAAGTGGTGCTCACGCCAAGGAGCATCAAAAAAGTCAGTAATGCTTACCAGTTTATGAGTTTACTTAGTTTACAAGTTTATCGATTTGTTTATACTAAATTTAAGTAGAATTCTCCGACCCTTTTTAAGGCTGAAATAAAGTTTTGAGAACCCTTAACCCAAACTAGTGTCAATCTTCAAAGATAACATGACTCTCTTTGAATTTAGGGTCAATCTGAAAGTTAGTTAGCCAAAATAAGTCTTGTATAATAATAAACCATTAACAACCGTGTTATGCACAAGGCGCACTAAGATAGGTCGACAAGTACAAAGGCTTCTACCCTTTTATTTGATGAAACCCAAAAAAACAAACTCCAGCTATCAGCAGCTGCCACTCTGCTTTCAACAAAAGAACATTCAAGCAACAGTAGCTCGAGATAACCCAAGACCCTTTCTGCCATATTCTATCAGAGGCCTCAGGCCATATTGGAGCAAACATAACCATCGAACCATACAACTTTGTTCGAAAGCTTTCTCGCCCACACAGCCACTTCCTCGGTGCGCTTGCATAACCCAATCATCATCGTCATCTTCCTGTTGGCCAATTTCCCCCAAAAATGGAATATCTTTGATCAAGCGGAAACTTTCCCTCATCTGATAAATCTAAAGGAGAGAAATATGCTTATAAGCGCATGTATAGATATTTATTTAGAGAAAATTGTAATTTCCTTACCAAATCTCTACCATAATCTGCACATGCTTGTGGAAGATACGACTGCAAAGGCCACAGCCATTCTTCTATGGCTACCGACAACCACCATCATCGTTGCCATCATCAAAATCATCTTGGTTGGTTGTGGCTTCTTCTATGGTTATACCATAGATACAGCCTGTATACCATCCTAAGATCGGCTCTGTACAGATGATACACTCTTAATCGGTGTTATAAATCATATAGCGGCAAAAGAAAACAGCCACAACACCAACAAACAGTTAAGTGGTCAAAAGTGAGGAAACCTTAGTAAAATCGAAAGGCGCACACTGATCCAACCCAATCATATCTGATGATCTAAGATTTTTGCTTTTCGCTATATTTATATTTTTTGCTGTCCCCTCATGCACCACTAAAAGAAGTTGTGGAGCACCACGAGTTTTAGGAGAAAATAGAAAACTCGCCAAATATACTGTCGCGACATGTGTATGCAGCACAGATACCACACACTTGTCACATATAGCTGGGTAGAGAGCGAGACGTTTATGACTTGTCAGTGGTGCTCTGCAGACCACTAGCTATCCAATAATCTATTCAATGGTGGAAAACAAGATAAAACAATGCGATACATTACCCACTCGAGAGATGGTATCTCGCGATACTCGATGTCTCCCAGGTGAACTGCATAGCAAAAGTGTGAAGCAATTTGGTCAACACAAAATGCAGGTTTTCGGCCATAAGGACTACAAAATCTGAGATAGAAATCTGTGTCAATTTGATATTCCCAGGCCTGACAGGCTGATGTGAAAGGCAGTCTCGGTGTCGTCAGTCGGGGGTGAAGAAGCCTTTCATATTATGTGAAATCGCACATCAGTCAAAAAAGTTTGACACTACCTGGAGGCGCCGCGCCGCTCACTATCACCATATATGCGGTGCTTAGTGGTAAAATTTGCAAAAGCTCACCGATTGGCAACGAATCACGATCTGTGCTGTGTGGTATGCTCACAAGAATTTACGTGAAAGGGAAATCAATTCTATTGTCTCTTAATTAAATTGAGTGAAAAAAAAATTGGCCAACTTGTCAGAGATTACCACACACCGATAGCAAGACATCACACCTCAATTGCGATCAATCAAAATGGAAGTCTGCGAAATGTGTTGCCGGAGGTGTCAAGGTTCCTTTTGCGATTTGCAAAATCGCTTCTATATAATTAAGTTGACATTACAGATGGATGGGTGATTAAGAAATAAGATCGATCGAGACCAAGTTAAAGTCGTATAATGAGGTGCGATCGCAGTTCAATGGTATATTGGTTGGATGTCATGACTAAAAGGTGTCAAACGTGCTGAGAGCACAATGAGTTGAGTACCTGTGGTGTGTCGAAAGCGTTTTTGCGGACTTCACCGAATGGCCGGGTATATAGATTTGGATATGATTGAAGCGAATGAGCAAGATAAACCTGAAAGAAGGAAACAAAGTAGCAGAAGCAAATCGGAAGATGGTACTCACCAGGAGCGATCATTTTGTAGCAGGAGAACAAAGAAGCCGCAAGAAGAGCTATACAGTCGCAGCATTTCTTTCACTTAAAAAAAATTGTGTCCACTACAAAAATTCGTTCCTACATAGTCTGTTTCCAACTGAGGGCTTTGCTTAACCCAAACTTATAAGACACACTATTCTGCATCACATCTACTATCATCACCCGATCCTCATTATAAAAGATACCATCCCTGTTCTTTACTTGTGCACTTGTAATAAAATAAAATAACGATTATTGCATTCACCGTCCAAGTTAAGAAATACTGCAGTGGTAGCCCAACGTTCAGTGGAAATAAAATATTCTGACAACCACATTAGTTGGAGGGATACAGGATCCAATTAGGCTCCGCAAACACTTGCCACGAATTTAGATGTTAATCCTCTTTTAATTTTCATTTGTTAAGATGTAAGAATTATACACAAGTGACACTAATGTCCTTCTTTGCTGCAGGCTTATTCAGAGGTCTGGGAAGAGTTTTGTAACTCCTATTCTCAACTGGTGTGCACGCTTTCTGTCTGTCTATTACCAGGGTACCCATCATCGTTATTGGAAGTCACGTATCAGATGTTTCACACCGATTTGACATAGTCACACCATTCATAAGAGTGCTCTCCAAGGCTAAACAATTCCGTCCACAGCCCAGACCCAGAGGATGACTTCACTGCACTCCTTGGGGATTGGTTTTTTTCTCCGCAGAAATATACTTTGTATTTTGTGTTGCCCAAACCGGAACAACAGTAAAAACAGAAATAAAAATCGATCTGTAAGACCAACAAGGATATTAAAAAAAAACTTGGTCTCTTTCTTCCTTCAAGTCCCGTCTTTCGAATGTATAATGCCAAAGGAAAAAAAATCCCTTCGATGGCAAAGCTGACCGATATCGCCGTGGTGAAGAAGATAGAAATACAGGAATAGAGACGGTTGGAGGAAATACAACATGTTACCTGTCGCTTCGTGTGCGTCTCTGTCTGGTCGTCGCATTTGGTGTCTTCAGATATGGCGCGACTATTACCAAGTCGCCGACTACAATGTTGCCCAAACGAGATCAGAAATCGCAAAATTAATTACCAGTCGTTTGGGGCGAACATTGTTGTTGAGATCTCCTTTCTTTTGTACATTTTTCGAGGACCAAAGTTGGGTTTTTATTTTTTTTTTTTAGAAAAAGGTTTTGTGTATGCGGAACGAAAAGCAGAGAAGACACGCAAAAAAGTCATCAGAAAAGTAAAACATTCGGAATTGTATGTTCTAAAGAGTTGAGAAATTGAAATTTGCAGGACGCAAAGAAGCAAGAATGATCGTGAAGAGTCGTGAAAAAGGTGTCTGTCTTAACTAAATTCACATTAATTCGATAGTGATTATCGGTTTTATTGTGTTGTAGGTGGACTGTTGTCCCAAATTGTTTCGAGTGAAGCAAAGGAGACGAAAGACGGTGGAGAAATTCTTGTAAAAAAGAGATTTCAATAAGATTTAATGTTGCTTTAAGGGTGTAACAATTTTCATGTAGCTAGGCCTTTGAGTTTGGAAACTAATCAGACTCCTTTCAGTGATTATTGCAACGATTTACAGTCGTAATCAGAATCCTTAGGAGCATTCCCGG
Source organism: Cheilosia pagana (assembly GCA_936431705.1). Classification (NCBI taxonomy): domain Eukaryota; kingdom Metazoa; phylum Arthropoda; class Insecta; order Diptera; family Syrphidae; genus Cheilosia; species Cheilosia pagana. Next base: position 42,273,426 of record OW386170.1, on the reverse strand, counting down.
CATCGCAAATTCGTTGATCAGGCTCTAAAGCAGTTGGAAACTGATCAGAATGTTGGTCAAAAATTCATGTTCACTAACAACGCACATTTTTGGTTAAATGGCAAAATTTCAGCTTAAAATGTAATTGTTCGTCGGTTTCTGCGTGGATTTGTTACAGTATTACGTTAAAACTGCCCACTCAATATGTGTGGGTTTTTTAGACATTGTATACGACTTAATGGGGCAACATTTAGTTCTGAATTCATCATAATCGGTTAACCCATTCAGAAGGAATACGGTTTTCAAGCTTTCTGAAAGAGAACATGCTTATCCTTTCATCAAAATGGTTCCAACAATGTTTTAGGAGTAGCGACCAAGCTTTGTGAGTGGGTAGATATGCCCCATCTCTTCCCTTCTCTTCTCTTCTCTATCTCTATCTTTTCGTCTTTACATAAATAAAACTGTAGAATAAAAAAAGCCTGACCGCGCATCACGCAGAAACAACTGGACGGATTTTGATGAAACTTGGTATAGTGATTGTTTATGTCCTGGGTCGGGCTTTAGGATACATTTTAACCCGGAATATAGCTTGGTTTTTACAAAATGGTCAAAAAAACCGGATATATGTAAGGAAAATTCTGTTAATACAGACCTAGCTCAGTAATGGCTTATCGGGTTGAAAAATAAAAAAATAGATGAATTTAGTAAATTTTCTCCTGAATCTTTTAAGATATAAAACATCCTCCTGCGTTGTCCTGAAGCTAAGCAATGTTCAAAACAATTATTTAAAACATCGCCCACAATTTTCTTTCAGTGGATACCACTGTCAGTAGCCATGCAGCGGTGGGTATCGTTGCAGTATGATCATATGTTTTGCACTTCAATGGTCAGTCGTCTCTTTTCAGCGCATACATTCAGGTTGAACCCGTTTTTAGGTGCTGTTCATTAGACAAAGTTTGGAAATGGGCTGCGGTGGGGTTCGTGTGTCAATGTCAAGTTGTCTCACTCGTGCTTGGGTATTGGGTGATTTTTCAGTTGCATATCAAACCGAGCAACACATGTCGATATTTATGCCCCGTTTTTCGTTTTTACCATATACAGACTTGACAACTTTAGTGGCACAACAAATCCGCATATTCACACATTTTGTTAAATTTTCAACATCCCATCCCACTTACCACGTGGAAAGAAACTATTCAATTATTCATAACTACCACTATTGGTTTGTATCTTCATTAATACCAAAAATCTCAAAACAGACATAAATCTTATCTTTTTTTTTGCAGTCAAATTTATATAATTTATTCATATTTTTTACGCAAGCGGCTTATGAAGAATATTCACATAAAGCAGAGTTATGAATAGGTTATGGGTGGGTAATCCACTTGTTGTAGGCTGTCATTTAAAACCTGTCATTCTCATATTTCGTTGATCATTTAATTAATTCGAAAAATTCCTACATGGTTATGAACTTTGTTAAGCATTTTTTTATTATAGCCGACTTGTCAGGGTGGAATCGATAAACACAAATCTATTCTCGCACCTCTGCGATACCATATTTATAGAGTGTGTCGTGTATCCTCTTTAGAGGGCGAACAAGTTTGTTTACTTTGTTATGATTACTACGAAACGATTTTATGACCAACTGATTGAAAAAAAAGGACGAAATTCACCAGCGGTATTGGACGACAAACTCTCGGACAGAAGTGATAATTTTGAGCTTTTTATTACGAATTGCACATTCCACACCATCAGCATCGTGGTGCTAATTTAATTGGTATCTTTTTACGACGGTGAGAGTGAGATTATTGCAGTAAATTGCAACATTTTATTGGCTGCAGAGGATTGTTGACGTTCCGGATAAAGTTGTAAGTGCAAATTTGTATGTGCAGAAGAAATCGTGGCGAAAATCGGCAATTCGTTTTAGTTTGTACAGAATTTAAGGCGAATTAGATAATGTCGTTCTTGTCTTAGGGTACCGCTTCAGCGTAATGGTCAGGAAATCCATTGAAAATCACATTCAAATTCTGTTTGATATAGCAAAATGCTTTACTTAATCATTGGCCTTCCACTTTACCAGAAAATAGTTCTTGAAACTCAAGGAAATATTCATCAAACAATGAATCACAAGACGATCCCATTTTGTGGTAAATGACAAGTTCGCTAGCCAACTCTTTTGTTTTACTACAAACATACTTTATCTGCATAAAATTCAAAATGAAGTCAACCCTCGCTGCCATTGGTCGAATGAAAAGCAACCTCCCTCCCATTACGGCTAATTAACTTTTAAGTTATTCCTTTTTGCATAATCAAGCCCTGTGCGATGGGTAATTTATGTATCAGCGATATAAAGAAGCCAAACAACACATGCCGGCATATACTTAATGTGCAGCCGCCATCACAGAGAATAAAGCCAACAAATAAGAAATAAAATATCATTCACCATCGCTCTACCAATGATACACAAGGACAACCTTCTTGATGAGAATTTTTAACTTTGGATAACCACCACACATCAGGGCAACAGCCACACGCACTAAAGTTCAAGTGTTTCATGTCATCATGCCATCAGTGTCATGGTCGCTTTGCAGTATCATACAATTATATAGTTGCACACTCTTTAAGCGCATGTGGAAAGGACATGCCAATGTGTTGGAATAATAACATGGCGGAGACATAATTCTACATAAGTGAATCTTTTGCTCATTGATGATGGATTTGAATTTAATTGTTGTGCAGAGTGGAAAGATGTAGGGCGTTTGATTGAATGTTTTTATATTAAATCGTAGTTAGAATGAACGATCAATGAATGTAACTCTCATAAAGAAAAAAAGAATCGATTGGATTGGACTCATTACTCCCGTAAAACTATCTCTCTCTTTAATGAATGTTCAATCCGCATGAAGTCGCCTTAGCCCGCTCATGTAGCTGTATCTTTTATCTCAAGAACATAATTCAACGTTTGGTTAAAACTGAAACCCAATTCGTCTTTCTGGTTTATTACCCCTTGTAGTTGACGTTTGCTTAATAAAAATTATATACCCATAACCATGAGTATCTGTATCCGAACCTCTGGCCAGTTGACTGCATATGCAGCAAGCTCATGCTTACCCAGCTCGCTGGGTCGGTCTCGGTGTGTATATAGAGTGCAGAGCGCTTGCTCGATTATGAAGTAGAAAAATTTGTACCCCACATAGAACGACATGTTTACGTGCGAAAAATGCACGGCATGCAATGTCACGACAAAATTATGTTAAAATGGTTCTACATTAAAATAATACCATGTCCGTATCTAAAAATGTTGTTGGAAAGATGAAATGCCCGTTCCGTTGCACAGTCTTGGCCGATTGTGGATACACAGATGCATAGAGATAGAATTATAGTTGCTTTGGGTACTTGGGTGACTCTTTTCTCTCGATATTATTTATATACCTACAAGACGGGGGAAGTTCAAGATGATCCAGCATACTTAAATGATGAAATGGTATTCTTAATTTTTTTTTTGGTTCAACATTTTGTCTCTGCTAGGGACATGGTGCAGAAAACCCAAAGGGTGTACACTGTACATGTGTGTGGTTATGTTTGAAGTCCCGCAAACGAAAAGGCGATTTCATGGCCTCTAAGAGTTATTATGAGGTAAATAGTTTCAAGATATAACTTTTCTTATACAAAGTTGCTAGTGCAGCCAACAGCAAAAGGGTCTCTTTTCCTTAGAGCAATAAATTATATTTAATCCGCGTTCATGGTTTTGTTCTTATTTGTTTTGGAACATGATGAACGCTCTTGAAATTTTGCTCAAGTTCAACTAGATGTGACTTTGGGTATTCATTTGTGTTGTGTGGGCATTGGATCCTAATAAACTTCCCTTTCGAAATCAAAAAGGCAACTTCCTCATCAGTTCAATTCCAATCGATGGCCTTTCCTCCACAATCATGCGCCAAAGTAATTGAATATATTCTCATTTGAAAATTTGCCGCCACCGATCACTTTTGACCTGCCCTCACTATGCAATTGTATATTAATTGTGAACTTTAAATCAATCCCAAAATAAAAACACAAACCAAAAATAGCAACAACAAAAGAAGAGGGAGAAACAACTTCAGCAATTCGTTTTTTCTTTCAATGTTATTGATTTATTACTAATATAGCGTGCCGATCCGTCCAATCGAGTGCGCGACCGTACAAAGGGTTGTTATGGCTGCTCCTCTGGTGTGCACTTTACAAACTTTGCGCAGTTCTCTAAGGTCTAAAGTCTGCTTGCCATTGCCGTCTGACTCTGTGCATTTATTGAAAATTCATTTTACAATAAATCACGATTTCCGATAAAAGAAAAGAAATATCAGGGCATCAAAGTTTCGACAAAAAATAAATAAAAAAACCCAACCTCCATTAATCTCGTTTTGTGAATAATTTTCTTTTGTTTCGGTTTTGGAGCACTTGCTCTGAGCCCAAGGAGAGACAAGCGGAACGTCTTTGTCCCGAAACGAATAATCTCTGCGATTCGCTGCACTGTTTACCATTTACCATTGGCAATGTGAACGTCTTCTATAATGAAATGAATTATTAAATTGATCTCATGCGATACGACTCACGACAAGAACCATGGTCAGGATAAGTCTCTAATTTCGTTTCAGTAGAAATATGTGCGAATAATAATTGTGAGGGTCACACCAAGTTCGACATCAAATGACTTATGGTAACGATGACCGACTTGAAAACAGTAGGAAAAAAATGTCTTTGGAAAAAAAAACATCGGGTGTTGTTACCTACTATCCTGTTGCGATCGCAACACCTCCACGGTACACCCTCCATCACATTTTGATCACATACAGCGCGTCTATAGAGAATGAACTCTTTAAACAAATAATCAAGTCATGTCCATCTCATTAACATCCCTCAACGATGTCTGAAACCATATTTTTCCCTATCCTCACACTTAAGTCAACTCAAGTCCTCTTCTCCTTCACATTATGTATGCATTGACTGACTGAAGGTTGCTCAGCACAATTTATTAAAGCTGAGCAGCAAAAAAAAAAACAAAAAAAGCACAAACAAAATGGAAGAAGGAAACACATTCTCCGGCTCTGCGTCTGGTGATGGTATGGCTTATAGACATTCTGCCCATCAACGCGGTATGGAGGACAAAATTTGTTTTGCCTGTCTTTGCTGTGGCATCATGGAGATGAATGTTTATGGTTCTTTTTTTTACCTTTTTTCGATTTTTTTTTCTTACACCTCCCTCTCTCTTTGTGAGTGTCTGCGCGCCCATTTGGCCGACTGACCAGTGGCCATGGTGTATTCAGTGTCCAGTGATGTGTGCAAAGTGCCATCGACCAAGATACCAAAGACCACATCTCTAAAATTAAGTGTTGGGCTGTTAGTTTATTGGTCGGATGGGATGGATGGATGCGGAACGTAATACCAGAAGTTTAGTTATTTGTTCTTGCAAGCCATACATTATTATTATTGTGATTATGATTTGAAGAGGGCACGTATGGCGGCGTGCGAGGGATGCTATCTTTTATATCCTTCCCCTCTGTCTTTCTGTTTTGAGTCGGGCGTCATAATATGAGTCACAGCCATACAAAGTGCTGCACACACATTTCATTGGCAAAGTGTATTAACGACACCATAAGCCACCATAATAATCGCTGTCAGTTGGCCGTAACATTACTTGATAAAATTATCTACTTCTGCGACGCAGTCGTTGCAGGCAAATTGTTGGCTCATAAATTTCGTTCATAATAATTGCATGGAATTAAATTCACACCTCGTGTTGTTCGCACTGATAAAATAGCAAATTAGTTGCCATGTTATCCAGTCTCTATTACGGTCACCAGTCAGATCGAAAAACATTGTAAGTCGGGAGGATTTTTTTCCCTACTACATTTCATAGGGTAAACAGTGGATTGGTGCAGTTTTTTCAAGTGCAGATTATTGTTGAGTGTTGACATGTGCGGATGTTGAACCATCAGGAGAAGTCAAGTCAAAGTGGGCTTGGCGTTATCATTCGTTGGATTCATATATCTTGAACGGGGTTTTTAATGTTGAATAATAATATTTTTAAAATATTGTGCAGAGGACCACGAGAGAAATATTGAATGAGTGAAAAATCACTCACTGTTACAATGTGTTAAACGACGAGATCGATCATTAGAAAGAGAGCAGGAAACGCAGAGTAGAGTAGGCTGCGAAACGCAGGAACGCAAGGAAGGGCGTCTTCCCGAGTTAGCGTCCGCGCAAATAGTTTCGTTCGTGTGTTGCGTTAAAATGAACGCCCAAAACATTGGTCCTTTCCATCCCTTCTATTCCTGACCCATTTTCATATCTGACGGACTGTCCATATTTCATAACGGAAAATAAGGGACGGGCGATCCCCACCGAACTACAAAAAAAAATCGTGGGCCCATCCTAAATACAAAGCAAATAAACCTAAACACAGTAAAACCCGGATAACTACCTCTTCACAATTTCAGCTTTCTTTGGGTACTTAAGCGGGTGAGGTAGTTATACGAACCCGCTTAAGCGCCCAAAGGAGGCAGAAATCCGAATCCTGTATCTACCTCAAATATGTGTAAATAACAATTAAGTTATTCTAAAGATTTGGTGGGTTTGTTTTAAGCGGGAGGTACTTATCCGCGTAAATGTACACAGAAATGTGTAGAAAATGTATAGATTTGAGATTTGTGAGCCCTTATGCGTGTTGGGTACTTAAGCGTGTACTTATCCGGGTTTTACTGTAGGATAATGTACGATAACTTCCAACTACCTGGGTTCTGTTAGTTACCCTTTTCCTGCGCGGAAGCTCACTCGACATTAGTATGGGGTTGCGAATTTCATATCGTAGGGTTGTTTTAGCAATAGCAATAATAATAACTAGTCTGATAGGAGCCGGTAAAGGCGAACCTAAACAAGCACCGAGATGTCTAATCGAACAGCGCCAGATCGCTATTGTGAATGTGGATCATAGTCGGAAAGGAAGCTGTCAGAGCTCGGGATGGGGATAGCTGTCAGCACGGTTGAGTCACTTTTTTGTTAGCCGCCTAATAGACAAGACGCGAGAAAAGTTTGAAAAGAAAAAAAATATATCAGCAGAGAGAATCAAAGGAAAGAACTTTTCACGGTACTAGGAGTGTGCAGTGCAAATTAGTGGACTCCGCCTGCAGTGGTTATAGTGGGGAGCTTTTGACGTTAAGAAGGTTCCGTAGGAAAGTGACAAAAGGAACAAAAAAACAGATAAGTAGGGTGTTGTGAATGTGGTGTTGGTAGGTTGTTTGATAGCGTTTAGTGGTAGGAAATTGTGAGGTTTCGTTCCGTTGTCTTTAACCGTAGCCATTAACGGCGAAGTACTACCTTCGCGACCCGTTGCGTCATTTTTTTGACCGTTGTTCATCGAACCGTATGGTAATCGGAAGTTATCCGTTGGCTCAAAACCGCAACGTGAAATAGTTGTTTCAAAAAGTTGTTGCATTTTCACTTTTGGAAATTGCGTGTGGTAAAATTTTGTTTGCCTAACACTTTGCGTTCCAACTTCTCGTTCTTGTTTCGAACGGAGGAGATTCTAAGTCGAGCTTCCAGCTCTGTGATGATTTTCTAAAAACAATCCGTGGCCATTTCACAATTTATAATAATTCTCTAAAGCTAATTTAATCCAATAAAGTTATGAAATTCCCCGTTTCGTACTTGCTACCATCGATAATTATCGTACCAAAGGTTTCGCAATCTCCCTTTTTCAAAGACTGCATGGCGCTCTTATTTCAAATAATCGATCATACCCTGTTATCACTTCGTTGATAAAATTCTACTGTGATCGAACCCACACCCAGCTGACTAGCCAAATCGCGGCATCAACGTGCCGCCTGTTGCACTTTTACCGGTTCTCGTTTACTCTCCCCATTCGCTTCCGATTTGACAGAACCGAAGAAAATTATCATTTTCGACTTGTAACCTCTCGGGCAGCGGCAACTGCATTTGATTATTCATTTGTTATTAAGCTCTAAAATCGTTTCTATTAAATAATAGTGCAACACGTGTATTTTATATAGAGTTTTACAAACGGTAAATCGCAACCAGAATTCACTTTAAAAAAAAATAAGTCCCTGCCTAGTGCATACGAAGCTTCCAAAACCTAGGGTATATCATGATTATCACACAGTAGTGAGATTATTTCCATATGTCTTTAAGCTACCAACGCCACCGGGGGAGCATTCATTATCCAATTGCTTATGCGGCAACCAGAGTCCGCATAAACACACACAAATAATGCAAGTATATTGCACACATCTCTATCATTCAACAATTTAGCAATTATTTTATTGCTTTACAGCTTTATATGTTTTGTTTGCACCATGCGAAAGATAAAACCCAGTGTGTAAGACGCCTCAATTTGTGAAGTGAATGTTGCCAATAGGAATTCTGGAAAAAAAACACAAATTCCAACACGCAGATACATATTGTAGTGTGATCATAAAATGTCTCATAGTTTGTCTCTCGCTGGAAGGTGGGGATTGCAATTTTTATTGCACTTCATATCCTTAAGTTAACAATTTTATTGGACGAGATCATCTCGAGTTGGCTGCAGATATTTGCGTATACCTTTTGAAATTCCCTTGAAATATACACATAGGTAGGCGCGCTCTCATTGCGGTTTACTTTGAATGTGAAAAAAGAGAATGGTTGATGTTAAAATGTAATAAATTACTGGTAAAATGTAAATGTGAACAGTGGACTAGCAGAGGATCATTTAACGTCTTACTTGATTTTTTTTCTGTTAACATTTGCTGAAAATGTTTTTTGTTGCATACCTGGAATGAAAAAACAAGTTTTTTTGTTAATTTGTGGTGCAAATTATAAACTTAACTTAAATAGTAAGATTTAAAATAAATAGAGAGTACGTTACTTAAACAATTAACAGTTGGTGGCTAAAGGTCAAGAGCTGTTCACTTGGATCTTCCAATGGATCGACGAGTCATTAGAAAATGTGGATGACGACTTCTCCCAGTCTTTTAATAAAGAACTACATGAGGCTTAAGGGCCCAACCCATAGAATCCGTCACGTCCGTTGTGGCGACGGATCCGGCAATATTGACGCATTCGACGGAACGAGCAGTCCCATAGAATCCGTCGCACATATTAACTACCGATGACTTCACTTCATACATAGGATCAATGAGATGCTCCTGAAACATGTTTCTCGAAGAAATTTGGGTACGAATTGCATTGAAAACACAATATACAAACGACCATGACAGTTTCTCTCACTCTCAATATTTCCACCAATGAAAGAGCTTACTCTCCCGGTGTGCCAACTGTCAACGCATGACACACACAGAAAAGTAGAAAGTAAACCTATTTTATCCGTCGCATCCGGCACGTGCGATGCCTATGGGTAACTTTTTAATAGCTGCTGTGTATTCTATCAACCTGCCAGTCGAATGCGGTCCCGCAACGGACGCACGGATTCTATTGGTTGGGCCCTTAAGTCTTAAAGAAGAATGGATATCATACGTCGGAATTGGATAACATCGTCCTAGTCCGAAGAGGGTTCGATTTAATTTTGGTGCGGAGAGCTCCTTGTGCAGACAGTCACCGGACTGTATTTTTTTTATCAAAAACATACGCTACGATTTCCTATCCCAATCCCAAAGCTGTTACCTAGATTCTAAATCAAAACCAGCTACTGCATAGACCTCCCAAATTATGACTCAAATTCCAGACACCCCATGACGTCTATTCGAAAAAAAACGTGTAACATCGCAAACCACCAAAAACATACATGACAATAAATCGTATTACTTTCATTATTTATTTCCTTAAACATTAATTCTGCACCCTCCCCCTCCCCCATTAAACATACCCTCGGCATTTGTTCTTCAAAATTGCAGACAAAAGACTGTGGTGCAAGCCCACCGAAAGGATCATGGTGTTAAATCAAATCACAAAGAGAGAGAGACAGGGAAAAAAACAAACTCCACTGCCGGCATTTTTCTGTAGCCGGCTGCTGTGCTGATGAACACTATGACCATTTGTCATAGCCGAGCATATACAACGCACACTCCACAATCGTATGCATATGTCAGTAACTGAGACTTGAGCTCGTGGTCTCTTTCGATTTCTTCCACTCAAAATTCCTTGGCATCGGGAGAAACATACAAATTCATTTATAAAGTCATGTCTTGAGGTTGAACCGACATTGCCTCCAATAAGACAACAGAAACATTGGCCCAAAAATAAATCCATCTAAAAAGCACTCACATGTACACACAATTTGTGCATAATGTCATTTGGAGGTTTGGAGGTTTCCAGGTCTACCATGTGTATCGCCATTTGTGTAGGCATAAGCTACGCATTCAAAAGTGAAAGTCTCTTTCATAGATCTGTCAATTTTCGAGCGCAGACGAGTAGGGTAGGCCGGTGCAATGCATTATCTTCTGACCGCATACGATTAGCCTGAATAGTTGAGTAGGTGTGTATAGCTTTCGCTATCTCACTTTTGACAAATGTAGTTCAATTTTTCCGAGTCGACGTACAATGTTGGATACAAATCGTATGGCTGAGTGATTGTCTGCAAAAACAATATTGCCGCTTCCTGCACTAGCAGATCGGGGCAGTTTTGCATAAAACTAGAAAGGAAATCGATGATTGATGGATGGAGTACGAGTATGTTGCTAAGTAATTTATATTGTCATTTTACTGGCGGGCTGAAGTGAGGTCTGTTTAATGAAGAGATTGGCCAAACTTCACCACAAAAATGCTCTACATACTTGCAGGTCCACCTACTACCCACCTCCGACCGAAAATTCCGCTTCACTAAAGAAGCTCGCCGATCGGCTGATTGCATTGCAGTCGCGCATCCGTGGAATGACAGGGAAATTTCATCCTACCTAGAGAAAAATTGAATTGACAACAATTTCACGAGTCAGTCTAGTCATCTTCGGCAGTTCACTTTCTTCACAAAGGCACAATATATACCCACATGGAAACTGTGATTTTGTTGAACTAGATTTCGATGTCTACCACGACGAACCACGCTGTGAACACAAACCAAAATACACGAACACACAACATACAGCTTCCTGATTTCAATTTCAATTTTGTTTTATGTAAATTTCGTTTGGTTTTTGAGTAACGAGATTTTAGTTTTAACTTCGACTCCTCTCCTCCTCTATATGTGTGCACGGTGGATATGTTATTTGCACTCATGTTGATTATTCTGGGGGGATACACATTGTGTACATATCGTCAGGGCAAACGGACCAGACATTCATGAAAACGACACAATCGGATGCTATTGCTAAAACGTGAGGTGAACCAAAAGTGGCTACAATGAAAAACAAAAGTCGCGGTCTTTCTGATTAAAGCGCATTAGTTTACGACGCGACGGTTTTACTTTCAGTTCAACTGAAATTTTCTTTCAGTCTATATGTATGTATAGAGAAAACTAAACGGGGCCATGCTATACTTGCATTTGTATCTAGATGCGATTTTGAATTTTTCATATCATTAAATCCTGGCAAATTGAATGGGCTACCTACCGTTTGCGAAGAGTGCTTGTCTGCATGCGGGTGGTTTGGGCTTTTAATCGTAGTATAGGGACTCGGAGAGCGGTCTGTGGGGCATTTTACTTCTGATACAAGTATACGGAGGGTAATTCACGTGTTAGCAATGGTTTATGACCGCCAACTTAATTTTTTTGTGGTTATAGTTCGATTGAAGAGATATCCAGTTCGCTGTTCAACTCTTTTGTTTTGTATCGAAGGAAGTTATACTACTTTTGGTGGACTCGATGGTGTTTGGGGACTTATTTTTCAGAAACTGTTAAATCTATCGGCATTGTAAAAATTGTTATAATGTCATGAGGTATGCATTTAGTCAGAGCGGGATATTAATTGATAACGGGTGGTGGAATTAGGGTTAAATCGCTCAAAACCAGCAGTGTCTCTCTATAAGTGCAAATGATATGAATTTTCTAGGACTCATAAGAAAAGCAAACTTTCTGTCACGTAAACCTACATCCTAGCTTCAACAGAGACCAATTGATTTTCAGCTGGTATCGTCCAGTTCCCCACATTTTCTATGCAGCACACTTTAGCATTTTCAAAATGTGCCACACACCATTAACAAATGAAAACGAAAACGAAAAACCTATACTTAAGTCCATTCAGATCCACAACGCTGTTGTTACCCTTTGTTATGACATCAAAGACGAATCAAATTGATTCATTAAGTCGACCACGGTAAGCCATATCCGTTTGGCAAAGAAAAAAAAACCCAACAGTTGTTGCTTTGCGATATTATTATAAATTCAAGAGAGAAATTCGAAATAAGCCATGTTAATTAAGTTAACATGATTTTACCTTGATGAACTGTTGGTGCACAATCACTAGAGACAGACCGACAGAGTGCGAGAAAGCAAGGATCTGTGTTACTGCTGCTATACCCAGTCCCACACATCGAACAATCAATTTCTATTCGAAATGCTATCCAATCCAGAGGTGGGATTGAATACATTAGATTGACTTCCATTTCGCTTTTAGTTTTGCATTTTTTTTTCTCCCATTTTTGGTGAGAGAAAAGTAATCTTTAAATTAACCCATCGCAATAGGAACAAGGAAATACTTTCATGTGAAAATGAAGCTACCACTCTTCACGGATATATATATAGGGGGAGTCAAATTGGGCCAATCGTGTTTGGGTGATTTTTGACTGATGATAAAATTGAACGAGATTTATATAGGCACACCAAAGGCAAAATAAGAAAAACCACTCTACCGACACGGAGACGTCTGTGCGCTCCTGTTTTATGTATATCATGGGTGATGGTATGATGATGCTTTCTCCAGCCGAACATTAAAGGAGCCCCCTGTTCCATTGATTGTGATAGAGATGCAGATTGCTGCAACATTGTATTTCAGCACGAAACTGGGACGTGCTAGGTGAGGATGTGCCGACCTCAATCTAATATAATTTTAATGAGCAAACGATATACACAAATATGACTGGCACACCACCCTCTGCACTCAGAGGTTATAAAAATCGATAACCATTTGCACTTTGAACATTGTTGCCATGTGAATGTGTCCATATACAAGAATTTCGTATCAACTACCATTTGCTAACGTCACACAGTGAACGGACTACAATTTACAACCATCGGTTTCAAATGAATGAAATCATTAAATAGACAAATGACACCTTGGGGCCATGGGATTAGTAAGATGTTTTCTTTGGCTCAGATAAGATGTTTCCCTTCTTCGTTGAGAATCGCCATGCCGGCTAGCATTTGTTATATGGGTGTAGGGGTGGGGGACTCCACCAATTTAGGCACACACGCACACACACGAATTCCTGGGAAGAATTATTCTCCTCGCTTGTAACAATAAGTCTTTGTCGCCGATGGACTATTCCAACCTTTCGCATCCATTACCCAACGCATTCTATACAGTGTTAACAATTTGTTCTAGACAAAGGAAGACGAAAATCTAAGAAGGAAGTCGTTCTCTATCGCCATGAATCAATGACAACCAATAAAGGTGGTGGCTGTTTTTATTGTGAAAATTAATTCTGAGAAAACTTCAATATACATAATGCGTGTGTGAAATTATTGATTTGGTTTATTGTTCGTTAGATACAGTCCATAGTGTTGAACAGATGAGGGCATTTGTAATGCTCGCGACGCAGTGGATTGCCTTTTTGGGTAGTATCTCGTTGGATGATTGCAAAATAATCCAAGAGGGGAGGCGACTTCGCTCTTTAAATACAGAGACTTTTGAGTTGTGTTGTGGTTTCTCCGATAACCTCAATAAAACACACCCTAACTGACATCCAATCTCCTCCAATCTGTATACTATTATGCTAATTCCGCCATTTATTGCGTGCACAAATTTCCTACATGGTTTCCCCCAGTCTAGCACGTTAATTAGTTACCCGCAAGACTGTTACAAAATGCTGCAAAAGTGAAAGGATGCTCTTCACTAAATTATGCACAAATTCCCATCGACAAGTCATCCACGCATCACATGCACAAAACAACCACAGCGCGCTTGGCTGCGATTTCGTGAGCAAATCTTGGGCGGCGTCACTTTTAATCACCTCAAGATCAGCCACTCCATCACACCATACATACCCTACACCTACAAAGAGTGTTAAGTTTTCTCACTCGCTGCGTTTTCACCTTCGCGGTGTTAATTCGTGCCCATAGTTCGAGGGGTGTTATGAAAATCAGATTGCGAAAATCTGTCGATTTTTTTCGTGCGATCGCCTTTTTACCTATGGGGGCCAAAAGTCCATCACTGGAAGACACCACCACTGATCTGTGGTGCGCACTCTCGCACCTTTTTGGCGGTGTTTTGCCTGAGAACATTCCAAGGCACTTTTTGCTCTGCCTTACCAACTAAATTTAGTGATAATTGCGAAAATCGCAAACATTACTACACAACCAGTAGCCAAACGGCTGCTAATGGAGGTCTAAGCCTAAATGTTGAATAATAACAAAAAAGTACTACAGCATGCAGCGGAGAGCGTCGTCGGTTGGTCGCGTCGGTGGCATTGGTGCTGATGGTGGTGGCGGCGTGCCGACGTGCATTCGATGTGTACCCCCAGCCTAAACTGTGTGTTGTTGCACAAAATGAGATTTATATCTTAAATCTAATTTGTGACTCTTGTTTGTCGCCTTTTTCAGATATTGTATCTTTTATACCGAAAAGAAAAAACAACCCAAACACCACTACTACTTGTGCTGATTCGCAAAATCTGTTTTGTTGGCGAAACTAATTTCTGCGCATATAAAGGCAAAGCTAGAGGTTACAATCTAATACGATTCGCAGTAAATTTCACTGCAAAAGATATCTCCAAAACAGATGTGTGGCGTTTTCTGCGAAATTAAATGTTGTAATTAGTGGCGAAATGTTGTGGATGCAATTTTTCGTTAGGACTACCTACCTGTCGTTGCGATTCAACATGGGTTCGATTGTTTTTGTTGTTTCTTGTCGCCAGATTGCGATCCTCAAGCGCCAATGTGAGTGACATAATTCAGGAGGCATAAAATAAATGCTACCACACGTATCTACGTCTCCAGTGATGTTTCTAACAATAATTTTACATAAATTATCTGCAAGCAGTATGTAACATATAGTTAGTTTATTCCATACACCACTCGTTCCTTTGTGTACTTTGCAGAAGTTTACGAAACCCCCTGAGGGACTTTGTGTTAGTCATAAGATCAAATGTACAAAACAAAAAATCGCGTACAGGAGAAGTATCAAAACGCGCACGGATAATGTCTTTTATTGGGTTTCATTACAAATGAATGTAACACATTGATTTTGACTGCCATCTGGCGTAATTGTTCTCACAGACTGGTGAGTTCAGTGTCCACTGGTTGCTTTTGTGTGAATTTGTTTTTCTTTGAGGTTAAGTTGTTTACTCTTACTGAATTTCAACTGAGCAATGGGTAGATTATTTTGAGGTCAAGGGTTTGAGTTGGAAAATTTAAGGAGAAACAAAATAAAACAAAAGAGTTGACGTGCGAACTGGACATTTTTGAGTGATTTTTTTTTTTTTTTTTTGTTTGTTTTTTGAGAGGGGGAAAATTTGGTTTCCTTTCAAACTTAAGCGTTTATTTTATTAACAATAATTATCAACATACCTTTTATTAACTGTTTTTGTGGGTGCAGTCGCTCAGTGGTCGGTGTATTGAGCTACTGAGCTACCCCGGGAAGGACAAACATATGCACGAATGATGACATATTAATTGCTACTTTATGTTATTTATGGACATTTTTTGCGGCCCAATATTTTCTGTATATATATGTATACATGTAACAGTCACAGAGGTGGTAGATCATTGTCCAAATGTAACATGTATGTCGGAGAGCTTTCTGGCAACGAGAAAAATTCTACAAGAGGACCTAATAAATCAGCCTTGCTTCACTTCTGATGTTTTCCAAATAAACAAGGACATGTTTCCGTGGTCCAAGCCGTGCCTAGTAGAATTTCCTTTTGCTGTACCTACTTCAGGCGTCTTAATTGACATTCCGACATCGCTTAGGTCTATCAAAGTACCACATATGAAGTGGGTTTTGTTTGTTACCGGTTGACGTGAAAAGTACTCCACAGATTTTAAAGAAACTTTTTTTAAATGTTTTTTTTAAGGCTACGAAAAAGCTATAGGCTATGCCACACCTACTTTTATGAAGTATGTATTTATTTTGTCTTTATTGATTTTAACTTGCCATTAGTGAAGTTATTCTCAATAATAATTTGAACAACAAAATGCTCAAAGAAGTCAAAACTTCTCTTAGTATTTAAAATTATTTTATCATTGAGCTGCGTTCAGAATTTATTTTTTAAAAGCAACTATTATTGCTGTGATTTGGTGTGGTCGACGCAACTTGTGTTGTTTTCTCTGTTCGAGCGGAACGAAAAGAAGTGCATTTGAGTACAATCGACTTTCTTCCATTGAAGAGAATTTTTACCTAAATTACCCGATTTTTATCTCCTTTTAATTCAAGGCACAGCAAATTCATAACTTAAACATTAGATAGTTGTTCCATATTTAAAGGAACAGCATAAAAAAATCGCTCACTCTATAGCCCCAACCCAGACACAACAGAAAACTCAATAAACCGCAACAAATCAATATTGGTGACTACAAACCATCATCGAATACCACTAACTCAGCATCTGTCCCATTACATAATCGTCACAAGTGTGTTCCACCATTCAATTTGGCATCACCATTATTCTACACTGCGAGCAGAGAAAAAAATCGCTTAATTTGCATAAAAAATAAATCGCTTGTTTCCGCCAGCATGA
Source organism: Cheilosia pagana (assembly GCA_936431705.1). Taxonomy (NCBI): domain Eukaryota; kingdom Metazoa; phylum Arthropoda; class Insecta; order Diptera; family Syrphidae; genus Cheilosia; species Cheilosia pagana. The sequence continues at coordinate 42,256,632 of OW386170.1, read as the reverse complement.
CAAACTTATCACTCTCACTTGTTTCATTGCACGGCACAACTCAGTGGAATAGTGGACGCAAGCGATACAACATGGTGCAAAATGCTGCATCATTTTCATTTGTATTTTTTTTTTTTACCATAAAACAATTCATGCTGCTGGCAAATCTCACGACCAAACACGGCTAATGGCCAATAAAACGTTAAACATTTGTTAAATGACAAAATCTGCGACAAAAAAGCAAGCAAGCAATTTTTTCTTTTGCGATTAAATATACGTGAACTGGGTACACGTATTGGTGCATCCATACCATATTATATGCGGTTATATTTAGAGACTGTAGATTTTCATCACACAAAAAATAATAAAAAAAAAATAGTTTCATAAATGTTATTTGTTGCTGTAACAAGTGTGCAGTTTTCCATCTAACGACAAACTGCCGCGAGCGCATATTTTAATTTGCAATTCACTAAACGTACGAAGGCTGAATCCGTTGTTATATGTTGTCGTTTTGTAATTTCACAGATGGCAGGAGGTGCTTCTTTTCGAAAGGAATTTTATATCTATTGAAATGGCATATGTCTTTCATCTAAGGGATTGTGCAATCATATTGTTGGTATGAACATGAACAATGGAAAGACAATGCACACGTTGAGATTAATTTGTTTGCAACTAGAACTATTCCGTTGGAAGTGTAGTTGCAATCATTAAAAAGATGAATGGCTCACATTGGAATTAGGTGGAAAATAAGGAAAATGTGTGGCACTTCTTATTAAGCTCGCGGTTTGATGAATTTTTCAACCTAAAATGTCACCATCCGACTTATTTATTAGATCCGACTTGGAGTGATTAAAATGTCTGTTCAAAAATGATTGAGACTTTAAAATAAGAACTGATTTTATGAGGATTAATAATGACCCGTCAAAAATGCCACTACTCCTAATCGAAATGAGTTACCTATAAATAGATAAACAATCAAACAGTCAGCAAAACAAGAAGACAAACATCACCACATCAAGAAGGTGGCCTTGCTTGTCTCAAGATCTACCACTCTTCATAGTGCAATCCCCTTTTTGTTGGTGCATATCCTCTCTTACAATGGTATCAACAACCTTAAGACCTTATACGACAAAAGGTCCTTAGCAAATCCCTCAACTACTGTAGATTATAATCTACAACCTCCTTAAAACTAAAAACAACTTAAACGCACCAAAAGTATATATACCATTTGCAAAATTATGCACTTAAGCCCCCAGCGGTGCGTCTCCCGATTCGCCAATCTCCTATGCACACACATGCGATCCAACCGCAGATCCTATGTCATTTCAGTTGTCAGATAAAGTATCTTAACACTTTGCCTATCACTTGGAATCACTTTTGATGAGTTAATTGAGTAATATCCATCTTAACACTGAATTGAACTCTTCCAGCTCCAGCCTTATAGAGGGATTACAAAAAACCAAAGGCAGCGGCTGCGCGCGTATCTGGGAAAAATGCAACATTGTCTGGCTGGCGTTCTGCATTCAACCGCGCTTAAACATCCAGTCATACTCGATCAATCCTTGTGATTACTGTCTGTGCGGTGTCTGTCAGTGAACTGGTGGACTTATCTTCGTCCATGCGCTAACTGCTTGGCGTGCGTGAGTCTCTAGGACTCCGCATAAAATGATGATTTCAGCATCTCGTCTAAATAGCGCAACCGATGCGATGGTACAAATGAAACTAGATGAGGGTATTAAGAGTAGAAAATAAAACAACTTTTACGACTCGGATCAGTGTCAGGATGAAAGATGTCATTTTGTTGTCCGGACTTAGGCTGCAACGCGCCACGTATACCTGTGAGTTTATATAGGGAAATTTATCTCGCGCAGGAGAGCCATTCTATTTTTTTCGTTTTAGCCTGCCTGATTTGTGCCTTGTGGTATTGCAGAAGCCCATAATAGCGATGACCTAAAATCACGAAAGTAATGGAATCTCAGCGTCCGCTTTGTTCTATGAGAGATTCGAATTGCTTCTTGATCATAGTGTTAATGCGCAATGTTGTTGCGAACATATACTTGCAGTTAATGTTGTTTGTTCCGCATGGTTAGGAGATGAAAATTCGAAATTTAATGGAAATCGATTTGTCTGATGGTGTTTGGTTTGATTACCTGATGCTATTTTGGCTTGTTCTACTTTATTACCCGCGTATAGATCTATACGGATGGGTAGGATGGATGCTGTTCCATTGCGGGGCTGGAGGCCATTAGAGGAAAATGAAAATTTACTTTGGAATGGTCTAGGTAGGAGGTCATTAGGGTTTCTAACGGTTTTGCACGATGCATACTGTTCATTGCGGTGAAGAAAATATAAAAAGCCATGATTGCTGGTGAAGGGGTGCTGTCTCTCTAATGGGCAGCTATCTACACCATAATGGAATAACTCACAGCAACTTGTGGCCACATTGCATTTGCAAGGAATAGGTTTTGGTTTGTTCTTTGACTTTGAGCGGAATAGGCTTTGTTTTTAGGAAGCCATCGAAATAGAGCATGTCAGTTGAGGCTTAATTTTTAGGAAGCCTAGGAATAGAGGACCTATTTCGACGGCTTCCTAAAAATTAAGCCTCAACTGACAATCTCTTCATATAACAAAATATTATGTTCATTTGTTTTGTGGATTTGTTAAGGAATCACGTCAAAACTACTCACCCAATCCAGACGGAGTACTCAGCTGCAACGTGCGACTTATTGGATCAACATTAAATTTTTATTTCATTGCAGTCGACCAACTCATTTAGAAGATATACGAACGTAAAGTCTCCCCTAAGAGGGCAGACTATCAATGATTCACAATCATCTCTGCGTTTAACAATTGATGGGAATTTAAATAATCAAGCATTTTTGGTGAAAGTTCTGAAGAAGGCGTTAAAGAAGTCAAACTTTCATTCAGAAATGAAAACAGTTAATTTATTTCAATGTTTTTCGTATTAGTTTTACGAAAACTACAACCTACACTAAATCACATAGCTGAAAACCATTAGCGGTCTCTTTGCTAAATTCCATAACAGCAAAAGGTTTTTTTTTTTTGTTTGTACTGTTTGGCTTATTATTTTTCATTAGTTTTCATATTACTTCTCGCATTCGCATCTATAAAAATAACACCCAAGTAGCAGATATAAGTCATCATTATAGTAGCCATCAGATGAACATTTAACGGACGCCTTACCAAGATTTAGTATTTGTTTTATGTTTCTTGTTTTATTACTTCTTGAAGTCGATTTCTCGTAAAATATGTTTAAAAGAAGATAAATTAATATTTCTAATAGTATACTGATGAAAGATGAAAAGTCATAAAATTGATTGATTTTCTGACAGCTAAGAATCATAAAGAAGACTATACAAGATCGACACTATGTGGGGTAAAGATTACATACATTGTGTTGAACACATACCTATAGAAGTAGCGAATAACAGTCACTGAAAAAAACACAATGCACCACTTAGTGTTTCAATTGATATTCTTAGGTTATATTCTTGTTTCCTCGTCCATTGGAATAGCATTTGATTGTGCAAGCTAAAACAAAAGAGTCTACGTGCGAACTGCAATTCTGATCTGTAGAAGTAACAAACCGAAGTCAATGGACGACATGAAAGGGGCGTTTATTTCCACGTAATGCTAAATAGTGTTTTCTATAAAATAGTTGCCAACCACTTTCCAAGCTTACAAATTATCCACATCATACTTAATGTTGTTGTTTAGGTGGCGCTACAGTCCGGGGTGGACCTGGGCCTCAACCAATACGCCTCTCCAGTTAGCTCGATCTTTGGCTAACTGCCTCCAGTTGCGCACTCCAAGTTGGTTGAGGTCCCCTTCCACTTGTGCGCGCCACCTAAGGCGAGGTTTTCCTCTACTGCGTTGTCCCACCATGTTGGAATTCGCTCTACATGTCCTATCCATCTTAGACGACTGATGCTTATTTTTCTGACCAGGTCGGTGTCGTTGTACAGCTCGTAGAGTTCGCTTTTAAATCTTCTCCTCCAAAGCCCGTCAACGCAAACGGGACCAAAAATCACTCGAAGAATCTTGCGTTCGAAACGGCCAAGGAGATCTTCATCCGCCTTTGTTAGGGTCCATGTTTCTGCGCCATAGAGCAGGACTGGGATGATGAGGGTCTTATATAGAGTCGACTTAGTGTTTCTTGACAAGGCCTTACTAGGCAATTGCCTTCTTAGTCCAAAGAAACAGCGATTGGTAAGTGTAATTCTTCGTTTGATTTCTGCTGTGGTGTCGTTATCAGAATTAATAGCGGAGCCGAGGTAGACAAAGTCCCTAACTACCTCGAAATTATAGCTGTCTATTGTGACGTTCTGTCAGATTCGTCGATGTTGTGTGTCCCTTCTTGTCGACAGCATATATTTGGTTTTGCCCTCATTCATCCTAAACCCATTCTTGCCGCTTCAGTACTAATACTTGCAAAAGCGCCAGTGACAGCTCGCTGTGTTCTGCCAATAATGTCAATATCGTCCGCGTATGCAAGCAGTTGCATAGACTATTGGAAAATTGTGCCTCTGGTGTTGGCTTGTGAGTTGCGCAAAATTGTCCCAAGAATGATGTTAAAGAAGTCACATGACAGCGCATCACCCTTTCTAAATCCTTTTCTGACATCAAAGGTCTCGGTGAGATTGTTTCCGACCTTAATGGAGCAGCGAGAATTCTCCATTGTCATTCTGCACAATCTGACGAGTTTGGCAGGGATGCCAAAACTAGACATGGCTCTGTATAGCTCGTCTCTATAAATGCTGTCATATGCGGCCTTAAAATCGATAAACAGATGGTGAGTATCGATTTGGACTTTTTGGGTTTTCTCCAGGATCTGCCGTAGTGTTAATATTTGGTCGGTTGTGGACTTACCGGGCATTAAACCGCACTGATAGGGACCTATCAGATCGTTGACGAATGGTTTTAGGCGTTCACACAGTATAGCAGATATGATCTTATACGCAGTGTTTAGGAGACTGATGCCTCTATAGTTGGCGCAGTTTAGAGGGTCTCCTTTATGTTGTGGATCGTACATCATACTTAATACCTTTCTAAAATAGAAGCATTTGGGACATCTATATCCTCATTATTTGTCTGCCTTTACGTCCACAATCGAACCATGATTTCCACTGCTTCAAAAATGCAAACACGTGGTACTTGAACGGAATGGATATTTTTTTAATTGCTGCACACCCAGCACATATCCATTGCGGAAGAGTAAAATGTTAAAATGCCAATGCAACTCTGCGCAAACATTGACTGTGCCCAACTACTTTTTCTTGCATGTCGGTAAAATGATCTTTCATCTTAGTGTGGGACTATTTATGACCTTTCTATTGCAAATTTAAATTTGGTCAATTCTGTGAAGGTTTTGAAGAAGTAAATTAAATTTCTTGTTGAAGAAGACGGCTATCATATGACGAAAACTTTTCTACGAGAAAGGCAAGGAGTTTGAGAATTCGGAACTTAGAAACTATAAAGTCAAAACGAAAAAGGTCGACCACATGCATGTGTCTAAGGTATTTCCCACAGAGTCATTACTCTTCTTATCTGACCAAGATCCCTGAGCTAATTGTCCGAGAGAGCTTCTTAAACTGGATAGCGTACAAATTTGTACAATACTTCCATTCAAAAAATCAATGCTGGACAAAAGGTTCTGTATGGGTTTGTTGCTCTCAGCAATTATACAGAATAAACGCTAAGTAAGTACATGGTTCTTATTGCAAACAACTTAGCTCTATTCTTAATTGTGTAGCTTTTAAGTCGAGTCAACATGCTGTGCTGTCTCAGATGAACACACATTTTTCTTCTTCTGCAAAATGTGAAGGTATGTCGGCCATCCCTCTACTTCCGTGAACAACATTATTAGTAGCAGATGAGTGCCTAGTTAAATATACAACAAGTAGAGCAACGGAACTCATTTTCCTTATTATTAAAAAGGCGAACTTCCCTTTATTGAAAAACAAAATCTACCCAAAATCGTTAACCTCCTACGATCCTGTATTTCCTTTTTTTCACTACCAGTTGTTGAAAAAAATTACAAAAAAAAACAATTATCAGTTCACACGTTGAAATGAATAGTCCCTTTATATAGTTTCCTGTTTATTCATTGCAATTTCTATTAAATTCTCTACTGGTGGTAAAATGTCGCATCCCTTTTTGCCATCACTTGAATCATTAATATGAATATTCTTCGAAAACAAAAACAAACGAACAACACGACGAAGGACAATGAAAATTAAATGCCAGAAGTATTCCTTTGGTTGAGCCTTCTTTCTTAAACCCCAAAGGGAGGCAAACACACACAAAAAAAAATCCATACTCATATTAATGCGAATAAGAACAAAAGGTATTTTGTCTTGCTGCCACCGAAAAATACAAAAAAAAAACAATTCAAATGCAAAAAAAGGAATGAAAGACCCAACATGGACACTGGTACGCCCAAGATGATGATGACGATGACGACGAAGACGACCGACGACGGCGACGACGAGTCACTTTTGAAAAGGATTGACAGATTATCATGCCTGAATTTGGCAGTTTTATTGCTACCTATGTCTTAATGCCACACTTTGGTTGTGGGGGGGTATTTTGTGTCCTTGTATAGTTCCTCCATTCTTTTTGGGTCGATTTGTTTTTATCTTTATTTTTGGGTTTTGCTTAGGTTTGGATTTTTGTCTTGTATCGGAAGGGGATTGTTTTGGAAATCCGAGTTGTTATATCTGGACCATATATCTGGTTAACCTTGAGGGAGAAGTCGGATTTTTTTTTTAAAGAAAATGTTAGTCAAACAGAGAAAGGGCAGTGTAAATATGAAAGTTGGAAACGGAGTTGGAAAGTTGGCTTATCTCCTGCATTTAAATAAATGGTAAATATTACTCCCCTGATCAAATTTGACTCAAAAATTAAACATTATTCGCAACAGGGGTACCTTCGACCTTTTAGGTCATATTTGTCGAGTATTTGTTGTAATTTGTGTTTATCCTAGGGCTGTACCTGAAACCACTCACCACTAAGCCACTGCGCTACTTAGTTAAGCTAACAAAATTTTTTAGTCGTGACGATACACGGACCTCGAAAGAGAAGTGAAATCTGTACTATTTCCCACAGGATCTTGAGTAGCATTTTGGGAACAAATGGTCAACCTGTAACGTGAAAAAAAAGAAGAAAGAAAGAATTTAAATAAAATAAAATTATTTAAATTCTTTCAAAAAAAAAAATATATATATAATTATTTTTTTTTTTTTTTTTTCAAAGCTAAACCTAAAAATCCCGGGGGTGCAAAACTGTGCCCCGCGCGGCTCGTCCGACGAATAAAGTACACGTCGGGTCCTCCACGGGGCGTCATCCTGTAACCCAGGATCCATATGTATAGCTTCTCCTACTACTCCCAAGCTCATCCTTATCCTAGGAAGAAAACACCTTTTTCCTCGGGCTCGATTCACCACCATGTGTCCATGACAAACCTCCAACTGGACAACCATATATAATGCCCCAGCCAGAACATAACACTAGAGTGGTGGAACCCTCACAAAAAGGAAGACACAGGAAAAAGGATAACCACTTCTTGTACGGCCTGTTACAGCCGTGTTAACCGAGTATGTAGGGCCGTGTATGTAACTAACCCTTTTTATTTACACGGATTATAAGTTCTAAATACCTTCAACTACTAAGGCAACCCCTAGGACTATAACACTACAGGCAATCTCAAAGATCCAATAGGGCTACCGGGTGAAGGGTGTTCGGGCATTCAGCAGCGGCAGGCATGCTAGCGGGGCTCCGTCCTATGCTCGTCGGAATGGGGGGGATCTTGCTACCTACTAGCCGAACTGTGTTACATTCTAATACATGCCTGTCTCGAAGGTGTAATTTGAGAAGAAACGTTTAAAAAGAGAGGAGCCCGAAATTGTCCGATGATTTGTCACGTTGTTGCCCAATGACAACCGCGATGAAATACGCCATTTGTAGTTGGAAATACACCCTGTATGCGCGGGAGAAAGAGAGCAAGGTGATCTAGCTCTCGGAAGTGTAAACCCACCCCTATGGTGACCTGGAATTAGGATCCATAGCCAACCACCGTTGGTAACTAAGCCACTTCCAAATAATTCCCATAGTTACCCCTCATAAAAGAAGAGGCCTTAGCCTCCTTTAGACCAAACCTACTTCGTCGTGTCCTAGACGATCAACACATCCAATCTGAGATTTTATTACTCACTATTCATTTTGGGGAATACCCAACTTCCATGCTATAAGAACCAGAAAAGAAACTTCAAGCTCCGAAATAATACCAAGGTGATGTAATATTATACAAAATCCATTAAATTTTATTTACTCCAGAAAATCAACTGTCTAAATTAATTATGTCTAAAATTCAAGACCTCAAACTTCAGAAGGAAGTTATAAGCCATTCTATACGAATTAATTCCTCAACAGGAAGTCTTAATAACTACTTAATGAATATTGAAGAGGGGGGATCAATAAATAAACATTCCAGCGACTCCGCTAATATTTTAGTGAAATTGTTAATATGTAGGGAATACCCAAAATTACTTCAAAATGATTCAATTACTACTTAGATTCGAAATAATTACGATAGTAATTTACGTTAATTATTTAAATGCCGGAGGGGCCAGTGAATGAATACAATAAGGCTCACAATCTGTGCCACAAAATACAAAAAAAAATCACAAGAATAATCAATAGGACAAGGGTCAAAATATATATACTTTTCAAAAGACTTACCCCTAGAAATTATAATTTTCCCTTACTTTGTAGGGACACGACATGTAGACTGCAGGGGGGATGGTGTGCACAGCATCTCCTGAGTGTAGTACCGAAAACGCTAAGGGGAAGAAAAGAAACCTACAAAATATGCCGTCAAGTGCGGCAAAATACAATTGATTATCCTTGTTAATCTTACAAGAACTAGAGATATACAGATAAAGTAATTAATTTGTAGAATTATCTACTTCATTCTTTTATTGACTCAATTAATACCTAACGGCAAATTAATTTCCTTATATTTTTTTTTCTTCTTTATTTTTATTTAATTTTTATTAAGATTTTTACTTAATTTTTATTTTATTTTTATTTTTGGGGTAACCGAGAGAATGTTTTAAAGATATAAATTTAAATTTAATGTCCTACCACGGAGGCTGTAAATTAAATTACGTTAGGGGATGGGAAAGGGGGAGGGTGAAAATTCGGAATAGTTTGACGACTCTGCTAGGCTGCATGCTGAGGATCCTGGTGATGATGGGCTGCTGAGTTTGACCACTCTTTCCTTGACTACTTCCTGGTGATGGTTTTCGAATCTATCGCATGGATTTATTACGGTATATAACCGGGAAACCGTGCCACTTTGGTATATATTTTTTTTTTCTTTTATGTTAACCGCACTATATGACCGAGATATGGATGGTCGGCGGGGTCTGAAGATACCAATTTCACAAGGGGGGAATTCGGCGGTTCACTTAAGGCACCAGATTCAAAAACCGGACTCAGGGTAGGGAGAGTCTTAAGTACACGTCCCTTTTTCCAAATCACGTGGGTATGACACTGGTGAGTTGATGGAGAAAAACAAAATCACTGGGGGTGGCTGAGTAAGTCAGGGGGGAATTAATGTGACGCGGCACCACTACGAAATTATTATCACGTGGATGAATTTGGGGATTCGACTGAGTTTTGAGTTTAAGTTTTTATTTATATTTTAATCACGATTGCACATGGTGTGTCCGTAGGGATTTGATTTATTTAGCTCCCACGACAAGGAATTTATTGGTGTTGAACCATTTTATTAATCGCGACAAGTAATTTACTTTGTACAACGTATGAAATAAAACTCGCCCAACCGCACGCGCACAACCCCGAACAAAAGCACACCAACCAAAGGTCACGTCCGACCAGCTCCACTGCCAACTATCCAATTCTCTACTTGGCTTTCAAAAAAAAACTACCTCGTCAGCAACCGAATGCCTCACAACCAATCGGACGACGCGCAAAAACAACTCAAACTTTCCATGGAAAAGTACTGAGTGCGTCCCCACGCCACTTTTCCATAGACATCGTATGACTCCAGACAAAGGGAATACAAAAAAAAACTACCGCTCAACCCATGTATGTCGCCAATGCAGCTGCGCATACATCATGTACGATACCTCTTTCTTTGGTATTTTTTTGCTAATGCGGTTTGACTGCTTTGCTACCTACTGTACGAGTACATTCCTTGTGCCACACCAAAAAAAACTACCACGCCATCAATTATCAATGACCTGGTGTGTATGTGTTATCGCAAATTCCTTTTCTTGTTTTTACTCTCTCTCTCGTTTCTCTTACTTATCCTATGCCACTACTACTTTAGCCAAAATACCATCAACGCCCTCTATGGGCGGATAGGGTAACACATATCCCGTACACACTGAGGATAGAAATGGATCGTATCCTGTACACAAACCTTTATTGTAGTTTGTATGGGATATTATATTATTGAATAATTTTGGATATCCGAATATGGTTTGGGTTCGGGGATCGATTATTTCACTTACAAAAGGGTAGAATAATTTCCTATGGAAACGATTCCTACAAAACTTATCACTTTTGCGAGTGCAAAGGAGCACAAGGGATAAGAGAAGAACCGCTTGAGTGAAAGTATTATTTTACGAGCTCTCATGCACAGACTGAGCCAGCCGGGCAAAAGCGAGATTATTTCTTCAGGAACGAATGTCTTTTATATGGAAAACTCCTATGGGTCTTCCATTCATGTCCTGTAGGTCATACAAATTTGAACCTACAATTTTTCGGACTTGCATTTTCAAAAACTTGGGACAAAGTTTCGCATTAAGTTTCTTTGATGCGTCGCTGAGGATGAAATTGCGTTTATAAACGATGTCTCCTACTTTAAACGATCTGTTCGTACTCCGAAGGTTATATACTTTCTCATATTTGTTATGGGCATCAGCCAATGACTTTTTGAGGTGCACATGCAAAATATTCATCTTATCTGGTTTGGCAAGAACTTTTAGATCGGAACTGTTCAGAACGTCGAGAGTGCGTAGCAGTTCATAGGAGGTGCCATGTTCAATCATAGTATACCCGAACAGGGCTTCATAAGGAGAAACTCCAATGGCTGTATGAACTGCTGAACGCAAAGCACAACCTATGGAGGGAAGTTGTTCATCCCATCTAGTCTGATCCGTCGCGAGATAAGAGCGTATAGCTGCTAAGAGTGAGCGGTTTACGCGTTCACTCGCGTTGGATTGCGGGGCGTAAGCTGCTGTCTTAACATGACGTATACCAAAACTGGTCAAAAATTTGTTAAATTCACGACTGGTGAACTGTTTGCCATTGTCGGACATGAGGGTTTCAGGGACTCCAAAGAGTAAAAAGATTTGATCGCGCAAAAATCGAGTGGTGTTGTCTGTGGTTGCTTTCTTCAGTGGCTGCAAGAGCACAAATTTGGTTAATTGGTCCAACACTATAAGAATGTGGGTATTACCACTTTTTGAGCGGGGATATGGACCTAAGAAGTCGATGAACAGATGTTGAAATGGCCGGTCAACTTCGAAAGCCTTTCCCATGGGTGATCGTAAAATCGAATTTGGGGCTTTGGAGGCCTTACATTCTTCGCACTTACCAATAAATGTCTTGACCTGGGAGGCCATGTTGGGCCAATAAAATTGTTCGCGCAACCGGTGTAGGGTTTTTGCTATGCCGCCATGCGAAGCGCGAGGGGGGCAATGAGCTAATGATATAAGACTTTCTGTCAACTGCGATGGTATCCACAGCTTCCAGACCAATTCATCTTGTAACGGGTGTCCTGAACAGTGTTTGACTCGTTTGTAGACAAACTGATTGGAGACTATTAGGTCTGGTAAACTAGATTGGTTACGCTGGATGTTATCCATTAAACTCATATACTCCTCCGATTTAAAATTTGGGTCGGAAAGATTGACTCTCAGCACATCTGAAAAATTATCATTTGAAGAGTCCGGATTTATAGAGTCCAGACAGTAAACACGGGATAAGGCATCTGGCACAACATTAAGAGAGCCTTTTCGATGCTCAATATCGAAAACAAAACTTTGTAGCTTCAGGCTCCACCTGGCTAATCTTCCATCCAAATCCTTTTTATTCATAAGCCATTTCAGGCTTGCGTGGTCGGTTATGATTTTAAACTTATGGCCTTCCACATAAGCTCTGAATTTTTGCACACCCATCACCGCTGCAAGGCATTCACGTTCAGTGACGCTGTAGTTGCGTTGGGCCGTGTTAAGTTTATGGGAATAATAGAAGATTGGACGCTCCGAGCCGTTCTCATCACATTGGCACAAAACACAACCGATACCAGTAGCGGATGCATCACAGACGATTACGAATTCTCTATCGTAATTCGGATTAACTAGGATTGGGGCTGTCGTCAACATGTTCTTAAGTTGAGTGAAGGCGGCGAGCGCTTCGCTGCCAAAGCAAAACTTTACACCCTTCTTGAGAGTATTCGTAATGGGCGTAGCTATAGAAGCAAAGTCTTTTACGAAACGCCGGTACCATCCCGCCATACCGAGGAATCGGCGAACCTGACGTGGTGATGTGGGTACCGGGAAATCATGGATCGCTGCTACCTTCTCGGGATCAGTTTTGAGACAACCTTCTCCTACAATAAACCCTAGGTATTTCAATTGGCGGAAACAAAAATTGGACTTTTGCAGATTGATGGTTAATCCTGCCTCTCTAAGTCTACTTGCTACGCGTGACAACATTTTCAAATGCTCCTCGAACGTTCTTGAAACTATTAACAAGTCATCCAAGTAGACAAACACGTTTTCTCTCAATTCGTGAGGTACCACTTTGTCCATTAATCTGCACATGCGCTGTGGCGCATTGCAGAGGCCAAAGGGCATGACTCGGAATTGGTAAAGTGGTCTACCGGGGACGGTGAAAGCAGTCTTCTCCCTGGACCTTTGCTCCAACGGTATCTGCCAGAAGGCATCCTTCAAATCCACACTCGAAATAAAGTGTGTATCCGAAAGACGCCCCAGCAGCCCCTCAATATGAGGAAGTGGATACGCATCCTTTCTTGTGACTTGGTTCACTTTTCGAAAGTCCAAGCACAGGCGATTCTTACCAGGTTTTCGTACCAATACGACTGGTGAACTCCATGCGCTTGAACTCTCCTCAATGATCCCCATGTCCAGCATGCGATCCAACTCCTCATACAGCAGAGTTTGTACCGCTGGAGAAACGGGATAATGCCGCTGTTTGACGGGTTCAGCGTCACCGGTATCTATCAGATGTTCCTCTAAAGTTGTTTTTCCTAGGCCAACAGTGGCAAAGGAGGGGAACAACTTCATGGTTTGGTTTAATCTACTGGACTCCTCGGGTGATAGCTTACAAAAATGTTCATTACTGGGACTAACTGGTCGATCGAACGATAGTTCGGATATAAGGTGTGGCGCTATCTGAAACGACTTCCAGAAGTCAACCCCCAAGTATAAGGGTTGCTTCAGGGAGGGAACTAGAAAGAGGGTGATCGGCTTGACCGAGCCTTTGTACGAAATGTCGATGGTAACTTGTCCTATAACGGACTGGGTCTGTCCGTCAGCAGTTTTCACTAGCGAGCGAAAACTTTTGAAGGGGATATTATTTAATTCGAGCAGCTTGCATCCCTCGTGTCCGAGGCAACTTATAGCGGCTCCGCTATCTAAAAGTCCTAATATACTGTGTCCGGAGATGCTCACTAAGACATAAGGACGTGGATCATGCTCGGGACTACAGAGAGATGTGGCTGCTAGAGAACGATAAGTTTGTCTTTTCTGTTTAAACTTGTTTCGAAGTCGGAGTATTTTATTCGACACACCGAAGGGAGTGTTATTGAATATCCTACGTCGGGTTGCATAGTAATTCTGCAATCGATCATGCCAGGATTTACCTGACGTGTTCCGGTTTTGAACAGGCTGAGGAAGAGATGTTACTTCACGTCTGAGGATCTTAATTGAATTCGAACAGTCTGGGGAAGGTGAAGTTGTGAAAGTGGTACTGTTACGTGAAGTTAATTGCGAGCCGGGTTTCTGTCCTGTGAACAACTCACCCCGGTGGATGACCTGTTCTGCCGCGAGTTTTCCGAACATCGCGTGCATCTGGGTGTAGTTGTATTTTCCCTACCACACTTATAACAGAATACATTTCTTTGGGGGCTATCGCACTCATAAAAAGTGTGCCCAATAACCTTGCAGTTCCAGCACGCCAATGCGTTTTGGTTTCTGCGACTTTCGATTGCGTCGACATGAGGGTCAACGCCACTAAAAGAGGGTTCTTCTTCACTAACTCCTAACTCATTAACATGCCGTCGAAAGGCGGGAGCTGGCATAGCTCGAGCTCTAGGGGGCTCATGATCACTGAGATACTTTTCAATGGTGCGACATACATACACCAGTTCGGGTAGGCTGCTGGTATTGAAGGTGATTAAGAGCTCACCCATACGCTTGCCTACGTTTTGTTTAATAATTTCGATTATTTCTCTGTCTGGTTTTGGGTTTCTCAAACGGCTATTCAATTGCAAAATATCGTTATATAGATCATCGAAAGGTTCCGCAGGACCTTGACGACGATCGGTCATTCTTCGAGACAACTCGGAATCTGTTTCCAGGCTTCTAAATTGTTCTATCAGGGAATTCTTAAGACCGGGCCAAGTGACATTTGGATTGGACTTTAAGTAAACCCAAAACCAATTTTCAACTGGGCCGGTGACAAACTGGTGAAAGTTCAACACTACCTCATGCCATGAAGCTCCATAACCTTCTTTGACTCGCTCCAAACGGAAAAGGAAGTCATCGACTGACATCTTTTGGTTATCAAATTTAATGCCCCACTTATGAAAATGGTGGGCCTTAGAAATGGTCGACGCGGGAGTTTGCACTCTACCGCCAGTAGTGGGAGTCAAGGGCTGGTTAAGGTTCAAATTGTTGAGTTGGTTAAGAAAATTATCCACGTTCTCACTTCGAACGTTGGGAGGGGGAACCGTCATATCCGGTAATCTCATAGGAAATGCTGGTGGTTGCTCAGGCTGGGGTGGTACGGCTGCACTAGTATTACGTGGAATTCGTGTCGGAGTCCGAGAGTTTAATAGGTCTTGAAAAAGCAGAGTTATATCGTTTTTGGTAGTGACTCGGTTCCTTTCTAACTCTTCTCTGATCACACGTAAATCTTCGGTGCGGCTCAGGCCAACCGTGGCCGTTACGATCTCCTGTACATACTGTGCCAAACTATTATCTCTTATGGTATTGTCCGCATCAACTTCCACATCCGATTCCGCGCGTATATTTACGTGCTCAACAATCGGTTGCGAGTCACCGGACCGGGTGTCATTGAGAGAAGCAAGTGCTTCCCGTGAAGTGGACGGAACGGGTTCGTCGTTAAGAGTACGGGGTTTCGACCGAGAGATTTTTGGGCCTAAAGACAAACGAGTGTCCTTGGCCTTTTTGTCTTTCTTGGGACGTAAAAGCCTCTCAGAGGCTACGTTTGGAAGCGACATATTTTGACTAGGGTCGTTGATAAAAATACCAGAGGTAGCAACTTTCAATATGGAAACTAATAAAAAATTATGTTTGGTCAATCATTGACAAAACTAACTTACAAATAATCAGACTAATACTACTAAGAAATTCACCAATTTCAAATTGGGGTAATTAATTACGTTTATAAATACTTCATAAAAGATTTGGATGTGTTGACGTCATATCGGACAAAGACTAGCAGAACGGTTTAAAAAAAAATTCTCTGTACATATATATACATAAAAATATAAATATATATATACGCACATACAAAATGAATATAGTATGACGACAAATCGTTCCTCAACGGATTTGCGAAGACGGGTTAGAAATGGATCAGTCATAGACCGGGTCATGAGGACCTAGCGACACAGCAACAGACGTAAGTCTAGACATCGTGTCTTAACCTACCGGACAGTGCGCTTTCCACTTCTCGTAACCGAGATGATGAAATAACGAATCAGCTATCTCAACCGATAGCGATTGACTAAAGTTATGCAAATATTACTAAAAATCTTGTTTTCTTTCTTTGAGCAGCTTGATCATCACATTAGAGCACCCTACAATCAGGGATGATTAGCGTGGTTAGCAACTGACATAGATCGGGCATATAGTCACCAATCTACCGGACAAAGCTACAAAATCATCTATGAGATAAAGCACTACGAAGCGATGACATATATGGATCGGTGTACAAGACAAGGCCAATTGCCAATTGCAATTGTACACACGAACTACAGGTGAATAAATTCGAATACCTTAAAGGCAGCAAAACGTTAGTCTGGGCAAAACGCCACGAACTAAACGGACAACCAAAAGGTGACTCACAAGATTCTGAGATGAATCTCAAGAACAGAAGTGAGTGATAGCTGAACTTCTTGAGAGCAAGCTCAATCAAGAGTACCAAAAAAAAAAAAAAAAACAGATATTTGTGTGAAGAGTAGAAGAAAATTCGTCTGCAACCTATAATAAGATTACACAACTAACAAATGGGTATAAAAGAACTAGATTTCGGAATCAATTTCGGGCCCCACGTTGGGCGCCATCCTGTAACGTGAAAAAAAAGAAGAAAGAAAGAATTTAAATAAAATAAAATTATTTAAATTCTTTCAAAAAAAAAAATATATATATAATTATTTTTTTTTTTTTTTTTTTTCAAAGCTAAACCTAAAAATCCCGGGGGTGCAAAACTGTGCCCCGCGCGGCTCGTCCGACGAATAAAGTACACGTCGGGTCCTCCACGGGGCGTCATCCTGTAACCCAGGATCCATATGTATAGCTTCTCCTACTACTCCCAAGCTCATCCTTATCCTAGGAAGAAAACACCTTTTTCCTCGGGCTCGATTCACCACCATGTGTCCATGACAAACCTCCAACTGGACAACCATATATAATGCCCCAGCCAGAACATAACACTAGAGTGGTGGAACCCTCACAAAAAGGAAGACACAGGAAAAAGGATAACCACTTCTTGTACGGCCTGTTACAGCCGTGTTAACCGAGTATGTAGGGCCGTGTATGTAACTAACCCTTTTTATTTACACGGATTATAAGTTCTAAATACCTTCAACTACTAAGGCAACCCCTAGGACTATAACACTACAGGCAATCTCAAAGATCCAATAGGGCTACCGGGTGAAGGGTGTTCGGGCATTCAGCAGCGGCAGGCATGCTAGCGGGGCTCCGTCCTATGCTCGTCGGAATGGGGGGGATCTTGCTACCTACTAGCCGAACTGTGTTACATTCTAATACATGCCTGTCTCGAAGGTGTAATTTGAGAAGAAACGTTTAAAAAGAGAGGAGCCCGAAATTGTCCGATGATTTGTCACGTTGTTGCCCAATGACAACCGCGATGAAATACGCCATTTGTAGTTGGAAATACACCCTGTATGCGCGGGAGAAAGAGAGCAAGGTGATCTAGCTCTCGGAAGTGTAAACCCACCCCTATGGTGACCTGGAATTAGGATCCATAGCCAACCACCGTTGGTAACTAAGCCACTTCCAAATAATTCCCATAGTTACCCCTCATAAAAGAAGAGGCCTTAGCCTCCTTTAGACCAAACCTACTTCGTCGTGTCCTAGACGATCAACACATCCAATCTGAGATTTTATTACTCACTATTCATTTTGGGGAATACCCAACTTCCATGCTATAAGAACCAGAAAAGAAACTTCAAGCTCCGAAATAATACCAAGGTGATGTAATATTATACAAAATCCATTAAATTTTATTTACTCCAGAAAATCAACTGTCTAAATTAATTATGTCTAAAATTCAAGACCTCAAACTTCAGAAGGAAGTTATAAGCCATTCTATACGAATTAATTCCTCAACAGGAAGTCTTAATAACTACTTAATGAATATTGAAGAGGGGGGATCAATAAATAAACATTCCAGCGACTCCGCTAATATTTTAGTGAAATTGTTAATATGTAGGGAATACCCAAAATTACTTCAAAATGATTCAATTACTACTTAGATTCGAAATAATTACGATAGTAATTTACGTTAATTATTTAAATGCCGGAGGGGCCAGTGAATGAATACAATAAGGCTCACAATCTGTGCCACAAAATACAAAAAAAAATCACAAGAATAATCAATAGGACAAGGGTCAAAATATATATACTTTTCAAAAGACTTACCCCTAGAAATTATAATTTTCCCTTACTTTGTAGGGACACGACATGTAGACTGCAGGGGGGATGGTGTGCACAGCATCTCCTGAGTGTAGTACCGAAAACGCTAAGGGGAAGAAAAGAAACCTACAAAATATGCCGTCAAGTGCGGCAAAATACAATTGATTATCCTTGTTAATCTTACAAGAACTAGAGATATACAGATAAAGTAATTAATTTGTAGAATTATCTACTTCATTCTTTTATTGACTCAATTAATACCTAACGGCAAATTAATTTCCTTATATTTTTTTTTCTTCTTTATTTTTATTTAATTTTTATTAAGATTTTTACTTAATTTTTATTTTATTTTTATTTTTGGGGTAACCGAGAGAATGTTTTAAAGATATAAATTTAAATTTAATGTCCTACCACGGAGGCTGTAAATTAAATTACGTTAGGGGATGGGAAAGGGGGAGGGTGAAAATTCGGAATAGTTTGACGACTCTGCTAGGCTGCATGCTGAGGATCCTGGTGATGATGGGCTGCTGAGTTTGACCACTCTTTCCTTGACTACTTCCTGGTGATGGTTTTCGAATCTATCGCATGGATTTATTACGGTATATAACCGGGAAACCGTGCCACTTTGGTATATATTTTTTTTTTCTTTTATGTTAACCGCACTATATGACCGAGATATGGATGGTCGGCGGGGTCTGAAGATACCAATTTCACAAGGGGGGAATTCGGCGGTTCACTTAAGGCACCAGATTCAAAAACCGGACTCAGGGTAGGGAGAGTCTTAAGTACACGTCCCTTTTTCCAAATCACGTGGGTATGACACTGGTGAGTTGATGGAGAAAAACAAAATCACTGGGGGTGGCTGAGTAAGTCAGGGGGGAATTAATGTGACGCGGCACCACTACGAAATTATTATCACGTGGATGAATTTGGGGATTCGACTGAGTTTTGAGTTTAAGTTTTTATTTATATTTTAATCACGATTGCACATGGTGTGTCCGTAGGGATTTGATTTATTTAGCTCCCACGACAAGGAATTTATTGGTGTTGAACCATTTTATTAATCGCGACAAGTAATTTACTTTGTACAACGTATGAAATAAAACTCGCCCAACCGCACGCGCACAACCCCGAACAAAAGCACACCAACCAAAGGTCACGTCCGACCAGCTCCACTGCCAACTATCCAATTCTCTACTTGGCTTTCAAAAAAAAACTACCTCGTCAGCAACCGAATGCCTCACAACCAATCGGACGACGCGCAAAAACAACTCAAACTTTCCATGGAAAAGTACTGAGTGCGTCCCCACGCCACTTTTCCATAGACATCGTATGACTCCAGACAAAGGGAATACAAAAAAAAACTACCGCTCAACCCATGTATGTCGCCAATGCAGCTGCGCATACATCATGTACGATACCTCTTTCTTTGGTATTTTTTTGCTAATGCGGTTTGACTGCTTTGCTACCTACTGTACGAGTACATTCCTTGTGCCACACCAAAAAAAACTACCACGCCATCAATTATCAATGACCTGGTGTGTATGTGTTATCGCAAATTCCTTTTCTTGTTTTTACTCTCTCTCTCGTTTCTCTTACTTATCCTATGCCACTACTACTTTAGCCAAAATACCATCAACGCCCTCTATGGGCGGATAGGGTAACACATATCCCGTACACACTGAGGATAGAAATGGATCGTATCCTGTACACAAACCTTTATTGTAGTTTGTATGGGATATTATATTATTGAATAATTTTGGATATCCGAATATGGTTTGGGTTCGGGGATCGATTATTTCACTTACAAAAGGGTAGAATAATTTCCTATGGAAACGATTCCTACAAACCGATTCTAGTTTCTCCTCAACCACCGCTATACATCTCCCTATGATCGTAAAGAAAGATACTCCTTCAAGGAAATGATAATATGATGACAATTTGATACAAAGATGAATGACATGCTCCGTGTTCCCTCTTATGAAAAAAACACACACACATAGAAACTCAAAGAAAGCCCATCGTAATGTTTGTTAACCTTGTCATTGTGTTTGCTTATACACACGTTGATATCTTTCATATAACCATCGGCATCGACCATCGGCATCGGCATCGGCTCTCTCAATCCAATCTTCAGTGGAAAAAAAAACAACGTAAATTAAACATAATGATGAGCTTAACCGTTACGATTTATCTAATTGATTTGTATGAAGAAATTTGATTGATTTCTAATCGCAGATACATTATTATACCATTTGAAGAGTCGGCTAGTTTGCCGCCGACAAAACGAGAAGACTTCGTTGTCGACCATCAGGCTCTGCCTCTGTGGGGCTATCCGCACCACCATCCGCCGCCTGTGAACGAATGGCAATTCCCTATGTTGCTAATTGGAGGATAAATTTTCTAACTTTGCTGCCTTGTGACGACTTACGACTTACGACAGCAACGACCGACAATGGCGCAGTTGTTGTAGAGTTGCAATTGATTCGATTCATCTGGGTATATAACCTATACGTGTTTAGATTGTTGCTTTGACAATTCGGTCGTGTGGATAGACGTTTGGAAATTCTACTCAACTCTCTTTTCAACTGTCGGCTGGAGTAACTCTGTTAGTCACTCGTCTGGAATTCAAAAGGAACGTGAGGAAAATTCGAAAATATGAATTTACACATAGGTGTCAATTGTGTCTCCTCGTAGGACACTAATAGGCTTAACAAAACGACTAAACCATTAGGCATGCGGTTGCCGAGTGAAACGCATTAATTCATAAAGAAGTTTGTGGTCTTAAAGCTCTTCGAGTGACGGTGTGAAAAATCGACTTTATACTCCTGAGCTATTTGTGAAACGCCCCCATACATAAATCGAGGTCAGTCCAACACTCAGATCTTCCGACAGAGTTATGGTATTCCGTGGTGCATTAGCATGTCATATTTTACAAATATGTCTGAGACAATGACAAAGTCACACGTATTTTAGGTTATACCTACGCTCTACGACAGTATTGCATACCAGAAGTGCATTTTCAAATTAATTGGCCGGTGGTCTTTTATCGATTTATTTGGCGATTAATGTTCGAAAAGCATTCAAAGACCGTAGCGAATTTAAACCGTCGTCGGCGGATTAAAATGTCTCAATAAAAAAAACTGATGGTTAGAAGGGATCGGAATCCGTTGGACCAGCTAGTGCACAAATCAACATACGGAGGTTTAAAAAATAAACATAAGCAACTGGCGACTGACTTCAAGTCCGAAACGCAGGCTCTTCAAGTCGGCAATGACAACGAACGATAGAGCAAGAATAAAACCCACTTCCAGTCATTGAATTGAACAGTAACTTCAATTAGTTCAGAAAAGCTTAGCTAAAAAAGACTTAATCAGTTCCGTAGCTCTTCAAATGCGGGAGCGATGTTTTGGTAGATTATATATTTATGCACCGAAACTGGTTTAAGTGATGGAATTCGTGCTCTATACAGAACTCCTATCCCAGTTCGAGTTTTATGCTGCAGAGTAAAGATGTCAAGATGCTAAGTTGTACTTGCACGCCTAGGTCCAAGATCCCGAAACATGTTGGCAGAGCGAATGAACAATAAGCCAATCTACGCAACCTTCAACTTCCAGCCTCTACCTCCCACGATTTTGAAGACCAGACCCCCTTTAAAAGGACAATGCGGGATCGAATTTTCTTCTCATATGTCCCTAACTGTTCCCAAGTGTTATTCTACTAATTGGTCTCGAAACACCATTCGAAAAGTGAGCTCCGACAGTTACCTCCCTCGACAGGCTACTTAACTCGCCAATGCCCCACAAACAAGCAGAGCATTTTCCAATATGCTTCACTCTCTAACCGATGCAACAAAATTTTTAATTAAAAACAAAACGTCAGCTGTCTGTGTAGCCCACATTTCCACAGTCAATACAAAGTGCAATTTGCCGCGACAGCACAGTAACTTTAACGAAAATTAAAATAGAAATTGAAAGCGATTTCTCTCTCCGAATCGCTCGTTACTCGTTAGTCGTTAGTAGCGCGCTACCTACAGTAACAACATTCCTCGTCACACAATCACACATAATATCCAACCAACAAAAAAAAAAAAAAACGGTAGCCACAAACATCTGGTGCTACTCCATAAAAAAAAAAAAACTCTTTTCATTCCGCAGCCCACCAAAAGTATCACTAACCCAGCGTAGGAGGTTTTATTTCCATTTTACTCTCCTTCTTTTGTGTGCCCCACTGTGTCGCAATCAGGATTTAATTTCCACCACTATAACCCGACAAAAATTTAGTTTTCCCCAAAAAAAAGAAGAAAACCATAATAACGATAATCAAATTGCATATTGTTCGCGTGGGCGAATCTGAGATATACTCTTTTCAATTTAAAAGTCATTATGAGATACTTAATGCATTGCGCTACCGTTCGTTGGCCAAAAACCAAAAAGAAAAAAAAAAAATGTCGGAAGGTGTCGAAATGTATTTCTCGGCGGTGCATAATATGCTACCTATATGCATGAAGGCGAGAAGGTTTAGGAAACTTGTTTCTTTTTTACATGCAGGTTCGAAGTAGTTGATTGCGATTCATACTTTGCTTACATTTAATACGATTTTATTTTTGCACATTAGGTACTACCTATACTAGTACCGCCCGTGGTCGAAATTCGACCAATTTTGTCTGTAGATAAAGTAACGAAAGCCAACTTGTTTTTTATATAATTTATTTATTATTTATCTTAATTTCGACATTTTTTCAACAAATACTATTCAAAGAAGCGAATGGAAAATTATCTAACACGTGAACATGGAATGTTCTAAAATCGAAGAAAAATGTTCGCTTCCAAAGTAACACCACGCAGATAACTCTGCAATGCTCCTGAAATAAGATTTTATAATTACTTACTTTTAGTGGTAATTAAATTGCATACCTTTATGGGTTAATGAGACTCTCCAACAGGTTCTAATCTAAGATGATTAAATTCGTTACTATGGAAACATGACGGCGACAAATTGAATGGTAACAAAATGCTAAGCATTTTGTATGGGAAATTCTTAACTTTATTTTATCAGTCTTAATGGCGACATATACCTACGATTTTTTTGTTTGTGCACATCTATGGCACAGTACCTTTTGAATGATATAAGTTTCATTCTCCTCATTTCATGATAAATACTTAAAAAGTGTACGAAAACTTTTGATGTTTACGTATTAATATAATGATTGTTTGGTTGAGCTTATATCGGTACAGGCTTTAAGATTAAAAATGCGCTTGGCAAACACTCAAAGGAAGGAGTGCACGCAGCTGAAAATGGAAGTACCAAATCAAACACATCACAAAACACTAGTAGCCAGTGGCCAACTTCACTTCTCTATTGAGACATGGAAGAGGAAGTGTTTTCTGGTAATTCTTCGAAAAAGACCAATTCATGATCCCTTCTCATGCTTGTAGCGAAGTGGTTATGCGAATGTATTCGCTTGCTTGTTAAAATAAAATAAACAAACCGCCCAGTGGAGCTTTTGCTTTGAAGTTCTGACGTTCAGAACAGCGAGCTTCATTTGCGTCTTTTTTTTTTAAATTGGATTCTAATATATTTCGAACATAAAATTTTAGATTCTTTGGGGAAATTAAAATTGAATGGGAAATATTCATATATCTTTGATAAGTTATTATTATGTACTATCTAAACTAAACCGGAGGTTATTTAATTCATATAGACAATTTAAACCCATGTCTAAACGATGAACTCGAGTCTAACATTAATCACAGCAAAACGTATGTTTAAGTAATTTTTAATTCTGTTAAACGTCAAAAACCAGTGAACGAAAAAGAATTCACAAATTTTTTTGTTTGAAATCATCTTAACGTCATTTCTTTTGTCGTCCACAACTCTCACATGACCTCGCACTAACTCACGCAGCATTTCTTTTTCTGATTCAGACCAGTTCTGTTCTCTAGCTCTTTTTCCTTGACACTCATCTGCAATTTTATTTTTGCTAATTTCAAAAAAACATATGCGTATATTAAGATTCTTACTTTGCTTTGAAATAACACAACCATAATCCACAAAAAAAAGTTACTTTTAATATTAATTGCTGTCAGAATAGTGTTTATGTAATAGATTTGTAGTAGAATACACTTTAAACTCGTATCTTATTAAACAGAGCTGCCAATTTGTTTATGAATAGCAGTCGTGTTTTAGCTGTGGTTTAACTTTAGACTCCAGTTCAGTTAGACACGGGTTTAGAGTGCGACTATGAATATGCCCCAATGGGTTTGAAAGTGCCTAACATACTGAAAACGCATGCTGCCTCTCTGAAGCAAGATTTTGCTGCGAGAGGTTTCTATATAAAAGTCCACTGAAACGTTCGCTGTGTGGAATATGGCCCCATTTAATCGAAATTGCGCGTTCTTTAATTCCATAGCTTCGAACACCAGTATAAGGAAATCCTGAATCGTTTTTAAACAACGTACTAAAGACAGGATTATAAGACGGCAGTTTTCTTAAAAACGTAAGCACCGACGATCTCTGTTCTTGATATAGCACACCATACATTGACCCTGTCCAAGTGAAGTGATAAAGTCCCCTGGGTTAGAGAAATTTAGTTCACACCATCAGTAGTCACTGACAGTACTAGAACTTTCATCTAAAAGGAATTTTGACTACCTTCTTTGACGTAGGTCAAGATTTTGTTTTTCTATTCGAGGCTAACTTTTGAAGGACTTTAATAGAATAAAATGCCACAAGTTAATTCATTATTCAAATACACAGTTCGAAAGAGACTTTGCAAAAGCTTTTATAAGTAGCAGGATCCCTATCTGAAGTAGTAGTAATAGTTTCTGTCAGCCTTAAAGCCTCTGTGGCTTGATGTCAAATATAGGCCCAGTCTTCCTTGTTGTCTAAAAACTTGGACTGTGTTTAAGAATTGATTGAGCCATTGATGTTCATTGGAAGCGCTTCAATATGTGCAACTAAGTCTTCTGGTACTCTAATGTGATATTTTTTATAACTCGAAATCGTACAAATTAAGTAAAACTCCTTGAAATTTTGTCATTAAATGCCGTTTAACCGGCCAATATTTAAGGTGTTTTAATTGTAAGTAATAGGCCTGTACACTGCGACCAGAAGAGATCTATTGTCTTATTTTAGGTGTTACTTTGGTACAAGCTCTATGTATATAATTTTCCCTATCCTCATCAACCATAAAAGCTTCTTAAAAATTACCCACTAAACACAATTCATGATAACTTCTCCTCTACATCATTTTAACAAGCACGTGCCATAACTACTGTCTGCGGTAGCCCCTAATCTGAACTGCATAAGCCACTGTCCGCCCATGCGCTCCTTATCATATAGGTGTTTAATGACCGCAAGGCTTAATCAAAAGCCTCTAAGTATTTCCTTCACACGTAACTACTGCGATTCGCTGACTAAAAAATAAAACTTTCAACACAACAACACTCAAAAAATAAATGCAAAAAAAAACACTAACCAGAAGCGGTTAAGCTATTGCCACTTTAGTGACTGCCTCTTATCACCATTTTTGCCACCGCTCAACAAGACATATGTGATCGTTCAACTTGAAAAGCACCACATATACGAGTAGAAAAAATCCAGCAACACGAAAACACGATGAAAATGATGTAGTGCACCTGAACGGTCTTAAACTCATGCATTTATATTAATTACATGCAAAAGTAAATCCAAATCAAAATGTGGGATCGAGGAAAAAAAACTAAAAAAAGAAATGGGTGCGGTACCCCGACAAACTGGTAGTTCAAGCCGGTGTTATCCTTCACATCACTGGAGGCACTTTTGAAAGACACTAAACAACAAACGCCGATGCGAGTTAAAGGAATCGCGCTCACATTTCCTTGATCCTTGCGTTCAGATAGTGCCAGACGGCACTTTCAATTGTGATTGATGGGTGAAACCCCAAAGAATATGTTCGGCTCATTTCAAATTAGAATCCCGATCGTATTTCCTGAAACATGTCCCATCAGCCATCAGCCATAAGCTCAAGAGAGCGTCCCATTAAAAATCTAAAAAAAAAATCGACTTAAACTCGCCGCAACGTGTGACTGTCACATATTTGCCACTCAAATGAGGCGAAGTGAAGTGGGTATACCACTCTCGCACACCACGTCCTCCTAATGAATTGAGTACGCGTCGTCGCAATGTAGGCTCAGATGATGTATGTATCTGGCGATGCAAATGTAGACCGCTGGCGTTACTCTGTCTGTCTATTATATTGAGAAAACGACACAACATTTTTCCGCATGAAATGGAAAATTTTCATTTCGGCTCAACAAAAAGTATGTACGCAGTCATGTCAAATGTCTTTTGCTAAGACTGATCGAGTGCTGCGTTGAAAGTAATAAAATACCATTTCGGAATTTATACAACACAGAGATATGTTGCGACTTTGGTTTATACCTATATGCCTACTAATGGCTTGGCTTTAACCACGCTACACCATCTAGACGCATTGCATTTATGGTAACAGACCATTTTCAAAATTGGAGCACGGCAACGGCAAAAAAGAAACAAAATCACTTCACCGCGGCTGTATAGGTAATGAATTCCCTGGCGGGGAGGTGGTATTAATCAACAATTGAACTAAAAACTGTCCCACGGAAAAGGCCCGACTGCATTTCAATGCGGTGGGCTAAGACTTGGGCGCGAGATTTTTATTCAAATTAGGGTTGCGAGCGAGCGCGCATGCTGCATTTTGTCAAAGTCAGTCAATTAAGAAAATTAATTTCAAATCGAATATTGAATGAAGTACGGAACGCTGTAAACAGATACTAAAGTATTTGGGTGTTAATTTTTTGCAATTTCAACATGGAAGAGGGGGGCTTAAACGAGATCGTAATTATCGCCACCGTTGTCTGGTAGCTGTACAACTTACTGCGATCGAGCAAATTTGAATACATGCTTGCGGTGTTGTTCAAGTGTTTCATGGTTGACAGAAATTATGTAAGCTTAGATGTAATTAGAAAGAAGGGAAATTAATTAGTCGAGTTGCTTGGTTGCGGCTTAATAGATGCGAAATAAGGAGGCGAAGGAGTTTAGCTTTGAAGTGGGGATTTTAAATTGTGTGGGGGAATTTCATATTTAGAAAGTGTTAAGCCTGTGTAACGCGGACATAGTTTCTTTAATATTAAATAATACAGGTAAAGCTTTTAGAATTTATTAGAATAGACCAAGAGGTGGGACTTGGGGGCCTTGCACAGCGAGCTTAATCGGTTCTATTGTTATCTTCTCGTTATAAATTTCACTAAACAGGACGGGTTTACTGATTCACATAGCTGGCAATTTTGTCTTCTGCATCAAAGTACGATTTACTTAAAAAATCATAGACAAGTTTTGTATTGCCAAAGTAGCAAAACCGAGTTTCGGCGCATATCACGGAAACTCATCGCGTATTCACTTGATTTTTTTTTATTGGGAAGATTGTGCAGAGATGCAATGCTGTTTGTAATTTGTTTTGGAGTATGTTGTGTATAAGCCATGAAGAATTTCTACCACTGGACGAACTCTAGTAAACCAAAATAGCCGAGAACGTCCAACATACCCATATGGTCCAAATAAATTGCATAAATAATCGAATTATTTCGGAACGAAAACCATTCATTAAAATCATCAACCTGACCACAAACTGCAGGCAGCATTTTTTTAAATAAAACAGAAAAATTAAAAAAGAAAGCAACGAAAACGTTCCCCACAGGGAAACCTCGCACTAAAAACCTACACACCTTTCTCTTATATATATACTTAAGAAATTAATCCGATTGACTAACAATTGATGCACAGTCTGAGTTCATCAATCAAATGACTTTCCAACAAAAGTCGCCAAGAAAGCAAAAAAAAATATCAAATAAAAAACGAAAGAGTTGATCAACGAACTTGATTTTTCCTCTTCCCGGCATTCTTTACCATCGTCCAACACACAAAGCCATCGGCAACGAATACCACTTAACTACTATGAATTTGTGTATATTCATCAAAGGAATTCATTGAATTTGCATAAAAATGTATTCAAGCAGAGCGGAAAGTTGGGACAACACAAAAAAAATCATCCACAAGAAATAAAATGGAAAATAAATGAGACACTCAACTCTGCGACGATCTGCCGTCAATTTGCCGGCACTTTAATTATTTTTATCGAGTCTTGCACTCTGGGTTTTATTAATTTTCTTTTCGCAACTGTTTGTTTGTTGCGTTTTTTAATTGCAAATTATACTCGGTCACTTTTCTGAATAAGGAAGTATTTGGTATTGAGATATCAACCATCTTGATCATCGAGGCGCTGAACAACTTTTTGTCTTTATTTGTTTTTTTTTATGAGATAATCGTTACACGGCATAATGCTACAAGCGTAGGCTTAAGCCTCTAATTATACTGGAAACTCAGTCAATATCCCAACGCTGAGCAAACAGACAAAAAAAAGTCCCCCAACAGCAATTGAATTGAGGAACCATTAAAATCGCACCTTAAAAGCGTCACTTAACCAAAAGCGGACTTGGGGCAGAAAAACTCAGTAAAATACTCGTACAAGCCGGTAGCCAACAATACCATTAAGGAAAAGCCTTCCCTCTCTAAATTAACCATTACGAAGGTGAAGCACGTTCATATTTTTACTGATTTAAATTTCTTTTCATTCTTCGTGATTTTTGTTCAGCGTTTTTCATTTAATAAAACCCCAGCCACTAATAGATGGATGGCTGCATATCGAGGGGGGGGGGGGTAAACCACATACGCGTACAGTGCATTTACCATGGGTCGCTTAAAGGCTTCCCGAAAACAAGTTCCAACTACTCGTAATTGCAATGAAAACAAGAAGAAAACAACAAAAATTCACTCGCAGGAATAGAACAAAAGGAACACACCGAACGCTTATGTGTGTAACAGTCACCTTTTGAGAATGAAAAAAAAAAGAAGGAATTCCTAGACCCCATTGGCATCGTGGTTGTCGTCGTTGTGGCCATCGTCGTCTCCATCAAGAAAATTCATTGTTTCCCTTTAGGCGCTCGTCGACCGATGCAATCGATAAAAAGAAGAAGATACTTTTCTGATGCTACCATAATATTCACCATACCATGTACTTTGGAGAGATATACCACCGCGCCGCGCGGTTGCTTCATTCGTGTTTCTTTAACTTTTTTACAATTTCGCTTTACTCTACCTCTGCGGATAGAATGCTTTGGCACACAATAATTGTGCGTTTAATATTGTCACGTTTCAATGGCGGAATCGGTTGTGTTCTATAACAAAAATATTTCCTCATACATATACATAGAGTAAAAGTAAAAATAAATATATAAATCCCAGTAACGAGGCGCATTATTATTATTTTTGCCATTTCGCGTCTTTCGAAGGACCTCGCAACGCAGTGAGATTTTTTTATGTTTTTTTTCCTACACTGCCACCTTTGGTACGTTTTTGGAAAATATTTCAGGAATCCATTGAGATATCCAAACAATAAAAGTGACTGCCAGGATCCAGCGGAGGCTATTATCTGTGAGAGAAGTTTTTAAATCTGATGCGATATTTATTTGCTTTCGTCTAAAAATAGCGCAAATGAGTCGAACGACAAAGGAACTTATGGGTGATTTCCGTTTTGCTCCTCGCAAGGTTGTCAGATTCGATTTTGAGTTCATATGGCCATGGGGATGGTGACAGCGTGAATTCCGTGGTGTCGAACTTTATAAAGAGAAAATTACTGTCGTCTTGACCGTAGAGATGCGGCCGAGTTTAATTGAAAAATGTTGCTGCTGTGGGAAAAGGTGATGTGGCGGCAAAAACAACTGGAGTTATTATTTTTTTTTTTGCAGCATAAATAGTTCTAGTCGACTATGGTGACAATAGCCATTAACATTTCACGGACAAATGTGACGAAGTCACTGCCAGTTTCTTTGGCTGCAATGAAATCAAATTAATTGACACATTGGCTCTTTCTTAGGCGCGCGGTAATTGCTCACTCCTTTAACATTATGACAAGCCGGGATATAAATTCCTTAAAGGAAGGACTGACGTATGGAGCAGCTGCTGTTGCTAACTAGCGAACCTATTTTGAAGAGGGAATTCGAATTTAACAGCGCTATTTCTGGTATCAGTTTTTTTTCGATTTCAATTTATGAGAAGATAAAATGTATGCAATTGGTGTTCTGTTCGGGTGAGTTTCGCCCATTTTACGGGAGGCCCAAACAAAATTGTCGAATTTTGGTTACGTCCACATGAGATCTAAAAGCGCCCAATGCATCGCGAAAAAGTCACTGTTTGGTGTGGATTTTGGGATGGTGGCGTCATCGGTCCATATTTCTTTGAGAGCGGCGTTCACTGGGACATTACTGTCTATAGGTCGATGATTACAAACTTCTTTTGCCCTGAATTGGATGATATTGAAACCAACGACACGTGGTTTCAACAGGACGGGGCTATGTGCCACAAAGCTCACGCTACACTAGAACATCTGTACTAGCGATTTGGGGCATGCTCATCTCACGTGGAGGCGATTTGAACTGTCCACCGAGATCGTGCGATTTGACCAAGTTTATCTTTTTCTTAGCGGATTTTCTGAAGTCACAGGTCTATGCGAATAAGTCAAAAAACCACAGAGGCCCACATAACCCAAGCCGTCGAATCAAATTCAGCCTGGGGTCAAATCGCGTCGTCCGTGAACGAGCCTTAAGTTCACGGAATCAAGTTGATTTTACATATGAAACAAAACCAAATTCCGTCACGTAAAACTCGTTCACGGACGACGCGATTCGACCCCTGATTTAAGCGCCAGTGTCATGGAAAGTTTGATATTTCGGATGCGCGCCACCCAGGGAAGCCGCGGCGGACATTTAAAGGATGTTACATTCCATACATATATAGGCATCGATAGTTACCTCACATGATACCTCACACACACTTTGTATAAATTTAAAGAAAGGAAGAGCTTAATGAAAGACCCTTTACTTTGAATGATTGTTCGAATTATATAGAAGTTTACAGCTTGAAAACAGCGGCGTTAAAGCCACGGCTTATTGATGAGCGAAAAACAAAAGTGGAGATCTAGCGAACTTTGATACTTGGATCAAAAACCGATGTCAACGCCCAGAAAACCAAATAGCCACTCTATTAAAATGCGTTATGTAACTGGAATACACAATAACCACCTGCAACTATCCACAAGTTTCCTATACCGCCTCTAAATCATATCGTGTCTTTTACTAATTAAATTTACATCAATTCATGCACAAATGAGCCATGCCTCTCCGAGGGATACCATCACGTGTATAGGCTCCGCCAAGATGTCAAAACTTTCACTTGAAATACGTTCCGCACTCACTGTCATCTAATGGAACTTCTACTGCACCACCTTACCACCATCGAAATCTAATCTCACTGTTATTAATAATTATGAACAAAATATTATAGCGTTATAACAGCTATACATGTTGCCAACACCACATGGATATGGATATCATGTCTCCTATGTTGCAAAGTTGTTTGGTTAGTGTGGTATCACATTCAATGCGCCTTCCCATCGTGTAAATGTACTACAAACCGCGTGGCTCAGCAGTTGCAGCGAATCTACTTTTCTTTCTCATTATAAACGATTAATAATACTTTTCGTAATCAGCTGGGCAGTATCAAGCAAGACACCTGGATGAATGAATAAGATGTGAACTGCTACCGCAGCCGAATGCCTGTAGCCAAAGATCGGCGGAATTCCTGCAATAAATCGAAAATTTTTTGTTTGCTTTGGAAAACCGTTTGCATTGTCAATGGTAAGTGAACATTTTTTGTTTGTTTGTGAGTGGGGTATACACATTGGTCTGGGGTATCTCAGAAAGGCAATTTTCCGCTTTTGCAATTTATTTACTGTTCACCCACTCAGCTATGAGTCAACTCGAAAACTATTGTTATGGTTAACAATTTATTATTTTCTTATTGTCAACCGATATGTACGAGTTGAGATTTTTTTAAGGAGCATAACGCCCAGTGTCATGCATTTCATGGCATAGAATGTGTCATGTTGGGAATTTGATTTTCTGCGGCGGCTAGACGGATTTCATAAGCAGAATTCTTCGAACTAATTAAAAAGAAATAATACAAAATGCAGTGGTACACGTTTTGTAGGACAACTTGTAATCAGATATAATGCAAGTGGGAGGGGTGTTCAAGTACTTTGATATAAAGTGGACTCATTAAGAGGGGATTGTATCATTATGATTAGGCATGTCGCAGAACTGCTTCCACATTTTGCTATTCAATTATTGCAGCAAAGAGGAGTTTATTAGTAACGAGAATTATTATAGGTATGACTGAATTGCGTGTCTTGCAGGCATTAGCTTTACAAGTTTGAAAGGTAGTTTTTGTTAAGTCTTGTTCTGATTGTGGTTTGGAAACCGCATGCTGTGTGCTTTTTAACACAAAACGGTGAGTGTAATCAAATGACAACTCAATGACGTGATAGTTTAATGACGTTACCTATGGAAATTAGCGAGTCTTCTTGTTTAAACTAAGTAAGGTTCAAATGGGGGACACAAATTAAAAAAAAAAAATATATAATTCAGACTAGATGACTATACTTGTAATGGAACGGATTGTACTTAATTTGGATGAATTGTACCAATCTGATAACCTAATACTATAGAGCGCTCCTCTGTAAGTTGACTATCACACCCGAGCACTTTTTACTCCATGTTTGTCGGGATATAAAGGGTGTTTTTTTATTAGAGCTATAGAACTTTGAAATGGAATAAAACAAAGATGATTTTTTTGAATTGGCATAAAATTTAGTTTATTCGAAAGATAATCCAGTGGCATTATAATTTAAATATGATTTCTGGCATAATACCGCCACGGCTGGCTCGGACGTAGTCTAATATGGAGGTCCAATTTTCGATGAATTGTTCCAACATTTGTGGCCGTATATAGGCAATAACGCGTCGAATGTTGTCCTCCAAGTGGTCTATCGTTTCGGGGTTATCGGCGTAGACCAGCGACTTTACATATCCCCACAGAAAATATTCAAGCGGCGTTAAATCGCACGATCTTGGAGGCCAATCCACGGGTCCGCAACATAAAACTTTGCGGTTACCAAACGTTTCCTTCAATAAATCAATTGTGGCACGAGCTGTATGACATTTTGAGCTGTCTTGTTGAAACCACAGCTCCTGCACATCATGGCTGTTCAATTGATGATTTTAAAAGTCAGTATAGCATTTCTCTATAGCGGTCCCCATGGCGGATAGACTGATTCGGGTCTTCCTCTATGGTACGCTCTACAGCATTGAGAGTAAACGTGGTGCGAAAACGTTCCATAGTTAATCGAATTAATTGCTCTGATGGACGATTATGTTGCCTCTAAATGGACGCAGTGCGCGATACGTATTTCGAACAGAACCATGATTTTCAAAATACATTTGCACAATTTGGAAGCATGGATCAGGCGTCAGTCTATTCATATTGAAATGCCTAACCAAAACCAAACTAAAAATATATCATTTGCCAGCTGACAAAATAGCCGCCAGTTACAATACTGTTGCCAACATAAAGTATTATACCTCTAAAAAAACACCCTTTTTACATATTTATCAGAAAAAGATAACGAATCGTAAGCCTTCAAAGAACTCTATTTCAAGGACTCTAAGGACGATTACTGATTTAACACAGCATGCTTGGCAATTTTAACAGAAAGAAAAGAGTAGATTTAAAAACAATAGACTACATAATTTCAATACTTTCAAAAACCAAAAAAAAAAAAACAATCCCAAAAATGCAGTTTTACGGCCAAGGTCCTGTATGGACCTGTTTTGCTTATACTATTTGGTAATATTTCAAGATGCACGAACTCACTAATTCACTGCCAATAATTGACCACCCAAACCAGTACTTATTTGAAATTAATGGTAGTGTTCAGAGGAAGGGACATTATTTTTCCCTCACCTAAATAAAATATTTCCCTACATTATATAAGATAGCGAAGGTGAAATTTGTTCTGAATTATTTAAACTTGTGCGTGATATCTACGCCACACATCGGATATTGCTTAAAAAATCCTCGACTTAATAATCTGTTCACAAATGGTAACCAAAAGTCGTCTAATGAGGACAATCAAAAAGCTAAATTTCCAACCAACTCCTCTCATATACAAAATAGTAATACACACACACATTAACATTAGCTACGGTAAA
Organism: Cheilosia pagana; assembly: GCA_936431705.1. Lineage (NCBI taxonomy): Eukaryota > Metazoa > Arthropoda > Insecta > Diptera > Syrphidae > Cheilosia > Cheilosia pagana. The sequence continues at coordinate 42,222,263 of OW386170.1, read as the reverse complement.
ATGCAACCATAACAAATTTGAAATCTTGTCGCAAAATGTCGCACCTTGAAATGTCCCAACAATGTCTCATGTGTGTTTGCGTTCCAATTTTGCCTCCTCTCCTTACCACCAATTACAGCAACTCACCACAAATGTCTTCACCTTTCGTAGATCGCCAAGCGACCCAGTTACACAAAACTTTGGTTTTGACCATTCTTCGGTGTGTTTTACAACTCATATACCAATAATTGACATACCTCTTCCCATCAAATATTTCCACCAAGCGCACTGATTCCAAATAGTAGCTTAAGGATGGCCAGACAAACCAAAACAAAAAACACACACTCGCAGCAACACACCTCTTTAGATTTTACAATCTGCAGATACTTAGCTTGTTGCTCAACAGCATAGCTTACCAGGGGCCAGCTCTTTAATTCATTTGTCTGCTTCTTCATCACGGTGCCTGCTATTTTTCTTCATCATCATCATCTATCCACCGACTGAGTGTGCCTATACAGCACCGCATTAAAAAAAAAACACACAGCGCAAAACAGAAACAGCACACCGACCGAACATAGAAGATTGACTAATTGAAAATTAAATCGAGTTGCAATTTAATTACCTGTTGAAATAAAAGAAGGTGATCGCAGCGTCAAGATGATTTAACCAGAAGCTGGGGATTAATTGAACATAAAAGTGCAATTGTATGTCCATGTCTACACAGCAGTGGCGAGTTATTATGAAATAAAATGAGAAAAAAAAATTTAGGAATGTATCTAATACGGAATGGAGTTGAAATTCCATAGCCCGGCTACCGAATTCATATTAGTCTCTCAAGTAAACTCGCATTTTTAATTGAAACTTATTTATGAGGCTTGTAGTGTGCGGCGGAGGACATGTGTTTCATTCGTTCAGCTACTGATAATTATCTGCGCCCTCTGCATTCAAAGTACACTCCAACTCCAAGTTTACATCTCAAAGTAGTGGCTGCCTGTGCTTGACATGCTGCACAAATGCAGTTGCGCGGATACGCTTTGTATACATGAAGATTAAGAAAGAATGGAAACCCCTGATACATATTTACCGGCATTAATTAAATAATTATGGTGTACCTGGGAGGAGGGTGTGGCACAGCGCCAGGTGACTACTGGTCTTTCGGTTAATCTCCTTTTGTTTGATTAAATGTGGTTTGCGATTGATTAGGTGCGCTTAGAATTCGCCATGCTAATACGTGCTGGTTATGGATCATTGACACATGATTACGGGGCGTACTTAAGGCGGCAATTACAAGACTGTAATGCAACACTTTAGGTGGAATTTATTGCAAAAGTCTAGTGTTGCAAAAGGCAAAAGCAGCGAAGGTCGTATAGTCGGTAGTAGATGGAAGTCATAAATTTTGATATGGGAGGGCGATACAACCGACATTTGTGCTGTGTTAATGGATGGAAAAAGCAGTAGCTCATGAATCTTAACTTCTTGTAAAACGCCGAGCTCCTCAAAATAAATCACAAACAACTGATTTGTGAAACCTTCTACTTCTTCTTTCGTCAGTTTTGATAAGAGGGGCCAAAACTCTTGACTTAACTTCAGTCGTACTGATTCGGAGGTAGAGCTTGTCGGCTTGACCGCATTTTGGAACTTCATGTACACCGAAAGTATTTGTCCTTCACTTTGCGTAGGTACAAATTGTCAAATATCCCCTGGGCGGCATGCTTATTTCTCTCAACTCACTCGCCTTACTCAAAAGTAAACAGAAAGCTCCCATGAAACGTTAAATGTTATGTGGCACCACCAAAACCTCAATAACAAATTTGAGTTTACACCCATCCTGCTCCTACCCACTTCGAGGATCGTGCGAAATTTAAAAGTCAAAATGTACGCATTCCATGCAAATGCAATGCAAAACTTAACAGCTACCGTTTTTATTGCACGTAGGCAGGTCAAAGCCAAACCAATCGTCCATTGTAATGCCCGCCAAAAAAGAAAAGAAGTAAAAAATTGCACTCGGGTGCAATTTGTTGTGTCCAGAGTTTGTGCAGCTGCAATTGCATTCATCCTCTAAATGCATAATACGATTCAGCATCATGGTCATGTTCCGCCAACCAAAGTAGGTAGAACCGAAATATTTGAAATCATAGTCCAAATAGATCAAGAGTCTACCACACACAAGAGTGGTTAGCATATGGGCCTCACCCAGTGTATGCGATTATCAGGTGGGCAACATTATGCGTTTAAAGTAACTGGGAAAGCAGAAGAAATTATGGATGCAACGGCACTTGGACAAGGTGAGTCTTGTAAACTTTCTGCAAGAGATCGGGTGCCCACTTGATGCGGCGAGAGTTTCTGTGAGAAGTAAACGGATTCTTCTTGTTATATATACTGCTAACCTGGTTGGAATAAAAGTTATGATGTGACACACATTTTTGATCGGATAATTGTTTTATGGAGCGATTTGTGTTAAAAAACCAGTCTTTCGTAGTCAAACAATTTAATCGGAAGCTGTTAACTCGGTTCCGCTATCAATTTTGTCCGCCAAATCCATCCACATTCACCCAATTTTAAATCAAACATCTTTTGCTACTGATACGGAAACTTTTTTTACTATAAGCTCCTACATTTTCCCAAACTTAATGTCGTCTCAAAGGATCGTCGCTTCATATTATAGGTATACTCACTCACTCAGCCACCCGCTAGCTACTAATCAACTTGTGTTAATCGCATTTTAAACAAAACCCTACGGCAATAGTGAAAACAGCACTCGCAACCTTAAACCGTGAAATACCATGTCCCAAATGAGCGAAACTACCTCACAACAGCCGAGTGCAGAAATATGATCGCAGCACCAAGGATTGATTTCAAATCCCGTGTCTAAAAAATGAGGTCTCTAATGGAAATTCCAAAAATACTATATGCTCACCAGAGATTTCGTGGACCTCACAAGAGTTTGGTACCTATACGTTCCACCATCGAGGGCATGCCACAGCTACCTATACCTATAAGTTTAAATTAGTTAAATTATTTAGCCATTTGAAGTGAATGACTTAATTAAACGGCATCTATGCCATTAATTATGTACATTTTCATGGCAACACCAGAGATTTCGTCTTATTCGCACAAGAAGTGCACACCAGAGACTTGTACAATACATACCTACGAGCCAACACTCATGCTGGTTAGTGTAATGATTTATCTCGGCCATACCATTTGGCGTTGTGTGGCCACCGACCATAAACAAAAAGGTATATTTTCAATTGCACCACACGATGTACCTACTCGTATATACGGCTGTTCAACGCGACCGCCATAATCTTGATCGATGAACGAGCCAAGTCTAAATTTGTTTGCGAACGCTCGCGCCACCAAACTTGTAAGCGGTTGCGGCATGTTGTGTATTCATCGCTGTAGGGTAGGAGTACACTCGCATTGTATGTATGTCTGGTCTATATGGAAGCCTAGAACCACTCCTGGATTTTGTTGACTATTTCTAAGAGTGAACACACCTCGATCGGTATTTAAAGTGATTTTTTGCTTGTCTTGTGCTCGTTTCATATTTTTCCTAATTGTTATTAGAAAATTGTAAAGAAAAAGTCTCGAGATTGTTGTGTATATGAGTATATTGGGCTGAAACATGATTACCGCTCGATTGGCATTAAATGGTTGTTCAATGTCTTGTTGAACATACGGGTGTTCTTCCGAGGTGCAGCGTTTCCTATTTATTTATTTTTTTTTTTTGTTCTCATAGAATGGAACTGTGTAATTTGTTTCTAATTAGCTCACGCAAGCATGTCTTAAGTCTCTGGAAAATGTAGCCTTGCTCTTAGTCTTAGACTTTACAAATCATGGTAATAGGTCACTTAAACACTTTCAAAAGTGGAACGGATATTCATTGCACGACAGGTAAACGTGGCGCTCTTCTTCCACCCATGTAATCTTAAATGTTGACAACTCACCTGGATAGGAGCACATTACGAGATATCTATAATGGGTTATGAGTCTACACTTCATCTTTTGCAAAGTACCTCCCCACAGCCATCGGTTGCTGCTTTTTCTACTCCTCTTCCTATGCGGTGGGGAAGAAATTCATTAACTGCTTTTTTTTTGTACTTATTTTAGCCATTCATAAACGTGGATGTAAAAGTGATTGCAATTGAAGAAACGTTCGTATGACGATGACTATTGATGGACCGTATTCGAGTGCAGGAGAGTTTAGCTTCCACTCCATTCGCATTGAAGCAGGAAAAAATCAAGAGGAAGACACGCTTTATGCAAAGTGCTTATAATTTGTATTACCATAATGCTTAGTGCAAGTTTTAAGGCCCATTAGAGTTATCCTTGTACTAATAGTTGCGGACTCGTTGATAAGCATTTTTTGTGAAGACTTTACATCTTATAAAAGCTCCCACATAAGGATTCTTTTTCAAGATCTGAAATATTTTTCGATATTGACTCAGGCTACTCTATTCAACTTTAAATCTTTGATATTTTAGACTTGATCCCGGAAAAAGACATTTTTTTATTGAAGAGGTCATTGCATTTTTTTATTATTTTCGTACGATTTGATCTGGATCAGGTTTATCCAAAAAGTTCATAACAAAAATAATTTTTTCCATAGTTTTATCCTCAACGATTTTCAGGATCCAGACCGAGGGCCTTACTTATAAACCTTCACATTATTTTGTAAGTCACAATATGCAATTTTTTATAAATGGTGAGTTAAAAAAATTAAGCCTGGAAACTAAAATTGATTATTAATATCGCGGAGAGTTTTCAGCTTTCTTCTAAAAATGTCACTGATTGTGAAATCGGTGAGACACGTAGCAAATAATGACAGCTTATGTCACTTTGGAAAAATGTGAATTAGTATTTCTCGAATTATTTTCAGCAGGTTTAAGATGTTTGAAAAATGTGGTTTTCTTAAATTTGTTTTGCTTTATTTTCAATCTCTGATCCAGATAAAGTTTAAGGGATAATAAATCACATCTTATTCGCGTTTCTCTGTACGATGAAAAGCAAAACTGAAATTAGTTAAAGTTAAAGTAGCTGTCCAACATTGGCTCCACAAACCACATAAAGCACGATGTGATTCGTATAAAGACCATCGACATGTTTATCCTAATTTATTCCAAAAACTAGCTTCGAGTGAAACCCTGTCTAGCAGAAAATATAGCTTTCCCTGAATGGCTGTCAAACAAAACGAGAAAAAAAATAAGCATTTTTGCTCCCCTTAATAAATGCAAACTAATTACAGAATCTAGATCTTCTTTTCTCTTCTCTATCTCTATCTCTATCTCTATCTGTATCCCTACTCTTCTTCTCTATCTCTTCTCTTTTCTTCTCTTCTCTTCTTCTCTGTCTTCTCTTCTTCTCTTCTCTATCTCTTCTCTTCTCTACATCTCTTCTCTACATATAATAAAACTGTAGAAAAAAAAATGCTTGACCGCGCATCACGCAGAAACTACTGAACGGATTTTGATGAAACTTGGTATATTGATTGCTTATGTTCTGGGTCGGGCTTTAGGATACTTTTTAACCTGGAATATAACTAAATTTACAAAATAGTAAAAAAAAAAAAACGGATATATGTAAGGAAAATTCTGTTTATACAGACCTAGCTCAGTAACGGCTTATCGGATTGAAAAATGAAAAAACAGGTGAATTTAGTAAATTTGCTCCTGAATCATTTAAGATATAAAACATCCTCCTAGGTTGTCCTAAAGCTGAGCAATGTTTAAAAAAATTATTCAAAACATCGCCCACAATTTTCTTTCAGTGGATACCACTGTCAGTAGTCATGCAACAGTGAGTATCGTTGCAGAAGTGTGTGTGTGATTATTATGTGCGCGCTCTTACGTGATCATATGTTTTGCACTTCAATGAGCAGTCGTCTCTTTTCAGCGCATACATTCAGGTTGAACACGTTTTCAGGTGCAGTTCATTGGGAAAAGTTTCTAAATGGGCTGTGGTGGGGTTAGTGTGTCAATGTCAAGTTGTTTCATTCATGTTGCTTCTTTTCGCCGAGATTTGAGGTGGGTAAGAGGGGACAAATAATAGAACTTTGCGTAAATCTTTTTTGTGTAGACTTTTTAGTAGGAATTTAAATTATGTTTAACTGTCTTTGTTTTTGCCTTATATTGCTTTTAGAAAAGTCCAAGGGAGGGTACATATTTAAAAAAACGGCGGGTGAAGCAAGGCGAGCACGGGTCAGCTAGTCAAGAATAAAGGCAGTATTTTTTCAAAGTCCCAGTTAAGGGTTTAACTTTTCCGAGAAAAGTATAAACAGAAAAAACACTATAAAAACAACAAACAGTTCAGTTTATAAATTTTAAGTCCTTTTCTGCATTTTAACAAATATGATTAAAAATTATGAAGTAATGAAATCTAAATTATTTTGAATGAACCGACCAACAAATCCTAGTTGATAAGCAACATCTACCTTACATATTCGGAAGAGAGTAAACTGTGCGGGTAAATCAAAATAAAATAGAATACCTACGAAAGAATTTGAGATTTTATTTCGAAAATGACATTTTAAATGAATAACTTCTCGTATAGTCTCAAAAACGTCTTCTCCTTTTGCACCGTTTTTTATTAGGAGAGTAGGTATCTATATATAGTCAGCTAGTGACTCACCGCAACCGTGAAATATGATAGCTACGAACTTGTAAAATCCAACCTTGCAAATACTAAGAAGTCAGCGTACAGTTTTCAACTATAAAAGAACATTTTTAATTGTTCAGCTTTTCGTAAGACCCACACCGTAGTGCACACCTAATTGCATCATAAAAATGTATGTTGTACAATTCGAAATGGCATCTGTTGTAAAATATGATATGGGCGAGGCCTTGTGGTAATTCTACTTTTCTGAATAGTGTCAAAGCCCACCCATATAGAGGACATTGCATCCACACTCCTCGCCTATTAAAAAATAGGAACGACCCAGTAAAAGCACTCTCCATTATTGACAATTCGACTGTAGAACAGATTTCACATCTCAATATTATACGAGCATCTCGAATATTTTATTCCATTGGAATGCTATAATGAGTTTGATCCTCCTCAGCGACCGGAGCGCAACGTCTACACAGCTACACCCGATGTCGACAAACCTCCAAGCCAAATAGTTTACTTAACCAGCACACCAACCAGTGGTGCCATGGTGGTGATGATGGCCTTAGGATAAATAAGTTGCTGCCTAAGTTGTTGAGTTGAATCCATTTGCAATTTACAGTCGGCGGTACAAGTAAATTATAATCTATGATTTGTGTTGGTGGTGGTTATGCTGGTTATAGCGGTGACGCGACGGTGGGAAATGGTAATTGGTTAACTCTTTAGCAATTGTTATTTTCGGTTATCTATCAGTTTTTTTTTGTATAATACTATAGGTACCCACCAAATGTTTGTTCAGGAAAATATATAACAACAGAGTTTAAGTTTTGGCAAACACACCAAAAATACTTGGATAGGTTGGTCTTGTCACGAATTCCCCGTAATGTATTTACAATTTACAGATAAGACTAGAGGTACCTAATGCATTTGAACAGAATCGAAGCAATTTGTGGTTTTTCAGTTGGGTAAGGTTGGTGCAATTATATGATAAAGTCTCAATTAAAAATTTGAAATACCCTGGTTTTGGATATTAAAAATAAACAATAAACAATACGGTACGGAGAGCGTGACACTACTTATTGGACATCTGTTGGAGGAAGGGGTTTTTATTAATTTTCTTTTTGTTGATTATCGGGTGTAATTTGCTTGAAGGTTGTGCCATGGTTTTGATTGGAATTGGGTCAGATTTACAAGAGATTGATAATAAATTGTTGCAGGCTTTGTAATATTTAAATGCTCTAAATAAAAGTACTCACTTGTTTTTGTTTTAAGAAAATGATTTTACATACCTGCAAGGAAGAGGGAAAATTATTTAGTGAATATATTTTTAACATTAGTAGATATATTTTTTTTTTAAATATGTGTGTGCAACTTGAGAAATATGAGGGGATCGAGTAAAATATATGAGAGTCCTTACTGATTCTCGTCGGCATGCACGGGTAGGGTAAGAGAATAATACGATTGGGTCGTAAGAAACTTTTTCTTTTATTTTAACTCTGCTGACCCGTGCTCGCCTTGCTTTACCCGCCGTTTTTTATAAATAAGTTCCCTGGTTACCTCCCTTGGACCTTTCTAAAAGCAATATAAAGCAAAAACAAAGACAATAAAAACATAAGTTTAATTCCTACTTAAAAGTCTACACAAAAAAGATTTGCGCAAAGTTCTGTTATTTGTTTCCTCTTACCCACCTCAAATGTCGGCGAAAAGAAGCAATACGAACAACTTGACATTGACACACGAACACCACCCCAGCCCATTTCCAAACTTTTCCCAATGAACTGCACCTGAAAACGTGTTCAACCTCAATGTTTGCGCTGAAAAGAGACGACTGCCCATTGAAGTGCAAAACATATGATCACGTAAGAGCGCGCACATAATAATCACACTTCACACATACACTTCTGCAACGATACTTACTGCTGAATGACTACTGACAGTGGTATCCACTGAAAGAAAATTGTGGGCGATGTTTCGAATTATTGTTTTGAACATTGCTCAGCTTCAGAACAACGCAGGAGGATGTTTTATATATCTTAGATGATTCAGGAGAAAATTTACTAAATTCACCTATTTTTTTATTCTTCAATCCGATAAGTCGTTACTGAGCTAGGTCTGTATAAATTTCCTTACATATATCCGTTTTTTTGATCCTAAAGCACGACCCAGACCATAAGCAATCACTATGCCAAGTTTCATCAAAATCCGTCCAGTAGTTTCTGCGTGATGCGCGGTCAGGCATATTTTATTCTACAGTTTTATTATATGTAGAAAAGAAGAGAAGAGATAGAGATAGAGATATGTAGAGATAGAGATAGAGAAGAGAAGATGGAGATAGAGATAAATGCATTTTTTAACTTATTTTAAACGAAAATTTGAGGACTAAAAGATGGGCCACTTTTAATCGCAGTAGGTACTATGTAGTTTACACGTATTACAGTCCATAGCTATTGATGTTTCACCCTCCACTCTTAATCATAAAAACGAATCCACATCCTAGTAGAGGACTTGATGGAACCATCTTATCATATGCTTTTATTCCACACTAATCCTTGGAGTAAGTGTTCTAAGAAGATGCAAAACGTTTCCGGTAACCCTGCACTTTAAAATCCGATATGATGGGTATCAGCAGCAACACGCATGATTCACCATTGTAACGGTTCGGCAAATATTCACCATTTAAATAACGCACGTGTATGAGATACCACCTTCTGGGATCCATATTAAATTACACTAATTTATATTCAACATTTAAATACAACAATGTTCCTCCAGCCGAAGCCATCAACGTTTTATCATGATCCTCATCCACCTACCGCCATTTCGGGAGACTTCCTTTCGGTATAAAAAAAAAACACACACAAAATTCCGTATGCAAGTTGCAGTAGCTACGCATTTAACCAGCGATTATTTTTTATCGCCGATGTTTTTCCGGGACACGGGACTTGTTTAAGGATCGCCGTGTTTTTTCTTACCCCTTTTTCTATTTCTTTTATTTTATTATATTTTTTGGGTTAGTTTTCTTGTCTGCGCTGCATCTTCTTCGCACGAAATTTTGTTTGTGCGAATTTTGTACCAAGTGTTTGCGTGGCGGCATCTTGCTGGTCTCTGGTGGTAGTGTCGTTCGTCATCATCGTCTCTCAATATCCATCGATGTTCCAAAGGGATCTCTTCTGTTCGGTGCCCCAAAAATGCACTCAACTCCCGCTTGCTCCGTTCATACCCATAGTACGGGTATGTGTGTGATTCTTGATTTTATTTTATTCGTCTTCGGTCTCCGATATTTTATGATAATGGACACATAAACAACATAAAGCATAATTATAAGAATTCTCCAAGGAGAGTGCTGCCAGTAGTGTGGAGGTTTGGAGTAGGAAAAAAAAAACAATAGCCTCGTCATGTCCACAAACTGAACTTCTTCCAACAAGGCTTCGCGGGACTGTTGCCTTGTCCCTAGTGGTGGTTCGGATCTTTTTTTTTCCCCCATTTCGGCTATATGGACAACGTTTAGTGGGGCCATTTGAATTTGATGTTGTCGTTTTTGAAAAACCGTTTTGTTCGCGGCAACGTTACGCATGGCTATTAAAATGTTTGTGGTTAAACGAAAATTGCATTAATATGTATATGCACACATTCGTATTCGTCGTGGTTTTTTCGGTAGATTTTTTTTTCTTGTGCTGGGATTTGGTGGCTGTTAAGCTTCCTTTTGACCATTCTTCAGTGGATTCGAACCGTGCTACCTGAATTTTGATAAATTGGCCATAATGAGTGAATTTTTGTCGTTTGCAATTCTCGTGCGAGGATTTTTGTCTTACTTGAAAGGTTTTTAAATTTATTTTTTGTTTACTTTTGGGGTTGTTCGAGTGCTAAAAGGAGCCGTTCAGCGGTTAAACGAAATAAAAAAAAAATAGGCCTGCGAAATATTAAAAGAATGACTGGGCTACTGATAAATAATTTTTACGAACTGTGTGCAGCGTGTGTGTGTGTGTTTGTTTTTGGTGGTGTAATTGAAGGAGCATCTTTCGACATTTTAAGATAAATATGATCGTTTCTGAGAGCTTCTGTAACTTCTGACTGTGGAAATATTTAAAATGTTGACCACGCTCTGCTTCGTTTGGCGGATTTTTTAAGTGATAATGTTGAATGGCTGTTGATTGTTTTATTTGTTTTTTTTTTTGTGTGTCTTTTATGTGCGGACCTTTCATCGAAACAGTTGAGTTACTTAATCGGGTAAAATGAGGCGAAAGGAATTCATCTTTTTGTATACAGTAAGCTGTAAACTGGTTGCGCATTCACTGGTGGCAATGTTAGAATTTCACTTGATTTCGAGGTGCATTCGATGTTTTTTTTTTGCAGGCAGTTGTCCTATTAAGTTTTCAATTGTGTCCTGAATTGGTTTTCCTTTATAACCTGCATCTAATTCGAATGTGGGGCAGACTCTTGGAAAGGTGTCAAAAGCAGCTACTTTTCTCATAAATTCAATTTAATTCCGAGACTCTTGCTGCTCTCTTAATCAAATTTGTTGATGTGTTTTAATAAGCAATTAAAGTCATTTGCCAGTCAGACCCTGTATTTAACTATCCTATACATATAGAAGACAAAGAGAAGCGCCCAGTGGAATCCTGAAGAAACACATAACCATTTAGACAGACTTTTCTGAAGACTTAAAGATTCAGAATCAGAGCCGCGGGGCAACCAGTGTATGAATTGGGATTTTTTACATAGAATTCTCACTGCATTTGCGGATTACCCAAAAAAAATCTAAGTTCCTCACCATTTTTCTATTCCATTTCAAGTGACTGAACATAGCTTGGCCGATACCATTTTTCAGAAACATGAATAGAAATAATTCCTCTGACACATGTTATGCGAATCGAATTGAATAATTCAGCTAACGACCTAAGGGAGCAATCCGATATAGGTACCACTTTAGATCCTTGACGTGTCAGTTTCTATGAAATACGCCGCGAGGCTTACTTAAACCGCCCCCTCTATGTAGTGTGTCCATCGAAAATCACACAGATCTAACATTTGCACAGCCTAAAGCGATCGTAACAGTGCAACAAAGTCAGAGTCACCGCGTCGCCACTCACTCGCCGACATTCGAGTTCAATTGAATTATGTAGCGATGCTTTGGGGGGATCGAATGAAAGGCTGCATAACGCGAACAGCATTCAACCGGACGTCCACAATATGAAAGCGCCAACAACATTTAAGTATTATTGGAAAAACGTTTAACCTCTTATGCTAAAATAATTCTCAATTGTTTCTCAAATGCCTTTCAATCGATCGCGCGCAACATAGAACCGCTTCGCCGTTTGCTTGGCATAGTTTGAGTAAAAATTATTATTATTTCAATATGGGGAGAGTAGATATGCCCCGCTCTGCATGGCATGGCCAAACTCCATCTTGGGCCGGGAATCTAGGGTGCATACATTTCCAAACCGCTGCCATTTCATCGGGCTTAGAGTAAATTGCAATGGCGCGCACCTCTGCAGTTGCGCTGCCGAATATTGCAACAAAACTCGGAACAGTCAGTTCTTATTATGGTCTACCAATGGGTGACTGTAGCTTTGCTTTTGTGTTGTCTTTATGTGTGCGCGCCAAGTGGTTTCGGTTGCAGCTGCATGGCGCGGAATATTGTTGATATTCCTTTATCTTTTATTTTTTTGTGTACCACTACCACCGTCAAAAAGTGATAAAGCTAATATTGAATATTTTATTATAAACCCCCCCACTCAGAAGCTGGCCTACCCCACAAAATAGATACATTTGTATGTTGTATCTGCGCTGCAGCATAACAAACAAAAGACACAAATACCAGTCGCGCATGCTCAATCGAGAGAATGAAGGAAATTCAAACGGACGCACTCGGAAGAGAGACTCGATCGATTGGAATGAATGAAATCATGCGATCAATTAAAATTGCAAATGGATAGGCGATTGCCGTAAGGATAAGACGGAAGAGGTACACATGTGAATATTTTCTGTCTCATTGCTCAGACTCAGGAGATGTATTTTTTTTTATCTATTCCCGATAGATACTGATTTAGTCTCCTGTCGCATACGGTTACTGTAAACCGGGCTCAGGATACGAGCACATATGCGGAGGAGGTACGCCACCATACAGAGTCTGTCTGTCTGCATCTAGTCTTGCTATTATTAAATTGTAGCTGATTGATGGATTTCAGGCAATTGTGCCACTGCGAGTGGATATGGAAAATGCTTTTGGCATTTTACTAGGTATATGCCTGCCATATGGTAGATGGCATGACTGATGTGCTGCGGTGATTGGATGCAATGTGATGTGTGGTGTCGATGGACTTTTACGAAATATTGATTGATTGTGCATTGCGACAGAGTTGTTGGTTAGAAATTGGGACAGTTGATGCAGTCAACTGGAAATTGACGTCTTTAGAGATGTGTGTGCAAAAATACGTCTTAATTTTTAATGGACAATGCAGCATTCCATTTGGCGGCAGCAGTCTTAAAAATAAGCAGAGACTAGGTGTTGGGTGAAGCATTTTTCAGCTGACGCCATTAATTGGAATTTTAAAAATTTGCGATTAATTTCGTAGGAAGAAGAACTTGAGCCTGGGGTATTTTGCCACTTTTTATTGGAGACGTGTATAAAAATGCTCAATAATTACTAGATATCGATTAAGAAGAGAAAAATTGTATAAATAGTGCAGTTCATAGCATGGAAGGTCTCGGTTTTTGATTTATTTTTCCTCAACATTTTATTTTGTAGTACTATAAAAAATAAAGTGCACGACTGGATCGCACGAAACTTTCTCGTTCATATCATCAGTTTGGTTGGTTTATTTTTCTTTTATTATTGTTTATAGGCTATAAAGTCAGATTTTTCAAATTTGTGATGCTGGTAGATGGCCATGACTTGAAGTAGGGTTTGTGATGTAAGAATTCAGAGATTTGTTTCTAAATTTACACGTGTTTGGGGGTAATTGAAATGTGGATTTCTGATAGTGTAGACTCCAATTGGTTGGAATTATTTTAAGGTTCATGATTAATATGGTTGAAAGAAGAAGAAGTACGAAATATTTGCTAAAAAGGAGTTTCTAGTAATTGTGATTACATTTAAACTGGTAGTGCGGGAATGTTTATATGTACGACGGCATTATTTGCATTTCTCTAAGAAAAACTAAGTACGGAGTTTTATTTACAATACTTAGGTTATCGTAAATAAGCATTTTAGTCGAAATCTTTAAAGCTGATTTTGGAAAATAATGCGTACAAAATAGTAACAAATATTGCAATGTTGAGCTCGAAAAATAATCTTGCTCAACTATTTAGGTAAAAACTGAGCGTTTTCCAGATTAGAGCAGTTTTCAAAATCAGCTTTTTCGATGGTTAGAATCGAAAATGAAGGACGCAATAATGTTGAAAAAGTCAATTTTACTCCAAGTTTGCATTTTGGTCAAAATCGCTTTAGCCGTTTTTATGTAAGTAGGTAAAAAAAAGAAATATATTCAAAATATGTTTTTTTTCAAAAATTCATTATAGACAATTAAGAGAAAAAATATTAGGAATGACCATATTACCTTAAAAATAAATTGTTGTTGCAATCGTATTGACCGTTTTCGAGATAAGGCCACTTTTCAAAAGTACCGTTATTCGACTTTTTAGCCAAAAACTGGATATGCAGCTATGTTAATCCCATGTAGCGTAGCGCAAATATACATTTTGGTTAAAATCGTTAAAGCCGTTTTCAAGTAAACCATAATTAAATAAACTCTTAAAAAACGACAAACTGAGTTTGCCATCATGTTGCGAATGACCGTATTACCTTAAATATGAATTTTTGTCAAAATAGTTTTGACCGTTTTTGAGATATGACCAATTTTCAAAACTACCGTTATTCGATTTTTCTGCGAAAAACTGAGTATGCAGCCATGTTAACCTCAACTACATAAGCCGAAATATCAATTTTGGTTGAAATCGTTAGAGCCGTTTTTGAAAAAATCAAACTTGTTTAAAACCGTTATATGGGAAGTACAGTTAAAAATAGGGTTAGCATGCAAAAAAAAAGTGGCCCCGAACTGTAAGCCCACAAACTCCAAATCCAAAATTTGAAAGAAATCCGTCTAGGCGTTTGTGCTAAGGAGCTCAGGAAAGGACGGACAGAATTGCGAGACCCACTTTTTCGAGTTCCTCTATCATCGTAATGTTAGATTTGATTGAAATCTCGAGTTCGATTTTTTGTACGAACAATACTACGTATATCTACGAGAAAGTTAAAAATTTGCGATTGAGTTCATAAGAAGAAGAACTTGAGCCTGAGGTATTTTGCTACTTTTTAGAGGCAGTTGATGGTTTTGGGAGTCGTGTATAAAAATGCTTAATAAATACTAGATATCGCTCAAGAAGAGACAAATTTAATTGAATCTCTCCACAGTAAGTAGATCAAGTATCTATATGACGTACAATTTTGTCGTACCGATTACGGGATTATTTCAAAATCGAATTTTATGTAACATACACCAAATGAGAAATGAAGTTTAATAGAAGAGAAGAATGTAGATTTTATTCATTTAACCCGGAACCCGGAACCCCTCGCTAAGTATCCCAACACACTTATACCACTAAGCAACTGCACCTATATAAATAAATAAATAAATAAATAAATATTTTGGCGCGACAGGTCTATGGGACCCAAGGCCTAGCTTCTAGCAACCATTCGCTTTGTGTGGGTTTTCAATTTTTGGGACGAATGGAAGGGATCTACAATTTTACGCCGAGTCCAAACGGCTAATTGAGAAGCTCATTCATGACAGTTTTACTCTCGGATGTTTGTCAGACGTTCGCGAGAGGTGGCGCAGTGGAAAAAAACCTTAAGATGTAATTTGGCCCTCTCGGGATAACTGCACCTATATACAAATTACAATTCATTTCCTTGCTTAAAAGTTAAATCCCAATGTGTTACCGCACTTAAACAAATGTTATGTGAAAGGACAGTAACAAAAAATGTAATCCGAAATCCAACAAAACTTGATCATCCTTACTTGCATAATATTGCAGTTCACACCTCTTCTCGTGTAATTCTCATCTGTCAATCAATTACGCAGTCGGCTTGGCCATAAATACCTTCTAACTGCAATCTTTGTAACATCTGATACGAAAATTATATATATTACCACCATAACTGTGCAGATAATACGAAACAACAGCAAACGAGAAATACTTTACCAAAAATGCGAACGCTTAATCTTCAGACCGCCTTGAGACCTCCTTAAAGACCACTTCAATGCGAACGTATACCACACAACAGCCCACAAACAAAATATATTGCTTGCAATTTATTTTGCTTTCAATAGCTAGAGATAAACCCAGAATCTCGGGGTTTCCCCTCCACCCTTGCCCAAAAGAAAGAGTGAAAAGTATCTCCTGTTGGAACATTAATTTCGGGATGATAACTTTAAGTAAAAATTATCTACTTAATTACCAGCACAAATGTCAAAATAATGTCAGTGATTAAGAGCGCGCTGCCACATTGATGTGAGTGAAATGCGTGCAAGAGGACAAATTGAAGCGGCGGCAAAGCACTCCACACACAAAAGGAGCAACCAAAGTCAAATTGAAACATTGGTCCGTAAATGTGCATCCATTTGTATGTGGCAATCGCCTTTCTTTCGCCAATGGAGTAATAACCATGGCAACAGTGGTAACACTATTCACACTTAAACCACTGGATTCATAAAGAACTCCATTCCATGATCAACACTTGTTTTTGCAACCAAAAGTCCAAAGTTTGCCCACTGTAGCCGATTACAATTTAAAAGAATTCGTTCACGGATTTCCCCTGCACATTCCTCACCGTTGCGTCCACAACCTCGATGCGTTCTTAATTCCCAAAAGATACATGACAAGCATTTCACATTAGTTGGCTTGCTCTGATATTATTTTGTTTTCGGGAGGCAAGATTTTCGGTTAATTCTTTCTTTGGTTCGGCGCGCTCGCTGCCCAGATGGAGAGGTGTAATAAATTACCACCACCGACGAGAGTGGCATCTTCCTCTGACTCACTTCTTATGGGGGTCTAAGATTTCATTATTTGCACAAACACTTCCCGCAAGCAATTCGCGATGAAAAATTGAAGGTCAGTATTTAATTGAAAAAATTCGGTGGTGGTCGAGTGCGCGCCTGAGGATGCAATTTCGTTCGAGCATTTCAATTGCAAAACACTGCCTCAATCGTTTGAGACATGACACAAATCACCACAATCACAATTCACATCTCGGGACAATTACACGTGTATCTATGTCAGAGAGCGGGAACGAGCGCAACCGCCATCATGATCGATGGATAAAGCACCCATGATGAATGTTATTCCCAATGCACATTGCTCGATTGGTACATTGCTCACCAGCACCAGCAGAGTCGTCGATTAGATGACAGGGATATCATATCTGTTCTGCCAGTGTTGCGAATACACTAATTGATTTTAACAACTACTGCGCGCTGCTTGCCGATCCCCAGTCGCTGATCGTGTCGGCCGGTGGTAGCAATGAACGGCCTTGAATGATACGAACAGCAACAGCTTGGGTAATAACAACGAAAGCGCACCTGAACAACAAGAGATGAATAAAAAATTGTTTATCCAGCCGCACTTATATTCATATATCATATATACGATGTGTCCATCACTTTAGTCTGCAGTTGGCACTCGGCTTTTCGAAGTCACTTGTATCTATCATTCAAGTGGCGGTTTACCTACACGTAGTGGACTGTGATTTGAATTTGTTTCCACTGGCCATAAATATTCAAATCGCAGTGATGATAACGATCGGTGTATGTCGTGATCTGTTTACGATATTAACCTAGTTGAAGAAGTACTATTCATAGTCTGACGACTTGTAAGTCCCAAATGGATGGATGCCTAAGGCGTTTAAAAAATTCTTTTGAAAACGAAATTTATGCGAGTGTTTGCAAATTGTCTTGTCACATTTGATTTTCTATTATAAGATACTTTATTTAAAGTTCTTGTATAAATTATGGACAATTGTTTTCACTATACGTGTTATTTTTATTAAATTAAATATGAGTCTAACATTTATAAAGGACAATCATTTCACCTTAAGTCTTAAGACCATCCTATACATTTTTTTTATGCTATGCTCTAGGGAGAATTGTAAAGTTTGTCGTTATAAAGTAACGAAAGCCAACTATTTTGTTAAATAATTTATTTATTATTTATTTTAATTTATTTATATGCTAAAGCGTAATTCAAATACCTTTCCGCTATGAAAAAAGAATGAAAAAGGGCAAACCATGAATGTTCGTTTCCATAGTAACACCTCGCAGATAACTCTGCATGCCCCTGAAATAAGATTTTATCATTGCTTACTTTTAGGGGTAATTAAATTGCATACCTTTATGGGTTAATGAGACTCTCCAATAGGTTCTAATCTAAGGTGAACAAATTCGTTACTATGGAAACATGACGGCGACAAATTGAATGGCAACAAAATGCTTTCGATTAACTGCTAAGCATTTTGTATGGGAAATTCTTAACTTCATTTTATCAGTCTTAATGGCGACATATACCTACGATTTTTTGTTTGTGCACATCTATGGCACAGTACCTTTCGAATGATATAAGTTTTATTCTCCTCATTTCATGATAAATACTTAAAAAGTGTACGGAAACTTTTGATGTTTACGTATTAATATAATGATGTGGATTTGTTTACGCATCACGTTTAAACTATTCACCCAATCAGTGTGGATTTTTCAAAAAAAATAGCAAAATGGAGCAACATTTAGATTTTTTTCACCGGGTTGACCACTCAGAAAGTGTGCAAATTTAAAATGTTCCCAAATAAGACAGCTTTCCTTGTGTTGATTCGGACGGAAAACAAGCAACAGATGGCAGCATCGCCATTGAAATGTTACTCACATGCAATTATTCAAAGACCTTCACAAAATTGCCCCCATTGTCGGTACCAAATTGTCCTGTGGCAAACAAAACCTACTTTGTTAACAATAATTAATTTTGACAAAATTAAGCCATCATTAAACCGTGACAGCAGGGGTGCAGCTTAAACATCGTTTTCACCAGCATGCTGCCGCTGGCGCTAATGCGGCATACGAAAAAGACTCAATTCAACGTCCTCCTAGTTACAAAGTTGTCGATGCTGTCGCCGGAAAACCACCCGCTTCAAAAGATACACAATCGCCCATTGGCGTAATAACAATTACGTAATTATAAACTTATATTTATGCCGCTCCGCCTCGCTCATATAATAATCTTTGTCTAATGTCTTGTGCGATAAAATAAAATTATGATCTCCGCAAGAGGGAGCAAAAAAAAAAACGCGACCGCACTCGATTGATGTGATACCTAGGTACAACCAGCACCACCTCCAACATCGATACATGCTCGTAGATAGCACACAGAAACCCCAAGCACACTCACGACTCTCACTTTCGATCAGACTTTGTCGGAGATTATCGCCACGTTTGACGATGGCTACGAGTATGCCAGGCTTAGGTCTACAGTAGATACGGATACTATAGACAGTATCTATCTATCGTGTGTTTGCATTCCGCTTGCCGCATATGCATGAAGCTATAAATAAATTCACTTTTCATAAGATTGACTGACGAACGCATAGAAAAGCCACCACCCTGGCTAGGTATTTCGATATCTTGTATCTCTTGGCTGATAAAATGCAAGAAAAAAAAACAGATACACTTCAGCGCCGGTTATACTGTGCACGGTTGAGTATAGTTTGTAGCTATGTGCGAACTTGTTGAAATCACACTCTCTGATAACCACTATCTCAAGTGGATAGGTTTTCAGTCTCGATTTCAGTCCGCTAGATGTGTTTGAATATGTGAGTAGGGTCTGCTAGATATTTTCCCGCAGTGACACGTAGTCAAATTTAACCATGCAACAGGCAAACGCATTTTATAATAATTCCAAAGACAAATGTGATTAATGACACTATAAACAATATTTGTTTTATATTCCGTTCGTATATATAAATCTATTAGGTAGCCAATGGGCTGAACCGGGTTTTCGTCCGTGGGCGACTGCTGTGGGGGATAGTATTTTTTGTTTTATGACAGACAGCTTTTAATTTTAACCAGCTTAGGTAATATGTCTGCAAATCATAAATTATAAATTTGTGTATTTGAAAAGTTGCAGGGTTTCGCAAGCCATTGAATAGAGGTGTAGTTATTTATAAGTGTCACTTGTAGGAGGGGCTGCCAATGCAAACATGGAATATCATTTCTGGGAAGAGACGAATTTATAACTCTTGGAATTAGGTAATGTTTGGTCTGTTACAAACTTCTCTTTCGACATATCACATATGGTTCAGGAAAGATTGTCATGATAGTTAGAGGGATTTATCCGAGTGCTCACTAAAGATCCGGAGGACATACGGATGGCTTTCACCACGGCTCCATTGTAATCGTTATTTTTGAGTTCGAAAGGTGGCATTTAAAATTAAAAGTCTTGCAACCGTTGACCCTCACCACACCTGCAGAAATCGACCAAAATACTCGTATCCCTCAAACACACTAAAAACATTTGTTGTCCAGAGCGGTTTCTTGTCAACGCTTTAATAATTTTTACCAAAATTCAAATTTTACGATTCATAAATATCTGTCAAATGAAAAAATAAAAAATTATTCGACACAAAATGACTTTACGGCAGCAAAATTGAGGTCTTTTATCTTTCTCCGCAAAGGCTTGCCCTTTTTCGGACTGGCTTGGGTGTGTGTAAAATTTGATCAAGTTGTAAAACGCAATCAAAATTTTATCACCTTTTGATATTTTTTCGAATGAAATGTATTTTAGGAAGCTCCCCAAATTTTTATAGCATTATTGCCAACTGGTGTGGTTATTCTTCTAATTTAGATACGACAGATGATGCTCTTGGACGATCTTTTGTTTTGAAACGTGATGTCATCAATTTGAATTGCTGTGTGGTAAAATTTTACTTTCAAATGGATTTATATTTTTTAGTGTTAGAAAAGTTGGTGGAAAATTATTAATGGTTCTTTAGCTTTAGCCTACACCTATTTTCATATTTAGAAAGAATCAGCTGTAAGGCTGAGAGCTCTAGCTTTCTTCCTGTAAGAGAGATTGTAGGATATTATTTGTGGGTACATCTACTATCTACATATATCGCGATAATTTTAGGGTAGACAAATTTGCAGAGACTGGTGTCATACGACTTCTTCAAAATCATACTTAAGTTGAATGTGCAAAAGCGAAGCTTGGGTGACAGCAGGAACAATTTGACAGAACGACATCAAAAATAGCTAAAAATTTGAGTCAGTTTGGGGACTGTCTACCTCTGTCCCAGAATAAGCTCTGAAACCGGCCTACATTATTTCCAAGTGCTTTGGCCTAAGCAAGCACTAAGAAGTCTCTTTATAAGACCTTCATCATCTCATGCATGCTCTAAGCATGTTTTATTATTGTTTTATGTATTTTTCGAAAATCCCCAACGTGAATATTTCTAACCTTCACATTTTATTTGCTCCCCCATTTAAACACAGTGGAAGTCACTTATAACGACCTCGCTTATAACGACTAGTTGCTTATAACGTCCACTTCCAATTCATTTGGTTGGTTCATTAGGTATATTTTAAACTATTTTACCGTCGGATATAACGTCGGCGACTCGTCGTATATAACGAAATGTTGGATATAACGACCAATTTTTTAGAAAAAATTGGTCCTTGTCAACGGAATGAGGGAAAATCTGAAAAAAAATTATTGTTAAATATTATGGCAGTGTCGCCGTGAAAGCTGCTTTTAAATTAGTTGTGGTTTACGCGTCTTTAACAAAAAAGTTAGCATTTTATGTGATTTTGTTTATTTCTGAATATTTGCGGAAGCCAGATATGGCAGGCGGATATAGCGACCGCCGGTTATAACGACCTAATTTAATCGGTCCCTCCACCGTCGTTATAAGCGACTTCTACCGTAACTTTTATTTTTCCTATCAATTGCGGCATCTGAATCCAAGTTAAGGAAAAAAAATATTGCCGATCCATTGCATGCATGGCTCTCTTTCTGCGATATAGGTGCATGATGATGCATAAAAAATATAAAAAAATCGCCAGACACATTCAAATGGAATGCACTTTAAAACCGAACAACCGTGAAACCCCTATCATTCCCCAATGTCACTTAAAATGGAAAGTCATTCATCTACAGGGAGTTACATCGCAACAACACTACATCAGTTAAAATTACCAATTCACAAGACTACCATTACCATTAGCAATTGCTTCAGAAGCACCTTCGAAACCAACTTTACCAATAAAAAAAAATCTTCTTCTTAATCCTTAATCCCATCCGCGCCCATTCAAACAGCCCTACACACACCGCACGGCGTTGTTCGCATTCGACATGAAGAGATTAAGTAGTAAATAAGTGGATAAATCTCCCCATCTGCATGTGAGAGTAACCAGCGCATTGGTCACCAACTCTATAGAGGACAACGCGCCAAACTACGCGACTCATTAAGAATGTGCTTTTTGTTTTGTTTGTCCCGCGAGTGCCAATGGAAAGATGGACCTTAACTATATACATATAGTGGCACAGAGTGCGCAGACCAGAAATTGATTTATTGTATCAATAAATGGTAATTGAAAAACTCTGTTTAATTAATCACTTAAATGCATTCCTTAGGGGCAGAGACGCGCAGAGACCATGGCCTTCGTCAACAAATCTGCATGCAGTAACTGAATGGTTAAGCGTACGCTATTTGCCTTCTTTTTTTGTTATTTTTTGTTGCAATGGAGATGTGTCTCGTGTGAGTGTGAGTACTCCTTAAGGAGAATTGCGAATCAAGTTGCTTCAGTATTATTTTGCATTTTCTACCGCATCGGTAGAAAAGGGAATTTCTTGGACGCATATACAGATGATGTTTTTAGAAAACATTTTTTAGCAACAGTTACCAATTCACACCTACATTACGACGATGGCCCCTTACGTCAGGTCGCTAGATGAGATCATTAAAATCAAATCCGCATAATGACGGATCACGCTTCAACTAACAACATGGAAAACATCTGCACTTAACCACTGAGAAGCTTTAAGTTAGATGTTCCGTAGCTCAACCCCCACCCACTTAAGCAACACTTAACGCCATCTATCCACATCGGATTGTTATAATTCTCTTCACCATAACTGAATGGATAACTTCTGTAATTATACAAACAACATTCTATATTCAGCTAGATAGATAGTCTGGCGCCGTTGGCTACCCAAGAGTCTGAGAATAATTATACCCCTATATCGCTGGCACCTCTAGCCCAACGTATTTTTTTATTTTGCTCGTAATTAATAATAATATTTCTGCACAAACTCACTTCGTTATAACTATTGTCTCATTAATTTGAATACATTACCATTGCAGTGCGGTGCGTGGGTATACGGGCCTTGACAGACTCTTGACTGCAACCATTGTTTAAATATTCAGTGATACAGTACAAAGATGCAATTATGCATCGACCATTTCTGCATGCAAATATTCATTGGAAACTATTTTTTTCCCGATGTCAACTTTGAATATTACAATGACATTGAGTGCATTTTATGTATCTATTCTAATTGGGCGTCTTAATTGAGTGTGATTGATATAAGGTCTGTTCCTTTACTTTTAAATCTTACGAATTTTTACGAATTCTTTCGCATTTTACTCAATTGTCGTTCCTCAACTCGAAAAATTCGTAAAAGAGAGCGGCTTCGAGGGAGCAAGAAATTTCCCCTCTTACTAGATTTTATTCAACAAATTTCTTTGCCTAAGAATTGAAACAAATGTCAGTCGCCTGTAAATTGACAGCTGATTTGAATTTGTTTTTTTATTTGGCATTTGGCATTTATGAACTATCTGTCACAGGTTACTACAAAAGTGTTCCTTAACTTTTTCGTTAGTTTCCCTCTCTGAGAGAGAATTCATCCCCTCCACTGTCATTTTGACAGTCTTTTCCATTTTTACAACAAAAGTAAAGGAACAGACCTATTTTGGCATAAGTCGTGAGAGGTTATTAAACAAATTTAGAAATAAATACTGACAGTGGTTTAGCGCAAAGTAGTAGGAGTTGAAGGTTTAGGTACTAGAAGTTTGTTAATATTTTTGGGGTTCACACTTTAGGTACTTTTTTATTATACCAAGTTTAAGTGACTTGATGATCAGCTACATTTGTAGATTAAAAGCAAAGGTATAGTTCAAGTTGACATCTGTTGCTTTAAGCACCATCTACTTTAACCGAGCGGGTGCTTGAAAAACGCTGAGTAAAACGAAAAGTCGAGACGCACAACAATGTTCGAGTAATACGTTAAATTACAGAGGAATCAGGCGTACAAATTGATCCCCATTTCCCATCCCAGCTCACTGGAAACTCACGCAGTGGACATATATCTCAGAAAGGTAGTAACGTTGGTTTAAGTAGCTATTATCAAATCAAGTAACATATATCAAATACCTTAACGATACAAACAAGCACTGTACAACAACCGGGCCACCAAACTTGGGTAGAAACGGTCCCCTATCAGATTTTTTTTTTCAATTCCTATGGGGGGACAAAGACCTCAATTTGCTGGAGGCCACAGAGAACAGTTGGTCAATTGAAATTCATCACGACTGTCACTCAACTCAAAAAATAATTACTTCGAATTCGAACTGTTGTTGCTCTAGGTATCTGCCTACCTATATCCCATAAATAAAAAGCAAAAGTCAAATTCAGCAGCAAAACAACACTATCCTCCTTCAATCGAATAAATCTGATATGTGATCATGGCTATTTGTCAACCATTCCGCCGAAGTCAACTTGTGGACCGTTGTCGCTCTCATTCAATTGAAAATAGATTATCGACAGAGATATTGTGTGCGTTCGATTGCTGCGTTGAATTTACTGTGTTAATTATTCAAGTCTGCTTAGAAGCCAAGATTTTGTATCAACCAGTTTACAGCTAAATCTACAATTAATCTTAATTAAACAAAAATGGAAATATGAAATCAATTATTGTTGGTGGAGTTGCTGCTGCTGCCCTGGGGACACAATCCCGCAGAGACAGATTTTGGGCTGCAAGTCGTCATGTTTTGAAAAGCCCTATACAAATCAAATGACATCAGACAACTTGTGGCTGCATGTCGACATATTTTTGAAAGCCCAACAAACTAATTAAGTTGTTCCTTGCTTATACAATGTATCTACTCAGCATAATTCCGGAGAAAAACACCTCAGCCAACAGCATGACGAAGAATGAAAGCCGAACGAAGGAAAGAGAGAGAGAGAGATTGAAAAAATAAAATAATAAAGAAAATCCGCCTCGACACAGACAAAAGTCCAAGGTGTCAGAAAAGTCAACGATCGTGTTATTAGTCGTAGCCAAAGATAAGGTCAAGAAAAATAGGAAATCATTGTGGGACGCACTTTATTGTATCTTGAGTACGCATTGTGGTATACAACCAACGACAGCTTGCTATGGTAACACCATAACCACCGCCATATAACAACCAATGGCTTGAACAACATCTCAGCAGCAGCGCAAATAACACCAACAACATCAACACAACACAGAAAAAAAACGGAGGAGAAACAAAAAAAAACAACAACAACACCGGCAACAACAACAACAACAATAACAATAAAAATAATAATACAAGTTCCTCAATGCTCGACCAAAAATAAGAAACGGCGCGACTCCAACTCCGACTTCGACTCCAACGAAACCAACTTAAACATGAATAACACGAAGCGCGCCGCAGAAGAACACCAAAAACCTCCGCGGTCTACCTACCTGCCAAGAAAGAAGGTGAAAAAAAGAAGAAAATCGTAAAATAAATACCAGCTCCGTCCGTGGACCAAACTCATCCATGCAAAGAGAGTGATGAGATACACAAATGTCTTCAGCTGGTGCTGGAGTCTGGAGAGGCAGATGAGTACCACCCGAGAGAGAGAGAGTGTGTAAAAATATAACCCACCATCCAGGTCCAGCAAGCATATGAGTGTGGAACCGGATTCGTCCCCCGAACGGGAACCACGAGTGCAGCGCAAACTCGCACACGGCAATCTGGAAGCAACGCGACGCATTGCTGTGGTGCCCCGATGCTGAATGCTGATGATGAAGACGAAGACGACGACGACCGAGACTACAATGATGATGATGAGGAAGATGGTGATGCTGGCGGTGTTGCTTGGTGGTGGTGATTCTGGAAGATTTTTCTCCTAAAAGCCTTCACGTGAGATTCATTTTTCTTTTGATGAGATATCGAGATTATTTGTGGTGCATTACCTAGGGATAATAAATTCTTTCTTTTATTTTTGGCGTTTTCTTCTTTTTCTTTTTAAATATTACTCTTTGGATTGTGTGTCTGTTTTTTTTTTAGTTCTTCTCGCCCTTTTCAACTTTTGGAGGTACTCCGTACACGTACGGTCGTTTGTTTTGTTTTTTTTTGTACATTTCGGCACGGCAGACAAAAGAGACCGAAGAGGAAGATGAGATAAGGGCTTTTAAGCGGCGACCTAACCAAATCACGCACACGGATATTGGTATTTGAAGGCGACAACATTTATTCCTTCATGTTGGATGCATTTTTCCCTTCTTTACCTATTTTTATGTGACAGGTCGTGAGTGAAGTTTATTTGGTGGTAATTTCTTAATTATTTGGTAATAAAGAAAATAAAATATAGCCACGGATGGCGGTTGGGAATGTCGTTAAATTGTCAGAATGGGGATCCACTATTGCATGTTACCAACGAATTTATTTATTTATTTTCTTATAAGTAGTTTGATAAGAAAGTGCTTGTGGAAAATTAAGAAATTTGAATTGAGATTATCAAATGGACACTCTTTTTATGGGTATGTAGGGCCATAGGTTTTTTCTGTTTACAGGTGGAAACTAATTAAGTTGCATTTTTTTTTGTTACACAATAAATCGGACTAAAGTTCGCACTACAACTCTTTCGTTATAACTTTGCTTAAAATTCAAAGGAGTATAACCGCTTTGTTTAAAAAATGTGTTTGTTCTAAAAACGTTATACATATTTGTTTTGCAAATATTCGGCCACTTCATGAAAAACAAAAAATATTTAATACTGAGGCTATGTAAACGATAATCGAACTTAAAACTGCAAATAACATTAATAAAAATCCAAATTGCATTGGGTTTTAATATCTTTTTGTGGTATTGGCTGGGATTTTATCACACGCCAAGATCAAATTGACTCTGCATTTAGGTATTGTTAGACGGGCTTTACGTGCTTAAGACGGGAACATACCTCAGATTTTTATCAAAGCATCTGTATCAACAACATTCAAATTGTTTGTCCGTTTATGTGTGGGTATGGATTTGTTACCGCTTTACATTAAAATTAGTCAACTAATCCATGTGGGATTTTTAGGCATAAGCAACGACTAAATAGAGCAGCACACTCCTTCAGAAGATACACGAATTCAAATTTCTCACATGCATATACACCCGTTTTGAGAATCGAGGACCAGTAATCAATGAACCAAGAAGAAATGTTGCCCAACCTTTTCGCACTGAACTAGTTTTGGATGCTGTACGAGCAAGTGTTCACACGGATACCGGACATTCGGCAGTTCTCAATAATCGTGACATATGGTTCTAGCATGAGATACAATGACGATTCTGCGAGCGTGTCCACCTCGTTCCCCAGATTTGACGGCCCCTGGTCAACAAACCAGAACATTTGCACAGAAATTGCAAAATTGGAGCCAGAAACGTTGCGCAACGTAATGCCAAATGCCTTCAAAAGAGCCATTCACGGCAAACAGGAAACTTAGGGTTATTAAAGGAAGTAATTTTTTACAAATCGCATAACAAAATTTAATAATTTGTACATTAATTTAAAATGAAAATAGAATAAAAAATAAAAAAAATAAAAAATTTATAAGCATTTTTAAATCAGTCAGCCCAAGTTGGCCCACTCTGTACAAAGAATTAAACACAGAGAAGTAGAGAATTAAACCTTCCCGTCAATACAATTCCTGTACACGGGGAAAGTCAATCGGGCTTAAGAATTCTTCAAAAACGCTGTTTAGAATGACTTGCTTCAAAGCATGCTGGATATATGCAATGAATTGTTATAAAGTGCTTTATTTTGATATACTACATGAATGAAGTAATTCTTGACTTTTTGTGGTGGGTATGTGTCTTCGCTAAATTATACAAAAAATCTATGTAAAATTATCTAAGTTACAAGAAGTTTTGCTAAGCATGAAATATTTCGCTAGTCTTCAAACAAAACTTGGTTGACATTGCTCTTAAACTCTTCTGTGTAGTTATATCTCACCTTCATTTATCTGAAAGATCTACTTCAATGTTTTCTATAAATTCGCTGCACTTGAATGACGGTATGCATACATAAATTAATTGTCTCATAAATATCTACTATTAAATAAATACACCGATTCATAAATTGCAACCTTCGCCGGCTTTGCTCGAAATTAACATCCCCAGGAGTGGCTGCGTATATTATTATTTAATTTCCAAACTCTCATTCTTGCCCAGTAATTACAATCATTTAAATCAAAATCGACATCCACACAGTCATTGGCGCACAAAATACCAACACCCACATAATGCAAGCACACTGAATTGAATGGAACACTAATTTACATTTTGCCATGCAGCGCTGTTAAAGTGAACTCCTTCTGACACGCTGCCTGCTCATTCCCGATCATTTACTCCCCTATTCGATAATGAAGATATCAAATTCGAACCAAGTGGAAGTAATAACCAATATTACTGCACCTATAAAAGGTTATTTGTTATTTCACCAGGCAAACAGCATATAAGATATAACACTCTCTCGCGGGCTGGTGTTTTTTTTCGCTTTATTTTTTTTATCTCCACTTCTTCTTCATTTCTTAATCTTTATCTCTCACTCCGGTAGAGGTCCCTTTCTTTGTGACTGCATGCTCTAGAGGCCGTCACCACGCGGGTTAAAATAAATATCTAAGTGGTACAACAAAAGAGACGGACAGGTATAAAACTAAATAAAAAATAACAAAACAGATGAAATCAATGACCTAACAAGAACTACAAATAGAAAAAGACGTGCGGACAAAAACAAAAAAAAAACACAAAGATATCCAAGAACAAGTGCAAGAAGAATTTCAACTTTAACTTGGACTTGGCATTGTTATTTTATTTTTTTCCTATTTTTTTCATGAGATCTATTATGTCTGGTGTGGAAAAAGATCCGCCTCCTCCATCTGCTGGACGAGAGGCAACGCAACACCACACATAGCCCGACTGTAATGTACTGGTTCTGGAGTTTGGTGGAGAGAGCAAAAACTCCCTCCATAAATCCTTAACTATACTACAATTAAGTTTATCAATTTATCCATTTTGATATCTTTCCCTCATTTATTACTTGCATTGCTTTTTTTTTTTTTATTGAAATAGATGTGCATTTTTATTTGTATTCTTTTGCGCGTACTCGTATACGCAATTGCTTCTGTTGCCCGTCCATGTATACATGGAACGATGCGTGTTGTACACACAATGGCAGAAAAGATGCGTTTGCGTTTTGTATCTGGGAAACGGACGGTAGCGCGGTATAAAAATCTATTTTCCCCGATTGGAACAATTGTGTACTTTGGCATCGTTCATATCTTCCTTGACTATAAATAGTGAATTGATTCGCGTAATGATTATTTTTTAGTATATATAATTTTTGTTTTATTTTATTTTTATTCTGTTCAAAATAAAACAATAAAAAAAGTGTCATTCGTGTTGGTATGTCGTTGGTGGTGGTTGAAAGCATGTTTGCCCATAGTCTGGGATACGATATCTGGCAAAAGTTTGTTGTAAACTCACGACGGAGAGATAGAAAAGTTGATAATTGTACCGGAATGTAACAGAAAGAGGAGAAGAGGTCTGCCTTGTTTTTCCTATATGATGCGCTAGCTCATCATTTAGCTTGATTGGGATAAAGTGGAAATGGCGGATCTTTAAGTTTAATTACCTTAGTTGATGAAAAATTATTGTGTACCTACTTGCAAGTGAAGTGCAGGCAATTGAACGTGATATCTGTGTCCTCTATTCGAGCGTAGGCTACGCAGGAAGAAAAGTTTCAGTAAAAGCAGGAAGCGCGTTTTAAATTATAGTCACCGCTTTTAAATTCATGGTTAGAGCGAGATAGGTTTATGTGAAAATAGGTCTTTAAATATTTCTCAGTGAATCTTCAGCGCAAAGTTATAATAGATTAACTTTAATTGAAACTTTTGAAATGTTGCTACTAGGGGTTTTTACAAAGCAGGAGTGACTTTGAAGCTTTAATTATATCTGAAGACTTAGGGAAAGTTTCAAGTTCATGTGGATACCCTCGCAGTAAGAGGACTTCTTCTGCGTATAACATTTTATAGCACTTTATAACAAATTATGGCATACTTCCAGGCAGATCGCCTGTAGTTCAGACTTCAGACAAAGTTATTTGGATATTTTATAACTTAAATTTGTTAACAGGGAGATCAATAAATTAATCATCGATCGAAAGTGGCTTTTTGCGAATGTAGGCTGGCTTAAGTCAAAGTACTCCAACTGAAGTCCCAAACATGCAGAAAGCCTTATTCAGAAATAGCACAACTTGACATGATTTGCGCGATCACAGACCGCCTCCCAAAACATTATCTTTTTATAGAAGTTTTTCCACGGAGATCACAAATGGATACGTGGCTTAGCAATAGCCCACCAAACCGCCAAAAAGGCATAAAGTGTCCTTTTTTCGTTTTGCAATAAAGTGGTATACGGATGGTTCTAAAGTGGACTCAGGGGTCAGGGCCGGTATTTTCGGACCAAACCAAACTGTCTCAATACCAATGGGAAAAAGCCCAAGCCAATGCGCTAGTCTCATCTACAACTAGTCCAGCAGCTATAAATGCCCTTAGCTCACCTACCATTGACTCCAAATCAATCTTATACTGCTTCAATACCCTCTAAACTTTATGTACCAGAAACAAAACGAAGGAAAAGTCGACGAAATGGCCTGAAAAGGTTCGGAAACACCTTTCACAGGACCTGAACCCTACTGCGCTATAAAGAGCTGGGAACAAGACAACTGTAAAAACATTGGAAGAGCGTCCCAGGCCTAAGTCGAAACAACTGAGCATATAAAGGGTTTTCCAATAAGATGTGTTATTTTGAATAGCCCGCTATTTCGGTAGCTGTCAGTCTTAAAGCTGTTATTTTTTTACATTTGACGTAAAAACTACGCCATTACTAAAAATGGAACGATTCAACAACGCATTGAAATTATAAAAATTCACTACAAAAATGATCCGGAATTCCATTGAAAAATCATCTTGACTGATGAGGCCCATTTCCACCTCGGTGGCTACGTCAACAAGCAAAATTGTCGCATCTGGGGATCGGAAAACCCAAGAGTTATTGTTGAGAAGCCTCTCCATCCTCAACGTGTGACAGTTTGGTGCGGTTTATTATCCGGCGGGGACATTAGACCTTACTTTTTCGAAAATGAAGTTGGATCAACAGTTACGGTGAATGGATTGCGCTATCGAGAGATGATTAATGATTTTTATGGCCGGAGTTGGTATTGAACTGGACAACGTTGACTTTCAACAAGACGGCGCTACGTGCCACACAAGCAACGAAACCATTGGTCTTTTACGGAAAAAGTTTCCGGACCGTGTAATTTCTCGAAGAGGTGATCACAATTGGCCACCGAGATCTTGTGATTTAACACCTTGCGACTTCTTCCCTTGGGGCCACGTGAAAGATAAGGTCTACGCCAACAGCCCAGCGTCAATTCAAGACCTCAAAGATGGAATTCGTGAGTCTATCGAGGACATAGGGCAGCCACTTTGCGATTTTGTTATGGAAGTTTTCATTAAAAGGATATGGTCCTCTAAGCGTGGTCGTGGTGGCCATTTGGCTGATGTTTGTTTTATTATTAACGGCATACCTTCCTCTTCATTATGAAATAAATATCCGATCATTTATCTCAAAAAATGGCATTTTTCTTTGAATATCAAAATAACGCCTCTTATTGGAAAAACCTTTACTATGTGAATGCCCAGCCCTCTGTGGTATTAGAAGGAACTTCTTCTTCAGGGAAATAATAAGTCCGGAAGAAGTAAAGTGATCTTCTGCTGAAAGTATCATCAGCTACATTAGAAAAGTAGAAACTCTAATTTCAATTTAACTTTTCTTTTCAGGTCGACGTGCCTCATATCGCGGTAGTGAGTCAGAAATTAAAAAAAAAAAATTCTCCTTAAATATAATTAAAAAAATATTTGATCTTCATGGTTACAAGGGTTCTTTTAAAAGAGTTAAATGTGTTCTCTTCAGAAAAGGCAATTTCAGCATAAGCGAATGACAATTTTGTGAAAATCTAAAAAGGTTCTACTTCCGTTTTGCAAACATATTTTTAAACATATTCAACACCGACAGGCTAATATAACGTATCTTGTACTTACTCATAGTCATACAAAAATCACAATGATTGAACTTGTACATACCTGGAAAGGAAAAGAAAATATTCAATTAATATAACAATCTCTGCAAATTCAAAAAAACATTATATTACAATATCTAATCTAAGCGGAATCACGTTGCATGTTGGTATGCTCAAATTGCCATTTAAAGGCAATTTCACTTCCTTTCGCCCCACACGAAACTGTATATATAATTCCAATTGTAAACACTTTCGCGAGTTCACCACAAAAACGCCATAACCTTTGCACATTTTCCTCTCAAATCCCCCCTTTTAGAGTGGGCAAAATTACAAATAGATGCACAGAGATACCGAAAACAATTTATGAGTAAAATATTTGCCTGACCCTAAAAGATGATCTCGATTCAACCTCTAATCACAGTGAAAACTGAAAACTCACTGATGATGGCAGGCGCACTTCTACCCAGCGGCATAAACTTGTCCATGTAATATCATCTAGATAGTGTGGCATCGCCTTAGGCCATATATCACGCATTCAATGTGGAATGGGGTATTTGCACAGATAAAAGTAAAACACCTCCCACTGTATACAGTAATTACACGTGGAGAAGACTTTTGTACATACTTCTGGGTCTGACACTTTGGCCTTTCGAATGGAGAAAACCAACCAAAAAGACTCATTAAGATTTGGCTGTTGGCCCCTGCTTGCCTTTCATTTTTGTGCGGTTTTGCTCATCTCGAACGTTTGAAAGTGAAACAAAATTGGGAGAAAATTTCAATTATATACCCTAAGTCACAGCTTCCCTATTTATATTGGGCAAATCATTTGTATAGAAAGTAGGTTTGTGCTGGAAGGAGATGAAACCTGCTTAACCTGGTGAGCAAATCAAAGCACAAATCCCATAGATACACGATATCGACGACTATGAGCAGATCTCTCGGCGTTTGTAACAGTAAGGATAATTTATTGCTGCGCAAATTGGATAAATCTAAGCACAGTAGGTAATGTGAGATGTCAGCCATTTATGGTCTGGCGGTAGATATATAGCTCGCGTGTGTGTACTGGTGCTGGTGGTGATGTTATTATCTCTAGAGAGGCCCCCAGACTGGTTGCTGGTTCATTGTTGTTCTCTGCTGCTCTGAAAGAAAAGTGCTTTAGCTTTTTCCATTGAAGGAATTTCCATTGATAGCCAACTCGGTCGCAACATGTGTGCGCGGTGTGGCCCAAAGTACGGCTCAAGAGGTGAGGATTTGTTTTGACCCCGATTTGGTTAGAATGGAAATTCCTTTTAGCAGTTTTCATATAGAGTCGATGATGATAGATGTACGCATGCGCTGCAGGCTGGCTGGTTTCTATATGGTGGCGGGAGTGTTTTATGGAACCCACTTCTTTTGGGATGCACAGACTTTTGTATGCGGCAAATATGGGAACCAGCAGTTAGGGGTTCAAAGATGTATGACTCTTGTTGCCCTGGTAACGGACTGGACGATTTGCTATTGCGACTTCTGTTTCGGGAGTCGGGACGTTGCTTCTCAATGGGTTCTCCAACCGTATCCTTTCCCATTTCAGTAGAAAAGCTTTCTCCGTTTAAGAGCACGTTGTCGTCCTTTACTTTATTATGCAGCCATCATAAATTTCCATCGATAAAATTAAATTTCATTATCATTTCCTCCCAGTCACCGGTCGACAGACATATATTCGTGAACGGCAACCATTCATTAGCATCACCTGCAGCAATGCATCGCGCACTCATCGTTCTAATAAAAGTCCCGGCGATATTCCACACAGTTGAATTTTTGTATCTACTATAATGCTAATGCTCACTTCTGTTGGAATCGCGTCCTCTGTCTCTGGCCAGCCTCCCCAATAACCTCCATCACCGCATATCGTACCATCATGGAATTTATTTTAATTTCATTTCCAAGCCCATTTCGCCCGATGCCCCATTGTAGAATAAAAATAAGCAAAGCGCCCAAGAATTCTAAGTAATTATAGCATCGCATTAGGCAATGCTTATCGCTTTACATATCGTATTCCGATATGAAGCCTTTGAGGCGCATTTCCTTTTGCAACTTGCACTGCTCTCCTGCTGAAGAATGCGGCGGCGGTGGTGGTGGTGGATCGATGTACCCACAGAAAACAATGCCGTTGGGTGAAAATTATAATTTTCTAGTTTCCAAGTTGGATGTTGTGGTTCTTGATGGCTGCAATGATTTTGAAGTGGCAGACGAAGAAATCATGGAAGCACTAGGCATGCATTCGCCGAAGATCACGGAAATCGTAGAAAATTATTAATTTCCATTCAGTTTAGCCTCCGGTTGTGTGATGGTGGTGGTGGTGGTGAACTTCTTGGATTCGAAGCTATAGCTACTCCCACTTCTTGAACTTTCTTTACTGGAGAGGATAAGAGTATTCAAGTTGAAGGAAGGGTTTCATTCTATGCCCCAGAGTTGTTGTATTTGATTTTATTGCATTTGTAATAAAGGAAATTAGTTTGTAATAACCCATTAAAAATTACCAATAGGACTTTTTGCTTCTAGGCAGCAGTAAACATTACTTTTTGTTTTAATGTCTCACATTTGAATTTTAGTTATGACTTGTGGTGTTGCATAGGGAGTAGGAAGTAGGAATTTCGGGCAAAGATATGTTTTCCGAAAAAGTATTTCTAAGAGGAGGTTTCACACTTTCATAGAAAGTTTACACAGGTCGCACTAAAACAATCATAACAACTCCGACGAGTTTAAAAAAAATTAATAAAACCTTTCGTGGTAAAAAAGATTACGACGAAGTTTTCAAGACCATCCACGTCTGTTTCGAAATATTTCTTGAAAGAGTAAATTTCGACGTTTAAAGCAATAGATATGGCAAACAGTGGAGGACAGAATTTTCTAACAACTAAGGATGTAGGATTGCTTTACAGGAATGTCGACAAAGTTGCCACCGTACATTTAATTACAAAAAATAAACTGCACGACTGGATCGCACGAAACTTTCTAGTTCAAATCATTAGTTTGGTTGGTTTATTTTTATTTTATTGTTCTTTATAGGTTAAATGTAAAACAAGACTTTTCAAATTGCTGATGCTGGTAGGTGGTGACTCGAAGATCGAAGTATGGTTTATGATAGACCGATACCTTGACATAGATTTATTATGTAAGAATTCAGAGGTTTGTTTTTGAATTTATCCATGGACGCGTTTGGGGGTTGCAAATGAAGTGCGGATTTCTGATAGTGTAAACTCCAATTGGTTGGAAATATTTAAAGGTTCATGGTTAAAAAGTGGGTTGGGTACTATTTGCTAAAAAGGAGCTTCTATTACCTAGTTGTAATTGCATTTTTACTGGTAGTACGGTAATTCTTAAAACACGGTTTTTTCCATTTTTTACGAGAAGCTAAGTAAGGGGTCCTATTAAGAATTCTTATGTTATCATAAAAAGGGTGTTTTGGTCAAAACCGTTATTGCCGTTTTTGGAAAATAATGCGTAGGTACAAAATAGTAGCAAATATTGCAATGTTTATTTAAAAAAATATATATATACATACATCTAATTAGCTAAAAACTGAGTATAAGGTATTATTTAAAATTATTTAAATCGAAAATGGCGTTTTCGAGATATGAACAGTTTTCAAAATCAGCGTTTCCGGTGATTCGAATCGAAAATCAAGGACGCAATAATATTGGAACCGTCAATTTTACTCCAAGTATGCATCTCGAATCCCGAGAGGGCCAAATTACATCTTAAGGTTTTTTTCCACTGCGCCACCTCTCGCGAACGTCTGACAAACATCCGAGAGTAAAACTGTCATGAATGAGCTTCTCAGTTAGCCGTTTGGACTCGGCGTAAAATTGTAGATCCCTTCCATTCGTCCCAAAAATTGAAAACCCACACAAAGCGAATGGTTGCGAGAAGCTAGGCCTTGGGTCCCATAGACCTGTCGCGCCAAAATATTTATTTATTTATTATGCATTTTGGTCAAAATCGTTTCCGCCGTTTTCATGTAGGTAAAACCAAAGAAAACCAAAATTCTCAAATTATGCATTTTTTCAAAAATCCATTATACACAATCTAGCGAAAAACTGAGTTTGCTATCGTGTTGGGAATGACCATACTACCTTAAAAATGAGTTTTTGTTACAGTCGTATTGACCATTTTCGAGGTAAGGCCAATTTTCAAAAGTAACGTTATTCGACTTTTTTTTAGCGAAAAACTGGGTATGCAGCTATGTTTAGCCTACGCACCTTTACGAAAATATGCATTTTGGAACCGTTTTCAAGTAAACTGTAACAAAATAAATTCTTAAAAAACGACATTTTTTTAAAATATTCCGTTCAACGATAATTTAGGGAAAAACTGAACTTGCTATCATGTTAGGAATGACCATATAACCTTAAAATCGTATGGACCGTTTTTGAGATATGTCCAATTTTCAAAATTACCGTTATTTGATTTTTTTGGTGAAAAACTGGGTATGCAGCCATGTTAATTGTGTGGAAGCGTCGATAGTGAGAATTATAATTTCTAATCTAACCTTTTGAATATGTAATTTTTTTATTTATTTATCATATAATTAATTATTTTGTACATGTATTTCGAAATCTGTTGATTATAAATCGTAGATTAAAATAAATGAAATGAAAATGAAAATGAAAAAAAATTAACCACACCTACTTAAGCCCAAATATATACCAAATATTTTGGTTAAAATCGTTTGAGCCGTTTTCGAAAAACTCAAAATTGCTTTATACCGTTACAACTTTAACTCTTAATGTGCGAAAAAAATGGCCCCGAACTATAAGCCCACAAACTCCAAATCCGAAGTTTGAAAGAAATCCGTCCATCCGTTTGCGCTGAACAGCTCAGGAAAGACGGACAGACGGACAGAATGGCGAGACCCACTTTTTGTGTTCCTCTATCGTCTCGAGTTCGATTTTTTGTACGAATACAAAACCTTTCTCTTACTACGTACACGAGAAAGTTAAAAATTGCTGGGAAACAAAAAGAGGTTAAGACAAAGATCTTTTTCTTCTAAAACTCTTTTCAGGCATTTTTCCTCCAGAAACGAAACACCTTGCTCATTTGTTTACGAAAGCGATTAGCTTGTGTTAAACGCTTCAGTTTTGATGATGAAATTGAAATATCCAGATTTAATAAAGAATCAGAGGAACCGCTCCGCAGTCCTGGCAGCAAATTCCAATACAATTTTCGTAAAATTACATCCAATAGAACCTCCATTCAGTGCACGCTTCTCAATCACCCAACAAAGACATCAACTCTTCGATTATTTGTACAACAATTTCAAAAATATCTTTGTCGGCTTCAAATATACCTAACGTAGGCCGGCGTAACTAATTTAACAAATTTTCCACATTCGTTTAACCCATCCACCCGAGATGCTAATTGAACTGAACGACATTCAATTGTTAAATCACACCTTTACCCATCTCGGAAGTTTATCTACATTTGTTCGTTTGTTCTCAAGTCCCTCACACCGTCCTTCTAAATAAATCAAAAAAATCCATCTCTTACCACCTCACAAAGAAATCCAGTAAAACTGCATCTCAATTCGTGTCGGATCGGATGTGTAAATCGAAGTTAGTTGACGAATAGGGTCGCCCCACAAGTCGGGAATCGGCTGTCAAAACCGATTTCCGATTATACAACCAGCCCACATTGAACAAGATAATGGAATGGAATGAAAGGTGCGCTTTAACATGACCGCACACTACCACACGACGCGACGGGAATCTTTGCATTATTTGTCGCGAAATTCTTTTAACATTTTCCTTTGGCAACAATGTTGCAGCCAACTGGTTGTTGGGTTACTCAAGAATCGGCGAGTGGTACACTCAAATTTGTTCCTGTTCAATGTGGTTGGCAGATACAGTTTCGCTGATGCGTGGCTGCGGGTCAATTGCGGGATGAAGTGTTCCAGTGTGGGCGCCTGGCAAGGCTTGTTTTTTTTTCGTCAACGCGCTTTGAATTGGTTCAGTTTTTATTATATCAATCGCTTCCACTATGAATTAGCTAATTAATTCCACGCAGTTAAGGGCTGTGTTTCATTTGACACAAATGAATTTTACTCTAGCAATCCATAAATAAGGTAAAACCCGACAGAGTTGTGTCCTCGAAGGACTATAATGATGTTACGATGCGCGACATTGTATATACCTGCCGCACGAGTGCGTCGCCTTGGCGAAGATGTGCGCCATGTTGTGGGAATTGGTAGGTATAGAAATCTAGAATCTAGACTTTGTTGTTGGTGCGTTTCCTCCACTCAGAGCTTGCGCTTTGAGATATATTTTTGCATTTTTACCTGCATCCTGTGTTGCTTCTTTTCGCTCTCCGTTGTGCAGTGGTCATTTATTATAAATTTGAATTGAGCCTCAGCCTAGAGACCGCAGCAGATTAATTATTTATATACGGAACGACCAAAAAATATGCTAAAAACGAGAGCAATTCCACAGGACGTTGTTATTGAGCATGAGCTGCTGCGGCTGACGCTGTGGTGGCTTTATTTATGTGGTACGCAGCTACAACACCCGGACAGTGGTTTTGTTTGGAAATTTTTGCATGCATGCAATGTTTTTCTGCGCGCAAAAGAGACAGATACTTCATGTCGTTCTTGAATGTAAGAGGGTGTCATTATTGCACGCAAGGATTAAATCTATGGCGTTGGGGTAATTTTAGTGCGCCGCATCGGGTTAGGGAATGCTGTTTTTTAGAGGTCGAAACGATTTTGTTTATTTTATTAAAAGCGATTTTGCATTTTGGCATTGAAAGCAACATGAGACTGCGAGTGTTGGGTACATTTTAATTTCAGATTTATTGAGCGGCGGTTTTACGCACTGATTTGTCAATTGGTGCGACTTTGTTGCATCTTCGCGGTAAGTTTTGCTTAAGATGGTCAAAGTGAGACTGTTTTTAAGAGCCATTCGCTTATAATATGTTTGGTAAAAATATTTCGGTCGGATTCGTATAAGAAGTGCAGCAATTAGTAGTTGCGAGTTTTGTTCATGGAACAAATAAAGAGGACCTACCATTTTGTACTCCTGGATGTGTCCCAGACATTTGCGCGGTGTGTTTTTTTTTCTGATTTCTCACAAAGCAGCGTGTAGTATTCACCAAGCGTCCAAATTCATTTCTCTCCCATCTCTATTGTAGGACACTTAAAACAAGAACCGCCCGAGGAACCCACAAAATCCCCAATACAAAGTCGTACACCATTCACCTCCCCACATTCTCAGACTCCAATCTGAATCTGAAGTAGAACAAAACCACCTATTCAAACACAAACACACACGTTTTGTATTCTCTCACCAAAGCTGATGCCCCCATCAACTTAAAGTTCCATACACATGAATACTGAGCTGCATATCCGAATGCAAAAGAGGGAGAGAAGAAAAGTATCGCAGCTAAACCAAAGGCAAATATCATGTCAATATGTCATGATATTATCCCATCATAGTAATAGCAATAATAATATTTACCACGTTGGACCCTGGTGACATCACATTCCGTCCGTCTTTCTCTGCCGTGCGATGTTAAGCCTCCATTGAATGATGATGTGCTTTAACACCGAATGGCGCGCGGCAACGAAACGTTCTATCCCTACGTTACAGAGCGGTATCGGAAAATGATATGTACGCCCGATGGCTGAACGAAACGACCGACATCTAGACGACGACCGGCATTAACGTGAACGACGACATTGTGGCTGCAAGTTGTTAGCATAGAAATGCCATTATTATGCCCCCTCCCATGATAAATATATAGCAACAAGGCAATAGAAATCCGGCTGGAGAAAGCAGGATACGACAACCACCGCCTGCATCTGGTACAGAGGCTATAGCTGGAAAGAAAATAGGGATGGGCACTCAAGAGACCGTCATAAAAGTAACAACAACAGCGGAAAAGTAATAATAACAATAACTATACACAGTCGTCCAGCGTCCACAGTACAGAAGGGGGGGTATTCACAAAAGTTCGACTCCACAGAGT
Organism: Cheilosia pagana; assembly: GCA_936431705.1. Taxonomy (NCBI): domain Eukaryota; kingdom Metazoa; phylum Arthropoda; class Insecta; order Diptera; family Syrphidae; genus Cheilosia; species Cheilosia pagana. Next base: position 42,182,241 of record OW386170.1, on the reverse strand, counting down.
TGAGTTCCTAACGGAACCAGAAATGATTTGATGTTTGAGAACGATTAGAGAAAAATCCATAATGACAATCGGTATGGAGAGGTGCGCGCACCTCCACCAGACATGATGTTCAAGAAGACGTAGTCGGACGACGGCGACGAGGAGGACAAAATGAGCAACATGATGATGATGATGATGATGCCCAAAAGGGGGAATTACTGGTGTAGTCATGCACACCTAGCATATCTAGAACCCGCAAAAATCTTCTTCACAAAAACAACCGCAAATTCTCTAGAGGTAATTGCAGCTGATAGTACCACCATTCTACTCCTAGGCTGCGGATGATGATGGTCCTATAGTCGAGGAGTGAATAATTTTGCTGTCTATATACATGCATTGAATGGGCATCCCGAAATATCAACAAACGGACGTGCCAGCGCCATAGTGTTTGCACAAGGAAACGATCATATTCACATAGGTGTTGAGGGAAACTATTTATTTTTCTTTCATTTTTGTTCTGTTGATTTACGGTAATTTGAAAACACCTTTGGAAATTGACTGAGAAAAGCGCACGGAAAAGCTATTGTCGGAGGAGATGATTTTTTTTGTTTGTTTTTGTGGGAATTTTTGGTGGGATCGTCCCGAAAAAAAACATTTCTGGTGTTTGTGAGATGGTAGGCCTAGAGTTCTATGTGGGACGGTTGTTTGTCTTCGGAGAACTATTGGAAAATATTTGCTATGATTTAATTTGTCTGATAAGTAACACGTTACAAGTATAATATGGCTCTCCTCTTGACCAAATTATATGAGAAAAGCTGGTTTTTCTATGGATCCATTAGCGAAATATGAATAATTCTTCGCTTAAAAGTTTTCTCTGATCAATTTTACACCTTTTCAAAGGCATGGAAAGACTGGTAAAGCTGCATACGCAAATTTACTTCCTGTAGCCACCCTTTCTGTGAGAGACAACATGCCTACCAGACTAGTAAATCCTACCCCACCAAATCATCATCAAACTTCTGAAAGTTATTGTTTAAACAGTTGTCAAAAAGTCATTTCATTTTCGGTTTTTCCTTGTCAGGGTGCGAACCTTCTTACAATTCAATTTGCAGTCAATTGATCCACTGCCTACCAGACGTGTGTATACTCGGTTCAAAAAATGTAACCCGTCACGTCATAGATCAAACATGTTCTTTTACAAATAAAGTCCCCTAGGAAGCTACCCATCTAAAAGCTTCCGCTCTAAACCATAGTACCAACTACAGCAATGACAGTTGACAAATGCAGACGGTTTCAACCCTTTGAACCCCAGATCATATTCCCCTGGCTTGATTGATGTTAATGCCAGCGTGTGCATTATAATAAAAAAACACTAGAAGCTCTTCCACTGCAACCCAACTCCGGCCCAGAGAAATACTCATAAATAATAGAAAAAAAAAACCAAAGAAAAAACAATATAATCCACAATCCATCAAACTGCATATTAATGAATTTGATTTCCGTCTCATTCTTTTCATATAATAAAATGCAGCAAATTAACAAAATTTTACAGCCATTCCCACTGATGTCTTCGTTCGATATACGTGAATGGAATTTTCATAAATCTCGAAACCCTCAACGGAATTATAGACACCCATTTCTTGATCTTAATTTCTCAATCAATTTTATAAATCCCATACACACACACACAGTCATGCACCTACGCAAGTTGTAAAGTGATTCTATTATTTTTATTTTCTGTTTTTATTTATTTACGAACCTCTGTTTTGAAACTGAGAAGAATCAAGAAACAAATTAGGAAATGACAAAAATCTAAAGAGAATCTCTAAAACAACAAACAAACGAACAAATTTTACGATAATTCCAAAAGTGACACACGTATAGTTAATTGAAATTTGATCAGATTAATTATAAGCAATTTATGGGGTAGTCATTTCGGGAAGAGAATTCGAAATTAAAATGCAGCTCCCAATGCCGCTGTAGCCATCAATCGACGCATCAGAAGCTGCTCTAATAGAGCAGTTGTAGAGGAGTGTTTTTGAAGTGTGTATTTGTTTGTTTGTGGTTTTCGTCAATTTATTTATTTATATTCGGGACATAAAATAGAGTAATAAAAAATTGTTCGAATGGGTAACTATAAAAATGGGCCAACAAATGAGATAAGGAACCTAGGCCGGGCTGTAAAGCTATTAACCTCTTTTTAAATATAGCTATTTTGAAGTTCAATATATTCAATTGGAATTTAAAAGGGTGCTGTGGCCCGATATTATCGATGGTAGATGTGAAGTTGGACACAGTTTGAAGAGTTATATTTGGACGCCAAAGAATGTGGCGAAGACTGTGATTAGATAAATGAGAATAAAGCTTATCAGCAGAAGACTTTGTTAAAGATTGAATTGTTTTTCAATGTTTTTCATTCGGTTTCAAAATTATACATTCAACACTGGTTCGCTATTAGGAGGTAAAACAAAAGAGTTCCACAGCGAACTTGGGTTCTACTTGAAAATAGGTAGAAAATTGACTTACAAGTGAAGAAGCTTTAAATTTGAATCGCAGAATTAAATTTATGACTTTTCAAGACTGTGAATTCAAAGGGCTACTTAGCATTTTCGACCTTACAAATTTCAACATCCAAAACAAAGTTTAATCGAAGTCACAAAACCACTTATGGTTATGATAGTAGGTACTGATCGCCTTGAGCTTGTTTACATGACAATAGACGAATTAATGCAGCCTGTGCCTGAGAGATTTTCATAGCTGCATGAAAGGGTTTTTCAAACCCTATTGTAGCAAAAAACACTATATGTAGATAATAATCGGTAAATGCGCAGTTTCTTAGTGGTAGTGTGTTGGGCTACTAAGCAAAGGGTCTCAGGTTCGAATCCCGAAAGGGCCAAAATACATCTTAAGGTTTTTTGTCCGCTGCGCCACCTCTCGCGAACGTCTGACAAACATCCGAGAGTAAAACTGTCATGAATGAGCTCTCAATTAGCCGTTTGGACTCGGCGTAAAATTGTAGATCCCCTTCCATTCGTCCCAAAAAATTGAAAACCCACACAAAACGAATGGGTGTGAGAAGCTAGGCCTTGGGTCCCATAGACCTGTCGCGCCAAAATATTTATTTATTTATTTATAAATGCATCCAACAAAACTTAACAGCAACCCATCCAGACCTCCGGCGGCGAAAAACTCCCATCGAAATCTATCTTCTTCCAAGTGCCAAAACTAATATTTAAAAACTACTCAGATTGATGAATCCACCTGATACCGCGATACCCCCAAACATCTTCATTCCCTACCTCTAAACCTCTATCGAAATGGAAAAACAAAGTCTATATTCATACCTCCTTTTCTCGATAATCAATCACAAAAGATAGCCCGTAACCCTATCCGCCATCTATAATTCTAAATTCCCCGATCTAATCTGCATAAGTTACTATTCGAATGAAACAGGTAATACAACAAGCCACACCAAGCGGATGACATTTATTTATATATTTCAGATTCAGTCTATTAATCACACTGCGACCATGCACACTGTCAAATTCATTCGAAGAACTCTCTTTCTTTTCAACAACAACAAAACACACACAATTTCAAGTGTAAAACTACCACATAAGATGTCGTTCTGGTACGCACTGCATCATGAGTGCCGTTTGGTGCGGTGTGTGCCCACACTATCATCTATCTTTATCCACTTTTGTGTATGCCATGTGTAATCCCACCACCTTGACATTAAATCTACCCATTTAAATTCGTTAAACAAGTCAAATAGAACACCTCCGTTGTCTGTCTTGTCCCGGGTAGATCTTTGAAATCAATGTGGTGCACACCGGCATCGAGTCGAGGAAGAAAATGTCCTCGATCCTCGATGGTGGGGTGCCTGCTTGAAAATTCTTTATGTCACAATGTACCCCCACGTTGGGCAAGGTACACACCACGAGCTACACACCATTGCCCTGAAACAAGAATTTTCTCCTCTTTTTTTTCTGCCAACTACCGCGAATTTTTATTTATCCTATACAGCGCACTTGGCGCAAAAAGACCAAAATAATAATTGTTTCGAATATAATAAATTATCGTCGGTCTGGGGATACGACTGCGAGAAAGCCGAACTCGAACAAAAAAGATTTATTATCCCTTCAGTCATTCAAAAGCGCTGTGGAAAAAGGCCAATTCCCTAACCCAAAAAGAGGCCGAGGAGGAGCTGTTGCGTTTTTGGTACTACGCTGCTGCAATTTCCTCCAGAGTATGCAGAGACAGACACACGGCACTTCTATAAATAGAGAGAGCGAGAGAGAGCGCGAGTGCCCCCAAGAGAAGAAGGTAATTAACATATTAGAGTTACACACATAAAATGTGGTGTGGTAGGAATTTCTCGTCCCACACACAGAATAATCCTAGGCAAACGACAAGAATTTCAGTTTCGGCCGGTTGGGATGGCATTGCCGGCCACAATCGAGTGGGACACCTAGCGCAGGCTAACACGAATACACGCACAGTTGAATACCCGCTTGCATCACCATATGAAAGAAGTCTGAGGAGGCAAATTCTTCGCCATAGATACATAGATGCGTTGTTAGCCGCCGCTAGGCTGGAGTTGAGTTTATTTTAATTTTATCGCTTATTCACATTCGTCTCTGGTTGAGGGGAGTTTTTTCTATTTTATTTTTTTCTTTGTTTCTTTTTGTGGAGGCATCCCAAGGGTTACACACATGTCTGCCGCATTTGAAAGAATATAGAACTTAATTCCGGATCGGCCCAGGTTGATTCGATTGTAAAGATATTGAGAAAGTTAAATGGGTGCAATGGTCTGAAGAATGGTGCATTGCATACCACAGTGAATGAGGTTTGAAGGAAATCATTTTCATGTTAAAAGTTTTTGTACCTATATTTTAGAACAGTGGTATTTTTGTTGTTTCTTGCCGAGGCTCAAAGACACGTGCTTTCGATGGAAATATGGGATGGCCGTAGGTGGCAGGGCTCAATAAATGAGAATGGAGACTGACGAAATTTGTTTTTGATTTTTTATTTTTTTTTCCTTTGACGAAAAGGAAATTAACTTGCATATGAGGGCATATGGTTGAGTGGTTCCTTTCGATGGGACATCATAATTTCCATATCTATGGATATGGGCTGACGGCTGTTTCATGTTTACACAATAAAGTTGATGGTAACGACTTGCCAAGAAGTAATGAACAGGGAATTCGTAGATGCTGGGGTCTTTTTAACCAACGAAGTTCAAAGCACTCAAGGCACAATAACGAACGCTTAGATTCATAATATGTAGCTTAGGCTAGGGGTTCCTAAAGAGGGGCGCCGCGCCTTCACAGAAACACAAATTTATTCAAGCTTCGCTCTGCTTTTAAACATACCTCACTTTGCACTTGCTTCATTCATTTTGTGGATGTATTAATTTTTGTGCGCATCTATTATTTCATTCGAATGTTTTTTTTCCGAGAGTAAAACTGTCATGAATGAGCTTCTCAATTAGCCGTTTGGACTCGTCGTAAGATTGTAGATCCCTTCCATTCGTCCCCATAATTTGAAACCCATACAAAACGAATGGTTGTGAGAAGCTAGGCCTTGGGTCCCATTGACCTGTCGCGCCAAAATATTTATTTATTTATTTAAGTAGGGCGTCGTGACAAAATACCCATCTTGTAGGTGGGCCGCTTGCTAAGAAAATAGGGAAACACTGGCTTAGACTTTTTATGGAAGAGTTGGCTTTCTAAAGTGTTTTTTTATGGCATTTTCCAAACATTTGCATCAGATTTTTGAAACTCTAAAATGTAGTTTTTAAGATAAATTCCGACTTTCAAAATCAGAATTAGAGAGTAATAAAATAAGAACTGAATGAAATTGATGTTTTTGGAATGAGAAATACCTTTCTGAGTGTCAATTACTTTGAGAGCTGATATATGCTAACTTCAGATTGCCGTTTCACTATAAATTAGACATAGGTACCTACTATAAAAAATCATGTCAATTGAAAAAGGCTCATAAAATATGTAGCTTACTTTTAAAATAAAAACTTTCTGACACTAATTTTAATACACTAGTTCAAGGAGTCGAGTAAAGGACTCATATCCAATGAATCTTGCTCAAAACGAATACGATTTGATGCGCCTTATCTTAGGGTGCAATTATAGCGACACGAAAAATGCAACCGAAAAAAGTTCTTTGGCTTTTTTTAACCACTTAAACTTAATTGTTAAACTCAATCTTGGTCTTAAAATGTTGCTTAGGAATTGTTAAGTTAGTTTATCAAAAAAATAATCTTAAATTTTCGAAAAAAATAAAGAACATTTATTAATTTTTCTGTACGTTAAACTTTTTTCGTACAGGAAAATTATTGAATTATTTTTCTAGAAAAATTAAAGCTAAGTGATATAAAATTAAGTGGTTAAAAAAACAAAAGACATTTTTTCGGTTGCATTTTTCGTGTCGCTATAACTGGCCCCTAAAACGGTACACGCAACTCACTCAGCCATAACGTCACACTTACCTAAAAAAAAAATAACAACAAACAAATTGTTAATTAAACACTCGACAACAATTTGATACAAATCTTTTTATTTACAACAAAAACAAAGCCAATTAAGATAACCCATTATTTATAGCATTAGATACTGTTGAATTGCTCAGAGGAAAAGAATGCACACCATTCTCCATGGGTGCAAGGTTGATGGTATCCAAGACATAAATATCATATCCACAATCGTTATTACCATTCATGTGGACTCACAAAAACACAGATAGATACATTCTCCATCTTAGGTGAAATCCCAAAACATCCACGCAAATCCTCTTAAGCCATTAGAACTTGTGTTGTTTTTTTTTTGTCAGTAAAGTGAATGCGCGAGCGCGTACCTATACAACAACTACAACACACATCATAATAATTGGTAAATGGCCCTCCACACGGTGCCAACTTGCAGGCATGCTTACGCCCACGCGAACATTTCTCAATACTTTTTTTATATTTATGGGCATGTGCATGCCACACGAGTGTGTGAAGGATTAATGCGCAATCTGCAATGGCTAGGCGTTTGCATCATGTAAGCTATCAAATTCCAAAATCACCACGAAATCAATAATTTTTTTTTCTGCGTCTGTGCCGAGAATAAAACAAAATCACGTTAGAAATGTTTAGTTCGAATGTTAAAAAGCCCACAGGAACTGTCCGAAAACTATGTTCTGTTCCATCATTCGCCAATGCGCCATGATGGTGGTGGCCAATCGTGCAATCGTGTTCGATGTCATTGGCGCACACAATTGCAAATGTGCAACGTGCGCGCAGAAATGCTCTTTTACACCAAATGACACTTATATGAGTGTTTAACTGCCCATCCCATGTCACCTGCCTACGCAAACAGGAAGTGCAGTGTGCGCGCGCACACCACTGCGAGTGCGTGTGATTAGAACCCAAACGCATGCTGTGATTCTGTCGTGGCAGAAAATGCATGTTCGTCTCGGGAGAGTGTGGCTGCACAATGTAAATAGGGGAATGGTCATGGAATTTGCCATTAAGCCGCTCAAGATTAAACCATTAGAAATGTCGCTGACAAACTGAACTTTGGCCGCAGTTTATGAGATTATCCACTACATCCGTCTGCGGTAGGGCCATAAAGAGTAAGCACAAGTGTTTGATGAGTTTTACTAAGGACTTGGCGTACTGTTTAACTTAAAAGAGCTTTCAGCAACAACAAATGGATGTCAAAAGTTTGACAAACAAATTTGACGCAAATCAAAGAAAATGATAGAAGGAGTTTGAGACGCTATGAGAGGTAACGTCAATTTTCATGCAAAGTTGTCATTGAGCATGTAATCGAACGCCTATACCGCATCAATGTTAGGTTTGCCCTAAAAGAAGGTATTTTCAAAAAATAGTTCGACTGGCCTCTCGACATTCACGAGGCAACGTTGACACTAAATTGATCATTACGATTGTACATTATTTGAACGTTAAACATTTCTGCGACAAATGGTTACAATATGAAATATATTTGATAAAAATGAGGCTTGATTCAACAATTTTTTTGTCAATATACGTCCAACAAAATGTTTTTATCAGATTGACAAAATGTTTGTAACTTTTATCGTGACCTTACCCGTTTGTTGTGATAGCAAAAAATATTGTTGATTTAACAAAAATGGTTTCTTGTGAGTACAAAAATAATTTGTTGAAATAATCAAAACTTTGTTAAATTTACAAAAGAGTTTTTTTCAATTCCACATGGCTGTTTTGTCGAATCAGTCGAATTAGTTGTTGCTTTTACGAAGATATTTATCAATTTTGTATTTATCTCCTTGTCAGATTAACAAAAAAAATTGTTTAGAAGTTGTTTGTCAACTTAATTACTGTATTTTGTAATTGCATTAATTAAGGCTGATTTCTAAGAGGGATTTCAGCCGCCAAAAACTTAGGAACAAAGACCGAAGTCCCTTTCCAAGCGGGAGCGCATAAGTTTTGTCAATTCAACAAACATTTCGATTTCTGGTTCTGTTTTTATCGATATAACAAAAACTTTGTTAATTCAACAACAAAATTGTTCAATTGATAAAACTCGATTTGTTAAAATGAAAATTGTCTTTTGTTAATCTGACAAAGTAAATGTTTTGTCAGTTTAACAAAATATTGTTCAAATTGATAAAACTTAGGTTGTATTAATAAATATAATTTATCATTACAACAATTTTTTTTCAATTCAACAAAACTATTTTTGTTGGAAGTTTACAAAAGAATTTTGTAATTTTACCTAGTATTTTATTTTCAGTGTATTTATTTTGAAAGTTATTTAAAACCCATGCGTAGTGCCTTAGTGGTTAAAGTGTTTTTTTCCACTGCGCCACCTCTCGCGAACAACTGACAAACATCCGAGAGTATAACTGTCATGAAAAAGATTCTCAATTAGCCGTTTGACTCGGCAAGTAGATCCCTTAAATTCGTCCCAAAAATTAAAAAACTAAAATTACACAAAAACGAATGGTTGTGATTCCTGGGGTCCCTTACGGGCCTGTTGCGCCAGCAAATTTTTTACTTCAAGCCCGAGTAAGTTACAAACAAAAGCCCCTCTAGTCAATTCCGCTCATAGTTCATAGCCAAATAAGGTGGGTTCTTCTGTACAGGTGTAGACTCAAACACTCGATGGGGTCCTTTATCTACGCTGATTTACTAACAGCTTCCATTCTCAAAAGAAGTGTTCTCATAAGCTCAAAATAACGTGTCATTTCAGGACACTAGGGCTTATAGTAAATTTGCAATCGGCCCTGAGAATGTGGAATGACTTCATCTGCCTGAACCGACAACCAAAATTCATTCGAAGTGGCAGTCAACCTTGGTGGCTAAGCTTTTTAAAAATAGTCCGATTATAGTATGGCCCAAATGAATGAAATTTCCATTCTATTCACGGGAGAACGTTGGCCCGTTTAAACCAATCTTTGTACACACTTCATTGATGAGTTTGTTGCCGTCTTGGTCGAGATTCAGGACAATGGAATCATTTTCAAATAGACTTGGGAAGGAAACTCGAAGACTGGTCGCACTTGGAATGGAATATTCTTCGGAACACCGGTACTTCCGCACCTAAAATCGAAATTTGTCTAAACAGTCTCCGACTAACTCACTTTCTCTTGGACAATTATCATAGAAAAGCACTCTCGCGCCGAAAATTGTATCGATATGCGCTGCTCCTCATCAGAGATACCAAACAACGCCTTCCCCTCTCCCGCATGCCTCACCCATCAGAGTCCAAGTCCCTTTTTCACTCTTCCTTCATATAAAAGAAAAAAAATCTAAGCCAACAACAGTCAAGACCAAAGTCGCCTCTTTATCAAAATCTGAAAGAGCACTAATGCGCTTTTAATGTTAGCTGCTGATACCAATACTGATTAAAGCCAAATGAAAACAAAACCACACTCTCTGGCCAGTAATAAGCCCACAAAACCAACAACAACAACAAAAATATATATATAAAAAAAGGATAAAAAGACGGGAAAACAAAACAAAAAAAAACTTATAATAAATTTACTTTATGGCGACTTAAGTAACCGAGCGAAGGACTCAAAGCACATGCAGATTTCTTCACAGTCCGCACGGGTTTTAGCACTGATCTGACTGGTGGTTTCGCTTGATGCCGGCTGTGCGTATTGTTGCACTTCTTTATTCTACTTTTCACAATTTGAATGGATTCGGAAAGACATTACCGATAAGGAAGTACATAAAGGACTTATTTTGCTCTCCGATTGGAGGAATTCCTCTTCTGTGTGCATAAATCGAAGCCGAGTGCCAGTGCATATCTGCGGGACTGGTTGCGACTATGCGGATGCTTCATCTCGTCGTAATCAGGATTTGAGGGAAATTTATTTCATCTGGTCCATTGATTCATTTGTTTCTTTGTGTATATTTGTTCTGTTTTATCGCATTCATTCGTTGCAGGGTTCTTTGGCAAAAGTTGTAGAGGTATAAATGGGGACGAGGCCCCCCCCAAAACTTAATGCGTTCGCTATCTTATACGCTCTGTCTCTCAAAGTTTGATGTTCTTCAGTGTGTGTGTGTGAGTGTTTTTTTCTTTGTCTTCGCCTTTGCTGCACACGCAAGGTAGGACCTGGTGGACCATGTGTTTTGTATGTTTTGGAATCTACCTCAATCGCTTCAATTTTTATCATACGTTGATTCGATTCGGTTGTGCTCCTTTTAGTCCGCCGATCGCTCTTTCGGGCAATAAAAGAAGCAGCGGTGAATTGAATTTTATTGTGCCATTGTAGATTGTGTATTTATACGGATGAAGGATGCGTGTAATCCATATAAAGATAGGTGCCCCTCCAACCGAAAGTAATGTTTTCGAGTTTATCATTATTTGGCATGGGAATGGGAATGGAAAACACGAACGAAAATTTCGGGGAAAATTGCCATCAAGGATGTGCGGACTGAGGAGCCTTTATTACGTTTGCTGGGGTATTTCTCGATTGACACGAACATGGAAATCAAGAAAACAGTTGGCTGTGCGGTTTTCGCTGACAAAGTCAAATTTGTTTTAACGCAGATGTGATCACGTGTTATCTTCCGCAGCCAGCGACCATATGTTAATGGTAAATGATAGCAATGAAACTTAACAGCGGTCATATTGCCTTTTGTGGCTGGATGGTACATTTTTGGGTATAGCCCATAAGTGAGGCATTGGCAAATTGACAGCACTTTGTCTCGCAGATGTGGCCAATAAAGTTTGGCGAAGCAGGAATTTGTGAAAATTGTAAGTTTCCAACACAAAAGTGTTTGCGATTTATCAGTGTGTTTCATTGCCCTTTGTGCGCACGCTGAAAACGAGGAAGCAAGTTGCCGTTGATAAAGCTTTATACTGTTATTTCTTAAAGAATGATGCCGACGTAACATCAGGTCATATTTGACAGAACAATGATAGCCGAAAGGGTCATTTGTCTTACGACAGTTATAGGCACTTGTTTGGGATTGTTTATTAATTTTAATGTGTTTTGTAAACCATTCATTTCTATTATTTTGATTTCGTTCAATTCAGTTCTTAAATACTAAAATACCAATGTATGTACCTACTTGCTATACATATTGTAACGTAAACTCAATTTGTTTCTTGTATTCTTTGAATTGCTTGTCAATCACTTCGATCTCTAATGTTAGCATCGAATGGTCAACGATGTCGTGTCTGCTTACACATTACATACATATATATTACTTGTTTGATTGTCAACCAAGCTCGCACAGCTTTACAACAACAATTCTATTGCTTGTGCGAAACTTGTGCTTGGGCGAGAGAACAATGATGGTCTCGTATGATTGATCGTACGAGCTCTCTGCCACTTGGATTTTGATCACAGCAGATACCACATCATTGAAAGCTAAGTAGCATTTTGTTTTTCAACTTGTAAATTTACCACTAAATAAAATTTGTATTGTAATTGCACAAAATTCTAATCGTGAACTTTTTTCAACTTCGGTGCAATTGCAAATTCTACATTCGTTGCTCAACATAATTTGGTCCTTCTGAAGCCGAATATATAATTTTTTTTATTTTTTGTCGATTTATGTATCCACATAATCGCATGTCCATGGTGTGATTTTTTGTATATACCTACCTACTACCAGAGAAAATAGAAAACCTCGTGTGTGCATTTTGTGTGCTGTGCTTATTTGGGAATTCAAATATAACTTTATTCGGGAACAATACAATCGTATTTCGTTTGATTCCCTCGTGACAGTTTCGTTTTGGAATTATAGCGTTATAATCTATAATTAATTAAGGTGTTTCTGTGCATTAAAGCAAGCACTTAACCCAGGTTTTTTTTTTCTATTAGTTTGAACACTTTGTCTCGGTTAATATGAGTGCGTTGAAACAAAAGCGTGGCAATGCAAAAGCCTGCTTGACTCGTGCGGCAGATTTTATTGCATCTATCGATGACTCTAGCACTATCGAGCTGTTAGAAATTCGTTTAAGTAGGTTAGTCGAATCGTGGTCAGAGTTTTCCTCGCTTCACAATGAATGCTTGCAGCATATAGTCGAAGAAACCGAGCTATGTGAATTTGAAAAAGATTTTGGGATATATGAAGACAAATATTTCGTGGCACATGCGGGTTTGAAAAAAGCCATTCGTGATAGACAATCTCCGGTTCAAGCTAATCCAGAAGAATCAGTTCTTAAACAGCTCGCGAATCAGCAATCTGATTTTTTTAAGAAGCTAGATTCGTCTGCTAGCACGTGTTCGACGGTCAATTTGCCTCCAATTGTAGTGCCTCACTTTTCGGGTAATTATAAAGATTGGCCATCGTTCAAAGACTTGTTTCTGGGATCGGTCGACACAAAATCTAATCTCACCGGAACGCAGAAGTTTCATTACTTGAAATCTTTCTTGCGCGACGATGCAGCCAATCTAGTGAAGCATATATCCATCTCGGATGCCAATTATATCGAGGCTTGGGATAGGCTCGAAAAACGGTATGATCGGGTAAATTTAATTGTTCAGTCGTTCGTTCAAACGTTTCTTTCGCTTCCGTCTTTAAGTACACCAAATGTCCAGATACTTCGTAAAATTACTGACGGCGCAGACGAAGTGATTCGTGGACTGAATGCTCTGGATGAAAATGGTCGGGATCCTTGGGTAATTTACCTTTTGCTAACCAAACTCGATAATGAGACAAAGCACGCTTGGGCAGAAGAAGTGGGTTCTCGCGAGAACTGTACGATTCACGAATTCATTGAGTTTCTGGAACTAAGGTGTGACGCACTCGAAACGTGTCAAACCCTCAATCGCTCCGTCATATCACGCGGTAAACAAACAATGCAAATAAAAGCCCACTTAGCCAAATCGTCTGAAAGCAATTCGCAGTGTCCTATGTGCAAAAACGATCATTCGCTATCCCAGTGCTCTCAATTCATCGCATCAGACATTTCATCGCGTAGAACATTTGCTAAAAATAGTGCGGTGTGTTTCAACTGCCTACGAAAAGGCCATTCGTCAAATAAATGTCGCTCGTCGTTTCGTTGTCGCGTTTGTAAAGCTCGCCACCATTCTTTAGTCCATCAAGAGGATAATAGAAATCCTTCATCGTCATTGCCCTCACATACAAATGCTGTTCCTGCTTCTAACTCTTCCTTAACATCGCCTGTTTCGCCCCAGCATCTTAACTCGGAAATGCCCTCCACTTCTCATACTACGTACCCACTGGTTAGTAACCATTCGCTTGAGTTTAGCCTTCGAAAGCAAACTATATTGCCAACGATTCTTGCTAAACTTCGAGACAACCGGGGACAGTATGTTGATTGTCGCGTCCTGCTGGATACGGGGTCGCAATCATCGTTTATGTCAGAATCGTTCGCACAAAAAATAGGGATTCCGCGAAAACATTCTCGTATCCCTGTGATGGGATTATCGTCTCGGGAAGCTGGGTATACTAGAGGTCGTGTGTCATTTCAACTTTGCTCTCGTTTTAATTCAACGCGGTTATCTGTCGAGGCTTTCATTCTTGGGAAACTAACGTCGAGTTTACCTTCAAAATCTTTCGATGCTTCAACTTGGGAACATATTCGGAAGTTGGATCTGGCCGATCAAAACTTCAACGTCTCCAGCTCTATCGATGTTATATTAGGCGCTGACAAGGTGTGGTCTATTCTAAAGGCAGAGCGAATTGATGGACCACAAGGCATACCAATAGCTCAAAATACCTCATTTGGATGGGTCATTTCAGGAGAGCTGTTTGACTCAAATACGCCTGAATTTGAATTGTCTTCGTTTCACTCAGCTATTGATGTAGATGCTCTTTTGCAGCGGTTTTGGGAGTTGGAGGAAGTTCCTACTCACCAAAATCATCGCGATTTCAATGATCCAGCTGAAGATCATTTTCAAAAGACCTTTTCCCGCTCTTCCGATGGAAAATATGTCGTCGCTCTTCCATTCAAAACCCCTTCGCCAAAATTCGGAGATACCCTGCAGTCGGCGGTTTCGCGTTTGCATTCGATGGAACGTCGGTTTCGAAATAACCCCGAATTGCACCAACAGTACTCCAAATTTATGCAGGAGTATCTTGAACTCAATCACATGGAACCGATCCCTCGCGATAAAATACATACCGACCCTGAAAGACAATTTTACCTTCCCCATCATGCGGTTCTAAAACCCGAAAGTTCGTCTACTAAACTCCGGGTCGTGTTTGATGGTTCGGTAAAGGATTCGAATGGACAATCCCTAAATAACCAACTTTTAATCGGTCCTCCTATTCAACGCGATTTAATAGGCGTGTGTTTGCGTTTCCGGCAACATCGGTTTGTGTTTACGGCCGACATCGTTAAAATGTTCCGACAAATTTGGATTCGCGAACAAGACATTGATTTCCAACGCATCGTTTGGCGTCAAAATCCTAGTGATGAGATCCAACATTATCGTTTACGCACAGTTACGTATGGTACATCATCGGCTCCGTTTTTATCGGTTCGCGTATTGCAGCAGATCGCAAATGACTACCAAACAAAATACCCCAATGCTACAAGAATCCTATTGAACGATGTCTACGTGGACGACGTTATGACGGGAGCAAACTCTATTGAAACCTTGCTGGAGATACAATCTGAGTTAGTCGCTTTACTATCAGAAGCGAGACTTCAGCTTCGAAAATGGAGTTCGAACTGTTGGGCACTTCTCGCTAAACAACCACCCGAAGATTGCGAGTATTCCTTTGTCGACCCCGAGCGCTGTAAATCTCTCGTAAAGGTCTTGGGAATGTTTTGGAATCCCGCAAATGACGCGTTCTCCTATCGAATGACCGAAACTCGCCCATGTCGCTCGATTACCAGACGAACTCTGCTTTCCGAAATAGCTCGAATATTCGACCCATTAGGCCTTCTTGCTCCTTCGGTAATTTTATTTAAGATCATGTTCCAGGAGCTCTGGTCATCCAGTCTAAAATTGGGTTGGGATGACCCACTACCTTCTGAGTTCTCTGAAAAATGGATGACTTACCGTCAACAGCTTCCATCGTTTGAACAGATTCAGGTTCCTCGCAATGTTTTTCAATTCGAAGACGTTATAGAACTTCATGGCTTCTCGGATGCTTCCTCGTTAGCATACGCCGCGGTCGTTTATGCTCGTACTAAATCCTCTACCGGGGAAATCAAAATTACCATCGTTGCGGCAAAAACAAAAGTGGCTCCAATCAAACCCGTCTCCATTCCCCGCCTTGAACTTTGTGCTGCGTTGTTGCTTGCTCGGTTGTTGAATCTGGTAAAATCCTCGTTAAATTGCAAAAACGTAAGAATCTTCGCGTGGTGCGACTCCGAAATTGTGCTGCATTGGCTTTCGTCACCACCTCGTCGCTGGACAACTTTCGTTGCCAATCGGACCGCAGCTATTTTAGAGACGATACCTAGACACTCGTGGTGTTATGTCCCATCGGGATCCAACCCAGCAGATTGCGCCTCGCGAGGCGTACTACCTCTCGATCTTTTTTCTCATCATCTTTGGTGGACTGGCCCATCTTGGTTACCCTTATCCGACGAACATTGGCCTAAATCAACGTTTTCTTCTCCTCTGGCTGACCTCGAAACTGTAAAAAGGGAAGAAAAACCTGTTCCAAGGTATTCGCTTGTCACCTCGTTTGACAGCAATGTCCTACAAGACCTCATCCAAAAAATTTCTTCTTGGTATCGGCTACAACGGATAGTTGCACATTGTCTACGATTTGCTTCAGACTGCCGCACCACCAAATCAGCTCGAGTTAATCGCAGTCTACAGTATGCAGAAATCTCCAAAGCTAGGATTGTCATCTTAAAGTTCGTCCAATCAATCTCTTTCGAAGATGACATCCGACACTTGCGAGCGAAAGGAGAACTCCCTTCAAAATCAAAACTTCTCAGGTATTCTGCATTCCTGGACAGTGATGGACTACTTCGTGTCGGTGGACGGATAAGACATGCAAACGTCTCATTCAACATTAAGCATCCTGTAATTCTGCCGAAAACTAATACAGTCTCTTCCCTTATAATCGCAGACATACACCAGCGTTACCTACATGCAGGAATATCGGAAACATTCACCTTCGTTCGACAGCAGTTCTGGATATTGGGCAGCAGAAACCTCATTCGGAAGACCATCCATAAATGCAAACCATGCTTCATGCAGCGAAAACTAACCAGCCAGCAAATTATGGGTGATCTACCATTACATCGAATCCAGCCTAGTCGACCATTTGCAAATACTGGATGTGATTACGCTGGCCCACTGACTATCAAATTGTCTCGTTGTCGCAAACCAAAGTTGTCAAAAGCATACATCGCCTTGTTCGTATGCATGTCTACGAAAGCTATTCATCTGGAGCTTGTAAGTGACCTCACCACTGATGCTTTCATCGCAGCTTTACGTAGATTCGTTGCTCGCCGCGGCAAGTGCACCAACATTTACAGCGACAACGGGACGAATTTTCAAGGAGCTCGTCGGTGCCTAACCGATATGCACAGATTGGTTATGGCAGAAACTCACAACGCCACAATTGCGGCCGCTCTTGCCAAGGATGGTATTGCGTGGCACTTCATTCCCCCATCGGCACCACATTTCGGTGGTTTGTGGGAGGCTGGCGTCAAGTCAGTCAAACTGCACTTGCGTCGTGTTATAGGGAGTTCTGTCTTAACTTTTGAAGATCTGTGTACTGTCCTCACCCAAATTGAAGCCATTGTCAATTCTCGTCCTCTGTGTTCTATGTCTGATTGTGATCTGAACCCATTAACTCCAGCTCACTTTCTTGTAGGTGAACCTCTAACAGCCGTTCCTGAGCCCAGCCTTATCGACACTCCGACAAGTCGTCTGACGCATTGGAACCATCTTCAGAGCATGACGCAAGGGTTTTGGAAGAGATGGCACACGGAGTACCTTACCACACTGCAAGAGCGACCTAAATGGAGACGAAACGCTATCAACATCAAACCTGGCGATCTTGTGGTTATCAAAGAACCCAACCTTCCGCCTTCTAAGTGGCTACTAGGACGCATCGAACATGTAAATCCAGGATCAGATCAACGTGTACGAGTTGCCACAGTGAGAACTGCTGCCGGAATATTCGTACGCCCTATCACCAAGCTGGCTCTTTTACCTGTGTCCTGAAACTTGTTCCAGGGGGGCCGGGATGTTTGGGATTGTTTATTAATTTTAATGTGTTTTGTAAACCATTCATTTCTATTATTTTGATTTCGTTCAATTCAGTTCTTAAATACTAAAATACCAATGTATGTACCTACTTGCTATACATATTGTAACGTAAACTCAATTTGTTTCTTGTATTCTTTGAATTGCTTGTCAATCACTTCGATCTCTAATGTTAGCATCGAATGGTCAACGATGTCGTGTCTGCTTACACATTACATACATATATATTACTTGTTTGATTGTCAACCAAGCTCGCACAGCTTTACAACAACAATTCTATTGCTTGTGCGAAACTTGTGCTTGGGCGAGAGAACAATGATGGTCTCGTATGATTGATCGTACGAGCTCTCTGCCACTTGGATTTTGATCACAGCAGATACCACATCATTGAAAGCTAAGTAGCATTTTGTTTTTCAACTTGTAAATTTACCACTAAATAAAATTTGTATTGTAATTGCACAAAATTCTAATCGTGAACTTTTTTCAACTTCGGTGCAATTGCAAATTCTACATTCGTTGCTCAACAGCACTTATAAGGGCAAGGGTTGGATTTTTTGTAACCACTCGAGAGGTGCATTCTATACCTAGAAAAAGGGAATATGGTAAAGAGCTTTCAAGGAACATTCTCAAAAGCTGAAAACTGAGTAGCTCTTTTATAACACCTTACCAAAAATGCACAGCGTCGTTGATTTCTGTTAAAACTCTTGTATATTTGTACTTATCTCTTCTCTATCTCTATCTTCTCTTCTCTTCTCTATCTCTTCTCTATCTCTTCTCTTCTCTATCTCTATCTTCTCTATCTTCTCTATCTCTTCTCTGTCTCTATCTCTATCTCTATCTCTTCTCTATCTCTTCTCTACTTATAATAAAACTGTAGAATAAAAAATGCCTGACCGCGCATCACGCAGAAACTACTGGACGGATTTTGATGAAACTTGGCATAGTGATTGTTTATGTTCTGGGTTGGGCTTTAGGATACCTTTTTACCCGGAATATAACTTGGTCAAAACGTATATATGCAAGGAAAATTCTGTTTATACAGACCTAGCCCAGTAATGGCTTATCGGATTGAAAAATAAAAAAATAGGTGAATTTAGTAAATTTTCTCCTGAATCATTTAAGATATAAAACATCCTCCTGCGTTGTCCTGAAGCTGAGCAATGTTCAAAACATTTATTCAAAACATCGCCCACAATTTTCTTTCAGTGGATACCACTGTCAGTTGTCATGCAGCAGTGAGTATCGCTGCAGTAGTGTGTGTGTGATTATTATTTGCGCGCTCTAACGTGATGATATGTTTTGCACTTAAATGGGCAGTCGTCTCTTTTCAGCACATACATTCAGGTTGAACACGTTTTCAGGCGCTGTTCATTGGGAAAGGTTTGGAAATGGGCTGGGGTGGTGTTCGTGTGTCAATGTCAAGTTGTTTCATTCGTGTTGCTTCTTTTCGCCGACATTTGAGCTGGGTAAGAGGGAACAAATAACAGAACTTTGCGTAAATCTTTTTTGTGTTGACTTTTAAGTTGGAATAAAAATTATGTTTTATTGTCTTTGTTTCTGATTTATATTGCTTTTAGAAAGGTCCAAGGGTGGGAACATATGTATTTATAAAAAAAATGGCGGCAAGCACGGGTCAGCTAGTAAAGCGCAAAAGACTGAAATTGACCTCTTCTTAGTAATCCATATCCTTTTAAGGACCACTGGAAATAGTCTGTCCCATTGAATAGAACGTACAATGTACCGGACCCCATTTTGATGCACTTCGCGACAAATGCCGTCAATAATTGCAGCTTGGATCCACCTTTTTACCAAACTCAACCATTTAGCTAACCACAGTGATCGCAAAACGAACCCCATTAAAATGAATACCTTGCTCTAGTTTTTAGTCAGCAATTTCACTAATAAAATGCTTCGCATATAATCATGGCTCTTAATAACTCAGAACCATTCGCATCGAACCGCGCAGAGAACCGGGTTAATCCGATAGAGCACAGCAACAGCATTCTCTAATTTGCATTCAAAAACTCTAATCTAATCTTTGGCTACTCCCAATACCCCCTATTGCAACGATGACGATACCCTGATAATTTTTGTTCCAACTACACCAAAAAAAAAAAGAAGAAAAAAAATTGCTTCATCGATACATTTGTTGAGACACATTTTTTTATTTATTCCCTTGGACTTTTCATAACACATCATGGCTGTCTAAAATCCGCCCGAAGAGTCAAAGTCACGAAACCACCAAGTCAAGTCAAAAACTTTGATTATAGGGACAGGTAATGGTATGCATAAGATCCTCCGTCGTTCTCTTCTTCACACAAGAAATACCGAACCAAAAAAGAAGTGGTAAGCATTTTTGCATAAGTAAGTGGTTTAGGCAAAATCAGAAAAATAAAAGGAAACCCAAGCATATCGCCATACAACTTGAAGAGCGGTCTGAGTCTGAAGATGGTCTGTTGTCGGAACACACTCACCAGTGGGGCCTGTTTTCTCAGAAATAAAACATGAAAAACATCAAAAGCAACTGTGCATTCGTTTTTGTTTTGTATATTGATGCCCAGGGCGCTAGAAATTGCATTCGACCGGACAATATCTCAATAAATAATGACCGCTCATAAATAATAATCGAAAAGAAAACATTCGCTCGCTCACTCGGTCGGTCGATCGGTCGGTCGGTCGGTCGGTCAGCTCAGACACTGACCAGTGACCACCCCCCGACCGAGACGGTGGTTGTACAAACGGCTACAAATTGATTGGCGGCAGTTAAAATGTTAGCCACAGCAGCAGGAGCTGAGAAGTGGCGAGAGCGCGGGTGGAAGGATGATCGACATTTTGGTTCGCGAGAGGATTCACTTTTGTTTCCATCACCGTATGATGTATTCAGCTGGGGCTCATCTTCATCATCATGGTAATCGGTGGTTCGATGGCGGTTCGTCGAAAACGTCCAAACGTTCGGTCAGTTTTGTCTTTGGCGGGAATGCCTAAATCCCCTCTGAATGAAGGATGATATGCGCTTTGATTTTGAGTCCTGTCCTGTGTGTTGTGCTGCTTATCTACAGGGAGGTCGATAAAATCGTTAAAAAGAAGGCAAAAATAAAAAATCACGAACAAATTCCTTCGAAAAATCGCTTCGAGGCTATCACTCCGGTTATGCGTTGTGCGCGCACATGTGTTGCGCATGGGCTGGCCATCAGTTCGGTAATCGTTTTGCTTTTATTGTTTTACAATGCACCAAGGGGCATCTCGCGAGAGAAGAACGAAACCGGCCTGTCTCAAGACAGAAATGACTAATTGACTGCTATTTGCATATGACAGTTGATCATAAGTCCTTGGTTGATTTTTTGATTTTTTTTTTTGGTTAAAGGCAGCCAAACAGAGACAGAACGGGTATGGAAATTGACAGCCGAGATGGAACTCTTTGTCCGCATCTTTTAAGGTTTTATGCTGGTTGAGCGATGTCCGATATAAATGTATGATGTAATCAAACATTTAATCAAACATTGATGGATACGTTCGATAATGAAGTTGATACGTTATGGACGAATGCGCGTATAGTGTGTGTGTTGGCCAGTTAAGCATTACTAATACTAAATGGTTGCCTGGTTTTGGGGGAAGTAGCAACAGGTTCCCGCTAAATTGATGACTATTGCAATGGACCTGGAATATTGCAGTTTTGCTGGGTCGGACTGAGGATATATTTTTTGAATTTCATAATTTAAAGAGTGAGTGATGAATCATGGATTTGGTAACTCGTTAGTGAATACTTTGTAAGCTGCTTCGCTTCCTTTGGTGGCAGAGATTCAGCACATTTGGTAAATTTGCTGTTGTTTGGTTTACCTAACTTTACAGTCAACTTAATGATTACTAAATAACCAAAACAATACCAAAAAATCATTTGCTACGTGGCCCTTATAAGGCCGATCATCGCTTATGGTTGTCCCATGTGGTTCAATATAGCGCCGTATTATATGGAAAAGATTCGGGTGTTTGAGAGGCAATGTCTCAGGGCCTGTCTAGGGTTGTATAGAACTCCCGAATCTGAGTACATGCATTATTATCCCAACAAGACCCTATACAATGGGGCTCGACTGAATAGGATTGACAATTTCCTTATTAAGGCGATTCGGAGGCACATTGCAAGGGCGATGGCCAGCGATAATAGTCTGATCTCAGGGGCTCACTACCCCAACTTAATGTACCACGAGAGTACGCTACGGTCTGGCTTTGTCCCGCCTGAGGCATTTCTCCATGCAGATATGAAAGGCTTAGTGCAGACAAGAGATGGTGTGCCGGTAATTTACCACCGCCACCGCGGCGCGAGGGATAAGCGGCTCATCCACGACGGGAACGCCGCCAATGCTCAGGAGCTCCTCCGATTTAGTACCGCAATTGCGGATCGGGACATAATCGATACGGTTAAGCAATTCACCGAATTTTGGTGGCTTGAGAAAGGGGTGAGGGTAGATACGCTCTCCCGGGCTGGTGCGCTACTAACGTAGCATCCTCCTAGTTTTAAGCTAGTTTTAAGTTAGTTAGGCGTAGATTAGGGGGTCTGTGGGAGGGGCCGGGCTCGTCAATATGATGAGTGCCTCCGGGACTTGACCGACGCCTATGGCCTCGCTCGAGTCCCGGCGGCGCAGATGAACCCAGTTGGCGACTGCCAGGCACCCATGGACGCGATCAGGATGGTGACCAATCCTTAAGATTGCTCACCATCCTGATTATAGTTAATGTAGTTTAAGTAGATTAGGTAGTTTTAAGTAGTTTTAACTAGTTCTAAGTAGTTTTAAGGAAAACCAATTAATAAAGATTTCCAGTTTTTCTAAGTTTCTGGAAAAATAAAAAACAAACAAAATTAAATATATATATAGATAGATTAAGGCCGAAAGGCAATAGTTTTAAGAATAACGATAAGTTTAGAGCGCTCGCTTGGAGCCAATAAGCTAGAATTAAGATCCATGTTAGTTTTAAATTAGATTTAATCGTTTTTGTCTAGTATTAAGTTAATGAAAGAATTAAATAAAAATGAATTGAAAACTGAAACTGAAACAATACCAAAAAATTAAAGGCCATGAAATATTTGCAAAATTTCTGCAGATTTAACTACCGGGTTTTCTAAAACTTGACTATAGTGAAACGAGAATTTCTAAATGTCCATGCAATGCATTTTCTCCTGTGTCAACAACTGTATCCTTTTTAAATTCGTGACGCAACAATACATACGTGGGGATAAACCTACGGAAATTCGCCTTTCATTTGGTCCGAATTTCATTCAAATCAGTTTGGAAATACATCCCTAATCGGTACGACAAAAGAAAACATGCGGTCCATTCATTTAATGGCCCAACGATTACTTCAAAAACGCCTATATTAAATTATTGCTATTTTTTTTTAATAAAAAGGTGCTCTTCTAGGATTTCCACATAACATTTGTACCATCAATAATCATAACTTCCCAACAACGAATACATTAACATCCAGGAATACATTTATAACCATTGTGTTCCACTTGATTATCCTATTAGACAGGGACAGCTTGTAGAAAATCAAAGAGAAAGGAAAACACTGCACTAAATTACACAAATCTAATTGTCTAACATCAGTCAGAGATGAAAAGAAAGTCAAAGAAACACAACAAAAAAAAAACACCAGCAAAACCCATCTGATGATTATTAATGGCACTTCATTTAGCACACATACATATCGTTGATGAGCAACCATTTTGAAAGTTATAAGCATCGACCTATAGGACAAGATACGCTGTGCGGTATGTTGTCGATAGTTGTAGGCAACACATGTTGCTTGGAAAATCAACAAACGTTTTAACAGAAATTATGAAAATATGGGGGAACAGAAAAGCTGGCCAACATTTTTCTTTCTGATGCTATTTGGTACAGAAGTAGGGGAAGGTGGTGTTCAAGGTGATGGAGTGTTTATAATGTTTATAACCCTGTGCTAATAGTATTTAAAACGCGACTAAAACTCTGAATATAACTAAAATAAGTTCCGAAATCAACTGCTTACGCTTGGGCTCTTAAATAAAGCTATTCCCTCACTAGTGGTCTTGCAAGAAGGCTCATAACCACTTGTAACCATGTCGCAATTGCTTGTAAACCAAACGTATAATTTTTCAGTTGTTTCCACAATATAAAAGATATAACTTTTGCCCAATAGATACTTAATCGAATTGACCCAACTTTCCCTTACCATAATTTTTTTTTTTTGAGATTTTTTTCCATGTTCAAATAAATTGGAGAACAATTTATGACTAATGAGCTGCTGTACATCATGTTGCCATTTTTGGGATTAGTTTCCCCCTTCATAGTATTTTTGTTTTCTGTGCTTTAATTGAAAACCAGTTTTGTTAAATTTTGTGGAATATGAGAACAGATTTTGTACAATTCGTTGGTACAGTACAAAACTGTATTCAGTATTGGAATGTAATTATTTGAGCAACACAATTAATTACGAAATATCATTAGGCAAAACGAGAAGGGAAAAATAATAAAAAATGTTCTTAGACAATGACCCCATAAAAGAACCGTGACTTTGACAAGGAAGGCGGTTAGTTTCATCACTTGGACCACAGACTATCCTCTTCAAAAATACGCAGCCCTCAATTTGACAGAATCTGCAGTAAATTTAGTGGTGGGATACTTGTCACTACGTATTTTGCACACACGTAGCAAACAGGCGAAAAGATTTATTACAGGTCCGGTGGAAGTTATTTTTCGAAAATATATTTCTACACTCTAAAGATGCAAGGTTGACCTTGAACTGCAGATTATAGGTACTTTCTTCTGCCGGCTATAACATTTTCTACTAACAGATGTGTAAACAGCATGCAAATTTAAAGATCAAGGTGCCTTGAGCTTAATCAAAAAATCATTATCTGTTCAAAAATGATAGTTTTAAGTTAAACCTCTTTACTCACTTATTGTTCCACTGAAGTAAAACGCCCGGCCTTGAAAACAATTCAGCTGAACAACAAAAACCAATTCCCATTCATCTGCAATATCTTCCCACTACATTCTGGTCTGCACCAAGTAAAAGATAGACTTTTAGATTTTATCTCCACTCAACTCTGACTAAGCAATAATTTACAATTTAAGGTGGTAATGAAAGGTTTACTTTTAACTGCTGAGAGAAAACCTGTATGTGCCTTCGATAAGGTTGGTTAACTTTGAAAAGAAGAATTCGCTTCAAAGAAACAAACGAAAAAATATCCCACTTTGGTGCCATAAATTAAGTCATGTTCAACTTGACCTTCCTTAAGTGCTACGATTTGTGTTGAGCAACAGGGAAATCGTTTATTGCAACACCTAATTCAAGTTCTATGAAATGAATCATGATTTTCATTACAACAATGCATATTTTAATTAACTGTCATGCAAAGGTTTATTTTTCGTCCCACCGTTTTCGTATAAATATATAGGTCGGTAATACCCATAAATAATATAAATGCCTACTCATTAGCCCGACTTTAGACTGCACACCATGTGGTAAATTAAGGTTTAATCTGCAAAAGATACCCCAACTGTGTGAGCATACAGAAATTTCGCCCAGCACACACTGTGCCCGCTCGTGTAATCATGAATTTTTTGGCACACAAAGTACACACTTGCAAATACAAGTGGGCTTCTTCAGTGTTAGTCGGTTATACAGACGTATTTTTTTTAAATTCTTTAAAATAAGTGTTAAATAAATCTACCGCAGTGATGGTTGCCATTTTTAAAGGAAATTCTTGCGTGGGTTTTCGCTTCCTTTTCCTTGGAATTTTTCGCAGAGATTGTTATTTATCGTTTGTTGGGGCAAATTGATTAGCATAACTAATCGAGGAAGTTCATAACATTTTGAGGATGAAATTCACTTCGAAATAGTGTTCATTATTATTTTGGCTGTCAAACATGAGGTTGGTATTTTTTTTCTTGTTGTCTTAAGCTGGAGTAATATCACATAAAGGAAAAATAATATTCAGATGGGTGCTTTGTAACTGAAGAAGAATTGTAAGCGGAAATTAGGGAGAAGAAGTTCCTATACTTGTTGTTACAAATTGATATAGAATTTTGGGTGATTCACAAAGAATCTGGTCGAAAGAACAACCACCAATCGTGCCGACACGCTGATTTAAAGATTTAGAGAAGTTGTTTGAACGCGATCGTCAGCAATTTTGCAAATGAAATCGGAGGACGTGCTTTTTATCCTTATATGCATTATTGACTGTAATGCGAGCCAAACTGCAAACAGATGTGCTTGGCAATTTTTTGCAGTAGGCAACCACCTTTTGCATAAAAAAACCTGCGCACCATTCGGACTTACCGTGCCAAACATTTCCAGCTAAAACCTCATGGACAACTGTGAAGTCTAATAAAATTCTCCTTCACTATTTTATGGCTTTCGGCCTACAAATAAACCACCGCATTGTATCCAATTATATGCATCTCAAGTGCCATTAACATCGCCGAACTTATCTACCCATAACCGCACTCACCTACCAAATCTATCCCATAAAATAACATCTCGTGCAATAAAGTCACTCATCGTCTGACATATCCATAATCACTTCCAATTTTCTCAACCACCATAACCCTTCGCATGCATACATATCGGCGAAAGACGTTCAAGAGAAATTCCTATATACTAAACATAAGCAAAATCGAAGGAACACCACTATGCACACCTAATTACCGAACATAATAAATTGTGGCGACGACTTAACTAACCAACCTACCAACCAGTCCTTTGCATCTTCGTCTATCCTTCAATATGTGAACTGCGTTCGCAATCCAAACTGCATATCGAATCGAATGTCTCTATATATAGTCGTACGATAAAAGCCTAGTCTCTAGTGGTGTGACTTGTCCACCATTACCAGGGCAATAATAAATGTTAATCCATTATTTGATTTATGAAATTTTATTCTCGCCTCTTGTCGTCTCAATTTTTATGGTATCCCCCTATCGAACCGCCACCACCGCACAAAGTCATCGAGATGCAGTCGCAGTGGTACGAGATGAAGCAGGACAACCCGAAAGGAGTGCGAATAGCAAAAGTGCCACAAAAGTGAAACATGAGAAACCACTTCTTAAATAAAAGTATAAAAATAATTCGCACTCTCCATAGACGGGGTTCTAAGGCATATCCCTTTCGAGTTAAAAAGAAAAAAAAATATAGCTACTACCGCACTCTTTCCCAGTCCCGCCCATGGATAGCAAGCAAAACAGGGTGAGGGCTAAAACGGTTCTTGTGTGGCTGCACAGATGCAGCAGGAGCCCCACCATGATTATTGCCATCATCATCATCATCTTCGTTGTCCTCATAGGACATTTTCTGTTCGAACGTATCTACAGATATAGATGCCATTTATTATCAAATTGAATGGTCTTGCATAGTCTCTTCTCCATATAACCATGCACCCAGCACAACTCCTTAGATAGGAAGCCGAGAAGCAACAGAAGATGAAGGAGAAAAAAAAGTGACTAAGGTGTTTAATTAAATTAAAATCATTCCATCGGCAAAAATGGCACTATTCTGTCTCTTTTCTCGTAGTTTGTCGATAGAATGGAAGAGATGGCTACTTGGTTGGCGACCATAGTCTCGGAGGAGATGCTGGGTTGACATTCTTATAGGAAGGTGTCGGGTGACAATTATACACCATGTTGGAGACTCCATTAAAAATGAAGATACGTTGTATTTAAAAGTAAGTTCCTTACAGCATTAGATTCATTTATTCTGTTTCCGAATAAGACAAAATATACGCAACATCTAGTACTACTCCATCAAAAACACTCTGTTCCATCCTAGGCGCATAGGGTGACAACTTAACCCCATCATAGTCTCCATTTGTTTTCATACTCTGCACATCATCAAAAAAGTACACGTAATTCACCGTAGAATAAGGAAAATGCTTCCATCGACTGGTAAATGAGTCAGATATATACATGGAACAGCGCGCAGCATGAGGAATCGCATTAGCATTTATGCATTCCGACACTTAGACAACAATTGCGCCGCCACTATTAGTGGGACTTGTAATAAGATCGTGCGGAAATATTGATTTTGTGTTGCTAAACAATTTCGTTTTCCTCACAGAGAATTTCTTCCTATAAGTACAGTCGGCTTGGATACTCGTCTGATTTCTCTCCTTCATTTCTGACACTTTCGTTTCATTCAAGACTGTTCGAGTGGTGAAATTTTCAGGCACCTACGTATCTCTTAATCTTTCAGTGGAAATCTCTTTCGACTAGAGTACCACACTTGAGTGCGGCTCTCTATCGGTTCTGGGAATCATATTTTGACGCCATTCCATAAGATGAGGCGAGATTTTTCCAAATCAGAAAACTTCTTAGAAAGTATCGCTGTTGATTCTATAAATCTTATTCGGATTTTTTTTTCTTCAGATATTGCGTGTTTTTAGTTCAAATACTGCCAATGGCGGTTTGGAAGGTAAGGGCATTTTAAAAGCTTTTAAATCTCCGCAGGAGGTCTCTGCCGCTATTGAATTGCTTGTGTTTTTTTTAAGACAATTACAAGAAAGGTTTTTTTCTCGGTACAAAAAAAATCATATGGATATTGGTGCCCAGTTCGTTTACCCGCAAGATTGAGAAACTATACCCAACCGCCGAACCACTTTCGGCTGACATTCGAGTAAACTTCAAGTGAGCACTTATGCGATTGAGCTGAAATTGACATCTATGAGGAAAATATATTTTTTTTTTCTATTTTGATTTCACAAATGATACTATATTTGTCATTGAGAGTGGAGAGAGGCAGTTTCAAGAAAATTGGATTAATGTGATATTGATTAATGGCAACAAGGTTCAAACTTGAGGCAACAGTAGGTATACCTGTACATGTGGAATGTAGATAAGAACTTTAGTTGCTGAAGCATGTCTCCTGGCTTAACAATGTCAATCGATCAAAGTCGAAATTTGACAGATGTAGTTCTCGAACATAATACTGTCTTTTGTTATTATTTTTTTATTATAATTTGCGGTGTGGAGAATTATGTTGGTAGGTCCCTTGATTTTAAGGCGCTTTAAAGTGTGTGGTTTTGTGTTGAGCCTTTTGTCACAGAGAATGTAGCAATTGAATGCGGTCTGAGGTATTTTCGGTACCTGTAAAGCATGACAGAACTGTTTGTAATGCAATAAAGAGTTTTTGCGAATATACATAAGTATAATATTTGTTACATTTATGTGGGTGTATTTTTAGCAGCAGGAAAGTGTTTGAACTAATATTTTTTAAGACGAAAAATGCTTCAAAATATTTGTGATGCTCTGAAGACATATTGATCAGGATAATATCCCAAATTATCCCAGAAATGAGAGCACAATATCGAGAGTTTGGTACCTACTTCCCTATTTAGCAAAAGAGGTTTTAAGAAAATCATACCTACTAATTTTTACTCAATGATGAAATATGTTCGTATTCTGTCCAATGTAACAAATATATAAAAAAAAATATTTTGGCGCGACAGGTCTATGGGACCCAAGGCCTAGCTTCTCACAACCATTCGTTTTGTGTGGGTTTTCAATTATTTTTGGGACGAATGGAAGAGATCTACAATTTTACGCCGAGTCCAAACGGCTAATTGAGAAGCTCATTCATGACAGTTTTACTCTCGGATGTTTGTCAGACGTTCGCGAGAGGTGGCGCAGTGGAAAAAAAACCTTAAGATGTAATTTGGCCCTTTCGGGATTCGAACCTAGAACCCCTTGCTTAGTAGCCCAACAGACTACCACTAAGCCACTGCGCCGTAACATATAACCTTCGGTTTAAGTTCACTTCCCGAAAGCTATAATTTTTTACAATAAAAAAAATACATCATTCTACCTTACGTCCCTTCTGTACTAAATTTCGAACATGCACAATTTCCAATACCAATTTTTTTACTCTACCAGTGGCGGCACACTTTTTGATTTAAAGGGCTCAAAAGAAACCAATAGGAAAAAGGGACGTTTTTTTTAAATTTTACAAAAAAAAAATTGTTTCAGAAAAAGTAGGAAATTTACAATTACCCTAATTTTATTTAACAGTTTTTAATTCAGGAATATATAAGAAAACATAAAATGTACTCAATTTATGTAAGTAACAGTATTCGGTGAAGCTTATATGTATTTTTTAAACAAATTTAGGAAATTGTTGATCGGTAATTAATCATAAATGAATCCAGCACTTGAATTACAACATTTATTGTCTTTTTCACAAAGTTTTGTTTTTTTAAATTGTATTTTATTGATTTTTGACTGTTTTTAGTGACTCGAAAAATTTGCCGGTATCATTTGAAATCTGTAGTCTGTAGTGATTGGAAAAGAGGGGAAATTTTTTTCTTTTAGAGCAAAATTGTTTCTTGGCTGCTTAAGAGAGGATTTTTATTTATTGCTCTAAATGCATCAAAATTACATTTTTAAAGATTTAAATGTGCTTGAAATCTCTTTTAGGAGTCAAAAATTGTTGACACGTCAGTAAAATATTGCAATTACTTTTTGTAAACCATGGTGAAAGTTGAGTCCTTAAATATACCTATTCCAAATTTTCAGGCAAAAATTACAAAAGAAAGCAAACATTTTCTGACACAACTCGGTAGCGCGTTAAAATCTAATACTAAATGAGAGTAAATAAAACGCAATGGGAAACATAAAAAGCCAATAAAACGGCACAATACCCTACAGCCAAACCAACTCGCCTCACTACGGAATCACGTTCGTTTTAAAATTTGCCATGGTTGAAAAGGGAAATGCCCGTTTACGCTTCACTCGCTTTGGTGGGGCCCAACTAAAGGGCCTCAACCTGGAATGAGTGCATTCGTATATAGTCCCAACCAAACACACACACGCAGATTCGAGACTGCACATTTTCTCAGAAGAGAAAAACACAAATCAACGGCAATCTTCTTCAGAAAATTGCGCATGCATTCCAGAAGTTCTACGCAAATCATTAAATCAGATGGAAATATTTTCAAATTTCATTCAAATCGTAAAACCCATATACATATATGTACTATAACTCACCTTAGTACTTGTGGTCCTTGGTGTGCCGCCCAACGCAATAGCGTATACTTCGATCTCGTACGTATCTACTCCAGATTCTCGATCCAGTTCTTTCGCTGTCGAGAGTATTCCCAACTTGGTATCGATGTCGAATAGGCGATCCACTTGTTGATTTGCACCGCCATTGCTACCGACACTTGTCACGTTCGTTACGTAATACTCAATTTCGGCGGAATTGAGGCGAGCACTGACCGTAAGGATACTCGTTCCCGTCGGTTCGTTTTCGTAAACACTACCGATTTGTTCGCGTTGATCGAACACCGGACCGTTATTGTTCGATGAGGTTGCTATGATCGTTATGTAAGCATCGGAGCTTTTACGTTCGGATTGTACTGCTTCGTCGGTGGCTTTAAGAGCGAGTTGGTACCGCACCTCGGGGGTGGTGATTGATCGTCGCAGCGAAATCGCTCCGGAATTTCGATGCAGTTTGAATAGGTCTGTGTTTCCACTAACCATTTCGTAGGTGACCAAGCCATTGGTACTGGAGTCAGCATCGCGGGCGTTCACATACATGATCACTGATCCGTCGCGTCCGGGCGTAACATGATTCTTGCTGTGGAGTGGCAGGATTGCCGCATTCATTGACACGAAGACTGGGGCGTTGTCATTGATGTCCTCGACGATTACAGTTACGAGTTTTTCGGCTGACAGCCTTTTTGCTGGGGGATCGGCTTGATCGGTGGCCACAACTGTCAGGCGGAAGGTGTCGATCGTCTCTCGATCGATTTGTCGCAGAGTGTGGATCACTCCGGTAGTTGGATTGATGCCAAAGTGTCTGCCACCAGTGACTTCGGGCTCCTGCTTGGAAATGGCGTAGGTGACCTTGCCATTGGCTCCGGAGTCTGGATCTTCAGCTGTCACGGTTACAATGGGTGTTTTGATGCCGATGCCCTCCTTGATCTGGCGCACGATGGCCGTGTTGGGAAAACTGGGCGGGTTGTCGTTCTCGTCTACCACATTCACCGTGAACATTATTGTCGTAGACAGCCGCGGCGTGCCGCCATCTGAAGCTGTGATATTCAACACATAAGTAGTAGTGTCCTCGTAGTCCAAGGATTTGTGCAAATATAACGATCCACTGATCGGATCAATGTGAAACGTATCCTTGCGATTGCCCGCAGATATTGAAAACGCCACCTGACTGTTCACTCCCAAATCTGAGTCACTTGCTCGAAACTTCATCAACTCAGTGCCAATGGGACTCGTCTCCTTCACTGAAATTTGCGTGTCTGTTTGCGTAAACTCTGGCGCATCATCATTCTCGTCCAACACTTCTACACTAATTGTTGTACTCGTTGTCAGCGGGCCCTTCAGAGCAGCATCGCGCGCAACGACAGTCAATTTGTAGGCCGCCTTCGTTTCACGATCCAGCTGCTTGGCCAATGACACTTGACCCGTTGCGTCATCAATGGCAAACCGCCCATCCTGATTGCCATCGGTGATCGAGTAATACACATCTCCATTGAGACCCTCATCCGCGTCGATCGTGTACACCCGAACCACCTGTGTCCCAACACCAGATCCCTCCGATATCTGCACTTTGTAGGGCGCCCGCAGGAATTGCGGTGCATTATCATTAACATCCGTAATGAAGATCTTCACTTTGACTTTATCGCGCAATCTTTGCAAACCATTATCACTGACGATCGCCTCCAATTGCAGGAAATTCTGATGGTGATTCTGCACCAACTCCTCACGATCGAACGGATGCAGCGTCTTGATGAAACCGTTGCGCGAATCAATCGTAAAGTCTGCCTCCTGCGAGGACAATGAGAATATCAACTCCGCATTGCGACCAATGTCACGATCGTATGCGGTCAGCTTGCCAACAAATGAGTCCACCGGCTCATTCTCCGGTATGCTGAAGGTGAACGTTTGATTGGTGAACTGTGGCGCATTGTCATTCTCGTCGATGACATGAATGATCACCGGCACTACAGATGATCGCGACGGCTCGCCAGCGTCCTTGCAGGCAATAGTCAGTGAGTAGTAGTCCTTTTCCTCCCTATCCAATTGGGACTTCACAAACAAATACCCATCGGGGAAGATGCCAAATTTCCCCTCAACATTGCCCTCGATAATTTCGTAGGATATGCGTCCGTTTGCGCCCAGATCAGCATCAGAAGCGGCCAGTGCAAAGAAGCGTGCATTCACCGGTGTCGACTCCAACAGAGATGTCTCATAGGAGGTATGATCGAAGACAGGTGTATGATCGTTAACATCGGCTATCTGTATGGTGATGGTATTCTTGGAGGAGAGCGCCGGCGTACCACCATCAGTCGCTGTCAGCTCCACGTGCAACACTGTCCCCGGTTCGGCGCGGATCGGTCGATTCAGGTACAGCACACCAGTTGCTGCACTAATGCGAAATTGCTCATCGGGATTGTATGTTAGACTGTAGGAGACACGACTATTAATTCCAGAGTCTCTATCACGAGCCCGTGACAAGTATACCTCTTGACCAACAGCAGAGTTCTCAGCGAGCAGGATCTCGTCACGATCGTGGGCAAAAATTGGCGCATTATCGTTTAGATCTAGAATCGATATGTTCACTGTGGTACGGCCGTATGCCAATCCGGATCGGGCAACGATCGTTAGGGTATATTGAATCATCGATTCACGATCGATCCTCTTCGATGTTGTTATGACCCCGGTGCGACGATTTATTTCGAAATTCTCCTCAGGATCGCCGTACACAATGGCATACTCGATCGCTGGCTGTTGCTTGCTGCTGGGAGATTTCACCTGCACACTGCCTACTTCTCGGCCAATGTCGGGATTAGGACTGCTCTCATGATCCTCGGTGATCTGGAATTCATATCCAGTGAAAGAGTCAAATTCTAAACTTTCCATTTTCGATTGTTTAAGAATCTCAACGATCGCGTCCCGCTCGGAGCGTTGTTCGCCATGATCCTTCGCCGATATGATCAGTTTGTAGAGGGCTTTGTTGCCGCCGCCGCCGCCAGTGATGCCACCATTGGTAGCACTGTTCGGTTGTCGCGGACTACCACGCAAGCTGATCACCCCCGTGCGAGCATCGATTGCAAATAGACCATCGCCACCGCTCTCCAGGTTGTAGGTAATTAAAGCATTATCACCGAAGTCACGATCTGTCGCAGTTACCTTGAGTATGGATGCACCGATCGGTGTATCATCGGCGATCGTTTGGAAATATTGTTTCGGATAAAATTCCGGACTGTTATCGTTGATATCCTCGACGGTTAGGTACACGGTAGCCGTTGATGATTGTGGCGGTGCGCCCTGATCGCGAGCCACCACAAAAATCTCATAATGTGCGATCGTCTCACGATCGAGCTGATGCTTTGTGGTTAATTGACCAGTCAACGAGTCAAGGGCGAACTGATCGGGATACTTCTGTTGAACAATCGCGGGTAGCGTGTAGGTGACGCTGCCATTCGTGCCCTGATCGTGATCGGCAGCTGTAAGCATGGCAACCAGTGTCTGTGCCGGGGTGTTTTCGCTCAGGCTCACGTTGATGTGTGACTGCGAAAACTGTGGCGCCTCATCGTTTTCGTCGAGTATGGTGACTTTCAGTTGGGTATATGCCCACTTTGGATTGGGACCTCCATCCCTCGCAGATATGCTCAGCTCCACGGTGCCCTTAATTTCACGATCCAATTTGGCGCGTGTTGTTATCAGTCCCGAGGCTGGATCAATGGTGAACCACTGATGGTTATTGCCCGAGACGAAGTCGTAAAAGATCTGTGCATTCACCCCAGTGTCCTCGTCAGTGGCGGTGATGCTGGCCACATAGGTGCCTGGTGGTGCCAGTTCACTAAGCACCGCAGAGTACTCTGACTTCTCAAACACCGGCTCGTGGTCATTGACATCGTTCACGTGAATGATGAGGTATGCGGTAGCGGTCCGCTGTGGACTTCCTTTATCAATGGCCACCACTGTTAGGTTGTACTTGCCAATCTCCTCGCGATCGAGAACACCATTTACCCGCACTATATCAAAACTAGGCGTCTTTTCCAGTCGAAAATGATGCATCTCATTGCCAGAGATAATCCGAATGCTGGTGTCCCCGTTCAGTCCCTCGTCCATGTCGACCACAGATACTGCGGCTACCACACTGCCGTTGAGTGCATTTTCGTCCACAGTGGCAAAACTGCCCGTTGGGGGAAAATATTGAAATCTTATCACAGGATCGTGATCATTCGTATCCACTAGATTCACAGTGACATAGGTACGTCCGTCCTGACGCGGTGATCCATGATCGCGGGCAAACACCGTAAACACGCAACTTTTCGGACAACTACTTCCCGGTCGCTGGTTGTCCTGACAATTTTGTTGCGGACACGACAGGCGTTCAGTCGTCGAGATGTCACCTGTCTCTGGATCCACTGTGAACTGAGTCTCTGTGTCGGACAGATAGTATGTGATCTTACTGTTATCACCGAGATCGTTATCGGACGCCATCACTTGCAGAACAGGTGTACCTGGCGGCACCGACTCATTCAGCGACACGATGTAGTCACTATGATCGAATATCGGCGGATTGTCATTGACATCGACAATGGTCACATTCACCTGCAAATAGCCATGTTGCGGTGGATTACCGCCATCACGTGCCGAGATGTTGAGCGAGTAGAATCCTCGACTTTCACGGTCAAGTTTTCCGGTTGTCTCTAGGTGTAGATATGACACATCACCGCTAGGATTAGTGGTCACCGCCAGGCGGAACTTGTCATCATGATTGCCGTCCACTATGCGATAGTCATCGGTGACACTGTTCACACCGATATCACGATCCGTTGCCGCGTCCAGCAGGAGGCGAGTTCCTGGTGCAGCACTCTCCGAAAACGAAACGGCTATGCTCGGTTCGGGAAACTCCGGCGGATTGTCATTCACGTCTAGCACTGTGATGCGAACTTCAATGGGATAAGTCGGCTGACTGGACAGCACAACCAGATCGTAACGGTCGCGCATTCCTTCGCGGTCCAGCACCATATTCGTTTTGATTTCGCCTGAATTCTGATCGAGGGTGAACTCCCGTGGAGGTTCATTGAACCGATACGTGAATCCCAGTTTGGTGGGGATGAATCCGACCACCGTTCCACGCGGCTGACCCTCCAGGACCTCCAGTTGAACTCGTGTATCAACTGCGCGTGACTGCATTTGCGCACTGCCATCGGCGGATGACCGCCGTCGTGGAAACGCTGTATATTGGGCGGATGAGGATAGCAAACCTCCCGGACCCGGCCCGGGTACATGCACACCATTGACGGCTACGCATAGAAGACTTAGAAACCCGACTGTTATCGCTAGCAGCCATCTGCTGGTAAAGCACTTCCTTTGTTTGTTTACTGATGATTTTATACTCCTTGATTTTGTTATTGTTGTTGCTGCTGGTTTTGTTTTCACTACTCTTGTAGATATGACACTCATTCTGGGCACCGATTCTATCACCAATCGGCTGCAGAACGTCATAATTGCTTACGTGCGAAATTTTTCGATGAATTTTGTTGCTTTTGTTTTTTGTACCTTTGATCTGAACATCGATCCATCAGGCGATAAACACGACTGGTATTTGGGGTGGTTCCAAAAAGGAATCAAACTCTTGGAACTTTTTTCTCTTTATATTCGTTTCCCGGCGCACATTTTCGAACACACTCATTCCATGGATGTTTTCGCGACGTTACCACGAAACCGCGCCATTTTCAAATAACCGAAAAAACGAGTTGACCGATAACCGAAGGATTTTTTTTCTCTTTTTTTTCGAAGCAGTAATTTACAAAAATATGGTTTGTCGAGTTTACACTACTTTCCGCGATACCAGTTTCGATATTGGCCTATGATTGGACTATCATTTCTGAAAAGAAAATAAGAGATACACGTTAGTTTGTTTGGGTAAATAATTTGTTGTTTAATATTGTCAACAAAGTTTAAGAAGTGAACAAAAATATATTTTTCAACTTAACATTACTCTTGGATTTATCTATTTTCCTGAATTTTCAATCAAATTATGAATTTATTGTTGTTTTTTTAAATCTACAGGGTGGCTCGAAAACGTGTAGTTGATTTTAAGTAATCGAGACATTAAAACATAACCAAAGGAATGCTAATTCTTGATTTATCCCAAAAACAGTGGTAAAGAGAAAGATAGTCTAAAAGGCATAATTCACTTCTATGAGTGGATTTCAGATTTTTTGACAGGTCATATGAAAAGTTATACGCCTGCGAAGATCGAGTTTTAACTCATCGATGTATGTGGTCAAGCGCTCGATTTCTGAGCGGAAATACTACTGACCTTTTTCTAAGAATAGCTCCACTCTGACTCAAAGGCGCTCACGGTACGTGGAATTTGTATACGTATTAAAAAAGAAGAAAATAAATCTAAACTGGATAAATATTCAAACAGGATCTGTCCGGCCCGGGAGAAGCAGAGGAGCAGACTAGAGAACATGTACTATCTTCAGAATGGAGCAACGCCGCATAATCCATGCAAGTTCTGGCAAAAGTGATGGAAAATGACATAAATCGGGCCCGGATGGTCATCAATTCTGCCGATAGCCACTTAGCCGATATCAATTCCTTGACTAAAATGTAAGACATCAAAAAAGCATAATCCAAAAGCAGACCCAATTTTTCTCATTCATAAAAAATAAATACAACCACAGACATCGGTCGAAAACTGTATATATTTCTTGTAAATCATTTAACTAGGCCTTTCCTCTATATCAACTCAAAAACAAAAATTTCCAGGTGTATAAACATTCCACTGGTATCGCCTTCCTTCTTTAATTTAACTGCTAATCACACACAAAGT
Source organism: Cheilosia pagana (assembly GCA_936431705.1). NCBI lineage: Eukaryota > Metazoa > Arthropoda > Insecta > Diptera > Syrphidae > Cheilosia > Cheilosia pagana. Next base: position 42,144,756 of record OW386170.1, on the reverse strand, counting down.
TACTATCCCTAATAGTCAATATCTCACTCAGATACAAAGCAAGCGTCAAAATTAATGTTCCCCATCGAACAGGGAATAATTACGCACATTTTTCAATGTCATTGTGGTGCCAACGAACTATCACACTGTTGGATGAATCAATTTACTAATTTCGATTTATAAAACTAAAAGAAAAAAAAAAAAACTTTTAAAATAAATTGCTATTCCTAATTTATTGTTATTTATGGTGTGATATTTCTTTTAACCAGAAAATGCAAATCAAGTTTGTGATTTTTGTCCCACTACAGTTCCGCGCTTTGTAATAGATTCATTCCAATTGAGGTGACAAATCATTCCTTTTAGGCTTGTTTTGTCCGAGGAAACACTCCGGATTGGGTGATTGAGCGCGTGTATTTAATTGTTACCGCATCCCAGTGTATATAGATATCGTTGTTGAATATCTTACAGATGTGATTGGTGGTGTAGATTGACGGAGACGAAGAAGCAACTGAAAATGGTCTCCATCTTAGTTGATGTCTCTTTCATTGTTATTAAATTTCTGTTCTTTTATGTTTTTTTTTTTTTTTCTCCTGTAGATCATTATAGATTATGGAATATATATGCTAATTGGAACTTACTAATAGTATCTTCTTCATATTTTTCGAAAGGAAAAAAAAGGAAAGAATTCAAATTAAAACCGACGCCTCTGAACTACAAATTATTAATTTCCGTCTTTCAGCCTTTCCGTGGGACAGAGAATATACGGTATGAATGGCGGCCATTTATTTGGAAGAGATCTTGGGAATACGATGAATATCAAATCGATAGCGTAGAGATGAAAAATTGATTAAATATTTAAATTTGAACTGAATGCACCATTTTCCCAACCGGTAATATGAAAAATTCAATGGTAGATCAAACAGCAACGGAATATGACCTATTTTTGAAGCAATTTTGTAAAAAAATATAAATGCTTTCCCGCCCATCAAATTCCAAATTGTTGGCGAATCTATTACAAAAACGTAGTCTCACATTATTTAAATGTATATCAAAAATTGAACCAATATAATATTTAGTATCTACTGCTAGATATTTTTTTATATTGTTATGTAATTAATTTACTTAATATGTAACAAAGAAATAAAAATAATAATAAATTATTGAGTATCAGAAGAAATTTCTCTACTGAATTCGTTGCATACCCCTTAGTTAGGAGTAAAAACTGGCCACGTGTTATTTTGAGGTTTAAACAAAAATATAAAAACTAAATCCTTCCTAAACTTTAATTGTAATAAAATGATAAATAAAATAAATTATCCCTGTAACAACAATTGGTTTCTTAAAGTCTTAAGTTAATTTGAAGACAAACTTCCCCCTGGGCAAACTGTGAAAATAAATAGCACGAGTCAATTTAAAAAAATAAATAGGTATGCGTGTTGTTTTTAAATTACTTATTATTTGGTTTTAAATTTCCAATTATCGACAAACGAAATATTTTTTTCTTTCTCAGCACATGGTTGGAATTATATGCTTAAAATATATCTGTAGAATTTGTTGAGCATTAGAAAAGAAATTTAATTTACGATCGTAACAAAATAGATGCGTTTTAGCACTTCTATTATTTAGTACATCAATGGATCAAACCTTGGCCGTTCGTAATTAACCCAAAGATAAAACAATCAAAAATGTTGCCCTTGTTATCAAAGTCGTCAATTTTTAAGAAAAACCAGTAATCGGGGCAAGATTCTGTAACCATTTCCAGGTAGTTATCCAGTCAATACTTTTGTCATTGCTATTCACTTAAAGCGAGATGGGGAAGCATTAACAGTGATTAACAACTTAAATACCAAGAATTTCGAGCATATCCTTCATACGATTCGAGATAAATTGATTCGGCATTAACTTAAGGTTGAAGAAGAACAATGTGATTCAGAGGGAGGAATTGGCCTGTGTAGATGTGATAAAGAACTTCTAAATGTATAGATAATCTCAAACGAATTGATAACTGACCATACTTCTTTGTTCAGTGATCAGTGATTTGACTAGTTACTTAGTTAGTTGTTCCATTCACTATGAAGTTGTCGAAATATGAATATTTAACAAGAAATTGCTAAAGCAGAAAGTTATATTTGACAACTTCAAACGACATACATGACTACACGTCGGCCTACAGGATTAACGCTTGACTTATAGGATTTTATGCTACTCATCATGATTTACCACGCTCGTTTATTGCAGCCATTACGCCTTTTGTAATAGAATATCCATGAGAGTTTTTACGACCTTTTGTTGGTAGATAGTTAGGAATATTTATTACCTCGCAGAATGGTAAGACGGTCTCAGAATCTCTTGGGCGACTGGGACGCATATTAGTGTTGCATCACTTGAGCCATTTTATTTCCAAGAATATTCCTATAAAATTGCAATTGTGCGTCACGAATCACCCAACAATTCATAAAAGAATCGAGAAACTAATTAGGCACGCAATTAAATATCGCAGATTCAAATAGAGGAGTTGTGATAATGTTAACACGCCTTCCCATCTCAAAATCAGGTTGCTTAATATTTTTAATGATAAATGGATCTTTGGTGATGAATAGCATATTTCAACATAAAAACATGTTGTCATTTATTAATAAGAAAAACAAATAATTAAAATAGCTTCTTAAAGCTCACGGCACCGAGTTATGTAATTCGAAACCAAACCGCTGCAAGGAAAATAGAAGATATTTATTATACCTATGGAGAATAAGCATGGTTTGATGTAGACCATTGTAGCAAATTCATGTCTACATTGTAGAGCAGAAATGGGACAAAGAAACAGCTTGCTTATGCTGAACTGTTTTTTATAAACCTCTCATAAACGAGCTTAAGGCCAATGAAAGAAATCCGGAAGTCGTCTGTCTATCCAATATCAGTGAAAGTGCGCTTTGAAGTCTTCGATTACGATCATTCCCGAGTAGATCCATCTTTCCATTGTAGTGTAATTATTTTCCATAAATGTTTCCGTCATATTTTTCTCCTCAAAGCATTATTTTATTGTTTTGCTTCTACGGTAGGTACGTGAATCTGAATATGTGATAATTTGCCTCTTTTCTGGTATTTTGTACACGCAAACAAAATGCTCATAAGGATGCGTGAGGTGTTAAGCAGCACTTGCGGAAACTTGAAAAACGAAAGTCTTCGACAGCAAGCAAACGTTTGATTTGATTTTCGGGATTTTACGTGAATTTTTAATCAATTTCTGTTTCCCCATAACAGGTAAAAACAAAAGAGTTCAACAACGAACTGGATTTCAATCTCATTTGTCGTGTCACATAACGTAGTCCCAAATGTGCTGTGCATGCGCTACTTTGTCAAAATACGATGTCTCCCTTCCCAAAGACCCCCAAGGAAATGTTTACATAGGCGTTTGGTTTTATTTCCTTTCAATTGACCACCAGTGAACGCCACTCTTCTTCTTCACGTAGCTAGACTCGCATTAATTCTCAATTGCGTTTAGTTAAGCTGTCTTAGGCAAGTGCAGTTGCAAGGATAATGTTTGCAGGTACCTCTTAAAGACGAATTTAAAGTTTAGTAGTTTTAACCAAAGAACAGTCTGATCTAACCGCACCTATTACTTTTCATTTTTCGCTAACGTCCTTTTCGACATCCAAATCGAAGTGAAAATAAACCAACGACGAATAACATTTTATTGATATTTTTCTTTCAAAGACAACAACGCGACTATTGCACACATTTATGACAACGAAAAAGGGAAAAACAAGTTTTTAGTTATATGCGCGCACGCGCATGAGGATATCTTCGAAGGAAAAACTCCAATTCAAAGGAAAGAGATGGACAAACGAAACAACAGAGATGAAATACCAAATCAAGATAACCTCCCATACAGTTGAAAATTCAAGTTAAAATTATTCTTCGTGCTACCTGTGTTCTTTTCGTCGTCATCATCATGGTCGGTTGGGTGTATTTTCTTTTTCGTTCTTCTAATCCATCTCCTATTTTATCTTCTCATTCGTTTTCGAATATTTCTTTAGGTCAAAAAACAGGATTTTCAAAACAAGGTAGATACGCAAAATGAAAGAGAAAAAAAAAATTGGGAATTTTGTTATAGCAATGGAATCTAAAACGACAACCGATGGCTTGTTGGTGGTAGTATGGTTGTGTCTGCCTCTGCGGTGCTTGGTAGATTCCAGGAATCAACAAAGGAATTATGTTTGACTAAATTTGATTCAAGGAATTTGGGTATCCTTGGTAGTTTTTGCTGTTCCTTTTATCACATTTTTTTTCTTTCGTATTTTAGCTGTTAAACTGACAAACACTACCATTGAGTGTTGCACAAGAAGTGCAAATTTTGTATTAAGTTAAGCGAAGTGGAATTTGTTTGTTTTATATAGAAAATAAAATCGAAAGACTATGCCACTTAATTATAATTTCGTTTGGGATTGTGAGTCATGACTGGGGTTTTTATTTATGGGCGAATGAGATTGTGGTTGGTATTAGGCGAGCGAACAAAAAAGAAAAGAGTTGTAAAGATATGAATATAAATAAGACGGGCATAGCTACTGTCTTGCGGCTGCTGATGACTTGATAACGTAACATGGAAAGGCGCTATTAATTTGAAAGATAGACTCGTACAAGACACATAAATTGGATATGTGTGTGGAAGTCTAAGCCGGTGAGATGGCCTTCATTTTATAATCGTGGCATTGCCATGATTTATTAGAAGAAGATAAGCTGTCACATACTGCTGGTTATAATTCGAACCGACCCCAAATGAAACTATGTGTTGTAATAGTAGAGGCAAAGAATGTCAATGGCAGGTATATTGTGGATCAATAAATATTTAAGAGAAATTGAGACGAGACGTATTTGCGTATCTTTCAGTTAAGTAGCAAAGCTGTGTCCTACTTTATATGCGAACTAAGCCTACGAATTGGTTCATCAAAAAAACGTGTCTAGGACTTCAAATCGGCAATAATGACTAACCCGTTCACCCCAAAGAACACAGACAAATGTGTTAACTTGTGCAACCACCACAATTGTGAAAAGAAGGCTCTCGATAAACACTATCATATAGTAAGTACCTACGGCCCACAAATAAAACCTGCCTTCATGCTTCGTACTGCTCAAAATATCCTAGATTCCTTTTTAAATCACAAATTGAAGACACATATGTCCCAAAAAAAATTATAAGGATTTCTTTATCCTCATCTTTAGTGATTTCCATAATTGTTTTATCATAAATAAATAAACGGGCTCTACTATTACCGGCTTTTTAGATAACTTTTTGCGCAAAATAAGCCCCCCACCGAAGTGAGTTTCACAGTAGTATTTTGACCTATACCTAAAATTCCAAAAGAGCTCTGCGTTCTTTTTCTTTCCAAGTTTCATCATAATATTTGTGAAGGGTACATGGATCCTTTACTATTTATGCTAAGAATTCCAACTAGGCACGCCTAGTTGAGAAAAGTTTCACAAAGGGGGTCATTTAAAAAAAAAACACTAAACACGTCATAAATACATTTTATTTTATACTAACAACAACGTTGTTAAGGTACCTACTTAAAAAAAAATCGGTGTCAGTGGAAAATCCTTTCAGTAATCTCTCTCAGATCATAAAACATTGCGAACATAAATAGCCATATCCAACATGAAGCCAACAACATGTGAGGGTCTTAAATTTACTAAGACATTTATTTTTTTTGAGGAGGGAATGCCTGTCTTTCATTCATTAAAAATTACGAATCTCCCTAGAATACCTCATAAAATATTATTCCCTCCCAAACGTGTATCTTCAAAACATAAACCGCATCTCCCCTTCCGTGGGAGTCATGTAGGTACCTACAGAAGAAAAAATTAAAAATGCACCTCAGCTTGTTCAAACTGAAAAACTCATTAAAAGGGTATTTATCAAAAAATAAAAAAGAAAGATTGCAGCCGGCTTGCATTCTCCCAATCTCGTCTTCCCATATGTAAGTATGCTATGCACGATACACACCTTTTCCTTTCAAATGCACACAAAAATTATTAACTTTAAAGGCTGTCCCTTTGCTCCTCATTTGAAGTTTTTCAAAACAGCCAGCATCCATAATAACCAAACCAGAGTAAAGAAATATTATAAAAAAAAGACAGCTCGTATTGCATTCACATTTCGACTGCGGATTGCTCCAAATTAAGTCTTTTAACAGAATCCCCATACGCATAACAGAAAAGTGAGAATGAAGTCAAAAGAAGTCAGAAATATTCGAGCAGTTTTTACAGCTGAAAGTAGCACTAAATTTATTTTAAAATCTAATTTACAGATCACTAGAATTGGAAGAAATATATTTGCGCCAATTTCACATCTTTTTGTAACCTTCCTTATAACAAAAATGGGTTGAGGTGTCCAGTATCCAGTGAAAGAAGTTAAGTTGTGAAAAGGAGTAGAATCTAGTATTCCTTTTTATATATTAGTCTATCTCGCTCTTGGTTATCGTAAATATTCATAGTTCAGCTCGATCACCAACACATGGAGAAAAAAACCAACCTCAAGTGAAAGATATGTCCGATGAGCTGAACTGAAAATACGCAGGGAATTTCTCCGACCGATGATGACTACAAAAAAAAATCTTTAAACTTAGCCTAAGGTAGCTTCTGCTATTTTCATCACTATGCAAACTACATACAAAAGGTAAAAGATTGGTAACTCTTCAGTCGCCGATGTTGATCGTTGTCGTTGATGATGAAGAAAAATCAAAGCACCACCACCACCTATACAATCAAACAGAAGAGAAGTGTTTGAGAGAGCGAGGAGCGAGCTTAGAAACACACACATTCATCGTTGTGCCGAATCGCTCTCTCTCTCTGACTGGTTCTCTCATTTTCTCTTTTAACGTCCCATTTCCATTGGAATACAAAAACGAAATGAAATCAAACAAAACTGAAGAATAGAATCAAAACAAATCAGAAAAAATTGTTCAATTCAATATTTGACCTCTGTGGAAAAAAAAGAGAGACAGTGGAAAGTGATGAAAAGAGATGCACAGCGGTTGTACTAACAACGATGAGTTGGTTGAAAACGTGCTCAAGTTGTTGAGACTTTTTACTTTTATGCTTCCTTGTCGAGTTGTATTATTTTTGGTGCAGTGGCGAGATTGATATAGTAAAACGTATAGAAGCCATTCTTGCAAAATAACCAAGAGTTAGTTTCATTATTTTTTATCAACAGTTCGCTGGTCAACTCTTTTGTTTTTACAGCGAAATATGTTGCAATCGTTTTTTGGGTTTATAGCAGAATTTGGAATTCCTTTTGTTTTAAATGTTTTTTTATTATACTTGCCAACCTGCAAATTGTAATTAAAAAAAAAACGAATTGCAAAATCTGGTCACTTGTGGCTAACTGGTAAGTGAATGTTGTAACTATCATGCGAAATCGTATTTCCGTGATACCTACTGTTGCTGCAATATACTACATATGTATGAATGCAGGTAAATAATTGCGAGTGCCGTGATAAGGCTTACAAAATAAAATTTACAAGGGAGAATTATGCGACGAAGTAGTCGACGAGTGTACTTGGGTCTTGGGTGAAGTTGAAGTAAGTTTTGGGTAGATAAACTAATTTTTTTGGGATGATATTGTCTAACAACTAATCATTGTGCTTCGAAAACCTTTTACAGAGTCTTCCAATAGGGACTTTCGAACTTCGACAGTTGTTAGCGGCCATATTGTTGAAACTACTGTCAAATTGGCTGTCATTTATTCAGTCTGTTTTGTCAAAACACAATGGATGAAAATTGCGTTAATAACACTTGCAAATGATAAAATTGTTCTATCAAAATCAGATGGAAAAGTAGCCTAATTTTAACCGAAGAATCATCTTCGGCGATGAGGCCCATTTGTCGAATTTGGGACGACACCAATTCACTAGAGACCCAAGAGCGTTCAATGAATCTCGAAAAAGTCAATGTTTGAAGTGGATTTTTGGTTGGTGGTCCATATTTTTTGGAGAACGACGTTGGACAGCCCATCACTTTCTATTGGTCGATTATTACCAACTTCTTTGGCCTGAATTTTATGATCTGGACACCAACGGTATGTAGTTTCAACAGGACGGAGGTACGTCTCACGCAGCTCACGCCACACTGGAAATTATGCACTAGCGATTCAAGGGCATGGTCATTTCACTCGTGGAGGTGATGTGAACTGCCCACCGAGATCGTGCGATTTGACCCCGCAACCTCAACTAACAAAAGTGAGTATGCAAAACAATTCGGCAGTTAAACAGCATCTAACGTCTTATTAAAGCTGACCTCGCAGTAAGTATTTGATCATAAAAAAATAGTGCACTTCCACAAAAACAGTACGCCAAGATAAAAGATCAAATTTATAACTTTGCCCATTAAAACAGTTATAGGACAGCATTTTTCCCTACATTTCCCAACATAGATAACCCTACCTTCCGACCAAAGATGCGAGAAATCTTCTCTAACCATTTGACCTACTCTTGATTTCCAAGAAACAAACATGTCTACCAACTAATTGGCTGCCAACTTAATTTGGTTATATTCTCGTGGCATAAAAAGCCAACAAGAAGCGACAAAAATGTTAAGCATCTTACGCAATTGCATCCTTGGTCCGAAGACAATGTCTGCAACAACATCATCGCACATGGTCATAATCAACTTTTCCACAAACACACACAATTTTCATCGTGAGGTAAAAGATTTTTCACTTCACAAGCGAGATCTTTGCTTTCTGTCATCATCAGTATCGTGGCAGAGTTGTCACTGGAGACTGCAGCCATCAGGAGGTTGATTGACTTTGGTTATTACTTGGAATCACCTTTGTGTGGTAAACGGCCAAATATGGAATTGACGGAAAATTAAAAAATAATGAAAAGAAACAAAAAAACATGATTAAGTCGAGCTCATATCGGTTTGGTGTTGGTCTTGGTATACTCGACGGCAAGACCATATGTCATGCTCAGCTAAGCTTGAAAAGACATCATGTGCCAGTGCCACACGCCATGAGGTATTACCACCACAAAGCAGCAGTTGTTGTGAAGTGAGATTCCTTTTGGTTTGTTTTTATTTTCTCGTACTCCGGAACAGTGTTGAAAATTTCACCTGTGGTGTCATGGTAAAAAGGGTACTTATGGGAAAAAGATATGGTGCACTAGGGCAGAGTAGTTGTTGTTAAAATTGTTGGTTGGCTGATTTCGACTGTTTAATTCGCTAGCTAACCGTCGACAATGTGATGAGTGGTACTATATGGAAAGTTAACAGGCGGAAAATCGATGATAAGTTGCTGGTAGTTTTGGTTAGGTGTTGAGTGGTATGTAATTATCGGAGCCTTTGATGAGGGGGAATTAAGTATGGTTATGGTCAGTAGAGTGGCTTAATCGTGACATCGTGACATTCGGCATGGGCTCTTACTGAATTAACATCGGACTGCCCACTCATAAAGTTGAACGAGATGTTGTTTTGATGCTTAAATATGCAGACAACTAAAACAAAGGAGTGCCTTCTATTGTTGTTACTATTCCAATCTGGGAATGAGTCGACTATGGGAATTCGCCGCATGAGTTCGACTTTATGGGAATGAAATTATGTACAAATCAGCTTATAATGAATGCTATTGGCAATTAAATTATAATGTTAATATAACTAACATCCTCATAAGCCAAGTGGGTCGGTCGTCTTTTGCTGTTAAGTAGTCATGTTTATTTATCGAGTCGAATCAGTGAGCTACTTTATGCGATGTTGGGCGCTCATGACACATTTTGGGCACATTTTACGTACTGACTTTGAAAATGGGCAACTGGACGCTAAATAGTGAAACCGGAATTTGGTGGACCGCTTTAATCACTTAAAAAATTACATATTTGATCAGCTAGAGAGTTCAGCCGCAATTTTTGCACACTAAATAGAAAGCTATAAAACTTCAACGGAATATAATAAAAAAATATTTAACGCCAACTTTGACTTGTATAAATTATTGTCAATTGGCTCCTTTTGCGACTAAAATCAGTGCTACCACTTTGGTGAAACTGCATTAGATCTAAAAATCAGATTTATTTTGAAATTTGGATCTGCTACTTTTTTGTATTAAACTTGCATGCACTTTAATATAGCGAAAAAATACCTATTTATTTTTAACACAGCACGTATCAAGTGAACATTGCCACTACGTACGTAAGCGAGCCTATTAATATTTGTTCTTACTTCTTTACAAAAAAAAAACAAACTTATTTCGAAGGAATAGGTTTAAATTAGTTATAAAAATTTGGTAAGCTAAAAAATTAACTGCGAAAAAATCGATCGACGTCGTCTTTTAGAGAACCTGGAGTAAGTGAAACTGCCTCCAAATTGGCAACACTAATGACTCTTGGTATAAATTATTATTTAAATAAGTCGGACAAAAGAACTTAAGTCGAAAACCCCAAAAATTCCAAGAGAAAACATCATCTTAGTATCTCTCCTGAAAAAACAACGACGCCGACGGTCAATGATAATCCACTCCATATCTCAAATCGTTCGAGTATTTGAAAACCACTTAATACCATGTTCCCACCAACGTGATTTAGCTGAAGTGATTTATAAATCACGATAGGCGTTCCCACCGAACTTTTAAGTGTTTAAGTGCAACATTTGAAATTAGTTGGCAAACTTTCAATAACAAACATATAAAAGTACAAATGAAAAATTACCTGCAACAATTTAAAACGAGTTATAATGCTTTGGATATAATTTATACCTATCTACCAGAATAAATCCAAAAATGATGTAAACAATTACTGTCTGCATTTTTAGTTTTTATTTTTTGAAAGTTTGTTTTTGCGTAAACAGCTGAAGTCGATAACAGGTCTGTTTGATTTTATTTGTGTCGATTTTATTTTGTGCCTAAATCACGTAATTAGTAATCATGAAAATGTATCATAAATCACACATAAATTTTTACATTCAATTATACGTGATCCGACGATTTTTTAAATTTGAGCCACTAAATATTTTAATTTAATTTTACCCAATATCGATTGATTTTGACTTGTTGCAGGAAACCTTCATTTAAGAAGACTTTTTTCTTAATTTTGCAATTTTATCAAAATAAATTGTTTACTTCAAATTTTTCCAATGAAATCAGCACCCTTATAAGACCAATAAAATGATGCCTAGCCGTATTTTGATTAGCGTACAAATCCAAATCGATATTGTTAGTCAATGAAATATTAAAATTAGCCTGCATTCATATTTAAATTTTGTACAAGAACATAAAATCCAGACACACAAACACTCGGCTCCTCACCGTAACATTAACATAATCCTAAAATGTCACTTTTCTCAAACGTTGTCGTGGTGTGTCATTCTACAGACACTTCCGAGAATATCTCTCTTCTCTTAAAGAAATCCATTCGTATCGCCCGAATATACTGAAGATAAATAAGATGCTAGCCCCGAGTGAGAAATGAATGGGTTATCTTTGTTATTCTCCCCTTTTAATTTACAGCTTTAAATGATTTAATTTTTTTTGTGATCTTTCCTTTGGGCGATTATTATAAAATTGCTGTGGAATGTTTTCAAAGGAACCATAGATGTGGTTTGGATTATTTTGCTTTCGTAACTAAATTATTATACTTTATTTGATTGGAGGAAAGTAAAGATGTGTATGCACACAAAATCCTCATGGTCGATACCCAATTAGGTGGGTACAATCTTCTATTTGTATTCGTACGATATGGGATTAAATGAATTAGCTATTTATTTCGCTGTCAAGAAAATAAATGGAGGTTTTTTAGAAAATGTCGGGCAATCCATTAACCAGATTCAATTCAATTCAATTTCAATTCAGATTGCAAAAACAAAAACAAAAATACGGATTTCAAGATGCAGGAAACCGCAAAATTGATTGCACCTATTTTTATAAACACAAATTTTGTGCTTACCGGTGTTACCACTTATGGCGATGACTCAAAAACGGTTATCACTTCACAATAAAAGGAACACTTAATTAGTTCTGAAGGCCAGCGACGATCTAAACGTGGTTGGCAGGTAGTCCTGCAGTAGTTCTGAATGCTTATAAATAGTTGCAAATGTAGCTTGTGGAAATTGCCAATGATTTGTCTACACAATAAACGCATATTCTACCTTTTTCATGTTTTTACCAATTTACGGAGTTTCGGGACAGTTTGTATGAAATTATTTCTTTGGATTGAAAGTCAGAACTGATCATGAGGGTCATTTTCTATAGTTCCAGTTCTCCTCAATACAACAATCGATTATTTTGACTTCTTTATTAAATGACTAGATAGACAGCCCAAACGTTAAAGTGGATTCAATTCTGATTCTTTTGGGTTCATTCCCAAAGGCGGAATCAATATTTTTAGATGAATCCGAAAATGGTCAACAATTGTACAAGTTGGATTGCTATAAAATAGACATTTACACAAATTTGTTTACAAAGTCTGATGAACTATAACCAATTATGTTTTAATTTTAAAATGTCATGACTTCTTATTTTTGCTCATTTGTTTGCATTCTTGTCATACAACAAGTTTCTCTAGGTTCTTTCATTTACATCCAAAACTAAAGCTAGTATTAGACGATATATTTAATGAACATACGTATGCTGACAATCATATGCTAAAAATTCTCAGCAAACACGCATTTGTTCATCTGGCGTTTGATGCCCTATCACACGATATGTTGAATTTGTCCCAAAGTAGCAAATTGTTTGTTGATAGCATGTGCTAACAAACAGTTTGCTATCACATTTTTTAGGACCTATGAAGCCCTATTACGCGATATGTTGAGTTCGGTATGCTGAAAAATTTGAAGACCCGTATGATTATATGCTGAAAAATTGACAGATCGCGATTTTAGTATAGGTACGTGCGTATTTGTATTGTATTTATCGATTTTCTGCGATTCTGGGGAAATGTACACACATGGTATCATATTAATGGGCATCGCAGACGCGGAGTACAAATTGCTTTACGTCGACGTCGCGTCGGTCGCAACGGACGATTTTCTGATGGTGGCGTCTTCAATCGCTGCAACTTTGCACAAGCGATGGATACCAATCAGTTGGGCTTACCACCACCTGAGCCGCAGCCCGTTCGACAATTTCCCGTTCCGTACACTCTTTTTGCCGATGTCTGCGAACTAAACAACTCAGCCGTTTTGTTTTTAACAAGCAATCAGGACAACAAAATCACAAAAAAACACGTACAAAATTTATCGAAACTTAAAAAATATCAAAGCCGTTTGCTAAAAGATGTGGCATATGCTCATGAGCCTACTTTAGCTCGTGAGCATACATCATACGAGTCAGCATACGCCAAAAATTTGTCCGAATGTTAGCAAACGGTCCCAAAAGGGGTATTGCACGATATGTTCAGGTCGCCAACAAACATATGCTGACTAGCCAACAAATTTGCCAACAAACAACTTTTAGCATGCGTATGATGACAGAAATTTCGATATTATATGCTGTGATTGGGACACATTTTTCAGCATACGTATGCTGATTCAGCATATCGTCTTATACTAGCTTAAAGCAAAAAAAACTTGCGACTCGGTCGTACACATTTTTGTTTGATGTTCTTTTACCCGGCGACGGCGGATAAAATCTCTCTTTTACGGCTTAAAACTTTTTTGTATATTAAACTCAGTATACAAACCGACTACGTAACAGGTTAAACACTTCAGTAATTTTTGGCACTACGACTTTTTTCTATGGATGCGCCCTTACGTTTGACGAAAGTGTACAATTTGGTTCAGGCACTGCGCAATATATTTTTAGAATTGTCCAACGGGGCGTGGGCGCGTGGCAACTTCCATAGAGGAAAACATCTAAACCCTGCATCTAAGCGTGTTGGCAACTTCAGCAGCTGAATTTGGTACAACAAAGGTGAAAAATATCCGCAAAATTGTAAAACGAGGCGTAGCACCTCATAAAAATAAATGCTACGGGCATTTATTGGAGATTTCGTTTCGAAATTCGATAGATGGATCTACCTAAACTGCTGGTGAAAGCGTTCCGTTTTTATTTACAAGAAGCTCTGCAGGCATTTTGATTATTTGCAGAAAACACCTGTTTTCAACATACAGTGGCGCTAAAAAAAACGGATTCATAATTAACAAATTCATATTTATGCTAAAATGCCAATAAACTTTATTCAAATTGAATTTCTAATAGAAAATCCATAAAACAAACAACAACTTAACTAAACGCCCACTGTCGCGTAACCCTTGGCCGATCAAGAATTACAAAGGCAATACCATAATAAACATCTCCAGCAAGTTTCGACTTTTTTTTGCTTTCCAGCCGCACTACCTGATCACGCACGACCAGCACAACAATCTTAATTAAACAATTTTCTTATTAATATTAATTTAAAGCAATTGTCTGTGTTTGTCCATCTGCGGGAGTGTTGCTACAATTAGACACTGCCATAATTGTATTTCTATGGTCGCCAGTCAATCGATAGATAGATCTGTCTGATTAACAACGATGCCACAAGAGTGTGGGCGTTTGCAGACTTGTAGTTGATTTTCCTATAAATGCTTAGGTGGAAAAAAAACGAAAGAGTTGAGGTGGAAACTTGTTAATTTACAAAATTAACTTCTTTCTGCCTTATGCCGAGAGTTGTAACAAATCATTAAATCACAACAACAATAAAAATCACTTCAAACGTCATTTGCAAAGCGTTCTCTTGTTTATTTCGTCTTACAACAATAATCGCTGATTTATTTAATTAGTCTCTATACAAAGAAACCAAATGCGAATGGAGTTCGTTTTTTTTTCTACAAAAGCGTTTGCTGATTTATTTTGTGTTAAAAAAGTCGTTATGGAATTTCTAAGGAAAGGCCCGAAACAAGGGTTAGTTTTGGAGGTGATAAATTAAGTTGATTGGAAGCGTTGTATGTTTAGAGATGTCTTCGTTGTTTATTTATGAATTATTTTAATGTGTAGGTTGACGCGATGGTCGGATATGATGGAATGCTACCTGAACGGTTGACTGGGTACACATTTTGAATACCACCACCTGTATGGGTGCCTTTCCATCAACATCTTGCTACCAACTTTGAGTTTCCACATCGGGGTTTTAATTGGGACTTTTAACTTATATGTATCCATCATTTTAGGCAGCGTAATGTGTTTTGTTGAAGTTTACGACATGAATTTTTAAAATTGTGTACATTTCGATTGGAATTTAAATCTAATTTGGAGATATCTACTTATTTATACCGCTAACCATACGCGAAGCAATAGAAATTGTTAATAGCATAGGTGGTCGTAAAAGTCTGTTAATAGTCTAATTTGCCTTTGAACGGATCTCGTAAACAAGGCATAGGAGGAGGCCACCATTTCTAAGTCTTATTCATTAAAGGAAGACATGTGTTGGTATATTCTCGTTTTTTACAGGCTGTTGGGTGGATTATAACCTTGAAGACAAATGAAACGGATATGGACTGTGTATAGTTAAGTGTGGCTAATAAAACAATTCAAATGGCTTGGTCATAATATTATAAAAGGAATACTGTGTATGGTGTCACGTATAAATTGTGAGCCTGGCGTTTCACTCGATTCACACATCCTTCTAGAAGTAAAAAATTCTCATTTGAAGGCAGAATCTGTGAGGTTTTTTTATGTGATTTTGTGGCAGTCAGGGAGGGCCCGTATAGGTGGGTGCACAGTTTTTTTTTATTTTTGTCACACACATATAAGTTGGTTCCTATAGCGTTCTTATCGGGCTACATACCTAAAGAATAAGGTTTACAAAGTTGACGTCAACTTACCCTTGAGTGCTTATACACGGAAACTGTCAAGTGCTATACCCTCTCGTATATAGAAAAACAAGCAAACGGGGAAATATAATTTGCTATAGTATGTGTCTAAGGAGCTGCAGATAATGGACAGAACTTGACGCAAGAGGACTAAAGTGTAAAATTGTTCCTCTGGTGACACTCGTGTCAATTAACTATCGAAAATTGCAGCTCGATTTAAGCTGTATCCCTACTGAAAGATCTATCAGCAAAGAAACACAGCAAGTAAAAAGTTACGTGTGCGTTTTGGTGAGGAGGAGTACTCAAAGTCGGTAAAGGCGGATAGTATTTAATAATATTTCCGACGGGATTTTTATACAGGCACTAAAAATTAATTTATTTATGTATATCGTAGCGTAAAGCATTTTTGTATCCAATCGTATAGAGTGGCTCAAATAACACTTTGAGTTTTCGTCAACTTTACGTCAATAGTGTATGCCAGAACGTATTTACTTCAGCAAAATTTGATATACGGTACCGAGAGTATAAGAGCACATCTTTAACGCCAATCGCACCCCCTTACATATACAGAATTAAGTTTGGTTATGGTTATGGCCAATCAAGTCAGTATGTCGTCATGATAGAACAGACTCTTACTTCACGCAGTTCAAAATCAAAATAACGAAGTTATTACGTGCAAGTTGCTCCAAGTTGAACCCTCGGGAAGACCCAAATTATAGGCTACAAACTGCACCATGCGAACATTACTTTTTTCACCACCATACCGGAAAAGGCGTTCCAGGACTAATTTTTCTATTAATTTTAATATTTGAAATTTTCAAATCTGACTTTATCAGGTGACTTTTCATACAATTATCGTCGAATTGTAAGACCTGCAGAGATAGCAAATTAGAGCTTTATTTAGTGATACAAGGGTTAAGCTTAAGTGGGTATTCTAATTGAGTTTTGTCACATACGACGATATCTGCCGCTAACCGAAAAGAAATTATTCAAAAAACAGCTCAAGGTTTTTTGAACGTAGCTGACTGTCCGACTTTAAAGAAAAGACTGTGTTTTTCTGGACACCTACAAAATTTGTATTTAATAATTATAAATAAATAACTGGGGCATTAAGTTTGTGTAGCTACCCCAGGCCTAGCTTTTTACAAACATTTGTTTTGTGTGTATTTTTATTTTTGGAACAATTGCCGGTAATGACGGTTCACTCTTATTTCATCAAATATTGTTTCAAAATATTGTGGTAAACTTCATTACTCTTAACAACTTTTTATGAAGCCATTCTGTATAACTTTTGTTCACTTCGCTTTACTAGTAGGTACATATCTCATCTCTGAGTTTTAAATTTTAAAAAGGTATTTCAAGAGTTTTTCTGTAGCATCAAGATTTTTAGTGATTAAGGCTGGTACGCTGTTCAAGTGAAGTGAAATTTTCACTCCTCTCCAAGAAATTGAAAAATTTAATGTGACGGACAATAAAAGCCAAGTGAAATAGCAAGTAACGCCCCCTACAAATCACTTTTTGAACAATTATTTTTCACTAGAACAGCGTACTGCCTGGTGAAATTTTCAAGTGAAAACTTAATTTTGACATTTCGCAGTGAAAAATTTGTATGAAAATTTGGCGTACCAGCCTTTATAGTCAAAAATGTTGGCATATCTAACAAAAATGTCGGGTAATTATCCTTTTTTAATGAAATAGTGTTATTTTTGTTTCGAAAAATAAATTAATTAATTTAAAAGTGGTAAAGCAAATTTATTTATTTACTGACGCAAGATAACCTATGTCAGTTTTTATGAAAATAATCTACTTTGTTCTATGTGCTGTCTGCAAAGATGATGAAATTACAATTAGCTTATATCAACTTTTCAATCTATTCTACTAGTAGGATTAATATTTTCAACTAATCAGTTAGCTCATAAAATTTCCCACAAAAATCTATAGCTTCGACTCGGAAAGTATGTACGTTCGAAGATATCCAATCTGCACTCACACAATAAATATTTCTCAATAATCCTGCGTCTAGAATCCTGTTTATTCCCTCAAGAAGCGTGCAATGAATATTTGTTCCCAAAACTCGTACCTAATCTACTGTAAGTGTATACTGCATATACCTACGTTCTTTAATACTTATTTCTATTTTTATTTATAATCCAAGAGCATGTATCCAAAAGCAAATCGTAATCGATCACCAGAGTAATGTTGAGTTGAGCAGCGGTAATAACTTCGGCACCAACAACTTATAAGTAATCCACAAGAAGTTTTGGTGCAATGCCGCTGGTAATAATGAACACAGTCACAATAAAAATTGTATGCATTTTTTTGCTTTTTCAAAATTTTACACAAACATTTTACAAATTTAAACAATTTTCCTTTATATTGTTGAACATTTTTTGCTTAAACACTTGTTTACCTTTTATTTATTTCACCATTTTCACAGAAATTTATTTAAACAAAACCACAAGCACATTTTTTTTTATCACAAACAATTTATTATCTTCTTTTATAAATTAAACCTTTTTCGATTATATTCTTTAGCCACAATAAATTACACTAAATATAAATGGTATATTTTTATTTAAATAAAAAAAGAAAACTATTCAAAAGAATATTTGAAATCGTAAACCATTAAAAAAGAGAGATATAAAATCCGCGAAACGATACCTCTCATAATCGCGGTCATTCAAAAACTGGAGAATATGATGGTGGCTACCAAAAGAGGATCGACAAGATCATATTTAGCTAGCATTGGTATGAGTGAGAGAAGGAGAGAAAATCCATCTACCAGCAAGCAGCCAAGCCAAGGTGTATAGTACAATGGGAATTAACTTTTTCGTTGCGTACTTTTTTGCTCTCCCACTCAAATACTCAGCCAGCATCAGCAACAGGGGTATGGCAAAAGAAAAAAAATATGTTTATGCTCTGCTAATGTTTATTCTATTTCTAATACATATAACACGTACCTGTTGGTGGATTCTCTCTTTTATCCAACGAATACTTGTCGAACACAGTCACAGGTAGATTGGAATGATAGGTAGGGACAGGGTTACCATTTGAGCTGTTGAGTAGATTTGTTTAAAAGAAATCCAGTGGACATTACATCGTTTAATAATAAATGTCGGTCTTCCTTACTTGGAGTTTTGTGGCTGTGATACTGGCGATGGTGGGTTGTTATCAGACTACTGAAGCGCACATCCAGTGAGATTCTGTCTGTCCACTATGCACGTAAAGTACGATTGACTTTATCCAAGCTTTCTTTCCATGAGGCTGGAGTGTTATCATGCATGGAATCTGTTCTTTTATTCAATTTACCATTTTAACACAACTTGTAATATCCAGTTCGCTGTTAAACTCTTTTGTTTTTAAGGACCTTTATATCGCTTGACTTTCTTTTCGAATAAGTTTTAAAATACAAACAAGATTGATGTCGTTTTCCATTGGGCAAAAAGAAGCGTCCGGGAGAGTCCGGAATCGAAAAAATCACTTCTGAAACCGTTCCATTGGCACAAAAAATACTCTTCTGGTGATTCTGAGGAGAGAAATTCGCTTCTCGATTTGAAGTCAGAATCCACTCAAGAAGCACTCACACAAGTGAAATTTATGTATTTTATACAAGCCAGCTGACAGCAGGCGTAGATTATTTTTTGGCATTTCACCAATACTTTTCTGCATTCAACCAGAAGCACTTTTCTTGTTCCATTGGAGTTCAGAATGAGTGAATCCCCGAGTGAAACCAATGGAAAACGACATAAGAAATATAAGACGATAATGGACAGTTTTACCGGCAAAAAGACTATTCCTACTACCAAATCGACTCCAACTCAATGGTAACCCTACACTTACCATGGCTCTTGAACAATCAGGTTTTCAGTGGTTTTTGAGCGCTAACTTCCACAATACCTTTACAAAGCCATACCTGCGGCTGAGGAGGAGGGCGGACTCTTGTTGTTGGTTCTAGTTGGATGCGGTATTGCCATCCATGGCTCGCTCTTTTTCCTGTAATGCAACACTAATACCACAAATTCCAATAGCAAAGAACTTCTCTTGCGCTCTCATCTTCTCACATTCAGCTCATAAATGCAATTGTATTTTTTGTGTACCTACTTTATAAGCAAATACCTGTTTCATTGAGGTGGCGACTTTGATTGTGGGTAATTGAACTAGGGTCTCTGACGTTTTATTGTTCTTTCGCTCATTTACGACTGCTTAAAATCAGGTTTCTCGTTCCATTCCCTCTCATTTTAGGCTTTTAGTTCGATTTTCGCTCTCTCTATCGATCGTTGTGTATCTGTATAGTGCACGCATACAGGGGAGTAGAAAATTTAAAACACTGGAATGAGGATGGCGGCTGCTCAACCATCTATACATTGACAAAAAAGCCGGTTGGTTTGTTTTTGTTTTCATCCATGGTTCGTGAGACGTAGCATGAAGACAACAACAAAATGCACAGCGACAGGTATTTAAAGATGTCGTTTTTTTTTTTTCTTCAATTTGACTTAGGAGTTTTAGAAAACGAATAGCGACAACAAAAGGAAATAAGCCAAACCCGGGAAGTAGGGAGAAAGAAACGAAATTCTTTTGGAACGTAGAAAAAAGAGCAGAAATTAGACGACAGAATGAATTTTTGAGATTTTGGTAAATTAAATTGTTGATCTTAAAGGGTTTAATGTGTCCGGATATTTCTGAAATTCCTCTTAGACATGAAGTTGGCCTCAGACGCTACTGAACTCTTTTATAATAAAGTTGTAAGCACGTGTGTTGCCCATTTTATTATGCAGAAGTTACTTACAAATATTATTCATACAACCTACCTACAAAGGTATTGTTAGAGTTACCCCGCACCTTATTTTCGTTAAAGTACGCGTGTTAAAAACCATTTTTTGGAAAATAAGAACATTATCTTGCTGAATTGTTATCTAAGGGCTTGAGATCGGCTAGCTTAGAAGATCTGGGGATTTTAAGACGACGGAACACTTATCAACTATTCGAACGCCCTGCTGTGGCAAAGACTGAGTACCTACGTACTCCGGACGAGATATGGAACAAGGAGTCCAGAAGAGGATTACCCCTGTGTTGAATTAGTGGCAAAAATATATATTACGCCTTGAATCCGAACCAAAGGAGCTTTAATTGAAAATCAGAGCCCCCGCACCTTAACATCAGTTTAGAAAACCAGGGCCGCTTATTAACATTCATCAATTTTTTGGATAAAGGAAATTCTCAAAAAATCTGCGGGACATTTTTGTTCCCTCGCCAACGTTCACCCATAAAAATGTTTAAACGTATTCCATACAAGTGTTCTTCTTTGCACACAGGTAGTTGCTTTTGTTGTTGCGGGCAGAGAGTCTTACTTATACGTTCCTGGGACTCAGCACACCACCTCTATCATTCACAAAATCCCCATAATATAACTCAAGTCCGTAGGGTTCGAATTGTTTTTTCCCGACTCTTTGGTTTCATTTGTTATTATTATTATTGTTAAGATGCTTTCGGTCGTCGTCGTCATCGTCATCGTATTCCCTTGCTTCTTTCCACTAGAGACTCTATCCGTGCCGTCGTCGTCCACTCAGTTCTCGCTTCATCGACTGCATCATATACCCCATTCGTACATGTATTTTTGTCCCAACATCACTTTGGATGCCGCTGCTGCTGATGGTCGTGTTGCTGCTGCGGCTGCTGTTGCAGTTTCATCTTAGACTCGGAGATTACACTGCATGGTACCTATAACTATAGCATGTAGCATTAGCCAAGTTATTGCCCATGGTGCCTGGTCACATTTTTATCTTTTGAGGAATATTACAAAAACACGCAATGTCTGTGCACAAAGGGAATACGCCATCGCCATCGCCATTGCCATCGCCGTCGTCGTCGTAGTCGTAGTCGTCTTGGTCTTCGTCTTGGTCGTCGTCGTCGTCATGAGAAAAGGAATGCGAGTCATTTTACGGAATGGACGGGAGCCGCAGAGAGGATGGATGCATGGTCGACTTGTGGAAAGCCGCACTCAACTCCAACGTTCAACTGTGTGATGTGTGTCTTGCAAAATCAAAAGCGCCCCTCTCTCTCTCTCGTTCTCGCTATGAGGAAACAATTTCTTTTTTCAGATTTCTGTATGAAAATCAAAAATCGTGATGGAACTCATTAGCAGTTCCATGCCCTCCCGTACGGAAACGAATGAATTCAAATTTTCAAATTCAGGACCTCCTCCCACTGTGTACGGTGTACACTGATGGGTAGAGCCCGAAACAACGACGACAATCTTGCATGATAATTGCAAATAAAAGAGTATGCACGATCCGATCAGGCCAAGAGAGCGGCGGCTCATCTCTGCGGGATTTGACCAAAAGACAAAAAGATCGGAGAGCTCGATCTTTATTTTTTTTATTTTGTTTTTTTTTTTCAAAAGTTTCAAGTTCGGGCAATAAAAATTTGCTCAAATTTCCATAGGAGCACACGTTTTTGCACCAAAGTGCATCGGCCGCCTCTTGGCCCGTAAGATGTGAGATCCAAATTTGTTATGGAGAACCATAAAAACCGAAACTGGAGAACCGTTCGTTTAATTAATTTAACTACGTGCCGGCTGCAATGTGCTGCGCTCGATATGCTACGGAACGGTCGATGCTCGGTGGGTGGAGAGAGGGTCGGACAAAATATCACTAATTGAAAATTGTATCGCAAATTAGCATTCAAATTTGGAGATGGCAATTCGAGTTTGATTCTGCGGGAGGTATAAGTCTTCGTGACTCACTTAAGTGCAGGAACATGCTGAAGTTCATGATAGATTTGACAATGCACATAATTCTCGCCCTATTTCTATTTTCTAGGATCCCAATATTTGTATCTCAGTTTTTAGGGCAAACAGTGATTTAATGGTTTCAGAAAATTTGAAAAAAAAATCAATATTTGTATAGGGTTCGTTTGCAGGCCTAGGCATCGTGTGGAAAAATGCAAATAAGGCTCGCTTCATGAATACTAAATGAATGAGGATTTCGGCTGTAGCTGCATAATCCATTATTGAAGGTTCAAGGTTTGTTTAACACACTTCCGATTGTGGCAGCCTAAAGTGATGTTCTCGAAATTCGTTCTACATGAGTTCCAAAAGATTGCTCACTGTCGTATATGGACCGTGTCAATTATCAACTCGTTTTCGTTCTGGAACTGATAGTTTATCCAAGAGATGCTGTTTGTCCATATGTTTTTATTAAGTCAGATGTTAGGGTGGATAAGTCGTCGTGTTTGAATAGCGCCATCCATTGGATTTAACAAATCAATACATAAACAGGTATTTTTTGACAAATCTATGACATTTCAAATGTCAATTTGGCGCAAATAGTTTCACCCTTGGCCTGCCAAATAACCCTGGGCCAAACATATAACCCGAACAGTGGTAGCCAATCAATTACCACCCAAAACGCACTCCATCCACTTGTGGGCAACTAAAACCCACCCGAGCCGGTCCGCACCATCACCGGTACCGGTAACATCGAGCACGCTCGCAACAAAATCACCAAAACATAATTTTGTCAATCGCTGGTATTACATGTACTTACCTTGAAAGTCATCATCCACGCCACCGCACACTATCATGAGGAGCAATCGTCTCCGTCCTGGACATATTATATTATCCCGCCGCCATATTCATGACCATCGTCATCGTTGTCAGTTGGACGCCCGGACTGTAGTAGATTCCCTCGCATGGTGAATCGCGCG
This sequence comes from Cheilosia pagana, assembly GCA_936431705.1. Classification (NCBI taxonomy): domain Eukaryota; kingdom Metazoa; phylum Arthropoda; class Insecta; order Diptera; family Syrphidae; genus Cheilosia; species Cheilosia pagana. The sequence continues at coordinate 42,121,302 of OW386170.1, read as the reverse complement.
CTACATACATTAGTCATTTGCACAGCGCTCGGGTACGGCGCGCAAAGATAGCCTGCAAAGTCTGATTTATAATGTTCTCCATTTTCGAGAGGCGCAGCGCACGGTGGGGCTGTGATGGTTGCTTGGTCACATACAGGAATCTCAATCTCACATAAAACCGCACAGCTATGCAGCTATGATGCGCGCTGCACTGCGTCTACGGCTATAATATCCCTGGGCCCCGCTAGGTTGGTGACTGTGCGCGGCTGTGTTCTTGTATGCTGCTACAGCACATGATGGCATTTGTCGCGTTTCTTATCCTCCGAGGTTTTTGTGTTAATTTATTTCCATCCCCCCGGGGCGAAAAAGAAAGATTATTTTAGGGCAGACGGACGTGAGAGGAGAGTCGATGCCGATGGACAGACGCGAAGACGGGGATTGGGACAAATTTTATTTTTTTTTGTATTTTTTGTGCCCTTTGCGTATGTAAATTTTGACATCACACACGCACTTAATGCCTCAAATAACGCCTGAATAGATAGACTGAACTGTTCTGTGCACAGCGTACAGCGGTTACGTTTTCAAGGTGCACGAAATGGGCCGTATTTTACGATCGCGCTTATCGTAAGGAGGACAGTGGAGTTGGTTTTAATTTTTTTTTTTCCTTTTTTTTTTTGTTCAGGTTAGTGACGAAGGGGTTGATAGCATTTCATATCTCATAAAAAGGTGAAGTGTGATGGGTGCCCGCTGCTGGGAGCTACGAGTGAGGTTTGCACTTTTATGAAACTTTTGCGTTCTTTCTTTTTTTCTGGTACCTGTTGATATAATTTCGGATATTCGCATTCCATAATTCTGGTGTCAGGTAGTAAGGGGTTAAGTCAAAAAATCCCGTTTTTGGATATTTGTTGAACTTAAGTCAATTTTTTTTCTCTTTCGTTTGGTCCTATAGGCATAAGTCTAGCGTAACATCTTCCTATAGAAATTATTTTATACAAAGGGTATAAGTCAGGAAGTTTTCAAAATTGTTTGGTATTAAGGGTGTAAGTGGACTTAAGTTCTTTGTATTTATACAAATTTTAAATTTTAAAATAATTTAGTTGCTCCTAAGGGCTTAAGTCATCTTATGACCACATATAAAAATTGAATAAAATACCTAATACTTTACTTTATTATTTATTTGGATTAATTTCATGTTTTAAAATTTTCTTAATGAATTAAACTGAACTATTAAGGCTGGGTGTCCCCCAGCTATGAACTCCGAGCTCATGTAAACGTGTTTACATGTATTAGTGCACAGAATTTCAAATAGCCGAGCACACCCTCCCCTATCAGGATCACAATTGTGACTACAGAGTCTGCAAAGTGAGAACTCGCTCAACGAACACTAAATAAAAATAATACAAATTTCGCTGCACAACGAATCAAAACAAATTAAAATCAAAAAAACAACAAAAAGGACAAGCTGGCTGGCTGTTTAGGGCGATAGACTATAGTTGTGTGGCACACACTGTATGTATAGACTGAAATCGATAGTGTGTGTGATATCAATTTTGCTAGGAATAACGTACAATCCCAAATTCTCAAATCCAATCACAAATAAAAATAATATTATATCCAAAATCTATTATTCATTTTTCGTTCATTGGGTTAGGATTTTGGCTCATTATATAGAATCGGTTTGTGCTTGTTTGTTGCTATAGCGTTATTTTTGTGTTGGGAATTTGGGATGGGTTTCTTGTATATAGTTAAACATAATACCTTTGCGGAACGGCTAACGAACCTAACCTAGGACGATACGCTATTTACAGATGTCTCTTCTATTGTCCATTTACAAAATTTTAGCCTAAGGGTTTGCAAGATCTCTCTTACCGTTAATAGAGGATTTTTTCATAAATATATTAATAAACCGGAAGTTGTTTTACCTTGTAACTTTAATATAATATATACGTTGATATAAACCGTTGCGGTTTTGGCCTTTGTGTTACTGATAGTATTCAGTACTACTATAAGGTGATACCTAATTACCCTACAAAATTTGAATGATAAGTTGGATGACTTACATTTAGGAACTAAAAACGATATGTTATGGGATGAATTTTATTCTAACAATAAACTTTATTCTTATGCTAATTTTAGAAGCCTGAATTAGATCATGCTAAGCACGTCTATAGTACTTTTCTTACTTGCCTGGATTTTAAAAGTTCCAAGACGCGTACCTACTCTACACTTAAATTGTTATAACCGTTCATTGATAAACGAGAGAAAGCCAGTTTGCTATCCTTCTAATAAAAGGATTTTTTTTAATTATTTCCTCTCAATACCCAAGGCTTTCCAGGCACAGCATAATGAATAGTCATCTGTGCGCAAGAGTACATCACCTTTAGATATTCAAATCGAAGACAAGGAGTCCGTGATCACCCCGTGTCGCCTTCTCTTCTCTTCATATAATAAAATTGCTGCACCACTCATCACGCGGAAATTACTGGACGGATTTTAATGAAATTTAACATAGAGATTGCTTATGTTCTGGGTCGGAATCGGGGCCTAGGATACTTTTTATCCCGGAATATAACGTGGTTCTTACAAAACAGTTAAAAAATTGTATATCTGTAAGGAAGATTCTAATTAAATTAAAAAATAGGTGAATTTAGTTAATTTTCCCCTGATTCATTTAAGATATAAAACATCCTCCTGCGTTGTTCTGAAGCTGAGCAAAACATCGGGTAGGAACATATTTTTTAAAAAACTGTTCGATGTAGTTCGGTAAAAATACTCTTTGTCTTAAAAGTGGCAGGCGGTTGAACCAAGGCGAGCGCGCGGGTCAGCTATACATATATATACTTATATACTTAACCTAGTTTAAGGTATTCTTTACCATTCTATTATATTGACTACTAGGTTAAGTTAGGTTAGGTTAAAATGGCTGTCGGCTAGCCGACACACTTAGACCATTATAAGTCCCTTGTTATACCACATGAATCTAAAATTTAATTCTTCCTACTTGTTGAGCCAATTGGAGCTTCTAATGAAGCGTTTCGTTTGAAGCTTTCGAATGTCTATGTTATTTAGATCGTTCTGATCACTATAATAGAATGCTCCCAAATGGAGTTTTCTTCTTTGTAAGAGAGTCGGACAAGTACATAGGAGATGGAGAATAGTTTCTTCCCCCTCCTCGTCAAGACAGCTTCTGCAAAAATCGTTTGAAAATACGCCAAGCCTTGTTGCATGCCTGCCTATGAGACAGTGTCCTGTGATGACACCTATTGTAGCATTGATGTGCTTCCTATCGAGGGTAGTGTAGTTCCGTGTTTGGCTAAGTATGAGAGATAAACAATGTAGAAAAGTTTTTTGTATAGGTGTATTTAACATACGGATGCTAGCTCCAGGTGCATTAAATACGTTATAAGAGTTTATAAGCATTCCATAATAAAGAAAACGTTACAATAATGTTCGATATATTTTTTACCTATGTACCTACTAGGTTTTACATTCAATTTTCAAGCGGGAAGTTACAATGGGAACCGAGTGCTTACAGCAATTACCTACATATTTTCTTTAATATCATAAGTACATACTAAGCATCTCCACCATGAAAAGGTAAAAAAAGAAAAGGGGTTAACAAATATAAATGCGGTAGGATATTAAAAGACATTTATTTTGTGGGTATCTTTATTTATACTTTGTATACTTTATTTCATGGTAACTGAAACCCCAAACATTGAACGCTTTTGTATCCAAATGAAAATATTGAATAATTGCTTATTCGAAGAAAATATAAAACAAAATACTTGAAACTTGGTTTCTACATCTGAATACAAAGCAAACAAATTCAAATAAATCTACAACAAAAACATCATCACCCATTTCCCACCCACTCTCATATCAATGTTTCCCCCACATTATCAACGTATATCTCGTTGTTGCTTTCTTGACTTTATCAAACAACAATAATAATTTCTAGTATGTATCTACCGAAAAACCAAACAAAACGAAATAACAACTTTTTGTCATTCCCTGTTCAAACAGCTTCAGCGAGCGAAAATCTGCAAACTACAGATTCTCCCTAGAGAGTAAGTTTACTCAAAAAGAGAATAACGCCCTGTCGGATATTTCGTGAACTATATTGCATATGTGGGCGTGAGCTCTGAAATAAAAATAAAAATGCAGTAAAATAGTAAACTTTTAAAAATTCCAATTTAATTATTTAATGAACCAAATAGCTAATTTTTATTCATTGAGAAGATAAACAAATATTCAGAGAGCATTCTCTTTTATACAGATAAAAAAATTAGTTCCTTGTTCCTCCACAAAGATTGATTACTTTTAGTCATATTAAACTGCAGTTTTAGGCCGTTTAACAAAAAAAATCGAAAATGTGGCTCAATGACTACCTGCATAAGCCCATTGGCAACGATATGAAATCATAAAAAAAATAAAAAAGTTTCATCTAGGGATTGCCCCATCGGGGCGCAGGAAAAAACACCGAAAAAGGGTGTTTTTGGCACTTTACGGAATGTCAAAGTCGAAAATTAAAATTGTGCTTCAATAGCGACCTGTAACTCTGTACCGACTATTGAAAACCGTTTACTCCGATCGATTATCTCTTAAACTCTGGAAACCAAATCGGGATGAAAAAACGTATACGCCAGCCACCCAGCCTTAATGTAAGCAAAGATTAGTTTTCTCTATTTAAGTCCTTAGAAAAAACTCAATTTTAATAGGTAACAAAGAGACAATTGGCTCTAAAGAGATAAGTCATCAGAAAATCTGGTAAGCGCTCATTTGTTGGTCAACAGCATATAATCTTATAACATAAGTGTGTTTTGACGATTGTTTAGCATCATTCATTTTTTTCAAAAAGCATATCTGGATTTACAAAAAAATGTTCAATCTTCAATCTCATTTTGCGGAAAACTACTATTTCTGACTTAACCCCTTTCTACCTGGCACTAGAGTATGTGAGTACAAATCGGTTTCAAACTGGGAAAATAAAAGACACATAAGTGTCCCGTAGTATACCTCCCCTTGGTCAAAAGTATTCGTTATGAGAAGATCTCTTTCTTTGTTGGAAAAAATCAAATACCGAAAGAACAAAGAACAAGCTCATATTCAACAACTTTTGCGTGATTGGTATTACTAAAACAAATTGAATTGATAGTTATTTTCCCTGATGCATCTGTTTTTAAGCAAGACAAGAACTAAAAAGAACTGGTTTAAGATAAAAAAAATACACACTAAATTTCGACGTGAGCTTTGACAGAAATATGAGAGTTGCTACAAACTGAACTCAAATTTTTAAAAACCAAAATGTTTGCGAGGAGTGAGGACGCTCAAGTATATAGTTAAGTACGTCTGACAGCCTACTGACTTAATAGGTCCGTTCCTTTGCGTTAAAATCTTAAGAATTTTCACGCATTTTTACGAATTCTTACGCATTTTACTCAATTGTCGTTCCTCAATTCGAAAAATTCGTAAAACAGAGCTTCGAGAGAGCAAGATATTTCCCCTCTTACTAGTTTTTACTCAACAAATTTATTTGCGTAAGAATTGAAACAATTGTCAGTCGCCTGAAAATTGACAGCTGATTTGAATTTGTTGTTCTATTTGGCATTTGAGTGGAATAGTCGCATTGTGTTTTGCACAGGTTACTACAAAAGCGTTCCTTAACTTTTGCGTAAGTTTCCCTTTTTGAGAGAGAATTCATCCCCTCCACAGGCATTTTGACACTCTGACCTAATGTATCTCAGTTTTGATTACCCTATATCGGTCACATGGGCGGCTGTGTCAGTTGACGTTTATGGAGGGGTAGCCGACGAATCTAGTCAAGAAGAGTAGTAAGTAGGAAAAGTTTCGCTTCCGACCAATCTAGTTTTTGCGTTCAGGTTACATCCAATCCAGACAAATCTAGTTGACTTAAGACAACTAAGTTTTTGAATGTCCCCAGGTAAAGCTACGAAGCCCAGCATTTGCGTACGGGAATGGAGCTTCAATGAGTTGATTTGAATTTGACTAATGTGGTTTTCGACAGGTGTTTTCGGATTCCCTTTTAGATTTCAGATTTTGTGCGCTAGTCGAACATAAAAACGTTACTTGGGTTAGGTTAGGTAGATGGTTGGGTAGGTTGTGTTCTTTCCTTTCCTCATTTCCTCCTTAAAAATCTGTAAAGATCAGACAGTGAGACCAAGTGTTTTGTTCCTCAAGTGACCGAGACTCGGACAATGACAAAGAAAGTGAGGTGGGTCCTCGTGGACTTATTTCAGTGTGATTTCTTGGGAAGTTATGACCAGTTAAAGCCCCTAGATAGCGATGACCTGTTAAACTGTAGTAGTTTATTAGTCCGGCAACTGTCACATTCTGGCAAAATCTTCTGTGATATTTCACAGGTAGTAAGTGCTTTCGGCGCAGTGGCTTAGTGGTTAGTGTGTTGGGCTTCTTAGCAAGGGGTCCCCGGTTCGAATCCCGAAAGGACCAAATTACATCTTAAGGTTTTTTTTCCACTACACCACCTCTCGCGAACGTCTGACAAAAATCCGAGCGTAAAACTGTTATGAAAGAGCCTCTCAATTAGCCGTTTGGACTCGGCGTAAAATTGTAGAGCCCTGTCGCGCCAAAATATTTATTTATTTATTTATTTAAGTGCTTTCCACCTGTTGTTGATTTTCAAACGTCCACGTCACGTTCCCTATTTTTTGTTGATATTCGTGCGATTGCAATATGTGTAGACTTCGACACTTTTCCACGCGTTTTTCAATCAACGGTTAAATTTTATATCAAATCATGCGATTATAAGAATCATTTGCGTTGATACTCTTTTCCAATAACGAGTTCTCCCCATCCGGAATTGAAAAAAATCCCGAGTCCAAGTCCAGCTTAACACCATCCAACAAGTGCAAATCTCGCAAAATTGCGACAAGTAGTAAATTTAGCATGCGATACAACTCCCTGGTGAAATAAAACCCCAAAGAAGACTGTCTGATGAGTCTCTCGCTCTTGTGTCGTCTTCTCTGCTCAGCCTGGATCTTAATAACTCGCACCGAGCATTATTTATGACCTGCAAGGCTATCAAATGCAAATACCATACATGCGATGGCTGATCTCAGTGTCGCATCTCTTTCGCTGTGGCTCTTCTTATCACTCTCTAGTGCACTGCATCGACTTTAAGTGCAGAATATGAATATCCTTGGGGCAAGCACTTGTTACCTGCTGTATAGTTGCACGAAGGTTACACCGTCGATTATGATGATGTTCCACCAGATCTCCATCATGATTAATATCGAGACACGCAGTCAATCGTTTCGAAAACTAAGAGAAGAAGAAATAACTTTGACAGCTACTCAAATCTCTTCGCTGTCCTGTCCCAATTCCATCAGTGTCCCTCCGCCGTCGTCGTTGTCGTGCGTTCTCCACACATACACAACTCAATGGCATATTGTCATACACTCGGCTGAGCAGGGTACATAACATAATTTGTTCCACTAGGCAATATATCAGGTCTAAGCTAACATTAATACCTATCAAGTGGCATGCGGACGAGAAGGCGGGCGAGAGGATCAGGCCAGAATAGATGGAACTATCTTGCCCCACCCACCCACATGTAATTGTCGTAGGTGTCCCGGTCTGCATGTCGAGGTGTCCTTTTGATATGTGTACATTAGTCGGAGGTTGGCGGAACAGCCATACAGCTAGGTTCTAAGACACGCAACCGCATTTCAGGTTTCACAATTTGACATTGAGAATGTTGTCGTATGTGCGCACGGATTAGGGCCCTAGTGTTGAGCATTGGGACATTGTGTATGCCCACAGTGCAAAAACATTGCGCCAGAACAGATTGATATGAGTTCTGCGCGCCTAGAGATTGAAAATACGATTGTGGGAGACGATCAACAACGATGCAGCTAACTTGGCTGACTGTTGTTTGCTGCGATCAGGTTTTTATAGCACTCTAGTGGGAGTTTTTAATCCGGGAGTAACAGGGGATTGAGTCAATCGAAGGAATTATGTAAATGGCACAGCAATGGGTTTGCGCTTTTGCTTTTTCGCCATGCAATATAGAGAGAAACATTTTATTAGAAAATATCCACGCACAAAATGATGTGGCTCCTACTCAGGCACGAAAATTTATTCCATTTTTGAAACCCCAATAATTGCCCGGGATTATATGGAATTGACTTTGAACTTGTAAGTGTTTAATGGGTTTTAAGCAAGGAGCGAGTTAGGGAAATCTTCTTTTAAAGGAAGGATTTTTTATGCACTTATCTACATTAGGTCTGTTCCTTTACTTTTGTAGTAAAAATGGAAAAGACTGTCAAAATGCCTGTGGAGGGGATAAATTCTCTCTCAAAGAGGAAAACTTACGCAAAAGTTAAGGAACGCTTTTGTAGTAACCTATGAAAAATGACAGATAGTTCATGCCAAACAGAACAACAAATTCAAATCAGCTGTCAATTTTCAGGCGACTGACAGTTGTTTAATTCTTACGCAAAGAAATTTGTTGTGTAAAAATTCGTAAGATTCTCAGTGGAGGGGTAGATAATATCTTTCTCTCTCGATGACGCTCTCTTTTACGAATTTTTCGAGTTAGGGAACGGCATTTGAGTAAAATTCGTAAGAATTAGTAAAAATTCGTAAGATTTAAAAGTAAAGGAACAGACCTATTGTTAACAAAAGTGTCAGTTTCGATAGTCAAGGATATGATATACAAAAATATGCATAACCTACTTGCTTGTCAGTTAAAGTCACCGTTCAATGTATGATTGCTTAACAGAGTGCCATACTTTTCATCTGCAATATGCTCAGATGTCAGAAATTATTTTAAGGAATTTGCAAGAAGAACAGTTGAAGCCTCCCACCTCAAGCGAACACCTTTTCGAATCAGTATTCTTTAATTAACTTGCCACCATAGCACGGTATCTTAATCCGCCCCTGAATATAATATAAAAACGCAGTTCTTTCTCCTTTTTTTCGTGGCCAAAAGAATATTTTTTTTTGATTGACGCCTGATTCTCCAAAAAAATCGAAGAAATTCCTTCCACGCACTGTATAGCAAGTGCAAACAACAACAAAATTCCATTTAGACCGAAAGGAACAAATTTGTCGGTATACACTCGACTGAACCGTGTCCGAACTTATTACCGAAAGGATACAAAGAGGCGTGACCTATTTCACCATTTTTTTTTTATATTATTTTTTTCCTCTGTTTCTGGTATAAGCAACAACAAAAGTAACATGGAATTGAAAAAAAAAACACGCACACAAAAAACGTTAAAACACAAAGGAGGAGGGAAATTAAGGTGTTGAATGAACATCACTTCATCTCCCCCACAGACGCATGTCTTATGTCCCTTTTAGGCAGAAGACAACCAGATATCAGATAAGTGAAGGTGAGGAGGAGGACACTTTTGATAGATTTTTTTCCGAGAGAGAGAGAGATTGTATTATTTTTTTTTCATTGCATGCTTCCTTTTTCGGATGCGAAAAAATTAAAAATTTGGATACATGTCAGGTGGAGAAGGCACCCAACAGAGTTAACCGCTAAAGGGGGTCCAAACATGTTCCGAATGAAAATATCAAATATCGTGTGATGTTGAGGAAAAAAATAATTAATTTAAAGGAATAGATGTAGGAATAGAGATTAATGCAGGCGTAGGAGAAGATGTTTTCATAATTAGAGCCAGGAAAAAAAGAAAAGAGGCCCAGGAAGCCACATAGAATGTGCGAAGCTTGGGTGGCGGTCGACAAAGTGAATGACTTCTGACTGAGGAAGAAGCTATCATTACGTTTACTACGATACTTATATCCTATATCCCCTGTGGGGCCTCTATAACGCGTACGCGCCATCGTGTGCGGTTTCTGGCAATGTGCCTCAGCTCTCCCCAACTCTTTCCCAGTTGCCGTGCTTCCTGCTCGACTGTTCTACGCCATGTTCTTCTAGGACCGCCACGTATCCTGCCATCCTGAGTAAGCGGATTCCATTGCATCGCGTGGTTATCTATGGACCTGTCACCTTTTCGGAAAGAGTGACCAAGTGATCCACTGCCACTTTCGTCGTTGTAAGGTTGTGTCAATAGGTTCTTGGCCGGTTCTCTCATAAAGCTGTTCCTTCGAGATACGGCTTGGCCAGAAAATCCTTAAGATGTTGCGCAGGCACCTATTAACGAACGTTTGCAGCTTTCTTGTGATAGTAGTGCTCACTCACCAAGTACCTACCGCATCCATATAGGCGCACGGACTCAACGTTGGAACTAAACAGTCGTAGCTTGGTGTTTAAGCTAATTGCATTACTTCGCCAAATTTTGGATAGCATCCCAAACGAAGACTTCGCTTTACCTATTCGGTTGGCTACATCCAGTTCGGTTCCGCCATCGGTTGAGATAATACTCCCAAGGTACTGGAAACTCTCTACTCTCTTAACCGTTTGTCCTGCAATGCACACACGAGTATGAGTTGATGAGTTCGGCGTCAGGCTGATCATTTTTGTTTTTGCCGAATAAATTTTCAGCCCAACGACGTCTGCTTCCCTCTTCACATTTACTGTCATTTCATTTGTTGAAGGTCCATTATTTTGTGAGACAGTAGGCAAATATCGTCTGCGTAGTCAAGGTGTTTGAGTTCAGATGTAAGGGTCCATCAAATTCCTCCATTTTCCATCGATAAAGCCGCATTTAGCACATCGCTTATCACCAATAAAAACAATATTTGTAAAAGAATGCAGCCTTGCCGAACCCCGCTTTGAACTTTGAGTCCTTCAGACAGCTTTCCTCTGTGCAAAACGTGACATATGGATCCATAGTACGTAGCCTTGATAATTGATATCTATTAATTTATCTGGGATACCTCTCCTGCGCAAGGCACGCCAAATAAATTCCCGATTGACACTATCAAACGCCTTTTCGAAATCGATGAATAGCAGGTGGAGCGGCGATCGATATTCAACGCACTGCTCGATGATGATCCGCAGGGTGTTGATGTGGTCGACACAGGAGGAACCAGAGCGGAAACCTTCTTGTTCGGCGTCAAGTGTCTTCAAGGTGTTCTTTAATTCGCTCCAGAATAATTCTAGCTATTATCTTAGCCACAGCAGGCAGCACGCAGATGCTTCTCCAGTTTTAAGATTCCTTACGATAGTCGAAAAGCAAAACTTTAGACAGAAGGACCACCAACGGCCGTTACGTTCAGTTGAAAAACCTCCAACTCGATCGATTTAGATGATAAATTTATGTATTTAAATTAAATATTACATTTGTATCTTATTTCTAAAAATTTTAGTATAGTATGACCATACACCACAATGATATAAATAAAAACGATTTCCAATGTTATAACAAAAAATAAGAAACAATATATGGAGGGAGTTGAAGAAGGTAAAACATTTAATTGCATTTGTGTTGTTAATACTGAAGTTCATCGCCAGCGCATGTGCACTTTGCCTACGACGATGAGCTCTTGAACAGATGCGCCAGAAGTTCGGGCTGTGAAAGATTTAATTTGTATTTTTGAACTATATCCTGTACTTTTAGGCGGCGCCGAACATGTGGCGGTTGGAAACTGCAAAAGAGAATAATGAAGTCATGTCATCGTCCCATAGAGAGGGGGTAAAAATATTCACCTATCATTGTCCAGCCTTCTCCGCTTGGCCATGTTGTGTGCAGTTTGGCGCACCAGATTGCCAACAACTCGACGACTTAGCACCATGCCATCTACTAGGGGAGTTGCAAAGCTCATTCGACCACTGGGGCCTTGTAACTTTACTCGAAGCAGGCCCGATTGCAGCGCGTGCAGGAATACAACATGGCATTCGCTGGCACGAGGAATTTGCAAAATTTGAGATTCCTCACCCGTTCTAGCGTAGGGGAGCAGATCATCTGGGAAAGAAAACTGTTACACAACTTGTTACAAACTTGTTACTTGTAGCCGTACCAATGGGGAAACTAAGATGATCCTCGAAACTCTCCAGCCACACGATGAATATCTTTGCCGGTGGTTGTGCTAAAAGCGACGGTTTAATAGCATTCGCCTTTCGTCTAGTGGGCGGTACAGGTTCCTTCTTATCCAATTCCAGTGACAACGTTCTCGGCTTTTGTCCAAGAACTGCAGATCGACTGCTTGGCACATCTGCGGAGAAGTTTCTCTCATTCCAAACGCTCGAATGTGTGCTATCTGCAGAGGAATGCGAGGAGTTCAGCGACAGGCAACTGCCATCTGTGGAGCTTTCGGATCGTAAATTCCATTCTGTTGGCACAACAAAGGCAATTTCCGATCCTACATCAGCCCAATAGAGAACTCTCGACTCTCCATTGAATCTCAAGTCGGCCGGCTTATCTTTTTGAGATTCTGAGCAGTTTTTCAGCGTCCAGCTTGTTGAAACAAATCCAGTCCAGCCGCAATGCTCGTCTATGTCGACCGGCCAGCCCAATGTCAGCAGCATATTGCCAAAGTTGGGGTTTAAAGTTCGTATGTTCTCCTCGTTCATATTGCCAATGATTTCTTGCGCCGAAGTCTGACCGGACTTCATGTAAAACACATGCACAGTATCATGGGTGCGTGCACTCAACTTGTCCAGCACGTTGAGATCTTGAGCGAAATTCGTTCGCGCTGCATCTAAAGCGATCAGAGGTCTATTTACAGGGGATTCACTTAACTTGTCCTCGCCTTCGAATGCTAAAAACCCAAATTGAGACAGAAAGAGACGCGCCGTTTGGAATTCATGGACTACCGGCGGTGGAACACATTCCTGTGCATGACTAAGACTCTCGGCTGAGTTATCGGTTTCTGCCCACGCCAACTTCTCATAGATGGACTGATTTTCAACCATTTTCTCCATTCGGTTCATGTCATCGATGCCGTACTGTTCTCGAATCTGCTCCAGCGTCGGAATGGAGTAGTCTGCAACGCATGGAGTTACCTTTTCAACGCCATCGGGAAAGAACTTTTGATCGAATTCCACTCGTTTTGGTGGATCGTTCATGGGAATCGGACGACCTGGATTGATTGCGTGATACTTTGTGCCCGATTTGCTGCGTGGCAGGTGACGCAGCTGCATTGTCCATGCATGGCGACCAAATGGGCTTCGGATGAGTACTAAATAAGAGAGAGACATGTTTTAAGACGTGTAGAACTGAAAAACTAAACCGACTCCCATAATTTTACTCTTCAAACTTTTTCAAGTAAATACTTACATGTCACAGTGGGCTGTGGATCCTGATCATTGCCCAGCGGCTCCTCCAGCAATGCTAAAATGGTCGAGTTCTCTGTTACGAAATATTTGAATTTGTTTATAGCCTGCTCGGTGGCCACAGCACTAGAATTATCAATCGAATTACAGTGCTTTATTAGAGCGACTTCATCCAGCAGCGATGAGATCGATTCGGGTCCACATTCACTGGGAAAATAACCGACTTGCTCCATAATGATGGTAAGCAGATTCTCAGCAGCATCACGTACTCGCATCGAGGCTGGTTTCAGTTCTTTTTCATCTTTATATTTGGGTGGTTCTCCGGGCTTGCCGATACTTTTCGTTCCCGATATACCCAACTCGACTACTTCCATTACAGTTGTTAGGCAATCCTTGTCTTGCAGCAAATACGGATGTTGCATCAACCAAGCGGATGTACATTGAAACGCGGCAACAATAGTACTGTGCAAATCCTTGCTATGGGCAGGCGGTGGCCTCGAACACTGATAACAGATGTAGTCACAGATCCACTTCACCGCTCGCTTACACTCGAGAGCGTCTGTGGAAATGATCGTTAGATTTTGACTTGGTTCTTCAATTGCTACTAATTGTTCTATACAATGTTGTTCGAACGAATATGAGAACGAACGAAAGATTGGTATTTTTTTTTTTTTTTTGAAACGAAAACAAAAAGTGTTTGTGTTAGTAAAATGAGTGAGTGTCTATTACCGTTTGTTAGTTTCCTGGCTGCGGTTTGTAATTTTTTTTTTGTTTTTTTTTTTTATTGTCAAATGCGAGGGAAGGGATTTTTATAGGCGGGGGGGAAGGGTATTTCGTTAAAAAGAAATAGAAAGAGGTTGATTACGTTAAGAAACATTGATATTAGAGTTTGAATTTGATTTCGATTCGGAATGTACATTATTTACACAAGGCTCTACTTGTCATGAATGTTAGTCGATGACTGCACTTACCTGAGTCGCGAATGTGCAGACGCGCAAGCCCGGAGAGGAGTTCGAGAGCTGCTAGCGATACATTTAGATCGGTCTTCCAGGAGGAGATTAAACGATGGCACACGAGGTAAGTTGCGCGCACAAATAGAGCGTGTGCATTATCTGAAATGGGTGGATTCGAGTTTTTGTTCAACTTTGTTCATTTTTGTTTCTTTTAATTTAATTAATGTAATGAGTGTTAATATGTGAATGAGTGAGTGTAAGGCGTGTGAATTAAATGGTAAATGTTCTCGAATGGCTGAGAATTGTCTGTTTTGTAATGAATTGATGTGAACGGCTACTTACACCTACTTGTGTGGAAAACCCTTTCAAAATGCCATCAAAAAATATAAAAATAAGCCCTGGTTGGGTAAGTGTCTCAATTTTAATCAGATAAATGTGCGCAAACGCTTTGTAGAATGAGTAGTTCGAATTAAAACGTAGCTGGCCAAAAAGGAATGAGGAGTAACTGACCGCAGACTTTCGAATGAGAAGAATCCCAAAGAAACTGCGATAAAACTCAACAAACTTGTTCCGAACAATGTGATACTCCTTCTAGCTGAATGCCATAATTTGAACGGTATAAAGCAAGCTAGCTTAACAGATGTCATAGCTTAGTAAAGGGTTTTTCAAAAAGAGCGCTACAAAAGTTTTTTTTTAAATAAAACAAAAGATGTCAATGAAATTCTTAATTCCTGTGAAAGTACGTTCGATGCCATTATGTATGGAACTCGATTTCTTTTGCATGGCCACCACGGGCACGCTTGCAGAAGTCCAGACGCTGAACCCAATTTTCGACGGTTTTCAAGCATAAATCGGGCGATATTGCTGCAATTTCACGTTCGATATTCGTACGAAGTTCATCAATCGTCGCTGGCTTGTTGGCATAGACCATAGACTTGACGTAGCCCCACAGGAAATAGTCTAACGGCGTCAAATCGCACGACCGAGGCGGCCAAGCGACTGGACCATTTCGTCAAATAACACGTTCTTCAAACTTGGTTTCCAATAAATTGATTGTGACATTCGCTGTGTGGCTTGTGGCGCCGACCTGTTGGAACCACATGTCCTCCAAGTACATATCATCCAATTGGGCCAAAAATATTCGGTTATCATTGAACGGTAGCGATTCCCATTCACAGTAGCGTGCCGGTCTTGATCATCACTGAAGAAGTACGGCCCAATGACGCCGCCGGCCCGGATGCAATGATGACTCATGGACCAATACCGCATATTTTGTTTATTGATGAAGCCATTCAGCCAGAAATGAGCCTCATCGCTGAAGATGATTTTTCGATGAAAATCCAAATCATTTTGTTGTTGAGTTGTTGCTCAGCCCAATTCACGAACATACGACGCTTCTGGTGGTCAAGCGGCTTCAGTTCTTGCGTCAATTTAATTTTGTAAGGATGTAGGCCAAGATCTTTTCGAAAAATTCGTTACAACGACGTCACAGAGATGCCCAACAGTTAAGAACAACGTGTGAGCGACACATTTGGGCTATCTTCAACTGAAGCCTCAGCGGAAGCAATATTCTCGGCACTTCTTTGTCTCACTGGCACGGGAACATTTTGTACTGTGCCTGTGGATTCAAATTTTTCCACTAGACGCTCGATTGTTGATCTGCTAGGACGATTATGACGACCATAAATTGGACGTAGCGCTCTTAACGTTGAGGCCACTGACTCCGAATTTCGGTAGTAAATTGTAATAATTTCGAACTCGTTGTTGGCTCATATATCTTTGCATCATGAAATGGCAAACCTTACTGCAGAGAAATGTCAAAAGAGCGGCAGAAATTCGGCGTCGTTTGCTGTCCCTGCCGCTCTACTTTTGTAGCGTCCCTGTTGAAAAACCCTTTATTTAGCTATTGTGACAATGTTGAAGTGACTCTCGGTGAGAGGCCGTAAGTCGGCCCATTGTGCATGACAAGCTCACTTACGTTTGCGGTAGCTCCAGATAAAAAAGCTGCACTTGCAGCCCTCTACCAGAGACTTCTAGACACAGACAAAACAATTGCGTTCTTTTTCAATGGAAACATACCTGTTTTTATAATTAAAAACATGTTCAAACCTCAAGCTAAATGTTCTGTTGGTAGCAGCACATTTAATTAGAAATGTTAATCAATAAATTTATATTTAAACTCAAGCACTGTGAATATTGGCTACAAAAATGTTGTATGTGTGCAATTAAAAATAGAAACTAGCAGCACGCAACACAAGAAATTATAAGTTTAGCCTCAATTAACCAAAAATAAATCATAAACAAAGAAATCATTTAACATTTAACAGAAAAAAATAATAAACACAAATTAATACAAAATTTACCATAAACCGAAGCCGTCTCAAATTCTTGTAGCAATTCCACGGGAAAATCATCGGACACCGTCAAACTGGGAAAATCATGCTGCGATCCGGTTGAGTTATTACCACCAGTTACAGTTCCAGCACTTCCACCGGCTCCGCCTCCTGCTGCTGCACCACCAATAGTCGCTGTACTTTGAGCGCCCAAACTGGAATTGCCAGCACTTGCTATGGACGCTGATCTCTCTGAACAAGCTACGGTAGCCGAAATTTAAAGATACGAAAACGATTTTTCATAAAATAAACACAAAACACGTAAATGAACACAAACAACGGAAAATAAAACAATTTACAACTCAAGGAAATAAGGAAGAAGGATCTCTAAAGGAGAAAACAGAATGTGAGCGCACAAAAAGCTGAATCACGAGTGAAAGCTGAAGAGAGAAGGAGAGAGCGAACGAGAGGCAAACAGAAAAGCTTCCCGCTTTGGGAGTAATTTCAAACCTGAACTGAGGATATTCGAATCGCTGGGTTGAGGCGACGATGCATGCAGATTTTCAACTCCCAGCTCGGTTTCTTCAAAGTTCACAGAGTCCTGTACGGTGAGTAAAAGTCCTCCCAACAGCATATGCGTGTTTTGTGCGTCGGTTTCCACTTGTAGGGCATTCATTAGAATGTTGATTAAACGCGGTTTCAGTTGAATGAATGTAATTATCCTGAAAAGGGAATCATGTGACTTACGGCGAATGTGAGAAAAATTTTCCCTCTACTCACCTCTCTGGATTTTCATTTGCCAAATCACGAATCTGTAAAGTCTGGAAGTGCAGCGGCAGTGCTAAGAGCGAGAGAAGAATGTTGATAGAGGCTCTTCGAAGCTCTGTTCTATTAAAGTGCGTCGCCTGCGATTTTATTTTCAAGTCCTTGTCGGGTAGAACCACCTCCAGGGCCGAAATAAAGGCAGGCAATAGGACTTGAATTCCATCTAAATCCAATCGAAACAAATCAGATGAATTCAAGAGAATAGATGCCAGAGTCTCGTCACATTCTTTGCTCTCGGTGATCTTCATGCACTGTTGCAGAGCCATGTAGAAACGCGCTAAATACACCGGTAGAATCTCTTCTCCTGTCTTTTTGGCGCAGAAAATTTTGCACAACGCTCCGATGGCTTCGGCACGTCCCGATTCATATTTATCGATGGTTAGTCCGGGTGGTAGATTTGTTGGATCATTGATAGAGTTTGGCTGCGATAGGGAAATACTTCCTTTGCGATTCTCCATGATCATGGACGATGGGCGTTTACTCGCCTCGGATGCTTGACGTTTTGCGTTCATTAGCCATGCATCGCCACCAATGTGTGCCGCTTCAAACAGCCATTCGCCAAACAGATGAAGAATACTATTGCACTTGGGTCGAGTTGGCGCCAGTGGTGGACGGGCATCCAAACCCATGGATGGAAGAGCTATAGAAAATTGCAAAAGAAAGAAAAAACTAATTTACACATCTAGATTGATAATTGGACTCACAACTCAAACTACTAGATGATGGCGGACCAGATGTTGGTGTAAGCGGAGGTTGGGCATTTGATGAACGAGAACTAGTCAATCCAATCAATGCTGCCTTGCTTAGCCCTACAGAAGGAAAAACACATTGGAATTACTACTACAAACGAAATGCATGCTTCTACGAAAAAGTATAACAAAGATTAGTAAAGTTGCCAGCTGCGATAAGAACTATTGAAGAGGGGATGTGTTTGAGTCAAACGCCCCTAAAATCTAAATCAATTCACAACAGCATAGGTCCCATCGCAGTTGGCCTATCAATAAAAAAGGAAAAAAGTAATGACAGGAAAAGGTAAACCAAACCAAAGTAGTTGAACTAAAATTAAAAAACCGAAAATCTCGGCAGTGCTAGGGTAAAAATTACGAGTGTTGTGTGTCTCTGTTTATTTGCTCTGTATACTGCAACATAAAAAACATTGTACAAATTAAAGTTCTTATGTTTCCTCTGGTGAATTCTTTTTATGGAGGAGAGGCGCCTAACAATTTCTAGTTTGTTGATGTCCTGTGGATGAGTTTGCTCTTCGAAAACGTGAGTGCTGAGTTGGTTAAGACTTGTTTTCAAATGGGGGTGATAGGTCTGATAGTTTTCCACCGCGGCGCGCTGGTATTTTTCATCGTTGGCGAGCAGCAGTTTTGCTCTTCGTTCAGTTCAGTGTTGCTAAGCGGCAGCGTATTACAATCACAGATATTACTAGCGAATTTTACATACAATATGTGTGCGCTTACAACTACGGTAGACGTTGACAAACAACTATTTTTAAAACACAGTAAATCACGAGGAACAGCAAATGTTAGATATAGGGAATACGAAGTTTGATGGAGCACAATACCTAGGAATTAAATTTATACACTGAAAACAGATGCTGTAACATATAGCGACACGCAGATCAACTGGCGTTGACTGACAGTCTTAATTCTCTACTCTACTAAACTAATGTTAAATGCAGCCTGTTCTCTACTAAACTGACGACTATATAAACAATAACAAAAGTAACTTGGAAAACACCTAAAAACACCCACACAACGGAAAACAAAAGCACAAAACAGATTAAAGCACAAGTAATCTACAAAAAAGCAAAAGTTAATAACAAAAGCATGGACATATTATAAAACAGCACACCCTTCTGTTGCGAGATTGATGGTGCCACACTGAACGACTTGGCAAGCCGCCTTTGCAATGGTGGTGTTGGTGAATGCGGTGCATGTTCTCCGGTGGCGACACTACTACCCAATCCCGAAGTTGTTGATGTCAATGGTGTTCCATACGACGAACTACCGCCACCATTTGCACCCATCCCAGACGAGTGATGATGATGGCTTATGATGGCATTTAACGCATTACTTGCCGAGTTACCACTCAAGCCGCTAAGAAAGGAGGAACCACCCCCTTCGGTAGACCCAGTTCTACTACTACCACCAGCACCAGTACCAATACCAAACAAATGATGAGTGCTATGGTTCAAAGCAGTGCCACTACCGTGAATGGCTTCGCTCAGAGATGAGCGAATGTCCATCAGATTCGTAATATTATCGTCGTTACTTTGCGGAGGCTGATAGATACCTAGAGTTAGTGGACAGTTATTGAAAGAATTACAAGTAGAAAGAGAGTGAGAGGTTAGATAAATAAGTATTCCTAGCACTTACCTAAAAATGCGTCAACCTGTGACGAAATGCCCTTGACGGCCTTGAGGAAAATTTGCGGCAGAAGCAGTAGGCAGGGATGTTGGTAGGGTTCGGCGCCTTTTTCCCGTGTAAGAGACCATTGAATAAAATGCGAAGACTTGCTGATGATGTGCGGATAGCAGAGGGCAGTCGGATTACCAATGGTTCGCAAGAAGCGATACCAAGTCTGTGCAATGCAGTCGTTTGTCATTCCAGGCGGAATCAGCTGAGCATCATCCTCAGCTAAAAAGTTAATACAGTTTAAGTGTAGCCCTCGTATCGGATGATGTTTTCTTACAGATTTTCAATTCTGGAAATGTCGGTCCATAGGTGAACTCCAATAGTCTCGAGGTTAGTGCTAGATTGACTCGATTCCACTGCTCGATTAGAGCTATACGGTGTCGCCAAAGCGCACAGGACTCCTGTAGAGTTTTCCACAGAGATGGCGAGGGAAAACAGCGAACACACGCCAACAACCATACTTCGAAGAGTACACTTAGGACACGTTCACACAGCTGATCGCCAACATCGTCTTTCACTGTTGGTGGAGCTAGGAGAATCTCATTGATAGCCAGCAGAAATAAGAGCAGCGACTCCCATGTGTCACGGTTCATTGTTTGCGATATTTTGGCGGTTTGTTGAAGCGTTCGCAACACTCGATGGCAGAGAACTGCTTGACGATTGATTGTGTCGGCACCTGGGAGAGACAGTGATTCAAATATAATATGGCGAATTATAACGCACAGTGTAGCAAGGAAACCTACCCAGGTTCTGATACAAAAATGGTAAGACTTGCAAAGGAATTTGAAAAAAAACGTTTTAATTTCGCAGGGTTTCATTAATATGTATAAGCAAGGTGTAAATTAACTAAAAACAGAGTCTCTAAGTACAAAGACAAGTGGCCAAGGCTAGGAATTTCTTACTGGCACACGCTGCCGCGAATTCAAACTCATACGGGTACGGGACAATTATGGTGTAAAGTAAATGCTCAACGAAAGCTGATAAAGTGAGGATATATCTCAGCGGCGCTGCGCTACATTCTCACTTTCAACCTTTCAGTAATATCTTATAAATTCCGTTTCAGTTACTCACTCTCTCCTTGTCGTGGAACAAATAAATTATGAAAATGACTGATAATCTTCCTGCAATACATATTGGGATCATCGCAAATCGGCTTTGGAACACTGATCCTTGGGTTTGGATGCAACGCAGTTAACCATTCACAGTATACGTTCACGCAATCTTTGATAGTCTCATGCTCTTGCAATGGCAACGACAGACCAAAACAGATGACATCCATACACCAAAGTACCTAGCAATGCAGAAAAATACAATTAATTTTGATTTCCTATTGAGATTATGGTATATCACACCTCTTCGTCTTTAACCAGATGGCTGGGTTCAGCATTTTGCGTAATTCCTAAATTTGATGCTAGCTGCTTAACAACAGAAACAGCTACCTCACGTCCGGCAGAGGCTGGGAATTTATTTAAGACACTAAACGACTGTGCCTCACAACTGTTGGATGTGATGGTCGAGGACAGTGATACCCACTCGGAATACATTATTTTCTGTACACCACTTTAATCGCTTAACAAAATTTTAATTTATTCAATTTTTGCGTCTATTCGTATTCATTTCGTTCACACGTCGACAGGAATCTTGAATGCGAATGCGACATAATTAACCGATCTTCGGTTTGTTGCTGTAGATTATGTTCTCGTTTGTATGTGATTAATTTCATCAAGTGTAGATACTTATTATCAATATATGTAGAGTGCAATAAAGCAAAAACAGAAATGTTTTCTTTTAAAAAATAAACAAATTTTTCTTCAAAGCAAAATGAAACTGCGTACGATTTTTTTACTTTTTTTGTAACTTAACCCAGCTGACGTTTGTGACATGATGTTTCCTGAAGCAGGTATGTTATAGGAAAAAAAGAAGAGCCGATACAGGGTGTTTTTATTTTCCAAGAATATTTTTAGACAGTGGAATGAATAATAATTGTAATTTCGGAAGATTCAGTTCTAGGCTCTAAATGAGTAAATAATGAAACACTTGTCATCATTTAAGATTGCTTCACAAAACGTCACGAATCAGAAATCGATTCAAAAGACTCGTGGAAACCGCGGCAAAGAACTCATGGACAAATGCGTCATAAAACTCGTGGTTAAAAGCTTCAAAAAACGAATGAAAAATGAGTCATGAAAAGCGTGCAAAAGACGCGAATAAATGCAATATCGCGTGCAAAACTGCTTTAAAGAAGGCTTGGAAAAACCGTCAAAAAATACGAACAAAAACGTGTGGAAAAACGCTCGGAAAAAGCGCGGGTTTGGGGTATACATACAGCCTTATTGTGAGTTTCGCCCAGAAAACATTTCACCTGACGAATGTGGAAAATTGCATTTAACAAATTCAATTATGGTTCTTTTAAATGTAGAAAAATCTGTTTCCCTTTTTATGGCACACGGTAGTGAGTTAAATAAGCGGCAGCCTTTGTACCTACACATGCTATTTTGGGAAACATTATCTAAGTAGGAAGGTAGTCTGAAGTCACTTCCGTTTCTTAAATTATAAGGCTGCAAATCTCTTATATATCTAAGGCATTTCTTTAAATAGTTAGGTAGCATTCCATATTTTATTTTAAAACGAAACACAATACATTTACATAGACTCTTTAGGTCTGTTCCCTTACAATAATGCACTCGAACAAATTAGTCAAACTTCGTTCCCGTACCCAAAAGTTGTATAGAAGGGAACAAACTTTGACTGAATTTGGCTAATGTGTTCGAATGCATTATTGTAAGGGAACAGACCTTTTGTTTTACACTTAACAACATAAGCATATCTAACATTAATCGTATTGGCGTACATCGATTACATTTTAATATGCTTCTCATGGCTCTATTTTGCAAGAGTTAAAGCTTCATTAAGACACAATTACTACATAGATACAATATTGACGAACAGTACTCAAAGTGTGGCTTAATCATTACATTGTAGATGTTAATGGTACACAAGACTGATATCCTATTTCTTATTCTATTACCTCAAACCTTAACCTTAATTTAGAGTCAATGATTATCCCTAGGAACTTAATTTGATTAACCTGCTCTATGGCCTCATTTTCAATTTTTAGATTTAGGTTAAAGTTATGCTTTAGAACCATGCTTTTGGTTTTATTGATATTTAACTTCAATTTATTTGATCTTAGCCATATACTTACTCTAGCTAAGTCTTCCTGCATCCATCGCGTACCCTCGTCGGGGTTGGTTCCGGAAATAAAGAGAAGTGCATCATCAGCAAAGAGGGCTATCTGGGAATGTCTGAGTTTATTTTTAATATCGTTTATATATATTATGAAAAGCAATGCGCCAAGAACAGATCCCTGTGGTACTCCATACGTAGTTTTTACCAGAGACAATACTAGTATGGTTTGTCTCTGGTTTTTACACTACTGGACATAGTTCCATTTACGTTTGTGGTTTTTGATCTACCATTTAGGAACGTCTTGAACCAATTTAGCTCGTCACCTTGGATACCATATCCGTGCATTTTGGCCAGTAGAATTTTCCGGTCAACAGTCTCGAAGGCTCTTTTGAAGTCGAGGAAGATAGCAATCACGAACTTTTTTGCTGCAATTTCCTCTTTCCAGGTAATCAGTACGTTGTTTACGGCTGTTTCACAGGAGTGCTTCTTTCTGAATCCGGATTGGCTTTCTAAGAAAAGCCTAGGGACATTTTTTCGAACAACAACAATTTTTCGCCCGGAACTAATAAAAAGCGAAAAGTGAAGTGTCAATTTTTCGGGTGGAATATTCTAAATATGCGAAACTCACAATAAGGCTGATAATTGCTACGAACTTATTGGGTAAATGGATCCATTTTTATCTTCATTTGTTTGAGAGCTTTTCACAACATAGTTTTTTTCTGAAATGTCCGCAATGGACCACTTGCTGTTGAGAATCCTTTTGCCTGGGCTATAAATAGGACCAAAATAGATTCATCATAGATATACCTGTATCAATGAGAACTAGCAAAACCTAAATTTAAATGCAAAGAAATACCTATAGCCATTTGTCGTACTTTATCCATTTCTCTTGACATTTTGGAAGGAAGCAAACAATTGAATTAGAATTAGCTACATACTCAATCAGCGTAGGATGATAAACTGTCACCAACCAAGATAAAACAATTATCTTTATCGCGATCAAACCTGTGCAAGTTCGTGATAATATTGAAAAGAGACACCTAATACAATTCAAATAAGTTCACTAATCCCAAATGACTCATCGCACTCGCAGAGCATGTTATCTCCCTCAAATCATCAGCACAGCACCAATTAGCCTGTACCACGTCAGCTCTACGATAAACGCGCGCAGCCAAGATTAAAATAATTTACGACACGAAAGCCTACACGCAACATTGTTTGTTTGCATAACCGAATTATCCAAAGAAAATTGCTCAAAACCAAAAATTCCATGGTTCATGAAACACAAGGGCACATGGCTTTATTTTGTATATCCAAAGAGGGAGCAGGTTTCTCATAAACAAAAACCCAGCACATTTATTGGTATTATTTTCTATATTTTATTAATCTTGTCTTCTGTTCTTGTTTTAATGCTAAGTTTACAATTTTACACAACACACATTCCATCGACTGAGAGAAAAAACGTTTTACAATGTTCATTAATGCTTGTTTGGATTCTCTTACATTCAATTGGGCTACCTTCTCGATACAAAACAAGTATAAACGAAAACATTTATAATAAACCTATGTGGAAAGGAAATAAATTACAAAATCTAGGGTCAAATAGAAAAATTATCAATGCGTACTGTTACAAACAGTATAATAAATGTAACTTCCGTCCAAAGAATATCATAGGCAGGTGTAAGGATAAATAAAAGCCACTTAGTCCTTCTTCTTTGCTTCTGCGGGCTTGATCGCTCCACCAGTGCCAGCCGCTTTGCGGAGGGCGGCCTCTTCCTCCATTTCACCGGAGAAACCGAACTCGTTCACTCGCTTGTGGTCGACCTTGTAGATCCATCGCTGGTACAGGAACACGAAGAAGATGATGTCATCACGGAAGCAGCCCAGGCGATACATCGTTGGCATCTTGATCACAAATGCGAAGATGTCGTCGATGAAAGTGTTAAGGAATTTGTATGTCATCATGCGCCACGGCATGTGTGCTACGGACTTCATTTTGTAGTTGATGAAGAGCTGTGGTGTCATCATGATGAAGCCAAACGTGAGGAGGTATCCGTAGAGCATGTTCAAGACAAACGAATACCAGCCCTTGTGCTCAT
This sequence comes from Cheilosia pagana, assembly GCA_936431705.1. NCBI lineage: Eukaryota > Metazoa > Arthropoda > Insecta > Diptera > Syrphidae > Cheilosia > Cheilosia pagana. Next base: position 42,096,330 of record OW386170.1, on the reverse strand, counting down.
TGTAGACGAGCGAGTAGACAAAGTAGCCGATGAGGAGGGGGAAGCATGCCCAACTTAGGTATTTGAAAGCGAGGCTATCGTACTCCTTGGTGGAGCTGTCCTCATACGAGCTCTTGTCTTTGAAGGAGACACGTGGGAAGATGCCAAGAAGCTTGTCGGAACCGTCGTACTTAATGTCGACGACTTTGTGGATCTTCCAGACTTCGATGCCCAGCCCAACGAAGCACGACAAGCGGATCATAATGTTTGTCTCGTTGTCGAGCACATACAGGAGGACAATCAGTGATTGGAACACGCCAAAGAAGACCGAACGCACCGACAAGCCCTCAAGTGACTGCCTGTTGTTCCAGAATTGAATGTCGTTCTTAAAGGCGAGCAGTTCAAAGACGGAATGCAAAATCGAGATGGCAATGGTCAGCCCAAGCAGATAAATGTTAGTTTCGAGAAGAGTTTCTTTAATAGAGTCCTGATCTTCGTCGTTTTCATCGGCGCCAGCGCCTCCGGCATTCATGATATCGCCAAACATGCCTCCGGCCCATTTGTTTTTCATTTGTTGTGCCGCGTACAGCTGCCATTTGAACATGCTGAGTGGTTGGTAGGTGAGATGCAGCTCCAACTCGGGTGTGGTTTCATTTATCGGAGTGTACTCTCTTTGCAAATTCCAATAGTCGTTGAGGAAGAGAATTGGCAAGTAAGTTCGTCCGCTGTCGATAAACTGAACATACTCCTCGAGTGGCGGTGGAATGGAACCCTCGGCCCAGTTTGTTTGATCTGTAACCAGGTTAATTGTCAAATTGGGATGCCAATGCGATACGATGGTGTCCTTTAGCACCACATCCGTGGGAATCGGCTCCTTTTCTCCAGCCAGCAGATTGTAATTCCGATTGATGCGAATCTTTTTGAACTTGTTCAGCATTTTTCTCGTGTAGCCCATATACTTCTTTGCAAAATACTCACTTTTGGGATCGGGGCTCTCGCCGGCACGAGTCACATAAGCGTGCAGGTACAACGAGCCGTTGTTCATTAGCTTCTCTGAGGCCTTTATCTTGGTGCTGTGCGTGTAAATTCCATCTTTGGTCGCGCCCGAGCTCCAATCCCCATAGGTCATTCCTTCCTGCAACCATATCAGATTCGTGGGGTTCCCAAAGTTGACCTCATCAAAGTTCTCCGACAAAAAGACATGTAAATCGAACAGCGTTCCATTTTCAAATAAATTCCAAGCATTCAACTTTGCACCACCAGCGACTGCGGTTTTTTGAGTTTCATTAGGGGTCGCCGCTGGCTTTCGAAAGAATGATGAAACAAAATATATTATGAGGGCGCGTAGAATCAGTGATTTGGTCATCGCGAAGAATGACTCCAATTTCGAGGGCTGACGTGCATTTTGCGCAGCATCACCTTCAGCAACTGGCTGTGCATCGCCATCGGCCGCCTGAGCCGCGACCTATTCGATTAAGAGGAGTCACAAAAATTAGTTTCTCCCAAAGGAATAATGACAGAAAATTTAGTGGAACTTACTTCTCCCGCAGGATTACCATCGTTTTGTGGCATTTTACTATCGAGTTTTGTTTGCTGCTTGCAATTTATATTTTCTTTGGTTGATGACTAAACATACATCTTTTTCTGGTAACAAAGTTTGGTTATTATAGTTGTATAGAAACTAATGCTGTTCAGGATTCAATTTCAATTGATAAATTTTTCGAAGAAAATTTTTCAATCTATCTTTTTCTTCTAGAACCACTTTACAAGACCAACCGACACGACAGAATTTTAATTGCGGAGCTATCAGTGCGCTAGAGAGAGACAAAGAACGAATAAAATGTCATATCACATGTTCAGACGGTCTAGTGAAGTTGGATGTAGTTGAAATTTGTAAGGGAAATTTAGAGTTGTTGCTGTAGCGGGTTCAGGGCAAATTAAAAGCAATCGGAAACAATTTATACAAGAATCAAAATGTAGGTAGATACTTAATACGCGGAAGATAGGTACTGCAAGCACATAATAATTATTGCACTAATTAGAACCTAGAACCTAGAACCTAGAACCTTGTACATAAGAAACGATTGTTGCATAGTTGTTTTCGATTTTCAAAAGAATTGTCAATAAGGACGTTCGGATTTCTAATTCAGAAAGTCTGACAGCTAACTGACTTGATGTATTTGAGGATTTTTGGCCTAGATTGGACGCGTGAATAGTGTTGCCTGTGTAGGTACTTATTTGACATTTCGAAGTGTCAAAATTCAAATAAATTTCGAGAATACATTACCTAGTCCAGGCAAATCTAGTTCATATTTAATATGAACTACTTTTTACCTTTTAGAACTTTTCAATTCCATCAAAACGTCTTAAAAGACTGATCTCTTTGTTGAATATTCAAATTGACAGCGTTTTCAATGACATTTCTGTTGCTTGTGTGGAATCAATAATAAAGATCGTTATTACTATTGCGGTGTTAAAAATGCCGAATAATCCTCAATCCCGCCGCATACCCACTTTAATAGGTTCTCGCCTTTTAATAGTCATTGAAAACAAATACAAACCTAAAGTAAATCGAATTGTTGACTGACAGTTGATTAGAATCTAAAAAAAAACTCAAAAATAACGAATCGTTCATGAAAAATAACATTTCCTGCTGCTGTTGCAAAATTGTGTCTTTAAAAACAATTGTAGGTACATCATTAATCAACTTCAAAATTGTTTATTTATCACATTAATTCTTTTCCTAACAAATATTTTGCCGGCTTATACAATATTCTTGACTTTCGATAACATACTCAGTAATCGATCAGAAAATTTCCTTTAAATCGAAATATTTCCCTTTGCACAAACTCCGCCTGGCAGTGCTGCAACAAAAATATGGCAGCTCTTTCGTATTAAATTTCCCGCCATCTTGGAAAACTTCTTTTCAAATTGTGATTAGCATTTGGTTGCACGTTTCCTAGGTAAGCTCGAAAATATTTTGCAAAAAGTGCCGTAAAATTGTGAATTTATCTTCAATTTAAAACTAAATATGAGTTAAAACAAAACCTGTATCAATTTAACATGATTTGCCTGCAATAAATTGTAAATTTTGCAAAAATAAGTGTACGCGTTTTTTCTAACCTCATACACCCGAAACACGTCACTCCCCTTCATAAAATTCTTTCAATTTCGCTATAAAATATTCATTTTTCTTGCAGAAAACGCTTCAAAATGCAGATCTTCGTCAAGACACTTACTGGAAAAACTATCACCTTGGAGGTTGAGCCTTCCGACACCATCGAGAATGTCAAAGCCAAAATCCAAGACAAGGAGGGCATTCCCCCAGATCAACAGCGTTTGATCTTCGCTGGCAAGCAGCTGGAAGATGGTCGCACTCTGTCCGACTACAACATCCAAAAGGAGTCAACCCTCCACTTGGTGCTCCGTCTGCGTGGTGGTATCATTGAACCATCTCTGCGTATTCTCGCCCAGAAGTACAATTGCGACAAGATGATTTGCCGCAAGTGCTACGCCAGGTTGCACCCAAGAGCCACCAATTGCCGCAAGAAGAAGTGTGGACACACCAACAATCTCCGCCCCAAGAAGAAGTTGAAGTAGACCACTGGAATCCGGTCATTTTTTTCTTTTTTTTTCTGTGGTTTTGTCAAAAGATGGAACTTTGCTGGGGCTTTGCACTTTGGTGCAGAGTTCCGGAAATTCTTTTTGTAAAAAACAATAAAAGTGTTGCTTAATTGACTCATAGAAATGTTGGTTTTAATGCTGTTTGTTCTTGGGAAGCCGTGTGTACAGAGATGAACAATGAACGGAACGTTTAGCTGAAGCGGATCTCTACAAACGTTTACGTAGGTACTCAGCAGGAGCAGTAACGTGGGTCAAGCTATAGTTTTACGAAATTTAACATACAAAACGAAATCCGTGTCGCATTTTTATTCATGGCATGGACGGGACGACATTGTGTGGTGTAGCTAGCCAGAGACACGTTATGGGGGCTTGCAACTTGCAAGGGGCACAACATGAGTGGACGTAGTTGGCAGTTCCCAGTTAAATGGCAACTTCAAATCATGTTATGTAGATTAGGTTGGGGAGTTGGAAGCAAGTTACCATATCACTGCGGCCACAGGTGGGCCTATTGTGATTACTTCCAATTTGAGCTCACTCGTGATACCGGAATTTGGGATGAATCCTAGTAAATCTTTAAGTGCTCTGCTGATTCTTCGTTCTCGTTGCATAGTCTGCAAGTGTTGTTTTGTATTATTCCCATAGTCATAAGGTGTGTTTTGAATTGACAATGTCCAGTAAGGAACCCTGTGACAGTTCGAATATGATTCCTAGTTAGATGTAGGAGTTGCTTCGTTCTTGTGTGGGAAGTCCAGTAGGGATTGGCTTTGGTTTTCAGCCATGTTTTAATATGGAATTAGGCAGTACTGATGGTTAGTCCACAGACACGTGTCCACTGTGTCCTGACACCCAGATGAGATGTACTCTGTTTGTGCTGGCTAGCGATGTGAGTTTAAACTTTAACCAGTGTTTCTTAGTTGTGGTCAGTCAGTTGATTTTCTGATTGCAATATTTGCACTACTTACTTCAATGATGTGTACATTTCAAGCCATAAAATAAATTTGGATGTGTAACTCAATTCATGAGCTGAATTTTTGTATTCAAGACTAAATATTATAACCGACAGCTTCTATTAGACGTTGATCTGTTTTTCCAAACGTTTCAGAGTTAAGTTCAGTTTATTTATGGTTTATCTACCTATCTCTCTCGGGTAGGTAGGTATACGATGTTTATGTGGCCATATCTTTGTACGAATAAGGTATGAGCAAATCAGCGTGCTAAAACTAATAAGTACTTCGGTATGACAAATTTTAATTCAGTAATTTGTAGCGTTTTTAGTTCAGCAAAAATTCAGCCTTACTAATTTAGAATAACCAATTTTATTTCTGAAGAAAGCACGAAAAAAACGCTTAAAACACGCGAATAAAATGAGTTTAGGGTAGATTTATCAGTACCCGGCCACCTAACACTTTTTCTAACTTTGAACCGTACCAACTAATTCAACTGACAATTTAAACAAGTTTTTTTCTTTTTTTTTGTACATCAAAGACAATTTTTGTTAAAAAAAAAAATAGTTGGACATAATTGGGGTCTTGCATTAAAAACTAAAATTATTTTTTTGAAAGAAGTCAAAATTCACCAGTACCCGGCCAGCAAAATTCAGTAGTCGGCCACTTTTGCACCGGTATCCGGCCAGCTTATTTTTTACTTTTTGATTTAAAAAAAACTGCAATTATAAAGTAAATTAAACATTTAAGCTAGTTTTAATGTTTTGGCTTAATTTAAAACAACAAATTTCATTTAAATCAAAGATCTTGTATCCAACCACCTTGGCCGGACACATGAACACTTCAAAAAATAAAAGTTCTAGTGACCGGCCACCTTCTAATACTTAAATAAAAATTAAAATTTCTTGTTTTTTCACATTTTATGGTTAGTCATTACATAACTTAACAGAAAAATAATATACGAGTTGGTTAATATTGGAAAAACACTGAAACGAACGTTTTTCATTCGATACCTCCACTAACATTCTCGAACTAAAAAAACGCACTTTCCACTTCCTGGCGGCCTAGTGTTGTCCACAGCTGTCAAATTCTAGCAGCATGTTAAATAGGTCAAAAACTATAGCCACAATTGTTGTCCCGTGAATACAACGAAAAACTTAAGTATTATTAACTTTTTAACGCAAAGTGGCCGGATACTGGTGACTGGCCGGGTACTGGTGCACCTACCCTATCACATGCAAGTTTAAAGCTTAGAACGCTGCTTTTAGCTACCATACAAAATTCTCTCCAAATTTGTTCTGTTGTGTAAAGATGAGTGGTTTTAAAGAATACCTCGACGAGGAGTACCTTCCTGGTGCTAGAATCTTTCATTGAAATGACAGAGAAGTCCTCAGAAAGAGTTGGCGAGGCTGGTGGATCAACATCTATCGATATGGAGCCTTGCAGATTTTGAATCAATGAAGTTATTTTCGAAGAAGAGCTGTTTTTTGTGACACTTATCCACAGCGCTCTCTATGTCAAAATTTAGCTAGGATTTCAGCTGATGTTTGGAGAGAAAATTTGTAGAGAAGCTAAAATTTTGTTTAGGCTTCGTCAATCAGAACACGTTTTTAACGCCTTGATGAGTTTAATTTACGCGGCGGTAAGATTATTTTGACGCAACGTTCTAACCGCCGCGTAAGAGGACGTCAAACAGAAAGATCTCATTAATGTCCATGAACCATGACTCTTGATTTTCATTGTCTAAAAAAATTTCAAGCAGGTCCGAGAAAAGAATTATTGCTTTTTCTGCCGTGATATGCAATTCCCGAAAAAGAAAAAGGATTTAGGTGAACGAAATTTACAAAAAGAGAAATTCTTTTGATATTTCCTCCCATATCTCAGCCTTTAAAACTGCATTTGTATACGATTCTCACACATAACGTACAAATATGGGTAATTTCAAACACATTCGAATCATTTTTCCGTGTTTTAGAATATAAAATCATGAAAAATTATTTAAAACGCGCCGCGTCATAAAATAATCTGTAATTTTTCACAACCCCGCGTTTCACCGCCGCGTTCAACCGCCGCGGTGAATTTAACGCTGGGTTGAAAACGCTCTCTGTGTGACGGGGATATGTATCGCAGTATATTACAACTCGGCGGTGGAACGCGGCGGTAGAACGGAACGTTAAAACGCGCTCGGCCTTAAATCAACCCTTTGTGCACGCGGCTCGCGCCCAATTCTAGCGACCGTAGTTCTCTTAAAAATAAAATAAATTAAATATTTTGGTGCGACAGGTCTGTGGGACCCAAGGCCTAGCTTCTCACAACCAATCGTTTTGTGTGAGTTTTAAATTTTTTGGGACGAGTGAAAAATACGCGTCAAAAAACGCAAGGAAAACCGGCCCAAAAAACGTTTAAAAAAAAGCGAAGGCAAAACGCGTCTAAAAGAGGAAAATGCGCGCCAAAAAAACTAAGTTAACCACATCCAAATTTAAACAAAGTTTCTACGAGGGCGTAGGTATGCGAATCTTGGAAAATATTACCTACCAAATTTTCTATCAGGCTTGGTGGGTGTTTCAAAATTATTTTATTTTGCGCCAAATTTGTACAAAATCAAAATAGGTATGAATCCAAATTCTTTAGTTCAATAACACTGAGAGTGTTAAACGATGTAACACAGTAGCAGTAAAAATGCAAAAGAAAAGATACGCTCTGAAGCAACGGCGATCCTTTGATTTATACAGCCACGAATAGGTACCTACCTAGGAAATCCTGTGTCAAATTGAGATAGGTAGATAGGTACATAGAAACAATTAGCATTCCGTAACGCAAATAGGTTCTTTAACCCAACAGGCCTTTGCATATCATCAATGGAAAGAAGAACTTCTCCGAAAGCTTTATAGGAACACACTTGTAACAAAAATTAGTAAACTTCTTATCAAATCCACGAACCAGATTGAAAAAGCTTCTTTGATTCACAATTTATACCATTCCCACAGCATCCGTGACAAGACAATCCTCAAAACTTTTACGCACGCATGTAGGTACCTATATATGCGGCACACATCTTTTGGTTAGCTGTTAGCTCCAACATGCAAGAGTTAGTAGCCATATCTAAGAGAAATATGTGTGCAAGCTCCATCAGCGCCAGCGGCGGAACTATCCCCCCATCATTAGATAAACAATGAAAATCCGGTTCTGTAAACACCAGCCCCTTCAGCGACCGGTGATGGGCATGGGCACCAGCATCAACAACAACAACAACAACCTAACACAAACAAATAGTGCCATGTGAATCTCAACTGGAATGCGAAATTTATGAGATTCGTGCCTCCATTGCGGGCCAAAAGTGTAGGTACACAACTCGTTTTGCGGGCATAAAAAAAAAACGTATCCATCGATGCATACGCCAGGTCAGGAATCCCATGCAAAAAAAGGCACATCCAACAATGTGGTTCTTGCCAATTTCTTTACCAAATTATACCACAAAGGCGTGTTGTATACGTAGGTACACCGAACACCGCGAAAAGGGAGAAGGGCCGCGGCCATAATCGTGCAACCTGAGTAGGCTTTCGGCGGATGCAGGATTCCGTTCACCTAACCTCACCTCGTGCCCTGCTTTGAACCACATCCAATTCTAGAATCCAATAAAGAGAATTGGCTTCGGTAGGGTTTTTTGTTGCTTTCCTCCTCCTTTTGTTGTTATGTTTTCCTCTTCCTTTCGTTGTTCTTTGGCATTTCATGGATGGGATGGGAATGGGAAGCAAACAACTATTTTTCCAAACGTGGTATAGTTCACCACTGCGAAGTGAGACGATAGAAGAAGATTCCTCCAGCGCGCTCTGCTCTTATACTAACCACAACATTACCTTGGTTTCGGTACGATTACGTACGAGACGAAGACAACTACGACGCGACGGTTGGGTTCGAATATCAACTGTGGCCAGCGCCAAACTCAAACAGACGTTCGCTGACTGTTCAACCCGTTGGATCGTTGTTACTTATTGTCGTGTTGGAAAGAGATAGGTGTTGAAAATCAAAACAAGTATCTATGCAGTTGTTTTTGTTTATTATCGGTTTCGGTATCCCCGAAAAAATACGGCAACAAATTTAAAAAAGGTATCCAAAAATGATACGTTTTGGTGGAGCTTGAAGCTCCTCTCTGTACACTTTGAGTGGTTCTCTTTTGGGCTCTCTTTCCTCGGCATCTCTCTCCCGTCTATCGGTCGTTCGCGCATCGCGCTGCAAATGAAATTCGGCGTGAAATGTTTAGTCAAAGGAAAAAAAACAAAAACACCATTTGAATCTATCTTTCGTTAATTGATAGCCGTTCGTTACGATACCTGAAGTGGATGCAATTTGCCGGGTTATGCATGAGATGTAAACAAGGAGATTGTCTGTTTTTGTTTGCCCATTGTGGTTGGTTCCGAGTTTCCGCCGTCTCAAACTGTGCTTTGAAGTTTGAAGTGTACTGCTGTGAGCTGTGGTGGTATCTGAAAGATACAAAGCAAAAGAAGAAAACAGAAATTAAAAAATAAAAAACCTGTAGGGCGCCTTCATCTGTTTGATATTGTGCGTACGTAGGATGATGTTGGCCAGTAGCTGGCACTGGCACCTCTTCTACGTAGTTTAGTTTCGCAGTATGTCGAAGGGACCGAGACCCTAAACGTGTTTTAAGTTTCAAACTGGCGCCCAACTCGAAAGAATTCAGTAAATTTTTGCATCATAGATAGTGTACCTACACATAGATACCGCGCTGTTGGTAAAAACCTATTCGTTATACGTATACCTACGGCTACAACTACAATCCACATTCCAGCAGGCTGGCCTAACGTAATTGGTCGCACAAAAATGCCATCTGTAGGCCAACTTGTTTGATATTTGGATTTTAACGTCTTTTTTTTTGTATTTTTGCGTGTTCTCCGGTGTCTAGTGTAGTGCGTGCTTTTTTTCCGTTGCTTTGTTTTGTTTACGTGTGTTCCTGTGTGTGGTATTTCGTTACTCTGAATAAGTGTCCCCCTGATTGCCCAGGATTGGTATTATATTACAAGCCAACATCCTGTTTCGTCCTCTCTTGGTGTACCTCAGCAATTCTATTTATCACTTGTTCATAACGAAAATAAATACAAGAAAAAAAAACGGTAAAAAAGGACGACTCCCAAAGGCGTTATCCTGTGAAAGTGGAGCACAATAAACGGATTATTTGCTCATCGAAACAAGAGCAAAAAGGAGAAAAATAATAATAACGTCAACAGCCATTCAAAAACCACCCGGAGTACCGACATTCGACATACCTCTTCGACAAGTATATAACATGCGAGAGAGGGCGCTAGTGTGTTCTCCCTTTTCTTTTTCCTTTTCAGCCAAAACAAACCGAATGTGAATTTATATTCGCTTACGTTACGACGAACGGATCGAATTTCTAAAGTGCCGTGTGGCTGTGTGTTGTTTTGCATTGTGATTGTGAATGCGAATAGTTTTTGTTTGCTTTTTTTTTTATCGCCGAATGTCCTTTTCGTATGGAATCGAAGCAGCATCCCAAAGAAATGTGAGTAAATTTTTGTCTAATTCATAAATGTCTACGATGGGTTGTTTGTTTGAATTCTTTTTTATTCCCTGCCTTCTGTCAAATCGATAACAGAAAATAAAGGACTTTTTCCTTTTCGGTGCTATAATAAAAGAAAACTCACTTAATAAAAATTCGCAATAAAAAAGAAGACGAAATGGGAAAAACAAAACTAGGTGACCGACCACAACAAGACGGACCTATAGGGTGGGGGAATTAGGTATATGTTAGGTGGTAGACGTTATATGTGTGGGTATGGATTATGTTCGAAGATTTTTGTGTGGGTTTTGAACTACACGCAATGGGAGTGGGAGAGCAGCTTTAAGACAAGTTGCAGGGCTTTAAAAATGGGTATAGTGCATATTAAAGATAGATGCACATGATGCAATATGCAGTCGCCTTTAAGGTGAGGGTGGGTTGCTGCCTTAAGTTTATTGGGCTTAATACTTAAGTAGGATTAGGTTGTTTGACACAGCGTCAGATGCTTGACCTTAAAACTTTTTGCCACGAATCTTGTGTCCACCATAGTTTGAAGGATTTTTCAAAAAGGTCGAAGCTGAAATGGAATAAAAAAAGCTGCGTGTGGGGTAGGTAGATATTAACGAATTTTGTTTCTTATTTGAAAGCAGGGGCCTTTATGTTGCATGGAACTTAAAATTTGTAAATTGTCTGGATTCGATTGGTACAATTTTGTATGTTGGTTTTAAGGGCATCGGTCAATTGCGGCTTATTGACGTGGACCTGCAACTTTAAGCAACCCAACCAGACAAATTTTAGCAAAGTAAAATCGCAACGATATTGGTCGGCGATTCCCGTCATCTCTGCAAAAGATAATACCACACTCTTAAATCGTTCATGCAGACTTTCCATCGTGGCGTCTGCTGTGTGACACGTAGCCACGTCCTGCTGGAACCACATGTCGTCTACCTCCAAATAGTTAAAATCGGGTAGTATCGTTCTATAGCGCTCGCTGTAGATGGTGATTGCATTAACAACGTCATTTTTAAAAAAAGAACAGACGAATGACGCCGCCGAACCCAAAATCGGCACCAAACAGTACATTTTTGTGGATGAATTGCCACCTGGTAGACCTCATGTAGGGTGGCGTCGTTCTGTATTCGGCAAATTCGCCTGTTAACATAGGCATTCATCCAAATGCATTTAGCCTCGTCGCTAAAGATGATTTTCCGACCAAAATTGAGGTCCTCTTTCAGTTAGCGAACAAACGGCGTCGTCTATGATTATTCATTTTGAGCGCCAGGCTGAATTCTCGTGAAAGGCGTGGAATTAACTGACTCGGGTCCTTCTGTATATTTTCACGGACAGCGAAAATGTTCACGATCGATCTGGCGTTCCTTCAACGTACGTACGTTTGCTGAAACGAGGTCCCTGCAGTGGCTTAGTGGTTAGTGTTTTGGACTACTAAGCGAGGAGTCCCCGGTTCGAATCACGAAAGAACAAAATTACATCTTAAGATTTTTTTCACTGTGCCACCTCTCGCGAACGTCTGACAAACATCCGAGAGTAAAACTGTCATAAAAGAGCTACTCAATATGCGCGGACGTTTGGACTCGGCGTAAAATTGTAGATCGCTTCCATTCGCCCCAAAAATTGAAAACTCACACAAAAACGAGTGGTTGTGAGAAGCTAGGCCTTGGGTCCCACAGACCTGTCGCCCCAAAATATTTATTTTTTTATTTATTTTATTTATTTACGTTTGCTGAATGTTTACCCAATCGGCTGTCTCAAATTTGCCTATTAAACGTTGGAAAATCAACTTTGAAGGCCCACCGCGAGTGCCTGTTACAATGGGCACAACGCACAACGTTTGCACTGACCAATAACCCATTTTGATGATTAAATTTTATCATTTGGACTGCTCAATCGTGTAACTTGCCATATGATAAGGCATCATAAGTAGACTTATAAAAGAGTTTTGCGAACAAAATTGGTCACTTTAACTTGATCTACTGCTTTAAAAAAGTCCATTCAGTTGAGGCTTTTAGGTTACTTTTTAAAGAGGGATATTCTACTTTTCGCTGGGCTCTGTAAAATCTTTTAAATGGATTTTGGATTTCTTAGAAGAACGTAGGGTTTAACAAAGCAGTCTTCAGTTGTTATATTCCATCACAATCGGCCATTTTATTTTTTACGAATTTACGAATTTTAAGTTTCCCGGATACTAGGTCTGTTCCCTTACTTTTTTGGTCACTTTCGGCAAAATCTCAGATATCAAGGAGATCTCAGAAAAAGAGAATATTACCAAAAAGTACAGGAACGAAAGTTTTGCATTACTTTTGTTAAAAAGAAAGAAAAATAATATTCAAAAATAAACGTCAGTGGGTTTAAAAAAATTAAAATGTTTGCAGACGTTGAAAAAAAATCGGGCTCAGTTTAATATATTTTTAAAACAACAACAAATTTCAGCACTAAATAAACCAAACCGAAATAAACAGCTAATTCAAATTAAATTTTAAGAGATTTGACAGCTAAAGTCAGTTATAACAATTGCAGATTTTTTATGAAGGGAAATGTTTTGTTCTATCTTTGTGCCTCTCTTATATCCAGCTTTTGCGTAAAGGAACGAAAGTTGGCTTAATTTGACTAATGTGTTTGAATGGGGTTGAGTTCGATATCCCGCTTTTTATAATCCCGATTCTTAAAATCCCGCTTTTTGTAATCCTGCTTTTTAAAATCCCGCCTCTTATAATCCCGTTTTTTATAATCACGTTTCTTAAAAAGGGAACAAAAAAAAACTTCAAACCATAAGCAACATTTTTTATTTTATTAGTTCAAGTGCATATAATAAGCAATGCGACGCAAAAAACATCTATTTTTTTGATAACAATGTTTTGTAAAAAAACGGGATTAGCGGGATTTATTGGGATTTTAAAAAGTGGGATTATAATAGATCGGGATTTAAGAAGACGGGATTTAAAAAAAGTAGTATTTTAGCAGACAGGATTTTAAGACTTTTTTTTCGGGATTTTTGAAAAGCGGGATTTCATAAAGCGGGATTCCGATACGCTCCCGTTCGAATGCATTATCGTTAGGGAACAGACCTACTGTTTGTATGAGATGCAAGCTTACTTCGTTTTAGGTCAAACTTAATATGTCAGCTCACAGTGGAATTGTTGGTCTATGGACTGGTGGTAATCATGTGTCGCGTTGTTTTCGTTCGTTTGTTATTTTGATACTGTCGTCGTAGGTATGAGGGAAATAAAAGTACAATCTTTTAGTAGATAAGATTACAAGTCATGTATTATGTAGGTATATGTACATAATTTAAACATACCTTAAAACATATTTTATTTTATTTTTCTTTTATATCATTTCAGAAATTGTAGTTCGTCTACTTCAGTGTAGAAAAAAAGTGCAGTGTTTTAAAGTAAAACTAAAGAAAGTGTTCACACATAAAAAAAGAAAACTAATCCCGAGCTCACGCTCATTAGCTAATTTGGAAATAAATCGCGGTTCGCTTTCCCCAAAATTTCCCTTTGATAGTAATTACATTGCATCGAGTGCGACAGAAATAATAAATTAGTGATTAAAAAGAAAGTGGAAAAAAATATCATTCATTACTGCCATTCTCAAACCCAAGCATATCTTTTTAAATATTATTTCGTCAGAGCCGGTAGAAAACAATAAAAAGAAGGGTGAAATTGGATTAAGAGCATTACATCGAGAAGAAATCACCAAGAATCCAGACCATACTCCAGATACCGGACAACACTCTTCGCTCACCGTCAAGCAGACATCATTAGCAGGGATCAAGATCATCTGAGCAAACTGGGACGTGTGCAGCAGAACGGTGTTAATCAGGTGAGTGCCAACCACGTTTGCTTCCATCTAGCTATACATTTATATTTATTTCTCTGTCAGATTAGGGGCAATTGTCTACCTGAAGTTAGTATGGCTTGTAGTATATATAGAAACTTAGTGGACGCTCCTCCTTCGAGTTCTAATTTCGATTTGTAGAGAAAGAAATTAAAATGTAACATGGAATGGGTTTCGTGCTGATGGGGTCGAATTGCTTGTGCGGGCTGTTTGTCGTTTTGTATCCTTAAATTGGATTAACCGCACAGACCCAGACCCAGATGCAATTTAGAACTAATGAAGCAATAGACGGAGCTCTTTGTTAATTGGAAATACGTTTTAAGCTAAATGGATTGGAATGGATACGTTGCCACTTTGTCGGTTTTGCCACCGTATGGTTTTGAATTTTAGTATTTTTAAACGACTTGGTTGAGCTCGAGCGGGGTCCGCATTGGGCCTGTTGAATAGTTCAAATGTCTAAGTTTAAATTAAGCACAAGGTTTTGGGGGGAACTCGATAGTTATGTCTTCAGGGTTTTTGTTGGTTTGATAGCCTACTCTATGACAAGGGGTGGTTATCATATTTTTCAAAAACTTACAAACATGAAACTGTGTGGATTTGAAACTGTGGTAGGGATGTAAAAAAAAATTTCCTCCATTGAAAAGTTGTACCCAATTCTATACTTGCGCTTATACAAAACCGCACTTGGGTATTTCGTTTATTTTGGGCAGAGCAGCGTAAACAAATTCACCAAGGAACAAAAATGTTCAGTATTCGGCCCGTGTCCATCGACCGAGGCGTTATAGAAGTTTACCCAACAGATGTGACCTGAATTAATTAACCAAACTGACCCCGATTCGTTCGGTATAGTACTTCCCGTCTTGCCTTCTTTCCCTATGCTTTATCCTTTCCAGCTTAGAAGTGTCCTTTGCCACCATGACAGGAAAAGCTGATATTCTCTTCTTTGACTTTTTTTTTTGCTATGCTTTTCATTTTCGCTTACTTGAGTTGGTTGCTTTTGCTGTTGGTCTTAACGACTTAAAAGAAGCCCTTTTCGAGTTACTCCCATCAGTGTTGTATCTTCTTCGGTCTCTCTGTCTCGTTCTCGCTCTATCTGATTCTCGGTTTTGCTCGGTTTTTGTCGATATCAATTCTTCGAAATCAAATATTCCATTAAGGCCTAATTCAAGTTGAATTTTGTTTTGGTTGAGTGAGGCCATGATTGGGTGCCGGGACGGGGGGTGGTAATGGTGATGGTACACACAAGATGGAATTTTGGGGAAAAGTCGGTCCCAAGTCCGCAGAGAGGGTGCGAGTGTCTGATGGTTGTTGAACACAATAAAACGCCTGGTCCGACATATACAAAGTTGTATATGTATATAATTGATTTTTACTCAAGCATTACTACACTTGTTTCTGGTTCAATGGAATTTTCGTATATATACTCAGACTCACGGTTCGTTCATTTGCGGGTGTCTACTGATTTGGCTCAGAGGGTCAGGGTATAGCTATAGACAGACATACAAAACGATAGACAATCAGATATGGAAGTCGAGGAGGATGCTTCCTTCGATAGATATTTGGGTATATAGCTACCTCTTGTGGAGCCAGTCGGGTTCGGGATGTGCCGAATTAAGTGTATTGTAATTGTTATGGGCTGGACATGGATCGAATTGGACCTCTGTTCTAACAAGTATTGGCATTTTAATGGGTTTTAGGGAAATTATGTACTTTAGTTGTTTTGTTTTTGTCTTTTTGGGTGTTTTGCGCTTTTTTTATTTGTCTCGTTTTGTATGTGTACAATTGGTGTTCCACTGGATGGGCGACTTTTGTTAAGAAAAAGTTTGAAACCAATTGTTTTGCAATGGAAGAGAGTTATGTACGTATGAAATGGATATAAAATAACCTTTTTTCATAAAAACAAACACAAATCAGTTGTTGTCAAATTGATTGTCTTCGATTGTCACAGGGAAAAGTGTTGCCAATTCGAAAAGCAATACACAAAACTAAGTATCCTCTATTATATTCATACTCATACTTATAAAAATCAATTCTGCTTTTGAAGGATCTTTCTCGTCACCTGACAAACGGAAACCACACACGCTACGTCCAGAGTGACCGCTGCGGAATTCTGAAAAGTCCAAAAAAAGGGCGGTGAGAGAAAAAGTTTCATTTCTGAAGTTACTCTGCAAGTTTAGAATTTTCGAACAAGCACTGTCTCGCTTTATACTATAATAGTGTTGTAATAGGCAACTGAGTTACATTTTAACGTTTTTGAAAAATTTGCAAAGTGCATTTTCCAACTTAAAAAAGCAAAAAAAACTAAGAATTGAGGCAGCTTTCAAAAAATGTGCCAAATTGCTACTTTAGTCGCAAAAACGGTCACGCTGGCTATCTGAACTTGAAATAAATATTGCATCTATTAGTAAACTTCACTTCGAAATTGCTTTCTGTTCCTTTACTTTTAAATCTTACGAATTCTTACGCATTTTACTCAAATGTCGTCCCTCAACTTGAAAAATTCGTAAAAGAGAGCAAGAAATTTCCCGTCTTACTAGTTTTTACTCCAAAAATGATTTGAAACAACTGTCAGTCGCCTGAAAGTTGACAGCTGATTTGAATTTGTTGTTCTATTTGGCATTTATGAACTATCTGTCATTTTCCACAGGTTACTACAAAAGTGTTTCCTTACTTTTGCGTAAGTTTTTCTCTTTGAGAGAGAATTTATCCCCAACACTGTCATTTTGACAGCCTTTTCCATTTTTACTACAAAAGTAAAGGAACAGACCTTTTATTGCTGTGGCAAATGGTGACATCTTTATTTCCTTAATTTTGCGAAATCGTGTGCGAAATTTTCATGCTTGTTGGCCCGAAACATTCAAATATCGGCACACCTTTCCTTTTAGCACCACTTTCAATTCTAAGTGCCAAACCTCAGTTACGATGAAAATATATCCCATCACAAAATCGTCAACAGATCCGCTACAAAATATACCAGTTACCCACACATTGATCCTTGAAGCTTGTACAGACCGGACGATCTAATCAGGCCTACCTTCCATTGCGAACGAATACATATAACTCGCCTGAGCAACCTCTAACCATCGTTTTCTCCCTATCGGCGAACTACCATCGCCATTTGTGTAGATAACCTTTTTCTCATGTGCCAAAAATGCCCCGCATATCCTTATCTCTGCAAAACAAAGCCATACACACAGATACAATCTCATGATTAATTTTATAGCTTTTTAAGCGCTATTTTATTTGGATCTTATAAAGACACTCATTTTGAGTTCACTTTAATTTCAAAACAATTACGCAGATTAAAGGGATTTAATCTTGGGAAAAAATCCCACAGAACACAATCCACAATCAGAAAACCTACCCATATACTCTGGTGGCGGCAGGCAGCACCACCGCCACCGACCGCAACGAACGAAAAAGGCAAATTTGTTCGTCGTTTATCACAACGCAACGCACTGATGTTGTGGCGCTACTTCGTTTAGTTTATTCCGAACCATTAATCTCCTCACGATGCAAGTGATTTTTCTCTGTAGGTATAGCTCTTCTCCTCAGTATACGTATACGCTGTCCATCAGAATGTGAATAATAAATTGGATGGTCACTGGAGTGGTGATTGCCATTGCGGCATGGTCACTCTTCAATTTCTTAATTTAATTTTTAAAGTAGGTAGATATACCATACGCATATGTGATAAGTGGGTTTTTTTTTTCAAAATGTTGCAATACACTAAAATTGAAAGCTATTCAAACTCCGTATATGGAACTATAAGTCCTACTACAGTACCTGGTCTTGGGTAACTTTATTTTCGAAATGTTCAAGATCACCTTACCAAAACTGATTAGGATGAAAAAAGGGTAAAATGCTAATTTAAACAAACGCGATAAAAAAAAAACAACCGCGCGGGAATATTTTGTTAATTTCCTTTCAAGAATTTATGGCGCTAGACAATTTGCTAGAATTGATGCGGATCGTCTCGTTGGTAGACATAAATTCACATGGTGTTCCCATTTCTTTCAGCAACATGTATATTTGTTTGAGATTTATAATTAATTGATTATTTAAACAGAAATGGATTAGCTTTCATTAGTCAGATTTGAATTAATATGAGAATATTTTTTTTTCTAGAATGGTACACGTTTTTGTTGAGGCCCGCCTAATAATTATTCATAGGCATCGCATATACCTACATTTTTTTCATTTACATTTCAGTAGCGAACAAAGTCTTTTGGTCGATGACCATTTAATAAATTTGTTTGAGCGTCTATATGAAAGTCAGTTGATAACTGTGCACTGAAAAGTGAACACTGTTGAACTTCCGTGTACATTAGCATCAAATGAATTGCGAGCTAATCGACGAATAGATTGGAAGTCGATTTGAGGCACTGCGATTCTATTTAAGACATTAGTTCTCAGATTCACTTCCCACGCGGCGTTCACAGTGTTCACCTTAGCCAAATGTTATTGGGGCGTATGAATAAAAACTAGGACTTGGTTTGAGCAAACAGCTTTAGCAAAGTAAAAGCCCTTAGCAAATGCTAAAATCGGTATGAATAAAAACCTAGTTTGCTTAAGTAAGTTCGAAAATTCGAAAATAGCTTTTACTTCGCTGCACGTGTACTTGCCTTGCAATTTCTGTCAAACTTGACAAGTTACAGCTGTCCGTTGGTTTGTTAATTTGGAATTTATTTTCAAATTTTTGTGGGAAAATTATCAAAAGTCAAAAAAATTCAAAAGAAAAACTGAAAAAAATAAATAAATAAGAAAATAAAAAATATGCTGAGCGACTCTTCTGAATTTCAGCAGACGATGAGAAACTTCCATATACCTCGTGTACTCCCAATAGTGACCAAAATGAGTTGGTGTTTGTTCAGGCCATAGAATCTGTAGGAAAGATTTTGCTAAGCAAATCCTAAACTCCAAATATCAAGACCTTAAAAAAACACTGCGCTTAAAATGTGTGATTTTTTCCTGTCTTAGTGCCCAAAAAACATCGACAATTCGCATTTATTTAAATGTTTTATGTCAAAAAGTTGCGTACAAAATATTTATCAAAAGGTCTGAGTCATCTAAATAGCAGACTCAGAATTTACATAGCATTTGCTTTGTCTGATAAGTTTTATTCATACCGATCTGAGTAAAAGGTCAGTGCCTCCGCTTTTCGAACATGTCAAAAATTGATTTTTATTCATACGAAACGTAGCAAATGCTTCGATTTTGACATTTATCTTGAGTAAAAGCAATTGCTACGTTTTATTCATAAGACCCATTGAAAAATAACATTTGGCTAAGATTTATTAAGTTTTTCGTCAACTGCGAAAGGGCAAAATCGGACGACCATTTTACAGCAGCTGTCAATGTACCTGTCAAACTACTCGACGGTCTGATAAGAGCTTGACGTATCTTAGCCATAATTCATTATGGTCGATCAAGACACATTGGTATGTACCAAAATGCTTATATTTGCACATAATAATAATAACAAAAGCGCTTTAAAGCGGTGCCTTCTTAAATCAATCTCAGCTACTTTCTACATGCCGCCAAATATGGCAACACTGTACAAACCATCGAATTTTCTCAATACATATCTATAGTTGTCGCTTGATGGCTGATCGATTTGCAATGTCTTTCATCTGTGATCTGTCACGCATTTGATTCGGACAATAAGTTACCGAATTTTGTTCCAGTTGTAATTTGTTAAAAGTTTATTTCAAATTCATAAAAGGTCTGTTCCCTTACAATAATGCATTCGAACATATTAGCCAAATTCAGTCAACGTTTGTTCCATTCTATACAACTTTTGGTAATGAAGTTTGACTAATTTGTTCGAATGCATTATTGTAAAGCGACCTAAAGCGAATGCCCGTCACTGTCTTATGGTGGAATAAACGAAAAACGGTAAGTTCCGATCCGATGTGCCAATCGGTTACAAAGTGACAAAAAATTGCTTCAATTGTCGATTCACAAAACGATCACAAATAAAACATATTGAAATTTAGAAAGTCCAACTTCTGTCGCGTAGGCTAGTGTAATTTTTTTTCTGACTTAAGCCCCAACAAAAAATGTTTTTATTATTTCAGTTCCGTAGATCTATTCAACTGAGAGAATATCACACTCGGTCCGGGTGTCTTAATAGCGACTTGCACCGTTTCTTGTTTTCTTTAAGCACCGAAATACTATACATCTTGATGGCTAGGTTAGGTGGTATAGGCTGCTCCTCAAATCCCAACTTGATAAATGACAAATGCTATGGGCTTTTGTTTATTTTTTGTAAACCATAAAACAATACGTTAGTTAATTTTCTGCGGAATTTTTGAATCACTAATGCCGCGCTGACGAATCGTTGAGATTTTGTTCGAAAATACCGCGTCAACTTGTTGGTTTTCCATGTTCTCATTTAATAGTCAACTCGAAATCATGTAGCCAAAGAACTGTCATTCTCCTCAAATATGTAATTTTTGGTAACTGTCAGTATAAATGACACCTAAATTTGACAGATGTCACTTGGCAGTAAAATTGGGGACTATATACGTACGCGTTGACCAGGTAAGTGGAGTTGTTGTTGTAAACTCGCGGTTTATTTTTAAATTTTGGCACTTCAAAGTGTCAACTGAGTATACAGGCAGGATTTTCTTGACTAGATTTGTCGGCTACTACTCCAATGACCAATCTGGCCCAATAAAAACTTAAACACATCTATACAGTAAGCTGTCAGACTTACTAAACTAGGTATCCGAACGTGCCCACGGCAAACTTCTTTCAGCGCCATTCACATCATGCGGAGAGGTTCTAAGTGAACTCCGATACAAGCATAAAATGTATGAACGATTTTAAGGTTCACAATGTCCGGTGGGGGCTCATGCCTAGTGTCCGTCAATAATTACAAAATTTATGGACCCACTTGATTCAAAAGAAAGAAAAAGCAGACGAAAGCATATCCACTCACCTGAGATCTGAGAACCTTTTTCTTCTCTCTAACAGGCAATTGTCCAACTATTCTCTTACATGCATACAAACAATTTAACGAGCAACCTAGCAATTCACTTCTTCTGTAAGTGCACTCAAAAGAACATGCATGCCAAATGATTCCGTCTGTCGATTGTTTAGAATAATATCGTGACACATGCCAGCAAGAGTTCCTCCACATCCACAGTCAATTGAAAGCAAAACTGCAATTAGTCTTTTTCCAAGTAGCTAAAGTAATGTATTTAAGTTTCCAACGCCGTAAATAGTTCTCTATTTTCCCCAGGATGATGAAACTCTTTGGCGTTTCCCATGCAATGCAAAAAGTTCTTTTCCATTCAAAAATGTATAATTAAATGCAGAAAAGAAAACAAAGCAAAAAGAAAAGAAAAACGAACAAGAAAGAAAAGGCAAATTATGAATACATAATTAGAACCTTAACATTTACTTGTGAATTTATGTAGGTGGGCAACGGTTGGGTCTAAAAAGGGTTAGTTTTGCCTCGGATTCAGAACTTAAGCATCGTATTATCATTATTCGCTCATTTGTTCAAATTGGGTCAGTTTTTATTTTCTTGTTTCACTTTTCCCTGTGAAACAACGCTAAGCACTTTTAAGCTAATTGCAGATGGGAGAAACGTTTTTTTTTTCCGCCCCGCTTACAATAAGAGACGCGCTCACACATATACCATGATAGATGTATACAGACGCATAAATACAATAGGAAGGCGCGTCGAGTTAAATAGCGTGCGTCTAAATGGACCCCTTTAAAGGAGAGCGGTTTATGAACAAAAACAAATTCATTCGTTGGGGGAGATTGTGTTTTTTTTTACCTTGGCATTTCCAGGGAAATCTAGGACTTCAAAGATTTGTCGCTCGGCATGGAGTGTTGCAATGTTAGCGTTGTAAAAAATTATACACTCGATGTGAGAGGGGAGAAAATAAACTTTCGGCAGGGTTGATGTGTCGTTCTTTTTATAGGTAAAATGGGAAACTACAAAGTGAATGGTACCACCGTCGTACAAGTCAGTGGGTAAACGGTATGCTTAAATCTGTTTCTTCTGTTCTGGTTATTATTGTTAGTTGTGCTTTTAAATTAATAATAATTCGTCCAAGTGCAATAATGCGGCACCTACTCTTATAAATGTAACTGAGCTAATAAAAGGGGTTTACAAGTGAAGTAGATCAGTTTTTAGTGAGGACACTTCAGTGTTCCAGGTTCAACCCCTGGAAAAACACGGAAACTAAAAAAATATTTAAAGAACCAGAATTGGCTTATACAAACTGTTACCACGCCTACTTTTTGGGGGCGTTTTTCTTTTAATTTGTTGTTATTTTGTTAGAAAAACTAAAACAAGTGTTACAAAATGAAATAAAATGTACGACTGGATCGCACGAAACTTTCTCGTTCATATCATCAGTTTTTTTGGTTTATTTTTCTTTTATTATTATTTATAGGCTATAAAACCAGATTTTTCAAATTGGTGATGCTTGGTAGGTGGTGACTCGAAGTAGGGTTTGTGATGTATGAATTTTGTTTTTGAAATTTGTTTTTGAATTTGCACGTGTTTGGGGGTAAATGAAGTGCGGGTTTCTGATAGTGTAGACTCCAATTGGTTGGAATTATTTTAAGGTTCATGATTAATATGGTTGAAAAAGAAGAAGTGGAAAATATTTGCTAAAAAGGAGTTGCTATTACTAGTTGAGATTCCTTTTTAACTGGTAGTGCGGTAATGTTTATAAGACGGCATTATTTGCATTTTTCTAAGAAAAACTAAGTACGGGGTTTTATTAAGAATACTTATGTTATCGTAAATAAACATTTTAGTCAAAATCTTTAGAGCTGATTTTGGAAAATAATGCGAACAAAATAGTAACAAATATTGCAATGTTGAGTTCGAAAAATAATCTTGCTCAACTATTGAGCTAAAAACTGAGTAAAGGGTATTGTTCAGAATGTTAGTATTACGTGGTTTTTAAAATTTTATCCAAATCGAAAATGGCATTTTCGAGATATGAACAGTTTTCAAAATCAGCGTTTCCGGTGGTTCGAATCGAAAACGAAGGACGCAATAATGTTGAAAACGTCAATTTTACTCCAAGTATGCATTTTGGTCAAAATCGATTTAGACGTTTTCATATAGGTAAAACAAAAGAAAACCAAATTCTCAAAATATGCATTTTTCCAAAAATCCATTAAGAGAAAAACTGAGTTTGCTATCATGTTAGGAATGACCATATTAGCTTAAAAATTAATTTTTATTGCAATCGTATTGACCGTTTTCGAGATAAGGCCACTTTTCAAAAGTACCGTTATTTGAGTTTTAAGCCAAAAACTGGGTATTCAGCCATGTTCACCCCATGTAGCGTAGCGCAAGTATACATTTTGGTTAAAATCGTTATAGCCATTTTCAAGTAAACCATAATTAAATAAAGTCTTAAAAACGACATTTTTCCAAAATAGTCCGTTGAACGATAATTAAGGGAAAAACATGATGGCATGTTGAGAATGACCGTATTACCTTAAATATGAATTTTTGTCGAAATGGTTTTAACCGTTTTTGAGATATGACCAATTTTCAAAATTACCGTTATTCGATTTTTCTGCGAAAAACTGGGTAGGTATGCAGCCACCTTAGTTACACCTACTTAAGCTCAAATATCAATTTTGGTTGAAATCGTTAGAGCCGTTTTCGAAAAACTCAAAAATGCTGAATACCGTTAGAACGGCAACACTTAACGTGCAAAAAAAAAAGTGGCCCCGAACTGTAAGCCCACCAACTCCAAATCCGAAGTTTGAAAGAAATCCGTCCAGCCGTTTGCGCTCTAGAGCTCAGGAAGGACGGACAGACGGACAGACGGACAGACGGACAGAATTGCGAGACCCACTTTTTCGAGTTCCTCTATCATCGTTATGTCAGATTTGATTAAAATCTTGAGTTCGATTTTTTGTACGATTACAATACCTTTCTCTTACTACGTATACGAGAAATTTAAAAAAGCTGTAGGGATTGAGTTCATTCGTCGACCTTTTTGGCAGATAGGCAGAGGATAAATCCCGCTATGAAAAATCAGTAAAAATTGTAATTTTAAAATCATTCAAGCCAGAGATGAACAACTTTACATACTTACATCTGGACAGTATGATAAATTAATGACCTGTCATCGTTAAGTCATCAGAAGATGCCCTCTGTGTACGTTTTTCAAATCAACTCCAAGTAATATTTCCCTGAGCACATACCTAGTCAATGTTATTAAGGAACAATGCTTGCTTTAACTGTAATCGCCATTACCCACGATACTTACCTTTATCGATTTTTCCCTTCTCCTCTCAACGTGTTTGTGGTCACTCCGATTGTACACACGCACACCCAAGCGAACAAAAAGCAAATACCTAAAGCCAACAAGAAGTTCCATCCGAAAGACACAATTCTCACAGTACCCTCGCACCGACCAAAGAGAGACTGAAAGACTCTAAGTACCCATCAAGTACGTACAAAGCAGGAAAACCTGCTTTGCGAGAGAGGAAGTAAATCCCAAACTTAAATTGACGCTTGAGGAGTGCCATTGTTCGCATCGAAATGAAAATAAAATAATACCTCCACCGTGCAAGTAGCCCCAACAACGGAACCAAGTGAAAGTCGTTAAAATAAACAATTATAGGTCACACGTTAGCTCCCTAATCCTAATCCCACTTGACTCACAACTATACGTATGATGCGCCCACGAAAAATAAAACCTGAAAACCTCTAAGCGCCATTCATTATTATCTACGTAGGTATATACACAAAAGCGTCATACATCTCTTGAATAGGCCCCACACACAGATATAAAGTGACGCAACAAAAGAAGAAACTGGTTTCATAGATCCCCGGCTTTAGTCCACCAAAATGCTGCATCTTTGCACATGAATTATGTAAAATTCTATTAAGCTAAACACGCTTTTCATTTGCTTGGTGGCAGTTTTGCAATACTGCAACTGTCAGGGGGAAAATTCAAATTCAAAGTCAGGGTCATAAAAACATGACGACATTTATATACGCCAGCAATGTGTCGTAACCGGATAAAGAAAGCCTTTCACTGGTGCAGTGATGCATCTCTTTGGTGGATGTTGCAGAAGCTTCCTATCAGTCTGTGCAACTGATGTAAGTCGCGCGGGGATAAGTTGAATGAACTTCTCGAGTCGGGTGACTTGAATTCGAGTCGCGGTGTAAACGAACCAAACTGGGAACCACAAACGAGATTCTTGGCAGTGTAACAAGTTTTTTTTTGTTCGCTCTTTAATTTTTTTTTCTCTTCCCATTACCTTACGATAGCTTGAGGCGCGCGTTTTGATCGCATTTCGTTATGTAATGTTGCGATGAGAGGTGGTTAGACGTTACAGCGGGTTTCACTTTTACCATTAGCCTAATTGGTGGACTCTACACATTTTTTTTAATAGTATCGTTTTGCCATAAATCATTTGGGATGATGATTTTGAAGCAGGGAACACCAACATAATGATGAGGCAGGCGACTTTGACTGCGTTTCGGTGGCACAGAAATTTCCCGATTTCCCGGGAGTTAATTCTCAGCTACTATTGTGGCGTGACCTGTTCCAGTTTTGCGAAATCAAAATAATTGACGGTTTCCCTTTTGCAACAGGAAATTGCACAAGATCTGTAGTTAGCCATTGAAAGGTAGGTAGGTAGCTTGGTATGATTTGGGAAGGGATTACAATTGAGATGAGTACCGTCAGTTTCATTTGGAATGGTACCAATATTACATATACAAGCTCTTCCTTTCTAGACACAATTCGTTTTCCCACACTTAGAGGCAACTATTATCTCTGTCAAGTTTGTATATAATTTGCAAGTGAAAGTATCTCTTATAGGAGAAGCCACTCGACATATAAAATTAACTTCACCAAGCGGAACATAGTTTTCCTTTCCTTCTACGTATTTACGCAGTTCAGCCTTTTTAATGGCACCCTTACTAAAAAAAAAAACAGCGAACCCTCAGTGTTTAAAAAAAAACCCTACCATAAATTGCAACACGCAATTCCCATCTAAAACGCATCACCTACAGGTTCCTTTTTACATCCTTCCGACGTACTAGCTACACATGACGTGTGAAAATTGTTTTCCTTCAGTTTTTGTCGCAGCATAATGCAATTAGCATTTAAAGTGGATACCGCATGTGGTGGCTACAACGTCATTTTTAATTAATGTTCCGCAGAACTTCTTGCTTTTTGCTGCATACTCTACACACGATGAAAAACGCTATCGTCTTTATTTTCCCCTTCATAGTAGGTGCAATCAAAAGGAAGCAGGTGAAATAAGCAAAACCAAAAAAAGAAAAAACCGCAAGCCCCCAACACACAAAGAGAATGTGCTTGTGCATGCACCGTATATTCAACGACCAAAAGGACATGTGTTTTGTTTGGTCAGTTGGTCTACAAACTGCAACACAATCAACAGGATATGAACAAGTTCGCATGCATTTCTCTGCACACAACAGAAAAACATCTTCATTACAACCTGCAGCAACAGGTGTTGGATAAGCCCCAACAATATGGCAGGTGTGTGTCCTTTTTAATTGGATTAGGTTAGTTTATCGCTAAAGAGTTTACTGTTTTTAGATTAAAACGATATCTATTGTTTATTGCTGCCCAAACAACACCCTTTTCACAAAGGCTAATTAGAGCCAGGCTTAAATAAACCGTCCTTTATACGTTTGTAAACAATTTATCGCATTCAAATTTTGCGTATGTGCTTTTTAGGCAACATATATGAATAATTAAATTCATTTCCCCAATTTAATTAAAATGCCATCAATCGATCAACCGATTTATTTATAACCATTTGAAATTGTACAGTCAGCTAAATTTTTTCCTGCTTTCTAAAAGCTTGATCAATTTATTCGAAATAAATTAGATGAATGGGACAACGAGCGAAGCTTGTTAATGATTCGCACGAAAGTATAATTAATTAATTAATAAATCGTTTATAGCAGGTCACAGTGTGCCAAACCTATTGGTGTCCAATTTTACAATTAGCTGTTAAATGTATTCACAAGTGCACTGTGCACCGTGCTGGGGGTATAGATTTCAAAACTAGATTGCTGACCACGTAGACAGTTTGAGGGTTTGCCAGCGTGCGATTGCATTATTACAAATTATTACATAAATTCTACGAAGTAAATGAGAGAGTGGGAAGGGTGTAGGTTGTATGGTGTGCATTTTAGTTCAAATTGAAAACAGGACGGACGAGATTTCGAATAAAATTGTTTGGCAAATATGAGCGCTTATATTATTAACCGCGTTTTTAGGTGTTTATATGACGCAGAATTTCGGAAATTATCCACTGATTACAAAACGTTTTGAGTCAATAACAGTCCCCTCTATACGACAGGAGACAATAAGTAATAAAAGTGGTCCGGGATTTATCCTTAGCATCAACCGGTCGATTAACCCCTTACCTATCACTACTGATTACTTGCCTACGAAGATAGACTTCGAAAAAGGCTTCACAATTGAAATACCGGACAGATCCCAATGGGACACTCTGAATGTCCTACACGAAGGAGCACTGTCAATATTCACGGACGGTTTCAAAACAACAGAGGGATTTGGAGCCGGGGTCTTCTCAGAAGAACTAATCCTGGGCCTCTCCTTCTCCCTTCCAAAGCACTGTAGAGTCTTTCAAGCCGGAATCACAGCCATTCGTCAAGCCACAGTGTGGCTGTCGATTAATACAGTATCACGTAGGGATATAGTTATATACATAGACAGCCAGGCTGCCATTAGATCCCTAGTGTCCAGCGTATTAAAATCTAAGGCGGTGGAAGATTGCCGCGTATCTCTCAACGAGATAGAAAAAACGGAACAACCTCACCCTTTGCTGGGTTCCGGGACACAGTGATATCCCTGGGAACTGTGCAGCTGATGAATTGGCGAGAAAAGGCTCTTTCGGCGTTGATAGTATCAGTCTGCACAACGTGCATGCTCCGCTGTCCTACGCTAAACAACGTTGCGGACGCAACAGGTAAAGCAAGTCATAGATGGAAACATCTAGGATACTGCGACGTTGCTAGGCTTACTTGGCCAACCCTGGACACTAAAAGAACCATCCTTAGCATTGAAGATTGTAGACTATTCCAATTCCAATTTAATACGACAAAAAATATTTGTGATCCCCCTGCCAAATCGAACTGTCCAATTATTGTTAGTCGTAAGCAAGACCCTAAGAAAATAGTAAGCACCTTAGAAAAAAGATATAGGGGGGTCACCGTGAAAAATGTCGAAAAATCTACCTTAAATTCGTTCATTCTCTTTTAAAACGAAAGATTTTAAATTAGTACATCTACAATTTTCTTAAAAAAATTATGGGAAGCCCCTAAGACTCCGAAAGGTCATCTTGAGCTTTTTAGGGAATTTGAAAAATGCTGAGCTACGTGTTTTATCATAAGCATAGTTAAGTACCTCTACATCTACAAAGTTTTAAATAAATTTGTAGAAATAAGAAAAATTAGAAAATTACCCACTCATTTTCTGTTATTTTTTTAAGTGCAATAATTCTGTTATTGTTTAAGAAAAGAACATATTTTTAACAAATCAAAAAAAAAATCACAATTTTAAAAACGGCAAACCACTCGCTTATTCGTTTTTAATTTTCTATCAATATGATTCGCGAACAGTAAAAGGGGCAGGGGGGTCATCCACAAGGCAGTCAGTGCAAAACACACTTCGAGTGGTGGATTAAAGATTGCCTAGATATTCTATTACCCTTTTGTTGTTGACATCATCCCAAGCCAGGTTACTACTTCCAGTTCCAAGTTATAACCTTGCGATGGCCCTTTCCAAGTGTGCCCCTTTTTGTTGGGGGCAACTCTTCCGCAGCTAAACTCATTTCGATGTCCCAATCCCAATATTTGTGCACCCACAAGCTGAAATTGAAACTTATAATTTCTGCCAATCGGTGTGGAAGCACCCCTCCGGCCTCCTCTCAGTTAAATATAGTCTTCTTCGTACTCGAAAATGCTCATCTTAAGAAAATAAACAAAAATACTCACAATATACGTGGATGCTTTTGCTATTGACTTGCACAACCCATTCAAAAGTAAATTCGACTAAATTCCAAACCGTTTTGCAATTATGTCTGTTTTAACTAATGAATGGCAAGGGAAAAGGGAAATTAATCGACAGAGGAAAATTAACTGGTGGCTGGCTGGTTGATCGCTGGCGGTGGCGGTGGTGGTGGTGCGTCAAACAAATATTGAGTTGGCTTCCACTTTATATAACTTAAACTTTTAATTAAAATCACTTTGATGGAATCTCATTAACCAACTGGCAACATTAAAAAAATATATATGTAGGTATATCCTCTGCGGCATAAATTAATTGGAAAATGACGTACAAGATTAATGGTGAATTTACCGCATATTACATATATAGACTTTGTTACAGATTAGGAATAAATACTCATGGCAACCAAAGTAAATTGATCTCATTTTTTGTGCGAAATCAATTTCGGTTGGGGTGAAATTCAGAAATGATGTTTCCCCCAAAATACGAGTAATTACTTATTTATTAATTTACCGACGACTCCTTGTGATTTCCATTTGTATATGATTTCGAATGAATTACCTACGTAAGTATTCCGTGATGACCACATAGAAACATGTTGTTTTTTTCTTGATAGTAATTTTCCTAATTACGTTACCTACGTTATTGGAATTTGTTTCTGGATTGACGTGACAACCTATTAGAGGAGTACGGAAATTTGTGTACGCGCCGGCGAAAATATCATTTTGATTAATTGCTGTTGCCTGACATCATTAGGGCTCCTTAAAGTGCGAGAGATATCAATTTCCAATTATTTTTAGGGCAGTCTTGTTAAATATAATAACGCAAAGTTGTCAGAAATATTGTTTTCATGTACCTTCCTATAAAATGGACAGAGGCTTTAAATAAAACGAGTGGTGCGAGAGGTGGAATACTGTTAAATATTGCATTTTACTGATGAGATAGGATAAATCCTGCCGGCAGCAACACCAAGAACAAAGGCAGAGGATTGCAACTCCTGAATCGAAGTGACATCCTTTGTGTCACGCATTTGGTATACAACGTTCGTCGGACAAAAAACTTTTGTCCACGAGCATCGAAGTAAAATGAAGTGGAACGCTTTTGGTTATACGGTTGAAGATAACTGGCTCTTCCAAGAGGGCAGCTAGAGAATAGTTTTCTCTGTTTTTTTTTGTAATTTAATACGGTACTGTTGATATAGTATATTTGTCAACATGTGCGCTTTGTTGACAATACTAATAGAAGGCTGACACAGTTTGTGCCACACGTAATGGAATTTAAAATTGAAGAACACAATCTTCTTATGAACGGTTGTCTGTTGATTGCTGATGGTCTGATTCTGAAGTGCTTACGTATGACAATGCAAGTGGGACAGTAAGCTGACAACAAAATTTGCTTGCAACAAAGCACTTCAAAAGCGAAAATAATTGAATTATTTGGTGTGACACCATAGACGTGGGTGTTAACTGAGGTGAAGAAAGGTGCATGGGGTATTATGGAGCAGAAAGGTATTAAGATAGAAAATGCTCTGCTCAAAGTAGCTCTTTTATATTGACTCTGAAATAATCGCATTTTACTGAAATGAGCGATAAATTTTGTGCAGATCTGTCAGGGCGATGCGTACGTTCCTAATTTAACGGAGCACATTTTGTATGGGTTGATGACTAGCAAACTGGTAGATGAGAGCTTTTTTTATATTTCCAACATGGACTGCTATTCTACTTAAGTGTTCCCATGTCCGGCTTGCCCAGTTTTAGTTCGGGACTTATAGCCTTGGGAAGGTCTTTCTACATTTTGGTATAATTTTTAAACTTCATTTCTGGGGTTAAATCTTTCTTTATCGACTTGGATAAAATGCAAGCCTATAAATATACACTGCAACATTTTTTTCCACTCTATTGTGCAGATATTTATATCAGCAACTCTGTGTTTTTAACTTTCTCGCATTACGTAGTAAGAGAAAGGTATTGTAATCGTACAAAAAAATCGAACTCGAGATTTTAATCAAATCTAACATTACGATGATAGAGGAACTCGAAAAAGTGGGTCTCGCAATTCTGTCCGTCTGTCCGTCTGACCGTCCTTTCCTGAGCTCCACAGCGCAAAAGGCTGGACGGATTTCTTTTAAACTTCGGATTTGGAGTTGGTGGGCTTACAGTTCGGGCCATTTTTTTTTTGCACGTTAAGAGGTACCTACCGTTGTAACGGTATTCACCAATTTTGAGTTTTTCGAAAACGGCTCTAACGATTTCAACCAAAATTGATATTTGGGGTTAAATAGGTGTAACTAAGATGGCTGCATACTCAGTTTTTCGCAGAAAAATCGAATAACGGTAATTTTGAAAATTGGTCATATCTCAAAAACGGTCGAAACTATTTCGACAAAAATTCATATTTAAGGTAATACCGTCATTCCCAACATGATGGCAAACTCAGTTTTTCCCTAAATTATCGTTCAACGGACTATTTTGGAAAAATTTTGTTTTTTAAGACTTTATTTAATTATGGTTTACTTGAAAACGGCTTTAACGATTTTAACCAAAATGTATACTTGCGCTACGCTACATGGAGTAAACATGGCTGCATACCCAGTTTTGGCTAAAATGTCGAATAACGGTACTTTTGAAAAGTGGCCTTATCTCGAAAACGGTCAATACGATTGCAACAAAAAATATTTTTTTACGTAATATGGTCATTCCTAACATGATAGCAAACTCAGTTTTTCTCTAAATTGTCTATAATGGATTTTTGAAAAAAGGCGTATTTTGAGAATTTGTTTTTTTTTTGTTTTACCAACATGAAAACGGCTAAAGCGATTTTGACCAAAATACATACTTGGAGTAAAATGGACGTTTTCAACAATATTGCGTCCTTCATTTTCGATTCGAATCAACGGAAACGCTGATTTTTAAAACTGTTCATATCTCGAAAACGCGAAATCCCGAACTATACCCTTTACTCAGTTTTTAGCTAAATAGTTGAGCAAGATTATTTTTCGAACTCAACATTGCAATATTTGTTACTATTTTGTCTGCATTATTTTCATAAATCAGCTTCAAAGATTTTGATTAATATGCTTATTTACGATAACATAAGTATTCTTAATAAAACCCCGTATTTAGTTTTTCTAAGAAAAATGCAAATAATGCCGTCTTTTAAACAATACCGCACTACCAGTTAAAATGTAATCACAACTACTAGAAACTAATTTTTAACAAATATTTCCCACTTCTTCTTTTTCAACCATGCTTATCATGAACCTTAAAACAATTCCAACCAATTGGAGTCTACACTATCAGAAACCCGCACTTCATTTACCCCCAAACACGTGCAAATTCAAAAACAAATCTCTGAATTCTTACATCAAAAACCCTACTTCGAGTCACCACCTACCAAGCATCACCAATTTGAAAAATCTGGTTTTATGGCCTATAAAAAATAATAAAAGAAAATTAAACCAACCAAACTGATGATATGAACGAGAAAGTTTCGTGCGATCCAGTCGTGCACTTTATTTCTACTCTATTGTGCAGATATGTAAATCAGCAACTCAATGTTTTGTTGTTTTTAATCCCTTTGTGTCAAAACAATACATGCGGGAACTCATCTACGGAACTTCACCTTTCACTTGGTCCAAATTTCATAAAAATCTGTTTGGAAATAACGCCATAATCGGTACGACAAAAAGACGTGGAAGGTGGAACCTATTAATATGCTGATTATGGTGATTTTTTTGTTTGGTTATTTCTCAGATACAAAGTTGAATTATCACGCGAGCGCTTCATTTTGCTGATGCAACATGGAAAACCGATATCATCGGCACTTTACTTAATGCTCTACTACTATTATTTCTATAGACAGGAACCCTTAAATTTTGACATGTAATATTTTCTCCGGAAATTTCCTCATAATTATATGGGAAAGACATACATATGTCCAACTTCTGCATCAAAAGTACCCCCCATCACAAATTTAAAAACAACCCGTGCATGATTGTTCTCAAATTTCTACGTGGATAAATGTAAAAAAACAGTCAAAACCTTTTACATTTTTCATAATTACCCACACCTACCAACCAAAATAAAAGTTGTGCAGTTCATTGGTATATAACTTTGTTAGTCAGTTTCTCGTTTTTACTTGATTGACTCTTAACTAACCTCGTAAAATAAAACACAGCTCATCAGTGTTGTTTATGGTTTAATTTCTCCGGTTCGAAACTATACACGGGTTTTTACAAAAGCCACAAAATATTCGCCCTTGGTTACCCAGCGCTGGAGAGAATATCAAAACTGAAATGTGTTTGTCGGTACATACCCTCTGACTCAATTAAATTTATTTTCGTTTTATTTTTTTCGAGAAATATCCTGAAAAACACCCAAAAACTAGTTGGCTTTGATAGGTTTCTTTTGAAGTGGACAACTTCGAGGTAACAAAGGAAGTTGCATTCAAAAGTTGGCGGGTATCTTGTTTTTAACTCGTTTTGTATTCCCAGAGAGCTTTTAAACTATAAAAATATGTCCTTTTCAAAGAACCAGAACCAGAAGTTTTGCCTGTATAAGATTTCTCTATTTCTTAAAATAAATAAATCAAAAGAAATCTATATACCGCCGCTTTAAACTTATCGATCGATTCAAGGTAGAGTATTTGACTACCTTTGTCAAACAACATGAAAAGTAAACATCTAACTAACCCACTACCGCCATCGGCATAATTATCCTGTTAGCCAATCCTACCTACATTAATTATTTTGTTAGAATATTTTTTTTTGCCTATGAGATAACAAATTGGTATAACCGCAAACGCTGTCATCCAGAAACCCTATCAAACCTCACAATATGCAAACAAATCAATCAAAACATCAATCTGGCGACACTAACCCAAAAAAAAGCTGGGTTCCTGTGTAAATATTTGCTCTCCTGGACGCCTCCGTATATTTCGTTTTTAAAACGAAACTGCTCATCCGAAACGCTTGATTTAAATCAAATGCGTTAGCTGTGAAATGCAAAGAAGAAAAAAAGTGTTTCCAATATTTGGGGTAAAAAATGGGCGAAACCGATGGTTTTTCGGTGACGTCCAATTTCACCGTGTTATACCCACCGAAATGAATGAGCGCCACATCGCAAAGAAGGGTGCGTTCAGCGTTCCTCATCCTCGGCGAGCTCGAAATAAATTGGAAATTCGCCGTTCAATTCCGTTTGGCAATGTTGAAAGCATAACTCGCAACTCGGTTGCTATTTGGTTGGATTTTTATTTAGATTGTTTTAGGCCAAGTGACAGGGAACTCTTTTTGCTTCGGCTGAGTTCGATCAGTGGTTGTTGCATGCGCTAGTAAACATGAGTGCACGTTATGCAGCCACTCACGCATGTACCCAATATGTTGGGAATTTTTATTCGTTAATATAGATAATACCCGTAGGTGTGGTTGCAGCCAATGTTATTTATGGCAATGATTTGATTTACTATGTATCATTTTGTTGAATGTATTCTTGTAGGCTTTACCTCACCTATGGATATTTATAAGGTATGTGCAGTTACGTTGCCGATTGTCGTTTTTTTTTTTTAAATATTCATGTGCAAATTAAACCACGGACATTCGTCTTTCTTTTGATTCATATTTAAAAATACTGGTTTTGAAATAGTTTCGTTATCGGTACGACAATAAAATATGTCACGGTAATAATAGGTAGCAAATAGTTGTTAAATTTTGTTGACTCGATGTTATCGACTTTACTGCGTTTGCTAGGCGTTATTTAGATATAAACATTATTTTTCTTCGGTAGGAATCAAGGAGTGGTTTCAATTTGTGCACTCGAAAAGCCATTCCAGAACAATTTGCACACAAAATTCCATAAAAATCTATTTTCGATTTTTCCAATCTTTTCCTGACAATTACAATAAAGTGCACGACTGGATCGCACGAAACTTTCTCGTTCATATCATCAGTTTGGTTGGTTTATTTTTCTTTTATTCTTGGTTATAGGCTATAAAACAAGATTTTTCAAATTGATAATGCTGGTGGATGGCCATGACTCGAAGTAGGGTCTGTGATGTAAGAATTCAGAGATTTGTTTTTGAATTTGCATGTGTTTGGGGGTAAATGAAGTGCAGGTTTCTAATAGTGGGGACTCCAATTGGTTAGAATTATTTTAAGGTTCATGATTCATATGGTTGAAAGAAGAAGTGGGAAATATTTGCTGAAAAGGAGCTTCTAGTACCTAGTTGTAATTGCGTTTTTACTGGTAGTACGGTAATTCTTAAAACACGGCTTTAATTCCATTTTTTAAGAAAAACTAAGTTAGGGGTCCTATTAAGAATACTTATGTAATCACAAAAAGGGGGTTTTGGTCAAAACCGTTATGGCGGTTTTTGGAAAATAATGCGTACAAAATATTAGCAAATATTGCAATGTTTATCTCAGCGTTTTCAAGATACGAACAGTTTCTTAAAACAGCGTTTACGATGATTCGAATGGAAAACTAAGTACGCAATAATGTTGGAAACATAAATTTTACTCCAAGTATGCATTTTGGTCAAAATCGCTTTGGCCGTTTTCATGTAGGTAAAAAAATAAAAAAACAAATTCTCAAAATATGCCTTTTTTCAAAAATCTATTATAGACAATTTAGAGAAAAACTGAGTTTGCTATCATGTTGGGAATGACAATATTACCTTAAAAGTAAATTTTTGTTGTAATCGTATTGACCGTTTTCGAGATAAAGCCACTTTTCAAAAGTACCGTTATTCGACTTTTTAGCCAAAAACTGGGTATGCAGCCATGTTAACCCCATATATGGTAGTGCAAGTATACATTTTGGTTAAAATCGTTAAAGCCGTTTCCATGTAAACCATAATTAAATAAAGTCTTAAAAAACAAAATTTTTCGAAAATGGTACGTTGAACGATAATTTAGGGGAAAACTGAGTTTGCCATCATGTTGGGAATGACCGTATTACCTTAAATATGAATTTTTGTCGAAATAGTTTTGACCGTTTTTGAGATATGACCAATTTTCAAAATTACCGTTATTCGATTTTTTCTGCGAAAAACTGAGTATGCAGCCATCTTAGTTACGCCTACTTAAGCCCAAATATCAATTTTGGTTGAAATCGTTAGAGCGGTTTTCGAAAAACTCAAAATTGCTGAATACCGTTAGAACGGCAACTCTTAACGTGCAAAAAAAAAGTGGCCCCGAACTGTAAGCCCACCAACTCCAAATCCGAAGTTTGAAAGAAATCCGTCCAGCCGTTTGCGCTGTAGAGCTCAGGAAGGACGGACAGACGGACAGAATTGCGAGACCCACTTTTTCGATTTCCTCTATCATCGTAATGTCAGATTTGATTAAAATCTCGAGTTCGATTTTTTGTACGATTACAATACCTTTCTCTTACTACGTAATGCGAGAAAGTTAAAAACGGAATAAAAATTTGAGCCAAATCGACCCAGCCGTTCTCAAATGATGAATAACCCACCTCTAATGTCTACGAAAAGGAAGCAACACGAATAAAACAACTTAACACACGAGTCCCCCCAGCCCATTTCCAAACTTTTCCCAAATGAACTACGACAGTAGTATCCACTGAAGGAAAATTGCGAGCGATGTTTTGAATAATTGTTTACTAAATTCACCTATTTTTTATTTTTCAATCTGATAAGCCATTACTGAACAAGATCTGTATAATTAGAATTTCCTTACAGATATACAGTTTTTGGCATATTTTGTAAGAACCACGATATATTCCGGGATCAAAAGTAGCCTAAGTCCCGACCCAGTACATAAACAATTGCTATGTCAAGTTTCCTTAAAATCCTTCCAGTAGTTTCTGCGTGATGCGTGGTCAGGCATTTTTTATTCTATATTTTTTGAAACAAATCTCATATACCATTCCTATGGCATTTATTGGTTATCTTTGCATATATGGACTATCGCTTTGACCCGGATACACCTTATCAAGCAGCGTTCTTCGACTATCTGTCAGCGCTCCCTATCCTCACATGTATTGCTGCTGGTTCCAGTCCTGTTTCTCTTTTGAGTTACTGGAATTTCAATGACATATTTCGCAATCTGAAAATTAATGACCGATTCCTACTATTTCGCTCCACCTCCACCTCCAGTCTGTGGCTAATGAATTTTTGTATGATTTCGCAAGTCATGCAGATGGGCCATGTGGGACCGATTAGATTACTGACACATTGAAAATCTCTTCCCTTCAGGACGAGTTATATGCACTGATGTGTATATTTTTGTTTCAAAGGCACTCCATCAGGTCCAGATCTGCTTTTTCCAACAGATCACGATTAATTTCACTATCGTGACTGTGCATATGCTCGGCGTTCTATAAATTCCTGCTTCTTCTCCAAACAAATGAATCGCCCTAGGCAAACGCGGCACTTCTCCAAAGTAAATCAATACTCAGTACTTCCTTATTTATTTATTTATATTAACTGCCAGCTAGTTGTGGAAAATTCCTAAATCTAATCAATTCATTGCACGAAATGCGAGCAGGCTTAAATGAGATAAAATATCCATAAAGCCACCTAATTGAGAGACCTAAAGAGGTGCGCACAAAAATGTTCCGAATAACTTTCAAATTAGCAAACTTCATCTCGACACCTTCAAATAGAGACAGCCTCTATCGCACAAAGCATTTAGGAACTTTACTTAAACGCTGTGCACTTCTACCGTCCTCTTTTCGAAGAAAATTATAATTTTCGAAAGAATTCCACCGCACCTCCACCGAAAGAGTATACTTAAAAGGTATTGAGGTTTCGACACCAACTCAACCTCTCTGCTCTTTTCCCATGCACTTAACATGACTCCAATCAATGGGTGAAAGTTTTCAAAGTTCCCTCTGCCACCACCACCACCATCGTAAGGACCAACAAGCACTCACCGTAAGAGCAGATCTCATTAAATGTGCAAAACATGAATTTTACAAAATTTTTTTGCACTAACCCCCGGGCGTATAATCTAAACTCCTCGCTCCGCCTGATACACAATTTAAATTGCATGGACTGAAAGGACATTTTCCATAATCCACTCGCAGGGCATATAAGTGAACTATGTACAAGAGTCACACATCTACTAAGGCTGGATTTAACAGAGTTCAACCATCATAATCCCAGTTGACATTACACCCCTTTCGCCCATGGATAGGGTGGTTTTCTTTCCTTTTTTTCCCCATCGCTAAGAAGTATTGATGAAAGCTGGATTTGCAGGGCAGAGGTGGAGAGCAAGAGTTGTACCTGTCTGGACGGACGTCTCCTCGGGTATGGCTCGTTGTAAGCGCAATTCTTAGAAACACATCACACTCTCTCTTCCGGGGGTGTATTGAACTTTCTGCTCTGGTTTTACGTACAGCCCTATCGATATTTTTAACCCTCCCCCCCGTCAATTAAAGCTCTTAAGAAAGGTTCCGACGTTTTTCCTTGGAACATATTCCTTAATGAGATTAAGAGCTCTGCACCGTTATTCGGCTCGGGTGGAGGTAATGGTTCCGTTTATAACCTGCGAGCAAAAAATTAATTGCAGAGGAGGATGGTATGGATTTTTTTGTTATTCACACTCAAGCTGATTGTGCGCGCGAAAGTCGGTGTAACGCGATTTGATCGATTGAACGCGAAAGGCGCCGCTGCTGAATGCTTTAATCCACCCCGATGTACACTCAAAAGAAACGGCAAATTTTATTTATCTCTTATCAAAACAGGACGCAGAAAAAAAGGAATCGTACAAATAACTTCGCACACAACTTTAACACCGCAGCTCGTATTGGGCGTGTTATGGGGCGCGGGGGGTAAGCTCATGGCGAAAATTAAAATTTGTCCGCCCTTTAGTGTATTTATTTTTATCGCCACACTGCAGGGACACTTTGCAGTTTTTCCTTAGTTTTTTTTTGTATTTTACTTGCCTCTATAAAGAGCAAGTTTTGGTTTGCGTTATTTTTTTTCCATCCAGTATTTTCATAGCGAAAAATGCAGAAGACCATCGCCGCGCCGCGATGGTAGGATGCATCATGGAAAGCCCTTTGAAAGGGTTGAAAGCGTTGATGAAAAAATGGGAATAACACTCTTAACCTCGGTGAGACAGAGAAATGGATAATAATAAAAAAAAATATACAAACACATTTATTTGTTGAAAAAAAGTGACTTTAACTTTCGGCTCTTGGCGAATGCAAATATGTATGCCAGTACAGAATAAAAATAGAAAATGTGTTTTACTTTTAGTTTTTTTTTTTACTCTGGAAGCGAAATATGAAATGTGTATCGAACTGCATGAGTATTGCAACTCTGCAGTCGATGTATTGAAAGAGTATACATATAAACTTAACGAAAGAGCGAGAAGGTTCTAGTAATTGTATAACGAGAGTTAGTCTGATAGCAGGAGCGAGCATGAGCAGGTCGCAGGTCTAATAAAAGTGGTTTTTAATATTTTTCCACTATAATTCTTTTGTGTTATATTTATTCCGATGGTCGTTGTTTTGTGATTCGTTTTTTTCCCTGAGCTACGATACATTTTGGTCCGTGTCGAGCCGGATATTGTGCCAGTGACGGAATAGTGCAGGTTTCCTTAAAAAAAAAAAATATATTGTGAGTGCATGGTGAGTGAGCAGGGCTTCGTT
The DNA here is from genome assembly GCA_936431705.1 of Cheilosia pagana. Lineage (NCBI taxonomy): Eukaryota > Metazoa > Arthropoda > Insecta > Diptera > Syrphidae > Cheilosia > Cheilosia pagana. The sequence goes on along the minus strand of OW386170.1, from coordinate 42,056,750 downwards.
TCATCACGAACAACAATTGTGAGAGTGAGATGTGCAACGATGAAAATCACGTTGTCACAAAACAAATCAAAATGTGCGCAGGAATCATGTTACGACATGATACGTGCAGGCAGGAAATTTCTTATCACCAGCAGGCAGTGCGAGAAAAGGCACTACATACATATACCTACCAGCATGTAAGTAGTTTTGTTGTTTTTCTTGTTGCAATTTGCAAAGCAGATGCGACGAGCGACCGACACAAATTCTTCGTTAAGAATTAAGAGCAGGAGCAGGTAAGAGAGTTGTATACTCACCCACAGTGAACAAATACATACTCACTACGAGCAGCGAACGAGAGTCGAAAGACACATACATGAAATAGCCTGCGACGCACTCGCAGAGGCTACGAGAAAGAGAAGGTTTCATCATTCAAAAAAGCAAAGAGCAGTGTTTTGGAAAGCGGCAGAATTTATTCAAATACAAAACTAATTAAAAGTTAGAGAAGGAGAAATATTTTTGCAATAAATTTTCTTAGTCCACATTTTTACAGTCCACATTTATGGCAGGTAGCAGGAAAAGTGAAATTCTATTATCAATAGAATTTCCCTAGCGAATCGGGTGGTTGCATATATACTTAGAGAAGGAGCAGGTTGTTGTTTCCCATTTGTTACCTTTTATAGGGAATGTGCGCCGGCGTCGGCAAATTATGTGCAGAGTATATGAGCAGCGAAATGAGAAGGAAAAAATGTGCGAATGAGTGCAGCGAGTGTGCGTATTCTTTTTGTGCTGGTGTGATGGGGATGGGGAATAACAATAAATTCCATTTTTTTCTGTTTTGTGCTTGTGAGATGGAGGAATAATAATAATTCCATATTCTTTGTGCTGGTGTGATGGGGAATTACGATAAATTCCATTTTCTGTTTTGTGCATGTGAGATGGAGGAATAATAATAATTCCATATTCTTTTGTGCTCGTGTGATGGAAGTTATAATAATTTTATTTTTATAAAATAACAATTATTGGCGGTTGTTGTTGCAGCTGTATTATAGGATAGGGGTTGAACATTTTATTTTTCTTCTAGGTTACTGGAGTTAAGCCTTTTTTTGTGTTGTCACCTTTTTTCTTGCCAAGTTTTTATCTTTGTCTAGACATAGAGAGCAGGAGTGAAGGAGGGACTTGAGCACAAATGTGCCGGTCGCCATCAATTGTGCAGAGTTGAAATTATATGTCAAGATAAGGAATGTGAATGGGAAGGAGAGCAGGTGGAACTCAGAGCACATGTGTGCGAGTTACCAAAAATAAAAATTGCAGGAGTGAAGGAGGAACTTGAGTGCAAACGCACCAGTTACCATATAAATATCATAATAATTGTTGAATACGCAGGAGCAGGAAAAAACTTAAAGCACGACGGTGCTAGTTTTTTAAGAGAAGGAACGCTTGCAAGCAGCAGGAATCGTATTTCGGAATATGCTCAAATTGACTTGAGTTCTGATATACGACAGACAAAGAGCAGGAATATATACATATGTATATTATAACAACAACACAACAACAGCTTCAAAAGCAGCAACAATTTGCCAACCCATTTATCTATATTTATTTTACTCACTATATTTTACCATATTTTTGAAATATTTTTTTATTGTTTGCCTACTATATTTAACACATACATTATCGCATACTGGGAAATTTCACATCGAAGTACCTACTGCGAATTATTATTTATTTACTTTTTTTGCAGGTTAAAGCATTATTGCAATATAACTTCTAATGCAATACGGGTCTCTTTATGCCTTTCCAGGAAATAAAAGCGAGCAGGTATATTTTGTTAATATTATATTAATAAAAAAAAAACAAGAGATGGAAAAAGAGCAGGAACGTAACGATAGTTATACGTTGGACGCCGGAATATTTTTGGTGAGCAGGATGCTGGCCTTCGTGGAATCTCCAACTTTTGGAACTTGCAGGCTTGAAGTCTTGCAGGATGCTTGGGCGCAGTTGAAGGAATCTGAGACCAGGATCGCATCAGCCGACGATTTGTTAATAAATCTGGAGATGCAGCGCAGGATAACTGAAGCCGAGGCGAACTATTTCAACGCCTATGCAGCATTGAAGGAGAAAATACTTAAAACCACTCAAGCAGCAGGCACAGCAGGTAGAGCAGGATAGCCTATCGAAGTCCAGGTTAATCTTCCAATCGCACAACACGATGTGAAGAACACCTGGGATCGTTCGACGGCGATATCACCAAATGGCAGGGTTTTCGAGATCGCTTTGTGGCAGCGATCCACGACAAAGACAAAATAGCGCCCGCCTATAAATTCTCCTATTTAAAAGCATCGCCATCAGGAAGAGCAGCGAAGACTCTCGGTGAATGGCAACTCACCGAGAAAAATTATTGCGAGGCATGGAAGCGTATCAATGAGATATTCACTAAAAAATACGCAACGTGCAGGGAGCTATTGAGAAATTTCACCAAGAGCAGGAGATTTACAAAGAATGGCCAATACCACGTACGAAACGTTTCGGCAGTTGGCAGCGCAGGGGATCCCAACGATACATTGAAATATGATTATTATTCATGTTGGATCCAGAGACGGCGTGAAAATGGGAAGAAGTGCGCACATCTGAAGAGCCCTCTTCAAAGGAATTTTGTGTCTTCTTAGACAAGCGTTCCGAAATGTTGGGCGGAGCAGTGAGCAGGAAATTTGAGCAGCCGCCGCCTACAACAAGCGCGGTCAGCATTGAGCAGGAGTGACAATCTAAGAGCAGGTGGCAGCAATGCCCGGAGAGTGGAAGCAGCAGGTGATAATAGACCGTTACCTTGTCACATGTGCAAATCTTTAAACCATCCAATGTGGCGTTGTCCGTAGTTTGCAATATTGAGCTTGCGGTCCAAGCAGGACTTTGTGAAGGAAAAGACACTCTGCCCAAATTGTCTTAAAACTGGACTTACCCCGAAGGACAACAGTGTACTCTGTCCTATGAGGGAGATCAGGAATAGTGAAGCAACTGTGTTTTATGCGCAGGAGAAGGATAATAAGGGAAGGAGCCAGCAGGAAGGCATTAACAAACATAAGAGGGATTGACTAACTGTCCCTCCCGAGAAACGCACTCGGTTGAACTAGAGCAGGACAACCGAAAGAGCAGGTAGAGCAGGGGTGAAGGAAGAAGAGAGCGAATCAGAGGATAAAATGTCCTGGGGAGATTTTAAGAGAGCAAGGTGTTCAAGAAAGAAATTTAAAGATATTAATAGAACTTACTTAAAATCTTTTAATTACAATGAACATGAGCAGGAACATTTTATCTTGATGCCTACGGCACAGGCACGAATTGAGATGGATATCAGGAAGTATGGCCCAGTAAGGGCACTTTTAGATTCAGGGGCACAGCCTAATCTTGTCAGCTATCAGCTTGCTCAGAGATTGGCCTTGCCAAAGGTGCAAATTGCAAGGAGAATGATTGGTCTGGAAGGCGAACCTTTCAACATCAAATACAAAACCACGCTTCTTGGAAGTCCTTGGTTTAATTCACAGGTTTCAGTAGAGCACGGTTTCTGAGTACTACCCAAAGAAGGAAAATGGCAGCCAATTGTGCCTACACACAATTTGGGATCGCCACGGATGGACATTTCTACAGGGTTGCCTCTTGCAGATCCAGATTATTGGAAAGCAGGTCCTGTATTTATTGCTTGGGTGCAGGTTTATAGCAGAAACATTTATCTCTGTTTTAGGACATCAGCCAAGTGGTGTTCTAGAGATGGAAACTATATTTGGCAGGATCATACTCGGAGAGTATGAAAGAGAACAGGATAGTATGGCCAATGAGGTTGAGCAGGTGTCACATGTCATTTACATGGACAATAATCAACTTCATGAATCGCTTAAGCGTTTATGGCAGTTGTATGATGTTGAAACATCATCAAGCAGGTCAAAAAAGCAGGAGCAGGTGGAACAGAATTTCATAAATACGTTTTCACGTGATGATTCTGGCAGGTTTATTGTGAAGATTCCTTTGAAGGAATCAGAGAAGGAGCTTGGTAGCTCAGAACTTACAGCGAGACGTAGGTTCTTTGCTTTAGAGAGAAGGTTAGCAGGAGATTGTGAGCTGAAACAAAGATCATGAGAGAGTATGAAAGAGCAGGGCACATGACACCAGTAACTGGTACAGTGCAGCAAAAATATATACCACATACCACATCATTGCGTCACTAAAAAGTTTAGAGTCGTATTTGATGCAAGCTGCAGGACAAATAAAGGCGTTTCATTAAATGAAGTGCAAATGCTGAGAGAAAAGCTACAAAAGGACCTGCATGATATTTTAATGCGCTTCCGCAGGCATCGTGTTGCTATTTGTGCTGACATTAAAATGATGTTCAGAATGGTGAAAGTTGTGAAGGAGCAGTGGGATTTGCAGCGTATATTCTGGAGAGAAAAACCCACAGGATGATTTGAGAGAATGTTAGTTGACAGTAGTCACCTCATGACCTCATCAGCTTATAATGCTGTAAGAGCGTTAATACAATGTGCAAAAGAAGCGGAGCAGGAGTTTACAAAAGCAGCTAAGGCAATTATGGAAGACTTTTATATGAATGACTGTACCACAGGTGCTGATTCCGAAGAGAAGGCGATCGAATTATCAAAAGATATCGATTATGTTTTAAAAGGCGCAGGTTTGAGCTTAGAAAATGGAAATCTAATTCAAAGGCTCTAGTGAAGGACATGAACTATGAAGAGCAGGAGTCAATCTTGTTTCAAGATGACGAGAAGGCATCGATTTTGGGCCTTAAGTGGCTGCTGGACAAGGACCAATTCACATTTGTAGTGAAAACACCAGTGATTGAGCAGGCAATGACGAAGCGTAAAGTAGTGAGCTGTGTTGCGCAACTTTACGATCCCAATGGGTTCATAGCTCCCGTTACGATCGTGGGGAAGATAGATGAGAGATGGAGAGATTTTTGGCAGGAGATAACATCATTAGACAATGCAAAAATTCAGAGATGGATAGGTACCCCGGATGAGGTACGGAAGGGATTACATGGGTTTTCGGATGCTTCCGAAAGAGCATATGGTGCAGCGATTTACGTGAGAACGGTATGGGCAAATGGCAGGATTTCAGCAAATCTCCTAACAGCAAAAACACGGGTTGCACCACTTAAAACAGTGGCAATACCGCGCTTGGATCTTGCAGCAGCGGAGCTATTGGGACGACTAATTGTTAGCGTCATCAAAACAATGGAATGGGAAGGTATCGAGTATGATCTCAGGTCAGATTTACTCGTAACGTCAGCATTGGCTGATAACAAGTTGTGGTTGCACGGGCCGGAATGGCTGACAAAACCCCGGTCGAGCAGGTCATCTGAAAAGTTTGTGCCAAATGTTTCAGATGGGGGGAGGGATAAGATGAAGGTTTTTGTGATTATGAAATTCACAGACCCCTTATCTATTTATGTGAGGTGCTGGAGAAGGAGTATTCCATTGATCGAATACACGTCTACGTTAGAGAAGGCTATAAATATAATCAGCTACGTACTTCACTTTATCAATGCAACTAGAGCAAAGATAAAGCAACGGAAGGATGATGAGAAGAGATTTGATAAGAGACGGAGACGTTTCTGTACGTCAGGTGCGAAGGAGAGAAAGAGCAGGAAATAGTGCAAGTAATAGAGCAAATATAGCAGGAATACTTGATCAACCGTCTTCTGAAGAGAAATGGAATCAATTGGTCACTTACTAAGAAAAGAGCAGAAAAAGTATTTTCCGAAGGAAATTACTTGTTTAGAGAAGGACAGGTGCTTACCTGATAAGAGCAGTATCGAATCCTTGAAACCAATTCTGGATGGTGAAAGGATTCTGAGAGTCGGAGGCAGGTTAGAGAGAGCGGAGATGGAATACGAGAGAAGGCATCCAGCAATCGTGCCAAATGGTTCTCGATTAGCCTGGTTGATCATGGATAGTGCACATACAGCAACTAAACCTGGAGCGGTGCAGGTCATGATGACGTACATTCATCAGAGATTCTGGATTCCAAAGCTCCGAAGTGAGCTGAGGAATTATCTACATAAGTGCTTGGTTTGTGTGCGATATAATCATTGCTTTGAGATGCATTTGATGGCTGACTTGCCGTCAGAGAGAGTAACAGCAGGAAAAGCTTTTCTACACACATGGGTAGATTACGCAGGTCCGTTTGAGATCAAAATGATCGACAGAGCAGGTGAGCAAATAATAAAGCAGAAATGTTGGGTTTCCGTCTTTGTTTGTCTCAAAACAAGAGCAGTGCATATTGATTTGGTATCAAATCTGACGTCAGTGACGTTTATTGCTTGTTTCGAAAGATTCATAGCGAGAAGGGGCAGGTGTGAAAGATTATATAGCGACAATGGTACAGCATTTGTCGGTGCAGCGAAGGAATTGCAAAAGGCAAAAGAGCGTTGGCTGGTGAAGGATACTTTTGAACATTTAAGTTTGAAAGGGACGGAATGAAGGTTTATGGCTCCTGCAGCACCATATCAGGGTGGTATATATGAAGCAGCAGTAAAGTCAATGAAAAATCATTTGACGAGAATTGTTGGAGTGAAGGTTTAAGCATATGAGCAGTTTTTGACACTACTTACTGGGAAAGAAGCCATCTTGAATTCAAGACCGCTACATTCATTGAGCGATGATCCAAATGATCTGTAGGCGTTAACGCCGGGACATTTCCTGATTGGTGAGCCACTTGTGTTACCGTTACCGTTCGTAACCAATGAGATGCCAAATACAAATTGCATAAAATTGTGGAAGGAGCGTAAGACTATGCTTGCGCATTTTTGGTGCAGGTGGAAGGAGGAGTACTTATCTACTCTGTATGAGAGAAAGAAATGGCGAAAAGAAACATATGGCTTGAGAGAAGGACAATTGTGCATAACAAAGAGCTAGAATTGCCCACCATCGACATGGGCGATGGGGCTGATATTGAGATTGATACCAAGCAGGGACGGACTAGTTCGGAGCGTGGTTCTTCAAACAGCAACCAATCAACTGACGAGGCCGGTACAAAAGATCTGTATCCTGCCAATCGAAGTGCTGAAATAATTTATTTAATTTCTATAACTTATAATTATATTTATCAGGAAAATGTTTAAATAAAAAGCGAAAGGGTAGAAAACCGTAGGTTTTCGCCGGGACTGTATCGAACTGCATGAGTATTGCAACTCTGCAGTCGATGTATTGAAAGAGTATACATATAAACTTAACGAAAGAGCGAGAAGGTTCTAGTAATTGTATAACGAGAGTTAGTCTGATAGCAGGAGCGAGCATGAGCAGGTCGCAGGTCTAATAAAAGTGGTTTTTAATATTTTTCCACTATAATTCTTTTGTGTTATATTTATTCCGATGGTCGTTGTTTTGTGATTCGTTTTTTTCCCTGAGCTACGATACAAAATGGAATCGAGGAAAGAAAAACCTTGGCTGCATTTGTCGCTCGGTTTTTCTTTTCAGAGAAACCCGCGGAAAAGTGTTGAAAATTGTTTTCAGTTTTCTGTTGAATTTCTAATTTATACCGTGAGTTTAATGAATTTATATATTTTTTTCCACTTTGCATACACAAGTGTCCTTAACAGAGAAATATATTCAAGAGGGGATGTATCTGGTATGGCTTTTGAGGAGGAATTAGTTTGTGATTCTCATATCTTCAATTGCAGGAGCGTTTTAAAGCATAACAACGAATGTAAGCGGCAGTTCGGGTACAACAGCAGTTGGGGATATGCGGATTGGCTTAAGGAAATCAGTCGTTTCGTGGGGCTTATCTTTTTCAAACACGGTAGGTGCGACTTAAGTTTGATACGGTTTGGCAAACCAAGAAGTATTATATATGGCGACGTGAAAACGTTTTTGACGAGTGATATGCATTTCCTGGTTCGATATTGCCTTTGATCGTCGGAGATTAAGGATGCATCGATTTTCGAAAGCCATCAAAACTTCTCTTTAGGGTTTTACTACGTTCAATCTGCCGTGTACTCCACTTCCTCTTATAAGCTTACCATGTGTCCTATTCACCGAGATCAATATTCAGCAATTAGAATGAGAAGGTCAAAATCATTTGAATTTAAAAAAAAAAAACAATAAAATCGAAGGAGTTACAACTTTTTTCTTACGAATAGTTGCTTTTGTTTCATCATTATATTAATACGTAAACATCTAAAGTTTCCGTACCCTTTTTAAGTATTTATCATGAAATGAGGAGAATGAAACTTATATCATTCGAAAGGTATATGTCGCAATTACGACTGGTAAAATTAAGTTAAGAATTTCCCATACAAAATGCTTAGCAGTTAATCGAAAGCATTTTGTTGCCATTCAATTTGTCGCCGTCATGTTTCCATAGTAACGAATTAATTCATCAAGGCGGTTCGACAAAATGCGATGTTCATATTTTAATTTTAAAAATTACTTAAAAGAGTAAAAATGACAATAAAATAATTCCAACTCTCGTCTATTCATAATGAAAACAAATATCTCCCAGGACCCCACAAAAACCTTTTGCAAAATGTCAGATGAAAGTGAGACGCGCCCAACTGCGGAAAAGTTAATTCATGCAATTGTGCTTGTTTTTTTTGGGAAATTTTCAAATCCCTCACACAGATGCCCTAGAACATCGTAATATATACAACGATAGGGACATAAATAACTGGAATTTATTAATAAATAATGTGAAATCATCAATCCGGCGAAGTGAAACACGTGGAAGCCATCTTACACACAAAAGGACATTAACCATTTCACTTAATTTCAATATTCAAAAGTTAAGGAATAATTTATTGTGGTGCCACAGTGCTGTGCAAACCTACAAACAAATGCGACGACTATAGCAGGGTTTCAATGGTTAGTTAATTCCGCCGCCGCCGCCATTTGAAGTTTCAACTTGGGGGCAAAAAAGGCAAAATGCAAAAAGGACAACTCAACCTCACCCCCCGGTAGCATGGCCGCCTGTTTCATAAAACGACAAGGCGGTGGAGTGCGCAGACTTATTGGTTGGCTTTATGTTTTGGCATTTGAAATACGGTGTCCCTTTTGGAATTCTTTGTCAGCAAAATGATAGTTAATTAAACATGAATCACAAAGGAGACCAACAGTTGTTGCTGCCAAGTTTTATGCTAACAAATTGTCGGAGATTTTAAAATGGCTCAAAGTTATGCGCTGTTGAATTTGAGTTCAGTAAAACGTGACAGGTACCACATGGCATTTTGTGGCTATAAAGAGACCCATCATCCTTGAAAGTGCATATATACCCACCACTTATATTTTGCATAGCTCCACACAACCACTCATTATTTACAAGACTTTTCGAATCGCTTATCCCTCCGAAGCAAGCGTACTCCCGTCACCGACAACCTGACTAACTTTCATTCCACCTTTATCGACGCAAAGCCATATTTATGGCATCCTTAAGACTCTATTTCCATCGTGCCATACCATTATCTTGAGAGCGTTATATCTCCTGCGAAATACTCCATAAAACTATTAGGTGATATAACATAAAACAGGAGGGGCTGTGGCGAGCAAATATTGGTGCCAGGATTTTGTGCGGTATCCTGCCATCCTTCCCCACAGGGCCACCACCCCATCACAACTGATAATAATGGACAATTCAACCAACTGAGAAAAGAAATCGATGTCCTTAAGATATTTATCTCACTACCAATAAACAGAGCCAGAGCAGACAGCAGAGAGTTTGCTTCAATGGGGTAACCACAGTTGTAATATTTTTAGTCTCCCTTGGGCGCACGGCGAGAAACTTTCTTATGACAGCGTAATTATCTTTGCAGGACAAAACAGCAGGTATTATCGGATACTTTGGGTTATTTCTGGAAATGGCAAGGGGAGCCCTGATAGCGTGTTACAGTTTGATTGATTATTTTCCATAATCTTTGAGCGGAGACAACGAGTGGTTGTGCTTTTGTTAAACATTAGTGTTTAATCGGATTGCGAATGGGATACGATTGTTTTATTAAACGCAAGGAATAAGTGGAATTAGTTCTACGGTTAGTGTAGATGATATCGGTTTCCTCTTGAAACTATTCCACGAGGGTAACGATGGATAAAATAACTCTGTTTGTGATTGCTTTTTGGGCTCAAGTTTTTTGGAGTTAGTTCCACCTTTAGCACGTCTTTTTTATAACTACTTAAAATAATAAATTTCATTGTTCGCCTATTGGTTTTGGTAAGTTATTTTCGAAGGGCAAAAAAGAGAGTAACGTGCGACCCAGTCATGCACATAATTTTAGTTAAAGCGTACACATTTTCTGTATTTTTTTTTCACAAAAACGGCAAACTAGAAACCTGATTTTTCGCCACAGGAAGTGCGTCTGCAGTAGAACATCAGAAAAGCAATCCGAATATCAGAGACTTACAGGAAAATATTTTTGTTGCATGTGAAACAGTTCATATAAGAATTGAAAATAGTACTCCAGCTGAAAACTTTTTCATTTTCTCAGAAATTTGTTGTACATTTACATGTACATTGCGAAATTCTCTTTCGTTCTGTTCCAACAGAGGAAACGACATACAGTGCTCTCGATCTTCGCCCACCAGCCCAAAGTAGAACTACGATTAAGATTATTCGTTGATTTTGTCAATCACTTCAAGTACACTTAAGGAACCCTTTGTCCTTTTCTGCATTACTTATTAAAACGGATACAAAATAAGTTCAACTGAATTTCAATAAATTCTTATTCTAACTAAAGCAATAGTGCCAATAGTGGAGGTCTAGAAATACCTTTTGCAAAAACAAAAAAAATTGAAGATCTGCATGCACATTGCTGTCGTTTATTACACATATACAAAAAAAAAACAGAGTGTGCTTGTGACCACACGCCAGATGTGAAACTTCTCTCGCTAAATGTGGATGTTAAATTAAACTGTGTTGTATGTTGAATTTCATTAAGAAATTTAATTAAAAAACCAAATCGTTATACCTTATATTATAATCTTAATACAGCGCAGTTGATAATTGTATTCATTAATTTATCCAATCCGAAGTTTTCTATTTCTATTTCGAGAGTTTTTGTGTATAGTGTCTAAAACCTAGCTTCTTGAGTTCACTCCAACGTACCCATATAGGTATTCTCTTTAATGAGAGTTTAGTTGAAAAAATTCAAAAAATATATCTTTCCATATAACCATACAAACCAAAAAAAAGATCATTGAAATTGGTTGAGTGGTTAAGAAGATCGACAACAGCGCCACCTATCGGGTCCAAAACTATACTATCCATCAAGTTACAACCAACCATACCCACCTACAAAATTTCATTCAAATCGGTTCAGTGGTTAAGAAGATCGACAACAGCGCCACCTATCGGGTCCAAAACTATCCTATCCATCAAGTTACAACCAACCATACCCACCTACAAAATTTCATTCGAATCGGTTGAGTGGTTAAGAAGATCGACAACAGCCCCACCTATCGGGTCCAAAACTATCCTATCCATCAAGTTACAACCAAACATTGCCACCTACAAAATTTCATTCGAATCGGTTGAGTGGTTAAGAAGATCGACAACGGCGCCACCTCGGGTCGGGTCAGGAAGATCGACCTCGCCTACTTCTCTTTCGTTTCACTTCGCAGAAAACTTGATGACGCTGTTGTTGCTGCAATGTATGTGCCTGTGCGATGTGGGCCACCCACCACCCCCAAGCAGAACAACGTTCAGGAACAACGGTTGTGGAAAATGTTCGATTTGAGGAAATAAATTAAGTTTTTTTATGTTAGATTTTGGGTTGTAGCTCAGCTTCTAGATGACTCAGAAAGCTGATTGATGGCTGAAAATAATTATGGAAGTGTTGGCTTTCTTTATTTTTTTGTTTGGTTTACATTGATTAAGAATTGATTGAGTAATGGCGAGCTAAAGGCAGTAAAGTCATAAAAAAAACACATTTTGGCTAAAAACGCTGCCAAAAAATAAGCATGGTAATAAAAGAAATAGCCTATTACCGTCTCAGAACCTTAACTAACATTTTAAATAAAGTTTCATCGAAATCAGTGCAGTAGTTTTCACGCCAACTGCGAACATAGAAAACGGCTACAGTTTTATTATATGTATAGACTAGCGGACCCCTGCCAGCTTTGCTAGGTGTCATAAAAACATTTATTTTTTATTTTTCAATTCGATATGCAATTACTGATCTGTCTGCATAATTAGAATTTCCTTACAGATAAACAGTTATTTGACTATTTTGTAAGAACCACGATATATTCCGGGATCAAAAGTATCCTAAGTCCCGACCCACAACATAAGCAAACACCATGTTAGGTTTCATAAAAATCCGTCCAATAGCTTCCGCGTGATGCGTGGTCCATCACTTTTTATTCTACAGTTTTACTATATGTAGTGATTTGACTTATGACAAAACTTTGATCAAAAATGATCCGAAGTGCCTCTTTTCCAGCATATCGATTGTCTATTTGCTATTCGCGTCCTACGGTGGTTTGACATCGTGGTTTTTGTGTGAAAATTTGCCCATTTCTCAAGGACTAAAATCTACGATATTCAAAAAATAAATGTCCCGACACGAACAACATAAATCCAAATAAATTATAAGAGTTAACCTTATTAGCATACATACCATACACCCACTGATATATATCAACCTGTCGCGTTGTCCTTACCCAAATCTCGCACAAACCCTACTGGCTTCTCTTTAATCAAACCTACCAATTTGTCCTCAATACTCAATACGACTCAATTTGCGTGGGAAACGGATCCACCCTCCTCAACCTTAAATCGAATGAACGAATATGGGAAAATTGATATTTCCCCACACGGGAAACTACCTCGAAATTGTTTCCCCCTTCCTATTTTTCTATTCGTTGTACAATACCAGCAAATTGGAGCTTAAATTTGCGAAAAAGAAAACCCCATACACTTTGAATCCTTTGGCTTTGGTGTGAAAAAATGTATGCTTCCCTCATTAGGCGGATACCCTTGTGATGTTTTTTTTTTCCTTTCGTTTTCGTATTTCCTCACATCGCTTGTGCTCTAATCCAAAATTTAAAGCTTTGGCATTTCAATATTCATACAAAACACGCACACACGACGACATTAGACTTTGAATTTCCAAAACAACCCAGCGGCCTGTGTACAAACGGCGTGGCTCCAGTGAGTTAAGAGAAGACGTTACATCAGTTGCTATTCTGCGTGTGTGAGCCATTTGCGGAATGTATTCGACGGCGATCAATGGTGGTGTGTGTGTTTTTTTGCTTTCTGAGAAACTGCACAACTGGCTTAGTTAAGACTTCTGAAAGTTATGATTGCAAATGATTTTTGGTACTGTGTGCGGGCACAAAGGATGTGTGATAGCAAATCCAATTGCCGCCGCCGCGCCGCCCCTGTGTGTTTCTGTTGATTTCCTTGATTCGGCTGAAATTGGATGATTGTAATAAAAATAAATGACCCGAACCAAAGGGACGTTGAAGCAGTGTGTGTGTGTAGGAATTGTATATCCTGCAATATGCGGTTACGTTAAGAAGTTGTTTTCAGTTAAATTTCATTCGCTTGACTTTTTCACTTTTATAGAGGAATTCATGTGTCTTTGGGGTGCTGTGAATTGAGGCAATTTGCAAATTGCATCAGGGATTCTTGTGGGGCTTAGCAACAATCCTCCATACAGAGCGATGTATTAAATATTAACCAGCAGCGAGTGTGTGCAGTTTCAATTTGCATTTGCAACTACTCCGGGATATGGGATTAATGTGACATATGCGATGGAGTATACTCACACACAGACATTTTAAGCATAAATGAATTTGCTGCAGTATATCCTTTTACTTTGGTACGCCCAAGTAACTCCGAAGGGAACTGCATCTAGAATTTCAAAGAGGATAACCTAAAAATTAAATCCCTTATGCGGTTATGGGTTCAAGTGTCTTTGGTCGGTAACAAGCTCCACAAAGTTGTCAAATGTCATGACATACGAGGATTATTTAAAATTTTGGGTCTCTTTTTTCCTTCATCGAGAGATGGGTGATTATATATCCTGGATTAAAATCATGTAGACGTTCTATAAACAGAAGAACATCTCATCTCGAACAGAATGTGGTTCCTTTCCACGCATGGAGGGTCTTTGGTGGACACTTTCGAACCAACAACTTGTGTGTTTTAAAATTAAATAAAAGTTAATGTATCTTCAGGCCACCTACTGCTACAGAAAATATTAAACGCGTTCCTTTCACAGATCTCCTCAGTGCCTTAACTACGAATCCTTTACACCATCCAGCCAAACGTCTCTCTCCATTTTTCATCGCTTTAAAATCTCTCCTTTACACTTGCTCTAAAAATGGAAAGCAACATAATGCGATATAATTCAAAATAAATACCACGCATAAACTACGAGGATTGAGCTATCCTCATGGTGCAAGTTTATTTCTGTATAAAGCTGCAGTATTTTTTCTTCATTTGCTTTTTCTACTCACACACCAGGATGAACATCCCTGCCACCATGTGGTGTTTGCTTCTTTCTTTTTTTTGTATAAGAAAGTGCATTCTGGGATTTATCAAGTGCTTAAGTATATGTGTGCACAGATTTAAGGAACATTAAAGACGACATGGTACTATGCACTTGTAAGTGTCTATTATCATGAGTTAAAAAAAAACATAGGGAGGCGCTATAAAGCTGAAAATGTCTTGCATTTTATTCTCAACGCGTTGGTGTGTGATTTCTCTGTTTTTTTTGACGTCTTATCACAGCAAGGCGCAGAGTGTTAGATTTTTCGTACGTCCCTTTGTCAGGAATTGTGAATTTTTTTATAACGATAGTTGATTGAGGACCCCCTGTGAGACTACAATTTAAGTCGCATTATTAAGAAACTTTGGCGGCTTAAGATCTCCCGCCACCGACTCTTAATGAACAGGATCAGCACACTTACGGCTATTCTCCAGTACTTCGAGATCTGTTCTAGATGCTATGATGAACCTCCCCCCCTTGATATTTTTATCGTAGGGTGTTCGCTGAAATCCATCTCTCGGTTAAAGAGAGGCGGCTTTTGGTACAACGCGCATTGGAATTTTGATGAACTTGTGCGAGAATTATCCTTTGACCCCCGTCTTATGGATATGCCGTCTGACGCGATGACACCAGAAATTCTGCTGCGACAAAACTACCACGTCTAAATTCCTCAGGCAACGGAATGGCTTCGGCCAGACTCTGATCCAGGGAAGGAATGCCATCGTGTATTCACGTATGGCTCCAGAACCGGACAGGGGTCAGGTTCGGGAGTCTTTGTGGAAAGCGAGAACGTTAGACTACACTACCCCTTAGGGAACCATGCGTCTGTCTTCCAAGCGGATATTTTCGCTATCCTTATGGCTATGCACTATATTGTGACAAAGAGGTGGAGAGCTATAAGCATTTGCGTTTGCAGTGATAGCCAAGCTGCACTAAAAGCGCTGCTCAACCCTCTTACCTCGTTTAAGTTAGTGCTTGAACTCAAGCTTTCTCTGAACTTGGTCGGAAGGCTCAACGCAGTGAAACTTGTCTGGGTCCCAGGTCACACTGGTATCCAGGGAAACGAGATCGTTGATGAGCTTGCCAGGTTGGGTTCTGAAGAAGCTCTCTCAGTGCCTGAACCTGCGTTGGGTCTGCCGCCATCTGTGGTTAGGTCATCAATTGATACTTGGGTTTCTCGTGACCACGAGTGTCGGTGGCGTGATTGTGCTGGATGTAGACAGACCAAACGACTGCGTCCGGACACCTGCAAAACAGCCTTTGCTCGCATCATGTGGCGGATCTTTGGGGCTGACGTGGTGAGTGCGGAACATCTAAGCTCTTCATCACTGAAGCTCCTTCTCATCTTTCTTCAAAAGACGGCAAAACTAAGTGCAGCAATGTAAGGTGTCTGTTTTGGCAGTACAATGGACCAGTAGTTGTGTCTTAGTGCCACTTTGAATAGTAGCAACCTCCAACAAAAAAAACACTTACGGCTAAAGGACAAATGTGGGACCTTTTTGTTCTAAAATTGCGCTTTCTCTCTCAGAACATTTGTCCAGTCAAACGACTATTCAAATTAATTGAAAATGTTCCTCTCGAGTTACTTATGTCCATACAAGCATTTAGTCTACCTACAACATAGGGTGCCCTTAAAAATGCCTTCAAAATTATATCGTCAGCACTTGAACCAATGTAATTGTGATTATTCCACATCACTGACTGTCATGTAATGCGTAGGAATTTTCATTAAACAAGAATGCAAACGAATGCCCATCATACCTTTCAAATTGAAACAATTATTTACAAATCCATTTAGCACAAAGAGCGACAAATTTATTCTGCACACTCCGTCCAACTGACCGGCAACCATTTAACTCCCCAAAAATAGAAGAACACTCCACTTGCTTCGTTTTTAATGCACTTGCCTTTGTCCTTTTGCCATCACATCATCTGCCATTTGTGAATGCCTGTCCTCTCGAGTACAGCGGAAGGATCTATTCAACAAAAAAAGAAGTGAGAAATAGGACCTGCTGAAATTGTTGTCCCCTTATAAAATTCCAATCGAGGCCAAAACTATTACACAGCGCCTCCTGTATGTGTCCCCAACTACAACAAAAAGGATGCCCTGCATATTATTCTTTGTGAACATTATAATACTCAAGTTTACTTGTCGACGCAAAGGATGAGAAACCAAACAATTGCTCCTGCATTATTACTCCCACATCCCCCACCGGTTTATGGGTATAGGCTAGGCATCCTAGAACCAATTTAATGTTTACTACCATCTGCATTCGAATATGCACACACAGATGCTGCTGGAAAGTGTGAAATAAGGAAGTACACATCGTCTTTGGAAGCAGGATCGATGCTTATGTCGAAATAAGGATGAAACTCGCACAGACGCTGGCTGGTGTGGAAAATACTTTCCCCAGCACCATGTTATCCTTGCTTCTGTATAGCCTGCTAGCTTCCATAATAAAACCAAGCACTAACTACTGTTTAGATAGTCTATTAAACGAGTTGAATGTCCATGGTTTGCCTGGGGCGTTGTTTCACAGAGAATTTGCCAAGTTTATTACAATCCTGGGGCGAATGCTTTTGGTGACTGGTGATCCTTAAGTTTTGACGCCAAACTTGTCTGGCTGTTTATTTAGTGCGACGATAGATGTACATTAATATTATTCGCTTTCGCACACGTATTTTCAGTGCGAAGTTGTGAGGTTTTTTTTTTAATGTCTATCGGTTTATGTTGGTACACTTAACACGTCCTCGTTGTACTGGTTGTTGCGAGTGATGGCTGTTGTTTATTGTTTATTACTTTTTTTAAACACAGCGCTGAGTTTATGAAACAAAACATCCAAAGAAAAGCCAAAACGCCGGAGAGGATAAGGAGGTGAACTCTTTCCGACTGACTGTAAAATTGCCAGAGGAGTAAATAAATGGGAGGCGATGGCAAATTAAGTAGAGTTTCGTCCTTTAGTGTAGCTCATCGCCTCTGCATTTGGCTTTGAGAGGGATGTATCTAACCAGTTGGAACTTTATTAGCTGGGCTAATTAACGCCTCCAGCATCGGTAGTCAGTAAATGTATGGTAGGTTCAAAGGATACCTCCTGACATTCAAAGTTTAGTTCTTTTTCGTTCGTTTTCTTGTTGCTCACATAATCATAGAGTGTCTGGAGAAAATTTACCGGTCTGTCATTATAATTTGTGGTTGTGCGACTCTGTGGGGGGGGGACGTTAGTGAGGCATGAAATAATATCCAAAGGATTATAGCTGATGAGGTTTAAGGTGGATTTTCCTGTCGGTTTTGCTGCTTGTGTTTGACTTGAGATTAGTGTGTGTATATGTGGCAGCATGATACTGATAATGAGTTTGTTATTAATACGTGCTGGCTGATTGGATATGCGTTGACGGATAGATATATATTTGGGCATTTGTGCCGTTGCAGTTATCGAATACATATGGAGTGATAATAATGGTGGTGGGAAAAGTAACTGGGAGGACATTAAGAGGATTATCTTGAGAGTTACAAAACTTACTTGTGTAGTTAAGTGGTCTTGAATGGACAATGGTCTTTAAGCTTTAATTTTGTAACCACGTCCGGTTATTCATTAGAGGTTTCTAAACTGTGTTTAAATTTGAAGGGGGTGCAGAAACAATTGTCTAGGATCCTATTCAAGAGTGGATTAAAGAGGCTTAGTCTATATAAAGGAAGTAATGTCAATCTGCGATCAGAAGGACCGAACTTGGTCTCAATCTGAATGTTTTAACTTCCAAGCGAAAGCAGATATAATCTGTCGAAATAAATTTCCTTTAAAGTTTAAATTCTTTCTCTCGCATCCGTTCATGCTTCCAATTAGATTAAACTTAGTCCCTATGGACTGTTAAATTAACCTTTGTGAACTGATTTTCGCCCCGCAACATTTTCAACCAACAAAGCAACTGCTATCCTGCAAATTCAGCCCCAAAAAAGACGAAAACTCGCGAAAGTTTGGGAAACACAAACCTCTCTCATCTACATTTCTATCAATGGCTTTGCTGCTCCACCATCGCATCGCCTGGCTACCTCGCTTTATCTTCAATTACCTCAAATTGCAATAATTTGCAAACTTAATTAATTTCTCTCCTAGCATACGCTCGAAACCCAATCCAATTCCCAGAGCAGTGAGCAAAATGGCCTTTTCAACTCTACAAGCGATATAGTATGCGTTCTATGTAGGTTTGCCTGTTTACACTATTAATGGCTTCCCACAAAATGTTGTTGTACAGACCCAAAGACCGTATTCATTGCAATTACTGCAGCGTCCCTAATACGAGTAAATTTGCGAAAACTTCTAAAATTTAACAGCAATTATTGCCAAAAAAGATTTACTTACCCTCGCCATCAATATGGCCGCATGTTCCCTTTTGGGGATCGGTTTGAAGCGAAACTATACCAGCATTTATGTACTCTGTGGTGAAGCATAGAAATTTCGAAAAGTCGCAGGAAGCTATTTCGGTTGTTTGGCTGTTATAATGGTAGCGACATCATTAATGCATAGAGGCTGGTGGGTGGGGGTGGCTTTAGTCCAAATTGATGGTAATAGTGTTTATGTTGGTTTTTGAGCGAGCAGCGCGTCAAAATTGCACTCCACAAAACCGATAGAGGATTTGGGACACACATATTAGTCATTGAAATTTTCACTGTAGCCAAATACATAAATTTTGTATTTATTAGCGGGATTATGCGATTTAGAGTAAATACTAATTATGGGCATTATTGGATGTTGGAAATAAATATTTTATATATGAGTGGTTTAAGAGACTAACGGCGAAAAGTGTCGCTTTGAGGTTTAGCGAAGTATACAGAGAATAGTTTTATATGTTAATGGTTCACCTTGGGCTGACATAAATCAATATGCGGTCTTTTGAAATACCTAAAGGTAAAGGGTTGATTTTAAAAATTGTAATGATCCGTTACAAAAGGCGGCTACCACTGACCAGAAATCATGAGTACCCGTGGGAAAAGTGATTCGAGAGGACAGTAAACTCAACGCCTGATGCAATACACTCGGTGGTCGGGGCTGACCCTGTTCTCTAGAGACTTGCACTACTCTATCTATTTTTGGACGCTATTATTCTACTCTTAGAATTGTGCACTGATAGGAATCTGGTATCGCGTTAGCGGGCATTCCGATTCCGATCCATTCCGCACCCTTTCCTTTCCCCTGTGGCCTGTGACCGCATTGTAAGCATTCCGATCAAACACAGTCTGTCTTTCCATTTTCCACAACCTTTCTTTCCGTTTCCTCTGTGGGTTGCATTGTGAGCATTTCAATCAAACACAGTCTCCTTCTATCCACCGTAGTTATGAAGTACGCATGAATTGTTTGTTAAGGACGAGTAAGTAGTTTTAAGATTATCCAAATTGTTAGTAATAGAAATAAAAGTGAAAAGTGTACAACGCTTCAAAGTTCGTGTTTCTTTGACGACAACCCTGGACCTGGACCCGACGAGTATACCCCGGCCGGAAATAAAAAGCACATCACAAAATAAATTGCTTTTCAAGTTACTCCTCAATCTTTTACTTACTTACTTATCGGGCTCCCGACCCGTGAAGAGTTTTTGCCTGAGACACTGCAGCCTTCCATCCTCTACGATCCCGGGCACGTTGCTTCCAGTTGTCGAGACCAAGCGCTCTGGCATCCGCGATGGCTTGGTCTTTGAAACGGAGGTTCGGTCTTCCTTGTCTTCTCGAACTTGGGGGATGGGATTCGAAGATCCTCTTAGCCGGAGAATTATTGTCCATTCGCTCGATGTGGCCGAGCCAATGTAGTCGACGTGTTTTGGCTTTTTGGACTACATCCACATCTTGGTACAGCTCATAGAGTTCGCGGTTGTATTTTCTCCTCCATTCGCCCTCCTCGCACACAGGACCAAAAATCCGCAGAAGAATTTTTCTTTCGAAGGAGCCCAGTATTGGCTCTCCCTTCTTGCCTATGGTCCAGCACTCGGCGCCATAAAGCAGAACTGGCAAGATAAGGGTCTTGTAGAGCACACATTTCGTCCTTCGAGTTAGGAGTTTTGAACCCAGTTGTTTTGCCAAACCGAAGTAGCAACGGTTTCCTAGGGTAATTCTTCGCCGGATCTCCACTATGGTGTCATTCGTGGAGTTTATGTTTACTCCGAGGTAGGTAAACTCCCTAACTACCTCGAAATTTTTGCTATCAACAGTGACGTTTTGTCCTAGGCGGTGGACAGTTGTTTGTTTGTTTGTTGATAGCATGTACTTGGTCTTGTCCTCATTTACTTCAAGGCCAACGGATTTCGCCTGTTCTTCAATCGCCGTGAACGCTTCTATCACGGCACCCTGGGAGCGACCGATGATGTCAATATCGTCCGCATAGCCCAGCAGCTGGACGGACCTGTTGAAGATAGTGCCTTCCGTGTTGACAGCTGCCCTGTGCACTATCTGTTCCAGTACGAGATTGAAGAAGTCGCATGAAAGCGCACCTCCTTGCCGAAATCCGATGCATGTTTGAAATAGTTCGGAGGAGCTACTTCCAAACTGCACTCAATCTTTTAGATGTTTAAATTTGATAAAACAACACACGCGTGAATTCACCTACGAAAACTAATCTTTCATTTGTTCCTTATTTCAAAACAATTGGTTTTGAAATTACTCTGTAATCGGTACGACAAAAATATAGTAGAATATATTTTATTTTATTTTCCGTTGGACAAGTCTTTTAATTTAATAATATTCAATGCACTCTACCTAAGTTTCATTGAAGATTTGATTATAATCGGCAGCTATTTTTTATCGTTTTTGAAAAAATGTACACGCGGGAAATCGCCTGGGGAAATCAGCCTTTCACTTGGTCTATATTTCATACAAACAGGGTTTGAAATAACGACTTAATCGGTACGACAACAAAAAAGAAATGACAAATAAAATTAAATTGCCCTCTCGTAGCGTTATCTATAAGCATTCAGATTTTCGCAAATAAACCGCCATCTGAAGGAGCCTGTTTGCCAATATAGGATTCCCACGAAATATGTCGCAACTTTGATGGGGCAAAGATTTAAGTATAATATTTCTGAATATGCACAGGCTTTTGAAAGAAAACGTTAAACTCAAAAGCCCACTCACGATGTGAATTTTCTTCCTCTCTTCAGACCCTCCCTATCAAAAAAAAGTAAAAAAAAAAACTGAAACAGATAAATGTTTCGTAGTCTCTAAACCCCTTACAAGTCGACTGCAAAGCAATTAAAATTTCCAAGTATTAATTTTCACCAGTCGTCTTTTCACTGTGCATATGCCCAGAAGAAGAGTTTTCCTCATCCATGGCGGGGCTTGCAATCTCCTCGTCTCTTCCGTTGGCAAGCATTGCCGCCACCATTGTGGAAAAACCATATTTCTCATTAGGAAAACGAATGGGCATGTGGAGACTCAACGGTGCAAAAACGACGGACGGAACGGGAATGGAAAAAGAAAACATCATGATACATCCACTCGCCCTCGGGATTTTTTTTTCTCTATTTTTTCGAGATGACTCTTGCCGCATTTACATTGCCATCATGATGAGATTCGTCCGGACGGGGTGTGTATTCAAAGATAGAATCACTGAGCAGAATGCAAGCAGGAGCAAAAATAAAAAAATAAAACAGGAGTAGAAAACACGGAACACAGGGCAAACCTCAAAAACCTCTTAAATTTTTCAAATGTTTTCAAGTGGTAAATGGTATGCAGAGGCATGAAGCTGCTCCAATAACGCCACCCAACCTCAACATCCAAATTACGAACGAGCATAGATATCTTGAATGCGATGGCATGCCACATGAAGGGGTTGGTGGCTGTACAAGTATTAGGGGTAGGCACTGGTATGTCCACAAAAACGATGTGACCTGCCAACTGTGTGAATGTGAAAAGGAGGATTTTTCTTTCTGTTAGTATAGATATTTTTTTTTTATTATTTACTCCTTGCTCTCGTTGGTGGTGTGTCTCTTCAACTGATACTGAAAAGTAGACCAAAGGTCAAAAAGTCACAATGGCTTGTGCTGCTGGCACAATAGCAAAGCACTGATGGCAGGCAGCAGCATCAGCCAGGCGCACCCCCATTGCCGGTCGTTGTTAGCTCTTTGGCTTTGTCCAACCCCTGCGGGCTTAATATAATGTAATGGTTTGTAGTTGAAATTGGGCGACAAGGAGCGACGACGGTGTTCCTGTATAGGTAAGGTATGGTAGTAGGGGTGATGGGTTGGAAGTGACGGTATTCAACATCAAGTCGGATGCGGCTAAAGGCGCACACACATTTTTCCTTTCCATAACAGAAACTTAAGAGTACAGATTTTATGAGAACGAACAGGAGGCGTAGTTTTATGATTTGGCCACCCACCACCAGTTCAAACATAAAAGCAAGTGAGGCTTTATACAGCAAAGTGTGGCTCTCACTGTCGTTGAGGTGAAAATGTGCGGCGAAAGAGAAATTTAAGATTTAACTGGACGCTGCCATTGTTTCGGTTTGAATGCAAAGCCAAAAAAAATTAAATACCGTCATTGTGCCTGGTGCTGGAGCCAGTGACAGTATGGTGTGGTATAGTTGGACGTTAAATATGGAACTGCGCGCAATTTGTTTGAATGTTTAATGTGCGGCAGGTGCGGATGTTTAACCAATTTTTACGGTAATTTAAGTCTCATATTTATGTGGTGTGGCTTAATAACTCTTTATATGAATGAATTGTGGAGGTAATGCGCTTGCATTTTTGAAAGGTTGAACAACTTTGTGGGTAGCCTTATAGACATCGAGATGGACGAAGGATATAATGGGGGTTACAAGGCCGGCAGTAGTGTCTGTCATTTATTTTTAAAATATAGATTTTTTTCTGCCAGAAAAATTACCAGAAATGTGTGTGTTTTTTTTAAATATACAAGGTGGCGCAAAAGTAATCCTCCTATCAGAAAATGCTATAAGTTTTGCGATTGGCCCCTAATGTCAGTTCTGTTTTGACATTTGTGTAGTAAACACATGCGAAATACACGTTAATAAACAATGTTACGCTACACTGCTCCAGAACGCGGAATATTGGTGACTATTTATTTGAGCAATAATCGGTCGGTGACTTTGGCACAACGTGAATTTCGTCGCGGATTTCCTAGCCGTCCAACGCCTACTGGTGAAACACTGCGACGTTTAGCCGCTCGCCTCGAAGAGACTGGCACAACACGAGATGCTGCCAGGCATGGCAGACCCCGGAGTAGCCGTTCTGCAGAGAATATTGCTGCTGTAGCCGAAGATATCATGGAAGCGCCGTCGACATCGACCAGACGACGTGCTACGCAAATGGGTATCAGTCGACGGTCTTTTTGCCGCAACTTGATGAATTGGGTTGGGAAACATGTGGTTCCAACAGGACGGTGCAACGGCACACACTGCACGTGCCACAACCGATATGCTGAAGGATGCATTTCCCGGGCGCCTAATCTCCCGTTTTGGCGATTTGCACTGGCCAGCAAGATCGCCTGTCAACAAGCCTCAGACTCTTGCAGCTCTTAAAGACAATATCCGTCAAGAATGTGAGGACCTATCGCCGGAAAATGCCATAAAAAGGGCTCAAATGACAATCAACTGTGGCGGCGGCCATTTACATGACATCATATTCTCGACTTGATGTAAAAAAAATTAAAAGACTAAATAAAAATAATCCACAAGAAGAATCAAAGTTTTTCATTTTTTTTTTTAAATTACAGCCAAAAAACATCGGAAGGTTATTTTTGCGCCACCTTGTATAAAGAGCAATAGTTGAGGGAAATTGGGTTTGTTTCGAACTTAAAATCACAGCCCCAAATTGACTCATCCATGACCGAGTTTCTATCTATAACGCACATTTACGAAATTCCTTTATAATTCGAGACAGCTCATCTTCCTGATATTTCATACAATTGTGTCTGGAGTGGGTGATTAACCTACCCCTTTGTAACAATACCAGGTTGGTTAAATCACATTTAGTCAGCCAGAGGTTCAGCAGTCATCGCTTTTTAAGCTACAAAGACTACAATGTATAGGAACAACCAGCGCTGAACTGGCGGCAATCCCCAACTTGCTACCAATAGACCAATACATACAAAAATCTGCAGCCAAAAGTGCTCTAAGGATTAGCTAAACCAAAAACAGAAAACTTTACAAACTGGCACAGATTCTGGATAGATTCGTGGTGAGTGCTGTCACTCTCTGAATATATGTGTCTACCCATCTGGAGTCTGGACTTTAATATACATTTCCCCAGCAGAAAAGAATGGGACACCGATGAACCCACAAAAAGGAAATCAATATCCATCTACATAGATGGGCCAAAGATGGACTGTTGAACCGGTGCCGAATTTTCCCCGAGGAATTAAATATTCGCCGATCAATCAGACTGCCCGATCACAGCAGTGTCCCCAAGGCGGAGGTTCTGGCAATCGCCGAAGCCGTCCATATGGTGTCGATGTTGGAAATACCAAATGACTATAGTAACCATATATTCATTGTCAGGCGACTATAAAAGCATTTTCTGATATTGAAATAATGTCAAAGCTAGTTAATCATCTGGTTTCCTGGACACAGGGACAAAACCGGCAAAGAGATTGCTGATGAACTGGCCAGAAATGGATCTGTAGTGGATCAAGAACGGGCGCTTCAGTCAGTCAAACTACCTCTCGTGTAATCTTTAAGATAGAGTGAAAAACAAGATCCAACAACAGGTGGAAAGAGTTAACTACCTGCGAAATATCACGTAAGCCATGGCCAGAATATAATATAAGTCGGACTTACAAGCTTTTGTGGTTTGATAGAACGTTGTTATATAAAATGGAAGGGGCCCCTTACGAGCCACAACTTTCTAAGGAACAATTAAATGAAACTGAATCTGATAGATGGCGATGAGGACACACCTCACTTCACCTCACTTCACCTCTGTCTTTACCCAAGTCTCTCTCACTTGAGGAATAGAACACTTCTTGGGAGCCACTACTTCCATGTGTAAACACGAAATACTTTGCACTGTGCGAACTCGTCAAGTGCCCTTGACAGTCAGATACGAATTGCGATCTTAACTCAACACGCTTGACTCACTTGACGAGCTGCATTGTGCAGTATTACACTAATACTACGATACCTTTGAGCAGGAGGGATTTCCCTGCTCAATGAAGTTGTACCTGTTTTAAAGGGTAACACATGATATACAAGAAGTTTCTGATGTCTCACTATCTAATCTTTACAGGTTCAAAACCTCATCGGAATAGCTGGACAAGGTCGAGTAACTACAATTGGTAACACATCATCATCCACCTGGACCTAATTGGGGTACTGCAGGGCACGCTCTTCTATACCCACCCATAAATCTAACCTAACCTATGAGTATGAAGTGGCCAGGGATAACCTGTCTGTGGATAAGTTGCGATGACCCCTATGGATGACTTGTTCGTAGATGTGACGTTCTGTATATAAACTGCCTGTTATTTAAACTGTTTACTTGAGTCGATATCTTTTAAAGTCTTTTTGAATATCAAAATCAGAAAATTCAGCGGAAATTCTGTTTCGCTTACTTTACTCAAAGACCCTCCAATAAGTAATCTGTCACAAAAAAAACTAATACCTTACCACCGCCCACGGCCGTTGAATGTTAAAGAACAGTTTATATAGCTGAAGAGCCTTGACTGTGCACTAGTCGATAACCCTCCATTCGTTATTTTAGAATTTTTAGCACCGCCACAAATCACTGACTAAAAGAGCTCTTAACTCTATTTGCAAACACGTAGTCGTTACAAATCTATTTCCTTCAATCCAAAAATGCAAAAATGGTTGCTACAAACTTCCCGAAAGAATTTCAAACAACTTGACGTACCTCACTGCAAGGCACCTGTCGTTGTTTTCAAAATATAAACATAAACAGATCCCACCCCTCAAATTCATTTATCTAAAATAACTTTCAACTATCTTCAAATAAAATTCATCTCTTGCCGTTGCCATAACTTCTCTGCCATGTATATACCATTCCAGCTAGCAAAGATAAAAAGCCAACCGAAGGCCATTCGCTATGCCACCCCTCCGACAGCATAGGAGGGGTTTGTTTTGACAAAGTTATTTGAGAGTGCAGTGCAATATTGACTCAAGTGCATTCCATTAGAAAATTCACCGTTTATCGTTTTATCAGTTATTTTATTCATTCGTCTACGCCGGCAATGGATAAATTGGAATTCCACAGATTGTAAGACTATATGAAGAGCGTCCTTACAGTATAATGATATAATACTCCATTTGCCATTCTAACACAGTCAGAGAGAAAGCTGTCTTTGCACTGCTGTTGTAGCGCTGTTACGTTGTACATTTCTTACCCTCACTATTGTGGCTTTGGAAATGGTGGTGCACAAGCGAGCTCCTTGGCATTCACTTTGCGAGATGCTGTACCGTCTGTCTGCAGCAGCACCACCACCTACCCCATAGAATTTCGGGGGTAAATTCATCAAGTAGCAGCGTTAGCTCTAACCTCTCCCATCATGGATGTCTTGAGCTATGACGGTTGCGGTTTGCTGTTTGCCAAGCGGAACGAGGAGGTAAAGGACTATCTTGGTGTTTCATAAATTTAATGGAATGTGCATGTGCGGGCGCGAGAAACGAACGAAAGGAGCAAAAGGAGCCTTATCTATATACGTGCGCATAGCGGAAGCACAGGAAGAGAATTCGAGCAAATTTCAAATTAATTAACTACTTGAATTTGGTTTCAGTATAATTAATCTCCAATGGAAGCGGAAATGTGTGGCTAGACGGGTAGCTGAGGTTACTCCATTGTTGGAGAGGATATACTATAAGAATCATGACATGACGTGTATATGGTTGGGCTGCTTTTGGGCATGACAGTTTCCTCTATTCGGTATTTGGCTGATTGATTTTGACACTTTTATGTGTGTACTTTAACATGATGGATTACTCAAGCTTTTGACATATTCACGAAGTAAATGGTGTTGGTTAGAGTTCGCTGTCATTTTTTACTTTTTATTTGCGTTACTTATGGGGTGGATCGGAATTTATGGAGATATTTAAACTCTTAAGACTGCGAACAAGGATGCAACGTAAAGAGTAGCTGCGGTTATTTTTTAGACTTAATTACGATAAAATGTTTTTCTATCTAGTTAGGAAACGTTTTACTGAAAGGCCTTTAAACCCTCTCCTAACAATGTAGTCGGCAGCCATTAGGGTAGGCTGGATCTCCAATTGAAAAACAGACGCATGCTCATACTTAACGAGTAGTGAAGCCTAGCGTTGTCAATTTCCACGGATAGAAGCAGTCCGAGAAGATTTGAGTGCAGCCCAATCTGGGCTCAGGCTGTAGCTGAAGTTATAACCGAAAAGAAGGAAAGGTGATTCTAAATTTCCACGGAACTCTAAGCTTTTTTGCACCAGATTGCATATCAGTGGAACCAAGGTCTTGTAATGTAATGTAATAGGCCCTCCTGTGCACTGCGATAAATAGAGGTCTCTTAATAAACCCCAGTACCTTCCTGGGTTCCATATTCCATACTTCTTCAGAGCTCAGAAACTCTCTTTGCATATGCAGCACTCTGCTTCTTGCAGGACAGTCACAGATTATATGTTCCGTCGTTTCCTCTTCCTCCCCGCAATATTGGCAGGAGTTGTCGTCGGATAGTCCTATTTTTTAAGATGGTATCTTAGTGGCCAGTGTCCCGTAAGAAAACCAGTTAAGAACCTCAAGTCTTCCTTGTTGAGCTCAAGTAGCCTTTTGGCTTTACTGCGAGCTGGGTTAATGAATCTCTTAGCCTGCCTTTGGCCTTTCCATTTGGTCCAGTATTCAGACAGATTGCTAGGTGCCCTAGGATGAGTGTCGCACAAGGTCATTCGTAGGGCGAGGGTAGATTGCTTTAAAAGTATACAGCCAGCCCATGACAGAAGTTAAAAGGGAATTCAAAAAATTGTTATTGTTAATTTAGTAGGCTAATTTCAAGAAACATCAGAAATCGCGTTTTTCACACCAAAATTTTGCCAATTGTCTATAGAAACGAGCACTAGACGCGACTCTGCGTCATCCAGGAAATGGCTGAATTTATGTTTACAAGGTCGCTAATTTTTTTGAAGACTCCTAAGTTTCGTTCTGGTATTCTAAGCTCCCGAGTTCGATTTTCTATCATATATTTTCAAATGGGATGCGGATGCACGACCCTAAAGTAGACCCTACATATCTTAATTGTCCACCTTTTGCCGCCGACTTCTTTTATTCATCAGGGGCAATCTTTCAAATATTTTTCTAGAACGTGTCATTCGTGTCATTCCTTCTAATTCCCAGGTAAACAACTACCCTTGCATGAATATGAACAAACCACTAATTGCTCGCAAGTTCCTTTGATGCAAAATGTCCTCTTTGGGATGTCTTAAGCATTTCAACAATTCACTTAACGTAAACAATTAACAAACAACAAACGACACTCGCCCTAATGCATCATGTCACAGAAAGCACTCCTCATCTTGTATATTATATACATGGGAAAGATGTTGAGCTCAAGGACTCGCTCCCTCCTCGCCCTGTGCCCCAGATCAAACCAATGACATCGACGACAGCATGCGATAAGTATGCTTTCAATGAGCCTTCAAATTATTGTCATTCCACTCAATTTGGCACCGAAACTTCATGTATGCGGATGTGACTAATGCATCTTCAATGGGAACAATGGGAAGGAGATTGGTTTACCTTGTGCGGTTCTGGTTACTCAAGGACTCATTGCACATCGCATATATAGGACTTGATGTATTAAGCAGATACCTTTGTAAAGGTATCCATACCAAGGCCTATATATGCGAATGCATGCGGGGAGCGGTAACGTTTAGTATAATTGGTGTGTATGTAAAAGTCCCCCATCCAGCATCATTATCATCGTCGTCGTCGTAGTCGTGGAAGGCTTCATGCCGTGCTCAGTTCAGAGTTTTCCATTTCGAAGACGGAAAGGTGAAACCAATTTGGTTTTTGCCATTTTCCGTTGCCGTCGAATCAGTGCGCTGCTGCTTCGGATGGGAAATAATTTGAAGGATGTGCTTAAGTTTCCTGCAATGTGAGCCACGATAGATGGTTGTGGGCGTTAGTGTGAGTGTGCTTAGACGACAGCGCTGAGTGAGTGCCGGAGGATCCGAAATGATAATTGCAGTCAAACATTAATCTCAATTAAGTGCTTCCTACAAGTTGGGACTTGGTAGAGTCTTGGCCTTGCCAACGAAAAGTGCAACTATTCGTCTTCGCGTATCGGGACCGTTAAGTAAGTAATAGGAGTCGCGCGGTTGTGCTTTTATGTATCCCAGATCTGTCACAGTCGATGTTGGTTGGCTGAGTTAAATGCAAATCTCCGTAGTGTTAATTGGTCCTGGGAAGGATTTAGTTCCTGATTTAAGGGCTGTTTTCTTGCACGGAAAAGGGGGACTGACAGTGGTTTCGTTGCTCTGTCAGCTCATGAGGCGCGCGGAAGGAGAACATGACGAAAGTGGTGACATTTCTCCCTAGAAAAAGTCATCATATCAGATAAAATCGAACCGAACTGTCCTTCTTCACCTTAATTGCTTGATTTCCCATCGAAGGGTGACTGCAAATGTGCTCCAAATGACGCTTTCAAGTCCCCAACCTGGCTTCGACAACTGCTCGCGCAAAAATAAACACCAGCAATCAACTGGCTTATAGGATATTTTCCAATTAAGCTCCTGCCATGTTAACATGACACGATATGCCTTGGAATCATAAAGTAAACTCAAAGCAGAACGAAAATACCTACGGCCAAAGGACTCATTTGTTCTTGCATAATATGAAGTTATGATCTCCTTAGCGTACGCTTCTCTTACATAAGCAATAGACTAGTAAAGTGAACCGCCTCTGATGGAACCTAAACACAGTACAACAACATAACGCCAGGGTTCATTCACACTCCCGGTGTGTCCCGCCAGTAATGAAGTCACGATGATTACAGTGTTGTGTTTCTCCAGTATTTCCCTCATAATAGTGGTCATTTGTTCGGCAGAAAAGCGGTGCAAAAAAAGAAAAAGAAATGCAGGTTAAGCCAGAAGGGATAACACAAGACGACGGCATACCATAATGGGAAAATTAATTTTCATTTATGACTAAGTCCCGCACCGCCACTAGGAGTACATAATAGCAGCATACCGCAGCTATATATATACACAGAATAGGAATACCCACAGTGCGGTGCGGCTCCTGCACGGGAAGCTCTGAGAGATTTATTCCGACACGATATGGTTAAGTAGTGTCTGTCATGACGTCGTTTCTGGAATGCAGCGCGCTGACGTCTTTGTTTTTGTACATAATTGCGAGGGGTGTGCCTGCACAGGTACAGTCCATAGTTTAGATGAAAAATTGCTATGTGCGGCTCCGATATTTTATACACACGCGCAAAAAGCCAACCACAACCGGCCTGATATATACTTGAAGGTGGGAAAACTTTAATTATGATAGCAACACCTTCTTCAACCGAAGGAGCTGGCAGACAGGAAAAAGAAGACAACAAAAAAAGGAACAAACTTCGGTGTAACTTCTCGGTGTTTGTTCATATTTATCAAAGTTATGCGCAGCGATAACAGCGACAGCTCGGAAATTGTTGCGGTGAGTAAAAACATGGAATCTCCTTAAATGTCTGTTATTCCGGAAAGCGGAATTATGTCTACATTTGGATGTGGGCTCAGCGCAGGAACACCGGAAAAAAAGTTGAATATATGGGCATTCATTTGCTCGCAGATTCATGGCACATTATATAAAAATTTTATATGATCTTAAGGGAAGGGAACCAAGGGCAAATGAATCATGAAATTAAATAGGATCACTAAAGGACGGAAAATGTTAAAGTTTAAAGCGATGGCACGTGGCACGGAGAAATATGTTGTTTTATTTTTTAAGTGTGGAGTTGGAGTTGGACTTGAACTTGACACATGCGGTTAAATCCAAATTTTGTCTAAAGACTACTTGGCACAAGAAATTGTATTTCAAGTCCTAAGCTGCTGATTGTGTCGCACTTATAAATTAATAATATCCCTAGGTTCACTTTGACCGGAGAGCGCCTTTCCTGTAACGAAAAAAGTGCTTTTAGAAGGAGCCAGGAATAAACAATAGGTGAACTGCGAACAACTATTGTAAAATCTATCTCCATCTTCTTCTCTTCTTTTCTCTATCTCTTCTTCTCTATCTCTCTCTTTTCTTCTCTAATCCCTAATCCCTACATACAATAAAACTGTAGAACAAAAAATGCCTGACGACGCATCACGCAGAAACTACTGGACGGATTTTTATGAAACTTGGCTAAGTATAGCCCGTCCCAAAGTACCTGAAAATATCTTGCGCAGGTCTCTTCACATCAGGGATTTTATTCTCTTAGAGAAAGCAAAACTACTTTTCAAACAAAAACTACAGCTAAAAAAAATGTGTGCGCATTTCATACAACAAGCATACCCCTGCTTGCGAAAACATCTCTCTCGATCGACGATCGAGGCATGACTGATTGTCCACACAGAACCGTCGTCGGCGCATGCAATAGATACACATTTACCCACCCCAAAGAAAAGGGAAATTTGCTGGGTGTTGCACTTCTTAAATATGTGTTTAGTAATCAAAGCCAGAGTTTTGAGAAACTATTAAAAAGGGTTAATATGGAATTTCCGTTGTACTTTGTGCATGGGCACGCACAATTACGTTTCCCAATATCGCTGCAAGAAAGATAAAGTAGAGAAAAGCATTAACAATTTCATGCGATCAAAAATACCTTAAAAGAGAAAATTTCCCTTAAATAAATTGCTACTGCGCATGTTGGGATCTTTCTTCTTTTTTGGGACGGACTATAATTGGTTATGTTCTGGGTCGGGACTTAGGATATTTTTATCTCGAATTATAACGTGGTTTTTAAAAAATAGTCAAAAAACCGGATATACGTAAGAAAAATTCTATTTTTACAGACCTAGCTCAGTAATGGCTCATCGGATTGAAAAATGAAAGAATAGGTGAATTATGTAAATTTTCCCCTGAATCATTTAAGATATAAATCATCCCCCTGCGTTGTCCTGAAGCTGAGCAATGTTTAAATTAATTATTCAAAACATAGCCCACAATTTTACTTCAGTGGATATAACTGACAGTAGTCATGCAGCAGTGAGTATCGTTGCAGTAGTGTGTGTGTAAGAATATATGCGCAGTCTAACGTGACCAAATATATTTTGCACTTCAATAGGCAATCGTCTCTTTTTAGCGCACACATTCAGGTTGAACACATTTTTGGGTGTTTTTCATTGTGATAAGTTTGGAAATGGGCTGGTGGGATTCGTGTGTCAAGTTGTTTCATTCGCGTTGCTTCCTTTTCGTCGACATTTGAGGTGGGCAAGAGGGAAAAAACAGAACTTTGCGTAAATCTACTTACTTACCACCCCTACCCAATCAAAGGAAAGCGCTGGTATGCATTTTACGCTGTACTGTCTCAAAACTTTACTTAAGCTAAAATGTGTAATTCAAAAACAATTACGTCAGCAGCATCATTCATCATCTTAAGCGCATTACGAGACGAGCGCAATACCACTCCACAGAGAGAACCTCCTCTTCACCTGCACTGCAAACTACACTACCATCCGCCCTATTTTATTAAACCCCCGGCTATTCTGGTTATCCGTAGTACCGCAGCCACTGTCAGTAGTCTAAAATTTTAATTATTTCGCAATTACGCCATTAAAACTACATTCTATCTCTAAATTGAATTTAATTGCTGAATGTTACGCAACCGGACCTCACAAAGGCAAGGCGCAGAAACCAAATCTCCCAGTGACGAGGATAAAGAACGGAATCATTTTTTTTTTTGCAATTTACCGCATTCGAATTAAGATGACGAGATAAATTGTATCCGAGTCAGCAATAAGATACAGTGAGAAGCGACGACAATGCTTGACAGACACAAAGTAATTATGATGCAAAAGGAACGCTCATAAATCCTGCCCAATGCGGTGGTATATCTTTTTGAATATCCTGTTTCTTTTTTATTTATTTAGTTCGTTCTATTTCGCCTGGCGCAATGTGTGCTCTTATTTGAAGTTATGTCTGCGCCCTACAAAGGTGAGTTGGGGGTTTTTTTCTGTTGCTTTTTATTTTAGCTTGACAATGTCCTTTGCGGTATCTTCTTCATTAACCAGTTAAAGGAGCCAACAAAATAAAAGTGCTGGATGGATGTACGACTTTGATATATCGTAACTCGGACTGGCTGACACAAAAGACTTTTTGACATGACATTGTGTTTCCTATGCATGACTTGGCCGGATGCCGATCGACAGTGGTATATAGGAGTCGGGTCAGTGGAAAAATGCAAAAAAAGAGCACAACGATAGGTATGTGTGAAACATGTCGCCGCTTCCCCCATGAGACTCCAGAATTTATTGACTTTTTGTTAACCTGGGGTTTTGTTGTCCCTAAAAAGTTGTACCGCATCGATTGGTATAATTTTCCAGTACAACTCTCTAGTGCCAATGGTTACGTCGTTACGTGTGAAATAACATTTTCCTGTGGAGTTCCATTTTTTTTTGCTCGATGCCAAACTATTGATCCTTGAATAGACATCTAATGATAGCCAGGTTTGAGTGGAAGTGTTTGCGGTGTACAACAAATGTGTCGACCTTCTTTTGAAGTACACTGTGGTATGCATGAGGTGTGTCGTTTGCGTTCGATTTTATTTGATTTGTCCTGCGGAGAGAGAAGTTCTCTATTTTTTCCCCTTTTGCAATTCTGGCAAGTATAAGTGTTGTGAAGGTAGTCAGTATCATCCTATTTTATGTAGGATGCCAGTCAATTTATGTAGATGAGTTTACGTGACAGTTTGTTGCCATTGTCACGGAACATAACCTTAATTGATATATATTAACTGCCATGCGAAACCCTCGGTCTTTTTTAAGGTAAAACGCACTGACTTTGCAAAAATGGGTCAATTTTAATTTCAAATTCAATTTGAAATTTCCATAGGGCCTCAAACCCGACTATTTTGTTACTCAAAGCGGTTTAGGACTTTCTGGTTATATTGTGACTCTCAAATTATGCCAATTTCATCGTACACCGTACGTGATGTTCAAATTAATGCACACTGATACATCCTCCCACAAACTGTGATAAAAGATGCCCCCAAAAATGTTCCATTCATACTTCTGTCGAATATCCTTTCAAAATATATACTTTCACAAATTACACAACTATGCGGTAGATGCCGAAGGAAAAGGAAACTAAAACTGATACCACCAGCATTCGCTATCACAAATGACACGTCGTCCATCATAACAAAGGCAATTTCGCAAGCATCCTTCTCTGGAAAGCGATAATACCACCACAAACAACAGCACACACATACAAAAATGACAATAACTCATTTTTCCTGATTGCTTTTGAATTTTAACCATCGCCCCGAGATAAGGAGAAAAATGAGAAAAAAAAATAACAGAAGATGACGAAGAAAATCAGAGATTCCCTGTTCAACAATAAACACAATCAGAGTGTTCAAGGAGCAACAACGACAATGAGTATACAACGACAACGATGTCAATCCGCACGGAGACAATATCGTGCTAATGGTAGCCAAGGACCATATCGAATGCCCGTGACAATCGTTAAATGCTTCTTCTCACTCTCATCGGAAACAAGGACCACCGCAATCTTCAAAACCACACCACCCACCCAACCCACACAAGACCCGTCCGCTCTCAATAGCCAGAATGACGCCTCATCATACTTCGTAATAACAAAAACCGTAGAGCATTGTCCGTGATAACGATGCCAATGCCACTGATGGAGGTATAGTCGCTTGTTATTGTATGGCGTTCGTGTGGGATACAGAGAGGGAATAAATGCCATACAGATAAATGAAGGAAATTGCGTTGATAATTTCTGTGATCTTCTTTGACTACCGCTGCCATGCCATGAAACCACAATTAAAGCGATATAGAAGTTGCCATGCGAAAGGACACGACAAGTAGGTATATAGTCATGAAGAAAAAAATGAAATACACTTCAAGGAGCCGCACAAAAATCAATGCCTGCGATTGATGGCTGCAAATGGTTTTCAAGTGCCCTTACGGTTATTGCCATCTATGCGGTTTTCCATTAAAAGCGACCCAGGGCCCATGCAAAGGATCTTATAATATCGCAAGGACTTCAACTATACCTATACCGACCGTCTATCATTGCCGCAAGTAGATAAGGCGCATATTTGCGGCTTAGTGAATATACTATCGAGTGACTTGATGAATGGAATGACGCTTAGTGCGGCTTTGGGGCGTGTTCGGTGGCATTCAACTTATATGCACTCCAGTCGACGCAGTTCTTATGTGTAGATATATGCTGATGAATGCGGTCTGGCTGATGATTAAGTCCACCCACTTCACCTGCGTTTAATTTTCACATATCAGGGGGTAGTTTAATTGCAACAATAATGACCCATACCCGCGCAATTATTAATTAAGTAATCCCCCGCCATTAAGGCAGCGATTATATGACGGCTTGACGTAAGCCACCACAAGGTATAGTTATCGACCAGTGCGTGCGGTTATAAGTCGATAGTGGGGCAAACGCGTCCACTTAAAATTAACCCCTCGCGGTCGCGGTAGGATAACGAAGGATAAACTGAAGTGCATGTTGGCGCGAGCATATTATTAATACTCAGCTAATGGTATGCTTTAGGTGCATCTATTTGCATAATTTTGTCGTTAAAACGGTAAGTAGTTTACAACATGCTGAAGTTTGAGGTTAGTTTTTGTAGACTCTTGCACGGAAACAGTTGCTGCATTTAGTGTGACAAGGATCGTTGACCATATAGCTAAAAGATGCCGGTAAATGAGTATCAGTCGCACAAGAGCATTTGATCTGAGTAAATGTTTGTAGAAAAGTAAAAGCATTTTAGCAATTGCTTCAAATTGGTATGAATTAAAACCCACTTTGCTAAAAAAAAGTTCGAAAGCGTGTTGCAGTTGCAGCCAAACTTGGCCAGAAAATATGAATTTTCGAATTCTTCTTGCAAATTATTTAGCAAGAGGCCGGGGTCAGCAAAATAGCAGACTTGGATTTTCGTAGCAATTGCTACGTTTTACTTATACCGATCTGAGTAGGTAAAAGGTAAATGTCGCCGCTTTTTGAACATTTGAACGAAACTTAGCAAATGCTTCGATCTTGAGATTTCTTTTGAGTTAAAGCAATTGCTTCCACTTAATTGATGTGGACACAACCTCATTCGTGTAGTGTTGCCACTAAAAATAACGGAATCCGGTCAAATCTGACTGTATGACCGATTTTATTTTTTTTTTAAATTCTGTCAAAAAATCTGCCCAAAAGTTAAAATAAACATTTTTAATTAGAAATCCAGTCAAAAATAGAATATAGCAATATATTTTGACTGGAAACAAAAAATATGCAATTCATTAAAAACCTTTGCATTGCAAAAATTTTCAAAAAAGGAACTTTAAACAAAATTCAGTCAAATTCAGGCGCTGCTGTAGTTTTTTAAGATTATTCACAATAAATCAGCTTCTATTTGATATTGTGAGCATGTCCGTTAAGTATGACAAAGTTTCTTTCAAAGTTTGCAAATCTTTCTTTATTTTAAGTCGGTAAAAATTCGGTAAGACCGGATTTTAAAATATTCTCTGGTCAGAGCAAAGAGAATTCTGTCATATATGCCCGCAATCCGGTCAGAATGGCAACACTGCGTTCGTGAAGTGAATGTTATGTTATGCATGGCTTTTTAACCTAACTCTAATAACTTTGCCGGAAGTGGCTCTTTCGTTCCGTTCCAACAGAGAAAACGACACAAATGGTTTTCGATGAAATTTTAGCTTGATTTCAGATTTCGGTCTGCAGCTCAGCTTTTAATCAGAAAACTGATTGATTTAAGGCTGCTAAGTATTCTGTTCGAATGTTAAAAATATTTCGTAAAAGAAGGCGTGGCAGTGCAGAACATAGGCTTAAGCCTTTTTGAAGTCTTAGAAACATTTTAAAAAATACGTAGAGCCCATTTCGCAACTCAACCTTATTTTGACAACCAGAACTGTCAAAAATAGTCTCAATTTTAGCACTTAACATATTCACTCAAATAGGCTTAAGCCTTTTTGAAGTCTTAGAAACATTTTAAAAAATACGTAGAGCCCATTTCGCAACTCAACCTTATTTTGACAACCAGAACTGTCAAAAATAGTCTCAATTTTAGCACTAAACATATTCACTCAAACTTTAACAACATAAATTGATATAGTTCAGTTCAGTTATTCGTTCGCCTTGGTACACAGCAACGTTCCACCAACTACTTCCTACTTCCCACCCGATATTCACATTGATAGGGTGTCACATATTATTGGACCTCTTTGCCAAACGAACCGAGTGCTCCCAGTTTTTTATACCCACACTCAAAGTAACATCTTCTCCGCTATCATTTGTCTTGCTTCCTATATTTGACGCAATGAGCTCAATAGGAAGTCGTCGCGTATCAATTTTACACAGAACTTCTCAACGGTGCCATTCCACAGCAGGCTTCCTCGCAAGAGAAATGATTCTGATGAACATTCCATTGAATAGCGCTATTGAATAACCGGTGCAGCAAAACGAAAAATTTCTCACGTTCAATGGCACGAATTGTTCCGAGACAATAAGCATCCCCCAAAAGGCTGGGTAGGTATAATAAAATATATGCAAGAGGAAGTGATCGCAATGTCATTCGACGAGTCCCTATCTCTGGACGAGTGAAATGCGAACGGACGTGAGAATATTTTTGTCATTATTACCCACCGATGCGATGGGAGCTGTAAGCGAACAAACAATCACACACACATGCAATGTAGCTCGCCTACGTAATTTACATTCCATGCACAATAATGATAAGTTCGAGGCCACGGACGAGAACATGAAAAGTATATTTCCGCACGTTGCCATAAAGCACAAATGACCGGTCCTTATACCAGGAAAGGTGTACACGTTGTATTTTTTTTGCGCCTTAAATCATCTGTGAAATTACCCACAACATTAAGGCTTTACGTGATATCATTAAAATCATATCGAGGATAATTTGAATAATTTTTTTTTCCTTTTTTGCTCTTTCATTTCCTTTCTACTACTTTTGGGGGGGAGGACTTACACGCATATCGGTGATAAATGGACATAGAATCAAGGTGATTCGTTAATATTGAGCAAGAGGAGGCTATGGGTGTGGCAAGCCGTAGTTTCTGTAATTTCTGTGGGTGCGTGTCACAAGGAGCGTATAAAGTACAGACGCTTTAATTTAATTTTTGAAAATTGTTCGAGGTTTTTGCTTTGTTGATATTTATATTACAAGGAAATTGCACACAGAAAGAAATATAATTTTAATTACCAGAATCATAAAGCATCCAGAAAATCCGTTTTGATTTTGTGAGGGATAAGCCAAAGATTATGGTCACAAACCTGTTGTCCGAGAGAATTGTAGAATATTTCAAATCGGAACTTCTCTTGAGATGTTCAATAGGACATGTCAAAGAGTTGTCTTCACTCCACTCTGAAATCTCGCCTAGAGTTGTAAACGATTTTTTGTTGTTCTTAAATTATTTTTTTGGGAAAGGCTTCACCAGTTGCCCGAATTATTTGAAAAAGTATAATTAAACAACGACAAGTAATTTATCCAATACAATTAAATTCATCAATTGAATGATATCAAAATATCCCACCAGCTGAACATAGTTATTCTGAACTTCCTTTACTATCTAATTTCTAATATGGCAGATTAGTGCAATAGATTTAAGCTCTTTATTCAATTTATAAAACTCAAACATTCATCTAACAAAAAGGATTCAATCTTCATCAACTTGCGAAACACTTTTGTCAGACATCATTTGACATCTCTTGCAAATATCGGTCAACCACATGCAGCAAAGTCCTTTAAGGTGTTCATCGAACTTAGACTGCCTACTTCATCATTAAACGTGTTAAAAACTTTGCAGACCTCAACTTAATTTACACAAAAGTCCCTAATTATGAGCCATGTAGCAAAAGTAACTTGGCCAAACTTTGCTTTCAGGACTTTGAAAAATCTCAATACTGCCACTGTGCTAGTGAAAGTTTGTAAACTTGCATGAATTTCTAATTTCATCTAGTCCACCTACCTCCGCTTGTACATGGGACAACTCTGACCTATTTAATTATGTAAAAAGACGCATCTTTTAGGCTATCTCGTATCTATGTGATATCTATTTCACAAAGAAACCTCATTACTTTGTTGGCATAGTGTTTTCCATGGAAACACTGTCTGCACGGTCTCCCTATGTTAATGCACATGTACGACACTCAATGCCACCCACGTTGTGGCGCTTATGCTTCCGCATCCAATTTCATTGTGCAGCCACTTTTGTTTAAAAACTTCAACAGTGCTGCTGCATCCAAAATTACCGAGCAAGAGAAGCTATCGCACATATACACAAATGCAACGGCCATAAGTTTGTTGCTGTCCCGTGGGGCTGTGAGTCTTTTGTCCTGATCCTGGTTGCTTTGCCCGAAATGTTTCTTCATTTTCTACTTGAATGGAACGTAATAAGTTCGTGCCGTCGTCGGTCGGTTGTATTGGCTATGCCATGGCTGTTGTTGTTGCACATGAGGAATGGTGTTGCTTTTTTCCCCCAGTATTCTACCTTAAAAGGATTCCGACGGGTTTCGATTTCCAACTAACGAAAATAGCAAAATGCAGCGCATCTGGGACCTAGTATAACAGGTAATAAAAAAAAAACAATAACACCATATGTGACGGCGAAATTGTACTTACAGAGAATCCGGGTAAACAGGAATCGACAGGAAGCTAGATCAGTCCTCGCGGTGGGTGGCTCTTATTTGAGATTTAATTTCATCATCGAGACTGGCCGGGGGTTGCGATGCGATGTTGCTGCTGCAAGCGACAGCAGCTTTAGGAATCTGGAACCTTTTCTTGTTTTTAACCAGTCCATGCGCGGCAAGGATGTGGTACGGACATAGAAGGAATTTATAAGAACACAGCGTTGGGTATATTTTGCTAGCAAGGATTTGATTAGGAGAAAATTGCTTTTGGTCATTGGCAAAATGGTTAAATTTCAAAATGGGCTTTCAGCGAAGGGCAGTCTGCTGTGTGGTGGCCTGCGGTCAATGGTTGTGGTATGGAATATGAATTTTCAAAGGCGATGCAGAATATTGAACATATTGCATTATTCTTGTCAAGGAAGAAATATTAGAAAAGGATGTGGATGTGATTCGATTAGTGCTTGCTCGTGCTACAGAGAAGACATTTTTGCTTTCACATTTTGTGAATGAAAATTGGTTCCGACGAAGTTATAAATTTTGATGGGAGATGAAATTGCATTAACGAGAAAAAACTGCACCGCATTTTAGTGAAATTTTTATCAGATATTGCCTGGGACGTGATAAAACTGTATATGCGGAAAATCGTGTACGGAAGTCCACCGTTCATTTAAACCACAAATCATAAAATTCGGCCTTGAGATATCGCCGTAATCGGTACGACAAAGAAGGTGAGTCTTATTAATCTTTGCACATTGCCGCAAATACTCCAAATCTGTTAAAAAAATTGAGTACAGTTCTAAGATGAGACAGCAGATGTTTAAATATAATATTAAGAATTAGCTCAACATACCGAGACCGATTTCAGTTAGATGGCATCTACCCCAATCGACAGTCTTACTAAACATTTTGAAGTCGCTCAACTTACAGACACAACTACGTATGATTCTTGTCTGCACCTTTTAAACTGCAGAAATCAGCAACAATTTAAAGTGCGTTAGCCTCACTTCAACATAAACGAGGCACACCTCTTAGCTTCCAGCAATTATGCAGCTGCCTTAATTACTATCATCAACCTCCAAGTGCAAAGGCCACATGCAAGAAGGAAACCCTTGACAATTAAACGAACAAGCTAGGTTACGCTCAGAGGCCTTTCCTCCGCCTTTAGCACATCACTACCATTTCAAATTAAGGCTACACATGCAAAACGTTTCTTTGTTAATTCCCTTAATAAAAATGTCACTTCCCTGATATCCGTGCTGCCGTATAAACAGCACACTACCGCTCACGACGACTTGTTCAGTTGTTCTATACGTCCGCCCTCTTCCCCACTGTCACAAACTGATAATTGCTTTACATGAATGTGCAACGTGAACAATTTAATTTCGTCTGTCAACTCGTATTTCCAACGTGAATTCCAAAGAACGAACGAATACGTCATTCTTATCCGCATCGCGCAATATTAATGTCCTTCGCTTAGCGGCGGTGGCGGGCCACATACTATACGTGTATCGTGTATGTCTACCATGGATGTGTACGATGCAATTGTAAGTCGCATGTCCTACCCTTTAATTACATACACGCGCGCTCACACTTGTGTAACCACATGCTGCAATTACATCTTCCTTAATTATGCAAATTTCTCCGACAGTGCACACAGCAACGGAGCGCTGCGTTGCACACAAACAAAACAGTTGTCACACAATCCCCCAATGGATCCTTCAAATTACCACAACAAATGGCAAAACATGTCAAACTAAAAACCAAACCCCATAAAGCAAAATTACAGCCTTGTGCACCATCGTAATACCATCAGACATAACCGCCGCGCCGCCACCGTGCACCACCCATCCCGATAGCGACTTGGCAGGACATATATACAGTCCTCAGGGCTAAGGTACCTTTATAATGCATGATGAGTTGCGGACGTGGGCGGCGGGTGGCGGGAGGCGACTTTGGATAAGTTCAAAAGGACTTTTGCTCATTTGTTAAACGCTGAGCTGGAAAGTGTCTGCTATTATGTTGCGGATCAGGATGCGGTTTCAGACCGCGACGTTGAGAACGTACTACGAGTATACGAAATAGGAAAAGAGTGTCTCATTCAATGGGCGGAACAGTGAGGGATGGAGATTATTTTTTTTCCCATCTCTCAGTGAAACATTTCTTGGTTCTATGGAGATACACGAGTGTGTGGGTATTTGTCACAGAGTTTACTGAGGTTTTTGATGATTAACACGTCTAGACATGAAATTGTTTTGCAGTTGAGTTTCTTTTAAAATGTAAAGTTATCCGACTTGCTTGAAGTTTGGGGCAACTAGTAAAAGCTTCCATTTTGAACGAATCTGCAGCACATAATTGATATAGTCTTTAGTTTCTAACAAGCTTTTCACCAAATTTCACGATATACGTCTGACAATTCTGGGCCAACTTTAACCAATTCGACAACAAAGTCAAACCGATAAATAAGACTGTAGCTCTAGAGTGACTTGCCATCGTTGTTTGACATGTTGGGCGCTTTTAAGAGCTCTAGTTTGAGCCGATTTAACTGCAAACGTTACCGACAATGATTACAAAAACACATACAATCTTCTGGGACATATTTTGGACAATAAATTCTCGGAAAGACACATCGGTTCTCCAAAAGATACCTCCTGACCGACTTTGCTAGTGATTTTCATCGTACAAGTTGGTAGGATACACGAAGGCTTGGATTGAAGTTGTTGGAGTGGAAGCAGCAAACGTACCGAACCGATATTTTTCAGACCCTTTTGTCTAGTTTCCTGTGAGTGCTTTTTCGTATTACATTGTGCCAGACTAGACTTTCGACCCACCGAACCACTTCGACTCACTTATAGCCATAAGTCTCATTTGTACTACATGAATGGTCGCTCAACATTTCTTTTGTGTCTGTGCAAGTATTTTAAAAATTCAGGCACGTGTTACCAATCCTCATCCGTACAACGCTCCAAAGCTAAATATAAAGCCAATAGCTGCCAATATGGTTGCCCCTCTCACCATTCTCAGTGGGTACAAGCACATACCACCGATCAGGACCTTTTTCCAATTATTTAATAAACATATCCCCCAAATGAATGTAAACATTTTCACTGCCGACGTGTGTAGGTAAATTCCACTCCTTCGGAATGCCTGATCCTATTTCTATGCACTGACTTGTGTACGTCTCGTCATCAAAGTCAATCTAACCTATTCCAACAGACATCCCGCAGTCACTAAAAAGTTCGCCGAGGAGCGGCATTGAAATGACAAGAAGTAAAAGTATTATTTGCCGCGGAAAACTCTTGTCAAGGTTAAACCAGAGCGGGAAGAACACAACCCTTAGTATGGGACCCCCTCAGGTCCAGTATCGTTTTGTAGTCAAAAAGTGTCTACAAAGCTAAAAAAAATTGAAATAGAACTGCTCGGTTGTATGTAAAGAGGCCTTTGCCCTCCCACCCTTCAATAGCGCGCGGTACCTGCTGTAAAAAGTAACATCGCCTTGTGTCATTACATTATCCTTAAAAGGAATGCCACCGCTCTAAACTAGTAGAGGCAGAGTTTAAGGGCACGAACGTAAGAAAGAAAAAAAAACTTATTGTGCTTGCTTGTAATGCCTTTGTGATGTTCCCGATTACATGTAAAACCATGTGCCCTTGGAGCCTGCCCCCTCTCGCGGTCTCATTTTTCTATGTAGGCATTGTATAAGCTGTTTTCGGGTCGGAATGGAATTTCCTTTAAAGTTCCTTAGAGATAGCGATTTAGTGGAAAGAGAGCGACCGACTGACAAAAAAAAAAGGAAACCCAAGAAATTAGACCAACAATACAAATGAGATCACACGTTGGAAGTTTGGGACTTGGAAGGCTCGAAGCGATAAGGGAGCTTTTATCTCCTCTGGTGGTACACACACTATGCGAAGGAGTGAAAAGCCCTTGACGCTTCATTGGTTTCGAATAATGTATTTGCTGCTGTTGTTGTTGGTCTATTTTGTGGAGTTTTCTCGTCTTTGCCTATTCATCCATCTATCGACGGTCGTTTGAAGTCATTGTTTGGCAGTGGGTGCGTGATGGGATTTTTTCCCTTTTTTTTTCTGAGAAATTTAAAGAATTTTGTGTATCCTGAAAGTTACATCAACGGCCGAGGGATATTCAAAAGGATAAAGGTACATGGTTCGCTCTTTGTGGTATGAAATAAGATGTTGTGGGCTTATGGCTATTACCACACCCGCTAGAGTGTACTGTACGGAAAAGATATTTGATGGTTGGAGGTCTTTTCCAAGGGTATACTCGTAAGCATCGCATAAAAATGTTTGGCAGATTTGTTATATAGGGAATCGTTTATTGGATGGGATTTGTTTAGTTCTTATTGATTTTAATGCCTTAAAGATTAAATTGAATTTATACTCAATGGTTGGATGGAAAGCGGTACCCGTGCGGATGATGGTTCAATGGACGACCTAATAAGATTTGGCTTTG
The DNA here is from genome assembly GCA_936431705.1 of Cheilosia pagana. Lineage (NCBI taxonomy): Eukaryota > Metazoa > Arthropoda > Insecta > Diptera > Syrphidae > Cheilosia > Cheilosia pagana. The sequence continues at coordinate 42,012,028 of OW386170.1, read as the reverse complement.
ATTACGATATGAGTGACTTTTGGGACGAATGACAAGTAAATGCTTTGAAGGGAGTCGATTATACTGATTGGGTGGGTAATAATTAATGGTGTGAGTTTACAGGGGGAGAGATTACAAGTTTTTTAAAATTAGAGGGGGAAAGAGTTAGGTGGGTATTCCAATAGTCAAACATTTGTTTAAGGCGGCATAAAATTTCACAGCTGGCTGCGGGATTGCATTCATTTTTGTTTGTTATTTCACCATGAGACGACCTAATTTTGTCAATTTATCATGGGTATAGATTTTCGATGGTTAGTGTGTTTGACTACTAAGCGAGGGGCCCCAGGTTCGAAAAAAATTACGTCTTAGCGTTTTTTCCTATAGCGAACGTCTGGCAAACATTCGAGAGTATACCTCTCTTGAAAGAGCTTCTCATTTAGTCGTTTGGACTCGGCATAAAATTGTAGATCACTTCCATTTGTCCCTAAAATTAAAAACTCCCACAAAAGTAATGGTTTGGAGAAGTTAGGCCTTGGGACCTTACGGACCTGATTTTTTTATAGATTTGCGAGCTGCAGAACTAGTCTAAAATATGATTGCCAAACCAACTTTCTAAAAATGCCAATTCAAGGAAACTTTTAATACTTTCATAATATGTTCTCTATTTTGTATTGAAATTCTGTACCTCTTAAAACGACTTTTAATACCCAAGGCTACAATACCTCTATTTAAAATGAAGTTCATTGCTGAGTCACGGCAAACTCTCTCGACAGCTGTAAGATTTCGTCGACTCGTAATGTCACTCGTTTATTAAAAAAAGGAAAGAAATAAAAGTACTGGACTTGTGTAGAGAACTGCAGAAAAAATGAGGCCAGCCATCGAGGGTAGGTATACGACACAGCTATTTTATTTATTTTTATTTATTTTTTTTATTTAATAATAATTTATATACATTTCCAGCTTAACAAAACTAATTACCAATTTCGTTTATAAATTGGAATGATATAATAATGTACATTCTTTAACTTAGGAAGTTAGTGATGAATGACATATCGATTTATTACAAAGTTAGATGTGTGGGGTGACAATCAAATCTTGTAGTAGCAATTAAAAGACAAAATTAAAGCAAATTATTGTTATAAGATGTCGAAGTTATTTTAACAAATTCAAAAAATAATGTAATTTTAAAAAGAATAACAAATTATTGTGCTAGCGACTAGGATATAATTCTTAAGAAAGGTTCAATGCCGTAAAAGTCTATCGTGAAAAAACAATTTTTTATTTTTTTAATAAAAGAGTGAAAATTTAACGTGTTTCTTATTGGGAAAATCAATTTATTAAAAAGTATAGGAGCAGTAGCAGTGTAAACATGAGACAAATGTGTCCTTTGCGCTAATGGTACATTAACAAGATTCATGTTATTTCTCTAGAAGACTGCAGGCATACGTTAACCGCTGCCTGCGATACATCCTTAAGATCCGATGGCCTCAAGTTATATCTAACCAAGAATTGTGGCATATAACGCATCAAAACCCGCTGAATGCAGAAATTAGGCAGAGGAAGTGGCGCTGGATTGGCCATACGTTGAGGAGACCAAACGACAACATCGCGAAGCAATCCTTCGAATGGAACCCTCAAGGTACACGGCGAGTTGGTAGACCAAGAACAACGTGGAAATCAACCGAATTGGCCGAAGCAGCAACGCAGCGTAAAACGTGGCCACAGCTGAAGTATCTGGCTGCAGATCGAGATGGATGGAAGAAATTTGTCGCCACCCTATGCCCCACCCGGGGTTGAAGGATTCATTTATATGTTATTTATACGTAGGCTGTATATTTGGGAGTTCCTACATGGAATATGACCACTTTTCTTAAAAAAATCTCTCAAAACTTTAAAATCATACAAATGTCGCATTGGCAAAATTTGCAATTCCTTGTATAAGCGCCAGCTTTCTGTCAAACGATTTTTACTACAGATTACACTAGCTAAGTGTTTTTGATCAATAAGCAAGGTTCCAAAAGTGTTGGCGTACGATCCACCCCAGCTTGTAATACCATATTGCAATTTTGACTGTGCAAGACCGTAATAAATGTAGGTGCACGGAAAAGTTGAAAAGTCATGCGCAATAAGGGTAATTCGATGGTATAATCCGCCTTAGATGACATATTAATTAGACCTCAAAAATGTGGCAGTAATTTTTCCAAGGCGCCGTTGTTGAATAAAAGCTTCGACGATGACTATAACGAAGAAACAAATACTAATGACCGGTTGCCATATTAAGATGATTTTTATAGCCAAACGTACGAAAGGTTCAGCGATTTAGTCGGGCACTTTATTTTTAAAAGTTACCCCAAAAGATCCTCATAGCGCCAGAGGAACAACTTCTTTAACCACTCTTTGTGGGTTGTATTTTTTTTAAAGGTGGACGAAAGGAAGCTGCCTTTTTATTCTGAGCTGAGAAGCTTTATCAGGACAACACTATACAGTATACACTAATAATTGTTTGTCAGACTTTGTAAAAGGTAGAACAGTGAAAAAAAATGTTCCAATATGGATATTTTCCGGGATCGCTATGAAGTCCAAATTTATTATATACCAACCAGGACATCTGCCGGTCTTTCATTTCTTGACCCACATTTCTACGGTCAGCCGATTCTGAGAGACATTCAGCTGGACGTATCTATTTGTTGCCGTTCAATGATTTTTCCCCGAATTTTCAAACTTCCCAAAATCACTCTTAATTTTCTTTAGCTATAGTCAGTTCTGCTACGAAGAGCAGTTCTTTTTCACTATTTAAAGCTTTAGACGATATTTTAAACCACTCACCAGCGCACTCTTAAAAGGACACTCCCATTCTTCAATCTGCAGTGGCACGATTTATAAAATCAGTTTCAAACAACAAACCTTCATAATTTCTGCTTGAAAAATCAATGATCACACTAAGAACTGTTCACACTTTGAAATGTGTCCAACTGTATTGTTCCCAAACATGCCCGACTTTGTTTTGCACACAAACAAAGACAACCTGCAGCAAAAAAGTCATGCACTTTTGCAGAAGAATAACAGATAAATTCATCAAACTAGTACTTTTTCGTACCTTCTCCTAAGCGCCCAGAGGCTAAACGAATATCCTGTATGCATGCGGTTTAAGTTCCATGCCATGAGGACGAGGAAACGGATAAAAGATTTACAACAGAATACTACGTTTCCGGTGAGTGGAAAAGTTTGTTTTATTACAACCCACTAAACACAAAGTATGGTTGCACAACAACGACAACGAGGACGATCCAAGAGAGGATGCCGATTTTCATAATAAATATATTTTCAAAGTATCCTTTTCTCTGTAAGGCTGAGCAGGAGCACTCTGTGCCATTGGTCTGGGGATAGCAATCACATACCTAGATCAGTACCAACATATATAGAATCCTTGTTGTGTGACTGTGTGTGTGTGTATGTCCCGATAACAAGAAGTTTGGGTAAATAAGTTTCCAACTGCGGAATGCGGCTCTCCATCTGATTTGTAGGCAGGATAAAATGTTGTGGATAATATTTTGAGTGTGGGTTTTTTTTGTATCCTTCCTCTGTCTTATGGTACTGTGTTTGTTCAAATACATATCCAAACATACTGTCTCTGATGCTTCTGTGTGTTGAGTTGATCCCAAATGCCAGAAGGCTAATTAAACCGTAAGCTGAAAATTTAATGGTCTCTTTGGGTAGACAAATTATGTTCGTTCGTGAATGAGAACGTATTCGTATATCCAGCAGGAGTACTACTCGTACAGTCCTCGACTATCCACTTACAGTGAATTGCAAGTTGAAAATTACTTTTCTTCAATTTAGCCTTTGTTTGTAAGTAGTTTGAGTTGGGATGATATAGCCTGATTTTATGTTAGTGTGTTTGCGTGTTTATAGATCTTGTGGTTTTAGTGAAATTAGTATGGGATTGGCAGGATACTCTTTTTTTTTGTTTGATTTATTTCGGAACACATTTAGTTCGACTACAGTTTGGGTCACTGGGGTTGCTTATTTCGCTTTAAATTCACAACACGTCAGCTTGTTGGTTGAAGTTGGACAGGAGTGGGAGTTACTCCTTTCTTCGGGTGTTTTTTCTTCGTACTTTTTCTCGAGAGGATAATTGGAAAAGTTTAAATGTCAAGGGGCCTTCGGCCACATAAGCGAAGGGATTCTTTTTTGCATCCACTTTGCCCTGGTGCTGAGTACACTCTTTGCCTAATAATAACTCAAAATTAACCAAGTTTTCTAAGAGGATTATAATTATGATTAACTTTGGATGGAAAAGAGCCCCTGGTCCTTTGGAAATTCACATATGCGTCTGTGTGAACTGTGAATCTGTTTTCTTTAATATGGCAATGGCAACCCATCTATTTAAATATAGGAATGGGGAACGACTCGTGTGTGAGATGGCTGAGAAACCATTAAAATTAAGAAATAATACGATTACAGCGAACCACAAGTCCATGAGTTATCAAATTTGGCAAAGAGTATTCGCAAGACTACACGCCAGATCAAACGACAATTTAATCTGGCTTAAGTCCATTACGGGGACTGCCTCAGGGACTTATATTTAATATTCTGAAAGCAATTAATCAGAGCACTAATCTAGATGAAATTGGTTTATACAAATTTCGGTTGCATCTTGGAATGACTCCCTGCATGGACTCGATTTTCATGTGGCGCACTCAAGTTCGAAGTACTTTTTCCCTGTTTGATTTGGGTGGATGTTCGATTTTGGTGTGTGCCATGTGTTGAGTCAAATTAATTTGATTGCACACATGTTTTAGCAAACGTAGAACGTACACACAATCGCAATTCAGAGACAAGGACGTAAGGTGTGCTAAAAGGACGTACATGTCGAGCGACAAGTAGATTAATCTGATTGATTTGAATGTATCTGAAGGCGATGAGGATTTGTCTGGGTAATGGTTGATCCAATTTGGGGGGCTGACACAACAAACAATGTTTAATCTTGTTTATGGTTATTTTAGTTGACGTGGTTTTAGATGGGATTGAATGCGTTTGCGGTGCGTGGAGTTTGTGGGGACAATTAACTAATCGCTATTAAAATTGTTTCGTTTGATTGAATGGAGGAATTGTGTTTGATTGCGATCCTTGCGGATTTTTGTGCCACCATCTACCATCTACAACAAAGGCAGGAATGCTTTTTGTGGGCTTTTATAAAAAAGGTGAAAGTTTAAAATTGTAAACATAAATAATTTTTTTTTTTTTAACAAGAACTTGTTCTGCTTAAGTCACAAATAAACACTTAAAATACTAATGGTCATGGATAAGTATACAAGAAGGTAAAAAAAAGATTGCCGTCATGAAGTGCTTACATGAAAATTGTGACATTTTAGAGAATACTAACATTAAATTAATTTTAATTCAACATACTTTATGGCTAAATTATAAATGACATTTTATTTTTTTTCAGGTAAGCCTCCACGTCTTAAAATAAGTTCAACTTTCGAATAGGTAAATATAAAATTCGTTATAACTTAGTAAAATCTTAACACACAAACCATTGACATAAATAACTCTTCATTTTATTTTAAAGTCTTTTTCAATTTTCTTGCAATTAAAAATATCTCATGTTTAAAGGCCTAGGTCCTAAAATGGTTTGGAACAAACTCATGTAGTCATATTGCGTGGTTTAAAAATTATTTAGAGGAAAACCAATATATTCGTTGAGGTCTGTCTGGAAAAGATTTAAATTTGATTTTGTTTAGATAAGGCTTATATTTAAGAAAAACTTTCACTGCCTTAAACACAACATAAGGTGTACTAGTTAAACAGCTGTGAATTTGGCGCTTAAAACCTTTTTACCAGAGCTGTCCAAAAAAGACTTTTACTAGAATATTAAGTCTCACATTTTTCTTTGCTTAATCCCTAATAATATAAAACAAAGTGAATATTTTTTGTCGGAAGCTACAGAACAAACGGGTGAACGGATTTTGACAATTTTTTTTTTACTTGTTAGCTTTTTATGAGGAGCAAGTTCGTGCATTTAAAAATATTTCATTTTGATTGTGGAAGTCTAAGAAATTCAATAATTAGACTTTGAACACAAAGAAAGTGAACTTCTCCTTCGTCTATTTGAATGAAATTAATTCCATTTTTTAGATACCTAAATCACGCATCTTTTAAGTCCAAAACTAGTCTTAATATAAAGCAATTTACCAAACTGTTGATATGAACGAGATAGTTCCGTGCGATCCAGTCATGCACTTCGTTTTTAGTTGGGAAGATTCTGCAGAGATGCAATTCTGTGGGTTATTTGTTTTTCAATATGTTTTGTATAAGCCATGTCAAAAAAATGGTAGAAAACTAAAAGCTTTATATCATAATTGAATGTAATATGAAAACCAAACTCCTTATTTAAACACTCTGACCTTAGAGAGACAAGGTTTAGTTGTGACGAAAGTCCCTTATCGATATCGAAAGGTCTTCGTTGAAAGATACCTCGTCGCAGCATAATGCTGATTCGGGAACGTCTAAGCCCAGGCTTCGAAGTTTGTGTTTTATGCCTAATAATCTAGCTCCTTTTGTTTTTTCTTCAAGTACACTTTAATTCTCGCTTCCTGGAGGCACATATCTAGAAGACTATTTAGTTGCAAAATCTCTAGAAGCTATTACCAAAGATAAAATCTAACCAGTCACTTCTAAATAACACCCGCGTAGTCTTGCTGAATATGCGGAGAACCACCCACTCTAGCTTTAAACTCCTTAGGGCAAATGCAGGCAGGTACATAACTACTACATACATAAGTTGGAAAAACAGGAGACCTCAACAAAAGCGCTTTCATCATTACACTCGCTCACAGTCAAGGCACTTAAATCCTTGAAACTGTGTTTTTCATCTCAGAATAAACAATTTGTGTTGCACAAACAAAAGCCAATTTATTTAGTTCGTCTGTGTGGGTGTTTGTGTGTGTTTATATGTGTACCCCCAGTCGAATATAAATCTCTCTGCTTTAAGGAACTATTTGAGTTCCTTTCTGTTTCTCGATTGCTTGCAGGTAAGAGAAAAGTGCACACAAGTGTTGTTTATTTCAGTGTTTGAGCACCATTCTCACGGAAGTGTCCTTTTGTACCAAAACACTCTGTGTACCATGTACGCTGAAGCTGATAGCTAGCACCAGCAGTTGCCTCAGAAATGGCTGGGTTTGGCAGCATGGCGAGCCCGAAGAGGTTTTCGATTCAGAAAATTTCTTTCGAAATATTAAATCCCCACAATTTGCGACATTTCTTTATTTACTATTTTGTCTCGTCCTTCTGTACATGTGGTTGCTGTGGGCAAATGTGTTTGAGTTCCCCACCCACTTTGGTTGCTAGTTTCCATTTGGGTCTCTCTATTTTTTTTTCTTTCCGTGTTGTACGGCACTCGAACTGAACAAATGTTTAAATGTCCTTTTATCAAAGTCGACAAGGTCTACACTTGACTCGAACATGTATATACACTGTGTGGATTCGGCCTTTATTTGGTTTGATATTGTGTTACCATTTGATTTTGTAGTCCTACCGATTGGAATATTCAGCAGATTAAATTCATTCATTAACAAACTGTTTGGGAGTATCCTTTTTAACTCGCACATTCGAGGTGGTGAAAGAAAGCCCATTCCAAGGAAGGGAGGGAAACCATAACTTTTGTAGCATCGCTGCTGAGAAGATTGATGACTTTGTCTGCACTGAGATTCGTCTGCAGGAGCGGGTAGAATGTGCGCCAAAGCATCGTCAACAACATTGCTTGATTGATGTTGCCATTTGGAAAATGAATTTATGAATTCTTCCCGTGGATTGGATTCGCAAAATCATTTCACGATTTATTTCGTTGTTTACCTAACACGTTTTTATTGCTATTATCTGAGATTTAAAAAAAGTATGATTGATTTGGAAAGGGATTAGTTTAAGGATAACTTATTTATTCATTTGTGAAGGGTTGCACAGCTCCAACGGCGGGCCTCTGCTTACTTTTGTAATGCCACTGGATTATTGGATAATCTTCAAATTACCATCTCGAGGGGGAACTGGTTCTTCGTATCAAAGAACAGCGGTGGTGAGTGAAATAAAATTGGCATCCCTTAGTATAAATGATTGAGAGTCGCTTGACATATTTTCTGTTGAATCGAACATTAAATATTTGAAGTGGTGAAGGAAAGCAGGCCCAAGGAGTTGTCGTTGCAAGAACCGAAACAGTTTGCCTGTCTTTGTGGTTGGCTTTTAAGTCGTCAGTCTGTTGTAAGTTGTTTGTTTAAATGTTTAAGTTGTTTCAAATTGAAAATAAATTTCTCTCCTTCCGTTGACAATTACCACGGTCAGTTATTCAAGACCCCAGATATTGAATAGAACAGAGAGGATAATCTAACTGCAAAGCATTTTGGTTGTTAATACGATTTTTGTTGCCGGTTTCGCAGGTTCAAATATAAGTCTCTTTTTACAATCTAGATTTTAACTGCTAGTACTTTTTCGGTCGGGTTTTGGTAGTTCGGGAGCGCTTTTGGCATGACACGTGGATCCCTAAACTGAAGAACGATTGGATTTGGAAATAACCTCTCTGAAAGATGGCTTTAAAAACATAACATCCCCTAGAGTACACATTTGCTTGGAATTTTTACAGAGCCTTATCTAAAATTAGCTTCTACAACATAAAACATCTCCATTGAAAGTGCGTTCATTGTACCTTACATCATTGCTGTCGTTTCACTTAACACCAAATAATTCAAAGCTCTGGCAACGCGTTGTACTCCGCAAAATAATATGACAAGTCTACAAAAAATAATAATACCTTCATCCAGGCTATAACATAATCACCTTAGACAGGGTTCTATTTTCGTTCCTCGCCATCAAAATGACAATAAAACCAGAAACCAATGAGCAACACAGTACTACCGTACTGCACCTCGTAAAGTACTTTAACGATGCCATTCATAACCTTTCCGCAGATTCTTCATAATCAAAAGTATTAAACTTCATGGCCAACAAACGACATTTATCATAAACTCGCCGCGCGTCGTATTAGATACATAAAGCACTCGCGAAAAGACAAAACGACGGAAGATGGAATGAAAATAACCATGGATCCTTTAAAAGTTGAAAACAAAAAAAATCTCCAATAAATTCCAACCCAAATGGTCTCAATAAGCAAATTAATGTGTAATAAACTTCTGGCCTACGGTGCGTATACGTAACATTTTTTTTTTGATTTTTTTTTCATTTGCTACTCATTTTCATCCGAAATTTCAGCCATGCGGGGAGGTGAAATTTATGTTCGATCATATAAAATTTCATATCTTCAAAAAAACACAGTGAGATAGAAAAAAATAAAATCTGTGTATATCTGTATCTGGGGTATCCGATGATTGTCTGGCAACAAATCATTTTCAATAGTCGTCTGTGTTTGCTTCCTGCGGAGGTATTCTTGTTTTTGTTGTCCTGCCATCAGGTACCCAGACGATGCTTCATATCCCGGGGTCCTTAAATGAAGAAACAAACGAAGGGACTGCGCGCCTTGGCAGTGGCAGTGGGGGCGCGTTGGGGAATTATATTACATAAACACTGCTTGACTGCGAACGGTTTTAATAAAGGAAAATTTATGAATAGCATCGTCGTCGTCGACGACGTTGTATCTAAAGGTGACACCACACACTCTTCAGCACAGCAGCCAGTGCGACTGCTACCTGTGAATAGGTTCCCAGTGAGGCAACCTACCCCCCACCCATGCGAAAAGCGTCGCCATAGTGAATTACAGCGACGTCATATAATGGGAGTTAGGAGGGCAACAACTATACACCTAGGACGTTGTGTTTTATTGCAACCCGTTGTCGTCATCAGATGGTGGGAAAATGGTCCTGCTGCTGCTTGCAATATAACTTAGCAACGTCCCAGTGGCACACATTATATCACACAGGGACTCCTTGTGCACGCTAATGCCTATCTGTCGAGTGTGCCTGTGCATTGCTATTTCATTCAAGCCAGTGGGTATACATAGTTGTAACTCGCATCTTAATCTTTGGCGGACCTATGCCGGTGTGCGCTCAAGAAATTAGTTATCAATAAAGTGCCGCACCGGTGAGTGATGCATGCCTGACTGACTGCAGACAATGGCATATCGGGAAGATTAATTACCTCGCGTCATACTCGCCCAAGCACACATATACCCCTGCATTGTAGTACGTTCGTAGTAGATAAGTTTAAACAGCTTTTGTCGATGACACTATGAGCGAACTCTCGAATGTGACCTAGATATCCTATTTTTATCTACTTTGTGAGAGCGCGAGCGATAACTTTCTATGTAGTTCACACTAAGATCCTTGGATTGTCCATTAAATGACGTCAATGGAGTTAGTTGCTGCAAACGGCAAACATAAAACTCTACAACAATCTGAAATGGTTTCAAAAGATTAATAGGATGCTTCAAGATGTGTTGCAACGGTTGGGTGTTTTTTTTGTTGTGTGTGTGTGTGTGTATGTTGAGCTAAAAGGCGACAGGGGATTGGTCGGTCTCGGTGCTGATGGTGGTATCCTGGCAATGAAGTGAAACTTATTATGCAGTCTTTTCTCTGCTATGGCGTAATGCGGAAGTTTAGATGAAAAGAATGGCGCTTAGGGATTTGATGCTGGTGACTGTAGGTGGAGGAGCGGATAACAAGGAAGTAGGTCAAATTTATTTCTAATTTATGCATGAGGTGGATTTATTTAGTAGTGATGTTTAAAGTTTTCGAACGCAAAGTTTGTTATTCGAATGATGGACTTTGGGGGAGGATCACCTCGGGATTACAAGGAATTTATGGCAGGAATTGCGAACAGGGTCATTGTCAGCATGAAGCGATTTATTTATATCGCTATATTAGGGAGTACAACTTTTGGGTTTGTTTTTAATGTAGGTTGCTGGTGTAGTGATTAGTAAACAGCTACGAAGTAAAATGGAATTGATTTCAGAATACAGAGCAATTAGGAACAATCTGCTTTGACGGTGGTCTCGTAAAAATGATCTGTTTGCAACATTTGAACCAACTTACATAAATATGTATGTTTCTATGGCTAGCTTATCTTGGAGTTAGGGAAATGCGAACCTTAGGTGTCACTAAGAAAGGAGGGACTATTCCAAAATTTGCAATAATTTCATTCGGATCAAATAAATTCATGTGCAAAAGGACTGAATTCCTTTTTGTTCTCGCAACTTTCTTGGTTCAATGAGTTTTTGAACTGTTGTATTTCTTGTAAGTCACATGTCAAACTTTATGTCGTACATGTCGTATGCTGCATGTCGCACTTATTGCATGTTGTTTCATGTCGTATTCTTCATATGGCATGTCGTATGTTGCATGTCATATGCTGCATGGCATATGCTGCATGTCATATGCTGCATGTCACATGTTGCATATCGCACATATCGTACGTTTTATGTCGCTTTCGCATGTCATATGCTGCATGTTGCATGTCATACTCCACATGTTGAATGCTGCATTTTAAAACTTTACATGTCGCATACTGCATGTACCACATGTTACTTTTTAAATTTTTCTCTTCATCCTGCGGTCAAATTTCTATGCACATATTAATCCTTCGATTTTCTTTTGCACAGTTCGCGCCAATGTTCGTTCCAAAAATCATTTTCTAAATAGACCTTTTCCCCAGTCGTAGTCCCAGATCGATGTTAAATTCGTGTAATTCACAATTTCACTGTGTTTTGGCATTCCCTAACCCACCCGGCACCATTTTAAACCAATTTAGTGATTTCTGGCATTTCGATAAAATAAAAGAGAATAAAAGAACCAACAACAACAATAACATCATCATCTTAACATATCCCAACAACGAACAAACTGAAAAGCACCTCCATTACCAACCGGTGCCGTCATCTTGTGAGAAAATTGAATTTTGAATCCTTAAGCCTTCACTTCAATTTCGTCATATTGTTGATGTTTCAATGTTGTTCTTTCCTTCGTTCTGTATGCGGCGGATATGGATGTTTCGGTATTCGCTGTGCGAATAAAGAACGAATGATGAAATTCCCTTCATGTCCTTTATGTGTCGGAGGAAAGAAAAAACAAAAAAAAAAAAAAACATGAAAGATGGAAAATGTCTATATGGATACCCTTTTTGTGGTGCTTTTTCCCCGCACCCACATTCCCAAACTATATGCAAATACGAAATAGGCACAAATTGAAAAGTGCTAGGTCCTTTTGTATTCGTCATGTGTGTCTGCGAGAAAAAAAAATGCAAAGCAAATGACAGACAAAAATATCTACCTGAATGTATAAAATAAAATGTAAATACTACCTCCTACAACACAGCCGTTATATAGTTTTTAGTCCCGCTCGCGATGATGAAGCCGAGGATACAAGCCAGGATATTATTATTGTCCTGTGCCTATGCTGAAACAAAAATACATATGGCTATGTCGTCGCTGGCTGTATAATATTTGTTATTTTTACTACGTGCCGTGCGAAAAAGAAAGTAGTCGGGATATTTATTCAGGTCGTGCAACACTTATTATCAAACACGTACAAAACAAATAAAACAGGATAACATCCATCCACCTGAAATGGTCTGATGACATAACCTAAATTCTTCATACGACTGCGTGCATAAACATTGCCATTTTATGCGAGTGTGTGTGTTGGTGTATAAGTGTATGTCATGTCGTATTCGTCCTCAACACAGATCACACCTTTGTAGGAAAATTAAAGGATACTATGGGCTAAGGAGATGCTTGCTTATGAAAATATAAGGTGAAAGCTTAAGGGAGGCTCGCATTCATCCCACTCCCCCCCCATTTCGCTCTGTATGTGTGTGTGTGTTTGTGTCTTTCTCTCGGCTTAATATAATGGACAAGGTGTTGTTCGTTGTTGGTTAATGGCATGAGTGCTTTCCTTGTGTTTTCAATGTTGGTTTTTTTTTCTGCACATCTATTTCCACCGCCATCATCTCTCTCGTTCGGTATTAGTTTAGTGCTGAGCTGATGATGTCCTTTTTTCCACCCAAAAACACGCACACACACTGAGAGAGAGAGCGAGAACACATAATAACCGTAAGAATAATGAAATATGCATGCTTTTATCTGTAGCCAAACTTTGTGAATTGAGGACATTCACGCATTCACAACCGACGGCGCGACCCACAAGGAGGTGTAGGTGATTTGGTGTTTTCTTAGAGAAAATGGAATAATCCTTTCGTTAGATGTAATGGAGTGAAGAAAATTGTTATTCACCCCCCATGTTGATGCGTTTTATGTCCTCGCCCGCCTGTGTTCCTGTGAACGACGACGACGACGATGACGACGGACACTTGGAAATAGGGTTTAATGGTTGGGTAGTTTTTATTTAATGGCCTCGAAATTTACAGGTGTGCGCGCGCGTTAGCTGATGGCGCTTCTTAGCCTCCTGTTGAACGTGACTGCGGTACGAGTTCGAGGTAGATCACGGCATACGGATGAGTATGTTTTTTTTTTATGTGACACGAACTCCATCAATGTTTAAAGTGTGAGTGGATGTTTTTATTGAGGCAAAAATCCTATTTTTTCGCAGTCATTTGAATAAAGTCGAACGGACGATCCTCTAATTTTATTTTTATTTGCAACTTGCGAGGATATACCTACTTTGAATGTTCTTTGGTTGTTGGGACGACTCTCGGTGAATAAATTGGAACTTAAAATATATCTCATCCATATTCAATAGTATATGCTGCACTGGACGTGATCTGAATTTTATTGCTCGTTTTTATTTTATTTTTATTCCAGTGTATTACGTTCGATGTTGGCTTTTAGTCTGTCATTTAGGGACATCCTTTTTGTTCGAAATAAAAATTTTCTTGCAACTTAATACCTATTAGGATATGGCGCTTGACGGTGTCTTATTAGACAATCTTTGCAAGTCGTTTAGCGAAACTGCAGTTGTATGTATGTATTCCGTGAAAATGGAATGAAAAGGATATATCATATAGTGCCCTAGGAATATACACGGCATCTCATTGGGAGAAGAAGGTGAGGGCTTGTGACTTACATCGGGAATTAAGTCGACTGAATATTGAATTTTTGAATGACTTTCAGCTTAAAAAGAAAGTTTAAGTAACGTAATATCGATAAGCATCCTTACGATTTTTGTTGCAGGTACTGTTTTTGTTCCAGCGCTCGTACAATTCATGCTGTCGCTCTTTGCCGATCGTCGACACGACTGTAAACTGTAAACAATGTATTTTTTTTAAATAACTCAGAGGGTGGCGCAGTGGCTTGGAGTTAGTGTCTTGGACTACTAAGCGAGGGGTTCCCGGTTCGAATCTCGAAGAACCAAATTACATATAAAGGTTTTTTTACAAGGTTTACAAATTGTTGCTGTGATATTTACTTTCTTTTAAAAATTCGCCACAGGATATTTCCTTTACTAACTACTCTCGCATAGGAAGACTTCAAATCCATGTAGCTCAAACAAAATATAAATAAAATCGTTTGTCCATCCAGCAGCGATTTGAGTTTAATAGTTTCATACCGTGTTTACTCTTAATACTGCACACCATCTTTCCATCTGTCAACGCATCTTACGCTGACATCTACAGCACACTCAACACTGAATATATCCATTAAACCCATTAAAACTGCACAAGTAATCCTTCTAAAGGAATAAAACATCAGCACCCATAAAAACGTGATTCACTTAAAATCCCCATTGTCCTTCATTCGCTCTCTCACCTACATTTTCAGCACTCGACAACTGCAATATACGTTACTGCAGAGTTTTTCTTCGTTGATTTTAATTATAAACTTCATCAGCAGGTACACCGAAAAGGAGGGTACTGTAAATAACTGATGCAAAGAAAAAGAAAAATATAATAAATGCTCTAGAAATGAAGCAAAAATAAAATGCCACTATTAAGAAAAATCCGTTTCACGCAAGTCAGTTGGTCGGTCGGTAAATAAGGATACGTCCGCTGTGTGCACTGCATTATATCCCATTGTTGTTGGTATAACTTTTTTTTCAACTTCAACAGATAGAACTGCTTGAGGAAAATCCGAAAGTAGATTTTGTAAGATAAACCCAAAGGTAGCACGAAAGGATGCACCACGATAGACACAAACTTAACGGGTTTCAATAATTTAAACGCCAACATAGATTTTTCATAACTTCAGCGACACTGTGAGTCTTATCCTATTGCGAATGACTAACTATTCCATTGACTTATCCTTTTGTGTATCGAAATGGGATTATGCTTTCAAGTTGAAATCTTCTCTCGTGGAATGGGTGTGTCTGTGTATGCGGGCGTCTTACAACAAACGAGCTGGGAATAGCCTTTAGGGGATTTGGGAAAAAAAGGGGAGGACACAAAGCATAGTGCTCGCTGGTCGTTGGCTCGATGTCTGTTGTCATGGTTAATCAGTTAAGAGATACTGAGGTGGGATCATTTATTATTGTTGACACATCGAAAATTTTAGGGAAATCTAATGAACCATCAGAGAGATATGGCCACTAAGAGAGGGATAATGTTGGGTTTTTTTTTAGCAACAAAAACTTTGTTAGAGTTTGTTAATTAAAAAAGGTTCTTGTTGTAAGCTGTTGCTAAGCTGCTTGGGTATTTACTTTGTTGAATTGTGTGACTTGTTGTTAAACGTATTGGGCATTTTAAAGGGAACTTCATGCAAGTTTATTTTTTGAGAAACTTAACTCAACTCAGATGGACATAAAGAGGGTGTCTGTTTTAAACAGCATGTACAAAGAAGTTGACTGTCAACTGTCATACCGACTTAGTTATTTTACTTTTTTGATCACTTTAGACAGTTTCTATATAGACAATACAAATTACCATCGAAGATTAGTCAACGATTCGCTGGAGTCGTAAGAAGTCAACCTGTTATTTTGTCAAAATCTTCATATTTCTATACATCAACAAAAATACGCCTTACAAGCCAATGGCATCATCAGGAGTTATTCATTTCATAATGAGGAACGATCATTCAACCGCACTTTGTCTCAAGCCAGTAGTGATAAAGTACAAGATGTGGATCCATAGTCCAAGAAACGCATTTGCAGAAAGAAGTTTTTTACCAAAGTTCGACACAAAAGCCTTGTTTTTTTATCCCAACACAAAGGCCGTCAATTCAAGCCCAACCAAATACAAACTCCTTCTTCTAAGTTTAGAAGCATTTCCCCTCACGTCCGACACTCATGACCATTGAGACACACAGCACCAACGTAGAAGGAGTAAAAGTTAAAACGAGCCCGTCGAGGAAAATTTAATGAAATAATTATCCTCCGACAATCGGTTTTTGCCTTTTTCCGCTTATTCATCTGTCCGAAGCAGATTCACATTTGGCGGTCTATCTTGGGGGCTGTTTTGTGTGCCTCGCCTGTAGCTCTTAGGTTTGTGCTCTTTTGGGTTAATTTTGAGAAATGACTTTGATTCCCTTGATTTATTATCGCAATTTAACATGAATTAATGTTGTAATTAATCTGTTCACATTCTTTCGTCCTTTTCGTAGCTCACTATGGAAGAGATCCTCTTTTGTTGATTTAGTTTGCTCGATTTAGTATATCTGCTTAAGACGTTCAGGTGTGTTGTTTGTGTTCGTGGTGTTACCTTGAGAGGTTGTTAGGAGTATTTACAAAAGCTCAAGTGTTAAAGGCTTTGCCATAAGTCTGGACGATAAGGGAGGGTATCTTACTTTGTGACAGAGTTTCAAGTAGATGAAAAATTTATTTATTTATGGCTGGGCATGCAAATTTAACTGAAATTACACTCAAGGGAATTTCTTTAACATGTACATTTTAGTTGTTTAAAATCGGGCAAATGAATTTTATAAATAAAACAGTTAAAGTGGAAGCTTAGCAACAAGCAACGTTTCCTGTGTGTGAATTAAATCGACCACCAAAATTCTATAACTGGCATTAGGTATGCCTACAGTTGAAGACCGCAGACCACAATCAAAGCGCATACCAGGTTCTAAATAGGATGCACGATTATCAGATGCTAACCCGGCATACTGAAGGACACAAGGTCCGACCTCGTTGGGCCGCTGATGTAAGCAATTGGGTTCATGTAAACAAATTAATGTTTTTAGACATCCTGCCATCACATGACTGAATGACGTGTTTAAAGTGCAAATACTTGACGAGGGTCAAACAGTCTTCTGCTGTCCTATCAATCCAAAAGACTGTCAGTTTCATAACACAAAGACGGTATTTGTTTAGGCTACATAATAATTTTGATAACCCCCGTCTTCGAACGCAGAACCTTCGGACTTTCACACCACAACCAAATTTTTTTTCTTCTCGATTTCATCTCCTCGAACATCTTTAAGTTTAAATTTCGCGTCAATCCCGATACAATCCCTCGGCAATATATCTCTTTCTTTTGACGTATTTCTTCTTTCTAATTTCTGTCTTGGTTCGCCCCTTAAAACGAACGCCATCAGGAGGAGAAGGATTTCATATCAATTTCTCATAAATAAGACTTCTATAGCAACGCCAGCTATACGGATCCTTACACAATGCTATCCATCCTTATCATATCGTCAATCATAAAAGCCATAAAAATTGTATTCCAATGAATCAATTGAGAGGGAAAATTCAAGGACTTAATATGGTAATTTTGCTTCATCCTTTATTTCCTGACTCGATTTGCGTGCCTTCTCGTTGATATACCTTCATGTATACCCCTCGCACAGATAGCGGCGGAGCATGGCTCTTATACTTATCAAAGGAACGCACAAATTTTTGCATAAAATCAATCTAAATTTGTTTACATAGAAGAATGGCTTTGTTTTTGCGCTGTCCCTCCATTTGATTTAAATATTAAATTCAATTTTGGATCTCACACCTCTCTGCACCGCAATTGGCAGAGTCAAAGCGGTGGGGGTGTTGTGAGAAGCCTCAATCTGGACCATATGGGCATATTAGCTGAATTCCTCAATGGCATAGCCGCCATTTTATTTGGTGTTGAAACAAAATATAAAAAAACAAAAGAACTAAAAGGACGAGGAAACTTTTTTAAAGTTTAAATAGTTTTTGGGCCCGTTCCGTTTTCATTGCTTCTGAATGGCGGAATGGAAAAATGGCGAAAGACATTTTCTTTGGTGGTCGTTTTCTTGTTCTCCCACTTTGTTGATTTCGAAATTCGGGTCACAATCCGGCATGGCATGGAGGCTGGCAAAAGACTGCCACGGCTACAAGGACGAACGATGAAAAGTTTAAGTGCAGAATCCGAAATGCTATGTAAGTTGGCATTTTTTAAATAATTTATTCCACGATTTCGTGTAATGGCAGTCGCTGTGTTTCTGTTTTATACTGGTATTCGTTGTTTTTTTTTTTTCGTTTGAGCGGGTTTTTCTTCGGTTTTTATTGGGATTCGGATTCGGTTTCTCATGCTGGGGATGGGTGTTTGAAATTGCCTCGTAGAGTTTAGTATATCAGCCTATGTGTGGATATAATGTATCCCCGAGGAGTTGCTTCTCGACTGTGAGTGGGGATGGGAGAGTAGTGGAATAAAGCGAAAAATATTTCCATATGAAGAGGAGATGGTTTCTTGTTCTTTCTTTTTTTTTGTCAGAAATGCACGAGTGGCCTGGTTTTCAGAAGCAGATCTCTAACCGGAGGATGTTAATATTAATGTTGATTTTTGTGCAAATAAAGAGGTTTCGGTTACAGGCTTTCTTTCATGTAATCTTGTATGGGTGTTGGCTTCTTAGAACCTCTTGGAAGGGAAGAGTAGGTACATCGTGAGATATGTTGCATGGTTATGGCATATGTGCAAGTTCAGCTAGTTTAAGCTTATTGGGATTGAAGTCAAAAGTGGAAAAATGTTTTGTACATCGTGTCCATTTAAAGGGTTTTCTTTTTTATTAATATTAGCTTTTACAGTAGCAAGCTTCTATCGCCGACTTTAACTTTGGAATGGTGTCTTCATGCTCGTATATTTTATTCAGATAGTTGACATAAAAAGTATCAGGATTATGTTGAAATAACGTTCCAAATCTTGTCAAAACCTTACAGGCCGATTATCCCTCTTTTTTTAAACCGCACACCAAGCAGTCTGCAGTCCTAGATTTCCTTAAAACCTGGCTGTGGCTACCTTGCATAAAATCAATTACTGGAAAGGCATACGAATTTGAATAGACCTTATCCGTACCAAGGTCCTTGTAAAAAAGACCTCAACTAAAGAGTCCGCTCTATCACCAACCGCTGCATGATTTCGACTGAGCACTAACTTGCCTCCTGTCCAACTCCAGTAAGACCACCTCTGCAAATCCCTCGGTTTTCAGTGTGCACTTTTCAAAACCACAAAGGTGCCGGGCGTCTTTAGAATTGCGTGGATTTTTTTTGCAATACGATGGCAAGGTTAGTAAGTTCAGAGCTATCTTATAGGTCCGGGAGACACAAGTCGAGGCTATCATCGACAAAAAGGAAGAGAAGCTAACTCAATCTCCAATATAAATCGTGACAAAGACTTGTAAAAAGGTAACAGTCAACCTTAAAATTAACGTATAAACTTGGTGATGATATTTTATTACAGAACGTCCTTAGAGAAGGAAAAGTGAGCACGTCCCTCTCAGTACGATTGATCTGGCCTACTTTCTTCCGACCGAATTTTTAGTAGGCCAAGGGCTTGGTGTGATGAAGTTAAGTGCATCGTTGTGCATGGGAGTGGCTTGTGCTTTATTTTCCGTCCTTCCATGCCTCCGTTTTAGCCTAAACATCTTCATTTAGCCTTCGAACACAGGTAGATGCAAAGGTACGATTGCACTGCTCGCAAAAATATCATTCAAAATAAAGTTTCGTTGCGACGCAGTCGTGCACATTTTAATTTTGTTTTTTTTTAACCAAAGCCCAAAAGTCCTGGCATGAATTTAAAGTTAAAAATATAATCAGTGAATGATTCTTTTGACTTAAAATACCCAGCTCGTGTCATAAATAAAGCTGAACTCTTTTTCTAACTTGAAAAAAAACGCAAATCCTTATCTACCAAAATTTATTCGTATGGTTTTCCTTTCTCTTTAATTAATGGAACAAACACACTTAATCTGACAAATCCCCAAATTTATTTATATCCTTTTTTGAATCCGCAAGAAATATTGTTTCTATTCACATATCGTTCGAAAAACAAACCGGCCGCACGCACAGACACGCCAGCTGTAGTGGCTGGGGGCTCTGTCGCATCTTTCCGACAGTCACAAGCCAAAAATGTTGTAAGCTGTCTTCAAAAACCAGCAAAGGAACCTATACCACAACAAAAAGGGACGAAGAACCAAAACTAAAGTCCAGGACCATGACGCGCAGCAAAAATGAAAATAATAATAAAACAAAACTGTACAAAAGTCTATCCCTTTTACCGCGAAATTGCTGTTTGCATAGCGTTTACATGGCGCAACGTTAATAACCATATTTATTTCATAAGCATGCCGAGAACGACGCGACGACGGCGACGCCTCCACTTTCTTCCTGATTCGGTCGTATAGAAAAATGTGTATATGTATCAACGCCCGCCGCCCATGCCTAAGGATTTCAACTTGGCGGTTGAGTTAAATCCCACCAAGAGAAATGACAGGGATTAAAAGGATCAAGAAGTAAGGGAGACGGATATCGCTTCCAGTCAAACGTTGCGCTCACGCGAATTGCATACACAAAGTTGTACGCTGTATATACAACACAACGCTCCAAAGCTGTAGCTATGAGTGGATGCAATTTAGCACTCTAGCTGGGGGGTGACTTTGACCGGATACCACACAGCTATACTTGTAAGACGTCTGCGTGGAGTAGAGTGGGTATCCCTTATCCGTGGTGTCTACATTTGTCGAATCCTTTAAGATGTTTCGCATTCAATGTTGCTGTTTCTTCTCCGACGTCATGATTTTCATCATCCTTTAGTCGTTTCTTTTTTCTATTCACCTATACGAGTGTATTCATGAGTGCATCCAGGTTAGAGCAGAGGTTTTTAGCCAGCATTTTACTTTAGCGTCATCCGTCTTTCCTGTAGTGATTCAGGGACTGCTTTCTCAAAGCGGTGTTATTTCCTATTCATGTCCTGAAGGGATAATGTAACGTGTATGGAAACTAATGTCCTGGACGACGACTTTTAGGTTCGTAAACAGGAAACGTTTTTCCATCCTTCTTGAAAATATACGGAAAGAGGGTACCCTACACAGAGAGTCTTTTCAGTTTGATGCTCTGCGAGAGTGTCCCTGCCGCTATGGCTGCGTGTGTGCATGTTCATCTGGTGTGGTGTGCAGGTATAAATCCTTTTAAAAATACATTTTCCTATTTTTGTGATTGTATTTATTTCAGCTTCTCTGCATATATTTTCCTCCGCTTTGTTTCACTGCAGCTTGTTGTTGGTGTTGTTTTTGCGTCAATTCATGGTGAGTGAATTTGCGATTCATGGCATTCAGTGTCCGTAGTGTAAGCCGTCAATGCAGAGTTCAGAGTGTGCTTTCGGATTTAGTCCACGCGACGACGGGATAAAGTTTGTTTACTATTATATCTATGCGATTGAAACATCATGTGCGATGCACTCTCAAAGATAGAGCAGGTAGCTGTTGTGATTTATGAATTGTCTTTGATTTTTTGTCAACAGTTTTAAAATAGGAACTAACAAAACAGAGCTTTACCACATCTGGAGAGTACGTGACATTGTTGCAATTGCAGCTGGGATATGCTCTAAAATTAAGATACCTACTGAATGTGTTTTTCTCGTGTTTAAAAAATAGGAAAAACCCGCGTACAAAATGGGAAAGAGTTGCATGTTTTCACACAGCAGCGAAGCACTTGATACATTTTAGAGTATCGAAATGACCGAAGTTGTATATGCAAGGCAAAACAGACGTAGGTTTAAAACCTCGATAAGTGTCAAAGGAGTAAGTAAATGCTTCTACAAACTTCCAATGGGAACCGGTTGACATCTTCTCACACGTTTTCAAAAGTCTTATGGAGATCTAACTGAAACTTAATTCCACATCCCGCTGTAAAGCCTGTGGATATGCTTCGCAAAGGTTTAAGAAGTAAGAACCACGTTATATTCCGGGATAAAAAGTATCCTAAGTCCCGACCCAGAACATAAGCAATCACTATGCCAAGCTTCATCAAAATCCGTCCAGTAGTTTCTGCGTGATGTGTGGTCATGCATTTTTTGTATATATAGAGAAGAGATTGCGGACTATGTACGACTGGGAGTTATTTGATTTTACGGTGCTCGTTTTAACCCTGAATTGTTACAGTAGTAGAGTATTTTTTCAATTCTACGTTCACAAAGATCTACCGTTCTTCAGTTGCATTTTGACAGGTGTGTAATATATTTCCAGCCTTGTGCCATGTCATTTATCGACGGAGATAAGATTTTCCAGAGGTTATTAAAAGAGGGGCCGATAATTTAGCATTCGTCACTTCTTTCAAACGAGTTTTTGTATAGACGACCAGGTGTTTGCAACGTTGACAGCAAATTGGTTCCGTAAAGTGTTTTTTTTTTAGCAAAAAAGTCAGAACCAATAAGAAATCTTTTAAAAACCGCCTTCTTTTCAATTCAGTCTCTAACTCTCTCCATTCTCTTTTATGCGTAGCTGAATATCCACTGAAAAAAAAATCAACTTTCCCCACTAAAAGCTTTAAAGAAGACGAAAAAAAAAATCCCCAATAATGCCATGGGAATAACGCAAATAACATCCGAGTCAGGGAGGAGTCATTCATCTCTGTCAAAGCATCTAATGGTGGTGATGTTTTTCGGGGGGCAAAAAAAATATTGCATAAGAACGAACACCGAGTTTCTGTTTCACTAAATTTATTGCAAAATCATGCTTATCTAAACCACCCCCTGCCACCTTGGGAAAGAGAATATGTCACGATGATCCCAACACGCCTTTTCACACGTGGCTTTCTGACATCGTCAACAACAAAGGCGTTGTCCACCTTTGCTGGCATAGTATCTGACCGGAGTTACATTTTTATTTATGTGTCTCTCATGTCTGACTAGATGTCTGTCCGAGTTGTCCTTTTGTTGCCCAGAGATGTCATGCCAACTCAAAGTGGTTTATAATTATTGTACTGTCTCTGGCATTCCAGGATCACACCGAAAGGAATGCTTTACAATAATTTATATTTTGCTCCTATCCAACAACTATACAATGTACGTAAATGGTGCTGAGAGAAAGAAATAAATCCTTTGAACGGCGCACCACGACACGACAACACCCCATACCAGTTGAGTACGTGGTCAAATGTGCCCAGCTGCATTTCTATGGGGTTGTCATCCTTACAATTGTACTTCAACGGATGTGGAGCATCCTTGAATAAAGTGCTTTTCTTTTCAAGTCAGCTGCATGTTTATTTTCGTTCGTCGTGTGACAAGCACAAACGGTAGGCGCCTGCCTTTTGTCATGCCAATGGATAAAAGTCCTTAATTCATGTAATGTATCGAATTATTGTGTTTAAAGAATTAATGCGTGCAACTGTTAAATTATCCTTTTGGGAGAGATCTCTCGCTCGATATTATTCCATTACTTACGAGCACAATACCAAAACTACCCCCAATAGAGCTGTTGCCATCCCACAGCGTATATTGATGACAATGGTAGCTAGTGTGGGCGAACGAGTTAACGGTGTGTAATGAAAAATTTAATTAAAATTAGGATTCTCGGTTATGAGGCTGCCGTACATTTTTATTTTAATGTTTATTACCACTGCCAGTCATATTGAAATTAATTACACAAATACACACACACACATCCGGTGGCTCTTCTGTACGATACGTGTCGTTGAATTGAAGGGCATATTCATGTGGGATTAGATCAAGGATAGGATGCTGTGCTGGTGATACAAATATGGATGGCAGTAACAAGAAGTGTGGGTGTTGCTAAGTGTACACGAAGCTGAATGGAAGGTTGACTCAAATTAACTGGGTAATGTTGCGTTATGAGTGAAAACTATTGTAACAAATGTTTAGCGTAACACATGCTCGTGTACTCGGGCATAATGAAATATAATGTGTTGTAATACAGGAATTCATTTAGGAATTGACTTCAAATTGTAAACGAGAGAAATTGCTGTTGCATTTTTTGTTAGTTATTAAATTCCGCGACTATTTTTCATGACTAGTAACATGGATTTGGATATACTCGTAACTAAGTGTATGGCACTTTTTAAATACTCGTATAAAACATTCGCACAGCGTTAGATAAATGCAGATATATTTTTGGCTTCATGAGCTATTGAAATTCCATTGAATTTTATTCAGAATATTTATATTCATCTATTTCTGTTGGCCATTCGCACTTAATACGATATTAAAAAAATATTTGGGGTGGAGTTAAAAGACTCTACTGGTCAAACGGAAATCTGTTTTGAATACGTAAAAATGAGTTCAGCCTCGGTTTGCAGTTTTCCAACTAAAGTCGCAACAGAAAAACTGAACATTTTTGAAATTTCTCTAACTTATTCCACCTCAGAAATAAGTAGATAGGTACAGAAAATGTTTTATTGGCATAGCTATCAGCATAGCCTTATAAAAAAAAATTGGACCAACGTTGGACAATTGCAATCGATTCCACATCAAGCGAGTTCAAAAATTCCGTCGGATAGTTGGTCGCTTTATCCTCGTCGGTCACGCGGGAAATGGATTTGTACAAATGCAATTCTCCAGCGATTTGACTTCGAATAATCAAATTCGCTACTAGTATTGTCCGTTCACTAATCCAATCGAGATTTTTATAATTTTGTGCAATAGCGGGGAACACTTTGGTGATGATTTCCTCCTTCGATGATATGAACTCGCAAAAATTTGCAGGGAACGATATCAATCCAGTCGAAACATCAACAGGAATTTGGCCATTGCCAAGTGCCAGCAGTTGTCTCGAGAATTCAGCAGCCGAATGGTCGTTCTGCAACGCGACTCTTATGTTCGTGGTAAATTTCAACTTCTTCCACAAAAAAGACGATTTCAGGCATGCATTGAGATCATCGGCAGCAGTAGATTTCGGGATTATGGGAAGCGTTTGATGAAAATTTCCGGAGAGCAATATCATAGACCCATCAAATCAACTCGAATCACCTCGTAAATCCTTAATTGTTTGGTCAACTTCCTCCAAAGCTCGTTTATGCGTCATCGTGCATTTATCCCAAATGTAATATTTGGATTCTCGCATCAATTTCGCCAGCGCTGAATTCTTGGTCATTGCTTGTCAATCGTGAGAAGATTCATCGGCAGCTTTAAAGCGGGATGTGCAGTTCGGCCGTCTTCCAACAGTGTGTCCGGAGGATGCAACAATCATCGGAATTTGAGATCTTAACCGAATTGTTGCCAGAATCAGCGAAATGACAAATGTCTTGCCTGTCCCACCGGGAGCATCGAGAAAGTAAATGCCTCCCGTTTCATCGTCAAAAACCCTCATCAGCGAATCGTGCACGTTCTTCTGCTCGGCATTCAACATCGGCACATTTTTTTGGACTCTTTCGGCCAGCTAATCCCCCCGTTGCAATTCGCTATTGAATGCATCGTGCATCGATTTGGCGTTGGCATTCCTCATTTTTACAGCAGACTGCCGCACATGAGTACGCTCATGTCTTCGATCAGAACTAACGCTTCGTTGCGCATCTTGTCGTTAATTTCAAGATCGAAATTCGAAGTTGTCGTGCTAACTCTGTGCGAATTGTCGTCAGGGTTCGAGGGATGAAATGTCGCTATGATGATCGCAAACAATGTACAAATTTAATTCACTGGCGCAGAAATATTTGCATCGGCGAGCGTTGAGTCCCAATGTGTATCGTTTTCAAGCAAATTCAAACATTGGCAGGCCTTCTGAAAAGTGGGGTACAGCACACCATCTACAGTACGCAGGGAATCGAAGGGCCTATAATCTTCATCAAAAGCTATAAATCATCAAATCATGTGATAAAATGCAAAAATTCCTCGAAACAAATTTTTCGTATTTTTCCGGAATTTTCCAAATTTTCCACTAAGAATTTTCTAGTTTTCCCTTCGAAAAGCCATTCCGGAACAATTGCACAAAAATTCCATACAAAAAATCAATTTTCGATTTTTTTAATTTCCCGACTTTTCCAATATTCCCGACTTGGCAATAACGAACAACTGAAAATAAATATGAGCCAAATCGACCCAGCCGTTCTCAATTGATGAATCACTATACATTTTTCACACCATTTTATATAGATTGTTGACAGATATTTCCTTTTGCTTAAATCTCCGACTAATGTGTTAATTTGGCAACTTAACCACTTGTTTGTAGTGCCCAAATATGCCAGTCATACGGCCTTACGTAAGGTTAGGTCTGTGGTCTTGCGAGGATCGAGTAGTACTCCGTGCCACACTCAGGTCAATCTGACCCATTGGGGGAAAGAATTATTATCTCTTACCTATTTTAACTCTGTCTATAAAAGGCTTTAAATGAAATACCCACTGTGGTGTGGCAAGAAACCTTCCTTTTGATTTGATGAAACTTATTATCTTGTGCTGGAAAGCACGTCTTTCTTTCTAGGAGTCTGTATCTGGAGAAGACCTGGGCAGTGACATAGGAAGTGGGTTGTATACTCAAGGGCCTCTCATCACCGCAACCTCTATAAAGAACTTCTTCTGTCAACCTCATTATCTTCTTATGATACCGGAGAGTGTTGTGCCCAGTTATGATTCCTACGAGGATGGAGAGTGATTATCTATCTCTCCGCATGAGACTCATTATGATCCTCTCGGTTCTGGCTGCATTGAAGGTCGGCCATAGCGTTTTTGTGGTATGAATAGTTTCTAGGGATGTCCATCTAGCGTTCCCCTCTCTTGTGGTCATTCTTCCAGCTTCAAGCTTGAGTATGCAAGGCGGGATATTCACAAAGAGATTAGCTTGTCCTGACACAACTGTTCAGTCTTGTCTTGCTAATTCGTTCGCTTTCTCATTCCCTGGAATGTTTTCATGTCCCGGGAGCCTGCCTTGTGCTGAGTATCAGAAGCCTTGAGTTCTTCTCGACGGCACTTTACAAGCTTTAATTTTATTTCCGTTGTAGTAAAGGCTTGTTTTGCTGCCTGGCTATCGATAGAAACAGGTAATAAATACCTTCAGGTGGTATAACTCACGGGCTGCTGTTGTCACTGCCATGACCTCTGCTTGGAAGACACTGCTACGGTCGGGAAGGCGTACCACTTTTAAGTCCTATAGCCCTACTAAAGAATGTTGCTGAATGAACCTCCTTTTTTGTTACTTACTCGTATATGCCATTCCCCTACAACGCTCTGAAATATTTGGTAAATCAAACAACAACTTGCACCCATCTATGTGCGTTCAAACCAACAACTGTCAATGAAAGCAAGGAAGAAACCAGCAAATGTAACCACACAATTCATTCATTTATCATTCAATCACCGTTGTCACGATTCGAATAAATTTTTGGATTACTGTCCGAAATTTCGCAACAAAATCATTCAATCAAGGCTGGTGCCTGCCCCAGCCCCAAAACCGAAGGAGGCAGGATATTTTTGGGGCAAAAATCTCTTCCAAAACACCGCTGCCGTGACATTAAACAGCCCAGCAACCAATAAATCACCAACAAAACCGTACAAATTCGATTTGATTCATATCACATATTGCTCCGGCACATGGCCGTCATCGATGAAATGTTGGGTTAACCGCCACAGTTTATAACTTTTTTCTTCCTTTCGCCCGGTACACTCTTATACACGCACATGAGCCGAGAGCTGACACATCGAATTGATTTCGAAAACGTACGCGGCGGCCATCACACAAACAGCCGCAACTGAATGTGTCCTTTAAGTCAATTAGCCTAATTCGGGTGTGGGATATGGTTACACCTGTGCGAAATTTAATTTCTCATTTAATCCAATCCGCATCCTTTGCACCGGGCACAGTCAGCTGGCGCAAGTGTGAAAAATGTAGGTTAATGGATGTAAAATTAGAAAATTCTGTTAAAATAGACAACCGTACAGTATGGTAGTGTGCGGCGGAGGAAGAAGTCAACGAAAGAATATGCGAAGAAGAAAGCTTGTCCACCCCTTCTATCTGAGAGTCGATTAGGCGGGATTGCAGAAGAACAAGTTCGGTGGATAAATTGAGGGGGTTGAACGTCCTTGCAAAAAGAGTATGGCAGACGGTAACGTTAAAATAATTGGCTTGCCTCCAAACGCTCGGCAAAATCAGATAGTAGCATGGAACAGGATTCTCCTTCACCCTAATACAATTATTTTCCAATATACGTACAGAGAGATCCTCCAGCGACAGCACACATGTTCGAGTGTATCTGTATATCCACACGCCGCGCCGTTGAAACGAAGGACGAATAAGAAAAAGAAGGGTAGCTATTCGAATAAAATGAATTTATCACAACTACGTGATTTGCTTATTGATCCTTGATATGAACCAATACATGCACTGCCACACAGACCACTTTGAGATGGGAAATCCTTTAATTTCTTATTTATTTTCGGGTCCATTGGTCTGCACCAACAGCTACACAATGACTATTAGGGGTTACATCCGATGCTGATTGATGCGGGGCACAGGCGCTCCCCTCTAATTATTATTCCATTCAAATCAATAGGACCACATCGGGCTCTCGCAGTCACAACAACACACTGCCCGTTCCCGCCCTTCGAATATGCTCCGCGCGCTGCCTATTAAATTTCACTTCAATCTCCTTGGCTTTGTTTTTACTTGGAATCGTTTAATTGAATCCTGTAAAGGAGGTTTGACTGGACTGTGTATAGTTGTGCGACTGTGATTGCTTTTGATGTGGGGAAAATGAAAATGAAAATGAAAAGGATATGAGTGCGGCTGAGGTGGCTGATTGGATTGCCGCCACTGTAGGTTCAGGGGGGTAATCAAGTTGCTATCCGGTAAATCTGGAGAAGTCAGTAGCTCGAAGTCGGTCTGTCCCACTGGGGGAATTGGATTTTGTGGTCGGTCGTATCAATGGCATTGGCAGGTAGTGAAGTAAATTCGACCACATGCCGTGCTCAGAGGAATCGATTTTTAATTGACAGGCAAAATTGGTAACATTGGAAATGAAAATGAATACATGTGGTCATATTGGCTATGGTTGGGGTGTGGGTGGTGCTCGCAGAAATTGTCGGCCATGAATAAAAGTTTGCGACTGCATTTGGGTTGAATTTAATTGCACGCTATGAACTAAAACTATAGTGGGTATAAGTTTTAACATTGGATCGATAGAAGGAAAGTACATATCTCCCATTGAAAGCTTTGGTAAAAAGAATATTTTTGCGGGGTTGAGTTTGGAACCTCACACTGAGTTAATCACTTAGTTCAGTCCATCCCATATAGTTTGGGACACCATGTCGATTGTCCTTGTGACTAAGGCTGAGGTGAAACTTGGCGAATACTAATTTTGGACAAGATGTTCGTTGTTCAAAAATCAAAGCTGCATAACATTTGTTTTTAGACGCGTCTTGTTAGAGATCTTTGGCACATTTTCCAACGTTTTTTCGTTAATTTTTTTATGCATTTTTCGACACTTTTTGAAGCGTTTTTTATCGCGTTTTTGTATGATTATTTTGACTAGTTTTGTGATGCATTTTTGACCCGTTTTTGGCGAGTTTTTGTAGGGGTTTTGCTATACGTTTTCCTTACGAATTTTGTGACAGCGATTTCAGCTGCTTATTTTTAAGCATTTTTGACTCGCTTTTCAACGTTTTTGCTAAAATTTATGACGGGTTTTGCGATATGTTTTCCTTATGAATTTTTCGACACTTTTGACGCGTTTTTGGCAGGTTTTTTGACGGGTTTTGCGAAAAGTGTTCCTTATGAATTTTTTTGACACTTTTTGTCCCGATTCTAGGTGCTTATTTGGATGGAGTTTTGACTCGTTTTTCAATGTTTTTGGTGAGTTTTTTTGACGGGTTTTGTGATACGTTTGCCCTATGCATTTTTCGACATTTTTTCGCGTTTTGTCTGCTTATTTGGACTTGTTTTGTGATGGATTTTTGACACGTTTTTGGCGAGTTTTTTAACGGTTTTTCCATATGTTTTCCTTATGAATTTTGTGACACTTTTTATCGCGATTTTAGATGCTTATTTGTGATGCATTTTTGACTCGTTTTTCAATGTTTTTGGCAAGTTTTTGACGGGTTTTGTGAAACGTTTAATTTTTCGACACTTTTTGTCCCGATTTTAGGTGCTTATTTGCGATGCATTTTTGACTCGTTTTTCAATGTTTTTGGCCGTTTTTGGGAAGTTTTTTTGACGGGCTTTGTGATACGTTTTCCCTATGCATTTTTCGACACTTTTTTTCGCTTTTGTCCTGCTTATTTGGACTTGTTTTGTGACGGATTGTTGACTCGTTTTTTGATACGATTTTCGTTGCGTTTCTGCCGTTTTTTTTCTATGCATTTTTTTAAGCGTTTTTCGACACGTTGTTTAATACTTATTTCGACTAGCTTTGCGCTGCATTTTGTTGTTTTTTTGAGGCGTTTTTTGGTGCGTTATTTGACGCGTTGTCTTAAGAGTTTTTTGTCACGTTTTTGGGCCTGCTCACAGATTGTTTTTTTTTTAATACATCCATATACCTCTAAAAAAGTCTCACTCCTATTTTCTTAAGAAAGTGCTTTTGAATAAATGCTGACTTTAATGATAGGTAGTTTCATTTTCGCATTCCCCTCTCAGTATACGTTGTTATGAGCCACCGATTTGTCATGCAAACACATTCTCATCACATCGCCCGTTTCCGTGATTAACAAAGCAATTCCAGATTAAACCTCCGTGTCCAAGTGCAGCCTACTCACTGACAAAAGAAAGGAAGACAGCAGTATACTACATACTTACCACGTTACCATGGCAGGCATCCTTATAAAAAGGAAGTCATAGAGAATAGAAATGAAAGGACATTCATTAAAACCGCACAAAAGGAAGCACACACATCGTGTAACACCAAGAGTGGAAAATTATTGGCCGAACCTATAGTACTCTACGTCAACATAAGGACCTTTATGCACGCCCTCGCTACCGCCTACCCACAATAAGCTTGCTAAATTATGGCATTAAGAACAGGTTCCCTTGTTTCTTCAAACTTGATCCTTGTTCGTATTTGTTTTACTGATGGATATGTATGGCTGTCCCTATCTTCACAAACAAAATCTGGTTTATCTCGGTCAGAAGAGACCGAAGGATGAGTTGATTTCCTGTTTAGGACTTACACATGAGTTTCCTAATCCCGATGGGATAGACAACTGGCAGGACCGTAAACGAGCCGGAAGCTCTTAAGCAATTAACTTTCCCATTTAAATGCAAACACAAAAAATTCCTCATTCAACTGTTATACTCATGCCTACATTGCCACCACCGCAAGGAACTCGCTAGGGCTCTGCATTCCATGCACGAGAGAATTGTGATTCCGATTCTGTCTATCATGCTACGAAGATGACGATGATCATTACCAGAACGATGATGGTGTGCACCTGGATACCCCAACTTTACTGCATATACACTCGTTTCGGCAAAGCGCATTCGTTATGTCGTATAGCCTGCTCCTGGTCTGGTTCTACATGGCATACGTGTGGGAAGACAAAACCTTTAACCACCTGTGCAACAATTTCGTTGTTTTGAGCTCCGCACCAACAACATGTGCCTGCATCGAGATGCAGTTTCCTTCGAACGGTAGGACAAAGTTAGGGGACCATGGAAAGGGTTGTCGCCCAGACATAAACAAAACGACTAAATGGAATTAAGGTCGGCGAAACATGTGTGTGGGTGTGTGGGTGTGTGTCAATGGAAGAGGAAAACTTTTTAATGGAAAACTTTCGTCTCGCTGCTAAGAGATTTTCTTGGTGGAGTTCTTTTTGGTTATCTTGCAGCTGTTTGACTTACCTAATCCGTTTGGCTTCCACCCGACCACCATATACACACACGCTCATCGACCTGCAAGAACTTTGCCAATATCCCTATATGACACAATATCCATTTATATGACACAATGTGCAGACATTGCAAAGCAGCATCGTTCAGAGCAATGGCGGTCCTGTTGTTGGTGGTGTGCATGGCGATACACATAAGGTTGACAGCTTTTATTCAGCACCAGGGATTAAGTTGAAGGGTTGCACTTTGGAGAACTATATTTACGCTGGGACTCGAAGAAGCCATATATGCAGCCGAAGGGCATGAAGACATTTGCCAAGGATGCAGCACGCTCATACAGCAGTGCGTTATGGTTCGTTGCGGTTAATCGGAGATGCTGTGTCACCCCCCCTATGCAGTGTCACTCGGTTTGTGCGAACACTTACTGGTGGCAACCTGAATATTGGAATATTGACAGCAAATTTATGATAGATCGAGAGACTTTTTGATTGGTTTCGTGTGTCAAGTTAAGTCGTTTCGTTGCTGGAATGGAGGCGAATTGGATTCTATGTTCATGGAGGACGATGACTAGCTAATAGAGAGTTTTATGATGATGCAGTGAATAGCAATAAATAAATTAAATATGACAGTGAAATAGTGTCGGGGTTAGTTGAGTTTTTCAAGCACCGCCTGCCACACATAGCGAAGAAATGTCTTGTGGACGAATGATTTGTGTCATAAACTACCGTGGTTTGTCGGAAGGATACGCGAAAGGAACTTAAATTCAACGATTTCCTTAATCCGATACGAAGCCATCTCTTTTTATCATAGGTGAAGGTTTCCCACGGACGAACTCGAAAATGTGCATACACACAAAGCAAGCACGAACTCCCTTTCGCCGCACTTTCATTCTTCCCAGCTCAATTCTATTATAACTTAACTGCGGTTGCCAGTGAATTACTTCTATTTAGCGACAGACTGGCGCACTCTTCTGCAACAGAAAATTACTCACCACAGTGGTGGCTTCCGCGTTAAGTGTCCTAGAGTGAAAGAAAAAACACAAATGTGCTTAGTTGTGCACAACCTCCAAGTTATAATCCCAAAGCACGTTAGCTTAACAACCCAACGCTGTTCAAACACAACCATTAAAAAAGCACTGATCAGATTAAGGATTTTCGTGGCAAACTATGAACACGCTGCACTCGCAATTGTCCCTGTAATGCTCTCAAAGTGCTTAAGCATTAACCTACCACAACTACTATGAGAACTTCTATATCTGCCGAAAATTGCAAAACTCTCCAAGCCAGCCCCAAAAGCCGAACACATTAAACTCCATTAAAGCTATAAAAGTTAAAAGCATTGTGAATATTTAAAATCACACCGTCACGTCGCGTTGTGTGGTGGCAATAGTGCCCACCATGGCTTGGAGAAGCCAACCAACCCAAGCTGGAATGGAAGCAATTTATCGTCCATCTAAAATCCTCCAACAATTCAACGGTGATAGTTGAACATTTTAAGCACGTGGAAGAGCATCTATACGTCCGCCGAGCGCCAGTCTTCTTGTGAGCTTCATTTAAATAACCACAGAAAAAGGACAAAAGTGTGAGTGGATTTCTTTTCTTTTCCCTCACACTTTTTCACTTCTTGGCTATCACGGCGTGTATAATGTATATTCGTAGGTAAGTGATGTTTCCCGGTATAGTATCTATGTCCATCTGTGTTCGCTATGCCATCTTTCGTGTGCGCAAAAAAAAAAAGAAATCAACCTCACAAACAGTAATATCAATAAATTTTATTCGAAAGCATAATGTCCTTGGATGGTCGCATTCTGCTCCGTATGGTTTTTATTATTCTCCTTGGCTCTCTGACTTTGCTGCTGCTGCTGCTGCTCCTTCGATAGTTATCTAATAATAATTTCATTTTTAAGCCAGGGAGCGGGTGGCATTTGCCTGGCCAAGCTGGGTTCGTCTGGGAAAAAGGTATTCCATTTGGAGTTTAATAAATAATAGGAAAATTCAAGTTTCTACGTGACTTTAGATGGTTTATGACTTTGAAGGTATTTCTTTTTCTTTTGTTTGTTTGCTATATCCTTGTGTGACTAAGCCACGAATGGATATTCGAAGATAGGGCGGGTGGGCAAAGTAAGGTGGGACGATTATTTATCTCTCCTGTGGCGGAAGAGGGAATAATTAAAATATTTCAAGATGCTAGACATTTGCTAATGGTTTTCATATACTTTGCTCTAGAAGGACACCCAACCACAGCATATGTGATTGGAATTCGAATTTATTGAGTTGTTTTTAAGAAATTTTAAGTGTTGTATGTGGTCAGTATAATTTGCTTTCAAGAAAAATCGTGGCTTTTATTTGTTTGTTTGTTTGTTCAATAAATTACCTTCAAGTCTCAGATGTGAGCGAGTTAAATCCGTATATCTTAAAAATGTAAAATGCGGCTTTTCTCATTAAACAACGCTGTAATTGGTAATATACTGAATCCTTTGGTTTGATTTCTTTTTGTTGAATTTTTTATTCTTTTTATAGTTGAATTTAAACTTATTTTTTATCGCATCCCCATCGATAAATAAATCTTAATTTTATTAGTATGTACTGTACATTCACCTCTTGTCTAATTTGACCACAGAATGTACATAAATATTTCAGTTTACAATTTAAATGCTCTTCTATCTTTTAAATTTTTGAATTTGTTTTGAACTTTTGTATAACTTTGTTATTAATGAAATACATAAATAAAACAAATTAAATAAACTAGTCGTGATCTTTTGGTTGAAAGCCTGTGTTTCTATTTTAGTGGTGGTGCAATGTCTTGGTACTGAGTTCGGACTTCAAGGTAACTGAAGTCTTCCTAATGCTACCCATATCGATCGGCGAAAATGACATTTTTTGACCAGATGTACTTTTGTTTCATTTGATGCATTTTTCAGCATCCGATCAAATTTATGCGGAGAATCCTTAAAATGATTTCGATTTATTGAGTGCCCCTACCCAAACCTTCAACTGAAAGCTATTCCCATTTTACCTCATCCTTCTCCTTACTCGATCATCCAACTTGTTGCCATAAAATTTAAAATTTAAAAAAACTACTCTCCGCTTCTAACCTTGCGCCCTTCGTACTAATCTCGAAATTCATTGAATAACAATTTCAAAGTGAGCAGTAAACGAACGCAAAAAAAATTCTATTATAATCAATGGTAGCGTGAAATTGTTATCCCCATAACACGAAACAAAGAACATGAAGTGACGTCAAGTGGGTGGTAGACAAAATATTATACGAGACGAGTTGGAAAGACTGGATGAAAAACGAATTTTCCACAGATAAACACACAAAACTAGATTTCACTTCTTTCACTTTGGAATTTTTCCTTTTTTTTGTTGGAAGTCGATTTTTTTTTATCTAAGCCATTGTTTTGTCTATATTCGGGTTTTATTTTGTATTCTATTTTCCGCAAAATTCTACACAAAATGAAGAAATGAATTGTGAAAGGAGGAAGGCCTGTTCAATTGGATAACGAATTTTCGCTTAGGTATAGTGCATTTAGGTCTGTGTTGCTCTTGTTATGGTGTACCCTATGGGGAATTATTCACATTCTTAGGATAGGATATTACTATTTTCATTTGAAATTTGCATTCAGTTGATAGAAGTCTGTACTTTAATACTACTCATTGTGTAAAACGCTTCAAAATTCAAACGAACATCGCATTCCTTCAAAATTTCAAACAACAACAGCTTACATCTAGTCCCGGGTATAGGGTGTAGTACTTTTCATTTTTGCTGAATCCCAGAGCACTTGTGTGATTTCTCATCTATTTGATCTCATCCGTTTCCATCCTTAGGTTTTCTATCAAAATTCCCACACAATATCCGGGGCTTATATTGCACTATATATTTACAATAATATGTGTTCTGTTTTACCTATACGATGTTTTTTTTATACCTTGTATGTCCCACTGAATATATCTAGGAGTATCCTTGGCTGTATGTTGGAAAATCGGAAAAATGTGAAATAGAATACAAAAAAAAGAGTCAAGAATAATATAGAAATTTACCGGAAATCGTAGAGGAAATATTTGGGATTGAAGAAAAAATATTTGTATACGTAGACGGTGAGATAAATTGAAAGGAGGAAGTGCAGAGTATTTCCTCTTTTGTATAGGCAGGCATAGGCATGTTGCACGTTTCAAAGGGTTGCTGTAAAATTCCAATAAAGAAAAGCTGCAAAGTGCTTTTGCTCGTCTTTAAGATGCTAAGTTTTTACAGAAGAAATGTATTTGTAGTCGTTTGATTTCGTAGTTGATTTGGTCACAGGGTAAATCTGAAATGGTACCTCTATCATACAGGCATCAAAGATAATTCTCGCAAAAAAGACCCAAATAATTTTTGTAAAAGTGATCTATAACAGTCTTTGACAATTAAGTTCGTAAGCTAGATGAACACGGCTTTCCAGAAGTTTATTTATTGGACTTAAGGGTTAGATTTTTTTTTGTTAGGGTTTCGCTGGAAAGGAAAATCATTGAAAGACATTGCAGAGCTAAAACGCGAGGGATGCTTCTGCAATAGTGAGGGACTTTAACCCATCTAAAAACTGACTTTCGTCATCCCAAATGGGATTGCACCTTCGACTAATCGGCAATTTATTTTTGGATTTGTTTGAAAAATTTAAAGAAAAAGCCGCCGGTTGTCGGATTTCTGAATCTTTTTGGAAAATAGATTTGTAAACTTTTATAGATCAAGAGGTCTTATCCGTCTCAATCTCCTAATAGTATTGTCTGAATTTAATAACTTGGTTATTTCTAAGTTAACGTGGTTGAGAAGCCTACTTCTATGACTTAAGGGTTAGATGATCCACATGCAAAGGTGCCATGTCTTGCAAAATTCGACAAACATCGACCTATCTTCAGAAAGCGTCTCATTTCAGCCTTTCATCCCAAAAGTAAATCTTATCAAGTAAACACTGTTCAGGCTCTCTCAGCGGGCTATTTTGGCCAATCTGCATAATAGCACAAAGAGATGTGTGTTTGTGGGGGTTAATCTCTGGCACTACTGAATTGAATCCAAAAATTTGTTCACTATCAGAAAGCTGCGGTAGCAATGATTGATTTAGGATATTTTTTTTCAGGAGATGAAACGTAAATTCTTAACACGACTAAGGGGCCAGTTATAGCGACACGAAAAATGCAACCGAAAAAAATTCTTTTGCTTTTTTTAACCGGTTAAACTTAATTGTTGAC
This sequence comes from Cheilosia pagana, assembly GCA_936431705.1. Taxonomy (NCBI): domain Eukaryota; kingdom Metazoa; phylum Arthropoda; class Insecta; order Diptera; family Syrphidae; genus Cheilosia; species Cheilosia pagana. Next base: position 41,975,011 of record OW386170.1, on the reverse strand, counting down.
CTCAATCTTGGTCTTAAAATTTTGCAAAAAAAGAACATTTTTTCGTACAGAAAAATTAATGAATTCTTTTTCTAGAAAATTTCAAGATAATTTGCTTATTTTTTTTTGATAAACTAGCTTTAAAATGCATTAGCAACATTTTAAGACCAAGATTGAGGTCAACAATTAAGTTTAACTGGTTAAAAAAAGCAAAAGAAATTTTTTTTTGGCTGAATTTTTTGTGTCGCTATAATTGCACCCTAAGCGCCGAGCCGGAATAACGAGTGAAAAATCAATCTGTTGGCACCATGCATCAAAGATAAGGACATTCGCATGATTTCTCGTTCTATTTGTAAAACTTTACAACTTTTCGACGCCGAAATGTATGGAATCTTATACTTATGTTTTGCATATTGTGACGTACATGCGCAAGGTTATAATAGTCGTAAAGCACGTGTGGCGGAATAGTTAACACAATTCAATGCCATGCATTAATGTTTTCCATTTTGACTATGCCTTTCGGTACGTACATATAAAGTGAAGTGAAAAATATTGAAAAAGAACTTCGTTTCTTCATATTTACTTCATTACCTTCAGATAATGATTAGATACGTAGGTCCTTCAAATTTATTGCCCTTCCGCACTTTCCACAACCTGCATTGTAACATTTTAACTTGTAACATTGTTACATATTCCAATTAGCAATTTCAATGAGAAACTTACTCGGACTTAACCTCAAATCACCTCAGGTACATGCCAAAAACAATTAGCAGAGAAAAAAAAGCTGCTCAGCAATATGTTTCGCAAAAATTCCATTTCAAAACTTAGTTATTTCGAAAAATATCAAAAGTTTCGTTATAGCATTTCCTTGGTGACTGTCCAATGTGTATGTGCGTGTCTTCCCTCTGCAAACTATAGTTCGTTGGTACAATTAAAAGACAAAATCGTGTCCCTGTCACAATAATTAAATTGTTTAAACGAAATAATCCCAGTGAAATTACACGTCCCCAGCTGTAGTGCTAGTTTTGGTAAAAGAAACAACCAGCATCGCTATCCAAGGACGACATTTCGGCAGGCATGAATAAAATGTTAAAGTGCAGATCTCGTTACTCGTCCTCATCGTTGTCGTTGTTGTTGTTGGCGGCATTTCTCCACTGTGAGTGGAATTGCTTTTGCAAAATTGAAAAGGACAACGAGAACTTTTGTATTACCAGTATCCTACCTATACCTAACACAATGGTGAAACAAAACTTTCTCTCACTCTGTCTTTTCGAATTTTTACCTTTTATCCATCTCAGCCGCTCTCCCCCTCTCAGCCACCATCTATTTGAGGCGCATTGTTGTTATGGTATCTTTGCGCTTCGTTGGCAGTGGTTTAAACTTTTGCAAGGATTTAATTTCCTTGCGGTTAGGTGTTACGAGTTGTGTTGTGCTCAAAACTGTTGTTCAAATGACATTTGTGTTCTTACAAAGGGAATTAAATTTGCACAAAAATAATACAAAGAAAGGTTTAGAGCGAGAGGGTGAGTGAAAGAGAACGAGAGGCAGGGATTCCTAATTAAGGTAAAGACATTACCATGTCAAAGTCACCATTTAGTATGCTGTATGTCATTGGTTGTTGTATAAATGGATTATTTTTGAGCCTCGTTACGAAATGAAACAATTTTCAATTTATTTGACGTTCTGACAGAGGCGGTAGAGGGGAATTATGAACTGGAGGAACAAGGGGATATAGTGAAAAACAGCTTCAGCTGATATTATCTCATTCTCATATGTCACGTGATAACTCTTCACTTTTCTGTAGTCGATTGCCGATTCAGTGCTCTATAGTTTAAATTTTCGGTTTGGTCATAGCTTTTCACAGGCTTGAACGTCGGTTCACATGTCTATTGGCAGAGTCAGAAGCTTGGCTGCTATGTTGGACTAAATTGGTGAATTGCGAACCTACCTTTGCTTTGGAGAACTATTAAAAAATGATCAGACAGCCACTCGGGCTCAACATTTCACCTCACAATATAATTTAAAACGAAGGTCATATACGTGCAAAGTGAAGCATTTAACCTTCAGCATAGTACCGATTAATCTGCAAACAAAAACGCACCACCACTGAAACTCAAACATTGGCAGTGGCACCGCAACTGACCTAAATATTCGTTCATATTGCACTAACATGCACCCTCAATTAAGGACATTCAACAGCAACAGCAGAAGCGGCCTTAGAGATGAGAAACATTGTGTTTTATATGTGACATGCAAAACGGGTGTGCCATTGCAGATATATAGATACACGGCAAATATACTACACAGAGGGGCGGTGCCTGCATTCAGTTTATGATGCCTACCAGATATGGAATCTGTATCAGTATCAACTCAAATTCAACAAAGTCCTGTGCAATATTTATGAATGCCGAACATGCTAAGCAATTAATCATAGTCGCCGACGACGACAACGACAACGACAACGACAACGACGACACAACTCGTACAGTACACGAGAATCCAGCTATGCCTAACATTATCATCAGGCATCATCATCGCCATCGTCATCATCAACCAACAGCAGCGTGGTCAACGTCGTCATCATCATTTCCATTAGCCAAGCTATCGCTTCGTACATGGTAAATATAAATATTTCAAAATTTTCAATATCTACACAATAATATATACACTGTAGATGGATTTGTCAGTCCGAAACTATCATACGGCGTGTGATTCGGACACGGACACAATTTCGAGATTCTGTATCGTTTGGAGCGCAGTCATCACGTGAGATGTCCAATATATCAATTTGACAGGGATACTGTTTGTGAGTGTGTGTGTTGACTGACATCGACTGTCGCGGTACGGGAATGGGATTGTTTGCCGTATGTATTGTGCAAATTTGCAATTTGCATTTAATGAAACAAGCGACAAATTGTTTATGAGGAATTTCATGAATTTCAAGCCTACCCACCCGAGAGGGAAACGCTTTGCTTGATCATGGATAATTTTAGCTTTCTTTGGTATATGATGTTGGGTTAACCGAAGGCTGTTTTCAGAAGAAATATTTTCGAATGTGAGCATGAAATTCTGTGGTCCGAGTAATAATACTCCGTCGTTCATCCAACATTGTTTGGGTGTACGAAAGGAAAACATTTCAGAAAATACATAAGTTGGCTGTACTTGGATTTGTCTGAGAGCTATGCATTTATTTGCAATATGAGTACCCCTTGACAAGTGCTTGACATCTATTGAAAAGAACACCCTATACAAAAAATAGTATGGAGTCTTAGCATCGAACATTTTGCTCTAAAAATGTAAGCAAATGCATCTACATGAACTCCACGTTTCAAAAAAAACTACCAAGGCGAGACAAGTTTGATTACCAAAACTTCTTATTTTGTTGCCTTTTATTTTTGCAGATTTAGATTATGTTTATGTTTTAGTATATTTTGCACAAAATATTTTTTTTAGATAGGTATAGCAAAGGAATGAGTTTTAGTCAATAAATAATAAAACCTTAAACAATTAATTTTTTCACGATTAAAATGGATAAGGACTCGTCGACAGGCCTTCCCCAAACAAATATTTAATATGAATCGGTATAACCCTACATATTAATAAAATTATCTGTTTAGTTTAAGGTTAAGTTTATTAATTTCATAAATTTCTTAATTTCTTAATTAAATTAAAATTATTTAATTAATTAATAATAATAATGAAATTGGTATGTAAATTTTAGTGCCGAAGTGGCTTGGAAGTTAGTGTGTTGGACTACAAATAAAGAATCTCATGTTCGGTCCCCGGGAAAAAAATACAAATAACATCTTAAGGTTTTTTCGACTACGATACCGATCACCAACGTATGACAAACCTGCGAGAGTATAACTGTCATGAAAGAGCTGCTTAATTAGCTGTTTGAACTCGGCATTAAATTGTAGACCCCTTCCATTCACACAAGACGAATTTTCGCGAGAAGCTAGGCATTGGGTCCCTTGCGCATTTGTTGCGCCAACTATTTACAATTTTTTTTGTATGTGGATTTGTTATTGCTTCACGTGAAAACTATTCGCCCAAACAGTACAGTCTTGACAGACGGTAAAATTGGTTTATTGGAGAAACATTTTGTGCCTTTTCGCTACAATCGGCCAACTAATTTAGAAAATATACGAAAGCGAAAAAGTGTTCGTAGGTAATTTTTAAAGATAGACTATGCCTCATTATCGAAGGATCCTCCCATTAGTAAGCAATGCCCCATATTGTCCTTGACATTAAATGCAGCGGTCGATTGCTATTGAGTTTTAGTCAATTTTACTGGTGTAAACGATATAATCATTTTAATATCCTAACAAGCATCTCTAGCGCCATGTACCTACGACACGACAAAATTGACCTTCGAGGTACAGGATAAGAGATTAAGAGATGCAATGTAGCTTTTAAGTCTGTCGCGCTTTAGCCGTGGAAGCAGACGGATATCATAGGAAGAGAAATAAAAGTACTTATTGAAAATAGATTTGTTGTGTCTTATTCAATTTAACACTGGTATCTTTGTTTGATTTAAAGTTCGTTTTTATGTTGGAAATCCAGTGGGCTCAGTTTGCTTCTTTAACCATTAAGTGCAAGCCCTTCTCACAACCCCCATCAACCTAACCTAACCTAAGTGCAAGTGCAAACCCAGAATTGCTAAAATAATTCTGTCGAGCACTCTCAACATTCATAAACAAATTCGGGCCCGCTCCTTCAGTATGTAACTGATTCTGCCTCTGTTATAAAAATTCTCCGATCTTAAAGTTTTAAGAATATATTTTCAGGCATTTATAAAAATTGACATCGGTCAACTTTCCGCCCACAGTCAAAATTGGGTATTGACCGACCATTCGGGAAAAGACCTGAATTTCTGTAATTTTTTTTTAAAGAAGTAACTTAAATTGCTTGAAACACTCTTGACAAACCCACTTAAAAATTAGGCACCCCAAGAAGATAGAAAAAAATGCTAACAAGATTAAAATTTCATTTGCCAGTATTGTATTTTCTTTAACAAAATCGTCCCTCTGATTTACGCATTTCGACAGCCTTCACCAGATGACACACCATTGCAAACATTTCACTGATTAACACCATCCCTTCCGTCCAGACATCAGCATACTCGACACGGATTTCCTTATGCATAACATGCCATTTAGAGGACGCTATCTTGCTCCTACCCGCCGCGCCGCACCGATGTTATTACAAGTTTTCGATTCCCTTGTTCTAGCTCACTTTTTGACCACAACTTCATTTCAGCAGGGCGGTTATCAAAAATGAAAAATGTTTTCTCCCCACAACACTGGACACTCGTTTATTCAACAACAACAACAGAAACACATTCGCCCGCCATTTATGTACAATATATATACAGCGGGCAGGTCCAGTGGACTGTGCACCATATCGTCACACCAAAAATCGTGTGTGTCACCACGGAATGTGGAAGCAGCTTTTCTCATCTCTGCTTTTGAATTATCACATTGACCATAATTCAGATAACAACTAGACCAGAGTAGTTTTATCCTTGTGCTCCTTGTTTCCTGGTAATCTAGTTCTACACTCACACTTACACGAGAACCAAAATAGAAAATAAAAACAACAACAACAAAAATAAATAAAAATAAAAACAAGCGAATATAGAAACAGAAAGCAAGTAAGCAAATTTATTATGTCGAGCAACAGCAGGAGCAGACATCGACATCCGCACACGAATATTAAGTGAATAAATTTTATGCAATTTATGACAAGTTTTTGTTTTCGAGTGGTTCATGTGATTGGATGTGGTGGGGGCGTTAGCTTGTCCAAAGTCCTATACAACTACAACACTGCCGCACACAACAAAGTTCAAATCAGATGTAGTCTAGCTTGTGCCATAGCTCGTATCCTTGATTCGTGATTTTTTTTTGTACTCACATTTTATTGTTTGTTTTGGGTTGTAAGCGAAACTATCCCATTCGACGACGCAAAAACAGAAAAAAAAATTCATTCTCTACCCTGTTCCTAGGTATAGTCCTTGAGAGTGTTGTTGTACAATACTCTTATTGTTGTACGCTACACTGAAATTTTATTTTCTGAGCCAAACATTTCGTACATAAGTTTGCTTTATGGCGAATTTCTTGTAAGGCCTTTCAGCACATATTATGGCACCGATACTCAGACAACACACACATACACATGTGTGTGCGGTGCACCATTTGCTATTTGCTACATTTTTGCGGCAAGCTTCTCTCGTTGTAAGTTTTGAGGGTCGAATGGTGTTCTGGGAGGGAACACAATATTTTCGGCAATAAAATGTTGCTGTTTGTTTTTTTTCTTGTTTTTTGACATTGGCAGGATAACAGCACCTAGGATGGCATTTGTATGTTCTGGGAAATTGTAAGAGAGGTGTGAATGAGTTTGGTTGGGGGTTTTGGGGTAGGTTTTTGGTATTTGACTGCACACCTAGATGTTCAGTGTTCATAACTTTTGTGGGGCGTTGTGCGTCTGAATGATTAATTGTGCTATTTATGGTGAGTTTGTGTCCTTTTTTTGTAGTTTAATATGGGTCCACTTCACGGTGTTGATGAGAACATTTTTAACGACATCATACAGACGACTTGGAAATAAATATTTACATGAAAACTCGTATCCAAGTATTGCTTAAACCTAGAGTCCTTAATATGGATGTGTTGTTGTAAAGTGCACCACTTGATGCATACCAAGCACTTTACAACCTCTTTACCATTTCTTACTTAGTATGCAGACGTTTAACCCTACGATCAATGTTGCAACTTCGTAACAATATATTGATTGTCCCAAATAAACATCCCCCCAAATTGCTATTTCAGCTTGCCACTTCCAGCGTCAATGCCCAACGCTTCCGACCTAAATAAACAATGCTTATTTATGGTCTTTCTTTATTTCCCTTGCGCAACTAAGTGCACAAGTCAATTAACTCGTTGTGCTGATGTCGCACTTCACTTTCCATACGAACATACGAACGATCGCTTTATGTATCGATCGTATGCGCGACAAAGTAACATGAGCCACTTGACTTATCCGGGAATTCCCTTCCGGATTTCCCTATTCTTTTTGCTTTTCTTCTTCGTTCGTCGAACCTCGAATTGAATGATTCAATCGAGGCTATTTATATTGGTCACTGGGCAATGACGCGACACTCTAGTTCAGTCACTCAGTTCGGCACTCTGTTTCAACCCGGGAGTCCGTAATTATCAATCAATCGACTCAGTTTCTATTTCGTTCAAACTCGTTTCAATATCTTAATCCTACATCTTTGTTCGTTTTTCCCAAAACCTAAATAAATAAGTTAAAATAAGTAAATTAGAATAAGATTGTAATTTATAAGTTATAATAATAAAACAATAAACTAAAAAGTGCAAAATTTCGTTGTTCGGTGTTTTATTGATTTGGACGGACATACAAAATAACACCATCAAGGTAAGACCCAACTGAGAGTTGTGCCTCTCAGTATAAAAGACAAAAAGCACAACAGAAATTTTGGTGTCAGATGTGGGGTCTATCTGAAAAGTGTCAAAAGTCCAAACAATAAACAAGAATACATTAACAATCAAGCTCAGTGAACTCGTGAAAAACTAAACTAATAACAAACACCAGTGAAAAACAAAAAAAGGGAGAGAGAGTCATCCCAACTATACAAAAAAAAAATAAAAAAAAAAAAAAACACAAGACTATCAGTGCAAAAAAAAAAAAAAAAAAAAAAAGAAAACCGACGGCAGCAGTCATCACATCATCATCCTGAAGCAGATCCAGCCGCTGAAGTTCCAGTAATCCAGAAGTAAATAATATTAAGATTTTTTTTTCTTCACCTTTCTTTCTCTTTACTCTTATCGACTTTCTTTTTATTATATTCATATTGTACTAGTATTAAGTATACGGAATCAATTACCTCTAAAACACAAAAATATAATAATTTTACGTTAATAGTGTAAGTCAATCGTCGTCTGCTCTCCTATGTCCTCAGAAGATAATCTAGTGTCTATATCCGATTCCGAAACCTCCAGTACCCTTGATAATTCATCCTCTTCCGAACCAAACTCTCAAATCGATTCCACTCTCGATATGGCTCCGAAACTAGACCGATCTTTCGCTTTCAAGCTCATCCCTGAGTTTGATGGCAACCGTGCCAATTTGCATAAATTTTTAAATGCCTGTGATCTGCTAGCCCTAGAAACCTCCACTGCCGAGTTGCCCCTTCTGATGACCATTATAAAAACCAAATTAAGTGGTCCCGCGTACAATATCGTCAAATATTGTGAATTTAATACGTGGGATGATTTAAAAGAAAAACTTCAAAATCAATTCCTAGAAACGAAGTCGCTATCGCAACTGCAAGTAGAACTAATCCAAATCACACAAAAACCGTCTGAGTCTGTACGAAATTATGCTAATAGAGTTGAGCAAACCCTAGCGAATTTAAATGACGCCTGCATAGCCAGTGAAGGCACCGACAATTCCGAGTGCATACAAAGTTTGAATGCGAAAACTGCTTTAAAAAGCTTTGAAAGGGGTCTAAACCCAAAATTCAGCTTGATTATTAAAGCCTCCAGATTCGAAACCTTGTCAGAAGCTGTAGAAGCAGCAGTAGAAGAGGAGAGAAGCTCTTCCTCCTTCCCCCCTCACTATCCAAATCACAGTAAACCTGTACCTACTAAGATTTCGTGTGCCTATTGTAAAAAGCCGGGTCACTCAATAAACCAATGCTACATGAAGCAAAATAAAGACAATTTACCCGTGATCAAAAGTGAAGTGAGAACAGTCAGTGTAACGTGTAACTACTGTAAAAACCCGGGACATCATATCCAAGAGTGTAGGAAAAGAGAATATAACAATAGACGCCGTCAAGAAAATTCTCTATCTCAAAATTCCCAACCTCAAAATTCTCAACCTCAGAATCGGAATCCTCCTCCTCCGAATCATACTCATCATTCGGAAAACCACCCGGAGGCCGGAACCAGTGGCAGGGTCCGGACCAACAATTAAATTCTCCTCGCCACATCTTCCATATCAATCTCAATAGCAAAGTTAGCCGTGTAGACTCTATTGAGATTTCTTCATCAACTCTTCTAAATCATAATCCTTCCAAATTCCTCATCGATGGTGGTAGTGAAATCTGTTTAATCAAAATCGACAAACTAAAGCCAGAAGTAGCAATCGACTCTTCCATAATTCATTCTTTGTCTGGAATTACCGAATCCGTTATATTAACCCAGGGTGTCGTTTACTTGAATGTAAACTTACCCTTAAACATCACCATCACGTATCCATTTCATGTAGTAGACAGGAACTTTCCCATTGTTACTGATGGAATTATTGGTAATAATTTCCTCGATGATCATCAAGCTCAAATCAATTATGGCACTAAAATTCTAACTCTTTTTTTTCAAAAACACATCATCGAATATGATCTAATCCCTTCCAACTACGTTAAGATTCCTGCTAGAACTGAAGTATTACTTCCTGTACTAAAGGAAACTAAAGCTGACAGTATTTGCTTAGCCCAACAATTTCCCAGTGGATTGTATATTGGCAATAGTATTACTCCTGCCAATAGTACTATCTCTTATATATCTGTGGTCAACTCTTCCGAATTCCCTATTGAATTTAACACAGATGAATTAATCTTCGACGAAGTCTCTAATTACAATATCTTCCAAATCCAACAGCATCCAACTTCTTACGATAGAATCCAAACTATCAAAGAATTAGTCGTGACTGATCACATGACTAACGACGAAAAAGATTCTATCTTAAATCTGTGTATGTTGTATGGCGATTTATTCTACCTAAATGGGGATAAATTGACTCATACTACATCCGTACAACATTCAATCCATACCCCCGATTCTACCCCTACTTATATCAAACCTTACAGGTTACCTGAAGCTCAGCGCCAAGAGGTAAATAAACAAATTCATGAGATGATGGACGATAATATTATCCAACCATCGAATAGTCCATGGAATTTTCCTCTTATCGTTGTACCTAAGAAACCTGATAGGAATGGTAATAAGAAATGGAGAATCGTAGTCGATTTCCGTAAGCTCAACGACAAAACAGTCGGTGATGCTTACCCTCTTCCCAATATAACTGATATTCTAGATCAGTTAGGGAGCTCCAAATTCTTTTCCACCTTAGATCTCGCTAGTGGATTCCACCAAATCGAAGTTAAGCCTGAAGATAGAGAGAAGACAGCCTTCTCCTCGCCGTTTGGTCATTACGAATTCATTAGAATGCCTTATGGATTAAAAGGTGCCCCCGCTACCTTCCAAAGGTTAATGAATAACGTTCTGACTGGTCTTCAAGGTATAAAAACTTTCGTATACATGGATGACATCGTGATCTATGGAAAAACATTAGAGGAACACAATTCTAAGCTAGTCGAAATCTTTGATCGTTTGAGAACACACAATCTCAAACTACAACCTGAGAAATGCCAGTTCCTAAGATCGGAACTTATTTACTTGGGTCATGTAATAAACGAATCTGGCATTAAACCAGATCCTCAGAAAATCCAGTGTGTTAAAGACTTCGCTCAACCCAAAAACACCAAAGACATAAAAAGTTTTCTGGGTCTTGCTGGATACTATCGCCGTTTCATCAAAGATTTCGCTAAAATTTCTAAACCCCTTACTAATCTTCTTCGCAAGGACGTCCCTTTTGACTGGACTCCTCTTTGTACAAATTCTTTTCACGGATTAAAAGAAAAACTTATTAATCCACCCCTTCTCCAATATCCTGATTTTACTAAAAACTTTATCCTTACAACAGATGCTAGTGATGTTGCTATTGGTAGTGTGCTTTCACAGGGTGAGCCAGGAAATGACTTGCCTATCGCATATGCCTCTCGCACGCTGAATAAGAGTGAGAAGAACTATTCCACTACAGATAAGGAATTGCTTGCCATTGTATGGTCAGTCCGGCATTTCCGTCCCTATCTCTATGGAAGAAAATTCCTCCTTATCACAGATCACAAACCACTCATCTATATCCATAATTGCAAAGACATTAGTTCAAGACTAATGCGATATCGCCTGCAACTCGAAGAGTTTGATTATGAAATTATTCACAAAAAAGGCGAACAAAATACGAACGCCGATTGCCTTAGCAGAATTGCTAAAATGACTCTTCGATCATCTACTAATTCGTCTACTACATCGTCTTCAAATTCGTCTCCTACATCGTCTACTAATTCGTCTACTACATCGTCTACTACATCGTCTACTAATTCGTCTACTATATCTTGTTCCAAATCGTCTTCTAAATCGTGTGCCAATTCTTGTTTTAATTCATGTACTAACTCTTGTTCAAAATCGTCTCCTATATCCTGTACCAATTCTTGTATTAACTCGCCTACTACATCGTGTACCAACTCTCCTACTAATTCGTTTACTAACCCATCTACTAATTCGTGTACTAATTCTTCCAAATCGTCTACTAGTTCTTCTACCAATTCAACTCCTATATCGTCTCCTAATTCACTTACCAACTCTTGTTCCAATCCGTATACTAGCTCGACTCTTACTAATTCATCCCCTACTTCGTCGCCAAACCTGCCTACCATTTCGTCGTCTAACCTAACCTCTCCGATTCAAGATCCTTGTACTTCTTCACAAGTCATTAATTCGTTAACTAACTCCTCCCCTAGTCGTGAACCAACTCGCGAAGAAATTCAAATCATCCTAAAGGAATTTCACTTAAATCCAATTGGAGGACATTGTGGAGTCAACCGAACTTTCAAACGTATAAAATTATATCACAAATGGAAAAATATGTTCCAAGATATAAAAACGTATATCAAAAACTGCGAACTCTGTCAGAAAAACAAAGTCACAAAATACACCATGGAACCTATGGTAATCACTTCTACTGCCAAACATCCCTTTGAAAAGATATCTATTGATATCGTTGGCCCATATCCTACCACTTCTAACCAAAACAAATACCTTCTAACTTTCATCGATGATTTAACTAAATACACCGATGCTATCCCATTACCAAATCAGGAAGCTAATACTATCGCCGAAGCATTCGTCAAAGAAATAATCTTTCGCTTCGGTACCCCTAAATACGTTTTATCCGACCAAGGTCAAAACTTCCTCAGTGACATATTTAAAAACGTTTGTAAACTTTTAAAGATCACTAAACTTCAAACAACAGCTTACCGACCTCAGTCAAATGGGTCTTGTGAACGAAGTCACCGAAACTTCGTGGAATATCTCCGCTGTTTTATAAACAAGTCTCAAGATGATTGGGATTCTTGGATTAAATATGCCGTATTCGTCCATAATACTACCCCTAATACTTCTACTGCTTTTACTCCCTTTGAGTTAGTTTTTGGAAGACAAGTGGAACTTCCTACTAGCTTAACTAAAAATCCTGAAATATGTTATAATTATGATCTATATGCGAATGAGCTGAAATCACGATTACAACACGCTCATCATATTGCCAGAGAACACTTAGTCAAAAGTAAAGAATCTTCCAAGATTCAATATGACAAAAAACAAAATCCTGTAACTTTCACAGAAGGAGACTATGTTTTACTTAAAAACGAAAGTTGTCCTAAGAACAAAAATAAAAAGTTACTTCCTATATGGAATGGTCCATATGAAATTTTATCTTCCTCTGGAGTTAATTCCATAATAAAATACAAAAATCGAGCTATAAAAGTTCACAACAATAGACTCAAATTGTTTTCTTCTTAATAAAAAGAAATTATTCCTATATCTTTCTAGAAATGGACGGAATTTTCGTAAAACTCCTCATCCTAAGCACCTTCGTATATTTTACTTCTCCAATGGCATTATATAACCAACCCGTAACCTCATACGAAATCATCGATCTACAAAACAAAACTGGACTCTACTACGAAAACATCGGTAACCTCAAGCTCTTCTCAAATCATTGGAATTTAGTAATTTATTCTAGTTTAAGTGAATTTGATACCCAATACAAAGCTATCTTACTATATCATCAAAAAATATTATCCCTTTGCGAACAATTCCTCTCAACTCAAGAATCCTTAAACCAATGTACTACCCTTCCCATTCAATCCTCCATGATTCTGGACAGACTTAATGAACAGGATCTCATTATAAACAAATATCTTGGTACCACTGTAAAACCCCGTCTACTAAAACGAGGTCTTCTAAATGTTGTCGGGACTATTTCTAAGCAATTGTTTGGAACCCTTGATGACAACGATGCCAAATCTTTCTCTGAGCACATACACAATTTAGATCAACAACAAAGTCATGCTTTCAATCTGTATGAAAAACAAATATCCGTTTCAAAAAATATCATACACCAACTAAATCTTACTAATGAGCAATTAATTGCTCTTGGTGAAAAACTTGAAAAAACTAGTCTAAACGTGGAGAAAATCCAACTTAATCAGAACAACCATGACTACTTAACCGAATCATTTTTTCAACTAACAGAACTATTTACTATGTTTAATTCCTTATCTGAATACTACTATTCAGCAAAAAGCCACCTTTTGGAAGCTATTTATTCCGCAGCCCATGGAAAACTACATCCATATCTTATAGATCCATCTAAATTAACCGAAGAAATTAGAAAAATTCAACCTTTCCTTCCTGAAGACAATCGTCTGCCATTTCCCCTACAGGAACAATACATAGATAAACTATTTAACATTTTAGAAACACATATATACTTTTCCAATGACAAAATACATTTTCTATTGAAAATCCCACTAACCACATCTAAAAGCTATAGTATTTACAAAATGACCAGTATCCCCAATCTGGTTGGAAACAACTCATATTCCGTAATAATTCCCGAAAAACCCTTACTCGTTATTGATTCTGAAAAACAGTCTTACTTCCTCTACGAAGAACAAAATTTAGAAAAATGTTTCAACACCCATAAAAACAATTATATTTGCGAACAGAATGGACCAATCTTATTTACACATCTCAGTAATGCTTGCGAACTTAATCTGCTTTCTACATTACCAAGCACCCCCAATAGTTGTAAAATGCAAATTATGCAAATTTTTCATCCAATATTCCTACAACTAGCCGATTCAAATTCTTGGCTATTCGTCTCCCCAAATCCCGAAAATCTTATAATCAAATGCCAAAAATTTAATTCCCAACTAACTATCAATTCAACTGGAATACTAAAAATTGACTCTACTTGCATAGCAAACACAAAATACCAGTCCCTTATTTCCAAAACTAATTATGAAACAGATACAAAACTAAACTTTATCTCATCTGCCATCCCTTTATCTACTCCAAACATTACCCAATTTCATTTCGCTAAACTACCCATCATAGAAACTCAAACATTTACAATTCGCAACCAAATTAATGATTTAAACGCTATTAGTAAAAGCTTAGATGATATAAATTATCAACAAATTTCACACCCCATCATAAATTCCTCAAATAACAAACATATCACTACTATTTATATTCTCTTGGCCATACTTTTCCTTATGATGTCCATAGTTATCGCTTTCTTAAGAAAATTGTATACACAAAAAGATTTACACAAAAATCATATGATCTCTGACCCTCTGCCACTACCAAAACCACGATCATCTACAATTCTTTCTCATCCATTTCCAACTTCAAGCAAGTTGTCTTCAAATCTCTCTCGTTCCCTTTCCTTACCGAAAACACAAACCATTAATGGTCCATCATCTTCTGCTTCTTCAACCGAAACTCGTACCAATCCTAGGTACAAGTTTCGTTTTTAAGGGGGGAGGTGTTGTAAAGTGCACCACTTGATGCATACCAAGCACTTTACAACCTCTTTACCATTTCTTACTTAGTATGCAGACGTTTAACCCTACGATCAATGTTGCAACTTCGTAACAATATATTGATTGTCCCAAATAAACATCCCCCCAAATTGCTATTTCAGCTTGCCACTTCCAGCGTCAATGCCCAACGCTTCCGACCTAAATAAACAATGCTTATTTATGGTCTTTCTTTATTTCCCTTGCGCAACTAAGTGCACAAGTCAATTAACTCGTTGTGCTGATGTCGCACTTCACTTTCCATACGAACATACGAACGATCGCTTTATGTATCGATCGTATGCGCGACAAAGTAACATGAGCCACTTGACTTATCCGGGAATTCCCTTCCGGATTTCCCTATTCTTTTTGCTTTTCTTCTTCGTTCGTCGAACCTCGAATTGAATGATTCAATCGAGGCTATTTATATTGGTCACTGGGCAATGACGCGACACTCTAGTTCAGTCACTCAGTTCGGCACTCTGTTTCAACCCGGGAGTCCGTAATTATCAATCAATCGACTCAGTTTCTATTTCGTTCAAACTCGTTTCAATATCTTAATCCTACATCTTTGTTCGTTTCTCCCAAAACCTAAATAAATAAGTTAAAATAAGTAAATTAGAATAAGATTGTAATTTATAAGTTATAATAATAAAACAATAAACTAAAAAGTGCAAAATTTCGTTGTTCGGTGTTTTATTGATTTGGACGGACCTACAAAATAACACCATCAAGGTAAGACCCAACTGAGAGTTGTGCCTCTCAGTATAAAAGACAAAAAGCACAACAGTGTAATCATTCTTTAGAACACGAAATCCCCTTTTTTTGACAAGTTATTTTTATGATCAAAAACAAAAATGAAATTTTTCCTCGTTTCGCTCAAACAGAGAAAACGACACAAGATGTTTGGATTTAATATACTATCAATGTCTGTCGACCACCGGGGGCTTTTGGGTCTCTTTGTCTCCTTAGCTGGACTGTAGATGCTCGAAATACTCTTCCTCGCTTATTCGTCTCATAAATGACGACTGCGCCTGCATCTTCTCATAAACGTCGGTACTTATAGAGAGCTTTTCCCCTTTTTTCGGAAATTCTAATGGCGAATCTTATTTAAAATGTAAATGTGGAAGGTTTCCTCTTTTATTTTGTATCTTATGCCGTTTTAAAGCCATAGGAAGTCCATAGGAAGTAGGTACATGATCACAGTCCAAACTTTCGACAAAAAACCTAGATCCCACCTGGATTTGTGATGTCGATGTAGTTCCGTCTGTCTCACACCTTTTATTCCTTCTCATTACTGTTCCTTATGGTGAGGCAACGAACGTTTATGGTTCCCTTTACTGCAAATGTCGTAACCCACTTTTTTTGCCGTGTATCCAATGTGCAGCAATGCGATGATAGCTCTTCCACAGGAGACATACCATCTGTGCAGTAATAGCTCATACAGCTTATAATATACTATCCACACACAGCAGCCCGAATGACGAGGAACTAAGGGATTTCGAGTGCATTATGACGGACATAAATCACAGGACATTAACATCTGCTTAAGCATTTCATAATAATAGCGAGCGCTGTCTCTCGCAAAACAGAGTATATTCATTCAGTTAATGCAGTAGAAATATCCTTTTGGGAAATAGTGTCGGATATTCGTCCGTAGAGCTGGTATGTATTATGCGGTCGCTGGGAGACACACACATACACACACAAAGATAGGAGATACATTTGGGACTGTAAAAGAAATACAAAAAAAAATACTAAAGGAGACTTTTGTAAATCCTGCATATCCGGCGAATGATGTAGCAGCTCACTCCCCTCAGTAATCGTTGGAAAATCCATAAAACCACATTTTTCTGCATAATCAATTTCAATGTTGGCACATAAAACTGCTTTGGGACAAGACCTTGGGTTTTTCTTATTCGTTTTGCTGTGTGTGTTTATGGGATGGTGCACTCTGATCGCACATTAGGAAGTGCGATGCCTTAAAGGTTACATTTTGGCGTCACCCCCAATACCATCATGGGCGTCGTCGTCGGTGCTTGTTCCCATCTCCATATAAAACATGGAAATATTTTATTAAGATAAATATCCGTCGGATTCATGACTTTAGTCCTTTATGTTTTTTTTTTTGGTTTTTTTTTAAGGGGTGGTGCTCCTTCTGCAAGGATATGTATTTGCTTTCTCTGAAAATCTTCTGCTGTATTATTAATCACAATAAAGCAGCCTCAGCTCGCAATGATATATCTGGGATATTTTCCAGGTCAGAGAGTTGACTGCCAAAAGCAGAATTGAGCGGACTGGCAAAGGCCATCACACATTATACACACACTCATGGTCCTGTATGTATTTATTATGGGTACCGTGAGTCTATATGCATATACGTTCGCTTCCGTTTGGAGTGTACCGATATGTGTGTAGTGTGTGCGTTAAAGGATAATGTGTTCGATGGCAGCGAGGCGTTTTAATTTGGCTTTTCATAACCGAGCTTCTAAACTCGCATTAAAAATGCACCTCCATGAAGTGGAAGCACTCAGAGCCTCTTTGCACATTTTTTTATTTTTTGAGGGAGATGAAACTCTTCTACGTCTACGTACAGTTTATGTTTCAGGGGTCTTTGCTAGGTAAGGTTCTTGTTCAACAATCGCTATTTCAATATTAAGTGAGTTCAGTTTGAAGGCGCGAGTTAAGTATCCATAGCAAAACATATTGAGAAAAAAGATAACATTATTTGTATTCAATGATATCTTTAGTCTCTAGTACAGTCTTGCACACAACGCTACAATGATAACATATGTAAAAGAGATAATATCGTTTGTATACAATGTTGGAATATTATCTCTTCTTCATTATCAAGCAAGACGATTGTACGCTTGGGTCTCCTTGTAGATAGATAAGAAAAGTATATAAATACGACTGTATGATGAATTTATCAACAGTCTTATTGTAACTACATAGTAGCCTTAAGCTCCTTTTAGAATTAGTAAAAAGTATTTCAATAATAAAGGACATAGTTCCAAATAAATATTGTTTAATTTTAAAAGTAAGAAACAAGTGTTTTAATTGGCGATCCTGCCAGGAGGTTAAATATACTTTTTAACTTCAATCGAGCGGACCTCGGGAACAAGTAGTGAAATCTAGTATAAACAGAACACTCGCGTTACCGGTTACAAGAATTACCTAGCATAGCAGGTACAAATATAGCTTCTTCGTACGAAGCAGCAAAGCAATTCAGTGAAAGTGTATATGTGGAGGAAAAAAACACACAAATTCGACGACAACAGACACGAGTTCAAAATGGAACAACTCGCAGTATTAATGGCAAGATTAGAAGCTTTAGAAACCAGGAGCAACACAGTAACACAAACCCTAGAGCACACACGCACAGAGAATGCAAGGTTAGCAGCAATAATAACTAACCAAAATCAAATAAACACTAATTTAGAAACAAAACTAAATGAAGTAAAATCTGGATTAGGCATAGTACCAAACATACCTGTGCTAGAGGAAATAAGAACCACATATACAGATGGTAGTGAAATACAGTTAGACGCATTTAAAAGCCTACCTATTTTCAACGGCGATCAATCAAATTATCGGTCGTGGCGCGAAGAAGCATCCAGATTAATGGACAGCATTAAAAACTTCAAAACACACAGTAAGTACGCAGCAGCATTGACTATAGTGAAAAGTAAAATACAGGGTGCAGCCGCGAATGTGTTAACTAATTATAACACAATTTTTAATTTTGAGGCGATACGTAACAGATTAGATTATACGTACTCTAATCAAGAACCTCTATACGTGCTACAAGACATGATGAAAGCCATCACGCAAAAAAGAAGCACACTGTCTGAATACCACGACGAGATAAATAAAAATCTCAATTTAATAATATCAAAAATCACTATGTCAGGTGATCCGCCGAATATAATCGACAGACTAATTAAAAATGCTAACGACGACGCAGTTCGTATATTCATTGATGGTATGAGTGACAACTTTACAAGAGGATCATTATATTCAGCTACAATAAATGATCTAGAACACGCATTCGCAATTGCTCGCAGAATAGAACATGATAATGTGCACAGGCATTTACATCTCACTCAAGATAAGCACCACAAAAATATGCCACATGAACGCAGAAACGAAAGAAGACCAAATTATTCGAGCCAAACAACGAATTATCAACCCCAGAAGCAATACGATAATATGCAGCAACACAATCAAGGACCACAGCCGATGGAGATAAACTCGAGACAAATTGTACATGCACAGCGACAAAATTGGAATCAATACAAACCCGATGTATATAATCCACCAGCGAAACGTGAACACAGCGGGAGTTTCAACACACACAACAGACCGCAACGATCTTATCAGCAGAACTTCAAGCAGCAGAGAGTAAATAACTCCCGACAACAACGCAGAGACGATGTCAGCAGTACATATGCAGAAGCAGATGAAACGGAATGTATGGTAAATAATAACATAAGAATAGATCATTTAAACTAGTAGACGGGTTGCCCTGCTTAAATTTAACTAGTACTATTTCTAAGGAAATTTATAAAATTCTTATTGATACTGGTGCAACCCATAATTACATTAATAGAAAATGCGATTCTAGCGAAAAAATTAAAATTAAACCTATAAAAATAAAAACAATTCATGGTTATTCTATGGTAGATACAAAGAAAGTAGTTAGGATATTAAAGAAAAATATAACATTTTTTGAATTAGAGGATATTCAGTCTTTTGATATGATATTAGGATATGAAGGACTTAAAGTTCTAAACGCGGAAATAAATTTCAGTAATATGACTCTAACTACCATAAGCAGTGTCGAATCTATTCAGAAAATTAATTACATAATTGGGGAAAATAATATTTATAAAGCAGATATAGATAGACTGATGAAGATTAATAACAGCATAGGACCGTTACCCTTTACAGATACTATAGAAGCAAGCATTAGGACGACCAATGATAATCCGGTTTATGTTAAACAATATCCATATCCCATAGCAGATAACGAATTCGTAAACAAAGAAATACAGAAACTCTTACATGACGATATAATAGAAAAAAGCCATAGTCCTTATAACAGTCCCATATGGACAGTACCTAAAAAAGGTTTGGACGAAAAAGGAAAACCAAAACGGCGCATGGTTGTTGATTTCCAAAAACTTAACGCTCACACTGTAACAGACAGATACCCCATTCCGGATGTCAACATGACAATTCAAAATTTAGGTAAAGCCAAGTACTTTACAACATTAGATTTGGAGTCAGGTTTCCACCAAATTAGAATCAAAACAGATGATAAAGAAAAAACAGCTTTTGCTATAAATGGCGCAAAATATCATTTTAAACGAATGCCTTTCGGGCTCAAAAATGCACCAAGCATATTTCAGAGATGCGTGGACGACATTTTGAGAGACTTTGTAGGTAAATTCGTACACGTTTACATTGATGACGTATTGATATATTCTTCATCTGAGGAAGAACATATACAGCACATAAGTCAAGTATTCGACGTACTCAATAAAGCCACATTAAAAATATCTGATGAGAAAAGTAAGTTTTTTCAAGAAGAAGTAGAATACTTAGGTCACATAATCAGACATGGTAGAATCACTACGAACCCTGAGAAAATAGCAGCTATAGAAAATTTTCCAGTCCCACAAACGGTAAAGGATTTGAGAGGATTTTTAGGTCTTACAGGTTACTATCGTAAGTTTATAAAAGGATACGCAAGCATAGCCAAGCCCCTGACATTATATTTACGAGGAGATAACGGTAAAGTAAACAAAAAACAAAGTAAAAATATTAAGTTAAATCTGAATGATTCAGCATTAGAAGCGATTAGAATTTTAAAAAATTATTTGAAAGAACAAGTCGAACTTTTTCAACCGGATTATAGTAAACCATTCGAGCTTACTACTGATGCATCCAACATAGCTATTGGAGCCGTACTAAGTCAGAATAAGCAACCTATACACTTCTTGTCAAGAACACTGAGTAAGACAGAAGAGAACTATAGCACAAACGAGAAAGAGCTATTAGCGATCATATGGTCCTTACAAAAACTCAGAAACTACATATATGGTATAGCAGACTTAACCATATATACCGATCACCAGAGCCTTATATATTCTGTATCAGAAAAAAATCCCAACACAAAGCTGAAACGTTGGAAGGGAATCATTGAAGACTTTGGAGCAAAATTAGTTTATAAACCAGGAAACCTAAATCTTGTAGCTGACGCATTATCACGTCAACGCATAAATACTTCTACCATAGAAACAGCACATTCAGCTGAAAGTTCTTCTAATGATATAATAAAAACTGTGAATCAGCCTTTTAATGCATACACTGCACAGTTCGAACTTATTGAAGATATAACAAATAATATCGAAACACAAATCTATTTTAGTAACAAAATAAGACTCATAATAAAGTTTAAGGACAAAGACTCTTTACTAAGGCAGATGAAAGAAGTTATACAACCCCAAAAGATTGTAGCTTTGCATACGAAATTTGAAAACATATACAAATATGGTGAAAACATAAAAAAAGAATTCCCACTAGTAAGATTTATATTCACACCAAGAAAACTTCAAGACGTGACAAATTTGGAGGAACAACTAAAACTTGTAAGGGTAACTCACGAAAGAGCACACCGAGGGTTACGTAACAATATACAAGAAATCTCAGAGAAATATTACTGGCCCGATCTAAATAAACAAGCAAAGAGTTTCAACAGAAAATGCATAGCATGTCTATTTGGAAAATATGAAAGAAAACCTATCAGAGAACCTCTGAATAATTCAGAAATACCAACACATGTGGGAACACACATTCATATGGACATATACTTCAACGACAAGTATACTTTCCTTGTAACAGTAGATAAGTATTCTAAATATACAATCCTTCGGGAAATCGAAACTCGAAACAGACTGTACGACGTTATGGAAGAGGTCTTATCTAATTATTTCCCAAAATGTGAACGACTCATGACAGATAACGAGAAGGGATTCAAAACAGAAATGGTGAACCAAATGTGTTTGAAATACAACATAACTAAAGTAGAAACTCCAGTATACAGATCGACAGCGAACGGTCAGGTAGAACGTGTAAACGGTACAATAACTGAACTGTCTAGAATATTCACAATTCAGAATAAAACAAGACTTATCGAAGAAATATTTAGAACAGTGCGTGAATTAAATAATTCTATACACTCAGTTACCGGTTTGAAACCTAGAGACATTTTCTTTAATCAAAATAAATATAGCAATAGTGAAATTATAATAAATAAACTAAACTCAGCATCCAAAAAAGTGATCGAACGTCTAAATAAAGGAACTCGACACAGAGAGTATAAAAAAGGAGATAAGATAATGGTAAGAATCACAGGTCTTAGAAAGAAATCTAACGCCAGATACATAACAAGAATAGTAGAAGAAGATAAAGGAGACACGGTAATCTCTAAAGAAGGAATAAAAATTCACAAGGATAACATAAAGAATTATCATTTTTCAGATGACGAAAATATTAATATTCCTAACATTACTAGGAATTGTACAGAGTCAAGAAGGGCAAGGAAACGTTCAAATAACTGAGCTACTAAACAAGAAGTTTATACTTACGCAAACAGATGACGTGTATTTATTCAAAGAACAAACTTATTTGTTACATGCCACCAACCTGACTTCGATATTTCAACCTTACGTAAATATCGTAACTAGTAAATATCAACCTACACAGGAAGAAAAAATTTGGTTAAGTAAAATTAAGAATTTAGCAGACCAATTACAAGAACATACTAGGCATACTAGATCAATTAACTTTTTAGGAACAGCTTTCAAATATGTGTTTGGTAATCCTGACCATTATGACTTAGTTAACATAGAAACGAGTATAAATAATCTCATAGAAAACAATAATAAACAAAAAACTATAAATTCTAGATTTGAACAAATTTTGCAACAATTCGAAGGTCAGAGCCTTAAAGAACATTTAGTAATAGAACAAGTGTACGAACAATTATTATTATTGACCAGAACAATTAATGCAGCAAAAAATAATGAATATTTATCAGAAAGCCTAGACTTAGATGACATTAAAAATATTATTCAACATGAAATAATTCAAGTACCCATAATAAATATACTTGAGTACTCTAAAATATTATTAGCTAGAACTGATGAATTCTTCATCACAATATATAAATATCCAGTTCTAATTAAATCATGTAAATTGTATAAAGTAACACCTTTAAATTCAAAACATGGAAAAATCATTACAGATAAAACAATTGCCTTATGTAACCAAACTTATTTAAGAACAAGAAATTGTCAAAATCATCTAAGTAAAAACATTTGTGAAATTAACTTTGAAGAAGAAAATTGTCTTATTCCACTTTTAAAGAATATAACTTCAAAATGCAACATTAAACAAGAATACGATTACGACTTAGAAATTGAATCCGGTGTTATGTTATTAAGCGGTAAGCATAAGTTAAATAATCAAACAATTAATGGTATAAACTTAGTTACTTATGAAAATACTATAAATCTAGACGATAAAATATACAAAAACATGCATAAGCAAATTAAAGAAGTTATATTAAGAAATCATAATTCAGAGTCTTACATCGACCAAATAATTAAAGAAGATACAATGTACAAATTCGATAACATAGATACTTTAAAAAAACTAATTATTCCTTTTGAAGAAAAACCGATATTATCAACTATATACACAATTGTAACACTGATTGTTATTCTAGCATTTACGTACGTAATGATAAAAACTATACAATGTATAACAGATCGTCAAAAACAAAAAAAGATTGACGCATATAACAAAACTTATGAAAGAGAAATGTTAAAAATAGCGTCGAAAAATCGGGACGATTTCGTTTAACAAGGGGGGGAGTTAAGTATCCATAGCAAAACATATTGAGAAAAAAGATAACATTATTTGTATTCAATGATATCTTTAGTCTCTAGTACAGTCTTGCACACAACGCTACAATGATAACATATGTAAAAGAGATAATATCGTTTGTATACAATGTTGGAATATTATCTCTTCTTCATTATCAAGCAAGACGATTGTACGCTTGGGTCTCCTTGTAGATAGATAAGAAAAGTATATAAATACGACTGTATGATGAATTTATCAACAGTCTTATTGTAACTACATAGTAGCCTTAAGCTCCTTTTAGAATTAGTAAAAAGTATTTCAATAATAAAGGACATAGTTCCAAATAAATATTGTTTAATTTTAAAAGTAAGAAACAAGTGTTTTAATTCGCGCTAGCAGGCGTTTGAGTGTACGCATAGTGGTTGTGGTGCAGAACAATATGGGCTTTCGATTGGTGTTTACTGCTGTTTTCTCAATTTCACTGATGGAAGTTTCTGAGTAATTAGCGACGGATCGGTGAGTTTGAGATTTCGATATGCAGAATGGGTGGCGATGGTTGGTATTGTGAATGTTAAACATAGATTCAGATGCGACTAGAGATTTTGAAGGCTTATATCCATCCAGAAATTTAGAACAAAAATCGATTGAGGAAAAAGAAATGTGTACTCTAATGACACCTATTTTCTGTAAGCCCGAATACGTTTCCCTATGAAAGTATGAAAGCATGAGGTTTATTGCATCCAATTGTATACCAATTGTGACATTTTGAATTTTCTATGGGGTATTTTAAGGAACGGTGCTTCTACGGAAGAAATTTTTGATAAGAGGCTATTCAAAATATTCAAGCATTCGTCACCTCTGACTGTATATCCTCTATAATACTCGAGGACCCTCGCATTGGCTTTTAATAAAGCCTCTAAAAATGAAACTGCCAGCAGTCGTAGTCAGTCATACCCTCGAAATTTTTACAGACAACAGCCCTACAACTTTTGTACCTTATTTGCTATGTCTGACGTCTTAAATTAGAAGACGTTTCACTTTTCGTTACGCTTCTATTTTTATTTGCTTATTATTGACATGAGCGCCGGTTTTTATTGTCCTTTAGACCATTTTAGTGCAAACTACCGTCAATTGACTGCAGCCCTACAACTTTTATTCCTTATTTTTTTAAGTCTAAGGTCTTAAACTAGAAGACGTTTCACATTTCGTTACGCTTCTATTTTATTTGCTTATTGTTGACATGCGCCAGTTTTTATTTTGTCCTTTAGACCATTTCAGTGCAAACTGCCGTCATTTGACTAGACCAACGACGTTTAATTGCATTTCACTTTTCGTTACGCTCATATTTAAATTTCCCTACCAGTTCCAGTAGCACCTGCCTGCTCACTTATAAATGAAAAGACCAACGATTCCAGAAGAAGCACGCAATAAGTAGCTACACACCTTCTGATTGAACGTCAAAGTCAAAAGAAACATGGAATTTCCTTTTCCCCGCACACACACTCTATAATTGGAAACTTTTCCCATTCAATCGAGAAAATTTCACCCTGAAGGTTTTTACCTAAGAACTCCCATCAAAGTAGTAGAAGCACACACGTCAAATTCTGAAATTACATCCAATAAGCACTCGCCATGTTTCCAACTAAAATACAAACGAACCCAACTCATGAGGACTCACTTTTGAACTGGTACCTTACAGCCGACACCTACCGTGCAGCTCATCAATTTTCAAACACACCATCAGAAAGTTGGACCGAAAATGTCACGTCCTGTTGGGGTCTTCGGAGGGTGCGATTGGAAAATTCTTAAAACTCCCACTCCCACAGTCCGCCATATCGGTACAGAGTTATAGCTAGTTTTCACCTTGTCTTCAAACTGATTCTTTTTGCATAGAATCATGAAAAATTCATACCCTGCAGGACGTAATAAAATATTCCAAAATGTTGCACACCACAGAATAGAGAGAGGTCACAACGACAACGACGACGCTCGAAAGGACTATACAGTGTTGGGCGAAAAAAAAGAAACAAAAATCGATGCAAAGTGTTAGCATAACAATTCAAAATATTTCCCCCACTCGTCGTTTTGTGTTTGGGTTGTGATTTGCTTAAGGACTTTGGCTAAGGCGACGAAGACATTTCCTTGAATTGACAATGTCCCTAATGCCGTGCCATCTATAGGACTTGTTCATTGGCGTCTAGCAGCAAGGGGTGGAAGGGAGGCGTTGTTATTATTTTTTTTTGCTATTGAAGGTTACTTGTCCTAGGGGTTATTACCCAGGTTTCTGTTTGCAATGATGCTTTTTTATGCCCTCCCCGTGAGCAGGTTGGTGTGGTGTGGTTTCCCTATCAAGCCTCAGCAGAAGTGCTGAGCTTAAGGCAATATAATACCCATCTGAGAGGTTCTTATGCATGATTGAGTCCTTATGCGAAGGCATCGTCTCGAATCGTAGGCCGCGCAGTCACTGGCACGGGGGCTGGCCCAGGATACGAGCACCACTGCACATGCGGATATATCGCGAAGGCAAATGAGTTGTGAGGAGGGGGATTCGCAGAGAATCATTGATTCTATACTCGCTTTAGTTAGAAGGAAATCAATTTCCTGTGCCAGCCTATATGCAAAAGCTTCCTCAAGCATTGCATGCGGGTATTTAGTGTGCAATATAATATTTTCCTCGAGTTACAGGCAGGAGTGGTTGGGATTTATTAAAATGCCTCACATCACATCATCCTCCTTATGAAGTTGCATTTCTTAAGGACCACCCACGCTGGGTGCAGGATTGCAAACAATTGAAGTACATTTACATGTACCTATGTCTTTCGTGCGGCTTTCATTGCGCAATACCTTCAGGCCACCTTTTGTGTGATGCATGTGCCTTTGGAATAAATGAAACCATGACTGGGTACATGGGAATTCGGCAGACACACTCACAATGGCACATACGAGTCCTCTTGGTAGGCAAAATATGAAAACCATTCAGAGGATGTTTGCCTAGAACTTGAGGTCTGAGTACGAAATTGAATTGAGCTGTGCCGAGGCCATGTTCGTCTTTGGCAATGCCATCTGAAGGATAATATTTTACGGACATATGAAAATCAACTGAAAAGCAAATTGAAAGTAGAACAACAGATTTTCAAGTGGGCACATGAAGAGCGAGTATGGTGCAACGCTCGGTGTATGGCTTTGACAACTAGCACTCTCGGTTATGTTGGGACAAGGGATGGCTTTTAATTTGAGAAATGTTGTACTATTTGGATTTACTTTGAGTGCGGTTGAAAAGGGAAAGAAGGGCAAACGATTCAAAGCTTTTGGGTCCTATTCCTATCACACAAACTGCAAGTACCTGTAGTCGCTTTCTGCTGCAACTAGCTGCAAGCTAAGTGCATATCTCTTTGTGATTTGAAGTGAATTTCAATGGCAAGTACAAATTTATTTACCAACTGAGTTTTTTTACATTAGGAGTGGCGCCCAACGTTGGACACGAATTTCTACTTATATTTATAAGTCCATATTTTGTACGTCCCGCGCTTAACACTTCTATTACAGGGTGCATCTAGAGACCCTCATCGAAAGGGAGGGTAAAATGTATGTAACAGATGCGTTACAGCTGGCGCCCAACGTTGGACCCGAATTTCTACTTATATTTGTAAGTCCACGTTTTGTCCGTCATCTCTTATATAGTGCATCAAGCGATCCTGTTCGCCAGAGAGTAAATAATGTATTTAAGAGTTGCGTTACAGCTGGCGCCCAACGTTGGACACGAATTTCTACTTTTATTTGTAAGTCCACATTTTTTACGTCCCGCGGGTAACACTTCTATTTCAGAGTGCATCAAGATACCCTCTTCAAAAGAGAGGGAATTATGTTCGCGACAGTTTTGTTAGAGCTGGCGCCCAACGCTGGATACGATTTTCTACTTATATTTGTAAGTCCACTTTTTTTCGTCCAGCGGGTAAAACTTCCGTTACAGGGTGCGTTAAGAGACCTTCTTCGAAGGAGAGTGAATAATGTATTATGTAGCAAAGCTGGCGCCCAACGTGGGACATGCATTTTTTTTAGTTTTACTGAATGTTAGCAGCCTTACATTACCATCTCCTTCTTCCCTAAGAAATGCATGTATTGGTGGTGACAGAAGGCGAACATGTATTTCTCTTTTCCTTTAAATACTCCACTAATAAACGGAGCCACACAAAAATCACCAACCGAAAACCCTCTGCACCTTCGTATGGAAGTTGGTTGCTGTAACGCCTTCCACATTCGCATGGTAATTTTTCCTCTAAGTAGCAGACCACATTTCAAATGCCTAATAGCCAGCCTATCGTAAACGTTTTGTATAGGAACAACCTGGTGCGTTCAAAACGTTTAACTCATATCCGTATGCTAACGGACAAACACCAAAGTAGACCCTGCAAAAAGACCTTCCAAGTGATTCATCAATATTTGAACAAGTATCCAAAAGTCAATTTCGCATAAAAGTTCCTGCCAAAATCAATCATACACAAACAGACCCTGCATACAAATGGAACCAAACTAAACGAAAGTTTGATGAATAAGCCTCCCCAACATGCCATTCAATGGTCGAAAAGATAACCAAACCAACTGAGTACCGCACTCAACTTCATCTTCATCTTGTTCGCAGATTACTCGTACATTTTCGTTTGTGAAAAGTAAACTCCTTTGGTCCTTACATTCAAATGCATCAATTGCAAAGTTTCCTTTGAATGAAAAGATACTAAAAGATGCAAATGCAAACACCCCGATCTGCATGCTGGGGTGTCAGTCAAAACAGTTAACAGTGCGGAGAGGTCAAACGTTCCATTTGGAAACGTCTACGAAAAAGTGCATCTCGCACTGGAATTTGTTGCGAGTGGTAAATTGAATAAATTGACAGTGAATAAGTGGTTTTGCCACCCCAAAGGCAAAGGAGTGTAAACCTTGCCATCGTTCGGTTTGGTTATTACAAATGGGTAAGCAAATGAATGCAGTCAACGAATTTGGTAAATGGACTCGACCTCTTCACTGGGCAAAAGTTGCAAATTGTCCAGCTTTTGGCAAGACGATTAATGTACTTCGAGGGGAGCCTGCGATGCACCCCCATGACCTGCTTTCAATTGCAGTGTGCAGTGACTGAAATACATTTGTTTGTGAATACAAATTCGTCAAAGTGTCTGAGCTGAATGCATTCATTGGAGAAATTGTGTCAAAATGGTTGCGCACTCTAAATGCGCACTCACATCGCAGTGAACCGTCTCAAATAAACCCATCAATGCAGCACTCTGTTATTCAATCATCAATGACTGGCAACATTTCATTAAGGATATTATATGGCCTCATTTGTTATTGCCGCGCACCGATATCTCGCTCAAGGCTAACCTACATATAGCCGTGCCTTACAAAGGAATTCATTTGCCAACGATTTTCATCATCTTTCTCTGCGCCAATAGAAGCCTATCTCACCCCCGTTTATAGACTGGGTGTTCTATATTGATATCATAGAAAATGTTTATTAAATATGCGCTTCATCGATTTCCACTTTCAGGACCTGCTATCGTCGCCATTTTCATCATCATCAGTAGACGGCATCGCATTACCATTCCTCTGTATCATTGGCATGTGCATGTGCCTGCCGATAGTTTGTATCGCTGAAATAATGCATCATAATGTGTATTGCCGGTTCTATCAAAAGCACTGTCCTGAGATAACTCCTTCCTTTGATTGCTTTTGATTTGTATCCCTATACGTTTTACGGTGTTTGTGCCAGTAGATGTGTAGTTCAATCGACAGAAGGTTAGAATTTCAAAGGAATTGCCATCATGCAGTTGGAATTGCAAAATGGGGTTAAGGCATGATTGTACTTGTACTGTTTCTGCTGCTGCAATTGGATATGATTGCAGTACGGCAAAGGCTGGAACGCATACACTACACATATTCTCATTACTGTGTCTCGAATTGCAATTGCACTTCGTTAAGAATTCATTGATCAGTGAAATCCGTTTTCTTTTACAAATGCTTGACATCGAGCATCGAGGAGGTTGTAAACGTATAGGCGATTGGTTAAGGTACACCAGTGCACACAGTAATGGCGTAAGTCGCCGTGAGGCAAAGGATTATGGACGGTTCTACGTAGTTGGACCAAGGCGTATGATAGGTCCACAAGGTGTGTGCTCCATGCAAATGTGAATCGCTTACCAAGGTTCTTTCATTTCGATTCTTTTACAGGAAGTGGGTCAATGAAGTGAACCTGTGATTTTATAAAATAAATTAGGTCTGTGGGATCCTAGGCCAAGCTTCTCACAACCTTTCGTTTTGTGTGAGTTTCTAATTTTTGGGACGAATGGAAGAGATCTACAATTTTTATGTCGAGTCCAAACGGCTAATTCAGAAGCTCTTTCCAGACAATTTTTCTCTCGGAAGTCTGTCGGACGTTTGTCAGAGGTGGCGCAGTGGAAAAAAAACTTAAAATGTAATTTGTGTTACTTCGGGGTCGAACCGGGACCCTTCGCTTAGTAGGCCTGTGATTTTATACATTTTAATTTATGTTTTCCTATTTGTTTGCATCATTTGTAAGTTGGTCGCCCTCAAGGACTAGAAGGGACAACACATTTTGGTGGTAGCAAAGTTTAAAGGGGTAAGACAAAAAAATAAAATGCACGACTGGGTCGCACCAAACTTTCTCGGTCCATCAAGAGTTTGATTTATTGATTTTTATTTTATTATGTATCTGGGTAAAATACTGAGAACAGAAAACTAAAAAATATATTTAAATAATTTTTTTTTACAAATTGTCAAGGCTTTAAAATGTCCAGATATAATGTTTTAATAATTTTATTATATGGTATGTTTAATTCACCATTTTCCTATCCCGCTTATTTTTTTTCCAAAGTTCTCTTTCTGATTCTAACCTTAAAAAAATATTTTTTTAAATACAATAAATAAAAACATATCGCAGTAGAGGAGGGAAGAACACCGGCTTCTCCGAAAGAAAAAGAAGGAGCATGAGAAGCGCGCGATCGAGGAAATAGAAAGATGTTACTCCAGGAACAATGTTCGGAAGTTTTACCAAAAGGTAAAAAGAACGTGTCATGGCAACAAAACCCGAACAGAAGCCTGTAGAGATGAACAAGGGAACCTTGTAGTGGAATCACAGTCAGTGCTGAGGACATGGAAAAACCATTTCTGCAGACTGCTAAACGGCGAAGATGACCAAGATCCCGCTGTTAGGCAGAACGATCCATTCAATCCAGACGATGAAAGCCAATATTTCCGTCCACCTGACCAAAATTAAGTGGGGATAGCAATATCCAAGCTAAAGTCCAACAAGGCTGCTGGACCAGATGGCTTACCTGCCGAACTCTTCAAAGCAGCGGGAGATGACTTGGTAGAGTGCATACACCAACTCCAAGATTTGGTCGGAACCTCAGCATTGTTTGCCCGATCTATAAGAAGGAGACCCTCTAAACTGCGCCAACTATAAAGGTATCAGTCTCCTTAATATCGCCTATAAGATCCTCTCTGCTGTACTGTGTGAACGCCTCAAGTCATTTGTCAACGAACTGATTGGACCCTATCAGTGCGGTTTTAGGCCCGGTAAGTCCACAACTGACCAAATATTCACACTACGGCAGATCCTGGAGAAAACCCAAGAAGTCCAAATCGATACCCACCATCTGTTCATCGATTTTTTGGCCGCATATGACAGCATTTATAGAGACGAGCTATACAGAGCCATGTCTAGTTTTGGCATCCATGCCAAACTCGTCAGATTGTGCAGAATGACGATGGAGATGGCTCGCTGCTCCATAAAGGTCGGAAACAATCTTACCGAGACCTTTGATGTCAAAAAAGGATTTAGACAAGGTGATGCGCTGTCATGTGACTTCTTTAACATCATTCTTGAGAAAATTGTGCGCAACTCACAAGCCAACACCAGAGACAATTTTCCATAAGTCTGTGCAACTGCTTGCATACGCGGACGATATTGACATTATTGGCAGAACACAGCGAGCTGTCACTGGCGCGTTTGCAAGTATTAGTACGGAAGCGGCAAGAATGGGTTTAGTGGTGAATGAGGGCAAGACAAAATATATGCTGCCAACAAGAAGGGACACACAACATCGACGAATCGGACAGAACGTCACAGTAGACAGCTATAATTTTGAGGTAGTTAGGGACTTTGTCTACCTCGGCTCCGCTATAAATTCAGAAAACGATATCACCTCGGAAATCAAACGAAGAATCACTCTTGCCAACCGCTGTTACTTCGGCCTAAGAAGGCAATTGATTAATAAGGCCTTGTCGAGAAACACTAAGGAGACTCTATATAAGACCCTCATCATCCCAGTCCTGCTATATGGTGCAGAAGCATGGACGCTGTCAAAGGCGGATGAAGATCTCCTTGGTCGTTTCGAACGAAAAATTCTTCGAGTGATTTTCGGTCCCGTTTGCGTTGACGGGTCTTGGAGGAGGAGATATAACAGCGAACTCTACGAGCTGTACAGCGACATCGGCCTGGTCAAAAAAATACGCATCAGTCGTCTAAGATGGCTGGGGCATGTAGAGCGAATGAACACCAACGCTCCGGCCCGAAGAGTCTTCGATACCAACCCAGAGGGACAACGCAGTAGAGGAAGACCTCGCCTTAGGTGGCGCGCACAAGTGGAAGGGGACCTCAACCAACTTGGAGTGCGCAACTGGAGGCAGTTAGCCAAAGATCGCGCTAACTGGAGAGGCGTATTGGTTGAGGCCCAGGTCCACCCCGGACTGTAGCGCCGCCTAAGTAAGTAAGTAAGTAGAAGTGTATTTATAAATTAAAAAAGTGTCTACATATATAACGCAATCGAGTCCAATGTTTTCTATTTTTATAGTCTTTGTTTGCATTTTCTTTTCGTGTGGTTAGAATTTTATCAGCAACAGCGCCACCTATCGGGTCAAAAGTTTTTTTTTACATACAAACCTGCTACAAAAGGATACCTCTCCAGCAAAAAAAGAATCATAAAATTCGGTGTTGCCAAACTCGAGATATAAAAAGACTTGTGGAGAAAAATGCAAAAAAAATCTAACCGCACTTTTTAAACTTTCATTCAGAATAAGTACTCTTTCTTAACTACAGTTACGAAATATTTAATTTCTATATCCACTGCAAAAGGTAAATGAGCAATTTTGCGGAGTCCATTCCGTTGCCAGACAAATTGCCGCTTATCCTTGAAACGTTGATTTCTTTCTCTTTGCCTGAAAATTTCCCAAGTCCACAATTAATTCAAAATCTCCTTACTCTCATTCATCCCATCCAACTTAATGATCTTAAATCTGTTTATATGGAGGGAAGATAAAGACCCGTCTTTAGTGCAAACAAGAAGATTAAATACGCAATTAAGGGAATGTGAAAAGTCTTATTGCCATAGTCTCCCTGCAGCTGGAATTGGCAAAATGACAGCAAACAGTCCGAGTTCAATCGACATTCTCCTCTCATTAAGCAGAACCAACTCCGCCAGAGGGACGTCCCTTCCAAGTGTGCAAATATACACACTCCTCCGACAGTCGCAAAGGTAAACAAGTGGAACTCGTCTGAAAACTACAATTAAACGAAAGGACAAAAAATATATTTCCAATTTTATCTTCTGGTCGTCCAATCGCCCGAGTAAAAAGGATAACAAATTAGGGACAAAAGAGAACAAAAACCTAAAAAGATTGATAAGAAATCTAACAGAGTGTTGGCACGAGATTACAATAGAATAACAGTGTAAGCTAACAAAACTGCAACCAGCAGCTCTTGTTCCTAAAACTGTATAGTGTCCTCGAAAGGATACATATTACACACACGTACAAGTAGTGAAATAGCAGATTACAAATGCAACTGCCACACAGATCTATCCGTAGACCAGTCGCTTACTTTGTGAATATTTTTCATTTTGTGTCCTTTACAGGCTGGACCTTTTGCACTATTCGCATTTTGGTCTGCTTTTTGGGATTTTAACTACATTACAAACTGGAAATGACATTTTCATGAATCCATGGAACTTATGCTGGCGCTACAAGAACGCAGCCAGACTCAGTAAAATGAAATGCTAAGGAGAGCGCTGCCTGAGCGTACATATACAGTACCTACATAAATTCACTTCTTACTGCATCTGTAACGTAGAGGGGCAGGGGACAGGACACAGGAATCGAATGGAATGGAATGAAAACGCTGCGTGTAGAGTTTTAGTTCGGTGCGATAGCAGAAGGATATTTCAAGGCAACTCTATGCCAATTGAATAATATTTGCAGAATAGTTTTTGGTCTGCGAATGTATAGGAACACCACCCAAGGACGACAACTACTGGCGAACGACGGAGCTAGAGAGAAGCTGAAAAATGAAGTGCTTAATGTGGAGAAAACGCCAAAAGGATATTTTACTGGCGCGTATATATACGGAATGCATGTGAGGAAGGAACACTGAGATGCGGAAGGATTTGCCATCGTGTCCTTCTGAGATTTGTGCAAATGACATTTTAAATGGAAAAGTTGAAAATTATTCAAAATGGTTGAGGAGAGTCTCCGACTTTTCGGACTTTGAATACGAAATCGGATTTTATGGGTGGTCCAGGACTT
This sequence comes from Cheilosia pagana, assembly GCA_936431705.1. Lineage (NCBI taxonomy): Eukaryota > Metazoa > Arthropoda > Insecta > Diptera > Syrphidae > Cheilosia > Cheilosia pagana. The sequence goes on along the minus strand of OW386170.1, from coordinate 41,940,708 downwards.
CACACAGCTCTACTCAAAATTGCTGGGGAATTAGCGAACTGCATAATAGAACGGCTGCTTTGGCATTCGTTTCTGAATTTCGCTACGGAGGAGAAAGTTGATAGCTGAAATTATTTGGGTGTAGAATTTTTAAAGGAGCAATTTATCAGCACACTGTTTTGATTTATGGGGCCAATACATTTTGGCAGGCCAGTTGTCGTTTCATTCTAGAGTAAAATTCATCCTTCTGGGTGGGTGAATAATAAACAAATAAATAGTTGGTTGGAATTTGGTCCACTCTGACATCTGGACTCTCTTTGATAGTATTTACAAAGATCCTCAGTTAATTTGTCATCTCAGGAGAAACCGCCATCGCCTATAACTATCCACTTGAGAAAATGAAAAATTTCTCTGTTCCTATCTCCCCAAAAACCACATACAGGTATAAAACGAAAAAAAAATAAAATATTCCGTCACCCGAAAGCGCTATTTGTCATCGGTGAAATAATGACAATGACGGAGAACGAACAATTTCGTTGAAGCTCCTCTTTTTCGCCACAAAAACGTTCCTTCTTCAATTTAGTGGCTCGTATCTCTATCAGCATCCTTCGTCCTAGTGCAGGTAGGTATTCTCGCTTTATGAAAACGTTCACCCACAAAAGTGTCATTTCCTCATTTTTCTCTTTCGTATTCTATGTCAATGACTTTGGCGAGGAAGTCCTTCACCTGACGCGTAGGATGAGTATGTCTCACGGAAGGTGGTTTATTCCGAAACCTGCGTATCTCACGCAGCCGTTCTTATCGTTGTATTCTTTTTAAATTGGATAGTTTGTTTGGCCGGCTATCTGTCATCTTTAAGGTTTTTATAACCATTCACGTGGGAACAAGTTATTTATTGAATGGGGAGGTGGGGGGCTATAATAATTCACTTTCTCGCCAAAGGAGCGAGTGTAAAATATGCAACTTCCTTGAAAGATTTCTTCAAAGTACCCTTGCCGATAAGAATGGGAAAAAATAAGCAATGCTAGATAGGGCCTTTTATTTTATGGTAAAGACACAACATCTCAGGGAACGTGACGATAGCGATCCAACTGTCTGATAGAAGAAGGACGATTGGTGCTGTTCGAATTAGTATGTTAAGTTAAATTTAATGTGGGACCGAGCACGAGTAGGTACGTGAAGGAAGGAATAAGGTCGAAGGAAAAATTTAAAAGCTTTGACATTTTCGTACAACGGTCCCCTGTTTTCATATTATGTCGAAGCTAAAATTTAAAAGCTTTGGCATATTCTTACAACGGTCCCCTGTTTTCATATTATGTCGAAGTTAAAATTTAAAAGCTTTGGAATTTTCTTACAATGGTCCCCCGTTTTCATTTATTCCCGAAGCAAAAATTTAAAAGCTTTGGTATATTCTTCAAATGGACCCACCTTTCATTTTAGATAGAAGCAAAAATTTAAAAGCTTTGGCATATTCTTACAACGGTCCCCTGTTTTCATATTATGTCGAAGTTAAAATTTAAAAGCTTTGGCATTTTCTTACAATGGTCCCCCGTTTTCATTTAATCCCGAAGCAAAAATTTAAAAGCTTTGGTATATTCTTCAAATGGACCTACCTTTCATTTAAGATTGAAGAAAAAATTAAAAAGCATTGGCATATTCTTACAATGGTCCCCTGTTTTCATATTATGTCGAAGCTAAAATTTAAAAGCTTTGACATTTTCTTACAATGATCCCCCCTTTTCATTTTAGGTCGAAGAAAAAATTTAAAAGCTTTGGCATATTTTCAAAACGGACCCCCTTTTCATTTTAGGTTGAAGAAAAATTTAAAAGCTTTGGAACATTTTTAAAACGGACCCCCCTGTTCAGTTTAGGTCGAAGCAAACATTTAAAAGTTATGGCATATTCTGACAATTGTCCCCTCTTTTTATTTTAGGTCGAAGTAAAAACTAATAAGCTTTGGCATATTCCTACAACGGTCCCCCCTTTTTCATTTTATGCCGAAGAAAAATTTAAAAAGCTTTAGCATATTTTTTAATGGTCTCCCGTTTTCATTTTATGTCGAGGAAAGTTTTAAAAGCTTTGGCATATTTTTAAAATGGACCCCCCTTTCATTTAAGATCGAAGCAAAAATTTAAAAGCTTTATCATATTTTTGCAATGGTCCCCGGTTTTCATTTTCTGTAAAATAAAAAATGTAAAAGCTTTGAAATATCCTTACAATTGTCCCCCTATTAATTTAAGGATTTTACTTAAAAGGAATCTACGAAACAGGTGTGAAAAAAACTTGTCAAATAAAAAACTGACGCCAGCGAGAAATCGGAAACCTCTTAAAAAAACAACCAATCAAAAGCCTAAGGAAATATCTTGAAAAAAGGTATTTTAATACCTTACTTTCAATTATCACGTTTTGCAATGCCTTCTACCATCTATTCAGCTTCTTGACTAAGGCACATGCCGACCGAAACTCACTCCAATATTGGCCTTTTTCTACAGGCCAAACCAATCCTTTTAATGTAATATGTACAAAAGTAAAAAATGTAGTTGCATAATATGGAATACGCTTTAGTTTGGCGAGTTCTCGCCGATAAAAGGCAAAGGCAAAAATGATTTCCACTTGAAAAAAAATGGGCTGAAATGTGTCTGCCTGTATTTATGAAAATTCATAATGCCAGAAGAATTTCCCCTCGTTTACCAAAACCGCAGAACAAACACCATTAGGATACCCAAATAGACACTTATTCCGGCTACGTCAGGGCACAGTGCTCTTGCTCCTGATTACAGTTACAGCCTCGTATCCCGAACCCCAGTGAAATGTTATTTCAAGTTGCACGAGAAATGTTTCAATTTTGTTCCTCTTTGCCCTTGGGTTTTGAAATTCAGAATTCCCTGTCAGCGTGGGTGCCCCCAATCCAGGATATATATCTATGTGTGTGTGTGTGATTTCTTTTTTAATCTGAAACATATATATGTAGTTTATTTATTTTCGTCTTATTTGTATTTCTCATCCGGAAAGTAGACTGTTTTGGAGAGCTCACTTTTACCCTTTTTGTTGCCTAAGGGCTATACGTCGTGTGGTACAACAAGCAGACATAAAATCAATAGTACTTTGGTGAACGTGTAGGACATGTTTCTGAGCAGGATCAACTTTGTTTTGCATTCGTTCTTCCGTTTTGGAAAACAATCTCGGGTGAGGGATGTATATGTCGGGTCGGGTGGGATAGTTATACGCCAACCAGAAGGAAACGAGAAACACAATTGACATAATCTGCTTGCAGACAAAGTTGAGAAAATTCCCACACTCACTTAAATGGTGCAAATGATACCAAACAGAGATAGATAGAGAGAGCCTTCGTGGGGCTCTGGCAGTGCGGCCTTTTGTGTGTCCTAGAGCCATCTTTTCACTTCGGACCCAGTCAGGAAGACGTCGATTTTCTCCTGATCTAGACATCGAGTATAGAGAGCCGAAGTTCAGTTTTCGTTTTGAAAGACATAATACTTAAGTGATCAGATCCGTTGTAAAAATGCTTTCCTCCCATCATTATCAACAAACCAATCGAGTCAAATTAGCATAGCCCGACAACATGGAGAGACAATCCTAATTGCAGATAGTTCTTCAAACAAAATTGCGCAATTTGTTCATATTGAACGACAAATTTGCAACTGCTTTCGAATTACGAATCACCTCTGCAGCAGCACCATCCCAAAACAAACTCAAAAGATAATGTAAAGCCAAACCAACAAAAAGTTTGTCATTATCCAAGTTCGCAAGTTTACATCGTTGCCTGCTTCTCCTCAAAATCCGCGAATACCGATCCAAACAAGGGTTCTAACAAATTGTGAATAAATAAAGAATCAACCCGTGCTATCAATCGATAGACGTGTATCCTGATGCGCTATAGTACCGCCGTCAATATCAAGAAACCACCATCATGCAGCAGCACCGAGGAAAAAAAAACCCTTCCCAACGAAGACGATACTGTGCGGGCAGAAAAAAAAAGTTAAAAAAGGACAATGAAGCGAACAAAAGTCGGTTAAATGGAAAAAGTTCCTCTTCCGTGATTTATGCTAAATAGGCTACTTTACTTCAGAAGTAACACAGAAAAAGGACAATTTAGCGGATTCATTGAATCCTTCAACTGATATTCAAATGGAAGGTGGTGCCGCGCCGTGGTGGCGTAGCAGTAGCAGTGTCAGCATGATGGGTGGAAACAACTAAAGGAGCAATCCGTTGAGCTGAGTGAAGTATCCTTCAACTTTCATCCTGACATCACAACAAGCGCAAAAGAACCAACTGAACAAGGGACAAAAGAAGGACAAAAATGACTTAAATAAGAAAAACCCTGACTTTCAAAGTTGCACACACACACATATATCCGTAGTCTTGACTTTATCTCAGTGGTAGGTGTTGGTCGGTTGGTTTCGGATGAAACTTTTACCCACTCAACAAGAACTGAAAAGAAAACAGTCTTCGAAAAGATCCAGAACCGTGATAGTGACAGGTTGGTTTGGATCTGTGACAGTCCCCCATCGTTTCTTTTTTTTTTTGGTAGTTTGTTCTGCCTCCTTTCCAGAATGCGACGGAGGACATTTGCACTTTGGTAAATGGTAACCATTGCAGTTGAAGAGAAAAATGCCCGCAAGGACATGTACAACGAAGAAGGCGAGCACACAACTTGAGGTTGATACGTTTCCTAATTTGAAGCTTCAAAACTTGTATATGTGTACAGTTGGATACAGCCAGGATTCAAGGGGTCTGCGCGATTAAAGTTTAGCTCCATGAATATCCTTCGACTGGCATTTGTTTTCATATTTCTGGAGGGAGTTCCTCCAACGAGTGTATCTCCATTAAGAAAACTCATCACTCTCCGGTTTGCAAATGAACCACCGTTGGCATTTTTGGAATTAAAATCCTGATGATGATGATGGTTTTCTGCCTCGTCCCATCGTCCCATCGTTGCGGAAGTTTCTTTTTATTTGTTCCATTGATTTTCTGGGAGCCAAGCAAGAGTTGAGCTAAGACGGTCGCATAAATCCTGCCACACACACACACATATGCATGTATTTGCATCTGTATTTTAAAACAAAGTTTTACCATGTAAATTGCAATTTAATGATCAAAACTTGATGAGTCCTGCAGAATTCTTGCGGTCCAGTTTGTCGTCGTTTGGTTTTTAGGATAGCCCTAGGCAGGCTGGGATGTAATCAAAGTTGCTCCTTGTTGTGCGTAGGATGACGACGATGACGAGAAGAATGACGACGATAACGACAACGGGTGGTTTTTGTTATACGTTATACGTTATACCCCTTTGTGTTAAATGGAGAAGGGTATAAGATCCTTCTAAGTGATGGCAATTTATTGTGTTGTTGCTTTCTTCGTGTATACTACATAGAGACTGTTGTGCATTATTTTGTGATTCTTTCGTTGTCCGTGTTTGCTGTCCTTTTTTTTCCCCTCATAGCCGGGAAATTTAAACAAGAAATGGTTAGAGGACAAAAAGGATAATTTATGAGCAGGCTAAATGTTGGCAAATGGGTGGTCAATTAGGAAAATTGCTTGCACCAGCAGTGGTGACATTTAGTGCAAAGGAAGCAGTTGGCCAAAGCATTGAAGGAGCAATAAAAAAGGACTGTATTGTTATGGCATCCTGTAAGGTTGTTAAGTGCTTAACATAATATTGTCCAACTTATCGAAATGACCTTTTAGGGACATACGGTCGATTTGGATGAGAGGGCTGTTCGTTGCTTCTCAGGTTGTTGCGATCTTCCTTTGATCAGGTGATGGAAATAATTCCATAATTTTAAGAAATTATTCCAAAAATGTAAAACCATCTTCAAATGGAACGCTTTTCAAGGAGCTGTGAGTTGAAACTCACTCATAACTCATCCCAGAGGCAGTGGTAATGAAACCCCATCACAATTTCCGCAGACACCTACAGACATTGCTCTGCACAATCAATACTCATAACGAACCAAGCCAAAAAAAAAGGAAACAGCAGATAGCAGAAGTCAAATAAACACACATAAAATATAACAAATGAACTTCAAAGCGGGAATCTTGATAATCCTTCGAACGGAAGGAGTCGACACAAGTTAAACACAAAAACGAGGATATCTCTCTGATTGCTGTGTATTATGAAATAACGCCCCAAGCAGCAATGAACAAGGAGAAATTAGTAAAGAACGAAAATCAAGTTTTTTTTTTATATTTCTTTGTGCAAAATTCAAATATACATTCGCCCACACTCTGGAGTTCCGTCTATTTTCCATACGATTGAGTGAGAACTCAGCTTTGAATGGATATAGGCCAATTAATAGTCCTTCCGAGCGCATGAGATATTTGTGTTTGCAATTTTTGAATGTCTACTTTCCGAGTTGGAGAAGGAAAAGTCAAATGAAAAGACAATCATTTTTGAATGGAAATAATTCAACCCTGGATGACATTTTTGACATTCCATGCATGGATATAAAATATATTTATTATCGTTGTGGAAAAATAATGGACTTTGCGAGAGCATTTTGCACGGACACCTTGCCTATGTGTAAGGGCAAGGAAAAAATGAAATTCCATTATCTACCTAGCATCTTTTCTGGAGCACAAGCTATGAGTGCAGCGAAGGGTGAAATATAATAATAAAAAAATGAAAAGGATGATGGCAAGGGATAACAAATGGAAAAAATACGTTATCTGCAATCAAAGTCAATTCATCTATGAAGTGTAGGGTTTTTTTTCTAGCTTTTCACCTTGCTTTGTTCATTCATTCTGCCTTATACCTTATGCAATCCAATTTTCAGACATACCGACCTCTTTTATGAGGGTAGGGTTGTGTGTGCGAGTGACTGTGAATTCCGCGTGGGCACTGTTGGTATGAGCTGATTTTTTTCTACACAAATTGTGTTGCTTGAAAGGCATGCACATTTACTACGCATTTATTACTAAGGATGGACCTCATCTCAGGAGACTTGCAGCAGCTTTATGCAAATTTGTCCAAGTATTTATGATATACATTAACGCATAAGCTTTTTCGTTATCTAGTGATAGTTCTGTTACACATTACAATTGGGTTGGGTTCGATATCCCGCTTTTTATAATCTCGATTCTTAAAATCCCGCTTATTATAAGTCCGCTTTTTGAAATCCCGCCTCTTATAATCCCGTTTTTCATAATCCCGTTCCTTATTATCCCGCTTTTACAATCAAAAGTAGTTGCTTTATTTTTAAAAATCGAAGAAAATTAAAAAAAATTAATCAATAATTTTTTTTTTAAATGCAGTTTATTTTATCATTTATCATTTTTAGAGGAAGTAACAAAGTAAGAAATAAATAATATCAAAATAAATTTGTATATGTGTATAAAGTAATGTTATATGATATTCTGCAAAAGGGAACAAACAAAAATTCAAACCATAAACAACATTTTTTATTTAAATAGTTCAAGTGTATAATTAATGTATTTGAGCACGCGGGATTTTAAAAAAGCAGTATTTTAGCAAACTTTTTTTTTGGGATTTTTGAAAAGCGGGATTCCGATACGCTCCCATTACAAATAATTATATAGCACAGCGCACATCCAACTGCGTCACTCCCTCTCAAGGCTCTTAATTCAGCTACTGATTCATTTCTCTTAAGTCCGTGAATAAAATTCTCATAATCCAATTATTTATTAATGAAAAAAAAAAAAACAGTTACTGAGTACTTACAAATGGGGTAATATTTCGCAATTATTTTTATTATTAAGTCAAGCAGATCACTAACAAAGTCCCTGTATACAAAATTTGTTCCCCTCAAATGTATTTTATTAAATTGGAAAAAAAACCTTTGACAGAGGCACTCAATATATCGATATTCCACGAGATTATTAATCACTCTTCAACGACACACCAATGCGTTCAATGGATTTAATTAAAATGTACTGATTGATACGCTCATTCAGAACCAAAGAGCACACACAATAAAAACGCGTCTCATTGAACCACACACAGAAGTCGTATAATTGCAAATAATAAAGCCAATTACTGTATAATATCCTTTTCGATTCACCGCACAGGATATCAGAATCAACGCTCTTGACATTGATAGAGTAACTTTCTATTCAAATAGAAATACTTCACCGGAGCAAGTAAGCCAACAAAGGATCCCTCTCCCAGCCTTAGTTATCAGCATCCATGCTTCAATCATTTTAATATGATTTAATTTTTGAATTAAAATCTAATATCTAATAAAGCCAACGGCATTCATTCAGACAGAGAGATACAAGGATGAGTGCCACTCGACTCTGCGGATTTTACGTCTTTGTACGTTCCTGCTTAGCTTATGAGTAGATATGCCTCTCGCATAGAGATATGTAGCAAAATCGTTGGCCAAAAAAAAAGAAGCACTCCACCCACAACCAAAGGATGAAAATGAAAGGATCCAATTTAATTTTCCAAAACGACAGACTGGCGAAAAAAAAAAATAAAATGGAAAAAGAAAAGCAAAACTCTCCTCTCCGTAGTTGTTCAACTGCAGGCGCATAGATAAGGAAGCCGCAGCACACTGAAAAAGGTACTCCAGCCAATATTCTACTGTCGGAGTAGTGGTAGATTCTCATCCACCACCATCATCACGGCGAACTCGCATTCATTCCGTACAATGGCACATACGTATTATGTTAATGCCAGGTAAATGCGCATAATAATTTCATAAATTTAATGCTGGTGGTTCCTTCCATCCAACCATAACAAATCACATCTGCATATAAGTTTTATTGCGCGCCGCTTCCCCAACGTGGAAGTGGAACTTTCTGGCGGCGGCTGCTGCAAGCTGGAGGCGCGCGGCACAACCGACGAGGAAGTGAAGTCCGACTGACTGTCTGCCAGTTGGGTTTTCCTCTACACTCAGTGTTGGTTGAGTGTGTGCTTTCAGCCAAAGTGGGTGTACCTACCTCATATGCGGTACTAGCGCAGCGCATAAAGGACTACGGGATGGATATTAGCATTTTCAACATTTCGTATTCAGATATTAAAGTGGATATAGAAGAACGATAAACCAGACAAATAGACTCACTCACTAGCCGACACATGCGATAAAGGGGTGAGGGTTTTCAGTATAATCTTTTATTTGTGTCTCTTTGTGTGAAATGTGTGGCAGACAGACAAACAGATAAAGCGACAGACAGACGACTGGCTTTTAAGCAGATGCGGGCGTCAGAGAATCCTGTGTTTTTGCCAAACGGACGGCGCAATAGGGATAATAATGTTTAACTTGTTATATCAAATGATGATTTGCAGATTAATGTATCGCAAATCCAGCAGATTGTTAAAAAAAAAATTTGAAACAAAATAAAAATATGCAAATGCTTTACTGATAAATGGATGGTGTTACTCGGGCGTATACGTAACATTTCAGATAAACTCAGTGGAGTCTAGAGTGGTTTCAAAATACGCTCTGTTCATCTGAGAGTGCTGTGAAATATTTTGACTGGTTGGACATATTTTGGCGAATAGCTGATTGTTTGCCATTTGAATTGAGTCAGTTGAGTTATTTGTGAATTGGTAGGTAGGTGTCTGCTTTTAATTTTTGGGATTTACGTTAGATAAATGCTACAGCGATTGGATGTATTGGTGAATGGCAGCAGAATTCGTGAACAGTTTTTGGCGCATCTGAATACATGAACAATGAGAAGAGCTGTTTCATATTTTTTGAGGGTAAGAAAAGTCTTTCAACAATATTCCAGGCAAACAGTGGTTCAACATGTTTTCTTAAACAGCATTACTTGATACAAGAGGGTCTGAAAATCATCTGTCCCTATGACAGAGGTTACAACAAACGCTTGAAAGAAGATAAATGACAGTTTGGTTGTTACTAGGAATTTTATGAATCATTATATTAATACGTTAAGTTTCCGTACACTTTTTAAGTATTTATCATGAAATAAGGAGAATGAAACTTATATCATTCGAAAGGTACTGTGCCATAGATGTGCGGAAACAAAAAATCGTAGGTAAAATAAATTAAGACTGGTAAAATAAAGTTAATCGAAAGCATTTTGTTGCCATTCAATTTGTCGCCGTCATGTTTCCATAGTAACGAATAAATCATCTTAGATTAGAAATTGTTATAGAGTCTCATTAACCCATAAAGGTATGCAATTTAATTACCCCTAAAAGTAAGCAATCATAACATTTTATTAATCTTATCTTTTTTCATAGCGGAAAGGTATATGAATTAAGATTTAGCATATTTACAAATTTTCACACTACGGCAGATCCTGGAGAAAACCCAAGAAGTCCAAATCGATACCCACCATCTGTTTATCGATTTTAAGGCCGCATATGACAGCATTTATAGAGACGAGCTATACAGAGCCATGTCTAGTTTTGGCATCCCTGCCAAACTCGTCAGATTGTGCAGAATGACGAATGAGAACGCTCGCTGCTCCATTAAGGTCGGAAACAATCTCACCGAGACCTTTGATGTCAGAAAAGGATTTAGACAAGGTGATGCGCTGTCATGTGACTTCTTTAACATCATTCTTGAGAAAATTGTGCGCAACTCACAAGCCAACACCAGAGGCACAATTTTCCATAAGTCTGTGCAACTGCTTGCATACGCGGACGATATTGACATTATTGGCAGAACACAGCGAGCTGTCACTGGCGCGTTTGCAAGTATTAGTACGGAAGCGGCAAGAATGGGTTTAGTGGTGAATGAGGGCAAGACAAAATATATGCTGTCAACAAGAAGGGACACACAACATCGACGAGTCGGACAGAACGTCACGATAGACAGCTATAATTTTGAGGTAGTTAGGGACTTTGTCTACCTCGGCTCCGCTATAAACTCTGATAATGACACCACAGCAGAAATCAAACGAAGAATTACACTTGCCAATCGCTGTTTCTTTGGTCTAAGACGGCAATTGACTAGTAAGGCCTTGTCAAGAAACACTAAGTCGATTCTATATAAGACCCTCATCATGCCAGTCCTGCTCTATGGCGCAGAAGCATGGACCCTAACAAAGGCGGATGAAGATCTTCTTGGCCGTTTCGAACGCAAGATTCTTCGAGTGATTTTTGGTCCCGTTTGCGTTGACGGGCTTTGCAGGAGAAGATTTAACAGCGAACTCTGCGAGCTGTACAACGACACCGACCTGGTCAGAAAAATACGCATCTGTCGTCTAAGATGGCTAGGACATGTAGAGCGAATGGACACCAACGCTCCGGCCCGAAGAGTCTTCGATTCCAACCCGGAGGGACAACGCAGTAGAGGAAGACCTCGCCTTAGGTGGCGCGCACAAGTGGAAGGGGACCTCAACCAACTTGGAGTGCGCAGTTAGCAAAAGATCGCGCTAACTGGAGAGGCGTATTGGTTGAGGCCCAGGTCCACCCCGGACTGTAGCGCCACCTTAAGTAAGTAAGTAAATATTTATAAATTAAAATTAATAATAAATAAATTATGTAAAAAACAAGTTGGCTTTCGTTACTTTGTCTACAGACAAAATTGGTCGAATTTCGCCACGGGCGGTACTAGTTGCTTTAATCACGCGGTTTATGAGTCTGCGACAAAGCAGTTAATATGGAAATACACTTACGGAAATCCGCATTTTATTTGGTCTACATTTTAGAAAAATCTGTTTTGAAATAATGTCGTAATCGGTACGACAAAAGAAGGTAATTTTCATCTACTTATACGTTAAAATACCCCAAGCAACAGACTTTCCACTGAGTTGCTTCAAAATTTTAATAAATGCAGCGAACTCTGATTATTGACAAATTCGTGGTCCTCTCCCAGTTTCTCCCCGGCAATAATTTTTTTATTTTCTTTGTCCGATCAGTTGATTGTACTCGAAACCATTCAAATGAATCATTTTGCAAGGCGTGTACGGCTCATTTGAATTGCTTAAAAGACCGATGAAATTCCACTTTTATTTTAAAAGTCATCAAGTTAACTCAAATATTAACAAAAGTTTCTATTACCTCGAAGAACAGCCCCTAAAATTCCTGGAAAATCATGTGATTTATTACGACCTATCCGTAGATGCTTTGAAGTATTGCTAAGAACTTACGCAAAAGGATGGTGAATATTTTCTTGAATTGTGTAGGGATTTCGATATTGTAATGGCGGAAGAGAAGCTCTTTGAAGTGCTAACAGCTACGGTATTACTTCCAACAAAGCGTACTGCCAATTTTAATCTACATAGAGCAGCCTTTGGCTATTGACCTTTCTATTGAAAAATGAACAAAAATTTGTTTTATGTAGGCGCTAGAATGTTTTACAAACGATGATGATGTAGGAGACTTGCAAAATACCAAAGGGGATTTTCGCAGTGCAACGATTTGCTGTTTGGATTGTTAGTATTTGAGTTTATACAGCAATTAAGTTTTTATTCGAGTGATGGGAGTCAATCGTCTATCTGATGGGGTTCACGTTTGCTTAGGTTTAAAAGTTTTCGAAAGGAGTGCTATCCATACATGCACCTACGTAATATTTTATAAAAAGTGTCGAATATTCCTCAGCTGTGATTTTTTTTTTTTTGACATCAGCGAACCCGAAAAATACATTAGAGCCACAGGGGCGTCGTTTATTATGGAACATGGCTCATAGGTTGTTTTATGTACGGGACCCCGACTTAAATAAATAAATAAATATTTTGGCGCGACAGGTCTATGGGACCCAAGGCCTAGCTTCTCGCAACCATTCGCTTTGTGTGGGTTTTCAATTTTTGGGACGAATGGAAGGGATCTACAATTTTACGCCGAGTCCAAACGGCTAATTGAGAAGCTCATTCATGACAGTTTTACTCTCGGATGTTTGTCAGACGTTCGCGAGAGGTGGCGCAGTGGAAAAAAACCTTAAGATGTAATTTGGCCCTCTCGGGATTCGAACCTGAGCCCCTCGCTTAGTAGCCCAACACACTACCACTAAGCCACTGCGCCGACCCCGACTTGGTATATTAAAAAAGTCGATGTGATTTTGGTCTTAATTCACCTTGGAGCTTGATAGATTGTTTACCTATTTACAAATATTAGAAATTTGTCCAAAATCATATTTTTTAAAGCAGCCTCAGTATTTGAATGATCAGTGGGTGACATTGAGTGCATTTAAAAATACTACTGAAATGTTGGTGGCCGCCTCTGTTTCATGCAGCCTTTAAAAACCACATCACCACATATACCAACTTGCACACAATTTACCGAACTTCAACTTCAAGTCTCCTCAAATACTCACCTTGTTCCCAAACAGAGACACTACGCCCAACCTCTGATTTCTTGGAACAAGTCCTGATGGAACATCATGTGCTGCATAAATTATCTACATAGTTATATCCCCCACTTCCCATTTCTAACCTTTCGACCTTGCAAAACCGTTCCACTCACAACTAAATGAAATTCATATCGACAACTCCATTGCTCTCTGAAAATCAAAATCACCATCAAATTCAGCCTTGCCACGAGAGAGCACAGGCGAACGAAAAAAAAACACAAAATCAAACATTTGCACGTCATCTGCATGTCCTTAGCCCACATACATCACATCTTCGTTCCCCGACCCCCGCCCACCCCTCCGATTCAATACAAAAGCAAACAATAAAAATTGCATGACAATATTACGTATGCAAAAGTCAAGGACATAGCTGATCAATCATATGGAATATGAATTTCCTTCATCATGCCACTTTTGTTCAGTTCTTTTTTTCTCTCTCTTCCATTCTATTCGCTCGTTATTTTTGTTGATTTATTCGTTTCACTGTGTAAGTGTGTTTTGTATCACAGAATTATTTGCAATAGCAACACTTACATTACTTCAATTGGGTGTAAAAAAAAAATCGTTACAAAATTGGATATACATATATTTGTTAGGATACACACCGCAAAAGGAAATCCCCTAAAACAAGGTCATCTGCTGATAATGTCCTTTTTGTACGAGTGGGTATATGTGCGTCTGTCGTGTTATGCTGATACGGAAAACTCACCAGCAAGTGTGAATGGAGGGACGAAAATGTCCACCAATTTATTTGGATTGTGTTGGCGATGAGGAATAGGATGGGATTTGGTATTATACGGACGGGATTTTTTTTTTCTCCGTTACATCATTATATGAAGCATCCCCCATTCGTCTGGTAGAGCATCTAAACAACCATTCTCCGTCGTCCTAGATGTATGTACCTCTTGTAGAAAGTGTCCAGGTTCGCCAAAACACAATACACGCATAAGAGCAGGAGAGACGAGTACACACAAGAGTATTTCCCTTGATGATTGGCATTGGCATTCACTGCGTATACGCAACATTGAAGAGAGACAAAGGGGGGGTCTGATTTTTTCAGTATCCATATCTCATCTTTGCAAATATCCGAGAATTGTCGAAGAAAAATTGAGAGAAATTTCGGCAAGTTACCCTGAAAAGAAAAGTGTTTTCTCTCACCCTCGCCAGAGAAACCGCCTTTGTCGGTTTTCTGATGGGTATGGATTTAAGGAAGAAAAATCACCTACGTATTACCTTCTTCCACATATTATACCTCATTGAAATGTAACAATTTTATCTGGGAAAGTCTAGAAGATTTCTTCTTCTTCCAACAAAGCTATTTTCTTTTTTATGGGAGGATGGTGCCAGCCATATTCTGAGTGGTGTGAATGGAAACAGTCGAAAGCAATTTTGAAGGACATTTGGGGTGGAAGAAAAAAAATGGAAACACATAAGAGCGATATCGGTGACCTTACTCCTTTGGATTTGGTTCTTTTTTCCCTCTTTTTCTTTGGGATTTTGGTCTCTACACACTGGGCTCATTAAAAGTAAAACTCCTTAGCCAGAGTTAATGAAGCGAAAGGATTGATGTGGAGCAAATAATGTTTTCATGTGCCTCGTTATCCCTTTTCAGTTGGGAGGAGAAAAAAAAAACACATTTACAATACTTTTTGCGAGTTTGGCTTTAGGCTTTGATGGAGTCTTTAAAGGTCGATCGAGTTAGTGCTTTAATTTGCATCTGCGACTTTAATTTATGAATTTATTCTGAGCATTTGTATCTTGGGTTGTATTAAAAAAAATGCAATCTTGTAGACAACCGTGATATTATGATATTGAACTTATTCTGCGTTGAATTTTTCAGTTATTCAGTACCCGGAGTACCGGGAGAACCGAATTAAAACACCTGTAGCAAAATTCAGAGCTCGTTTAATCTCTTCGCTTCTATTTGCAACTTTGTGCTCATAAAAGGAAACCTCCCCATAATTTTTTAACGCTAGAGAATCCACTATGTGTTGTCGAAAGTATACTTTCGGTTAAGTCTAGTGCTATTGGTCTGGATGAAATGCACCCTACTTTTCTGTAACTGATTCTTCCAGTTGTTCTTCCGTACGTTACACATTTATTTAACACTATTTTAACAACTAGAGAATTTCCTGACGATTGGAAACTGGCTAAAATTTGTCCAATCCCAAAAATGCTAAGTGCAATGAGTTTAGTCCAATTTCCATTTTACCATTCCTTTCGAAAGCTTTCGAAAGGATTTTAAAAAAAAACAGATGAGCGAATTTCTCAAGGCGTATATAATTTTGTAAACTTGAAACAGAGCGGCTTCCGTGAAAAAAATAGCTGTGTTACTTTGAATGTCATAGATGATCTTCGGCAAGCACTCGACGAGGACAATGTAAGCTTCCTTGTTCTCCTTGATTTTTCGAAGGCATTTGACACAGTGGTACATAGCAAACTTGCGGATAAACTTCTTCGGGCTTACAATTTTTCTCCTAAAGCTGTAGAGCTTATATTGCCCTATCTTACAAACGGAATGCAATCTGTTAAATTAGGCGATAGCCTTTCAGACTTTCTTCCAACTAGTAATGGTGTCCCACAGGGTTCAATACTATGCCCTTTATTGTTTTCCTTGTACGTAAATGAAATTCCATCTGTCTTCAAAAACTGTTCGTCTCATATGTATGCTGATGATGTACAGATGTACTACAGTTGTAATCTTGGTCTTATCGAAAATGGTGCTTGTTGTGTGAATGAAGATCTTGAGAAAGTAGCTTACTGGGCTCAACGTAATGGTCTCGTTATAAACCCATCAAAATCTAAGTGCTTGGTTATGGTTATATCTAAAAGCAAACTCGACCTATCTTATTTCCCTCGCTTAATATTAAAAAATGCATGTATTGAATATGTCGATTCGGCTAGGAATCTCGGAAGTATTTTAAATCGTAACCTCACATGGGACCATCATATTACCGCTACTGTAGGAAAGGCTTATGGAGTGCTGCGCACTCTTTGGATCTCCCAGCGGTATACTTCTTTGAAAACGCGTGCTTGTGAAGTCCTTTTTTTACCGATCTTGACCTACGGCTGTGAAATTTTTAGTAGTTGCAGTTATGTGTGGGTGTGCAAAAGAAAGCTCAATGTTGTTTTTAATAGTGCTATTCGTTATATTTATGGTCTCCGTAGATACGATAGAGTGTCGACTTTTTCTATTCGTCTTCTCAATATGCCGCTTGAGAGCTACTTTAAGCTTCGTACCTTAACATTCCTTTCTAATATACTGCTTATCCACCAACCGTCATACCTTTATGAAAGATTTACGCGGGCTTCTTCGGTGAGGTCGGACCAATTAATTCAACTTCGTTATTATTCCCTGACATCTGAACGCCAGTTTTTCATTAGTGCTACTCGTCTTTGGAATTCTTTGTGGCGCTAAATTAAAAGAATAAGTGATCCAACAAGATTTCAAATGGAGTTAAAAAAGTATTTTTCTATTTCCTAAAAGCTCTACTCTGTCCTTCTGTAATTTTCCTCTTCCTTTTTTCTATCTCCTTTTTCTGTTTATTTTTCTCTAATGTCTAAAAATTGTGTCCAAAATCTTTTCTCTTCTCTTTAGTTGTAATACTAGGTTTAAGCTCTTTTTCTCAAATGTATAGCCTATCACTAGTTTATAAGATAATATATTGTGTATAGGTATCTCAAAATGAAAAAAAAAAATATGAACTCTCAGTTGTCGATCCTTCTTCAGGTATCTTCAGATTGTCACATACTACATATTTTTGAGTGAAAATTATTTAAGAAACTAATGAAAATACGTTTTTCGTTGCATACCATTAGGCGGAAGTGTGTTGCTAAATAATTTCCTACCAATTTTTTGGGGCAGATGTATTCTTAAATATTGAACCCCGGAGTGATAGCTTTAGTCTGGCGGTATTATCTGTCTTAGACTTGCTATATTCACAATTGAGACCTTAGTCCGATTCACAGGAGATCGCTCTTAAAGTGGCAACAATTGTCGAGGTCAATCGCAAATGCTAAATAAAAAATTCAAGTGACGTTTTATTGTATAAAGAGATGCGTCACTTGCACTTTTGTACATCGTGCGCACGTACGTAAGAAAGGAACAAACTAGACCGAAATACAAGTCGATGTACCCAAGCAGCAGACATTTGCCAAAATCGTGGGCCTCCAAAATTTGTAAGTATACAACTTCCATCGAGGAAGTATTCCATATAATTAGCAAGAATATCACTTGACTCGGATGAGTGAATGCAACCCCATACAAAATGCGATTTAAATGCTGCAGGTAAAATGCAAAACTTGAAACAGCTTAACTTTTGGTATGCTGGCAACGTTTTGTTCCAAAAGCAACTCAAATTCCTTGCACCCACTCATTAGTCGGGTACATAAAATGCATTTGATGCTAATAAATTGAGAATTTTCTGCATTTCGTCGACAACTCTATAAGGATGTAAATATAAGCTCGTTGGTAGAATGGTGAAACTACTTGAGTGTCACTAATTACATTATGCGCACCTTTTATGCAATTATATGTCTATTGTTTGTGCATTGTACACATTGTGTGCAAATGTAATGTGCCCCGTTTCTCAATTAAATGAAACAAAGCAACCATCCTCAGCTTTAGCTCTCAACCCCTATACAACGTGCTTTTAATTATGCAAATTCATTTTAGCAAATTAACGACTAAAACAGAAAGTACAAGGAAGCAAATTCCTTTCAATACGGCTATGAGAATACGAACAACACCTAGATGCTGTTATTCATACAAGAACAATGACCATCACCACATTTGGCAAAGAGCAAGGCATACAAGATGTGTTGACCCACCGAAATAATGAGAGCAAAAAGCATTGTTCCATTGCAAAGGAATATGCAACAGACCTCCAAAGAGAAAAGAAATGCTTGAAAGGAATTTTGCCATCTCTCGAAACAGAAACCAAGCTGACGAAAATCCAAGCAATGGGCACATTTTGGTGGCTGACAGAAAGTAGATTTTCAGGTTTTCTTATCATTATATTAATACGTAAACATCAAAAGTTTCCGTACACATTTTAAGTATTTATCATGAAATGAGGAGAATGAAACTTATATCATTCGAAAGGTACTGTGCCATAGATGTGCACAAACAAAAAATCGTAGGTACATGTCGCCATTAAGACTGTTAAAATGAAATTAAGAATTTCCCATACAAAATGCTTAGCAGTTAATCGAAGGCATTTCGTTGCCATTCAATTTGTCGCCGTCATGTTTCCATAGTAACGAATTTAATCTTAGATTAGAACCTGTTGGAAAGTCTCATTAACCCATAAAGGTATGCAATTTAATTAACCCTAAAAGTAAGCAGTCATGAAATCTTATTTCAGTTGCATTGCAGGGTTGCCTGCGAGGTGTTACTATGAAAAGACCATTCATGTTTTGCCCTTTTCCATTTTTTTTCATAGCGGAAAGGTATATGAATTAAGATTTTGCATATAAATAAATTTAAATAAATAATAAATAAATTATGTAAAAAACAAGTTGGCTTTCGTTACTTTATCTACAGAGAAACTTGGTCGAATTTCGACTACGGGCGGTACTAGTTTTTATTAACGGGAAAGTGGCTCGAAAAAAACTTGTTTATTCGTGATCGAGTTAGTCCTCTTTGAAACGGATTCCTTTGTAGTACCTTATGTTTTTTCGTTCATAGGCCGCATCAGTTTGAGGCTTCACGAAGTTCGGTGACATGGAAATGGTGAAGGTATGTTATCGGAGTCTATTTCTAACGATTCTCCGATCAATCGTTCAAGCTCAACTCAAAATGGATAGTGGTTTGACAAGCTGTCAACGATGTACGATATATAAAACAAAGTTTAACAAACTTTGCATCATGATATTTGGGTTTCGCATGATTTCTTTCGTTTTTTTAAATGCGAAAGAGTTTTTCGAACCGCCACAGAAAGCAACGCTATTTTCCGTTTTCATTATAGGCATCGGCGAAGTAAAAGCAGAGGATAATCAACACCACAAAAGCAATTTAGCAAAGACTCGAACCACCTTTTCAACCTATTTTTGTTCTATATGGTCTATGGAATGCATAGAAACCCGGCTGAAAGCCGTGGTAGCTAGTGCTGCAATAACTTGGTATTTATATTGTTATTAATACTTATTAATAAATGAAATAATAAATATTTTCGCAATTGTTATAATATATTTTTGCATTTTATATAGAAAAACGTAAAAAAATACATTTTTCATAAAAGATTATTCACGTTGTAAATTTTATATACAATTCTCCCATAAATTGTCCATAAAATATTTTGCTTTAGTTTCAGTTGGACTAAAACAGATTTAGAAAAACTCAAACCTAAATTTACTCAGAACTTTGGAAAAAATTTAAGCGTAACAAAAGTGAAAACCCCACCATCTTTCTTTAGAGCTGTCCAGTTGCTTTATTTTCCGGACACACTTTATGAAAGTCCTTTGCAAACCACCAGCACTTCAAATGCGTATCACGCAAGTGCCTCTAACCAGCAACGCCTCCTTTATTTTGTTGTTTTCCTTATCTCAAATCTAGAGCTAGGTAGAAAGCACCCACCTAGAGATGGAAGGGCAAAAAACAAACTTTCTAACTTTTCTAACTTAATCCAAAACAAGTTGAAAAATATGGCGCCTACAAAATCCCATTTCTTGCTAAAACAAAATTCACTCCGAGGAAAGGAAAAAAGACTGCAAGAATTAAGGCTGTTTCCCAGGGCATTCACAAAGAGTCCCAAGCAAGATGATATCTCCGCGAATAAGTGTCAGCGTAGCCACCTTGAAAAAGTTTAACTTGATATTTACACACCCTACCTGCCTTTGTCATTCGCAACAAATGTTATAAAATTCATTAAATTCTCATTCTTTATTAATTTAATTAAAAATCTTTCGCGGGCGTTCTCCCAAAAACTTTACACAAACGCAGTAGAAAAGTAATCTCCAAGTCCCTTGCTGTTGTTGTGTTTTGTTAATTTTTCGGTATCATTCTATCGAGCGAATTAAAATTAAAATCACAAACAAGAAAATTTGCAAAAAATAAATTGTCTTCAATGAGTAACTATAGCAAAGTGGAAGACGGTGCAGCACAAAGAATGCGTCCTTGTGGACTCTTCGCCCTAATTAACTAGAAAATTTCCCTAGAAGATAAATGAGAAACTGGAAGAAAATGCGACCATTGTAAGTATGTCATCCTGTGACCTCGTCTCGGTGATATCCATCACTCTGCAAGTTTGTCGTTGCGCGCTGTCCGTTTTGGATATATTGCATGGGTTGCATTTTTTTATGATATTTTTACAGCACATACCATCACACCGTGGCTGGGTCGGTATTTGGCGTTCTCCTTTGGTTGACAGATGGAAATGTTGCATGGAACGACTTAATTAGTGAAATAAAAATATTTCAAGTAGCTTCAAGAGGTTTGTGCCATAATGAGATATCTCCGGGTAGAATACAAAGTAGCTGGTTCTTTTTGGGTGACATACTTGACCCCTTCCTTTATTTTGATGTTGTTGTGGCCATAACTATTCTGCAGGTAAATTTACCTACTAATTGGCAATAGTTAAAAAATAAACCGTGTTGTTAAAATGAGCGTAATTTATTTAATGATCATTTTAAGGATATTTTTGGGCTTGCCGCTTGCATTTGCGCGTAAACACTGGAACAGTTGCCAATTAATTTGTTGAAAAGGCTCACGTTAAGAATTTGTTTCATTACCTGTCATATTGTTTAGACGCCTAGGGCAATTCGTCATCGATGCAGTTTTGTGCCAACAAATTTCACAGTCAACCAAATATTCACACTTCGGTTGATCCCTGCAAAAAAAGCAAGAAGATGTCGTACGATGAGTAGGTATTTCACAAAAATAACAAACTAAACTTAAAGGGCTTAAATAAACTGCAAACACACAACTTATGCTTCCAGTAAAGCGCTGCAGAAATTTTGCTACTAAATCTACACATCGTTTTATCTTCGACAATGCAAATCGTTTCTGAAAAAAACCGAATACCAACTAATGGATTTGTATTTGTGTAAACCGAATGTGTAGCATAATGTACCATGAAGGTTGTATCCTTCGTGTTTCGGTACCGATGAAGACAAAGAGTGAGCCAGACAATTCAGGACCCCATTAAACAATTCCAACATGGAAGGTTTAACAATGGAAAATACCGGAAAATTACGTTCATTTCGAAACAAACAATCCTTTCCGCCAGAATGCCATTCGATGCAAAGGTATCTCCTAATATCACTCTCTATCTCCTCTGTAAGCCCTGTATATCTGCACATGCCCCATACTATGTAATCCAACCGAACCGAGTTTGTTCTTGCTATTATTGTTGGGTCCTGAATGCATCCAACGCCCGCATTGATTCTTAAATTCGCATATCCTCTGCACAAGAGCACAATACACTCGCTCGAAGTCAGACTAAACAAAAAAAAAGCAACAACAACGAATGCAAAACAGTTGTTCCGACTAGGTACGATTTCTCTATCCTAGAAATGCGAACAAAAAACGGATACAGCATATTACATGGGTACACGCACGGCATCCCACATGTTGCACATTGTTCAAAGATTTGTGTCCCCTCTCTGTGTGGGGTTATGGAGTAGAGTTCAGTATCCAACTGTCTATGTAAGCGGGGGTTGTGTGGAAATATTGAGTCTTCAATTGGAACTTTTACATATTGCAGATAGATGGGCTAGGAGGTTTGTTATGTTTTTTTTTCCAACTTGTATGCCTCTATGTCTAACGAAGTAGTTCGGCATTGGGTATCAACTTTGATTCATTTGATCAGTAGAGTAAATACAAGAGCATCCTCTGTATGGGAGAGTCCCTTTTGCCCCTGTGTCCGTTTGCCTGTCTACCTGAGAGGAAACCTGGCGGCTTTAGTTGTAATCCACGTACAGGATTTTCGGTATCTTGTCAGGTATTAAAAATGCACAAGTTAAATGCTGCACAGTGATGAGCAATAGCACAGTTTTTCCAACTGCAATCGAATGGAGTATGTATGCATTGCGGTATTTCCGGGCTTAGAAGATTTCGTTACGTAGTTTAGAAGATTTGTATTTTGCGCAGAACGGTGATGGAAATTTTGCTTTCCATTAAGAATAAAATATGCAGGGATTCGAGTCTTCAGTTGGAGGGATAATGAACGCTTTTGGACTCAAGGGGATGAATGGGTTTGGACTTTGGATGAATTTAGGTCACATAATAGGGGATGGTGCTAAAATGTCGTATGCGTATTAATACCTCCTGAGTGTTCAAAGTGTGATTTGAATGAAATCCGATAGATGGCGCTGTAAGGTACCCTGTAAATCATTCTTCTCTTTGCATGACCGCGCTAATCTCTCAGTCAGTCGGATTTCTTTTTACATGTTGATTATTTAAATCATTCCGTCGTTGCCAAAGGAGTTCCTTTTTTTATTATGAAAATTCAATTTGTTGACGAAAATTCGCAAAAAATAGCAGCACAAATTATGTGAATTTTATGATTTGGAAAATTAATTTCGGGACATTCCTACGGCGAAATTCGTATCAGTCGGTAATTTCCTTTGCCCACTAGGTACATGATGGTTGTCCCAAAAATATTTCATTCGCTCTGCACAGAAAAATTAATAAAAAATAAAAATAAAATTAAAACCTCATCGCAGCACACTTATCCTACCCGAGGAATGTTATCGTTTCGTTTGTTAAATTGATTTAATTTTTCCACCTTATTGAGGGTTTAATTTGGCAGGCGGCTAAAAATGTACAATAAATTTTTGTTAAATTGAATATTTTACTCTTTTTAATATTATTTTTAAAATCATTCAGGAAACGACGGTTTGTCTTTCGAATTATTATGATGATAATGATGATAATTATAGATGGCCGGGCTAAAGAATTGAACAACCTTAATTTTTTCACTTTATTTTTTTTTTCAGCGCAATTAAGTTAATATATGTGTTTAATGGGTGTTGAATTATAAATCGAATTAAATCTGGCCACATTTACATTTTGAGTTTACGATTCGGGATTTTCAATTGACAATTTTGACTGCAGGCATAAAACGATACCGCGCGGATGAAGGGATATTCAAATAATCGTAAGCCCATTAAATTTAAATCACGTATAATGAAAGAAAACTCTACTGGTAATTTTGATGCATTCAAAATGGCAGTAATTGATCAATCAACGTAGGTTGGAATTTACTTTTGTATGGTAAACCTAAAGTAGTGAGGGATGATAGAGTATACTCAAAGCAGGTGGTTTATTGTTTGCTATAAGACTAGAGGAAAAATATGTTTGGGGTAAAAAATTCATAACCAAACAGGCATTTTGCTGTCTTACAGTCGGTGACTTTATAGCCAAAAACGTATTTCCCTTGCAAGAAGTATTATACTTAGTTTGAAAAATGTTCGATTTATTCAGTGCTATGATAAAGCCTAAAATCGAAAGAGAGGGTAGCTCTTTGGACGAAATCATTAGATTTTAAAATCAGATAGTGTATCAATTGCCTCCTTAAGTCCCAGATGGAGGCGGAGTGATTACAGCAGTTATACAGAAGGCTTACGATTACGACCTTATTCAGTTGGAAATAATATCTTTATTAAGAGCTACCTATAAATTAGGAAATATGCGATTGACCTCGAGGAAGCTGATAGTTTATCTGCTGCTTTTTTTTCTACGATAGATTGCTGGAAGTGTTTTGTATAAATGTTGCCTTTAATGGTCAGTTTTCTCTTGCAGGATTGTGTGCCTAAGCCGTAGAGACCTTTCATTTTAAAATGTAATCTATGTTCATTTTAAAGGTCGACGAGAAATTTCTACCTCTCTGCACACAAGTCAGTATGTCAAGGTAAATTTCACGTAGAAGTATAAAATATAGAAAGACTACGACACTCAGAAAAAAAGCAGCTGATCTTAAGAATACAGTGATATTTCCAGCCTATTCTTTGACGAAAGTATGGTAAACTCGAAAATCTTATCCCAGGTGCAAAAATCTTTTTTCAGCTCATTTTTAATTGGCTTAAGATGATTAAGAAATAAAATAAATAAATAAATAAAAACCATTCGTTTTGTGTGGGTTTTAAATTTTTGGGACGAATGGAAGGGATCTACAATTTTACGCCGAGTCCAAATGGCTAAATGAGAAGCTCATTCATGACAGTTTTACTCTCGGATGTTTGTCAGACGTTCGCGAGAGGTGGCGGAGTGAAAAAAAAACTTAAGATGTAATTTGGCCCTTTCGGGATTCGAACCTGGGACCTCTCGCTTAATAGCCCAACAAACTACCACTAAGCCACTGCGCCGACGAAGATTCGTACTTCAATACTGTTTTTTAGAAAGTGGTTCTTAGACTAAGCCAAAAAAAAAATTATTTTAAAAATACAGAAACTCTTTAAATAAAAGCAAAAATCAAATTTTGAGATTGTTTTTAGTACCTTGAACTCAAACTTCTTAATTGTGGTTCCTAAATTATGCATAAATCAAATTTATAAAATACCTATTTAATTAACAAAGAAAGCCATATTCAGTGAAACATAAACGCAGCAAAGTTTTAACTTATAAAGTCTTACTTTGCATGCACAAAATCTTATAATAATCAATTTTAGTTCACTTAACTTTAATACCGACGAAGAAATGAAGAAAGCTAAGATCCAGACATAACGCAACGCTGAAACAAAATAAACAAATGATAGATAGTATATAAAGATTTAAGGTTGTTTCAGCTTACATTAAGAAAAAAAAACTTGCTCAAGTTTTTCGAACTTAATTTAAAAAAATAAGATTGCAATTAGTAAAGGCATTGATTTACAGAATGTGTAATCTGAAACAATTTCTGTTCTTAATTTAAGAAAAACTTTTTTTTAAGAATAGCGTTTCTCTGAGTGTATCCAAGGATCTGTCTTATATTAAGTCATTGACAGAATTAAGTGTATTCCATTTAAGTTTGTTTGGTTGACCACCCAAAATATCTGAGTAGTCATCAAGGTAATATCAATTCATCCATTGAGCAGCATTAAAAATGGGCTGGTTACAGCCAAACTCCCATTGAGATCTAGGGTAATATGCTTCTTCTATGAGCCTCCACAGATTTTCTATATTTACAACTGAAATAAAGCTCAGCATTTGCATAATCGTGTTCTCATTGCTGGCCGAATGAAGTTAATATTTCAAACATCCCTAAATAAATATTGACGCAATTAAATCTAACCAAACTCATTTCCCTTACGACTCTAATCGGTATCATATTTTATTCTCTCTTTTCAGGTAAGCCTACATGATTCGCATTCCCAAGAGAGTACGCTGAGCTAATGGGTAATTTTAATAATTCACCTATCCGAAGGACCAATTCATAATTCACCCCATATACCAGATAACACAAATGTTCATTTTTCATAAACAAATAATGCAGACAACTCACCCCACATCAGCTGTTATTTGATGCTCAATAGCTCAATAGATACTGCCCTTACTCTGAAAATACAATTGTCCATCAGACAGATTTAGCAAATACCACAAAACCTACCTCCATCAACCTGTATCTCGTCGGTCAATGAAAATTCCGAAATTCCCTCAAAGATAATATATTAATTCCCTGCCAACTGCAAAACTCAATAACTCAATTTGGCTTTTAAAATGTTCTCCCAACTGACAGTTCAATTTTGAGTCATGAAACATTTAAATTCGAAGACTCATCCTTTGGCAGATTGTCCGCAACTTCAATGGCAGAAGCAACATTTTAATAATAATAACGAAAATGACACAACAGAATGGATGTTAGATTTAATCTTATTTTATACACTCTCGGACAAAAGGACTAGGACACTAACTGAGTAGCGTTTTGTATTCGTGCAGCCAGATTGTTCCAAGTCGAACACAATAACCCAAATGTCTATCGAAATGAATTAATTACCCTTCAACTGCATATCCTTGAACATTTGCCATATTTCCAACTAACAAAAGGACCCAAAAATTAACACTTGCCGAATGGAGATCGCATCGGGGGGAATGGTGATGCGTTTAAGCTTGCCTAGCTTAATATCCTTATGAACTTGGCAACATTTTCAACTGAATTGGAATTATTTTATAAATTACCGAGTGTAAACTCCGACACCCAGCACCTGACTGGGAATAAAAGTCATGTCCTTGCTGCTGACTGGATGTCTTAAATTTCCATCAATTGTACAGTGTAGTCCACCCACATTAGGGGCGAGGTAGAATGAAATCGATTAGGGGCCGTCATTGTCTGTAGATATTTGCGGGTCTTTCTTCCACTCACTCCTGCGGATAGGATATTTGACATTTTGTTCGGAATTCGAGCAATCCCTTTATACAGTGCGGATGGTTGTGTCGTGGGTGGGTTTTTGAAAAATGCCAGTAAATGATTTTCAAAATGATATCAACCCATGTGTGGAGAAAAGGACGAATGGCGTTTCGCATTTCGGCGAACTGAAAATGGATTGTGTGGTTGCTATAAGCCTACAGCTGTGGCTGAAATGTGCGGTATTGTTCAATTCACTTTATCGCCTTGGGTCTTGTTTCTCTGTATATGAAACTCAGCAGGGATAACTTTTCAAAGAGAAGAAGCCGATTGATTGATATCCACCCTTGGGTGGGAAACGATCATTTCACCACTTTAATCAGGTTGCAAATAGGCGTCGCACATGGACTCCTTTTTTAAAATTAAATTTTTCACTTGCCCCATAGTGACCTAGTCCAGCTTCCCAGCTCCCCATCACCCCGCACCGTCATCAGTGACGGCGAACAAGTATACATTTATCTGATGATTGCTGCCCGGCTGGGTTTCAACAGTGAACACAGAAAAATCCTTATTGCGGAAACCACAATTCGAAAATCGTTGTAATTGCGCTTACTCATACCCCGTAACGTGTGTCTGCCAGGAGGCGAGGAAGCCTCATCACAGCTGCAGTATCACAACCCCACCATTGCGCATTGGTGGTTGGAAGTTTAATGAAACACACATGCACATTATATCCTGGTGCAAAGGAGACCCTATCGTCGTCGTTTGTTCGCATCGTCCTCTGGCGCGTCCGCAGCATGCCTCCTCTAATGTATACTCTCTGTACACTTTTGGGAATCTGAACGGTTTCAGCTTGTTTTTTGTTCGCTGTTCATCCTGTCGCTTTCGTGGTTCTTGGGGTTGGGAAAACTTCCAAATATATTGCGTTAGTGAGGCAGCTTTTGTGTATGGACGTCGTGCATGTATGAGTTCAGGCATCCATGGCGAAATTTATTAGCACATTGTTCGCTCGTACAGGATAATTCGTAAATAAAAGGCAGAGCGCTGAGCCGAGCCGAGCCGAGTCGAGCCGAGCCGATCCCAGCCGTGCATAGCACCGCAGTGAACGGTGCACTGTGCATACAGCGTTAAACAATGCGATCTGTAGGAAGCCCACAAGGATTCCACCAAACAATATACCAAATTCTAATATCCTGCTCGTGCTGTGCGAGAGTGGTGGACAGCAGTTCCACCACTTCCCATCGTGCCATGTACCACTGCTGCCAGTGCATGCTGTCCCCGCTGTTTGGTGTGCACCTTTTTGGGGTTCGCTGGACTGCCGGATGTGGATCAGAGTTCTAACCAAATTGTATGGTTTGGTTATTTTATGCGATGAACTGTCGGATGTGGTAGTTGTTTCTCGGTTATTTCCAAGAGGGGGGTATAGATTTAATTTTAATGTAAATGATGCACATGCTGCTGGAAGATTCTTGCGACCCAACGGTGTGTGTCTATAGTTGTTGATGAATTTGAAGCATTATGCATTTTCCAATTACAGCCAACAAGATATGATTTAGTTATAGGTTTAGACACAAATTTAGGGCGCTTGAAAGTTGATAGATGGTTAGGTAGGTATCAAGTCAGCAGTAATTTGTTGTCGGGTAATGTGTGTGGAACAATTTTGAACATCAAAGTAAGTCAAACAGTGAATTTTTTACTTGCAATTTTATTTGGTTGTTAAGTCAAGTTTTAAAAAAATAACTGGGGGTAATTTTGTAAGCTTTTCATTTTATTTATCTCTCTAGGAGGAAGTCGGGACATTTGAAGAATAGGCTGGGCAAGTAAATTCTATCGAAGGATATTTTTAAAAAATATTCCATCCAATTCATTTCTGCACCTCCAAAGAAATAGGGCCATTATGATCATACGTATGTTTTTCGTCTATCGACAAAGCCATTAAAGTGGAATTGGGCTTCCTTTGACAGGATCCTAGAATGAAGAGATCTTTATTTTGTTTTTTATTTTAAGGATTATGCAAGACTTTAAAATGGACTTGTGCAATATTTAGCAAAAAGTGTTGACTTAGGAAGAAGAAAAGGGCCAAGAGAGAGATAGAAGTGACTCAATCGACGAATACAACAAATTAAAAAATTCCTCCTCAAATGCGCTGTTTATTTTAAACTTCAATATAAAAATCGCGCGATTTTTTGTACCAAATTTTCGACTGCGGCGGTAAGTTTAAATACCTAAAAACTAATTTCTTAAAATTTTTAAATTAAGATTTTTAGTAAAATAACCTATCCATATACAGTAGAAGTCGCTTATAACGACGGTGGAGGGACCGATGAAATGAGGTCGTTATAACCGGCGGTCGCTATATCCGCCTGCCATATCTGGCTTCCACAAAAGTTCAGGAATAAACAAAATCACATAAAATGCCAACTTATTTGTTAAAGACGCGTATGCCACAACTAATTTAAAAGCACTTTTCACGACGACACATCAAATAAACTGCCATAATATTTAACATGCATTTTTTTTGGATTTTCCCTCATTCCGTTGTTATAACCGACGACAAGGACCAATTTTTGCCGCAAAATTGGTCGTTATATCCAACATTTCGTTATATACGACAAGTCGCCGGCGTTATATCCGACGGTAAAATAGCTTAAAATATAATTAACCAACCAAATGAATTGAAAGTGGACGTTATAAGCAACTGGTCGTTATTAGCGAGATCGTTGTAAGTGACTTTCACTGTAATTAAAAAATTAAGAAAATTTGCTACGAAAAATCGCGCGATCAAAATATTGAATATAGATGACTAGGACCTGGTTAAAGCAACCTTTGGGAACTTTTTAAAAAGTTCCGTCCATTTAATATTTTCTATTCGGCGGTGGTAGATTTTTCTTTATTTTACTTATTATTTTTAAAGACGAAAATATACAAAAAGCATGTTTCTTGTTCTGCTACGTTGTCAGATCGTCTTTGGCGATTAGACACCTGCAGATAGGAAGATTAACTGTTATTGAAGTTCTTGGATTATATTTCATATTTTAGCAAAAATAATACAAATTAGATAAGACTCCAAAAAATGTATAGGTATTATAAATTGGAGTCCATTTCCTAAAAAACTTAAATAAGACCTCAAAAATTAGTACATCAAAGGCCCCAAAAAAGGAAATATACCCCAAATTTTATTAAAAACGTTTTGCTGTTTCCAGTATAAACATTTTTTTTGGAGCCTTATTTAATTTTTTTTGGGTCTTATTTCATTGGGCCCTTGATATGCAGAGCCTATTTGAGTACCATTTGGCTTTATGTCACTTTCCCGATTTGGTCTCATAACGCTTTTTCAAAGTGTCATTGTACCAAATGCTATAATTTTACCTTATGTCACTTTCACAAAGCTACATAAAGCCAAATTTCGAGATTTGGGCTTATGACGCTTGGCCTTATGTTACGGCACCACAGCCCACTACTGTAGATTCTTCCCTATCTTTCCGACAATTTCGTGTAGGGGTTATGTTAATGGTTATCTACTAGGAGTTTTTTTTTTTTCTTACTCAAGCTTCAGTATTTCTTTCAATGGTATTTTGGTTGAACGTTCTCCCGCTTTGGAAATAACGAAAGGTTGTCCTCCCGCCTTTGGAAAAATGAGGACAACATTTTTCGGTCCTTTTTGCAGCTCAATTGGTAGAATGCCGCCCACCCCGAATAACTCGTCTGCTTGCAAGCCTATTTCCAAATTTATCATCATCATCATTTAACACCATCTCGTGGTGGCACTCTGTACCCACTTGGGCTAAATCCAAGATTCAAACCGCAAAACAAATGATCAACGGATTCCAATTCAATTCAGTTTGAATTGCGAAACTTTTCTGAATGAATTTCAAATTATTCACCAAACGTATCCTTTCAATCGCTTACAACTAACCATTCCCATCTCTACTAATCGCCCAATCAGGAAAAGGTTGTCGAACACCACTGACCAGGCCGTTTCCCTGCTCGTGCTCATGTTCCAACATCCAACATCTCCATTAAGACTCCATTAATTTGTTGATGCCCCTTAAATACAAGGCAGAATGTAAACGACTCTGAATGAGGTTAGTATAATCATAATTAGAATGATAATAGCAAATGTTGGCCGGAAGGATGCGCAACTTTCTGAATTTCTAACTACATCCATTCGCCTAAACTAAACGATATGCTTAAATAAATATTCCCGTATCCCAAGTGATGGCCGCCCGGACCATCACTTGTAGTAGCGAATTTTGGAAATTCCAGTTGGTTTTCCTGTTCTTTCCTGCACTGCAGGTGGCGTTCGGTTTTGTTGCTACCAACAACGAAAAAAAAACTGGTTGGTTATATACGGAAAACTTTTGATGGTTATCCGAGGGGGTAAATGGATTTTTGGGGTCCGCACAGCACACGGCGGCGCGCTACCCATTCAAAATGAATGAAACCTACCTTCGGATGTGGAATTGTATAGAATATTTGATGAGATTTTAATTAAGTTTCTGTATTATACAAGTATATGTGGGAGATGGCGCTCAACATTATTGTTTGGCAACGGATCGTTGGTTTTATTTTTGGCAGCGATAATGATGGAACAGTGTCGGTGCTTGCTGCTGATGGATTTAATATTCTATTAAGTGCTATTTAGACATTTATTGCGGTGTATATAGAATCGTGGAAAACACCTTTTTTGATGCCATCATCATCAGCATCGATAGCGATACCGACGCCACACCGCTTACCGACACCGAATATTAATCATATTTAAGCGCATAGTGCGCAATGTGCGATGATTTTTCCATTAAACCCGATTAATTATGAAAGTAGAAATTTGAGGCAGCTTTTAAAATACGTATAAATGTATAATGCATGTTGGATGGTGATGTGTGCGCCAAATGTGTGAATATTTATGCAATTATGGTGATTAATTGCGACGCGGCGCCGCTTTGATTGAATGTGGTGTGATTTTGTGCGGGTGGTTTAAGGAATTTTGATGGGATTTCAATGGGAGTTTCATATGCAGTGCCGATTAGCGGGAGCGTTTAATTTATGAAACTCGGAGGGGGTTTTTTTATCAAATATTTATTATCAAAAGGGAAAATGTTTTGCATTTAAGAGTAGGTGGGGGATAGGGACCTATAAATAAAATACCAATTCTTAGAATATTTGCCAGTACGCAAGGTCAATTAGGGAATGCAATAACAGTTTTTTGAAGACCAAGGGAAAGACTCTGGAATCTGTGGTTGTCGGTTGCTTTATTTTTGTTCGCAACATGAATATATTAAGATACGCAGGTCTAGTTTGGTTGATTAACAACAGACCGGGGTTAATAAAAATTAGCTCTCCGGTCGACTTAAACTATGCCTGCCGGCGTCCATCAGTTACACATACCGTGTTAGTTGGGATCTCCTTTAAACAGTACACGGAGCTTTAGACAAGGTCTTGCTCTGGATTGGAGTCGAAAATTCTCTGAGCCGCAGCATTGGCTTCCATACACTCTTAACTGGATGCACTAGTCCTCCATAGGGCGTACAGCAGTTCTTCCATATATACATCTAGTCGCAAACTGACAGCTCCACTAACAGCTCATCGAGTAGTAATATTTTTGTAAATTAATCGTCCTCCATGTCTGAGACATATTCTCCCATCAACATTTTCGATTATTTTCTTAGCAATCCTTATGGGATCTGTTGGGCGATGAAGGGAAACGCGGTCGTCAAATGCTCTTTTTTATCATCTTGTAACGATGCATTCGTTATATATTTATTTTCTTACTCCGCAACGATGTGCTACGCCCCACTGGGATTCTATGAGACCACCAGTGAGATCCCAAACAAATCGAGAAAACATCAGAGTTGACCAGTACCAATCTCGTGTGCCGCTGAGTTTGATCCTCAGACGGTTGTCCAAATCGCTTCAAATTTTTGTTGCTAGTAGGCCTGCGCCACAACGAAGACTTGAAGACCGCCGGGACTGTCGCAGGACGGAACTGAAGACTGCCGGGACTGTCGCAAGACGGACCTGAAGACCGCCGGGACTGTCGCAATCGAAAGACGAACCCGTAGACCACCGGGGCGCCGGGGCTCCCCATACGCCCTCCCTCAGAGACGCAACCAAGGACCGAACCACCCGTTCAACAGTAACTAGTAAGTAGTAACTCTTGTTAATTATAATCATAATTATAAAACATCTTGGAATTGTTAAAATTAAATAATAATAATTGTAAACTATTTTTTTTTGAATTGTTAAACTTAATTAATAATAATTTTGAATTATTAAAAGTAAACGATAATAAAGTTGAACTAGACCGTGTAAATTAGATATAAGACAGAGGGTATTTTCGGAAATGTAAAAAAAAAGTCATTTGCAATTGCAGATGACAGTCAATGCATGACAAAAATCAATCGGGCATATGTTTGCAAATATTATTTTGTGCAGCTGACTTGTGTCGGGTCAATGTTGTTTTTTTGCAAATGCAGCCTGATGTTTTCGAACACTACAATGAACAAATACAACCCTTATATAAAACAAATCTTGTTGGACAAATTGATGCAAAATTTTAATAATCACTCGTATCGGGAATAATATTTCCCCTGAAAGTTCCAAAAATTATGATGATGAATCCATTTCCAAATGTGACGCACTTTTCTTTAATTTTTTTATTTATTCATTTTGCACGGCCGCCTGCTATCTGCTTTTCTGCAGGGCAGATGACACGCAATTGACTTTTACGAATATCTGACCTTTGCAGATTTGCATTACCGAACACATGACAATACATTTTTGCTAAGGTGACTTTTCCGAACACATGACTTTGGCAATTTGCGTTTTCGAACATGCTGCAAAAGCAATTTGATGCAAATGACATTTCGAAAACACCCAGAATTGTAATGAAGAAAACTCCTATCGACCTGAAGTTTGTGTTTCTTTAGGAAGAACCTTGGTGATCCGACGAGCTTAACCTCAGCCCTTGACAAAAAGCACATCACAATCTCTCGATGATAGCCATTCGATGTAAAACTTTTCGATAGTATTTTCTTGGCACTGGACCTTGGCTTCTGGTACTCGATAGTCTAGCCGATATATGCGTGTCGGAAGGTGCGGCACTGGGGATATCTAAAATGGTGGAGGCTGGTTTTTCTTGGATCGCAATGTGGTTAATCTCCTTTTTTGTGTGATTTTAGGGATCGGGCGTAAACCACCATCAGCCCATCTTGCAGACACTTTATTCATCAAGGATCACTCCGTTTGATTAGGGTAGAAATGTTTTCTTGAAAACCTATAACCTTGCAATAGTAAAATTTGGATGGAATGCCCATGGATGAGTTGTCCTAAAAGTTCAGTTGTCTCAGAGGTGAGTTGCATGGGTATGAATTTGCCATGGAACCCTTTCGGAACGTGGCAAAAATGGGTTGTTCGATAGGTACATATTTTTAACTTTCTCGTATACGTAGTAAGAGAAAGGTATTGTAATCGTACAAAAAATCGAACTCGAGATTTTAATCAAATCTAACATTACGATGATAGAGGAACTCGAAAAAGTGGGTCTCGCAATTCTGTCCGTCTGTCCGTCTGTCCGTCTGTCCGTCTGTCCGTCTGTCCGTCTGTCCGTCTGTCCGTCTGTCCGTCCTTCCGGAGCTCTACAGCGCAAACGGCTGGACAGATTTCTTTCAAACTTCGGATTTGGAGTTGGTGGGCTTACAGTTCGGGGCCACTTTTTTTTTTGCACGTTAAGTGTTGCCGTTCTAACGGTATTCAGCAATTTTGAGTTTTTCGAAAACGGCTCTAACGATTTCAACCAAAATTGTTATTTGGGCTTAAGTAGGTGTAACTAAGATGGCTGCATACTCAGTTTTTCGCAGAAAAATCGAATAACGGTAATTTTGAAAATTGGTCATATCTCAAAAACGGTCTAAACTATTTCGACAAAAATTCATATTTAAGGTAATACTGTCATTCCCAACATGATAGCAAACTCAGTTTTTCCCTAAATCATCGTTCAACGGACTATTTTGGAAAAATGCCGTTTTTTAAGACTTTATTTAATTATGGTTTACTTGGAAACGGCTTTAACGATTTTAACCAAAATGTATACTTGCACTACCATATATGGGGTTAACATGGCTGCATACCCAGTTTTTGGCTAAAAAGTCGAATAACGCTACTTTTGAAAAGTGGCCTTATCTCGAAAACGGTCAATACGATTGCAACAAAAATTAATTTTTTATGTAATATGGTCATTCCTAACACGATAGCAAACTCAGTTTTTCTCTAAATTGTCTATAATAGATTTTTGAAAAAATGCATATTTTGAGAATTTGTTTTTTTATTTTTCTACCTACATGAAAACAGCTAAAGCGATTTTGACCAAAATGCATACTTGCAGTAAAATTGACGTTTTTAACATTATTGCGTCCTTCATTTTCGATTCTAACCCCCGGACACGCTGATTTTGTAAACTGTCCAAATCTCAAAAACGCCATTTTGGATTTGAATAAAATTTTAAAAAACCACGTAATACTAACATCCCGAACAATACCCTATACTTAGTTTTTAGCTAAATAGTTGATAAGATTATTTTTCGAACTCAACATTGCAATATTTGTTACTATTTTGTACGCATTATTTTCCAAAATCAGGTCTAAAGATTTTGACTCAAATGCTTATTTACGATAACATAAGTATTCTTAATAAAACCCCGTACTTAGTTTTTCTTAGAAAAATTAAAATAATGCCGTCTTATAAACATTACCGCACTACCAGTTAAAATGTAATCACAACTACTAGAAACTCCTTTTTAGCAAATATTTCCAACTACTTTTTTTCAACCATATGAATCATGAACCTTAAAATAATTCTAACCAATTGGAGTCTACACTTTCAGAAACCTGCACTTCATTTACCCCCAAATTTCTTACATCACAAACCCTACTTGGAGTCATGGCCACCAACCAGCATCACCAGTTTGAAAAATCTGGTTTTATAGCCTATAAACATTAATAAAAGAAAAATAAACCAACCAAACTGATGATATGAACGAGAAAGTTTCGTGCGATCCAGTCGTGCACTTTATTTTAATTGAACTTATCCCACAGTGAGATAAAAGCCTACAAATGTGTACAGATGCAGATTTAAAAGGCTCAATAGAAATTCCCATTCCACGCCCTGTAATATTGTCACGTCAAGACACGACGACATTGTGCTGAATAAGGCCATTCAATCACCTTACACATTGCCATCGTGAGAGGTCCTAGCCCCTATACCCCATTACCCAATGAAGTGTGTCCAGACTCAAGGTAATTTCCTCCTTGTGGTAAACACCAATCAATTATTCACAAAATAAATCATAGGAAAGCCCCCAGAAAGAATGAAATTTCATTACAATGTCGCCCAACAATGATTGAATAGTCGGCAATTCACGTTAGTCACACTTCGGCCGTACACATATATACATGGTACGTGGACATCAGTCATTGTTTCACATCTCCCATTATCATTATCACCCAATTTTCGAAAAAAGCAGCCGCCACCCGAGTAGGCCTACTTGTCTATCCTTGGTACCGTACCGGTGTGGCAGTGGCAGGCAAAAACATTGTGTACGTCTGCAACAAGGACAATACGCGAATACGAATGAATATGAGGTTGTAGCACGCAAGCATATAAATAACGTAATTTCACCTTCTTCCGTTGTTGCGTCCCCCTTATCGGTTTATTTATTTTTTTTTCTCTTTACGTAGGCACGTTTCTGAAGCCCCAACATTTTATATTTTTTTTTTGTCAAAACAAAACGGGATCGGGCACATTGTGAACCTTTGACAACCTGTCAGTTTCGTATTCTGATTATCCCGCTTGCGCTTTTTTTTTCTGAGGTTTCACTTCCTTTTTTTTTGTGCGTGGTACAGTTGTTATCTAGGGTTGGGGTAAACATCACCCCCAAAGAGAAATTTATTACTTTCCTGTACCTGGCCCTGTAGGCAATTTCGACAATTTCTGTTGTGCCTTTCATTTCGGGTTTTCTTTTCTTTCCCGTTCGTCGTTTTGTTGGGTGAGCTTTTTTTTTCCTCAACTGATCCGGTGGTATGAGATTGAGACTGTGGTGGCGGTGGGCCAGGGTACAAAATCGAACTTGTAAGTAATTGCTGGGTATTTTGATGGATATATATATAGGTACGCTGTTCTTTCACTGTGGCATGAGTTTAACGATTTTTCCTGCTCAGAGTCACATTTGTGTCAAAACTCGGAGTAAAAATGTCAAATTGTCGGCGGATTTGAATTCAACTGAAGTATTGAGTCGTTGGTGGCACGTGTATTGAACGATTATATTTGAAAATAATTTTTTTTTGTTCGTTGTCGTTGACTTTCTCCATCCCATTAGTGTCAAAGATAGATTACCCCATTCCCCGGGCGTGGTG
This sequence comes from Cheilosia pagana, assembly GCA_936431705.1. Classification (NCBI taxonomy): domain Eukaryota; kingdom Metazoa; phylum Arthropoda; class Insecta; order Diptera; family Syrphidae; genus Cheilosia; species Cheilosia pagana. The sequence goes on along the minus strand of OW386170.1, from coordinate 41,903,817 downwards.
TACTCGTGTATGTGCGGTTTGCAGGACGAAGACTACTTCTGTAAATCGCGTGAGGCTTTTCGCAAATTAATTCCATTTGTTTTCGCCTATTGGAAGTATCAAACAAATTGAGCAAGCGGCCAAATCCGTTGGTAGTGGTGTGACAAGTTGCGATACATTTAGATGCTGTTTTTCGAATTCTTATCGGATAAGGACAGTTTTATTAACTCAGCGGATTGTAATTTATTCATGAATGGTGATCTGGATGACTAAGATGTATTCCTATGTCTCGGTAATTTGACAGGAACGCTTTGGAGCGCTGCACGAATTTATTGGAAAAGGCAGACATTTATGTAGATGCTGGTTAAATTAAAAAAATGGTATACCACTTAAATGTTGAAGTACGGGAGACAGAAATATACACCCCATCTTAAACAGTCAAAAAACGCCTTTCCGTCCGCTAATCAGGGCTTTTTTACAGATAATCGTCCGACATCCTCCCTAATTTAAATATAAGGCAAATCCGTAACTCAAAAAAGTCCCCTAACTTATTTACTCCCCCGCCCTAGCTGAATTTTGCGCATTTTAGCGCCCAACTGATTTACCATAAATGATAAAGTGCCACTTAAATCCCATCCGTGCATAACTTTCCAAAAGGACCTCCTCACAATGTTTCATCTTACATCAAAGTAAAGAATTACATTTTAAATGCACTTCCTCACAAAATCATAAAGGTCATCAACCACTCGCGCAGCTGTCCTACATTCCCTTTGAGTATAGAACAACACTACGACCAGCCTTTATTTTGTCGCCTAATTGGACAGTTTTATTTGAAAAGTTAACCCCTGTGGGGCAGCGTTTTATTTTTTTTTTCATCGTTGTTCTCTGCAAACATCCAAAAAAAAAAGTCCAACACACTTGTGCTTCTGTTTTTCAATGTTCCTAAGTGTTTTCCACCCCTCGCACAACAGTTTGGTCACTAACCTACAAAAAGTCACATCCTGCATCAGCCTTCACCCAAAAAACACATTACGCATAAAGGCAAAGAGCATGAAACATGAATTAAAAGAACAATAACACACTTGAGTAAGTACGAAAGGCACTGAAGAAGAAATAAAGTAAAAGAGTAAAAAAAATGTTTTCATTTTTCCGAATCCGAATCCTGCCAGGAGCTTGTACAGTGCAACATTTTGGCGCAATAAAAATAAGACAGCAGAAGAAAAATGGCCATGAGCACATAATAATTTGCTATACTCCTCTATCTCTGTGTGTGTGTGCGAAGGAACCCTCGCGTGAGAAGTCTGCACTAGACTGCCACAGTGCCACTACTGCACCGATGCAAACACGAAAAGGATACAAATAAAAAACGGGAAGTTAAATTAATATTCCAGGTCAAGTGAAAATACATTTAGTAAAAATGCAAGAGGATAATACTAAACTGGGTTGGTCTGTTCTGCTTTTTGTTCATCACCCCTCCCTACTCAGGGCAATTGTTTGAGAGCACGTCCTTCCTTAGCACACATTTATGACTTTTATCCTTCTACACCTGAATGAAATGAGGTGAATCATTGTTACTTAAGCACACACATATACTGTACACAGTTCTTTAGGAGCAGACACAGAATAAAAAACATTTTAAACGAACTCTGTAAGGATAATACAATGTTACATTCTCTTGGCACAGAGCTAGAGGAGTTGCACATCCCCTTCAGCCCCCACATGACAGGGAGAAAAATGGAAACAAATTTTCCATCTGTATCCCACTATACTACATGCAGTTGCTAGTGCCAAGGCAGAGAGCGAGAAATATTTCCTTCTATCCATTAACATCTCACATGCAGATTTCGAGTACCGAAAGGCAACCCCCGGCAGGATGCACTGGTACTTGCAAAATTCGCCTCCTCTCATGTTGGAGCGTAAAACGGTCCAGGAGCGCTGTTCTGAATGCTAAAGTTGCCTTCTAGCGTTCTGAACTTAAAAGTGTGAAAATAAGTAGCGTATACGCCCCCGAGTGTGTCACGAACGAATATTGTATTCGTTGGCTGTGTGCTCTTTTCATGAAGTTGTCCCTTGTTCCAATTTTTGGCGGCTGCACTATCTCACGGGCTTAGAGTTTTTTTTCAGTTTTTTCTTCGTTTTTTTGTATCTCCAGCAATGGTAGGAGGGATCGATTGTCTGTGGCAAGAAAGAAGTATTTATTTCAGAAAAAAAACGACAACCGAATAAAAACTTCATCCATATTGGAATTTTGCATGAACCATGGTCGTTGTCGTCGCAGTAACAGGGTCTTGTAATCCCAACCAAGGGATAGACACAAGCAATACGGGATGACAGCTGAAACAAAAAGAGATTGCAATCGAAACAGCTATTCGAAGAATACCAATTTAAGTTGAAGTTCGATAGTTACAGTCGGACAGTAGAAGAGCTGCATGGATACAGCTCATTGATAAATTGAGCTATCGCTGGGAAGATGTTGAGGTTTGGTTTATTTTTCATGTATTTCTCTGGCGATGATTTGATGTTCGCCAACCTTTTTCGAAACACATTTTGCTATTCAGGAAATTATTTATTGAATTTTCGCTTACTATCCGGTTGTGATTAAATGAAACTTTTTTACTCAAGGAAAATGCATGTAACACAGAATGGGGACCATCCAGGTCCTTTATTTTGTTTAAGGTTCTGGAAGTTGTAGTGCCATTTGATTCGTCTTAGTCCTTATCCTAGAATGTGTGACTTGTATGTAGCGTAGGAAATTAAATTTGTACCCCGTTTGAGGAATGTATTTCGATTTTAAATGGTGGGACACTGGATCAACGAAAATTTCATTCAATTTAAAGTAAGAACTCTTTGAATTGAGTTACCATTTTGTTTGTTTGCAAGGCATTATTTTACAATTCATGCGGAACTACGCCTATGGATATTCACCTTCCATTGGTCCTTGTTTCATGAAAATCGATTCAGCGATAGTGCCGTAATCGGTACGACAAAAAGGCGTAGCCTATAAATATACTGCTTGTCAAAAATTTTGCGGGCCTTTTTATAAGCCCGCTACTGTCTTGTGACTTCACACAGGCATATTTTTATGCAAGTCCCCCGTGACACTAAAAAACTGATTGTTAGCATTACAAAAGGGAAACGTCACAAGAACTAAACCCAATCTGAAATGCAATTACAATAGGTTCAGGACCAGATGCTATTCACATCCTGCGATAGCAGTCACCACTCACCAGCGTTGAACTACATTGACGAAACCAGCGTAGTGCATACGTAAGTTATACGTATACCAATGCCTGGCAGTGTGTTTTCTTTCATTCGACTTTGTTTGTTACAGCTCTTGGCGCTAAACCTGAAATCCCAGTGTTATTCCCGTTGTTAACAGTGGCGATTTATTCAATTTGTAATGTGTTTTCATGTTTGCATTAACAATGGGGCCCAACCCAGTATCAGAGTGTTGTCCCAGGATACACCAACACCATATATGCATATCGCAGGACGTTAAAATGAACTGCAAAGAGAACATGGGAAACATAGAGCAAAACTCCAGGAAATACCATTCACGATAGGGACTCCTAGTTTAACCGTATATTTTAGGAGTCCCTGGAGTAGCCCTGGAAACTACCCCTCTGGGGTGTATATTTTTCGGCTTGCGTAGACAATTTCACCCCACGAGCTTTTCGAATCGGTTGGGTGCCGTTTTAATGAAAATTACTCACTGTGCGCGGTTTTTTTTCTATTGCTTTTGATAGTTACCTGTGTGCTGGTGGGGGAAGTGCAAGTGCAATGTACAAGTCGCCCACAGTATGAACTGTTTACAGATGTTGGGTTTCGGGGTGTTAACATTTCATTATGAATTTTAAACACCAAACGCATATGGGTACATGTCGTTCACTATGTTGACTTGAAAGTAGGTAGAGGCGAAAATCTATCGCCGCAATCCACAAGTTGATTTTCATACAATTTTCTGAAGTCAAGCCACTTGAAAGGGAAAAGGACCACCGAGTAAATTCCACACGATCGCTGGCCCATCTCTCTCTTTCACTTTATGAGAGGAGTGTCTCTTCATTGCAAGGGGGATGCATTTTTTCCACGACTTAATTTGTCTACTACAGACAACCGCGATGTAAATCCCTTTCCAAGTGACATCTTTCCTATGAATTTCACAGTCTCGTAACTAAATTATGTCGCAAAAGCAGCCTCGTGAAAAATTGAAGACTTTTGGACACAAATTACCATCTGGCAACTGACTAAATAGATTGAACATCCTTACCTTCAACCAACTGTCGACGAAAATGCAATTTTCTTCCTTTCAATATTTGAATTGTCAAGATGGAATATTTTAAGCTGCACAACATTGTCTGACTGTGTTCTCTTTTACTTACATTTTGCAGTTGCATCCCTCGTTACAAAGCTAAAGCTGTTATCCATTGGAGATTGGAGCTTGGTGCGGGGTGCCGCGCATAATGTATATACACCAAAAGTCAATTGCAATGCACACACTACCAAACAAAAGATGTCAACGATATAAAGTGGATATGTATCGCCTCAGTCCCTATTATGATGACGTTGATGGAGGGACATTTCGATTTTATTTTTATTTTTTTTTCAATCCTTCCCTTCTACGACGACAAGCTGGATCAGAACTTTGGCATTTTCTTCGTCGAATCCTTCGATTATAGATATTTCAACTTTTCCATTGTTATCCTTTTTTCCGTTTCGAGTTATTTTTCATCCCGAATGGGAAAGTTGTTTCCTTTGGGGAAAACTCTGCCGGCATTTCATTTATATTGGCTTCTCTTTACATTGAACCTTATTATAATTATTAATGAAAAGAAAAAAATATATATGTATATATAATATATATGTATATTGATTGGCATTCCTTTTGAAAATATTCTCACAGAGAATGAGGAGGAAAAAAAAATAATAATAACAGAAAACTCCCATAGCCAGTGAATAAAGAAGCCATAAGGATGGCAACAAAAACAAAACTTAAGTTTAATTAAATTTGCCTCTCCGTTAAATTTAAATGTCCTTAATGTTGTTGTTATATTGAGGGAGGGACATTGTCGATAAGGGAAAATTGCAAAATTCCTTATCATCGATGAGTTCGTTTTGCTTAAAAGCAACATCATCTTCATTCAATCTGTGTTGGTACTCCAGCTGCTGCTGGAGGGTTGGAAGTACTTTTGTGAAATTTTGTTTACCAAGGAATCAAAGAGTCCTTTTATAAGATCTATCTGTGGGAATGGTTTGGTTTCTTGTAGTTCGAGGCACTTAGAGTGTCAATTTTTTTTTTGTTTGTAAATTTCCTCAGTGTTGTTATAGGTTTGCTCTTTACGTAATGAAGATGCCTAATTGTAAAAGTTGTCCGTTTATTTGGTTTCAGCTTAAGTTTGAGGGCGCTGAATTGGGTAGGGGAATTGTTTAGATTTTGATGATGCGAAGGCCGCCTAGATCTGGGTTAGCACTTGATGCCCAAACTTAAAAAAAACCCGCTTTATCCACCAACATTCTCGTTAAGAGTTCTTATTTAACAGGCCTTTATGAAAGGCGACCCATTAAGATTGAAAAATATGCTCTGAGTATCTCTATATCTTCTCTTCTATTCCCTATCTCTTCTCTTCTCTATCTCTACATATAATAAAACTGTAGAAAAAAATGCTGGACCACGCATCACGCGGAAACTACAGGACAGATTTTGATGAGACTTGACAAAGTGATTGCTTATGTTCTGGGTCGGGACTTAGGACACTTTTTATCCCAATATATAACGTGGTTCTCACAAAAAAGTCAAAAATATCTGTGAGGAAAATTCTAATTGTGCAGACCTAGCTCAGTAATGGCTTATCGGATTGGAAAAAAGTGTATTCTTGTAAATTTTCCCATGATTCGTTTAAAATATAAAACATACTCGTGCATTGTTCTGAAGCGAGTAAATCTATCCTTTGAATTCCTTTCTTGCTTTTCTAGATCCGACTACCAGAGTCGGAGTAGAGTGAATGTACCATCAATCCTTTTGTGGTTTAACAATTCCATTTAATTTAGATCTACTTTTGATTTCCTAGTTTCCCGATTTTCTTTACTTACTTACTTAGGCGGCGCTACAGTCCGGGGTGGACCTGGGCCTCAAACAATACGCCTGTCCAGTTAATTCGATCTTTGGCTAACTGCATCCAGTTGCGCACTCCAAGTTAGTTGAGTTCCACTTGTGCGCGCCACCTAAGGCCAGGTCTTCCTCTACTGCGTTATAACTCCGGCTTCGAATCAAAGACTCGACGCGTTGGTGTCCATTCAACTTTCGCCCAGCCATCTTTAGACGACTGATGCGTACTTTTTTGATCAGGGTGATGTCTTTGTACAGCTCGTAGAATTCGCTGTTAAATCTCCTCCTCCAAAACCCGTCAACGCAAATGGGACCAAAAATTACTCGAAGAATTTTTCGTTCGAAACGACCAAAGAGATCTTCATCCGCCTTTGACAGCGTCCATGCTTCTGCACCATATATCAGGACTAGGATGATGAGGGTCTTATATAGAGTCTCCTAAGTCTCGACAAGGCCTTATTAATCAATTGCTTTCTTGGGCCTAAGTAACAGCATTTGGCGAGTGTGATTCTTCGTTTGACTTCTGAGGTGATATTGGTTTCACAATTGATGCGGAGCCGAGGTAGACAAAGTCCCTAACTACCTCAAAATTATAGCTGTCTATCGTGACGTTCTGTCCGATTCGTCGATGTTATGTGTCCCTTCTTGTTGACAGCATATATTTTGTTTTGCCCTGCTTTACCACTAAACTTATTTTTGTCGCTTCCGTACTGATAGTTGCAAACGCGCCAGTGACAGCTCGCTGTGTTCTGCCAATAATGTCAATATCGTCCGCGTATGCAAGCAGTTGCACAGACTTTTGGAAAATTGTGCATCTGGTGTTGGCTTGTGAGTTGCGCACAATTTTCTCAAGAATGATTTAAAGTAGTCAAATGACAGCGCATCACCTTGTCTAAATCCTTTTATGAGGTTTCAGTGAGATTCAGAGAGCGTTCTCCATCGTCATTCTGCACAATTTGACGAGTTTGGCAGCGATGCCAAAACTAGACATGGCTCGTCTCAATAAATGCTGTCAAATGCAGCCTTAAAATCGATGAACAGATGGTGGGTATCGATTTAGACTTCTTGGGTTTTCTCAAGAACCTGCCGTAGTGGGTATGGCACAGTATGGCAGACAGGATCATACCTCTGTAGTTGGCGCAGTTTAGAGGGTCTCCTTTCTTGTGGATCGGGCAAACGCTGCTGAGGTTCCATTCATCAGGCATACTTTCATCTGACTAAATCTTGGAGACGAGTTCGTGAATGCACTCTACCAAGTCATCTCCCGCTGCTTTGAAGAGCTCGGCAGGTAAGCCATGTGGTCCTGCAGCCTTGTTGGACTTCAGTTTAGATATTGTTATCCCCACTTAATTTTGGTCGGGTGGACGGAAATCTTGGCTTTCATCGTCTAGATTGAATGGTTCGTTCTGCCTGACAGCGGGATCTTGGTCGTCTTCGCCGTTAAGCAGTCTGCAGAAATGGTATTCCATGTCCTCACCAACGACTGTGATTCCACTACAAGGTTTCCTTGTTCATCTCTACAGGCTTCTGTTCGGGTTTTGTTGCCATGACACGTTCTTTTAACCTTTTGGTAAACCTTCCCGATCTTCCACTATTCCATTAATCTCACTGTATATATGTAGGAATTTTTGTCCACGTATCTACAGATATCTCTTTACATCTTTTGGCAAGTTCGCAACCGCTTACCACTCAAGTGGCGCTGCAATTTTTCGGACAGTGGGATACAAATTTTGTTCCAAAATACTCGCATTTCCTAGCTTTAAAAACTACAACAACCTGACACTGTTAACCAGGTTAAAGCTTCTTGGGCAGTGGACCTGCTTAAACTCCTCTCTGATGGACTATTTTCCATCAGACCACCAATAGACTGTTCAATAAATAAATACGGCACCTCTATGCCATAGCCATTGACTTTTATTCCCATGGCGTACCACCATGTAGATCATATTTATTTCACCAGCCGCCCTCAATGGCATCATATCGTTCATAACATTCGAACAAAAGTCCAACGTTTGCCTTTTCATGGGTACAGCAGCGGAAATGCAACACACATGGCTACTGGCCTCAGATGTACTTCCACTTATACAACTGGTCAAGAGAGAAAAAAATCAAGCTTTTCGTTTGATTACAATGGAATCGCAGAAGTAAGAGTGTCGTCTCCTTTTTGTCGATTTTTTTTCCGACGGCCGTCCATGACCCGGTTGGTATCCATCAACGTCATCATCAGCACCCGTCGAACTATATGGCCGACTGACATGTAAGTAAATAATGATTTGCGCCACGAATATCCACTCCCGCCATAATATTGACAGCAGTTCCCACCCAGAGATCATCGACGGTGGCGCACTGTACAACAGCACTATAGTTCCAGGTATCGTCTCCACCACCCTAGAGTCCAGCGAGCGAGAGTAAAAACCCACTGGAATACCGACGGTTAATTGTATATGGTGTTGGGTCTAATATACACACACACACACGCAAATACATATTGCCAGTCAGTGGCAGTATAGTTGGGTCACTCCCCGAGGGTTAGGAAACGAATAATCCTGTCAGTTTGCTTAGAGTTTGGATTTCTCGTGCGCCTGATGAACGATTGTGGTCAAGGATAAGCGCCCGAACAAAAGGAGCAAAGTCTCGGTCGGTCTGGTTATGTGAACACGATGGCAGTTGATTGCAACTGATGGGTATTGGGAATTGTATTTTAGCTGTCGTTCTAAAGTCATTATTTATTGAGTTGTGTTTTTTGTTCCTTCTTTGTAGGTAGCTTTCGACGTGGTGGGGTTTGGGGTAGTAATTAATGGATATACTTGCGGCAAAGGGATGAATTTAAACTGAATGACTGGCAGTTACTGTTCCTTAATGCAAAAGTCTAATCCATCTAATTGGAGAGGTTAATTTGCAAAGGTGTCGTATAGATCGTTTGTTTGCGTGGCTTAAGATAAATATGAGTTGAGTTTGGTTCTGTAATTAAGTTTTTTTTTGTAGTTTGGTGTATTATTAGGAAGGAAGATACACGGGGAGGTACAATTTTCGTCATAAGGAAATAAGTTGTAAGTACATTTTTTTTGATTGGGTGTTAAAATGTCCGAAAGCTATTTTTTTTTAAATGAAAAATGCTCTATTTTTAAAACAAATGTAGCCCATAAGCTGCACATATTTATTTCACACATTTTAAAAAAGGAAATTTGTAAATCGGGGCAGTAGTCCGTAAGATTTTTACCGACATTCAATTTTGCCACCCGAATTGATGTTTATTTAATTTTTAGTACATAAATATTCAAATCAACAACGCTTATGAATTTTTAAGAAAAAAAATGGGCATTCTGCTCTTGTGCAAAACTTCACCTTTCACTTGGTAAATAATTCATAAAATTTGTTTCTGAGATAACGACGCAATCGGTACGAAAAAAAGACATGTTACCAAATAATAAATGCACTTTTGCCACGAATATTCGACAAACTCTGGAGGCAAATCAATAACCAAAAGCACTCAGATCGAAGATGGCTGCGGTATGTGCGACACGCAGATTAGCTCTATCTGTGCAGTTGACTTTGTTGAACACCCCTAAAAGATATTAAAACCCCTTCCCACTGTTTTCTATCAAATACAATAAAATCACCAATACAGTCCTTAAAATTTAAAGGACTCTCGCACATATATGCCCCAAATCAAGCTGCACAAAACATCTTTCGCCACGTGGTAAACAGTCGACTTCTTTAAAAACCAAGAGTCATCTAAAATGTGTAATTCCGTGAGAAACCCTCCGCCACAAGGGGTGGCAATAGGTAAATTTCCCCAAGGATCAACTCGTAAGCGTTCATTCGATTTTGTGTCACTCGTTTTCATGTTGCCGGTCGTCCCCCGTCCCGGAATTACAATGTGAATAGGTTCATGTCTAATAATAAGCACGTACACACTCACTAACTAGTACACGTTCGCAAAACACCACAAGGACATTTCATTTTCAAAAGGGAAAAAAAAAATCCCCTGAAGGATGTGTATACTCCTGCTTTTGTCATACTCCAGGAAATTATGCATCTCTTAACTTTTCACACAACTGTCAACGTTAGGTACGGTACGGTGCCCGAGCTCTATCGCTTTTTAGTGCGCCTTCGTTTTAGACATTTTGGGGATGAAGGAGCTGGGTCTCCCTATCCCTCTGTCTCAACTCTTGACTTTACCTTTTGACTTGTTAAACCCGGAGGGAGAGATTTTATTTTTGGAACTTAGTTATCCTTGTTCAATTGTCCTGTTCATAGCAGTTACATCTTTATTTTTGGCTCTTCATCTCATTGTTTGGCGACGAAGTAGTTCAGCCCGGTGAATCTCATCCACCCAGAGACAAACAAAGAACGAGTGGAATTGCTGTTTGCTTTCTTGCTCGCTGGTGCGTTCGCGAGCTTCTTTCACATTGCTCCGTCGCGTCGTTCGTCGCTCGTATAGTTCAATGTACAATATCCTCAGCGTTATTATCTACGCGCGCGAGCAAGACAATTTGCCCTTCCACTAACAACACTTCTTTGCGGTCGTCATGGATTCCGTTTGTGTGCCTGTGTGTGTAGTGCGCTTTAAGTTTGCTATTCTTTCATCTGCCAAACGGGAAATTATGTGCCCGAAATATCAAATTTAGGCCGTCAGGGGGTGGTCGTGATGCGGTGCCAATGCCAACAGCAGTCAGGCTCAGGCACGCAAGTGTATAAGTATATGTTAAGTGTACTTGAGTTCAGTGTTGTCAGAGTTGTTAGGATGTAGGGACACGTGTGTGGATTTTACAAAATGATATGCGCTCCGGCATAAGGTGTTACATAGCTGCGAATTATTGATCAATTGAATTACATATGCACAAGGATGTGCCTTTGCTGAAGGCCTCAAGTTCAAAGGGATCTCTTCTCACCGGAATATCCCGAGTCAAGGCGAAAATTCCAAAATATGAGAAAATTGCTTAGGGGCTCAACTATTTTGTGGTATACAGAGAAAACTTTTGGATGAGGTGATAAGGTTCGTAGCATGTGAAGGGTAGTCATAATTGAAATACCTACCGAGTGCCTCCTCTGGGGTGTATACTAACTACAATGTTGCGTGTGCACACGTGTAAGCATGTGCAAATTGTGTCTTAAATTTTGAACAGAACTTCTTCGGCATACCCACGTGAGGGACATTCGCAATTGCACACAGGACTTTCTGTATCTGTCAGACCTAAAGTCGTTCATCAAACACATATTCCCCACCAGTTGAACAACTTTCTTTTGTACGCGCTGCCATCGTTTGCTTTTTAACCCCTGATTCATAATTAATTTACCGCTGTCAGTCCTTAAACGCCCACCACTATTAGCCTCCCAACCATCATCAGCATCAAACTTTTCTTGCAAAAAGGTGTTTGGTCCAGGAGAAAGGGGGAGGAGAAAAAATCCCTCCCCATTCATTAACACTCACCCTGCATATCCTTGTCGCCCCAACCACTTTACTCGCACAGTTGAGTGCCTCATTCCGAATATTATGAGGTAAAATTATTACAAGCACTTACCTGTCTTGCATAACAGCTTGGAACAACACTCTTCTTGTTGGCAGATAAAACCCTATAGCAACGGGGGAGCTGAGCTGTCCTCCCCGCCCCCCCACCTATAGAAACAGAAAAAGGACACAAAACTGCTACACATAAATTACAATCTTAAATATTTAACGACGACGCAAAAGTATGATAACGATGCAGGATTGCGTTCAAGTTTGGTCTCCCCTTCGCGCAACGTATACCCACACGCCCTTCAATTTAGCGAGCGAGATGAAGCGGGTCAAAATGGAATTAGGTCTTCCGGCCAATGTTGGCACGGAATCATCATCATTATCGCCACCACCGCGCCACCGTCACCGTAACGCTGTACACCATCACACCATTGACGTGGCTGTCATTGCAATTTGTAGTAAACTTTTATTTTCGGCCAACAAAAAAAACGTATAAAAACGGAGCGCAAATCCTGCTGTCATGGCAATGAGTCCTTTCTCTCGAAATGTGTCGCATGTCGCATGGCATATGCCTTTAAGGCAGTTAACTGCAGCAGTATCAGTAGCAGCAAAGGTTGCTGTGTCGTCCTGGCGCTGTGTAACTGCTGCGGGGGATGTGTTTTTGGTAGTAAAATGAGGCGCAATGACACCAAGAAGCAAAAATCATTCCCAATGCTCTCAAATGTGTTCCGTTTGTGCTGTATGATTATGAGTGGGTAATTTACTCGCATCCCCCATGCACATATACACAGGCCACGCACACAAAATGTCACTAAATTGGGTATAAATTGTAATTATTCTTATGTACACTGTACAACTGGCGGTAGCTACTTAGTCAAGGACATGAGTGAAACACACACATATACGACAGTCAGTTGGAGTGAGTGGGAAGAATACGTAACAGAAGACTTCATAAATTGCGTCATTACGCGGTGTAATTTTATAATGAATGGCAGTTATTTCTTTTGCGCCAATTAGGCGTAAATCTGAAGTTCCCTCACTGTGCCTTCAATTGCTCTCTCTGCAGGAAATCCACCCTGAACCTGATTCTATAATGAACGAGAGGAAGCGCTTCAGCTTTTTCCTCAAATAACAAATAAGTGGTGGAGGTTTTTTTCTTCTTTTTTTTGCTGTAAGCTGGATTGGAAAATATTCAATCAGTGGAGGAGTCCATCCATTCAACCATTCACGACCTTCTTCATGCGTCCATTCAGGAGTAGAGAAAGTACTTTCCTCATTTATCCTGACACTAATTATGGCTTCCTTGAGAATTTAATCAGCTGCTCAATCAATCAATCGCACTCTGTGCGCGAGAGTCGAAATCGCAATCGGAAGAGAGAAGCGAACAAATAAGGAAGAAAACACTTGAAGCTGCTTGCCGTTATGCAAATTTTGTAAATTTCATTCTTCTTTTTTTTCTGCGCCGTTCGCGTTTTTTCTTTATCAGGATCTTCTCAAACCGATATCACAGAATTGTGTTTCGTCCGTTGATGTTCATGACTCAAGATTGAACCAAAAAAATTAGGATGGTATTTATTTGTGTGTGATTTTGTGCTGTCCTTGGAGGCAGAACGAATCGAACGAACAATATCCGAAAATGATTTGTACCACAATCGATATCCGCTGCTAATACAACAATTGTTGGTTTAGGGGTGGAGAATCAAGGGTTCACTGATTTGATATGGACGTCATTGATATTGGAGAAGCATTTCCGGTTGAAAGGATTTATTCATCAACCCGTGCTGGGTTATTGTTTATTGTTATGAATACTTAGTCCTGTCCAGTTGGGCGTGATTCAACTTTTCGAAACGGAGTTGAAATTGTAAATAAGCCTGCTGTTGTTTTACGCACTTTGGTTCTCCAAAATTGTATTCTTAAAGTGGCGAAATATATGATTTTATGGGGAATACGGGGTATTTAAGACACATTTTGAAGCATTCTGAAATCTCTATCTCTTCTCTCTCTACATATAATAAAACTGTAGAATAAAAAATGCCTGACCGCGCATCACGCAGAAACTACTGGACGGATTTTGATGAAACTTGGCATAGTGATTGCTTATGTTCTGGGTCGGGCTTTAGGATACCTTTTAACCCGGAATATAACTTGGTTCTTACAAAATAGTCGAAAAAAACGGATATATGTAAGGAAAATTCTGTTTATACAAACCTAGCTCAGTAATGGCTTATCGGATTGAAAAATAAAAGAACAGGTGAATTTAGTAAATTTTCTCCTGAATCTTTTAAGATATAAAACATCCTCCTGTGTGGTCCTAAAGCTGAGCAATGTTCAAAACAATTATTCAAAGCATTGCCTACAATTTTCTTTCAGTGGATACTACTGTCAGTAGTCATGCAGCAGTGAGTATCGTTGCATTAGTGTGTGTGTGATTATTATGTGCGCGCTCTAACGTGATAATATGTTTTGCACTTCAATGGCCAGGCGTTTCTTTTCAGCGCAAACATTCAGGTTGAACACGCTGTTCATTGGAAAAAGTTTGGAAATGGGCTGGGGTGGGGTTCGTGTGTCAATGTCAAGTTGTTTCATTCGTGTTGCTTCTTTTCGCCGACATTTGAAGTTGGTAAGAGGGAACAAATAACAGAACTTTGCGTAAATCTTTTTTGAGGAGACTTTATAGTAGAAATTAAAAATATGTTTTGCTTTATTTGCTTTATATTTATAAAAAACGCTTTGATGTAGTTCGATGAAAAAACTTTTTGTCTTAAAAGTGGCAGGCGGGTGAAGCAAAGCGAGCACGGGTCAGCCGTCAGCTAGTTATTAATAATTTGGGAAGTTATCGATACACTGTGGAGTGAAGAAAGATGCCAAAAGTCACTGCCTAGCAGACACGGATGTAGGCAGATCTTCCGGCGACCCAGATGCCAGAAAGGGCATAAACTGAGCGTGTGGATGAATATTGGAAACGTTAAAAACTCCCTGAAAAGTACTTCTTTCAGTGGAAATGGGCTTTTCAGTTCTGTGGAACTTTTTTTTGCCCCACTGTTATATATTAGGATCCTACCAACTACCAGGAAAGCCTCTGTGGTATTATTATTTTATTTTCAATGCAGGGTTTCCCTAATTGTATGTACTTATTGTAGAATTTGTCAAGTATTTGTAATTCACATGTCATGGTCAAAAAAGTGGTGAATCATTTGAACTTAGGGACACTTTTTTAAATGCCTCCTTACCACGCAAAGTACTCGTATGCTACGTCACTCCACCGCCATCGAAAGGTAATTAAATCATTTAAAATGAATACCAAACTTCCTTGTAAGTATAGGTAGGTTTACACTTATGTGGGTAGAACAGATTGTCAACTTACTTGGGCGTAATGACAGCCAATCCCACAAAGTTGGCCTTTTTCCGTATTCATTGCCCAGCCAAAAGTTTAAACGTCCATGAATAAAATAATACAAACTAAAGGTCACTAACATTATGAATCAAAATAGATTTGTATTCACTAGCAGTGCTATCGAAAATTCCTTTTTCGTATTCGACAAAAAAGTGATTATTAGATTATTCCGACCAGCTGCAACTGGATTACAAATTGAACTTCGAAGGGAAGCTGTCTTGATTGGATATTTCATTCGATTTATGTCTAAAAATAGCTCACACTTATAGAGGCAAAACTTCTGGCAAGATGGGAACGCAATCTAGGAGCTACTAAGTCCGATGAGGAAGACATTCTGCGAGTTCGTTCACAAGGGCTGATGATTGATAGCAAAGACTTGAGGCAAAACTTTGTCAACGTCCAAGGAACAGACAACCGAAACTTTGATTTTTTTTTATGGTTAAAATATGTATATCTCGGATATTGAACTTTTTCTATAGCCACCGAGCGATGTGCCTCCCTTTGGGACGTGTTCAATTATTTTGAATGCATGCTATCGGATCTATCATGGTGTTGAATGCGTATTGGAATTTTTTTGAACATTCCAACTTAAAATTCAGTCATCGTCGTCAGCTTATGGATATCGGGATGGCTCCTTCATAACTCAGATGAGATATACACTCTGCGATGCACTTCTAAAGCACTTATAGATTCTTTTGCATTTTTTTTTTCGATTTGTTTCCTTAATTTCTAAACTTTAACCTCAAGGGGGTTGGTGCACCACCGATTTATCCTTTCAACAGCAAGAAAAAGGAGAAAATCAAACCCAGTGAGCGGGTGCGGTGGTGGAGACGAAAAAGGAAAGTTTCATTCTTTACAAAACAATTTTTATTGATAGCATCCTTTCTACAAATCCGTATTTCAGGATTTCATTGGATACTTTTATTTTTCATTTTACCCGGCTTGTGTTCATCACGTTGTCCTTCTTGAAATGGAAGCTTTTGTTTTCATTTGGTTTTCGGTTCGTTCTCTTCGTGAGTCTTTCTTTTGTTTTTTGTTTTTTTGCTTTCTCAGGACTTTTGCAAGGATCATATCTTATGCGGTTGTGGTGTGTTTTAGGTATTTCTTTTTGTTCTTTGGGTCTTTTTTTTTTTTTGGTTTTGTTTTTGTACGCTAAAGTTGCATCGGGAATGGCAAGAGTTTTCATTCAATTACATAGTCTTTGTAAACCGCAACTTAAATTGAGATGGGATATCCGTGCTGGATTTAATGCAGCTGTAGACGAACAAAAGGACAGGATTAAGATGGGGATTGCGGCATCTTTAATTTTTGACATTCAAGGCAATTGGCTGTTTGTCTTTGTTTGTTTTGTGTCGACTTAAAGCAAGGCAATCTTGAGGTGAATTAGAGGTAGCAGGCAACTTAAGCAACTTTACTTGCGACTAACAGGGGACTCTGCAGTAAAATAATATCTGCAAAAATCTGTAAGTGAACAGGTAAGACATACAATTATATTTTTATGTATATCTTGAACGCGTTGTTCAAGCGTTATGGGTTCGTTACTTCCCAAGGGAATGTATAAATAAAATGCACAACTGTGTAGCATAAAACTTTCGCTATTTTTGGCAGTTCTTTTCGATCATTTTGAAATCGTTATCTGACTGGAATGCGTTGTTGTGTTGTTTTTTTATATTTATGTGCCTTTTATTTTTATTATTTGATCCACCCCGGCAGCAATAAGCAATCACTTTGTCAAGTTTCATCAAAATCTTTCCAGTAGTTTCCGCGTGATGCGTGGTCGAGAATTTTTTATTTAACAGTTTTATTATTATGTAGAAATCTATATATATAAAAATAAGTTGAATTGTGTTTGTCGCCAATGTTCTCTGTAATGCGTGAACCGATTTTGATTCTGAAAATTTCCCATGAAAGGTGACGTTAATACCATGGTTTGTAGGCATATGCGGTCTTTGTAGGTATATTGGTTCATGATTTATGGGGACGTGGCACCTCCCATACAAAAAATGCATTCACAACATTATATTTCAAAAACCACATAATCGATTGAGTTCAAATATACACACAATCTTAGGTATTGGCGGAGGAGTATTCCTGTAGAGGCGTGGCACCGCCCATACAAAAAATACATTCAAAATCTTATATCTTGTTGTTGGCAGTAATGTTTCCAGTATAAAAATTCATTGTCCTTGGCGTCTTCTGGCATTGCAGCCATATTGTTAGATGGTGATCGGACAGCACCTTCTGCTTTGAAATTGCCTATGAATTACCAAGTTATTGATCATATAAATATATCATTATTTGGGATGAATGCACTATAGCAAATAAGAAATCTGTTGAAGCTTTGAAAAGAACAATGAAAAATGTTCGAGAGTTATTTGCTGGTGCATTGATTTTATTGTCAGGCGATTTCAGACAAGCATCGCCCGTCATTCCTAGATCGACAACTGCTGATGAAATTAATGGTTGCTTAAAGTCTTCATATTTATGGAGATTTGTTAAGTGGATGCGATGCCATTGCCAAATGATTTTTTCCGTTTTGTACCGTGCAAAGAGGATTGAAAGTGTTTTGTTTTCCCTAACATAGCACAACAGTGCTACCACGAGTGGTTGAGTGATAAAGCAATTTAAGCTGCTAAAAACAAAGATGTCAGTTAATTAAAAATGGGTATACAATCCAAGATTCCTGGCGACTTGGTACACCGAAAATGGCAAACCAAATATAGTGTAGAACAAAGCATTACAATAAAAACAATTTACCACTGATATAAATGAATTTGAATTTGATTTTTTTATATTTCTATTTTAATTTTTTAATTTTCTATTTTGCACTACGAAGTGTGCAGGGGGTCCGCTGGTTTATTTATATAAAATGTAGCATTATTTTTAATTTTAATACATACAAATCCTGCAGACTTTTTCTTGAATCAAAAATGTTCACTAAGCAGATGTTTTCTAAATTTTCGTTTATGACAATAATAAATATATAATATTGAATTGAAAATTTCTGTGGATCGAACCTGGTGAGCAAACTAACTGGACTACTGCACCCTCTGTTTCGGACATCCTTCATTAATATATATTTATTTTTATAAATAATTTTTAGAAAGCCTTAACAATCATCCGGGTAAATAATATGGTTTTAAACTAACCCTAACATCGAAATTGCAACTATGGTTAATATCCTTCCTTCGATGTTAGAAGTAACAAAATCAGCTTAATACCTACCCATTTCTATTATTAGATGTTTTATTTATTGTACGATTCTTTTTTAAATATTCAACACATGACATGTTTTCCTTCTGCCGGGGATTATTCGTTTTAGTTGCTTTTTTTATCTAATATTTACGAAGGGATTATTTTGAAGCACCTGTTTAAATTATCCACCCCACAAGCAACACCCTATTCAGGATTAAATTACGTATTCCTATGTTTTTTGTATTCTTTTGCTGGCTAATACCGGACATGTGCCTTGTTTATTTTATTTATTTAGATTAGAGAGAATTTTTTGTTTCCTATTCGTCGGTAGTGAAACCTGGTGGTGGATGTATTCACTATCCGCGCTGGATATTTGTTTTCTCTCTATGGAGTACTTTATTTAGTTTGAAGTTTTCCAATTTGTTATGATATACTGAAATGAATGCTGTTTTGCATAGCAATATTATAATAAATCCAAATGAATATATACAGGCTAATTGTTTGGGTCTCGTTTTTTTTGCTTTGCATAACCTGTCCTCTGGGACATGCATGGAAATGGATTACTGTAATAAATATTTATATTAAGGATGGATATGCTTTACGGATTGTTAGAAATTCACAAAACAAAACTGATAGTCCTGCACAGTGTAAATGGGTTTGTTTCTCTTTTACAAGGTAGGAACCTATTATATGTTGAATAGCTTAATGAAATATTCAACACTTCAAATGAACACAAAAAATCGTTTAAAGTTTATATTACATTCAGCAAAACTCACCGGTTCTGCGGCCTTGACCATAATTGTTCGCATAATTTTCCCTCAATTCCTGCTGCAATGAAGCATGCGCTCGATAAACACACAAAGAAAAAGAACGTACTACAAATTGAAAAGAAAATTGTCCCTTCGGCTCAAGCATTGTTTGTTTTGACAAGCGCAGCAGAGAGAAAAAACAAACACAGAATATCTTGCCCTTCCGACCATTCCCCATCTAAGGCCGACATGGTGCGACAGTGTTGATTGTATGCATCCCAGAGCGAATGCCAAAGCGAAGGTCCACTTGAGTGTTGATTGGAATACGACAACGATGACAACCCAAAGATTTACGCTATGCAGTGTGCCATTGATACCTCTACCTATACAGATTCAGGCAATCTTATTGGAAACAATATTGATGTTTGTTTTTATTTGCCAGGGCAAGTGTTTGTAATGCAACTCGAGTGGATATCACGCGCGCACTTTCAATTCGATATGCAGCTTGTGTGACACATCATTCACTCGGCAATATATCGTAACGTGACGCATTTGATGGCGGCAGTCGCTCGTCGTTATATAACGCCATTGAACTCTCACCATTCCATCCTTGAATCTGTCAACAAAGCATATCCTTTTGTTGAATGTTTACTTTGGGACCGACTCGTATATACATCAACATTGTTGCGGCGGCGGTTCACTTGTATTTTTGTACAGCATAAATTGAGTTTTTATGTTCTACGCTCTAATAAGAAATAATTTGAAGTGTTAATTTATTTTCCTTCTGCCTTTTGAAAAGAAAATATTTTCCTTTTTTGTTGCTGAAAGTGTTGATGGATGGAAATGGGTATAGAAAGGGAAATTAATGAAAGGAATATATATTTGTTTTAAACATACTAGGGCTGGGGATTTTATATTGAAAGTTGTGAAGTATCTACCCACTTCAGAGACTGCATACGATTTTTAAATATATAGATATCTATTTTTTTGTCGTTATCATATTAAGAAAATTTTAACATTTTTACTTACAGGTAAAGGATCTATTTTTTGGAGAAGAGCAACATTTCGTAATCCAAAAAAAGAACCGTGAGATATAAAACTAATAATAAATATTTTCTCATATGGATATTAAATATAATTACATAATTATTAAAATTAAATTTTATTAAATAAATTAAAGGTTATAGAATATGAGGCTAGTTTCTGACAACCATTCGGTGGTGGGAGTTTTACTTTTCAACCGAAGGAGGGCCCTACAATTTTTCAAAGCGAATCTTAACTGAGAGACTTAATTTTTATAATCTTGTAGTCAGTGCTGCCGTAAGCTTTAAAAAATAGTTACTTACTGGAGCCTAAAATTCCACTAGATATGCTTATTTATTTTTTAAAAAGTTACTAGAAAAAAATGTTACTATGAATGAAATATAAAAATTCCAAAAAAATTATTTTGAACAATTTGTTAACTTAAAAAAAGAAAAAAAAAACAGATTTAGTCTCAAAGTTTTTTAATACATAATAAATTAGTTTTTAAAATCATTTTACAATGAAAAATAAATTTTTGTCACTGAACTTTTTAAAATTCCACTATAGATATAGCAACAAAGTCATTAAAATGGCAACGCTTATGGTATGCCGTATGCCAGATGTTTGTCAGAGATGGCGCTGTAGAAAAAAACATTAAGGTGTATTTTGTGTGTTTAAAACCTAAGATTTTTGCTCAATATTTCAAGTTAAAAAGTGCACATGAACGGGCCATCTATCATCATCACTTTGAACGTTCATCGCCGAGATCAAGTTTATAACACTATCGTCTGGTGGTCGCTTGTGAACGCCAAAATTTAGTTCCTCATAACGAAGCTGTGCCTTAAGCAATAACCATTTCGCACCTTCAACTTATAATAATATTTGTTGGTCCCAATAAAGAAATATGTGGGGAATAGCTTAAATTCCTAAAGATCTATATCTGTATTCAAATGAGCTTGGCACCCATTGGCACTCAAAAATTTAAAATTTGGCACTCTTTTTTAAACGCAATATCAAACAAAATTTCTATTAAAAAACATTACAAATTAATTTTCCTTATAAGAACTAAAAACTTGTTATTCTCTTTTGTAAACTCCCACAAAAATCCACTGATAGTCTTTGTTTAAACATGCGATTTGTTTAATTTGGCACTCTGAGGCACTTTTTGGCACTCAAAAAAATAATTGTTGGCACTGAGATTTTTTTTCAGCTGCAGCGCTGTTCATAATATACTTCTAGGAAGTGTTCCTTTTTTTTCTTTGCTGTGCTTTAAAGAGAGACTGTCCCCTTATATCAGAAAACCTGCTGCTTTGAACTACACAGTACAAGCCTAGGAAAAGAAGCCTCACCAAGAGTGGCGCAATTTCTTAACTGTGAACAAATCTAATAGTTCAACATTGCAACTGACTGTAGTACCTACCAATACCAACTGCCACCGATGCACAATAAAAAGTAAGTACACAGGATTATAAAGAACAAAAATACTTACTGCGATTTAGGGCACCTCTGTATGAAACGTAGTAAACCAAACAAGCTGTCTTGTCTTGGCAGACCGTTTTATGGGATCAAGGTTACTTTTTTGTTATGAAACACATTGCCAACGAAACATCTCACATGAATTATATACGATATTGCTGCTGAGAGATTTATAAAAGGGTCTATTTTTCGCTATGCCGCAATTACTCACCGACAATCGTTTTACATGAAATTTATAGCAAGGGTGGTCTTTTCTACTCCCCCCGCCCCCCTATACCCTTTCACATTCTATAGTCTAGTTCGATTGCCTATACCCTAGGAAGGTCGCTGGTGAATAATAGGAAACCCTTACACGCTATCAATCCAGAAAGAAGGGTAGAATTTACAATATACACACACATATGGATTTGAATAACTGTATACGCCGCCAGTTAAATTAGAAGCTACAACTTTTCCATAAGCAAAAATAATTGGATTTTTGTTTGCACTTGAACATTGTAATCAACTCATATACTAGACAAGGAATTACAAGGAACGGTACAATATTTAAGACGAACTACCCTCTAAATCGTTGTATCCGATGTTTGATATTCTCATGTAAACGTCATGTTTTTCTTAATTTTTTTTTATATAACGCAGCATCGCCATCTTCTCAACAAGGGAGGGCTGGTGGTTGTCATATTGAAACTGGGACAACATATTGAAGTGGGGTAAATTTAATGGTCGCATATTGAACATGTGTTTTCCCAGCTAGCTAAGGCTATAAAATAAAGACAACACAGGGTTGTTTGTATGATGAGCACGAGATGTCTTTCTTCGAGTTCATATATCCTTTTGAGGGGATGTTTGCATGTTTGACTTGAAATTGGTTTATGGGATAACATGAATAAAGTGGATTGTGGATGGAACTTTAATGGCAATCATAGAATTTATGGTTGGTTACATTTTTTTTTCTTAAAAGTTATACGAAGGATCGAACGGTTTGAACGGAACTTTGCAAAATGTCAACAGCTAAAAATCATTCAGAAGCAGTTGAGGCGGCTCTTAGAAAGAACGTTTTTCAAAAATCTGCATTTAAGTTTTTATTTTTCAAATGAATTACTTCAATTTGAACATTGGAACGTATAGAAAGTCAGTAACGTAAAAAGCTGCTTATAAGAGGGCTCTATTCAGACCGCTCGCTGTTATTTTACGTACTAGAAACCAGGCTCTCCATCCATCCATCATAGTTTTAATTTTTCGTCTGACCTGCAGATGAAATTTGTCGTATTAAAATTCGTAGGTTTCGGATTGGGATTAAAAGCTTCTTAATATTTTGCAAAACACTGCTCTGAAATGGCTTTTGCGAACTTATGTCGGAAACGAAGAGCAACAACAACTGAAGCAACATTTTTACTATTTGGAGACTGCAGTTCGGGGATCGGGGTAAAACGAGACGAGTCCATGTTACATTTAATACTAAGCGACAAATAGCGCATATTTCAAGGACAACACGCTACGAAAACTTCCCTAAGCGGCAATTTCGAGGTGACTTCTTTCAATGCAATCCACCATTGGTCTCGGGGAAACTAGAAAAGCATTAAAACGAAAAATCGGTCTCAATCAGAGGTTTATTTGGGCGACAGTATGGAGGTGACGTGTTTTAAGGAAAACCACGAAAAATTGATGCCAACCAGAGACTAAGTTTGGTCAGACTACCAACTGCATATCTAAAGAACGCTGTTATGCAATTTTATGATCAGTCTTACCGAAAACACACATCGAGGTTTGAAAAACACGAACCAAAATTTAATAACCGAACATATGCAGGCCAAAGATGATGATTCCAGGATTGTCAAAGCTAATGTCGGAACAAACGCATTCACACGCTTGATGTCCTTTAACTGTCGCTCACTATAATGCTATGAAAAATACCGCGCGGAATAGAGATAAAATAAAACTCCCGTCTACGATTACCATAAAGTCAGTTTATCCTACTTCAGAGATGACACGCTTAAGCCATATCCTTGCAAACTACACACGTTTTGTTCTAAGAACAACTCACTTTAAATTCCATGCCCGTTCGAGCCACTGTGTTTGGCTTCATTACCCACTTCGTCAAATGCATATACACTAGTAGGTACATCCTTAGTTTGTTTAACTTCATTTTTTTACAGATGTTAAACGCTACCCAACTCAACCCACATTGTCAAAACGAAAAGCCATAAAACCGTTCATGAAGAAGTTATTGCGCAATAAGGCACGCTATAAATAAAGTTATTCTAAATTTATTAAGTTATAAACTCTTCGTCTACACGTTTTTCAACGTAAATAAAGGAGGAACAACAAGAAAAAAATTAGAGCAAAATATCCCCAGCACGCTCCCCCTGGACTTAGTCCTGGAAAGGGATAATAAAACAACATAACAAGACACTAAAAACGTCGTACGCCGTCGCTCGAGTCGTCTACTTTAAATGACTCATGTCCGTGCCCCAATTTACAGTAATTAAACTGCCAAGAACAACACAGCAAAACGCCAACAACAACAACAATAACAAGGCCAAAGGATAAAAACTAGATTATCTCAAACATTTTAAATCCCCCAGAGAGTAAGAGGGAGAGAGTGCCGGCCGATGCCACCGAGGACCAAGCCCAGTTGGACTTTGTCTCCTTAAAATACCTTAATTGCAAAGAGTCCACGTCCACTTTCACGTCCATGCCTGTGGTTTGTAGCAACATAAAAAATGAATAATGATCGTTGAATTCCTCACGTAACCAAAGGGCACACAGCCCAGGACTTCATAATTAGCCAACTTAGATGTAGATGGCGTGAGGTGGAACAGTGGAAAATATATATAAGACAAACCAAACCCCATAGTCCGACAATATTAAGACATTTCCACCCGAAAAGGAAATCCAAATGGTTGGTCCTTTAAATGATTGCTCAACAAATTTAAGCAGTCGTAAAATTATTCATATTACAGATACATATACCAACAACCGATAGTGTGTGTGTGTGTAGCCTTAGCACTAAATCATAATCCCCAACGTTAAACAGACACAAGGAGGTATTAATTTCAAGGTATTACTATTAACACTGTGTGAGTTTGTTAAATGGAATTTTAGTTGTGTAAGCACCTTGTATCCTGCCAGTGTCGGCTAGCCAACTTGAAGGGTTGAAAATGACCAAACTAAGCCGTATCCGTAACGTGGCTTTATTGTGCCTGTACCTATATATGCAAAACGGAAAACACTCGGCAAGGTTGGGCGCTGTGTGGATTTAAAATTGTTGGTTGTCCTAGTTTTGATTCATTTCAACGTTGTTGCTATAGAGGGTGCGAGTATATGCGATAAATTGGTTTGAGTGGGCCACATACTAGTGCTGGCGAACGTTGTTCATCAAAGGTAATGGCAAGGTCCTTTGGATAGTAGCTTTATGTTATGACCTTGGGGGAGTCAGTTAATAACAAGTGAAGTATCTGCGTGCCGTGCATATTGAAGGGAATTTTCCGAACAAGGTGTACCGGAGGCAATGACACAGGAAGTGGGATAATTTGTTGTAGTTCGCTGCAAGGAGTTGGTATATCTCTATTTTTCAATTTGTCGTCACTTTAGTTGTGCGAGGGAGGCCTTTTGTACTTAAGTAACTGCCTTTTTAGCCCAAAGAAACGATTGTCAAGAGCGATTCCACATCAGCGCTGGTGTCATTGTCTGAGCTCATAGCGGAGCCTATAGGCAGACAATGTTCTTAACCACCTCAGAGTTATAAATCTGTCTATTGTGAAGTTCTGTCTGAGATATCGGTGCTGGGTGTACTTTTTAGATGACAGCATATACTTCATCTTGCCCTCATTGAACGACAAATCCATCTTCGCCGCCTCAGCCTCAGTACTCAAAAAACGAGCCATTTACATCACGCTGCGTTATGTCAAAATCGTCGGCGTACCCGAGTAGTTGAACGGACTTTTAAAAGATCGTGCCTCTTGTGTTGGCGTTGGAGTTTTGTACTATTCTTTCAAGAACGATGTTGAATCTAAATCCTTTTTTGACATCAAGGTCTCGGTGACTTCTTTACCGAACGTGATGGAGTAGCGTGCATTCTCGGACGAGTTTTGCAGGGATGCCAAAACATGGCATTGGTTTGTATAGCTTATTCCTATAAATGCTGTCAAAGGCGGCCTTAAAATCGATAAAAAGGTAGTGGGAATCGATTTGAAGGTTCTGGGTTTTTTTTCTTTTAACAAGATCTGCCGCATTGAGAATATTTAATCGATTTGGTCCTGATCCTGACCTGAAGCCACACTGATATGGACCAATCAGGTTGTTTACGAAAGGCTTAATGCGTTAACATAACACGGCAGATAAGATTTTGTAAGCGATGTTAAAAGGACTGATACCTCTGTAATTGGCTCAGTTCAGGGGGTCTCCTTTTTTGAGGATCATACAAACAATTCTGGGAGTCCGCTCATCGGGCAAACTTTCCTTCGACCATATTTTACAGATGAGTCGGTGGATATTCCAAACCGTTATCGCCTGCCGCTTTGAACGGCTTGGCGGCTGGCCATCTGCTTCAGAGGCTTTGGTTAGCTTAAGCTTAGTTATAGCTATCTTCACTTCGTCCACGTCGGGTAGACGGTATTGTTGATCTTCATCGTCCAGGTTGAATAGAGCGGGACAGCGTTTAACAGTCTGCAGCAGTAGTTCCCCGGACAGGACGAATGTTTAGCATAAAAAGAGGTGTACGACAGGGTGATCCAATATCACCACCATTATTCTCTGCAGTACTCGAAGAGATATTTAAACAACTTGACTGGAATCGATTTGGAATAAATATATGGGGACAACATTTGAACAATTTTCGGTTTGCTGACGATGTTGTCCTAATATCACAGAAAGCGGCCAACATTCAGACAATGGTAACACAGCTGGCTTCAATTTGTAAAAACTACGGACTATGCATAAATCAGTCTAAAACAAAAATGATGACCAACTCTACACATAAGGACATTACACTCGATGGCGTAAATATTGATTATGTTGAGGACTGTATTTATTTGGGACAATTAAAATCATTTAAAAATCAAGAAGAAAAGGAGATAGATAGACGAATATCAAACGCATGACGACAATTCTGGAACATGAAGGAGATACTCAACGCAAAACTAAATAAAGACACAAAAAAATATCTAATGGATTCAGCAATTTTACCAGTTCTGACATACGGACTTCAAACATTGGGCTTAACAGCAAATCTAACCGAGAAAATAAGAATCTGTCAGACAAAAATGGAGAGGAAACTTCTCGATATAAGACTAATACAAAGAGTGAGGAACGAAGAAATAAGAAGGCAAACAGACATCATCGATGTAATAAAAAGGATGAAAAAACTTAAATGGAACTGGGCAGGACACATATCAAGAATTACAGTTAATTGATGGACAAAACTTCTGATCAAATGGACACCACCAGCGACAAGATCAACCGGACGACCACGAACAAGATGGGTTGACGATATAAACCAATTTAATAGGTATTGGTACCATTACGCAAAAAATAGAGATCTATGGACAACTATGGGGGAGGCTTATACTATTTGCAACTAATTTTTAAAACGAGACTGCCAAATTGTGATAAATTTATTTTATGTAGATATTATAAATTAAATTAAATAACCCATGATATAAATATTTCTAATAACAATGTAATAACATGAAACATGTATGTAATATAGTGATGAAAAATTTGTAATCCTAATAGTTAATAAAAGCTAATAATAATAATAATAATAATAAGGCCTACTAACTTTCGACATAGACTATGGAAGTTCCAGTGATATTTCCAAACGTGTCCTTCCAACCTTATTGCACAATTTCTTTCATTTTCGAAATTTGCTTATCGAGTGACATTGCAAACTTTTTATGTTCATATGTAACGTATTAATGCGCCTACGTATTCGTATCTACCTTTACGCTTTACCTATGCACTGTTTATGTTGTCGATGTGTCTTTATGGCCACTCGTATCCAACCAAGTGTCTCCACAATGCTTATCGGTGTAAACTAGGCCAATAGCTTGCAAGTATCCGCATATTGCATGAATAAAATATGACAAACACGTGTGCATGTGAGTAGGCATATCGTATACTGCATGCATGAGGTTGAATAGTTTTGCAAACAATTTACTTTGAACTTATGAGAATTTTAAATTTTTGTAATTAAGTTAATGCAGTCCTTGAAGTCTATAAGGAGCATTGTGTGTAGGTCAGCACTATGGCTTTGACAAATTTTTGTCGTATACCCCCACAGCGAGGTATGTCATGAAACTAAACCGTCATGCATTTTGAATAACCACCCTGAGAGAAGGATACAGTTTTTGTTATCGAGAGAAATTCGCTTCGCTTGGAAAGGAAATCCTCCCTAACGAATTAAGGGATAATGATATATGACAGGTAGTTAGGTACACACTACACACCTTCTACGGTGAGTTAGGGATTTTTTTTTTAGGTTATCTCTCAAGTCGGGAATAGTAAAAATATTAAATATTCGTCCAAGAAGAGAATGGTTGGAAACGGTTGGAAAATTGTGAATTCGGTAGGTTATTGGAGAGCAGTTTGTATGGTGCGCCGACTCGACTAAGGATATTTTGCGAGTCAAACGAATGTGTGTGTGTGTGTGCAAAGGAAAACAGCAAGTGAGTTACTGTTTGAGTTAAACCAGAGGAATTCACTCGCTCAATTTAGGAAAGAGAAAGTAAAATTAGTACTTTGGGACTTTTCAGTAGTTTCAGTATTTTGTAGTGTTTTTGAATGCATAGTGTGAAAAAGCTGAATTTTTTCTGACGTTAGGACGAAAATCTAATTTTGACGAAATTTTTCATCTTACCCTTTGAAGGTTCTTTCAACCTTGAAAGGGTAAAATGCTGCTGTTAAGGTAGCTGTTGATATTTTTCATCTGTTTCTGTTTCTTTTGTCACTGTTTCTTATATGACTTACGCCCCACCCTGTAAACCCAATAATGAAAAGGTCAACTGAGAATACAACCCACAAATTTCCTAAAAGGAAGACCTTTCTGAACTTTTAATCTCAGCTATAAATGTATAAACAAATGCAAATCGTTGTAATCATTGATTAATGCACACTTACTGCGTTCATTACCATTAACACATAAATATTATTGCGTTTCATTGTAATCTACACCGATAAGTGGAAAAAGTCCCACATTCATCTTAGTTTTTCAATCATTCTTCTCTTTATGCTCAAAATAATATCACCCTCGTTTTAATCTACCCCGATAAGAACTTCTATCTAGTTGCACTTTCATGAGGCCATTTATTTTCAAGACTAACGCCTTGATTGTGATTTATTATAAAATATCTCCCTACTGGAGATGTAAGGGCACGCATTATTGATATATGCAGCAATAAATCACACTTAGGGGTTATCCGAATAAGACGCCAAAGAGATTGCTCTATCAATGCACTTATGGGCAGATAGTCATGCATTACAAGGTTGCAGAGGTTGCATCTTTTCAAACAGTTCTTGTGCACATGTGTTACGAAACCACGACAACACCTGTTCAAATGAAATAATCACTCCACTCTGAGCTGAGTGCCTACTCAATTGAAACATGCGAACAATGTCCTTTTCTCGATTGCGCTTCCCCTCTTAATCCTGGGAATTCTCACACTGCAGGTATAAAATCTATTTTACGTACGCGGTGGACTCTCCGGCAAAAATATCCATCCCTCTGGAAAATTGTATCGTGGAAAGATGGACATTTTTCTGGGCGTTGTATTGGTGAATAATTGAGAAAATAATTTGCTCCTGTGCGACTCTGCTTTATTCATTGATGTTCCACTCTCGCACAACTTGCTAGGGCAACCCAAGTGATAATGACCCACACACCCTTCGTCGCCCATGAATGAACCGTGGGAATTGTATCTCAAAGTCGCTGCTGGTACCAAACTCTCATTGTAAAGGTCGTGTGGTGAGTTAAGAATGCTGTCTCTTACATAGTGGATGCGTAATGAGGAAGTACACACGATGGATGAGAACACAGCCCAAATTGTGGCTGTTTACCTTCTACTATCAAACAGAGCAGCGACTCAGAGAAAAAAAAAATATACCTATACCACAAACAGGTTCAATTAACCCCTTTGGTACCGTTTCAATTGACAAGGCACAAGTGAGAGTATACAAAAATTATGTAAAGGTAGACTTCTTAAAACAGGTTCTCCCCCTGAAGAACCTCTGAGACAGGCCTTCGCTTCAAATTGAGCGGGTTTTATATCTCAGAACAGAAACCCACCAAAAGGGACCTGACTATAGTGTGCGCACGTGTACTGTTTGCACTCCCTGTGCACCTCTTCACCATGGTTCATCACTTCTCATTTTCACACTTCCCCTTCGTTGAAAGAAAAACCCGAAAATGTCTCTCTCCCTCTCATTTTCTTGTGATACTATTTTGAATTTTCCACTGTGGATGTGTGGATTCTGGAACCACTGTGCGCCGAGGGTAAAGCCAGAGTCTGTAAATTCCCGTGCCTGGTTCGAAATTTCCCACCAAAGTCTGTGTCACGACGGAGCCAAGCATACGGGTTCTTGTGTGGGCTCTCCGGTTTCAGCTCTCAGTTGTGTTGTGCCGTTATATTAAACGTGTGTACGTACGGATCTCCATCGCGGATACAGTATTTTTACTCATAATAATAAAAAAAAAAATTATCCCTCGATAAATTTATCCAAATAGGAAAAGCAAATACACAAGGTCCTTTGGCACGAGTTTTATAATATTTGTTATTTGGATAATTTTCGCTACACCTGCAGTGTGAAAGGGGCAACATCAGGGAAAAAATTAAAAATTAAATGACTTCCCCCATTATCCTTGCAGGTTTCGATTCTGAGTGCATGTGTTACAGTGATAGTGTTTGACAGGACTGATTTTGCATCGAAACTGTGCATAAACGCATCCTTTTGGGGAAACAATTTTCATTTGGAAAAAGTGATTTGTTTTACTTAGTTAACCTGCAAAAGGATAATTGAAGAAAAATATATATTTTTTTCTTTCTTTTTTTTTTGTTGAGGACCACACCCGCGCGCGTGCACACGTTGAAAATGTGAAAATTTTCCCAGAGCTACCACCACACACCAACGTCACAGTTCCATCACCCAACCAACCAACCACCCACCGAAAAATTCCCACATTTGAACGAAATTTTTGGCAGAACATTCGAAAACCATCCCCCAGCTGATGGCACTGCAAAATGGTATGGGGTGGTTGGTGGTATATTTCCAAATTCACCACTCATTTCCAATTCCAAGTGGTGTCTTCCCCTGCGAGAAATTCATTCAAAAAGGATATTTTCCCTTGATGGTGCGATTCGACTCCGCATTTCATCCATTTTGTCGAATTTCCAATCGGGTTGGGATATTTCTGTCCAAGCAAGGATTTTCGGGCTGCTGGCAAATTTAATTTTCCGCCTGTGATCTGCGGGATTTATCCAAGCAACACACACAAACGACTTTTTCAGCAGCAGTGTGGTGAATTTTCCTGTCCTGAATTCTTATGTACACTACTGTGTGTACATTTGGTATTCCTTAATATCATCTTCTATTCTTTTTTCGAACGAATTATAGTTCTTGTAATTTTAAACTATACCGGACTGCAATAATAATTTCCGTGTTGTCCTTGACTCAGGGTTGAGCAGCTCAAAACAAATGGTCCTCTTTTGGAAAAACGTGTTTTTCACATCGTTTTCCTAAATGTCAAAACGGAAGGGTGTGTTGTTGCCTATATGAGTGTGTGTGTACTATCCTAAGGATTTTTCCCATTCAATAATAATAATAATAAAACGAAAATCTCTCCTTTCATCCTGTTCAGTTCCACCTAAAGTGCATACAGTCGATAAATAAATGCAAAACATCAACTCAGATAACTAAAAGAATGTCCTTTCTAGTGTGGTGCTGACAAGAAAAAAAAATCAGATTAATTGTGCTTCCAAAGTGTGTACGTCAAGGAAAAAAATTCAATCCAACCTCAAAAGGAGGAAAACCCCGACGAGAATTGAATAGAAAAATTACCTCCATTTGGCGAGCATAAGAATAGTGTGTTTCGAGTGTGTGTTCCTGTTTTTGTTTGATATTTATTGTTCGGAAAATCTCACGCGCCTCCCCCTCCTTGCCGCCCACCGCCGCCGCCATCAACAACAGCCATAATTTTCTGTTCGTGTGTAAAAAACTACAACGAAAACCAACCAACAGCAAGGCTGATTTTCTCTGAGTGGATATGAATATGAAACAAAGGTAGGTTTACACAATATTTTTATCATGTCTTGTTGTATTGTTATTATCCGCCTGCTTTGTTTAAAGTTGTATAGAGAACAATGAGCGTAATGGGGATATGCAATTGTTGGGCGCCTTTGGCTTATTTCTTGTGCTAATTTTTGATTCTAAGTGAGTGCATTAATTCAAGTGATGCACAGCACACTTTTAATTTGGGTGCAGTGGTTTTCTGGGTCAAGATACATAGTGTAAGGGCAACAATTTCCACGCAGGGCTCATTGATTTTACAAACAAAAACTCCTCTCATGTGGGTCAGTGTAACTCATTCTGACGCAAGGTACATACTATGATTAATGGACACTTGTGCAGCTTAAAGCAAAAATGAATCTGCTATTCAATAATGTCCTCCCCAACAAAAAAAAAACACAAGTTGGGGCAAGGTTATGGATTGCAGTGAAACCTCTGACCCATAGATAGATTGGGAAAGTTGGCCGGTTTGTTATGAGTTACCTATATTGCAAAAAAAAACTTTTCGGAAGTTGGCAAAGGGCCAGATATAATAGGGTGTCCATATAATGTGCCCTACAAGGGATTACTTACATTAATGTTGTCAATAACCAGTTGAAACTACACAAAGTTGAGCGCCAGAGTAATGACCTGGCGCAAAAGTATTCCCATATTTCGAAAGTAAATTTGACTCATTTGTAGGCCATGGATCATTTGATAATAAGGGAGTTATATTTAATCAGGAAATGTGTTATGATTATATGTGTGTAATGCATACCTTATTATTTTATGAACCGTATAGATTAGGACGAGGAAGATGCGTTTTATGCTGAGCTCTCTATTGTGAAGTATTGTACTCAATTTCACAAGACAGAGTGCTTTTGACTACAGAGCACTCCGAAAGGTATTGATTTGTAATGACATTTGTATTTTTACCTGCGTAAATAATTTTAACATGCGGGCTAGATTTGAGCACGTGATTAGGGCTCACTTCACTTTGACTAGTTTGTCAAATCTATGTTATTTTCTGAAAAAACTCTGTGCAAAGTTCAAAATATGAAAGCAGCAGACCCCCTTCGGTCTACAATAATAAAAAATACAATAAAATCTTTAGTAAAATAAAAAAAAAGTAATCCAGGAAATAGCCAAGACTAGCTAAAACCCTGAAAATTTTATTGTCTATTCTTGTCATACGTGAAAGCTAGATTATTAATCGACGGGACCAAAAAACTATCACTAATCCGTACTTATAAAGCGGTACACATGAAATGCTAGTTAGTGGTGAAGGGAAGCAATATACTGCTACTGAAGGAAATATGAATAATATCCTAGTTACTCCATCACTTGTTCGTTTAGCTCAGCACATGCTGAGAAGTCTTATTAGGTACACATAAAGTCTATTCCCTTACAATAATGCATTCGAACAAATTAATCAAACTTCGTTCCCTTACCCAAAAGCTGTATGAAGGGAACAAACTTTGACTGAATTTGGGGCAAATGTGTTCGAATATAGTATTGCAAGGGAACAGACCTGTATTTGATTAAAAGTGCTGTCAGTAAAAGCCAAAAGTCGAGGTACACATACCATTTATAGTCCGTTGCGAGGCACATCGCACATCATCGACATGTCTTAATACTTAAGATACATGAGCTTAAGCTACATAGCATGTAAGGATCTAAAGTAGATATTTAGTGTCCCAACTATACCAGCTGAATTTTCTACGAACGTGTGAACTTAATATGTACAAATTGTGTAAAATTTATCAACGCATCAAAAGAGCATGAAAAGTTACCACTTTTACATTACAACAATTCTTTATAATTGAAAGCATTACGCACACAATTTCAATATATTAATATCCATAGTGCCCGTATTATGTCAAAAAGAGTCAACGAACAGTTTGAAAAACAACCAGTAATAAATCCACCCACTCATTTGTTTAAACCAACCCATTAATGAATGAAATATTATTATTTCCTATTAAAACTTATATAAAGGACCAAAAGTGTACTAATTAATTTTTAATTGCAAAGAAATTTGTAGTTCATTTTAAGGCAAAAGTCGAGTAAACAAATTTTAATATGCTGCTTTTTCGAATATGCGTCAAGTATGTTTACAATATTGACTGTAAAATTCAACTGTTTAAATAATCACTAAAATAATAAAGTAATAAAAAATTTGTGTGTTTTTTAAATTTATTTTTCTCTTAAAAATATTAATAGAATGTCCCGGTTAAAAGAAAACAGTTTCGACTGTATAAACATTATTCGAAGTTCTATTTCAATATTTTGTTATTGTTCTTTAATAAAATCAAAATGCAAGGAGTAAAATTTTCGCTAAATTCGGGTCCCTCAAAAAGAGAATATTTTTTTCAAGAGTTGGTACCACTGGTTGATTTTTCGAAAGCTCTTCTTTAGAAAGACTTTTGCTTTTTAGGTATTCTAACTATAAAATGAAATAAAGGACATATCATATTGGATTAACTAAGAAAATAGTTGTAAACTATAAATGATTTTGGACTGGCTGACGGCTGTTTCGATTTGAGCCCAACCTGAACGTCCAATTTGCCCAAAACAAAAATAACACGGCTTCTCGGGGAAGCCTATTTATCGCTAAATTAAAAAAAAATATACTGCCTCCGACTAAAAAGGTGTTGCCAATTTATTAACGAAACCCATAAAAAAATAAATAAATATTTTGGCGCGACAAGTCTGTGGGACCCAAGGCCTAGCTTCTCACCGCCATTCGTTTTGTGTGGGTTTTACATTTTTGGTACGAATGAAAGGGATCTACAATTTTACGCCGAGTCCAAACGGCTAATTGAGAAGCTCATTCATGACAGTTTTACTTTCGGATGTTTGTCAGACGTTCGCGGGAGGTGGCGCAGTGGAAAAAAACCTTAAGAAGTAATTTGGTTCTTTCAGGATTCGAACCGGAACCCTTCGCTTAGTAGCCCAACACACTACCACTAAGCCACTGCGCCGAAACGAAACCCATACAAATTTTATTTTGTCAGCGGTAAGCTTGGCGAGCTGAACAATTTGCAAGCGCTCCTCCGACGAAAGTCTATTCATGGAGTAAAAAAAGCATCTATCAGCTTTTGAGTAGACTTTTATTAGAAAAAGTGTTGCCAATTTAAAGTCGAGCACACATTTTCAAAAGCCTTTAGTCAATACAAGGACAATCTCACTCCAGTCTTTATCACTAAGAGCTTTTAAAAATATCATCCCCGTGAAACATTACTTCATTGCCAATAGAATAAGTTTGATAATAAACAGAAAACCAACGCCCATCCAAACATTTCAAGATACCTATATAAAAATGACTCCCTACCGTGACTACCTCGTGATATACCTATCCACTACATAGACATCATAATGCTGTCAAAATTACAAACAAATTACAACCATTTAGCACACCTAAACGACCTTTGGCGAAACAAAATCGTTGTTCGCAAATAATTCTCCAAACTTTAAGATTAATAGCAACTCTTTTAGCATTCATAAAAAATAGAAGCTTATAGCAATTTTTTTATGAACTAAAAAAAACAATAAAAAAAACGAGGCCAAGTGTATTTTTCTTTGTTATAGTCCAACAATAAACCATAAAGCAAGAAAAAAACAGGCGAAAAAAAATACCTATAAATCAGTCAGGTGAATAAAGAGGGCACCGAAAAAAGGAGAGTGAATAACAGAGACCCTTACCCATTGGCAAATTGCCCAAAAGGATTTTTCAAACAGCCAAATGGACCTTCCAAAGTCCAGTGAGTTATACAGCTGCACAATCATCCGTTGATTGATTGCGAAAAAAAAGCGACGAAAGGATAACAATAAAAAAGAATTGGATGAAGCACAAAAAAATAGCCACACACCTGATTTTTTTTTCTAGCATTTTTTATACTTTCATTTGCTGTTTGGGGTTGTTTTTTCCAAGCGCCACCCTTATCCACGTTCAAATTCAATGGTGTTTGGGGATTGAGACTTGTGTCCATGACACCTCTCTTAAGGGATTAGGTGGATACTTTTTCTGTTGTGCGATGATTGGCGCCTTTTCATTCTCCCATCTGACACTTGAAGAGTTGTTAAAGTAAGTCTGGTAATAGATAAAGTTTTCGTAAAAACAATTAATAGTCAAAGTGTTGGATTCATAAAAATTAGAAGATCTTTTTGAAGGTGTGAACTGCCCACTTCCGCCGTGAGCGACAATGATGGATGTATCTTTACACCAACATTTTTTTTCGGAGAGCGAGAGAGGTTAGAAACTAGTTTGCCTCGATGTCTTTCAGCAGCACAGCATGGAATTTATGTCGTGTGCAGCATCACCATTGTTGAGCAGGCAGCCACCGCGGGTACACTTTTCCACTCGAAGTAAATCTGAATAGAAGAATAAACCGTGCGCACAGGTAGATGCCCTTCCAGAGGGCTAAACACACATATTTCTGAAATGGAAAACAGTAAAAACAAATGGGTGTAGAGGTGATGCTGCAGCAGGCAAACAGATCGTCGGACATTGTAAAGAATGCGAGGTGTGTCCGCAACAAATCCAATTTGACTAGAGATTTATAAAGTCATCAGGTCAACCGCGTGTTGGAATAGGCTTCTGCGTCGTTTACCTATGTAGCAATGTGCCTTCAATGTGCTGTGTTTTTTTGCAGTACGATGTTTGAGTAACATCTGCTAATAAATTCAATCTTGTATCAGATCGAAGCAGAATTTTCGAATTTATTTCCTTTGCGACACGATTAGCGTGATTAAATCGTTTTTTACGATCGCAACAAGATATTTCTGGAACGACTTATTTTCCATCAAGGACACATTTTATGGCATCCATCCAGACTGAAGAAAATCCTGGTAATATTTTAAAAAGATGCGAAAAATCTTCGGCCCTTGTTTGAAATAGTTTGGAATCTTTTTGCGGTATCCTGAATGCTGTATTCTAAATTCTTCTTTAATCTTTTCAGGATTTAACTGTGTATTAAAGGGCGATTTACAACACTTGTGCGTGCCAATTGGGAACGCTTTGTGACTTGAAGTGGGGACATCCATCGACTGATCCGACATACCAAAGCGGACAATTCACTGGTCGACATGCTTTCTTTTCACTAATACTAGGTTGATGATAACAGAAGTGGTTGCTACCAAAAAATAACTTCAAACACCTCTCCAACCAGCAGAGTCGTTGGTCTTGATATTCGCAAGGTCTTTTGTAACTTGGCCAAACTTATTTTTTTTGTGGAATTTGTTGCTAGCTATCTAGTGACTTCTGAAAGAAAGGTCAGTCGGTCGCCATTATCTGAAGTCGTTTGTGGAAGACTTCTTGGCCTAGCAACTCCCGGAGAAGTTTCCTTTCCGATCTTAGCAGTGAAATTCTCAAAGACTGCTGATAGCTCAAGAGGTCTTGTAATCTTTCTTGGAATCAGTGCAATGAATATCGCCGATAGACAACAGGCCGGATGCGGTAATCCATTTAGGGAATGCGAAATCTGTCATTGGCCCCTGATGACCAGTACCAAAAAATACTTTCTGAACGGAGCGACAAATATTTTTGACTAGCCTGAGAAACTCAACTAAACCAAACTGACTACTGACGACACCGTTGGTTCAACCTTGCAATTTGGTCCTTCTTCTGAGGGGCTTGTTATATACTTCTCTTCTGATTTCTAAGACTCATTCAAGCAGTTAAACTAAACATTTGCGCGTAAAAGGTAAAAGAAGTCCATTTCAGATGGACTGTATCGAGTTACTACGATGGAGATGTAAAACAAGCACAATATTGAGTCTCTGTATTAGTCCACCCTTCTCCTTAACCTCCATGGGGCTTTAACATGACAAGCAGTATCGTTGCAAATCACTCTAACCCAAAACGCCTTTCAAAGGATTCCATAAAGTGGCTTATCTATTCGATCATCCCAGGTGATTCGACATGGCTCGTTGGCCATGCTCTTCAAGTGAAATGAATCACTGCGCAGGCAGATTGTAAAAGGATTCAACCAGTTCGTCATTGTGACGGGTCATTTAAAAAAAATATAGTACGATTGTTTTAACGGAAAGTAAATACTTATTTCCATTTATTTATTAGCTGAGCTAAAGAAACTCTTAAATTTTGGAATATCGGCTACACCTAAATTTCCTGCTGCACTATCGACTATTAGAAACTTGTTTATTTTCTTGTTTAAAAGTTTAAATGTTTTCACGAACCAACCAACCTACGTTCAGTGACATTTTCATATTTACCTTTGAAAGCAGTCATTCCACCCGTAATATTGACAAGTCTGACTGAGCATGTTTACGCTGCCATTCCTATGCCAACTGTACGATACTAATATGCAAAGTAGCTTTTCTTTTCCATAAAATGCATTTTGAATTAATATGATTGCAATTTTATTCCCCCAGTAACAAGTTAAATTATTACACATAATTCGTTTTTTTTCAAACTCCCTTTTGTTGGCATCTTTTAATCTCGAGCTCATCTGTGAAGAATCTATCCAGTTATTTCCTCTGCGTAGAATTATTTAATTCACTTTGTGCTATGCCCTTTCCCCCCCTGTGGTCTTTGTTGAAAATGAAATTTTCTGCAAAAAAAAATGTTTCAATGTTCAAGGCATAACGTTACGTGCGGCTGACTTTGGCGAGGTCTAACATTTCCATTTGAGTTTTGCCGTTCTTTTTTTTGTATTTTAAGGGAGTATTTCCTTTTTTTCTACAAATTGTGTAGATATATGAAAAACGAGAAAAGAAAAATTCGTAATAACATTTTGGTAAAATTGCAATTAGCATTGAGGGAGTGGGGAGAAAATAAATACTGTAGCTTGTATATGTCTCTGCTTTCTAAATATGGGGAGTTGCCACTAAGATATGTAATCATTTTTTGGACCCATTCTCAGAATAAGGTAAGCGGTGTAGAAACAATTTTTTGCCTTGCAATGTTATAGTGAATTAAATAAATTAAAAATACGTTCAGGAAATAAAATAAAATAAATATCTTTGAAATTGTTTATCTGATATAATTTTAATTTCCTTAATGGGTAACGCCAAGCAGTTCCTTATTGTAATTATGCACAACTTTTCGACAGTTTTGTCAAAGCAACCGTAATTAGTCACTGTAGCGTGAATTTAAAACAGGATCATGAATTTACTACCTTAGGTATTGGAATTTAGAGTCTTCAAATATGAAGACATAGTTGACTACGACAATGTTGCATAAACCTTTTACTAATTAAAGAAGGGGTAGGAACAAATAGAAATCCACTAAATTTTGACTGTATTTGCCATCAACTAAGAACAAATGAAAGATGGCTGCACTTGGTTTAAAAAATAAATAAGTTACTAGCACAAAAGGATTGACCTAGACCTAAGAATCCTTCACTTGTATGAGTTCTTATTTTGTGGGGCGAATGAAAAAAATAAATAAATAAATAAATATTTTGGCGCGACAGGTCTATGGGACCCAAGGCCTAGCTTCTCGCAACCATTCGCTTTGTGTGGGTTTTAAATTTTTGGGACGAATGGAAGGGATCTACAATTTTACGCCGAGTCCAAACGGCTAATTGAGAAGCTCATTCATGACAGTTTTACTCTCGGATGTTTGTCAGACGTTCGCGAGAGGTGGCGCAATGGAAAAAAACCTTAAGATGTAATTTGGCCCTCTCGGGATTTGAACCTGAGCCCCTCGCTTAGTAGCCCAACACACTACCACTAAGCCACTGCGCCGGGGCCACGGGGCGAATGAAGGGGTAATGAAAATTTAAACCGAGTCAAAACGACTGAATTGAGAAGGTTTTTCAGGACAGATATTCTCTCGGATGTTAGTCAGACGTTCGCGGAATGAAAAAAAAAAACACGTTAATTTTATTCTGCACCTTTTCGGAGGTTGAACCTATGAATCCTCTTACCTCTGACCCACTGAGTCGTGAGTCGTGAAAGGCCTACAAACTTTGAAAAATAATGAACGCCGTTAATATACCAATTTTAAACATGAATTAACAGATTGCTCGCTTTATTTCGAAAAAGCTTTCACATACTGCTCTTTAGATGTAGGAACTATTAAATAAATTGCCTCTTGGAAAGTCATTCAGAAGAAAATCTTCGAAATGCCCTCAGTTCCTAAAATTGTTGTATCAAAAGCATAATTCCACAGTTATCAAGGACAAAAAAGCTCTGTTCTTTCAATGAAATAAAGCAAAAATACAAAGCCCATCTCTCCATACTTGAAAATATTTTTTAAAACATCTTCAGCTTCCACTTTTCCCAGCAAAAATACTCGACCTTGCTGATATAAAGAAGACAACCAACTTAAATACTATCAACAAAGTCGTACTTCAAACCAGACCACTTCAACGTAAAATAAAAATTCAAATAAACGCTTCTTCACGAAATTAGAAAAGTTTATCTGAAAAATATAAAAAAAGTGAAATACAGAAAAAACAAGATGAGAAAGTTCTATTATTAATTCTTTCTTTTTTGTCTGCTCTTATCGCTTACCCTAACCGCCGCCGCAATTATAATGTGAACAACAAGAGTGATGTAAGAACTTTTGGATGAAAGATGCAAATTATTAGCAATGCTGTGTGCCCACAGAAAACAAATTAAGCAAAAGTTTTCATTTTGTTTTCTTTAAGACGCCGTCCACGAAATAGGTAGAATTTATTAGTCCCTTTGCGATGAAAATTTTTTGCTGTTTTTAAATTGAATTGAATTGTAAACTTTGTCGCATTCAGTTACAAAACGACAGCACTTAAGGTGGAAGGACATGGAGGTCTGCTTGTGAGTGAAGAGTCAACAAATTTGTTGGTCAATATAATTCCTATGGGAACCAATAAGACAATAATTCTAACAGTTCCGTGGATCTCACGTAGTGTTCGCTAGTTTTGCAAACGTGTCAAAAAATATTTAAATTCAAGTAAATTTCACGACATGATTTTTGTGACTAAAGTAAATATTGAACTTATCAAAAATTAAGTGATAAACAAAGTCGGCTGTTGGCATTCAATGTACAAAATCACTTTTCTAACCCTGGCATTTTCTCCAAAACGGATTGATCCGATGATAATAGAATCACGGAAACTCAAAAACTATCGTCTAAACCAAAAAATCGATGTTCACCACATGACATCTAGAAAATCAAACAATTTATACCTCCAGTGGAAATGTTAATGACAGGCGCTGTGCCCAGTTAGGCGCGCTGCCAATCGGTGATCTTTTAACCACATCTGGAAGCTTTCAACATTTCAACCTTTAAGCATCAAACTGTGATTTTGCTTAAAACCGACATTGGCGTAGTGATCAAGCGGAAAAAAAGCTTCACCATCATAAATCCTTCTTCCATAGTACCAAGACCGTAACCATCCGGATCCTGTTGTATTATGCAAGAGGATGGACCTTTTGTGGGCGTTCTGAGAACAGGATTATGCGGCCATCATTTAACGATGTAGTACCTATCGATCTAGGGGGTTGCAATATTGCAGACGATAGAACCATTGCTTGTGACCCTGTCGACGCAGGTTCGAGCCCACTGGTGGACAGCAATACACGGCCACCCAAGAGGAACTAATAATATCAGAATAAACACCAAAAAAGAGATTTGTGCTTGGAGTAGGTACAAGTAGGTAGGACTGAGTACTCCAGGACTTTGAATCCCCTATATAAATACAAAACAAATCGATGGGGTACCGAATGAGATAATCAAGAGGCTTAGATTAACCAGCCGTTTCTAAAAACCACATCTTAAAGGGAATATTACAAAAGGTACTCAACGCTTAATCCACCTCTTTGTTATTCAAGACATTTAACCAGGGTTGCCATTTTGACTGATTTCCAGTCAAATCTGACTGGATTGATACAAGTTTAGCTGGAAGATTTTTTGAAATCCAGCCGGCTGGTTTTTTAGCTGTATTCAATATTTTTTTGACTGCTTTTAACTTCTTTCAAAATTAAATTTTTTCCAACCACCAGAACAATTTCAAACTCAATTTAACCATATACAAATAATCCCAACAACACACTGAGACAATTCCAACACATTTGTTTGCTTTGCTTACTTTGGGATGGCTGAGGCTGACTCACAAACGCCAGTTTGAAAATCAAAATTCTGCAGACAAATACGGTTGGTGAGGATGTGCTTCGTTTACACAAATAAATATACATGTAAATCGAATAAACGTCATCAAAAAAGCTCCTGTACTTCCAATAATTACATTTTTGATACGTTTGCTAGAGTACTAGAGTTGCGGGCAGGTACTATTAAAATAGAAAAATATTGCTAAAACATAGAATTAAAAAGGTAAATACATATCTTCTATCCTTAAAGTATCACAGATTATTAAAAGAAATTCCGAAACATTATTAGATATTTCAGCACTAGACAAAAATGAAAACATCAAAGCTTAGCAACGCCGCCGAATTCACTTAAAACCGATCTTAGCTGGATTTTTAGCTGGATTTGCGTTGAAAATTCTTTGACTGTTTTATTTGACTGAATTTTAGTTGTTTGACTGTTTTTTTTCCATTCAAATCTGACTGGAAGCACAGATTTGAAATGGCAACCCTGCATTTAACGTCACTTGAGAGGCTTACAACCTTGCAAGTTGAATTTATGGCAGCAGTTTTAGCCGTCATTTACTTTCCTAAATAAGTTCCCTTCTACTCAACCCACGGTACCTATGTCCCTACACATCTTGTCTAACAACTATTTTAGCTTTCGTTGGGAAAATGAAGCACTTTTATCGTTTTTGAAGTGTCCAGTCCAACTGGGTGTATGGGTTTAGACTAGCGGGGTGTCTTTTAGCATGTCGACAACTGAAACGAAAGTAATTACTACTAAAACACTACAGACAGTTGTGTAAAAAATTAGGCAGGTACTTAGAGTAACTTAAGAAAAGAGGACTCCCCCCACTAAAGTGAATGTTTACACCTGATTTGTCAACAGCTTCCATACAAACCCAATTTATCCCACAACAATTACTCCAAACCAACACACACACACAAAACCTTAAAAATATTAAAATTCCTTCGCATCGGTCCACCATCTACTCTGCCTACAGATACATTTGTGTCCTGCTCTACCCGAAATTCGATTTTCCGAAATTGCTCTCATCCTGAATTCTATATTTCCCATTTATTTGTTTTCTGTTATTTATTCTTGTACTACTTCCATCTACTTAACCCAGCGCAAAAACGAAAAAAAAACCTCCAAGTCAAAAACATTTTCCTCGGAAAAACTCCCTTACCACAAATAGAAATTCCATCCCAATGGACTACCAACAACGGACAGAAAAAAAATTCTAAAACCCAAAAAATACAGTATCAATATTATATCGAGAGCAAGAACTCACTCCTTCTTAGTCCTAGTCCCTGCCAGCCACACGTCCTGCTGAATCCTGAATACGAGATACGAGTGGAGTAACCCCCGTTTACTTCCAATCCGCGGTTGCCAAAGAACACAAAACAGAAAGAGAAAAAAAGCCTTTTTTCAGTGTCTGGAAGTTTTTTTCTTCTCTCCCATTTGGCGAATTTCCAAATGATTGAAAACAAATAAAAAAGGACCAGGACATATTTTTATGTCCTTATTTCGGAAACGAGGGTTTTTTTCTGTCCAAGATTGTTATTACGATTAT
Organism: Cheilosia pagana; assembly: GCA_936431705.1. Lineage (NCBI taxonomy): Eukaryota > Metazoa > Arthropoda > Insecta > Diptera > Syrphidae > Cheilosia > Cheilosia pagana. The sequence continues at coordinate 41,860,565 of OW386170.1, read as the reverse complement.
GTATGTAGATACCGATGTATGAATGTCATTAATACCTTTTGCGGAGAGCACCTTTTCGGGTTCCTTTTTTTTTCTTCAATAATTACGGAAGTGATTACGATGACGGGACTTTTGTAAAAAAAAACTGTAAGGCATGTGTTACAGAAACCGATAGCTCCCCTCTGCCTTGGATGAAACTTTGAAGAGCTGGAAATAAAAGTTTTTTCCCCTATACCTAGACAGGATATCTCTCGTTTAACTACACCCACAGGTGAGTGTTATACACATTTGTATGATAACCCTGTCAGCGTGTGTGCATGCATGATGGGGAGGATATATATTTCGCTCAAGAAGTTTACCAAAAACTATCTTTAAACAATAAAACGAATAATCACAGGGCGTGGATAAGAGCGCACCACACCAGTGCAAGGATGTGGACAGAGGACTTAAAAAATAGAGAAAACAAAACAAGACGAAACTCCATCAGGGAGGGATATATATTTGCTTTTTGAACTTTATCCAAACTTTTAGTGCACATATCAGCAGGGGGCACATTGGTTGGTACGAGTAATAGTCCCCCCCACACATGTATGAAAGTGCAGTAAAGAAAACCTGAAACTAAAAGGAGAATAAATAATGGAAGTTATAAGTTTTCATTTCCCATCCAACTATGTACCTAAATAGTTAACTTTTGTTTTTATTTGAAAGTTGGTTCCGTTTTTTTTTGCTTCCCATTTTTCAAAAAAAAACTTCAACTCCGTTCGTTTTTTGTTGTGTTCTGCTTTCGCTTTTGTTTTTGTTCTTCGTTCTTCGTTGTTAGTTTAAAATAATTTTGTTTGCTATATATGAAAGTTCGGACAGATATCCGTTAATTTTAAATTCTTAAACTGAAATTGAATATCTCTGTTGTAGTTGTGCTGGGTATCAAATTTACTGTCAGCAAAAAAATTTGTAACAATAGCTGAACTGAGTTGTAAGAAGTAAATTATGTGATCTCGAGTCGAATTCTTGTGACTCGAGAATGTGAGTATTTTGTGACTTTTTGTACGTTATAAGAAGTGAACACATAAAGCATTTAAAGGAATGGACAGGTAAAGCAAACAGCCGTTTCTGATCGAATGTAAAACAATTATTTTTTGTAAATCGGAAAAATTCACAGTTCCCTAAAATATTTTGCCAGCAACTTTGTCCCTTCAGCCTCTTTACAAATTCAGTACAAAAACGAAGCAAAAAATATAAAAAACCTTCACGTTTAGCTTTTTTTTATATTTTAATTATTTTAAATCAATTGTGATTATAAAAATGGTTTCCGTTTTAGTGACTTTGCTGCTATATCTAGTGGAATTTTTAAAAGTGTGTAGTCACTTTTCCAGTAAGTTTTTGCAAAAACATGTTTTCTAAATTATTAAGCCACTGGTGATATTAGACCCCTGGATCGAGTTTGACACTTTCAATATTCAATTATCAAAGATTTTACCACGACCGCTAGTGATTTTAAAAGCTAATTTGTTTTGTAAAGTGCTTTCCAATAAGAGGCGTTATTTTGAATAGCCCGCTATTTCGGTAGCTGTCACTTTTGAAGCTGTTATTTTCTGACATTTGACAAGTAGAAACTACGCCATTACTAAAAATGGAACGATACACGCTTCAACAACGCATTGAAATTATAAAAATTCACTACAAAAATGGTGAAAGTTTTGCAGTCACAGTTCGCAAAACTAAAGCATTTTTGGGTCGTCGTGAAGCACCTTGTCGGACCGCAATACAGAAATTGGTGGAAAAATTCGGGCTGTTGGAACAAGTTAGTGATGTGAAGAATAAAACACGTGCACGTCGCTCAAGAACAACTGAGAATATTGCTGCTGTAGCCTAAAGTGTTGAAGAAAACCCAGGTTTGTCCAATGTCCATTCCTCGTCGTTCCTTGGAATTGGGCTTGATTAATAATTTTTTTATGGGCGGAGTTGGGTGGTATTGATCTGGACAACGTTAACTTTCAACAAGACGGCGCTACGTGCCACACAAGCAACGAACCCATTGATCTTTTACGGGAAAAGTTTCCGGACCGTGTTATCTCTCGAAGAGGTGATCACAATTGGCCACCGAGATCTTGTGATTTAACACCTTGCGACTTCTTCCTTTATGGCCACGTGAAAGATAAGTTATACGCCAACAGCCTAGCGTCGATTCAAGACCTCAAAGATGGAATTCGTGAGTCTATCGAGGACATAAGGCAGCCACTTTGCGATTTTGTCATGGAAAATTTCATGAAAAGGATATGGTCCTGTAAGCGTGGTCGTGGTGGCCATTTGGCTGATGTTGTTTTTTTATTTTTAACGGCATGCCTTCCTTTTTAATATGAAATAAATATCCGATCATTAACTCAAAAAATGTCATTTTTCTTTAATATCAAAATATGTAACACCTCTTATTGGAAAACCCTTTATTTTTTTTTAATTTGCTGTGCAATCGGCTTATGACTAAATATAATTAAACTTGTTCTTTTTTTTATACTCTCATTTTTTTATCTACTTTTGAGCTGTTTTTTTTTTAAAACATTGTTTTGGTGCCCAAGAGGTCGAAATTGATGCTGAAAATTTTCAAAACGGTGCTCGAACGCCAGAACCTAATTTTTGTCGCGGCTATCGGTGGTGTTGGATCTTTCGACGGTTTCATGTTCATCATGTTTATCGATATCGTGTGATGGGGACTTAGAAATTGACTGAAGGACTTACTGACGAGCCCTTCACCTTCATTTGTTGGACTTAGGTGATGAACCCACTTTCGAAGCCCGTTGTGAGGGAGGCGACACAGCTTTGAACTTACTTGTTAATCAGCGGTTAATAATTTTAATACTAATGACAGCACTTTCATATGTCCATATGTCCACCTTTTCGAGAAGATTGCCTGTGGAGACCTCGTTTAAAATTTTTTGAAGATTGAAGCTGCGAACATGAAATAATATTAGCGATATTTCAAACCCAAAGTCTGCAATGGAAGCTTCCGTTGTATTGTCGCATCTCAAACAACACATAAAATGAGTATTTGCTTGATTGTTGTTACTTTGTTTAAACAAAACAGATGAACGCATTCGAGTGACTCGTAGGAGCTCATTTTCCTCCAAGGACTGAAAAGTACAAAAAAGTCCAAGGACTTAATGCTGTTCCTAAGAAGTCTGAAAGTCTAACGAACGTACTCTATTTACCCGAAGTGTATGATATACCTATTGGCAACCTTAGCGTTGCAACGGCGTATATGATATGCAGACTGTTGTTCAAACGTAAAAACCATCACTGCGCCAATTCCTTGCCCCACTTCTTGCTTAAAGTCGTCCCTACCTGCGACAGGACGATAAATTCAATATCAAACAAAAGCGATTAATTGCTAGCTGAAAAATCAACCAAACTTGATCCGGAATTCCATACAACACACATCCCAAATGCAATTCCAAATGATGCCGTCACATTCTCGATCCAGCGCAGTCAGAAAGTAATCGATGTTTGCCAATATTCAATTTAAATCCATTTCGCTCCAGTGAATACAATTTCCCCCACCCTCTGTATCTGTGTCTGGTGCTTGGATTGCATTTCAAGCATTCGTAGCATTTTGAAATGTCTTCCACGATGTTAGACAATGCCTGAGATATCCTTTATCCTTTTGAGCACTGAATTCGAATTGTATGCACACATTGGGCGCATAACTCCAATGCACTGTTTCGAATACTAACCTGGGTGTCGAAAGTTTCCCCCTATTGCTAAGTGCTTCTTCGCTTAGGTCTTTTAACACTTTTTCCAATGCGGGATAATATTGCAAGTGAATCCTTTGTTCAAGATTGTTTCCTTTCAATTGTAATCTTTGTTGGTGTTTTCTTTTTTTTTTTGTTTCGTCTGCACTATGTTCTCCTCCTTCAAATCCACCAAAGCCTTCTCAGTTCTCACACTTGACAAGGCATTGAAATATCCTTTAGTTGTCGTCGTCGCTCGTCGTCTCTGTTCCAATACCAACACCACCATATATATATGTACCTACATTTGACAGGATGGCAGACAAATAAAAGGATACAAAAACATTGCTGAAATTTTCTGGAAAATTGCAATTTCCTTTTTTATTTTATTTCATCGTCTGTGCCGATCTGGATCCGGGGTGTATTTTCTTTTCAACCACGTCGTCGTTGGTCGTCCCCGATCAATTTCTTTAATTAAAACCGTCGATTTTCAAAGTGCATTCGTGCAATATCCTTGCGGTGGGGAGGTGGGGGAGAGAAACATTTTTAGAAAGTCTAAAATAAATACGTTGCCATGTTTTTTCTAGAACACACACGGGTTCGATGCGGTGAAACTTCAATTTGGTAAAAAGGAACGTTTGAAATTTCAATTTTATAATTGAAAATTTCAAAGCTTTGAAAAAGCACACAATTTCTCCCTCGTCTTTCTGCATGTGTGTGTGTGTGTATTTTATCAGCACCGCTCGGATGCTTATTGTTTTTGCATTTATCTTATTTCGCAACCAACTAAACCCACCGGTAACAGCAGATACTTCAAAGATGTGTCCTTCAAAGGGATTTCAATCTATGATTAATTGCAGTTTGAACGATACCTTCGGTGGTACCTACTGCTCGTTCGGTGCTCCTGCAAGAAGATATACGAGTATGTGATATGGTAAAAAAATAAAATAGATGAAAAATCCAAATGCCAGTTAGAAAATTGATGACGACCTCAGGTTTTCATTTATTTTTCAACACTCCTGGGGTTCGGTTTGTACGTAAGTAAGCATATATATATCTTTGTTGCCACCAGTCGACTCTTAAATTATTTGCAGTATATAAGGTATACCTAGAGTTTGTTGTGCGAAGAACATACTGTTCTTGTCAGCAATATCCTTTTTGTTGTGTGATTTTTTTTCTGTACAGAGTTTCGCTGAAAGAAAGCACTTTGAACAATTAAAAAAAAAATTCGAAACAGTTGTGCTGTCACTGGCTCCCAAAGGAGCTGTTTCTCTCTACTACCGACTACCGAGGCGAGGACGGGTTGTGTCGATAAACTCTTTCTGGAGCGATATTTGTATATACTGCAGTATCTGCGGTTATAGCCATAGAGTCGATTGTGCAAGTCGGTTTAAGCGTATTTCTTTTATTTTATTTTCTTTTAATGAATTGTTTTCGGGGTGTGAGTATAGGAGGTACGCTGGAGTAGCGAATGTCAGATATCAAGTGGAATTATAGTATTTAAAACTTTATTGGTGAGAGCACATGGTGTCTAGTGAGGCAAAGTTGGAGCGGTAGTCAGATATTTTTGCATTTGCTTGCATCTGTCTTTGGATCACTCATTTGAAAATTACTTACCATCTGAGGAGTGTGCCGATGCATCCTCGCTGGATAGGAATAGATTCACTTGAGGTATTATAAGACACATGGAGTCAATTTGGGTAGTTCGATTCAGAAGAAAATGACAAAAATCTGTCAATTCAGTTAAATTTATAGTTAGTGACATAATTCATCCAAAAATGACGATAATAAGCGTCCGAACAAGATCATGAGAGTCTCGACTGATGGACCGACAAGGGTTGCTTCATAAATAAATAAATAGTTCTTGCAAAAATCCATAAAGGACTGACCTAGCTTCTGACAATAAATAATTGCAATCCGAAGCCTTTCAAAGTCTATACGTATACATATTTAGTATTCAGTATATTGGCCCGTCTCCAAGTTGGGATACATCCCCCAAATCTAAAGGGCGGTAAATGAGGTCTTATAAACGAGAGGAAATGAACCTCGCGGGCTGCCTAGATCCGACCACCTCACAAGCCTGACACCGCTTCCTCTTACAGTCATAGAAAGATGCACATATGAGCCTTCTATTTGGATCTGTGTTTGTCCACGCTTATAAAGGGCTTATAGGTTTTATTTGATATCAAACGGCCAACTCAATACAGTAAAACCCGGATAAGTGCTTCGCGTTTAAGTGCCAAACCCGCATATATACCTTTTTTGAGAACCAAAATTCTGAGCACTTAAGGCGGATTTTTGTTATAACTGCCTAACTCGCATAAGTGCCTATCAAAACGGGAATTTAAGGTGACGCATTTATCCGGGTTTTACTGTATATGTTTCACGCAAACTTCATAGTTTCAGTTGTCAGCTCTGAAAATTGGTTGGCGGTAACAATTTGCCAAGTTCGTTCTTGTTTTTTTTTTCTCGACTTTTAAAGTATGAGTAGGGGCTAAGGTGGTAACAATAGGAAAAAGCGGAAACCATGTAGGTATATTTAAGTTAAAAAAGAACATAACTTTGCAACCTTCTCAATGAAAATGTCCGCTGCAAATACGTGATCCAAGATCTCGGGAGCCTACGCTTCAAAAAGATGCCTTCCTGTACATTAAGGGTGCCCGAAAGGAGTCCATAATAATTTTATTCATCAATCTGAAATGAAAAGGAGTCCTGTGCATGAACTCACTGATAAGAAAACTAAACTTTTAACTTAAATTTCCGTCTGAATACACATTAGTCAAAGTTGGTTAGCCATCATCATTCAGTAAATCACCACAACAAAACAGCAGGTAGTGCATGAGATACGTCAGAAAATCATCTACGAATTTCATATTGCATACAACTGAAAAGGATGCCTTTCTATCGGAATATATAAATATAAGTAAATCCATGTGTTTGTTGAATTTATTTGAAAACCATGACATCTCTACCCAACTGGTTAGGGTTACGTTACGACAACACTGCTCAAAATGCCATAACCACATTGCATAACGATGGTAAAATTGTATTGACCTAAATTGAAAGAGGATTCCTGAATAAACGGAAAACTATTTCACCCATCCTTCCTCCATGACAATGGAAAACGGAATTCCTTCTATACCTAACTTCCTTATTTAATTTATCACTGCAAACCCACACAATAGAAAGTGATGAGCAATTGACAATAATTATCAACTTCCCTTTCCAAAAAAAAAATAAACAAAACAGGAAAATCACATGAAATCCATAAAAACCCATTATCCCTTTCATTCGACCGTTTGATGTCATACAAAAAACGGAGACACACCATTAATTAAAACGAGAAAATCCTTACTTTCTCACAATTTAACTTTCCACTGCGGCATGGGGACACAGCAGACAGCAGGGGCCGTCTATATAAGTAGTGGTGTATGTATGAACGTAATAAAAACCATGATACAGCAAAACGGACATGTTTTAAAGGACATTACGTGTACAATTTTTCATTTGCTTTTCCTTTGCGTTGGCTCCCTTTGCTTGTGAGCATAAAATTCAATTCAAAAGGGGGCTACTGGATGAAAGGCATACCTACTAACAGCGATGGACCTCGGAACAGGTAGCATTTGCTCTGCTTAATCCCGAAAACATTTCCGGTTTCTCATTAATGGTAATAATTTATTATGTACTCGTGTTGGAAACATGATGGAACACTGATAGTACGAAATGTATGTACCGTACCTATTTGCTACTATTTTTTTTTATGGAACAGGTAGTGCCCTACTTTGTTTTTGCCACGGAATGAATGTGAGATACAAACAAAACTGGGAATCCAATGTTGCAAAAACCAAACTTCAAGGGAAAATGCTTAGAAAAATGTCCAGGTACGTTGGATGGCGAATTAAAGGGAGAGCTGGAAACGTCAACACATACCTAATTTAAAACTTGAAAGAAAACCGCTGAGCCGGATGGGGTTTTACATACGCGCCTCAATTTTTTGTACGAAAAGGAGTAAAGGAAAAATAGGGATATTTAATTAAGCTAAGGCATCGTACAAAAATACTCTCTACTTCCTACTTCAGTAGGTACTATGAAAAGCAGTCCAATTTGTAAATCAGCATAGATATGAGTCTTTACTGATGCCCAAGAATATACCTACCCTTAGGGCAGCATTACTTTTCCTCATACAAAGTACAAGTAAACAAGTGTTTTAGAACTGACTATGTCAAGTATTATCAGTCTTCCTATTCTGTCTGGAAAAAGGAAACAATAATGTGAGAGTACTTTTAACAAACCCCGATTTTACAAACACTAGACAACCATAGAAGGAAAAAAAAAACTTCAATCCGCACATGATCAGTGCACAAATACATTTTTCTGAACAAGCAACTGAAGAGAGCTGCACCCGGGGCGACTACTATACTGATACCCATCATCTCAACAAGCACACTAATATTTATCCTTTTGTATGGAGGATATACATAAAAGTTTTTGCAACCAACAACAGAACAGAAAACTGGAAAACAGCATAAGAAAATGTTTTCAAAACGAAACTTTTTCGATTACATGTTATAAATCAGAGTATTAACCATAAATCAACAAGAAGAGTCCTTACACGCACACACTATATACACACACAGAGACGGTTTACGAATCCTCTCGTATCTACGCAATGTTTGAAAAGTTTTAGTATTTTTTTTTTCGTTCGTTCACCTTGTCTTTACTCACCCAAAACTAATAAACAACTTTCAAATTGGCATGTAAAGTCTCGCTTCGATAGTATAGTCATTTTTCGTCCTTATTTTATATATCCAACTTCAACAGTTTGCACGAGATGCGTTGCTAGGCATGAAGAGGGCACAGAAATAAAGTAACAACACAGAGTACACTTAACCTAGAAGCAAATGCCAGCGGCAGGATTATAATATTGGCCCCGGCCATGTCTCTCTATGTGTGCGAGTGTGTTTGTTTGGCTCATTTCATACATGTCCTTAAAAGAGGGTCCCATCAGAGTGTAATAAGTGTATTGGTTCCTAGCAATTTATTACGGTAATAAAATTGGCCCTCTCTCCTTGGAGCAATTTTCTGCTCTGCAAGATTTCCCATTAATTTTCTCTGTTGCCGCGTCACCCCATCCCAATCGCGCAGCAATGTTCCCTTGTTGGACGAAAATAATCTAAGAATAAGAAAGTTTTCTTTTCAAGCCGCCGCCGCCGCTATTTGGCACACATATACATAAACAACAAAATTATAAACGCCGCCAAAGTGGATGTGTGTGTGCCTGCTTACTGTAGCACAGCAAGGATCTTGTTGTTTTTGAAAACACGACGTTATCCCCTGGGTGTATTAGTGCACTTCAGGACTTTGTTATGTAGGGTATTGTGAGCCAAGTTTGAAGAGCCTAACAGGAATAGACAAAGTGGTCATTTGAAAATTTGAAGAATTTATTTTTTTTTGTCATTTTAATTCTATGCCTGGCCCCTTGAGGATTCGCTTTGTTCTGTTTAGAATGGCGGCGACCGCCTGAGGTGACTAAAAAGTTATTTATGGTCTAGGTTTCTAGGGAGTTGGATGAGGTCACTGAAAACCATTATCTGAGAAATAAATTCTCACTACTACTTTAAAAGTGGGCCAAACTAGTACTTAAGCATTTAATTTTAAATTAGCTTCATGGGGTAGTGGTTACTGGATTTGGATGCATTATAGGGCGAAATTTCATATTTTTCTATAAATTACTTTCAGGTCCGTAAGGAACCCTAGGCCTAGCTTCTCAGAAACCATTCGTTTTGTGTAAGTTTTTCATGTTCGGGACGAAAGAAGGGATCTATAATAATTTTATGCTGAATCCCAGCGGCTAAATTGAGAAGCTTTTTCATGAAGTTATCCTCTGTGATGTTTGTCAGACGTTTGCGAGAGTTGGCGCAGTGGAAAAAATCTTAAGATGTAGTTTTTGATTTTTCGGGGATCGAACCGGGGACCCCTAGTCCAATACACTACCCAAAAAGCAACTGCGCCTACAGTAACTGAGTCTTAATAAGCAAGGGAGAGTCTTCTAACTCATAGCACTCAGTGCTCGTTTACTGATCTGTCACATTTTTAGTATATGACTCCTAAAAAATTATTAATTATGGTTAAAGTTGAGCTCAAAGGCTTTCTTGTTGAAAAAAGTATTCATATTCCCAGTATTCATGTCCCCAGCTCTGAACATACACCTTATACGCCACTATTTTCCAGTTAAGCTGGCCAGGCCACCTCTACCCTGTGACTTAAAACTTTGTACACTTCAACGTAATTGAGACCTTTACAGCATTGAAAGCTTCCGCCCAGAGCGGGCCACTATTTCACGATGTTGCACAAGGTTGTCGTTCCAATAATCGCGATGCAGGCCCGATGCACAATATTGGGTTGAAGGCCCAAAATTATTTCAAACGCTCCTTACAAAATTTCCATTCGTTCGAGTACAGGTGTACCGAAAAACACTCTGCCCCTTTAAATAATCTACATTCCGCTCCTTTAATATTTCGCTGCAAATAGTACTAGTTCACCATTAACCGCACCTTGAAGGATCTGTAAGTTTTAGAGATTGTTTCATTAGCTGATTCCACATGCAAGTGGAATGCATTGGCTAACTCGGTCTTCTTCCTTCATCATATCAAGCCAAAATTGTTCAAAACCAATTTAGAACAGTACCACTTTCTTCTGTTTATGACTTCACACTTCACCCATGATTATGATTTTTCCAAGCATTATTGGGGGTCCTAATTTATGGGGCATTATATTCTGAAAAAAGCTAGTTGAGGCTGAACTGAAATTCGTGTCGCAATATTTTTTGAACCCTTAGACTAGTGATGCTCATCACATTTTTGACACGCAGGGGAGGATATGACAAAGCTGCCTATTGCACCTACATTAGAAGCACCAAAAGTCATAAGTTTAGTATCAGACTTAAAAGTCGGCACATGCCTTCGGTCTGGGATGACCTCCTGTCTTAAGTACTGAAATTTACATCCGTTCAGTTGAACTTAACGTGGAGGTCACAGCCTGAAATGAAAGCTTTTAGCTAGATCAGGGCGCATACAAGCCACCTGTGCCTAAAGGTGGCTTCATTTGCTTCAATTCCAATAAGACTCTGAAAAAATTTTCTCAATGACCACTAGGTAATTATAACCCTCTTTTTAGGACGCGTCTTTTTCTTTTAGAGTCTTGGCGTTGAAGTTGTTTTCCAATAGATACTGAATAACTTTATTTTTAAGCATGCAAAAGTTTTATAACCTTACAATCAGTGTTAGGCTTAAGGTGTAAGATGGTCTTCAGACTCATACCCTCGCTTTTCAACCTATGGAATGGATAAGAATCGTTCTGTAGATCTGAGCATGAAGTTGGGTCTTAACAAGCTTCGATAAATCAGGTAAGATTCTTCCAAGCACCTTTGTAAATTATCGGCTATATACCTCCAAGTCCTATTGACTTGTAACGAAAGAAGCTATAAAGAACTTAGCAAGTTAAATTTCCTGCATACAAACCGGCGCATCATTCCATCTACGCCAGTAATAGGTGCCTATTCAGTGTTCCAAAGCTACTTCAGTTTGACGAAAGACGGTTTTTTTATAGGATTTTGTTAACCAAGGCATATCCTCGATGCACAATACCAATTCCTTCGCCGCATATTTAAGCTAGTTTGCCATGTTATAGATCAGAAACTGGTGCGTTTATAAAATTACCAGCCAATTCGGTCCACAACTGACTGCAAAATACGAAATAATATTTAAAAGAGACACTGTCTGAGTCCTTCCCAATACGACATCCATGCTTGTAAAATTAAAACGAGCATAATCATCCCACATGTCTTGTCTACAGCAATTTTCCTCTTGCGTGTATAAAACTAAAGTCTAATCTAAAAGTTTTTCCAGCTAAAAGTTCAATCACATTTGAAACGTTTGCAAGTTTAACATACCACGGAAGTCCTAATGACTCAAAGGACAATTATAATTTGATTCTGCATGAGACGTAGCACCTTGCAAAGAACCCTCACAACATACAAATGCGGGGAATGCGTGCGAACGAATTCACTTGAATTATAAAAGGATCGCAATTAATTCCAAGGTCCCTTACGACAAGTCACAATTTGCATGGAATCCTTTACATTTGATTACAAAGGCAAAAACAACCTACAAAAGCGCATTTCATGTCGCGCGCCTTTTCTTACTCCTGCACTTTGTTTATCCTTTTACAACATTCTTGTTTTCTCTATGCTCGTTGCGTCCAATTCTTGTCGAGCAGTAGGAATGCACTCTCCCTTGTCCCCATGTTCGTTGGGTTATTTAATAATCGTCGCCATTGTGGCTCCTTTTCGAATGAGTTACGTATATGTATAAGTAAGAGAGGGTCCCCCACATACTTTATATACAACTCAGCTGTAGGTACATGAGAGATTACACGGCGGCGCTTAGGATCAACTTAATTATTTCTTGCTTCGAGTTTTCACCCCCTCCGCGTTTACAATTTACGTCCTTGATTATACGTCAACTGGGGAAGAAGAAAAAATGAGACGATATGCTAGGGGATGCGTTTGTAACTTAATCGCTTAATTGCAGCGCCTGCAAGAGTGCAATGCCGGCAGTTGGCAAGGATGAAGCGTTAGGCTAAGGGTTCCTAAACGATGCTACAACGGTATCCGTTTGGATTAGGCAAAAGCGTACGGCTTTGATTGAGTTCTCTTCATGCTGTGATGTTGGAGTGTACGATTAGAGGATGATTTCTTCATTACGAATTCGTTCAAAGGATTTTTAAATCTCATCGTTTTCGTTTGAGCAATCATAGGGGTCCACGTAATTCAATTTATCAGACGCCACTGAAAGATGATGACGCAAGTACGAGACTGTCAAAGGGCACCCAAACGAATCTAGTTTCAATAAAAAGTCATACCACATCTGTTAGCTGCATACAGCATACATGACAAGGATCTCTAATCAAATTCCCAATTGTAGTATGCGGTTTTATGAGCTATCCAAACAAACCACTCAAAGTCTCCAGTTAACCGCAATTCCTGTAACTCGGTCCTTTGGAAGAACTCCCCTCCTCGATACTGCTTTGAAGTGAATGATTACGACAGGGAAATATATTTCCCAGATACCATTACCCATCATATTTGCAGTTTTCTTCCCCACCCGGCATTGGCAATCCCAATTGCAATTGATTGCTCATTCCATGTAATATTGCGCTTCATAGGCGCAGAGTATATAGACCGACAGGAGTTGACTTACTTCCAAATTGCACACCCCCGGCTTTATTTATACACATGCGGACGATAAAATACCACTCAGATTAGCAGTTGCAGCATTCGGTCGGCGGGTGCAGGGGCGGCGGTTGAAATTTCAGATCAGGAAAATTACATTCCCTCGGTAAGGATTTCTCAAATAATTAACTTGATCCATTGGCAATAGTATCCTTACATTTTCACCTGCCGGATGGACATTCTATCGATGCTGAACGGAAATGGAAATCAAATAATCTCAACTGAGATTAATTTCCCACAGGCCGACTGCATTTGTATTTGTGCTATACTCGCGTTGGTCCTGTAGGATAGGTATACAAATTAAAAACTTTTAACGTTTTTTTATTTTAACAAATATATTTACAGGTTTATTAATTAGAAAAAATATAATTTTGTACACTTAAACCTAACCGACAGCGTGATGTTCCACTGATGACTGCGTACCCTGGTCACGGCAGTTTTCCCTTTTATAGTGGCGTGTTGCTCTTCGATCGTTCGCCGTATCTATTCGGGTGGTTCCCACGATCGTTCCTACTATGCCAGATGTTGTTGATGAATTTGATCCGGTAAGGGTTGGATGCTGCAAGGTGTTGCGTGGGTTTAAGATCGTTCGCCAGATGTTCTAAGTGGTTCTCACGATCTTCGTCGTTCCCAAAATAGTGTGGGAATTCGTTTCAACCCCCTGCATTGGTGGTTGTTTCCATTTGGATAGCTCAGTGGGAGAACTAGAGTGTTAACTTACATATGTATAGGTGCCCCTCTTGCGGCTGGTGTAGAGTTCAATTTGTGGTTGAATTCAAATTAAATTCCTGCAGCATACTGAAACTAAAACAAAAGGTAACGTAAAATATAATGGAGGCTGAGATGCGCCGGAAGAGGAGTGCCAAAGCTGAAGTTCATATACTATATAGGGAAAACGTTGAAAGCCATCACATTGATTGGCATATCCTTTATTTCGGGAAGTGTTTATAATTTGATTGGTAATTGAGTGCAATTGGATGTATATTGCTATTGGGATTTTTGCTGGTGAGGCGATTGTGTAAAATGCAATTGCCCAGGTAGTGTTGAGAGGCGCTGGGCTTTTTGGCATTCACCTATTTTCTCTTAACGTTTTACCAGGCAGTCTACTCTCTCATCTGTAAATATGTAGGAGTAATCCCTGTTAATGTTGACGGTTTCCGGGGTAGTTTAATTAATTTTCACAACATTTTTAAGCGGCGGGCTTCCACGCTGCATCTGACTGATTTTTATTTCAATTTTGATAATTTGTGTAATTTCTCCCACCATTATTTTAATGACTGATGTTTTCTCTTTGTAGGTGACGCCGCTGCAATGAGGACGATCCGTTAGCGGCATTGACTATGGGACCAGAGGCATGGGCGTGTGTGCGGACCCTGGGTCTAACCGGTGGTGTCAGGCATTAAGCCGGTCGCGATCATCGTTCGCCACAACAACAACAACAACAAAAAACAATACCAAAGTAACAGCAACAATAAAAACCACAAGCTATCGTAAAACTTATTCAATCATATCTCGTACAACGCAAAATCTAATACAACTCTTCAAATCCCTGGAGCTGGTGTTTTTTGTTTTTGTGATCCTTGCAAAAACCACATTTGCCAATATTCCAGGTGAGTTTCCTTGGCCTGCCAACAATATTACTCGCACAATTTTAGTTCAGCAATAGCAACTGCTCTTCTCTCGACCGAGGACACTCTTACCCCCAACTGAATTGTTTGCGCAAAATTTCCAATTTTGCAAAGCGGCCATACCTACTTCATATTTATACAGAACACGATACAACCGATGACAGAGTCAGTAGTTGTCATAGGTAGATAGTCAGCATCATCCATCGTCTCCTCCTATGGCACTTCAATTCAATGACAGTTGTTAAAAGTTGATGACACTCAAATGTTGCCCAATCGGGACTGAATGGCCCTTGTCGCACGTAATCGATTATTTTCCATTTTCACTTCAGCGCGAGATGGATACTTCCCACTGGGGTGGAAACACTCAATATGTACGAGTTCGAGATATAGTAACTGGTGGTATACCTATAGGAAAATGGAATTTCGTTGGCTGTATAAGCAACGACCGGCTGCTGGTGTAAGGACCGACACGAAGCGACGTGAGTTATAATTATGATGCCGGCCTATTTGATTTGCACTACTTATCGCAGCCCATTAACTCTAGCTGGAGGTGAATCTCGATCCTGCAGCAGCAGCAGTGTGTGAGTGAATCCATTGGCGTGGAAATAGAGAGCGGAAATTTAATTAAACTCTAACTAGAAGCTGAACGGTTACCACATCAGAGATGTACCTTAAGCCTATCAGCACATAATCACGGGGAGTCCGTCCCGGATAAGTTCCTGCAGAACAATTTCATTCAGACTACATTCGAATGCTTAACAAAGTTCCACGTGTTAATGGGTTGCCATGGGGAGGGGAGTGGGGTTTTAGTTAAAAGTAAGCATGGAAACTTCAAGGATTTTTTTGGTCGCTCTCTGCGTGACGCTTGTGATTTTATTGTCCCGTGAGAGAGGTTTTGTCGAATAACCCATCGGGTATCGTCTGTCGATGTGTGCCTGTGCATGCCAGGGTACTTGAGAATCCATCCCTATGCGGACGTAGTAGATTTTACATATTGGATGAGTGAATAGATCGATTGAATTGTTAGCTAAGAGTCCTTGTTAGGGAGTGAAATCGGATTTTTTTTCATATGCAGCATTCGTATCTCTCTAAGCCATCGAATGTGTTTTATCTTTTGTTTGAGTATTGGATCGGGCGATACTTAGAGTAAGGGGACATGGGATGTGTATGTGTGTGTGGGTTTGCACAAGGGATCAGCTCTCCGGATGACATCAGGGGTTTTTCATATATGTTACCTTGGCTACCTTGGCTCAGATGTGGACAAGATTAAAAAAGTTCAAATTGGAACAAAAGTACATGTGGGACTATACTTCTGCAGAGGGTTGGTTTTGTAAAAGGGTTCCTATGCTGCTTACATCTGGGGCTTAAATGGATCTTATAAATTATTGGTAATAAGGCTTATTAGTTTTTGTTTTCCATTTCAAACAGTAGAATTCCTTTCACTGGGTGATTTCTTTAACTAACGTGTTGTCTCTAAGGAGACAAAGGCTGAGGGACTTCATTTAGTAATAGGCAGTAGAACCGTCGCATTTTTTGTCATCCCTTGCTTGTTTTCTAATAGGTTTCTATGGAATTTCTTTGGCAAGCTGTTCGTAGGAATATTCGTTACATGTTTGCTGGTCCTGTCAACACAACCTTGTCGTACCTACAAACAGCATCAACTTTACACCTTCATCCTACATATATCTAATGTCAGTTAATTTAATTATTTTTAGAAATTCTTGCTATGAAGCTTAACATATCCGGCCTAAGTTTTCAAGTGTGGTGGAACGCAAAACTAATTTTTAACTCTATCGCATTTGCTTTCATTATTGAGGGCTTCTTTGTTAAGAGCGGAACAAGTTTTTAACTTCCTCAAGTCATCTAAGTCAACTGCAATTCCTGCCTGCATATTTTAGCAGATGACTTGAGATCCCCTTTAACCTGGAACACATGTCACATCTTAGGTGAGGTTTTCCTCTTTTACCTGTTATTTTTGTAGAGCAAAGTCGAAGATTTTTCGAGCTTGTAATAAATTCCTGCATCCTGAATTTTTGTTACGCCTTGCATTCAGTTTAAGCGTTCCGGGAATGCAACCTTAAACCTTTGTCCAAAGCTGAGTTCAGGTAGATAAAGGGTTTTCCAATAAGAGGTGTTATTTTGATATTCAAAGGAAAATGCAATTTTTTGAGATAAATGATCGGATATTTATTTCATAATAAAGAGGAAGGTATGCTGTTAATAATGAAAAACAACATCAGCCAAATGGCCACCACGACTACGCTTACAGCTTACATGTCCTTTTCATGAAATTTTTCATAACAAAATCGCAAAGTGGCTGCCCTATGTCCTCGATAGACTCACGAATTCCATCTTTGAGGTGTTAAATCGACGCTGGGCTGTTGGCGTAGACCTTATCTTTCACGTGGCTCCAAAGCAAGAAGTCGCAAGGTGTTAAATCACAAGATCTCGGTGGCCAATTGTGATCACCTCCTCGAGAAATAACACGGTCCGGAAACTTTTCGTTGCTTGTGTGGCACGTTGCACCATCTTGCTAACAGAGGTCCCTGTTCCTAAATTAGTATTTTAAAGTGTCCCTCGAGGTTGGTTCTGGTAATTGTAACACACAGTGATAAAAACTGTCTGTCTCGCTTTCCCCTTTTTTACTTATTGTAAGAGGAAACTTTTAGCCTTTGTAGAGAACTCTTGGAACTGAGGTCGCTTAATATATTTAAAACCTACTTTCAACTTCCTAAGCCTAATAGGCTACAAATTATTTTTCACTTCCCAAAATATTTATAATCGAAGCGAAACCATTCAAAATGGCAGATAGCCTTTCTGCTGCATAAGAGTTTAGCTAGGCTTGTAAAAATTAAATTTTATACTACCTTCGATGGAAACATCCCACAGAAAATGTAGATTTTTATGGACTCACCATTAAAAGCAAATCCTTTTTATATATCGGTGCTCATAGTCGCTGTTCCCCCCATAAAGCTCAGATGGAAATTTCGCATTTCACTTTTACACCTCTTTTACACCTTGGCTTTTCAGTTAAGTCATAAAGCTGCGACCAATTTTCACTAGAACCACTTTGGCTATAGTCAACTTAAATCCCAATGCTGTAAGGATGAAAGCTATGGAATTTACTACCAATTTCCACTGGATGCCGGTTTATAGTAAAATTTTAAGATTACATGATCGAACTTTTATCACCGCCACTGTGTTTGGTGAGAGCGGATATAAAACACAGTTGCAGGATACTAACTCATCCAGTCAAACGCAGCGGCAGCCAGCATAAACTAACTTCATCTTCATAAATTTGCTACCCAATTTTTGGAGAGTGCTTCCCATAGAGATATCCGTCGCACAACAAAGGATACACGTTGAATCCTTGAATATTTGTCGTTTGTTCTCGGTAGCACGGTGCCGACGCCACCTTAGTGTCTACCGTTGTAACGAACAGCAACTACGCAAGCCGAACATAAACCTAAAGTTGTACTGGTAGGAGCACTCACGCCTTGCACGTAATGATAATACGATAGTTGTGTACGTGTACTCGTAGTCGCCTTGTAAATAGGTTTTAAGGGGCTCTTTATTTTTTATTATCCCCTTCGATATCTTTAAACTATTTCGTAAGCTAGTACCTCCGTCGTTATCCGTATAGGGTGTTGAAATGAATGTCGCCCTTATATTGTGTATCGTATCCTTTCTCGGATCCACGTGTTTCCTCGAAGGTGTCCTTAAAATTTGAAACGTTAATTAAGAAATAAGAAAAAGCAAACCAATTAAGGTAATAATTTGCACGAGGAAGAGGTGGGAAAAGTTCTTTCACTCTCACGAAGTGTTTACATTTTTGGAAATTTATATCCTCGCTTGTTCTTTTTATATTTGGCCGTCCTTTCGCTTCAGCTCAGCATGGGAAAGATTTTAATTTTCTTACAAAAAAAGACAAGAAGAGGACGGCACGGATCCATTGAATGAAGATTCCTGTTGTTTTAATTCATTTCCTACAGGGAGGTTTGTTGGGTTCAATGAATCGCCTTTTTGTGCCACCACTCTTGGCAACTATTCTTAGAATTTCCGCCTTTCGAAGAAAAGGCAATCATTTTCATAAGCGCCTAGCCGGACGACGCCATTTGTCGTGTGAATTGTTTGTGTATTCAATTTAATGAGAACGCAATTAGAATATTTTAAATTAAGGACGAAGGATTGCGTTCGCTTGTGAGGGACTTTCTCCTCCCTCCGTGTAGCTGCGCTATCGTTTTTTAGGAGATCGAGATATAGAAAAGGTGTGCCATTTGTATGTGTATGGGTAGAATGTGCGCCCAGCTCTCTGGGTTGACTGGGGGTAATTAAAATTTTACGATTTATTTACTCAAGTGGAAGTTGGAACAAGTATACCCGAAAATATCGTCGTCGTCTGCCAAATATGCTTATGCTGGGCAAAGATAGAAGGTGTTTTATGATATTTCGCCTATAAATAGAACATTTCCTGAATGGCAAACACAGAGGAAGGACGTTTCGTAATTTTATGCTTCTTTTTTTTTGTCACGGTTGTTGCTCTTTTGGTATTAATTTGATTTTTGAAGTATGCAAACTGAGCGACCCCACGGCCAATTACATGAATACAGGTAAACGAGTGGTGGAAATTAATTAACATTAACTTGCTTCTGACGCAGTTATGGTATAGCTAATAATAGATATACAACAGAAAAGGACATTTTAAGGGAGCGCACCGCCACATACTGCACTACCCTTGAACAAGTTTAAAGTGAGATATTGGTTATGCAATTCGTTTGTTACAAGTGCAGGATACAGAGGGGTATAACTATATTGCAAACCCTTTTGAGAATATTGAGCTACTTTGGAAAACTTCGAATATTTTAAAAAAGTGTGAGGCTAAGTTTTTAATTTGTAGGTATGTGGATTTGAAGACTCATCACGTTTAAACCGAACACCCAACTGCGAGAATATCTCAAACATAATGTAAGGTATTTTTTGGACCAATATTTAGTTATTATTTTACCGCCAACTTATCGGTCAACTCAATCACAAGACGCAAGATTATTAAGTTCTCTGTAGGTAACATGACATCATGTCTTTGTATGTTGACTACCGCTACCGTACAGGAGATCAATGACAACTTGGAAAAACTCTATCGCGCAAATAAAGGGTTTTCCAATAAGAGGTGTTATTTTGAATAGCCCGCTACTTCGGTAGCTGTCACTTTTGAAGCTGTTATTTTTGGACATTTGACAAGGAGAAACTACGCCATTACTAAAAATGGAACGATACACTTTTCAACAACGCATTGAAATTATAAAAATTCACATTTTTGCAGTCACAGTTCGCAAAACTAAAGCATTTTTGGGTCGTCGTGAAGCACCTTGTCGGACCGCAATACAGAAATTGGTGGAAAAATTCGAGTGGTTGGGACAAGTTAGTGATGTGAAGAATAAAACCCGTGCACGTCGCTCAAGAACAACTGTGAGAATATTGCTGCTGTAGCCCAAAGTGTTGAAGAAAACCCAGATTTATCCATTCCTCGTCGTTCTTTGGAATTGGGCATGATTACTGATTTTTTATGGCCGGAGTTGGATGGTATTGATCTGGACAACGTAAACTTTCAACAAGACGGCGCTACGTGCCACACAAGCAACGAAACCATTGATCTTTTACGGGAAAAATTTCCGGACCGTGTTATTTCTCGAAGAGGTGATCACAATTGGCCACCGAGATCTTGTGATTTAACACCTTGCGACTTCTTGCTTTGGAGCCACGTGAAAGATAAGGTCTACGCCAAAATCCCAGCGTCGATTCAAGACCTCAAAGATGGAATTCGTGACTCTATCGAGGCCACAAGGTAGCCACTTTGCGATTTTGTTATGGAAAATTTCATGAAAAGGATATGGTCCTGTAAGCGTGGTCGTGGTGGCCATTTGGCTGATGTTGTTTTTCATTATTAACGGCATACCTTCCTCTTTATTATGAAATAAATAT
This sequence comes from Cheilosia pagana, assembly GCA_936431705.1. Lineage (NCBI taxonomy): Eukaryota > Metazoa > Arthropoda > Insecta > Diptera > Syrphidae > Cheilosia > Cheilosia pagana. The sequence continues at coordinate 41,839,965 of OW386170.1, read as the reverse complement.
CCCACCATTTATCTCAAAATATTACATTTTTCTTTGAATGTCAAAATAACACCTCTTATGGGAAAACCCTTAACATTGGTTTACTCAATCCTTGTTTTGGATTGATCACTATTTGATCACTATTTGACATTTGTAGCATTCAGCGACTTTTTAATAAATTAAAAAAAAAATTGTAAGTAACCAAAATAGCTTAAAAACTGAATCAAAGAAAAAGTCAGTAGTTCGTACTAATTTTCTCCGTTTAAGGACTAAATGTCAAAAGTACACTCAGCAATTCCCTGCCACACATGAAGACTCCTATTCAAACGATTAAATTTCTAAAGCAACTTCCTATATCCTTTTAATGTGTATACGTGCTACATTCACCTGCATTTGCAGCATTATTAATTATATTTGCACAAACTAGGCTGTCACCAACCACAGATATGTTTGTCCTGCACTTCAATATGCGAAATCTAAAATTAAGTACCCTCCGCCATTCAACCTATAATTGTAGTGGCAACTTCTATCATCTACGCCACTTACTGGCTTTATGAAGATGACACTACATTTACTAAAAATATCTATATATAGGTACCTGGACATTGCACCGTCATCACTGTGCTCCTTATACGTTTCTATATATAGGCTATCATCGTCACCAACACCCCCCGACACTTATGTTCAAAAGCATCGCGCTTCAGTATGGTCCCAATCCTCACTATTCTTGACTGATATAAAAAAAGAATATAGTATACCCATTGACTCTCTTGCAAAGGAAACCCATGGAAAAAGATGGCCTCCTCCCCGAGCGAGAGTAGGTTAAGCACATACCAACCACGTGTGTTTGCATCTCTCGCTCTCCGATATGCAGCCCGAGTGTCCCATTAGGAAAATGTGAAAAGCTGTCATCATCACTATCACCATCCTCATCATCGTCATCGTAGTCATCATTACGATAACCATTAGCATCGGTGACATTGTCATCTGCAACAGCAGTTTCTCTGCTGCGATGTGACGTCTTTAAACACGAACACCGCACCAGAATCCTGCACAAAATGATGTCCCACCCCCAACGCATCACACCAGGCAGTGTTGGCATTTATGCTGTGCACTGCATTTATATGCATGTGTACAGGCTCCTTATGCATGCATGTATGAAATTAACTGCTCTAATTAACTGCTCTACACGATTATCATTTTAACAAATAACAATAATTACAACGTTGTCAGGCAGTAGCAGCTTCGTAATTTTTAATGCGGTTTTCGCTGAGTGTGCCTTGCTCCGTTCTTCCGCTGGTGGTTATAAAGGGTTCTTGCAATAAGGTTAGGGTGTCCCTTTCCTAGTAAACACTAAACACTGCTTATAATTCCAAGTGGGGAAGGGGGGAAAAGAGAGACAAAGAGAAAGAAAGGATTGAGGACACTCATCAAGCGGTCACCCGAGTGCCGAGTTGATTGCGATTTTTCAGTTTGCGGTTTTCTTTCGTTCACAAGACCAAGTTATCTGCTAAAAGAGGAAGCTGTTGAAAGTTGTTGTCGAATGAAAGGAAATTTCCATGGGAAAGGGTTCTCTTTTGTCTTTCAAGGAAATATTATAAATTCTTTTCTTGGCGTTTCTGTGGATTTTTTTTTTCCTTTGTGTAAGTTAACGCCAATGCAGGACATTTAGAGTTTTATACATATAGGCGATTGCACAGAGAAGTCACTCTGCAAAACTGGGTAGCTACTTTTTGTGGGTTTGTTGGTTCATACTTAAGTGACGCTGTGGTTAAGGGCTTGGTATTCATAACTACGCTTTCGACGCTAATAATGCAGCGAGCGTTTTTTCCTCAATCTGACGAGTTTTGCAGGACTTTCTAGAAAGCTCTGTATGCCGTGTTTTAATCCAGAATCGGGTTTGGAATTTAAAAAAATATATAGTTATTTAAAGCGAAATTAGTGGCCCAGTGGCGTAGTGGTTAGTGTTTTGGAGGGGTCTAAGTGAGGGGTCTCCGGTTCGAATCCCCAAAGACCCAAATTACTTCTTAAGGTTTTTTTTCCAATGCGCTACCTCTCGCGAACGTCTGACAAACACCCGAGAGTACTGTCACGAAAGAGATTCTCAATTAGCCGTTTGGACTCGGCGTAAAATTGGAGATCCTTTCCATTCGTATCAAAAATTTAAAACTCACACAAAACGAATGGTTGTGAGAAGCTAGGCCTTGGGTCCCACAAAATATTTTTTTTTGTTAGGGTTTCGCTGGAAGGGAAAATTATCAAAAGACATTGCAGAGCTAAACGCGAGGGATGCTTCTGCAATAGTGAGGGACTTTAACCCATCTAAAAACCCTCCCTGGGGTAATGACTTTCGTCATCCCAAATGGGATTGCACCTAGTCGTTCGACTAATCGGCAATTTATTTTTGGAATTGTTTGAAAAATTTAAAGATAAATCCGCCGGTTGTCGGATTTCTGAATCTTTGTGGAAAATATATTTGTCAACTTTTATAGATCAAGAGATCTTATCCGTCTCAATCTCCTAATTGCATTGTCTGAATTTAATAATTCGGTTATTTCTAAGTTAACGTGGTTGAGAAGCCTACTTCTGTGCATTTGAGCAACTTTTCTGACTTCATCTTCAACCATTTCAATATTTAGATCTCTATGTAGATCAGTTACGTATGTACCAAGGTGCATTGACTATGTTCCTTAGTACTTTATTTTGGAAGAGCTGGATTTTTTGTATATTTGTTTGGCATGTGCATGGCCACAACTGGAGCCCATAGGTCCATACCGGTTTAAGAATTTGTTTGTATCAGTTGGATAGGGGTGAATATTTCCCAATAAGCCAATACATTTTACTGTATCGCATGTTTAACTCGTCTGTGTTTTTCTTTACATGAGCTTTCCAGCGCAGTTTAGCGTCAAGAGTCATGCCTAGATATTTTGCTGTATTTGAGTATTCCACTACATTGTCATTTATATATACTGGAATGTGTGATACGTTTCTATACGTAAAGTGAATATGAACTGACTTTAGGTCATTTAATTTAATCTGCCATTTTTTAGTACCGCAGTGTCATCTGCAAATGTTGCTACAGTGGTTTCTACACTCACAGGCAGGTCGCTAGTGAATAAGAGGTATAGCACTGGACCTAGACCACTGCCTTGTGGTACATCAGCTTTAATTTCCCTTAAGGTTGAGTAATCTGTGTCTTGTTTAATTCTGAAGAATCTATCAGATATGTATGACTCCAGAATTGTCGAATACTGCTTTGGCAGTTGCTTTTGTAGTTTGTGGATCAGTCCTTCGTGCCAAACTTTATCGAAAGCTTGTGCTATATCAAGAAATATTGTAGAGCACACTTTTTTCTCTTCAAATGCTTTTTCGATCTTATCTGTGATCCTATGCACTTGGTCAATTGTTGAGTGTTTATTTCTAAATTCAAACTGGTGCGCTGGCACCAGCGATTTTTCATCAATTATTTTTTGCAGACGTTTTACCAGCATTTTTTCAAACACCTTAGACAACATTGGCAGTATAGATATTGGGCGATAAGAGGTTACTTCGAAAGGTGGTTTGCCTTGTTTTAGTATCATTATAACCTCCGCGACCTTCCACATGCTTGGCACATACCTTAACTTAAATGCAGCATTTAAAATCTGCGCCAATTTTTTTTTTAAACCTTTTCGTGGGAATTGTTTTAAGATTTCCCCTGTGATTAAGTCAAACCCTGGGGCCTTTATTATATTTGTTTTTTCCTTAATTCCTTATTTTTTACAACAAAATTATGGTGAAACAAACTTAATTTTAACTAAAATATTGACAGGTCACTCTAGACTGTCAAACATTGCGAAGCTGTCTTATGAATCACCGCAGCACTTGTTTTTCACAGCGTTACGTTACGTAACCGAGTGGATTAGGCCGTTCTAATTTGAGTTGTGACCAACTCTCAATAATGTCGTAAAATGGAAAATTGGATCATCTATACTGAAAGGATCTAGAGTCATTTTATAACCACCGCGAAGTTAATTCCGCCGGGGAATAGAGCGAGAGTGCCTTCCGAAAGGGATGTGGTTTTGAACGGAAAGAGTCCTCAACTATTTACAAACTTCGTCAACATCGATTGGCGCTATCTAAAAAAAAAACAAGGAATTGTATTCCAGTTATTCAGTATTTTTTTGAAAAGCTCCTTATAAATCCTGAAAGAAAGGAAGTATATTTTCAAAAAATGTGAAAGGAATATGAACATAACAGTATGTTGATTGCAAACGATTTCTACCCTCAAAATAAAAACATTTTAACAACATAATTCATTTTACTAAAACGGTATACCCGTCATACCATTTCTTTGTTCACTATACAATGCAAATAGTTCAAAGGCAGATAAATTTGCTGTTTGGACTCGAATACTCCCGCAGTGTGTGTCTAACATAATTTTTTTAACTAAACATCACTCACAATTTTGTCATCCTATTGTTTAGAAATACAAAATTAGATTTTTTTGCTTTCTGCTCCACCTATAGCTATACCTACTTTGACCATTAGCTTGGCTCCAATTACATGTCAATTTTGTGTTTGTTTTTCGTCGCGTCTAATCCATTTTAAATGGACCAAATATACTTTGTCGGAACCATTTGTCTTGTCATAACCAGATGATAAATTTCGCCCCCAGAAAAGCTCAAAATCCACAATACGACTATGGCTCTTGTAGTGTATTGATCAATAAATAATAGGATTTGTGTCATCCGCGCGAATGTACGATTATTTTTCGTTTGTTAAATAAATTCGAAAAATTTCGTTCTATACAGTGTATGCACATGTTTTGGACACTTGGGCAATTAAGTATTTGCAGGGAAGGCGCGGCATTGAGTATGGATTTCATGAAATCTCTGGATTTTTATGGAATTAATACACAAAAGGCTCAGAAATCAGAGTGCGTGGTTCTGCTATTACGGTCAAGTGGTATTTGTCGGAAGAGGTTGTTGGAACTTTTTTTTGGGACAGTTTTTCAAGGGGAGGGATTCCGCAAAAAAAAATTAAAACTCTTTAAGCCCATGTCAAGTGGTAATTTAAAAAAAAAAGTCATAAACTGGATACATGTTAATGTGCGTTAAATATAAATTCGAATGCTTCTTAAGTTTTGAGGAAATCGAATCGAAAAAATCTATTTCAAACGAGTTGCATGTAGCCCGCCGCTTCGTGGGAAAAAAGGTTCCCCTTTACAGGATATATTAAAATCGACTGTTAAAAAAGGGATAGATACGTCTTTCTCTTATTTTTAAAAAGTTGCCAAAATCTTCCTCACACACACTCCCGCCGTTGTTTGGGTTCTGCGCAACTCACATGCCACAAAGCGCAGACAATTTCATTACGTCCCCTTTTGGGGTTTTAATTTGAAAACCAAAGAATAGAATGCACATTTTGGTCGCACTCAAAGGTACCGTTTCAAATAAAACCGACATTTTTGCAAGCACCCTCCCCCTACGCCCCACTTGAGTTCGCTTAATTTTACCTCAAATTGATGGGGTGGTACACGGGCGCGCCGCATCAGGATGAGTGATAACAACCCAAATTAATTACACACACACACACACGTACATTGCTGGCGAAATGTCGTCGACATTTTATTTAAGTTATTCCCTATTTCTCTTCCACTCGAATTCACTTTTAATTTGATTTTATATTTCACCGCCTCTTCATCAAGATGAAAGCAAATTAAAGATGAAACACATTTCTTCATCTCGTGCTCGATCAGAGTGAAAACAAAAAAGGATTCGTCATATAAATCAAAAGTGTTTTATTATTTATCAGGCGAACGAGTTTGGAATTTCTACGGTTTTCCGCACACACATCCATACGGAGAAGGTGAGGGTTGACGAAATGGTACATAATCGTACAACCGCCCGCATCACCCCCTAAGGGCACTCTTTCGCTGACAGTGGATACACTCCTGTATAGATATATGGTATGCGAAAGCAGATGTATATGGCACTACCGTATAGTAGCATCCTGCCGGTGTGCGTATACGAATTTAAAATGGAGGGTTGACACAAGCACTTGGGAATTCAAGGTACACTAGCAATTCATGCCATCCCTCCTACCCATGTTGGCTTAAATTACCAGCGAGGGCGAGGATTTGTACATGTCGCTCTGAGTATATTTTTAGCTGGGGTTAAGGCGCGCACAGACAGGGATAACCTGTGACGACAAGTGGCTGTGCTCGGCGGCAGCAGCAGCAGTAGTCGGTACACGGAGAATGAGGACAATTCTGTAAGGGAATAATTAGAGCAGAAAATTTATGATTCACTGGGAATCTTTTACTGCTTTCGTCACCAATGGCATGGAATTCGCCACCACTGCGCTACAACCACCTGCCTCGGAAGGGGTAAGCTTGAGCACACTTTGCAACAGACATGGAGTTATGGCAAAGCCTTGGCGTTGGGGTATACGAAAAAGGACCCACATCTAGGGCTAATTTTGAAAACGAGTTGTTAAAGTCAGTTAGGGTTCACCTAAATTTTTGTTAATTAATGGCCACTCATATACGTGTGTGTATAGGCAGTAGAGGTATACCTAGGTCCAATCGGTTGGACTTTGCGTGTGTGCCTGTGCATATTCCATCTAGCGTACAAGGCCATTGGAGTGCGATGGAACTGGGATAATGCCATGAACTCGTTTTTGAATTAACTTCGACAAATTGATAGTGGCTGAGAGGGGTGGCAGGGGATTACAGCTCTCTATCATTGTGTGCACATTCGAGGTCGGTTAGTACTTCCTATTTTCTCACACTTTTCCGCACCTACGAGTGTATGTATCTGAAATTCTATTGTGTCATAGATGGATACACCCAATCACCGTAACGTGATGCAATTTACGGCACTTCAATGGTACAAATGACCCTCCGAGTGAAGGCGGAAGGTATTTGGGTTGGGTACCATGTAGTTGATGGTATGTTTCGGAAAGGGAAACACTTTAGTGCAAAAGGAAATGGAGGCACCATTCATTCGAGAGGACGACATGATAATGTGCGTTTTGTGAACGTACTCCCACTTATATCAGTGTGCATCGGTGTATCTATGGGATCTATTCTCACCTACGTTTTCAATACCCAGTTGATTATCTTCCTGTCAGGTGTCAGAGAATGAAAAGATGAATCTAGTTGTTCAATTTGTTGTTTGTTGAGAGTCGGAATTGTTGTTGCAAGATTTACTGGGATACTTTTAGCCACCAGTGTACACCTACCACCACACATCCATTCAGAAAATGAATGCATGCTTGCTTACTCATGTAGATGGATTTTTTATTCGTGATTGAGAACCCGTCCTAGATGCAAAACTTTTAGTGTGTGGCTGTTCTATACATAAATATGTTCTTGAGGGAAATAAATGCAAATGCAAATAAATGCAGATGTGGAATAATGGTTTTATGCTTTCAAAGAGCTTCGGATTTTCAATATTATTTCTAACAAAAGACTTGTAAGAGAGAAGGTATTTGAGGGTCCCTTCAAGGGACTGATATATAAATATTATTTCACTTGAAAATTCCCAGATAAAGACGGTACCTTTTAATCAGCCGTATTAGGATATTTATACACACATGGCAATCTGGGTAAGAGAATAGTTTCCCTCTACATATCTTGTTTCATTAATAATGTCTCGGATCCAACTGGGGAAGGATGATCTCCTGTTGAGAGGCATTGATTCGAAACCTAAGCAATAGCCCAGGAGGGGTGTATTTTATTTTATCTGTGAAGCTTGTAACCAACTCCTAGACAACTTATTTCACTTACAAACTGCTTGTGAAAATTGTTTCAGTGGTGTTTGCATTTAAGAAAAAAAGTCGTACATAAATATTGAAAGATTTACCTCCAGAGGTAGTCCTGAAAATCTAGAATATCTATGAAAGTAGTTATTAAAACAAAGCATTTTTGTTCCTTTAATTTCGCCCACTAATCACTTCCTCCGATGTCTCTTTTCGATTTATTTCTAGCAGAAGATGCTGTACACATAACAGCAATCCTTGGTGATGGTATCATATTCAATTGTCACGTGGAATTCCCCAACGACCATCCGGTGCCATATGTCCTGCAGTGGGACAAGAAGGTGAGCGAAACGGTACGATATCAAAAATCTTCTCTATACTCTCTTAATAAAAATATCGTCTGTTTTTTATTCCATATATTCTTTATGTATAATGCGTGTAATATGAACGTAACAAAAACCGAATCCCCAAGCAAAAAAAAAATAGAAAAAAATAATACCAATAATACCTATACCAATTTATTTAACAAAAAAATACAAAATAAATCCACTTAAATACAATACAAGAAAATATAAATATAAAATGCAAAAATATACGAGTATATATTTTATTATTTTTTAAACTTCCGTGAGTATTTTACTGCTTGAAAAAAAAAAACATGTTACTACAAACTTGAAACGAAAAATACTTTGCAAACTATATAAACATTATTAGAAATATATTTTTGTTTTTATATAAACTAATTCTTAAACTTCATTCATATGTCGCGTTGTTGTTTATTATTCGGTTTGACTTTTGATTTCTTTTAGTTAAAAATTTAACTACATAGATAACTGTTTTCTATATCAAAAATTTCGTTCTAAATGTTTGTCGTTTAGAGAAAATTACAAACTTTCAAAAAATGATCTAATTAGATTTTGACAAAAAAAAAACTTGCAAGAGTGGTGTAATTAAAATTTATTTCGTTCGATTGGCTTTGAAGGCGAAATTTAAATTGGCTGTTGTTTATTTTAGTGATTATGATTTAGTTTGTAAAACATCATCAAAAACACAGCCCCATGCAGTTGGTCAACACTTTTATAAAAATGAGTTTCAACTGATTTTATTTTAATTTTGTTTTTAAATTTTGTTAAACATTTATTTACTACAGCTGAAGTAAATTTTATCGCTTCATAGTAACACTAAGAAACAACGCTTTTATATAAGATACACTACAAGCTTTAATTTTCTTTTGAAACCCAATAAAAATTCTTTATATACAAAAATTACACGAAAACATTTTTATACAGAAAAGAGACACTAACAGCGAAATCAAAAATGAAAAAAAAAGTAACCAACTTTCGAAATTTTTGAAATGCATTTAACAAAAGAGAGTGAGAGAAGAATTAGGATGTTAGAATTATTTAATTTTACGTTTAGTCTTAAAAAAAATAACAAAAGTGAGAGTTTTTTTGATTTTCATTCAACATCAATCATTATTGTAATTCATCGAACACAAACAAAGAGATACAACTAGCGCATACAAATTTGTTTGAAGAGTGAGACACTATCTTACTAGTTTAGTGTATGTTTTCCTTCCTAATACTGGGCATACACTTGCAAATTTTACAAGCAGTTAAAGATATACATAATTGTATACAGTCTTTGCAAGTGTACATTCAGATTTTTTTTTTTTTTAATTTTATGAATAAAATGTTCTTTTAATCAAAAACTCTGTTCACAAAATCTTGTTCCAAGTGTGTGCTGAATGTAGAACAATCCAGGGCACTAATTGATGACATTTTCAATTTAATCAAGCGTTTTAATAAAATTTCTTACATGTTAATTTTTTTTTTTTAAAATCTCATCACTCTTTTTGTGTCAATTCTTCTATACATTACTGTATAACGAAATCTTAAATTTGTTTAATTTCTTCAAGCACAATGGTTTTACATTTTCCTTCAATTTAAATTTAAAATATTTTTATTTGCAGTAAGGTGTGGGGGGTATTGGAAAAATGTTCAATAAATGTTCTATAGCTTTGCAACAGGTTTACTCAAAGTTACAAATATTTACTGATTTTTACAGAGTACTGCAATGAATTGCTATTACAACAAATCAGTTTCTAAAATTAGACTACAAACACGTCTGGTTTTACAGAATCAAATTACCTACGCATTGTTGGCTTAAAGGCTTCTTTGAGTTTGACTGACAATATTTTCGACGCCAGGTGTTAAAATACTTTTCAAATCACACCAATCTCTCGAGCTGTGATGAGCAATAAGCTCCCAATTATTATTATCAGTCCCTTACCTACTGAGGGACCATTTTGAGGCTTGAAAACTGCATCTTGTTTCCGATGATGCTACCAACACATTCATATATGAAAATCAAATGCGGTTGCAACTCTTTTCCAATACCAATGTGCCTTTACTTATTTTTCTTCCTATGTACATTTTTCTTTTCCTAAATTTATGTATCCTTCGGGACCACCCATTAAGCACAGTTTAAAAACAAATCCTTCTAATCACATTCAAAACTTGCACACTCTACTAGGTATTGACAAACTTTATTTGTTTAATTAAATATGCGATAACAATTTTCAAGTTTGCCAACAACAAACTAATAGTCCTTTTCTGTACAAAAAAAAATTGTAATTAATAATTGAAAAGAAGAAAAAATCAATAAAACACAAAATCCAAGTTATTTTAAGCATAAGCGTCAAATCACACCACAAAAGCAATAAACTATAATTATCAAAAGCTTATCCTTGCCACAATTTACACGAAGCACCAATAAAACACATGCTTTGTTCTCACTCTATACACTTGCCCCACATGCCAACCTTCCTTACTCAAATGAAATCCTCCTTATCCGAAAGCCCTTGAATAAAAATAAACAAAAACAAAAATGAAAACTTGCCTCCCCATATGTGTATAGTTATTCTTCTTCTTCTTCCTTATAATTTGTGTTGTTTTATCCTTAAAATAAAATCCTGTAAAGACGAAGAGTGAGAGATAATAATAAGATAAAAGAAAGGATCTGCAAATATTTCTGCTGCCTGTAGACAAAAACTTTTCGCATTCTGCATGTGGAGAAATTTGTTTTGTTTTCGTTTTTTTTTATTATTTTGTAAGCTTTTTCACATATCCTTGCTTGTGCATGGTGAATAATTCATTTTTTTCCATCTCTGTTGGGTTTATTATTATGCTTTTAGTTTAAATGCGGCTAATAAAACAAAATAATAACCAAACACAAAATGGAAAAAAGTAACACACATATAAATGTGCTGTGATGGTGCGGTGTGTATGTCCTTTTGTGTGGTTGCGTATGTTTGTTTAGGTCCTCACATTGTTCATTAGATTCATAATGCCATAAGGTAATTAGATTGTAAACACAATGAACAATGTGTATGAGATTGTATTAATAAGGATAATCGAAGAGAAAGAGCGACAGAGAGCGAAATGAAACGAATTTACAGACAATGCCAGAACAAGAGAATGCAATTTATTGGCTAACTGAGGATTTAACTGACAGTTTAGACATTTTGCCAGCAAAACAACTCAGTACTCTGTGTGTGTGCATCAGTCCCTTAGTGAAGTGTAAATCAAAACTTGAGTCAGAGATAACCGAACGTTACACGCTATATTATTGTGCCTTTGTGTTTTGATTCAATGTTATATAATAAATACAATTACAATTCGGTTAAGACAACTGTATTGTCGTCAGAGACATATCTGTGGGTTGATAATAATTTTGCGTTCGCCGCATGACAGGGCGCATATCTCTGCAGGGATCATGGATTAAATTTATGGCTACAATCAAGTTTTCACAGAAATTCTTGGGGGTTTGTTATGGCAAATTTGCATATATGCGTGTGTGTGATTACTGATGTGTGTGCACATTTTAGGAAGGGATTAGTTTATTTATGACTTTAATTCTGGTGGAGTCGGTTGTGGGTTTGCTTGGTCGGAATGAGTGGAAACTCTGTGACAATTTATATGGATGGATCTGCATGGTATCGAATGTGGAGACTAATTTGCTGAGGATGTTTGGTTGAGTTTTTTTTAGTTTCCCATGTTTTTGATTGATTAATAGGTCTAATGCTGTGTACTTTTAGGAGAAGTTTGATAGATCTTGATGCCTTAGAGTCTCGAGTGTTAAAATAGAGCTGAGTCCATTGCAGAACATCATGTACAGTAAAATCACACATAGCTTTTATGACAAACGCATTCATTTTCGATAAAAACTTTCCTTTTCGACTTCACAAGGAAAAGGACATCAGTAGAAAAATCCAGGAATAAAAATATAATACAAGTGAAAACAAACAAATTGGTAACGCAACAGGTCCTGGTCCATTTAGGAAGAATCAAAGAAGTCTACAATTTAATGTCATATCCGTAGGTTTAAAATTAAAATGCTTTCTTAGGAAGCAACAAACGAGTAACAACAACACGACACACGATTGCCACCAGTCCATGCGCAACAAAATCTTTGCCTAACATCTTCAACTCTAAAACTTTTTTTCGAACGAAGCAAGCTAAATGCGAAGTTGACATAAATGAGCTTTTTTTTAAAACTTTAAAATGTGTATACTGTATAGTGTATACCTTCCGAATGCGTTGGCCAATTGCGATGAAAGAAGTCGCAAGTGGTACAGCCATTTACCTCAACATGGTCCGAAACCAAAAAGTTAATTTCTTGTCCTCGGTTTGAGTCGCAAAAATACTTTCTGAAGGCAAGGCGAATTTATACCAAAATATTCAACACACCTGACTTAAGTTTAATCGCATGTTATATTTATATTTTATCTTTTCTCGAATATTGACAGCTTTCATACAATCAGTCTTCTAATACGCTCAATCATAAACTGTAACTACTCTGTGCGGAATATTTTCAGATGCCCCACACCATCCGACTATCTCAATCAAAGCGAAGCGTCCTTCTATTTTTATCGTAGCCTCAGCTCTCAACAGCACTTGATAGTATTTTTATAGCCCCCCACCTCGACTACACCACGCACTAGAAAAGCGACCACACAAGCATATTAACCTCGATTATCACCATGGAAATGTCAGAGGACTTATTAGAAATGTCAACATCATTGAAATAAGGACACCTCTGTTCTATTCTTGAAAGTGTCCACTTGACCGAAAGTGGAACTAATTGTCCACACCGCACTCGTATGCGGCAGCAGAATAAAAGAAAATCGATATGGCCACCTATAGACGGACGTCGGAACAATTTATGTAGTCCAGGTTGTGAGGCTAAGCGCGTACTTAGCCTCGATTAGTGAAAGTGCAACGACATAGTGATATAGATTAGACTTACTAGCAGGCAAATGAAAAAAAAATCCATCAAAATTGGTTCCGGACCAAGGACCCACTATCTAGCTCTCTGGCACTGTCTAGCTGTCTGTTGGCTACGAAAATTGCACTAGTGCGACATAAATGTTCCAATTTTTTTTTTCCTGTTGTTTTGTAACACCATCCACTCTGTAAATTCAAAGAGCAAATGGGGTTCCGCAGCAAAAAGGATGCTCTTTGTGAATGATTATTTCTATCCTGTCAGTCTGCCAGACATCAGACACTGAAAGGCTGGGGGTTTTCTTTTTTTTTTGTTTGTGCTATCGCACGCTTTAAGCGTTAGAAGAGCCTGATTCAATTTGCCTCTACGTATATGGGGTGAAATGTGTTTTCATTTTCACTTCTTTTTTTTCATGACACCATATACCGAAATGAATATATATCTCTTTTGCATCAACTATATATTAACCTAGATACTTTGTTCAATGATATGCCTAGTCTAGTCAGTTTTTGTATTTATTTTACACACAGAATCTACAACTAAATGGTGAGGGACACATCCTGCGAAATGAAGTGTCATGTGTATGTTTATTTTTAGTGCGATATAATTTCAAATTGCTTTTGAATGGTGTGCGATAGTAGGGCCGAACAAAAAAACCATGCAACTCCAGATAGCCTGGCATTAATAGACACAGATGGCCATTACCATGTGTCAAATAAATTCAATTTGCATTACGGCAAATGGAAAAACCATCGCAATGGCAATACAAACAAATTACCATCGAAATGAACAGCTATTAAATTATTTTGAAAATTTTGTGTCATCAATGGCGGGCGCGGTCCATTTTAGGGATGGAAATAGTTGCTTTTTGTTTATATTTTTTAAGGGAGTTCAAATTAATGACATCAAAGCTCAATTTAATGGTACTTTGATAGGATACATTGGTTAAGTGGTAGCTGCATTTGGATGACAGTTACTGATGGCTATCGCCAGGTCCATTTGTAACTTGGTACAACTAAAATTTGGATGGGATGTGTTTAGCAGTGCTGGGAGAGCAACGAAAGTATGTAATATGTCAAAATAATGATCAGCTGTCTTTCAGGACTTGCAGTCTCCCTTTGAAATAATAATAAATAGATAAATAGTTGGCGCAACAAGTCTGTGGGACTGAAGGCCTAGCTGCTCACTGTCATTCGTTTTGTGTGATTTTATTCATTTTTGAAACGAATGAAAGGGATCTACAATTTTTATGCCGAGTCGAAAAGGCTTACTGAGATGATCTTGGATGACAGTTATACTCTCGGATGTTTTCTCAGACGTTCGGGAGAGGTAGTGCAGTGAAAAACATTAAGATGTAATTTGTGTCACCGGGGGACCCCTCGCTTATTAGTCTAACACACTAACCACTAAGCCTACCTCAATAAAAAAAAACAAAGATGAATCGAACGTGCAACATTTAATGAGCTACCAGGATCATTGACCCTTGCTTAAGAAAATCTGCATTCGGCTTAAGCCATTTGCCACAAGAAATCTCCCTCATTGTACTTGCAAAAGCATTCCCAGCATATCAACAAAAAATATTCCGCCAGGTAAACCTTAAGTTAATCCAAGGACATTTCCAAATTATTGAATACCCAATAAAAATTAACACACTAGTACATGCAAAGGCCTTCCCTTAACCTCATATTAATAGAAAAAAAAAATAACTAGGCCAACAAAGTCATTAAAAACATCCAAGCAATTAAATAGCCATCAAGACAAAACTTTTGCCATAACACTCATTCCATGGGAGATTCTTCAAAGTCATTCCGGAAAAAGTATAGTGAAGATTCTCCCATATAACGGAGAATTAGTAGAAAGAATACCCGTCTATAGTGGAACGTTTATGCGGCCCTGCGCCTGCCATTTGAACGTAGGCCCGAGACGCAAATAAAAACTTCTGACGATAATTTTATTACGCAACAAAACAAAAAGAAATCGAAATGTGGGTGTACCAGGACACCACCAACACCCCCAGGTTGGGGGCACTGCTGGGCGCTGCCACAAAAACTCTCTGTGTGTCCATCTTGTGGGGTAGAACAATAATTACGGATATAAAACCACAGGGCGTAATAAAAACTGAAAGCACAAAACACTGAACACTGAATCCTTCTTCGTCTACTTGGGTTTTGTCTGTGTGTGTGTGTGTGGAAAGTTTTCTCCATTCTCTGCAGGATATGAGATTTAAGTCAACAGACGATGACGATACACTCTCGACATGTTATGTCTGATAAAAACACACAGTAAGGTGCACGCATACACACAGACACACACACAGTGGTTAGAGGCGGCTAGTTTGCACTAAAAACTCTTCTTTGGAAAGTTTCCTCAAGAAAATGTATGAGTATGATCAGCAGGAGGACTTTCCACATAGCACAGGACAGAGAAGAAAAACAAAACAATAAATTTATTTTAATTTTGTGTTTCGTTTGAAGATTGGCTGTGGCTCAGTCATCATATATGCGGAATGGTTGCGGAGGGGTTGGGTTTTAGGGGTCCTTTCTTCCATCATCATTGCAATTCAAAGGGATTCATGAGATGATGATTAATTAAAAAAGTTTGGCCGCACTTATTGTGTGAGTTGTATTATTTTGCTGTAGTTTTTTTTTTCTCTCTTTCTCCATGAAGGAAAAACACCAAACCGACAGAAAACAATGGAAGAAGCTTTTGAATATATCCTTATTGCATAAGCACTTTATTACTTTTGTATTGTTTTTTTTTTTTTGTTATTCTTCTTGGGTGTGGAATAAAAAGGTGAATTGAGGTCCAGCGATGGGTCCGGTATTTTCTATCTCAGCAGGATGTCCGTCGTTGGGAAAAGTTTTTCAAGCAAGGACATGCGAGACCATCGAGAGTTGTTTATCCTACCTGTGGAGAGTTATAAACATGAAAACTTGCGGATGAGAAATTGAAGAAGTGCACAAATATTTATTTTGTTTTCAGAAGTTGGATGGGGTGCACATGGGGTTTTGGCGTGTCTCCCTTTTAGGAATCAGTTGTTGCAAATGTGCTACATATTGTAACTGCGAAAACTGTCGTCTATGAAGCTCAACCCAAACAGAATTAAGTGCGCTTTAAATTGTGTCAAAAATAGACACAATTACATAGAAGTTCAGTATAAAATGGAGCACTATTGCTCATAACATAAGATTTCGTTTATGGCAAACTGGCTTTAGATGGATTACCTACTCCCATGCGATCCTAGAATAGTTATTCAATAGGTATAACCGAAATTCGTAAACCGTTCTTATCATCTTTTGTATTATTTTGCATTTGGCTCCGGATCTAGGACGACTGAGACCCACAATTTTAACCCCTTTAAAATAGCTAACTTCATACGCATTCACAAGTTAGATATGCGGTCTTAAATTTCAGCGGAAAAAAAGCATAAGAAATGATTTCGATTTTTTGAGGGTTCAATCTTCGTTCAAAAAATAAAACAAGCGTCCAACGATCTTTTTACAAACATCTGGACAACCTCTGAGCTCTAAGTCTGATAAAGTCGATTTAACATAAAGTGAAGAAAAGGTCCCCCATAATGACATTTCCAGTATACGATTGAAGGACTTTTTCGCATTTTTCCACTACACCAATGTCGACAAAGAGGGAAAAGCCAGCTTCAAATAATACCGCGCAATCACTGCATGAAAATGTTCACTCCACAAAAAAAAATATATACACAAAAACTCAGTGATTGATGATAAGCCTGCACAGCGGAATATGAAAATATATCCTTTATGGAAATATGGGTAGGCAGACTCATAAATTGAATTTGTTTAAATATGAATAATGAAAGCCTCGACTCTCGACACACACTGGCTATAAATTAACACACATATGAGGACCTACAACCACTCTTTTAATTATCTCAAAAAAAATATCTCTCTCCGTAGATACATAAAGTATATTCCCTTTTCGCGTGGACCCTTGTTTGATGTGTGTTTTTTTGTCCAACACATTTATCCTCCCCCTAACAAACATCTGTGGGCAATTTTTCTCGGTATCCTTGTTGCTTCTCTATCTCATAACGATGGAAAAATAAAAACAGTCAGCTGGATATTCAATGATTGCAGACCACACCTGTAAAATTATTTTATTTCTCACATACTACGCGACGTGGTGACGATTGGAATATGCGCTTCTGTGTGTGTGTGTTTCTTTTAATATTTTATTTTCATTATGTTTCAAAAAAATGTATATCGCTGGGATGGGTATAGGTTTGGGCGAATCATATCCGGATAAAAGTGAGAAAATGTGGATACAATGCCCAGCGTACATTTGCAAAAACTCTGCGAAAGGTTTAATTTACATAAAGGGGGTAGAAGAAATGAAAAAAAGGGTTTGCGATGAGGGACTGTGCGCTTGTTATTGTTTTTTGCGCGCACAGTTTACATGAGAGTGTGTACATTAAATTGAAAGAGAGGCAGAAAAATGTTGTTGTTGCAAGTGCGGGCATGTATAAAGTATAAATACCGAAAAGGACGAATATTGCAATTTTGTTTGTCTTATTCCTTTCAAAAATTAATAAAATATGAAGCAGTCAGGTGAGTGGATTGATGGGCTACTTTTAATTATTCATATCCGACGGATTAAAAATACATATAGGAGTAGTCCCTTTAAGCCTTAAACCTTGAAAGGAGTTGAGAGGCAATATGTGAAAATTAACAAATTTGTTAATTTATTATTACTCAGAGTACTATTTGTATTTGGTTTTTTTGAAAGGTTGCCCCAGGATTGACCTCCAACAGCAAGTTGGATACGATTTCTCCATTTTTGATACCTAGGAAACTTTGATTTTAAAACAACCAACCCTATTTGAATCCTTTGGGACGTGGGAGTTTGTTAAAACACTATTTAGAAAGTACGAAAACTTACTCACTTAGGTCGCGCTGCAATCCGATAACAACCTGGGCCTCAAAAGACTAGAATCTCCCTTTCCCAAATATTTGTCGACATAATGTCCTAGCTCTAGGGTGACTCCAAAGTTTAAAAAAAAAATCACACAGTAAATATTCGGATCCTCACGTTCTGAATCAATCACCTTGTAATTAAAGGGAATAAAACATGGCAACGCAGTATTGGATAACAACAATGTTAATTTTTCAACCCCCATGAGTCTACTAAGAAAGCTGCGCCTTTGACATAGAAAACATCTCAAAGGGTAATTAATGTCAAAACTTTTGCTTCGTACAAGTAGTATCACACGAAAGAAACTTTGACAAATTACCTGCGATAAGCGAGAGTGTAATCGTGGAAGTGGGAGGAATAATTTGTGCAGACATGACTGTAGCAAAGTTTCGCTTGTGTGAACTTTGACTACGTTCTGGGTATACGTAACAAGCTCGTACATAAAAATGTCACCTACCCGAATCGCTGATTCCAACGATCGTATATGAAGCTGATTGTTTTAACTTCAATCGTATTTACTTTGTCCTTGGTATAGGAAGTATGGTAGGTATGGTTAAGGACTCGAATTATATACTTTTAAAAGGTAAACCTTACATACATATTCAAATGGAATCGAAAAGCCTCTTTGCAAATGGCTATTGTCAAAACCAGAAATACGAATGACTTGGTGTCCTTTAAAACAAAAAAAACGTTGCTTTCGAACAGAATTCTGTCTAACGAAGACGGAAAAGATCGTTTTTGATGATCGTTAATAATAACTTTATTTTAAAGACGTTTAATAGAATCCGTGCCAAGACGTAGGCGTCCCAAGATAAAATTGTCCGTTAGAAAACCGCTCCTGATTTAAATTCAAAAGCATAAGACTGAGAGCTATGGAAATGATTGCATTTCCGGTGTTTTGTGAAGCCATCTTAACATCTTTTGGTCTTATGAAACTCTTTCGAAAGAGAGAAATGAAAATCTGGAGAATATAATGGAAATCCTTAAGTAGTACATACTGCTCAAATGTCATTAATATCATATCTCATCGTATGCTTTCCCTATTCAAATCTCCATTGAAGAGGTTGCCCTCTACCTTTGGCATCCATAAAAATCCTACGCTTCACCATTTATCTTATCCAGGCTCATTTGTCATTAGACGCACGGTCCAATTTCGGATGGCACATCCCACATTGCTAATTAACAGGACACGTGGATGTATTAAAACACACATGCCCCTTGTGATTCAATTCATTCCGGACCAGTAGTGCTGATGGAAATTAATAGGGAAATAGTAATGAATTCCAATACAGAGATAAGGATATTTTATTGTAGAACCCATCAAGTTCGTACGCTGCGGACGATAGGTAGCATCTTTCTTTTTATGACATCCTCCTACGCAACAACATTAAATGAATCAACAAATTTCTATTCTGGCAAAAAATAGAGCCATAAATTTATATTTAATATGTTAACTTTTTTATGGATCTTTCTTATGACGAAATTGATTTATGTGCGCCGACCAGGTTTTATTGCTTCGTCATCATAATCCAAGAGACAATCCTTTGCTCCCACTCGTATATGGCGTCGAGTAATAATTTTCAGGCAGAAAAGATGGATATTCTATGATAAAGATGCGAGTCGTAAAAGTTGTTTGAATTTTCTTTAGCTGAATGGTAATTATAAGTAGCTTAAAATGTCAGCCTTCTTGAGAAGTGATTTTTCTCTAATAGACATCTGAAGGGCGTGGGCAATTTGCTAAAAGATATTACAAGCCATAAATGTTTTGGATAGGACTGTACTTTAATTTTGAACATTTTACTTCGGTTTTTAAGAAGCTTGGCGCCCATAGTGGAGACCATTTTTGTTGACAGATTAAGCCTCGAAAATTTTAATTATATTAGAAAGCTACACTTTTTTTGTCGTACCGATTGCGACGTTATTTCGAAACCAATATTTGTGAAATATTCAACAAATGAGAGATGAGTATCCGTAGTTTAATTCCCGCTCGCATTTTCTTTTTTCGGAATGCGATTAATAAAGAATAAATAGCCACGAGTACACCAAAGACTGCTACTAGGTTTCATCCAAACGGGACTAAAAACAGAACCCATTCAAATATAATCTGAAAACCCTAATGTAACATACGTTTTGCGGGTATCCGGCAATCTGTCGTGTATTAGTCATGGTACTTCATCAAAAAATCAACTCCACTCCTAAGGACATTCTGACATAAATTTACCTTATCTTCATGATTACCACCCTAACGTATTATACTGAATTGCTAATATAAATATTAATCAGAATTTGTAACCACACCCTGGATACGCACTCTCGCTCTCTCTCCATATCGTATCCCTTCATTACACTTAAGCTTTTCTATTCATAAGTCAAAATAATAGTCAATTCTACCACATCATACAAATGCATTAATAAATTATCATTTCGATTACATGACACATGTAGCGATAGATACAAACACACACATACACTTTGTAGGAATCGTTTCCATAGGAAATTATTCTACCCTTTTGTAAGTGAAATAATCGATCCCCGAACCCAAACCATATTCGGATATCCAAAATTATTCAATAATATAATATCCCATACAAACTACAATAAAGGTTTGTGTACAGGATACGATCCATTTCTATCCTCAGTGTGTACGGGATATGTGTTACTCTATCCGCCCATAGAGGGCGTTGATGGTATTTTGGCTAAAGTAGTAGTGGCATAGGATAAGTAAGAGAAACGAGAGAGAGAGTAAAAACAAGAAAAGGAATTTGCGATAACACATACACACCAGGTCATTGATAATTGATGGCGTGGTAGTTTTTTTGGTGTGGCACAAGGAATGTACTCGTACAGTAGGTAGCAAAGCAGTCAAACCGCATTAGCAAAAATACCAAAGAAAGAGGTATCGTACATGATGTATGCGCAGCTGCATTGGCGACATACATGGGTTGAGCGGTAGTTTTTTTCTGTATTCCCTTTGTCTGGAGTCATACGATGTCTATGGAAAAGTGGCGTGGGTACGCACTCAGTACTTTTCCATGGAAAGTTTGAGTTGTTTTTGCGCGTCGTCCGATTGGTTGTGAGGCATTCGTTTGCTGACGAGGCAGTTTTTTGAAAGCCAAGTAGAGACGTGGATAGTTGGCAGTGGAGCTGGTCGGACGTGACCTTTGGTTGGTGTGCTTTTGTTCGGGGTTGTGCGCGTGCGGTTGGGCGAGTTTTATTTCATACGTTGTACAAAGTAAATTACTTGTCGCGATTAATAAAATGGTTCAACACCAATAAATTCCTTGTCGTGGGAGCTAAATAAATCAAATCCCTACGGACACACCATGTGCAATCGTGATTAAAATATAAATAAAAACTTAAACTCAAAACTCAGTCGAATCCCCAAATTCATCCACGTGATAATAATTTCGTAGTGGTGCCGCGTCACATTAATTCCCCCCTGACTTACTCAGCCACCCCCAGTGATTTTGTTTTTCCCCATCAACTCACCAGTGTCATACCCACGTGATTTGGAAAAAGGGACGTGTACTTAAGACTCTCCCTACCCTGAGTCCGGTTTTTGAATCTGGTGCCTTAAGTGAACCGCCGAATTCCCCCCTTGTGAAATTGGTATCTTCAGACCCCGCCGACCATCCATATCTCGGTCATATAGTGCGGTTAACATAAAAGAAAAAAAAAATATACCAAAGTGGCACGGTTTCCCGGTTATATACCGTAATAAATCCATGCGATAGATTCGAAAACCATCACCAGGAAGTAGTCAAGGAAAGAGTGGTCAAACTCAGCAGCCCATCATCACCAGGATCCTCAGCATGCAGCCTAGCAGAGTCGTCAAACTATTCCGAATTTTCACCCTCCCCCTTTCCCATCCCCTAACGTAATTTAATTTACAGCCTCCGTGGTAGGACATTAAATTTAAATTTATATCTTTAAAACATTCTCTCGTTTACCCCAAAAATAAAAATAAAATAAAAATTAAGTAAAAATCTTAATAAAAATTAAATAAAAATAAAGAAGAAAAAAAAATATAATGAAATTAATTTGCCGTTAGGTATTAATTGAGTCAATAAAAGAATGAAGTAGATAATTCTACGAATTAGTTACTTTATCTGTGTATCTCTAGTTCTTGTAAGATTAACAAGGATAATCAATTGTATTTTTGCCGCACTTGACGGCATATTTTGTAGATTTCTTTTCTTCCCCTTAGCGTTTTCGGTACTACACTCAGGAGATGCTGTGCACACCATCCCCCCTGCAGTCTACATGTCGTGTCCCTACAAAGTAAGGGAAAATTATAGTTTCTAGGGGTAAGTCTTTTGAAAAGTATATATATTTTGACACTTGTCCTATTGATTATTCTTGTGATTTTTTTTTTTATTTTGTGGCACAGATTGTGAGCCTTATTGTATTCATTCACTGGCCCCTCCGGCATTTAAATAATTAACGTAAATTACTATCGTAATTATTTCGAATCTAAGTAGTAATTGAATCATTTTGAAGTAATTTTGGGTATTCCCTACATATTAACAATTTCACTAAAATATTAGCGGAGTCGCTGGAATGTTTATTTATTGATCCCCCCTCTTCGATATTCATTAAGTAGTTATTAAGACTTCCTGTTGAGGAATTAATTCGTATAGAATGGCTTATAACTTCCTTCTGAAGTTTGAGGTCTTGAATTTTAGACATAATTAATTTAGACAGTTGATTTTCTGGAGTAAATAAAATTTAATGGATTTTGTATAATATTACATCACCTTGGTATTATTTCGGAGCATGAAGTTTCTTTTCTGGTTCTTATAGCATGGAAGTTGGGTATTCCCCAAAATGAATAGTGAGTAATAATATCTCAGATTGGATGTGTTGATCGTCTAGGACACGACGAAGTAGGTTTGGTCTAAAGGAGGCTAAGGCCTCTTCTTTTTGAGGGGTAACTATGGGAATTATTTGGAAGTGGCTTAGTTACCAACGGTGGTTGGCTAAGGATCCTAATTCCAGGTCACCATAGGGGTGGGTTTACACTTCCGAGAGCTAGATCACCTTGCTCTCTTTCTCCCGCGCATACAGGGTGTATTTCCAACTACAAATGGCGTATTTCATCGCGGTTGTCATTGGGCAACAACGTGACAAATCATCGGACAATTTCGGGCTCCTCTCTTTTTAAACGTTTCTTCTCAAATTACACCTTCGAGACAGGCATGTATTAGAATGTAACACAGTTCGGCTAGTAGGTAGCAAGATCCCCCCCCATTCCGACGAGCATAGGACGGAGCCCCGCTAGCATGCCTGCCGCTGCTGAATGCCCGAACACCCTTCACCCGGTAGCCCTATTGGATCTTTGAGATTGCCTGTAGTGTTATAGTCCTAGGGGTTGCCTTAGTAGTTGAAGGTATTTAGAACTTATAATCCGTGTAAATAAAAATGGTTAGTTACATACACGGCCCTACATACTCGGTTAACACGGCTGTAACAGGCCGTACAAGAAGTGGTTATCCTTTTTCCTGTGTCTTCCTTTTTGTGAGGGTTCCACCACTCTAGTGTTATGTTCTGGTTGGGGCATTATATATGGTTGTCCAGTTGGAGGTTTGTCATGGACACATCGTGGTGAATCGAGCCCAAGGAAAAAGGTGTTTTCTTCCTAGGATAAGGATGAGCTTGGGAGTAGTAGGAGAAGCTATACATATGGATCCTGGGTTGCAGGATGACGCCCCGTGGAGGACCCGACGTGTACTTTATTCGTCGGACGAGCCGCGCGGGGCACAGTTTTGCACCCCCGGGATTTTTATGTTTGGCTTTGAAAAAAAAAAAAAAAAAAAAAAAAAAAAAAAAAAAAAAAAATTTTGAAAACAAAAAAAAAATTTAATTATATATATTATTTTTTTTTGAAAGAATTTAAATAAATTTATTTTATTTAAATTCTTTCTTTCTTCTTTTTTCTCACGTTACAACTTACACGCTGTCACTTGCGCACACACAATGGACACATTATATTCCAGTATGGTCTGGGAATTGCTTTATGAGTCCCTAGTCGACCAATAGTTTCACTACAGTAAAAGTAAAATTTAGTACATCAGTCGCTCAAGTATGGCCACAAATACTCTCCATGTTGTCCTCCTTGTGCAAATGTAAATGTGTGCGACTATATTTGTCCGAAATATTAGGACACTCCATCAAAATGGGATAAATTTATTATCGTTATTATATCCTTATGATGGGTGGTTGGCGCGGTTTTTCCACCCAATCATCCTGAAACCTATATGTGTGTGGCGACACAACAATTTCGGTACTGTAAATAGTGTCAGAGAATTTATTTTTTGGTATAGCTTTGGGGGAAAGGTGGATGGATGTGGAGCATAAAGCTATTGGCTATTGGCACTGCAGAGTACGACAAACATTGTTGTCCTGAATTCTGCCCAACAATGATAAATGCAAAATTAATGGTCAGAATTTTGTTTTAGGATTTAGTTTTGTTTTGCAATCTTTTTTGTTGTGGTTCGCCTCCCTCTTAAGTACTCATATTTTGGATGAGTGACAAAGATAGTAATCGGCTTTGGCGTAGATACTATATACTCCTGCGGGGTAGCATCAGAGGAAATATTGATGGTTGTTTTTCCTCACAAATGCATGTGTATATAGTTGTGCGGGAAAGCAAGTAATTTGTTGCAAATTGGTGGTTTTGAGATCGATGCGATTAAATATACCTAAGCCAGCTTTTGTTGATGAGTTTGAGCAGATATCTTGTCAAAAATTCTCTTAAAAGGGGTTGCGTAAAAGGACAAAATCAAAAACCGGTGGTGGTAGGTATACATACAAAGAAGTATGCAACCAGAAAACATCATAAATACTACCAATCGCCTTCAGTTAAAAGTTGGCTTACAGTGGCACGCTCTTAAGCATTTATCAAGTCGTATGTATTTTACAAAAGTTTATAAAACGTTCGTTTACTATCAAGCGTCCTTTTTCAGGATCTCACATATATATTTTGTATACTATTTAATAAGACAAAATGAATTACTATCATCAGTCACTGGCCTCACCTAGAAACCTGCAGCCTCTTTTGAAATTTCTGACGATTCTTCTTAATATGAAAGCCATATACACTAATAGGTATTAAGGGTCTCAGTGATTATGACTTAATGATCTAATACAACTCGATGCCGTATTGTATTGTTAGTTATAGGCAGTATACACTGCGACCAGAAGAGATCCATTGTGTTGGCCTTCATTATTTAACCTAAGGAGCTAGTAAGGCTCTTTATAAACCTCAGTACCCTTTTTGGTTCCATTTTTCCTATATCTGCAGGACTTAAAACCCCCTTTGCATATGGATCGCTCTGCCCCTTGCCACAGCAGGGCATTCGCAGAGCATGTGTTCCGTTGACTCCTCCTCTTCTCCGCAGAGTCGACAGGAGTCGTCGTCAGAAAGTCCCATTTTTTTGAGATGATATCTTAGTGGCCAGTGACCAGTAAGACAACCCGTTAGGATCCTTAGATCTTCTTTGCTTAGCTCAACTAACTTTTTTGTTTTACTACGAGCGACTCTTTTCTCTTATGCTATATTGTTTTGAAACGCAAACATAATGTCAACCAAAACATACTAACTTTTATTCTCCTCTAAGTTTGGGGTAGCACTCCACTTTTACCCCGTCCCGGATTTGGCGCAAGTGATGTCAAACTTTATGATGACCAAAAATGACATTTTTTCCCACAGCGTCATGGAAAACTAATTAACAATTTATGATACAACAAAAGAAATATTGTCCAACCAAAATTCCAGCACTACAAGTCACTTCCCTTGTTCTGGTGGAAAAGAAAATTTCCTTTTGTCCAATTTAGCATATTTTGAGATGCGAAATAAATATAAATTGGTCAGGCGGCGACTTTTGTACAGATAAAAGTGCACGAGTGTGAATTTTATTTCAAAATTTGTAAAAAAATGCACGTATCCGAACCACGAATAAACGAAATATTAATATAACAAAACTCAGCTCACATGTTCTTAGATTCTATTTGCATATAGCTATGTACCAAGAAACAAAAAGTCAGTCAAAACAGAAAACACATACATTGCGCTGCATTATGCTGACAGTCCCGCCACAAGTAATTCCTATTTTCTTCGACTCTGCGCAGCTACGTCGCAATGTAAGTTTCTATACATTGCAAGCTTGTCTTTTTTTTTGCATTTGTTATGCTAAGTCAAAATCTCCTGACTCATTCATATTTGTCTACTTTAAATTTACTTACTTACTTAAGGTGGCGCTACAGTCCGGGATGGACCTGGGCCTCAACCAACAAGCGTCTCCAGCCAGCGCGATCTTTAGCTAGCTGTCTCCAGTTTCGCACGCTAAGTTGGTTAAGGTCCCCTTCCACTTGCGTGCGCCACCTGTGTCGCGGTCTTCTGTCGGGTATGGATTCGAAGATCTTCCGGGCCGGAGTATTCGTGTCCATTCGCTCTACATGACCCAGCCACCTCAGTCGTTGGACCTTCTCTCTTCTGACTAGATCGATGTCGCTGTATGGCCCGTACAAAAATAACACGAATAATTTTTTTCTCTCGAAACAACCGAGAGTTACCTCATTTGCTTTTGATAGAGTCCATGCCTCTGCGCTATATAGCAGGACTGGGACGATTAGGATCTTATAAAGGGTCACTTTAGAGAGAGGGCTTTGCTACTCAATTGCCTTCTTAGCCCAGAGAAACAGCGATTGGCAAGAGGAATTCTACGTTTAGCCTCAGCGCTGGTGTCGTTGTCTGAGTTCATAGCGGAGCCTAGGTAGACAAAGTCCTTAACCACCTCAAAGTTATATCTGTCTATTGTGACGTTCTGTCCGAGCCGTCGGTGTTGGGTGTCCTTTTTAGTTGACAGCAAATACTTCGTCTTGCCCTCATTAACCGCCAAACCCATCTTCGCTGCCTCAGTCTCAATACTCACAAACGTGCCATTTACATCACGCTGCGTTCTGCCAATTATGTCAATGTCATCGGCGTATGCGAATAATTGGACGGACTTTTGAAAGATCGTGCCTCTGGTGTTGGCGTTTGAGTTTTGCACTATTCTTTCAAGAACGATGTTGAAGAAGTCACATGACAGCGCATCGCCTTGTCTAAAACCTTTTTTGACATCGAAGGTCTCGGTGAGATTGTTTCCGACCTTAATGGAGCACCGTGCATTCTCCATCGTCGTCCTGCACAAACGGACGAGTTCGTCCGTATAAATGCTTTCATAGGCGGTCTTAAAATCGATGAAAAATTGGTTGGTATCGATTTGAAGTTCCTACCTATCTACCTTAAAAAATTAAAACAAAAATCGATTTTTTGAAAAAGTTTCATTGCGTCCTTGAAACAAACAGTTTAAGCTCATAGGGTCCTAACTTAAAAAGCGTTCCCTCTAAATCCTTAACCTTTTCAAACTGGCGGGTATCGCTGACGCTGTATCTGTATGTCTGTCAGCCAATTCACCAACTCCTTACCTATGAAAGGTCTTCTTTCGCATTCACTCTCTCTCCCTCCCTCTTTCTATATAAATCAATTCACTAGCGATTTTCCAAAATAATTGCCAAAAATACAATCCCCTTGCAGCGATGCGGTACATAGGTATACATCGGTTGCGTGATATATCGGAAGCTTTACATTTTAGCATAAAACACGTTTCTGGTTGGTTTATGGATATTTTCAAGGAAACCATGTAATTTATTCAGAGTATCTACCAACCAAAATACAATATACTGCAAAACGAAAAAAAAATATAGAAAATCAATTCCGCGATTTATACGTACACCAGCAGGAACATCGACAAAAAAAAACGGTCTTCCACACACGCGTTAACCAAAAAAAATATAAACCAAAACCGAACATCATAAACCACGACGAGGATACGAAATGTAAAAAAAAAAAAACGAAACTCTCTTTCCAACCATGCACTCGTTTTTGTATGCGGCACGAAGGTTGGGGCACATTGGATAAAAATAAAATAAAATGACATGATTACCTATTAATTTCGCAGGATAACTGCATGCGAATATCTTTGCCATGGTGATCAGGTATAGAGTTACAAAAATACACGTCCTCGTTGTTAAATATATACATATTTTCGTAGGTGTTCGTAAATCAATAGATATATGCGCTGCACAAAAATCATTGTTAAACTAATTACGTAACAGGACACTGCGGTTGAGGTTTTATTTTGTGTGGTATTGCATTACACATTCCAACAGAAGGATATACAAACACGCACAAACATTTATTTATAATTATCTTCATGGACAATATGCGCACGGTATTGAGTTCTATATATGCACGCTTTTATATATATTTATTTTTTATTGTTAAACGCTTCGATTAAATATTTGCATTTAATATTTAATAATACAATTAAAACTTAAAACAGCATTCGCATTAATTGTATACAAAATATAAAATATATATAAATTTATTTATATACATTGCTTTCATATTGGTAACAAGAAAAAAAAAGTATTTCTTTTATTTTAATAGTATTTTTAAGGAAATTTTTAAATGATTTAAAACTATTAATTATTTTCTATAATATTTCAATTAAAAAAAAATCACAAACCAAATAGGGATCAGACTTACCCATCTACATTTGGTACGAGAGTTATCCGGAACACATCGAAGAGGGCTACAAGGATCGTGTGTCTCGTGTGTCACAGGACTCACCATTCGGTTCGGCATCGCTCAATTTGACCAACATCAAGGAATCGGATCAGGGATGGTACGAGTGTAAAGTTGTATTCTTGAATCGTGATCCCAAACAGCATAAGAACGGTACATGGTTCCATTTAGATGTACATGCACCGCCACGTTTTAGTGTTACTCCAGAAGATATTATATACGTTAATTTAGGTGAGTGCACTTTCGATTTTTTTTATTTTTCCAAATAGTTTTAAGTACATCCTCGAATATATAGCGAGGTATTTTTTAATTTAAATTGCAA
The DNA here is from genome assembly GCA_936431705.1 of Cheilosia pagana. Classification (NCBI taxonomy): domain Eukaryota; kingdom Metazoa; phylum Arthropoda; class Insecta; order Diptera; family Syrphidae; genus Cheilosia; species Cheilosia pagana. The sequence continues at coordinate 41,811,052 of OW386170.1, read as the reverse complement.
CCGATTTTGTTGGCAAAACATTCTGTAGCCACGGGCCAAATAAATCATACCGGGGAACAAATGATCTCATTTTAAATGGCCATCTACTTAACTTGAGCACATTTGCTGATCTACCCAACTGATAACCTCAAATTACTCAATCTTGGTCCTAAAATTGTTGCAAGTTCTATTATGATTTTTTTTAAGGATGTGTGATGTATGACTTAAATTTGTACATTGGTCTTTCATAAGCTGAATTCTTCCGGCACCGAAATATGGTGAAAATAATTTTGTTTTTGCATCCTTCTTCCGTGAAATTGGAACCTGTCCCTCTTCAACAGCGCCCCAAGATGCTTCCACACTGGCGTCAGTGCTGCACTTGCACTTAAGTTGTTGTAAGTTGTAGGCTTCTGGAAATATAAAGGGAGTTTCAAAGTAAGTCTTTCCAGTAGAAGTCTTGTAACTCTGTGTTGCAGTCGTTTGTAAAGCAACTTTCCGAAAGGACGAACATTCCCCATGGCCAGTTTGGGACTACCTCTTAAACCGCTTTAAAAAATCCAAATAAAATCGACAGTCTATCTACATAAGTTGTTTATAACTTGATCTAGTTCCGTCAAAAACACTTTCATTCAGTGCAGCACGAAACATAACGAAATGGGACGGAATAAAAGCAATGAAGCTAAGCGACATTCGTTCGGCGAATATCTCAAGGACAATGCTCGCTGGTGTAAATAATGGACGCGGGTCTATAGCAAATCTGTTCGGGTGCCCACGGAGAAGGAGTGCTCAGCACCATCCTAAAGGTAGATAAAATATCAAATGTTGGCGGCCACTTTGTGTGAACGTTGTTAGTGAAAGGCGACTTTCTAAGACTGGAAATATTCCCACAGAAAAAGTCTCTCCTATTAACATAAACGGCAAACATAAACTAAGACAATTAACATGGCAATTTGTGCCAACACATTAATACAACCTTTGTGCTCCCAGATTTATTTGCCCATTAGTTCAAAGTGTCTGCAATCCAAATTTGTTTTTGTCTTGCTCCTGACAGTTGTCATTCGTATATGCTAATTTCGGCAAATCCACTTCCTGCTCTTGTGACATAGAAACGCCAGTTTCGTTTCCTACACAGAAATAAGTATATACAGTCCTTTTAAAATATTGAGACAATTTTTGACAATTCTCCTGGTACTCGTCGGTACATGGTATCCATTTCTCCATCTCAGCCACTCGTATACTCAATTTAGCCTGACAGGCAACATAAATTGCCAGCTCTTCAAGTAGTTTGTCAGTCATACAATTTGACAATGTCTCCTCCATGCATGTGCACGAGGACACGATGAAGACGTAGGTAATAAGAACAACCCAACTAACAACATAAGCTCCATCATGAATTATTACTCAAGGTGCAGGTACCTACATATTATGTACACTCGACTACACACAGTTGGATTTTCGAAAGGATCCTGCCAAATAATATTGCAACTTGTCATACGAAGATGTACAAGCGCAGACTTAAAGTGGATATGTCTGGCTGTATATGTGCTCTGGTATAAAAATAATAAAAAATGACATTCGTGAAAAGCTTAATCCACTTCCAACACACATCTATAGCCATGCACACATAGCCATATCGTGAGTTTAATGACAAATGTCAGTTTTGAACAACTACCACTATAAGCTAAGTGTCAGCATATCCCTTTTGTAAATAAACTCCCTCCCAGGAAAAGAAAACATCATCGTCTTTCCTCTGCACGAAATGAGTGAAATAAATAACACTTTAGATTCAAAGCAGCAGGATTCTAAACACAAACACACATCGCAGGACGGGGATAGTGACAAGACTCAGAGCAGGCGACAAGTCAAAGTATTCTTAAGGACATTAGCGCGATGTTGCTGTTAGCTGGGATGGACGTTTCAATGCGTGCAGCATTTTTGTTTTTGACATCGTCCTCCTTATGTGCGCGTATATTTTTCCTCTCTCCTTTTTTTTTGAAAGACTATACAAAGGATAAAACAGCTTTAGAGATGAGAAACAATCTAGAGACCCATCACAGAGAAGTGGGGTTAAAAATTGTCTCCCCCGTGTAGATGTCCTTTGGCAGACAAAAAGAATGTATGCTGTGCAGATCGCGCTTTTGCAAACTGACACCGTTGAGACATTAAAGCAAAACGAAACACCAAGAAACACCAGGATAAACACCATCGAGTAGGGAGAAGGAAGCGAAAAAACATGGTAGGGAAATTACTTTCAAGTAGATAACAGCAGGATGTAATCTCGGGAAGGAAGTGTCATTTCATGCTGCTTCAGACATGATGCTTAATAATTATTCTCGGGCATAGCACCCACACACACTACACAGGGTGGAGCAAGTCCAAGACTATCTTTTCTGTTTCTTCTTGGTTTTGAGTTCCTGCTGTGCGCTTTTCTCTTATCTATACTGGTGGCTTAATCATTACCCTGAAAGAACTCAACACTCGCCGGAGATAACTTCAGTGGTTCTTTTGTTTTGGCCCGGTGAAGTATCCTTTTTTTTGTTGGTCTGTTGTCTGCAAGGAAACCCGGGTATAATAATGTTATTTCAGGAGGTTAACGACGGATACACTGCAGAGGGAGTAAGGGTTATGGTTGTTGTTTTTTTCGTTCTGTATTTATATCATCGCGAATCCTTTAAGGAATGCAAGAGGGGGAAACAAGAAAATGCATATTCCCCTGTCAACAGGACATGAGCAGGAAAAACTGAGAAACAGATACCGCACAGCGAGACAATGCCAAGTGGCCGGCTCTGGAATGGTGAAAAGAAAATTGCAATAATTTTCAAATTATTTGCGGATTATGAGATGTCCTTCTGTAAGGAGCATGGATGGCGTGGAAATGAAGCAAAGGAGGTTATTTATTTTACACCAGTACTGCGAGTGACCTATCTGCAATGGGAAACCGTCTGCTGGGTAATTAGCTAAGGGACGCTCGGTTCGCATAACATGTATTTTATTTTATTTGAATGTTTTTTTACGACCGACTTGATGACGCCCGAATGGCTGTTGAAAAGGAAACGAAATCAAGAGCTTGATAAAATCCATCTGAATGGCAGCACATTTTAACGCTCTTAATGGTGAACTTGTAAGCACGTTATCATTGAGCTCTAATCTTTAATGTGCTGCAAAGTTGTCAAACACCAACCTAGTCCTTGTTCCAGAGAGACCGTAAGGAAATTTTACCTTTGGGCAGATAATCTAGGCTTTTGCAATTTTCTTCAGGTGTTGACTTTAAGGCACGTGTTCAAGCTTTAAATTTGCCGTTCCTCTGGCCTTCGGAAGCCAATTTTAAAGTCAAAATAAGTTACCTTTGTATACTCAACAGAGAGAGATGAATTCCTTAAGACAATTCCTTGGATGGATTTGGGGAATCTTTTCAACAAAAAGAAGCTCTGAGCCAGCAATGAGTATAACTCTTTGTGGTAGGAGGTATTTCGATGGCCCAGGACATCACTCGCCGCATTATTATTGGCTTTGTATCAGTGTTGCCACTTTTCTTCTGCGCTGGTATAGTATTTTTCAGAAGTAACCGTCTCCATATACCACTTGGCTTGCTCCTCGCTCATTTCAGTTAATGATTATTAAGTATTTTGGAGTTAAACAGAAAATTGTTGTATATATATCATATTCCTACTATTTGTGGTCACTTTTTCAAAATAACCAATGCATCGTTCTTATTTTTGATTCCAGGTGATTCAATTATTCTAAATTGCCAAGCCGATGGCACTCCAACACCAGAAATTCTATGGTACAAAGATGCTAATCCCGTTGATCCATCCTCTACTGTTGGCATCTTTAATGATGGTACCGAGTTACGGATCTCCACCATCAGACACGAGGACATCGGAGAGTACACCTGCATTGCACGCAATGGTGAGGGACAAGTCTCCCATACGGCCCGTGTTATAATAGCGGGCGGCGCTGTAATCATGGTAAAAAGAAAAAAGATGACAAAACAAATTCCAAAAAAATACAAAAAAAAATATTATTTTTTTTAATTTATTTTTGTTTTTATCAAAATTTAAAATTTCTTCTTAATGAATTTATCAATGATTTCATTTGGTTTTGTTATTTTATGTTTTTTTTTTATTTTTAAACCCTTTATTTACTGACTTTCAAATAACGAAATAATTGGCAATTTATATTGATTTATATTTACTTTAATTTTTAATTGGCAAATATTTTAAACTTTAGTTACCAAGTTTGTTTTTTCACAATATAGTTAACAAAATATGATTATTGTTGAATTGGCTAAATATTTTAATGGACAAGAAAATTTAAAACAACTGAAAGAATTTTTTTTGAAAAAAAGAATTAATAATGAAATGAAATATTTTCGGTAGTTCTTGTGTTGTTGTCGCCCCCTATTGAATGATTCGTGTTTTGTATCCCCCTTCATTTTACCTTCATACAAAAAATAATTAAATTCATTATGCATAATGCATTGCGTGCATAGAATTGTTTTTGTTGTTATTAAAAAAAGTCAGATTTTCTCATTCATTTAATTTCATAAATTTCAGCAACTTAAATTGGGAAAATTTTAATTTCAATTTATTTTTTTTGTAATTATAGTTGAATCTAAATTTTCCCAAAAATCAATTCAATCACGCATATATCATTTGCTTAAGGCATTATTAAATAATTTAATTATTAAATCGACAGTATTCATATTTTTGTTAAAAATAATATTAAAATATATAAATGCTAAAATCTTGTTATAAGCAAATTGCGGTGAAGCGGCCAACTAAATGGTGTTCCTTGGCTAACAATTTTTTCCCCATTCATTGTCTAAGCTCTTATGAGTTTTCAATACTGAATTAGATGTGATAGCGACATCCCGTGGTATTCTCTTGAAAATCTGGTCAAATGGAACAAGGATTTCGACGGCCTTGTTGCAAAAAATTGCAGATACTGCTATTATAGGAGTTGATAAGAGTAGGTATTTTTTCTTCAATGCAGTTTGAATCTCTTCTTCTCTACTGCTTAAAGGTGTGGTTTAAATACTGCAAAAAACATATCTTATTTTCCAAGTTACTGCTTACTCGCACAAAAAGTGATAAAATTATTTATTTAGTATACAGAAAAATACCAAATGGAGGAAATACCACTACCTACCAATTATTTACATAAATAATTGGGGATTGACTATAGAAGAAGTATGTGAAGTTGTAAAACTATTTTCGGGCTATTTTCTTTTTTTATTTTCAATTTTAATTGCAGTCTAAAAATATATAATCAGATGGAAATAGGGAAAGCAAAAGTAAATATGTACATAAAAAATGATATCCTTTAAAAATGTGGTAGCTCCCTTTTCTGTGGCTATTTTAATTTATTAAAATGCAGGTAAACAATTAAAAACATTTAATACCCATGCGAAAACTCTACTCCCACCCTTTTTTACAATAAATGTAGGACGACCATTCATTACCTAGTTTTGTATTTAAATAGTTCAAAAGTTATCCACTAAATGTATAACATTTTCAGGTCATTGTTCCAAGAGCAACAAAAACCCAGCTCTGTAATTATTCACTAAATCCATCCACTCAATAAAATGCAATTTATAAATTTTGCAAACTCAAAACAAAAACCCCATTTAGGCCGAGTGCTCTGTTGAATTTTACTACAATGAAAACAAATTAACTTTTGTTGGGTACTTCTACGCCATCATAGCTTTGACAAAAACAAAATTAAATCGAACTGCAAAGTACCAGGGGTTAATAGAGCAGCAATATTGTGAAATGAAAATCAAATAGAAATTACTGTTAACTGATGAAGTTCTCAACAGTGAAATTTTATACATTTTGAGAGACTAAAATTTTATATCTAGCATCAGCTGTGGCAACAGTGGAGTAAATGTCTTTTCTTTTTGAGGTTGAAGTTTGTAAATTTCGAGGTGATAGCACAAAACGTCTCATAACAGCAAATTAAAAAAAAAGTCCAACGTATGCTTGTAGAACTCTCTGCAAAAATTAAGAGACCCATCTACTGGCATATGTGTCTTACACAGCAATGCATTTTTATCGTGCAAAGTGAGTTATTATTATATTGCTCCCAGTTTTAAAAAGGTTAACTTTATTGCTTGGATGCGAAAAGCTAAAAGATTTATAATTTTGTCTTGCCTTATGCTTTGCTACTTATTTATCCAATTTTTCTCTCCAGAATGTACGATCCTTAGTTATTTGCACTACCTTTATAAAATGTATCCATGAGTCTTCGGAGGGGCATTTATGAATATAGGCGAACTTTGCGCACTAAATTTGCAATGAGCAGCCTTGTGCAATATGGCTATACGAACAATTTTGTTGGTTCCTTAACGCGCGCTCCGTACCACTTCCAAGTCGAAGCGGAAATGTCAGCTGTTTCGAAGGAGCTCTTTTAAACAATGCAAAAGTTCCGCACTAGCTCAAGTTTAAGTGATTTTGTTTGAAATATGAACGACGTATATGCGTGGGAAAATTGTTGCATAACGCTGCTGGTATTTATTAAGCCCCAATACCGGGTGTAACGAAGTTTTCCATGCCCCCCGTCACCAACCCTTGTGTGGGGCATGTCATTAGCGCAAATTATTATATGTGATAACGGGCAACTACTGTAACAAATCACACATTATTCACATCTACTGCGAGGGTGAGCTGCCAGCGTCTATAACGCTTCGAGCTCATATTATATGGGAAGCGTTTGTCTGTGTATGCTAGAAGGAAGTAAAACTTTGCATTACATAATTCCTATCAGATAGATACAGAAGTATCTTCTGAAATTTTGGCAGCTCTACCTATGTAGTGTGGGCATGTGTTTCTTTTTTTTCTGTTCGTCTCCTCTTTCTTGTGCAGAGTTATTGGGAAAAACGAGAAGCTCCTTTATTATGTTGGGATGCAGTTAAACCAAACAGAACAGAAGATAAAGACGACGGCACTTTCAGAAGAGAAGGGACAACTTTTTCTAACTCCTGTAATAAGTTCGCTTATTTTATGTCATCGTTATTGTGTGACACAAAGTTTCTAATATAATATATGTATTCACGCATGTATATTCGTTGTATCTTGCGGGTATACAGCGGCGGCGAATCCCTCTGTAAATGTAGTTGGAAAATTAACATGAAAACTTTTGTTACAGAGTAAACAAAAGAAAACAACAAGAAGCCTGCCAATGGGAGGCAGAATATCTCATGGGATTCTTTAAAAGGAAATGAATTTTGAACTTTCGCTTAATGTGGCAGCAACCCGCTGATAAACATTAGGGACACACTAAAAAGGGAACTTAATTAGCGCAACGATCCACACCATACAAAATGTTGTCATTGTGTTTTGTTTAATTTTTTTTGCAAGCGCGGCAAATCTGTGTACCGTGTAATGTGTAACACATTTCCCATACGAGCATAAGGATGCGGGTGTGTAGATAGGTGTGTTGTTTTCCACCCACTTTGGGGGCAGATATACATGGGGGACGAAGATTTTTTTGTTGTTTTTAATTTTGTTCGAAAACAATTTGCATTTGAGAGTGAAAAGTTTTCTAATGAGTTTGCAGGAAGTTAAACGAAATGAGGCGAACTCCTTCTCGAGGTGTTTTAGCATGGTTTGGTACGTCCGTTCGATGAAGTGGTCGGATCGTGATTCAGACGCCGATAGAGTTAATCGGATCTTGGGCACTTAATTAGTAAAATATTTAGGATGTTGTGTTAAGATAATATGCAATAAAAGAGATGTTGGGGAATAAGTTACCCACCTATGTATTCTTATATTGACAGTCCATATCACTCTGTATGCTCCTTATAGGGAAATTTCAGCTGGTGTTCCGTGTTTGTTTTTGTAGTTGTTAACCCTGATCGTTCGAAAGCCTCAGCGCTTCTATTTGTGCTTCTATATTGCAATTATATTTAACGGACAATTTAATAGACAATTCTTTATTTTACATATAGGTACAATGGTGGACAAAAGTATTTTGACAACGCATTGCAAAATTTAAAACCGCTTATTTCTGCAAACTGAAAGAAGTAGTTATCAGTCTAATCTTTTGCTATCTTAAAGCTTTTAATATCGTCTATCTCCTAAAAATTGAATGGGTAACGTTACTTCTTTTAGTTTGCAGAAATAAGCGGTTTTAAATTTTGCAATGCGTTGTCAAAATACTTTTGTCCACCATTGTATATAAAAAATAAATAAAAACATAATGCGGTTTATATTTCTTCTACCAGATGATTTTTTCGAACTAAAAATATTTCTGAAATTTATTCACTTTGTCGGTTACGAGTAAGAATATTAAATAGGGATATTCGTATTCCGGTCTCAACCACTATTTGTGCCTTATTCGGTTCATCATAATACGAATAATATCTATCCATTCGCACTCGATCAGCCTGAACACCATTCGACTGAATACCAAAAGCACAAACCTATCAACTGCCATATCGACTTTGTCGCTCATTTCTTGCAGTATAAACCCGGTTTTGATAACGTTTCTCACACTAGCTTTTCCCATTGTTTAAATAGTTTTTCGATTTAATTTCTTTTATTTGATTATATTAGATTTAAAAAAATAGCTGCTGTAGTAGAGATCGAGTTCGATACGGCAGTTTGTTGGTTAGTGTATTTAGTGAGATATGAGACATTCTACCCTACCGAGGATTCTGCGGATTTTGGCTTCGAGGTTTTCTTCAAAACAGCTATTCGGAATATTTTTTCGTTGAAGTGCGATGAAGTGCACTCTTTTTGTTAAATTTTTTAAAGCTAGGTTCCGATCGCCTCCCCGATAGAAGAGCCTCCGACGGATACCTCGCTACGGCCGATTACCAACATTCGAGCAACTTTTTTTTTGAATTAGGTATATGTAGTAAGACTTTAGGGTAAGGGTTGACTAGTAAAAGAACCAGGGGATGCAGATCGAAAAAGATCAATTCTCACTACAACTGTAGGTCTGTTGGGAAAAAATGTTGATCTCAAAATTAGTGTTGTGACTGGATAAACTTTATGTTGATCTGTCTTTCAGTTAAATTAATAAAAGTTGGAATCATTTATAGCGAACATTTAACTGTCGTTGGGCTTGCATTGTTTTGGACTTCAATCAGCTGCCTGTGTATTTTTAATTGGTTCGTTCTCCATCATTTTCAATCGCAAATAAAACATTTTAGGGCTGGGACTCTGAATATTTGTGACATCAGCCCAATAGTTTTTGAATTAGGCAGCTTTCCTCACAACTATCTATAGAGCTTGTAGAGTTAATCGCGTTCCGAGTTGATCAATAATTTGTGAACAATACCATTCTCATCAGTGTTCTTTTGTGGAATGTTGCATCGATATAACAACACAAACACACCCACATACACACATTTTACATTTATCAATAAAAGAAATAATTATTCAATCACGCACAACTATTCGTAAAATCCATATTTTACCATCTACTCGTAAATCACTGGACATTTCAATTCAAACAAAAAAAATATTATCAAATCAAAAACAAGAACACCGAAAATTAGAATAAAATTTTTCTACATTTTCCCACCAACTCTATTTTAACCAAAGGTATATCTTCTCTCTTGCTTCTTCACAATACCAATTTTTCTACTATCCTTATCAAAAACAAAAACTTTTTCAAATACCATTAATCGGTATGGCAGTTCGTGTTTTCTTTTCTTTTTCTCTTCTTTTTTTTACAGCCGGATACCGGTAAAGCCGAAGAAAAATTCGGTATTACTGTAAGTCTTATAATTAAATTCACTTTCAAAATTGTTCAAAGTCAAATAATTATACAAATGAATTAACATTTATGTTTCATTACTGTTTCACAAAAATAATAAATATTCCATATTCGGTTGTGTCACTCAGAGCTGCTAATGTCAGAACTCTAACATAAATATAGTTGGTCAATGCTTGAGCGCAAATTTCAATGTTTTTTTTTTCGTTCTCTCTCAAAAATATTTCGTATATTCAATTTTCTTGCAATATGAATGAATGTTTTGTGTTTTAAGCTTGCATGACATGACAATTTAATTTATATATTTTTTTTTCATAACTATTGATGTGAAATTTATTTTTGTAAAATCCCTGTTATGGTTTTTCTCATGACAAACGCTGGTGTCACTTTATTGATTGTGAATTTCGAATAATTAACTAATAGATACATATTTTAGTTATATCTATATAATGGGGTTTTAAAAAAAATCGATTGATTTTGACGTTTTCTACTACCAACATTTGACCTCAAACTGAATTGGATTGATCGCAGAAAGGGATATCTGACAGTAGGACATTTTCGGAATCATAATAAGTTTAAGGGAGGTTTGCCTGCCAGAGAGAGTATGTGGGAATTTCCATTTTTTTAGCAATAAACTTAGATTGGATTTTTATTCAGAAAAGCAAGAAAATATTGAAATAAAAATAAATTATTGTGGTTTTTAAAATATGCCTAAAACAAATTTAAAAAATACCTAATAAAATAACAAAGAAAGCCATAAAAAAATATTAGTTCACAACCATTCGTTTTGTGTGAGTTTTTAATTTTTGGGACAAATGGAAGAGTCTCCAATTTTATGCCGAGTCTGAACGGCTAATTGAGAAGCTCTTTCATGACAGTTATACTATCGGATGTTTGTCAGACGTTCCCGAGAGGTGGCTCAGTAAAAAAGACACTAAGATGTAATTTTTGTTCTTTCGGGGATAGAACCGGGGTCCTCTCGCTTAGTAGACCAGCACACTAACCATTAAGCCACTGCGCTTACTACCTATTGTAAAATTGGAATATAAATTTTTGAATTCAGTGGAATCCCTCGATAAGGCCCATTCATCTGCGCGATGTAGAAGGACATGTTAGGATCTCAGGACATCTGCTTAGCTACTGATGATGATGAGATGTTCTTCCTACTTAATAATGTATTATACATTTGCAATTGTGATCTTTTGTATAAGGCGACCATTTTTTTTATCAAATATCTGCCAGTAGTTTCCAGCACTGAACTGTGGAGCACATAATAATTGTATTGTCAAATTTTTGGGTTAAAAATTTGTTTTTTCCTCCATCCAAAAACTAAGCTGCACTAAATCCAAAACAGATCCTATTTTCGCATTTGATAGCAAATATGTTTAAGAACAATCAGTTCCAATTGTAGTTTCGCTTTGGCTGGCGGGCGTTCATCGTGTACAAACAAACACTTAGTGTTGGTTTTTCTGTTGGAGCGGAACGGAAAAAAAATGTTTTATGCCTTTGAATGCATGCTTTTGTTTACTTGGTATTTTTTTAGCAGCTTATAAAATACTACCAGCAAACCCTATTTATATTGGACTCAGCTCAGTTGCGAAAAAGGATTCGTCTGGACTGCATAAAATTGAAAGGCTTTATTTAATATTAACATAGCTTTTGCTTTTGAATGCATAAACTTCAACGCAATAAACAAGAAGCCTCAGAAGAACAAGCCATATGTAATTTACATGTATCTAAGTACATAAGCTGCATCCATTTTGTTTTTACATCTTCATTTATATCAAATCGCTTCAGCAAGCAATACAACCTATCAAACCACATATACTGTCTCTGTCTGATATACAAACATGCGCCTATTGTCAACATCAAACAGCCGTCTTTGTAAAATCACACACACACACCCACCCACTCTTGAACAGTCAGAATGTTGGCAAAATCCATCGAAGTCAGCTCGAAGTAAATTAGCAAAACAGCTCAGGAACCTGACTCACAATAAAATAAAATTAAACGAAAACCTAAATAGGATAGGCAGAGTTAGGATAACACGAGATGAATACCAAATTAGAAATTCTCGATGTGTATCCTTGCATATGAATCAATCTGCCACCCCTCAGTCTCTGTGACGAACGGAGCCAGCCCGACACAGCGGAGAGACCGACCGGGTGGCAAGTGAAGGAGAATATTTTGAGGCCAAAAGGATCCCCACATCATCGTTTCTAAAAAGCTAACAAACAAACAGTAAATTTGCACAATGCTCTCTCCCCATCAGCCCCTAAAACCAAACCCAGCGCCCACATTTGAAATTGATTATTTGCCATTTCATTCACAACGTTGCTCCGGTTTTGATCCGATTTAATTGTCCTTCGTTAGCTAAGGGGCTAATTAAAAATGCCAAACAAACAGTGAAATAAAAAACCAAGTATCCAGGCAATGGCAACGGCAAAGGCATTACAAACGATTCCACTCCACACACTCAGGAAGCTGAGCGGCGGGAAGACCGAAATTCGGCAGTCAATCCCTTTTATCATACTACGAATTTAGAATTACTTTGTAGAATTATCAACGATACGTTAATACAAACACAAACATACATGCGAGAGTGTTTGTGTAGGAAGTTGGAAGATCAAAGCCATATTAGTTGTTGTACCTATTTGCCGCATCATGTCCTACAGAAAATGTTCTCAGGACGCCCTCAAATCTCTGTCTGAGTGACACACTGTTGTCGGTGTGTGGTAGTTGTTGTTAACAGAACGGTAGGTGTGGTGCGTCTATGCATTAGAAATGTCCGTGTCTGTAGTCCTTCGAACCAAAACCCCAGTCAGGCAGTGATTGATCCGACGTTGATTGGTGACTAATTAAATTTCGGTTATTTTTGATGAAAGGTATAGATGGGCGGTGTTGTTAATTTAATATACAAATTTTCCTATGGGAATATTAATTTTGGTGCAATTAATAGCCCGTCTGTCGTGTCTCATGTGTGTGGGGATTATGGGTCATTGTGTGGCCTTGCTGCTGATTGCTTAGTTCGTTTCTGGCTATTAGTATAAAATTAATGCTTGTGGCTGGTTTTTCAGCAAATATTTTATTCTAATCGGAAATGATACTACAGCCGAAATGTGTGCTAATTAAATCATGAATTGAACAGGATATTAGCTTTGGAATGAATTTTGTTCCTAAATGTCAAGGGGCCGGCTTTTGTTTGCATGTGTAGTTTTCATTAAAATTCGACAGCCATTTTTAATTTAGGGAATGAATTGATTTTTGGGATATCGTTGCCATTTTATTGAATCTAGTTCTTTAGCTTTCACTTGTATTCAAACAGCGGTGTGGCTTGCCTGCATGTAATAGCTATTTATCTCATGGAAAACTACGCCAAAGTAGGTGTAAAGTCAGTAACTTGTTTGTAGTTAACATGGCGGATATCTTCTTCCAGTTTGGATTTAATCATTTACCCTCCCTAGAAGAGTGCCAAGTTTCAAGTCAATAAGTTTGTTTTATATAATCCTGCAGGGTATTGTCAACAAATCCGGTCTCATCGCTTTCCTAGAACCTCGAACATTGAATCTAAATACCGTTGTGACAGGATAAACTTTTTTCATTCGGGAATTTACCAAACCGTAAAATGAGAAAAGTATAAATTGTTGACAAGCGGAATACTTTAATTAGTTTCTAAGTATCTTTTGCTCACAATCTGAGTATATTTTATCCAAATTTAACAAGTTTTTTTTTTTTGTTGTTAGCTAGGTACATAAATAAAGCTCTAGATTCAAGAAGGAACAACATTTGCACGTCTTTTGTAAGCAGTTAAAATCTAAATCGCGTTAGGTACGAGGTAACAATTCAATATCGAACGAAGCAATTCGCTAAGATGAAGTCTTTTAATTTGACCTAAATATGTAGACTATGCAAGTATTTTTTTTTATTGGAAGTTGCTACTATCCGATGGAGCACTCAGACACAACTACTGGTCCATTGTACTGCCAAAACAGACACCTTACATTGCTGTACTTAGTTTTCCCGTCTTTCGAAGAAAGATGAGAAGGAGATGTTCGGCACTCACCACGTCAGCCCCAAAGATCCGCCACTTGATGCGAGCAAAGGCAGAACAACTACAGAGGAAGTGTTCCGCTGTATCGTTATCCTCTCTACAAGCAGGACAGATGGTGGTGTCACTCAAGCCAATACATTTAAGTGTTTGGCAAAAGCTTAGTGGCCCGAAAGGACACCCACAAGCAATCTACAGTTGATTCTCCTGAGAGACAGAAGGAAAGACGCTGACCTTTTTCAGATGTCCGGACGCAGTCGTTTGGTATGTCTACATCCAGCACAGTCACGCCACCGACATTCGTGTTCACGAGAAACCCAAGTATCAATAGATGACCTAACCACAGACCCAACGCAGGTTCAGGCCCTGAGAGAGCTTCTTCGGAACCCAGCCTGGCAAGCTCATCAGCGATCTCGTTTCCCTGGATACCAGTGTGACCTGGGACCCAGACAAGTTTCACTGTGTTTAGCCTACCGACCAAGTTTAGAGAAAGCTTGAGTTCAAGCACTAACTTGGACGAGGTAAGAGGGTTGAGCAGCGCTTTTAGTGCAGCTTGGCTATGACTGCAAACGCAAATGCTTCTAGCTCTCCACCTGTTTGTCACAATATAGTGCATAGCCATAAGGATAGCGAAAATCTCCGTTTGGAAGACAGACGCGTAGTTCCCTAAGGGCGAGTGTAGTCTAATGTTCTCCCTTTCCATGAAGACTCCCGAGCCTGACCCCTGTCCGGCTCTGGAGCCATCCGTGAATACACGATGGCATTCTTTCCCTGTCTTAATAAAACCCAAAAGAGTGGAGGCTATCCCTTTGATAGTTGTAGGACTTTTTTTCTCAAGGCTTTAATTAGGTACCACTGAGTAAAAATCGAAGCTAGATTTTTACTTTTGTCATCCTTTATAAAAAAATCTCAAAACTGCATTTCAAACGGGCGCCTAAGAGTAGACTTCTTTCTGTTGATTTGGTTATGCCTTTTATCATCGACAACGTTTTACGACTTTTTATAAATTTTTTTTAAGATTAACTTAAAAAATGATTTCTTAGAATTATTTTTATTTCCTTATGTAGGTTAGCAAAAGTGGCGATGGGCCATATATGGTGCCTGGTCTTTCTGACGAACTCACACCCTACTAAACCTACCAAGAGAAAAGCCGTAACTCATGACGCTAAAATTGATTAGAGCTTCTTCTGGAAAAAATGTCTTCCCATTTGGGGGTTCCTACATATTGCGTTTGGGCCTTCAAAAATTATATAAAAGGTCAAGAGCCCCTGGATTTTTTGAGAGTGTGAAGAAGTACTCAGAAGAACAGTGTAGAGAAAGCGACATAGTTGTCAACTAGTTTGAACTTCGTCACCATAATGAAGGAAAGCTTAAGTCTCCACCCATCTGCTTCTGCGACCCGCTTGGTTATCTTTGGATCAGACATGATGCCAGGCGATATCAGGACCTGATTTTGTAGCACACAATTGGATACATATACGTCATATTTGTGAGGGACTTCCTTCGCATCCAATACTAGACGTGAATTGAATCTGACCAAAGGTCGTAATTTTAATGTGTAGCAACTTTTAAGGTGACAACCGGAGCCATAATTTTATTGCTCGAAAAACTAATTGGAACCTGTTACCAATATATCTTAGTCTCAGTATAAGATATATTTTTCTAAGCTGATCCTTATCTGGGGTTGAATTTCCGCATCCGTGATCGAGTACTACGTGACTGAATTTGTTATTGTTTTGTATGTAAAATCCACAAAATTCAGTGACGTAGTGCTCGCTAACGGATGTGGTAAATCGACCCCTGGTTGGAGAAAGTATAGCACTTCAAAATCTTATCTAAAAGATTTACTTTTTATTGTTAAAAATGGTATTGACTGCTATACTGTTTTGACATGCCTACATCTTATGACATAATTTGCTTTTAATTTACATGATCCTGGGGTTAGAACTCCTATCTATCAACAAGAAATGCTGCTGCAATTTATTCTTTTCGTAAAATCATCGACTCGTATTAAGAAGTGAAACGAAAGCTATGTACAACTGATCGCAATAGCTCAAAACATGATTGGTCAGTGAAAAACTGATGATGGGTTTAGCTTTACCACCAGGAGGCGTAGACGCCATAATGTGTGAGCGAAAATTCCTTGGTTAAGCGACATTTTTCTACAAATACCGACATCTTTTAAAGCTTCGAATACTTAAACATTTCAAAAAACTTACCACACCCAACCCTACAAAGCAAAGTTCACCGCAAAGTCCTTAATCCAATATTTATATGACCACTTTCAAAATTACCCTACTTATGTAGGTACTGCAGAAGCGAGTGTACACAACGCTCAAGAGTCACCTTTTATGAATGTTTATTCAAAAGCTCGACAGAACACCATTTATCGTTGGATGAAAAATATCAAAAGAGTTTTTCTCAATCGTTGCCAAGTTTGCTTTACCATTAGCCTCATAAATGAACCATATTATACAGGCCATAATTAAAATTTATTAATAACATTATTTTTGTTAATTTTTTTTATTTTTTTTAATTGCCAATCATTTCTCATGTGCACAACGTTTTGAATCACTTAAAAATAAAATTGTATAATTTCCATTAAAATCCTTAAAAACGTTCGCTCTTCCATTCGTGCCGTGTTTTGTTGTTTTTGCTCTCAATAGGTGCCGCCCACAAACCAAACCAAACTCGAGGGCGAGAAGGTGATGTTCTCATGCGAGGCGAAAGCCATGCCTGGTAATGTCACCGTTCGATGGTTTCGTGAGGGCTCACCCGTACGTGAGGTGGCCTCGCTAGAGACGCGTGTCACCATTCGTAAGGATGGCTCCCTTATTATAAATCCAGTTAGTGCTGATGATTCCGGACAGTATCTGTGCGAAGTATCAAATGGTATTGGAGATCCGCAAAGTGCTTCGGCTTATTTGAATGTTGAATGTGAGTATAGTGCCTTAGTAGTGGTCTTGGAATTATTCAAAACAAATTTACTTTTTCTTTGTATAGATCCTGCCAAAGTGACCTTCACACCAACTGTACAATATCTACCCTTTCGTCTAGCCGGTGTCGTTCAATGTTATATTAGATCGAATCCACCCCTACAGTATGTGACGTGGACCAAGGATAAGCGTCTGCTCGAGCCATATCAGACCAAGGACATCGTCATCATGAACAACGGTTCACTGTTGTTCACACGCGTCAATGAGAATCATCAGGGTCGCTACACCTGCACCCCGTACAATGCTCAAGGCACCCAGGGCTCTTCGGGTCCGATGGAGGTGCTGGTGCGTAAGCCGCCCGCATTCACCGTTGAGCCCGAGTCGCTGTATCAGCGAAAGGTGGGCGACAGTGTTGAGATGCATTGCGATGCCATCGAAGCCGAAGGTACACAACGACCCACAATTAAATGGCAACGACAGGATGGCCTCCAGCTGACGGAATCGCAAAAAAGTCGAGTGCGAATCAATGGCGGCAACATAACCATTGAGAATCTGAGACGCGAGGACTTTGGCTACTATCAGTGTGTGGTGTCAAACGAAGTGGCCACCCTAATGTCGGCAACCCAGCTGGTCATCGAAGGCACTCAGCCGCATGCACCGTATAATATCACGGGTAAGGCGACCGAGTCTTCGATAACGCTGCAATGGATGCCCGGGTACAGTGGCGGCCAGGAGTACAAACAGGACTACACGATATGGTATCGAGAGGCTGGCGTATCCGATTGGCAGACAATATCGGTGACACCGTCGGGTAGCACTCAGGTGACCATCAACGGTCTGGCACCGGGAATGACCTATGAGTTCCAGGTGGTCGGACGGAATGCTCTCGGCGATGGTATGATGAGTAAAGTGATGACAGTGCGGACACTTGGTGAGTTTTATTTTTTCGTTAAAACTTTTGCTTTACGATAAAACTGTGAATGATAACTTCTGTCTTATCTGTGTGTGATTGAAGATGCCCCAGCAGCGCCTCGTAATGTCAAAGCTGCAACCCAACCTCCAGATCATGTGTTTCAACATATGCCAGATGATGCTGGTAAGACAAGATGCCGAGTGACAAATGATTGCGAACGCAATTTAACATTTTAACTAAAAATTCTTGGTTAAATGTTTGTGTCACTATGGCTGTAAGGGGTGGGGGTGGTGAATCCATCCCCATCGACCTCTTGGCACACAAAAATTGAATTTATCTATGTGTATTTGTTTTGTTCATTTCAAATCATTCATTTTTTTAAATGGCACATTTTCAATGTTGGCATGCTTCAACCGTCACTGACATTCCTGTTTTCACTTCATGCCTATTTCGTATTTTTTTAAGCTTTAGTCTTTAAGCAGCATGTATTCCCAATTTTTTTAAATTATTGCTTAGATTTATTGATTGTTTAGTGAAGGTCCAAACCAAAATCGACGTCAATAAAAAACTTGCAAATTTCCCCAGACTCATATACTGATTTTGGGAACTAAAAAAACGCGAATTTCGAACTCGAAAGATTGTGTAACAAAGAGAGGTGACTTTAAAAAAAAACATTGTAAGACGCGTTCTTATTATATTACTTATCTTTATTCAGAGAACGTTTTTATTTAATTTAATTTTTTTTAATTTTAAAGAAAGACTCATTTGCATTTAACAATACAAGTTGCATTTTTCCACTTCAACCTGCTGGTTTTCGCTCTACGACTTAAATTACTTTTGAAAGCTTAGGTCTTTTGTCAAAAACCACTGGCTCTGTCATATTGCATTACATGTGCTAGCGAATTTTCGATGAGCAATATTCGAATGCATCAAACAAGCATTCTTTGAGATTCAAAATTTCTATACGCCGATATATTTCCCTCTGCTGTCCTTGCGACACCCCACTATTGAATGCGATTTCTAATTTTCCGCTCATATGAAAGGTTGCTGTGTTATGGCCTACATAATTCAGTGAAGCCATCTGATAAAAAGTTTTCTGTTCAATGTCATAACCGTCAACTGAAAACTTCATTCAACTCTGATACATCCTGTAGCACACACCCACTTACCCCACATAGAGACGGCTTCCATATATTATGCACCCGCAAGTGCCCTGCATATGTCACGCAATGCTTATTTATAATTTGAAGTCAATATCCTTCAAATGTCACGCCACATTTTTCCATCAGTTACAGTCAGTCAAAGTTGTTAAAAAAAATACACACACCCACACCCGACGTGCATACAAGTGCACTTTGTAAAATAAAAGAAAATGCGCAACGCTAATTACAGAAAAATAATAATAATTTCCAACAGAGAAATGGGGGGGCGGCACAATTTACCAAAGGGATATGAGCGAAACAAGAACAGTGCCAAGGTTAACGATTATCTCACCCCCATAACGAAACTCGAAACAATGTGCACACCACACTGCGTTGCGTGTGTGTAATGTTTAATTGTCACGCAACCTTGTGCAATGCGAAAGAAAACTGTTATTTTCCTTCGTCCCAGTTTCACATTGTTTGTGTTTTTGTTGTTTTTTTTTTCGTTTTCATTTTCATTTGAATTTTCTTTTCTTTTTTATCGTTTTTCCAGACACCGCATTAGAATTCTATGAAATGTACTTTCGAACTGATTCAAACGGCTCGGTTATTTATTATCCTCCGAAACTTAAGCTGAGAGGTATACATGCAACACACACACACACATACACACATTTGTAGTATAAACAATAATTACCATTCTTTGAGTTTATTTTTTCTTTTGTTTTCTTGTAGAATTGTTTTACATACTTAGAAGTTTGTTTGGTTTTCATTTGGAAATTCGTATCCTTTCTCTGGGGTTGATTTGGTTTAGTTTGGTAGTTTAGTTTTAATTTTCTATTCAACACACACTCAATTATCCTCTTCTGTGGGTAGGTATACCTCATAATTTGATTTCTCCCTCGTCTCTCCCCACAAACAGCAATAAAATAAAACACGAAGCGCTTGCTTTCAGAGGCAGGGTGGGGAGGCTAAAAAGGAGACATAAAGGATTTCACGTAATTTATTGTGGAAATCCATTTTAATTTCTGTTTAGACACAAAACATTAGCTATATGTGCTGGCTGAGGATAGAGGACAAATTAGAAAAACAAAGGACGAACAAAAAAAACCAGAATAAACATAAAACGGAAAAACAAACAGACACGGATAAGACAAGGCAATTTACACACAGAAAGGAATATTCTTATCCTTTTATACAGACAGAACATTCATGTTGGAGTAGATGAAATGACAAGTGTTATAGTGTCCTTTTTGGAGGAAGAATTTGCATGACAAAAAAAAAGAAGAAAGCACCACCTCCTCCTTGGATTAAATTAGAGGAAAATGAAATCCTTTTTCTGTCTGCTATGCGGTGCGGTGTATGTGCGTCCTTGGTGCAGGAGAGAAAGAAAAAACGAAGCAGAATTTAAAGTGGTTCGTTTCAGAAGATAAATATGCCATCGTCCGTTTTTCATTTCGGTTCAACGAACGTCGTCCTGTGAGATTTACACTTGCAGCACACGGATAATTCTTGTTACTCGTACCTGTTGTAATAATTTGTGACCTTAGTACTAAATTTGGATTTATTACATTATGTATGCTGCGTTTCGTATAAATTTAAATTCTCTACCCCCCCGTGGTAGTGGTAGTAATTATTTTTTAACACGAGTTTCTCTTGTGTCATTTGCATGTTGTAGCTCCCACAGCCTCTATAATAGCATGTTGTTAAGCATAATTTATGAGTAAGCCAGATTAAGCCCTTCTAATCCTTGCCCATGATATAATTTGAGTCAAAAAAAAGAGAAAGCCGACAAAAAAAATCCACCCAACCAACCAACGCACACACACAAATTTCAATTACGAATGTTTGGCGTAGATAAGCACAAGCATGGCCGACAGCATGCCATTATGATACGTTTGGTGTATTTTATTTTTACCACACAAATTTCGCCCAAGTAGCAGAAGCAAAACAAAAAGGGATAACAAATTGGTGAAATTGGTAAAAGTCAGTTATTTATGAGAAAAGTTTAATTAAGCAATTATGAAAATTTTGCGCGCTGTTCTTATTAAATTATCATCGCATGAGCGGAACGCGTGAATTGCTGTGGCGCAATGTGGGTGGCAGACAAAAAAAGACGTTATACCTACCTATATTTTTTTTTGGCAAAGTGTATATTCCCGGCAAATCTTTATTTATAATATTGTACAGTGCTTTTTGGCGTTGTCCTTGTAACGAAGATCAAAAATTCAATTTTAAACCCCACCCTGGTTAAGAGTGGGGCTAATGTTCCGGGCGCATAGGTAACGGTGGGTGATTAAGGTGGAAGGGAATCAAATTGGGTCAGGCAAAGAAATGATTTTCGGTGAAAATATCAACGGGGTTGTACAATAAGCGACTATTGAATTCATTAATTACAAAAAAGGAGCATTAGGCGGTGGTTTTGACCTTGGTTAAAAATACTGCCCTCTGGGAACTAACCCAGCAGCTTGTAATTAAGAGTCGTTAAAACCGGAATCACAGAGGGTTTATTTGTTTCAGGTCAGCACTTAATGTTGCTTGAAACAATGAGGCATGGTCATGGTCGGAAAGTCCATTCCGTTCCAACTTGATGTGATTAGTATGACTTTGGTCATTAGGGGGTCATTTTAATTTTGCGACTATGCAAATTGCTTTCCTTATGCAGGTGTAGGTACTTATGTTGGGTATAAAAATAATTCTCAGTAGAATTGGACAACATTTCTGGCTTCCAGAATTATGTCAGTACATTTTTGCTCAGGCGGTGGGAGTTCTCTAAGACAAAATTGTGGTCCACCTATTTGAAAACATACAAATGCCTAATGCGTGCACTTTTTCAGTACCTAAATAATTTACTTTGAATGATTTGGGATACCTATATAACGCTTTTGGAGCCACTTGGCATTTAAGATGTAGGTAGGTAAGTTGCATGAATTTTGCCCGTGCACCAGACTTGAAAACAGCATTTTGTTTGTGGGTTTACTGATAAAGGTAAAAGTCTTAAACCCCCGGCATTTGTTACAGCATGCCTTGAAGGGTCCCTTTTGCAACATAAGCTTCATTTTTGCCCACTCAATAATAAAGGAGCTAAATTTTCGTTCGTCATTGAATCGTCCGTTTCAAAATCTTTAAACGCGAATGAAGCTGAATATCTTGGGACGAATTTTTCTCCGAAACGACTATAAGAATATTTGTATCTTATATTTATATATTCACTCTAAAGCACCGCAATGGAAACAAAAATCTCGCAACATAGATTTTATCAGCATCGAAATTGATGGACTGGTCACAACGACCAATGCCAAGGGTAGCTGCTCTTGGAAAGACGACGATTCGACTAAAAATCAAAAAAAATCGTTGATCTCTAAACTGAATATGACTCAAATTTATTTATGCCCTCAAAACAAACTGCTTTTTTCATTGTCACTGTCACTCATTGATTTAAAAATACTGCTTGCAACATGAACCCAAACATTTTGATCAGAATGGGATGTTGTTCATTTTTTAGCGCGATGTACTTATTTTCTCTTTGAAGTTTTTCATTTCGCCCTTTTCATACATTTTCACTAGTTTGCATTTTACATAAAATAGTATTAAACATTTTCTCCAGCAATGCATGGTACCTATTTAAATTGCATGATACGTACGTATATCTGTTTTATTTATTAAAATTTATAAATAACATTGCAAAACCCATGTTAACACTGAATTTTTTTGTACAATTTTATTCAATAGGTCCGAAACCAGGTCCACCACGTAATCTAACCGTTACAGAAGTATCAAATGGCTTTTTAATATCATGGCAATCACCACTAGAACGTGCCCATATCGTTAAATTCTACACAATTAAATATCGTACAGATGCGCAATGGAAAACCCTCAATCGTGGTCAAATACGCCCAGAAGAAACGCAATACTTAGTTAAGAATTTAGTTGGCGGTCGTACATATTATTTTCGTGTTCTAGCAAATTCTGAAAAAAGTTACGAGTCCAGCGATGAAGTTAAATTCCCTGTACCGGCTCGCGTCAAACATAAAGCAATTACGGCCGGTGTCGTTGGGGGGATCCTGTTTTTTATTGTTGCGATCATTTTATCGGTTTGTGCCGTAAAAATTTGCAATAAACGTAAACGACGAAAACAGGAAAAAGGTAAAACCAACTGTTACTCTAGGCTAATAAAGTAAAAACTAACAATTTGATGGCTTATTATCTGGGATGCTGTTGCGAATCCAAAAGACTAACTTTTCCTTTTTTGAAACAGTAAACTATTTCGTATAGTAGAAAACCGAATATTAATATTTTGTTTACACAAATTTAAATTGAACATTGGCGGAAATAGTTAAAACACAGAGAATTAAAAATAATTAAGGGATTCCAGGGTTTTTGGTTGTAAAGATTAACATCTAATTCGGGCCTGCAAATTTTGTTTATCGTTTTGAATTGCTTATTAATAAGCTTTATTGATCTAAAATTGCTTTTGTGTTTTTATATGGTTTTTTGTGTAACATTTTTGGTGTGCTTGATGTAGTGTGAGTGTTTGCTTTGCGATTTTTTTTTTGAAAATTAAACGAAAAACCTACAGACTGTATTTTAGAAGCTTATAGAATACACGCTTCTGCTTACGACATTATCCAACGCCAACTAGACTGGTGATACACAGACATTCACACAAATAAATATGCGGTAATGCAATCCTGGGTGCAATCAGAGAGAATACTCAAATTGATCCTTTGATTAAAAGTTAAAACCAATTTTACAACAACAGATAACTGATTTATTCGCCAGATGCGTTCCCTTGTCGGACGAATAAATTCCGCTCTACCCTTGTAACATTAAATTAAATTATATTTAAGCCTAGCAAAGTAATTTGCATACCAGTTAAGCGCCTGTAATCCCCCAACAGATTGTTTTTAAGATTCCTTTATCAGCTTACGCACTGACCATTATCAACGGACATTCCACACAAACACATACACCGAAATCAACGTACACAATTAACGATCGCATCATTATAAAATAAGTGCAAGGAACGTTTTTTTTATCGTCCACGGTTCATGTGTTTTTCGTCCTTTTTTGACTGACACAAATGCGATTAATGTTTTACAATTGATTTACACTTCCGCTTCACCCAATGTTTTAAATTTATTTTCATCCCAATACTATGTTAATTAAATGTCCCAGATGCTAGGTAAATTGCTGATTAAAAAACAAACAGCAAAAAAAACCGGGAGACAAATCAGTGTACATCAGATGGTCTACGACCGCCCACGAACCAACCTCGAATTTAATTTGAATTGCAAAAACGTCGAAATCCTCTTTTGACGCGTTCACAACACACATATACATGCAGGCGTTTTATACAACATTACGTTGTTATGTTCACTGACAACATCAATACTGTACAGACTGGACAGGCGAAAACGATTATACCCATTTGCTCTTCTCCGTCCTTAAGTTTGGAAATTATTTCAGTTAAACAAAATCACGAAAAACAACAAAAAAAAAACAAATTAGCAGCGAAAGAATTAAAGGACGGAAAATAAAATCCAGTTGGGCGTGCGGAAACATGTCATTTAATTAGTACACACCACGTGAAAGTTATTCAATTTAAATATTCACTATTTTTAGAAACTCAAATTTAAAGTTTTCGGCGCAAATTACATAAGGGATGCGAATTACAGAGAATTTAGAAGCGCACATTTTTTCAGTCAAAACGCTCACTGGCGCCCAATAAAAATTAACTAATAAACGACTGTCAGATTTCTGATCATCCCCTTTTCGCTAGGATTGCAAACGCACACCGAAACACACAGTTTAATAAACGACACACAAATCAACACAACAGATGACACACTGATTGAAATTTGTGACTTATGTGCATGACATTTGAAAAATTAACAAAATATTAAATTGCTTTGATTTCTTGTTCTTAGTTTAATTCTTTCTTATTTTTGTTGTTTATTCGAAAAGTAACTAAAAAGAAAAAAAATATAGAAATGTTTTTTATACCTCAATTTAATTTAAAAGTTGAATTAAAAAATGTTTGTGGAAAATTATCCATCGGTCTTAGTTCCATCGTTTCTACTGCCCAGAACTAAGATCCAGCAATAGGATTATTAACGATGTTACTGCAACGTCTTTTATTCAAATGGGCAGACGTTTTTTGTAAAAAATTCACGCACAAAATTGGTAAAATACCCCAAAACGACAAACCTTGCGCAACTAGTATAAGCATTAAACGAAAAAAAATCATATAAGCTGATGAAATGCTTGTATCGAATTTTGTAAAATATCTAAATTTAAAAGAAAAAAAAAACGAAGAACAATCTGGCTTAAATTTAACAATTTAATATATTTCTCTTAGATTTTATTTAATTTTTAAATTATAAACAAACGAAAAAAAACAGAAGTAAATGGGGTAAGTTTAGAAAATCCTTCAATAATATGTCGGATTTGTTCGGAAGGTAGAGATGACCTATCTGATTATGATTAACAAATTTGACGCACATTTGCTGCAATTGGAAACTAAAATCAGATTGGTCAGTCAGTGCTCCCATCTCACTTAGATTATTGTTTTTCAGTGGTAAATCAAAATACTACATTCCACTTTTGAAATAAATAAATTAGACATTGTGAAACATTTTTATGATCAAATCAACACTTTGTAAAGGGTTCTGTTTCTTTTTTATGTAACCATGTTCATAAATGGCTTTTTGTGTTGCATGATTGTTTTTTTCTTTTTTTTAGTTAAATTCGATGTTGTAGATAGTTCTGCTCAAATTGATGATTTTGTTTTTTATCTCATGTATTCATTCTGCATTTGTGTATTTAATGTCATTCATATAAGGTAAGGGTATTTTTTCTGTCTGAATAATTGTTTAGGAAATGAGTTGAGAATATATCACAAGAGGTAGGTGAATTAAATATTTTTTGTGTAGTCATAATATTTCCCGCACTCAGTTTTCATAAATTTTATAAAAACATCGAAAACATGTCAATCAATGTTTTTTTTTACACAAGACTGAGACCCTTAAAATCATTCTACTTACTTCTCTTCAACAGCAACTACTTTCGAACTTCTGCAGTAAAGTAAGCGAATTCAGTTTTGTAGTTCTCTGGTTCTTAAATTTCCAGGGAAATAGCTTGCTTTATCAAATTAGATGGCAGACTATTTCAATACTACCGGTATATTATAACTCCTTTACATATAAAAACTCATTACCATTGTCCAGCAGTTATTAATTAAAATTAATTTGTATGCGGGAGTAAACGTACGTCAGTATTTTATTCGAAATATCTAAGTTCATTTTTCAAAGCCAGAAACCAGTTGTTCAAATTAGAAATCTGTTGGAAAAAATGTATTTAAATATTTCACAGCGCTGTTCAAATATAAAACGATCCATTTTTAAAAGCCCATATATTTTTAATTGCATAAATTATTAATAATTTATTTTAGTTCTACCTGCCATCAGTTTTTGATTTGAAAAAATTGTTTTTTTCTCGACAAAACAATTTTTTGTAGTTCCATTGACAATAAACCACTGAGTAGAAAAGGTACACAATTACACATTCCACAAATATGAGAAATTAAACTAAGAACGCCAAAGTGTGCGTATTTCAATAGCGCACCGACTGAGCCAAAAAAAGAAAATTTTCCAATAGAAGTAGGCGCAAAAAATTAATCGGAAAAATTTCGTTTAGTGGAAAAAAGACAACATTCCAGGAATATTTTCCTTTTTCTAATCAACTTTTGAAATAATCCGGTAGAATTTGAAATTTGAAATGAAAAATGGCTGTTATTTCGTAACTTTAAGGGGAAGTCCCGTATAGGACAGTTAGTTTTATGGACGTTAGCAATTTTCTGCCACTTATTCAACGATTGTCAGCCAATGCAAGTGGTCAATCGGATGGTAGATCGGATCTATTCGCCAGAGCAATACGAAGGTATCATTCGAACTGCTAGGAAGCGTAGTCATGAAGTGAATTCATTACAAAATGACGAAGTTCTAAACTTCAAAGACTGGTGGCCCAATTTTTTCAAAAAAAACTGCCAGGGACATGGCCAAAAAGATCAGAGCTTTACAATAAGCAAGTATAGGCACTTAGTTTACAATTCTGAACTTACAGGGATTGTAAAGACATCGATATACATAGGTGGCCTTATCCAAGAAGCTTTTAGACTCAAGAAGGTAAACACAGTGCTGCTTCCTGTTGTAAAATCATATCAAGGAAAAGTTGCAATCAACGCCAAGAAATTAATATACATATCAAAGGTCACACACTTTATTGTATTTTTAAAATAAAGTTTCTGATGAAAGGTATTTGCTTCCAAATTTTATTTAAATTAGTAGAAAAAGGAAACCATTCCAGCCCCTTTAACCACTATTATTAGGCTTAACACTTCGGATTTTTTTTTAAACTTTGGGATGATACTTCTTACTACTAGCACTACATTTGTTTCTTATGAAATTTTGAAATATAGCTTTCAGTTTCTACTATAAACAGTTTCTTTTTATTTCCCAGAAACTATGATTTGTGGAATGTGTACCTTTTTCTACTCAGTGGTTCATTGGTTGTCCAATGAACCACTGCATCTCCGTCTTGTTGTCTATCTGTGTATTGTAAAACTTGTCGACTTCATATGATATTTGACAATCATGAGTTGTTTTAAATTTTGCACACTATTTCCGCAACAGCACTTGCCTTAGTGGGATTTCTTTGACGAGAAAAAAATGAACAGGATTTGATCATAAAAACGTTTCCAACCTTACCCCTCTCAAACAAAAGTGACTTCTTATAAAAATTCCTTAGTTCCAAACACCCGCTCTACCTCATTTATGCAATAGCACCATAGGATGGATAGACTGGGGAATAAAATGCAATCAATCTCCATTCTATGCTCCCCATTTTGCACATCAGTTTAATTTTTCCTTCAGTTTCTACACATCATCCGCCTTATTTTGTTTCAATCAAACAAAACCCTCTTATTAGACAACTCAACATAACAATGTAAACAAACACACAATCACACCCACCCATAAATACGCATAATTTCACACAAAACACACGCAAACGCATACACATTTCATACGAAATCTACTTACAAAAGAATATCTTAATATAAATTCAATATTCACCCGGCAATAACCGACCTCGAAAGTTCTACTTAACTTTCAAGGAAGGCATCATCAGCATCCTGGACCATCAAATTTCCATAACTTTCAATCTGAGCCGTGTCCTAATATATATATTTTTGTGTGTGCTCCCCTCCATGATATGCTATATACATATATATTAAACAAAACTATAAATAGTAAACAGAAAATACAAATATATTAATCTATATATTTATTTGTTTAGTGCGAATGTTATAAAAACAAAATGTGTGTATAAAAATAGATATAGTATATAAACTTAACAGAATAATAAATTAGAATTAAACGCTAATCGAGTATATATACATAAGCTTAACACTGCTAGAAACTAAGTGCTGATGTTGACTATGCGGTGATGGTAAATATGCATCCCCTCCCCTCTTATTTGTAAATATAAATGTTTGTTTGAATTAATATGAAAATCGCATTTACAAATCAAGAGAGTAAAACTAACAATAAATTTTGCTAAAAGTAATCCAAATACGTGTTAAAAGTAAAAAGCATAAATATCTAGATATTATAAAAAAATATAGTGAATGTAATGGTGGTGGAGTAAAATTGTTCAATGTTCTATTAGTGACAGAAAAGCAATCAAAACAAAATATATATTTTAAGGATGGCCAATGCTATAACCCAATTAATTTTAGAAATAATTCGATTACAGAGTTCAACATGGTAGCTTGCAGGATGACCGATGCCCGTAACATTGCTGCCAATCGTACGGGCTCTAATTCCAGTGGTCAAGTGCCTTTAAAAAAGTGAGTTATTTTTGTTTTTATTTAAAAAAAATCTTTAATTATATGCAGCAGAAAAATAATTTATTTTATTTCGTCATTCTCTTCATTATTGTTTTTGTTTTGCATAACTCGAAAAAAAACCGAAAATACACATTCCACAGGAATGATTCCGAATATTATCGGGATTACGAAACCGTTTTTATAGTTCCAGGCCCATCATGTCATAACCAAAATCGTAAGCAATCCATTATCGTAGTTGTTCATTATTTTCATTGTGTCATGTCCATGTCAGAAATGTCACCGTCGTAATTATTTAAATGTGTTTTTTTTTTTTCGTTTTCTGTTTAACCTAAATGTTTGTTGTCCCCGCTATTGGTTTGTGTTTATGATTTAAATTTCGCATGCTTATAATTATTATTTATCGTTTTCGTATTTGTTTTGGTATTTGTTTGGGAAGGCTTTTGTTATTCAAAATAAACAGTAATACTCTTCTCATGCTGTAAGAAGTTGACTTCGGCAGAGACTTTGTACCACGTTTTAAAAATGCCGTCTGTCTTTAAAATAAGTAATTGACGGGAGTTGCAAACTTTACGCATGCAACATACAATTAAACCATGCCGAACGATGGATTTAACCACTAAATGGTAGAGCCACATCAAGCTTTCTTTTACCTTTTAGAAAGTGTGTTTATTATGGTTGTTCCATGTGATTACCTACTATAAAATTGTGGGTCCTTAAAGCACTATTCCATGTCAAGGAATGTATAAGTAATGTAAGACCAAATAGATTTTGCATTGAGTTTCAAACTGAGATCCTTTTACGCACAAATGGTTCCATTGCATAATACTTGAGTCAGCTTACCTAACTTAACCTATAAATGCTAAACAAGACACCATAAGTAACCTTGCGCGGGGAAAAACTATACCACAGTCACCCCTTGACACAGCTAACCCTAGACTAGCTTAATAACAATTACGTATACGCCACAAAGGATGTAGAAGTTCCACTTCCTTCGCGACAACTGAATTAATTCCTCAATTTTATGATAGAACCTAAAATGCTGAGCATTCTTTTGTGCTAATGAAGGAAGACCTCCCCACTTCACATATAAATCAAGACCAAAAACAGTCGGTTCGCTCTCGACAGAAACTAATGGCGAAACGGTGAAACAGAATAAGCTTAATTTAAATAAACCACACATTGCACAATAAAGTTGCACTCTTGTTGTCGTTAATTATTCAACACCCTGTTTTATAATGAAAATTTCATTCCAAATACAGGCTACACAGATTCGTATGTATATACCTGCGGCATACCTACTGTTAATCTCAAAGGATATGTTAAGTTCATTTTTTGCTTGTTGGTGTTTTTTTTTTAGGCAAGGCCATTTCATGGTTCCACCACCTACCGGCTCTCTGTTGTTGGTTAATAATGTATGCACTCGCATGAGTATGAATTAAGGTGAAGTTATCTTTTTTTTCTGTTAAATTTTCACATTTGCGAATTTTTATGTCTGCAATAAAAATAAAAAAAAAAACAACCTCCATCAGGATAAGATAATGGTACAACAAAGACAAGGGCATATCATTCGCATTAGTCCTTAATTTAAAATGTATTTGCAACACCATTTATGAGCTGATGTTGTTATTTATTTAGCCCATCGTGTGTTTCACGATTTGGTTGCTGCAATGCAAATGTGAGAGGCCTCCTTCGACGGATATATTTGGGGGAACGTATTATTTTATAGGAATGTTTACTGCCCGTCTGCCTACCTACAATGAATGTGTTTTAATTATACATAAATGGGAAAGGAGTTGGACCTCATTTTATTGGCATACAATTTGTGCAAAATGTTGGGCTGTCATTCGGTGTATATTTGAATGGATTTAAAAGGCTTTGTTTACGTGGAGCCTAGAGGACTCCAAATATAGATCTGGATGGGCTAATAAATGAATAATAATTTAAATAAACAACTCTTGAATACAAAATATGAATAGGGAATTATTTTTACTAACAAATGCAGCTAACTGTTTATGTGAAGCCTCCGCCTCAAAGTTGCAAAGTTAACATGATCGTAGATTCATTCTACAAAATTAATATAGTGACCGATGGCAAATAATATTTATCTGACCTTTCGTTCGATATTTGTATAAATGTTACATGAAAACAAATCCATGGAAATTAAAACCAATGGACATTAAAATTTCCCAAAAAAATGTCAAAACAATTTCCCTGGAATTACTATTTTTTTATTAGCTTTTTTAAAAGGAGCAAGTGAATTGAATCAAAAATATTTCCTTGCATTTTCGGCGCGATTTTTTAAAGTCAATTTTCTTTGCAAATTTCAGAAATACCTATTCATTCATTGGTCAAACATAGAATCACCAAAACACATACCTCGTGTGCGACCTAACCGGCGCATTCATCTTCACCAGTCATGTTCTCCCTTTGATTCATATTTTATTTTCAAGTGTGGGTATATTTTCTCAGCCCCTACCCGTGTTTGGCGAGAACCATAAGAAGTTAAATGTTATACGCCGCCGACATTTTAAATCTACCACCATCCCGTACCGCTGCTCCAGCTGCTGTTTGTTTGCCGTTTGAATTTTAGCATTTGCCTTCCGTTTGTTATTTTGTTTGTGTATATAGGTAGACTTTTAAATATTTTCACAAGAATTTACACAATGATTTACGATTACAAGGAGCACGAGGACCACCGGCGCGGCACGGCAGCTTCACCACCACCTAACCCAACCCAAAATCAATTGTGAGAGAACATTATTCCCAATGCGGAAGCATAGCATAAAGTGGCAATAAAAATAGGATCTCTCGCCCATAAATACCATATCGGAATCAGTTTTTAAGTATACGTTTCGATATTTGCGCCTCTAATGGCTTTTTGCTCGCTTCATTCTCGTCTGAGGTATGGCATTTGTATACAGCATTTGTATACAGCGCATTCCAATGTCGGCTGGCATTTTATATGGGTTTTTACATGGCGCCCATTCCATGCTAAACTGGCGCCCAACACTGGATTGTGTCGATTTTCGCCCGACATTGTCGCGCGATGGGCGCTGGCAACAATGCTCTTGGCATAAAAGCTGCAATTTCAGCGAGAAAAAGTCATAAAATTTCGCCCGGTAACACCAACTGTTCGCCATTCAGAGACTATGGGTGTCCTTTTAATGATTGCTTTTTTTTTCTTTCTCTGTTGATTTTTGAATTTCAACACATAGCGGCAGAATGTTTGCTTATTTACGTAAGTGAGCACTGGAGGGGGGCTGCGGGAAATAACTCACGCACATAATCTCACGGCTTTATGTTCATGTTTCAGTTTTATTTCTATTTTATTTATTTATTTTTTTGTGCTGGTTCTATCTTATTTGTGTGTTGTGTTCATTTGAAAAGATTATTGTTTTCAGATATATTGTTGGGGATTTTTTTTTGTTTTTCAGTTACTTTCTGTTCTGGATTAGTGCAAATAACTAAATGTGTTGTGTATTTGAATTTTGTTTCTCTATTTTTTTCCGTTTTGCTTTCGATACCATCGAATGGATACTAAATGGATCTTTAATGATTTTATTGCTACCCCTCTCCCACCAATCCGATTTGTGCCTGGATATGTGCAACGTTTTAATTGGCTATTTGTGCAAATTGCGTATATGTATGGGACGTTAAATAATGCAGATTTAAAGGTTTGTGGCGATTTGTTTTTAATGTGTGTTGATGTTGTGCTCGATTTTTGTTTAATTCTTTGTTATGCAGTTTTTGTTGCAATGTTTATAATCCGTATGTTTTTATTCCCCTAAGCTAGTATTGTATCGAGCATATTAAGCTATGAATATTATGAGATTGATTACCTACATAATTCGGTGAAAATGAGATTGTAGTAAAGGGACGAATGCATTATTCATTATTTACAGTTTGGGCGGATATTTGCAGTGAATTGAAATTCATTGTTTAATTGACAAGCGATACGCGGGGCCATCGTGCATATTTGAATTTGGTAAAGAACAAAAAAACAAATCTGAAACAGGCAAATCAAATGCTGGCTGGAATAGATTTTGCATTTAAAGTGAGTGTAGGGAGTCTATAAAATGTGTTTCATCCGGAGAGATGCTTACAGGCACATAAAAAGGACAATGAATAGGAAACATTAATTTTAAATTGCAGTGTTGTAGAATATTTAGGTTTCCAAGTTTTAAAAATTAAATAAATTCATGTGCAACTGGAAAAATGCAACTGACATTTGTTCGCAGTCAATTTCTTGTGCCGGCGAATTTTTAAATCGGACATAACCGCCTTCCAAGTAGGGATGCCAGATGTCCCGCTCAGTGCGGTACTGTCCCGCTATAAGGCTTTTGCCCCGCAATGAAAAGTGTCCCGAAAAAGGTCCCGCACTGAAAATTTGTCCCATAAATTGTCCCACCTTCCAATTTGTCGCCCTATTATTTACTATCAATTTATGAAATAATCCAAATTTTGAAAATTACATCAAAATTAGTGAACTTTTTAAAAATCAAAATATAAACATTATACTTTTTAAAGAATTTATTGCATTAAAGAGTTTTTTTTTAATGCGAGCTAAAAGATTTGGATGAAAAAAAAAGTAAAAAATTGGGTTAGATTTTTCAAAAAGGTTGATGCACCAAATTTCGAAATTCTTTATTCAGTTTCATATAGAACTCATGGAGAGATGAGTGAAATCAGCTTTATATGGAAATATTGAAAGCATAGCTTCTTGTAAAGCAACATTTTTCAATGAGTTGCAGGGAATTTAAGGATTTTTGCGAAACTGACTTTGGAAACAATTAAATAGTTTCGAAAATAACTACATCCGATAAGTACTGAAATTTAGATTTAAACTGGTAAAATATTATCCTAAATAATCTTCATATAAAATATTTTTATTATTATATTCCTTCTTGAATTTTTACTTTTTAAACATATAACTTATCGGGAAAATCCGAAAACTAAATATGTTAGCAATTGCTTTCGAAAAGTTACATAAAATGTACAAATATGAATTAAAAGACTTACCTTAAACCAACAATTACTTATTACAGCAAAACAAATATAGACTAAAATAAAAACGTTGTCAATTAATATTCGAATTTTCTTGTGGTTACACTTAAGCAAGTAATAAAAAAAGATAAGCTGGCAGGGAGCTGCTGCGAGATCTTTATTCAAAATCTGTAGATACATAGATGCTTATTTTTTTTGGGAATAACGAAAGGATATATTTTTTAGTTGCGTGTAGCGTTTTTAATTTCATTCATAAATAAATCCCCCTTAGAAAGTCCGGAAATATTATAGCTACAGTTCCAGCAACATGTATCTATCATCTACCCTTTCAATCGAATTAAATAGATCTTCGTTTTTCCCTCTCCCAATACAAGCTTCTTTGTTTACAATAAAAATTGCCGCATGAACTCAGCGTGAATTTTGTTGCTACATTCGTTTTTTTATTGTCTTTTGTCAAATTTCACATCAAATACTAATCGGTTTCTCTTTTCCATTGACAGATGTAAACAAGCCAGAATATCAAGTGTAGCCACGATTATCATCACCATACTCCATTGGATTTGGCCACCAGATCGTTGTACAAATTGTCACTCCATCTATAGCACACCGCACGCCGATGAGATAGATGGAACCCGAAACGTTGGCCAAATTCATCGTTCTGTGGATGGACGTTTTGTACTCTCCGAATCGCCAAATGCGCTAGCGGCAAATGACGGCATCGCCGACACCACCGATGAACGTCGCAACAGCACCGGATCGCAGAATTCCAGCAGCGATGACGGAGGTTTTCTAGCACGCCGAAACATTATTAATAATTCACGTGCGTCTTGGCGGCGGCCCTTAGTTGCGTCGCCAAGTCAGTTAAGTCTCCAATCGAATGGCTCGGCGAAGGGCTTTCTGCACGGACTCGGTGGTCTGTTGCGTGTTGGTGCGGGACGATATCAAAATGTTTCGCGCAATCAACAGTACAGCAATGTTTATCGTAATCTACCGCAGCCAGCATCGAGACCTCTGCATATTAACACGCTGGCCGGGCCACAGACACCAATCACACCCAGCCACTATACACCGTCAAGGGTGTCGCGTATTTTCTCGAGCTCCCCGGCCAGCACGATTGGCATACATTCGCCATGGACACCTGCGGCCAATCAGTTCTCCGATCTGAGTACTGTGTACCCAAGTTCGGCGGAGCGTTCATTTCCGACTTTCTCCAGCGGAGGACTGGGTACTGCTGCTGCTGGAGCCACAAATCGATATCAGCGATACTATTCTCATGAATTGCCCTCGCTGAGGACAATCCAAGAGGAGACACGCCGCATGAATCAGGGCTTCGTGCCGCTGCACATACCACCGTCGCCGTCATGGCGGGGATACTATCACTCGCAGACTCCATATCACAGTTACCGGCCGAGAACGAGATGGTATCCGCGCCATTCACGGGTGACGCGTTCCCATTCTGAGCTTCTGTCCCCGCTGCCACATCTTAACTTTGCGGCAAATTATCGCACATCCGGTGGCATGGGGCTAGAAGCTTCGCCAGAGAGTCGCTCCAGTTCGAGCGGCTTCGGCAGCAAAAACACATCGAATCAACAGCACGGATCTCATCATTCGGGGAGTACAAGTGAGTGGCGGTTACTGCCTCCGTATCGTCCACCACCTCCGCCTCCATCCACGTCATACTACTATCAGGATCCAGGCCAGCCCTATCATCCTCACAGCCTGAATCATCACCATCATCATCATCCGTCGTCGGCGGCGGCAGCAGCTGCGTCGGCGACAGTGGGTACACAATCACTGCCATACTATAACTACACGGGCAGCTTGCAGCGGCCAACGACTCCTACCTACACCATGGGACATTGGTTGGATATGATTTCGCGTCTAAATGCCGCCACCGATACCGTGAATCTACACAAAGCGGTCGACGTGGGCAGCGTCGATGGGCACTACGAATTCGACCCGTCCACCCCGACACCCAGTGCTTCCACGCCGACAGGTGGTCCTCGCGATGATCTCAATTTGCTCAACATCGACACAGGAAGCAACGCGGGCGGGATATTTCACACCGCGACTTCAGGCATGCCTCCAACTGCCGCCATGACTTTGGGCCCAATGCGAAAGCAGCGATATGGCGGGATCAACCGCTACGACAACATCGAGGCACGAGTTCAAGCGATGAAGGAAGAGTTCTACGATTATCGCAAGCGCCAGGCGATGAAACGGGCCGGGGTCGTCGAGTTGGAGAGCATGTGCTAGCCAACAAAACAAATCCAACAATACCCTTGACTGGTAGGGAGCAACAAACATCGCTCTTTGGCTAGGAACTTTGAAACGAATCATTCACAACACGCCACCCCATCCTTCGAACTTTTTAAAGAGCACTCGAATTATTTCTCAATAGAAATAGGTTAATTAATATTATAACAGAGAAAAATCCATTAGAATTATAAATGAAAACAAAAACGTACACAACATGAAAAATTAATTATTAACACAAAAACTTAGAATCTAATTTTAATGTAAAGAAAAAAACAAACTCAAGCAGATATATTAAAAATTTAACTGTAAAAATAATTTAGAACAAAACAAAACAAAAGTAAAAATCGATAAGATCGCAATTATTAAACACATAAAACAAAGCTAATAGTAAATGGCTATAGTTATATTATAAAGAGATTACACAACAACAAATATTTAGGATAAAACAAATTATTACTAATTATAAAGAAAACAAAAATTATAAATAACTATTAAAAAACTCTGTAAATACTAAACGTAGGTTTTTCTTTTTTTTTAGAATGAAAAGTAAGAAATTCTAAATATTTCCGAATTACGACACAGAAAAATAATTAACAAATAAAATGAATTTTTTCAAACAAATTTTCCTTTGCAAAGAAAAACAAAAACAAAAATACTAAGACAACATTTAGAGAGAACATTTAAGAAAACAAACAAATAATTAACAATTTTACTCTTAGCAAGTAAAATTCTTATATTATTATAGAGAACAACAACAAAGACAAACGTTTCATAATTTAAATTTAATATATATATATATGAAAAAAAAAACAAAAACAAATTATATATAAACAAAAAGAAATATCTCTATAATACTTTCTTCGGTTAAATAGATAACCAATGAAAAACAAAAATGAATAAAGTTTAAATACAACAAAATAGGTGCACATTTATTGATAAAATTAAATAATAAAAGAAAACATATATATTATACTAAAAAAAAAACTTATATGAGAGTAAAGAAACAAAATCAAATTATGAGAAGGATTTTATTATAATTATTATGTTTTTTTTTTTGACAAAATTGTTTATACATATTCGATTTTTGTTGTGAGCGATTGGGAATGCCTTTATATGATTTGTTGAGGCGTTCATTCTTAAGACTTTCTTCTATTCGTAAAGAGTCCTATTGCTCATCAATCATGTTATACTTACTCTCACAGTGATTCATATAACACGGAGCCCACATTCGTTTTTTTTAGCCCATTTGTCCGAAATTTTTCATTTTTACAGTTTATATTCTACAAGTTTTTTGTTTAGAAAAATGATGGCGAACTTTTCAAACAGATTAAATCATTTGTCATCCGAATTACAAGAGTGCACTCTGATCACACTCTGAGTTAATAAGAGCGACCGTTTTTAGTGAATTTTTGGATTCATAAGGTGTTGTTAAGTAACAATATTATTGTCAGCCTATTAGGATAACAATTTTTTGTATAACCTTTGTCGCAGTGCGAGATTTATAAATTTGTGAAAATATTCACCACCTCAAACCTACACAATTGTTTTGATTGACAACCCAACAGTCAATTCACTAAAATCGCTGTTTATTCATTCTGTGAGATATCGTGTAAGACGATTTTCGATTTGTAATTTCGCTTCCACGCGTTCTTGCCCAACCGCCCCCGGTTGCGCTATCAAAGTTGATTAAGGTTGATTTCGACATATGTCACCTTGTGTCTGCTGTTGTAATATTAGGGTATTACGAGCGATTCACTAGTTCTTCTATTTTAATACTTCTTTTAGTTCAATATTGTGATATGTAAGCACAGCATAAATGGGTTAAGAAAAACAAAACGATTCATACTATATTTACTTTTCCAAACACCAACATCTGTTTTCATTTCACATCTCAAGTGCACTCAATTTTCAAATTTGTCGCTCAAAATTCAAACGAATTAATATTACAAATGTTTTGTTTTTGTTTTTTAATAAGAACATTACGAAAATAAATATCAAAATAACATTGAAAGCGAAAATCGTGAAAAGAATTATTAACTCTAAATAATAAAGAAAACGAAAAAGTGAATTACTAGGACTTAAGTAATAAAAATAAATTACAAAAGAAAAACAAAAAAAAAAACATTATCAGACTTAAGAAATCTAACGCTTTATCGACCATATATAATTTAAGAAAGGTATATTTGCTTCTTTCAACAAAAGAGAACTATTCATTTAATTTACAAAAAAAAAATCGTTTGTTAAGGAAATGATGTCCCATATAAAACTTAAAGCTTTAATTTTTTTTATTTTCCCTTTTCTTGCCTATGTTTAACATTATTTATACACGTTTTGTTAGAAACAAGGCACAAAGTTAAACAATTGGTCGAAAATTCGAAGTAGAAATAAAAATAAAATTAGTAATACCGCGTTTGTTTAATTATACTTTAAAAAAAAAAATATGTTTTACCTTATTTTCTATAGTACAAATTCTTTTTATGTTTATTCTTAAATTATATAGTATTTATTGAATTTAACTAAACAAACGAAAACAACAAAAATATATATACATATAAATCGTCTTAAATTAAGAAGCACGCAGTTCTTCTTGATTGTAATTTTTAAAATCGAAACGATTTTTAATGATTTCTAAATTGAAAAAGAAAAGAAAAAAAATCTAAAAGAATGAAAAAAAAACAGAAAATTTCGTACATAGTTAAACAATCAAAAATAAATATAAATATTTAATTCATTAATACAAACAAAGTATAATAATAATGATAA
Source organism: Cheilosia pagana (assembly GCA_936431705.1). Lineage (NCBI taxonomy): Eukaryota > Metazoa > Arthropoda > Insecta > Diptera > Syrphidae > Cheilosia > Cheilosia pagana. Next base: position 41,772,372 of record OW386170.1, on the reverse strand, counting down.
AAGCAAAAAACAAAACAAAAACATTAGGTAACATTTTGAATTAAGAAGAAAAAACTAACAACAATTAACAGTTCACAATATTAATTGAAATTAATTGAAAAATAAAATCGAATCCAGTGTTAAATTTTGTTCAATTTTTTATTTCCCCGAATTTAATCAATGCTCACATGAATTTGGGTAGAAATGCATTTTGTTTGTATTTTTTTAATTTAAAAATTTATGAAAAGAAAAAATATTCTAAAAGTAATTTATAGTTGATGGACATTTATAGTTATTACATTTGTAAATACGTATTTTGCAAGAAAGAACAAAAAAAAACAAAATAAAAACACATTTAGTATTTATTTGTATGTTTTAGATTTTCTTTTAATCATAGTTAAGTTGGTTTAAATATTTTTTGGTACAATTAGTTTTATTTATTTTTCATTAACATTTGTTTTAAGAAGTAATTTACAAAACAAAAAGAATCTGTATAAAGAAAGAAAATAAAACAATGATATAAAAACAACAACAAAAAAGGAATAAGGTAAAAAATGATGTTTTATATAAATTACGTTCGAAGTATATGTTAGTGAAATTTAATGAAAAAAGTGAAAATAAATAAAAAAAAATATTAAAAAAAAAACACCAACTTGTGTTCATTCTCGGAATATGTTAAGGCATCAAAAACGGAATTATTGAGGTACCTAGATTTCCAGTAGCAGCTCTTTTTTCAAACTGTCTGGTAATTTGATGGATATTTGTTTGCATTTTGTTAAAAAGGGACAATGGACCTCTTCGATCTTTGAGTGGACGTGATAACCATGACCTAAGTAGGTGGTTCTTTGTGTGAAACTCTTCAATGTGTCTTTATCTAGCACTGACAACAGCCATCAGTGGTGCCAGTAACGCAACTCTGCGAGCTCAATAGAATGCAGAGAATTATCTCCAGTGCTCCAGTGTCGGTATAGACATACAACCGGGTACAATGGACTTAGAGGTTTTTGAAAAACTAACGACATTTCTGGCATCAAAAGCTTTGCCCATCGATTTGTATTTTCATCTCAAATCTTTGCTTATATGTAGTTCAATAGAAACATTGCTACCAACAGCAAGTATTGAGTCTAAAAATAAAAGCGATTGTCATAAAACCAGCCTACTCTAAATTTAATTATTGAGATATATGCCCTAAAAATGTTTAGCCAGTATACTTTGCATACCAATTTTACTTCTTTTCGCAGAACCCGGAAGAAATATACGCCTCTGGATAATAAACGCTTTAATTTTAGCCGAAGCAATCATATTTTGTACAAGACGACAGTCCTCTGCGAGTGTGTAGATTTATCATCATTTAAATTAACTAGCAAACCACCGAACTAACCAACCAGACATAGCCATGCTTTATAGCGAACTTGTAATCTATGCCCTCACGTCTTAGGTTTTTGTTTCTTTTGTTTCTGCGGATATTTGTATCATGGCGCAGCTCCGTGCTCTTCTTTGCATCATCAGTCCAGTCCATATGCTTAATTCAATTACTGCCGTCGCATATTGTGTTCTTTTTTTTAGAGAATTCCATTGAGATAATCACCTTGTTTTGTCCACACTGTGTGGGTGAACATTTAGTGGAATATATTCGCATTTACCAAATGCGAAAAGAGGTCAGAAAGTCAGAAAATTATGTAAAATCGTAATATGATGAGTGATGACATTAGCATAGTTTGCTTAAGGGCAAAGTTCCTAAAAATTCCTATTTTAATGGTCAGGATTGTTGCAACTGGAACTAGAGGATAGAGCAGTTTATTATAAACAGAAATGCCTTTAAGTGGGTGTGTTATGACAGCTAGTTTTTTAAGACATTGGCTTTCCTTCATGGATTTCAAAGGTCAACTTAAAGATAGAGACCTCATTTGATATCGCTTTTTTATTCTTTTTTAAAAATACAAGGCTTAATGACCCACCCTGTAGCAGACACAAAGCGTACCAAAAATTGTATTGTTTAAAAAAATGTTGGTACCTTAGCTCAAATGGAAATCTAAACCCATAAGCTTTCCATTTTCCTATCTAGCTCTTCATTAAACGCAATGTCCAACAGATTCACTGAGCTTTTTTACGCATTACTTGAATTCCGCAACCAGTCATCCAAATCTCCATCTACAGCTTCGCAGATGCGCAAAGTGAAACCTACTGATCATCATGATCGTAATGACGTTGATGTTGACTCTGCGATTGCGATTGCGACACTAACTAAGTGCGAATCGCCGGTAATCTGGCAGATTATTTTATCATCTAGCAGCAGTTTCGGTTCTATCCTCGTCGCAGTCGGTTGCTTGACATCTAGTTGTAAGCCTAAACAACGAGTTGAATTTATTTGTATTTGCGTTTTATTTTAACGAATTATTTGAATGACCCGCTTCCGAGATAATACACGAATACCCGTTTGAGTTAAATAGCTGAAGTTCTTTATTTAGGACTAATATTGAATACGACTTGTGGATATTGTTGTACATTTCCAACTGACTTCAGGATATTTCTGTAGGAAAGATATACTTTGAATGGTTGTGCAATTGGTATTTTAATCAAATCAAAAATAATAAAACTCAGTGAAAAATTGAGCAAGAATTTATTTAATCTTCATGCCTATTAAGAACAAAATAAGAAACAAAAACCGTGCTAGTCGAAGCAACTAATTTGAGTTAATTAAACAAAAAGCTGCTTATATGTTTTATTATCATTTTAATTGAAGCACTCTATACGTCTGGACTGTTTAGACTGCCGTGTGTCCATATCTGTAATTGTTGTCATCAATTAAAAACGCAGTCTTTAATTAAGCATAAGCATGATTATGTATAGGTACCTACAGACTTGGCATTATGATTGCCAAGTGCAACAATGATGTTTAAATAGGAAAATTACGAAAATTCAAAGTTGAATATTTTTTAATAGTTTATGAACTTGCTGCCAGAACTGTAATCATAATCAGATTGCATTAAGACTGATTGAAATTGAAGCTTTACTACATATTTTGACAGTTTAAATGGAACAGGAAGAATTTTGTTTAACTGTCACTTCTATTGAAAGAACCTTTTTGACGGTCTTTATAAAATTAAGCTTGTAGGACATGCGACTAAAATTATAAACGAAACGTGACTATAAATTCAGGGATTACTCCGATAAATTTACTGCAGTTATTAGTAAGGGAGCTCAACCCCTTAATATTTGTTCAGTTTTTCATCTCGAGCTCAGAAATTAAACAAAACTTGTTTACGTTTATGTGATCTGTAAAATGAAATAATCACGTCTTCAGAAGTCCGATCGTACTTTGGATTTTCATCTTTTTTAAATTCAAATTTGGAGTATAAGTGTGACTCCATTAAAAATTTAGGACAATAGTGCACCCTTTTTAAAAGATTGTCTAACTTCAGAATGTGAACTGTTCTAATGCGCCTGCAGTTACTTCAATTCAATCCGGAAATAAAATTCGGTCAAACGAGTGTTTAGGGCCTGTTTGCAGATACTAACGCGCATTTGCTGCTTCGTCATTTGTGTGTCCTTCTTTAAATCACGCAATAGACCTCTTGCTTCCCAGCTTTATTTTATCAGACGTCTGTCATTCAACTAGCCAAGTCTATTTAAGTTTACCAGTTAGGCTAGTCACGTGCTTACCATCTCCGTCAAAAGCCTATTCTGTCACCACAAGTCATAGCATAACTTAGCTTTAAATGTGAACAAACACACTCCACATGTCGCCAAGCATTAATAACACGTTCACATTAAAAACTCTTTACGCAACGAAATATAGTCTTGCAGCAGGGGTGGAAGCAAGACAGCTTTTAGCTGCTGAGACTGTAACTAATGGACTTATTGACAATTTAAAGTTCTTGCTTCTCGTAATTAAGCTGTAATTATTTACTCAAATTTCAAAATTGTGCAGGTAACATTTAAGTGAAACTATGCGTGTTTCAGCAATATAAAACAATAAATAATTCATCAAGTGATTGTTTAAAAAATAAAAACTATGCAAACATGTGTCCCAGTGCCAGTGTGAATACTCAAACACCATCTTCGATTATGCACCGCTGTCAAAGTGATGAAAATGATCGAAAAAAGTCCACACCACCAAAAAACAATTCAAATGAAACATCGCGTTTCCAATCGAAGGTGACGTTAGACTCTTCAAACATATCATCGTCAACATCAACATTATCATCATCATCACCAAGCGTCAGTACCGCATCACCGTCAGCGTCTTCTCAACCCCTAAATGCCGTCGTCGTCGGTCTACTATTAGTTCTACTAATTAATATATCCTGTGTCGAAGCCAGCAGAGACCACTCAGGTCCGATGAATCTGGAAGGCAAGGTCGGATCGTATGTAGTGTTCAACTGTCGCGTTGACTTTCCATACGAATATCACATCCCATATGTGGTTCACTGGAGCAAAGATGTAAGTAAGTTTGACATTCATCTATTTATCCATCTATCTATAACTATGACTCTGAATGAGGGAATTCAAATAAATTGGTAGTTAGTATCATTTCGAATATCGAATTTCAATGGTGACCGCATGATTCCAAAAACTGATAAAATAACAAGCCGCACGCTCCAACTCTTTAATAGATCAAGTGTCAATCGCAATTGCTTTCTGTATGCAGCTGAATTGATGGAAATTACAAAGTTTCAGTGCGCAAAACTATCGCATTCGAGTGAGGTAATTCTATCAACGCAGCCCTCTGACTAATTATTATAAGTACGTACATAGATATGCATACACTCGTCGTTTATTATGGTGTTTATGTGAAATAAAATTCAGAAGCCTTTGATAGTTTTATTTGAATTGAATTACCCTTTTAGTTTGCTTGTTGTCATTCCGTGATCCGTCAACACATCATCTATATGTGGCAAAAGTGTGAGCCGTTGGGGGTACAAATGTGGTGGCAGCGTTTTCAGTTATTGATGGTTCGGAAATAAATTTCTAAATTACATTCTAATAAAGTATTGGTGGTTAAGCAAATGTTTTTGATGGTTTGGCGGTTATAATTATTTTAAATTCCGCTGGAGTTTTCAATGAAGGAAAGTAATATACAATTTGATAATTTTGCACGTGGTGAATTTAATTTTTAGCCCACATTGTAGCGTGGTTATGCACTTGACAGTCAAATAGGTTATAAGTGGAAATAAAATTATCTATTTAATTTTGAGCTTAAATATTAAAAAATTTAAATATTTGAAATTTAATATTCACTCGGAAACAATTCCACGATGCAGACGTACCTACAAAATGTTGTTGACGGATTACATATTGACCAACCCTAAATTAGAGGCATAGCGGGGAACTCACAACCAAAAATTTGCCTACCCGAAGAATCTTCGAAGCCACAAATCGCTGCCCTTAACCTCAAAACACTATTCTGAAAATATAAAAAAGAGTGGGAAAAAGATTTGATACAGTCCACGGTAGCCTATGGGCTGAACTGACTAGGCCCTGTAGCCTGTAACTCAGGTCTTATTTTAAATATTAACACTCACAATTCACAAGTTGCTAAGTGCAGCGTTCACCTCATTGCCGACGTCATTAACTCAATTCAATGGGAACGTTCCGAAATCTATTTTAATTAATCTGACAGCTAGCTCTCTTTATGTGTTTTAGCTTTTATTGGCCTAGATTTGTCAAGTTAACAATTTTTGATGTGAAACATCTTATGGCGCGACTTGGGAGTAAAATCGATTCTTCAAAGCGGAAATGACCAAGCGGAAGTGCGTGACGGAAATTGGCCTGTCTTAACCACTCAACCGATTTCAATGAAATTTTGTGGGTGGGTATGGTTGGTTATAACTTGATGGATAGGATAGTTTTGGACCCGATAGGGGGCGCTCTTGCCGATCTTCTTAACCACTCAACCGATTTCAATGAAATTTTGTGGGTGGGTATGGTTGGTTGTAACTTGATGGATAGGATAGTTTTGGGCCCGATAGGTGGCGCTCTTGTCGATCTTCTTAACCACTCAACCGATTTCAATGAAATTGTGTAGGTTTTTATGGTTATATGGAAAGATATAGATATTTTCAAAGTGAATACTTATATGGGTACGCTGGAGTGAACTGAAGAAGATAGGTTTTACACAGACACTAGACTACTGAATCAGTTGACAATATGAAAACAAAATGTAAACAAAAACTCTCGAAATAGAAAACTTTGAATTGGATTGCGTTATGAAAACTTTTTAAATTAATGAACATAATTATCTACTGCGCTGTATTAAGATTATATTATTATAAAAATTTGGTTTTTAAATTAAATTTCTTAATGAAATTCAACTACGTACAACCCAGTTCAATTTAACATCCACATTTAGCGAGAGAAGTTTCACATCTGGCGTGTGGTCACAAGCACGCTCTCTGTTTTTTTTTTCAATTGACACTTGTGGAAGTCAAGTATGGGCACATTCAAAAACTTAGTTGTCTTGAGTCGACTAGATTAGTCTGGAATAGATGTAACCTGAACGCAAAAACTAGATTGCTCGGGAACGTCACTTTTTCTACGTCAGTCACTTATACGAACTGTCAACTCAGTACTCAGTCGAAAGCACGAATTTCTTGACTAGATTCGTCGGCTATCCCTTCATAAACGTCAACTGACACAGCTGCCCATGTGAACGATCTGGGCCAATCAAAACTGAGGTACCTCAAGTCAGTCAGCTGTCAGACTTACTAAACTAGATACTTGAACGTCCCCAATTTCTTAACTGAGTACTGAGTTGGGCATTTCGTATAATTCCTGACGTAAATAAAACGACGTCACCGACAAATCGGCTTTTAACGTTCAAAACTAGATTTTTAAATGGTGCCAGTATTATGTCGGTAATGGAGTAAACCTGAATTTTAAAGTGTGTGTTACCTTTGCCTACTTTGACTAGAAAAACTGCAGTCGATAAGGAAATCTTCTAGGGCTTTTCGTTCGAGAATCAATTCAGGCTTACCCGACTAGACTATAGGCATAAGGCGTTATTTGATTATAAATGCCAGTGACTTGAGTGAAGTTTCTGAACGCAATTTTAAAGGAATGCATAGCATTTGCGAATGAAGACTTCATCTATAGGTACGGTGACCATTTTCGCAGATGCAAAAAAGAGGACAATCTTTAAATAACGTAAACAAGTTTTAAAACAAACGTTATTTATTCAAAATATTTGTAGGTACTTCTGATTGCGTCAATCAGTTCAGTTTTTAAAACAAACAAAAAAAAATATTAAATACATAGGTACATAATAAGTACTTAATTTAAAAGTTTAATTCGAAGGAACTATTATTTTTTGTATTTCTCTTCGCAGTGTATTTTTTTTTAAATGTCATCCCGACTTCTTAAAAAAGTCTTAAAATCTCCACAGTCATAGTTATAATTGCACTTTGTTATCAAAATTTCCTCTAGTGTATCAACTTCTAATAGCGATTTCTCAGTTGTCCAAATGTTGTTATAAATTGAAAACACTCTTTCCGTAGGGACATTTGAAGGTGGAAGCAAAAGCGAAAACTCTACGAGTCTTAGTATATTTTCGTACTCCACATTTTCTTCATCAAAGTGTTTGAAAATTTCAACCCATTTCTCACCTGGTGATAAATTGTCCGTTTTCCATTTTTCAATTTGTTCCTTATTTACAAATCGCTTGACGTAAGAAACCTCGTCAAATAATTCATCATCTTTGATTTTTATATTTTTTCTAACTTCCAAAACGATGGAAAGGCTTTTTTCAACTGATTTCCAAGATTTCCAACTCTATTCAAAAGTGTCCATTCAAAATGTTCCACATCCTTAAACGCTGCATCCCACTGACTTATATAATCAATACAGGCTTGATAAAAGGAATCAACTTCGGCTTTAAAATTGATTGCATCAATATTTCCTTCTACCTGGAGCTTTGAGAGAGCATTTTTTACCGTAAATGGTAAAAAACATTCTGATTGCCTTTCTCTTAATTTTAATTTAAAGTTTTTCAATACAAGAGATGCTTCAGTCATTAACATGTTTTGTGACTCTAAATGAAGAATGCATTTGTGAAAAAAGAATGATTGGCTTCGAATAAAAAGGAACCATAGTTCAGCACAAGGGTCATTAAAGAATTTAAGGATTACTTGAGGACACTTTTCTTGCAAAAGGAAGTATTCTTTAAGAGGTTTAAATAATTTCAATATTCGTTCCAATGCAGGAAACAATGTCAACCAACGTGTTTTGCTGTGTCCCAATAATTTTTTGTACTCAACATCGGCGTTTTCACATATTTCCTTCAACTTTTCGACCCTAACCGTGTATATAGAAAAATGAATAAATTTTGATTATAAGAACTTCAACCCTTCAACGTCAACGGGAAGTAAGTCGGAGGCAGTTTGGACGCAGTTGTTTAAAATGACAGAACTGCGTTATTCAAACCAGTGCTGTCTAAATTTTATGTAAAAGTGCTTTACTTTAATAGGACAATTTAGTAAAATGAGGACAAATTACTGTCCTCTTTTTTTTTTTTTTTAAAAAAAGGACACGATATCGAAAAAGTGGACTGTCCTCTAAAAAAGAGGACGGATGGTCACCGTATCTATAGGGTGTCTTTACCACACAAAAATGTTGCCTTCCTTCTTTTTTTAGCTTTTTCGGTACGTTCCCAATCTGGACTGTAAAAATCATAAAACTCATACTTTATTGCATCCCTACTAATCCGAATGTGTGGTCTGCCCATTGAAATACTGGCTTCATATTCACTCAAATGGTCCAGATATGCCTACAAAAATGGAATCTGTCATTGTGACATTTAGTTGTATAAACCGCACCAAACCATTAAATGCAGGACACATTATTTTTGTTCGCCAAAAGCGAGAATGCATTCTAAATTCTATACACCACCACTTTGAGCTTGTTATCTTCTCAAAAAATCAGGAGCCAGTGTCCATTTCCGAATGCCAAAACCAATAAAGCCAGTAAGCGCAGCAAAAACGGGAGAAGTTCATTGGATGATGTCATGGAAGTGCTATGAACTGTAAAACTCCATTGACCATTGGGCGTGATTGAAAAGCAGTCGTCGAGCAGTGGCCTCTGTCCGTCAGATTGTTGTTGGCGATTGTCAATCAGAATCAGAAAGAAAGTTCGAATGACCGACGGACGCTCGCACCCGCCAGCATTTGTTCATGCATTGTTGTGTAGTACTTCATACTCATGAATTAAATTAAATTCAATCGGAGTGGAGTAACGCAATTTGATAATATCGGTTGATGCGTATTTTGTTTTTGTTTTGGCTTTTTCGGCTGAGTGGACTAGATGTTGGTTCGGTTCGTGATGTCATGTGCATGTCATTGGGTTCATCGTTGGATCGTTCATCTGTCCAGCCATTCAATTTAATTAATCATGCACATCGTCTGGGTGGTGAAAAACAAAAGCCCGGAAAGTGATGGTGAAGAAGTGTGATTCACTAATTACATTTGTATGGGACCCTCAAATCAGGGGTGTGCTGCCGATGACAAATCGCACACAATAGATGTGGGAAATTGTACGGAGAAAGTGCACAATTGTCAGTTCCTTAGATGGAGCGCAGCTGAATTAATTGACCATTTTGATGAGCCGAGAACGGTTATAGACCTATAATGGTGAGAGAAGAGTTTCAATTAATTGTAGGAGTAACGTTCAATTCAAAGGTCAGTGGACAATTTGTTTGCAAAATTATCGGCATTTCACAGAGACTACAAGTTGACAATGACAGTGGTTGAAATTAGTTATGCGGATACGGTGATAGGGTTAACGTCAATGAGATGTTCATTATCAATTTAGATTCACAACCTTTGAAGGATGACGTTTATTTCAATCCGTTTTTTATTATTATTATAAGTTGCCTAGTCTTTAAGAAGTAGTGAGTAGAAGAGCAGACCTTTGACTAAATGATCCATATTGAAAAGGTTACAAGAATATCTGAAAAAATTGCCTGGAGAAAGCAGAGTCGTTCAAATTTTGGGAAAATGCTGTTAAATACTATCCAATAACCATGCAAGCCGTGCTGTTACTGAGCATATTTGAAAAATATAGTCTTGATCAAATTTTTGGAACTGTATGTGAGAAGCTCGGCTGCATTGAGTAATCCTAGCCCGAAGGATCGAGACGACAAGGAATACCGAACCTCCGTTTTGGAGACAGAGCCATATCTCTGCTGTTTTTTCAGCTAAAATCTGGAGGTCTAAACTTATTTGATGTGTGTAAAGGCACCAAGTGACAAAGAACAGAAACAGGAATAGAAACAGAATCCCATACATTTGCAACAGAAACCGAATTGGGAACAGAACATTTTTTTTTCAGCAACAGAATTTAGCGACATAAAAATGGCTGTTTGACAACGGAACGTAAACAAGGCTTTATTGATTGTTTCTGTTGCTGCGAGCAACAGAAATTCCTATTTATCTGGCTGTTTGTTTCGCATCGTACACCTATTGTGATGACGACATAATGAAACAAATAAAAACAAAAAAAACAGAGAGCGTGCTTGTGACCACACGCCAGATGTGAAACTTCTTTCGCTAAATGTGGATGTTAAATTGAACTGTGTTGTTGAATTTCATTAAAAACTTAAATTTAAAAGCCAAATCTTTATAGTATTATAATCTTAATACAGCGCAGTAGATAATTATGTTCATTAATTTAAAAAGTTTTCATAACGCAATCCAATCCAAAGTTTTCTTTTTCGAGAGTTTTTGTTTACATTTTGTTTTCATATCGTCAACTGATTCAGTAGTCTAGTGTCTGTGTTAAACCAAGCATCTTCAGTTCACTTCAGCGTGCCCATACAAGCATTCACTTTGACAATTAAGTTGAAAAAATTAAAAAATATATCTTTCCATATAACCATGCAAATCCACAAAATGTCATTGAAATCGGTTGAGTGGTTAAGAAGATCGACTACAGCGCCACCTATAGGGTCCAAAACTATTTTGTCCATCAAGTTACAACCAATCATACCCACTCACAAAATTTCATTAAAATCGCTTGAATGGTTAAGGAGTTTTAGGCGGCGGCATAGTGATGGCGCTTGGTCATTTCCGCTTTGAATAATCGATTTTACTCCCAAGTCGCGCCATAAGATGTTTCACATCAAAAATTTTTAGTAGACGAAGAGGAGAGAATAATAAGATTTCGTAAGAAATCACCAAATTCTATACAATGTCCATCTATTCCATGTTTTTCGTTGAAGTCAAAGCTAAAATGTAAATCAAACAACACACAATTTGACGGAATAGGCGGCAGCCATGTTTTTATGGATGATGGATCTGTTTCTGTTTCAGTTCTGTATAGCTGAGCGAGCAATGTAAACAGAACCAGCATTTACTACAGAACGATAAAACTTTCTGTTCTTTTTCAGTTTCTGTTCTTTGTCACTTGGTGCCTTAAGGTTGTTACACACCAACTCCACAGGAGATAATTTCTCTCATAATGCTTATCATGGGATGAAATGTCTTGTGGAGTCACTCCATTTCAGCTTATGATTGGATGTCTGCGATCTCTCTCTGCAATTTTTTCTTGGCATGGATGTCTGACATGAATTTGACAGATACTTGTTTTTATTTTGTTTTTCGCCTGGAAATACATAAAACTTCGTAAGTAGTGCCATTGCGCCAATTAATTTCACCGTGTATGGCCCGTTTAGGAAATTATTGATATCGTTACCATATGCTTTTATAACATTAACAACGTCACACAAATATACCACATAAGATACAAGGGATCGCAATACCAAAAATGCAAAAATGTGTGACACTTTATTTCGGTCGGCCATCTTGCTAAGGTTGATATGATACTATTTCCTAGCGATGGCTTACAGAATTTTTCTTTCCAACAAATCAAAATGGCTTCCTGTTAAAATAAAATGAAAAAAAATATTTATTCCATTACTAGCTGTGTTTCTTTCGTCCCTATCAGCGTCTCTATCACGGATTGCCGAAAAAAAACGAACATCGAAGAATAAAACCATGAGTTGGCAACACATCAATCTGATAGTCAAATTGACATTGACAGTAAAATTGGTATTTTAAAAATTTTATTTGATAAAATGTTATTAATGAAAAATTCTAACGAAGCAGAGGTAGGTACCTAAACATTTAAATTCAAAAAATGAATCTGGTTAACGCAATAACATATTGTTTAGTTGTAAACATATTTTATTAACTATTTACCTCTTTTCGTCCGCTTGCTGAGAATTTTTATTTTAGATTTTAATTTGTTTATAGAATTTTTGCAGCATTTCAAATGTCATTTCCATACAAGTTATCGATAACATTCACAAATTTGTGTTGGCTATACTTTTTTCTATCCCCGCGAAGCTCTTAACCCCGATAAATATCAAGGCTAAGCCTTTGTTGTATTTAACAAGGGATTTTTATATTTTGCTAATCCTATAGCCGTGACGGGGACAAAAGAAACACAGCTTTCAATGCAACATTAATAATCTTTAATAAAACAATACATAATAACCCCCTTATTAATAAAAGGCCGCGTAAAAGTTATCCATTGGTTGCACAGCAGTTACGTCATATTTTTGTATACTAACTGACGTCTGCTAGCAAACTAACTTGTGCACATTTGTTTATTAATAGGGGGGTTAAAATATTTCTTGTTGACGGCCAAAATGTGTCAATGAAAATTTGGTTTGCTTCCATTCCTTTTCTCAAGGTTGATTTGCTATCACAATTAAATTATGTAGTATTAAATTATTTCACTATTAGGACTACGCTGCCCACTTGAATGTTTTATAATTAATATTGCATTTGCAGCTTAAATTACTCGGGTGTATCTCTTTTTCCCGTAGTAATGCAATGAATTAAAAATACTAGCAGTTGACATTTATGTCAGTTCATACCAGTTGATAATAGGATAATTTTAATTTTTAAATTGACGCTTTTAATTAAGAACGAAACGTTTAATCAATATTTGTTTCACTCTAAACTACATAAAATAAAAAATTATTTTGGTAAAGCTTTTGTTATAATAACTATTTAGAGGAATATTCAATAACATATTTCTAACCAGATTTCCCCTAAAATTAGACAACCCATTTAGCGACTTTTCAAAGTAAATAGGGTACGCATAGGTACGCTTGTAACGCATAGCTTTGACAGTTCGTTGTAAACATCACACGGACATTTTTTTCTTTTTTCCTTCACACCTATTCACAGTACGAGCACAGACAAAAAAGAGGATTTCAGGATGGTTTTGACGTACCATCTAGTAAGCGGAAACTACTACGGGCATTGAAACTACAAATTTGACAGCAATTTCTTTTTCCGTGTCACAATTTAATAATAAAAATTACATGCACATTTTTTTACGACCCTAGTTGCGGTATCTGTACAGAAATACGGAAATTATTGCACTCCCTGCACCTTATTTGAGGCAAGCCCCTATTGCAGCTCCTCATTTAGACCTTCCGATTCATATCATGCAATAGGCATATGTGAAAATAAATCATCAGTCTAAATGCATACTTTGCCAGAGTGCGACAAATAATGACAATTAAATGTCAATTACCATTCCATAGTCATGGCATTACTTCTGCGGATTACTTGTATCACGATAGCTGTGGATATTCCCCTTTGCGAAATTCCACCTTGCCCTCTGTCAAAATATCGCCCTGGCATTACACACGCAGAGTTCCTCCTATGGCGCGATGGCTATAAATCAAAATGGCCTCCGGCACCATCCACGATGATGTTGCAAGTTGATAACAACAATAACAAACACACCAAACACTCAAAACAGTGTCCACAATGCGCGTTGATTGTGACTAATTTAGAGTCGTCCGCAAATGGCCCCAGAATGCATGCCACATGATTTCCTACTCGAACGAACACCACCTGCTCCGCTTGCGCCTCCCAACAGCGAGTGCACTACGGCGATGGCCACTGCTGCTGTGCTGCCCACTGCCCAGTGCACTCACGTCAAATGCTACTGTCCGCTTGACATATTGTCTCCACTCACGTGGAGACGGGCGCGTCTTCCGCTCGGTTTATAGCGATTTGAATAATTTGCTCTGCTACTTATGATTGATTGCGGGCCGTTCGGCCGGTGTGTGCCTGTGTGGACGGAATGAGGTGAATTATGCTCTGGCCAAGTCCGGTGGCATTAAGATGATGCTGATGCCACTAAGCTCAGTTTTATGAATGAAAACCGCTCTACGCAAAACCATACACATATGCAATATGCCTGGAAGCACTTATGCAAAAAAAAAAATTCAATTTACATTGCGTAACACTGAACTTGAGAGAAAGTTTGACATCACTGGCGTACACACCGAGTTAGCGAATTGAGCTCGTTCAGGTAATCAGCGGGTGGTGCCAACAACTCTGACTGAGCGTTCTCGGATCGGTTGGGCTGTGGTAAAATGACTGCCAGGGTCGCCCATGGCTATGATGCTGGCAAACATATTCTATATGAACATTGTCTTTTCTGGTCTTGTTTATGATAATTGCGATTTGATTAGCAAATTACTCGCGGAGAATATTTCCATAAATTAATTTTCATTGAAGCAGATAGGAAAGTAGCTGCAGCAAGAGCCAGCGGAACAAGGGGTAGTGCGGCGAACATCGAATGCCATGGGAACAGTTTGCAAGCGCAAAGGAGAGGCTATTCTTGGAAGACACAAATGCACATCGTCTGGGAGGATTATTAAATATGCGTCCAGCGGGGCCGAATGCCGGCCGTTGTTGTCGACGGAAGGTCAAACTGGAAATTCTCGTCATACCTACACAGGCAATTTTCTTATTTTGAGGGGGTACCTATGAATTTGTGTTTACCTACTGCAGATAATTATGAGAGATTTGCTTTTGTTGGGGGGTATCATTAGATACTCGCACGTGTGTGTATCTGTTACGATTATGGACAGGAAGTTACGCATACGCCAGAGTGTCTTAGGGAAATATCGAAAGCTATCCACAAATTGAATGGTTGTGCTGTTTATGCAGTGTTTTTTAATATAGAGAAGGTTTTTTAATTGAAGTATGTGTGAGTTAAGAATTAGGTATTCATCCGAATTTAATTGATGATATTGAGCGGTAATTTTTAATGTCTGTCGGTATCTACAAGTAGTTTGCGCTGAGATTTGATTATAGCTAGCTGAAAGACTTTTTCGCGAATGAGTTTTATTATTATCTATTTGACTATTCTTGTGATATTATCTGGAAATGTTTTTATCAAGAACTCACTGCAATATTACGATATCCGGTACTTCAACTAGATCAATTTTAATATTTACCATAGAAGTTTGTAGATGTCAGTGATTGTATTGGCATATCGGTAATACAGTGTTGGAAAATAATAAGGGTATTCACTTGAACGCTTAGAACCCTCTTACTTACTTAAGGTGGCGCTACAGTCCGAGGTGGACCTGGGCCTCAACCAAGAAGCGTCTCCAGCCAGCGCGATCTTTAGCTAGCTGTCTCCACTTTCGCACGCTAAGTTAGTTAAGGTCCCCTTCCACTTGCGTGCGCCACCTGAGTCTTCCTCTACTGCGCCTTCCCTCGGTTGTGGATTCGAAGATCTTCCGGGCCGGAGCATTCGTGTCCATTCGCTCTACATGATCCAGCCACCTCAGTCGTTGGACCTTCACTCTTCTGACTAGGTCGATGTCGCTGTACAGCCCATACAGTTCGTCGTTGAATCTCCTTCTCCATTCACCGTCAATGCAGATGGGACCAAAAATAACACGAAGAATTTTTCTCTTGAAACAACCTCATCCGCTTTTGATAGAGTCCATGCCTCTGCGTCATATAGCAGGACTGGAATGATTAGGGTCTTATAAAGGGTCACTTTAGAGAGAGGGCTTTGCTACTCAATTGCCTTCTTAGCCCAAAGAAACAGCGATTGGCAAGAGGAATTCTACGTTTAACCTCAGCGCTGGTGTCGTTGTCTGAGTTCATAGCGGAGCCTAGGTAGACAAAGTCCTTAACCACCTCAAAGTTGTATCTGTCTATTGTGACGTTCTGTCCGAGCCGTCGGTGTTGGGTGTCCTTTTTAGTAGACAGCATATACTTCGTCTTGCCCTCATTAACCGCCAAACCCATCTTTGCTGCCTCAGTCTTAATACCCAACAATGGCAATGTCATCGGCGTACCTATGCGAGTAATGACGGAGATTGTGTATCTGGTGTTGGCGTTTGAATTTTGCACTTTTCTTTCAAGAAGGTCTTAAAATCGAGGAAAATTAATTTTAGTGTGGCAATACCCCCATATATTTGGCTTAATACAAGCTAAAATTATAATTAGGCTTAAAGTAACAACTTAAAACTAAGATAAAAGTTAGACTTAAAGATAAGGAGAGTGGTGAAGGAGATCGAGTTTCAGGTGGGCAGTGCTGCGGTCGAAATCGAAAACTGAAAGGTTGGAATTAACCTTTCGCAGCATGCGGGATATCGGTTCATTGGAGCCATATGAGGTACGATGGTGTGGTGGGTATAAGAGCCGAGGACAACGTAAATTACGGGGGTTAGTGTTGAACAAAATGGAGTGGTAAAGAGAGGCGCAGTCGACGGAGCCGGAGAAAAGACGATGAATGAAAAGAATGTCTGCAGCGTCTCTGCGTTCCTCTAGGGTATTCAGGTTAATGAGATTGAGCCGTTCAATATAGGGTGGCAGGATAAAAGGATCGTCCCAAGGCAGACCTCGAAGGGCGAATCGAAGAAAGCGACGTTGGACGTTCTCAATTCTGTCTATATGAACTCTATGAAATGGAGACCACACTTGACTAGCGTATTCAAGTAGGGGGGCGAACTAAAGAGATGTAGAGAGATCTAGTCACGTAAGGGTCGGAGAATTCTTTAGACCATCGTTTAATAAAGCCAAGTGATGAGTTGGCCTTACAAATTATTTCGTCAATATGCGAATATGCAATATGCAATATGTCAAACTGTGACAAGCGGTCGTGTGAATTGTTTTTATTTCTGTTGTTTATGGCCTGGAAATCAATAAAATTATGTTAATCGATGGAAAATAAATAAATAAATAAATATTTTTTTGCGCGACAGGTCTATGGGACCCAAGGCCTAGCTTCTCGCAACCATTCGCTTTGTGTGGGTTTTCAATTTTTGGGACGAATGGA
Source organism: Cheilosia pagana (assembly GCA_936431705.1). NCBI lineage: Eukaryota > Metazoa > Arthropoda > Insecta > Diptera > Syrphidae > Cheilosia > Cheilosia pagana. Next base: position 41,755,287 of record OW386170.1, on the reverse strand, counting down.
AGGGATCTACAATTTTACGCCGAGTCCAAACGGCTAATTGAGAAGCTCATTCATGACAGTTTTACTCTCGGATGTTTGTCAGACGTTCGCGAGAGGTGGCGCAGTGGAAAAAAACCTTTAGATGTAATTTGGCCCTCTCGGGATTCGAACCTGAGCCCCTCGCTTAGTAGCCCAACACACTACCACTAAGCCACTGCGCCGATGGAAACTTCATGGAAATATGTATTTGCCTTTGTTTTCGCCAAAAACTTCCAGTTTGAAAGAGACTTGACAGTCGATTTACGCGAAATACGCAATGACATTTGTGAGGGGTGTTCACTTAAAACACCGTAGGAGTTTATGAATTTACGAGCTGCATAAAATTATGAGAATAAGTGAATACCCTTAATAGAAAGTCGTTATCAAAATAAATAACTGTAGAGAATAACAGACAATGGTTTTTAATAAAAAAAAAGCTCGCACTACCTTACCTGTGTTTGTCAAACTTTGGCACTAGCTTCTTAGATCTTTCAAGATGTAGTTTTCTAAGAACGATTTCGTTCTATTTTTATTACATGATCTATAGATTTGATTAATAATAGTTACGGCCGTATTATTCACTCGGTTTAAAAACGAGGTTAAAACGCTTTTCAACCAAGCATTACGTGACGGAATTTGTTTTGTGTTTCACATGCAAATCAACTTAATTCCGTGCACGTAATGCTCGATCACGAATGACGCGATTCGATCCCTGACTAAACCATACGCTTTTAAACCCGAACAATTTTAAGTACTAAAAACTATTTTAAAACTCGCGGTTGACAGTTCGGGTAAAGTATCCCTTTTATTATGAAAGTCTGAAAATATTCTGAAGTGTTTCAATTTTTTTTATAGTTGTGGTTTTCATTTATTTCTTTCTTGAGCCGAAGGTATTCACGGAAATCGACGTCGTCGAAATCGTCGACTGTAGCACGTCTGCCCATATATGCAGTAAGTACCTACGTCGAACCGCACGTTCCACCTGACGCACGTCTTCCTCTTCTTATGAGGACATCATCGTTTCTTCAAATTCAGACAAAAAATTGAGTGAATATTACGGAAACCTTCAGAAAAACTACGTAAACCGGTCGTCGGAGTGCGGTTTAAAATCGAAGTGGTTTATCTGACAAAAGGTTTAAAAAATTGCGTTTATAAGGTTTAAACTGAGTGAATAATACGGCCATAATGGTGTAAAAGGGATTGAGGTTTGAACATTAACCATGAGCGTTTAGTTTCTAACTCAAGGCTGATTACAAATAACTGAATGGAGTCTTTTAAATAAGCATTCCTTTATATTCTAAAATATCGAATATCAACTATGAGCAACTATTTCAAATGACGTACATTTCCAATTCACTTGCTAATCTAAGATGATTTAAACTACATAACATAACTGATTACACTTACATTTGTTTAAAAATATTCCAGGGCAAGAAAATCTTCACATGGTACGATGGTGACGTCTCCACCAGTGAACTATTTGTAGGTCGCCTGAGTCTCGTCGACAATCATGGCGACTATGGCAAAGCATCAGCAAATCTAACCGCAATACGCGAATCCGATCAGGGTCTTTACCACTGCCAAATTATATTCCCAAATCGGACGCCAAGCGTACGAAACAATGGCACCCTTTACCAACTGACAGTCGAGGGTGGTTCGTTGATAAAAATTCCACCCGTCAACCAAACCATCATGGAAGGCCAAACAGCATTTTTCCACTGTGTCATGAAATATCCCGATACATCTGTGGTGACATGGTACAAAGATGGCATCACCTTAAAAGAGCAGCCGGACCTTCAACGACGTTCGTTCATGGGCCCCGACGGCAGCCTGAGTATCGATCCGACCATGATGAGCGACCTGGGGGAGTACGAGTGCAACGTGAAGAACACTGACGATGAAGTCCAGACCGCCAAGGCATACCTTAACATTCAATGTGAGTTGCTAAATTTGATTTATTAACAGGTCTTGATGAGAATTCCATTTTCCAGATAAAGCAAAAGTAATTTACTCTCCGCCAGAGGTGTACTTACCATACGGTCATCCGGCAATACTCGACTGTCACTTCCGATCCAATCCGCCTCTAAAGAATCTGCGGTGGGAGAAGGACGGACTACTCTTCGATTCGTACAACGTTCCAGTAAGTCATCGAATATGTTTGTATTTGTATGTTCGGCATAAGCCCACATAATGCACTTCCTCCTCAGGGTGTCTTCTATAAAATGAATGGCAGTTTATTCTTCAGCAAGGTGGATGAAAACCATGCCGGCAGCTACACCTGTACACCGTACAATGAGCTGGGGACAGATGGTCCCTCACCAATCATTAGTGTGATTGTGCAACGACCACCAATATTTACCATCACCCCGAAGCCCATTTATATTCACAAGCTAGGTGAAAATGCGCAGCTATCATGCGAGGCCAGCGAACGTGATGGTAACCATCTGCCTACAATGGTCTGGACAAGGGTGAGTAGTGCGGTTGTTTGAGATGCTAAGCACTCCAATTTAATTGGGATTTATGTCCTGCGAAACAGAAAGACGGTATTGCACTGCCCGAGGGAAGGTACAAAATCGAAGGTGGCAATTTGACCATCGAGCGAATTGTGGAATCGGATCGCGGTATCTACGAGTGTTCGGCGACAAATGGAGCAGCGACTATAACAGCAGATACGGAATTGATGATTGAGAATGTGGCTCCCAGGCCCCCGCATAATTTGACAGCAAACAGTACCGAAACAGCAATTACTGTTCGCTGGCAACCAGGTAGGTGTCGTGTACACTATAGATAGAGTCGGAAATTGCTGTAGGGTCGAGTTTCATGTTGTCAATCAATTATTTAATTGGGTTAATCCCTGGAAATTTGTTTATGAATGCAAGTACATCGATTTCATATTCATATGAAGCCCGGTAGAGCCCCCAAAACGTGTGCAACTCGGGGCGGGTATGGCAGTAGCTATTCCGTGTGCACTAATTCGATTTGCATACACAAATTTGACGTCAAATTTATATCACAATGGGCACGTTCAAAAACTTAGTTGTCTTAAATCGACTTGATTGGTCTGCACTAAATAGAACATCACTTTTCCTACGTCAGCCACATACGCGAACTGTCAATTTAGTGCTCAGTCACGAATTTCTTGACTATATCCGTCGGCTACCCCTCCATAAACGGAAACTGACACAGCTGTCCATGTGACCGATCTAGGAAAATCTGTCAGACTTTCTAAACTAGATACTTGAACGTTCCCAATCTCTATCTAAGTCGGTAATGCAGTAAATCGAAAAATTAATGTTTTCCTTTCACAATAATTAATTAAAAGAAAAACTGCAGTCGGTAACGAAATCGAAACAGGTACAGCGATATGCGTTTGCTTGTCAAACCCGAGTTTCTTCATCCTTTTTTCCCTACTCCTGTTCCGCAATACCCTCCATAATTGATCTATTAGCCAATCTATTCATCCGTATTGTGTTGGGACACAAATTATTTATTATTTTGGCCAGTTTAGGCTATGAAATCGAGCTTTTCAGCAACAATAAGCCGCACACACAATCAATGAGTACCTCGGTCATCCATCTAAACGGCAAACTATAATTTCCCTAGATGAAAAGATGAATACTGATACAAAAGCCATACCTCCCTCTTTCAATATTAGCCATAAATCGTTTGTGGCTAATTGCGACCACGAAACACTAATGGCCTTGGGTGCACCTCGCCGCGAGAATCACTAATGTGATGCAATGGTTCAATAGACCATCACGCAAGCTACTGGCGATGACGGTTATCCGGGGGTTGGGACGAAACGGGATGGACAATTTTATGATACTACTCACTCTACTCACGCGTTTTGTCCTTTTTGTAGGCTATTTGCGGCCCAACTTGGAATATATCGTCTGGTATCGACTGTCGGATGCAGCCGAATGGCGCACAATGCGAATTCTCACAAAGAATGTGATGGAGGCGACAATCAAAAACCTCATACCCGGACGGGAGTATGAATTTATGGTCCTCAGTCAGGATCGATATGGCGATGGAATGTTCAGCAAACTATTCCGCTATTCTACTAAAGGTAAGGACCGCCATGCATCACTATTTGATTTGGTATTCCTGTAAACGTATCTTGTTTCTAGTTTCAGATTTAAGTGAGCCGGAACAGTTTCATGACCCGATACCGCCGTTCACACGAATCGGCCCACCACGCAACTTGACTGCTATCGAGAATTCCCATGGATACCTTTTGCACTGGGACCCACCAGTTCACGGCTTGGACATCCTTCGATTGTATGTGATTAAGTGGTGGCGCGAGCCAGAGCACTACCTAGTCGGCACAACTGAGACCGTTGACACCTACTATCAACTAAAGCACTTGAAAGAAGACGCCATCTATAAGGTTCAGATACACAGTCAGTCGATAACTGGCGATCAGGAAGCGGGCAATGAATTGGAGCTGGTGGTGCCATCACATCGAAAGATGAGGGCTGTTGTCATAGGCAGTGTGGTAGGAGTGATATTCCTCGTGACAGCTTTCTGTGCCTTCCTGTATGTCAAAAGAAGCTGCTTTCGACAGCTGAAGGGCAACAATGAGAAGATGAACGACACCTAGACATTTGGAAGTGTTTGACTCCCTTCTTTTAGTCGTGCTTTTGTATCTCTTCACCTTTTTTCGTCTTCATCTATTCAACTATCTGTCATTCGGAATTAAGTCATTTATGTCTTCGTAATGCTATTCAATAAGAAAAGTTGACATTATAATCGCGTAACGCTTAAATTAATTAAACTCCTTTTTTCCGAAAATTTAAAATGTAATTAAAATTTATCTTATTTATTAAATCGAAGCTCAGCAAGAGCTTTTTTCTGAAACGATGTTTGTATTTGCTAAACCGGTATTAATAATTTCGGATGGGTTGAACAATGGAAAAGGACATTATCATATGTTACAACCGCACTTATTGCTCATGCGCACTCCCTAATCGTTATGGGAATCTGACAGTTGCGCCATAAAGTTATGGTTAAATATGTCAACAAATTCGTTCACCGGAGCATTTGTTTTGTTGCAAGACTGCTGAAATTAGCCCTTAGAACTTGACGGAAATGTCAAACAGTGCGACAGAAACTTTTCCCGCTAAATTTGTGGTTGCAGGATCGTAAAATCTATGGAAAGTGGTAGAAAAATTAAATTGGAAAAGAATTGGGGACGTTCAAGTATAAAGTTTAGTAAGTCTGACAGCTGACTGACTTGGTGTACCTATCTCAATTTTGATTGCCCTAGATCGGTCACATGAGCAGCTATGTAAGTTGACGTTTATGGAGGGGTAGCCGAAGAATCCAGTCAGGAAATTCGTCACTGGGGACGTTCAAGTATCTAGTTTTTTGTCTGACAGCTGAATGACTTGATGTATCTCAGTTTTGATTGGCCGACATCGATCACATGGGCAGTTGTGTCAGTCGACGTTTATGGAGGGGTAGCCGACGAATCTAGTCAAGAAATTCGTGACTGAGTACTAAGTTGACAGTTCGCATATGTGGCTGACGTAGGAAAAGTGACGTTCCCGACCATTCTAGTTTTTGCGTTCATCTCATCCAGACCAATCTAGTCGACTTTAGATAACTACGTTTTTAAATGTGCCCATTTAAACTCGATTAAAAGTAGGTAAACGAATTTAGAAAAACAATCAAAAGTTGATCTGAAGTTTGTTTAATGTAAAAAGAAACCAAATTCACATTTTTCGCTTGCGGTAGAGGCTTAGTTAGCCTTCCTCCATCTGGGAGGCAGATTTCATTATCGATTCATTGTTTAAGCAGTATTTTTCTCTTCTGAAATTTTCTTTTGACTTTTTACCCTTGGCATTTTTCGAAAGAACTGATTGTTTGTATGAATTACCTACCGAAATATTCGATTGAGCGCATTAGTCGAATCTATATTGCCGACAGTTGAATTCCTTTAAATCGAAGTCTGTTAGCACTGGCAGTGCACACCAGCTGGGCCGTCACTTGTAATTTGACAGTTCAATAACAAAATTGGTGCAACTTTGTTCATTTCTAGTCTGCGAAAACAAAAAACAAAGTAAATCCCTCAAGTTTTGTCGCAGTTTTCCTTATTTGTACGAATAAAGGTCGTCACATGATTCTAGAATGTGCACTTAAATCATTTCATTAGTTGCTCGCTAGCAGAACTTGCCACCATTAGTGTATCCCATCATCGCTTCTTGCCATCACAAAAACTCCTACTTGAACCATGTCGCGGCGTAGAAACATAAATGGAACACAGTACACTCAAGTGGACTCATCAACATACGACACTGCAGATGGCATAGATCCAGAACAGTTTACTGAACCAAAGCGTTCTTTTCCACTAAAGCAAGTGATTCTGATTGTGGGCTTTATGATCGCTGGAGCGGTGAGTATCCTCTTGTGTTGCCAGCAGGTTTACTTAATCGCTTTCTACTCATAGACCTGCATTGCATTTAGCATGCTAATATCAGGCGGTTACTATGACGCAAAATACGAGGATCGGGTCTGGCCACTCCTCATGCTGGGCATATTGATGTTCATACCAGGCGGTTACTATGGATACATATTAATTTGTATTTTGTGTAAAAGGGATGGCTTCACCTATGATGATATTCCTATTTTTTAAACAAGCTGTTTTTTAATAATACTTTGTGTGCAATAAAAATATTACCAAACATTTTATAAATTTCAAAAAAAAACTTGTTTGAATGTTCACCGAACACGCTCCAAGTGCAGCGCTGAGTTCATCGAAAAATGAATTTCGTGACAGCTGTCACCTCGTCGGTAGAAAGGTGTCAACGTCACTAGTTCTTTTTTTGTAACTTCATTTCGTATCTGCAGTGCACGTTTGCATTTATTTTACATTTCAGATTGATTTTCAATCGGTTCCGTGTTTTGCTTATAGAATTTGTAGAAATTGATTACTGAAAAATGGCATCCAATCAATGGGAAGTGGTAACCAAGTCAAAGAAGCAGCGCAATTTGGAAAAGAAAGTCGAAGCGCACACAGAAAAGAAACGTTTAGCTTTAGCCGGTCCCAGTTTGGAGGAAATTTGTAAGTGCTTGACTGTCATGTTTTCAGTGGAAACTTAACTTCCTTTTAACCGTCAGTCCCCCAACATCAGCTGAAGAGCATTTTTAGTAAAAAACCCAAGGACAAAGAGAACAAGTCTCCCAAGAAGACCCCAACTAGCAACAAGTCATCGCCCGCTAAAAAGACCAAAAGCAGTAACAATGAAAGCAACAAAAAGTCCACAGCACCAGCAGCTCCATCAGCTCCGCCAAAGCCGAAGAATCTGGAGACCGCCCTGCTCAAGATTACCGCAGATGAGTTACACGGGCTTATGGAACAATTGCGTGCTACATTCCCCGGCAACGAGTTGTATTGGTTGAGAGAGGTAGGTAGAGAAGTCCTTCACTCGACGTGGTGTAACACATCATTGGTTTCACTTAGATTGCCGCGTTTTTCAACTCACACTTGCCCTTTGATTCTGATCCCGCATTCTCGGGTAAAGCTATTCTCTATCCAAGCAATGTCGTTCCAAAGAACCTTAAGACTGCGATCGTTGATATTTTCAAATCAATGGGAGAGGTGAACCTATCCTACTTTTACGATACTCTATTGACAAGATTGACTGAGGAGCTGTCCAAGAACAAACCAGTTGTCGGCTATAAGGTGAATTCCCCCCACTGTCTATCGTCGTGTTCCTTTAATCGTATCAAATATTTACACAGCTTCTCTTGCAAATTGTCGCTCAAAATTGGCCGGTGGTGTGCTCGAACAGCCTGGCAAAGACTGCGATTCTGAGAAATTCCTATCAGAATCGAAGCAACATTGGACTGAGTATTTTGTGGGGTGTTGGACAGGGCGGCTATCGCGACGTTAACATTGGTGTTAAAGTCTGGCAAAATATCATGTTGCCGGTGATTGACATGAAGAGTTACTCGCGGTTTGTGTCTGAATACATCGAAAAGGTTCTTTCGTCCAGCGATGGCAATCAAAAGTAAGTACACTCGCAATTTACTTGCTTTTTGGTGTAATATGTATCGATTTCTAGACTAAATATGAGCCAATCGGACTTCTTCATAACTTACAACGCTTTAAAGGCGAAGTACAGCATTCCAAGGGAGTGTCAGCAGTTGCTCACGACAAGCTCTCAGCTATTTTTGGTAAGTAGGATGTTACGAGTCAAACGTTGGAGAGTTTTTAATGTTCCATTGAATTTCGCAGAAAAAATACATCGAGAGCTCATCGAAGTGCTCGAGTGTCTTCCTAAGTCTATTCCGTGATATTGAGAATTCCACTAAGAGTCAAGTCGAAATCGACGGGTGTATTGATTGCCTGAGCAATGGTGATGAGTGCTTCAAGGTTTGGAAGATGAACTACAAGAAGAATGTCCTGCCATCGTATCTGCTGTTGCAGCAAATATGTAAGTTTCAAAGTGGGACATGGTGTAGCTTATGTGCAGAGTTATAACCAACCTCCCTGCTGCGCAATCTTCGGTTATTGGTAGCATTTTATTTATTACTAAATTTGTTCTCGCACAGATAAACAATGGGATGGATCTGCAGTAAAACTGCGCGATTCTAAATCGTTTGATGAATTCCTCGTAGTTGCAGCGCAACTCAATTTGGAGTTAGAGTCATCGAAGAAGAGGGACCAACATTTGGATGATTTACTTTCGTTGTTTGGGGTAAGTTTCGGTGACGGTTTTTGATGTAGTTATTCCGCGGTACTAATAATCATTTTTAGTGTCCAGGCTAAATTTTTCGAACTCACAATGGCGAAATTTTCCATACAAAATTGCATATTGTGACCTACAAAATACATAAGTTGAAGGTTAAAAATGATTATTAGTAAGGCGGTCTGTGTTTTTAACGTCTGCTGGTTGGTTTTGAGTGGGTATCTATGCTTGGTAAGTTCAAATTATTGAAAATAAATATTTTGAGAGGTTCTGCGTAGTTTGGGCAAACCGTTTTGCCAAATATCTAGCTTAACCCAACTCAACGTAGAATCAACCACCAAATCCAATCACTTTGGCCAGCAGCAAAATGAACCGACAGGATTCCCGCTTTAAAAACGGAACTACCTTATCGTAATCTGCCCTTAAACCATGCTCGTACTGTTTAGTACTTTGCAAAAAAAAAACTCACCCATTCCGAATTCCTCCAAATCACTAAATAGGCAAAAACGGAATCAAATGACCAGTAAACATCTTCCAAATTCTTCCTGGAAGTTCCTCTCATGTTAAAAAAGCAATTTGTATGACTATTTTTAAAAATTCAAATTTTCGGCATTGTCACCACAGTCCGCGCCACCTTACCTACTCCATTCTCTATCTCGTTCAAAAACCACTGTCAAATGAACGCTGCAGTTCATTCTGCAATTCATCGTTTGGTTGCCATTTTTATCGATTTATTTCACTTTTACTCAGCCACACAAACAAGTAGCTGAATAAGCAGCCGCCATCTTCATCACCAGCTCCGCCACCACCGCCCCTTAAAAGCAAAAAACAGTCGTATACGTTGACGTGAGCGCTGTGCTGTGCTGTGGTGAAGTTTTCATTTTGTAAAAAATTCCACCGAAGAAATTTTGTATAGAAAATTTCAAATTGCATTTATAATCAAAATTATAGTCTAATTTGTTGGTAGTTTTTCTCAAATTTGTGGTTTCTTCCTAACTCAGTGGAATTTCATTTTTGAAATTTATAACAATTTACAGTTTCTCAGTAAAAGTGCGTAAGAAATGAAAGAAAAAATCTATCCCTATGCGGAGAGAGATGAGAAAGTGTTTTCTGGGATAAACCGTAGCGTCAGAGATGAACGCAAATTGAAAAAAAACGAAAAAAATATATATATACCTACTGATGGCAGTCAATCGCAGTTAATGCGGCTTAAATTGTTGTTGAAAAGTAACAAAATGGTCAAATTTAACAGAAAACTTGTTTCTAGTCCCTCGGGCAGAGCAATAGCATCATCTTCATCACTTCAGTTAATTTCTTTTGTGGGTTTAATGACACGAAGAAGAGTCTAGTTCTCGTGTCCGGTTCCCGGTGCGTCACAGTGGCAATAATTTGTGCCTACGTGGAGAAAGCATTACCAAAAATGATTTTTTTTTTTCATTTTACTTTTTTTTTTGTTCGTGATGAAACAAAACCAAGTGCACCAAGTCGGTGATCGATAAGAGAGAGAGTAGAGGTGGCGGACAGCCCCTCCGTTTCAATCTGATGTGATAAGAATTGGTTAAGCGCTGGTTGGTACTTTGTCCATTATCGGCGCATAAATGCCGGGTTGCTGGCTGAAAATTGAATTGCTACATCATCGCCTGATATGAGATTGCTACACTGTGTGTGTGTCTCTTGTAGGAGGGTGCATAGTTGAAAGCTAGCCTGGAATGAGATTGCTTTTAATAGAGCACCTAGATAGGGGCAACATGCAGTCTGTCCAATCCAGTTTCACCACGTGGCCCGTATTTTTTATTTTTGGTCTCGCAAAAGTGGTGGACAGAGAGTGAAAATTGAAAGAGCTTGTCTGGCACTTGTTCGCCTGCGCCAAATAGCTACTTAGTTTGTACATATTCGCATAAAGTCTGAAATAAATTTCCATGATCATTATATTTGTTTGGGTTTATGAGAGATTAAGATGTGGGACTGATCGCTAAAAGTTCTTTGGAAATTCGATGTAAACACGTAGCTTATGGAAGAGATTACCCGGCATTTTTACTGTAGTCGGGTGGTTGAAATTGCATTTCATAGGGGAGCGATATCTCTTATGCCGGGCGAACAAATCTACTTATAGCTTGTGACAATTTTTGTCCTGTGAAATGAGTTGTTCGTATCTATCTATTTGGCACGTAGCTATGCTCGGTCAGATGTTATCTCTGGGCTGCAGTTCATTAGTTAATTGCTTTGAAATTATATGTCGCAGTAGGCTGGAAACTTTCCAATTACTGAATGATTGTTTTAAAACTGGAGGTAGCCGTGTCGTCATGTAATTATGCTTAATTGCTATTTGACTGCATAGATTCCAAGTGTTTGCTATTCATTTCATAAGTCTTGCGGCACATTTGGGCATGTAGCATTTCAAAATTGGTTAATCAGAGTCAGAGTAGGCATACCTACCAACTGACTATAATCAAAAAAGGATGATCAATACGCTACTAAAGGGCTGCACGCCGTTTATAACTCGTTTGAAGACAGAGATCTAAATTATCTTATTGAATTACCCGGTTTGCGTGTACAGCATCCCATCCTTACTGCCGGAGCTATATCTAGTCATATCTTTCGATAGCTTCGCAGTAATAAACGTCGTACAAAATCACAGCCAAGCATAAGAGTTAGTGGATGTATTATAGGAAACAAAAGATTATCTAGGTAAACCTATCCCCGGCAACACTTTTAAATGAAAACTTACTGCGAACTCGATAAATTGCATCATAGTTCAATGTGTCTCCAACTCTTTTACTATTTTTTAAGAAATAAGTTCTGTCGGGAAATCGTGAGCTGCATTTTACCCCTCAAACAATCCAATCACGATGCTCGTCAATCGTCATGCCAATTAGTCACATAAGAGGTCTATCAACAAGACGTAGAGTCTTGCAACACTTTGATATTGCTATTTTGTTTCTGATTTTACCTGTATGACTTTGTGTGCATAATAATTAATAACTCGCTGGCGAAAATTCAGCAGCTGGCGACAAAATTATGTATTTGATAAACTTTTGTCGTTGCAGAGTGAACTCCAGTCTGCAAATGTGAATGTTTTTCTTGTTTCCTTTCTCTTTTTCTATTGTCTTATTGAAAGGTACATCCAGTTATCGTTTGGCAAATTCAATTCAGTTTAAAATAACCCACAAATCATCTACTGACAGCGGCCATATCACTTGAAAGTTGAAAGACAAAAAAATCGAACGTAGATTCTGGGTCAAAGATGCTTTTTACGCAGCATTAAATAATTATTCAATGACGTAGCAGGTAGGGAACTACAATTGAAATATTTACTGTATCAACTTAGCATATTGATGACTTTGTGTTTGGCAAACATAAACGCTTGCCGCACATCAATTTGACGGTGTCATTGTTCTGTAAATCAAATAAGTCTTCCTGGGTACACATACCTACATTTTATTCATGTACTTGGTGGTGACTTTGAATTTGATGTGTCTAGTATTTCTGTTTTTAAAGGGTTTTTCAATAAGAACGCTACAAGTTTTTTTTTAAATAAAACAAAAACGGTTTTGGATATCAATGAAATTCATTATTCCTGTGAAAGTACGTTCGATGCCATTATGTATGGAACTCGATTTCTTTTGCATGGCCACTACGGGCACGCTTGCAGAAGTCCAGACGCTGAACCCAATTTTCGACGGTTTTCGGCCGATACTGCTGCAATTTCACGTTCGATATTCGTACGAAGTTCATCAATCGTCGCTGGCTTGTTGGCATAGACCATAGACTTGACGTAGCCCCACAGGAAATAGTCTAACGGCGTCAAATCGCACGACCGAGGCGGCCAAGCGACTGGACCATTTCGTGAGATAACACGTTCTCCAAACTTGGTTTCCAATAAATTGATTGTGACATTCGCTGTGTGGATTGTGGCGCCGTCCTGTTGGAACCACATGTCCTCCAAGTCCATATCATCCAATTGGGGCCAAAAATTATCGTTTATCATTGAACGGTAGCGATTCCCATTCACAGTAACGTGCCGGTCTTGATCATCACGGAAGAAGTACGGCCCAATGACGCCGCCGGCCCATAAACCACACTAAACCGTAATTTTTTCGGGATGCAATGATGACTCATGGAGTACGTGTGGATTTCTGCCTGACCAATACAGCATATTTTGTTTATTGACGAAGCCATTCAGCCAGAAATGAGCCTCATCGCTGAAGATGATTTTTCGATGAAAATCCGAATCCTTTTCAAGTTGTTGCTCAGCCCAATTCACGAACAATTTAATCTTGTAAGGATGTAGGCCAAGACCTTTTCGCAAAATTCGCCACAACGACGTCACAGAGATGGCCAACGCTTGAGAACAACGTGTGAGAGACACATTTGGGCTTTCTTCAACTGAAGCCTCAGCGGCAGCAATTTTTTCGACACTACGGGCACTGGCACGGGAACATTTTGTGCTGTGCCCGTGGATTCAAATTTTTAAACTAGACGCTTAATTGTTGATCTGCTAGGACGATTATGACGACCATAAATTGGACGTAGCGCTCTTAAAGTTGAGGCCACTGACTCCGAATTTCGGTAGTAAATTTTAATAATTTCGACTTGTTGGCTCGTATATCTTTCCATCATGAAATGGCAAATCTTACTGAATAGAAATGTCAAAAGAGCCGCAAGAAATTCGGCGTCGTTTTCTGTCCCTGTCGCTCTACTTTTGTAGCGTCTCTGTTGAAAAACCCTTCACTTATTGAAACAAGCGACCAATAATTGTGTAGCAATAATCAAAACAATGTTCATTGAAATGCAATTGCATAAAAGAAACATGTGTCATATATATTTTACCGGTTTTTCCTCTTTTATTGTTAAGAAGAAGTTTATTAAACGTGTTTAATGTACGAAGTGCACTTAGGTCTAGCGATGGAAGCTTTGGTTGATTTTGCTGTCGCCACTCGCTCAAGTTATTTGTATCATATTTCTTTTCCGTTGCCAACTGAGTAGGTATTTATTATTCGATTGGAGTTCTTCCTCAATAATACTTTTGAGGCGCTCGTCACTCGAAAATAAATCGCTTGTGTAAAGAAAGAGAACATTTAAAACACAAGTGCTGTATTCAACAAATACCAGTTGCCTATTGTGTACAATGTCGTTAACCCCTTTCTTTGAAACGCAATTCCCCCCATTTTATCTACTGTGCAGCATGAAACAAAACAATGCGATCGCAGAGTTCATACGATTGTTGATCGCAAAGTGTGTGTTGTTATTTTGAAAGTTATACCCGATTCATTACTACTTCTACTACTGCTGTCAAGCGGGTTTGGATTAGTTGTATCGCGGATATAACAACAGCTTACAGATTGGGCAACGATTTACACATCAAATCATGCAGTGAGCAGTACTCCTTCTGGAAAGCATCACGGAATTTGGTACTATAGGTTTGTTGAACAGTTGTATACCATTTTGGACTATGGAAACCTTTCGATCAGCCACTGATTGCTGATTCTTCAACTCTATTTAATGACATTGCATCAGTCATTATGTATAATGCTGTAGTTATTCAAATACTTTGTTGGATTAACAAACATTTGCCAGCATCAGCACAAATGTTTTCGCTGCTAGTTCGTCTAATCACTACCCAAACTCGATTGTATAATATCTTGACCTGAGGACGTGTTAATTTTAAATCGAAATGGTGAACTCTTATCAGCTCAGCTGTGCAAAATAAAAATATCTCGACTATTCCACTCCTACCAAGGCTACGATTTAAAGTTCAACGCGTTTCATTACTTTTGTTGTTTCTATTTTGTATCGCCCTATTGATAATGGCAATGCAAAGTAAATAGATTTCACTTACAATTCACCACACCCCATAGCCATACGTGTCTACACGTCAGCTTAGCTCATAGATAAAGTCATCGCCGTTGGCGCTGCTAGCACAGAACTAAGTGACGCCAGCCCAGGGCACTTTCGAACTCTCCCCGCCGTCAACACTTACAGTATGCTAATTTGTACATTTATCTCTTGTAATTAAGGGACAAATTTTTGCTACGAAAAGAAATTTGAATTAAAAATTCCATAAACATGGCCCAAAACACAAAGAACCAAAAAGCCAAGCAAACCAAACAGCAAACGAAGAAGGTAAATAAAATTGGTCTTATCTATTTAAAAAATAAACTGTTCTATCTTTATAGCTGTTATATTTGTTGTTTTTGTAATTCTTTACAGACCGTTCAAGACAAATCAACACAACAAAAGAAGAAGGCTGCTGCGGGGAAATCTTGCTCATCGTGCTGCAAATGGTTCCTCGGCAGTATTGTGCTACTGGCCATTATCGCTGGCGTTCTGCACTACGATACAAACACAAATGGCAAGGGTGTGTTTGCAAACTCAGCCACAGGCAAGATGCTTAAGAATGCCGGCTTACTGCCCCATGTGGAAAAGGGTTACGTCGTTGTAATGACGAACACCGCACGCGGCTACAAGTGGGCCGAACAAAAGGTGCCGGGCTATGTGAAGCCGGTTGGAAAGCTGCTCTGTGATCTGTACAAAATGACACGCAATGCGGCGTGCAGTACGTGTGGATTAGTGAAGGATTATGCTGTGGCAAAGTGGCCAGTTGTGGCAGCAGTTGTAAGTATAAGGGAGATGGATCTTGATTTTTTTTTATATTTCCCCTAAAGTCGAGAGCAGTCTGTATTCCAAACACGGTTTGTGCGCATGGAATGTGTTTCTCAAGCAATTGCAACAAATCTATTGACATGAAGCGAACTTTGGAATCGTCCTAGTAGAGTAAATTGAAGCTAGAAAGTTTTAATTCGGTCGCTGCAGCAATTAATAACAAAACTCATCTCAATAAATCGTTCCTGACTGCCGAATGCACAGTTCAACTAAATTTCGTAACGTATTGCTGGTTGGATGGCGCAATTTCTGGTTTATTGAATCGGTTCGCAATGTCAGATACGCGTTGTTACATAAAAATGCTTCCGTTTGTCACAGCACCTATGAACTAAACGAGCGTAGGTTTTATTTCGTTATTTTGCGGTCAGTTGCTCGCTATGGCCTCATCTGAGATTTCATCCCTGAACGGGAGAGATCGCGTACTCTAGTCGCAAGGTGCGTATCACTTTTGTTGACACCATGTTCGAAACAAGTAAAGACAAACCACTGCATAAGTCACAACTATGAGGGTATTGCTCGCCATACCGCAAAGTTTCATGTTTCCAAATCAACAAACATCACTTTTCCTTCACCAGAGTGAGCATTTTTTTTGTAATTTATTCGATCCGCACACACATTCGCTGCTGTGTGCATGGTGGTCGATGGCCAGGTCTTTCAACATCAATTGTTTCGCATATGCGATCCAATTTCACACTGTAAGCGAAAACACGCTCAATTTCATTCGATGGCAGCTATTTTTTTGCGGGCCTCAGAATTTTATTTCCATTGCAAATAAACTGCAATTAGTTCAAACCAAAGTTCCCTCGTATTCACCTCGTATTCACAGCAGACATGTGCGTGGAAGTAAATGTTCATTGCCATGTCAAGTGTTCATCTCAAATTGTCAATTTCATACTGAAAGTGGTAATTTTTTGCAACGCATTCACGATTTTCCAGTATTCCTTTAAACTTAACCGTATGAGTTTTATTGTTTACTAGCTGTTGCCCGCGGCTTCGCTCGCCGATTAATGCCGATTTTGTCAATCACTTCAAGTACACTTAAGGAACCCTTTGTCCTTTTCTGCATTACTTATTAAAATGGATACAAAATTAGTTTAACTGAATTTCAATAAATTCTTATTCTAACTAAAGCAATAGTGCCAATAGTGGTCTAGAAATACCTTTTGCATAAACAAAAAAATTTGAAGATCTGCATGCACATTGCTGTCGTTTATTACACATATACAAAAAAAAACAGAGTGTGCTTGTGACCACACTTCAGATGTGGCTGTTAAATTGAACTGTGTTGTATGTTGAATTTCATTAAGAAATTTAATTAAAAAAACAAATCGTTATACCTAATATTATAATCTTAATACAGCGCAGTTGATAATTGTATTCAATAATTTATCCAATCCAAAGTTTTCTATTTCTATTTCGAGAGTTTTTGTGAATAGTGTCTGTATAAAACCTAGCTTCTTCAGTTCACTCCAACGTGCCCATATAGGTATTCACTTTAATGAGAGTTTAGTTGAAAAAATTCAAAAAATATATCTTTCCATATAACCATACAAACCAAAAAAAATCATTGAAATTGGTTGAGTGGTTAAGCGGATCGCCAACAGCGCCACCTATCGGGTCCAAAACTATCCTATCCATCTAGCTTCAACCAACCATACCCACATACAAAATCTCATTCGAATCGGTTGAGTGGTTAAGAAGATCGACAACAGCGCCACCTATCGGGTCCAAAACTATCCTATCCATCAAGTTACAACCAACCATACCCACCTACAAAATTTCATTCAAATCGGTTTAGTGGTTAAGAAGATCGACAACAGCGCCACCTATCGGGTCTGGTCAGGAAGATCGACCTCGCCTACTTCTCTTTCGTTTCACTTCGGAGAAAACTTGAGGACGCTGTTGTTGTTGCAATGTATGTGCTTGTGCGATGTGCGCCACCCACCACCCCCAAGCAGAACAACGTTCAGGAACAACGGTTGTGGAAATTTTCGATTTGAGGAAATAAATTAGTTTTTTTTATGTTAGATTTTGGGTTGTAGCTCAGCTTCTAGATGACGCAAAAAGCTGATTGATGGCTTAAAATAATTAGGGAAGTGTTGGCTTTCTTTATTTTTTTGTTTGGTTTACATTGATTAGGAATTGATTGAGTAATGGCGAGCTAAAAGCAGTAAAGGCAGAAAAAAAACACATTTTGGCTAAAAACGCTGCCAAAAAATAAGCATGGTAATAAAGGAAATAGCCTATTACCGTCTCAGAACCTTAACTAACATTTAAAAAAAAGTTTCATCGAAATCAGTGCAATAGTTTTCACGCCAACTGCGAACATAGAAAACAGCTACAGTTTTATTATATGTATAGATTGTTTAACTACCAAAAAAACAGTAAATATTTATTCAAAATATCTTTCCTCGTTTCAGTTGGAGCAATACATTCCCGGCCTGCCGCAGAAGCTTGAAAACGTCACCGTATCAACACGTGTATTCGTTTCCGACAGTGTCGGAAAGATCACCGAATTCTTCAAGGCTAATGTCCTTGTGTAAGTTAAAAACAAAAAATACTCCTCACCTTTGACATAATCAAAACATACATCCCCTCTATTCATTGCAGAGGATCATTATCGCCCGAGAATCTTGGTAAAGCTCTCAATCGTACACAGATTGCCGTTGTCAAGTATGCCAATGAGTTCAGTCAACAAATGGACGCATGGGCGAAGCGGAAATGATTCCGATAGAACTAAATTGAAATTAAAACAACAACAAAAAAAAAGTCAACAAAACCATAACACATCAACAAAATCCAACAAATTAAATGAAGGAAACTAAACAAGAATTTTAGGTCTATTTTTTAAGCGGAAAAAAAAATATACAAAAAATAAACAGAAATAATATTACAAAATACAAAGTTTAAATAAATTGTGTGAATGATTACGATGGAAAGAATTTATGTGCATTTTTGTTCTCCAACTGATTCCTTTTTCTCTTTTAATGTTTAAGTAGATATTTTTTGTTCTAATTTTTAAACATGTGTAGAATAAGAACATTCAGTTGAATAATATTGAAATGAAACCTACATTTGTGTTGGCTGTAAATTGAATGGCTTTTGCGAACTCGGTCTAGTTTGTTTAAACGATATACGTACAATGAAACTATGAGTTAATTTTAAACAACAGAATGCGCTCGATCGTCCTACGGAAGTCAGTAACCCACTGTGCTGTGCAAAAGTTGCTGGTCGATGGAGTTTTGTTTTCATCTGAAACTGCCAAATAGACTAACTTTATTGAAGTCATATTCACTCAATACAAGCCTTACTGGTCAATTCATGCAGTAATTGTATGCTCGCACGTCCAATGGTTGAAGTAATCGAGCGTTTGATGTAGTTTCTCCGTTACGAAGTCGTAATCGAACACATAAAACGAGAGTAGTTCAGTTCAGCACATTTTTTATACATTTCCAAGAGTCTTGTTCTATTTATTTTTAACTCCTATTGACGATGACAGAAAACAAATAAAGAAACGTAAAGTAAATTAAGTTAAATAGGCGTGAGTTATGTTGATAGCTTTTTGTTTACTGTTTTTATATGATTTTTCTTTGTAATAGATTTTTTTTGTTTGTAATCAAATAGAAATTAATTTGTTTTAATACTGTAATAAAAGAGATTTTTTAACTAGTAGAATGACTTTTGTTGAAAAACACTTCCACGTGCAGAGTTGTCCACTAGAAGACGGTGGAATTTCCTCCATTATGGGTAAGCTTAACAGTTACGAGGCAGGTGCACATTTGAACAACAATATTGGTCAAACATGATTTGGGACAAGCTGGGGGCCAATTATGTAATTCGATTTTACTTTCAAATAGAACAGTTTTCTTTGAAAGTAGAATCGGAACTGTTTTCAAATAGAATCGAATTGCATAGTTGGGCCCCTGTGCTTTACGTTCCTCCTTTATTAAGAAAAAGAATAATTACAGCAATTAACAAGAGAACAAGAAGGGACATCTGTGAGTCTGAGTGGCGGTGGAGATTGTTAAGACCTTCGGGCAAAAATATATTAACCACATAATAGATCCATTGAGGAACTAGGCCATGGATAAAGAAAAGACACGCCTCCGAATTGAATCTACAAGGTGGCGCAAAAGTAATCCTCCTATCAGAAAATGCTATAAATTTTGCGATTGGTCCCTAAAGTCAGTTCTGTTTTGACATTTGTGTAGTAAACACATGCGAAATACACTGCTCCAGAACGCGGAATATTGGTGACTATTTATTTGAGCAATAATCGGTCGGTGACTTTGGCACAACGTGAATTTCGTCGCAGATTTCCTAGCCGTCCAACGCCTACTGGTGAAACACTGTATATATAGTCGCAATTTAAAACCGCCCGACATTTAAAAGAGATGTCTGTTGTGACATTCAAAGTTATACCCACCCGTTAAGAGCAATATTATTCATCATTCTCAATTGGCCTTTTATAACTCACATTCGAAAGGGCAGCTACACGTGCCCATACCCTTATTTCGGTCACGTAAGCAACGCTGACAATAATTGCACATAGCTAGCGCACGTGATATTTGTATTTACAACATTATTGATTGTATACCCGACGAAAACTCCTAATCCATATTATAACACCTTTATCCGGCAGTTACAGGATTAGTGGCTCACATTTTGCTCATATCGAAGCAGATGAAGTCAAAAATTAAATTTTCCAATTTTTATTCCCAGGCGGTGTGCTTACGGAAAAACTGAACTAGAAAGCTAGACACAGGTGTAGGTACGTAACGTACCTACTCGTCGCAATGGGGGTGAAAAGCGAATCGCTTTAATGATGATTATGTCAGAAACACATCCGCTGTTTTAACCTTATTTACATTTTTTTTTCTCATTTTCTCTCCTGAAGATGACGCAACTCATCTAATTAAATTTTTGAATTCGATCCTTCCACTCGAGGTAATCCTATAACATCAATGCCAGAGCCTTTGTGAGCACGCTGTGTCCTTTGACTTTAGGCAAACTTTAGGGTAAACTTGGATAAGCTAATGGAATGAGAAGTCAAAGTTTCTTTACCCAGTATAAAGTGCGCTGTACCTGGTTAATATAATTAGTAAAACAAAAAAAAATTCAAGGCGCCGATAAACAATTGAATTAATGTGATCTTATGAGTAATAATGTAGGTAGGCACTTTTGTTGAAGGAGATTATTGTAAGACTCTTTTAACTAATGTAATGTGACCTACATTTAGGTAGGGAGACACTGGGATAAGGTACGTTGAGCTAATTCACATATGAGGGGCGTTTTTGAAAATGCAGGTATGCAAAGTTGTTAGATAAATGAATGTGAACCGATTTCGAAGGAGGCAGTGTATTTTTCGATATCGCAAGCATGAGTGTGCATTAAAAAAACACATTTAAATAAATTTATTTCCTCATTTCCAATCGCAACTTTAGAAGCTAAAAGTTAAAAAAGATAATGGAAGAAGAAGATGCAGCAAATAGTCACTCGACCAGGGGTCTAATTACCGCACCCGTGAGCGAGCGATACGTCACTGAATTTTGTTGATTTTACACGCAAAACAATAACAAATTCAGTCACGTATTGCTCGATCACGGATGCGGTAATTCAACCCCTGGTTAATTAACCGATATGCGGAGCTGTTAAAAAAACATTTCCATCGTGGTTTTTGTTGTGGAAAAGTCTGTCTTTCAATGACATCTATTTACAGCAAGTGTAGGTTTCTAGTCCATTGTGAAGATCCGGAAAAATCAATAAGCTTGCAGTAAATAATTCAGATCAAAATAGTCGTCGCAGTGGCTCAGTGGATAGTGTGTTGGACTACTAAGCGAGGGGTCCCCGGTTCGAATCCCGAAAGGGCCAAATTACATCTTAAGGTTTTTTTTAACTGCGCCACCTCTCGCGAACGTCTGACAAACATCCGAGAGTAAAACTGTCATGAATGAGCTTCTCAATTAGCCGTTTGGACTCGGCGTAAAATTGTAGATCCCTTCCATTAGTCCCAAAAATTGAAAACCCACACAAAAACGAATGGTTGTGAGAAGCTAGGCCTTGGGTCACACAGACCTGTAGCGCCAAAGTAGGTATTTATTTATTTTTTTATAGTCTCAAGATACAGTTGAGTAGGATTAAGAACTACAGTAAAACCCGGATAAGTGCCTCTCCTTAAATTCCCGTTTTGATAGGTACTTATGCGGGTTAGGCAGTTAGGTATAACAAAAATCCGCCTTAAGTGCTCAGAATTTTGGTTCTCAAAAAAAGGTACTTATGCGGGTTAGGCACTTAAGCGAGAGGTACTTATCCGGGTTTTACGTAAAATGCCAGCAAACATGGCTTTCGCATTTTGTTCGCTAGCGATATCTTCCGCGAATCCTATGCGATACCATAGGTCTGATACTTTACTTTTAAATCTAACGAATTTTTACGAATTCTTACGCATTTTTCTCAATTGTCGTTCCTCAACTCGAGAATTTCGTTAAAGAGAGCGGCTTCGAGAGAGCAAGACATTTCCCCTCTTACTAGTTTTTACTCAACAAATTGAAACAACTGTCAGTCGCCTAATAATTGACAGCTAATTTTAAATTTGTTTCTTCTATTTTGCATTTTGGTGGGTGAACTATCTGTCATTTGCACAGGTTACTACAAAAGCGTTCCTTAACTTATGCGTAAGTTTTCCTCTCTGAGAGAGAATTCATCCCCTCCACCGTCATTTTGACAGTCTTTTCCATTTTTACTACAAAAGTAAAGGAACAGACCTCATGTTATATGCGAAATGGTTGCGAGGTAAGACCCACGCGGTAGAACAAGAAGCGAGGAGAGCTTAAATGGAAACTTATGCCTAGTAAGCGAGCCTGAGGAAATGATGAAAAAGTGCAATATTTCCATTAGCTTCAGGTAATGACATTAGGTCCGTTCCTTTATGAAAATGCATTCGAACACATTAGCCAAATTCAGTCAAAGTTTGTTTCCTGTACAACTTTTAAGGAAGCGAAGTATGACTAATTTGTTAAAAATGCATTATTGTAAGGGGGCAGACCTATTATGGACGATTTCAACTTAGGAGTCAATCGTTTACAAGTCCACAAAAAAATTCAAACAGATCCCAAATCTATTCTGAAGGAAATTACGAAGAAATAAAAGGGAAAAATAATTTCTCTTTACATGTACACTGTTTCTTAGAAAAGTTTTAATATAAACTTAAGTTCGTAAAGTGATTTAAAAAGCAAAATACAGCTTCACATTTTGGAAGCTATCCTTTTAAACAGGTTATAGGACTACTGTTTTCAAATTTAAGCCTAAATTTATTAAAATCGCCCGTCAAAGTCAAATGCTACATACGATAATTATACCACACCCAGAGGAACACCTGCTACCATTCAAATGTTGCTTTTAACCTAGTTATCTCTAATTTCGCTGGTAATTCAATGTTGTCATTGACCTCAATTAAGTCGCGAAAGCCGTTGAAAAGCTACAATGCAAACACCAACATGAACATAATTCTCTGCGAAAAGTCCTGCTGTCTACACCACTTTATGTCCACAGCACCAGTGTCATCGTCACCAATTACATATTCAAGTGAAATGCATTCAGATTCAGTGTAAGTATAAATCCTTTGAAAATTGTTTCTGGAATATCTGAAACGCGAACAGGGTCCTTCTGCGGTTGGTATGCATGAATGACCAGTACATATGATGGTGTCCTCGATGATATTTCAACAGGCCGCACTGCTGTAAAAGACATAGACCGCGACCTCCCGCGAAATTCAACTGCACTGCACTGTGATGCCGATGACACAGGACCTGTTACTTTCAGATTCGCCCGGAATACTATTATACTATGCACAGTTCAGTTGCGGATTATGTGCCGAAATTTCATTAATTCTTGCCGCTCGCTGGTTGCTTCCTACACTGCCACTTGCTGCTGGATCCTGACGGCCGGCAACGCCTCTGCCATGGTAATTGCACAGATAAATTAATAAACAACACGAACAGAGGCAACACACATGCTACAGCCAGCATGACGCCGATGAGGTGGAGTTGTCGTACAGAACACGAACGTCCTTTGCGGGAGCGAAAAATTGTTAAAAATGCATACATTTTCATATATTTCACGGATTTCACTTAAATGCCTTCAATAAATTTTAATGAAACATACAGTTTGCGGGGCAAACTACGAAGGAGCATTATTTGTTTCTCATCGTATTTACATTTATGTAGGTCAGGATGTGTAATATCCTGGCGGTGATAATTACCATGATGATAAGTTGTTTGTCCTGACTATGCACTTCAAGGTACTTGGATATTTTGTTTTAAATGTTTCGAAATCCAATCGCCAGGAGAATTGAGTTATTAAGTAATTAAAATTGTGGACATTGCGGCCATTGCTGTGTGAATGCAATCGGAACATGACCGCATGAAATGCACTTGCGGTCCATTAAAATATCGAAATAATTATTACGAGGGAATTATTTTCATATTTGGTCAGCATCGGCATTCAGTGCGGTTTAAGGGATCTTTAGCTGCTCGAATTCAAAATGGAAACCATAAATTAGGGGTTGGTTTTAAAAGACTGTCGGAAAGTGGTCGGCAAAAATGCACATCTCTACAAATAAAATCCACCTTCAACGTCTTCCTGAAGGTCGTCTGCTTTATAAAACAAATATCTTCTTTACTTGTTAGAACGTGCTTTTTTTGTTGCAAATAACACATGTCTAGCTGGTTTGTTCATGAAAGGAGAAATGAGCAATCAGCATAGAAACCTTCAAAATATATGCAAATTAGACAGCGGAGTACCTAGTCGCATGTTAGGTAGACACTTTTTGCTTCAGGCCACATTTTCAATTGGACAAAAGCCGTCAATTTAGTTGTGAGATTCTTTTGTGCTAACAAAAAGCCTGCCAAATATGAATGAAATGAGAGTGGGCATAGGTACGTACCTTTACCTATTAAATAAGCCAGCATGTGTGACATTCGGCAAGGACGAAGCTTTGGTACAATTTTTTAATTTTCTACAGTACGAAGAAGTGGAGCCTTTTAAAAATAGTCAAGTAAAATTGGTATGGGCCACACAATGGCATAGCAAGCAACTTCAGCAGAGCTAGGATAGGTTTTATGGAAGTATAGGTAATTCAGCTTGAGACAGCGTGATGAATTAAATACATTGGAATTTTTAATCGAGGCCCTAAGAAGATTAGTGGGACGTTGTAAACATTTAGCAGACCTTAAATGGATTGGGCACATCAAAAACTAGATTGGTCGGAAACGTCACTTTTTTTACGTCACCCTCATATGCGAACTGTCAACTTAGTGCTCAGTCACGAATTTCTTGACTAGATTCGTCGGCTACCCCTCCATAAACGTCAACTGACGCAGCTGCCCATGTGACCGATCTAGGCTAATCAAAACTGATGGTTAGATTAGACGGTATGCCAAGTGGTCATAAAATGCCAATTTCTGACGGTTCTTCTGTCAAAATATGGTCATACAGTGTAATGGGCATATTCCATATGCCCTAATGACCTAAATGCCACATATGACCAGACTGATTTTGACAGATAAAAATGCCAAAATAGCATATAGTGTAATGGGACAATAAGCACGAATGCCAGCATAAAGCCTATATGCCCATATGCACTTTATTGAATCGTTGTGGCATTTCTGTCATTTTTGAATTATTTTGTTGTCATCTGTGTTTGATTGTATATTTTTTTTATTGATGTATACCTATTTTATTTATTATTTTACCCTTTTAAGTTCTTTTGTGTGTTTCCTTTTCTTTTTGTGTAGCACCCATCTACATGTCCTTGGTGAGCTCAATCGGATGACTTTTTTGGCTTTGTTTTTCCTTACAACATTACCCTACTACAACATCAAGTTAGTCAGCTGTCAGACTTACTAAACTAGACACTTGAACGTTCCATTTTCAGCTTGACTTTCTCAGTTGCGGAATATTTTGGTATTACACCATGGCTGCTAATTGCCAAATTGGAAAGCTCTGTGGCTCCATCTAGCGGGATTTAGTTAATCTTTATAATGGTTTGCTTAAGGCCGTGTGAGACTTGTCGTATTTGAAAAAACATAGAAGGACGACCTGCTTACTTACATGGCGCTAAAGTCCGAGTGGACCTGTAAAGGCATCAATCAATACAGGACCTTTAGAGAGATTTGTGTTTAGGGTCCTGTTCTGGTTGTCCGTGCTATCCGACGTCATCTAAGCAAGGCCTTTTCTAACTGCAATTGCAGGTTTTCAACCTTTAACATAATATGACTTCGCAGTATTTCTCCGTCATAATTAGACGGAGTGGCTTAGCGGTTATTTTATTGCACTACTAAGCGAGGGGTCCACACGTTAAGGTTTTTTTTCCAATTTGCCACCTCTCGCGAACATCTGACAAACATCCGAGAGTATAACTGTCATGAAAGAGCTTCTCAATCAGCCGTTAGGACTCGGCATAAAATTGTAGATCCCTTCCATTCATCCTAAAAATTAAAAACACACACAAAATGAATGGTTGTAAGAAGCTAGGCCTATGGTCCCATGGACCCGTTGCGCCAACAATAGATTTACTGCTAGACCTTGTCTTAAAATTTTAGAAAAGTTAGAAAAAACGTGTTGTTTGACGATAGCGCGTGACGGTTTTCTGCCTTTTTATAGCCTCTTACACTTTTTAAATAAAGAGTTGACTGTGGTAGGTATAGCTCAGTTTTCTGTATTTCTTTAAATTGAGTTTACCTTTCACTCCTTCTTCGACACCGATAACGATGGATATCGATGACTGCACCATTTAATTCGAAAATAAAGTTTTAACTATAGATTTGCTGTTTCAATAAATATTGGACATTGCAAACACAATGAGACACATCTGGGGCTGTCTCTTTGTAACGTGGTATTTTTAAAGCTGTTTGATATAAAGAAGCGGTCCTTTTTTCCCACCTGATGCAAAGTGGGAGTTGTGGCGAATTGTGAATTTATGCTTTCATTTTCCTTCGAAGAACTTATTATGTTATGACAAAGCTACAACAAATTACCCAAGGATTATAGTATATCCCACAGCCATAAAAGCTTTTTCTGGAAAATTCAAACCCACTTCTAACAGAGAACCGTTGAGAAAATTTACATCGTTCAAATCTAATCACTTTTCATCTGTTATTGTGTAAGGAGAAACTTTGTGGTGAAATAAGCTGTTCTCAGTTCCCCTGTGAAGCTTATTTTCCGAGGTAACACTTTTATGTGGATCCCATTTGAGGGATGAATTTTCGGAGTTCGCAACTTACGGCGAAAAGCTTCTGCTCCTGCAGATGGAATGAAAAAGATGGAAGCACCATAATGTATCCTCAAATTTAATACGGTTTTCACACCGCATGAATACAGTTCGTTCGTTGTGAATATTCGTCGCCGCCGGTTTTTCAATTTGAAATCGAGAGTCACGTGAATAATAAAGTTCGCATGTGTCCTTTCCCCTAACAAAAAAAAACACAAATTATAATAAATAACACTTCCGATTATCCTTTGTCAAACAAAACGGATTACACTCTCAATGACAACATTTACGCACAGTTATTCGGTTTACCGTGCCAATATGCCTCATCACGGGCGGTAAGGTGGTGTGGGTTCGTGTTATCCTAATTTGCACCTGATTTATGCTAAAAGCAAATAAAGCTGCTGGCGACTGTCACGTATCCTTATTGCTATTGCCGGTGCAATGGAGATTCCCCGTATGATTGTGCGAAATTAGTCTAACAGTGCGTGTGGACTTTACGGGTCGTTTCACCCATTCAAGGATACCGTGTGCGTTCAATTTACATCCGAAACGGAAAACGGGTCCAGTGTAAATATCAAACTGTGAATGTTATCCTGTTTGTTGTGTGTTTCAATGATCGCATGCAAGGCTAACGAAGTGTTTTAATGCAACACATTGCTTGAATACGGTTTACATTGGCCAAATACAATTATGTCGGAATGCAAATCATAATCAGTGAGGAAGGATACCTACAAAATTACAGTGGCAGCCTTGCATCCGTGCATATATCTAAATATCCTTCAAGTGATTTAGGGAAAATATGTTGACGGGTAAGGATAACCAGCGACTAAGTAAACATCAACAGAAACAGACCAATAACAAGGATAAACAACAACAGCAGCAGCAGGACCAAACTATACAAATAGCAACAACTGCAAATTGGAGTATATGCAGCCGGAGCACAAGGACCAAGTGAATGCAATACAATTATATCTACGCAGAACACACAGGATGTGTTTGACAAATGGATTTACTTGGCTGATTCTCATTATTTATGTGAAAACTTTCGGTATGTCCTTTGGTCTTTAGTTTGATTTTCTTCCCTTGGATTATTGTTTTCGATTTGAACATTGAATTATGAGAAGCGGCAAACATTTCCTTCAAATGCCGTCTCAGCTTTATGGAGGAATAATAAATCATACATATATAAAAATATTTGAGAGAGGTGAGCAATGTCAGTGATATACGGGCAAGGTTTTATGTAGGTACACAAGGATGTGTGTACCAACAACGAGGTCGAATTTTCCTTTCCCTTTTATTTTTCTTCTTGTCGTTTGGTAAATGATTTATTGAGTAGCATATCCTGTAAGCAGTAAACTTTAGAGAGATTTCGCGGGACGAAAACGGATGATCAGGGAAATTTTAATAATTGGGCGGCCGAGATGATGTCTATTTTATGGCAGGCAAAAAGTGGTTAAAAAGGTTTCCATGTAAAGCGAAACGGGATAAACATGCTGTGCAGTAAACAAGTTGGTGCTGAGCCAAAAAATTGTTTTTTACGATGGGGTGGAAGGGGGAAATTAGGTTACTGTAGTCTGTAACTGATTTACGAGCACAGGCGCGCTTAATGAACTTAAATTATATGGTTAGATATGTTCGAACTGTTTAGAATTCAAAGCATGTTTCGAATTTTAATGGCGAAAATTCAATGAGGCGTTTCAAGGTTGATTGTGATTAAAATAAACCCAAGGCTGTGAGTGGGCTAAAAATATAAGGGTTAGTAAAGCTCTTTTGTAGCAATGGTTATTCTGACACGCCCCAAATTCTAGTAGGTGCAGATGAAGTGACATTATGATAAAATGAGAGTAAGCCAACCCAAAATTGTTTTAATAGGTATTTAGGTAACTATACAAATTAAAAAAAAATCTTCAGACAAAAATTTATATAAATTATGAAAGAAAGCGTTTTAGTTTAAAAGTGGACTTTATTAAAATTATTCAGATTAACTATGTCGCTTAACGGTTTTCATATATTTCTGTCAGAACTAATATTTTCTGACATTTTGACAGCTCTTTCAAATTTTTGGTTTTTGCTAAGTAAAAAAAAATATACCTATGAGGTTTATTTTCAAAAGCTGCCAATTGTTCGAAATTTTATAAAATGTGCGGCAAATTTTGCTCATTAATTTTTAACAACAGCTCAATTTTAATAGGTAGTCAGGTACTTATAATTAACCTCCGTTTCCGCTCAAACTCCTATTTTGTATTCCTTTAAGACGCTCATAGTTCGAAAATGTGAAATCATACTGGTAAACCAGGTGGAACAGTCGTAATACCATGTTCAAACCAACGCGATTTAGCTAAATCCACTTGATTTACCTAAATCAACTCATTAATGATGTGATTTATCATACATTTTTATGATTACTAATTACGTGATTTAGACGTGTTCAAGTTTTAATTACGTGCAAATCCGCATAAAATAAAATCGAACAAACAAAAATAAAATCAAAACTGTTATCGACTTCAGGTGTTCACGCAAAAACAAACTGCCAAAAAATAAAATGCAGATAGTAGGTAATTGTTTATATCATTTTTGGATTTATTCTGGTAGATATAAATTCTATCCAAAGCATTTGAACTCATTTTAAATTGTTGCGGGTAATTTTTCTTTTGTACTTTTATATGTACGATATTGAAAGTTTGCCAACTTATTTCAAATGTCACACTTAGGCCCCAATTATAGCTATCATTGAAGTGCATCATTGGAACAAATCAGTGGAATGGTGGTTTCATTTTTTTGACAAGTCAGTTATAGCAATCATTGAAAAATTGGTGTCAGTGAAAGGACCTGTCAGTGAAATTGAACAGAGGTTTGCAGGTTTCGAGGTTAGGGGCCAGTTATAGCGATCAGTAAAATGCAACCGAAAAAATTTTCTTTTTCTTTTTTGGACCACCTAAAGGTAATGCTTGAACTCGATCTTGGTCTTAAAATGTTGCTTATGAATTATAAAGTTAGTTTATCAAAAAAAAAATAAGTGGATAATGTTTAAATTTTCTACAAAAAGAATTAACAAATTTTTCTGTACGAAAAACTTTTTCTGATCAACTTCTCAGTTAATTCCACACAAAAAAGCCAAGTCATTCCACTGATATGTTTCAATTTTTTACTGTTCCATCTGTCAGGATTTTTTTTTCTGATGGAATTTAACAAAAAAAATAATGCTTCACAAAATGAATTTTTCTGAAAGACTTTTTTCTGTTTGCTATGACCGCCGAAACGAAAAAAACCTCATTTTCATACTGTTCCAACTTTTTCGGTTGCTTTTTACTGATCGCTATAACTGGCCCCTTAGAGTTGATCATTGAACGCACAACTGACAGCTGAGAATAGAAAGAGAATCGAACACATCAGTGAAACGATTGGGTTCCAAATTTGGGGAACGAAAGTCAGCTGTTCATTGAAATCGATTCCAATCAGTGAAATAATAAAAGTGGATTTAAAGACAAGTTTTAATCAGAATAAAGTAATTTCTTTTATAAAAAAATTCTATAATTGATTAGCTTTATTTTGATACCAATTAAAGCCAATATAGTTTGATTAACCGTCTTTAAATCGAAAATCAAAATTTTCAATGATGCATTTCAATGATAGCTATAACTGGGGCCTTAAACATTTAAAAGTTCGGTGGGAACTTGTAAAATACTTCAGCTAAATAACGTTGGTCGGAACATGGTATAAGAAATACAAAAGTATGTACATAATTACTGAAAAATCAGCAAAGTACCTAAAACTAAATAGAAATTATTTAAATGTTTGTTCTTTTTTCATTATAATCGAACGACATTTATTTTAAAATTTCTAAAGACGATGAAATAAGCTGTCAAACTTTTCCAAAAGTATTCGCTAGTATTTACCAAGTCCCACTTTGCAATGCTTTCACTTTAAAAAAAAATTTGTGAAGAATTTATTAATCTTTCTTTTTGACGTAAGAACGTATTGAATTTCGTAATAGGAGTATTCGAGATTTTTTTTGTGCTTGCTTCGCGGTCCTGTGATTTATAGCAACTTCCGTAATTTTCATTAAACAAATTCATTTAAAATGTACAGTCAACTTGGTGATTTAGATAAATTTTATCATTGATCCTAGTCTTGTCATTTGTCAATGGAGACATGGTACAAAGCTCGATCTACTCCAAGTTGCCATTTGTAGTTAGGTTTTGCCCGTATTGTGATGTAGCAGATCTTTTATAAATATTATTAAGATGTAATGCAATTACTTTGGCTCAAGTAGGTACCTAGTTAAATAGCCAAGCGTTACAAACATTATTCTTCGATAAGGTATAGCAACATGAACACAATAACAAGTATTTTGTAAATATGTATGTATAACATAAGTTATAATTTATTTTGAAGAAGAAAAAAACATATTCGAAATAAATAGTTGCTGTGGCAGTGTAAAATTCAATTCAGTTGTTAAAATTGAAAGACAGGGAAGGTGTGAGAAAATAAGGAAGTTTGTTGTGGACCACCCTGTTAAAATATCCGAAAAAATAAAATCAAAGAATAATTAGCGATTTACCAACGAGAAATACTTTTAAATACGAAAAAGTATTTAAATTGCAAATGCTCAAAGTTAAAATAAGAACAATTAATGTGACCCTCTATTTCGTGTGCCAGCCACTACAAGCCACTAAGTGCGAATTATTTATAAGCCTAACTCGCTAAAAAATATTGATTCTTAATAATAAAACCATGTCAATGTTTCTTAGTTATTTGTAAAAATTTAAAGTGGTGTTATTAATTATTATTATTTGTTACTTGATTTTTTTTATCAGGCGAAGGCATAAAATTGCTTATATGGTTAAGCCACATAAAATAATATCTTGTGTACACAGTTTTCGCTCGGTTGCAATTTATATAAACAAAAATGAGAATATTAATTGTTGAGTTAATTAAAGAACTGAGTACTGGGCTTTTTGGTTAGTACCAATTTTATTTATTACCGGAACGATTCCAAAATCTTAATTCAATTTTCATGAATTTGTGTGTGGAAACAATTTTGCCGTAATGGTCATATATCTTATTTTTTCTCAAGCCGTTTTCTTTATTTATATTCTTTCATAAAAATTCAAACTAATTTGAAGCATAAATTGGAAAACCGAAATTTTAAGTATGAAAACCGAATTTGTTAGTTATCATCATCAGTCATCACAAAAGATGAAATATAATATTCCGTCTATTAAAAAACAGCAACGGATTCAAGCCGCTGACAGAAATGTAAAATTAGAAACAAAATCTACTGTTTTCTGAAGTAAAAAATTCATTAAAACTGAATTTTCAATTTTTCCCACGTTGGATCCATTTTAATTATTGTTATACCTAATGGTAATTTAAAATATGAATACAAATGCCATATTATGAGGAAGGGTTCCAAGTTCAAATGTGTGTTCGTTGCAATAATTGAAAACTATACGTCCTAAACTGTTACATAGAACAAACATGAAAAAAAAAAATTTTAAATCGAAATCTACATTACAGAAAGTATCTAACAAATATAAAATACCTAAATTATTTCACATATATTTGAAGTTCGCATTTCCACTCGTAATATCATGTAGTGAAATTTTTATTATAAATTCTCATTATCTAACTGAAACTATTATTCGCCACAGTTTTAATGGTTGGTATCTCTCCGCCAGCATGCATTTTCTGTGTAATTAATTTCTATAATTAATATTGAAATGCATCCAAATAATAAATGACATGCCCGGACTTAATTAACAGCATAATATTCAAATGGCGAATTTCGTGGCTCATTAAACAAACAAAATAAAACATAAAACACACATCTGCATCAACTATAAAACTCACACACAGAATTTTCGTTTAAAAATTTATTATAGTTTTCATTGGATTGCAATTTTTTCATTTATTTTAGTTTGATTTGAATTTTATTTGAATTACCATTTGTTCTGCACAGCACACGAGGAGCTCCCCGTGGAGTTATTCTCATTTGTTTTTTTTAAAGCATTTTCCTTTTTATCATGCCGCATTGTTTGTTGAATAATATTGGATTACCAGCCATTGGCTGTGGCATGAATGAGCATGGAATGATGGAATAGAATTGCCACCTGTAATAGATTTCAATTTCAACCTAACACACACAAGAGTCGAGTGTCAAAGGATTTTTCAATGGAAATTGTTGTTGAAGCCAGTCACGTTCGTTCAAGAAAATTCGATACGTCATTGATTGATTGATTACATTTTACCAGACACACATACACGAGCATACATATGTTGCCCCGACTATGTGCAGGAATTTAGACATCAATATCAGGATACATGCGAATAATGGCTAGTCGCTTTAGATTCACATGTTGAAAAAAGGTACACACCTAATCGAATTAATTGTGCAAAAAAGGATGAATGCCTTTTTTTAAATTAAATATTCGCCATGCTTTGGTAATTTTGCTAGTTCGTACGGAGGCTCTTAATTTAATTGCGATTTTCAGGGCATTTACCTATCATTTACATCAAGGAAGAGGTTTTTTGACGTCTATTTATCAGCCATGCGACAGAACAAAAAATTAAATTATTTGTCCTACGGTGATTGAAATTGGAAAGTAAATGTTTTTGTTTTTGTATCGTTATCCACTTGACAAGGACATGATAAATAAATGATGATGGTCTTGCAATTTACGAAAAAGGATTCAGAGCATTACTCATTTACTCGCTGTTCATATTACATAGAAGGTGGTGGAAAAATGAAAATGACAAAATGGTTTGTCATCTGACAAGCAAGTTAGTCCTTTGTCTAAAAAAAACAAACAAAAGAAGACATTTTCTGAGACCGAAATTCAAATGAAAAACCTTTCAAAATGGAAAAGGTCGCATCATTTTAACAGTGACACGGTGTCTCACTCTCAATGACGTGATGGAAACAATGAGAACATACAAATGGTTAAAGTTGAAAGCTACATGCATTGATAAAGTCAAAAAGTGCTTAATATGCCGTCACATTTGTCTTGTTGTACACGACTGTCTTACACGAAACTTTGCCTTTGTCAATTTGTCAGAAATTACAATTATCGACTTAATTTTTAGTTTTTGATGTGAAACATCTTATGGCGCGACTTGGGAGTAAAATCGATTCATGAAAGCGGAAATGACCAAGCGGAAGTGCGAGACGGAAATTGGCCTGTCGCCATCGCTATGCCGCCGCCTAAAACTCCTTAACCACTCAACCGATTCGAATGAAATTTTGTGGGTGGGTATGGTTGGTTGTAACTTGATGAGTAGTATCATTTTGGACCCGATAGGTGGCGCTGTAGTCGATCTTCTTAACCACTCAACCGATTTCAGTGAAATTTTGTGGGTGGGTATGGTTGGTTGTAACTTGATGAGAAGTATCATTTTGGACCCGATAGGTGGCGCTGTTGTCGATCTTCTTAACCACTCAACCGATTTCAATGAAATTTTGTGGGTGGGTATGGTTGGTTGTAACTTGATGAGAAGTATCATTTTGGACCCGATAGGTGGCGCTGTTGTCGATCTTCTTAACCACTCAACCGATTTCAATGAAATTTTGTGGGTGGGTATGGTTGGTTGTAACTTGATGAGAAGTATCATTTTGGACCCGATAGGTGGCGCTGTTGTCGATCTTCTTAACCACTCAACCGATTTCAATGAAATTTTGTGGGTGCGTATGGTTGGTTGTAACTTGATGAGTAGTATCATTTTGGACCCGATAGGTGGCGCTGTAGTCGATCTTCTTAACCACTCAACCGATTTCAGTGAAATTTTGTGGGTGGGTATGGTTGGTTGTAACTTGATGAGAAGTATCATTTTGGACCCGATAGGTGGCGCTGTAGTCGATCTTCTTAACCACTCAACCGATTTCAATGAAATTTTGTGGGTGGGTATGGTTGGTTGTAACTTGATGAGAAGTATCATTTTGGACCCGATAGGTGGCGCTGTTGTCGATCTTCTTAACCACTCAACCGATTTCAATGAAATTTTGTGGGTGCGTATGGTTGGTTGTAACTTGATGAGTAGTATCATTTTGGACCCGATAGGTGGCGCTGTAGTCGATCTTCTTAACCACTCAACCGATTTCAATGAAATTTTGTGGGTGCGTATGGTTGGTTGTAACTTGATGAGTAGTAGGTATCATTTTGGACCCGATAGGTGGCGCTGTAGTCGATCTTCTTAACCACTCAACCGATTTCAATGAAATTTTGTGGGTGGGTATGGTTGGTTGTAACTTGATGAGAAGTATCATTTTGGACCCGATAGGTGGCGCTGTAGTCGATCTTCTTAACCACTCAACCGATTTCAATGAAATTTTGTGGGTGGGTATGGTTGGTTGTAACTTGATGAGAAGTATCATTTTAGACCCGATAGGTGGCGCTGTTGTCGATCTTCTTAACCACTCAACCGATTTCAATGAAATTTTGTGGGTGCGTATGGTTGGTTGTAACTTGATGAGTAGTATCATTTTGGACCCGATAGGTGGCGCTGTAGTCGATCTTCTTAACCACTCAACCGATTTCAATGAAATTTTGTGGGTGGGTATGGTTGGTTGTTACTTGATGGATAGGATAGTTTTGGACCCGATAGGTGGCGCTGTTGTCGATCTTCTTAACCACTCAACCGATTTCAATGAAATTTTGTGGGTTTGCATCGTTAATTGTCAAAGTTAATACTTGTATGGGCACGCTGAAGTGAACTGAAGAAGCTAGGTTTTACACAGACACTAGACTACTGAATCAGTTGACGATATGAAAATAAAATGTAAACAAAAACTCTCGAAAAAGAAAACTTTGGATTGGATTGCGTTATGAAAACTTTTTAAATTAATGAACATAATTAGGTATCTACTGCGCTGTATTAAGATTATAATACAGTAAAACCCGGATAAGTATCTCCCGCTTAAGTGCCTAAGCCGCATAAGTACCTTTTTTTGAGAACAAAAATTCTGAGCACTTAAGGCGGATTTTTGTTATAACTGATTAACCCGCATAAGTGCCGATCAAAACGGGGATTTAAGGTGAGGCACTTATCCGAGTTTTACTGTATTATAAAGATTTGGTTTTTAAATTAAATTTCGTAATGAATACAACAGTTCAATTTAACATCCACATTTAGCGAGAGAAGTTTCACATCTGGCGTGTGGTCACAAGCACGCTCTCTGTTTTTTTTTTAACTTTGAAATTATCACGGACGTAGGATACTAAACTGCACTCTTCACAGCTCTCGATATTTTGAAAGAGTCCTAAAAACAATAATTATAATTAAAAACATACTTGAGGACTTGAGGTCCATTTTATTTATCCCAAAAACACAGAATAAATTACATATCAGAAATATTTTTTGTTTTTAGATGGGGGCTTATTTTAAGGATCCGGCAAGGCAAGAGATTTTCGACAAAACCTAATAGACAAATTTTAATTTTCAAATTTTCCAAATTTAGTTCTTGAATACTTATGGCGTTTTTCATTGAAGATCCGAGAGAATTGCCCCGAAATTCAGAATTGCTCTTTTCAATGAAATTCGTTGGAGCACTTTTGCAATAGTAGTAGACAACACAAATGTACATCAGCTGTGAGATTGGGTTTTCTTGTGCTTTTTATTTTTTGTCTTCATTAAATAAGAATGTTTTAATAGCCCAAATCAATATTATTTCAATTAAAGATTACATTTGCACGCATAATTGCATATTTTTGGATCACATAACTCAACATTTGATTCTAATAGGACAACTAAAATTTTAAACTGACATTTTGCTTGTGGGTGTTGGTGAGTTCAGGGCAATTCTTTAAAGTTATTCCGGACACTTCTTTCGTGTTAAGAATTGACCTGGAAGTGCACTTTATTTTTCAATGAAACATAGAAAACATAGAAAGAGCACTTCTAGATTTGCTCTTTTCATAGAAAGGGCAATTCTTTTCTTCAATCGAAAACGCCATTAGATCTCAACTGATTTTCAGATACCATAAACCTAAAAAAATCATATTTACTTATTAAACGTCTTCCCTTCCATGATCTGTCCCACTTACTTTACACATGTCTTCAAATGAATTTAATTTCAAGCCACCTTCTTAATTATATTACCAGAATAGTTATTTTTCAGCCCAAAGTGCACAAAGTCTCTACAAATCGAAATTCCAAATTCAAGTCACACTCGACACTGTCAAACGTGCTACAGAAGTAAATTAATCAATGCCTCCTCTTAATGCAGTTCCATTTACTATACAGCCTCCACAGAGTCACCAACCCCTATAATCGCAAACGATACGACGCTGAATTCTCTTACTTGTTGCACTACTGCCTTACTTACATAATAGTAGGTTCATAAAATACTCCTAAAGTTTGAAGAAACTAGTTCCGCTCAAGAAAGCAACATAGCTCACGATCGCCCGAGTAGTTTTTCGACTCCTTAGTCCTCGCCCTTTCCCTCATTCGCCTTCGCCTACGGGATTTGTCTCGTCAAATCTACTGAATTAACCAAATCACGTACAGTTAAAGGATGAGCAGAAAGAGTAAGAGTTACATTCAATTCACATAGGAGACTTATACGAGTGTTCCTCCTGCAGATATCGAACGAGCCTATAGCTATACACAAGTTCACTAGACCAAAGTGTATCTAAAGGATGAAACCTAAAAATCTATGTGAAAACTTTTACCATAGTCGCAAACTACAACAGGAAACAGAAGTTTTCCCGCATATGAACGGTACAACTGTGCAGCTATCGAGCAGCAAAGTTTGTCAACAATGGGTGGATGAAAATACCTTCCACTGCATAGAACAAAATGACTCGAAGTTACTATTTCGAAGCCGTAAGGGTAGAACTTCTTTTCAATTTTTTTTCTGTCTGTCTTCTCTCCCAAGAAATGTCATGGTTGCTCGATTTCAGAAGTGCGCAAAGTTACGCTTTGTTGATTTTTCGTACACTACATTTGTTCAGTGTACGGATGCAAGTAATGTTGAACACAAGTAATGGCTGTTAACTGTAATTACTAAGGTATAAGGAAACATTTCCAAGAGCTAAGAAATTCAGGGGATAATCAACCAACATTTCTGTGCATGCAATGCTGGTTTTTTGTTTTACTTGCTGTTTCGTCAGAAAGGATAAAAGTTTTATTAGTACAACAAATCATTTAAAGTTTAAAATTTTGCGAGATTTTAACACAATCTTTTACTAGTTAGAATTAAATACAAAAAAAACTCTTTTCTTATGTTTGTACATTTAAAATTATTGCGGGGGAAAATGGGGGAAACTTTGCAAGAATTCATTTGAAAACTTGGAAAGAGCTAACAAAAAGTTTGCCCCAGAGTTTCATCGAAAAAAATTTATGATTTGCTTGTTAGAAAACTATGTCGACGGAAAAAGAACTGCGTTTAAAAATATGAAGGTCTGTCCATAGGAGAAAAGTGGCCAGGGACTCGTGACCGACTTTTTGAAATTTAATACGATTTTCTTTAAATCAGTGAGAAATATAGTGTTGTGTAAATTGCTTACTTGGGTGGCTCTGTCGTTCGGGTCAGACATAGGTCTCAATCTAGGTCTCTGACTTCCTTAGCGAAGGTTTTTCCATACTCCGTTGTCCATCTGTTGGGTTATAATCGGAGAGCTATAATTTGACAGCTGAAAGCGGCCATTTTGTGGAAGCTAGATCTGTCAAATTGGTTGTCATTTATTCAGTCTGTATTGACAAACTACGATGAACAGAGACAGCGTTCAACAACACGTGCAAGTGATAAAATTGTTTTATGAAAATGTTCCGCGCGCTTTCATCGAAAAATCAACTCTAGCGACAAGGCCCATTTCTCGATGAATAGGGACGTCAATAAAAAAAAATTGTCGAATTTAGGACGATACCAATCCACATGAGATCTAAGATCGTCCAATGCATACCGAAAAAATCACTGTTTGGTGCAGATTTTGAACTGGCGACGTTATCGGTCCATATTTCTTTGAGAACGACGTTGGCCAGGCCATCACTGTCTAAATATCGATGCTTAACAACTTCTTTTGGCCTGAATTGAATGATATGAAGACCAACGACATGTGGTTTTAACAGGACGGCGCTCCATTCCACACAGCTCACGCCACATTGGAAATTCTGCACGAACGATTCAATGGAGGTAATGTGAATTGTCCACCTAAATCGTGCGATGTGATCCCATTAGACTTTTTCTTCTGGGGTTTTCTGAAATCCTAGGTCTGTGCGAATGAGCCACGAATCACAGCGCCGCTTAACGCCAATGCAAACCATGCCATCGGTCAAATTCAGCCTGATTTATGCACCAGAGTCATCGAAATTTGACATTTCGGATGCGCGCCCCCCAGTTAAGCCACTGCGGACATTTGAACGATATTATTTTCCATTCATAATGGCATCGATAGGTCTTTAAAATTTAAAGATAGGAAGCGCTTAATGAAAGACCCTTTACAAGCTTACTTAGCCGACTGACTCGCACTGTTCTGGTTAGGTCAATGTCGATCAACAGCTTGCAGAGTTTGCTGGTAGTTTTCTTCCACCAAGGCTTAGAACGATGAATGTTTTTGATCACAAAGAATGCTTGACTGGTGAGTAGTGACACATTTAATATGCTCATGCAAACTGAAATCGCTTGCAGACGACTAAAGTTATAAACTATACGTCAAAAACCATGCTACACGCACCCACCGCAGATACTCGATGCCACAAACACCATCAGCATCAGCTTAAAATTAATTTCCCAAAGCCTCAGCAGCTCCTCTGCCTCTGCCTGTCCCCCTCCATATTCAGATTCATATTTCTACTTATATTTTTAGCTGTTCATTTATGTACGGCCTGGCAATCAAATCGAATTGCTCCAGTTTACACTCCCAATAGCGATGATTGCTGGAAAACGTTTTATTATCCTCCAACCTCCAGTCGTGTGCACACTTTGAATGTCTAATAGTGCCAGCTGTACAAGAGGCACCTTCGTGCTGCACATTACGAGGAGCATAATTTTAGTGTTACGCCTCACCTCGCCACGTCTCGGCGTTTTTCTTACAATTTATCAAGGATACACGGAAGGAGGGAGAACCGAGGAGGTGCCACTAAGAACGGATGAAGACTTTGAAACTTTGCGCCACCGCGCGCATCGCATCGTACTTATGCAATGATGATGTTCAGTTAGGGAAAAATGTTTTTTGCGTTTTTTCTTTTTTTGCTGGATACCTTCATCTGCAACGTGCAAAGGTTTAGAACTGGGTTTTTATGGAGGAGAAAAACATCCTTGTCGGTTGGTGTGGCGATGGTGATATGCAACTTCGACTGCGAGTTATTTGAAAGGCTTTTGTATTTTTTTACGTCTGAATTCGCACATCCTTGGAGTTTTCTAGAACATGGACTATTGTTTTGTTGGATCATATTCCAACTAACCGGGGGGGGGGGGGGCGAGAATGTTTTGCTCGTTCTGTAATTATTTGCTGTACACAAAGGAAGATTAAAAGAGCAAACTGTTTACCCCCCCTTCCCCGGACATTTATAGTTCACAAGTTAATTGCAATTCCAGTGCAATAGCTGCCTTTATTCGTGTGGCATTGGCGCATGTCGTATAAGAGGTGGAAAAATAAAGGAACGTGGCAAATTAGGATTGTGTCGTGTCTTGCCTTGCCTTGTGGCTGAGGTAGTTTCCTGTTTCCCTTCAAAGGCAATAATTGGTTTATTAGTGAGTTCGGGTGGAAGGCAAAAGCAAACAGTGCAAGTTTGTCGATATCCACTTGAACGCCTTCGATGTGCACTTTGCTTTCAAGTGTGCCATGCTCTGTTTGAGGTTCTGTTCCATTAAATTGAGTGTTGCTGAGGAGATCCTTGATTGGGGCTCATATATAGACAGGGTTTATTGACAAGGTGAATTCATTTATAGTTCCAGTTGAAGCGTTTCTATTTTTAGCGAACTGGATAGGTATTGATTTCTGATGATAGGGCATGTAGTGTCTATCCACACACTTGGAGATTCACCGACCTAATGTGGAAGGTATACCGCCCTTGTGGCGTCTGTGAGGTTGTTGAAATTGTGAACGAGAAAGCAACTTAAGTCGGTTGAAGCGTGTCTGGTACGAATGCAACACGACGCAACATAACTAGTTGCGCTTTCAATCATAATGCTCTCAGAAAAATCTCCAATAATTTTTCAACCATCTGATCTGAGAAACATTGTGGTAAAGCTAAATTAAAAAAAAAGAAACGACTTTCGGTTGCCCAATTACAAGTAAGAGATTGACAGCATAAGCCCGTCTCAGGAGTAAAATGAAAGACTAGCATCTCGATTATAATCTCTAAAAGTTGATCTTATGTAAAAAACTCTTCTGGAAAATTACATTTTTGACAATTTACTACCCTCAGCTCTTAAGACTTCGAAAAGACTTCAGGCCATGTCGTTCATTTAAACGTCTGCTTGTTGTAATCGTTTTTTACCATATTTATTTTAATTTTCTTTTCCTCTGAACCTAAAAATGTTTAAATTTGCATAAATGGTGAAAAGGGACATTTAATATATTCCATACAAATATGACATAAAAAACAGTTTCGCATGTTTCAAAGACTTACATTCAACTTCTGCATAAAGCTAAAATCAAAGCGTTAGATATGACAAGAACTATTTTTTTTCGGGAACCACAAACTTAATTATATGACATTCGCACAGACGACATTTTTAATCTTATGGTAGAAGGATTTTTCTTGTGAAAAGAGTCAAGTTTTTAATAACATTCTCAAATAGTACACTATGCATGGCTTGCCTAGATCCCTAGAACTTTGACAATCTTCACAACATTTATTTATTATTTTTCCTCGGTTATATTAAAATTCTTTCGGTGGAATGTTCTTTGACAGAGCGAAATGGAATATGTGTGTGTCCTTTTGAATGTGTTTTCCACATTAACGAATGTTATTTTTTATCAACCGCCCACGCCCTCAGTGCTATATTAATCAAACACAAATTATGTCCTTTTTCCTTGGCTGGAGCAAGCTGAAGTGCTCAATTAATTGTTTAAATATTCAATTCATTTGTTGCTAGTGTGGGACTACAGCTAGTCCCTCCTTGACAATTATTGTTTACTCCTCTAAGCCACTTACGAAATTCAAGTTCCCAATTTGGCCGATGCTTTCTTAGCATCGCATTGTGTTATTTATGATTTTCAATACCTATGCGTATCTTTGACTCTATCAAAATGTTCAATAAGTTCGAACTAGCCAACTCTGGTGTCCCAGGAGCTCAATTGAAGCAGATTGTACTCACAAAGAAGGATAGTTTCTTCTGCCTGTCTGCGCTCTACACAGAGATTGATGTCGTTTCGTAGGATGAATCCATTTCCAGGAGCCAGCAAAAACTTAAGGCAGCAACGAGGAAATTTATATCCTCTGTTATAATAATCAAAAAGGAGCTTTGTCCTTTTTTGCATTCCAGTTTGCCACCGCCCATAAAACGAGCAATCGAAACAAAGTTTCAAACTATACACACCATGGGGGGGGGGGGGGGGGTATACGGCGATATGGCGATGGGGATTGAATCGTCGAATGGAATGTCACGTGATAGAACAGTGAAATGTGAAATGGAAATTATGTAGTCAATATTTTCGCTTTGTATTGTGTGTTGTCAGCTAAAGTTAATAAATACATACATATTTGTATTTGTGCGTCTGCTTGGTTGGAGTAATTTAAAAAGGTCACACGAAGGATATGGCGAGAGATATTTTTGTTCAACTTCTTATCGGTATTTTTTTTATTGATGAATGTTAAAAGGGCTCTGGGTGGCATGGAATATAAATAAGGGATACAAAAGGATGTTATCTTGGCTAGATTTATTACTTCTTAATGCAACACGTTAGTTGTTCATTGTTCTTCTATGATTAATCTTTAAGTGGCTTGGATCTGTAGCTTACCTAGTTTTAAAATACGCCCGACTTAATCTTCTACTTGGTCTGATTCCTGCGAGGCTTTTGTTTTCTTTGTTTTTGCTATGAAAAGGTCGGAAAGAAGAAATATTATATCGGTTAGGTATGTATTTGTTGAGTATACCCAAACATGAGGATATAATTCTTCCGGCTTCCGGATTACGGCGGAATTGTTGTCGTTAACGTCGTAAAAGTATCCCATGGATTTGAAGAAACGCGTAGGCGTTGTTTCCAATTGATTTATTTAAATTCTTGTGGTAGATGGGACAATTTGGTGTATTGATAGAGGAGGGATTACTCGTAATGTTTTTTATTTGATAAATTTTGAGCTTTTTCAACGTCTAAGTGCACAAGAACGCTTGGCTTTGAAGAGGCTTTCAGAAGCCATACAATAGATAACAGAAGTAGGAACGCAAATGTGTTTTTTTATCTATCTTTAAAGGTACCTACCTGCATTTTTATCAATAAAAAAAAACACTCAACCGCGTCGAAAGAGAATTTATCGGATTGTGATCGTGGCTGTCGTTGTACCTACTGCAAAAGCAGTATTTGTACAGCTTTCTGTACGGTTGTACTGCTGTACTGCACTCCCTCTTACAATACTGTTTTTTAAAAAGCTGCACTTCTTGGATTAGAATTTTCCAAATGATTCCTTAAATATTCACTTAATAAAACATTTTGTAGGACATTATTATCAATCATTAAAAAAACTTTTTAAGCATCTGAAAGACAGGAAAAATACCCGTTTTATTCACTTAAAGTTCAATATGAGAAATTGCTTTTATGTATTCCAAGTGTAAAGGCTTTGAATATTTCAAAGTTAAGAAAACCCGAAATTGGTCCACTTTTAACTTGCTCAACTCTCCGAAATA
Source organism: Cheilosia pagana (assembly GCA_936431705.1). Taxonomy (NCBI): domain Eukaryota; kingdom Metazoa; phylum Arthropoda; class Insecta; order Diptera; family Syrphidae; genus Cheilosia; species Cheilosia pagana. The sequence continues at coordinate 41,711,852 of OW386170.1, read as the reverse complement.
GTAGAAGTTAGGAAAGCAACTTGGTATTTTATATCTAAATTTAGATTTATTTGGCGGTTTCGTCTGTTAGCTAAACAAATCACGTGACAAATGTAATTAAAATAATAATATGTAAAATATCGTATCATTAAAATTACTGCTTTGTACTGCTTTCTGTTGACTGGTAGTAATGCTGCTTTTTGTCTTCAAACGACAGCCCTGGTTGTGATGTTTAAACGACGGAGATATCTTTAGTACGATAGATGGTGCGCAAGTTCAGTGCCCAGGCCCAATCGCTACATACGTACACGATATATCATATCAAATGTGTCATAGAAAATATTACAATACGTTGTATATTTAATCAAGGCCAAAAGACCCGAAATGTAGACCCGCAGTTAATTATAATTTAAATTAAAATGCGTGAAACTATATGCCAGCAATATTTCTAAAAATCGTATTTTAATTTTTTTGAGAAAGTTGTTATTCTCTGCTTGTGAGTGACGAGTGAGTCACCTCAGATACCCAGGAGGTCTTTATGATATCTTCTTGTAATCTCAAATAACGATAAATATCAGTTATCTCTTATTATATTTTATTTAATACATAATATATATTTTATGAATGTAATATCCAATTCCTAAAAAAAATATTCCTCGCAAATAATTATTTTTCACGCATAACAAAGGTAATTTTTTTTTTTAACCCGAATACATTTCTGAATTGAAATTTAATCTATTAGTTCTGGTATTTATTGAGTCTGAATTAAAATGTGTGCTCCACCTGTGCACTAAATAAAATTGCCACGCATTCATGTGTATTAAATGTCCACATTTATATTATTCCACCTGCATCAGAATAAAATACTAGCAATTATGTGACAAATGCCAAAACTCACACAAAATCGAGACTGATTATAAATTCCCCTGCCAGCACGTGAAGTATTATCATTTACATAGTATTTTCCAATACAGCGTACACCTAATGGAAATATGAAATCCTCACGTATTAAATGAAAACTCCTGCACAAAAATAAAAAAATAAAAATATGAATCACATTCTGTGCGTAAATATTAAACTAGGTATACCTTCCCTATTACTACCTTAAAGTTAAACCAGGTGCGTCCCATTACCGAAAATATATTCAATTTAATTATAAGGCAACACATAAAAACCCCTAGCTGACCAGCTGCGTGGGTGCTTAACAATCTTCCTGTGGCCCGCTTAAATATTAAAATTTCAATCAAAATAAATGAAAACAGTTTCGTGCCAACCAGCCTGTTGAAAAAATAAAGCAAAATTTATGAAAATAGATTTGCAACTTTTGCAAAATATTTAAATTCAAATCCTTTAGCAAAAAAAAAAAATGTAGCTACCATCAAACTTGTAAGGAAGCATTTAATTGTTTTTTTTTGTCTTACGATAACATAGAAAAGTATAACCCGCACCCAGAAAAGTTGGAGGGAAATTTTTATTTTTCAATTTCTCGCTTTAGAAAATCCGATGAGATCTAAAATAAAAGAAGGAAAAAGAATCGAAATTATTCTCTCCCTCGTTCGAATCGAATTTAATAAAGAAAAAGTCAGGATATTCTTATTTTCGTTTTTTTTTCTTTTTATACACACTAATCCAATATTACTTCTCATCATCATCATCAGCAAATTGTAGAGGATTACCGTTGCCGATGCCAAATGCCATTGTCTTTTCACCGACCCGTCCCCATTTCGAGGACTTAAAGTTTCTTTTTGCTGGATTTTATCCTTCAGCTCTATGCCGCCACACATAATTTGCGTTGCTTGCTGAGAAAAATAATAGAAAAATGGATAAAAACGGAATCTCAATTTGTCCATGGCCTTTGTTTTGTGTATGTCGTACGTATATGTGGATAATAGGAATTTTTTCGAGTGTGAAAATATGGAATTATACTCGTCGTTGTGTGTTTAATAGTTTTGACGGAAGTTGTCGTGGTATTTCAAAGCATAGACAGAAGTAGGTATGTGCACAGTCTATGCAACAGAAATGGAGTCATTTATTATATTTATTTGTTATGGCAAAAAGAAAGTTTTCAACAAAAAAATTTGTATGCAATGAGCCTTTTTATGTAATTTCTGCAGTGCCATTTGAATGACAGTTTTTCCTGGTAATTGGTGGGTATTCTTCGAGTTGGGTGTCTTTGCAGAGCCGCCACAATTGACATGGGTTATTATTTTTCAAAAAATTTCACCGCCTACTTGTTGACATTTTGTTTACTGGACGTGATTTACATCTTAAGATCAAGTTGGGTGAATTCGACGACTTCTTTTTGCAGGCATGTTTGTTTTTTCTCATTCTTCATTCCTTAAAATGTTCAGTACTCCTATTGAACGCTGACATCGCACTTGGAACTCTTATTTCTTTGCAGTCCACTGATTCAGCTTTTTCTGGTTCTGGTCCCACAATTTGGAGTAACTATTTTGCAACTATTTTAAAACTATGCATATAAAAACAAATTAAAATGTGTCTTTATTTATTTCTACTTTGAGTTTCTGGTAAGTTAACGAATGTCCAACAAATGAGCATTTTTTTAAATAAGTCCAAACATTTTAAGAGTCCTCCTTGCCGCACACAATGTAAATTGCTATTGTTTGAATGCCTTCCCTGAGTGAATAACAACAATGACTGCCTACATTTGGATGCTCGTGTAATCTACTGCATATTTCAATTTATATGATAATTTCACTTCGCCAAACTTACATTTGTTCCACATGCATGCCTACACACACGGGAATATTTCGGTAATGTCTCCGCTCAAGGATAATAACATTTCGACTTCCAACAGTTGTTGTGGGAGCGTCTGACAATTGAATTTCAAATCGAAAAACCTCAAAGCAAAAACCCACACTCACGAGTAGTATGCTCAGAGTGGTATATGTAATGTAATTTTTGTTCTCTCTCTGTGCTTTTATTTTTCCTTCCTACATCAAATCAGTATTTGGTTTCTTTTTTTATCAACTACCATTTAGTCGTTGAAATTTAAATCTCTCCTGGCATTCAAGTGACATTGATGGATTATGCTTTCATATTGTCGCACTCGCAATCGTCAGAAAACTGTAGCTTACTGCGCTAGAACGGATTCAATCTGTTTAAAGCCGATGCAATCATTCAGTTTAAATCTTAATACATCATCGATGTGTAGCCCTGAAGTTTGATATTAATTGTTGCTTCGGCGGATGTGAAGCGAGGACATCACTTACGAGCTTATGTGTTTATTGCGTTGTCAGCGCATAATTGTCTTTTCAATATTGACGAACTTGTATAACAAGGTTTCGATCCCAATCAATGGGGCATGTGCCTTTATTTTTTTGGGGGTTTGGGGGGTGAAGGAGCATTCTTTGGGATGTCAGATATATGGTATATCCTTTCCGTGCTTAGAATATCAAATGAATTATGTGAAGAAACGGGCGAAAGCAACCCGTATGCAAAAAGCAGGTATGAAGTGACATGGAAATATTTGTGCGGACTATTTGTTGGCAGACGCAAGGCAAGTCGATTAATTTAAAGGCTCAATACGATTAAGACGTTGGGTGTTGAAGTGGGAAATCATATTTTTTGGTGGCGGAATGGGAAGCTGATTTATTTATTTATTCATAGGGAAATTATTTACATGGAGCCACACAAATTTGAAATACGAAAACATGTGTCAGCACTTTGCGCCATCATTATGTGATTGGAGTGTTTTTTAAATGATGAATAAACAATGACGGTTGCATACGTGGTGTGCCTACACTTGTACCTATACATTAAACTGGGTTCTTAATTTTGTAATCGCTTTACTAATAATCGTTTTTCATCTTCTCCTTAAAAACTTTAAAATGGATCTCCGTTAAGAGCTTATGGTATTTGATGCGGACGCTGAAAATTATTATTGCTTCCGCTCTAATATTATTGTCTAAGTCGTATTGTGTTTGTCATCTTAATTAAGTATTTTTCCCTGTTATGCGACTTGATAATTTCTCATTTTATAGAGACGAGTTTTTTTTTTGCATAGCCACTAACTTTTTATACCTTATAGCATTCTTATTCTTTACAAATCTATAAAAAGATTTTAGCAAAATCCTCGTCATACCTAGTTATAAATTTAGAAAATGAAAAAAATTTAATTTCGATTTTTGTACTTTAAATTAATACTAATCTCCTCATGAATTGCGCTCACTTTTTTGTCGCATTTAAATAAAAAAATTCCCGGGGTGTTGTTAAATAAAAAAATGCAAACTTCAATTTTACATCTGTTTTGGAACTGAGCTATGGGGTTTACATACCTTCATCACTGGGGGCTTGTAAAAAAAAAATTAAAAAAGAGTTGGTAGCCTTTATTGGAAAGTTTTCAACAGGCAAAGTCTTTAAAAACACTCGGATTAGGGCCACAAATAAAAAGAGGATTTTGAACTTGAATAACTTTTTAGTCACAGAATATTCCAGGTCTGTCTTTGGTTTGGTTGTGTTTGAAAAAACAACTTTAAGTTAAATATCTTAATTCTGTCAAGTAGCCAAAGTTGTTTATAGTACTTGTGGAGTCCCTGTCAAAGAGTTGTGTACCCAAATTAATCGAATTTGGTGAGAAATTTAGGTGGAAAAAATTATAAACCAAAAAAACCCTTGGATTGGATTGCGCTATGAAAACTTTTTAAATTAATAAATACATTTCATTAAGTGCGCAAAAAAATATTCGGAGCGCTGTATGGGAGCTCATGTTGTAAAATTTATAAATTTGATGTCAATTGCCTAAAAAAAGCGCTTTGAAAAAATAAGCCTGATAGAAAAACGGGGAATGACACTTTCCGCATAACAAAATAATTAAAAAAAAAAACTATATCTTGACATTTATGATAGCTTTAGCCTTAAATTTTTGTAAGTGTCATTCTAAGCAATGAAAAAGGGGCGTTTCACCACCCATTAAAAAAATCCCTTTGCGAAATGTGGCCGGGCCTTAATACGAAAGGCACGAAAAAAAGTGCTGAAAAAATTATTATGAATTAAAAGATTTTTAAAGTCCAATGATTTTTATATTTTCACTATTTCTATGCCGTTTTTGTATAATTTGTATTTTTAAGCACTAAACCGTCAATTATTGAATACAACATAGAGCTTGACAAACTCCCAACTGAGGTTTTTCATTGACATCGACAAAAATCTTTGGACATTTTTTTCGGAGCAAATATCTAGTGTAAATAATCTTTGCACAATTCCTACTCTCTAGTCTATTTCGGAAGATTCCTCCGAAACATAATTGATGTCCACATTTCCATGCACTTGAAACCACGTTCAATCATTCAAGTCACAACTGTACGCTCAGATTTAAAGATACTGTCTAGATCGCAAATAAAATATCTACTACTCTAAAAGGTCATTTATTTTCTAGGAGAAAGATATCATTTTAGATACGAGTTCTTTTACAATCACTTAAAGTGTAGGAACCAACGATTGGGATAAATTGCTCTACATAAAAACAGAAAACGAATTCATCCGGACATTGTGAAAATACTGCTGACGACAGTTGTTTCTTAAAAAAAAAAACCGTTTCCGAGGCAATATATCATTATTGCTTCTATGTTCAAAGGACATTTGTCATGCATCCCAATAAAATAACAAAACTAGTGAGGATTGCTCTTTTTTCTGGTGGTCCTTCAAATATTTCGAAAATGCTTATAGTCAACGGAGACAATTTAATCAATCAAATTAAAAGTGTGACGTTGGCAAAAAAATCCTAACCAGCTATCGGTACGAGTTCAATAAAAATGCGTACACCCCAGATGGACATACATCACAGGTGCCCGAAACAATGGGAAAAGTAATGACCCCAAGCGAATGCGAATTGAATTCGGTTTTATTTCATTTGCTCCTGTATGGTCTCCCTCGCCATCGATGCCTGATATATTACAACAGATTACCGAAGCGAAATCGGTCAATCAATTTAAATGGCCAAATCCACCTAAGGCCAGTATAATCCTTCATTATTTTCCGGACAACCTCTCGACCATAAGAGCGAGAACAAGGAAACCGCTTCCTTCCTTATAGCAATTTATTGCCCCGAAATCCCATTACCATATCACACTGCAATGACCTTCAGTATCTTATGACGCAGTAATCTAACTGAAAAAAAGGGATAACACGTGCTCTCCAGCCCGCAATGCTGGCAATTTATTATGCCATTAGGAGCAGTGTCGAAATTGCTACATTAGCCCCAAGCTGTGGGGATGGAGTGTTTTTCTTTATTCAAAAGTATCTACCTTTGTACCTCAACAATGCCCTAATTGTACGCACGCTTTGTGGGTTCTTTAATTCATTTAAAATTATGAAAAGAACTCCAACTCAGTGTCTTAGTACACCCCTTCAGACACTGATGACCCCATCAGTGGTCTAACGTCCTGCGAAATGATATTTCCATTGTACTGCAACGAGCTCTTGCTAGACCCGAATAACTATGCTACAATTAAGGTGTTCCACAAGAAGAACAAACATTAAAGAAGACCTTAAAGTTCTAACTCATTTGACCGTGCTCATCCATCAGAGAAAAGTTTTGCTTCAGTTGTGTATGGCGTACCGAGAGGAGTCAGAAATGAAACCCCATCATGGTAATTTGAGCCGTAAATTACATCTACTCCTTGTGCTGTTTGGATACACACAGAGAAAGTATAAACGTGCAATTAGAGTGTTGTATTAAGGTATCTCCATTACGGACAAAAGGATTTCATAATACGAAACAGAATTAGCCAAATGCGTGATCTATTATACGACCTAGTGCATTGCTCCCATAGTGCGTATTGTTCGTGCAACGGCAGGCATTAGGACTTTGGGACATCATTACGGCGGAACGATGTTCTAATTGCGTACATTAGTAGATTACACCAAAGGTATGTAACTATTACTGTTTCCTTTGACCAAATGCAGTAGTAACCCGCCCACGCAGTCCACAACGTGTGCACATTCTTAAAACGAAACAAGTGATACGCACGTGTTCTCTGCATGTGGGATTTGAATGTTACCTCCGGGCGGATCAAGTAGGTTTCGCAGAAATTTATGTGGCCATACACTCACGTTTGGGTATAATCATACCTGACAGGCACAACGTTTTCTTCTAAAGCATGTTAAATAGATTATCCTTAAAGACGGGTAAATTATGGCAATATTGACTAAATCGCGACAAGGATGTTGTATAACTCAAAAGCGCTTAGGTTATAAATAAACACGCATAGTTATGGAATTCATTCAAACATTCAATCGCTCAGTGATATGCTTTGTGGGGTTCGTAATTTAGGGGTGCCTTTGGATGTGTGTATTCTTGCAAATTTATAGTTCGTCATTTATAATACACAACTTGAGAGAAATGCTAAATTAAGCTTTGCCACGTGGGAACGGTGGCCTTTTTTGAAATTTGCCTGCGCACGTGCTTCGATATGAATGATAAACGAACATTTAATATCTCAAAACGGAGGCCCGTTTGTAATTAATCTTTTCTTATTTTTTTGGGTTAAATTGGGTTGTAACTAAGTAGATGGGTCGTAAGGTAATATGAAATTCAATTAATTTACCACGAGCTTGGATATGAAAAGACCCAGTAGATAAAGGCGGGGATTTGTTTGTATGCTGCTAGTTGGGTTGGTCTTATAGATGTTTAAAAAATGTTTCTATTACTTAACAACGGATCATATGGGAACAGATGCTTGGTTTTCCTTTTCATTTTTGGCACAGAAATGGTGGCAACTAATAGCAACTATAGTCTGAGCAAGTGAGATGAAGGGGAGAGACTAAGTTGTCTTTGATGTAGTGGGTCTCTTTAATAAGGAGATATAGATGATGGTGCTAGAAATGTTGTTAGAAACAGACATTGTCGCGGAGCGGAGCTGGTAAAACTGAATTAAAGAACCAAAAGTGTCGCTGAATGCTGCCGAAGTTTCTTCTGTCAAATTGGTTGAAGTTTCGTTTAAAATTTAAGTTAATTGGAAGCCGAACGACAGGGAAAACTGCGGTAAGCAAAAATGTAATTAAATTAAATGTAAATGTATTTTTTAACTTATGTTTTCAGAAATAAATATATCAAGAGGTTATTAATTTCGAGAAATTTTGCTCGGCGACAGACATCATAAATAATGGTCCCATCCATACAGCCCTAATTATAGATAGAGAAAGATATTATATAACATTTGCTTGTTGTCGCACAATTCACATTCACAGAGATATAATATAAAAAATCTTACTTCTGAAAAATTAATTTAAGCGTATATTGAAATATTAATTTTTTGGAAGTAAACAATTTAATTTTAGTGAAACAATGAAAAGAAAACCTCAAATTTGCAAAAAAAAAAAAAAAATTACAAAAATAAAATCATTAATAAATTAACAAATAAATATTTTAAGAAAATAAATAAATATACAAATAAATAAAATGACCAAATTAATAAATAAATAAATTTACAAATAACTAAATTACCAATTAATTAATAAAGAAACAAATAAATTAAATTATAAACTAACAGATAAATAAATCAATTAGTAAAAAATAAAACTAAACAACGTAGAACTAGTTAAACACATGGTATACCTCATTCAGTTCGTTTATTATACCATGTTCCCACCAACGTGATTTGGCTAAATCCACTTCACTCATTAATGAAGTGATTTATCATACATTTTCATGATTACTAATTACGTGATTTATATGTGTTTAATTTTTAATTGCGTATGAATCCACACAAAACAAAATCGAACATATACAAAATAGAATCGAACAGATACAAATAAAATCAAACATGCCTATTATCGACTTCAGCTGTTCACACAGAAACAAACTGTCAAAAAATTAAAATTAAAAATGCAGATAGTAATTGCTTACAATCATTTTTGGAAGATAACATCTTATTTTAAAAGTATTGGTGAGTTTTCGTATTCTGTCGAAGATCAATTCAAAATTTTCCCTAATATTTAGGTCTGAATTATAAACAAACTGGATCCAAGCTCGAATTTGTTTATACTTTTATTTTTTATACCCAAACACTGTGAAAAATAATTTGGAAAGGATGATGAAAAAAGTGTACCAAGTTGGCACACAGTTCGAGTGCAAAAATCAGCTATTTACGTCTCTTGTGGTATTATTTCCTTAAATTATATAAAATCTTTATACGATTCCATGTCAAATAGAATTTTTAGGTAAGCCTTAAATAAAAACAATTTTTGCAAACCAATTTTCTTACTCTTTGTGGCCTAAAGGCAGAATTTCACCAGTGTCCCAAATCCATAAAATAAAGTTTGACAAGGAGCAGGGTAACATACCAAATGGGTTAGTTGTATAAAGAACCTTTTATATATACTTTCTTCTATAGCAATTTAAAAACGAAAACATGAAGCAAAATAGTTCCTAAACAAGTTCAAATAACCCGCAGCTATTTAATAACGTCCTTACACAAAGTTATTAGATAGCGGATCCAGGAAATCCAATAAATCCCTGGAGCGCTATAAAAGCATTCAATCATTTGAGCGTTTTAATCGTTTGAATAATTTCAAAATGATTTTATTTACTGACTTTACTCTTAAAATCTACTCTATAATTATTTCGAGCTCAGTGAGAGTGTGCATGGTTATTTAATTTACCCGATTTTAAGGACATTCACAATTCGAAAAGCATGCGCCAGAAAAATGAATTCAAAGCCCAAGTGATAACCGAGATTGCTTTCCATTATATAATCAAACAGAACCGACCAAAGTTAAACGTGACGGTGGTGCCGCATCCACTCAGTTAAAGGTGTAGGTACACGCTTATTCTAAAAAGGGCTTATATCAGTTTAGAAGAGGTAACTTTTAATTAAGGCACAGTCTTGAAGCGTGTCACAAATACCTATACTGTGCACACGATTTCAACATTTCGAAGGTAAATCTACACATCTAATTGAATTTGCTTGTGCAGCAAATATAAGAAACGAGACAACCAAATATATATGTGCCGAAATGTAACTTCATATACATAGACAAGACATACATCCCTGCTACGCCATTCGTTTTAATTTCATTGCAGTCTACTTTGAACTCTTCGACATTTACTGGCAAAGTCCTCAGAATGCGCTCAATTAAAGAACCCGGAGGTTGGGATGATTTTTGTGTTTTTTTTTGCCAATCCTTCCTACGCGTACATACCTACTTATATCCTTCAATATGAGCAATGAGCTCTCTGAAGAGGATAATTCATTTAATTGAAGGAGAACTCAGAAACGTGTTCATGGCCCTCTTTACCGGGTAATTTGATGTTTACTTTCACTTCATATTAATCTTTCTACTGCGGAAAGCATACCCAGAGTTGTGATGTTTGGTTATTTTCTTAAATTGCGTTGGCTGTCGTGGTATGAGTGTCTTGAGAAGCATTTCGAGCGAAACTGGCATCCAAATCCTCGAAGGGAAACATTAACTCTTTTTATTTGTATTTCTTAAGGGCGTATACGCTAATTACACTCAACACTTCACGCATACACAAAACGCACGTCATGCGTAAGGAGCATAGCACCCACTTCTTTCATTTGACTGCTGTCAGAACGAATGTGTGTGCCTTACCTTATACCTATGCCGAGCTTATCTTTGTTTTGGAAAATGTTTGTTTTTTGGTTAACCCGAGTAATATGATAAGGCTCCCTGGTTGCGAATAATTTTCAAGTCTGCCAGCTACACAAACACAGTGTACTCACCCTTATGCCAGGACGAACGTTGTTGAAATGCGAAAAACGACGTTGGATAATTAAAATGATAAAATGCAAAATATGTACATTCTTGGTGGTTGCTGATGGTTGCTCACGTGTTAACTTCACACCCCTATACAAAAGTCTAGTGTATAAGAGTGATACTTAGCACGTTCCGAGCTACTTTTAGCTTCAAAGGAGGGTACTTATGTGCTTTTTACACAAACCTAACGAATGCATCAACTATTTCCAGTGCACTACTGCCTGAGTCCTAGCTGAATATTTTTTACACATTTTTTTTATATCGTGTTGCGTGGCAAGCATTGTAAAAGGTTTTTCGCGTTGGACGTGATCTGCGACTGTTAAACCTGAAAAAAAAATAATGAGCCAAGATAAGACACCTTTGCAGAAGTAACAATTGGATTAAGTAGCTAACCAGCAACCCCGTAAGAAGGGAGAAAATAAAATAATCCAAGTAATGGACGGCATCTCTTCTTTTTTCTGCAGCTAAAACTTTTCTTTTGTTGCTCCATTGTTAGGGAACTTTTCAAAGGAGTAAACAATTTTGTTTTTGTGCAAATAGCCTCTCGTTATTTCGAGAGATAAATAGCTCGTAGGTTTCCGTTGATTAATTGAAAAATGAAATCACCTTCCAGAGGGAAACAGATTTATGTAACTGTTATAGGCGAAGGGAAATAGCTATAAGAATCACTTTCATTGCCTTAAAGACAACATATTCGCTTGATGTTTTTTGGTTTCGAAGGTCTTGGAGAGATGCAATACTGTGTTTTTAAAAATTTTGTGAAAAAGCCAAGTTAATAAAATAGTACAAGTTCTACCACAAAAGTGGATAAGAACAAAACTACGATTTGAAAAAATTGCATTACTCATTTTGCGTTTTGAGTGGATTTGTTGTCGGTCTTTGGGATAGGGCTTGTTTTTCTAAGTGGCATCTGGTTTTTGGAAAACGTCATTCTATAAATTGACAAATTTAAAAATCTAGTAGTTAATCGTAAGTCGACTAGATTGGTCTGGACTAGATTTGTTTTAAACACAAAAACTCGATTCGTCAACTTCGTACTCGAACGTCAACTGAAAATAAATGTTCACGTCACCAAAAGGGGAAAATTAACAATGAAACACATCAAGTCAGACAGCTGTCAGACTTACTTGAATTATTATTGAAAATGCAATAATATTATTGAACGTGCAAGCGTACTCTTAATCATTTTCTGCCAAACTCTATTTCGTTATGGCTTATAGCCAACACAGATACACTGGTTAAAGATAATGGTAGTCAAACCAATGAAGCAGTTGTATGGTGGACAGATATGAAATAAAAATAGGTACGCTGTGAAACAAATTAGAAGCAACACCAGAGAGCAATCTGGTTAAACAGTGGCTATGGACACTTTTCTCGACTTACTGCTGCTCGACTTAGAGGTTAGGCTTATAGTTAGGAAATATCGAACTCGGTCTCTAACTATGGAGTATTAGAAATAGGACACTTCTATTTTAGGGTAGGGTTTTTTGATGCTAACCCAAATAAAGGCCGATTTTTCAAAGTTTTGTTTGGGGAGATATTGACGATATTATTATTGAAGAAAATGAATTAGCAAACAATTATGTATTTAATTTTTTTTATACAGTTCTTGACGAATTTGTGCGGCTTTTCTTGTGTTTTTTTTAATGCTTTCATACTTAAGTTTTAAAGTTTTTGAAGTTCTTGCGGTCACACGACCAGCAGCATTAAATAATTCGGTAATTTTATTCCATGTAAGCATCTTTTTTCTTGTTTGTGTCGGAATCAGATTTTTTATTTTCTATAGGTTTTTAAAACTTGAACAGCATAATTCATTAGCACTCGCGTTAAAGAGGTAAAATTAAAAGATCTGCTATGCTTTAACACAGAATATTGCCAATCAGTCTGTCTCACTCACACCACTTTACTTTCGAATAGTTTTCTAGCTATTATTTTATGATTGAAAAACTCAAAGCTTATATCTGGCAAATAGTTAAAAAATAGGTGCTTTGTACTTAAAGCATGGCTTTAATTTTGTAATAAACTATAGTCACAGAAATAAAAGGTCCAATTTCATAAGTAGGTATACAAATTCGATTGTTTTGAATTTTCAGAGTGAATTCAAAGTATACAAGAGGACTGTCGTTTGTCAGCTCCGTGCTCTTTACACATTGTTTGCTGAATTATTATGAAAATCTCTGACAAAAGCTTAGTAACTTCATTTTATCGAATGGTAAGCCTTGCAGCTAAATAAATAACCAACAATAAAACATTTGTCGAATCCATTTCCGGCTTTTATTTTCTTTTCATTGGGTTAGTCTTACAAACTGTGTTGTTTTCGACACTGATTAGGAGTATTTGATAAAAAATATATTAAATCGCGTACTTTTTTCGGAAATCTTGTTTCCATAGCTAAAATGTTAATAACTCGACCAACCACTTTATTGCGACATAAATCTATTTTAAGGGACTTTCCACTTGTGTTAAAAATGTGGCTCGTGCTCCAGAATGTCTACGCGAAGCCACATTCAAAATATTTTGGGTACGATTTGATTTTCAAAAAAAGATATAACTATTATTTTCTAAACACAACAATAATTCTTAGGCTAATTCAAAAACTGAGCACTAGCTACAGCTCTCAAAAATAGAAAATAGTAATAATATTTAAAGAATCTCCCTTCTTACAAACCTTTTAATTTTTTGTTGTCTATAAAAAAAGTTAAATAAATATTAAATTGCTCTATTTACCACAATGCATTTTAAATTTAAAGACAACTGCTACCTACAAATGTCAATATCTTTGTCTATGCCTGTCTGTATATTTTCTTAGAACTTATTTTTTTATGGATGATTAAGGATGACTTCTGAATTTTTTTTCTTCCTTATTTCTGTTTCCAAAGAGAGCTTCACAAAAAACTGGTGCTAACTTTTTGTCCTCGTCCATATGGCTTATAGCATTGTCTTCAACAAAGGACAAACGCCAAAAGTCTCTGCTGAATATTAACAAAAAAAAACAAACAAACAATGCCAAGGCGAAGGAAAAAAAAAAAACAAAAAGCCTAAAACCACTACCGAAGGACAACAAATTTAATATCTCCTCTTTTTTTTTTTTTTAAACACCCACATCTATGGAAACCACATGTGGTACGTGTGACAATACCACTTTTTCTTTTTTTTCTCATTTTAGAGCCTTTGTCAGGAGTTTGTTGTGTACCATACGAAGGTACATGCCCAGTGGGCAAAGGTGCCACGGCTTTTGTATGGTCCCTTTCAAAGGAGACTTTAATGAAAAATCTTTAGTTTGCTTTATTGTCCGTTGTGTTGCTGTCTTCCTGTCTCTACATATATATCGTGTGTCCTTTAGTGGTTTTTCGTCCTCTTGCTTATCAATATAGTGTGAAATTGATATTGGCTGTTGAAAAGGTGGCAAACCAGAGAATACGAAAAAAAGGAACTTCCAGATACCGTCACCATCGTGCAACTTAAACAAGACGAGGCAAAAATAATGATAACGAAGTCGGAGAAGTGAATTCTAAGAGAGCAAAGTTTCGTCTATGAATACAAAGTGTTATATGGGTGGAAAATTGTAGTTTAGATAAATTTACTGGAGTAAACTTGGAAACGACCAAAGAGGGAACTTTTAATATTTACTAATTAATTTTGAGTTATTTTTTTTTGGCAAATGTGTTGGTGTTGACATTCGTGACACTCATTAAGATTGCTGATAAAATTGAATTTTCCGACTGCCACTGAGGCGTGATTTCCACTCTATGTATACTATGTGGAAATTCAAAATTTGTGAGGGTAAAATTTATGTTTAGCATTCAGAAACTTGTGCCATGACACGGTTGAGGAGAGTTTACTGTGGCACGTTGAAAAGTTTTCCCTCGATTTCCTTTGATGCGTAGGTATTGCAAGACGTGCTTTAGAATCATTGGCCATCCAGGCAGGCGTCCTCGAGGTGGTCAAATCAAGTTCCTTAACCCGTATGGGAAATACTTGGGCCATCACCCAATCAGAAGATCGAGGGTTATGGAGGGTCCACCTAAGCGTTACATAGATATACCCACGACCTTATGATGAATAAGCGGGACATTGAAAATAAATGAATAAATGAAAATACATAATCCAATTAAGATGAAAAGTTGACGGTCCTTTGTCTCCTTCTTGGAATTTGTTCAAAAGTTTGTCTCAACTTGGAAGCGTTCTCTCTTTTTCATCGACTGAATAGACTTATAACATCGTCAGCTAAATTTCTAACAAAGAAGCCTTGCCCTACCATGCCTTACTTCACTATACTTGCTAAAAAGGTACTCCAATTGCCTTTGATAATGTGAGAAAAATACCATTCTCCCTCTCCCCTCTTTTCGTGGGTATTTTCCATAAATTTTTAGAGCCTACATTTGACCCTGAAATTATGCCTCGTTATACAAAAATAAGCCTCGTGAGCACTGTAATGGAAAGAGGATATTTTCAGCCAAAACAATTATTACCTCTACTCGGTGTTGCATACTGTGTCATGCATAAAATAATTTAACTCACGCATTAACGTTACTAAGCATTTTTTAGCATCGGTTCACATCACAGGGGTACCTAATTCTGCCTTCATAAACTAAAGGTTTTCAATTTAATTAATGTGCTGTTCGCACACACCTACACCCACGAATAACTCGCTGCAGAACATTGTAAGAATCGCGCCTTCCACAGCTCCACAAACTGTTTTACTATTTATTTTTCGTCCTTGCTTCATAACAAAATGACCTCGCAAAACCAAACTAGTTCAACTATAAAAATCTGCTACAAAAGTTTTACGCTCCAAACATTTAAATCACTTAATTAATTAAAGCCAACATTCAACAGAAAGGACTTGTCACTTCTCACTTAACCGAAATTAGATATGGCTTTTCTCGACATCCAAATTTGATATCCCATCGCAATAAATAAAATAAAAATAAAACAAAAGATCCTTTCGTTGTGAGATGAAAATCTCATCATTACATCGTGCACAGGACAAAATCCCAGGACGAATTAAACGTGTTACGACACCTCTTGGTCGGTATGTGGCATACATATGAGCGTTTATTATTATTTGCCCTACCCCTTCATATCAACATATTCAGTGTTTCACCGCACGCAGTGTGTGTGCGGCGTCCTCATAGCAACTGCAGCCACTCGGTATCTACATAACAGAGTTGGATATGAGAATAGGCCGATGGAGTATATTTTAGGCAATCCCCCCCTCCCCCCTGGTATTATTCATTATACGTGTTGCTAGGAAAAGCCTGCATTTGATTCCTGTTTGCAATTTTGATGAGATCAAGCAACATACGCAAAGGATCTCATAATCTCACGAACCCCCTTATGGAAATCTCAAAAATGAGGATTCGGCTCTCCTACGTCGGCGTCCTCGTCGTCGTTGAGAAGGCATTCGCATTCGGATTCGAATTTGGAAGTCTGACTTTCATTGTTGGGGCGGCAGTAGCAGCAGCATCAACCGACATATTGAACGTCGCTGTGTCGCTGTGTTATATGGTTACGATTTAATGGGAACGTGTTTAAATGGAAATGTGGCTTTAATGACTGTCAGACTTTGCTATTATTCAGCTGAATTGTGCCAGGACACTCTAAAGCCTCATTCCACCAACCATTCACTCTCATTCACATATGAATTCGTGTTACGTGAGTTGTCGTGTTGATGATGTTGCTTTGATATTTGGTTGCTGCTTGCTGGCGATGATACGTTCCTCGGATATGGATTGAAAAAGCCTGCCTTGTGTTGTTGTTTGTATCTATGCCACAGCTGAGTTTTCATATTTTTAGCACGATCTCAAAAGTCACAGAAATATATTCTGTTCAACGGAAAGATGCGGACAGAAATGTTGAAATAGGCACAAAAAAGGATTGTGTCAACGACGTCCTGCAATGGCATTCAAATACGTATGTAAGATTGCGACATCCATAAATATGCCACTCAAAGTACTTTTGTAATGTGTGTGTCGCACATTTTTCTATGTACGAGCGGAGTGTTTCTGAAGTGACTTTAACATGATGCTTGTCGGTATAGGCTTTTGTGTGGTCCTGGCTGCCATTGTTGCGCTGATTTGCATGAAATGTTCTTGACGCTCGAAAATCGTATTTTTATTTTTTCATCCTCCGAGTGGATGTATCTAAATAGCCATGTGGATTAAACCCTTTTGAAGAATAGCAGCGCTCTAGTGTTGGCACTTGAAACGTCGTCCTATTAATGTCGAATCCCGAAGAAAATTAAAATCGACATGGGGTGCCTGCAGGCGGAGGGTATTTCTTGTTGAAACCCAAGCGTCGCCGTTGTATTAAATATAGGCCAGAGGGGACTTTTCCTTTTTTGCCGCCTGCGGATTAGCATAATTTCCTGTAGCTTGTAATTCAGAGAAGAAAACTCGTGTTAAATGAGGTACATAGGTACAGTGAATGGAGACCGGTTGGTAGAAAGCCGTAAATAAGGGCTCCTCTTAAGCCGCTAATGAGGATATACTAACATGATAAATGCTCTCTGATAAGAATCACTTTATCTGCGCACACTGCGCTTAATGGTATTCGTAATATTTTTCATCATTAAAGTCTAATGAGTGCGAGAGGTGAGAGTTTTGTGTATCTAAAAATATCTGCGAGGTTATCATCATCATAGTGGTAAACATAGTCAGAGAGTAATATTAAAATGGAATTTGGGTTAGCAGTGATGGCAGAGGTGAGTCGTTTTCAACGTTGTTTGTTTTCAGATAAGAGTGAGCGCAATTTAATGCAGAGGGTATTAAATAAGAAAGGCGATATGAAATCGGTTTTTCGTTACAGAGTTTTGAAGTTGATCTTATCGGTTTTATACCGCTTATCAACACCATAAGCTGTTGGGGTCATGAATTAAATGTGAAAACCTGTTTTATGTTTTGAATAAGGCATAAAATTGGGTCTCTTCTTAAAATAAAATGGTCACAAAATAGTGCTTGTGAGATGATAGTCCTAGGCTTCTTTATGGACCCGCAAAGACAATGTTTAAAATCGATAAATTCTGCAATGAGTTGTTTGGTGGTGAGAAATTTACCCTTTTGCAGAATTTCAATTGTCAAATTTGGGAGAACTAAAAAACAACTTAAACTAATTTTGTGGCGACCAAAGAATTGAAGTCACAAATAAGGAAATCCCGTTTTTACACGAATTCAATTTGTTCTCGGTATGTGTTTGGACCCTATGGATGTGACATGTGATCTGAACTCAAGAATGCGTTAATAAATAAAATAAATAAATATTTTGGCGCGACAGGTCTGTGGGACCCAAGGCCTAGCTTCTCAAAACCATTCGTTTGTGTGAGTTTTCAATTTTTGGGACGAACGGAATTATGCATTAATGCATTTTTAATTATTTTGCAGTTGAATTTCTGATGGCGCAATGGGACAACAAACGTTCATTCTGTATCCCCACATCGATTGATATGCCCCATGTAAAACATTTTCGAAAATGGTATTTCATTTTGGAAAACCAATTACCTACCAACGAATGATTCCTGTTGAATATATTGAATTCAAAAGGTGACTATCTCCATTTTAACCTTAGGGAGATATTTAAAATTCGTTTGCTTTATTTTTTTTTTCAACATGGTGCTATAGGAACAAAGTTATGGAAAAGGTAGCAACATGCCAAGGGTAAACAAAAACATTATCTTATGTGGGAAAAATTATACCAACGACACCAATGAATATGGATATTTTACTGCTTCCCACCGATGCTCTTCGAACAACAGTCGAATAATATTTTTATGATTTCTACCTTACTGAAAACCATGTTCGAAAAATATTGACTATAAATATTGTGTAAAGTCTTACAAATATTATGCAAACAATTTCTGAAATGAAAGGATTATCATTTTCATCAAAACACAGGACATTTGGAATCTAGTATATTTTATTATAGTATATTTATAAACCAACATTTTACTTGAAATTGCTTTCAAGCAGCATCTTAATGTGTGCGTTACATGTTTGCATAAATATACAAGACTGTTGCAACTGAATAAAGCACTCATACTAACGACGTGGTCTATGAATAATGTTCTGTATGATTTAGTCATTTATTTTTGCATTACTCCCAAACCACAGGGATATTTAAGAGACCATTAAAAGTAAGAGCAATTTCTCCGATTCAACTAGTAAATAAGTCAATAGTATCTAAGTGATTCGTAAATGAGCATAAGGCAAATGCAAACATAAATCACTCCAGCAAATAAGTTCAATATTTGCATTCACTTATAAAGTGTAATAAAACAAGAAACACAAACAAAATGAGTGCTCTGATCAATGGGAAAGTTACATGAATTTTTCTAGTACATTTACAAAATTAAAATATTTGATCACGTCACAACATGCATTGATGTGTTCTTAATTAAGTGCTTTCAATAGTTCATTGTTATCGTTTTGACAAACAAATTTTTTTAGATTAGATTAGATTTATTGTTTTCTTATTAATAATACAAATTTATGTTACACAAAATCGTTAAGCATGGCTCTGCCGTCTGCCTGATTGACATGGAATTAAACATTCGATAATAAGATTGTTTTAATGTATATTCAATTTTTGAATTTAAAAAGATTTAAAGATATGTAAAAGAGCAAAAAATAAAAAATTGTATAGGTACCAATTAAATTTTATTTTATTTAAGAGTTCTACAAGGTTAAAAGTTCTTAGTAATAATTTTACTACGGTAATTTATTTCTGCTTTATAGAAGTAAAAAAGTAAAAAAGTAAAAAGTTAACATCGCTTTCGCAGTTCAGATAGCCTAGAACCTCTTCTTCAGATTTAGCGTCGTTTCCTAGAAAATATATTCTTATTTCTTTAAGGATGGGGCATCTTCCGATGAAATGTATAACGTCTTCTCTCCCAGATAAGTTGCAGGGACTACAATAAATTGGTAGATCTGTAATTATGTGGGATATAATTAAGGCGCATTAGTTCACCTCTCATCTTAAAAACAGCCGAAATTAGTTCTTTGCTGTTGTCATTGTGGAAATAATTTTTTTCAGACAGATTGTGTTTTAAAACGCTGTATTTTTGGCAAACGGAAAACAATTTTAAAATGCTTTTGTAATAATGAATTTGGCTAGAATTTCATACTATAAACTACCAAATTATATCAGTGGTAATTTAGAACATCTATCTTCTTACACCCATGCACTAAATTATTTGGAAACAATTTATTAAAAGTATTAAAACTTACTGCACTTTCTCATTTTAGCAGTACAATGATTTGTGGATAAGTGGAAGTGTATCTTGCAATAATTCTTAACAGCAGCAATAGTCATAGACCACGCTAACTGAATAGTATTTTTAAAGTCAATTCCTGACTGTAGATATTTTTTCATTGCATAGTACAGTACAAATGCGAACTCATTTTCTGATTTTGCTGTCGTTGTTGAAATTTACCACAACGAATTCCATTTGATACAAATCCTCCCATCCAGAGAGAACTTTTCCATCTTCTACAAAATCATTTCTTAAACTCTATAAATACAACAGCAGCAAATGATTTTCCTTATCTGACACAACCTGCATCTTTCAGTATCTGTCACAATAGTCATGTCATTGAAAATTGTTTTTGCGGTTAAATGAGCGTAATTATAAAATCATGGAAAGC
Source organism: Cheilosia pagana (assembly GCA_936431705.1). Classification (NCBI taxonomy): domain Eukaryota; kingdom Metazoa; phylum Arthropoda; class Insecta; order Diptera; family Syrphidae; genus Cheilosia; species Cheilosia pagana. The sequence continues at coordinate 41,691,492 of OW386170.1, read as the reverse complement.
GTTTTACGGACTCGATGGAAAAATTTAAATTTAATTTTGGAAAAGTTCCCCAAAGTAGCACATTTGTGGCTTTGAAAAACCCACCCCTTCAGGAAACTCAAATGAACAATTGCCTTGAACTGTTAGACCTTTTAATCGAATACAAACTTGTGGCTTCGCAACAGCCTATTATGGGAATAAATTTGAATTCCCACTTCTACTGAGTGATATTTAATATTTTCTCGCTGGAATTTACCAAGTCTATTTCCATCGTTAAAGTTGAGCACTGAAAGAGGGTACAAAAAAAAACCTCAGATTATCAAGGAATCCCCACATTTGTTCGCACAAATTGATAAGCAATTAAAACATTAGCATTTCATTAGCAAAACACACACAGAAATCGAATATGTTTTCAATAAGCAGCGGTCACCCCTGCCACGAATTAATTACCGACAAAAAGGGTTGGAAAACTCTTGGCTCTCACAATTACTTAAACCAATAGAGAAAAGTGGGAGAAGCGCTCATCAATCTTTTGATAAAGTACCAACCTATGTTGGCCATAATATACTGGATTGCTTTCAGTCCCATTGCATTAATTACACTTAATTGGTTCGCTCCGCTCATAATATGCCATAACTCAGAAGTAGGTACATTACGAGATTGATTATCCTTGTAATTTAATACATGTCGTAGATTGTTTAAGTGAGACCGTTGTATCACATAAGCTAATAATAATTGCTTGCCTCGTGATGTCCCTGGCTTGCATGCTGTGTGTATTCGGGTAATGACTAATTATCTGTCACCAGGCAATGACTTGAGGAAATTGTGTGGGTATATTGCTCTGTGTAGCCTAGCCAGTCATTAATAATAAAATCTATGTACGAACAAGATACACTGTGAGGGGTTGTTTCCTCTGGGCCAATTATGATTTAGGTGGAAACGTCTGTTGGCGTTAGTTGGATTTATTAGTTTTCGATGGTCGGGTTGCATTTGCTTTCGATCGGGGACATAGGGTGTGTAATAATTACATTCGAAGAGGTATATCCTTGCAAGTGAATTCATATAGAAATTAAATAAGCTTACAAAAATAAAATTTAAAAATATCAACCAGCTGTCCGCGTCCCACATCGACGTCAATAATAATCTGCCCGTCATAACATACTTATCGAGTGTCAACAATTTTAAATCGTGTACTTTGAGAGTACATTTTTCTCTGTTGTTTTATGTAAATAAAAAGGATTATATTTCCGCGATTGTAATCCCTTATTTAAAGGTACGTATTGATCAAACATTATGCGTTACAACATCTACCTACGTAAAGCCCTTTATGAGGTAAAATTGTAAAATTAATCTGCGTCATTTCACAATCATGGGACATGGATTTTCTTTTTGATTTAATATAATTTTTTTTCTATAATGGGAATTACAATATATTTATGTTAAAGTTGACAGCTTTAAGTATATGTGGGTATTATTTAATAAGCCACTTTAATAAGTGGATTTTTTATTTAAAGATGTGAGAATCAGCTTCTCATGTTAATTCACATGTCCTTTATATTTTCTATAACCCAATTTCCAATGGGGGGAAAAAAACACCCAACCTACTTAATGCTATGAACGACACAATGGAATAGTTTCCCTTCCTTGCTAAGTGCTGACTTCCGCAGCGAACATGCGACTCAGCTGTTCATTGAATTAGGTACTGGCAGTGCCAACACGTATCCGTTGAACCCAAAAGTTATTGTTTATTGGCCATAATGTGTGCCTGCACATGCACTTCCTGTTTAGCACGGTTTCGGGCATAGACCCGATGCATGTTGACACAAGTGTGCCCGCGGAAATGTGTGTTGTGTTTTACTTAATATACTTGTCTGACAAACGGCAAACTGTTAAAGTGTGCCTACATTATTATTTAGGTATAGAAAGGCATAAATTTGTGAAATATGGTATATAACTTTTAAACTTATTGGGTACTCGTACTCGTACTCGTACTCGGCATGGGTATGGCAGACACTGTGCGGTGGGCATGGCAATCGTACACGTACGGTAGCAACGAATTAAATGAATTGTTATTTTTGCATGGATGTGGAAAACTTGAATTTAAATACCTTTTTTGTTGGGTAGTACATTATTGTTTCCCTTGATGGATTAAACTAGAAATGTTATGTTCGCAACATAATAAAAGATTGGGTATATCAATGGCCAGGAAGTGGCTCCAGACATTCCTCTTATGGTGATAACCACAAGACCATTGTTGTCTGTGATTCATGCATTTTCTGAAATTTAGAGCAAAGGTAGATCGAGACTTTTAATCCATTTGATGCATTCAATTACTATACACGTGCAAAAAAAAGTGCACGACTGGGTCGCACGATACTTTCTCGTTCATATCAACAGTTTTGTATGAATTTGAAACATGAAATAAAACAGTCAATTAAACTAAACTAAAAAACTAAGTATATCATCAGTTTGGTTGTTTGATTTTAATTTTTTTAGGTACGTAGGTAAAAAACTCAGAAGCGACACTAAATAAAATAAAAATAATCACATTTGGCTTAAATATATTCATTTCAGATGGCACTTTTCAAAAGTTCTGGTTAAAACGTTTAAGCGCCAAATGCACTATCTATTAGCTATTACAGCCTACAAGATTTTTGAGTACAAGGACCAGCGTAGCAGGAGTTTCTCTTTCTTGTTTTTGACTGGCATATGGAAGTAGGGTTTATGATCATGATATATCGAAGCCTTTACGTAAAAAGACTAGGTTTTTTTATTTTCATGAATATTAAATATTTATAAACATGCCGATGAAAATGTGTGTGGGCGCAATGGAAGTTTTGCGTAGCTATAATTGCATTTTTAATGAAAGTGAGATTTACAAAAATACACTGTAGATATGTGATTAGGATCTGAGCTGTCCTTTGCAGAAATTCGTATAATTCGACTTTATTTGAAATTTAAAAAAAAAACCTAAGTAACATTGCTATTTTTAGTTCGAAAAATACTATTGCGTAGCTATTTAGCTTAGAACTGAGTAAAAAGCATTTTTCAGGATGTAAGCATTAGGTACTTGGTTTGTAAAGTTATATCCAAATCGAAAATTGCGTTTTCGAGATATAAGCAGTTTCCAAAAGAACCATTTTCAATAATTCGAAACGAAAACTAAGGACGCAATCATTTTTAGAACATCAATTTTACTCCATGTATGCATTTCGGTCAAAATCGTTGTAGCCGTTTTCATCTATATGCCTGTTTTCAAAAATCCATTGCACGATAATTGCGATAAAAAATGAGTTTACAATCAAGTTAGGATTTACTTCAATGTTATCAAGTAAGGAATGTACTTTATGACCGTACCTTTTGAATGAATTTTTGTTAAAATCGTATGACCCGTTTTTGAGATAAGTATAATTTTCAAAATTACCTTTATTCGATATATTTTTTTGCGAAAAACTAAGCACGCAGAGACTTTACCTATTCGAGCTTTTATATATGAATTTTGGTTGAAAACGTTGTAGCCGTTTTCCAAAAAATTAAACTTATTAAAAATCGTTATATGGGAAGTACCGTTACTAAAAAGATAACTTTCAAATAAAAAAAGAGCCCTCAAAGCCCAAAAAGTCAAAGTCCGAAATTTAAAGCAAATCCGTCCAGCCCTTTCGACCGTAGACCTCAGAAGCAGACGGGACAGATGGATAGACGGACTAGACAGACAGACAGAATTAAGAGACCCATAGTAATCTCAGAAATGTCTAAAACCTCGAGTTCGAATTTCTTTACGAATACAATAGCTTTCTCTTACTATGTATACGAGAAAGTTGAAACCTAAAGTTTGTTGCGACCCAGTCGTTCATTTTTATTTAACTTTTTCCTCTAATACAACTTGGACCTTATAAACCTTCGCTTTATGATTAATTTACTACGACTGCAGAAGAACATAGTACATTTAAATGACGAGAATACTCTTTAAAAAAAGCAATCCCTCTTCAAAGTAAATCTTCTGTCGGTGGAGTTGGCCATCGCTACTCTACTTTGTTTTTTTGAAATAAATATTTATTTAAATAATCCTGCCTAAGATTAGTCAGATAGATTATTGGGAATAATGTTTGGAAATAGGAGTTCCCTTCTAAGTCAATCGGTCAACATTACTCAACCCACTCGAAACCACCCACGAAACTCAACAATGACATATAAACTATAAAAGCAAACAAAACAAAAACCAAAACAAATAGTTATTCCAACTCTTCAGTCGCCTCTCTCAAGAGCAATTAACTAAACACCATACAAACATCCATTTCAACACCACACAATAGCGGGCGTGACTCAGTCTAACCCTACCTACCCCATAAACTTCACATATGCCTTAGAAAAAAGCAACGAGTCCTGTTTATATATTGCGTGCAATTATCCGGTTAAGAGTCCTTCAACGAAATCCATAAATATTGACTTTTGTTAGATTGAACCGCAAACAAAAGCCAGCATCCTCCACGAGGACTGTACTATACACATAGGATGACGTTCGTTTAGTGGATGGTAGATTTGCCCCTGTCCCTGAGTATAAGTGTATCACAGATAGAACATGTGTGGATAGATAATGTTTCTTCGCTTGTTTACACATGAATTAAGTAGTAGATAAGCAGCAGCAAAAGCGGAGATTCGAATAGATGTATATGTATGTATAGGTACTCGTTCATTTTACGAGTTACCAATTCTATTCATTTCTTATGAAGCATGTGAACAAGTCGAAAATTGTGCGCGTCAAGGACTTACATAGACGTTAACATGCTCTGCTCTTCCAATTGGATAATTTATGATAACAATAAATTGGCAAATCTAGTACCACTTCCACACAATCCGCCTAATCAACTGATACATTTGGTAATTCTTGTTTATGAGATAATAAAAGTATTTTACGCGAAGCGGTTGAACTAGCCGTGAATGTGATAATAAGTCGTTAGTGTCGCAGTCACTTAGGCTCTTGAGTTTAATTGCAAAATCAATGGGAAATTATTTGCTGATTTATGTTTCAGTCAAGCACGTGGTCGGCGAACTTTTAAGGGATGGCGTTCACGTAAATTCAACAGGGGTTAGAGCGAGAGGTAATACTGGCTACTGGCACGTACATTTAATTTGAAGCGGTTTATTGAATTGGGCTTTAAAAATGGTTCTCATGGTAATACCATTAATTTCATTGCCGATTATATTGTCATCCTCGAACTGTCTCCGTCTTTTTGGATTTTTAATGATTTGTGTTGGATTTAGAGCTTATTTCACGCAGACATAAACGACGTGCCCTACTTTCCATCGTCCTCGATCATATGCAAAGTAAATAGGAGAAGTTGAAAGTGGGTTCCTACTTTGTCGTAGACTGTGTAAATATTTCCATTAAATTTCCTTTTTTCTTCGCGTAAATATTTAATGTGTTTGATCAAAGATGCGGTACCCACACACTCCTCTTGATGGCTGAGTGAGTCCTCTGTTAGCACTAACTATGTGTGTAATAAAAAAGGATACGATTTCTTTGTACATCTTGTGTGAAGTGCTTTTTTATATAGCCTGGCACTGCAATCACCAATCTGGGAATTTCTCAGCTGCCTTTGCGCACGAATGGCATGTGAATTATGCAGGACTGCTTCGCTTAAAATTGAAGGCAAACCGATATCAAACTCTCACGCTATTTTAAGGTAAATCGAGCATGCGAGCGACTCCGATATTTACCTGTGCACATGGCAGTCATCAACAGGAAATAACTTATTTCATTCGATGTAGGGTGTAAATGCGGAAAGCTGTTCTTTATTGCTTCGATGAGAGTTGGCAGCGGCGAATGGCATACCTACTAAAGGAAATGCATTAGTTTGATGGGATTTATTTAAAGTGGAAAGGAAAAATCGCAACGACATTTATTTCAAAGGATATGCGCTACCTACCTTTAAACTATTTCAGTAAAATCGATTGAGTGAGGAACGATATCGAGAAAACTATGACCCCAAATGCTGTGGGCTCCTTATTCCTTAAAGCAGTTTGTAGCCCCTTGAAAAAATCTCCGAGCTGTATAAAACCAAAAGCAAACACAATTTCAGTTGTGTCGCATTCAATTTGATTTCATCTTCTCTTGATTGTCCTGTGAAACGTTTCCATCATGAAAATATCTCTCTTTTTGCAATAAAAAACAAAAAAACAAAAGTAAAACTAGAAACAAGATAATTCAGCGAACAACATAATTTGAAAGCAGAACTGTTGTTCGTCTGTAGAGAAACTAATTTCAATAAACACTATGTCATCGTTGTCCTCATTGTCATCGTCTTCTTGGTATCGCCGAATCTTAACAACACAGAACCCAGCTAAATATTGACATTATCGTGATTGTGAATTATAATCGGATACAAATTATATAGCTCGAGCGAAAGAGAAAAGCCAGACAACCAGAATGTAAATCGATATTAATAATCAGAGAACGAAGGAAACAGAAAAAAGGCAATCTAAATAATGGCAGGACTATTATGACTACGAGGCGCCAAGTCGTTTTCTATAGGTTATTTTTAAACACACACGTACGGGCAAAAAGTTGTCGCTTTTCCGAATGATTTTCCATTTGAATCGTAAAAGTAAATAAATTATGTTTTCAAGTGACTTGAAGATGATTTGAATGGTGGAACTGAAAACAAGCAAGACGAGTAGGTAAATAAAATTGACGATTTTGCAGAGTTACTCATAATTGGATGACATTGAGTTTCAGTTAATTAACTTAAGTGTGGTGGTCTTCTGCTATAGATATATTCAAATAAACAATAATGAAAAATGGTGGTTTATCATCTGAAGGGACATACAAAACAAACGAACCATATCCTTTTCATTTAAATGTCCCAATAATCACACAAGGTAATAAAAAATTAGTGGTCTTCATTATATTGCAGAATAATAATTACATCACTCGATCATGGCACAACTAAAATGAGTAATTATAATGGCACTCAAACGTATCGTACCACACACAACAGGTGTCAAGCTTAGTTCACCATAATTTCCATACATTTGACATTAATCATCCTCATCCACGGTGGCTGCCAAATCGTGGAAGTTGCGACCTAAAACGAATTGCCTTATGACAAATACTGAAACAAGGGCTAACACATTTTCTTACAATCATCAACTCCCCAGTAGCGGCTGCAGAGACGGACAACGACAACAAGTCACATGCGCATATATTTGCATTCGGTCGCACAAATAAAACGAATACAAGTCAGGTATCAAGTCCCATAAAGGACTTTTTGATAATGAAAGAAGACACCGACAAAGTGCAGGGACATAAACGCAAGTCCACTGAAATGGTACATAAGTTCAGAATTTTGTTATGACTCCAGCGGCCGTTGCAGTTTGGTTGATTGTTCATTTTAAACTTGGACTATTCTGTTAATTTCAGATTTGGGCTATTTTTCATATTGAATAATCGCATAAAATTTAATTTTTAACGATTGCCAATTTTCTTTAATTTTATTTTCTTAAATTCTTTAAGTTTTTGAAGCTAAAAGAAAAAACTTTTAAGAAAATGAATTGCGTTTAGCTTTAGAATATTAAAAAGTTAAAATTTGGACTTACAGTTCGAGTGTTTAAATTTTAAACCAAAATATAAAAATAAATAAATAATAAAATCTTTTTACACATACTTAACTGCGAAAAATAGCATAAGTACAACGAAGTGCTCCGCGAGGAATTTTTCACCTAAAAAGTGCTCCGCGACTAAAAAAGTTTGGGAACCGCTGCTTTAGACAATTTAAAAAAACAAAAGCAAAAAACAATTACTCGTAAATAAATAACAAATATTAGTGGTTCTTTAGTTTTGTCTTTTAAGTGAATCTCCGTTCATTCACTTTTGCGTAATTGTACCATTTTTTGTGCCTTCTTGCAGCGGAAATGAAGTGCACGACTGGGTCGCACTGAACTTTCTCGTTCACATCAAAAGTTTGGTTGATTGATTATTATTTTATTTCGTAAAAAAATTGAGAATCTAAATAAACCGAAAAAAAAACTTTAAAAAATACTTAAATATTGATTTTTTATGTTTTTTTTTTTTTTTATAATCAAAACGCGCTAAAGAGGTTATGACTACTCTTATAGTGTATACACAGTGCGGGTATTAAGGAAATTGGGATAAGGAAGATAGGAGATTCCGATGCACATTGGTCTTAAATACCTGTAAATTGTACTGAGGAGGAAACACAGAGCTAGGTAAGGCTTTCCACATTCGTGTTGTACGGCTTATAAAAGAATCTCTATATTTCATAGTACGACCGAAAATAGGCTGAATGGTAAACTGATGGGCATTCCTAGCATGACGAGTATTGCGGTTGAATTGTTGAAGGGGCGGAATGGAGCTGGCGATTTTGGTTGAGCACTGTTTGTTAAAGTAGCGATAAAACAGTGAGAGACATGCTACATTTCTGCGATGTTCAAGCGAATTTATTGAATTCGCGATATTTGTGCATCTGATTAGTTTTATCGCCCGATTTTGGATCCTATCCAGTAGGTGTAGTGTGGTTTTTGGCGCACCAGACCAGATATGAGAATTGTACTCAAGTTTGGGGCGAATGAACGCCTTATATATATAAGCCAGATCAGAAGGGGTAAAATATTTCTTGCACCGTTTAAGGAAACCTAGACATTTCGCAGCGTTCTTGGCGACTTCGTGTATATGGTCGTTCCAACGAAGGTTGTTATGAACACACATACCGAGAATGGAAGTCTTTCGGTTTCTGTGATAGGTACAAGTACCATTCATAGATAATGGCTGAAGGTTCGGGTTTCGATTCGTAAACCTTTTGCAGTACAAATAATATCCAATAACAATTTGGGAAGTTTCTTACCTTGGTCCCCGTTTTTTTAATGTCATTTTACGTCGAAGCAAAAATTTAAAAGACTTGCCATATGCTTACGATGGTCCCCCTTTCATTCTAAGGGTAACAATGAGCAAAATAGTATTCAAAAAATGTTTCATTGATTGTTCAATAGTTTTGTACGTCAACTGGTGGCGCAGATATAAAACTTCCTACAGTATTTTTCGAAAAAAAGGTCCCAATGCATACAACTTCACTGGCATTAAATTTTTCAGCAAATTACATCTTGGGATAGTACAAAATATTTGTAATTACCATGTTCATGCCCAATCTTCGCAGAAATAGGTATGCTATAAAAATAAATCACCTCCTAATGAGCATACGTGAGCCTACCCAACTATGTGGATAGAATTTCCGAACATTTTTGAGCCTTGCCACATTTTTGTTTTGTACATTACAGCAAACAAATGACATTGTACTTCCTTTCGGATTTCCAAAAAGTTGTTGCCTACGAGTAAACTTTTCCAATTTACATAGAAATCACAGTTAACAAGACCACGCCGCTTGTATGTTTCATTTTTAAACTTGACAAAATATCAAAGACCTTCTTGGTACTCCATTATGTCCGTTTTTTGATAAAGCAAATATTTAATCCCCAGCGAGTACATTATCACATTTATTTATGTCATCAACCAAAAACCCTTCACAAACTCAATAACATCTGATAGGAAAGAAGGATTTTTTCCCATTGTGCCCCCAATAATGTCAACTTGTCGCTAAGTTAATAAAAAAGTACTTAAAGTAACAGCTATGGCAGGCAAAGAAAGGAAGAAAAAAAAATACTCCCAAAAACTTTCCCTTTCTCTCGCAAAGTTATATTACCGCCTGGCCTGGTGTAACTTGGCTCGAGGGATATTGTTACGTGAATAATCATTATGTCTTTGAGGAGATATTTTCGCCGTCTTTATCGCCGGGTGACCCTTTTCCCTTTCAAGTCCTAATTCCCTACAAAATACCTCGGAAAATGTATATCGCCTCCTCCTGCGAACATAAAAGCGAATAAAATCACTCGCCGAATACTTTCAGGATTTAGCATTACATTATCGCACTCGCATAAAATAAAAACACAAAACTTTGTCGAACAATTTCAATTATTTAAATTCGCACAACGCTTTGCATTTACTTGGCCGGCAAGAACTTGAGACAAAACACTAAATTAAGGCTCTTTGACGGAGGATCTTCCACCCACTCCAAAAGTACATTCCTACGAATGTTTCTTAATTTCGATCTGGGAAGGTATTTCTGCTCTCGGTATTTATCTACTGTTAATGGGTGCTTTTGCTTAAGATGCTCCCCCAGTCTACTGAATACTGCCGAATATCCGAAACATTACCGATAACATCGGCAAAGTGTTGTTAAGATATTATTTTTACTTCGGAGTCAATTCAACACCTCGTAGAGATAAAAATCTGCCCCTCAATGGCAACGGCGGCGGAACACTTTTGGTCTCTGATGGTGTACATTCTCAGACCAAGCACTACCTGAACTCGGTTAAGAAGCACATTTAGTTTCGCCATTTGGATGGCAGTTAAAGGGATATCTCCTTGTTTTTGCTTGCCTCGCACTGAGCAGTCCAAAAAGGCTGGAAAACGTACTGCTTTCGTTCAAATGGTTTTCAATAAAATGTGCCGAGGGATTTGGCCAAAAATTCGTACTTATGTAGATTTGTTGCTCACCCTATTTCCCTTTTCTGTGTTTTCCGCCTGAAGAGAAAATTTACATTTTATTTCTGAGGGGAACTATTGGCTTCCAAATTGTAGGGCATTGAGTGTGTCCTAATTTAGTGTTCATTCATTCATATGCTCGGCGAATACAAGTTGCTAGCTAACGATAAAATTTTATGGAATTAAAATGAAGCAATAGAGGGAATTTTATTTTGTGTGTATGCCAAAAAAAACAGAAATAGCTGAGAAAAGTTTTCCTTGCCCAAATGAGTGATATTTTGTTAAAAGTTTTTAGCCAGCGAACAAACTAAAACTCTGGATTATGGTGGTAATATAATGGTTACCTTGTGTAAAGTGCTGGTGAATCTAAAACTGGGGGTGACATGGTATGTGAACTGTTGTAATTAAAGTTTGAGAGTTTCAGACTGAGGTTTCCTCTGGGAAGCTTGAACCTCACTACCTAAATTGACAACTGTGATTGCTTAAAGTAAAGTTTTAGTTTCGACTTAAAATATAATTTTTTTTGGAAGGACCTATAATGTTTGTGAACGACTGAATGAAAAATAATTGGTGACCCTTTAAAGTTTAATAGGGACCAAATTTTGCATAAAAAGCAGATGCTTCTGAAGCCGCACTCAATCTGTTCGATTACAAAAAACTAGGTCAGAAGCAATCAGAATCACCCGACAAATTAATGACAAGATTTTTGTGCTCTTATATTTCTATATTAAATGATAAACAAATGGCGTTATAAACAACAAATTACACAGCAATAAGCTTAACTTATGAGTTTCCACTGAATTTCTTTTGACAATTTTATTTTTCTCTCAAAAAATCTTGATAGGAAACATTGAAAGCGGCTATATTAACAGCTTGCTCCTCACCTTTTTTTGATGGGAGTTTATCTACAAAGGTACACAAAAACTTTGACGTAGGCAATTACCGAACTAAAGACTTTATTCAAAGCCATTTCCCTCCCAATTGGAACCTCTGAAAATTCCAGGAAAATACCAAGTCCCTGAACTTGACTATAAAAGCCTAATAGTGGGACAATTTCAGATCAATTAAAAGATATTTCTGTTTATATTACATTCCGTCTTTTTATGAAAATAAATCACCCATAGCCACTTGAAAAAAATCCCCTATCTAAACAGAAGCAATCGAATTCGATTTAACCTATCTTTGATAAGATTCCATCTACAAGCAGGAAAAATAGAATTATATATTTTTCTGTTTTTATGCTGTTCTATTTCCGCATCTACTTGTCGGATTTATAAGATCAAAGCAAATAAAATAGAGGAGGCGCTTATTTATCGAAATGTGATTACACCTACTTTTGTAACCAAGCGTTGAGTAGTTAATATTAATAGGCGTGAACAGATTTTTGATACCAAGGACATCCTGGAAGGCTCAAGTATGATTATTTGTAACAAAAGGTATTTGCTTCGGTATATGCTCACTTTGACTTAATAAACTTTACTTTCCAGACCGAGAAAAACTCTTAAGTGTATAGTGTGGTGGTTCTGAGGACCCATTCTGTTCCTCAGCCTCTTTCGGCAAGAGAATTCCATATCAAAATTTGTTTTTATTTGAAACAAGATATGATACATTTTGATTTTTATACAAGCATTTCAAGTCCACGAGGTGTAAAGAAACTCTTTTGCAATGACAGTTCTCTATGCAAAAGTTACCCATGCAAAATTGTAAAGCCAACCACCACCTACTTATATTTTTAATTCGAAAATAGAAATGAAACTCAAGTAAACTACAAAAGAAAGCGACAAAGGATCTGAAGCACCCACCTCTTCTGTGCTTGTAACGTCAAAGTGTTTCCCCATTATGCTGACAAGGTGAAACGTTCACTGCCAGTCAAAGGTACCTAAGAAATCTAAAAATGAAACTTGCAATTGTAAGGATGTGTACGTGTAGTGCATACTTCTCTCAACATGCAATGCAGGTATAATATTTGAATCAAATCTTCTAAGAGATGAGTGCAAGAAAAAATCGATGTAGGTACAAGATGCTGAATTCGATTTTGTTTATACATCGAAATGCAATTTTACATAACTATACCTGAAGGATATTGATGTTGGAATTCCTCTTCTAAGACTTTTTTTTATATATAGGAAAAACGTAGTACAAGTTGCTGGGTATCTATGAATAAAATAAATTTCCCTTTCGATTTATTTCGAGAGAGAAGCGTCTTGTCTTGGAAATATGTTACAAAATGGAGGAAGAGCTGTATCAATTTTTTTTTGGATAGTCGTCAATCATATTACTGAGAGAATTGCAAAATTACGAAAATACGATTTATTGAGTCATTGACGACCATATGAAGTTGGCATTCGTTACTTTTTCTTTGTTGGGCTGTAGGAGGGTGGCTGACAACTTGTAAAGTATTTAATGTCATTTAATGTTGGAACATCAGTTCTCTAGGTCTTTTGTTAGCTTGTCAAAATAAGAGGTATGTACTATCATGTTTCTTTTCACAAACCTATCAGTCGTAAGATGCGTTTTTTCTTTTCTCCTGTATCTTGTACGGACTAAAGTAACAGCCTTGGTAATAAAAGATTTTAATCCCGGGACACCAGTGTAAGTACATATTTTGCTCTCCGCTGGTCACCCTTGAATGCTACAAGACTGAGGAGGATTCAAAACATACGATTTCTCCACAAATTGTTTGCTATCGAATATGATTTTCCCCATCATAAGCCAGTTAGGTACACGAGGACTCGTGGAATATTAATTAAGACTAAAAACATTACACAATTTCCGTAATGAAGCAGCCGAGGACATTAAGACTTTTGTGGATTTTTTTCTATGAAATATAAACTTTTCAAATAAGTAAGATGTAAAAAAAATTAATGAGGACTTCATTGCTTGAAAACGAGGTACTGAAACTAGAACGGAAAATATACAGGGGATGGTGGAATTTAATATTTGGAAAAATGGAATATTTGGAAAAGGGAATATTTTGTATTCCACCTAATCGTGCTAATGTCTGAACGTTAATTTAAAACATTGTTAAAATATGCCAAAACGTTTACCGTTTTTAAGGACACATATCTACACACATTTACATTTTAACTTTCTCGTATACGTAGTAAGAGAAAGGTATTGTAATCATACAAAAAATCTATCACGAGATTTTAATCAAAAGTGGGTCTCGCAATTCTGTCCGTCTGTCCGTCTATCCGTCCTTTCCTGAGCTCCACAGCGCAAACGGCTGCACGGATTTCTTTCAAACTTTGGATTTGGAGTTTGTGGGCTTACAGTTCAGGGTCGTTTTTTTTTTTGCATGCTAACCCTATTATTAACGGTACTTCCCATATAACGGTTTTAAACAAGTTTGATTTTATTTTTTCAAAAACGGCTCTAACGATTTCAACCAAAATTGATACTTGGGCTTATGTAGGTTTTTTGCAGAAAAATCGAATAACGGTAATTTTAAAAATTGGTCATATCTCAAAAACGGTTAAAACTATTTCGACAAAAATTCATATTTAAGGTAATATGGTCATTCCCAACATGATGACAAACTCAGTTTTTCCCTAAATTATCGTTCAACGGACTATTTTGGAAAAATGTCGTAGCTAATTTTTCCAACTTCTCTTTTCAACCATATTAATCATGAACCTTAAAGTAATTCCAACCAATTGGTGTCTACACTATCAGAAACCCGCACTTCATTTACCCCCAAACACGTGTAAATTCAAAAACAAATCTCTGAATTCTTACATCACAAACCCTACTTCGAGTCATGGCCACCTATCATCATCACCAATTTGAAAAATCTGGTTTCATAGCCTATAAACAATAATAAAAGAAAAATAAACCAACCAAACTGATGATATGAACGAGAAAGTTTCGTGCGATCCAGTCGTGCACTTTATTTTTCTTGGTGGGAATTATTTTGTAATAAATATTCTCAGATTTGACAAACGAAACATCTGCGGGTAAAACAGTCAAGAAAACAATACTTTTTATGCTTCTAAAGTTTTGCAGTCGTGCATTTGAAATATATCTACAAATCATTCCGCTCTACGTAGAGATTTCTTATATAGAGACCAAGTGGTAGAATATGTTGTAATTCAAGAGTTCCAATCGGTCTTCAAATCATTGCTCCTTTGTGTCCATTCAAGCCGTTCTTTGAATTCTACTGAGTTAATATCACATCAGCTTTACTTTTCTTTTGAATCACTTTGGGGGTAGCATGTGGGTTCTTTTTTTACAAGCAGCTTCTCAAACCCCTGGAATCTATCAATATCCTTACAGTACTCTACTCAAGTATCTTGGCATAGTTAACAGGTATATATGCCGTGCTTATGTCAGTTTCTATGGGTGTTCGGCTGTAGAAAGTTTTGCACCAAAGCTTGACAGCACAGAATAACCTAATTTACACAATTTGAGTCTGCTGCACTACCAGTCTGTGCAATAATTCGGAATAAATTTAAATACCCTAATATGTCAGAAGTCTTACATGTCAACAAGGAATTGCAAAACTTATAGTGAAATACTTGCAAACTTCATTGAACTAAGTTCATAAGCGACTTTATCAAAGATAATCGCTGCAACTTTGGTTAGTCCGATGAATAATGCAGGACTTGCATCTGCTCTCTTAAATTTCAATCTGTTCGTAAATAGTTCAGAAGGCAAGCAACCGACAAAAAAAAAATTTCCATCTGCATCATAATGTTGAAGATGGCAGTCACTATGGGAACAAATTGAATTTGCCAAGGACTACTTTAACTGCTGTCTGGAATAAAAATGTTTTCTCCTACTGATTGTGTATACTATAAAGTTCCCAATTTGCAGAAAAATAGCAGTAAAGCACTGAAATTCCAAATTTGTTTGCAAACAAGACGATTGCCATACATCCTTCCGAAACGGTTTTTGCACGCCCGATTGCTGGGCAATTTATTCACCCAATCTTCTGTTGAAAATTTAAAAGAAATTACTCCCGCCCTGGCCCTTCAAATCTTTAACAAATTATCAACTTTGCCAGATTGCACGGATCGTTGGGATGTTCGGATTTCTTTACAACACTCCAGGGAGCCGTTTATACGTCGAACAAAAGCGAAACTTATTACGTCGCTACTTTATGGTATTATCCATGCTCTGACAATGTTGCTTCACAAAATAATCCCATCTAAGACAGATACATTGAGGCAACTTAATTTTTCGCACTCTACTTCACAGGATAAAAGCACGCATCATCTATCTGCTACACACTCTAAGTGTGCTATCCCAACTGTGAATATATATAATATCTTTAGCAACATTTGCCACTTCTGCTCTAATTCCTTCATCCCATCCCACTCACACACATCCCAATCAATTCTTCTCCAATTCATTATTGAGAAATGCCAATGTGTATAATCCAAGTCGCAATTAATGACTCTATTGTCGGACTTCGTTCGGCGCCCATAACAGTGCGAAATAAGTATAAATTACTTGCCAGTCCATTTGATTCCATCAATAGTTAACGAAAAGAAAGAAATCCTATCTGCCTCCCCTCATTTGGTATTCAATTTCATCGCAATGAGACAAAAGTATGCCGTGCCATCATCCTTCGCACACTGCCGACCAAATTTACGATATGTTAAGCGAATTATTTCATCCCAATTGACGGATAGTTGGGAGTTCGTTTCGCTCCAGCAACGATGTCATCCAGAATTATTGTTTTTGCGAGCAAATAATTATCAATATTTGGCATCGAGGTTGTTAAATAAAGTAGGGCAGCTGCTGTCTTCGTATTCGATTTACCCGAGGGTAAGTCATATCTCTGACCACATCCATGATTATTGTTTTGGAAATAGATACCTAACCACAAAGAAGATATCACAATCATCCGTTGAGGGATGTACTCCCACTTTTGCCATCGAATCCTGGGTAAATATGAAATCAAACCAGATGTCAACACAATAATTTATACCGTATTCGTGTCACGTTACTCCATGATTTCATATATTTCCTATTTTAGAAGCACCCACTTCGTGTGTGTGTGTGTTTTTCTTGTGTGATATCTAGTGATTTAGGCGAAAAACTTGTGCCCGGAGAAATGTATCCCACTCTATTTGGGATGTAGGTAAGTATGGAATTGCTTTCCCTACGACTATTTTTGTGGATAATTTCATCATTTTCCATCCATCTTGTTAGTGCGGCTATACACTGGGGCAGAACGTTGGTCTGGACTTTCGAATGCCTGCGAATGTCTGAAATAACTTTATTGTCTTTCTAATGGTATTTTCCTTAGAATCCTTCTCTACATTTCCATCTCTCATGGTCCTGTGGAAAATATTGTATATTCCTCAGATGGGCAGTAAAAAAAACGAACCCCCGAAGGGTTTGCTGCCTTCACAGAGCGGAACGTGTGAACATTTTTAAATTCCTTCATACTTAGATGAAAGTTGATAGTAGTAGGAGAGCTAGGGTTTGCTGCCTACAGAGAGTGAAAAAAAAATTTTTTTTAAGGCTACCTTGTCCATTTTCCAATTAAATTTGAAAGGCTTGACACTATCTAATACTATAGGTTCTTAAAAAATAAATAAATAAATAAATAGCTTCTTAGGACCTGTTATTTTTATCTATTCCCGAACTATTTTTGTGGATAATTTCATCATTTTCCATCCATCTTGTTGGTGCGGCTATACACTGGGGCAGAACGTTGGTCTGGACTTTCGAATGCCTGCGAATGTCTGAAATAACTTTATTGTCTTTCTAAATGGTATTTTCCTTAGAATCCTTCTCTACATTTCCATCTCTCATGGTCCTGTGGAAAATATTGTATATTCCTCAGATGGGCAGTAAAAAAAACGAACCCCCGAAATTTGAATATTTCTGCAACCATTTTATTTTGTTGTTTGGTTGTGTTTTATTTTTGTGTTGCCTGCTCTCCACGATGGGGTAGTTGTTGTTATATGGCTACAATTGGCGCACTGCAATGCAGTAGAATACCGTGTGTCCTCTTGGTTAGCTTTATGCGAATGCGGAGCGGGGAATGCTACCAAAATTGTTTGAGGGAATTTCAAGTGATTTAAATGAAATGAAATTTGTATTCGCCGAGAAAAAAAAATGGAATAGAAGATGGAAATAAATGAAATACGAATTTAAACTCGTTGTGCTGACGGAATGCAAGAACAGTCTATTAGGCATGGCTGGTATTTTGTCTACAGACATGGCCTCCTACTCAGCTTAATAACTTAGTCAATTGGCGGTTTTATTTTTCTTCTTGGTTGAACAGATGTTCCCTGGTTGGTTTATTGAAATTAAATTTAATTTACTACCACTGGCATTGACAACGGCAAATGGAATACTAACATGCCATCCAATTTTGGATGGTAATTGAATATTTGTCGGATTAACCAGATATTACGTTAAATTCCACGGTAATTGAAGTGAGGAATTTTTGAACTTAAGCAGGAGAGTTTACAGCAACAGGTAGTTGTTTATTGCCTGTCCAAATGTGCCACTCCGAGTTTTGATTAAGCTTAAAGTTGTAATTGCAGTAAACTTGCAGAGTGGTTTAGCTGGAGGTGATACTCTTTACATTTTCACCAATCAGCAAGGACAACAGTTGAAAAACCGCTCATGTCTTGTTTATAGGAATCCAACTAGGTATACCAAGCCTCCTTAACAATATGAAAGTTGACAGTAGTAGGAGACCTAGGGTTTGCTGCCTACAGAGAGTGAAAAACATTTTTCAATTTTAAGACTACCTTGTCCATTTTTCAATAAAATTTGATAGGCTTGACACTATCTAATACTATAGGTTCTTAAAAAATAAATAAATAGCTTCTTAGGACCTGTTATTTTTACGCCGAGTCCAAACGGCTAATTGAGAAGCTCATTCATGACAGTTTTACTCTCGGATGTTTGTCAGACGTTCGCAAGAGGTGGCGCAGTGGAAAAAAAACCTTAAAATGTAATTTGGCCTTTTCGGGATTCGAACCTGGAACCCCTCGCTTAGTAGCCCAACACACTACCACTAAGCCACTGCGCCGACTTTCTCTATTTGCTCGCCACTTTATCCAAGCTCTTCATCTATTGCCACGACCGTCTAAACTATAATCGAAGACTTTGTGCTTTGATGATCATTTGCTTTTCATGTTCTACTGGGCTTCTTACAGGTTTATGCCGTTGAAACGTATTTTTAAGTATAAATTGTGTCTCGACGCTTTTATTTATATAGAGTTACCCTTGGCTATTCGGGAGAGTGTCCTTTGAAAAAGTTGCCAAGAGTTACTCTTCGTTCCATTTCTAATCAGATATCGGTTTCAGATATTATAGCAGACTTATGAGTCGAGGAAGATAAAGTTTCTTAAGCCCCAATTTTATGGATTGCTGTCTTTCGAATATATAAAACTCATGAAAGACACGATTTCTGAAATGTGACCCAAATGAGAACAGAAAATGTGTCTTACGGCCTTTCAATTTCAGTTGCTTTGTGTTTGTAACCGCATACCTGATACCTCATCCAAATTAAGAAACAAAAACCAAAAACAAACTAAAAGCTTCCAGCTTTTACCCAAGATACGTATCTTCACTACAGGCTTCTATTTTTAATCATAACAGAAGTTGAATGTAGTTGAATATATTGAAATGTTAAGTGTAAATCGCATTATCACGTTGTAAAAGATTTACTGCCTTAAATCATTTCCGCGATAGTTTCACAAACAGAATATTTAAAAAAAAAACTTCGGCTTTAAATCTCAGATCGTAAAAACTTTTCCGACATTTTCCATTTCATTGTGACAAAAATTTATACATTTTCTTTCTTTCACTTTGATAAAGTCGAATGGCGCTCTGGTTTCCACGAGACGGATATCATTATTTTATTACCAATGAAATTCGCTTTTGATAATGCTCATCAAAATGTATCGCTGCTTTTTTTACGATGGTGTAAGAGTTAAAGGATTATTTCTGAGGTCGTAATTTTTACGCGTTAAGCCATACGGACCATTGTGGTAAAATTTATTTTTTCGCCAATCAAACAAACACCTTCACTTGGTTGTTGTTGATTTTTTATTGAACCACGAAAAGTTTCTTAAATTCTATTTTATGAAATGCTTTCTTTTTCGTTTAAGTATTTTATTTTTCCTGCTTCTCCATTGTTTGGGGAACAGTAAACTCTGCGGATTTAATACCGCACACAAGAACCTGAAGACAAATTGATCATAAAGAATATTTAAGTTGAAATTAGATAATTACGCCACGCATTTGATTTAATTACTCAGCATAATTAACCCCCAACAGATGGAGGCACTTATACATTTAAGTGGGAAATGCATCTCAATTTTCTAAGAATACTTAGCAGGGTACTCGAAACATGTATTTATTTCTTATTCAAATGAATGTATGGCGTATACGTAACCTTTTTTCCTTTCTCAGTGCTTAATGATTCAATAAAAGAAAACACCCATTACACTGCGTACATTAAAGTGTTTGTGTATAGCCTTCCTTAAGTCAGACTGACATTATTGCAATTAAGTGTAATCCTTTAATGGGCGTCTTCCACCATGTGCAGACGCAAAGGAAATAACGAGTCGACAAACAGAGGAGAACAAGTCAAGGCTTCGTAGAAAGCATTTAAATAGCGCAATGACTGTCAAAGAGTGTATAGTGTACGCGCTGCGAAAAAGGACACACAAGTGCAGACACAAATGGCTGATGGCAATTTGCTTATAAATTGAGGATATAAAACAATTATTTTCATACATTTATATGGCGCAAGTCTCAAATGGAAACAGGCAGGAAATGATATATTTTTAAATGTTTTGAATTACGGTCGGTGCTTTTTAAGAGCACTTGGATTTTACTTAATGGCCCACATTCATCTAGACGGGGAATTGCTTATTTTCTGAGAATGCAAAGAATCGAGATAGGTTGTATATATTTTAACAATTGCTTAAAAGGCCATTGTAAATTGCCGGGTAATAATTATAGGCCTTAAAATATTCGCTTAAACTTCCAGCTTAGAAGGAATTCGGCTAAAGAAATTTATTCCTTATAAACAAGTCTGGTATTTTTTTCTGGAATATGCCACTTTATTTACGTTTTGAATGAGGGGCTACTTGGTTGTGTTTGCGTCATGTCTGACATGGAAATTCTTCGGAAAAATCCATAAATTATACGACCAGACATAGTGGTGGGTGGAATTTTGTTTACAATAAATGTGAGTCTAATTTCATACAAAGGACCTTTTGAGGCTTATAGACCAGGGTCCGTAAATAAACAAGGAATACAATTCAACCACCACTGGGTTAAAAATAAAATGGGATAAGTGTGAGTAAAGTAAGGTGGAACATATTGAAGTCCTGGGAAGCTGTTAATTAAACAGTCAGCGTGAAGAACATTTCCAATGTGGATTTCTTGCAGTTATGCTTCAAGTAAATTTAGAAGACAACAAGAATCTCTGCAAAACGAGGCAAAATTCACTATATGATCTTTTTTCACTGTCACATCGGTTGAGGTTCTGTTTTTGAAGCTATTTATCGGCTGCTAAGTTTCTTATGGTCATTTGGGGAGAAAAACTGCGAACAACTTACAGGTGCCCTGAGGGACCACACCTTTTCTGCAGTCATCTTTATAAAAAAAACTGTCTGACATAGTGCAGCACTTAACCAGCGATTTTCCTGCTTTTTCTCAAGTCATTCCCTACCCTTCAATTGCCACAAATCCAAATTCACTACATTAAAAATAAACAACCGCCTCAAAAGGTAATCACTTGAAGTCTACACAGCACACAAATCTTCAATAGACCCTTGTCTACCGCCATTAGATCCACCAATTTAACAACTCTCTCAAGACAAATCGCTTTTCAAACTATTTAGCTTTGAAGTGCAAAATCATCCTATTGATCGTGTACATCTGTCACGCATCAGTAGACACGAAAACCCCCCAATCCCATTCAATATCATTTCATTCGCCCAATCGTCGATAAAGGATATAAATCGAGGACTGAACAAATAAGTATATCCAACTCGTAATGTTGACATTATCTCGTCATGTGTAGAATTCCCAAAAAAAAAAAATAGCACAGAGACCTACTGAATGTTTTTCAATGGTTTACCCTCACGTCTGTTGAACAATTTCACTTCACCTCAGTTCACCCGCATATGGCATATCTAATGGGGTACATATGTCACCGACACAATCATTTAAGAAATCAACAAAGAAAAAAAACATATTCAGTGGGGTAAAACCCTCCTCAAGTGACTGAAGAGCCCACAGCACTCATGACCTCAAAAAATATGTCACTGTCCCCGGATGCCAAAAGGTAACCCCTTCCGAACCAATTAAACAAATTTCCACTGGTATGATTTTGCCATCACACTAAACGTCTCGTCTATCTTCTTTAAGCACCCCAGTGGGACATAACAAAGGCAAGATAAACGCCTCCGAAGAAAAGGTAAACTTTTTACACTTCCTCCCCGCAACAAAAGGTGGCGATGGGGGACAGAAGATGCCTTTGAATAAACAACCCTCATCACGTTTCTTGATGTATTTTCCTTTTTGGTCGACTTTCTTTTCCCCTCTCTTAAATCACTCACTTCCTTACAGCTGTAGCTGATGGTGTACCGGTGGTGTACCTACTTGAAGTTCATTTAAAAATTGATTATCGATAACATGGTGTTGCAGCCATCACATTCCCTCCCTAAGCAGAACACGCATTTGGGGTTTGCTGCTAGTTGTGGTGATGTTAATCGTATTCCTATTCCAACATTGTGTGACGCCCATCCGCAGACCGAATCGATTTCGGTTTAGTATTCCACTTGCTAAATATTTATAGTGCTCGAGCGGCACAGTCAACTTCGCACAGCTGTGTATGTTGGATATGCAAATGCCATAGCTGTCGCCGATACGCCCACGCCCACCAATCCACATACCAACTTCAGCGTGTGGAATTCGATTGGAAACAATTGGTTTTGCCGTTTAGGCAAATAGAAATTTTGATTTCCTACAAATCGCAGAATATTCACATTGAGAAATGTGCCATGGACTTTGCTGGTGCCCGACCAGA